>OY796868.1:1667169-11667169 GCA_963680765.1 Agrochola lychnidis | reverse complement strand
CACTCCACAATTTAATTTGTAAATTGTAATTGTATGTAGCTAATGATAAGAATATAATTTGACAAAATAAATTTAAAAAAAATTCACACCAGACGATCACTCATTCATTGTAAATAAATATTTTATTAATGATCTTTACACATAGAAAAAGCAAATTCACAATACTTTTCAGCATTTATTTATTTTTATTACTTTTAAACTGACCACCACTTATTTTAATGTAACCACTTGTACAGTTAGTTTCAAACTTTTAATGGCGGCTCGGAAGTGCTTTGCTCTCTGGCCAGTACTTCACCCCTCACCCCCGCTGACCCATGAATTCGTTACTGCGCAGCGACTCGCCTTATGTTCCGAGCCACCATTAAGTTTAAATTGGGGTGTACATAATTTTTACTGACTACGAGTAGATCTTTAGCATTAATTTATTTTCCATTTTAGAACCTGCCGATCGATTATGTGAAAATACTATGAAAACTTAGGTGAAGTGAGCTGTTATTCCCACTAGAAGTTAGGGATTAACACTTTTGACAGCCCACTTCACCTACGTTTTTACGGTCAGATTTTTTCAGAAAAAACCTACTGCTTTCTAATATTTATCATAGAGGCTCTATCTTTCGAGGTCATCTATCCAGTCTCACCCAGATTCAGCTAAATGTCAATGTTTTAATTAAAACCTCAGAGATTTGCCAATCTCAGGTTAAATTTTTTATTTATATGCGAAAATAAAAATACCAATATATTTTTATGAACGATTTAACAATTAACATTGAGAAGGCGTAATAACAAGACATTAAAGATATTTGAGAAATTATGTAACTTCTAGTATTGATGAATTGAATCTGTTCTACGCATGTTTTACGTAAAGATTACAAACAATTTCAAGGTTTTCTCTGAAGACAATTGATGCAAATCTAAGAGATAGTAAAACTGTCTTAAAATATGATTGTTTAACTAGCGTGCACGTTTTAGATACTTGTTTTACAACTAATTCTATTTTTCTCAGTTTCTTTGCAACGACCGTAGGTAATCATTAACCTTATTTGACAGATTACTTACCTTTTACAGAACCAATTTGACCCTGGTTTTGCAGTAATATTAATTACCCTGGCTTAATGTTAATTGTTAAATGTTCACATTAAACTTATCATTAAAATAAGCGTAAACAACGTCTAACTCGTCCAGCTTCGAAAGCTAAAATCACACATCAAATTGTAGTCTTTTAACATCAAATCTTTAACATCTCTGATATTAGGTTTGTACCATTACTATAGGAAAACTAAATATTAAATGATATGAAATGCTTAAAGCCAAGAGGAAATTTCTTATGACATTTCGGAGTTTGATAGAGTAAGATGATCTTAATTAAAACTAACGTTATGTAATATTATACTTAAACATAGGTTTGAGGAACTTAATTCTAGGTAAGTCGCTAAGTTACCCGAAATGGACAGAAGTGAGGAACCATTTTAGAGAAAAATATTTTGCTGAAATTCTGTAAACATTTAGTTAATTTAACGCGTTTCCGTTTGAAGAAAACGGTTAGTTATCTTACACATATTTGTTTTCTGTCACTGTTTAAGAATATACATGTTATTTTGACTACTTCCTCTCTTAGGTAAACGAGTGGACACCGTGTTGTTTTTAAGATTACAAAAGGCTTGCTTTTAGATACATCACTAAACACGGCTTTTGAATGTTTAAAGAAAAACACAATTACCATGATATGAACAATATTCATTCCTCTGGCTTTGTAAGCAAAAATATACTTTGTTTATGACCAATAACGCTACAACAAAGAGACTAACAAACTTTCAACAGTTTTTTATTGTCTGTGAAAATTTTATTTGACATTTCCAGGCGGGAAAAAGTAGGCACCTTAAATTTTGAAAACCAATTGAATATTTCATTTACATAAAAATAATATAAGTAGGTACAGCAATAAAACCAGCAAAAAAATAAAATATTCGATGAAAATGTAGAGTTTTTCCGAAAATAACTGATACAAAAGCGATCTTAACCTAATACTGATATTAACCCTAGAATTGTTAACCTATCAACAGTAATATTAAACTCATTCCTTGGAGTAACGTTTCTCTGAACATTTAGAAGTCCATTCATTATATTTAACAGAATATTAAAATAGCTATAGGTAAGTATTCATTGGCTGGGAGATTGTTATAACTGGGTATCATAAATACCTACTGTTGCAATTGATTTGGGGAAATATTTATCTAACCCTCTGAAAACTTATTGATCTTCTAATGATGAACACATTTTTTTAAATTAAGGAACCTCTAAAAGCTTTTTGCGTTTTTAAAAATGCATACTTTTTTAAATAATTGAGCCTCTTTTTAACTTTCTGGCCTTTTCCCACAGTTGGTAGCAGTAACTTGAATATTTAGTATTTTTCGAACCCCCAAAATCGGATTATTTGAGGATCACACTCTTTACACGTCTTAGGTGCAATCGTTATATTAGAGTGTTCAACTTTTAGGAGCGCAAAATGGGATTTTTTAAAGGTTGGTATTAATACATGATTTGGTGAAAAACTGTACTTAACTTACCAGTATTTTAAAATTAGTGGCTGGTTGGTTATTTTAATTTACTAGAACTGGCAGTACAAAACAAAAGCATAAGTGCTTACCTTGTTATTGTAGAGTATGCCGTATTTTGGGATAAGTTCGGCACTGAGATAAGACCGTAAGAATCAAACTCTGCGCCATTTTTGTTGTCATCATTAAAGAATATTGTCAAATTAGCCGGGCATTTGATTCGAACGGTCTTATCCCAGCGCCGGACTTACTCCAACATACTCTATTCTTTATGTTATTCTTCGCAGTTATCACATTTTTAGTGAGATGAGTTTGAAAATTTATATTGTTGTGCTGTAACTGCTGTAAGTAATTTATAAAGTTAGTTTTTTTCTTCATTTGACGTGATATTCAAGAAAAGGATTGGATTAAGCATTATTATTAATTGGATACGAAGCACGCTAAATAAATGCACTTACCTACATTTATGTATCCTTGAACACATTATAAATTGCGAGGCTGGGCTTCATTTCTATGAATTTAAGGCCCAATTGCTCCACACATCACTAATTGCATTTAGTGTAAAACGAATTCAAAACATCATTTTATTTCTGTTAATTGCTTGAAGACGATAGAGACGGAATGATGTTTTAAATAAATTTAGCGTGAAATGCATTTAGTGGTTTTTAGTGTAAGTGGGCCTAAAAATTTAACTCTCCTTATTCCTTAACCTTTCCGATAGTCTCCTTTTCCCTCTGCCTGATTACAGCCGCTTTTAAATCACAATTTAATTCAACCAATTACAGCATGTTACGCGCGCTTGACAATTACATTTTTCGCATTAATTTAGCGATAATTTTTCTCCTTGACAAAAACCTTTCCGATAGTCCCCTTTTCCCTCTGCATGAATATATACAGCCGCCTTTCATTCACAATTTAAAGGATAATGTAGATATACTAATCTAATTTTGTTCAGATTACCCGGCCATACCAGTCTCAAGCCAACGCTACAATAATCTCACACCCGACACGGCGAATGTAATCGAAACTGATTATAATATACTTTATAGTCCGTATTACTTTAAGACTAGGTTTTTAGACAACTTGTCAACAATCGCAGTATAATATACGTAGTTTCGACATTATGAAACATAGCAACATATTATGAAATTGTAAAATTCTATAAATTAATCTAACATTTTTGTGTTTACGTCATTTTGTATTTGGGTTTGTGCCGTTGACTTTTTAAAGGCTCAGACAGGCGTGATGCGATTCCGGTAGAATAATTTCCATGACGTTTTAATAGAAGTTGTTCCACCGGAGTTGCGTCGCATCGTCTGCAGGAGCCTTAAGTCACTTCCCTGGCGATTATTAAGATCAAAATAAATAACATGGAAATGGCGATGATAATATTTTCTAGATTTTAATTTGACAGGGGAATGACTACATTGTCAGATCATAACATTTCTTAGGTACCTATAGGTAATACAAAATGACGGACTTTTTACAAGGTCACAATCTCACTCTACCTAGCTTGTCTACGATGTGCCTCATCACTACATTTAATTTTACTAGTTATTTTACAAACAACTGACAGTGTAAGTCAAACTTTTTTTTTCTTTCCAAATACAAAATGAAGCAGACAGTGTTGCCGACTAGAAAATCAATCACAAAAGTTCCTTCTAAAACTAAAAATCACATGTTTTGTTGTTAAGATTTAAACTTTCACATTTGGTTACACAGCTATATGTTCTTAGGCACTGTTAGACCGTATGCAGTGAATGATTTTATACTATTTAAGGTCGTAAGCATTGTGTTTGTTGGTCAACATAATCAAACCGATAAAAAAATAGGAATAATTGAATATAATCTAAACTAATATTATAAAGAGAAAAGATTTGATTTCGCGTCGGGCTCGACTTGTCGGGCCAATTCAGTGAGTGTAACGTAGTCAGAAGATCTAAGAGATACGCGATAAAAAGAGAGGCAACTTCTAGGTGAATATAACTGTAGGTAATTAGCGCTGTGCGACCTGAATTGCACTTTATTGTATCGTAGCAAGACTCGCTTTTATTGAAATTATTTTGCGGAGTGTTCCATCTGTATTAATCTATGTTTACATGTAAAACTGTTAACGTAATGTTTTGAAATAGTACAATGTTAAATTATTACGTGTTAATTATTTAATTACCCGGAATCATATCAGGTCAAGTTAGACCCATTTGATATTTACGTACCTACGTACTTTAAATATTTTTTTATTCTAAGAAAAGAAGATTTCCTAAATTATCGCGACAAAAAATCATTTTGTTGTTTTGGACTCTTTGGACCTTTAAACTCTTATCCACTGTCACGGCCAATCAAGCATTTAATGGCGCCCAGCATGGGACCGTTGTATAATTCTACTGCCCCATTATCTACAATTTTTCAGGAAATCTAGTGAACCAACAGACTTACCTATGAAGAACTTCACCACTCAACTATATTCTTTCTCATTCCTGCTCTACTGATCAATTAGAGCTAAATTTTTTGGCGCCCAGCATGGGCCTATTAAATTAGCTTACGGTCTTTTATTTACTAGAAAAAATCATCATGTTTCAAATAGGTACCAACACAAAAATTAACTTAGGAAGATTTTGAACAACCAACACAATGCTTACCATACCGCGTACCTAATATAATATAAAACTGGCTAATAAACGTATCAAATCATTATAAAACGTCACACAGTCAACATGTCCTATGTCTACACACCTAGGTAATATTCTCTCATCGACCGGAAATATTACAAAGCTTGTAGCCTTGACGTGATTGAAAACTTTTGGTGCGGTCTTTTGACAGAAGAAGAATAATCGGCATTGTCAAAATTAAAGTTTTTTTTACTGATTTTTATTGAAATCGTCTACTTAATAAAGTTTTAGGCTATAGCAGAAGTTACTTCATAGTGTTATTAAGGCAATAATAACATTTGTTAGAGTTTCCGTTTAAACGAGGAAATATGAATGCAAATGTAGGAATATCAAACGCGCACCAAAAGTTCCCCATCAGTCCTTAGGCTATAAACAAAATTCAACTAAATTAACTACACAATATTGTAATATCAGAAGCGATTCTTATTTTACATTTTCTTTTCAAAAAAGCACAAAATACTTCACTGTTTTGACTTGGCCGTCCTTCACAACCAAAAATGCTTTAGCATTAATGTCTTTCTAAGTTAGCTAAGCTGCAATATTTAGGAGAATCTTATAACATTGTAACAGTTAACAAGTCAAAAATATATCTTTGATATACTTAGCTCAATACGTTAATCAACTAAACTAACCAGGAAATGAGATTTTAATTAGTTTCTATTCAATAACATTTTTGCTTGTCAAAGATTTTTAATAGTAAATTACAAATCGCCAAGCCATAAAAGGTCAAACATTGACCGTTTTTTACTCATATCTACTCTTTTCTTTTCTACCTTTCAAGTGAAGCGAAGTCAGAACAGTGACGTAATACTTACAATACTATCAACGGTTTAATTTTCTTAGTCTGATGAATCTACGTTCTCAGTTTGTGCGAATTTCAGGAACACTTGCTCCAATGTCGTTTGACTGAAGCTGTACTCTACTATGTTTAGTTTTTCTTTCGCTGTAAACAAAACAATGTTGTAATAATTATATGTAGTGTTCTAATGTATCGCCCTTTACATGTAACTTATACAATTACTTTTCCTGTAAAGGAAAAAGAAAACTCTTCTCCACTATCACGGCCAATCAGACCATTTAATGGCGCCCAGCATGGGACCGTTGTATAATTCTACTGTCCCCAATCTTTTCAGAAAATCTAGCTAACCAACAGACTTATATATGAAGAACTTCACCACTCAACTATGTTCTTCCTCATTCCTGCTCTGCTGACCAACTAGAGCTAAATTATTTTTTGGCGCCCAGCATGGGCCTATTAAATTAGCTTACGGTCTTTTATTTGCTAGAAAAAAAAGGCATCGCTGGAAACAATACGCTATGAAATGAAGATCTTTACACTTCGCTAAGCTCTCTTCCTTACTACTGACAACCTAGAAATACAATTTGATTGGAGCCCAACATGGGACCAGTAGTAAAACTTACCGTCCTCAATCTGCTGGAAACACCTGGCGAGGCTGGACACAGCAGACTGTGGCACGGAGAACACTAGCCTCTCCGCGAAGCTTTCTTCTAGGACTGCTGCCGGGAATATGTGGCCAACTAGAGCTATCACCGCTTCGGAATTCGCGCTACCACCACCGGACTCCGTCCTGTGAGAAACAAATTTGTTAGTTACGATACCATAATATGCATGTTAATAGTACTTAGCTTTTGAAAAATACACTTGAAGAATAAATTGAAAGTAAAATAATTAACTAAAAGCGTCCGAAATTAAATATCTTCATAATTAGGATTACTTCTCGACACATTTCCATAAATTCCATAATAATATATCTAAGCTAGCCCAGTATTAGATTTTGGTGTCGTGTATAGGTATGTTGTAGTATATGCATATGTATAACATAAGTACCGGTGATGTTGCAGTCTCGGCGGCGGCGGCGTGCCGGCTACAAGTGGCGTGTGTATACTAGCGTCCACCGCCTCCGCCTCCCCCTCTGCTTCCGCGCACACTGAGCCCGCACCTGAACCAGCTACCGAAAGAACGAGTCATAATATGAGTTACGGTATTTCTGAACATCGGTTTAATGGTCTTCAATTAATGCAATGAAAAGGGTTTTTTTTGGTTTAGCGAAAATTTTAGCGATAGCAGTTTTTAGGCTCTTCCTAAAAACTGCTATCGCTAAAATTTACGCTTTGAGAGTTTTTCATTTTGTAAGTAGGTACTTGGTCTTTTGCAGGTATTGTTTATGTAGAGAAGAAAAACTTACCCTCATCTGCTTCTCCTAAAGATGGCGAGTTTTCATTCGATCTGAGCGGTGATGGTGACATTGACTCTGACTCCATCATCTGATTATCGAAACAAACAATTATTATTTTTGGAGAAAATATCCAAATCAATCTGCCTAGCCTTTTCCCACCTATGTTAGGGTCGGTTTTCAGTCTAACCAGCTGCAACTGAATACCAATATTTTACATGGAGCGACTGCCTATCTGACCTCGACAAACCAGTAACTGAGTAACACGATACCCCTTGGTAAAACTGGCTGTCTGACTTTTGGTCTACTGACTACCCGTAACGACTCTCAAAGATCTACGAATAATACAATGGTCACCCATCCACGAACCGACCGCGGCAAGCGTAGCTTAACTTTCGATCGATCTATGCGGCTGTTATTATTACGCCATTTTGTTTTTGTTTTGATTGTTTGTTGTCATTTGTCGCAACACAGAGTCATTACGAAATGTGTATTGTCTTTGGTCGGATCTCTGGCCCTGACATCACAAGCAATGGACAAAATTGTCAAATTATAAATTTTATTGGTTGAATACGAGGCTTTTGGTACTTTGAATGTGCGGTTGTTGTGATATCACTTACCTGCTTTTGATTACTTTGCCCAATCTTCATCTCCAACGTGTATCCCGCACCGTACAAATTCTTCAAGTGTTGTGTTGAGCCAATACATCTAAGCAACAAAAAAAAAAAAAAACAATATTTTAAGTTGTTTTAAGGATGAAATTTAACTACTTAATAGAATGAAAGGTTTGCTTGGTTACCTCAGGCCACCTTTGACCATGATGCCGACTCTGGAACATAAAGCATCAGCCTCTTCCATGGAATGTGTCGTTAGTATAGCACCTTTTTTGCCCTGTAATAATAAATAACTTAGTTCACCACATAGATATAATGGTGCCCATTCCCTTGTTCACAAACTAAACTAAATTTAAGTTCAGTGCATCTTTTTCTTTCTATTTCATTAAGAAAAGGACTGAAGATAAATGTTAGTTTAGTCCTGTCAAATTAATCAGCGCTTGACGTAAATTGACGTAATTTTAGTCGGCAAGTTTTTAATCACGTCTAAACTTGTATGGAAGTGACAGGCGCTGATTAATTTGACAGGACTAAACTAAAATTTATCCTCTGTCCTTTTTAGGGTTCCGTTGCCAAATGGCAAAAAACGGAACCCTTATAGATTCGTCATGTCTGTCTGTCTGTCTGTCTTTCTGTCTGTCTGTCCGTCCGTATGTCACAGCCGCTTTTTTCCGAAACTATAAGAGCTACGCTGTTGAAACTTGGTAAGTAGATGTATTCTGTGAACCGCATTAAGATTTTCACATAAAAATATAAAAAAAAACAAATAATTTTGGAGTTCCCCATACTTAGAACTGAAACTCAAAAAAATTTTTTTCATCAATCCCATACGTGTGGGGTATCTATGGATAGGTCTTTAAAAATGATATTGAGGTTTCTAATATCATTTTTTTCTAAACTGAATAGTTTGCGCGAGAGACACTTCCAAAGTGGTAAAATGTGTCCCCCCCCCCCTGTAACTTCTAAAATAAGAGAATGATAAAACTAAAAAAAATATATGATGTACATTACCATGTAAACTTCCACCGAAAATTGGTTTGAACGAGATCTAACAACTAGTTTTTTTTTAATACGTCATAAATCGTAAACCGCAATTTACCTTTCATTCAATGTTACTTGCTGCTACGGAACCCTTTATGGGCGAGTACGACTCGCACTTGGCCGGTTTTTTTTTAATGAAATAGAAAGAAAAAGATGCACTGAACTTAAATTAAGTTTAGTTTGTGAACAAGGGAATCGGCACCATTGTTTTCAAAGCAGCTCCCATAAAATTTTCAAGTTTTTTTTTAAAATTATTATGTCTCGAAAACTATCAAGAATCGCGGAACATACATGGGGTATTTTCGGATACACCTGGACATGAGGAATGTTTTTTTAGGGTTCCGTTAAAAAACGGAACCCTTATAGATTCGTCATGTCTGTCTGTCTGTCTGTCTGTCTGTCTGTCTGTCTGTCTATCTGTCTGTCTGTCTGTCTGTCTGTCTGTCTGTCCGTCCGTATGTCACAGCCACTTTTTTCCGAAACTATAAGAGCTACGCTGTTGAAATTTGGTAAGTAGATGTATTCTGTGAACCGCATTAAGATTTTCACACAAAAATAGAAAAAAAACAAATAATTTTGGAGTTCCCCATACTTAGAACTGAAACTCAAAATTTTTTTTTTCATCAATCCCATACGTGTGGGGTATCTATGGATAGGTCTTTAAAAATGATATTGAGGTTTCTAATATCATTTTTTTCTAAACTGAATAGTTTGTGCGAGAGACACTTCCAAAGTGGTAAAATGTGTGTCCCCCCCCCTGTAACTTCTAAAATAAGAGAATGATAAAACTAAAAAAAATATATAATGTACATTACTATGTAAACTTCCACCGAAAATTGGTTTGAACGAGATCTAGCAAGTAGTTTTTTTTTAATACGTCATAAATCGTAAACTTATCGTTACTTGCTGCTACGGAACCCTTCATGGGCGAGTACGACTCGCACTTGTTTATGTTATTTTGTCACTATTTGAGCCGCCCTGTATGAGTTAAATAATGACACCGCACTTACGTCCCTAAGACTTAGTTTGGGAATTATTAAGGCAAGACGATATAGACCTTTTCGTTACGGTTCACTTTTCTGTTCTGGTACCCGTACATTATGTTTCAGTGTGATTTTAAAGACGTTTTACGTCAAAATGGTGTAGGGCACGTCTGTATGAGACACATCAGTTCCTATTCATAGATTCTTGGGGTACTACAAATGTACGTCCGGTGCACCCTGGACAATCATCCCTGCTTCCAACTTTGTTTGACTGACTCACTTTTATTTACTTCGGATTTTAACCATAGCACATTTTATGAGTTAAGTATTCCCAATTAGTGCATGCTGAAACGAGAGAAGAAAAAAAAATAGTGGCATTCCGGGAGTGCCGATAGAAGTGAAAACTTGAATAATTTAAAAAAAATACTTCCAAAACCTTTAAACTTTGTACTTGCATAGGACATTGATCCGTAACATAATATAAATAAAGAACACAATCACGTTTACAAAAAAGCGGCCAAGTGCGAGTCGTACTCGCCCATGAAGGGTTCCGTAGCAGCAAGTAACATTGAATGAAAGGTAAATTGCGGTTTACGATTTATGACGTATTAAAAAAACTACTTGCTAGATCTCGTTCAAACCAATTTTCGGTGGAAGTTTACATGGTAATGTACATCATATATTTTTTTTAGTTTTATCATTCTCTTATTTTAGAAGTTACAGGGGGGGGGACACACATTTTACCACTTTGGAAGTGTCTCTCGCGCAAATTATTCAGTTTAGAAAAAAATGATATTAGAAACCTCAATATCATTTTTAAAGACCTATCCATAGATACCCCACACGTATGGGATTGATGAAAAAAAATTTTTTGAGTTTCAGTTCTAAGTATGGGGAACTCCAAAATTATTTGTTTTTTTTATATTTTTATGTGAAAATCTTAATGCGGTTCACAGAATACATCTACTTACCAAGTTTCAACAGCGTAGCTCTTATAGTTTCGGAAAAAAGTGGCTGTGACATACGGACGGACAGACAGACAGACAGACAGACAGACATGACGAATCTATAAGGGTTCCGTTTTTTGCCATTTGGCAACGGAACCCTAAAAATGAGGTATCGGTAACGGTGTCGCGAGTTCAATTATTTTATCCCATATCAAAAATTCCCAACGCGCCTGAAGTTTTCACTTCAAAAACTGCTTCGGTTAGGTTATTTCTTTGGAGCCAAGAGTCTTACCTGGAAGCTAGCCAGGATGGTGTCCCAGAGGAACCTCTTGCTCCTCGGGTCCATGCCGGTGGAGGGCTCGTCCAGCAGCACGACGCGCGGGCTGCCCACCATGGCCAGCGCGAACGACAGCTTGCGCCGCGTGCCGCCCGAGCACTCGTCCGCGTTCTTATTCGCGTGCTCCATTATCTGTAGACCGTTTAGGTACGCGTCTACTATCCTGTGTACAAAAAGAGATTGTTAATTGATTGAACATAACTAGAGGGCTCAACTGGCTGACAGATTTTCGCTCGCTACAAATATTTGAATGACCACCATGGTTTAAACGATGAGCGTAAACAAATGAACAATAAATCCCTTGGCGACTCTCGCTTACGAGTCTCACGTGGACGTCGAGAAACTCTCCTCGTGTAAAGAAGATTTTATTTCGGGTTCAGGTGTTCGTACATGGGAGATTCGTTTATGTCTGTTAACGCATGAAATAAATGAGAGTCCACATCTTTTTTGATGTTTATGCATCATTTAACCAAGTCACAATGAACAGTATAGTTAATATACCGAGGAGTGTCCGCCTTGCTGACGCCCCGGATGGCGGCGTAGCACTCGATGTGCTCGCGGATGGTGACGTTCTTCCAGAGCGCGTCGTGCTGCGGGCAGTAGCCCAGCATCATGAACGCGGACGTCTGCGAGTCGTCGATGTTCTGACTGCCCAGCATTACCTGCAAGAAACACACGTGTAAACAAATTGAGAACTCGAAACTACTTTCCATTATCTAGTGCAGGGATTCCCAATCCAATCGGTGAAGCGCACCCCCCTCGAGGGGCGTAGAGTGACCAATGGGAAGGGCCCGCGACGACTGCAATAATAAAGTATTCATTTATGAAATTTTATGTTCTTGGTATTAGAAAAGGTTAAGACAGTTTCCAAACCCCAAACGTCTCATAATACTTTCTTGGTGCTGTAAAATGAGGTTCAGCTTTTTTACATAACTCGACAAAATAAGTTTTTTTATTTCTGTATGAATGGACTAAAGAAAATCGAATTTTAACGAGGCACCTTACTACAATTTTCGAGCTCGCTTCGTTCGCCCTTCCATTCTATAGATATTCTCTTGATTCATCAACTTTTCTGCAAAAGTCGACAAAGTAACTTCCATTTCTGTTTGAATGATCAAAAGAAAATCTAACCTTTCCAAGGGGGTGCAAACATTTTGACCTCACTTTCGCTCGCTTTTTATTCTTATGCTTTTCTGTTAATGTTGACCAACTAACTCGGGGGCGTAGTGATTTTAAAAGAAACTTAGGGGGGCGCGTATGTTAAAAGGTTGGAAACCTCTGATCTAGTGTTATTGTGCAGGGATCTAAGACCTGGAGGTTAGCCTGTGGCAGCCAGTCTGCATGGCACAACGAAACATCAACCAGCACCCTACGACACGATCAATTACAATCTGAATCATTTTGAAAGAGATTGCTAATCCATTGATTCATAAGTTCGAAAAAAAAATCTGCTCAACAACGTAAATAACGCAATCAATGTTGTTGAACTGTCAAAATGAAACAAATTAGTCTTTATCGTTTACCGAAAATGTTTACGCAATTAGATAGCAGATGTGCGAAGGCAAAAACTTAACACAAACTTTTATTTTTGTTAGCCTGTGTTGTGTCCCACTGCCGGGCAAAGGCCTCCCCTTTTTCCTTCCAAATCGTCACACCAGCTTCGCCGTGGTCGACCTCGACGGCGATATCACACAAACTTTTACAGAAAAAACAAAACCTAATCCATAAACCACAGATAACTGCCATTTTGTTTCAAAACTATGACAAAAGTAACGATGCTCACACTGCCATGTGTGGGCCTCTCCTCTGCCGTGATGATCTTCATAGTGGTGGTCTTCCCCGCCCCGTTGTGTCCGAGCAGGCCGAACACCTCCCCCCCCTCCACGGCCAGGCTGAGTCGCGCCAGCCCCACGAAACGCGACCGCACGTGGGATGCTGTTTCTTCTTGATGTGACCAGCACGTACCACCGCTGCCCGTGCCTCGCACTTTGTATTCTTTGCGCAAGTTCTGGAAAAAACATGTTTGGTAAGTAGATCAATAGTGATAGGTTACTCTGATTTAACAACATGTTTTCTTGGACTGGATAAAAAGACTGGAATAAAATGTGGAACAATACTGTTCCAAACCAGCGGTGAAACTATTATATGGTTCCGAACTAAGAGCAATTGGACTGGTTTTTCGGATTCAGGACGTGTTGAAAATCCAATCAGGCTCAGTTCGAGTTGCTTCGTTGGTTTTTTCTCCATTCGAAGACTATGACCTAAGTCCTATAGGTACATGCATACCTTAACCAAAACGATCATGTCCAAAAGCTACACATGGTGCATTTCCTAGATTTTGAAAGAATTCCTCTATTTTAAATTAATGACAAGTTTTTTGCATATTTCGTAACACAAAAAATACTTTTCCTGCCAAATCGTAACACTTCAAAAAACTATTGATTGCTAATCATTTTCTGTCAGGCGTTTTTATACACAATTAGTTCGGTATTGAATTTCGATTTAAATAACAATTGGTGTAACCTAGTAAGGCTTGACTAGATTTAGCAACATAAATAACTAAATGTTGTAGCACAACCCGCCATTAGGTCCGGCAGCGGCTGGAACCAGCTTAAAATGTACCAAGACTGTGGTGAGAACTATGTACCTATCTCTGTATGAGAAGAAGCCTTTGCCCTGCAGTGGGACAGTAACAGGCTGGTATTATTATTAAAACACCTATTGTGGACCAAAATAGTTGTCTAGCATAAGCATAATCTGCTTATAATGTTCCCACTACTGGGATACAGGTCTCCTCTCTGTGAGAGTAGGCCGTAAACCACCACGCGGGCCCATTGCGTTTTGGTGTATGTCACATGTCTTCGAATTTTCAGTTCTAGGACATTTTCTCGCGATGTTTTCCTAAACCGTTACCAAATAGTTGTCTAACTAATGTTTAAATATATTTTTATTATATTTGACGTACACGAGGGGCTTGTGGCTAAGTAATAACAGCCGCACGGGTCGATCGATCAGGTTAAGCTACGCTTGCTGCGGTTGGTTCGTGGATGGGTGACCATCTTTACATACCAAGACTCCTTCTTGCCTCAGAAAGCACGTTAAAAGCCGGCAGTCACTCCATGTAAAATACTGGTATTCAGCTGCATCCGGTTAGACTGGAAGCTGACCCCAACATAGTTGGGAAAAGGCTAGGCAGAAGAATATTTGACGTACATGAACCACTAAGGGCGGCGCGCTGTGCGCGGGCTGCTGCAGTATGGTGTGCACGCGGCGTCGCTCGCGCCGCACGTCCTCGTCCTCGCACGCCTCGCCGCCCACCTCCTGCTCCGCGTCACCGCTACTCTCTGAAGTGCTTTTCTTGCGCTGGGAAGAAGGAAAGGAAGATTTAGGTCTTCTAATCTTGAAAAACGTTACATCGAAAAGGTAATTTCTGAAAGAGAAAAGATGGGACTCTGATCCGTCTAAAACAAGGCTGCTCAACTTTTTTACCAAACGGACAATTCAGATATTTCTGGCGGGCCACTGATGGTTACTATTTTAGTTACTTATTAATAAGACTTATTTATATAAACACCGTACACGGACTCTCAACTTGACGGGTGTTTTCAGGCTTGCGCGGGCCATTTATAAATGGTCGGCGGGCCACAATGTGGCCCGCGGGCATAGGGTTGAACAGCCTTGGTCTAAAATGAAACAGACAACGATGCCAGGTCAAAAGATATATTCCATGTTTTCATTATACAAATTTATCACGTATGAAGTAACTACGCTGCCTTTAAAATGGCACATAGGGTTTTAGAAAACACTTTGTAAAGCGTCTTCTCAGTCAATCCTAGGTTTTGCGATTTTTTTCCCACATTGGATTTTCAACGCTCTCTTTAGCGCCAAGAGTTGAAAATCCTACAGTGTGTTTTGTTGCACTCTGTTGGATTCTCAACGCTCGGCTCAACATCGAGGGTTGAAAATCCAGTGCGCGATAAAATCCCGCCGCGATATTTTAACGTCCATGCGAACGTGGGTTAACTGTGACAGTTTCTTACTGTAACGGCTTACTGTAACGTCCGGTTTCATTACCTATTTGTTTACTACTGTCACTCACCGGACATATCCTGCCACCAGACTTGAGCCGGTCAGCAGCGAGCAGTGCGGCGCCGGAGACCGGCACGTGAAACAACATGGCCGCCACCAACACCCACACCTCCGCCGTGAAGTAGCTGCTGAGTGGCGGCGTCGTGCACAGGTCGCGGAGGTTACAGGTCAGATACACTCTGTGGATGACAAAATCATGAGATTCAAACCATGTCAACCAACCATGACCAACCATGATAACCAATCATGATCATGTAGATCTGTTGACCATTTTCTATTTTGTTAAGTACTTGGTACTTATTGAAAGACCTACACTATCCTCCCATAACTAGCAACACTGTTATTTGAAAGTATTGTAAAAGCAAATTATTTTTAAAATAGTAACCGTGGAGTTTCTTGCCAGTTCTTCTCCATAGGAATCCATCAATTGGAACCATGCACCTAGCTTCTGACGTTTCATAAGTGCCCTTGTAGGTTTATGTGAAATAAATTATTTTGAATTTTGTCATTTTTGCCATGGATGGGCAAACCTTGTCATCATCTTTCTGCCCTTGTCCCATGTTACTTGGGGTCTGTACAACACGTTGTTTCCACTGTCCCCTGTCAACCATCACGCTATCATTCACTCCCTTCTCTTTCATATTATTCCTCACACAATCCATCCATCTTTTCCTTGGCCATCCTCTCCCGCTTCATCCATCAAAATTTATATTCATACCTCTTTTAGTCACATGCGTTTCCTCTCTCTTCATCACATGCTCATACCAGGCCAAACGATTTCCTTTTAACTTTTAAGTCACTGGCGCCACTTTTAAACTTCCCCTTATATACTCATTCCTTACTTTATCCATTTTCGTCACTCCACACATCCATCTCAACATTCTCATCTCCGCTACATGCAATCTTTTTTCATTCGATAGAACAGGTCGATCCAACAGGTTAAGCTACGCTTGCCGGGGTTGGTCTATGGATGGGTGACCATCTTTACATACCGAGACTCCTCCGTGCTTCGGAAAGCACGTTAAGCCGTTGGTCCCAGCTGTCATTTGTAGATCTTTGACAGTTGTTACGGGTCGTCAGAAGCCCGAAAGTCTGACAACCAGTCTTACCACGGGATATCGTGTTACCCAGTACCTAATAACTGGGTTGTGGAGGTCAGATAGGCAGTCGCTTCGTGTAAAATACTGGTATTCAGCTGAATCCGGTTAGACTGGAAGCCGACCCCAACATAGTTGGGAAAAGGTTGGGCAGATGATGAAAATGGGCAAACCTTGTAAAGGCTCGAATTAATGATGACTGCATCAAGAAATAGACATACCTATCAACGTAGTAAATGATTGCGTAAGGTATGTACATCACGTCCAGGAAACTGAACGTCAGGTGCAAGTAGAACGCGATGTCGCTACCTGAAAACAAAAGGCACAATTCAACTCCCAAGAAGATAAGCCTCGACTGTTTCAGACAAGTAATCAAGATTTTCCTTAACTGATTTTTTTCAGTGTAGTGAACTTACAAAATAACTACATGTTTAGAAACCGCCGAATTAACCCAGATATAAACTTTTCCAAATAACCTGAACGGGAACTCTAGATGACCATCGGTAATATGGAAGTGCAAAGAAATTAAAACAGACACAGACCGGACATACCACACGGAGACACTACACTTACCCCATTTAAAAGTATCCAGAACCGCAACCAATATGAACGGGATAACTCCGACCCAGGTGGTAATATTCGGCATGATACTTTGCGCGGAGTCCATCTTGTCGAAGATGTAGGAGAGGCACGTGTTGAACAAGATGGCGGACGGACTGTAGAGGAGGAGGAGGCCCGAGAGCATCGTGATCGCTGAGCCGTTGGTCAGGCTCGGGATGTCGTTGAGGATGACCTGCGAATGAGTAATAAACACTTGTGATTGGAGAACATTTTATTTAAACTTGATTTGTTATCCTATCAGGGTATCTAGCATCTCCTATAATTT
This sequence comes from Agrochola lychnidis, assembly GCA_963680765.1. Lineage (NCBI taxonomy): Eukaryota > Metazoa > Arthropoda > Insecta > Lepidoptera > Noctuidae > Agrochola > Agrochola lychnidis. Next base: position 11,649,759 of record OY796868.1, on the reverse strand, counting down.
AATTTTAATTCGTGTGAGAGAAAGATTTAGGAAGATAGAGACACTACAAATACAGGATAAATAGCAACATCACTTGATACTTTGAGAACAGTAATGCATAAAACTTTCATAATAACAGCTGGTCGCCACTCCAGAAACTTTCGACCCCATCGACCATCTGTTTTGCTAGCAATGTTGCCTCAAACAGTATGAAAGTTTTATCCTATTTATACATGTCATCACAATCTATGGATAAGTAATGTGATAAAGTTATACTCACCAACACGAGTACTCCGATGCTGGTGAGCACCATGATGAAGATCAGCACCGTGAAGTAAGTCAGAAAGTACATGCTCATTGATAGCCCGTTCACTCGCAACTGGTTCTTGGCTTTTATCTGAAGTGGAAGAAGTTTGATCCGATTAGTCCTAGGTACTACTACAACACTTCATTTATGTACCTACCTACATTAGAACGCGAGGATTAATTTGAAAGCAGTAATGTAAAAATCTAACATTTTCATGCTAATAACTTCACACAACTTTTTAGGGTTCCGTACCTCAAAAGCAAAAAACGGAAACCTTATGGGATCACTCGTGTATTTGTCTGTCTGTCCGTTTGTCACAGCGAATTTGCTCCGCATATAATGGACCGAATGAGTTGAAATTTGGTACATATATATCTATGTATTTCTGTGATCTAAACACGGACGTGTAACGTAAAAAAATTTTGAATATGGTGGTCACTTTAGGGGGTTTTGTATATTATAAGAGATATTTAAGAAAATAGATGAAAATTTACCATTCCCCCTTATCTCTGAAACCACTGAGCCTACAATTTTGAAAATGTACAAATAATGGTTCTTTACGCATAGATTACAGGAAAATCTATATGATCTTAAAATAAAATGGTAAATCTCTCAATATTGTGCGTACAAACTTATATTTGCAGTTGGAATGTAATGTAGTATTTTGTTTATAATTGGGATAAATTCATCCCAACTACAGAACCCTTCATTGTACGTGGTCCGACACGCACTTGGCCGGTTCTTTTTAATTTCACATATTCTGTGCGGTTATAGTATCGACCTTAAACGAAGACTTCCGTTCAAGGTCAAAACTAGCCGTGCATCCGGAAACAAATACGTGCGTCACTTCTACAATAAGCCCAACAAAAAAAATCCTCATAAAAACGATATGTCTCAAAACTCAAGTTTCCTATCCAAATTCCAACTTACCTCTCGATCATACACGATATCCACAGCTAAAGTAACAGGCACCAACGCGAAGATCATGCCCATGAAGATGGCACAGACCACGTTGCCCAGGTTGAACTCCTCCTGCTGTTCCGTCTGCTGGAACGGGTGCGCCAACACCTCGATAGGCTTGAAGTTTTCTATTAGACCTGATGCTGACATTAGGACCCTGGGGAGAAATTGTGGAATTCTTAGATCTTGTATATGTAACTTTAGAATTTTGGAAGAGTCTTTAAGTGCAAAACTGAATAGATTGATTTGAAAGGTTGTTTTAAATACAAAACTACACACATACAGATGACATTGAATTTAACTATGTAATTCCATCGTAAATAGCCATTGGATGAAAATCATCTTACATCAACGAGATTATTGCTTATATTACTTTAGTGGTATGAGGATCAGGGTGTAAAGTTCACTCATCCACCATAGAAAAGGGAGGATCCTCCGACAAGACGGGTGTCGTGTCTGGTGGGCAACTGCCCATCGGTTTGAAGTTGAAATCTTGTATACATGTCGATCGCTCGGTAAACTCTAATTGCGCGATGCAGGATTTGTGTGACGTCATGTCTTTGATGCGTAGTTCGTATGTGGCGGTGTAACCGCTACATTACGTTAAAGATCCAGACAAAGTTATGGAAAACAATGTAGAGGAAGAAGGTGGGTCTCCAGACTAGTGAAATATAAAACACTAGCTGCGCCCCGCGGTTTCACCCGCATAAGTCTCGATCTCGGGGGAATATCGGGATAAAAACTATCCTATGTGTTAATTCAGGTTATAAAGTATCTGTGTGCTAAATTTCATCCAAATCCGTTCAGTAGTTTTTGCGTGAAAGAGTAACAAACATCCATCCATCCATTCATCCTCACATCATTATTTCAGTAATGGTTTGGTACTCCAACTCACCTGTAAACACTATTATCCAACAAATTAACGATGATAGGTAAACTGTGCGTATAAGTACTATTGTAGTAAGCCATGAACTTTCCATAGGGTATCAAACTATCTCTCAGACTGAACGCTCCAAAATTCTCCATATCCAGAAGACTTGAGAAATTCCCATCAAAGTCTATTATTGGGAAGGCTCCTAAAGACTCCAGGGAGTCCCTAAGGTCAGTTATTTCTTTGAGATTGTCCTGTTCACTATATACGGCTATTGGGGTCTTGTTGAAGTACGCATTGGGGTCTAGCTTGAGCGGCTGCATGCGAAAGAAGACAATCTGTCGAGACTTCATATAGAGACCCAGGGCGCAGGATACTGAAAAAAATGCAGAAACAAGTTAAATATTTATTTTTAAACAAAAGAATATATACACAATATTTAAGTTAACATTCTTAAAGTCGTGGTAGGGCAAATCAAATTCAATTCTACAATATTTAAAAAATATAAAACAGTAAGTAAAAAACACAGCTAAGTCGGTGGCACATCATCGCGATCGTCATGACAAAAAAAAAATTAAAGGTTAAAAGATTGATTTAAAACGCAGATATATGCCAGTGACCTTGAATGGCTAGCTTGCGTGTTGTGTACTGTGCTCACGCAACGCGTCGTATGTCCAGCCAGTAATAGGACTCGCCCATCAAGGAGTGCTGTCTCAAATTAGATGCATTATTAATTTATTATATTATACATAAAACAAAAAGTATTTTAATAAAACACGTATACTAAAAGATCAATAATTAAATTATCTTTAAAATGGTGAAAGTTTTAAAAAATATGCCTGATAGATTATGCGTGATTTTCAGTTTTTTGATCCGATTTAGACATAGCTTTACAAATTAATTTTACTGTGTAATATAAAAATAATTAAAAATATTCATATATTAAGTAGTTAAGAAAATGCTCTTATTTAACATATATTTTTTCCAATTCATTAACATAACTTGTTTAGTCGTGATCTTCAGTATAAAATCATTAAAAGTCGGTTATCGTCGCCTTAACTCACAGAATGAGCAAATACTACTACAATACACTGGTCATTGCTTTTTTGCTAATAAATAAAATATAAATTGTAAAATATTTTAAAATAAATATGCTGCCTTAGTAAGTTACAATAGTAAAAGCACCATAGATAAAAAGGTTGCAAAAAGAGTACCATACCCTGCCATTAAAAAAGCTAGTAAATAAATAAATTGGGATTTATTTATTTACTAGCGTTTTTTGGCCGCGGCTGCGCCTGCGTGCATGTCAGAAATTAACTCATAGGATCGTACTACCGAGATAAAAAAACCTGACTGCATCCAAAAAGTTCAAGACGAGGTCACCTTTCAACGTTGTGTCACCTTTGGAATTTATTAAAAACAAGTTGGTATCTAACCATAACAGCATCCTAAAAATTGTGGTGATTATTTAGTATCCGGCACGAATGGCGATAGTCGTCACGTTAAGATATTTATTATTCTTGTTCTTAAATTTTAAAAGCCACAATTTTCGTTGTTATAAACACCAGGATTATTTCTTTAAAAATGGTAAGAATAACAAGATTTTTAATTTTTTTTCTATACTGTATACAGAGTGTTTGGCAGAACGTTGAATATACGAAAATGGTGAATAGGTGGGGTCATCTGCTAATTACTCAGCCCTAATTTATTTTGCCGTGGCCCCCTGGTTTTTTTTTTAATGCAAGTTGAAATTAAGATTTAAGTATTTTTTACATCTTTCTGTAAGTTTGAAGACTCATATTTTTTTTTCTAGCTAACATCTGAATAAAGCAATAATTTTATAAGAATCTGCCAACATTAAAGATTAAAAAAAAACAAAAACATTGCCTGTTTTACCTATTTTTAATAAAAATTACACTTTAAAGTTAAGAAAGTGGTGAAACTAGAAGAAAGCAAAATTTTTTTTTTAATATCCAGTGGGCCAGGGCCAAATAAATTAGGGCTGAGTAAGTAGCAGATGACCCCATCTATCCACCATTTGCGTATGTTCAACGTTCTGCCAAACACCCTGTATAATAATATTATAAAGAAGTTAAGTTGTTTGCTTGTATGTTTGTTTGTATGTATGTAGGGGGTAATCTCTGGAACTACCAGTCGGATTTGAAAAATTATTTTTGCTTTGGGTAGTCTAATTCTTGAGGCAGGTTATAGGCTCGAGAAGCTAGTAGTTAATAAAATGACAGTTTTTAAAATGATGTTGGTGGATGTCAGGTTTCTTTATAGGTTTTTTGTTCAACCACTAGTTTTCTACTCAACAGATCGCAGCACTGTGCACTTTCCGGGTGTTTGTTAGCTTCACCCACACTCGCACATGACTCCCAGGTCCTCACGCCACCATCTATGGTCCGACGTGTTCACATACGACCTGCCCGGACCTGAGCCTGTGAGCCTGTGGACAGGTTGACGACTCCTGACCACCAGTAGTCCTGTCCACCAGTGGTCAGGAGTCGTTAACTTGTCCACAGATTCTCTTCTACACTTGCTGTGGCTCGACATTGTGCTGGATGGATAGTCAAGCTTCAGGTAAGATTTATTTTTATGTGCACAAGCAAATTAAAAGATATATCGCCGTGATTAGAACTGTTTTAAATGACATCAAAATATAGAGTTTAAGTAATGATTAGTCCCCCCCTGCCAGCTAAATCACATCAATAGATTGCAATAGATTGCACCCGTGTGAAGCAGGCGCGGGTTATACTAAAAACACTAATTTATTTATTTATTTTTATCTCAGCACGGGATGGCAGAGGCTATAACACAAACTGCATGTCCTCGTCCTCGATCCTAAAATTCTTGAAGATTTTAGGATCGAGAACGAGTGCATGCAGGTACAGCCTGATATCCCGACATCATTGCGTTTCTCCGTTCAATACGATACGGATAAGGAAGTCCATAGACTGCAGGCGAAAAGACTGAACGGAAAAGTCATCTTCAAGCCGAGGGACCGGCAAGGTTTTTCAAGGTCAAGGTTTTTATATTTTTGAATTTTTGTGATTTTTTAAAATAATATTTTTAATAGTTTTTTATTTTTATCTTTTTATTACGTAAGTACACTTTTAAAGTGCACGTTTTCCGATATTGTTCTCACATGTAAAATTTCAACATGAATGATGTAATCAATATTTTGATTTAAAAGAATGTCCGTGGAGTTTCTTGCCCGTTCTTCTCCATAGGAACCTACTAGGTACGCTTTGGAATGGGCAACTAGCTTCATCTTTCTGACTGACCGACCCCTTGACAATTCTAAAGTACCTGTAATTGGTTTATTTGAAATAAATGCTTTCAATTTGAGTTTTAGTCTGAATATGAGACCAGTTATAAATGCATCTTGGTAGTCTATTTTTCCTGTTTACCTGAGACCTGACAACAAATTTGATCCTGGAAACATGTGAGTATATTATTCCTAAAGTTATTTATATGCCCGGTGAAAATCACACTGTATTCTCCCACCAGGAAAATTTAAATTATCACACTAAATCCTGTTTTTTCGCAGTTCATACAATATTTTGTCTAAAACAATGCAAAAAAAGTAAAATATATGGTTTACTAGCTTTTGCCAACCGCTTTGCCCGCGTAAAGGTTGTAATTTGTCCCACAGTACTACCGCCGTAGGTACCGGAATAAAAATCACAATAAGGCCGTTTGTCCACCGCACCGTGAATGCCGAAGTAGCGACAATACTTTTGGCGCGTAATCTCGTTTCTCGTTGACGTCCTGTTCACGGTGCAGTGGGCAAACAGATGGTCTATCTATACAGGGTAGGAAACAGCAGATTTTTCGCGATTTCAGGCTTGGTCTCATAGTAAAAGTTGTTCATAATGATGAGTAAAGTCACGTGTTTAAGTTTGCGCACTGGATAAAAACTTATCCTGTATAGTGCATAAAGAGAAGAATATGTGACTCTCCGCTTGGTGATATTGAGTATTTTTTGAAGTCACGCAGTTTGTAATGCTGTCAATCAGTTTAAAACGAGTAAAACATGGGCATTTTCGGCATACTAATTCACTTTGTGGCTTATCCTTTAATTTGATTCGAAGGTTCAAATAAAACGCTTCTCTCAAACGTATTTTCTAGAATTCGAATATCGGTGCGGAGGCTCTCTGATCAGCAACCGGCACGTCATCAAAACAGCCAATGAGGTTATACTAAAATCATTGACAACAGCACAATTTGTCCACGTGAGGTCATCATACCGACTCTGGAGTAGGCTGCAGCTATAATGCAACTAACTTTCGAAACTAATCTTCGGTGTGATTTCAGTTGGTAGGCTGGGGTTTAAACTACGAAAACGAGGTAATGGAAGCTAAGCGAAGTTGAAATGCCGTTGGCAAGCCAGGAGACGTGCATTGAGTCCAATGTTCTTCGAAAATGCCGTTACAATTACAAGTGACACCTATTGCGTTGGGAACAGAGCAGGTGTGATCGAATTTTATGGTTTAGCAATGAACACTCTGTTAATGCCTTTTTTATAATTGAGAAGATAATTTGTTTTTGATAATAAGTAAGGTAAGGATCACGGAGCACGGAGACACCTTGGCGGCTGCTGTACTGTAGAGACGGTATTACTGTCAACACTTTCCTTATAAACCAAGTTTGACAGTGGACGTCAATGTTTTCTTATAAAAACTTACGGGCCGTGACAATCTGACAAAGCCTGTGACCGCCGAAACTTGCGTTGAGCGCTAATCGCGCGGGCATGAATATAGTATGTATTTAATTTGTTTCCAAAGATGTTTAAAAATAGTCACTTAACTGTGAATACCTAGTTATTTTTAGTAGTTTATTCCCTCTAGTGGGCTTTTAATCTATGTTTGTAGGTGTGTTCTCATCACATAATACCAGCGCTGGGGTATTTATTTTTCAAATATCCCAGAATTAACCGACACTTTTTGGCCTCGCACTGGTTTTTTTTGTGTGTTAGTTTAAAATGCTCCGTTTTAGGGTTCCGTAGCCAAATAGCAAAAACGGAACCCTAAAACGGAACGAATAATTTCGTCATGTCCATCGATACCAACAACGAAACCCTTCATTGTGTGTGGTTACTTTCTTTCTAGTAGGAAACCTGTTATTCAATATTATACTTTCCTACTTAGCAGTTTGTTAGGAATTATTAGTTTTACTTTTTACTTATTATTATTACATGGATACACTTATGGAATCACGCCAGCGACTGGACCTGCGTTTCTTTGAAACCTCATTTTATTACACCTATTACACCTATTTCCGATAAAAATTATAAGTACACAGATTTGATAAGGGTGGCCAACCGGCTCTATAAATTTACTTTCTGATATTTTATTTATTTTCAGGGGACAGGAGTTCCTCGTGCCTCGGACTTTATTGCCAGCGCCACCTAATAATGCTTAAAATCAACCTACTAGGCTAATAACAAAAAAAAGTTAAAACAAAAACGAATCAATCATTCACACGTCCATCAGAAATAAAATAAAATGGCTGACGACGGCTAACGAAAACTACGTTCCTAATTCAAATAAAATCGAAAACATATGGCGTGTAGCAGAAAAACTGGAAGCCCCGAGGAAAATTATTAATAATTTGTGAATTATACGTGTCACTTATATTTAATAAAGTACCTTTATCAAACAGGATTGCTATTTTTTTATGAAGTTTGTGTGATCATACCTAATATATGCTTACTACTAGGTACACTAGATAATCATTCTCTTTAATTGACCACCAAATCTTAAGGGGACGATAACCGACTTTTAATGATTTTATACTGAAGATGACGTATAAACGAGTAGTGTTAGTGATTTGGAAAAAATATATGTTAAATTAGAGCATTTTCTTAATATTTTAATAAAGGCATATTTTCGATTATGTTTATATTACATAGTGAAATTAATTTGTGAAGTTATGTCTAACGCGGATAAAAAACTGAGAATGACGCAAAATCTATCAAGCGTATTTTTCAGAAAACTTAACCATTTTAAAGATAATTAAATTATTAATCTTTTAGTATACGTGTTTTATTAAAATACCTTTTGTTTTACGTGTAATAAATTAATAATGCGTCTAATTTGGGACAGTGCTCCTTGATGGGCGAGTCCTATTACTGGCTGGACGTACGACGCGTTGCGTGAGCTCAGTACAGAACACGCAAGCTAACCATTCAAGGTCACTGTCATATATCTGCGTCTTAACTCTCACTCTGTCACTGTATTTATGACTGTTAGTATCAATATTTAACCGATTCATTGTTACTGAGTTTGATTGCTTTGACGTCTTCGTTGTTATAATGTTTGCTCGTCATTTAAGAAGTAAGGAAAAATATAAAAAGGAAAAGTACTATATTAATCAATCATTATTTATAATTTTTAGGGTTCTGTAGTAAACAAGGAACCCTTATGGTTTCGTCATGTCCGTCTGTCTGTCTGTCTGTCTGCGGTCTAACTCCGAGACCCTTAGTACTAGAAAGCTGTAATTTGACATAGGTATACATATTAATTACGCCGACAAAGTGGTAAAACAAAATTATGAAAAACATTTTTTTTTAGGGTACCTCCCATACACGTAAAGTGGTGATGTTTTATTTTTTTATCCCATAGTGTGGGGTATCATTGAAAAGGTCTTACAAAAACATTATGAGTTTGTGAAAACCATTTTTGGATTCAGGGATCCGTTTGCAAAATATTAAGCTTTAAAGTGCTAATTTTTGTTAGAGTCAAGTGTCGCCCCCCCTGCCAGCTAAATGGTTGGTTTTGGATACGTGAAAAAAATCACAGCAGTAGTTTATATAACGAAATTAAAAGGAAAACTATCACAGCTAAGTAGGCTTTACTAGTTATCGAGTAATAATCGACCAATATAACTTTGCAGTTGCAAAAACATGTTTTCCCATACATTCCGTATGGGAGAACATGTTTATCAACTACAAAGTTAAGTTTGTTTTTGGGATAAATTCATCCCAACTACGGAACCCTTCATTGTGCGTGGTCCGACACGCACTTGGCCGGTTTTTTATTGCAATAAACATTATCTTATCTTATCTTATTGATGTGTCAGCATTTTTAGCCAATAAATACTTACTGATAGGCATCAAGATCATGACCCACAGCTTGTAGGGGTCCCTGATCATCCGCACCATCCTGATGTAGACCAGCGCGCAGAAGGTTCTCCAACAAGAAGGGTTGGTCTTCACCGTTTCACCCAATGCGTCTACTGATATCGGGACCTCGGGAGCAACCTGCAGATAGGAGCTTGCGTTTAAAACTGACTTTTATATTAAGCAATAAGATATTGAAATCTAAATCAATAATTAGTTTAAAATAAAGTCGCTTTTTGTACGGGAGAGAAATACGCGGCGATAGTCTCGCCGTCTCATCAAATTCAATAGAAACTCTGTGAATTAATCTCCACACGGTGATATCATCGCGGCGATAATTTGAAGGCACAGCGTCCTATCGCCGCGATTCTCTCGTCCGTAGAGACGGCGCCTAAGCCGACGTACGCACGGACGTAATAAAATCGCGACGGGATTTTTTCGTGCACTGGATTTTCAACTCTCGGTGTTAAGCCGAGCGTTGAGAATCCAACGCGCTGGGACGCAGCTCGTCCCAGTGCGTTGAAAAAACACACTGTTAGATTTTCAACTCTCGGCGCTAAGCAGAGCGTTGAAAACAAAGCGCACGAAAAAAAATCACCGCGATTTTATTACGTAGGTGCGAACGTCGGCTTAGTGTGCACTTAGTTCTTCTAAACTACGACATGGATTTAGATGTTGCTTTCGCCATCATTTAGATAATTTATTTCGGAAGGTTTTTAACTTGGATATAGCAAATAAATCACGATGTTTTGACATGTTGCCACAACAGCAGATCGAACCTGTGCGAGGAAGGGGTGGGTCGCTAGAATGAATATAATACAATGACCACTGGGCTAGAATCTCTACACAATGAAGATGTAAGATGGAAGACCATTGAGGCCGGCCCAGAGAAGATGTGGCGAGATGATTTTGACGTCTAGGTACCGCGAGGACTGGTTCGAAACGCGCGTGAAAAGAATACCTGGAAGGGCTTGGAGGTCATTGCCCAGCACTGGGTCAGCAATGGCTAGAGAAAAAAAAATACAAAAAATAATAGATAAATAAATAAATATAAAATAAGAAAACATGAATTCTGTAATATTGGAGATCCTTCCTGTTGAAGCATATTAGGAAGCTGTCTTTAAATTTTAATTTTTACCTTGACATGTTCCACGCCATGAGTGGTAGAATGTAGCGCGTGTGACGCAGGTGGTGTCGGCAGGGATGTCGCCTTCTGACCGTCCTTGTCGTTTAGTTCCTAGGAAAACGACTGTATTTAGAGGTCATATTAAAAATCGCGTCTGTATGCTCTGCCCCCTACTAATGAACGCGGAGTAAAGTTATGCCAAATTTATGGTTACTCTGGAGATAATTTACTGGATGTTTCTTTACTTCACGTTTAATAACAAGGGGTTAATGTTTAAGTTCTATATTAATATTTGCAAGCCTATTGCCAAAAAGGGACACAAATTTGGACACCGAACTGCTCCTAAGAAATTCTTGCTCAACCCGGAAGATCTAACCCAGGATAACTCAAGTTACAAGCTAGAACATTAGACAGACAGCGATAACTTTTAAAGTCTAGGTAACGTACCTGGTAACTCAATGTCTTGCTTTGTAGCGACAGACTCCTGGACAGAGCTCGAGCCCTCACCAGCTTCACAGAGGACACTCCTTCCACCGCCTCTGTTTCTTCAGCATTCTCTCCTTCCAAGCTAAGGAACACCTCTTCTAGCGTCGTCATTGATACTCCGTAGCTTGTGATACCTGTAGGAGTCGAAAAGAGTCGGTGGTCATTTTTTTTTAGTTTTGCAGGGTTGGCAACCGGATGGCATTGATACACACAAATTCCTTGCACATAATAATAGACCTTAACTCTTGAATTACACGTAAAAAAAAAATGTTTAGCTCCCATCCCCCATATCTCCGCCCCCGTCCATTTGGGGTCAATTCGGACGGTACGGAGGGGTTCGGTTTTACTTCAAGACCCAGATTATCATTCGCCATCTGGTTGCCTCTCCGAATTTTACGTGCCATTTCCTTGAATATCCGTTATCAGCCTATCAAGTCAATAGGGAAGTATTTATATTATATCTAAGATTTGTGACGCCGATTGGAACAGTTTGGATCCTAAAGAAATGATTTTTATGAAGGCTGGAAAACAAATAGATGGTCCGCCAGAAGGTAAGTGGTAATCGCCAGTAATGGATAGGTTTACAATATGTAAAAGAAAACCCTGTCCTATCCTAAAGGGGCACATAGGTAAACATTTAGGCAATAACATTACCAAAAGTAATAAAAAATCTTATTATTATTGAAAATAAAAAGTTATTGCTAACTAAAAATCACATTTTCGGTACCAAAATTACCCCAAATCGATTAAAAATTAGCAAATGTTCTACAGGGGTCATAAGTTATGACTTGTTATCACTTGTAGACGCCCGCTAAACGACGGCCGCCCGCGCTCCATGTAATGACCCGGTAAAACTGCACGTTGAAAAAAATAATACGATTTATTTTTCTTTTTTCCTTAATATTAACACATAAACAGACTCTCAGTACGATACCTAACCCACCCCTACCTACCTCCTACCTTTACGGATCAGACAGGTTTTTTTTCATGTTATATATTACCGGAGACAAGGGAGCTAAAAAAATGTCTAAGGTGCTTGTAATAAACCCATCAAGCGTAACAAAACTCGGTGCTGACGACGACAAAAAAATAATTATAGTAATATTTTCCCGACAGACCTCTACAAAAGGCTTTCCACTAGGCACTACTCAATCGTCTTCCATTTCTTTCTTCAACTCACCAAGTCTATTGGTCTTCTCCTTGACCTCGTGTTCTATCGCGTTGAACAGCGGCGGGAACAGATGCACGGCGTAGTGCGGCAGGATGTAGGACAGTTCTCTGCCGTGACGACGAGCCTTCTCCGCGCGGGGCACGTGACCCCGGACCAGGCGGGTTATCTGGTGCTCACGACATACTCCTGGATGGAGAGGATTCTTGATTAAGAAAACTTGTTAAATTTAATTTAAAGTTAAAAGCGTTGAAGTACGGATGGTCTGATAAACTGGGTTGTGGAAGTTAGATAGGCAGTCGGTCTTTGTAAAATACTGGTATTTAGCTGCATTTTTTACATTACATAGCCGTTATTGTCCCACTGCTGGGCAAAGGCCTCTCTACTCTCTTTCCACCTTAGCTGCATTTGGTTAGACTAAAAGTTGACCGCAACATAGCTAGGAAAGGCTTGGCAGATGATGAGCAGTCCACTGCCAGACATAGGCCTTTCCAATTGCACGCCATTTAGCTAAGAAGAAAAGAAAGAAAATACGTTTATTTGCGGTGAACATGACGCAGAGAAAGAACAAAAACACGAATATAACAATTTGGGGGAAAATGTGCTATCGCACATTTTGCGTGGATGTGACCATCCATGCAAAACGGCCATCGCTTAGCATATAGCTGCGACCCTATGCGAGACAGAGCCACAGCGCTGGTTTTCAGCGACAGCCGGCGTTGATATGATGACCACAGCGAGCGAGTGAGCTTGATCCTCAGCTACTCTTTTTCAGGTACGACCAGCAAATCTGAGAAGATCGTCGCGAAAGGCGATCAGATCAGTTTGTGGTAGCTCCGAAGTTCCCAGTAGACCATGTTGTGCTGAATTACTCAAAAATGCTTACCGTCCAACACCAAAGTTAGATGATATCCGATTCCGAATTTGTTTTTCAAGAACAGTGAAGTGCCAGCACAACGTACCTGCAGAACAAAATTACAATTTTATCCACTACATTTTAATTATTATTCGTAACACTTAAAATATTTTATTTTACAAATGTGCCAATTCTGTTTCTCTATGTAGAAGATCAGAAGAATCTAAATCTAACGACCAAGCTGAACATTTCGTTTTGTTTTTCTGAATGACATCAGTCAAGACTCACTCTGCCTTTACTGATGACAGCTTTCCTATCCCCCAGTATATCTGCTTCGTCCATGAAGTGTGTGGTCAGTAGCAACACCTTGCCGTGTCGAGCTCGTTGTAGGATCCGCCATGTTTGTCTGCGGGACACCGGGTCTACGCCCGCTGTTGGCTCGTCCAGGATTATTATCTGGAAGGAGAGAATATTAGTTTTTTATAATAAACTGGAAAGTGAGGCGAAGAATTTCTCAAAATTCAAGGGTCGAGTTAACTGATATGTGACTGGAGAGATCTATGTCACATCCAACATTGTACTGTGTAGTGTGATTAAACGTCTATCTAAAGAAAGAAAGAACGAAAGAAAACACGTTTATTTGCGGTAAACATGACGCAAAAAAAGAACAAAAACAAAAAAATAACAATTTGGGGGTAAATATGCGTCACATCCTCGCAAAACGGCCATCGCTCAGCATAATGCTGCGACCCTATTCGAGACAGAGCCACAGCGCTGGTTTCAGCGACAGCCGGCGTTGACGTGATGACGTCAACTGGTGCAGCATATCTGAGAAATGATGATTCTTTACCTTTGATCTTAAACTGTCTTTTGGAGATCAAAAAACTGGTTGAAGTCCAAGAAGAACGTCATTGAACGTCTTTATATAAACAGTCAGAAAACAGATTTTTTAATGTTGATAAATGGCTCACCTTAGGGTCCCCAATAAAGGCGATGGCAATGCTAAGTTTCCTCTTCTGTCCTCCCGACAAATGTTTGGCAAACACATTCGTTTGGTCGAGTAGACCGACATCAGCAAGAGCTTTGTGTATTTCTTCCGGCAGCCTTTTACGAGGAATACCCTGCAGTAGAAACAATTACTCAAAATACGGGTACATAACAACACACATTATTATTCTATTATTATTACTTTAGGCAAAGGTAAATAATGAACCCACGTTACCCCATAGGTTCCAACCACGGCCCATGTTATTGGAGGCGAGCACACTAATCGGACATAAAACTGGACCCTGGAGCTTGGACTGCGACTAAAAATTGCCGTATAAATACAACAGCCTTTTTTACGATTTTTTACGATAGAACACAGGACGCTCAGCAGTCGCGCTGGTGACCATTACACGAACGAAGCAGTCATAGTATCATTTCAGCCAAAAGACGTCCACTGCTGGACATAGGCCTCCCCAAGCACCGCCACTTCGACCGATTCTGTGCTTTCCGCATCCAGCGGATTCCTGCGGCCTTCACAAGGTCAGCGGTCCATCTTGTGGGAGGCCTTTCAACGCTGTCGTAAAAGGCGATTAAGGGATTTACTAGAGAATGGGCAGCAGCGTTCTCTATGCATTTTTAACTCCATACTGCGATCGGCAACCCGCCTGCCAAGCGTGGCGATTATAGCATACCCCCCAAAAAATTACAAGCACCAAAGCAGTCACAGTACTAAAACATAATTTATATCCTTATGTGACTGTGAGGAGCTTGTGGCTAAGTAATAACAGCGGCTCGGGTCGGTCGATTAGGTTAAGTTACGCTTGCCGCAGCTGGTCCGTGGATGGATGAACATCTTTACACACCAAGACCCCTCCGTGCCTCGGAAATCACGTTAAGTCGTTGGTCCCGGCTGTCATTTGTAGATCTTTGTCAGTCGTTACGGGTCGTCAGAAGTCCGAAAATCTGACAACCAGTCTTACGGTACCAAGGGATATCGTATTACTATCGTATTATCGGTTATGGAGGTCAGATAGGCAGTCACTCCATGTAAAATATTAGTATTCAGCTGCATCCGGTTAGACTGGAAGCCGACCCCAACATAGTTGGGAAAAGGCTAGGCAGATGATGATCCTTATGTGACTAACCTTAACAGCAGCAAAGAACTGCAGATGCTCCTTGACAGACAGCAGGTCGAAGAGCACGTCTTGTTGAGGACACACGCCGATCATCTGCCGGATCTCGTGCATGTCGTTGGGATCCCTGCATTGCATCGAAAACACTGTGTTTATGGACATTTTTATAGGCGAAAACTATAGAATAGTTTAGACTAACGGCCGAACCCAATAACTTATCTATCAGCAGTTTTATCATACTGAAGATAGAAAACCCATATTATGGTTTAAACGTCCCCATAATCTATCAGAGACTTACGGAATTGTGGGACGACACTCAACGACAGATAGAATTATACTGTCTACCATCAATAGCAATCTGTCTTTTACTAAAAATAAGTTATTGGGTTCGGCTGTTAGAGTAAGATAGAGTAACGATTCTACCACAGTCTACCTATATGTCAACGCAAGCGTTGTCGCAGAGCAATAGTGCGAGAGGAAGGAAGGGAAGGGGGTGAAGCAAAACTGCAGTATACCAGTTTGGGACATAATTTTTTGATGTCATAATTTCCTTGCCATCACTAACCACTAAAGTGGTACATATAGTGTGACTATGCCAACTCAGTTTTCGGAAACCTGTTAAATTCTATGCTGTAAAATCATATATCAAATTGACCAAAACACATAAGTACATAAATATAGTTTTTATGACCATCGATTTAATTGTTGAGTGAATGAATCAATAACTTACCTAACATCAAGTCCATAAACATAGGCAGTTCCATTAGTGGGAGCCGTCAATCCCGTCAGGATGTTGAACAGCGTGGACTTGCCCGCGCCATTGTGGCCCAGCACTGCAGTAATCTGGCCTTCGTAGATGCTCAGGTCGATGTTATCAATGGCTTTGATTTCCGGCTTTCTGCAGTTCCGGAAGCTTTTCTGTAGGCCCACGATTCTGATGGCTTCCTTGTCTTGAAGCTCCCTGCAGAACAACTTATATGTTTAATCACGACTGTTGTGAGCATTAAAACAAAATTCTTTTGGAATTAAATGGACCTGTTTCTGGTTCTCAAGAATTTGGTTCCAGACTCCGGGCTGCTACTAAGAAGGTCCCGTTAGAAATACCTAGATAAATGGTTTGTTAAGATTGTACTATTGATGGCGTAGAATTTAGGTCAATCCAACTACTCGGCAGATCGCATTGATAGAAAGACTAGAAAATAATGATAAAACCATTTGTCATCTGAATTTTTGAAATACTCTTCAATCGGAAATGGACTTTGTCAATCCATTTAAAATAATATTAGAAGAAATGTCGCAAACTATTCTGGGAGCCCCATTCGATGATAGTAAATTAATTGTATCTAATCATAGAAGGAGCAAGACGACTCATTTAATGGCGCTTTGGCACTTAGTTTTACTGCTATGGGCAATGGCGCTTCAACAATTTGGAAGGAAGCCCAATCGTCAGCATCTACAACTACATATGCCATGTAATTGATTGTAAATACGACGACGATGTTTTTGTTTTGTTTTGATTTAGACTCACTAAAAGCATGCTTCGTCATGTCGTCTTTAGAAGTATATAATATAGCAGCGGGCGCCTGTATTTCCCGAATATGAAATCATAGACTGACTATTTTCTTAATGTCCCTCGAGAATCATCACATTTCCGAATACAAACGAATGCTAATTTTCATGACCATCAATTATTAGATTTATCCAATGATTGAATTCAGAATTCAGTACTACATTATTGTTTTGTTTTGATTTCCATGTGAACTATAATATAGAGCTGTAAAACTTTTTTCGTGCCTGCGACTTTAGCAGCTTACCTCCCATTTTTTAAATAAATAACATTAAGTTAAAAGAGTATTAACAACTCTATATACTTCCACGTCGATTGAGAGCGTCCGGTCTGCACCAAGTGTAAAGGGCAACTGATAGAAATCCGACGACTGACGAAACACGATATTTGCCGAGGGACATTAAGAAAATATAAATACTGTACACAGGTAGGTACACCTAGATTTCGCCAGTAATGTTTCAGTTCCAGTGAGCATATTGTCATTACGCTCACCCTACGACTCCGGGCTGCTCCAGTGTGCTGAGGACCTTACGCTGTTTTCCAAATCTTGGTAGCTATGCATTCTTGTTTCAATTCGATCTTTATGGTAATCCTGGTAATAGGAGTTTGCTTCTACATACCTGGGCACTGGTTCTATGTCCTTGTTATGAGATGCCGCCTCGCCATTGGAATGGAAGTGAACTGCAGACACCCTGCCCCGTCGGCTGCCGATCCAGAACGATGGTACTAAGCAGAACCATGGCTTCTGCTTGATTCCGTATTCGCCTGGAAAGAGGTTGATTAAGGAAAAAGGTTAGCATCGTTTTTTAATTACTACGTACGTACTTAATTTGACAAAATCTTCATCATCTTTCACCCTTATCCCAATCGATTTGGGATCAGTGCAGCGTTCCTTTTCTTCCACACATCTCTATTAAACGACATCATTATCTTTCTAGCCATATCTTCATACAAAATAACGATAGAAATTGTTAAAAGATAGAAAAGATTCTTGATTTGACTCTAAGAAATGTAATTATATTTATTTCCGTAAATAAATTTTTAAGACATGTATTAGTAGTAGTAGCTGGAAATAGCTACAAAAAAGACGATTGTGTTGGAAGACTTGAAGTGCTTTTAGACCTTCATCAACATAGCTTAGGTACTTCATATTACAAAATATGTAGTTTATTGTCAAAACCGACAGTAAGTGACCAACTTTGTGCACCAAGTTGGTCACTTACTGAACAACAGAAGTCCAAACTCAAGATTTGCCAGCGGGCAATGGAGCGCAGCATAATAGGTGTCAAACGAACGGACCACGTTAGAAACACCATCCTGCGCTCCATAACTCAAGTAGCGTATGTTGGAGAAAAAACAGCCAGGCTGAAGTGGGAGTAGGCCGGCCACGTCGCACGAATGCACCCGGAGAGATGGGCAATGATCGTCACTCACTGGACGCCTGAAGGAGGACAACGCCGTCGAGGTAGACCGCGGCGCGGTGAAAATGAGTTTGGGATTTGGATGAAATTTGGCACATGGTAATTTGCGTAACTGTCCTCAAGTACCCATTATTATTGTGTGTTATGTTTATGTTGTTAACAGTTATAAAAATATCCCTTAAAAGCTTTGAAAGGTGAATCGCTAGCCTCATAAAGTGTCTTAATTATATTGAGTTAATGTGGCTTAGGATAAGTGCATTTTTGTTTATTGTACAGACGCCAGCACATCAAGCTACCCGAAACTGTCAAATTTTCACAATCAACTTTGAACCTTACAGTTCAGCGATAAAGTTGAAAATCTATTAAATAAATTTGACAGATTGTAGTAGCTTGATGTGCTGGCGTCTGTACCGAAGATAAATAAAGATATTTGAAAATGAAATGATAATGGCACATGAGTAGACCTTGCCCTGAGTTGGACATTCGATACCCCGATGTATTTTTTCATGGGAAAGTACTACCCGGTAATACGTTCCCGTGGGATATTTCCTGAGCTCCACGCGGGCGAAACCGCAGGCAAAAACTAGTGAATAAATAAATATGGCCAGAAGTTGCAAAATTTAAAAATAAATAATCCAATCTTTCTCCTGACTCACTAGGTATAACAGCATCCAGCCAATACGCGGCCAGGCCGTACAGCACCGTATCTATGGCCATCATGATGAGGCTGCCTCCGAACGGAACGCCTGGTCCACTCCACAGGTTGTCCCATGTGACTCCGACGCCTGCCATGTCCAGGACTAAAGCCTGTGGAAAGTAATACATTCAGTATTGAATTAATCATATTCATCTGGGTTACTCCCGTCTGGCAACGCTCCCGTTTGGCAACTCTACATATACATTGGTTATGTTTGTAGATATTACGTACCTGAGCACACGTTAAAGTACAGTCAGAGTAAAAAGTTCTTGTGTACCGAATTTATATAATATTTTCTATGTTCAGTTCTAATTTTCGATTTTATATTTTATTAACTTGATTTTTTATGTTTGTAAATAAAGTTTACCTATATTATATTCTAGTAACGTATGTTGTTGATTTTGGTTTCCTTAGTTTGAATAAATACTAGTCCCTAGACCCTTACAAAAAAATCAGCTGTTCCATACATTTTGACCGCGTAGGTATTGCACTTTTTTATGAAACAGCAGATTCTTTTTTAACAACCGACAAAACATTTCAACGCAGAGGGAGTTCAGAATCATGGACTGAATCCATGGTAACAGTTTTCGCGTTGATGTCCCTGACACCCTGTATGATACATAAAAAAATTACACTACAAAAATCTTAAATAGGTACATACTTTTTTCATTTCAAACAAATATTTACATTCCTTAAAAATGAGACTTAACGCACTGACTGTATCTGGTGCAAGCAATACATCGCTATAGGTATGTATAACTAGCGTTGCCAAACGGAAGCGTTGCCAGACGGGAGTAACCCATTCTTCTGAGTAATGTTGGCTGTTTCTTATAATCATTAACCTCAGTTACATTGAAGGACTTTTTTACTTTTAGTTTTTAAATCATTTTAAACATTACCTTATCCATAGCGAGTGCGTAACAGCTGGAACTGATGAGGGACACAAACCAGAAGGCGAGTGAGTCTGCGTTGGAGACGAACACTTGGATGAAGTACAGTCCACTCATCAGGTTCACCGCAAAACTGCCCAGGATGCCAGCAGTCTGATGGAAAATAAGTAATTTAAAAGAATGATGAAGCTATTCCATGATTTGGGAAAGTTTGAGGACATCGATCCGATTATTACGGACCCACCATACCACTGGCCATACGCTGGTGGTACGGTGGGTCTAAAACTATACTATTAAGAAAATAGTGTTGTGGACTACAAGAGCAAAAATTATTCAGGAGCTAAAGACCGATAACGAGACTTCAATAAATATTCTTCCTTTTAGTACTTACGTACTCCTCTGTTTCTACCATAGTCAAAACGTTCTAACTCATGAATGGTGCATGAGGTATTTTGTTATTTTTGAAAACACTGTAACTTTGCTTAACTTCAGAGCGCGATTCCCGTATTTTGAAGAACGTTCGCATTTTAATCTCATTTAGTTTAATCGTTCAAAAGTAGCTCTAATTTCTTTACATTTTTGTCGCTGAGCTGAGATTACGACTAGATTTTGAACGTTTTTAATATGGGAATTGATATTCATACATCATCATAGTCATTCAAATTCCGTTTTTTTAAGAACGTTCTTTTCTGTCTCATTCTGTCAAAAAATCCTCGAATTAACATTGAGGTTCAATGTAAACTAGAAAAGCTATTAAAGATGTGTCCCCGCGGATGACAAATGTAACAACCGCAGATTAGACCGAGACGTTTGTTGTCCCGGATATCAAAAAATTTGTTCGCGGTGTCTGCTCTAGTTTATATTGAACCTTGATACGAATTAACCTTCGTTTATTTTTCGAGTTTTTTATGTTGTTTATCGTTGAGATGAGATTGCGAGAACGTTTTTAATAACGGGAATTGGCCTTCAGGTGCAGTCTAGTCACTTTTGACGATACGAACAGGGCTGTTCATTTTTGGCAGGAAAAATATTAAGAAATTTTAAAATGTTCTTACCCTGGCTCTATCAAAGAATGGAGTCAGCATGAAAGCGAAGGTGATAATCGTAAAGCCAAACAACAGCATCAGCAGAAATATCAAGATGTAAGATGAATGCTGGAACACCTGAAATTAAATAAATGTAATTATTAAGCAGAAATCTTTTAATTTTTTTTTGGTTTCTTTTCTTTTCCGATTTAATTTAGGTAAACGCGAGCATTTAAAATTAATTCACTGCTAGCCGTCATTTGTTTTGTGAAGCGTTATAAAAAGTATTTATTTGTCAGATTTTTTTTTCTGGCCAGCATTATTTGTCAACTTTGTAAATGATATCGAAACTCTTTTCTTGTATCAAATATGGATCATTAGAACATGATGGTTTGGAAGCACGTGTTAATTTTAATAGGCTGGGATAATATTAAAAATGTTTTACCTTTAGGGTGAAAAGTAGTACGGTACTGACGATGGACAATATTGTAACGAAGACAGCGTAAATTAGGAACCAGGAACCCCTGAAAACAAAAACAAAACATACAGATATAAACTACAAAAAAGACTTTAAGTCCACAGTCTTCATAATCAAAACAAAAATGATCATTGTTTATGGCTGATAACTTTTATCTAAATCGAATAAACATATGCTGATTTGATCTTGCCAAATTAAACATGGAGGAATAAATAGCAATTATTTTGCTAATGATATCAGCCGCGGAAAGTGAGCCCATCGATTATTTCAAAACCCATTAGCCTCCCTTCTTCCTGACAACCCTCATAAACATTACAAGTCTCCAAAGAGTCTCAACTAACCAGTACACCGACTCCTTCAACCCCATAATCCTCATTCCTTCCCTGATCTTCTTCTCTTTCTCCCCAACGACGAACATCAGCAGGTAGGTGATGAACTGCGACAGCGTCATCACCATGTACATGGGCATGATGACCCTGAAGATGACCAGCCAATCACCGGTATGCTGGCGCTTCGGGAACTGTCGGAGGTCTATTCGGGGAGGTGGGATTGCTGCGTCTGTATCAAACTGTGGTAAAGAAAGTTTTATTTATAAATTTATGACTGGCTGAAGTCTGAAGTTATGGCGATTGATGATGTGTTCGAGAGAATCTTTAGAGTAATAACTAGGAACTCGTGAAAAGCTAAGGTGCACTTCATAGGCCGGTTCCAATCATGCTTACGTCATGATTGGAATCGACCCCCAATCCATCCCCAGCCTCATCAGCCAATAAACAAAAAGATCAGAAAAGAAAAAATATTTTTATATATACCGGTTGCTCTGAACTAACATCATATTACTTTATATCATTCGTGCAAGAAATCAGCAACTTGCAGTTCGTGCCACTAAAGATGAGACTAGACACACCACGTGTTTTGACTTGCGCAGTAGACGATTTATGGGTCTCTTTAGCGGTACGAGGTCTGCGCCGCGGCGTCATCGGGGCAGCAGAAAGAGCGCGGGAGGCGCGATCAAGTCTCATCTTTCGTTGCACGTATTGTACCTACATCTCAAGGTTCTCTTTCAAACACAACCACAGCCGCCGTGACGTCATTATGTCTAAAACCTGACCGTAAGTGTCCAAATCAAATCATTTATTTGCTTGAATATGGGTAATATATGAAGTGGTACATAAATAACAAAAGTTCTTTAAACCATATGCTTCACCTTCAGGTGTTCAAATAAAATTTGTAATAAAAATATTTCTAACATTAATAATAAATTTTTCTATTACAAATATTGTTAAAATTAGAGTATTCTCACTTGTTTTTGTATGACCAAAGAATGAACCTTCACATACCTTAATCTTAATATAATCGATGAGCGTCTGCAAGGCCAAGAATCCAGAGTAGTAATATTGCAGCACAGGACACGTGTTTTCTCCATGCATCTCCGACAGCGGTATGAGCTGGCCCCCTCGCGACCAGTCAGAAGACCAGTCTTTGGAGGCAGTTCTTTCCCGACATTTGGCTGGAGAGGTCGTCAGAGCTCGAGTGGACGGTGTGCCTATGTGCGATGGGTTAGTTCGGATGGTGTATCTGAGGAAAAGGCATCGTTTATTAGAAATCTGACCTTTTAGATGGAGTTGAACTTAATAACTGGGATGACCACGTGTCACTAGATATAAGAAAACAGGGTTCCTTTGGGTCTTCACCGCAGTCGGTTCAAAACATGACATTTATGATCATTCTAGAGTGTTAACCATTTTTACATCCGTTAGTATCATTACGTCTAAACTCATCGTCGCCTACATAACTTGAGTCACCAACACACTGAAAACAGCTTTCTTGGCATATGTAACATTGTCCATTCCAACGCTAATGGTTTTCATGTCCAACCTACGCTTTGTCTGTGTTATCGAAAAGACCTATAAAGGCACGCGCCATTTTTAACCGACTTCCAAAAAGGAGGAGGTTAAATGTTCGTCGCGTATGTTTTTTTTTTTTTAATGTATGTCCACCGATTTCTCCGTCAATGGTGGGCCGATTTTGAAAATTCTTTTTTTGTTTGAAAGTAGTCCCATATAAATTTTATTATTTTTGCTTCGATAGTTTTTGAGTTAGCTTCAATAATACGTACTTTTTGCCACTTAGTATGTGGATGATATGATAAGTTCCTGTCACTGTTATTTACATAGCGCGTAGTGGTTTTCGAATTTGTGTGGAGTAGGTACGACAACTAAAAAGTGAAAAATAATCAAGTAACTAATCTATCCATTAAAAAAAAAAACAGCATAACATAACATCACGCCTGTAATCCCCGAAGGGATAGGCAGAGGTGTACCCATAGTACACCCACATTTCGCCAGTTATGTTTAATTTCCATGTAATAGGGGGCGAGCCTATTGCATCCACCGGGCACAAATCTAGACTCCGGTCTACTACTGAGAAATTCCAAATGGAAAACCCAACATCACTTTGCCCGACCCGGGAATCGAACCCAGGACCTCATACTCAGCAGTAGCGCTTGCTACCCCTACTAGACCAACGAAAAAAAACAACCGACTTCTAAAACACTAAAAAGTGAAAAATAACTTTAATTTCGGAAGTCGGTGACAAAAAAAGAAAATTCAAAACCAAAGACACCGACTTCCGAAATTAAAGTTATTTTTCACTTTGTAGTGTTTTTTGGAAGTCTGTTTTTTTTTTAAATTTATGGATAGAGTAGTTACTTGTACAAAATCTACGCAATTTCGACACTGCGCCATCTTCCCACGTAACATTAACTTTTTGCGTAGTTGGGTGATTGGCTTCCGTTCCTTATTGTTGAAAGTAATCAATGCATAAAGTGCATCTTTTATCAATTTGAACCATTGTTGATTGATACGATTAATGGCGTAGTAATTTGGAGTGGTTGCTTGCTTTATCGTTGTCAGTCATATACGTTGTATGAAATGCAGTTTCTAATTAACATAGTAATCACTTCGAAATCAAAAGTTCAGATTTTGGGTTCAACCTAGGATTTTTTTCCCCTTTTTGGATCCTGAAACAAGTATTATCATCATTCTCTTACCCATAACCCAATTTATTTGGGAACTTTTATGGTGAATATTTCATTTCGTGCACATTATGATCTTTGGAGAATTGTTAAAAAAATGTGCCTAATCATGTTCATTATTTATTTTTTTGAAAGTGTTTAATGATGTTATGTGAAATATAAAAAAGGGACAGTAATCAGACTTTTAGTTTTGAAGATATAAGCGTTTGTTTTTTTTGAAGGAACGGTAATGAGATTTAACACAAACGGTAATTAGATAGATATCTATTTATGGTACTGAGGTAGAAAAATGGTAATTAATAATACAACAACTGTTCGATAAATCAGCCTTTAATTGCACTACAACAAACCTATAATTAAACTTCGAGATAGGTACATCTTTTTTCTTTCTTTCTTTATATAATAATGAAACTATAAAATAATACAGAAACAAAACTTAATCATACAAAACTTTAAAATAATCTTTGATACTGTAGCTTTCTTTATTATTATTTATTTCCTTTATTTCATTTTTAAACATACTTTTTACATTTTTAAATATGCTTATAAAAATTATTTAAAAAAACATTTAAAAATATAAAAAATATTTATTATTATTGTAGCTTTTTCTTTGCTGTCTCCTGGCTCTTGGGGTCATATCGCCTACTGACAGAATTGTTTTTTCTTCCTTTCTTTTTAGGTATCTTTGGTATTCTTTTTCTTTTTGTAAAGCATAAAGAACAGGATCTGATTTAATATTTTCATATCTTTTTCTGCGTGCTATTTTTGCCCTTTCTAGTATTTCTTCTCTTGTACGTCTTCTTCGAGTCATTTTGGTCTAAAACAATATTATTGTTTTATAGAGACATTATATGACAAACGATCACAATATGTAGGTAAGTCCCTTTTAGTCCGTTATTAATTAAATTAACAAACCCTGTGCATTTTTTCTTACTTGTCTTAGTTTGAAAAATATAATGGTGTGCTGGTAACCAAAGACTTTATAATAGATTGGGAAATTATTGAATATAATGACTGAATTAATTTAATCTATCATAACGTATTCGTTATATCCCAAATAAGACAAGTAAGGAAAAATACAATGTATACAGTTTTGAATCACAGAATATAATCATTACCGTTCGTCTCTTCTCATTACCATTCGAATAAAAAAGGACGGTAATTAGAAGGATGGTAATTAGATTTGTAAATATTTTCTATAAATTACCGTTATTTGGAACAGGTACATCATTGTTAAGGTTATCAGCGGAAAAAGAGACTTATACCGAATACATCTGGCAAATAATTCTTTGATAAAAAGAAATATAACTACCTTTCATAACACGAATGGTAAGCAGAAATATTCCGAACCACGTCACTTTTTGGACAGGAGAACTTTAATTTACGTAGCTAAAATCACTCTTTCATGCGTGTGTTCGACTCGGTAGCCGAGCGTTGACGTCGTCGAATATTTTGTGCGAAGCGCAGTACACAGTGACGCTTAAATATTGAAATATCTGATCGAACATACCGTCGAATGGTAATTATGGGAACGTGTAGGGACATTTTTCAAAGTTGTATGAAACCGCTTAAATATGATCTTCCTTCAACCATAAATCGTCTATGTATAGTTTAACTGTCCTGTTATCCTTATAAGTAATAAAAATGTCGTTCTTCAAACACAGTTTTTAACAGGATGTGCCAATTTGGTAAAATCTGGTAAAAGGGACACAGATGGTAATTAGATTTTAGATTCTTTGTTTTAAATTTAGTGCATTTCTAATTTAAAAAAAGTTGTTCTAAGACTTGTGCCTAATAGAACACCATATTAACTATACAACAAAAATGTTAGGTTCAAATTCTTTCAGCGTTTCATATATTCTTTATCGTCTGCCATGTAATATGCACGAAATGAAATATTCACCCATGAGTTACCCACAATACGTTAATACATTCCAATAAGCATGCGTAGCTGTTTCACATCTTCGGTATTTTGCCCCTCAATATAAACCTTACTGGCAAGCTAATTTTTTTACCACGGCGCCGTGTATGATATAAATTCACCTTATCCACACAGACAGTAGCGAAGGAGAACCATTTTTTCTCTATCCTTCGTATCGTACCCTACAATTCGAATCCTCAAACTGTGCACTTACTTCAGAGCTTCAGTATTCGATGTAGGATCAGTATGAAAGATGACGGCAATGGGGAAGTTCTTGGCGTCGTTGTGGTAAGCGTCGTTCAACTCCGTGTTGTTGTTGTACTTGATCCAGTGGATCGGGTGTTGGTGAGACTCTGCTAGCAACGAATTTATCTCCTCCAGGAAACCCTGCAATGGAATTGGGATATAGAAGATTAGCGAAATAAAGTTCTTCACATATTGCTTCATCAGTAGTTATTACTCGGCTTTGGATTTAGGCCGAAACGGAACCAAAAGTATAGGGTAGTCGAAAATTCGAGATGCAAAGCAATGTCTAGACAGATACATAATTATAAATGTAAAATATTGTTTAGAAAACCTCTTTAAATCATGACCATGATAAGGTCTAGATCGACATTTAAAATTGGATTGAAGTATACATATATAAAGTAAAAACATTTGAACAATAGTTTTTATACCATAGTCCCATTGGCATTAAGCCAGTCAGCAACAACAGCAACGGAATGGTTCTCCGGGAAGGCGTCGTGGTGTATCCTCAGTAGTCGGCCTGGTTTCCGCACCTCTGGGAAGTTGGGGTTCGGCACCAACATCTTCAGGAAGATCAGCACCCCCAGAGAGTACAGCGGGACCAGCACCTCCTGGTTATAGAAAATTAGGAAGGAGTTAGGACTGACTTCTCTGTAGATACCTAACTGAATTTGGGCGATGCTAACTCAAATTCTTTAAATAATCTATTTTGGTGAAAATTCCAATTTCCTTCGAATCAGTTCAAGATAAAAATGCATAATTGTTAGTGTTTTATATGCAGTAATTAACATGCACAGATCAAATCATATATAGAGAAAAATAGATAAAGATAGAAGAGCACAAACGTACTCTTAATTTCAACAGAAACTTCTTCCAGCAGACCTGAACAGGAGAGTTGATGAAGAAACATAAACACAGTGTGTAAAAAGACGATGTATAAGAAGATTGTTTTTGTTCTTTGTTCCAATAAATATTTTTGAATAACAATATTGAGCATCTGAATATAACATTGAAATTAAAAAAACTCGATGAAAGGAGCACGGGAAGAGATCGACCATATTATGAGGTGTCGTAATGGTACCGTGTCTAATGTCCAGATAATTCTGCAAAACATTTGCACTTGAATCAAAATTAATACAACTGGGCTGCAAAATTAGGTACAGCTATTAGTGGAACTAATTAATATATACGGCAAGAGTCTTCCTGGTATCCCGTTTCTTGAGCAACAGGTTCCTGACGACGGTGGCCCATAGCTGCGGCCAGAACTTGGCCGGGCGACGGGTCCCCATCGCGCCCCGCAGCCGGCTACCTATCGCCACGCAGTCCTGGTCGCTCACCTCCTTCTCTACGCATTTCCTGGAGATAAGAAGTACTGGTTAGGAATCGGTGTGAAGAAATAAAAAGTTATAAAGGAGGATAGATAGCTCTTGTCTCCTCATTGGTCTAATTACTAAACTCGAGTGCGATTGTTGATATCATGAAATCCTAAGACTAAGATGGATCTAACAATTAAGTTTTTCTACCAGAATTTTTGGCCTGGTTTGAACAATGTATGAACTGTGAAATGAAATGAAATGAAATTGTTTATTCTGTAAATAGGATATCGGAATCACTTTTACACGTCATATAAAAAAACATTAAAAATAAGCTAGATGAGTTCGGCGTTTCCTATCTGACTACTCTGAGAAGAAAGCCAGAAACAAACTCAGAGGTCGCAGTCTCTTTTAAAGTCCAGACATAATCTTGGTCAGGCCATATGAGGACCATGTAGATTAGTGTCTGAAAAGGTTTTTTGAGGAAAGAACCACAAAGATTTGAGTGGACCTGTCCAGGTAGTGCAAGCATTTGTCAGTAATCGTGGAGCTCAACTCAGAACATACCAAAGAAAGGAAATTTGGGTAGGCCGCAAAAACTACTCAAACTGCCAGACCATCACTAAAACTAGAAGAGAAATAAAAATAATATCCACATAGTCCTCACATTCACAATAGTTAAAATAATATAATACTTTACAAAGTAACCATGTCATTTTGAATATAAGTTTCAACAATGTCAGTGTTTATAAAACTGGTATATATTGATTTTACATAATAATTAAAATGTCTAGTTTTATGGTTTTATCACAAGGCTTAGCAGAGCGAGCAGTTCAATCCCAAGCTTTTTTATCTTCTAAATAATCTGAAATTGTATAGTACCCTTTTTTACAGTTTGATTTTAATACAGATTTTAAATCGTTTAATGGGTAAGTTTCGAATGTCAATCTTAAAACCCTGTATTTGTAAATACATCTCTCACATCTTTGCCATTGCCAACACTTCCGGGCATCACAGCCGTGAACGAGAAGCTATGATATGTTATATTTATAACAACATGTACTTAATACAGAAAGAAGATATCCATAATCAGTGGAATGTTAAGTACCTGGTCGACCGAGTTCGGCTCGGGTGAAAATAGATAAACATATCGTTCAGGTATACCAACGTGTATCACATTCCCGAGGCTATGAAAATAGAGAAAACGAATTTTTCGAGACCTAGTTACATCGATCTTTCGCCCCCGTAAACCCCTATATTGCAACTTTCATCGAAATCTTTATATTCATATACGCTCCGGCATCGGTCGCGAACGGTTGTGTGCTTGCGCTCTCCCGCTCTTGACTCATTGCTCTGAGTCATATATTCGTTGCATTACGTAACGATTTTCGTAGTCGCTCGACTACACCCGATCTCCGATCGTTTATCGATCGGGCATAGATCCACAAAAAGGCCTTTTTCAAGGCTATCTTATATTCTTTAACAAGAGATTCTCGTCTGTAAATTCACCAGGCCCCTTCCGGGCAAAACCACAGTTTCGTGGTCACTCGGTGGATACCATACGGTGCCAACGAAGCCGAGTGGGGTGTTGACCCAACACACCCGCCGATCCCCTTCAGGGTAAGGCAGTGAATTGGCCGGGTCCCAGTGTTTGGCCTTGGGGGATCTCCTAGTCAACACGTGGTGACAGTTTTGCTTCCACAGCAACTCACCTAGCGTGGTCGGGTATCTTCATACCCTTCACACTAGACTGGTCAGGACCCCGTTGCACATTAAGATAGGCAACGGGCCAAATCAAGCTTAGGGCTCACCGATAGGCACTCATCCTCCCTGTCTTACCCGACAGGGAGGGATTGTACACATCCCCGGCATTCCCACCGGGGAGACAGGCTTAGTTAGGCCATTTCCTCCCCCCCCCCGCCATTATGGCCACCAAAAAGGTAGATCTCGAGCTTCTCTCGAAGAAATTAACCCTCTTCCTCGAGTATATACTCGAGTCGGAGCCTTCCCTCAGAGGGAAGTATAAGGATCAGCTCTCTAGCCTCTTGAGCATCTCAAGGGGCGAAAACCCCGATCAAGATGTCAGCGTCGCTACGTTCAGCGACGCTCTTGACACCCCTCCGGCTGTAGAGTCGCCCAGACCCCCCTCCCCCTCCCCCTCGTCGGAGTCAATGGACACCGACGCCCCCGCTGCTTCTTCAAAGCAACCCTCCTACCCTTCTGGCTCGGAGGAGGAAGACGAGCCAAAGTCCGCTGCGTCCTCTACCTCTTCCTCCCCCTCCGACGACGGCTTCATAGCCGTCCAAGGAAAGGGAAGAAAGAGGAAGAACAGGAAGCAGACCTCTGCGCAGGCCAGTAAGGTCGCCGCAATAGAGGACTCGGACTCCTCTTCATCCACCGTCACCATCAAACCAGCTGTGGTCAAACAGCGCGCTACCGTCGCGACTTGCGCTACCGTAGCTTCCCCCTCCCCCTCCACCGCCCCACCGATCTCGTTTACGTCCTCCGCGAAGGCCCCCCCCGCGCCCCTCGCCCCCCGAACCGCGTCATCCTCCGCAAAGGATGCCCCCGCGCCCTCTGCCTCCCCGTCCGCATCATCCACCGCGATGGATTGCTCCGCGCCCATTAGTTCCGGCCCTAAGAAGGTCGCGCCTCCACCTCCTGTCTTCATACAAGACAAGGAGAAGTGGACGGCTGTATCAAAGTGGTGTATGGAGATGAAAATCTCCTACACAAATGCCCGATCTACCCAACAGGGTATCAAGGTTCTAGTCCCTACGTCGAAAGACTACAGGGACCTTACCAGAGTTCTGAGAGAGAGAGGTGTGTCATTCCACACCTACTCCCTCCCAGAAGATAGGCAGATCCGTGTGGTGATCAAAAAGATCCCCAAGGAAATCTCTCCCGCCGAAATTTTAGCCGACCTTCAGTCGCAAAATATCCCCGTAGATGAGGTGCACCGCATGCATCGTTCGCGCGGCAGGGAAGCATACGACATGGTATTAGTCGTGTGCTCCCCCACCGAGGGGCATCACCCCATATTCAATATCAAGACCTTGTGCAACCTTATGGGCTTCTCGATCGAGAAGCCCTGGAAGAACAGCGCGATCGGACAGTGTCACCGCTGTCAATTGTATGGCCATTCTCAAAAGAATTGCCATGCAAAACCCAGGTGCGTAAAGTGCCTGGGTGACCACGGCACCGCTGACTGCTCGCGTCCCAAAGACCGTAGCCAGTGCAACAGCCCGCCTAGTTGCGTGTTGTGCGGCCTCGAGGGCCACACAGCCAACTACCGCGGCTGCTCTAAAGCCCCTAAGGCTACATCCGGCAAGCTGACCAAACGTCTAGACGTGAGGCAGCAAAAACAGAGGGACTTCCATCCCCTCCCCTCCTCCCAGATTCCTGAGCGGCTAAGCCCTCAGAGGCCTAGTCCATGGACTATGCTCAATCACCAGCAGGCTTTCCCAGCCCTGGGTATTCCGCGCCCCCCCCCCCCTCACACCCCTCTCTATACAATGATGGACCCGCGAGTCCATCACCTCCCCCCTCCCCCCGGCTTCCGCGGCCCCTCTTTCGCGCCCTCTGCGCCCCCCGCGAAACCCGCCACCGCTCTAAAACCCCCGCGCCCCGCTCCCACTCCCGTGGCCCCAATTAAACCCGTGGACGATCGTTTCGACGTAATCAGTACCGCGTTCGAACTTTTCTGTTCCCCCAGGGCTACACAGATGGCCCTGGACATCTCTACAGCCCAGAAATCGGGTAGCCTAGCGGCAATCCGTAACGTCTTCAATGCGTATCCCGAGATCACGCAAGCCCTCACCTCTTTCTCTACCCCCCATCATGTCTAACACCACTCAGGCTAGGTTTAAACCCCGATCCCTCAAGCTTGGCACCTTCAATGCCAATGGCTTAAATCAACAAAAAGATGAAATCGCGGACTTCCTCCGCGTTCATCAACTAGATATCCTCCTCATCCAGGAAACTTTTCTAAAGCCCCACAGAGGCAATCCCTCCTTAGCTAACTATCGTATCGTTCGGAACGATAGAACGCGTTGTCATGGGGGCGGCACCCTCATTTATTACAAAAAGGATCTGTACTGCATCCCAATGGATCCTCCCCCCCCTCTCACGATTAGAAGTATCAGCATGCCATCTGGGCATGACCGGTCACGCACCGATCACTATAGTGTCGGTCTATATCCCTCCCATTACTATCAACGCTTCGGAGAATTTCCAAAATCTCTCGGACGATATCCAACTGTTGTTAAACATGAGTGACTCCGTCATCTTGGCGGGGGATCTCAATGCGAAACATCCCTCTTGGAATAGCTCCACCACCAACACCAGAGGTCGGCACTTGTTCGACCTCTCCTCCTCCCTAAACTTCGACATCATCGCTCCGATGAGTCCCACTCACTATCCCCATACCATCAGTCATACCCCTGACGTACTAGACGTAACGCTCCTTAAGAACGTTAATCTAAGATTAGATTCAATAGAAACGGTGCACGAGCTTACCTCTGACCACCGACCGGTAATTGTTAAACTAACCTCCCGCATAGGTCCCTCCGACCCTGACCAACCCCTCCCCACTAAAAAGGTGACGGACTGGAGGAAAGTAAGCACTCAGCTGAAATCCAACACATCCCCCTTACTAGACTCGATCCCCGACAACTTCGACTCAGTCGCTGACACGACTGCCGCGATCGACTCACTCACGGAGCACGTACAGACCGTCCTGAGCGAATGCTCCAGGGAGGTTCCAGCAACAGAACCCTGTTACTTGAACCTCCCCGACGATGTGCGTGCCCTGATGACTGAGAAGAACGCGGCTACTCGAGCCTGCAGCGTCTTCCCCTGTGCCGCCAACAAAGCCCATATGCGCTACTATCAGAGATCTGTTAGGACACGTATAGCGGAGCTGCGTGAAGCGGGATGGGATAAGATGTTGAGCGATCTAGAGCCCTCTCATCTAGCCTTCTGGGAACTCCAGAGGAAACTCAGGTCCCCCCAGTCGGCCCCCGTACCCCCGTTAGTCCGCCCCGATAAAACCATTGCCTTCGACGACATCGACAAAGCCGAGTGCCTAGCCGACAGTCTAGAAGCTCAATGCTCTCCCAGCACCCTACCAGTAGACAAAGCTCACCTCGATGAGGTCGACGCCGAAGTCGAACGTAGAGCCTCCCTTCCTCCCGTAGAAGACCCTGATTTTCCCCTGCCCCCCATCGAACCAGATGAGGTGCACGAGATAATCAAAGGTCTGCATACGCGCAAAGCCCCCGGTTCAGACGGACTCACCAATAGGGTGGTCCAGCTCTTCCCAGCCCACTTAATCATGCTACTGACCACCATCTTCAATGGTGCTCTAAGCAATAACATCTTTCCCCAGACGTGGAAAGAGGCCACGGTCATAGGTATCCCAAAGCCCGGCAAGCCTAAAAACGAGCCCTCTAGTTACCGCCCAATCAGTCTGCTCAAAGTTCTCGGAAAAATCTACGAGAGGCTTATTTATAAGCGTCTCAGAGACTACGCCGAGACTAAGGGCCTCATACCCGACGAGCAGTTCGGCTTCAGAACTCAGCACTCTAGCGTGCATCAGGTCCACCGCATAGTCGAGCTGGTCAAAGGTGGTCTCACCCGCGGCTATCCGACATGCGCAGTCTTCTTCGACATAGCGAAAGCTTTCGACAAAGTCTGGCACAACGGCTTAGTATACAAGCTATACAAACTCGGAGTGCCGGATCGTCTCGTACTCATCATACGAGACTACTTGTCGAATCGCACCTTCCGCTACCGTATCGAAGGTGCCCTATCCTCCCCTCGCCCCATAAGGGCAGGAGTCCCTCAGGGCTCAGTGATAGCCCCCCTCGCGTTCACGCTGTTCACCAGCGACATCCCCAGACACAGAGGGACGCAGCTCGCTCTGTTCGCAGACGACACTGCGATCATCTGTAAAGGCAACGCCCCTTCGTCTCTCCTAAATCTACAACGGGCCGTCAGCAACCTTGGCGCCTGGTTTAGACGGTGGAGGATCGAAGTTAATCCCGACAAAAGTCAAGCGGTTTCATTCTCGAAACCGAGATCTAGACCCCCCCCTCCCCCCCGAACGATCACCCTGTTCGGCAAGCCGATCCCTTGGGAGAAGCGAGCCAAGTACCTAGGTGTGATCTTAGACCAGCGTCTCTCCTTTTCAGAGCACATAAAGACGGTTCGTTCGCGAGCCGCTTTCGCTCTAGGTAGGCTTCACTGTATCCTAAATTCACGCAGCAAATTGTCACTAAAGTGCAAATTGCGTATCTACACAGCGTGTGTCCGTCCCATAATGACCTATGCGGGAGCAGTCTTCGCCCACGCCAAACCCCGTCATATCCATAGGATGCAGACCCTCCAAAACAGATTCCTTCACAAGGCCACGGGAGCCCCGTGGTACGTCAGAAACGAGACCCTCCATCTCGACTGTAAGATCCCTACGATCCACCAGTTCCTCAAACGCATGGCAAAGCGCCACTTTGAGTCCGCTCCTCGACATCGGAACCCTCTGATAGTCGAGGCAGCCAATTATGTCCCGTCCCAAATCAGTCAGATCCGCCGTCCGAGGCATGTACTCTCCGACCCAGATGACCCCATTACACTCCTCCAGGAGCAGAATAGGGCCACCAGTACAGTGCACAAACACAGACGCCTCCCGTCATTCCGACCTCGCCGCCGAGGTCCTTTACGTACGCGATCTACTCCCCGAGTAAACGAATCCCCCCCCCGACCCTTGCTCGATAACGAGGTGCCAGCAGTTGTTGCAGCTGAGCACGTAGCTTTAAATACCCCGAATAATAATCATGATATAAATATAAATTTGATCCAGCCTGTCCCCTCTTGCTGTCCTCCCGTCAGCGATGCCCTAAGCCGAGGTCCGTACCCCACAGGGGGTGCCCTTAGCGAGCATTCGCTTAATTTTAATTTAGAATAGTTGAAAAAGCTCCTGGCTGGAGGCTCTAAGTGTAGAAGCTTATGGCACCCACAGGAAAGTCCGGTTAAGC
Organism: Agrochola lychnidis; assembly: GCA_963680765.1. Classification (NCBI taxonomy): domain Eukaryota; kingdom Metazoa; phylum Arthropoda; class Insecta; order Lepidoptera; family Noctuidae; genus Agrochola; species Agrochola lychnidis. The sequence continues at coordinate 11,615,131 of OY796868.1, read as the reverse complement.
AGCCAAGACCTTAGTGGTCAAAACTGCGAGAAGCCATTATTAAAAAAAAAAAAAAAAAAGAAATCTTTATAGCCGTTTTCGAGAACGTGATTATAAATTTATATATAATATTTATATACATATTGCTCATTTAATAGTATGGGATAATAATATCCTCCAGAGCAAATTTCGGTCAGGGTGACCAACCTCAACGGAGATTATAGCCAGGTATAGAGCACGAGTGTGTACAGACACAGTTGCACTCTCTCTTCCTTTATTACTCTCATCTCATAGTCCGATGGTAGTAGTATTTTTTTTTAAATTAGGTTGTTCAGCATACAATATGTAAAAAAAACCAAGGTTCAAAGGTGTCAAGGTTTTTTTAGGTCCTGCAGTAACATTACCAAAAAGTTGTATTTTTTTAATTTTTATTGGAAATAAATAAGTTATTGCTAGATAATTGATTCAGGTGTGACCTTGCGGAAGTTATTGCTATTTAAAATTCACATTTTTAGTACCAAAATTACCCCAATCCCATAAAACCAATAAAAAATTCCAACAGGGGTAATAATTTATGACTTGTAGGCACCCGCTAAACGACGGCCGCCCGCGCCCCATGTAAAATAACCCGACAAAATTCCCCATTGAAAAAAAAAATGTGGCGATTTCTTTTTTCTTTTTTCCTGATAATTACCCCATAAAAAGACTCTCAGTACGATACCTAATAACACGGTCACGGATAGAACTGGGTTTTTTCTACTTAAGTAAGTAGACATAATAAAACAATCATGACTGACACCAAAGTTATGAAAGTGAAATAAAACTAGTAGACGCACGAAATCTTAATTGGAATCATGTAATACTCCGCTGAGCGGGCTTATCGCACTGTCCACAGAGCTGTAGTAATTAAGTACAAATATTGTTTTACGAAGATAAACTACTGCTCCTGAACTGCCGAGTTTGTTCGCTTCAGTATGGCTACAATGCTAAATAGCTGATGTTACTTGGTATTATTAATTAAGATAATAAATAAAGACTTTGTTAAGCTTGTTAATGGACAGAAGTTTGCAATAGATACTGTACGTTACATTACATAACTTACGTCGTTTCCATATGGGGGTAGAAACGACAGAACGCCATCTGCAATGATCCTCACATACTCTTTTCACTAACGCTACAACATTAATTTTGTTAGCCGTAATAATATTAGCCGTATATGGACATCTCCAATATTTGAGGCATCACATGTGTACTCGTTGCTTATATCCAGAGACAAAACTCAAATGTCTCATGTGCCTGTTAAATAACACCGGCTTACCATCTTAAAAGTTATCAAGAATTTACATTACCGTCTACAAACTATCAGTGTATATTAAATTCAAATTATATTCCTATTTAAAGTCTATTTATATAGGGTGGCAGGGACATCGACGCGAAAACTGTTACCATAGATTCAGTACGTAATATTGAATCGCCGGCGTTGAAATTTTTGGTCGGTTATTTTAAAAAAATCAGCTCTTCCATACATTTTGACCACGTAGGTATTGCATTTTTCTATGAAACAGTAGTTTTTTTTTTAAATAACCGACAAAAAATTTCAACGCTTCGCAACGTTTCAGAATCATGTACTGAATCCATGGTAACAGTTTTCACGTCGATGTCCCTGCCACCCTGTATATATTTCCCAATAGTCTACACTCTACAGCGAATCATGTGTCTTTCAACAGCTTCTACTTCTCAAAATACAAGCTGTTCAAATCCATGACTGAATGATTAAAGTCCATTTACAAACATAAAAAGCAAAGCATCACTGTCAGAATCAGATGATTTGTGGGAGTAATGACCAAACACATGACAAAATGGAGTAAGATCTACAAATAATTGGCAGCATTTTTAGAATGGTTTTGATGCCAAAACTGTGTTGTAGAAGAAATGCCTCCATGATGTGTCGTCATTGTGAAAACAGCTGTTCGTTTATTTCAAGTTTGCTGACGTCGACAGACCGAAAAACGGACTAACAGAGAGTAACGATATAAGATGTAAGAAATTTTATTTTTTATATTTAAATATGCGCACTTTGGACATAAGATATTATAATTTTCAAGGAAAGTGCGTTTTCCACTGTTCCGTTGAGCGTTGAAATGAAGACTTTGACTACACTCGAGACAATCTAAGAAGTACGATTTGACGTTTCCTACTCGTACGTGTAATAAAACGTTATGCCTACGGGGATCAATTTTCAAGCAATGTAGATAAATCATCGATTACAAAATCTCTTAGTATGTTATATCGACATGTTTCGAGAATCGGTTTTTAAAGCAATCAATTTTTTTCTTCATCACTACACAAAGGATTTTATATCTGTCAAATCGGACTTCTTAGATTGTTGCGAGTTTAGACGTTGTATTTGGAAAACTGTGGAAAATAAGGCGCTAATTTAAATGTTTAAATTTTTCGTCGGTTATTTAAAATAAAAAATCTGCTATACCATTGTTCGGTATAATATTCGCAACCGAACAGCTCAGTCCTTTTGCCTGCGTGCATTTCCATAAATGCATGTATCGCATCTATTACCATTCAGTACGTATTCGGATACCAACCGCGTAACTCAAAACAAAACCAAATCAAACCATCCTTGTGCTATTAGCTTAGATTTACCATTTAATATATATAACCAGTATATTCAATATAACTTTTAAACCATATTACTTCGTATCATTAAACCAGTCTAATATAATACCAAATCAACCAAATATCAACCAACTCAGAAGGTAGTGCTAAACAAAGCAGGCGCTAGTTTCTACAACCATACATTTTGACCACGTAGGTATTGCACTTTTCTATGAAACAGTTCATGTACTGAATCCATGGCAACAATTTTCGCGTCGATGTCCCTGTCACCCTGTATACAACAGATTTTATTTTCACAGCGTGTATTGCCGAATTCACTAAGACAAACTTACATTTTAAATGAGCTCTCCGCGAGGACTCCCGGGATCCGTGAACCCTCCAGGAGGGCTCCCGGCACTGAACGTGTTAAGTGAATATTTCGCCAGTACCAACACAACAAATAACAAAACAATTTAACTGGCGAAGTGTGGTTGTACTAATAGGTACACCTCTGCCTAACCTGTCGGTGTATAAAAGCATTATGTTATGTATTTTATGACTTCGAATTTATGGACTTCATATTTTACTGTCCTAAGCTAGATTCTCCCCGTATAGCTTACTTAGCTGGCATGCCGCCGCATAAATGAACATTTTTCAATCTCTTTCAGTATTCATGACTTAAAAAATATAGTGCTTGAAAATACAGCTTGTATTTTTAAAGCTGCATACGTTATGGCTTAGATTTTCCCTTTCCGAGGCTAAACGTAAAGCAGTTTGCTTAATTGTTTTATCGTGTTATTTATTCATTTTATAACGCTGCTTCGTACATTATTCACAATTAGAAACGTGAAAATTCTGAAGGAAAATTATTTAATCCCTACTGACTTTGAATCATTTTAAGCTCCAGCGTCTTCATACATTACCTACATCCTATACTATTCAACGACCAATATTTGTATATTTGTGCTCACGTTCTCGAAATCGGCTCTAACGATTTCGATGTAAGTTGCAATATAGGGGTTTACGGGGGCGAAAAATCGATCTAGCTAGGTCTCATATCTGAGAAAATTCGTTTTCTCTATTTTCACAGCCTCGGGAATGTGTTACAATGTTGGTATACCTGCAGTGCTATTCTGTAAAAATCTCATCGTGAACGCTTAGGTGAAGTGAGCTTGAAAGTGAGCTGTCAACAGTGGAATGACAGCTCACTTCACCTTAGCGTTCACGGTGAGATTTAAACAGAATACACTGCTGGATGATATGTTTATTCCTATTCTCACCCGAGCAGAACTCGGTCGACCAGCTACTAGCATATTATGTTGCTATTGAATAACTGCGAAAATTGCGATGTTAATCAATCACGTGCAAGATATCTGCCATAGATATAAGATATTTCTATGATATCTGCCATGTACAATTTAAGGGGAAGTAAAGCTGGTAGAACAGATCCTACATCCAAAAATAGAACGTGTTTAATGTACCTATTTGTTTTAAAAACTCTTTGCTCTATCTAAGCCGCTGGTTTTATTTAGATTTGTTAAAATGAACTTATCATGCATTGCTCTTTTTACCCATGTTTAAGAGTCTTACGGAATAGACCTGTATTTTCACGAGCAACTTTCTTAATTAAACTCGGTGTACTGTTACTGCTGAAGTGCTGAATTCCTTTTTAAGGGTGCGTTTCATCAAAATAGTATCCTGATACTATCTACCTACTTATTATGTTGATAAAAAATAATTTGTTTATTTTATTCCATGTTCAAATTTCACCGGAAATGGCAGGTCGATGGCAGGGTAGGGCCGCAAGCCCGCGAAACAGAGGGGTGCGCACGGCGCCCGGAAGTCGCTGCATATTGTATTGCAAGGGGTTCTTGTTGGGGCTGCTTTAAAAGTGAACTGTTGCCATGCATTACCCCCTTGTTTATTGATTAGTTAATTTGTTCTGATTAGTCAGAAATTTCTGGCACGCGTATTGGCGAGTTCACAGTGTTCACACGATACATTTGAAAGCTTCCTATTTCGATAGCACAGTAGTATCCGGACTTTGGTTGGTTGTGGCTAAATATATTTTTTAATAATCGGATTGGGTTTATTTAAGGGAGCGTCTATTCAAGATTGAAGGAGTTAAATTTTAGCGAGGGAGTAAATAGAAGCAGAGTTAAAATTGGTTTTAGCGCCGTGTGTTACACTCTACTTTTACTACGATTGCGAGAAAAAAAAATCCAATACATAAATCCAATCAATAAAATCAATCCAAAAAAAATCCATACAATAAATCCAATACTATTTATTGGATTTATTGTATGGATTTTCTTTTCTTTTATTTTATTTAAAAATATACAATTTGTTCGATCTGAATTTTTAAGGAAACTTTTTACCTCGATATGCGGTAATAAAAAGCTAGTTTTCATAAGAATAAAGACTTTTTCACTCCTCTTGCTCAAAAAAGCCGTCACTGTAGCGTACCAGAGTGGGGAAAAAATAGCATTTCTTTATCTAGGGAAAAAGTAATCTCTTTTTAATTTTTGTCTGTTACAACGAGCCTTGAAAAACGAAAAAGTCTTTATTCTTATGTAGAATAATCATGATTATGGACTCGACTTATCGACTCACAAAAAAAGAAGAACATTTTATTTTTGAAAATAGAACTAAATGCGGCTATCTTTTCGGTAGAATGCGTGCATTGCGTTGCGGCTACAGAAGAAATAAAAAAGACATTGGCGCGAAATCTTTAGAATTTTCCTCTAATTACGAATTAAATTGAAAGAAAAAAAGAAAGAAAAATAAGTTTGTCACAGACACACGTGCATAAAAAAAGAGAACAATACAATAAAATAAAACAATAGATTTAAATATAATCACGAGCACAAATAGAAATATGCGGCAGCTGCTGGCACGTCATGACTGTGACAAGAAGCAGTAACAGTGGAAATGTCATCATCTAGTGAGAACATCTTCACAGAGGACTGAAATTAAGTTGCCGGAAAAAAAACATCTCGTTAAAAATCCAGCATTGTACAAATTGTACATTTAAATAAAAATAAACTATTTAGTATTATATTAGATTATTTTATTTTCTCGCAATCGTAGTGAAAAGTAGAGTGTAACACACGGCGCTATAACCTATTATAACTCAGTTTCTACTAACTACCTCGTTACAATGGGTTATTTTAGCCCCTCGTATAACAATCCACTATTTCGTTTTTGTAGGCTCGTTGGTTACAGACAAAAATTGACGGACTTTTTGAGCAAGAGGAGTGAAAAATACATTTGAGGCAAATCTTAAACTTGAAATTTTATATTTAGTATTTTAAATCAAACTTAAAATTTGACACATTTGCCAAACGATAGGTTATATGCCGTAAGTGTACCTACTTACAGTAATATAATCTGCCGTAAGTGTACCTACCTACAGTAATAGGAACTGTTAAAAATTCAAAACCCAAAGCTCTGTTCCAGCCAGATTTTTATTATATTCTCCGTGAAGAGCGGGCTATTACAAACTTTAATAGAAACGTTAAGCTCCTTGTTCAAGTTAGTGAAGACTCAAAGGTTGTTTAATGGTTCCTTTGACATTTTTTGCAAAAAATCCTCGTTTTTATGATGGAGGGTTTTAAAGTGTTACCTTATATTCTCTTTTTCTGCTCATTTTAATCGCGAACGAAGATGGATCAAGACCTCCACGATATTGCCATATCAGTGGATATTTTTAAGAATATGTGCTATTATTGGTTGACAATAGGCATTAACAATAGGATTTGTGCCCGGTTGATGGCAATAGGCTCGCCCCCTATTACATGGGACTTAAACATAACTGGCGAAATGTGGGTGTACCTGCTACAGGGACACCTCTGCCCAGCCCTTCGGGGAAACAAGGCGTGATGTTATGTTATGTTATTGGTTGACATTAACGGTAAAAGAAAATCAGAATTTCTTTGATGTTTTATAGTTTAGGCTTGTAAACAGGCAACCGAACTTATCCTGACAAAAAAAAAAATTACAGTCGAAATAGAGCTCGCATCCATCAAGGAATTTTTAATACGATATATAGAGGCTAGACTGAAAGCGAGGTCAAGAGCTGACTCATAACTCAAAAAAACGTGCTTGTACAAGGTGGAAATAATAATACGACAATAAATTAAGCATCGTTTAAATCTAATGACGTTCCTTCCCAGTCTGCATACAAAAAAGCACCAAATATTTCCAATAGTTTAGTCACTATTGCTAGTCAAACATTGGCAAAACCCATAGTCAGCCCATCACTATTTAGTTGGTGTGAAAAAAAAAACTTTTTAGTTTCGATGCAAAGATGTATTTGATTATTGTTTAGAGGTATGAGGAACAGGGTGTAAAGTTCACTCATCCTCTATAGAAAAGGGAGGATCCTCCGACCAGACCAGAGATGTCGTGTCTGGCAGGCAACTGCAAATCAAAATCAAATCATTTATTTCTTTGCAAAAATGGGTATCGTACATAGGTGTTTTTTATAATAAAGTTCTCCATATTTTACCGTCACGTGGGCATGCAAAGGTTTACAATTCCAAATAAAAAATTTAGAAATATGCAGATCATTGGAATTACAAAAAAATTGTAAAAATGTCAGTGTGGTCACAGCAATAAAAAATCAATCAATCTGCCTAGCCTTTTCCCAACTATGTTGGGGTCGGCTTCCAGTCTAACCGGATGCAACTGAATACCAGTATTTTACATGGAGCGACTGCCTATCTGACCTCCACAACCCAGTAACTGGGTAATACGATACTTTTGGTAAGACTGGTTGTCAGACTTTCGGGCTGCTGACGACCCGTAACGACTGTCAAAGATCCACGAATGACAGCTGGGACCAACAGCTTAACGTGCTTTCCGAGATACAGAGGAGTCTCGGTATGTAGAAATGGTCACCCATCCACGGATCAACCCCGGCAAGCGTAGTTTAACCTGACAGATCGACCCGAGCGACTGTTAGTATTTAGGCACGAGCTCCTCCCAGCTCACAGCAATAAAAAATATAAAATAAAATTAAGTAAGCGAACCAACTGCCCAACGCGCAACGGTTGAAGTCGGGATCTTGTATATATGTCGATCGCGCAGTAAACTCTAATAGCGCGATGCACGATTTTGAGTGACGTCATGATTTTTGTGTGACGTCAGGTCTTTGATGCGTAGTTCGCATGTGGCGATGTAGATACCGCCACAGTTTCAAAATAATCCAATGGATTAGTATTGTCAGTGTTTTCATTTACTGTCGTATTTCTGTCTCCAATGAAAGAAAGAAAGAAAGAAAGAAAAATAAGTTTAATTGTCACAGAAACACGTGCATAAAAATGAGAACAATACAATAAAATAAAACTACTAGATTTAAATACAATCACGAGCACAAACAGAAATATGCGGCAGCTGCTGGCACGTCATGACTGTGACAAGGAGGCTTCCACTCAGCATGATGCTGTGCTATGGGGACCCACAGCACAGCGCTGATTTTCAGTGGTTACCGGAAAAAGTCGAACGGAAATCAAGTTAGGTTTAATGAATTAAATATAAATAGATAACAAAATAAAATAAAACAAATAGTACTTAGAATATAATGCTACTTTGCAACCAATTATATGAATAAATATTATTAAATAACACAGAAAATTATCCGCAGGCACTACGGTGAGTGCATTAAAAAATAAAAAATCGCAATTATTTAAGTTTTTCGTTGACGCATCCGTCGCCTCGATATCACCGCCTCGAGTGTCTCCAAAGTACAGGACGGCTTTTTATGAATCAGGAACCACGAATTCATAAGTATTTCTATAGCTTTTAGAGCATGCCATATATTATACCGGGCACATGCCTCACCCAGAAATGGTAAAAGCTTATTTACGTTCTAATTAGTGACGATCCAAATGAGTTTGACCGATGTCCAACGGAATCAAAGCTCCCTTCATTTCAGTTACTTATACGACGCACCCTGCCAGTCTTCGTAATAAGAATTAAACTGTCACGCCATGACCTGGTAGTAAACTGTAACAGTCCCTACGTTAAATGGTGGTCATTATTTTATTTTAGGCCTTTTCCGTAACTTTGATAAGTACAGCCAGATAACAAGCGCCTTTAAGTCGACTGTAACTATTGTTGTTATTTAAAATTGCTAGCTAAACTTTTTAAAACATATACAATCTTTCAACCCTTGTTTAAACCTCTTAGGCTCAGGGGATGAATTTACGAAAATCCTTTCATCACGATGGCAAATGGCAATCCAAAGTCCACTTACAAAACCGGCTCTGTACGTTGTCTCGATTAACATCGAATCTCACGAGACAAATTTGAAACTATATCTGATTTATTTGCGTTCAAGAGACCTATCGAGATGAAACCCAAAGCTACACATCCCTTTGACTTACGCTTACCATCGAGATTGTCACTAGAAGCAATCAATTTTAGATTTATGTTTAAATTGTTACATGTGGCGAAAGCTATCTACACTTACCAACCTACTCACTGCAAGCTCACTGCCTTTTTTTTTACCCGACTACGGCAAAGCCAAAAGGAAGGGTTATGATTTTAGCAGTCTATGTATGTATGTTTGTATGTATGTATGTTTGTATGTATGTATGTTTGTTTTTACGTGTGTTCCACCGTAGCGCCTAAACTACTAAGCTGATTTTGATGAATGAGGTATCAATAGATTCGTAATAATGGTCCGGGTGACATAGGCTATATAATTTTTCCCTAAATTTAATTTGGTGGACTTTACACGTAAATTTCTAACCTCGAAAAAAATTAAAATGGGATGATCATGACATGTTTGGTATCAAAAGAAAGGTCTTGACAAATATGTATATAATATTATATTTTCAAAGTAAACAAATATGTTTAAATCGTTAAAAACAAGCAAAAGTGAGACTGCGCTACGTAGTATCGCAAGATGTTACCAACGTGCAGTTAATCAAATCTTAATAAGTAGTACCGATTTGTAATTCCACTCTTATGAAGAAAAACAAGTACAACGAAATATTTATATTTTGGATTTCTTCGAAGCTCGATATCGTTATATGGTGTTGGCGTCGAAATAAATCGCTCTATGGTTTCGTTCAAAGCACTATACACTGCTATCGGAATTTAAAATAGGTTAATTACTGAACTATTGTATTACTTTACTCTTATTTACGTTTATCAAGTGTAAAAACGGAAAAGTATAAAATAAAAAAATAAAGTTTAAAAAACTGTAACCCGACTACGGGAAAATAAAAATGATCTTTTTAGATCATTTTTATTTTCCCGTAATTATAATGGCATGCGACGACGGCTTTACCTTGACCATTTTTGTACCTATGTCTTGATTTCTGTCTGAAATATTTGCTTGTTTCGTACTTTTTAGATCATTTTTATTTTCCCGTAGTCGGGTTACAGTTTTTTAAACTTTATTTTTTTATTCGGTTTTCGGGCGTGTCAGACTCTTACTGACTAAAACCCACCCGTGTTCCTTCTGTTGCCCTGTTGCCGGGGGCCACGATTTCCCTATCGGTTTTCTTCGAACCCCGGCAGGCATTGGCCCTAGCGGACCCCGTCAATTCCGCTGACATCTCTTTGAGGCGCGCGTGGAACACAACGCGCCGTCGACCCGGGACCTACTCACTGCCTTAGGTAAAGATACCGCTTTTACCTAAGTGTGCGCTAATTATCTCACGCAGGACATTTTGTACTTCCATAATATCGTCCCTTTCATTCTCCCTTGCGGGTTGAGTAACTACTTACCACTTAAAATTCAGAGCACACGTACTTTATAGGCCACATATAAACGTAATTAGATACGTCTCTTCAAGCTTTTACTGCGTATAATTACTTTTCAACTTTAATTAGATACGTATGCAAATAATGTTACTTTATTATTACTTCATTCAAATATTTTGGGTACTAGATTTTCACACCGACTAGGTAAATGAACCTACAGTTTATCCCTTCTGAGGTTGGAACGATAAGAAAAATAATAACAACCATGAATGGCAATAAGATGTACTCGGAAGAAGAACTTTGGATGAAGGACAATATTACGGGGTGAATAGTCCTCCTCGAGACCGAATTTCGGCCATGGCGACCAATCTTAGCGAAGATCAGCCTTCGGCGAGGAAGATATTAAGTATAGTGCAGGCGTGTGTGCGCAGACACAGGTGCTCTCTCTCTCCCCTCACTCTCATAGTCCGATGGGACGGCAATCCGACACGACCGAAAAGACATCTGTAGGCGCAGGGCCAACGGCTTTATTTTCTTTCCGAGTTACGGGGATATGACACCGCCAACTTCAAACTTTAAACGGGTTTGTTACTAAGAAACCCAATGAAATTTTGCCCAACCCGTGAATCGGATCCGGAATACTGAGATAACGGTTAATAGAGATGTATAGATAAAGAAGAAGATTTGCTGCCCTGACCGAATAAATTGGGCTAAAGACAGGAGGATAGTGATAAAATAACAATAGATTACGCGACCCCATATCGGCCATTTGTACACGGCACGGTTTCTTCATGGTACGGCGTATAAACCGCGCCGTAGAAAAAACGTGTCTGTCAACAAGCTTCCATAGTGATCCATACAACATTGACGACCGTGCCTGCACACGGCGAATAAACCGTAGTTTTTCACGGCAAAAAAAACGTGTGTATAAAGGACCTTAGTCTACTACGATGGAACTTAAAATTCGCTCAAAACGTGCACTTGATACTATAATTGCATCAAGGCGAGTGACAATGTCGTGTCTGTCTCTACATAACGTGTAAAATGGATTGTGGGCTGTTTTCCGGCACTTGCTAGACATACCTACAAAAGAATACAATATCGTAATAATAGAGAGAACATTTCAGACACTTCTATCGTATCTACTAACAGAGTGAATAATAGGGGTTGTTGACTAAATAATTTTTTATTGTCCGTCTTGTAGATTATGAAAAAATGACGTACACGTTTTTTTTTACGTTATCAAAAGATTACGGCGATACATTGAGTTAAAATGTGCCATGACGTCACAAGTATGTAGATTTTATACTTACTTACTTGTAACGACGCGCGGCGTAGCGACCCCTACTCCCCAACTTTAATGCGTTTTATCTAATTCATTTTTTATTAATATGATAAAGCAAAAAATACGTGTCTAATATTTTTTATTTTCTGACTGACGGACTAAATAGATTTTTTTTTTAACCCAGGCATCATACCTATTTAGACACTTCTGTGACGTCTGTAACTGGGTTGTGGAGGTCAGATAGGCAGTCACTCTTGTATGTAAAATACTGGTATTCATCTGTATCCGGTTAAGCTGGAACCTGACCCCAACATAGTTTAAAAAAGGTTAGGTAGAGACTAAAGACTTTGCTTTTCGTTGATCGTACCAACTAGAGGCGGGCACAGACAGACTCACACCTGTACAACAATTTCCGTGAAATTGTCATAGAAATTGTTCCACCAGAGTCGCGTCACGCTGTCGCGTCGCGTTTGCCTACAGACGCCTTAAGTCCCTACTCAGTATCACATATCTACAGGTAGAAGGAATCCACGCCGCCGGTACAAAGGTTAACGAGCTAAGTCTGGAATGTGTCTAGAACGGGCTTCCACGTAAAACTATGCCAGACTGAGCACCGTTTACCGAGAATGAACTAATAGAGCGCCCACCATAATTGTATACCTCCACTAGACTAGACTGTGTTGTTTGTGGCATTTCTCGATGTTTGCATTAAGAGTTTATGAGCAATACCTAGTGACATAAGCACTAACCCCTTTATTTATAAACGTTAAAACTTAAAAAAAAAATAACCAACTTCCAAAAAAAAAACACTACAAAGTGAAAAATAACTTTAATTTCGGAAGTCGGTGTCTTGTAGTATTTTTCTTTTTTGCCACCGACCTTTTTTTGGAAGGCGGTTGTTTTTTTTTTTTTGTAAAAAGTTTTTATTTTTCACTTTTTAGTTGTGGTACCTACCCCACACACATTTGAATACCACTACCTGCTACCAGTGACAGGAACTTATCATATCATCTACATACAAGTGGGAAAAAAATACGTATTTTGTAGCTAACTCAAAAACTACCCAAGCAAAGTTAATAAAATTTATATGGGACCAATTTGAGAGCATACCCTTTCAAACAAAAAACGAATTTTCAAAATCGGTTCACAAATGACGGAAGAATCGGCGGACACACATAAAAAAAAAAAACACGCTACGAACATATAACCTTCTCCTTTTTGGAAGTCGCTTAAAAAGACGTTTAAACGTCAAAAATATATGGTTAAACAGTCGCTAATCATTACCTACTTAACTATAAGCAACGTTAATAAATTAATTCCTAAATATTTTATTTGTAAACTCTATAATACATAACGTATTACATAATTAGTACAGCTAACACATTTGAAATAGAAAAATATCACGCAAACGTAGGTTAGTAGGTACCACTTTAATGTTTAACGTTGTACCTATAGAGAATTATGACTTTTGTGGTCATCAAAACAATAATTAGTTTCCAGTAATTATCTAGAATTCTAGACAACATAAGCTACTCACCAAAATTTTGTAACGCGGTTTTAGACGACACCAGTTTTACGGTTTAAGACGCAGATATATGCCAGTGACCTTGAGACCGGCTTGCGTGGTCTTTACTGAGCTCACGCAACGTGTCGTATGTCCAGCCAGTAATAGGACTCGCCCATCAAGGAGCGCTGTCCCAAATTAGACGCATTATTAATTTATTATCCATAAAACAAAAGGTATTTTAATAAAAACACGTATACTAAAAGACTAATAATTAAATTATCTTTAAAATTGTGAAAGTTTCAGAAAAATACGCTTGATAGATTTTGTGTGATTCTCAGTTTTTATCTGCGTTAGATATAACTTTATAAATTAATTTCACTAGGTATGTAATATAAACATAATCTAAAATATTTATATATTAAATTATTAAGATAATGCTCGAATTTAACATATTTATTTATTTAACATAAAACGGCCAAAGCCAATTACATTGTTAAAGACAAAAGATTATTAAGGTACAGTAAACAAAAGTATACAACTACTCGACAGTCATACGCTCATCTCACAATACTCCAGACATACTGACAAGATCTTCTTCCATTCATCCGCGAACACATCACAGTCAGGCTTAGCGTCCAAGAGAGCGTTGAGCGCAGAGAGTGTGCGAGGGAGACTGGGCTCGAGCAACGGTTCGACTCCGAGGCACGGCGATCAATCTATGCCTCCTTCCACGGTTATAGTTTATCGGAGCAAAAAGATGGGACAGTTCGTCATGCAGTTCAGGAGCATCGGTTTTTCCGTGAAGGATCTTACACATATTAATGATTTGGTTTAAATATTAATATTTGGTATCTTCAGTATAAAATCATTAGAAGTTGGTTATTGTCGCCTTAACTGAATACCTCCAATTGAACATGGCCATAAAAATAACAACTGAACGGACACGTGTCACACCGAAATGCCACAATACAATTAATTACGGAAGTAGTTTTGTCTATTTCCAATCCGTGAACGTAAATAAAACTTCAATGTACCTACGAACCTGATCTATGTAAAAGCATTCGATAATATTGACCACCTACACATCTAGCTCGCAGAGGTTTCATCGCCTTGCACCGGTGAAAATTTAATAAGCTGAGAGCTTCTCGCAATAAATTCGAGTCCATTACGATACCTACCCCTTCACAAAAGGTTAGGGATACAACTGGTATTGGCAGACGTCATATACATTAATATCTGTGTTTATCTGAAAGAACTTCTCTTCTAAACACGTGAGATGCCAATAACGGTATATTATTGATAATTTCATAACTATATATTTTTTTATTTATATTATTCAAAATACATTTATTTATTTATAGATAATATAATAAATATATTTACTTTTTTATCCTTACATATTATAAAACAAAGTCCTCCGCCGCGTCTGTCCGTCTGTCTGTCTGAACGCGATAAACTCAAAAACTACCGAACGGATTTTCAAACGGTTTTCACCAATGGACGGGGTGATTCATGCGGAAGGTTTTGTGTAAATTTGACGATAATTGTTGAGTCGGAAAAAATCATGCCGACTGGGAGCTTTATTGGCGTGCGCCGCGGAAATCGTAAAAGTTACATAAAATTTATGTTATACAGTATTGCTCATCTTAAAAAGTTCAACAAAAAAATCCGCAATGGCATATGTCTATCTTCTAAGGATGGCCCACAGTAACCATTATTTACACACAGTAATTTTATGAAAATTTCATTGTTATTTCCGAAGCTTTATTGACCGGTATCATATTGATCTTTATCCAATAAAATATGTTATTTAAATTGGGTATTTAATTTAGATTAAAATATGCCTTGAAGTCACATCGTTTAAATGAACAGTTTAAAAGATATCACAGTTTCAAAATTACGCGTAACTACATAATTATGGTTGACGGCAACGCGGGGGCAGCGGTATTAGTCAATGACATTTCCTCGGCTTTTAGGTACGTAATCCCGGTAGTACGTTCGTGTGGGATATGTTTCGACATCCACGCGGGCGAAGCCGCGGGCAAAAGCTAGTAATATTATAAATGTGAAAGTTTGTATGTTTGGATGTTTGTTACCTACTCTGTCACTCAAAAACGCCTGACCTGATTTGGATGAAAATTGGCACACAGGTAGTTTATAATTTATATTAACACATAGAATACTTTTATCCCTGTAGTACGTTCGCGTGGGATAATTTCGGACCTCGATGGGGCGAAGTCGAGAGCAAAAAGCTGGTTATTTATAATGGGTGGTTTATATATTAAACCGATCGGTGTCGGTGTATGTTACAACAATGATGTTGTTGTTATTATTTAAAACAATTAATCTACCTATCAGTGCTGCTGCCAGTGCAAGTTTTATACTTACGTAGGCTATGAGTGAATGTTTCCAAATATCTATGAACAACTCCCTCCCACGAACATGTGACCTTTATGTCTCTTTTAGTGACCACTTGACTTTTATATGGTGTACAATAAAGATTAGGTATTTTATCTATCTATCAATACCGCGGATACCAAAATGAACTCGATATTATTGATTTTTTTTGTGCTACCTGTTTCCCAATATTCCAATTTATTATATTTTTCTGATCAGTCCTGCTCGTCCCTGACCCACTCCTCAGTAATTTGGCAACTAAACACCGTTTGACGCAGAAACTTGTGCTTATATGGCATTTCTATGTTATCGAAGTTTTATTACGAACAGGTAGCACTGCTAATCTTTCAGTATTCGAATCTATCTTTCTGATCAGTCCTGCTCGTCCATGACCCACTCATTAGTACTTAATTTGTCACAGCCGCCGTATTTATGTCGTAGAAACTTATGGTTAGGTATACTTCTGGCATTTTCATGGTAGGTATAGAAGTAGGTGTTATTAGGAATAGGATATAGTATTGCTGATCTTCCTGTATTCCAATCTATCTTTTTGATCAGTCCTGCTCATCCCTGACCCACTCATCAGTAATATGGCAAATAAATGCCGTTTGATGCAGAAACGCATATGTTTAAATAATTATGACATTTATAATTTATTATTGAAGTTTATTACGAATAGAAAAGCACTGCTGATCTTCCAGTATTCCAGTTTATCCTATCTTTCTGATCAGTCCTGCTCGTCCCTGACCGACTCATCAGTAATTTGGCACTGAACGTAATATGACGCAGCGACTTGTGGTTTTATAGCATTTCTATGGAGTCCGAGAAAGGCGCGCCCGCTGCACCCTGCGGTCAAGGCTATAACAAAACGCCATAAGTCATGCTTGGATTATACATTAGGAAGTGTAATAAGCTGTAGGTACTGCAGTTTATTGGTAGGTAGAATACGCGAGAGTAAATATGACACAACCAGCACCTTAAAGCCTTGTGCAGACTAGCGCAACGCGACAGCGCGACGTGACACCGGTCATTGTTCTACCGTGACGTTTTCTTAGCAATTGTTTTATTAGAGTCGCGTCGCACCTGTCTGCACGAGGCTTAATTGCGTAACACACTTTAAATCACAATCAGTTTTGAAGGATATTGATAATCCATTGCTTCATAGGTTTGAAAAATTCGTCTGCTCAACAACATAAATAACGCAATGAAGGTGGCTGAACTGTCAAAATGAAACCCATTGCGATCAAATGTCATTTTAAATGTGTTACGCAATTACCCCGCAGCCTTAGATAGAGGCTGTCTCAGGAATGTGTGATAGTGGCGATCATAGATATAAGGACGATGCTCTACAAAGCCAAGCTATTCTAAAAACTCTATGTCCTTACGGCCCAGCCGTACGCCGCGCCGCACAGTGATGGAAAATGGGAACAATTCAACCCTCGCGGCTGTATCGATCGTACTTCAATAAAAAAAAAAAAATTAAAATTTTTATTGTATTAATTTATATTTATTATTATTATATTTCTTTGAGAAGTGCGAAAAATTTTAAATTTAGTAAATTTTTTAGTTTTTTTTTTAATACTAATTTATTGAACAATCAAACAAAATGTAAAAATAATAAATATAAACCGATATTTTCAAGTGCAATTAAATTCAGTGGTGTTAGAGGGTAGTTTAGGGGTAGTTATAATATAATAATGGGTGAAAATAGTAGTTTCACTTCACGTTTTGAATGAGCTATAATGCCTCAATTATTAGGTTTTTCTGGTTCATAAATATGCCTTACTACATTTCAAATTTTTCGCACTTCTCAAAGGAATAATGATAAATTTTAAAAAAAAACGTGAAAGTACGATTGATACAGCCGCGAGGGTCGAATTGTTTCCATTTTCCATCACTGTGCGCCGTACTGTAGGTATATTTGGCTCCTTACGGCCGGGTACTGTGTATATGTATCCTAAATTATCTGGTGCGCATTTGACGTAATAAATAAATCTATAAGTTCATCATGCTTTCGAAGCTTAGATAAAATTAAAACTAGAAATCTGCCCCGGCTTTGCACGGATGAATTTAATAATTTTCACACATACATACATAAACTCACGCCTTCTTCCCATAGGGGTAGGCAAAAACTACAGAACGCCACCTGCTACAATCCTTACATACTCCTTTTGCCTCGTTTACGTTCATACATCTGGTCATACACGCACGCCGGTTGCGAGTACTACGCACCTGGCCTTTCTGAAGAACATCACCAATAATTTTAATTCTGACAAATAACGATGAAGGTATAAACCTTCCTCAAGAAATCGTGAATGAATAAGGAACCCGCATCAAAATCCGTCAAAAAGTGAATGCACAGACAAACGACTTTGTTTATGCTACATTAGAGATTAGAAGAAATAGAGCTATGAATACGGAGGCCACGATTCATAGAGGTGTCTGGGAAAAAATTACATACTGCGTCTGAGTCAACTCCAAATAAATTGGGATATGAGCTTGATTATGAGAATGATAGAGCTATGATAGTAGAGTTAAGCTACGGTTTTATCTTTAGGAAGGCTATAATAGCCTTCTGGGCACATTTCCGAATGACAGCGATGTTGCGGAATACAAGATGATTTCCACCAAACGGCTCGCACCATCGGATCGGAAAGGATACGAACGGATGCGGCGACAGCCGATTGCGTCCGGCAGGATGTCGACGCATACGACTCCGTACCGTCGCTTGCGAACATATCCGTTTCTGCGCCTAGTCAAATAGTTTCATTCCTCCCGGGTTGACGTGTTCTAATTTTTGAAATGATTGAAATTGACGTAGTATTGTTGGCTATTGCATTAGAAGAAGAAGAAAATAATCATAAAACACAGAAGAGGAAAGATAAAGGATTGATGATTTATGGCAAAAACCGAAAGCAGTCTCGTCTCGTGTAATAGATGGTCACCCATCCACCAACCAACCGCGTCAAGCGTAGCTTAACCTTCGATTAACCCGTAAAATAAATAGTTAGATATAAATAATAAATATATTAAATGAATAACATAAGCAAATATTACAGTTTAAATACCTGCCTACTTCAACAAACTATATTAAATACAATAAATATTAATGGAGGCTTTTAAAAGTTAAAGGCTATATCAATAATTTATACCTAAACGGTACCATTTAGTCCCAGCGTGGGTGTATAGGTATGCTATATGAAAGTAATATATTGATACAATTAAGATATCGATTTCAGCTTCAGTCATAACACTGATCATTAGCGTCCGTTAGTGGGCTTTGAAACGTTAATGTAATTAGAACGATGGGTATTCTAACTATTTATACCTATATATCTAAATCTAAAACATATCTAGGTATATATTTGTCAAACTCTTATTAGTTTTAGAATAGTGAATACAAGGCTTTTGGCTAATTTGTGAATGTGCATTTTACGTAATATTTTTTGTAATGTGGGTTTAGTTTATGCAGAATAAACAAATTTTCTTTCTTTTCTTTCTTTCTTTTCTTTCTTTCCTTTCTTTCTTTTCTTTCTTTCTTTCTTTCTTTTCTTTCTTTCTTTCTTAAACTAATATTATAAAGAAAAAAGATTTGATTTTTTGTATGTAATGAATAAACTCAAAAACTACTGGTCCTATTTTAAAATTTGTCACCAGTAGCATGCTATATTATCACTGAATAACTTAGGCTATAATATAATTTATAAAGAAATGTTATATTATACTATAATGCGAAAGTGAGTTTGTTTGTTTCTTACGCTTTCACGCTACAACGGTTGAATGGATTTGGATGAAATTTGACACATGGGTAGATCATTACCTAGGTTAGGACATAGGCTACTTTTATCCCGATATTCCCACGGGATCGAGACTAATGCGGGTGAAACCGCGGGGCTCAGCTAGTAAGGAATAATTTAACAATGATTTTGTGATGAATGCACAATTGTATGAAACAATGAAAAATGTATTATTATTAGTTACAATAATGTCTGAAATTGTAAATAATACATACACACACATAACATTACGCCTGTAATCCCTGAACGGTTAGGCAAAAGGTGTACCTATAGTACACCCACATTTCACTACACTCCGTTTGAAATAAGATTAGACATTTAAGTAAACCTTTTTTACACTCCGTTCAACCGATTTTGACTTCTATTGCGATGGTGGCATGACAAATGACAGCTGCAGTAAACAGTTGGTTTGTAACCACTTTTTTTGCTTTTAATGCCATCCTCATGCCTACGGTATAGAAGTCAAAATCGGTTGAACGGACTGTAAAAAAGGTTTGTTCAAATGTCTAATCTTATTTCAAACGGAGTATAGTTAAGTTTAAGTCCCATGTAATAGCAGGCGAACCAATGTTATTGCTATTGTTTATTTGTTATAATAATTATAAGTTTTAAAATATTTAATTTATCTCAAAATTATGGTGAAAGGTGGAGCGAACTGGGACCAAATTAGTGAAAACTTTGATTTTATTTGGAAGTCAAGGATTCTTTGTCCAGTAAATGGTTGTTTGGCTTTTCTAGTCTCATAATATTTCCGACCGCAGAACCTTTAACTATTATATTAACTTGAATAAAAACGGAATATTAACGAGAATAATTACTATTTTTATGATAACTGCATGTTTTTATTTCTTTCTTACCAAAATATTATAACCAATATCACTTTATATAGCTTTAGGATTTTTTAAATGACTAGCAAAAAAGGGTTAGTGCTAAAAAGGTATTTCATAAGGTATTTCTAGACTTTAATTAAGGTTTTATGCTACGTAATATACATTGTAATTTAGTCCCACGGTGGGCGCCACTAATGATTTTAAAGTTAATTAAAACTGACATTGTTTTAGAACTTCAACTTTACTGACAGTATATCAATCAAGCTAAGTAAATAAGTTTTAATTTTATTGTAATGTTCGAAGTATCAGTCGTTCCAGGCTATCTTCCTTTGTCGTGAAAAAATGCTGAACTTATACAAACAAACAGTAACCGCTTTTCATATAATAAAGCCTTGTTTGAGACGTAGTTGCGTCATGAAACCTTACTGTAAGCAATTTGTGAAGTTCTGTACAACCACTAGATAATCACTACAAAAGGACGAAACAAATCAAAATTGTTAGGTAGGCAAAAAAAAACAAAGCTTCAATGTGCGACCATTGAAGCTTTGTTTTTTTCTATCCTACATTAAGTTCGGACCAAAATTTTATCTTGTTAGTAAAGTTATCATTATAGGTTAGGTAGGTAGGTTAGGTATATTATTATGTCTAGTCAGTTTTATCGGTCGACTTTTAGAAAAATAATAATAAAACAAAGAATAATAGTAAAACCCAGCTAACGAAAAGTAAACACGCTTTCATTGCAAAAAGTTGGCTTTCACAGTTATCTCAAACGGTCTATTTTATAAGGTTAGGTATAGTGTGGGTGTGAGTTAGAAAATCATGAAAATGGATGGTTTGAATAAAGAGCTCCTCTAAAGGTACCTATACTATCATCATCTGCCTAGCCTTTTCCCAAATATAATGGGGTCGGCTTCTAGTCTAACCGGATGCAGCTGAATACCAGTATTTTACATGGAGCGACTGCCTATCTGACATTCACAAACCAGTTACTGGGTAACACGGTACCCCTTGGTAAGACGGCTTTCTGACTACCTGAAACGACGGTCAAAGAAGGTAAGTAGGTACCTATTATGTCCCATATTAATTCATTTTAGTTTCTTACAGTATTCATAAAATCTTAATGGCTCTTTAACTGCGGTGAGAAAAACAAGAGCACTTTTTTTTTTTCAAAAGATTAAATTTTTAATTGTTCTTTAGACGCTTTAAGCGGAGATATCCTGACTATTAATTTTTTCCACAAAAAGGGTAGATATCGTTTATATAGCCACGTTTTATTCGCTAGAAACTCGAAGTAAATACCTATTTTGTTCAAAATCTTAACTTCAGAGCTTTTACATATTAGTTACCTACTATTAGAGTAGGTATATATAAATTAATTATGTGACTAGCGCTTCCTCATCGTTGCGCGTCGTCGCTTATCATCAAAAGAAGCCCCATCCACGTGAAACATTGTGACTGAAAAAGAATTAAACACGGGCTTCGTCTGCGAGCGACGTCATGAATGTCGTCTATAAGTGTTATGCCAACCGCTCCTGCTGACGTATGCAGCGAGATTCGCCCACGGCATGGATATTATCAACAGTAATTGCGTAGGTCACCAAAAGCACCGCATTTAGCATTTTGGATGAAATGTCACAATAGAGTACCTGGAAGTGTCAGGTCCATTTCTGTATAAAGGTTTCCCGCTTTCAAAGCATTGAAATCACGCAAGGGCCAAATAAATGTCAATTTTAACAGAATTCACACACCCGACCAATTAGAAGAACACAGATTTCCATTTATCGCATCCGCTCGTTGTGCGTTCTAAGTATAATAGTAGATTGTTATACGAGGGGCTAAAATAACCCATTATAACGAGGTAGTTTTACTTCCGAGCTTTAACGAGGGAGTAAATAGAAACCGAGTTATAATAGGTTATAGCGCCGTGTGTTACACTTTACTTTTCACTACGATTGTGAGAAAATAAAATAATCTAATACAATATTAAATAGTTTATTTTATTTTAAAAATATACAATTTGTTCAATCTGAATTTTTAAGGAAACATTTTATCACGGTATGCGGTGGAAAAAACTAGTTTTACATAAAAATAAAGACATTTTCGTTTTTGTAGGCTCGTTGCTAACAATAAAAATTATTAATTTTTCTCCTAGAGCAAGAAATGCAATTTTTTCCCCGCTCTGTACAATGATGGACTTTTTGAGCAAGAGGAGTGAAAAATTAATTAACCGCTGATGTATTCTAGAAAGGAAAGACATACTCGAACTGGTACTAGACTATCTACCCCATAACAAGTCAACATTATGTAGGCTAATTTTCAAGCTCCAGCCATCGTGCCACATCGCTTTAAAAACATCGATATCTTTCTTCCATTCCCCCAAGTTTATTAGCCCCCGATTGTCAAGATAATGTCAAGGCAGGTCTATATAGACGGTGATCAGTTAAAACAAGCCGTGGTGTTCACTTGGTGTACAAAATCGATAGCCTAAAAGGTCGCTGTGAGTCAGTGTGCGTCGCTCGTTACATTTTGGTGCCAATGTCCATGGGAAACAGTAACTCAACTGCGATGAAATATGTAAATAAATTATATGAGGCAATTTTTTTTTTGTCTACAAGTTGTTTCTCGAAATGGAATGAGTCTAATTTTAAGTTGATGAGTAAGTTGACCAGCTGACGAATGAAATGGTCATCAGTTTCAACGATTCCTTTACCTACCAACAAACATGGATGAACTTAGTTTACGTTAAGAACGTCATACGTAACATTCAACGATATTGTTAATGATATTTTTTTCCATAAATTAATTACTATGACCTTTTTTATCTGAAGTACCATCACGAACTTATTGTCACTACAAAAATAATAGAGTCACATATTTCTATTAAATTGTCTAAGCCACAAAATAACTGAGTACTTTCCATCCAAAGGCTAGTATTTAACAATACAGCCTAAAGCTATAATTTACTTAGTATCGCGACTCCCTATTACGATTAGCTTTATCACTTTCATCTATTTTTGGAACCCAGTTCAGTGCCTCCAGCGGAATTTATTTTACGTTGAAATACCTACGAGTTAGGAATGAACGTATTTCATTTGTAATATGCTAAAGCGTAATTACTAATGATATAGGAGGCAATATAATATTTAAGGGCTATAATGTGTTTCATTTAATTACTCGTACGTTAGATTCTTTTCCGAATAACTTTTCATAAATGCATTTCTTGAGTTCGAACCCATGGCACGCACCTCTGACTTTTCGGATTCATGTGCGTATTTTATAATTATCACTTGCTTAAAAAACGGTGAAGGAAAAAAAAAAACATCGTGAGGAAACCTATGCCAGAGTGATGTGAAGATGTTAACGGCATGTGAATCCAAATCAGAGTCGACCCATGGGTGTCATGAAAACTGACACCAGACCAGTCACTATCCACACGTTAGAAAGAACAAATCCACACTTGACTCTAACAAAAATTAGCACTTTAAAGCTTAATATTTAATATTTCACAAACATCCGTTTGCAAAAAACCATCTTTAATGGTTTTCACATACCCACAATATTTTTAAACGACCTTTCCAACGACAGCCCACAACATGGGATAGACGAGAAAAAAATGCACATCCCCACAGTACGTGTAGGGGAGGTACCCTAAAATATATATTTTTCATTATTTTATTTTACCACTTTGTCGGCGTAATTAATATGAACATCCATCCAAATTACAGCAATTTGCCCATGTCTTAGAAAGCCAAAATTATTCAAACCTTATTCACTGTATTCTTTCCACTGTGTACCTGTTTATCATACGCCCGTCGTTACAGCTGATAACAAAAATCCAGCCGAGCGTAACTCAGCAGTGTAGTCTAATGCCCCTACTCCTACACCCTACTGGCTTATTGTTTTAAACTGGCTCCGATAATTATGTGAAATGAGGGTAGCTAAATATTTTTTGTATAAGTAATAGTGTCGCATATATTGAGGGTAGTTCAAAAATGTCAGAAGTATTTCATAATAATGATTATTATTTAGTTGGAAGCTCGATACTGCTAAACGTGATATTGCATTATGCGGTTATTGATACATAACTTAGAAGTCTAGGCTACTCTATTTCTTGGGTATGGTAAAAAGTAACAGTGTTCATATAGTGGGTTATGTTATGTTAGAATTAAAGTTACAGTACCTATAATCCCCGAAGGGTTAGGTAGAGATTTATATACAATATGTAAAAAACCCTGTCCGATCCGAAAGGGGCACATAGGTACTGCAAAAATATTACCAAATAAAAAATAAAAAAATATTATTGAAAATAAAAAATGTTATTGCTACTTAAAATTTACGTTTTTACCAAAATTACCCTAAATCTATTAAAAATTAGCAAATTTTCGACAGGGGTTATAAGGTACGTCTTGTAGACACCCGCTAAGCAAAGGCCGCCCGCGCCCCATGTAATAAACCGGTAAAATTCCCCATTAAAAAAAAAGTGGTGATTTGTTTTTCTTTTTTCCTGAAAATTTCCACATAAATAGACTCTCAGTACGATACCCTTATGGATCGGACAGGGTTTTTTTACAGGTTGTCACCCACATTTCGGCAACGTCAACCCACCAACCATAAACACGGTATATCACTAAGTTCATCCATGTTGATTCCGAGAAGGATTTTTTCAGGAGTTGATACGGTCCACGTTTTATATTTTTTTGCTGTTTATCTTTTTAATATATTTTATTCTATATTAAACCATTTTCGGACATTGGTTTACATCTAAATGTACAATTGTTTTTTAATTTAATAAATTTGAGTCAACCCTATCGTAAGAATTACCTAACAAAAGCGTGAATTGTTCGGAAGCTGGTATTATTCTATTATGTTTAGCAGCATTGTAAAAATAAATGCCAAGGTCCTCTTTTATAAGAACGAGTAGGACCCTCCCCAGTTCGAGAGGGGACATTTTTGAGGGACAATGGCGGCGCAGAATTTTGAAGGCTACTTGATATTAAGCACAGATATCACGTCTAAAGTAGCTGATAAACGTTTCTTAAAAACTGTACCGGTTACACATACATAAATAAACTTGTACCTTATTCCTATGGGGATAGGCAGAAAAAACAGAACGCTACCTCCTACGATCCTTAAATAGGTACTCATTTTGCCACGTTTACGTACATCTATGTACGCACGCCGGTTGTGAGTACTACACACCTGATCTTTCTGACTAATATCACCAATATTCACAAAATAACGTGTTGTGTAATGTAATAAAGCGTTGAAGTTGAAGAGAGCATGTTCAGCAAATAGCTAAGTCTGATAGGTGTTTTAAGTTAAGTTGTTAGGTTGACGTAATGGATAACACAATAACTACTGACAATGGGAATTCCAAAATCGCAAACTTTGTTTATACTTTTTCAACAGCAGCCATTTTGTTCGTTGAGACGTCAGGCTTACAAACTATTATTCAGTAAAACACAAAAAAACCATCGGACATAACTTTGCACTTTGCAAAATTAAAACGCTAAACTCTAGTTAGGGTGCTACCTTTCAACCTCCTTCCAAGCAAAACTTTTCCAAAACATCCCAGTGTCATAATTACTGAACTAATTAACGAGAATGTTCGCGAAACTTACAAGTTAATTGACATTTAAATGAGTGACGTTACGTCTGAAGCCGTAAGCGAGGGTCGCGAGTAAACACCGAAGTAGGGTAGTGGGTGCTGAGCTGAAATTAGTCCCCACGGCCGGGTTGTTAAGCGAAGTAATGGTGGCCGTTAAGATTGCGGGTTGTACTGATTGCTCAATGATTTTAGTATTTAAAAGGTAAGAAATCGAAGCCTACAAAAATAAAGATCTTGAAGGACCATGTTGAACAGTGATTTGCTATTTAAAATAAATAAAGTTATGTGGATTCTGTAAACGATAAAATAGGTTCAGTAATTGAATATGATTATAGCATCAACCTTGGATAATGCTGGTAAAGAAATATACATAATATAGGGTTTACGTGTAAAGTATTATATTATTTTAATTATTGCGTATTTGAGGACTATGTGGATCGTTTTTCTTTATTTTTTTTTCTTTCTCACTTAGTTTTAGTGATGGTCTGGCAGTTTGAGTACTTTATGCGGCCTACCCAAATGTCCTTTCTTTGGTATTAAATCAAATCAAATCAAATCATTTATTTTTGCAGAAAAACACTGTTACAATCGAGACGACTGACTGACTGTGACTGTTCGTCGAGTCGTTAAGCTCCTTATTTTTTGAGTTGAGCTCCACGATTACTGACAAATACTTGCACTGACTTGACAGGTCCACTCATATCTGTGTGGTTCTTTCCTCAAAAGACCATTTCAGACATTTATCTACATGGTCCTCATATGGCTTGACCAAGATTATGTCGGACTTTAAAAGAGACTGCGACCTCAGATTTTTTTTCGGCCTTAGCGAAAAACGACGTGTTAAAATGATTTCGATATCCTATTTACAGAATAAATAATTTCATTTCATTCCATTACGGATCAATTGAATTTAGTAATGACCCAAGCTGGGCGCCAAATACCTAAATTGGCTCCTAGATTTGTACTAACAAAATGTGTTTTTATTTATAAGCCATTACAAGCCACTTTTAAAAGCTAAAGTAACATTTTAACTATTCATACTTTGCAGACGAATCGGAGTAAACACAATATACCTGTCCCACGTTGGGCGCCAAATGTCTACACAGGTCCCACGGTGGGCGCCAACAGGAAAAAGCTTCCTTATTTCCTTATGAATAACAACCGACAATTATCCTTGAAATCGTCATAAAAGGCTTTATTACGAGCGCTGAAGGTTCATAATTCATTTACAAGGCAAAATTTTCTTTTAAGCGCTCTCAGACATGTCGGCGTCGAGCAAAACTTGTGCATGAAGAATATAGGTTCGTTCGTATGCCTTGGCATGTGTCCCAACTCAGTAACCCAGTACAGTTTTATTTATCTCTATCCGAGACGTGGGTTAAATCTTTGTAATAATATTTGTGTCAACTGTAATGGCAATAAACATTTATGAATTTGTTTTGGATCTGTCTTCGATCCTATTTGATAAATTTTCAGCTTTGGAAATTTTCTGATTATTAGTATGAAGTGTGGATTTCCGTAATCACTCACATTTTATACAAAGTTCTTTTTAATTTAACAAAAAATAACAATGTTGTATGCTTAAGATTAACTATAGGTACATATTAAGTTCTTTAAATAAACTGAAAAACTACCATATCACTTTACTTGCAAAGCGATATTTGATCGGTAGAACGAATAGAACCCCATTAAGAACAAAACCAATACCTATGTTGTAAACCTAATTTTAAATTCACGTAATTGACAAAATATATCAACATTTTTCTTCATCGTTCGCGCCTAAATAAATTAAATACCTAATACTCGTTTATAACACGAGGAGCCAGATTAAAATTTAAAACCAATAAGAGTGTTAATCCACACACACCACACTATAATCCTTTTTGAGTGAGTAATTTTAAATCCATGATTCCTCGATTTCATAAATTATTAGCATCATGCTCAATAGACCTTCCTGCAGATAAAATATCGAAGTACTGACAACATCCTTGAAGAACGACACAAATACAAAACTAAAAGTTTTTATCCCAGCTTATTTTGACGACCACAAGCCACCCGCTAGTCGCTCACGGTCAACTGGGATCCAATATAAATAGCTCGGAACTAAATATACCGTTATTGTTACTGGAATAAACTGATTTATATATAATTTCTCTCATAAATACACTGAATACGTTTACTACAATATGAGGGAAAAAGGTGGAAAATGCATCAAGGACGGGAAAGCCTAAAGATTTTCAGCAGATTTAGAAAAATACCTAAAAAATAACGTGATTACAATATTCCATCGAACTGAAATTACATTTTGTTGAGTAATGTAAAGCTCGATGTGCCCTTGTAACATACCTACTAATAATTTAACAGCTTTATTGTCTCTACCAACTGGTGTTAAAAATGAAATACTGACAGCGAATGATTAAGGGCGGATTTCACGAAAGAAACTGAACACGATCAGCACATCTTAACGGCGTTCAAGAGCTGTCAGTGTCAAAATTCCATAACAATAATGACAGTGACAGCTCTTCAGTTTTATTTTTGAAAGCGTAGTTTATCTAAAATTCCTATCATAGCCTATTCATAGCACATATCGACAATAGCAACAATAACAACAGAAATAATTTAGAATCTCATCAGCTATTTCATACGTACGTATCTCTTGGTAAGTAGTTACACACGGTACTATAAGAATGCGCCTACACAAACAAGTATAATGATTGTAATGAGCTCTACCTCAGTGTTGAGTCTAAAAACTGACTCGGTATAATGAGCCCTTTATAAAATGCTTTTAGAACAGCGATAATAATGATATCCTAGAGGATATAGTACTTTGGTAATACACAGATTGTTCGTAGTAGTACCTATTTGTATTTCTGGATTTACGGCAAACAAAGAGAAGCTAGGTATCTAATGTTGGGCGACACATTATAGATCCATGTTGCCAAATTGGCGCAATCTCAAAAAAATCGCTCTTCCGTATAAACTTTTGAATTTAAAGATAGTTAATGGTGGCCATCGCAGACGTCATATAGTTTAAAGGAGATAGATTGTTCTATGTTATTGGGTTTGGCTTCCGCAGTTAGTCCGTAAGGTGGACTATTGTGCGTGAGCCATGGCGGCCGTTTGGTGGTTATTCCAACCAGTCCACCTCCAGAAGCAAATTAAATCTCCTGGTCTGTTCAGAAGATCTGTGAAAGATCTGGGTGACCCGAGGGTTTCTGTTCTAATCTGGGTGACGCCTGTGCATTCAAAGAGCACGTGTGCTAACGTTTCCTCAACCTCCATGCACGCCCTGCTCAGAGGACTGTCCGTTATGCCTATTGTATGGAAGTGTTAGTTTAGCGAGCATTGTCCCGTGATGGTCCCCGTCACCAAGCGCAGGCCGTTCCTGTCCAGGCGTAATTATTGCCTTGTTAGCCTGCTATCCAAGGATGGCATAGCTTCTACTAGATTAGATAGTAATTTCATCACCACTTTTAGTCATTTAATTTGACATTGTAAGATAACTTCCTCCCTTGGTTTCAAAATTAAATTGACTTACTAGCTACATGTCAAGGCTTGTAACTATCTTTTATTTTACTTCCATTCCCACATATTCGTAGGGATATATTATGTTATTTGTGATATCGTTACTATCTGTGACGATAACTCCGAATCGCAGTGACGCTAGAAGCTGACAACTTTACGCGTTACACAATACGTATGGATTTTTACGCAAAGATGACGTAGACTCCGTCTGAGACGTAACCATCGTCTTCCTGGCAAAGAGCCAACCTGACTGACACACTGGCTGAATTCGTCCGACAACAATGTTTTATGGTAACAACTAGATGTCACGAATAGAAGGTTAATCTTTTCGGAAAAATTATGTCCTCTATCTTCGTGTCTTTGGGGGCTCAAGGACTTTTTACATGGTGTTACTTTTTGGTGTGGTAATGAAATACAAATGTTTGCAAAATGACTAAGGAGTACCTACCTACCAATCTTCATGATTCATAATCTTTAGGGTCTGACGGTGTAAAAAAATTCAAAATGAAAATTCAAGGATATGATTTTGGAGAAACCCCAAAACTATAATAGTTTTTTTTCTCCAAAATTGAGCTTTGACCCTTTTTTTCCATTCTCGGTTTTCGCCCTGTACTCCCATCTCAAAATCTACCCTAATTTATATCAACAAAGTCATAGAATTTCTCGTCTACAATATGTGAGTACCGGTCTATTAAATGTGTAGACATCTCGTGACAAGTTGTTGTAGTTTGTATAGATATAGACAATTCTGTTGACAGCCGGCGGCTTGTCGAACGCACGAAATGCCTTTCAACGCATCATTAGAAAGATCTCATGGTACTTGTTAGAAATATGACAATGAGTGTCCTTCATCAAAAAAAAATTAGTCATTACATTTTAAACAAAAAGTCGCATATTTTATTAAAGGTGTGAGTATCTTGGGTTAGACTCCAAATAAAAATATATGTCCAAACCTGGCCAATAGCTCTGCAAATGGTAAGAAAATTTTGATTTCCCCAAATTTAAAGTTGAGAAGTCGGTAACGCACTTTAATTTTCGTCACAGCAAGGCAAAACCAAGGTTGGTGAGTAACAGATTTTTTATGTTTTCACAAAATGTGATGAAACAAATACAGAAAACTTGACTTGACGTATGAATTCTTAGTAAAAGATCTACATTAAAACATAATATCTTTCAATGATTCACATCCGCAGCCAACAAATGTTCACAATCTGACCAAATCACAACGTATTTATGAAAATGACGAATTTTCCCCGAAGCCTTACGAATTCATTAAATTGCAAAGTGTTGTCAACATTTTCCACCAATTACGAACCACAAACGAGTTCTATCTATAGAATCACATTTGTTCCAATGGAAGGCTGCCATTAAGGGTGCGGTAGACCTTCATTATACACAGTACCTAACAGTTTTCCACAAAAGAGTATTAAGTACAGCGAATTCGATTGGAGAGACGTAGAAGTTCCGCTTGCGAAGGTCTCGTTAAATATTTGATTTTCATTTAATATTCTTACGTTAGCTGTTCGGTGCTGGCAGGTGAATCGCGTCCCTCGTCCCGTACGTCAGCCACCCCATGAGCGCCACTCATGCAATAAACAATAACTCACTGTGTACACAAAAGAATTCACTGTTCACACCCGTAGACCGGACACTATAACATTTTTATCCAAGAACGATTGGTAGAAATAATAATTACGTGTGAACTGAGAATGAGATTATCCGGTTGTTTTATGAGACGAGGCGCGCTCCTCGAGCGTTCGCCATGTTGATTTGGAAGGGCGATTCGCGCGCGCGCCAAATGCAATCGTGTGATGCCAAGCTTTTCTGGTTTCCACTTATTAAAGGTATCTTTTCTGAATGATCTGAAATCAACCGATTTCGGTCTCATAGATGACAGTGCCTAAAGTCAAAAACATTGCGAAAAAACTCTGGCTCAAAACCTGTTCGAAATTGCCCTAAAGAAATGTGTTCGTCTTCTGTATAGCTATTCACAACCATTGGACAGGCTTTCGTGTCTTACTTACCTGATTTATCTTATCCCCGACAGCAAATAGCTGTCGGAAGTATAGTGGTCGTCTATATTTGATTTAAATTAAATTTTAAAAAAAATTGGGTTTTGGATTTGTGAACACCGTTAGAATACCTACGTACTCCTTCGATAACATTGATTGATGTTCGGTTCGGCATGCAGAAGTGAAACCCTTCTGTAATTCTACACCATTGCATTTTCAAGTATAAGAACTCTCATATATTGTATCAAACCAACTATACCTTATTTCCTTATAAAACAAAAAACCCAATAAAAATATAAAACTTGAGGGTAACTCGTTCCTTCCCTGGCAACACCTTGACGCATGCGCGGTCGCTCGCCACTGCAATACGACGCTGTAACACCATGCGCCTATTTTTATTTCCGTGCGATTTGTCGCCGCTACATGCGACCGGCGACTCACACCTGCGTTGGCGATCTTCCGACACCATAACTTACAAGAAAACCGTGGAAAGTTACATAAAGTATTTAAATTTTTACAAAACCAAAGTTTTCTACGTCATTTCATTATTTAATCTGACTTTTTTACATCGTTCTGTCTGTGTGATAGTCAATCTTTACAAGGCTTTCGATTAATAGCACCCATAGGCGTTACAATCGATCTCGATTGGTGTCGGCAATTATGAGGGGTAAGGTTAGGAGCTTACCAGACACTGTATTTGCATAAAGACTGCACAACAAAGAGTTGTTAGTATAGAGGTTGTCTTTGCCTTCTAAAAATTGTGTTATCTTACACACAGTTTTTGAAAGCTTGATCTGTAAATCTGCTTTGTTTGGGTAACCGATATAATAAAGCATTCAGTGTAGTAGGCCTCAAAGAACCGGCGTTTAGAAATATAGGGCACAAAAGTGTCATAAGAACCAGGACAGTGACCTGTGATGACCTCAACAGCTGTGATCTTTGATCCCCAGTTGCTGGTTTGCAAAGCTATTCAATTATGCATTTTGGTAACAGCGTTGCGATCTAAGCTTTGGAATCAAGGGGTGTAGGTAAACTCAAATCTGCATAATGATAATGATGAATCACTTAGCTTTGCGGTATGACAGTATTTTATTTAACTATAGAATGGTTATTTTATACTAGGCTACCACAGAACACAATGAGATTACGTGAAATATTACAGACGATATGTCTCATAAAGTAAAATAAAATAAGGGGATTTATAAATATAGTTACTTTTTATTTATTATATAATAATATTATGTCATGTGTTAAACATCGATTGATTTGATTCCAACAAGACACTTGATTGATCTTTAAACGTCTGTTGCTGAATCCTGTTGCCTTAGAAGGCAGAAGTTCTTACTCAGTAGATTCAGACGATGAGCTAGATTCGGAAGACGAGCTTGAAGATGAACTGGAAGACGATGAGCTCGATGATGAGCTAGAATCGGAAGACGAGCTTGATTCATTTGATTCTTCGGGAGCCAAAGTGGTTTCCGGCTCGGGAGCCACAGTGGTTTCCGGCTCGGGATCCACAGTAGTTTCCGGCTCGGGAGCTACAGTGGTTTCCGGCTCGGGAGCCACAGTGGTTTCCGGCTCGGGAGCCAAAGTGGTTTCCGGCTCAGGAGCCACAGTGGTTTCCGGCTCGGGAGCCACAGTGGTTTCCGGCTCGGGAGCCACAGTGGTTTCCGGCTCGGGAGCCTCAGTAGTTTCTGGGTTGTACTCCCAGTCGAAATTGATGCCGGTCACGTCTGTGTACCAGTCGTGGTAGAAGCCAGGACGGATGAAACCTGAAAATATAAAAAATATTATAACTAGTTGACTGGACAGACATTTTATTATGTCCAAAATACAAAAAATCCAATTGAAAAACCGGCCAAGTGCATGTCGGACCACGCATAATGAATGGTTCCGTAGTTGGGATGAATTGTTCTCAAAAACAAACTTAACTTTGTAGTTGAAAAACATGTTCTTCCATACGGAATGTATGGGAAAATATGTTTTTGCAACTGCAAATATAAGTTGGTCAATTATTACTCGTTAACTTGTTGAGCCTACTTAGCTGTGATAGTTTTCCTTTTTATTTCGGTATATAAACTATTGCTGTGATTTTTTCACACATCCAAAATCAACCATAGCTGGGAGGGGACACTTGACTCTAGCAAAATTAGCACTTTAAAGCTTAATATTTCGCAAACGGATCACTGAATCCAAAAATGGTTTTACATACTTGCTATGTTTTTAAAGGACCTTTTCAATGATACCCCACACCATGGGATAAAAAAAGAGTTACGTGTAGGGAAGATAAAATAAAAAAATAAAAAATTTACATTTTTTCTTACCACTTTGTCGGCGTAATAAATATGTATACCCATGCCAAATTACAACTTTCTAGTATTAAGAGTCTCGGAGTTAGACCGCGGACAGACAGACAGACAGACGGACATGACGAAACCATAAGGGTTCGTTGTTTACTACGGAAAAGAAGACGTTCGATTATAACAGAATTAGAAAAAAAAAAAATTTTTTTTTTCTTTCTTTATAACCTAATTCGGAACGTTACAAAACAAATAACAACCAAATCGGTCTAGCCAAATCTCCAATCGGTCTGACGGTTCTAAAGTGAACCGCTTACCAACGAACAGCATTTCATATTATTATTTATTTCTAAATATACAGGGTTATTGGTTATACATCGGCAATCCGTTAAGGGGATGTAACGTAAAAATAAAAATTTAAAATGTACCCAATAACCCTGATATACACGGTTAATGGTTATACGTAGCCATTTTCGAGTAAAATTACATTTTATATTTTAAAATGTGTGAAATAAAAATATTAAATGTAGCCAATAACCCTGATATACAGGGTTAATAGTTCATCATCATCATCATTTCAGCCGAAAGACCACTGCTGGACATAGGCCTCCCCCAAGCACCGCCACTTCGACCGATTTTGTGCTTTCCGCATCCAGCGGATTCCTGCGGCCTTCACAAGGTCATCGGTCCATCTTGTGGGAGGCCTTCCAACGCTACGTCTTCCGGTACGTGGTCGCCACTCCAGAACCTTTCGACCCCATCGGCCATCTACTCTGTGAGCAATGTGCCCTGCCCATTATCACTTAAGTTTGGCAATTCTTCGGGCTATGTCGGTTACCTTGGTTTTCCTGCGGATCTCTTCATTTCTGATTCGATCACGTAGGTTAACTCCAAGCATAGCCCTCTCCATTGCCCTTTGGGTGACTTTTAGCCTTCTGATAAGGCCCATTGTGAGCGACCACGTTTCAGTACCATAGGTCATCACTGGCAACACGCACTAGTCAAAGACTTTCGTTTTGAGACACTGTGGTATGTGGGACGAAAAGATATTGCGTAGCTTCCCGAACGCTGCCCAGCCGAGTCGGATTCGACGATTAACCTCTTTCTCGAAGTTGGACTTACCTAGCTGGACAGTTTGTCCGAGGTAAACATACTCGTCCACAACTTCGAGCGTAGCGTCTCCGATCCTCATGAGAGTGGGTGTCACATGGGCATTTGACATGACTAATGGTTATACGTCGGCAATCCATTAAGGGGATGTAGGAGAGGTCATTTACAACCAAATAATGACGCCTTTTAACTATGCAAATGTCAAAAAAAATCGTGTCATTTGACATTTTTATTTCATACATTTTAAAATGTAAAATTACTCGAAAATGGTTGACATTGGCATAGGGGTCAGCAGGAGTAATTTGGTTGCAAATGATTTCTCCTACATCCTCTTAATGGCTTGCCGACCTATAAATAACCAATAACCCTGTATTCATATAGACAATAATTTATGAGACAACACTATTAGAAGTTGTTATTAAAAGAAAGCAAGACTAAAACCCTACCGTAGACTGTCTGTATACATAGATTAAAATTCACCAATTCTTTACTTACCAGCTGGGATATCAGTGTGGCATCCAGTGGCCGAAACGAATGAGGTTACTCCAACCTGGGTGATGGCACCGTCGATGTCGATGGTGGTCAGAGGGCCACCGCTGTCACCCTGTGGAACGACATCAGTTTTTGTGTTATTGGTAGGGAACTAGGGACGAGGGCATTTTTATGGCAATCTTGAATCCATGGACTGCTTCCCAACTAGTAGTTCTGCGAACAGTAGACCTCGCGAGCACAAACTTTTTTACAACAATTAATATTCCACTTAAGTTATTTAAAACGAGATATTTACCATGTTTTTTGTTTAAAATTGGATATTTTGTTTTAAAAAAAACTAAAAATATGATAAATATCCCGTTTAAAAAAAGTTTAGTAGTGAAAATAACCATGTCAGTTTAAAATCCTATAATTAATATACCTATCCAACTTAAAAAAAACCCGACTGCAGCTGCAAAAAGCATGTGGTGGCAAAACTATAATAAAACAGAAATAAACTTACGCAAAACTAACCAGCTACTATCTGTTATACAGAGACTTTACTTTTGAAGCTACTTTACACCTAACAAAACTCAGTCACACAAAATCTTCGACGGGACCTAACCATTTGGCGAGCAACAACGACAACGCGATCTAGAGGTGTACAGTAGCTCCATCTGGTGACCTTATTGTAAAACGTAATTCTGAAAATTATTTTCAGGAAAGTTACAACCCTGTTTGCTGCACCATGGACTCATAGTATTGGCAATTTTTTTTAATGTGAAACTTTTATTACATCGTCTCAAACTTTTTCGTCTGTGTGTTGCATGTTGCGTGACGGTCGGCCGCGGAATAAGGATAAAGTGAAAGGCGCTCGTCAGAGCAGCCAAGGCCAATATGGCGCGCCTATAGAAGTTTCACTTTTGCCGTGGTTTCATAAAACCACACAATCCTTTTTTTTCCTATATTTTCCCACTTTAAAAGTACAGCACTTTAAAGTTGAAGTAGAGGAGCCTTAGGCGATTCGCACACTGCCCCGCATCACGCAGCGTAGCGCGCGGCAGCAGGTTTAACATTGTACCAGTTTGTATAGAAAACACAATATGCGCGCGCGACGCGCTCCCGCGCGCAGATTGTTTGCTATGGCCGCCCCGCGCTACGCTGCGTGATGCGGGGCAGTGTGCGAATCGCCTTAGAGGCTTCCCTACTTCAACTTGTCCCTGTCTACGGCCATCTGAGACCAGTTTTTTTTTACATAGGAGTCCAATTCTAATCTTATTTAATTTGCTTTATAAACAGTACCAGTCATTTGCAAATCTAGCATCACTTACAATACTCCTTCAATATTTGTATATCAGCTTTAAAAAAATGTATTGGCAAAGCTAGTTGCTCTCCGTACCTGGCAGGTCGACTGGCTGGTGACGTTGTAGCCACTGGCACAGATGGTGGATGGCTGGATAATGGAGCTGAAACCGTATGCGAACAAGCACTCGAGGTTGGAGGTGATGGACAGGTATACCCAGTTCAAGTTCTCGGGAGAAGCACCTGTATTTAGAAAGTTGAAAATTAAAGGGTTGTGCAGTTTAATCGTGGTTCATTGTGCGTTTGATGCAAAGTTCACCAGTTCTCTTGCCCAGTAACTCCGCTGACTCACTCATTTTGTTTCCAGCGTAGGTATTCCAAGGTTCTTAACAGAACAGAGCAACTCCTGCTTTATTTTTGAGAGGCTTGTCCAATTACTGGTAATTCATATTATAAATTAAGGCACATTAAAATACTTAAATGTACGTTCAACCATCCAATCACATCATGCGCGTTTGCGGATGAATGAACGATCAATTTAATTAGCTTATCACAAGTACTATGAGCAAGGGCGGATCCAGTCTTCGAGTCAGGGGGGGTCACATAGTCGGGGTCAGTCAGGACAGGTTCCAATCAGTGGTGAACTAAGCTTGTCGGGGGCCCGGGGGAGCAAAACAAAATAAGGACGGCGGCGGTCTTCTCAGTTCATGTAGGTATTTCTAGTAACACTTCGCAAAATTTTTTATAATGACAGCAAAAAAAAACAAGTATAACGTGTCTAATTATAATCTAACTACACCATGGACCTCGCAACAGGCAGGAGAATTTTTTTCAGGGAGGTGCATTTTCGTCTCCTCATCAATACGATACGAAAAGCAAAAATGTAGGGGAGCGAGAGCAAGGCGAGCTCGAATTTTTTTGCACCTCGTCTCGGAATTCTCGGTTAGGTTTCTATTAAACAACGGAAATAGGAGTTGCTTTGTCGACTTATGCAGAAAAGTTTGAAATTTAGAAAAATATAGAATTCAAGAGCGAGCGTAGCGAGCTCGAAAATTTTAGCACACCGCCTTATGTAGGAGATAACGTTTTTTTTTAAGTCATACATTAATAGGAGTTTCTTTGTCGACTTATGCAGAAAGTTTGAAAATGTAGATTGTAGCGAGCGGAGCGAGCTCGAAAATTTTCATCCTCAACCTCCAACTCTAAACTGCTTCTTACTGAATATTTATGTTGATCGTGTTTGGGATACCTATCATTAAAAAGTACTTCTTAAGATTTAGGGGGCCGCCAGGACCGGTTTGCTAGCTTCAGATAAACCTACATGGTCACTTATGAAACGTCAGAAGCTGGGAATCGTTTCACTTGGTTGTTTTCTATGGAAAAGAGCCGGCAGAAAACTCGGTCATACTATAATAACAGCAGGTAGTCTTATTTTGCATGTCGTTCGCATGAGTAGCAATGGCAAACGTCCTACGTGGCAATATCATATATCAATCAGCCCAGCCTTTTCCCAACTATGTTAGGGTCGGCTTCCAGTCTAACCGGATGCAGCTGAATACCAGTATTTTACATGAAGCGACTGCCTATCTGACCTCCACAACCCAGTAACTGGGTAATACGATACCCCTTGGTAAGACTGGTGTCAGACTTTCGGGCTTCTGACGACTCGTATCGTCTGTCATAGATCCACGAATGACAGCCGGGACCAACGGTTTAACATGCTTTCCGAGGCACGGAGGAGTCTCGGTATGTAAAGATGGTCACCCATCCACGGACCAACCCCGGCAAGCGTAGCTTAACCTGGTGGATCGACCCGTACGGCTGTTATAACTTAGCCACGAGCTCCTAATATCATACAAAGTATTTATTTGATTAAATTTATCAATGAGATTAGAAAAAATACCAGTGGTCGAGGTCGACCTAAACGCAGCCCAGGGGGGGGTCATGACCCCCATGACCCCCCCCCTGGATCCGCCCTTGACTGTGAGAAGTATGAGAGGGATTCAGAAAGTGTTGTTTACTTTTTATGTTCTAACTCCAACGTTGTATTGTAAATTATTTTAATTGGTTTTTAACAGTTTTCATTTAAGAAATAAGGGAATAAAGCCTTTACCATTAGTCCAGGTGCGTCCCCAGCCACTGGCGATGGACTGAACTCCGGCGTAGTTCTGATCCCTTGCACTGGAGCGCTGGAGCCTGATAGGTTGGATGGTGGCTACAAAAAAAAAAAAAGTTTAAT
The DNA here is from genome assembly GCA_963680765.1 of Agrochola lychnidis. Lineage (NCBI taxonomy): Eukaryota > Metazoa > Arthropoda > Insecta > Lepidoptera > Noctuidae > Agrochola > Agrochola lychnidis. The sequence goes on along the minus strand of OY796868.1, from coordinate 11,576,440 downwards.
GCTTAAAGTAGAGCGAACATGATATCTAGCCCACGGGTAAACGTTGTAATTTAAAGCTCAAGTGAAAAGAACACTGTTCAGAGCGCATTGTTAATCACTATACACGTGCTGCTTTTGGGCTCATTATACGCAAAGATCATTCAGCGCCCTGCGCGTCCAATAGAACAATGACATCAGGGTTCTGTTATGGAGTTGCCGCACCGGCAGTGCGTGGGCATGTCCACGAACGCACACGTTGACGTCTTCTACGCCGTGATCCGCAATAAGTGATGCACCGCGGCGCTCGGCGGGTTGCGCGCCAGTAGGTTCAACATCATCCAGGCTGTTGTCACCGGGGCCACTTTCAGACTTCCTCTTAAATACTCATGTCTTATTCTACTCATTCGCGTAACACCACACATCCCTCTTAGCATTCTCATCTCAGCTGCATGCCTTTCTTCATCTCTTTTGTGGCCCAACATTCTGATCCATAAGAGACAGCCGGTCTAACCATTGCTTTATATATCAATGGGAATGCGAGAGTCGCAGATTTTTCCTACCTATGTTTTACAAGTAAAAGTTTTGTCTTTAACTTTGAAACTCGCTTTTGAATTGTGTATATGTCGCAGTAAGATGGTTATAGCCGTGATATAGTTATATCCCTAGCGATGTAGCTACATACGCAAAGCGGTTCATAACTATATTACTAGGAATATAAATATGGTACGAACACGATCTAGGGCACCGCGACAAAATAGGTTAGGTTAGGTTAGAACTGCAACCAACTACGCGCAAGCGGGGCCGCGGCAGCGGCCGGTGAACATTACGTCGAAACCGGTCGCAGTAACAAAACTAGAGCACTTTGACAGTAATGAACCGGTTTCTTATAACTATATTACAGTATATAGCTATATCCCTAGGGATTTAACTACATCACGGCTATAACCATATTACTGCGACATATAGATATTAGCGGTTTCGCGTGGCTACCACATGGTTGACCGATGACCTAGTGAAGGTTGTGGGAATTCGTAATAAACACAGGATTGGTAGTGGCTGTAGCGATTCTTGGAGGAGGTCTAAGCCTAAGTCCAGCAGAGGATGTTTTTCAGCTAAATGATGATGAACTTTATTAAAAATTTCTTACCGCCGAACACAAGTTCCCTGCCAAACTCAATAAGACCGATGTCATTGGGCTGAACGACGGACGCCAAGGAGTTGTCGTACAGAGGATGGTTGAAGTACTTGCTGGTCTCGAAGATGGCTGTCGGCAGGGTCAGGTTAACGGTACCAGCGCGGATGACGAGAGTCACTCGGCTGTGGCAGAAAGAGGAGTTTCATGAAACTGTAAAAATATACTTCATACTAATGTTCTCCGTATACAGTACACCCAGATTTCGCCAGGCATATTTTTAGTCCCACGGTCTGTAAGTATACATACACTGATGAGCAATATAAAAGAGCCACTTGCAAAAAGCCAAAAAAATCTTAATATCACCTAAACCACACAAGTTAGCTAGAGCTACATGAAGTAAAAAAACTTGAAAACAGTTTTATATGTATTTTTTATGCGCTAGTTGTTTTTTACTTCAAGAAGCTCTCTTGCGTGGTTTCGGAAATATTTCATCATGATATAAGTTGTGTCTTTTTTATATTGCTCGTTAGTGTATTGTATATACAGGGTCAAATTAAAATAGCTAGCAGACGTCATCGATACCTAAGCACGATAAAACAAAAGAAAACATATTTTCTCAACTCGTACTTCAAGTAACAACAATACCAGCTGTCGTTGACCTTCATAAAAAAAAACTTCAAATCTTTTTGCAGTTTATTCCATAAGAATTGATTTTCATATAAGGCCCCGGGGACCTTATATGGAAATTTAATGAGGAATGAAATTTATACAAGCGTAACACTTGTTTTATTCGTAAAAACACAGATTAAATTTTGAAAAAAACATATTACATATCTCCACTTTGATCTAGATATTTCGGGCGTTTTTTTTTAAGAGATCCTTTTATGTGCCCTCGTTGCCTATTACATATTCAAAGACAATCGTATTAAGGAGTAAACTCCAGTTGTCCGTCGCAGCTGACACACACACACACATACTTTTTTATTTTATCGTGTTTAGATATCGATACCCATCACGTCTGCGGAGTTTCGCCAGCAAATTTCATTTGACCCTGTATTTATAGAGCGAAAAAACTCAAATAAATACAAATTGTATTTTCTTCACAGAGCATGGATTTGCCGCGCCGCCCGCCGGCGTCTACAGACGGCAGTACCTACTAATAAGGCCAGGTTCCTCTACGCCAACCCGGCAGATTTACCGGCATGGCAAAACTACCGGAAGAGCTGTGGCTAAAGAATTTAATTGAAGCTGTTCACATTATGCCGGATTCGACAAAAACACCGAGCTCTGCATTTTAACCGAGCGTTTTTTCATTGCGAAGCGCCGGTAGAACACCCGGAGTAATGTGAACGAGTTTGCGCCGGTATCTATGTCCCCCGCTGTGTGCACACAGGTCCGAATTCAACTGAGGTGAGTACTTGACTGTCCGGTTTTCTTGTGGAATCTAGTGTAATGTGAACACTATTGTCCGGAAGCCGGTTTCCGGTAAATCCGTCGGTCCGGCACAGTGGGTAAAAGCCCTAACATTCTTAAAACCGCGCCGAAAACTCAACTTCTATCACGGCCACCATTCAATGGCGTCAGTTTCGTCACGTAATGACGACGTCATTCGAGTCGTAATGCGAGTCAGCGACACGTTTGATCGTAATGTTGTAAGAAACTGTCGACAATGCCTCTAACAACGGCAGTCGAGGCGTCTCCAAACTCTGTGATTTGGCCCAACCTGGCAATGGAACCAAGGACATAGTCATGGCAGTTAATAATATAGTTTTGCCGAAAAAGAGTGCTAGTTCTGTAACTGAACACCTACCCAGCAGTGCAGTGAGCGGCGGTGAGTCCCCAGGCAGAGTGGATGATGGTTCCACCACAGGAGGACACCGCTCCAGCAGGGCTCACCATACGGAGAGAGATCTGGTGAGGTAACTGTCCCTCCTGTGCCTCCCATCCCGACACGATACGTGCAGCACCTGTTTGTAACAGTCAAAAGAAATGAAGAAGGTTTTGATAATGTCGCTAAATGTTAATTTGAATAAAAGAACATGAGAGGCTCTGGCAAAGATCTCTGGCATTATAAAACTGTGGCTCTGATGGCATAGACAAAGTGACATTCTATCAGCGATAATGTATGATAGAAGAGCGAGATAGAGAGAAATTTATGGGATTGACATAAGCTACCGAAAAGTCAATCCTGTTAAAAATCGTTGTAGAAATACGAAACGCTTTCAAAGCAATTGTTGTAATCTTCCTTGTTTTTGTCATAATTATAATTCTTCTAAATCTTCAGGCTTTTATTTCTAAGGTTTGACCGATACCGCTATAGATATGTGCGCGACGAGATGGGGCAGTGCAGGTCGCTCATCCAACGCTCACGGCGTCCGCCCCCCGTACGTGGTATCGGTCAAACTATAGCATAAAATCGATAGCTAGAGTCCTTATTTCCGTGAGCCACTACGCCAAATTAAATAGAAAGCTACTAATTAGCTGTATTTTTCGAGAGAAGTAATGAATACTACAAAGAATGGGTGCTAGCTTAAGAGGGCGTACAACGGTAGGTACACTAGCGCCACTCCTTAAAAAAAAAATTATCTCGTGGCGAAGGAATTATAAATAACGGCTAATAAGGACCCTCGGTAAGTGTGTCTAGAATTATTTATACCTTCTATAAAATACGATCTAGAAGAATGTGGCCGTTTTTCTTTAGATCGAACTTTGTTGCTTCGTGTCTCAATATGAAACTTTATAAAAGGTATTAATTAGAAAATTCTAGACACACTTACCGAGGGTCCTTACTAGCCGTTATTCATAATACCTTCTCAATCTCGAGATAATATTTTTTTTAAAGGAGTGGCGCTAGTATACCGCTGTACGCCCTTTCCGTTACCGGTAAAGACAAATCTGTATCGATATATCAGTATATTTTCGGTGCGGGCAAATAAATCAGGTAAAAAAGCCTCTGTTTCTTTCCGTAGATCAACTTACAGCATCTGTACCGGAAAACCTGCTGCTTTATGCAAGTACCCATATTATGCTAAGTACGTTTTTTTTATTAGCTTACCTCTCGCTAGTTCAGGGAAGGTTAGACTGGGATCGGCGAGAACCTGAAATGTGCGAAATAAGTAGGTAAGTAGTACGTAGGCACTCTATTATCAATTTCAGAACTTCCCCATTATTCACAGGGCACTGTATTTCCTGTTCAATAGTACTGGAGTAAATTGCAATTAAATTTGAAAGTAAACGCAAATATTTTTTCATTCTTATTGAGTGTTTGTATGTTTGAGTCGTTTGGGGTAGAAACATTAGGGCCATGTAGGTCCGAGTGCCCACTTAGTTTTTCGAGACCGAGCCAAGCGGTTGGTCGATTCTTCACGAGACCAGAGGGCTGGCCTATTTGACTCAAAGAATCAGCATAAAACGTGGATATGCTGCCAGCCTATTGGGCACTTTTTCTGTTGACAGCGATGCGGACGAATTTTTTGATCTCCTTTTTTATAGACATGTACTATTACTATTTTAAGTCTTTTATATTACGTAAAAAATATTTTGTTTAAAAATTAAAACCATTGAGTAGTAAAAAAAAGTAAGTCAAAACCATTCCTATAGTATAGGATGATGTCAAGAATTTTTCCACGTTTAAAAATCGATCCAAAAACTGCAGAATCTAGTAGAATTTCGCACTGGACTGTCACCATAACCCACATTCCTCGCACAACGGACCCTTAAAAATATCAATGAATCTATATTTACCGTCGTCCCAGCAACAGCCAACAAAAATACTGCACCCCACATCGCCATTTTTATTCTCAAACTAACTAAAATTAAATTTTTGTTACCTTATATTAATTCAGGGCTGGGAATTAATTGATAAAATGTAATGATTAAATGATAACGCATTAAGTCTAATCTTAGTAATCCTAAACTTTGTTTTCGCAACTGATATTTTAACAAGGATTTACTCAGATTATGATGTATTTGTAGCACTTGATTAATTAAGGAAAATCCATTGGGCAGAAAATGTAGTAGTTCTAATTGGAATGTATAGGGGACTAAATCTTAATATATAGGATCAAATTAAATAAGCTACGGTGTCGATACATAAACACGACAAAATAAAAAATAAATTGGATCTTTTTAAAGGGGTCAACGACAACAACTCATGCTTCAAGTAACAACAATACTAGGGTTATTTTTGTTACTTAAAGCATAAGTTGAGAAAATCTATTGTCTTTTGTTTTATCTTGTTTAGGCTGATTTCATAGCTGTCCGGGAGACCCGCACGGGCCGCCCGCACACGGGAGACCCGTACGGGTAGCGCCCGCAATGCTCTGAAACGAGGGAGTTAGTACGATACGGTTGCTAGCGTTGTACGGGCTCTACCCGGAGCTGGTCGCGTGCGAACCAATATGCGTTGAAACAATGTTCTAGCGCGTCACGTGTGTCTCCGTTCCGGGAAATCCGTACGGGTGGCCCGCACGGGTTTCCTGGACTGCTGTGAAACCAGCCTTAGATATTGATACCCATAAAGTCTGTGAAGTTAACACAAAAAAAAAACTTTTTTTTTTGTTTTATCTTGTTAAGATATCGATACCCATCGCGTCAGTGGAGTTTCTTTAACTAATTTAATTTCACCCTCGCCTACAAGAGTGGCGATATTTAAATGTGTGTCCGGAGCTCCGATACCACCTAGCTGGCTGTTTAATATTTTTACCATCCTCTCGTAAGGGCTATTCAAATACACCCCTATAAAGTGCGGGTTGATGCTAGAGAAGAAGAAACAGGTCGGAAATATTCAAATGGCCCTGGTTATGAGGAAATTCGTGTCCGTGTCCATGTCGATACTCGCACACACATACACTCATACATAACAGAAAGAGACAGAGAGAGAGAGAGAGATAGATAGTTGCATAACGCTTTTTCAGTATGTCACGATTTTTACTAGTGAAGTCCGACCGCAAGCCGCGTTAAACAACATCGTTCGTTGAAGAAAAGTGACATTCACCAACCCGCACTGGGCCCGTATCACAGTTCACCCATTATGGGCGAGTTCCTCTCACAGGGAGAAGGTCTGTGTCTGAGCAGAGGGAACGTTGTAGGCAATGTAGGCTGATTACGCTTATGCCTTGGAATGCCCAAATCCAACAAAAGTATTTTAACTCATAGAAGGCAATGACTGAGTCTTTGCTGTTAACAAAGGATAAATTAAAAACTAAATAAGTACTTTAATAAAACTAGTCAATTTTATTTATTAAATTAATCTTCCTAATGACGAGTTACGGTTTGTAACTGGAGACGTTTATTCATCCTCTTGAGTGGAACCGCAGTCGCTTGCACTGCACATTTAGTCCGAAGAGTCGGATGAATCAGAAGATTGGCTGGATTCAGACGATTCACTAGATTCAGCAGATTCTTCTGAAGCCACAGTGGTATTTTCCTCAGATGCGACAGTGGTTTCCGGTTCAGGAGCGTCCGTGGTATCTTCGTCAGAGGCATCAGTGGTATCTTCCTCAGATGCGACAGTGGTTTCCGGTTCAGGAGTGTCCGTGGTATCTTCGTCAGAGGCATCAGTGGTATTTTCCTCAGATGCGACAGTTGTTTCCGGTTCAGGAGTGTCCGTGGTATCTTCGTCAGAGGCATCAGTGGTATTCTCCTCAGATGCGACAGTGGTATCAGGTTCAGGAGCGACAGTGGTATCAGATTCAGGTTCATATTCCCAGTCAAAGTTGACGCCAGTCAGCTCTGTAAACCAGTCATGGTAGTGGCCGGGACGGATGAATCCTGAAATAAAATTGAAAATAGTTAATAATAGTTCCAACTGTAATGTAATTAGCTGCTCTTTGCAGAAATGACGTATTATTATGCTATAATCCGGCTGATAACGAGAATTTAATGCTCAGTTTTTAGGCATATATCTCTTGTCTAAATAGCAGCAGTGACTAAATCGAAACATCTCACAGAGTAGTCTACTTCAAGTCCAAAGTAACGAGATCTCTCTAACTTACATTTTAGTACCTAATCATTTTCTGCTAGTCACAGCCTCTAGTTACTGTTAATAGATTTTTCACTACTCAAAGAGTGACTCCTACATAGGGTGACCAGATGTCCCCTATATTACGGGTTGTGCCGTATCTCAGGCACGAATTTTTCATTACAGTACATTGGTGCCGATTCCCTTGTTCACAAACTAAACTAAATTTAAGTTCAGTGCATCTTTTTCTTTCTATTTCATTAAGAAAAGGACAGAAGATAAATTTTAGTTTAGTCCTGTCAAATTAATCAGCGCTTGACGTAAATTGACGTAATTTTAGTCGGTAAGTTTTTAATCACGTCTAAACTTGTATGGAGTAGTGACAGGCGCTGATTAATTTGACAGGACTAAACTAAAATTTATCTTCTGTCCTTTTCTTAATGAAATAGAAAGAAAAAGATGCACTGAACTTAAATTTACTTTAGTTTGTGAACAAGGGAATCGGCACCATTGTCTCGTAATTTTATGATTCAATGGCATTTAAAGACAAAAATACCTATTCGAACAATATTTATTTTGTGTTTATTATTGTTAAAAGGGTATTTCATTGGGACAGTCAGAATTTGTTTGTATATGTTATTTAGTTGATTAATCCACATTTTCTTATCCAAACAATTGGTTGTTTTAAGGGTGAATTATGAATTATTCTTTATGAATTAAATATCCTATACTTACATTACTAGCGACCCGCCCCGGCTTCGCACGGGTATAAACCGGGTTATTATACATATAAACCTTCCTCTTCAATCACTCTATCTATTAAAAAAAACCGCATCAAAGTTCGTTGCGCAGTTTTAAAGATTTAAGCATACATAGGGATATAGGGACAGAAAAAGCTACTTTGTTTTATACTATGTAGTGATTTAGTTGATTATTTCACATATTCCTTTCCAGATAATATAAAAATGGTTGTATTTTTTAATATTTAATATTGTTTTTTGAAGTCTTTAATTAAGAAATTTTGCAATTGCATAGGTTATTTGGAAGGAAGATTTATTCTGAGGATGGACGGCGGCGCCGAGGTCGGCCCAGGAAGAGGTGGCGAGAGGACCTAGACGCGTACCGCAAGGGTTGGATGGAGGTGGCCCTGGAAAAGGATGCATGGAAGGATTTGGGGGAGGCTTTTGCTCAGCAGTGGGTGCTAAAAGTGTAGGCAAAAATAAAAATTGGTTATTTAATGGATTATGCCAAATTTTAGTAATAAAAAATTAATATTGATTTTTAATAAAATAAACGGCCTGTCCCGTATTTTAACCTCGAATCCCGTATTTTCAATGCAGTTGTCCCGAAAAACCGGAAATCAGATCTGGTCACCCTACTCCTACACCTATCAATAAATCGGTCACTACGTGATTAAAAACTTTTTTAAGCCCGAGGCATGGTAAAATTCATTTAAGTTACACTTACCAGAGGGTATATCAACGTGGCATCCTAATCCAGAGACGAAGGAGGTCACACCGACCTGGGTGAGGGAGCCGTCATCATCAATGATGGTCAAGGGGCCACCGCTGTCACCCTGTAAAAAATATATGAATATTATGTTAGAAATGTGGTCATCTCGAGACAGCTTATAAAAAGTATAATAATCGATGAAAAGGACCAACGGATTTAATGTGCTCTTTGAGCCACCAACACGTTTCGATGTATAAAGGACTGATCACTACATAACTGCAGCAACCCGAGTGGTCTTACCTATAATATTGCTCCCGAGTGGTGGAGCAATAGGTAATTCTGCAAAGTGAAAAATATTTTTTGGGGCTGTCAGTCCCAAATATATGGTGGAGACTTGGAAAACAAGAAGATTGTTTTTAACTCACGAATAGATTGGACTTCTTCATTTCGTTTATAACTTGTCAAAATACCTTTCATGTTCGTTCTGAAACATCTTACCTGACATGTAGATTGTGTGGGGTCACTGTACCCCCTGGTGCAGATGGTGGAGTCAGCGATGATAGAACTGCCACCGTAGGATGCCCGACATTCCTCGTTGGAAACGAGCCTCAGGTATACCCAGTTCAAAATTTCAGGAGAGGAACCTGGTGAATACACGTTACTAAAAAACATATCAAGTTTGTTTTTAGGCAAAAAATAATAATGATTCCTCTTTCATTCCTCAGATATTTCCCTAAAATTCCTAGATTTCACACACACCTTGAGTCCAGGTGTTACCCCAGCCGCTGGCGATGGCTTGAACACCTGCGTAGTTCTGGTCCTTGGCAGACGAACGCTGGATCCTGATTGGCTGAATAAGTTCTATAAAGTAAAACAATTTAATTAACTAAAGACCACTTTTATAAAATCTATCAAACCTCGATCCTTGATAAAAAAATCTGCTTGAAAAGATAATTTGATATTGGTCCACATGAATTACAAAACTGTTTGGTTATAAATTAATTTTGAGAAAGTGTATTGGATCTAAAACTGGGTCTTACCGCTAAAAGTGATGGACCTGCCGAACTCCAGCAGACCAATGTCATGGGGCTGGACGATGCCAGGGATAGCCTCGTTGTACAAGGGGTGGTTATAGTACTTGGTGGTCTCGAAGATCACGGCTGGCTGCGTCTGGTTGGTAGCAACGCGAATGACGATGGTCACACGGCTGTAGATAAAAAAAACAAGTTATTTTTCAACTTCTAATAGCGTCGGTGCAACTTGTAGGAGCCGAATGCGGGAAGCACAGGACAAGTCGGTCGCAATGTCGCTTGTTCAGCTTTGAACGTTCTTTGTCGGTTTTGCTCCATACTAAAAGTGTGAAAATCGTGTGCATTAGCGATACACAACTCCTTGTATGCAATGGGCACGGTGTATAATTTTTTATACACGTTGTATTTGATGGTTTTTTTTTTCTTTTTACAATAGTTTTGGCATCTCTGTTGAATTGGCGCATTATCGATCGATACAATTTGATTAATATGTTGCTGCCAAAATTTACATTTTGAGATAATTTTAAATTTCGTGGGGGCTAACTTAGCGCAGCCCCATAAAAGATTGGCGGGGGGTGGCAGACTGCAATTTTTGCCCCACCTCAAAAAAAATCTAGATCCGGGGTTGACGCTTTAGCTGGTAGAACAAGGAAACTAATCTTCATAATGTAGAATCTTCGTGACTGCCTGCCTCCAAATCTTTTAAGAAAGGTCTAGCTTGCTATCTGTCAGCCCATAATTCAGTACTGCGTCTCTATTTGGGGAAGTGCCGGAAAAAGCCACATGATTTACGTTGAGAGAGCTCAGAGGGCACTTCTGAAAGTCACGTTTAGGAAACCATTCCGATTCTCCACTGATAAACTCTACAGTGAAATCCAAGTCCTTCGCGTGAGGCAACTTTTCATTTTAACTGCAATCGTCCGCACTCAAAAGACCCTCCCCAAAAGAGCTGATTATTAGTGAACTTTTGTCTAAGCGGGTGTTCAGAATTCCAATTCCGCCTGTGAAGTCCCTTTTGGCCAGACGCAGTCCAGCTTACTCTTACCTACACATATTTAACAAGGTTTGCAGATCACTGGACATCAAAGAGTTGCTTTCCGCTCGCCTTAAAACTGTACCTACTAAAGAAATGGCTTCTGGAACTTACATACACCGAAACAGAATTATTTCTCTAACGTTATCGACAAACCAAAGTGCCAGCAAACAACATCCCTCTCTCACACTTTCACCCTCACTCACACAAACACACACACAAACTCACACAACATAATACACGCTTTACTAAACTAGCCGTGTAAACTAACATATTTCTTTCCGCTCATTCGCACTCCGACCCCCAAGATACAAGCCCTGCTTAGTTTGAGGGTCAACGGTTAAACCAAAACATTATGATGTTTTAAACTTAATTGTATCTATGTAAGATCACTGTATGTGTATATGTATCACAACTTTTCCTTTGCTAATAAAACTTTTTGTATTTTTGTATTTGTATTTGTGTGCAAATATGATACACTTGCGGAGAACAAAAGAAGTATTTAGAATTTTGACTTATAAATGCTGTTACTCAATAAAGGACTATTTCGACGACAATTCTATAATTACTGCCTTAGAACACCCTACCTGACCTGTTTTAATGACCTTGAATTTTGTTCGACATTATCATTAACTTAATATTAACTTAATTATGACATGAAACTTAACCATTTGACATCTATTTGGAAATTGATTGTAAATATTTTTTTTTTCTTTTGATATGCTATGCCTATTTACACTTTTTATAACTGACGTGAAAGTTGACATAATTTCACCAATTTGTTATTTTTAAAACTTAAACAATTATATTTGTACGCCTCTGGGCAAAACATGGAGGATCTACCTATTTATAACACCTCACACTATGTGTAACTTGACCTATGTTCACAAATAAAGATTTCTGATTCTGATTCTGAGGGACTCCCGGCTCCGCTCAGTGAGGCCAGAACCCATCACGCGAGTCCAGTAACTGTTGATAGATTATGCGCCAAAGATAAATAACTCACGCAGCGGTACAATGAGCAGCAGTAAGACCCCACTCAGGGGTGAGGATAGATCCTCCGCAGGCGAAGACGCTTCCAGCAGGGTTCACCATACGGAGACCTAGCTGGTGAGGGAACTGGCCCGGTGTTGCGTCCCATCCTGACACAATACGGGATCCCGACACTGTTGAAAAGTTATATGTTACTCAAGCAGCTGCAAGGCGTATGATACGCCCAGTTTATGTGCGAAGTACTAATTATTATTTTTATATGTGAAAACACATTACTGAAAAGAGAAAAAACAGTGGCACTCCGGGAAAAAAAATTGGCACCGCAGTAATCAACGCGTTGATGTCTTTTACTCGACAGTGTCGGTAAATTCCGTTACAGTGTCGCAAAATCAATTGTTTAGTCCACAGATTTACTAAATCTGTAGTTTAGTCCCATCTCAAAAATGCCCAACGCGCCTAAAGAAGTTTTCACTTCAAAAACAATACCTGCGATACCAAAATTCTATAGATTATAATTAGAGATCGGATATTCGGATGCATATTTACCTAAAGTTAATATTTGGCTAAGAAATTATGGAAGTGGCTTCTTAATAAATAAATAAATTAACATAAATCCCGGAATTCCATAACATCCGGGAATGCACAACTAGTTATATACATGGTATGGAAATGACTTATCAGCCCTCTTATGAAGGTTACTTTTGCGGTGTTAACATAAAAATTGATATACCCACTAAACATTTTTTTACGAAACTCAAGACACCGAGTTGTTTGTCGCTATGTGCTATACCAATTTGCAACCTACTTTACAACATTAGCTAGCATTTCTATAGATAAAAAGTACTAAATTTATCAATTCCAGATTGCGAGATTTTTGCGATCGATACAAAAGTGCATTCTATAATAGCCAACACCTCAACTTTAGGTAAATATGCATCCGAATATCCGTTCTCTAATTATAATGCTTGTTTTTCTCTTTTCAGTTATGTGTTTTTGAAGTCATAGAATTTGTGAAGATTTTTTAAAATATGTAGTGATATCACAGACTTTGGTATAATCGTATTTCTTTTATTTACTTACTTCGTGCATCTTCAGGGAAGATAAACTGCGGGTCGGCGAACGCCTGAAATATATAACAAACAATTTACAGACTTGTAGCGGCACTTCGGGTTTTAGCCGTGACATGTACACTTAAATGATATAGGGTATAGCATTGTTTATTTAAAAAAAATATATATATATTTTATCTATAGGTACCATTTGATTCTTTGACATGGTCTCATTAATACCCTAGAGTTAGGTTAGGACACAGAAAACAACACACATTATAAATGTTATTAAGTATTCTATGATGTATAGTTTTAAACCGCTTTCATATAACAATATAACGGTATATAATTATATCCCTAGGGATATCACTTTATAACAGCTATGACCATTTTATTGCGACAAATATATTTCTACAACTACATAGTATAAATTAAAGTCGCTTTTCGTGTCCCTGTGTCATTTAAAGTTTTATTCCGGAAGGTTTATGAGTAAAATACAATAATATTTAAATATCAAAACATCCAGATATCTTTGCTTAAGAGGCCGGCGACACGGCTCGCAACTACAAATCGAGATGTTTGCAAAATTAAATTCCAAGCACGTTGCACTAGTGTGAGTGCCTGTCGGAGCGATATACACCTACAGTGAGCAATACTACCACGCACACATTGACAATTATTGCTTAACGCGATAGTACTACTAGCTTTCGAAAATTTATGATAAGTTTGGATGTGTTCCGTAATACAAAAAATTATGAATGAAAAGTTAATGTATTTCCATATTTTTTTTTCGATAATTTGTAACTTGATAACATAAACTATGCTTCTGCGGATACAATATTACAAATATTGTTGTTTATAATACAGAAAAAACAATATGAAAACATGTCATTTACGCTGTAAAAATGTACGAAATTCAATTCACTTACACTTCATTTAAAGGTAAGTTTTTGGAAATAAAAAGACGTAGGAGCCTAGATAAATACTGTCTCAATCCGAATATCAACATAATATGGTGGAAATATGCTCAAATTGCAAATGATTTATGTACTACGTTTGTATGGATAATTCATGCGTCGCCGCATTCTTAATTTAAGCAAAGAAATCTGTTTGTTTTGACATGTCGCCCTTTGCACCCGTACGAAGCAGGAGCGGGTCTCAAGTAAATATAAACAAGTAGGTATTTACCGTCCCAGCGACGGCCAACAAAAAAACAGGAGCCCACATAGCTTTTCACAGTCACAAAACTGATTAAAAACTGCGACATCTTCATCTTATATAATTTTTTTGTCAGATATTTTACGATAAATTAAACAATTAGCCGATAATTAATTGTATTATCTGTTCCGTTGATATTAATTACGGTTTTACCAATTTTCTTAAGGTTTACCCGTTTCATTTAGATATTGATGGTCCTCTGTATCTGATAGTTCAATTTGACAAAAAAAAAAAAAAACGAAGTTGCGACTCTTTTGCCAGGTATTGAGAAAAGTGATGCAAATGATCTAAAACGTGAAAATGCGTATCCCAAATGATGATGAAAGATTTTTCGGCTGGAATTGGAATGATTAAAGAATAATTTTTTGAACAACAGGTGAGCGACTAGCTCTTGTCCAGGTTCTCTTCACGTCGCTCCACACCTCAAATCGATTAATATCAAACGAGTAGGCATTGTTTATTTGGATAAGTAGAATGTTAATCTAGCTTAATTAATTAATGTTCTATCTGACTATTCTCTATCTAATGATAAGGTGATATAGTAGTAAATAAGTACCTAATCGAAATGACGTCATATGGCCTTTCCTATAATATGATAATATTAATCCTTGAATGGAAGTTTTGTAAGGGCTAAATAATAATCATCATATTAAGGGCCTATACTACCTCAAATGGCTTAGCATGATCCTCCGTTATATATCGAAAATACTGCAGCATTAATTTTGAAATAAATATATGTCAAAGTTAAGGATTAATGTTAAGTACTATGTTAGACGAAAACACGATTCCATAAAATTTTCTCGATAGAAAAAGTTTCCAAAATTACCTCCAAACCGAACAATAAACCGCTGGTATTCAAAAAATGCTTCAAATTAGATCATGAAACTTTGTATAATAACTGAAATATAAAGCAGCGACTATGTTTTTTATTTTTTAATTACCATTATTTTTGCCTTAAAAAGCAATTACCTAAATTATTGGCGCCTCGGAGCCGCTAGCACCCCACTCCGTCTCTCTCTCACTCAGTCCGCGAGCAGTATGGTGCGAGTGAGATAAAAAGTGAATTTCAGCTGAGGTAGTATGGGCTTTATTTATTTATTTATTTATTTATTTAAGGATTACCAACGAGTTACATTACAAATTATCTTTTTACAATAGTAAAACTTAGTTTTATTACATTATCCTGTAACGCACACTCAATTACAGGTAACCACAGCTTACACATTATCGAGTACTTAGTGCTCTGAATACATAATTTAAATTAAATTAAGAATAAAAAAGAAACAATATACATGCCATTCTAAAAGTTTAAACTTACACGAATACAATACAGTAAAACCAAGCATTAACTTGATTATCAATATTATGTCATAATGAATTAAAATTAAAAAAATATATAATATTATTTTAAAAATTATAAATAAAAAGTAAAAAGTAGAATTATAAATTAAATTAAATTTGATATAAATTAAATTAAATTAAAAGTATACATTATTTAATGATTGGAATGATAAGTCAAATGTCCTCTAACCGAAAGTGCTTATATAATTTCTTTTTAAAAGTGTTGAGACTGTCATGATTGATATCGATTTCAGCTTTGCGGCATAAAGCATTATACAATTTGGTAGCTCTCGTAAGGGGAGAGTTGTCACCTAAATTGGTTTTGTGAAAAGATTGTCTGAAAAGATTGTAGGTATGTGACCGTGGTAACCTGCTAGGAACATTAATACATATTTTAGATAGTAGGTCAGTATTTAGTTTAGATGTCAGTAATTTGTGTAGGAAACAAAGATCAAGTACTTTTCTACGATTGGTGAGGCTTTGAAATTTAAAGTGATGAACACGGTCTTTATAAGATTTCAATTGTTTCGCGGTTTCATTTTGTAAGGATAGATGATACAAGAACCTCCTCTGGACTCGCTCAATACGTTGCTTATGAACGTTATAACGGGGTGACCAAACCTGTGAACAGTATTCCAGATTACTGCGAACCATCGTCTCATATAGGATAATTTTGGTCTTAGAGTTCTTAAAGGGCTTTGAGGTCCTTAATACAAAACCTAGCATTTTGTTTGCGTTTGATATTATCTTATCCATATGGTCATTGTAGGTCAATTTACTATCCATCAAAATTCCCAGATCCCTGACAGTACCAACTTCATTGAGTATATTGCCCGAAAGAGAGTATTGTGTATTAAAAACATTTTTTTTGCGACAAAATTTTATATGTAAACATTTTTGTAAATTTAAGCTCATCCTATTTTCTTTGCACCACTCAACTAATCTATCCAAGTCAGCTTGTAGCAAATGAGGATCCTCAATAGATTTAATAGGCAAGGTTAACTTGAGATCGTCTGCGAATAAATAAGATTCTGCGTGATGGAAGCAATGAATAATGGTATTAATAAAAATATTGAAAAGCAAAGGTCCTAAGTGAGAGCCCTGTGGTACTCCAGACGTCACATGAAAATCCTCAGATCGGACCCCATTCAAAACAACGAACGAGAAACGATCACTAAGGTATGATTGAAACCATTGCAATAGTGCACCGTAGATTCCGCAGCTCTCGAGTCTCTGTATTAAAAGTTGGTGGTCTACTTTGTCGAACGCTTTACTAAAATCGGTGTACACTGCATCAACCTGAATCCGCTGGTCCACAAAAGCTGTGACATTTTCTGAAAAAGCTACTAGATTGGTGTGAGTTGATCGGCCCTGAAAGAAACCATGCTGATTGCCTACTATGTGATTTTTCAAGTGGCTGTACAGATACGGATACAATAACAACTCGAAAACTTTAGGGATAATAGAGATAATCGATATAGGTCTATAATTTTTTATGTCGTTTTTGCGACCATCTTTAAAAACAGGGACTATTTTAGATTTCTTCCACGCAGATGGGAAACAACCCGTTTCAAGTGAGCGGTTAAAAAGAAGGGTTAAAGGCGTAGAGAATGACTTCGCGCACTTAGCGAAGAGAATTGGGGGAAGCTCGTCAGGACCCGGTCCTTTGCGTATATCCAGACATTTCAGTTTGCTAGCGACCATATCCTCTGTAAGCGATATGTGACTTAATACATTCAGGTTTCCACAACTCAATAATAAAGATGTATTATTTAGCTGTGTAGAGTGCTTCTGATTATACACCGATGAAAAGTTTTTTGCGTATAGTTGACAGATATCGGTACTGTTGTCAGCTACTTCATTGTTTAAGTTCATTTTTTCCGGGATTGTACTTTTATTTTTACGCTTATGTTTAATATATGTCCAGAAGTATTTAGAATTAGTTCTTATTCTAGCTTCTATTTTATTAATATAGCTAATGTAAGATGTTTTGTTTAATAACCGGCACCTTCCCTTCAGTAATGCTAAACTAATCTTATCCATAGCGTTGTTATATTTGTTAACTCTTATTCTAAGGTTGTATGTTTGTTTCAGTAATTTAGTGAGATCTTTCGTAAACCACGGTGGTTGTTTATTGTTCTTTACCTTATAAGAAAAAGGAACGTTGTTGGTAATAGCACCCTTTACCTTTTCGTAAAATATTTCAACCATTTCATCTATGGTCCCACAGTTTTGTAACGTTGTAGTCCAGTTTATAGTGTCAAGATGTTGTGCTATAGCTTGATAGTCAGCCTTGTGATAGTTACGGGTGGGTAACATACTGCAGTTCAGAGTTCTTTCAGGAATGATGTCTAAATAGATCAGTAGAGGAGGATGATGTGTGTCTACTTTAGATAGGGGATCATTGCATTCATGTACCTTAACATTCGTTATATCAGCTAAAACCAGGTCTAAGACCTTTGATTTATCATTCCTGACACTATTAAACTGTTCTAAACCATGCAACGCAACGAACTCAGTAAAAAGGTGGTTAGTCAAGCAATTAGTGGTCTCAGGGACTAGGAAGCTACTGTTATCGCTATTGACCCAATCGATGTTAGTCAGATTAAAGTCACCTGCTATAAAAGTATTGCCCTCCGTACGAATGACTTTGCCCGCATTCTCAAGGTAATGTTCCAAAACATCAATCTTAACTGGGGATGGAATATAGACCGCGCAAAAGCAAAGACTTATTGCATTGTGTTTGGTTTTAACTTGAACTTTTACCCAGAGATCTTCACACAAACTATTATAAGACGCCATTTCAATAGAATTATGTTTTTTTAAGATAGCGATCAACACCCCACCCCCAGTTTTCTTCCTACAGAGCTCGTTCAGTTTACGGTCTCTTCTATATACAGTGTAACGGTCATCGAATAATTCTGTACTGGAGATATCATCACTAAGCCAAGTTTCCGTAAGAATTACCACATCGTAATCATTAATTAATAAATTGTGATACAAATCATGCATTTTTGTCTTTAAACCTCTAGTATTTTGGTAATAAATTTGGAGTTCTGCGAATTATAAATTATTTGTTCATTAAACATTCAAAAAAAAAAAAAATAAGATCGGTGAAACATGTTAAACTAATTTAACCAAAGAGTCCATATCTTTTATAAGAAGGCGTTCGGAAGTTTCGTTTTTCTTAGCAAAAATGCGACCATTTCGCACCCATACAAACTTGTAGTTGGGTCATTGTCATAACCCTAAAAAAAACTGTTCATAAGAATCATATAAGACACTTTTAATAATTGTCTCAATTTTACATCATAATAATAAAGTAAATGAAATGTACTAGACCATAACTGTAACAGATTTACTATAAAATTTATTTTTTACTTTATACCACCACCATGTTACCGAATTGTCCACTTCGGTGGACTGTTCGGATTCTACCTTTCAATAGAATGTAGCTTGTAATAAATACGTGTTTTTTATTATTTTACAAAAATGATACATTTTCCTAATCTACGTATGTTTTCCATTTAACGTTAAAAGTATTAAAAAAATTGATAGAAATAAAACACACTTTTTGCATAATTTAATCTTGTCACAACATTTTTTGTCTTTCCGGTGGACATTACTTTCGATACTGACTAAAATGAAGTAAATGTCAAATGATGGAACGGAACGTAAAATTGAACGCAGCCAATATCGTACTATCCCTGTTAGAGGCCATTTTGCCGCGACTCGTACGCAGAAAACGTTGTTGTTGTACTAAGAAAAATATTTAGTGTTGTCAAAGTTGAGTTGTCTTTCCGGTTTCTGCTGTATATTGGTAAGTAAATCACTATAAATTCATCAAACATTCTTAATAACTAGTTAAACAATTTAACTTTATGAATATACCTTGGCTTTTGACATAACCTATAAACGGCGCAAGGTGTGAATGATTATGCGAAAAAAGTCAATTCGATGGACATCTTTTTGGTGGAACTTTTGTCCACCGAAACGACAGATGTCCACCGAGTGGATTGTTTTCTTTAATGTGGGTTATTTAGTTATTATAAATTTATAAAACTGCTTCTGATTAATGGTGTTTTTATCAGTTAAGGACTAATGACCTATTTTTGTTTCATTTTCGCTTTATTTTTATGAACAAATATGTTTTAAACCATCACTTCCCTCACACCTTTCTACACCATGTCGACTTGTAGTTAGTGTAGTTATCCATAGCTACATACTCTAAGTTAACAATGTTTGGTACCTGTAATGCATTTCTAACGGCATGGGAAATAATATCTTTTCATAAGTACGGTCTCCCCTATGCAGAATTTTTTACTAACAAAACTTACTACTTACTTTTACTTTCTTTTCGTTTGTGTGCATTGCTTATTATGATTTTTCAGGCGATGGCGAAAACAAGAAGTAAACTTACCGATAATCAGAAAAAACGACGCCGTGAGCAAAAAACACTGAGTATGAGGAAGACGCGTGAAAAACTTAAACAGGATCCAGAAGCCTTGGAAGAAAAGCGAAGAAAGGATAGAGAATATTACTATCGGAAGAAAGCCGAAGGAAAAATAAAAACTGTAGAAGATTTACCAGATGTGCAAAAAAAGCTTTTGAGGAGGAAATGGAGAGAGGATGCAAGAAGACGCAGAAAAAAAGTGAAAACACAAAAAGAAGCTAAAAAGTACATTGCACGCGAAACGCCGCCCTCGAGTCCGGTAACTTCATCAAGAGCTGAAATGGGTGCACGTATTGCAGTGAGAAACAGAAGAAGGTTGAAAGTAGAGAATGTATTACTGAAAAAGAAGTTGATGAGTTTAGAATGTAAACTTACAAAGTACAGGATTCGATTACACAGATTACGGAACAAGAAACGAAAGGATGCCAAATGAAGCACAAAAAAGAAAAGCAATGAATGTTCTAAGAAGGACAAGGAATTGAGAAATAATATACAGTAATATTTGCTTAACGATGAATCAAGTCATCTTACATCTGGCAAAAAAGAGACAATAACACGCAATAAACAAATAAAAACAAATCAGATTTCTCAACGACTCCCTTATAAATCTGCACAAAAAATATATGGTTCAGACAGACAAAACCATATCTTACAAAACTTTTTGCAGGCACAGACCATTTTGGGTATTAGATCTTAAAACTGCAGCACGCGAGACTTGTTTGTGTGTCACTCATACTAACGTGGACTATGTTGCAAAGGCACTTAGAAACGTGCGAGTAATTAATGAAAATACTGCTATAAAAAACTTGACATAGCACTATGTCCCAGACCACTCCAAAATAATGTCCTGACGTCTAGTCCTGACGACTCCTCTGCAAAATCCTACTCGGAATGACACACCAGCTCCTACCGAGAGGATGAATTCACCGAGTCCAACCTTGACTCCTATGCACAGTTCAGTGGCAAGCCGATGGTCCAGTCCAATTGCGGGTAGCTCGATGCAGCAACCATTGAAAATTGGCGAGCGCAGTCCATCACTGCTGATTGGAGGTAATGTCCATAAGCGCATACAATTTTCGGACGTATATTCTGTCAGCTCAGATACGTCAACGTCAAAACCAGAGAAGCCACCAATCCCCCTTTCTCTGGCTGAACGGATTGAACGCTTCTGGTCTTCTGACGACGAAGACATATTTTGACCACCGAAATGAATTGTCTTTTCGGTAGACAGACACAAAACATTTTTTTATTTACTTTTGAATGCTTTTAAGTGAATGATTTGTTTGTGATTATGTGAAGATAGTATTAACGTTATTTTTGTTTAAGATGTTAATCTCTGTTTGTTTTGTGTTTTTTCAATAATTAACATTTTAGTCCACTCGGTGGACAAATTAATCTTTTCGGAGGAACCGAAATATTGTTATTTCCTTATAAATTGCCTTTTTCGAATTATTGATCTCAGACTGATACTCACTTTTGTTGTAACGTAAAGTAAGAGTCATAATATACCTTTGATTTTTATAAATCACGTGTTTCAGTTTTTCGCATAAAAAAATCCTAAGCTTGACAATGACCCAGTTCTTCTCTTTGGCCGCCATCCTCGTAGCATGGTGTAAGGATCTGTTTTGTGGGGCTAAGTGCTCAGCTACATAGACAGGCTTTTTATCTCCTCCTATGCCCAAGTGGGAAGTGTTAAGTTTATCCGCCTTGTTAGCTTTGTTAAACTTAATCACGGCAGCTAGAATTTCATCACGTACTGCAGGAGACGTAAGTTTAACAATTATAGATCTAGGACGCGTTCCCTCTGGGTTTTGTTTAGCGATCCTAGTAGACATAACGATATCATTTTCTTTTACGGGGCATGATACTACTTTACATAACTGCAACATTGTGGTATTCAGATTTTCAGACTTGTACTCAGGCACGGATAGAATTTCTATGTTACAAGATCGAGCATGTTGTTCCATCTGAGTTAATCTAAAAGTTAGGTCTTTTATTAAAGGTTTCATGCTGTTATTCTCTTTTTGTAGATCATCTATTTGTTTTGACTTTTTTTTAAAAATTAAATGCATATCATCATATTGCTTGCTTGTAAACTCGAGAGAGTCTTTCATCTGGCTTAGTTCCGAGCTAATATCCTTTAGTTCGGCTCTCACGCTTTCCTACACAATATTTCGGATATCGGTAGATAGGAGACTACGCAGTTCGGTGCGTATGATGTCTCGAATCAATTCTGGAGTGATAGACTCGGTTGCTTCGTCGTTGATTAATTTATCAGGCGATGGTTCATTTGAGCTGTTGTTACTAATCACTCTAGGCCGTTTATAACGCGTAGTTACGTGAGTTCCCGTAGTTAAATCCATGTTATTAGTTGGATCATTCGACTTGTCGGCTGGTGGCGGTGTACGATGCATATTTTAAATCTCTAAACTCACAAAAATAATTACAGATATTGAGATCCGAACTCGGAACACCATGCGTATCAGTCGTAACTAGTCGTAACGTGCCGTCTGGTATTATTGAAACTTGACGAAATAAGCTTTTATGTCCGTACATCCACGATATGAATGTGAACGGTTTGTCAGATATTGTTTTTATTTTTCATCTACCTACGCCACTATTTATTGTACCAGTTTTATTTACTTTGTAGATAAAGGTAATTTAGTTTTAATATAACACTTATGGGATTCAAAATGTTCAAATTATGTTCACTGTTCAAGGTGATGAAAACTGATATCACAGGCACTATTTCGCTGCACTAGTTTCAGTTTGTGTCACCATTTCACGATTGTCACTGCTTATGTTCTGAACTTATTCACTTCGCGTTTTTAACGTTGGATAACATTTGTGCTTATGGTGTCTGTTGAAATGAAACTGATAAACGTATTATGCAGACTTAAACACAACTTTAAGATTTTAAACTTCAAATATTCGCGGAGCCAATGTTTACTCGGTGAGCGTCTACCCTTTTAACGAACCATCATGAAATCAGAACTTATTTTGACGCTCCTTTCTCAAATTTGAACTGTAACCTCTTTCGTCTTTCTGTACGCTCGCTTAGTAATAAGCGGGATTTGTGCACGCTTATTATTTATTAATTGTTGTTATGTCACTTCAACGACTTATTCACTAAGACATACACAAACAAAAATCACATACAGTTTAAGGAATTGTGAATTCCTCACTTACAGAAGTGCACAGCACTAACAGAGAAATAAATTGTACGTGCAAGATATCTTTAGTTCAAATATGAGTTATAAAATAAGGTAGAATCAAAGAAGAGCTATGGTCACAAACACGATCGGAAATACAAAAATATTAAAAACCAAAAATATGGCTGACAAAGAAGGGAATGGAAGTAAATACAATAATTAATAGGCGGCTCGTGTTGCACAGACGACTAAAGATTCCAAGCTGGGGCCCAAGTCTGCTATTTTTATAAATTCGTCATTCCAACACGATCCCATTGTCATTTTGCTAAAAGTTCGTAATCTGCTAAATTCATAATGGTCGATCATAGGTCGGCCAATGGTCTCATAATAGAATTGTGTTATAATGGCATTGTCATACAATACGACCAATGATACCGCCTAAGTCAGTCATTCATTTGTCATTATGTACGAGATTACCAATAAGTGCCATTTCTTTCAATGGAGTGTCAGTGGCTGACCATTGGAAAGTCATAATGACGCCATTATATTAGTAGATTACCAAACTTGTCAAAATCAACAATTATGAGATCAATGATAGACCATTCTGACACTATTGTAATAGCAGACTTGAGGCCCTGGTTAGAAGTCTCGATCGAAATTGTCGTAAACGGTTAGACTAGTTGTCGATGCTATTGGTTCGTGTAACGATTTTATTATAGTTTGCCATTAGACGTTTCATAGGTGCAGTACTACCAAGGTTAGTACGACTGGCAGTCGTGGCAAAGGTAACGGTTTTGCGACCAGATCTAATAGCTTTCTGTCAAGGTACAGCTATACTTAATTCCGCCAAAAGATCGGAAACATCTAGAATACCGTTTACGATTTTATAGAGAAGGATTTGGTCCGTCTCGTCTCTGCGGTGTTCAAGTGAACACATTTTAAAGTGATTGAGCCTTCGAACATAAAAAGAGTTCCGTGGACAGCTAGGGCTTCTAAAACGAAGGTATCAGTGAAGCTTCTTTGAATACGTTCAACCCTGTTTACGTGAACGCGGTAAGTAGGGTTCCAAACTGGAGATGCATAGTCCAGTAGACTTCTCACAAGAGTATTGAAGAGCACCTTTAGAGATTGACTAATTAATTCTAACATAATAATTCTAACAATAAAATAAAAGCTGTGTGGCAGGTAATTAACAAAGAAACTGGAAACACAAAACAGCGAGATCAGAATGAATTGTCATTAAACATTGATAATGTAACCATTTCAGATAAGTTAAAAGTTGCTGAGACACTAGAAAACTTCTTTACCAACATCCCAATAGAGGTTACGAAATCTCTCCCCTCATCATCTATACTAGCTGAATCTCTTTTAAAAGAACACTTCAGTAGAGACATTCCAAGTTTTGAATTCAAGCCCATTTCTATTGACACAATTAAAAAAGCATTTAAAAGTCTTAACATAAAAAACACTGAAGACTTATGGGGGATTTCCGTTAAGGTTCTTGAAGATATCATTGACACAATTGCCCCTGTCCTAACAGGCATATTTAATCAATGTTTAGATAGCGGTACGTTTCCTGATTTAATGAAACATAGTAAAGTAGTACCAATTTTCAAATCGGGTAGTAAGAGTGATCCCTCTAATTATAGACCAATATCTGTGCTACCAGCATTGAGTAAAATATATGAAAAAATCATGCTAGACCAGATGTTGTCACATTTTAATTCTAATGGGATTTTACATAGTCACCAGTTTGGTTTCACGAAAGGTAGGTCGACGACTGACGCAGGAGTAAAACTCATCAGTCACATTTTGGAATCCTGGGAGAAGTCCCAGGATGCAATTGGCATTTTCTGTGACCTCTCAAAAGCGTTTGACTGCGTTGACCACAATACACTGATCTGTAAATTACACCACTACGGAATTCGTGGACAAGCTGCTGATCTTGTTCTTTCCTATCTATCAAACAGGCAGCAAAAAGTAAATGTTAATGGGGCGACGTCTTCGGGGTCTCTAGTTAAAATGGGCGTGCCTCAAGGCTCAATTCTCGGCCCTTTCTTATTTCTAGTTTATATAAATGATCTTCCTTACATGATGACTAACTTATCAGATATAATTCTATTTGCTGACGACACTTCTCTTATTTTTAAAATAGACAGGAAAGATACAGATGTATTACATGTTAACGATAGTCTGGCTGTACTTTCAAAATGGTTCGCAGCTAATAATCTTTTACTTAATGCGAACAAAACGAAATGTATTAGGTTCTCATTACCAAATGTACCTCAAGTAGGTCTAAATCTAAAACTTGATGGCAAAAACCTAGATGCAATAACGGAAACTATATTCTTAGGAATTACTTTAGATTCAAAATTACAATGGGGCGCCCATATTAGAACTCTTTCAGGTAGATTAAGTTCAGCTGCATATGCAGTAAGAAAAATAAGGCAGTTGACTGATATAGCCACAGCTAGGTTAGTATACTTTGCTTATTTCCACAGTATTATGTCTTATGGCGTCTTGCTGTGGGGATCGGCAGCTGACGTAGATTCAATTTTCATTTTACAAAAGAGGGCAATCCGCGCGATCTATAAAATGGGCCCTCGCGAGTCCCTTAGAGACAAATTTAAAGAAATTGATATACTGACTTTGCCTTCACTTTATATCTTAGAAAGTATTATGTATGTTCGCAAAAACTTAAGACTTTTCAAAATAAGAAGCGATTTCCATAATATTAATACACGTAGTCGACATGAAATTGTGATACCCAAATTTAGATTAACTAAAACAAGCAAGTCATTTCTTATAAACAGTATCCGCTTTTATAACAAGTTGCCAAAGTCTGTGACAGAACTTAGCGATGGGAAGTTCAAAACCCACATCAAACGTGTCCTTATCAAGAAAGCATATTATAAAATTAAAGACTATATTGAAGATAAGGAAGTTTGGCAATAATTCCTTCTGCACATGTGGCTTCCCTGGTACCTCATTAACGGCATAAATAAGTAAGAGTCTATTAACTGCTCCCAAATTACCATATTTATTTAAATCTTTTTTTTTTTTTACATTCGTCCTTGACATATTTATTATTCTATTATTTGACATTATATACCTACGATTTAATTTCAACTTTTTTTTTAGTGACTTTTGTGGACATGATAATTACTCAGATTGATTACAGTTGTAACAGCAATCATATAATTGCGTTTTATTAAAATAGGTTTTTTTACTTTTATTAATTTATTTATTTTTTGTATAGATTCTTTTCTACATATTTTGTGAATGTGAGAACGCTGTAGGCTTAGTGGATTGTAGACCTGTTGACCATTTTCTATTTTGTTAAGTACTTGGTACTTATTGAAAGACCTACACTGTCCTCCCATACCTAGAAACACTGTTATATGAAAGTATTGTAAAAGCCAATTATTTTTAAAAGAGTAACCGTGGAGTTTCTTGCCGGCTCTTCTCCATAGGAAACGACCAATTGGAACCGTGCACCTAGCTTCTGACGTTTCATAAGTGCCCATGTAGGTTTATGTGAAATAAAATATTTTGATTTGATTTGATTTGATTTGACTGGAAATCCCGACATATTCTTTTTTTATAGCCAGACAATTTTGCAGCTTTGGCAGTGATATTGTCAATGTGGCTAACAAATGTGAGTTAGAGTCGAGGTGAACTCCTAGGTCACGAATCATGTCTACTGTTTGTAGTGTTACCCCATTTATTGAGTTAGACTTAGGTAAAGGTTATATGGTAGCACATTTTCACATTGACGGACATGCGATTTCTTAAGCACCAATCATGAACTGCGTCCAGGTCAGCCTGGAGTAAATGGACGTCGATGGATGAGTTTTTTATCTCTTTATAAATCTTTAAATCATCAGCAAAAATAGAGCAATTGCTGTGTTTTATTGAGAGAACTATGTCATTAACGAACATTAGAAAGAGAATTGGGCCTAGATGCGAACCTTGGGGGACTTCAGATGAAGAAAATTAAACTGGTGATGAATGAGGTGTCAATTAAGGTTTTCTGAAATGACGCTCACTAGATGAATGATGCTTCGAATGATGAACGAATGAATGAAACGAATGATGAACGTCATCATTATAATTTTATATTCATTGTCGAAATGGCAGACCTCTTATCAAAGTGGCACCAACTGGTGGAGTGAATTTTCATGAAAAGCCTCATTGTTATAAAACAATTGACACCTCATTCCTCTAGAAGCCCTTCACGGGTCTCAATGAAAGATTTTTTTAAATCGGTTTAGTAGTTTTTGAGTTTATTCATTACTAGCTTGCGCCCGCGGCTTCTCCCGCGTGATGTGTCGATAAAAAGTATCTTATATCCTTTTCCAGGGTTCAAAGTATCCCCATACCAGGTTTCAACAAAATCGATTCAGCCGTTTAGCCGTGAAAGCGTAACAAACAAACAAACAAAAAATAAAATCTTTTCTCTTTATTACTCGTAAAATAATAGATTAGATTAGAAAAAATCTCTAAATGACGGTGAAAAACGTATCAAAATCAGTTGCGTAGTTTAGAAGAACAACGCCGTCACACAGACCGACACGAAAACCGAATTATTTTTTTATACTTAGGTAATAATTGTATAGAAATAGGCAGTTTGTTTGGATACGTAAATTGTGGGTAAAATAATTCGTGTGACAATGACTAATATCTATTCAAAGATAACGTGATAAGACTTCGAAAATACAAAATCAATATGACGTCAAACGGGCTTTCATAATATGATGATGTATTAATCCTTGAAGGGAAATTTTTAAGGGCTCTATTATAATTAATATAATATCTGGATTACGTTTTTTTGAACGACGTTTTCTAAAAATGAAACCTAGCTACATCGATTTATCGCCCCCGAAACCCCCTGCATACTAAATTTCATGAAAATCGTCGGAGCCGTTTCCGAGATTCAGATTATATAATATACACAAGAATTGCTCGTTTAAAGATATTAGATTCAATATTTACATACAAACACGCATATAATTACGCCTTTTTCACGTGATAATAGGCAGAAACTACAGGGGGCCTACCACCAGCTCAAAAGCAGTATTATTTTAATATTACTTCAGTGGGAGAAAGAGATGGAGCTATACGTCCTGTAGAGCTTTGTCTCTTTCCCACACTGAAGTAATATTAAAATAATACTGCTTTATGAGCTGATGGTAGGCCCCCAGAATGACATTTCTCGATATCTAATTAACTAACTTCACATGCCGTCGAGAAATATCTGTCAGGCATGGCCGGTTTCCTCACGATGTTCTCCATCACCGTTTTTTTTTTTTGAAGCAAGTGATTATTATATTATCACTGCTGTTGTATTTTTTCATGAAGTGTTTCATTCAGCAACCGCAAAATCAGGCTTTGTGTCCAAGAGGGCGCCGAACCCTATTTTCATGATAAACCTTCGTTATTCACGCTTAATTACAAACAGGAAATCCATAATAATATGCTGTCGGGTTTTCTGTAAGTTTAATTACAGTTTTACCTTACTTATGAATTTAGGCCAAGTCACATTAAGCCGTCCGATAAAGGTACCATTATCTATTAATCGGATAAGCCTTTTTATATCTATGCATAAAAGCCCCCATTTTCTTACACTTACCTACATTTCGCTGACTTAAACACACAATCACATAGTCTTCTTCGCAAATATTCACTACTTGTTACCAAGGATGTTACGATGTGGAATCGGAGGTTTTAAATTTGATTGATCGGAATCGGAACCGGAACCGGACCCGGGGTCGAAGGTGGAAGTAGAAGAAAGATGTGTTATGGAAAATCTTAATGAAACAATTGAAATTTAATTCAAACTCTTTAATCAGTAAAATATTAGCGATAACATCCGCAAACAAAACAATAAACTGAGACTTCGAGCGCGAGCGTGTATAAAATAAACTAAAATTACACTAGCGACGAGTTAAAACTTGTTTGTACGCGCTCAGTCACGTGCATCGCTGCGTTTCGAACTTCAGTATAACTCAGATTCAAAACTATCGGAACCGAAGAATGAATCGGAAGTGTAAAATTAATCGAAAGTTGACCTTTCGGAACCGGAACCGGAGCTTCGTAACATCCCTGCTTGTTACACAGGCTGAGTATGGTTCTGAGGCTGAAAAGCCGCAACAGCTTCTTGAAGTGTGTCCTCCCACTCACTGGTGAACGGTCTAAGGAAAGGCAAAAGCTGTGGCGAGACGGTGCTTCCCTGACCAACTCATTCGTTCCACCTATTGAAAATCTCCTGCACGTGGACATCAGTTGCCTTGGCTTACCTGGAAGTCTTTAAATAGACTCGTCGAAGTAAGGCAAACCTACTCAGGTCCCCGATTCACAGATATCTCCGCCCTAGAGTGTAAATGTGGTGCTGTCCCACAAACAATTGGCACTTAAAATATCGTGTCCAGCGTGTCCAGTTGCCTGCACGATGCAGGAGCCGATGGACGCTACTGAAGATGCTAAACTCGTAGCCAAATTCTGGGCTATATAAAGCCATTGACACACTAAGAAGAAGTATCCTACAAAAATCCCGTAATAATTAGGGCTAAAGTTGTATTCTGTTGCTAGACGAAGGGCCGGCTCATAGGAAACACGATAGATATTAGGTACTTGTAGCATCGATGATCGGCGATTTTTTGCAAGGGCGATCAGCAACCGAACTGCTACCAAAATTCACACTTCACCCGTTGACCTCAGCAGAGTTTGTGGCTCCAGTTATTTCGTGAAGTATCAATCAATCTGCCAAGCCTTTTCCCAACTATGTTGGGCTCGGCTTCCAGTCTATACCGGATGCAGCTGAATACCAGTATTTTACATGGTGCGACTGCCTATCTGACCTCCATAACCCAGCAACTGGATAATACGATACCCCTTGGTAAAACTGGTTGTCAGACTTTCGGGCTTCTGACGACTCGTAACGACTGTGAAAAATCCACGAATGACAGCCGGGACCAACGGTTTAACGTGCTTTCCGAGGCACGGAGGAGTCTCGGTATGTAAAGATGGTCACCCATCCACGGACCAACCCCGGCAAGCGTAGCTTAACCTGATGGATCGACCCGTGCGGCTGTCACTATTTAGCCACACGCTCCTCCGTGAAGTATCAATGCAATGAATTGCTCTTGACTAAAATGATAGACGTATAATGTTCAGCTGAATAACTCGGCTTGAACATCGTACCATCATTTCCAAAACTAGATTACAATCTAATCTGATCCAGGTCGAAACAGATCATGTAACACGTGTTCGAATATTTCATAGATTACAAGGCATTAAAAGATAAATCATTTCCTTTGATAACATGCTCTGATAAGAATGGGTATAATACTATCAATAATTTTACTGCTTATCCACTAAGTCAATTTAAATTAGCATAACTTATTAAGGTATTCTAAATAATTTTAATCACGTGTCGAGTCTACCTATGATTATTACTTTAAATTAAAAAACGTGTGGCACTCGGGGACTGCCGCGGTAAAGCTATTGCATAGCATTTGTAACCTCCATACTTCCTATTTGTCAACGCTACACTTGGAATGATGACGTGATGACATAAAACAAAAATTACGTTCCCATGATAACATCACGTTGTCATGGGAACCGTCATTACATGGTAGGCGGAGTGGTGGGTGTTAGGTTTTATTTTCTTTACGTTACGGAATTTCTTGATTCGGTCGCCGCGCTCAAAGCCCGTGATAAAAGCTATGCAATAGCTTAAAAATATTACCTGTTTAAGATGCCTACGAAATACTTACCTACCTACCAAGGAATATCTGAAAAACTGGCTGGTTCTGTATTAGCTAGCTTACGTCTTTCAAAAGGTGTAATGTCAGTGGCGAGGCGAATGTGGGGATACATCGACAGACCCTGGGGATGATAACTGACTTTTAATGATTTTATACTGAAGATGACGTCTAAACGAGTAGTGTTAGTGATTTGGAAAAAATATATGTTAAATTAGAGCATTTTCTTAATATTATAATGTAGGCATATTTTAGATTATGTTTATATTACATAGTGAAATTAATTTGTAAAGTTATGTCTAACGCGGATAAAAAACTGAGAATGACGCAAAATCCATCAAGCGTATTTTTCTGAAAACTTCATCATTTCAAAGATAATTAAATTACTGATTTTTTAGTATACGTGTTTTATTAAAATATCTTTTGTTTTACGTGTAATAAATTAATAATACGTCTAATTTGGGACAGCGCTCCTTGATGGGCGAGTCCTATTACTGGCTGGATGTACGACGCGTTGCGTGAGCTCAATACAGAACACGCAAGCTAACCATTCAAGGTCACTGTCATATATCTGCGTCTTAATAACATCAGCCTATTACTGTTCCACTGCAGGGCAAAGGCCTCTTCTCATACAGAGAAGGCACGAGCATTGATTACCATGCTTGCTCAAGATGGGTTGGCCGTATCAGACTTATAAGTAACCGGAACCACCTTGCTTAGTATGTTTATAAGGACATGAGCTGTAAGAGGTGTTGTTTGATGTTTTATCCGTGAAAGCAGATGTTTTTTTTATGAGAAAGAAGCCGATGGAATACTCCAGTTATGCTAGACAGCATGGCAGAAGTCCAGTTCTTGCATTGTCTATACTTAGGTCGGAAAATTCTTTAAAAAGTGGAACCCTTCTAAACTACTTAGTAGGTACAAACAAAATCCAAACTTTATATTCCCTTCAGAAGTTGTTAATGCTTTAAAAGATTAAAGCTGAGAAGTAAATCTTAACTCCTCCTCCTTTAAAACGTTTTAAACAACACTACTTTTATTTGTGATTTTACATTCTCAATGAGATAAGAAGGCAGGAAAGTGTCCAGAATATAAAGAAACTCTTTACCTGGCTTACCATCAGTTGAAGTGTGACACTTGTAGGGATATTCCTGCCGAAGAACCTTAAAGGACCAACAGTCGTTTGAAAGTGAAAATACCGATTTTTAAGTGGAAATCGCGTTCCGGTATTTACTATTTCTACATAATTATTATGTTGTATGATGTAAGGCTTATGGCACATTGTTTTAAAATGAAAAAATATTATAATAATAATATGATTTATATTTATTTACATAGTTAATTGATTCAGGCGTGACCTTGCGGAAATCCATTATAAAATACAATAGAAGTGGATATATTTAGTAACCTGTTCCGCTTAGCTATTTCTAAAGAGTCATAAAATACCTCTGAAATAAATCGACACGTGTTTCACTTCTCAACGAGGCATCCTCAGGATGACGATATACTTGTCGCGAACTTGAACACGGCATGTTGCCACACCAAGCGCCGAGCGCAGACTGAACAGTGACTGTGCAGTCTGCGCTCGGCGCTTTAGGGGTATTTTATGACTCTTTAGAAATAGCTAAGCGGAACAGGTTACTAAATATATCCACTTCTATTGTAATTTATTTACATTTAAATTCTTAGAAGATTTTAAGGAAGATATGTATCTAAGTAACTAAATATGTACTTTTACAATCACAACAAGAAGGTATATGCACGGTCATAAAGCGATAACGTTTAGCAATTTTGCTAAACATGTTCCTTTTCCTCATAGAGGGCGCTTGTCACCTTCTCGAACTGTCATTTTCATTCAACATATTGGCAATGACATAGTCGGAATTCCTTGACTGTAAGTACCTCATAGGTTCCTAAACCTCAACCTACAACAGTAAGCCGACGTTTGCACAGACGTAATAAAATCGCGGCGGAATTTTATCGCACACTGGATTTACAACTCTCGATGCGTTGAGAAATCAACACCGTGTATCCCAGCGCGTCGAAAAAATACACTGTTGGATTTTCAACTCTAGGTGCTAAGCAAAGCGTTGAAAATCCAATGTACGAAAAAACCCCGCCGCGATTTTATCACGTCCGTGCGGACGTCGGCGTCGGCTAAGTGACGATTTCCTAGATGTTTCAAAATAAGGGATCACTGCAACATTTTATTATTGATCATTTAATAAAAGTATTGAATATTACAATAGCTCTAAAATTTCATGGACGTTTTCTATCGCCAAAATTAAAAAATGTTGTCCTTGGTTCTCCAAATTACATGGATATTGTTTCTTTTGGTAGAGATATTGACAACGGTTCTGCGTCCGTGTCAGTCAGGACATCGTCAGCTGCTGACGAGCGCTGGTCGAAGTTGATGCCGGTCACCTGGCGGATCCAGTCTTGGTAGTGGCCGGGCCGGGTGAAAGCTGGACATAAATGTGTTATTATAGTATAAGCAGGTATCGATTACGTATTACTACTCAAATTTAATTGAAACGACGTTAATGATGATTTAATAGGAATGATAACCAATTCTTTTTTGTCCGTCATTTAGATCATGAAAAAATATTGGAAACGTATTATTTCGCTTTTTACGTAATTAAAATATTACAGCGTTATATCGAGTGTGCCAGGACGTCACGAATGTGTAGATTTTATACTTACTTGTGACGAATAAACTTAAAAACTACTGGACCGATTGGAAAAAAAAATTCAGCAATGGATAGCTACATTATCAGCGAGTAACATAGGCTATATTTTATCCCCGTACTCCCACGAGAACGGGAACTATGCGGGTGAAACCGCGTGACGTCCGCTAGTTTTTTATAAATGTGATAAAGCAAAAAATACGAATTTAATATTTTTTTATTATCTGACCGAAGGACCGAGGAAATAGATTTTTTTTATTTTGTACCCAGGCATCATGCTTATTATAATTAGTAGATTATTTGCAGTCAAAACTTATGCATCCAGCTGTAGGTACTGTAGCTACAGCAAATAAGGTATTCAATTCAATCATAGGTTATTGTTGGATTCGATGTATAAAGACTTAGTATCTATATTAAGTGAATCAGCTAGTGTAAACAGAGTGTCTAAAGCCATTATTAGAAAGAAAGTTATAAAAGGCTGGAACAAGCATGTCAAAGATTTTCATACTCGGGCAAGGTCTAAGTTTAAATTGTGGATGTGGTATGGAGAACCCAGTAGTGGGCCTATCTATGAGGACATGATATTAAGTCGTAAAGTATTTAAATCAAAATTGAAATGGGTCATTAAGAACCAAGAAAAAATTGCAATGGATATATTGGCCTCGCTCCATTCTAGGAAATGTTTCTCGTCATTCTGGAAAGGTACTAAAAAGCTCAATGTCTCTCCAAGCTTACCAGTAAGAGTGGAAGGTGAGAGTGACCACACTGGGATAGCTAATTTATTTAAAGAGCAGTTTATTGTGAGCTCACCTCTTGAGTCTGTGGGAAGGGTGAATGATGCTGAGTCTTATCAATCAGGAACACCCTTTAAGTTTACGTGTACAGAAATAAAAGCAGTCATTAAATGTATGAAGCGGGGAAAGTCTCCTGGCCATGATGGACTCAGCATTGAGCATCTCCAAAATGCTGGTGTGCACTTACCAAGAGTAATAACCATGTTTTTAAATCTTTGTGTGGGCCATTCTTACCTTCCACAGGAGATGCTTGATACGTTAGTTGTACCTATTGTAAAGAATCGGACGGGAGATATAGCTGACAAAGGGAACTATAGGCCAATATCATTGGCAACCGTGATAGCCAAAGTGTTTGACAGTGTGCTTGACGCGCACCTAAGTAACTTTACAAAACTACACGATACACAGTTCGGTTTTCGTGCGGGGCTGTCTACAGAGAGTGCAATACTTGCGTTAAAGCACACTGTCAAATATTATACGGACAGGAAGACACCAGTGTACGCTTGTTTCCTAGACCTTTCCAAGGCGTTCGACCTGGTTTCATATAAGGTTTTATGGGAGAAGCTTCGGAAGGCGGGAGTTCCGGCTGCATTGGTGTCAATATTATCTATCTGGTATGAAAAGCAGAGGAACTTTGTAAAATGGCCCAATGCATTATCAGACCCATATAAACTGAAATGTGGTGTGAGGCAGGGAGGTCTGACTTCCCCAAGAATATTTAATATTTATGTTAACAACTTGCTTGTTGAGCTCAGCAGCACTCATGTCGGTTGCCATGTAGACGGAGTTAGTTTAAATAATTTAAGTTACGCAGACGATATGGTGCTGCTGAGCCCAACAATCGGGGGAATCAGAAAGTTACTCACTATCTGTGAAAGATACGCTGAACAGCATGGGCTAAAGTATAATCCCACGAAAAGTGAGTTATTGGTTTTTAGAGGAAGAAATAAATGTCCCTCAAATGTCCCACCCGTAGAACTGAACGGTTTACCCTTGAACAGGGTGTCACAATTTAAATATTTGGGCCATATTGTTACCGAGGATCTAAAAGATGACTTAGACATGGAAAGGGAGCGCAGGGCGCTGGCTGTGAGGGGAAACATGCTAGCACGCAGGTTTTCTGGTTGTTCAGCACCGATTAAAATAACACTTTTTAAGGCGTTTTGTCAAATATTTTACACCAGCAGTCTGTGGGCTAATCATACCCAAAAAGCAGACAGCGCACTGCGCATTCAATATAATAACGCCTTCAGGGCGCTGTTGAGGCTTCCACCTTGCTGTAGTGCATCAGGGATGTTCGCGGATGCGCACACTGACGATTATTTCGCGATCATGCGCAAAAAAGTGGCATCAGTGATACGCAGATTGAGGGGAAGCAGCAATAGCATTCTGAAGGTGTTTGCAGAAAGGCTAGAAGGGCCTACAATGGATAGATTTATCAAACTGCATGTCAGACATGGGACTTGATGAATCTTCCTCCTCTTATCTTGGCTGTATTTTTATTGTGTATTTGTGTTTTTATTGTGTATTTGTGTTTATATTGTGTATTTGTGTTTTTATTGTGTATTTGTGTTTATATTGTGTATTTGTGTTTTTATTGTGTATTTGTGTTTTTATTGTGTATTTGTGTTTTTATTGTGTATTTGTGTTTTTATTGTGTATTTGTGTTTTTATTTTTGTACTCATGTGTGTTTAAGTGTTACTACTAACATAGTTTTTAAGTTTGTACTGATTACTAACACGCTATGGGCCGTCGACGCCTGAAAATAAACGATTTTTATTTTTATTTTATTTATTAGTTTCTATCTTTGTGTTGAAAACAACATGTACAGGTTCAAATAAAAATTAGCTAGCGAAACTCCGCAGACGTGATGGTATCGATATCTAAACACGACAAAATAAAAAGATTTAATGGTATTTTTTTGGGTCAACGGCTGCTGTAGTGTTGTTACTTGAAGTATGAATTGAAAATTTGTTTTTTTTTTTGCTTTATCGTGTTTAGATATCGATACCCACCTGCCACCACGTCTGTGAAATTTACAAAAAAAAAAATATTTAAATCAATATTTCAACTACAATGCGGTTAATGACCCCAAAAAAGTTTTTTTTTCTTATGGTCATGTTTGGTTATCGATACCCATCACGTCCGCGTAGTTTCGCTAGCTAATTTAATTTGACCCTGTATATTGATCTTCAGGTCCCTGCCGATCTCTTAACAATTAACTATGGTCATGAGGAATGCTAGGTTGCCTAAGTAGTTAGTGTACCTAATACCTTCCTACCAATGTTTATTTTTTCGAGTTTATAAATTAGGACAGCCTATATTAACCTGCGGGGTAATTGCGTAACACACTTACAATGGCATGGGTGCCGATTCCCTTGTTCACAAACTAAACTAAATTTAAGTTCAGTGCATCTTTTTCTTTCTATTTCATTAATAAAAGGACAGAGGATAAATTTTAGTTTAGTCCTGTCAAATTAATCAGCGCCTGTCACTCTAAATACAAGTTTAGACGTGATTAAAAACTTACCGACTAAAATTACGTCAATTTACGTCAAGCGCTGATTAATTTGACAGGACTAAACTAAAATTTATCTTCTGTCCTTTTCTTAATGAAATAGAAAAAAAAAGATGCACTGAACTTAAATTTAGTTTAGTTTGTGAACAAGGGAATCGGCACCAATGCCTTTAATTTTGACAATTCAACAATATTCATTGCATTTTGACGTGATAACGTCTTATAAATCGGTGAACGCCGGCTGCACGCACAAAAAAGTGTCACGTTCCGCCTGAGCCGAGCGTGCAAGCGAGAGCGCGGAACAAGCGATAGAGAGGCACGATCGGCCTAAGCGTTCCGCTTGTGACTATCACGTAAAATTATCGTCCGTAAACCGAACCGTATTCGGCAACCAAAAAGAGATTTAAAGATAGAAATAGGTACACCTAAAGTTTTTTTACGTTGTTGAGCAGACGAGTTTTTCAAGATCATGAAGCAATGGATTACCATTTTCTTCAAAATCTTACAGATTGAAAGTGTTTTACGCAATCATGGTGCAAGCTACCACGGAAACAGATTTAATAAAATCTGTTTTCTCATGATTCATGCTGAGCAGACTCACCTCCAGGCATACCAACGTGGCACCCCCAAGCTGACGCAAATGATCCGATTCCAATTTGAGTCGCTACTCCGTCGGCTTCGACTGCAGTCAGTGGTACGCCGCTGTCACCCTGGACCCATAAAAAATACATTATTACTCATAACTTCTTAGCATAATCAGTTTAAAATCTCCACCTCTCTTCGAGAGGGAGTTGGCTGTAATTCACCACGCGGGCCCAGTGCGGGTTGGTAGATGTCATATGTCTTCGAATTTTTGGTTCTAGGACATGCCGGTTTCCTCACGATGTTTTAATATTTGAAAAAACAAAAATATGTTCTAAAAAGGAGCTACGTCTGCCAACAAACTGCTGTGCAGTTTGGCAGAGGTAATTGACTATGTAAAAACAAGTATTGTTGCGAATTAACACTTTTTTTTTCTTCGTTATAAGAGCAGTGGTGGTGAAATTATATACATAAAGTGCCTATCTGAGTTCGAACCCACGACCTACAACTCGTAAGTCCGCCGTTACCGCTGGGCCACCAAATCCTTGGTAATTATGAAGTGCAGTTCACATCTCTGAAAACAGAGTTTTTCTTTAACCTAGCTGGCATAAAGTTGACTGAGCAAGGAACAAAAATGAAGAAAGGAATATTATATACATATTATTATTTTCCTTAATTATACTAGAAACTATCATAACAAATAGGTATGTCTGTTGTTTCTTCGATCACTATCGGACTATGACCACTGATAACCAGGTGGTGTGACTGTCAGACTGTCAAGTCATAGGTCTCGAGTTCGAACCCAAGGCACGCACCTCTAAATTTTCAGATTCATGTGCGTATTGTATAATTATCACTTGCTTCAAAAACAGTGAAGGAAATCATCGTGAGGAAACCGGTATGCCTGGAGATATTTCCCGACGGCATGTGAAGCCCAGGCAGAGGCCCATAGGCGGCTTTAAAACTCTGTCACCAGGTTCGTCATTAACCACACGAAAAAAAAAGTGATGGCACTCCGGGAGTGCCGACAGAAGTGAAAACTTGAACAAGATCGCCTTGGTGGAAGAAAAATACTTGTATAGAACATTGGTCCGTAAACTTATCTAAATAAAGAGTATAATCGTATTTACAAAACCTTTAAAGTAAAAATACTTGTATAGAACATTGATCCGTAACGTAATATAAATAAAGAGCACAATCGCGTTTACAAAAATGAGGTGTCGCCATGGTGTCGCGAAATCAATGGCTTAGACCTATCTCAAAAATGCCAAACGCGCCTAAAGAAGTTTTCACTTAAAAAAACCATGGGACTTAAACGTAACAGTTGAAATGTGGACTATACAATTACACCTCTCTCTCTTCGGGACTCTTCGGAAAATAAAAGCATGACGTTTATGTGTTACGTTAGGATCGTCTATTCCTAGTAATTATTCTTACCGCGCATATAGACTGGCTGGTGACGTTGTAAGGTCCGGCACAGATGGTGGTCGGTCTGATGAGGTAGTTGGAGTTGAAGAGTAGCAGGCACATGAAGTTCGAGATCCCTGTCAGGTGTACCCAGTTCAGAATCACGGGTGTAGGGCCTAGAAATGTTAAAAGAGATATTTGAGCTTGAGGTTAAGAAAACAACGAAGATGGTTAGAAGAAGAAAGTTTGAGAAAACGAACGAAGAAGGTTTGAGCAAACTTCTTACATTTTTATAGAGTCCAATATTGTGGCTTTACGACTTTGGGTGCAAAAAAAAAACGAAAATTCAATGCTATTGATCGACACACTTAAGAGGCCGGCGACACGGCTAGCAACTACAAATCGAGATGTTTGCAAAATTCAATTCCAAGCACGTTGCGCTAGTGTGAGTACCTGTCGGAGCGATATACACCTGCAGTGAGCAATACTACCACGCACACATTGACTATTATTGCTTGACGCGATAGTACTCTAGCTTTCGAAAATTTATAATAAATTTGGATGTGTTCCGTAATACAAAAAATTATGAATGAAAACTTAATGTATTTCCATATTTTTTTCGATAATTTGTAACTTGATAACATAAACTATGCTTCTGCGGAAACAATATTACAAATATTGTTGTTTATAATACAGAAAAAACAATATGAAAACATGTCATTTACGCTGTAAAAATGTACGAAATGCAATTCGCTTACACTTCACTTAAAGGTAAGTTTTTGGAAATAAAAAGACGTAGGAAGGAGCCTAGATAAATATTGTCTCAATCCGAATATCAACATAATATGTTGGTGGAAATATGCTCAAATTGCAAATGATTTATGTACTACGTTTGTATGGACAATTCATGCGTCGCCGCATTCTTAAGTATGCACGGTCAGCAACAGAAGATCATTAACACTGTCACGTTTATAGATACATCAACAAAATGGACACAAAACGACTTGGTTAACTGCATTTCAGAATTTCATATAAATAATAGCTAAGAGTTTTAATATTCTAATAATTCTACTACATCTCACAAAGAGGAGGCCTGTGCCACAGCAGTGGCAACGATATAGACTGATTTAATATGCTCGATAATTAGATTAAAAAAATGTGTTTATTGATTTTTATTACTGACCGTACCTGATGTTGCGCGTAAGATTGTGGCAACATCTATATCGCCACATATTAATTACGCATCAAACACATGACGTCACACAAATCCTGCATCGCGCAATTAAAGTTTACCGCGCGAACACCATACATATAACTTCCCCGACATCAATCCTCGGGTAGTTGCCCGCCAGACACGACACCCGTCTGGTCGGAGGATCCTCCCTTTTCTATAGAGGTTGAGTGAAGTTTACACCCTGTTCCTCATACCTTTAAAAAACTATCGGCGCTCAGTCTTTGACTAAACAAAACACCATCAGATCAGTGCCCAATCAACTTACAGTCAAGTTCGGTACAGGTCCAGGTGGTGCCCCAGCCGCTGGTGGTCATGACCACGCTGGTGTAGTCACGGTCCCGGTCAGCCGAGCGCTGAATCCTAATCGGTTGGATGTTGTCTGAAAATTTACAGTAAGCCTGCATTACCATTTGCCATTAAATTTTTGAAGTGAAAACTTCATTAAGCGCGTTGGGCATTTTTGAGATAGGAAAAAACAATTGAACTCGCGACACTGTTACCGTTACCGACACCTCATAAAAAATATTTCCTGCAGAATAAAATTGTTCAACTTTCACTTCTGTCGGCACTCTTTTTGAGAGCCACTGTTTTTTTTACCATCAGTAATTAGTTTGTCATTAAACAGAAAACTTGAAGTATCTGGACGATCGTACACGGGACTACATATCAAGCTAAAAATTCCAGTATAAGCTGAGCTCTCATTGTACGGAAATCCTATACAATGCGAGATCAGCTTATACTGGAAAGTTATAGCTTGATATGGAGCCATGTGTATTGCAGCAATTTTTCTCATGGGTTTCATAATAAAAGATGAATGAGATTTTTTTCAGTAGCAATTCCGTCTTTACTCGTTTAATATAATAACAAAAAGTTACGATCGCCAATCCACTTGTATATGTGATAGGTACATAATTATTACCTATATCGCTGTAATTTCAGTGCGGTTGACAAGGAAGATTTAATTATTGGACCTATCTTTAAATTCTCATAGTAAAGCAATAAAAAAAAACGAGTCGCATAAAATGTGTAACACCTGACATCACCTTGGTAATAACATAACATAACATCACGCCTTGTTTCCCCGAAGGGTTTGGCAGAGGTGTCCTTGTAACAGGTACACCCACATTTCGCCAGTTATGTTTAAGTCCCATGTAATAGGGGGCGAGCCTATTGCCATCAACCGGGCACAAATCCAGACTCCGAGCTGCTACTGAGAAATTTCAGATAGAAAAACCCAATAACACTTTGCCCGACCCGGGAATCGAACCCAGGACCTCATACTCAGCAGTAGCGCTTGCAACCACTAGACCAACGAGGCGTAATAAGCAACATTAAAGGGGCGGGGCCTCGTCAAGGTCGTTTCTGACGGCCAACTCTAGCACCGCGCGTGCTCATTGATCAAATCAAAGAGCGTGCGCTTCCCCGGCTTCCTGTTACACACTTCCATCCTTTTTCACGAAATTACTCCCACAGCTTTTTAAAGTATGTGTGGTATCTGTGTGATAGATGTTTAGGGTAGCACAGATTGCAGGAAACCAAGAGGAAAATGTTACACATCAAACAAACCCGTACTAACTCTTATTCAAATATGTCTTACTGTTAAAAGTGAGGTCCTGGCTGAACCTCATGAGACTGATATCGTTAGGCTGGGTGAGGGGCTGCATTGAGTCTTCGTAGCCAGGTGGCCTGAAGGTGTCGCGGGCCTGCATGGTCACGAGAGGAGTGTTGCGGTTCACGCTGCCGGCGTGGATTATGATCTCGATGCGTCTGTAAAAATAAATATGAAGTAACGCATAAGGAGATCAGAAATTCCCTGTTCATAAAAGACGAGTATTTTTCATGAATCCGGACCTAAGTAAAATGACCAGGAAACGATGGCAATTTAGAGGTATGAGGAACAGGGTGTAAAGTTCACTCATCCCCTATAGAAAAGGGAGGATCCTCCGACCAGACGGGTGTTGTGTCAGGTGAGCAACTGCCCGACGACTGTCGTCAGATAGTCATATAAATTTCGTTCGCGTGGTAAACTATAATAGCGCGATGCAGGATTTATGTGACGTCAGGATTTTGTGTGACGTCAGGTCCTTGATGCGTAATTCGCATGTGGTGATGTACATGCCGCAACAAAAATAAGCGGTCTACATCTCCATATTTCCAAACCATAATCGCGATTAGTAATAGACAGGTACCTCCCTGGTACCTCATTAACGGCATAACAGTGTAAATGTCTATTAACTGCTCCCAAATCACGATGATTATTTTATTTTACTTTTTTACATACTTCATTGACATAATCTTTTCAGTATTTGACATTATATAGGACCTACAATTTTCTATATTTTTTTAAATCAAATTAGATTTGTTACAGCTGTAGTAGCAATCATGTCATTTGGTTTAAAAAGGTCCTCATTT
Source organism: Agrochola lychnidis (assembly GCA_963680765.1). Classification (NCBI taxonomy): domain Eukaryota; kingdom Metazoa; phylum Arthropoda; class Insecta; order Lepidoptera; family Noctuidae; genus Agrochola; species Agrochola lychnidis. The sequence goes on along the minus strand of OY796868.1, from coordinate 11,534,241 downwards.
TTATTATTTTATTTATCTTTAATATAGATTTTTTTCTTTTAGATTTTGTGAATGTGAGAACGTTGTAGGCTGTAGACTTGTGGACCATTTTCTATTTTACTAAGTACCTGGTTCTTGTTGATAGGCCTACACTGTCCTCCCATACCTATTAACACTGTAATTTGAAAACATTGTAGAAACAATTTATTTTGAAAAGAGTAACCGTGGAGTTTCTTGCCGGCTCTTCTCCATAGGAAGCGACCATTTGGAACCGTGCACCTAGCTTCTGACGTTTCATAAGTGCCCTTGTAGGTTTATGTGAAATAAAATAAGTATTTTGTTTTTTTTTTTTTGACAGGAATCTTTTAAATTCAGAATAGATGATCTACGAAATAACTATCAATCTGGCTCTGAAGACTTTAACCATTTTGGTACTACCTACCTCTTATTATGGAATACTTACTGAGCAGTACATCTTGCGGAAGTAAGACCCCAGCTGCGATGTATGATGGACCCTCCACAGGCTGTGACGTCGCCGGTCCAGCGCACCGTACGCAGCCACAACATGTACGGGAACTGACCCTCCCGCGCCTCCCATCCTGATACTATACGGGAGTCTACAAATGCAACAAATGGTCTTGTATCACCATCAGCCTATAGACTGAAGTCCACAGTATACGAGTATTAGTTACCTAATTTATACAAGGTGGCAGGGACATCGACGCGAAAACTGAAAACATGGATTCAGTACATGATTCTGAACCCCCTGCGTGTCCCTGCCACCCTGTAGACAAACCTCATCTCTTATCTGCCAGGGCTTATTTTTAATCTTATATTTTCAATTGCTTTTGATTATTTTTTGTACATTGTTCTCACATATAGAAGCAATAAGAAAAACGTACCCAGGATTTTGTAATTTCTATAATTTAAGAGTGTCCTTAGAGTTTCTTGCCCTTTCTTCTCCATAGAGATCTACGTTTTGGAATGGGCTAGCTTCAACTTTCTGACGAACTGACCGACTCTTTGACAATTCAAAAGTGCCTGTAAATGGTTTAATTAAAATAAATGCCTTGAGTTTTTGAATCGCTTCATACTATGTTGATCCTATTGTCAGAAAGATCATTATCTGCCTTGCCTTTTCCCAACTATGTTGCGGTCGGGTTACAGTCTAACCGGATGCAGTTGAATACCAGTATTTTACATGGAGCGACTGCCTATCGGACCTCCACAACCCAGTTATACTGGGTACTATACCCCTTAGTAAGACTGGTTGACACACTTGTAACAACTGTCAAAGATCTACAAATGGCCGCCGGAACCAACGGCTTAACGTGCTTTCCGAAGTATGGAGGGGTCTTGCTATGTAAAGATGGTCACCCATCCACAGACCAACCGCGGCAAGAACGACCCGTGCGGTTTTTATTACTTAGCCACAAGCCCTATAAGCCCCAACTCCTCCAAGCCTATCCTATTGTCAGCAAGATTGGTAAGTGAAATTGGTTGTCATCGGGTTTATACCCCGGATGAGGCTGGTACGGGCAAAGAAAAGAAGCAGTGGATAAAGTCTGATTGTAGATGATAATAAGGATGTGGATCCTTGATATTTGAAAGTAACCGCGTGAACGTCGGAAATAAGTCACCTTCTAAAAAGTTTGCTAATATTACTGATATCGTAAGAGCTCAGGGTGTGGCCAGTGGTATTTATTTTTTGAAGTCATAGCAGCTACGAAAAAGGCGTAACGCAAGTGACGTTATGCATGTGCAGGTACTTTACCATGTTGTGATACTTCCGGAGACGCCTGGAGAACATCGGCAGATGCCTGAAATGCACAGATTTGTAATATTAGGTAAGTACAATGTGCCTGATTACCGACGAGCAGATAGGCCTACTTGTGACGACACAAATGGGCAAATTCTACTTAGGTTCTTGTCTTGACGAATTTAAATGAAACATTAAGGTTCCGCTAGTCGACGGCTCGAACTCGTGGGTGGCGTGGCTAATATGCACGCTATTTAGTAAAGTTATTTATTTATTAAGTTTTATTTATTTAGTGAAATAGACGATGACTTATAACGAAAACGAGCGCGTAAAATTTCATGAACAGACCTTTGGGCGTTTATTAATTATGGAAAAACTACTAGATGTATCTACTCAAAATAAAAATTATTTGAACTTTAAGTATATAAATAAATTATCCCTGTACGGTTTTTATTTTGCCATTTTCATGCTACATAAGTTATTAATTTACGCCTAAAGACGAGTTAAAATTGGTGTTAAAATATATGTAGAAGTATCGACGCTCATAACTTCCAAACCAATACTTTTATCACAATTCTGCTTCCATACAGGGGGCCTACCACCAGCTCAAAAGCAGTATTATTTTAATATTACTTCAGTGGGAGAAAGAGATGGAGCTATACGTCCTGTAGAGAGTCCTTCATATCTTTCCCACACTGAAGTAATATTAAAATAATATTGCTTTATGAGCTTGTGGTAGGCTAGATTGACAAGGCAAATTGATACAGTTTTTAGTTTTGTACGTACTCCGTCAAACAGACGAGTAATCACCTTACTACGTTTGTATGGAAGAATGACCGACTAGTGTACCCTTAACGCCAAATATTATTCAAAAAAGTAATAATTACCGAAATCCCAGCTACTATTGCTAAAATCACGACCGCACCCCACATGATTGCAAATTAATTAACCAATCAATAATAATTAAGAACTACCTAAGTAATCTATTTAAGATAGCGTTTTTATCATGGTTAGATACTAAATTTGCTACATTATTATCTGCGTATGTAGTAATACCCAATGTAATCTGTGAATTTTGGATGGTCATTGTTGCGAAATATTTGGTTAGAGAATCAAGCCTTAAGCGCAGGCCACACTGGAGATGAAGCTAAGTTCGTTTATCTTCGCTCATGTAGCTGCCGCGTCTTTTCATATATACTTCGGTTCACACCGCGAACTGTGAAACGAAGTATGAAAAGACGCGGTAGCTAAACGCGGTAGGTAAACGAACTTAGCTTAATCGGTGTTTTTTCATACTTCGATTCACAGTTCGCGGTGTGAACGCGGTGTGACTTGAAAGATCATGGCAGTGAGAGAATGTCATGCTCACTTAAGAATGCGGCGACGCATGAATTGTCCATACAAACGTAGTACATATATCATTTGAAATTTGAGCATATTTCCACCATATTATGTTGATATTCGGATCGAGACAGTATTTATCTAGGCTCCTACGTCTTTTTATTTCCAAAAACTTACCTTTAAATGAAGTGTAGGCGAATTGCATTTCGTACGACCGACGCCGGTGTAACCCTATTAAGACACATTTTTAACGCGTGGGAAGAGGCCCAAGATGCCATAGGGATCTTTTGTGACCTCTCCAAAGCATTTGATTGCGTCGATCACGAAACCTTACTCTTGAAACTAGAGCATTACGGACTTGGAAAACTTGCACTTAATTTAGTAAAATCTTATTTAAATGATAGACAACAGCAAGTGCAAATAAACGGTATCAATTCACTAGGTTTAAAAGTAAAAATAGGTGTGCCACAAGGCTCGATATTGGGTCCATTCCTCTTCTTAGTAAATATTAATGATCTACTCCATTTATTAAAAAATCAATCACAAATGGTGTTATTTGCTGACGATACTTCTTTAATTTTTAAGGTAGATAGACGTGCTACAAATTTTAACGACATAAATAACGCCCTACTGCAGGTCCAAAATTGGTTCACTGCTAATAATTTAGTATTAAATGGAAAAAAAACCAAGTGCATTAAATTTTCTTTACCAAATGTCAAAAGTAGTGATTGTGAGATAGTATTGAATCAAGAGAAACTAGAATTCGTTGATAAAACTATTTTCCTAGGGATCACGCTCGACTTAAGGCTGCAATGGGGTCCTCATTTAACATCTCTTGCAGGACGGCTAAGTTCAGCAGCATATGCTGTCAGAAAAATCCGTCAGTTTACTGATGCAGATACCGCGAGGCTAGTCTATTTCAGCTACTTTCATAGTATCATGTCCTACGGTATTTTACTGTGGGGACGGGCTGCAGACATCGAGTCTATTTTTATTCTCCAGAAAAGAGCGATCAGAGCCATATATTGTCTCCGCAGGCGCGATTCTCTAAGGAAACTGTTTAAGGATATTAACATCATGACGGTACCTTGTCAATATATCTATGAAAACATCATGTACGTAAGAAAGAATTTACATCTTTTTAGCAAAAGAGGTGATAGACATAATTATAGTACTAGAAATAGGGACCTATTAGTTCAACCAGGTTTCAGACTGGCTAAAGTAGATTCATCTTTCATGGGATACTGTTTAAAATGTTACAATAAAATTCCTCCCCACATACTTCAACTGAATGAGACGAAATTCAAATCTTGTATAAAACGCACACTATGCAGGCAGGCATATTATACATTGGGGGATTACATCACTGATAAAAATGCTTGGCTCAATGCTGGTCCTGCTCCACAACCACAACTAATTGATTAACATTTGCAAATACTGTTGGAGCTGCTGAAGATTGTAAGACCATCTTTGCATTGTATAAACTCAATCTCTTTTGTATTATATAATTGCATAGCACACTATGTGAGCACTATGTACTAAAGAGTTACCATTTACCGGGTAATATGTCTTGCATTGACTTGAATGTGCCCTGGCGGCTGTGAGTATGTCATGCTCACTCAAATGTTTCGCTGATGGTGGCGCGTGTGTTGGATCATTTAGCTCGCTTCAAAATGGTTGAGCTGAATGGTGCTAATCCATGCGTCATGTTCGTGAACGGGCGCCGTCAGTTGGGACTGGTCATCTCTTAGCTGCCAGGGCTTATTTTTAATATTTTTAATTTTTTGAATTGTTCTTTTTTTTATGTTTTTATTACGGACGCTTCTAACGTGCACGTCTTTCTACATTGTTCTCACATGTATAATTTCAACATGAATGATGTAACCAATATTTTGTAACAATTTTTTATTTAAAAGAGTGTCCGTGGAGTTTCTTGCCCGTTCTTCTCCATAGGTACCTACTACGCTTTGGAATGGGCAACTAGCTTCATACCTATTTCTGACTGACCGATTCCTTGACAATTCAAAAGTGCCTGTAAATGGTTTAATTGAAATAAATGATTTGAGTTTGAGTACATTTTTACAGCGTAAATGACATGTTTTTATATTGTTTTTTCTGTATTATAAAGAAAAATATTTGTAATATTGTTTCCGCAGAAGCATAGTTTATGTTATCAAGTTACAAATTATCGAAAAAAAAAATGGATATACATTAAGTTTTCATTCATATTTTTTTTGTATTACGGAACACATCTAAAGGAGACGTTTCATTTTTGTATGGGACTCCGGCCATAACATGTACACTTTAGAAAACCTGGGAAACGAACCCCTAAATACAATAAAGACTGTTTTTTTTCATAATATCTAATACTTTTTGGGCACAAAATAAAAACCGAAAATGTTTGACGTTTGTCAGGAGAAATAAGACCATCGACAGCTAGCCATTTTCGTCCAGAAGTACCTACAAATCTACAATCCACTAAAGCAGTTTTTTTATTTTATGATGAATCACACTTTCTACTAAATCAAAAAGTTGTATAAGATAGCTATCTTAAAATAGTACAGAAATACATGCCTTTCATATTGATTTAAATGACGTCTACGTGATATTATTATGTTAAAATGTAACATGATTTCTAGACGAAAGCAGTATGCAAGTAAAACGACGCCATGATGAATAGAATATGGCAATAATTTGTTAAACTATTATTTTTTGTGCCGAAGTAATCAGGGGAATAAACAGGAAAGAATATTTTTCCTCAATTCGTGGAATTTTTTCCTTTTTTTACATTAACGTACACTTTATGGCCGAAAATGAAACATCTCCTTTATTATAAATTTTCGAAAGCTAGTAATACTATCGCGTCAAACAATAATTGTTAATGTGTGCGTGGTAGTATTGCTCACTGCAGGTGTATATCGCTCCGACAGGCACTCACACTAGCGCAACGTGCTTGGAATTGAATTTTGCTAACATCTCGATTTGTAGTTGCGAGCCGTGTCGCCGGCCTCTTAAATGTCTCGCTGATGGTGGCGAGTGTGTTGGATCATTCGGTTCCCTACAAAATGGTTGAGCTGGATGGTGCTAATCCACACGTCATGTTCGTGAACGGGCGCCGTCAGTTGAAACTGGTCATCTCTTATCTGCCAGGGCTTATTTTTAATCTTACATTTTCAATTGCTTTGATTGTTTTTTGTACATTGTTCTCACATAAAGATGCAACAAGAATAATGTACCCAGGATTTTGTAATATCTATATTTAAAAGAGTGGCCTTGGAGTTTCTTGCCCGTTCTTCTCCATAGAGATCTACGTTTAGGAATGGGCAACTAGCTTCAACTTTCTGACTAACTGACCGATTCTTTGACAATTCAAAAGTGTCTGTAAATGGTTTAATTGAAATAAATGCTTTGAGTTTGAGTTTGAACCGAATTATGCAAACACGCGGTAGTCACCTACATGAGCGAAGATAAACGAACTTAGCTTCGTTTCCAGTGTGGCCTGCGGTTTAGCATCGCTGGCTTTAGGTCGAAAGCTTTAGGTGTTTCATTGGTCGCTAAAGATAAGAAAAGCTCATTGATTTTAGCATTGAAAATTCTTTTTCACCTCAGCACTTCAAACAAGCCGGTTTTACTGTGTAAAGACAGTGAGCAAAATTCGTTTTTGCTGCGAGCGTGAGACAAAGTAACTTTTTAATTATTTTTTTTTAAATGCCGAGAACAATACTGGGTCTACTTACAAAATTCGAAAGATTTAAACTTCACTTTGTTCTGTCACTTTAACTTCGATACGAAAAAAACGAGAGATAAAAACAAGTCGATTCCAAGTTCGATTTTTAAATTCCATACTTAATAGGCCCAAAAAAGAAACAAACAAAACGTTAGAAAACACATATAACCGTATAATTGCAAATCATCTGTGGTATTGTAAATTATTATATTTTATTCTAAATAATCGAATTATATTTTTTATCAATTATAGATAATGTTGAAGAAATAAATACGAAGTTTATCATGTATCTACATAATTATTTATTGTTTTAACAATCTTTATTATTTTGGCAGAATACCGCGGGTGCAGTTTCAGAACGCATCTTTAAAAAATAGCGGGATATTTTTTTAAATTGTTTTTATCTTTTGAGCTAGCCACAAAGTTCAATACACGTTGGTTATAATAAACAATATTGTGGAGTATTTACTCAATGTTGAAAGCCACAATAAAGACAAAAGATGACGTCGTGTACATTGAAACCTATCCCAAACTTATTGCATTTTTGAAAAGAATGTCAGTGCAATAATTTTACTTTTAATTTTTTGATATACTTTGTTTTACAAATATACATGTGGTTAAATGTTTACCGTGTTGTATTTTTTTTACCTTTAGATACTACGAATAATACATTAATATGTTCTCGCTGCTGAGGTGAAAAGTTGTATGTGTTACACGAGACCAAAGTTATTTGCATCTCGTGTCTTTGAATCCCTCGCTACAGTCGCTGCTAACTTAGAATCACGAGCGTAGCGAGTGATTCAATTATAGAATTCTTCGCTTACTCGGGATTCAAAATCAACACTCGCAGCAAAAATCTACTTTACTCTCTTGTTGCACAAATAACTATTTCGATCGCTTCAGTAAGAGTACCCACTTTCAAGAATAGTGCGACCATGTGCATTTTAATTTTTTTTGTGTGGGAAATTATCAAATAACTTCTCCCGCTCTGGGCGGAGCGGGAGGGCGTGTTAGACTCTTGCTGACTAAAACCTACCCGTGTTCCTTCAGTTGCCTGTATGTTGCCAGGGGTCTGGAGAATTTAAAGGGCTTCAAAATGAAACCATTCTGGTTTCGATAGGATTATAATTAAGAGTAGATGTTTTCATGTTTACTCATTTCGGAGACTCCTTTTTTTAACTCCTCTGATTTTTAAAGGTACCTTATTGAAATAAAGACATTTTCAATGCCGAAACCGACCACCCGGCCACCCGGCTGACTGGAAGGAAGCATACCTAGATAATAATACACTTATACGGGTCGGAGGGACCATGAGTTCTGTGGATTTTTTTTCATCAAATCAAAAGCAATTCGTAAGAGACCAACCAATATTATTAATCCTATCAATACTTTTTCTTAGAACTAACGATGTTATTATGATTTTATGTTTCGCCACTCGTAGAGTCGTGGCACAAACAATCACCTAATATGCATAAAAATACTTCTCTAGTTTCATTCATGTAAAAAGTTCATGTTGTAGATATGTGATTCCTCATGATCTAAGGATTCCTTCTATGCCCGGGTTTCAGCACTGTGTGGATCGCCCGGAGGTCACGGTGGAGCATACGGTGGAGGTCTGCCCGGCTTGGGCGGAGCATCACCGTGTCCTCGTGGAGGCGATCGGCGGCGGTGATCTCTCGCGTCCGGCCCTGGTACAGGCCATGGTACAGAGCGAGAGGGCATGGGAGGCGTCACCACCTTCTACGAAGCAGTAATGCTCGTGAAGGAGGAGATGCAGCGCATGAGGGAGAGACAAATTTCATACCCTCATGCCCCTAACCGCCACAGAAGACGCCCTAGGCGTCGGGAATCACAGGCCGATTCCGAGCCACCGTAGACGCGGGCTTGCGGACGGTAAGCAATGGGTAGCTCGCCGTCTGATAATAACCAGGCCCGGATCGACGGCGCGTTGTGTATCACGCGCGTCTCAAAGAGATGTCAGCACAATTGAAAGGGTCCGATAGGGCCAATGCCTGACCGGTTACGGGTTTGTCCGAAAGGATTACCGGGGCCCCTGGCAACATACAGGCAACTGAAGGAACACGGGTGGGTTTTAGTCAGTAAGAGTCTGACACGCCCTCCCGCTTCGCCCAAAGCGGGAGAAGTTATTTGATAATTTCACACACAAAAATAAAGTATTCCTCCTATAACATAAGGCAGAACGCTATTATGATGTTTGTCTCACCATCGCCAACGAATATAAAACGTTAACTGACACATAACATACTGCATTGCCAACTAGCAAAATAAACCCCATTTGTCAGGATAATTGTTTTCTGAATAATCAACCAATATGATTTAGCAGATAAATTATTTTATCCCTCAGCGTTGTTTGGCTATTGAGTCGATTGTAAGATCAAGTAATAATGATACGTATTGAGTTGACTTGCAGATTTATTTCAAATGATGTTTACAAACAATTTCCGAAAACTGTTTTTTATAGATTTACGGGATTTCCAAAATATATATTGGCAGCACAGCCCTACCTTTGTCACTGTTACAATTGTCAAACAAAAGTCATTATTTCATTTCATTTGATTTTCTCTTATGTTTTCTGTTTGCAACCGTCGTGGCGCGCGTTTTTTCTAATTAAACTCTTATTTCATTCCTATTTAGCTGCATAGACGCTACTCCAAATCATAATTTTGTTACAAAAATGAGTGCATGGCCTGAAGTAACGACTGCAAAGTCGGAAAATCGCCATGAAATCAAATTGGCGGGTGCGGCTATTTCGAAACGTATTTCGGAAAGTGGTTTAGACAAAGGTATATTTCAATTAACAAATATTAACCTTCTAAATATCAGTGACACATGTCTATCAGCTATACCAGACGATATAAGTCGTCTGGTAAACCTGCAATCCTTGCTGTTGTTCGGTAACAAAATAACAGATTTCAATAAAAACATAACCTCTTTGAAGAAATTGAAAGTGCTTGATTTGTCGAGAAACCAACTGAAGAGTATTCCGGAGAGTCTGAACGACATGAAAGAGTTGACTAGTATCAATTTAAGTTCTAATGAAATAGAAGAAATGCCGAAATTCACTGATTTTCCCAGTTTGCTTACTGTTGATGTGTCAAATAACAAATTGACGAGTTTCTTGGACTTGGAGAATGCTGTCCTGCTTCATGTGACTGATCTGAAGATTAAAGGGAATACTATTGAGGTGTTGCCGAGCTACATTGTCCGTAGCTTGCCATCATTGAAGAACTTCGACATTGGAGACAATCAACTGAAGACTGTTCCTGGGGAAGTAGCCAACATGGCTAAATTGAAAGGTAAGTCATTTATTATTCCGCATAGTGTAGTGTACGTAATTTAGTTTTTTCATAAAGATGTTGATGTTACGTTTATAAAAAATATTAAAAGCTATGTTGAACTATTGATTGCACCACAGGTGGCAAACCTCGGGATCAATAAATTCATATTGCATAACATTATTGTGCAACTAAGCAAACATCAGAATGACTCACTTTGTATCTTTCTTCCAGAAATTAACCTTAAAGGCAACAAATTCACCGACAAGAGATTCATGAAGCTAGTCGATCAGTGTCGTACCAAGCAAATATTGGACTACATCCGTGACCACTGCCCGAAGGCTGACCAAACCCAGCCTGCAGGCAAGGGTAAAGGAAAAAAAGGCAAGAAGGAAGAACCCACGCCTGAAGAAACAGAGTGTGATCTCTGTCATTCTTTGAATATATTACACGTAGAAGATGATACTCAACGAGTTAAGATTATTGAATCCCAAGTAACAGTGGTCCGTCCATATATCCTGTGTTGTATCGTGAATGACCTGTCCTTCAACGAGACTTCTTTCAAGAAGTTCATACAGCTGCAGACGAAGTTGCATGACACGGTCTGTGATAAGAGAAATATTGCTACAATCGCTACTCATGACTTGAATAAGATTGCACCAGGTTTGTTTTTTTATTTGTTCTTTCTCAAGCTTCAAATTCAGGGTACTCATTTTATACAAAATATTTACTTGTGTGTTCTGTCCCATATTTGGGACTTAAAAGGAAAGACATTGTGTAGTCCACCCACACCTGTGTGGACCTAAGCACGAATACGGAGTAGATGGCTTGCTGGAGTCACGCTCTTCCCGCCAATAATGACCTCCACCTCATCCGATGAAAGTAAAAACTGATCACGGATTGAAAATGAAAAAAAAAAATATTTGGGACAAGATTGTCAAGCTTTTTACCCGACAGCACCAGAAGGAGGGTAATGTTTTTAACTGCCCCGTTAGTCTAGTGGTTGCAAGTGCTACTGCTGAGCATGAGGCCTGGAGGTCCGATTCCCAGGTTGGGCAAAGTGTTATTAGGTTTTCCATCTGGAGTTTTTCAGTAGTAGCCCGGAATCTGGAATTGTGCCTGATTGATGGTAATAGGCTCACCCTCATGTAAGGTGAAATGTGGGTGTCGCACCTCTGCCTAACCCTTCGGGGAAATACAGGCATGATGTAATGTCATAGTGAAGCTTTTTTCAAGATTTTAAAGAAACATAAAAGCTTAGCTTACCTCAATTATTTATGATAAGATATGTAGCATTCACAGAAATACTTTGTTCACTTCAGCCTGCTCATGCTCATAAATCTTTAGAAACTTCTAGCAGTAATATAGCACCAATCTAAGCCACTGGCCATCTCAACTCATTCTTAATATTCCCAGGTGACCTAGTATACACAGCAAAGGCCCCAGCAGCCCTAAAACTGATCCCGCTGTCGAGGCTGCGACCCTACTCCGGCGAGCAACTGTTCCAGCAGCTTACCGCAGAAGCTGAGGCTCTGCGCAAGGAGAAGAAGAGGAATGTCTACTCTGGGATACACAAGTATGTGCATAGTCATTTTTATTTGTCATGATTACACTTGCATAGGAGACACAGACACCGAAATCTAACATTTTAAATGAAGAAAGTTGTTGTTAGCCAGAAAAATCTTGTAACATGCAAAGTTCAACAAAAAAAAGGCACTAAGAAGTGCTGAAGGGCGGGCGTTTTGAGAAACTGTCTTATGTAATTTTGACGTTCGAAAAGTGCTGATTCTCAGCCTAGTTTGAATAAATTACTTTTGAATTTTGAAACCATAGAACATAATCTTTTTTTTTTCTTTTTGAAGAATTTATGATTATATTTTCAAATGTTTCATTTTTTTTTTTTCAAATCTTGCAGCACAACTGATCCTACAAATTTTCGGCCTATTTCGATATTACCCACATTGAGCAAAATCTTTGAAAAATTAATTTTAAAACAAATGTTGGGACATTTCAATGCACATAATTTACTTCATCTGAAACAGTTTGGTTTTACAAAGGGTCGTTCAACTACAGATGCGGGCGTGGAATTACTAAAGAACATATTCGAGGCCTGGGAGGAGTCGCAAGATGCTCTTGGCATTTTCTGCGACTTGTCCAAGGCCTTCGATTGCGTACATCATGATACACTCATCAGGAAACTGTACCACTATGGTATGAGGGACAAGGCTCTTGACCTTCTGACTTCTTATCTGAACAACAGAATTCAGAGGGTCGATGTTAATGGCAAGAGAACTGCAGGATCTGCGGTCACCATGGGCGTTCCGCAGGGTTCAATTCTTGGTCCTTTTTTATTTCTAATTTATATAAATGACTTGCCCTATCACATAAGGGATAATCACAAGATCGTATTATTCGCAGATGATACTTCCCTCATTTTTAAAATCAAACGTCAGTTAGTCAACTTTGAACAAGTTAATGATGCACTCTCTAAAGTTGTGCATTGGTTTAATGTAAATAATCTTCTCCTGAACGAAAAAAAAACTAAACTCATTAAATTTTCAATGCCAAATATCAAGCAGCTATCTACCAATGTTCAGGTTAATGGAACAGAATTGGACCCTGTTGAGTCGACAGTTTTTCTTGGAATCACTATTGATGGTAAATTACAATGGGGCCCACACATAGAAAAATTGTCAGGAAGGCTAAGTTCGGCCGCCTATGCTGTTAAAAAAATTAGACAGATAACTGACGTGGATACAGCCAGAATTGTTTATTTTAGTTATTTTCATAGTCTTATGTCATATGGGATTCTTCTCTGGGGAACCTGTGCGGACATTAATACTATCTTTGTTCTACAGAAAAGGGCTGTTCGAGCCATTTACAACCTAGGTCCAAGAGATTCCCTTAGAGAAAAATTCAAAGAAATAAATATTCTGACTGTAGCCTCACAATATATTTTTGAAAACCTATTGTATGTACACAAAAATATATCAAATTTTAAGAAAATGTCCGATATTCATAGTTTAAATACCAGGAATAAACACAACCTTGCTGTACATCGCACACGTCTCCACAAAGTAGGCAACTCATTCATGGGTCAATGTATACGCTTTTACAACAAACTCCCCATTGACATTCGAAACTTACCCATTAAACGATTTAAAATCTGTATTAAAACCAAAATTTGTAGAAAAGGGTACTATACAATTTCAGATTATTTAGAAGATAAAAAAGCTTGGGATTGAACTGCTCGCTCTGCTAAGCCTTGTGATAAAACCATAGAACTAGACATTTTAATTATTATGTAAAATCAACATATACCAGTTTTATAAAACGTTGACATTGTTGGAAAATATAATCAAAATGACATGATTACTTTGTAAAGTATTATATTATTTTAACTATTGTGAATGTGAGGACTATGTGGATATTATTTTTATTTCTCTTCTAGTTTTAGTGATGGTCTGGCAGTTTGAGTAGTTTTTGCGGCCTACCCAAATGTCCTTTCTTTGGTATTGCTCGTCGAGTTGAGCTCCTTAAGTTCTAAGTTGAGCTCCATGATTACTGACAAATGCTTGCACTGACTGGACAGGTCCACTCAAATCTGTGTGGTTCTTTCCTCAAAAGACCTTTTCAGACACTAATCTACATGGTCCTCATATGGCCTGACCAAGATTATGTCTGGACTTTAAAAGAGACTGCGACCTCTGAGTTTCTTTTGGCCTTTCTTCTCAGAGTAGTCAGATAGGAAAAGCCGAACTCATCTAGCTTATTTTTAATATTTTTTTATATGACGTGTAAAAGTGATTCCGATATCCTATTTACAGAATAAACAATTTCATTTCATTTCATTTAGTTTGAGGTGAATAAATAAACAGCAATAAGATTTAGTTGCAGCCAGTTTAACTCCAAATCCAACCTGTGGCACAGATATACGATACAGAGACTTCACTCTGCAAAATCGTTTAAATAAAAAGCGACTCTTGCCACGACACAATAAAGTGCAATTCAGGTCGCACAGCGCTAATCACCTACAGTTATATTCACATAGAAGTTCTTCTGACTATGTTACACTCATTGAATCGGCCCGACAAGACGAGCCAGCCTAGCTTCATACTTAAGATTTAGAAAATTAAAATGGTTTTAACATAATTGATTGTGTTGTTATAGATACTTGTACTTATTGGAAGGCAAGCCAGTGTACCCTTGTCTGCAAGACGCCAGCGGGAAGGTCATCAGCTTCCCCCCAATTACTAACTCAGAGGATACTAAGGTATTTACATTATGTTGCCGAATATGATTATAATATAGAATTAATAAGTTAGTAATAATTTAGTGAAATCAGAAATTTGACTTGATTAGGTTCAAATCAAACTTCACTGAAATAATTTTGTATTTAAAGTCCTTCAAAAGTTAAAGTTATTGGGTGTCTCTTTATTATGAAATTCTTAAAATTCTTATATTTTTTATTTTATCTTTTGCTGGTTTTGGTCTCTTCTTTCTCTTCGCATGGCTTCGCTAGTGTGTATAAGACATACACTGGCGCGATCAATAGAGTCGCGTTTGTACGTTTTTTTTTTGGGTGAGAAATTATCAAATAACTTCTCCCGCTCTGTGCAGAGCGGGAGGGCGTGTCAGACTCGTACTGACTAAAACCCACCCTTGTTCCTTCGGTTGCCCTGTTGCCGGGGGCCACGATGTCCCTATCGGTTTTCTTCGAACCCCCGGCAGGCCTTGGCCCTAGCGGACCTCGTCTATTCTGCTGACATCTCTTTGAGGCGCGCGTGGAACCCAACGCGCCGTCGACCCGGGCCTGGTCCTTATCGGATGGCGAGCTACCCATTGCTCACCGTCCGCAAGCCCGCGCCTACGGTGGCCAGAAATCGGCTCGCGATTCCCGCCCTGGGCGTCTCCTCCTGCGGCGGTTAGGGGCGTGAGGGCGCGAACTTTGCCTCTCCCTCACGCGTTCCGCCTCCTCCTTTGCGAGCATTGCCGTTTCGCAGAAGGAGGTGACGGCCTGCCATTTCCTCTCGCTCCGTACCATGGCTTGAACCAGGACCGGACACGAGAGATCACCGCCGCCGATCGCCTCTACGATTAGGAAGCGACCTAACAAAGCGAAGAGAAAGCGGAGACCGAAACCAAAAAAAGATAAAATTAAAAATCTTTTTTCCTTTTTTAAATAATCATAATGAAGCTAACACAACACAATTTCCCTCAGATGTCTCAAGAAACCAAGTCAATGTTCGTAGAAGTGACGTCACACACGTCGCTCGGCGCCTGCAAGACTGTGATGAACAAGCTGCTGCAAGAATGCGTCCTGCTAGGAATAGGACCCCAGGACCCTGACGCTGCCTACCACACCCTCACTGTGCAGCAGGTAAGAAAATGATATAAAATAGTAGAAATTATATAGTACAGCTGCTGTGGGAAGCCTATGTTCAGCAATAGGCGTCGCTTGGCTGAAATAATGACATAGTACAGTCAGTAACAAAAGTCATTTTTATAATATTTTTTTTACTGGAAGTGATATTAAACGAAATGTTGATAATATTTTATGTGAAAGTTTACTGAAACTATGCAACAGTACCTGGGCGACCGAACTCTGCTCGTGTGAAAATAGAGAAAACGAATTTTCTCAGATATGAAACCTAGCTAGACCGATTTTTCGTCCCCGTAAACCCCTGTACAATCAACTTTCATCGTAATCGTTAGAGCCGTTTTCGAGAACGTGATCACAAATATACAGGGTGTTTGGCAGAACGTTGAACATACGAAAATGGTGGATAGGTGGGGTCATCTGCTACTTACTCAGCCCTAATTTATTTGGCCCTGGCGCCCTGGATATTTTTTTTTTTTTTTTTGCTTTCTTCTAGTTTCTCAACTTTCTTAACTTTAAAGTGTAATTTTTATTAAAAAAAATGGGTAAAACAGGTATTTTTTTTTAATCTTTAATATTGGCAGATTCTTATAACAGAAAGATGTAAAAAATACTTAAATCCTAATTTCAAACTGCATTAAAAAAAAAAAACCAGGGGGCCAGGGCCAAATAAATTAGGGCTGAGTAAGTAGCAGATGACCCCACCTATCCACCATTTTCGTATGTTCAACGTTCTGCCAAACACCCTGTATATACAAATATTGCTCATTTAATAGTATAGGTTTACTGACAAATTGTCAGTGTACTATATCTGCCTATCCCCTCGGGAAATACTGGCGTAATATTACATTAGGTTTAACTACTACCTCTCAATTGTAGCTTAAACGTCCATTACATGGTATTTACTTATGATATCTGAATGATACCATCATTTCCAAGGCCCCAGATAAGCCGAAACAAATCAATGCCTTTTGTAACACGAAGGCTGTTTCACCTTTTTTTACACAACAAATTTTTTTTTTCCCCAGGTTAAAGTAGTCGATCCTGAAGGTAACCTCAAGAACGTGTACCCATCGCGGACTGACTGCGTCTTCGAAGGAACTAACATAAGGGTTGTACGTAATAACAAGAAGTAATTCTACGATCTTACTCATCTGAACGCCATTGCCGAGAAATCATTGAAGGAAGATGCGAAAGACTCTAGTTCCATTGACTTACGGTATGCTGCCATTAATATGTCACCTCGAGTATTAGAAAAAAATCCTTGAAAACTATACAAAAGATTGTGTGTGCTTATTACCACACGACAGAAGTGAAACGACTGGAGCCAAGTGTACGTTATTCAGCGTCACCACCCGACTGGAGCCGAGGATACGCGATTCAACGTCACCGACCCGACCGTGCCGGTTCAGTTTCGTTCACTATTCGGAAAGAGCGCAAAGTGCGCGTACAGAATTTTTCCCTTAAAAAGTTTGCTTTGTAGAGCGTCGTCTCTGTCACTCATATCTTTGTATAATAAGCGTCAAAATTTATGGCGGTTCTGAAGTGCGCTAATCGTGCGCAGTAACCCCACCCCTTACCCCCGCTGACACGTGAATTTGTTACTGCGCAGGGACTCGCCTCATGTTTCGAGCCGCCATAAAATTTGCATCGGACTTATAACATTCTCTTTGTAATACTCGATGTGCCATTCTAACGGGTGTGTAACGTTTGAAATAATAACAAAAGTTCTAATGACCATAATTATGACCTAATTTCATTGAATCTTTTTTTTTTAACTAACTATGAAATGATAGGATGAATTTTTGATATAATTTCATTTTACCTAATTTTATATGGTGTAATGTACATTTAAATTAATGTTCAATTAGTATATTATTCAGTTACTAAAATATTCAAAATCTATAAATAAAGTTTAATATAATTTAGAAACGTCGTCATTTGGGTTAGGTTAGAACAGTGATCATTAACGCGCGAAGGCGAGCGAGCAAAGCGAGCGTGCCGCAGCAGACGCCGCCGAGCGCCAGATCCCCTCTATTGTTGGTGAATCATTTGGGTTAGATGAGGTTATTTATTACAGAATTTTAACTGAAAATAAGTAAATTGAAAATTATGTCAACTGAACATTATAAAAAACTTTTACAAAAAAAATCAACCGGCTTCCAAAAAAAAACACTACAAAGTGAAAAATAACTTAAATTTCGGAAGTCGATGACAAATAACGAAAATACAAAACCAAAGACACTGACTGTAACTGGGTCAGTTTGTAATTTATCTAAGTTACATTAGCCTAATGCCAACTGCTCATCACCTTATACAAAATATTGTTTTTCCCGATGCAGGGACGTTCATCGTTGAGGATTCTCCTGGTACTTTACCATCAGCTCCACTTCTCCATATGCATTGTGACGAGCATAAATTGCATTGCAACCATATTAAAGTAATCGAATCGCAACCTGTGAAATACTTATTATTGAGTAGTTCCGGTGGCCATTTGTGGTCTTCATTATCAGTTCCACTTCACCAAGAGCAACTGCACGAGTTACTATAAAAAATATCCAAATCGCTATAGGTTTGCCTATAATATTTGAAGAGTTCCCTCGATTTCTCCAGGATTCCATCATCAGGTCCTGACTTGATTGCAATGGGACCACCTCGAAATTATACCCTTTCAAACAAAAAAAGAATTTTGCAAATTCGTCTATACATGATTGAGTTATGCCCGAACATACATAAAAAAAATATATAAAAACAACCGAATTGATAACCTCCTCCTTTTAAAAGTCGGTTAAAAAAGAGCATTATACAAATTGAAAATTATATGAAATGAATACTAAATGTTATTAGAGCAAAAGAAGGTTATATGAAATATAACATTAGATCACATGAAATTAGGTTATTTGATTTTATAACATACGAATATTCTGTTATTATGCCATATATTACACACCCCATTCTATCATCCGGGTACTGTAACTTGGCACTTTGCGATTGTGACGTCATAGTACAATGTGTCAAGTTATGTCAATGGGCTTCAAAAAACAAGGATCTGTCCAAAAAACTTCCCAATAATTCTGTATAATGGAACATTTATGTCAATATAAAATAATACATTGAATAGTCAAAATATAAACCAGTTATCGCACAAACATTTTAAATAATAAATCAAGCGTTTTAGGCTATCTTAGTTCACTGTTAGACTTAATTTAATAACTACTTGCATGTTCGACAATGAGAACTTACTTTTTTTTTCCTAATTAATGAATGATTGATTCTAAGTTTATAATTTTGATGAAGGTTTACTTCTTAAGTTAATAATGTTGTGTTTAAAATTAAAATGTATTCAGGTATTCGCTCAAATCAGTGGCGTGCGTTTCATAAAGACAGAAAGACACTGCCTACCCTAGTTCTGATAATAGATCTAATATTATTTTATCAATAAACAAAACAAATCATAAATCAGCTCCACCTATCGAGTGCCGGTGGTATCATCATTCGAATTTCGCATCATCTCGATTCGCGCTGCACTAGCGCCGCCTCGCCTCTGCCACGGTAAAGACACAAACTATTCGTCTCTGAATGTTTTTATGTGTGCTCTCGTGGTAAGTCGTATTTAATGTGTGTGCGTTCCTATAGCTACGCGGGCTTTGCTGACACACAATGACAAAAATCACGCACACAACTGCAAGAATAGCCAGTGTCTTTTTGTAGTTATTCTATACAGCTAAGACGAAAAATTACGACTCGTACCGAACATTACCGAAGGAAAGTTTGCTATGCAATGCAAATATTTTAGGAAATAACGTTGTTTCATTGAATTTTATACATTTAGATGACCATAATTTTTTGTCGTATAACCTTTTTTACCCTTTATTGCCCGTTTTACTATAGTTGCCATATTGTTTGACGTGCGTTGTGTTTGTGAATACGCTATCAGGTAATTAGAATTTGATTGTTGTTATTAGTGTAAAATGGATAATATTGTCTGTGAAAGTTGTTCAGATGGTGTGTGTATTGAGAAAATAAAACATGATGCGTTTTCAAAACTATATTTCGGTGAAAAAAAAAACAAGTTATCGAGATAGGTCGTGGTACACCGGATTTGCAATTAATACAAATTAAAGGTAAAGTCAATCGTAAATTCAATAAAAAACAATATGATTCATATCATTGGCTGACAGGTTGCATACACAGTACCTAATCGGTTATTTTGTTTCGTTTGTCTACTATTTTCAAATAATAAAACCGTCTGGAACGACACCGGTTACGCTGATATTCATAATTTTCCTACCGCCGCGAGAAAACATGAACAATCTGAAAAACACTTAGAAGCTTCCCTTAAATATCACACCTTTGGAAAAAATCGTATAGAGACGCGTTTAATCATCAATCGACAAGACGACGCGACGAACCAAAACCAACGTGCAGTATTTTTGGTGAGTAAAATTTTCTGCCTACCCTGTCTTAAAACTGTGTGCACGCCACTGGCTCAAATGCGTTGTTTTGTGTGTCTTAAGTTTTATAAACTTTATTATTAATTACGTTCATTAATTTCTGATGCAAAGAGGTTATTAAAATCATTTAACATTTTCGAAAGCTATAATCGCACGTCCCCATACTATTTCTCGGACTTAAAATCAGCTACAGTATACATTAAGTTAATAAATTGTCTGTGATGAATCATACTATTTGATTAGTTTGACCGAAACCGCCTTACCGTGCCTTAGGAATGCACGGCGAGGCGGGAGGCGGGACCGTGAGCGTTTACGAATGAGCGATCTGCACTGCCCCCCCGTTTCGCCGCGCACACCCCTGAGGCGCGGTACAGCGGTTTCGGTCAAACTGTAGTACAGTATTGATGTGACACATCGATAGGTACCGATTATAACTTAAAAAGTAAGAGAAAGTTTTTGTTAAATGTTTTCATTTTAATACTAAGTATTTTTGTAACCTTTGTTTTGTTTTATTTCACCAATTTCTACTTCGTACGGCTGATAAACTGAATTCTACAGTAATGCTGTTTTTCTGGCACCTGCTACCCGGATTCTAAACAAATTGTGCCAAGTTTTACGTATACTCTTTTCGCTGCCAAAAATGCCACTAGATGCTCAGATGGCAGCCGCTCCATGTAAAATAAAATATTCAGCCCGCATTTGGTTAGCCTAAAGCCGATTCTAACCACCAGCGCCGGCCCTAGCACTTGGTCAGGCTAGAGCGTGATTGTCTTTCGGCTTCCTTTGATCGACGCTTTCACTTAACGAACATTCTACTTCGGTTTCATGTTTCATCATTTCATAAATAATAATTCCAAAATTTAAAAAAATCTATTTTTATTTTAAAATTTGACACTTGTTGAAAATTAAGTTCTAATTAGTATACTACTGCTTCTTTAACATTAAGAAAGCATTTTTATACTGCTTTAAAACTAAATTAGTATTTGGTGTTAATTTCAACCTACGACTACGCATTTCGCTTTTTGGCGCCCTTTGCTACTGGTGCGTAGAGCGACCGCTTCTCTCGCTCTGCCCCAGGGCCGGCGCTGCTAACCACTAACAACCACATTTAAAGGGCCAAATTGATGTTGAAACAAACATCGCCAAATTATTATTCTTTACATTCTTGGAAGCATTTCATGTAAAAGAGTATCTGGGAGTTTTAACTTAATTTTTTTATCTTACATCTGTTTTTGCCTTTGAGGTGTTCATCGACCTTGCTGACTGTACCGTGTACCACAGACCGTAAAATCAAACAATTCAAAAGGCAATTTCGCGTATATCTATGGCCTCCTTTAGCTCCAAAAAGAACGATGCGTACAAATATTTTATATTGCAACACTAAAGTTAAACGTCAATGTCAAAAATCGAATTTACAACATTTTCAAAACAAGTTAAAACAGGTGTGTGTTTTGTTTTGTTTAATTTCCGTGTTTTTAATGGTGTAAAAAGATTTAAAATGCGGCGCAGCCAAGCGCCGAGCCAGGTCGGCTCCAACGACAATATCTTCAAAAGCCCACTACTAGAATCTAAACGAAATAAACGGCGGGAATGTACGAAGATACCACTAACTCAGAAATCTGCTTCTCAAACATTAACTGCTTCTGAACACGAGAATTTAATCAAGCAGATACTGAACAAGCCTTTCAAGGTTCCCATACCGAACTATGTATCCTCGTTTTGTGGTAAAAGCTTGGGTCTAAAGAGGACACAGGTTAGACGAGCCTTACACGATCCAGATGAACCGAATGCTTTGGTATTGTATCGCCCACCTTACATCCCTGAACATGAAAAGATGAAAATGAGTCCTAGTGACATCAGAGTTGCCGTGGTCGTGGATCCAGTGCTGGGGCACGTCTTACGACCTCATCAGCGAGAAGGAGTGAAGTTTATGTATGACTGCGTCACTGGACATCAGATAGAGAACGCCTATGGCTGCATTATGGCCGATGAAATGGGGTTAGGAAAGACTTTACAATGTATTACTCTGTTATGGACACTTCTGAGGCAAGGACCTGACTGTAAACCTACAATTTGTAAAGCAATCATTGTCTGCCCAAGTAGTTTGGTCAAGAATTGGTACAATGAGATACATAAATGGCTAGGGCAAAGAATCAATGCTCTGGCCATGGATGGAGGGTCAAAAGCTGACATTACTTTAAAACTACAGCAATATATGAACACATTTACCACAACTCGAGTAGCCACCCCAGTTCTTATCATCTCATATGAAACATTTAGAATTTACACCAATATTCTCCATTCATCTGAGGTGGGATTAGTCCTATGTGATGAAGGTCATAGACTGAAGAACTCTGAGAACCAAACATACCAAGCTTTAATGGGTTTGAAGGCTAAAAGAAGAATTTTGATATCAGGAACTCCAATCCAGAATGATTTGACTGAATACTTCAGTTTAGTACATTTTGTTAATGAAGGTATCCTAGGCACAGCACATGAATTCAAGAAAAAATATGAAAATGCAATTCTAAGAGGGCAAGATGCTTTAGCAACTGCTTCAGAAAGAGAAAAAGCACAGGAATGTCTGGCAATTTTAACCTCCATTGTCAACAAATGTATGATCCGCAGAACTAGCAGTCTGCTCACTAAATACCTGCCTGTTAAGTTTGAACAAGTCATATGTGTGAAGATGACTCCCCTTCAGACACAACTGTACAAAAACTTCATCAATTCTGATGCTATCCGCAATAAGTTCAATGGCAATGGAGACAAGAACACCCTCAGTGCTCTTTCTAGTATCACTACTCTTAAGAAACTCTGTAACCATCCTGATTTAGTTTATGACAAGATAGTTGAAAGATCTGAAGGTTTTGAAAAGGCTCTGAGCCTGTTACCAAGCAATTATGACATCAAAGATGTGAAGCCAGAATTGTCAGGAAAGCTCATGATATTAGATTGTATCCTGGCTAACTTGAAAACGAATACTGATGACAAAATTGTACTCGTTTCAAATTATACACAAACTTTAGATTTATTTGAGAAACTATGCAGAAAGAGATCTTATTTATATGTGAGACTTGATGGTTCCATGACAATCAAGAAACGAGCTAAGGTTGTTGAGAGTTTCAACAACAAGGAGAACAAAGAATGGATATTCATGCTGAGTTCCAAAGCAGGTGGTTGTGGACTCAACCTTATTGGAGCAAACCGACTAATCATGTTTGACCCTGACTGGAACCCTGCCAATGATGACCAAGCCATGGCTAGAGTGTGGCGTGATGGACAGAAGAAACCTTGCTACATATACCGGCTTCTAGCTACAGGAACCATTGAGGAAAAGATATTCCAAAGACAAGCACACAAAAAGGCGTTAAGTGACACTGTAGTTGATCAAAATGAGGAATCTCTTAGACACTTCACTTCTGAGGACTTGAAAGATCTGTTTAGATTAGAAGAAAACACATTATCAGACACACACAGCAAGTTCAAATGCAAGAGATGTGTCAACAACATCCAAATTACAATTCCCCCAGAAAATTCTGACTGTACCTCAGATTTGTCCAACTGGTACCATTGTGCAGACAAGAAAAACTTAGCTGATTTAGTTCTAAAACAATGTTGGGATTTAGCAAAGACCATTTCTTTTGTTTTCCACCATAGATCTGCCCAAACAGAAGCCCAGAAGGCTATAGAAGCAGAGAAAGAGAATCTTCCAGAACCTAAAAGAAGGAAGGTAGAAATTGATGAAGATTATTCTGAACCTGATGATAGTGGAGATGAAGATTACAAGTGAATATTTAATGCTGGTCATTTTTATACCAGAGAAGAAATTATGTTGATTGTAAATAGGTTTTTCTTTAAGTTTTAATGCCAATTATGGAAAAAATCTTTAATTATAGTATTTTTTGTATGTCTTGTTTTGTTTGAACTCCTCTATGGCTTTGAACCAGTCTCACCAACCATCACCAACAAGTTAATTTTGGAATATCATAATTGGGGAAATTAAAAGCAGAAATTTTAACATAACAGCATATATTAACAAATAAATTGTTACAAAAAAATTGAATAAAAATAAATTAGCTACATACTAAATAATTAACCATCATCCTTACATTCATAAACTACCATCTTATTCTAATACCTTTCAGGATATTGCTTACATCACAAAAGTACTGACGATTTTAACTTCGTTCGAAAACATCACATTCTAACCACTCCTTCAGGGGGGCGTGCATTAATTACGTGAGGCGTTTAGGGGGGGGAGGGGGTCAAGCCGAATCTCACTCGGCAAATATAACCAAATTATTATTTTCCGCAAGATACAGTAAACTGGGTAATTATTATAAAAATAGTTAAGCAAATTATGTTTATTTAAATAAATCCAACGCAATCAAGCTCATATTAACGTATGTACACAAAAAATACACACTTAGAAAAATCTCACGTGAGGTTAGGGGGAGAGGCGGGCCAAATATCGTGACATCTCATCTAGGGGGGTAGAGGGGTTGGAAATTCGCCGAAATCGCCTCACGTACTAGTGCGTTTATTCTGAAAGTAGGCAACGTCGCAAATAGCTGTCAAATATTTCGCTCTTTTGATTAATTTGGCAATATTACTGTATGGAAATATGGCTAACTAGTGAACTTAAATACAGATGATAAAATGCAATAATTAATATCGTAACACCGAATATTTAGTTTTAGATGGAAACTTTATTTTAGTTGCACTATCATATTATATCATATACCTATCTACGAATCTCACAAATTACCCATAATATTGTTGGCGTAGGTGGAGAACCAAATAACAAAAAAAAACTTTTTTTGGAGAAAACTGCGATTTATTTATGCGGCATGATAAGAGTGTTACGAAAATGGTGAAAAGTCAATTTGCCAAAATCGCAATTATTTAATTCTCCACCTACGCCGACGATATGTCTATTTTACAATTTCATTCGGTATATCTTTGATCATAGATCTATCATAATATATGATGGTGTAACGCCCCCTTACGAGCTAAAATAGGTTCACGCTATAGGTGCATTTGGACCACTCCAAATGCACCTATAGCGTGAACCTATTTTTTACCAGCCATTAGAGAAAATCTTATATTTACGCAAAGTTTTGATATTATTGTTTTTGATCAATCTATGCCTAAATTTACGTAGCACCGTTTCACGACATTAGTATGTGCTTTACTAGTATCTTATATTTAACTAGAACAGCTAAGCTTAAGTCCATAAGCCCAGCTCGGTGGTTGTGCTGAATATCCTCGCTTTTCAGCTTCCTCGTTCACTTCAAACGGGTTCTTGAAGAGTTTCAGCAAAAATCGTACCTGAAATTCATGGATATTTATTAGCAAAGCAACAGTTAAATGGACTGCTCTTATAAAGTTTCTAGTATAAATCGAACTCGCCGCCCTAAGCGAATCCTTACTGACCCTGACGACCCCATTACCCTCCTCCAGGAGAGCAGTAGGGAAACCAGCATAGTGTACAAAAACAGACGCCTCCCGTCATTCCGATCTCGCCGCCGAGGTCCTTTGCGATCGCGACCGCGTCCCCGAGTAAATGATACTCCCCCCGACCCTTGCTCGATAACGAGGTGCCAGCAGTTGTTGCAGCTGAGCACGTAGCTTTAAATTCCCCGACTAAGAATCATGATCAAAACTTTGATCCAGCCCGTCCCATCCTTGATGTCCTCCCTCCGGTTGACGCGCTAAGCCGAGGTTCGTACCCCACAGGGGGTGCCCTTAGCGAGCGTTCACCTAGTTTTAATTAGCATAGTTGAATAACCCCTGGCTGGAGGTTTTAAGTGTAGTAGCTTAAGGCACCCACAGGAAAGCCCGGTTAAGTGTAGTCATGAGCTCAGCGATCACTAACTAAAAAAAAAAATATAAAGTTACCTAGATTAAGGTTTTTCGAATCCACAGGTAATCCAATGTGTCGCAGTTTCTTTCAACATTTAGGAAAAAGTTTTTTTATTGATATTTTTGCAGGAGACGCTGTAGAAATTAATATAATGCACATAGTAAGTACCTTTTCAAAATCATTTTTCTCAGCATCTTTGATAGCCTCCTCTAGGATCCAATTTCTCGGCACATAAACTGGATTTACTTTGACCATTCGCTCGATTCGCTCTTCTTCAGACACTGTTAAAATGACAAAATAATGGACTTACAAAACATACACAGGCTAAGTATAAAAATATGTATTGTTCTAATTGGGCAACGAAAAAATCACCGACTACGAACTGTTAATTCAGAAAACGTCTTCCGGCTGATTTTGTGTTTCAAACTTATCATTTTTGAATAAGACGGTAGCATTTATTTCAATTAAACCATTTACAGGCACTCTTGAGTTGTCAAAGAGTCGGTTAATTAGTCAGAAAATTGAAGCTAGTTGCCCATTCCAAAACGTAGATCTCTATGGAGAAGAACGGGCAAGAAACTCCAAGGACACTCTTTGATAAGGACATCTTATATAGACAAAATACAGAAAAATAATCAGCTGTTCCATACATTTTGACCGCGTAGGTATTGCATTTTTCTATGAAACAGCAGTTTTTTTAAAAAAATAACCGATGAAAAATTTCAACGCAGGGGTTTCAGAATGGCTGCGAATAAGGGCCGAAAGGGAAATCGTGGCCCCCCGGCAACATGGCAACCGAAGGAACACGGTTGGGTTTTAATCAGTAAGAGTCTGACACGCCCTCCCGCTCCGCCCAGAGCGGGAGAAGTTATTTGATAATTTCCCACCCAAAAAAAAGAAAAAAAAGGGGGTTCAGAATCATGTACTGAATCCATGGTTTCAGTTTTCGCGTCGATGTCCCTGCCACCCTGTAATATTATCTTTGCTTTGCTGTTTTGGTGGACTTTCACACTATAGGGTACTACAAAAACAAGCAATCATCCATTCAGTCGATACCTATCACTATCAGTGGCGTGCCTAGGGGTCAAAATTAGGGCAAGCCGCCAGATTTTTTACGAAAAATAAAATCTGCCAAGTGAGGGATTGACTTATTTTCATTTATGTTGTTCATGGTATAACATTATTATAATTTTGGTTAGAAACCTTTCAAATGCGAAAAGGTCATGACATGTCAGGCACGTAATTGTCATAAGCGCCATCTATCGCCACGGATGCGCGTAATTACACCGCTTAGTCGAACCTTTTTACCATAATTCATATTGGCTTGTCTCATGCAAAATTTTTCGATCAAAAGTCACTAGATGGCTCCCATAGTATCGATTTGTTGTTCTATTGCCAAACGCATAATTTTATGAGTTTAAAATTTTAATGTCGATTGAAAATGTTAACATGAGATATTACCTACCTAAACAAAATTTTATAATTTATCATAATCATAATGACAATAGCCAACTCTAATCTTTATTTCAAAACACCTATGAAGAATCTCTTCGATACGGACATTATTGTTTTGTGATCTCAATGAGATGTACTTAAACATAATAGGATGGTTTATTTTTCAGCAGTTTTCCAAAACTACATTGCCATAAAAACGACACTAGTCATATGCTTTCATGGCACCAGCTACTTACATAAGTTTGTGTAATAGACATTCGAATGCCTATTTCAATCTATTCTTCGACTGACAAAAATACATGTTTTTTTTCCGAGAAATAGGTACAATAATTTGAGGTTGGTTACGGTGAAGTAAAGAGTTACTTATTGTCAGAAAAATCAATATAAATACCTTTACGAACACAGTTTCCGAATTCCCATTTTGATGATGATGATGTCCTTCACAAGGAACAATTGCATGCGTTTCCGAATTAATTTTAATGATAGGAAACTTTTGAATCACTTCAAAACAAAGATAGTAATCACAGCAAAAACTAATCACAATTCACAACACTTAAATTCACAGAAAATGAAAAAAATATCAAAGCAAAAAAAAGCGCCAATAGCCGCTCAAAACAAATTTGAACTAACTTGAAAATTGTATCATTCTATAGAAAATCACGCATTGCGCAGCGTCTTGCGCAGCGTCTTGCAACGACATAGGTAGTTGCTTCACTCCTACTATTCATAATCAAATACACGATTCGTTCCATTCATAAAAAATCAAAAGCCGGGCTTAAAAATTAGAACATTTTGCGAAATGAGTACATACTAATGGTACCAACAACGTTAACAATTTTCCATGCGAAAGATGAGAGGTATGAAGCCTCATAAGAAGCCCCCTTGTGTGAGCGAGAAAGCAATGCAATGTACCACAGAATTGACGTTTTCATTCATCGATGCGATCTCGCGTCCTGCTTAACGCTATAGTGTTAGAGTGAGATCGCAACTGCGGCATCCGATATAGTTTGGCAACGTGCGTGATGAAAACGGCGCGGAATTTAAATATTATTCTTTGAGTACGTAAACCTGGCATCGTAGCTTCTAAAGCGCGCGGCTGATACGGTGCAGCGCGGAGTTTAATGTTATTATTCTTATCAATTCTTGCGACATGAATGAATTACTTGGTTGCTTTACAAGTTTACGGGTGTAGTTTTTTTTTTGTGGGCTCATCTTTGAATGCAAGCCGGGCTTTTCGGCTTCTATGGAGGTACCGCCACTGATCACTATTACCAGTTAAGTACACATAAAGAAATATGTTGGTGTTTACTGCTTACCATTCTCTTTGTTTAGTCTAGTATTGTATTCTTGCGTCCACTTCTGCCAGTTTGGCGCCTCGCTTAACTTATTGAGAGACCACTTCGTCTCTAGTACTGTCTTATCTGTCAACTTATTTGGCGCTACCTGAAACAAAAACAGATTTTAAAATAACCGTAAATGCTAACTCAGATTGAGTCGCGCCACAACGCAACGGATTGCAAAAATCCTCCTTCATCACTTTATACACCGTGACATTTTAGTCGTCTTACAAAAGCAGCCCACTTCATGTATCCAATGACTGCTAAACATTCATATAAAAATAAAAAATGATACACATACACCGTGACATTTAAGTCGTCTTACAAAGGGTACTCAATGTACCCGACATAAAATACCTCTAGGAGCAATTAAAACATTGTTACAACATATCTTTTTGAAGTGAAAACTTCTTTAGCATCGTTATGATTTGAAAGTCGATGAAACGAAAAAGCGACAGTAAAAAGAGACAGACACATAAATTCATAAGATTTAACATGGGAGAAAATGAGATAGGAAGCATTATAAAGTGTTTCTTATGTTCGTGGTTCTCTTTGTGCTCTGCTTTGTACCCCCTCCACTCGTGTTTACCAAGGCATAGTGGGAGTTTGCTTGGGCCTCAGCGTTGTACGTGTGTTAACACGTGTTTGTGCGCGTACAATTTTTTTTTTTAGTTTTTGAAGGTTTCACTTCTACCACGTGTGAATTGCACACATGTTTTTTTTAATGAATGTTTAGTATTCATTGGGTACATGAAGTGGGCTGCTTTTGTAAGACGACTAAAATGTCACGGTGTATAGGATATCGGAATCACTTTTACACGTCATATTAAAAAAAGCTAAATGGAGTCGATATTTCCTATTTGACTACTCCTTGAGAAGAAATGGCGAAACTAACTCTGACGGCCCGCACCGCATTTTTTTGTATGTTAATACGTTTTATACGTTGATGATATCGTGACGGTTGACTGAGGAGAATGGAAGAACATGTGTTGCGGCGACCCCAAGTAACATAGAACAAGGGCAAGAAGCATGACTGCCAAACTCTCCTCTTAAGTATCATACACGAAAGGCTAAAAGAATCCTATTAAGCTTTAACTAAATAATGATTTCCACCATACGGCTCGCATCGCATCAGATCAGAACGGATTTTACAATCTTTAAACGATATTAAATCGTGTACACAGTATTTAAAGTCTATATTACCAAACCGCGCACAGCAGCTTGATTGCGGGCGTCTTCCGCGACACGCGATCGTAGCCGAAAGTACGCTCAAAGCCGTGGCCCGGAAATAAATCATAAATCCAATTTTTTCTTTTCCTCTTCTGTGTTTTATGATTATTTTATTCTTCTTCTAATGCAATAGCCAACAATAAATACTACGTCAACTTCAACTATTTCAAAACTTAGAACACGTCAACACGGTAGGAATGAAACTATTTGACTAGGCGCAGAAACGGATACGTTCGCAAGCGACGGTACGGAGCCGATCGTATGCGTCGACATCCTGCCGGACGCGATCGGCTGTCGCCGCATGCGTTCGTACCGCGATGCGAGCCGTTTGGTGGAAAAGTATTGTAACTAAGTAGGTAGCTAGGTACCTCAGCAAGTTGTCTGAAAGTCGCTGTAAAGTCTGCCATTTGCAACTGCATCATCTCAAGCAGATCTTCCACCATTTTCTTGTCGCCATCTTTAATTTCTTTGAGTCCAAGCTTTAGTAGATATGTTTTCCTGAAACATAACATTTAAAATTATATATAAGTCAGGCACTTCATGTGGCTGAGCAATACAAAATATACCCTATACTGATTCAAATAAAGGTAATTTCGCGAAAAGATAAACGTACAATACTTTGGTTTTGACGTATTCTTCGAGGGTAGCTTGAACGTCTTTGATCTCTTGCTTCTGTTGATCCGATAGAATAGGTTCCAGAGCTTGAGCGAACTTGTCCAAGTTCCATATAAGAATCTGCAATGAATCCATTATTATTAAAGTACGATCGTTACATATTCACATGCCGCTGAAGCTACGGTTGCCTAAAACAGCGGAATCAGTGGGTTTCGGATGTCAGATGTGTGTCTGTTGCACCCACGATACAGAAGATATTATTACAAATGTGAGATAATCAAGCAACAAATCGTCTTGCCCATTATGTTAACACAGTAGGGTTTTAACTTGTGCAATTTAGAACTTGCAATTGAATTACCAGGTGGCAAAGTTTTATTGGGTGGAATCTGGAATTTCTTAGTAGCAGCCCGGAGTGTATATTTGTGCCCGGTTGGTGGCAATAGGCTTGCCCCCTGTTATACCTGGCGAAATGTGGGTGTACCATAGTTACACCTCTGCCTCACCCTTCAGGAAATGCAGGCGTGATGTTATGTTATGCTTGTATGTGATGAGATATGGCTTTTTATGTGTAACATCTTTCGTCTTGCTTCCTGCAATCGAAATCGAAATAATCAAATCGAAATCACTCCATTTCGTGAAAAGGGACGGAAGTGTGTAACAGGAAGCCGGGGAAGCGCGCGCTATTTGATTTGACCAATGAGCGCGGGCGGTGCTAGAGTTGGCCGTCAGAAACGACCTTGGCAAGGCGCCGCCCCTTTAATTTTGCTTATTACCTTAATGTTGCTTATTACCAGGTGAGATCTCAGATGTTACACCTCATAATGCGACTACTGTAAGACACGCTCGTTTTTTTTTTACAGTAAAACTATTGCTATACTATACTATGGACTTACCTCGGGTTGTCTGTTAAACGCGTATCGCCCCATATCATCCGAAGTGTTGGGCACATAATGGTGGTAGTAATGGTCTATGAAACCATACGGGCCATAGTCTATGGTCAGGCCTAATAGGCTCACATTGTCCGTATTTAAAACGCCGTGAGTGAAGCCTACACCTAAAAAAGATAATTATAGGTAAGATAATTTTAATCGAAAATTATAGATTATTTTTTGCTACCGATTTTTTTTTTACACCGATCGCCCATTTTTATTGATTTTTTTTAAATTAATCACGTTTTAATTTACCTTGCCAGGTCGCCACCATATCAAGATTCCTATGTGCCACTTCTGAAAACCACTTGACGTATTTGTCTTCACCAGAGTTCTCAATTTCAGGGAAATGGTGCTGTAAATGAAAATAACGATATAATTTGAGTAACATTCCATTATTAATATTACAAATATGCGAAAGTAAAACTCCGTCAGTCTGAACGGATTCAGGTAGACCATGGCCTGGGTTAGGACATAGGATACTTTTTATTTATTAAAACTTTATGCACAAAAAATACTGTACAAAGGCGGACTTAATGCCTAAGGCATTTTCTACCAGTCAACCTTAGGGTGATGCAGAGACAAAACATGGCAGGTGCAACATAAATGACAGATAACATGAAAATGAATACATACTAATACATAGATACATACATATAAACCGGATAAACTTTATCAGGAGAAATAACGAGGAGAAAACAAATCCAGTAAATCAGCGCTGCAAAGATTCTGATTTTATCCCGGTAAGGCAAAAATGATCCCTATAATTTTAATATATTATATAATTCCATAGATATTTTTTTACTTCTTCTCGTAAATTTACCTTTATAATAAAGTCGGTTAACGTCTTCAAAGTGTGCGGCTCTCGTGTCGCTCGCTACACTAGTATCTTTAGCGATCCGATGCGGTACCACGCGTTAGCTAGGCGCATCACTATAACTAATAACTTACCTTTATAATAAAGTCGGTTAGCGTCTTCAAAGTGTGCGGCTCCCGTCGCTTCACCAGTATCTCTAGGGATCCGATGCGGTACCACGCGTTGGCTAGGCGCATCACTACGGCGGCACGTTCTTGTTTCGCTCGACCGCTGTAGGTTTTGTCTCGCCATACTTTGTGGTCGTCGCTCACTAAGATAAAAGAAAAATATTGCTCAGCAAGATAGTAGCGGAGTAGACTGCCCAAGATGTTCCAGATGCAGGTTCCTATATTTAAGTATTGCTACTTTTCTTTAGCCATAAATTAGGCTTGTAGAAAAAATATCGATGTATCGATACATCAATATTTTTTGGTTCGATTTATCAATATTTTTTATCTAAATCTATTTCGATAAATCTATATAAAATATCAAGTGTCGAAAATTGATCAAATACGATATATTTCCAATAGCAACACCGTTGTCGCCACTGACTAAAACCGCTGAAATTCAGAGCCTTAAAAATGTAGATTTATTTTTACCAATGTTTTATTCATTTAGATATTCCTTTATAAATGAATAAAACACAAACAATAGAATTTCATAAAGTTATATTTTGGTTCAGTAATCAGTTCGAATGTTCCAACTAAGTCTAACATAGTCATATTATATTCATTAACAACAATAAGTAACAGAATTTAAATTATAAAAAAGCACAAAATAGAGAGGTATGGACGGAAATAGGGGAGGCCTTTGCCCAGCAGTCGGATACAGTATAGGATAACAAAAAAAAACTTGAAAATATGAAAATAACAAAAATGTAAAGTAAAAAAATAAACACAACATCAAGCTTCCTTACCCACCAATGCTGCAGCCCTAGTAGTCGGCATCCCGAGGTAGTAGCACGCTTCAGACGCGATCATCTCTCTGATGGAAGACCGCAGCACCGCGCGACCGTCGCCGAAGCGGGAGTACGGAGTTTCACCTGAGCCTTTTAGCTGTGGCTGCCAGGATTCACCTTTGCTGTACAAAAAATATAAATTGTTTGGGAATTTTGAAGTGAAAACTTCTTTAGGCGCGTTAGGCATTAGGCGACACCGTTATCGACACCTCATTTTTGTAAATGCGATTGTGCTCTTTATTTCTATTACATTACGGATCAATGTTCTATGCAAGTATTTTTACTTGGCTTTGGAAGTTTTTTTTTTTGTAAACGTGGTTGTGCTCTTTATTTCGATAAAGTTACAGACCAATGTTCTATACAAGTATTTTTCTTCCACCAAGGTGATCTTGTTCAAGTTTTCACTTCTGTCGGCACTCCCTGAGTGCCACTGTTTTTTTATAGATTTACTGCAAATTAATGACTTTTACTTATAAGGTTTTGCAATTGCCTTTGTGAAAGTGGAAAACAGATATCTCTCACCCAAAGAAGAATAAGTGGAGAAGAGGTGTTAATACTGTTGTTATAAATTCATACTCTTTCTAGGCCACCAGCAGTTTTTAAAAATATGCAAATTAAATACCTGTTCACATATTCCCCAAGGGTATGAGCTCTTCCATCGCCCAGTTGATCAGCCCAATTTCCAAATTGGTAACCACCATATCTGAAAAATTGCATTAATCTAAGTCAAATCAGTTATTTCAAATATGCCATTAAAAGGCACTATTGAACATCAAAATTTACAAGAAAAACTTCCTACAAAAAAAAAACAACCGACTTAAAAAAAAACACTACAAAGTGAAAAATAACTTTAATTTCGGAAGTTGGTGTCTTTGGTTTTGAATTTTCGTTCTTTGTCACCGACTTCCGAAATTAAAGTTATTTTTCACTTTGTAGTGTTTTTTTTGAAGTCGGTTGTTTTTTTTTTTGTAAAAAGTTTTTATTTTTCACTTTTTAGTTGTGATACCTACCCCACACAAATTCGAATACCACTACCTGCAATGTAAATAACAGTGACAGGAAGTTATCATAATATCATCCACATACTAAGTGAGGTAAAAATACGTATTATTGAAGCTAACTCAAAAACTACCCAAGCAAAGTTAATAAAATTTATATGGGACGTATGATCCACCAAACAAAAAAGAATCATCAAAATCAATTCATAATTGACGGAGTAATCGTGTAACAAACATACGAAAAAAAAAAAACATACAGTCGAATTGAGAACCTCCTCCTTTTGGAAGTCGGTTAAAAATAGAATTGATTCTAGATGCTCCCTTTCAAAAGGTAGTTTCATATGGAGAAGAATGGGGAAGAAACTCCATAATTACTCTTTTAAAATGTTTTACAATATTTTGTATAAATAACTACATTAATTAAAAGTTACATGTAAAGACGATGTTCCTGGAATAAAATAACTATACTACAGTAGGTACAAAGTATTAAAAATTAAGCAATGACAGATTTAAAATTAATTACATTATAGATAAGTGCAATGGTGCTCACATATTTACAAATATTGCAACCGTAGAGATTTTTCCAAACATTTTAACAAAAATGAATCAATGTGTGAGTTAAAGTACTCACAGAATACAGAATTAAGTATGGAAGAACAGTTTACAAAATACTTTTTCTTGTATTTAAGTTAGTAATCAGTAGTAAATTAAATGCTCAAACTCATAAATTCTTTTGGATTATCATAAAAATTAAGAATATAGTAGTGATACCTGTGTGAAACAGTCAGGCCTCCATCAGGCAGGTACCTGCCAGCAACAAAGTTGATAAACTCCTCAGTTTCCGCCACAGCAGGGTCCAAGTCCAGTAAGTCTTTGAGAGCATCATCAGAAGCACATACTAGATGTAACTTACCAGCTAGAGGCTCTGTTGGTACCTATACATACAAATAGTTTAAACAAAACACCGAATAGTGTCATTTACAACCCAAACCCCGCCTTAGATGACCCCGCTGACCCAAGAAAACACTTTGATATACTATAGGTACAACCTATACAGGCAGATTCCTACCTTAGAAAACACAGCATCCTTTACAGCCATCGGCACATTATACTCCGGATTTTCATCAATAGGTAGCGCGGCGTAGTTCGGGGTGTCCCTGAACTTCCAATCTTTAAAGTTAGTCACTGGTTTCATTTTTCCAACTAAACTAGGCTTCTGTTCGTTCATAAGAGCTGCTAGCACACAAAAAGCTCGCTTCATCGAGCAAATTTTATAATAGTACCTTCACCAAATCCTGTTTTGAGTAATTATTGCGAAATACTAATCATCTCTGTATTATTGTAAACATGTGTTGTGCCGAAAATGTTGTACGTTATATTTAGCTTTAGCCTTTAGAAAATAAAGTTGATTTTCCTAATGCCACTAAGAAAAACAAAGATTTTTAACTGTCATTTGCCAATCATCATGACAAGAGAATTGACATAACGCAGCTCTGCCTGTCGCCAACCAAGGTCACCTCTGTCGGGAACGCGGTTGGCAACCGTTTAGCAGGCACTCCACTCATGCTGGGGCTACATTGTCGCGTTATCGCGAACTTTACTTCGTGCACTCTCTGTTGCTCAGCGAGACGTCGAGCGGTGTGCGAGAAAGAGCGCGTGAAGTTTAATTCGCAATAACGCGACACTGTGGCTTCAGCATTAAGGTGATAAAGCTTTTTCGAGTAAATTAGCCATAGTGCATTTTTTTATGAAAACGATGAGTGAATATCATGATCTATGTATATGTCAGTGTTTTTTGCGTTCGTTATAATGAGTAGTTCAGACGGATGCAGTGGTGGCGGTGGGCGCGGCGGCGGACGTGTGGTTGAATAGCTCCGTATAAAATAAGCGTTAAGTATGTAACTTAAATTAGGTACTAGTTAAAACTGTCCGCCACCATGCCTGCCACCGCAGGATCCCTCTGAACAACAAATAATGATCGACGGTATCAGGCTATCAGGTATAGTCGGGTAGGTATGCACCGTGGGTATGCAATGCAGGCAGTTCGTAGTTGGGGGCTCCCCTACGTATGCTAAATATAAACGTAAGATGCAATAATTTTCGAGCTCGCTACGCTCGGTCTTGCATCCTACATTGTCTTTTTTCTCAGACTTTTCTGCGTAAGTCGACAAAGTAACTCCTATTTATCTATGCTACCTTATATATCCGGGGCGGGATACTAGAATTTTCGAGCTCGCTTCGCTCGCTCTAGCATCCTATATTCGTCCAATGCTCTCTAAATTTTCAGTATAAGTCGACAAAGTATTTCCTATTTCTGTATAGATCACGTATGGATAGTCAAACGAAAACCTAAGATTCTTGAGGCAATATGCTTAAAATTTCGAGCTCGCTGCGCTCGCTCTCATATATTACTTCTCCAACTTTTCTGCATACCTGGGCAGAGGCCCCCATTTAGTTTTGCCGCACGGGACCCCCAACAGGTTTAGACCGCCACTGCACATGTCTTAGAATTTTTTGTTCTGGGACATGCCAGCAGTGGCGTAGCGTGGGTTTTCACCGCCCGGGGCTGAGCGGAAATTCTCCGCCCCTATTTTCAACATTAGTTAAGAAAATTGGTAAAAGTCAAGTATTGTACCTTTATTCTCAAAGCAAAATCTGAGGTATGTACCTACGTCATGTTCGATTGCCATTAAGTTTAATTTGATAGTCTCAATGTGGACATAGTCGATTAGATAATTTTTAATTAACTGCTTCTCCTGCAACTGGCATTGGTGCCGATTCCCTTGTTCACAAACTAAACTAAATTTAAGTTCAGTGCATCTTTTTCTTTCTATTTCATTAAGAAAAGGACAGAAGATAAATTTTAGTTTAGTCCTGTCAAATTAATCAGCGCCTGTCACTACTCCATACAAGTTTAGACGTGATTAAAAACTTACCGACTAAAATTACGTCAATTTACGTCAAGCGCTGATTAATTTGACAGGACTAAACTAAAATTTATCTTCTGTCCTTTTCTTAATGAAATAGAAAGAAAAAGATGCACTGAACTTAAATTTAGTTTAGTTTGTGAACAAGAGAATCGGCACCATTGGGTACTAATGGCAGCTCTGTTATGAATATTCTCAACACTTTCTCGCCAGACTCTGCAGTTGTTGGAGTCTTTCTTGAATTTCAGCAGTTATTATGTTTATCGAAGAACACATTGTTCGTCTTAAGCCTACGACCTACAACTATTTCGTGGCCATTACCACTGGGCCACCACTGCTATAGGTAGGCTTAAAAGTATAAATAAAATAAGGAACACAATTTATAAATCAAATAAGCAGACTACAAAAATGAAAAATAAATAAATATTTATTGACAAGAACATTTAACTAGAGCAACTAATCTTGAGAGCGTACGCCCACTGAGGCGGCTGTGCAGAAAAGCCACGATTTTCAGCCTCGGCTTGAACTTCAAACGGTTTCTTAAGCACTTCCAGCAGAAAACGTATCTGAAAAATAAGGCCTTATTTAAGATCACAAATTCACAATAACACGTTAAATAGTAACGGATTTGGTTCTAGATTGGGTGTGACTAGAATAGTCACTAGGTACAGGAAGCGGTTCGTTTAAATGAGCCAAAATCGTCGATGAAATGTGTAATTTTTCAGACAGGTTGGTTGCACTAAATACAAGACATTTCTATGAATCAACCCTGAAAACTTGAACCTAAAAGTTTTAATCTTAAACCTTCTGATAATCATCCTGCTCAGCATCAACAATGGCCTCATGCAGCAGCCAGTTCCTAGGCACGTAGACGGGGTTGGCGCTCAACATGCGTCGGCGCCGCTCGTCCTCGAACAAGCCCGAAGAGCTCGCATCCACTGCAGCTACGCCACAATCACGACTGTTCACGGGAAGAACACCTAAGCCAAAAGAGATGGATGATTATTCGGATTTTGGAAAGATTAAATTCCATGGTGTCTCAAGATTTTCTGACCTATGAAAGCACTTGGGCCCTTTACCACAAAACTTTTTCAAGTGTACAATTCTGCAAAGTTGTTAAATTGTAGAAAAAATTGCGTAACACAGAAATTACAAATTACAGTCGACAATTCCTTCGCATTTTTAAAAGCGTAAAACAAAGCATGAAATTATAGTGTTGTGTAATTATAGTGTAGTTGTCACTACAATTTACGTATTTGTAAGGATTTTCCGTTACAATTGTATGACTTCAGAGTGGACTTGTAAAATGTAGTAAATTTCAACTTGTAAATTGTAATTGCAAAGTTTTGTGGTTTATAGCCCCGGCCTTCAGGCTAAAAGAGGAGAAGAAGGGCGAGGTTTTTGATTTGGCCAGATTTTTAGATATGATATACTTGATCACAAGTCGGTATCTCATATCTAAAAATCTAAATGTAAAGTATAAAATAAATTCACTTTTCGCATGTGTGTGACCTCTAAGTTCATCTAAACTTCACAATGGATTTCGATGCGATTTTCACACTTTTTACATCATTTTGAGAATTTATTCCGGAAGAGTTATGGGTATATATTTCGAGATACTGCACAAAATTCACGATACTGTAGCAATATGACGCCGCATCAGTAGATTACACCCGTGCGATGCAGGGGCAGGTTGTTAGAGCTACAATAAAATTACACTTATGTATTGAGTATCTTTTTGGACTGAACGACTGAAAAGGACACATTTGTCAGATCACACTCCATTAGTTTAATGTCAAAAAAGACCCAAGTAAGAATATCTAAATGTGATTCCTCACCGGCTTCCTTGTCGAGTCTCTCACGGTACTGGTCTAGCCAGCAGCCCCAGGACGCGTGAGATGACAGACGCTTCAACGACCACTTTTCCTCCAATTTGATTTCGCTTACCATCTCACTGGGTTCCAGCTGTATCATAAAAGAATATTTTCGTTTTCTTAGACCTCACCATGAAATGAATTAGAAAATGAGTGGGTTACGAAAAAAAATTTTTCACCGTGTACTTGATTCTTGTCTAAATCACTTACTTCACCAAGTTGTCTAAATGTAGCAGTGAAGTCGGCTCCTGTCTGCTGCATCATATCCAATAGCTTTTCTACCAGCTGCTCGTCGCCCCAGCGTTCTTCTTTCAAGCCTATCTTCATGAGGAATGTTTCCCTGAAGGATTTTATGTAAGTTATTATAGGATCATAGGTCATAAAATTATGAATATGGTCATGAATTATTACTAACAATATCTTGTTTTTGCAGTAAGTATCCAAGGTTTTCAGGATATGTGACATGTGGACCTGTTGCGAGGAAGACAGAAGAGGCTTCAGAGCATTTGCGAGCTGGCTTATGTTCCACACCACCACCTTAAATGCCGTGATTTCAATGAGATACATTCTCGCTTAGCTAGATAATAAATCACTTCTACTTTTAGGAATTAAACAAGCATCTCACATCAGGTTGCTTGGCTAGTGCATATCTCCCCTCTCCGTCTGAGCAATTGGGAACAAAACCACCGTCGTAAGAGTCCACGAAGCCGAAAGGTCCGAAGTCTACAGTCAGGCCCAGAAGACTCATATTGTCCGTGTTCAGGAGACCATGGGTGAAACCAAGACCTGCATTAAGGCCTCGCTATGAACACTTAACTAGTAAATAATTTGGTGCATTGCTGTAGTGCATAACTTCAGCAGAAGAGTCCAAAGTTATGATAAATAAATAATCGTTACCTTGCCACTTAGCAACGAGGTCCAGTGTCTTATGTGCAATTTCCGAGAACATTCTAATGAAACGATTCTCATCAGTCAGCTGGATGTCAGGGAAATACTCCTACAAATCATAACATAAAGCTGAAAATGTGCTTCATAATACTAGAGATGGGGAGTAACATGGGTTTACTTGACCTACCTTTATAATAAAATCGGAGAGCTGCCTCAATACAGCGATCTCACCAGTCCTAGAAAGGATCTCTAAGGATCCGAAGCGGAACCAATTCGGAGACAAGCGGAGTATGACCGCCGCTCGTTCTCGACGAGGACATCCGTTGTAGTATACGTCCCTGACGATAGCTTCGTCGCTCACTGTAATTTTAGGGCTTTTTTATGAAGTTTTTTATTCGTCGTCGGAA
Source organism: Agrochola lychnidis (assembly GCA_963680765.1). Lineage (NCBI taxonomy): Eukaryota > Metazoa > Arthropoda > Insecta > Lepidoptera > Noctuidae > Agrochola > Agrochola lychnidis. The sequence continues at coordinate 11,493,962 of OY796868.1, read as the reverse complement.
ATCACCGAGTTCCTTTTTGATATTAGACATAGTGAGTTAGATTAGGTAAGTGTGAGGTTGATAATTTTGGTTATGTCTGATTATGTCTAACCGCGTCCTTGTCAATTATGTACCGGATGCATTACAATATAATGCCTTGACAAAAATGAAACAATGGAAAAGGAAATATAGAATATGACAAAGTGCCAAAAAAGTTAATAGAAGACAAGCCTAATTTGAAGAACAACAGAATTTTAAAGATTGTTTGAGGCGTTCAAGGTTCAACTTACCTACTAGTCCCACAGTTCTCGTAGTCGGTATGCCTAGGAAGTAACAGGCTTCACTTGCTATCATCTCTCTGATAGCAGACCGCAATACAGTGCGGCCATCGTGGACGCGCGCATACGGCGTTTGTCCAGAACCCTTCAGCTGGATCTGCCATCTTTCACCGCGTCTAAAATAACATTAATGGCTTGTAGAACATTTATTGGCCAGTCTAATTGTCTTGTTTCTTCTAATATTGATAATAATGTGCGCAGGCAAGGTGATATTCGCAGAGCCAATGTTCATATGATAGACGTAGTCTTACAGAGTTCACGCTCTTGAGGTGTACGGTCATCAGGACCCTGAATGATTTGAAGCAAAAGATATGCAGTGCAGTCATTAAGGCTGGTTTCTCAGCTATCCGGGAGGTCCGCACGGGCCACCTGCACACTGGAGACCCGTACGGGTAGCGCCCGCAGTGCTCTGAAACGAGGGAGTTAGTACGATACGGTTGCTAGCATTGTACGAGTTCTACCCGGAGCGAGTCGTTTATGGACCAATCCGTGTCGCTGTGAAATAATGTTCTAGCGCCTCGCGTATGTCTTCGTTCCGGGACCCCGCACGGGTCTGTCGGACAGCTGTGAAACCAGCCATAGTGCGTGTGATGTGTGCAGCCTGAGGTATCTTACCTGTTAACGTATTCTCCAAGAATATGAGCTCTGCCATCACCCAGTTGTCCTACCCACAGTCCATACTGATGTCCACCGTATCTAGAATAATATAGAAGTTAGTCTTTTGTTTTAAATGGAGAGATAGTGAAGTGTATTCAGAAGTTGTAAATAAATACTAAAGAAATAGTTTACCTATGTGCAACAGGCAAAGCTCCGTATGGCAGTTTCCGTCCTGCAATGAATTCTGCAAATTCGTCGCGGTTCACTATGTCTGGATCCATGTCCAAAATATTGGTCAAGGCATCTTGTGACGTGCATACCAGCCTTATGTTCCGTTCTAAAGGCCGTGGAGTTACCTGGTAATCATAGTTTTTTAAATGTTAATAGATTGGCATACTGAATAGATGACCTTCTGATGTTCAAAAATAGTCAAAAATATTTCTGTCTGTGTGCCTATCAGATTCTATCGATTATGCATAAAATTGAACCTTTGCGCTATGCTCAATATAGGTACCCACCTCGGAAAAAACTACGTTCTTTATATTGGATCTAATTTGGTCATGATTTTCATCAATCGGTAACAAAATATATTTTGGATATTGACTGAATCTCCACTCGGTCAAATTTCTCTTTAATGGAGAACTTTCTCCCTCCATTTTCATAGCTGAATTATTATCCAACTTATTGAGAACTAATAAAAGAAAACATGAAAAAATACATCACGAATCAGAAAAGATTGAATGAACCGCCATTTATTGGTCTATGGTGAAACTATAGACAATGAAAGATAATGTAACCTATTCACCAACATTTTTTTTTCCGCAACCTACTGAAAAAAGTCTTGGCATGAATGGAGCGCTTTAGCATTACCATTTGGTTTTTTTGTGGAAGACATTCTCGTACACAAGACATAACAAGCCTATTATTCTCAAATTCGTGTAAACAAAAGGCAAGTTTTACTTTTTATTTATTTTGTGAAGAATAATTATTTATTACTGCATATTACAAATTATACACTCAAAGTTTCTTGAACCGTAGTTTGATTGCTAATTATTTTAATCATGTCGAGAGTCAACAGATCCTCGATAAAAAAAATGTGTTATCGAATAATCCGAATAATATTCGAATAAGTAGTAGTGGTCAAGGTCACGGCTAAGCAACTAAATTCTATTACCCTCATGTTTCATGAACTTTGACCAACGAGTGGAGATGATCTAATTTTGTAGGCTTACACGCCTGGGAACTCGCCCGATGTGAAATTCGTTAGTTCGGCGACCGCAATTTCACTTTCGTGAGGCGCTTTCTCGTTTTGTCACTTTCGAAAAAATTCATTACTTGTGTGAATCAAACCTGTTTCTGTTGTAGTAAATTCCCTCGAAGTGTTAAATAATTTTCGTGAACCGTGCATGGTATTTGTTTCACGGTAAATGGATTTTTATCAAAAAATATGGTGTATACAGAGGGATATTTGAAGGAGAAGCTGACCAAGGATTTGGACGCCGTTCACGTCGTAAGTAATCTGTCAAAATTTTATCGAACAACCTGTGCCGCGTTGTAAAGTTTTCATTAATTATTGAATGAAAACAAGTGTCCGTATCGAATTAATAACCTCATAAACGGGCACAATGACGAGAAGGGCAGATCCGGATAAATTTACCGTGACAAAACAAGCGTTACTTCCCGGTTTATTATTCTCTTTGCTTGTGAGATGGTGCGTGGCTGCTTATCCGTATTCCGGATATAAAAAACCACCAATGTACGGCGATTATGAAGCGCAAAGACATTGGCAAGAAATAACAGTGCATACGCCTGTTAATAAATGGTATCATAATACGACGCAAAATGATCTTCAGTACTGGGGTTTGGACTATCCACCGCTCTCTGCATACCACAGCTTACTCATGGGGCTGGTTGCGGACTGGCTCGAGCCAGAGTCGGTGCGTCTTTTTGCGTCCAGAGGTTACGAAAGCGACGCCCATAAAACCTTCATGAGGTGGACTGTTTTCTTAAGTGACATTTATTTGTATGTGACTGCAGTGCTGTGCATATGTATAGATGCCGAAAGAGTGCTGGGTAAAGAACCCAAAGAACCAAAGTGTGTTCTCAAAAGAACGGACATTTCAACTACTCTATTTTTACTGTACCCCGGCATCATGTTGATAGACTACGGTCACTTTCAATATAATTGTGTGTCTCTTGGATTCTTTTTATGGGCTTGTTTCTTTATAATAGCCATTAGGAATGATACTTTAGCTACAATATTTTTTGTTTGTGCTCTTAATTATAAGCAAATGGAACTGTATCATGCTTTGCCATTTTTCTTTTATTTGTTGAGAAAGTGTTTCATAGGTATGCCACAGGGGAGAGGCAAGTTCTCTCACTTTGTCCGCTGTTTCAACAAACTCGCCATTGCCGTTATTGCTTGTTTTGTTATTATTTGGTATCCATTCTTAAAAGGATGGGATAATGTATTCCAGGTCGTACACAGAATGTTTCCATTGAATAGAGGAATTTTCGAAGATAAGGTTTCAAACGTGTGGTGTATGGTCAATGTTTTCATCAAACTCAAGACGATTTACAGTAACCAAGAGATGGCAAAAACGTGTCTGTTGATCACTGCTATGGCTGCGGGGCCAGCGTGTGCAGATATTTTCTTCAGAATAAACATAAAAAAGTTTGTTCTGTGCTTGATAAATGTGTCTCTGGCTTTCTTCTTGTTCTCATTCCAAGTCCATGAGAAGACTATTTTGTTAGTGGCTATACCAGTCGCTCTACATTTCCCGGAAGATCCTTTCATGTGTTTCTGGTTCTTGCTGGTGTCCACCTTTAGTATGCTTCCACTATTGATGAAAGATGGTCTTCTTTTGCCTTTCATTGCCACCACTCTGATCTACACGTCTTTCTACAGCATTTGCTTGAAGCTGTCACAGCCAAATTCTGGTTATTTCTCAATTTTCAATGCCAATCGTGTGGCTAAGATTCTGCAGCCAAACAAGAAAGATTCCTCTCCATTTTTGACCTTTGTGAGTCTTATTTTTGTGATATCTGTGGTTGGGATGATCCTGTTGACGGTGGGCACTGTGTTTGTGAAGCCACCTCCACAGTTACCTGATCTGTTTCCGCTACTGATAGCAGCATATTCCTGTGGACATTTCCTCTTCTTTTTCTGCTATTTCTATTACCAACAGTTTTCTCTTCCAGTGTGCTTACCTTGTATAATTATTCCTAAGCAAAAAAGAAAATAAAATAGCTTAACAATTAAACTGCCTTAGTTAAGGGTTTTAAATCTTAACCATTTTAAACTTACTACAATATATTTAGAGGTTTTATATTCTGTACTTTTTCACACACTTTTTAGTGTTCCTTACTATTTTAATTATTGCTTGTATTTAATAGTAACTTATGATTCTGTTTTGTGTTAAGTACTTAAGTAAAGAAAGATTAGTATAATACCCAATACTGAAAGTAGTACATTTATTTAAAATTACATTCCAATAAAGATTTTAACAAATTAGTAGATTGCACAAATATTGTTTTCCTTTACCCTACCGTTATTAATAAAACATTATATCTAAGAGTAAACCTACAAGACCACTTGAAAAACATAGATAAGTCACATAAGGTCAATACATAATGTATAAGGGCCATTAGATAACTTTAGTAGGTAACTACTAATTGGAACCATTGGCCAAGGTGTATGGCTTTCCAATCACTGCTGACCTACAACGTGCCATGACGTCATAGTACTACAGCAGTATTAGATAATATTGCTGTATGAATTCACCACAACATAGATATGTAGAAGGTCTAGATACAAAGTCGGCTCATAGACGCCGAAACAACGATCGTATCTTACCCATTACAACTAAATAAATAGGAGACTTTCATTTGACCATCACTGAAGTTGCCATAACATAATATTACACCTGCACGCGTAGCATGACCACAATAGAAACGGGTTTTGTCGAATATGACAGATTCACAATTACAATCTATCATTTTGTCTATTCTTCCGTCGACAAAACCCGTTTCTATTCTATGGTGGTCATGCTATGCGTGCTGTAGTCCCCGAAAGGTAAGTCGGAGGTGATTTATGTAGTTCGCCCGCCTTATAGGTAATAGAAGGCGATAATTTTGCCATTATCTGGGCACACATTCAAACACCGGGCTAATACTGAAGAACTCTATACTTGACTACACTTGAATCAAGTCCAAGATCTCATGCTCAGCATTTGCGCCTACCAACGGACCAACGGTGCCTACTGACTTGTTATCATAGGATCCTCATCAAAAGTCCTACTGAACCTTCTGTATGTTCCTGTTTCATATCTTAACTTTGTGACTACATTGATAGCCATCGACGGCTGACGAAATGACAGCCGGATCCGTCGCTCTAGAATTCTCAGGAAACTCGTCATTAGTATTATATCTCTACGTAATATCAAGTTACTATCTGTACCGAGATATCCTAGTCGATTTGATTTCCTCTACGTCAAGGGCTTTAGGTACGGCTACACATCAAGCTATACATTTCCAGTTTATGCTGATAAAGAAAGAAAGAAAGAAAAAAGTGTTTATTGAGACTCTCACATGAAATCACAAATTAAAGTAAAACACACTCATTAAAACATGAATAAAAAATAAAAATAAATAAAAACAATTCAAATAAAAGCAGAAAGTCCTGTACGAGGCCAAAAGGCTCTCACTGCATAGGATTTCAGTACAATGCGAGGTCAGCTTATACTGGAAATGTATAGCTTGATGTGTAGCCGTGTGTATTTCCTGTTGATGGAACAATCTGTTATTTCTTGTAAAATGTCTGTATGATGCTTGTGTAACTAATCTATACAAGTGCCAAAAGGCAGGTAAAAACGGAAGAAATTAAGCGTAATTTCTTTGGTTTTTACCTGTCTTTGTCCAGCGGGATAAGCGAATTGATACTGTTGAATCAGCTTCGCTCATACCTGCTGCTTGCTGCTTGTCATCTTCAAGAGAGGGCGAAGTTGAAATGTGTTCACTTTTATCGCACTTCCTCTATAAAACTGTCGTAACACTGTAAACTGCTTTTTCTGTGTTACGACAGTTTTTAGAGGAAGTGCGATATGTAGATTTTAGACCACGTGATATAGGGGCCTCAAAAGGGTTTCACCATAAGTTGAGCACAATTAGATCATGGGCCCACGAGTCTTAAAAGAAATTTGAAAAACATAGACTGCTAAAATCATAACCCTTCCTGTTAGCTTTGCCGTAGTCGGGTAAAAAGTAAAGTGTATATTCCTTAAATACTTGTGTATAGACCTTTACACTATTATTAATGGCAAGTCGTTCAGATTATAATTACCCGGGTACACATTCACTGCCATGTATTCGTAATTAATAGGCAATATCACTAAGGTCAAGACATTACGCAGAACTTATCACCACGAAGGTTAAGGTCATCATTATAATAGTAAGAAAATGTTAATAATAGTAAGAAAATGTTAATAATAGTAAGAAATCGACTGATATTGTAATAACTACAAAGCTTGGTGAAATGTTTAATGTCTGTAATTAATTTTAATACTTCAGCTCGCTTAGCATGACCAAAATAGAAACGGGTTTTGTCGACGGAAGAATAGACAAAATGACAGATAAAAAATGACACTGTCATTTTGTCTATTCTTCCGTCGACAAAACCGGTAGAAAACCTGTTTATAAGGTTGTCATGCTACGCGTGTAGGGAATACCCTGAATCGTTTTGCTTCCGTATGCAGAAAGAGTAAAAGTGCAAAAAATATTGACAAATTAATAATGCTATTAAGTACATTTTAACTGACATTTCCTTGTCTTGTCTGTCACATGATTATAATAAAACGTATATGGTGCGCATTAAAATACCTTTCATTCAAGATCACGAAAAAAAATCAGCTGTTTCATACAAAAGTTCAATACCTACTTATTGACCAAAATGTATGAAACAACTGATTTTTTTTTTTCGTGATTTCAGAGTTGCTCCCGTAGAGAATGTTGTTTATATTCATGGGTAGAACAGCCTGTAAAAATTTCAAGACGGTAAAAAAAATCACCCGGTATACTAGTGAGAATCAGAACATCTATCCACGTATTAAGTTAAATCTTTTCGACTAAAAGACGATAAGGAAGCTATAAATTAATTAGATTATTCAATGGAGTGTTTCTAATGATTCTGAGGCTCTATATTTCTGATGAGGTGCATTATCTGTTGAATCTTCATTCAATTACAACAAAGCTCAAAAGAAAATGGATTCACCCAGTTCGCATTACCAGTAGACATAATATTTATTTTTTAATTATTAATTATCTATTTCTAAAATGTGCTATTACATTACTCAGTTTAATAAGCGAGCTGATAAAGTTTGTTGAACTCACATTTAAAAGAATAATGAACAGAAAAAAAAATGACCGAAAATGAGGCCAAGTTCATACAATACAGTCATTATGTGAATAAAAATAAAAGTTTGAATGAAAGTGTGGAATGTCGAAGAGCAAATAAGAATATTAGGAGCACCTCGTGATACATAGTACATAAATATAATAGTTTATTGTTAAACAAAGTCACGAGACTGTTACCAAAGACTTCTATTTTAAGAACAGTAATGTAATCTAAAAAGTGGAGCGAATGACCGACTTTTTATCGTAGACTATTCCCAATATTTGGACTAATTTTGAGACACAAATCTTGGGTGATACACGAAGGAAGTTAGGAATTACTGGACGGCGTAATAGGTACAGTTTTAACTGTTCTGCCAGTTTGCAGTAGCACTTGTCAGGGCAGAATATGACTGAAGGCCAATTTCTACGACAATCAATGTTAAAAACTTGTCAAAAATGTAAAATTAGAAAAATTGTTGACAGATTGAGTGTGACTAGAATATAATGCGAACGTTTTAAAACTACGGGAAATGCCCCTCAGAACATAAATTGCTTATCGAATCGTGTTTTATACGAAAGTAAAATAAAATACAGGTCACCAGATTTTCCATTTCTACACGTAAAAGAAAGTTAAAACAATGTGACCCAGATTACAATGAACATCGTAACTCAATCAAAGAGACTTCCTACCGTCTTCACCGGTTTAGCGAAGTTCAGGCTGTTGCTTAATTATTTAGACATAATTAAATTCATGTTTGGCCTGGGCGACTTTTGGCCAGTATGCCACAGGGAATACTGTCACAAATCTAACCCACAAATGCTCGGTATGCGGCCTGCGTGCTGTTTTCACTGTGCGTTGCATAATTTGACGCATGATTTCACTGGGCATGCACGTGCCCGAACAGTGATGTGAATCAATTTACTTGCTCATTTGTCAATCATTAGATAAGAAAAAAATCTAGTACTCCGATGTTATCTGGAAGACAGGTTTGCGTTTGATTCAATGGTGCCAACGTATTCGAATTACATGAGCGTCTAAAACTGTCTGAAATATTCGATTAAAGGAGCGGTGCGGATGCACAAAAGATTCAGTGCAAAAATAATCTCATTGAGAATGTCATGACTCCTATCGTCTATGATTTGTTGCTTTAGTTAGTGCTGAGCACAACATATTTAATCAAATAGATCCCCAGATTACCAAAAAGCATGCCCGCAAAGTAATCCTTGAAATTTAGAAATTATGCAAAAAGAAAAACGCTCCGATCACCTGATATCAGCAAATTTAAATTCCAAGTAATGAATTATAAATTAATGTTATTAAAAATATAATATTCAAGGCACACCACTGAAGCAAATTCGCATCATTACACCGGCGTGCGTGTGAGACTAGCCACCATAACGATGCGCTTGCGTCGCGCCGCGTTAGCTAGGCTAATGAGGAGGGGCAACCATTACGAGTAAATTGGAGATATTAGGACTGCTGTGGTTAGCTTCAGCCTTCGCTTCTTATAATTAGGAACAGAAATTAACTGTTAACTGTCGGTCAGTGCACCTACTGATCATTGCTGTTAGTAATTATCTGCGTTGTTAACAATCGCGTCATTATTTTTCTGTAGCCGATTTGTCTTTGACTGTCTTGGCTGTACATCTATCTGCTTGGATGCATGTGTCACTGTTGTTATCCGCTTAATTTGCAAAATCGTTGACATCGATCTATCAGTGCAGTTATATCTCTAAAATCGTTGATTCCATTTCAATGGTGCTTCAGATAAGAGTAACGAATTGGCGCTCCCAGTATGGGAGAGGCCTATCTCAGACGTCTAGAAGTGGACTGCGATTGCCAGAGTTTGAACAGAGTTTTTGCTCTGGAAAAGCGGTATAAACTGTAAACTAGCAAGCATAATGACAACTAGGATATTATTATAAATTCTGGTACAGTAGTCATACACTTAATTAAAGTGCCACTACTGTTATCATGAATGCTAATCTTATTTACATTGAACTATTTCTGCATTTTAAACAGATACACAAACTCGCCCTGACTATCTGAAGCGGTGATGTAGGGCAGTGGTCATGAGAATCGGACGTAAACGTCATAGTATAAACTTGTAGACGCATAATCAAAATTTATGGCTAGATTCAAATCAAACGTGGAGGAAAACAGAAGGAAACATATATAACATACGTTATTGATGTACCTATAGCGTGTACATACCCTGAACTACCGGCGCATTGTAAGAGTGCCAGGCATTTCACAACATCGGAAGGAAAACAACAAATAATATAATACAATACAATATATAACTGAATAAAACATTGTTTTATACAATATGTGTAAAACAATATTTTCGTACTTTTGAACTACTTTCTGCTATTAAGATATATATAATATTGAACTCCTGATACTAAATGATAAATGATTTTATTTCTGTAAGTAGGTTTGTACAAACACTTTTACACGTCAATCATATTTTAAAAACTAGATGAGGTCGGCGTTTCCTATCTGACTACTCTGAGAAGAAAGGCCGAAACAAACTCAGAGGTCACAGTCTCTTTTAAAGTCCAGACATAATCTTGGTCAGATCATGTGAAGGCCATGTGGATTGGTGTCTGAAGTGGTCTTTAGAGGAAAGCATCACACAGATTGAGAGGGTCTGTCCAGTCAGTGCACGCATTTGTCAGTTATCGTGTAGCTCAACTCAGAATTTAAGGAGCTCAACGATTCGACGAACAATACCAAAAAAAGGACATTTGTGTAGGCCACATAAATTACTCAAACTGTCAGACCATGATTAAAACTAACTGAGAAAAAATTAAAAACAAAACAAAAAGGAATGACCCACATAGTCTTCACATTCACAATAATTAAAATAATATAATACTTTAAAAGTAAATATTCATGTCATTGTATATATAAAAATCATTAATGTCAATGTGTATATAATAAAATAAAAAAAACCCAGAAATAATCTTGGTCAGAGCATTTCATTTGAGGACCATGTAGATTTGTGTCTGAAATGATCTTTTGAGGAAAGAACCATACAGATTTGAGTGAACCTGTCCAGTCAGTGCACGCATTTGTCAGTAATTGTGCAGCTCAACTCTAAAATAAATAATCGGGTTCATGAATGTGGGAACTCTAAGCACTGAGCTACCTACAGTACTGAGAATAGTATGACTATTTTATCCAAAAGTCCAAGTAAAAGAACAGCTTTACGTGAACATCTTGTGATCAGATGTGTCACTGTATTTCTGTGACAGTTGCAGCTAATAGTTACATCAGGCGAACTTGGTCACTGCTGTCCAAAATTCCCCAAAAGGATTCATTGAAGCGTGCCGTTATGCCGTACTAGGAGTGAATACTGCCAAACTTGCGTCACCCAGTATTACCAAGAAACAATATCGTATGATGATCATGATACAATGGGAATCGTTTCTGGGACTCCCAGGAATTTTTGACTCACGATAGACAAATCGGCCACCAGAACAATGGAACTAATTTGTGTGTACGTGAGTTGACTAAAAATAACCACTCCTTCCTCCTTTTTCGTTAGTATGTCGTAAGAAAGAGATGGCCGATGCTGATACATCAATCGAGTCGATGCGAGTGATCCATTTATGTTTTAAACGATTTTTAAGTTTCGATACTTGAAATCTTTTGAAAGCAATTTTATTGTTGCCTGTTACTGGATCCGTTTCATTATTCTTATTGGTCTTTTACTTATCTATAAGTGGCGCCTGCGTCACTTAAATTGTTGTTTGTATTAATACGGAGCTACAATAAAATTTGATTGTTCCAATTTGGTCCTGAATTTTATCGTCGATATTAATAAAGTAATTGGCTTTCTTGGGAGAATCTGTGCCAATATGCGGTTAGAAACTCATTTCGTTAAGAGATCGTCAATTTTGATTGGTACTGGTCACAGCTTGAAATGCAAACTGAAGTGAAACGGCAGAACCTGCTGGTCGTAATGGAATTTTATGATTATTGTAGTTACTCGAGCACCCATAACAAGTTCTGCCAGTTTTGTTCCACTATAATTTTTCAACAGAACATTTAACCTTATCAAACATGACATTCCCTTTCCCTAGATTCCTTTTGTGAATGCTTGACCATCGGTCCTTGAAGATACATGCTTACTTGAGAGGCTATTGTACAATGACTGTGCACAATTGCTTCTCGTACACGTAGGTAATTCATCGATATTTCAATTAGATGAGTCATGAAAATTGGTTTGATCAATATTGCAATATTCAAGATTAATCAAGAACATGACTAGTTCAATGTTAATACATACTTTGATGTCGAAATTCATCTTCTTGGAAAGGAACGTCATATCTAAATACATCTCAATAGAGTATGAGTATATATATCCATCCGTCGAAATCTTCATAGGTATCAAGTATGACGACCAAGCTTTAGGAACAGTTGTTGCAATAAAAACAAATAAGCTGATGTAAAACAAAGCCATACGATTGAACATTTTAAATCCAACATCAACGTCCACAGTATTTTCGTCCAATAACTCATAATTCTGAAAACAGATGTTTTCGAGTAAGCATCGAACAACATTAAGACATTAATAATAAACCGACAAATGGATATTAATAAGGTGGTTAATGAATCATTCCTTTTAATATTCGCAAAAAATACCTAAACCACGATTATTTAATTTTAATTCAGTCCTCGGACCGATTCCACCGAGTTGACCGCAACGCGTAATGAATGTTTGAATAATTGTAACGCAGTTTATGTTACAAATAAACGCTGAAAATGTTAGCGAAGTAACAAGCTGACGTAATGCCATATTGGTGACAAACAATTCTAGGCTCGTACGAGTCTTGTTGCGGGCTAAATATCGATTGGCTTCAGTTTAGGTTAAGGTAAATGCTTTAGAATCAAAGAAAGGTTTGAAAAGTTTTTTCTTCCGTTCTCCCTTGTCAGCTATCGCGCAGCAGCTTCCCTTCACGTCATGTCATCGTCGCGTCGTCTTGTCAGCATTCATTCCCTTTGCATGCATATTATCTCTAACACAATTCATCCGTTTCTTCTTTCTTTGATGCACCAACTGATTTTTGATTTTCATTACTACGAAAATGTGTTACGAAACCCTATCATTGCAACTAGTCAGTACATTACACCGCAGTCACATGATTTTGCCTTGAAGGTACTTTCTATTTATTTATAGATGATAGATTTATTATTTTAATGTAGGTAATACACAGATATTGGTGCCGATTCTCTTGTACACCGAACTAAACTATCACTAAAATTCATTACTTTTGACTATGAGAATCTCAAAGCTATTCTGCAAAATAAATTCTCTAAATTTAAAAATAATTTTGACACATCTAAATCGAATTTGACAACCGCGACTCCATACGTGATACCTAACCACGTGAATCTTTTTAGAGCCGGAGGCGCGCAGGGGGGGCAGCCTCGACGTGTTTTATATGGATTTTTCACTTTTTGTGTGGAAAATAAGAAAAAACATTACCTACATGTTGAGTGTTAGGGGTTTAAGGGCTTTATAAAGGGTGTCGAAATTTTCATTATTTTTGCGATTGGACTCACCGTTTTCGAGATATAAGCAAAAGAAAAAAAAATATTCAGTAGTGTTTTTTCATCTGAAGTCAAGGTGTTGGTGTGAATTTTAGTTCATGACAACCAATTTTATTCCACATGTTTTTAGTCGCGATTAAAAATAGTCATATTTAGTTAGAAAATCTAAATTTTAGGTTAAAAACGTCAAATTCAGAATAGCAAAATTGCCATTTTCACCAAACTAATATCTCAGTGCCATCTTAGTGCTGTCAAACTAAAATATAGTTAAGTTGTGTCACTTTAGTCTATTTCAGAATGGGAAATCGTCGTTTGACAGGAATAAATTAAATTTTAGTGATTTTTAGTTGTGACAACAGAATCGGCACCATTGGGTATTTATTTTAGTTTCTCATTCATCATCTACCTAGCCTTTTCCAACTATGTTGGGGTCGGTTTCCAGTCTAACCGGATGCAGCTGAATACTAGTATTTTACATGGAGCGACTGCCTATCTGACCTCCACAACCTAGTTACTAGGTAACACGATAACCCTTGATAAGACTGGTTGTCAGACTTTTGGGCTTCTAACTACCCGTAACGACTGTAAAAGATCTACAAATGACAGCCGGGACCAACGGCTTAACGTGCTTTCCGAGGCACGGAGGGGTCTTGGTATGTAAATAATGTGTGTGCATGTATGCCACAACATTTTATTTGATTTTGTATGAACTTTTTATATTATCCTATCATAAATGTTACCTTTAATTTATTCTTTTAATTTATTTATTAAAACGGACACACACTTCCCTATGTGTTTATTATTCTAGCATATGGCACTCGTGGTTTGCAGCTGAAAATCAGCGTTAGGCGGTCTCCTGCGAGGCGGTGAGCCTCCTTGCCGGAGTACCGCCATGGGATCTGGAGGCAAAGGTCCTCGCGCACATTTGGGAGTGGCGCGAGGAGGCGAAACGCCGGGGCTTAACTCCGATGCCGCAAGAAGTCGCGGCACAGCGGACAGAGCTCCGGCGGGATCTCATGGCGGAATGGAGAGTGCGATTGTCGCAACCCAGCGCTGGGCACGCCACAATTGCGGCGATAAGACCCCTCTTTGAGGAGTGGCTAGAGAGGCGCCACGGCGTCCTCACCTTCCGCCTGACACAGGTGCTCACCGGACACGGCTGTTTCGGGAGGTACCTGTTCAGGATAAAGCGGGAGGAAACGCCCGGGTGTCATCACTGTGTGGATCGCCCGGAGGACACGGTGGAGCATACGGTGGAGGTCTGCCCGGCTTGGGCAGAGCATCGCCGTGTCCTCGTGGAAGCGATCGGCGGCGGTGATCTCTCGCGTCCGGCCCTGATTCGGGCCATGCTACGGAGCGAGAGGAAATGGGAGGCCGTCACCTCGTTCTGCGAAGCAGTAATGCTCGCGAAGGAGGAGACGGAGCGCGTGAGGGAGAGGCAAATTTCGCGCCCTCGCGCCCCTATCCGCCGCAGGAGGAGACGCCCTGGGCGTCGGGAATCACGAGAAGATTTCCGGCCACCGTAGGCGCGGGCTTGCGGACGGTGAGCAATGGGTAGCTCGCCGTCCGATAAGGACCAAGCCCGGGTCGACGGCGCGTTGTGTTCCACGCGCGCCTCGAAGACATGTCAGCAGAATTGACGGGGTCCGCTAGGGCCAATGCCTGCCGGGGGTTCGAAGAAAACCGATAGGGACATCGTGGCCCCCTGGCAAGACGGCAACTGAAGGAACACGGGTGGGTTTTAGTCAGTAAGAGTCTGACACGCCCTCCCGCTCCGCCCGGAGCGGGAGAAGTTATTTGATGATTTCCCACCCAAAAAAAAAAAAACACTTTGTGTTGTCATCTGACGAATGAATTGAATTGAATGAATTTTATTATTTTGTAATTTTTGACGTTCAAAAGTGCCATACATGGGCCTATTTGAAATAAATTATTTGACTTTAACGTTATGCTGATTTGAGGCCCTTTTGGCATCATCATTGTTTTCTGTTTTTAAAGTTTTAAAGTGTAGTTTTTTTACACGACTGCCCAAAACGGAGTGTAATGTGTTCAGGGTTCGTGTAAGTATGTGAGTTTTTTTGTGGCACCATAACTTTTAAATGCCTGCACAGATTTGGATGTATTGGGATATCGTTAGAATCTTTACATTATCCCGAGTGACATAGGCCATATTAAAAAAACAAAATGGCGGCAGTATGGCTCCATATTCAAATGTGTAAATAAAATAATTTCTTCATTTATTACAATATGGGTATCCAATAAAGGCCTTGATGAGCACATTCCAAAACTACATAATTTATTGGCATACTTTTTACATAGGTAGGCTGTATATGCAAAACAAACATTTCACCACACACGCCATCCACCCCTCGCCTCGCCTCGCCGTGAGAGTATAAAATCACCTTTAGTGCTTAAATATAAAGCCACCTAGCATGACAGGTTTTAAAATAAAAATAAAACTTGACACTAAAATGTATAAAATAAAAAGAAAAAGTAATAAACAAGTTGTATTAGTTAATCTGTATTATACAAAGCGAACTCATGACAAAACAGATAAATAAAATTGTCATTGCAGTCAGCGAAAGCTGCTTTTATATACAGATTAACCAATACAACCTGTTTACTATTTTTCAGTTCGTTTTTTGGCAGGGCAGTTGTTTTTTTTTTTCTGCTGTAATGCCAATGTGTCAACGCATTTTTCTTTCTTTATTTCTTATTATATCTAAGACAAAGACACCCATTATAATCAAATGAGCTGCTGGTCTAAATTATTCATATCAGTGCCTTATGCATGAGGCGTATCGATGCAGATGAGGAAAATCCTTACATAGAGGGCAAAGCAAACAGATATTTGTTGTTTGTATTTTAGGTTACCTATATCTCTGTCCACTAGTCTGTGCGCTGCGGAAGTCTTTTTTTTTTAAGAATCCTTTTTGTTTGTCACCTCACAAATTCGAGAGTTTGACGAATCTTTGCTTGACAGCAGTCCATTTCTCACAATTCGCTGATTTCATAATCTATGCTGTGTATCATGTATGCAGATGGAGCAATACAAGGGAGTTCTGATTACTAAGATGACATAAGATAGTGAGTTAATAGCTTCCAAGAAATCTCTGCTAATTTCATTGTTCCGATGACTACGCTCCTGAAAATTGTAATGTGCTAATTATTCATTCTCATAATTATGAATATTGACTTTCCTTATTTGCTTACGCTGTTTTGAGAGCAAATTTTACCAATAAAACTGAACGCGATCAGGGAAATTTAAACCGCGTTCAAGAGCTGTCAGTGTCCTTGACAATGATGACACTGACAGTTCTTGAACCCGGTTTAGATGTGCTGATCGCGTTTAGTGCAATTCGCCTTAAGACGGTTTGCATGCCTTTGTTGTTGGCTGATTTAAATGCTGGGTTTCACGTTTTTCAAAAATCCTTCGTATTTGGTATACGAAGGGTACAGGGGCAAAACAAGGAATGTCTCAAAAACAGGATTTTGTGTAATTCATATTTTAATGTTTTAAATTTTATAACTTTTTCTTATACATATATTTTTTTAAATTACTGATAGGAACTTAAATCGAGTGAAAAAATTATTTAAACTACACCGGCTCCAAAGCAATCACAACAACAAAAAGTATCCTCTATAAAACTGACATTGACAGTTGGACATTCCTTGTTACGTTCCGTTACACTAGGGACATTCCCAGTTTTGCACCTGTACAGGATTTTAAAATATTGAAGATATGAGAGACTATGATTGATTTTACGCTTTTTACTTAATGATATAATGATACATAAAAATACGCGCGAAAACCTAAATGCCATACTTAACTTATATTTGAATTTCTTGTGACATTCCTTGTTTTGCTCCTGTACCGTTCCATATTCTTGAAATATTTTATCCTTTTTTTATAGTAACTGGGTTGTGGAGGTTAGATAGGCAGTCGCTCCAAGTGAAATACTGATGTTCAGCTACATTAGGTTAGACTGTAAGCCGACCCCAACATAGTTGGGTAAAGGCAGATAGATAGTTTCTTTTTTCATACTCCGAACAAATATGTAGGATCAATGATCTGCCATGGTCGTAATGGCAAAGAATCTGTCAGGTGTAAAGGTAGTTGAATCAAAGTGCGAAAAGTAGGCATATACTTGTTTGTGAAATGTCGTTTAATCCCGCAAGTATTGCCAGTCCGAAACAACTGTAAAGGTTTTCTTTCGACATCATTCTTAAGTTGATTGAGTAGCCGCGAAGGTCACCAGCTTAAAAGGAACTGGTCTCTTGCAAGGTGGTCAGCTCATCGGTCATTCCCTTTGTGACGAAATTAAATGAAAATTCAAAAATTTCGAAATGCATTATGAAAAATCGTCATTTTTCGTATATTTCTTTTGCAAAACCTTGTGTTTGGACTTTGTTACCTTGCAAATATTTATTTTTTCAGTATTTTCATTTCGTAACTACGATTATTCGTAACAATTTGTTATGTACATTAGTTCTATGTAATTTTATACTCCTGAATAATATAAACATTAATTATATTATTAATGGTATTTTGTTGTAAATTATTTTATTTATTTCATCATCTTCCTAGCCCAACATTGGCTCCCAGTCTAACCGGATGCAGCTGAATAACAGTATTTTAAATGGAACGACTGCCTATCTGACCTCCACAGCCTATATATCTAGCCTATATAGCCTATATATGTCTGTCTGGTTGTCAGACTTTCGGGCTTCTGACGACCCGTAACGGCTGTTGAAGATCAACCAACGACAGTCGGGACCAACTGTGACGAAAACGTTTTTTCCGAGGCACGGAGGGTGCTTGGTATGTAAAAATTCACCCATCTACGGACCCGTGCGGCTATTATTACTTAGCCACTGGTTATTTAATTTATTTATCGTTATCTAACAATTCACGTGTCTTTGGTAGAATCAGAAAACGTGATTTACTTTTGTAAATTGTTTATAAAAAGTGGGTAAATAATATGTGAGTTCTGGCTCTCCCACAAAACATTCCATTTCAAAATAAACAGTATAGATGGTCTGCACTTCTTTCACTTCATTATAAAATGAAGGATAATTCTACGACTAGCGTCTTACAAATATTTAACTTTAGCTTTTTCTTTAGTGCTAGTCTTTTTCTTTAGGTGATTATCTTATAAACTACTGTATTCGTAAGAACCGGGTTACGGTACAGTACAGGCTATCCATCACAAATGTAGACGTGATTGCCTTACGCTCCATCAAGCGACACCGGTATATCTCGCCTAGATACTTCATAAAACTCTGCTGAATCTGCAAAGAAAACTGCAGCGATAAAAACAGATACAATAATTATGTTGCTCTACTTAGACTAACCTTCAACAGAATTGCACATGTGCTACATGCTTACCACGCTTACAGTTATCCTAATGTGCACACATCGACGGCCATTACATTTGTCCAGAGACAATGGTCGTCTTGCAACCAATTACGAAACAGTTTGCGGCTACCTGACGATATAGATAAGTATTATTAATATTTTCATAACGGCTTAATGTTTTAGAAGTTTTTGCATGACGTGTATTGTCAAGATTTAGTCATAAATGCAGTTGCATCATCAGACAGATTTAATGCGTTTTGCACTCATCGCAGTAAAAAATAATACTCAGTTGAAATTCCCACTCGTTCTTGATGAAACTTCGCTTTTGGCAAACTAAACAAAGTTTCTTTATAACATTTCATCTGTTTTGATATAATCAAAGTACATTTATAAAAATGATTAACTATAGAAAAAGAGCGTCTTTGGCTTTAACCTCAAAACTATAATATATGTTTTCGCAATCGTGCAATAAAATTATTTGAAGAAAGTTCAACCATAAAATTTCTTCAAAAATCGACCTGCAAATAATTATGGTAATCAAAATTTGGTCATGCAAGATCTTGTGGTTACTGAGGACAATGAAAATGGTGTCGATTAAAGTCAATGACAATGACGTATGTGTTAAATAATATTAGAAGAGTTGCTGACGTAGGTGCTATACCTAGCGTCAGTCAAAATGCACATTTATATTGTGCAAGAAGTTATTTACATAAAACGTAACTAAACATTCTTTATTTCCATAACAAGGTTCTGTTAAAAATTCGTATCCTTGATATTGAACAAAATAGAAAGATGTAATCGATGAAACCGATTGCGCAAAACACTCATCTCCATATCGATGACTATCTATGTTTATAAAACGTAAGAAAGTAAAAACTTTCCCTTTCAATATTCGCCGATTCTTTCATTGAACTGTGCCAAAGTTATCGCCCAGTTCATTGGCTTTGATATCTCTCATTGGGCCAACTATTATCTAGGTCGTCAACGATATCTCCAAGGCCTTACTAACTTGCGATGTTGTCTTCCGTACTTACTTTCTTGTCGCGTTTCCCGCGCCTATCAGATTTGCTAATAGGATCGAAGTCTAGTCTGTTCGTCTTGCTATGTGAATCTAACTTAAATGTCATGTACATTCAATTGCTATTTGCAGTCGTCTTTCAAATTAAAACTCATTTATAGTGCGCATATTAAGTGTTTAATTTAGCTAGATCAGGCTTGTCAGCCTTTGTACTGCCTTGAATTGTAATTGCAAAATGAATACGATGTAGCCTGATTGAATTAGTAGCTTTGTGATTTCAATAGTTTATATTGGTTCTTTTGTATTTCACTTTTGCTCTATTTGAACTCTAACTGTTAGGAGCTTTCTTATCGTTTGTTAAACATGACAATTGACCTTACTTTCAAATGTCATTTCTTGTTGAGTCACTGCACTTGCAGCAACAAACATTGGCTGAAGTACTAGCAAACAGTACAACGTTTATAACACCGCAATCATAATGTGCATTAAGTGTGTATTTAACAATAATTATTTAGTTATTTTTCTGAGGCAATTAATATTATAATCATTCTTGTAATTGAATTGTGTAAACAACAAGAAAGTCCACTTTCGAAATATCGTGAATCGAATCAAGTTAAAATGAAGGACTTTCATCAGAACAGCAACTCTAAAAGAAAAGAGAACTTATGGGAAAATTTTAATTGTTCTTATCTAAAATTATTACGATTGTTATGAGATTGATAGAGTAAGATTATGAAAATTTACCCAATTAACTAGTATCTATTTAAATCACGTCAGCTGCTAAGTAGGCGACATCACATACAAATATTAAATGCCTTTCGCAAGCTTCCACATTTTTCCAGATCTGTTAATTGATCTAACAAACGCATTTGATGTTAGTGAACAGGAAAACCAAGCTAATGACCAGTCACCACTCTTATCAACGTCAAATCTTAACTTCATAGGTTCAACAGACAAAGATGGTACGACATGTACTGTACAAGTATGTACAAGTATGGTGAAAATTTAAAACCTTATTATAACTTTGATTGATTCTACTAGTCAGTAACTGGGTTGTGGAGGTCAGATAGGCAGTCACTCCATGTAAAATAATGGTATTCAGCTGCATCCGGTTAGACTGGAAGCCGACTCCAACAAAATTGAGAAGACTAAACAGATTGATTGATTTGTTTCTACTGGTCAGTCGGTTGTATCTAATACTAACAATTGTAATAGGTATGAAGATATAAATAGAAAGCTAGATGTTTTGGCCATCTCAGCCACTGCTACACAACGTAGACAAAGTAATTACGCATTAAGAATTTGCCCCAAATCTCCTTTCACTGTAGAAAAAGGAGAGCGACATACCTCCTCACTTTCACATGTTTTGATTATTCTCTTAACGTTACAAAGTCCAGCCCTGCAATCATAAATTAACTAAAAGATATTGTAAAAACAAGGTAACGTGTAATCATTTCGTCAAGGTCATAGATTGCCAAATATTCTATAGAAACTTAGCCTTTAGATTACAGCCGACATTTTGCTATTACAATCTTATTACAATAGTTTTGCTTTAAGACTTGAAGAAAGTTCTAGAAACTTTGCTAGATATGTTTGTAAATTAGTCAGTTAGTTGACTGTTTTTTGTCCTTAATGAATAAAATAAAATAATTGTTTTGAGGAAAACCATTATGATCGATCAAAGGGAAAATCAAATATGAAATTGATCATCGATCGGTTGAAGTTGCAATATTCGTATCAATATAATATTCTGTACTCTGATATAATGCATCAGGGCTTACCCGAGGAATTTCTTAGTGGCAGCCTGGTGTTCAGGTATGTGCCCGATTAATCACCATAGGCTCGCCCCATAACTTAAACATAGCTGGTAAAATGTGCCATACTAAATTTACACTTCTGCTTTTACCTTCCCCTTCGTAATATTAAACTACAAATTTATTTAAAGTATCCTTAACTAGGTAAAATCTTGCCACTGTTTGTTTTAATCGTTTTTCGATGCGGTGGGAGTGTAACGGGCCGGATTAATTATTTAATAATCGCGCAATATAAAGTACAATAAACAATGCAATCCCACCACGGTATGCACTTAAAAGAACTGTTATCTTGAAACTCAAGGTTTCGAATTATTTCAATAAATTCACGTACTATCACAACGCAGCTGGATGCAAGGTTGAATCATCATCCGTGCCACTTTGTTCCATTTTCTGCTCTTTGGTCATACCATAAGTGGCTTTAAGCAAAACTATTCATAAAGTTTCTGGTATTTTTGCTAGTGAAGCATATTCGGTCCGAGTATGCTTTCTGGGGTACCCCGAGCTTCAATAACTTTCATAGAAATGATTACCTTACTTAATATTTTTCTTAGCATGTCGATGGCAATCTAAATGGACTCGGCCCAGAATTCGGCTATGTGTTTGGTGCCATCACTAGCGTCCATCAGTTCCTGTAATGTGCAGACAACAGGACACGCAGGGCACGATATTAAGTGTCCCATCGTTTGTAGTACAGCACCGCATTTGCAGTCCAAGGCGGATTCGTCTATGAACCTCCATCTGAACAGGTTTTCCTTACTTCGGCCAGCCTGGGTCCGGAGTCTGTTTAAAGACTTCCAGGTTAACTAAGGCAACTCGTGTCTAGGTGGAGATCCTCAGCAGGTGGAACAAATGGTATGGATAAGGAAGCACTGTCTCGTCACGGCTTCAATCTTACCTTACTTAATAGTAATATTGTCTTGCATCAGCATGGTATCGAGAAAGTGGATAATAATCCATTCACATACTCGTTATCTATTAGGCCAAATTCTTGATTGGCGTCTGGTATCGGTCATAAGAACTTGGCATAACGTAACCGCTTCTTATCGGTACGACGTCAGTAGGCCTTGAACAGCGCAGTGCGGAGGCGCGTAAAAATTATCGTTTTATGTAACACCTATGAGTAAATTTCTTTTTACATTGTGCAAAGGGCTTCGGAAGAAATTTTGGGATTTTTGAAACTTGAATCCTTGTTAAGTAATACAAATTGTAGAGGGAAAATGATTACTGCAGCTTTATGTCTCTCGAACAACCTGTTAGCAACCTGGGTTTAGTAAGATTTGATCATGAGATGAAGGTATTTTTGGCTGCGATCCAAACACGTTGAGATTTTCGGTCTCCATAAGAACATTAGGAGTTAGGACAGACCGATTGGCGATAAATATGTACAAACAATGCCATGCCAGTTTTTCCGAATTGTAATAATGCTAAAGCTTTACGCAATTGTTTGACAGGTTCTGTTAGTTAGTTCATAACAAATATTTACTACAAAAACTTGAAATCGATCTATATAATTAACTAGTATCTAGGTCAAAACATTAAGTAGGAGTGCCTATCATAAGTGCCTTTGTAATTTCAGCTTTACTCGCAATATGAGTTCCTAAGCTTATTTTAATCGCTAAAGCCGATACAGATAGTGCAAACGCAATAACGTATCTGCAGTTGTAAATGACTAATATGCTAATTAGAGTAGCTGAAAGTCACGATGACACTTTGACTCGCTATGAGTCAGGTCTTCATATTGTGTATTCTCAAACAGCACATGGCTTTCTACGAAACATCATAGAAAATAAACATATAAAAGAATGATGGATCGGCACAGATGCCAATGTCACGTTTATCTGGCGTCCTAAAGCAAACAGAAGAGCTAAGTATTAGAGTCAACATCAAGTGTATGCTAAAATACGCGTCTTGGCGTTGCGCAATATCAACACCAGTATTGCGGCAAGGTCCCAGCAAATTATAACGTATTATGAAACCGCGCGACAACTTCCAAATTAATGTGTTTGTTTTACAAATGAATTGGTTTTATGGTATGTGGTTTAATGACCATCAGGTAATAGATTGCGAAATGTGGTGGTGCAAGTAGCTGAAACATAATTGGTTTTTAACGTCACCTATAATTTGGTCTAGAACGGAAGATGCCACTATCCGAATCGCATCCGCTTTATTCAATTTACGTCCTTGACTATCTAATACTATGGTTAAGTTCCCAGTAATCCTGAAATAAGCTTGGAACACCTGCGCGGTGTTAAGAACAGTATTTGGAAGCTGATTATTTATGTCGATATCCTGCAATTTGTTTTGAAGACGTCAGTCGATCTGGAGATCGTTAGATTGGTTTCTACATCAGCGTAAACATCATCAACGAAATCTTTATTTAGCAGAATCGTGTCTGGTCAAATCGATATTGAAGAGATGACATAAGGTAAACTCAAAGCATTTATTTCAATAAAAATACAAGGGACTTTTGAATTTTCAAATGAGTCTGACAGTCAGAAAGATGAAGCTCATTCCAGAGTAGTAGGGTCTTATGGAGAAGAACGAGCAAAAAACTCCATGGACACTTTTTTTAATTATATTGTCAGAAAATGCATTGGTTGCATCATTAATGAAATAATTTATAAAAAAGAGCCATGGCTTTGTTGGTTGGATTTAAGCTTTTTTTTTTTTTTTTCTGTTGGGCATCTCACAGCTGGTTCCGAAAACCGTAGCTGTTTAACCGGTCAATCCTGTGGTTGCCTTAAGCTACTACACTCAAAGCCTCCAGCCAGGGCACAAATACTAAGCTAAAAATTTAAGGATGAACGCTCACTAAGGGCACCCCCTGCGGGGTTCGAGCCTCGGCTTAGGGCGTTATCCGGAGGGAGGGCATCAAAAGATGGGACGGGCTGGATCAAAAGGTTTTGATCATTATTATTAGTCGGGGAATTTAAAGCTACGTGCACAGCTGCAACAACTGCTGGCACCTCGTTTTCGAGCAAGGGTCGGGGGGGAGTATTATTTACTCGGGGGCGCGGCGGTCGAGATCGCAAAGGACCTCGGCGGCGAGGTCGGTATGACGGGAGGCGTCTGTTTTTGTACACTGTACTTGTTTCCCTATTGCTCTCCTGGAGGAGGGTTATGGGGTCATCGGGATCTACGAGGATATGCCTTGGACGGCGAACATGGCTGATTTTACTCGGGACATAACTGGCGGCCTCGACAACCAGAGGGTTGCGATGTTTGGCCGCGGACTCAAAGAAACGCTTGGAAAGGCGTTTTAGAAACTGATGGATTGTGGGAATCTTTAGGTCGAGGTGGAGTGCCTCGTTCCTGACGAACCAGGGGGAACCTGTGGCCCTACGGAGGAATTTATTTTGCACTGTTTGCATTCTATGGATGTGACGGGGTTTCGCATGAGCGAAGACGGCACCCGCATAGGTCATGATCGGTCGAATGCACGCCGTGTAAACGCGCAATTTGCACCTAAGTGACAATTTGCTACGTGCATTCACCAGATAGAAGAGTCTACCGAGAGCGAAAGAGGCTCGCGAACGAACCATCTTTATGTGCTCTGCGAAAGTCAAATGATGGTCTAGAACGACACCGAGATATTTAGCTCGCTTCTCCCAAGGGATCGGCTTGCCGAACATGGTGATTGGTCGGGGGAGGGGGTTTTTGAGCCTTGAACGCGGCTTCGTAAAGAGAACCGCTTGGCTTTTATCGGGGTTGACTTCTATCCGCCATTTTGTAAACCAAGCTGCCAGTCTATTGACTGCGCGTTGGAGATTTAGGCGAATGATGTCGGGGGATCTAGAGCTGAAGTAGATGGCAGTGTCGTCTGCGAACAGACCCAACTGCGACCTACCGCAACCTTTTGGGATATCGCTCGTGTATAGCGTGAAAATGAGGGGGGACACCACAGAGCCCTGGGGGACACCTGCGCGGATGGGACGGGGAGTGGATAACGCTCCTTCGATACGATAACGGAAGACGCGATTCGATAAAAAGTCTCGTAAGATGAGTACGAGACGATCTGGCACGCCGAGTTGGTACAGCTTGTATATTAAGCCGTTGTGCCAGACTTTATCGAACGCTTTCGCTACGTCGAAGAATACTGCACCGGTCATAGTCCCGCGCTGGAAACCAGCGCTTATGGATTCTACGATGCGGTGGGCCTGATGCACGCTAGAGTGCTCAGTTCGAAAGCCGAACTGTTCGTTGGGGATGAGGCCCTTGGTCTCGGCGAAATCTCTGAGGCGCTTATAAATAAGCCTCTCATAGATTTTTCCGAGAACCTTGAGCAGACTGATGGGACGGTAGCTAGAGGCCTCGGTTTTGGGCTTGCCGGGCTTAGGGATACCGATAACCGTGGCCTCCTTCCATGACTGGGGGAAGATATTGTTGCTTAAGGCACCATTGAAGATGGTGGTCAAAAGCATTATTAGGTGGGCAGGGAATAGTTGGATCACCCTATTGGTGATGCCATCTGAACCGGGGGCTTTGCGGACTTTAAGACCCTTGATGATGTCGTGCACCTCGTCCGGGAGGACGGGGGGCAGTGGACAATCAGGGTCATCGACGGGAGGGAGGGAGGCTCTACGTTCGACTTCGGCGTCGACCTTTTTCAGGTGAGCTTTGTCTACAGGTAGGGAACTGGGAGTGCATTGGGCCTCGAGGCTGTCTGCGAGGCATTCAGCCTTTTCGGCATCGTCAAATGCGATGGATTTATCGGGACGGGTCAGGGGGGGCATGGCTGAGACCTGGGGAGACCTGAGTTTCCTCTGGAGCTCCCAGAAGGCCTGATGGGTGGGCTCAAGTTCGCCGAGTAACTTTCCCCAGCTCGCGTCCCGCAGCTCCGCTATACGTGTCTTTACAGATCTCTGTAAATAGCGCATATGGGCTTTGTTGG
Source organism: Agrochola lychnidis (assembly GCA_963680765.1). Taxonomy (NCBI): domain Eukaryota; kingdom Metazoa; phylum Arthropoda; class Insecta; order Lepidoptera; family Noctuidae; genus Agrochola; species Agrochola lychnidis. Next base: position 11,468,013 of record OY796868.1, on the reverse strand, counting down.
CGTTACAGGGAAAGCTATCGTAGGCACGTATGGCCGCGTTCTTCTCAGTCAGTAATGCACGCACGTCGTCCGGCAATTTCCAGCGACGGTCGTCCGTCGCTGGAACTTCCCTTGAACAATCGTTCAGGACGGTTTGTACGTGATTAGTGAGTGAGTCGATCGCGGCCGTGGTGTCGGCGACCGAGTCGAAAAGGTCGGGGATAGAGTCTAATTGAGGGGACGTGTTGGATTTCAGCTGTGTGCTTACTTTCTTCCAGTCCGTGATCCTCTTAGTGATAGGGGGGGCGTTCGGGTCGGAAAGACCTATGCGGGGGTGTAGTCTCATGACTACCGGGCGGTGGTCAGAGTCTAGCTCTTGTACCGTTTCTATTGAATCTAACTTTAGGTTGACGTTCTTAAGGAGCGCCACGTCTAAGATATCGGGGGCATGATTTGGGTTCGTCAGCGGAAAATGGGTGGGAGTCATGGGAGCGATGACGTCAAAAGTCAGAGAGTTTGAGAGGTCGAACAGGTGTTGACCTCTGAGATTGGTTACCGAACTATTCCAAGAGGGATGTTTGGCATTTAGATCGCCCGCTATAATGAGCGAGTTACTCATAGCGAGTAGAATCGAGAGGTCGTTTGAGAGGCGTTGGTGATGGTAATGCCCCGTGGTGTTACCGGGGGGATTATAGACCGATACGAGAGTGATCGGCTCGTGACCTGACATGCCTAGACGGCAGGCGGAGACTTCTAATACCGAGAGGGGGGGAGGGTCTAGTGGGATGCAGTGAAGCTGCTTTCTATAATAGATCAGGGTGCCACCCTTGTGACATCGCGACCTGTCATTGCGAACTATCCGGTAGTTGGCGAGTGACGGATCGCGATGGCAAGGCTTTAGGAAAGTCTCTTGTATTAAGAGAACGTCTAATTGATGATCGCGGAGGAAGAGCCCTATTTCTTCCCTTTGGGATTTTATGCCATTGGCGTTGAAGTAACCTATTATTAGGGATCGGGGTTTGAATCTAGCTAAGGCCTCGTTATCCATTGAAAGATTTAGGGGTTTGGGCGAGGGATTCTAGGGCTTGCGTAATATCCGGATACGCATTATAAATGGATTGAATCCTAATGATATTGCCTTGGGCGGCGACGATGAGTTTTGCCATTTCCTTAGCACGCGGGGAGGCAAAACACGCGAAATTTGATGTGATTATGTTGAACGAAGCAACACCTGACATCTGCTCGGTCGCGGGACCGGCAGTCGGGGGACGCGGAGCTTGGGGAGCAGGCGCGGGTTTAGCGGGGGGCGCGGCGGGCGCGGGGGGCGCAGAGTGCGCGGGACGCGCGGAGGGCGCGGGTGGCGCGGTGCCACGGAAGCGGGGGTCCCTAAGGTGGGGGGGGAGGAGATGGGGGGGCGGCGGGGGGGGGAAATGACCGTAAGAGGGCACCAAGGCAGGGAAAGACTGCTGGTGGTGGAGATAATTCCACGGACTAGGCCTCTGAGGGCTTAGTCGTTGGGGCATAAGGGCGGAGGGAATCCTATAAGAGGATGAGGAGGGAGTTTCCCTTTGCTGGCGGGCGCCGGAGCGCTTCCCCAGCTTGGGAGAAGAGGCCTTAGGGGCTTTGGAACAACCCCGGTAGTTTGCCGGGTGGCCCTCTTTGCCGCATAAAACGCAGCTAGGAGGTACGGTACATAGGGTACGGTCCTTGGGGCGGGGGCAGTCGGAAGTGCTATGCTCTCCCAGGCACTTTACGCACCTGGGTGTAGCATGGCAATTCCGCTGTGAGTGGCCGTATAGCTGGCACCTGTGGCATTGTCCGACAATGCCACTCTTTATGGGTTTTTCAATTTCGAACCCTGTGAGATGACACAGAGAACGAATTTGGAAAATCGGATGGTAGCCCTCTACGGGCGGACAGATAACGAGGACCATGTCGTAGAGGTCACCGCCTCTGGAGCGGTGCATACGATGGACCTCGTCAACCGGGACGTTCTGCGACTGAAGGTCGGCGAGAATTTCAGAGGGGAGGATTTCCCTAGGGATGCGTTTTATTACAACGCGAACTTGTTTCTCTTCTGGGAGAGAGTAGGTGTGGTATGACACACCTCTCGCTCTCAGTAGACGGGTTAGTTCCCTATAGTCGCGCGACGTAGGGACTAGAACTTTAATACCCTGCTGGGTATTTCGGGCGCTGGTGAAGCTGATCTTTTGATCAGCGCACCATTTCGAGATGTCCGTCCACTTCCCCTTGTCCTGTACGAACAGGGGGGGTGGAGGGGGAATCTTTTTCGCGGGGGGCGCGGGGCAATCCATCGCGGTGGATGATGCGGTCGGGGCGGCGGGGGACGCGGGGGGATCCTTTGCGGAGGATGACGCGGTACGGGGGGCGAGGGGCGCGGGGGGGGCCTTCGCGGAGGACGTAAACGAGATCGGGGGGGCGGTGGAGGGGGAGGGGGAAGCTACGGTAGCGGAAGTCGCGACGGTAGCACGCTGTTTAATCACAGCTGGTTTGATGGTGACGGTGGATGAAGAGGAGTCTGAGTCCTCTATTGCGGCGACCTTACTGGCCTGCGCAGAGGTCTGCTTCTTGTTCTTCCTCTTTCTTCCCTTTCCTTGGACGGCTATGAAGCCGTCGTCGGAGGGGGAGGAAGAGGTAGAGGAAGCAGCGGACTTAGGCTCGTCTTCCTCCTCCGAGCCAGAGGGGTAGGAGGGTTGCTTTGAAGAAGCAGCGGGGGCGTCGGTGTCCATTGACTCCGACGAAGGGGAGGGGGAGGGGGGTCTGGGCGACTCCACAGTCGGAGGGGTGTCAAGGGCGTCGCTGAAGGTAGCGACGCTGACATCTTGGTGGGGGTTCTCGCCCCTTGAGATGCTCAAGAGGTTGGAGAGCTGAGCCTTATACTTCCCGCGGAGGGAAGGCTCTGACTCGAGTATATACTCGAGAAAGAGTGTTAATTGCTTCGAGAGAAGCTCGAGATCAATTACTTTGGTAGCCATAATGGCGGGGGGGGGGGGAGGGAATGGCCTAACTAAGCCTGACTCCCCGGTGGGAATGCCGGGGATGTGTACAATCCCTCCCTGTCGGGTAAGACAGGGAGGATGAGTGCCTATCGGTGAGCCCTAAGCTTGATTTGGCCCGTTGCCTATCTTAATGTGCAACGGGGTCCTAACCAGTCTAGTGTGAAGGGTATGAAGATACCCGACCACGCTAGGTGAGTTGCTGTGGAGGCAAAACTGTCACCACGTGTTGACTAGGAGATCCCCCAAGGCCAAACACTGGGACCCGGCCAATTCACTGCCTTACCCTGAAGGGGATCGGCGGGTGTGTTGGGTCAACACCCCACTCGGCTTCGTTGGCACCGTATGGTATCCACCGAGTGACCACGAAACTGTGGTTTTGCCCGGAAGGGGCCTGGTGAATTTACAGACGAGAATCTCTTGTTAAAGAAATAAGATAGCCTTGAAAAAGGCCTTTTTTGTGGATCTATGCCCGATCGATAAACGATCGGAGATCGGATGTAGTCGAGCGACTACGAAAATCGTTACGGAATGCAACGAATTATGACTCAGAGCAATGAGTCATGAACGGGAGAGCGCGCAAGCACACACAACCGTCCGTGACCGGTGCCGAGCGTCAAGTGAGGTCTGTGGATTTAAGCTCTCATGTATCGTGTTATAAAACATCGGTAGTCTCCGATTTCAAGTTGTTTGCGGTACTAAACAAATTAAATCCTAATACGAAGTAATCTAATCGGTTTTCCTCCGGCCCACAAATGAGGATGTTTGATTATTTTCCGTGCGTGCGAGCACACTTTCCTGTCAATAGTTGTGCTGCGTGCGTGCTACTATTGTGGATTTTGGATGTATACACGGTAAGTTAAAGTACTCTACTCAGAATCCACACTTTATATAGCAAGTTTTTGTGACGTAAGATATATTTGCGCAGTTTGGCCCTTGAGCGCAGAAAGTGATAAATTGAGAACAGCACGTCCTTGTTTTCCTATTTTTGCTGGAAAAAATGTCAAGGTGATGCAGAAACAGGAGTAATGTACCCCGTCTGAAGAATGAATCTGTTGGTAGGTTTTTTTTTTTGTAAAACTGTATAAATATCATCATTCTCTTCAACTGGTGCGCGTTGTACAAGTGCAAACAATTAGAGTAAAAAACATGATAAAATCGTTAGATCGGTCAGTCCAGTCATCCAATGCCACGTAATAACCCAAGTGAGACCTACTCGAAAACTAGACGGCTCGTCTTCACTGAAGCTGATGATTTACGAGCCAACAAGACGCCCACAATCGCCCAGCCGGTCATTCAGCCGCATCCGCGAGTAGCGCGGGAAGTCAGTCGGTGGATTTAGCGGGCCGCGGTCGGTGCACGCCGCTGCACATATTATCCAAACGCGTTCTTAAAAAAAAATCGTACTGTAGACAAAGTGATCCGTGATTTATGAGTGAAGTTCTTTTTTTTTAAGTGATAAGAATTAGGTACGTGTATTTTAAGATTGTTTTACATGTCGTTGGTCTCTAGTGTAATCTACGCTTATGTTTTTTTCTTTCTAATTATTTTTTGCTTGTTCCTTGTCAAGTTTTATGATCAATAACTTTAGTAAGGTTGTGTTCAATATTTAAATTATTGGTAATTTAAATATGATTAACAGTTTATTTAGTCAGCCATTGAGCAATGAAGTGTTATTAATGACCTATGGTCGCTTAATTAATCGCGCCGGAGACTGAAACTTCATACAACTACACATAACTTAGAAAAAGCAATTTTTCAATATTTCGGTAATCAGAAGTATCGATACTTACCTACTTACAAGTTTACTATATTTCTTACGTTAAAATAAAATAGACATATCGCTGTCTGCCAAACCGGAAAGCCTACAAGTAAAAGTTCCAAAATTAGCTTTTGATAGAGAAATTATAAATAAAAAATAATTATTATTCTAAAAAGTGGAGTTTGGTGATTTCTAAAGTCCGGCTTTCACTGCGTGTACACGATCGATGTCTGCCGTACAAACTGCTAATACTTTAGATCTATGTTTACTTCGAAAGTTTATTTTCTAAAAGAAAACATCCGTTTGTCTTGCTGAGACTTATATTATTATTGTTGAAGATCTTCTAGGAGTGTTTTCGGTTGAAAAATTAACTGATAGAGTCATCCACATATTAATTTAGAAGCATTGCCGACAATGCGTTTATAGTAACTTGAAATTATAACAATATGGATTGTCTTTGCGATGAATGAGCATTGAAGTGACTATCAAACTCAATGTATACAATAATATGAACTGTAAACATTTTTCTTCATACAAACAACATTTTAGTTATAAAGCAAAGCAAGCATAGTATCCACCAAAACAAACCAAAGACAAAGACCAAAGAGAAAGTTAATAAAACTATCCTCTTTCGTAGACGCAAATGAAATTGTTTCTCGCGTGTATCGTCTCCACGTTTACAGACGGTTCGAAAGTTTAGTAGGTCGACATTCGAAGCCATATAGGTTACATGTTAGTCATGCTCCTCTTCCGTAGTCGGTTGTATCATGACAGAATTGCTAATGCTAATGCACTCCAATGTATCGTCTCAATCAATCCTTGTCAGCTTTCTGGAGCACTGCGTTTGATCACATTTTATGATGCTAACCAGTCTTCTAGATAGACTTAAAAAAAAAAAACTAGATATTTTTAAAAACGATTAACATTTCACATGCAATTAATTATTTTAAATATTTATGCTGTTACTTAATAATTTTAGACCGAACAGACGTTGTCCTGTTTCCTATAACTCGATCGCAGCGCCACCTACCGGGTCCAATTGTGAATCTAAACCACCCAGGGACTCATTCAAACACACACCAAAAATTTCATCAAAATCGGTTCAGCCGTTTAGGAGGAGTTCAGTGACATACACACTCACAGAAGAATTATATATATAAAGATTGGCATTAAGATCTGACACATCAAAAGCAGCGTTTTCTCTATTTCATCACCTCAAATATCAAAATTACCTTCCTTTTTTTGAAGTCGGTAAATAGTCTGCTTATTGCCTGAAGCATCCCACATTTCTTGTTTTCTCCAGCATCTTTTTATAATGCATGCTGTAATGGTCTGTTAAATGATTTACGAGAAAGGTAACATAAACATAACATAACATCACGCCTTGTTTCCCCGAAGGGTTGGGCAGAGGTATCCCTGTAGCAGGTACACTCACATTTCGCCAGGTATGTTTAAGTCCTATGTAATAGGGGGCGAGCCTATTGCCATCAACCGGGCACAAATCCAGACTCCGAGTTGCTATTGAGAAATTTCAGATAGAAAAACCCAATAACACGAAAAAGACGAGAAACGACAAACGAGAAAGGTGGAGTTTAAAAAAAACATGAGCATGAGTCATCTGTACCGGCTAATGGGCAAATTACACGGATTTTACCTCAACTGGGCCTGGGCCGGGACGAATTTCTTGTGGGACGTTGTTTTTACTTGGAGAATTTTGTAAACATGCTTACAGAAAAGTTATTTAGCATTCTCAAGGGATTTTTATTAAGAACCATCTATGTATGTCTTATAGTTCTTTATCAGAATTGAATTGATCAAAAGATTTTGGGAGTCCTCGACATTTCGACGGTTGACCAGTACCCAGCAATGAAGTCGTATCAAATAAAAATGTCGCTAAAAAAATACATGTAGACCAGTGCATCCGTATTGCTAGCATGATTGCGTGAATTGTAAAAGTCAACAGGGAGACGAAACAGGTCACTCACTATAAACTGCTCACTTGACAAACACTTAGAAATATAGATACAAATAGCTGTTCCCATTTTCTTGACTTCGACTTTTTGAGACTAGTACATAATATTGCCTTGCAAGAAACACTTATAACTCTCATCAACAGTATATTCTTCACCCAAAAATTTATCTTTGACATTTGCAGTAATAAAATGAAAATGTAAAGGATTATTATTTAATTTACGTGCAAATTTAAGCATAACGATAAACTGAGATCCGACCTTAGCGTAACCTATTTGTCTTTGATTTTATGGTCATCGTTTTATTTTTGATAAACCAAATAACTTAAAATATTTGAATACTTACTTCAGTCCTAACTGGTTCTAATGCACTTAGCATGACTAATTGGCACTTTAATCATTCATCACATTGCTAATCTGCAGTCCCTTGTCTGATCAAAATGCATTTAAAAAAAAACTATATCACAAACCAAAGAGTATCTTCACGTGTATCCAAACTCCTTTGTTGTTGTTCTAAAAAAACACTTCTGGTATTTTTGAATCATAAACAACATGTAAATCTTGTTAATCTGATTAAAACACCAGTAATGCGTGATGCAAGTGTTTTATTTTGATTAATCCTCCTAATTATACTAATGGCTGGTTTGAAAAGTCGATTCACCATATTAGTTGAATGAGGTTGTACACGACCTTCCTAATGGGGTCATATTAAGTTTGTATGTAATATTACACGTTAATTGTTTAGGCAATAAATTACATTTTTCATAATTTGCTTGTAGCTACCTAATGCCATTTATGTGGTTATTTTTAATGAAAGTGAATTTTAAAGAGCTTGTTTTTTAATGGATAGGATAGACTTGTCATATTAACATGGTGCCTGTTCGTTGTGCATGTAAGTAAGCAGTGCCATCACACTTGTACTCAGTACATTGCTACATGGATTCTGAAATAAAACTTCTTTTTCATTACATATCGATTTGTTCCGTTCCATTTGATTCAAAACTTTGCAATATGTTCATGCAACATAAGATCACGCACGACTGTACATATTCCTTGCTGGGCTAGGCAAACTGCAAACCTAGAAGGCACTCAGATATCGTCACTACTGTTATGTAAACTAAAATACTGCCAAATCAAAAACGTCATCATCATCATTTCAGCCGAAAGACGTCCACTGCTGAACATAGGCCTCCCCCAAGCACCGCCACTTCGACCGATTCTGTGCTTTCCGCATCCAGCGGATTCCTGCGGCCTTCACAAGGTCATCGGTCCATCTTGTGGGAGGCCTTCCAACGCTACGTCTTCCGGTACGTGGTCGCCACTCCAGAACCTTTCGACCCCATCGGCCATCCGTTCTGCGAGCAATGTGCCCTGCCCATTGCCACTTAAGTTTGGCAATTCTTCGGGCTATGTCGGTTACCTTGGTTCTCCTGCGGATCTCTTCATTTCTGATTCGATCACGTAGGGAAACTCCAAGCATAGCCCTCTCCATTGCCCTTTGGGTGACTTTTAGCCTTCTGATAAGGCCCATTGTGAGCGACCACGTTTCAGTACCATAGGTCATCATTGGCAACACGCACTGGTCAAAGACTTTCGTCTTGAGACACTGTGGTATGTGGAACGAAAAGATATTGCGATTAATCAAAAACGTGATCAGCATATATTATGAAACAATGAGATAATAATTTTGTCAGTTGTACAACAGTAGTTTTATTACGCAAGTAATTAAATAATTTTAAGAGATAGTATACCTAAAAATGATTTACAGTTAAATGCGTCACGTTTTTGTAAGAGGCGGAAAGACGACTCCTTATGTATTCCGAAGGCTGCACGTACCTAGATTGTTTTTTTTTTCATAAAATTGTTTCCCATGTTTTGTAAAGTCGTTTATATCCATGAAGGTTTTGAATTATTCAATTTTATAGACTTCAGTAAATATTTAGCTAAGACTCTGCTTGCATATGAAATTGCGTGATTATGTTTGATCATTTCGGTCAAGAGCGTATCCGTTTAATTCAAATGTATCGTAATATTAATTATGCTACTGTAATCTTTGTTCACCTAAATATTATTCAAGGTGAAGTCGAAAGAACGATTAACCTTACAATTCTGTGGTCAATATGAAATAACTTCGATCGCTCTGCCGATGCCGGTCGTTATGAGAGACCAATGTCGCGGAATGAAGGTTAGATTTTGATTAAATTTGGATCTGACAAACGTAAAATGTCACCTTGTTCATTAAACACAAGTTGGAAAATTATAATATTATGCATTTGCATGGTTGGTTTGTTTCTATAATACTGTAGATCGACTCATTCACACCGTCTTTCGCAAAGAAATAGGATAAGGATATAGTGTTACTGTAGCAGGAAAAGATTTAGATGATGACCTGGCAACGTTTCATGATAATGCTTTAACAAGAATTATTAATGGTACAGGAATGAATAAAATTAATCCTAAACCATAAACTGCAATTTATTTTAATTCGCAGCAGATCGTTACCTAAATTCTACATAATGTAAGTAGAATTGTGGATGCAGTTTATAAAACAGTGATTCGTTTAAGAGCTACTTTGCACTATATCCATTTATCTCAGTTGACGGTTTCAGCGTGGGTAGGTAGACACTATCTGTTTTTTCTTCATTCGCACATGAGGATAGTAATCGGAATTAGTGTAAAACAAAATGATAAATAAATAACCTACAAGCATTCTCGCCACGTTTCAAAATGTCATGACCTAGCCAAGTACCTACCTACTGATAAAAGTATTGTAATCTCACTGTAAGTTACTATCATTTTCGTATTATTGCTTAATTTCTTGAACTGTAACTACGAGAACTACGCAGACAAGAAGCAGGGAGGCGATACCCTTTTTTTAAGATACACTGTCAGTCAAAAGTTAAGGATGGTTAAACAAACCTCGATTATGACAATAATGGAGATGCCTTGAAAGTTAAAGATAACAAAAGTGCCTGAAAGAAGGAACTTAATACTGATCAACTCTGTCTTCCCAATATTGAATCTTCCTTGAATATAAATAACACTCGGAACCCTAAAGCTTAAGCTTCTCAGTATCAAGATTATCTGCATCTGGCTGGGAAACATGGATCGTCTCATATTAACAGTGGAGCTAAAAGAAAGAGAAATATTCTCACCATCTGTCTTTCTTTATCCGGTCTTTAGAGGTTACCCTCTAAAGACCGGATAAAGAAAGACAGATGGTGAGAATATTACCGACTATGCGACTACAAGTAAACAAAATTTGGTACCGAAACCAGTACGTGTTGTTTGAACTGAACCGCTTTTGAATGATCATCAATCTACGTAATTATAAAATATTGTAATAATTATAGGTAATCAATCTGTACTTACGTGTTAGATTCGGATGGGTAATCTTCTTATGGATTCGTTATTTGATTTATGAGCTTCTTTGAAGAGGATGTTTACATCATTCTTTTATTTACGGATGTTTAAAAGATGGAGTCTGGGGCTTTTTAATCTGGTGCTGTTTCTGGAGTTGTTCTTCCGGCCAATCCTCTCTTTTCACTTTAACATGAGCACATCCAAAATTCAAACCCAACCTAACCTTTCTCAATAGTTCAATCCTTAGTTGCCACTGTCAATGCAAATAATATTCCTGCATTTCCATGTAGTCACGTTTCTTGAATGATTTTGAAATAAAAGCTGTCAATGAGTATAGACCTTTGACCTTTGATTTATTAAATTAACATTAAAGTACAAAATACTTAAAGTTTGATCTACATTTGCTCCAATTACTAGTATATCCTTGAGGAAGCACTCTTCCGGGGCAATTGTGGTCAATTCTCCTCAATTTCTCTTGTCTCGACACCAATCAATGTCAGGGTCTCCTGTAATGTATACTATGCTCTAGAAATATCTAACAGCTATAGTCTAGTGTCTGACCGTTGTAGAGTAACGAAGGTCAGTTGGTAAAGTTTAAATCTTCGGATTATGTTACTTGTTCTCTGTAGAGGGCGTGTTGTTGTTATGTTGGTGTAAAAAAATCTTTTGTTATGTCTTAGAATTGTGTGGCGTCATCCTCATTAGTTACGCTATTATCAGCTTATTGTTTTAAAGAGGTCTACGACCTCATCATTCCTTTTACGCCTACACACGATTGCGGTTTTTGAGTTCGAGAGATTGTTATCCCAAAAAATGATTACGCCAACTGCATGTTTGTTCAATTTTCGCTAATGCATTCACGATACAAGGAATTCTCACGTGCGGTATATGCCTGTCTGCCATTTCTGTTGAATAATTCTATAACTGACGTGGGTAAATATTTCACAAGTATGGCGACGGGTCTAGCCCGTTTTCCCGCGCAACCTAACTCGTTCCCCCCATTACGAGTTGCGTAGGAAGTTACGCCAAACAAATAGTATGAAGGTGCGGTTTTATTTAGTATCTTCATAGAAATAATAGAAAACAGCTCAATTTACATGACTGTGAATACTCGACAGCTTTAACGCTTTTCTTGGACATTATTATGAAAGCAGACTATTCATGTAAGATAGTTGCCTTACTCCTATCTCATGAACAAAGTTGGCGCCAGTCATATTATCTAAAGTGTGTTGTAAACTGAGTCTGTTTTGGTTATATTTTAGGACCTGATTATGCATTGATGACATTCTGTTGACACCTGATGGAGACTGGCTCTCTAGCCAGTCTCCATAGGAGTTGCATTAGATATCCGTAAGGCGGCTCTCCGCCTTACGGATATCTAATGCAACTCCTATACCAGGAAGTTTGGGGATACGTTAGTCTGAAACAAAGTTAAAATGGCTCATGGAATTAGTTACCCATAATTTTAACAGCCCTCGTGCCCTCATCAACAGAACACAACAATTCTGTTTGAAGGCAGAAATAGGAGTGGCGGTACTTTATGTAGGAACCCCCGGATGAGTCCTTTCATAAAACGACGGTCATTCTTTACCTACTTCTAAATAAAAGATAACTAATGATTCTGTCGGTATCCAATGAAATAATCGTGTTTAGTCTAAGCCCATGACGTAACGTATTGTGTGTGACATAATGCTGACGTTCTGTCTCTTTGCCAACAGGAGGTGACGGATGATAGCGACGGCTGTGGCGCAAAATTTTCTGTGCTTATCGTGTCTGATAAGTTCCAAGGGAAACCGCTGCTTGCCAGGCATAGGTGAGTCCCAAATGTTATTTCTACAAACTATGAGAACATTTTAATGTTAAGTTGTCCTGTATCCAAGTCGTTTCCCTAAAAAATTGAGAACTGCCGAAACCTACACGTTGTGTCTTAAAGATCTTTGGCCTATTATTGCTATGATAGATTGCAATCGCAAATTTTTTGAAGAAAATACTTAAAATATGAGGTCAGACTGCTCTTTAGAGCTTCGAAATAGGACTTATCCGGTCTATCGCAAGTTTCAGTTGCAAGTGTCTAAGTATGTGGTGTGCTCTAAGCACTTGTTGCTCCGACTTATAGTCGAAACCAGTGTGATCGATCATTATGCTTAATCAATAGATTTTGCTGCGCATGTTATCCTTGAACTACTGTTTTTCGCGTCCAGACCAGACAACAAAACATTTGAATTAATCATTTCTGGGTACATAATGCGTATCTAAGACTTGTCTAGGGGACATTTACACCCATCAATAAAACACAGATAACAAAATAAGCGAAAGTCACGTGTAGGCGATAATTTACCCTATAAAATATCAGCAAAGTATTCATAAAACAATAACTTTGAAGTACACTGACCATGAACGCAAATTAGAACCCAATGGCGGTGTACTGATTGTAACACGAACACCGGGATCAAATCATTCAGTGATTCATTTGTTCCCTGTTGACTGTTGAACGAAGCGCCGAAGCTATATATAGTATTTGCATCGGGAATTTTGATCCATGTACGTATCTGGTTCAAAATTAGCAAACAGTATGTAATTAAACTACGTAGGCAGTTTTGGCAAGATGGCACCCGTCATCGAAGCCATTAAAAACATTAATTGGAAATTCATTTCCCCAGGTCAAGTCATAAAAGCGTTACAATGGGTCTGCTAGTTTAATCCGCATTATGTGTTGTTTAAACAAAAATCAATCAATATTTCTTTGCACATATACTAGGATACTGCTCATCCTTTAGAAACATTTTCTAACCTATTCACCTTTTGTGACACTCGCGAAAGCTCTTGTGCACTTCGCTCGTAAATCTGACCATTAAAAAATATATGCACAGAACTGAGCAAAGGTTGCAATTTGTCTATCGCCATTTAACGATATCGTAAATAGGCGTGGGATGCAAATATCTTTATCGTATATTTTCGCTTCACTTTCCTAGTACAATAGATTCGATTATAACACGCTGGTATTCCCAAGAGGACCACTTTATAACCCGACTACGTGTCCCAAGTCATATACAATCAAACAATATCGCATAATAGTTGCATTGTTACCGATATTGAGTCGTAATGAGACCATGAGAAGGTCATTGTCCATACGTCGTGCGTGCAAAAATTGCAATAAAAACCGTGGCTGAATGCCAAGAGTTGACAAAATGGGTACAAAGTATGTATGCATGTGTGATAGATAGCAACGGTTTATACGCAATCGTAGTCGAAGTACAGCTTAATGCATCGGGTTTTGTTAGAATGCTGACTGCACCAGTCTCAGCGTCTAGCGAAAGTGTAAAAAAGAAGTATTATTCCGGTACCTATGCAAAGATCGGTTGAGAAAAGGCATTTTCTCAAAGAAGTGAAAGGCTTTAAAAAAAATATCTAAGAATAGATAGATATATTCATAAAATTGCATTCAAATATACGTCAAGCCAGAATGGCAACCTCAGGTTTTTTTGCCTTCAGCATTTTCATAATGATAATGGATAATTTAACCCGGCGAAATAATTAAACTAAACTCTTTCCTGTTTTGTATGTAAACCAGTACCTATCATAACTGTTAAGACTAATCTAAACCTCTTGAGGAAAACCAGCGCAAAAATTCAAAGATAATCTTGCTAAATATAAATTCAAAGAGAATACAAATAAGGACCTATCTTAGACGTCATCAGACACTGTACACTTTTAGACAAAGAACTTGTCATAAAAATTCAGAGCACATCTTTTTAACATTCAAATAAGTTAGAACCAACAATACGTAACCCCTGACTGACGCTTGCAACTGAAACTGCACACAAAAATACTAAGGGTTGAAAAGTCAACGAGATGCGGAAAATACATTCATAAAAATCTAACACCCGAAGTCCCGAACGATAAGATGACAAAGCCGTTTTGTATTCACGAAGATTGGTATCTCCAACTAACACGTTCAAACGTCCCCATTAGAATAACAATCGATCTATTATACTTATTATAGTATAATAATTCGCTCCACAGATTGGTGAACACAGTGCTTCAAGAAGAACTGAAGAGCATACACGCATTCACGCAAAAGACGCTGACGGTAGAACAGTGGAACGCACAAAAGTCTTGAAATGTAATTTGGAAATAATAATGAAGTAGAACAAAATACTTGTTGTTTTTATTGGTTCCTTGCGTGTAAAAAAAGACTGTTTTTAAAATGTTGAACGGAATAGATAATATGTACACAGTAAGTGTGTCTGCTCCCGGTAAAGTGATCCTGCATGGGGAGCATTCGGTTGTGTACGGGAAGACTGCGGTGGCTGTCAGTCTGGGACTCAGGAGCTCGATTGTAATTAAGGTAATAATTTTATTTAACCATTTTATTTGACTTCAGGTTTTTTTTTGGGTTGTGTACTTGTGTTGAATTTTTGGCATCTTTTGTTTTACTATTGGTATATTATTTTAGCTCTTTATTACTTAATTGTATTTAGAGCATGCTTAGAATTTGGCTTCGCGGTAGTTTTTTTTTTACATCCCGTATACTTAAAAAAGTCTTTTTTTGGAAGATTCCATCTTATAACATAGCTGTATATTTCGATGTTCTAGTCAAAATAAAAAAATAAATATTTGCCTGTGAAGATTTTAAGGAAGTTTGAAACATTTCCGAAAACTTCGTCGACTAACATCCGCTTTTGTGTAGTAATATGATTACTGGTCGTGTGTAAGGTGTCCCTATATGGCGTCTAAATATTACCAATGTATTGGCTCATAAAGCTGTTAGGTGCATAGCCTACATCGTTACTTAGAAAGCTGACTTTAGCAATACCTAGGTGAGTTAGTGACTGATAGTTTTATTTGAGAAGGAAGAAACTTTTATTAATAGGTCAGGTAGGTAAAATACAGAATTGGTTTTTAAATAACTATTTATTGATAGAAACAATAACTGAAAATCAAGTGACATAGTTTTGGTGTTTCTTTTTCTATAGATGAAATATTTTCGAAAATCATAATTCCGAAATTATAAAAAATCTAGAAATATTTGACTAGACAAAGTAGGAACCTACTGTTCAAGATCGGGTTTTGTGCAGTCACAAAGAATAAACATAATATACTAGTACAGTGGTCGGCAAACTTATTAGTCGATGGAGCCAAATATCAATACTATGACGACTAAACTTTCCTAAGAGAGCCAATCCTTTCTGTGTGTCGAAACTGTCTCAATACACTTTTCTTAATCCTTAAACCTCCCATCCTCTTTCACTCCACAATGCTTCCAAAAATTAACTTGCTAAGAAGTAGGATGCCTTCATCATCATCATCATATCGGCCGATAATAATATGATGAAGGCATCTTGCTTATTAACAACAACAAGTTAACTTTGAAACGTAGGTAGGTACTGTAAATGATTAATTTTGATGATGTCCTGTTAATTTTTGGCGAAAATACTTCGGAAATAAATCTATGAAATATAGTTTGAATTTTGAATAAAACTTAATATCTTGCTTAATGACCGAAAACCCGACCCCTGCGCGTATCTACGCTTGCACTCATCGGCATTAGTGCAGAGCCGCAATCTATAGGCCAATAAAGAGCCGCATGTGGCTCGCGAGCCGCGTTTTGTCGACCACTGTACTAGTAGATTAGTAATAGCCCGGAGTCTGGATTTGTGCCCGGTTGATGGCAATAGGGACGCCCCCTGTTACATGGGACTTAAACATAACTGGCGAAATGTAGGTAAAATATTTAGGGTGTAGGGTGCACCTCTGGCTAACCTTTCGGGGAATACTGGCGTTATGTTATAATCAGTGATCGGAGTAGGTAGAGTGATTTGGGGTCAATGCACTGGCACGTATATATAGTATGAATATGCCCCCGGGATTTTGAAATTATTAAGACTTTTTTGAGGAATTTTAAATGTTGTGTAATGTGTAGAATAAAGACTACATCAATATGAATAAGAAATATTTAACCCTTTTGCTGTCTTTTTAATAGTATATAGGTGATCGGACTCCAAGAAAAGGATAGGTATACTATAAAAATAAAATAATATATTTTAAATGTTTATCTACCGCATTCTATAAATTTCTAATGTAGTAGTTTAAAAATCCTTACTTTAACTATATTTGATTAAATCCCGTAAGTACCAAAATGAAATCCTGGAAAAAAGGCTTATCCATGTTATGATTTCTATGACAATTCATGATTCGAGTACATAAAATCACTCTACCTACTCCGATCACTGGTTATAATACTAGTAGATACCTTATTTCCTCATTTTAAACCACACTTATGTTAAGTTCTTAATGGCTTCATACATGAACATTTAATTTAATAGCTAGTAGTATAGTATATTTAATAACTTCAGAAGCTATTTATTTAACTTAAACAATTAATTTTGTATAAATATAAGGCACTTAGTCAAATAAATTGATGGTCATTTAACTAAATGTCCCTATTAATATTAAAATATGACGATGTACAGACGCCAGCACATCAAGCTACTACAATGTGTCAAATTTATTTAATAGATTTTCAACTTTATCGCTGAATTTTAAGGTTCAAAGTTGATTGGGAAAATTTTACAGTTTCGGGTAGCTTGATGTGCTGGCGTCTGTACGTTAGCAAATAACCACAAGAATTATGAGTTATGAATATGTAAAATATTGGAGAAATAATGTCTCATTATGACTTGAATAGACTTCTTGGAAATTATCTTTTTACGATGATTAATCTTTTTGAACTGCAATATTTTACACTCTTCATATGAAACGTGACTTTATAAAAGTATTTCCTATGACGGTAGTACTTAGATAATAATGTAATTGAAAGTCACAAAGCCACCAGTTGATATTTTAAACCCAACTTAAATATAATCATCAAAGCTTTGTAAAATTAAACCAAAATTTTCCTCTTTTACAGGAAGTAAACTATCACGTGGACCCCACGATACGGATCCACCTACCATGTGTCGGTTTAGAAGAAACTCTACCGCTGGAACCTACAGTCAAAAGCCTCTTCCATCCGAAGCTGGCACCAGGCATCACAGGCAAATTCTCCTGGAGATTACCTGACAAACTGGACCACGACAACCATTTGCGAAGAGTTGACGAGTTCCTACATCTTATCAAGCCAAACTTCGACGCATTACAAAGTAACCAAAAGAATTCCTTACGCAGTTTCCTATATGTCTATTCCGGAATATTTGGAAGTACCAATCTTCCTGTCAAATCTTTGGAGATCTCATTAGGATCTGAACTAACTATTGGGGCGGGAACTGGCAGTTCGGCGTCCTTTGCTGTGTGTTTAGCGGGTGCCCTGATCCAGCTCCTCAAATTGAAGAGTACAACGTCATTTGACGCGTTCTACGATCAGACCAGTGAAGATTTTAATATGACTGAGAGAGAGATTATATCGGAATGGGCGTTTAACTGCGAGAGGATAATGCACGGGTCTCCTTCAGGTGAGTTATCCATAATCCATTTACCTAATAGTTTTCAGTAGTTTACCTTAATATTTCTAAAATAGTACCAAAGACCAGCTTTGACCCTAGTCGCAATCGCGACATGCATCGACGTTTTATAAATAGTATCATCAACCGCTTGTAACAAAACTGCTCGATAAGCTCACAAGTCATCAGAGAACATACAATTTTTACCTTCATTAACCTTAGGCGACCTCAATTCTGTAAAGAACGATCAATTTAAACGCTTCCATGTTTGTATTTGCATATACTATAGTATTTCTGTTGTAAAATTTATATTAAGCTGTCTAAATCCAAATGTGTTGATCGTTTAGTCTGTCTGGTAAATAAAACTTCGAAATCATTGGTAAATCTTTCATCTCCGGTGTTTTGTTTTTACTGGCTGCGTCGATATTAGTATATTCCACAGTATACACAAAGTTGTTAATGACGTCAGAGGAGCTATCGAGAACCTCAAATACTTTGTAAGAGCTGATACAATTCATTACTCGATTTTCTTTAGGCATTAAAATGAAGAGATATTAGGTAGTTCGAAAAGTTTAGAGGTCGTTTTTGTCCCGTTGATAAGGTTTTGTTTAATTTTGAAAAAACTTATCGTGTTTCTACCTAAATATTTTTAATTAATTTTTTTATCAATCATTGAACCTATGACCCTGAAACTCAGAAACTTATCTATGTCCTATTACAATTAATAGTCATTAGACCAATATAATCAATCAAAATCTTGCTGAAATAGTGTACTTACAAAACACGACCTTATATTTTAATTTACTTTAAAATGCCACAGACCATTTTTTGTCAGAATGGTTAACGTTTCCCAATATTAAATTACCTTGTCATCTAAATGTTAGCAATCACGGTTATATTCTCAATGTGCTAAAATTTCGTTACAATTTGGATTATCGAAGACGCAGGCTCATTTCTGTGCGGACCAGAGGACCATTTACTTTCTTGCAGATCTTAGTTTTCGCTGCTATAAAATCACTGACCTCGACTTTGCCGAAGATGTATGTAGCAAAGTCTCAATCTCAACTGCCCAAGGATATTAATTCCTAAAGTTCAAACCAGAATTGTCAATATATAGCCGAAATATTATAAAAGTAAGACCAAAAAGTTAGTAATTTTAGTGTTTGAAGTACGAAAACCTTGACCGCTTGTGATGTACCTTGGCCATATATCAGAGATTAGGTGTCTGCATTGACCTCAAAAAAGATGTAAAATTATTTGAGCTCCTTGAAACGATAAATGCCAAGTCCACCGAATTTAGAATTAATACTTTTCTTTCCTTATCTGTTTTCTTAATTATAATTGGCTTTTATCCCTATCTTAGAATGAGGTATTGATTGCTTGTCGACGATAATTCTCCTTCGATCAGTTCAATATTTTCCACTCCGTAAATTTTCATTGACTGATATTTACAGTCAATCGTATCAAACAGTCACAATCAAAATTTTCCTCAACAAATATTTCCGTTTATACCGATGTCTTTGCCCTCAGTCCCAATTGAAAGTCTCGTGTTTACCATCCTCGGATCAACTGGATCTATTTAGTGAAGTAGGACAAGTTCGCGGCTTGAACATCATCATATCCCTCCGGCGTCGATAGAAAGCGACACAGACCTTGACACACTTTGGGACCACTGACCAATATGTAGTTGTAGAACGCACTCACGATTGTTAGAGTAGACTGTTGAATCCAAAATGAAACTCGCACGAGGTCTACACTCGCTAGACTGTTGAATCTAAAATGATCATTATGAAGGAGATTTTCACCTTATACTTAAATACTACACAAAACTGACAAAACTCTTAATAGCACTAGTAATACTACTATAGTTGAATAGATAAAATTGGGAATTTTAGTTTTTACAAAAAAATTGAATCCGACTCGAAGGACCAAATGGTACACTATATTACGACGAACCAGTGGCAAGTTGGTATTATTGATCAAAGAGTGGTATTTTTATTTCGTGCGTTAAATTACGGAGAAATCTTTCATTAAAACGCAGATATATGACAGTGACCTTGAATGGTTAGCTTGCTTGTTCTGTACTGAGCTCACACAATGCGTCGTACGTCCAGCCAGTAATAGGACTCGCCCATCAAGGAGCGTTGTCCCAAATAAGACGCATTATTAATTTATTACACGTAAAACGAAAGGTATTTTAATAAAACACGTATACTAAAAGATCGATGATTTAATTATCTTTCAAATGATGAAGTTTTCAGAAAAATACGGTTGATAGATTTTGCGTCATTCTCAGTTTTTTATCCGCGTTAGACATAACTTTACAAATTAATTTCACTATGTAATATAAACATAATCAAAAATATGCCTATATTAAAATATTAAGAAAATGCTTTAATTTAACATATATTTTTTTCAAATCACTAACACTACTTGTTTAGACGTCATCTTCAGTATAAAATCATTATAAGTCAGTTATCGTCCCCTTAAACAACTGTTCCTATGCCCCTTGGGCCTTCTACAAATATTGATCCGTTGTTTTAAAGGCGCCGAGCAGGAGCTTGTGGCTAAGTAATAACAGCCGCACGGTTGGCTCGGACGATCGATCCGGTTAAGCGACGTTTGCCGCGGTTGGTCCGTGGATGGGTGACCATCTTTACATACCAAGACCCACGTGCCTCGGAAATCACGTTAAACCGTTGGCTGTCGTCATTGGGGGATCTTTGACAGTCGTTACGGGTCGTCAGAAGCCCGAAAGTTTGACAACCAGTCTCACTAAAGGGGTATCGTATTACCCAGTAACTGGGTTGTGGAGGACAGATAGGCAGTCAATCCATGTAAATTATATTCAGCTGCATCCTGTTAGACGGGAAGGCGATCCCAATAGAGTTGGGAAACGGCTAGGCAGATTGATTGTTTTAAGGGCACCGATCTTTACAATGGTGCCGATTCCCTTGTTCGCAAACTAAACTAAATTTAAGTTCAGTGCATCTTTTTCTTTCTATTTCATTAAGAAAAGGACAGAAGATAAATTTTAGTTTAGTCCTGTTAAATTAATCATCGCCTGTCACTCTCCATACAAGTTTAGACGTGATTAAAAACTTGCCGACTAAAATTACGTCAAGCGCTGATTAATTTGACAGGACTAAACTAAAATTTATCTTCTGTCCTTTTCTTAATGAAATAGAAAGAAAAAGATGCACTGAACTTAAATTTAGTTTAGTTTGTCAACAAGGGAATCGGCACCATTGTTTAACTAAGATAAACATTGCCAAGCGGTTCATCCTCAAGGCTGCCCTTGACTTGTTATCTCACTATCTCTATTATTAGCTAACGTTTGTGGCGTGTTTAGGTTTTAAACGACCTATAAAGTAGATTAATAAATTTTTATCAAATCTGACTTCTGCTGAATGCCTCGTTCGTCTAGTGGTCGCAAGCGCTACTGCTGGGCATGAGGTCGGGTTCGATTTCCGGGTCGGGCACAGTGTTATTGGGTTTTTCATTAGGGATTTCTCAGTAGCAGCCTGGAGTGTGTATTTGTGCCCGGTCGATGGCAATAGGCTCGCCCCCTATTACATGGGACTTAAACATAACTGGCGTAATGCGGGTGTATGTACTGTTGGAGTATAGCAAAAACAAATTGATCCTACTTCAACACTATAGTCTTTCTAACTCATAAATATTACTTTTTACTATCTGAGCCTATCCGCAGGAGAACCAAGGTAACCGACATAACCCGAAGAATTGCCAAACTTAAGTGGCAATGGGCAGGGCACATTGCTCGCAGAACGGATGGTCGATGGGGTCGAAAGGTTCTGGAGTGGCAACCACGTACCGGAAGACGTAGCGTTGGAAGGCCTCCCACAAGATGGATCGATGACCTTGTGAAGGCTGCAGGAATTCGCTGGATGCGGAAAGCACAAAATCGGTCGAAGTGGCGGTGCTTGGGGGAGGCCTATGTCCAGCAGTGGATGTCTTTCGGCTGAAATGATGATTATGATGATGATGACTATCCGAGCCCGCCTTTAACCACTTGATGAAATCCTTGCTTTCTCATATTGACTGTACTATAATTTTAGTCTTGTTTGGGATCACTCACATAATGCTAGTAAAACACACCTTCCAATATATAAAGAAAAGGATAATAAACGTATTATTGAAATCCTTAGAACGGTCTTTCTTTTAGTGTCCTACCTTAAACCTTAACACGTACTATATATAGTACGTACATATTTCGTCAGTAGCCAAAACAAGGATTTCCCGAAAATCATTTTCGGCAAACATTTGTTCGGATTCGGAATAGTTGAACGTTTAGACTTGTAAATAAGTGTAGGTATCCATGAACATGAATGAATTTTTAAGTGTGAAATTCATTTACGTCTTTATACATTATTCATAATTCATATTATGTAAAGCACGGCGGCATGGCAACCTTCTAACATTGAATATATTGAAATTACACATTAAACATGTTGACTTCAAATACGTTAAATAATTAAAACAAAACCAATAACATTATGACACCGTATTCCTTTAAAATTATTGTTTTAGTTTGTGTAATTACCACATTTTAAAATTTACACAAATATATCGTGGCTTTACGATCTACGTCATTATGTGCATATATTGGTTTATAAAATATTGTACAACCCTGTATTGAATACATAATGCATCTTTTAATATGTTAATTAGATTTTTTATATTGCTTGACATAATACTTGAGTAGTGGGTGTGTAAAGTCGTCATAGGTAATTAAAAACAACGACCTGATGATGAGGTAGGTATACATATCCCATATTTAAATCCTTGCTTTCCACAACAAATATCAACTTTATGTTAGTGTACATTAAATTTAATTTAGAATGACTTCAAAGGATAATTGTTGAAGTTGTAGCGCTCACTGAATTTTACTGGGTGTTAAAATAGTTTTTCCTAAAACACATTTGTTTACATTTTTGGAAACAAATTTGCGAATGCAGAATACCTTATCCTAGGTGACCGACCATGTTGTTCGGTAAAACATTCAAATTCAAAATATTTCACATAAACCTACAAGGGCACTTATGAAACGTCAGAAGCTAGGTGCACGGTGCCAATTGATCGCTTCCTATGGAGAAGAGCCGGCAAGAAAATCCACGGTTATTCTTTTAAAAATAATTGGGTTTTACAATACTTTCAAATAACAGTGTTACTAGGTATGGGAGGACAGTGTAGGTCTTTAAAAAAGTACCTACTTAACCTAAATCTACAATAGTCCGTCTTAATCCAAAACACGTTTCAAAAGGTACTGGGATTAGTACTAGCTTTAGTACCATAACTAAATAAAACGTTATTATAAAAATAAAAAAATTACAAAAAAAAAAAAACGATTAGTTTTCACAGAATTACATCATAGGAATAAAAAGTCCCTCGGGTTTTCCATTCCTTTATTATGTTTAAAGTATTTGTTTCAGTTCAGCATTTTAACACGTTCAAAGCGATATGACGTAGTGAAGTTCAGATGTGTTTACTCACTATACCACCATATGTACTAATTGAACATGTACACAAAAAAACCAGATGTTTCGTGAATTTCCCACTCTCTGACTTGTTTGGTTTTTTGTGATATCCGAAATGAAACTAGAATGAACTTTGAGCTCCAGAAACTGTGTGGCCGTCCCACATGTCTGGACGTAATAATTAATAACAAAATGCAAACAGTAGGTGATCTATGAACACCAAACTCTCAACTCGTTTTAGTTATACACATTATTACAATTTCATCTGTAAGTGTAGTTTAGTCATATGCTAAACAGCCAAATATTTCGTCCATTTTCAATGACATCATAGACTCAACCTTTTTTCTCTCCACAGGCATAGACAACGCCACCTGCACTTTCGGATCTCTGGTTTCCTTCAAGAAGGGCAGCAAACCTCGTCACTTAGACATAAAGATGGACCTGCGAGTCCTGCTGGTGGACTCTCGCGTCTCCAGGGAGACTAGAGCCTTGGTGGTGAAGGTCGCAGCCTTGAGACAGAGGAACACGGCCGCAGTGGACCATATAATGGATGCTTGTGATCATGTTGCTCATACAGCCACGCAGGTTGGTTTCATGAAGGTTTTGTATTTGGTTTTAGTTGTTTTTGCTAAGCGATATATATATATAATATTTTTTTGCTGTATATTCAAAACTCATTGACAAGTGTACTATAAGCCTTATTCAATTCGAATTAGGGCGAGAATCTGAATTGACGGTTGAAAGTTAAGAAGACAAAACAGCCCCCAAACGTCCATTATTATCATCCGATCATTACACAGCCGAAAGATCCCATAGCATCACCTTAATATCCGGTCCTGTGCTTCCTACGACATTTATATATTATATTATATTTTTAGCCTTTTTAGTCGGACAAACAAAATTTAGTCTTCAGTCTCGTATTTAGCGTTTGTTTATATTTTGTATGTCCGTTTGCCAGTCGGCAAAGGCCTTCTCCATTCCTGTCTCTCTCTTGCCACTCTGCCCCATGTCGTTCCAGCGTCCTCTCTGATGTCATCATCCCACCTTTTCTGTGGTCCTCCTCTCTTTTTTGGCCAGTTTCTTGGATACTACTGGGTAACAATTTTCCTCCATTTGCCCCTCCCTCTAATCATGTATCCAGACCATTTCCACTTTAGTCTTCTGATTTTTAGGGTTATGTCTGTGCCTGATTGTTTTGTTTTTTATTTTGTCAGCTTTTTTGGCTCCTTAAGGAAGGACAACAGGTCCTTGAAGCACGACCACGACTTTTACTTGTACCCTAATTGTGTAATATAACACAATCTGTTTAAATTTGAAACAGATTGCTAATTCATTGCTTCATAAGTTGGAAAAAAAACTTTGCTCAACAACGTACTGTCAAAATGAAACAAATTAGGCAAAATTGTTTACGAAAATAAGTTACGCAATTAGGGTACAGGTCTATACTCGCTATAAGCAGTCGGATAACCACTTCGAGCAATGTGCTTCGTCCACTGCTTCTTAAGTTTGACAAATCGGGTTCTCTTGCGAATCTTTTTGTGTCTGATTCAACACTTTATCCCCTCCACTAATTCCCACCGTGTCATCTGCGAAGAAGTGGCGCCCCAACTTTCAACACGTTTCTGTGATTAGTGTCATGTTGTTATACAATGTCCCGAGTTTCATTATCCTGTCATTCAAGTCTTGCAATATCAAAGCCGATAAAATATGTAGAAGATAATATACCTTGAATATAAATCGCACGTTTAATAGTAAGCAAGTGACCAAACGTCTATTTCTATTAGTCAAAGATAGTTAATTGATTCAGGCGTGACCTTGCGGAAATCCATTATAAAATAGAACACATGCCGTGTTCGAGTTCGCGACAAGTCAATCGTCATCCTGAGGATGCCGCGTTGAGAGGTGAAACACGTGTCGATTTCTTTCAGGGTTTTTTATGGCTCTTTAGAAATAGCTAAGCGGAACAGGTTACTTAATATATCCATGTCTATTGTATTTTCTATTAGTTAAAATGACGGAGCGTAATTCTGCGATATTCGAGTATGGATATCTAAGTATTGCATTGGCAGGTTGCTCGCCTCGCAAACAACCCGTTCCCCTCAATCAGATACAACTTGCGTAGTACGTATCGTAAACATTGACACACTCTGTGCTATTTTAATCCTAGGCTTTTTAGATTCTAAGGTGAATAAGGTTCTACTCCGTTCTACTGAATGCATAGAAACTTATTTATGCTACTTGTATTATATCTGCCTAGATAGAACAGTATGATTATTATCTGAATCCATGAGGCAAATAAAAGTATTGAATATGGGTTTTATATATCGAAATTAAGTCATAAATTGGTCAGACCAGTGTTTGATCACTATCTGGCACATGTAGTGATTCCTACAGGTACATTTAAGAACAATTAGTCGCTGAATAGTTTATTTACTTCGTCAGCCAGGGTATAATTCAGTTCATTATCATCATTTCAGCCGAAAGACGTCCACTGCTGGACATATGCTGCCCCCAAGCACTACCACTTCGACCGGTTCTGTGCTTCCCACATCTTTCAGTTCATTCTTATAAAAACAATAGCTAATAAAAGACTATGTAACGGAAACGTCAGTTCTGTTCCCTTATGGAAAATTTTATTAATTTTATTTTAATATTTTATCTTTTTTCCTTTAAAGGTTTTGGAAAAACTCTCCAGTGGCAAGTGTGAAATAGATTCCGAAGCAGAATACCAGCATTTAGCAGTAAGTACCTTTTGTCATACTTTGTAATACCTACCATTATCTCCTTTACCGATAAAAAGCGTTTACTTTTAAATAATCATTTAACTTCACAAAGAAATTTCCCCCGGGCAAATGAAAAAAAGGTATTAAACTCAATGGTAATTCTTCGGAAGTCGGTGTATTTAGTAAACGAGCTTAATTTTAAACAATACCTTCTCTTGGTATGATATGAATCACGGCAATATCCCACAAAATCGTGCTAAACCAATATATGGGAAATTTCCGAAACAGCTGACATTTATGGGTCGATAGCAAGATTAACTATGAAAAGTGTTATAGCAATTTTTACAACCTAAAGTAAACTTAGTGACGTCAGCCGCACTCGCAAATCTTTGTTGTGAAATACAGGATGTACTAAAAATGTTTTGTCGACGCATCTCAATAAACGTATTACGATGTTGCACCCGCGTCACTATTTTATTACATGATTTTTTCTATTACGATGCGAATTTTTTTGTGCCTACATTTTGTATTTAATTTTAAACATTGCGTGCGTAAGCGCATAGTGACTATAGGAACTAAAATAGCTGTGTTATTGTTTTTGGATTATGACAAATGTGTTGTTATTTTCCGCGTCGCTTGTAAGGATTTGTTGTAGTTTCTATGCCTACTCGGATTTTAAATAAACATGAGAGTCATCAATCATCATTCATCGGTATTTTTCTCAAAAATTCGTTAAATTGGCACACTGATCATTCTTATAATGTTTTAAAAAATTATCTCAACTTCTGTTAGAAAGATAGTCTTTTGGACTGTTTAGCGGCTGTTTAGAATCTATCGCAAATTCAACAAACCGTTTGAAAAAAAAAAACAAGAGGCTTTATGTAAATAATAATTATTATTTTATCCTCAATCGACAGCTAGAATAGCAATTCCTTTCCTCCTTGTACACTATAAATAAAGCAATATATCTAAAGCAATGACATAATTAAGCATGCCTTAGCCAGATTTATTTTGTAGATTACTTGTCTTCACAAGCTTCTCATAGATCAAGCACTTACGTTCCATCGTATAAACTCGCTTATCCATTGTTTCAGGAATTATGGGAAATGAACCACTGCCTGCTGTCAGCTCTGGGCGTGTCTCACCCGGCGCTCGAGGTGATCCGAGCCGCCGCGCGCGCCAAGGGACTCGCCTGCAAGCTCACCGGCGCCGGTGGGGGCGGGTAAGATATACAACAACTTGTAATCTTAGCTTATCAGGCCTCTACTAATGAGATACATTTAATAATATCCATTTTTCCTGGCTCTCTTGGAAGTCAACGGGTCTAGAAAGGTTTAGGATCAGATTTGTAGAGTACTTGGAGTATTTTATACAGGGTGTATCAGAAAAGTGTGGTAAAATTTTAGTGTGTGGTACAGACTTTCAAACTGAACAACTTCATCCATGGGACCAATATCGTAATCGCGAAAATATTATCAACTGCCCCATACTAAACTTCAATAACTACTCGATCCAAATGTAGGGGATGGCTGATTATTTTTTGCGTGGGGACGATGTGGGTCCCATGGAGAAACTTGTACAATTTGATGGTCTGTGCTGGTCCCGTCATGTAAAAAGAACGCTGGCCGTTTACCTGCGCACTGAGCGGTTTATCGATTTCAGCCTATTCTAAGTACTAAGTAGCTAAAAAAGTACCTATTATGATGCTACAATAAAAAAATTAAAACAAAGGCCTACTACTTTAGGACACGACTATACCCGTGCGCAGACACATCTGCTGCACTGTCGCTCAGCGTTATTTTTACGTGATGACAACTATACCACACCTTTCTGACCACACCTTTCTGATACACCCTGTATAGTGTCTGCCTACCACGTTGGGAAAAAGGCAATCTTCGTATGACATACTTGCTATTCATAATCAATGTAGTACCTCTTAGCAAAAGAGCTGCCCATAAACAGCTTAACCAAGACGCTGCTTGGCTGCGAATTGGTGTAGAGGTAGTGGACCACCACTATCTATACAAATTTCGCAGCCGAGCAGAGTTTTAGTACCGGTGTAATTCAAATTCCAAATAATTTCTTTCAGGAATACACCCATATGAAATTCACGACAGATTACAAATTCAATTAATTAATACAATTTATAAATTATTACAATCAATCTGCCTAGCCTTTTCCCAACTAAGTTGGGGTCGGCTTCCAGTCTTACCGGATGCAGCTGAATACCAGCATTTTACATGGAGCGACTGCCTATCTGACCTCCACAACCCAATAACTGGGTAACACGATACCCCTGGGTAAGACTGGTGTCAGACTTTCGGGCTTCTGACGACTCGTATCGACTGTCATAGATCCACGAATGACAGCCGGGACCAACGACTTAACTTGCTTTCCGAGGCACGGAGGAGTCTCGGTATGTAAAGATGGTCACCCATCCACAGACCAACCCCGGCAAGCGTAGCTTAACCTGGTAGATCGACCCGTGCGGCTGTTATTACATATTCACGAGTTCCTCGATTCACAATTTATAAATTATTACAACATTATTATAAAACAACAATATTACAAGAAATTAATAGAAAAACTAAAACTGCCTCGTTGGTCTAGTGGTCGCAAGCGCTACTGCTGAGCATGAGGTCCTGGGTTCGATTTCCGGGTCGGGCAAAGTGTTATTGGGTTTTTCTACCTGAAATTTCTCAGTAGCAGCCCGGAGTCTGGATTTGTGCCTGGTTGATGGCAATAGGCTCGCCCCCTATTACATGGGACTTAAACATAACTGGCGAAATGTGGGTGTACCTGCTACAGGGACACCTCTGCCCAACCCTTCGGGGAAACAAGGCGTGATGTTATGTTATGTTATTAATAGAAAAGTATTATTTTAGCTGGATTATTAATTGCCATATACGAAGAAATTATTGAACCTCGTATGGTCCTCAATATTCTATTGTCAGATTTATGTATTCGGTTCATAAAGGAGGCCTGCGACTTTCTCATGACTGCGTAAAAGTTATCTACCCTGTTTTCGGCAAACATGCCGGACGCACTACACCGCCAAGGTAGACCCAGTATGCATCTGAATTACAGAGGCATTTCATCTTTGTATCTTGGTTACCAATGCACCTGGCATGCCTCTGGAATTGCAGATGTCTATAAGCGGTGGACACCACACCACTTACCATCAGGCGCGCTGCTTGCTTAAAAACCAAGAAGTTAGAAGTTGGGCCAAGCCCTTGATAAAGTAGGCTCTTCACATAAAAATGGCGCGTATTGTTAGGTTACTCTGTCTGGATCTGACCGTGGCTAGACATCGTCATGAATGCTTCCATTCAAGTTGAATGAACTCGCGAAAGTCACCCGACCAGTTTCACACAAAACTCGAATTCATTATGTAAACAAGTTTACACGTATATAAAAATCGATGTTTGATTGAAAAGTATTTATTTTATAAATATTATGAGTTTTATGATATTCTCAGACTTTTATGTTATTTATTGAGCATTGTTTCATCTTGTATTTAACAAAAACCATAAAGATTCACAAAGAATATACCTTTTCGTTTCGTTTGTTTTTAAATATTATGATGAACGGATTTTTCTAAAAGGTTTACGTTCTCATAGCCCAATTTCGTAAATTATTTGCAAAACCTAATTTAAGGTGGTCGGATCTGCGGTTTTCATCGTCTATTCAATCAATTTACCACATTTAACTGATCCATCACTGAAATATATTAGCGACCAGCTGTTGCCCGTAATCCGTTCGAAAACAAAAATCAACCTGTTTAGGAAGACACCCCTCTTAATTAATCTTCCATGGGGTTGGCAACTGTCAAAGTGGCGCTAGCATAGCTTTAACCAAAATAGCCTTTCAACTGTCATTAACGAGACACAATAGAATTTTAATTGTTATCCACCTCAATGAGGCGTCGTAACAGATGATGAGATAGAAGAAGTTTTTAAGGAACATCTGTTATGACTTTAATTTGACATTTGATTTGATTTGACAAGGTTTGCTTTCCTTCCTCGTACAGATGCACCTCGTTTGAAAGAAAGAAAAAGTATTTATTGAGACTCGCACAGGAAATCACAAATTAAACTAAAACACACTCATTAAAACATTAATAAACAAATTAAATCAGGAAAGTAAGACAATACACTGACATTGATACAGCTCGGTTAGTCTATTTTAGTTATTTCCATAGCGTTATGTCCTATGGTATTCTGCTGTGGGGCAAAGCCGCTGACATTCAAAATATATTTGTTCTTCAAAAACGAGCTGTTCGAGCAATTTACCAGCTACGTGCCAGAGTTTCTCTAAGAGATTTTTTTAAAGATGTTGGTATTCTCACGGTGGCATCACAATTCATTTTCGCCAACATCTTATATATTAGGCAAAATATACACTTATACACTAAAAACAGTGATATTCACAATGTTAACACTAGAAATAAGGACAAACTACGAGCTCCCTTTCACCGGCTTCATAAGGTTCATAACTCATTTGTTGGGCTTGGTATAACCTTTTATAACAAGCTACCCTCTTCTATGCTAGATTTGCCTTTTAATGCGTTTAAAAATAAAGTAAAATCCAACCTTTGTTCAAAGGCATACTATTGTATCAACGACTACTTAAATGATAAGAATAGTTGGTCGCTGTGATTAACTCAAGACAATGTTTATGTTCTTTCTCCAGATTTTACTTACCTACTGACAGTTTATATAAGTTTATATAATTTTTTTATTTTCTTTGACTTTATGAGTCAATTTTTTTAATTATTTTTTTACGAGTCTATTTATTTTTATTTTATTGTTGACATAATCTACTCATTACAATGTTTTTGTTATGAGTTTGTATTGCAATTTGTGGTTGGCTAGTGACCTCGACAATTGATTATATTATTTTTTACCTGAGCAACCGGCAGCAAGTTCGTCATGCTCCCTTAGATGTCAATGCTTGCGGTAGCGTCGGGAGTCGGGTTGCCTCCTTCCCTCAAATATGGCGAGGGGGGTAATGGCTGATCTTTGCGTTATGCTCGTGAACGGGTGCTGCTTGTGGTGACTGGTCGTCTTGCTGATCATGGTTTTGTTATTGTTACTAGTAATTAACTGTACATTTATTTTACCTCGATGGTCCTAGTTTATCATTTATAACTTCCAATTTACAGCTTTATGTAAGCGGGCACGCCCTTTATGCCTGGAGGCTTTTATTTAGATATTTAGTTCTTTTTACGTTTAGTTTTTATTTTTTTAATTCTGCTTGAGTATAGTTCTCGATGTTTTTGGTTGGTATATCGGCGTGTGCTAGCTAACATATGGCCAATAATTTATACTTAATTAAAATAATGTTTTGTGTTGCATAATAATTTTGCATACTATTGTATAGTCATTTTTATTTTTTTCTAACTTGAACAGACAGCTGTGCTGCTGGGGAGTTTGTTGCGCCACTTCTTCTTCCCAGCTAAAGGCACTAGGAAGTGGTGAAGGGTGGGCGTTTTTGGGGGACTGTCTTATCTAATTTTGACATTCGAAAAGTGCTGGTTCTCAGCCTAATTTGAATAAATGACTTTTGAATTTTGAATTTTTGAATTTTTAAAATAAAAGCTTATAGTCCTGTACGAGGTCAAAAAGCTCCTATCTCAGCATATGCTGCGACATTAAAAAATAAAATATATTATTATATGTCTATACGTGAGGATTTTTAATTGGCTCTCTGGTGAATATGGTCTCCTTTTTTGTCTGTTTTTATTAGCTATAAGTCCTCCATGTATTAAACAAATAAATGTCGCAGCGCTGGTATTCTGACAATTTCTGATAGTTTCTTCAATTCAGCTCTTAACTCACTTATCCGCCATGTCGAATACATGTTTTTTCACAACAGTTCTTTCAATTTATAAAAAAATGCAGTTAGCAAGGGAAGCCAAAACAACATAAACTTGACAGGTGAAAGCTATGCTAGCGCCATCTATCTACTACGGCTTTGGTACTTTGTCTGTCAACTGTTTTATAGATAGATAGATAGAAAGAAAGAATATTTATTATGTACACCATAAAAATTACAGACATTATTAGTATTGATGTTTTAAATTATACCATCTTTGTTACAGATACGCAATGGTATTAATCCCGCCGACGACGCCTCGCACCATAGTAGAGTCCCTCTGTGGTGAACTCTTGGAAAATGGCTTCCGAGTGAAAGAAACGCGCCTCGGCGGCCCCGGCGTCTCCATAGAGATGTGACATCGCGCGCCCGGCAAGCGCCCGCGCATCACATAGCCACGGTCACACTCTTTATGCTATATTATTTAAAAAAAACAAACAAGTGTCGCACGACAGTTGCGCCACAGTCGCGCGATTTTTCAACGATTCTCGTGCGACACTTGGTTTGCTTATGGCAGCGATTAGTAGTTTTAGTGTTAAATAAGCCAGTTGTATAATCAAGTTATTGCTTGTTATAACAACTGATGGACGGTCCATAGGGAAAAGAAGGGATTCGGTCTTCGTCATGTACCTGGGTATATTTAGAATGTTTGTAGTCAATACAACTACAGTATTATTGGCAGGAGAAGGTCGGGAAGAGGGTTATAGTGTTCCAATGTGCAATGATTGAGTGACTGTGGTATTCCTCGTGACGTAATCTCTTTTGTAGATTCAAGGGAAAAGAAAAACTAACGCTTGAATCAATGAAATCGGCTATTCTGTTATAGCCTTTATAGAATTAATATTTAATTCAACACTGCGAGTTTACAAATTCGAATGAGAGTGAGTTGAAAAACTGGATGTGTGTACGATTTGTGTCTTTTCAGTTTATGATGGAAAGTACACAATTTGACTAATGTGGTCATTCAAAGGTGTGTGTAAATTATCATGCATGATATTTTCTACCTCTAAAACTTTTTTAGGGCTTGTGCACACTATTTTTTTTTGTGTCGCTACAGTTGCGCAACACTCCATTGCAGGAAATTAAATTTTATGTAAAAAGAGGTAGTTAAGCAATATTCAATATTCAAAAATGGCACACTAATTAACATGTAATATTGTATTGTCACCCTATAGATTACACGTGGAAGTAGGACGGCATGTCGTAATGCCCGGGAGCGAAAAAGAGACAAGCATATGTCGCTCCCGTTAACGCGCGACACTAAGTTCACGTGTGATTTGTTTTTGGGGAATGGCATCCCGCAGGTCAACCTTGGAGGTTGTCGGCTGCTTAACCGGACTTTCCTGTGGGTGCCTCAATAAATTAAGGTCTCCAGCAAGGGCATAAAACTTATAAACTAAGCGACTACGTGGTAAGGGCACTCCTTGTGGGGTACGGACCTCGGATTAGGGCGTCGCTGTGAGAGGGCAGCTAGGGACAGGCTGGATCGGATTTAACTGATGAGCTCAGAGTGCTAACTAGCCAAGTTTTAAAGTGCCACTTGCAGAGCGCGTATAAACTATCTACCTCTCTTTACTTATAATATAATTGATTCTGGATATGCGTATGAGAGAAGGGTGAATATTTTTTTGCACATTTAGACAAATGTAGCGCAACTGTTTGGCTCCAAAAAATGTCTGCATAACCCCTTAACATCTTGCATTTGAACTTATTACAAGTTTCAAGAGAATTAACATGTCTTATTGACTGTAAAATATTCTTATGTTATATCTATCGACAGGTTGTATTTATGTAATATTTAAGTACACAATTCAATACGTAATTATTTTTATAATACGTCAAAATTGTCACTGCCAAGACTTGAATTATCATCGAATATTTATACCGTTTGATTGTAATTTATTTTTATTAAATCGGCATTACAAATAAATTACTTCGGTAGGTACGGGGATTTTGTCCAATTAAGGATGATTATTATTTTCAATCATTAAATGTAAATGAGAGGAAAGTAATAACATCTAAAGATACCAACATTATTTATTAAGGAAAATGTTTTGAGATGTGGTTTGATTCACACAAGGTACTTACATAAAATATATACTTCCGGACTGTTCAATCGAGCCACCCTGTATTTTTTTTTTTTGGATAAAAGTCTTTCTCTTTTTAGATGTTCTAATTCCTTTCCGAGGCACAGAGGAGTCTCGGTATGTAAAGATTGTTATGGTTGCTACAGACCAACCCCAGCAAGCGTAGCTTAACCTGATCGTTCGACCCGTGCGGCTGTTATTACTTAGCCATGAGCTCCTCATATATACATGTAAATATGCACGGTGCCTCGATTTTAGGAGTCCGGGAGTATATGTAATGAATCCAAGGCATTTTCTAGTTCGTGGCAATTTTGACTTTACGTCGAAATACTTCGGTTCCAATTATTATTAATGATGATTATAAAATGATATTATTATATTATATTTATTATAGAATAATAATTAATTTATTAGTTTAATTCTCTATAGTACCCACCTTTTTTCTTCGCATAATTTATTATTACGGGTGTTTAATGTAGAATATTTGTGGACTCAAATTGCCATTTGTTTATTATTTGACGTGTTATTTAATAATTTATAACATATGTTTTCAAAATCCTTTTATTTTTTCATATAACTCCATATTTTTTTTTTGCTTTTGGGTAAAAATGGCTTTCTGAATCCACAAATTAAATCGTTTTACATTTGAGTGGTCATTTCTGAATATATTGTCATATAAATGGTGTCCTTATTATTATACTACAATAAAATTAAATGAAGTTGGGATATTTGTAAATGAAAATCGAATAATAATTTAATATCATGTCTGTCGTTATTTATAAATGACATTAGAATAAAAGAAAAAACTCAAAAGTTTCGCATATTTTTTTAACAATCCCAGTATTGCATGAAATAATTAATTATTCTGTTGCTGTTTAATTATGTTTTTTTTTTTAAATGTCTGAAATTATTTTATTCACTACAAGTGCTATCGCGGCCAAATTATAATTTACTCAACGCCGGAAAACAGTCTGATCTACTTATTAAATGATGCACACATCGCAATAAAAAGTTTAAGTGTAATATAGCTTCTATAAAATGTTAATATAAAAATTATCTCAGTGTTTGCATGTGTGTCAATCGGGACTTAATTTTTAAAAATCTGTATATTATACGTCTGTCTTCCATTAGACTCCTTATTCGTTTTTATTCCAGTGTATATGTGATAAAACTAATATGCCTGATTGGTTTCACTGACTTATGTAACAAAACCTCTTTGGTACGGGGCCAGTGTTGCTATCTGCTAGAAAGTCTCATTCTACCCGCGTTTTTGAATTTGTGTTTAAATTGATCGTAATTTGTTTCTTGGAAAATTACTTGGCAACACTTGAGATTTTTATTTGTCTCACAATAGGACATTCCTAAAATATCGAAAGATTTAAATCTTGGGTATTAGCGTTTCATTATAGTTATTATTTAATTATATTAAGTAGGTATGTGTTTATATTGTCGCGCTCAATAATTTAGTGTTAATTGGTGCTGAATAAAATAATGAAAAGTGTATTTTAGAAAAGTTGAGTAAATAAAAAGTTTAAAAGTAATTTTGGAAACAGAATAAAATGTTTGAATATTATACAATCTTTTATTTATAACTGTATCAACTATACATCAGATCTTCTAACACACTTTTCCCTACTCCAGGAATCCAGGGTAAAAAAAAAACGAAATGCATACATTTCCATCTACAGATGCATCCAGCATGAGCGATAAATAAAAAGTCAGGCATGTACTTAAAAGTGCATTTATTCATAATAAATTAACACATCTTTACAACTACAGTTGCATGTCAACAAAGTGAGTTCTAAAACATTACTATAAAGCCGGTGTCGCAAACTCATCGATTAATACTGCTAGACGAAATTGAACCTTGTCGCCATACAAATAAGACTACTCACTTAAATTATTTTACAATGGTGCCTCAATTCAAAACTAATATTTTATAGTTCGATCACAGTTCTAATCTCAAAGCAACATACTTAATTTACGACAAAACAATATCTGAAATATGATTTGAACATTTTGTAAATAAATGGAAGACAAAGGAACTTTTGAAAAGGGGTTTTGGTCTTCTGTGACAATTATCTTGAAATATGTAAACCTTCATAAAAATAAACTTTGTATCGGCGGAATAGAATGGAATAAATGATCAGAATAATGAAGAAACGATAAAGTATTAATATTCGAACCAAAAGCGAGAAATACGTTTGACTTATAAACCCTGCATCTCCTACATTCTAATACAGTATCAAACTTAATAAAATAGTCGACTGGCCATCTACATGTGTAAACTAAAGGTACTGCAACTTTTTCTACGTACAATTCTATTTTACATGGACTTGGACAATCAATGAGCATCAAGAAAACAGATCACGATTATTTATGTACGTAAGTAACGAAGACAGGACATGCGATAGTAGCTCCCTCTGTGTTTTTTATACAATAGGTAAATATCCAGAAAATACAAAATAAGTCCAGTTTTTCACAAACGAAATTAAAGTTCCAAGTTTTGACGAATATTATTGCGAAAAATATGTGTAGGTACATTTTTCTAAAACTCGCATTGGACCCACATCGTGGATTAAATCGACGATTTTTTACCGCGCACTGAATTTTCAACGCACTGCTAAGCGTCGAAAGTTGAAAATCCAACAATGTATTTTTTTGACGCTCTGGAATGCACTATCTGGGATTCTCAACGCTCGATTCAACACCGAGAGTTGAAAATCGAGTGCGCGATAAAAAATCGTCGCGATAATACCGCCTTAGCATACCTAGGTTCACAGAGAGAAGTCCTGAGTCCCAGCAATGGGAAAATTTATGTCTGATTACGTACTTAATGCCAAGAATATTCGCCAAAGCTTTATGTGACCACAAAATAAGCGTAATAGCAGACTTTAACGCTTAATCTAACATTAAACTATTAATTGTCTAGCTAACTCCGAAATTGAATATACAAGCGAAAGCACCATTTAATATCATATTATCTCCTTCGCGTCACTCTAGTGTCTAAATTAAATAATTTATGAGTTATGACATTAAGGGTCTGTTCCGCCACCTTCGGATAGTTATTAAATTCAATGAAACAGTTTGAGACTTCTAACTCTCATATCTGCGTGGTTCTTTCATCAAAAGACCATTTAGGACACCAATCTACATGATCTGATCAAGATTATGTCTGGACTTTAAAAGAGACTGTGACCTCTGAGTTTGTTTCGCCCTTTCTTCTTAGAATAGTCAGTTAGTAAAATATGATTGTCGTGTAAAAGTGTTTGTACAAACTTACAGAAATAAAATCATTTATAAGGTAACGGGCCAAATATGGGTACTGGGTCTCGAGTTATCTGCCATTTATGTTAACCGAAACTTTTCCGAAGGTGGTGAAACAGGCCTCAAAACAGAATTATCTTCGAATGTTCTAGATTCGGATGAAGGGAGCAATAGGTTTCTACTACACTTACGTAACATTATTTCAATATTTACAGAGATTTCTTATCTTGCGGTATTAGGCTGAAGACACATCTGGATGTAGAAAGGAGTGGGATGATTCACGAAGAATACTTTGAATATTGTGTTGTTTAAAATATACTAGTGATTAGTATATTTCGATATCGACTTATGTCAGAATAATAAGTGGTAAGTATGTAGGTAGGTATACCTACCTCCTATAACATGTGCCTTCACCCTAATTTTATAATATAATTTTAGTGATTTCTAACGTATGTATTCGATTATTTTTAAACACTTGTGTTTATATCATTATAGAATCAAAGTATTTTTAACGGTAGACATTTATTATTCATATAATTAAATCTGAAATTCGGTTTAACTATTGTTATTAATTTTTATAGTAAATGTTTTGCGCAATCAATATTAAAAATTAAATTGATTAATACTTAAAAATAATATTTCGATTTTAATTATTACAATTTCGCTTAATTTATTATTAATAAGAATAAAAATAAAATATTGTATACATCAAAAACAGAAAAAAAACAAGTTCTCAAAAAGTTAATACTGAGCAGCCAAAATAAAGGAAAAATCACAATGGAATATTTGGTCAAAAGGTAAATAAAATAAATTAGGTAAAGCGTATAAATAATTCGATTTATGGTCCATATTTTTAGTTATCACACTAAATGACTATTTCTCTATTTTATTTACAACTCTTCAAGGTTTAAGAAATGGGCTTAAAGCGCAAGCGGCACTACTAACCATTTTCGAATTACGAATTATTTATTCCGAAATTATTTTTTAATTCCGAAATAAGGCTATCTATGAAAATTCGAAGGTAAAAGGTTAGTCCGCCTTTGCTACCACCCGTGGCGTCTATAATAGTTATGAAACAGTGTATATTAGTTAAAGTTTTATAGAACATAGGTATCTTACGGAATACATATATTTAATGCCACTGCTGTTTCATAATCTAATTTTCAGTTACTCTGTTCTTACTTATTTGTTCAATACAATGGCAAATGAAACAAAATGGCTTTAAACCTCTTTGGCAATACCTACTTATCTATAAAGACCTAGGTACTTATAATACTGTACCTAACTACTGTATAAATAATTTGATCTCTTTAAACTTCGTGTTTTTTACATTGCCAATTTTAAATACTAGCGTTCAAACCATAATAATCATTAAACATAAATAATAAAAATAAATCATCATCACATTTCATTATTGGTAGACTTTTCATAATTTTATGCCTTTACAGTTTCTTTTTCAGGTCCTGAACATTTTTAATAGATTTCTACCTAACCTACAAAGGCGATTCTTTCATAATATCATTAAATTGTCGACTCCACAATTTAGTATAATACAGTCATTGTAACATGACGATTATTTATTAATTAACTTAATAATCAACATGGGTAGATATTGGGTTAGTAAAACAATTAAATTACATAAAGTGTACTTTCGCAAAATTATGCTTAGTTTATTTGGTACACGAATACAACCAAAAATAACAACCCCAAAATAAACAATAATTTAAAATAAACTTAACGTTCATCATTTTAGTCAAATCCTAACTGTATTCATTATTCGATATAATCTGTGGCTCTATGTTATTAGCCTTTCACTCATACACGATATGTGAGAGTGAGAGGCGAATAGTAAAGCTGCCATTTAAATAAAATCAATGTGATTGTTAATCGATAATCCACAAAGCCAGGTCATTTTTATATTATAATCTACCAGAAATATTTCTAGACTAAATGAGAATCTAGTGTGTCTATTCACACATTTATCTGCCTGTACACAGTCGAATTACACCCTCATAATTAATTTCATAAAATTCTATCACAGATGTTAAACTAACTCTCAGAATATATTAATTATTAATTTATACTACTCGGTAATAATGTCCTAACTGGTAGAGTATTATTAATAGCTGGCGGGTAAGGGATGCATCTAACTACAACAATAAGGTACGCATTTTACATAGAACTCCTACGAGAAAATTCTTAAACAACAATTTGGAGTACACATAAATATAAATCATAACTTAATCCTTGATTATTTAACATTAAAAATGGAATTTATTTGGTATTCCATTCACTTGATTCAGCTGTACAAAATACCTTTTCTTGTTCGATTAGAATTAAAAAATATAAAACTATGGAATAGTTCGTTCGGATACATTCACAAACAAATCACTGCATTAAACGTCAAATCCAATCTGTCAAATCCATAAACAAAAGTTTTTTTCCCGTATCGCGACAGTTATGTTTATTCAGCGTCCTGTACCCTTGGTCAAGCGTGAAGCCAGCTCAGGGCCCATCCTCAGAAGGCCCATCATAAGCTCTTGAGTGCGTCCCAGATGAACATTAGCCTGTGGTACAGAGCTAATTGTATTATGTTCTACAATTGGTAGCCTGTTCTCACCTGGTGGTTGTTCTCGCTATCGGGCTGGTGGATGAGAGGCGGGGAAAGAGGGTCCTCGCTTGATGTTATTGTCGTTGAGGGTGGTACACCTGGAGACATAAAAGGGATCCTCTAAGAATCAGTTTACGGTCGACATCAAGTGAAACAGCTTCAAATAAGATTTTTTCGGTTTCCATTATTGTCGTATCGTATTGACACATGCAAATAGTCTCCGGTACCCTAATTGCGTAACTTATTTTCGCAAACAATTTTGCCTAATTTGTTTCATTTTGACAATTCAACAACATTCATTGCGTTATTTACGTTGTTGAGCAGATTTTTTTTTTCCAACTTATGAAGCAATGGATTAGCAATCTGTTTCAAATCGAAACAGATTGTGATTGTGTTGTATTACGCAATTAGGGTACTGGTCCTAATAAAATTATTTCGCACAGCAGTAGTTGGTATACTGACCTTCATTATCATCTTCCTCTGCGAGCCACTTCTGTATGTCAGTCTGGTACATTCTCCTCTGTAGTACTTCCTTCGTACGCGGACGAGACCCGATGAAGGTTACCTCCACCTGCAAAGTTTGAATAATATTTTACACATTGGGCCAAAATACTTTAGGTTTAAGTTTGGTGGGTTCGATTTCAGTCCAGGATATGTCTTCTCCTTCTCGAGTGCTGAATCGTGGAAGATGCCTTGCTGCGTTAAATAAGATGATGGGATTTGGAGTTGTCTTCACAGGTCTGCGATAGATGTATCTGTAGTTGAATATAAAATCAAACATAATCAACCAGTTTGTCTTACCCCAGGTGGCAGGTTAGGCCTCAGCTCATCAGCCAGGTCCCCATTGGCGCCCAACCTTTGTGCTTCTTCCCAATTTGTGTGCACTTCTTCATGTAGAAGCTTCTCCTCTGTTAAAGTTCAAATATTTGGATTAATTCCCTTCTACTTACAATGACTATGTTGTAAGGCTAGATTGTATCTGTCCATAAAACTCTTAAAAAGCTGATTATAATTTTTCTCTTTTGATTCATTTTTAGGGTTCCGTAGTCAACAAGGAAACCTTATAGTTTCGCCATGTCCGTCTGTCTGTCTGTCCGCGGCTTAGCTCAGAGACTCTTAAATTAGTACTACAAAGCTGTAATTTGGCGTGGGTATGGGTATACTTATTAATTTCGCCAACAAAATGGTAAAATAAATTCATGAAAAAAACGGGAAATGATATTATTTTGGTTTTTGCGTGTATGTGAAAGCTATTTTTCGATTCAGGGATTCGTTTACGTAATATTAAACTTTAAAGTGCTCAAGTCAGGTGTCCTCCTCCCCAAATGGTTGTTTTTGATTATGTGAAAAAATTCACGGCAGTAGTATATAATTATAACTAAGTTAAAAGGAAAACTATCACAATTAAGTAGACTTTACAAGTAATAGTCGACCAACTTACTTTTGCAGTTGAGATACGGGAGAACATATTTTTCAACCACAGTGTTAAGTTTGTTCTTGGGATAAATTCATTCCAACTACGGAACCCTTCATTGTGCGAGGTCCGACACGCACTTGGCTGGTTTTATGTTTTGAAAATACCGATTGAAAAATAACAAAAAAATTATCGTCGAGACCAAGAGCTAATATCAAAAAAACAAAACTGATTTTTTGCAGCATCTTTATGAATACGACTTTCTAAATGGGGAGACTGAGATTATATTAGTACAGTAATATTCTTACCGTCTCTTTTGGTGGTGCTGCGTTTGTATTGTATCCTGAATCTGAAGGCCTCCAGCACGCTCGCTACCACGATCGTCAGCACCACCATCGTGAATAGATAGAATACCTGGAAAGTAAGCCAATTGAATATTAACACTACTTTATAGTGCTTTTGGATCCACACGGTTGTATTAAAATATGTGAGGGAGAATCAGTTAGAGAGCCACGTCATATCTATTCAAAGTCAAAGTCAAAGTCAAATCATTTATTTCAAATAGGCCCATGTATGGCACTTTTGAACGTCAAAAATTACAAAATAATAAAATTGATTCTAGTCGCCCCTTCCAAAAGGTAGTTTTCGTATGGAGAAGAATGGGCAAGAAACTCCACCGTTACTCTTTTAAAAATGTTTTACAATTGTTTGTATATGTACATACATTTGTTAAATAATTATTATTATATGTGAAGACGATGCACCTAGAATAAAATTACTATACCACAATCGGTAAAAAGAATTAAAAATGAAGCAACGATAGATAATTTAATATGTGATAGATACATGGTGCTCACATATTTACAAACATTGTAAAAGTAGACTATTTTCCTAAAATTTTACAATTAATAAGTGTGTGAGAAAGTCACAGAATGTAAAATCAATGTCATAAAACACAAAGTAATAAATTTTACAATTAAATTAGCAACCAGTTTGATTTTGTCTTGATTCTAAATTGTCCTATGGAGCAGGACCAGCATGTTTCCAAGCACTCTTATCTTGGATATAATCCTCTAATTTGTAATATGCTTGTTTACAAAGTGTACTTTTTATATGAGTTTTAAATTTTCTTTCATTTAATTGCAATATGTCACAAGGTATTTTGTTGTAACATTTAACACAGTACCCCATAAAAGATGTATGTACTTTAGATAACCTGAAAAATGGTTGATCTAGTTTATCTTTATTTCTAGTATTAAAATTATGTCTATCACTTATTTTATTAAAGAGATGTGGATTTTTCCTTACATACATAATATTTTCATAAATGAATTGGCAAGGTACCGTCATAATATTAATCCTTTTAAAAAGTTCCCTGAGAGATTCGCGGCGACGTAGATTATAAATGGCTCTGACAGCTCTCTTTTGCAAAATAAAGATGGATTCAATGTCAGCAGCCCGACCCCACAGTAAAATGCCATATGACATAATGCTGTGGAAGTAGCTAAAATAGACCAAACGCGCGGTTTCTACATCTGTTAACTGTCTTATCTTTCTAACAGCATAAGCGGCCGAGCTTAACCGCCCCGCAAGAGATGTTATATCGACGCTAGAAAGGCATATTGTATGAACGACCACCTTGGTCAAAATTGAGTTATTTATATCGTTGGAATCGGCAGATTTTTCTCTTTCGAATGGTCTAGGTTTCATTTAAATCTGAACACTTTTTTGGTCGTTAATACAACGGTGATTTCAGTCATTTTCGTATTGAATTTTGTTTTAAATCCAACCATTTTCGTCATTTGTTTCATAAACCGTACATATCGTTAGAAAGTTGGCCTTAATTCATTTAGCTTGTTTTGTTTAATTAAAGATTTAATCTTATGACACTTTACCAAATCATTTTTTTCATTGTTTTTTCAATAAACCGTTTTACTAGTTGACCACTTTATCAAATCATGAAAATAAAACAATTTATTTGTCCATAATTTTTTGTTTATTGTCCGTTAAAACACTGTACCTTTCTACTAATTACAATAATTTGGACGTTAAGCGCATTTTGTCGTCAATGTTTAATAACAAGTTGGTCGATCATACATTTTTACCTGACATAATTTTGACGTATCGTAAGCATTTAAGCTACTTTAATAAAAGCGAATTTTTTTGTTTTAGTAAGTTAAGCCTACTTAAAAAATAGTTTTTGTGTGAAATAGTGGTAGATAAGCTGTACTCCGGGAGCACATTTTATGCGCGCGAACCGGTGCGAATAAGGTCTGAGCGTTGTGATGGCGCTTCAGTCAACCACGCACTGTCGATGTCGGTGATCACGCACGAACTGCCCGCTTTACTCGAAAATTGTTTTCTCTTAAATACGAGTACACCAACAGTCAGACATCAATTTATAGTGGCGTCCGAACGATGCAAGAGGATATTAAGAAACGTTAGATCCATTAGACTAAGAAGGATATTAATGTTTGAACCATATTTAGCTGACTGTGAACAGGTAAGTGTAATATTAAAGTACCTACCAAATCAAAATGCATGAACTGAGAACTTACTATTAACATACCTACCTACATTTAATACCCGTATTTGTTTTTACTTTAGGACGAAAACGTAGTAGCTGACGAATCGAATATTATTAAGGAAACCAGCAATCAAGTATGTTACATTTACATCTGGGAGTGGCGCGAGGAGGCGAAACGCCGGGGCGTAACTACGATGCCGCGAGAAATCACGGCACAGCGGCAGAGCTCCGGCGGGATCTCATGGCGTCATAGAGAGTGTAATTGTCGCAACCCAGTGCTGGGCACGCCACAATTGCAGCGATAAGTCGCCTATATAAAGAGTGGCTAGAGAGGCGCCACGGAGTCCTCACCTTTCGCATGACGCAGGTCCTCACCGGACACGGATGTTTCGGGAAGTTCCTGTTCCGGATAAGGCGGGAGGAAACGCCCGGGTGTCACCATGGTGTGGATCGGATCGCCCGGAGGACACGGTGGAGCATACGGTGGAGGTCTGCCCGGCTTGGGCGGAGCACCGCCGTGTCCTCGTAGACGTGATCGGCGGCGGTGATCTCTCGCATCCGGCCTTTGTCCAGACCATGATACGGAGCGAGAGTAACGCTCGCGAAGGAGGAGGCGTGAGGGAGAACGCGTGAGGGAGAGGCAAACTTCGCGCCTTCACGCTCCTAGTCGCCACAGGAGATGCCCTGAGCGTCGTAAATCCCAGACCGATTCCCGGCCACCGTAGGCGAGCGTGGGCTTGCGGACGGTGAGCAATGGGTAGCTCGTCATTCGATAAGGACCAGACCGGGGTCGACGGCGCGTTGTGTTCCACGCGCGCCTCAAAGAGATGTCAGCACAACTGACGGGGTCCGCTAGGACCGATGCCTACCGGGGTCGCGGGAAAGTCCGAAAGGGATATCGTGGCCTCTGGCAACATACAGGCAACTAAAGGAATACGGCTGGGTTTTAGTCAGTAAGAGTCTGACACGCTCTCCCGCTCCGCCCAGAACAACAAAAAAAAGTATGTTACATTTTAGAAAAAGGATTTAGACA
This sequence comes from Agrochola lychnidis, assembly GCA_963680765.1. Classification (NCBI taxonomy): domain Eukaryota; kingdom Metazoa; phylum Arthropoda; class Insecta; order Lepidoptera; family Noctuidae; genus Agrochola; species Agrochola lychnidis. Next base: position 11,423,446 of record OY796868.1, on the reverse strand, counting down.
ATATTTTTATAAATAAAATACAGCATAAATGACATAGCAGCTACTAAAAAAGTTGAAGTTATTGGTAAAAATAGATGTCCAGGAGATGATTTGTATAAAAACAGACTTCCTATTACTAAATACAAATTATGCTGATTTGGTAAAGCTTTGTAAAATCTCACGTACACACGTAGGTAGGTATCATGAGGACTATCTTAATTTGAAAACTTGCAACGTTAAAGAATTGTTGCCAGATTTGTAGAAGATGTCGACGATTGAGGTTAGGTAAATAGTAAATACTAAAATGGGATATTTACCATGTACATTATCGCATGTGAATAACCATGACATTATACAATTTTATAAGTTAGGTATTTCACCAAAATTTGATTTATTAAAAAAAATCGTGATTTTTTGTTCGCAATTGAACACAGTGTGTTATTCGAGTAGGTACCTATTTGCTAAATGGTTTTACTTTTTATTACACTACCTAGTACCTATAAGAGTCTACTAGGCACATACTAGTAATGTTTAATATTGTTGTATCTGTATAATTTTCATAAGACTGATTGATGTCAAAGTTGAGTAGTTTTTTGTTTAATAAAATTAATGTAAAAAGTTGCTTTATGTTTTGTTACTACATGTCATACGAACATCTGTATAATTTTTATTAGACTTGATCTCAAAAAGTACGTAGTTTTTTGTTTAATTATAAATGTGAATCTCGTTTTTGATTTAGTTTTTTTTTAAGTTATAAACAAGTTGTTTTATGTTTTTGTTGTTATTTATCAACTGTTTAACTTTGTGAAGTGTGCTGTTGTGTAATTGCAATTGTTATACTTCTTTATTTTGTATTTTATTTTTACCTGCCGCTAAAAACTAAAGTAATATTGGGATATAATACCTTGATCGTAACCGTAACTAAGATTAATGAGTAAGATTAGATTTTTTGGTTTTCCTTGGTTGACTAACTCGGCCTGTTAAAACATTTTATTGGAATATTAAAGTTTACCGAATAGAACATAAGATACTTTAGTTGTAGGTTGTATGCAGCTATTCGATCGTTAAAACATTTTTTACAGGACTTCTAATGTTGGAATTGTGACTTAAGTCAATTTTACCTGACCAAGATTATTCACAATCTTGTATTATCTCCTAAAAATAGATCAAAAAGGCATAAAAAAATATTTTGAGTTACTAATTAAATAATAAACATATTAAACAATAACTATTTTGAATTTCAACAAGAATACTCCAGTTGTTAATTTATTATGATTTTTTTTGTGAAATTTAAAACTTCAAATCAATTTATTGAATAGTTTAAGCAATGGTCGTTAATACAATTTGCCTTTCTAGCGTCGATATGAGGTCCCCATTGTAATTTCTCGTCTAGCGTGATTCCCAGGAAAACCGTTTGATTAATAAATTCCAGTTTTTCTCCATTCAATATGATGTCACATTCGCTACTTTTAACATTAGGTAATTTAAATCTAATGCATTTGGTTTTTTTTTTATTAAGTACCAGATTATTTACCGTAAACCAATCTTGGACTTGCAGAATAGAGCTATTCACGTCGTCAAGATTTTGTGACCGTCGGTTTATTTTAAAGATTAATGATGTGTCATCTGCAAATAACACCATCTTCGGTTGATTATGAAGTAATTGGGGCAAATCATTAATGTAAACTAAAAAGAGGAATGGACCCAATATCGAACCTTGAGGAACGCCCATTGCCATTTCAGACCCTAATGAGTTTACGCCGTTTACCTGAACTTTAACCTTTCTATCTTTCAGGTATGATCTAAGTAAATCAAGAGCTGTATTTTTAATCCCATAGTGCTCTAGTTTCAGCAGAAGTGTCTCATGGTCTACACAATCGAACGCCTTCGAAAGGTCGCAAAAGATTCCAATGGCATCTTGTGCTTCTTCCCAGGCCTTAAAAATGTTCTTTATTAGGGTGACACCGGCGTCAGTAGTACAACGCCCTTTGGTGAAACCGTACTGTTGTTCATGAAAGATGGAATTTTTATTAAAGTGACGTAACATTTGATTGAGCATCAACTTTTCAAACACCTTACTGAGAACTGGCAGAATTGACACAGGCCTATAATTGTTGGGTTCTTTACTATCACCGGATTTGAACAATGGAACTACTTTACTGTGTTTCATGAGATCCGGAAAGACTCCTTGGTCTACACTGGTGTTAAATATGTAAGCTAAATAGGGCGCAATGGTTTCGATAATAGATCTACAGACTTTTACAGACATTCCCCAGAGATCTTCTGTTGATTTAATTTTAAGATCTTTAAAAGCTTTTATAACCACCTGGGGGTTTGTATGCTGAAACCTAAACTCCAAAGGGCATGCCTTCACATTCTGTCTAAGTAAGGCAGCAGAAAGCGCGGGTGAGGAATTTAAAGCTTCAGTAGTTTTAAGGGGAATATTAGCAAAAAAGTTTTCAAATTCTTGAGCTATTTCTATATCTGAGTTAATGGGGCCATGTGCAGTCTCTAAATTAAATTCAGTATTTCGCTGTTTTTTCCTACCTGTTTCATTATTTATTACTTGCCAGGTAGTTTTTATTTTATCATCAGCTGATTTTATTTTATTGCTAATATAAAGAGCTTTGGCTATTTTGCAAACATTTTTAAAAGTTTTTGAATATTTTGCAACATACTTATGAAAGCTTGTATTATTCATATGTTGCTTTAAGCCATAAAGTTCAAATAGTTTTTCCCTGCTTTTACGAATACCTGGAGTCGCCCAATCACTAAATAAGAATTTTGTGTAAATACTTTTAGTCTTTAGTGGAAAAGTGTCATTAAATTGCGTGTTTAATAGTGAAAAGAACTCGGCGTAGAACTCATTTGGGTCACCTATATTATTAAAACTCTGAACACATAATTTATTGGCCAAAGAATGATTTAATTTCTCTAAACTTTTACATGATATTGGCCTAAACCTTATTTGAATTTTTTTTTTTTTTTTTTTTTTTTTTTTTTTTTTTTTTTTTTTTTTTTTTTTTTTTTTGCCTAGCCTTTTCCCAACTATGTTAGGGTCGGCTTCCAGTCTAAACGGATGCAGCTGAATACCAGTATTATACATGGAGCGACTGCCTATCTGACCTCCACAATAACTGGGTAATACGATACCCCTTGATAAGACTGGTTGTCAGACTTTCGGGCTTCTGACGACCTGTAACGAATGACACCTGGGGACCAACGGCTTAACGTGCTTTCCGAGGCACGGAGGAGTCTCTGTACGTAAAGATGGTCACCTAATGACGGACCAATCCCGGCAAGCGTAACTTAACCTGATAGATCTACCCGTACGGCCGTTATTTCTTAACCACGTCATACGTTGCTTCATGTTTTGATGCTTCCTGTATTAAATGAGGGTAATTACCAGTGATCGGAGTAGGTAGAGTGATTTGGGGTCAATGCACTGGCACGTATATATTAGTATGGATATGCCCCCGGGATTCCGGAATTTTGAAATTATTAAGACTTTTTTAAGGAATTTTAAATGTTGTTATGTGTAGAATAAAGAATACATCAATATTAATAAGAAATATTTAACCCGTTTGCTGTCTTTTTAATAGTATATAGGTGATCGGACTCCAAGAAAAGGATAGGTATACTATAAAAACAATATAATAATATAATATATTTTAAATGATTATCTATCGCATTCTATAAATTTCTAATGTAGTAGTTTAAAAATCCTTTAATTCAAATTCATTTATTAATTTTGTGAACATAGGGTAACATACTTTAACAATATTTGATTCAATCCCGTAAGTACCAAAATTAAATCCCGGAAAAAAGGCTTATCCATGTTGTGATTTCTATGACTATTCATGATGCGAGTACGTAAAATCACTCTACCTACTCCGATCACTGGTAATTACTATTCCGTACAAACAGTAAGCACTAGAGCGATCGCAGACCCTTTTCACTTTATCCTGCGTTTTGGTTTTCGTCGCCGTTAGCCCAACACATTTTTACGTATCCGGATCACACACAACAACACAATCACATACATAATCAGCCTATAATGTTCCCACTACTGGGACACATGCCTACTCTCTTCGAGAGGGAGTGGCCTTATAATCTAGGTACCACGCAGACCCAGTGCGGGTTGGTAGATGTAACATATCTTCGAATTTTCGGTTCTAGGACATGCCGGCTTCCTCACGATGTTTTCCTTTACCGTTTTTTTGAGAGCAGTGGTTATGAAATTATTTACACAAAGTAAAGCGCCTGCCTGGGTTCGAACACACGACCTACAAATCGTAAATCAGGGCCAATACCACTGGGCCACCACTGCTTTGGATCACACGCAACACCATAATATATGGGAACATCTATTTTGCATACCTCACTTTCTACCTTGATAAAGTTTATGTTTAGAAATCTCACCATAAAATAAATTCTGCTAAACTGCCCCGCGACGGTGGCATACGCGTTCATGAGAATGAACCAGTTGTTGACGACGGTCAGCTCGAAGAGAGTCACGCCGCTGGTCACTATGTTCTCGAAGTTGTTCAGGTAGTAGTAGCCAAGGGCCGTGGAGCTGTTCAGGGAGTACTTGTAGAAGTCTTCTACGGTCGTGTTGCTGGAAAAGAGAAAGAAGAAAGGATGTTAGAAACACAACGAGAATCTACGATTTTTTAGAAGGTCGAGAGTAATGGTCGAAAAAAATCAGGTAAAAAGGTCATAGTGAAAATTCTTATTTTACTTACAAATATATTAAGGTACTGTCTTTCTCTAGGTTGTTAAGGCCAATTATGATGGACGATATGGTTGATGCAGATTTTTTTTATATTCAATCGGTATTTATAGAAAATAGTTTTGCGATGCTGTGGTAACACAAATGCTGCAAAGTTGACGAGAGACTTGAAGCACCCAAACCGTTCTGAAGTGATCTGTGTCGGGAGCCTGAAGATTAAGAATTGATCCTGAAGTTACTTCAAAGAGTTCAAAGTATACTCACACACAGCAGTTCCTAAGATCATAACCAGCGAATAGCTCCATTCCAATGATGGCGAAGAAGTAGTACATGACCAGCATCACGCACCCAGCGGAAGACATGAGGGGAGACAGCAGGACGAGGGTCCCGAACACGTCGCGGTAACGTTTCTTCAACTTGTATAGACGCATTAATCTGGAAGAGAAGAAAGTGGTTGAAGATTGGTGAATTTGAAGAAAGAAAAACGATGAAAAAGGTATGGATTTAAAGGATTTTCAGGCTGCATAAGTATGAGAATCATATAAGTAGCTTTGAGACAGTGTTGAATTGTATAGTCCTTGTACCCCGAATGTAATGCTTAGAAAGGATTTATTAAACGGCTGGTTTATAAGCTTCTGTTAATTTAATAGCTGTAAATAATTGTAGACTTAAAAATGTTACCTTACAAATTTTATCAAACTGAGTCACAATTTTCTTCATTTCAGCTTAAAGATAAGAACTAGTGTTTTGCTGCTACCAACGACTTCAAGTCTTTGGTAACACTACGAAAGACTTGAAGGATAAGATTTAGACGTAACAATAACGGAGCCAGCACATACCTCAGAGGTCTAAAGATAACAACGATGAAAAGTTTAGGTGCGATGCTGAGCAGCACGGCGCCCATGAGAGCCAGCAGCGTCACGCTCAGGTCAAACACATTCCAGCCGCTCTCTAGGTACACTTGCAGACCTGATGCCATCATGCGGAGCGCTGCTTCCATGAGGAACACTGAGGACGAACATTATTTTAAAGGTTATTGTAGACGTGGAAGACTTTGGTAGAGTCTTTTGTGCAGCCTGAACATTATTACCACTGTCTTGGGACCCCGGCTTCTCTGTGAGAAGGAGCGACCCATAATCGACAACGCGGGCCTAGGGCAGGTGGAATTTTGAATTCTAGGGTAAATAATTTTGCCGTATCCTCTCCTTTTCTTTTTTAACCCACAACTCATATGTCGGGACCATTACCACTGGTCCACTACTGCTACTGAACTCTACACTTACATGTAAGGAATAGCCAGGTGTCCCACGATGCGCAGAGAAGACGAGCACTGTCTTGCAGGTCGCCTGCTGCTTCACACACGCGGAGTACCATTGCCACTCCATTACCGATTATCAGAGCATCTGAAAAAGATACGTTTATTTTTTAGAATGGTGTAAGTTTCGCAAATATTATTTAGTGAAACTGTAATTTCATCAAAAGTTAAAGCTCAAACTGTAGTTGGGAGTACAAAGGCTTTATAATGAAGAGTGCAGCCACAACCCTCGTGCCCTCCATCGAAACGACTCGAATCCTTAGTAGCCTGATCATAAGTAAAGGTTGATGTCTCAAAACAATAGGCCTGTGTCCAACATTTCTTTTTGTCCGTCTTGTAGATTATTAAAAAATATTGAACACGTATTTTTTCTTTTTTGACGTAATCAAAAGATTATGGCGATACATTGAATAATTAATTGAATTTGTAATCTGTCGTGAATTTCATATGGGTGTATTCCTGAAATAAATTATTTGAATTTGAATTTGAATTGAGTTAAAATGTGGCATGACGTCACGCCTTGCTAGATTTAATACTGCGTTGTGACGTAGCGAGCCCCCACTCCCCAACTTTAATGCGTGTTTTCTAAGTTATTTTTGATTTTAATATGATAAAGCAAAAAATGCGTGTCTAATATTTTTTTATTATCTGAAAGACGGACTAAATAGAATTTCTTTTTTTTCAAACTTACAGATAAGATATTCGAAATAAGGCCACCGCACAGCTGCTGCAGCAGCCCTTCCAATCGGCTCCAGCGGTGACTGCGAATACCACGGAGCCCTGGATTGTTGACCAGCCCATCGTAACGCGAACACTTCGTACAAGTTGGCGAACTCGCTGCGGGAGAGACCGCCTGAGGACGACTGGTTTAGCTGCTTGAACATCAGGTACACGTCAAGACCACCTAGGGAAGAAGAATTCAGATGTTATGACTTGAACCCACTATTATATCTCTTCTGTTCATCTTCTTCTGTTGGTTTTAACTTAAATTTAAGTTACATTTTTGCTAGAACACAATATTTTTAAGTAGGTAATGGTGCCGATTCCCTTGTTCACAAACTAAACAAAATTTAAGTTCAGTGCATCTTTTTCTTTCTATTTTATTAAGAAAAGGACAGAAGATAAATTTTAGTTTAGTCCTGTCAAATTAATCAGCGCTTGACGTAAATTGACGTAATTTTAGTCGGCAAGTTTTTAATCACGTCTAAACTTGTATGGAGAGTGACAGGCGATGATTAATTTGACAGGACTAAACTAAAATTTATCTTCTGTCCTTTTCATAATGAAATAGAAAGAAAAAGATGCATTGAACTTAAATTTAGTTTAGTTTGTGAACAAGGGAATCGGCACCATTGTATCCAAAAGCCTCAAATTTTGCTTTCAAGTTCACATTTTTTTTTTAATATTCGAAATAAATCGTAGTTTCGAGTTTAGATCGCCAAAGCCAGATGTAATTATTCAATTTGTGCAAAATAATTTAGGAATAACGACCTTGCGCTTGAAAGATCTTGTTGATGATCTGCGATTTACTTTGTAGAATTTCACTTGATACTTACTATAATGTGGTGCATAATGCCTCATCAGCCCAGCAAAGTGCCTCAGCCTAACAGCATGTGGCGCCCGCCTCGACACGAGCAACCTAAAAGCGTGTCGTGCGGCGCGACGTCTGTGCAGCAGGAGGGCACGGCACTTCTCGCGCTCAATACGAGTAAACGTCTCGTATACTACGGCTAACATCTGGAAAAGGAGCGTGATGTATCATCAAATTGCTTGCATGATAGTTGTAGCCTTATTCTTATCCCGATTCAATTTCTATCATTCCGGCTACAGTTTAAAGTAGGAAAAACCCACCAGTTGTAAGGTAACCAAAAAAATATTTTGGTCCTTCGAGCCGCATGGTTGACATTTTACGTACTTAGGCCCATTTTTGTGAGGTTTACTTGATCGTAGGTGTAAACTTACCAAATTCATAAGCACGTAGAGAACTGTGATGATGTACAGTATGAAGAACACGGCGTACCATTTAGACTTGGCGTATGATGGCATCATCACATCAGGGAAACTGCAAATAAACATTACAATTTTATTACATCAACCAGTGACCTTTGGATGGGTTTATATTTAGATTCATGTTCACAGCGATGATTAAGAAAATGGTTTGAGCTTGGTTTAAATAACAACAACCGATCCTAGGAAGATTATATTGTATTCCAAAATTCGATAATAAAAAAATGGTAGGTACTAGGCGCTTTTAGAAACTTCAGACATACAAAGTCAATTAAAAAGGTAACCTAAAACACACTTACTTGGCGGTAGTTAGCAAGACGAACATACTGACGAAAGAATCGCTAATCGTCTGGAAGTGTCCGTTGTCGACGTGTTCAGAGAACAAGTAGTAGCCGAGAAGCGAGTATGTTGCCACGAAGAACATCAGTAAACCTGGAACGAGAAGGAACCATTTTAGTAAAGACGTTTCTTATCAGGTTATATGTAGAAAGAAAGTTTTGCCCGTTTGAGATAAAGTAGAAATTGTGGTATTAAGCCAAGAGCAATCACGAATTGTATATTTTCAGAAAAGATAGACAAAATTAAATTCTTTTATGTTCTTTCTGCATTTTTTTTTTCTAAATTCAAAATCCTTGTATGCAAGCTTACCTAACATATCAATAATCGGTGGAAGCGACTGCAGAATCTGTCTGATGAACCTCCTGACCCCTCCACAATGCCTGGTGTCGACCAAGAATATGGGTCGCAGCGCCCTGGTGACGCGGAAGTGGGACGACTGTCGGCACAGCACCACCACGGCTTCGAGCACCATTATCAGTAACGTTATACCCTGGAATTAAGGGAATGGGAAATGAGACGTCAATAAGCTGAATAATAGAAGGTAGAAAGAAAAACCTTATATAGAAAGTGAAGACGTTTTACTTAGATGTGACGCATGTTTTCCAACTTGTTCTAGTTTGTGTTTGTATTCTTTCTTTGCGTCATGTTTACATATCGTAAATAAACGTACCTATTTACTTTCAAAACTGATAAAATATTATTATTATTTGCACCAACGACAGCCCCATTTTATGTCCAGGCAAATCACTGTTCATATTCCAAGGTTGTCTGGAAGAGATCGCGGAAAACGATAAGGTTGCCCATTGTTTATTTTGTAGTGTTTGTTTTTTTTTGTTATGTATTTTTGTGGTGTACAATAAAGTATATTTCAATAAATAAATAGTGTTATAATGTCATATACTATTAACTATTTTAATATTGGGCCCATCGTAATACTACTTTCCATTTCAAGGCACGAGATCAACAACAAGTCTTGGTATCTTTATAATAAGTAAGAACCTATTCGATTTAGCAGTGAAACCAAATTATGTGGTCTTTGGATCAGATCAGTATTTTAGTTTTTTGACACCGACTTCCGAAATTAAAGTTATTTTTCACTTTGTAGTTTGGAAGTCGGTTGTGTTTTTTGTAAAAAAGTTTTTTTTTTCACTTTTTAGTGGGTTGGTTTGTAATTTATCTAAGTTACAATAGCCTTATGTCAACTGCTCATCAAAAATACCCAAATCGCTATAGATGTGCCTTTAATATTTGAAGAGTTCCCTCGATTTCTCCAAGATCCCATCATCAGATCGTGACCAAATGACAATGGGACCAACTAGAAAGTATACCCTTTCAAACAAAAAAGAATTTTTCAAATCGGTCCAGCCGTCTTCGAGTAATCGGGGAACATAGATAAAAAAAAAAAACCCGACGAATTGAGAACCTCCTCCTTCTTTTTGAAGTCGGTTAAAAATGGGCTTAACACCGAAAACGCCCTTCACGCCTTGTTAATATTAAATGAATTAATTAAACAAGATAGAGACAACGATCACACAACTGTTTCAATTAGCCGTCGGCAAAGACATGTACCTTAATCATGGTCCTCTTATGTTTGAGTATGGTGCCCCATCCGATCCACTTCAGCTTCAAGTGCAGTTCCACGCCAATCACTGTCAGTGCTAGTAACTCTATCGTGCCGTGTGCCCATACTGGTAACTGGAATGAGAATAGGACATCTATTTATTAGGATGATCAAAAACTTGGTATAGTATTCGGCTAATGGTACATGGAGTTTAAAGAAAAAGTTGGATTTTTGGAGCGTCGTCTTTATCACTCGTACTTGTGTGGTAGCCTCTTTCTGAAGCTTGATATGTCATATTTGCGCCTGGCAATCGTAGCATAGATCATAATGCCACTGCTGGGACACTGGCCTCCTCTCAGTGAGAGGGAGTAGGCCGTAATCCACCACGCGGGCCGAGTGCGGATTAGTAGATGTCACATGTTTTCGAATTGATTCTAGTACATGCCGGTTTCCTCACGATGTTTTTCTTCACCGTTTTGAGAGCAGTGGTGATGAAATTATTTACACAAAGTAAAGCGCCTGTCTGGGTACGAACCTATGACCTTCAACTCTTTAAGTCCGGGCCGTTACCACCACTGCTCTTAAGCAAATCATAGCATGACCGCTTCTATCTCTACTTTACGAAAAATAGACTAGGTATCTATTTCTATATACAAGCAGTGGCGAATTTGCCCTAAGGCCCAATAGGCCCGGACCTAAGGTGGCCAGATATTAGGGGCAGTCAATCGTGACAATAAATTCACTGATGATAACAAGAAATAACTGAAAGTACCTATAATTCTAAACGTTCGCGCACATTATGGGGCGGGCCCCACTACACCGCATTATATAACAATAATAACTTAAAACCATTTAACCCTGAAACTTCGAAAAATATTATAAACCAGCAGCTTATTATAGTTAACTATCTGAACCGATTTCGATAAAAGTTGGCAATAAAGTAAATTCATTATGTAGTCTATTTATAATGGGTGCTGAGAAAGGGGCGGCTGATACTTACTACATGGCTTGGGGTCTAGGGCGGCCAACACTGCAAATCCGCCATTGTATAAAAAGTAATCTTTTCTTCATTTTTGACAGCGCGCCGTAGAAATATTTATACAATCTGTTATTTTATTTTTCATTCCTCCCGTTGAAACCTACGGTGGTCATGTTCCGAATGATTAGTCGAAATTTCTCTAATGTAGATGTATAAATACTTAATCAGTAGGTTTACCTCAAATGTAGGCACAGCAGGATCTTCAGTAAAAGCTAAGAGGATGAGCACAAGGGAAGCCAGCAGGTCCAGTCCATGGTACCAGGGGTTGTGGACTCTCAGGTAAGCTGGCAACTCTTCAGGACTCGACGGGTGAGAGTCGAACTTCTCATTGTTTAAACCTTCCTAGAAAGAAAAATACATGATGTTACTGTCTTGCATCTCGCTCTGCATATCCTTATGGGATTGCAAGGTTGATAGCTGATGACCTTTAGTGGACAAGGTGCTTGTGGCGCTTATCATAATCAGCAGTAGATTGCGATAGTCTGATGTTATATCCTATTCTAATAAATGCGAAAGTGAGTTTTTTTGTTACGCTTTTACGCTAAAACGGCTAAACGGATTTGGATGAAATTTGGCACATGGATAGACCAAGACCTAGGTTAGGACATAAGATACTTTTTATCCCGATATTCCCACGGGATCGCGACTTATGCGGGTAAAACTGCGAGGCTTAGCTAGTTTATTGTAATATAACATGTTCAATGGCTCGCTGACCTTATGAAACTCATAGAATAGGGGCACTATCACGTAAATATTCTACACTTAGATCAATCCAAGTTAGTATTTAACTAGTGTCTTTCTGCTTTCATATGACGCTATCGTCATAGGGAAGACACCAACCACTTTGTTGGACCATCTGATCAGCTGATCCACGTCAGAATTATGGCCTGCAACTGTAATTTGCAAGACAAACAACTCCCACAGAAACACGCCTATGAAAAGTAGGTTATTACCATTTCAAACAATAGTGTGAAATAATGAGACAATTATTTACGTGTCCTTATTTACGCAGTTGGTCTTTTGTGTCGTTTCCATTGAATTCGGAGTTATCATATTGATGGCTGCCTCAAACTGCGTGGCTAAAAGTACTTCGTCGACTGCCAAATTAATGGCTCGTCATTAGCTTGCCAATTTATCAGTGTCGGTTGAATTTATGAGTTTCGAGTGCTTTGTCCCGAAAATTCGAATGTCTAATAACAGGCAGGTTTAACTTTCGATATATTATTCGGTGCGATGAAAGCATAATTTAGTGTCTGCGTCAACTTTAAGCTAAGGTTATTTGCATTAGGGAAATAGAAGGAGTCTGGAGTCTTTCAGAAATCTTTTTACAATAAGTATTATGTCATGAAAAGTTTCTAAATTCTCAAAAATCCTGGCATGATAGCACACACTTTAGTGGCGAAATTACGAAACAAAACGAGGCTTTATTACTACATTGACTGGAAAAAACGGCCTTAAAGTATTTACCGTTTCAGGTTTCAATGAATAAATGCTGGTCAGTTAAATTATACAAGGTGTACAAAGACCCATCACATAGCCATTATCTACGCGTTCTGTACATAAAACTGAGTAAAATTGTTTTTTTCTGACGTTTCATAAGTGCCCGTGTAAAATATTTTGAATCTGAGAATTTGGTGTGGAAAATCGCTGTTTGCGGCAGCGTGCAATGGAACGCACGTAAAACATTGTAAGGTTCTACTTATGGTCGCATGCAACGGATACAGGGAGTTGTCACATACATATCAAACTTGTTTTCATGAAAAAAGTTGGAATCTTGACCTCCAATATCTCAGTAACCAGAAGGTTCCCAGGCATGGTCCGGTAAAAAAATGATTACAATGACTTTGGCTTCGTTGAGCGTCTTACTACACTTACCTCTAAGTAAATAGCAGCCTCATGGTAGTTCATCTCCCAATGCTCATCCTCCGACATGTTGAGGCCGGTGTGTAGTGAGGACCGGCTGCCCATGTCCAGGGTGCCGGAGTCGCCAGCGCCATCGCCAGTCCGGGTATCTGCACGACACATGATTGAATCCCGTTATTTAACATCCAATGTTAAAAAGTTTCTGGTCCTTCGATCCGGATTCCGGAAAGCCGGAATGGCAACACGAATAAACAAACTCAGGATTTGTGCAAAAAGGTTTTATGCTAGGTCACAACACTAAGGTTGGTGACCGCTGAGTCACGCAGACACACTTCGTAAATCGTTAGAACTAGAGAGTGTTCCGAATTTTTTATAGAGTTTTTAAGCAGTAACACGGTCCTTAGCTCACAGAGAATGAAATAATACACAGTAAACTTGGAGCTGACTTCACTGATTGTTGTGTTCCGACTCCGTGTGAACGGAAGAGGTGGGAGGCGAACTGGTTTCGATCGGATAAAAAATTCAGACGTTCAAACACGGCTCAACGGCTTAGAGATACTTTCGAAACTGGGTGATTAAAGTTTAGCTGCACTAAGGTATTAATAATTTGATGGACGACCGACTTAGTTAGATCAGTATAACGCTATACCGTTTCAAAATTAATATTTTATTGTTTTCTTATTCGATTTTGCTATTTCTGTCCAATACCTGCCACTGGGAACTGCGGTAACACTGACAAATTAAAAACGGAAAAATAAGGAAAGGATTAACTTCAGTGTGAACTTTCTTTCTCTCACTGTTCTACAACTATCTCTAAATAAATAATTTTCGTACCTGTCTCGATTTGTTTATCCATGGGTGCTGTACATATCACACGCGGCACTCAGCTGGCATGGAAACGGAATGCATCGCTCTACTGAACCTACTAACCGACTTACGACTGCGAGACAGGGTTGTCACAAGACAACGGTAGCACTGAATAACGGAACTAATAGAATCTGCGTAACGTTATAGCACAGTTGTAATGTTTTTCGTGTTTAAAAAAAAAAAATTTTTTTATTGTATTCCCATGTGTCAAATAATATCTGGATAGCCGATGTTAGCTCGGTTTTTTTTTTGAACGACGTTTTCTAAAAATGAAACCTAGCTAGATCGATTTATTACCCCCGAAACCCCCTGCATACTAAATTTCATGAAAATCGTTGGAGCCGTTTCCGAGATTCAGATTATTATACAAGAATTGCTCGTTTAAAGGTATTAAATTAGATTTGAAGTCGATACTCGTACTTGTTTGGTACCAAAAAAGCTCACATGGCGCTGTTTTAATTTCTATTTCTATACAGCTACAGGCTTTATGATACGGTGGCAGTAAGTAATATTTTGCTGGATTTTCGTGACCCTGGGCCCCGGGGAGCATCACAAACTTGATTGAACGCTTTCCAGCGATGTCTTTTCTAAAATTAGCGATTGCAACACTACTTCGACTAAAAGATACCTTTCATAACTTTGTGTGGGTTTTATGATTAATTTCAAAGAACTCGCGCACCTTGTTTTGGAAATTTTAATGTCCTTTTAAAAAAAGCTTCGAAATGAGTTCTTATCGACAGCATTATCTTTTGATGAGAATCGCGTACACTTACTTTGGAAAAAAGTTAGCAAGATACTGAGGTACCTAACCGGGCTGACTGTATACTGATACGTAATTTTCAGCGACTTCACCCTTTGAAAGCTCGTCAAATATCTTTAGTTTTCTTGCCAACCCTTGATACACACCCAAAATGTTAGTCCTTTGAGTGTTATTTCAAACCTTTAAAAACCAAACAACACGGCGTGGGCCACGTTAAATATTTAGGATGTCTATGCCCGAAATGCGCGCGCAAAGGTACCTAATATTAGCACATGGTCAACAAGCGCAGTCGTAACCCCATTGTCTGGTTTTACGATCAACACAAGAATATAAACAAACCAGCCACACTGTACTTAGATTAGTACTTTTTCAATTAGAAATTATATATTTTCAGCTGCCACACGAAAAACCGAAATGGGGCGTGGTTTTTTGTTAAAAAATGGGACCTCCTTGAAATTAAGACGTTTTGGTCTCGGATATTAATAAAATACAGGTAGGTAGGTCTGTACTTAAATTAAAAAACCAAACCCCAAAAGAGTCCTGCCGGGAAATACTTAAGTAAGCATCACTAAAACCGCTGTGCATAAATTAGTACTTTCAAGGTTAAGCGATCACCTTCATGAAAATCTCCTTGCTATTTTCAGAGTCCCAGACCCATTTCACACTCGCGCTGGCAACACTAAATACTCCTTTTAACAATCCATCTCAGACACCAATTTGAATGGTTCTCATGTGGCCAAGGTTATGTCTGGAGTTTATTTGCATGGTCCTCATATGACCATGTGGACTTTATTTGCATGGTCCTCATAAGGCCAAGATTATGTCTGGACTTTAAAAGAAACTGATCTCCGAATTTATTTTGGTCTTTCTTTTCAGAGTCGTCGGAATATTGAACAACGAACTCATCTAGTTTTAAAACATAATTTATTTAAGACGTATTTAAGAGCGCTGCGACCGCGGCTCGCAACCACAAATCGAGACGTTTGCAAAATTCGTTCGGAATATTGCTATCTCTGTTTGACAATAGCAGGCGGGCGGCGGACGCGGTGCGCATCTGTGTGTGTGTGTGTGACTGGATAGATAGCTACTTACCATTCATTCATAACGAGTCGACGGCTTTTATATTTATTATTAGTAATTAGGTATGTTTATTACTTGCTTTACTTCTGTTGAATACTTTGGGGAATCGTTAGTATATGTACAGACTAGTAATGCGTTTTTTGGAAATTTCTTTACAATGCCAATATCTCAATGTTTTAGAATATCTCTGGATCTAGGCCTTGTAGAGAAAATCTAGTAGATATGAAATGAAATTGTTTATTCTGTAAATAGGATAAGTATCGGAATCACTTTTACGCGTCAGATTAAAAAAATCGGTACCGCAGTAATCAACGCATTGATGCCTTTTACTCCACGGTTTCGGTAAATTGCGTTACAGTGTCGCGAAATCAAAGGTTTAGTCCCATCTCAAAAATGCTCAACGCGCCTAAAGAAGTATTCACTTCAAGAAAACTTCCAAAACCTTTAAAGTAAACATACTTGCATAGAACTTTGATACATAACTAAATATAAATAAGGAGCAGAATTGCATCGAGCGTCGAAGGAGCGAGTAGCCGAAAAAAATACTTTGAAGGAAAATACTTGTATAGAACATTGGTACGGACCTTATCTAAATAAAGAGCACAATCGCATTAAAAAAAAAAAAACTTCCAAAACCTTTAATCCGTAATGTAGTATAAATAAAGAGCACAATCGCGTTTACAAAAAAAAAAACTTCCAAATCCTTTAAAGTAAAAACGCTTGCATAGAACTACTAGGGGTTTCGAATACCGGATTTTTGCAGTACCGGTATTAATACCGTATAGAAAATGTCCAACACCGGGATCCCGGTATGAGACTATTTTTTTACTTAATATCGTTTTATTATTCAACAACTAATAAGTTTCACTACAAAATAATAAAAAACTGCTTTTAAATATAAAGTCACTTTTTTATACAACAAAAATAACAAAATAATCTGATACATAGTATGAGACATTTAAATTTGAATAATCAGTATCTAAGTAATTACAATTTAGCGATCTATTTATCTTTATGTTTTTATAAAATAAATCTCTTTAAAATCAACATACAATATGTTTTAATAAAATCACATAAAAATCAGTCAAAATTGTTCATCGTGCTTTTAAGGGGGAAGCGCCAGGGTAGCTCGCAAAATTCAAATTTTCTTACGTTTTTTGCATTTTGCAGGTCAGTGTCAAGTTTTATGTAGATTAAAATATGATTCGCGGTCGTAACAAATATGGCTTTACTCAATTATAATCATTACAATCAGCAATAGTGATTAAGAAAAAGATAAAGGTGTCAAATGTCATGATTTCATGAAATCATGACATTTGACACCTTTGCTAACTTATGGAGTTGTATTGCTGATTGTAATGATTATAATTGAGTAAAGCCATATTCGTTATGACCGCGAATCATATTTTAATCAACATAAAACCTGTCACTGACCTGCAAAATGCAAAATACGTAAAAAAAATTGAATTTCGCGGGTTACCCTGATGCTTCCCCGTTATGGGTTTTTCTTTATGACTTATTACAGTTACTACTGAGTGGAACATGCATCTTTTGCTATAAAGTAATATCTGCATATAATCTCTATAAAATCAACATTGTTTCGGCTCTTTCTTCCTGAAAATGAGTTCGTAGGAAGGAAAGAGCATCTAAAGTTTTATCTGAGAGCGAGCTTCTTAAGACGCAGATATATGACAGTGACATTGAATGGTTAGCTTGCGTGTTTTGTACTGAGCTCATGCAACGCGTCATACGTCCAGCCAGTAATAGGACTCGTCCATCAAGGAGCGCTGTCCCAAATTAGACGCATTATTAATTTATTACACGTAAAACAAAAGGTATTTTAATAAAACACGTATACTAAAAGATCAATAATTTAATTGTTTTCAAAATGGTGAAGTTTTCAGAAAAAAACGCTTGATAGATTTTGCGTCATTCTCAGTTTTTTATCCGCGTTAAACATAACTTTACAAATTAATTTCACTATTTAATATAAACATAATCAAAAATATGCCTATATTAAAATATTAAGAAAATGCTCTTATTTAACATATTTTTTTTTTCAAATTACTAACACTACTCGTTTAGACGTCATCTTCAGTATAAAATCATTAAAAGTCGGTTATCGTCCCCTTAAACGGTTGCACAAATATGTAACCGAGGAAAACTACTTCTACGCTCGTAGGTAGAATGCTCAGTAAATAATTATACGCCATGTCAATATACATCTCTCGGCCGCCTTCAGAACTATCATAAATGCCCAATTCAACTCTTACAATAGACTCTATATCAGTGCTGCAGGGTTAACATGACAAGCGCGAGAACGCTCTTTTTCTCGTTTTATCGGAATTTGTCTACGATTCTGACGTCATTCTAATCCCTTACATGACCGCAAACGGCGAGTAAACTCGAAAAAGGCACTGTGACACTACTTTATCGCGCGACGAGATACCGATGTTGCAAGTGATTAAAAACAAATTATTTTTATGATAGCAACATCGGCATGAAGTTCTGTTTCATTCATTCAATTTAGGCATGGAATTATGTACTTTATTGAATAAACGTCTCTCTTAATTATTCTCTCTTTTAATTATTTATGATTAGTTTTTTGTGTAACCGACTTTTTGATTAAAATTAAATTATTTCTTTGGCATGCTGAAATTAAAATACAAATTGACGGAAATTAAAATTAGTGGCACCTATACTCATTAGATAATCACCACAAATGACAAATGGGCCGACGATCGCAATTTGACAAATCGAAGTTTATTATTGTAACAGTCACCATAAAGTCCATGACGTTGCAAATTTTGTTGATCACCAGTCACCAAAAAGACTGACGTTCAAATAAATTGGCAGGTGGAGTTGATTCCGCTATTATAACCATAAAAATTGTTAATCACCACCCTTAGGAAATAAACTGGTGATTTTAGTAATTATGTTGCGAATATTTGATATTACCATACATCTATAATCCCTAGATTTCGTTAATTTATTTATTTAATCACCATAATTGGCAAAGTGACTGGAAAGTAATAGTCATCTACGTGGTAGTGCACCCCTCTACTACAGTACACCGGTGTACACCCACAATTTAAAAAAAAAAATAATTTTGTCTTTTTGTCTACTCTTCTCGCCGTCAAAATCGAGGATGACTAAATACGACAAAATAACTGATTATCTCGTGTTGAACTGTCAAAAATCGAGATAAATAACGTGTCATGTTAGGGTTTGTTGACAAAACATCAAGTTTGACAGACCGAGTCAAGTATTTTGTATAGCGTAGCTATCAGAAAACGATAACACTACAGAAATAGACAAAAATTTGTCGCGCGAGGGTGGATAATTATCGCGTGTGTCATGTTAGGCCTGCTGGAAGAAGCATGGGTCTTAACTTCCCTTTGAGTTTTAGCTTCTATTTCTGCCTCCAGTTAGTAGCACAAGTAGTAATGAAATGTAACTAACTGTCGAATTAAAATACGCAGTTTTTTAAACTTACCCAGATAATTATAAAATTGGTTGGAAATATAATGTGTAGGTAATAAAAAGAAATTGTTTCACTGTAGTGTCTACTGATAAAATAAAATCACCAATACCGGTATCCCGGTAGTGGACATTTCAAAACCGGTATTGAAAAATGTCAAATAATGTCCGGGATCCCGGTATTAGCCAATACCGGGATCCCGGTATTGAAAGCCCTACATAGAACATTGATCCGTAACTAAATATAAATAAGAAATAAAATAGTCTTGCGAGTATTTCGGATCGGCACTTGGTCGGCGTACTTGCAAGTAAATAGTATAAAAACCTGGTCCTATAATATAGCCCTCGTTCGCACGGCCGTAATAAAATCGCGGCGAAATTTTTCGTGCACTTGATTTTCAACGCTCTGCTTAGCGCCGAGAGTTGAAAATCCAACAGTGTTTCTTCAACGCGCTGGGACGATAGTACGTCCCAGCACGTTGGATTCTCAACAAGCCACCTATACCTGGACTACTGCGTTTCGGCCGTGTGTATAATTTATATGTTTCTACGTATCGCTGAGGGTCTTTAGACGCATAAATAGGTACCTACCGATTAATATTACTGATGAAACATAAGTACTCGTTTGTCCAGATACGGATGTTTGTAAACACATTTATGTTATCTAAAGATAGAAAGAAAGAAAAGATAGAATGAAAAATATTTTTTTTTCAGAAACACGTGTATACAAAAAGATAATTAACTCGAGTAAAACAATCAAACAATAGATTTAAATATAATCACGAGCACAAAACAGAAGTAGTCAGCAGCTGCTTTAATTTAGTAAACAATAAGCACAGTAAAGTACCTATATAATATACCTAATCTTATAATACTGACAAAAAATACCCCGAACGAATTCCAACCAAGCACGTTGCGCCAGCGTGAGTGCCTGTCGGAGCGATATACAACTACAGTGAGCAGTACGACCACGCACACATTGACAAATTATTCCTTGACGCGATGGCAATACTAGCATCGAAAAATTATGATAAATTTAGATGTGTTCCGTAATACATAAAATGATGAATGAAAACTTAATGTATTTCCATTTTTTTTTCGATAATTTGTAACTTGATAACATAAACTATGCTTCTACGGAAACAACATTACAAATATTGTTGTTTATAATACAGAAAAAACCATATGAAAACATGTCATTTACGCTGTAAAAATATACGAAATGCAATTCGCTTACATTTCATTTAAAGGTAAGTTTTTGAAAATCAAAAGACGTAGAAGCCTAGATAAATACTGTCTCAATCCGAATATCAACATAATATGGTGGAAATATGCTCAAATTGCAAATGATTGATGTACTACGTTTGTATGGACAATTCATACGTCGCCGCATTCTTAAGTGTTTTTTTTTTATTGTAGCGTTTACTAGCGCTACGGCTGAGCATGCGATCCTGGGTTCGACTCCCAGGTCGGGCAGAATTTTATTTGGTTTTCCGTCAGGGATTTCTCACGAAGTATGGATTTGTTCCCGGTTGATTATCCGCCCTCTTTTACATGGGACTTAAAAACATAACTGGAAATATGTTGGCGTACTATAAGCGTGATGCTAAGTATATTATGTGTACAGAATTAAATATAATTTACCATTTAACAATAGATTAAAAATTAATTTAGTATGACAGCCCTATTATCAAGTTTAACACAAGTTACGTTGGCCTTATGTCAGTGAAAATATTATTTTAAAGCAGGAAACCGCAATGAATGAGTCCAATTCATTGTTAGGTAATGCTAAGAATCAAGGTTCTTGCAATTAAATGTAAAATTGTAGTTAATTATGATCTGGCTAGAACATGCACCTAGCTTCCTTGATCGTGATTGTTCGTATCGTTATTACATACATTAGCATTGTTTTTCTACAATTAATTAGTACCTATAATAATACCATGTTGAATAATAATAACAAATAGGAAAATTGCAGGACATTTAAATTACATTTGACATTTTTATTTTAAGCTATTGACATAATATTTTGTAATTTAATTTCCAATTTAATTTTTATTTGTTATTTTTGTAAGTCGATTTTTAGAAAATTTGTAATTTAATTATTTTTATTTGACATTTGTAATTTGATAATTTAGACAATTCTTGATTTAGTACTTATTTTTTCTGACATTGGAATTTAATTATTTTGTTAAATTAGAATCATTGTTATTATCACAAAATTTGCATGCCGAATTTAGTTGGCGGAATATGTAGAACTATTGTGTATTTGTTATAAAATCTGTAAAATACCATATTTCAGGCAAATAAATGAATCTATCTATCTATCTAATAATAATTCACTGATGTAATTCAAAGATATTTGAACTTTTTGACATTTGCACGCTAAAATGAAAGTGTGTTTGATTGTGCATTCGTAACGTTTTAACAGCTAAACTGCTGAACCGATTTGGTATAGAGACCTTAAGCAGAAGGCAAATAGGGTGTTTAAGTTTGTGCATATCTATGAGAAAATCTAAAATCCTGGTGGATTAAGGCACGGGCAGTGCGCTAGTAGGTTCCTCTCACACTGGACTTACACTCTAATACCTAATCTGTAAAAATCTCGTGTAAACTTATACTCCATTTGAAATAAGATTAGACAAACAAACCTTTTTTACAGTCCGTTCAACCGATTTTGACTTCTATACCGTAGGCGTAAGGATGGCATTAAAAGTAAAAAAGTGGTTACAATACCAACTGTTTACTGCTGCTGCCATTTGCCATACCACCAACGCAATAATAATTTTAATAATTTCGTAGTTTTATTAAACCATTAAAACATTTAAATAAACCTATTTTTAGAGTCCATTCAACCGATTTTGCGGTTGAATGGACTGTAAAAAAGGTTTATTTAAATGTCTAATCTTATTTCAATCGGAGTATAGGTGAAGTGTGCTGTCAATAGTGTCAATCCCTATGACGGCTCACTTCAAATTCACTTCGCCGAAATTTTCAGGGTCAGATTTTTTGTTTAGATCCCATCCACTGCACCTATTACTTTTACAGATACTGTAAAATGAACAAAAATAAAATTCTACATACAAAGACACATGGTCTTAATGGTTGAGTAAACACTAAACAGTCGAATCAACAATATAAACGCTAAACATGCACTTCTTTTACATACAAACAATTCACAGGGAGTTGTCATAATATCACGCTCGGTAGATCGATTCAATCGACCATGTCCAATCGGTTATAAATACGATAGGGGCTATCTAGGACTGTCTGCACAGTTATCAGCCACCTATTGTCATTGTAATAGTGGGAAAGAACACTGAAAAGTGCACTATTGAAATGAATTTAATTTTAGTTCTGCATTTTTAACCGATTTCCAAAAAGGAGGAGGTTATATGTTCGTCGCGTATGTTTTTTTTTTTTTTAATGTATGTCCACCGATTTCTCCGTCAATTGCGGACCGATTTTGAAAATTCTTTTTTTGTTTGAAAGGGTGTGCTCTCGAATTGATCCTATATAAATTTTATTAACTTTGCTTGGATAGTTTTTGAGTTAGCTACAAAATACGTATTTTTTTCCCATTTAGTATGTAGATGATATGATAAGTTTCTGTCACTGGTAGCAGGTAGTGGTATTCGAATGTGTGTGGGGTAGGTACCACAACTAAAAGCGACATAGCGTTCATTTTTATTATTATTAACATCTGTACTTTTTTTGTTTACCTATGTTCTACAAATAAAAATTTTTGAATTTGAATTTGAAAAATAAAACTTTTTACAAAAAAAAAAACAACCGACCTCCAAAAAAAAAAACACTACAAAGTGAAAAATAACTTTAATTTCGGAAGTCGGTGTCTTGGGTTTTGTATTTTCGTTTTTTGCCACCGACTTCCGAAATTAAAGTTATTTTTCACTTTGTAGTGTTTTTTTTTTTGGAGGTCGGTTGTTTTTTTTTTTTGTAAAAAGTTTTTTTGAGACGAACTTAACAAGCTATAGCTCTCCACTTGCCTTTAGATATTAGAGGGTGGGTAGAGGTACCATCGGGGTCACGCATATCTAAGCATTTTAAAACAAAATCCCGTACACAAGACCCTTTTTAGGGTCCCGTCCCTTAAAAGGTAAAAAACGGAACCCTTATAAGATCACTCACTTGTCCGTCTGTCCGTGTGTCACCACCGATTTTCTCAGTAACGGGTAGACCTAGCAAGTTGAAATTTATACCAGATACTGAGGTCTATAGTCCCTATTAGGTGTTTAAAAATCCGGTCTGGGTCAACACGATAAAAAAATATGGGCAAATTTAGATTTTCGCAAAAACTTGTAAGTTTTACCAATAAAAATGATACCTATTATACCGCAACCGTCGATGCGCGAGTCCGACTCGCTCTTGACTGGTTTTTTTTTTCGTAGGTAAGCGATCCTATAGCAGCCGAGCGCTGCAAGCAAGAATAGTCCTTACAGTGTACAGATATGGGTTTCTTCGATAGTACTTAACATAATATAACACCTGTACAGTATCTATTCTCCAAAGGAGGCCCACAATACCCCAGTTATGTTTAAAGTCTCATAAAATAAGTATCGAACTTATTTCCATAATCAAATACTGGAAATAAAGGATTCAGGCTGCTGTTGAGAAATTCGGAAAAAACTCAAAAACACTTAGCCTGACCCGTGCATCGAACCGTAGACCACACGCTCATCGGTTGCGCTAATTGAGCGCGCAACAGAAAATTACAATAGCCAATTTACAGTTCTTCATTGTTCATTACACCACATTTCGACAACCGTATAATGCAATAAAAATATTTGAACTAGCAACATAATGATTAATAATCATTGTTTCCGGTAATTATGAATCCGAGTGTCTAAATTACACAATATTAACGCCCGAATTCGCAAAAGCAACTCAATTTTAAGTCGCAGTAAAATTCAACGTCACTTTTTGTTGAAAGCGTCGGCGCAGCCTGCAAAATTCAAATTTTCTAACGTTTTTTGCAATTTTCGTGTCAGTATTAGGTTGTATGTTGATCAAAAGAAAGAGTTAGTTATATTGATGATTTCAATTATTATAATTCTGTAAAAACAAGACCATCTTTACATACCAAGATCCTTCGTGCCTCAGAAAGCACGTTAAGCCGTTGGTCCCGGCTGTCATTTGTAGATCTTTGACAGTCCTTACGGGTCATCAGAAGCCCGAAAGTCTAACAACCAGTCTTACCAAGGGGTATCGTACTTACCCAGTAACTGGGTTGTGGAGGTCAGATAGGCAGTCACTCCATGTAAAATACTGGTAATCAGCTGCATCCGGTTAAGACTGGAAGCCGACCCCAATATACTTAGTTGGGAAAAGGCTAGGCACATGATGAATTCTGTAAAAACATATTTGTTTTGTCGCGAATCGTATTTTAATCAACGTACAACCTGACACTGAACTGTAAATTTAAAAAAAAAACAAATTTTAAATTTAGTGGGCTGCCATCCTTAGTTGTCGTGTAATGACCAAAAGGCTTTTATCCAAGCCAAACTGAGGTTAACTAAGAGTTCCTAGAACGCGTTCTGCAACTTAAGGTTGAACTAGTCGCTGCTATTTTTTATTTTATTGTTTTTTTATGTGGGAAATTATCAAATAACTTTTCCCGCTCTGGGCGGAGCGGGAGGGCGTGTCAGACTCTTACTGACTAAAACCCACCCGTGTTCCTTCGGTTGCCGGGGGCCACGATTTCCCTTTCGGCCTTATTCGCAACCCCGGCAGGCATCGGCCCTAGCAGACCCCATTAATTCTGCTGACATCTCTTTGAGGCGCGCGTGGAACACAACAAGCCGTCGACCCGGGCCTGGTGGCCGGAAATCGGCTCGCGATTCCCGACGCCCAGGGCGTCTCCTCCTGCGGCGGTTAGGGGCGTGAGGGCGCGAAGTTTGCCTCTGCCTCACGCGTTCCGCCTCCTCCTTCGCGAGCATTACCGCTTCGCAGAAGGAGGTGACGGCCTGCCATTTCCTCTCGCTCCATACCATGGCCTGAACCAGGGCCGGACGCTGCCTGGCTCGAACGTACTGGTGGGCATGGCCAAAAAGCACGCTCTCACCTGGCATCGTGTCCGACAGAGATAGTTTCAGAAATGAGCAGCTGGACGCTGGTCTTCACGCACAATGTCTAGTTCGCACGCACACAAATACCGTGCCGACCTATTTTACTAAAACAAGCACGTAAAAAATTACGAAAAGTTCTTTGGAAAATCGATTGTTATGAAAAAAACACTGCATATATCAATTACAAATAAAGTTTATTGGTCTTTTTGATAATTGAACTTTGTCAGTGCTGATTTTGTTTTGCAGATTTTACACTTCTTTTATTACTTATTTACGCCCAAAGTTGCGTCAAAAATAGCACGAAAAAGGAATCTTTCATGGCTCCTAACTTTTTAATGGCTTATTAATTTACTATTCTGTTTCCGCAAAACAAAATTAATAATGAGACAAAACGATATCATGTTTAACTTTGGATGTATAATGTCAAACAGTGGAGTAAAACCCCCCCAAAATTTGTATGGAAAAAATATCAACTAGTCCCCCTTTGGAAGCTTGGTCGAAGCTATCAAAGTCCTGCTGGTTTATTCCGTCAGTACATTCCCGACTTAAATCGAATTTGACTATATTACTAGTTTCATTAGTTTGAAGCGCTAAAATGCTGTGCGAGGTCCTGGGTTCGATACCCGGGTCGGAGAAAAGTATTGTTGGATTTTTTATCTGTAATTTGTCAGAAGCAGTCCGGAGTCTTCGATTTGTGCCTGGTTGATGGCAATAGGCTCACCCCCTATTACATGGGACTGAACATGGGCATGCACTTGCACCCTGGCTTCAAAATAAAATATAGGTGTAAAACATCTATACATATAATAAAATCGTAGCGATGTCAAAACTGTACATTGAATATTTTTGAAAAAAAGTAATTGATACGAGGTCGGGGATCGATTCTAATGCCGAAAATATATTTTTTAGAATTTTTGTCTGTTTGTCTGTTTGTCTGTTTGTCTGTATGTATGTTCCAGCATGGCGCAAATTCTACCGGACAGATTCTGATAAAATTTTACACAGATATTCCCTGTGTGTCTGGTCAAACTATAGGGTATAAACTATCACGCTATTTACTATGGGGGACGAGCAATATTACATTATGTCGTATTTGTATGTTCCAGCATGACGCAAATTCTACCGGATAGATTCTGTTAAAATTTTACATAGGTATTCCCTATAAGTCTGGTCAAACTATAGGGTATAAACTATCACGCTATTTACTATGGGGGACGAGCAATATTATATTATGTTCGTATTTTTGGAAAAAAACGCGCCGAAATATTAGGATATTGCAGATGATTATCGATTTAACTTTTTAAATTATTATCATCACGCTATACCTTTATGGAACTAAGCAGTCAATCGTGAAATATATAGGAATGGCTATTTTAGGGAAGTTTCAACGAAGCTATTAACTCAGCGGTTGGACGGTTGCTTTGCAAACGTGGGGTTGTAAGTTCGATTCCCAACTGCGGTTTTTTGTTTTTCTTTTTTTTTCACATTTTGTACTACTATTTTTTTTTTTGATTATGTATCCATACATATAATAAAATCGTAGCGAAGTTAAAATTGTACATTTAATATTTTGAAAGAAAGTTATTGCTACGAGGTCTGGGATCGATTCTTATGCAGAAAATTTAGTTTTCAAAATGTTTGTCTATTTCAACTGTAGGGTATAGACTATCACGCTATTTTCTATGGGGATGAGCAATATTACATTATATCGTATTTGTATGTTCTAAGGTGACGCAAATTCTACCGGATAGATTATGTTAAAATTTTGCATAGGTATTCCCTATAAGTCTGGTCAAATTGTAGGGTATAAACGATCACGCTATTTACTATGGGGGATGAGCAATATTATATTATGTTCGTATTTTTGGAAAAAAACGCGCCAAAAGATTAGGATACTGTAGATGGTTTTTGATTTAACTTTTTAAATGATTATCATCACAAGCAGTCAATCATGAAATATATAGGAACGGCTATTTTAGGTAAATTTCAACGAAGCAATTAACTCAGCGGTTGGACGATTGCTTTGTAAACATGGAGTTGTAAGATCGATTCCCAACTACGGTTTATTTTTTTTTTCTTTTTTTTACATTTTGTAATACGAGTCGATTGTTTTTTTTTTTTAAAGTTTTTATTTCTCGCTTTTTAGTGGGTCAATTTGTAATTTGTCTAAGTTACATTAGCTTAATGCCAACTGCTCATCACTTTTTACAAAATATTGCTTTTCCCGATGCAGGGACGTTCATCATTGAAAGTTCTCCTGGTACTTCACCATCAACTCCACTTCTCCATATGCATTGTGACGAGCATAAATTGCATTGCAACCTATTAAAGTAATCGAATCGCAACCCGTGAAATACTTATTATTTAGTAGTTCCGGTGGCTATTTGTGGTCATCATCATCAGTTCCACTTAACCAAATAGTGCTTTCCAAGAGCAACTGCACGAGTTACTATAAAAAATACCCAAATTGCTATAGGTTTGCCTATAATATTTGAAGAGTTCCCTCTATTTCTCTGGGATGCCATCATCAGATCCTGGTTTTCTTATCATGGTACCACTTTTGAAATATTTCTTTTCCAACAAAAAAAGAATCATCAAAATCGGTTCAAAAACGACGAATTTATCCGCGAACACACATAAAAAAAATATATATATGCGGTCGAATTGAGAAAACTCCTTTTTTTGAAGTTGGTTAAAAAGAAAAACTTCGTAAGCTATGGGAAACTGCTACGTTACAAGTACTTTACAGTCACAAAACATTCAAGGTTGTGTTCTGATCATTTTAGAGCTGAAGACTATAGGAATAAAAGGAATTTTACAGATTTTGACAGCAGATTTGTCCTAGCGATTTTAAAATCTGTGTGTGGATCTTCTGGAATCGTTGCCACACTGCTTTCTGGTGACAAAACAGCGCACGCCATGTTTAAGATTCCCATCAATTTAAAGAGCAACGAAACGCCTGTTTGTGGGGTGTCACGCAACAGTAACAAGGGATGTGTGCTTAGGGATTGCGCTTCATCGTATGGGATGAATGCATTATGGCAAAAAGGAAAGCAGTGGAAGCTGTAAACAGAACCCTGCAGGACATCCGCAGGAACCAAGACATGATGGGTGGTATTACAGTCCTGACTGACAAAGTGAATACTTCGTTGAAAAGGTCGACTCTACGGTCGAGAGTTCATAGACTGCGCTTGACCATCATCATACGAGCTCGGCTTGGCGGGAATTCAAATGCTCAAGAATTCTCCGATGTTCTTCTAAAAGTTGTTCGAGGCACTCTACGAGAGACTCTTGGTAAAGTAGATCCCACTTAAGAAGAACTTATTCGTCTGATATACGGGGACATCAGTCAAATACCGTACCAAGAGAATTCTTGGGCGTGTTTCCATTTTAACTCCGAAAATGATCAAGCTGCAGCGATCAACCACAGTATTCTCTCACAAATTGAGTAAAGTGATATACACCTCCATTAATACTGATGTGGATGAAGATGATGCCGCACATTACCCCGTAGAATTTCTCAATTCGTAAATGGCAAGTGGTCTTCCGGTTGTACATCTGTGTAACGGAACCCGGCTCAAAGTCACGTCTTTGCAGAGAAACGTCATCGAGGTGGAAATTCTAACAGGTTATGGCGATGGTAAGACAGTGTTTATAGCGCGTATACCACTAATTCCCCAAAATTATCAGTTCAAGCGCATGCAGTTCTCTGGGAACGTATGCTTTGCGATCAACAAGTCACAGGATCCGACACCGAAGGTTGAAAGCTGCGGGTGTCAACCTCAGGACAAGCTGCTTTTCACACGGACAACTGTACGTCGCTTGCTCCCGAGTCACCATTCCTGACTCTGCATATTTTGACTGCTGAGAATAAAACTACAAATGTAGTAGGTATACAGGGATGTTTTATAAAAATGTGGCTGTTATTATAGTATATTGTGGTATCTTACGACTTTCACGTGAACGAAGTCGCGGGCAGAAGCTAGTTCAGAACTAAAGAAATATCCGAAAACGCCTAACACAATTATAGAGAACTTTCTATTCGACTCAATTCTAAAACTTCTAATGTCGACAAAGTACCGAACTCCTATTTCTGAAAATTTTATCGGCCCTAGGCGGGGTGCTAACATTATTTACTCAAAAATGCATGTAATGTGGTCATTATTTTGACAACCTTGTTTGAGGTAAGTCGACCTTGCTGTTCTGTTTCAAGGAGCGGTCGGCAAAGTTTTGCTGGTCGCTCTAACAGGCCGGCAAAACATTGCCGGCCGCTATTTTGACGTTACAACGTTTTAAAAAATCAAATGCAAAAAGGTTTTATTTAAAACACAGCTGTTTATATTTATAGAGATAGGTACAAAAAGATTTTATTCCATATTTGGCTGTATAGTTCCAACTACCATTGTTAAAAAAAAAAAAAAAAACAAAGAAGTAACAAAAGCGCGGTTCAGCGAAAATTTTACTTTTATTTAGTGAATTTTTTGCTAAAAATGAGCTCTCAAAGCGAAAATTCTTCCGATTCGATGTGTTTAACACCGCCAGACATTAAAGATGAAGCTAAATTAGTAGTTGAAAATTTAATACCGCGAAACTCAAAGGAAATTAATATAAGCTTGCATATGAAAAGTTTGTGCAGTGGAAAATCAGTAAGAAATCTAAATCTTTACTTGCTGGTTTTATTTAGATTAGGTACTTGCATTTTTGAGTAAAGCACTATACAAGCCTTGGCCCACTATGACTGCTTCGCTGGTCACGCTATGATTGCCTCGAGCTAGCCTAGCTACGCTCTAGGCCTTCCAGCTTGGCCATCATTGCAGCCCTTGCTGTCCTCGCTGTAAAGGCCTCGACCTACGGCCTCGGCCTTTATCTCAGCTCGTCCATCAAGTGCTGCACGCTGACCGCGCTGTGTCGGCCTGGAGCTGCGCTACGCTGCGCTGTCGGCCATCATCAGCGCGATCAGCAAAGTAGTCATTATAGACCGCGGCAGTAATGTACTATTATTGACTTTGCTTCGGTCACTCTTGCATTCTACTCTATCTTAATTCTTAAACTTCTTTGTATAAATCGACACAGTTAGTACTGTTTCTGTATATGAATGGACAAGATGGCGAGATGCATAAATTATTGAGCTCGCTTCGCTCGCTCTTGAATCCTACATTCTCTAATATGTTAAGCTTTTCTGCGTAAGTTGACAAAGTTACTCCTTGTATGAATGGACAAACGATAACCTAACATATCTGAAGTGAACTGCAAAAATTATCGAGCTCGAAGATGCACCCCCTGAAAATAAACCTGTCAGCGGCCATGGGACTGAAACATAACTGGGGAAATCTGGTTGTACTATTAAAAAGAAGTTACTAACGAAGAAACGCATATCTGTACACTGTAAGGACTATTCTTGCTTGCAACACTCGGCCGCTATAGTATCGCTTACCTACGAAAAAAAAGGGTCGTGTGCACAGGATTTTGTTTACAAATTGCTTAGATATGCGTTACCCCGATGGTACACCTATGTCTACCCTTCGGGAATAGGCAGGCGTGATATTATGTAGTTTGACTATGATTGAATTAAATTGTTTTCGGTTCAGTACTCAAAGATGTCGAGTGAGCGTAATTCCGCTGTTTGATGTGAAGGAACAAGTTCTTGAACTAGTTGGAAAATTCTTCATGGCTTAGCTATAAAATATCCCGAGTTTCACGATATGAGGAATTCTTTCAAGTATTGGAATCTTACAGAGCGTTGTGGCTTATCTCTTTCATCCTTTATGTCCCGTAAACAAAGTATGATATGTTAGGAAACGGAAATTCCTAGTGATTATTTTTATTTTTAACCGACTTCCAAAAGGAAGAGGTTCTCAATTCGACTATACGTTTTTTTTTTTGGTATGTTTGTTACGCGATTACTCCGCCAATTATGAATTGATTTTGATGATTCTTTTTTTGTTTGGTAGGTCATACTTCAGAGGTGGTCCCATATATATTTTATTGACTTTGCTTATGTAGTTTTTGAGTTAGCTTCAATAATACGTATTTTTTCAACTTTTTTTCACTTTAATTTGGCAAAAAACAAAAATACAAAACCAAAGACACCGACTTCCGAAATTAAAGTTATTTTTCACTTTGTAGTATTTTTTTAAAGTCAGTTGTTTTTCTTGTAGGTATATAGTTTTTAGATCAGTCTATTTCAAACACTATTATTGATTTTTTTAAATTCTACTAACTTTGGATATGACCTCAGCATTGCCACAAAAGCTTTTATTAGGTACCATTACGTATTTAAGGTTAACAATACGGTCACCTCAAGGTGTTACAGGTCAAAGGGTCTGTGACTAAATTCCGCGGCACAAAGGACCAGTTTTCTAAGGTTCCGTACTCAAAGGGTGCCAAAAACCCTTTTACTAAGACTCCGCTGTCCGTCCGTCCGTCCGTCACAAGACTGTATCTTTTGAACCGTAATAAATAGACACTTGAAGTTTTCAGAGTGTGTACTACTATGGCCGTTGGCCGGTATAATAACAAATAATTAATTACTAACACAATTGAAAGGTAAAAAAATATACTTATTTTTTTTTGTATGGGGAATCCGTACAAAAAAAAGGAAAAGTATAGACTTCCAAAAGGTAGAGGTTCTCAATTCAACTGTATGTTTTTTTTAATGTTTTTTACGCGGTTACTCCACCAATTATGAATTGATTTTGATGATTCTTTTTTTGTTTGGTAGGTCATACTTCAGAGGTGATCCCATATAAATATTAACTTTGCTTGGGTAGTTTTTGAGTTAGCTTCAATAATACGTATTTTTTCCCACTTAGTATGTAGATGATATGATAAGTTGCTGTCACTGTTATTTATATAGCAGGTAGTGGTATTCGAATTTGTGTGGAGTAGGTACCATAACTAAAAAGTGAAAATAAAAACGTTTTACAAAAAAAAAAAAACAACCAACTTCCAAAAAAAAGGACAGTTATTTTTCACTCTGTAGTGTTTTTTCTTGGAAGTTGGTTGTTTTTTTATTTAATAAGTAGTGTTAAATGAGGAGGAGCTCGTGGCTAAATACTAACAGCCGCTCGGATCGATCTGTCAGGTTAAGCTACGCTTGCCGGGGTTAGTCCGTGGATGGGTGACCATTTCTACATACCGAGACTCCTCCGTGCCTCGGAAAGCACGTTAAGCCGTTGGTCCCGGCTGTCATTCGTGGATCTTTGACAGTCGTTACGGGTCGTCAGAAGCCCGAAAGTCTGACAACCAGTCTTACCAAGGGTATCGTA
This sequence comes from Agrochola lychnidis, assembly GCA_963680765.1. Taxonomy (NCBI): domain Eukaryota; kingdom Metazoa; phylum Arthropoda; class Insecta; order Lepidoptera; family Noctuidae; genus Agrochola; species Agrochola lychnidis. The sequence goes on along the minus strand of OY796868.1, from coordinate 11,391,070 downwards.
TTACCCAGTTACTGGGTTATGGAGGTCAGATAGGCAGTCGCTCCATGTAAAATACTGGTATTCAGCTGCATCCGGTTAGACTGGAAGCCGACCCCAATATAGTTGGGAAAAGGCTAGGCAGATTGAAGTAGTGTTAAATATTTTACGGTGGTACCGAACCCTTCGTGTGCGAGTCTGACTCGCACTTGGCCGCTTTTTACAAATAACACATTTGTACCCGAGGCCTTATGGACTTCTCTATGAAAGGATCAAACGTCTGTTTTACTTGGAGGATCTTAAATGGCTTAAGTAACTTAAGGAGACATGATTCATTGCAAGACGCAAGAGAACTATGAAACAATAAAGCTTTGATGTCAGGCTCTTGTGCTTAAGATATCTACAGTATTTCTATTTTCTTAATGTTCCTCGGGAATCATCGCATTTCCGAATACAAAGAAATGCTTATTTCCATGTCCATCAATTATTAGATTTATCTTGTATAATAATTTGAATTCAGAACTAAGTACCTAATTTATTGTTGTTTTGTTTTTTTTTAAGCTGTAAAACTATTTTCATATCTGTCATGCCTGCGACTTTAGCAGCTTTCCTACCATACTTCCAAGTCGATTGAGAGCGTCCGGTCTGCACCAAGTGCAAAGGGCAACTGATAGAAATCCGCCGACTGACGAAATACGAGGGACATTAAGAACATATTTGTACTGTACATGGATACTAAGACTCTTAACCGACATTTCTAAGAGACTGTAAAAAGATAGGTAAGTAAATGAAAATGATGTTAACATACCTAATTAGATACAGCCCCTCGAATATTTACCAATTACGTACCTACATTTCCTATCCTCTCTTTAAAAAAGTTAGATTAATTATCTGTATTTTTTTTTTATTAATATGTTAATCAAAGAAACACAATGGTGATGTGCCTACAGCTACACAGGAAAATTCTTATATTTTCAAGGCAAATTAACATTTTTAAATGCTGACGTGAAGCTCCAATGGTCCTCTAGGGAGTTGAAAACGATGATGCCTCTACAAAAAGATAACATGCTTTCTTTTGAGCTCTCCCGAAGTTCCTTGAGGACCCTAAAAGGTACTTACTGTGCTAGTAAATCCACATTCAGTTACGTCAGTAATTTTTAGTTCACAGACATTATTGTTTTCATTATTAAACATTATTACCCTTCACGGTTTTGACTTCCGAGTCGGGTAACAGACGAAAAGTCTGTCTCTAAAGGCAAATTATGTTTCACTATAGATTGGCGGCACACTTGTTAATTTTCGATCAAGTCTGCATAATGTTTTTAACTTTTTAAGTAGGACTAAGTATCGTGGAGAGCAGTGGTGGCCCAGTGGTAACTTTTTTCTTTTTTTTTTGGGTTGAAAATTATCAAATAACTTCTCCCGCTCTGGGTGGACCGGGAGGGCGTGTCAGACTCTTATTGACTAAAACCCACCCGGGTTCCTTCAGTTGTCATGTTGCCGGGGGGCCACGATTTCCCTATCGGCCCATATTCGCGGCCTCGGCAAGCATTGGCCCTAGCGGACCCCGTCAATTCTGCTGACATCTCTTTGAGGCGCGCGTGGAACACAACGCGCCGTCGACCCGGGCCTGGTCCTTATCGGACGGCGAGCTACCCATTGCTCACCGTCCGCAAGCCCGTGCCTACGGTGGCCGGAAATGTGCCTGTGATTCCCAACGCCCAGGGCGTCTCCTCCTGCGGCGGTTACGGGCGCGAGGACACGAAATTTGCCTCTCCCTCACGCGCTCCGTCTCCTCCTTCGCGAGCATTACTGCTTCGCAGAAGGAGGTGACGGCCTCCGATTTCGAGACAGGCGCTTTACTTTGGTGTAAATTATTTCATCACCACTGCTCTAAAACGGTGAAGGAAAACATCGTAAGGAAACTGGCATGTCCTAGAACCAAAAATTGGAAGTCATGTGACATCTACCTACCCGCACTGGGCCTGCGTGGTAGATTAGAGCCCTGATTATGCTACAAGTACCATAAGTGAAAACTTACCTATAAAATCATTAACAGTCAAATAAACGCTCCGAGAAACACTTCTAACACTACTCACAAATCTATCAATCTTCATCATTACATTTAATAAAAATGAATGTTTGGTAATAATATAATTAAGACAAACAGTCACTGGACGCAAAGCAAGATATGAACTGAATTAATGGGCACATTGGAAGCAGTAGTGTTTGTAAAGTTGTCACAAGATAATAGTGAAATGTTGGTGCTGGTGTACGGATAGCAAAACAACTTAGCATGATTATAATTACTAGCCTTAAATGGATAGGAATAAGAGGAGCTCGTGGCTAAGTACTAACAGCCGCTCGGGTCGATCTATCAGGTTAAGCTACGCTTGCCGGGGTTGGTCCGTGGATGGGTGACCATTTCTACATACCGAACTCCTCCGTGCCTCGGAAAACACGTTAAGCCGTTGGTCCCGGCTGTCATTCGTGAATCTTTGACAGTCGTTACGAGTCGTCAGAAGCCCGAAAGTCTGACAACCAGTCTTACCAAGGGGTATCGTATTACCCTGTTACTGGGTTGTGGAGGTCAGATAGGCAGTCGCTCCATGTAAAATACTGGTATTCAGCTGCATCCGGTTAGACTGGAAGCCGACCCCAATATAGTTGGGAAAAGGCTAGGCAGATGATGAAATGGATAGGAATAAGACAATACTGATCAAAGAGAATTAAATCGAATATTAATTAACATGAAGTGGTTTCCTTAGGGAGTTGGTTCAGAGACTGAACCCGTGTCTATACCAAATGTTTTCAGATGACATACGACTGTAATTTTTTTATTTTTCGATCTTGAGACTTCGAGCATAGAATAATGCTAGACCTAAATAGTCCTCCAGACTGAATGTCGGCCATGGTGGCCAGTCTCAACGGAGACGAGTCAATCGACGCGGGAGATACTATACCTAGTGCACAAGTGTGTGCGCAGACACAGGTGCACTAGTGTGAGCGCAGACACAGGTGCACTAGTGTGAGCGCAGACACAGGTGCACTAGTGTTTGCGCAGACACAGATGCACTCTCACTCTCATAGTCCGATGGGACGGCAATCCGTTTTCCGTTTCGACCGGAAAGAGATCAAGGCTTAAATCAAAAAAAAGAAAAAAATAAGAAATTAAGATCCGAGACCTAAATATGTATTAAATAGGTACAGTACTGTTACAGTGATAGCCATAGCTCATCGAACTGCCAAGTCATAGGTCTCAAGTTCGAACCCAATGCACGCACCTCTAACTTTTCGGATTCATGTGCGTATTGTATAATTATCAGGTGCTTCAAAAACGGTGAAGGAAAATTTCGTTGGGCATGCCTGAGAGATATTTCTCGATGGCATGTGAAGCCAAGTTAGAGGCCTATGGGCGGCTTTAAAACTCTGACACCAGGTTAAGGCACTAACCACACGAAAAGAATAAGAAGACTTACAGTTAGGAAAGGAAAAAAAAAGAAAGTTTGTTAAACTTTCATTCGTTTTAGAATAATGAATAATATGGCTAATATATGGGCTAATTTGCGAATGTGTATTTTGTGTAAAAAAAAATTGTAATGTGCCTTTAGTTGGTGCAGAATAAACAATTTTTCTTTCTTTTCTTTTCACTGGTGATTTGGGAGCGTGTTTCCGAGGCGATTCTTAAATAATGCGCTCGCAGCGTGTGCGTAGCGAGCACGCCACGTGTGCGCAAGGTGTTTGCCACGTTTACGTAACGAGAGCGATTGACGTGAGTGTAACTACAAGAGAGAGCGAGACATAAAATTATGAAAACGCGAAGAACACGTCGCGTAGTCGCGGCTACTTCGCTTCGGACCCGCGGAGAGCACGTTCACAAATCGCTTCGTTGGAAACACGCTGGCAAATTGTCAGTGTGATTACACGGGCATTTGTGTATGATGAGTGTTGTCCTTTGTAATTTTACTTAAGTACTAACAATAGTTTCTAAGTTTTGTGTATACCCTTTGGATCTAGTTGTCCCAAAATTAATAAATTTGAATTTGAATTACGCTCTAACCTTCTTTTCCATGAAAGTTTATCTTAAGTTAGGTTTTCTCTCAAACGTCAAACAAAAGTGTTCTGGTTCTGATTACTTCTCGCGAACTTACAAACTACATCCTTATCTCGGTAATTCGGTTAAGTTATTCCCTTTGCACCAAGTTAGTTCTAAGTTAAAGCTCGCGTTTCTAAGCAAGAGAGATTCAACTTCCGTATAGAGATTTGATGACATGATAGCTGTGTCCCTAAGTGGAAATTGATAACGATTTGATAGGTACTTTATAGCTGGGGTGGCCAACTTGATTAAACCCAAGATCTACTATTTACTGATGAAACCCTGTGCGATCTACCAATTGCGTCTTGAAATTTTAAATGAATAGTATACAATTATGTAGTATTTTTAACCGACTTATTAATTTTATTGAGATTTTAAATTTATTTTTAGAAACTATTTATTTATATTACTGTGAGCATTGCGTCAAAGCATCCTCCGCTAGATTAGCAAAGTCAGGTTTGTAGTTGGAAATTGCCAACATCACCCTTGGGCGTGTATATTCCCTGAAGCAGATGATCTTCCCGATGCACTGCCAGGCTGGTGCGGCGGGTTTCGGCCAGAAATTTAACACGAGCTATACGATATACTGCATGGAACAGCCGTTTAAAACAAGATTGAATGTGTGCGTGTGCACATAACACACACACAACTTATTAGGTATACCTATAACTTGTTTTTTTGTCGTGCCACTATCTACTGGACTAATAGTCGCAATCGACCGGTTGGCCACCCCTGCTTTATAATGTAGTGGGATTAAGTATTAACTGCTGTGGTTGTTATTAACTGAAACTCAAACTCAAAGCATTTATTTCAATTAAACCATTTACAGGCACTTTTCTAATAATTGTCAAAGACTGTCAGTTAGCCAGAAAGTTGAAGCTAGTTGCCCATTCCAAAACGTAGATCTCTGTGGAGAAGAACGGGCAAGAAACTCCAAGAACACTCTTTTAAATATAGATATTACAAAATCCTGGGTACATTATTCTTGTTGCTTCTATATGTGAGAACAATGTACAAAAAATAATCAAAGCAATTGAAAATATAAGATAAAAAATAAGCCCTGGCAGATAAGAAATGACCAGTCTCAACTGCCGGCGCCCGTTCACGAACATGACGCGTGGATCAGCACCATCCAGCTCAACCATTTTGTAGGGAACCGAATGATCCAACACACTCGCCACCATCAGCGAGACATTTAAGTGAGCATGACATACTCTCAACTGCCATGCTCTTTCAAGTCAACATATATCTTAATAACATAATAAACGGAATTTACAAAAATTGAAAAAAAAAAATGCTTCTAAATTATACAAAACTACATAGCTACAGCGCTACAGACATAACAAACATGAGGGCAGATGAGATGAGAGAGAGACTAATTGGCCACAGTCCTTTGTTTTAGCATAATCCTATCACCATTTATTTTACGTTAGGTTTGCTTTTAGCTACCGTTTCTTAGAAGAGCGTTGGTCACCACATAGCGTCTGTAATTTACCGGTCAGTGATGTCAATGACACGACATTTATCAAAATTGGTAAGTGTGTCCTAGAGTTTGACACAGTAAGGTCAAACCCCGCTGCCATCATTTTTAATCAACTTCCAAAAAAGAGGAGGTTATATATTATGTTTGTAGTGAGTATTTTTTTTAATGTATTTCCACCGATATCTCCGTCAATTGTGGAACGATTTTGAAAATTCTTTTTTTGTTTTAATGTGTATGCTCTCGAGGTGGTCCCGTATAAATTTTATTAACTTTGCTTGGACAGTTTTTGAGTTAGATTCAATAATACGTATTTTTTCCCACTTAGTATGTGGATGATATGATACGTTCCTGTCACTGTTATTTACATAGCAGGTAGTGGTATTCAAATTTGTGTGGAGTAGGTAGGTACCACAACTAAAAAGTGAAAAATAAAAACTATTTACAAAAAAAACAAACGAAACACAAAAAAAATTTTTATGCCTTTGTAGTGTTTGTCCTTTGTTTTTTTTTTTGTTAAAGTTTTGTATGACACCCGTCACTCGGGCCGTTATGTGGCGGCCACCGCTCTTCTTGGAGACTGTAGCTAAGGGAGATGGTCTTTTGTCAAGAAGCACAGAGTACCAGACCGCTACTACGTTATGGTTATGATATTTTTGAAATATGTACATACTTTCAAAGATGAAATTTTTAAATTCTAACAGATAACTAGAGATCGGATATTCGGATGCATATTTACCTAAAGTTAATATTTTGCTAAGAAATTATGGAAGTGGCTTCTTAATAAATAAAAAAAATTACATAAATCCCGGAATTCCATAACATCCGGGAATGCACAACTAATCAGATACATGGTATGAAAATGACTTATCGGGCTCTTATCAAGGTTACTTTTGCGGTGTTAACATATTTATATACCCACTAAACATTTTTTTACGAAACTCAAGACACCGATTTGTTTGTCGTTATGTGCTATGCCAATTTGACAACCTACTTTACAACATTAGCTAGCATTTCTATAAATAAAAAGTACTAAATTTATCAATTCCAGAGTCGCGAGATTTTTGCGATCGATACAAAAGTGCATTACATATTAGCCAACACCTGAACGAACTCTTAAAATCGATCCGGGAATCCCGCGATTTTTTCGATACAAAAGTGCATTCCATAATAGCCAACACCTACACTTTAGGTAAATATGCATCCGATTATCCGATCACTGCAGATAACGCATAGTCTAAACCGCTAAGTCGAGCTAGAAGCAAATGCACAAAAGTTCCATAAATAACGAAGGTGAGCATGAGCACTGAGGAAGGATTTTTGTAATTAAGAGCGTTTATTCTGAAACTGGGCAACGTCGCAAATAGATGTCAAATATTTAGCTGTTTTGATTAATTTGGCAATATTGCTGTATGGAAATATGAAATCTGGCTAACTAGCGACCTAGAATATTAATAATGAATTGTAATTATAACACTGACTTTGCTGTTGTAACCGTTTTAGGTGTAAAAAAGGCATTTAAAAGTTTCCAAAAACTCTTTTTACATCTAAAAGTAACGATATTAATTATTGCATTTCATATAAATATTTTTGTTCCCGAGTAGCTACATTTCTTAATTCCATACAGTAATATTGCCAAATTAATCAAAACAGGTAAATATTTGATAGCTATTTATGACGTGCAGAATTGACGGGGTCCGCTAGGGCCAATGCCTGCCGGGGGATCGAAGAAAACCGATAGGGACATCGTGGCCCCCGGCAACAGGGCAACCGAAGGAACACGGGTGGGTTTTAGTCGGTAAGAGTCTGACACGCCCTCCCGCTCCACCCAGAGCGGGAGAAGTTATTTGATGATTTCCGAACCAAAAAAAAATATTGCTATTTATGACGTTGCCAACTTTTAGGAAAAAACCCTCTTAATTTAATTCATCTCCTAAAGGGGTTGAATAGGGGATGAAAGTTTGTATGGAAGTTTATAATTTTTGCCGATGTGAAATGTCATCGGGCACACGGTTTGTAATTTATAAATGCCAAATCTGAATAACTTAAGTATATGTGTCCGGACAGTGGAGCAGACGTGAAAAGGTGACGCTATCGATCGAGACTGATGTCACTAGGTGGCGGGGTGCTATATCAGGCTTCGAACTGATTCTAGGACGACCGGAAAGTGCTCATATAGGTTGCTACCTACATTACGTCGTTTATTTTTCAACCCTTTAGTAGTTCATGCACCTACTTAGCTATTGCTTTTGAAATATTGAGAGATTGTCAAGCTCACTAAAATGTCTCGCTGATGGTGGCGAGTGTGTTGGATCATTCGGTTCCCTACAAAATGGTTGAGCTGGATGGTGCTGATCCACGCGTCATGTTCGTGAACGGGCGCCGTCAGTTGAGACTGGTCATCTCTTATCTGCCAGGGCTTATTTTTAATCTTATATTTTTCAATTGTTTTAATTATTTTTTGTACATTGTTCTCACATATAGAAGCAACCAGAATAATATACCCAGAATTTTGTAATATCTATATTTAAAAGAGTGGCCTTGGAGTTTCTTGCCCGTTCTTCTCCATAGAGATCTACGTTTTGGAATGGGCAACTAGCTTCAACTTTCTGACTAACTGACCGATTCTTTGACAGTTCAAAAGTGCCTATAAATGGTTTAATTGAAATAAATGCTTTGAGTTTGAATTTGAATAACAGGGAATTAGGTAGAAATTATCAGATTCAGAAAAGAGTGAGTTCCTCAGTAGGTAGGTACTTAGATACCTTATACAGTACACTACCTAGATACATCCATTTACGTGATGGATAACGATATCCAAAGAAGACAGAAAAAAAAATGGTGGCACTCCGAGAATGCCGACAGAAGTGCAAACTTGAAAAAGATCGCTTTGGTGGAAGAAAAATACTTTTATAGAACATTGATCCGTAACCTTACCTAAATAAAGAGCACAATCGCGTTTACAATACCTTTAAAGTAAAAATACTTGCATAGAACATAGATCCGTAACGTAAAAAAACTTTTTACAAAAAAAAACAACCGACCTCCAAAAAAAACTTTAATTTCGGAAGTCGGTGGCAAAAAACGAAAATACAAAACCCAAGACACCGACTTCCGAAATTAAAGTTATTTTTCACTTTGTAGTGTTTTTTTTGGAGGTCGGTTGTTTTTTTTGTAAAAAGTTTTTATTTTTCACTTTATAGTTGTGGTACCTACCCCACACACATTCGAATACCACTACCTGCTACCAGTGACAGAAACTTATCATATCATCTACATACTAAGTGGGAAATAAATACGTATTTTGTAGCTAACTCAAAAACTATCCAAGCAAAGTTAATAAAATTTATATGGGACCAATTCGAGAGCACACCCTTTCAAACAAAAAAAGCATTTTCAAAATCGGTCCACAATTGACGGAGAAATCGGTGGACACACATAAAAAAAAAAACAAACATACGCGACGAACATATAACCTCCTCCTTTTTGGAAGTCGGTTAAAAAAGAGCACGATCGCGTTTACAAAAATGAGGTGTCGTCATGGTGTCGCGAAATCAATGGCTTAGTCCCATCTCAAAAATGCCCAACGCACCTAAAAAGTTTTCACTTCAAAAAAATATGATGTTTTGTTGGGGTCATCAACCGCCGCCGCGGCGGTAGTGTAGTCACTCACAGTTTTCGAAGTGAAAACTTTTTTAGGCGCGTTGGGCATTTTTGAGATGGAAAAAACCATTGAACTCGCGACACTGTTACTGACACCTCATAAATTTTAGCTTTTGACCATTAAAAAGACATCAACGCGCGATACATTTTCTTTGCTGTATTTAAGCGTATTATCTATGATTAATTACATTGAGACATGACAAAGACATGATTGTCATATCCCTTTTTTTACCGACTTCAAAAAAGAAAAACTTTTTACAAAAAAAAACAACCGACTTTCGAAATTAAAGTTATTTTTCACTTCGTAGTGTTTTTTTTGAAGTCGGTTGTTTTTTTTTGTAAAAAGTTTTTATTTTTCTCTTTTTAGTTGTGATACCTACCCCACACAAATTCGAATACCACTACCTGCTATGTAAATAACAGTGACAGGAAGTTATCATAATATCATCCACATACTAAGTGAGGTAAAAATACGTATTATTGAAGCTAACTCAAAAACTACCCAAGTAAAGTTAATAAAATATATATGGGACCACCTCTGAAGTATGATCTACGAAACAAAAAAATAATCATCAAAATCAATTCATAATTGACTGAGTAATCGCGTAACAAACATACAAAAAAAAAAACATATAGTCGAATTGAGAACCTCCTCCTTTTGGAAGTCGGTTAAAAAGTATTTCCTGCACAATAAAATTGTTAAAGTTTTCACTTCTGTCGGCACTCCCGGAGTGCCATTGTTTTTTTGTGTAAACTTCACAGAAGTGATGGGTATGGATATCTTAATACGATAAAACTAATTTTATCAACTCACACTTCAAGTAACAACCAATGAACCAGCTGTCATTGACCCCAAAAAAAATCAAGCAATTTTTTTTGTCGTGTTATTTGTCATTGATGTCATGTCACTGTATAAACAGTCAGGGAAATTAATTATATATCAAATTGACACACTACGTCAATTTGCCGTGATTTAGACATTTCATAAGTTTACAAAGAATGACGGTTGTGATTTAAAGACAATTTAAGTTAGTATTGTAACTTAACTAACAAAACTTGAAAACTATATTTTTGAAAACCTATTGTATGTACACAAAAATATATCAAATTTTAAGAAAATGTCCGATATTCACAGCTTAAATACCAGGAATAAACACAACTTTGCTGTACATCGCACACGTCTCCACAAAGTAGGCAATTCATTAATGTATACGCTTTTACAACAAACTTCCCATTGACATTCAAAACTTACCCATTAAACGATTTAAAATCTCTATCAAAACCAACTTTGTAAAAAAGGGTACTATACAATTTCAGATTATTTAGAAGATAGAAAAGCTTGGGATTGAACTGCTCGCTCTGCTAAGCCTTGTGATAAAACCATAAAACTAGACATTTAAATTATTATGTAAAATCAACATATACCAGTTTTATATACACATTGACATTGTTGAAAATTATATTCAAAATGACATGATTACTTGTAAAGTATTGCATTATTTTAATTATTGTAATTTGAGGACTATGTGGATATTATTTTTATTTCTCTGCTAGTTTTAGTGATGGTCTGGCTGTTTGAGTAGATTATGCGGCCTACCCAAATGTCCTTTCTTTGGTATTGTTCGTCGTTTTGAGCTCCTTATATTCTGAGTTGAGCTCCACGATTACTGACAAATGCTTGCACTGACTGGACAGGTCCACTCAAATCTGTGTGGTTCTTTCCTCAAAAGACCTTTTCAGACACTAATCTACATGGTGCTCATATGGCCTGACCAAGATTATGTCTGGACTTTAAAATAGACTGCGACCTCTGAGTTTGTTTCGGCCTTTCTTCTCAGAGTAGTCAGATAGGAGACGCCGAACTCATCTAGCTTATTTTTATATGACGTGTAAAAGTGATTCCGATATCCTATTTACAGAATAAACAATTTCATTTCATTTCATTTCTTGTCTTGTCCTTTCAGCTAATAACTACCACTAAGTGCAAGGTTCGACGGCTCACCTTGCTTTATTGCCGTCACCACATGACGCTGGTAGAATAGTCGACATCGGCTCAGTTGCAAAAGAAGAAAAAAAAAGAAAAAGTTTGTATTGGTAGTCAATTTGATAAACAATTACCTTAGTAATTTCCCTGACTTTACATTATACCAAACTAGCTGTTGCCTGCGACTTCGTCTGCGATCCAGAATTAAAAGTACCCTATGTCCGTCATGGTCTATCCATGTGCCAAATTTCATCCAAATCCGTTCAGCCGTTTTAGCGTGAAAACGTAACAAACGAACAAGCTCACTTTTGCATTTATAATATTACTAGCTGCGCCCCGCGGTTTCACCCGCATAAGTCTCAATCCCGTGGAAAAAAAAAAGTATCCTATGTTCTTTTCCAGGGCATCATCTATAAATGTGCCAAATTTCATCCAAATCCGTTCAGCCGTTTTAGCGTGAAGGCGTAACAAACAAACTTACTTTCGCATTTATTATTAAGGATTATATTATTAAGGATATATTATTTATTTAAGGATAATAGTTTGTATATTAGAAATCACGCCTTTGTTTTCTAATCAAGCATCTAACGAACGTATGAACATTTAAACGAGTATAAAATGAGAAAATTGCGTGCAATATTCAATTCAAAATTGAATTGACGGGTCATTGACCGAAACTCTTGTTTCAATTTTCAGAAACATAAAACAAATTGGCGGTAACCTATTGAATTGTTAAAAAAAAAACATCTGGGCTTAATTCCTTTTTACTCGACTTCAAAAAAAGGAGGTTCTTAATTCGATTGCATTTATTTTATAGCCAACAAAAAATTAAATAATTTATAATAAATTAGTATCTATTATAAAACATTTTTTAAATAAATCTATATGTATAATAAACAGGTTTTTTTTTAACCAGTGCGTAAACTTAAACACGTGACCTTACTCATCATTATGAACAACTTTTACTATTGGACCAAACCTGAAATCGCGAAAAAAAAATCAGCTGTTCCCTACATTTATGTTCGCATAACTCGTCAAAATGTAGGGAACAGCTGTTTTTGTTTTATTTGTGATTTTAAATAGATACAATTTGTTTGTTTTTTTGTAAGTTTGTATGTAGGGGGTAATCTCTGGAACTACCAGTCGGAAATTAAGTTGGTTTTGTAGAAATTTGGCTGAAATATGACAATGATTGTTGAAGATGTCGGAAAAAAGGCATACGTTTTACGGTAGTACGTTTCCGTGGGATAATTTTTGACCTCCACGCGGTCGAGTCCGCGGGCAAAAGCTAGTGCTTAACTAAACTTAAACTCGAGACTCACGCTGGGAAAAGTTTCTGGGGAGTTTGTTGCACCACTTCTTCTTCCCAGCTAAAGGCACTAGGAAGTGGTGAAGGGTGGGCGTTTTTGGGGGACTGTCTTATGTAATTTAGACGTTCGAAAAGTGCGGATTCTCAGCCTAGTTTGAATAAATGACTTTTGAATTTTGATAGTTTATTATTTTAATTCCAAAAATTTATTCCTCTTTTTCTTCTATCCGTACATCCAAAATGGCGTCAATAATTCAGTGCTGCAGTTTACTTAATAAAGCCTACTTTGTAGTGTTATCTTAGTGTTGCAAGATAATTTATTATGATGATAACGGGGAGATGAAACTACTCGGTAGTCTCTGACTAATAATAACGTGCAACTAGATTTTACAGGCTATAATAAAATACAGATTGTATTCTTCAAACTGTGTAGGAGTTTGCTGGAGGTTTTTCCGTGAATCCAATAATAAATAAAAATCAATTGCCGCATGTATTAATTTGATCATGATTTGAAAACGGCTCGAATGATTTGGCTGTTTTTAGGGTTCTGTACCCGAAGGGTGCCGCTGTCTGTCCGTCCGTCCGTCTAGTCGGTAGACAGTTGAATTTTTTACAGATTGTATATTTCTATTACCGCTATAACAATAAATAATAAAAATATAATAAAATAGGGTCCCTACTCCCTACGTTGTAAACTTTTGATTTTGATTTTTCATTGTCTAGACTCATCGAGTAGGATTATATCAAATACATAGAACAGATCAAACTTTTTTTTAATAAAAAAATTAAGAAATAGGGGGCCGTAAAAGTTTGAGACCATTTTTGTACGAGCTCTATCGCAACAACTAAACACGTTAGGAATTTTAGACTTCTGTGCTATCATGCATCATAAATATACTTTATTTAATCAACAAATATTAAAATCGACGATTCAGAAGGTATTTTGTTTTTATTCGATTTAAATATGCAACGTTTGTATGAAAGTTTTTTTTTGAAAAATCCATCGGAAAGATCGGAGGATGGGATTTTTTATGAAAAAGACAACGCACAGCCACTGGATATGGAGACATGAAATTCACCTGGGCGACGCCGGGCACGAACAGCTAGTATTCAAATAAATTAAAAAAATAGTGTTATATTATTTATTATATCAGCATGCGTAGCATGACAACCATAGAAACGGGTTTTCTACGGGTTTTGTCGACGGAAGAATAGACAAAATGACAGATTGTGATTGTTTATCTGTCATTTTGTCTATTCTCCCATAGACAAAACCCGCTTCTATTCATGAAGCGTGCAGGTTCGGTTTCAAGACCATAGGTACGTTGATATATGCAGAAAAATGTACATTGAAAACCATTTTAACGTGGTGACAAGTTTGACGGAGCACATGTCTGTATGGGCTAAATAAAACCAACATGAAGGGAATGACGGATCCCTTTCAAACCGGAGTCCGTGTTCCCGATTATTACAGCGTTTCACGGGCTAGCGTTCGGAGTAATAAGCGTTATTGTGCTGCTGGGGAGTTTGTTGCGCCACTTCTTCGTCCCAGCATAGGAAGTGGTGAAGGGTGGGCGTTTTGGGGGACTATCTTATGTAATTTTGACGTTCGAAAAGTGCTGATTCTCAACCTAGTTTGAATAAATGACTTTTGAATTTTGAATTTATTTCAGGCTGGAGCCAGGTAATAAATAGGAATAGAGTTTTTTTTACAGTGTTTAGGCTTTTCTTGAAGAAAAAAGCTAATGAGCAGTGCAAATACGCATATAGCCATATTTTGTATACAAGGAACTAACTAATCTCAAAACATTTCCATTTCTGTAACTTCATAAAGAAAATAACCCACTTAGCAAATACCTACACAAAGTATTCTGAAGCCTTTTGAAAGAATTAGGTTAGTACGACTGAGCCGCGGTGGGCCGGTGGCGGGTAGGACAGGCGACAGTCTACTGTCTACGTGACAATCACGCCAGCGGAAGTAGATTACGATGACGCTGAACTGCATGCAAACTTATGTAAATTTAAATTGTAGAGACAGACTTTTTATTTAAATCCTATTTCTATTATTTAAATTGAATCATAATTTATTTTTTTAGGTAGTAAAAGGTAAAGGTAGGTAATTGCGTAACACACTTACAGTAGCAATGGTTTTAATTTTGACAGTTCAACAACATTCATTGCGTTATTTACGTTGTGGAGTGGTGTTACGCAATCCTACGTTAAAAGATGTTTATTTTGCCAGGGCAGGGGACTTCTTAGTTCAAAAAGGAGAGTCTCAATGCACTCTATGGCCAGTATTGCCCCCATGATTAATTATATTATCTATTACTTTCGGCTCGGATTACGGTAGGCATGGGCGCCGGGAGCTGGGTGCAAGAGGGTGCACTTACCACCTCTCTGGCTTCAAAATAAAATATAGGTGTAAAAACATTCAGAACTAACAAAATATCCGAAAACGCCTAACACAATAATAGAGAACTTAACATTTCCAAGATGAGATCCTAAAATTATCTTCTTTTTCTGCAATCTCTCAATTTTACATAGACAAAGACAAAGTATCGAATTCCTATTTCCGAAAATCTAATCGGCCCTAAGCAGGGTGCTAACATTATTGAGCTTGCTTCGCTGGCTCTTGAATCCTACATTTTCTTATTTGTTAAGCTTTTCTGCATAGGTCGACAAAGTTACTCCTTCTATGAATGGACAAACGATAACCTAACATATCCGAGGTGAACTGCAAAAATGATCGAGCTTGCTTCGTGAAGCTGAAGATGCACCCTCTGAAAATAAACCTGCCGGCGCTCATGACGGTAGCTATGTACAAGTCAAGGAACAAGTCAACAAAAGATTAGCATCCCATACAACTTAGCAAGTGCTGTTCTCCCATCTTTTGTGTTTCGATGCTGATGGAATATATACAGGGTGGCGATTTAGACACCTGCATCCGCCAAGGGGGTGATTCTACCCGCTCATATTAAAAAAAACTTTCACCATGAAACTCTATCCGATTTTTGGGTGGGAAATTATCAAATAACTTCTCCCGCTCTAAATGCTGATTACTCATACACCTACATTTTAATTAGAAATGCCGCGAATAGTGGTTATAGCGAATAGTCGAATACCGATTAATCGCCATTCCCTATGGCGAATAGTCGAATACTCGCCATTATTACTCGACACAAAAAAAAGGAATATTAAAAAAAAGTTTATTTATTCTCAAATAATAATTTTGTTTATTTTCTGAGGCAGGTTTGATTTATGAAAAGAAGCGCAACCGACTTGATCCCAAAGATCCATAATAAGTCCAAAAGGGGCAGACTGCCCCTTTTGGACTTATTAACTTCAACATGATTGATTTTTGGCAAACTTTTTATATTAATGATAAGTAATAATACCAAGTGTGTTTTGTTTTTAAAAAATAATAAAAGTTTAATTATTTTGAAGTCTAGTTTTTCCGTTCATTAAAAGTTAATTTTTATTTAGAGACAACTATTCGCCGAATGTCGAATAATAGACACTATTATTCGGTATTCGACGAATAACAAAAAAAATCGAGTAATGCCGAATAATAGCGAGTATTCGCGGCATCTCTAATTTTAATATACAATAATCCATACATCCATCTCATACTATGCGGCTTCACGTAAGCATTGAATAGTGGTGACCGTGACTCGGCTCCGTCACGCCCTCCACAATGTACTGCGAGCGAGGGAGACAAGACAATGGGAAGCCATTGTGGGAAGGTGCAAATACTGTATTAGTTGAGGACCGGCGCGACCAAATGGCCTATAAATTGGAAATTGCTGCACGGATGTTTGACATTCTGACCAGGTCAAGGTACGGACCAGACAAGGCTTTATCTAAAATGCAGTAAAATGTGCAATAGATAAAATACATACATAAACAAAATCACGCCTTCTTCCCATGGAGGTAGGCAGAAACTACAGAACGCCACCTGCTACGATCCTTATATACTCTTTTTGCCTCGTTTACGTTCATACATCTGGTCATACACGCACGCCGGATGAGAGTTTTTTTTTTTTTTTTTTTAATTTATTTAATGATATTATAATACAGAGGTGTTACTTAATTCTAAACTCGCCAAACTTTTACGTTTGATGGCTTTTACGTTTGAGTACTACGAGTAGTACCTTATTGGTGATGTTCTTCAGAAAGGCCAGGTGCCTTTCTGAAGAACATCACCAATAAGGTCAGTATTTGTCCTCCTAGGGCGTCCCCGACCGGCCTTTCCCTTCACATCTGCCTTGTAAATGCATTTTGTAAGTCGCCTTTCATTCATCCTCTCAACATGCCCAAACCATCTCTGCATACCCTTTTAAATTTTTGTAACTACATCTTCTTTTAAATCACACCGCTGTCTTATCACATCATTCCTCAGCCTATCATTCATAGTCAGACCACACGTGCTTCACAAGAAACGCATTTCCACAGCATTTATTCTACGTTCATGCTTGACTAAATAAGTTTAAATTCATAGATAAAATAGTCAGCGAAAAAATTATACCTCAGCTGCTATACCTTCTTGGGTTGAGAGAAAATGAGAGATTATGCGCCGTAACCCGCGGGGTAGTGCGTAACATACATAAAATGACAATTGATCGCAATGGGTTTAATTTTCACAGTTCACACACATTCATTACGTTATTAACGTTGTTGAGCAGACGAATTTTTCAAACCAATGAAGGGTGCCGTGTAGGGGTTTGGTTACATAATTTTGTCTCCCCCAGTATTAAAACTTTAATGCATCATATTAAAGAAGAGTCGAAAGATTTTCTATCTACACAAAATTATTATAAAGAGGTAAACTTTGTTAAGTTTGGATGTACGAGGTAATCTCCCAAACTGCTCATCCGATTTCAAACATTTATTTCAACTAATAGAAGACTATTGCCGAGTGCTATACTTAGAACCAACACTGAAATCGCGACAAAAAAATCAGTTATTCCCTACATTTTGACGAGCTATGCGAACATAAATGTAGGGACAGCATAATGTTTTTGTTGCGATTTTAATTTTGGTCCCATAGTGAAAGTTGTTCATAATGATGGAGGATGTCCATGAATTCAATTTCCCTGTATATTTTATGGTATAGCCGTATAGTTGATTTCCACGTGAACGGTGTCGCGAGCAGAAGGTATAAGCGATAAATAAAACTATTCGGATGATTAATGATTCGGCAGTCAAAACTCAGGGATGTTATGGAAGTCGTTATACCGAAACCGGAACCGGAATCGGAAGTTTAAATTTGATTGATCGGAATCGGAACCGGAATCGGAGTCGAAGGTGGAAGTAGAAGAAAGATGTGTTATGGGAAGGCTTAATGAAACAATTGAAATTTAATTCAGTCTCTTTAATCTGTCAAATATTAGCGATAACATCCACAAACAAAACAATAAACTGAGACTTCGAGCGCGAGCGTGTAGGTATAAAATAAACTAAAATTACGGGTTCATCCTTAAGGTACCCGATCCTTGAGGGACCCGTCCTTTAGGGCCCCGATCCTTGAGAACCCCGATAAATTTGATAAAATGCCAATATCGTTTAAAGTATAATTGCCAACAAAAGTGATAAACTAACAAAGTTAAAGTGTAAATAACACAGTTGCTAAAAAAGTAGCTCTTATTTCACCGCTTTTAGGTCCATAATGCAGCTTATAAAACACGCGTATTTTTAACTTTATCGGGGTGCTCAAGGATCGGGGCCCTAAAGGACGGGTCCCTCAAGGATCGGGTACCTTAAGGATGAACCCAAAATTACACTGGCGACGAGTTAAAACTTGTTTGTACTCGCTCTAGTCACGTGCATCGCTGCGTTTCGAACTTCGGTATAACTCCGATTCAAAATTATTAACACCGAAGCCGGAATTAGAGGTGTAAAATTAATCGGAAGTTCCGATCTTTCGGAACCGGAACCGAAGCTCCGTAACATCCCTGTTAAAACCATCGGTAAAACATCAGTCTTCGTCCTTTCTGCTAACGGCCTTAATAACTCGGCCCATTTGTACTGTCGTATCTACTAAGTGGCTAAATATAAGACCTGCGGGAGACGTGATAGGTTGGTTTAATTGTACCAGACAGCACACACCGCGGGTACAACTAAGTATCTACTTGATATGGTTACTTTATCTAAATATCAACCAACCGTACTATAACGCCTTTATCGATTACTTGATGCAGCATTCGAACCACTTACATGGGTATTTTTACGCAATTCAATATCAAATAGGTATGAGTACGTCTTAAAGGCTTGTGCAGACCAGCGCGACACGCGACGCGACACAAAAGCACCGCTCGTCGCGTGTCGCGCCTGTTTGAATGAGCCTTAACATATATTCTTCTGATATTTTTCTTACACTATTAGTATGTCATACTAATAGACTATTTAGTTCAGGGTTGTAACGGATGTCATATAACGGATGAGGATGCGGATGAGGATATCGAGATAATCGGGTTTGAGGATGCGGATGAGGATACGGATATTGGAAAATTCCTTATTGAGGATGCGGATGAGGGTGCGGATGTCGTACAAAAAATTGCCCTTGTTTTTTAAAGTACCTATTTATATTTGTATTTTAGGTTGTAGGTAATCATTTGGTAGGTTACCGTAGCGTAATTCGCCTGTTAAAAACTTCACTTCTACGAGCAAACAAAAAATAAACAATAACACGTCACCCGCCACCCAGTAACTCAAATTGTGACATGTGACACCACAGTCGTGCCACCACTGCCACGTGCGGCCGATCGACTGTTAAAGGACAAGGACATTGTGAATTCAGCCAATAGGAAGGCATAACTCACTTATCGGCCCGCCCATTCAGCTTGGCGCGAGTTTTTAAATTCACTATTTGTGCGAACAACGTAGGGTTACATCCTCATAGAAGTTATGAGGATGCGGATGAGGATGCGGAGCTTTTAAAATCAAAAGTTGAGGATGCGGATGTATTGCGGATATCAAAATTTATGAGGATGCTCCGCAGTTGCGGATGCGGATACGGATATCCGTTACATCCCTGATTTAGTTGAGGAATATGGAATTTAAAGTTAGTATTAATTTAAATTCAAAATCAAATCACTATAATTCGCTGTCCCCGGCGAATAAAATCGTAATAGTAAAAACCAAATTTTACAGGAAAATTAAAAAACAGTTTTTTGTGAATATCTTATTAACTAATATACATAGCGGAATTGTTCAAATACCAAAAGAAAAGTGATTTTTTTACATTCATACACCTTAAAATCTCGTAACTTCTGAAATAACCGTAAGAAATGAATTTAAAAAAAATTACAGAGTGTAATCAAACCTCTAAATATCGAATATGCAATAAAGTTAAAACTATCTAATAGCACATTACCATTTTATTCGCCGGGGACAGCGAATTTACCTATTTAATTAAACAGAGCAATAATCTAACGAATAATGTGCACGACAGTAGGTACTCACCTATAGACTGCCTAAAAAAAAACGATTAGATACCACAAATCACTTAAAACTGTTAGGTATGGTCACAGATAATATAATACTAGGTACAGACGCCAGCACATCAAGCACTACAATCTGTCAAATTTATTTAATAGATTTTCAACTTTATCGCTGATGCCTAAGGTTCAAAGTTGATTGGGAAAATTTGACAGTTTCGGGTAGCTTGATGTGCTGGCGTCTGTACAATAATGAATCCACTAGCTAGTTTTGTCTTCCGATATTTTTCTCAATCTAATAGACAAGTCCCATAGGTACTAGTAGGTAGGTCAATCGTTTCTGAACAAAACGGTAAGTATTTCGGTGAAACCTTACACAAAGAGAGTTCATGTAACAAGGTCATGGACTTGATATTTGGCGAGTAATACTTTTACTTTAACGTTCTTTTCAATGGATAGACATTATGACTATTTATTAGGCGAGAGGCTATAGCAATAATTCACTATTCAGTATAATACCGGAGGGGTTCCTCGAGCGAGAAAAAGAGGCATTAACAAAATTCGGAAACTTATAACGGTGTGGTTTGGTAATGGTAGTTAGATACGGGTTCTCCTCACGCATCGATGGAATTTAAGCCGGGTCTCCTGCGCGTAGATTTTCGAAACATTACACAAAAAACTTTACACATAAACATTTGTTTTCATATAAACATCGTGTACACAAACGAGTATGGCCTCTTTGTCGCGATGTTTTTGTGTAACGTTTCGAAAAAACACGCGCAGGAGACCCGGCGGAACCCTGAGTCATGGAACTTATCATCTATCTACAAGGGAAGTGCGTTACCTACCACTTAGGGAACCCTAGATGTTCAAAACTGTTTACATTTCACCCGATACATCTTTCGAAAGTAAAGTGTTCGTGGCATGTGCCATAAAAGTTTGATAGATATTGCAACAATGCTTTATCTGGACAGTTTCCGAAAGTTTCCAGAGAGCCTGTGGGCTAACTTTCACTGGCGTACCACTGTATCGAATCTAGGCTACCTTTGTTTACTCCTTAGAGAAAATATAATGTGTATTGTGTAGGGAAGTTTAATCGTGCTATTGACGCATAATGGTACTCGGAGCCGGCTGTAAAAACGAAGGCTAGAGGACTAAGTGACACTCATTTTGAGAGTTCGAAAGAGGACCACAAGTAGCCATACATAACCCCAAAAGGTCACAGCCTACTGAAGAGTTTTACGAGAACGAAAACTCTTAAAAGATATAGATCTGTACCCTAATTGCGTAATTTATTTTCGTAAACGATTATGACAAATTTGTTTAATTTTGATAGTTCAACAACATTCATTGCGTTATTTACGTTACTGAGCAGATTTTTTTTCCAACTTATGAAGCAACGGATTAGCAATCTGTTTCAAATCGAAACAAATTGTGATTGATCGTGTATTATTAATTAAAATACTGTACCCTAATTGCGTAATTTATTTTCGTAAATGATTATGACAAATTTGTTTAATTTTGATAGTTCAACAACATTCCCTGCGTTATTTACGTTGTTGAGCAGATTTTTTTTCCAACTTATGAAGTAATGGATTAGCAATCTGTTTCAAATCGTAACAAATTGTGATTGATCGTGGTTACACAATTAGGGCACTGGTCTGTACGCTTAGCATGACAACCATAGAAGCGGGTTTTCTACGGGTTTTGTCGACGGAAGAATAGACAAAATGACAGATTGTGATTGTTTATCTGTCATTTTGCCTATTCTGCTGTCGACAAAACCCATTTCTATTGTGGTCGTGCTGGAGGTGTTTATACAACCTTGCACAAAACGTTTGTGCATGCATTTTAAAACCATGCTGTTATTTGCACGTCTAAGACAGGAAACGCGTCAACAAAAACAAGTACCTAAACAAGTTTAGAAAATGGAAATCAATACAGTACGCTATGACTAATCCGAGAGAGTATAATAAATATTAATCAGGCACAATTAGCATCTTAATCTATTCTGAGTGAAGGTCAATGTCAACAGTTATGAGCATGGCAGACTATAAAAGAACTTATTTTTACTCTGCAGAATCAATGCAACGATGTGCAGTTGGTTTACTTTCGACTCCATTCACTTTTCATAGAACTCATACGCCATGCTACCATAATTATATATTGGAAGTGAACCCTCCGGGAAGGTTACCGGCATTACGTTTACGCTAAAGTTAACCATCGTGGACGGTCAATGGCATTAGATTTAAAACACTGTAAAACGAAGTAAAATTGTGTTTTCAGGGGGTCGTGTCGCCCTGCTGGGGTTGCTAAGCCTGTCGGGATTGCGAATAAATCCGGAAAGGGAGATCCCTGGCAACATGGTAACTGAAGGAGCACGGGTGGGTTTTAGTCAGTAAGAGTCTGAAAAGCCCGCCCGTTCCGCCCAAAAAAAGGGGGGTCTTGTCGTTATACGTAGTTTCCAACCTATTAAATGATTGGCTATTTCGAAATAATGACAACAAATTAATTAATTAGATACCTATACTAATCTATCACTTAAAAACAAATTACCTATCAAGCGAATCGACTAGCTAGCTCTGTCTAAGCGGGGCTTAGAACAGAAACTATTAAAACCATTGTTTGGCGTGGGGTAACTCCGAGGTCATAGCTATTCAGCAGTCAGCCTCGAGCCGATTTAATATCGCGAACTTGCGCCGATTCTCAGCAATGTCGGCTAATTCTTTCATTGGCTAATTAAGTGCGTTGGCTCCTATATTAGACTTGTTGTACGCTAATTGATTTCAATTAAGTTCTAGACTATGTTGTTATACCGTAATTTTATTTAGAATTTAATTTTATGGTTCGCATTGCTTTGCCTTGTTATGTGTGCTTTGCCTTGGACAGAAACTGGTACGAGTTATTATTAGAGATGCCGCGAATAGCTGTTGTTATAGCAAATAGTCGAATATCGATTAGTCGCCATTCCCCATGGCGAATAGTCGAATACGAGTACTAGCCATTATTACTCGACATGAAAAAGGAATATAAAAAAAGAGTATTTATTTTCAAATTATCATCATCATCATTTCAGCCGAAAGACGTCCACTGCTGGACATAGGCCTCCCCAAGCACCGCCACTTCGACCGGTTCTGTGCTTTCCGCATCTAGCGGATTCCTGCGGCCTTCACA
Source organism: Agrochola lychnidis (assembly GCA_963680765.1). Lineage (NCBI taxonomy): Eukaryota > Metazoa > Arthropoda > Insecta > Lepidoptera > Noctuidae > Agrochola > Agrochola lychnidis. Next base: position 11,367,952 of record OY796868.1, on the reverse strand, counting down.
AGGTCATCGGTCCATCTTGTGGGGAGGCCTTCCAACGCTACGTCTTCCGGTACGTAAGTTTCAAATTATACTAAAGTTTATATAGTTTCTGAGGCAGGTTTGATTTGTAAAAAAAAAGCTTTTTTTCACAAATCATCGTACAGAAAAACTAGTTTTTCTGCACCACAATCTGCCCCTTTTGGACTTTAAATATTAAATTATTTTTGGCTAACTTTCTTTAATGATAATCCTAAGTGTGTTTTGTTTTTTAAAGATTAATAAAAGTTTAATTATTTTTAAGTCTATAGTTTTTCTGTTCATTAAAAGTTTATTTTCATTTAGACAACTATTCACCGAATATCGAATAATAGACAATATTATTCGGTATTCGACGAATAACAAAAAAAATCGAGTAATGCCGAATATAGAATAATAGCGAGTATTCGCGGCATCTCTAGTTATTATAGTCTAGTTGTTGTCCGTGGTTTTACTCACATCCCCATTCATGAATCCAGATAAAATCGCATCCAAGGCGAACCACGTCATGGAGGCACCTGGGTTAAAGGTATGGTCTGTGTTTGTGCTAAATGTCATAAAAATCCATTCAGCCGTTGTGCGTGGTTGCGTCACAACTCCACAAACTTTTACATGAATTTTTTTTAAGTTCCGCTGAATGCTGCGAGTGGGGGCTAAGGTCAGGGATAAACAAATGCAGTAATATCCGTCTGTATGAGTGAACGTTGATGACATCATGCATCGGTCATCGAACGGAGGTGGTGATTTCATCATTAACGCTTTCCAAATTTTTGTGTTTTACTGTTTCATGGACTCCTGGCTAAATAATACCAGCCACACGCGTCCATCGAACGTTAAACTACCCTTGCCAAGGTCGGTCCGTGGATGAGTGACCATCTATTACATATCGAGATCCCTCTGTGCTTCGGAAAGCACGGTCCCAGTTGTAATTTTTTGAAGATTTTTGACACTTGTTACGGTTAGTTACAAAACCAGTCTTGCCAAGGGGTATCGTATTACCGTAACTGGGTTGTGGAAGTCAGATAGGCAGTCGCTGTATCCGGTTAGACTGGAAGCCGACCCCAACATAGTAGGGAAATTCTAGGCAGATGATGATGGACGAGGTAATCGTATAGAGTGGACCACATTGGCTGGCTATGGAACAGGTCGAGCAGTCGTTAGTGAGGTATTCATAGGTTCGAGTTTCAGAGAGAGGTCAGGAATTGTTAAATAAGAGGAAACTTTTTAATTTAGAATAGTGACTCGGTCCATAATTTATGAAATAACATGGGACTGAATACTACTGAATAGGTACTATTCCTCATTCAAATTGGTAAGTACGTAAAGCATTCTAGGTAAACTCTGCGTAGAAATCTATTTATTATTTTCATAGATTATAAATATAACAAATTTATTTCTCAGATACGACATAAGTAGGTTGGAAACAGAATTCATATAAAAACAAACCCACTTTGCAAATACTTGGGTTAACGAAACGCTGCGTCATAAAATACTGCTGAATATTTTATAGCCCCCGTATGCAAAATGCAAAGAGAGCGAATGCTTTTACAAAGGACATAGAAATGTTACATTTTATAATAACATTATCTATGTGGAAATATGAGTCATTTCACGTGAATGAAGATAAGGTGGGAATCTCTCATTACTGAGTGCAGTGACTGTGCTTCTGAATGCACCCGTAGAACATCCGATGGATCTCAGAATAATGAAGAACGCGTTAGTAACAGCGCCGGCCCGAGAATTCCTGGCGCCCTAGGCGAAAGGCTGAAACGGCGCCCTTTTAAGAAAATTCGTGACAAAATAAAACTATGTTCTTTATTTTTCGTGTGGTTAGTGACTAACCTGGTGTCAGTTTTAAAGCCGCCCATGGGCCTCTGACTTGGCTTCACATGCCGTCGAGAAATATCTCTCAGGTGCAATCGGTACAGCGATCGCGGTCAAACTATAATAATCAAATCAATTTTGAACAAAACATTATAACAGACAACAGGAGAAGCAATAAATTTGAAATCGCGACTTTTTAAGAAATGGAGCGAGTTGAGGCTATCAACTAAACTCGCTTTTGATTTCCGTACCGATGGTTTCGTAAATGTCCATGAGCGCATTTTGGTAGAAAAATTGGTAAAAGATTGGGAGTATTTTCAAGTTGTAGGTCAATAAAAATTAATGTACAGTATTATTTTTTTATTTCGATGCCGCCGATTGCCGCCCCCCTAATACGAGCGCCCTAGGCCGTCGCCTAGTTCGCCTATATGAACGGGCCGGCCCATATATCTGACATGTACCGAAGCATTTATTAAGAGCCTTTTGGGAATTTCAGTGCACAAAGCGACGCAGGCCCCCGGGAGTCTCACAAGGAATTGATTGTCTCATTAGTCGACGACGCTTGAGTTATTTATTAAGACTGATAATAATGTTCTCGGTTCGTAATTGAAATCCTTGCGAATATTTTTGTTCAATTTAAAATTTGGAGCGAAGAATTTGAATAGAACAGAAAACCTTTTTATAGGTATAACTGTTCTAGTAGGGGAGGTACTTACTGCTCGATTTTTGAGACCAATTTTATACCGAATTTTAATTTCTAGTAGTTGTTCAGCATTCAATAGGTAATCATGAATGCATAGATCATAAATGTGAGAGTCATTGCAGTCGCCGCACTCAAGGGTTAGGTTAAAATTAATTAAAATAGATCCGCTACGGTTCGATTCCTGGCTCAGGCAATCAGCAGAAGCTAATAAAAAAAACAAATAGGTATGCAGTTTTATTTTCCTTTAAAATCATGGTTCCTTTGATCACTTTGCCAAGATTACCCATGGTTTCGAGTTTAGTCTGATGTGCCATCGCAGCAATCATGTTCATTTACGCGACTGACATTTATATTCCCCCCATTTTCATACAGCAATTTTTTTTTGGATTGTTTATGATTCCAAAAACCGTCCCATACGGTTTTGGCCTGAGGTTTGGCGCGGTATGAAATATTTTTTTATATCTACGTTTTAACGTTTTTTTACAACTTTGGACTTTCTCATTACTGGAGCAGCTGACACTCGGATCTCATATGGACTAAGGAAAAACTATTTTTGGTATGATTTTCAGCAGGTATTAAAAAAAAAAAAACTAACGGCACCGCCGCGCCGCCCGTACAGGCAGGTAGAAACCTATCAATATGCCAATCATTGGCCATCGTGAGGCATCGTTTATAGAAGCCACAAACCAGTAATTGTGTATCTATGCACAAACGCTTTCACAGATTGTCCGCGCGACCTTGTCGGCGCATTTCTTGTTCAATGCGGGTGTTTATTGCAAACAATGGATTTCGCAATACAACTACATACATAGGTACGAATATTGATTGTGTTGTACTTAACACAGTTTCACGCTAAATTTAGATCTTCAATGATTGATAAAAGGGTAAATGAGAGATGTTTAGTATATCCACACGTTATGTCTCATTCTTATGCCCCAGCCACACATTCGTCTAGTGGCAAGAGAAGTAGCGAGGAAAGTAGGCAGAGACGTAGTGAGGCAACGTTACTCGTCATGCCGCACGTCATGCTCCTCGTCATGCCCACTGCTTCCTCTTTTGTCGTTTTTGGGCGCGATTCAAAGGACGTAGTGCGAAGCGTCGCGATTGATTGCGCGACTGTGGTAGAGCTGAGTGTGGTAGAGAGAGTGCAACATCACGGCAACGCGAGGAACAGAGCGAGCAGCATAGTGTGGCAGGGGTTTTATGTAAAAGAGAGCAAGCCATTGCTTGGCACAAAGTCCAGGCTGCTACTGAGAAATTTTTGATTGATAAACTCAATAATAGGTACTTTGACCGACCTAGAATTAAACTAAGACTCCATGCTCAGCAGTCACGTTTGCTACTAGCGTTATTGCTAAGGGTACAATGGTTGTCTTATCACTGACTAGCTTCTGGCCGCGACTTCGTCCGCGTGGAATAGTTACTTTGGGCGTATTTATTTCTGGATAAGGATTAATGTCATGTTTATAAAAACACCTTCGCAAATAATGCACTATTTTAGAACAAAGGTTGGCATAAAAAAGACTATAGTGAGCCAACCTTAAAAGATAGACATATGCTGTCGCAGATTTTTTTTTTTAACTTTTAAATCGGAACAATTCTGTCATATATGATTTTTGCGAAAATTTAACCGTTTACGCAGCGCACGCAGCGGAAGCTCTCAAAAAGAAAAAAAAAAAACCCGGATTTTGAAACATTCTTCATTGGTGCTCCGCTCCTATTAGTCTTAGCGTGATGATGTATAGCCTATAGCCTTCCTCGAAATTAGACCAGTAGTTCCTGAGATTAGCGCGTTCAAGCAAATAAACAAACAAACTCTTCAGCTTTATATATTAGTATAGATAGGTACGAGTATATTTGCCAGACGGACAACCGTAGCACGGACAGACAGGAAGACAAAAAAAACTGACTAAAAGCTAAATTATACACGAAAATCGCTACGCGTCAATTTAATAAAGACAGAACGGATTTATGACTGAAACCGTGTTAAATTTAATGGATTACGATGTTTTCGCTTTTGAAATGAATTAGCATGTATGTATATACGAGCCGTGTGGGTCATTGGACTGGCTTGCCAAATCACGAATTTAGCGTAGAGAATTGATCCGGAACTCCGGAAGGGCGATGGGTCAGTAACCAGAGGCTGAATAAATTACATACCTATGCTTAGCTTAGCTGAAAGTAAAGTGTGGATAAGCCACAATTGTTGGAGAAAATAAGTCCTGTCGCTAGTGTTTTTCAATATTTCCTGTAGCATTGTTTTTTTTTTGAGACATAAGTACATGGTTTGTTTTGCTGTTGCTACGCATTTAGATATCGCAGTCTGATATCCTTTCTCGACGAGTATTCGACCCCTTGCTGGGTGGACGCCAAAAATACATACCTACTTATGGCCACAAAAATGTTTATTTAGATAATTATCTATCTTAAACTAATCATTCTTATTTCTTTTGGAGTATCTATAAATAAGAGTGATTGACATACTATGTAGGTAAATACTAGGTTCTAGTATGTAGAATAACCTACATGGTTTATTTTCTTTCGCACACGAATATTAGTACCTATGCAGATAGATAGATAGTTCTGCTGCACCTCATACAAAATTATTTGCTTCGTACCGATATCGAACGCGCGACCCGTGACTGCCCGTGACACAGAAGCGAAGCGCACTAAACTTTCGGAACATAAAAAAATTATTTATGATACTTAATTTATTCTTCTCAAAAAATCTTCACTTCATAGAGTATCTATAGTTGGTTATTGTTTCCTACTCCTATCTAGACCTTGACCCAAAAATAGGCCGAATCTTTTAGTTACTCCGCAGAAAGTATAAAATTGTACCTATTTATTGAAAGTAATGAAACTCACATGATTTCAATCTGTACCACTGGTATCTGATGCTATAATACACTGTGTCCGCCACATTCCTCACTGCTTTCGACATTTTTATCACACTACACTGCTATGTATTGATTTTATCATTTATTTAAGTAAATAACTAATAAATGACAGTCATTTTTCTTCCACGATTTCTAACTGAATCATGTAGGGAATAAAATACAGACTCTGATAATGAAGCCAGTGGTTAGAAACTGTTAATGCAATTTGGCTTATCAAGGCTATTTCATTTAAAATAAGGCCTTAGATAATAAATCTCCCAGTTTTGTTTATGTTCAAAATAAATGTTTTTTAATTAAACACAGATCAAATAATAATCACAGATGGCCATAAGATTATTTTTACATTCATTTAGTTAACTATTTATTTTCTGAGCCAACATCACAGTACACTCTCAAACAACCAAGAGTTGAATACCACTGGCTGATAAATAGCTGTCAATAATGATAACATTGATAAAATATCTATTGTGTTGAACACCTCATGTATTTGATAGTGTTGATTAGCTGTCTACATCGCAAACTGTGTCAGTTACTAAAAAACATTAAGTATTTCTAGATTTCAAATAAGTTAGAGTTCATCAAATTAAGTCCATTTAAAAAAAGTGCAAATTAATCTGCACTCCCAATTTTTTTGGGCACATTTCGCATCAGCCTAGGTACCCAAAAAACAGTCAAATTCTTTACAAAATAAGAATAGTTATTCCATGTGGAACATAACATTTACAGCTCCAATTAGATGTAAACACAAAACTCAAATAATCTTGTTGGCATAATAAATTCCTGCAGTATTAGATTTTTAACACTAGCTTGTTATCATAGAAGCAAACGTTTATTGTATTGATAGTGGTGCAAATGGGATCACTCCAGTTTAGCCAATCAGTAGCATAACATTGCAACTGGATGGAACTAGATAGATTATCTAGATAACTTTGCCTGGGGACACCACTATACCACTCAGGCTAATTATTTGCAAAGAGCTTCTTTCGTCCATACATAATTATTAGATACGCGGTTTTTTTTGGTAGGTACTTAATATAATTCGAAAATCACGTAAATACGAGCAGGTTTAGCTTAAAAAAAAACATCTAGAATTTTAAATATTATACAATATCGTTGTAGGTATAGAAAAATTATCGCCATGCAAAACAAGCAACTACTTCTTACTTACTAAGTGCAAAAGTGTTTAGAACAGGAACAGAAGACAAAAGCTTTGAAATCTACGTATTTGGGGCAAGCTTATAGCATCTTACTGTTTATTTTATGCTTATGTTAGTGTTTAGGCAGGTTTATGAGTCATTCTAATGCGTCATATATCAGATTTGGCATCAGTATAAAAGTTAATCGATCTGCCTGGACCGCATATGGATGGATATATAACAGTTATTGCTCAAAACAAGGTGAAATAAATTAAAACAAAATGTTAAATGAATTACAAAATGTATTGTTAATAAAACAAAAGCGTAAACAAAATCTTGCGGCTACAGTGCATATAAAAATCATAGCTTCTCGTTTACTTGTGACGTTCGAGCCGTAATTGTTGATGCTGGTGTTTGCGAAATCATCACTGAACCTTTTATAACCGTCGGACGGCGAAGACGGGCTCCTCAAAGAAGCCATTTTTCAACACTGAAATTTTTGACATTTATTTAATTTGACATTTAAATTATCGGTGCGTTCTCTGTGATCGCGTTCATTTAATTATTTATCAACCAAAGACAATAATTTTTCATGCATTCCACAACGATTTATAAAAATTTACTAAAAAATAATAAAAGTGAATCTAACACAACAATTGTTTCATGATTCCTAAGTCCCTAAAATCTGGAAATGCTTATAGCAGTAACAGATTAAAAGTTAGGACACCCGATTTTTGAGTTTCCCAACTGTTGCTGCTTAGTTGTAGGGATTTTTAATTTTATACTTTGGGTCCTTACTTCCATCCTGCCCAACATAGTAATCAAAGTGTAAGCTAACTGTGCGTTTGCACTGGTGAAACATTCATAACAAAACATGTTGAAATATTTACTTTCTGTCAATGTTCAATACAATGATACAATGTTTGACAGGAACTAAAGCTTTCAACATGTTTTGTTGTTAATGTTTCGCCAGTGCAAACAACGCACAGTAAAACAACACAAACTCAGCAACACCGTCGACAAACTTGACAATCGTGTGGCCAAAAGATCGATAGTCAATCTTTAGTTTTGTATACTCTATAACCGCCATAGACAAATTCTTCTATGACAATTTCTTTTTTTCTTGATCCCGGTTGGAATGTGAGTTGATGTTGTTTTCGATGAAAATAAATCCAAAGGAATAGATTTATATTTATCTAATTTTCTCCATTCCATGTAAGAATTAAGAAAAGTATCCTGCAAACAAGTGAATGTGTGTTATATTTTTGTTTTATCCTAACTCAACATCTTTGAAATTTCCATCGAAAGTTTTGACGTTCGCCAAGTGATTGTGATAAAACAGTGAACGAATAAGTATTCGTGGGTAATTGTTACAGTTCCGCAGTGTAAAAGCTTATGAATCGTGTCTAAATCACTTGTTTGTATGGAGAAGTGCTGAAACATTTATAACCTCAAAGTTGGAAGTCAGGTGGTGAGTTTGTTGTTAAAGGTTGTGTTTCTGTTTGTGCAGATTCTAAATGGCTCCACCACAGCCTAAGGCGGCGGCCAAGCCCGCTGCGGCGCCCGCGGGCGGCGTATCCAAGGCCAAAGTTGGCAAACCAAGGAATTACGACCTGGGAAATGGAGTAGTTCGCTTCTCCAAGTCAAAAATGTTCCACAAGAAGGTGAGCTGGTTTCCTTTACATATCAATGGCCTAGCAACTAGTAGATAACCAATTACAGTAATTTTTTGATGGTAAATAACTTTCAGTGTCAAAAAGTAACTGGCCATGTGTGAAATTGTGTCTCACAACCTGGTGCATTGCCATCTACTACTTATGTTCATCATGAAGTCATCTTATAAATGGCTGCAAGTGTTTGTCTACCTTGGCAGGCCAACTTTTGTGTTGTGCGATGTTATTTCTTTGTAGTTAAGATGTAAGGTGTGGTAAACTGGACCTTCAGTAATGAGTAGTGATCGGATATTCGGATGCATATTTACCTTAAGTTAATATTTTACTAAGAAATTATGGAAGTGGCTTCTTAATAAATAAATAAATTAACATAAATCCTGGAATTCCATAACATCCAGCTATGTGCTATGCCAATTAGGCAACCTACTTTACAACATTAGCTAGCATTTCTATATTTAAAAAGTACTAAATTTATCAATTCCAGAGTCGCGAGATTTTTGCAATTGATACAAAAGTGCATTCCATATTAGCCAACACCTGAACGTTAGTAATATAATACATTTGATTCTATAATCACAACTCTTAAAGTCGATCCGGGAATCCCAGGATTTTTTCGATGCAAAAGTGCATTCCATAATAGCCAACACCTCAACTTTAGGTAAATATGCATCCGAATATCCATCTCTAGTAATGAGAGTAGTATCTTGATCTGAGATATCCATATCAGTAGATGTTAGCATGTATAAAACAAATTTTACTTTGCTTTCAGTTAAAAATATTTACATTTCAAGTTCAATAAATTGTTAAGTACTTACTAATTATAATTTTCTATTTCATACTTACTCAAACCGATTTCCTCCATTTCCAGGCTAAGTACAGGTTTGTGGGCAAAAAGAACCCCAAGCCAGAAAAGCCCAAGAAGCCCTCCGTGGCTGTCAAGCAGATCGGTGGCGAGAAGAACGGAGGAACCCGTACTGTGCTGCTGCGCCGCAGAAAGTCCTTCTACCCCACGCAGGATAAGTAAGTATGCTCTATTCCAAATAGAGATATCCTATTTGTTTTCGAAAACAAGCATTTCTTTTCTTTCTATCCCAATTATTATTTGTTTATGGTTGAATTTTTTTAAACAAATATGCTAGTCTATGATAAGTTCTACAATTCAAACATTCTTTTTATGCTTAGCCAATTCAGCAAAAAAATTGTATGAGGATTTTTTCACTAGCAAAGAATTAATGATAAATGTGATCATTGTTCAAGCATGTTGATGTTCCTACACATACATAGTACTTGCAAAGAATTATGTTGATTATCTCCACAATTTACTTGAAAATGTTTTACTGGCATCGTTTTTTTGGTGTTTTCATGACTTTGTACGCTAAATGCACAAGAATAAGGCCAATAATAGTCTCATTCTGACCATAATTTGCTATTACAACTACAGCTTAAAAGGACATGCAGGAGATTTTTTTAAATAAAGAATGGACAATATTCTGCTAAACAACAAAAAACCTATCCCACCTTCCTCACTACACAAAAAAGTGCTAGCATTTGTTTTTTATTCTTCAACAAAATCTATAAGGATGTGCTTGTTTGGTAGTGGATGTCATGTTGGTGAGCTATAAAGAGTACTCATTGTGATGAAGAAAGGTTTCTCATACTTAAAGTATGGTGTCTATGCACCCTTTCATTCTATATTCATGCTAAAACAACCTTCCATCCCCAGGATCCTCACTCGTCCCCACCACAAGACGTTCAGCAAGCACGTCCGCAGGACGAGGCCAACCCTCACCCCTGGCACAGTGTGCATCTTGCTCGCTGGTCGCCACGCCGGCAAACGCGTCGTGCTTGTAGGTGTACTGCCCAGCGGACTCCTGCTCGTCACTGGACCCTTCTCGGTAAGCATTTATGATGGGAAAACAGATCTGCATTTAAATAGTGTTATTTTTTGCTGTTGTGAAATGCAAACATTTTTCAATGTTTTTATTAAAACTTCTTTCTAACTAAACTTTTTCACACTCAAAATTTAATGGCGTTAATGCCTTGGGCATTATCTACCAGTCAACCAAGGGTGGTGAACAGATTAGATAGCAAGCAGGTGCTGTGTTTGAGAGGAACAATGAAAAAAAAACGTAATTAATGATAATAAATAAAATAATTGGGAATAGGATTACCATCTGACAGACGTTTTACGGTTAAGACAGGCGAGCGGCTGGCACTAAACTGAGACAGTCATAAGTTTTTTTTTTTTTTATATTCTAGAAAAAAAAAAGAATATTTGAAACATAATTAAATGTAGAAAATGTAAAGTAGTAAGTCGTTTTTTCTAAATTAGTTTAGTGGTCTTAAATGTTCATAATTTTCATTTTGGATAAATGTCAGTCTTTAAAATTATCTGTTTATTTATTTTAAGACTTAGTTTTTTTTACAATAGACAGGCATTTAAAATAAACAATAGGCACTTTGTACATCCAATACAGGCATCTCTCCCTTACTTATACTCCATAGGTTTAGGTAGTTAAAAAAAGGTAAACAAATCTTAAAAAGGGTTTTTATAGATGTTAAACTACTTTTCGTAGATGTAGATTTATATTATTTTGTAATCTGTCTATTATTTATAAAGAGCCCAATTTCTAAACGTCAACGAAATATAACGTTGCTAAATTGAAGATTTCAACTGTGACGTAGCATAACAACTGAAGTGTCAGGTATTACGTTTAGTCAGTTACTTGACAGCTGTCACGTGGTTTTTGTTTACCTTTTTTAACTACCTAAACCTATGGAGTATAGATGGTAACCCTAATTGGGAATGAACCAAGTTGCTGACCGACAACATTGGGCTAACTACTAAAATCATTGTTCAACAGCCTCTCAGAATAATACAGGGATTTATTTTGTGGCAAGGACCAGCAATCAAGCAACAGTAATCACTGCGAAATCTTTGAAAATCTTATTTGATGATTTAAAACTTAGTACCAGTCCCACATAACAAATTGCCCCCAACTAGATCTTACTTCAGCATAATCATAAAACAGCTGAAAACTAATTGTAATCCTTCTCATTTCAGTTCAACTCGTGCCCCCTGAGGCGCATTCCCCAGCGCTACGTCATCGGCACGTCCACCAAGCTGGACCTCGGCGACTTCAAGCTGCCCGAGCACCTGAACGACGAGTACTTCAAGAAGAACAAGAAGAGCGCCAAGCGCAGCGTCAAGCGCAAGCAGGGCGAGGACATCTTTGCCTCCAAGAAAGAGGTTTGTAGTCTTCTTTATGAATACTCCAGCAACCGCATTACATTATGTTATAACATCGACGGTTCTGTAATACATCTAAGTTGTATGATAATGCACATAAACCTTCTGGAATAATTTCTTTAAACAATGATGAAAACCGCATTAATATCCAATGCATAGTTTAGAAGAATTACGAATAGACACACAAAAAGTGGCTTTGTTTTAAACCAATAAGGGCGGATTTCACAAATGAAACTGAACGCGATCAGCATTTCTAAAACGCATTCAAGAGCTGTCTACCAGGGTACAATATTCCATAACAATTTTGACACTGACAGCTCTCTTTATGCCCTATCCCTTCACATTTACTAAATAATTGATTATGTTTACATACCGTGTGGTGGGATCCTGGTGATGTGATGATACAGGTATTCCTAGCGCAGACACCAGTCTCTCACAAACTATTGTCACAGTTTTTTTAAGTCTGTCTAACTAAATTATAAGATGCTGTTTGTGAAGAGAAAAATAAAATTATTTGAATTTGAATTTTGAATTTGAGCTCTTGAACGTGGTTGAGATGTGCTGAATGTGTTCATTTCATTGGTGAAATCCGCATTTATCAAAATCATTTTTTATTCAAATTGCAGATTCTCAGCCTGAGAATCTGCAAATTTAAAATGCCAATAAACAAATAAATCTTTTATCTACGCTCGAGCCTTCATCATTTTGAGAAACTATTCTCAGTGTGAAGCTCTAATCCAAATGTTAATGTAAAGCGATTGCTGTTAAGTGTTGCAAACCAAAATATGATTTCAGAGTATGATATTATTATTATCTGAAGATTTTGGTTAAAGAGAACCTAAACCATTTTTTTTGTCCATCTTCATGCTAGGTAAGAAAGTAAATTACCTTTTTAAAATTGATATCTATCTAACAACATAAAATTGTGTTGACCATGAAGCCGAGAAATGACTCCCAACATACAAATCGACATAGAAAGTGAACTGTTTTTCTCTCTTTCCAGAAATACGTTCCATCAGAGCAGCGCAAGACAGACCAAAAGTCGGTCGATGAGGCTGTGGTCAAGGCGATAGGCAAGCGCGCCGACAAGAAGGTGCTCCGAGGCTACCTCAAGTCGTCGTTCGGCCTCCGCTCCAGCCAGTTCCCCCACAGGATGCAATTCTAGTTTGTAAGACACAATAAACATCTGTGACTAACGCTTGACTTTTATTTATTAGCTTACTAGCTGCGCCCCGCGGTTTCACCCGCATAAGTCTCGATCCCGTGGGAATATCGGGATAAAAGTCCTATGTGGGGGGGTCCTATGTGTTAATCCAGGTTATAAACTATCTGTGTGCCAAATTTTATCCAAATCCGTTCAGCATTTTTTGTGTGAAAGAGTAACAAACATCCATCCTTCCATCCTCACAAACTTTCGCATTTATATTATTGTAGTAAGTAGGACTAATATAAAGTAGGATTTTTTCCCAAACAAAATCAATGGAAGTGATTTTGAACAAGGTTACGTTGTGTTTGTATAAAAAATCACGTGCTTCACACACACACACACACACACTTATTCACTATGGGACATGAGAGAGCCTAGACATGACGTGACACGTGTCACGGCCTCGCGGGACACCCCTAGTGAATACACTGCTGACTATCCTGCTGCCTGATTTGTCAGCGAGCCATGGAGCACAGTAGCCTGGAGGTTCAAAATTCGAATATCGGACCGTGTAAGCATAGATAATACGCTTAAATACGGGACGTGTAAGGAACTACTGCGCGCTAAACCAAAATCACAGATGTTACCCCGAAAGCTGCTAATCTTAAGTGGGATTGGGCCGGACACGTCTGCCGCATGTTAGGTGAGTTGTGGCCAAGTTAAATGCTAGGCGACATCGCGGCAAGATGAAGATGGAGCGTCCCGAGGGACGAACTTAATGGTAGAGGACAGACTTATGGCAAAGGGATCTAATTAGCCTGCAATGTCCCAAAGCTGGATTGCCCAGCACGCGTAGCATGAACACCGTAGAAACGAGTTTTGTCGACGGAAGAATCGACAAAATGACAGATAAACAATCACAATCTGTCATTTTGTCTATTCTTCCGTCGACAAAACTCGTTTCTACGGTGGTCATGCTACGCGTGCTGGTGTGAGACATTAAAACAGTATTCTCATTTTAGGTGAAGTAAAATAAGTTTTTATATTTATTTAGATCAACTCACAGACCACACCTTCAGAAATTGATTGTTCGTCTAGAAATACAGTATAAAGAATTAAATCAAAGATTATAATGAAAATTAATGAATTGATTTATATATGATTTTACATAATTTATTTGGACAAATTCGGAATAAATTCCTAATAAAATAATGCTTGTGGATGCAAATGTTTATTAGTTTTTCACTTGTACTTGTTGGCGGGCTGGTGAGGCCGCGGGCGCGCGGACATGGCGTTGCGTGATCGCTGGCCGTGACGCTCGCGCCATTCTGACTCCAGGCGGGCGTAAACGCCACCTAGGAACAAGAAGATGCAGGTATCACATTAATATCCCTTGAAATAAAATGTTCTGAAACTCATATCAAATCCTGTATTTTTACCTGAGTTGCAGTGTGCACAGACCGTTCACTATAACTTGTCTCTTGCTGTCATGTAGGCACCATTGCTTTTCAAGTTTAGTTTCAATACCAATAGAGTTCAAAATGGCTTGACAAGGGACAAGTTATAGTACAGGTTTTCACAGATCGAACTTTGAAGTTTCTTTGCTAAAAGTTAAGTAAGCGTGGCAATACGAAGTAAATAAAAATAGTTCATATGAAACGCTCGTTCACGTTAGCTTGTACGAATATGAACATTAAATGCATAAGGATAGGGTACACTAACTTATCAATGTAAGTGCGCTTCAAAGTGTATATAATTTTTCTTTGGTGTGCTCTATGAATCTCTCCTTAATAGTTTTGTGAGGTATTGTGCCTTAAGCTACTACACTTAAAACCTCCAGCCAGGGGTTATTCAACTATGCTAATTAAAACTAGGTGAACGCTCGCTAAGGGCACCCCCTGTTGGGTACGAACCTCGGCTTACGGCGTCAACCGGAGGGAGGACATCAAGGATGGGACGGGCTGGATCAAAGTTTTGATCATGATTATTAGTCCAGGAATTTAAAGCTACGTGCTCAGCTGCAACAACTGCTGGCACCTCGTTATCGAGCAAGGGTTGGGGGGGAGTATCGTTTACTTGTTGTAAGGTATTGCTCAGATATTATCAACAGGCGCTTTGTCAGTAGTGAAATACATGACTCAAAGCCTGTAGACGACACTATCATCATAAGTTGATCATGTGAGACATGACAGGAATCAGGTGCTCTGAACAAAGGTTGGAATGGATCCGTCATTGGTCAGGTAACAGGGTATAAATATTTAATAGTACGTACATTTTGATGCAATGAGCATGAGATGCAGTTTCAAATTAGTGCGTTTTTTTATCACACTTGGGAGGAATAAATAAATAAAATTTCATAAACATTACTTAGTTGTGAAAACTTTTTTGTCACACTACTGCGGGAATACAAAGTAAAAAAAGCACGTGTGTTAAAATACACTGCAATTTGAACCTAAAAGCAGCGCGATAAGAGCCACTTTTCGAGCAAGTACCTATGTTGAAAAACATGATATAACCGCTAGCGAATTACGTTATCCTGACCTGGTGGCAACTTAGACTTGGCATGCTGATGCAGGACGGCAGTCTTGGCGAGGGCAGACCGCATCTGTCGGGCGGCGCGCTCCTCGAACCGTCGCTGTCCGTCCTGGTTGCTACGTGCTGACAGGCATGAGATCCATTGACGACCCAACACGCGTGTCCTCCTAAGAAAGAAATAAATATGTGCAAGTTTATAAGAAAACAGTTTTGTTTGCGGAATTGGTTATAACTACTCTCAGGTTTCAAAAAGCTACGGTGGAAAAATCGATTGTGGATCTTTTTTTTTTTTTGGTGGGAAATTATCAAATAACTTCTCCCGCTCTGGGCGGAGCGGGAGGGCGTGTCAGACTCTTACTGACTAAACCACCCGTGTTCCTTCGGTTGCCCTGTTGCCGGGGGCCACGATTTCCCTATCGGTTTTCTTCGCACCCCCGGCAGGCATTGGCCCTAGCGGACCCCATCAATTCTGCTGACATCTCTTTGAGGCGCGCGTGGAACACAACGCGCCAGCGTCGACCCGGGCCTGGTCCTTATCGGACGGCAAGCTACCCATTGTTCTCCGTCCGCAAACCCGCGTCTACGGTGGCCGAAAATCGGCTCTCGATTCCCGACGATCGATTGTAGATCTGTGAACACGATCCGGCAAGGTTTTGTAGCGTTCAGTCATTAAGCAATAGCCGGCAAAGAAGTGTCCTTGTATTATGAATTTCAGACTTCACTTTATACCGAGGCTCGGATCCAGAGCGAAAATTTATAGGGTCGAGAATTGATAATCAGGTTTAGGGCTGACCCACAGACTTATCCGTCCGGATTCACATTTTCCCATAACTCTATCCCATTCTGTCGCTCGGAAACAACCTTCAATAGAGCAAGAAACATTGCTGGGTCGGATAAGGACCAGGATCGAAGTTCTTTATTTTGACAGACCAGAATTGCCGAGCCTTGTCAGTATCTGTGGGTACTCACTTAGTGGCGGTATTAGTGTGTGAATGCGTGTGTTTCCTGACGGCGCGGTGCGTCGCGCGTCTGGGCGCGCACTCCTCATCACTGGGCGCGCTCGCCGAGCTCTGCTCGCTCTCGTCGGACGAGCTCGACTGCTCTCCGTCCGACTCACCCGCCGAGTCGCCGCCTCCCGGGGCGCCTTTCTTTGTATACCAGCAGAATTTGTCATTTACGTTTAGGTAAGGCCGTAAACAGTGCGATGTTACGAGCGGTGTAGGCATCTCCAGTTTCTGTGAAGCTTGTCAGGATTTCTTGCGATGCTGGAAATCATGCTTTTGCTCTCGTTTTAGTTGTAGCAAGTAGTATCGATTTAGGATGCCTACTAATCCTTCAACATCGTCTATTGCGACGGGTCGTAGGATCGCACTGCTTATGGCCTAAGCACCTGTTTTACCACATGATGCCATATTCTCGAATAATCACCACATAGTTAGTAATATACCTAGTGATAGTGAGTAATGAAAACAGCCTAAAGATAAAGCTTTAAAATCAAGTAGAAGTTATCCTGAATATTAGAGCCAATAGTGATACTGACTTTAGATAATCAATTTTTTTTCTTTTTAGTGTTTTTTATAATGTTTTCTTTTGGATATTGTAATCTTGCCAATAAAAGAAAAGTACAAAAAAAACTGACACCATTTGGGTGGCTTTTAACTAAATAAAATTACAAATAATTCTAATTAAGAATAGCAATAGCGTCTCTTCTACAAAATACAATATATAGAGGAACTATTTGAAGGAATTACATTTAAAATAAATAATTAACTAATTAGTACTAAGTACGATAGAAGAAAGTAGGTAACTAAGTAATAGGTAAGTAGGTCAGTATGAGAAGAATTTTTAAGTAAGTATATAAGTATGTGGAGTATTTTATATAGAAAAAGGCGTACCTAATACTAAGAAGAATAGTATGTATCTTATAATATTACTTTTCTAAAATATTTCAACAACCTAGTTATACATTGCATGCAAAATTACATAACTAAATACATCATCTACCCTGTCGAATGTAAATACCATGCCACTTCTATACTAACTACAGTACTACTGCTACACACTACATTTCTCTATAAGTACCTACTAACTAATTCCTACCACAAACAGTAGGTAGCAGAACCTTCAGTACCGGAAGGTCTCAGGGCTGCCCAGTCGTATTGGTTTTGGTCCTTCGAGGCTTACCTTGGTCTTATGGGTCTCTTCCTTGGACTCTTTCACGGAGAGCGGTTTCGGGGTCTTGACATCTTTCTCCGCCGCGACCACGGTGCCGGTGGAGCAGTTCGCGGTGAGTGACTGCGGAGACACATGGTTTGTGCCCAGTGCGGGCGAACCAGGCCTCACGTTGGCTGTGTATGCGTTGTCTTGGAATGTATTTCTGTTACTATTCCCCCCGTCTCGTACTTCCCCAACATGTGTGTCGATTAATGTAGGTTTTACAAAGTTTTCTGTGTAACATCCATAAATGAGGCAAAAATGACTGGGTTAATATTGTACTGAGGTAACTAAAGTATTGTGTTAGTACTTATGATATAAAGTTACCGATGTAATGAACGATGTCTAATCGCTGACCACATCTTTGCAGACCTTCAAACAGAAATGACAAAACCAAAATGTCGGTGCCACTACACCGACATATTATTTGATTCTTTGGCTCTATTCAGTGGAGGAGGTAATAATTTAGCTTTCGTAGAATCAAAGTTGGCGGGCGAACCTTGCGCACAGTCACCTTTTTTAGGCTGGTTTTCCTGTCACGCTGACCGCACGCTGACGGTCGCCGCTGATGGGTCAACATGATGTATGTAATTATAGGTAGCGTTTTTGAGTCGCGCTGACCGCTCAGCGCTTTAACTACATACATATTGACATCAGCGTGACAGGAAAACCAGCCTTAGCATACCGGTCTTTCGAGCCAAAGAACATGAAATTACAGAATTTTGTGTATTTACATTAGTTACTGTTCAGAACTATATTTTCTGTTGCCAATTGTGGTCCCTATAATTTTGCAAGCGTGTCCCCATGGCCGCTACATGTATTGCCAATTGTTTCAGCGTATTTACAGCGGTTATTCCCTTGTGGTGCGGTGACGTGTCTCGTGAAGGATTAAATAAAAGCAATTACCCGCTCTAAAATCTGAGTAAAAACTTAGAAACGAGGTGAATAGAAAATTAAACAGTTTTGTTAAACTCTTTTATCTTTTGGATGGGTCAACCACGTTTTAGCACGTTGACTGATCCACTCAAAATACATATGATACAATGAAGACTTTGCTCCGACAGTAAGGGCTTAATACAGATCCTCAAATCCCCTTTCAACATAGTTCCACACGTCACTGCACCACCTTCCGCTTTCTACTCATTAAAAAGTGCGAGTCTCACGATTGAACTTGTTGTTGCTGGTGTACAATTTGCCGAGCAGGCCCAGTGGGGGACGAGGAGGCACCAGCAGTATGCCCTCCCACCAGAATACCTCCTTACACTGCAGCCGACCGTTGCTGTCCTCGCCTGGTTCTAAGGGGAAACTTAAAAGCTGGCCTTATGTACAATTGCGAGGAAATTAGTCACTGTTTTACTATAGAATTATTGATGGACAAGATCTACTTCGGTATTACAACGTGTTTACAAGGAAGTTTCAACTCCTAGGCAGGTGCAGTCTCCGTAAAAATACTTAGAAAGGTTTTGGTGCTATTTACAAAGTTAGAAAGATTTTTGTGCTATTTACAAAGTCAGAAAGATTTTCGTGCTATTTACAATCAGTGTTGTTGTTATGTCCATACACTAGAAGTCAAAACATTCAAGATAAGACAGCAGACAGTGGTCCATCATCCATATACCTAACTTTGTTAAGATTTCTAGTTTACTACGAATCTAAATTGACTTCACATTGACTTAAAACGAAGACTTATTAAAACTGTGCCTCACATCAACTACAAAAATAGAAGACCGATTAACCCAGGGAAATCTAAACACTAAAGGAAGATTTCTACCAAACGGCTCGCATTGCATCGGATCGAAAAGGATAAGATTGGATGCGGCGACAGCCGATCGCGTCCGGCAGGATGTCGACACGTCGCTTGCGAACGTATTCGTTTCTGCGCCTAGTCAAATAGTTTCATTCCTACCGTGTTGACGTGTTCTAATTTTTAAAAATGGTTGAAGTTGACGATTGCATTAGAAAAAGAAGAAAATAATCATAAAACACAGAAGAGGAAAAGAAAAATTTAGATTGAAAGGATCCGATCGGATACGACGACAGGCGAACGGAGCCGATCGCGTGTCGCGGAAGACGCCCGGCTTGGTAATATAGACTTTAAATACTGTATACACGATTTAATATCGTTTAAAGATTGTAAAATCCGTTCCGATCCGATGTGATGCGAGCCGTTTGGTGGAAATCATCCTTAATAAGTTACTGTTGATCGTGATTCGTGCGTACCTCTGCTCACAAGTCTGGTGAGTCTCTCCGGGAACATGAGCTGAGGCGGTCTCATGGAGATAATGTCCCGGAACTGATTGTACAGCTCCATGACTGAGGAGTCCATCGTCAGCCTCTCATCCGGCACGTGCTCACGGAACTGACAACCCTGGTTGTATATCAAGAAGTTTGGTTAAGGGCAAAAACTGATGAGGTCTTTTGTCTATGATGGTCCTTAAGTTTAAGTTTCGGACAGTCAAGTTACGTCCAGTGCACAGTTTTTTTAACCTTAATGAACCAATAAACCGAGCCTATCGCAGTCCTTAGCTGGACGTAGAGCTCTAACCAACCTCAACCTTGATGATAGAGCTGCTAATATAATACTACCTGCTAACTGACAAATAATACAATGTATTTGCCACCTAGTTGTAGGAGACATATTGCTAATCTTTTAGCATACAATATACACAGCGACACTGGTACTTGTAGTGTACCTTTGATTACTGTTAGTAGTGGTACTAATACTACTTTTGATACCCCTTGTAGTTTAAACTATTAGGAGCGACAACAGATAAGCCGCATATGTTGAATGTTGTACATCAAAATATGCAGGGTCTGTCTGGCAAAGAGCTAGAGTTAAGTTTATTTATGGAGAACTATGATGTTCAGGTGTTATGTTTGACTGAACACTGGTTGAAAGAACATGAAGTAGTTTTTATCAATGATGATTTTTTTACTGTACAAAGCGCATTTGTAAGAAAAAGTGCTATCCGCGGTGGGTCTTTAGTTCTTGTTTCAAACAAGTTGAAATGTAAACAACGTTTAGATTTAGTTAATCTTTCCATTGAGCGCACTATTGAGTTGTCTTGTGTTGAACTAGAGCGATATGTTATAATTTGTGTTTATCGACCCCCCTCTGGGGATTTTATTCGTTTCGAATCGGTAATGGAGGATTCACTCAATAGGTTAAAATCTAGTAATAAAAGTATAATTTTATGTGGAGATTTCAATATTAATATTTTAGATGATACTCCATTAAGTATTAGACTTCTCAATTTGTTCAAATCTTATAATTTAATTAACTTGTTTTTTGAACCTACTAGGATCACGGCATCTACGTCGACTTGTCTCGATAATATATTTAGTGATTGTGATGCCAAAAATAAATTAGTTTTAAGTGACTTAACATCTGACCACTGTGGTTTACTAGCTAGCTTCCCTATGCAATTACAAAAAAAACCACTTAAAATAGAATGCAGGCCTTATACAGCTAGTCGTTGCAGCAAGTTTAAAAATAATATAGCTCATAGAATTACACCATCTATAGTAGAACACGAAAATCCCAATGAAATCTATGGAGCCCTTTTTGATGTTGTGCAAAAAGAGTACCAATCTACTTTCAAGACCAAAACTATTAACATTAATAGCACCTCTGTTGGCTTTAACCAATGGGCTACTCCAGGTATTTATAAAAGTAGAGCGACACTATACGAGTTATATGGTTTGAAAAAATATAGGTTTGATACTCCTTTCTTAGAGTATGTCAAAAATTATTCAAAATTATTTAAAAATATTTGTGTTTTTGCAAAATCAAAATTTTTAGGCGATACAATTAAAAATTCAAATAATAAAGTAAAAACCACTTGGAAAATTATTAACAATGAAACGGGTAAGTCGGTTAAACAAGAAAAACAACTCGAGATTATGGTCGACAATAAATTAGTTAATATAGCAGCCGACGTAGCTGAGGCATTTAATGAATTTTTTGCCAACATACCTATAACTACGACTCGCTCCTTAAATTCGTCCCCGTCTAAAGCTGAAAACCTTTTGCATAGCAGTGTGCCTAAATGTAGTAGCTTATTTAGCTTCGAGCATGTAACACCTCGTGATGTAGTTAATGTTTTTAACACACTTAAGTCTAAAAACACTGGTGATTACTGGGGTATCTCCATTAAACTATTAAGTAATATAATAGACATAGTAGCTCCATATTTAGCTGTAACTTTTAATAAATGTGTTGATTTAGGAACTTTTCCTGACCTCATGAAGAGTAGTAAAGTCATACCATTATTTAAATCGGGTAACAAAAATGACGTTGGCAATTTCCGGCCTATTTCTATCTTACCTGCATTCAGTAAAATATTTGAAAAGTTAATACTCAAGCAGTTGCTAAGACATTTTAATTTAAACAGACTTCTTCATGATGAACAATATGGTTTCACAAAAGGTCGTTCGACTACAGACGCAGGTGTTGCTCTGATGAAACACATATTTAACGCATGGGAGAACTCGCAAAATGCTATTGGAGTTTTCTGTGATCTCTCCAAAGCCTTTGATTGCGTGCACCATGACACACTTTTGCGTAAACTACGTCATTACGGTGTCCAAAACGAAGCTCTTAAAGTAATAAATTCTTATTTGCATAATAGAGTCCAATGTGTAGATGTTAATGGTGTGAAATCTTCCGGGCTACCAGTTCAGTTAGGTGTACCTCAAGGCTCAATACTGGGTCCATTCTTATTCTTAGTGTATATAAATGACTTACCTTTTTATTTAAAGGATATCTGTAACGTTGTACTGTTTGCAGATGATACCTCTCTTATTTTTAAAGTAGACAGGAATAGACAAGATTTTGACGACGTAAACAGTGCACTCTCAATGGTTACGGATTGGTTTACGACAAATAACCTAGTTCTCAATGCCAAGAAAACGAAATGTGTAAAGTTCGCTCTACCAAATGTTAGAAATCTAGGACCCAACATCGTCTTAGATAAAGAGGTGCTTGAAACTGTGAACTCGGCAGTTTTTCTGGGCATAACAGTAGATGCCAAACTTCAGTGGGGCCCACATATATCAAGCCTAGCGGGGAGGCTCAGTTCGGCCGCCTACGCTGTCAGGAAAGTAAGACAATACACTGACATTGATACAGCTCGGTTAGTCTATTTTAGTTATTTCCATAGCGTTATGTCCTATGGTATTCTGCTGTGGGGCAAAGCCGCTGACATTCAAAATATATTTGTTCTTCAAAAACGAGCTGTTCGAGCAATTTACCAGCTACGTGCTAGAGTTTCTCTAAGAGATTTTTTTAAAGATGTTGGTATTCTCACGGTGGCATCACAATTCATTTTCGCCAACATCTTATATATTAGGCAAAATATACACTTATACACTAAAAACAGTGATATTCACAATGTTAACACTAGAAATAAGGACAAACTACGAGCTCCCTTTCACCGGCTTCATAAGGTTCATAACTCATTTGTTGGGCTTGGTATAACCTTTTATAACAAGCTACCCTCTTCTATGCTAGATTTGCCTTTTAATGCGTTTAAAAATAAAGTAAAATCCAACCTTTGTTCAAAGGCATACTATTGTATCAACGACTACTTAAATGATAAGAATAGTTGGTCGCTGTGATTAACTCAAGACAATGTTTATGTTCTTTCTCCAGATTTAACTTACCTACTGACAGTTTGTATAAGTTTATATATTTTTTTTTATTTTATTTGACTTTATGAGTCAATTTTTTAATTATTTTTTTACGAGTCTATTTATTTTTATTTTATTGTTGACTTAATCTACTCATTACAATGTTTTTGTTATGAGTTTGTATTGCAATTTGTGGTTGGCTAGTGACCTCGACAATTGATTATATTATTTTTTACCTGAGCAACCGGCAGCAATTTCGTCATGCTCCCTTAGATGTCAATGCTTGCGGTAGCGTCGGGAGTCGGGTTGCCTCCTTCCCTCAAATATGGCGAGGGGGGTAATGGCTGATCTTTGCGTTATGCTCGTGAACGGGTGCTGCTTGTGGTGACTGGTCGTCTTGCTGATCATGGTTTTGTTATTGTTACTAGTAATTAACTGTACATTTATTTTACCTCGATGGTCCTAGTTTATCATTTATAACTTCCAATTTACAGCTTTATGTAAGCGGGCACGCCCTTTATGCCTGGAGGCTTTTATTTAGATATTTAGTTCTTTTTACGTTTAGTTTTTATTTTTTAATTCTGCTTGAGTATAGTTCTCGATGTTTTTGGTTGGTATATCGGCGTGTGCTAGCTAACATATGGCCAATAATTTATACTTAATTAAAATAATGTTTTGTGTTGCATAATAATTTTGCATACTATTGTATAGAGTCATTTTTATTTTTTTTCTAACTTGAACAGACAGCTGTGCTGCTGGGGAGTTTGTTGCGCCACTTCTTCTTCCCAGCTAAAGGCACTAGGAAGTGGTGAAGGGTGGGCGTTTTTGGGGGACTGTCTTATGTAATTTTGACGTTCGAAAAGTGCTGGTTCTCAGCCTAATTTGAATAAATGACTTTTGAATTTTGAATTTTGAATAGAGGTATGAGGAACAGGGTGTAAAGTTCACTCATCCTCTATAGAAAAGGGAGGATCCTCCGACCAGACGGGTGTTGTGTCAGGTGAGCAACTGCCCGACGACTGATGTTAAGTGACTAAATATCTTGATCGCGCGGTAAACTATGCTTGCGCGATGCAGGATTTGTGTGACGTCAGGTCTTTGATATGTAGTTCGCATGTGGCGATGTAGATGCCGCCACAGAGCTAAATATTATATTCGTTTGTATTCAGAAATGCGATGATTCCCGAGGGACATTAAGAAAATAAGACTGTACTTACGTAAAAATTTAGACAGCAAAAAATTCGTGAACTTGTTTGTCGAGAAGACAACATTATAGCAGTTCCCACTCACTGTGTTTCTGGTGAGGGTCTCGAAGCGATAGGCCCTCTCTCCGCAGCAGGGGTACCGACCAGCCGGTAGCGAGGGCCGCCCCTCCAGCGTGAACATGTGAGCCTGCTGCTCGTGGTGAGAACACCACTCCATCTGGACGATCGTCGAAGAAATTGTAATGCAGTTTAATTAAATGAAGGCAAGCACTTGAGAGGAGTTGTAGGTACCTACTTATTAATTATTTTAATGACTATAATTCTGTAAATATATATATTTGTTACGGTCGCGAATCATATTTTGATCAACATACAATATAACCTGTACCCTAAAATTACGTGATACACATACTGCCAAATTAAAATTAGGTAGAGGTTAAGTTCAGGGGGCCTACCACCAGCTCAAAAACAGTATTATTTTAATATTACTTCAGTGGGAGAAAGAGATGGAGCTATACGTCCTGTAGAGCTTCATCTCTTTCCCACACTGAAGTAATATTAAAATAATACTGCTTTATGAGCTTGTGGTAGGCCCCTGTTCATGTTAATTTTGTGTTGATATTCGTCCCAGAAACCGGGTGCATTACTTTATTTATTTAACATAAAACGGCCAAGGCCAATTACATTAGTTAATTAAAGACAAAAAATCATTAAGGTACAGTAAACAAAAGTATACAACTACTCGACAGTCATACGCTCATCTCACAATACTCCAGACATACTGACAAGATCTTCTTCCATTCATCCGCGAACACATCACATTACATTACAACCTAGTCGGTTTCACAAGGTACAAACAAAATATTGATTTAAGGCTACGTTCGCACGGACGTAAAAATATCGCAGCGGGATTTTATCGCGTAGGTGCCTGATTTTCAACTCTCCATGTTGAACCGAGTAATGAGAATCCAACACAGTGCAACTCGGCGCGGCGCAAAAACACACTATTGGATTTTCAACTCTTGGCACTAAGCAGAGCGTTGAAAATCTCGTGCAAGAAAAAAAATCTGGGCTAAGTACTGTAAATTTACCTGATAAGCCGGGAAGTAGCTGTCACAGAGCTGACAGTGCAGGAAGTGGCAGTCGGCCCACAGGCGCCAGTACACTCGCCGCCAAGAGCGCAGCTCCCCGTACAACCAAGTTATGTAGTCATTCAGACTCCACGAGTGGTCCCTAGGGTATGCACCACAGTATTAGCGAAAAGTTTTGAAAATCCAACAAGGAAACGGTTAAATATAAAAACGCAGATGAAAAGGGGATTCAATGAAATCAGAGTGCCAGAAAACCGAGGCCAGAAATGATGCTCCATGCGTGGCACTTTACTATTATAGTGCCCAATGTGAATGTGCTTACTTGGTATGAGACGAAACTACGTTGCCGCGTCTATCTATCCGCATACTAGCGGGCTGACACGGCACCTGCTCGGCAATATGGCGTCCTAGTAGCTTGTTGCATCTACAGTCAAAGAAAACAAAGATCAATCAATTATTATGCCTAGCTTTTCCCAACTATATTGGAGTCGGCTTCCAGTCTAACCGGATGCAGCTAAATACCAGTATTTACATGGAGCGTCTGCCTATCTGACATCCACAACCCAGTAACTGGGTAATACTATACCCCTTGGTAAGACTGGTTGTCAGACTTTCGAGCTTCTGACGACCCGTAACGCTAACGACTGTCAAAGATCTACGAAGGACAGCCGGGACCAACGGCTTAACGTGCTTTTGAGATACGGAGGAGTCTCGGTATGTAAAGATGGTTACCCATTCACGGACCAACCCCGGCAAGCGTAGCTTAACCTGATGGATCGACCCGTGCGGCAGTTAATACTTAGCCACGAAGAAAATAAAGATGAAGGAGTAAAATATCAAGAAAAAATTCTGGTTTTTCTCTCCACCGCCATAGTGTAATGGTAAATTATTATATATTATTATGAGCATATTACTTAGTCATTTCAAGATCGACACACAATAAGTGTGTGTACACTGATTGACAGCGACGGGTAACCAGCACTACCAGGTAAAGAAACCTTACTACTTTGTCCAATGGTCTTGTAAAAATACGTACTTGTTGCACTTAAAAAGCGTGGCGAGGCTGGAGTAGTGTCCCCTGAGGGTCTCGGGCACCGTCTCCGCGAGGGACAGGATCATCTTGCAGTACAGGCGAGACTGGATTTTATCCTTGCGGTCCCTGATGGCTTCCAGCTCAGCGTTCGTGTACATGGCTGATAACCTGGGTTGAATTGTTCTCTATGATTTTTTATTTTATAAAATGTGATTTATCCAAATTTTTACTAGGCCTCTGAAGCTGGGTTGATTGAATTAGTGACAGATTCGGGGAAGCTCTTGTGTAAGAGGGTCTTCGAATCTCAAAACTTTTTGTTTGTAAAGTCGAGTTTGAGGTTGGAGGCACTCCTACTTATGCAAACATTGAGCTTGCAGCTTTCTATTGCCGGCAGGCACAGTGCTGATACTGACTGTCTGACCACAGAAGAGAGCAAACATGACCAGTGAAGCACAGATACAGATACCGGCACGGTTCTTGAGCGCTCGGCGGAGGAGTGGGGATCGCTTTGCGCATCGTACACTTATGACAAAATAAAACGCACACCTGTTTATTATTTATTTTTTCTAAGTTACCTACGTAATTTCTTACTGGTTCTATGGTTGAAAGAAAAATTTAATAATGATTTATTAAATTGAGAAATGGAAATTGAGATCAAAGAAGTAGGTAGTTAACAAGTGTTTCTAATTTAAAATTATAACTTAGTTCTTGTAGTTTGTCAAAAATTACTAAAAAAACTACTACGTACCTACGTACTTTTTTTGTTAACATTTTTGACCTCAAATTTCATTTGTTCATGAAATGAAAAACATTTTTTACAAAAATGAAAAATATATTTTATAAGAAATTATACCCTCCGTAGTCGAGTGTCGTAGTGACAAAACGTTACGGTGATATAGGTGTGACACCTTCCATTAAATCACTGTCCACAATTAAACTAGTACTAGCAGTTGGCATTTCATCATCATCTTCCTCGTCGTCATCACTATCACTATCGGAGTCGGCATTAACTCGAATAATCAATTCCTCTGTTAAAGTATCAACCACATGATCACTTCGTTTGTACTCCTCTTCAATATTTTTAACTTTTTCGCACAACTTACTCCACTCGCTTGCACTCATTAATTCTACCTTTTCTTTAATTAATTCAGTCACTCCTTTGACGCTCCAAGTAACGTTCTTCCTGGATACGTACCCTTTAATCGCAGCCCATGCCATCTCAATCGGATTGAGATCTGGGTGATACGGAGGTAGACGAATTACGTCATGGTTATATTCTGCCAATATTCTGTCTATGCTGAATTTCTTGTACTTGTTCTTGTTAGATTTTACTAGGTTGTATAGCTGCGGTTTTAACATATCCTCACTATATTCTATGCCTTTTTCTGTTAACCAGGCCTGTAGTTCAGATTTTTTGGCATTTGATGTTGGTGCCGGGTCATACTGTTTATTATGGTAGGAAGCATTGTCAACTACCACGACGGAATTACTTGGCAGATTAGGTATTAATTGAGTTCACAGCCATTTTTCATAATTATCAAAATTCATATTGTCGTGGTAATCGCCTGTCTTAATACCTGCTTTAAATGTGAGTAATGCATTTGGAATAAAACCTGTCTCGGACCCAGCATGAACAATGACTATCCGCTGTCCTTTTGAAATAGGTTTTTTGATACCTTTAGTTGACTCATCTGACCAGGCTTTGGTAGTTGAATGAGAAGAATCTACATATGATTCATCCGTATATACTATAGGCCTTCCTTCATGTCTACACTGGCTCATTCGTTTTAAATATTCAATTCTTTTTAATCGAATATTTGAGGTCTCTATCAGCACCTGCCTATTATTTTCCGTGTTCTTCCATTTGAACCCTAAACTTTTGATAATTCTCCTCAAACTTCGTTCAGAGCCTTGAAAATGTATATCCTGCTGCAGTTTTCTTCGCAGTTTTTCTACAGTGGGCAATTCTTTTTCGGTGATATGAAAATTGTGTATACACCTTTTAATTACCCCCTGGTCAAAATTATCAACACCTGTGATAGGTTTCGCTCTAGGTCGTTTTTTTCCTGGTGTTCTAAATACAGAAAGAAACTCATCACCACAACTTTCTTTCACAATTCGCCTCACAGTTGCAACAGATGTGTTTGTAGCCTCCGCTGTTCTTTTTTGAACTTGTTTTAAATTTCTGACTCCTTCTTCAGCCTCCTTTTTCATAAAACAGTTTATATGGTAAATCAGTTTTCTGGCTTGTCTATTTAAAACAGTGTTTTTTCTTGGCATCTTATATCTAAAAAGAATTTAAATACACATGTATCTGCTTCGCTCCGCTCCCCCCCCCCCCTCCTTATAGTCTATGTCACTCAGGACCAAGGCAGCTTTCAACTGGTGAAAGAATTTTTTAAATCGGTCCAGTAGTTTGGAGCCTATTCAATACAAACAATCAAATCTTTCCTCTTTATAATATTAGTGTAGATAAAAACTTCATTTATAGTACATTTCGAAACAAGTAGGGAAAGTTTGTTATTGCATTCGAAGCGAGATACTCATACGAGTCGCGCAGCGCCGAGTATGGTAAGTAACCAAGAACAAATGCCCACGTGTATCGAACAACGTTCTTCAATATACTTCCGAAGAAATAAAATAATTGAATGAAAAATAGTTTTGCTATAATTACAAACTGACATTAATTTTTTTTTTTCCCCACTTTACTTTCGATAAATATCACCTTTTATTATAATTACAAAGGTCTAATTAATAACAAATTCACATAAAATATTTGCTTGGCAGATAATTAAAACGATGCAGTTTAAAAATTGGTGTCAATTAAATTGGCCGGAATTGTACTCGTCGTCGTGAGGTACGTGCAACAGGAGTAAAGAACGAATCCCGAGTGACGGCTATGACGCGATGCGCTACGGGCCAATCACACTTTACCCCGCCCCCGCGCCTCACTTCATACCACCAAAGGGACCCAATAACTCACTTTTGCGCAGGTGAAGGTCAGCGCTCAAGAATCGTGCCGATGATTGTACTGACTTACTGACCACAGAAGAGAGCAAAAATAACCAGTAAAGTGCAGATACTGAATAACTGACCACAGAAGAGAGTAAAAATAACCAGCTAAGTGCAGATAGTGACCAACTGACCACAGAAGACAGTAAAAATAACCAGCGAAGTGCAGCTAGTGACCAATTGACCACAGAGAGAGTAAAAATAACCAGCGAAGTGCAGATAATGACCAACTGACCACAGCAGAGAGTAAAAATAACCAGGGAAGTGCAGTTAGTGACCAACTGACCACAGAACAGAGCAAAAATAGTCTTTTGTGTTAATTATTGCATTTCGGTGGCCCTATTCTACGTATCTGCATGGTACCTACGTGGACGCCACAGATACCTACGGAAATTCATTAGAGATCTAACTTCAACTCCATTGTTCTTAGTTAACGTAATTAGTCACTCCTTACTCTTTAGTTAAATATAGTATGTTTTTTTTTTACTAAAACCCCACCCGTGTTCCTTCAGTTGCCGTGTTGCCAGGGGGCCACGATTTCCCTTTCGGCCCTTATTCGCAACCCCGGCAGTCATTGGCCCTAGCGGACCCCGTCAATTCTGCTGACATCTCTTTGAGGCGCGCGTGGAACACAACGCGCCGTCGACCCGGGCTTGGTCCTTATCGGACGGCGAGCTACCCATTGCTCACCGTCCGCAAGCCCGCGCCTACGGTGGCCGGAAATCTGCCTGAATTGACTAATTATCGGACTTCTAATG
This sequence comes from Agrochola lychnidis, assembly GCA_963680765.1. NCBI lineage: Eukaryota > Metazoa > Arthropoda > Insecta > Lepidoptera > Noctuidae > Agrochola > Agrochola lychnidis. The sequence goes on along the minus strand of OY796868.1, from coordinate 11,337,825 downwards.
ACTTGGCCAATAAATTCAATTCAATTCAATTCATTTATTCATTAACAATTTAAATATGACAAGTTAGGTGAAATAATTAGGGCTCAAACGAAAATAACGATTTTTGTGGCATAATATTGTATTTAATTTATAATTATAATAATAGGTAGGCATACCCGCCATGCACAGAAAAAAGGGCAACTTAACAGAAAATAATAATTAGTGTTAAATGATGAAGAAGTAATGTCAATTTTACATAAAATATAGGTCCTACTCGGAGGATAGCTAACAATATAAACTTACAAACAAATATAACTTTAATTAATCTTTTCATCATGAGATTCGTTTTTTTTTTGTGAAACTTTTCCATTTTTACTAATCATAATCAGGGTTATAATAACAAATGAGGATGCGGATGAGGATATCGAGATAATCGGGTTTGAGGATGCGGATGAGGATACGGATGTTGGAAAATTCTTTATTGAGGATGCGGATGCAGATGTCGTATGAAAAATAGCCTTTGTTTTGACACCCACAATCATGCCACCATTATCACATGCGGCCGATCGTCTGTCATTGGACAGGGACACTTCGAATTCAGGCAATAGGAACGCGTCACTCACACTCCGTCTCGCACATTTAGCTCGAGGGAGTTTAAAAAATTCACTATTTGAGCGAACAACGTAGGTAAGGTCACATCCCCATAGAAATTATGAGGCTGCGGATGAGGATGCGGAGCTTTTAAAATCTATACTTGAGGAAACGTATGTTTTGCGGATATCAAAATTTATGCGGATGCTCCGCATTTGCGGATGCGGATACGGACATCCGTTACATCCCTGATCATAATTTGCTGGTGAAACTTTTTTACAATTTCAACTTTTTGGTCCATATAGGTGTTAGTAATACTTTTAATACTATGTTAGTCCATAAGTAAATATACCGGTGATTTTTTTACCGTCTCGAAATTTTTACATGCTGTTCTACCCATGAATATAAACAACTTTCACTATAAGACGGTAAAAAAAATCATCCGGTATATTAAAAATCTATTCTATTTCTGTTTTGTTTTCATTAGTTATCGATAGCCATCATGTCCGTGAAGTTTTGCTAGCTAAATTAATTTGACATTGTAAGAAAGAAAGAAAGAAAGAAAAATATTTTATTTGGGACACGCACAGGAAATACATCAATAAAAAAATTAATATTTAAACCAACAAAATCATGAAAACAATAACACTATAAAAAGAAAAGAAAATAGCATGTATATTAAGCTTTCTAAAGTTTTAAAATAGGTACGTCAAAAGTAAAACAATTGTTTTTCTGCGCAATTATTCTGTTGATGCTTTTACGTCTTTCCCTCGATGGAAAGCGAAGTAAACAGGGGGCCTACCACTAGTTCATAAAAAGTATTATTTTAATATTACTTCAGTGGGAGAAAGAGATGGAGCTATACCACCTGTAGAGCTTCATCTCTTTTCCACACTGAAGTAATATTAAAATAATACTGCTTCATGAGCTGGTGGTAGGCCCAATCGCAAATGTAAACCGCATGGCGTTGCCTAGATATTTGTGAACTAACTAAACGTGATACATTTTTAATAAAACAGTAATGATAATTTTAACACCATTGGATACAAATAACAGATTAACATGTCTAGACTTACGACATTTTGTCAAATGTAAGGGACCTACGACGGAATGACACTTTTATCATTATTAAATTCTAACCCAAAAACATTTATACTAATATTGTTTAATTCCTCTACTTTTCCGACATCATTAATTTTAACCGGAAAATGTGTTCGATGTATGAGATACCGGTGCTGTCGAATAGGCAGCTGCATTTTTATTGCCTGGTTTTATAGCTCTTCTGTGACAGTTGACTGTAAAAAGAAGAACATCTTAATTAAGAAATGAGTTAGGTACTTATAAACAATATGTAAAAAAAAACCATGTCCGATCCGAAAGGGGCACATATGTACTGCAATAACATTACCAAAAAGTTTATTTTTAGGGTTCCGTAGTAAACAAGGAACCTTTATAGTTTCGTCGTGTCCGTCTGTCTGTCTGTCTGTCTTTCCGCCTGTCTGTCTGTCTGTCTTTCCGCGGTCTAGCTCCGAGACCCTTAGTACTAGAAAGCTGTAATTTGGCATAGGTATACATATTAATTACGCCGACAAAGTGGTAAAACAAAATTATGAAAATTGCCCCCCCCCGCCAGCTAAATGGTTGGTTTTAGATGTGTGAAAAAAATCACAGTAGAAGTTTATATAACGAAATTAAAAGGAAAACTATCACAGCTAAGTAGGCTCTACAAGTTAACGAGTAATAATCGACCAACTTAACTTTGTAGTTCCAAAAACATGTTTTCCCATACATTCCGTATGGGAGAACATGTTTATCAACTACAAAGTTAAGTTTGTTTTGGGGATAAATTCACCCCAACTACGGAACCCTTCATTGTGCGTGGTCCGACACGCACTTGGCCGGTTTTTAGGGTTCCGTTAAAAAACGGAACCCTTATAGATTCGTCATGTCTGTCTGTCTGTCTGTCCGTCTCAAAATCAAAAATCAATCAAAATCAAAATATTTTATTTCACATAAACCTACATGGGCACTTATGAAACGTCAGAAGCTAAGTGCACGGTTCGAAATGGACCGCATTCCGAGTTACGCCAAAAGTGATAATATCGCGAATCCGACCAAAGTCCAAAGTCACAATTATTACTCAATAACCTTTATATTTTGTGACTATTAAATTTGGTTGGATTCGCGATATAATCACTTTTAGCGTAAGTCGGAATGCGCCCTTGGTCGTTTCCTATGGAGAAGAGCCGGCAAGAAACTCCACGGTTACTCTTTTAAAATAATTGGCTTTTACAATACTTTCATATAACAGTGTTTCTAGGTATGGGAGGACAGTGTAGGTCTTTCAATAAGTACCAAGTACTTAACAAAATAGAAAATAGTCAACAGCTACCTAATTGCGCAACGTATTTTGATTACCATTCAAGTAGAATTTATTTCAATTTGATTCGAATTGCTTTTATTTTACGACTTTGGAATTGCAAAACTCCAATATTTTTTAAACAAACTGCGGTCTGTTTGATACTCCATTGAGTGAACGAAATGCGTCTAAAAAGGCTATTAATCGAATTGCGTAACCATTTTGACAGTTGTAATTTTGTTTCAAACCTTATAGTAATTTGTTTTGTCTGTCAAATGAAACAGAAGCCACTGTAGTGGTCGCAATAGATTTTACTTAGCAATCTTTTTGGGATTAACTCATGAAATCTCCATAATTATTAAGAAAAAAATTAAGTAATAGTCTTCCTGATAAATTGTGAATGTGTTTTTATGTAAAACCTCAATGATAAATCAATTTTATTGGTATGTTAAATATCAAAGCAGCGAGGTCGATTTTTAATAATAATTGTGAAAGTTTTCTTGTGAGTTTAGTGCCTACAACCTAAACTAAAAACAAATATTATGATATTCCAGAAACGAGGTATTTTGGTGGCATTTTAACGAAAGACAAATTCGTACCTCATACCGTAACAAACTTGAGCCACAAGCTTAGCAACCCAGTCGAGCTTGTAATACATTGGAAAAGCAAAAACTTATAATTGAGGAAGAACAAAAAAAAGCAGTTTGAATCATTTTATATTAATGGATTATGTAAGGACATTGATGAACATACCACTATTGCCACATCATTGTCTGTTTAAGGTATGTACTTACTTATTATTTTCTTTCTAAGTGTTGAACATTGAATGTGTGTTAAGTACAGCAACAATGTTACACACATAGGGATGTATTTATAAACATTGCTTATAGTTAAGTGACGTTAAAACCTCAAAAATGTATGATTAAACAGTTGCTCATCATTACATAACTTTATGCAACGTTTATAAATAAACCCCATATTGTTTATTGGTGAATATGAAATGCACCATCAAACGTAAACTTACCATACATTTAAATACCATACATATATTTTCAGTTGCCTAACCTACTACTTGTATGAATTTTTACTTAGCAATTATAACAACAAAGTAAAGAAAGTAGGTAGGCAACTGAAAATATATCTAAGTACCTATCTTAAATGTTTTTCACTTATTGTTAATATTATTAAAAAATCGATCTGCCCAGCCTTTTCCCAACTATGTTGGGGTCGGCTTCCAGTCTAACCGGATGCAGCTGAATACAAGTATTTTACATGGAGTGACTGCCTATCTAACCTCCACAACCCAATAACTAGGTAATACGATACCCCTTGGTAAGACTAATTGTCACTTTCGGGCTTCTGATGACCCATAACGACTGTCAAAGATCCACAAATGACATCCGGGACCAACGGTTTAATATGCTTTTCGAGGCATGAAGGAGTCTCGGTATGTAGAAATGGTCACCCATCCACGGACCAACCCTGGCAAGCGTAGCTTAACCTGATGGATTGCCCCGTGCGGCTGTTAGTACTTAGCCTATTAATATTATTAGTAGGTAAGAATATTTAAGTCAATTGTTGCTTATAATTGACCCAATTGTTGTTTATAGCAGAATATTGCTATTCTGTGGAATATATTGAAGATTTACTATTCTTTTTTTTTCAGGTGTCAGGCTCAACTACATTATTCAAGATTTTTTTTAACTGTCTCTCATACACTTACAACAAGCAGTACATACATAATCCATGATGATTTCCACAGGAAGACATTAGATTCCAAATTCCACTAATCCTTACAGTATGTTTGTTCCAATTCCTTTTTGCTCTATGTCCAAATATTTCATATTAATGTGAATAGATGGTAATGGTGCCGATTCTCTTGTCCAGTGTTGAGTTAAGGTTGTAACAATTTAATAAAACAGTTTTATTTGTTTACCATAATTTATTTCTCTCTATTTCCTTTAAATCTAATGAATGACAGTTAATTTAGGTAAACACCTTTAAATAGTATCATTATAATTATAAAATTGTCTGTGTTTGTATAAAACAAATAGTATGCCATTCTTAATTATTTCATTTAAAGTTATTTTTATTTGTCCGTCTATAGTTCATAATTAAAACACTTTATTAAAGTTTACACTGTTATCAATTAACACAATAGTTTATATCACTGTCGTACAAGACTATAATCAAGTTTTCTAAAAAAAATATTTCATGAAGGATCTTCAGTTTCTACTTTTGTACTTAAGAAGCTTGAAATCTGAAGTAGCAGAGCAGCAGTGCAGCACAGCAGGGGCAGTATCATTCATGCTGCCTTCATGTCTTCGTAGGTGAAATTCCCCAGGAACTCTACATTTTAAAACAAAGTCATATTACTTTCTGCTCAAATAAAGTACTCATGTGGCAAAGTAGACATATCAACTAGGCCCATGGCTAGATGAAAGCCATCTATTATCATCATCGTCATGCTGGTTGTATAATTTCTTCTTTATTTAGGGCTGATTTTTCAGTCTCCAGATATTTTATAATACTAAATTATAATGGTAATTGGATAAACATAAAATATATATTACGATGTGTCTGTCAAAAGTTCAGCCAAGGAAATATATTCATAATTGAGTTGCTATGCTTAATTCTTAATGATGTGTCAAAAAGCTTACCTTCAATGATTAATACATAAGATTCTTAATCCAATCCATGTTTGCCACCTTGCCACCAACTTCTTTGTTAGGAAGTCAACAATATTGATATTTGGTAGTGTTCCATTCTTGTGTTTTCAGCACGTCTGTGAAAATATTATGAATATGTTTTGTAGTTATCTGTTATTTGGTTAGGTAGTGGATATTATAGTTTATTTCAGCATCTACTTATGTACAAAAATATCAATTAACAATTTTAGTTAGAATGTGAGACATAGTACGTAACTATTATTTTAACCACAATAAATAGTTAACCTCGCGTAAGATGCCTGTGTCTACGCAACAAAAGAATGATTGTCCGTATACGTAGACTCACCAATAATGTACCTACAGCTACAATAATCTAATGAGATACGAAGGTACTCTCACACACGTTATTCCTATTTATATTGGTTTACTTACTTGTAGTGATAATATCGACTTAGATACTTTTCGCTATGGAGCAAAACAGCCTAAGTCTTAGTCCATGTACTTAATTGTAGTCTGTGATCTTGGTGAAGCTAGTACAAAACGAAGGCGGTGTCTCGAACGAGAGAATTTTCCAAAGTTCTTCCGACTTCCACAAGCCACAAGAATAATGTTCCAAAACTGCTTATTACAGGCCCATGTTTCTGTACGTGAATAGTAAATATAATTTTGTATGTTGAAAAATATAAAACAACTATTAATTTAAAACAAAAACTTTACCGAAATCAACAAAAATAAAATGTAAACAAATGCGTCGCCATGATTGATATCGTATTCTCCACAGAATTCAAAGAATATTCATTCCAGCCCAAATTATTGTCAAAGGTTTAACATGTGATGTCATATGCCTTTCCTTTTCTTTTCCCTACACTCTGATAAAGTTAGAGCAGCAAAGGTATACTTTAGACAGGCAGTAGTTTGCATTAAATCGTCAACGCATAACGCAATGAGGGCAGATCATTCAACTTTTACTCTCAGTGTTGCAATTTTTTTCCCCTAAGTCCACTATAGACTTGCGTCTAGATACATCGAAACGAATCAAAAATCCGATTTCAATCAGAAACGGAATCGTATCGATAATCCGAACTAGACAAACCGATTTCACAAAACCACGGAAGTGTGGTTTTGCCTAAGCAAATTTTTGTTTATATTTGAATAGTTTTGATCGATGCACTTACAACCGAATAATATTACTAGAGACGATCGAAACTGCGAGCCGGAGCCTCTCCTGAAATCGGTTTTCTGTTACCGACATTCGGCCGCTGTTTTGGGAGTCCATTTGAAGATTTGAGTATGAAAATAAAACATAACTTATGTAATCATAGTATTTTTAGGGTTCCGTACCTCAAAAGGAAAAACGGAACCCTTACAGGATCACTTCGTTATCAGTCTGTCAAGACCCTTTTTCTCAGGAACGTACGGAGGTATAAAGTTGAAATTAATATCAAATACGTCTGTGGTCCCTTAGAGCTCTAAAAAATCAAGCTTCTAAGTCAACACAATAAAAAATTACGGCTATTTAAGCGACATATTTTGGTACTCGCAAATAAATCAAAAACTACCGGGTACTTCGTTGACCTAGACTCATAAAATTTGGCACAAAGCCCGTCTCATTGCACAAGTAAAGGAAAATGACAGAAAATTGTAAATTTTCAGTTTTATCACATACAAAAAGAAAAAACCATTACAAACTTACATTTGCAGTTGGAGAATTGACCGTGACATATATCAATATAGGGGAGATGTTTTTCAACTACAAAGTTGTTTGTTTTTGGGATAAAAACTCCCAGGTTTAGTGGAAATCCCTCTAAGTTGACAACACTGCTTTTCTACGATTTTGTCATAGGCCACAGATAGCAAAGACGTGACAAGAAAAACGTTTTATTACGTAGTTCAATTGTGGTAGAAAGTATTTTAAAAATTGGTTTTTCATTTTTCGGCAATCATTGTACATTTTTATTTATAAGCACTAGTAGATCATCAGTTGTAATTAAAACAAAATTACATTATAGCACAATAATTTGAATATTAACCATTCATAGATGCTGTAACTAAACATATAAATTTAACAATTATAGACAATTGTATTGAACATCCCTATACAATTTCAGTCGTATGGTAAAAAATGTACATCGCAATTCCAATTATGGCATGCGATTAAGATTGGACTTGCTTTCGATTCAGAATTGCAATCAAAAATAAAATATGTTACGCAATTAGGCTGCCGGTAAAATTCCCCGTTGAAAAAACAACACCCTCACGGATCGGACAGAATTATTTTTACATGTTGTATGTGTATTTAGAAATTAGAAAAATATCAAAATCAAAAGTCATTTATTCCAGTTAGGTTGAGAATCACCATTTTTCGAACGTCAAAATTATATAAGACAGTCGAGACATCCCCCAAAAATACCCGCCCTTCATCACTTCCTAGTGCTTAGAGTGGGTAGAAGAAGTGGCGCAACAAACTCCCCAGCAGCACAGCTATCTGTTACGTTAGAAAAATTTGAACGAACGCGAAAAACTAATATTCATTGGTGTCGATTCTCTTGTCAAAAATGCCTCTAAACTAGACTAAAAATCACCAAAATTTAGTTTAATCCTGTCAAAAGACGATTTCCCATTCTGAAATAGACTAAAATGACACAACTTAACTATATTTTAGTTTGGCAGTGGTGCCGATTCTCTTGTCACAAATGCCTCTAAACTAAACTAAAAATCACTAAAATTTAGTTTATTCCTGTCAAACGACGATTTCCCATTCGGAAATAAACTAAAGTGACACAACTTAACTATATTTTAGTTTGACAGCACTAAGATGGCACTGAGATATTAGTTTAGTGAAAATGGCAATTTTGCTATTCTGAATTTGACGTTTTTAACCTAAAATTTAGATTTTCTAACTAAATATGACTATTTTTAATCGCGACTAAAAACATGTGGAATAAAATTGGTTGTCATGAACTAAAATTCACACCAACACCTCGACTTCAGATGAAAAAACAGTACTGAATATTTTTTTTTCTTTTGCTTATATCTCGAAAACGGTATGTCCAATCGCAAAAATAATGAAAATTTCGAAACCCTTTATAAAACACTTAAACCCCTAACACTCTGCATGTAGGTAATATTTTTTCTTATTTTCCATACAAAAAGTGAAAAATCCATATAAAACACGTGGAGGCTGCCCCCCCTGTGCGCCTCCGGCTCTAAAAAGATTCACGTGGTTATGTATCACGTGTGGAGTCGCGATTGTCAAATTCGATTTAGATGTGTCAAAATTATTTTTAAATTTAGGGAATTTATTTTACAGAATAGCTTTGAGATTCTCATAGTCAAAAGTAAGGAATTTTACTCAAAAATGCATGTAATGTGGTCATTATTTTGACAACCTTGTTCGAGCAAAGTCGACCTTGCCGTTCTGTTTCAAGGAGCGGCCGGCAAAGTCTTGCTGGTCGCTCTAACAGGCCGGAAAACATTGCCGGCCGCTATTTTGACGTTTCAACGTTTTAAAAAATCAAATGCAAAAAGATTTTATTTAAAACACAGCTGTTTGTATTTATAGAGATAGGTACAAAAAGATTTCATTCCATATTTGGCTGTATAGTTCCAACTACCATTGTTAAAAAAAAAAAACAAAGAAGTAACAAAAGCGCGGTTCAGCGAAAATTTTATTTTTATTTAGTGACTTTTTTGGTAAAAATGAGCTCTCAAAGCGAACATTCTTCCGATTCAATGTGTTTAACACCGCCAGACATTAAAGATGAAGCTAAATTAGTGGTTGAAAATTTAATACCGCGAAACTCAAAGGAAAAATATAAGCTTGCATATGAAAAATTTGTGCAGTGGAAATTCAGTAGGAAATCTAAATCTTTACTTGCTGGTTTTATTTAGATTAGGTACATTTTTGAGTAAAGCACTATACAAGCCTTGGCCCACTATGACTGCTTCGCTGGTCACGCTATGATTGCCTCGAGCTAGCCTAGCTACGCTCTAGGCCTTCCAGCTTGGCCATCATTGCAGCCCTTGCTGTCCTCGCTGTAAAGGCCTCGACCTACGGCCTCGGCCTTTATCTCAGCTCGTCCATCAAGTGCTGCACGCTGACCGCGCTGTGTCGGCCTGGAGCTGCGCTACGCTGCGCTGTCGGCCATCATCAGCGCGACCAGCAAAGTAGTAATTATAGACCGCGGCAGTAATGTACTATTAGTGATAGTTTAGTTAGTTTAGTTTGGTGTACAAGAGAATCGGCACCAGTACCTACTACGATGGTACTGAGAATTAGTTTAGTGAAAATGGCAATTTTGCTATTCTGAATTTGACGTTTTTCACCTATTTAGATTTTCTAACTAAATCTGACTATTTTTAATCGCGACTAAAAACGTGTGGAATAAAATTGGTTGGAACTTTAAATTCACACCAATACCTCGACTTCAGATGCAATAACAGTATTTGAATCTTTTTTTTTCTTTTGCTTATATCTCGAAAACTGTGTGTCAAATCGCAAAAATAATGAAAATTTCGACACCCTTTTTAAAACACTTAAACCCCTTATACTCTACATGTGGGTAATATTTTTTTCTTATTTTCCATACAAAGTGAAAAAATCCATAAAAAACACATCGAGGCGCCCCCCCCTGCGCGTTTCCGACTCTAAAAAGATTCACGTGGTTAGGTATTACGTGTGGAGTTGCAATTGTCAAATTCGATTTAGATGTGTGTCAAAATTATTTTTAAATTTAGAGAATTTATTTTGCAGAATAGCTTTGAGATTCTCATAGTCAAAAGTAAGGAATTTTAGTGATAGTTTAGTTAGTTTAGTTCGGTGTACAAGAGAATCGACACCAGTGTCAAGTAACACAAACTGTAACACAAACTTACTTAATTATTGCTTCAATCATCGCACAGTTCTCGTATAACTCATCATTGTATGATGAATCAAACGCTTCACTACTTTCAAATTATTCACAGACTTTAAACAATTCTTGGTCCACGTCATCGTTGAAAAGCGAGGGAGTGTAAAAGAAAGCACTGACACAAATCTCACTAGCATCCTCCATCTTGTTTGCAAAAAAAGAAGTAGGAGATAGTCCTATCAGTAAAGGGTTAGTAGACCAACTGATGCTTGAGTAGAACTTGCATAAGTATTTATAGTATTGTTGTAGGAGTCGTCTGTAAGTGTGTAGTTATATTATGGCGAATTGACGATAACACACGAATGTTCCCTAATCACTAATTAGGTGATTACCGTAGCACAACAGTTGTTTTTGTTAAGTTCACTAATTATAACGTTCCCACTTATACACTGTAATAATTACAGGTGATTAGGTACGCAGATTGAGATACAATAAGTAGACAATCGCCGGGTACCTCCACGCTAACAGGGAAAGGGTCAGGGGCGTATCTATCTCTGTATCAGCCGTAATAAAATAAAAATTAAATTAAATAAACAAATAAAATAAAAGGTTTCATGCTACCGGAGCGGTCCAATTCTCAAGCTCTTGCATGTCATGATACTCCAATTTTCTTCCTCGCTCTTGCATTCTCTTAGTTAGGTCACAATGACAGCTTAACTTTCTGAGTCAGGGTGCTTCATTTTATATAATTTGTAAAAAAAAAACAGTACAAAGCATTAGGCACCAAGCATTAAGCCCGCCTCTGTACATTTCTGTTCTTGAAGTATTGAATAAATAAATACATTTCTTTTGAGCTTTTCCGCAGTCGGGTAAAAAGGGGCCCCAACAACTTTTTATATAGGGCCCCTTTAGGACTAGTTACGCTTCTGAAAAGGGTTAATTAATTCCTCTATGGGGGGATAACCTTGTTTATCGTACGAAGGCAACTGTGTTTACAGGTTACAGGACGGGTCTGCTGCCTCTACGGCAGTTATGGAACATAAAGTTTATCGTTGCCTAGATCGTTGCCTAGATCGTTGCCTAGGTCGTTGCCTAGGTCGTTGCCCAGCACCATTATGAGTGGAAGAATCTCGTGATTATAGATCTATTTTGTTTTTTCATTCAAACTAACTGACTAACGTGACAAATACTTACACCTATTTTTCTGTTTTTTTTTTTTTTCTAGAGGTCCTCAGGGATTAGTCCACCTGCTACCTCATAAGTAGTACTAATTATGAATGTAGCATTGCGTACCTGGTAAGCAACGCGTCGCTTAGACACGCCAAATTGGTGGACGTCTTCACGATGTCATTTATGTGAGCGTGGCAGTAGATGAGGCAGTCGTGCAGTAGTGGCTCCATCTGTACACATCCTTTATTTAATTTTGGTCTTTTGAGTTTGACTCCTTTTGTCTCAAAGGACCAAGATAACTAACGTTTTTCTTAAGAGGAGGCTCCCTAAATTGTTAATTTGCAATAATATTCTGAAAAAGTCACGCATACAATCAAAATGGAACTTTAGTATATGATTTATTTAATCTTTTTCTTTCCATATATTATAAGACAGTTACGTAATTGGAACATTTTCGCTCGATTAATTTTTACGATATTTTTTCTCTAGATCAATTATTTAGTTTAGTTATAAACGAAATAAGAATTTAGACTTACGAAATTTAGTTCCGTGCTAGAACACGACCAAAGAACGCACGCGATATTCACCTTTATTACTGATGTATTAGCGTTTAGCACGTAGTGGAATGGTGGGATGCATGGGGGGCGGAGTTTGCGTGGAAATTGTATTTTGGAGTGCCTGGTTATAAGCACTCTATTTCAGTTAGCCCGATGTCCTTATTGTTTTAAGTTTCCAATAATATTAAGTTCATGATAATGACTTTACCTGTAGAAATGAAGCTGACACGAGGATTGGTACCACATTGTGAGGGTCGAGCAGAGGCCAGTCGGCAACCAAAATAGTATCCCGTTTCACCCAGCGCATTAACCAGTCGAAAATCTGAGGAAGAAATTAATTATTATTATCTTAAGACGACGACAACTGACTTTTAATGATTTTATACTGAAGATCACTTCTAAACGAGTAGTGTTAATGATTTGGGAAAAATATATGTTAAATTAGAGCATTTTCTTAATAACTCAATCTGTGAATATTTAAGATAATGTTTGTATTACCTAGTGTAATTAATTTGTAAAGTAATGTATTTTTTTTTTTTTTTTTGGGTGGGAAATTATCAAATAACTTCTCCCGCTCTGGGCGGAGCGGGAGGGCGTGTCAGACTCTTACTGACTAAAACCCACCCGTGTTCCTTCGGTTGCCCTGTTGCCGGGGGCCACGATTTCCCGATCGGTTTTCTTCGAACCCCCGGCAGGCATTGGCCCTAGTGGACCCCGTCAATTCTGCTGACATCTCTTTGAGGCGCGCGTGGAACACAACGCGCCGTCGACCCGGGCTTGGTCCTTATCGGACAGCGAGCTACCCATTGCTCACCGTCCGCAAGCCCGCGCCTACGGTGGCCGGAAATCGGCTCGCGATTCCCGCCCCGGGCGTCTCCTCCTGCGGCGGTTAGGGGCGTGAGGGCGCGAAATTTGCCTCTCCCTCACGCGTTCCGCCTCCTCCTTCGCGAGCATTACCGCTTCGCAGAAGGAGGTGACGGCCTGCCATTTCCTCTCGCTCCGTATCATGGCCTGAACCAGGGCCGGGCGCGAGAGATCACCGCCGCCGATCGCCTCTACGAGGACACGGCGTTGCTCCGCCCAAGCCGGGCAGACCTCCACCGTATGCTCCACCGTGTCCTCAGGCCGATCCACACAATGGTGACACCCGGGTGTTTCCTCCCGCCTTATCCTGAACAGGAACCTCCCGAAGCAGCCGTGTCCGGTGAGGACCTGCGTCAGGCGGAAGGTGAGAACGTCGTGGCGTCTCTCCAGCCACTCCTCAAAGACGGGTCTTATCGCCGCGATTGTGGTAAAAAACTGAGAATCACGCAAAATCTATAAAGCTTATTTTTTTAAACCTTCACCATTTTAAAGATAATTTAATTATTTATCTTTTAGTATACGTGTTTTATTATAATACCTTTTGGTTTATGTATAATAAGTTAATAATGCGTCTAATTTGGGACAGCGCTCCAAGGACTCGCCCATCAAGATCAAGATGGGCGAGTCCAATTACTGGCTAAACATACGACGCGTTGCGTGAGCACAGCACAGAACACGCAAGCCCAATGGTTTCTATCTATGATATCTTCAGTATAAAATCATTAAAAATGATTTACCACCGATTTTTAATGATTTTATACTGAAGATGACGTCTAAAGGAGTAGTGTTAGTGATTTGGAAAAAGTATATGTTAAACTAGCTGTGCCCGCGACTTCGTTCGCGTGGTTGTCGAGAACAAAACAACGTCGTTTAGATAAGAGTATATCACCTTTTTGATGATTTAGATAAGAGTCCTGACTTTGGTATAGTTGATTACGTTAATGCTTCTCCATATACTATGTTAGCGGTGAAATTACCCGGAGCATATACAAAAAGGTTGTTTGGGTTGCTAACACGTGATAGAGAAACATAGAGTTGGCCGTGTGAAAAACAATCAAAAGTAAGGTCTACACCCGCAACGGATAACGTCTGGCCTTGGGCTTTATTAATAGTCATAGCGTAACAGAGGCTTACAGGAAATTGCACACGTTTGAAAGTAAACGGAAAATTATTGGGGATAATGGGTATCCTGGGAATGAAAACAACATCACCGGAGCCGCAACCTGTTAAGATTTCGGCTTCGATGACATTTCGTTGGAGATTTGTTACTCTCAACCGAGTTCCATTGCATAGTTTTGGTGGGCTTAAATTTCTGAGTAGAATGATTGGTACTCCGACTTTTAAATAAATTTTGTGTGCTGGAAGACCTGGTGTATTTAGAGAGTCTAAAAATTCTACTGGATAGTGGGTGGCATCTCCTTCTTCCAAAACCGTGTTAATAGATAAATATTCCCTACTTTCTCCAGAAACATGTACCAATATTTGAGAATTTATTGCTGCTGCTTGGTCGTTGCGAGGTGCCAAAATAGCTCGTTGGCATAGCCAAGCAGCGTCATGGTTCGAGATCTCTGATGGATCTCCGTATACAGAGGAAATGAGTTCCTGCTGTGAGGCAACAGAAGAACACAGGCTTTCGACTAAAGTTACTTTACCTCCTTCTTGAGTCGGGTATGTGCCGTTACCAATTTGAAGTAGTAAATTTGAGAAAACCTGCGCGTTTGCGTCACCTCCCAAATATGCTCGCATATTAAAGCTCAAATTAGTTAATATGACACTACGTCATAAAATAGAGCTCTTTAAACAGGCACCTATTTCATCGGCCCTCGTTCCTCTGGGTATTATAGGGAGTGTCTGCCTAAAGTCTCCACAGAATACCGGTCATTTTGTCTTATATCTCACAACGTTCTATCTACAGCTTCCACAGCTTTACGATTTGCCATCGTACACTCGTCCCAAACGATAAGGGCGCAATCGCGTAAAACCCTTGCTTTATCACTATTGCGAGACACGTTGCAAACAGGGTTTTCTGTGCGGTCCAAGTCAATTGGTATTTTAAATGTTGTATGTGCAGTTTTTCCTCCTGGTAATAAAGTGGCAGCTATTCCTGAGGAAGCGACGGCAAGGGCAATTTTGTTTTGGCTCCTTATTTGAGCCAAGATAACTTTAGTGAGGAAAGTTTTACCTGTTCCACCAGGTGCATCTAAAAACAGCATTTCTCCTAATGAATGTTCTACACTACAGCATACTCTATCAAAGATTTGACGTTGTTCTGACGTCAAATTTGAACAGCCATTTCGCAATATTTCTGCTAACTCTTCGGGGTTGTAATTTATTTCAGATGTATACCTACTCCCTATTAATTCGTTCCCCACCAACTGTCGGTGTCGGCAAGCCGTATTGACTGAGGGGGTTCCCTCCTATACTTGTAACTATATCTTGTATAGCCAGCAAAGACCTATTATGGCAGCTTTCACGTACTTGGTCAGAAGTTTCACTATTTATATTTTGCTGTCTCAAAAAATCTTCGGCAAACGCGTCTTTATATTTTTGCCACAACTGCCCAGCGTCCGATAGGCCACAAAATGTCAACAAAATGGCAAATAAATGGCGCAAACGATGTGGACTATCACTGACGCATGCTTCGGCTAAAGCATCATCCCAATGCTGATCGCCATCTAATAAATGCCGTGCGCGGCAAGCAGCTTGAAATGTGGGATATTCTATATCGTCCACTTTGCGGAGCTCAGCAAAAGAAGTAGGTCCTCGCACTGTGTGCAGAAGAAGGCGTAAATAATAACACTCTGCATTATTTGGGTGCACCGTGTATACTCTTCCAATCACGTGTTCTTTAAAAATGCCGGACTCACCTTCTACAGCAGTTCCACGTCTCCTGCGATTAAAAACACCTTGCTGCTTGTTATAAGTATAATAATGTGGCACTTCAATGTACAACAGAGACTTAGCGAAATTGTCTCTTTCGCAAAGGCGAAAGAATGCGAGCAAGGTGGTTTGTCTTGGGTTGTTCATTCTTTCTGCCACATTTTCTGGCTGAAAGTAAACTCGCTGCCCGCCTTCCAGGTGCACGTCAAGATGGATGACTGGCGGATACCTTTCATGAATAGGGAAACTCAAAATGCGCCAAACTGCCTCCGAAGAGCTTATGTATCGGCCAGATTGATACCTTGTCACTTCATCAAATTGGTTGTTATTTCTTAGAGCTATCATGGCTTGATCACTACCTTTATTAACATATTTACATATATATTTTATAGATTCGACGCTATTACAAATTTCAACATTAATGTGTGCTTGAAAAGCTTTTGACAAAACTGGAGAATACGGTACCACCCAACTATTATTTAGAATTATTTCTTGTCCACGGAATCTGACAGTAGCTGTGAAACCACCTTGTGACGGTGATCTTCGCCGGTATTGCGGATACCCATTTTCCCCAGCCATAGTTAGTTCTTTCAGTGCTCTGGGGTATTTTTTTGAGCATTGACCATCTTTCATGCACGGTGATTCCCTGTTTAAGACGCCACATGGCCCGTGAACCATATGTGTTTTTACTATGTCATGCAAATTCGGATCTGCATTATAGTCCGGAAATTGTGCACTTATGACACTGTCTATAGCATCGGGACGAATTTTTTCTTCCAGCCACAGAAGAATGTGCGCGTGGGGTAAACCACGCTTTTGCCACTCGACGCTATACATAAAACAAAGAGTTGAACCGAAAACTTTCTCCTTTGTAAGTAGATTAATCAAGACTTTGAGTTTTAAATGAAAAATCCTAGCAATAATGTCATGTCTGTCGTATGACGCCTGTCCTGTGAGAAGTGCCTGGCAAATCTCAGTCTACTTTGGATTTGTTGTAAATGTAATAAAAAGGTCCGGCCGGCCGTATTTACGGACGTAACAAAAAGCATCTTGCGTTCGTTCGTGCATATACCGCGGACCGCCTGTGAAACTGGATGGCAAAATAACCAATCGACCCAAGACTTCGACGTTATTATCTGATTGCATGGCGTCCCGCAAGTGCACGTATTCTTCAGCGCGTAACCGTCGCTGGTTAGTGCGAATATACACTAAACGTTCAGTTTCTATTTTTGCGTACATGTCCACAATAAATTGGCCGAACAAACCACGAAATCGTTGCAAATATACGAAACTGTTTTGCCTTATTTGTAAAAGGTAGGAATAGTATTGTTGAGCAGATATTTTTTTTTTGATAATTAGTGACTCTCGTAGTAGGGTTCACTTGGTACAGCCCAAAATTGTACCCATCTTCACCATGACAATAAATTAGTGGATATTGCAGGGCGTCGTAAGCTCGGTGGGTTTCCAAAATGCGTTGAAGGCGATCGTCGCGTGTACGCAACACGATATCACGTCTCTCACACTCCTGGTCGACTAAAACAACTGCAACTTCATCTGCGACGGATGCATTGTGTCTTCCACGGTGTTCACCCACAGGACGTCTATCGGCACTTATAACAATTTTGAAATCATTGCTGCCTTGTGGAATTGACTCCAATGCAGCTTTGAATTCACGAACGTACTGGTTACGTGATGCAGCAATTCTTGAAGTTGACCCAAAAGCTCAGCATTGAGCTGGGGAAAATTGTGATTTCTAACATTGAGCTGTTGCGTGTAATCGGATACAAAATAAATTTGGAGAAAGTTGGGTTCATTTTCTGGCAGCAAAGATCCAAAAAGGTGATAAACTTGACCTTGTACTTTGAAAGTTGGCATGAACGGTCCTTCCGTTATTTGTTTTGCCCCAAAGGAAGTCATTTGGAAAGCACTGTTATATAAACGAATATTATCCAAAAAATGTTTCGACTGGGGATGATCGCCATTCAGGAGACTTTTAAATAAGTGTGATGGATCTTGGAAATTTGGAAGAACAATTTTTCCATTTGAGCAGCACATTCCGTCTGTCTCTTTCCTCCATTTCAAAGCATGACAAAAATTACAAATTTTTCTCATGTCACCCACGGAAGTAAAGCCAGCATAATTAATTCTAGACGAATATGTGAACCCTGATTTTTGCCTATTGTCCCAAGGTAATAAAATATTTGCATCGTCATTTTCCATGGACTCATCAGCTCCGCTATTTGTTTCTTTATTCATATGGTATCGAGCTCGTTCTATTTCTAGGCGAGATTGACGTTGTTCTGCTGTTTCTGCTCGTCTTAGTTCATCTATTCTTTCCCTTTCAGATGCAAGATAACTTTCATTGTTTCTTTGTACACCTACATAGTTATGTCTAGCTATTTGTAATCGTTCTTCTCTTTGGGAGAGAGATTCAGACTCGCGCGAGAGAGCGTGTCGCTCTCGGTCAGATGACAGACGTGCTTGGCGTTCCTCGATACTCTCTTGAGAACGCAAAGTCGCTTTCCGAGTTCTTTGCGAACTTAAGCGCGACTCCCTTTCTGTGAAAGTCTCTGACTCGCGTGAGAGAGACTGGCGCTCCCGATCAGCAGACAGCCGAACTTCGCGTTCCTGGATACTCTCTTGAGAACGCAAAGTCGCGGTCCGAGTTCTTTGCGAACTTAAGCGCGACTCCCTTTCTGTGAATGTCTCTGACTCACGTGAGAGAGAGTGGCGCTCCCGATCAGCAGACAGCCGGACTTCGCGTTCCTGGATACTCTCTTGAGACCGCAAAGTCGCGGTCCGTGTTCTTTGTGAACTT
This sequence comes from Agrochola lychnidis, assembly GCA_963680765.1. Taxonomy (NCBI): domain Eukaryota; kingdom Metazoa; phylum Arthropoda; class Insecta; order Lepidoptera; family Noctuidae; genus Agrochola; species Agrochola lychnidis. Next base: position 11,319,088 of record OY796868.1, on the reverse strand, counting down.
AAACGTGACTCCCTTTCGGTGAACGTTTCCGATTCACGTGAAAGAGCGATGTGCTCTCGGTTAGCAGATAACCGTGCTTCACGATCTTCTTCCGATTCCTGAGACCTACAAAGTCTCATCCTTTTCGTATTCCGGCTACGCAGCGAAAGGTTAGTTTTTTTTCTTTGAGGCATTTTCAAGGAAAATTAAAGCAATAAACAAAACCAACAACACTTATGACTGAATCGCCTACAAACTTAAAAGAACGGTGCGTCGAACAGTCTAGTGTGACAACGTATCGTCTGTTCGTGACTCAACGAATTGGCAACACTAACTTACTGTATAACGATTGGCACTATTGGATTCAAACTACGAAGTAAATAAAATACAATCTTTACTTCGTACTTCAAACCAATGACCAAACGAAACCAATAAGATAAGCCAATACTTTTTTTTCGACCAATTTAGAAAATCGATAAACCAAGCAATCAAAGAACTTTTACGACACACGCAAGAACTTTTAAGACACCTAACGATAGCCAATTTGCCTAGTAAACACGGTGGACGTCATTCTCGCGCGGAAAATCTTAACACCGCGATTCAGAAAATGACGTCATTTGCACAACGCCATCTATCGGATTTGGATTTCAACTATCAACATTAGTTCTATTTTTAGTCTTAAGATGTCGTTGCAAGTACTATACTGAATTGCGTAACGTAATATTTTACTTCTTGAACTCACTAAATTAATCATATCTTTTGATAGAGTGAACCGATTTCGATGAAACAAAAACTAAGTTAAACCTCAAGTTGCGTATAAGTTTTGTATATAAACATTGTCAGCATTGAATTCGTAGATTTTACGTGATGTGCGCACAAACAAACAGACAAACAGACAAAAATTTCAAAAATGATGGAAATGGGTTCTGTTACTTATTTTTTCACACGCTGGCTATTTTTTGTTTCAATTTCTTCAATGTACAAAAATGACTTTTCTACAGATTTATTATATGTATAGATTAGAGCATTTTTCTAATTTTTTTATTTTGGCATGTTTTTGATTATGTTTATATTACATAATGAAATTAATTTGTAAAGTTATCTCTAACGCGGATAAAAAACTGAGAATGACGCAAAATCTATCGAGCGTATTTTTCAGAAAACTTCACCATTTTAAAGATAATTAAATTATTGGTCTTTTAGTATACTTGTTTTATTAAAATACTTTTTGTTTTACGTGTAATTAATTAATAATGCGTCTAATTTAGGACAGCGCTCCTTGATGGGCGAGTCCTATTACTGGCTGCACGTACGACGCGTTGCGTGAACTCAGTACAGAACACGCAAGCTAACCATTCAAGGTCACTGTCATATATCTGCGTCTTAAGTGTAAACAAACTAAGTCCTTGCTAATGTCCGCTAATTATTACCAAAAATAAATTTAATTAAATCCGTAACTGTCATTAGCTAATACTTAGTTAGTAAAATAGGATTTCAGGGGTCATCATTTTTTTGCGAACTAATTTTTAAAGGACTTAAATGTGAATGGAAGGACCAATTATTTATTCAGGCTGGAATGGTTTTATTTAACCATTTCGTGGTAAATTACCTGTATATCGCAATGTACAGATATATCCATATCTTCCAGTCTCTGGCCGGCTGTGACATCGGCGAAGTATCCCATCTTGGATACCAACAACTTCTGCGGGCATCTAAAATCTTTTTTTAAGCCTTTCACTTCATCGCAAACGTGTATTTCTACGTCCCCACTGAAAAGAAATACTTTTCAGATGTGAAAAAATACAAAAAGTATTTTCCGATACCGGGAATCGAACCCGAGCCTCCTGGGTGAGAGCCAGGTATCCTAGCCACTAGACCATATCGGATATTACTAACGAGTTTGAAATTGTTGTTTTAATCACACATCGTACTATTTTGATTATTTTTACTTTTCAATCTTGTTTTTATTAGATCGGTACGATGACACTATTTACTTACTCTTGTTTCGTATTATTGCGTTCTTGATTTAAGGTTACTGAAGATTTGCGCCTTCCCAGACGATCCCTCGATTCTTTTTCATCCACAAAACCTTGAAATATTTACGAATGAAGATTGGCTGGATAAAATTGTTATTTTGCAAGTAAAGACATAGGTAGGTACTTAATTACTTATTTTACGTGGTTGCTATGTTGTTACCTCCAAAACTTGCTGGTTTCTTTATTTCAACAGTTGTTCCTGATGACGTCTTCTTGATTATTGGGGTGTAAACACTCGTTGTTTTAGAAGGTTTTTTATATCCAACAAGGTAAGGCAGGATAGAATCCAGAATCCCTTCGTTTACTACCTAAAATGAAAACTTGTTTTAGCTCCATCTATTAGTACACTTAGTAAACGTCTAAAACAATGTACATCAAACCAACAGAGGTGTTGTAAATGTTGTAGTTAATTATTTTATTTTATGTTTTCTGACTTACATCGTTAAGTTTACAATTCAAGTTGGCTTCAGTCCAAATACCAAGCATTTCAACTCTCGCTTCAGGAGGCAATGACCGCCGTCGTCCATATTTTGCTGAAAAACGTAAACCATAGGATGTAAATAGTTATCCTGACCGAAACTAGATGGCAGTAGTAGCACTATTAAAATTAAACTGTAAATAAATTGTCAACTGAAGAGAATGGAAATGCCTTACAGATATTGACATTACAGATATATTATGAGCAGATTAACGGGCAGTCACAGTACACAGAGCAGGAACTACCACGATAAGCATGGCTCTGAAGGGAGGACCACTTCGAGATGCAATATGTTCGTTTTATACATGACTCTCAGTGAAAACATTACCTTCAAGTTCACTGCAACTAAATCTCTTTTCAAGTCGATCTTCGTTGTTCTTTAGTTCAACGGTACACTCGCTCTTGCTAACCGACGCCTTAGAATCAGCGAAAGCGGTCTGATAGAGGAGATCTCGTTCTTGCTGTTCGATGACATGGTTGATAACCGTCAGTTTTGTTAGTTCTTCCCAATCTATCTTGGTTTCATCATCGTCGCCTTCCAAGTGCTCGTAAACTTGATACGCAGTTTTCATAAAATCAAAAAAGTCTTTGACCGTAATAGTTTCAGATGAATCGACTTTCTTGGGTGACGAATTTCTTCGCGACGAAGGTTCGGACCTTGTGGGGCTTCTGTTTCTTGTGGGGCTTCTGTTTCTTGGTCCATCTCCTCTTTGCATAAACATAGAATCGGGTTCAGGGCGCTGATTAGACATTTTGAATCACGGTATAACTACATTTGACTGAGAATTAAGTTCATCGATGTAATAAGCCTCCTAGAAACGGCAGTTTGTTATTAAATTATTGACTGGTTACCAGAGTTATAAATCGATGCTGGTGACTTGTTGGAAACGAACATAAAAAATAGAACCTAGTTGCGAAAGTAAAATAAATAATTAATTTTTTGTGAAGCCTAGGACGAGCAATTTAAAATAAACTGATATTGCATAAAACTCAAAAAATAGGAATATTTTCAGTAATTACAAAACCAAAAAAATCCCGGCATAACATATTTATTGTTATTTGGCTAAAACGGCTTGACACATATTTTTTTTCAGATTTACCATTGTCTTTGACTATTCTCTGTCTACGGACTCGAAAGGTGGGTTTCTGGGTAAAGTAAATACTCCACCGTTTTGTTTGAAATATTCTAAAGTACAGTAACAGTTTAATACAAGGTTATTTGGAGTAGGAATGTAAAGAATAAATAATTAATTTAGCTCACCTATTCATAGCTTCCTAATCTACTATTTTTCATAATCGACATAATTATTCGATGATATGGCTAAAAAGGGAGTGACTACCTACCTACCGAGATGACGACTGAGAAGAGAGCTGACGTTCGCACGGACGTAATAAAATCGCGGCGGGATTTTTTCGTACATTGGATTTTCAACGTTCTGTTTAGCAAAGAGAGTTCAAATTCCAATAGTGTGTTTTTTCGACCCGCTGGGATGCATAAATTCTCAACGCTCGGCTTAAGAGGCCGGCGACACGGCTCGCAACTACAAATCGAGATGTTTGCAAAATTCAATTCCAAGCACGTTGCGCTAGTGTGAATGCCTGTCGGAGCAATATACACCTACAGTGAGCAATACTACCACGCACACATTGACAATTATTGCTTGACGCGATAGTACTACTAGCATTCGAAAATTTATGATAAATTTGAATGTGTTTCGTAATACAAAAAAATATGAATGAAAACTTAATGTATTTCCACTTTTTTTGGATAATTTGTAACTTGATAACATAAACTATGCTTCTGCGGAAACAATATTACAAATATTGTTGTTTATAATACAGAAAAAACAATATGAAAACATGTCATTTACGCTGTAAAAATGTACGAAATGCAATTCGCTTACACTTCATTTAAAGGTAAGTTTTTGGAAATAAAAAGACGTAGGAGCCTAGATAAATACTGTCTCAATCCGAATATCAACATAATATGGTGGAAATATGCTCAAATTGCAAATGATTTATGTACAGATGCCAGCACATCAAGCTACCCGAAACTGTTAAATTTTCCTAATCAACTTTGAATAGATTTTCAACTTTATCGCTGAATTTTAATTCAGCGATAAAGTTGAAAATCTATTAAATAAATTTAACAGATTGTAGTAGCCTTATGTGCTGGCGTCTGTACAACGTTTGTATGGACAATTCATGCGTCGCCGCATTCTTAACACCGAGAGTTGAAAATCCAGTGCGCGATAAAATCCCGCCGCGATTTTATTACGTCCATGCAAACGTCGGCGTAGTATGGAAAAAAACGACATGTTTCGCCGACCGACCCCATATAAATTGAGATAAGGGAATGATGAAGAATATAAAATCGACATATCCGGAGCTAGAGCTAGGTTTCGCACTTTCGCCATTGAAATTCGCTCTTATAGAATATTGCCCCGAAAAGAAAGGAATTCGTAAGTTAGACGCCAGCTCATCAAGCTACCCGAAACTGTCAAATTTTCCCAATCAACTTTTAACCTTATGTTTCAGCGATAAAGTTGAAAATCTATTAAATAAATTTGACAGATTGTAGTAGCCTGATGTGCTGGCATCTGTACCTATCGTCTTCATTGGGTAGACTTTATAGGTATTACGGCCACGGCATAGGATTATTAAAAAAAATCAGTCTAGTATACATCCTAGCATCCTTTTTAGGGTTCCGTAGTCAACAAGGAACCCTTATAGTTTTGCCATGTCCGTCTGTCTTAGCTCAGAGACTCTTAGTATTAAAAAGCTGTTATTTGGCATAGGTATGTATATTAATCACGCCGACAAAGTGATAAAATAAAATCATGATTTTTTTAAGGGTACCTACCTCCCGTACACGTAAAGTAGGGATGTTTCTTTTTTCACGTCTATCCCATGGTGTGGGGAGACGTTGGAAAAATCGTTCAAAAATATTGTGTATGAAAACTATTTTAGGATTCAGGGATCCGTTTGCGAAACAATAAGCTTTAAAGTGTTAATTTTTGTTATAGTTAAGTGTGTGTGTGTGTGTGTGTGCTAAATGGTTGATTTTGGATAAGAGAGCAAATTCACGACAGTATAGTATAATAACGAAATTAAAAGAAAGTCCGCGTATCACTGGTTAGTTTCCCCCAGTCGTCAATTTATTTAATTCACCAGTTTCGTTTATTAGTTAGTTTCACTGATTCGTTAATTTTGCCGATTAGACAGTTGCGTTAACTCGATAGTATCCTGTCCCCTAATTGCGTAATACAACATAATCTGTTTCGATTTGAAACAGATAGCTAATCCATAATTGCTTCATCAGTTGGAACAACGTAATTAACGCAATGAATGTTGTTGAACTGTCGAAATGAAACAAATTAGGCAAAATTGTTTACGTTACGAAAATAAGTTACGCAATTAGGGTACAGGTTAAGTTTGTTCTTAGGATAAATTCGTCCCCAACTACGGAACCATTCATTGTGCGTGGTCCGACACGCACTTTGCCGGTTTTTTTAATAAAATATGTTAATATATTTTGTGTTTTTTACTGCGACGCAGTTATTAATTTAAACCAAACTATTGTGATTTTGTTGAGTTCACTGATCTCATTGACCTCTAGCCTCTTAAGAATGACCTCAGTTTTTAAGTACTAGCAACATTGGTTTGTATTACATAAAGTAAAAAATCAAAATGCGATTAAATGAATGAGTGATCAATGACATAGATGGGATTTTTTTGGGGATTTATCTGGTGTAATGATTCTAAAATACCATTATTATCACAAAAAAAACATCTTGATTCAAAGCGAAATTCATAGTGTTAAAAACTGACACGTTTGAACTCACATGTTTGGCATACTAAAACGGAATGTTTTATGGTTTGTCTCTTTCTATTTCAAGTGTTTGGAAAAAGAGAGATGTACCGGGCACGTCACAAGCAAAAGTAGAATAATTATGTAGGTTGGAATGCAAATTGTCTTTGGTTAGTCAGTGATATGTCATATCAACAACATTTTCACTGTAATTTTTTGTTGTCCAACAAAGTTATTTAGAATGTACACGGCTGTATTTTATTATGGAAAGCTACCAACCCGAATATGACAAGAACGGATTATTGTCTGACACTTTCTGGAGGACACCACAGCGCGCGATCCCGGGCAGACCTTTTCAGACGGTCAAACGGACCGAGGTTATGTCTGGGTCATCTTATCAACAGTTCCAGGCGTCTGTGAACGACGCCTGGGACCTGGGCGACGACGACGTCATATCTGGAATCGCCGAAACAAAAATATCGAAGGCCATATCGCAAACTGCTGCTTTGAACGTGATAAATTCGCATAGGATTAGTAGTAGGAACGTAAACAAAAATGACGTAAAGGTTGAGAGTGAGATTGTGAAGCCAAAGGCTGAGGCGGTGGAGGTAAAGAAAAATGAGGTCCGTAGGGTGGGTGCTGGGAGTTCAGGGCCTATGCGGCACTACCCTGGGCGGCCGCGGGCCGTGAGGCTGTCAGCATTGACCTCTCGCGAAGAGAGCAGTGAATCGAAGCTTGAAAGGTTTCAACAAATGCATGATAGCACTGTGATAGACCTAGATGACCTCAAGCAGATCAGTTGGTCTGGCGTCCCAGTCAAAGTAAGTCATAATTTGTGTCTGTTTCAGATGACTCACTAGCTATCATTTTGATTGGTTATGCTTGTTGTTTTTGTGACTATTGTTTCAAGGCATAGCATTGACAAGTACGTGTTGTTATTGCTATTTGGGATGGCCTGACTGAAGACTACTTTAGTATTATCATATTCATAATAATCATTAAATTAATTTATAAAATAAAATATAGATGTTTGCATCATCTTATAAGTATCAAGATGATGTAAAGATTAGTCAAAACAAGTATGAGTAAATAACATACATGAGCAGCACTGAGTCTCGATTTGAGCCCCGTTTAGGACAATAGACTGGCCCCCTATTATAGTATATGGGGCTATGGCTATTTATTATACTTAATCCTACCATAACATAAGAGGTAAAATATGGATATACATTACCTCTCTGCCTACCATGTTGGGGCATATATGCTTTATAGTAACATAAATGAAGTGGTGTCCTTAACCATGTTACAGTTTTTGGTGTATGTTTGTTTATCAATAATTAATGAAGTGGTTAAAGTAGTAAATACCATTAAAAATTAATTAAATAGTAACAATCAGTTTATTTACCTATCTAATTTCTTGTTCTTGTATCTTACCTGTAACATGATGACTACACCGGGTGTCTCAGACACCCGGTTCTTTGCTGATTGTTACATAATCAATCTGCATTTATATGTCAACGTTGTATTAGTCATATGAAAAGGAGGAGTGGGTATTTTTTATTCAATCATAAAAGAGATTCATTTCAATTAAACCATGTACAGGCACTTTTAAACTGTCAAGGAGTCGATCAGTTAGTCAGAACATTAAAGCTAGTTGCCCATTTGAAAACGTAGATCTCTATGTAGAAGAATGAGCAAGAAACTCCAACAAACTATTTATTTGGTACACCAACAGCATCAATAGAAAACAATAATAAAATAAAAGTGCTGGTATGTATGCCTCTTGCAGGTATACACAGCATTGGTTTGAGTACAAAAAAAGTCAGAAATTGCAAAAATATATTTTAATGATGGACAGACTACTCGAAAAAAAAACAAAAAAAAAAAACTTCAAACAATACTCGTTATAATTTTATTTGCTTTAAGAACTAGACTTCTTCTTTTCATATGGTTAGTGAGTAACCTGTACCCTAATTGCGTAATACATGGTCAATCACAATTTGTTTCGATTTGAAACAGATTGCTAATGCATTGCTTCATAAGTTGGAAAAAAAATCTGCTCAACAACGTAAATAACGCAATGAATGTTGTTGAGCTGTTAAAATGAAACAAATTAAGTAGTCATAATCGTTTACGAAAATAAGTTACTGAATTAGGGTACTGGTGTCGAGAGTTTTAAAGCCGCCCATGGGCTTCTAACTTGGCTTCACATGCCATCGAGAAATATCTCGGGCTCCGGTTGCCTCATGATATTTTCCTTCACCGTTTTTTAAGCAAGTGATTATTATACAATATGCACATGAATCCGAAAAGTCAGAGGTGCGTCCCTGGGTTCGAACTCGAGAGCTATGACTTTGCAGTCCGATGGTCACTAGGCCAGACTGACAAATAGACTGACAAGTTGCTGCTTGTGATTTCCGATGTTCTGAGAAAAAAATTCCAAAAATAATTTAGAACTTTCAGACTGTCCGCTACAAAAGTCAGAAATCGAAAAGAAAAAGTGGCACTCCGGGAGTGCCGACAGAAGTGAAAACGTGAACAATTTTACTGTGCAGGAAATACTTCTAATGAGGTGTCGGTAACGGTAACAGTGTCGCGAGTTCAATTGTTTTTCCCATCTCAAAAATGCCCAACGCTAAAGAAGTTTTCACTTCAAAAACTTTTTCCAAAAGCAACAAATTAGGAATGTACCTATCCCCATGTCAAAAATCCATACTGTATATTTTACTTAAAAGTTTTGTCATTATCATTTTAACAACAAAACATATTTTTTTCTTACACAAGTTTTAAAAATTGCTGGTTATTTTACACAGTTTATTATATGGGTATCAATCACACCGCCAATGTATAGGTATTTATTAGGATTTAAAACAATGGTGTAAATTGGATGAGTGGTGCTCAAGTTGTAAGAGAACTAATAGACAGATAGGTAGATAAAAAGCTATTTCTGATAAGTCTGATAACCAAACTTCTTAGGTAACATTTCACTTCATGCAAACCTGATGACAAAACAATCAATCTGCCTAGCCTTTTTCAACTACGTTGGGGTCGCCTTCCAGTGTATGAATGCAGTTGAATACTAGTATTTTACATGGAGCGATCAGCGACTGCCTATCTGACCTCGACAACCCAGTAACTGGGTAATACGATACCCCATGATAAGACTGATTGTCAGACTTTCGGGCTTCTGACGACCCGTAACAACTGTCAAAGATCCACGAATGACAGCCGGGACCAACGGCTTCACGTGCTTTACGAGGCACGGAACCTCATGGCAAAACATAATAAAAAATTGCATGATTTTTAAATAGTAACAGATGCTGTCTTTCCTTGCAAATGTGGTTTTTAATTTAATTACATCTGCATAAATATTTCTTGATAAGAAATACAAACAAAAGCAAGTATAATACTGGTTTGATATTCAACGCAACATTTGCATGACTCAATTAATTGTTATAACTGGTTAGACTTGTTATTAAACATTATTAATAATTATTATATTGAGTGAGTACAAAGATGGTTGGGCCTGTTTTTGATGCGTAACATATATCCTCTCACTTTCCTGCAACCAAAATCAAAATAATCAAATCTGTGGGAGTGATTTCATGAAAAGGGACGGAAGTGTGTAACAGGAAGCCGGGGAAGCGCATGCTATTTGGTTTGACCAATGAGCACGCGCGGTGCTAGACTTGGCCGTCAGAAACGACCTTGACGAGGCCTCGCCCCTTTAATGTTGCTTATTACCAAGGTGATGTCAGTTTTTACACATCTTATGTGACTACTGTAAGGCTCGGTCGTTTTTGAAGTGAAAACTTCTTTAGGCGCGTTGGGCATTTTTGAGATGGGACTAAAACATTGATTTCGCTACACCATGACGACACCTCATTTTTGTAAACGCGATTGTGATCTTTATTTATATATCGTTACGGATCAATGTTCTATGCAAGTATTTTTACTTTAAAGGTTTTGTAAACGCGATTGTGCTCTTTATTTAGATAATGTTACGGACCAATGTTCTATACAAGTATTTTTCTTCCACCAAGGCGATCTTGTTCAAGTTTTCACTTCTGTCAGCACTCCCGGAGGGCCACTACAATATTTTTTTTTCGTTTCACGCTGCATCACAGCTGTTTTGCTCAGATGGCTAGTCAGAAGTGCAGCCATTTTGCGTCAAGTATATTTAAGTCCCATGTAATAAGAAGGGGCTTGCCTGTCGAAACCACACGAATCCGACCTGCTACAGAAAAAATCCTTAAAGAAAAATCCAATAACACTTTGCCCAACAGGAAAAAGTAGTATTTTTTTCTCAGAAACAAAATGTAACCACATATGTCCTTCTTTCCCCAGGCTAGAGCTATAACATGGCGTCTCCTGGCCGGCTACCTGCCCCCGAACGCAGAGCGGCGCGTGGAGACCTTGGAGCGAAAGAGAGCGGACTATAAACATCTAGTACGACAATACTACGACGCAGAGCGAGACGACGATACTTACCGACAGATCCATATAGACATACCGCGAATGAGCCCGCTTGTGGCTTTGTTCCAACAGATTACTGTGCAGGTGGGTTGGTAATAGCTTAGGGGTAGTATTATACCAGCTCCGACACAAACATTTCCTCATTTCTCTTTCCTACTCCATCACCAGACCCTGTTCTCAATCTATCTATAACCTATCATTGAGACCATTCCAATGAGTCCAAACACGATACCTGTGCTGTAAGTTGGTAAGGGAGTTGGGTATCCTGCAAATTCCAGGTCAAAGTCAAAGTCAAATCATTTAGGTATTTCAAATAGGCCCATGTATGGCACTTATGAACGTCAAAAATTACAAAATAATAAAATTGATTCTAGTCGCCCCTTCCAAAAGGTAGTTTTCGTATGGAGAAGAATGGGCAAGAAACTCCACCATTACTCTTTTAAAATGTTTTACAATTGTTTGTATATGTATGTACATTTGTTAAATAATTATTATATGTGAAGACGATGCACCTAGAATAAAATTACTATACCACAATAGGTAAAAAGAATTAAAAATGAAGCAAGAATAGATAATTTAATATGTGATAGATACATGGTGCTCACATATTTACAAACATTGTAAAAGTAGACGATTTTCATAAAATTTTACAATTGATAAGTCAGTGTGTGAGGAAGTAATCACAGAATGTAAAATCAATGTCATAAAACACAATTTTACAATTAAATTAGCAACCAGTTTGATTTTGTCTTGATTCTAAATTGTCCTATGGAGCAGGACCAGCATGTTTCCAAGCACTCTTATCTTGGATATAATCCTCTAATTTGTAATATGCTTGTTTACAAAGTGTACTTTTATATGAGTTTTAAATTTTCTTTCATTTAATTGCAATATGTCACAAGGTATTTTGTTGTAACATTTAACACAGTACCCTATAAAAGATGTATGTACTTTAGATAACCTGAAACATGGTTGATCTAGTTTATCTTTATTTCTAGTATTAAAATTATGTCTATCACTTATTTTATTAAAGAGATGTGGATTTTTCGTTACATACATAATATTTTCATAAATGAATTGGCAAGGTACCGTCATAATATTAATCCTTTTAAAAAGTTCCCTGAGAGATTCGCGGCGACGTAGATTATAAATGGCTCTGACAGCTCTCTTTTGCAAAATAAAGATGGATTCAATGTCAGCAGCCCGACCCCACAGTAAAATGCCATACGACATAAGGTGATGCTGCAGCATTAGTTCAAGGTTACTATGTTCTTCTAATATCATTGAAGTAACAGAATACCAAATTTCAAATCGATCAGACCTGTGGAAGATACTCACATCCATTGATCAACTAAAAAAGAGCTGATAGTCTTTAAACGGTTAAACCGATTTTGATAAAACATGTCTAAGAACCATCGCTAGAAAACCTGCTTTTAAATAAAAAAACCGCATTCGAATCGGTTCACCCGTTTAAGAGCTACGATGCCACAGACAGACACACACATAGCGGTCAAACTTATAACACCCCTCTTTTTGTGTCGGCGGTTAAACAGCACGCCGCGCGGGCGCCCGCTTCGTGCACCCGCTTAACGCAGCGGACGGCCTAAGTTGCCCTACAGTACTCGACCTCAATCTTTTTAGACTTGCTCGATAACGAGGTGCCAGCAGTTGATGCAGCTGAGCACGTAGTTTTAAATTCCCCGACTAATAATCATGATCAAAACTGATCCAGCCCGTCCCATCGTTGATATCCTCTCTCCGGATGACGCCCTAAGCCGAGGTTCGTACCCCACACCTTAGCGAGCGTTCACCTAGTTTTAATTAGCATAGTTGAATAACCCCTGGCTGGAGGTTCTAAGTGTAGTAGCTGAAAGCACCCACAGGAAAGCCCGATTAAGTAATCATGATCTCAGAGGTCAACTACGAGATGCTCAAACTAAAAAAAAAAATTTTTAGAAAGTCGTCAAATTAACCTTTTATCCTCATTCCAGGTGATGTTCGAACGCATCCTGTACATCTGGGCGATCAGGCACCCGGCCTCGGGCTACGTGCAAGGCATCAACGACCTGGTGACGCCGTTCTTCATGGTCTTCCTGCAGGAGGCGGCTCCGGGCCAAGAGCTGGACAACTTCCCCCTGGACAAGCTGACGGAGGAACAGCGGGATATCATTGAGGCTGACTCCTTCTGGTGCCTCTCCAAGTTCCTCGACAGCATCCAGGATAATTATATATTTGCTCAACTTGGTATTCAGTATAAGGTAAGTGGAAGATTCATTTTTGTTTTTAGTGGTATGAGGAACGGTGTAAAGTTCACTCATCCACCCTAGAAACGGGAGGATCCTCCGACCAGACGGTTGTTGTGTCTGGTGGGCAATTCCCAACGGTTTGAAGTTGAAATCTTGTATCAATGTCGATCGCTCGGTAAACTCTAATTGCGCGATGCAGGATTTGTGTGACGTCATGTCTATGATGGGTAGTTTGTATGTGGCGGTGTAACCGCTACATGTTTTTGAAATTATGCTTTTTTAAACGACGCTCTGGTAATTGGGCCATCATTTATGCACGTACAGTCAACCGCATGTTAGTAATAATAGTAAAATACTAACTTACCTCTAAGTTTATTTTGGTGTTTCTTCTCAGAGTAGTCAGATAGGAAACACTGACCTCATCTAGTTTTAAAAATATATTTTTGACGTGTAAAAGTGTTTGTACAAACCACCTATTTACAGAAATAAAATATCCCATCAAAAACATTAATGTGAAAATGGGAGCCAAGTTCAATATTAAGAATATGCGTAGTTGTCGACTGCGCCAATAAAATAATTGAGAACTAAATGGGTGCCAAGTTCTGTAGATAATGTTTGTTTATTTATAAAAACATACAACATTCTAAAATAAATATAAAACACAATTTCTTTAAAACAATAACTTCTTAAATTTGAACAGTCGAATTATTTACACAAAACACTTGGGATAAATTGAAGCTTAAGATTTGACTTGACTAGTTTTTACATACAAGTTCTTACATATATCTAATACTTTTAAACGAGCAATTCTTGTATAAGTGTATATACAATCTAAATCTCGGAAACGGCTGCAACGATTTTCATGAAATGTAGTATGCAGGGGGTTTTGGGGCGATAAATCGATCTAGCTAGGTTTCATTTTTAGAAAATTAACAAAAAAAAAATACCGGTCATCCAGATATTTTGGTTAATAAACTCAAGATCTTCATCTTTGATTAAGTATATACATGTCTGTAAAGTGTCGCGCTCCAAAAGAACTAAAACAAACAGGCCAACTTTGTTATGCTGGTGTGCGTGATAGCTACCTCTTACACTCGCGCCACGTCATTGTGCTGTAATTGTGCTTTTCTAGTGTGCGTGCGTTTAGCGGATAACAGTTGGACGCTATTTTCTCGACTGTTCTTTATGTTATGCGCAAGTTACTGTTTCTATATTGTTAGGTCAACATAACTTACTCCTCAAAAAATTTGGCTTGCTGGTAAAAACTAGCCAAGTCAAATCTTGAGCTTCAATGCATCCTATTCTTCAATTTATGCTTTGTGTAAATAATTCTACAGTTCAAATTTAAGAAGATATATTTTTTTATATAGCGAACATTGTTATAGTAGAAAAAAAACAAGATTTATACAAAACTATTTACAGAAATAAATATCATTTATCATTTAACAACGAAAATTCTTTCTGTTAGGTACCAACAAAGGCGCTGTCAAAGTAAAATGGATACCATCGACATGCGGTTGACTGTACCTAGTGCGCCAGTTCAATTATAAGTATCTGCGCGCCAAACAAATATTTTGTATCAAATGGGAATCTAACCTGCCCCACCCGGTACCAGTATTTTGCTTTGACTACATCAGTACCTAAGGCTCACCCCCTATATGGAACATAAACATAACTGGCGAAATGTGGGTATACTATAGATACCTCTGCCCAACATTTCGGGGAAACAAGGCATGATGTTATGTTGTTAGGATTACTTAGTACCAATATGCTATGCTAATCGTGAAATTCTACAGTATGGCGACGTACGTACGGACGTAATAAAATCGCGGCGGGATTTTATCGCGCACTGGATTTTCAACTCTCTGCTTACCACCGAGAGTTGAAAATCCAACAGTGTGTTTTTTCGACGCGCTGGGATGCACTCTGTTGAATTCTCAACGCTCGGCTTAACACCGAGAGTTGAAAATCCAATGCGCGATAAAATCCCGCCGCGATTTTATTACGTCCCTGCGAACGTCGACTAAGACAACTTCAAATCGTCGATGATAGTAGTATATAAAAGTACCTGGTGGAAAATAGAGAATGCTCTTTTAATAATAAAGGATAGTTCATACTAATTCCTTGCTGCCATGTCATTATTCTAAGGTAGCCATCTTGTTCAAAAATTTGGGCGACCGAACTCTGCTCAGGTGAAAATACGGAGAAAACGAATTTTCCCAGATATGAGACCTAGCTAGATTGATTGTTCGTCCCCAAAAACCCCGATATTGCATCGTTAGAGCTGTTTTCGAGAACGTGATTACAAATATATATAAATATACAAATATTGCTCATTATCAATCTGCCTAGCCTGTTCCCAACTATGTTGGGGTCGGCTTCCAGTCTAACCGAATGCAGCTGAATACCGTATTTTATATGGAGCGACTGCCTATCTGACCTTCACAACCCAGTTACTGGGTAATACGATACCCCTTGGTATGACTGGTTGTCAGACTTTCGGGCTTCTGACGACCCGTAACGTCTGTCAAAGATCCACAAATGACAGCCGGGACCAACGGCTTAAGAGGCCGGCGTCACGGCTCGCAACTACTAATCGAGATTTTTGCAATATTCAATTCCAAGCACGTTGCGCTAGTGTGAGTGCCTGTCGGAGCGATATACACCTACAGTGAGCAATACTACCACGCACACATTGACAATTATTGCTTGACGCGATAGTACTACTAGCTTTCGAAAATTTATGATAAATTTAGATGAGTTCCGTAATACAAAAAATTATGAATGAAAACTTAATGTATTTCCATATTTTTTTTTACAATTTGTAACTTGATAACATAAACTATGCTTCTGCGGACACAATATTACAAATATAATACAGAAAAAACAATATGAAACATGTCATTTACGCTGTAAAAATGTACGGAATGCAATTTGCTTACACTTTATTAAAAGGTAAGTTTTTGGAAATAAAAAGACGTAGGAGCCTAGATAAATACTGTCTCAATCCGAATATCAACATAATATGGTGGAAATATGCTCAAATTGCAAATGATTAATAATACTACGTTTGTATGGACAATTCTTGCGTCGCAACATGACATTAATCCTTATCCAAATAAATACGTTATTCATCACAAGTATTTAATTTAAAACAAAATTACCGTTTAAATCATTCGATTTCAATGAATATCTTAGGAGATATCGCAGTTTTAAAATAACATCGCAGCAAAATAATGATCAAGTACTGCGCGCGCATTTAAAAGAATAAAATTTCCGGTGAAGGTATCGTTTGCGATAACAATTAATAAGGCCCAGGGGCAAACATTTAAGCACGTAGGAATAGATTTACGTAGATTAGATAAGTGTTTTTCGCACGGGCAACTATATGTTGCCCTATCGAGATTTGATTCTGGTGAAAATCAATATCTACTTCTGCCGGAAGAAAACAAAACTAAAAATATAGTGTACGCAGAAGTACTTTAAAATAACTTTAGTTTTGAGTTTTTTTGAGAATATCTACATGATAGATATAAGATTATAAGAACCAGTACTTTTACCTAACGTTTTAAAGTTCCACTCTTACTGATAAAAGCGTGATGTAGGTACCTAAAATAGAGCTATTTTAGGTAAAGTTTATTAAAAAAAAAAACACCTTTTACGTCAACGAAGTCAAGGGTGAAAGTTAGCGTTAGCTCAAAGTAACTATTCCACGCGGACGAAGTCGCGGGCAGAAGCTAGTATATAATATGAGTGTATTGTAACCACTTGAAATTATCATCAAAATAGAGGTATCTGTGTCAGCGGCAGCTAATCAAATAATTGATAAGCACTGATTGTAACTGAACGATGCTTGTTACTATTATTGCGTAGAAACTGATATTTTGTAAGCCATTAATTAGGTCTTTGGCTCAAGGAAGGGATAAGTAAATTGGCTCTGATTTAGGAATGCCTATTAGACATGGTGCACACTATGCGACATGCGACTGTGGCAGCTCGGCGGGTAGACGCAACGACAAGCTGCGGCCGACAATCTGTATAAATAAATAAAATTAGTGTCCGTTTGTAATGTCAAAATAACAGCTTTTTATTAAATTCATAAGAAAGTATACATTGTATATTATAATTTATGACAAAAAAACCTTTTTAGGGTTCCGTACCAAAATGGTAAAAAGGAACCCTTATAATGCGACTCAGTCTGTCTGTCTGTCACAGCTGGATATCTCAAGAACCACTAATGCTATCAACTTGAAATTTGGAATAGTTTTAGATGACGTTTAGCCAACTATTTTGCAAATAAGAAAAGTTTTTTTTTTTTTTGTAACAGGGACTGAACGGGGTTCTAGAAAAGGTCGAAGTGGGGCTACAAGGGCGTGTGGGGTATCATATGAAAGAGCGCTAATTGCACATTCTCAAAGATATTTTCTTTTTTTTTAGGCCACGTAGTTTTCGACTTTCGACGAAAAATGCAAAATAAAATACCGCCCCCCCCCCCCCCCCTTATCTCCGAAGTCTGCATAGAGTAAAATCTGAAATAATTCTATGTGATAGAAGTTTATGTAAAGATTACAGGAAAAATAAAACGATTTCTAAATAGCACACTTATTCAGAAAGCATCAACAAACATTACATAGGTTCCACTATCGATCAAGAGATGGTGCTGACATAAAACTGCAATATTCTACACGGCAGTGTTAAAATTCTCTGACGAATATAGGCTTCGCCGAGTACGGAACCCTCGGTGCGCGAGTCCGACTCGCTCTTGACCGGTTTTTTTAAATTTTGTCATTCTTATCTGTTTTTCCCGGGTAATCTCCGAAACGGCTCTACCGATTTCGACGGGACTTTCACTGGCAGATAGCTGTTGTTATAAGGAGTATTTTAGGCTACTTTTATTTTAGAAAATAATTAGGATCTATGCGGGCACAGCCGCGGACAGCAGCTAGTTTTCATATATTTTGTTCAAAGCTACACTTGGCATCGTCGAGTTGCAGAGTCTCAACGACAGGCTGTGTGTGACAGTCCCACGCTCTCGCTACTTCTATGTTCTATGGTTTGGTTTCCGCACTTAGTCCGTAAAGTGGACTATTGTGCGTGGGCCATGGCGGCCGTTTGGTGGTTATTCCAACCAGCCCACCTCCCTCCAGAAGCTAATTAAATCTCCTGGTCTGTTTAGAACATCTGTGTAGGATCTGGGTGACCCGAGGGTTTCTGTTCTAATCTGGGTGATGCCTGTGCATTCAAAGAGCACGTGCGCTACGGTTTTCTCAGCCTCCATGTACGCCCTGCACAGAGGACTGTCCGTTATGCCTATTGTGTGGAAGTGTTTATTTAGTGAGCAGTGTTCCGTGATGGTCCCCGTCACCAGGCGTAGGCCGTTCCTGTCCAGGCGTAATAAACGCTTGGTTAGCCTGCTATCTAAGGATGGCATAGCTTCCTTGGACTGCCTGCAACCTGGTGTCGAGGTCCACCAGTACTCCGCTTGTGTGTGTGGGTGAACTCCTGTAGCCACCTGCGTATTTGGTTGAAGGGGATTGGCACGATCTCTCTCTCGCTACTTTTCAAAGCGTCTAGATGCACGGCGCACGCGCACACCCGATGACAGTCGCATGCGACAGGTCAGCGTCTTGTCGTCGAGCTGTCGCAGTCGCATAGTGTGCGAGGTGGTTTACTTTAATCAGTTCTCATATCATAAGTGATTCGATTTGCTATTGTTAATTAGGGTTATTATGGCAACCAATCACAACAGTTTGAGGTTTGACAACAGATTCACTGCCGTATTCAGAAATGTCACTTACTTATAAATCAGTCATTAACTTTAAGAGGAGGCTCCCTAAATTGTATGTTAAGACGCAGATATATGACAGTGACCTTGAATAGTTAGCTTGCGTGTTCTGTACTGAGCTCACGCAACGCGTCGTACGTCCAGCCAGTAATAGGATTCGCCCATCAAGGAGCGCTGTCCCAAATTAGACGCATTATTAATTTATTACACGTAAAACAAAAGTTATTTTGATAAAACACGTATACTAAAAGATCAATAATTTAATTATCTTTAATATGGTGAAGTTTTCAGAAAAATACGCTTGATGGATTTTGCGTCATTCTCAGTTTTTTATCCACGTTAGACATAACTTTACAAATTAATTTCACTATAAAATATAAACATAATCTAAAATATGCCTATATTAAAATATTAATGAAATGCTCTAATTTAACATATATTTTTTCCAAATCACTAACACTACTCGTTTAGACGTCATCTTCAGTATAAAATCGTTAAAAGTCAGCTATCGTCCCCTTAAGAGGAGGCTCCCTAAATTGTATGTTAAGACGCAGATATATGACAGTGACCTTGAATAGTTAGTTTGCGGGTTCTGTACTGAGCTCACGCAACGCGTCGTACGTCCAGCCAATAATAGGACTCGCCCATCAAGGAGCGCTGTCCCAAATTAGACGCATTATTAATTTATTACACGTAAAACAAAAGGTATTTTAATAAAACACGTATACTAAAAGATCAATAATTTAATTATCTTTAATATGGTGAAGTTTTCAGAAAAATACGCTTGATAGATTTTGCGTCATTCTTAGTTTTTTATCCGCGTTAGACATAACTTTACAAATTAATTTCACTATGTAATATAAATATAATCAAAAATATGCCTACATTAAAATATTTAAAAAATGCTCTAATTTAATATATATTTTTTCCAAATCACTAACACAACTCGTTCAGACGTCATCTTCAGTATAAAATCATTAAAAGTCAGCTATCGTCCCCTTAATTTGCATTAGTATTCTGAAAAAGTTACGCAAACAGTCAAAATGGAACTTTAGAATTTTGACGTTTAAAAGTGCCTTAATTTAATTGAAATAAATTATTTGACTTTGAATTTGAATGATTTATTGGATCTTTTTCTTTCCGGATATAAGACAGTTACGTAATTGGAACATTTTCGTTCGATTCATTTTTTATTCGAAAATCATGCCTTTTTAACCGACTTCCAAAAAGGAGGAGGTTATATGTTCGTCGCGTATGTTTGTTTTTTTTTTATGTATGTCCACCGATTTCTCCGTCAATTGTGGACCGATTTTGAAAATTCTTTTTTTGTTTGAAAGGGTGTGCTCTCGAATTGGTCCCATATAAATTTTATTAACTTTGGTTGGATAGTTTTTGAGTTAGCTACAAAATACGTATTTTTTTCCCACTTAGTATGTAGATGATATGATAAGTTTCTGTCACTGGTAGCAGGTAGTGGTATTCGAATGTGTGTGGGGTAGGTACCACAACTAAAAAGTGAAAAATAAAAACTTTACAAAAAAAAAAACAACCGGCCTCCAAAAAAAAACACTACAAAGTGAAAAATAACTTTAATTTCGGAAGTCGGTGGCAAAAAACGAAAATACAAAACCCAAGACAAGATGTTTTGAAACAAAATCAAGATAACTCGGCTTTTAGGTCTAAAATAATTATTGACATAAAAAAATATAGTTTATTATCCGGTATTAAATCAAATTTTAAATCATGTCTTTTTAGGGTTCCCCTAAAAAGACATGATTTCGAATAAAAAATAAATCGAGCGAAAATGTTACAACTGTCTTGTATAGATAGCGCAATCCACGAATACGCGCCCCACTCTGCTCCGCTCCGTACTAAATACAGCTTACAGTGCAGTAATCGGGAGGGCGGCGCGTCTTCGTGGATTGCACAATCTATACATGAAAAGAAAAAGATCCACTAAATCATATACTTACTAAAGTTCTATTTTGATTGTATGCGTGACTGTTTTAGAATATTAATGCAAATTAACATCAATTTAGGGAGCCTCCTCTTAAGTTTCATAATTGATGAACAAAGTCTCTGTTTGGCGTGCTCCATATCATGCTATTATCAATTTAAACTGGTCAAACTGGCCTATTTTAGATTGGTTTAGTATATTAATTTACAGCTTCGTTGGTCTAGTGGTCGCAAGCTGCTGAGCATGTTTAATCCAGGTCGGGCAGTGTTCCACAACCCAGTTACTGGGTAACACGATATCCCTTGGTAAGACTGGTTATCAGATTTTTGGTTGTCTGACTACCCGTATCGACTGTCAAAGATCTAACGAATGACAGCCGGGATCAACGGCTTAACGTGCTTTTCGAGGCACAATGGATGGTCACCCATCCACGAACCGACCGCAGCAAGCGTAGCTTAACCTTCGATCGTCCCGTGTTGCTGTCATCATTTAGCCATGTGCAAAACAAATAAAAAAGCGCACTGGAAAAATATTCGAATTGATCCCATTATTTAAAAGGAAAACCAAGTACATAATGTATTACTACGAATACAAAGATTACGTTTCATCGAAGTGTGCCGTTTTAAATAAAATAAAATATGACCGTAGCAACACAACTGATTATACGCGAGCAAAGTAAATTGATTTCCGCACTTGTAGGTTTACGGTCTATTGTTACTGGTTGACCTCAAGTAAATGTGATCGTAACGTAATGACGTCACAATATTACATTTATTGTATTATTATCAAGAAAAACGTAAAAGTGGTGACCTTATTCTACCTTTTCAGGTACAGATGATATTTTATGGTTGCGAGAATAAATGCGTACCTTACACCAAGGGCGTCGTCAAGGGGGGGCAAAGGGGGCAGCTGCCCCTAGAGATTCAAAAATTAAGTAAATTACAAAGCATTTTAATGTAAAGAAACCACATACTTATCTATAAAGCCAATTTTGTTTATTTGGACGACTTTTATTTGGTTTTTTGAAGTTCCATATCTCCTAAACGGGGTCTAATCCAGGGTCCGGGGACGTAATATTCGTATCTACGTGCTGGTGGTAGGCCCAGTCATAATATCTATTATGCTTCAGCTCTACAGTTCTGAATAGTTCTGGGTAAAACGACCCAAAAGGTCTGTTTCCATATTCATACATTGAATATGGGAATTATTATTTTTCTCAGTTCCTATCGGGACTACCGAGGTGAAACTGATTTGTCAAAAATCAAATGTCCACAAGCATCGATTTTGGCCCCATTGTGCGCCGTAGAGGTAATAGACTCGTACAACAAGTGTGAAGGTTCATGTGCTCTTGACTTTTGACTGTACCTACAAATCATACTTTTCTCATCCTCCATATATTAACTTGGCCACCATTTTTTTTTTTTGGGTGGGATATCATCAAATAACTTCTCCCGCTCTGGGTGGAGCGGGAGGGCGTGTCAGACTCTTACTGACTAAAACCCACCCGTGTTCCTTCAGTTGCCGTGTTGCCAGGGGGGCCACGATGTCCCTATCGGTTTTCTTCGAACCCCCGGCAGGCATTGGCCCTAGCGGACCCCGTCAATTCTGCTGACATCTCTTTGAGGCGCGCGTGGAACACAACGCGCCGTCGACCCGGGCTTGGTCCTTATCGGACGGCGAGCTACCCATTGCTCACCGTCCGCAAGCCCGCGAACTTGTCCCCCCTGGGCCATCGGCTGGTGACGCCCTTGCCGTAGACATACATTTTCTCACGATTCAGAGTTGTACTCATACTAAAACTCCGTTAATTTTAATGGGTTCGTAAACTTTATAATCATCCAGTCACCAGTCTTACCAAGGGGTATCGTGTTACCCAGTAACTGGGTTGTAGAGGTCAAATAAGCAGCATGTAAAATACTGGTATTCAGCTGCATCTGGTAAGACTGGAAGCCGACCCCAACATAGGAAAAGGTTGAGCAGATTGATCTTCTTCTGCCTAGCGTTTTCCCAACTATGTTGGGGTCAGCTTCCAGTCTAACCGGATGCAGCTGAATACCAGTATTTTACATGGAGCGACTGCCTATCTGACCTGCACAACCTAGTTACTAGGTAACACGATAGCTCTTGGTGAGACTGGTTGTCAGACTTTTGGGCTTCTAACTACCCGTAACGACTGTCATAGATCTACAAATGACAGCCGGGGCCAACGGCTTAATACGGCTTTTGGGCAGATTGATATTAATTCGAATATTATTACTATGTGATTATTTCACCTTTTTTATTTGTTTTGCTTGCCGTGGCCTAGAGCTGGAGAAGCAAGATAAAAGGCACGTGGTAACATGTAACTGCTTTGGTTAAGCATCATGATTTTAATGAACAAAGTCTCTGTTCGGTTTGCTCCATATCATGCAGCACGTGTAGCATAACAACCATAGAAACGGGTTTTCTACGGGTTTTGTCGACGGAAGAATAGAAAAAAGCGGCCAAGTGCGAGTCGTACTCGCCCATAAAGGGTTCCGTAGCAGCAAGTAACATTGAATGAAAGGTAAATTGCGGTTTACGATTTATGACGTATTCAAAAAAAACTACTTGCTAGATCTCGTTCAAACCAATTTTCGGTGGAAGTTTACATGGTAATGTACATCATATATTTTTTTTAGTTTTATCATTCTCTTATTTTAGAAGTTACAGGGGGGGGGACACACATTTTACCACTTTGGAAGTGTCTCTCGCGCAAACTATTCTGTTTAGAAAAAAATGAAATTAGAAACCTCAATATCATTTTTGAAGACCTATCCATAGATACCCCACACGTATGGGATTGATGAAAAAAATTTTTTTGAGTTTCAGTTCTAAGTATGGGGAACTCCAAAATTATTTGTTTTTTTTCTATTTTTATGTGAAAATCTTAATGCGGTTTACAGAATACATCTACTTACCAAGTTTCAACAGCGTAGCTCTTATAGTTTCGGAAAAAAGTGGCTGTGACATACGGACGGACAGACAGACAGACAGACATGACGAATCTATAAGGGTTCCGTTTTTTGCCATTTGGCAACGGAACCCTAAAAATGACAGATTGTGATTGCGAATCCGTCATTTTATCTATTCTTTCGTCGACAAAACCCGTGTCTATTGTGGGAATAATGCTACGCGTGCTGGTCAGTTAAGAGTCTGGTCAAAGGTCGGGTCTGGTCTTGAAAAGGCTAGGTATATGATGAATCATCAGCTTTTTTTTTGTGGCAAATTATCAAATAGCTTCTCCCGCTCTGGGCGGAGCGGGAGGGCGTGTCAGACTCTTACTGACTAAAACCCACCCGTGTTTCTTCGGTTGCCCTGTTGCCGGGGGCCACGATTTCCCTATCGGTTTTCTTCGAACCCCCGGCAGGCATTGGCCCTAGCGGACCCCGTCAATTCTGCTGACATCTCTTTGAGGCGCGCGTGGAACACAACGCGCCGTCGACCCGGGCCTGGTCCTTATCGGACGGTGAGCTACCCATTGCTCCATTGCTCACCGTCTGCAAGCCCGCGCCTACGGTGGCTGGAAAACGGCTCGCAATTCCCGACGCCCAGGGCGTCTCCTCCTACGGATGCTAGCTCACTCGCCCTTTCACCGATATCTAAAGATATAAGATATGTACCTACTGCAACGCTAAATAAAACTTTATAATGCGAACAATAATCAGAAATAACGTTTTTGATTGTAAACACAATTAAATTAAAAACAGACAATAATTATACATTGTTGTGAAAAATAGTACAATGGGCGGTTTTATCGCTAAAACGCGATCTTCAACTATGAACCAGACTTGTTTTATTTTAAATAATGTAATTATAAAGTATTTCCAACAATAGTTATTATGTACGTAATACGCTCGCACGCTAATCTTATTAAAACAAAGAAAATACTCATTTGAATACCTATTTTAGTCACCTGAACGTGACTATTACTTCGGTTACTTTTGTAACTGATAAATAGGTTTGCATACCAACTATTATACGCCATCCAGCAGTCCCAGCCCGTCCCATCCTTGATGTCCTCCCTCCGGTTGAAGCCGAGGTTCGCACCCCACAGGGGGTTCCCTTAGCGAGCGTTCTCCTAGTTTTAATAGTTGAATAACCCCTGGCTGGAGGTTTTAAGTGTAGTAGCTTAAGGCACTCACAGGAAAGCCCGGTTAAGTAGTCATGATCTCAGAGGTCAACTACGAGACCTAAAAAAAAACATCCAGTAGTCGATATATCTAAGATTGACGAAAGGGTCAGGGTAACCCACGAAATTCAAAATTTTCTTACGTTTTTTTGCAAGTCAGTATCAGGATATCAATCAATCAATAAGCCCTCTATCCTGAACTTTCGTTTCTCTTGAAGTGTTTGTTTTCCTCATTTAGAGGATATCTCTAAGTTCAGTATGCCTTTTGGCAAAGGCCTCCTCTAACACTTTCCATTGTGTTCTATCTCTAGCAACCCTTCTCCAGTAAGGGCCCGCTGTAAGCTTCAGCTCATCTTCCCATCTCTTAAGTTGTTTTCCCCGCTTCCTTTTTCCATTTCTGGGATACCAGTCTGTCACAATTTTACTCCACTTTTCTTGAGTACGAAACACCTATATAAGAGCCAAGGCAAGAGTTATGGATGTACTTACGAAGATAGACCAACTAAAATGGAAATGGACAGGCCACAGGTTAAGGAGTACAGTATCAGGATATTATGTTGATCTAAATATAATTCGTGGCCGTATTAAATATTTATTTATAGAATCATAATCATAAATTATCCTCTGCTAACGTATGGTAACGTATGGTAAATTCGACGAACGTGCAGTCCACATTCATTCTCCAGAAAAAATGTCTTAAGACAATATATAACATGCATAGCACCGAATCGCTAAGAGAAGTTTTCAGAACGGAGGGTTTCCTAACACTGACTGGCATTTGTATACTCGTATTATGTTTATTTGTTAAAAATAATGTGCTTTATTTTAAATCTGATTCTAAGAGAAAAATTCGCAAGCAAAATAAATATGACATTAATTTATCTGTTATTAATAATATGATTTATTACAAAAGTACCTATGCAACTGCTATTCGTGTATACAACCATTAAATGGAAATATGTTTAAAACAAAATTAAAAAAACTGTTAATTAATAATATATTTTATAATCTGCATGAGTTTTTTGAGAAAAAATAATTTTCGTGCCTATGTAATTTATTTGTAATTTGTTTGTAATCTATTTGTAATTTATTTGAAATCTTGTTGCCTTTTAATATTATTGCATATCCGACATGGGTAGACTGTTGAGCCTAAAAATGTTTACGTTTAAAATAAGAACTGATGTACACAGTTATGCAATAAAAAATCAACAATACAACTCTTTAAGTTCATAATACCCTATTGAATGATTATTTCATGAAATCGTGACATTTGAGGCCAATTCTAATTTAAGGGAGTTGTATTGCTGATTCCAATGATTATAATTCTGTAAAGCCATGTTTGTTACGGTCGCGAATCATATTACCTGACAATGACATGCAAATTGCAAAAAACGTAAGAAAATTGCAATTTCACGGGTTACCTTATGAGTCCTATTACATTTTTTTATGATTTTTGACGCTGTAATTTTCAGCACAAGCAAGATATTAATTATTTGATTATAAATAACGATAGTGTCATTCTCTTTCTTGTAAGTTGGAGTTACACATTATTTTTGTGTAATTTGCTAATTTGACGCGGAATATAATATTACTTTCATTTTATTTATTGTAATTTTGTCTTATTATATTGAGGTCGCCAGCGCTACTGCTGAGCATGAGGTCCTGGGTTCGATTCCCGAGTCGGGCAAAGTGTTAATGGGGTTTTTCTATCTGAAATTTCTCAGTAGCAGCTCGGAGTCTGGATTTGTGCCCGGTTGATGGCAATAGGCTCGCCCCCTATTACATGGGACTTAAACATACCTGGCGAAATGTGGGTGTACCTGCTACAGGGACACCTCTGCCCAACCCTTCGGGGAAACAAGGCGTGATGTTATGTTATATTGAGAAACGAAAACTTATGAAACGTATTCATTGTAGAGAAGTTTTATATCATATGAGTTTATTTGATAAAAATTGCGTTTATTTGGAATATAATGGACGCTGAATCAAGACATTTATTGCTTTTCTTTACAAATTTTTCCGTGAAAACTCAAGGAATTTAAAGAAATTCCTAGAACTCCAATAAACAAGTAAAACATTCAACTATCTTTTAGTAATTTTAGCTTTTATTAGAATTGAATGAAACAATGTGAATTTGAGCGTCAAAGTTCCATCGCCGACACGACGGTTTTTCTTGTAAACTGAGTTCGTAAAGTATTAATAGTAAATTACAGAAAATTAAAATGTGTAACTCCAACTTAAAAAAAAGTGAATGGCACTATCGTTATTTATAATCAAATAATTAATATCTTGCTTGTGCTGAAAATTACAGCGTCAAAAATCATGAATTTGTGTAAAAAATGTAATAGGGCTCTTCCGTGAAAATAATTAAAACCAAACCTAAAGCGAGAACAAAACTAAGACTAGGCGTGATTACTATCGATGTATATAACATAACATCACGCCTGTAATCCCCGAAGGGTTAGGCAGAGGTGTACCCATAGTACACCCACATTTCGCCAGTTATGTTTAAGTCCCATGTAATAGGGGGCGATGTATACAATGTGTCCGGACATGGACTAGCGATATTCTAAATACTTAAATCTAAACTATTTAAAAGTACAATTACACTCTAAGCTTGAGTCCAATACACTTCTCCGCTATGTGGCAGCCATTTTGCTTTTTTTGTTGAAATATTCTCTGTGCGAGTACAAAAAATATCATATCTCTCAAATTTTTAGTCATACTGAGATAAAAATAGGCTTATCTGAAAGGCAATAATATTGTCTACCGTAGGCAATATAAAAAAAATGTATTCACAATTCCAAAACTTTGAAAAAAAAATGTGAAAGTTGAAAAATAAAACAAAAAATAATGCAATTCAACCAGTAATTGTTAATTTTCACAAAAACGGACAAGTGTAGTGGACCCAAGCTTTGAGAGTAATTGTACTTTAAAATCGTTTGTATTTAGACTCCGTTTGAAATAAGATTAGACATTTAACTAAACCTTTTTTACAGTCCGTTCAACCGATTTTGACTTCTATTGCGATGGCCGCATGACAAATGACAGCTGCAGTAAACAGTTGGTTTTTAACCACTTTTTTTGCTTTTAATGCCATCCTTATGCCTACGGTATAGAAGTCAAAATCGGTTGAACGGACTGTAAAAAAGGTTTGTTTAAATGTCTAATCTTATTTCAAACGAAGTATAAGTATTTAGAATATCGCTAGTCCATGTCCGGACACACTGTATAATCATGCCAAATTACGCTTTTTGTCTTGTCATCATCTACCTAGCCTTTTCCCAATCATGGGTCTCTGAATTAAACCACGAACAGACAGACGGACTTGGCGAAACTATAAGGGTTCCTTCTTTTACTATAGATCCCGAAAAGAAGCACAACCGCATCAGTATCACATAGATTACACTTATGCTAGAAACGATCTTAATAACTAAAAGACAATCACATGACAATCAAGTATTAAGGCATTAAAGTATTATCAAGCACAATAAATTCATCATCATCATCTGTCTTGCCTTTTCCCAACTACGTTCGGGTTGGCTTCAAGTCTAAACGAATGCAGCATAGCATAACCAGCCTATAATGTTCCCACTGCTGTGACACAGGCCTCCTCTCGTTTAGAAGGAGTGGGCCGTAACCCACCACGCGGGCCCAGTGCGGCTTGGTAGAAGTCACATGTCTTCGAATTTTTTCTAAGACATGCCGGTTTCCTCACGATGTTTTCAAATCACCGTTTTGAGACCAGTAGTGATGAAATAATTTACACAAGGTAAAGCGCCGGTCAAGGTTTGAACCTACGACCTACAACTCGTAAGTCGCGGCCATTACCACTGTGCACTGGGCCACCATTGCTCTCGGATGCAGCTGAATACCAATATTTTACATGAAGCGACTGCCTATAAAATGTGTCTTTTAATACGTGGGCCGATTTAAAACCTACCAGAAAGATAGTTAATTGATTCAGGCGTGACCTTGCGGAAATCCATTATAAAATACAATAGACGTGGATATATTTAGTAACCTGTTCCGCTTAACTATTTCTAAAGAGCCATAAAAAACTCCTGAAAGAAATCGACACGTGTTTCACCTCTCAAAGAGGCATCCTCAGGATGACGATTGACTTGTCGCGAACCCGAACACAGCGTGTTGCCACACCGAGCCCTGAACGCAGAGCTCTACGTACTCTAGAAATAGCTAAGCGGAACAGGTTACTAAATATATCCACGTCTATTGTATTTTTTTTAACCTACCAGAAACAAAATGCAGACTCGCTCTCTAAAGTCCCAAACTTAGATAGTCAGAAAGTCTAATTATCATCATACTCCTGCCCTTATCCTAATTTATTTGTGATCGGCGCAACATGTCCCTTTTTTCCATACTTCTTAACCTTTTAACAGTAATAAAATAGAATTTTAATTGGTATCCACCTCAATGAGGCATCGTGACCGAACTCTTAAGAGTTCAACGGTCACGATGCCGGTAGTCACTCCCTTTCTAACCATATCATCTTTCACACAGTCCATCCATTGTTTCTTTGGCAGGAAAGTCTAATATGCTTGTAAATTCACCGGCATCTACCTTTCAAAGTTATATTTGGCAGCAGGAATAAGCATGATGCACCTACCAAGGTACCTCTGCGAAAGATTTGTTTGGCAAGGCAGCATGTGTAGCGGGACAACGATAGAAACGGATTTTCTACGGGTTTTGTCGACGGAAGAATAGACAAAATGACAGATTGTGATTGTTTATGTCATTTTGTCTATTCTTCCGTCGACAAAACCCATTTCTATTGTGGTCATGCTAACCGTGCAGGAGGCGATTAGGTACTACCAAAACAATTCGTACCAGAACATTCTCGAAGATTTTATCAAGCGCACGTGCACTGAATATCGTCCAAACACGTGTTTACCTACCGAACAAGGAAACAGACACATTAATGATAATCTTTTCCCTATATACCACATACCGCTCTAATTGGCCACTATCACTAACCACACGCCATGTTTATTGTTCCCTCTCTGAATATTATGCGTCATTTATTTCGATAATAACAATTAAGTAGAGCTTCTGAACTCGGGAAAATGATAGCACCAAAAATAGACATGCCAAACAGGTAAATGTGCCATGTAATATGCATTGTGGTATTTTAATAGGTTATGGTATCGTAATGGCCGTTGACTTCAGAAATAAAAACGATATTATATACCTTTTGTTGACTCCGAAACGTACCAAAGCGTTGACTTGTACGGTCCACAAAAAATCCTAGAGATTGCATGTGTACAGGCACATTTAAGGGCAGCTCGGAACAGTACTTTTAGGATTTTTCTGGAATGGCAGACTCCATATTTTAAGTGGCCATTAATAGGGCAGTTGTCCGGGTAAAAAAAGAAATTCTATTTAGTTCGTCTTTCAGATAATAATAATATATTAGACACGTATTTTTTGCTTGGGGAGTGGGGGAGTGGGGGCTCGCTACTGCACAACGCAGTATTAAATCTAACAAGGCGTGACGTCATGCC
Source organism: Agrochola lychnidis (assembly GCA_963680765.1). Classification (NCBI taxonomy): domain Eukaryota; kingdom Metazoa; phylum Arthropoda; class Insecta; order Lepidoptera; family Noctuidae; genus Agrochola; species Agrochola lychnidis. The sequence continues at coordinate 11,288,648 of OY796868.1, read as the reverse complement.
ACATTTTAACTCAATGTATCGCCGTAATCTTTTGATTACGTCAAAAAAGAAAAAATACGTGTTCAATATTTTTTAATAATCTACAAGAGGGACAAAAAAAAAATGTTGGACACAGGCCTATTGTTCTTAAATTCACTGCAGAATATTTCCGTAATATGAAACACGTTATAGAAAACCAATTTCACATCAAATTGTTTGCTTGCAGGTGAATCAATTGAAGGAGCTCATACGTCGCATAGACTTACCTCTCCACGAGCACCTGCAGACACACGGCGTAGACTACCTCCAGTTCTCATTTAGGTGGATGAACAACCTCCTCACTAGAGAAATACCTCTTCCCTGCACCATACGCCTGTGGGACACTTACCTCGCCGAATCAGACGGGTTCGCCACCTTCCAACTATACGTCTGCGCGGCTTTCTTACTCCATTGGCGGGAAAGACTCATGCTAGAAAGAGACTTCCAAGGGCTCATGATACTCCTACAAAATGTGCCCACTCAGAACTGGACCGATTCGAATATAAGTGTGTTGGTAGCTGAGGCGTATAGGCTGAAATTCGCATTCGCGGACGCGCCCAATCATTTACACAACGCCGGGAAGTCGGACAGATGACCTGGGCGGTAGTCTGCTGATTTCTGGCACAGTTGCGGAACGACGTCTATAAGAGAGTATTATAGTATCAACATAAACCGCGCAGGGTTTAAAAAGCCATGTGTCCCGCCCATTTTGAGATCAAGCTTCGCCACGAGACTGCATATACGCTGCATATATCGACGGTGGAAATTTCAAATGTCGTAAGGCCTGTTCCTTACGACATTTGAAATTTCCACCGTCGATAATTATCAATCGCGTGGCCTGCTAGTACTAAATAAACTAAAAATATCAAACGACGTTCGTATCGACATGCTGTGATGTAGAAAAGGTGATAAAATACAAAAAAAAAGGCGTTTCTTGTTTTGTAATACATAATTATGCAAAGCTACGACCATTTTAGCCTAGGATGGGTGATGAGAATTTTTTAGATAAAATATCTCTTGTAGTAAGACTAAGTACCTATAGACTTCTTTCCGTGACGATGTAATCGACCATGTTGACGTTATCAGAAGCTTGTATACAATTTTGGATCTTTCGCAACGTAAGGCGATGGGATATACAATGCTAAGTGATAATGTCGAGCCGACTGTGTGTGATCAGGGTAAAAAGTCCCTATTGCTTTCCGCGTCTAATACTAAAGTATGAAACACGAGAGTATTAGAATATCTAGAAAAGAAAATGTGTGTAATGTGTACCTAAATTTTTTGCTTAATTACCTAACTTTTGGCAGATGCACGCGCGATTTGGAGTTACTATAGTTATTTATGCAACTGTTGTATAATAAGGGGTATTAAAACACGAATGTGGGTTTATCACACGAGGCGATGCCGAGTGTGATAATAGTATCACATGAGTGTTTTAATACCTAATTATAACAGTTGCATACAATACTTTATCTACACCCATGATATGAATCCTCTACAAAAGTTTCTGAAACCATTGGGTGTTTTTAATTCAAGATCAAGAATAGAAAAATTCCCACGAAATTCAGTACGACTGCACGTATGTACGTCGCCTGCAGCAGCACATCACACACACACGCGTGCAGCGGGTGCTGCTGTACCCCGTTTGAACGTTGAAACGAGTTGCATAATGAAATTTAGTACAACATTATAACACTCGTTTGGATGATGTAATGGTTACTATGACACTGGCTGTTATAATGTTGCCAATAAGCAACTGTTTCAGAAACTTTTATAGAGGTTTTATAGCATGGGTGTAGGACAAAGATATTTACCTAATTGATATTGTGTTTTAGATGTTACTGTCGATATTACAATGCTTGAGTTTTTTAAAGCACTTTTGAATGATAAATCCTTGTTGAGATTTATTTGAAATATTCCAATCAAACTAGACAGTTTTGAGACATTGCTCGCACAGCAAGACCAAGTTTGTTCAGTATCAGTGTTGCAATAATTAGACCATAAATAAAGTGCATAATTTTACCGCAAAAAAACGTAAGCAGCAAAAAATAACTACTTATTCAACAGACAAAATTTTCTATGAAACTTGAAGACCCAAAAACTTAAGAGCGTTCATTCTAAAAGTTGGAAACATCGCAAATAGCTGTCAAATATTTACCTGTTTTGATTATTTTGCAATTTTACTTACTGTATGGAAATATGAAATATCGCTACTCCAAAACGCCTGTGCACGCTTCTGTTTTAAAGTTCCCTTTAGGGGACATGTTACACCTTTCTTCAATGAGCACAACATTTTAAAAATGAAAGCTAGACGTAAACTCCACTTGGCGGGTCTACTTTTTGGTGTTATTAAGTCTCATTCTCCTTCTTATTTGTATAACAGACTATCGTGGACGAGAAGACACAGAATCGGTGAGGGCAGAAAATGTTCTCAACAGCTTTCCATCCCACAGCATAAGTCGGCAGCTTTTAGAGGCAGTTTTCGCTACGCAGCTACCAAATGCTGGAATAATATCCCTCCTCCCATAAAATATAGTAAAAGTTACTCAACTTTCAAATTTAAATTAAGAGAATTTTTATTAAATCATCAAAAGGAGGCTGAAAATGTTCGAGCCGACATATCTGCCATATAAAACAATGTAACAATCTATGCCGGTGGCGCGCGAGTCCATGCCAACTGAGCGAAATGTTGCCATTTTAAATATTGCATTTTATATAGTCATTTTAAATTATTATTTTATTTTATCTTTATATCATATAGATATATCTCATTATATGCTGTACCGGTCGACGTCATAACTCCAATGCCGGCTGTTAATTTTTTAGAAATTTTGCCTATTTTATCAATTTCTAATTTTTGTTCATAATCTGTTTTCTTACTAGTCATTTATTATTGTCATTTTAAGTAGTTTTAGAAGATCCAACGCAGTCACATGATTTTGCCTTTGAAGGTACATACCTACTTTCTTACTTTAGAAGGATGATAGTTTTTGATTTTTTAAATATCTAATAGATATGGTATATAAAATGTGATACCTAGTTATTATGACACAGATATTGGGTATTTATTCACAACACAACACACACACATGTATGTCACTACAGTATATTTGATTTTGTGAGCTATTTTTTTTTTTATATTAACCTATCTTTTATTACATTATATTTTATTCTGATATCTAATTTATTAAAGCGGACACACACTTATCTGTTTATTATTCTAGCGTATGGCACTCGTGGGTTGCAGCTGAAAATCAGCGTCAGGTGGTACACTTTGTGTTGTCATCTGACAATATGCTGAGCTGAGGCCCTTTTGGCATTATAATCATTGTTTTTTGTTTTTTATAGTTATAAGGTGTATTTTCTCTGCTGTAATGCCAATAAACGCATTTTTCTTTCTTTCTTTCTTCTTTCTTTCGCTAACTAGTGAACTAAAATATTAATGATGGATTCCAATTGTAACCGTTTTAGATGCAAAAAGGGCTTTTGGAAAGTTTCCAAATACTTTTTTTACATCTAAAACTAAATATTCGGTGTTACGATATTTAATATTTCTCTACAGCAATATTGACAAATTAATCAAAACAGCGAAATATTTGACAGTTATTTGCGACGTTGCCCACTTTCAGAATGCACGTTCTTAAGTTTTGTTTGGTTCCAAAACGTCGTGTTTTATAGTTTAGTATCGGACATCGCATACCCACTCCTTAGAATTTATAGTTGGCTACCAACACGCCATATTGTTTTGCTATATAAACGGCCTAATGAATTTAGTTAATACGTTGGTGTTACGACCCAATATGTAACATTAAGCCTTTCGTACACAACAGAAGAAAAGTCTCCCATAATCGTCCATTTTTATTTGAATTCATAATCTCAGCGTCACTTATTCAACTATCTACTTTAACGTCATTAATACTAAGATGATTATTGATTGTCCGTCACAATAAAAAAATCCAAAAAATATTGGTTACAATGGAATTTGAACTTTGTTGTGACAGTATTGAGTTTGGTGTTCCAAAACTTGATAATGATTCTGAATTCAAATATGGGGTATGTTCTGTGGCATCCTTGTTGGTATATGCAGAGACTGACCCCTGGTTTTTGCTGTCAAATCTCTTTAGCTATGATTGGTTGACCAGAAAACCAATCAAAATTAGAGATACGACAACAATATGTAAAAAAAAACAGTCGATCCGAAAAGGAAACATATGTACTGCAATAACATTACCAAAAAAATATAAAAAATCTTATTATTATTGAAAAAATTTTGTACTAAAATTAACCCATTAAAAATTTATAAATTTTCAACAGGGGTCATAAATTATGACTTGTAGACGGCCGCGCGCGCCCCGTGTAATAAATAACCTGGTAAAATTCCCCATTGTGAAAAAATCGTTCTTTTTTCTTTTTTCCTGGAATTTACCACATAAATAGACTCTCAGTACGATACTTCGCAACACCCACACGTTTCGGACAGGGTTTTTTTTACACGTTGTAAATAGGCTTTTATAAACCAAGGGTTAGTCCTTAACAGTTTGAGACTTGCCTAGCGTTGTGTGCAAACGGTCTTATTATTATTAATTTAAATAATAAAATGCATACATTATCGTTCACCATTAATTTGTTTAAAGGCAGCTGATCGCTGGTATAGGCGGATTGCATCATGCGAGAGTTAAACTGGTGAACAGCGTAAAAATGTTTATTTATTTCATTTTACTTTAAGTTAGTAGTTGTCGCAGACGTTTGGTTATATCACTCACGAACGCGTGTAGCTCACGAACGCTATTTAATTTGGGTAATGAATATATTCAATGCTTTGTAAATATTAAAGTCCACGTCATGTAATATTTCGAGCTGTTAAACCTATAATGTAATGAAAGATGTATCAAATTACAATTAACCCGATGTCTGCGACTTAGGCACTGCAACTTACTACTGTTAAGATTGTTTTAAGTTCACAAGCAGGTTGTTTTTATTTTATTTGCGTATTCGTATTATCTTGGGGTCTCAAAAATGTAACTATATTGCTACTACGTGAAAAGGAAATGTAAACTTAGCCACCGACTTAAACTTACGTTAAGCGATCTTAAGTATGGTGTAATCCGCCCCGTGTAAAATATTTTATTTGATTTATTGATGTTTTTGTGACCTCCATTTATGTACTATTTGATTTTATTACTACGTTATTTTACTTAGATTATTATAGCATTATACATTATATATTTACGAAGTGTGTTTTATTTGTATATTAATAATAACCCTACACTACGGCGGATGACATAATAAATGTATATTTATAAAATAAAATGATAATGATGACTGTTTCGTTCGTGTAGTGGGTGCAAGCGTACCTACTGAGCGTGGTCGTGGGTTCGATCCCTAGACGGAGAAGTTTTAACTGGCCAATCTGTTAACCCATTTGTGGAATTAATAATTGACGATTATTATGGTATGGGAAATGTATCAGGATATTATAATTTCATATCTTAAATCTTTCGGCGTTTGAATTTTATAATTGGACCCTGTTAAGCAGAATAGCAGAATATGGAGCAGTGGTGGCCCAGTGGTAACGGCCGCGACTTACGAGTTGTAGGTCGTGGGTTCGAACCCAGACAGGCGCTTTACTTTGTGTAAATTATTTCATCACCACTGCTCTCAAAACGGTGAAGGAAAACATCGTGAGGAAACCGGCATGTCCTAGAACCGAAAATTCGATGACATGTGACATCTACCAACCCGCACTGGGCCCGCGTGGTGGATTACGGCCCACTCCCTCTCACAGAGAGAAGGCCTGTGTCCCAGCAGTGGGAACATTATAGGCTGTTGATTAATCAGCGCTTGACGTAAATTGACGTAATTTTAGTCGGCAAGTTTTTAATCACGTCTAAACTTGTATGGAGAGTGACAGGCGCTGATTAATTTGACAGGACTAAACTAAAATTTATCTTCTGTCCTTTTCTTAATGAATTAGAAAGAAAAAGATGCACTAAACTTAAATTTAGTTTAGTTTGTGAACAAGGGAATCGGCACCATTGTCCTAACAAAAACTACCAGATGTTTATAACTTGGCCTGGTGTTTTTGTTTACACTTCAAATCGCATTTACTCAAAACTAACAAAATGTTGGTTGGATCTATTCTGCTTAACAGGGTCCAATTGACAAAAGATTTCTTTTCGATGAAACGTATAATAAACGCCACAAAAACAGTCGCTCGCCTTATCATGGGCTTGCAGAAATATAAAACGACTAGCAGCGCCCCGCGGTTTCACCCGCATAAGTCTCGATCCCGTGGGAATATCGGGATAAAAAGTATCCTATGTGTTAACTGTGTGCCAAATTTCATTCAAATCCGTTCATTCGTTTTTGCGTGAAACAGTAACAAACATCCATCCATCCTCACAAACTTTCACATTTTTAATATTAGTAGGAGTAGGATATTAGTCGGTGGCGTAGCGTGCCTTGGTGGGGCCCCGTATAAAAATTTGTTTGGGGGCCCTTATGAAGGGTAAAGATTTCTCACAAAAGAAAAAAGAAATGTTTGCATAAAATTAAAAAAAAATATTTATTCGTCATAATTATCTATCTGAATTTTTTTACAATAATTCAAATTAAACATACACCCTCTTTGCCTTTTTTTCGGCAAACTGATTTATTAAATCATTTATAGCTGATGATGAATTTGGGAAGTTTTTCTTACATTTTTGCTTACGCACGTCGGGGGCCCCCGTGGGCCGGAAGCCCCGTATAATTGATACGGCAAATACGGCGGTAGCTACGCCCCTGATAGTTTTATTAGTCATCCTCGTCTACGGATTATTACCCGATTCACTTTGAACGTCTATTTTTTTAAGATCTCCCTTTTATGTGAATAAAACTGAATGGTATAGACATTTATAAGTATTAACAGAATAATATGCTAATTCTGCTCACAAAAAGTAGGCGAATCAAATTAATAACAAATAGAAACATACCGTAAAAGATTTCTTAATACCTTTAATCTCCTACTTAGCCATAAAAAAGTTCAGAACCTCAACATATTGCTATGAAAAGAATTCAGGCGCTTTCCGCGAATATTGGCAACATTCCCCTGTGCCCGTCTGCGCAGGTCCTGAACTGGCCTTCACCTAGAACTTGACATCCACCAGTGACCCACAGCTATCCCAGCATCCTTCCTTTTATAAACAAAAACCTTTTTAACAAAACAAAAGAGTAACGCTTCTGAACACTATTCCGTGATATTTTTAAGTGTTAATTGGTGTCTTCGGGAAGTAAAAATCGATATAATAAGGAGTAAATGGGAGTCTACTACGTTCCGGATGAAAAGTGACCTTGACCGAGATTCTGAGAAGGTAAGTATTGCATTGTATTGTATTGCACTTTATCGATAACTGGTTTCCTAATTTCATTGTACATCGGTCTTATTTAGCTGAAGAATATTTCCGAATCAAATTATTAAAGAAGGAACGATAATGCTGACTATTTGAAAAATAACATTACCTATAGGTCCATAATATTATTATAAGGAAAAGGCGCGAATTTGTCCCTACCGAAGTCTGTCTTATGAAGTCGTACGCCTATGTTATTTTTGACATAGCTGCAAACGAAAGCTTGTTTTGTGGATGATCGGATAATACTGCCGATCGAAATAAAATTAGAAAATAATAACTATGTATGTAAGCTAAACTAATAGCTATAAGTAGTAGGTATACGAGTTTAGAATGGTCAATAGAGTTCTTAGAGTAACTTGCATATTGTCCACAAAACCTGGCAAAATCTACAATCAACACAGGCTCCAGTAGGCTGTAATTGATGACATATCTCGACTGCCAGAGATGATCTATCTCAATTGCCAGAGATGACCAAGCTCGATTGCCAAAGGTGACTTATCTCGACTGCCAGAGATGACCTATCTGGACGGCCACAGCTCACCTATCTCGACTGCCAGAGGTGACCTATCTCGAGTGCCAGAGATGACCTATCTCGACTGCTAAAGATGACCTATCTCGACTGCCAGAGATGACCTATCTGGACGGCCACAGCTCACCTATCTCGACTGCCAGAGATAACCTTATCCCGACTGCTAGCGACACCGTCGCGTGTTTGCATGAGAAAATCTGCTCTACTGTCCTGTTGACACGGGTGGCGCAGTGGTTAAGCGATTGACTGATGCGCTGCGTGTCGCCGTGTCGCGGGTTCGATTCCCGCACGGAACAAATATTTGTATGACCTACAAATAGTTATTCCGGATCTGGCTGTTTGTGTATGTGAGTTTAATTGTTTGTTTTGGACAACAATAACAAACACAACTAGTGTGGGGCAAGGATAAAAAAAAAAACCCCTCTGCCGTATCTCTACGTTGACGTCGTGATGGGGCTTGCGCGCTCCAAACTCTAGGCATGTGCCGGTAGAGTTTACTTTGCCGGAGCAGGTCTGGTATGAGGAGCCAGACCAAGAGAGATACAAAAACCCGCAGGGCAGCATGTGACGAGCTATTGGGCAGTAGCGACCCTACGGACCCTATCTCCCGGGAGAAGTCATGTTCCTCACCTCTGGCTTGCCTTTATTGGCTGGCTGGAGTGAACACTGACGAGGAACGGAGCTCCCACCTCATTTTTGCCTTAATTGGTCGGCTTGAATAGAGATTCGCAAGAGCAAACGTGCTCGGAGGAAGGAAGTGTTCCAGTAAGATGCTGGTAGGGATCTTGACCGTACTTCCGGGATTGTCCTGATAGCCGTGGAATACCTCTCCACTCCTCATAAGCACCTCAGGACATGTTGCCCCCTTGTCGCTACGACACTTTGTGCTAGCGACCGTTTTCGGGGGCCCATTATTGAGTGTACAAGTCACCCCCTGCCATTTTCCTGTGTATTTTATATAAAATATTGGTCAGGCAGGGGCCATAGTCTTTCCATAGGTCCACGTAACCAATCCATTATAGCCACCCAAATCCATAGCCCATGTTTTGTTTCCATATCCTGCAATAGTCCTACACCAACCGGGGGTTGTCCTTGGCTGCACTTGCATAGTGCGAACAGGGATAATCGTCGGCTGGTACCTACCGCATTTCATTAAAAGCGTCTAAGGGGCCTCTGTGAGTTGGCTTCGGCCCCTCGTACGCCTTCCAAAAGACCGGGACCCTAAGGTCCCGAGATATTTAAATATATATAAAAATAATAATAGTTAAGGCTGACGCAGACATGGGCGGGCCGCACCGCATTGCGAAATCCTCCTAGCTACCATCACTTCCGTATATTTTGTATGATGTTCAATTGTTCATACCGCCGCATCGCAGTTTTTGAAGTGAAAACTTCTTTAGGCGCGTTGGTCATTTTTGAGATGGGAAAATCAATTGAACTTGCGACACCGTTACCGACACCTCATTTTTGTAAACGCGATTGTGCTCTTTATTTATATTACGTAACGGATCAATGTTCTATGCAAGTATTTTTACTTTTAAGGTTTTGGAAGTTTTTTTTTTGTGAACGCTATTGTGCTCTTTATTTAGATAAGGTTACGGACCAATGTTCTATACAAGTATTTTTCTTCCACCAAGGCGATCTTGTCAAGTTTTCACTTCTGTAGGCACTCCCGGAGTGCCACTGTTTTTATATTGAAGTGCGATGCGCTGTAATGTGCGCTTAGCTTTAGTGTATAAGTATTCCTACAAAACACAACATCACGCCTTTAATCCCCAAAGGGTTAGGCAGAGTGACAATCAATCTGCCTAGCCTTTTTACAACTATCTTAGGGTCGGCTTCCAGTCTAACCGGATGCAGCTGAATACCGTTTTTTACATGGAGCGACTGCCTATCTGACCTCCACAACCTAGTAACTGGTTAATACGATACCCCTTGGTAAGACTGATTGTCAGACTTTCGGGTTTCTGACGCCGTAACGACTATCAAAGACCCACGAAAGACAGCCGGGACTAACGGCTTAACGTGCTTTCCGAGGCACGGAGGAGTCTCGGTATGTTAAGATGGTCTCCCATCCACAGATCATTTAACCTGATGGATTGAACTGTGCGGCTGTTATAACTTAGCCACGAGCTTCCCATGATACGTAGAGTGTACCAAGATCATTTTGTCATCGTTTATTTGATCACAAAGGAACATGGAGCTTGTAAAAGTCTGTGTGGTTAACATCAGCTTTTAGAAGCGTTTTCCGATCCTAAAAACTAGAAAAGTTAGGTATTCATTAATTAAAATATGTTAACATGGCTTGAAATTATTGTAACAACATTTTCCTTTGACGGGATTTTCCAACACATTGTACAATAGTTTCAAATTGTGGTTTTCCTTACGATGATAAATTAAATTATGGCCTTCGAACTCATTTTGTTATTGTGGAGCACTCAATTAATAATAATATGGATAGCTATATTAATATATTTAATTAACTGGTATTTATAGGATATTCATATGTTATTATTTATGTAATAGGTACCTAACATGGGGTGACGTGGCTTTTGTTGTTATGTAGCCATGTAAGGACCTACCTAATCTTTATTACAGTAAACGTCCTTACAATAACTTAATCTAAACTCAACTAATAATAATCTAAACTTAATAATATAATAATAATATTTTAAAGAGAAAAGATTTGATTTTTTGTATGTATGTTCGTTTGTTTGTAGTGAATAAACTTAAAAACTACTGAACCGATTTAACAAAATCTTTCATCAGTAGAATGCTATATTATTACTGAGTAACATATGCTATAATTTATAAAGATATCGCGCTGATGAAGCCGCTGGCGGAAGATACTATTATAATAAAGAGAAGAGATTTAACTTTTGATGTGAAACATCTATAGCGGCGCAGGCGGGTCAGACCGACGGTTGGCGTGGTGACGCGTCGCCACGCCAACAGTCGCCATATTTATTTACTGTCGTAAACTCGTCGCCCTCCCCGCTAACTGTCGTATCTCACAAACTGACGTATCTGCACTGACATTACCTACGTGTTCAGAACTTTGTTTCGAAGAAGTTCTCTCTAATCGTCGTGTCTGTGTCGTTTACCGTTTAGAAGATATCACGTATTTTGTTTTGCAAAAGTGCAAAAGGAGGGAAAAATATTCTCACCACCTGTCGTATATGCACACATCTACAGTTAGTGAGTTAAAGATTAAGTCAAGAGCTATTTATAAAAAGTTATTAATTCATTAAAGCCACAGCTAACGCAACTGTAGTAACATGATTGTAGCGCCCGACCGAAAAACTGTTGCCCTGAAAAAATATCAATTGCTAGTTACGACAGTTAGCGGGGAGGGCGACGAACTATCCCCTTATGCATATTACCTGTACAATATCTGGACGACTTTTTTTTTGTGATTTTCTAAAAATGAAACCTAGCTAGATCGATTTATCGCCCCCGAAACCCCCTGTATACTAAATTTCATGAAAATCGTTGGAGCCGTTTCCGAGATTCAGATTATACATATACACAAGAACATTGCTCGTTTATATGATAGATAATAATTTCGATGTTTCACATCTGCCAGGTGTCCCGCGACAGCTCATTTTTTTATGTTTGTATGTTACGCTTTCACGCTAAAACGGCTGAACGTATTTAGATGAAATTTGGCACATGGGTAGACCATGACCTGGGTTAGGACATAGGATTCTTTTTATTCCGATATTCCCACAGGATCGAATCTTATGCGGGTGAAACTATTGAGTGCAGCTAATTAGTTAAAATACTGTGTGGTTAATTCAATGCTTATATTCAAAACCGCATGGTTGTATATATCTAGATACCTACCTATTCAGCATTTGAATGATTTAGCAGAAGTACACTACACACGAGAAATGAAAATGTAAAGCACCTTATCATCATCTGCCTAGCCTTTTCCCAACTATGTTGGGGTCGGCTTCCAGTCTAACCGGATGCAGCTGAATACCAGTATTTTATATGGAGCGACTGCCTATCTGACCTCCACAACCCAGTAACTGGGTAATACGATACCCCTTGGTAAAACTGGTTGTCAGACTTTCGGGCTTCTGACGACCTGTAACGACTGTCAAAGATCCACGAATGACAGCCGGGACCAACGGCTTAACGTGCTTTCCGAGGCACGGACGAGTCTCGGTATGTAAAGATGGTCACCCATCCACTAACCAACCTCGGCAAGCGTAGCTTAACCTGATGGATCGACCAGTGCGGCTGTTATTATTAAGCCACGAGCTCCTCGAAAATGTAAAGCACCTAAAGGTAGGTAAATTTTTACTTACACGTATTTAACAACTAACAGTTAGAAAAAGAGAGGACACTTAAGTAATACGCCAGCTATCTCGTAAAAATAAATTCTATTTAGATACATACATATTTCTGATGGTAAGAACACGATCTATTATTAGGGATCAAGGTATTGTCCGAATCTTTCCAACATCCCAACAAAACGGGTTTTGTCGACGGAAGAATAGACAAAATGACAGATAAACAATCATTCAACTGTCATTTTGTCTATTCTTCCGTCGACAAAACCCGTAGAAAGCTCGTTTCTATGGTTGTCATGCTACAAGTGCTGGTGAGGTCTATATCAATCCCGCTTAAGAATTCTACATAACTTACTACTTGTGTAGGTTCAACCTACAGGACCTACCTGTGTATCTACATTATGTTATCGTGTGGAACAATGCATAATAAGTCTTTTTGGGGTTTAGTCTAGGACAGGGATTCCCAACCTTTTAACACACGCGCCCCCCTTTCTTTTAAAATCACTAGCCCCTGAGTTACTTTGTCGCAAAAACAGAAAACATAAGAACATAAATAAGCAGAAAACATAAGAATGTAAAGCGAACGAAAGTGAGGTCCAACATTTTTTTTAATCATTCATCCAGAAATAGAAGTTACTTTATCAACTTATGCAGAAAAGTTGAAAAATCAAGAGAATATAGAGTGGAAGAGCGATCGAGGCGAGCTCGAAAATTGTAGCAAGCTACCTCGGATAGGTTCGGTTTTCTTTAGTCCATTCATACAGAAATAGAAAAATAAACTTATTTTGTCGACTTATGCAGAAAAGCTAAACCTCATTTTACAGCACGTAAATACCTATTATGAAACGTTTGGGTTTTGGAAACTAGTTTTAACCTTTTCTAATACCAAGAACATTAAATTTTATAAATCTATACTTTATTATTGGAGTCGCTACAAAAAATCCAGAATCCCGACTGCTAATGAGAAATTCCTGATGGAAAAACTCAATAACACTTTTGCCGACCTGTGAATCAAACCCAGGACTTCCTGCACTAGCGACCAATAGACCAATGAAGCAGATAAGATTTAAACATCGTTGCTAAAGTTCATGATATAACATTTTCTCTCCTTAATCCACGCTCTCGAGATGTTTGTTAACCTCCTCCGGAGCAACTGGACAGATTCTCAGCTGAACAGTTTCGCAGCTGCACGCTTAGCATAACCACAATAGACACAGGTTTTGTCGACGGAAGAATAGACAAAACGACAGATAAACAATCACAATCTGTCATTTTGTCTATTCTTCCGTCGACAAAAGCCGTTGAGAACCTGTTTCTATGGTTGTCATGCTACGCGTGCTGGACAGATTAGCAACTGGACAGAGTATAGTCGTGTGAAAAAATAAGTTTATAAAACATGAAACATGGGTATTAAATTTAAAAAGTGTAGGTGGCTTTAGGAAAAACCCATGAATTTGGAAGCTATTTTGGAAATATCGTTCGTCTATCGGTTGCTATGTCAAACTTTATACCAATTAGATTTGGGTAAAATACGATTATTTGTAATATGTTAGGGAGTTATTCTATATCGGCCACGGTCCAGTCTTCCTGTCACATTTCCTGTGTATTCGATAACGAATTGTGTTCGATGCTGGATTAGTGAGGGGAAAAGCGGGATTAAAATTTTGCTGACTATCTATTTATACCTACATTTATTAATTTTAGGAAAACTTACTGCTAGTACATTTGAGTACCTATGCAGTTACAGTATGTAGACGATGGCCAATTACGAGATTGTTGATATTACTAGTGGATTTGTATGAGTTTCTTATTGTTTTTACACCGATAATGGCCCACAAGTTCGATAAATAGTCAATCTTAACTACTAATGTAGTGATTCAGGATTTTTTTTGCTAAGCACTTGCATTTGACTGCTTGTGACCAACACGCAGACTCTGAAAAAGTATTGACATACACTATAATTGATTAATTCTTCTTCCATTAAATTTTCACTTTTAAAATTATTTCTGTTCGATCAAAGAAACGAGGTATTGTAGTTAGATAGAATAGCAGGGATTTTAAATAGTTACTTTAAATGTATGGTGACTCAGTAACTGAGCCTAAAACCACAATAAATAGCGTTAAATTAAAATAGTCAGTTGTGGTTTAAGTTATGCACCTTCTCTTCTACAGTCGGGTTCAACCACAATTTTACTCGAAAATAATGTCAGAATGTACTGATTCAATTTACTACCACATAAAATGATTATAGATACGTTACTGTAAGTTTTCACAGGCGAAACATTCACAACGAAACATGTTGAAATCTCTATTTTATGTCAATGTTCCATACAATGTTTGACAGGAACTAGAGATTTCAACATGTTTTGTTGTGATGTTTCGCAAAGAGTAAAAAAGTAAGGCAAAAAACAAAAAAAGGCCAGATGTAGATTAAAACTTGCTGAATACAGATGATGGAACATACCTTCCTTAGTCTTTAGTATCAAAGTCTACGAATTTCAAGCAAAGATAGAAAGTACTAAGAGAACGAATCTTTTATTAATTAGCAAACTAACATCCCATCAGCGTCATCATCAAACCTTCCTCCGCAACATATAAGTAGGTACCTAAAACCACGGACTTTTTTCCGGGATCGTTCACGAACACATCACTACGGCCACCATTTTTGTACAGTGTTAGTTACTTGTCCTGTAACAGTAGCGGTCATGGAATACGTTAATTGGCTCCCTATAATAAATACGTGGCTTTCCTTATAGATAAAATGGCGTTTATTAACAACGGTCGACGGGAAAAATTGTTACAGTGATCCATTGTTTTGGTCAGCAGTGTCGTCTGAACCCCTCCATGTTACGGGTGAGTAAAACTGATAATTTTATAACTATTTTAATATTAATCGTCCATGAAATGTTGAAAATTGTCTCATCTACTATATTTGTTAAATTGTTTTGTGTTCTAACATTAACTACTAACAAAAATAATAACTAATTGATTATGTTAATGATGTTTTAAAGCATCGAAACGTTTTTTTTTTTATGTTATCGTGCAACGTTTGGCTTGGTCATAAATACACGATCAAACGAATTGTGGATGCTTCGAAATTTAAATAACGGTCGAGTTCGTGATTGGAACGGTTGATTAGCTGGAATTTTGATTTGAATGTTTCTCTGATGTGCTTCTTAATTTACTTGTAATTAGTATGTATCCGTGCTCTATATTTTCTCGTAACTCTAATATGATAATGTTTAGTTTTTAAGTAGGGATGTATCTCACTCTTGATGTAATGTCAGGAAACTTGGTTGTAATGCAAATTGACTAGCAATATCAACTTAAACTGTCCGTAAAATCAAATCACAACTGGCGTCCTTTGTCAGTCAGTCATGGAATAGCTGTATTTAACACAAACAAATTGCCTGGCTGTACCTACGTTCGCTATCTCTAGTATTGTCTAAGTTTAATGCGATCACGGTTTACTATAACATGTAACATCGTCATTAAGAAGTTATGAAGAAAAAAGAAGATGTCAAAACTCTTGACAGTTGCGGCTCATCGTATGGCAGTTTGCTGTGTATTATTTGCCAGCTGCCTAGCGAAGGGCAACAAATGACTGAGTTGATCTACGGTTCATCGAAAGTTGACCTACGGTTCGTCGAAGAAGAAGATTCGGAATTTATGCCAGAATAACGTTATGCATTAAGGGGGATGCGATGAGGTAGCCCACGAAATTCAAATTTTATTACCTTTTTTGCAATTTCCAGGTCAGTGTCAGGTTATATGTTGATCAAAATACGATTCACGACTGTAACAAATGTGTACTTATTTATAAAATTAAAATCATTATACTCATCGATACACTCTCTAAGTAAAAATTGACCTAAAATGTCACCATTTCATGAAATAAGTAGTCATTTAATGGAGTACCTATTATAATTCTGTATATACATTATTATTACGGTTGCGAATCATATTTTGAACAATATACAACCTGATACGAACTTGCAAATTGAAAAAAACGTAAGAAAAAATAAATTTCGCGGGCTATCCTGCAGTTTGTACGAACGTATTGTGTACCTATAGGTATTTTTCAAAAATTCGTTAACATTTAGTTACCTATAACTTGTGACCCGCGTTTACACCCGTAAAAAGTTGTATACTTGTTTGCAACAAGTCTTTTAAAAGACTACTTGTTAAAGACAAGTGTTTAAAACACGTATCTATCATACTTATACACCATTTCACCCGCGTAGTAGTTCCTGTTCCCGTGGGAGTACGGGGATAAAATATAGCCTATGTTACCTACTCGCTGATAATGTAGCTATCCATTGCTGAAATAATTTTTCAAATCGGTCCAGTTTTTTTTAAGTTTATTCGTTACATACAAAAATTCAAAAATACAAAATTTTCCTCTTTGTAATATTATTATAGTATGGATGTAAGCAGGCATTGATGTTGTTTCAGACATGTTTTGTTAATTATGTACTGTACTTATTTTGTTCACATTTTTGACATCTTTTACAAGTTTTTGATAGGCGCCATTGTCTTTAAAAATAGGATGTTCTGCTAATATTAGGACAAATTACTAGTCGTGGGATAATTTGCCGATAGGACATTTAGTTAAACTGTCGTTTTGCTGTTAGGACCATAGAACTTTTTGATACGGAAGGCTTACATTTTAGTCTTTAAATACAACTTGTTTTAGATGTAAATCATAAAGTAACGAAAACACTAATACACAACAAGTATACATGTTTTAAGGATCTCCCCCACAGACGCGTTATTATAGGACGATAATATCGGATGCGTTATTGAGAACGATAATGCTTCCTGATTTTTGCCACACAGCTGCGTTTTTATCGTCGGATAATTATAACGATACGTCTAACGATCTGTATTATATGATTTCGGTCATTTTCCATAGCTATTGTTAGTGATCAAAATTCTTCGTCTGATGTTAGGTATATCAATATCCATATTTTTAACCGACTTCCAAAAGGAGGAGGTTCTCAATTCGTCTGTATGTTGTTTTTTTTTTTTTTTTGTATGTTTGTTACGCGATTACTCCGTCAATTATGAATTGATTTTGAAGGTTCTTTTTTTGTTTGGTAGATCATACTTCAGAGGTGGTCCCATATAAATTTTATTAACTTTGCTTGGGTAGTTTTTGAGTTAGCTTCAATAATACGTATTTTTTCCTCAGTATGTGGATGATATTATGATAACTTCCTGTCACTGTTATTTACATAGCAGGTAGTGGTATTCGAATTTGTGTGGGGTAGGTATCACAACTAAAAAGTGAAAAATAAAAACTTTTTACAAAAAAAAAAACAACCGACTTTAAAAAAAACACTACAAAGTGAAAAATAACTTTAATTTCGGAAGTCGGTGACAAAGAACGAAAATTAAAAATCAAAGACACCGACTTCCGAAATTAAAGTTATTTTTCACTTTGTAGTGTTTTTTTTTTGAAGTCGGTTGTTTTTTTTTTGTAAAAAGTTTTTTAGAAAAAATAATCAGGACACTCGTACAGACATGTAACCACTACTTACTAATTAGTATACCAGTCGGTAAAAACAAATCATTGAGTTACTATACTACTAGTACCTACCTACTAACGTTATTAAAGGTGTGTGTAAGATCGTATGCGACCTAATACAAAATGTTCTAAGAACAAATATCGGAATATCGCGGGACGAGGGATCGCAAGCGTCCTCTATTGAAGTCGTTATTATCGCAGCAGTGTGTAAACTTCGTGCCCGTCCTAATACAAGTTAAGGTACTGAAAACAGATATCGCAATAACGTGTCCGATATTATCGACCGATAATAACGCGCCTGTGGGAGAGAGTCTTTATACCCTAGTGCAGGAGTCACCAAATGGCGGACCGCGGTTCGGATCCGGACCGCTGCGCCCCCAGCGTATTTTGTGCGGGGTTATTCCCAAAGTACTCCAAAAAGAGTTCCTAAACTACTCCTTGAAAAATATAATATTTTTAATTAGATTTCATTCTATTCCAAGAAAATACTAAAATATTCTCAAAGTAGGTACTCCACTCCATTTTAACCATAGAACAAGTTTTTTTCTACGGGTTTTGTCGACGGAAGTATAGACAAAATGACAGTTAAACAATCACAATCTGTCATTTTGTCTATTGTTTCGTCGACAAAATCCGTAGAAAAAACTTGTTCTATGGTTGTCATGCTACGCGTGCATATGCCGGTTTCCTCACGATGACGCGATATCGCGGTTTAAGACAATTAATCAAGCGTCGAACAGTGAGACAAAATTAATTACCTATTCTACTGTTTGGGCTCTCTTGGGAGTCGGCGGCGGCGGCTCGCGATTTAGTGCGGTGTTATTAAATAGAATTTAAATAGTTAGAATATTATCATACTTAATAACGTTTTAATAACAATACACAGGGGTCAGGGGCTTGGGTAAGTATCGGTACCCAAGAAGATACATTTGAAGATGAGTAACACATCAGCGGAACAATTGCGTAACACACAACAGTAGCTATGGGTTTAATTTTGACAGTTCAACAACATTCATTGCGATATTACGTTGTTGAGCAGACAAATTTTTCGAACATTTATGAAGCAATGGATTAGGAGCCTTCAAAATGATTCAGATTGTGATTCTAGAGAAGTGTAGTGTTACTTAATTAGGGTGCAGAACTTTCCGATTATAAAATGTTCTCCGTGTCACCGATAGTAGTGTTATTACTTTCATCACTCTGCTATCATCATCATCATCACCATTTTCAACCGAAAGACGCCCACTGCTGGACTTAGGCCTCCCACAAGCGTCGCTACATGGACCAGCACCCAGGGCTGCCAACTTATTGTACAAGAAATAAAGTATAATAAGGTCAATGTGGGAAATAAACAGTATTTTAAGTATTTTTTAAATGTTTTAAGTAGATACATAATAGGCCGGTTACCAAAAAATTTTTTTTTGTCCTTCTTGTAGATTATTAAAAAATATTGGACACGTACTTTTTTCTTTTTTGACGTATTCACAAGATCACGGCGATACATTGAGTTAAAATGTGGCATGACGTCACACCTTGCTAGATTTAATACTGAGTTGTGACGTAGCGAACCCGACTCCCCAACTTTAATGCGTTTTCTAAGTAATTTTTGATTAGTATGATAAAGCAAAAAATACGTGTCTAATATTTTTTTATTACCTGAATGACGGCCTAAATAGAATTTCTTTTTTTTTACCTAGGCAACATCCCTATTCGTTAGTGCTACTCGCGCAAGCGCAACTCCTCAATTTAGTAATAATTTTGAAGGCTTCGTAAGCCTCACCATATACTTAGAGGAGGAACATAATTTTAAATGTATTGAAGCTCTATTTCAGTCGTCCCACCACTTAGCATTCATCACTGAAAACACTCATTCTGTGAATACTGAGGTGGCAGAAATAACAAATACTAGTATCTAAAAGTATTTCTGGTAACAATGATATATAGGTAAACTATGTCTCAAAAATTCAAGACATTAACAGTTTCATTCTATAATTAAGACTAGCTGAACCACTGCCCAAGTGCATTCATGTAAAAAAAGTATTTGG
Organism: Agrochola lychnidis; assembly: GCA_963680765.1. Lineage (NCBI taxonomy): Eukaryota > Metazoa > Arthropoda > Insecta > Lepidoptera > Noctuidae > Agrochola > Agrochola lychnidis. The sequence continues at coordinate 11,268,834 of OY796868.1, read as the reverse complement.
AAAAATTGGAAACTTTCCAAATGCCTTTATTACACCTAAAATTGATACAACATCAAATTCAGTGTTATTATTGCAATTCATTATTAATATTCTAGGGAACCAGTTAGCCACATTTCTTATTTCCATACAGTAATATTGTCAAATTACTCAAAACAGCGAAATATTTGACATCTATTTGCGACGTTGCCCACTTTCAGAATAAACGCTCTTAAGTTGGTAGTCGATTTGCTCTACAACTAATTTCTCTGACTTTACCTACCTACGTCACACAATTATGTGATACATTATTTTCTCTTTTTTCAGACAAACTTCTTTTTCATCGCATCAGTAGATTTAGGTAAAAGAGGTTTTACTTGAATTTACAATGTCGCAGAGGACCAAGGACCCAAGGACTTCTGCAAATAAAGCTACTATGAAGAGATTAAAGAGATTAATTAGGTAGTTAATGAACTATTTCGTGAGCTAAATAATTATTGTTCTCACTTCGTGGTTGCACAGGACACTTGCGGGAAATGATTAACAACGTAAAGTCTTCTGATTTATTCTGTATTTAGAGGTTTTGCCAAATCGTGTAAACATATTAATTAATATGATGACAATTATAATGACATTTATTTGTAAAGCATTCTTTTATTCTAAGTTAATTAAGACACCTAAAGTCCTAACTAGATAGTCACATTTTGTTGTTTAGGACTCTGTTATTCTGGGGGCCTACCACAAACTCATAAAGCAGTATTATTTTAATATTATTTCAGTGTGGGAAAGAGATGAAACTCTACAGGACGTATAGCTCCATCTCTTTCTCCCACTGAAGTAATATTAAAATAATACTGCTTTTGTGCTGGTGGTAGGCCTCCTGAACCCGAACTGTTAGTCATAACAAAACAATATTGATAAACTCAATTACAGGCACTTTCGAATTGTCAAGGAGTCGGTCAGTCAGAAAGATGAAGCCAGTTGTCCATTCCAAAGCGTAGTAGGTACCTATGGAGAAGAACGGGCAAGAAACTCCATGAACACTCTTAACGTACATACAAGTTAAGTAGGTTTGAGTTAACGTACAAGTTGTATCAAAATTATACCCTACGTACCTATATCTTATGGCTATTGGGTGCGGACAAATTCCCATAGGTACAAAAGCCGTGAACGTAAACTCTATAACGCTCGAAATTTTTGCATGCCAAATGGTAGAGAACTCATGCAAATAATCATTTTCTATTCTGTTCTATTCTAAAGTATAACGGAGTTAAGATTTAACCCAGAATTAATATTTTTGTGTAAATTATTTGTTATCATACGTTCCATTATAACAAGTAGACCGTACGAAATGACGTGAACGATAGACGATATCAGGACCGCCATTGCAAGTTGCACGATAAGCTAAACTGTTGTAAAAACTGCGTTTTTCCATCATAATATTGGATAACAAAAATTTAAATTAAAGCGCGACAACGATCAAAAATAAAATAAAATTTGAATGTTTTAGTTTTACATGAAAACATAAGTTTGTAAATAGCAGCCGACACAGAGATTAATAATAATAATCCATTTATTTTAGGCGACACGGGCCCATAACCATAATTACCATAATAGTTTTCATAAACAATCTTGTGTTAACAAATAAGGCTGAAGACTACGTTAGTAGCATTTCACTTTGCACTAGATTAGGTACCGCTGCATAATACTTATGACCATGTCAGTGCCATAACCACATGTTAGTAATTAATACAATGCCATAATTAGCATTTCAGGCTTTCATTGGTCTAAGATCTTGCTGAAGCTTTCGATTGAGCTCCACATGCTATCATTTCTTAGAATCTAAGCCAATAAAATATTTAAAATAGCAAATAGTATGACTTTGACATTGATATCTCGGTGGTAGGTCATATAATCATATTGATAAGTTTTTCCCATGTTTTGTATAACGTAAGCAGCCAGGAATCCCACAAGGGTTCATTTTAGGACTATTCTTATTATTTTTGTTCGGTCACGTCATGCCGTTTGCTGGAGACTTTCTTATTTCTGAAAATGCTAAAAAAGAAAATTAGTTTGATAGGATTTTCCTGTTATATGGAAGCATACCCAGAATTAATGGTCTTTTGCGTCGAAAACTATGTAACAGTAACTGATTCTTATAAAAATAGTGTTATCAATAGTTCATTCACATCAATAGTTAGAATATTGCCGTTATAATCAAATATAATAGCTTCTAAAACAGAAGATCTAGACTTTAGAACAAGTGATTGACCTCTAAATGTGCGATACAGTTAAATATGACATCACATATTTGTCTAAAAATTCCGTATTACATAAATAGGTATAATATTAAGTAAATACCAGTTTATTGTATAATATGTATTTATTATGTGGTAAGGAAAAAACGGTATTTTTTTGGAAGTTCGTTGAGTCGCGAATGGTCATTAAATAAACACAATTTTAGAACATTAATCAATGGTGTCTGAGTTGAAAAAGTAGTGCCAGTTATTGAGAATGTTGTCGAATTTATTTCTTTTTGCGTATTTATCCTGTTGACGCTATTTCAATGTGTAGGAGCATAATCTAAAAATAAAGTAGGTATCGATCAAAATGAATTCGTACATTAAACCGGTTAATTACCTTCCTTATAACATACCTACATATATACATATACGTATCGTATCCTAATCCTTAATATTATAAATGCGAAAGTAAGTTTGTTTGTTACGCCTTCACGCTAAAACGGCTGAACGGATTTGGATGAAATTTGGCACATATATAGATGATGCCTTGGAAAAGAACATAGGATACTTTTTTTTTTTCCCACGGGATCGAGACTTATGCGGGTGAAACCGCGGGGCGCAGCTAGTAAGTGATATTATGATATTGGTAACATAAAGTTTAAAATTCACACCTGCCAACGTGACCGACCTACCTACTCCATTTTCCTGAAAACTTCAGCGTTATCATGTATCTACAATTTTACAAACATACAAACGCTTTTCTGCCTCATTGTTTTTATTGAGAATTAATTTGATGACCAGTTAAGGTCTGTCGTTTAAGAACTTATAACAATCATGTTGCATACCAACTTAGAAATCTTAGATACATTGTTATATGTAAGATGCGATCAGTCCTAAGCTAGCCTCCTAGATGGGCAAGTAGGAATATTTAGTGCATTTTAGTCATGGAAATGACCATAATTTACCCACCCAGACAGATTCTTCAATAAAGTTCATCTCCATGGGCGTACCCAGCTTTTGGCCCAGGGGGGGCAAATCAGAAATTTCTTAAGCCGGTCCCTGCTCATGTTTTACCACACACTACACGAAACTTGAGGTAGGTGTATGTAGTGTATAGGTACAGTAAATCCTGCTTTATAGGTAGGTAGTCAAATAAATAAACTATGTTCTTGCTTTCTACGTTCGCGTATCACACTATATCACATTAATATTATGAAGGCGAAAGTTTGTAAGTGTGTGTGTATGTTTGTCTCTTCTTCACGCTCAAACGACTGGACCAATTTGGATAAAATTTGGCACACCGATAGTTTATTACCTGGATTAACACATAGGATACTTTTTATCCCGATATTCGTACAGGATCGAGACTAACGCGGGTGAAACCGCGGGGCGCAGCTAGTTTTGCATAATACATGAACGTTCGCGCAGCGCGGTTTTTCAAAAATATGTGCACAATATATTTTAATTGTAAAGTAAGTCTTACTTAACGTAAGTCTAACATAACTTTTATCGACAACAGTCGATACTTAAGCATACAAAATCCAGGGTGGAGGCAGCTGCCCTCCTCTGCCCCCCCCTGGATACGCCCATGTCCATCTCCTCAATCGATATAAAATGATTGAGGGTCAACATTTTTCCAGAATTAAACACTTTACATATAGTTTATTTGGTGTTCTACAAAGAGTTATTAGAGAAAAACCGGCCAAGTGCGTGTCGGACCACGCACAATGAAGGGTTCCGTAGTTGGGATGAATTTATCCCAAAAACAAACTTAACTTTGTAGTTGAAAAATATGTTCTCCCATACGGAACGTATGGGAAAACATGTTTTTGCAACTGCAAAGTTAAGTTGGTCAATTATTACTCGTTAACCTGTAGAGCCTACTTAGTTGTGATAGTTTTCCTTTTAATTTCGTTATATCAGCTATTGTTGTGATTTTTTTCACATACCCAAAACCAACCATTTAGCCGGCAGGGGGGGGGGGGACACTTGACTCTAACAAAAATTAGCACTTTAAAGCTTAATATTTCGCAAACGAATCCCTGAATCCAAAAATGGTTTTCACAAACTCACAATATTTTTGAAGGACCTTTCCAATGATATCCCTCACCAAGGGGTAAAAAAATAAAAAAATAAACATTACCACTTTACGTGTATGAGAGGTACCCTAAAAAAAAATGTTGTTCATAATTTTGTTTTACCACTTTGTCGACGTAATTAATATGTATACCTATGCCAAATTACAACTTTCTAGTACTAAGGGTCTCGGAGCTAGACCGCGGACAGACAGACAGACAGACAGACGGACATGACGAAACTATAAGGGTTCCTTGTTTACTACGGAACCCTAAAAAAGGATAATGACCACTATTCTCAAGCTGTGGCCACAGGCATATGACCGGTTTCCATTTTAATATCGACCAGTACCCACCTAAAGTAATATATTCGAAAATTGGCTAGCAAGTTCAAGGCAAGGCATCTTGTAATAACTTGTGTATTGTAAACGAGAATCCGACTCAATGCCAGCCAGGTTCAACAGCAAGGACGACAAGGACGTTAATTCACGACAGTGTGCTTCTCCACAACTCATCGGAAATGGATGTAACTATCTATACTTTAAAAAAGATAATGGTGCCGATTCCCTTGTTCACAAACTAAACTAAATTTAAGTTCAGTGCATCTTTTTCTTTCTATTTCATTAAGAAAAGGACAGAAGACAAATTTTAGTTTAGTCCTGTCAAATTAATCAGTGCTTGACGTAAATTGACGTAATTTTAGTCGGCAAGTTTTTAATCACGTCTAAACTGGTATGGAGAGTGACAGGCGATGATTATTTTGACAGGACTAAACTAAAATTTATCTTCTGTCCTTTTCTTAATGAAATAGAAAGAAAAAGATGCACTGAACTCAAATTTAGTTTAGTTTGTGAACAAGGGAATCGGCACCATTATTCTGCTATGCTTGTTATTGCGGAGAATACGTCTAGTATATCTATTATTAAGTAAATAAATTAGATCTGCTCTAAAATATGATGCCTAATCATATTTTAGAGCAGATCTAATTTATTTACTTAGCATTAAAAAAAAATTACAATAAATACATCCGACTTCCAAACTACAAAGTGAAAGATAACTTTAATTTCGGAAGTCGGTGTCTTTGAATCAGTATTTTAGTTTTTTGACACCGACTTCCGAAATTAAAGTTATTTTTCACTTTGTAGTTTGGAAGTCGGTTGAATTTTTTGTAAAAAAATGTTTTTTTCACTTTTTAGTGGGTTGGTTTGTAATTTATATAAGTCTAGCCTAATGTCAACTGTTCATCAAAAATACCCAAATCGCTATAGATGTGCCTATAATATTTGAAGAGTTCTCTCGATTTCTCCAAGATCCCATCATCAGATCGTGACCAAATGACAATGGGACCAACTTGAAAGTATACCTTTTCAATCAAATAAATATTTTTCAAATTGGTCCAGCCGTCTTCGAATAATCGGGGAACATACATAAAAAACAAAATACCGGGTGATTTTTTTTTACCGTCTCGAAATTTTTACAGGCTGTTCTACCCATGAATATAAACAACTTTTACTATGGGAGCAACTCTGAAATCACGAAAAAAAAAATCAGCTGTTTCTACAAAAGTTCAATTACCTAGTTGACCAAAATGTATGAAAAGGCTGATTTTTTTTCGTGATTTCAGAGTTGCTCCAATAGTGAAAGTTGTTTATATTCATGGGTAGAACACCCTGTAAAAATTTCGAGACGGTAAAAAAAATCACCGGTATATCCCAACGAACTGAGAACCTCCTCCTTTTTTTGAATCGGTTAAAAAGGAACAGGGGAAGACAACATAAAAGATAAGAAGGCGAATTAAAGCTCAGCGGTTTCAAATTAGAGAAGAGTTGCGGGAGATAGGAATCAGTGGAAGTTTTAAGAGGAGGCCTTTGCCAAGAGGCACCCTGAACTAAGAAACATTCTGTAAACTACTAGGTACTGAAAATACCACAACGCAAAATGTTCGGAATAAAAGGGCTAAATATAAATAAGGGGACATAAAACGGCTATCAGTCAATTAAATTAAGTAGGTAAACAAAATTAGACAAACTTCATACACTCATATCAAAACGCCAAAAATACTGACATGAACGTCTTCCTTTCGTCCGCGAACACATCACATAATCAGCCTATAATGCTCCCACTGCTGGGACACAGTGAGCCGTAATCCACCACACAGGCCCATAGTGGGTAGGAGGATGTCACACGTCTTCGAATTTTTGGTTCTAGGACATGCCAGGTTCCCTTCACCGTTTTTTTGAGAGCAGTGGTGATGAAATAATTTACACAAAGTAAAGCGCCTGTCAGGGGTGCCGATTCCCTTGTTCACAAACTAAACTAAATTTAAGTTGCATCTTTTTCTTTCTATTTTATTAAGAAAAGGACAGAAGATAAATTTTAGTTTTGTCCTGTCAAATTAATCAGCGCCTGTCACTCTCCATACAAGTTTAGACGTGATTAAAAACATGCCGACTAAAATTACGTCAATTTACGTCAAGCGCTGATTAATTTGACAGGACTAAACTAAAATTTATATTCTGTCCTTTTCTTAATGAAATAGAAAGAAAAAGATGCACTGAACTTAAATGTAGTTTAGTTTGTGAACAAGGGAATCGGCACCAATGTTTGAACAGACCTACGATCTACAACTCGTAAGCCACGGCCGTTACCACTGGGCAACCACTGCTCATAACAGCAACACATCACAGTGGCTTATTTAGTGACCAAGAGAGCGTTGAGCGCAGAGAGAACCTAAGATTGAACGATAGTCTGAAGAAGACACACTGAAGTTAAACCCCTTGCTCTCGCACTGAGTCAAGAATTTAACTTCCGTGAGTCCTCTTCAGATTATCGTTTAATCTTAGATTTTTCCTTGCTTCGATCAACCTGGGTTCGGAGTCTGTTTACTTTTAATGCATTTTTTATCACATCTTTTCAAAAAGAGCTAGTTTATTCTTCTTAAACAGGGACCAAAATAGCTGTTTTATCCCTAGGGACCAAAAGTGATTTGAATTTGGAATGTGGATATTGTTAGTAAAAGTTTCGATCACCAAAGAGATCAATCATACACATTGTATGAACAAGTAACAGGCTGAATGATAAAGTAAACCGCGCGCGAGTCAAATTAAAATATATTTTTTTGTGAAAAAATAAAAACCACGCGAAATGCATTTCGCCTTTGTTCGTAATTGGTTACACAAATTCGGATTTTACGTTTTATAAAAAAATTGTGTGACATCCTCAAGTAGTGAGAATGATATAAATAAGCGTAGGTAGGTACTATTCTTAATCATAAGTTGCATTTACTAATTTTCTCATAGAGAGTGGTAAAATTAAGTGTAAGTAGAGTGTCCACCTCGGAAGCAACACTATTTTAAGCTCGAGTGACATAATTTGAATCCCTCGCTGCGCTCTGGATTCAAAGAAACACTCGCCTTTAAAATTGTCGTTTGCTCCCTAGGCAAACAATATACTATTTAGTGTATATTACGATTATTAAATGGAAGAAAAATAACGTTTCCTACTACGCCGATTCCTGCGAATAAAGTGGTAGGTATTAGTATCTAGATACGGGCAAGAGAATGAATGTCATGTTAGTAATCATCAACCGTTCTGATCACCGACCGACATAAGGTAATGAACTAATGAATCTCCTGTTTCCCAAGAAAACCTGTTTGTTTTTTATATGAAGCTCGGCCATAGTTTCGTAGCTCAGGTATACGATTCCAAATTGATAAAGCCACCCGATGTTGACTCAAACGGAAAGCATCAATGTAAAAATTACTAAACATTGTAAACATTTTAGAATTATGTTCCATTTTGTACTAGTAAGTATAATGACTGTTACCTACACTATTATTATTGATGCTGGTTGCATAATTATATCGACGGTTGAAAGGCTTATTGATCTTAGCGACATTTTGTAAAACTTGCAGGAGGATGGATTGGTTGTTTTTTTTAAATCATAATAAGATCTTATTATGATTGATTGATTTAAGTAAATAAAAGTCTATCAAATAGTTGTGTTTTATGATTTTTTTTTCAAAAAAATAACTATAATCCGTCCAGGAGGACGAATCATAAAATTGCAGGAGCAGGTTTTACAAAATGTCGCTTGGATCAATTAGCCTTTCAACCGTCGATATGGAACTCGTTTCCTTTAAAATATTTGTATGCCAGTCCATGGCGAAACATGAAGATCATAACCCAGTTATTAAAATCATCATTGTACCATGTTTAATGCAAATAAATATATTCTTATTCTTAAATCTATAGTGCAAGAGTCCCAAGAAGCGCGAGCGCATCAAGAAAGCAAATAAATGCAAAATGAACAAATAACCTGTTACTTCTTATCGTTTACAAAATAAATTACTGGTCGATTGTACTTCGTTGCCGGAAGATTGATTTATTTAATAAAAGCTTTCTTTATAATTATGGCGTACATAAAATGACAATTGATTGCAATGGTTTTCATTTTGACAGTTCACCCCACCTTCATTGCGTTATTAACGTTGTTGAGCAGACGAATTTTTAACCGACTTAAAAAAAAGGAGGAGGTTCTCAATTCGACAGTTTATCATTTTTTGTTATTAAATAACTTTAATTTCGGAAGTCGGTGGCAAAACACGAAAATTCAAAACCAAAGACAACGACTTCCGAAATTAAAGTTATTTTTCAGTTTGTAGTGTTTTTGTTTTGGAAGTCGGTAGTTTTTTTTTTTTGTAAAAAGTTTTTTTCAAACCTATGAAGCAATGGATTAGCAATATCCTTCAAAACTCTCGGATTGTGATTGAAAGTGTGTTACGTAATTAGGGTGCGGGTCTTTAAGAGGGCACCGAGCTTTTTATGCACACAAACATGTTTCTATTAAGCTTATTTGAAGTAGTAAACAATTAAATTAAAATGTAGGAAAATAAATTGGTATTATTGGGGATATATACTAGACATCATCCGCGATGGAAACACGATTTGATAAAGTTGGCTCGATAGAATAAATTCGCAAAGTTACCTCTTATCGAGTATTTTTTTCCTCTATTTTGCTACTTTTTATATAAATAAGTAAATTTATGTTTTGATTCATTTACTAAAATAAAGTTCATAGATAACTCCAGCGTTTGTCCGCGTTAGTTTTTTTATTTAAGAGCAATATGATGAAAATAACAACGAAAAACATTGAAAAAGTGCAAAAGTGTAGTTATTTTCTTTACTCATTACACGTAAAGAAAAAGACAGAGACAAAGGCAAATGGTCAGTACGCTCTTAAGGGAGATGCGCTAAGGTAGCCCGCGAAATTAAAATTTTCTTTCGTTTTTCGTAATTTGCAGGTCAGTGTCAGGTTGTATGTTGATTCAAATATGGCTTTACAGAATTATAATTATTATAATCAGCAATACAACTCCTTATGTTAGAATAATCCTTTTTGGGTGGGAAATTATCAAATAACTTCTCCCGCTCTGGGCGGAGCGGGAGGGCGTGTCAGACTCTTACTGACTAAAACCCACCCGTGTTCCTTCGGTTGCCCTGTTGCCGGGGGCCACGATTTCCCGATCGGTTTTCTTCGAACCCCCGGCAGGCATTGGCCCTAGTGGACCCCTTCAATTCTGCTGACATCTCTTTGAGGCGCGCGTGGAATACAACGCGCCGTCGACCCGGGCTTGGTCCTTATCGGACAGCGAGCTACCCATTGCTCACCGTCCGCAAGCCCGCGCCTACGGTGGCCGGAAATCGGCTCGCGATTCCCGCCCCGGGCGTCTCCTCCTGCGGCGGTTAGGGGCGTGAGGGCGCGAAATTTGCCTCTCCCTCACGCGTTCCGCCTCCTCCTTCGCGAGCATTACCGCTTCGCAGAAGGAGGTGACGGCCTGCCATTTCCTCTCGCTCCGTACCATGGCCTGAACCAGGGCCGGACGCGAGAGATCACCGCCGCCGATCGCCTCTACGAGAACACGGCGTTGCTCCGCCCAAGCCGGGCAGACCTCCACCGTATGCTCCACCGTGTCCTCAGGCCGATCCACACAATGGTGACACCCGGGTGTTTCCTCCCGCCTTATCCTGAACAGGAACCTCCCGAAGCAGCCGTGTCCGGTGAGGACCTGCGTCAGGCGGAAGGTGAGAACGCCGTGGCGTCTCTCCAGCCACTCCTCAAAGACGGGTCTTATCGCCGCGATTGTGGCGTGCCCAGCGCGGGGTTGCGACAATCGCACCCTCCATGACGCCATGAGATCCCGCCGGAGCTCTGTCCGCTGTGCCGCAATTTCTTGCGGCATCGGGGTTAAGCCCCGGCGTTTCGCCTCCTCGCGCCACTCCCAGACGTGCGCGAGGACCTTTGCCTCCAGATCCCATGGCGGTAATCCGGCAAGGAGGCTCGCCGCCTCGCAGGAGACCGTGCGGTATCCTCGGGCCAGCCGGATGGCCATGACCCTCTGGGACGCGTTCAACCGGCGGGCTGGCCGCAGCCTCAGTGAACGCGCCCACACCGGTGCCCCGTAAAGGGCCATGGACCGCACGATCCCCGCATAGAGCCTCCGGCAGGAGGCGTTTGGATCCCCTAGATTGGGCAGGAGCCGCTTCAATGCAGCCCCGGCCCGCTCAAGTCTGGGAGCCAAACGTCGGAAGTGTTCTACGAAGTTCCACCGGCTGTCGAGGACGAGTCCCAGATACTTCATCGTCGACTCGACACCGATGTGAACCCCTCCCGCCATTACCTGGGAACCCGACGGTGGCGCATTCCGAGGACCATGAAAACCCATGGCCTCAGACTTGTGCAGGGCCACCTCGAGTCCCAGCTGCCGGATCCTATCGACGATTGTCGCAACCCCGCGTGTCGCTAAGTCGGCCGCCGCCTGGTACGACCCCCCCTGCGCCAGGACAAGCGTGTCGTCAGCGTAACAAACGACGCTGACGCCGCTAGGGAGGTCGGCGCGCAGCACCCAGTCGTATCCGATGTCCCACAGATGCGGCCCCAGGACCGAACCCTGTGGGACACCGCACGACATCTCTTGCCGGTTCCACTCTCCTTGGTGACCGGGGTAGATGACGGCCCTGTCCGTCAGATAGGCCTCGACCACACGACAGAGGTAGGTCGGCATCCGGTGATACCGGAGTGCCTCCCTTATGCAACTCCAGGGCAGGGTGTTGAAGGCATTGGCGATGTCTAGAGACACCGCCAAGACGACCCCACCCCGGGCCACAGCATCCCCCGTCGTGAGGGCCCGCACGCGCATGATGGCGTCCACCGTAGAGCGCCCCCTGCGGAAACCGAACTGGCTCTCCGCCAGATCCGGCCCCACTCGCACCAGCTGCCCGACGAGGCGGTCTGCAATGACTCTTTCAAAGAGCTTGCCCACCTCGTCGAGCAGCACAATGGGCCGATAAGCGGACGGAGAGTCCGCTGGGCGCCCCGGCTTCTTGATGAGGACCAGTTTCCCCGTCTTCCAACGAAGTGGGAACTGGCCCCTCTCCATGCATGCGCTTAGGAGCCCCCTCAGTCGAGGCCCGAGAGCCCCCATGGCCAGGACCCAGGCTTTTCCGGGTATGCCGTCGGGTCCTGGGGCGGTATTCTTCGCACTCATCTTGCGTACCGCCACTCTCATTTCTACCTCAGTCACCTCAGGAGAATCGTCGTCGTCGGTGTGGTCCGCATCGGGCATCGCAGTAGGCGGAGCCATGGGCGGAGCAGTATGATCCCCTCTAGAGGGGAACAGAGCGCTCACCACGTCCCCCAAAAGCTGGGGCCGGAGACTCTGCGTCAGCGGGGGAGCCCATGGGCGGAGTTTCTCCCGCACCATCTTGTATGGGCGCCCCCACGGGTCCCGGTTGAGAGTCTCCAGCATCTCCTCGCGGGCCAGCGCCCTGGCCCGCAGGATCTCCGCTTGGAGGGCGGTCTTCGCCGCTCTGTACCCCTCGTACAGCTCCGCCTCAATGGCTTGCGTATCCGGAGGGCGGATACGGAGCCTGCGATGCCTGGCGTACCGGCGTCGCGCAGCAACACACGCCTTGCGCAGAGCCTCCAGCTCTTGCGACCACCAGTACAGCCGGCGCGAAGCATGTCTAGGATGGACCCGGGGCATTGCCATGTCACACACATTGGACATGGCCTCCCGGAACCACTCCGCCTCGTCGTTGATGTCGGCAGGCCTGTCCGGTGATGACACCCAGGCCTGCACGATCGAGGCTTCCAGGAGAAGCTCCCGGTCCAGCTGCTTCAGCGCCCACCGCGGACTTCAGCGCCCACCGCGGACTTCAGCGCCCACCGCGGAATAATAGAATAATCCTAAGTCATGATTTCATTAAATAGTCATTTAATAAAATTATATGTACTCAGAGAGTTGTATTGATTATTTTAACGATTCAAATTATATTTATAAATATTTGATACGGCCACGAATCATATTTAGATCAACATACAACTTGACACTGACCTGCAAATTGCAAAAAACGTAAGCAAATTTGAATTTCACAGATTTGTAGTAATTCGTAGTACCGCACATCAGTTGTAAACATTTGACATTGATAGCGCCTTTAAGTAGTAGCTGTATGGGCGATTTTCGTAGTTCTTCAATCCGGCCGTCGAGAGAATGCGTTCCTGACACCTGTCAATTGGACCATTTCTAGTAGTAATAAGGATCAAATTCGCAAAACACATATCCGTTAGTATGAAACTGACAGGTGTCATGAACGTATATTCTCTCAACGGACGGCCGGACTGTAGTGTAACCACTAATGTGGTTGGACATGGGAAAGTTAATCTATCTGTTTGTCTGTTACCTTTTCACGCCTAAACGGCTGAACGGACGATTTGTCAAACGGATAGACCATGACCTGGGTTAGGAGTCATGGTATCCTAATTTTAAGACATCAAGGATACGTTGTTATTTCAGTAGTACGTTCCCGTGCGATAGTTTCCGACCCCAACGCGTGCGAAATTGCATGTAGTATTAAAAAAACATTCATACTAAGTACTACTATTTGTTATTCTTTCTTCTATACAGGGTAAGTTTTTAACCAGTGCGCAAACTTTAACACGTGACTTTACTCATCATTATGAACAACTTTTACTATGGGACCAAACCTGAAATCGCGAAAAAAAGTCAGCTGTTCCCTACATTTTGACGAGTTATGCGAACATAAATGTAGGGAACAGTTGATTTTTTTTACCCTGTATTCTAAAAACTTACCCTGTATTGTTTTTATGTAAAAGAGATTTATGAAAGTGCAATCAACACTTTTAGGATACAGAACTATGTATGTCGGTACGATACACAACATTTTTAGTTGGGCAGTTTGCGCTACAATATCCGGTTCTTCGTCCCCGATCCTAGTGACCAGACGGGCCCAGAAGCTTTCCAGTGGCCAGCTCCAAACCAACTAACTCCAACGAACAACCAACCAACCCAACCACTAAACCCTTCTCAACAAAAAACCAACTTGAACAAAAAATAGTTTGGTTTATAAATGGTCATTTTCGTTTCTACAAAAAAGGTTCTCGTCTTAAACCTGAAGACTCCATGATTCGATTTCGATTTTTTTTCTTGATTTAACGCATCTTTTCTGAAATGAGAGTTTTTTTTTTGGGAGATAATTTATTAAACTTGTAAAACCGTCTATAAAAGACTTAGTAGGTAGGTACAGCACAACCGTAATTTAAGCATAAGCTACTATCAATCTTAGAAACTTTATGGCTGCGTCGACTAATTATACTTTTGCTAGTTGAGTCATCTCTGCCAGTACCTAGTAGTCACTGCAGCGACGTCGTCTTACGGAGGATTTATTACGTCTTTTGCAATGTTTTCGGCTACGTGGGAGGGGAGGAGAAGAGGAGGAACGTCCCCCTTGATCCAGCAATCTTTTGTTCAAGACCAAAAGTAACAGCAACAGTAGGATAAGCATGGCTGTTAATGTTGGACATATCATAATGGGTATGGCCTATATTTCATCGTACCAGCTGTATACTAAGTCTCTGACATCACGAGCTGTTTTTCGCAAACCATCCATCGGTTTATTATACCTATATTACCTATTATACATCTATAAAACCAACACATTTTTTTAACAGCATGGTTTACGCCCGCCCCTTGACGGCACTGTTCTTTTACACCATTTTCAAGAATATTGGTTTTTGCATAATTATTTTTAGTTTGGTACGGTAGCGGTCTTTCTATTTATATTAAAATAAATAATATTTATTCATGATTGGACAAGTTTGTTTTGACATTTTACCTTCTTGTTTACTATCTGTATTCACCTTTGTTCTGCAGAGTATCATACACATTTTAATGAGTCTCTGGGTCTATGGTGTACCTGAAAGGTTTAGGTTTCTTTATGTAAATGCAAATATAAAACTAGCACATCCTCAGTCACAGGTTAGAAAATTAGGTTTCCAGATCATATGTCGATTAGGTCACAAATTAATGGCACTAGTAAGAAACGATTCATAGGTAAAACAACCTCTCGTAAAAAGTATTAGGCCTTGTAATATAAGAACCTAGGTCTGTGAGGCGGGCGCGAAGTATCAAACATGTATGAAATTGCCGTTTGCGTCCACAGAGTAGCAGTGACTTTGTGACTAAGGCAGGCCTAACGCGACGCAAGACGGGTCTGCTGCAGTACGGTAGCAGTCCGATACCAAACGCCTAAATTGAAAGCGTATCTGACTGCCGTGCGTTTGTATGCTAGTGATGTTTTAAATATATTTGACAACAGTTAAGCCATGGACTCTGACGAAATGAACACGTGGAGTTTGCGACGTTGCCGTCCTGTTGTCGAGCGTTCGCAGTACCGACGCCGCACTGTTGCCGCACCGCGCGCTTTGTGTGAAAACAAACGACCATCCGTGCGCAATATAACAAACGCACCGCTTCGGCACTGCAGCGGTCCGACACGAAACGTCTAAATTGAAAGCGCCCTGAGCGTTCCATACTTTTCTATCCGTTCATTACGACGTACGACCATACCATGGGCCACACTTACTGACAGGCCTAGCCAGTGACAGTCTATATTGTTTTACCCTGTGGCCACTTAATCGCGTCCGACACCGCGGCCTATAGTATTCACCGCGCTTCCCTCACTCTGATAGAGGCGTAAAGCAGGTTGATTGAACATTATTGGATGTTTTTTACTGACTCGTAGGTCAAATGGTCACATACTCCGCGATAGGAACAATAAGTGGTCTATAGCTGTGACGGAATGGCTAATTAGAGATGATCGAAAACAAGTAGAGGAAGACAATGGAAACGCTGGGACGACGGCGAGTGGAAACAGCTGATGCCTTGTGGGCTAAAGACACACGAGAACCGTGAACGAAGGAGCCTGGGGGAGGCCTATGCGTCAAAGGACGCGCTTATTGACGAAGACACCGAAGTGCAATAGGTATGATTTACTTAATTTATTTTTTTATAGTTTTAGTTATCAGTAAATAAAGGCTATTAGGTCTATTAGGTATATTATTAGGTCTAATGGTCACAAGCGCTGCTGCTGAGCATGGGTTCAATTCCCAGGTCAGGTTAAGTGAAAGTGTTATTGGGTTTTTCCATCAGGAATTTCTCAGTAGCAGCCCGGGGTCTGGATTTCTGTCCGGTTGATGGCAATAGGTTCGCCTCTTGTTACATGGGACTTGAGCATAACTGGCGAAATGTTGGTTTTCTATAGGTACACCTCTGCCTAATCCTTTGGGGAATACAGGCGTGATGTTATGACTTGTTTTTATTGGAGCCGTCATAAATAGAGACCTCAAGTCAGTTGCCAGCCCATCAGTGTCTACTGACACTGATGGGCTGTATATAACTATACTCCATTTGAAATAAGATTAGACATTTAAACAAATCTTTTTTACAGTCCGTTCAACCGATTCTTACTTCTATACCGTAAGCATAAGGATGGCATTAATAGCAAAAAAGTGGTTACAATACCAACTGTTTACTGCAGCTGCCATTTGTCATGCCACCAACGCAATAGAAGTCAAAATCGGTTCAACGGACTGTAAAAAAGGTTTAGTTAAAAGTCTAATCTTATTTCAAATGGAGTATAGGTATTTTAGGTAGGAATAATTATTCAATGTTTAGGCCTTTTTTTTGGGTGGGAAATTATCAAATAACTTCTCGGTCGTGTCAGACTCTTACTGACTAAAACCCACCCGTGTTTCTTCAGTTGCCATGTTGCCGGGGCCACGATCTCCCTTTCGGACTTTTCCGCAACCCCGGCAAGGATCGGCCTTATCGGACCCCGTCTGTTCTGCTGACATAACGCGCCATCGACCGGACCCAGGGGGCCTACCACCAGCTCATAAACAGTATTATTTTAATATTACTTCAGTGGGAAAAAGAGATGGAGCTATACGACCTGTTTCATCTCTGAACACTGAAGTAATATTAAAATAATACTGCTTTATGAGCTAGTGGTAGGCCCCCTGGTCCTTATCGGACGGCAATGCGTAGGCCTGAATTCCTCTTACGCTGATGTCGGTCGCGTACATCGGTCACGCGTGCGTACATATATATACACTAGCGGACCTGACAGACGTTGTCCTGACCGAATACCGCCACCTATCGGGTCCGATTGTGAATCTAAACCATTCCCAGATCCCCTTGAACACACACAAAAAATTTCATCAAAATCGGTCCAGTCGTTTGAGAGAAGTTCAGTGACATACACACTCACAGAAGAATTATATATATAAAGATTATATATAGCACCATACTGCGACACAGATGTCAGCGGCGCGTACGTACGTATGTTGCGTACGCAACCCGACCGTACGCGACCGACATGAGCGTAAGAGGAATTCAGGCCTTAAGGTACCTATATTTTCTCGCCGTCCGATAAGGACCAAGCCCGGGTCGACGGCGCGTTGTGTTCCACGCGCGCCTCAAAGAGATGTCAGCAGAATTGACGGGGTCCGCTAGGGCCAGTGCCTGCCGGGGGTTCGAAGAAAACCGATAGGGAAGTCGTGGCCCCCCTGGCAACACGGCAACTGAAGGAACACGGGTGGGTTTTAGTCAGTAAGAGTCTGACACGCCCTCCCGCTCCGCCCAGAGCTTGAGAAGTTATTTAATGATTTCCCACCCCAAAAAAAAAAAGGTACCTATATTTTTACTTGAGAAATTATTGGCCTTTACGACTCATTATTATTTCGACTACATACCAAGGTACTGCCTACACGAACACTGTGCAAATGGCAGTACGAAGAGGTGACATCAAGAAGCTTATAGATAAAAGGGTGACATGTATATAATATGTCATGCAACCGGCGCTGTACGTATAAAGAATGTCTGAAACTGCTTAGCATTGTCGCTCTTTGGCTGTACCACGGTAAGTCTTACTCAGCTTCACGCTGAGTACGAATTTAGAAATAGATAAATAAGTAAGTATTCATCGTTATTTATTGTGTCATAAAATATAACAGCTTTATGTGAGCGTACTTGAAACTTAAGGGAGGAAATTATTTAATGGGGCGTCCACACCGCTTACACTGTCCATATTGAAGGTGTCTCCGGGAAGATTTCTTGAGCAGGAACCAAATGAAAAAGGCCAGTATGCCTAGTAGCGCGTAGACCTTGGATTCCCAGCTCCAAGCCTCCGCCTTCAAGCCCCCACAGCCTTTCATCCTTTTCCATGATGAAGTTGAGGTTATGGCGTCGTGGGAAACGTGTACAGCACTGTTGGGGGAAGTGCCTATGGCATGCCGGAAAGCAGAGATAAAACTACTTTTGTCTTTGACGGAAGTGTTTTTCAAAAATGTTTTGGTTTTTACCGAGATTTTCGATGCGGCTTTCGATCCAGTTTTTAGGCAATTTTTAAGATTTGGTTTAGCACAATGATAATGAGGCATTTTTTTTTATTTTCTGCCGCTTAACCCATGATCAATAACCTTCATTACTTTAGCACAAATTCCACTACTGTTTGGTCTTCATGTTTCGTTACTTAGGTACACTGGCTTTTCTTTAAGGGTCTTTGTATTAAAATTGAAATATTGTTAAAATTGTATTCATTGTTTGGGCAAAACGTGTTCACTTTGAGGTGTGTTATCTTTGAGCTTTGTTTTGACATTTTTGTTTCTGACAAGCTCACAATTTATTCTTTGTTTTATCTGTGCTCAGAATGTCAGCAATTTTTTTTTTTCAAGTAAAACCTTCTTTAGGCGCATTGGGCATTTTTGAGATGGGAAAAACTTTTGAACTCGCAACACCGTTACCGACACCTCATTTTTGTAAAGGCGATTGTGCTCTTTATTTAGATAAGGTTACGGACCAATGTTCTATACAAGTATTTTTCTTCCACCAAGGCGATCTTGTTCAAGTTTTAACTTCTGTCGGCACTCCCAGAGTGCCACTGTTTTTTTTTTTTCAATCTTTGGAGTTCTGTATCTTCTTTATTGGGGCTATGCTCATTTTCTTATTACAATTATACCTATCCTACCTACCTATCGTTATTTCCAAGGTCTGGCTCGCTCTCATAATCGTCTTTCTCAGTTCCAAAAGGAGCTATTTATGTGCAGATAATGCCCGTGGGTAATTTACGATGCCCATTGACCATACAATATGATTCCACATATTATTATGGCCTTGCGATGAGCCCATACAAAAAAATAATTTTATGGATCGGATCGTAAATTATAATGCTTTGGTAAACCTAGCAAACAATTTTATTTTTGATGAAAATACTTATTAACTTGTTTGAAAGAATGGGATTTTATATATTATCTACTAGCTTGCGACTTCGTCCGCGTGGAATTTTATTAATTTGTATAGTTTCCTAAAACAATAGTAGCCTTAGTTACTCCTTATAACATCAGCTATCTGCCAGTGAAAGTCCCGTCAAAATCAGTCAAGCCGTTTCAGAGATTACCTGGAACAAAAAGACAGACAAAAAAATATGTTTTTGTTGTATGTAGATACCGTGTTTATTTTCATATGCATTTAGTAATAAGCTGTTATTTTGACGTTACAAACAGACACTTCAATTTTATTTTATTTATTTTTATAGATTTTATTTTAGTTTTCGGAACTGCAGTAGGCCAAAATTATTCTATATAAGTTAAAAAAAAATGCGCGCATGGCTCGCGTTCTAAGGGTTTCGTATCATGAAAACCTTTATACATAACATAACATCACGCTTTGTTTCCCCGAAGGGTTAGGCAGAGGTGTACCCATGGTACACCCACATTTCGCTAGTTACGTTTAAGCCCCATGTAATAGGGGGTGAGCCTATTGCCACCATCGGACACAAATTTAGACTCCAGGCTGCTACTGAGTAAAACTTTATCTAATGCAGGTTTTTCCATCAGGAATTTCTCAGTAACATCCTGGACTCTGTTTGTGCCCGGTTGATGGCAATATAGGCTCGCCCCCTATTACATGGGACTTTTAAAGCTAACTGTCGAAATGTGGGTGCACTATTGGTTACACCTCTGCTTAACCCTTCGGGGATTACCTATAGGATGATGTTATGTATGTATGTCGTGGCCAGATCTTAGAATTGATCATTTCATGAAATGATCGACCATTTCATGAAATGGTTGTGTTTCATGAAATGGCCAGCTAAAATTGATCATATCGTTCAAACGTCAACATTTAATGATATGTCGGTCGACGTTTGGCCATATCCATGCAAATATTACTGGAATTCATTAACTTTTAGTAATCTGGATCAATGGATAAATAAAACAGTTTAAATAGCTTTCATTCTAGAAGAAAAATAATAATTAATAAGATAATAGTTAAATACCAACCTGTGAAATACGTTCCAACTTCATGGTTTTTTAAGATTACGCTCGTTTTTTGAGTGAATTTCATAAAAGTCACGTAGCTTGTTATAATAACGATACTTCACTAAACTTTCATCTTCCGTTTGCATATTTATAATTGCTTTTCCAATCGAATTATCGTTCGCCGCCATGATGCATAATAAAAATAAAGCGATATCAAAGCCTCTA
Organism: Agrochola lychnidis; assembly: GCA_963680765.1. NCBI lineage: Eukaryota > Metazoa > Arthropoda > Insecta > Lepidoptera > Noctuidae > Agrochola > Agrochola lychnidis. Next base: position 11,248,636 of record OY796868.1, on the reverse strand, counting down.
CCGGTGGATAATTTAACTATTTTACGATATGATCACTAATATTTGGCCACATCATGAAGTAGTCGTGCGTTTAACTGATCATTTCGTTAAACGTTGAGTATTTAATGATCTGGCCGACCGCATCAGGATGTGGCCAGCGATCGATGTTCTATTTCATGAAATGCAACCATTTCATGAAATGATCGTTATTTCATGAAATGATCAATTCTAAGATCTGGCCACGACATGTACAAAACACACGCTTGTGTTCGTACTTACCTTTTTTTAGGTGGGAAATTATCAAATAACTTCTCCCGCTCTGGGTGAAGCGGGAGGGCGTGTCAGACTCTTACTGACTAAAACCCACCCGTGTTCCTTCACTTGCCTGTATGTTACCAGGGATCACGGTAACGCTTTCGGACAAACCCGCAACCCCGGCAGGCATCGGCCCTAGTGGACCCCGTCAATTCTGCTGACATCTCTTTGAGGCGCGCGTGGAACACAACGCGCCGTCGACCCGGGCCTGGTCCTTATCGGACGGCGAGCTACCCATTGCTCACCGTCCGCAAGCCCGCGCCTACGGTGGCTGGGAATCGGCCTGCGACTCCCGACGCCCAGGCCGTCTCCTGCGGCGGTTAGGTTGTATTGGTACGGGAGAAATGCTTCCTGCACTTCATCTTTCTTCAGCACGCGTAGCATGACCACCGTAGAAACGAGTTTTGTCGAGGGAAGAATAGACAAAATGACAGATCACAATCTGTCATTTTGTCTATTCTTCCGTCGATAAAACTCGTTTCTACGGTGGTCATGCTACGCGTGCTGGTGTCAGAGTTTTAAAGCCGCCAATGGATCTCTGACTTGGCTTCACATGCCGTGAGAAATATCTCAAAGTCATGCCGGTTTCCTCACGATGTTTTCCTTCACCGTTCTTGAAGCAAGTGCAATGATAATTATAAAATACGCACATGAATCCGAAAAGTCGGAGGTGCCCTGGGTTCGAACTCGAGACCTATGACTTGGCAGACTGACGGTCACACCACATGTCACGCAGTTTGACGTTATAATAGCCTACTGACTGATTCACCAATTTATTCAGGTCCTAGCCTAGATACGTCGTGGAGCCATCAATCTAAGGGCCCGTTACACTCGGTTGCCAACTCCGTCGACTGTCATGCAGTTCCGTTCCACTGGACCAAGTCCAACTAATAACTGTTGTAGGTACACTTCATAGAATAAACTAGAGATCCGCCCCTGCTTCGTACGGGTGCAATGGCGACGTGTCCAAACATCGAGATTTCTGTGCTGTTAAATAATTAATTGATTTGAAATTTATCGTCGGTTATTTTAAAAAAACTGCTGTTTCATAGAAAAGTGCAATACCTACGCGGTCAAAATAGAACAGCTGTTTTTTTTTTTTTAATAACCGACGAAAAATTTTAACGCAGGGGGGTTCAGAATCAATGGTTTCAGTTTTCGCGTCAATGTCCCTGCCACTCTGTATTTAGAATATTAACGCACGTTAGTGGTAACAACACCAGTATAAGCTCAAATGTCGTTTACGGTTTTCTGCAAATTTTCGGTCAAACCGATATTATTTTCGGCTGTGGCCATATGAAATTAAGCTTCGACAAATCAATTTTTACTTTTCATTTATTCAAAGAAAACCCATAGTTACAACATTTTTTCGTAACGTCGTCATAGCGCTGTCGTAGCGGCCTCGTAGCGAAGTCGTAGCATTGTCGTAGCACTGTCGTAGCGGCCTCGTAGCGAAGTCGTAGAGTCGTTGTAGCACTCTCGTTGCGGCCTCGTAGCGAAGTCGTAGCGTCGTCGTAGCTTCGTCGTAGCACTGTCGTAGCGGCCTCGTAGCGTCATCGTAGCGATATCGTAGCGGCGTCATAGCTAACGCGTTAGCGTGTTATAAAGTAGTCAGCATGTTGAAAATGTTCATCTGGCGCCTTAACGGTCCATACCGTTTATCGAACCTTCTAGCAGCAAATCTTCGTAAACATAAAAGAATCTCTACCAGATTCCCGACATTTACAAAGGCATTTAGGTACTTAGTTGTGTAAATTAGATCCATTAGTAGACAATAATTACTAATTATACCGTGCAATATTAAGATTTATATCAACACATTTTACAAATTATCCACTACACTCCTTTAAAAGAAAAAAAAATAACGACTATCCTGTCAAGAACAAAGAAAGTTATAAATACATACATACATAAACTCACGCCTTCTTCCCATGGGGGTAGGCAGAAACTACAGAACGCCACCCGCTACGATCCTTACATAGTCCTTTTGCATCGTTAACGTTCATACATCTGGTCATACACGCACGCTGGTTGCGAGTACTACGCACCTGGCCTTTCCGAAGAACATCACCAATAAGGTCAGTATATGTCCTCCTAGGGCGTCCCCGTCCGGCCTTTCCCTTCACATCAGCCTTGTAAATACATTTTGTTAGTCGCCTTTCATTCATCCTCTCAACATGCCCAAACCATCTCAGCATACCCTTTTCAATTTTTGTCACTACATCTTCTTTTAAATCACACCGCCGTTGTCTTAGAAAGTTATATATTTTTGGAAAAACCAAGTTTGTCTGTCCTGAATTCTTTTACCTCTAATTTTGCACCACTTTCAAAATCAAAGCCATCTTTATTCATATTTCAATAAGGTTGCTATTGGGTTGCTGTCACTGAGAGGCCTGTCAAAATCACAGTGATCTTTATGCTCATTACAATAAGGTTGCTGTTCGGTTGCTGCTATCAGAGGTCACTGTGAAAGGACTGTGAATATTCCCGATCACTGTTATTCCTTTCAGATAGAATCCACGGAGCTAAGCGGCGACCAACCAGTAAAGTCCTGCAACCACGCAAAAAAGGGGTTTGTGCAGGACTTGGTTGCATGTAGAATTTTTGACGTGATAATGTCTTATAAATCGATGAACGCCGGCTGCACGCACGAAAATGTGTCACGTTCCGCCTGCCTGAGCCGAGCGTGCAAGCGAGAGCGCGGAACAAGCGATAGAGAGGCACGATCGGCCTAAGCGTTCGGCTTGTGACGTTATCACGTAAAATTATCGTCCGTAAACCGACTTTACAGGCAACCAATTTTTTTTCTATATCGCACCTACGGTGCAAAAACGTCACTTATGCCATTTTTGTCAAAATTGATCTGAGTATGAGAAAAAGTAGCCAATGTACCCCTTTACTTGGTGAGTAATAATATGAAGTTCAAAGTTGTAGTTTAAATATTACCAGTTCATTTCTTTAGTCAAGAAGAACTATACATTATAATAGGATGTCGAATTTTCAAAGGCTTTTCCTGAAAAATTACATCATTTGCATAAGTGACGTTTTTGCACCGTAGCTACGATATATTTAAGGTCTTAAAAAATTTACTTTACAAACTTGAAGAGGCGCTTTAGACAATCGAACTGAATAACTTTTACTATGGGACCAAACGTTGAAATCGCAAATTCAAAAACAGCTGGCCAATACACGGCTGCCCCATTTCAAAACCTAGTAAGGGACACTTTTTACAAAAATCGTTTTATTGCCCAGCTACAAAAACACCAGCGTTGAAAACTCACTTATAAGCAGATATAGTTAAACATCGAAACCTAGTAAGTGCCCCATTCACTGCCCCGTGACCACTTTAAAACCTAGTAAGTTACTTTAACTATTTCAAAACCTAGTAAGTCTCTGAGACTTGCTAGGTTTTATATGGTCGATGCACCTAACTATACTCCGTTTGAAATAAGATTAGACATTTAAAAAAACCTTTTTTATAGTCCGTTCAACCGATTTTGACTTCTATACCGTAGGCATAAGGATGGCATTAAAAGCAAAAAAAGTGGTTACAAACCAATTGTTTACTGCAGCTGTCATTTGTCATGCCGCCATCGCAATAGAAGTCAAAATCGGTTGAACGGACTGTAAAAAAGGTTTAGTTAAATGTCTAATCTTATTTCAAACGGAGTATAGGTAAAATACTGAGCCAAAAAAAAAAACAGAAAATAGTTCTATACTTATAAATTACAGAAAAACCTATTAGAAGTCTATGGTCTTATAAAAACATGGTAAATCTCCCAATATTGTGCGTACAAACTTACATTTACAGTTGAAATGCATGTGAGAAAATGATTTTCAACTACAATTTTAAGTTTGTTCTTGGGATAAATTAATTCCAACTACGGAACCCTTAATTGTGCGTGGTCTGACACGCACTTGGCCGGTTTTATAAATAAATGAACCATAACAAAAGTGTACTTACAAGGTTTGGAACTAGTTGCTACGTGAATCTAAGTATCTCGTGTCAATTATCAAAGTTAGTAAGGGGTTTAAAATATGTAATATAGACATATATATATTAAAATATTAATAGTACTATGTGTTCATTATTTAGTATTTTATACTGCCAATAGCATTTTTTTTACCTTACATAAATACTTTTCAAAGGCTGACCCGATTTACGTTTTTGCGCTCTCCTGTAAAATTTCGTTTTAAGTCCTTACTAGGTTTTGAAATGGGGCAGCCGTACAGTTTAGAACAGTATAGTCCGTGCAATCCACGAAGACGCGCCCCACTCCGCTCCGCGCCGTACTAGAGTTCAGCTTACAGTACAGTAATCGCGGAGTGGGGCGCGTCTTCGTGGATTGCACGGACTATAGGTATTGAACTTTAGCATTGGTAACCCACCGTACCCCTGGCCGTACCTCTGGTGGTACGGTGGGTATTTCTAGTATGGAACAGCAGATTTTTTTTTCGCGATTTCAACTTTTGTCCAATAGTAAAAGTTAATCAGCTCGATGTCTAAAGCACCTCTTAAAGTTAGTAAATTTATTTTTTATAACACCTGATATAGCTATTCCGCATCTATCTGTAGCGACATCTATACCGCCACTTACGAACTACGAAAGACATCAGACGTCACACAAATCCTGCATCACGCAAGCAAAGTTTACCGAAATCTTTCTGCATTATTCAATAGCTCGACATCAATCAGACACAACATTTCTTCGATTTGTTGACAATTTTCTATTTTGTTGTACACACGGCTACACATCAAGCTTATATTTCTAGTATAAGCTGACCTCGCATTGTACGGAAATCCTATTCAATGCGAGATCAGCATAAACTGGAAATATATAGCTTGATGTGTAGCCGTGTATACTTGTTGACAGGTCTACACTGTCCTCCCATACCTATTAACAGAGTAATTTGAAAAAAAATTAAAAGAGTTTTACCGTGGTGTTTCACGCCGGCTCTTCTCCATAGGAAGCGACCAATTGGAACCGTGCACCTAGCTTCTGACGTTTCATAAGTGCCCGTGTACAGGGGCGGATCTTGAATTTGTGGGGCCCTGGGCTAATACTGCCTACCTAATTACCCAACTAATTGCCATTTTGACAAGAAACTGTTTTCTGTAGTGATGTAGGTATATGTAATGTAATATATGTTAAGTACAGGAAGAAAGTAGGAAAACAAAATATTTTACTCATTTATTAAAACATTATTTAGTGCAAAATAAATTGACAGGTTATAAATGGTTATGTTATATAAATTATAAAGCAACCTTTCTGCATTTTTGTACTGCAAATTCTTTTATTTGGTCATCGCACTTCTTCTTTCGTCTTTGTTAAATCGTAATTTATCGAAAGAACTGATAAATGATTTAGTCGATAGTTCGACATTGTTGTCCTGTATTTGTTTTCTATATACAACATCCTGGAGAAAGTACGCTCCGCTTCACAGCTAGTGATCGGCATCGTTAAAAAAAATCTTTAAGATGGTATAGCAGTTTGGGAAAACATCAACAAGTTTTTTTTCATAAATTAGCCAAAAAATTTCATTGCAAGAGATAATTTTTATTATTGACAATATCGTCTATTGGTTTCAGTTCGGTTGGGGGCCCTCTGTATTCGCGGGGCCCTGGGCTGCAGCCCAAAAAGCCTTTAAGTAGATCCGCCCCTGTCCGTGTAGGTTTTATATGAAATAAAATATTTTGAATTTGAACATCCCTTATGAAGGAACTTTCCACTCTGGTCCTCAATACCTCCAATTGCCATTGGTGACATGCCATAGCGATGTTATCACTACGGTCGGAAGCTAAGTAAATACCAACCTGCATAAAATATACTACTACTATGATAAGCAACGTCCGGTATCTTAAACATATTCATGTTTCCACAAAAACATTCCCAGTGATGGGAAGTTACTTCAAGTTCGAGCAATTATCATAATAAATAAAAAAATACAATGACATGTTAAACTAGCAGCTCTGGTTCCGTACTTATTTAGTGAATTTTAATTACAGCAAGTTAACGAGAATTATTAATTGTAGGCTTGTATTGTTTAGCCACGAAGCCTGCCTGTCTGCAAAATAAAAAAAATTGTTTTGATAGGTACGTACGAGCAGTGGTGGCCCAGTGGTAACGGCCGCGACTTACGAGTTGTAGGTCGTAGGTTCGAACCCAGACCGGCGCTTTACTTTGTGTAAATTATTTCATCACCACTGCTCTCAAAACGGTGAAGGAAAACATCGTGAGGAAACCAGCATGTCCTAGAACCGAAAATTCGAAGACATGTGATATCTACCAACCCGCACTGGGCCCGCGTGGTGGATTACGGCCCACTCCCTCTCACAGAGAGGAGGCCTGTGTCCCAGCAGTGGGAACATTTATAGGCTGATAATGATGATAATGATAGGTACATACTTGGTAATTTCATGTTTCATGTTTCAAAGATCAATCAATATGCCCAATCTTTGCCCAACTATATTGGGGTCGGCTCCCAGTCTAACCGGATGCAGCTGAATACCAGTATTTTATATGGAGCATTGCCTATCTGACTTGACTGGGTAACACGATACCCCTTTTAGCATTTCTCAAAGAATGCGTTGATCAGCAAAAACATTGGTTTTGTTCGTGACCTTCCAATTCCGCCTTCACCTTCATTTTTTCTTGGGATGGCACCTTACTATATGACACTAACTTAAAGTCTCGGATGTCTCAATTTCACACCCAGTCTGCGCAATGGTATGTAATTAACTCATTAAATAATCACTACGTCACCAACACACTTAAAGGGACGATCGCTGACTTTTAATGATTTTATACTAAAGATGACGTCTGAACGAGTAGTGTTAGTGATTTGGAAAAAATATATGTTAAATTAGACCATTTTTTTAATATTTTAATATAGGCATATTTTTAATTATGTTTATACTATATAGTGAAATTAATTTGTAAAGTTATGTCTAACGCGGATAAAAAACTGAGAAAGACGCAAAATCCATCAAGCGTATTTTTCTGAAAACTTCACCATATTAAAGATAATTAAATTACTGATCTTTTAGTACACGTGTTTTATTAAAATACTTTTTGTTTTACGTGTAATAAATTAATAATGCGTCTAATTTGGGACAGCGCTCCTTGATGGGCGAGTCCTATTACTGGCTGGACGTTCGACGCGTTGCGTGAGCTCAGTACGGAACACGCAAGCTAATCACTCAAGGTCACTGTCATATATCTGCGTCTTAATCTTGGAAAACTCCACAAGAACCTGTCATCTCAACATTTTACAAGTAATGAAAATCCAATATGGAATCTTCAAAAATATGACAAAAGTTGTAACATAAAAACGTGCTCTTTTAGCACTGTTTGCTCAATAACTGTTACCTAAGTGCTGTTAGTACGAAACCACAATTCAAAGCCATGTGTGTTAGCAGTAACCCGCTACTTTACCTATGTATTCCATTCCATAACACCTGCATATTATTTTTGTTTTCAAGAAAAAATATACCTAGTAACTCAAGCTAAAAAGCCAAGTTATTAATCTTTTGCATCACTTTATGCACTAATAAATAGTAGAATATTGTCAGATACCGATTATTTAAAAGCTTCTGACCGAGTACCTATTTAAATCTATTTAATTATTAAGTAATCACGTTTAATTCTTCTGGCATTGAAAACAATCTCAAAGCCTACAAAAAAATTCATAAGTCGGATAGAGGCCTATTAATTTCAGTTAAGAACTCTAAAACGAACTTATCATTGATAGATAATATTCCATCCCACGCCCAACCATTTTGCTTTCGGAGAGGCTGTACGGACGGCTGCCTTCAGTCGTTTACCGTTTGGCACGAAAAAAACATACGCACTCCGTGGTCCGCACATTGGGTATTTTACAGTGTCGTTTTGTATAAATAGGTTGTTTTTAAGGTGTGTGCCGCATCTCCTCGCGTTGTTTACGGTGAATCGCACGAGAGTATAGTTGTTGTCCGAAGACCGACACTATGTACCGGTTAGTGCACATTTTTATATTTATTTATAAGTTATCAGTGATTTTTTTTTTAAATTGATTGATTGGTTTCAAGTTCAAAGTTTAGTGCTTGGTCAGTGACAGTTGTTTTTTTCTCCCAAATTTTTAGACATATCGGAAAATTACTTTAAAAATCTGTTGCTTCAGACTCTTAACTAAATCATTTAATTATTAAAAGAACTATTTCACCAGTAGATAGGTACAGATAGGTAGGTTCCTTTCTTATCTTTTATATATCTATACTCCATTTGAAATAAGATTAGATATTTAGTTAAACCTTTTTTACAGTTCCTTCAACCGATTTTGACTTCTATTGCGTTAGTGGCATGACAAATGGCACCTGCAGTAAACATTGGTATTGTAGCCACTTTTCTGCTTTTGATGCCATCCTTATGCCTACGGTATAGAAGTCAAAATCGGTTGAACGGACTGTAAAAAAGGTTTGTTTAAATGTCTAATATTATTTCAAATGGAATATAGTTATCCACCTAGTTGTATCTCGGTGAACTCATACTTAACTCAGACCAAATAAAAAATCAAGACAGCGCTGTCAACAGTGACGTGAGGCCGGTTTCGTAAACATGTGTGCACTTAGTGAGGTGTAGTTTGATTGTAAATGTGTGCGTGTGAGCGTGTATGCACAGAGTGGAGGTGTAGTTTTGGCTGTTTTGTTCGCATCGCTATGTCTTGGTTTTATATTTGGTCTGAGACTATTATTAAAGTATTTGTAATAATGGTACACCCATGACAAACCCCAACCAGTTATGTGATAAACAAATAAGAATACAATTAAGCTATGGCTGTTCGGTTATGAATTATAAATTCATAATGAACACCGATTATCATAAGTAATTGCGTAGTATTCTGCAAATAATATAATTTACTTACCTAAATAAATATGTAAAGGCATTGTAGTTAATTAGTTTACCTAAGGTGTTATTTATCTTAATTAAAATTACTGGCTACGTTAGCAGGAATCGATATTATTCTTTCAACTGTCATTAACGAGACACAATAGAATTTTAATTGTTATCCACCTAAATGAGGCATCGTAACAGATAATGAGTTATACACATATAAAAATTTATCACGCTAAAACGGCTGAACGGATTTGAATGATTTTTGGCATATGGGTAGACCATGATCCGAAGAAGGACATAGAATACTTTTTATCCCGATATTCCCACGGGATCGAGATTTATGCGGGTGAAACCGTGGGGCGCTGCTAATTCGATATAAATGTACCTACCAAAATTATATGAGTTTTGTATAATTGTGACTACCTCGGTGGTCTAGTGGTCGCAAGCTCTACTGCTAAGCATAAGTTCCTGGGTTCGGTTCCCAAGTCGGGCAGTGTGTTATTTGTTTTACTTTCTGGAATATCTCAGTGGCAGCCAGAAATCTGAATTTGTGCCTAGTTGATGGCAATAGGCTCACCTAAACTTGGCCAAACATCTCGGACAAATATCAAACTTGGCCAAACATTTCGGACAAATATCAAACTTGGCTAAACATTTCGGACAAATATCAAACTTGGCCAAACATCTTGGACTTATATCAAACTTGGGCCAAATATAACAGGGTTTTGGGCACTGACATCACAAAGAAAGCTTGAGACTTAGCGCCAGTTTAAAAAACAAAAAACAATCACTGGTATTCAAGACGGAATCTGTTTGTCTTGTGGCTCCATGCGCTCATATGCAAATAGCTCATGCTTTGGTGAAGAGATGAAAGGAAAACTGAAAAAACTAGGTACTATCTGCCATCAATTGGCCTAGAGCAGGCCATTGGCTCTCCAAACGCACGCCATTCAACTCCATTCTCGGCAACTCTCGCATCCAGCTTATTATACTCCCATAGGTTTAGTTAGTTAAAAAAAGGTAAACAAATCGTAAAAAGGGTTTTTATAGATGACACTTTCTTGTTTAAAAATACGATTAAACCAAATTAAATTTATATATTGTTTTTTTAATGTTTTACTACAGTTTCCTCTTTTATTAATGTATGTTAAACTTTATCGTTTATTCTTAAACTACTTTTCGTAGATGTAACTGCTTGAGCACAATTTTTTTGTTAGATTTATAATATTTTGTAACCTGTCTATTCTAAAGAGCCCAATTTCTAAACTTCAACAAAATATAACGTTGCTAAATTGAAGAGTTCAACTGTGACGTAGCATAACAACTGAAGTGACAGGTATTACGTTTAGTCGGTTACTTGACAGCTGTCTCGTCACGTGGTATTTTTTGTTTACCTTTATTTATCTACCTAAACCTATGGAGTATAGGTATGGGCACCTACTTGTGTTGTTTTGATTTGATTTCCACATGGGAGAAACACTGGTCTTTTAAATTTACGGTCCCATTCGGAGATTAGCATAGCTCTATTTACGAACATTCGATATGTTTCCGTGGCGAATCGAACGTCAATCAATATTACCGGAGGGGTTCTTTAGACGCAGTTCAAAATCTGTATCGGATGATACAGGAGAATTTTAACAGTTTAACCAAATCGACGACAAAGTTGGGCAAATATGGTAACCGAAAATTTGTCATTTTCGATTCGGAAGCCTGCCGAATGGTTGGGAATGCAGGTTAGAATAAGTTATACTTTGGCCACTACGGCAGCGTCCTATAAAATGCTGCCTAACTTTGCTGACCTCTAATCAATTTTCCTACACGTATTTTTGTAGATAGTATACATTTCCAGTATAAGCTGACCTCGCATTGTACGAAAATCCTATACAATACGCGATCAGCATTAACTGCAAATGTATAGCTTGATGTGTAGCCGTGTGTACAGTACAATTAAAAACACGCATTCACTGCTTAGAAGCGATAAAACCCAACATGATTGTATTAGTAAAAACTATTCATTGTTATTTAGACAATACAAGGGGAATGGCATTATGCGGTAATTAAATACAGACAGAATGATTAACTTACTGATTTTTAGATACACTTCATGGTTCGAGCGGCACTGGGTGGTAGAAACAGGTTTAAACAGGTTTACAGGTGTCTTTCGCAGCCAGGTGCGACGCGACGGTGCCACGCGATTCTAGTAGAATAATTTCCATGAAGTTTAGATAGAAATTGTTCTATTAGAGTCGCGTCGCGCCTGTTTGCCGGAGCCTTTATTTAGGTCGCAGGTTCCAACCCTGACAGGCGCTTTTTTGCGTAAATTATTTCATCACCACTGCTCTCAAAACGGTGAAGGAATTAAAACATTTCGAGGAAACTGGCATGACCTAGAAACAAAAAATTCGAAGACATGTGACATACCCACGCTGGGCCCGCGTGGTGGATTACGGCCCACTCCCTCTCACAGAGAGTAATCCTGTGTCCCAGCAGTGGGAACACTATAGGCTGTTTATGCATATGCTAACAGAAAATGTAAATTTTCCTGGTTATTCGCAAATCCGTAATTTTACAAAAAACTCCACATGACTTTTGAATCTCATGATAACCTACTGTTAAAAATACTTGCCAGTATATCACTGAAAACAGACTCTCTCTAGACAGCAGAAACTATGACGTCATAAATGGCGGATTTTGACATTTGGGTAAAAACAAAGATGAAAACGTATGGATACTTCTTGTTATTTTACATTCTAAATATTAATTAACAATTTTGTGCTGGTGTGTTAGTAGTCTACGTCCCGGAATTCCCGGTTAGGTTTCTATGGAACATCCTTATGGAAATAGGAGTTGCTTTGTCAACTTATGATGAAGTTTGAGAGTTAGAAGAATATAGAATGCAAGAGCGAGCGAAGCGAGCTCGAAAATTTTAGCACGCCGCCTTGTGTAGGTAAGGTATTTTTTTTTTAACTCATGTCTAAGTAGGAGTTCCTTTGTCGACTTATGCAGAAAGTTTGAAAATGTAGATTCTAGCGAGCGAAGCGAGCTCGAAATTATTCATTCTCAGCCTCCAACTCTAAACTGCTTCGTACTGAATATATTTTGACCGTGTATCATTAAGAAAGTACTTCTTAAGATTTGGGGGGCCGTCAGGACCCGCCCGGGGCGGTTTGTCTTGACACTATTCCGGCGTATTTAATTTTTACATCTAGTTGCTAGCTTCAGTTAAACCGACTTCTGACGTTTTATGAGTACGGCACTTATGAAACGTCAGAAGTTAGGAGCCATTTGGTCGTTTCCTATGGAGAAGAGTCTGCAGAAAACTCCACGGGCCATCATCATATAATTATAATAACAGCACAAACTTAGTCTCATAATGCGTGTCGTTTGCGCAGGTGTGGCAAACACATACGTGGCAACATCATAAAAGTATTAATAAAATCAATGAGATTAGAAAAAATGTCTGTGGTCGACCTAGACATAGCCCGGGGTCATGACCCCCATGGTCCTGGATCCGCCTTGGGGTCGGCTGCCATGCAGTCTAACCAGATGCAGCTAAATACAATTTTACATGGAGCTACTGCCTATCTGACCTTCACAACTGCAGTTACTAGGAAACACGTTACTTCTTGGTAAGACTGTTTGTCAGACTTTCGAGCTTCTGACGACCCGTAACGACTGCCAAAGATCTACGATTGACAGCCGGGACCAACGGCTTAACATGCTTTCTGAGACACGGAGGAATCTCAATGTGCCTAATGAATGGTCACCCATCCATGACCCGACCGCGGCAAGCATTTAGCCACGAGCCCCTTTATGTAGGTAATGTTTTAAATGTACGTTAAATAATGAATGAACTTCATTGAATATTTTCTTGAACTATTGTCTAATCTGTTACGATCACGTCTCACACGTATGCTGCACATTTTGTGGACAATGCAAGGTTAAGTAAGATAAAAATGATTTAAGACTACTGTAGCCTCAATTGTTGTTAAATATTACATAAAAATATGTTAACTTTGCCACGTTTGTGGACCAGCAAGAGCAAACACTTTGTAACGTCGTAAAATAAATATAATAATGGGACCTTCAAATATAATATAATGATAATATGATATTGGTGCCGATTCCCTTGTTCACAAACTAAACTAAATTTAAGTTCAGTGCATCTTTTTCTTTCTATTTCATTAAGAAAAGGACAGAAGATAAATTTTAGTTTAGTTCTGTCAAATTAATCAGCGCTTGACGTAAATTGACGTAATTTTAATCACGTCTAAACTTGTATGAAGAGTGACAGGCGCTGATTAATTTGACAGGACTAAACTAAAATTTATCTTCTGTCCTTTTCTTAATGAAATAGAAAGAAAAAGATGCACTGAACTTAAATTTAGTTTAGTTTGTGAACAAGGGAATCGGCACCATTATATATGTTACGGCTAAAACCCGAAGTGCGGCTACACCTAGTTTTAGCCGGCTACAACTAAGTGCGGCCGGCAGCAGTTGGTTAAACTTGCCTAAGTGGACCCTGGCACTGACCGACCGCTGCCGCGGCACCGCTCGCTTCACTCGCTCGGCTCGTGCAGTGTGTTATGTGCTCACAGTTCTAAACTAACCTAACCTACTTTTCAGCCATTTTCATTTGCTACAACCAAAATTAAATTTAACCAACTGCTACCGGCCGCACCTAATTGTAGCCGGCTAAAACTAGGTGTAGCCGCACTTCGGGTTTTAGCCGTAACATATATACACTAATTATTTTAGCACGTTATGCCGTCGTCGGTCCCGGCTGTCATTTGTAGATATTTGACAGTCTTCACGGGTACTCAGAAGCCCGAAAGTCTGACAACCAGTCTTAACAAGGAGTAGCATATTACCCAGTAACTGGGGTGTGGTGGTCAGATAAGCTGGTATTTAGCTTCATTCGGTTAGACTGGAAGCCGAATCCAACATGGTTGGAGAAAGGCTAGGCAACTGATGATGATAGGTACTTATTTTTAACCGACTTCAAAAAAAGAAGGTATTTATATATTTGTCTGTAGGTATGTACTAACAAAAACATAGGTATTTTCGTCAATTATTATTATGAACCGTTTTTGAAAATTCCTTTTTCATTTGGTATTTACTTGGGCAGTTTTTGTGCTAGTGTGACTGTCCCTAAACTACCCTAGGCTGATAAAATTTTCGTTTTTCCTAATTACGTTACCTATTATTAGTGTTTTAGTCAGTTTCTCCCTTAGGGAGAACCCCCTGCCTCCCTCGTCTCAGACTGATCATTCCCACCGATTGTAATGAGTTCCCATGAAGTATTTTGCTATCTTAGAAAGCTCCAAGGAAATACAAATCGGTGGTAAAAAACGAAAATACATATCCAAAGATAAATTCCGAAATTAAAGTAATTTTTCACGATGTAGAGTTTTTTTGGAATTCGGTTGTTTTTTTTTATTATTTTTCATTAATCACTTTTTAGAAGAATATATAAATCATTTGATTTTATTTCTATAAGTAGGTTTGTACAAACACTTTTACACGTCAATCATATTTTAAAACTAGATGAGGTCGGCGTTTCCTATCTGACTACTCTGAGATGAAAGGCCGAAACAAACTCAGAGGTCTCAGTCTCTTTTAAAGTCCAGACATAATCTTGGTCAGATCATGTGAAGGCCATGTGGATTGGTGTCTGAAGTGGTATTTTGAGGAAAGCACCACACAGATTGAGAGGGCCTGTCCAGTCAGTGCACGCATTTGTCAGTTAATATAGACCCACCAATGTTTTTTAATAAATAGCAAGCAAAATATCAGTGGTGGCCCAGAAGAGCAGTGGTGGCCCAGTTGTAAGGGCCGCGACTTACGAGTTGTAGGTCGTAGGTTCGAACCCAAACAGGCGCTTTACTTTGTGTAAATTATTTCATCACCACTGCTCTTAAAACGGTGAAGGAAAACATCGTGAGGAAACCGGCATGTCCTAGAACCGAAAATTCGAAGACATGTGACATCTACCAACCCGCACTGGGCCCGCGTGGTCGATTACGGCCCCTTCCCTCTTACAGAGAGGAGGCCTGTGTCCCAGCAGTGGAAACATTATAGGCTGATGATGATGAAGCAAAATATCAGACTTAGAATAATCAAAAATATTTGACTAATTAGCCTATATCCTCATTTATGTTTTTTTGCAAGAAATACAATAAAATACCATTCCAAAATAGAGATTTTCTCGAAAATAATGTTTTTGCACTTAAGTCATTGTAGTTTTAAAGGGCGCTATAGATGTACACATGGCTACACATCAAGCTATACGTTTCCAGTTTATGCTGATCTCGCATTGTATAGGATTTCCGTACAATGCGAGGCCAACTTATACTAGAAATGTACAGCTTGATGTGTAGCCGCGTGTACTTACACGGTGGCCCAAGCTAGGGGCCTACCACAAGCTTGCCACTTGCTTCCCACACTGAAGTAATATTAAAATAATACTGCTTTATGAGCTTGTGGTAGGCCCCCAGGACACTCCAGAAAGGTGAGGTAATATTTAATAGTGTGGTACAAACCATCAAACTGGACAACTTTCACAATGGGACCAACATCGTAATCGCAGAAAAATAATCACATGTCCCATACAAAACTTCAATAACTACTCGACCCAAATGTATGGGACGGCTGGTTATTTTTTCCCGATTACGATGTTGGCCCCATAGATACATATAATGTCGGAGACGGGTATGTGACTCTTTCGTTATTATCAGCGATATTTCAACTACTGTGGGCGTAGTGTGGGTAGTGTTGGTTAATGCGCAATAGAAAAACAGTTTGCAGTTCAGATCACATTATAATTTACTACCAAATTAATCACACTAGCTAAATTATACACAAACTGGGTGCGACGGCGTTTATTAAAATCACCAATTAACACAATGATCACAAATTACAACTAACACAATAACTGAGCACCACGAATCGAGAACAGTTCCGCGACGTCTTAACTTTAAAATTGTATTTACCGCTTTAAAATTGTATTTTGTAGTACTTATGTTTGTCTATTTATGTTGACATTAGTATCTAAGCCAAATAAAATTGGAGAGGGCGCTGATTCCTGACATACAGGTACACCTACTTCAGGAGTCAGAGGCTTCAAACAGGTTTTTGTAATTTATCATGTCAATAAAGAATTATCTTAACTCCGATGCGATCCGAGGCTGAATCTCTCCTCGCCGTAGCCTTAAAACATCACGACTCTGTAGAAGCGCGCGCTTTAGGTGTGGGTAGATCACGTCCTGTCGCCACCGGTGCGCTTGCGATTCGATTCGTGTCCGTACTAATGACCGGATCCGACATATATATCAATTAAGACCACACCTTTCTGGTACTTACATACTGTATAGCCATTAATTCGTAGAAGACTTTCATCAATCTAGTCCATCTGCAGTCGTTGAAGCGAGTCCGACAGCAGCCATTGTTTCAGGAGATACCCACCTACACCTAGCTCATTTCTCAACGGAAACAAGAACTGTCTTTCATTCAATTTCATTTATTGAGGTGTTGATTCTGTTGATTGTGCGAGAAGCAATTTAGGGAACGTTCCTTGAAACATTCGGCCCAGAGAGCATTATTTAGCCTACAATGTTCCCACTACTGGGACTCAGCTCAGTTCTATACAATGTCGCCCATCAGCATGTGCAAAATTAACTTTTATTATTAACTAACAAGGGGAGTCTATCTTTAATATTTTTCATGTTATTCATTTTTTTATGTTTTGAGTAGCGTTTGCCATATCTCCGATGTTATTGGCTCGGTTTGGATTCTGTTTATTATTTCTAAGAGCTTATAAGTTATTTTATCGGATTAAATAACCTTTTTACAAAAAGTTCTCGATTAGGTATGCAAAAAAAAACGTAGGAGAAAACATTATTTTGGAAAAAAAACACGTGTAAGTTCATAAAATCATAGGAATCATAGGATCACCTGGAAAGAAAAAAACAAAAAAAATGTCAAGATAGAATGTCCCTTTTAGAGTTATTTTCGATAATTTTTCATGAATATTCACAAAAATGCTGGCGGGGCATACATGCCAATGGGCGACATAGTATAGGTAACTATTCTAATATATATATTAGAATAGTTACCTATACTATGTCGCCACAGTAGTTCATGTAGTTCTTAGATCTGGCCACGACTTATAAGTCGTGGCCAGATCTAAGAACTGATCATTTCATGAAATGGCCAGCTAAAATTGACCATATCGTTTAAACATCAACGTTTAATGATACCTATGTCAGTCGACGTTTGGCCATATCAGGATAGGATATCAAATAGGATATGCATGCAAATATTACTGGCTTCATTAACTTTTAATAATCTGGGTCAATGGATAAATAAAACATTTTAAATAGCTTTCATTCCAGAATTATTAATAAGATTTGAATAGATAAATACTAACCTGTGAAATACATTCTAAACTCCATGGTTTTTTAATGTTGCAGTAGGTTTTCGTGTGACTTTCATAAAAGTCACGTAGCTTATTGTAATAACGATACTTCTTCACTGCACTTTTACCTTACATTTGCATATTTATAATTGCTTTTCCAATCGAATTATCGTCCGCTGCCATGATGCACAACAAAAACAAAGCGACATCAACGCCTCTACCGGTGGATAATCTAACTATCTTTACGACATGATCACTAATGTTTGGCCACATCATGAAGTAGTCGTGCATTTAACTGTGCATCTCGTCAAACGTTGAATGTTCAATGATCTGTAGATACCCTAATTGCGTAATACAACACAATTACAATCTGTTTCGATTTGAAACAGATTGCTAATCCATTGCTTCATAAGTTGGAAAAAAAATCTGCTTAACAACGTAAATAACGCAATGAATGTTGTTGAACTGTCAAAATGAAACAAATTAGGCATAATTATTGTTTACGAAAATAAGTTACGCAAGTCGATGTTCTATTTCATGAAATGCAACCATTTCATGAAATGGTCGATCATTTCATGAAATGATCAATTCTAAGATCTGGCCACGACATGATCTACATCTATACATATCGTAAATTAAAGCCGCTTTTCGTGTCTGTCTATGTCATGCGGTTTTCACCATCATTTAAATAAATTGATTCTGGAAGGTTGATGTGTAGGTTATATTATTTAAACTTATACAACATGTAAAAAAAAACCCTGTCCAATCCGTGAGGGTGTTGTTGGGTATCGTACTGAAAGTATATTTATGTGGAAATTTCCTAGAAAGAAGAAAAAAAAATTAGTCATATTTTTTTTCAATAGAATTTTACCAGGTTTATTACTTTGGGCGCCGCACAGTGGGTCGGAACTGCTATATGAGCGACATAAGTTTTTTTTTTTTCCATGAAAAAAAAATAAGTACTTATCGAAAGATCTTGTCATCATTCTGATGAATAATTGTTATGAAACGTTTTCCTCTAAAACTGATAGTTTGCCCGGAAAAAAATATTTTCTATTTTTGTTGTATGGAATGCAACAGAAACTTCTAAAATTTGTCATGACAGGTCTTGCTTTAAAACTACTTTATTCTTATTATTTGGCTTGTTGGCTATATTTCTACGCTATCAGCGCGCAACCATAGTTGCCCGTTCAAGAGTTATGTATGAGGTTCAGTAAAATGAAAAAAAAAAAGTAAGTAAAAAGTACTTTTTTATTAATAACTAGCGACCCGCCCCGGCTTCGCACGGGTATAAACCGGGTTATTATACATATAAACCTTCCTCTTCAATCACTCTATCTATTAAAAAAAACCGCATCAAAATCCGTTGCGTAGTTTTAAAGATTTAAGCATACATAGGGATATAGGGACAGAGAAAGCGACTTTGTTTTATACTATGTAGTGATATCATAGATTAAATAATTGTGTTACATAAAATACTAATAATTAAGTAATGTTAATAATTTCAAAACATATTTATCATTGAAAAAAAACAAAAAATAAAAAACAAAATTAAAGCAATGAATAATAAATTTTGGCAAAAGCAAGGTCTTAAAATCTTATTAAAAAGCAGCACAAATAAAGGGAAAATTTCGAAAAATTAAAAAGTTGGAAATTAAGGTAAATTTTGGTACCTATCTTTTTACCAATAAAAATGATACCAATTTTATTATGGCGGTATTATGGGTAGGAACGGAACCCTTGGTGCGCGAGTCCGACTCGTTTTGTCTTGAAACATATTCGATATGGCGCACACTATGCGACAGCTCGACGACAGGCGGTGGCCGACAATTTTCATATTATATTTATTTTGTTCAAAACAATTGGCGTCGAGTTGCAGAGTCGCAACAACAGCCTAAGGCGATTCGCACACTGCCCCGCATCACGCAGCGTAGCGCGGGGCAGCAGACTTAACATTGTACCAGTTTGTATAGAAAACACAATATGCGTGCGCGACGCGCTCCCGCGCGCAGATTGTTTACTATGGCCGCCCCGCGCTACGCTGCGTGATGCGGGGCAGTGTGCGAATCGCCTAAGGGAATAACTCGTTCAAATACCACCTACTTGTCGCAGCGACTAGACTCACGAGGCACGTGCGCACACGATGTCTGTCGCGTGCGACAGATATGCGTCGTGCGTCAGCGTCAGTCTTGCTGTGAGCCATAGAGTAGGATAACTGTGAGCGCTGAGAAAGGTGCACGTGTGTTTGTATTACGAATCTCAAAATGGATACGATGTCGAAGCGCGTCGAATACTCAAACAAAAAAAGATCGCAACCTGCACATGTCTGTCGTAACGATTAGCCGCAGATGCAAACGACAGTTCTGCGTCGGGTCGCAGCGTCAAAACGCACAGTTTGCGCTGGCACTTAACATTATAATTTACATGAAACCTTGAACATTATATTACTTACTTACATCATGTCAATGTCATTGAAATTTTGCAACGCTGAAACTCGTCGTCGTGAAATTACCTATACTCCATTTGAAATAAGATTAGACATTTAACTAAACCTTTTTTACAGTCCGTTCAACCGATTTTGACTTCTATTGCGTTGGTGGCATGACAAATGGCAGCTGCAGTAAACAGTTGGTTTGTAACCACTTTTTTTTGCTTTTAATGCCATCCTTACGCCTACGCAATAGAAGTCAAAATCGGTTGAACGGACTGTAAAAAAGGTTTGTTTAAATGTCTAATCTTATTTCAAACGGAGTATACGTAAGGTACACACGGCTACACATCAAGCTATACATTTCCAGTATAAGCTGACCTCGCGTTGTACGGAAATCCTTTAACTGGAAAGGTATAGCCGTGTGTAGGTACCTAAAGTAAGACATCAATAATATTATTTTACATAACCTTTAGTAAACAGGTGTAAATCAATTATTGGTCTTGATACATGTGTGTTTAACAGATTTGTGACCAGTATCATGGCCATTTTACACCAATAGTGACTACCGAATTTCTGAGTGACATACCTAAAGGTCACGGGTCGGCATCACCTAACCTCATCATCTCGTCGTCAACCAAGCGTCAGCCCAACACATAATATGCAATTAATCGCAATTATTCTTAATGACATCCGCATTGCTTCTTAAAAAGTTCGTCTGCTCTCCAACGTGAATAACGCAATAAACGTGTTTAGCCACGTGAATATGAAAGACATTGGTGCCGATTCTCTTGTACACCGAACTAAACTATCACTAAAATTCCTTACTTTTGACTATGAGAATCTCAAAGGTATTCTGCAAAATAACTTCTCTAAATTTAAAAATAATTTTGACACATCTAAATCGAATTTGACAATCGCAACTCCACACGTGATACCTAACCACGTGGATCTTTTTAGAGCCGGAGGCGCGCAGGGGGGGCAGCCTCGACGTGTTTTATATGGATTTTTTCACTTTTTGTATGGAAAATAAGAAAAAATATTACCTACATGTAGAGTGTTAAGGGTTTAACGGTTTTAAAAGGGTGTAGAAATTTTCATGCGCTGGGGTGCACTCTGTTGGTTTCTGCAATGCTCGGTTCAACACCGAAAGTCGACAATAAAGTGCGCAATAAAAAATCGTCCGTGTGTAGCTGGGCTTACGAGCGGGCCGACCGCTTAAGCCACAGTATAGTCCTCCAGACCGTATTTCGGCCATGGCGGCCAATCTCAACCAGCCTTCGGCGCGGGAGATATTATAGTGCAGGCGTGTGTGCGCAGACACAGGTTCTCTCACTCTCTCTCACAGTCCGAAGGGACGGCAATCCGACACGACCGGAGAGAGATCAAGCGCAGGACCAACGGTTCTACGGCGGCTGTTTACCCCCATGCCTCGGAAGCCACAGTATAATCAAGTAACAGTATTACGTCTCGGCTGTGACCTTGAAATAATTACCTACGGCCGCTCGGTAGATACACCGTCCGCGTACTCTGGTATACACTGAGATTTCGAAACGCGTCGTTTCGGCTGTTTTCTATGAATACGTAATACTCATAGAAATATTCATTCTTATATCTATAGTAATACTGTTAGGTACTTATTTATAGGTGGCCACCATTTACCGGAGAATGACGTCATTGGAACGTTATTAATGAAAGTAAGTTGGTGTGTTTTCCTTAAGGTTCCACTAGTCGACGGCTCGAACTCGGCGGTGGCGTGGCTAACATGCATCCTATTTCATATTCATCTTTATTTGCATTCCATAATGTAGGCATAGGTGTTAGAATTAATGGCTTAAAGCTAAGGTACAATTACCGACCCTGTAGGGCACAGCAAAAGGTATAAAATTAATTCTTAAAATACAAATACAATTTAAATAAAATCAAAATTTAAATGAAAAAATAAATAAATAAAAACAAATAAAGTAACAATCAAACAATTTAAAAAAATTATGTTCTTAACATTAATTGAGATCAGTAATATAGGTTGTGGTAGGTATATAATAATAATCTGATAAGTTAAAACATAATAATTATTATAATATTTATCCATGTATATATTAATGTATTTATACGACTGACTATGTATGGTGTCTGTTTGTATTAAATCAATTTTTTTGTCATGTATGTATTCGTTTATAGTGTAGTATGCTTTTTTAATATTTAGTACAGTTATATATTTATTTAGTTTTATTCATTTAGTATTTAACTATTTATTTATCTAGTATTTATTTAGTGAAATAGACGATGATTTATAACGAAAACGAGCGCGTAAAATTTCATGAACAGACCTTTGGGCGTACCTATAGATATTATGGAAAAACGACTGGATGTATCAAATAAAAATAAAATTATCTATCCCTGTACGGTTTCTATTTTGCCATTTTCATACTAAATAAGTTATTTATTTACGCCCAAAGATGAGTTAAAATTTGTGTTGAAATATGGTAGTTTCGAAGCTCATAACTTCCAAACCCATATTTTTTCCCAATTCTGCTTCCATACAGGGCTAGATAATGACAAGACAAATTGATATAATTTTTAGTTTTGAACGTACACCGTCAATCAGACGAGTAATTATTACCATACTACGTTTGTATGGAAGAATGACCGACTAGTGTAACCTTAAGAGCGATTTATGACACCGTAAATTAATACTCAAAACTCAAAATTCAAATCCCGCTGCCATCATCTTCGTGACAGCCGTCACTGGAGCCGTTATGTGGCGGCCGTTATGTAGCGGTCACCACACGACCAGCAGGGATGACAGACATGGGTGTAGGTCTGTAGGATAATTATGTAGGTGTCTGAAGGTAAACAAAAAAACATGTACTTAGATGTATTTTTATTTGTGCCTTGTAGGTTATTTATCGATGGCAATGCCAATTATCGAATACCTACACTACCTACAAGTTGTAGATAGGTATTGGATAATTGCCATTGGCCATGTAAATAATCATTGCATATCACCATAAATCCGATTCGATCGACCAGCCATAGATCAAGGGCCAGGCCCTGTAAAAAAAAAAAAAAACTGTAAACAATTTTTACGACATTTTTCTTTGTCTGACTGTGCGCATACGCAGGTCAGTCGACCTCAGAATTGCTTTACCACTTTTGACAAACTCTCAGTGCAACTGACATTCATTCTTAAGGTGTGAAAGCCAACTTGGGGAGGTAAAACTTATGAACGATAACCTAGTTAATTCTCGATAGGCGCTAAAGTAGCCCGCGATATTTAAATTTTCTAACGTTTTTCGCTATTTGCAAATCAGAGTCAGTTTGTATGTTGATCAAAATAAGATTCGCGACCGCAACATATACCTATGTATTTACAAAATTACAATCATTACCGCCTCTGATGTCTAGTGGTTAGACCACCAGTCTCAGACCCAGCGGTCCCGGGTTCGATTCCCAGTGGGGGCAAGATTTTCTGCTCGGTTTGGTTGGTGGTGGGGCTTGTTCTAAGACCGCCTGGCTAGCTACCACCACCTTATCTAAGTCTGTCACCATTACAACAATGTTAATAGCATTTTTGTGTTTCGTCAGTTAGAGGTAAGATAGCCAGTTCCTCTGTGGTTGAGGATTCCGGGTGAAGCTCGCTTCCACCTTCGGCCTAATCATCACTTACCATCGAGTGAGATGCAGGCCAAGAGCTTCCCCGATATGGATAAAAAAAATACAATTAAAATTCACGAAATGTATCGATAATTCTAATTATTATAATTAGAGTAAATTTAATACATATTTGGTACGGTTGCGAATCATATTTTGATCAACATACACCCGTGTTATGTAAATTATTTTACATATTGTATAAAATCATTTTTATCTAACTTGAACAGACAGCTGTGCTGCGGGGGAGTTTGTTGAGCCACTTCTACTTCCCAGCTAAAGGCACTAGGAAGTGGTGAAGGGTGGGCGTTTTGGGGGGACTGTCTTATGTAATTTTGACGTTCGAAAAGTGCTGATTCTCAGCCTAGTTTGAATAAATGATTTTTGAATTTTGACCCTGATACTGGCCAGAAAATTCCAAAACTCGTAAGAAATATTGTATTCCGCGGCCTACCCTGGCACTTTCAATAGTTTTCAGGCCGTATGCACCTTAAAACTACTGAAAATGTTTATTTTTCATTGAAGCTGAGACCGACGAAGGTATTTTCTTGAACGCTTGCATGCTTGGATGCCCGAACTACGGACACAGCCCTACAGCTTTGGTCACTAAGAAAGCGGTGAACGGTCACACAATAAGTCCACGTTCGCAACAGACGTAAAATATCTCGGCAGGATTTTATCACGCACTGGATTTTCAACTCTCGGTGTTAAGCCGAGCGAGCGTTGAGAATTCAACAGTGCCAGCTCGTCAAAAAAACACAATGTTGGATTTATAACTTTCGGTGAAAAGCTGAGCGTTGAAAATTCAGTGTGCGAAAAAATCCCGCCGCGATATTTTTACGTTCGTGCGGACGTGGACGTCAACGGCTATCCAAACACAGGGCGTTTATTGAGACCTGTACCCTAATTGCGTAATACACGATCAATCACAATTTGTTTCGATTTGAAACAGATTGCTAATCCATTGCTTCATCAGTTGGAAAAAAAAATCTGCTCAACAACGTAAATAACGCAATGAATGTTGTTGAACTGTCAAAATGAAACAAATTAGGCATAATCGTTTACGGAAATAAGTTACGCAATTAGGGTACTGGTAAAAAAGACAAATATTAATTAAATATGACGGGCATCGCTCTTCTTAGAAACCGTAGTAGTTTGAGCACAGATGGTTCACTCCGCAAAATCATTTAAATAAAAAGCGACTCTTCGTGCGCACGGACGTAATAAAATCGGGGCGGGATTTTATCGCGCACTGGATTATCAACTCTCGGTGTTAAGCCAAGCGTTGAGAATCCAACGCATTGGGGCGCACTCTCGTCCCAGCACGTTGAAAAAACACTGTTGGATTTTCAACTCTCGCCGCTAAGAAGAGCGTTGAAAATCCAGTGCACGGAAAAAAATCGCCGCGATTTTATTGCGTCGCCGTCGGTGCGAATGTCGGCTTACTCCTTCTATGTTAGGTATCCTCTTTGAATTGCCCCACAAGCCGAACCTGCTGCGTACTTTCTGTAATATTCTTCATAAACAATATTTGAATCAACATAAAACCTGACACTGACCTAAGAAATGAAAAAATTGCACGGGCAACCTCAGCGCATCCCCCTTAAGATTGTTGATATCAGGGTTGTTGCTGATGCATATTTTTTTCACATCAGCGGATGCTGATTTTCGCATCAACCCTGGTTCGTATACAAACAAAAAAGTGTGAACAGAGCGGGCGTAAAATGTGTGCGGCTACTCACCGGACCTTGGGTCTCCTGACCGGAGTAGATGGGCGCGTGTCAAAGTTTATCGTCTGTTTGGCCTTTTCCCTTGATTTTTGCCTCGCCTTTTTGCGCTTCGCCAGGTCCTTCTTGTATTTCTTTAATCGTTCGGCTACTTCAGCCTCGCTATCTAATTGTGCTTGGCTTTTTTTTGTTTCTGAATATAGTAACATATTATATATTTTAATCACTATAAAATTTGTATTTACTTACATTTCTCTCTCAGTAACCAGCACACGCAGTGAATGTGACGTTCTAATGTCTCCCTAGAGTGATTAGGAAATATAGAGAAATAGGTACTTACTCCATATGTTTGTATGAAAGAATCAGCAGACGTGTACCGTCTTTAGGCTCCCACAGACAGGCGCGACGCGACTCTGGTGGAACAATTTCTATGCTACCTACTTCCTGGAAATTTTCAACCGGAGTCGGGTCGCGCCTGTCTGCGGGAAATCTTTTCGTGTAGGTCATAAAGTCGTCCGGGAGAGTTGAACCCCCTTTTACTATAACATGTATAAAATTTTAACTGTAACTTGAAACTTGACAGCTCAAGAACATACAAAGCTCACATTTATGGGTATCACTTTCTAATATCAAAGTTATGATTAATTCATTAATTTCAGCTGAAAACGTTAAAAAATAAACGATTTGTGGTTCAAATCTCCCCAACGTATGGAGAGTTGATCATAGTAGTAGGGACTTAGGGAGACATAACCTGTAAATTTCAAATATTTGAATAAGTAGGTACGTTATTATAGTCAACAACAACTGTTTCTTATTGAAAAGAGGGGCAGTAGGTATCACGGATTCATCAACTATACCTAAGTGCTTGTTCATGTTAACTCGCGGGCGCGGTGGCGGGCGAGGTCACGAAATATCAAACATAGCGTAATTAGCAAGTGTTCACGTACAAAACGCAGGTGCTGTGAAAGTATCGGGCATGCTAGCGAATGGCGCGTGCAGCGCGCTCGCGGCTATCAAACGTATGATCACAGATTACCAGATAAATCACTCCATGTACTTACGCGCGCTAACTACCGTCCGGCTGCCGGTTCGCAACAGGGATGGCGATTCTTTCAGAAAAAGATCGATTTTTAAATCGATTCGAATAGTAAGCTGATGTATCGATTCACAAAAAAATCGAGGTCTAAAAGATCGATTTCTAAAAAATCGATTCTTTTTTCAAGTTTGCATTTATAATGTAAATATAAACCCATTTTATGAAAAACAAAAAAGATACCAGAATATAAATTATCTCTTATCAGTAAATAAATTATCTCTTATCAGTAAAATCAGTTTTTTTTTAATTCAGGGAATTTGACAATAACAATTATTTTATTACCATATCAAAGTCAGATCAGGTATGAACGAAGACATTTATTTTCAAAATGTATTTATTACATGAAAAACTTAAAGTTCCCAATGCTTCATCTATAAACTTTTCAAAAACAAGTCTGTCAATTCTACTGGGATCCAAGCGGTTCCGCTCATCACTTGCGATGTAGCAATTTAAAAAAGGCGCTCACAAGCCGAAAAAATCGAATGGCTATTTTCAAGGGTGAAATATCGATTCACTGAATCGATTCAGTACTGCATATCGATTTAAAAAATCGATCTTTTGGGCCTGAAAAATCGATTCTTCGATTAATCGATCTCAGATCGCCATCCCTAGTTCGCAACGGACCCATTTCTCAGTGGGTTGCCGACAGCCGCGAGGCCCGTACGTATGCATTATATCGTCGCCCTCCCCGCTAACTGTCGTAACTAGCAATTGATATTTTTCCAGGGCAACAGTTTTTCGGTCGGGCGCTACAATCATGTTAATATAGTTGCATAACTTTTTATAAATAGCTCTTGACTTAATCTTTAACTAGTGAGTTACAGTTAGTGAACTGTAGATGTGTGCATATACGACAGGTGGTGAGAATATTTTTCCCTTCTTTTGCACTTACGCAAAACAAAATACTTGATTATCTTCTAAACGGTAAACGACACAGACACGACGATTAGAGAGAACTTCTTCGAAACAAAGTTCTGAACACGTAGGTAATGTCAGTGCAGATACGTCAGTTTGTGAGATACGACAGTTAGCGGGGAGGGCGACGATATTTCGGTCGACCTGACGCACCTACTTAGTTTCAAATTCTTATGATATGGCTGGTTCTGGTGTATTATGTGCAGTTGATGGATGTAGATCCACCAAGAGAAGAGATAAAAACTTATCTTTTTTCAGTTTACCTGCTGATACAGAAATGCGAGTATCTTATTTATTTTACTACAGTAATTTAAAGGGAAATAATAAAGCTTCCGAAAAAAAAATTAACTTCCGAAAATCTGTGGTTGACTATAATACTAAATTTCCAAAAAAAAAAACTGAACTTCCGTACTTCTGTAAAATACAAAGTTTCCGAAAAGTCAATATGTTGTGCTACAAAAGTAAGTGACAGAAACGAATCGCTGCAAAACCGACTCCACGTAGTCTTGTCTGCCCTGCCCCTAGACTACACACACACACACGCGCTCTAGACTACTCTAAATTACGTTTAGCAAAAATCTACTTTGTGCAAATTAATTTTCAATAATATTTAGTATCGTTTTTATCTTGTTAATGTTATTTTCATATGATTATTGTTTATTTAAAGGCGTGCAAGTGTTAGAAAAGCGTGCATGACGTGCACATGCTTAAACATTAAAAAGCATTTCATTTTATTTCATAAAGTGTACTACAAATACCTTCTAACATCTTTACAGCCCTGGCAATGCACAATAACCACGCAGCGGCGCTCAGCTACAAAGCAAAACTCACTTTACGCTTGTAACGTTAGGTACATTTAAGTTCGCAGCGTTTAGCGACTCGAATGTATAGCAGTAGGTATTGAACATTTTGTATGGAGTGATTTATCTGGTAATCTGTGGTATGAGGTTGTTTATGTGTGTTCACGTCGAACTAGCGGCGCGGAGCGCGCGATTCACTCGCGGCCAAGTTCAACCAGTTTGAACTTGTCGTTACAAACGATAGCACGTTTTCATCATGTCGTTCAACACAGAAGTTTATCAGTGCTGTTCAGACTAGAACTCCAATTTGGCAAAGTAAACACAGTAATCATGTAAACAGAAATCTTCTTAGTAAGTTATGGAAGGAAATTGCTGAACTTTTTCCTGATATGGAGGGTGAGTAAATGAAATGTTGTCAACCTCTGACAACACGTCACACTCGCGCAAACGCCTGGCGGCCAATGTGAGTGGAAGTCAGTGTTGCCAACTCCAAAAGTTCAAATTATCGAGTTCCCATGTCAAAATTATCGTATTTTGGACAAAATTATCGTACAGACGCCAGCATATCAAGCTACTACAATCTGTCAAATTTATTTAATAGATTTTCAATTTTATCGCTGATGTCTAAGGTTCAAAGTTGATTGGGAAAATTTGACAGTTTCGGGTAGCTTGATGTGCTGGCGTCTGTACAAAAGAAAAATCAAAAATAAAAACCCTGAATTCAAATTAAATAACAAATTGCTATCAAAAGATGGATAATTTTATACTAGAGTCAAAGAGGAAGCAAGTTTCACCAGTAGTGGTGCTAGCTCAGCACATACCTTAAACATGCTTATTCATAGTATTTAGTTGAAATTTTTGTGTTTTCACTGTAAAATAAAATAAAAAACTAAAGAAGGAAAACGAGAGAGATACTTTTTGTTATTGACACACTTGACAATAGACATTGAAATTTTTTGCGTATTTAACAAATACGTTTTGATAATGGAACTGAATTTTTTTTCAGCAAATCACAAAATTATCGTACGTTAGACATTAATTATCGTACATCGTACCATAGGCCAAATTATCGTACGCCCCATAATTATCGTACGGGTTGGCAACACTGGTGGAAGTGGACACGACGAGCTCGCGCAAACCACCGCGCGCTCCGCCGCGACGCAACAGCGCGACGCAACTCTAACAAAACAAATTCTAAGAAAACTTCACGGTAGAACAATGGGGATAAAACTGCCACCAAAACTGGCGCTGATCTCCAGCGTCTTTGACAGCTAGCTATATATTTTTTTGTAAACAAGCGACTTCTTTTACGCTTAATTAATTATTGAGCCCAGTTGCGCAGTTGTTTACTACAAAAATACGGGGACCTATGTATTTGCCAAAGATGTTATAAGTAGAAAACTGGGAGAAAGCTCTCCGAAAAAAATTAGAATCCGATATTTCGTCGTGTGCGATGTGCGATCCTTTAAGCCTTTTATGGGAGAAAGTGGTTTATAGGCGATGCTCCCAAGAGAACTAAGTCTGTTTTCATTACATACAGGCACTTGTGATGTGATATTATGTAAATTATAGTAAAGTATGTGTGTGTTTATATTATCACATTAGATCAGTACTAGAAGTGCTATCTCTGAGGTTTTTCAGTCAGGAAGATCATGCCCGAGTTGGTTTTCAACTCTGATCAAGTTAATTCTATCGTATGCCTCCAGTCTTTAACAATAAACTAAATTAAAGTCAACAAACACAAAATAACCTATAAAATATGAAACGTTCATAATTTATTGACTTTTCCACTAAAGCTGCTTTTTTACCAGTGGTAGACGCTTCCCCTGTCCTTAGGTCGTCTTTTAATAGTGCTACACTCGAAGTCTCATACATATTTATCTAGTTTTCGTATAATTTGTGATCGACACAAAAGTAAACATAAACACAACAATTATAGTGGTTTAAGACGTACAACTGTGCTGCCATCTGTTCTGAGCTTTCAGTTTTTAACCTCATTACAGGTGTCGCGCCGCGTGTCTTGTCAGGCTAGTCTGCACGAGCCTAAGTGTTGTGTTATTTGAGTATATCATCAAAATTTAAGGCTTAAAATGTTTTCAAGTTCTGCTGTCATATCGGTAACAGACAAGAGTCAAAATCAGTCAAAATAATACCTATTATGTGTTAAAGATAAATGTTATTATTCTTCTAAACTTAACTATGTCATGCATGTCCCTTATTAATTCGGCAAGTATTACTTAATATACTGTACTGTACTGTTATTATAATC
This sequence comes from Agrochola lychnidis, assembly GCA_963680765.1. Taxonomy (NCBI): domain Eukaryota; kingdom Metazoa; phylum Arthropoda; class Insecta; order Lepidoptera; family Noctuidae; genus Agrochola; species Agrochola lychnidis. The sequence continues at coordinate 11,218,164 of OY796868.1, read as the reverse complement.
TTACCTACTTAAATAAACTGAAATAAACTCCCATTACGTCCTGAATCGTGATCTTCAACATGCCAATAACGAAAAACCATATGTACCATCGAAGAAACCCATACCTATACACCGTAAGGACTATTTCTGCTTGCAGCGCTCGGCCGATGTAGTAACGGTTACCTACGAAAAAAAAGGGTCGTGTGCACGGGATTTTGTTTTCGATTTGCTTAGATGTGGGTTTCTTCGATGGTACCTACATGTTTCTTGTTTGGGTTCCTACTAGGGTTGCCAACCGTACTTAAAATATATTGTATTGTACTATATTTCGAATTTGCGTACTGTGGAAGAAATACAGGGTGTCAGGGACATCGACGCGAATACTGTTACCATGGATTCAGTACATAACTCTGAACAAAATTTAAATGAAAAAAATTTCAACGCAGAGTGTTAAAATTTTTCGTCGGTTATTTAAAAAAAAATCTGCTGTTCATTCATTTTGACCGCGTAGGTATTGCAGTTTTCTATGAAACAGCAGTTTTTTTTTTTAAATAACCGGCGAAATAATTCAACGCAGGGGGTTTCAGAATCATGTACTGAACCCATGGTAAAAGTTTTCGCGTCGATGTCCCTGACACCCCGTATATAGCACCTACCCAAAAATACTATATTTTCAATACTGAAATCTTACAAACAAATCCATAATTTAAAAAAAAAAGTGAACGCTTCTCTACTACTCTGAAATAACAATATTAAATTAAATCTTTGCAAAAGTAAAATAATGTAGTGAGTTTACTGACAAAACTACAGGCCAAAAATGGCAGCATATTTGAAAAAATACTGGAAATAAGTTATTTTGTTTAAACCGCTATTTCGGCATTCACAGAAAGGATATTTTCGGTTATGAATTCGAAATGGCGACAAGAAAGAAAGAAACAGAAGCGTATCTCATTGTCGGTTAGAGCGAACACGCTGGCTCCGTAGGTTTGCTCGTTGTTCAGTAAACGTTAAAATTACTTTACTCAGAGCGTACTGTACTTCGTTTTACACGATCAGCCTATGGGCTAGATATACTCAAAAATCATATAGTGCCCTCCGCGTGTAATACAACAACGTGTTCAGGGTACTGTTGAGGCTGCCCCGCTACTGCAGCCCATCAGGGATGTTCGCGGACGCACATGTGCGTCCCTGGTGCGTGGGGTGTGGGGCGACAACAACAGTATCCTGTCTCTAATTTCGAGCAGGCTGGACTGTACGTACGTGAATCGCTGCTGCGCCATTTCCCATGGAATGGTGCAGCCGCGGTGAAGCGTCGGATAGTACTGCCGATGTGTATAGTGTACAGTAATTTGTTTGTTTAGGATGTAGTTTGTTATAGTTACTAACATAGGATAAGTTTAGTAACAAGTGAGTCATAGTTACTTGAATAAATAAATTGAAATTGAAATTAACCATTCGTATCGAACGTGGATCCACGCGAGACACAATGGTTTTTTAATTGTTTCTGTAATTACGACATACGAGAGGTTAATAAAAAATGAGCTTTTGATTTACTTTAATAAACATTTAATGTAATAAAGCATTATTATGACACTTGAATTTTACACACTTTTTTTTTAAGCAAGAAGTGCAAAGAAATATACCTAGTATTTATAAAAAAAATATAAGTAACAAATATATCTTCGTCTATTTTTAGGTTTTTCCATAAAATACTGTATTTTTTAAAGCTAATTTTGAAAACTACTATATTTCGCCGAAGAAATGTTGGCAACCCTAGTTCCTATGGACAGATAAAGTGAAAGGACAATGACCATTATTGCCACGCTAAAATGCGACAACTATAGTAAACATTACGCACGTACTTTGTCTTATCCTCTGTGATATAAACTAGGCGCCACTTATATGACTAGTTAGTGAAAACGGGCATTTGATCATTAAAATGGACCACAGTCCACAAGAGACGTTAATTTGTTGGTTTCTACCAATAAATTATTAAAATAATATAAAACTAAGACCAAAAATAAAACGAATGGTAAACTGTGTACGTAATAGAAGAATTGGATCTATAGTATAGGCCACAAGACTAAAAACGGTTTTTATTCTTACATAGATACGTATATACAAATCTAGATATACACGCTAAAAACATACAACCCTTTCTTTTAGCTTCGCCGTAGTCGGATAGAAACTCGTATACCTACTTACTTATATTTGTTTCGGCCGGCATTTGGATTTTTTTATTAGAACAATTTGTGGTATGTACAACACAAAAACAACAACAAAAAAATCGAATTTAGTTAGTACCTACTAACTATTCAATCGAATCAGTACCCTAATTGCGTAATACACGCGATCAATTACAATTTGTTTTGATTTGAAACAGATTGCTAATACATTGCCTCAGAAGTTGGAACAAAATCTGCTCAACAACGTACATAATGCAATGAATGTTGCTGAACTGTCAAAATGAAACAAAAGTTACGCAATTATTGTACTGGCTTACATCTAAAAACGCGTCGGCGACGCCGAGTGTCATGACGCCGCCGTAGCGTCAACTGCGTCGTGTGACGTCTCTGACCGCGTCCTATTTTGCGATCGTCGCACGAATACGCTATCGTTCGCGTTCACAAAATACATTCGCACAGACGTAATAAAATCGCAGCGAGATTTTATCGCGCATTGAATTTTCAACTCTCAGTGTTAAGCCGAGCGTTGAGAATCTAACGCGCTGGGATGCACTCTCGTCCCAGCGCGTTAAAAAAACACACTTTGATTTTCGTTGAAAATCCAGTACACGAAAAAAAATCGCCGCGTTTTTATTACGTCCGTGCGAACGTCGGCTATGTCACTTTGTTCAGAAAACCGGAAAGCCCCTCTGTGGGCGCAACTATGCGTTTACCATTCACCAAAGAAAAAGCTCGAACGATCGTGTATTCGCGCGACGTAGGACGCGACGTCCTGACTATTATTAATCAATCAGTAATAATATTATTCCTATAACTAACTCACTTTTCATTGATTTGTAATCGTCGAAGCTTGACGGACTGACTGGGATGAACCTGTACTTATCTTCAATCACATTTAGCATATCACACATATGTCCTATTTCCGTTCCCAGTTCCAATACATTCGTGTACAAATACAGAACGTAGGAAGTAGTAGCATATTGTTTTTCTTGATTTTTAAAAAAATAGTCTGTTGTCATCTCAAATATTTCTAACATTCTTTGATATTTAAATATTATTTCGCATACTAAATATCCGACTTCATACGCTAAATTATTTTGATAAAAAGTTTTTAGCATGTAAAATTTTCTAAAATCTGAAATCCTGTAAAACAAAGGATATTAATAGGTACCAAGTGGAGGGGTGCGACCGTGTGATTAGCGGTTAGGGGTCGTTTTCAAATTTGGGGCCAAAAAAGTAATGATTTCACGAATTTAACTTTCTCAATTTTTTTTTTTGTATTTAGGTATGTTCAAAAGAAAAAATGCTTCGTCACAATCCAGTCAATCACTCATTTATTCCAATAACACGCAATATTCAACAATTTAAGTGTCACAAATGAGTCACATAATTCGCCTAATGATATTTTTCGTAATACTGTTGAGATACTTGGTTACACTAATGATACTATTATTTTGGTAAACAATAATGACACTTATTTAAAATAAATGTAGTCGAAATGTTTATAAAATATTACAGATTTAACATAATTAACGGTTAACAATATTTTATTTATATGGTCGCACTCGTAGATGTCATTTTGCGCTCCAGTCTAATTTTCAAAATTCTGTCAATTACCTTGTTTTTTTCTAATTTCTCTAGTTAGTTGAAACGATCCAAAAGATGACGTCTATGAGTGCGATTACTAATTAGGATATTAAACATAATTATATAGTTAGATATGCTCTTCTTAACATAATTATAATTTCGATACGTACGTACTAATCAATGGCAGAATTTTTTTAATTTCAGTCTTTATGATATATTCAGTCACTATTTTGGGAACTTTGACAACTCAAAATATCAACAATCAAATTAACAAAAATAAAAATAAATTTTTAATCGGACACAGAATCATCCTCGTCTTTGGACTTCCCAATAAAAAGAAATGCCTTCTCATGTCCCGATGCTTTAGTGTAATCTCCTACATAGGATTGATTTGCCCAGGAACGTCTAATGCTGCGAAGGCTCGTAGTTTGTGAAGTCGAATCAACGATTCGTTGCTTTTCAGAGATTCTTTCAATTTTTTTATTGTAATATACTGACTAACAATATTACTTGCGTGCGATAAAAATTTAGGCAGTACATTCACCAGTTTTATTACCAAGTTACGTGGATCAGACCTCTTAGGCTTCTTCTTTATTATTTTAATTTCTTTGGTATCTACTTTCTTTGTATCTCTTACCCATTCCATATAATGTATCTCTCGATCATTTTTAAATTCTTTATATTCTATCTTCTTGTCTTTACAATTAGCACATGTGCGGTTAAGGCAATCCATATTATATTTATCGCAACAGATTTGCATGAACATTTTGGCTGTCTTTTATATCAATAATATTATTTTTACCTAAAGCTGATATAAGTAACTGAAAATTTGTGTGCAATATACAGGCACATGTGTTACGATCATCAACTGAAAGAGAAACCCAAAAAGGCCTAAGCCTTGTAAATGTTGTAAACTGATTTTAATGTTAGTATTTTCTGCAAAAAAATTCTTATGTAGATTTTTCATGGTATCTAAAAGATATCGTATTTGTTTAATTTTCCCATTTCTTTTCTTATATTGGTTTTTACCGGGCGTAATGCGACTATTTATGTCGTCTTAATAAAAGTTTTCTACCAATTTTTGGATATTGAAACCTTCATTTTGTGTATTTCTCGCGAGCCGTTGTCTAAGGCACACTTTACGAAGATCTGTTGAAACTTTAAAATGTTTGAATTTCTTTCTATCAATTAAATTTGTAATGGCACGTTTTTCTTTTCTACTTGTAGTTGTCGCAATTTTTTTTGTTATTTATTCACTTAAAAGTTCGTCAAATAATTGTTTTTTGTCTTTTTCCTTATTCTCAGTACGAGGGTCATTCAATAAATACTTAGCCTACAAAAAGTAAACGAAAATTTTGGAAAAGTGGCAATTTATTTTTCAACATAGTCTCCTTTTAGTTCGATACACTTAGCCCAGCGATGCTCCAACTTTTTTAACCCGTCCGAAAAATAGTTTTTGTCAAACTCTGCAAAATAGGCCTCCGTGGCGGCGATGACCTCCTCATTCGATCCATATCTATTCCCGGCGAGTGATTTTTTCAGATTAGGAAACAGAAAGAAGTCACAAGGGGCCAAATCTGGAGAATACGGTGGATGGGGCAGCAATTCGTAGCGTAATTCGACCAATTTGGCCATGGCAACGGCAGACGTGTGAACCGGTGCGTTGTCGTGGTGAAACAGCACTTTTTTCTTCGCCAGATGGGGTCGTTTTTTCTTTAATTCGGCGTCGAATCGACCCAATAAATCGGCATAGTAAAGCCCTGTAATTGTTTTACCCTTCTCGAGGTAATCGATGTAGATCACACCTTGTGAATCCCAGAAAACGGTGGCCATAACTTTTCCGGCCGATTTTACAGTTTTCGCCTTCTTTGGAGCACGTTCCCCGGTCTGGATCCATTGTTTTGATTGCTCCTTGGTCTCTGGTGTGTACCAGTGGATCCAGGTTTCATCGACGGTCACAAAACGACGCAAAAACTCCGCTGGATTCCGCTTAAACAGCGCCAAACAAGTCTCCGATGTGGTCTCACGGTTGCGCTTGTTTTCTAGTGTGAGTAAACGCGGCACCCATCGCGCCGACAGCTTTCTCATGCCGAGTTCCTCGTGAAGAATATGATGCACTGTTCCTTCTGAAATGCCTACAGTCTCAGCTAGCTCCCGAACCTTCAATCGGCGATCTGCCAATACGAGATCATGGATTTTTTTAATGTTTTCCTCCGTAGCAGCTGTTTTCGGTGCACCTGGACGTGGTTCATCAAAAACCGACGTACGGCCACGTGCAAACTCGTTGAACCAATTCTTGACGGTGGCCATCGATGGAGAAGAGTCACCGTACACAGCATCCAAGCGCTCTTTGATTTCGATGCGCGTTTTCCCTTCCAAAAATAGGAATCGAATCACCGAACGATATTGCTCTTTTTCCATTTTTGTAAAACCGATCGACACGTTCGCTTCCATAAGTTGTCAAATTAAAACAAATGAAGGGATTGGAATGAAAATTTGAAAAAAGAATTAAAAAAGAATGTGCTACACTGTGGTAAAACTCTTTTGAAAGTACAGCGCCCTCTGGCGATGAGGCTAGGTACTTATTGAATGCACCTCGTATTTTCAATCTCATTGCTTGTTTGTCATAGTTTAAATATTTGTTTCTGTAAAACTCTAATTCTGGCTTAGTGTCTGTTTAGTAATAGTATATAACTTTGTTTTTGTTTTCTATGTTGCATTTTTAATCTTTTAATCTTTATTATCAATTACTACTTAATTCTGTATTACTTGGATTGGGCTTCTTTTCTTGTTCTGCTTCATTTAACGAATCTGCACTGATGTTGACTAGCACATCTTCACTATCTTTTTCTCTAACCGTAACAGTTTCCATAATTTTTAGCGCTCTCTTTCCATTTTCTTCTTTGAATGCGTTGTTCCCGTGGACTCATTTCGTTAATGCTTTTAATTTGTTTACTTTCCTTTCTTTTCAAGTAGTTTTGTCTCTTTTTTTCCTGTTCAGCGGCGTATAGCTCAGGATTATTCTTAATTTTTTTATATTTCTCCCTTCTGGCTATTTTTCGTCGTTCTAACTATTCCTCGCTCTTCTGTTTCTTTGGTTTAGTCATTGTTATTAATCAATATTTTCCCTACAAAGTAAAACAAACATAGTAACATAATTTGTATCATTTGTACACTGTTTCATATCATTCGTGTGACTTATGACACGCCACGAATGAGAGGGACACATATGAGAATTTTAGAAGATTTTTCAGTTTACCAGACATACAGTAACTTTCTGGAATATTTACCTAACATTAATCGAAATATGCACTTAACACTTATATAGGTAAATGACAAAAAAACCAAACAACAAATAATTGAATACGATATGTGGACAAATGAGATCATTTTTGTTAAAGTTTCAAAATCTTACCTGATATTGGAGTTTTTTCTTCAAATAATGACGTACACTACTGCACATCAAGCTCGTTCGAAGCCAACTGAGCGCCAAGGATCGCGCGGGGTAAAGGGAAGAGCCCGCGTGTTCATGGTCGCATTTGATAACGCCAACACGAATGAAAATTTAAACATGAACTTTTTTAAAGCTTAGAAATATCGTATTTCTTTTGTTTAAAAAAATGTCCTAATATCCAGTTAGTTTTCCTTTATTATTGTAATAAACACTTATTAAATTAAAAATCCGAATTCCAATACGGATTATTGAAAAAAAAAAGCAAACAAGTTTGAATTTGAACTTCGAACCAGTGATACGAATGAGATTTGGGCCAGTTTTTACAGGATAACTCTTAATTTTACAGTATTTATGAATATATAGTTAAAGGACAACGTGCTCGACGTCAAGACAACTAATTTAGTGTACTTATAATTACGGTAACGTTAAGGTTATAAGAATTAAATCAAATATTTCGCTTATGGCCCCAAATTTGAAAACGACCCTTAGACGCGGGCCACACGAAGACGGCCAGACGCAGACGCGACAATAATATGCAGGTGGAAAAGCAGCGCGCCTGGGTCTTCTCCTTTCTGTAAGTTTTGTGCCAGATCGCGTTAATTCATTTTATATGAAGAATGCCATGCCATGTCTGACATGTGTCTGCGTTCCGTCCTCGTGTCCCGCGCCCTATAGGTTGTACGTACGCACGGGCGGCGCGTACTAAATAGTTTTCTTTACCCTGTTAGTACTTATAAGCTACGGTTTGCAAGAAGAGCGCTGACCGCTCACGTAGTGTCCGCAATTTACGCCGAATGACGTCACTGAAACGTTGATTATGAAAGTAAGTTGGTGTGGTTTCCTAGAGAGCGTTGTTGACGCCGTAAAGCAAACCCCGCCCTCCAGAGATTTACGTCGCTAGATTTGCCCTCACCGTACTCAGTCACAAGAAAAAGTGTCCTTAGTGAGAAGAGTGAGCTCACACATTATCGATATAGCCCCGTTGACATCCACGGATGTCAAAATGTTCCAAAACCGTCAAGCCCCGTTGTCATCCATGGAAGTCAATTCACCTACGCGGCTTACATCTCTATTTGTACTGTTGAATTAATAAGGTCTAATATCGTCTTGTTTCGCTCTATGGCCATACGGATATTATATTATCGTCAATTAGAACAAAATTATTCAAAAAATAACAGATAACACAGAAAAATTAAAAAAAACGTGTGGCACTCGGGGACTGCCGCGGTAAAGCTATTGCATAGCATTTGTAACCTCCATACTTCCTATTTGTCAACGCTACACTTAGGATGATGACGGATGATGACATAAAACAAAAATTACGTAATTACGTAGTTCCCATGACAACGTGATGTTGTCATGGGAACGTAATTTTTGTTTTAGGTTTTATTTTCGTTACGGAATTTCTTGATTCGGTCGCCGCGCCCGCGATAAATGCTATGCAATAGCTTAAAAATGTCGAAAGTGACGTGGAGCGCGCGTCAATGTCAAACCGCGGGGCTTGGCAGCTATTACGTTACATTATGGAATCCCTATCGGTTAAATAGCGTTTCCATGACAAACAAGTGTTGTCACTGTGTTATTGCCTGTCAGAGGTGTCAAAACGAAACAGAAACGCGGCTATCTTTTGACGCGGTGGGGCGAATTTAACGATTTAAATCTTTGCCGCTGTCTTAATTTTCAGGAAAGCCGTTACTGCGGCCGTGAAGTGCGACCACCGCATTTCTATGAAACCGTAGCTTTACTGAATTTTCAAGACTTGACTCAATAGCCGAGTGTTGGTCCCACACTTCCAATAACAGTTGTTGATAAAATCTATCTATTCTACGTGTAACGTTAAATGCGCAAAAGTCCGCAAAACCTGAAAATAGTTTGATCAGAATAACGAGCAGAATCAATTGAACCACTTTTTAATATAGGTCACATTTTTTTTTTAATCTTCATTGAAAACGTTGCCGCGTCTATTTATTAATAGGTCAAGCCATCACATGCGCAAACCCGCCAAAATAGGTAAACAAACACAAATTGTCGTCGACCAATTTAAATTTTCTCATACGCGGGATAATAATAGCTTTTATTTCAATGCAAATACGAATCTTACGAACAAACAGCACATAAAATCTTTACAATTTTTTTTCTTTCTGACATAGGTCAATTGAATTAAAAATCAGTTGGGGTGTCTGAGGTTTTGCGCATTATACGTTTTATTATCAAAATAAAATGCTGTTTGTTAGTAAGCGCATCATTATTTTGAGAACGGCTAAACCGATTTGGCTATTCTTTTCATTGCTCGGAATAGTCCAAATTAGGTTTTCATGCAAATAAAAACTGGAAACTGGAAAAATTTGATCAATATCTTATTATTAGAATATCCATTCATTCGGGTTTTCCGTAACCAAAAAATAACTTTAAAGATGTCAAGTAAGGCTTACGCGGTAATGTATGTAGATGCAATCATGTGGCAAGCCTTGGTTACCATAATTGAGTGGTCTTCAAACCTCTTATGAGATAATTCCTTCAATGTTGCCTCCAAATCTTCAAACCAGAGCCATTCATATCTATGAACATGCTTCTCTTTTTTGAGGACGCCGTGGTCTGAAACAATTGTAAGCATCTGCTATTAACCTCATAAACTCATAATATACATAAAATACTTACAACTTAACAAAAATTTAAAATCCAGCTGCAGTTTGCACTGAAAAGGATGAAACAAGACAAACCAATCAATAAAAAGTGGTGGCACTCCAGGAGTGCCGTCATAAGTGAAAACTTGAACAAAATCGCCTTGGTGGAAGAAAAATACTTGTATAGAACATTGGTCCGTAACCGTATCTAAATAAAGAGCATAATCGCGTTTACAAAAATGAGGTGTCCTCATGGTGTCGCGAAATCAATGGTTAAGTCCCGTCTCAAAAATACCCAACGCCCCTAAAGAAGTTTGTAGTCCCGAATGCAGTGGATTATTTCGACCATGGCAATTAACATTGTCGGATCTACATTTTCGCGATTTTTTTTTATTGCTTCAAATCTTTGCGGGAACATTTTTATAATTAATTCTAAGACCTTGAATGCAATAAATTAAAAAATCGCAATAATGTAAATCGGATAATGTTAATTGCTACAGTCGATTTATTGAAGTGAATTCAATAAATGATCCACTGCAATCGGGACTCACACTAGTTTTAAATAATATAATTATCATCTGGAAACAGGGTCCTGCAGAGTCCCGACTTTAAAATTTTCTAATTTAAAGATTGAGAGTACCTATCTAACCTACGGGCCTGTGTAAATTAACTAGGGGCGCTCCCTTTAACCGGTAATACAAATACTATAGCATAGTATAAAGAGAGGTAGTAAGCTATCTTCATAGAAACGAAAACAAAATCTTTTTCTGAGAAACAAATCTCAACCCGTTTCTCGTGAGAAACCGGTCGAGATTTTGTTAAGTGTGCGTGCGGCGACTCATAGATACTATGGCCCCACACATACAAGCCGCGCGCGGTGCGTTTCTTTGAAGATAGCTTACTACCTCTCTTTATACTATGACTATAGCGTCATACGTAGATACTGATTAATCCGATCCAGCCTGTCCCTTGCTGTCCTCCCCCAGCGACGCCCTAAGCCGAGGTCCGCACCCCACAGGGGGTGCTCTTAGGGGCCATCCATAAATTACGTCACATGTTAAGGGGGAGGGAGGGAGCCGACGAAGTGTGACATTGTGTGACAAGGGGGTGGGAGGGGTCCTAAATTTCGTGACGTCACATTTCAAAATCTATTAATCTAAGTGTTTAATAAACACGAACTTTAAACTATTAAATAATTTAAAGGAGTGGGTTCAAGTCCATGGATATAATTCTATTAATATTTTTTGTTTTTTTAATTTATTTAATTAATATAATTAATCGTTTTTGTTTTGTTAGTTGTTTGATTTGATGTTAATTTTATAAAAAAATAATTTAAATGGAAATAAAACTGATTTCGGAACCGCTGTTTTCATTCAATAATTTCTAAATGTAAATTTGCAAAATATGTGACGTCACACTAGGGAGGGGGAGAGTCAAATGTGACAAGGACGGGGGGAGGGGCAAAAAATCATGAAATTCGTGTGACGTAATTTATGGATGAGCCCTTAGCGTGTAGTCGCTTAGTTTCTAAGTTTTATGCCCTGGTTGGAGGCCTTAATTTATTGAGGCAGCCACAGGAAAGTCCGGTCAAGCAGCCGACAACCTCCTAGATTGACCTGCGAGAAGCCATAAAAAAAAATACGCATATACTGGAAAAAAACGGCCAAGTCCGTGGCCAATTTACGCATGCACAGTATCCATTTTAATGACCGCAAAAATAGGTTTGTATTTCATAGTATTTTTCGAAAAAACTATGAAATACAAAGTTATCATTGCGGTTGTAACCGAAAACTCATAACGACGGGCAGATGGACGGACTCGAGGACATTATAAGGATTCGGTTTTTGCCATTTGGGTCCTCAAACTAAAAAAGGATACCCAACCCAAAAAAAAAAAATGTTTAAAATGAAACTGTTGTAAGTATAGCATGAACACAATGGCCACCGTCGGGTTTGTGTTGATGTGACCGTAGTCCCTAAATGAACGCCGGTAGCCGGCGCGGGCGGTAGCACACCTCCGCCGCGAAACCATAGCAGTGGAACCGCAGCTCAGTAGCGGAACATGACGCAAGCCAGTTGATCGCTGCTATGCCTTCGCGGCAGAGCTCGGAGGTGTGCTACTGGCGGAGAGGTTGAAGAAGTATGTATCTCTATGGCGCGATGTCAGAAATTAACAAAAGAGCGCTAACTGTGTATGTGATTATTTGTCTAGAATTATTTTCTACGTAGAGAAGAAATAGAAGCGGACTTGTAAAAATGATTGATTGATTGATTTCTGTCTGAAATATTTGCTTGTTTCGTACTTTTTATTTTCTCGTAGCCGGGTTACAGTTTTTTATTAAACTTAATTTTTTTTTTATACTTTTCCGTTTTTACGCTTGATAAACGTTACGACAACGTCAATAAGACTAATAGAATATATCAGTAATAAACCTATTTGTAATTCTAACAGCACTGCATAGTGCTTTGGACGAAACCAAGAAGAAATCCAAAATTTAAATATTTCGTTGTACTTGTTTTTCTTTATAAGAGCGGAATTACAAAACGTTACTATTTATTATTATTAAGATTTGATTAACGCGTTGGTATCATCTTGCGCTACTTTGCTTGTTTTTAACAATGTAAACATATTTATTTACTCCGTAAATGTAATATTAAATACATATTTGTAATGTGCTCGTGAAGACCTTTCTTTTGATACCAAACATGTCATGATCATCTCATTATAATTTTTTTTTGAGGTTGGAATTTACGTGTAAAGTCCACCACATTAAATTTTGAGAAAATTTATATAGCCTATGTCACCCGGATCATTATTAAAAAATCTATTGATACCTAATTCATCAATATCGGTTCAGTAGTTTAGGCGCTACGGTGGAACACACGTAAAAGCAAACATACATACATACAAACATATAAACATACATACATATATAGACTGCTAAAATCATAACCCTTCCTTTTGGCTTTGCCGTAGTCGGGTAAAACAGGGAGTCCGAATGATTCAACGTTGTAGCTCGACTAGGTACTCGAGTTAAGCGACTCACACATACAGACAGAAAGACGGCTATAACTAGTGAAATTATAGTGATTTCTAGTTTGACCAAAGAACCCCAAAAAGCTAAGCGCATAGCGTGTTGTAGTCGTAAGCGCTTGCTTAAAAACTTATTTGATGTACGATACGTAGCTGTTTTGTTCACTATATTTTGGTTTTTAACCGACTTCCAAAAGGAGGTTCTCAATTCGACTGTATTTTTTTTTTGTATGTATGTTACGCGATTACTCCACCAATTATGAATTGATTTTGATGATTCTTTTTTGTTTGGTAGATCTTACTTCAGAGGTGGTCCCATATAAATTTTATTAACTTTGCTTGGGTAGTTTTTGAGTTAGCTTCAATAATACGTATTTTTTCCCACTTAGTATGTGGATGATATGTTGAGTTCCTCTCACTGTTATTTACACAGTAAGTAGTGGTATTCGAATTTGTGAGGGGTAAATACCACAACTAAAAAGTGAAAAATAAAAACTTTTTACAAAAAAAAAAAAAAACCACCGACTTCCAAAAAAAAACACTACAAAGTGAAAAATAACTTTAATTTCGGAAGTCAGTGGCAAAAAACCAAAATTCTAAACCAAAGACACCGACTTCCGATATTAAAGTTATTTTTCACTTTGTAGTGTTTTTTTTTGGAAGTCGGTGTTTTTTTTTTTTGTAAAAAGTTTTAATTTTTAATTTTGTAGTATATTTGCCACACACACTGTGCCAGGACACAGTGATACCTACAAACTTTAAGGCGTAATTACACTTGGTCGTATTCGGGTACTCGAAAGACTGCTGGAATTCGGGCACCCGAATTCACCCGATACATTTTACACTGGTCATCGCACTAGAATACGGGCTAACGACTACAAGTACTTTGAATGAGTACTTGCGCCCGCGTTTCTGCATGTGATTGGTAGTACTGTTCTGTCAGTCGCCATTTTGAACTCTATTAGTATTAAAACTAAGACTGCAAAATGCAGTGCTACCATTCGCGTCACGCGTCAAGTTATAATGAACGCACTGTGCGTATCTACCTGCGGACGCCATGTCAACCGCCATTCGGGTAATCGAAACGATGAAGCTGGACTAGATTGGCCGAAGATGGGCGTACTCCACCCCGTTCTTTTACACTTGCTCGTTTGCCCGAACTCCATAGGCAATTAGGCAATCAAATTCGGGAGATCGACCAAGTGTAATTGGGCCATTATAAATAACGTTGTAACACCTAATAACCTGGGGGCCTACCACCATCTCAAAAGCAGTATTATTTTAATATTACTTCAGTGGTAGAAAGTGATGGAGCTATACGTCCTGTAGAGCTTCATCTCTTTCTCACACTGAAGTAATATTAAAATGATACTGCTTTATTAGCTGGTGGTAGGCCCCTATGATGTTTATAAGGCGGCCTCTAAAACTACAATAAGTTTGCGCAATATGATTGAATCAGCCTTTGCATTCAAACGATGCATTATTGTCACGCAATAACATCGATGGCCCATAAGCTTCAATGTTTTCGCGTGAGCAAGAGCCTGTGCAATACTTATCCTACACGGCACAGTTATAATATGGTACAATAAATATTAAACTCGCTCAAACTTTTGTTCAATCATTGCGCAATCTTCAATATTAACCCTAAACGGTCAAAAATATTGAGCAATTCGTGATATTGTACAATATAATTGACCGTTTAGGACCCACCAATCTTCAAGGGGGTTCCATATTTGTTTGAGTGGTCAATTTGTCGCCGTGCGATGCGGTGAGGAGTAGCAACCAACATTATTTTGTCATTTCGCGTTCTGCTGGCATTTATCATTGTTTCGTTACGCTCATCTAAAATTCTTCTAGTGTTTTGCACTTCTAAATCATTTTGTCTTTTTCTATCATTCTGCATTCTCACATCTGGCATCTCATCATCTTGAACTATATCTGTTTGCATATTTTTGTTTTGCGTTAAACTGTCAATTTTCCTTTGTAATTCAATTTCGCTTAATGGGTTATTTTGCAAAATTCTGTTTATTCTTATTCTTCGGTCTTCCTGCATGATTCCATCAGTTGGATTTGTCCTGACACTATGTACTCTTTCGTTATATGGCATTAATCTGTCATTTTCCATTTCTCTGTCAGTATGCATTCTTGTATCATTTTTTATTGTTTTGCCAGTCGGAATTTTTCTGTCATTTTGTAATGTTCTGCCAATGGGAATTCTTCTGTCATTTTTCTTTTTTTTGTCAATTTGAAATCTTCTGTCATTTTGTATTACTTGGCCAGTTGGAATGCTTCTGTCATTTTGCAATGTTTTGCCAATGTCATTTTGTATTGTTTTGCTAGGTGGAATTTTTCCGTCATTTTGCGATGTTCTGTCAATAGGAAATCTTCTGTAATTTTCAATTCCCGGTTTCCATTTGCCGGTTTTTGCATCGGCGATGTCTATACTCAATATTAATGTAACTGTAAACAACGAATTAGGTAACTGCGGTTAGTTTTTTTCATATAAACAGTAAAAAACAATGATGGGTTCCGTAGATAGGATGAATTTATCCCAAGAAGAAACTTAACAGTGCAGTTGAAAAACATGTTCTCCCATACGGAAAGTATGGAAGAACATGTTATTTGAACTGCAAATGTAAGTTAGTCGATTATTACTCGTTTACTTGTAGAGCCTACTTAGCTGTGATAGTTTTCCTTTTAATTTCGTTATACAGTGATTTTAAGATGGGTGCAAAGCTTTAAGGCGAAGATAGTACCGACAATTTAGAACCATTTAAGCCATGGTTATCTTAGACGAAGTCTTACCAATTTAAAAAAAAATCTAAGTAATTTTTATGTTTTTTTATTTTATTTTAAGTAAACTGCTTATTTAAGATCAAATTGAATGATAAATGAATTCATTTTTATTTTATTTTTATTAAAGTAATGTGTAAGCAATCTAGCAAAACATGTTTTAGGCCTCTGTGTCATTATTAGTTATTTTTATTATAAACATTTAAAGTTCATATATTTTTTTAAATTTACAAATACTATTTTTAAACCATGTTTAAAAAACGGAGGGTACTTTTTTTGGTCAAACCTTTTTGAAAACATGCTTGATAATCGCGCTTTCTTTTGAGGTATCATTTACGCGGATATCTTACAAATTATTGAAATTAGGACCTACAAACCAATTTGTGGGAGAAATTTCAAATTTTAGACAGACTAATTAAAGCAAAATTTGAATTGAAATTATTTATTTTTCATGTTCAAAATAACTGCCGTGATTCCTAATACAAGCACGGTTCCGTCTTTTCACTTCTAAAGTTGTTATCTCAACATCATCTCCAGCTTGTTTTCAAACGCTAAATTAATTCTCCCCATCAATTCTTCTCTCGTGTTTATTTCCGGTTCCCCGATATTCCAAAGAAACCGAACAGTCATCTTTCAGCAAGACGGCTGTCCAGCGCATTAGACGTTAAATGTAAGAGAACACTTAAACAATTGCTTTCCTGACAGCTGGATCGGCAGAGATGGACCCATCCCTTGACCCTCTCGCTCACCAGATCTGACCCCGCTGGACTTTTTCGTGTGGGGCCGGGCCAAGGAACTGGTGTAGGTATACGAATGAAGAAATAAAAAAAAATACTCGCGAGGTAATAAATTATTATTACCACAAGCATTAGCCCCTGCTTCGCACGGTTTGGTACTATTTGACCATACATCGAAATTTCTTTATTTTATCAACCGAGTAGCTTTTACCCGCGTCTTTGCCCGCATGGATGTCGCACCGGGATTACATACCTTATAGCCGAGGAAAAGGTCATTGACTCCTACCGCTACGCCTGCTTTACCGTCAACCATAATTATTTTGTTTCGCGTAATTTTTAATCTGTGATAGATTTTAACAGTTTATTTAAATGATATGATATCAATATTTTAATCTAAATTAAATGCCCAATTTAAATAACATATTTTATTGGATAAGGATTAATATAATACCGGTTAAAATAGCTTCGGAAATAACAATGAAATTTTTATCAAATTCTGAAAGATAATAATGGTTACTGTGGGTCATCCTTAGAAGAAGACATATGCCATCGCGGACTTTTTTGTTGAACTTTTTAAGATGAACAATACTGTAGAACTTAAATTTTATGTACCTAACCGTTACGATTTCCGCACGAGCGGGCATGATTTTTCCAACATCTACAATAATCGACAAATTTCAGCCAACTATATACTAAAACCTTCCGCATGAATCACTCCGTCCATTGATGGAAACCGTTTGAAAATCCATTTGTAGTTTTTGAGTTTATCGCGTTCAGACAGACAGACAGACGCGGCGGGGGACTTTGTTTTATAATATGTAAGGATTTCAAGAGGAGGAGGTTATGCATTGGGCGAGTACTTTTTTTTTTCATGTTTACCGATTTCTCCGTGAGTAATGGGTCGATTTTCGTGATTCTTTTTTTATTTGGTTGAGAAAGCCCACGTGGTGGTTGATCGTGCTTTTTATTAAAACTTTAGGTCAGAAACTTTTGAAGTTTTGAGTTTGGTTCAATATTAAGTAAGTATTTACTTCACTTCATTTATATTGATGATGACCTACTGACCTTTAAGGAATATTCGTGCAAAATTTGACAGGAATCTATAATTTTTGGGGAAATCTGGGATAGCCCGGGGAATTTACGCCAAATTTTGAATTATTTCACTTTGCCCCACCAAGCCAACATTTTTTTTTTTTTTTGGGTGGGAAATTATCAAATAACTTCTCCCGCTCTGGATGGAGCGGGAGGGCGTGTCAGACTCTTACTGACTAAAACCCACCCGTGTTCCTTCGGTTGCCCTGTTGCCGGGGGCCACGATTTCCCTTTCGGCCCTTATTCGCAGCCCCGGCAGGCATTAGCCCTAGCGGACCCCGTCAATTCTGCTGACATCTCTTTGAGGCGCGCGTGGAACACAACGCGCCGACGACCCGGGCTTAGTCCATATCGGACGGCGAGCTACCCATTGCTCACCGTCTGCAAGCCCGCGCCTACGGTGGCCGGAAATCGGCTCGCGATTCCCGCCCAGGGCGTCTCCTCCTGCGGCGGTTAGGGGCGTGAGGGCGCGAAATTTGCCTCTCCCTCACGCGTTCCGCTTCCTCCGCGAGCATTACCGCTTCGCAGAAGGAGGTGACGGCCTGCCATTTCCTCTCGCTCCGTACCATGGCCTGAACCAAGGCCGGACGCGAGAGATCACCGCCACCAAGCCGCCCTGCCTAAAATTTAGCAGTGGAATCTGCCCCACTAGTTCCGACTTAGTGGGACAGATTCCACTATTAGTCTAAAACCTTGTGGATTCTATGTCACTAGGGTTGGCACCTTAGAATTCGTGTGGGTTAGGTAGGTGTCCTCGTATTTTATATTTGTTTGAAAAATAAAGAAATGTAGATATATATCTAAGTAAAATGTAACTAGGGCTAGTAACTAGGGATGTTAAAAAATAATCGATTTTTATTTAAATCGATTATTATTTTCTTATAATCGATTTTTTAGTGTCGATTTTTATATTAATATTAATCGATTTTTAGTAAATCGATTATATAAATTACGTGTTTAAATCGATTTTCAGAAACAGCTTGTATCTATGAGACGGATGAAAAAATCTAGTAGTAAGTTTCAATTTTATAAACACCGCCGTCTATGCGTTGGATGAAAAATCTCGTATAAGTTGATTAAATAAAAACGGCGCCATCTGTAGGCATTTATTTTTTATTTGATTTATATTTTAGTTTTTGAGACAATAAGTTTGTTTTTTGTTGGGATGCTCATCATTTAATTTTTATTATAATAAATAAAACGTTTAATAGAACTAAAATTTGTTTCAATAATGCTATTTGCTTACCTAATTCCTTACCTTGAAATTTTAAAGGAACCTTTGATTTTTAGTTTTGAATTGGTTATTTTTTTATTCATATAATTTTATTTGATTTTTTATCTGAAAAATTGTTAATATGAATCTCTTAGGTTTATTATTTGAATTTGAAAAGCATGTTTTTTTAAATAATACAAAAAAATCGATTTTTTCGCAGAAATCGATTATTTATTTTTAATAAAATCGATTTTTGACAAATCGATTAATTTTGAATAAAGAAAAATCGATTTTTATTTAATCGATTCTTTTCCATTAATCTCACATCCCTACTAGTAACGTTGGACTTAGTACATAGATAGTGTTTTTAAATAAGAGTACGGAAATAATTGTTTGGAATTTTTTATTTACTATTTGTTTCTGGAAGGAATCGGCGAATAATTTGCTTTAATTTGTTGTTTTTTTAATAAACTGAGATAGAACCTTAAAGAAAAGTTAAACTAAATTTGACTCTGTTACATTTTTGCAATTGCAGTTTATTTTTTATTTTTTTAATTTTCCGTCGTTATAATTAAGCATTGATTCCCTCATTTCGATATGTGCAAATTATAAAGACTCACACTGTATAGATGATTGCAATATTCACTTAACCAGTGGTACCCGCCTATACGAATTTGTTCGGGGGTACCACAGCTAAAAGTGAAAAATAATTATTATTTTACTCACCCAATAATAAAGATAGTGTGATAATATTTTTTTTCATCTTCTTGCGCCCGTGCATCTTTCTAATACATGTCTACCATATTTTGCTATTTCACAAAGTTTAGAATGCTATAAATAATTTATTACCTACATTCTAATACCCACTTATAATTAATTACCTACTGATTTAATTAAGATAAAAACCTTTGTTATTTCAATTTGCTATTACCTAATGCTTTCGGAACGGGCTAAGGGCGTTTGGTCAGTATCGTTTTGAAAATAAAAAAGCGGCGAAGTGCGATTCGGACTCGCCCATGAAGGGTTCCGTAGCAGCAAGTAACATAATAAAAAGGTTAAACATAAGGTTTATGTTTATAGTTAATTGATTTAGAATTCAAATCCATTATATAATACAATAGACGTGGATATATTTAGTAACCTGTTCCACTTAGCTATTTCTAAAGAGCCATAAAAAAACTCCTGAAATAAATCGACACGTGTTTCACCTCTCAACGAGGCATCCTCAGGATGACGATGGACTTGTTGCGCACTCGAACACGGCGTGTTGCCACACCGAGCGCTGAGTGCACTATATATCCACGTCTATTGTAGTTTATGTTTATGAAATTAAATGTTTTTTTTTTAATTTTTATATTTGAGTTGATTTAATGAAAGGTAAATTGCGGTTTACGATTTATGACGTATTTAAAAAAAAAACTACTTACTAGATCTCGTTCAAACCAATTTTCGGTGGAAGTTTACATGGTAATAATGTACATCATATATTTTTTTTTTAGTTTTATCATTCTCTTATTTTAGAAGTTACACACATTTTACCACTTTGGAGGTGTCTCTCGCGCAAACTATTCTGTTTAGAAAAAAATGATATTAAAAACCTCCACATCATTTTTGAAGACCTATCAATAAATAATAGATACGTATGGGTTTGATGAAAAATTTTTTTTGAGTTTTAGTTCCTAGTATGGGGAACCCCCAAAATTTATTGTTTTTTTTTCTATTTTTGTGTGAAACTCTTAATGCGGTACACAGAATACATCTACTTACCAAGTTTCAACAGCATAGTTCTTATAGTTTCGGAAAAAAGTGTCTGTGACATACGGACGGACAGACAGACATGATGAATCCATAAGGGTTCCGTTTTTTGCCATTTGCCTACGGAACCTTAAAAAGCCGGCCAGGTGCGTCTCGAACCACGCACAATGAAGGATTCCGTAGTTGAGATTTTATCCCAAAAATAACTTAACTTTGTAGTTAAAAAACATGTTCTCCCATACATCGATATACGTCACGATCAATTCTCCAACTGAAAATGTAAGGTTGTAATCGCAAAATAATATTTTTTTGTGTGTTTGATATTAATTTCAACTTGATACCTCCAAGCGTTCCTGAGAAAAAGGGTCTTGACAGACAGACTGACTGACAGATAAACAGACAGAAGGACAACGACGTGATCCTATAAGGGTTCCGTTTTTTTCCTTTTCAGGTGCGGAACCCTAAAAATGGTTTATAGGTACGTTATATTTATAGGTTTAATGTTACTGTAAGCGCTGGACGCGCCAACCGTACCGGAACCTCTCTACAATTTAGGGTACGCGCTACATATAAAAATAGAAGCAATATTGAATTTTCGTTATTTAATTTCAAGAGGACATTCCCCTTGTTTATGCGGCTGTCACACACTGCAAACAATCGCCGCATATTCAATTATGATTCAAACATATTTACAACTAACTACTATATAAATTATGTACAAGTATGTAAAGGAAAAAGTTAAAAATAAAGACAAGAGCTCATTGGTCGTCAAAAAATTCGTCCGCATCGCTGTCAGCGGGAAAAGTGCCCAAAAGGCTGGCAGCATTGCCACGTTGAATGGCAAAACTGGTTCTTTGGCCTAAGAATTAGCCAGCCCTCTGGTCACGTTAAGAGTCGACCAACCGCTTGGCGATGTCCCGGAATACTCGGTGAGCACTCGAACCCCATGGCCCTAGTGTTTTAACCCCAAACGGCTCAAAAATATAGCTACCAGTACGGTTGCTATATTTGCGCCGTTTGAGGTTTAATGATACTAAAATTTGATTATGATGCTAATTCTAAAATCGCTTGAGTGATCAAATGGAACCAGTAATTTTTCTACCAGCCTGCATGATCTAAGGGCCTATGCACACCACGTTTTTTAAACGCGCCGTCGACGCGCGTTTGTAGCGATACAGACGCGATACGCACGCGAGTCAGACGCAGCCTGTAGACCTTTGCACACTGCTCTGTAGGATAAAAGCGCGCCGTCGCGGTCGACGCGCGTTTCTAAACTGCGCGTCGACGGCGCGTTTAAAAAACGTGGTGTGCACAGGCCCTTAGGTTCCCTTTTGCAGAAAACGTTTACAGTCAGTTGATACTTTGGTTGTAGATAACGCTAATTGCGATTCGTTTTTCTCTTTAACAAATTATTAAAATTATTACAAAATATGAAGCAATTACCTGCCTACTTTCTTAGCTATTAGTTGAGTAGGTCATAGAAAACTTTTTACAAAAAAAACAACCGACCTCCAAAAAAAACACTACAAAGTGAAAAATAACTTTAATTTCGGAAGTCGGTGTCTTAGGTTTTGTACTTTCGTTTTTTGCCACCGACTTCCGAAATTAAAGTTATTTTTCACTTTGTAGTGTTTTTTTTGGAGGTCGGTTGTTTTTTTTGTAAAAAGTTTTTATTTTTCACTTTTTAGTTGTGGTACCTACCCCACACACATTCGAATACCACTACCTGCTACCAATGACAGAAACTTAGTATATCATCTACATACTAAGTGGGAAAAAAATACGTATTTTGTAGCTAACTCAAAAACTATCCAAGCAAAGTTAATAAAATTTATATGGGACCAATTCGAGAGCACACCCTTTCAAACAAAAAAAGAATTTTCAAAATCGGTCCACAATTGACGGAAAAATCGGTGGACATACATAAAAAAAAAAAAAAAAAACAAATATACGCGACGAACATATAACCTCCTCCTTTTTGGAAGTCGGTTAAAAAGAAGGATTATCAGCATAAAAGAGACTCTGATATACGGTAGGTACTCCCTTTCTTCTCCTAAAATTGTTTGTTTGAAAATCATTATACTTAACACGTTTGCTATAAAGTTCAGTAACCATAATGTTAAAAATTCGAAATTTTGTTTTACATAATTATCTTTACTTCTAAAACTATTCTATCATAGTATCGAGTTAATTAATCCATAAAATATGCCCTAAGTATTGTATTATATGTATAATGTGTATTATTTCGAATATTCATTTATAATAAAAATTAGGTTCCTAATTTTTACAGTAACGAATCGCTGTAAATCCGACTACACGCAGTCTTGTCTGCCCTACCCCTAGAGTGTAGGTAATTTAGAATCGCGTAGGCGCGGAGGGCCGAGGCGGCCCACGAGTTGAGGAGCAGGTGGTTGGAAACCAGGCGCCGAGTTTATCGACTGCGGTTTGGAGAATGGCGGCTATCGAGTCGGGGCTGAAGCCTCTATAGTAAATGGCTGTATCGTCTGCGAACAGAGCCAACTGCGCTTTTTTACTTAACCTTTCAACTGTCATTAACGAGACACAATAGAATTTTAATGTTATCCACCTCAATGAGGCATCGTAATAGATGATGAGTTATAGGGATATCGCTGGTGAATAGCGTAAAAATGAGAGGGGACACTACGGATCCCTGAGGAACGCGCGAATGGGGCGGGGGGAGGATAGAGCACCTTCGATTCGATAGCGGAAAGTGCGATTTGACAAAAAGTCTCGTAAGATGAGGATGAGACGAGACGGTCGGGCACCCTGAGTAGGCCTGTGTCAAAATTTTTTTTTAGTCCGTCTTTCAGATAATAAAAAATATTGGACACGTATTTTTTCTTTTTTGACGTAATCAAAAGATTACGGCGATACATTGAGTTAAAATATGGCATGACGTCACGCCTTGCTAGATTTTATACTGCGTTGTGACGTAGCGAGCCCCACTCCCCAACTTTAATGCGTGTTTTCTAAGTTATTTTTGAATAATATGATAAAGCAAAAAATACGTGTCTTAATATTTTTTATTATCTGAAAGACGGACTAAATAGAATTTCTTTTTTTTACCTAGGAAACTACCCTGTTTCCCGCCGCACCTACTCAGCTATAGGGTTCCCAGATCAAAATATCAAAAATCCGGAGAAAATTCCTGACATTCCATGAAATTTCCGGACAATCTTGTTAATTTTTTATTAAAATCGTTACGCATCGTGCAAGTAAATAAACTAACCAAATCGATTGCCAAATCGTTCGAATTTTGACACGCGCGCGGTGAAATGTTAAGGGGTGAGGGGGAAGCGCCTCTCTGCATTAAATATCAGAAGTAATGTAGTAGATTTAGAATAAAAATGATTTTGATTTTCTTTGATTTAGAATAAAAATAATTAATAAATCATTTGGTTTTTTCATTTTTTATTTCACTCTTCACTTATTTGTAGAAATTCCGGACGGTTTAAGATTCCCCCCGCATTCCGGACAAAGACCTATATTTCCGGACTTGTCCGGAAAATTCCGGACGTATGGCAACCCTACTCAGCTATCAACTTGACGCCCTGCATATGCTTGCTCAAAAACCCTCTGGGCTCCCCACCATTAGTATCTCTGGGGGTATTTTCATGTACTAGTGCGGGCTGAAAGAGCAAAAGAAAAGAAAGTGTAATCGATCAATCAGAATTCCTGAAATAAGCAATTGTGACAGAATAACGGACAGGCCAACGAAGTCGCAACACAATAAGTGTTATTTTTTCACTATTTTGATAAGGAACCTTGAAAAACCCTCTATTGTTAAACTCATCCACGAGGATGAGTTTAACAAACGAGGTTTTTTTTATTAAGTTTTCAAAATAAATATTTTTTGTGAATATTTGTAACCGTGGAAATGGTTTTCCCCTGGTTTCCATTCTGACCCCTATATTATTTTTTTGAAAATAAAAAGCTCGAATTTCAAAACCAACGCGTATAATACGAATAAGTCCACGTTCGCACGGACGTAAAAATATTCCGGCGGGATGTTATCGCGCACTGGATTTTCAACTCTCCGCGTTGTGCCGAGCGTTGAGAATCCAACACGCTGGAACGCACTCTCCACCCAGCGCGTTGAAAAAACACCCTGCTGGATTTTCAACTTTCGGTGCTAAGCAGAGCGTTGAAAAAAAATCGCCGCGGGAAAAAATCGTCCCGTCCGTGCGTACCTGGGCTAAATCTTGTTAAAATATACAACTGATCTTATTTTAATAGTTTATAATGCTGAATTCGCTAAGAAAAACCTACATTTAAAATGAGCCCTCCGCGAGGGCTCCCGGTAGGTATCCTATATGCGAATTGAGTTAACCCTCCAGGAGGGCTCCCGGCACTGAACATGTTAACCTATTTAATTCCACCGACGAAACTACACTCGATTCAGTTAAATTCGATGACCAAACGACACTGACCAAGCGCCATCGTCGTCACCGGGACGTCACGCACGTTTCTCGGTGACGGCTGCGGTGGAAACCCCCCCCCCCCCCCTCCCCCAATCCCTGCCTATTAGGTACCTTCATTGCCTTACCCTTCGCAACTTATTCAGAATCGGAAACCATAACAAAATTGAAGAAATTTATTAAACCTTACCAATTATAATAATTATAACTTACATAGATACCTAATTACCGACATAGATTCTTCACAGAACTATAAATATAAATAGCTACACAAAGGGAGTGCGGTGAACGTGAGTTCTGATAAATGAAAGTTCATTATTAACTTTAGAACTTCCCGGTACCTTTTAATCGCCGGAATAATTCCCAAAACTAAATCCAATATGTTTTACCGAATGTAATGAATATAACAGATGACATTAGTCAACCGTTATTTACCTAAGAATTATGTTTTTGTCGGTAACTAATGGCAAACTGAAAGACAACCAGTTGTTTGAATATATTAGCTGGTCAACCAACCGACGCGAAGTGTCATTAGATTAGTAATAAATTGATGTGTTCATTTATAATGCAGCATTTAAATCACGATGATCATCCTGTCCGGTTAACGCTCTCAAGTCATGCTATTGAAGTGTCTAAGGTTCAGTTTCATTCAATATTTAAATTCACATTTCAAAGGTGTAAGGCACACACCTACAATGGTGGCCGATTCCCTTGTTCACAAACTAAGCTAAATTTAAGTTCAGTGCATCTTTTTCTTTCTATTTCATTAAGAAAAGGACAGAAGATAAATTTTAGTTTAGTCCTGTCAAATTAATCAGCGCTTGACGTAAATTGACGTAATTTTAGTCGGCAAATTTTTAATCACGTCTAAACTTGTACGGAGAGTGACAGGCGCTGATTAATTTGACAGGACTAAACTAAAATTTATCTTCTGTCCTTTTCTTAATGAAATAGAAAGAAAAAGATGCACTGAACTTAAAGGAGATGTCCGCTTTTTGTAGGGACGTTGGTTTTTTATTCCGAGAAAAATCTAACCACCATCAAACTACACCTAAATAAAAACGACAAAATATGGAACTAGGAACCACTGAATTAATATTTTTAGACCCCTCCATTTAAGAGAAAAATTATAAACTATTTAACTACAAATATTTTATTTGTTGATGGCAACTATGACAAATATTGTATAAATTAACACTTGGTACTGTCATTACTGTCAGTCAATTGACAGTGATGACAGTAACATGTGTCAATTTTGACAAGTTTACTATTTGAATATGTCAATATGATATAAATTGACACATGATACTGTCATTACTGTCAATAAATTGACAGTGATAACAGTAAAATGTGTCAATTTTGACAAGTTTACTATTTTATGGGGTGTGTTCACTATATTATCCTAGATAATTAGAAAGGTTTGTTCGTTTTAGGAGTAAATTCTTACTAAAATAAAAAACGATTTTTCTCAAAATTGGAGGTCTTTAAAAATGTATGATATAGTTAGAACCACTAGTTTTTGGAACGTCTACCCAAATATATTTAACTTATCCTGGTTAGAATTATTGAATAATAAAAAACCATTTTAGGACATGTCCTTTAGTTTAGTTTGTGAATAAGGGAATCGGCACCAATCTAAGGCAAAAAAATAACACGCAATCTTTATTAAACTGCCCGATTAATAGCCAAAAACTATATAACACACAAACTTATATGTATAATAAAATACTATCTTTTTGTTTTTCAGAACTTTGATTCCGTTGCTACTGTGCGCAAGCGCAGTATTGCCAGCGCCTCAGCAGAACAGTAACATCACATATGTCAAGCAGCAACTCGCTCTGGAATACTCACAGCCCGATCTGAAGCCTGTAGAGAGGAAATCTAGAATAGAAAAGATTCCGCTCGTCATACCTGGCAATCTCGACAAAGAACCTACTGCAAACACTAACAGAAACAAAGAAACTACGAAGACTGCACAGACAAATAACAGCCAACCTACTTACAACTACTCGGACAGAATATATTCTATCAAGACCAAACCCAAAACGAATACAAGCACAGAAAAGAACTCATCAACCGAAGAAGTTCAAGAAACTCAAAGCATTAATTCTGACGATATTCTCCCTGAAACTAATCAATCTGAAATTGAGCCCGCAGAAAGCGTCCTCAATGACAGAGTCGCAACAAATGATAACACAGGACTTAATTCTGAAGCAGACGCCACACAGAGCGATGAGCTTGTGACAGAGAAATACGAGGAAGAGACGACAGTGACTACCGTAACTGATGAGGAAACTACGAAAGCGCCGACCCCGAGGCAATTAGCAAAACTAAGTTACTTTGAAAAGTCTACCATCGAATCATTTTCGAAAAATCTAATCGCACACCCCGGAAAGAGGAGGTTCCGGTCTCGGTGTCGATGTGCAAAGATACAGAACTGTGCAAAACTACAAATAAGTGTACCAAGATGTCCAGAGGAGATGTTCATGTGTTGTTTATAGATAAAATGAGTGCACTATGAGTGACCATAATTTTGGAAATTTAGTGATAAACCCACCGAACTTTTTAGCAATATTTGCTAATAAGATAAAATCAGGATCGTCTAAAAGCTTGCAGGAAGCATACGCCTGTAATGTAACAGTCCAGATTCGAGCATAACAGGAGGTAGTAATTGAATCTTGGATTGTTACATTACAAGCGAATGCTCCCCGGTAAGGAAGAAAAAAAATGACGAACGCAGTGTATTATGGTGACAGCTAGTAAGCGGTTGTACCTATTAGGTACAACCGCATGACAATAATAACCACATGATTATAATATTAGGTACAGGTTACCTATATTCTCAATAAAGAGTACAGAGAATAAATCTGACCTCCTTTTATAGGTACAGGTTATAATAATATGCTCTGGCCAAACTGTACCGAAACCCCCAAGGGATGCTGGACGAAATTCACTGCCGATTGTGTCAATTATTTTGTATATTACGGAAGTGTTCAAACTAAAACACAAATAAATAGTAGACTTCCTAATCATTAAAATAAAACAATCGCGGGATTCGCATCCGTGTAGCCAGTACCCTAATTGCGTAATAAACGATCAATCATAATTTGTTTCGATTTCAAAAAGATTGCTAATCCATTGCTTCATAAGTTGGAAAAAAAAATCTGCTGAAATGAATGTTGTTGAACTGTCAAAATGAAATAAAGTCATAACCACTCAAGCGTGCTCGGGGACTACACTCCCCGAACAAACTTTCACCTTAAACGATCACGGGGAGAACACTCCCCTAGCAACATCGTTCGGTTTAAACGCGTACCGCGATAAAAGTTGGTTGGATTGTTGTACAGTAAAAAATTGGAGATGGCGCTCTATTAAATTTGTCATCCGCCAGAGTAAATTTAACCTGTGGAACGGCAACATTCGATTCAGAAAAAAAAAAGAAAATGACAGTTCTTCTTTGTTGTGAACAAGGTTAGAGTGTGTACTGGAAAACAAACAAAAATGTGGTAAGTTTGCTGTTTTTATACCCTATTTCTATTGTTATTGTACATCAAATTAAACGTGAAGATATTTCCTTTTCGAAATATGCATTACTGCGACAATTTCAAAACGTTTACATGGAATTATTTAGCTGCAAAAGTTATATGATCACAACGCGATCATCGTTTGATGATTTTAAAGTTGTTTACATTATATTCTACTTGTTGTTTTTGTTAAATAAATGCTAAATGTAAGAAAATGCTTTACTATTAGCACGTTAATTGCCATTTACAAACGAAATATATTGAGATGGAGTCTAGAAGTGATGAAAATACAACTCGTTAATAATGATTTTAGTGTTGGGGACTGGAGTCCCGGTGGACATGTCGACTTAGAACGTGAATAACGGTTTGTTCAGACTGAGCGTTTGGTGATCTGTTTGGGAATATTTTGTGGCTTTGTATTGGTGTTTATGTTCCTACTATAGGTGTGGTGTTTATATTTTTCGTTTTTGAATATCAAAGAATAAAAAAATATCTATAATTATAGATTTTAGATTATAGTGTTATTTACTTTTATGTTGAAAAATAATAATAATAATTTATTTTTAATATTGAAAGACAAACGAAAAATAGGAATACTTACCAATATAATAACAAAATTCGCTCAGAACGCACTCAAAATATGCATGTGCATTAGAATGCCAGAATTTACGCAAAAAATATTTGCACGCAAATACGCAAATGCTTACAAGCCAATTTTTACTAATGATCTTCCTACAATTACTGTTATTTTTATCGTAATTTGCTTTGTCTGCCACTGCTAGTGTACAACTTGCTAGTGTGTAACCTTATGCTTAAGGGTGAATAGCGGTCGACCGCCAGTGAGTGCGGTTGTACACACGGCTACATATCAACCTATATATTTCCAGTTTAAGCTGATCTCGCATTGTTTAGGATTTCCGTACAATGAGAGGTCAGTTATACTGGAACGGTATAGCTTGATATGTAGCCGTGTGTACATTTATTTTTGGTGTGTGTTATTATGTATATAAAGTATATCAAATAAGTTTTATTAACATGATTATATATATTACAGTGACCAAGATGAAATAGAGCCTCAGCCGTAAGTACACATAATTTACTTTCACGTCCATTAGATACAATGTATTGCAACGCAATACATTAGAAACATTGATTTTAGATCGACGAGTCGAGGAGATGGTCGCTCGAATCGTCGAGCAAGAGGACGAGGACGCGGGCGTGGCCCTAATAGGCCAGAGGAGGCTCTGCCGTAAGTATAATTGTGAGTGGTTGACCAAAAAGGGACCTCAAGGGAAAATAATTGATTTCGAGTAAATCGCGTTTGAAATTTCGTGTAGAAACAAGTTTCGACTCGTGCGCGGGCGGGGGGCGCGGCATGTTTTATGTCAGTATGCGACTTCGTTAGTGAGTGTCAACACGTGTTTGCGGTTACTACGTTATTGGCGACTTATTTAGTGTCAGTTTCTTGTCTTTATGTGCGTAACTAAGTGTGAGCTATGATTAAAGCCACGTCTGTTTTGTTAGAGGACGAATTACGTCAGTTGGACGATTATTATGGGATGACTGAAAATGATGAGTTGGAATTGCACGACCTTGAAGTGGAAATTTTAGATTTCGATGCAATAAGTTTGGAGGACATGTATACTGGTGCTAAAACTGTAAATGAAGGAGAAAATGACAACATTATGGAGCGAAGCACTGAAGATATACGAGAGGTC
Organism: Agrochola lychnidis; assembly: GCA_963680765.1. NCBI lineage: Eukaryota > Metazoa > Arthropoda > Insecta > Lepidoptera > Noctuidae > Agrochola > Agrochola lychnidis. Next base: position 11,188,030 of record OY796868.1, on the reverse strand, counting down.
GAAATTATTACTAAATTCATGGATGATACATGTAATTGTAGTAAAGGCCCAAATGGTGGCCCATGCTCAGGCATATTTTCTCGACAATATCTATCACGTGTTCGGCAGCAATACATGGATATGGATAAATCTACAAAGTGTACAGCGATTTTGAGTAAGTTGGAGTGTCATAGAAGAAGCACACAGCTGGGAGATAAGTACAAAAAATTTTCTTACACCAAACCCATATTGCGGAACAAATATTTTCATGCCGATATAGAAATATGCCAGTCAACGTTTTTATTTCTTCATGCAATAGGCATCAAGGCCTTCAAAAATATTCTCAAACATTTTGATGAGAAAGGAGTGGCTGATAAAGTTCATGGTCTAAAAGGCAAACCTATTCATAATGCAACTCCCACAGAACATTTGGATATGATAGTTAAATTTATTAAAAATACAGCTGAAAAAGTATCTATTCCACTACCTGGTCGACTTCCGCAGTTTTGGGACTTTAGAGTCATGAAATTGCCTGCTAATTTAACAAAAAGGCGTATGTATAGAAACTATGTGGAGTCATGCAATGATAGCAATATTGATCATGTCGGCTGGACGACTTTCATACAATGTTGGAATACATATGTGCCTTACATAACATCCATGAAACCAAGCTCTGATCTCTGTCCAGTATGTCGAGATAATAATATAGCCATCATGCGTAATATTAACATGCCCGATCAGACGAAGACTGAAAAACTGAAGCAAGCAATTAATCATTTAGAAGAAGCTGATATTCAAAGAAAATTCTACAATGATATAAGGAAAGATGCAAGTGTAGCTCTAACTCAAGCCAAACAACTGGAGCAGAAACCTGGAATGCGTGTCTTCAGTATCGATTATGCACAGAATATCCATTATCCCTCATCTGAAATGCAAGTTGGACCTGCCTTTTTTAAAACTGCAAGAAAATGTGGCCTTTTTGGAATAAATGATGAAGCAGACAACACACAGACGAATTATCTCATAGATGAATGTGACAACATAGGAAAAGGGGCAAACAGTGTGATTAATCTCATTCATCACCATTTAGAATCCAATATTTGTGACCAAGATATTCAGCATATTTGTGCAGATAACTGCGTGGGTCAAAATAAAAACAATGCTGTTGTGCATTACTGTGCATGGAGGGTAGCAAGGGATTTAAACAAGACAGTGCATCTTAACTTCTTATTGGTGGGCCACACTAAGTTTTCCCCAGACAGAATGTTTGGACTTTTTAAACAGAAGTTTTCTAAATCTACAGTAGATACTTTGCATGATATCGAAGAATGTGTGGCTAACTCGACAGTTTCGGGAAAAAATAAGGCTATCTGTACGAATGACTACGTGAACGGAATAATAAATGTTCAGTGGTATGAGTGTTGGTGGGCCACACTAAGTTTTCCCCAGACAGAATGTTTGGACTTTTTAAACAGAAGTTTTCTAAATCTACAGTAGATACTTTGCATGATATCGAAGAATGTGTGGCTAACTCGACAGTTTCGGGAAAAAATAAGGCTATCTGTACGAATGACTACGTGAACGGAATAATAAATGTTCAGTGGTATGAGTGGAACGCCTACCTCAGCGAATTCTTCACAACTATTCCAGGAATAACACGATATCACCACTTCACTATTAAATCGGATGATCCATTTACAGTGGAATGTAAAGTTCTAGCTAACAGTTCAGCTCAAAAATTTAATATTGTTAAGAAGGGAGTGACTTTAGATGATATCACTGGTATGCCAAATTTATTAGTTCCACCAGGGCTTTCACTTGCAAGACAATGGTATTTATTCGAGGAAATAGCACCCCTTTGCACTTCGAAAGACGCAGCTAACCTAACATGCCCAAAACCACAAGAAGCGAAACCTACAAGCCAGATGGCTAAAGTGGATCAGCCAGGACCTTCTGCTAAAAAACAGACGGCTAAAGAAGATCAGCCAGGTCCTTCTGCTAAAAAACCCAGGAAAGTTACTACCTGTGGGCGTTGTAAAGAACCAGGGCACACCATACGTTCATGCAAACAAAACAAAAAGTAAAGACTATTCATTATTATAATTTTTTATTTGTGATTGTAATGTTTGTGATGAGACTTCATAATTATTACTATTGTCAATTATTTACTACTGTGCTCGATTATTTTTATTATTTCATACATCACGAAGCGCCTCTTTATTTGTGGAACAGTGGATAGTTCCTTGCCGACAAATACTCCGAAAGCCTCATTAGACGCCTCTTTTTAAAAAAAAAAATCTTCAACATCTTTTTCCGTTTGAGTAGTAGCATCCAACATCTTCGGAATTGCTTCATTTATTGTGTCATCCCAAGCTTGACCGTATTGTTCAAACAAAATATTATCATCATTAATTTTATTAGGATTTAAGTTTTCTTTGACTTCTGAAACACAGAAAAATTGTTAAGTTTCTACTCGCAGATTATTTAATATTGAAGTGTGAGCTCCATTATAGACTTTGAAACAAAAATAAGTTGTTTTAATTACCTTGGGTATCATTGGAGACCTTTAAACTTTTAGGACTGTCCATTTGAGTAGCGTCGTCGTCACTTTCTGACAAGTACGAACGTCTTTTTGGACCTGCACACGATATAGAGACTTCGTTGCACTAGAGATAACCTTAAAAGTACAATAAAACAATAAAACTGATTGTATCCACTTACCTGACATCACAAAAACTAGTGTGCGCTGTGTGCAAGGTGTAATTTTTCCAAAACTGCCTCGGCTCACAAAAAAAATCATAAAAAAACACTACAGCACCTAAAAATATTCTGGTTAGACCAAAACAAAGCTAAAAGACCACAGATTAAAAAATTCAAAAAAAAAAATTAACGGTTTCCAATCCCTCCAGGTCCCTTTTTGGTCAACCACTCACAATTGTGTTTCATAAAGTTTCATTTTCAATTAAATATAATGTAATGCAATGAAATACATTTAAAATATTGATTTTAGTTCCACAAGTTCAGAAAATGGACCGAGTCGGGGACAGGGACGGGGCCGTGGCCGTGGACGCGGCCGCAGACGTGGCAATAATAGGCCAGAGGAGCCTCTGTCGTAAGTATAATTGTGTTTTTTAAAGTTTCATTTATTGGTAACACGGTTTATATTATCTTTATCTTAGTTCAACAAGAGCAGTAAATGTAAACAAAGATGTATTCGTGTCTACATTGAGTCTGTATAGTAGGTTATTTTATTTTTGCAGTGTAGAGTTAATAAATGTCAGGGCTGAAAAAGCCCTGACAAAGCGCCGTATAAATGCCCTGCCTGCCGAAGTCCGGCAGGAGTTGACCGCTCGGAAGCGTCAGGCCGAGCTGCAGCGGGTTCTGCTGCCAGATGCGCCTCCCCGTAAGAGGCAAACACGGTAATTACTTCATAATGATATCAATGCGTTCGATATTCTTGTTTAGTTACTATGAATGAGATTTATATGATACAATTATCTTGCAGGAAACAATCCCCGGAGCGAGAGGCTTGCCCGGTAATTGAGGAACCGGCAGGCGATGAGCCTGCAGCCGAGGTTGTGCCTATTCTAGAGCCCGAACCACAACAAGAGGCCGCAATTGAACAGTATCAAGCGGAACCAGAGCTCGTGGACATGCAGGATCTGGAAGATATGGGTACGCCAGAGGCCGATACTGTTCCTAATTCCCCGAACAGTTCGCCGAGCCGACTGTCAACTGCCCTAAGTTTGGAGTGGGCTTCACGCACTCCTCAGAAGAGGCCACATAATTCACCACCATCATCCGAATAACACACACACACACACACACACACATACACATACACACACACACTTACATGTTGTTTAAAAAAAAAAAAAATATTATGTCTTATTATTTTCTACAAGATTTCATCATCTTGGGGCAAGAAGTGGAGGTGGAGACCTCAACAAGGACTTCACACAGAACTTCAACTAGTAAGTCCACCCCGTGGTGTTACCCACATAATTTATGTATATTTGTTCAGATGATATACGTATTTTATTTGTTTCAGATATAACAGACAAACATTTTGAGAAAACTCTTGACAATTGGTTACATGACGATGACAGTGACGGTGACGGTGACTTTGACTTCAACTTTGACGACAATGACGGTTCTTTTCTGCCGGTCATGCGTAACGCATTAGTTGAACCAGCTTGTGCCACTGACATGACGGAACTTGAGACAGAAGTTTTGCAGGCTGAGGACGAACTAAATGACCGACATTTACGCGAGATAGTGGCTGACGATGACTACTACAATTTTGACTGGAAGAAGGATAGGGAGAAATTTACTGGACAGCGAGAGACTTTCACAGGGTTATCGGGACCGACTTTTGACGTAACTGACAAGACGCCTGTTGACGTTTTTTACAGAATGATTGACTCTAATTTTATTGACTTACTGTGCATCGAAACTAACCGCTATGCAGAGCAGAAGATAGCTCGCTTAAAAGCTGAGAACAAGCTTCTTCCAACTTCGCGTCTGCATAGATGGACGCCGACTGACTCCGACGAAATGATCACGTTTTTAGCAGTGTTAATACTGCAAGGCCTGCACCCGTTACCAGAGGAGGAAAAATATTTTTCGTTTAACGGGTTCGGGACCATGCCGTATTTTTCAAGAATAATTTCATTCAATAGGTTCTCATTGCTAAAATCGATGTATCATTTCGTCGACAACGAGACTATAACCGACAAGACGAAACTTTCAAAAATTCGACCGGTGCTTGACTATCTCAATGACAAATTTTCGACACTTTACATGCCTGCCCAAGAACTTGCCATTGATGAATCTCTGCTGAAGTGGCACGGGCGATTGAGCTTTGCTCAAAAAATTGCCACTAAAGCCGCCCAAGTTGGCGTAAAAACTTATGAACTTTGCGAGTCTCGGACAGGCTATCTATGGAAGTTTTTTGTTTACGTAGGTAAAAATACTCAGACTGCCCCGACCAATAGACCTACTGAGGACGAGACCGTTGACCGACCCGAACACGAGACTGTTGACCGACACCATGACGAGCCTGTTGACGAACCCGATAACGAGACGATTGTAGATAGACCGGATGAAGACACATTAGACCAACCCAATGGCACATCGCATGACCGGCCTGAAAACGACGAGACTGTTGACCGACCAGATCATGACTTTGCACGTCCCACCAACGCTACCGCAAAAATTGTGTTTGACCTAGTAGAGCCACTGCTTGATCGTGGACACACGGTCATAATGGATAATTTTTATAACAGTCCCCTGTTATTGCGTTGCTTGAAAAAGCAGAAAACCGATTGTTATGGCACATTAAGATTAAATCGAGAATTTGTGCCTGACTCGCTCAAGACTCTAACCAAGTCTGACCTACGACAGGGTGAGGTATTGGCAAGCTACACGTCAGACTTGTCTGTGATGGTATGGCGAGATGCAAATTTAGTGAGCATGATCTCGACATACCACCACTTACAAGCTGGGATTCAAAATAAATACAACCGACTGACATATAAACCCAAAATAGTTATTGATTATAATAAGTCCATGGGCGGAGTGGATAGAAAAGATCAATTTCTATCTGCTCAGCCGGTGGAACGGGTTAAAAACAAGGTCTGGTATAAGAAGGTCTTCTGCAGGTTGCTGAACACTGCCGTGTTCAATGCCTATGTGATATTTTCATCACAAAACCCGAAAATATCACATAGACAGTTTCGGACCATTTTGACGGAAGACCTTCTTAAAATACATCGACGCATCGACTTGACCACTGAACCTCGACTTTACGCGAACAGGACTGGACAAGGTCAGTTGACAATACGTAAAAACGACCGACCGCATGTTGACCATGACCACTTCCCTGCGCGGTCTAATCTTAAAAAAGCGCGGTGCTGGATGTGCACACGCCGAAAACGGGATACGAGGACAATTTGGAAATGCATTCAGTGCGATATAAGTTTATGCATTGAGCATTGTTTCAGGGAATACCACAAAAAAAATCTGTAAAAAAAAAAAAACTAAACTAGCTTCTGCCTGCGACTTCGCCCGCGTGAAATTTTGACCCCCGACCTACCGCGTCGCATCCCATCGCCCGCCTGCACTATTACTTGCTTTTCTCTTAGCGTTCTTTCTGACTTTTTTTCTTTGTGCTCGGCTCCTAAGAGTCGTAGCGTGATGTTACATAATTTCAAATCCGACCGGTATTTCCGGAGATTATCCCTTACATACAAACAAATTTTACCTCTTTATAATGTTAGTATAGATAAATAATAAACCAATATATATAATATACTTATATATATAATAAACATTTATGTATATATTTAGATATAATAAAAATGTGTTTGCTAAATAAACTTGCCGAACATGAATATTTGTGTTTCATTAAAATAACCTCGTCGTGTGCGCACGCCATTAGCCGGGCAGCCATCTTGTCACATCTTTACGTCGCCCGAGGCCCGAGGACCTTTTGAGAAGTACTTGACTTTGTTTATTTTTTCTTGACAGAAAAGTAAATATTAATATTGAGATATGGGTATCATTTTAAAGGGTATATAGTGTTCTATTATAATAAAAAATAATTGTTAACAGTAACTGTTATACTTTTCTTGTAAAGCTCGAAATAAAAAATAAATACGGTATTTTTTTTAATATTATCAACTTTAATCTTTATTTTCATCCCTTATTATTAATTTGAGTAATTTACTCTTAACCAAATTAAATTCTGGATTCGTTGAGCTTTCCGTGAGTATTTTTTATTTGACTGTAGCTGTAGCAGTTTTTCAGTAGTACGCGTTTTTGTTGAGGGAGTCTCGCGCGGTCATAAAAAAGAAAGTCAAATTTCATGCGCGGACAGGGGGGGCGAGAATCGCCGCGCGGCTTGGACGCTTGAGTGGATAATTGTTTACGAAAATAAGTTACGCAATTAGGGTTAGCTTTAGCTACAGTTTTATTTACAGTTGATTGTAAAACTATTGAAGAATTCGAAAAAGAAATAAGTAACTACAAATTGGAATACCTAAATATTTGTATATTTGTAATCACGTTCTCAAAGACAGCTCTAAAGATTTCGATGAAAGTAGCAATATAAAAATCGATTTAGCTAGGACTCATAATCTGGGAAATCGTTTTCTCTATTTTCATCTGAGCAGAGCTCGGTCGCCCAGGTACTAGAAAAAAACAGTATCACTCCGGGAGTGCCGACAGAAGCAAAAACTTCAACTTGTTATAGCTACTGATAGCATTGTTGTGTTACTCATGGAATATATACTCCCGCAGACAGGCGTGACCCGACTCCGGTAGAACAATTTCCATGAAGTTGTTGCACCAAAGTCGCGTCGCACCTTTCTGCAGAGCCTTAATACAATATATTTTAGAATGAAACTTGTATGTACCTAAATAATATTGCACAACTCAACAGAGATTCTTTTTAGCAAAATGTTTTCAAACATTTCGCGTCCTTATTTCAAGCTTTTTTATAAACGTGTTTCTAATAATTGCTACTGAACAAACAGCTTCTTTGATTACAAATCAGTGTAAATTAACGCATATCACTTTGTAACTTATTAAATAAAAATGGAAGCTTGTAATAAGAACATTTATTACCCATGTATGCTACTTAAGTTGTTATTAGTCTGTAAGTTTTCTTTAATAAAAATGTATTACTTACTTAATAAAGTTGATGCAAGTAATTTAGTCCAGTGTAGTATTTACGAATTCGATTATTTATTTATTGGATAGGACCTACTAGTGACCCACCCTCCCCTAAGCGCGGGCCCCACAGAAGAGACGTGAGACGAGGACGGGACGCAGACGCGGCAATAGTAGCGCCTGGGTCCCGTCCACGTCTCATGTCTCTTCTGTGTGACCCGCGCACTAATTCGCACAGGCGATGTGTCGACATGCAACAAATTTCAAGATTTATTTATTAACTATAACTTAGTTAAATATTTAATTATACATATAAACCTTCCAGAATAATTTCTCAAAACTATGGTGTGAACCGCATCAGTCCTTTTTTTTGGGTACTTCATCTCGTAGTTGATCATGACTACTTAACCGGGCTTTCCTGTTAAGTAGTTCACTCAACTATGCTAATTAAAACTAGTTGAACGCTCGCTAAGGGCACCCCCTGTGGGGTACGAACCTCGGCTTAGGGCGTGAACCGGAGGGAGGACATCAAGGATGGGACGGGCTGGATCAAAGTTTTAATAATTAATTGTGGCGTGCCAATTGCTACACACCTACGTTTGAAAAATTCGTCTGCGCGACAGCGTAAATGATACGATTGTTGTTGAATTTACCAGACGACTGACGAGGACAACTCTCAATTCTCAACCTCTGAATTCCATTTGAACGTAAATTATGTACGCGACTAACTATTCGAAAATTACCGTGGAAATTACGCCCGTTTAGACTATATTCCATTTGAAATAAGATTAGACATTTAAACAAACCTTTTTACAAACTGTTTATTGCAGTTGCCATTTGTCATGCCACCAACGCAATAGAAGTCAAAATCGGTTGAACGGACTGTATAGGTTTATTTAAATGTCTAATCTTATTTCAAATAGAGTATAGGTGTGGACTAGTTTTAAAAGGTTTTGTTAAATATCAGTTCTTATTGGTACCGATTCCCTTGTTCACAAACTAAACTACATTTAAGTTCAGTGCATCTTTTTCTTTTTATTTCATTAAGAAAAGGACAGAAAATAAATTTTAGTTTAGTCCTGTCAAATTAATCAGCGCCTGTTACTACTCCATACAAGTTTAGACGCGATTTAAAACTTGCCTACTAAAATTACGTCAATTTACGTCAAGCGCTGATTAATTTGACAGGACTAAACTAAAATTTATCTTCTGTCCTTTTCTTAATGAAATAGAAAGAAAAAGATGCACTGAACTTAAATTTAGTTTAGTTTGTGCACAAGAGAATCGGCACCATTGTAGATATTCTGCAGTAATTTTTCTTTGACCATGTCAAAACTCAGACTCAAAGCACTTTTGAATTATCAAAGGGACGGTCAGTCACAAAGATGAAGCTATAGTTGCCCATTCCAAAACGTAGTAGCTTCCTATGGAGAAGAACGGGCAAGAAACGCAGAAATTCCATGGACTCTTTCAAAGTAAGTAAAATCCATGGTAAAATGAACATTCTTCATTTAGTTTACCGAACGAATAAATGAAGAATTTGGAATAAGAATGTTAAATAAGACCAAATTCAGAATTTACACAATTTAATTCGTCATAGTAGATACATAGAATTACGAGTTATCACAAAAATATACAACGTTACATAAACAGTCATTGTCCTAGAAGAATATAAACATCCACTATCAACTAAGCATGCTTACGTTAATAAACTCCGTCCATTTTAAGATGACACATCATTTGAAGAATCAATAATAGAATAGGTAGCCAACGTTCAATATAATAATAATTCACCATTCATCAAAGAAAAGATGGATGGATTGTGTGAGGAATGATATGAAAGAAAAGGGAGGGGTTGAGGCAATGATAGCGTGGCTTTTGACAGGAGAGAATCTGACAAGGGCAGGAAAATGATCATTCTCTAGCCCTTAAACCAATTAATAATAAAAAAAAACATTTAGCATGTCATGTGTCATTATCATCATCATTAAGTTAACAGAGTAAGACCACGTACGCACGGACGTAAAAATATCGCAGCGGGATTTTATCCCGCACTGGATTTTCAACTCTCGGCGCTAAGCAGAGCGGTGAAAATAGTGCACGAAAAATAAACGCCGCGATTTTATTACACGGTCCGTGCGAACGTGGGCTAAGGCTTCCTGAACATGACGCTGGAGCCGCATCGGCGCCGGACCGCGAGATAAATAAATTTCAGAATCATCTCAGAATGAAAATGTAAAATCTACGCGGCGCCGGCGCGGCGCATCGGCGATATTCACTCGTATACATACACAAACATGCGGCGTCGTGTCGAGGAAGCCTAAATCATCTTAACTTTACATTCTTTATTTAAATTAATATACACACTGAAATTTTACTGTTCTATTATAACGATGTCATGTACCGAATTAGTCAGAGCGCGTACAGAAATAGGATCATAGGACAGCCCAACAATAATTCGGATTTCAAAAAAAAAGGTGGTGCTTGACCATACGATAGAACGACTGGTTACGACTGGAGCCGAGTATAGGCGATTCAGCGCGGAGTACACGCGATTCGGAGTTACTGACCGACTGGAGCCGAGTATACCCGATTCAGCGTCACCGACCCGAGCGTGGCAGTTCAATTTGGTGCACTGTTCAGAAAGAGTGCAAAGTACGCCTAAAGAAGTTTTCACTTCAAAAATACAGAGCACAAAAATGTCAACACAAGTAGAGTAAAGCGAAACTTGCTTCGCAAAATTGTTAAACAGCCGGGTGGCAAAATTATGACTAATATTAGAAATGTTCGAACAAATAATGTAATTTCAAAGACATAGTAAAATTAGATGATTGAAACAATGTGTAAAATCGATGGAAGTATGGAGATGCTACATACAACGCTTTAAGGAAGGGATATTCCCGTCCTTGTCAAACGTGGCGCTAGTATAAATTTACAAAGTCGTGCTGTCACTTCTGTGATAGTGCCGTCTTTGTCTAGCAGTTATTATCAAACGTTTATAACTTCGCAATTTTTTTAAACTTTTTTTTTTTTTTTATAGTATTGTTTGCACTATTTGTAAACATTTTTTTTTTTAATGAGTTTAAAATAAATCGTAATAATCATAATATTTTTTTGTTTGTATAACATAGGTAGTGAATACAATTCTTAAATTAAAGTTCTTAGGTCGCTATGTCATGCCAAGAGGCGTACAAATATGGTTGCATGCGAAATAAGAAAAGTAAAAAAAAAACTCATCATTTCTATTGCTTCGGGTCGGCATTGTTGTTTATCAAGTACTGCCAAAAAATACAACAGACGTGGATACGCAGAGACTCTGCGTTCAGCGCTTGGTGTGGCAACACGCCGTGTTCGGGTTCGCGACAAATCAATCGTTATCCTGAAAATGCCTCGTTGAGAGGTGAAACACGTGTCGATTTCTTTTACAGGAGTTTTTACTGGCTCTTTAGAAATAGGAACAGGTTACTAAATATATCCACGTCTATTGTATTTTATAAATGGTTTTCTTTTTTTTTTGGTATTATTATATTATCTGTGGTACTGCCGAATAAAATGTGCTGACCAGAACAAATGTGTGGTGCGACTAACACAAGAGTAGGTACAGGGTTCTGAACATCAGTTTGTTTCTTATGATAGCAGCTTCTAAGTTACATTAGGATAGTTTAACTTTTTTTCAGTTTGTCACTTGATTGGCGCAGTGCAATGGCTGAATTTGGCACACGGTGACAATTTTTTAAGGCTGAAGCCACATATGCAGAGGGTTCGCTAACTGCATAAAGTGTATAGATGGAATATACTTTACTGTAGACCAACATTATGCCGCTATGTATTACATGTGGCTTCGGCCGGAAGTACATACATATATCAGGGGGCGACGGCTTCAAACAACTCGATTCCTACCGGCTTCCTTTCGGAAATTCGGAACACAACCATTCTATCGTCATTGAATATTAAAACATTACAAAACGCCTACGTATATTTAAATTTTTTGTCTTAATATCCCAACTACAAAACATTTTGTGCTAAAATAATTTGTAGGCGTGTCCGGCTTATCGTGAATTCAATTTCTTTAGAAAAATCCAAATTGACCACTGACATATAAATATGGCTATGAGTAATGGCAAATGCTTTAAAGTTCGGTACGCTTCCCTTTTAAGATAACACATATTATTATATATACATACATATATTAATAATACAGTAATACCTATTATACTATTTTATTTACTTGGTATTTTTATTATTTTCACATCAATATTTCTATTAACATTGAGAGTAAAAATATGTAGGTTATTCACTTCGTATGATAAATATATTATAATAAATAAAATTTCAGAGTTTATAAAAAGTAAAAAAATATATATATAAATAAACGTATGAGATTCGAGCTTGATGAAAATAAAATATTTTTTTACATAGGAGGAATTTTACACACATTTTCGAAAATATTTTTAAATGCTTGAACGCTCATAGCTTTAAAATCACTTAATCTTACACCTAACGTTCAGACATTAAAGTTTTACATGTTTATAAAGCTACCTACACATTTACCATAGAAGGTGCCACTTCAATTGTCTATGGTTTGCCGTTAGTAAGTTCAAATACAAATAAATTAAACGGCGAAACTTCACACGCGATGGATATCGATATCTAAAGATAATATAGCAATAACATGACGTTTAAAGTATTATTAATTTTGCATATGTATTTTTTTTTTTAATAAAAGCTCAGCGCAAATCTCGTGAAAGCTCCTAGATTTTTTGAACACGCAAAATATGGGCATTATATGACTTTTGCTCCTAATTCTAGAGTGGCACCTTGAGCGCCTGCGCAACCGATAAATTAAACTGCTTTACATAATATATGACGCCAATTGTAGGCCACAGTTTATTTCGATCTTTTGCGCAGGCGCATTAATAACATCTACGAATCTAGTTACACTTATATCAAACAGCCTATTGTTTGGCGAAAAATCGATTACGTTTCTTATAGTTCATTAAATCATTACACAACAAACATTTTAAGAGCTTTAGCTCAATGTAACATTAGAGAGTCGATTTGATATAGTTTCATGCAAATCATAATAAAAAAAAGAACAATAATAGATCTAAAATTGAGCTTTGCTTTATTGTCAAACCTAATAATACTATCAACTCCTAAGGAAAACAAATAAAACTCCTTTATCACCTGTTATCAGCACTTTTGGCACTAACATCTTAGGACTTCAACATGTTACGTCTGTACAAAACAATACTTATCTTCAGAACCAGGATTAAACCTTGGAGACATTTTTGTATTTTGAACTTTAGGGACCGTTCAAGTATTACATAAGCAGGGGGGCGGGGGGGGGGTCTATTCTTTGCTTAATTTTGATGACATGGAGGTCTAGATGGTGATTACGTCAGCAGTAATTATTTACTTTTTACACATATGGCAACCAACACTTTGTCTATGCTTGAAAATGAAATGCATATTCGGGGATTCCCACAAATAATGAATACGTTTAGGTAATAATATGTATACCAAAAATTTAAAAGATATTTGTTTTGTTCGTAATATTACTTAAGATTATAATATTTGTTTCTTACTCTATGTTGAATACCGTGTCAATAAAGTTTGTTTAAATGAATATTATGTGCGTTGAAGTCCTCTATCCTAAGTTTATTTTCTTATTTCTAGAATTCTAACTGCTGCTCATAAATCAATAAAAAAAACAGAACACTTACATTAAAAGAAAAATGCACATACTAATGTTTATGGAAGCATGGGAGGGGGTAAGAGCTTTTCTTTCTTTTGCTGACAAGGGGGAGGGGGGGGGGGTAAATAATTGTAATAAATCTGCATATGTTATACTTGAACGGCCCCTTATTCCAACAACGTTAAAGTTCTTAATAAAAAACTGGCAGCTTAGTACCGAACCAAGTTGTCAGTTTTGAATTTAGAACTGTACAATACGGCCGATGAACTATGGCCGGTCCGAACTTTGCGCAGAACGCTGCGCAATAACATTTTTTGGAATCAAATGGTGACATAAGGCGAGTGTGAACATGCGCGAGATTTCGAAGAGCCGTATTGGACCTATTTCAATCACAATTTACGTTCTTAATACAAAAACTGGCTCGTTGGTTCAAACCATGTCTAAAAGAAACCTTGTTTTGTTTCTTATCGTGCTAGCGTGTAACATATTGAACGTGTTCTTATAAAATACCCTCCTTAAATGCGTGGGTTAGAGCTAACAGCTACTGAAATGCGACTGCCGATCACAGTTGCCAAATCATCTCTTATCATTCTTAAACAGTTGTCAAATATATAGGTATACTCCATTGGTTTAGGTAATTAATTAAAGGTAAACAAATATTAAAAAAGGTCTTTATAGATGACAGTTTCTTGTTTAAAAATACGTTTATAACCAATTTTTTTTTTTATTGTTACTACTATTCCCTCTTTCATTAATGTATGTGAAACTTTATCATTTATTCTTATACTAAGTATATATATATATAACTCTTCGTAAGTTGCTTGAGCACATTTTTTTAGTTACATTTTTAATATTTTGTAATCTGTCTATTGTAAAGAGCCCAAAAAGGCAAGTTCTCTAAACGTCAAAGAATTTAAACGATGCTAAATTGAAGTGTTCAACTGTGACGTAGCATAACAAATGAAGTGACAGGTATTACGTTTAGTCGGTTACTTGACAGCTCTCGTAACGTGGTTTTTTTTTACCTTTCGTTAACAACCTAACCCAAAGGAGTATAGGTACCTGTATGATCCTTGCAAATTTTTAGGGTTGACGTTATTAACTAAGTTTTTGGCGTTAAGCTCGTAAATTCTACAGAAAAAATTAAATACATCTTTCAGATTTCCCTTTTTCGTCAGTAACGTTATGCTCAGCATATCTAGTACCAGAAATTCTTTTATAACCACAGGGGTCGTATACTTAGCCATTCTTAAGAGCATTTTAATAAGTCACTTCTTTCAAGTCTATCTATTCACTCTTATTATTCTTCATTCTTTCATTGTTTATTCTTATCTATAGGACGTCCAATTGTTTACTTCCTATTCTAACTACCTCGATTCCTTTCAAATAAATTTTTAGAGATCAAATCGTCTTTGTACAGGAAAAGTCAATTTAAAAAAATAGAATCACTACTTGCGCAGATACAGCTGCGTTTTGATTGGCTTGCGACGTAGCCAATAGGAATGCAGTATTCGAATCGAATTAGAAAAACAGAGTTATTGAACAAGAACATAAATTATAAAAGTATTTTTAGGAATATTATGAAATGTACAAGCATTCGATTTAATAAAAAAGGAGACAAATGCCAAAATATAACTGTTTTTTTCTATACAAAGACAAAATAATTTGTTGAAACTTTGGCTGTCAACAAAATTATCAGAAGTGCAACACGTATTTGGAGTTTCAGAACATTGGCCATGGAGATACGAGTACAATTTAATAAAATGTCGTAAGAACGAACTAAAAGTGAGTATAGCTAATTTATAAAAATGATTAATACTTTAGGAAGACTAGTTCAGTCGGGGTACAGCAGATTGGCCTCCCTGCCGCAGCGCTCCTGGAAAACATTAAGACATCAGATCAAATTATTTTATTTCACACATAAACCTACGGCCGCAGGAATCCGCTGAATGCGGAAAGCATAGAATCGGTCGAAGTGGCGGTGCTTGGGGAGGCCTATGTCCAGCAGTGAACGTCTTTCGGCTGAAATGATGATGATGATGAAAACTACATGGGCACAAGAAACATCAGAAGCTAGGTGGACGGTCCTAATTAGTCATTTTCTATGGAGAACAGCCGGCTAGAAACCCCATGGAATTAGAAATGCATGTCCTACCGTGACCACTTTGACCACACCGCTTTGTTGTTAGTTACCTGATGCTCGCTGATGAGGTAGACGGGCAGCGACTGCGCGCAGAACTCGCACGGGATGACGGGATCGGGCTCGTGCGGCGGCGCGGGCGGCAGCGCGGCGGCGCCCGCGGGCGACGTGCTGCGCGGCCGCAGCTGCGCCAGGTCGGGCCGGCAGCCGGTCTGCCGAAGGACCAGGGTCCAATGGGTCACGCTAGATATACGCGGTGGAATCGACATCGTCACGAAAACTATAATGGACAAAAGTGGTCCTAACGTCCACCACTAACAAGACTGACACCCGGCAGCCGGTCTGCCGATAGAACAGGAGGCCAAGCACTATTACTATGAGATGAAAGCGGTTAGTTCGCGAAATTTAAATTTAAGTAAGTTAAGGATAAGGTCAACAAAATTCGCAACCGAAACAAATCTCTCCCCGCCGTTAAATGCGATTGCACTCAATGGAAGCTAAAATTTCGTCGAGTTGTTCTTTTTTTAAGTGAAACTTCTTAGGCGGCGATTCGATAATTGGACGAGAATTGAGAGTGAAACTTCAAGGACGCGTAACGTTTAAGGACGTTTCGTTACATGAGAGAGATTAAAGATATAACTCTCTCTCTCTCTCTCCTCTCACTCACACTAAATCTCTCTTATTCTTTACAAGCTATTACCCGCGGCTTCACCCGCGTGGTTGTCAGAAAATATCCCACGGGAACGGTACTACCGGGATTACATACCTAATAGCCGAGGAAAAGGTCATTGACTCCTAGCGCTGCGCCCGCCGCCATCAACCATAATTATTTTGTTACGCGTAATTTTGAATCTGTGATATCTTTTAATTTTAAGTATGCATTTAAATGATATGATGTCAAGACATATTTTAATCTAAATGGAATGCCCAATTTAAATAACATATTTTATTGGATAAGGATTAATATAACCAAAAAACCAGTCAAAATAGCTAAGGAAATAGTTTTTTTTTTAACTCCAATTCTGTTAGATAAAACCGGTTACTGTGGATAGTCCTTAGAAGATAGACATTTTCGTTATCGCGGACTTTTTCGTTGAACTTTTTAAGATGTACAATCCTGTAGAACATTAATTTAATGTATCTCTTTTGGTTTCCGCAGCGCACATGAGTAAAGTGGGATTTTTTCCGACATCTTCAACAATAATAATCAATCAATTTACACAAAACTTTTTTTGAGTTTATCGCGTACAGAAAGACAGACAGACGCGGCAGGGGGACTGTATTTTATAATATGTAAGGATTTTTGAAGTGAAACTTTAATACTCCGACAATACCTGTACCTTTGCATACATCTACAAGCACAATGTTTTTAGTGCGTTACGTTGCGCGCTACCATAAACAGCGAATTTTCACAATTATTAAAGTAGTTTCCCAGCAATAATTTTTGCACAAAGTTTGTTAGATACACAAAATGCGTAGATGACGGCTTCGTGAAGGGTGTTGTCACGCCCTGTATAAATGTAGTTGAGTTAGTGGTAACATCTGAAATTATGTATTAAAGTGTATATTACCTGATGCTGCACAAGGTTGTGAGCCGGTATGAGTGAGTTACAGAACTCACATGGAAGTCGCACGTCTTCGTTAGCGGGAGAAGCACGGCCGCCGCGTTCGTTCCTAAAATACGTATAATTCTTATTTCCTTTATTTCATTTTAAAACATATTGGTGCCGATTCCCTTGTTCACAAACTAAACTTAATTTAAGTTCAGTACATCTTTTTCTTTCTATTTCATTAAGAAAAAGACAGAAGATAAATTTTAGTTTAGTCCTGTCAAATTAATCAGCACTTGACGTAAATTGACGTAATTTTAGTTGGCAAGTTTTTAATCACGTCTAAACTTGTATGGAGACTGACAGGCGCTGATTAATTTGACAGGACTAAACTAAAATTTATCTTCTGTCCTTTTCTTAATGAAATAGAAAGAAAAAGATGCACTGAACTCAAATTTAGTTTAGTTTGTAAACAAGGGAATCGGCACCATTATTTAAATTTTTAAATATTCTTGTAAAAAAATTAAAAAAACATTTTAAATAAAAAATAGTCGCCCACCGGTGTCGGGAACAGGGTCCAAGCCACCGGTGGTCAGGGCTCCTGAGAGAGGAACCTCCTGACAATACGCGGCGTGTCCAGGAGTACCGCTTTCTGGATCAAGCCCTGATCCAGCTGCCTAACGAGAGCCTCCTCAGGTGTTGGTCGAGGCTCTTGGCTATTATGCCATTGGCCGTCACGACTATCGGCACAATGATTGCTGTATCCAGCAATCATTGTGCTCACATGTCGACAACCTCACGAGCCAGGTCACCAGCTGCCTAACGAGAGCCTCCTCAGGTGTTGGTCGAGGCTCTTGGCTATTATGCCATTGGCCGTCACGACTATCGGCACAATGATTGCTGTATCCAGCAATCATTGTGCTCACATGTCGACAACCTCACGAGCCAGGTCACCAGCTGCCTAACGAGAGCCTCCTCAGGTGTTGGTCGAGGCTCTTGGCTATTATGCCATTGGCCGTCACGACTATCGGCACAATGATTGCTGTATCCAGCAATCATTGTGCTCACATGTCGACAACCTCACGAGCCAGGTCACCAGCTGCCTAACGAAAGCCTCCTCAGGTGTTGGTCGAGGCTCTTGGCTATTATGCCATTGGCCGTCACGACTATCGGCACAATGATTGCTGTATCCAGCAATCATTGTGCTCACATGTCGACAACCTCACGAGCCAGGTCACCAGCTGCCTAACGAGAGCCTCCTCAGGTGTTGGTCGAGGCTCTTGGCTATTATGCCATTGGCCGTCACGACTATCGGCACAATGATTGCTGTATCCAGCAATCATTGTGCTCACATGTCGACAACCTCACGAGCCAGGTCACCAGCTGCCTAACGAAAGCCTCCTCAGGTGTTGGTCGAGGCTCTTGGCTATTATGCCATTGGCCGTCACGACTATCGGCACAATGATTGCTGTATCCAGCAATCATTGTGCTCACATGTCGACAACCTCACGAGCCAGGTCAAGATACTTTATTATGTAGTCGCCCCTTTCAAAGGGTAGTTTTCCTAGTTTCCCTAGACGATCATGCGGCATGACATGCGTTACGTGCTGTCATGCATGCATGACCGTTTAGCTGTATTGCATGATGTGAATGACATGCAAACTACGTGCTGGCAGTTGATTGAAATTTGTTCATCATGCAATAAAAATTCATGACGCATGATCAGATTCTGTGTTACCAACAATGCATAGATAGATAGATAAATCATTTATTTAGTGCACACAAAAGACAGCACAACATACAATAGCACGATTAAATAATAACTAATTAGCTATTAGGAAAAAGCCGCAAGGTGACAATATACACACAAATTAAAAAAATAAAAGGAAGAAAACAAGACATTATGATGACATTATTGGCTATGACACAATGTAAAATAATGCATCAATGAACATAAAGAATAAAGAGTGCGGTGTGCGTCTCAAGGTTGCACCAAATGGGAGTCCAGCTCAGCAAGTGTCAGGCAAATATATCTGACGCTGATATTCTGCTGAATCCCTGCAGTGACATACGGACGTCGAGTAGATGAGATAAATATGCGAGTTATTGGTGTTGTGAAAAGTGGAATGTGCGGACTGAAAATGTAAGTATACCCGCAATTTAAATAATGTATTCTACAGTAAAGTTTAGCATTTGGAAACGTTCCCGTATGATGATTGTGTATTTGATTACTTGATTATTTAAATGGATAAATGTATATTGTATATAATCTTATTATGATAATAGTGGCGTGGGTGTGTGAATATAATAATCGATTTTACTGGTTTGCAATAAATAATTATAGGTAAATAAGCATATGTATATGACTATTATCTAACAATAGATTCACAAATTATTAAATTATTGATTTATATTCCCCTTGTTCACAGATTTGTGACCACAGATTGCACTAAAAAAGAATAATGACTCGGGAAGAACACGACAGACAGTTATATTATGGAAGTGTTCGAAACAGTCAAACCCAGTTTTTCTGCGAGGTGATGAGAAATGACATGCAATTACTTCATGCAGCATGATAATTCAGTGCAATTGCAAGTCATGTCGCATGATGGACCCACAAGGTCCATCAGGGATTCCTGAATTAAATTATTTGAATTTGAATAGTTCGGAAAACGCTAGACAAATGCATCATCTGCCTAATCTTTTTCGTTTACGCCAAAAATATAAACTACTCGAAACTTTGAGCCGTTGAATTTGCGCAATATGGTTAAAAGTTAAATCTGCACAAAATACACTTACCCGTTGTTATTATTGTTGTTGTTTGGATTGGCGCTGATGTTCGGATTCGAATGGTATGGAGCGGTCACCTGAAAGACGTACATAAAGTGCATTATAACAACTCGCTGTCAAAGGTGATACTGCTGTCATCATCATCATCATTTCAGCCGCAAGACGTCCACTGCTGGACATAGGCCTCCCCCAAGCACCGCCACTTCGACCGATTCTGTGCTTTCCGCATCCAGCGGATTCCTGCGGCCTTCACAAGGTCATCGGTCCATCTTGTGGGAGGCCTTCCAACGCTACGTCTTCCGGTACGTGGTCGCCACTCCAGAACCTTTCGGCCCCATCGGCCATCCGTTCTGCGAGCAATGTGCCCTGCCCATTGCCACTTAAGTTTGGCAATTCTTCGGGCTATGTCGGTTACCTTGGTTCTCCTACGGATCTCTTCATTTCTGATGCCAGTGATGACCTATGGTACTGAAACGTGGTCGCTCACAATGGGCCTTATCAGAAGGCTAAAAGTCACCCAAAGGGCAATGGAGAGGGCTATGCTTGGAGTTTCCCTACGTGATCGAATCAGAAATGATACTGCTGTGGTTGGACCGAAATAATAACAGTCAAACAAATCACTTGACATTAAAGACAATAAGACTAAAATATATAAGCTCTCAGACACCGGTGGTATTGCTCCTTAGTCATACATCGCTTACAGGTAGCTAAATCATTGGCATGAGAATGACAAGGACGATAGTATTCACAAACTGGTAAGTAGAGCTAGTATTTATTATGAGAGTAGCGACCCGCCCCTGCTTCGGACGGGTGAGATCTTCTGGTGCAGTCGCCTATTTTTCGGCAGATGTGTTGCTTAGTTAGTAATACTGATTATTGACTCAACAACATCTCTAAAAAAACAGTTGACAAGCAGCTCACCTCATTCAATCCCCTCCTCAACTCCCTGAGCGAAGATTTGATCTCACTGAACCGATCCCCGCTCTTCCTCCCCATCTCCTGCCCACTGTTCCGTCTCATATCCTCGTCCTTCCTCAGTTGCATCTCATTGAACCTCTCCAGGAATTCTTGAGGAGTCATCGGCTTCAAGTTCCTGAACTCCTGCCGTCGCCTCTCAGGGTCTTCATTAACTGCAGCGCCTAGCACGTGACCAGGTTCGACTTGGTTCTCCGGGCTTCTGCTCATGCGACCTTGCACACGATTCTTGTAGTCTACGAAGGATTCAGGGTTTTGGAGAGCGTCCATCTTGCGTAGTTTCTCGACCTTCGCTGCTGCGCTTAAAACTGGTGGTAGTCCTGGAATGAACATGATGAAATAATAAATTAAAAAATTAAACGAGATTCTGTCTCATTATAAAACGAGTTCTCACTTTAGTCCAAGTCTAAAATTTCGAGCCAGTTATTGTATTTTGAACTTTACTCCGACAAGTGTAAAGCTCTTAATAAAAAACTGACAACTTGGGTTCGAGTAAAACTTCAGTTATTGTAATTTTAGCTTTAATTTTGTGCTAATGTTCAAAATTCAATAATGGTTCTGTAGTTTAAACCTGGGTCCTAAGATAATCCTAGTTTTGTAATAAGGCCGTTTGGGTTTTAAAATAAGCGCTACAACTTGGACAGAATTTAGCCATCAGCCATCATTTTTAAACAATACAACGTCACAAAATTAAATATCATTTAAAAAAAATGTTAAGACATTAATACAAAACAAGAATAAGAATGGACCCAGTATTGAGCCTTGAGGTACACCTAACTAATTAGTATCCCGTAAGATTACCCGCCATTCATTTCTACACATTGAAACCTACTTTATAAATAAGAATCAATTACGTTAGTGGTTTATCGTTTTGGACACTATTATGACGCAGTTTACATAAAAGCGTGTCACGATGTACACAATTAAAGGCTTTGGAGAAATCAAAGAATACTTCAATTACCTTTTGTGTTAGGTACACTGAGGCGGTGATAAATAAACATTAATTAGAATGTGCTTTGGCTAAGATAATATGTCTCTGTGTTTCTCTTGCAGTTGTAAAGTTGTGTGACAGTGACACAAATATTGCTTAGCTGTAGCATGTTAGCTACAGCTAAGCAATAAATGTAATGTAGCAATAAATGATGGACCAGTTGTTAAGGCCTCGCCCCTCATGCACGAGGTTGTGAGTTCAAATTCGGGCAAGTACCTACCAATGTGACTTTTTCAATTCTTATGAACGTTCTAAGTTTGTCTTGGACAAAACATCGTGAGGAAACCTGGACTTATTGTTAATAGATGACTGAAATCGCCAACTCGTCTTGAGTAAGCGTGGTGATCAATGCTCGAGCCTTCTCTGTATGAGAAGAGCCCTTTGCCCTGCATGTGGACAATAATAGGCTGGTATTATTATTATCTATAGCATGTTCTAAGTAACGTTTTTTTTTTATATCAGTATAAAACTATTCTGTACGTGTGACTCACCCACAGACAAGTTATAAGCGGTCTGTTCCTGTCTCGCTCGCTCCTCTCTCTGTTGCCGCTGTAGCGCGCTGTAGTACGGCAGGTCGCGCTGCGGGGAGGCCGGCGGCGGGTCGCGGCTCGGCGGCTTGGGAGCCGGCCGCTTCTTTACAGCGCCGCGGGAAATGCTCCTGCAGGGAAAGAGGTCCTTTGGAGGTTACGGTGAAAACGAATAATTAAAGCAGGGAGAAAATATGACAGCTTTGAGCCCAATCACCTAAAATTCCAGAAAATACAATACTATACTTGGACAACCTATAATTAGGAACTCTACGGGTTAACTTGAGCCAAAGACGTGGGTCCAGCTAGTGACAATGTACTCACAAATCCTTCTCCACTTTGTTAGTAGCTTCCACGTTGGTGTTAATCTGCGGCTGGTCATTGGTCCTCTTCCTCGATCCATTGGCTAACGCGGCCTGGGCATTCCTCCAATCAGTGGACGCGCCCTCACCGGCCAGTGACGAAGAAGATGAGCTTGAACTTCCACTGCTGAAGTAGCTTTGAATAAATATTTATGGGTTTATTTATTGGCAGTATTAGGTATCTTCAATTTATATTAGCCACCCGTACGCTTTGCACGGTTTCTACGACTTGACAAAACATCGAGATTTCTTTATTATAAATGTAAGTTTAATCATTTAAACACATTAACCATCCGGAATAAATTCTTTAAGTGATGGTGAAAACTGCATCAAAATCCGATGCGTGTTTAGAAGAACAACGCGCGAAAAGTGACTTTATAAATATGTATAGATGGTCCGGAATTGAAACTGTATGTGTATTTGCAATCGAATTTGAATCGGATAATTGTCGTCAATTATTAGAATCAAATTTGATTTGATTCACACTCAATATCAGAGGTAAGCTAATATGAACCATATTGTCATGCAAATAAATATCTTCCATTCTTATGTAAGTTACTTACCTTGTATCTACAGGGCCAGTCCTAGGCACATCGGTCCTGGACAAGTTAATGTTCTTCAAGCCATTAGGTCTATTATTGATGTTGGAGGTGGTTGGTCGAGATAAACCGTTGTTGACGTTGGAAGTGGTTGGTCGTGAGAAACCGTTGTTGCTTGTGGAAGGCATGTTGGTATTCACGGCGACAGCGTTTGTGTTCATTATCTTGCTGACTATCGGCTTTGCTGGGCTCTTTGGTAGCTCCTTCTTTGGTGAAGGGGCGGGATCTGAAACGATTTTTGTCAAAGTCGAATCATTATTTCGTACGTAAACATAGATCTCTATGGTGAAGAGAGTGCAAAAATCTCCATCAACAACCTGTATGCTTACCATCGTCCAGCCTAATGAAGCCGTGGTTGGAGTCGACGTGCAGCTGCCGGTACTTGATCATGACCCACTCGCGGCAGTCCGGGCACTGCTCCGTGCGCACTCCGCAGTAGTTCTCGTGAGCCGGCAGGTCGCGGCGTGGCAGTTCCAGCTCGCAGAACCTTTGTATTATACAAGCGAGAATTAAACTATTGGTCAAATTATGCCTAAAATCAAAGGCAAAAATTGCCAAAATTTAAATGAGTTTCTCATAGATTGATCGGTTTTGGTTTCAAAAGTATCTAATGAAAGTGTAAACAAACCCTGTTCAGGTATTTAGAAGGCCGATTTTTCCAAAAAATATTGTTTGTATGACATTATTAAATTTTAATTGAAAAATCATCGACAGAAATTGAGGTAACCTAGGTTGATTAACCTAAATTATCAAATGAAAAACATCTTTAAGATGATTCCAAATAATCAAATGAAAGATCTTAAGTGGCACTACAAATTGACATTCACAAGTACGTTTTCTGATCCATTTGTTTACACGTTTTCATTAAATACTTTTGGAACGGATCATACACAAAAAGATGAGTACGAAGATGCATAAATATGGCGCAGATGGATTATCAAGCCCGCTGTTTTACATAACCGCTAGCGGTTAAAAACGAAACTGTTTTGTAAAACAGTTAGCTGTTTTACAAATCAGCTCCGTTATCTAAAACAGCGTTCAGTTGGATCGCCATTGCGTAACGTTTAACAAAACTGCTACCCACGTTTAGACGTAATGGAGAATGGCTTATCTACCGTAACAATAAGCGTTTGGGGTACTAGATAGATTAGAATACTATTGTAAGCAGAAACTGCTAAAATCCTCCCTCTCTCTTTTCCACACAAATCTGTCTATTGCTAATGTCACCCAGTCTTTTCGGTAGGAGTCAAGTTCGTCCCGCCATCTTCGTCTCGGCCTGCCGCGATGAATGTCAGATGACAAATGGGCTAAAAGATCCACCGATTGGGTCCTAAACGCACATAATATTGGTGTCGATTCCCTTGTTCACAAACTAAACTAAATTTAAGATCAGTGCATCTTTTTTTTTCTATTCCATTAAGAAAAGAATCGAAGATAAATTTTAGTTTAGTCCTGTCAAATTAATCAGCGCCTGTCACAACTGCATACAAGTTTAGACGTGATTAAAAACTTGCCTACTAAAATTACGTCAAGCACTGATTAATTTGACAGGACTAAACTAAAATTTATCTTCTGTCCTTTTCATAATGAAATAGAAAGAAAAAGATGCACTGAAATTAAATTTAGTTTAGTTTGTGAACAAGGGAATCGGCACCATTGTCATCAGAAAATCGTTGTTAAATTTCACTAGACTAATTTGGTGCATAATATTTTAATCCTTGATAAAGTATTATAATAGGGACAAGAAACAAAAAAAATACTTTGATGGCTTCCAACAGTTCCTGATAAGTTTCAATAAGCCAATATGGCAATTAATTTTATCAAAATTCTGTTTCCTTTTTTATTTATTGGTAGATGATAGTGCTTATCCGGCCATCTTGCTGATTAGCTAATATTTTTAGTACAGCATGAGCAGTATTGATACGAGGGAAGAAGACAGATTTAGAAAGAGAGATGAGAAGAGCTTTTAACCCGACAGCCCCAGAAGGAGGGTAATGTTATGGTTGTATGTTTGCATATATGTCTATTTCTTTGGCACGCTCTGTAGCCTAAACGGCTTGATAGATTTTAACATATGCGGTGTCGTTAGATTTGTCTTAATTGTGGGAGTGACATAGACTATATAATATTTATATATTGCATCTGCAAATACAAAGAAAGAGGAATGGAACGTCTTTTAAAAAATAAATTGCAATATATAATATAATTATTGGTATCAAATAAAAGCTAGTAATGAGTCAACTTTAAATAATATGTATATATCTTATATATAAAATTCTCGTGTCACAATGTTAGTTACCTTACTCCTCCGAAACGGCTTTACTGATTTTTACCAAATTTTATATGCATATTCAGTAGGTCTGAGAATCGGCTACTATCTATTTTTCATACCCCTAAGTGATAAGGGTTGTCCACCCCAAACAAATAATGTGCAAAACAACGTTTGCTGGGGTCAGCTAGTATATTGATAAAATTAATAAGCTTGAAATAAAGCAAATGATTTATAAACCAAAAATCTTCAATTTTAAAATATCAAATTCATACGAAATGTTTATGCACATAAAGGAGTCTTGGAATTCCGAACACATGACCCCGCTATAAAGAACACAATGAACAGTACAGTACGTCGTTGTTAAAAATATAACTGTTGCATTCATATTTCATAATAATAGGTATTTGTACAATCGTGATAGCAAACAGTATACAATCTTGCAGTGTAGCAAAACGTCCTAACAAATGTTTTTCGGGCATTTAGTATTTATTTATGACCCAAACCTCTATAAGTTAAATTTATTCCATTGAATGACTTTTTCATGAAATCATGATATTTGAGAACAACTTAGAGAGATGTATTAATGATTCTAAATTCTG
This sequence comes from Agrochola lychnidis, assembly GCA_963680765.1. Classification (NCBI taxonomy): domain Eukaryota; kingdom Metazoa; phylum Arthropoda; class Insecta; order Lepidoptera; family Noctuidae; genus Agrochola; species Agrochola lychnidis. Next base: position 11,161,874 of record OY796868.1, on the reverse strand, counting down.
TAAATACACATTTTTTATGGTCGCGAATCATATTTTGATCAAGATACAACTTGACACTAACCTGCAAATTGCAAAAAACGTAAAAACGATTGAATTTCTGAAAATAAATCTTTGCGGATCGGGGCTGATTTTTCGATCTTCAGATAAAACCTATCTGAGGAATACGTAAATATGACAGTTGTCAGCTTTTGTGTAGAACATAATGTCAAACCGGTTTTTGCTTTTTTTTTCATATTTAAGTTATCTAGCGATTGAAAAATCGGCCCTTACTCTATAAAATTACCGTTGTTCAATTATAAAACAATGTTATGTGCAGCTACTGATTTGCTTTCATCGTTACCACATCATACCCAACACAAAACACTTGCAAAACTTCTCCTGAAATATGAAAATGTAACTGACCTGCATGACTTGATAGTATGTGCGCAAGAGTCCCGGATGTGATCCTCTAAGTCGGTGCCGCACACACTCTCCCCGCATTTCTTACATGGTTCTGGTGAGAAACAAACATACACTTAGGCTCGAACACATTGAACATTGAATAAACTCTTAACAGCGCTAGTGCAGAGCTTCTGAATCCAGTACCCTAATTGCGTAATAAATCACAATTTGTTTCTATTTGAAACAGATTGCTAATCCATTGCTTCATAAGTTGGAAAAAAAATTTGTTCAACAACGTAAATAACGCAATGAATGTTGTTGACCTGTCAAAATGAAACAAATTAGGCAAAATTGTTTACGAAAATAAGTTACGCAATTAGGGTACAGGTCGATGTTTTAGATCCTTTTTAGACTTTTTAAAGAACACATTATAGAAGGAAGGGCCCGATGTCCTGTACGTAATCGTAGTTTTTTTTTTTGGTCAGTGACAATAGGGCAGCCTGTTCCCGGCAGTGGGACGACATAGGCGGTATAAACTACCTCTTGTTAGCAATCTGTTTCAAATCGAAACAAATTGTGATTGTGTTGTATTACGCAATTCGGGTACAGGATTGCTAATCCATTGCTTCATAAGTTGGAAAAAAAAATCTGCTCAACAACGTAAACAACGCAATGAATGTTCTTGAACTGTCAAAATGAAACAAATTAGCTATAATCGTTTACGAAAATAAGTTAAAGCAATTAGGGTACAGGTCTAATCCCTAGATTAAAAGCCAGTGAAATCTTTTGTTCTAGAAGCCGCAAATAGCTCAGTTAGTGTTGCCAAACGAGAGATGGATTCATGTACGTACTCTAGATAATTATAACAGTAATTTCATCTGTTTTGATTACACTCGTTATGGTGACGACACGGCGACGAATGGACTGTCATGCCTTTGTGCTAGAGTGCTAGATGTTCACGCATGTATTACCTAAAGAGGTGAGCAGAGGTGTAACACCCGCATTTCGCTAGTAATGTTACAACAGCGTAACCACGTTCAAGAGAATGATGTCTATGTCAATCATAGATACAAATAATACATCTAGGGTGTCAATATTCTCGCGCACATTTGGGAGTGGCGCGAGGAGGTGAAACGCCGGGGCTTAACTCCGATGCCGCAAGAAGTCGCGGCACAGCGGACAGAGCTCCGGCGGGATCTCATGGCGGAATGGAGAGTGCGATTGTCGCAACCCAGCGCTGGGCACGCCACAATTGCGGCGATAAGAACCCTCTTTGAGGAGTGGCTAGAGAGGCGCCACGGCGTCCTCACCTTCCGCCTGACACAGGTGCTCACCGGACACGGCTGTTTCGGGAGGTACCTGTTCAGGATAAAGCGGGAGGAAACGCCCGGGTGTCATCACTGTGTGGATCGCCCGGAGGACACGGTGGAGCATACGGTGGAGGTCTGCCCGGCTTGGGCAGGGCATCGCCGTGTCCTCGTGGAAGCGATCGGCGGCGGTGATCTCTCGCGTCCGGCCCTGATTCGGGCCATGCTACGGAGCGAGAGGAAATGGGAGGCCGTCACCTCGTTCTGCGAAGCAGTAATGCTCGCGAAGGAGGAGACGGAGCGCGTGAGGGAAAGACAAATTTCGCGCCCTCGCGCCCCTAACCGCCGCAGGAGGAGACGCCCTGGGCGTCGGGAATCACAGGAACATTTCCGGCCACCGTAGGCGCGGGCTTGCGGACGGTGAGCAATGGGTAGCTCGCCGTCCGATAAGGACCAAGCCCGGGTCGACGGCGCGTTGTGTTCCACGCGCGCCTCAAAGAGATGTCAGCAGAATTGACGGGGTCCGCTAGGGCCAATGCCTGCCGGGGGTTCGAAGAAAACCGATAGCGACATCGTGGCCCCCTGGCAACACGGCAACTGAAGGAACACGGGTGGGTTTTAGTCAGTACTAGCGACCCGCCCCGGCTTCGCACGGGTATAAACCGGGTTATTATACATATAAACCTTCCTCTTCAATCACTCTATCTATTAAAAAAAACCGCATCAAAATCCGTTGCGTAGTTTTAAAGATTTAAGCATACATAGGGATATAGGGACAGAGAAAGCGACTTTGTTTTATACTATGTAGTGAAGAGTCTGACACGCCCTCTCGAGAAGTTATTTGATGATTTCCCACCCAAAAAAAAAAAAAAGTGTGTCAATATTATACGGTTTTCACTGAGTTTTGTATGTATTATTATTATATTTGATTGTTTTTAGGGTTCCGTAGTAAACAAGGAACCCTTATAGTTTCGTCATGTCCGTCTGTCTGTCTGTTCGCGGTCTAGCTCTGAGACCCTTAGTACTAGAAAACTGTAATTTGGCATAGGTATACATATTAATTACGCCGACAAAGTGGTAAAACAAAATTATGAAAAACATTTTTTTTTAGGGTACCTCTCACACACGTAAAGTGGTGATGTTTTTTTTTTCTTTTTTTAACCCATGGTGAGGGGTATCATTAGAAAGGTCCTTTAAAAACATTGTAAGTTTGTGAAAACCATTTTTGGATTCAGGGATCCGTTTGCGAAATATTAAGCTTTAAAATGCTAATTTTTGTTAGAATCAAGTGTCCCCCCCCCCCGCCGGCTAAATGGTTGGTTTTGGGTGCGTGAAAAAAATCACAACAATAGTTTATATAACGAAATTAAAAGAAAAACTATCGCAGCTAAGTAGGCTCTACAAGTTAACGAGTAATAATCGACCAACTTAACTTTGCAGTTGCAAAAACATGTTTTCCCATACATTCCGTATGGGAGAACATATTTTTCAACTACAAAGTTAAGTTTGTTTTTGGGATAAATTCATCCCAACTACGGAACCCTTCATTGTGCGTGTTCCGACACGCACTAGGCCGGTTGTTTTTTTTTACTCTTGGGATTTTATTTTGTGTCCATGGGTGTGTCCGTGGTATCACAGCGGGCCCTATCAGAATACCAGCGCTGAGCGCTGCGGTATTTGTTTTTTCAAATGTTGTAGCATCATGCTGAGATAGGAGCCTTTTTGGCCTCACACAGGTCTTCTTTTTGTTTACACATTTTTTTTTTAAATTTTAATATTTTTTCTGAAATTTCTATTGTTTTTATAATTTTCATAGTTTTAATGTTGTATTTCCTGTGCGTGTCCCGAAAAAAAAAAAATCTTTCTTTTCTTTCTTTCAATATTGCGTAGCAATGATGACTCTGACAGCTCTTGATCGCGTTTTAGATGTGTTGATCGCATTCAGTTTTTTTTTTCAATGATGAAATTCAAAAAATTCAAAAATCATTTATTCAAACTAGGCTGAGAATGAGCACTTTTCGAACGTCAAAATTACATAAGACAGTCCCCCAAAACGCCCACCCTTCACCACTTCCTAGTGCCTTTAGCTGGGAAGAAGTGGCGCAACAAACTCCCCAGCAGCACAGCTGTCTGTTCAAGTTAGAAAAAAAAAAAATTCTAAACAATAGTATGCAAAATAATTTACATTACGCAACACAAAACATAATTTAATTGGTCATATGTCAGCTAGCACACGCCAATATACCAACCAAAAACATCGAGAATATTCGAGAACTATACTCAAGCAGAAATAAAAAATAAAAACCTAAACGTAAACAGAACTAAATATCTAAATAAAAGCCTCCAGGCATAAAGGGCGTGCCCGCTTACATAAAGCTATTTAAAGCTGTAATTTGAAGTTATTATAAATGATAAACTAGGACCATCGAGGTAAAATAAATAAACAGTTAATTACTAGTTACAATAACAAAACCATGATCAGCAAGACGACCAGTCACTATAAGCATGACAGCACCCGCTCACGAGCATAACGCAAAGCCCTAAGTCCATTCGCCGTAAGTCCATGTTTATAGCGAGTGAGTAGGTACCGGGAACATAAGCCATGCAATGCATATTGGTGGACGTAATCATCTTGTCGTGACACATGGACAACGTAGCATGACGGTGCGACGCGGTGCTTCCGTGCTACTTCGGGGACGTCCTCTCACTATCAGTAATTGCGTCTTAGTCGTAGATTAGATGTAATAGTTCGACTTCGTGACATACGACATTCGTGTCGGAGCCCCAGCAACATAGCAACTGAAGGAACACGGTTGGGTTTTAGTCAGTCGAAGATCCAAAAATTGCTTTGACTACCGTCGGCCTAGAACTGAGTTGATGAATTCATCATCATCATCATTTCAGCCGAAAGACGTCCACTGCTGAACATAGGCCTCCCAAGCACCTCCACTTCGACCGATTCTGTGCTTTTCGCATCCAGCGGATTCCTGCGGCCTTCACAAGGTCATCGGTCCATCTTGTGGGAGGCCTTCCAACGCTACGTCTTCCGGTACTCGGTCGCCACTCCAGAACCTTTCGGCCCCATCGGCCACTGAGTTAACAGCAATTATTTATGACTTAGGCAGATTTGTTGTTGCTTCAGATCGTAAACTATGCAGTATCTTCATCATGTCTGTCAGTGAGTCAACCACGTAGCTCGGACTAAATAAAAAACCAAGACAACGCTGCGAATAATACAGTGAGGCATGCCAAAACTACACCTCTCTGTGCATACACGCTCACATGCACACATTTACAATCAAACTACACCTCACTAAGTCCACACATGTTTACGAAACCGGCCTCACGTCACTGTTGACAGCGCTATGTCTTGGTTTATTTTATTTGGTCTGCGCCACGCAGTTAGGTAGTCATTTAGTCATCCTGTTAACTAGCTTAAGACGCAGATATATGACAGTGACCTTGAATGGTTAGCTTACGTATTCTGTACTGAGCTCACGCAACGCGTCGTACGTCCAGCCAGTAATAGGACTTGCTCATCAAGGAGCGCTGTCCCAAATTAGACGCATTATTAATTTATTACACGTTAAACAAATGGTATTTTAATAAAACACGTATACTAAACGATCAATAATTTAATTATCTTTAAAATGGAGAAGTTTTCAGAAAAATACGCATTATAGACTTTGCGTCATTCTCAGTTTTTTATACGCGTTAGACATAACTTTACAAATTAATTTCACTATGTATATAAATACATATAACCAAAAATATGCCTATATTAAAATATTAAGAAAATGCTCTAATTTAACATATATTTTTTCCAAATCACTAACACTACTCGTTTAGACGTCATCTTCAGTATAAAATCATTAAAAGTCAGTTATCATCCCCTTAAACCTAATTTTACAATGGCATGAGCTATTTATTGTGCGTTTCACTTTAGGCGATAACGACAGCGACAGGATTACTAAGAAACAAGAAGTATTTATTCCTAAGGGACCATTCAAGTATTAGGTAAGCACTATAGGGGGGCGGGGGTCCATGCTTTGCTTATTTTTGATGACATGGGGGGTGGAGGGTCTAGATAGTGATTACGTCAGCAGTAATTATTTACTTTTTTACACATATGGCAACCCACACATTAACTATGTTTGAAAACGAAACGCATATTCGGGGATTCCCACAAATAATGAATACGTTTAGGTACTCGCTTAGAACCGAGTAGGGGAATTACCGAGTGCAACCGAAAAAATCAGAATACTTACATTAAAAGAAAAATGCATATAACAATGTTTACGTAAGCATGGGAGGGGGGGTAAGAGCTTTGCTTACTTTTGCTGACAAGGGGAGGGGGGGGGGAATAATTGTAATAAATCTGCTTACGTAATACTTGAACGGCTATATTTAGACGATATAAAGCTATATTTTTATTTTATTTAAGTATCTTAGTTTTTAATTTGTTCAAATGTGTTCCTTGCATACGGTACTGTGAGGACTTATTGGAATTCAACCTCACACATTATGCAGGCTGGCAAGAACGCTATGGTAGCCGAACATTCGAACGTTATATATTTAAATTAGGATTTTTATATGGTGTGCATTTGTCAATGTAAGAAAAATTAGTTGAGCCCATGGCGTCGGTCGCGTAATATTGTCTTTTGCTTTGTATTATTGATTTAAATATAATCTTGTGTTCTCTAAAACCCTTTAATTTAAACACAATACACGACCCCGAGTGCCGCAGCAAAGTTAGTTGCTCACAAATGGTGGAGGCGCCTTTCGAAAGCTAGTTCCGGAGAGCTGAAGAAGACACGAGATCCACGCCGGAGATAGAAGCTAAGTGGTTTACGAAAGAATTGCACCATGTCACACGTACATTTCACAGGCACTGGTGCAGTTTGCTTCGAAGAATTTCTTATCCAATTTCGTATTGTGGCGGCCATAAATAAGTGGCCAGAGAATGATTTAGCGCTCATATTAGGAGCATACTTACAAGGTCCTGCTCTCGCGTATTTTAAATTGATATACAAAGAAAATTTAGAGTTTAAAACAATTTGCGACCTATTAAAAGCTGAATTTCCAACTAGCATAGACTACGTGGAAAAATTTTATAACGCACGCCAAGAAGCCAATGAAGACGTAATTGCATTCTTCTATAAATTGGCAGAACTTGCTCTTAAAGCAGACATCAAAGATGAGAAACATTTTATAAAGATTTTTTTAAAAGGGGTTACACCAGATTATAAATTAAAACTGGGGACAAAAATTTATGCGTCAAAAGCTGAGCTCAGAGCCACCCTCGAACAAATAGAAGAAATTTTTGAGGAAGCTCACCATGAGGTGGTAAATATACCTTTACAACCTCCGAAAGGTATTTTGACCAAAGTAAGAATAGAACACCCGTCATTCGTAGATTACCAAAGACCATCGATGGCTACAAGACCATCAAGCCCCGCGCCATCACCCTCTGCGGCGACCACTCCACGCTCGTCAGGCGACCGTAGAGATGCGGAAACTTTCCACACTCCGAGATATAATTTACGGCCGCGATACCAATTTACGAATAGAAATAATCATTCTCCAATTGCCCCCAGTACAAGAAACCCACAAAATCCTAATAACCCAAACTACCAAGGACACAGACGCTAGAGGATGACTGGGAGCTGCAGGCTGTGTCCAGAAACGATCGTCTCCCAGAAGAAAACGACGTGCAAAGTAATTATAACCCTTTTATTAATGTGATTATAGCTAAACAGGCCTATACTGCGCTGATAGACACCGGAGCATCAATTTCGTGCATATCAGAGCATTTAATGTTCGAGCTGAACCTCAAATATACCAGTGACAATGCGAAACATTTTGTGAAGTCAATTTCAGGTGCATGCTTAAAAGTTGTTGGAGAAACGAAGATTAGCTTTATAGTGGACTCATGTGTATTTGTTAACAGTTTTGTGGTAATTCAAAACATAAACCAGAAACTGATCCTCGGACAGGATTTCTTTCACAAATACGGTGCAGTCATAGATTTTCATAATAATTGTTTAATATTAAAAGGTCGTTTCCGTGCAGATTTTTGTAAATTTTCTGATCAAAATGATACGACAATGTCAAATACCCTGGTATATCAAAACCACAATGACAAATTAATAAAAAATAATACTGTCATAAGTGGCCATGTACCTATAGAAAAAAGAAGTTCTAAAACAATTTCAAAAATCGACTATCTTTATTTTTCAAAATTGATACAAGAAAATGATGAGAGGATGATTTCATCATTAAGTACGGATCCAATGGACGAATTGAACATCAACCCAAAATTGGAAAACACCGAGAAGTTAGCACTAAAAGAACTTCTTTGTTCATATAGAGAAAACTTTGCATTTAAGGCCTCAGATTTAGGTAGCTGTAATTTAGTAGAAGTAGAAATTAATACGATTGATGAAACTCCAGTTCATCGACCGCCTTATAGAGTTTCACCAAAACAACTCAACATTATCAATTCCCAAGTGGAAGAGATGTTAAATAACGGGGTCATTCGTGAATCTAAAAGCGCGTATGCATCGCCCGTAGTATTGGTGCAAAAGCCTGACCAAACTTGGCGATTTTGCATTGACTATCGTAAATTAAATAAAAAAGTTATTACAGATAGTTATCCCTTACCAATCATTGAAGATATTATGATTTATTTATCGGGGGCACATTATTTTGCAGACTTAGATTTAAATTCAGGTTACTGGCAATACCGTTTATGCGAGAAAGATAAACACAAAACGGCATTCGCCACCCCAGCAGGCTTATATGAATTTAATGTTCTACCATTCGGCCTTAAGACGAGTCAGGCTGTTTTTCAAAGAACGATGGACAAGGTCCTAGCAGGTATTAAATACAAGAATGCCATCTGCTATGTGGACAACATTTTAATTTGGGGTAAGACTTTCTCTGAATTCCGAGAAGCTTTGGAAGACGTGTTACTGCGACTTAAGAAAGCAAACCTTACTTTAAAACCGAATAAATGCAGTTTCGGTTATTATGAAATATCCGTGTTAGGGCACCGAATCTCAGGGGAAGGTGTTAAACCCGATGAAAAAAAAATACAGTCATTAAAATTATTGAAACCTCCCACCAATACAAAACAAGTCAAATCAATATTGGGTTTGTTTTCTTATTATCGCAAATTTATCCACAACTTCGCTGAAATAGCATTACCTTTAACAAAATTATTAAAAAAAGGTACAAAATTTTGTTGGTCACAGAAGCATCAGGAGGCATTTGACACGATAATTAATTATATGAATAACCCACCTATATTACATTTTTATTCAAATGATAAACATATGAGGGGAAGTACTCTGTCTTGGTTGACACCAGCCTCGCTAACGGGGGCATAGCCCTTGCAAGGTGTGTCTAGTTGACACAATTGGTTCAACTTATGACTGAGGTCTCACAGTTTAGTCAGGACTTACTGACATTCGATAAAGTTTGAGTCTTGTGAGGATAATATGAGGTTTTGAGATTTTCTCTCTGGAGTATGGTCGTGAGTTTTTAATGTTGTTGAGCGCTTACTTCTTGATCCTTCGTTCCCTCTGGCTCAATTATGTCCGATGGAGTTAAGGCTTAGGATGTAGAGTTCATTTTCATAAACCCCCTCTGGGTAGATGTGAACTGTCACATCTGTTTGTTTGTTGTCAGAGGCTTGCTGTATCTTTTGCGGTGGTTTTGGTACAGTGAGGTTTAAACAGAAGTATGTTAATTATTTGTGCACTGTTAGCACATATTGTCATTTAACTTGGCTGATACCTAACCTGGTATCAGGACTTTGCGATTCGTACGTTCTGATTTAAGCCTTCTCCTGCAAGAGAAAGACCTCACCTTGTATTTTAATTGCCATCGTTAGGTAACGTTTCTGTTAGGTATAGGCAGGAAGGGTACGATTGTTCGGATACTTTGAATAAAGGTCTCTGCCTGATCCCTTTATTCAAGTGGGGCGTAGCTCATGTGAGGACTTATTGGAATTCAACCTCACACATTATGCAGGCTGGCAAGAACGCTATGGTAGCCGAACATTCGAACGTTATATATTTAAATTAGGATTTTTATATGGTGTGCATTTGTCAATGTAAGAAAAATTAGTTGAGCCCATGGCGTCGGTCGCGTAATATTGTCTTTTGCTTTGTATTATTGATTTAAATATAATCTTGTGTTCTCTAAAACCCTTTAATTTAAACACAATACACGACCCCGAGTGCCGCAGCAAAGTTAGTTGCTCACAGTACCTACTGTGCATAATAAACATTTTTCTTTTTTTGGAAGAAAGAAAATAAAATTTGACAATTGGTTGGTACTTACGCAGCTTGTGCAGCTTCTCGTGGTGTTCCTTAAGCTCAGCGTACAGCACGGGCTCCTTGCAGACGGGGCACACGCGGATGTTGCGGGCGCAGTGCACATTGTGGATCGTGAAGTTCACCGTCGGGATCTCGCGTTTACTGCGCAACGAAACAAATGAAGTACAATTAAAACTTTTTACAAAAAATAATAAAAACAACATAGAAACTTTAATTTCGGAAGTCAGTGTCTAAAAACTAAAATACTGACGCAAAGACACCGACTTCCGAAATTTAAGTTTTTTTTTTTTCACTTTATAGTTTGGAAGTCGATTGTATTTTTTGCAAGTAAAAAATTTTTTTTTCACTTTTTAGTGGGTTGGTTTGTAATTTTTCTAAGCTGCAATAGCCTAATGTCAACTGTTCATCAAAAAAATCGCTATAGATGTGCCTATAATATTTGAAGAGTTCCCTGGATTTCTCCAAGATCCCATCATCAGATCGTGACCAAAACAAATGACAATGGGACCAACTTGAAAGTATACTCTTTCAAGCAAATCGAGTAATCAGGGAACATACCGTTGGCGTAGGTGGAGAACTAAATAAAAAAAAAAAACTTGTTTGGAGAAAATTGCGATTTATTTATGCGACATGATTTGGGTGTTACCAAAATGGTGAAAAGTCAATTTGACCAAAATCGCAGTTATTTAGTTCTCCACCTACGCCGACGATACATTAAAAAAAAACGACGAACTGAGAACCTCTTTTATTTGAAGTCGGTTAAAAAGGGCAGGTTTTATAAACAGGGATATCGCGAATATTCGCGACCAAAAATCCGCATCCGCTGGTGTTAAAAACCTGCATACGCAATATACGGTTGTAAACTTTGATCAAGCTGTTTTTTGCTCTTTTTTAGGGTTCCGTAGTAAACAGGAACCCTTATAGTTTCGTCATGTCCGTCTGTCTGTCTGTCTGTCCGCGGTCTAGCTCCGAGACCCTTAGTACTAGAAAGCTGTAATTTGGCATAGGTATACATATTAATTACGCCGACAAAGTGGTAAAACAAAATTATGAAAAAAAATTTTTTTAGGGTTCCTCTCATACACGTAAAGTGGTGATGTTTTTTTTTATTTTTTTAACCCATAGTGAGGGGTATCATTGGAAAGGTCCTTCAAAAACATTGTGAGTTTGTGAAAACCATTTTTGGATTCAGGGATCCGTTTGCGAAATATTAAGCTAATTTTTGTTAGAGTCAAGTGTCCCCCCCCCCTGCCGGCTAAATGGTTGGTTTTGGGTGTGTGAAAAAATCACAACAGTAGTTTATATAACGAAATTAAAAGGAAAACTATCACGTTGGCTTTACAAGTTAACGAGTAATAATCGACCAACTTAACTTTGCAGTTGCAAAAACATGTTTTCCCATACATTCCGTATGGGAGAACATATTTTTCAACTACAAAGTTAAGTTTGTTTTTGGGATAAATTCATCCCAACTACGGAACCCTTCATTGTGCGTGGTCCGACACGCAGTTGGCCGGTTTTTATGTTATTCGGTGGCATCAAGCAAGCGGTCAAGAGCAGTGGTGGCCCAGTGGCAACGTTGTTAGTCGTGGATGTAATTAATTTATTTCATCACTCTTGTCAGCATCACTCTATCTCATCTCTGCTCTCTCAACGGTGACAAAAAGCCCACCGGTTGAACGCGTCCCAGAGGGTCATGGCCATCCAGCTGGCCCGAGGATACCGCACGGTCTCCTGCGAAGCGGCGAGACTCCTTGCCGGATTACCGCCATGGGATCTGGAGGCAAAGGTCCACGCGCACATCTGGGAGTGGCGCGAGGAGGCGAAACGCCGGGGCTTAACTCCAATGCCGCAAGAAATTGCGGCACAGCGGACAGAGCTCCGGCGGGATCTCATGGCGTCATGGAGAGTACGATTGTCGCAACCCCGCGCTGGGCACGCCACAATTGCGGTGATAAGACCCCTCTTTGAGGAGTGGCTTGAGAGACGCCACGGCGTCCTCACCTTCCGCCTGACGCAGGTCCTCATCGGACACGGCTGCTTCGGGAGGTTCCTATTTAGGATAAGGTGGGAGGAAACACCCGGGTGTCACCATTGTGTGGATCGGCCTGAGGACACGGTGGTGCATACGGTGGAGGTCTGCCCGGCTTGGGCGGAGCAACGCCATGTCCTCGTAGAGGCGATCGGCGGCGGTGATCTCTCGCGTCCGGCCCTGGTTCAGGCCATGGTACGGAGCGAGAGGAAATGGCAGGCCGTCACCTTCTTCTGCGAAGCGATAATGCTCGCGAAGGAGGAGGCGGAACGCGTGAGGGAGAGGCAAATTTCGCGCCCTCACGCCCCTAACCGCCGCAATAGGAGGAGACGCCCTGGGCGGGAATTGCGAGCCGATTTCCGGCCACCGTAGGCGCGGGCTTGCGGACGGTGAGTAATGGATAGCTCGCCGTCCGATAAGGACCAAGCCCGGGTCGACGGCGCGTTGTGTTCCACGCACGCCTCAAAGAGATGTCAGCAGAATTGACGGGGTCCGCTAGGGCCAATGCCTGCCGGGGGTTCGAAGAAAACCGATAAGGACATCGTGGCCCCCGGCAACAGGGCAACCGAAGGAACATGGGTGGGTTTTAGTCGGTAAGAGTCTGACACGCCCTCTCGCTCCGCCCAGAGCGGGAGAAGTTATTTGATAATTTCCCACCCAAAAAAAAAAAGTTTTAAAAACTAAAACCATATGTCATAGTTGACAAAAAAAGTCAACTAAAAATATATAAACAAGACATCACAGACAAATTAAACATTCGGAGTCACACGTAATCTGTTTGATCGGCGTTTACTTGTTTTTGTGACGTCACATAGCCTATAACCAGTGGACGATCAATACGCTTCCAACGATACCTCATTTGTCAAAATCATAACCCTCTTTTTTGCTTCGCCGTAGTTGGGTAAAAAATTATGAAGAAACCGGTTTCTCCTAGACCCAAAAATTCGAAGACATGTGACAACCAACCCGCACTGGGCGCACGTAGTGGATTACAGCTCACTCCCTCTGACCGAGAGGACCTGTGTGCTGGTACAAGCACATTATAGGTGATAGTGGGAAGATTATAGGCTGATTATGCTATTTTTATACAAGCAGGCCGCTCATCTGATGGTAGTAATAATTTCCGGTGACTACGAAGATTTCCTTCATACAAATTCTGCCTTATTTTTGAATTTTCTGGAAACACGCCCGCAGAGGATTTTGAAAAGAAGTTGTGTCGTAGACTGTGACACTATCAGAAAACCATAATACCTGCTAAATACAGCATTGCCTTTTTGACGTCCACGGTCGGCTAGGCAACAGCGCGCTGTCCTACAGAAATCAGGCTAGTATTCCGAAATAGAACAAATTGAACTTCCGATAAGGTCGAATGTCAGGCAAGTTACGTTATTTTTAGGTCAGTCGTTCAGGACAGCACCGGATAGAAATAGATTATCTATCGAAAGGGAAATTAGAACTCAAGAACACCCGAGTCGTAGATGACGTAGCAAACAACCTAATTGATGGACCTTTGCGATGAACCTTTGCTATGGACCTTTTGACCTGTACGCTTGTGGAGAGGCCGATCATTTGGAAACGATTCGCGTACTCATTTACTGGAAAGAACTGTACGGTATAGACTGGGAAGGAATCAGTTTCCTGATTACACGACTCCCCAAAAGCGGCCAAGTGCGAGTCGTACTCGCCCATGAAGGGTTCCGTAGCAGCAAGTAACATTGAATGAAAGGTAAATTGCGGTTTACGATTTATGACGTATTAAAAAAAAAACACTTACTAGATCTCGTTCAAACTAATTTTCGGTGGAAGTTTACATGGTAATGTACATTATATATTTTTTTTAGATTTATCATTCTCTTATTTTAGAAGTTACAGGGGGGGGGACACACATTTTACCACTTTGGAAGTGTCTCTCGCGCAAACTATTCAGTTTAGAAAAAAAAAAATATATTAGAAACCTCAATATCATTTTTGAAGACCTATCCATAGATACCCCACACGTATGGGAATGCTGAAAAATTTTTTTTTGAGTTTCAGTTCTAAGTATGGGGAACTCCAAAATTATTTGTTTTTTTTCTATTTTTGTGTAAAAATCTTAATGCGGTTCACAGAATAAATCTACATACCAAGTTTCAACAGCATAGCTCTTATAGTTTCGGAAAAAAGTGGCTGTGACATACGGACGGACAGACAGACAGACAGACATGACGAATCTATAAGGGTTCCGTTTTTTGCCATTTGGCAACGGAACCCTAAAAAGGAGTGTTATGATTGCAGGGTTCGTGGCAACATAACTTTTAAATGCCTGGACAGATTTGGATGTATGGGGTATCGTTAGAATCCTTACATCATCCTAAGTGACATAGGCCACAACAAAAAAAACAAAACAAAATGGCGGCAGTATAGCCCCATATTCAAATGTGTAAATAAAATAATTTATTTATTTATTACAATATGGGTATTCAATTGAAAGCCTTGATGAGCACATTCCAAAACTATTTATTACAATTTATTGGCATACATTTTACATAGGTAGGTTAATATCCTTACAGGTGGTTATAGTACTAATTATTTATGATTTTTTGTCATACTCCACTTATCGGTTTTCGTTGCTGATTTTTTGACGTGACAACGTCTTATAAATTGGTTTGCCGGGTGACACTTCCAGAAACTGCGTTACGCTCCGCTCACGTTATGCGCTCACAATGAGAGCGAGTGAGAGGCACGCGTCCCTTCCACTCGGGCATGGTTAGCCCGCCTAAGAGCGAGAGAGACAGACATAAAAAGTGAAAGGCACGCGTTGTCACGTAAAACTTTCGCCCGTATACCGACTTTACAGGCAACCAATTTTTTTTTATCATCAAAATATTTATATTTATTTTTACCTATGAAACGGTTCCTTTTTGTTACGGGTAGTTAGAAGCCCAAAAAGTCTGACAACCAGTCTTACCAAGGGGTATCGTGTTACTTAGTAACTAGGTTGTGAAGGTCAGATAGGCAGTCGCTCCATGTAAAATACTGGTATTCAGCTGCAGCCAGTTAGACTGGAAGCCGACCCCAACATAGGAAAAGGCTAGGTAGATGATGAAACGGTTCCTTTTAGTGTTTAGGTTGAGAAACACAGACTTTTAACAACACATAACATTAAATAGCATCACCCCTATATCCCCGAAGGAGTAGGCGGAGGTTTATACATAGTACACCCATACTTAGACAACTATGTTTCTAGTTATTTATTAACACCCAATGTGTTTAAAACTTTGCATACAACCAAAATACCAAATAACAAAATCACTTCCAATGAGTCTGAAAACAAGTGGTTAAGTAATTACAAGCCAAATTCGTGTGTCAGAACACACAGTCTTTGTGCTACGGTATCTAAGCGTTTCATTTGATCTGGCTTCAGAAAGATACGTGCAGACTTGAGCGTCGATCGTTGTCATCATTAGTTGATGAGTCACCCTGTTACTATTACTGCACTCTGTGATAAGGGCCCTAATTTCATTATCCATTTGTCTTTTGAGATCAATGACAACTGCTTTGCTCTCCTTTACAAAAGTAAACTGAACTGGACGACAATACAAAGCAGAGCATGGTTTTGGGTTCGTCCATAAAATATTATCTCCATCTGTCAGTTTTAGTGGCACCAAGGAGGTCATGAAAATGCTTGGCTCATCTTGCTCACCCTCTATTTTCTGCTAGTATCGGCTTTGGTTGGAAGCACCATCAAATCTCCACTTGGATATCAGTTTTAGCTGCTTATTTCGCACATCATCGTCAGAAAGACTTTGAAGGATCCTCGTCACCGTGATGTTAAGTAAAGCTTGAAGTGTAATCCTAGCCGATGAATCCGTAATTGACACTGATTTCTTCGGAGGGTGGCAATAAAGCTTAGTTTGTTGCACTTAATAGTAGGATGGATAAATATCCTTAGCACCTTCCCGAATGGCAGCCTCTCGCAACGTAATATATTGCCACTTTGACAGTTTTAGTGAAAGAAGCAATCCCAGCGCTTTCTCTGGTGTAAATTGATTGTTTACACTGGTTTTTTTAAGCGTTTCATTAATTTTAACGGCTACTTCAGGGTTTTTCATCATATTTTCGATCACAGATGCGATATCCTCATGCCCTTCTTCTTTTAAACATGCTGCAGCTGTATATGCCAATTCACTGGAATCTTCGCCTGTATGATCATCAGATCTTCTATTTTTCTGTTTGCTTCCCAGATCTTCGAATGGTTTTCGGGACCTTTTTTGGCATTGTTCCAACGGACGATGATGTCGACGGTTCTTGAGAGACTTGAGTGTGCTCTTGGTATCTCATTAACAGTTGGTTCTTGATTAACTGAAGTTTGCACACAACTTGGCCAATCAATATTTGCTTGCAGCCAATTTTCGTAGATTTTTGAAATTATCAAGGAGTCGGTTGGATTTCTGCAACCTCTATAAAGCAACTCGCGTATTGTATTTTGTGTTGATAAATAACTAGCTCAAACATAGTTGTCTAAGTATGGCTCTGCCTACTCCTTCGGGGATATAGGGGTGATGCTATTTTATGTTATGTGTTGTTAAAAGTCTGTGTTCCTCAACTTAAACATTAAAAGGAACAGTTTCATAGGTAAAAATAAATAAAAATATATTTATGATTTAAAAAAAAATCAGCAGCGTTAACCGATAAGTGGAGTATGACAAAAAATCATAAATAATTAGTACTATAAGTACCTGTAAGGATATTGCGGTTTTCCTTGCCGTTTAAGAGATAATTAGATTTTTCATACTAACTTCATACAAATTTTTCGTAAATAAAATATAATTCCTTTGTTTTTGTGCAGAACAAACTCGGGTGTCATTTTTGTATATAGTAATAACTAATAGAAGTGATATCCGGTAAAAAATCCAGCACTTGTAAATTGAAATCCCTAAGTCTATGAAAGCCGATTTTCAGCACACCGTGCGTCACCGCAATAAGTTTTCTTCTCTTTAGTGCACCTTTGTCAACCGTCACTCCCTTTTCTTTCATATGATATAATCTATCCTCCATTCCTCGCACAATCCATTCATTTTTTATTATTTGACATTCTTCTTCCTCTCCATTCATTAAAATTTGTCACTACTTGCAAAGTAAAATAAATAATAGTACCTAATATTTTGTGTGGATCGTGGGATAACACAACAAAAAACTTTGTAGTTCACTTTTTATAGATATTCGGTAAGTAGTAAGTATATATTTCTAATGGATGAGACGGGATAAAAGAAACTCCATCAGGTAATGTCTGAGTTTATTATTCTTTTCAAGTAGGTACATAACACTACAGATTTTAAAGAGATAAAAACTGCAAGAGTACAATAACGTAGTTGATGAACTCTCCCATATAACTTATTGCTAGCGTCGCGTCTACATAGAACAATCCACACGCGGTCATCTTACTGAACGATCGATTTGCCTTTATCACATTCATGCAAAGATGTTTTTGACTTTCTGTAAGGAAATATATCATATATTTATACTCCATTTGAAATAAGATTAGACATTTAACTAAACCTTTTTTGCAGTCCGTTCAACCAATTTTGACATCTATTGCGTTGGCGGCATGACAAATATCAGCTGCAGTAAACAGTTGGTATTGTAACCATTTTTTTGCTTTTAATGCCATCCTTATGCCTACGGTATAGAAGTAAGAATCGGTTTAACGGACTGTAAAAAAGGTTTATTTAAATGTCTAATCTTATTTCAAATGGAGTATAGATTTGAATTTATTTTAAGGTATTAGGTAATTAGATTATTGCAGCGCGTAATCTCCTGAAGAGCATCAAACTTGAAATGGTTCACTGTGGTAGTTCATTCTTACTTGGACAGTTCCCGTTCTTCATAAGCTGAATACACGCCGTCTCAGCTTCCTCAACAGTTATATAAAACTTCTCACAGTTTATACTTTGTATAATTACAAATATTAAATTTCTTATTATGTACCCAGCAGATAAAAGACCATGTATCGATAACTGAAAAGTAAAATTCATTATTTTAATTGGCTTGCTTAAATATTAATTTTCTCGTTCATAGGCATCGGCCCTAGCGGACCCCGTCAATTCTGCTGACATATCTTTGAGGCCCGAGTGGGACACAACGCGCCGTCGACCCGGGCCTGGTTCTTATCGGACGGCAAGCTACCCATTGCTCACCGTCCGCAAGCACGCGCCTACGGTGGCCGAAAATCGACCTGCGTCTCCTACTGCGGCGGTTAGGGGCGTGAGGGCGCGAATTTTGCCTCTCCCTCACACATTCCGCCTCCTCCTTCGCGAGCATTAGATACTGCTTCGCAGGAGGTGACGGCCTCCCATTTCCTCGCGCTCCGTACCATGGCCCGAATCAGGGCCGGACGCGAGATCACCGCCGTCGATCGCCTCCACGAGGACACGGCGATACCCCGCCCAAGCCGGCAGACCTCCACCATATGCTCCACCGTGTCCTCCGGGTGATCCACACAATGGTGACACCCGGGCGTTTCCTCCCGCCTTATCCTGAACAGGAACCTCTCAAAACAGCCGTGTCCGATGAGGACCTGCGTCAGGCGGAAGATGAGGACGCCGTGGCGCCTCTCTAGCCACTCCTCAAAGAGGGGTCTTATCGCCGCAATTGTGGCATGTTCATTGAAAAATCGTTCTAAACTTACCTGGATTTTCGATATTGTACTTTTTTCTGATTCTGAATGTGTACTCAGTGCATTAAATAACGCGTCAAATAAAGATATAGTACGGAAAAATGAATGAAGTATTTGAAATAATACCTGTAAATGAGAATAGGTTGTAACTAATTAATTTTTAGTTTTTACAAGTAAGGCTTCAACGTAAAGACTCACTTAGATCACTTACAACAAGCATGACTGGTCTAAATCAGTATCACTTACCAATGCTTGGAAAATTGATTTATACAGATTATAAGCTTTTAAAATATAGTGATGTATCTCAAACAGTTTGTGACATTGTTCATCATTTTCTTGTTCATCATTCATCATGAACACTTCATTAATCCATGCATCGAGATATTTCCTTAACAATATTATAATTCGGTTGGCGACCACTAAATTGACATCGAATGTGATGAACATTACATCAGAAAACAAATCTGGGATAATTCGAGCGAAATTAAAAACGCCATAATGTATAAGATAATACATAAAAGTTATAAAACTATCACAAAAGATAGTAGTTATTAGTGAGATCCAGTTCCAAATGATGTAACTCCGGATACTCTTACTGAAATCGATGCTCTTATGAATAGTTTGAATCTTCAAAATAAAGGACACGTAGTTGTGCTTGTGCACGATGTCCAGAATGAACATCATTGTGAAGCCGATGACGTGACTGATGAAATAGAGAAAAGTGAGGAATCCTGCGAAGCTTTTTACTAAATGGTTCATGTTTGAATCTAACCGTAAAAAGACCGTGTGACACATCCGTTGTATCCACAACGAATTTACAACCAACAAATAGCAGAACGACAGAAAATAATATTTATTTCCGTTTGGATAAATGTGACTATCTCGAACATGATATTTAGATGAAAAAAATAGGTTGAATGCAAAATTAAAAGAATACGCTATTCTTTGAACTTCTTTGTCGAGTGTATCATTTGGTAGCACTTGGAATGAGGACTTTGGAATAATTTTACATTTTTGAAATATTGTTGTCATCTTTAACTACTAGTTAGTCGATGCTCGTGACTTGAAATGACGGAAATTGTTATGAAAAGATACACTACTGTAATAACTATAGTTTGAATATTAATGTACTGATCGTATCAACGCTTTAAGGAAAAGATAATCATCGTAAGTTTATTTAGGTAGGTACCTACATATTTTGTTTATTAATTAGATGCTAGGAAGAAGATAAAAAATTGATTATTCGAAGCGGAAACACATGCAATACTTTTAAGACTACAAAGTTTGAGAAAATTATGTATTTCTCCTTTTCTACCATATTCCAACTTCAATTTCTCTAAATAATGTCCCAAAAAGTACTTATTATTCATATTGCTTTGGAAAGCTGAGGGTGCGATATATATTTTTCATAAACATGCATGGAAATATTGTCATTATTTTCAAAAAAAGAACACGCGAAGTATCGAATTTACGGTCAAAGAAAATCAAATCCATTGCTGGAGCGTTGTAATGTTCCAAATTCAAAAAGCGCTGAAATGGCGTGCTGGGGTTATTAAATACTCTTTGATTGGATCTCTTTTATCATTCTTGGCATACCAAAGTAGGTCACTTTGCTTAGTACAAATTGCGTTCACGTGGCTGTATAGCCATAAATGCGTTTGCCTTTCGGCACAGATGATAAACAGAAAATTGGTGACAAAGCTGAAAATTCGCCTTGAGTTATTTACATACTTAGTAATCAATCATAAGTGTACCGGGAAAATCAATAACATTTTCTTGTAGTAATTGCCCCAATATGACTAATGTAACTTTTAATATTAATTAAATTAAATGTATAATATTAAAGTATGTTTTATTTCCTTGCATTCTTTTGAGAAAAGCACTATATATGCCTCGGCGGCAATGGCAATTGCCTGTCTCGTATGAACGTGAAGTCCTCGCCTACGGCTCGGCCTTCAAACTCATACTCGACCTGCAATTGCCTATTTCACGGCCTTTGCAATAATGTATTATTACCGATCGTAGACCATTATTTTAGGATATATGTATAAGTAAAATATTTGATGAATTGATAGCAAGGGCAATTAACTTTATGTAACTAATTTATTTAAGAGGCTTTATCCTAAAAGTTGGCAACGTCGTAAATAGCTATCAAAATATATTTACCTGTTTTGATTAATTTAGCAATATTACTGTATGGAAATAAGAAATGTGGCTAACTAGTTCCCTAGAATATTAATAATGAAATGCAATAATAATGATTGCATTTCATTATTAATATTCTAGGGAACTAGTTATCCGGTTGTTAATATTCGGTATTACGATATTAATTATTAATATCGTAATACCGAATATTTAGTTATAGATGTAAAAAAAAGTATTTGGAAACTTACTAAATGCCTTTTTTACACCTAAAGTTGTTACAATATCAAATTCAGTGTTATAATTGCAATTCATTATTAACATTATAGGGAACTAGTTAGCCACATTTCTTATTTCCATACAGTAATCTTACCAAATTAATCAAACAGCGAAATATTTGACATCTATTTGCGACGTTGCCCACTTTCAAAATAAACGCTCTTAATAGGAATGTATCGGATAATGTTAGCTGATAGTGTTATGTTTTGAGGGTTCGTGTATGTACGTATGTGTGTGATTCTTTGTGGCACCATAACTTTTAAATGCCTAGACAGATTGTGATGTATTGGGGTATCGTTAGAATCCTTACATCATCCATACGCCGTATTTAAAAAAAAAAAAAATGGCGGCAGTATGGCTCCATATTGAGCCATACTGCCGCCATTTTTTTTTTTGTGTGTATTTAAAATATTTTCTTCATTTATTACAATATGGGTATTCAATTGAAGGCCTTGATAAGCACATTCCAAAACTATATAATTTATTAGCATACATTTTACATAGGTAGGGTGTACAGTACAAGCAAAATAAACATTTCATCCCCACGTCATCCATCTCTCGCCTCGCCTCGCCGTGAGAGTATAAAACCACCTTTAGTGCTTAAATATGAAAGCCACCTAGCATGACAGGTTTTAAAATAAAAATAAAACTTGACACTAAAATGTATAAAATAAAAAATAAATCATTTTAAAAACAACTGCCCTGCCAAAAAACGAACTAAAAAGTTGTAAAAAGTTGTATTAGTAATCTGTATATATGTCACCGTAAAATTATAAACTTCGTTAGTTTGTAATCTATCGGTATTATTTCCGTTAGATTACAAACTGTCGAAAGATTGTGAACTGCGACAAATCATTTACGATTTAACGTATTATTTTTCGATAGTTTATATTATATCCATGAGAAACGAGCGAAGTAAGCGCTGCCGCTACCGCGGCAGCGCTTACTACGCTCCTACTACAACCTACTCACGAGGTTGGTCACAGTTCTAACCTAACCTAACCCATTTCACCCAGTTCACAATTTTTCGACAGATTATGATCTAACGGAAATAATACCGATAGATTATAAACTAACGGTGCTCACAATCTTACGGTGACATATACAAAGCGAAAGCTCACTCAATTACTCGCTGACTAAACAGATTAATAAAATTGTCATTGCAGTCGGGGGACCAAATACAACCGACTTCCAAACTTTTTCACTTTGTAGTTTGGAAGTCGGTTGTATTTTCGTAAAAAAGTTTTTTTTTAACAGGGCAATTGTGTTTTAGTCTTTTTGAAAGACGCGAGCAGATCGTCATAAAACAGAATCGGTGCGTCCATTTTATATGACGTTTTTCACACACGTCCTTGTGAATATCGGCTCGGAGCTTCCGTAAATATCAACAAAAGGTCATGGCCCACACACGTCCCTGGCACGGCACGTATGTGCGCAGATACTAGACGTAAGTACAATTTTACAATGCTACTGCTGCTGATGGTTCACGGTACTTACATTCTTGATACACCACGGTCATGGCAGCAGCAGTATCTTATTGGTTTCGAATCAATATCTTATAACGTCTGGTCTTAGCAGTAGCACGTTTGACGATGATTCATGAAAGACTTGTAACATTATATCTCGGATCCAGTCATTAGTACGGACACGAAACGAATCGCAAGCGTGCCACTGGTGACATCAAGTGATCTACCCAGACCAAATGGCGCGCTTCGACAGAGTCGTGATGTTTTAAGGCCACGGCGAGGGGGGATTCAGCCTCTGGTCGCATCGGAGTTAAGACGTCGCGGAACTGTTCTCGATTCGTTGTGCTCAGTTATTGTGTTAATTGTAATTTGTGATCATTGTGTTAATTTGTGATTTTAATAAACGCCGTCGCACCCAGTGTGTGTATAATTTAGTTGGTGTGATTAATTTGATAGTGAATTATAATATGATTTGAACTGCAAACTGCTTTTCTATTGCGCATTAACCAACACTACCCACACTACGCCCACAGTAGTTAAAATATCGCTGATGATAACGAAGAGTCACATACCCGTCTCCGACATATATATCAATGTAAAAGACCATGCCGAGGCGCGGATACATTACGTTACGTACAATTTTGCTCGTCAGGGCCGGGATGCAAGATGCCACAACATAGGTTCATGACCTACGCTATATCTAGGTAATTCATACATAAATGTCCGTATCCAGACCCAGGTGGTTTGCTCGTGCCTCATATGTGCTAGCAACAGCTCGGACTTCACTCGGACTAGAGTGAAGCTACGCAACTATATGCTCTGATCCAAAAGTATCAGATGAAAATGTAAACATGGTGGATGCCAATTTGTATTGCCTCTTCCAAATTGACTGCTTTGATTTGATTATTAAACCCGAAATTCTAATTTTATATCAGCAACAACTTAGTTTTTCATTTGAAGATAAATTGAGGTTAATTGAATAACCTCAATAAATTGTCGTCGATGATTTTTAACCAACTTCAAAAAAAGGAGGAGGTTCTCAATTCGACAGTATTTTTTTTTTTCGCGGATAACTTCGACGTTTATGAACCGATTTTGATGGTTATTTTTTGTTGGAAAGGAGATATCTCAAGGGTGGTATCATGATAAGGAAGGGATCTGATGATGGCATCCCAGAGACATCGAGGGGAACCTACGAAAATCTTAGTGGCGACTAGTGCGTTCGTTAATTTTTTTTTTTTTATAGTAACACTTGCAGTTGCTTTCGGAAAGAACCATTTGGTGAAGTGGAACTGATGGTGAAGACCATAGATGGCCACCGGAACTACTCAATAATTAGTATTTCACTGGTTGCGACTCGATTACTTTAATATGGTTGCCAAGAAAATGCTCGTCACAATGCATATGGAAAAGTGGAGCTGATGGTGAAGTACCAGGAAAACTCCTCAAAGATTAACGTCCTTGCATCAGGATAGGAAATATTTTGTAAAAGGTGATGAGCAGTTGACATTAAGCTACTGTAACTTAGATAAATTACAAACTGACCCACTATAAAGCGAGAAATAAAAACTTTTTTACAAAAAAAAGTTGTTTTTTAGAAGTCGGTTGTTTTTTTTTTTTGTAAAAAAGTTTTTCAATTACAATTTAATTATATTATTCTAAAACAATTGTTGGAAAACTAAATCCCTTAAGTTAGTGACTGCTTAAGAATTTATTAACCTGAACCTTAGGTTCACACTTTCATCAGATACTTTTTGAACTGGCTATAGGAGAGCTCCGCTAGTTAGATCTTACGCTACTCGCGTATCTCGAACAAGTGACAAATTTATGGATTTATACTAGTGTGGCCATTGCCAAAGCCAACCTAGGCGTAGGTAATTAGTTCGCTAAAAGCATATCAACTAGCACGCAGCGTAGCACTAATTAAACATTGTGGTTTCGATCTACAGACTACGCATCCGAATCAAATCGAGGGCGGAGGGCGCAAAGCAAATTTCGGCGTCTTCACTCGAAGTGTATGTAAGTTTGTAAAGGTTACGGCGCGTCATACGTGTGTTGGCCTTTACGCGCTATCTAAGCCACTGGGCAAGATTTTTTTTTTTTCTGTAGGCATCTCATAGCTGGCCTCTGAGGCCATGACTATTTAACCGAGCAAACGTGTGGGTGCCTTAAGCTGCTACACTCAAAGCCAGGGACTTATAAACTAGGTGAACGCTCGCTAAGGGCACCCCCTATGGGGTACGAGCCTCGGCTTAGGGCGTTTACCTCAAACTCAAACTCAAAGCATTTATTTCAAATAAACCAATTACAGGTACTTTTGAATTGTCAAGGGGTCGGTCAGTCAGAAAAATGAAGCTAGTTGCCCATTCCAAAGCGTAGTAGGTACCTATGGAGAAGAACGGGCAAGAAACTCCACGGACACTCTTTTAAATCAAAATATTGTTACAAAATATTGGTTACATCATTCGTGTTGAATTTATACATGTGAGAACAATGTAGAAAGACGTGCACGTTAAAAGCGTCCGTAATAAAAATATAATAACAATTCAAAAATTTAAATAAATTAAAATAAACCGTGGCAGCTAAGAGATGACCAGTCCCTACTGACGGCGCCCGTTCACGAACATGACGCATGGATCAGCACCATTTAGCTCAACCATTTTGAAGGGAACTTAATGATCCAACACACACGCCACCATCAGCGAGACATTTGAGTGAGCATGACATACTCTCAGCTGCCAAGGCACATTCAAGTCAATGAAAGACGTACCCAGTAAATGGTAGCTTTATGGAATGTACAACATGGTCACAGTGCTCACACATGTGATATGCAATTATACAATACAAAGAAATTGAATTTATACAAGGAAAAGATAGTTTTACAATCTTCAGCAGCTGCAACAATATTTTCGAATGCTAATCAATTAGTTTATGCGCCCTTGTGGAGCTGGACCAGCGCTGAGCCAAGCATTTTTATCAGCGATGTAAGCCCCCAACTTATAATATGCTTGGCAGCATAGTGTGCGTTTTATACATGATTTAAATTTCGTTTCGTTCAGTTGGAGTATGTGGGAAGGTATTTTATTATAACATTTTAAACAGCACCCCATGAAGGATGAGTCTACTTTAGCCAATCTGAAACCCGGTTGAACTAATTGGTCCCTATTTCTAGTCCTATAATTGTGTCTATCACCTCTTTTACTGAAAAGACTTACATTTTTCCTTACGTACATGATGTTTACCGGAGGGAGGACATCAAAGATGAGACGGGCTGGTGGGCAAGATTTCGTTCATCTTCTATATATATATATATATATATAAATTCTCGTGTCACAGTGTTAGTTGCTATACTCCTCCGAAACGGCTTGATCGATTTTTATGAAATTTAAAATTATGTATATTCGGTAGGTCTGAGAATCGGTCGTAATTTATTTTTCTTACCCCTAAATGATAAGGGTGGTCCACCTCAAACATTTATATGGCAAAATAACGTTTGCCGGGTCAGCTAGTAAGTATAGATATATTTTCGTTCAAACAGATCGCAGTTTCTTATTAACCAAGAGAGGAGGGAGTTACACCTTCGTCCGTTTCTTTACTCATGTGCCTCCGACCCTCCGTGTTTGGAATAACACGGAATTTCGATCTGGAATTACACGGGCGGAATTTCGGTCGGAAATCAAAGGGAATATCAGTCTAAGGAATTTTTTAGTCTTTGGAAATATATGAAGTTGCGGATTGCGAGTGATGGCAGCTGAAAAGAAGCTCGTGGCAAAATAATAACAGCCGCACGGGTCGATCGCAAATTAAGCTATGCTTTTCACGGTCGGTTCATGGATGGGTGACCGTCCATTACATATCGTGAACCTCCGTGCCTCGGAAAGCACGCCGTTGCCGTTGTAGCCGTTGGTCCCGACTGTCATTCATAGATCTTTGACAGTCGTTACGTGTATTCCGAAGCCCATTATAGTCTGACGATTACCCAGTTTCTGGGTTGTGGAGGTCAGATAGGCAGTCGCTCCATGTAAAATACTAGACTAGGCTGGAAGCCGAGCCCAACATCGTTGGGAAAAGGCTAGGCAGACTGATAAAGAAGTGAAAAAAAAAGAGGAGAGGAAGGTAAGCATAAATACCAACAAAAGGCGACTGCAAGATCAACAGACGACCTCATCATTGATACATAAGCACAACTAAAGTCTGACATCCGGTTTTTGATAGGCTTATCAATACAACAATTAGCCAACAGACTGCCAAACTCACAGAAAAGATAAAAGAGGTTCCTCTTTTATGTGTTCTGGGGGCCTACCACCAGCTCAAAAGCAGTATTATTTTAATATTACTTCAGTGGGAGAAAGAGATGGAGCTATACGTCCTGTAGAGCTTCATCTCTTTCCCACACTGACACATAACAACAGCAGTGGATGGTAGGCAGATATTTATGATGATTATTTTATGATTATTTATTTATGTGGGCTAGCCCACGTACGCACGGACGTAATAAAATCGCAAAGTTTTTTTTCGTGCACATTATTTTCAACGCTCTGCTTAAGGGCCTATATTGAAAATAAATAGTAGTTTGGTGGGCGTGGCTTATTGCCCCCGCACGCGGGGAGTGGTGGTTCTATATTCGATGGTTGGCCGCCACATCGTCGCGCTGCCACAAACGTATCTGAACCAGTAGCAAAAAGTGGAACTAACGAAATAACTGACCGGAATTTGAAAACGTTAGTTACTTAGCATGGGCTTTGGCTAAGCATTATTCTTGTCACTGTCGCACAACTGTCATACTAAAAGTGCATGATAAAGACAGAAACATATCTAAGAAAAAAGCGCGTGCTAAGTAACAATAATTTATCTCGGTCTATGAAATTTTGCGAACTATGGAGTAGACAAATAATACAAAATATTTAATTATCAGCAAAAATATTTATTGTTTACAGAGTGACATTCCCACACACAAAACGTATGGGAAAAGTTTTTTTGTGATTTCTGACTTGGTTCTGAGTTGGCCACTTAAGTTTTTTGTTCCATAAAAGAAACAGGTTCGATTGGCATCAAAAAAAGTTTTTGTGAAAACTGCCCATTTTCTTGCTGACTAATATTTTTTTCGAAATCTGTGAATGCAGATCAAAATGTCTTAAAAAGTTAAGGACAGTCTTCTAAGACCGTTTTCCTGTAGCAACAACGGTTATGGTAGTTGCCCTTGTTGCCCCATCTCAAAAATCCAACCTGTATACAGGTTGTCTCAAACGTAATGATCCAAAGGCAAATGGGGTAAAGTGGAGGTGGCCACCTATTGTTTAAAAATTTAAAAGTTAGGATATTCTCAACAGTTCAGAAAATTAACCATTTTCAAGAAAGTTTTTACTTTCATTTGGATTTTTCGACCCTGTGAACAAAATTTTTGACGTAGCGAGTTCAACGGCTGGAAGATGTCTTGATAGTGTAGATACAAGCCCATGCCCAATGCCTATAGGCAGATTATGGGCTATGATGGCTTTTGATAATGACAACACATTCACAACTTTGAAGGCCTACGAAGGTCAACAGCGAAAGTAAAAAAAAAAGAATTAATAATTAAACACATGTACCGAAGGAACACGAACACGTTTAAATATGTTAAATTTTAATACTAAACGCTTTTCTGAGATGTTTCGGTAAATTAGAGCATAAAGTTTTGCGGGTAGTTCGACCATGTCATGAAACCCATTTTTAGGGTTCCGTTAAAAACGGAACCCTTATAGATTCGTCATGTCTGTCTGTCTGTCTGTCTGTCTGTCTGTCCGTCCGTATGTCACAGCCACTTTTTTCCGAAACTATAAGAGCTATGCTGTTGAAACTTAGTAAGTAGATGTATTCTGTGAACCGCATTAAGATTTTCACACAAAAATAGAAAAAAAACAAATAATTTTGGAGTTCCCCATACTTAGAACTGAAACTCAAAAAATTTTTTTTCACCAATCCCATACGTGTGGGGTATCTATGGATAGGTCTTCAAAAATGATATTCAGGTTTCTAATATCATTTTTTTCTAAACAGAATAGTTTGTACGAGAGACACTTCCAAAGTGGTAAAATGTGTCCCCCCCCCCCCCCTGTAACTTCTAAAATAAGAGAATGATAAAACTAAAAAAAATGTATGATGTACGTTACTATGTAAACTTCCACCGAAAATTGGTTTGAACGAGATCTAGCAAGTAGTTTTTTTTTAATACGTCATAAATCGTAAACTTATCGTTACTTGCTGCTACGGAACCCTTCATGGGCGAGTACGACTCGAACTTGGCCGCTTTTTTTAAAGGTTTTCATTAAGCTATCTTTGTAAAAAAAATCCAGTCTAACTATTAATAATTAAGGTACTTTTAAAGCTATGTGCTATGTGCACTTTTTTAAATCTGGTCTTAGAAAGTTTCGATAAAGTTTAATGAAAAATTAGAAAAGATAAGTAAAAATAAAATCTGAAGCGCTGCAGAGCCACACTAAACGTAAATAGGAACGTAATCTTCCAGCCTACACTATCAAGGCATCTTTAAGCCAGATTTATTAATATATTTATTTAAGGAAAAACAAACAGTAGCACAATAAAAAATAGTCACAATATCTTAAATATAACATTTTAAACAATTTTCCCACTATGTTTTCGTACTTACGATTTAAACTCGCTACGTCGAAAATGTTGTCCACAGGGCCGAAAAATCCAAATGAAAATGTAAAGTTTCTTGAAAATTGTTAAATTAGTGAAATCTTCTGAACTATTGAGAATATCGAAACTTTAATTTTTTTAAATGATGGGTGGCCACCTCTACTTTACCCCATTTGCCTTTGGACCACTACTTTTGAGACATCCTGTATAATACTTGCTGTATGCCGCGATTTCACCCGCGTAAGTCTCGATCCATTGGGAATATCGGGATAAAAAGTATCTTATGTAGGACATACCCAGGTCATGGTCTACCCATGTGCGAAATTTTATCCAAATCCGATCAGCCGTTTTTGCATGAAAGCGTAACAAACAAACACACAAAAAAATCTGGCCACGTGCGTGTCAGACCACGCACAATGAAGGGTTCCGTAGTGGGGATGAATTTATCCCAAAAAAAACTAAACTTAGTAGTTGAGAAACATGTTCTCCCATAAATCGATAGGTACGTCACGGTCAATTCTCCAATTTCAAATGCAAGTTTGTAATCGCAAAAAAAAAAAAAATGTGATAAATCTACAAATTATTATCAATGTTCGGACTTTTTCCTTTACCTGTGCTGTGAGACCTTGCTTCCTGCCAAAATTTCATAATTCTAGGTCAACTGGAAGTACCCTGTAGTTTTTGATTTACTTGCGATTATCAAAATATGCCACATAAAGGGCCGTATTTTTTTATTGCGTTGACTTAGAAGCTTGTTTTTTTTAAAAGCTTGTTGTTAAAATCATAACCCTCCTTTGATTTTGCCGTAGTCGGGTAAAAGCTCTCCTTTTTTACAATTCAAATGCGACTCCATTTCTTTTTTGTGATTTATGATTCGTAGTGACAGTACTTGACATATTGATGTTCTGTTGACGTATTTCAAAACCTAAAAACGAATTTTATTTAGCCTATTTCTTTAGATAAAAGATTATTAAAAGTTGTAGGTATAAAAATAGATGTTCTTAGAAAATAAAATGCTTACACAATAATACATTAAAAAGCGGGAATAGATTGTGTTGGTTGTGCTTTAGTGAAGGTGGAGAATTCGACTCACTATTATCATCATCTTATTGCTATTGAATTCCTGTAAAATGAGTTCATTGATAGCCCTGTGCACTCCAAACGTTGCAGGTACTGTTCAGTTTTGATTTTATATTTCTTTCTATATTTATAAATAATTTAAATATCACCACGAAATCATGATAGAAAAATAATGTTATATTGTTCGCAGGACTCACAAGAATACACACACACACAGTCTGAATACCTATTCAACACTAATTGCATTCAATAATTACTTTAACTTGCTGAAGTACTAACTTTTTCTGTAAACAAAATTCTTTAAATCACGTAAATTTGATCGCACCGATTTGCAAAAAAGTGACATAGATTCTTCGTCGATGAGCCCCATCGGGCGACTGATCTATGAATGAATGAGAGTGATAACAATACTTTTGATAGGCGAAAGAAGAGATGACGATAATGTGTGTCCGCTCGGAATAAAACAACGTATGTGCCAAAACGAAATGCCGTCTTTTGTAAATGAAAAGTATTATTTAAAAAAAAACTGCTTTTCTTAAAACTCGAAACGCTTACTCTCTATGTTTTAAAGTAAATTCCATTGAATAACTCATAAGCGTTGCGCCATGATACTCAAAAAAAGATAAAAATAGATAGACCTTTGCAAATTTTTTGTATCGAGAAAATTTCATTGTATCGTGTATTCCTTTTTCCGGATACTAGATCATATAGTCAAAAATCATACACCAAAATTTGAAATCCCTTTTCCAAATACTTTGAAAGTTACACGATAAAGAAAAAGCCCATTTTTTTCAAAATATCACCTTAACGCCGAGAGTTGAGAATTTAACAGTGTGTTTTTTCAACGCGCTGAGAAAAGAGTGCGTCCCAGCGCGTTGGATTCTCAACAGTTGAAAATCCAGTGCGCGATAAAATCCCGTCGGCCTATGGGGTAGTGGTACGATGATTGCGTGAGTCCGCAAGATTGACGTATTTTTTTTGGTCGAGTGTAGTGAAATAGCGAAAAAGTAATTACGAAAATACCCCTCCAGGAAGGTGCATATTCTGCCGGGGTTGCGGTTTTGTCCGAAAGGGTTACCGTGGCCCCTGGCAATACAGGCAACTGAAAGAACACGGGTGGGTTTAAGTCAGTAAAAATCTGACACGCCCTCCCGCTCGGAGAAGTTATTTGATAATTTCCAAAACAAAAAAAAGGAAGGTACCTACTTACATATTGTAAGTAGGTACCAAAGTCCCTGATGAATCGTGAACACAATGGTGACCATTATCTATCCTACGTTAGCATTTAATTTAAATTAAAACAATTATTGATAGAATTCAAATGTATGAAAACCTGTTTCAAGTAGGTACCTACCTTTTCTATTGTATTTATTCACGAAATGTCATGTCAGTATCATGTTGATAATTTTCGCAAAACATTTAGCATAACTTTAATAGGTACCTACGTAGGAAAATATTTTATTTCAAGTACCTAAGTACCTACCTACTTCCTATTTAATTATACTAGTAATATCGCTCAGCGGATTCGCGTAGCTTTTTGTTTAAGTGAAAACTTCTTTAGGTTCGTTGGGCATTTTGAGATGGGACTTAAACCATTGATTTTGCGACACTGTGACGACACCAGCGTTGATTCGTGGAGTAAAAGACATCAACGCGTTGATTACCGCGGTGCCGATTTTTTTTCGTGTTCACTTCTGTCGGCACTCCCGGAGTGCCATTGTTTTTTTTTTAATACGTTTAATTTACGCAAATCAATTTTTTTTTTTTTTATACATTGGATAGCTTAAATTAATTATCATTCTAAGGTGAGCTAGGTATAAAATACATTTACCCTAGTTATTAAATAGTCCCTAACTATTTATAGAATGGTTTGTATAAAAGCTTTAGAAAGCAATTTTATTAAAGCTTCACAGACCGCGGCCCGGCTCATCTCGACACGACATTTCCTGGAATTCATCCCCTACCGAGTGCATAATGGATTTTGTAGCTTGCAATATAGGTCGTCCAAGGCAAAATAGGTCATTAAGACCACAGGTAAAAACGAAATATTATAGGTACTTACTTAAACAATAAAATACCAACAACAACAATATAATAATTATTTTTCACACTCAATTCTATGCCCACAAGATCTCCCTTGAGGCTAAACAAATAAACAATGAGTGTAAGGAAGTTTTTCATAACAATAATTCCGATGTAAGGTAAACAACAAGCGATCTCAAGACAGCTGCGATGTTCGCAATGCTCCAAATAATCTAAAAATAGCCGGCTAACGTGTGTACTCTGAAATAGAACTAATATTGACAACATACACGCATATTGCACATACAACTTACCAATTCTCACACAGTTTTGTTTCGACGTCTTCCATTTCGCGATTCATCCTCTATTTTATTTATATCTATTTAGACTTACATACGCACTGTTACAAATTGCAATTTTAACCTATTTCACAATTTACCGTTGATATGTTTTTATTTCGCGCTATTGCGGTGGTAGTTAGGACTCAACTGTTGAATGTTAGAAAATTTATTATTCGACCTTATCTACTGATTTGAAATAAAAACATTTTTTGTGAACACTTTTCGGTGAATCCCATAACCACAGACTATACTATTATAATAATAGCGAGCGCTGCCAACTTCACTCATGTCTTTGACAGCAAGGCTGACAGAGCGCTGTTCAGACTTTAGAGTGATAGTGATGTCCAATCATACTGTTGGTGGTGTAAAATCGATAGCATTATAAAGGCTATCCCACACAGTTCCGATTTAACCTCTCATTGAAAGGTGGCAACGACTCGAAAATTCCTCACTATTTTGCTAAAAGTAGTAATCATTCCATAATGCTTGTATTCTACGCAGCTTTATGTGGAGCTGGTGTGACCCGTATTGGTTTTACAGCCACATTTTATGTTTTTAGCATTATAAGGGACCTTCGCTTACTTTTCACGATATTTTTTTTTTGTTTTTATTGGCTCCGTTTGGTGTGACGGTGCCTTGACTGTCATGGATGTGAGTACCTATTCTTTTTTTATTTGCCGCGTGTTCTCAGGTCACGCTTTCGTTTGCCAGACTCTACTATGTTGTTTACGACTGACTTCTGTCTTCGCGACTTCATCGTCCTAAATGACAGCGTGTCCAATAAGCTGGCCGCTAACCATCGTATTACGTTATCGATAGACGTGAATTGCCGTGACTCCTATAACGCAAATCGCCAGATTGTATGGCTGGCCCCTTACCAAGTTTTTTTTAATTCCTACAAAGACATGAAGTTAGCTGTTTGTAATTTATAAAGCTCTGGCCAAACCGAAGCGAATCCCGCGCGGGATGCGGGACGAAATTCGCACTCGCCGATTGTGCCAGCTAACTTATAAGGAGGCATTGAATTGAAACTGGCTTTCAAAGTCACGTGACTTTCTAATCGTAAAAAAAATATGAAGATCTGTCAAAATAGCGCTGTCGTAGTTAAGCATTACGTTCTGTGGTAGCTACTAGCTGGTAACAGCTGGTGTAGTAGAATAATTATCTTCATAAACAAGTTATGAAGCTTAAACAAGGCGTGAGGTGGTTATATTTATTTTTTGCGAAAATGACTCGTGCTTGTGTTCCTAAATGATTCCTGAACTGCCTTTTACCTCGTAATGAAGCAACACATTTCTTTCAATCGGTTTCTTTCATGGGCTTGGCTCTTTCCATGTCGAATACATATATTAATTTAAAATAATGAAATTACCGAAATAGTGAAATCAAACCAAACTTACAAATAAGCGCGAAATGTTATGTCAAATTCATTCTATGACTGATAGGTCCGAGATAGTCACGCCATCTACTATTAGCTTTGACTGGCCTTCCCGCGCGGGATTTGCCACAGTGTAGCCAGAGCTTAAAACACATACATAATTACATAGCAATCATAGCATCGTGCAATTCCCAGAAAGGATGTTTTATTCCCAGACTCCCAGTAGTTTCATGTACCTAGCTAGATCCACATGGAACTACTGCAATTCACTAGTTCCGTGTATGGAACTCGTGGGAGTGTTATCATACGTTAGGCGTTTATTCCCCGTAGGAGGTGCGAAGTACTACACCCACATTTCATCAGGCAGTTATGTTTCAGGCCCTTGTAAATAGTCTATTCCCATTAATCCGGCACAAATCCAGACTCCGGGCGGCTATTAAGATACGAATGAAAACCCAATACTTTCATTATTCTCTTGCGCTTATCCCAATGTGTTTAGGGTCGGCCAACATGTATTTTTTTTTGTCCATACTTCGCCATCTTGGTGGTGAGCCTTTTCTAGCGATATCATTTTTCACACAGTCCACCCATCGTATCTTTTTTTTCTGTAGGGCATCTCAAAGCTGACCTCTGAGGTCATGACTATTTAACCAGTCAATCCTGTGGGTGCCTTAAGCTACTAAACTCAAAGCCTCTTGCGCTTATCCCAATGTGTTTAGGGTCGGCCAACATGTATTTTTTTTTGTCCATACTTCGCCATCTTGGTGGTGAGCCTTTTCTAGCGATATCATTTTTCACACAGTCCACCCATCGTATCTTTTTTTTTCTGTAGGGCATCTCAAAGCTGACCTCTGAGGTCATGACTATTTAACCAGTCAATCCTGTGGGTGCCTTAAGCTACTAAACTCAAAGCCTCCAGCCAGAGGCTCGATTCTTTGGTCTTCCCCTACTCTTATAGAAAATAATGGAAAACCCAAAGAAAAAAAAAGAAACATTATTTTAGTAATCTTTTATTTACTTAAACAATAACAAAAATAATAAACATTGCATGGATAATTTACTACAAAAGAACACTAATCTACTTACTTGCAATCTATTTCAATAAAACTTAGGAACATAGAGGAAGATCTCAATGGATAAAACGTTTTCCACACATTATTCATTATTTTCATCATAACTAGTTAATTGAATAACATTATATCACACATAGCAGTAAATCTATAACTTATTATAATAATTAATAAGTTCCATAGCTATTTGAAACCACTACGAGAATGTTTTCTTCAAGTATCTCGGATCAAAGCTGTTGCAATATTTGTAACGGTAACTAAAAAAAATCTCGGCCTAGCCTTTATCCAACTATGTTGGGGCCGGCTTCCAGTCTAACCGGATGCAGCAGTGAGCTGAATACCAGTATTTTACATGGAAGGACTGCCTATCTGACCTCCACAACTCGGTTACTGGGTAACACGATACCCCTTAGTAAGACTGGTTGTCAGACTTTCGGGGTTCTGACGACCCGTAACAACCATCAAAGATTCAAGAATGACAGCTAGTACCAATGGCTTAACATGCTTGCCGAGGCAGAGGGCTCTCCGTATGTGAAGATGGTCACCCATCCATGGACTGACAGCAGCAAGCTTCTATTAACCTGATCGATTGACCCGTGCGGCTGTTATTACTTAGCCACGAGCCCCTCTTGTAATTATAGAAGTTATTATAGTCGCATCACTTGATTTGTGACAACGGATTAAATTCCATTACAAAATGGGGATTTACCCAAATCAATTTTACAATAATCAATTCTTTATCATACCAAATGAAGTGGCAGCCTGATTACAGACTAGCCTTTTACAAAGATAGCCTTTTGTTTTTAGGCATCCTTTATCTATGCATACATAATAAAAGACAAAGTCGCTTTTCGCGTTTGTCAGCGTTGTTCTTCTAAAATATGCAACGGATTTTGAATCATGATTAGAGAATGTATTCCGGAAGGTTTATGTGTATAAATCATTAATATTAAATTATAGATAATTAAGAAATCTCGATGTTTTGTCAAGTCCTAAAAACCTTGTGAAGCAGGGGCAGGTCGCTAGAGACCATCATTAGAGAACGGCTCGACCGACTCTGCTGTTTTTTTTTGCTGTGTTCTTAATTTTCAGGACAAGCTAATTTAGATGGTATTTTTTTCTATGAAATCTCAATAAAACTGGAGATAGATACCTGAAATTCACGTGGACGATGAGCACGAACTGCTAGTCTATAATATAGTACATTACAACTCTTGATATGGTTTCAGGAGTAGCTATAGAACTTCACAGTACATTTTGTAATTCTCCACCCACTCACATAACCCACGGGATTGCATGACGCATTTCCAAATTTACTTTGAAAATATAATTCATTTTGCTACATGATGCTGTTCGCAAGTTTTATAATTTGAGACCGATTACTCACAATACCTTGTCATGGCTATTTACAATTTTCAATTCATTTATCTAATTCCAGTGCCAGATCAGCTATATATTTAGTTTTATTTATTTTATGGACACCTCTTCTGTTTTCATCAATATAATTTACATATTTTTTCGTGTAAGTATTAAAGCTATGGTAAAAATATGATATTTTTGATGTAGCTTTTTCATTCCAAAACCTTTTTCCTGCTTGTTATATTTCTTTGTTCCCAATCCATTGCTACATGGATTACAGAATCTTAACTACTTGCAGTAGCCTTTCTAATCTCTAGTTAGTGCATTCCAGTACCTTAATATTTTACAAACTACAACAATTCTTTTACATACGTCCTCTTTTCTGATTCCTCTAACCAGACATCCCTAAGTATGAAATACAAACATACATAAGTATTAATGTTCATAAGATCAATTGCATAGGTCAACAGGTTGCTGAGCTCTCTGAAGAGACATAGCTAAGGCGAATACCAATGGCAGTAACATAATTTACTTTAGGAAAAAGACAAAATTCATGCAAACAGAATCAACTCAAAAAGCACTGTTGAAATGGAAAACCTGTACCCTAATTGCGTAATACAACACAATCTGTTTCGATTTGAAACAGATTGCTAATCCATTGTTTCATAAGTTGGAAAAAAAATCTGCTCAACAACGTAAAACACGCAATGAATGTTGTTGAACTGTCAAAATGAAACAAATTAGGCAAAATTGTTTTTAAAAAAAGTTACGCAATTAGGGTACAGTTCTATTACAAATGCATGTCACAAATAACACACATATTGAAGACAGAGCTCTATAATCTATTACAGTACAATTTGGGTAGAAAATCAACATAATCTATCACAAAACACTAGCTCATCTGCGGAGCTCACTAAAACACCACCGCACTGTTGTTCTCATTTCCATCGCACTAGGCACACTCAGGTCGCACATGACGTCACAACACTAGGCACTATCACTATGAAGTTAGTTATTAGACAGTTCTGGACTCTAGTACTGTCCTCGTTGGAAGCCCAGTCCTACGCCGCGCATGGTGTGGGTAGTTGCTCTGGCGACTTCGTACTGTGCTTGCATTGCTTGAAAGAGTTCCTCTTGCTTCTTGATTGGGTCCACCGCTTTTTCTGGAGGCTCCGGCTTGACTGCGGCTGTTGGAATAGAGATATTGATTAGTGAATTGTTCACGGCAGTCTGTGGCCCCGAACCTATCGTGCCAATCCCCTTCAACCAAATACGCAGGTGGCTACAGGAGTTCACCCACACACAAGCAGAGAACTGGTGGACCTCGACACCAGGTTGCAGGCAGTCCAAGGAAGCTATGTCATCCTTGGATAGCAGGCTAACCAGGCGTTTATTACGCCTGGACAGGAACGGCCTGCGCCTGGTGACGGGGACCATCACGGGGCACTGCTCGCTAAACAAACACTTCCATACAATAGGCATAACGGACAGTCCTCTGTGCAGGGCGTACATGGAGGCTGAGAAAACCGTAGCGCACGTGCTTTTTGAATGCACAGGCGTCACCCAGATTAGAACAGAAACCCTCGGGTCACCCAGATCCTACACAGATGTTCTGAACAGACCAGGAGATTTAATTAGCTTCTGGAGGGAGGTGGGCTGGTTGGAATAACCACCAAACGGTCGCCATGGCCCACGCACAATGGTCCACCTTACGGACTAAGTGCGGAAACCAAACCCTTTAACATAGATAGTGAATTGTTTGTCAGAATCTTGGATTGACTTCTAATATGGCAGGGATTTATGAGGTTGATAAACCAGCAGTTCTAAAATCTGCTTATTACTGATGTATATATGTCATCCGCCACCTTATCCAAGAATTTTATGATCACATTTAATTTAACAACATTAACAATATTAACCCATTCTGCATTAAATCTCATATCATATCATAAAAAGTGGCTGCCATGTAGGCAGCCACCTTTTATGACATTGAGAGGCCTATGTCGAGCAGTGATAGGCTGAGTGAGTTTATTGGCGAAGAGATCTGATTATAAAGTCTAATGCATTCCTTATATGACGAAATAAAACAACACCACACACGATAAACATAACTGACATATTATTTTAAATTGATATTATTATTTCTTTTAATGTAATCTATTGACATGCCACCTTAATTGTAATTACTTTTTTGTGTTAATTTCTCACTTACACCACACACTTACTCACCTTAACTGTTTTTGTATGTATAATTTATGTTATTTGTTTTTTGTACTTAAATTATTGTAAATTTAATAAGAACTATGAATAATAATATTGTGCTAGCAGAACGCATTAAAGTTGTTAACTTTGTGTAGTGTTTGGGTCACCAAGATACAGGCTGTGCCTAGTTTGGGACCCGCTGTCTAATTCTAAGTCTTCTGTTAGTGAGAATTTCATACCATGCTATTTAGGTTGTATATTTATGAACTTTGTGTAAGCTAAATAAATGAATTTGAATTTTGTACGCCATAAATATTAGCAAAACATAGTGCGCATATTTTAGACTATACTATCTCTAACCATACCTATGTTTAACAAAATAAATGATTGATTGATTAAAAAGTGACAATCACCTGGCTCTTTGATGCCCATAAGCCTCATGAACTTGGACACCTGCTTGCCGTCGTTGTCCTGCGCGAACCGTGTGCCACTCCACTTGGCAGCCTCCTCAGCTTCCGACTTATTCTTATTCGACCACAACAACTTGCGCTTTTGTACCTGCAGAAAGACAATCGTTACAAAACATCTCAGAGAACTCAGAAAAATTATGTAAATTTTTTGTCGGCCTGATACGAATTTTCGGCCGAAACCTTTTTTTTCATAAGTTATTCTTTTTTAAATAATAGAAGTGCAGTTTCAATCTTTTCATTATTATATTTAACCATTTAAACTTAAATCACACGAAATTTACTTTTCTCAAAGACTTAATTATTAATAATCAAATAATTTGCGAAAAAGGGCAATTTTTCAGCATGTTCTGTTATTGGGCTTTTAAATTGTTGTGACTATGAATAAATTAATTGAAAGCATTGATTTGCAAGCAGTATCTACTTAAGTATGTTTCGACAGAAAACATAATTAATTTTAGCGAAAACTGATAACGAAATT
Organism: Agrochola lychnidis; assembly: GCA_963680765.1. NCBI lineage: Eukaryota > Metazoa > Arthropoda > Insecta > Lepidoptera > Noctuidae > Agrochola > Agrochola lychnidis. Next base: position 11,122,228 of record OY796868.1, on the reverse strand, counting down.
CGGTCAAACTCAGATTGATTTCTCCTTTAAATAAAGAATTACCCATGATCACGGTAGCTAAGCGAAAAATGATTTTTTTGTCATTGACTTTTTTGTCGTTGACTTTTTTTTTTACTTTCCAAGGGGACCCCAAATTGTTGTGTACCCAGAAGTCCCGGCTTGCCCTAAGACGGCCTTGGGAGTATGTCTTGTGTTCACCTATATTTGTCTAATAAATAATATTCTCTTTCAGTATTGTAACATAAATAACATACCTGGTCCATAATCTTGTTAGCATTGACAGCGGTGGGGTTGTAGTATGAAGGGAGGTGTGACCCCGGAGGCGGAATTTCGCAGGCCGCCGCCCGAAGTTGCTGTGCTGTGGCCATCGAGCCGTCTGGTGTCTTGATCTGAAGACCTAAAGGGCAGATATAAGAATTAAGATATGTAAAATAATTTAGTTTCTTTATGCGGTCCCTAGATAATCATGCGGCATGATATGCAATTGCTGTACTGCACTAATTTTGGTAACATTATTTAGTCAATAGATAGTACAGCGAAGAGGTCTTCTGCGCTGGTATAGAATTGTCTTATCGTCGTCAATTATTTGAGCTGGGACTAAACCATTGATTTCGCGACACTGTAACGACACTTCATTTTTGTAAACGCGATTGTGCTCTTTGTTTATATTACGTTACGGATCAATGTTCTATGCTAGTATTTTTACTTTATAGGTTTTGTAAACGCAATTGTGCTCTTTATTTATATTGCGTTACGAATCAATGTTCTATGCAAGTATTTTAACGCGATCGTGCTTTTTATTTAGATAAATAAGTTTACGGACCAATGTTCTGTACCAGTATTTTTCTTCCACCAAGGCGATCTTGTTCAACTTTTCACTTCTGTCGGCACTCCCAGAGTGCCATTTTTTTTATTTACTACCAATAGTTCAATACACGCATTATTGGTAACAAAGAATCTGTGCCTTTTGCATGACATACCGATCTGATCACGCGTCATGCATTTTCATTGCATGATGAAAAATTGTCAATCAACTGCTAGCACGTAGTTTGCATCTCATTCATTTCATGCAATACAGCTAAACGGTCATGCATGCATGACAGCAAGGAATGCAATTCTTGCTGTCATGCATGCATGACCGTCTAGGGTCCGCATTATGATTTGATTGGAAATAAACAATATATGTCTCTGGGACATAAACAATTAGTGCATAGCATGCTCAGCCTATAATGGGCCTGCCTTTTCCCATTGCTGGAACACAGAGCTTCTCTCTATGAGAGGGAGTGGGCCGTAATCCACCACGCGGGCCCAGTGCGGGTTGGTGGCTTAAAAGCTTATCTAAACTAATATTATAAAGAGAAAAGATTTGATTTTTTTTTTTGTACGTTTATCTCAAAAACTACTTAACCAATTAAAAAATCCTTTCATCTATAGAAAGCTACATTATCAGCGAGTAACATGGGCTATATTTTATCGACTTCCACGCGAACGAAGGCACTAAAAGACTCCACATGCGGCGATTCTTAAATGTACGTCAGGCGCTCTCTGCACAGTCAGCCTTGCTATCAACTTACTAATTACAGACAGGCTAATAACTTCTGCATAAGCTATTCTTATCTTTCTACCAATACAGGAACGTTGAAATTTTTCGTCGGTTATTAAAAAAAATCTGTTCCAATCATTTTAACCGCGTAGGTATTGCACTTTTCTATGAAACAGCAGATTTAAAAAAAATTACCACCCAAAAATTTCAACGCAGGGGGATTCAGAATCATGTACTGAATCCATGGTAATAGTTTTCGCGTCGATCCTGTACAGTTCATGCCGATAAGAAAACTTAACATTTTACAACAAAAATCTGAAGTAACTGAATAACTTCGTTTTTTTATGAAAGTAGCGGCATTAAACGGCATTTCTACATAATTATCTCATCTTACAACACAATATTACTACTATACTAACCCATCTTCTCCATAACCTCTAGTTTCTTGTTGACCTTGTAGGACGTGGGCCGGTAGTCGGCCGAGGGCGGGGAGGCGCGGCGCTCCGACGAGTGGGCGGCCGGGTACTGCGCCCCGCGGGACTTGGAGCGCGAGCGCGAGCGGCGGTCGTGGCGGTGGCTTGATGACCTAAGACTAAGACAGTGTAAATAGGATGACTAGTAATATATTGTCTGTTCCAAAAGTATTTAAGGCGACGATAACCGACTTTTAATGATTTTATACTGAAGATGACGTCTAAACAAGTGGTGTTAATAATTTGTAAAAAATATATGTTAAATTAGAGCATTTTTTTATATTTTAATATAGGCATATTTTGGATTATGTTTATATTACATAGTGAAATTAATTTGTAAAGTTATGTCTAACGCGGGTAAAAAACTGAGAATGACGCAAAATGTATCAAGCGTATTTTTCTGAAATCTTTACCATTTTAAAGATAATTTAATTAATTATTGATTTTTTAGTATACGTGTTTTATTAAAATACCTTTTGTTTTAATTATAATAAATTAATAATGCGTCTAATTTGGGACAGCGCTCCTTGATGGGCGAGTCCGATTACTGGCTGGACGTAAGACGCGTTGCGTGAGCTCAGTACAGAACACGCAAGGTAACCACTAAGGTCACTGTCATATATCTGCGTCTTAATGAAAGTGTAAACAAACCCAGTTCTAACACAGATGAATATAGATGTCACTCCGCATTTTAGGTATGAAGCTACAAGTAGGTACGCGGCGGGCTCGACTTGTCGTATTCGGTGGGCGTAACGTAGTCAGAAGATATAAGAGTTACGTGATAGAAAGAGAGGCAACTTTTAGGTTATAACTGTAGTTAATTAGCTCTGTGTGACCTGATATGCACTTTATTGTGTCGTAGCAAGAATCGCTTTTTATTTAAATGTTTTGCGGAGTGACCCATATGGGTACTAATCTGTGGTACAGGTTAAATTCTTATGCAATCACTCACCTAATGGGAATTTGTAATGGTGGACATATACGCTACGAGAAATCGTTACGATCAGACTGTACAGTTCGAACGGTACAGATAAATCGCTACATCTTTATATATATAATTCTTCTGTGAGTGTGTATGTCACTGAACTTCTCTCAAACGACTGGACCGATTTTGATGAAATTTTTTGTGTGTGTTCAAGGGGATCTGGGAATGGTTTAGATTCACAATCGGACCCGATAGGTGGCGGTATTCGGTCAGGACAACGTCTGTCAGGTCCGCTAGCGTTGTGATTTGAAAGTCGATGAAACGAAAAAGCGACAGTAAAAAGAGACAGACACATAAATTCATAAGATTTAACGTGGGAGAAAATGAGATAGGAAGCATTATACAGTGTTTCTTATGTTCGTGGTTCTCTTTGTGCTCTGCTTCGTACCCCCTCCACTCGTGTTTACCAAGGCATAGTGGGAGTTTGGGCCTCAGCGTTGTACGTGTGTTAATACGTTTTTGTGAGCGTACAAATTTAGTTTTTTTAATTTTTGAAGGTTTCACTTCTACCACGTGTGAATTGCACAAGTTATTTGTTTTTTAAGACTGTGCAGTCGAACGGAACAGTATGAAAATTTCAATTAATTAATCGGAATCGGACGAACTGTGCAGAGTGATCGTAACGTGTATGCGCTCGTTAACACATTCATCAGTACGTAATTAGTAGTTAGTAAAATAATTTAGAAGGTTTCAACTTTAAATCTCTCCATTATTTCCAACAATTTTTTTTTTTTTAATAACATTATTAAGGTTACACTAGTCGGTCATTCTTCCTTACAAACGTAGTATGGTAGTGGATAGTGATAGCTGGTGGTGGCGGCTAGTCACTAACCACACGACAAGAAGAAGAAGAACGTAGTATGGTGATTACTCCGTCTGATTGACGGTGTACGTTCAAAACTAAAAATTATATCAATTTGTCTTGTCATTATCTAGCCCTGTATGGAAGCAGAATTGGAAAAATATATTGGTTTGGAAGTTATGAGCGTCGAAACTTTCATAATTATTTCAGCACAAATTTTAGCTCATCTTTGGGCGTAAATAAATAACTTATGTAGTATAAAAATGGCAAAATAGAAACCATACAGGGATAGATTACATAACATAACATCACGCCTTGTTTCCCCGAAGGGTTGGGCAGAGGTGTCCCTGTAGCAGGTACACCCACATTTCGCCAGTTATGTTTAAGTCCCATGTAATAGGGGGCGAGCCTATTGCCATCAACCGGGCACAACAATCCAGACTCCGAGCTGCTGCTGAGAAATTTCAGATAGAAAAACCCAATAACACTTTGCCCGACCCGGGAATCGAACCCAAGACCTCATGTTCAGCAGTAGCGCTTGCGACCACTAGACCAACAGGGATAGATAATTTGTTTAAATAATTTTATTGAGAGTAGATACATCCAGTAGTGTATCCATAATATCTATACGCCCAAGGGTCTGTTCATGAAATTTTACGCGCTCGTTTTCGTTATAAATAAATCATCGTTTATTTCACTAGATAAATAAATACTAAATAAATCAATAAGTATACTAAATAGCATGCATATTAGCCACGCCACTAACGAGTTCGAGCCATCGACTAGTGCAACCTTAAGTTGAAATTAAAAAATCATCAACAAATATTATGGTTAGTAATCAAATCAAAGCACTCAATTTGTAAGTGGCATGGCTCTACAAATCGGCATCCACAAGGGTACAGGTACGTTTTCTGAACCATTGTCTACATTTTCATCAGATACTTTTGGTACGGACCAGAGGTTGAATAGGTCTCTTTATTATAACATCAGACAAATCATAAGCTCCTTCTTAGGAAGGCAATGGTGCCGATTCCCTTGTTCACAAACTAAACTTAATTTAAGTTCAGTGCATCTTTTTCTTTCTATTTCATTAAGAAAAGGACAGAAGATAAATTTTAGTTTTGTCCTGTCAAATTAATCAGTGCCTGTCACTACTCCATACAAGTTTAGACGTGATTAAAATTACGTCAATTTACGTCAAGCGCTGATTAATTTGACAGGACTAAACTAAAATGAATCTTATGTCCTTTACTTAATGAAATAGAAAGAAAAAGATGCACAGAACATAGAACATCTAGGACATCCTAGAACCAAAAATTCGAACCCAAACAGGTGCTTTCCTTTGTGTAAATTATACACCACAAAGGAAAGCACCTATCTGGGTTCGTTACTACGTCCTACAACTCGAAGTCGCGGTTGTTAGCACTGGGCCACCACAGCTCTCGCTGGGCCACCACTGCTCTCGCTGGGCCACCACTACTCTCGCTGGGCCACCACTGGTCTCGCTGGGCCACCACTACTCTTGCTGGGCCACCACTGCTCTCGCTGGGCCACCACTACTCTCGCCGGGCCACCACTGCTCTCGCTGGGCCACCACTGCTCTCGCTAGGTCAACACTACTCTTGCTGGGCCACCACTGCTCTCGCCGGACCACCACTACTCTCGCTGGGCCACCACTGCTCTCGCTGGGCTACCACTACTCTCGCCGGGGCACTACTACTCTCGCTGGGCCAACACTACTCTCACTCTCGGAGGGTAGTGTCTTAACTTTTTGTTTTTGTTTGTTACCCGTCTTACTTGCGTTAGCCTGTTTTAGTTTATTTTATTTTAATTTAGTATATTAAATTGCAATGCAGCAAGATATTGTTATCAATACTATGTACGCCGTAATTTTCATGTACATTAGTCCTTTAGTTATTAAGATTATTTCTAGCAGAAGTTTAATAAATAGGTAGTGGTGGCTCAGATTTTATTTAATGAACCACAATAGCCAACGTTTGGCTGCCAGGTAGAATTACGGGTTGAAGACAGCGCGAGCGTTGGCGCCTGAGTCCATTACTCGAATAATTATTTATTTAAAAGTTTAAAATTATGTATTGCTTATGTTGAAACTGTTTGTCCCTAAAGGTTCATTAGAAAACCAGCATTTATCTGGCATTAATGCTGAAATGGACCTTTTTGGCGCAGCCGTGAGCCACACACTGTAATTGTTGTTAAACGTTATCTCTTTATTTTTAAAATTTGTATTTCGGTGCTTCACGAACTGCGTCCAAATAAAAGTTATTCTTTCTGTCTTTCTTTTCTTTCCAGTGTGGAGCAGACTTTTTCTTAAGCTTACCGTTTTTCCTCGGAGCGCCTGCCATGGCGATCTCTGTCACGTTCGCGTTCTCTGTCCTTTTCCTTATCACGACGCTCGCGGTCTATGAATCTAAAACAAAATAAAGACTTTGAAAAAATGAGGTTATATCAATTATTTTTCTAGCAGGCACTGATAATTATTAAGTATACAATAGTCATTGTCAACAGTGGTACAGCCCGATTCAAACTTTATGCTCGGAACATGAGGCGAGTTGCTGCGCAGTAACGAATTCACGTGTCAACGGGGGGGGAGGGGTGCGGTACCGCGCAGCGAGTAGTGGACTTCAGAACCGCCATAAAGTTTGACGCGTACTATAAATTGTTAACAAAGCTTTTAAGAACACTAGGGATTATTTGTATATATATAAATTATTACAACTTTTTTGTTCAATGAGTTGCAATTTATTTATTTGAGAACTTTACAGTTTAGGGTTATTATTTTCCTTTTATCGTCTACAAATATTTTAATTGGATGCAAGTTATTATGAATGTCTCGATAGTCAATACAGTCACACTTTTGATTCTAGGCTGATATAAGAGTGCCAGCAACGCCTTAACCAGGTGGGTAGCCTCAATAATATAACCTTTCAATAGATCAAAGAACGACGCGGCCGACGAACTTGCCATAAGGGGGTCGTGCATGGCACCAGTGGGGCCTGAACCCATCGCGCCACTCCCCTTCGGTTACCTTCGCATTCTGGTAAGGAAACGAACCAGAGACCAACATCACAAACTATGATTGGACCGAGTGCAGGCAGGCCAAGGAGGCACTCCCTACAATCGATGGCCGCCTTACGAAACAGGTTCTCTGACTAACGAAACAACAGCTGCGTACAGTTACAGCAGCTGTAACTGGCCATGGGTAATTTAATAAACACCTCTTTGTCATAGGAGTCACAGACAGTCCGCTGTGCAGAGCCTGCATGAAGGACGACGATACAGCAGCTCATGTGCTATTTAACTGCCCGGTGGTAGCCACATACAGTAACGTTTTTCGTAGTCTAAAAATTTGTACTGTAAGGGACATTTTTGTAACGATAGAGTTTTAATAATACCAATCGATAGAGCGAGAAATTCTGAATCCAATAATATTTACATTAACTGATAATTCTAATTGTAATATGTAATTATAATTAATTTGTACAAAATATTGTGAAACATTTTAAAAGAGTAACTATGCAGTTTAGTGCTCATTCTTCTCCATATGAAAAAACCTTTTGGAAGGTATCTAGAATCAATTCTATTTTCTTGTAACTTTAATAAATTATTTGGCTTTGATATTGAATACGGTACCTGGGCGACACGGCATCCCTAGCATCTTGGGACCTCCTATCAGCTGGTGGAGGACCCTCATTGGCGTAAGGCTTGAGGTCCATAAGCGCGGGCACTTTCTCGCGGTCATCAGGCCGGTCGCCTAGCAGACCGCGGCGAACGGGCTCGTGTGTGCGACCGCGGTCGCGGTCACGGTCTGATCTGTGGTAGGAAACATAGTATTAAACTGCTGTTCAAATATACAACGTATCTTTGAAATGAAATAATATTTATTTCTGTAAGCAAATCTTCTAAGACACTTTTACACGTCAATGCTTTGGTCAATATTTGAAAACTATATGGCGCCGGCATTTCCTAGCGGACAGATCTCTGAGAATCAATGTCGAAACAAGCTCAGAGATCATGGTCTCTTTATGCCTGCATAAACTGTTAAGCAGATGTAGTACGTAGCTGTATCTGAGATGAATCTGGTATTACACATGTGTATAGGGGGCGGTAACTACTAAGCAGTACGTAAAGCGTCTTCTCGTCACTTGTACATTAGTGAGGCACGGGGGTGTAACACCACCAACTTCATAATTCCGGGCTGCTACAGATAATTTCTAAATTGAAGTTTATTTTTAGGCTAACCCGTGTTTCATGACCAGCAGCCATATAAATGGGCCCGCGTGGTGGATTACGGCCCACTCCCTCTCACAGAGAGGAGGTCTGTGTCCCAGCAGTGGGAACATTATAGGCTGATGATGATGAGCCATATAAATTTGCCACAAGACCAACGAAGAAATAGTCATCTTTACGTGCCTTTGATGTCCACCTCGCAAAGGATGGCTCGCAAAATTACCACTTCTTAAAATGCCTCCCGGACGCAAAATGTCCATTTCTCGGAGTTTCTCTTTTGCAAAATGACCACTTCGCAAAATGTCCTTTTTTTCCAATGCACATTAAATCCTTCATATTAGTACAAAAAGAGCCCAAAGGACAAGGAGAAATATTCGGAGTTCATGGCCAACCTCCAGTAATTGATTGGAGAGGCACTAAAAGAAAAAGTTTAAAAATGAGGAGTAATTCACCAGTACCTATATTTGTCATCCCTGCGCGGTGACCGTTTATCTGAGCGGTCTCTATCGCTGCGTGCACGCACGGGCGAGTCACGGCGTTTGTCGCGCCGGTCGAACTCGCGGTCGCCGCGATCGCGGTCGCGGTCGCGGTCACGCTCTCGCTCGCGGTCACGTTCACGACTATCATCTGTGAACAAAGTATCGTTTAGAAATATGCTTTTTTTTTTATCGAATTTAGTTTATGCATTTAGAATAAAGATATTTTTTTGTAAGGAAGTTAGGGCCTGCGCGTGCGGGCCCTCACGACGAGGAATGCTGTGGCCCGGGGTGGGGTCGTTTTGGCGGTGTCTCTAGACATCGCCAATGCCTTCAATACCGTGCCCTGGAGTTGCATCAGGGAGGCACTCCGGTATCACCGGATGCCGACCTACCTCTGTCGTGTAGTCGAGGCCTATTTGACGGACACGGCCGTCATCTGCCCCGGTCACCAAGGAGAATGGAACCAGCGAGAGATGTCGTGCGGTGTCCCACAGGGATCAGTCCTGGGGCCGCATTTGTGGGATATCGGATACGACTGGGTTTTGCGTGCCGACCACAGCGGCGTCAGCGTGGTTTGCTACGCTGACGACACATTGGTCCTGGCCCAGGGAAGGTCGCACCAGGCGGTGGCCAAACTAGCAGGATCCGGCAATTGGGACTCGAGGTAGCCCTGCACCAGTCCGAGGCCATGTGTTTTCATGGTCCTCGGAACGCACCACCGTCGGTTTCCCAAATAATGGTAGGAAGGTTTCCCATCGGCGTCGAGTCGACGATGAAGTTTTTTTGTTTTTGGGCTCTGGAGGCAAAAATCCTCGCGCACATAATGGGAGTGTCGCGAGGAGGTGAAATGCCGGGGCGTAACTCCGCTGCCGCGAGAAATCACGGCACGGCGGACAGAGTTCTGGCGGGATCTCGTGGTGACATGGAGAGTGCGATTGTCGCAACCCAGTGCTGGGCACGCCACAATTGCGGCGATAAGTGGGTCTTTGAGGAGTGGCTAGAGAGGCGCCACAGCGTCCTCACCTTCAGCCTGACGCAAGTCTTCACCGGACACGGTTGCTTTGGTAGGTTCCTGTTCCGGATAAGGCGGGAGGAAACGCTCAAGTGTCACCATTGTGTGGATCGCCCGGAGGACACGGTGGTGCTTACGATGGAGGTCTGCCCGGCTTGGGCGGAGCACCGCCGTGTCCTCGTGGAGGCGATAGGCGGCGGTGATCTCTCGCGTCCGGCCTTAGTCCAGATCATGGTACGGAGCGAGACGGCATGGGAAGCTGACATCTCCTTCTGCGAAGCAGTAATGCTCGCGAAGGAGGAGGCAGAACGCGTTAGGGAGAGGCAAATTTCGCGCCCTCACGCCCCTAATCGCCGCAGGAGACGCCAAGGGCGTCGGGAATCCCAGGCTGATTCCCGGCCACCGTAGGCGTGGGCTTGCGGACGGTGAACAACAAATAACTCGCCGTCCGATAAATTACAAGATATTAAGTTAGCTTAGGTATTATTGGCTGCAAGTCTAACATATAACCTTACTTACCTTAAGGCCTATTTTCAATGCCTCAAAGAGATGTCAGCTAAATTGACGGGGTCCGCTAGGGCCAATGCCTGCCGGGGGTTCGAAGAAAACCGATAGGGACATTGTGGCCCCCGGCAACAGGGCAACTGAAGGAACACGGGTGGGCTTTAGTCAGTAAGAGTCTGACACGCCCTCCCGCTCCGCCCAGAGCGGGAGAAGTTATTTGATAATTTCCCACTCAAAAAAAAAAAGCCTATTTTCAATGTAAACCATGTTTTTTTAAATAAATGATTTTCATGATAAAATACTTATGTTCTAACTTCGTAGTTCCCACAGCATTAACTTGGACCCTTATCATAAATTTCGATTCAACATGCAACATTTTACGACTCGTTGATAATTTTAATGCATTCTGTTGTTGACTGTTGTGAATTCAATTAGATTACAAAGTAGTGTGCCTAAGCGATTAGAACATGGAATGGAAACAATATCGTGACGTTTCGATTTAGGCGGTTCGCCTCGGAAGTAATACTACTAATTGCGTTTTCTCCTACCATCTTAAAATATATAATATATGCTAGGTAGGTAAGGTATACATTTAAATGGAGGCTATTTGCTAATTAGCATTTGCATTGCAGAGCACTAATAATATAAGTAATAATTACAAATGAATAGAAGAGCTGAGCAAAAGATTCGTAGCAATAAGTTTATTTATATGTTTTACTATGTAGTAAAATTAAGAGGCCTTGAATTGGGCCAAACTAAATTCATATTGATGTGTCATATTCTAATTCAAACCTTACTTTAAACCGGACGGACCATTAAATTGTGTATGTATGTATTGCCTGGAGTTTGTCTGGGATCTGGGATAGTGCTATACCATCATGCCTAATTGTACCGCCAAGCAACGCAGCTGTGTTCCCCATTGAAAGGTCCCATACCTTTCAAATGGGAACATACTGCCACTGCCAGTGTAATTACAGGCATGTAATGTCCATAGAAATATTTAACAAACTACTGAATTAATCAAAAAAGAAGACAATTATTAATACATTTATAAAAAAAACTAAAACAATTTTTAATAAAAAAAAATGCTAGTCTAAACGAATAATGACAAAATATGAGTGCTAACATCCTTTTTTTTTTGTTTTGGGTGGGAAATTATCAAATAACTTCTCCCGCTCTGGGTGGAGCGGGAGGGCGTGTCAGACTTTTACTGACTAAAACCCACCCGTGTTCCTTCGGTTGCCCTGTTGCCGGGGACCACGATTTCCCTATCGGTTTTCTTCGAACCCCCGACAGGCATTGGCCCTAGCGGACCCCGTCAATTCTGCTAACATATCTTTGAGGCGCGCGTGGAACACAACGCGCCGTCGACCCGGGCTTGGTCCTTATCGGACGGCGAGCTACCCATTGCTCACCGTCCGCAAGCCCGCGCCTACGGTGGCCAGAAATCGGCTCGTGATTTGCGCCCTGGGCGTCTCCTCCTGCGGCGGTTAGGGGCGTAAGGGCGCGAAATTTGCCTCTCCTTCACGCGTTCCGCCTCCTCCTTCGCGAGCATTACCGCTTCGCAGAAGGAGGTGACGGCCTGCCATTTCCTCTCGCTCCGTACCATGGCCTGAACCAGGGCCGGACGCGAGAGATCACCGCCGCCGATCGCCTCTACGAGGACACGGCGTTGCTCCGCCCAAGCCGGGCAGACCTCCACCGTATGCTCCACCGTGTAGTCCTAACATTCTTAAATCTGTTTAATCTATTGTGCTAACATCCTTAAATAGATAGGGTCCATAATGATCACATATAATTTTAAGTTACCACCTAAGTAGGTATACATTGTGGAATGCAAATAAAGTATTGAGTATTGAGGCACTTCACACTTGAGAAATTTCAAATTTGTCTCTGGGATGGCAATGCTATAATGATATCTCTGGAATTGCAGATATCTATAGGCAGCGTGTTGCCAGTGATGACATAAGGCACTGAAACGTGGTCGCTCTCAATGCGCCGTAATAGAAGGCTAAAAAGTCACCCAAAGGGCAATGGAGAGGGCTATGCTTGGAGTTTCCCTGCGTGATCAAATCAAAAATGAAGAGATCCGCAGGAGAACCAAGGTAACCGATATAGCCCGAAGAATTGCCAAACTTAAGTGGCAATGGGCAGGGTACATTGCTCGCAGAACAGATGGCCGATGGGGCCCAAAGGTTCTGGAGATGCGACCGCGTACCGGATGACGTAGCGTTGGAAGACCTCCCCACAAGGTGGACCGATGATCTTATGGAGGCCGCAGGAATCCGCTGGTGGCAGTGCTTGGGGGAGACCTATGTCCAGCAGTGGACGTCTTTCGGCTGAAATGATGATGATGATGGAGATAGGCGGTGGCGGCGGTTTGATTGCCAATCTATACATATTATAAACTAAACTCGCTTATCGTGTATGTGACCACGTTGTTCTTTAAGGCGACGATAACCGACTTTTAATAATTTTATACTGAAGATCACGTTTAAACGAGTAGTGTTAATGACTTGGAAAAAATATATGTTCAATTAGAACATTTTCTTAATAACTTAATTTATGAATATTTTAGATTGTTTATATTACATAGTGATATTAATTTGTAAAGTTATGTCTAACGCAGATAAAAAACTGTTTAAATACCCCGAATAATAATCAAGATGAAAATCTAAGTGTGATCCAGCCTGTTCCTTCTTGCTGTCCTCCCCTCAGCGACGCCCTAAGCCGAGGTTCGTACTCCACAGGGGGTGCCCTTAGCGAGGGTTCGCCTAGTTTTAATTAACATAGTTTATGTCTCTGGCTGGAGGCTCTAAGTGTAGAAGCTTAAGGCAGCCACAGGAAAGTCCGATTAAGCAGCCATGTCCTCATAGGACAACTGCGAGATGCCCTAGTTAAAAAAAAAAACCGGCCAAGTGCGAGTCGTACTCGCCCATGAAGGGTTCCGTAGCAGCAAGTAACATTGAATGAAAGGTAAATTGCGGTTTACGATTTATGACGTATTAAAAAAAAACTACTTGCTAGATCTCGTTCAAACCAATTTTCGGTGGAAGTTTACATAGTAATGTACATTATATATTTTTTTTAGTTTTATCATTCTCTTATTTTAGAAGTTACAGGGGGGGACACACACATTTTACCACTTTGGAAGTGTCTCTCGCACAAACTATTCAGTTTAGAAAAAAATGATATTAGAAACCTCAATATCATTTTTGAAGACCTATCCATAGATACCCCACACGTATGGGATTGATGAAAAAAAAAATTTTGAGTTTCAGTTCTAAGTATGGGGAACTCCAAAATTATTTGTTTTTTTTCTATTTTTGTGTAAAAATCTTAATGCGGTTCACAGAATACATCTACTTACCAAATTTCAACAGCATAGCTCTTATAGTTTCGGAAAAAAGTGGCTGTGACATACGGACGGACGGACAGACAGACAGACAGACATGACGAATCTATAAGGGTTCCGTTTTTTAACGAAACCCTAAAAAGGGCGGTGCTAACATGTTATAAAAAACTTACTAGATCGGCGGTCATCCCGCGATGACTGTGGCGGGGGCGTAGGCTCCGCCGGCGGCAATTCGGGCTCCGACTCGGCCTGCGAATCCTGCGACAAGAAACATAACACTTACACTACATTATCACTTTTAAATATTTATAGAGTCATTGTATTTTGTACCATACATAATGGTATTACGAAATGTTGAAGTGTTTCAATTTGTTTTCGGTAAATTGAAACACAGTCATATTTCTATGATGTAATATTGGTTTACACCTTGAGTCAAAGATAAGGAAACTTTGAAGTTTTATTTCCCTTGTGATTGAGATTTTTCAACAAAAAAATGTTCTGAAATTCCAGTTATACTGCAGTTTAAAAATGTTATTATTATTTTTATTATTTCAGTCTTTCTCAACCATATTTATTGTAGTGCAGTATGGGTGAATTATACAATTTTAATGAGAGAATTCGGGTTCCGTTTTTTCCTGGTTATTTTTACTAGGTTATGATTACCAAATAATTATGTTCCTGTTTGGTATCGATTTCAGATTCTGGTAAACATGAGGTATTGTGTACTTTTTGCCCAAACCTCTGAAGTAAAACGAGATATTGTCTGTAATACATAATAAGGGAAGAATTCTATAATGGGGATATAAAACAGCAGGGCGCGTCTGAGAGGTTCTTCGGCGACTGCTGGGCCAATTGAGCCATGAAGCCAGCAGTAAAATCGTTGAGCGCACCCATTATTTTATATCTTGTTGCATACCTACTTCTGCTTCAAAACAGTTGGTTTGCTTCAAAACCGCAGTCAAAACTACATATATTGAAACTTATAATTTGTAGTATGTATCTGAAAATTAAACCAGTATTGCAGTATCTTTTAAATGCTGCAACTTGTGTTAAGTTAGGGTTCTTTTTAACCACAGACAGATTTCATATTTATGTTTTTTGTTGTGACAGTTTGTTTCAAGCCTTGTTTTGGCCATTTATAATCCTAAATATCGGCTTTAATGTTATTCCATCATTATTATCTTGCTCTTATCCCATTTTGTTATTACATAAAGTTACTAAAACAATGACAAGTCCTTACTAAGTCAAAATATAGTATAAATAAAACCCCTTATAAATAAATTCAGAGTAAAATTATAACAAGCTTTCAACACAAAAATTGTATGGTTATAAAATTATAACTCTTGGGTTTATTTCTGATATAGTTCCGTATTTTAATAATCAGGGGAAAATGTGTGGAGGAAAGACTAAAATAAAATAGATAATATAGTGTGATGACTTCTCACTTCAATGCCATAAATATAAAAGTTATAGAAAAAATAAGAAAGCAGAGAACCTAAATAGATTATGTTTTAATAATTATAATTTATAAATTCCATAGAAAGTATATGACGTAATATATGAAATAAATATATGATAATAACATGGATCTTATGAAATATTTCATAATCGGTATTGTTCAGTAAAATCTGCTTGTATTAAATTTTGAAACTGTTCTAAAAGAAAAAAATAATCATGGATATGAGTAAATCATGATGCCAAATAGTTTGGGTTATCTTATAGCTATGTACTCACGTGAGCTTGTAGTTAAAGGGTCGCAGTGTGCATGGACTCGGTCGGTCATCTTGAAGCCTCGGCACGTACTCAAGGGGTATTTGACTTTTGTTTTGTGTCAATTTACAAATGGGTAACATATAAAATAATAAAAGTGTTAATATCATCGTTGAAAACAGCATAATGCAAAATTGCTTGTTTATTTGACTCTATTTATAAAAAGTGTACTATTATGATAATTATTTAGTTACTATTATGAGAAATTAAGATTGTTTTGAATGCTGTGAAGGATTTTGGCTTTATGCCCGAATATAGATGAAGAATAGACTACTTAGTTAACAATATTTCTACTGTTTAGTTTCATCACTTATACAAGGAGAGTATAACAGTGAAGGACCCCATCAAGTGGACTGTTACCAAGTTGACTGACTGGGGCTCTCACTGTGTTAGCATATGTGATGGTGGTAGACGTACATATGGGACAGTTACCTCGCTCATGTCCATGTTGACGTCATCGTAGTTGGTATCGCTGTCTCTGCGGCGGCCTCCAGCGCCACCCGCTGCCACCTATAATATCATTCTATTGTCAAGCAGAGAACGCAGGTTAATATCCATGATTCTCATATAAATTGCATCATAACATACAAAAAAAAAACACTCAAAACACATAAGCAATGAAAAAAAATACATTTAAAAAAATATTGTCAAGGACGCCAAAACTTACCGATGATTGTTGGCTTCCATAGCGGTCCGATTCATTCTCATCTTCGCTACCGTAACCAACAAGACAATCCATGGCTATTCCTTGTTAATTCTGGCACTAACTGTTGTGTGAATTAATAGTCTAAGCCAAATCACAGTAAAAATTTAATTTGGCTTCAGAAGTGAAAATAGCGAAGAAAATAAAATAATTGACAATGTCTGTTTTATCATTCTTTGTCTTTGCCAATGACTTTTGTCACCACAGATAAAATATTACGATAACGACCATAGACAATATACAGAGGTAAACTTTAAATAAAACTACTACTTCTAATTCTAGCAAAAACATCTCCGAAATACCGCAATAGATTGCTGGAATGTACCTCACTGGCGAAATAAGGGGCTGGGAATACGTTCTAGTGAAATCCCGAAAAGGCCAAAATATGATCAGTAAGACTGTAAGAGGCAGTTTTTAGTTGGAGGCTCTATTACTTACTATGCGTTCGCACTGGCGAAACATTCACAACGAAACATGTTGGAATCTCTATTTTCTGTCAATTTTCCATACAAAGTTTGACAGGCACTAGAGATTTCAACATGTTTTGTTGTGATGTTTCGCCAGTGCGAACGCATAGTTCTGCTCATTATAAACGTAGGGTGCTAAAATTTTCGGCCACGCTTCCCTTGCTCTTGCATACTACTTACATTTTCTTTTTCTCTGATTTTTCTGCGTTAGTCGACAAAGTATATAAGTATGAATAGTCAAAAGAAAACCTTACTTATCCGGGGCGAGAAGCTAAAATTTTAGAGGTCGCTTCGCTTGCTCTTGCATCTTACTGCCTGATCCTACATTCTCAAACTATTCTGTATAGCTGGAAGGGGTGCCCCATTTATTATTGCCGCTACGAGCCCCCGACAGGTTTAGTCCACCACTGATGTATGTACAGACGCCAGCACATCAAGCTACCCGAAACTGTCAAATTTTCCCAATCAACTTTGAACCTTAGACATCAACGATAAAGTTGAAAATCTATTAAATAAATTTGACAGATTGTAGTAGCTTGATGTGCTGGCGTCTGTACCTATCCTGAATTCCTGAGGATACACCTCAGGATTCGATTCTTACCTCAAGGTGTTATGGGGTTATGGCTTAGTTCAGCCACTGGGTTTATGGAACTACTAAGGCACGTCTAAGGCTTAATATTTCTTTATTTAGCTTCAGATAAGAGCCATGCGAGCAGGGGCTCTTTCAGATTGAAAAAAATCGAGCGAGCCTAGGTGCCATTCCACCAAAATAGTGTGTAGTGTTTGTGTGTGGTGTGTGTAGTGTGTTACAGTGTTTGTTTTAAGTACCATCCGAGGACGTGCGTATAAATACACAAGGCACGACCGAGGACCTTTTCAAAGCGAGGACCTTTTCGAGGGTCCTCGGTTTGACTTGACCAAAGATTCGTATTCTGCAAGCGATTTTGAGCCTTTCTGTGTACTTAAATACGGAAAAGTGGTCTGAACCTCTGTTTGATCAAGATTTTTCATAATCTTACACACGCATTGTGTATCCACCAGGTGGCGCCACTGTCGCCTCATACACAGCTTTTTTACATTCATTTCACGTTGGTTGTATTATCCGAGGACTTTTGTGTTAACTTTAACAAAAAAGACCTCGGTAAGGTAGCTTTTCCAAACAACGTGTATTTAAGACCTCGGTTTGCTAGATTTTCCGAACAGTGTATTCTAGTCCTCGTTTAGATAGTTTTCCTCGGGTGTAGAAGACGAGTTATGTGCTATCATCATTTAAATAAAATTATGGAAGAGAAAATTGAAGGTATACTGAATCCTTAAGCAAATCGTTAGTAGCGACTAGGTGCACGAGGAATAAGGAGGCTTCTTCTACAGTATGTGCTAAATACCTAGGCTTGCTTAGATTACACAACATTATGATTTGCACCATAATATTGTATTATCATGGGAGCTGAATACGTGTGCTCTTCATGAAGAATCTAAAGTAGAAATGCCTTCCTAGGTGAAATGTCGGTAGCAAGATTTAAGGCCCCGTGCTGTGAATTCACTCGACAGAGTTTAGGTAAATTCTTGCGATGCTATGTTTGTGTGCACCGTTCATGCACACACGCCTAAACATCGAGCGTAGTGATCGCTTAAACAGTTTTGATTCTATAGACGGTATTTTGTTAAGTAGGTACGCTTATGAAATAAGTCTGGAATGTTTGTGTATATTTATAACAATCAATATGGAATTTTATACTTTTTGTATGGAAAACATGAAAAATTATTACCTACATGTTGAGTTTTATGGGTTTATGGGTTTCATAAAGGGGGTCGAAATTTTCATTATTTTTGCAATAAGACACAATTTTCGAGATATAAGCAAAAGAACAGAAAAAAGATACAGTACAGTTTTTGCACCTGAATGAGTTATTAATTTAGTGAAAATTACAAATTCGCTATTCTGAATTTGACTTTTTTCACCTAAAATTTTGATTGGTGCCGATTCTCTTGTACACCGAACTAAACTAACTAAACTATCACTAAAATTCCTTACTTTTGACTATGAGAATCTCAAAGCTATTTTATGCAAAATAAATTCTCAAAATTTAAGAAAATTTTTGACACATCTAAATCAAATTTGACAATCACGACTCCACACGTGATACCTAACCACATGAATCTTTTTAGAGCCGGAGGCGCGCATGGTGGGCAGCCTCGACGTGTTTTATATGGAACTTTTCACTTTTTGTATGGAAAATAAGAAAAAATATTACCTACATGTAGAGTATAAGGGGTTTAAGGGTTCTATAAAGGGAGTCGAAATTTTCATTATTTTTGCGATTGGACACACCGTTTTCGAGATATAAGCAAAAGAAAAAAAAAGATTCAGTACTGTTTTTAACCGACTTCCAAAAAGGAGGAGGTTATATGTTCGTCGCGTATGTTTGTTTTTTTTTTATGTATGCCCACCGATTTCTCCGTCAATTGTGGACCGATTTTGAAAATTATTTTTTTGTTTGAAAGGGTGTGCTCTCGAATTGGTCCCATATAAATTTTATTAACTTTGCTTTGATAGTTTTTGAGTTAGCTACAAAATACGTATTTTTTTCCCACTTAGTATGTAGATGATATGTTAAGTTTCTGTTACTGGTAGCAGGTAGTGGTATTCGTAGGTAACATTTTTTCTTATTTTCCTTACAAAAAGTGAAAAATTCTATATAAAACGTCAAGGCTGCCCCCTGTGCGCCTCCAGCTCTAAAAAAAATTCACGGGTTAGGGCAAACAAATACTACGTGGACTCGCGATTGTCAAATACAATTTTAGTGTGTCAAAATATATTTAAATTTAGAGAATTTTTGTTGCAGAATAGCTTCAAGATTTTCATAGCCAAAAGTAAGGAATTTTAATGATAGTTTAGTAAGTTTACTTCGGTATACAAGAGAATCGGCACCATATTGCCATCTTAGTGCTGTCGAAATAAAATATATTCTATAATTATTTCACGATGGGAAATCATGGTTTGACAGGAATGAACGAAATTTTGGTGATTTTTAGTCTAGTTTAGAGGCATTAATTTGTGACAAGAGAATTGGCACCAGTATCCATAAAGGGATCTGTGACACTTGCGCGAAAGATATTTTCGCGAAAGACACTTGTGCGAACTCACTTGCGCGAAAAAGTTGCGGAAATGAGATTTCTTCATAACATCACGCCATCAATTTCAAAGGACCCTTTGAAATTGATGGCGTGATGTTATGAAAAAATGTGAAACACTTTGAAATTGATGGCGTGATGTTATGAAGAAATGTGAAAATTTTCGCAGCTGCCATCTTAGATTTACGTTTTGACATCAAAATCTGCTTTAGAATCCTCAAAAACTATGAAAAAGACACCCATGACGAAAAATCTGAAAATTGTCACAGCCGCCATCTTGGATTTATATTTTGACCTCACTATCAGCTTTAGCATCCTCGAAAACTATGAAAACGATACCCATGACGAAATATTTTTAAATGTTCGCAGCCGCCATCTTGGATCTTTATTTTGACCTAAAGTAGTCTTCAGTAGCGTTAAAGAACTTCGTTCCATAAATACTTCACTTATTGCTGCAATAGCATATCGGCGCGGGCATATCGGTGACGCGAACCCATAACTTTTTCCCCTACCAAAAATCACTCAAAACTATGAAATCTAAAGTCAAAATATAACTAGTGAACCCAGCAGGCAGATGTTGTCCTGTCGCAGGACAACATCTGCCTGCTGGGTTCACTACACACAGCGCCGCGCGGGTCCAACTATAGTTATGAACTATCCAAGTGACACAAAAAGAATTTTAAATAAAATATCTTAATCAGTCAAGCCGTTTAGGATAAGAAGAATTACGAACACCCGTACACCGGTATTTTTTTATTTATTGCCAGGCATGCAAAATTTTAATGTTCTTCAAAAACAAGCAAAGTACTTTAAAGTAAAATGCGGATCAAAATGTGGTAGTCGACGTACAATTTCTGGAATATGTTAACATCAGACACGTACGTGCGCGTGTGCGTGCTGCGACGCAAAGTGATACCACAGATTACTAAATAGTTACTACGTAACAGATAGTTCACTCAGTAGAAAATTTCCAATACCTACTGCTATAATAGCCTACTCCGACGCGTCAGCAACCGCTGCATGCTAAAATGTGCCTAAATGCTCAAGCGTACAGTTGTAAAATTGAACAACGTGCGTGTGCTTCGCTTGCGAAAACCGCACTGAATAAGGTCCGCAAACGGCCCGAGATCGCTCGGCCGGGCGGTAGGTAATTATAGCGCGCAAGTACATAGAGTGATGGAGGCCTGGTGATACGTCCTCACGCTGGGAAGGCCCGTTCGCTACTGACGGAATAGGTTTTCCGCGATCGTTTATATAGTTCACTTTGCCATTTATTTACGTAATGAAGTAATTGTTTTATAAAATAAAATTTAGATTCTATTAAACAATTAACTTAAGATGATGAGATGTAATTTTTAAAATTTCTTAAGTGTTTCTAAGTATTAGAAAAAAATATTTATTTGGCTTGAAGTTTTGAGAAAGTTACGTTATTTCAAAAAAAAAATTCTGCTATATTTTGTATGAAAGTTGAAAAAAGTGGTTCCGCTATGTACAAGTAGACCATATAATGATGTTGATGATATTTTTTAATTCTCAACATCAAAAGCAGTTTCTTCTAACGAAACGATCAAACGTCAGTCTCGCGTCATTTTTTGGAAAACTTGTTGCGAATTTTAGTGATTTTCCACGAATCCTTAATTTATTTGAAAAATCCCTATGTACAAGACGAAGAATTGGACTTTTCAAATCACAAATAATTTTATTTAAATTCTCGTCCCGTTTCTCACAACGAATAAACAAAATTGATCAAAATCAGTGATTTCGTGCGGTGCGGCAGCACGGGGCCTTAAACTAAACAAAAAGTACAAAGAAATAAATAAATTGAACGTAGTTAAGGAGACAACATACACTGTACTGAAAAAGAAGTAGGTTTATTACAAGCTTTATATTTACTTGTTATTACAAGCTTTATATTAACTTGCCTTGTTAGTGTGTTAGTTAGTTAGCAAATCTTGCAAGCTGAATTAAAACCACTTCCTTTTCTCCTACGGAGTTGAAATTTTACAAGTTGGTTCAGTTTCCAAGACAATGCATTTTTTTATGATGCATGACCTAATTTGACAGCCAGGATTGTCTCCAGACGAAGGAACTCCACAACAGTTTACGGAACAGACACGAAATTTAATATACGCATTTAATTATGACAGTCCATTCTAAAGTCTACCATGACCTGGCTACAGCAGCTAGGATTGGCTCCAGACGAAGGAACTCCACAACAGTCAACGGTACAGACACGGAATTTAATATACGTATTAAATTATGATAGTCCGTTCTAAAGTTTACCATGACCTGGCTGCAGCATCCAGGATTGGCTCCACACGAGGAAACTTTTCAGCGATCAACAACTGAGATGCTCAATTTTATATACGCATTCAATTACGATAGCCCGTTCTAAAGTTCACCATGATCTGGCTGCTGCACCTAGGGTTGGGTCCAGTAGAGGGAACTTCTCAGCGGTCAACAACACGGACACAAAATTGAATATACACATTTAATTAATACAGTCCGTTCTAAAGTCTACCATGACCTGGCTACAGCATTCAGGATTGGCTCCACACGGGGAAACTTCTCAGCGATCAACAGCACAGACACAAAATTTTATATACGCATTCAATGATGATATCCCGTTCTAAAGTTCACCATGATCTGGCTGCTGCACCTAGGGTTGGGTCCAGAAGAGGGAACTCCTCAATAATCAACTGTTCATACAAGAAATTTTATACACGCATTTAATTATGATAGCCCGTTCTAAAGTTCATCATGACCTGGCTGCTGCAGCCAGGGTTGGTTCTAGAAGAAAGAAGTTTTCAGCGGTCAATAACACAGACACAAAATTTTATACACGCTTTAAATTATGATTATGATTTAGGTGCTGCACCCAGGATTGGGTCCAGATGAGGGCACTCCTGAACGGTCAAGAGCATAGAGACAAAACTTAATATACGCATTTAATTATTATAGTCTGTTCTAAAGTCCACCATGACCTGGCTGCTGTACCCAAGTTTGGCTCCAGACGAGGAAACTGCTTAGCGGTTAAGAGTACAGACACGAAATCTTAATCTTATCTTCTTAATATATATAAATTACGTGTCACGTTGTTTGTCCGCGCTCCTAAACTACTTAACCGATTTTAATCAAATTTGCACACCGTGTGCAGTTTGATCCAACTTGAAAGATAGGATAGCTTACATTTTAATTTAGGAAAAAAAAGATACAAAGAAAAATTTATAGGGTAGGTAGGTATTATATTGTTTAGTCTGGTGCTTATTTTATAGAAACAACGTCTTCGGATTGTAGTATTTATTATTCAAACGAACAGTACATCTTAACATGACGGGATGACAGACAAGGGGAGAGAGCAGTCATTGGCTCATAGAGTATAACTCTTAGTGTTGCTATATGTAACATCTTCCCTTTTTTGAAAAGAAGAATAAGCCTAAAGGAAGAATTCAGGGCTTTGTGGTAAGTCCTTTTCAATTATTTTTTAGCTTGACTTAAATCACTAATATTCAAGGCCATGAATTCTTTTACAGTTTCTGAACGGAACGTATCTTTATGATAAAATTATAATACTTGTCAAAGTGACAGTTGACATTAATACTAATATGACACATTGTCACCGACTGTAAACAACAATAATTAGAATGTAATCTACACATCTAAGCTAATTATACAGAAAAGAAGTTGACATGAAAGTTTAATTATCTTATGACTAATTACGATAACGTTGTGGGGTTTTAACAATACGCCCAGAACGCGTCGTTTTCTGAGAAACAGGATTAGTGTTAGGAACGTGAACATTTTCATTTATTTCGTTACTAATTTCTATTTTGTTTTCAGGTACAATTTCAGGAGAAGAAGCTGAGGGTTTCAAGATGTGTTCGCGATTTCTACGAAAAAATCCTTCTGGAGACTTAATGATATAACTACGAGGCTCGCTTCCGGCTTGTGAAATTCTACCTGGGATCCAAACACCGTGTGGTTTGTGTTTAAAATATATCTCATCACCTGTATGTAAATTAGACAATGGTTTGGTATGTTTATTATAATAAAGTGATGAATACTCTTTCTGTTTTTCAATACTAGACTTTAGTACATCAATATCAACCAGTGTTGGTCTTAACTGGGAATCAATAACAGGTATTTTAGATCGCAAATATCTAGACATACAAAGTTGTGAAGGTGAAAATCCTGACTTTTTTGGTGTGTTTCTGTACATAAGTAATGCTATATAGGGATCAGTATTATCTGACTTACATTTCTTAAATATATGTTTGATTGTGCCAATGGTTCTTTCAACCATACCATTTGAACGACTTAAATATGGACTTGATGTAATAAATTGAATATTCCAGTCTTTAGCGAAGGTCTGGAATTCTTTGGAATTGAACGGGGGACCATTATCTGAAATCATGATTTCTGGTATACCATGTCTTGCAAAAATTGATTTTAAGTGTGTTATAATGACTTTAGCATTTAAACTATCATTTAATAATGCTAATTCTACATATTTTGAGAAATAATCAACTACAATTAGGTATTTTTTATTGTCTAAATCAAAAAGATCTATACCTACTTTGTTCCATGGTAAAAGTTTATAGTCATGGTGTATAATAGGCTGTTTAGAGTTATTTCTGCGGTAAGTAAGACATGTTTGGCATTGATTAATGTATTTTTCGATATCATTATTCATTTGTGGCCAAAAGACTGTAGCTTTTGCTAGACGTATAGAACTATTAATTCCTAGATGTCCTTCATGTGTTAATTTTAAAACATATTCTCTCATGGACTCTGGAATGACTATCTTATTGCATAATAGTAGTATGTTGTTTATGGCATTTAATTTGTCTTTAAGAGAAAAATAGGGTTTGACTGACTGACTAACTGACTTTTTATGCTCTGGCCAACCATTTTGACAGTAATAAATGATTTGGCTCAAGGTAGAATCCTTAGTTGTTGACTGTTGAATTTCTTTAATCTTTTCTTGACTGACTGATAGGTTTGACATAATGAAATTAATATGTAAATCAATATCAACTTCAAGATCTAATAGTGTATTATCAGGAAGGGGTGCACGAGATAAGGTGTCTGCAATATAAAGGTAACGACCTGGTTTATACACAACATTGAGATCATATGGCTGTAAGCGTAGCATGATTCTCTGTAATCTAGCAGGAATATCATACAATGCTTTTTTAAATAATGTTATGAGTGGTTTATGGTCTGTTTCCACTGTTGTTTTCCTACCATATATGTACTGGTGGAATTTTGTGCAACCGAATAATATAGAAAGAAGTTCTTTTTCTATTTGTGCATAGTTTTGTTGACATTTTGTTAAAGATGCTGAAGCATAAGCTATTGGTTGTTTTTCATGTAAGAGAACTGCACCTAAAGCATCTTTTGATGCGTCTACTGACAAGATAATATCTTTGTTTGCATCATAATAAGTTAAGACTGGAGCACTGCTGATAAGTATTTTTATTTTATTATATTCAGCTTCATGCTGCTCTGACCAAGACCATAAATTATTTTTGGACAAAAGTGTTCTAAGAAGACTTGTTTCTTTGGACAAATGAGGAATGTAGGGACTAAGGTAGTTAACCATACCCATAAATCTTTGCAGATCATTTAGACATGTTGGACTTGGCATTTGACAAATTGCCTGGACTTTAGATGGGTCGACTTTGACTCCGTGTTGACTAAAAATATGTCCTAAGTATTTGACTTCGGTAGTACAAATTACTGACTTCTCTTTGTTGAATTTAATGTTTATTTCATGGGCCCTATCTAAGACTTTTTGAAGTGTCTGATTGTGTTCCTCAAGAGTTCTGCCATATATCAGGAAATCATCCATCATTATTTTAATATTGTCTATATCTTTGAATCTATTAACCATTTCTCTATGGAAAATCTCTGGTGCGGCATTAATACCAAATGGTAGACGTGTATATCTATAACGTCCATAAGGAGTTATGAATGTGCATAGCTTGGAAGCGGTCTCTGAGAGACTCAGCATCCAGAAGCCTTTATTGGCATCTAAAGTTGTAAAAAACTTTGCGCCTGTAAGATCTGACTTTATTTCATCGAGAGTAGGGAACTGATAATGTGATCGCAAAATTGACTTGTTAAGCTTACGGGGATCGATGCATAGTCTTAGTGTGCCATTCTTTTTGGTGGTTACGACAATAGAACTCACCCATTCTGTTGGTTCTTCGACTCGACATATGACTCCACTTTTTTCAAGGTCATTTAATTCCTTTTTCAGTTGTTTCTGAAGTTGAAAGGGTATTCGACGACATGCATCTATTGATGGGCTAGCATCTGGTTTGAGTTTAAGATCACATTGAAAATCTTTAATGCAACCTAACCCTTGGAAAAGATCATTATTTGAGGTTATAATGTTTTCACATGGATTGTGAGAAATTACATCCACATTATAAACTCTTTTCACAAGTTTTAAGACTTTACAAGTATCCCTGCCTAGAATATTTTGACTGTTAAGGTCCACAACATGGAAATTAACATTGTATGTTTGTTTATTATGGATTACTTGTAGACTACACTGACCTATGGTGGGAATAGTCTCACCACTATATGTTGATAATTTATGTAAGCTTTTATTTAAGATATCAGTTGAAAATCCTAATTTACTGAATGTATTTGATGACAAAATGTTAGTATCAGCTCCAGTGTCTATAAGAAAGCTGATGTTACGTTTATTAATTGACAGATTTGTTGTCCATGACTCTGTGTTAACATTATTTATGTGAATAGTGTTTAGAAACAAATCACTATTTGTATCATTGACATTAAGTTCAGACTGGACTAATTTTATATTTTTATGATGACAAGCATGTGCATAATGATTATATTTACCACAATTGTTACATTTGACTCCTTTAGCTGGGCATTTGAAACGATGGACTTGTAAGCACCTACTGCATGTTTTTTGTGCTGGACTGGATACCCGCTGACTTGATTGTGGTCTGGACTTAGACGTTTGTCTGCTCCTTCTGCTGGCTTCTGACCTGTGTATTCCTTGTGTTGGTACTGTACGCTGTTTTGATCTGTAATTATTACTTGGGGTCGACTGTACATGTCCAATACATGAAGATTCCTCCAAAGTCCTTGCTTGCTGTCTTGTTGTTTCCATCTGCTTGGCCAACTGCACCGTTTGATCTAGTGACTCCGGTTTCAGTACAAGAATCCGTTCTTTAATGTACTGGTTTTTTGGATTGAGATTCCAGCTAAATATGTCTCTGACAAGACTATCTTCCAATTTATCAAAACCGCACTGTCTTCCTATATTTCTAAGATCCGTGACATATTCATCTATGGATTCTTCGGGACTTTGTCGTCTATTGAAGAGCTTGTGACGTTCCATGGTCACATTGATTTGTGGTATGAAATGATTCGTAAATCTTTCAGTCAGTTCTTGAAATTTAATGGTATCAATGTCCACGTTAAAAGAATAGAAAATGGTTAAAGCATCTGTACCAATGAAATGTAGTAGAATTGCTACCTTCCGACGATCGTCTTCATTTTCTAAGTTATTTGCTCTCAAGTAGATTTTAAGTTGAGTGTACCAGTTCTTCCAGGTTAATGGCATGTTAGTATTTCGTAGATCTAGAGGTTTTAGTGAGCCTGCGCCAACGAATGGTGATTGAGTCGCAATAATTGCGCTCTTTTGTACGCCATCTTGTCGCATTGTCTGTTGTTCGGCCATGATTTAAGTAAATCTAGAGTAATCTCGTACCTCGTATAAGCCGTGTTGAAGTCTTCAGTAACTTTCTTCTGACACCATATTATATTGTTTAGTCTGGTGCTTATTTTATAGAAACAACGTCTTCGGATTGTAGTATTTATTATTCAAACGAACAGTACATCTTAACATGACGGGATGACAGACAAGGGGAGAGAGCAGTCATTGGCTCATAGAGTATAACTCTTAGTGTTGCTATATGTAACAGTAGGGTATCGACTTTGATTGTTTGATTTTGTTTTTATCGACTTTGATTTATCGACTTTGCTTTTATCGACTTTGCTTTTATCGACTTTGCTTTTATCGACTTTGCTTTTATCGACTTTGCTTTTATCGACTTGCTTTGTTTTGCTTTGTTTGTTTGTTTAAATCTCTCAATATTGTGCGCGCAAACTTACATGATAGGAAAACTCCCGGGCCGCGGCGTCGTCGTTGCGGTTAAGGCCCTTGCACACGTCGTATTTTTACGTGCCGACGACGCGCATTTTCCAAGTCTACCAGTAATTAGATTTGCGTACAAACATATTAATTTTTAAATATTCGTATTAGTATTCGCCGAATACGAATATTCGGTAAATGTCTACTATTCGGCGAATACGAATATTCGTATTCGTTGCATCACTAATTTTTATTATAAGATAGGATGTTCTGTATTTATTTCACGCCGCGCCGGGTTTTTTTTCTTATTTGTCACATCTTTCGTCTCGCTTCCCTGCAATCTGTGTGTGATTTGTGAAAAGAGACGGAAGTGTGTAACAAGAAGCCGGGGAAGCGCGCCCTGTTTGATTTCACCAATGAGCGCGCGCGGTGCTTAGAGTTGGCAGTCAGCCAAGATGTCAGATGTTTTGTTACACTAGGGGTGGTCCGTTACGTGATTTTTCCGAAACGTCGCAACGTAGTGACTTCGAAGGCGTCGCCTGTTTTGAAAACACGTGATTTTAGTAACTAGTCAAGTCAGAGGCCCATGGGCGGCTTTAAAACTCTAACACCAGGTTGGTCACCACAGACTAACCTAACCACACGAAAAGAAGTAAGCCGACGTTTGCACGGACGTAATAAATTCGCGGCGGGATTTTATCGCGCACTGGATTTTCAACTCTCGGTGTTGAGCCGAACGTTGAGAATCCAACGCGCTGGGACGCACCCTCGTCCCAGCGCGTTGAAAAACACACTGTTGGATTTTCAACTCTCGGCGCTAAGCAGAGCGTTGAAAATCAATTGCACGAAAAAAAATCGTCGCGATTTTATTACGTCCGTGCGAACGTCGGCTAACTAGTTATTTTTCAAATTTCCTTTCAGTTTTTGAAAGGAAATTCCTGGTGGCTAAAACTCATCAGCAATGAAATTCCATACAACTTTGCTGGCGCGTGGCGCCTATTCAGGTAGCGCAGAAAGGTCGACTTTGCTCAAAGAAGGTTATAAAAATAATGACCACATTACAAGCATTTTTGAGTAAAACCTTGAATCTTAAGTGTTAGGCTTCCTATTCATGATGCCGGAGCCGCACCAGCGGCGGCGCGGCGCCGCCCGGACCGCATGTTTGTGTATACACATCCATAGGTATACCCGTATACCTATGGATTGAATATCGCCCATACACCGCACCGGGCGCCGCGGAGATTTTACATTTTCATTCAGAGATGTTCTGAATTTTTTATCTTGCGTTTCGGCGCCCTGGTGCGGTTCCGGCATCATGTCTTGGAAACCTTAGGCCTCGTTCGTAACAAACGCGATCGTAGTGCGATTATGCAATCATCTCGTTTTTTCACCTGTGCGGGCAAAAATGCGGGCTCAGCGTTAATTTTATAATTACAGGTGATTATTAAAAAAAAAAAATACAAATAATTTGATTGTAGTATATTTTTTAATCGAAATCACATTTTATCTACAACCTACTGTGGTTTTTAGCATAAATAATTTATGTACATTATATACAATGTATTATATAAAAATATAACTGAATATTTGAATGGTACAATTACCACGAAAAAATATTTTTTATTTAACTATGAATTTGCTAATAAATTACAAGCAGATAATTGATTTAAGAGCGTGCATTCTGATAATGAGCCACGTCTAGGGTTACCATCCGTCCGGATATATCCGGGCATGTGCGGCTTAATGGCTCCCCGTCCGGACTATGTCCGGCCTTCTCATTATTCCGGACTTTTCGATTTAAGGGGATTTTCTTTTAAAAAGATAAATTATTACTAAGAAGATGAAATAAATAATATTAAAAAGGTAAATATCCGGACTTTTTTGCAAATGTCAGGCTTTTTGTCAGGACTTTTCAAATATCGAAATGGTAACCCTACCCACGTCGCAAATAGCTATCAAATATTTCACTGTTTTGATTAATTTGGCAATAATAATGTATGGAAATATGAAATATGGCTCTTTATTGAACTAAAATACTGATTATGAAATACAATAAATAATATCGTAACACTGAATATTTAATTTAAGATGTAAAAAAGTATTTGAAAACTTTACAAATGCCCCTTTTACACCTAAAAGGATTACAGCATCAAATTCAGTGTTCTATTTGCAATTCATAATTAATATTTTAGGTCACTCTGTAGCAATATTTCATATTTCCAGTAACAAATAAAAACACGTAAATATTTGACAGCTATTTGCGACGTTGCCAAATTTTTGAATTTTCGCTCTTAAGACAAAACTGCTTCAATAGTTATAATATCCTAGTCCTTCGGTTCTGTTTGCATGTCTATTTCCTTGTGTTTTAGACCAGTTTTGTCGAAATCATAATTGTCGGTGCCTTTAGCTATCAGAAATAGAAACAGGCCTCCTAGACCCATAATACAGTAGATGAAATATTCTTGCCTATTTGAGTGCTCCACATCTTTTTGCTTCTCACGTAGTTTTCTCAGAAATTCTTTATCATATTTAGCTTTTTCAAATAAATTTCCATAGTGGCTCTTAGACCTGAAACGTAAAATATTTGATATTATCATAAAGCAGAGTTACAATTTTCTATAAAGAGAATTAAGAACGCGGCGACGCGCGACGCATGCATTGTCCATACAGGGAATACAGGATTGTCCAACTGTCAATACCTAAATCATTTGCAATTTGGACATATTCCCACTGTATTATGTTGTTATTCGGATTTAGACAGTGTTTATCCAGGTTCCTACGTCTTTTTTTCCCAAAAAACTTTTCTAAAATGAAGTTTAAACGAATTTAATTTCGCACATTTTTACAGCGTAAATGACATGTCCTCATATTGTTTTTTCTGTGTTATAAACAACGATATTGTTTCTGCAGAAGCATAGCATAAATTATCAAGATGCAAATTATCGAAAAAAAAAGGAAAAATATTAAGTTTCATTCATCATTTTTGGTATTACGAAACATTTCCAAATTTATCATAAATTTTCGAAAGCTAGCAGTGCTATCGCATCAAGCAATAATTGTCAATGTGTGCGTGGTAGTATTGCTCACTGTACTTAGGTGTACATATATCGTTCCGACAGGCACTCACACTAGTGCAACTTGCTTGGAACTGAATTTTGCAAACATCTCGATTTGTAGTTGCGAGCCGTATCCGCAGGCCTCATAAGTGGCAATTTCGCTAGAAGAGCGGTGGCCGTACTTAACAGCTGCAGTGACAGCTGTCATAAAAATGATGGCAGCGGCAATGATTTAAATCGTTAGATTCGCCTTATGGCGCGGCGTTAAAAGTTGTCGCTTTTCTGTTTCGTTTTGACACCTCTGACCAGCCCCGGATCTAGGGGGGGGGCAAGCAGGGGCCCGTACCCCGGGCGCCAACTCCAGGGGGGCGACAAATTCAAGCGTAGCAGACAAGTGCACCACCCAGCACACAGCAACTTTGCAATAAATGAGACGCGCAGCACATTTATAATCTTTCTTTTTATTTTTTGCGCCCCTGTTTAATTGGCGCATTATCGATCGATATAATTTGATTAATACGTTGCTGCCAAAATTCTCATTTTGAGAAGATTTTAATTTTGTGGGGGCTAACTTAGCGCATCCCCATAAAAGATTGGCGGGGGGCGGCAGACGGCAGTTTTTGCCCTGCCTCAATAAAAATCTAGATCCGGGGCTGCCTCTGACACACAATGATCCAGTGACTTGACTTCATTGTCATGGAAACGCTATTTAATAATGTGTGAGCTCACTGTTCACTCAGTATGGACACATTTTCGCGTGACTAAGTATGGTGAAGGTAAATCTAGCGATTTAAATCTTTGGGAAGCGGAGAAACTTTACGATGTCAATATTGTTCTCTAGGAAAACACACCAATACACTTTCATAAATAACGTTTCAGTGGTGTACGTTACTCCAGCAAGAAAGTATCTCCAAGAGTTATATGAGTAGAACGTATAGTTGGTGCCTTATCTGCTGTAAATGTGCCCCCACATAAAAATGTGTGCCCCCTGTCGTTTTGGAAAAAAACGGAAAAACGATTCTTGCTGGGGTAACGTTTTTCTAGCAGGAAAATTCTAAACGAATGATCGGAGGGAGAAAAATTGTGCATGGCCAGAGAGCTTATATGTGTGCCAAAATGTGCTCCCAAAAATAAAATCTGTGCCCCTTCAGATTTTCGAGATATTGCATTTCCTGCTGGAGTAACGTTTTGATGAATCGTATATCTCTAAAACCATTGCATGTGCCCCTGTAGAATAAACATACACGAGTAGCTCTCAATGTGTGCCCCAATTAGATTTAAGAAAATATTTATAGTTTTCAAGTTATCGCGGTTTTATGAAAACCCGAAAAAACATCGCGGCGCCTAAATGAGACAAGGCATAAGTTCGCTGAAAACTGTATTCGGTCCTTCTTGACGCTAATAATAACCATATAAAGTTTCAAAACTGTTCATGGATGCGTTTTTGAATAATCTTGCTAAAAGTCAAAACGATGGTGTCATAACTTTGACGGCAAAATACAAGGAACAAGCTCAATCCCAGATGTGTAGGTGTAAACCAAAATCTTGTGCCTTTAGTCAAAAATATATGGTGAAAATATTGAGCTTGGAATGTTTCGCATTAAGTAAATATAAACAAAAAACCAAAACATGTAAACAACGGCTGGTTATCCGACCAAATTCCAATGACTACTAAAAAGCGACTGATTCATACATATCGATGACCTTCTTTATTGGACGTATTATACCTAAGCTGTTGTCCGTACAGTCGCGTTCAAAAGTTTTGGGAGCTAGTTAAAAAAAATATGAAATGCACCTTGTGACTATATTAATGAAACAGCTTGTTGATGTGGAAATTATTATTTTTATTCCCTTAATTTTAATGCTTAAAGTAATTATTGCATCAAAACACAGATCAAATTTCCTACCTATAAATATTAGAAATTATTTGCACGTTGTGTAGTCATTATTATTTAAATCACAGATCAGTTTTTCATCTAAGTCTAACATATATTTAGTAAATTCGCATCAAAAAAAAATCACAGATCAGTTAAGTGTAAGTATTGTGTAAAAAAATATTAAATTTTAAATCACAGATAAATAATTTTCTTACGAGTAATTTTCTTATACATAGATTTAGATAAAGTGTGTTAGTATAGTAAACCGCATAAAGATATAACTGTAAACATCGAATGTGCACAAATTATCTAATGGTATTTGGCTATAAATAAACATATTTATCCCAAATACGTAACAACATTATGACCTGACTGTGGAATGACACTTATATATCTAAAACGCCATCAAATCAAAATTATGTGACACTACATAATCAGCTTTAATATAATAGATAGATAGATAGAATATTCTTTATTATGTACACCATAAAAATTACAGACATTAATATAGAAATTTTACATTGGGTGACACAATGGGCGGTCTTATCGCTAAAAGAAATCGGAAAATCGGAATCGGAAATCGTTGATTAATAATTATAAATCCCTCATAGGTACGTAATACGACACACAAAATGGAATTTTCTACTTCAGTGTACTCAGGCACAACTAGGGTTGCCAGGTGAGTCGCGAAAAAATACTGGATAACCCCAAATGGGGGGGAAGGGGGGGGGGGTGTATACTAGGTCGCAAAAAATACGGTTTTTATACTAATATTTTATTTTAATTAATCAACATCACATAAATCAACTTAATTAGTATTAGTAACAAAATATAATGCAGTCATAAAATTGTGGTCGCCAAGACTATACTAACTTTGAGAAAATCTACTACTTACTTAACAAAATAAAGGTAGGAACTTCTGAAAAAATAAAATCACCTAAAACTAGAACAAAACGGGTATACAGAGGTGAAGTTTTTTTTCCCTTGTCCTAAGTTTCAACAATAGGATGAACCCTAATCTTATTACAATCTAGCCTTATAAATAGACTAATAAGTAATTTAATTATAACCTGAACTATTAAATTGTCTTTACTAAGAATGTGTCCAATAGCACTTTTCTTATTGACTCTATTAAGGCGAATACACTTCGTTCTTGTGTTTGTTTGGCACTTTTGTACTTTACACTATTCACTAACACTAGCTCGAACGGTTTTGTTCTTTTTAGTCTTCTAACTATGTTTGTGTGGTCGAGAAGCTGGATTGCCTCGACGTTCACATGCTGATGAAGTCTCTTTTCGTGAGCTTCTGCAAGTTTCTGGATCACTTTTTCGATGAACTCAACTTTTAGGTCCCGGTGGAGGTCATCATTTCGTATGTACCAAGGTGCATTTACAATTTCCCTTAGCACTTTGTTGTGGAATCGTTGTAAATGAGCGAGGAGCGCGCGCGAGTTTTGCGTTTGAGGGATTTCATATGCCTACTTTTGTAGGCGCTTGTGACCAGTATACGGACTTTCTTCAAAATACCGGACATTGTTCTGTCCGGTATGACCATTTATTTTTTACCGGACAGGCCTCGAAAATACCGGACTGTTCGCTTAAATACCGGACATCTGGCAACTCTAGGCACAACACGTGTGAACCGGTTAGTGAGTAAAGTAAAGAAGGTCATCGATATGTATGAATCAGTCGCTTTTTAGTAGTCATTGGATTTTGGTCGGATAACCAGCCGTTGTTTACATGTTTTGTTTTTTTTTGTTTATATTTACTTAATGCGAAACATTCCAAGCTCAATATTTTCACCATATATTTTTGACTAAAGGCACAAGATTTTGGTTTACACCTACACATCTGGGATTGAGCTTGTTCCTTGTATTTTGCCGTCAAAGTTATGACACCATCGTTTTGACTTTTAGCAAGATTATTCAAAAACGCATGCATGAACAGTTTTGAAACTTTATATGGTTATTATTAGCGTCAAGAAGGACCGAATACAGTTTTCAGCGAACTTATGCCTTGTCTCATTTAGGCGCTGCGATGTTTTTTCGGGTTTTCATAATACCGCGATAACTTGAAAACTATAAATATTTTCTTAAATCTAATTGGGGCACACATTAAGAGCTACTCGTGTATGTTTATTCTACAGGGGCACATGCAATGGTTTTAGAGATATACAATTCATCAAAACATTACTCCAGGAAATGCAATATCTCGAAAATCTGAAGGGGCACAGATTTTATTTTTGGGGGCACATTTTGGCACACATATAAGCTCTCTGGCCATGCAAAATTTTTCTCTCCGATCATTCGTTTAGAATTTTCCTGCTAGAAAAACGTTACCCCAGCAAGAATCGTTTTTCCGTTTTTTTTTCCAAAACGACAAGGGGCACACATTTTTTATGTGGGGGCACATTTACAGCAGATAAGGCACCAACTATACGTTCTACTCATATGTATAACTCTAGGAGATACTTTCTTGCTGGGGTAACATACACGTTTCAGTGACATCAATCGCAGGTATATTGCAGATGCTATGTAGCGGCCAGCATTCTTCTAGGAAACTGCAGCTTTAACGATAAGACTGACAATAATAACTTTAATGCCCTATGGAAATTAAAAGATTTCAATTGTAATTATTGTAGTGTGCAATTAAGTAATACTCTACATTGCACAAAAATTACTGCCTTTTGAAAACTTTACCTCGTTCTACCTTTTGTAGACTTTAATCGGTTGAAGGACACTGAACGAGACACAAGAAGTTTTAATTATGCCCATGAGTGGTTAGTGTCCCTCAAAGTGATAAATCATAAAATTACTGTTAAGCATGACTATTCAATTTACAGTTTCGGGTACAAAACATACCATGTATCAAAGTCATAAATAGGTTGTTTGCCATCCATGGTTGGTACAGCCTTGCGGTGTGTGCGAGACTTATAGAACTTCAGTGTCGGGTCTGTTGGCTCAGGCTCTGGCCGATATTCTACTCTTGACCTAATAACCCCTCCTCCTAGCAACCCTGGAATAGACAAGGATGAATGTTGAATTATAGCTGTCTATACTTTTCCTCTAGTTATGTAATGAGCAACGGCAATCTTTTGACATACTTTTCACAGGAAGAGAGTCTATTACAGAAATATTTCATATTAATATTGATTCAAGGACAAGTTTTCACTACATTGAAGCTGGCCGACTATAATTACTATTGTGACTGAAAATTCTAGTTACATTTTAATCTCCATGTTTGAAATAATGTATTAATCAATTAAGTTCCTAGTAAAACCAACCTCTATCATACATCTTTTTTAATTGTATATTTCCTAACACCTCATATGCTTCAGAAATGGCTCTGAACTTTTTTGCTGCTGCTTCATCCTGAAAAAGCAGTGTTTTAATATTATATAGAATCTAATCAAATAAATTTAATGCTAATAGCATGCCTGCTACTCTAAGACGACCCACTGACCACTTCGTTATTTAAGGAAGTATAATCCAATCTATGTGAAGACTAAGAGCTTACGTCATTAGATTTATCCGGGTGGTAAATCTTTGATAATTTGTAATAAGCAGATTTGATATCGCCCTGTGTCGCTTTAGGAGTGATTCCAAGTACGTCATAGTGGTTGGAGCCGTTTCGAGGCGGCGACGTGCTCAGCGACCGAACTACGCCAGTTACGCCATACACCAGGCTTGATGAGTTATAGAAGCGCATCTAAAAAATACATCGATTAAATTGAAATTCAAGTCTACCGCCAAATATGTACAGTAAAATGACAAAAATGTAATTTACTTACTGGCTCAACTATAACTGATTTTAATAAATTATTTAGAATGCACAAGGCATTAAATTATTTTAATGTGTGGAAATAATATTTAGCTAATGTGTAAATGGACCTAGAGAACTGATAAAACACTGAAAAATTAAATATCTTCCGTTTTTATTTGGTCTGAGCGTCAAATAATTTGGTTGGTCAAACAAAACAAATGTAAATGTCATAAACTCAATTCAGTCAGGTTATAAAAAATTATGTAATCTGTTTACAAAAAAAAATACTCGCTAGAATTCGCTAAAATTACTAAAATGTAAGCTGTATAATTTAAAATCTCTTGAGTTTGTGTAAGTAACCTGAGTAATTAAAAAAAAAAAAAAAAACGAGTGAGGTGTATTTATGGTAACAGATGAAATAACAGATTTAAAAATAACAAAGTAACCACTGTACTTTAACACCCGGCGCTTTTTTATAGTAGGTATTTTTTTTGGGTAAAGTAGACCCTTTTTAGTGTGTTTTTGAAAACCCCAAACTGCGCAAAACCATAGGCGCCGAGAATAAAATCGCCAAAAGTTTCAGTTAAAATTTGCTGACGTATTGCTTGGTTTCTGTCACGGCTCCGGCGCTGCGAGGCTCTGGCGGTCCCACGCGAGCTTATCGTCGCAGATGGTTTTAACGCTCACCTGCGCAGCTTCGGCTTGCTGGCCGGCTTCGCCGGCCAGCCTCAGCCGCGGTGGTGAGCGTTGGAACCACCTGCTCCTCAGCTCGCGGGCCGCCTCGCCCCTCCGCGCCTACGCGGTTTTAAAAAACACTCTAGGGGTAGGGCAGACAAGACTACGCGGAGTCGGTTTTGCAGCGATTCGTTTCTGTCACTAACTTTTGTAGCACAACATAATATTTTTTCGGAAACTTAGTATTTTTTTACATTCGATTACGTTTCGTTACACAGAATCTTTTAAGAGTACAAATAAAACTTTTTTTTTTAAATTTCAATAACTATATCATTTACTTTATAATTGAGTTCATTGCTGTAGGAGCTATTTAAAAATGAGTGAAAGTTAAAAACTTACATTATTTACACAAAAATCGATAAAAATCCGCTATCACTGTGTCTGAACGTAAAATGGAACAACCTAGGAGTGAAACTCATATATTATCTATGGTAAAATGTCAATTATATTACGTAAAATGCGTAAATTTGTTAATTTTTTTGGAACTTAAAGATTTTTTTTCTCAAAAACTAGGCGTTTGCGCAGTGTGAGATTTTGGGAAAGCGTTTTACATGAAAACATCTATACGCTATAAAATTGTGAAGCTTCGGACGCGCGGGTGTTAAAGTACAGTGGAGCCATAACAAATAACAATGAGGATAAAAAACTGAAAGCTCATCATAGATGCGAAGCGATGTTTCATCGGAAAAACATTGCAGGCACTTGGGGACATTCGGTTTTCGTTGCTGTTTTGGGTCAACTTGAAGTTGCTTCAGGAGCAGTGTGTGTTGTACGTCCCGTTTTATTATATTCTGGCTTTGTCTTGTTTGTTACTGTTCGCACTGGCGAAACATTCACATAAAAACATGTTGAAATCTGTTTTCTGTCAATGTATCGACTCGCGTTCGCATTGTCACTCAACTTGTTGACAATGTTGACGCGAAACATGTTTGACGTTTCTTATCATTTGACATGTTTCGCCACACGTTTTTACTATGCGTTCGCACCAGAAAACATTCAACATGTAGATGTTTCGAAACTTGTCACATGAAGCAAATCTCATTACTTGTTTTGTTGAATTTGCGTTCGCACTGCACGAAACATGAGTTAGTCATAAGACAGATGTTAAGATTTGTTGTTATCTGCGTTCGCACTGTCTAGAAACATACACAACAGACATGTTTTGCATAGAGATTTGTCACGTTTGCGTTCGCACTGTTGTTTGTTTAGGTCAAATTATGTCTCGCAACTTGTCTATTGCTTGATGTTTTGCGTTATCCGAGTACGGTGGTAAACATCTCGTGTTTATATCGAAACATGGATTGGTCCAAAGTCCAAAGTAGACATAGTGAAGTTTTTTTAGAAAGTCGCGCATCCAGTATCTAGGTTTCTTCCTAGGTTTTTGCCGTTCCAGGTACTGGCAGCTACAAACAATAAATCGTCTTCATCGCTTGAATCATTTTATTAGGACCCTACTTTTGATATTGGTGCTGACTCTTTTGTACACTGAATTAAACTAACTAAACTATCATTAAAATTCCTTACTTTTTTGGCTGTGAGAATCTTAAAGCTATTCTGCAAAATAAATTCGTTATATTTAAAAATAATTTTGACAACTAAATCGAATTTGACGATCGCGACTCCACGTGGTAGGTACTTGTTTGCCGTACCCCGTGAATTTTTTTTAGAGCCAGAGGCGCTCAGGGGGCAGCCTCGACGTGTTTTTTTAAGGACTTTTTCACTTTTTGTATGGAAAATATGAAAAATGATTACCT
This sequence comes from Agrochola lychnidis, assembly GCA_963680765.1. Classification (NCBI taxonomy): domain Eukaryota; kingdom Metazoa; phylum Arthropoda; class Insecta; order Lepidoptera; family Noctuidae; genus Agrochola; species Agrochola lychnidis. The sequence goes on along the minus strand of OY796868.1, from coordinate 11,083,429 downwards.
ACATGTTGAGTTCTAGGGGTTTATGGGTTTTATAAAGGGGGTTGAAATTTTCATTATTTTTGCGATAGGACACACCATTTTCGAGAAATAAACAAAAGAAAAAAGAGATGCAGTACTGTTTTTGCACCTGAAGTCGAAGTGTTGGTGTTTTATTCCACACGTTTTTAATCGCGATTAGAAATGGTCAGATTTAGTTAAACAATTAAAATTTTAGGTAAAAAACGTCAAATTCAGAATAGCGAAATTGCCATTTTCACTAAATTAATCTTTCAGTGCCATCTTAGTGCTCTCAAACTAAAATATAGTCAAGTTGTGTCACTTTAGTCTATTTCAGAATGGGAAATCGTTTGACTGGAATAAACGATATTTTGGTGATTTTTAGTCTAGTTAGAGGCATTTGTGACAAGAGAATCGGCACCATTACCCAGTTAATAAACGATGCAATATTTTTGACTTTGTTTAGTACATTTATAAGTAATTTTGCCTTCGCTACGATTTGGCCACAAATAAAATAATCACTGTTAACATAGGCCGCATTCCGACTTACGCTAAAAGTGATAATATCGCGAAACCGACCAAATTTAATAGTCACAAAATATAAGGGTTATTGAGTAATAATTGTGACTTAGGGCTTTGGTCGGATTCGCGATATTATCACTTTTGGCGTAACTCGGAATGCGGCCCTAATTAGGATTCACAGAACATAAAAGTCGGCATGAAATGTCAAAACAAATCTTACAACATGTTGCTAGATTCATACAGATACATTTTGATACGAAACTGGTTTGTAAAAACGTGTGGCGAAACATGTCAAATGATAAGAAACGTCAAACATGTTTCGCGTCAACAAGTTGGGTGACAATGCGAACGCGAGTCGATACATTGACAGAAAACAGAGATTTCAACATGTTTTTATGTGAATGTTTCGCCAGTGCGAACGCACAGTTACAAACCAATGTCGTATCAAAATGTATCTGTATGAATCTAGCAACATGTTGTAAGATTTGTTTTGACATTTCATGCCGACTTTTATGTTCTGTGAATCTTAATTATGTTAACTGTGATTTATTTGTGGCCAAATCGTAGCAAAGGCAAAATTACTTATAAATATACTAAACAAAGTCAAAAATATTGCAACGTTTATTAACTGGGTAATGGTGCCGATTCTCTTGTCACAAATGCCTCTAAACTAGACTAAAAATCACCAAAATATAATTTATTCCTGTCAAACGACGATTTCCCATTCTGAAATAGACTAAAGTGACACAGCTTGACTATATTTTAGTTTGAGAGCACTAAGATGGCAAGTGAAAGATTAATTTAATGAAAATGGCTATTTTGCTATTCTGAATTTGACGTTTTTCACCTAAAATTTTGATTGTCTAACTAAATCTGACTATTTCTAATCGCGATTAAAAACGTGTGGAATAAAATTGGCTGTCATGAACTTTAAATTCAGACCAACACCTCGACTTCAGGTGCAAAAACAGTACTGTATCTTTTTTTTCTTTTGCTTATACCTCGAAAATGGTGTGTCCTATCGCAAAAATAATGAAAATTTCAACCTCCTTTATAAAGCTCATAAACCCCTAGAACTCAACATGTAGGTAATAATTTTCCATACAAAAAATTAAAAATTCCTTAAAAAAACATGTCGAGGCCGGCCCCTACGTGCCTCCGGCTCTAAAAAAAATTCACGGGGTACGGCAAACAAGTACCATCGAAGAAACCCATACCTAAGCAAATCGAAAACAAAATCCCGTGCACACGACCCTTTTTTTTCGTAGGTAACATATAGTCTCGACGAAATATCGGGGTCCAATTTTTTTTCGGAGAGCTTTCTCTAAAAAAAATTGTTTTCTTGTTATAAAGAATTGTTCCTTACAATATAACCTATCTGTTATTTAAAATAACAGATCCTCAAAGACCGTTATCGCGGCTGTTACAGTTCATTCATTGTAACAATCCCCACACAGACTGCTACCAAGGCTGTTATTTACATACACACTCACACAAAGGAAGGAATATTGCAAGGTTATCAATTTCTTTCTCTCTTCCTCAATAAGGAATGACCCTTGCTAAAAAGAGAAACACCAATTATTTAGTTCGAAATATAGGTATATACTTCTCACACTTACCAAAGCGGTTAAACTACGTTAAAAAAGAGAAGTACTTAGTATTTATCCCTAAAAATACAGTTGGTTTTATATGAACAAACATTGACGAAACGTGATTCCTAACTGTGCGTTCGCACTGGCGAAACATTTACAACGAAACATGTTGGAATCTCTATCTTCTGTCAATTTTCCATACAAAGTTTGACAGTCACTAGAGATTTCAACATGTTTTGTTGTGATGTTTCGCCAGTGCGAACGCATAGTAAGTTAGGTCGTGTTACCTGTCACCTGTTGTTACTGACTAGTAATAACGTCCGTACAAAATAATATAACAGATATTTGGATCTGTTATTTTTGTGTAACAGTAACAGTGATAAGAGATAACCTGTTACAACCCATCTGTAAAAAAAAACAATGGGAATTAAAAGTGCCACTTGCTTTCTTCAGATGTCGCTACTATCCAGCGTATTTAATCCCAGGTTTACAAAAAAAAATGAGTATCCTCTATCCATATTTTTTTTAACAGACTTCTTTTATGCCCCGTTGCGCAGTTGTTGACTCCAAAAATACGGGGACCTCATGAGTATATGTCTTCTGTGACGGGGACTGGAGTCATGTCACATTCTTATGTATGTCACGTGACGTCACTGAAATGAACCCTGCAAATGGACTTATTAAGTCCATGGAACCCTGTGGATGAATCCAAATAATATTGTCATGTCCTTTTGTTTTATTCAACTGGCAATTCAAAATATGCGTTCCATACCTATTAAATAAAATACTAATAAATGATAAATCTAGCTCAAGACCGAAAGTTTTCTCGGTTTAATGAGTATTTCCAATTTCATACAGTTACCACATTAATATGCAAAGAAAAAAAAAATCTATAGAAGAAAATGAATTTCTGAGAACGACTTTTTGTCATTTTCGAACTGAGCCAATCATCGAATGTGTAGTTTTTTTATTACGTTTTTGAAAGCACCCTAGAGTAAGTATGTTTCTTGCTAAATACTGACTTACTGACGTCAAATAATTAGTCACCGAGTAAAATACACGCTAATAAAATCGTATATATTATTTAAGTAAGAACCGTTGTTTCTTGTTGTGTGTAGTCTAAAAATACAGGTAAGTTTAATTTTAAAGTAAAGCAGTTCATAATTTTGCGTATTTTCAAGCAGATGTTATGTGGAAAATACATGTCCATTTATGGAAGTCCTTGTCTCCTTGGTGTTGACACCGTGTGCCCTAGATAAACTTCGTTATGGCGGTTTAGGCAATGAGTCACTATCTCGTTAGCGCAAGAAACTGACGAATTGACGATAAGCTGAGTGACAGCTCAACTTCATTAAAATTTTATTTATAAACTAATATTCTTTGGTGGACGAAAACTAGTCGCAGTCGAGCGTTCGCTACCTGGCTTATCAGCGTACGTTACAAAAGGAAGTTTATTCTCGTATCTGAATAGGTATAACATAATGGGTTTTGTAATAATTTCTTTCTTATTATATATTTTTGTCCCTATATGGTTGAAAAACCCTAAGACGACCCACTGACCAAAAACTGTGACTCATGCCCAATCTTTTAAAAGTTTGACCATCTGTTTCTGTATTCTCTGTATTATTCATATTTATATTTTTAGATATCAAAATGTCGTCCCGCAAGACAGCTGGTCGCCGTGGCACCAACAAGAAGCGTGCCCAGCGTGCTACTTCCAATGTCTTTGCAATGTTCGACCAGGCCCAGATTGCAGAGTTCAAGGAGGCCTTCAACATGATCGATCAGAACAGAGATGGATTTGTGGACAAGGATGATCTTCATGATATGTTAGCTTCCCTTGGTGAGTACATGTTTTTATAAATTTTTCGATCTGAATAAAACCCACTTATCACTGAATTTGCCAAACATATAGTTTCCTCTATGTATACAATACAAATAAATAAAATTAAAGAGTCCGTTAGTAATGTCAAAATAACAGCTTTATACAAAATGCATATGAAATTATACAGTGTGAGTATTTATAATATGCACATATCGAAATGAGGGAATCTATGCTTAATTTTGTTGACAGAAAAAATATTTAAAAAAATTGAGGATACTTTTTTTTCACAATTTTCGTTTTATGAGTACGCCTAATTACTTCCAATCATTATGGAGTTTGTTTCATCATTATAGATCATTTAGTTTAAAAGTTACACTGTTTTATTATAAAAAAAATTGAATTCCATAAGAAATATAAAAAATATTTAGATTCTTTTTAATGTTTTTTCCATCAATAAAATTAAGCTTAGATTCCCTCATTTCGATATGTGCACATAATAAAGACTGCCACTGTATAGTATACGGTACATAAAACAAATTATAAATTTTCAACATTTTTGTCTTTCCTCAAAGATTTCGAATTATCCTGTTTTATGTACAACATTGTCAAGTTTACTATGAAAATAATTATGAACTTAAAATGATAATAACATTATTTCTCAGTATTATGAGTTTCATTCATAAAACTTGTTCAACAAAGGTGTGTTATTTGAATGACAAACCCATATGGACCTGACTGTTGTAAAGCCCAAAAGGAGGGTTATGCTTTTAAATACCATATTTTCCCTTAAATAACATTATTACTTTTATTGCTTTAGGTAAGAACCCAACGGAGGATTACTTGGAGGGTATGATGAATGAAGCTCCCGGTCCTATCAACTTTACGATGTTCCTCACCCTCTTTGGTGAGCGTTTGCAAGGAACGGACCCTGAGGATGTCATCAAGAATGCATTTGGGTGAGTACACCATGAACTATTCTCAAATTGGTCATAAATTAAAATAGAATTATTTATCTTTAGATATATAATTCTTCTGTATGTGTGTTTGTCATTTAACTCCTAAACGGCTGGACCGATTTGGTTGAAGTTTTGTGTGTATATTTGAGTGGGTCCCTGGATGGTTTGAAAATACTATTGGACCCGGTAGGTGGCGCTGTTTGGACAGGACAACGTCTGTCAGGTCCGCTAGTTATTGTTATAGTATGTTGTTTCACTGCACTTACTTCTCTCTCTCCAGTTTTTCCTGGTATATTGCAATGATACCGACAACAAAGTTTTAATATATAAAGTTTATAAAGTGATCTTGAAGCCAGTGTGGCTTTATGGAATTCAACTTTGGGGTAGCGCCTGTAACAAAAGCATTAGCATCATACAGAGAATGCAGAATGCTATATTGAGGTCAATTAGTGGCGTTCTTTGGCTTGTCACAAACACTGAAATATACACGGAGTTATTAAGAAGTCCATGACGGTATTCATTCAAAAACATCACAGAAAGATACCTGGAAAGACTGGAAAGGCACCCCAACAATCTGGCTGCCGCACTGAAAACAAGAAGTTACAGGAAAAGACTTAAAAGGAAAGACATTGTGTGGTCCACCCATACCTGTGTGGACCTAAGCACGAATATGGAATAGATGGCTCGCTGGAGTCACGCTCTTCCAGCCAATATTTACCTCCAACTCATCCGATAAAAGTAAAAACTGATCGCGGATTGACACAGAGAATTAAAGGAAAAAAAAAATGCAATGATGACATGGAATGTTTTGCTGTATAAAATACACTAAGTGAAGCCATGACATAATCTATGATAATATATTTTTGTCCTTGGTGTTGAGTAGATAACAATGGTGTAGGTATGCTAGTACGACCCTGAAGTATTTATTTATTCAACACACCTTGTTTCAACAACTCATGTTAAATTACTGCTTCAAGTTTAACACAGAGTAGCAAGTGTATGGAATTACCATCATTATCAGTTCTGCTTTTAGCAGTCCACTGCTGGAAATAGGCCTCTCCAATCGCACGCCACTGTACACAATCCTCTGTTACTCTTATCCAGCTGATTCGAGCCAGCCACCAAATTAATGAAATACACATGTACGGGTCGGCACGAGTCTCATCTGGGCGGCAAAATGAAATAAGTATATGTTACCGTAAGATTGTGAGAACCGTTAGTTTATAATCTGTCGGAATTATTTCCGTTAAATTATAAACTGTCGAAAAATTGTGAACTGGGTGAAATGGGTTAAGTTAAGCCGGCGAGCGCTACTTCCAAGTTGCTCGCAGCCAGGCAGGCTATTTAATATTAGCGCAGATGCGTTACGTCGCAAGCAAGTTTGATACCAGTTCACAATTTGTCGGTTTCTCATGGAAAGATTATAAACTAGCGAAAAATAATGCGTTAAATTGTGAATGGTTCGTTGCAGTTCACAATTTTTCGACAGTTTATAATTTAACGGAAATAATACCGATAGATTATAAACTAACGAAGTTCATAATTATACGGTGACATATACAACCCGTGCGAATGAACTATAAGCACCTCGCTGGAATGCGCACAGTGCCCAAAGGGTTGTGCATAAATATTTTGCCGCCCAGCTGTGCCGAATCGTGTCGACCCGAACGTGTGGAGCACGCCTCATATTTTTTGTTCCTATTACCAAAAACATGTCTTATACATTCACTGTCATATTTCAATTCAGCATTTTGTTGTTGTATCAATCAGATGAGCCAAGCTTTTTTGCACTTCCAAAACGAGCGTTGACGCACGTTTAGAAAAAAGGTCAAGTCCGCATTTCACATAGTTCGCGCTTCGACTCGTGCTGACGCAATTCACGTGCAAACTTGAAATATTACTTTTATTTAAAACTAGCTACGCCCTGCGGTTTCACCCGCATAAGTCTCGATCCCGTGGGAATATCGGGATAAAAAGTATCCTATGTTTTTCTCCGTGTCATGGTCTACCCATATGCCAAATGTCATCCAAATCCGTTCAGCCGTTTTAGCGTGATGCCGTGACCGAGGGAAATAGGGATTCATTTTTATATGATACTAGCTGCGCCCCGCGGTTTCACCCGCATAAGTCTCGATATCGTGGGAAAAAAAAAAGTATCCTATGTTCTTTTCCAGGGCATCAGTTATATATGTGCCAAATTTCATCCAAATCCGTTCAGCCGTTTTAGCGTGAAGGCGTAACAAACAAACTTACTTTCGCATTTATAATATTAAGGACTAGCTGCACCCCGCAGTTTCACCCGCATAAGTCTCGATCCCGTGGGAATATCGGGATAAAAAGTATCTTATGTCCTCCGGGTCATGGTCTAGCCATATGCCAAATCTCATCCAAATCTGTTCAGCTGTTTTAGCGTGATGTTGTGACCAAGGGAAATAGGGATTGATTTTTATATTTATAACTAGCTGACCCCGGCAAACGTTGTTTTGCCAATTATTTGTTTGGGGTGGACAACCTAAATGATAACATTTAGGGGTATGAAAAATAGATATTAGCCGATTCTAAGACCTACTGAATATGCATATAAAATTTGGTAAAAATCAGTAAAGTTGTTCGGAGGAGTAAGGTAACTAACATTGTGACACGAGAATTTTATATATAAGAAGAAGATATATAAATATAGACTAGCGACCCGTTCCTATTTCGCACGGTTTTTATGACTTGACAAAATATCAAGATTTCATTATTAAAAGTAAAATAATTAATGTATTAAACTCATAAATCTTCTGGAGAAATTCTGTAAATTATGACGAACACCGCATCAAAATCTGTAGCGAGGTTTAGAAGAACAGTGCGGTCACACAGACACCCACGAAAAGAGACTTTATGTATAGATTAATAAAGATTTATTATTCAAATTAAGATTTTCCAACCAAGATCCAGTAGAAATACGTTCACTGCTGGACATAGCCTCCAAACATCGCTTCGCTACAAGAACTGGTCCTGCTGAGCTCGCATCCAACGGATTCCGCGACCTAATTCGGCGGATTCGCGAGTTACTAATCTATATTTAAATTCGGAATCTCGGATGCATATCAAGTTTTGGGAACACAAACTCAATGTTATACTTGCCGAAGTTCAAATTCCATTGCTGCTGAAATATTTAAGACCTTTTTATTAATAAAGATCAATCAACTTAGACTACATACCGCTAAAGTAGATAATACAAACAAACTTGCATACGTGAAGGAGATAGAAAAAAAAAATATGAGTTTCAATCTAGCTGGCCCCCCTGAGTCACAGCCCACAACAACGAAACCAGTGCAGACTGTTGGCTTGTTGAATGTACATGTCTAATCGAACGAAAGTATTAGCCCACAACAGCAGAAAGGCCATAGTTAATTTCTGCTTCCATCCAGCGGGGTCTTTCGTTATTCTATTGCTAAGAGACTTGAACATTTTATTGGAGATAATACACCTTCCAATGTACCTTCCAAATTATCCATTTATTGTCAAAAGGCTTGGATAGTACAGCAGAAATTACATGCAAAAGATTTTTCTATCTAGCCTTGTCCTTGCTATCCTTAGTATTCACAAGTGAAAGTAGTATACCAAATAAAAGCATTTTCAATGTACAGACGCCAGCACATCAAGCTACCCGAAACTGTCAAATTTTCCCAATCAACTTTAAACCTTATGCTTTGGCGATAAGTTGAAAGTTGAAAATCTATTAAAGAAATTTGATAGATTGTAGTAGCTTGATGTGCTGGCGTCTGTACCTACAGGTATTAAAGCGATATTGGTACTGGAATTAATCGGAATAAGTGTGTCTTTATCTCATTATTAATTTTATTTTGTGAATTGTCTATTGCTAACTCTGTCTACGAAATTGTCTAAGGTTGAGTACTGAAGTATAACACTCATTTACAAACTTGTACCCTTCAGATGTTTCGACGAAGAAAACCAAGGCGTCATCAATGAGGAACGTCTCCGTGAGCTCCTGACCACCATGGGCGACCGGTTCACAGACGATGACGTCGACGAGATGTTACGCGAAGCACCCATCCGAGGCGGGCTCTTCGACTATGTCGAGTTCACACGCATTCTCAAACACGGAGCCAAGGATAAGGATGAGCAGTAAGAGATTATAAATAGGGTGGGTTGCAACATTAGAGAGTGATTGTTAATCATGTAGCAAGTGTAGACTCTATTGGATTAACGAAATCATTATATCATCCATTTAGTCGGTCTGTTAAATTGGCTTCCAGTTTCAAATGTAGTTAAGTATCTTTTGTAGGAACTGTAGTGAATATTAGCTACTTAAACTTTGAGATGAAAGTACCTATTAGGATTACTTATCTGTTCAGATACTTAGATAGATCTATAGAGCGAACTTTGACTTTACTCAAGCTAAGAACAGTAGCGTTTCATACGAAAATGAACCTTAAATGTATAAATTTAAGAGGGTTTATCCTAAAAGTTGGCAACGTCGTAAATAGCTGTCAAATATTTACCTGTTTTGATATTACTGTATGGAATTAAGAAATATGGCTAACTAGGGAACTAAAATATTGATTATGAAATGCAATAATTAATATCTTAATACCGAATATTTAGTTTTAGATGTAAAAAAAGTATTTGGAAACTTTCCAAATGCCTTTTTACACCTAAAATTGTTACAACATCAAATTCAGTGTTATAATTGCAATTCATTATTAATATTCTAGGGAACTAGTTAGCCACATTTCTTATTTTCATACAGTAATATTGCCAAATTAATCAAAACAGCGAAATATTTGACATCTATTTGCGATGTTGCCCACTTTCAGAATAAACGCTCTTAATGTTCATATAAAACGCTTGATAACAGTGTCTTATACCAATAAGAATCTAATTATTCAAGCAATAATGTAAACTAAAGATTTGAAATATTATTGACTGGATGACAATACTAACAGACTACACTTTCGTATGTACTTAAATTTTAAAGGCTCCAATTTTAGGACTACATTATTCATAGATTTTCTCTAATGACAGTCAGAGATTATATGAAGTAGGTTCATATGATTTTGTTATTGGTAAAACATGATAAGATAATATTCCTTATTCTCTGACTGAAGTACGATACCCGCCTTACCAGACGCCATTTTAAATAATTATATAATATTGCCAAACTAAAAAAATTGGTAAGATAAAATCAGTAGATTTATAAGTTAGATTCATATGGATTTCAGAATAATCTCTTAAAGATAGTGAGGTGCTAAATATACCCTAGTTCTTACGAATTTTGTATTTCCAAACTCGCATTTTATAATGAAAATTGTAATTCCATATTATTGGACCATCGTAAGATTAAGTGTGGCTTGTGTTTAATTTTTCTTATACTATATCCACGTATTCAGAATTTAATTTTAATTAAAAATTGTTACTATTTCTGGCAACACTGTTATTTGTCATCTTTTAAAAGAATGCATTCTGATGTGCAAAAATTGTATTAGATTGATTCATAAATTTGAATTAGGTATTAAATACAGATAGCTCTTGAGTGCAATATTATTCCATGTTTGCATGTATTGAATGTATTATAATTATAATTTGTCTTATATAAAATACTTAGAACAAATAACAACGGTACATACACTAAAATAAAAGGAAAATAATTGTTTCTATGTGTGACCAGCCTTTATTACAGTCAGTGTTGCCATTTCAAATCTTTAATTGGTGAAGTATTAATATATCATTCCTTCTTTCAAAAATGAAGTTTTTTTTTAAGTTTAAATGACAAAGCTATTTGTTTTTAAATTATGAATTGTTTAGACTTAGGTTTCAATAAAATTAACTTATAGTATTAACATAATGTGTGTATAAGTTGTGTAATCATGTATGTATGTATTTGTTTTCATTTATTTACATTATAAATTTTTATTATCTCTCATTTTTTAGTTTTCTTTCATACCATTCATTATGAAAAGTAAATTAATAAGGATTCTGTTGGTCGAAAATTAAAAGATGGGGAAAGGAATTTCTAAGTGGGTAATTGGGGATGGAAATATTCCCAACGGCGTTTCACTAGTGTTACCATATTCAGTACCAGCAGCATTGCCCTATCTGTTTTTAAACTTTTATAAAGACGCTTAGGAGCATTCGCCTGTAATATAACAATCCAAGATTCTACTGTAAGACTTGCAAATAGGCGCGGACGGTGAGCAATGGGTAGCTCGCCGTCCGATAAGGACCAAGCCCGGGTCGACGGCGCGTTGTGTTCCACGCGCGCCTCAAAGAGATGTCAGCAGAATTGACGGGGTCCGCTAGGGCCAATGCCTGCCGGGGGTTCGAAGAAAACCTATAGGGATATCGTGGCCCCCGGCAACAGGGCAGCCGAAGGAATACGGGTGGGTTTAACTCAGTAAGAGTCTGACACGAGGAGCGGGAGAAGTTATTTGATAATTTCGCACCCAAAAAAAAAAAGGACTTGCAAATAGGACTGCGAACGCCGTCAACTGCTGCTACACTACGTAGAGAGATAATAGAACCAGAAAAATAGGTTAATGGGTGAATATTTCATTTCGTGCATATTACATGGCAGACGATAAAGAATATATGAAACGCTGAAATAATTTGAACCTAACGTTGTTGTTGTATAGTTAATATGGTGTTCTATTAGGCACAAGGCTTAGAACAACTTTTTTAAAATTAGAAATGCACTAAATTTAAAACAAAGAATCTAAAATCTAATTACCATCTGTGTCCCTTTTACCAGATTTTACCAAATTGGCACATCCTGTTAAAAACTGTGTTTGAAGAACGACATTTTTATTACTTATAAGGATAACAGGACAGTTAAACTATACATAGACGATTTATGGTTGAAGGAAGATCATATTTAAGCGGTTTCATACAACTTTGAAAAATGTCCCTACACTTTCCCATAATTACCATTCGACGGTATGTTCGATCAGATATTTCAATATTTAAGCGTCACTGTGCACTGCGCTTCGCACAAAATATTCGACGACGTCAACGCTCGGCTACCGAGCCGAACATACGCATGAAAGAGTGATTTTAGCTACGTAAATTAAAGTTCTCCTGTCCAAAAAGTGACGTGGTTCGGAATATTTCTGCATACCATTCGTGTTATGAAAGGTAGTTATATTTCTTTTTATCAAAGAATTATTTGCCAGATGTATTCGGTATAAGTCTCTTTTTCCGCTGATAACCTTAACAATGATGTACCTGTGCCAAATAACGGTAATTTATAGAAAATATTTACAAATCTAATTACCATCCTTCTAATTACCGTCCTTTTTTATTCGAATGGTAATGAGAATAGACGAACGGTAATGATTATATTCTGTGATTCAAAACTGTATACATTGTATTTTTCCTTACTTGTCTTATTTGGGATATAACGAATACGTTATGATAGATTATATTAATTCAGTCATTATATTCAATAATTTCCCAATCATATCAGTTGTCTTTGGTTACCAGCACACCATTATATTTTTCAAAGTAAGACAAGTAAGAAAAAATGCACAGGGTTTATTAATTTAATTAATAACGGACTAAAAGGGACTTACTTACATATTGTGATCGTTTGTCGTTCGTCATATAATGTCTCTATAAAAACAATAATATTGTTTTAGACCAAAATGACTCGAAGAAGACGTACAAGAGAAGAAATACTAGAAAGGGCTAAAATAGCACGCAGTAAAAGATAAATCATCACGCAGGAAAATATTAAATCAGATCCTGTTCTTTATGCTTTACAAAAAGAAAAAGAACACCAAAGCTACCTAAAAAGAAAGGAAGAAAAACAATTCTGTCAGTAGGCGATATGACCCCAAGAGCCAGGAGACAGCAAAGAAAAAGCTACAATAATAATAAATATTTTTTTATATTTTTAAATGTTTTTTTTTTTCAAATTATTTTTTATAAGAATATTTAAAAATGTAAAAAGTATGTTTAAAAATGAAATAAAGGAAATAAATAATAATAAAGAAAGCTACAATATCAAAGATTATTTTAAAGTTTTGTATGATTAAATTTTGTTTCTGTATTATTTTATAGTTTCATTATTATATAAAGAAAGAAAGAAAAAAGATGTACCTATTTCGAAGTTTAATTATAGGTTTGTTTTAGTGCAATTAAAGGCTGATTTATCGAACAGTTGTTGTATTATTAATTACCATTTTTCTACCTCAGTACCATAAATAGATATCTATCTAATTACCGTTTGTGATAAATCTCATTACCGTTCCTAAAAAAAAAACAAACACTAATATTTTCAAAACTAAAAGTCTGATTACTGTCCCTTTTTTATATTTCACATAACAATTTCAAAAAAATAAATAATGAACATGATTAGGCACATTTTTTTAACAATTCTCCAAAGATCATAATGTGCACGAAATGAAATATTCACCCTAATACATATATATAATTACATTGGTAAGGTCTATTGGAATCCTTACTTCCAATTAATGATATTTCCACTTAAACAAACATCAACTTTATAAGACTGATTAGTACTGTTGAGAGTTTTAAAAAATATGAAGTTTAGCGCAAACTGAAACTTATGTGTAGGCATTACAATTGTTTTTCCTAAAACACGTGTTTGTTTACATGTTTGGCAAATAAGTTGCGAACGCAGATTAGAAGTAACACGGCTAGGTCGTGGATAAAGGTAACATTACAGGAAATGAAATGAAATGGTTTATTCTGTAAATAGGATATCGGAATCACTTTTACAAGTCATATTAAAAAAAAAAATAAGCTAGATGAGTTCGGCGTCTCTTATCTGACAACTCTGAGAAGAAAGGCCGAAACAAAGTCAGAGGTCGCAGTCTCAAAGTCCAGACATAATCTTGGTCAGGCCATATGAGGACCATGTAGATTAGTGTCTGAAATGGTCTTTTGAGGAAAGAACCACACAGATTTGAGTGGACCTGTCCAGTCAGTGCAAGCATTTGTTAGTAATCGTGGAGCTCAACTCACTGTAAGGTTAGCAAACTCTTGGTGTTGCAAGTATTAAAAAAAAGGATTGTGTGGTTTTATGAAACCACAATAAAACTGAAACTTTTAAGCGAATAATAGGCGCCGCCATATTGGTCTTGGCTGCTCTGACGAGCGCCTTTCACTTTATCCCTAGTCCGCGGCTGACCGTCACGCGACATGCAACACACAGACGAAAAATTTTGAGACGATGTAATAAAAGTTTCACTTTAAAAAAGTTGTAACCAATCATTGGCCTGCTTGAGATAGACCGTTCGATCTAAAAAAAATAGGGAAATCGAAATAAAAAAGCAAAAATAAATTCATGAATATTCAACATTTTATTCACAAAGTTAGAAATAACAATCATGTACAATGCTTTATGTATGAATTATTTAATGAGATAAAGTTGCATCAGATAAAGTCAGGTAAATCTTCAGGTATAAGTTTAATATTGCCATCTTTCTTTGATGATATGTGCGCATCTTTCGGCGACGGCCATGATGGCACCTTGAGGGTTGCCAGTCGGTTGTGAGGGCATGGAGCCACCGTCGCATACTCGTATGTCTGGAAGAAAGAAATCAATAATAATTTGGTGGTTCCGTGACTTTTGTGAATAACTGACAATCAGATAACGCACAGCTTGACTGAAGATTGAAAGACAATGGTGCCGATTCCCTTGTTCACAAACGAAACTAAATTTAAGTTCAGTGCATCTTTTTCTTTCTATTTCATTAAGAAAAGGACAGAAGATAAATTTTAGTTTAGTCCTGTCAAATTAATCAGCGCCTGACACTACTCCATACAAGTTTAGACGTGATTAAAAACTTGTCGACTAAAATTACGTCAAATTACGTCATGCGCTGATTAATTTGACAGGACTAAACTAAAATTTATTTTCTGTCTTTTTCTTAATGAAATAGAAAGAAAAAGATGCACTGAACTTAAATTTAGTTTAGTTTGTGAACAAGGGAATCGGCACCATTGGATAAAATATTCTAAACCTCGGTGCAGAGCTGTACTGAGATGAAAATGTTTGAAACTACTTTAATAGGAGATATCTGCTAACCCTTTGAGGATTACAGGCGTCATGTTGTGTTTTAAGACTTGGAGAGTTGGTGCTGTCATTTTCAAAGATGACTTACTTATGAAATCGTTGTCAATTTTTTATAAGTTTATAAGCTATAATGTTATATGTAAGTATGTACAGACGCCAGCACATCAAGCTACCCGAAACTGTCAAATTTTTCTAATCAACTTTGAACCTTACACTTGAGTGATAAAGTTGAAAATCTATTAAATAAATTTGACAGATTGTAGTAGCTTGATGTGCTGGCGTCTGTACCTACTCGTATATGCTGTTGGTGTACTTATTCATTAATTTCATAGGCCTGTCTTGGTCTATGAAATTTCACTCCCTTTTAGGAGTGATAACATAACATCACGCCTGTAATCCCCAAAGGGTTAGGCAGAAGTATACTCATAGTACACCCACAAAGTCCCATGTAATAGGGAGCGAGCCTGTTGCCATCAACCGAGCACAAATCCAGACTCCGGGCTGCTACTGAGAAATTCCAGATGGAAAAACCCAATAACACTGCCCGACCCGGGAATCGAACCCAGGACCTCATACTCAGCAGTAGCGCTTGCGTCCACTAGACCAACGAGGCAGTAAAAGTGATAGTTCAGCATCAAGTAAATCTTGGCAAGTAATATTTTTGTTATGAACTTACCCGTAAGGTTGTACACCCTAAGTTGTGGGTCGATGACCTTGCCGATGGCACAGGTACCCAGCTGGTGGTTCTGCGGGTCAGTGTGCACTCGAATCATGCACTCCATCCATTCGTCACTCCAGGCTTCCGCTATCTCATCGCATTGCTTCGTGTATTCCGGGTCTAACTCCACTTTGTATTTCTTTTGTAGTATCTGTTGGATAGAAATAGAAAGATGATATTGAGTACCTAAATAATTTTCTTTTCACTCCTCTTGCTCAAAAAGGCCGTCACTATAGAGTACCAGAGCGGGAAAAAAATAGCATTTCTTGCTCTAGGGGAAAAAAGTAATTTCTTTTTAATTTTTGTCTGTTCCAACGAGCCTTGAAAACCGAAAAAGTCTTTATTCTCATGTAGAATAATCATGATTATCGACTCAACTTATTACTGGTTCACAAAAAAAAAGAAGACCATTTTATTTTTGAAAATGGAACTAAATGCGGCTATCTCTTCGGTAGAATGCGTGCATTGCGTTGCGGCTACAGAAGAAAGAAAAGGCATTGGCGCGAAATCTTTAGAATTTTTCTCTAATTACGAATTGAATTGGTGACCGTAATATAATTTACAACAGTGGAAATGTCATCATCTAGTGAGAACATCTTCACAGAGCACTGAAATTAAGTTGCCGGAAAAAACATCTCGTTAAATATCCAGAATTGTACAAATTGTACATTTAAATAAAATAAACTATTTAATGTTGTATTGGATTAAGTATTTTATTTTCTCGCAATCGTAGTGAAAAGTAGAGTGTAACACACGGCGCTAAAACCCATTATAACTCGGTTTCTATTTACTCCCTCGCTAATGCTCGGGAATAAAAAACCTCGTTACAATGGGTTATTTTAGCCCCTCGTATAACAATTTACTATTCTTTTCACTCCTTTTGCTCAAAGAGTCCGTCATTGTAGGGTACCGGAGCGGGGAAATATAGCATATCTTGCTCTAGGGGAAAAAGTAATTTTTGTCTGTAACCAACGAGCCTACAAAAACGAAATAGTCTTTATTCTTATGTAAAACTAGCTCTTTTGCTTAACCGCATACCGGAATAAAAAGTTTCCTTAAAAATTCAGATTGAACAGATTGTATATTTTTAAATAAACTATTTAATATTGTATTGGATTATTTTATTTTCTCGCAATCGTAGTGAAAAGTAGAGTGTAACACACGGCGCTAAAACCCATTATAACTCGGTTTCTATTCGATAGAACCTCGATAGAATGGGTTATTTTAGGCCCTCGTATAACAATCTACTATTTATTCATAGGTACTTCTAAAATGGTTCCATGACATCAATGCACAACCCTAACCAGAAAAATTACTCTAGACTAGAGGCTGTCGAAGTGCTGGCCGTTTTCCACCACGCCGCCGCCGGCCCATTGCGGGTTGATGTCTCTCACATCGTCTTCGAATTTGTGGTTCTAAGACATGCCAGTTTCGTCACGACTTTTTTCATTTGAAAGCAGCGGCTATGTAAATAAATTGCACAAAGTAAAGTGATGCCGTTTGGGATCGAATCCACGAGCTACAAACTATACCTAGTAAGTCAGGGCCTTTTTTGATCACGTGGGTGTACCTACCTAGAACCTCAGAATCGTCAACAGATTAATCGTGGTTGCAATTTGAAAAACGACTTCCAAAAAGCCGACATCTTTGGTTTTGTATTTTTGCCACCGACTTCCGAAATTAAAGTGATTTTTCACTTTGCAGTGTTTTTTTATAGTCTGTTGTTATTTTGTTTTTATTTTATTTTCATCTTTCTAGTTATTGTATCTACATACCCCAAACAAAGTCGTATAGCCACTACTTGCTATGTACTTAAATAATATTGACAGGAAGTTTTATTTAAATACACAAAGTGGAATTAGAAACGCATTATTGAAGATTAGGTACTCAAAAGCTGCCAAAACAAAGTTAATAAAATTTCTGTATATGATTCTGAACCCAGGGGGGGAAATTTCGTTGAAATTTTTCATCGGCTTAAAAAAAAAACTGCTGTTCCATACATTTTGACCGCGTAGGTATTGCACTTTTCAATGAAACAGCTGATTAAAAAAAATAACCTACGTAAAATTTCAACGCAGGGGCGTTCAGAATCATGTACTAAATTCATGGTAACAGTTTTCTCGTCGGTGTCCCTGCCACCCTGTATACCACCGCGTGAATTTCCTCTACCAAATGAAAAAATAATCACGTAAATCGGCCCAGTAATTACTGAGAAATTAACATGCATACAGAAGAACATAGAACCTATTCCTGTTTTGTTTGAAGTCGGTTAAAAAGTCCAAAGGAAACGGTGATAAGTTTACCTCACTATTAAATATCTTGCGTAAGTTTTGGAGGCCTTCCTTGATCATCGCCATGTCGTCAGGGTGTGCGAAGAAGTTGGGGTAGAAGAGCGCCTGCTCGAAGGGGTCGGTGGAGTTGATCGTCATCCAGCCCGTACTGCGCGGGAGTAGGGCCACTGCGTTCGCTCTGGAAACGAGAATTATATTATGTTATGTCCAGCCCCGGATCTAGGGGGGGGGGGGGGGTAAACTGGGGCACGTAATAAACACGTTATTTTGTTTTTAGTATTTGTTGTTATAGCAGCAACAGAAATAGATCATCTGTGAAAATTTCAATTGTCTAACTATCACGGTTCATGAGATACAGCCTGGTGACGGACTGACAGACAGACGGTCCGACAGCGGAGTCTTAGTAATAGGGTCCCGTTTTACCCTTTGGGTATGGAACCCCATTAATATTTAAAAGGACTGTTGGGGCCTGTGAAGAATTTGATAAGTGATTCTACGCAATGTCAGAATATAAAGCCCGCTATACACTTGCGCGCGAATCTTGCTGCGAATTCACGGCGCGAACCGCGGCGTGAACTCTACGTGAAAACGTGTCCCTCCACACTCGCAAAGTTTCGCAGTGTCGTTCGCGATCTCATAGCAAATGGACGCCGATGTGTCTGTTGCTACTGCTGTGACGCTATGTGCTGTAGCGTACTACAATTATATTTGTTTTAAAAATAACTAACAAATAAAAAAGAGATGGAGAAAGAGAAGATGGTGGATGACGAAAATCCTTTTAAAAAATCTATGCTTATTAAAAAATCACGCTTGACCGCTCCCAACAGCGACACGTGCGCTACTGCGAAAAGCTGCGAGTATAGATGCGTTCGAGTTCGCACGCTATGAACTAAGCGCGAACCCTTTGTCGTGGGACCAAAAACCGACACCAATCGGGGAACAGCGCGAAACGCGAACGCGAAGGCGCGAAACCATCTACACTCGTGATTCACGGCTTTCGCGGGAGTTCGCGCCGCGAGTGTAGAGCGGGCTTAATGAGCAGTGCGCCAAATGTTTGAAGTATTACCTATAGGTACTTAGTAGGTACTCAACAGTGGAGAAGCGGCGGTCTTGCTGAAAAATGCCGTTGAAATTCTATGGTTGGCTTTAAATAAGCTTTACAAACAATGTACTTACGAAACGTTGTAGCCAGAGCTAGGACAGTCTCCAGCTGGCTCACCAATGACACCAGTTTTGGAGCATTCCGAATAGAGACCGTTGAAGAAGAACTGCAAGTCAGGCTGCCTGAGACTCTTATCGGCGTAGCTCGAGTACAGGAGGCCCGTGAGCTGTGGATAAGGGAAAACATTGTGTCATGTTCGTCTACTTTGTAACGAACTATGATACCGAATTGAATGCGGCGACGCATGAATTGTCCATACAAACGTAGTACCTACATAAATAATTTGCAATTTGAGCATATATTTCCACCATATTATGTTGATTTAGTTTTATGTTTAGTTTTTATTTTTTTAATTCTGGTATATCGGCGTGTGCTAGCTAACATATGGCCAATAATTTATACTTAATTAAAATAATGTTTTGTGTTGCATAATAATTTTGCATACTATTGTATAGAGTCATTTTTATTTTTTTTCTAACTTGAACAGACAGCTGTGCTGCTGGGGAGTTTGTTGCGCCACTTCTTCTTCCCAGCTAAAGGCACTAGGAAGTGGTGAAGGGTGGGCGTTTTTGGGGGACTGTCTTATGTAATTTTGACGTTCGAAAAGTGCTGGTTCTCAGCCTAATTTGAATAAATGACTTTTGAATTTTGAATTTTTTGAATTTTGATATTCGGATTGAGACAGTATTTATCTAGGCTCCTACGTCTTTTTATTTCCAAAAGCTTACCTTTAAATGAAGTGTAAGCGAATTGCATTTCGTACATTTTTACAGCGTAAATGACTTGTTTTCATTTTTTTTTTTCTGTATTATAAACAACAATATTTGTAATATTGTTTCCGCAGAAGCATAGTTTATGTTATCAAGTTAGAAATTATCGAAAAAAAAATGGAAATACATTAAGTTTTCATTCATAATTTTTTGTATTACGGAACACATCCAAATTTATCATAAATTTTTCGAAAGCTAGTAGTACTATCGCGTCAAGCAATAATTGTCAATGTGTGCGTGGTAGTATTAATAATAATAATAATAACCCCACCGTCGTATCTCTACGTTGACGTCGTGGTGGGGCTTGCGCGCTCCGAACTCTAGGCCTGTGCCGGTAGAGTTTACTTTGCCGGAACAGGTCTGGGATTAGGAGCCAGACCAAGAGAGATACAAAAACTCGCAGGGCAGCATGTGGCGAGCTGTTGGGCAGTAGCGACCCCACGGACCCTATCTCCCGGGAGAAGTCTTGTTCCTCACCTCTGGCTTGCCTTTATTGGCCGGCTGGAGTGAACACTGACGAGGAACAGAGCTCCCGCCTCATTCTTGCCTTAATTGGCCGGCTTGAGTGGAGATTCGCAAGAGCAAACGTGCTCGGAGGAAGGAAGTATTCCAGTAAGATGCTGGTAGGGATCTTGACCGTACTTCCGGGATTGTCCTGATAGCCGTGGAATACCTCTCCACTCCTCATAAGCACCTCAGGACGTGTTGCCCCCTTGTCGCTACGACACTATGTGCTAGCGACCGTTTTCGGGGGCCCATTATTGAGCGTGCAAGTCACCCCCTGCCATTTTATCCGTGTACATTTAAACATTGATCAGGCAGGGGCCATAGTCTTTCCATAGCTCCAGGTAACCAGTCCACTTAAGCCACCCAAAGCCATAGTTCAATATCTTTGTTTCCATATTCTGCAATAGTCCCACACCAACCGGGGGTTGTCCTTGGGTGCCCTTGCATAGTGCGAACAGGGATAATCGTCGGTTGGTGCCTCAATACTCAAAAATGTCTAAGGGGCCTCTGCGAGTTGGCTTCGGCCCCTCGTATGCCTTACAAAGGTCCGGGACCCCAGGGTCCCGAGATATGTCAAAGACATTTAAAAATAATAATAATAATACCATTTATTGCAGGCGACACAGGCCCATAGAAAAATACCTTAACCTAAACATACATATTCTAATATAAACAAAACTTGTGTTAATTAATAAGGCTTAGACTATGTTAGTAGCACTTCACTATGCACTAGCTTAACTTAGTGCCGTCTTGTGGAACTTGTCCGCGGAAGCGACGGAACACCACGTCCTGTGGCCAAAAGTCTTCTTGCATGACGAGGGGCAGATAAAAGTTCGGTACACGCAAGACGAACGCCTTGAAATTGACGTCCCGGTGCGACTCTAATAACTGTACCCTCGGCGCGTACCTCGTCTTTTGGCGCACGTACTCCACGATGTCTTCCGTCTTAGTGGTGTAGTGCAGGCGGGAGATATACACCGGTGTGTTCGGCTTTGCGGCACGCAGGCTCACTTCGGGGCCCGTAGAAGCTTTGCCGCAGCGGTTCTTGTTTGTTCGCGATCGGCGCTTCCTCCTTTGCACCGTCACGAAACCATCATCAGCTAAATTCGGTGCCTTCTCAGGCAAGGGCTTGATACTAGGAATGCCAGGGGCACTCGCGGTGACGCTAGCGAAATCCCTTTGTAGGGGTTTCGCCAGGGCTCACTGTAGGTGTATATCGCTCCGACAGGCACTCACACTAGCGCAACGTGCATGGAATTGAATTTTGCAAACATCTCGATTTGTAGTTGCGAGTCGTGTCGCCGGCCTCTTAAGTTGGTTTGTACTAAGAAAAAGTGCAGGAATTAGGCTGCCAATATTAACCAATAGAATCTAAACTCCCCTTCAGAACTCCACTCCTATTGGTTAATATTGGCTCATTTCTCCGGCAGTGGACAGGCAGCGTAACAGGGGTTACTTGGTGGATATAGTGTTTACATATAATTAAATATGTGGAGGAAGGAAGTGAAGTTCTTCCAGCGCAAGTTTCTTGTCAAACTTTGTTTGCGTGGTCTAGGAATCAAAGACGTCAGTATTTACGTGGTGCCGTCACACGGTTTTCAACACAGAACAGATAATACCTCTTTTATCTGTTCTGTAGTTTTCAACGTCTTTTTTTTAACGGCATCTCGCAGGTCACTCGAGCAAACAAATGCTATAGGGCTTCCTCTGTTCTGCACGGGTCTCGGCTTAGAGCGTCGTTTGCAAGGCTCGGAACCGGTTTAAAAAATGCCGTTTAAAACCGGTTTATTTGAGTTTTACTCCGAACTTTTCTTAAGAACGTGAACTTTTTAAGAACTTTATTTTAACCTAAATTAACCGGTTTATTCGATGAGCGGAATATTGGTAAACGCGTTGCAACTTGTGATTACTTGTGAGGATGTCACGCTGAATAAAAACCAAACGAAAACCGGTTAATATTGCTCTAAACCGTTTAATAAAAGAAACCTTTATGTAGACTCCTTCATATCCGGTTTATAAAAACCGGTTTATACGAACGAAACCGAATGTAAAGGTTTTTGCGTCAAGTACAGACGCCAGCACATCAAGCTACCCGAAACTGTCAAACTTTTCCAATCAACTTTGAATCTTATTCTTCAGCGATAAAGTTGAAAATCTATTAAATAAATGTAACAGATTGTAGTAGCTTGAAGTGCTGGCGTCTGTACATAATAACGGTTTGAAAATTTAACCGGTTTTCGAGCCTTGGTCGTTGGTTGGAGGGGGAGGTCACCAAGGTTAGAGATTAGATTGACTTGGTCACTGCCTGAAACCTAATAGGTATGTATAAGTACGTCAAAGGTACCTGAGTAAGTCCAGTAGAAGTCATAGGCCCTTCATTCGCCAACAGGAGTTGAGTCAAGGCATTCCAGTCCAGGGCTTCGGTGTTATTCACTGCGGCCAGTTTAAAGTACAATGTGGCTCCGCAGTGGTTCTTCAGGTTCTTGCCAACGGGAAGGTCGGCTAACACAGGGATCCCTAATGGCTCCAGGACCTCTTTCGGTCCTACTCCGGAGTGCATCAGGATTTTGGGGCTGGTTAACGGTCCTGCGCTGAGGATTACCTGGAAATACAAATCAGATCGGAATTAATTTAATACATAACATAACATAACATCACGCCTTGTTTCCCCGAAGGGTTGGGCAGAGGTGTATACCTGTAGTAGGAACACCCACATTTCGCCAGTTATGTTTAAGTCCCATGTAATAGGGGGCGAGCCTATTGCCATCAACCGGACACAAATACAGACTTCGGGCTGCTACTGAGAAATTCCAGATAGAAAAACCCAATAACACTTTGCCCGACCCGGGAATCGAACCCAGGACCTCATGCTCAGCAGTAGCGCTTGCGACCACTAAACCAACGAGGCAGTCAATGAATAAATTAGTTAATTTAATACTTGTACCTATAATACCTTTTGTAATAATTATGTGCAGTCAAATGCCAATTTATTCAGGGAGACTGTAGAAAAGAAGAAATTTCACAAAGCTCCTTCAGTAATCTTGGTTTGTTGCCTCTACCCTCACTTTACATTTATGAAACATGTATGTTCGTAACAAACAACAAAGATTTATTTAGAACTGCAAAGGATGTGAATCCAAGAAATCGTAGAGATCCATTCAGACTCGTACTAAATGACGTTAGGGATGTTAAAAAATAATCGATTTTTGTTTAAATCGATTATTATTTTCGTATAATCGATTATTTACTGTCGATTTTTATATTAATATTAATCGATTTTTAGTAAATCGATTATATAAATTACGTGTTTAAATCGATTTTCAGAAACAGCTTGTATCTATGAGACGGATGAAAAAATCTAGTAGTAAGTTTCAATTTTATAAACAACGCCGTCTATGCGTTGGATGAAAAATCTCGAATTAAGTTCCTACGTATAAGTTGATTAAATAAAAACGGCGCCATCTGTAAGCATTTATTTTTTATTTGATTTATATTTTAGTTTTTGAGACAATAAGTTTGTCATTTTGTTGGGATGCTCATCATTTAATTTTTATTAGAATAAATAAAACGTTTAATAGAACTAAAATTTGTTTCAATAATGCTATTTGGTTTCCTAATTCCTTACCTTGAAATTTTAAAGAAACCTTTAATTTTTTAATTCATATTATAATTTTATTTGATTTTTTATCTGAAAAATTGTTAATATGCATCTCTTAGGTTTATTATTGGAATTTGAAAAGCATGTTTTTTTAAATAATACAAAAAAAAAAATCGATTTTTTCGCAGAAATCGATTATTTATTTTTAATCAAATCGATTTTTGTCAAATCGATTAATTTTGAATAAAGAAAAATCGATTTTTATTTAATCGATTCTTTTCCATTAATCTCACATCCCTAAATGACGTTCCTAGATCTACAAAATACAATAAGAACTGTTTAGCAATGTGTGTACGTATTTATAATAATATACCAAGCAACTTAAAAACGTTGACTTGTGGAGCATTTAAGCACAAACTATATGAATGGCTAAATTTTCAAAATATCTATTCTATTAAAGAATTTATAGAGACTAAATATGCTCCAACAACTGTATAATATTATGTAACGCACGTGATGTAACGCATGCCGACAAGTTTACATGCTATGTATGTATAGCAGGGCGTCGGGAATCACGAGAAGATTTCCGGCCACCGTAGGCGCGGGCTTGCGGACGGTGAGCAATGGGTAGCTCGTCGTCCGATAAGGACCAGGCCCGGGTCGACGGCGCGTTGTGTTCCACGCGCGCCTCAAAGAGATGTCAGCAGAATTGACGGGGTCCGCTAGGGCCAATGCCTGCCGGGGGTTCGAAGAAAACCGATAGGGACATCGTGGCCCCCTGGCAACACGGCAAATGAAGGAACACGGGTGGGTTTTAGTCAGTAAGAGTCTGACACGCCCTCCCGCTCCGCCCAGAGCGGGAGAAGTTATTTGATGATTTCCCACCCAAAAAAAAAAAAATGTATTTATAGCAAAACATGTAAGCACTAATTTTAATGTAACATCTGTAATACCATGTTTTAATGCAAATAAAAATGATTTGATTTGATTTGAATCTCGTAGCGTCAACGTAACGTAGATACCTACTTATATATTATAAGTAATTGTACCTACCTAGATATGAAATGACATTTGAATAGTTGTGTGGTAGAATGTACAGAACTTATAAAATTATTAACAACATAACATAGGTACTACATTTATGTAAAGCTACATTCTTACAAATAAATAAATTTT
Organism: Agrochola lychnidis; assembly: GCA_963680765.1. NCBI lineage: Eukaryota > Metazoa > Arthropoda > Insecta > Lepidoptera > Noctuidae > Agrochola > Agrochola lychnidis. The sequence continues at coordinate 11,058,267 of OY796868.1, read as the reverse complement.
GATTCTAAGTACCGCTATCTAGATATACAGGCAGCAAATGCAAACTTTATAAATTATTTTGAATATTACAATGCTGTTGAAACGAACGTTTTATTTACGAATATGTGTCTTAATCAGCGGGTAATTGTGTTGCACCGTTCCTTACCCGTGGTCCCTGCTGTAGTCTCTGGAAGGGACCACGGGTAATTTTTTTACCCGAGAAGTACAGACGGCTGCACATCAAGCTATAAATTTCCAGTATAACCTGACCTCGCATTGTACGGAAATCCTATACAATGCGAGATCAGCTTAAACTGGAAATGTATAGCTTGATGTGTAGCCGTGTGTACAATGCTGCCGAATTAAAATAGTAGTCCTTGGAAGGTACCGTCCTTCCGAGAAATAAAATGCTGCTGAATTAAAACTATAACTAAGTCATGTCATAATACAGTCAAAGGCATTACTCATAAATCATTTTCTCATATATTTTGTATGGAACGGCTTTTTTGATGAACATTTATCAAAAAAAAAAATTGTTCCTTTCATTTTGACAGTTCAACAACATTGTTGGCAGTCAGCAGACGATGTTTTCAACGATTGAATTGATTGATTGATTGTAATTGAATTTGTGTTACGCAATTGGGGTGCAGAGCTTAGAGTGCAGTGGGTCAGGATGGCCCCGATTTTCATCAAAATACAAAATACCTCTTACCTCTTTAGTAGCATTAACAGTCTTGGTGTTGCCTTTAGCGTCCACGTACTCAACTCCATAGGCTCTTGTGCCGTCGAAAAGGACCTTAGTCACGTGAGCATAGAGCTTCACGTTGAGGTTGGGTCGCTCGGACTTCGGAGGTAGGTAGGCACGAGCTGTGGTGTAACGTTGGCCATTTCTGAAGGGTAGAAGATAGGATAATTAGGAAATGTTCTATGCAAGTATTTTTATTTTACAGGTTTTGGAAGTTTTTTTTTTTTTGTAAACGCGATTGTGCTCTTTATTTAGATAAGGTTACAGACCAATGTTTTATTCAAGTATTTTTCTTCCACCAAGGCGATTTTGTTCAAGTTTTCACTTTTTTTATTGTTGAATGCTCTTTTACTTTGACTCAAATAGGAACCAGTGACACCTATGTGCAAATCTTATTTATTTATTTAGCCACCAGAATACCTGCGTTTAGCGTTATTGCATAACTTTTTAATTAGTCGATATTTTTAATTCATATTCTATTTCTCAAACTTGCTTGGAAATGCTCGAATTTCCAACTCGAGCATTATTTTGACAACCTTTTTTTTATTCTATTTTAATTTGGGACTTTTATAATCGCAATGCGTATGACAGTCCCATTTGACAACCTTCTCCGAGATAAATCGAAATTAGCCGAAGACATGCGAGCGCCCGGCAATGTTTGTATGAAAATCCTTTGTAGCGGCCAAATAAATTACTATGAAAACTCATATCTGTCGTGTTATTTAAAAATGGAACGAACTTTTTAATTCAACACATGGCAAGTATGGCAACCAAGGAAACCAACTTGACAAAGATTTTATTTAAATTTCGATTTGGCTTGCAAATAGAGCTGTTTATTAAAAGTAAAGAAGAAACAAATGAACTTATCGGCGCGTGAAAAATTTTCGTTGTTCGTCATTGATTCTGGAATTTATAATTAATTTTCTGAGAAAAGTTCCATACAAACCTTGGCCGCAACCAGGCATTGATGGACTCACGTATGATCGTCCATCAATCCCTAGTTGCAGGCCGCGACAGTAATGTTATAAATGGCACCTCTTTAAATCATGCATGAGCTTTCTGAATATAAAGTTGATAAAACGAGACGTAGACACGCGTGATTTTTCGGATCATTACACAAAAATCCTTGCACATAAACATTTGTTTTCATACAAAACGTCGTGTTTGCATAGACAAATTTGTATCGCCACGCCTCTTTGTTGCGATGTTTTTGTGTAAAAACACGCGCAGGAGGCTCGGCTTAAATAACACATGACTCTACAATAATATTATGATTTATGTAGACTTCATATCATTATTTTATGATGTGTGATTAAATACGTATTATATAATCCTTATTAAGATAATAATAACACACAAATAGAGCTACAGATAACAATAATAGATTATTTTAATTGCCGTAGCTACAAAAAAATAAGGAAATAAAACTGACTGCAGATCTGATTCGATAACAATTTATCTTTATTATCATAATTATTTGCTTAGTCTTATTTGAGTAAATTTACGGCATAATTTGAACTCTTATTTTTATGTCGCGGCGTCACTTGTTTTGTAAGTTTATTTTATTGTTTTATCATCACATAAGTGCAGTTTTCTTTGTATAATTAAAGTTAATCAAACATCTGTTAAAACTACAACAAACATACACAAAAAAAACCTACCATTTAGGCATGGTTCGTAAAAGAGAACTAGAAACATAGATTCATTCATCATACAGCAAATCATTGATGTATCTGCTAGAATTCAGAATTGCCCTAATTAACGACTTATTTTTATCGTTTTCACACTCCCAACATTTTTTCGGTTGCTTTGGAGTATTTACAAAATTAGAACAACAATCTGTTGATTTTCTAGCGGTAGTCGAACCCGCGACCAGAATGGACGATAATAGCTCTTCAATGAAACCTGCTGGCAGGGACATCGACGCGAAAACTGTTACCATGGATTCAGTACATGATTCTAAACCCCCCTGCGTCGAAATTCTTCGTCGGTTATTAAAAAAAAATCTTTTGTTCAACAGCTCCATTTGCAAGCCAAATCGAAATTTAAATAAAATCTTTGTTAGTTGGTTTCCTTGGTTGCCATACTTGCCATGTGTTGAATTAAAAAGTTCGTATCGATACCGGAACAAACTTTTTAATTCAACCGCAACGCATCGTGTCGCACCTATTGCCTGACCGTTTGCTTCATTGTCAAATGCAACATTAAAAAAGTTCCATTCTAAGCGTACAAAATTAATAAATATTTAGCAATACTCACTCATTGAAAGCTTGTGCTATGGTGAAGCCGACGGGAGTGGTTGGGTCATTCATGTCAGTTATGATCGGGAATCCTGTCTGGTTGATAGCTTCCATCAGATCATTTAGCGGCTTGGGCTGATAGCGGAACTGGATGAGGAAGGACAGATTGTTATCTCATTTGTATCTACTTTTACCGTGTACATTATTGAAAAAACTTTAAACCATTTTTTTAATAGTTTAATTATAGTTTCCTAGAATAAACGAAGAACTACGCGTCTTATTACTTCCAATACCAAAAGTAAGATAAATTGTTTCCTTTTTCCTTTCCCAGCACTAGATGTCGTACTCGTAATAAACAAAGAAAAGAAAGAAATCGACAGAATCCAGCAATGTTTTCTTGTCTGCTTACAAAATTATTGTCAAGTTCATAATTTTCCCTTAAAATTTCTACCAGAGGGTGGACCCATATCGACTTTGTCCCTTTGAGAAACCATGACCACGACAAGGCAGACACAGCTCAAATGCTTCCTAGCCTAGGGGAGCGTGACGAACTGCGCAAGCTCTCCACCACCCGGCCAAAGGTAGTTGAAGGGCCTCATAAAAATCTGTCATTTTCTCTACCATTTGACATTAAGCTGTCAAAAACGCTCCGTAATTGGACAGCCAGGGCCGGCCCGTTCATATAGGCGAACCAGGCGACGGCCTAGGGCGCTCGTATTAGGGGGGCGGCAATCGGCGGCATCGAAATTAAAAAATAATTTTCATTAATTTTTATTTACCTACAACTTGAAAATACTCCCAATCTTTTACCAATTTTTCTACCAAAATGCGCTCATGGACATTTGCGAAACCATCGGTACCGAAATCAAAAGCGAGTTTAGTTGATAGCCTAAACTCGCTCCATTGCTAAAAAAATCGCGATTTCAAATTTATTGCTTCTCTTGTTGTATGTTATATATAATGTTTTGTTCAAAATTGATTTGACCGCGATCGCTGTACCGATCGCGCCTGAGAGATATTTCTCGACGGCATGTGAAGCCAAGTCAGAGGTCCATGGGCGGCTTTAAAACTCTGACACTAGGTTAGTCACTAACCACACGAAAAAGAAAGAACATAGTTTTATTTTGTCACGAATTTTCTTTAAAGGGCGCCGTTCCAGCCTTTCGCCTAGGGCGCCAGGAATTCTCGGACCGGCGCGCGGCGCTGTGGACAGCCTTCATTGTGTGACCGGTCACCGCTTTCTCAGGGAACCTTAAGAGTCTTACAGGCCCCTCCATCATCCCCAGGGCGGAGGACAACCATGAGGATATACACAAGCAAAAAAAAAAAACAGGGCTGAAATGCTTGCCATACCTAACTACTACTTACCCTTTGGATAGGCATTTTTCCAGTATCCGAGTGGTGTTCCGCACTCACAAGTGTCCCTACTTGCTTGTTGCCTTCTGCCATATCCATGAAAGGCCGGACTTCGTCCCAGGACCATCCCTCGGCTCCTGCTGCCACCCAATCGTCGAAGTCTGCGGCGTGGCCTCGGTGATACATCATGCCGTTCAGTTGACTTGTTCCTCCTTAAGATGAAAAAAGGGGAATGTGTTTTAAGAACGCCAGTGGTGCTGATTCCCTTGTTCACAAACTAAACTAACTTTAAGTTCAGTTCATCTTTTTCTTTCTATTTCAGTAAGAAAAGGATAGAAGATAAATTTTAATTTAGTCTTGTCAAATTAATCAGCGCCTGTCACTCTCCATACAAGTTTAGTCGTGATTAAAAACTTGCCGACTAAAATTTCGTCAATTTACGTCAAGCGCTGATTAATTTGACAGGACTAAACTAAAATTTATCTTCTGTCCTTTTCTTAATGAAATAGAAAGAAAAAGATGCACTGAACTTAAATTTAATTTAGTTTGTGCACAAGAGAATCGGCACCATTGTAGTGGTTTTTGACAGCCAGCTGTAGTTTGCTATCTATTTGTGACTATCGTGGTAGTTATGATGTGTTTCAAGAGAATGGAATGGAGAAAGCATTTATATTACTTTGGGTACAGTTTTTTGAAGTAAAAACTTCTTTAGGTGCGTTGAGCATTTTTGAGATGGGACTAAACCATTGATTTCGCGACACTGTAACGACACCAGTTTGACCATTAGAAAAAGATAAGAGAAAAAGATATCAACGCGTTGATTACCGCGGTGCCGATTTTTTTTTTTCAAGTTTTCACTTCTGTCGGCACTCCCGGAGTGCCACTGTTTTTTTTTTTAATGTAATTAATAACGGTAACAGTTCTACCCTAATCTAACCCAATAGGCGGGGGTCTTAGCTTAATTTCTTGCAACCATATTATAAAAGGCCGGATATGTAATAAAATGCCTCTTTATTTAGAAAAGGCGATCATTTTTAGAAGACCAAATAGTTTTTAGAAGATCAAAAAAAGCGATTACCATTAGAAGATCAATGAGTTTTTAGCGGAACCAAAGTTCGCCATAAGGTTAAACACAATGTCTATTAAATCAAGTAAGTAATAGTACGGTCTACGGTCTCTATTTTGTGTGAAAATTGGCACTTCTGTTGTGCGACGCGACGGCACAGATTACGTACGACGCGATTCTGAACAATTTCCGCTCATAGAAATTGTTCTACTACAGTGTCGTCGCGTCTTTCTGCGGGAGCCTGAATTCCTTCTTAAGTCATCCTGATATCTTACCTAAGCCTTTTCCAAGCGGCCATTGGCATCCTTGTCCGTCTTGATCGAGGCAGTAATCAGCAGGTACGGTGCGAATTCGCCAGTCCACTGCTTCGTTACCCCAGAACGATCTGTAGAATCCAGGGATTCGCCCTCCTATTGGTTCTGGTCCACCTGCTTCTAGTAATAGCACCTGAAAGAAATAATCTGCTGTATTCTGTTCACATGAAAAACTTTTTACAAAAAAAACAACCGACTTCGAAAAAAAACACTACAAAGTGAAAAATAACTCTAATTTCGGAAGTCGGTGTCTTTGGTTTTGATTTTTTTTTGACCACACGGGAAGCACCAGCTTTCAAATAAAAAAATAATCATCAAAATCGGTTCACCCAGTAGAAAGTTCTGAGGTAACAAATATAAAAAAATATAAAAAATACAGTTGAATTGAGAACCTCCTACTTTTTTTGAAGTCGGTTAAAAATATGTCTACGAGCGATGATGCCTACTCAAATGTAGGTAACTACATCTGTAAAACACGTGTTAGGGGGCATAAATCAAACAGATTCAGACGGTGACTCCGGGTGTTTAATTTTCTCTGTGATGTCTTGTTTTTTTTAAACTTTTATTTTTTTAAATTGTTTTGGGGTTATAATAATATACATGGTGGCTACCTGTTTACTCACGAAAAGCGACTTTAATTTATAAATATATTTATAAATAATTAAAAAAAAACCGACCAAGTGCGAGTCTGACTCGAACACGAAGAGTCCCGTCCAATATTTAGCAAAAATCCCCGAAAAAAACACGTTTCTTGTATTGGGACCCCGTTTAATTTTTAATTTAATTTAATTTTTATTATTTGCTGTTAAAGTGGCAATAGAAATACACAATCTGCAAAATTTTCAACTGTTTACCTATTACGGTTCATGAGATACAGCCCGCTGACAGACAGACGGACGGACTAACAGCGGAGGCTTAGTAATAGGGTTCCGTTTGGCACCCTTCGGGTACGGAACCCTAATAAAAAGTAATTCACTTACATTATAAGTAGTATTTTCAGTAAGTCTTCCGGCCACAATAGACCCCGCAGATCCAGCGCCCACTACGATAAAGTCGTATTCGTCATTTGTTTCGCCCACCGACTCGATCCTCTTGCACGGCGTGGAGATGTCGCAGCGTCCCCACAGGTACCTTTGCAGGAGTACCATGAATAGGAAGTTACCGCTGCATACCGGGGAGTTGACTAGACTCGGTCCTTCTTCTATGATCGGGCACCCACAATTCTGGTTGCAATAAATGGATAAGTATCAGATAATTTATTTTTCCATGTCACAGCCGGCATCGGCAGTAGCGCCACGTAGCGCTACGCCTACTAAGAATTTGCTTGTGAATCGTAGGCTAGCGCATACAAAATTTGTTCTCGACAGAAATACAGGAAAATAATTCTCATTTTCCAGAACTAAGCCACCTGAACCTTACTGAAGAACATCACCAATAAAGTCAGTATCATTTATGTCCTTCTAGGGCAGTGGTTCCTAACCTTTTCTTGACCCCTAGACTCTACGGAGGAGACGCTCTATAATATAGGGCGGATTTGCCCCTCTCGGTGCGGGTGTTTCCATTTTTAGCTTTGTAGGTAAATACTTTTTTCACTCCTCTTGCTCAAAAAGTCCGTCATTGTAGCGTACCAGAGCGGGGAAAAAATAGCAAATCTTGCTCTATGGGAAAAAGTAATTTTTGTCTGTAACCAACGAGCTTACAAAAACGAAATAGTAGATTGTTATACGAGGGGCTAAAATAACCCATTGTAACGAGGTAGTTTTACTCGCGAGCTTTAGCGAGGGAGTAAATAGAAACCGAGTTATAATGGGTTTTAGCGCCGTGTATTACACTCTACTTTTCACTAGGATTGCGAGAAAATAAAATAATCCAATACAATATTAAATAGTTTATTTTATTTAAATGTACAATTTGTACAATTCTGGATATTTAACGAGATGTTTTTTTCCAGCAACTTAATTTCAGTCCTCTGTGAAGATGTTCTCACTAGATATAACATTTTCACTGTTGTAAATTATATTACGGTCACCAATTCAATTCGTAATTAGAGAAATATTCTAAAGATTTCGCACCAATGCTTTTTTATTTCTTCTGTAGCCGCAATGCACGCATTCTACCGAAGAGATAGCTGCATTTAGTTCCATTTTCAAAAATGAAATGTTCTTTTTTTTGTGAACTAGTAATAAGTCGAGTCCATAATCATGATTATTCTACATAAGAATAAAGACTTTTTCGTTTTTCAAGGCTCGTTGGAACAGACAAAAATTAAAAAAAAAAAACTTTTTCCCCTAGAGCAAGAAATGCTATCTTTCCCCGGTCTGGTACTCTACAATGACGGCTTTTTTGAGTAAGAGGAGTGAAAAAGTAATTCTTATGTAAAACTAGCTTTTTACTACCGCATACCGGGCTAAAAAGTTTCCTTAAAAATTCAGATTGAATAAATTGTATAATTAAAAAAATAAAATAAACTATTTAATATTGTATTGGATTATTTCATTTTCTCGCAATCGTAGTGAAAAGTAGAGTTTAACACACGGCGCTAAAACCCATTCTAACTCGGTTTCTATTTACTCCCTCGCTAAAGCTCAGGAGTAAAACTACCTCGATAGAATGGGTTATTTTTGCCTCTCGTATAACAATCTACTATTGTTAGTCGCCTTTCATTCATTCTTTCAACATGACCAAACTATCTACATCTTCTGTTATTTTGAATGTTTAAAAAAGTTGAAGTGTTAATCGACTGTACGAGTAAGTTGTTGCTTATGCACCCCTCTGATTTGAAAGCCGTTATTGTGTGGCCGATCACCGCTTTCTTAGGAAACCGAAGCTTTACTCTAATGTGGGTAATTATTTAATATCGACTTTGACAGCAGGAGTACTCCATCGCATAATCAGCCTATATAATGTTCCCACTGCTGGGACACGCCTCCTCTCGGTGAGAGGGAGCGGGCCGTAATCCACCACGCGGGCACAGTCCGAGTTGTTAGATGTCACATGTCTTCGAATTTTTGGTTCTAGGACATGCCAGTTTCTTCACGTTTTCTGTCACCGTTTCGAGAGCAGTGGTGATGAAATAATTTAAAGTAAAGCGCCTGTCTGGGTTCGAACCTATGACCTACATCTCGTAAGTCGCAGCCACTTGGCCACTTGACCACTTGGCCACCACTGCTCTGCTATTTACTTAACTTTTATTTTAAAAATTAGGGGAATCTACCACGGAAATATTCAGGGTCTTCCCCTGAAAAAATATAATTAACAAAAAAGATAAAATATGTTAAAAACTTTCACTCACCTGGGGGAATAAAACCATGTTGGTATTTAAAATGTTGGCGATGCTCCAGAAAACCTAGACAAAAAAAGTTTAATAATTAAAATAAGTATAATAATCAAAAAAATATTCCACCCCAACAGCTTGTGAAGCAGAACTTGTTGAGAAGAAATTATAAGAGAGTGCTCTTTTATATTAATTGCCATCAAATGTAGTTAATTAACTAAAGTTGCAGGTCCGCAATTAATAATAGGCAAATCGTTAAATGACCAGGGGGCCTACCACCAGCTCAAAAGCAGTATTATTTTAATATTACTTTAGTGGGAGAAAGAGATGGATACTTCCTGTAGAGCTTCATCTCTTTCCCACACTGAAGTAATATTAAAACAATACTGCTTTATGAGCTTGTGGTAGGCCCCCAGGAAATTCTACCTAATTGTTACAAACCGATGACTGATATAATACCAAAGAGTCATTTAGACTCGGATAGACAAAGAAACCGATTTAAACTTTAACTGTGTTTGTCCACTAATATTCGCGGATAAAGAACTGTTTGTTATTTGTTTTCCTTATTTCCTAAACTAAGTAATTAATTACTCTGGGGGTGCAAATGCACCCCTTGGGTCTCCTTTTGGGTCACCTTCGTTACCATTCTACTGACTGACTGAACCAACGCCACAGCATGAGCTAATTTCATGTCACAGATAAATAGCTCATGAAACCACGGGAGACATTTTTTCTCGTGCTCTAGATTTTCAACCCGTGGTGTTGAGCCGAGCATCGAGTAAACAACAGAGAACATCCCAGCGCGTCAAAAAAAACATTGGCACTCCGGGAGTGCCGACAGAAGTGAAAACTTGAACAAGATCGCCTTGGTGGAAGAAAAATACTTGTACAGAACATTGGTCCGTAACCTTATCTAAATAAAGAGCACAATCGCGTTTACAAATATAATACTACCGAAACCTTTAAAGTAAAAATACTTGCATAGAACATTGATCCGTAATGAAATATTAATAAAGAGCACAATCGCGTTTACAAAAATGAGGTGTCGTCATGGTGTCACCCATGACGACACCCATCTCAAAAATGCCCAACGCGCCTAAAGAAGTTTTCACCTCAAAAAAACAGTGGCACTCCGGGAGTGTCGACAGAAGAGAAAACTTGAATAACATCGGCACCGCGGTAATCAACGCGTTGATGTCTTTTACTCCACGGTGTTGGTAAATTGCGTTAGTGTCGCGAAATTAATGGTTTAGTCCCATCTCAAAAATGCCCAACGCGCCCTAATACACTGTTGGATTTACCACTCTCGGCGATAAACAGTGCTTTGAAAACGCAATGCGCGCTAAAAATCGCCTGTGGGTACAAGGACCATGCTTGAATGCTTCTTATTCGTCCTCACAAACATCATCATCATCTGCCCAGCCTTTTCCCAACTATGTTAGGGTCGGGTTCCAGTCTAACCGGATGCAGCTGAATATATATATATATATAGCGCTTCAGTATTTTAAATGAAGCGAATGCCTATCTGACCTCCACAACCTAGTTACTAGGTAACACGATACCGACTGGTTGTCAGACTTTTGGGCTTCTAACTACCCGTAACGACTGTCAAAGACCTACAAACGACAGCCAGGACCAACGCCTTAACGTGCTTTCCGAGGCACGGAGGGGTCTTGGCATATAAAGATGGTCACCCATCCACGGACCAACCGCGGCAAGCGTAGCTTAACCTGATCGATCGACCCGTGCGGCTGTTATTGATTAGCTTCAACATGACATTGCACTATGAACTAATTCACACTCCGCTACTAGTAATAATTCCATTAGGGTATTAACAAGGGTAATCCACAAACATTCAACCATAGAAATATTATATACTAGCTGCGCCCCGCGGTTTCACTCGCATAAGTCTCGATCCCGTGGGAAAAAAAAAAAGTATCCTATGTTCTTTTCCAGGGCTTCATCTATATATGTACCAAATTTCATCCAAATCCGTTCAGCCGTTTTAGCGTGAAGGCGTAACAAACAAACTTACTTTCGCATTTATAATATTAAGGATATCTATGCATTCAACCAATTACATACTTGCAAACTCTTAAAAATCTATCCTATAATAAACAGTCGAATTTGTTGTCTGAACTGCAACATTTCTCTTTTCTAATTTTTTTTGTCTTTTACACCTGAGTAAATAATTATAATATAAGATATCAGACAAATATAATTTATTATCTGAACTGCGACATGTCTTTTTCCTTACCCATGTTTATTTTTAAAACATGTGCAAGTATCGTCAAGCAGGAAGTCACATGTTGCAATGTTTGTTAACAATGAGTAATACAATTTGTGAACTGGAACTACCTAAATAAAAAGTGTTTACAAAAAAAAAATAACAGACGACAGAAAACGAAAATTTTAAACCAAAGACACCGACTTCCGAAATTAAAGTAATTTTTCACTTTGTAGTGTTTTTTTTTTTTGGAAATCGGTTTTTTCTTTGTAAAAAGTTTTCATTTTAGTTCCAGTTCATAAATTTTACTTATTGTAAAAACTTTTTATTTTTAACTTTTTAGTTGTGTTACCTACCCCACACAAATTCGAATAGCACTACCTGCTATGTAAATAACAGTGACAGGAACTTATATCATCCACAAACTGAGTGGGAAAAAATACGTATTATTGAAGCTAACTCAAAAACTATTTACTTAAAAGCAAAGTTAATAAAGTTTATAAGGGACCATCTCGAGAGCATACACTATCAAACAAAAGAATAATTGTCAAAATCGGTCTACAGTTGACGGAGAAATAGGTGAACATACAAAAAAAAAACCGACCAAGTGCGAGTCGGATTCGCGCACGAAGGGTTCCGTACCATTGACTAGGTACACAATTATTGTAACCTTTTTTTAGTTTCTCTTGTCCTGGTGTCTCTCTGTAACCATGGGAGTCTGGCTGTAACCAAATCTTACAAGCAAAATTTGACTCATTTCGTGATTTTTGGCATGAGAAATAAGTAATTAGGTAATATAAAGTAAGTGGTGACTAGATAGATGGGCAGGTATGTAGTAGGACCGCCCAGATTTGTTTATGATTTTCAGTTTGAAAGCCCCCCTAATTTTTATTTTATTTTAATTCTTTTATTTCATCTAAATACTTATAAATTATATTTTTAAATATTAGAATAAAGAAAATATAAAACATTTAAAAATATTTTAATTTATTCATCATCTGCCTAGCCTTTTCCCAACTATGTTGGGGTCGGCTTCCAGTCTAACCGGATGCAGCTGAATACCATATTTTACATGGAGCGACTGCCTATCTGACCTCCACAACCCAGTACCTGGGTAACACGATACCCCTTGGCAAGACTGGTTGTCAGACTTTTTTGGGCTTCTAACTACCCGTAACGACTGCCAAAGATCTACAAATGACAGCCGGGACCAACGGCTTAACGTGCTTTCCGAGGCACGGAGGGGACTTGGTATGTAAAGATGGTCACCCATCCACGGACCAACCGCGGCAAGCGTAGCTTAACCTGATCGATCGACCCGTGCAGCTGTTATTACTTAGCCACAAGCCCCTATTTTACTTTATTATTAAAGTAAATATACAATTAAGTATTTTGTGAATATTTCAAGTGCCTACCCGTTGCCATTATTGATATCGAGCAAAAAAGGGCAAAAAAATCGCGTTTGTTGTATGGGAGGCCTTTGGGCCTTCCTTTCCTTTTTCACGACTCCTACCGAAAGGACTGGCCCGCAATGGCAGTGGACTAAAACTATACGAAGGTTATTTTCACAAAAATCCTCTTGAAAAAGGTATCAGCCTAAGAGTTCCTAATGAATGGGCTGAAGGGATAAAATGCCGATTATTTGCTACTAGCTCCACCCTGCGGTTTCACTTGCATAAGAGATGCTGCTAGATCCCGTAGGAATATCGGGATAAAAAGAATTCTATGTCCTAACCCCATTCATGGTATGTTTGTTACACTTTCACGCTAAAACGGCTGAACGGATTTGTATGAAATTTGGCACATGGGTAGACCATGACTTGGAGAAGGATAGAGGCTACTTTTTATTCTGGTTCGCGGGCAACAGCTCGTTTATAATATTAGTTAAAACAATTTCAAAAGAAGATAATTAAAAAATCACCTTTTCCTTAAAATCTTGCACTCAATTTCCACTTTAAAAACGTTTTTGATTCTGACGGTGTAGTTACCCCGTTCTTACTCAAAGTGATTCTATTCCTCCTTGTTTGGCTCCTTAAATACAAACTTTACGGGTGCAAAATAAAATGACTTGAAGAAAAATTGCGAATAATCATAAAATGATCTAATAGTAGGTATTATAAAGATAAGATAGGTTTATAATAATGATATAATGTGTAATCCTAAAGGATATCTTTCAAAACAATCGTAAAAAACTGAGTAGATATGTTAAGCAAATAATCCTTCTTTAATATTATAAATGCGAAAGTAAGTTTGTTTGTTACGCCTTCACGCTAAAACGGCTGAACGGATTTGGATGAAATTTGGCACATATATAGATGATGCCCTGGAAAAGAACATAGGATAGTTTTTTTTTTCCCCACGGGATCGAGACTTATGCGGGTGAAACCGCGGGGCGCAGCTAGTCATCAATAAAAAAAATGCATTTTAACTCCTTTTGCTCAAAAAGGCCGTCATTGTAGAGTACCAGAGCGAGGAAAAAATTGCATTTCTTGCTCTAGGGGAAAAAGTAATTTCTTTTTAATTTTTGTCTGTTCCAAAACTACCTCGTTACAATGAGTTATTTTAGCCCCTCGTATAACAATCTGCTATTGTTATAATGACTGGCCAACCACTTTTTTGCTTTTGTTTTTCAGAATTCTTTAAAAAGGAGGAGACTCAATACGTCTGAATTATTTTTTAGGGTTTCCGTAGTAAACAAGGAACCCTTATGCGGGTTGCAGATCAAGAGCTAAGCTAAGTTAGTTTAGCTTAGCTCGCATAGCTGACGCAGTTTTTCATACTTGTGTGCAGACTGCAAACTATGCAAGCTATGTGAGCTAACTAAAATATGCGCAGCTAAGTTAGTTGTGTTTGCCAATGCACAGCTACGCGAACTAAGCTAAGCCCCTCCCGCAGTTCTCCAAGTCAGTACCTATTAATCTTCTTTTTTTTCTATGTGGAACGTATTCATCATCGGAACTTTCTTCATCGATATTATTCATGGCGAGCGTCCGTCGAATTGAACTTCACAATACTGACTGAGCTTTCGCTTGGTTTTTGGTGTGCACAGGACATTTTTTTTTTTCTCATCTTTCCCAAAGTATAGGATGTCGTTGGGAAGGTCGTTCAAAAATATTAGGAGTTTGTGAAAACCATTTTTGGATTTAGAAATCCGTTTTCGAAATATTAAGCTTTTAAAGTGCTAATTTTTGTTAAAGTCAAGTGTCCCCCCCTGCCAGCTAAATGGTTGGTTTTGGATAATATGTGAAAAAAATTACAGCAGTAGTATATATAACGAAATTAAAAGGAAAACTATCACGGCTAAGAAGGCTTTACAAGTTAACGAGTAATAATCGACCAACTTATATTTGTGGTTGCAAACACATGTTCTCTCGTATATTCCGTATGGAAGAACATGATTTTCAACTACAAAATTAAGTTTCTTCTTGGGATAAATTCATCCCAACTACGGAACCCTTCATTGCTAGAGGAAGCTTGCTCGGTGGACTCATATAGTTTACTTCGCTTGATTAGTTTTCAGGTAGTGGTAATCATTTTTGTGTCCTACCTAGATACCACAATAAAAAAAATGAAAAAAGAAAGTCGGTGGCTAAAAACGAAAATACAAAACCAAAGACACTGACTTCCGAAATTAAAGTTATTTTTACCATGGAAGTACGTTGTTTTTTTTTTGAAAAAAAGTTTTTATCTTCAATTCAACAACTCTGTACAACACTGTACAGACGTTTGTACAGATGTACAAACGTCTGTACAAACCACATCTTTTCAGCATCAGGGAATAAAATAAAGTTTTAAGTGGTCGAGTTCTGCGTTTTGAGAGGGTTAATAGAGTCAAATTCAAATTATTTTATTTCACATAAACCTACAAGGGCACTTATAAAACGTCAGAAGCTAGGTGCACGGTTCCTATGGAGAAGAGCCGGAAAGAAACTCCACAGTTACTCTTTTAAAAATAAATGGTTTTTACAATGTTTTAAAATTACAGTGTTAATAGGTATGAGAGGACAGTGTAGGCCTATTAACAAGTACCAGGTACTTAGCAAAATAGAAAATGGTACACAAGTCTACAGCCCACAACGTTCTCACATTCACAAAATCTAAAAGAAAAGAATCTATATAACAGATAAATAAAATAATAAATATAATGACCTATTTAAACCAAATGACATGATTGCCATTACAGCAGAGAAGTCCGAAAGGGAGATCGTGGCCCCCGGCAACATGGCAACCGAAGGAACACGGGTGGGTTTTAATCAGTAAGAGCCTGATACGCCCTCCCTCTCCACCCAGAGCGGGAGAAGTTATTTGATAATTTCCCACCCAAAAAAAAAGCTGTAACATATATCTATATAGTTTGATAAAAATATAGAAAATTGTAGGTATACAATGTAGTGAGTAGTTGGTTTACATCGATGGATTGTAACCATGCGATGTTCAAGGCTCTGGGGTCCTACCACCAGCTCATTCAGCAGTATTATTTTAATATTACGTCAGTGTGGGAAAGAGATGAAGCTCTACAGGACGTATAGCTCCATCTCTTTCTCCCACTGAAGTAATATTAAAATAATAGGTATTACTTTTGAGCTGGTGGTAGGCCCCCTGAAGCTTTGTCTCGACCAATGTATCGTTCTAAATGAGCCCTTGCGTCTGTCTTTCAAGCGCGTCAAGGAGATTCATCTCAAAGATGAAAGAGACCTATTCGTAGGTACACGATTTAACTTGTGCTTGATTAAGGTTGAGCAACCGATTTGTGTTGCTGTTAAAATCTCACCGTGAAGGTGAAAGTGTTCTTGAAGTCAGTCAATACAGGGTGGCAGGGACATCGACACGAAAACTGTTACCATGGATTCAGTACATGATTCTGAGTCCCTGCGTTGGAACTTTTCGTCGGTTATTTAAAAAAAAATCTGTTGTTTCATAGAAAAGTGCAATACCTACGAGGTCAAAATGTATGGAACAGCAGATAAAAAAAAAATAACCGACGAAAGAAAGAAGAAAGAAAATTCGTTTATTTGCGGTAAACATGACGCAAAGAAAGATTTAAAAAAAAAACACGTAAATAACAAATTGAGGGAAAATATGCGTCACATCCACGCAAAACGGCCATCGCTCAGCATAAAGCTGCGAAGCTGCTGACGAAAGGTTTCGACGCAGGGGGGTTCAGAATCATGTACAGCATCCATGGTAACAGTTTTCGCGTCGATGTCCAGCCACCCTGTATAGTGTTTATCCCTAACATCCAGTGGAACCCAAGCTGTGGCGTGTGTGTGTAGTGTTGTGTGTGTGTGGTGTTGTGTGTGTGTGGTGTTGTGTGTGTGGCTCACTTCAAGCTCACTTCACCTAAGCTTTCACGATGAGATTTTTTACAGAATAGATCGGGTAATAAATAGTGTGAGTGAAGTACTGTTCCACCTTTAAAATAATGGAGTTTTTTTAGGCAGGCAGCTATCCTTAACACGTTCAGTGCCGGGAGCCCTCTTGGAGGGCTCACTCTAGTTGCATATGGGATGCCGGGAGCCCTCGCGGAGGGGTCATTTTAAATGTAAGTTTTTCTTAGCGAATAAAGCATGATTTATAAATAAACTATGAAAATAAAATCTGTTGGTACTTTTTACAAAGATACATTAGTTAAGCGTTGGTTTTAAAATCCAGGGATTTTTATTTAAAAAAAAAAACGTGTGGCACACGGGGACTGCCGCGGTAAAGCTATTGCATAGCATTTGTAACCTCCATACTTCCTATTTGTCAACGCTATACTTGGGATGTCATTACATGGTAGGCGGAGTGGGGGGTGTTAGGTTTTATTTTCGTTACGGAATTTCTTGATTCGGTCGCCGCGCTCAAAGCCCGCGATAAAAGCTATGCAATAGCTTAATTTTTTTTTTTAATTTGCATTATGAGGTCAGTACTTCAGGGGAGGAAAACCATTTTCACGGTTACAAATATTCACGTTCACAAAAAAAAAATTAAGTTTGGATACCCCTGTCTCGGGATCAGAACAAGTTACTTACTAGACTTTTCTTTATTTTTATATTTTTTTATTCTTTCACGTACTAGGGAGGTGGGGACCTCACTAGTACATGAAAATACCCCCAGAGATACTACTTACGTATAGCGACAAAAACCCCTGAAAACAGTATTTTACTTCGTTTTACAGTGTTTTATAACACGGTTTCAAATCTAATGCCGTTGACCGTCCGCGAGGGTTAACTTTAGCGCAAACGTAATGCCGGCGAACCTCCCGGAGGGTTCACCTGCACTTAATATGGCGGCATGGCGTATGAGCTCTATGAAAAGTGGGTGGAGTCGAAAGTGTTAAGCAAGATGGAAGAGGAGGAGGCTCGGGGGAGGCTGGATCGCTACAACGCGAATGTATACGTACATCCGTGGTGGGGCGACCCAGACTGCCAGGCACTTCTTCTCTTGCAACCGAGCGGGTGGGCAGGTTGCGGATAGCCCAACTCCGGCTGCGGGACCGACCACTAACGGTTACATTGACCGTTAGTGGGCGATCCCGCACTTGGAGCATCTTCTAAAGAGATCCCGGACAAGAGAAGTTCCCGAAAGTCAAATCCCAGGCTTAGGGTAACCCTTATACCCCTTCCTATGTTCCCATCACTAAACCAAGCCAACCTTCCCTATCCATACATATCCCGTCGATCCTAAATCCCTAGGCCAACTCCCAGGCCTAGGGTGACCCCCAACGAACCCACACGCTCCACCCACCAAATGCCTTCCCTCCTATCCCTTTATCCCGTCGGTCCCAGAGGAAGGGTAACCTCTATTCCAAAAACGCCCACCCCCCAAAAACCATGAACATGCAGAATTGTGAAATATCTACCCAGGTGGGTCCCGGCCAAGCCGGGGAATCCCACACCGCTTCGGCGGTTAGCCCCCATCGTATAATGGGGGGGGCCTCAACCTGCACAATGGAAACATTGATGCCGCGCTTTTTAGCGCGGCCGGCTGCTGACCTAGCGCCCATAACTCAGGCTGCGACTAACGCGCCCATATTCCCAACTTCGGCTGCGACCAACGCGCCTCTAACTACCACAACGGCTGCGACCAACGCGCCAACACTCACGACACGGACTATGCCTCCCACGAGCCTCTGGCAACAGAGCATCGTGCGGAACAGCATAACGAACCCGGACAAAGACCAACACAAACTTACTGAGACGGGGAAAGATGACGGACCTGGCAACTCTAACACTCTTCCGGTTGCCAATGATGAAGTACGCCCGCTGTCAAAGCGCGGAAAAATCCTGGCCCGGAAGAAGAGAATTGGCGACCGTAAGCGCAATATCCGCGAAGGCACTAGCCAGCGCGGAGCGCGATCGGACGCCGAAGGGGAGGTGCGCGACCGGCCACAAGTCCGCGAAGGGGAAACCCAGCGCGAAAAGGGGCCGGAAGCACGCGACCGGCCGCGAGAGCGCGAAGGGGAAACTCAGCGCGCAAAGCGGCCGGACGCGGAACCGCGCGTGCGGGAGCAAGTTTGCGAAGGGGCAACCCAGCGCGAAAAGCCTCCGCACGCGACTGAGTCCGCCGGGACCGACAGCCGACCCAACGACACTAACGGATCCCACGACCGACCTCGTCCTAAGCACAGCAGGGGTAAGCGAGGTGGTACCCGACACCCGGCGACACAACCAGGCACCTCTAAGCCGCAGCCTGGACCGAGCGGTACAGGGCCGGTGAAGAGGGGGCGCCCTGACGACACGGCTTCGCCGAGTATGGTCCAGGGGGACGCCAAACGGGTGAGGGTCCACTCCGCTCAAGGGGAGCAGAGGACCTACGCGCGAGCCACGAAGGACATCCCTGCGCGGCTGGCCGTAGCAATCTGCCTTCCCCCCCCCTCCAGAGACCTGACTAGGGATGAGGCCGAGTTTATCAAAACTGACCTAGAAAACCGTGTTATGGACACAGACTCGACAGCACCACTCCCTGCCTTCCGCGGGTACCCACGGGTAGCGGATGGCACCGTGCAGATGTGGTGTGAAGACGACCATGCACTGACCTGGCTGACCCAAAATGTACCCCTAATTAGACTTCCGAACACTGACCTGACGCTCACGGTTTTGAGACAATCAGACGTGCCCACCCGTGTCCGAGTCTCGCTTTTTGTCCCTCGGTACAGAGGTGACGTAGCCAGACTCCATGGTATTCTGATCCGTCAGAATACTTGGTTTGACATTGCCAGGTGGTCACTGTACAGGGCGACTACCGTCGGTGGCGATAACTATGGGACTTATTTGACCCTAGGTATCCCACCGGAGGAAGCCGTAAAAGTCCGGGCCCGGGAGCGACGTATATCCTACCTACTCGGGTCGATATACGTACGCTTCTGGCCCACGACCCAACCCTCTGACGACCAGACCGTCAGCGACACCAAGACTTCACAACCGACGTTGGCACAGACGAATGACCCAGACATGGACCAACTGGAGGAGGTCATGGCCCGAGCGGCCATGGCTGACGTTGTCGACACCATTCCGCCCGAATCACCTGGCTGGAACGAGCGCCTACTCGCCTCGTCGCCGGTGGAACAACACGACGACAATTATAGTGAGGAGTTGGGGGAGAGGCAGTCCGATGGATCCATCTCCGACTAACTCCTCTCCACCGTCGTCACCACCCCTCAACATCATCCAGACCAACCTCCAGCACAGCCAGACTGCCACGGCTAGCTTGCGCAGGGCACTGGAGGTAAAGCCCCGAACGATCGCACTGATCCAAGAGCCGTGGATCAGGAACAATAGAGTATGCGGCCTCGGTAACATCGGAGGTAAGCTAATTCTCAACACACACAGCTCAGACAAGCCAAGAACCTGCATCTACATACCCAAAGAAATTCCTATCACACCACTCACTCAATTCTGTTCCAGAGACCTGACAGTTGTCAGGCTCCAGACTGAAGGTAGCGTTCCAGATGTTGTACTGGCCTCGGCATACATGCCAGGCGTGGACGCGGACTGCCCGCCGAAGGAGATGGCCGATCTGGTACAGCACTGTGAACGCGCCGAACTAGACCTGATCATCGGCACCGACTCAAACGCACACCACCCGCTCTGGGGCAGCGATGCACCAAACTCCAGAGGAGAGGTACTATCCACCTATTTATTTTCTACTAACCTTAATATTGTAAACCGTGGCTCAGAACCCACTTGGGTCACAGCCCGAGGACAAACGATTATAGATCTAACACTTGCTACAGAAAACGCGACAAACCTTATTACAAACTGGCACGTATCGGACGAGCCTTCCTGCTCAGATCACAGAAGGATCCGCTTTACCCTAACTACCAATACTAGGAAACCAGAATCGAGGCGTAACCCGAGGCGCACTAATGTTCCCGGGTACAAACGTCTCCTGGCCTCCCTATTAGCTAGACATCTAACACAGGTAACCATAAGAGACCAAGCACAGTTAGAATACACCGTAACAAAACTATCAGAATACCTAACTGAAGCATACCACGCATGTTGTATACTGAGAGCGCCAAAAACTAGAAACGACAGAAGCTCATGGTGGAACGCTGAACTCGGTAAACTCAGAGATGCGCTACGTAAACAATTTAACAGAGCTAAAAACACTAGACTCCCGGACGACTGGGAGATATACAAAGAGACCCAATATATATACAAAAAGCAAATCAGAACTGCCAGGAGGACGGCATGGCGTAAATTCTGTGAGTCTATCGAGACAAATAACGAAGCCGCAAGGGTAAGGAAGATCCTATCAACCGATCAGGACCGAACCCTCGGCGCACTTAAAAAACCCGATAACTCATACACACTAACTGACCATGAAACCAGTAAGGTCCTTCTCGAAACTCACTTCCCAGACTGTGGAATCCTGGAGGACAGGTCGTGGGAGGCTGAACCAGAATGGACCCCAACGGATCAAGACTGGTCAAGAGCCCGCAACATAGTGACAGAAGAGCGAGTAAAGTGGGCTATCAACACCTTTCAGCCATACAAGTCGGCAGGGCTGGATGGCATCTTCCCAGCCCTACTGCAGTGGGGGGTAGATTATTTGACACCATGGCTGGTGGAGATCTATCGAGCCTGCATAGCACTTAGACACACACCTCTCGCATGGCGCGAGGTGAAAGTAATTTTCATACCCAAACCTGGCAAAACCGATTATACACAACCCAAAGCTTATAGGCCTATAAGCCTTACATCTTTCTTACTGAAGACCCTCGAGAGTCTCTGTGACCGGCATATCCGAGACGGACCTCTCCGGGTAATACCACTTCACAAACAACAGCATGCGTACTCCACAGGCAAATCAACAGAATCAGCGCTGCACAGCGTGGTTGGTAAAATTGAATGCGCAGTGGACCACAAATGCTCAGCACTGGCTGCCTTCATTGATATCGAGGGCGCCTTTGACAAAACCATGTTTAACAGTATAAACACAGCCCTCGACCGACACGGCATAGACTCCACCCTGAGTGGCTGGATCACCAACATGCTCAAATTGAGAGCTGTACAAGTCACAGTAAATGACACTACGAGAGCCATCGTTGCGATGGGCTGCCCACAAGGGGGCGTCCTCTCGCCGCTGCTATGGAACCTGGTAGTAGACAGCCTCATCAAAACACTCAATGACAAAGGTTATTTCACCGTGGGCTACGCCGACGACATAACCATAATAATAAACGGGACACACGAAAACACCCTATGCAATCTCATGCGTCAAGCTCTGAAAATAGTAGAGGAATGGTGCAGCATGCACCAACTCTCAGTGAACCCTACAAAAACCGAACTGATTCTCTTCACAAAAAAGAGAAAATTGATGACACTACAGCTACCACGATTCTTTGGAACAACCCTAAGCCTCTCAACTGAAACCAAATACTTGGGCATCTTTTTGGACAAACAACTGAACTGGGCAAAACACACGAACTATGTCACAACTAAAGCCAGCATATCCCTGTGGCAGTGTAAGCGACTGCTTGGCAGGAATTGGGGGATTAGCCCCAAGGTCACCCACTGGTTATACACTACAGTCATTCGACCGCTTATCACATACGGCTCACTGGTCTGGTGGCCCAGGACAGACTTGAGCACAGCCCAAAGAGATCTCGAAAAACTGCAGCGATTTGCTTGTGTTGCAATCACTAGCAGTATGAGAACTACACGCACAGCCGCCCTACAAGCAATGCTTGGACTGCCGCCTCTGCACCTCATTGTGCGGGAAGAGGCGGCTCTGGCCGCCTTCAGGCTGCATTTATCAGGAACTCTAAGCAGAGATTCTAGAATTAAGCACACACGCATAAAGGAAGATGTAATCAAACGTCGGCCAATGATGGCATCACCCTGCGACAAAGCCCCGAAATCACACCATTTTCAAAGGCACTACAACATAATACTTACAGAAGAACAGTGTGACTACTCTGGCTCGGAGGAGCTGAGGGTTTACACTGACGGATCGAAGACCGATTCCGGTACCGGGGTCGGAGTCTTCTCATACGACCTCAACATTAAGATATCCCGACCGCTAGGAATGTTCAACACCGTCTATCAGGCGGAGTGTGTGGGCATCATACAAGCGGTCCATGCCATTGAAGCCAGGAGAGTTACGGACACTCACATACGTATACTCTCTGACAGCGCCTCAGTTCTCCAATCCTTGAAGAAAAAATATATTACCTCGAAGTTAATACTAGAATGTCACAATGCACTAGAACAAGTAACGGTATCTAGTCGCAACACGGTGACGCTACAATGGATAAAAGGACACAGCGGTTCGCTAGGTAACGACGCAGCTGACGAACTTGCTAGAAGAGGTTCTGGCACGGCAGTCTGTGGACCCGAACCTATCGTACCAATCCCGTTCAACCAAATACGCAGGTGGCTACAGGAGTTCACCCTCACACAAGCGGAGTACTGGTGGACCTCGACACCGGGCTGCAGGCAGTCCAAGGAAGCTATGCCATCCCTGGATAGCAGGCTAACCAGGCGTTTATTACGCCTGGACAGGAACGGCCTGCGCCTGGTGACGGGAACCATCACGGGACACTGCTCGCTAAACAAGCACTTCCACACAATAGGCATAACGGACAGCCCTCTGTGCAGGGCATGCATGGAGGCTGAGGAAACCGTCGCGCACGTGCTCTTCGAATGCACAGGCGTCACCCAGATTAGAACAGAAACCCTCGGGTCACCCAGATCGTTTACAGATGTTCTGAACAAACCAGGAGTTTTGATTAACTTCTGGAGGGAGGTGGGCTGGTTGGAATAACCACCAAACGGCCGCCATGGCCCACGCACAATGGTCCACCTGACGGACTAAGTGCGGAAACCAAACCCCATAACATAGAACATAGAACATACCCCCAGAGATACTACTTACGTATAGCGACAAAAACCCCTGAAAACAGTATTTTACTTCGTTTTACAGTGTTTTATAACACGGTTTCAAATCTAATGCCGTTGACCGTCCGCGAGGGTTAACTTTAGCGCAAACGTAATGCCGGCGACCCTCCCGGAGGGTTCACCTCCACTTAATATGGCGGCATGGCGTATGAGCTCTATGAAAAGTGGGTGGAGTCGAAAGTGTTAAGCAAGATGGAAGGAAGATGTTAATCTTACCCAAAAAAGCTCAAGGTGTTCGATTATCGATTACAAAATCAAACAGGTAGGTACAGATTAGGTATAGGTGGGTGTGTTTAAAAGATTCATGATAGTAGTAATTTTTTACAATGTCATCTGTATTTTTCTCTGACTTTCAAATATTCTTATCTGCTGTGTAATATTTGAATTATGATAAGATTAATGAGGACATCATGATTATTGCGGACTTAATTGCTTTTGTTTCTACGTAGTTTATTATTTTGCACACAGAAAATGTAGGCGTGTGGCGTGATACAGCAAAAATTGTGTAAAGTTTGTTACCAACACGGACAGATAAGGAACTACGATAGGCGGCAAAGGATTAGGAGCATTTCTTGTCATTCTTCCATACAAACGTAGTTTGATGATTACTCGTCTGTTTGAAGGCTCATTCAAACAGGCGCGATACGCGACGCAACATAAAGGCATCGCTCGTCGCACGACGAGCGGTGCCTCTGTGTCGCGCTGGTCTGCACGAGCCTTGACGGTGTACGGTGTGCGCAAAATTTAAAATTATACCAATTTGTCTCCGTGTTATGGCAAGTACATTGATCGTATTGAGAATATACAAAAAAGATTTATTCGTTTTCTATGTTTCCGGCTGCGTATACCATTCTATTCTGATAATTACATAAATCTTTGCAAGAAATTTCATTTCTCTCATAAATCGTTGTCGACTAGCAGATTGCACTTTCCTTTTAAAAATTATATCTAATGAGATTGACTGTCCTGATCTCCTGTATAAACTACGTTTCAATGTTCCTCAGAGATCAGTTTGATTTAATCCGCCTATCTCCATTCCTTTTACCTCTTCTAACTACAGGCAAAACTCATACATGGTGCGAGCGAGTAAGGACTTTAATATTCTTTGTTAAGAGTTCTCATTTGACCCATTTACAACCAAAACCAATTCTGCACGCGCTCGGCTGAACCCTGACTTTTTAAAAGTACATAGTGCTTATTGTACCTTATATAATAAAATAATATGTATAATTAATCTTTTTTATCGTGCTTGTTAGTGATCCTAAGATTTCTACTACTTTTTCTGTTTTTACCCGTGAGAACCTGTAATTGACTTTATGTTTCCTAAACAACTGTTATCCATTTGTTATAGCTGTTGGCTCTCCTATTAATAAATAAATTATCTAGGCCTGTATGGAAGCAAAACCGAAAAAAAAATATTGGTTTGGAAGTTGTGAGCATCAAAATTTCCATATTTCAATACAAATTTGAACTCATTTTTAGGCGTAAATAAATAATTTATGGAGAACGAAAATGGAATAATAAAAACCGTACAGGCATAGATAATTTATTTATGAGTTTAAATAATTTTATTTTGAGTAGAGGCATCCAATAGTTTTTCCATAATATCTAAACGCCCAAAGGTCTGTTCATGAAATTTTACGCGATCGTTTTCGTTATAAATCATCGTGCATTTCACTAAATAAATATGTAAATAAATAAATAAATAAAAACTAGACAAATAAATAAATAAATAACTTTACTAAATAGCGTGCATGTTAGCCACGCCACCAACGAGTTCGGCCCGCGGCGGCACTAAGCAGACGATGGACAATTTGTCCGCGGGCAATTTGAAATCGTATGGATGTCTAACGCGCATGTAAGACAAAATGCCGGGACTTCCATGGTCCAGTTTTGAGTAAGAATTTTTAGTTTACTGTTTGGTGTTGGTATAATGGATTTTATAACTTCTTGGCCACCACTAAAGAATCGAGACTGTGGTGAAAAGATTTTTATTTTTCATGTCCAAAGTTATCGAAGTTTAAAATAAATTGTTTTTAAGGATGACTTAAGGGATATGAAATGCACAAAAGATACATCAAACTGTGTACAACAGAGTAAATTGAATCGGTAATGGTGATTGAAAAGGTGTTATAAAAATGTAAGTGTAGCTGAGGCAGTTGTGCAATGTGCATGTTTGGTGAGTGTATGACCAGAATTAATTAAGTAAATTGAATATAAGAATTACCATGCTTACAAGTATTTTTATAGAGCGTGCTTTTCCGTAAGTGAAGTGTTTGTTTATTAGGTAAAACGGAATTATAATTACACAACATGAGAGCTAGCACGACTGCAGCTGAAATATAGCACAGATGTGTATATTTACCATGTGAAGTTTTCAATATGCAAATTACAGCATCTGAGTAAAGAATGATTTTAAATAACATAATTAATAAGTGCCTATAATGAATAAAGGACACAAAAAACGTGTGAAGACTAAAAGTAACATTTAGGCACATTATAATTTTGAGCATTTCAGCTTCTTGAATGCGAATAGGAGCCTGACCCTCCCGCTGCTTTACGTAAACCTTCCCGTAAGACGTCCACGTAGCTGCGAGTTTATTGTTTGTAACATATCTCCTTGTAATTTAGTACAAACTTTGAGTTTTAGTGGTTAGGGACTCGGAGATAAAGATTGGTTTGGCTGGTCCCAATATTTTTAGAAGGGCCGTGTTTTAGTCGAGGCTTCTTCTGGCTTCGAGATTGAAACCGCGTAGTTTTTTTTTAAACCGACGAAAATTTTCAAGACGAATATTAAGTACAGACGCCAGCACATCAAGCTAACCGAAACTGTCAAATTTTCCAATCAACTTTGAACCAGGGATGTAACGGATATCCGTATCCGCATCCGCAACTGCGGAGCATCCGCATAAATTTTGATATCCGCAAAACATCCGCATCCTCAAGTTTTGATTTTAAAAGCTCCGCATCCTCATCCGCATCCTCATCATTTCTATGGGGATGTGACCCTACGTTGTTCGCTCAAATAGTGAATTTGTTATACTCGCTCCGATCTTAATGTGCAAGCCGGAGTGAGTGACGCGTTCCTATTGCCTGAATTCGCCGTGTTCCTGTCCTATGACAGACGATCAGCTGCACGTGACAGTGGTGGCATGATTGTGGTATCAGGTGTCAAAACAAGGGCTATTTTTCATACGACATCTGCATCCGCACCCTCATCCGCATCCTCAATAAGGAATTTTTCAATATCCGTATCCTCATCCGCATCCTCAAACCCGATTATCTCGATATCCTCATCCGCATCCTCATCCGTTATACGACATCCGTTACAACCCTGCTTTGAACCTTATATTTCAGCTATAAAGTTGAAAATCTATGAGTATTGCCGGTAAAATATATTTTTTTTATTATGTAACGTTTAATACTGTAGGGCATGTGCTATGTTATGGGGTTTGGTTACACATCAAGCTATACATTTCCAGTATAAGCTGACCTGGCATTGTACAGAAATCTTACACAATGTGAGATCAACATAAACTGGAAATGTATAGCTTGATGTGTAGCCGTGTCCCTTAGGTGGACCATCGTGCGTGAGCCATGGCGGCCATTGGTGGTTATTCCAACCAGCCCACCTCCCTCCAGAAGTTAATTTGTAAAATCCGGGCAAATTATTAGAAACTAGTTTTTCTGGACCATAATCTGCTCCTTTTGGACTTTAAATATTAAATTATTAATTAAAAAGCCTAACTTATTAACTTCCATGACTGATTTTTGGTTAACTTTTTATATTAATGATAATAATAATACCCCCACCGCCGTATCTCTACGTTGACGTCGTGGTGGGGCTTGCGCGCTCCGTACTCTAGGTCTGTGCCGGTAGAGTTTACTTTGCCGGAACAGGTCTGGGATGAGGAGCCAGACCAAAAGAGATACAAAAACCCGCAGGGCAGCGTATGGCGAGCTGTTGGGCAGTAGCGACCCCACGGACCCTATCTCCCGGGAGAAGTCTTGTTCCTCATCTCTGGCTTGCCTTTATTGGCCGGCTGGAGTGAACACTGACGAGGAACGGCGCTCCCACCTCATTCTTGCCTTAATTCGGCCCCTCATACGCCTTCCAAAGGTCCGGGACCCCTGGGTCCCGAGAAATGTCAAAGACGTATAAATAATAATACTAAGTGTGCTTTGTTTTTAAATATTAATAAAAGTTTAATTATTTTTAAGTCTACAGTTTTTCTGTTCATTAATAGTTTATTTCTATTTAGACAACTATTCGTCTAATATCGAGTAATATACACTCTTATTCGGTATTCGACGAATAACAAAAAAATAGAGTAATGCCGAATACGGAATAATAGCGAGTATTCGCGGCATCTGTTAATTAGCACTGTGCGACCTGAATTGCACTTTATCGTGTCGTAACCAGAGTCGCTTTTTATTTGAATGATTTTGCGGAGTGAACCATTTGTATTAATCTGTGCTTACACCCTTTATATTACTCGCACAACGATGAGAGAGCCACAAGGGTAGGTTGTGCGCCACAGTGGTCTGACTAACATCCAGTATAGATATCCGGAGTCTGGAAACCAACCCGGGGGGGGGGGGGGGGCAAGCCGGGGCCCGTGCCCCGAGCGCCAACTTCAGAGGGCGACAAATTCAAGCGTAGCAGACAAGTGCACCACCCAGCACACAGCAACTTTGCAATAAATGAGACGCGCAGCACATTTGTAATCTTTCTACTTTTTTTTTCTTTTTTACAACAGTTTTGGCGCCCCTGTTGAATTGGCGCTTTATCGATCGAGACAATTTCATTAAGTAATATGTTGCTGCCAAAATTTTCATTTTGAGAAAATTTTAATTTGGCGGTGTCTAACTTAGCGCATCTCCAGAAAAGATTGGCGTGGGGGCGATAGACGGCAGTTTTTGCCTCGCCTAAAAAAAATCTAGATCCGGGGTTGCTGGAAACGCTAGACCGGTTGTTGAGGCGATAATTGACGAAAGAACTCAAGCACCCACAGGCACGGTCCGAGGGGGGGGGGTCCTGGGGGTCATGACCCCCCCCAAAATCTTTCACGCTGTCGGGAGCCTGAATGATTTACTTATATTACTAACTTTTAAAACTACCTACAGCCACGGGTTACCGTGGCTGTAAGTAGCAAAAATT
Source organism: Agrochola lychnidis (assembly GCA_963680765.1). Classification (NCBI taxonomy): domain Eukaryota; kingdom Metazoa; phylum Arthropoda; class Insecta; order Lepidoptera; family Noctuidae; genus Agrochola; species Agrochola lychnidis. The sequence continues at coordinate 11,029,519 of OY796868.1, read as the reverse complement.
TTCAAGCTCGCTTCGCTCGCACCTTCTACGTTTTCTTAATTCTTGAGATGTTTCTTCATAAGTCGACAAAACAACTAATTCCTAGTTCTTTTGGAATGATCAAAAGAAAATCTAACCTATCCGAGTGTCAAATTTACTGTTCTAATACCTATCAAAAACCGGCCAAGTACGTGTCGGACTACGCACAATGAAGGGTTCCGTAGTTGAGATAAATTTATTTATCCCAAGAACAAACTTAACATTATAGTTGAAAAACATGTTTTCCCATACATTCCAACTACAAATCGTCGCTCGGCATCCAATACCGTGAAGGTGACATTTTTTTACGTTTTTTTTTTTAAATTGCAAGATCACTTATTTGAACATGTAGAATGAAATAAAACAAAAATCTGATGTTCGTTAAAAATTTCACATTCGCGGTATTAATTTAATAATAATATAAATCTAACACCTTTAAACGAGCAATTAATCTGAATCTCGGAAACGGCTCCAAGAATTTTTATGAATTTTAGTACGCAGGGGGTTTCGGGAGCGATAAATCGATCTAACTAGGTTAAATTTTTAGAAAACGTCGTCGAAAACGAAAAATGGTCACGATATTTTTCTTTATTCAAGTAACAAGGACTCATTCATTGTGTTAGTAAACTTATGAACTATGTTAGCTTATTTTACTAGGTCACTCAGAAAGTTTTGCGACTAACAGTTTTTGTCTATGGGATACTGGCAGGTTTTGATATCGATAAAAAATATGACTATTTATTACAAAAAAAAACATAACATTCTAAATTCCCTCCACATTTTTTATGAGCAAAATCAAAAAGAAAGAAAGAAAAGAAAGAAAAAGTATTTATTGAGACTCGCACAGGAAATCACAAATTAAACTAAACACCTTCATTAAGAACATTATTAATAAAAAAACAATAAAAAAAACAAGGTAAAATTAAAATAAAAGCAGAAGGAGAAAAAATAGAGAGAAATGGAGAGTTCTTTGAAAAGATATAATAAAAAAATATATAACCTGTAGTAGGTATTATTTTTTTCTAGTATCGCAAAACTTTCCGAGTGCCCCACGTAATCTAGTTTAAATTTATTTCACCCCATGGGAGATGGCACTGCAGTGATTGACGTACATGCAATCCAGCCTGCTAGTGATCATTTTTAGGATATTGTTGGAGCTGGCCCGCACTCTGCGCAATAGAGATGCACACCTCATTCGCATCGTTGCGTAAAAGCAATTAACATGTGCCTCCGCGAACATTCCCGATGCGCAACAAAAACGGGGCAGCCCCACCAATAGGTACCCTGAAAGCGTTGTTGTATTGGACACGAAGCGTGTTGCACGACCTTTGGGTATATCTAGTCCATAGGCTGCACGTGTAAAACGTTATACCATAAGCTCGAAACAGAGTAATTTTGACTTTTTAAGTGAGCAGCGTGCAAACCAGCGAGCCAGCATGTTCGCCGTTACCGACAACACCCTTCGTTCCCGTCAATATCGAGTCCGTCATTGAGGTCAGGGGTCAATATATGACCAAGATATTTAAACGTAAATACTATTTGTAGTGGAGTCTCATTGAGTAATACAGGTGGTACATAACCTGGTCTACCCCAAGCCTCAAAGACCATGATCTCTGACTTATTGGAGTTATACATCAAACCATGTATTTTGGCATACTGCTCACATTTGGCGACCAACTTTCTGAGACCACAGATTGACGCGCTCAGAAACACCATATCGTCTGCATAGCTAATATTATTTACACAAATACCATCTATATAGCTACCTACTCTGGTGCTGTTGAGCTCGCCAATCAGCTCGCTCGAAAAGCGAGGGTGAGCTCAACCCTCCCTGCCTCACCCCGCATTCCAACCTGTATGGCCTGGAAAAAGTTCCAGCCCATCATACACTATTGATCTTGTTACCATACCAATATTTAAAGATGTTTATAAGCTCCATTGGCAACCTATCCTTCTCCATCTTTCTCCGCAATACGTCATAAGCCTTGAATAAGTCGAGGAAGCTAACATAAATCTGCGTCCCACGCTGTGTATAGTATGTGACAGTATGCTTAAGACACAACACTGCACTTTCTGTTGACAAACCACGCCGAAACCCGAATTGGTTGTCATGAACATTTATAGTTTTATTTTTGACGTGACAACGTCTTATAAATTGGTTTGCCGGGTGACACTTCAAGAAACTGCGTTACGCTCCGCTCACGTTATGCGCTCACAATGAGAGCGAGTGAGAGGCACGCGTCCCTTCCACTCGGGCATGGTTAGCCCGCCTAAGAGCGAGAGAGACAGACATAAAAAGTGAAAGGCACGCGTCCCTTCCACTCGAGCACAGTTAGCCCGCCTAAGAGCGAGAGAGACAGAGCGAGAGAGAGAGAGTGAGAGAGATAGGCATACACACCGGTTCAATAAATGTTTTAAATTGTTACTATTATTTCATCCTTCTTCCTACTATACGAATGAATATTCACATTAAAATTATTTTACCACTCAAAGTCGTTGTCACGTAAAACTTTCGCCCGTATACCGACTTTACAGGCAACCAATTTTTTTAGTTGTGTATTAAGCAGACTGTCAAACAATTTTGATATTTTGTTGTTGATATTATAATAGCTAGAGAGATGGGCCTATTGGATGCCGAGCGACGAAATGTAAGTTTGCGCGCACAATATTGAGAGATTTACCATGTTATTTTAAGACCATGGACTTCTTATAGGTTTTCCTGTAATCTATGAGTAAAGAGCCATGCCATGTATTTTTTTCAAAATTTTTGATCCAGTAGTTTCGGAGATAAGGGGGGGGGAATGGTCAACTTTCATTGAATTTCTTAAATATCTTTAAAAGTGTTTATTTTAAAATGATACAAAAAATATATTTTAGATCCTCATAACAAGTCCTTTCATTTGATATGTCACACGGTACTGTTAGTAAAACTTTTTTTTTTAATTTTCTTGTTTGCCCCCCAAAAGTGACCCCTATTTCAAAATTCATTTATTTTCTTTACACATTCGTGTTTGGGTCACAGAAATACATATGTGAAATTTCAACTTAATCGGTCCATTAGATTCGGAGTAAATTGGCTGTGACAGACGGACAGACAGACAGACAGACACACGAGTGATTCTATAAGGGTTCCTTTTTTTTCCTTTTGAGGTACGGAACCCTAAAAAGTGCTGTGACTGCGACCAATTTGCCCGCAAGTACCTACATGTAAAAGATGCATCCCTAAATAGCATAACTAATTGTTGGTCTAGTGGTCGCAAGCGCAACTCGCGTCTCTTTTACCTCCCTAAAACTATTCCTCGGCACAGTGAAAGAAAGAAAGAAAAAGTATTTGTTGAGTCTCGCACAGGAAATCACAAATTTAACCTTCATTAAACCCCCCCCCCCCCAAATGGTAACCCCCCCAAAATTGGGGCTGCGACCGCGCCTGAGCACCCACTTAAACTCAAACTGAACGAAACTAACCTAGTGCTCTCTTCAGCTCCAAACGAGTCCACATCAGCACTGGGCCTGCCTTTTAACTTTGTTATGTTGTCGGTGGAAACAAGCATAGGCGGCACACCTGATGGTACTTAGATGGTCATGGCTGCACATGGGAATTAGCATTACCGGAAGCATCGCAAATGCGTTGCTATCCCAGAGAAAGCATCTCTCAATGTCTCGTGATGGGCCTGTAATTACAACGGGGCCCATATACCCTTCACAACAATGTTGTATGGCGGCTGAAGTAGGTATGGAGGTACCCAATAGATACTTTTACAGAGATCCTTTGCAAACAACGCTTTTCCTACTAAAACGTCACTTTAAACTTGAACGATTTTTTCTTTTAAGTCACCACATCGCGGATAAATAATCAAAACAAAACGTATTACTGTACCTATGTGTAATTCTACGTTTGTAAATTTTATTCCACCCAGGCAATGTCATTATTAACCTTATTAAATCCTATAGGTTATTCTTCTTGATAATAAAGTTACTAATTGTACAAAAATATACGTTATTACGTGCTAGTGTTCAAAATCAAGGCCTTGGGAATAAAATCATTATTGTTTAAATCTTATGCTGCGCTCACACCGAACCAATGAATGCGAACTTATTTCACTACGGTCATTATTTGTCTAGGGCTCGTGCAGCTGCACGGGTCGATCGAAGGTTAAGCTACGTTTGTCGCAGTCGGTTCGTAGATGGGTGACCATCCGTTACATATTGAGACTCCTCCGTGCCTCGGAAAGCACGTTAAGCCGTTGATCCCGGCTGTCATTCGTAGATCTTTGACAATTGTTACGGGTAGTCAGAAGCCCAAAAGTCTGATAACCAGTCTTACGAAGGAGTATCATGTTACCCTATAACTTGCGTTGTGAAGGTCAGATAAGCAGCTGTTTTTAAGATCGAGAATTAATTAATCAAAATCAAAAGTCATTTATTCTAGAATCAGAACTTTTTGAACGTCAAAATTACTCGTACATAAGAAAGTCCCCCAAAACGCCCACCCTTCACCACCTCACCGCTACCTAGTGATTTAGCTGGGACGAAGATGGAGCGCAACAAACTCCCTAGTAGCACAGCTGTCTGTTAAGTTAGAACTTGATTCTCTACAATATTATGCAAAGTAATTAACATTACTAAACACAAAAGATTAAATTAAATTATTTGTCAAGCAAAAAATAAAGTCCGAAAGTCACAACCAGTCTTATGGGGGGTATCGTGTTTCCCAGTAACTGGATTGTGGAGGTCAGGCGTGTAGTTACTCCATGTAAAATATATTCAGATGCATCCAGTTAGACTTGTAGTCGACCCCAAAATAATTGGGAAAAGGCTAGGCAGATTGATGGAAATTTTTATCACCTTCATAGCGCCACTTCTTCCCAGCTAAATCACTAGTGGTGAAGTGGTGAAGGTGGGCATTTTGGGGGACTGTCTTATGTCATTTTGACGTTCAAATGGTGCTGATTCTCCGTCTAATTTGAATAAATGACTTTTATTTTGATTAGCTATATTTAAGAAAACTTGTAAATTAATTTTCGATCTTAAAAACAGTGGTCCATTTTGGATGTGAATGCTTTACCGGTCATTTGGCATAGCAACAATGCTCGCGGGTTCGATATCCGGATAGTTAAATTAAACTATCACATTTTGAATATCCCTAGTTAGTGCGCACCTTTACCTATTTAGATAATATCTGTTGTTTTTAAACCGACTTCTAAAAAAGGAGGAGGTTCTCATTTTTTTTATTTTTTTATGTATGTTAACTTTAACTGTGGGTATAACTTTATCATAATAGACGGATTTGCAAAATGATATTTTTGTTTGAAAGGGTATGCTCTCGAGGTGATCCCATATAAATGTTATTAACTTTGCTTGGTCACTTTTTGAGTTAGCTTCTATAATACGTATTTTTCCCACTTAGTCTAATCACTAATGGATGATGTTAAAATAACTTCCTGTCACTGTTATTTACATAGCAGGTAGTGGTATTCATCGGCGACGGTGATCTCTCGCGTCCGGCCCTGGTTCAGGCCATGGTACGGAGCGAGAAGAAACCTCTGCGAAGCAGTACCTAATGCTCGCGAAGGAGGAGGCGGAACGCGTGAGGGAAAGGCAAAATTCACGCCCTCACGCCCCTAACTGCCGCAGAAGGAGACGCCCTGGGCGTCGGGAATCGCAGGCCGATTTCCAGCCACCGTAGGCGCGGGTTTGCGGACGGTGAGCAATGGGTAGCTCGCCGTCCGATAAGGACTAGGCCCGGGTCGGCGGCGCGTTGTGTTCCACGCGCGTTTCAAAGAGATGTCAGCAGAATTGACGTTAGGGCCGATGCCGGCCGGGCCTGCGAAGAAAACCGAAAGGGAGATCGTGGCCCTCGGCAACAGGGCAACTGAAGGAACACGGTGGGTTTTAGTCAGTAAGAGTAGTCTGACATGCGCTCCCGCTCCGCCCAGAGCGGGAGAAGTTATTTGATAATTTCACACAAAAAAAAAGGTAGTGGTATTCGAATTTGTGTGGGGTAAGTACCTACCACAACTAAAAAGTGAACGGTAAAAACATTTTACAAAAAAAAAACAACTGACTTCCGATAAAAACACTACTTACTAAATGAAAAATAACTAAAATTTCGGAAGGCGGTAGCAAAAAATGAAAATTCAAAATCAAAGACACCGACTTCCGAAATAAAGTTATTTTTCACGTTGTAGTGATTTTTTTGGAAGTCGATTGTTTTTTTTTTTGTTATAATTACCAAGTATAAGTACAAGTACCAAGTATAAGTACAAGTACCAAGTACCAAGTATAAGTACAAGTACCAAGTATAAGTACAAGTACCAAGTATAAGTACAAGTACCAAGTATAAGTACCAAGTATAAGTACTAAGTATAAGTACCAAGTATATACTTTCATATGCATTTAGTTAGTGAAAAGCTGTTATTCTGAAATTACAAACAGACACTTCAATTTTATTTATTTGTATAGTTGTATATACGTATAGATTGTAGCTACACACACATTGATAAAGTATTATGGAACACAAATTAATGTAGACAATCAAATTAATTCTTGTCAATGTATTATATCGTTTTGAGGCCGACTGTCTTTTAAGTATTACTTATGAGTGCAGTGGCTGAGCTATTGGGCCACTGCACTGCCTGTTGGGAATTTAATTCCCGCACAATACAAATATTCCTTGGTCTACAGTTAGTTGTCCCGGATCTGGCTGTTTGTCTGTGAGACTTTATGTTGGTAAACGCACATTATAGAAGAAATTCCAAGAGAGCAGGAGAGGGGGGGCAAAGTTAGAAAGAAAAAATAAAGTTGCTTACTGTCACTGAGATTTCGAGGCCTTAGTAGTATCCTGCCTGAATGTATAAAATAAATGAACTTTCAGCTTGAGAAAAATACTTTATGGTTAGTACATACCTAAAGTTTACGTATATCTATATTCCAGTCCAAAGAACATTGCACTATTTTATTTATTTACTATACTTTTATGGCAATATACATAAGCAAGTAGTTGAGGTGCTGAATGCACAGATAATTTAACTTTAATGAGAACGGACTGAAACAGGTAGGTAATTACTCTCCTCGAATACGTTGCGAATCGCTTGACCATTCATAATCTGAATTACGACTGTGTGTGTGGAATTAAAGGTTTTATGGTTCCTTCATTAAAAAGTTTAAGATAATGTGTAATATCTGACATCTCAATAGTACGAGCCTCTCGGAAAATGGGTTGGTACCATCTGACGGCCAACTCTAGCACCGCGCGCGCTCATTGGTCAAATCAAATAGCGCGCGCTTCCCCGGCTTCCTGTTACACACTTCCGTCCCTTTTCACGAAATCACTCCCACAGATTGCAGGAAACCGAGTGGAAAGATGTTACTAATCAAAAAGGTAAGGAGGGGATAAGTGTTACAAAAATCAAGAGATAATTGTTTAAATTAAAAGAATCGAATCCTATAGTAAAACATGAAAAACGGTTCTGATAATTCATTTGTAAACATTCACTCTGGTCAATCTGGCATCCCATATCTGATCTTCTCTATTTCATAAAAATAAATAGCCTTTTTATTTCCACTAAATCGAAGCTAAATAAGAGGGTTACTCATCATCTGTCTAACCTTTTCCCAGCTATGTTGGGATCAGCTTCCAGTCTAACCGGATGCAGCTGAATTCCAGTATTTAACATGGAGCGAGTGCCTATCTGACTTCCACAGCAAAGTAAGTCTATTAGACTTTTGGCCTTTTGACCAACCGTAACGACTGAAAGGTCTATGAATGAGAGCCGGGACCAACGGCTTGATGTGCACTCTGAGGCACGGAGGAGGCGTCTTGATATGTAATGGATGGTTACCTATCAATTAAGCGACCGCAGCAAGCGTAGCTTAACCTTCCATTGCCCCGTGTGGCTATTATTACTTAGCCACGAGCCCCACAGAAGAAAGGGGTAGTTACAATACCTTTTTATCCGTGGGGAAATCCTCGTGGATGCCCTCCGTCTGGGAAGAACAGAGGGTTATGTCAAAGTCAAATAATTTTATTTCAATTAGGCACTTAAAAGCACTCCTGAACGTCGAAATTTACAAAAAATAGAATTGATTCTTGTCGCCCCTTCCAAAAGATAGTTTTCGTATGGAGAAAGGGCAAGAAACTCCACCGTCAGGTACTCTTTTAAAATGTTTTACGATAGTTTTTACACATTAATTATAAAATTATAAGTGAAGACGATGCACTTGGAATATGATTACTATACCACAATCAATAGGTGAAAAGAATTAACAATGAAAGCAATGACAGATAAATTAATTATGTGATGGATACATGGTGCTCACATATTTACAAACATTGTAAAAGTATAAGATATACCTCAATGTTGTCAAACTCCTACTGACTGAAACCCCACTGTTCCTTCTAATGCCATGAGTCGGGGGCCCGGGAGATACTTGTACATTCGCCGCACCCTGGTATCATTCCGGGGCATGCCTGACGGGCTCCATCACCAAGTGCGACCAATCTCACGACCGCACGTCCTCCCATTCAGGCGCGCAATCAATATTGCTTGCCACCTCTTTGAGCTTTACTGCTGGAGCGACGACACAGCTCCAATTTCACCGCCCGTAGGCCCCTCCTTATGGTGGCCGGAGATCGGTAAGCGCCCTTCGCCGCCCGGCTGCTCTGGGTGCGGGTGGGATGAGAGCATAGAAATATAAATAAAAGGAGAAGTGGCATGGGGGTGTGTCTGTGTCCGCGAGTCATGATCAAAATGCTCATGGTATAGGCAAATGGCCGTCTCCGCGAACTAGTGCGCTTTCGACCGTGATCGTGAAAACATTAAAAATACCGTGTTGTTCAGTGGTTTCTTGTAAAATCGAAGCCAAACTAAAATCTTTATAAATCATGGAATCATTTAACAGGACAAGTATTTTACTATATTTGTCTTGAAAATCATGAAAAACCACGTTATTTATTTTATATATCACAGCGACTGTACTACATATTTTTGCAGCAAATACCTACATTGCTTTTTAACCACTAAATGTATGTCGCTTACTGACTGGACAAGAAATGTAAAAATCGCAAAACGATACTTTAGTTATGTGGTTGCATCGCGTAGTACGGCCGCTGTATCTTGCGACGAGCTAAAGTCCGTTTTTTAATAATGTGGCCAGCTTCTTACTTATCGCAGTGATGATTCCGGTTTTTTATTAATCGTATCGTTTTATTGTTATCAATTGCTGCCTTTATCAAGGCAGTGTTGATAGTGTATATCAATAACGTATTAATTGTCATTGTAAAACGTTTGTCGAGGTCTTTAACCCCTTCCGGGCAAAAACAAAATGACGGAAATATCCAAAATGAGTAATGATCGCTAGATCAATTACTCCAATGCCCGCTTCACCCAGCAGGGCATTCGGACTATTATAGGGATCTCTCCCATCTCCTCTGTGCTCGGAACTACTCGTTCCATACGTATTCCCTCCCGGAGGAAACTCCAAGCCGCGTCGTCATCAGGCATTCCAAAGGAGATCCTTACTGAGGATATCCTTAATAACCTTGTAGCCCAGGGTATTCCCGTTTTAGCCATCCATCGGCATAGGGCGAAACAGGGACTGGTCTACGACATGGTCATTGTCGACCCCACCGAAGGCCATGACCTGATCTTCAAAGTGAAGTCGGTTTTTTCTCTTTCGAGCATATCTATTGAGAAGCCCCGTAAGACCAACCTCATTGGACAGTGTCACCGCTGCCAATTATACGGTCACTCTCAATCAAACCGATGTTGATGTCTATTGGGCCTATTACGTCTGCGATTTTAAGTGTTATTTGCTTTATTTTGTTAAGTTTATTTGTTACGTTAACTTTTTCTTTTGTGTTGGAATGGGCATCCTCCAGCTCAAGTACTCAACCTACAGCTGGAAGCCTGGCTAATGTCGGCTGGGACTCCCTAATACAAAACTGGTCAGGTGAGGAAAAGAAGCTTTTGTCAACATATTGAAGAGCTTCTAAGCTCAAAACTTATATCCTAAATGGAGCAAATGGGTACTGTGGTGTAATCTAAATAACCTAAACTGTCTTTGTCCAGCACCTGTCAATGTAGCCCGGTATTTTGTAAAACTTTTTCTTGAAGATCAATTAGCATACCCACCTACTACTACGATGAAAAACAGTATGTTACGGAAAAATTCCGATTGTGGTACATTACTATTTAACAACTGCCAAAAACAGGTAACACTGGAAATGTCAATATAGTCTCCAAGAGTACAAAACAGACTTTAGTGATGTGCTTGTGCAGATCCACTAACGTAGGATATCGACAACAATGTCGATTATCGTATGAATTTATAATTACTTTGAAAGTTTATTCTTCAATTTGTCAACAGTTATAGCCTGGTTGGAAGACCGATGTGAAATCTTGTTTTATACTCATTTATATTTTCTCATAATGTTGAAATTAATTGATGTACTTTTTTTGTGTCATTTTCTTTATTTATATTATCATCTCATTATATTTTTATGTAAATCGTCTTTTATTTATAATTTTTTCAGGAACGACCAAAATTTTAAGTACAATCATTAATAGGAGAATTGATAAGTTTCCGATTTAGTCAATCACTAGCGTATATGTAAAATAAATGATTTTTGCACAAACGATGTTTTCGTGTGAGTGAGTTGTACGGTGCATTGCAAATGCACGCTGTGTTTGATGGTATAAGGTTTATAATTGATTGTGTAGTATGTTCTGATTTATGAATTGCAAGTGTGAGCGCGACTTCGTATCTATTAGGTTTACTGATTTGCATGTGTAGTTGTGGCGACGTGGTGGGGACAAATTTGAGACATTGGGTTTCGATACATTTTCAACTACCGGGCATATCTCCTTCTTTCTTATATCTATAGATGAGAGGTATGCTCTCTCTCCCTCTCCGCCGCCTCCTTTGCATGCATCACCTCCTCGCAAAAAGAGGCGACAGTAGTTACTGTAAGTACCAAATACGATGTTGGAACAGCTGCAGAACCCAAGTTTAATCTATGTGAAACATGCATTTTTTTCGTTTAATCATCACGTGTAGGTACATGTACACTGATGAGTGTATAATTAACCTAATTAATCATTTTACTTTGCCACAATAGAAGTTAATCAGAATTCACAACGTCTCAATCATATTAGTTCATCTGATAAGAAAACGGTAAAAAAAAGGTTTTTTTGACAGTTCGCATTTCTCGATTCAACGGACATATTTTGTTGATTCATACATTATTATTACCAAATTAACAATATTATTATGTTTTAATTAAAAGAACAAAAGATTACCTATTCGGACGCAAAAATTTCGTATAATAAAATCAGGTAGGAACAAAAAAGGATGCTATGATTTTTTTGTGTCTTTTTGAATGGGAGTTCCCCTTCGATTATATTTTTAACCGACTTCCAAAAAGGTTCTATGTTCGGTATTATGACATGGTTTTTTTTATGTAGGTATGTTCATCGATATTGTCGTCAAAATTGTGGACCGATTTGAAAATCCTTTTTGCATTTGATAGAAGAAGCTTACGAGTTCATATTATTTTATAAATTTTATTACCTTTGCTTGGGTAGTTTTTGAATGAACTTCAATAATATGTATTTTTCTTACTTAGTCTATGTGGATAACCTTAAATAACTTCCTGTCACTGTTATTTACATAGCAGGTAGTGGTATTCGAATTTGTGTGGGGTAGGTACCACAGCTAAAAAGTGAAAAAAAAGCCTTTTTACAAAAAAAAAAACAACCGACTTCCAATAAAACACTACAAAGTGAAAAATAACTTTAATTTCGGAAGTAGATGTCTTTGGTTTTGAATTTTAACTTTTTGGAAGTCGGTTGTTTCTTTTTTTGTAAAATGTTGTTTTTATCCTTTATTTCATTTTTAAGCATACTATTTACATTTTTAAATATTCTTATAAAATATAATTTAAAAAAACATTTAAAAATATAAAAATAGTAGCCCACCGGTGTCGGGAACAGGGTCCAAGCCACCGGTGGTCAGGACTCCTGAGAGAGGAACCTCCTAACAATACGCGCCGTGTCCAAGAGTACTGCTTTCTGGATCAAGCCCTTGATCCAGCTGCCTAACGATTTTTTGTTTGTTGTTTTTATTATTATTAGCGTGTCAACTGTATTTAAAGCTATGGTTTCCTTGAAGAACAGTGGCCGACCACATAGTGTCCGCATTTTACGGGCGAATGACGTCACTAAAATATTGTTTAATGAAAGTAACTTGATGTGTTTTCCTAGAGAGCGTTTTTGACATCGTAAAGTCAAACCCCGCTGCCCAAAGATTTAAATCACTAGATTTGCCCTCATCGTACTCAGTCACGTGAACAAGTGTCCATACTGAGAATATTGATCTCACACATGATTAAATAGCTTTTTCATGACAATCAAGTCAAATTACTACGTCATTCTAAGTCAGAGAAATCAAAACGAAACAGAAATGCGACTATCTCTTGACGCGGTAGGGTCTAAGGCTGGTTTCCCTGCTGTCTGGGAGACCCGTTCGGGCCGTCCGTACAGAGGAGACCCGTACGGGTAGCGCCCGCGATGCTCTGAAACGAGGGAATAGAAGAACTTCTATAAGAATGTCTATGAGTGGCGTTGCACGGGCTCTACCCGGAGCGGATTGCGTACGGACCAATCCGCGTCGTTGTGAAACAATGTTCTAGCGCCTCACATGCGTCTCCGTTGTGTCGCTGTGAAATCACACGGCCTAAGGATTTTAATCCTTACTGCTACCATCATTTTTATGACAACCGTCATGGCGGGCGGCCGTTCTGTGCGACCACCGCTCTTCTTAGAAACCATACAGACGGCGGCGTAGTTATGCTTAATATACATGATAATAGGATCGTTGGCAATTTAGGTACGAAACACTAAAATCGTCGCCAACAGATAATTTGCAGTTTTTATTTTAATTATCGCACTAAAACATTTTTAATACAAGTAGTAACAGAAAAAAAAAATTGTTTCTCTTATCAACGTATTGTTTTGCATGGCCATGCTTTGCTACGCTATTCTACGACGTGCGTGCTACGCTTTTCAAGGCTACGCATTGTTCTAAACAATGTGCAATGCTACGCTGTTCAAGGCTACGAAGTTCTACGACGCGCTACGCTTTCAAGGCCATGCTGTACTACGTCGTGCGTGCTACGCTGTTTTATACCGTGCTACGCTACTCTACGACGTGCTACGCTGTTCAACGACGCGCTACGCTGTCTTCACCGTGCTACGCCGTTCAACGCTACGCGCTGTTCTCCACTATTCTCAAACTCAAAGCATTTATTTCAATTAGAGTTTTTACAGGCGCTTTTGAATTTTCAAGGAGTCGGTCATTCAAAAAGATGAAGCTAGTTGCCCCATTCCAAAGCGAAGGATCCTATAGATATAGGTACCTATGGAGAAGAACGAGTAAGAAACTCTATGGACATTTTTTGCCAAAAAGTAGCCTATGTCCTTCCCTTCCCCAGCATGCCAACTATCTCCTTGAAATTTTTTATCGAAATCCGTTCAGTGGTTTAGGCGTGAAAAGGTAACATACAGACAAATAGACAGAGTTACTTTCGAATTTATAGTTAGGATGGGTTTGAGTTAATAAAAAAGTGTGATTGGATTCAGCAGTGGGACAATAATGGCTAAGAAAAAATAAAGCGTTTTTTTTTTACAATAAAGCAATTTTAGTTACTTCATTTTCATCTCTAATGCAGATAGTTTTACTGAAGCCGCCAAACCGTAAGCTGAATGAGAAAGATTTCCCAGAGATATTACATATGCAGGGTAAAACTAAATTGTCTAGCGAAATCCCGCGAAGTGCAGTGGATATCTTAACACGATAAAACAAAAATCTATTAATTTGATATTTTTTTATTTGGAGTCATCAACCGCAGGTAGTTTAATCAATATGCTTAGCTTTTTCCCAGCTATATTGGGGTCGGCTTTCAGTCTAACAGGATACAGCTGAATACCAGTATTTTACATGGAGCGACTGCCTATCTGACCTCCACAACCCAGTAACTGGGTAATACGATACCCCTTGGTAAGACTGGTTGTCAGACTTTCGGGCTTCTGACAACCCGTAATGACTGACAAAGATCCTCGAATGACAGCCGGGACCAACGGCTTAACGTGCTTTCCGAGGCACGGAGGTCTTAGTATGTTAAGATGGTCCACAGACCAACCTCGGCAAGCGTAGCTTTTGACCCGTGCGGCTGTTATTAGTTAGCCACGAGCTCCTCGGTAGTGTAATCAACTAATCAATTGAAAAAACGTTATCGTGTTTAGACACCCATCTTTGATATCTGCGTTCGCAATTATTTGCCAAATAAGTAATCAAACACGAGTTTTAAGAAAAACAACTGTAATGCCTACACATAAGGTTCAGTTTACGCTACAACTTCATATTTTTTATAACTTTCAACAGTCAGTCTAAAATCAACTTTATTTACACCAGCATAAAGTTGCTTTTTGTTTAAGGGGATATAACATCAATTGGAAACAAGGATTTAAATAGACCTTATACCTATTGTAATTTACAAAAGTTGTATTTTTAAATATTACTCACATTAATACAAATTCTTCTGAAAACTTCAAATTAAAATAGGAGCACTATTTTTTTAATTCAAAATAGGAGCACAACTTTTTTAATTCAAAATAGGAGCACAACTTTTTTAATTCAAAATAGAAGCGCGCTTACGCACTGCCTTCTAGACCTAAAAGGGTGCAAATACGTAAATTATCCTCCCTATCAAGTCACATTATTTATGCCGCATCGATTAGATAATTGTTCCATGTTCTACATGCTCAAGTTTTATCGAATATGTAAATATCTGTTTGAAACTGTGTATGCCTATCTTTCAGCGATAAAATTAATAAGCATTTCGCAATCAGTTATATTGATAGGGTACAGCAGTGAGCAGTGGTGGGCTGGTGGCCCAGTGGTAACGGCCCCGACTTACGAGAATTTCGTAGATTCGAACCCAAATTGGCGCTTTATTTTGTGTAAATTATTTCATCACCACTGCTCTCAAAACGGTGAAGGAAAACATATATACCAGCATGTCTTAGAGCCAAAAATTCGAAGACATGTGACATCTACTAACCCGCACTGGGCCCGCGTGGTGGATTACGGCCCGCTCTCTTTCACCGAGAGGAGGCGTGTCCCAGCAGTGGGAACTTTATAGGCTGATTATGCGATGGAGTAGGTACTCCTGCTGTCAATCTCGACATTAGATAATTACCCACAATAGAGTAAAGCTTCGGTTTCCTAAGAAAGCTGTGATCGGCTACACAATAAAACGGGTGTCCAAATGCAGAGCCGCAGGAGCGTCGCCAAGGGGGATAAAGGGGCAGCTACCCCCCCCCCCCCCCCCCCCCCCCGAGATTCAAAAATGTTGTAGGTAAATAAAAGGCATTTTAATGTAAAGAAACTACATCCTTACTTACCTATCTATAAAGGCAATTTTGTTTATTTCGCCAACTTTTATTTGGTTTTATAAAGTTACATATCTCATAAACGGGGTCTCATCCAGGGTCCGGGGATTGTAATATTCGTATCTACGTGCTGGTGGTAGGCCCAGTCATAATATCTATTATGTTTCAGCTCTACAGTTCTGAATAGTTTTGGGAAAAAAGACGTTTCCAATTCATACATTGAATATGGAAATTATTATTTTTCTCAGTTCCTATCGGGACTACCGAGTTGAAACTGATTTGTCAAAATTCAAATGTCCACCAGCGTCGATTTTAACTCCATTGTGCGCCGTAGAGGTAATAAAACTCGCTCTACAAGTGTACCTAAAGCTTCATGTGCTCTTGACTTTTGACTGTACCTACAAATCATACTTTTCTCATCCTCCATAGTTATATCAACTTGCCCCCCCCCTGGGCCATCGGCTGGCGACGCCCTTGCAGAGCGGTGCCACGGTAGGTACCGTAAGCCACAACTTGCAGTCAATTAACACTTCAGTTTTTATAAATATCTCTTTTGAACACAATTTAAAAGAAGATATAGGGACAAACATTGAAAAGAGTGGGTATGCTTAGATAGTTTGATAAATTACTTACTACTTTAATTTTTAGGCTCATTAGTTTCGGAGATAAGGGAACGCGACGGGGGAATGGTCAATTTTCATCTATTTTCTTAAATATCTTTAATTAAATGTATTTATTTTAAAATGATAGAAAAAAACATATTTGAGATCCTCGCAACAATTCCTTTCATTTGAAATGTCACACGGTATACTTAGTTTGCAAAACTTTTTTTTTTCATTTTCTTATTTGTCCCCCAAAAGTGACCCCCATATTCAAAATTCATTTATTTACGTTAAACGTCCGTGTTTGGGTCACAGCAATACATATGTGTACCAAATTTCAACTTAATCAGTTTATTAAATTCGGCGCAAATTGGATGTGACAGACGGACAGACAGACACACGAGTGATTCTATAAGGGTTCAATTTTTTCCTTTTAAGGTACGGAACCATAAAAATTAAAACGTTATTAAATTCAGATAGTACAAACTCTTATTACATGAAATGCTGAAAAGTAGTCATGTGTCGAAGAATTTTGGATCTATTTAGATCACATTTAAAGTCTACTTCTGTTGGTTACTGTACATACCTACATATACATAGCTGTTAAGCTGTCATGTAACTAATTGGTTTCCGTTACAATAATTAACTATTGAACACTGACACAAAACCTAGACAATCGTTGATAGCCAGACGTTTAGCGTAGTTCCTGAAAGATACCTTATCCAGAATTACAAAGGAAATTAGGCTTACTTTCCTGAAAAATATTGGTAACGGTAAATCTTACCAAACCGATTTAATTCTGTGTTTGATACATTGTTAAAGCAAACTATTTTTAAAAGAGTAACCGTGGAGTTTCTCCATAGGAAACGGCCAATTGGAACCGTGCACCTAGCTTCTGACGTTTCATAAGTGCCCATGTAGGTTTATGGAAAATAAAATATTTAAAAGTCCGCAATATTTAACTTCTGCAATATAAAAGACGGCGCATATTAGTTCTTAGACAACGTTGATTTAGAAATTACATAAATTAAACAAAATAATAATTCACAAATAATTTAATTTAAAAAAACCTAGTGTTGTTATGAGAGACTAATAACTTATCGATACATCAGGGACTTACGGCTTTATACTCTTAGTCCAAGTAGACGATTGTTTGATTGAATTATAAGAAGTTATTTTCTACAGAAGAACGCGGGGAAGACCTGGATGAGACAATCACAAATCAGGGTAGGATGGCAATAAAGGGAGGAGGCCTATACTGCCCCCGATAGAAAAAAAGACGCATCTAAATTTTTTTCCAGATTTGAGTTAGGTATATATCAGGCAGATGTACATTATTTTTCTGATTCCGGCAATATGTCACTGTAAGATTGTGAGAACTGTAAGTTTATAATCTATCGGTATTATTTTGGTTTGATTAGAAACTGTCAAAAAATTGTGAACTCCGTGAAATGGGTTAGGTTAGGTTAGAATTGTGACAAAACGCGCGCGAGCGGAGCGAGCGCAGCGAGCAGTGCCGCGGCAGCGGCCGGCCAGCGATACTTCCAAGTTGCTCGCAGCTTGGCAGGCTATTTAGAATTGGCGCAAGGTGCGTTACGTCGCAAGCAAGTTTGATACCAGTTCACAATTTGTCAGTTTTTCATGGATACATTATAAACTATCGAAAAATTATGCGTTAAATTGTAAATGATTTGTCACAGTTCACAATTTTTCGACAGTTTCTAATCTAACGGAAATATACCGATCGATTATAAACTAACAAAGTTCATAATTATACGGTGACATATATAACTCAAAAAAGGAAAAAAAATTGATGCTACTTTTTTTCTATCGAGGGCAGTATACTCAACAGTGACTGGAACAAGGCTGCCAATGAAGATGATGATGAAGATGATCTTCTACAAATCTTGAGGGATCTACTGGTCGCAGGCACTCATTATTCCTTCGCTAGCCAGCGCAGCCCATTCCAACACGTGGTACAGACGCATATGAGGATTCTCGTTTTTAACTGAAAAATAAACAATACGGTTAATATCATCCCGACCGAATTTCGGTCACGGTGGCCAACCTCAACAAAGACTAGCCAAGTTATCAAAATATATTATAGTACGCGGCGGCGGCGTCGCCGTCGTCGGTGTCAGTGCAGATGTCATTTTGACTGCATGTTTTGGGGCACAGAAGTCAGGATAAAGGGTGGAACGTAGTTGGCAACACAGCTTCACATCCACACCCCTTTTTTGGGCGATCTTTTAGGCCAAACACTATCCTGCCATCGACACGACGAAGAAGTAGATTATAATGCACAATGTGTGTGCGGACAACACAGGAGCACAGTGAGGTTGTATAGTTTCTCACTCTCCAAATCCGACAGAACATTTTATATCCCACACGACATGTTTTGTGCAGTAGCGGCGTTTGGTTGGGCGACCGCCCAGGGCGCCGGATATAAAGGGACGCCGCGGGCGCCTCTTTATATCCCCTCACTCAGTAGGTACCGGCGTTAGGGTAGGGCGCGCATAGGCATCCGCCTAAGGCGCCAGACATGAAGGGGCACCCAACGCGAACCTCCGGCCTTTTATTTCTCTATCTTTTCTGTTATTTAACTCTTTTTTACCCGATTGCGGGACAGCAAAGACAGGGCTATGTTTTTCTCTAACTTTTCTGTACAAGTCGATAAAGTTAGATACTATTTTTATACAAATGGGCCAAAGAAAAGACGCAGCGGGGTGCTAAAAAATTTTGAGCTCGCTCTTGTACCCTGCGTTCTCTGAAGACTGAATTTTCAAACTTTTCTGCATAAAAGGAATCCCTTAGTTTTTTATGGCGGGGTGCTGAAATTTTTGAGCTGGTTTCGTTCGCTTTAGCATCCTGAATTTTCCTATTCCTCAAACTAGAACAAAAGCTACAATTTTCGCCTCTCTACTCTCCAAGAGTAGTGACGGGCGCCAAAGAAATCACGCCCGGGGTATTGCTAAAACCGGCACTGATTTTGTGTGTAACTACTGTCTGGGCTGTGCTAAGCGAATCACGGCACGGCATTACTACCAGGCCTACTGCTGCGTCGCGGAGATAATAAATTGGCAGGTGTGATCTGCGTCCTAACCCTAATCGAAAGCGACTGTTGCACGAATACGCGATCGATTACATAAATAAGTAATGGTGCCGATTCCCTTGTTCACAAACTAAACTAAATTAAAGTTCAGTGTATCTTTTTCTTTCTATTTCATTAAGAAAAGGACAGAGGATAAATTTTAGTTTAGTCCTGTCAAATTAATCAGCGCCTGTCACTCTCCATACAAGTTTAGACGTGATTAAAAACTTGCCGACTAAATTTACGACAATTTACGTCAAGTGCTGATTAATTTGACAGGACTAAACTAAAATTTATCTTCTGTCCTTTTCTTAATGAAATAGAAAGAAAAAGATGCACTGAACTTAAATTTACTTTAGTTCGTGAACAAGGGAATCGGCACCAATGACGTACCAAGCCATAACTAACCACCGTAAGGACTATTCTTGCTTGCAGCGCTCGGCTGCTATAGAACCGGGGCGGTATCAGATGTGGTCATCGTGTGCACGGGATTTTGTTTTCCAAGTGGTTAGTTATGGGCTTCCGCGCATATAAAACTAACGCGACGATCTGTACTCGCGCAACATTATCTTTCGCTTAGGACGCGGCTGCAGTATCGCTTCTTTACTTTGTAATAGTTTTCGCTGCGGTTACAGAGAAACTATGTTTATTTATTAATTTCTTACCTACAACCCTCACGAACAACTTGGTAGGCCGATCAGGGATGGGCCACTTGGGCCGTCCAAGGGTAAAGTGAGTAGTTGATGGTATGCCCTTGTGAAATTCCTGTTGCAAAATAGTTAATGTTTAAAGATAACAAATGACATGCAAATGTGCAGCGCCCAAGCCGAACGGTCCACCGGATGGTCAGTGATGCATGAATACGTAAACACATTTTCTATCAGGATGATCACCATCGCCTGTCCTAAAGCATTACATAGGTACAAAATGTGGGTGCAGGTCTCTTGCCTAATCCTTTGGAGAATACAAAGGTGATGTTATCTTTTGTTTAGAGGGGCTCGTAGCTAAATGAAAACAGCCGCGGTCGGTTTGTGGATGGGTGACCATCCATTACATATCGAGAATTCGAGACCCCTCCGTGCCTCGGTAAGCACGTTAAGTTGTTGGTTCCGGTTGTCATTCGTATAGATCTTTGACAGTCGTTACTTTGACTAGATAGAAGCCCAAAAGTCTGACAACCAGTCTTACCAAGGGCAAATGTGTTACCCAGTAACTGGGTTGTGGAGTTCAGATAGGCAGTGGCTCCATGAAAATTGTTGCATCCGGATAGACTGGAAGCCGAGTTGGGAAAAGGCTAGGCTAATTGTAGATTGTTATATCATGTTTGTAAAATATGCAGTGAGAACAAAGACTATGATGATTGATGAAGACACTAGCAAATTAGACCCTGTCTTATTACAAATAAAGAATGAAATTACTTGGTCCCAAATATTCTGTCGTATGATCTGCGGTTGCTGTCGATCAGTGCGCGCAGCCTTAGGATTATAGTCAGGGGGGTGGAAAAGCATGTCGTAGGCACACAGAGGAGCCTTTGCCTTCCACTGGGTGTTATAAAACGTTCCTTTCGACACCGGGATGACCATGGCTGTTCTCACATAATCCGGCAGTGTCAACGTCGTCGGCAGGTTCTTCTCGTCAATTACCTCAGACATTTTGCTTTATTTACTGTATTCCACTTAGAATATCTAACAGTAAAGTTTCGATTTCATGAAGTTTGGTAGATGGTACCAAAACTATTGTTGAGATACTCATTTGATTTGAACACGGATGTTTTAAATAAACTGAATTGTGTCTATAAATTTTAAATAAGCATGTTTGGTTGAGTTGATCGAAACCAGCAGTCTCTTTGCCAGCAGTGCAAATTAGTGATCGATATTGATAATAAATGCCATTCCGTGACAGTAAACGTGACACTAAACATCGAGGTATTTTCAATAAAACCTTCAGACATTCTCGGACATAGTGTCAAAAACGAAAACAATTAATGCCAGTTGGGTTGTCAAAGTATGATCATTGTCAAAATTTTATTCCTGAAAAATGTTGTTTCGTAGCGATATTTGTATTTAATATTAATTAATAATTAATGCAGCCTCGAAATTCGTTATGGACTGTTACAGCGTAGAGTCTGAATTTATCGGTCTGATTTAATTTTTGTTTTATTCGATTCAAAATTATTAGTTTTTTGTTCCGCACTTTTATTTATATTTTTTGTTTGTTTAGAATCACTGGACTTTTTAAGTCCACCAGTGAAAAGGATCAGCAGCAGCAGGCAGACCTTTGGTAGTCCATATAACACGGACGCAAATGACGTACACTTGTTACGTGGTTTTCGTAATAAGTTCGCCCGACTAGCAACCGGCCCCACAAAATACTCTAAAGCTGTCAAAAATTCTGAATCTTCTACGTCGTTGGTACTGAAGAAAACATCTGAGGGACAGGTCAGACTACTGTTTTATTATTAGTGAAATTGTGTATCACTTCAATATGATCATACTCAAATTTTTACTATTTAATTCCTTTCCTATTTCCAACAGATTCTAAGACAGAAGCCTTCATTTGTAAGTTACCCGAGCTTACATGAACCGCAAAAAATTATTTCGCCTTTAGTAAAATCAGAAAAAAAGCCATATACTTCTGAGAAACCACTCATAAAAGTTACAGTCATACCGAAAACGGATCAAGTACAAGCGGCAAAACTACTCAGAAGACGGAGATATATACCAAAAAGAGTTCAGAGTACTACGTCAAATCACGAGAATTCCATACAAACGAAGAACGTTTATTTAATAGTTGCAGGACGAAGGAGAGAGAAAATTTATGAGATCAAGACCACGGGCAGTGCAAAACTTTCCACCGACCACGATAGTTACACGAAAAATGAAGAGGTACCCCTAACAGAACTGTCAAATTTCAAACATCTGATGAAGTCTCTGAACATGGAAAGGAAGAAGAAGAAAGAGAAGAGGACACCGGTGGCGGCGGACACCTCGGACGTGCAGAAGATGAGTGGACTAGACTGGAATTATTTCCCAAAGTGTGACAACTGCATCTGTGGGAATGAAGAAAAGGAGGCGCCTAAACAAAGTCGCGTCCGAATATTCGGCCAGTTTGGTATTTCCGAAGACGACAAATATATACTGAGATATGGAGCTACTGTTGACGATAAACAAGGTATGAAAAATCTTTGTACAAACAAACATTCCTAGGCATTGCTGCGAGTTCAAGTTAAAATAGGACCTGCAATCCTACAACCCATAAACGAAATAGAAAATGTGTGTATCGCTACTTCGGCGCCGTCATCTCGTTGTCGGTGACGTCCCCTTGACGGCGACGGTGGTCAAACGCCCTTAAACAGTGTGATCTGCTTGTTGCTCACAAGATTAAAGCGTATTCAGAGCAACTATGTTTTCAGCTGGTTTTTAGGGTTCCGTAGTAAACAAGGAACCCTTATAGTTTCGTCATGTCCGTCTGTCTGTCTGTCTGTCCGCGGTCTAGCTCCGAGACCCTTAGTACTAGAAAGCTGTAATTTGGCATAGGTATCCATATTAATTACGCCGACAAAGTGGTAAAACAAAATTATGAAAAACATTTTTTTTTAGGGTATCTCTCATACACGTAAAGTGGTGATGTTTATTTTTTATTTTTTTTACCCCATGGTGAGGGGTATCATTGGAAAGGTCTTTCAAAAATATTGTGAGTTTATGAAAAACCATTTTTGGATTCAGGGATTCGTTTGCGAAATATTAAGCTTTAAAGTGCTAATTTTTGTTAGAGTCAAGTGTGTCCCCCCCCTGCCGGCTAAATGGTTGATTTTGGGTGTGTGAAAAAAATCACAACAGTAGTTTATATAACGAAATTAAAAGGAAAACTATCACAGCTAAGTAGGCTCTACAGGTTAACGAGTAATAATCAACCAACTTAACTTTGCAGTTGCAAAAACATGTTTTTCCATACATTCCGTATGGGAGAACATATTTTTCAACTACAAAGTTAAGTTTGTTTTTGGGATAAATTCATCCCAACTACGGAACCCTTCATTGTGCGTGGTCCGACACGCACTTGGCAAGTTTTTTACCTCTTTTAAGACTTTTGATTTCCTACCCAACTTCTAGCCAGTTTTACAAGATGCACACTAACTCATTCAAACCTTGTCTTCATTTTATAGTTATGTCAGATGTCGCTCAGTTGACCCGCGACTTTTCACCTCCTCTTGGCGAAACTTCATACAAGGCTGCTGAAGAACAGTCAGCGTAAGATTCTACTATATATAATTTAGTAGTAAGAAACTTTTCATCGCCTCCTTTGCGGACGTTAAGTCCGATTCCGATCAAAAGTTATTTATTCGAACTAGTCTGAGAATCAGCACTTTTTGAACGTCAATATTTCATAAGACAGTCCTCAAAACCACCCGCCCGTCACCACTTAAATTCCTAGTGCTTTGGCTGGGAAGAAGAAGTGGCGCAACAAACTCTTCAGTGAGAATAATAAGATAGAGCAGTGGTGGCCCACTGGCCCAGCATAGGGCAGTGGTGCCCCAGCGGCTTACGAGTTGTAGATCGTAAGTTCGAAACCTGAAATGGCAGGCGCTTTATTTTGTGTAAATTATTTCATCACCACTGCTCTCAAAACGGTGAAGGAAAACATCGTGAGGAAACCGAGAACCTAAAACTTCGAAGACATGCGACATCTACCAACTCACACTGGGCCCGCGTGGTGGATTACGGCCCACTCCCTCTCATCGAGAGAAGGCCTGTGTCCCAGCAGTGGGAACATTATGGACTGATTATGCAATAAGATTGCGGATGCATCAGGCTGCGCCGCTTTTATTTGGAATATTCACTAAACCATGCATAACGTATATTTCGCATGCGGCGGCTGAAGTTTTGTGGTTTCATTTAGGTTCGCCGTCGGAATCATAGGTCCCTTTACCTTTATTTTGGGAGGCAAATCGAAGGTTGCCAAACGGAACCCTATTACTAAGACTTCGCTGTCCATCCGTCCGTCCATCTATTTGTCAGCGGGCTGTAGGTATCTCATGAACCGTAATAGGTAGACAAACAATAAATAAAATTAAAGTTAAAAATTAAAGGGGGTCCCCAGATACGTGCTTTTTCTTGGCTTTGGTGCTACGGAACCCTTTTTTATTAATTACTTCTACAGGTTACAACAAGACTCTTGTCTACAAGCTAACTATAACTATGAACTCGACATGGAAAAGCCACCAGTGAAGGCAGCAGTAAGGTAAAAATATAACTACTAAGTTTATAATAAATACCTTTTAAGTATTGATAATGTTATGTCAACATTGCGTTTGATTCCAGCAAGGAATCACAAGGAACTCAAGTTAACTTTGATATCCAAATTGGTGCGGGCAAAGGGAGATGTGCTACATTTTCAGATAAGAAGGTTCAGTGCAGTTGTTGTGGCAACAGGTCGCAACATAACACTCTTAAAGATTGTCAAAGCCCTATGGTCATCATATCTGTTTACCCTAAATCAAGCCCGGAAGATTTAATTAAATCTGTTCATTATCCTGTCGTAAATGCACGAAGTGCGTCACCGGAAGGATTGAAGACGAATATGAGTAACCACGTTTTAAAAACAGAGAAAGCTTCTAATAAAAGTGATACAAGAAGAAACAAAAGTCCCCGAATGAGTCGTTCACCATCACCTGTAAAAAAGGTATCAAGATCGAAATTGCCAGACGACTCGCTGAAGTCTCCAGTTAGCGAAAAGAGAAGTCCTGATCGTCAAAAAGCGCTAAGAGCTATAAAAGAAAAGATACGAGAAAAAGATAAATTGAAGCTGGACGCTAGTTCACGAAAATTACCATTAAAATTGAGTATGCCTAGTGCAACACAGGTCTCTAAAAACCTTAAGAATTTAACTGTATCGAATGCAACACAAGTATCTAAGAGAAATCAAGGTACTGCGTCTCATTCTACACAAATGTCTAACAAAAATCGTCAACTTACCAATATATCTAATGGAACACAGATCTCAAATAAAAAAATTAAAATATTTACTGCGTCCAATGGCACTCAATATTCAAATGAGGCGGAAAGTTCCACAACTTCCAATGCAACGCAATGCGAGGATACTATTGATAGTCTGCAGGACATAGCTCCTATTAAACATTCGATTAATGAAGCGATGGCGTCTCAAAAATATTCACAACTCAAGTCTCCGCCTATTAAATATCTCAGGCCTCAGGTGTCTCAAGCAACACAGGTACCTAAAATTCAACTGTTCTATTCGAATCATGCAACGCAAGTATCTAAAAGTGACCCTTTAACGATTTCTTGTGCGACACAGGTCTCAAAAAGTCATGCAAATGTTATTACACCGCGGATGGCTAAAAATCAAGAAACTTTTATTGCTAAACCAGTCCAAGGATTCAAAAACGAACAAACCACGAGACTTAATATTTCAAAAACAAAGGCTGAATCGGGAACTAATACAGATTATGCTCTGACAAAAAAAGCCTTAGTAGACTCATATACAAAGAAACTGACTGAACAAATGAATCAGAGACAGTATATTCCTGCAAGGTTTGACAATTCTAAGGTCACTGTAAATATAGACGGCGACAGAGAGTATTACGATGTGTTGTTTAATCGAGATAAAATGTCAACTGACTTGACGATTCGAAAGACATTAAAAGATATGGGTTCCCAAAAGTGTATCGATGAACCATCGTTGGGAAGTTTGTTGCGTTTACCCGATTGCGTGCTAGAAAGAGGAGGGTTTGAGAATAAAATTAAATCGCCGACGGGAAGTCCGTCAATTGTGCTTTACAACGTAAGTATTCATAAGTTGGAAGACGAACATCGTAAGGATCTGTAATCGTTCCACTTCGTTTCTCGTAACATCAAATAACCGACCGTCGCCGCGTCGTCGGTGCGTGCGTCACCTGTCGCGTTTGTCATTGAAGGCTCCCGCCGACAGGCGCGACGCGTCTCTGGTGGAACAATTTCTATGAAAACTTAACAAAAATTGTTTTATCGGTGTCGTGTCGCGCCTGTCTTGGAGGCGCCTGTCTCTGTCTTATATGGAAATTTATTAAACGTTACAGTACTACACTGACTGTACGCAAGCCCACGCGTACGAGAACCGTTGGTCGAGCGCTTTCGCATGCCGTACGTCGATCAAACGGCGCGCTATGAAAATAATGAGTGCTTTCAGTGCTGCACCTACCAGTGAACTGACCGTAACGTCTATTGTGTAAACGACTGTACCTGTTGGCACTGTTTGTCGGTCAGAACACTGAATGCTACAAACCAACGGTCGGTCAATGCACGTCGTCAGGACCACCGCTACGCACCGACGACGCGACGCAACGGTCGGTGAAGCGCTGTAACCGGCCTTAGCAAAGCTTCACGCGTTCCATAACAATTCTTTCCAAACCTCTTGCTTTTTGGTTTCAGCCTTCAGAAGATGAGTTGTTAATGCAACATGTTTCAAGACTTACCATACGAGATAGTCTAGAGATTTGTCACAGGTAGTTTATTTTTTATTGTTTTTCGCGTGTTCTCCTAACCTGACCATTTGTCAAATCAAACTTATTTTTATTAGTACTATACTTTGACCGGCACCTCTGTTCCGCGCCTTAGATATGTGCGCGGCGGGCGCTCATTCCTCAACGCTTAGGGCGCGCGGCATCCCGCCTGCTCATTCGTCGACGCAGCCCCCCCCCACCTCACCACGCAGTCCTAAAACGCGGAACAGCGGTCTGTCAAACAATCAAATTTACCTGTTGTCTAAATTCTGACCTTATTTTTTCCAGGCGTGAAGATAGTAGAACTAATAATAATTTAAAGAACACACAAACTTGTATTAGGGCTCAGCTTGCCAATATCGGTCCAGATGAACCTGAATTCTTAGGTGATATTAATTATTCGTAGAATTCTTTGAACATAGTCGTATTTTAGATTAGATCTGATAGGAACATTCATTATAACTTGAAAGATCCAACAGTGGATACGTTGAATATATTTTACCGATAATGTACGTAAATCAGTTAGAGTACAGATTAACTTGTTAATCTGCAGATTATCTGGTCGAGTCCGATAAAATGGAAATAATTGTTTTATTTCTTAGATTAACTAGATAATCAGTAGAATTCTTAGGTAATCAGCAGACTAACGACCAAGCATACGGTTAACTCCGAAAATCAATGTTGTGCTGCAAAAGTTAGTGACAAAAACGAATCGCTGCAAAACCGACTCCACGTAGGCTTGTCTGCCCTACCCCTAGAGTGTAATTTAAGCCCGCGTAGGCGCGAAGGGGCGAGGCGGCCCGCGAGCTGAGGAGCAGGTGGTTTTAAGGTAGGTATTATATTTCAGAGCCGGCCAGCAAGCCGAAGTTGCGGTGGTCAGCGTTAAAACCATCTGCGACGATAAGCTCGCGTGGTACCGCCGGAGCCTCGTAGCGCTGGAGGCGTGACAGAAACCATGCCTGCTGCATTTTGCGTGCTTGCTTGCATGCTGCATGCATGGTGTATGCTTTTTTGCATGTTTGAAAAATATCACGTCAGAAAAAACGAGAAAATAGTGTTTCGCTCATTGTCTTCCGCGATTTAACGGTGTAGCATTCATTAATATGCAGATTAACTAGGTAGAATGCCATGATTTCATGAAATCATGACATTCGACACTTTTATCTTCTTCTCAATCGCTATTGCTGATTGTAATGATTATAATTGAGTAAAGCCATATTTGTTACGACCGCGAATCATATTTTAATCAACATAAAATCTGACACTGACCTGCAAAATGCAAAAAACGTAAAAAAAATTGAATTTCGCGGGCTACCCTGACGCTTCCCCCTTAACTTATACGGTACAATTAAATAGTTTATATTATATGATTATTTTGCAGCTCCAATTAAGCACTTCACTGGTGATGATTGTTCCATAGTTGATCCTATTGAGAGAGACAAACAAATCCGGGAACTTCTTGGTGTGGATAAAATCAAACCCAATTACTCTAAAACAAGTCAGGTCAGTTATTTGTGTCTGTAAAATATCTTACACAGAAATAAACAGAATGTGAGGCGTAATCTTAACATACCTATTATAGTAAATTGGACAATAATATATGTAGTCCTATATATGTATATTATTACAGACAGCTAGCGTACCTGGGAATCACCGCATTTCCGAATACAAACGAATGCTAATTTCCATGTCCATCAATTATTAGATTTATCTTGTATAATCATTTGAATTCAGAACTAAGTACTTTATTGTTGTTTTGTTTTGATTTTCGTGTGAACTATATAGAGCTGTAAAACTATTTTCCTATCTGTCGTGCCTGTGACTTTAGCAGCTTACCTACCATTTTTTAAATAAATTAAATTAAGTTAAAAGAGTATTAACAACTCTATATTTTTCAAAGTCGATTGAGAGCGTCCGGTCTGCACCAAGTGATAGAAATCCGACGACTGACGAAACACGAGGTTTGCCGAGGGACATTAAGAACATATTTGCACTGTACTTGCTTTATAGTAAAGTGCTTGCTACACGACTGCCAACCGCATCCCCGACAAAGGTAACCTTGGTAGGCGACAGGCTATTTGAAATTTGGTCGTAAACCATCTACATGGTTGCAGATGGTTGATGAGGTGACCTTGGTGGTCATCTCTGTCGGGACGCGGTTAGCAGCCGTGTAGCAAGCCCTTAAGCTTGTCAAGTACGGCACGGTTTTAGGGTTCCGTAAGCATGTGGCAAAAACGGAATCCTTATAATTTCGTCATGTCCGTCTGTCCGTCCGTTCGGCCGTCAGAAAGCAACTTATTTTTTTTTTGGCCCTATGTCGGTGAAAGTTGGAAAGAAGGTTTATACTGTACACCGCTAAACAATGGTGTAGCGATATTACGAAAAAAATAATTTGAGGTGGCACCCCCATAGGTGCTCTCTAAATCCGAGATGGTGGCCAGGTACCAAAAGCAACAACATTGTCCGGGAATAAAAACACGATATCTACGCATCGCTTAATAAATACGCGCCTACTAAGTAGTAGCATAGGTACACATATTATCACAATCACGATCACACTTTTCCATCCTGTGGATCACCACAAAACTATTAAATATAGGTACCTACTATTTTTATTCATCAATAATAGCGAAAATATGGGAAGATTTAAATTTCAAACGACTGACATCCTTTTTGACGTTTTTTACTTTTTGAAAGATAACTTCTATCTGAAAAAAAAATACTGTCATAAATTGTGGAAAGAATTTCAAGATGTGAGATCAAGAGAAAAAGGTATCTGGTACAACACCATTCAGCCTGAGCCTCTAATAATTCCCTGGATAGATAACTGTTCACTCAATAGAAAAGATATTGTTACTGCCATGAGGCTTCGATCCGGTCACATCCCATCGAGGAAGTTTACGTTCCTTATGGGTATCACACCTTCACCTAATTGCGAGAAATGTGAAATAATCGAAGTCGTACATATCTTGATGGAGTATGAGCGGGTTTGACGCATTTGGTGCACATCTCAACTTGTACACCATGCTCAAATGGTGAACTTAGCAACTGGTACACTTCTCATATGGCACACTTCACAACTGGTGCACTTCTCAATTGGTGCACTTCGCAAAAGGAGCACTTTAACTCTACATAATCACTATAACATTTTTATTTTTCAAAAATAAAAAAAGTCACTTGGAAATAATAAAATATAATTATGTAAGAAAAAATTAGATTTACAGCAAAAGTTATCATAATAAAGACATGATATAATATCATATTATATCAATAACCTTTATAATATTATAATTTAAACTGTACTTCTTTTTAACCGACTTCAAAAAAAAGGAGGAGGTTTTCAATTCGTCGAGATATTTTTTTTAAATGTATTTTCCCCGATTACTCGAAGACGGCTGGACCAATTTGAAAAATTCTTTTTTGTTTGAAAGGGTTGGTCCCATTGTCATTTGGTCACGATCTGATGATGGGATCTTGAAGAAATCGAGGGAACTCTTCAAATATTAAAGGTACATCTATAGCGATTTGGGTATTTTTGATATGCAGTTGACATAAGGCTATTGTAACTTAGATAAATTACAAACCAACCCACTAAAAAGTGAAAAAAAAAACTTTTTTACAAAAAACACAACCGACTTCCAAACTACAAAGTGAAAAATAACTTTAATTTCGAAAGTCGGTGTCAAAAACTAAAATACTGATCTGATCCAAAGACACCGACTTCTGAAATTAAAGTTATTTTTCACTTTGTAGTTTGGAAGTCGGTTGTGTTTTTTGTAAACAAGTTTTTTAGTTATATACTATTATATTAGTGATTATGTAATTTAATTTAAAACTTTTATTTAATTAATAATAATAACTATAACTAAAAGAAGTACAGTTAAATTATAATATTATAAAGGTTATTGATATAATAAATGATATTATATCATGTCTTTGTTATGATAACTTTTTGCTGTAAATCTAATTTTTTCTTACACAATTATATTTTTGTTATTTCAGAGTGACTTTATTTTTATTTCTGAAAACATAAAAATGTTATAGTGATTATGTAGAGTTAATTTAAAATTATCTTGTTCATTGTATTTTTAAGAAAATTACCTACACAAAACCAAAGATTCCTTAATTTTTAGACAATTTTTCCAAATCTCCACTCATCTTAAAAAGTGCTCCTTTTGCGAAGTGCACCAATTGAGAAGAGCACCAGTTGCGAAGTGTGCCATATGAGAAGTGCACCAGTTGCTAAGTTCACCATTTGAGCATGGTGTACAAGTTGAGATGTGCACCAAATGCGTCAAACCCGTATGAGCGGGGCGAATACCTCAGGAGAAATCTGCTTGATTCTGAAAATATTTTTGGAATTGGTACTTTAAATTGTGTTTTGGCTAAGCCTATACAAAATATATTACAATCACATAAAATGATTTAAAATTCAACATTTGGCTATGATGAAGCAACATAGTCAGTATTGTGACAAAGCTCCTTAATAAAAAGAAAAAAAAAAACGAAAATATGGTAAGATTTAAATTTTAAACGACTGACATCTTTTTTGACCTTTTTTACTTTATGAAAGACATGCTAAAAGGAAGAAAGAAGGTAAGTATTATAGTAAAACGGAGAAGTGTGGCGTGAAAATTTTGTAGTTTTATTTTTCCCAAAAATATTGTTTTTATATTTATACTAATAATTTGAAGTAAACTTTTCATATTAAAATAATAAAAACAAACGGAAAACTATCAAATTTTAATTAATTTAAACCTACTCTATACGCGGAAATTTTATCATTCTAATTCGATAACCATAGACAATTTCGAACGGACATTGTTGTTTATACCTTTGGATTTTTTTTAATAAAAAATTATATTAGTACTTAAAATTATATTAGACAGAAATCAAGACACCGGTAGGTACAAAAATGGTCAAGAAAAGCGGCGCATGCCTGTACAATTACAAAATTATCATGGTATGCGACCACGGCTTTACCTTGACCATTTTTGTACCTATATCTCGATTTCTGTCTGAAATATTTTCTTGTTTCATACTTTTTAGAACGTGATTTTTCAGTAGTCGGATTTTAGTTTTTTTTTTTTTAGTATTTGGGTTTAACAAAAAAACCCAAACAAATACTTTATCATGAATACGTAGCAGTCTTATTTTTGCTTGTTTTTAACAATTTAAACATATTCATTTTCTTAGATAATGTATTATACATATTTGTAATGTGCTCATCAAGCCCTTCTTTCATTTGATACCCAACTCGGCACAATCGTTTTTTTTTTTTTAGTTCATGACTTTATGTCTTCTAGAGGGCGTCATGTCGCATTTAATGTGACGTCACATAGCCTATAACCAACGAACGATCAAGACGCTTCCAATGATACCCCATTTGTCAGATTATGACCGGTAGTTTAGAAGTTATGAGGTTACAGATGAACACACATACAAACATACATACCGGTCAAAATCATAACCCTCCTTTTTGCTTCGTCGTAGTCGGGTAAAAAAAACAATGTGCATAAGCGTGTGGGGGTATTATTGGATCCCATAATTAAAAAGTTTTTGATAAATTAAAAGTGACTTTTTTATTTAAGTCAATAGTTTGTGAGGAATAGGATGTTTTCAGTTAAAACCTCATAAATAACTTTGTTTTTCATAGTTTTTTCGAGAAATACTACGAGATACAAACTTATTTTTGCGGTCGATAAAATCAATACTGGTGCATGCTTAATATCTATTCATCCTAACTACGGAACCCTTCACTGTGCGTGGTCCGACACGCACTTGGCCGGTTTTTTATTTTTAATTTTTCTAAAGCTACATAATCTTTTTTTTAGGGCCGTATTTGTGAAAACGATGTTGGAATTCCGTATCAGTGTATCTACAGGCAAAGATGGTTAAAAACTTCTATTTTTTTTTCATTATGTTTGTTTGTTCAATAATTATATTAAATAAAACTTCCTTTTTTTTAGTAAGGAAAGCCAAGTCACAGAAATTAATTATGAGTTTCATAAACTATGCCCTTATTTCAAAACAAGTTCTTCAAACGATAAGGCCTGCGGTGTGTCTATAGAGATTAATAAAAATAAAACATGTCATCAAAAAACCCCAAAAGCAGAAGATCAAAAAAGGGGTTTGGTAAATTTTAATGTAGAAGATATGAAAGAAAATAAATCTGCTATCTATCAACAATTAATACTAAACCGAAACATTCAAGTATTCCTGCAAGTGGAGCAGTTCTCGAAGCAAAAGCCTATCATCCTTTCTCGCCAACAATACGACAAGGTAAAGAAAACGATCCAAAAGACCATAAGTATGAAGAAAAGTAATCACAATAAACGAAAGCTATTTTTCACAAAGCATGAGAGTAGTGAAATATCTATCGGGGAAGTAAGAACCAAAAAGGTTAAGGACGCCGCCGTTGAGCCGCATCAACAAAGGGTTAAGGACACTGAGTCGCCTCAACCAAAAATTAAGTGCCCAGGAATGCTTGAAAAAAAGACCGTGCACAAGAATACAGAAACAACCCAGGAATTGAAACATGAAAAAGAAGCACAAACTGAACCCTACACTCGAAAAACTTGTAAAAATTTGGCTAAAATTGAACGGAAAAACAAAACTGTGAAACCAAAAACAAATATCTCTACAAAATGCGACTGCTACTCATACCGAAGCTCCGATCGTGATAAGGCTAAGCCAAAGAAACAAAAGAAAGATAAGAAAAAACAAGACACAAAACTACGAACTAAACATCATCCGGAAATTTACGTAGAAGTAGACGAAGGAAAGATGGAAAGCATAAAACGATTAAGTCCAAAGGTAGACTATTCATGCCGCATATGCGAAGATGTCGAGAAACGGAACGAGACTGAAGTTAAAACTTATGTTTTGTTTAATGCTGAAAATAACAGAGACAATTTAAAAAACACCAAAGAAGCAGAGCATGTCCCTACTAGAAAAACAATGTCTTCGGTGGAGATACGTTACGCGAGTGGTGCTTTTATGAAGCAGGTAGCATATTCGTCTACGGATGTAGCAGCCCTGTCCGACTCGAGCATAGGTCATTTGAACTCATTTCATACTTTATTCAGAGGTGGGTATTAAATTTTTTACATTCGGACAAAGGCCCTCCTAATAGCGTACCTATGTACATTAGCGTTTTTGTGCACTCAAATATTATTATATGCACTTTTGTCATATGATCATCTTGTACGAGCTAGATGCACTTTATCCCATCATCTGTTACGACGCCTCATTAAGGTGGATAACAATTAAAATTCTATTGTGTCTCGTTAATGACAGTTGAAAGGATATAAGCTTGTATTGTATTGAATCTATAATATTGACTGGCCTACTCTTTTGTGCGAAAACGCGGTATATACGTG
Source organism: Agrochola lychnidis (assembly GCA_963680765.1). Lineage (NCBI taxonomy): Eukaryota > Metazoa > Arthropoda > Insecta > Lepidoptera > Noctuidae > Agrochola > Agrochola lychnidis. Next base: position 10,995,476 of record OY796868.1, on the reverse strand, counting down.
TTCGGTATTTTGAAGCGCGAAATGAAACGTAGTCATAAAGCTAATCTCGCAAAAATCTAAGAAGCCCGATTTGACACCTATCAAAATACTTTTGAGTAGTGATGAGAAAAAAAATCGGTTGCTTTAAAAACCGATTCTGGTGACATCGCTTTATCATCCTTAGAGTTTGTAATGGTCAATTTATCTGCATTGCTTAAAACTGATTTTTGATGCATATCGTTTTATTACACGTCATCATCATCATTATCCGATAAATAGATAAAGTCACTTTTGTTACATTTTTATTAACTTTCGTCTCTGAATCGTAAAAAATTATCATCAGTTGAATTGCCTTCGTCAGTTAGGTTTAATCATTTTCAACCATAAAGTCAAATAACCTTCCTTTTTTTGAAATCGGTAACAAAATATATGTCTCTTCTAAAGTCTTCCGTTATAATTTTCTTTCGATCGTTATTCTTTTTAACTGACTTCAAAAAAAGGAGGAGGTTCTCAGTTTGTCGGTTTTTTTTTAAATGTTTGTTCCCCGATTACTCGAAGACGGCTGGACTATAGATGTAAAACAATCGATTTAAAACGTTTTAAATCAAATGTTGCGGTTTTAAACCCCAAATAAATCGTTTTAAACGGTTGAAAACTCGCCTACAAAAATAAAAGAACTGTGTTTTACACTTCATTACGGGCAATTTTTGGTTTATAGAAAATCAATAGAAAGTACCTACCTACATTACCTACTATACGAAAACTTAAATATGTAAGTAGGTATACCTAATTATCTACCTTATTTTTGGGTAGTTTATGTATATCACACATTTAAAAAATCTTAACACAGTTTATAGGTGCTCCGTTATATCCCTACCTCGGTCAAATGAAGAAAATGTAGTTATAATTAAGAAAAACATAGTCATCAACACCAACTGTTTTAAATTAAAAAAAAATGGTTTATTTCCGTTTTAAACTGATTGGTTTAATTGGTTTTAAACCGGCCTTACATCTGTAGGCTGGACCGATTTGTAAAATTCTGTTTTTGTTTGAAAAGGTATACTTGCAAGTTGGTTGGTTGGTGATGATGGGATCTTGGAGAAATCGAGGGAACTCTTCAAATATTATAGGCACATCTATAGCGATTTGGGTATTTTTGATGAGCAGTTGACATCAGGCTTTGCAGCTTAGATAAATTATAAACCAACCCACTAAAAAGTGAAAAAAAAAAACTAATTCCAAAAAAAATACAACCGACAGAAAAATTACTTTAATTTCGGAAGTCGGTGTAAAAAAACTAAAATACTGATCCAAAGACACCGACTTCCGAAATTAAAATTATTTTTCACTTTGTAGTGTAGAAGCCGGTTGTATTTTTTGTAAAAAGTTTTTTATATACCTATTTAAGCATTTAATAATACAGTAATTTTATTATAAGTTTCTCTCTTTTCTAAATGTAATCAAAACTCAAACTCAAAGCATTTATTTCAAATAAACCAATTAACAGGTACTTTTGAATTGTCAAGGGGCCAGTCAGTCAGAAAGATGAAGCTAGTTGCCCATTCCAAAGCGTAGTAGGTACCTATGGAGAAGAACGGGCAAGAAACGGACACCCTTTTAAATCAAAATATTGTTACAAAATATTGGTTACATCATTTATGTTGAAATTATATATGTGAGAACAATGTAGAAAGATGTGCATATCAAAAGTGTCCGTAACAAAAATAAAAACAATTCAAAAATAAAAATTAAAATATTATGTTTGTTAAAGTATTGATTTTCCAGAAAAGAGATTTTATACGGTCAAAAAACGGCTTAAAACGGTCACAACACTACGGCAACGAACCCAAAGATATGACATTGTAATAACGACCTGTCGGAATATTAATCAACGATTATTTCGTGTTTTTGAGTGCATTTTTCCAATATAAAGTGAAACTTGGTGCTTACGAATGATACTCATTGTTATAGTGTTTGGATAACATAGTAATTAATTAAAATTATGAATTAGATTTTTCGATTTCTCACGTAACCGTTCATACAAAGTTATCGCGGCATGTATAATGAATTAATGAGAAACGTCAAATCGGGCTTCTTAGATTGTCGCGAGTTTAGTGACCCGACATCATCTGCCTTGGAAGGACATCTTACTAGAGCGTTGTCGAAGTATTACGCTAGAGAGACGATTGAGATAATTGGGTTTATCACCCCTTTTTAACTACTTTATGCATAAATCACTAAGGACACATTACAAATTATTATCTGTTAACGATGAATTTTCAAACTTATTCCCATTTTTTGCTCTCTTTCAGGACACAGAAAATCCGCAACACCAAATCTAGGAACTTCAGCCTACTCATTATATTCAGAAGACGTGCACAACTCAGAAAATAAATGTGCTCAGTTGGATCCGCAAGATTCGAAACCCAAGAAGCCGTTTTTGAGGAGACTTATGTCATGCTTAGTCATGAGATCGACCAGAACCTCTGAGCTAAAACTACCGATAGGGCCCCCACCTGATCTGCTTAGCGTCAATAGTTCTATTGATTCATATCACATCAGTACTTCACTTGGTGTGAGTATTTTATTGATAAGGTGTATTATAGTCCTCCAGATCGTATTTCCGCCATGGCGGCCAATCTCAACGAAGCCTTCGGTGCGGGAGATATTATAGTGCAGGCGTGTGCGCGTAGACACAGGTGCACTCTCTCTTCCCTCACTCTCATAGTCCGATGGGACGGTTCGTAATCCGACACGACCGGTGAGAGATCAGGCGCAGGACCAACGGCTTAACGTGCGCCCCGAGGCACGGGGGTATCACACCGCCAACTTCCAAACTCCGAGCTGTTTCTAAGAAATTCCTAATGGAAAAACCCAATAACACTTTGCCCGACCTTGGAATCGAACCCAGGACCCCACACTCAGCAGTCGCGCTTGCGACCACGAGACCAACGGGGCAGTTGTACAATTTGATACTTATAAAATTTAACTGTAAAATTACTAAAAAAAAAAAACAATTTAATTGTGCAGGAAATTAATGTATCGCGCGTTGATGTCTTTTTAATGATCAAAAGCTGGTGTCGTAACAGTGTCGCGAAATCAATTGTTTAGTCCCATCTCAAAAATGCTCAACGCGCCTAAAGAAGTTTTCACTTCAATTGGCTGCAGGAATCGGCTTTATCGTGAGTAGTAGCACTTTAAAGGCGCACTCTGAACAGACCAGGAGTTTTAATTAACTTCTGGAGGGAGGTGGGCTGGTTGGAATAACCACCAAATGGCCGCCATGGCTCACGTACAATGGTTCACCTTACGCACTAAGTGCGGAAACCAAAACCCCATAACATAGAACATAGAAGGCGCACTACGCGGCTACGATGGCAGTGGCAGTATGCGCAGCGGCCTAGTTAAGTATCGTTACCCAACGCATCGCGCACTTCATCGCCTTTGCGACCAAGTGTTCCTACGACATGCCGTCCGACTATGTAGTTGCGGCTAAACTTTGTGTAGGTACTTTACTATGAACGTCCGCATCTTGGTCGGATCTTCTACGACCAAGGTTACGACCAAGACCGCAAATAATGATCGTGTCGTACTGCGCGAGGTCCCTTACTCTTTACCTCTCTCTGCCTATTCATCCCATTTCATTTGGGGTCAATCTTCGTTATTCTTCGGCAAACATGTCTGTTGTGTGTCGTAAAGACATCTACTTGGGCCTTCTTCAAGTCGTTGTGTGGTGTTATGTCGCTTCTTTGGACAGGTGTTCATTCTTAGGACTTGCCTGATCAGTCGTTTTGGAGTTTTTTTTTAATTGAGCATAGGGTTACCATTTCTATAAAAATGCCGGACATTTGCGCAAAAGCCGGACTTTTTACTTTTGTCTTTGTTTTTTCAGGACTTTTTTTTTCTCAAATAAAATCTTCATTACTTTATCATCACGCCCGAAGGGTTCGACAGAGTGCCTGCCGGGGTTGCGTGGAAGTCCGAAAGGGATACCGTGGCCCCGGCAACATGGCAACTGAAGGAACACGGGTGGGTTTTAGTCAGCAAGAGGACACGCCCTCCCGCTCCACCAGAGCGGGAGAAGTTATTTGATAATTTCCCACGCAAAAAAAAGGGTTCAACAGAGTTGCACCTATAGTAAAAACCAATTCTCAAAAACAAGAAAAAAACATTTTTTATAAAAATGTTATGCCGAAATATCCGGACAAATCCGGACGGATATAAAGAACATAATTAAGCGTATCCTATCTTGAAAAAACCTTGTCATAATACTCTTTCAAAGTACTATTTGTTTCTTTTAGGCTGTGGAAGTAAGTTCATCAATCTATGACACGTCAGCATCCTTCTACAGCAACCACACAATCCTTCCAATAAACAGCAAAATAAAGAGAGGATTCTTTAGCTCAGTAAGAGGTTTCCTCACCAACCGGAAAAGCTGATGCTGTAATGTTTTTATGAGTTTTTATTTTGATACTTTGTTACACATGAATGAACTCGTATCCTTCAATGTGATTGTCTACTGTTTTATTATGAAAAGTATATTTAAAGACTTGCTAATATTAAAAGACTATATTGTTTTCTTTAACTATAAAGTTAAAATTACCAGCGCCCAGCGCCCCGCTGGTTACGGCTTCAACTTACGAGTCGTAGCTTCGTGGTTTGCCCAGGAAAAATTAAAGCCATTATTGTGACGTTCCAATCGGCACTGACCAGTGGTGGCCTCCTCCTTCTTACAGAGAGACCTGTGTTCCAGCCATAAAATATTATTTAATTTCAGCAGTGCGGATATTATGGGCTGATGGTTAGGTTTCCTACCCAGAGCCTAAAGAAGTTAGTGGACAGAAATTAAGTAGAAAGTCCATGCAGTCACTAAAAGCTATTGAAACGTAACGGTAACGTCGACGGCCCCCACGAATACTATCGAAATGACAAAAAAGCCATTTTCGTTTTATTGCACTAATAGCAAGTAGAGATAAAGATGTATGATTTTATATAAAAATTATGTACTAATTTTTTTACCCTCAATTGTTTTTTAATTGAACAAAATCGAAATTGGCATATTCGGTAAAAAGTAACCAGCAGTAACCAAGTAAACTATTGAATGTGTAATATTAAAAAAAGTATAATAAGTATCAAAAACTATAGTAGACAGTATATAACGGTCAAATTTTCAACTTTAAATAACTTTAACTTGTAATATAAAATTTTCGAATTTCAAGTTCGACAAAATCTAAATCTTAGAATCGCTCTCCTGTAGAGGTTTTGCAGTTTCGATACTTTACGTGGTGGCCGTCGACGTATCTAAATCAACACTCGAATGACAACATTGACTACCATAGGATTTATACTCTACCTCTGTGGAGATACCATCACTCACGCTCGCTTATGTCCAGCAGCACTTCCGATTACATTTTTACCGGTTCAAACTATTGGAAACTAGTGGAAACCATAAAACATCACTACCTATCCGAAAATTATAGGGGAGACCTTTGCCCAGCAGTGGGACAAAATAGGTTAACAAAAAACCTACCCGAAACACAATGGTAGAATGAAATACGCATCAGAATCGTAACGTTTTTCTACCAAATATCAAGTCGTTGGAGCTAGCAACCCTAACAAAAAATAAAACTAACCTCAAAAATCTGACGTTTGTTTTCTGTTTTGTGAATCTTGCTTCGATGTTTTGAATTTAAAATATTTTGAGATAAATTGATAATTCATTTTAAATGAATATGGCTCTTATAAGACGTTGCGTGCCGCTTTTTGTGAAGGTTGTTAAAATTCATCCCGTAACTACGCAAGGTAAGTTTTGTTTTACATTTTAAGTTCGTGTTACTTAACACTTATTTATGAAGATAAATCATATAATTGATGTCTTTTAGCTCAAAAAATTCATCGATGGGTGGCTCCAACATTGATGGAACTCAAACGTCGTGAAGACAGACTTGGTGGGAAGAAGATCAACCCAAGAAATACCTTTCTTGAATGGAACTTAGAAGCTGAACTATATGCATTTGCGCAGCGATTGAATGAAGATTTTGATTCGGACTTGCTACTGCAGGCATTCACAGACAGATCTTACGTTATAAAGGAAGAGATGAAACAAAAAGAAATGGAGTTTGATATAAAAATGAAAGACAACAGGGAGCTAGTAGAGATAGGTAAAATAATCATTTAAAACTTTACTATAAATAGAGCTATTGTCCAGATATAATGTCCTGCATACTACTTGTGACTTGTGAGACTTTTACTCTACCATAGCTGTGAAAGAATTGCAATTTATTTATTTATTTATTTACCTCAGACACAATGATCCATATTTTTGTTAGTAGATATACTTAAGAGTTATGTTAGTATTTAAATACACACCACAATCATACTATTACTAAGACAAAAATAATAAATTAAAAAAAAAAATCTGAAACTAAATTATTAAAATGTTTAAAATTATCAATAATATTACAAATTAAAATTAAAATTCATTGAAATCTTTAAATTAATTAAATTATAAACAATAAAATAAATGCATAAAAATAAAAATAATTTTGTCAATTAAAAACATGTAACTGTATACAATGCCACAATATTGGACAGTCAATTCTGCCAGCCACAACGCTAAGAATGCTGTTGCCACTGGCTCTATTTTCAAATAAGATATTTTTATTTTCAGGAGACCAGTTCATAAATGCCTACATTCAGAACTACCTAGAGACAGTGCTGCCAAAATTCCCCATAGAAGGCGTGAAGGGAGTCCGAAAGTTCCTTACCAGCGAGGCCACACTAGCAAATATATCCCTGCATTTAGGCACCAAAGATATTATTCTAGCTGCTGTAAGTATTTAGACAGTTGACACTATTATTAACCTGGTTAGAAAGGTGGTAATTAGGCTGACAATCAGTACTTTTTGAATGTCAAAACTACATAAGACGCCATCCCAAAATGCCATCCCATCACCACTTCCTAGTGCTTTAGCCAGGAAGAAACAATGCAAACTCTACAGCAGATGTATAGAATATTGAAGAAACAACATCAAGTAAATTGGAGTTAGAACAAGAGAAGGATGATAATAGTTAACTTGAGAGCATAGACAAGAAGCAATCTCTTTCAAAGGGTTTCGTATTTCTACAATGACTTTCAACAGGATTGACAAGCTGTTCGACACCTTGTGGCAGTCCCATAAATTTGTGACTTTTCCATCATCGTTATTACTGATAGAACGTTACTTTGACTAGGTCCTCTGATAATATTAGAAGACAGATAGAAAGCAAAATCACTGCATAGGTAACCATGGTAAAAATAGATGTTAAACTGATGGTAAAGTGACAAGAATAGTAACAAATATCCTCTATTCCTTTTTTATATCTTTTCTTAAAGAATTTGTATTTCAAATGCTAGCCATACACGTTACGATACACTTGCACAAGTCTGCGTGATACCGAATGACTCGTTCTTGTGCTAATTCATCCCACACACGTTAATGTATACTTGTGAAAGTCCAATTTTCCACATATACATATAGTAACGTGTGTAGCCTGCATAACAAGTAAGTGCATTATTGCTTTATCTATTTTTACAATGACTTTTACACGACGCTATTTTCTTGCCGATGGCACACAATTAGAGCAATAAATAGGAAAGTTGCACCATCTAAACAGTGTTTAGTAGACAGTGCAACTTTTACACCACCAACACATTACTGTCGTATTGTTGGTAACCCAGGTACCCTAAGTGAGGTTGTCAGTGACATCAAAGCTTTGCTGGCCTTCCTTGAGGAGCTGGGGTGGATAGAATAATCGATTTTCACACTCGTACATAAAATACGCGCTTTGTCGTGGAGTTGCGGATACGAGCCCGTATTACCTATTACCTACTGTCGTATTGTGTCGTCGGGATACACCAATCAAACGAATCTGTTCAGGACTGCGTCAAATCACAACGAGTTTAGAGAGTAATTTAACACTCTGAAGGCGTCACGACACGACACAACAGAGTAAAATGAATCCGGTTTTACAGTTGCTTCTACTATGGTATACCACAGGCAATTAATATGTATCACGTAAATCAGACTTTATTGTGGACATTATGATTAATGATATTTATTTTGTTTCTAGGAATATCCAGTAGACAATTTTATTTTAGCAAATACATTCAAGGCTGTGGTTGGTGCATTGCTGGACTCCTCAGGAGAAGAAAGTGCTGCACACTTTGTTAGAGACTTTGTCATCACACAATTACAAGGTTTGTTCTCAAATACATAGTAGACCAAAGGAACATAAGAATGCTCTTTTTCTGTTCACTCAAAGAGAATTTAATAGAGTGGGGATAAAATGAGCACTTGTGTGTTTCGTCTGCTCTAAACCCACCTAGAGAAAGATGCAAATCAAGGATGAAACCATTTTATTTATCCTTATAATATGAAATAATTAGCAGGCCTCCTCACGGGTTAAAGGTCTCAGAGATAAAGGGCGGTATTTTTTTTACATTTTTCTTCAAATATCGAAAACTGCGGCAAAAAAATGCGGCCAAAAAAAAGAAAAATGTGTGAGAATGTGTAAATAGCACTCTTTCATATGATACCCCCGCATGCCCTAGTAGCCCCACTTCGAATTTTTAAGACCCCCGTTCAGTCCCAGTAGCAAAAAAAATCTTATTTGCAAAATAGTTGGGCAAACTTATCTTCCAAATTTCAAGTTGCATTAGTAGTTATTGAAATATTCAGCTGTGACAGACAGACCGAGTCGCACCATAAGGGTTAATTTTTACCATTTTGATATGGAACCCTAAAAACACAGCTCATCATTTGACTGCCAATGTTTCAGGTCAAGACGTCAACGAGTACCTGCCAATAGAGGATCCTTGGTCAATGCTGACGAAAATAGTACAAAAGGATGGTGGTCAAATAGAACCCCGACTGATTGGCGAGACTGGCAGGAACACCTTGCTGGCTTGTTACAGAGTTGGGCTCTATGTAGACAAGAAAATGGTGTCTTCAGGTGAGGGATAGTCTTACTTTTTATTATATTTTTTGGAGCTTAAAAAAAACAAGTCCTTGTTATTTTAAATGAGGTACATTGAAATAGCTTCTAAAAGTAGCATTACTTTAGCGGCTAAGGTATACCTAAGGCTAAGGATGCAAGTAGTGCCAAAAGGTATCGACATAGACATAATTAACGTATCGATAAAAAAAATACCGTTTTCGATATATTGAAAAATGAAGTCGGTTAAAAAAATCGAAATACTGATGAAATTGTTAAAAAAATATTTTATGAAATTCAAATAAATACCAAACTAAGAACATCATTTCGGATGTAAAATCTTAAATTCATAAATATTGATAAAATTTACTTTAAATTCCAGCGGTTTTAGTCAGTGGCGACAAGTGTTGCTATCGGAAATATATCTTATTTGATACATTTCCGATACTTGATATTTTATAGAGATATCGAAATAATAAATATCGAACATCGATACATCGATATTTTTTCTACAAGCCTACCTTGGGTAGCCATCCCCACTGCCCAGGCTGACTAGCTAATATTTTTTACCATTGCATGAGCTTTTTAACAATTTTAATCCTTGGAATTTGTCCATAAATTCCTTGTTTTGTTGTTAAATTTTTTATTCCTTCCTAGCATATTAACGAAAACTGTGGTTTGTTATAACTACACTTTTTGTCCAGCATTAAATTCTCTAATCAAAATTCCAGGTTTCGGCGAATCAGTAGCGATCGCAAAGGAGATGGCTGCAAGAGAAGCACTCAAGAAGATCTTCGGTACCGAAGACAACATGAAACCAATCAACTTCAAACTAGAGGGCATACCCAAGCCAACCTCACAAACGCGCTACCAGATATCTGCCAGTTGAATTAGAACTTTATTGTAATGTAGAATTAGGATTAAAGTTGTATATTATTTAATTTTATTGTTTCATTTCTTGATAAGTTACTGGTAGATGCTCTATAGCTTGGGTTCCTAACATAGGGGTGCCGTAATATAACGACCTCAAAATGACGGTGAATAATTTTGACTTTCCGATGCCAAAAAGACACTATTCTGAAAAGTTATAAAGTAATAGTCAAGAAATACACTTCAAAATTAAGTCAATAAGCTATAAAACAGTACAAATACGTAAAAATATAACATTCTTTATTAAATCCGACATTTTCCTTACAAAAGTTATGATTACAAACATTTACAACTTAAATAAAATTTCCCTATAAACAACATTTAACACTGATCATTTAAAAGTAATCATATAAACAAGTTGTAGCTATTTATCAACAATTAAACTGTTAAAATGTCATATGCACAGTATAGTTAATACAGAAGAATTGAAAGAAAACTTAGAATGGAATAGAGGTTTCTAAACAAGAAATAAAAGATTTCATTCATTGTAAAACAGAGTATAGATCTGAAAAGAAAGAAAAAAAGTCTACGAAATATTACTAAAATACAAGAATCAATTTCTACTAGTTCAACATTCCAACTCCAAGGCACTTCATTACAATATCAACATTAATCAACAGTCAATAAGGTACAAATTCACCTCACTTCATCCGGGGGCCGAGTCCATGATCAGGTGGCCATGTTTATCCTTCATACGCACGCGTCCAGACGCGTACCGTGTTTCAGCCGTCCCGTCGTTGTAGACTAGCTTCACTGTGCCGTCGGGGAACTCGCGACGCTGAATAGAGATTGTAAATTGTAGTGAATATGACATTCAAAATGGTGAAAACCGTATCGAAATCCATTACGTAGTTCAGAAGAACAACGCAATGGATTATGGCCGGTGTAACGTCCAAAGAAACATTTTAGAAGTCTCTTCAAGGGCTTCCCGAAATACCCCATGTATGTTCCGCGATTATTTATGAGAGTGTTTAGGGACATTTCGTTTTAGAGAGAGAAGAATAATATACCTGTCTCTGTCTGTTTTATTTTTTAAGAATTTTCATTTCTGTCAAGTGTGCGATGCTGCACGCTTAATATATGATGAGATAAATTATGGTCTACGATCGATAAAAAATAATCTGTCTAAACATCACCGAACTAAAACCTTGCTCAAAGGGAAAATAAAGCTGATTTTTTTTATCGATCTTAAATAATAATTTAACCCTTTTACGGCAGAAACGGTAGTTGACTAGTCTAACTTTTTATCAATAAAAAATTTACGTTAAATAAAAAGTACGACAGAAAGAGACAGATAAAAAAGCTTCAACTCAAGTCGAGATTTCCCAAAAAATATTGAAAACTGTCAAGCTAAACTGAACTCTAAAAAATATAGGAACATATCAGGGGGTGTTTCGGGAAGCCCTTGAACAGAGGCTTTTTAAATTTTCCTTTGGACCTCTTTACCGGCCAGCCTGTATGCATAAATGGCACAAATGGACTCGGAAATTTTACTGACTGCCGTGTGGATCTAGTGTCCAGTGCAACTGCTAGACGTGCGGTCACGGGTTCGATACCTAGATCGAGCAGTGTTTTCCTAGTCAGGAATTTCTCAGTAACAGCCTGAAGTGTTGGTTTGAGATTGAATAATAGCAATTGGCTTGCCCCATTCCAGAGAATAAATGGCAAACTGTGGGTGTAGCTATAGGTACACCTCTAGCTACATACCTCTTTGAAGAACACAGGCGTAAAATTTATAAAAATAATCATCTCTTCACCTTATGATCCTTAGCGTGCACTTCAACCTGCCCATTACTGAACACAATGCGCTGTTCGCCACTGGCCGCCACGGTGAGCGCCGCGCCGTCCGGAAACCGCCACTCTTCGCGAACGTGCTCGTTCTTCGGATCGAAGTACCGGATGCTGCCGTTCGGTAACCGGATCTCCGACGAACCATCTTTGTAGCGCTTTTCTACTTGGCCACTGTGAAAGGCGATGGTGATAATGATAAATAATATTAATTTCTGTAAATTGGTTCAAAAGAATAAATTATATTTGAAAATTAGTTATGAGATCGGAGTTTTCTATCAGACTGCCTTGAGAAGTTACAGTTGTCACAGTCTCTTTTAAAGTGCAGACATAATTTTGGTCATGCCAAATGAGGACCATGCAGATCAGTGTCTGAGATGGTCTTTTAAACAAAAATGATTATAACTATAGAGGGCAAGATGAAGAATCATAGTAGTTTCTGTTATGTAGTTTCTGCCTACACAAATCGAAAAAGGCTTCAGTTTATGTTTGAATGTAAAGAGAGAACATATTGCCTGGTAACCCCCATGCAGGGTTGCTAAGCAATATTATAATGTGGACTTCAGATATATTTTTTGGTGTATTATGCATGATCAAGCCTTGCCAAATCTTTAGTAAGATAGAAGAGACAAGAAAATAAAACACGAATAGGCCAAAAAATGTTAAAATTGGATACTAACTCAGGGAACTCCAAAACTTCCAATCCATCGGCATGAGTAGTGTGGTAAGTTTTATTCTCAGCATAAAAATACTTTATTCTACCCTCACTGTAAAAGTTCTCCTTTATGTCTCCATTATAGTACACAAACTTGCTATACTGTCCATCTGAAGATATGTACTTTATGTTGCCATTCGGAAACCTCAATTCTCTAGAACCATCCGGTTTCTTGACTTCAGTAGGATTCAGACTAGTTCTAGTAAAACTAGTCTTACTTACAGAAGGTTCCGGACTCAAAGTCAGCAGTTTATCTCTGTACTGTTCATTGTGGATGACAGTTACAGATTTTAGAGAGGAATGGTTGAAGGCAGATGTTGGAGACTTGGATCTCTGTGACATGTTAGATCCAGAATGATTGGATAAGTACTCCACAGAATTTCGTGAAGGAGGTGATTTGTTGGTTGTTGCTCTATTGCTCAGTATAGAAACTGGAGACTTAGATCTATTTACATTTGTTTCATTTTTATTGAAACAAGGCGATATTGTTCTTTTCGGAGATTTAGAGTTTCTTGACGATCCTGAGCTGGACTTTTGAATGAAGAAGCCTTTAGCATTCTCATTCATAATTGGTTTATCATTTAAATTAAGTTCGAAGTTGAAGCTTGAACCACTAGACCTACTAGATCTATTGCTTTTGGGTGATGTTGTTCTAAATCTTTCAATGTATATCTTTTCTAAATTATTTTTATCTTCATTTCTGTCATCATCTTCAATTAGGGATTCATTAGAAATAGTGTCATTGTCTGCTCCCAAGTTTTCTTCATCAGAATGCTCAAACCTTTCCATATTTGCCAGTTTGTTGTGTTCCATATGGCTGATAGTGTCTCTTTGGCTAAAATATTTAGCATATCTAGAAGTGACATTCAGATTGGGAACACTCTTTGCTCTAGGTCTTATGTTGCCTTTATTAACAGGCTCAACTCTTCTGCTTCTGCTCTGTCTTTCAATCTCATAAGCTTTATATTTCATGTCGCGGTCTACACTTACTTCCGGTCGTGAGTCTTTGTTGGACATGTCAGTTAACTTTTTATTTATTTCTTCAAGATACTTTATATTTGTCAATCTTCTTGTAACTTCATTACTGTGTTGGATTCGTCTGTTTTGTTTCTTTAGTTTCTCAACCTCCTCCTGCAAGTCTTTCTTCTCTTTTTCCATCATTTTGGTTTGGTTCCGAAGTCTGGCTATTGTGGACATCGACTTTGCGTCTTTGAGTCTTATCTCATCTTTAAGGTCATTTATTTCCTTCTTCAAATTAACAACTTCATCTTTATCTTTTTTGTTCAGTCTGCCTCTCATTTCCCTCACATATCTTTCGTACATTTGCTTCTGCTTATTTAGTTTCTCTTTTTCTTCTGCTAGATAGTATTCTGAAAGAACTTTTTCTTCATTAAACTTCTGTTCAAATGCTGACTTTTCTTCATAAAACTTTTGCCTGTCTTGATCAACTTCTTCGCGTAATTTGGCCAAACTGGCATTTTCTTTTCTAAATGTTTCTATTTCGTCTTCTAATTCACATAATCTATCTTTTAACAGTTCACTTGTGGAAATTAGCTTGGCATTCATTTCTGCAATATTCGCTTTCATGGCATCAGTTTCTGTCATTGTGTCATCATGACATTCTGTGTTTTCAACCTCCTTTTGATTTATTTTGACTACTTTACTCTTTGGGTCAAAACTCTTTCTTTTCTTCTCTTTAGAATTATTCCGATTTTTTTGCGAATCTTTGGTTTGTTCAACAGTTTTGCAGGAACAGCATGACACTGAAGAGCATGCATCACTGCAGCAGTCAGTATAGTTACTGCAACAAGTTTCAGCATCACTGTGAGAATTCTCATTTCTGACTTTACCGTTGTATCCAGGTAAAATATGTATCAAATCAGGATTTTGGGAAATACACTTTTGCAATACCAAAGGAGTGCTTTCACCAGTGCATTCTAAGTTACTATGAAGGAAGCGGTTAAAGAATGAGTTCTCTAAATTAAAGCTTTCATGAGTGACTTTGTTTTCCAGCAGGTCGAACATGTTCTGTTCAGCTGTTTCTCTCTCATACCTTAACCTTGTCATTGTCTCGTCACAGCTAACGTCTGAAACAACACTTTTTGAAGGTGAAGCAAAGTTTTTATAATATTCACTCTGTTTCAGTTGGCTGAGAAAGTCATTTTGTTCTTTAGTTAAGAATGCGGCCCATGATTTACCTTTGTTGACTACTAATGGGTGTTTATTTTTCGGGAATTCAGCTCTTTGTACTGGTTTATTTGCAGTTTGAATATTACTACTGTTTGTGCTTACAGAGTCAAAAGTCTGTAGTTTTTCTGTATGATTGCTGATACTTTCTGACGGTTCCTCATAATTATCTGAAACCCTGTGTGTAAGTTGATTCTTTCTGGTTAATTTTGCTTGCCTTATATCATTTGTTATCAATGAAGGTTCAGAAATCTGCACATCAGTATTTATAATGTTTTGTACATTATAATTTATGACCCTTTGAACATTATTGGAAACATTCTTTTGAGTGTTATTGGTGACATTCTTTTGAACATGATTAGTATTGTCCTTCTCACCATTATTAATATTGTCCTTCTGAACATTATTAGGATTGTTCTTCTGAACACTATTAGTTTTGTCCTTCTGATCAAAATTGCTTTTTTCCTTAAGTTTTTTTAGATTTAATTTTAAAGGTGATTCAGTTTTATTCTCGAAAGTCTTCTTCCATGGCAGAGATTTTGTGTTCTGTATTACAAAGTCATTTTTCTTAAGTCCAAACCGGGCTATTCCTTCACCTCGTCTTAGAAAAGGTCTTTTGTTATGAGCTTTGATAGAATTATTGCACTTTGGGCTTTTTGGTTTAGGAACATTCTTTTCATTCTGTAATTTTTCTAATAGCAATGTCTCAAAATCTCTTTTAGGAGATAAAATAGGCATTTCATCAAGTGATATTTGTTTTTTAAGTAATGAATTCTTGTTTATAGAAGAGTTCACAGACGTTTTGTTACTTGCATTTAGAGATGGTTCTGATGGAGGTGCTTCATCAAGTTCTTGAATAACTACTTCGTTCCTGGATGGAGCTGATGCTCTGCTTCTGCTTGATAAAGGAGAATTGACAATACACTCCGCTTCCTGAGAAAGGTTTAGCACTGACACACCTTCTATTAGGTCTCTTTCATGCACTTTATGCGATAAATCGCTGGTGTTGGGTCGCGGTGTACCCTCATTCGAAACATCATTAGATGACTGCAGCAAACTACGAAATGTGTTATAACTGGTATTGTTACTGAAATGGCTGACAATTTCAGTGATACTTGATGAAGTTTCAGAGGTTTCTCTATACTCCAATCGTTGTTTTTGTAGCTTCCCGCGCTGCAGTAATTGAAGTTGTCGCAACACTTGCAAACGTTCCAATATTTGTGATGGAGAGAGCGACACGTCACCCTCTGAGTATGTTTCATCCATAATTGTTAGTTTGATAATACATCATTAGAAACAAACACAAAATTATACAAAAGAATTAACGAAAACACCCAGCGTCACAAAGTTTTTGAAAATTGACCAGTGTTGACAACTTTGAGCTTTGACAGCTACCACAGAGCATGTAAGTTTACAGCAGTTTACAGCTACTAAACAAAACGTGTTACCAACATAATGATGATGAAAGTTGACGGCAGATAATAAAACAAAGAGTAAAAAATAAATAAGCTGGCTTTACACGATAGGCACTTGCTGCAACTAGAAACGCACGAACGACTGGATAGATACATCGCAAGTTCGCAAGTGTGATGTTTCAAGTTTCCGCTAAAGGACCGTTGTTGCCAATTGGCAACAAGACTCCACACGACATACAACTGTCAATCGTATTCGCTGTAATCAATATTTTTGTTTGAAATTTTTTGCAGTCTATGGTCAGATAGATATTCTTGTCAAATAAATCGACTAAAAGCAAAAATATAAATGGGCAACACTATAAAAAAATGTTGAAAATGACATTCCCGCGCGGTCAAAATGACAGTAAAAACGTCACTCCCGGGATGCGCGCGTTCGCAGTAATAATTCGTTTTTTAATGGTTTTAGTGTGTAAATCGTCGGAAAGTGGTGATATTTTCATTTTGAAGTAAATATTACATCGTTTTAGATAATATTCGCACTAAATAACATTAGATTATACCTATTTTGACCCAACCAAAAAAAGTGTAAACAAACGTGTAGGTGAAAGTTCTCGTGATAGTGAAAGTTGTGATATTTTGTGAGTTTTCTGTATGGATCTGATCGGTAAGTGTTTTATTTATTTTCAATACTAAATTTTTCAGGGTTTTAAAATTTTTTTACAAAAAAATATACATAAAAAATATTTTTTTGGTACGGAGAAAGTTATGAAAGCACTAGAAATTCTAGATCAGCAAAAACCTAGATTTTTTGAATTTTTTTGGAAAAAATTTTTTCTCTGAAAACGCTTTTATTAGATAACTTATCTATCCATAATGTACCCTGAAAAATTTCGTGTGAATTGGTACGGTAGTTTTATTAGAAATCGTAAAAACATTAGAACATAGAAAACAAAAAAAAAACGGGTAATAAAGATTAGGAAACGTTGATAACAAAGACTGTAACCATTTACAATGTATCTCTAATCTATTCGAGTAGCAAAAAACATAAACAAAACACTATAGACGTTATCATGAAACCCGATGCTTTTGTTTATTCAAGTGCGGTCGTAAATCTGTCACGGCGCGGACCACCCACCGCGCCTGAGCGGTTAAGGTAGATACACACGCAGCTACTTTGATCACCGGCGACTTATTGGCCATTTCAAAATCATAAAGGGATGATAGACGCACGACCAAGTACGCGTACTTATAGTTTGGCGACCTTTCTCGCCCGTGTGTTATTCTAAGTACGCACACTTTAAAACCACTGAGTAAGTTCTTCGGCAATCCAACAGGTTTGTAATTTTGCTCGTAGCCGGCCTGGTTCGTAGTTTCGTATTTCTGTCATCGCCGCGAGTCGTGAGCGGCCATTTTGTTTCGACATTTAAGTAATGTTTGTTTAGTTTGGTTCAGAAAATTCGACAACATTGCGATATTGTGTGAGCATGCTTCACTTGTGTCACCGACGGCAAGCCGAGTAAGTACGCGGTTTTTATGCATTAAAGCGGGCTACGAGCCAAATTTCAAACCTGTTGGATCACCGATAAATTTGCGCAGTGGTTTTAAAGTACGCGTACTTAGTATGAGACACGGGCGAGAAAGTACGCGTTCTTACTCGTGCGTTTATCACCCCTTTATCACCCACTTTACGTCCACATACAGACTTTCCTCAAAAGACTATTTTTGACACTAATCTACATGGTTCTCGTATGATCTGACCAAGATTATAATTAGCTAGATTTAAGAGACTATGACCTATGATTTACCTAGGTTTGTTTTGGTGTTTCTTCTCAGAGTAGTTGCCTCAGTTAAGAAATGTATTTTTTTATTAATTGACTTGTAAAAGTATTTGTTCAAACTTAATTACAGAAATAAAATCATTGGCTCGCTGAATTGAGACGAATCAAATCACTTCCTATATATTTACTAGATATGAAACTGCGTCCATTATTAGCAAAGAGCCGAGCGCGCCGAATCGAATCATACGCGCGCATTGCTCGGCAAGTGAATTTCTTCGCAAACGCGTTTCGACTTGAGTCGGTGCGGCTTAGTCGACGCGGGAAATCGAATGTGCCCCGACAAGTTTTTTGTATTTACCCGACTACGGCGAAGCAAAAAGGAGGGTTATAATTTTTAAGAATAATTTGATTATGGTGTGATAACAAATCTTGAAAGTTTTCGTAGGATAAACGAAAATATGAAAAAATTTAACAGGGTCCTTTTCAAATCTGGATAAACATAAATGGTGAAATTCGCCGTAGATACCCAATATTTGGGAGCACGCTATTTCTTTTTCTCCTATTCTCCTCTTCTTCATCAAAAAGTATTTGAAATAAGAACATTTCTTCATCCGAGATCCAAGCTGTTCACCACGCACACGACCTACTTTGATAACGAGTTGCGAAAAAAGTACTCTGTAGAATGAACGTTTCGATTCGATTTTGCTGAGGCCTGAGATGGAGACCCAAGAAATAAATGCGACTCGACTCGACTCACTTCGATTCGACGCGTTTCGTCTGTAGTCGACGCCAGGCTTCAGATGGAACCACAAAACCGTTTTGTGTTGAATTTGTGATAGTTTGTCGTGGCTTGTTACGCTGGCTCCCCACGTTTGCCACTTGCCACAAACTACAAACTTATACAAACGCTTGGATAAATTAGGTGATGCAGACAGCGATATCCACACTCTTGCGAGTGTGCTAGTGTGCTGGAAAGAAGCAAGCATGACGGACGTCGAGCTTTTGTCGGCTATAACGTTTTATGTTTACGGAATGTGACCATAACTATTTCTTGCTCGTTTTTTATTTCTGCAACTGGCTTCTTTAAAATTTCACATAACCAATGCCATGTATCGACTACTTTTTTTTATCTTCGTGGTCTTTATGTTTCGGATTCCAAATACGTGTCATGGTTCTTGTTGATAACATTCCTGGAAGTCTAAAATCTCGCTTAAGACCAGTTACTCATTTTGTTTCGATAGGCTAGCACTAAATAACGGTACGTGCGCACGTCTATTCGTAACCAGTAAACGATAGGTACTAACAACGCACAAACGTATAAATGGATCCCAAGCGCTTGCCGCAAAGTTCTTTGATTTGGGCATAAAAAACCGACACTCGATCGGATCGGTCGCAAGCGCTTGCAAGTCTACACAAGCTAAGGCAAACGCTCTATCCACACGTTTGAATTTGTGATGACTTAGCGAAGTTTGCCAAACGTGTGGAGCAAGCATTAGTTTGTTTGAAAGTTTCTACCATACAAAATAGCAGTAGGGCGTAAATTGGTAGTTTTTTGAAAAAATATCTTGTAAGTAGTAACACCAGCACATGCGCCAATAAATGTCAAAATTCTTGTCCATTTTTATTCAAAAAACATCTGGTTATCTAGGCACAAATCACATAATACTTGCGATGTCTAAGAGAAGTAGTTTCCACAAAGCTCCTAAGTTTAAGCCCGAAGTGAAAGTGATCAATAATAAACCCAAAACAGTGATGAACATGTCGATACGACCAGAGAAAGCTGATGTGTTGTCTGAACCTATCAAATCAGATGCTGATAAAAAGCTTTACAAGTGAGTAGCATTTATTAAATAAATAGAAAAAAATATTTTAACTCTCTTTAAATACTATATGGGCCGTGAGGTACAAATAAATACGTGTTACGTTTATTTATAAAATGATAACCAAATAAAACATTTTGGAACGTTTCTGCAGGACTATACGCTTGAAGAATGGTCTAACAGCGCTTCTGATATCAGACCCGAGTCGTCCAGCGGTGGATATCGAGACTAGCTCCAGTGAGGAGGAGACCAGTGGCTCTGACGAGACCAGCACAGACCCTGAGAGTGAGAGTGGGAAGTCGACACAATCTGCGGCTAGTGACCACCATGGCACGAAGAGACGCGGCGAATACGACGAAGAGAAACTGGTCAGTATTATGATTTAAAATCTGAGATCATTCCCCATAATTTTTTTTTTTTTCCTTGGTTTTCACCTGCAACTGTCCATGAAATTAATGTAAAAACGTTAAATAAATATTTCGTGAAACAAATGTTTAGGTCAAGAATGCTTGCAGTTATGTGAGTTCAAAATAATGGCTAGAGTTACATGAATCTATGAGGCAAAATACCAGCCCGTCCCATCCTTGATGTCCTCCCTCCGGTTGACGCCCTAAGCTGAGGTTCGTACCCAACAGGGGGTGCCCTTAGCGAGCATTCACCTAGTTTTAAGAGGCAAAACAATATAAGTAACAAGTAGTTTTCACTATATTTGTGACTCATTTTAATAATGTTTGTTTTTCTGCATCTTTTCTTTACTATATTTCTGAACAAATGAAACTTTTTTATAATAACTTATGGACAGAATAGGATTTTGGTAAAAATAAACATCTGGATTTGGAATAAAAAAGTACCAAAAAAAGTACATGGTGTATTTTTTACTATCTTACTTAAACAAAGGTTTATAAACCTATATTGTTAATAGCTTTATCATGACAAAATATTTTTTTTTGTTTTGAACAAAAGAAAAAATCAAATTTCTGTACAAAAGTGTCATATACAGGAATTTGTTCTACTGGGTATTGTTTTTTTTCCTTTATCTTTATGCATGTAGAGGTGAAAATCAGATACTTAAATCATTTAGGACTGGAATAAAATAACTCAATCTAATTTCAATTTTGTTTGTAACTAGAATATCTTTGAAAAATACTCAATTGTGAACATGGAAAATAGCAAAATATATAAATAAGTAAGTAATTTTAACAGGTAGAAATTAATAAGAATTTTTCTTATGTTTGCTTTTGTTATAATCTCATTAAATAGTAAACTACTTTACAGGAAATCTGTCTTAGTAAACAAAAACATGCAGTACACTACAAACTAAAAAACTTAATAGGTGCAGTCTGTTAATAGGTGCAGTCTGCAACAAAACTCAATGTTCACTTAAATTTTGATTATTGCACAAAGACTTCGAAAAAAAACATTTCTTGTATGGGGATTATTTTTTCATCTTAAAACGGCAATAGAAATACAATCAGTGAAAATCTGAACTGTCTACATATTACGGTTAATGAGATACAGGCCGCTGACAGACAGACGGACGGACGGACAGCGGAGGCATAGTATTAGGGTTCTGTCTGGTACCCTAAAAAATTACAAAAAAATACATAAAAACCCACGCTATTTAATTCATTTTAGGTATATAATTATAAATAGCATTTGATTGCAGTGTTATGTATAAAAATAAACTCAAGTTACGACCTTGGCTTCAGACCTTGAGTTGGAAACTTGCATCATAATACGACGCGGCTGTTTGGCCTTGATTCAGATCAATTGTATTAGCATAACGTGTGTCCTTATACTAAGCATTGTTTGGTTTTTTTTACTGGAAAGCTGGAAAGTTTCACTAAACTTGGAATAGTACAAGGTTTTATGCAGTAGGTATAGAAAATGGCTAAGTTTGATATTAGTTAGATTGGATTTTAAGTTTGAAATGAGTTGCTGAAAATCAGCGCTGGGGCTCTGTCTCGTATGGGGTCGCAGCATTTATGCTGAGCGATGGCCGTTTTGCGTGAATATGACGCATATTTTCTCCCAATTTATTATTTACGTGTTTTTTTTAAATCTTTTTTTGCGTCATGTTTACCGCAAATAAACGTATTTTCTTTCTTTCTTTCTATATTCTGTACAGATACCTACATTATTTTTATAAACAACTCCAACGTTTTAAAATAGCATTCTTGCATATAAAATCCACCAGCAGCTCAGCCCAGCTAGCCTTTTGCCCGCGGCTTCGCCAGCGTTGAGGTCGGTAACTGTCCTACGGATAAAAAGTATCCTATGTCCTAACCCAGGCTATGGTCTACCCGTGTGCCTTTTATCCAAACCGGCGTGAAAAGTTAACAAACCGGTTCGTTACTGCAATAATGAGTAACTGCTCTTTTATTTTTAAATATCCTCCGTCTTTAACGCCGGATAAACATTCTTGTAATATTCGCGTAACGTAATATCCGTAATTTCTTGTAGCTCATTGCTTTACCTATGCATCTCATAGGCTTTGGTTTCGTACAGTCCGCCCGTCGAGGGAATGTATTCCTGATACCTTTCAATTGGATAATTTTTAGTAGTACTCAATACTTGTTGCATTCCACAATATATGTGCATAGGTGGTGAACATTTGCTTGAGAAACAATCGTGGACCCAGTCGGGCGCAGCAAAAGAAAGATAATAGGTAGAGATGAGTAGTAATAAAGATCAATTTCTTAAAACACATATTCGTGAGTATGAAACTGACAGGTGTCAAGAACGTATTCTCTCGACGGCTGGACTGTAAGAAAGCGGTGAACGGTCACACACAGGATCGCCGGGAACGGGCGTGCAGGGCGTGCACCGCACAAGGGCGGCAATAGGCCTGTGTCCAAAAAAATTTTTTTGTTCGTCTTGTAGATTATTAAAAAATATTGAACACGTATTTTTTTTCTTTTTTGACGTAATCAAAAGATTACGGCGATATATTGAGTTAAAATGTGGCATGACGTCACGCCTTGCTAGATTTAATACTGAGTTGTGACGTACCGAGCCCCCACTCCCCAACTTTAATGCGTGTTTTCTAAGTTATTTTTGATTAATATGATAAAGTAAAACATACTGTGTCTAATATTTTTTTATTATCTGAAAGACGGACTAATTAGAATTTCTTTTTTTTAACCTAGGCAACTACCCTATTTCAAGAGGGCAGCAACATAGAAATCTCCTTATTGACCACATTGTTCGATATATAAAACGCAAACGTTTGCTGGTTCAAACCACTTAGGGCCGGTTTTTCAATCGCCAGTTAACTTTTATCCGACGAATAAGTTTGTCATTTCGACAGTTTTTGTTAGGACAATCTGTCAAAACGTCATATTTATTCTTCAGGTAAAAGTTAATGAAAAATCGGCCCTTAGATAGGTAATTTCTAAGAGGGTATTCCCTTGTTATGAAGAGAACCCTTCATTGTGCGTGGTCCGACACGCACATGGGCGGTTTTTTTTTTGTACACTTCCAAAACAACATAACCAACATCAAATTCCTCTAAAAGCCTAGTAGGGTAAAGAGGGGGCGGCATTGTCAGTTTTGCACGCGGGCGGTGAAGCGCTCAGCGGCGGGCCTGATCACACAATAACGGCTGTCCAAATATAGATCGTTTTTAACACCTGGTGAAAGTTACAAAGTTTTCCGACGGCCGTTATAATATGACGGAACAGCTCTTCTAGGAACCGTAGATTTACTCAAGCCACTTACAAACCCATAAGGAAAAGATCGCAGAGATTATCCGACGCCACCCACGACAAATGCATTTCTGTGAACCTTGTCATGATTTCTTCAATTAATTCTGTGTCAAGTGCGAAATAAATTGACAATTGCGTTGAAGAACATGGCTACGTTTCTGGATAGGACTAGATTTGTCAGCGATTTAAATGACACGGTCAAATGACACGGGTCTTTCTAGGATGAGTAATCCAGCACGCGTAACATGACAACCTTAAAAACGAGTTTTCTACGGGTTTTGTCGACGGAAGAATAGACAAAATGACAGATTGTGATTGTTTATCTGTAATTTTGTCTATTCCGTTGACAAAACCCGTTTCTATTGTGTACATGCTAGGCGTGAAGTTGGGATAAAGAGAGAAGGATAATGATGACGAGATACCCATCCTCTTTTATACTTCTATTTATTAAAAAAAAAAAAAACTATTCTATACTTAGTCCAGTTTTTTTTACTCTACAATCTATTCGAGAATAGATAGGGTTTTGTGGCTAAATAGCAACAACTGCACGGGTTGATCTTCAAGGTCAGCAACGCTTGCCAGGTCCATGAATGGGTAACCAACTATCCATAACATGCTGAGACCCCTCCGTACATCGGAAAGCACGTTAAGCAGTTGATCCCGGCTGTCATTCGTAGATCTTTGACAGTCGTTTCGGGTAGTCAGAAGCTCGAAAGTCTGATAACCAGTCTAGCCTAGGGATATCATGTTACCCAGTAACTGGGTCGTGGAGGTTAGATAGGTAGTTGCTCCATGTAAAATACTGGCATTCAGCTGCATCCGATTAGACAAAAAATTGACCCCAACATAGTTTGGAAAAAGCTAGGCAGATAGTGGCAGACGATGATCAACTCAAGAAAATATGCTTTTGGCTTTTTGTGAAAAAACTTGGCAGTCAGCAAGTTTGGAAAAAGGTTGATTTTCCAAGGCATACCATAAGCAACCACTTCTTGAGTTACCAACGTTGCCTTATTGCCTAGTTTGTGCACTACGATTGCGGGTTTATAATGAGCGTTACTTGTGGAAGATACCTATGAGGTCTGATAATCCGATAAATTCGTCTTGGACTCGATCCATACAACTTCTGAATAATAATTGGAAACCTTGGGTTTCCGTCTGCTAACATACAATTATCTTGTAATAACGTAGAATATTTACGGCAGCAACAACGTACCTACATATTTACTTCAACAGAGAGATGTGATTACTCGCGATGCCGCGATGGTAATAAAACGCACGGTTCACGCCTGAGCGAACAGTTAACACGTGAATTGCCTTTTTTCTATGTTGCTAATTAACAAAAAAATAACTGACTGCCAGCGAAAGTATGTTGTTTAGCTGGAAGTTTGCTGAATTCAAGGACGGATCAACCGTTGGGTAGTAGTACTTATACCAGACAACACCTCCACGCTTAGCTTGACCACAATAGAAACGGGTTTTGTCGACGGAAGAATAGATAAAATGACAGATTGTGATTGTTTATCTGTCATTTTGTCTATTCTTCCGTCGACAAAACAACAGAAACGGGTTTTGTCGACGGAAGAATAGACAAAATGACAGATTGTGATTGTTTATCTGTCATTTTGTCTATTCTTCCGTCGACAAAACCCGTTTCTATGGTTGTCATGCTACGCGTGCTCACCCTAATTGCGTAATTAATACACTTTCAGTCACAATCTGAATTATTTTGAAGGATATTGCCAATTCATTGCTTCATATGTTCGAAAAATATGTCTTCTCAACAACGTAAATAATGCAATGAATGTTGTTGAACTGTCAAATTCAAACCCATTGCTACTGACTGATAGTGTGCTTCGCAATTTCCCCGCTGGTCGGAGGCTCCTTCCTGTTCAACTTCACACTAGTCCTCTAAAACCCCAAAATTCTATTCATCATTCTTGCCCGTTCTTCTCCATAGGAACTTACTACGCTTTGGAATGGGCAACTAGCTTCATCTTTCTGACTCAAATTCAAAATTTCAAAAGTGCCTTAATGTGGTGGTTTAATTCAAATTGGTAAATGCTTAGAGTTTGAGTATGATGCTGAGTTATTCTAAATATTTGATATAAACAACTCTTTGTGATACTTTAAAATTAAACAAAAGAGCATCCATGAATGACGTGTTTTAAACACATCAGGCAGACCATGGGCTGATCCTTACTTAGCAGTCTAGTGATTTTTAGGGTTCCGTTGCCAAATGGCAAAAAACGGAACCCTTATAGATTCGTCATGTCTGTCTGTCCGTCCGTCCGTCCGTATGTCACAGCCAAAAAAAAAGTGCATACTATTGAAACTTGGTAAGTAGATGTATTCTTTGAACCGCATTAAGATTTTCACACAAAAATAGAAAAAAAAACAAATAATTTTGGAGTTCCCCATACTTAGAACTGAAACTCAAAAAAATATTTTTCATCAATCCCATACGTGTGGGGTATCTATGGATAGGTCTTCAAAAATGATATTGAGGTTTCTAATATCATTTTTTTCTAAACTGACTAGTTTGCGCGAGAGACACTTCCAAAGTGGTAAAATGTGTGTCCCCCCCCCTGTAACTTCTAAAATAAGAGAATGATAAAACTAAAAAAAAAATATGATGTACATTACTATGTAAACTTCCACCGAAAATTGGTTTGAACGAGATCTAGCAAGTAGTTTTTTTTTAATACGTCATAAATCGTAAACCGCAATTTACCTTTCATTCAATGTTACTTGCTGCTACGGAACCCTTCATGGGCGAGTACGACTCGCACTTGGCCGGTTTTTTAAATTAGTCTAGTTTAGAAGCAGCTGTCGGTTGAGAACAAAAATGATTTTTATAAACTTATACGTGAAGAAAATTTGCCTGTGTCTGCGGAAATATAATTCCTTGAAACGGTTTAATGGTCAACGACCACTGACCTACTATCCTACATTGAATATAGGTCAGGAACTCGGGAGATATACTATTGTAAAGGGGAACTTATCTCAGATTCACAATCGAGAGCAATAAGTAGGATTAAGTGCTAGAGATCTCCGGTCTTCGGCCTTGTGTCTGTTAGAAAGTGAATCTTAAGACAAGATTCATAGTAGTATGTAGTAGCTGTTCTCAAGGAGAATAACATTAAAAAGTACCTACAGAAAATTTCAATTTTAGCAGTATTTTTGTAGCTCTACTATCGAAGCATAAATCATACTATAATTTTAATATTTTTAATGCGAAAGGAAACCAGCACGCGTAGCATGACCACCGTAGAAACGAGTTTTGTCGACGGAAGAATAGACAAAATGACAGATTGTGATTGTTTATCTGTCATTTTGTCTATTCTTCCGTCGACAAAACTCGTTTCTACGGTGGTCATGCTACGCGTGCTGTATGTCTGTCTGTCTACTATACCTTTTTAAGTCTTAACGGCTGAACGGATTTCGATGAAATTTAGCACACAGTTAGACCATGACCTGGGTTAGGACAAAGGATACTTTTTATCCTGATAATATTACGTTCCCGTGGAATAATATTCGGCGTAAATATGTAGTAAATAATTACTGTTTTACTTCTATGTTGCAGAAAAAGTTAATTACCTACTAATCAACCACTAGTTATGGTAATGAAATTACCATAATTATCATTTTCCGTATAAATGACTTAAAATTACGTGACAAGAAACGTTAATTTTTTTAATCAATCGATTTAAAACATCGATTCTAATCGATTGACTTTGATGTGACTATACTTTGTTTCGGTTTGTTTAAATGTCTAATCTTATTTCAAACGGAGTATAGCGTGGTTAGATACTTTTTACGTTTTCCATGAAAAATAAAATTTTCTCACGATACGGTTCTATTGTGTAATAAATAATAATGTTTTGTGTGAGATAAAGAGGCCCATTATAAATGAAGGTGAATACAAAGCATAATTAGGTAACCATGAAGTGCATATATTTGCACAACTGTGTACGCCTGCCTTTACAACGATTGTATGTAAGTATTGAGTAAATTGTTATGGTACATTGAACATACTGAGGCCATTGACTGGACCCAAAACATGCACTCAATAACATTTTCAGCTTAGCTCAATACTCCATACCAATAGCCCAAAACCCTTTCATATTGATTCCCTACAGTGGACTTTTTGGTATGGAGTATGAAAGTTTATCAGCTTATTCAAAAATTACTCAAATAATAATATGGCAAGTCTATAGCTATACCGGATGATTTTTTTTACCTTCTCCAAATTTTTATAGGGTGTTCTACCCATGAATATAAACAACTTTCACTATGGGAGCAACTCTAAAACTTTTGTATAAACTGCAGATTTTTTTTTGTGATTTCATAGTTGCTCCCATAGTGAAAGTTGTTTATATTCATGGGTAGAACAGCCTGTAAAAATTTCGAGGCGGTAAAAAAAATCACCCGGTAGACTTAAGCCAGCTTTAGCCATAATATTTGAGACAACAATTTGCTAATACAGTCTTTTCTAAGTTTATCTTGGACATCACTGAAAATATGAGGAAACCTGGACTTAGTTAATATAAAGGTAAGTCCGTAGCCGACTGCAGGCAGCAGCAGCAGGCGACGTGTCGTACCTTACGTAGCTAACGACACGGTATTTCATAGAAATACATAGAAACCAGTAGTGTCGCGACGACACGTCGTCTGCTGCTGCTGCATGCAGTTGGCTACGGAACTGTACCTTAAGTCTGAAATTGCCAACCCGTCTCGAGGAAGCGTGGTGACCAATGCTCGTGCCTCTGTATCAGAAGAGGCTTTTGCCCTGCAGTGGGGCAATAATAGGATAGTATTATTAATACAATCCGTATTTTGTTTACCCTGGTAATTGTTTAAATGTGAACGCACATTTATCCACCGAACGCGTCGAACGAATCGAATTCAACGAGAACGCTAGGAACTGTCTTCCAGATTCGGACGATTCAACGCGGGCAGGTGTGCGAGATTTCATATAAAGAATTCTAAAATTCGTTTCGTTCGGTTCGTTCGACGCGTTCGGCTCGGATAAGAATGTGTTCACCTTTAACCGCTAAATCAATACCTAGATGTAATTGTAACAGTATTAATTTTAAACGTATTACCTACAGTAGCTACTATTGGCAACGGTAAACTCATTATTTTACGTAGAATGTGTAACCAATTTATTATGACTAATACATATATGCATAGTTTTTTATTTCATTTTTAACATGTGAATGAATAGTTCATTTACTCTGAATGTTAGTCAAAACATACGTGATTATACATTTGTACAGTTCTTTCATAGTTTTATAATATTTAATGATGCTTCCTTATTATGACTAGGTAGAGTGAGTTATGTTGGACACATTTTAATCTGATTATTTAAAATAATTCCATAATCCGATTAAATTGTGTACATGTTCCTTTTGATTCTGATGACAATTTAGTATTAAGGGGGAAGCGTCAGGGTAGCCTGTGAAATTCAAATTTTCTTACGTTTTTTGCATTTTGCAGGTCAGTGTCAGGTTTTATGTTGATAAAAATATGATTCGCGGCCGTAAAAAATATGGTTTTACTCAATTATAATCATTACAATCAGCAATACAACTCTATAAGTTAGCAAAGGTGTCAAATGTCATGATTTCATGAAACACCTTTATCTTCTTAATCACTATTGCTGATTGTAATGATTATAATTGAGTAAAGCCATATTTGTTACGGCCGCGAATCATATTTAGATCAACATACAACATGATACTGACCTGCAAATTGCAAAAAACGTAAAAAAATGAATTTCGCGGCCTACCCTGACGCTTTCGCTTTAAGGGGATGCGGTCAGGTAGCCCGCGAAATTTAAATGTAGAGAGTTGTATTGGTGATTTTAATGATTATAATTATATAAATACATGTTTGTTACGGTTGCGAATCATATTTTGATCAACATACAACCTGATACTGAACTGCGAATTGCAATAAAATATATAGGATTAAAACTACTGCCAAGGTTATAACAATGCACGTCTGTGCATCAAATTATCTCTGAATTACTTGAATGCTTTGAAATCATGAATAGCAGTCACATAAACGACAATAGCTTCGCATATAATAGAAGAAGTATATAAACCTTAAAAACGCGAGTCATTCAACGTTTTGGTGACAATTGACATGCCATCATTTGCATAAATCATTCGTATTTTGAATTTAAAATTTTGAATCGTTGAGTGGTTATGTATGTTTAATATTAGAAGAAAAAAACGTTTTACTAGGCTTTAACAAAGATCTCCAACTGTCATCCTCTATCATCATCATTGGCTGCCTTGTTCCACACACTGCAAATATAGGCCTTTCCCTTTTGTGGCATGCTTCCCTGGTCTCTACTACTCTCATCCATGTCTTCCCCGCGATCTTCTGTAGGTCGACAATCCATATCTTGCGGCAACCATTCCGTTAGACCTCTACACCACCTGATATCACCACGTCTAGCCAAGTCTCTTACTGTAACTTTAAAAAAAATCTGTTCAGCTATCAGAATCTTAAAAGAAAAGACATTCCTTAAGGGTATAGCCGGATAAATATGACGAGTCGACCCCCAAATGGAAACCTGTATCGAAACTTATGTTTTAATATCGACTTGATGAGTAAACACAATTTATGTAAGTTTTACGATCAGCTTTTGCTTTGACCTTGAGATATGGGAAAAATAACCGTACGCATGACTATTATTTAAAGTAATATATCTCAGAAACTGATTAAGCTAGAGGAATGAAACACACACACACACACATTACAGAGTATATCATATATATATTTTTTAATTTTTAGAGTAAATTTTATATAGTTTTACGAAAGCAAAAGCTGATCGTAAAACTTACATAAATTGTGTTTACTCATCAAGTCGATATCAAAACATAAGTTTCGATACAGGTTTTCATTTGGGGGCCGACTCGTCATATTTATCCGGCTATACCCTTTAAGATGCAGTACCTGGGCGACCGAGCTCTGCTCTGGTGAAAATAAATAATAATAAATAAATAAATTCTTTATTGCCATACAAATATTACAGAAAAATTTGAGACCCTGGCTCCAGAGCTAAGTTAGAGTACCTGTATTTCAGGAGCCAGAAATAAAATAGAGAATGCTCATTTAATAGTATACTAATCCACGCATAGTACCTACTTATTCCATGCTGTCATGATAGTAGGTACTTACTAATTCCATACTGCCATGTCATTATTCATTACCTTGTTCTAAATTTTGGGCGACCGAGCTCTGCTCGGGTGAAAATACGGAGAAAACTAATTTTCCCAGATATGAGACCTAGCTAGATCGATTTTTTCCCCCGTAAACCCCTTTATTGCAACTTTCATCGAAATCGTTGAGAGTTGATTTCGAGGACGTGAGTACAAATATACGGGGTGGCAGGGACATCGACGCGAAAACTGAAACCATGGATTCAGTACATGATTCTGAAATCCCCTGCGTTGAAATTTTTCGTCGGTTATTTAAAAAAAATCTGCTGTTCCATACATTTTGACCGCGTAGGTATTGCACATTTCTATAAAACAGCAGATTTTTTTTAATAACCGACGAAAAATTTAAATGCAGGGGTGTTCAGAATCATGTACTGAATCTGTGGTTTCTGTTTTCGCGTCGATGTCCCTGACACCCTGTATATACAAATAAATATATATACAAATATTGCTCGTTTAATAGTATAGGATAAAACATAGCGTACACTTTTCAATTACTAAAACAAACAGATAGTGCAGACGACCTTGCCTATCTAAGTGAATCT
Organism: Agrochola lychnidis; assembly: GCA_963680765.1. Lineage (NCBI taxonomy): Eukaryota > Metazoa > Arthropoda > Insecta > Lepidoptera > Noctuidae > Agrochola > Agrochola lychnidis. The sequence goes on along the minus strand of OY796868.1, from coordinate 10,964,401 downwards.
ACGCTCAAGTGATAGTCCGCACAGTATTATTAAGTCTTGCATCAATTCAATTGCGTCAGTCTGTCGAAATTTATATTCACGATAGAACAGTTAAGAATGCGGCGACGCATGAATTGTCCATACAAACGTAGTACATAAATCATTTGCAATTTGAGCATATTTCCACCATATTTTGTTGATATTCGGATTGAGACAGTATTTATCTAGGCTCCTACGTCTTTTTATTTCCAAAAACTTACCTTTAAATGAAGTGTAATCGAATTGCATTTCGTACATTTTTACAGCGTAAATGATGTTTTCATATTGTTTCTTCTGTATTATAAATAACAATATTTGTAGTATTGTTTCCGCAGAAGCATAGTTTATGTTATCAAGTTACAAATTATCGAAAAAAAAAATGGAAATACATTAAGTTTTCATTCATAATTTTTTGTATTACGGAACACATCCAAATTTATCATAAATTTTCTAAAGCTAGTAGTGCTATCGCGTCAAGCAATAATTGTCAATGTGTGCGTGGTAGTATAGCTCACTGTAGGTGTATGCCGCTCCGACAGGCACTCGCACTAGCGCAACGTGCTTGGAATTGAATTTTGCAAACATCTCGATTTATAGTTGCGAGCCGTGTCGCCGGCCTCTTAATAGTTTAACACTCTGTTGGCGATGTAGAACGATACTATTATTTAATACTTGCTTACTGAACCCATCGAGTCACCTGTTCGTTATGTATTCATAAGTTTCCTGTAAAACCGCTTTACAAATAAATATTCCAAAGTTATTGATACAGAAATAATTGTGGTTGATACGATACAGTCAGCGTCGAAAATATGATCGGAAAAACTAAGGAAACTGTCTGTCAATTTGAACAGTCTGTTCTTCCCTATTTCTTTGACGTGACGTTGACCGTACCAAAAAAATTATTCGTTGACACACTTCGAAACGTTTCTTGTCATGTAAACAAGTTGTGAGATCTTCCTTTACCTGTCAATTACTGCACACATTTCTGAAATTGGTATAAAAACGGTCACAAATACGAAAATGATCTTTATTTCTATTGACTCTGCCTTGTATCGATAATTTTACATCACATTAGTCACGTCAGCCAGTCGACCAGTCGGCCCATCGGCCAGTCTGCACGAGCCTTAAAACAATCTCATTAAAAAAGGTAAATGAAGACGTGACAAATCGCTGTGCCTCGCGTCTTCACATTCACCATCAGTCAATGATGTCGTTAGGCACGTTTCAAATTATAATTAATGCATCACAGTTCACAGTTGCACAATATTAAATCAATATCAGTCCAAGATTTTGGTGAAATCACTGTTATTTGGATGCAACTTACTCGAATATAAAAGTATCGATCTATTTCTATATCTAAACATATGAAATATAAAACTCGCTTCTCGTGTCTGTCTGTTTGACCGCGCTGTGCTTCTAAACTAAGTAACGGATTTTGATGCGGTTTTTACCATCATTTAGAGAATTTACTCCAGAAGGTTTATATGTTTATATATTAATACTAGCTGACCCTGCAAACGTTGTTTTGCCATATAAATGTTTGGGGTGGACCATCTTTATAACTTACTACCCTACCTAGCCTGCCTACCCTGCCTACCCTACCTACCCTACCATAATTTATAAAAACATAATTTTTCTTCATATCTTTTTTTTTCCTAAATTAAGATGTAAGCTATCCTATCTTTCAAGTTGGTTCAAACTACACACGGTGTGCAAATTTGATTAAAATCGGTTAAGTAGTTTAGGAGTCCATCGCGGACAAACAACGTGACACGTAATTTATATATATTAAGATTAAGATAAGAAGATAAGATAAGATTAAGATTAAACTTACATTTAATAAAGAAATTTCGATGTTTTGTCAAGTGGTAAAAACAGTGCGAAAGAGGCGCGTTTGTATCTATTAAACTAAGGCTCAGACGAAAACGAAGATGCAAATTGTATGTAGTATTCGAAGAATTAATAGGGTTTTCTATTTATTTTACCCCTGAGGAGAAATCTGTTTTTCTAGCAGTGGATTACGATAGATTTATTCATTCCAGAAAAGCTTAAACTTCTTGTCCTGAAGTTTGTCACAACTTTCAGTCACCATAACTGATGCTATCTCTTTCCGACCCATGAAAGAAAACTCAAACTCAAAGCATTTATTTTAATTCAACCATTTAGATGCTATTTTGAATTGCCAAGGAGTCGGTCAGTAAGGTAGATGAAGCTAGTTCCCCATCCCAAAGCGTAGTAGGTTCCTATGGGCAAGAAACTTTATGGATAGGTAGGTACTCTTTTAAATCATAGTACTGTGAGCACCGCACTTGGCTGCGATACTCGGGACCGGGACAGTATGAAAATCAAATAACTTTTTAAGGAGAGCAAGATTATGTTTAAACCATTGGTATAATATTATGTTTGAAAGGGTGTGCTCTCGAATTGGACCCATATAAATTTTATTAAATTTGCTTGGATAGTTTTTGAGTTAGCTACAAAATACGTATTTTTTCCCACTTAGTATGTAGATGATATGATAAGTTTCTGTCACTGGTAGCAGGTAGTGGTATTCGAATGTGTGTGGGGTAGGTACCACAACTAAAAAGTGAATAAAAAGTGAAAAATAAAAACTTTTTTTTACCAACAAACGAAAACTATATATAAAAAATCCTAATTTAAACTATCTTGTCAGATTGTTCGGATGCCATACAGTTCTTGCCAGCCTGTATAGCATGAGATTGCATCTCATAATAAAACCTCACAGTACCTACTAGTACAAACATAGTACTTACTAATACAATATGCTTTCGACAGGACATCGGTCACGCCAAACGAAATTTGCTTAGAATGTTGAAGAACGCGTACGAGAAAATATCGTTAAGAAAGCGATGCAAGCTTTTTATGAATGCACTTTCTCTCGAAACGGTACGATATGCCTAGTAAAACAAGTTGTATCTTTGAATAAAATGTATCGCTTTCTATTAGTTGGTAGGACGTATCAGTATTCAGTAGTTAGGCGGGTAGAATTCCAGTTCCAGTAGGTAGTATAGGCACAGATGAATACAGATGTTTCCAGCGTTGCCAGATTTTTTATTTCCCAAGTCGGGATTCTGAAACATTTTGAGTGAAAAAACCGGGATTCTTTCGTCGAAAGCGGGACATAGTAAAAAAACGTATAGTTATAATCAGAAGTTTTTAAATATTTATCTTTTTATTTGAGTTTTAAGTTACGTTTACGTAACAAAAGATATCAAAAATAGCCGTAGAAAATGTATTTTAATAAAAATATGATATTTTAAATCAGATTTACCCTATTCGTTAGGTAGTTGAGTCTTCTAAGTCTTCTGAATAAAAAAAAATAAAAAGCAACAATCAAAGTTAAAAATAGTTTTATTCATTAAAAAAATGTGTGGTGAGCCTGTCCCGCGCGGGACATTTAATTTTGATATAAAAATCGGGAAATCGGGGTGTCCCGCCAAAATCGGGATGTCTGGCAACGCTGGATGGTTCACTCCGTATTTTTAATAGGTTTTTTTAATTAGGTATGCGGTGGGCTCGTTTTGTTAAATTCAGTGGATGTAACGTAGTCGAGTTACGCGATAGAAAGGCAACTTCTATGTAAATATAACTGTAGGTAATTAGCGCTGTGCGACCTGAATTGCACTTTATTGTGTCGTAGCAAGAGTCACTTTTTACCCGACTACGGCGAAGCAAAAATGAGGGTTATGATTTAGACCAGTATGTATGTATGTTCTCTCATAACTTCTAAATTCCTCATCATAATTTGACAAATGAGGTATCGTTGGAAGCATCTTGATCGACCGCTGGTTATATTGTGACGTTACACTAAATGGATATGATGCCCTCTAGAGGAAAAAGTCATGAACTGAAAATAAAAAGTATCAAATGAAAGGGCTTAATTAGCACATTTCAAAAATATATAATTATTATAACCCCAAAATAATTTAAATAAAAGTTATAAAAACTAAAACCCAATTATGACAAAAACCTCAACTAAAAGGAATAAACAAGACATCACAGACAGACAAATAAAAAATCCGGAGTCACACGTAATCTGTTCAATTCGAACCAAAAATTCGAAGACATGTGACATCTACCAACACGCACTGGGCCTGCGTGGTAGATTACGGCCCACTCCCTCTCGATGAAGGCCTGTGTCCCAGCAGTGGGAATATTATAATGACAGAGTTCTGCTCAGTATAGGAGTTTCATTTCCAATTGAAACTGCCTCGTTAGTCTAGTGTACTGACAAAGTGTTATTGGGTTTTCCCATTACAATTTTTTCCAGTAGAAGGCCGGAGTCTGTTCATGGCAATAGGCTCGCCCCGTAGTACATGGGACTTAAGGCGAAGGCGTCAGGGTCGTCCGTTAAGGCGTGAAAATGTCAGACAGGGACGGATGTATGATTCCTTCTTTCTCTAGCCTGGTCTACCTATCGAGGAACAGTTGACCTCATAATACGACATCTAGCATTAGATATATATTATTACTAGCGGTTCCGACAGACGTTGTCCTGTCCGAACAGCGCCACCTACCGTGTCCAATTGTATTTTCGAACCATTCAGGGACCCACTCAAATATACACACAAAATTTCATCCAAATCGGTCCAGCCGTTTAGGAGGAGTTAGGTGATAAACACACGTACAGAAGAATTATGTACATATACTAGCTGACCGAACAGACGTTGTCCTGTTTCCTATAACTCGATCGCAGCGCCACCTACCGGGTCCAAGTGTGAATCTAAACCACCCAGGGACTCATTCAAACACACACCAAAAATTTCATCAAAATCGGTTCAGCCGTTTAGGAGGAGTTCAGTGACATACACACTCACAGAAGAATTATATATATAAAGATGAGGTCTACTCAATGTTATTACATGATCTCTACGTGGTTATCTAAACCGGTTGGGTTACTTATGTCATTAACTTGATCGAGAGTTCGAGACAGTTATGGTTAAATATTACCTTACAAGATCTTCTCTCTTGTTCGCGTAAAAGGAGAAAGTACACACGGCTACACGTCAAGCTATACATTTCCAGTTTATGCTTATCTCGCATTGTATAGGATTTTTGTACAATGCGAGGTCAGCATACAGGGTGGCAGAGACATCGACGCGAAAACTGAAACCATGGTTTCAGTACGATTCTGAAACCCCCTGCATTGAAATTTTTCGTCGGTTATTTAAAAAAAATCTGCTGTTCCATACATTTTGACCGCGTAGGTATTGCACTTTTTTATGAAACAGCAGATTTTTTTTAAATAACCGACGAAAAATTTCAATGCAGGGGCGTTCAGAATCATGTACTGAATCCATGGTTTCAGTTTTCGCATCGATGTCCCTGACACCCTGTATACTGGAAATGTATAGCTTGATGTGTAGCCGTGTGTACGAATTCAAATGCAGTAGAGTTCAAAATGTAATTTAATTTTAGTAGAAAAATTACTTTTTCTTTCACCTGTGACTAATTAATACCTGATTAATACCAATACACATGTCTGATGAAAGCAGTGAAGATTCTTTATATTGATACACATGTATGCACTTAGCAGGTGACATTCTAATCTAAAGGTTCAACCACGAGTTGTGCTAACCCCTATGGGAAAAAGGCATAAGTTTATTCATGTATCTTTATAATATGTATTTATTATAAATTATTGACCATACGCGTTTAATAAATGAAGAAATGTTGCATCAACCCCAAATATATTGGGGAAAAAACTTTTTACTGTCGCTAGTCGGTTGTAATTTTTTTTGTAAAAAAGAAATATTTTTCACTTTTTAATTGTAGAACCTACCACCACACAAATTCAAATACTACCACATATAGGTATTAGACTAAGTGGACAAAATGTACCTATTATTGAAGCTAACTCAAAAACTGCCCAAGCAAAGTTAATCAAATTTATGTGAAACCGCCACGCAAGCTTCCTTTATCAAACGAAAAAAGAATTTTCAAAATTGGAGCACAATTGCCGAAAATATCGATGAACAAACTTAAAAAAAAAACCTAAAGAAAGGAAAGAAAGAAAGAAAATACATTTATTTAAAACACCAAAAAAGCACACACCTACATACAGACGAACATAGAACCTAATTTTTTGGAACTCGGTTAATAACGACACCTTAATAATTATGCAACAAAGGTTATGTTCTAGCCCAATGTGATGAACTCTTCCCATTTCTCGCCCGTGTTCCCCCGGCTTGGGCCAAACTCACTATCATTAATCTTCTTATTTCCTTGGCACAGGCTGCGTGTGCGTTATGCGTCGGCGTGGGCAGCTACAGCGACCCCGCGGACATACAAGGACTGGCGCACTTCGTCGAACACATGGTCTTCATGGGCAGCGAGAAATACCCCAAGGAGAATGAATTTGATTCTTTTATCAAGGTAAGGATAATGAAAATCGTAAACTCCTCCATCGTAACTCCCTCATACAGAGAAGAGGCCGATTCAGGATCGCAGCAGTGGCACATCTTGGAATATTTTGACTGAAGAAAGGAAGATCCGATCCAGCCTGTCCCTTGCTGTCCTCCCCCAGCGACGTCTTAAGCCGAGGTCCGTACCCCACACATAGCGTGTAGTCGTTTAGTTTGTAAGTTTTATGCCCTGGCTGGAGGCCTTAATTTATTGAGGCACCCACAGGAAAGTTCAGTTAAGCAGCTGACAAACCTCCTAGGTTGACCTGCGAGATGACATTGCAAAAAAAAAGAAAAAAAAAGAGAGCCTAGGCGATGGCCTCAATTTATGTTAAGCATACAATCGAAGAGCCAGAAGTGGTGAAAGCAGAAAATTTGCGCAATATGCTGCTGAGGTTCATGTTTGAGATATTTTTATTTAAACTCTTCTTGTTTTCACTTGAAGTTATTCCAAATATGTAACAAGTAAAACAAGTATTGTTTTGTAAGTGGACCGGCACAACACAAATAAGCAATAATTTGTATAGTAAATAATATTGAATGTCGCGACAAACATTGGACGCCAAAGTACGCAGTGTTCGAAAGTAAACAGAAACAAAACAATTATTATTCTGACTCTTAGTATATTTGATGTAAAACTAGCCCTTTCGAATTCAAATTAGTCTGAGAATCAGCACTTTTCGAACGTCAAAATTACATAAGACAGTCCCCCAAAACGCCCACCCTTCACCACTTCCTAGTGCCTTTAATACTGCTAAGGGTTGTACCCTCGTACGTAACTATATCCCTTTCTGTGATATCGATGTGTTTAGTGACAAAAAGGGATGAGTAACTATAGAATGTGATTACGGGCGGATAGGTCTGGCTCAGCCCTAAGTGAACATGGGCTGCCTAATGAAATGACATGATCTCTAAGCTTGGCAGACGATATAGGATGATGATGATTAATTTATTTATTTTGAATTGTTATTATATTTTATTACGGACGCTTTTAACGTGCACGTCCTTCTACATTGTTCTCACATGTATAAGTTCAACACGAATGATGTAACCAATATTTTGATTTAAAAGAGTGTCCGTGGAGTTTCTTGCCCGTTCTTCTCCATAGTTACCTACTACGCTTTGGAATGGGCAACTAGCTTCATTTTTCTGACTGACCGACCCCTTGACAATTCAAAAGTACCTGTAATGGGTTTATTTGAAATAAATGCTTTGAGTTTTGAGTTTTTTGATGCTTGTCCCCATGAGTTCCCATCTTGACACCATAAGGTCGGGTTTTACAGAGCTATATTAATTAATTAATCCCCACGTGAAAATAATTAAGGCCTTTTCCTTGATACTAGAGAAAAGTTAGAAGTTTTATAACATATCGCTAGCCTGTAAGATTTAGTATGGTGTAGCATAATGATATCAGATTCATATAATCTGACACCTCATGTACATCTTGTCCAGAAAAAAGGTGGTTCCGACAACGCGTCAACGGACTGCGAGGTGACCACGTTCTACTTCGAGATCCAGGAGAAGCATCTACCTAAGGCCATGGATATGTTTAGCCAGTTCTTCGTCAGCCCCCTCATGAACAAGGAGGCCATGCAGAGAGAACGGGAGGCTATTGAGTCAGGTCAGTTTTAACCCTTCAAATCCTGGGAATCAAACGCGAGACCACTAGGTTAACGAGGCAGTCCTCAAAATACATGGGCAATATTATTCACGAAAAAAATAATCTGCTGTTCCATGAAAAAGTGCTATTCCTACATGATATTTTGTTAGAGATAGAATCATTAAAGCAATTACAACTAAGAACTTCCTATAAATATCATGGAGGTTTTTATTTCTGCAGGCAAAGGTTAAATAATTTATTTTAATAACTGACACCTGCGTTTTATTTAGTCAAGTTGTTTTTACCAGAGACCGTTAAACGTCGCAATTAAATTAGATAATTTTGTAGCTATATTTATGAACAAATACCAAATAATAAAATAAATTGAAAACCATGCGAATTTCAGCTCTAAGGCCTGTGAATTATGGAACAGGGGGCCTACCACAAGCTCATAAAGCAATATTATTTTAATATTACTTCAGCGGGAGAAAGAGATGGAGCTATACGTCCTGTAGAACTTCATCTCTTTCCCACACTAAAGTAATATTAATGGGAATTAATACCTTGGTTTTTGAAGCTACAGTAGTCACAACGATAGGTACTGGTTCCGTCAAAGAAAACCAGAATAACTTGAAACTGACATAATGTTATTAGATCATTTACTAGTACCGTCAGCGTCAGTTAACTGTTTGACCACAATTATGAGCTAATAATGATAAATCGCATAATTTTCACGTCACAATACCGCGTTCTGGTTTTCTGATCAATATAAAAACAACTTTATTACGTATTGTTAAAGTACTATCGAAGAAACGCATATCTATACACCGTAAGGACTATTTCTGCTTGCAGTGCTCGGCCGCTATAGAAAGCGGCCGTTAAACAGATATGGTCATCGTGTTCACGGGATTTTGTTTTCGGGCTTAGATATGCATTTCTTCGATAGTACATTCTTTATTACGTATTGTAAAAATTTATTAAATTCTTTATTACATACTAGCTGCGCCCCGCGGTTTCACCCGTATAAGTCTCGATCACGTGGAAAAAAAAAAGTATCCTATGTTCTTTTCCAGGGCATCATCTATATATGTGCCAAATTTCATCCAAATCCGTTCAGCCGTTTTAGCGTGAAGGCGTAACAAACAAACTTACTTTCGCATTTATAATATTAAGGATTGTTAAACTTGATTAAATGCTACATAGATGCACGGATATAGATAGTGCAATCCACGAAGACGCGCCCCACTCCGCGATTACTGTACTGTAAGCTGTACGGCGCGGAGCGGAGTGGGGCGCGTCTTCGTGGATTGCACTATCTATATTGTTGTTGTTTTCGTTGCTATGGTAGATGCTGATAACGTGGGTAGAAAATAAACTTTTCATGTAATGGTGGGTGCGACCTTCCACCGTGAAGATTAATTGAAAATCGATTGATAGGTCACTTGCAACTTAAAGTTATTATAAAATGGTACTTTGAAAGTTACAATCAATTATTCGTAGTGGTTTATATATAACCTTCAAACTTTCCTATTTATTTCGAAACTTTGAGAAAATTGTCTACAGGGACATCGACGCGAAAACTGGATAAACCAGGGATTCAGTAGTCACGAGCAATAATATGTACACACTTAGCAACTTTAAAATTTGATTTTCTTCTACTGTGTTGATTTTTATTTTTATTGTTACGAATATAGTATTTTGGAAACCATACTAATATGGAATAGGTCTTATCTCAACATTGCAGTCAATATTCCACGAGAAAATCACTTTTGAATTTTGGTAAGTGGATATATACCGGATGATTTTATTTACCGTCTCGAAATTTTTACAGGGTGTTCTACCCATGAATATAAACAATTTTCACTATGGGAGCAACTGAAATCACAAAAAAAAATCAGCTGTTTCATACATTTTGGTCAAGTAGGTTAACTTTTGTATAAACAGCTGATTTTTTTTCGTGATTTCAGAGTTGCTCCCATAGTGAAAGTTGTTTATATTCATAGGTAGAATAGCCTGTAAAAATTTCGAGACGGTAATAAAAATCACCTGGTAAATGCCCTCGTAACTACATGATTCTGACCGTCGGTTATTTTAAAAAAATCAGCTGTTCCATACATTTTGACCGCGTAGGTATTGCAGTTTTCTATGAAACAGCATTTTTTTTTATCGATGAATTATTCCAACGCATAACGCCTCTGTTTCCCGAAGGGGTTGGCAGAGGTATGCCAATACCACATCCACATTTTGCCAGTTATGTTTAAGGCCCATGTATGGGAACCAATATATCAACGAGGCAATCAATTTATTTGTTTTCGTATATCCATCGAATGGTTTTCGACAGAACACGAGGTATCGGTCTACCTAATGACCATCACCGAGAGAGTGCGTTGCTGACACCTGTCAGTTGGACAAAATTAGGAACTAATCCTCAATACGGTAGTTGCCTAGGTAAAAAAAAAGAAATTCTATTTAGTCCGTCTTTCAGATAATCAAAAAAATATTAGACACGTATTTTTTGTTTTATCATCATCTGCCTAGCCTTTTCCCAACTATGTTGGGGTCGGCTTCCAGTCTAACCGGATGCAGCTGAATACCAGTATTTTACATGGAGCGACTGCCTATCTGACCTCCACAACCTAGTTACTAGGTAACACGATACCCCTTGGTAAGACTAATTGTCAGACTTTTTGGACTTCTAACTACCCGTAACGACTGTCAAAGATCTACAAATGACAGCCGGGACCAACGGCTTAACGTGCTTTCCGAGGCACGGAGGGGTCTTGGTGTGTAAAGATGGTCACCCATCCACGGACCAACCGCGGCAAGCGTAGCTTAACCTGATTGATCGACCCGTGCGGTTGTTATTACTTAGCCTCGAGCTTTATCATAATAATCAAAAATAACTTAGAAAACACGCATTAAAGTTGGGGAGTGGGGCTTGCTACGTCACAACTCAGTATTAAATTTACCAAGGCGTGACGTCATGCCACATTTTAACTCAATGTATCACCGTAATCTTTTGATTATGTCAAAAAAGAAAAATACGTGTTCAATATTTTCTAATAATCTACAAGACGGACAAAAAAAAATTTGGACATAGGCCTATTAAAGGAGCAATATTTGTATATATATTTATTTGTTTGCATATAGATTTCTACTCACGTTCTCGAAATCGGCTCTACCGATTTCGATGAAAGTTGCAATATGGGGGGGGGGGGGTTTACGGGGGCGAAAAGTCGATCTAGCTAGGTCTCAAATCTGGGAAAATTAGTTTTCTCCGTATTTTCACCCGAGCAGTTTCATCGCTCAAAGTTTAGAACAAAATAATGAATAATTACATGACATTATTGACGTTAGAATAATGATCACGGCAACATGGAATTAGTAAGTACCTACTATCATGGCAGTATGGAATTAGGAAGTACTATCCTATACTATTAAATGAGCATTCTCTATTTTCACCAGAGCAGAGCTCGGTCGCCCAGGTACAAAAGTTTAAATTCGTAAAACATGTATTCTTTTATACTCGGCTGACAGGTTTCACGAACGCATTCACTCATCGGCTGGAACGTAGTTCAATGAAACTAAATTATTAAAGATATATTAGACTTCCTTTAACATGTACCTCATTTTATCGATTACATATAAACCAATAAGACGTTGAGCACAGCTGGTTTACATAAGGATTAGGTGATCAGACGATAGTAATCCATTTACACTAACTGCCCGAGTTATTGACGCATCAACAAGTAATTTGCTTGCCATTAAGTGTATGGTCAGTTGTTGTTAAACTCTTTTGAAAGAAGGAAAAGAAAACCATATTTCCCGAATTTAGAATAAATAAGGATTGCGTAACGTTGTACAGTTTATTTTTGGTACGTTATTAAATACAGGATTGGAGGGACATCGACGCGAAAACTGTTACCATGCATTTCGTATATGATTCTGAACCCCCCTGTGTTGAAATTTATCGTCGGTTATTTTTTAAAAAATCGCTGTTTCATAGAAAAGTGCAATACCTACGCAGTCAAAATGTATGGAACAGTAGATTTAAAAAAAAATAACCGACGAAAACTTTTAACGCAGGGGCGTTCAGAATCATGTACTGAATCCATGGTAACAGTTTTCGCGTCGATGTCCCTGCCACCCTGTATGAACTTGTATGCTTTTGCCGAGTAGGTGGATAGTATGGGCACTATGGGCTAGAGAAAAAAGACGTTGAAAATGGATGGCTATTTTATGTTACCAACAGAAGTCTTAAAACGTTTATTATTTATATACAGAATGCGATTTGCACTTGAATGGTTGCGTCGATTATGTTCTAAAGAAATCTTATAAGTTATTACAAATCTAACAGGTAAGTGAAAGGTCATATCAACGCGATTGGGCTTATATCGGCTTGTTTGGCGTAAACTGCTGAATGTAGGATTATTGATTATAGTAATTAATTGAGCAAGAGAAATCGTAGATGAAGTTTGTCACGATTACAATGTTTGTAATAAGAGAATACTTTTAAATATTGCTACAGTCTAAACAACAATATTCGTGTTGGACTTATAATATACACATTTTAAATAAAAAAATCTGAAAGCTACTATCCTGAGGGCGTTTTTTTAATCTCGTAGATTAATTTGACAGACGCAAATGTCAAACTCCAAATTTAAAAAAACAAACTACAATCTTATGAAATGTCAAATTAGTCTATGGGATTACAAAACGAACTATAAATGATTATGTTACTATGCTTAAAATTAAGTCATAATAAAATAAGCCACACTCTGAAATTATTAAGTCGTTGAACGCATATTCAGGAATACCGCATAATAAAATATAGTCCAGTACGCTTAGCATGATCACAATAGAAACGGGTTTTGTCGACAGAAGAATAGACAAAATGACAGATTGTTATTGTTTATCTGTCATTTTGTCTATTCTTCCGTCGACAAAACCCGTTTCTATGGTTGTTATGTTTCAAGACTTCTGTGTAAATTATGTTCAAAGTATTTGGTAACATTTCTGCATTGATATCCGATAGTGCTGACAGTTGGTCAGCACTGTGGTTTTCCATATTGATTTCCATATTGACCGCGTGTCATTTGCAATGTTACTCACGTTATTATTGTGTAAATATCCTATACCATTAAATAAGCAATATTTGTGTATTATATTTGTAATTAATACGTGCTTAAAAACGGCTCTAACGATTTCGATGCAAGTTGAAATATAGGGGTTTACGTAAAATCGATCTAGCTAGGTCTCATAGCTGGGAAAATTCATTTTCTCCATATTTTCAGCCGAGCAGAGCTCGGTTGCCCAAAGTTTAGAACAAGATGGCTACCTTAGAATAATGACATGGCAGCATGGAATTAGTATGTAGTATACATGGAATTAGTATGAACTATCCTATACTATTAAAAGAGCATTCTCTATTTTCACCAGAGCAGAGCTCGTTCTAGTTCTCGTTACGGTTTGTCGTGGGTTCCTTAAAAAGATACTCGTCTTAGTCACATAGGTATTTAATACTTTCTTAACTTTCTTTCTGCTTTGTTTAACCATGGTGGGATTAATTTATAAACGTTGCTTTTAATCATTTTTTATTTAAATCCCTGCGTTTGCTTCGCGGATAATCAGTGTTAGCATAAATTATGAGTAAAATACATGTTGCCAGGATCGATAAGAATATATATTTGAATCGGATCCTTTATACATAAATAAACAACTTCAAACAAAAATCTATTTGTAAGCTCAACACGTAACTATGCATATATGGCTTTAAGAAACGCTTCATCAATAGTAATGAATGAGAAACTAACCATTTATTGCTTGTGGTTTTAGCTTCATATGGTCTACCAGATTACTTCCTGCTTGTGGTATAATACTCAACAAATAGATTAGACTGAGACTCGTAAACATTAAGAGGGTTTATCCTAAAAGTTGGCAACGTCGTAAATAGCTGTCAAATATTTACCTGTTTTGATTAATTTAGCAATATTACTGTATGGAAATAAGAAATGTGGCTAACTAGTGAACTAGAATGTTAATAATGAAATGCACTAATTAATTAATATCGTAATACCGAATATTTAGTTTTAGATGTAAAAAAATAATTTAGAAACTTTCCAAATGCATTTTTTTATACCTAAAATTGTTACAACATCAAATTCAGTGTTATAATTGCAATTCATTATTAATAAAGAAAGGTAGATTTAAATCTACCTTTCTTTATCTGCCTTTAGTTAGAAGGTTAGTCGCTAACCAACAAACAATTACTCTTGTTCACAGAATTCGCAATCGCCTCTCCATCGGACTCGAACCGCAAGGACCAGCTGCTCTCCAGCCTGTTCCCCGAAGGCCACCCCGCGCGTACCTTCACGTGGGGCAACTTGCGCAGTCTGAAGGACGAAATAGATGACGACGAGCGACTGTACCTCGCCGCGCATACCTTTAGGAAGAGGCATTACAGCGCGCATAGGATGACTGTTGCTGTGCAGGTAAATGTAACATCACGCCTTGAGTCCCCGCTGGGGTTAGTGCGCCAACATGTTGGCAGTTATGTTGAAGTCACATGTAATAGAAGATGAGCCTTGCCGTTTGAAAGCAATTCCTCAAACGGGCACAAATTCGAGAATCCTGTTTGAAAACCTAATAACACTTTAGCTAACCTGAGAATTAAGGAATGATTAATTAGTTATTTATGCAACTGTTGTATAAGGGGTATTAAAACATGAATGTTGGGTTGGGGTGATGTGGTGATGATAGTATCACATGAGTGTTTTAATACCTAATTATGTACAGTTGCATACAAGACTTTATCTACACCCATGATACGAATCCTCTATAAAAGGTTCTGAAACCATATAGGGTGTTGTACAATATTGTTTTCTCGACTTTTCTGGTAATAATTGGTTAGAAATATCCTTTGCTGCATTAGAAATATCTGGTGGTGTGTTATCAAAGCTTGTATCACTCATTTTTGTAAACATCAAAGTAATAAAATTTTGCAATACTATTATCGAACAAAAATGGCGGGATACGACGTGAATTCGAATGACATATATGTTTTTATTTTTATTTACGGCGCTGTGGTAGTGAAACGCGCGTGCATGACAATGCTTTTTGTTAATTCGGATTGCATAATGAAATTTAGTACAACATTATAACACTCATTTGGATGATATTATGGTTACTATGACACTGGCCGTTTTAATGTTGGCAATAAGCTAACTGTTTCTGAAACTTTGATAGAGGTTTTATAGCATGGGAGTAGATAAAAATATTGATGGTATTGGAAACGCCAGGGCGTTTTTAGAACATAAACAGATTCCGACCTTGTAGGGAATGCCCTTCAACAAGGTCAAGTACTCGCAAACAGCGTGCGTGTATGACTTATGGGGTCTGTTTAATAAAACCGAAAGGCGACAGTCGGGCAATCCGACAATTTTACAAGTTTCTTTCATACATTTTCCGTTTTAATAAACATCACAGTTTCTACCTACCCCATGGGAAAATGAGTCACTTTTATCTTTTAATAATAGACAGTGTTATAGCAATCATGATAACAATTGTATGGAGAAAGTTATCCGTTTCAAATAACACAATTCTTATTGTCCATAGTTCGGAGATTAATAAAACAATAACATGCGTTAGATCATCTATATTATCAAACAAGAATATTATGCTACCATTTTGATAATATTTCATAATACATTGCATGACCTGAAGATTAAACAATACGATAGAACAATGAATGAGGAATAATAGGTATTATTTCATTAGAAAAATCAATAAATCTATAAATATTTATTAATAAACAGACTTGTAATTAGACTGGTAAATGTACAAAGGGATTAAGTAAGTCGTTTATTTTGCAAATATGGTTATAGTACATGGTGATAAAGAAAACAAATAGACTCAGCCATATTTTACCAATACGCATGCAAAGTTATAGTTTGACGCTAAAACAATAAAGGCAATTATAAGATACATTGAAGAGCTTAAAATCACAACTTATACAGGGTGTTTGGCAGAACGTTGAACATACGAAAATGGTAGATAGGTGGGGTCATCTGCTACTTACTCAGCCCTAATTTATTTGGCCCTGGCGACCTGGATATTTTTTTTTTAATGCAGGTTGAAATTAGGATTTAAGTATTTTTTACATCTTTCCGTTATAGGAATCTGCCGAGTCATAAGAATCTGTGAAGGGTGGGCGTTTTTGGGGGACTGTCTTATGTAATTTTGACGTTCGAAAAGTGCTGATTCTCAGCCTAGTTTGAATAAATGACTTGAATTTTGAATTTTGCCAATAATAAAGATTAAAAAAAAATGCCTGTTTTACCCATTTTTTTAATAAAAATTACACTTTAAAGTTAAGAAAGTTGTGAAACTAGAAGAAAGCAAAAAAATTTTTTTTTAATATCCAGGGCGCCAGGGCCAAATAAATTAGGGCTGAGTAAGTAGCAGATGACCCCACCTATCCATCATTTTCGTATGTTCAACGTTCTGCTAAACACCCTGTATAGACCACACAATTTATATATACAAAATTCTCAACAAAAACACTATTTACATATACAAAATTCTTTCTCAGCAAGGAATTCGCTGAGATGCTTTAAGCGTTAAAAAAACTTCGGAACCTGTTTTTGATTGCACAATTACGAATTAAAATTACAGTTAAACATAATAAATAGGTGCAGCCACTAGTTATGTTTTTTTTTTTTATAATATCTTTTCTAACCAAAATACAAAATAAATCCAATGTTTGATCTTGATGTGCTTCAAAAACTCGTTTGCTCGACGGTCATGAATATTTTTGAATTGTCAAAATGAAAATTAAGGTTTGTCCCAGTGTGTTAAACCCCATATACCCGGGACCAACGTTGCGCAACATTGTATCAGCAACATGTTTACGTGTAGCGGAAACATTGTTCAGTAACATGTTTATGTGTTGGAAACAATGTTGCTGGCCCCATGGGATACTGCAGTTTTGGTGGCAAAATGATAATGTACGATCTTCATGGTAAACAAAACAACATCTTGCAACATTTGGTATTAAGGGAAACAATGTTGAGCGATTGACGGAGCTATACGGAATCAGTTTCGTTCTGGCGCGGAGAAAAATTTATTACAATAATCCTACGTTTCTCCTCAGGCGCGGATGGACCTGTCCTCCCTCGAAGACTACGTGACCAACACCTTCGGCCACATTCCTACCAACAAGCTGCCTTCCGCAGACTTCAGTCAGTTCAACTTCAAGGCCGATACCGTCACCCCTGAGTTCAGGAGCATCTATTACGTCAAGCCTGTGGGCGATACCACAGAGGTTGGTATTCTTATCATACACTAGCGACCCGCCCCGGCTTCGCACGGGTATAAACCGGGTTATTATACATATAAACCTTCCTCTTCAATCACTCTATCTATTAAAAAAAACCGCATCAAAATCCGTTGCGTAGTTTTAAAGATTTAAGCATACATAGGGATATAGGGACAGAGAAAGCGACTTTGTTTTATACTATGTAGTGATTAGACAAAAAATAAGACCCTTTGTTACTGAGGAAACATATTTCTACACGTTCCCTTTCCAGCCAGAATTCAACACAGTTTAATGCTTTTATGCACTCAAATGATCAATCAAGATAGAGAGAAAAGCTCTCTAACTCTTCTGAAAGAAATAATCCAAAAGATATTTGCGTCTGGTTGTATCACTTTTGTATATTAAGAGCGTTTATTCTGAAAGTGGGCAACGTTGCAAATAGATGTCAAATGTTTCACTGTTTTGATTAATTTGGCAATATTACTGTATGGAAATAAGAAATGTGGCTAACTAGTTCTCTAGAATATTAATAATTAATTTCAATTATAACACTGAATTTGATGTTGTAACCGTAAAGTTTCCAAATACTTTTTTGCATCCAAAACTAAATATACGGTGTTACGATATTAATTATTGCATTTCATAATCTATATTTAAGTTCCCTAGTTAGCCACATTTCTTAATTCCATACAGTAATATTGCCAAATTAATCAAAACAGGTAAATATTTGACAACTATTTACGACGTTGTCAACTTTTAGGATAAACCCTCTTAAGGTGCCTCTCTACGGACGAGAGTATGGCGATGGTCACGCTGTGCCTTCAAATTATCGCCGCGATGATATCACCGTGTGGAGATTGATTCATAGAATTTCGTGATTAGGCTATGATTGCCGAGGCGCATAACCTCATTAAAAAAAAAAATTGTGTAATAAATATAGTTGACTTCATAATTGCTTTACCACCCTATGTATGTCACATGTACGTCATAAGACATATTTTTGTTTAAACACCAAAGTTACAGATAGTTTCAACCTAAAAAATAAATACAATACGTGGATATATTTAGTAACAGGTTCGCCTCTGTGTTCAGCGTTTTGTGTGCCAACACGCCATGATCGAGACAAGTCAATTGTCATCCTGAGGATGCCTCGTTGTGAGGTGAAACATGTGTCGATTTCTTAAAGGGCTTAGCTATTTCTAAAGAGCTATAAAAAATAGCTCTTTAGAAATAGCTAAGCGGAACAGGTTACAAAATATATCCACGTCTATTGTATTTTATAATGGATTTCCGCAAGGTCACGCCTGAATCTATTAACTAGTTTCAACCTGAAAAATGTTTCAATTTACTGAGAGTTTTATCTTAAGTGGTAAAGAAATTACTAGGTCAACTTTATTCTCGAAACCACTTCAGATTTTTTTTAGTTTTTCTGATGTGATTTCATTATGATACTGTTGTGTTCCCCAGGTTCATTTGACATGGTGCATGAGGTCTTTGCTGTCTGAATACGAGTCCAAGCCCCATCAGTACATCTCATACCTGCTAGGTCACGAGGGGAAAGGCAGTCTGCTGTCCTATCTCAGGAAAAAGTTAGTTACATATTTAATTTGTATTTTTAAACGGTACACGGTAGCCCGAAGAATTTCCAAACTTAAGTGGCAGTGGGCAGGGCACATTAATCGCTGAACAGATGGCCGATGGGGCTGAAAGGTTCTGAGGTGGCGACCGCGTACCGGAAGACGTAGCGTTGGAAGGCCTCCCACAAGATGGACCGGTGACCTTGTGAAGGCCGCAGGAACTTGTTGCACAGCACAAGCACAGAATCGGTCGAAGTGGAGTTGCTTGGGGGAGGCCTATGTCCAGCAGTGGACGTCTTTCGGCTGAAATGATGATGATGAAACGGTACACAATGTTATGGATGTTGTCGCACACCGAAACAAAAACACAACTTAAGGTTACGCTAGTCGGTCATTCTTTCATACAAACGTAGTATGGTGATTACTCGTCTGTTTGACGGTGTACGTTCAAAACATAAAATTATATCATTTTTTCTTGTCATTATCTAGCTCTGTATGGAAGCAGATATGAAAATAAAAAATTGGTTCGGAAGTTATGAGCGTCGAAACTTCCATAGTTCAACACAAACTTTAACTCATCTTTGGGCGTAAATAAATAACTTTTGCAGTATGAAAATGGCAATAGGGATAGATAATTTAATTAAGAGAACAAATAATTTTATTTTGAGTCGATACATCCAGTCGTTTTTCCATAATATCTATACGCCCAAATGTCTGTTCATGAAAAATACGCGCTCGTTTTCGTTATAAATCATCGTCGAGTTCACTAAATAAATAAAAACTAGAAAAATAAAGAAATAACTGTACTAAATAGCATGCATATTAGCCACGCCACCAACGAGTTCGAGCCGTCGACTAGTGAAACCTTAAGTTCAATATTCAGGAAAATGTCCAACTTCTTCGGTACAGGAATGTTGTCATTGTAATGGCCGCTTTGAAATGTGAACTTTATGTCGTGTGGTGTAGAGACATTTTTTAAATGATTTGACTGCAGTTGCTGTTGACTGAACGACGCGTTGTCATACACGATACAAAGTACGCTTTGCTGTCGAGTTGTTGTGACGTTGTTTTGGTTTTCACAACAATTCAAATAATTTATTTTCTCTTCACAAACAATGAACAATTTAGAGTTTAGACAGACTTGAAAAACTGTGACAATAGTTTGTGAGAGACTGGTGTCTGCACTAGGAATACCTGTATCGCAGATCACCAGGGTCCCACCACACGGTATGTAAACATAATCAATTAGTTAGTAAATGTGAAGGGATAGGGCATAACATAACATATAGACTCAGAGATTTAAACAATAAAAAACAAAAAACAAAATAAGAATTAAATGCAATAAAAAAAAAAATGCTTGAACTATTATGTGTCGGGAAGTTAGAGGGATGGACTATTTTGGATGAGTTAGTAATTCCTCAGTTGCATTATAATCCAAACTAAGAAGCCATTCAATCAGAGCACTCTTACAAGCCTTTTTTGTTAGGTGATAGATCGTGGTAATCGTTCTGAGGCCTTTAGCAGTTTTGCAGACTGAGTATTTTCTGCGTTTTCCTGAGATAGAGAGGGGATCAATCTGTTTTACTTATTTCCCTGTAAACTGCAAATGAATAATACGATTCTTGAATGTACAGGGTGTGGGCTCTCGGCATATACACGGGTAACTCGGAAAGCGGCATCGACTACACTTCCATGTACAGCCTGTTTTCCACGCAAGTTGTTCTCACTAAGGAAGGATTGGATCACATTGATGAGGTGAGTTTGCATGTCTCAGTTAGCTTTGAGATGCTCTAAGGAGAAACAAAGAAAAATAGATTATTTCTGCCTATGAAATTTATTTTTGCGCAAAGTACTTACTGCAATCATCAAAAAACAAAAAACCCGACTGCAAAAACACTTATCTGAAAAGAGAAAAACAAGCATAATCTATAGAATTTTGGTATTGCAGGCGACTTTTGTACAAACCAAAGTTACACCATAATATTACAGGTTATTTGCTTTATTTCAAGCTTTTTTTTTTTAATCTACAGCTCCCTTTTTTGTATTTGCAGATGCAATATTTTTCAATATAATATAGCCTATGTCACTCCCATAATTAAGACGAATCTAACGACACCTCATAAGTTAAAATCTATCAAGCCGCTTAGGCTTCAGAGCGTGCCAAAGAAATAGATATTTACCCTCCTTCTGGGGCAGTCGGGTAAAAAGCTCACTAAGCTATCCTTCATTGGAACTGTCATATTTCCATAAAATAGCGCTACGACGCGACGTAACCGCCTCTGTGGTGTAGTGGTTAGACCACCTGTTTCAGACTCAGGTCCCGGGTTCGATTCCCAGTGGGGCTAAATTTTCTGCTCGGTTTGGCTGGTGGTAGGGCTTGTTCTATGTCCGCCTGGCTAGCTACCACCATCTTATCTAAGTCTGTCGCTATAACAACAATGTTCATTGTTGTGTTTCGTCAGTTAGAGGTAAGATAGCCAGTTCCTCTGTGGTTGAGGATTCCGGGTGAAGCTCGCTTCCACCTTCGGCCTGATCATCACTTACCACCAGGTGAGATGCAGGCCAAGAGGTTACACATTATGGATAAAACACAAAAAAAAAAACGTTGAACACAGCTGCAGTTTGCATAAAAACATAATAAAAAATCACTTCCGCGGGCTCAGAGTATCCTGTGTCACTGGACTCTACTTAAATCCAACGGCTATATTTTTTAATTTTTGAGGATTTATGTAACAACGTGAATAATGTTTGTTTCCAGGTGCTAGAAGCCATTTTCTCATACATAAACATGCTCAAACAAATTGGACCTTCACAAAGAATTTTTGAAGAAATAAAGGTAAATTACATTTATCTACTTTTACCCTTTGACGCACAATTTGGGCTTCCGAGTAACGCTGTAATCGATTTGAGCGTGCTAACACCCGTACCGAATAAGCGTGATCGCGATAACGATGTTCCGTGAAACGACATAGATGACGTCATGACATGCGCCATCTTGCGATAACACTGACCATGCCTTAAATTAATATCACCGTGAGCGCTGTCAAAAATGACAGTTGTGCTGTTTTATTTTCAGTTGCATCATAACTAGAGATCGGATATTCGGATGCATATTTACCTAAAGTTAATAATTTGGCTAAGGAATTATGAAAGTGGCTTCTTAATAAATAAAAAATTAACATAAATCCCAGAATTCCATAACATCCGGGAATGCACAACTAATCAGATACATGGTATGGAAATGACTTATCAGCCCTCTTATGAAGGTTATTTTGCAGTGTTAACATACAAATTTATATACCCACTAAACATTATTTTACGAAACTCAAGACACCGATTTGTTTGTCGCTATGTGCTATGCTAATTTGGCAACCTACTTTACAACATTAGCTAGCATTTCTATAGATAAAAAGTACTAAATTCATTAATTCCAGAGTCGCGAAATTTTTGCGATCGATACAAAAGTGCATTCCATATTAGCCAACACCTAAACGTTAGTAAATATAATACATTCGATTCTATAATCACAACTCTTAAAGTCGATCCGGGAATCCCGGAATTTTTTCGATACAAAAGTGGATTCCATAATAGCCAACACCTACACTTTAGGTAAATATGCATCCGATTATCCGATCACTGATCATAACTTTAAACTAACGTGGCATTTTCGAAATTGTGCTTCTGGCTACAGTCGCCACCTAACTAAAGAAGAAGAAATTTGTGGTTTATACTCAAAGAAATACTGTAATACAACCATCTTGTGCAAGTTTTGGGGTATGTTATAAGTTTTGACATTGAGCGACCACTGTGAGCAGTGTGAGCGCGTTCACGAGCGTTCTGAATTGTTGACAGCTCTGAGCTGTCATAATCGTGATATCTAAATAGGAACGCGAAGTATCAATGTGAGCGCTGTGAGCGTTTAAGGCGTATTTTATTTGCGAATTCGTTGGTCTCATAGTAAAAGTTGTTTATATTTGATGGGTAGAACACCTTATGTCGATTGTTTTCAAAGCCAACCTTTTTTTTTTCTTTTTGTGTGGGAAATTATCTATAACTTCTCCCGCTCTGGGCGGAGCGGGAGAGCGTGTCAGACTCTTACTGACTAAAACCCATCCGTGTTCCTTCGGTTGCCCTTTTGCCGACCACGATCTCCCTTTCGGTTTTCTTCGCACCTCCAGCAGGCATCGGCCTTAGCGGACCCCATGAGTTCTGCTGACATCTCTTTGAGGCGCGCGTGGAACGCAACGCGCTGTCGACCTGGGCCTGATCCTAACCTGTATAACAAAAATTAAGAGTTTGTTTGAACAGGCTAATCTCTGGAACTACCAGGCGCACTACATAAATTCTTTGACTATTTAACCCGCTACGACTTAGTAGCCGAGCAAAAAGAAAAATAGTCTGAAAGAACGCTAAGCGAAAACGAAGTAATAGCGCAGGCGATGCGATGCGACGCGATGGTTTAGGGGTCGAAATTTCACGCGGACGAAGTCGCGGGCAGAAACTAGTTATATTATTTTATTTCACATAAACCTACACGGGCACTTATGAAACTTCAGAAGCCAAAGAGAAAAGAATCCATACAAAAGATAAATCATCATTAGCCTATAATGTTCCCACTGCTGGGACACAGGCCTCCTCTCTGTGAGAGGGAGTGGGCCATAATCCACCACGTGGGCCCAGTGCGGGTTGGTAGATGTCACATGTCTTCGAATTTTCGGTTCTAGGACATACCGGTTTCCACACGATGTTTTCCTTCACCGTTTTGAGAGCAGTGGTGATGAAATAATTTACATAAAGTAAAGCGCCTGTCTGGGTTCGAACCTACGACGTACAACTCGTAAGTCGCGGCCGTTACCACTGGGCCACCACTGCTCTCTCAAAAGACAAATAAATTAATAAAAATAAAAACCTATTTTAATTAAACGCAATTACATGATTGCTATTACAACTGTAATAAATCTGAATAATTATTATGTCCTTCTTCTTATCATGTTTCAACTTATTTCTTTCAACAGACAATAGAAGAAACAAGTTTCCGCTTCGAGGAAGAGTCTCAGCCGGCGGAGTATGTGGAGACGTTATCAGAGAACATGCATTTCTACCCGCCACAGCACTACATAACCGGCGATCGACTCTACTACAAGTACGATCCTAAGGTAACAAGGTCACTGTATTTTTATAAGTATAAAATATACAAATATTGAAAAGGGTGTGCTGAGATGGTTTGGGCATGTTGAGAGGATGCATGAAAGGCGATTAACAAAATGTATTTTCAAAGGCTGGTGTGAAAGGAAAGGCCGGTCGGGGACGCCCTAGGAGGACATATACTGACCTTATTGGTGATGTTCTTCAGAAAGGCCAGGTGCGTAGTACTCGCAACCGTCGTACGTGTATGACCAGATGTATGAACGTAAACGAGGCAAAAAGAGTATGTAAGGATCGTAGCAGGTGGCGTTCTGTAGTTTCTGCCTACCCCCATGGGAAGAAGGCGTGAGTTTATTTATGTATGTATGTAAAATATACACACCAACAATTTGGTCAAATGAGGGTTTTCTGAAAAGACGGTCACTCTGAGACGTCATGTTCGGACACCTGTCAAAAGTGTCAAAGCGCTTATTTTTTTACTGAATGATAAATGAGTAAACGAAACGAATGTTTCATAGAAAAGTGCAATACCTACGTGGTAAAAATGTATGGAACAGCTGATTTTTTTTTTTTAAATGACCGACGAAAAATGTTAACGCAGGGGGTTCAGAATCATGTACTGAATCCATGGTAAAAGTTTTCGCGTTGATGTCCCTTTTTTTTTTTTTTTTTTTTTGGGTGGGAAATCATCAAATGACTTCTCCCGCTCTGGGCGGAGCGGGAGGGCGTGTCAGACTCTTACTGACTAAAACCCACCCGTGTTCCTTCAGTTGCCGTGTTGCCAGGGGGCCACGATTTCCCTATCGGTTTTCTTCGAACCCCCGGCAGGCATTGGCCCTAGCGGACCCCGTCAATTTTGCTGACATCTCTTTGAGGCGCGCGTGGAACACAACGCGCCGTCGACCCGGGCTTGGTCCTTATCGGACGGCGAGCTACCCATTGCTCACCGTCCGCAAGCCCGCGCCTACGGTGGCCGGAAATCCTCTCGTGACTCCCGACGCCCAGGGCGTCTCCTGCTGCGGCGGTTAGGGGCGCGAGGGCGCGAAATTTGCCTTTCCCTCACGCGCTCCGTCTCCTCCTTCGCGAGCATTACTGCTTCGCAGAACGAGGTGACGGCCTGCCATTTCCTCTCGCTCCGTAGCATGGCCCGAATCAGGGCCGGACGCGAGAGATCACCGCCGCCGATCGCTTCCACGAGGACACGGCGATGCTCTGCCCAAGCCGGGCAGACCTCCACCGTATGCTCCACCGTGTCCTCCGGGCGATCCACACAGTGATGACACCCGGGCGTTTCCTCCCGCTTTATCCTGAACAGGTACCTCCCGAAACAGCCATGTCCGGTGAGCACCTGTGTCAGGCGGAAGGTGAGGACGCCGTGGCGCCTCTCTAGCCACTCCTCAAAGAGGGGTCTTATCGCGCGTTGATGTCCCTGCCACCCTGTATTTTCAATTCATTGTCGAAATGGAGGACCTGTTGTCGAAGTGGTGCCAACTGGTGGCGTGAGTTCTCATGAAAATCCTCATTACATGAGTAAAGTATCTCTCATCGAATAGGCCTTTATTGAAAAGAGATTAAAAAGTTGATTCGTATAAATAGTATTAAAGATACTCGTATGACGAAAGGCGAGGATTACTTCGATTTGAAAATAAGGGAGAACCCGCGTAAAAAAATAAAAACAGTGGTACTCCGGGAGTGCCGACAGAAGTGAAAACTTGAACAAGATCGCCTTGGTGGAAGAAAAATACTTGTATACAACATTGGTCCGTAAACTTTTCTAAATAAAGAGCACAATCGCGTTTACAAAAACAAAAAACTTCCATAACCTTATAAGTAAATATACTTGCATAGATCATTGATCCGTAACATTATATAAATAAAGAGCACAATCGCGTTTACAAAAATGAGGTGTCGGTAACGGTGTTGTAGAATTAACCCGGTTGGTGTAGGACTATTGTAAGATATGGAAACAAAGAAATTGGACTATGTGTTTGGGTGGCTAAAGTGGACTGGTCACCTGGAACTATGGAAGGACTATGGCCCCTGCCTGATCAATGTTTTATATGCACACGGATAAAATGGCAAGGGGTGACTTGCACACTCAATAATGGGCCCCCGAAAACGGTCGCTAGCACAAAGTGTCGTAGCAACAAGGGGGCAACATGTCCTGAGGTGCTTGAGGAGTGGAGAGGTATTCCACGGCTTTCAGAACAATCCCAGAGCCCGGAAGATGGTCAAGATCCCTACGAGCACTTACTGGAATACTTCCTTCCTCCGAGCACGTTTGCTCTTGCGAAGCTCCACTCAAGCCGGCCAATTAAGGCAAGAATGAGGTGGGAGCTCCGTTCTTCGTCAGTGTTCACTCCAGCCGGTCAATAAAGGCAAGCCAAAGGTGAGAAACAAGACTTCTCCCGGGAGATAGAGTCCGTGGGGTCGCTACTGCCCAACAGCTCGCCACATGCTGCCCTGCGGGTTTTTGTATCTCTCTTGGTCTGGCTCCTCATCCCAGACCCGTTCCGGCAAAGTAAACTCTACCGGAACAGACCTAGGTCTGTTCCGGTAGAGTTTTCTTTACTTGCTTGCGCGCTCCGTACTCTAGAGTACGGAGCGCGCAAGCCTCACCACGACGTCAACGTAGAGATACGGCGGTATTATTATATTATTATTTTTCGTCTCTTGACATTTCTCGGGACCCTGGAGTCTCGGACCTTTGGAAGGCGTACGAGGGGCCGAAGCCAACTCGCAGAGGCCCGTTAGACGTTTTTAATTAAATGAGGCACCAACCGACGATTATTCCTGTTCGCAATATGTAAGTGCATCCAAGGACAACCCCTGGTTGGTGTAGGACTATTACAGGATATGGAAACATAGATATTGGGTTATGCGTTTGGATGGCTAAAGTGAACTGGTTATCTAGGACTATGGAAAGACTATGGCCCCTGCCTGATCAATCTATATGTATAAAATTCGCGTGTCACAATGTTATTTGCCATACTCCTCCGAAACGGCTTGATCGATTTTTATGAAATTTTAAATGTAATTTTATTTGAGAATCGGTCGTAATCTATTTTTCATACCCCTAAGTGATAGGGTGGTCCACCCCAAACATTAATATGGCAAAACAATGTTTGCCGGGCAGGTAGAGTTTTATATAAAATACACAGATAAAATGGCAGGGGGTGACTTGCTGGGCACGCCACAATTGCGGCGATAAGACCCCTCTTTGAGGAGTGGCTTGAGAGACGCCACGGCGTCCTCACCTTCCGCCTGACGCAGGTCCTCACCGGACACGGCTGCTTCGGGAGGTTCCTGTTCAGGATAAAGCGGGAGGAAACACCCGGGTGTCACCATTGTGTGGATCGGCCTGAGGACACGGTGGAGCATACGGTGGAGGTCTGCCCGGCTTGGGCAGAGCAACGCCGTGTCCTCGTGGAGGCGATTGGCGGCGGTGATCTCTCACGTCCGGCCCTGGTTCAGGCCATGGTACGGAGCGAGAGGAAATGGCAGGCCGTCACCTCCTTCTGCGAAGCGGTAATGCTCGCGAAGGAGGAGGCGGAACGCGTGAGGGAGAGGCAAACTTCACACCCTCACGCCCCTAACCGCCGCAGGAGGAGACGCCCGGGGCGGGAATCGCGAGCCGATTTCCGGCCACCGTAGGCGCGGGCTTGCGGGCGGTGAGCAATGGGTAGCTCGCCGTCCGATAAGGACCAAGCCCGGGTCGACGGCGCGTTGTGTTCCACGCGCGCCTCAAAGAGATGTCAGCAGAATTGACGGGGTCCGCTAGGGCCAATGCCTGCCGGGGGTTCGAAGAAAACCGATAGGGAAATCGTGGCCCCCGGCAACAGGGCAACCGAAGGAACACGGGTGGGTTTTAGTCAGTAAGAGTCTGACACGCCCTCCCGCTCCGCCCAGAGCGGGAGAAGTTATTTGATAATTTCCCACCCAAAAAAAAAAGGGGGTGACTTGCACACTCAATAATGGGCCCCCGAAAACGGTCGCTAGCACATAGTGTCGTAGCGATAAGGGGGCAACATGTCCTGAGGTGCTTGTAAGGAGTGGAGAGGTATTCCACGGCTATCAGGACAATCCCGGAAGTACGGTTAAGATCCCTAACAGCATTTTACTGGAATAATTCCTCCGAGCACGTTTGCTCTTGCGAATCTCCACCCAAGCCGGCCAATTAAGACAAGAATGAGGCGGGAGCGCCGTTCCTCGTCAGTGTTCACTCCAGCCGGCCAATAAAGGCAAGCCAGAGCTGAGGAACAAGAATTCTCCCGGGGGATAGGGTCCGTGGGGTCGCTACTGCCCAACAGCTCGCCACATGCTGCCCTGCGGGTTTTTGTATCTCTCTTGGTTTGGCTCCTCATCCCAGACCCGTTCCGGCAAAGTAAACTGTACCGGCACAGACCTAGATTTAGGAACGCGTAAGCCCCAACACGACGTCAACGTAGAGATACGGCGGTGGGGGGATTATTATTATTATGAATCCAAAAAGAGAGGAACTCGAGACCTATGACTTGGCAATCTCACGGTCACACCAGTAGCACAGATGACCAGATAAATCACTCCATACAAAATGTTCAATACCTACTGCTATAATAGTCTACACCAGGGATGGCCAACCTCTCTACATCTACGTGCCATTTTTTCCAAATACATATTAAATGTTGCCATGACGTGCCAACAAACCATCTTGACTTAGTGACTCCTGGAAAAATATTATATAAAGACTTTCACAATTCACAATAATACTTTTATTAACCGACTTCCAAAAAGGAGGAGGTTATATGTTCGTCGCGTATGTTTGTTTTTTTTTTTTATGTATGTCCACTGATTTCTCCGTCAATTGTGGACCGATTTTGAAAATTCTTTTTTTGTTTGAAAGGGTGTGCTCTCGAATTGGTCCCATATAAATTTTATTAACTTTGCTTGGATAGTTTTTGAGTTAGCTACAAAATACGTATTTTTTTCCCACTTAGTATGTAGATGATATGATAAGTTTCTGTCACTGGTAGCAGGTAGTGGTATTCGAATGTGTGTGGGGTAGGTACCACAACTAAAAAGTGAAAAATAAAAACTTTTTACAAAAATAAAACAACCGACCTCCAAAAAAAACACTACAAAGTGAAGAATAACTTTAATTTCGGAATTTTCACTTTGTAGTGTTTTTTTGGAGGTCGGTTGTTTTTTTTGTAAAAAGTTTTTTTTTATTATACAGTAATGTTAATATTTATTTGAATTAAAGAACAAATTAGTCCAACTTCTGCTGTTGCAAACTAGATGACTCAAGTACCTAAATTTTTGAAATGATGCCGTTCCCAAATCATTTGGTTACGTGCCACCAATGGCACGCGTCCCATTGGTTCGCCACCCCTGTCCTACACCTAGTCGATAGACGCTGCGAACGAAAATGTACCTAACCTTACAAGCGTAAAGTGAGTTTTGCTTTGTAGCTGAGCGCCGCCGCGTGGTTATTGTGAATTGCCAGGGCTGTAAAGATGTTAGTAGGTATTTGTAGTACACTTTATGAAATAAAATGAAATGCTTTATAATATTTAAGCATGTGCACGTCATGCACGCTTTTCTAACACTTGCACGCCTTTAAATAAACAATAATCATATGAAAATAACATTAACAAGATAAAAACGATACTAAATATTATTGAAAATTAATTTGCACAAAGTAGATTTTTGCTAAACGTAATTTAGAGTAGTCTTGATTGTGTGTGTGTGTGTGTGTGTGTAGTCTAGGGGTAGGGCAGACAAGACTACGTGGAGTCGGTTTTGCAGCGATTCGTTTCTGTCACTAACTTTTGTAGCACAACATATTGACTTTTCGGAAACTTTGTATTTATTTTCGGAAGATCAGTTTTTTTTTGGAAATTTAGTATTACAGTCAACCACAGATTTTTGGAAGTTAATTTTTTTTCGGAAGCTTTATTGTTTCCCTTTAAATGACTGTAGTCAAATAAATAAGATACTCGCATTTCTGTATCAGCAGGTAAACTGAAAAAAGATAAGTTTTTACCTCTTCTCTTGGTGGATCTACATCCATCAACTGCACATAATACACCAGAACCAGCCATATCATAAGAATTTGAAACTAAGTACGTCAGGTCGACCGAAATATATGCATAGGTAAGTGCCTCGCAGCTGTCGGCAACCCACTGAGAAATGGGTCGTCTCCGGCCCGGCGGCTGGTAGGTAGTTAGCGCGCGTAAGTACATGGAGTGATTTATCTGGTAATCTGTGCCACTAGCCCATCACTGCTCTCATGATTGTAAAAACATGAGATTGCGTGAACATTCTCGTCTCTCAACGTTCTCCTAGTGTAAATGGACCTTTATCCTTGAGTTCGGTTTGCAGACCTTAAAAGATACAAAATGACGAAAAGAATTACACGAAGCTTAACGAAGCCGAGAGTTACTTGTTCTTCGCGTCATTGTAACCTTTTTTTTTGTAGTGGACCATACTTTGGAACCTTCTGGTTACGAACGTAATATTTCAAATATTTTTCGAAAAAAAGTTTAAATGTTATAACTGGACTTTAAATTCTCCCAACTCCTGCACGATTGCATGCACCCATGAGCACGATGTTCTGCGTGCGTTATATTGCGCGGTACCTTAGTAAACAGCGAATTTCCACACCAAACATAAAAGTTGATTCTCAGCAATAATTTTTCTTCAATGTTACTTACAGAGCGTTCATATTAACTTGACCCGTGACGCGAGTGGTTGCACTGAATTTTATTTTTATTTATTAAATCTTCTTTTTTGCCTTAAGAATGCGGCGACGCATGAATTGTCCATACAAACGTAGTACATAAATCATTTGTAATTTGAGCATATTTTCAGCATATTATGTTGATATTCGGATTGAGACAGTATTTATCTAGGCTCCTACGTCTTTTTATTTCCATTATATGAAGTGTAAGCAAATTACATTTCGTACATTTTTACAGCGTAAATGACATGTTTTCATATTGTTTTTTGTGTATTATAAACAACAATATTTGTAATATTGTTTCCGCAGAAGCATAGTTTATGTTATCAAGTTACAAATTATCGAAAAAAAACATGGAAATACATTAAGTTTTCATTCATAATTTTTTGTATTACGGAACACATCCAAATTTATCATAAATTTTCGAAAGCTAGTAGTGCTATCGTGTCAAGCAATAATTGTCAATGTGTGCATGGTAGTATTGCTCACTGTAGGTGTATATCGCTCCGACAGGCACTCACACTAGCGCAACGTGCTTGGAATTGAATTTTGCAAACATCTCGATTTGTAGTTGCGAGCCGTGTCGCCGGCCTCTTAAGGCTCCAAGTTTCTCTTCTTCAGCAAGATGAACAATGAGAATTAAGTCCCAAATTCCCAATCCACCATTATAAATACACACGCACAACAGTTTTCACGTAACGTTACGACTGCTCTGCGACGTGTCTGCCACTCGGAATTATTTTTAGTTTTTCTGAAGCTACCCGAAATCAGCCTCGGCGTCTTTAGGTATGCTTACGAGTGCCGGGGCAGCTCCCAGGCGCCTGAAGCCGCCCGAAGCAGCCCTCAGGCGCCCGAAGCCGCCGTAAAGCGCCCGAGCTGTACCGAGCCGTACCGATGCCCACGGATAGTGGGCGCCGCGCCTTAGGCTGCGTCCCGAGTTACGCTGTAATCAATTTGAGCGTGCTAACACCCGTGCCGAATAAGCGTGAGCGCGAAAACGATGTCCCGTGAATCGCTATAGATGACGTCATGACATGTGCCATCTTGCGATAACGCCGACCATGCCCTAAATTAATACCACCGTGAGCGCTGTCAAAAATGACAGTTGTGCTGTTTTGTTTTGAGTCGTATCAGATCTTTAAACTAACGTGGCATTTTCGAAATTGTGCTTCTGGCTACCATCGCCACCTAACCAAAGAAGAAGAAGAAGAAGACATTTGTGGTATAAACACAAAGAAATTTTGATATGCAAGTTTTGACGTTGAGCGAGCACTGTGAGCGCGTTCACGAGTGTTCCAAATTGTTGACAGCCGTCAGCTGTCATAATCGTGATATCTAAATCGGAACGCAAATTATTGATGGCAGCGCTGTGAGCGATTATGTTCTAATTCGAAAAGCGGCCTTAGTTTCAATACTAATAGAGTTCAAAATGGCGGCTGACAGACCAGTACTACAATACTACAACAGTACAAAATCACATGACTGCAAAAGTCGGTGCTCCCAATCGCGTCACAACAGAAGTTATAATGAACGCACTGTAGTTTGATCTGCAGAAGGCGTAGATGACGGCTTTGTGATGGGTATTTTTACACCCTGTACTTTAATGTTCAAGGAATCAACTATCCCTAGGTCAAGTTTTATTAGCTCTTAATCTTACTGTATTTCCTCCATCAGGGTATAACAGAGCTATTGGACTGCATGCGCGCTGACACAGTGAACATCATGATCCTATCCAACAAGCATTCTACGCCTATCAACTATGACTCCAAAGAAAAATGGTTCGGAACTGAATACAAGAAAATGGGTGAGTTTTGTAAAGTATACCTTAGGTAGCATATAAAGTTCAATATTTAAAGTAGGGCTCTGAATACAAGAAAATGGGTGAGTTTTATAACAAGAGAAATAATACCTTTTAGTGTTTGTAATAAGGTCTAATATGAACTAAAAATGAACTCTGAAAATTATATATAATTGGTTGTCATTCATTATTTATTAGCTTTTCAGAAACAGTAACTTAATATTAATTTTTAAAGTGATCATTAATTTGTCAATATTGTCGTTGTTCTTTTCCTCAAACTAAATTGTTTTTGTTTCTACCTGTAAATAAAAAATATTTATCTTTACCTTTAGAAATATACAACATTAATTGGGGCAAGTATCGTCAAGTTTATCTATAGTACGGCCGCAGAATACGGAAAATTTCGTTTCCAGGCTTATATTCTACCTTTTTTTTTTTTTTTTTTGGGTGGGAAATCATCAAATAACTTCTCCCGCTCTGGGCGGAGCGGGAGGGCGTGTCAGACTCTTACTGACTAAAACCCACCCGTGTTCCTTCAGTTGCCATGTTGCCAGGGGGCCACGATGTCCCTATCGGTTTTCTTCGAACCCCCGGCAGGCATTGGCCCTAGCGGACCCCGTCAATTCTGCTGACATCTCTTTGAGGCGCGCGTGGAACACAACGCGCCGTCGACCCGGGCTTGGTCCTTATCGGACGGCAAGCTGCCCATTGCTCACCGTCCGCAAGCCCGCGCCTACGGTGGCCGGAAATCTTCTCGTGATTCCCGACGCCCACTATTCTAGCTATCTCTATCACTCTCGTGCAATAATATTGCCGTCCTGTTCACACGAAATTCGTTGATTTCGGTGTCCAGATCAACGAAATTCTCCGTATTTCGCGATTGTTCATAATAAAATTCCCTAATTATACAGCCATACTAACCACCTTTACACTTCCACAGAAATCCCCGGCAAATGGCTTAACCGTTGGCTGAACGTGGGCCCATACGAAAATTTCTTCCTTCCGGAGAAGAACGTTTACATAACCACAAACTTCAACCTGATCCACCCGAACGCCGCATATACAGAGACCGCGCGTGAACTGGGCATAGATCTGAGGAGCTCTCCTAAAGATATACATAGGAAAGTCGAAGCTGCGAATAAGGATTCTACCAAGATATTGAGCCACGGTGACCTTATTGCTACTGTCAATCATTTTCGGTATGTTTTTGTCTATATTTGATATATTATTATATCTAAAGTGGAGTCATTTTAATAGGTAACATTTGAGAATTCATCAAAATTCAACAACGTAACCTTGTAACGGCGGGCATAAAATATTTTTTCGTTTTGTTAGAACTGCACAATTGCTTAACTTTTTTCAATTACGATTACATATTTCTTGTAATAATGACCGATACGAGTAATTTTACGATTTGCTTTTACTAATAAACCATTCTAAACATAATAAACAATTTCTGATCTAAAGAACTGAACGTCGTTACAATGTTGTGTCAGTTAACCCTTTTTCTTTTTAAACACTAGGGATGTTACTCTAAAAATCGAAAGCTGATAAGTAGAATTGAATGCAATGATTACTTGTGAAGAAATATCACCATAAATTAATAACCACGTTGTGATTATAATAAAACATAATTATATTTATTATTCTTTTAACTAACTATAAAAATACAAAAAATAACTAAATAGAAAAATCATTGATGTTAGGTACAATTTAGGTGGGATGTTGCTGGCAACACCAGTGCCTGTCGATGACGCCATATCATGTCGCCATTACATGACGCAGTCTTTTGTTGTTGTGCGAAGTGACTGTGCGTTTTTGGTGTGCTCTCTGTTATTTTCTTCTGACCCGGCTTTTTTATTGGACTGATCTTACTGACTACGTTTACCTGGCTATAAATTGGACTCCGATTGCTTAACGATTAGTAAACAAGAACAACATTACAGTCTTACCATGTCGAAACGGGGGAAAACGCTAAACAGTCAATCGCGCGAACTAGTGGTGAATTGTACAATTATTTTGAACGTGAATCAGTTAACGATGGGCCTCTTTTACCATTCACACAACCGAGAGAACGCGTTGCCGAAGCATTGGGAATAGGGAAGAGGACAGTAACTCAAATTCTGAAAGAGAAATACGGATCATCAGGCTCAGAAGATAATACTTTACGTACACCGAAAAAAATAAAGAGGGACAAGAAAACTGTTGGCGTTGATAATTTTGATGCTTCTGCAATTCGCAACCACATTTATGGATATTACCCGAGAAAAGAATATCCTACACGGGAAAAGCTAATGAGTTCGTTAAAAGACGCAGGCTTATTTTTTGGCCGTAAATCGTCTCTATCAAAGGTTTTGAAATCGATTGGCTTTAGATTTAAAAAATCTGACAAGCGGAAAATCCTGCTAGTACGCTACGATATTATTTTGAAGAGAGTAACATTCTTACGTCAAGTAAATAAAATTACAGATTGGGACAATGTCGTGTTTATTGACAAAACATGGTTGAATGCGAACCATACGGTTTCGCGGACATGGGCCGATGATAAAGCGGCCTCCACCTCAAAAGTTCCATCGGGAAAAGGAGCCCGACTTATTATATGTCACGCGGGATCAGCTTCTCAAGGTTTTATTCCAGACTGCCTCCTCGCATTCGCCTCTAAAACTACAAGTGATTACCATGAGGAAATGAACTTTGAGGTTTTTAAAGAGTGGTTTGAGAAGCTGCTAGTCAGCTTAGAAAACCCATCGAAAATTATAATGGACAATGCACCGTATCATTCTGTACAAGTTGATAAACCACCGACTCAAGCAAATAAAAACCGGCCAAGTGCATGTCGGACCACGCACAATGTAGGGTTCGGTAGTTGGAATGAATTTATTCGAAGAACAAACTTTACTTTGTAGTTGAAAAAAAAATTTTCATACAGAATGTATGGGAGAAAATGTTTTTACAACCGCAAATCTAAGTTGGTCGACTATTACTCGTTAACTTGTACAGCCTACACAGCTGTGATAGTTTTTCTTTTAAATTCGTTTTATAAGCTACTGCCGTGAATTTTTTCACATGTCTAAAACCAACCATTTAGCCGGCAGGGGGGGGGACACTTGACTCTAACAAAAATTAGCACTTTAAAGCTTAATATTTCGCAAACGGATCCCTGAATCTAAAAATGGTTTTCACAAACTCACAATGTTTTTAAAGGACCTTTCCAATGATACCCCTCACTATGGGCTAAAAAAAGAAAAAAAAATTACATCACCACTTTACGTGTATGAGAGGTACCCTAAAAAAAAATGTTTTTCATAATTTTAGTTTACCACTTTGTCGGCGTAATTAAAATATATACCTATGCCAAATTACAGTTTTCTAGTACTAAGGGTCTCGGAGCTAGACCGCGGACAGACAGACAGACGGACATGACGAAACTATAAGGGTTCCTTGTTTACTACGGAACCCTAAAAAGCAAGTAATTGTCTCGTGGCTGGTAAGAAATGGTGTGGATGCAAGTCCAACTTTATTAAAAGTTGAGTTGTTAAATCTGGTAAAAGCAACTAAGCCGTCCAAGCTCCGCTATGTAATCGATGAACTAGCCTAGAGCATGGACACGAAGTTATTCGATTGCCTCCCTACCATTGCCAGTATAACCCCATCGAGCTTATTTGGGCACAAATAAAGGGTCATGCAGCGCGGAACAATACTGAAACACCCTTCAGTACTGCTAAAATGATACTCTGCTACAAACTGCGTGTGCAGAAGTCACTACAGAAGACTGGAGAAAAGTCGTAGAGAAAACAAAGAAAATAATTTTACAAGATTTTGAACGAGATGTGAGAATAGACAATTAATTGAAAATGAATTAATAATATCTCTGAGTGCTGACTGCAGTGATGAAGATGACAATACTAATAACAGTTCTGATATTTCAACTGAATAAACGCATTTTTTTGTTAAATTATGTACATGTCTTATTTTGCTCCTTAAATTTACGAAAGAAATAATAATAATGGGACAGGGATTCGCCTGATGATTTTTAAAATTCACATATGTTTCAAGTCCGTATCGATTCATTCACTTTAATCGATGTTTTTGAGCAGGTCACCTGAAGATAAAACGGACAGACGTCAAATGTTACCTATTAAAATGACTCCACTTTATCGGATACAGCTTATACAAGGTCAAATAAAATTAGCTAGCTAAACTAAGCTAAGCCGTGATAAACCCAAAGAAACAAAAAAAGATTTGATGATGATTTTTTTGAGTATCAATCAATCTGCCTAGCCTTATCCCAACTATATTGGGGTCGGCTTCCAGTCTATCCGGATGCAGCTGAATACCAGTATTTTACATGGAGCGACTGCCTATCTGACCTCTACAACCCAGTAATTTGGTAATACGATACTCCTTGGTAAGACTGGTTGTCAGATTTTCGGGCTTCTGACGACCCGTAAAAAAAAAAACCTCAAAGATCCACGAATGACAGCCGGGATCAACGGCTTAACGTGCTATCCGAGGCACGGAGGAGTCTCGGTATTTAAAAATGTTCACCCATCCACAGACCAACCCCGACAAGCGTAGCTTAACCGGATGATTTGACCCGTGCGGCTGTTTATTAGCCACGAGCTCAAATATCGATAGTCGATTGCCATCACTTCTGCAATTTTACTAGCTTATTTACTTTGGCAGTGTAGAGAGACTTATATGTATTCATAGGAAAGTCGAAGCTACCAAAAAAGATGCCACTAAGATATTGAGCCACGGTGATCTTATTGCTACTGTCAATCATTAAAAAAAAAGCAGACAATTTTTGTCCATATTTTGTTAGTACCTTTTACATTCTCTTAAAACTATGTTCGTAATGACTGAAAGTAAATAAATTAAAATTAAATTAAATAAATTAAAATACGGTAAAATTAAATAATTCGAAATAAAGTAAAATAAAATACAAAAATTCATTAGGCAACATGCAGCCTGATGAGCCTTCCCACAGCTGGCGATACTGGTTGGTCTGCCATCGTCTTTAAGTGGGTTTATTATAATTATGGTATATTTTATTAGTTCATCTGACTTAAGTCAGATAAGCTGACCGTGGAAAATAAAACTCCAATTAAGTAACTATAAGCCTGAAGGTAACCAATACCCTAAGAGAGGCGATACAAAAACAGGTAAAAATATCATCAGTCAGCAAGGAGGTTTACTATTCAGTGTGCGCCGAATGATCAGCAACGCTTACCTTTTGACCGAATGCCGTGGTGTCTACCACAGTCAAATGACTGGAAGACACAGCTTGCAACTCGAGTGAAACCTTAATAGATAGATTACTCAATATTGTATAGCTTATCGAATTACAAATACGAACTTTTGACAGTTTCATAGGATGTTTTCATTTCAGACCGCCTATTGTAATGAAATGAAATGAAATTGTTTATTCTGTAAATAGGATATCGGAATTACTCTTACACGTCATATAATTTTTTTTATTAAAAATAAGCTAGACTACTCTGAGAAGAAAGGCCGAAACAAATTCAGAGGTCGCAGTCTCTTTTAAAGTCCAGACAGTAAGTCTTACAGGTCTACAAATCTATGCATATCTTATCAATCATATTACTTCCACAGACTGGACCAGCCCAACCTGATCCGTAAGAACCGGCACATGGAGCTGTGGTACAAACCAGATTTCAAGTTCCGTTTCCCCACCGCATTGCTGTACTTCTACTTCATCTCGCCGCTAAGTCTCAAGTCGCCCAGAGAGTGAGTATACTTACATCCAGTTGACAGACGGGCTTTACTTAGCGCCGAGTGGCAATTTGCGCAGATCGATCATTTAAGTTGAACTGTGCGCTTGCGCAATAACACGTTTTGTCTTAACTTAATGATGCATTACTATCAGAGAGCTTCTCATCTGGACACAAGTTGCCGTGGTCGACTTGGAAAACATTGAACTGACTTCGTACCCAAATCGGCCGCAACATAGACAATCGCCACAAGTGGGGGATCATAGACGACTCAGAAATCCGGTGCATATGCGGCGTGTCTCCACAGACAATGACCTACCTTATATCTTGCGCCGCATGCCCTGTCACCTGCACACATGAGGACCTACAAAAAAAACATTTTATCTGCTATTTTGCCATCGACACGCTCGAAAAGGTTACCAAGAGCAGAGTTTATCACCTCGAATAGGAAATTAACGAAAGGAGAAAAAAAACGTTATAGTTTCGCATCACAGTTCAAGAGACGCCTGCTTGAGTGTAAACGTATCTTGCGATAATTACTTGACGAGTTTTTCCTAGAAGACTCGCATGGACAGACAGACATTCTCGCCCCTCCACGGACCAGGAACTTTCCTCTCTAGTAAATGAGCCTAATAATATTACGTTTTAAATCTGAAGGGTAATTCCCGTATTTTCAAGAACGTACGCATTCTACAGACCGTTCACTATTACTTAATGGTGCCGATTCCCTTGTTCACAAACTAAACTAAATTTAAGTTCAGTGCATCTTTTTCTTTCTATTTCATTAAGAAAAGGACAGAAGATAAATTTTAGTTTAGTCCTGTCAAATTAATCAGCGCTTGACGTAAATTGACGTAATTTTAGTCGGCAAGTTTTTATTCTATTCTATTCTATTTTTATTAAATGGCAAGCAAAGCCGATGTCGACTATTCTGCCAATGTCTAAAGTGCATTGGAAGAACAAGTGTGTATGGTTGAAAAAAAAAAAAAAAAATTTGTATATCATAAATTAAAAAAAAAGGAAAACAACAACTGCAGACACAAGTAAAATTCTTCGATTGATACAGTTGAACACAATGTAGATCTTGTTGGGTTAGTACGGGACTGAAACAAACAAAAAATAAATAAATATATTGTTAGAACATAAAATATACGCATACCACACAAACAGTTATAATTTAATGTTATTGTGACGGATGAAAGTCATCAGCGCCACGAGCAGTTCAGGAGAAGAATGTGTTAGTAAGGAGGGAAAGTTAGTCGGA
Source organism: Agrochola lychnidis (assembly GCA_963680765.1). Taxonomy (NCBI): domain Eukaryota; kingdom Metazoa; phylum Arthropoda; class Insecta; order Lepidoptera; family Noctuidae; genus Agrochola; species Agrochola lychnidis. The sequence continues at coordinate 10,924,802 of OY796868.1, read as the reverse complement.
AGAGGAATTTTAAATTTAGGGAGACGACTATAGAGATCTAGAGGTGGAACGTTGTTTGAGCATTCAAAGAAGATGTGATCCAGAGTGCCCTCTTCCAACCCGCACTCGCAGAGAGAAGAGTCCCTAACGCGGATTTTTTCCAAAAACACAGGAGTACAACAAAAACCCAGGCGAATACGACAAAAGACGGATATAACAGTTTTTGAAACTTTTTTGTAGCCGTAGAACCAAGGTTTAGACTTTATGTTTGGTTGTACTGCATAATAAAACCGGCCCTTTTTTTTCCCGGTGTTATTCCACTGTTCCTGCCATGAAGATTGGAGCTTAACTTGTGGAAGGCTCAGCAAGTCATACCCCTGATGAATATTGTGGGTGAGATCAGCTACTGCTGATGAGCAAGCATCTTTGGCCAGAGCATCAGCGCACTCATTGCCCTTAATGCCACAATGACTAGGTATCCAAACTAACTGAACCTCTTTCTGACTTTTAGCACAGGCTAGTAAGGACTTTTTAATTTTTAGGACAAGGGAGCTGTGCAATTTACTTTTAAAAGGGTTTTTAACTAAGGCCTGCAGACAGCTAAGAGAATCTGTGAAGATTACGGCTTTGTCAATATTGTGATGCGATTCTATAAAAAGACAAGCTTCCAATAAAGCCACACACTCGCCTGTAAACACAGAAGACTCTTTAGGGCATTTGAACTGTAAAATTATTCTGGAGCTTTGATAATAAACCGCAGCACCAGTGTTACTGAGATCATTAAATTTTGAAGCATCTGTAAAAAACCTCTGAAACCCAGTCCATCGCTCTCCCACAACCGCATTGAAAGCCGAATTCGCCGACGAGGACTTTTTGGAAATGCCGATATCAAAGAAAATTTTTGGAGTGAAACATAAGACTTCATAGGGAAAGTTAAAAAGAGGTAATCTGAGATTTTGTTCTATTGGACATATTAAATTTTGAATTTGACGAAATGCTTTTATGATTAAAGGAATTTCTTTGTTTTTCCAGTAATTTGAGTTTCGGCATATGGCATCCAGTTCACTCAATCTTGCTAAAAGAGGATGAGAGGATCTGGATATCAACCTAGCCATAAAACGGGAGGCCAAATACTGACGTCTTAGGGCGAGAGGGGGTTCAGCGCACTCAACCTGCAATGCGTTCACGGGAGAAGACTTCATACAGCCAGAAATGATCCGAAGACATTTTGACTGAACCTTATCCAGTCCAGCCAAAGCACCCTTGTTGCATGGAACTAGAAGGAACGTACCATAGTCTAAAACACTACGAATTAAAGCGTTATATACCAATTTCATAGTATAAGGGTGAGCTCCCCACCAGACACCCGTGAGAGCTTTTAATATCGAAACTACTTTTTCACATTTTTTAATTAATAAATTTATATGATGCTTACCACTTAATTTTGAATCTAAAAAAACGCCTAAGAATTTTACTTTATTATCTAATGGAATATTATGACCTAAAATGTCTACTGAGATGTGCGGGATCAGTCGTTTGCGAGAGAAAATTACTGCCGAGCTTTTTGGTGCGGATAACGATAAACCATGGCTTAAAAGCCACTGGTTCAAAGAGTCCAGAGAGAAGCATAGAGACGACGCAGCGTCTACGATGGAGGGATCTGTCACATACAAGACTAAGTCGTCGGCGTATTGGAGGATGTGACAGTTATTATTTAGGCAGGAGCCAATGTCCACTGTATACAAATTGTAAAGAAGGGGACTCAGCACGAAGCCTTGTGGAAGTCCTTTCCAAGTCTGCCTTTCATCGAAATCCTCGCCCTGGACCCTCAGAACCAAAGAACGAGACACCAGAAGTCCACATATGCATTCGATCATCTTAACCGGGAGACTCAGCTGTTGCAGTTTCTGCCTGAGTACGGGAAGAAGAACGTTGTCGTATGCAGAGGAGATGTCTAAGAACGCGGCAACAACGGATTCGTTTTTGGAAAACGCTAAGCGAATATCTGCAACTAAAACGCCAACACTATCCATAGTGCCGAGCCCTTTCCTAAAACCAAATTGGTAGTTCGGCAGTAAATCTCTCGATTCGACTATCCATTCAAGTCGATTTTTAATCAGGTGTTCCAAAAGTTTGGTCAAGACTGAAGATAAAGCAATTGGTCTAAAGCCATTCGGATCATCTACATGCTTGCCTGGCTTCAATAGGGGAATAATGATCTGTAACTTCCATTTATCTGGAACCCAACCATGACTGTAACAAAAATTAATAATGTCTAGGAAATACAGTTTAGCTTTATCTCCAGAATGGCTGATAAAAGAATATGGCACACCGTCAATACCGGGGGCTGAGTCCCGGACATGCCGGAGTACCACATTCAGTTCTTCCAAAGTAAATGGCACATCAAAAGGGTCGTCTGAAAGATTTTGCAAGGACAAATTGTAACATTCCGAAGAGAGGGGAACGTACGGTGGAGCTATTCTGTCAAAAAAAAGGTCAGCTGTTTCCCTACTGATTGGAGAAGATACTGATGGGGAGCATCCACGTCTAAACCTGTTGATACTTTTCCAGACCACCGAGACTGGAGTAGAGGGAGATAGGGAGGTACAGAACTTAACCCAGCCCGTACGTTTCTTCTTGCGAAGGTGACGTTTGGTCCTGGCATTAAGCCGCAAGTATGCCAATAAATTTTCGGTGCTCATATCCGCATTGTAACATTCTTCGGCAGCATCTCTATCCCTGATTGCTGAAGTGCACTCTGGATCCCACCATGGAGGTGAAGGAATTTTATCCCGGGCACTGTTTTTCAGTGGAAAGCAAGAATCCGCACTGGAGGTAATGGCCGCAACAAAACCCTCATAACAGCTTTTGGCATGGTAGTGACCAGAAGGATCTAATGAACTTGAGTTTAAATTTGGAAGAGCTTCAACTTTTTCCTCCAATAATGACACATATTTTGCCCAATCTGGTTTCGACAAATTATATTTCAGAAGTGGAGGGGAAGTTTTCTCTAAATAAGTCTTATTAACCAAAGATACGACAATAGGGTAATGGTCACTACCATGCGACAAGGTTGTACATTCCCAATAGGTGGAAGCTGCCAACTCAACCGAACAAAATGTTAAATCAACACAACTTTTTTGTTGACCGGGAGGAGATCTGCGTGTTGGGCAACCATTATTAAGTATGCACAGATCCAGGTCGTCCAAGATCTCAACCAAAGCTACACCAAAGGCATCACAGCGTTCGGATCCCCACCTGTAGTGGTGGCAGTTAAAATCGCCCATGACCAAAATTGGTCCATGAATGTTAGAAAAAATGTTTTTTAAAATAACAAAAAAATCATGATGAGGGTGAGCAATGTATATTGAAAACACTGTAATGCCTTCCATACTTCCTGCTACAATACTCATATCACCTGTGAACGAAGGTAAAGGGGAGGGCAAAAGAGGGACCCGATTATTGACTAGGAGGGCCGATCCTCCATAGCCATCAGATCTGTCACATCTGAGAATGTTATAGTGTGGCATGCGAAAGCTAAGACTTGGGGTGAGCCAAGTCTCAGCTATGGAACAAGCCAATGGCTTGTATTTATTTAAAAGGAATATGAGGTCGTGCTTTTTATGCCACACGCTCCTCACATTCCACTGAAGGAATACTTGGCGAGACGCCATTTTTAATTTGTTGAAGTAGAAAAATCAGTTGATCGGCAACGTTGGACGGTGTTTGGGAATTGGAATAAGAAGAAGAAATAACAGTGGGTAAAAGTTTTATAAGAAGTTCAATAATAGAACCAGTATTATTTGAAGAGACATTATTGTAATTAAGAGCGCAGCCATTAGGCTGTGAAGGTTGAGGGGAGCTAACTATCTGCTGATGAGCAGCTTTGTCATAAGATGGAGGAAGAGGGGTATGGGTCCTGGGTTTAAGTGTCACAGTTTTGCGATATGACTGAGAAATTGGAGTTTTGGTGGCATTGGCATAATTACGGGAAGCTGCAGGAATAATTTTACTAGCCTCAACATAAGGAATGCATTTTTCAGCCATTACAGTCTTAATGGCTTTCTGTCTACCATGCTCGGGGCATGACCTGCTGTTAGCAAAATGATTACCCGAGCAAAGAATACAGAAGGCCTCGCCCTCAGAAATGCTGCAACCATCACCAGGGTGATCGTGGCCACATTTACTGCAGCGTGGTTTAGATCTGCAAACGTTCGCCACATGTCCAAATCTGCAACACTTACGGCATTGAATTGTCGGGTATATGTACTGTTCAACAGGGAGGGATGTGTAACAGCAGTAAATCCTATTTGGTAGCACTTGTCCATCAAATGTCAGAACACATGTTTCAGTGGGCTTCCACTCAGTAACCCCATCTCTTTGAGTTTTCCTATTGATACGGCGAACTTTCAGTATTTGCCCGCAGCCTGAGGGCACAGATAAATAAGTTATAGCCTCTTCTTCCGTAATATCTGCGGGAACACCGGTAACAACACCCATCCTGGTGATATTAAATGTAGGGATTGATGCAGTATAGCAATGTTTTGACAACAAACTGTTTACTAAGAAAGAGTTGGCATCCTGAGGGGAAGCAAACTCTACGGACACACGGTTTCTACCAACTCTGTTTACACCACCACGAACAATGCTCGCGATGTTATTGATCAGGAGGAACTTACCAAAATTAACAGGATGTAGGGTGGTGCCAGCATTTGGTTGATTCTCTATACGGGAAACGTGGACAACAAAAGGGGCCTTGTCCATTACAGAGTATTTAATACGACCAATTTGGCTTTTTGGTTGCTTACTAGGAAGGGTGGGTGTTAGGTTTTCTTCGTCACCGGAACGTTTGCGTGAGTTTTGTTGGGATTGTGTAACATCCATCTCTGTAATGCTGCAGACAACATCTGCGAATTGAGCTAGAGGATTTGGAGAAAAGGGAGTTAAGGAACTTGGAATATTTGGAGGGTCAGGGTCAGGGTCAGGGGGTTTATTCTCATCCATCTTGAACGAAACGAGATTTAAAACAAGACAATCACAATACAAACCGTTACAAACACAAGAACAACACACTTAAATAGTATCAAGTCACGAAAGTATCAACAATCACTCAAGAAACAGCTGAAAATTCTAAACACACGTGCTATCCAAGGACACCGTGGCGAGAATCGGCAAGTTTTTAAATCACGTCTAAACTTGTATGGTGAGTGACAGGCGCTGATTAATTTGACAGGACTAAACTAAAATTTATCCTCTGTCCTTTTCTTAATGAAATAGAAAGAAAAAGATGCACTGAACTTAAATTTAGTTTAGTTTGTGAACAAGGGAATCGGCACCAATGTCTTAGTTTTCAATACCTACTCGACCTAAATGTAAGGGACGGCAGATAATTTATTCTCGATTACGATGTTGGTCCCATAGAGAAAGTTGTTCAGTTTGATGGTCTGTACCACACACTGAAATTTGACCACACTTTTCTGATACACCCTGTATACATTTTTATAACAATAAAAACAATTTATTGCTTTGTTTACAGTTCGTGTCTTCTCGATCTTTGGACGGACGTGTTACAACAAGGGCTAAAGGTAATAGTCGATCAAATAGTTTTATATTTACAAAGCCCAATGAAATATCAACTTTGTGAACGTTGATATAAAGTCTTAAATAAATAGACGTTGACCATAATAAACCTTGTTTACAGGAAGAAGTGTACCCGGCTAATATGGCGGACCTGTCTCACTCACTATATGTTGGCGACAAAGGACTCACAATGAAAGTGACTGGCTACAGTCAGAACCTACACGTGAGTACATACACATGTCATTTATTATACAGGGTGTCGCTGGAAAAAGTGCGCAATTATACATCGACAAAAAAAAATGAAAAAATCTTAAAAGTAATTTTTTTTTTATCGTTTTTTTTTTACTTGACGACTGTTTTTAAAGGGTTTCTTTGTTTTTACCATGCAACATCAATTATTATAAGCCATCATTGTTGTTTTTATTTAATGAAATTGACTCAATTAATAAAAAGTTATGATGTTTTCAATACAGGGGAATTTAACAGGCAGTAAAAAAGTTAAAAATCGATAATAATTATTAGGTTTTTTTTAAAAAAAAAATTGTCGATGAATAATGGTCTAGTTTTACTCATTTTCGTTTGTGCGCTTTATCCAGGGACACACCGTATGCTAGCTGAAGCCCGTAGTTTCACTCGCACTTGAAACTTCATGCAGCCCAGTAAAAAGTATGCCATGTTTCATCCAGGATGTGTTCTACTTGTGTACCACATTTTATCCAAATTCTTTTTGCCGTTAAAGCGTGATTGAGTCAACACTTTCATATTTATACACCGTGACATTTTAGTCGTCTTACAAAGTGTCATTCAGTGTACCTGACATAAAATACCCCTAGGAGCAATAGAAAAATTGTTACAATGTATATATTTTTGAAGTGAACATTTCTTTAGGCGCGTTGGGCATTTTTGAGATGGGAAAAAACAATTGAACTCGCGACACTATTACTGACACCCCATTTTTGTGAACGCGATTGTGCTCTTTATTTCTATTATGTTACGGATCAATGTTCCATGCAAGTATTTTAACTTTAAAGGTTTTGGAAGTATTTTTTTTTTAATTGTTCAAGTTTTCTCTTCTGTCGGCACTCCCGGAGTGTCACTGTTTTTTTTTTTTTTGTGAATGTTTAGAAGTAATTGGATACATAAAGTGGGTTGCTTTAGTAAAACGACTAAAATGTCACGGTGAGATCTTTCGAATAGGTGCCAAGACCTAGTTGCTAAGCTAGAGGAGTTAGTAAGTTAAAACTTTATTAGCCACATCTTTTGCTTCACACTGGCAACACCAACCTGATGATCTAAAACATAGGTAGGAGACTTTATATACGGGGTCCTGGGTTCGCTTCCTAGGTCGGGCAGTGTTTTTGGGTTTTTCCATTAGGAATTTCTTAGTAAAACAGCTCGGGGTTTGGAAGTTGGCGGTGTGATACCCCCGTGCCTCGGGGCGCACGTTAAGCCGTTGGCCCTGCGCCTGATCTCTCACCGGTCGTGTCGGATTACGAACCGTCCCATCGGACTATGAGAGTGAGGGAAGAGAGAGTGCACCTGTGTCTGCGCACACACGCCTGCACTATAATATCTCCCGCGCCGAAGGCTGGTCTCCGTTGAGATTGGCCGCTATGGCCGAAATACGATCTGAAGGACTATATATACAGGCACATGCAAAAAATCCCCTAAAAAACAAGTATTTTTTATAAAAAATGTAGCTAATCGCATTAAATGCTAAGTTAGTGATCCTTTCTGTATGCTCAGCGCAATATTATCATCGCGGTAACGCATATCCACTTTGAAAACAAAATCCCGTGCACACGACTCTTTTTTTCGTAGGTAAGCGTTACTATAGTGGCCGAACGCTGCAAGCAAGAATAGTCCTTACAGTGTACAGAAATGCGTTTCTTCGATAGTTACATGTTATGATTGGTTTGTTTATTGCTGTAAGACCATCTTTGCATTGTATGAACTCAATCTCCTTTGTATTATATAATTGCATAGCACAGGTGTGAGCACTATGTACTAAAGAGTTACCATTTACCACTTTACCATTGACTTGAATATGCTCTGGCGGCTGTGAGTATGTCATGCTCACTCAAATGTTTCGCTGATGGTGGCGCGTGTGTTGGATCATTTTGCTCCCTTCAAAATGGTTGAGCTGAATGGTGCTAAACCATGCGTCATGTTCGTGAACGGGCGCCGTCAGTTGGGACTGGTCATCACTTAGCTGCCATGACTTATTTTAAATTTTTGATTTGTTCTTTGTGTTATCTTTTTTATTACGGACGCTTCTAACGTGCACGTCTTTTTACATTGTTCTCACATGTATAATTTCAACATGAATGATGTAACCAATATTTTGCAACAATTTTTTTTTGTTTAAAATGGTGTCCGTGGAGTTTCTTGCCCGTTCTTCTCCATAGGTACCTACTACGCTTTGGAATGGGTAACTAGCTTCATATTTCTTACTGACTGATTCCTTGACAATTCAAAAGTGCCTATACCTAAATGGTTTAGTTGAAATAAATGCTTTGAGTTTGAGCTGTAATTCCTTTATTCTTTTCATACACTTGTTACTGTTGCGTATGTGTATGTCCGTATCGAATTATAAATGTTTTCTATTTTTATTCATTTTAAATACATTACTTTGTATGTTTCACACGACATTTTTGTTTCCACAGTTACTAGTGGAGCTAATCACTCGAGAGATGCGGTCTTCAACACAGAACCTAACGAGCGCGATGTTCGAGGCGGTGCGCGAAGTGCGTGCGCGAACGTATCACAACGTGCTTATTAAACCGCACAAACTCGCCAAGTGAGTGTCATATTATATCATTAAATTCATGAAAATGAGAATCCGGATGGATGGGTAGGTCTGGTTCAGCCCTTGTGAAATTAAAAATATCTTATAATACAAGCTAAGCATAAGCGTCCCATACTTGAATTTAGAACCTTAATTAATTTACATTCATTATCTTGCTATAGCGTTCTGTATTCCATGTTGATTTTTGCGAGACCATTTGTAATAAAAAGTCCTAAAAACATTAATGGTGGTTTCTCAGCTGTGCGGGAGACCCGTACGGGGTCCCGGAACGGAGACATACGTGAGGCGCTAGAACATTGTTTCACAGCGATGCAGGTTGGTCCGTACGCGAGTCGCTTCGGGTAGAGCCCGTATCACTAGCAACCTTATCGTACTAGTTCCTTCGTTTCAGAACACTGCGGGCGCTATCCGTACGTGTCTCCCGGACAGCTGTGAAACCAGCCTTAGTTACGATGGAATTTGAACTTTATCATGTGTGACATTGAGTTTGATTCCAAAACATGATAATTATCCAAAATTTACTGATTTTAAGTTTAGTTTCATTACAAAAATAACCACTATTTCTGCTATTACTCTTGATAGAGACGTCCGGATGAATATCCTCCTAATGCCGTACATCTCTCCCCGCGAGAAGGCCGCCATCATTCACAACATCACGCTGTCCGAACTGCAAGAGTACAGCAACCGGCTGCTCAGCAAGATGTACTGTGAGGTGAGTGACGTCAACATCGTCATTCAGCCGAGTATCAGCTTCCCGCATTCAATGATGCCCGGGATTTTCAATTAGCACCCAAATTACGTAACACACTTTGTTTCACAAATTTCTCCGAAGTTTGCATAGAGAAAAATCTGAAGTTACTCTATGTGATAGAAGTTTATGTAAAGATTACGGAAAAATAAAACGATGTCTCTAAATAGCACACTTTTTCAGAAATCATCAACTTAAATTACATTAGTTCCACTATCGGTCAAGAGATGGCGCTGACCTAAAACTGCAATATTCAACATTTTCTGACGAATATAGGCCTCGCCGATGAAAATTTAAAATGGTATGGAACCCTCGGTGCGTGAGTCCGACTTGCTCTAGACCGGTTTTTCTGTAAAATTTTTTTTTCTTATTTTACAAATACGTTTACTTTTCAATCGAAGTAGTAAATGTATTGCAAACGATAATAAACTTTATGTTTGAGTGTTAAGGTTTATAATTAAGTTATATGCAATTTCGGCCACTTGAGCGATGTGTTTTTGTTCCTAACTCGAAGGTTGTTACATAATTATCCCGCCGGTCATCGATCCAACTTGTGGTGTCCTCAACTGCCTTTTCACGCTGCGCCTTTAGGTTCGCGGTCACTACTTATGAACTTTTTGATGCTATCAACCAACCGTTCTGCGAGCAATGCGCCCCGCCCACTGTCTCAAATAGAGATGGGTAGCACACTCTTTTAAAATGAGGATCGTGGGAGGCACTCATTTTACAAAGTGTGCTAGCACACTGCTACCACGAATGAGGCAAGGCTGCAGTGGCCCGTGAGCACGTACCATCGAAGAAACCCATACCTATACACCGTAAGGACTATTTCTGCTTGCAGCGCTCGGCCGATGTAGTAACGGTTACCTACGAAAAAAAAGGGTCGTGTGCACGGGATTTGTTTTCGATTTGCTTAGGTATGGGTTTCTTCGATGGTACGTGCTGTGAGTATGTCAGTGAGGCGCATGACTCGCCCGACTCCCCGCGCGAGTCGCGAGTGTAGTGTGTAGCTACGACAACACGACACGGTACACATACGCAGTAGAGTAGGCACACGTGGTGACTAACCAGTTAAACGCGTCAAATTAAACTTAGACCTTAACTCCTTTGTAAATAGACTTGCAATTGAGTGAGTGACTCGTTTTGTTCAAACTTACAATACGAGTACAAAATGTTCTGTGCAGTTAATCTGTGCCTGTGTTGTGTGGTATCACATCAAATTCAAAAGAGTGAGCGACTCTTTTGATCCAAGTGAGTACCTACAACTGTGCTAGCACGTGCTGAATTACCCAACACGTCTTAAACATAAATACATTGATAATATTACTTGCGCAAACTCTTACTAAGTGCTAATTTGATCTAACCAAGAGCAGAGAGAACTAAACTGTATTTTAGGGTTCCGTACCTCAAAAGGAAAACACGGAACCCTTATAGGATCACTTCCGTGTCCGTACGTCAGTCTGTCAAAACCCATTTTCTCAGGAACTCGTGGAGGTATCAAGTTGAAATTAATATAAAAATAATACGGCCATTTATGTGACATATTTTGATACTCGCAAATAAATCAAAACCTACAGGGTTCCCGTTGACCTAGAATCATTAAATTTGGCAGGAAGCAAAGTCTCACAGCACTAGTAAAAGAAAAAAATCTGAAAACTGATAATTTGTAATTTTTTTTGTCATTACAAACTTACATTTGCGGTTGGAGAATTGACCGTGTATCTATGTAGGGGAGAACATGTTTCTCAACTACTAAGTTTGTTCTTGGGTAAAATTCATCCCAATTACGGACCCCTCATTGTGCGTGGTCCGACACGCACGTGACCAGTTTTTTTAAAATCTATAAATACTCATTACTAAATATTGTTTGTTTTTGTTGTCAGATTCTGATGCAAGGTAACCTGGCGTGGTACGAGGCTATCAGAATAGCGGAGAACGTGTACGACAACCTCAAATGGGAAGCGCTCACAGAAAACGAGTTCCCTGATGTAAGTATCGTTATTAACCGACTTCAAAACAAAAAAGGAGGAGGTTCTCAGTTCGTCGGTTTTATTTTTATTTTTTATTATGTACTAGCTTCTACCCGCGACTTCGTCCGCGTGGAATAGTTACTTTGGTACTCCGCTCCTATTGGTCTTAGCGTGATGATTATAGCATATAACCTCCCTCGATAAATGAAAGAATTTTTCAAATCGGGCCAGTAATTCCTGAGATTAGCGCGTTCAAGCAAACAAACAAACTCTTCAGCTTTGTATATCGTTCAGGGGCAAAATGTTCAATTCTCAAAATGTCCAACGGTGTCAAAATGTCCAAATCCCAATTATATATATTAGTAAGTATAGATGTTCCCCGCTTACTGGAAGACGGCTGGACCGATTTGAAAAATTATTATTTTGTTTGCAAGGGTATACTTTCAAGTTGGTCCCATTGTCGTTTGGTCACGATCTGATAATGGGATCTTTGAGAAATCGAAGGAACTTTTTAAATATTATAGGCACATTTATAGCGATTTGGGTATTTTTGATGAGTAGTTGACATTAGGCTATTGTAACTTAGATAAATTATAAACCAACCGTCTAAAACGTGTTTTTTTTTTTTTCAAATTATTCAGTCATCTTCAAAACTACAAAGTGAAAAATAACTTTAATTTCGGAAGTCGGTACCTTTGGATCAGTATTTTAGTTTTTTGACGTGAGTCGTTAGGAAGTCGGTTGTATTTTTTGTAAAAAAGTTTTTTTTACATGTATTATTCAACATTGTTTTCCACTGATGTTTCATTCAGGCAGGAACCGAAAACCTTTATAAATTACGGTACAGGTATCGAAGAATTTTGGTTACTTCTACGACTAAGATTACCTCTATCTGGGTAACCAAGAAGAAGAAAAATGTTACCTCATTTAGGTTACCGTATTAATACCGGTTACACACACATAGGCGATGCGCGCCCTTTGACTAATGCCGATGGCTCGTATAAGATACAGGTAATTTTTATTTCGGTAGCCGGTATTAATACTGTTGTATTCTCATATGAGAGTTAATATGTTCTTTTTAGGTTAAAATTAGGCTTATAATTCACATCCACTCGCGTTATCATTTACATTTTTATACAGTGTTGGGGGGGGGGGCATGCCTGGCATGTGTTCATTTATTTCGGCATACTATGTAGGTAGTGCCAACACGATATGTATGCTAAATAAGTGCCGTAAAGCTTGGGTTTCCCAAGAAAGTGGTGCCGTATCAAAATCAATCTGCCTAGCCTTTTCCCAACCATGTTGGGGTTGCCTTCCAGTCTTACCAGATACAGCCGCCGCCGTGCCGTAAAGTGGTGCCGTATGAGCTGCAAAAATGACGGTAGTCATAAAAAAATACGGTGAGCGTTTGATACAAAAATTAAAAAATGCGTGGTACTATAACTGATACCTATACTGTCATTGACGAACATTAGAAAGAAAATTGGGCCTAGGTGCGAACCTTGGGGAACTCCAAATAAAGAAAAATAAACTGGTGACTCATACCCCTGTACAACCACTCTTTGGTTTATTTTTGTGAGATATGGTTTAAACCAAAGGAGTAACTAACCAAATATACCGAAGCCTTCAAGCTTCTTTAAGAGGATTTTATGGTTCACCTTGTCGAATGCAGTGCTGAAGTCAGTGTAAATTGAGTCGACTTGAGCACGAGAGTCCATCAATTTACTTACTTCATTGACGTAGTGGACCAAATTAGTAGTATAATTGAGCATTGAATGTATTAAGCAACTGTCCTTATATGTAGGTGAAAGTCCACCAGCTGCCTTTGGGCGAGCGTAAGATCCGCGTGCTGAGCCTGAACGAGGCTTCCACAAACAGCATCATCACCAACTACTACCAGGGAGAAGCTACCAACTCCAAGGATACCGCCACACTTGAAGTGCTTATGGTAAGAACATACATATATTGATTGCAGAATTTTTTAATTCTGCAATCTGCAGACTGCATATTAGTACAGAATACTGGAAGAAAATATTTGACAGAGAGGGTAGGTGTCTCTTTCGTTATTATCTGCCATATTTTAACTACTGTGGGCGTACTATGGGTAGTGTTGGTTATTGCGCAATAGAAAAATCGTTAGCAGTTCAGATCACATTATAATTTACTATCAAATTAACTAAACTAGCAATTCATACACTGTAGGTACACGACACAACTATTCGGATCGCGCGACTGCCACCGATGAACTCAGCTCAGCTCCGGCCGGTCAGAGCGTTCTGTTGTAGACTCTGTCAAGCGCCGCTAGGCGGCGCTGGCGTCCCGATTAGTCAACTCATTAACGAATTTCCGACATATTTATATTATTAAGAGCGTGTATCCTAAAAATTGGCAACGTCGCAAATAGCTGTCAAAGATTTACCTATTTTGATTAATTTGGCAATATTATTGTATGGAAATAAGAAATGTGGCTAAATAGCGAACTAGAATATTGATTATGAAATGCAATCATTAATATCGTTACACCGAATATTTAGTCTTAGATGTAAAAAAAAGTATTTGGAAACTTTCCAAATGCATTTTTTACACCTAAAACGGTTACAGCATCAAATTCAGTGTTATAATTCCAATTCATTATTAATATTCCAGTTCGCTAGTTAGCCACATTTCATATTTCCATACAGTAATATTGCCAAATTAATCAAAACAGCGAAATATTTGACATCTATTTGCGACGTTCCCCACTTTTAGAATAAACGCTCTTAAGGTTTATATTCATCGACTTTCCAGTCCGAATAATTATGACTAATTATTAGTTCTAATAATTCACGGACTCTGCTACGTTATCAACCTGTTATTTATGTTATAGTTACTGATGGAAGAGCCGGTATTCGATAACCTGCGCACTAAGGAGCAGCTGGGCTACAGCGTGTTCAGTATGATGCGCTACACGTTCGGCGTGCTAGGGTTCTCCATCACCGTCAACACACAGGTGGACAAGTTCAGGTATAGTATTTAATATTTATTAAAAAAAATATCAATGCACAGAAAACATGTCAAACACGAAGAAAGTAAAGTACGCTCGTATCGCGGTACAGGTTCGGCCACCGGGCCCTATGATCTATAGCAGCAGTACGGTAACGTCAACTAAATATACGCTCAAATTACATGCAACCAAAAAAGAACAGTGGCACTCCTGGTGTGCCGACAGAAGAGAAAATTAAAAAAAAATACTTCCAAAATCTTTAAAGTAAAAATACTTGCATAGAACATTGAACCATAACGTAATATAAATAAAGGGCACAAACTAATTGACCTTGTTCCTATGTAGATATCATAACATCACCTGCATCGGCACCGCGGTAATCAACGCGTTGATGTCTTTACTCCACAGATCGTCTGTTGGCGAGTAAAAATACTTGCATAGAACATTGATCCGTAACGTAATATAAATAAAGAGCACAATCGCGTTTACAAAAATGAGGTGTCGGTAACAGTGTCGCGAGATCAATCGTTTTTTCCCATCTCAAAAATGCCCAACGCGCCTAAAGAAGTTTTCACTTCAAAAATTTTTAGTTGCAATGTAATTCACATTGAGTTTTGTGTTTCAAAACTTGATAATTATTTTAGATTCTAATGAAAAATATTTCCTTTGCTCAGCGTATCATACGTAGACGCGCGCGTTGAAGAGTTCCTAAAGAAGTTCACGCAAGATATAAAGCGCCTCACGGAAAAGACGTTGTCTGCGACCAAGTTGTCGCTCATGCAGCTCAAATACACCATTGACTACGAGCTCAAAGAGGAGGTGAGTGACCTAAAAACAGTACCTGTAGAGATTTGTAAAAAATCTCACCGGGACAACATAACTGAAGTGAGCTATAGACCGCATAGTGACCATCGATTTACATCGAAGGATACGCCTTACTGCGTCAAAAGATGACCGCATTTGTGCATGAGTTGTCATCTGTCACACAATGACGTAGAGAATTGTCGCTGTACGGTCAGCATACTCGTTTTGAAAAGAATACTTAATTTTAAAAGGAGTTGCTTTTGTAAAAATAAAATATTTGTTTTTATTATAATGTTATGTCTAGTAGAACATATCATCATTAAAATTATTAAAACAATAGCTGTTTCGCATAGACTAAGTTTATTTCAACATTAGTTCACTTATTTAATACAAGATTGCTCTGCTGGTTCCACAGATACATTATTTTGTTACCATCTTAAAATGGTAGCAGAGCGTGGTTCCGATCCACGGACCTCTGATCAAATGCGGTGAACAAATGCGGCTGTATTTGGTTGGCAACCATTCATCGTCTCTTTGTTCTTCTTGGATTATTTGAATCCATTTTTCTTTAACACATGTTTCTTGTGGGAACTTAATAGTTAAATACAAATAGTGATTCATCATCAGTACATCTATTTAATATTTTAAATCCGAAAGTAACTGTCCGTCTGTTACCTTTTCACGCCTTAAGGTTGAAAGACAAAATTTTGTGCTGCGCCTTTATTCACGCTACTTTCCCTGGATTCTTTCGACGTGTTTGAATAGGTGGAATCTCCATTTCCTCACACTCATAGTCTGACGGGATGGCGGAGAGAGATCAGGCGAAGGGCCCACGCTGTGCTTTCGAAGCAAGTCGCGTTTTATAATAATTGTTTAAGTACTTATAATTTTGTATTCGAAAATATAGTTTCAAAGAAAAGTTAATCTGAAAAAAGAAAGACATCAAAAAATCCGACAGTTAAAATATTTTAAATCATAATGGCATGTAACCTCCATACTTCCTAATTCACATTTCAAACTTTTTTTGTCAACGTTACACTACCCTATCGTTCGTTGTCATGGGAACGTAATTTTTGTTACTTGTCATCTTCCGTCATAATATTTATTTTAGAAATCGTAATAAATTTGAAAAGAAAATTTACGCATGGAAAGTAATACCTTCCGTTTTATATGAATTTTTGGAGTTGTTGGTACATTTCCTGAAGGCACAAGAAGGCATCTTTGTACAGCTATGTGTATTAAAAACGAGAAAGTTGCTCCGATGTATTACGAACTGTGACGAATGAGGAAATGATTCGCAATTGAGCCACGTCGCACAATTTAGGGAGTGACAGTTTTCGCGCGACGTAAGTATGGCGAGGGCGAATCCTTGATTTACATCAATGATAGTGACAGGATAGACCGGCTGGCCTTAAGACACAAACAACATCACGCCTGTAATCCCCGAAGAGTTAGGCAGAGGTGTACCTATAGTATACCCACATTTCACCAGTTACGTTTAAGTCCCATGTAATAGGGGGAGAGTCTATTGCCATCAACCGGGCACAAATCCAGACTCCGTGCTGTTACTGAGAAATTCCAGATGAAAAAACCCAATAACACTTTGCCTGATCAGGGAATCGAACCTAGGACCTCATACTCTGCAGTAGCGCTTGCGACCACTAGACCAACGAGGCAGTCAAAACCCTTAAAAGTCTATATGTAATACAATACGACACAACTTAGATGTAGCATCGCCAAAATTCGTAAAACCGACCATTATCCAAGCTGAGTGCGCCTTCACAATTACCAATCTTTATTACTGCTTTAGGTGAAAATGATCTTTACGCAAACGCAATAAATTATAAAGTCATATAACCAAATACATTCGTAAAATTGAAATGAATGAATACAAATTTTCAAATTTATGCTACATCTAAGTTGTGTAGAACTGTACCTAAATTGCTTAGAATATGATCTTCTGTTATATCGAAAACTAGCTTCTGCCCGCGACTTCGTCCGCGTAGAATAGTTACTTTGAGCGTATTTATTTGGATAAGGATTAATATCATGTTTATAAAAACCTTCGCAAATAATGCATTATTTTAGAGCAAATTTGGTTAGCATAAAAAAGGTTATAGTGAGGCAACCTTAAAAGATAGACATGCTGTCGCGGACTTTTTTTGTGAACTTTTAAAGGGGAACAATTCTGTAATACATGATTTTTGCGAAACTTTATCCGTTTACGCAGCAGAAGCTCTCAAAATGAAAAAAAAAACCCCGATTTTGAAACATTCTTTATTCGTTCTCCGCTCCAATTTTTGAAATCGGACCAGTAGTTCCTGAGATTAGCGCGTTCAAGCAAACAAACAAACTCTTCAGCGTTATATATTAGTATAGATACTGCAGTATTAATTTTGATATAAATATATGGTAAAGTTGAGGATTAATGTTAAGTACTATGTTTGATGAAAACACGATTCCATAAAATTTTCTCTTTAGAGAAAAAAATCCAAAGTTACCACCAAACCGAACGATAAACCGCAGGTACCTATTAAAAAAATACATCAAATTAGATCATTAAACGTTGCATAGTAACTGAACTTTTATAGTTCAGTTACTATATATATGCATATACTACGTTTTTTTTTTAAATTACTTAAACTATTGGCGCCTTGGAGCCTTCTCTCCGCCGCTCAGTGTCGCTCTCAGTCAGTCCGCGAGCAGTATCGTGCGAGTGAGATGAGGAGTGAATTTGAGCAGAGGTATTATGGGGGATGCACTTAGGTAGCCCTACACTTCAATTTACTTACGTTTTCTGCGGTCAGTACCAGTTGAATGTTGATCAAAATCTGACTTGCGATCGTAAAAAATCAAAAAATCAAATCAAATTATTTGCTAGAATGCAGGTATACAAATAAGGTCGTGAAGAATTAAAGTTGAGCCATACATTCTGCTCAAGATTGCACAATAAAAAAACAACAAATAAAAAAACAATGTATTTGCAGGATTATGATAATTAAAATCATCAATAGAACTCTTAAGTTCAAATTACCCTATTTGATAAACATTTTCTGAATCATGACATTTGAGGCCAATTTGCGGGCTACCTTAGTGCATCCCCCTTAGATATGACTTATTGAGCATTAAAAAAGGACCTTTGTTTACACGATTTTCTTGCCGTGAAAAGCTACGGTTTACTTACCGTGTGTTGGCACGGTCGTCAGTTTTGCATGAATCACTATGGAAGCTTGTTGACAGATACGTTTTTTCTAAGAAATCGTGCCGTGTATAAAGGGGTCAGGCCCTTTAGAGACGACGCGCTTGAAGGCCCGGTTACATGCAGTGACTTGCAATAGCTTGTGTCAAAGTTTGTGCAAACAATATAGTGCTGGGTGCACTGTGCGGCGTCCTCATCACGACATAGAAAAAAACCGGCCTATTGCGTGTCGGACTGATTTATAGCATTGTGAAGGTTTCCGTCGTAGTCGGAATGAATGTTTACGCATGCACGATTTAAAAGACCACAAAAATAAGTTTGTATTTCTCGAAAAAACAATAAAAAACAAAGTTATACCTGCTGTTGTAACCAAAAATACTCCATATCTCCAAAACGATTGACTTAAATAGCAAAGCCTCTTGGAAACATCATAATCTTTTTAATTATGGGACCTAAAAATACCCCACACACTTTTATGCGTTGGATGTTTTTCCTCATGCCTCGGTTGCATGTGTAATTTTTTTTTTTTAATTTTTTGCTACACCATTGTTTAACGGTTTTCAGATACACTTTCTTTTTAAAAAAATTGGCTCTCCGGGAGTACCGACAGAAGTGAAAACTTGAACAAGATCGCCTTGGTGGAAGAAAAATACTCGTATAGAACATTGATCTGTAAACTAATATAAATAAAGATCACAATCGCGTTTACAAAACTTATAGAGTAAAAATACTTGCATAGAACATTGATCCGTAACGTAATATAAATAAAGAGCACAATAGCGTTTACAAAAATGAGGTGTCGTCATGGTGTCGCGAAATGTTTTAGTCTCAACTCAAAAATGCCCAACGTGCCTAAAAAAGTTTTCACTTCAAAAATTCATCGACATAGTGCTAATGAGTAAAATGGCTGTGTAACATTCGAACAACATAGTATCAAGTTCTTCTAACGTAACAGACAGCTGTACTGCTGGGGAGTTTGTTGCGCCACTTCTTCTTCCCAGCTAAAGCACTAGGAAGTGGTGAAGGGACTGTTTTATGTAATTTTGACGTTCAAATAGTGCTGATTCTCAGCTTAATTTGAATAAATGACTTTAGATTTTGATTGTCGGTCGTCTGCAATACGTTTTCACACTGAAGTGAAAATATACTTGACTATAAAATATGTTCCAGGTGGAGAGGAATTGGCGAGAGATTACAAGCAGGGAATACATGTTCCACCGGCTGTTCTTGGAGGTAAGACGCCATATTGTTACATTATCTTTACAACTAAAAGTTTTTTTCATGGGTGTCGTGTCGTTTTTATGGTTTTGAAGAGTTTTAAAGCCGATAGTGGCATTAAAACGTAAATCCAAGATGGCGGCTGTGAAAACTTTAAAATTTTTCATCCTGGGTGTCGTTTACATAGTTTTCGAAGGCGAAGTCGATAGTGAGCCTGAGGTCAAAATGTAAATCCAAGATGGTGGCCGCGAAAATTTTGTTTTTGTTTTAAATCGTATGTGATAAGGAACTTCGTTCCTGACTGGAGTACCCCGACTGCACACGTTTTTTTTTTTAATGGTGCAGTTTTCGGTGATCCCCTGGAAGCGAGACGAACGGGACCTGTCGATGTTGCGAAGTTTGTAGAAGGCCTATGTTCAGCAGTTAACGTCTTTCGGCTAAATATTGATGAATTAATTAATTCATTACTAAGCCAACCTTTATATTAGAGTGCAAACGTATTTATAATTTCCTGAAACTATGTATGAAAGGATGAAATGAAATTATCTGAGGAAGAGGAGTATAATATTAGATTAAAATAGATGTGCGTGGGTGCTAGTATGGTGCAATTAGTAGCATGCTGAAAGTCAATACAGGCTGCATGTGTGCCACCAAATGAGACTAAAAAAAACTTTTTTACAAAAAATACAACCGACTTCCAAACTACAAAGTGAAAAATAACTTTAATTTCGGAAATCGGTGTCTTTGGATCAGTATTTAAGTTTTTTGACACCGACTTCCGAAATTAAAGTTATTTTTCACTTTGTAGTTTGGAAGTCGGTTATATTTTTTGTAAAAAACGTTTTTTTTTTTCACTTTTTAGTGGGTTGATTTGTAATTTATCTAAGTTACAATAGCCTTATGTCAACTGCTCATCAAAAAAACCCAAATCGCTATAGATGTGCCTTTAATATTTGAAGAGTTCCCTCGATTTCTCCAAGATTCCATCATCAGATCGTGACCAAATGACAATGGGACCAACTTGAAAGTATACCCTTTCAAACAAAAAAGAATTTTTCAAATCGGTCCAGCCGTCTTCGAGTAATCGGGGAACATACATAAAAAAATATCCTGACGAATTGAGAACCTCCTCCTTTTTTTTGAAGTCGGTTAAAAAGAGAAGATAAAAAAGAGTTTGTCTTGGACATTACTGACATCAGTGAAGGAAAACATCATGAGGAAACCTGGCCTTATAGTTTAAAAAAAAGTCTTATATCGCCAACCCGTCACCAAGCAAGCTTGGTGATCAATGCTCGTGTCTTCTGTGTATGAGAAGAGGCATTTGTCCAGCAGTCGAACAATAATAGGCTGATATTATAATTGATACCGTTTGCAGGCTGCCGCGATCGAGAAGATAAAGCTGGCGGACATCAAGAATTGGGTCGAGGAACACTTCCCGACCGGTAACAAGTCCAAGTTCAGGAAACTTTCTGTACAGGTATGTAACGAATTTTGTATGGAATTACAGTTATCATCTGCCTAGCTTTTTTCCCCAACTATGTTGGGGTCAGCTTCCAGTCTAACCGGATTCCAGTTTTTACATGGAGTGACTGTCTATCTGACCTCCATAATCCAGTTACTGGATAACACGATACCCCTTTCGGGCTTCTTACTACTCCTAACGACTATTTAAGATTTACGAATGACAGCCGGGATCAATGGCTTAACGTGCTTTCCGGGGCACGGAAACAAGCGTTCTTGCCCTCTTAATAAGAACAACAATGCTATCAAGCAGAAATAACTGCGATTGTATTATTTCCCTACAGCAAATTTTTCACCTAAAAAAATACAATAGACGTGGATATATTTAGTAACCTGTTCCGTTTGGCTATTTCTAAAGAGCCATAAAACACACTGAGCCACACCGAGCGCTAAATGCAGACTGAACTGAGTCTGCGTTTAGCGTTCGGTGTGGCAACACGCCGTGTTCGAGTTCGCGACAAGTCAATCGTCATCCTGAGGAGGCCTTTATCGGGATTTCTTCCAGGAGTTTTTTTATGGCTCTTTAGAAATAGCTAAGCGAAAGAGGTTACTAAATAAATCCACGTCTATTGTATTTTATAATGGATTTCCGCAAAGTCACGCCTGAATCCATAAACTATCTTAAAATTTTCACCTGTTAATTTGACATTCTCGCTTCCTCAGATAATGGGCCATAAATCGAGCAACGTGACTTCCCCAGACACCGTCGCGAAGAAACACTATGAACTAACTTACTTAGACGCGAGCCAGCCGATCGGAGACACTACCGAAAATAATGCGGACTTTGTTCACGATATCAACACTTTTAAGAGCAAGCTGCCGTACATACACGTTCCTAAGATAAATTTAGGACACTGCTGAGGTACTACGGTTCGGTTACGGAGAGCGTCTATTTAATCTGACGTCATGTTCCACTGATTTGATTGGCTGCAATCACAACAGCGATCGAGTTTTAACAGATTTAATTAAGATTGCCAGGATTCGTGGGAGTTGAGGTCGTGAATATTGAAAACTATACTGAGTCTCGTGTCAACTCGGTCTCAAGTTTTATGACCGAGCCTGTAACGAACGTTGGCGTCTAGTAGAGGCTTTTAAAAACCGGGTGCTATTGACCACAAAGATGTAAGTACTTCAGGAAAACTCCTGAAAAGAATAAGAATACTTGGCTTAAAGAGTAATAAACTTGGTTGGAGTCAGATTATAAATCTTCTCCTACGCTAGTCAATTGAAGTTATTTTGGCATCCGATATATATCGCAATAAATATCAAACAATCAACCCCTATTTTGATCACATCGTGTGTATCTTTTACCAATCACAGTCACCGCTTTTGTAGATGTGAAAGAGAACTCTCATTGGACGATCGACAACGTCGCGTCATAAAGCTTATTACTGATTGGCATTTACTGTTGAACGTGTTTGATCGAGGCTTAGGAGATTATCATTATATTTTTACAACTTTTATTTTATACAACAGCTTGACGTATATCGATATTTAAGATTTTATTGTTTCTGTTATTCCGTCCAATGTATCAATTTTGTTATCTTTTATAGCTCGACTTTATTTTTTTCTTTTTAATTTCTCCGGGTTTTAAGAAAGACAACAAATCCTGTTTTAATTCAGATTTTATTATACCTAATGAATTACTTTTAAAAGTTTTGTATATGGATGGACTTTACAGGGATATAAACATGATAATATGACGATATGCATCCAGTGGATGTTTCTAGAGAAAGAAGCTCTTCGAGACTCTTTCGACTTATTTTGACAACGTCCACCAGCTTCCACGTAATCTGCAGCCAGTTTAAGGCGCTGTCCTAATAAAACGCGATGACTCGATTATCAGTTATGAATAATGAAGGTCATCCATTAGACAACTGTACGTGTAATCACGTTTCCGTCTGAACAAAACTCATGCGCACTCGCGATGATCGCGTAGCCGCGTTTTATAAGGACATCGTCTAAGGCCTGAATTCCTTTACGCTGATGTCGGTCGCGTACGCAACGTAGATACGTACGCGCCGCTGACGTCAGCGTCGCAGTATGGTGCTATATAGAACACAATGTATATAGGCACGCGCGACCGATATCAGCACCTGAGGAATTCAAGCCTTAGTGGAACTATTCGCAAGCTGTGTGTGTGCCTAGATACCAGAGAACAAGCAAATACACGCGGAAAACATGGTTGAAATAGTAATATAGATAGCTTATTAATGTTTCTAATGATATTATTTGGCATGCTTGGCTTGTTACATCTCTACCAAAGCTATGTAAGTACTATATTTCTATTTTCTTAATGTCTCTCGGGAATCATCGCATTTCCGAATACAAACGAATGCTAATTTCCATGTCCATCAATTATTAGATTTATCTTGTACGATAATTTGGATTCAGACCTAAGTACTTTATTGTTGTTTTGATTTTCGTGTGAACTATATAGAGCTGTAAAACTATTTTCCTATCTGTCGTGCCTGCGACTTTTGCAGCTTTCCTACCATTTTTTTAATTAATTAAGTTAAAAGAGTATTAACAACTCTATATACTTCCAAGTCGATTGAGAGCGTCCGGTCTGCACCAAGTGCAAAGGGCAACTGATAGAAATCCGACGACTGACGAAACACGAAGTTTGCCGAGGGACATTAAGTACATAGTTGTACTGTACCGAATACTATAATGTTAATATTATGCCTATCCTTCATACAGGGTCAAATTAAATTAGCTAGCGCAACTACGCAGTAACGATATCTAAGCATGATAAAACAAAAAATTAGTTAATTCAATTATGTTTTTTTTTTGGGGTCGTCAACCGCATTTAGGGGCCGTTCAAGTATTACGTAAGCAGTTTTATTACAATTATTTACCTCCCCCTTCCCCTTGTCAGCAAAAGTAAGCAAAGCTCTTACCGCATTTTTCTTTTAATGTAAGTATTCTGTTTTTTTATTGATTGATGAGCAATAGATTGACGGAAGAAATTTAGGTAAGTGAATAGCACGCTGTAATTCCCCTACTCGGTTCTAAGCGAGTACCTAAACGTTTTCATTATTTGTGGGAATCCCCGAATATGCGTTTCGTTTTCAAGCATAGACAATGTGTGGGTTGCAAAAAGTAAATAATTACTGCTGACGTAATCAACATCTAGACCCCCCCCATGTCATCAAAAATAAGCAAATCATAGACCCCCCGCCCCCCTATAGTGCTTACGTAGAACTTGAACGGTCTCTTAGTGTTCGAAAACCATTTTTTTTGTGTGTAAACTTTACAGAGGTGATGGCTATCGATATCTAAATCGATAATCAAATTTACTATTACTATATCTCAACACGATAAACCTAATTTTATCAACTCACACTTCATAACAACACTGCTAGCGGTCATTGACCCCAAAAAATCAAGTATTTAATTTTTTTTTGTTCGTTTCGTTTCGCTAGCTAAGTTTGACCCTGTATAGGTTACTTTATTATATTAAAAATAACAGTGTAATTAAGGCGTTAGGTACTAATACCTATATTGTATATATAAAAAATAGATACGTAATAAAAACATTTAAAAAAAACAGCAAAGTATATAAAGTAACTGATTGTAAATATTGTACTTAAACTTCTGCTCACCACCGCGGAAACAAAACTACAATATCTTGCGTTTCGTAAAGTAATTATGAAATAAAGAATGACTCAAATTGATTAATAGTTAAATAAATAGTCTTAATAGGACACAAATGTTTGTATTTTACTTAATACCCTATAATACATAATACGGAGCTCGTGGCTAAATAATAACAGCCGCACGGGTCGATCCACCAGGTTAAGCTACGCTTGCCGAGGTTGGTCCGTGGATGGGTGACCATTTTACATACCGAGACTCCTCCGTGCCTCGGAAAGCACGTTAAGCCGTTGGTCCCGGCTGTCATTCATGGATCTTTGACAGTCGTTACGGGTCGTCAGAAGCCTGAAAGTCTGACAACCAGTCTTACCAAGGGGTATCGTATTACTCAGTTACTGGGATGTGGAGGTCAGATAGGTAGTCGCTCCATGTAAAATACTGGTATTCAGCTGCATCCGGTTAGACTGGAAGTCGACCCCAACATAGTTGGGAAAAGGCTAGGCTGATTGATTGACCCTATAATACTTCAGTTTTGTTTTATTAAAGCGTCTACTTTTATCGGTTTGTTTTCAATCTTTACTACAAATATTAAATTCATTCATTCATTCATTCACTGATAGACAACGCACAGCCTTTACCACTGGCACGGATTAAGTACAGAAACCATTGGTCTCTCACCGAGTCGCAAAAGTTCCGCCTTGGGGGTTGCCAAATGATTTACACCAATGGCAAAACCATTTAAATAAAAAGCGACTCTTGCCAGACACAATAAAGTGCAATTCAGGTCGCACAGCGGTAAACACCTACAGTTTAAATTCACCTAGAAGTTGCCTCTCTTTCTATTGTACAACTCATTACGGCCACTGAATTCGACAAGTCAAGCCCACCGCGTACTTACTTGTAGTGATGTGCCGGATATCCGTATCCGCGGATATCCGAGGGAGAAAAAATCTGTATCCGTATCCGTATCCGTTACTTTTTGGCGGATCTTGAACGGATCTTTTATATTAATACATTTAATTGCGTATATGAAATTCTAAAGATATGTAGCAATGAAATACTGTTAAATTCAATGCAAATTAGTAAAAAAAAAAACATATTTATTATAATTCAAGTAGAGTAAGTACCAGTAAATTAAGTTATAAGGTAGTAATTAAACTATCTTTGTAGTAAGATCAAACCTCTAATATTTGTGCTATGCTAATTGAAATAATAATGTGAGTTAACACATCAATTAAAACTATGTTGTTTTCAAGAAATTAAAAAAATATACGTCATCATTAATATTGAGTAATGGTAAATTGTATTTCAAAAAGAGTAACTTGGCAGCTTTGTCCCCCAAAAGTCAGTTACGATGAGAATCATAAATAATTCCTGCTGAACCTGAAGAAAGTTGAGATCCGTATCCGTATTCGCGGATCTTGACCCTTATGATCCGTATCCGTATCCGCGGATCATATTTTTTAACGATCCGGCACATCACTACTTGTAGCTTCATACCCAAAATGCGGAGTGAACCATCTATATTCATATGTGCTTTTTTGAATCCAGAGCGAAGTGAGGGATTCTTTTGTAGAATCTTGAACGTAGCGAAGGATTCAAAGTACGTCGCCCGAGCCAAAATATATTTTGCGCCCGAGTGATACACTCTACTTTTCATCACCCTCTATGAGAAAATAAAAGGCGCCTCATATTTTATTGTGATATTATTATTTAATAACACATAAAGTAACAACTAAATTAAAATTAAATAGTATCTAATAAATAATAAAACAACTAAAAACTTATATTTCTCCCGCGATTTTGCAGGTAATAAATTATCCATCACATTTCTTGCGTAAGTTCTAATACTTTCAGGAGTTAATTCTATACTTTCACTATCATTTGAAGAATTCATTTTTCAAAACAAAACCATGAATTTCTAACAATCCGTGAAAATTGACGAAAACACGGGCTGTAGTTCGCGCGTTTTTAATTTTTTTTTTTTTTTTTTAATTCAGCCGGCGGGCGGCGCGACTATGCGCAATTATCTTTGCCGCGCACTTTTTGAATTTGGAACATCTTAGTGTTCAGCGCCAAAGAAATCGAACGCAAATATTGTTTGAATAAACACTGGCTGGTACGACGGCCCATAGTCGCGCCGCCGGCTGAATAATAAAAAAAAGAAATCAAATTAAAAACGCGCGAACTACAGCCCGCGTTTTCGTCAACTTTCACGGATTGTTAGAAATTCATGGTTTTGTTTTGAAAAAATGAACTCTTCAAGTAACAGTGAAAGTATAGAATTAACTCCTGAAAGTATTAGAACTGACGCAAGAAATGTGATGGATAATCTATTAGGTACCTGCAAAATCGCAGGAGAAATATATGAAAGCCTATGGTAATTTTATTGAATGGAGAAATGCAAGAGGCGCCAAGAATTTTCAGAAGCTATGTATTTGGCCTACTTCCAGTACTTATCCAAAACGAAACAACCTTCCACTCTTTGGA
The DNA here is from genome assembly GCA_963680765.1 of Agrochola lychnidis. Lineage (NCBI taxonomy): Eukaryota > Metazoa > Arthropoda > Insecta > Lepidoptera > Noctuidae > Agrochola > Agrochola lychnidis. The sequence continues at coordinate 10,897,901 of OY796868.1, read as the reverse complement.
GTACCTACTCAATGCTAAAATCAACAGTCAGTTCTAATAACGACGTAAAACTGGACACATTCGAAATTATCGTATCTGAAGTGGATGTGTACGTTACCCCAGCAAGAAAGTATCTCCTAGAGTTATATGAGTAGAACGTAGAGTCGTTTAGAATTTTCCTGCTAGAAAAACGTTACCCCAGCCAGAATCGTTTTTCCTTTTTTTTTCCAAAACGACAGGGGGCACACATTTTTTATGTGGGGGCACATTTACAGCAGATAAGGCACCAACTATACGTTCTACTCATATAACTCTAGGAGATACTTTCTTGCTGGGGTAACGTACACGAAGTGGATGTCTGATGGAATTAAACCTAAAAAATCCAAAGTGTTCTCAGTCAAAAACGTGGAGACTTTCCTTAAGGCTCCTGGCCGTGACTTCACTCGACAGAGTTTAGGTAAATTCTTGCGATGCTATGTTTGTGTGCACCGTTCACGCACACACGCCTAAACATCGAGCGTAGTGATCGCTTAAACAGTTTTGATCCTATAGACGGTATTTTGTTAAGTTACGTAGGTACGCTTATGAAATAAGTCTGGAATGTTTGTGTATATTCGTTTAGTATATTTATAACAATTCTGTTTTATATGGAATTTTATACTTTTTGTATGGAAAACATGAAAAATTATTACCTACATGTTGAGTTTTATGGGTTTATGGGTTTCATAAAGGGGGTCGAAATTTTCATTATTTTTGCGATAAGACACAATTTTCGAGATATAAGCAAAAGAACAGAAAAAAGATAAAGTACAGTTTTTGCAACTGAATGAGTTATTAATTTAGTGAAAATGAAAAATTCGCTATTGGTGCCGATTCTCTTGTATACCGAACTAAACTTACTAAACTATCACTAAAATTCCTTAATTTTGACTATGAGAATCTCAAAGCTATTCTGCAAAATAAATTCTCTAAATTTAAAAATAATTTTGACACATCTAAATCGAATTTGACAACCGCGACTCCACACGTGATACCTAACCACGTGAATCTTTTTAGAGCCGGAGGCGCGCAGGGGGGGCAGCCTCGACGTGTTTTATATGGATTTTTCACTTTTTGTGTGGAAAATAAGAAAAAATATTACCTACATGTAGAGTGTTAGAGGTTTAAGGGTTTTTTAAAGGGTGTCCAAATTTTCATTATTTTTGCGATTGGACACACCGTTTTCGAGATATAAGCAAAAGAAAAAAAAATATTCGGTACTGTTTTTTCATCTGAAGTCGAGGTGTTTGTGTGAATTTTAGTTCATGACAACCAATTTTATTCCACATGTTTTTAGTCACGATAAAAAAATAGTCATATTTAGTTAGAAAATCTAAATTTTAGGTTAAAAACGTCAAATTCAGAATAGCAAAATTGCCATTTTCACTAAACTAATATCTCAGTGCCATCTTAGTGCTGTCAAACTAAAATATAGTTAAGTTGTGTCACTTTAGTCTATTTCAGAATGGGAAATCGTCGTTTGACAGGAATAAACTAAATTTTGGTGATTTTTAGTTTAGTTTAGAGGCATTTGTGACAAGAGAATCGGCACCAATCTGAATTTGACTTTTCTCACCTAAAATTTTGATTAGTGCCGATTCTCTTATACACCGAACTAAACTAACTAAACTATCACTAAAATTTCTTACTTTTGACTATGAGAATCTCAAAGCTATTGGTGCCGATTCCCTTGTTCACAAACTAAACTAAATTTAAGTTCAGTGCATCTTTTTCTTACAATTTCATTAAGAAAAGGACAGAAGATAAATTTTAGTTTAGTCCTGTCAAATTAATCACCACCCATACAAGTTTAGATGTGATTAAAAACTTGCCGACTAAAATTACGTCAATTAACGTCAAGCGCTGATTAATTTGACAGGACTAAACTAAAATTTATCTTCTGGCCTTTTCTTAATGAAATAGAAAGAAAAAGATGCACTTAAATTTAGTTTAGTTTGTGAACAAGGGAATCGGCACAATTATGCAAAATAAATTCTCTAAATTTAAGAAAATTTTTGACACATCTAAATCAAATTTGACAATCGCGACTCCACACGTGATACCTAACCATGTGAATCTTTTTAGAGCCGGAGGCGCGCACGCTCGACGTGTTTTATATGGAACTTTTCACTTTTTGTATGGAAAATAAGAAAAAATATTACCTACATGTAGAGTATAAGGGGTTTAAGGGTTTTATAAAGGGAGTCGAAATTTTCATTATTTTTTGCGATTGGACACACCGTTTTCGAGATATAAGCAAAAGAAAAAAAAAAGATTCAGTACTGTTTTTGCATGTGAAATCGAGGTGTTGGTGTGAATTTAAAGTTCATGACAATCAATTTTATTCCACACGTTTTTAATCGCGAAAAATAGTCAGATTCGGTTAGAAAATCTAAATTTTAAGTGAAAAACGTCAAATTCAGAATAGTAAAGTTGCTTTTTTCACTAAATGAAAATCTCAGTTCCATCTTAGTGCTGTCAAATTAAAATCTAGTTAAGTTGTGTCACTTTAGTCTATTTCAGAATGGGAAATCGATTGCCCATTCTGAAATAGATTAAAGTGACACAACTTAACTATATTTTAGTTTGACAGCACTAAGATGGCACTGAGATATTAGTTTAGTGAAAATGGCAATTTTGCTATTCTGAATTTGACGTTTTTAACCTAAAATTTAGATTTTCTAACTAAATATGACTATTTTTAATCGCGACTAAAAACATGTGGAATAAAATTGGTTGTCATGAACTAAAATTCACACCAACACCTCGACTTCAGATGAAAAAACAGTACTGAATTTTTTTTTTCTTTTGCTTATATCTCGAAAACGGTGTGTCCAATCGCAAAAATAATTAAAATTTTGACACCCTTTATGAAACCCTTAAACCCCTAACACTCTACATGTAGGTAATATTTTTTCTTATTTTCCACACAAAAAGTGAAAAATCCATATAAAACACGTCGAGGCTGCCCCCCCTGCGCGCCTCCGTCTCTAAAAAGATTCACGTGGATAGGTATCACGTGTGGAGTCGCGGTGGTCAAATACGATTTAGATGTGTCAAAATTATTTTTAAATTTAGAGAATTTATTTTGCAGAATAGCTTTGAGATTCTCATAGTCAAAAATAAGGAATTTTAGTGATAGTTTAGTTAGTTTAGTTCGGTGTACAAGAGAATCGGCACCCATGTCTAACTAAATATGACTTTTTTTAATCGCGATTAAAAAGGTGCGGAATAAAATTAGTTATCTTGAACTAAAATTCACACCAACACCTCGCTTCAGGTGCAAAAAACAGTACTGTATCTTTTTTTTTCTTTTGCATATATCTCGAAAACGGTGTGTCCAATCGCAAAAATAATGAGAATTTCGATCCCCTTTATAAAACCCTTAAACCCCTGAAACTCTACATGTAGGTAATATTTTTCTTATTTTCCTTACAAAAAGTAAAAATTCTATATAAAACGTCAAGGCTGCCCCCTGTGCGCCTCCAGCTCTAAAAAAAATTCACGGGGTAGGGCAAATAAGTACCACGTGGACTCGCGATTGTCAAATATAATTTTAGTGTGTCAAAATATATTTAAATTTAATTTAGAAAATTTTTGTTGCAAGAATAGCTTCAAGATTTTCATAGCCAAAAGTAAGGAATTTTAGTGATAGTTTAGTAAGTTTAGTTCGGTATACAAGAGAATCGGCACCATATTGCCATCTTAGTGCTGTCAAAATAAAATATATTCTAAAATTATTTCACGATAGGAAATCATCGTTTGACAGGAATGAACGAAACTTTGGTGATTTTTAGTCTAGTTTTGAGGCATTAATTTGTGACAAGAGAATTGGCACCAGTATCCATAAAGGGATCTGAGACACTTGCGCGAAAGACATTTTCGCGAAAGACACTTGCGCGAACCCACTTGCGCGAAAAAGTTGCGGAAATGAGATTTCTTCATAACATCACGCCATCAATTTCAAAGGGCCCAACACTTTGAAATTGATAGCGTGATGTTATGAAGAAATGTGAAAATTTTCGCAGCCGCCATCTTAGATTTACGTTTTGACATCAAAATCTGCTTTAGAATCCTCAAAAACTATGAAAAAGACACCTATGACGAAAAATCTGAATATTGTCACAGCCGCCATCTTGGATTTATATTTTGACCTCACTATCAGCTTTAGCATCCTCGAAAACTATGAAAATGATACCCATGACGAAATATTTTTAAATGTTCGCAGCCGTCATCTTGGATCTTTATTTTGACTTAAAGTAGTCTTCAGTAGCGTTAAAGAACTTCGTTCCAAAAATACTTCACTTATTGCTACAACAGCATATCGGCGCGGGCATATCGGTGACGCGAACCCATAACTTTTTCCCCTACCAAAAATCATTCAAAACTATGAAATCTAAAGTCAAAATATAACTAGTGAACCCAGCAGGCAGATGTTGTCCTGCGACAACAGCGCCACGCGAGTCCAACTATAGTTATGAACCATCCAAGTTACACAAAAAGAATTAAAAAAAAAAACATCTAAATCAGTCAAGCCGTTTAGGATAAGAAGAATTACGAACACACGTACACCGGTATTTTATTTATTGCCAGGCATGCAAAATTTTAATGTTCTTCAAAAACAAGCAAAGTACTTTAAAATAAAATGCGGATCAAAATGTGGTAGTCGACGTACAATTTCTGGAATATGTTAACATCGGACACGTACGTGCGTGTGTGCGTGCTGCGACGCAAAGTGATACGTCCTCACGCTGGGAAGGCCCGTTCGCTACTGACGGAATAGATTTTCCGCGATCGTTTATATAGTTCACTTTGCCATTTATTTACGTAATGAAGTAATTGTTTATTTATAAAATAAAATTTAGATTCTATTAAACAATTAACTTAAAATTAATATATAATTTTTAAAATTTCTTAAAAGTGTTTCTAAGTATTAGAAAAAAATATTTATTTGGCTTGAAGTTTTGAGAAAGTTACGTTATTTCAACATTTTTTTTCTGATATATTTTGTATGAAAGTTGAAAAAAGTGGTTCCCCTATGTACAAGTAGACCATATAATGATGTTGATGATATTTTTTAATTTTCAACATCAAAAGCAGTTTCTTCTAACGAAACGATCAAACGTCAGTCTCGCGTCATTTTTTGGAAAACTTGTTGCGAATTTTAGTGATTTCCCACGAATCCTTAATTTATTTCAAAAATCCCTTTCCCCTATGTACAAGACGAAGAATTGGACTTTTCAAATCAGAAATAATTTTGTTTAAATTCTCGTCCCCTTTCTCACAACGAATAAACAAAATTGATCAAAATCAGTGATTTCGTGCGGTGCGGCGGCACGGAGCCTTAATGAGGCACCCGACAATAGTAAAATAAGCAATTAGTGAATAGAGGACGGATTTAAAGCGAGGGCCATAGATGAATTACGAGCAAGTGAAGAATTCTAACGATAGTAGTAAGTATTAGAATCCTGAGCGACGCGAGTGATTCATGGTCCTCGATATAAATCCGTTTTATTCAAGAGTTGCATACTATATACCATGACAACGAGAAAAAGAAAGATTTAAGCGAAAATAGACATTTAATGAAGAAACACGTGTGCGGTCGTGGGACCCCCGTCAGAAACGAAGTTCTTTGTCACGTATGATTTAAAACAAAAACAAAATGTTTGCAGTCGTCATCTTGCATTTACATTTTGACCTCATATCGGCGTTAGCGCCCTCGAAAACTATGAAAACGACACACACAATGAAAAATTTGAAAAAATTTTGAGCGACCATCTTGGATTTTCATTTCGACCCCACTATCAGCTTTAACACCCTCGAAAACCATGAAAACGATACCCATGACGAAAAATTAAAAAAAAATCAGAGCCGCCAACTTGGATTTATATTTTGACCCCACTATCGGCTTTAACACCCTCGAAAACCATGAAAACAATACCCGTGACGAAAATTTAAAAAAAATCAGAGCCGCCATCTTGGATTTATATTTCGACCCCACTATCGGCTTTAACACCCTCGAAAACCATGAAAACGATACCCATGATGAAAAATTAAAAAAAAACAGCCGCCATCTTGTATTTATATTTCGACCCCACTATCGGCTTTAACACCCTCGAAAACCATGAAAACGATACCCACGATGAAAAATTTAAAAAAATTCAGAGCCACCATCTTGAATTTACATTTCGACCCCACTATCGGCTTTAACACCCTCGAAAACCATGAAAACGATACCCGTGACGAAAAATTTAAAAAAATTCAGAGCCGCCATCTTGGATTTTCATTTTGATCTCACTATCGGCTTTTGCACCCTTGAAAACCATGAAAACGATACCCATGATGAAAAATTTGAATCAGAGCCGCTATCTTGGATTTTCATTTTGACCAAATTCACACTTTCTCTCTCTCTCTCTCAGTGCAGTGTACTCGGGCCGATGTGTTCAATTTAATTCCACAACACTGCAGCATGCAGTGTACTCTTTTCTTTTGTTTTCTCTTTGAATTAGAAGAAGACAGTCACAAATATTAAGAGGCCGGTGACACGGCTCGCAACTACAAATCGAGATGTTTGCAAAATTCAATTCCAAGCACGTTGCGCTAGTGTGAGTGCCTGTCGGAGCGATATACACCTACAGTGAGTAATACTACCATGCACACATTGACAATTATTGCTTGACGCGATAGTACTACTAGCTTTCGAAAATTTATGATAAATTTGGATGTGTTCCGTAATAAAAAAAAATATGAATGAAAACTTAATGTATTTCCATTTTTTTTTTTCGATAATTTGTAACTTGATAACATAAACTATGCTTCTGCGGAAACAATATTACAAAAATTGTTGTTTATAATACAGAAAAAACAATATGAAAACATGTCATTTACGCTGTAAAAATGTACGAAATGCAATTCGCTTACACTTCATTTAAAGGTAAATTTTTGGAAATAAAAAGACGTAGGAGCCTAGATAAATACTGTCTCAATCCGAATATCAACATAATATGGTGGAAATATGCTCAAATTGCAAATGATTTATGTACTACGTTTGAATGGACAATTCATGCGTCGCCGCATTCTTAATACTTTTTAACCAACAGTTTTTAGCGTGACGATTTCTGAAAGTTTACAAGCCGCATTAAAGAACTTCGTTCCAAAAAAGGAAGGTAAATTAATCGCAAGGAATGTATAGCATTGAGATCGAGGTCGAATATATTGATGTTCTAAATTCAAACACCAAAATAGTGATTATAAGTGCTTTTTATTCACTATTTTCAGTGAATAAAATCAGCTTTTTAGAGGGGGAATGGTATAAAGTCTTTTTTGCCTTAAAAGTAAGTAACTGTATATGGTGGATTGGTAAAGTATAACCATAGTGTTTTAAAATGCGCATTTTATTGTAACCTGTACTTCGATAGATACTTGTGTTATTCACATTCGGTTTTGTTACAGGTGGCTTTAATTTTCGGAGTACATGGAGCTTATCGTGGCAATGAACTTTTAAAAACAACTGTTGATGATGTCGAAAATCACTCGGATGATTTAGTACTGTTAATAAAGCTGACAGACACAAAAACAAAAATTGACTGATCCTTCGTAATCCGAGGAGAATACAAAACTATTGTAGGTACAGAAATAACTGGACCTGCGTCCTGCTGATATTAAGACCAATCGGTTTTTCATCCGTTATCAAAATGGCAAGTGCTTCAAACAAGTTATGGGAAAAAAAAAGAATTCTAACATGCCACAAGAAATCGCTACTTATTTGAAGTTACCAGATATCAAACTGTATACAGGACATTGTTTTCGTCGTACTTCTGCTACAATTTTGGCAGATTCTGGAGCGGACTTACCTAACTGTTCTCAAGCTACATGGAGGATGGAAGTCGAGTGCTGTAGCAGAGTGGTATACATATAGAAGATTCCATTGAGAACAAGGCAAAAACATGTGAACGCATCGTGGAAAACATTAAATTGCAACCTTCAGTTAATCCATCCATGCCACTGTCGCTGCGCCCATCTACATCCAAACAACGAGATTCACCGTCACATTTTCCTCAAAAAGAGCCAGATTCGGACATTATTTCAAACACGCAAAATATAAAATCTACAGCAATCTCTATTCCTAATAAAACTGTAACAATAAATTTTCATAATTGCGAAAATGTCTCAAACATAAGTTTTTAGTTGTTTTATTATTAATAGATACTATTTAATTTCAATTTAGTTGTTAGGTACTCTTTGTTTTATTAAATAATAATATTACAATAAAATATGAGGCGCCTTTTATTTTCTCATAGAGGGTGATGAAAAGTAGAGTGTATCACTCGGGCGCAAAATATATTTTTGGCTCGGGCGACGTACTTTGAATTCCTCGCTACGTTCAGGATAAAGGGTAAGGAAGGACAGGTAAAAATATTATTTTGCTCCCTTATGATACAATCTACTATTGAATATGGGGTTCACTTTTGGGAGGTAAATAAGATAAAAAATTGCAAATTGTACCGTGTGACACTACTTATATCAAATGAAAGGGCTTATTGCGAGGATCTCAAATTTATTTTTTTCTGCGCTAGATCTAACGCTTTTTTGATGAACTTTTATTTATTTATTTATTTATTTGGCACCTCAACGACTTGCTCACTTAAACATACACATACAAAAATCACATACAGTTATATAAGTACTGTGAACTCGTCACTTACAGAAGTGCACAGCACTGGCAGAGAAATTTATGAATGCAGGAAGTTTTATTTAACGTTAGTTGAATTATTGCGCGACTAAACATTATAGCGCCTAGCGGATAATTTAGCGCTTTTTGATTTCTAAGATTCACACGTACTGAGTGAGTACTAAGTGACTTACCGACATGTTTTAAATTTCAAAAATATATATATTTTTTTTTATGTTCCTTATTTACAACAATCTGTCTCCTTTATGGGACATTCAGAAGTATGTTGGTTGGTGCTAAAAAAAATATTTAAGTCTTTATTTTCTGACATGGCTACACAGTACAGTGCGATTTACTTAATTACGGGGAATTCCCTTCTCAGATTTTCGTTTGCGCCGATTTGATCAATCAAGAAGAAGAAAAAGAAGAAAGCTTCTGTAGAAGTCGCCATCTAGTTGTCAGCTACCCAAAACTATTACATAGGGTGAGGGGGCAAGATCGAATGGTTTTTTGATGAGATGAGCAGTGTTGTATTTGAAGTCTTGTAGAACAGTACACATTAGTTTATGCAAAAAAATCTTTGTAGTGAGTAAAGAGCAAAGCGTGTATTTTTCTATCACATTGATAACATCCTGTTAAATCTATCTATCTATTCTGTAAAAATCTCACCGTGAAAACTTAGGTGAAGTGAGCTCGAAGTGAGGTGACAATAGTGCTAATCCCTAGCATCAAGTGGAATGACAGCTCACTTCATCTAAGTTTTCACGGTGAGATTTTTACAGAATAGATAGACTGTTCCAAAGCAGAAAAAAATAATTAATAAAATGTTTTTATCACGAGAATAAAACAGGGGGAAGATGAAAGGGGGATGGGGAAAGATCGAAATAGTTTCTAAAATCGTTCAAATGATTAATTATCAGACGTTGTTGGTGTTCACTAATCTAAAGTTTGAAGTGCCCTTAAAACTTTCAACTGTCTGTAGTGTCCAAATACCTTTAGTTAACAAAGATAAAACGATTTTACGAAAATAAATATATCAATCTTACCCCACTGGGGGAACATTTAAATTAGAGGTTTTCAAACTTTCCACTTTAATTGCATAATGTTATACTGACAATAAAACATCACTATCAATCAAATAAATCCTTTACCCTTTACTTTATCCTACTATCGAGTTATTACAAAACAAAATTTCGCATCTTTCTTTCATCTTTGTCTTTTAAATGTTTATCTTACCCCGTCAAATATTGATGGGTAAAGACGGACTTACGAGTTGTAGGTCGTAGGTTCGAACCCAGACAGGCGCTTTACTTTGTGTAAATCATTTTTCTAATTTCATCACCACTGCTCTCAAAATGGTGAAGGAAAACATCGTGAGGAAACCGGCATGTCCTAAAACCGATAATTCGAAGACATGTGACATCTACCAACCCGCACTGGGCCAGCGTGGTGGATTACGGCCCACTCCCTCTCACAGAGAGGAGGCCTGTGTCCCAGCAGTGGGAACATTATAGGCTGATGATGATGAAAGACGGAAAATTGTAATAAATCCTAAAATACGAAAAATAGCCATATTTAGATGTAATAACACAACTAAGAATTACAAATAATAAGTAGATATTCCAATAAAACACTCGTACCTACCACGTATTAAAGTTAGAGGACACGGGGTAAGATTAAAAAACTCGATTAACTTGCGTAAAAGTCGATGTGCAGACATTTGCATTTTTCACACAAACCACTCACTGAGGTGTGTGTGTGAGGTGTGCGATGTAACAAAATAGCAGTCTAAACAATGTTGCCATCGCTGCTAAAACTGCACTGAATCTGGCGCTATGGATGACTTTTTGTGTTACCCCGTTTTTCATCTTGCCCCCACTTATCCTACAGTAGATTAAGTAGATAGGTAGGTATATAATCAATACGTATATATATATGTATAGATAGGTAGCTATAGCTATGTAGATTGAGTTGAATTTTTACATTGTCGATAAATTATTGTTTGCTATGTTAGAACTAGCTGCGACCCGCGGTTTCACCCGCAGAAGTCTCGATCCCGTGGGAATAAAGAGATAAAAAGTATCCTATGTGTTAATCCAGGTTATAAACTATCTGTGTACCAAATTTCATCCAAATCTGTTCAGCCGTCTGAGCGTGAAGAAGAGACAAACATACACACCCACACACACTCACTCACAAACTTTCGCCTTTATAATATTAGTGTGATGCATTACATAATTATTAGAAAAACATTGGTAAATATCTAGTAAACAAAAATATTTACATACGCCAATGTAAAAATTCCAGATTTTTACCTACAGTTTACGAGTTTTCATTCATACAAGTATGAATGAAAACTCGGAATTAAAGATAAAAAACAGTTTATTCTTTTATTTGAACATTTATTATTTTGTGTTATTCTCTTCCTCCCTTTATTTTTGGAGTAGGTAAGTGGTGCATAAGAGGCTAAGAGCTTTTTCTGCTTGTTAGCTCAAATTATGAATAAGGTACAAACCGCTCATGTGGAAATCTGATTGAGTCTCTTGAACACCAGATATTGAACATAGTTCAGTAAGCAGTTGATCTGAATGTTAAACATTTACTTTGTTTAAGAACGCGGCGACGCATGAATTGTCCATACAAACATAATACCTAAATGATTTTCAATTTGGGCATATTTCCATCATATTATGTTGTTATTCGGATTTAGACAGTGTTTATCTAGGCTCCTAAGTACATCTTTTTTATCCAAAAAACTTTTATGAAATGAAGTTAAAACGAATTTAATTTCGCACATTTTTACAGCGTAAATGAAATGTCTTTATACTGTTTTTTCTATATTATAAACAACAATATTTATAATATTATTTCTGCAGAGGCATAGCTTATCACACTAGCGCAATGTGTTTGGAATTGAATTTTGTAAATATCTCGGTTTGTAGTGCCGTGTTCGCAGGCACTTAAGTAAAAGACACTTATTATCTTTTGATATTTATTCAATTAAGAGGACGATAAGTGACTTTTTATGATTTTATACTGAAGATGACGTCCAAACGAGTAGTGTTAATGATTTGAAAAAAATAATATGTAAAATTAGAGCATTTTCTTAATATTTTAATATAGGCATATTTTTGATTATGTTTATATTAACATAGTGAAATTAATTTGTAAAGTTATGTCTAACGCGGATAAAAAACTGAGAATGACGCAAAATCTATCAAGCGTATTTTCTGAAAACTTCACCATTTTAAAGATAATTAAATTATCGATCTTTTAGTATACGTTTTATTAAAATACCTTTTGTTTTACGTGTAATAAATTAATAATGCGTCTAATTTGGGACAACGCTCCTTGATGGGCGAGTTCTATTACTGGCTGGACGTACGACGCGTTGCGTGAGCTCAGTACAGAACACGCAAGCTAACCTTTCAAAGTCACTGTCATATATCTGCGTCTTAAGAGCGTTTATTCTGAAAGTGGGCAACATCACAAATAGATATCAAATATTTCCCTGTTTTGATTAATTTGGCAATATTACTGTATGGAAAAAATAAATGTGGCTAACTAGGGATGGGAACTAGAATATTAATAATGAATTGCAATTATTACACTGAATTTGATGTTGTAACAATTTTAGGTGTAAAAAAGGCATTTGGAAAGTTTCCCAATATTTTTTTGCATCTAAAACTAAATATTTGGTGTTACGATATTAATTATTGCATTTCATAATCAATATTTTAGTTCACTAGTTAGCTACATTTCTTAATTCCATTAAGTAATTTTGCTAAATTAATCAAAACAGGTAAATATTTGACAGCTATTTACGACGTTGCCAACTTTTACGACAAACCCTCATAAATGCTTTTCTGAAAGCTTAAATATAATTATGACTCTGAAGTACCTAAACATAATTTAAATTTTTCTGCTTTCTCACTTTGTAAATGGACGTAGATTAGCAGAAAGGACTCAACCTGTACTATGGTCAAAAATGAGTAATATATGCCAGAGGTCTTAAAGGTTGGTTCTTTCACTCAGCAAAAAAGATCCCTGATACCTACTACAGTAATGTGTATGTAACCCTGCGTTCCGAAATGCGCTAAAAGTGATAATATCGCGAATCCGACCCAATTTAATAGTCACAAAATATAAGGGCTATTGAGTAATAATTGTGACTATTAAATTTAGTCGGATTCGCGATATTATCACTTTTATCGCATTTCGGAATGCAGGGTATGTGTGCATGCCTGCACCTTTACTATTTCCTATGTTGTGTCGCTATGTCAGTAATAAACTAGCATCCAATAGCAACGGTGGTTTAATTCGGTAGCTGACAGATCACTGGCGACGAGTTACCCAGGTTTATAAAAAAAAGAAGTTCGTATAAAATGTCGAATATCGAAATCTTCCAAGTTTCGATCACGACGCCCAAGAGTGACCTATATGTATTTAAAGGTCGGCTACTACAGTACCTACATAAAATTGAACAGTGTTAAACCGAAAATAAAAGTGCCTTGTTACTGATGCAGCTTTCGGACAACACCTACCGCCTTGCACGGACTTTAATTCACCCTGATTTACTCGAGGAAGTTAAGTTCGAGGATCTAGTAGAAAATTTAGACAAGCATTGCACGCCGAAGCGTTGTACTTTTGCTGACAGAGAGAAGTTTTACGAGGCGAGGAGATCTGATGGCGAGAGCGTCGAAGATTGGGCGGCTCGTGTGAGGGGTTTAGCTATTAACTGTGATTTGGTCAGGCATTGGATATGCTGCTGCGCGATCGTTTCATACTCGGGCTTGCTCCGTGTCGGGAACGTGACCGGCTGTTTGAAGAGGATGCCAGCAAACTCACTTTTGCTAAGGCATTGGAGGTAGCTCAACAGGCTGCATATGCGCGATTGGCTCGATCCAAGTCCGCAGCAGTAGTTGACATCACGGCGCAGGACCGGATTTAGGGCAGGGCAACAGGGGCTCTGGCCCCGGGCCTCCACAAATTGTATTTTAGATAAGAAAAAAAAAAATACATCCTTTGTGTCAATAAAAGAGAAAAAAGTTTACATTCACAAAGTTTCACCTCCTTCATTTTCTTTTATGTCCTACGTTGTTAGTTGGTGATGAAATAAGTTGAATTACTGTGGACCCAAAAACCGAATTAAATAGATTTTTCGATGTCAGCGCCCAGCGTCAGTCGATCCATCATGAAAAAGTAACTTTGAGTCTCATTTCCCACAAAATGTCTTGGAAAAGTTTTTTCACCTCAGCACCTCAAACAAGCAGGTTTTTCTGTGTATAGACAGACAGTGAGCAAAATTCGATTTTGCTGCGAGCGTGAGACAAAGTAATTTTTTTTTTTGCCGAATAGTGTGCTGAGTCTACTCACAATGTTCGAAAGATATGAACTTCACTTTGTTCTGTTACTTTCACTTCGATACGAAAAGAGCGAGAAATAGAAACAAGTTGAATCGAAGTTCGATTTTAAAATTCCATAGCTAGTAGACCCAAAAAAAAAAAACAAAAAAAAAACATTCGGATACACATAAAACCGTAAAATTGCAAATCATTTGTTAAGGTTTTATTTAAATCCTGTTTTATTATATTTTTTGGAACGAAGTTCTTTAACGCGGCTTGCAATAGGAGTGCACTGGCAGAAATCGTCATTTTCATAGTTTTCGAGGGTTCTAAAGCCGATCGTGGGATCAAAATGAAAATCCAAGATGGCGGTTGCGAAAATTTTCACATTTTTCGTCATGGGTGCCATTTTCGAGGGTGCTAAAGCCAATAATGACATTAAAATGTAAATCAATCAATCAATCAATCAATCATCATTTATTCATAAGTTCACATATAAATTACATAAAAGTTACATCATAACAAAGTTACATATTAATAGTAGAAATATAGAAAAAATTAAACTATGCCTAAAATAAATCTAGTGTATAACTTATATAATATTGATTAAAGGCCCAATGAATACAATAGCGACCTGCCTGATGTAGGTTTATTCAAACCTGTGTTTCAGGCCATCACTTAACAACGCTGAGTGATTCAGTGGACTATTATGTTAACATTTAATAAACTCATTGCATAACTTCTAGCAATTTTTCTGTGTCTGAGTAATTAAATGTCAGTAGGTATGCACTCAACATTTCACTACACTTTTTATAATTTACACTATAAATATTTACAGACTTATTGATTTTATTATATAAGAACGGACCTAAAAATACATAAAATTTATTTATAAAAGTATGTCTGGTTTGAGGCTTTATACAAACTAAGTCTTTTCTTCTCTTATCAATAGGTGTTGGGATATAAGGAAGTTTATTGTGCTGGTGTAGTACTATATTCAATATAAATAGTTGACGCACGGTTAAAACCTTGCATGCCGTGTAAAGCTCATGTGTGGGAAATCTAAATGGGCGAAAGGTGGCTACCTTAAGGATAGCTCTCTGCGCACGTTCTAATGGCAGTAGGATTGATTTAGCAGCCCCACCCCAGGAAGTTATACAATAAGTGAGAATGGATTGACACAAAGCTAAATAGACCTGTTTAATTAATTTGTAGTCCGATATATATCGTAAATTCTTAAAAATGTATATTAATTTACGCATTCGAGTGCATAACAAATCAATGTGTTTACGGAAATTCAGATTTGTGTCAATCGTTACACCAAGATATTTCATATGGTCGGTTTTTGCTAAACTAGGACAGTTACATGCATCGTCAGCATACGTGCCGCACTTGTGCGCATAAATGTTTATGTTAGTAGTTGGCAGGTTAGTGTTTCTCATAGTAAATAAGATGTGTTTGGTTTTCTCTGCATTTAGTGTTAGGAGATTTTCATGTAGCCAATTAGACACTATATTAAAACCGTTCTGGGCTTGTTTATAAACCTCATCTCGAGATTTATCTGAAAACAATAGAGCCGTGTCATCTGCATAAGACATTATGACACCATTTTGGAGCGTTAAGCTGCACAGGTCATTTATGTATACTAGGAATAAAGTAGGGCCCAAAATACTCCCTTGTGGTATTCCGTAATTACTATTTCGAAGCTCAGAACTGACGTACTGACCAATTTTGACACATTGTTTGCGGTCACTAAGATAATCAGAAAGTAGTGAAAGCGTTGTCCCTCTTATTCCAAGTGCTTCAAGCTTGTCTAATAATAATGGACAAGAAATTGTGTCAAACGCCTTGGCGAGGTCTAGGAAGATTCCAATGGAGTGCATGCCCTTATCCAAATTAGTTGTTATATAATCCGTCATTTGATGTACTGCTTGATTAGCTGATTTTTTGGGCCTAAAGCCAAATTGTTTATCTGAAAGCAATTTGTTATCTTCTAGGTATTTCATTATTCTAATATTAATGATTTTCTCTAGGATTTTGGAGAGCCCTGTTAAAACAGAAATGGGTCTGTAGTTATTAACATATTTTTTGTCACCAGTTTTATATACAGGTGTAACCACTGCTTTTTTAAGCGACTTAGGGAATACACCTTTAGTCAAGCATAACTGAAAAATATGAGTTAACGGCGGAGCAAGTAGGTATTTGAAATGTTTTAGTATGTTGTTTGGAATGTCGTCCCACCCAACCGCGCAAACGTCCCTTAATCCAGAAATAATTGTTAGTACTTCATCGACATCCGTATCTAGTAAGACAAACGATTTAAGTGTGGGGAAAGTTTTTAGATGGTTTTGAGGGAGAGAACTTTTAGATTGTATGGTCTTTTCTGCTAAAATTTTGCCTACGTTAGAAAAATAGAAATTAACTTTATTTGCTGATTCGATTGGGTTGTTCTCTATTGTCAATAAGTCAAGTGGAGGTTCTGATTGTTTTGTTCTAAATGTATTTGTTTTTATAAATTTCCAAATCAGTTTACTATTTTTGCCTGCTTTCTGCAGTTCTTTTCTATCAAATTCATTTTTTATTTTTTTCAAAAGGTTATTGCAGAAGTTTCTATATCTTTTATAAGTAATGGAAAGAATTTCATTTTCAGGCTCAAGTTTGGTCTTTATGTGAAGTTTGTCTCTATGCCTAATACATCGAACAAGTCCGGGTGTAATCCAAGGTTTAATACACTTATACTTATTTGGCGTTATTTTAGCGACTGTATGTTTTATTATTGCAGAGTGAAGTGAATTTATAAAATAATTAATAGAAATGTTTGCATCGGTAGAATTATAAACTGGGTCAAAATTAATATTTCGTATGTCTTTCTCTAGGTGCGTCATGTTGACTTTAGTATAGCTACGTAAACAATTTTTTCTGGGTAAAGAAACTTGTAATGTTAGTAATACTGCTTGGTGATCTGTAAGCGAAGAGTTAGTAACAAATGTTTTTGTTGGGTTATTTGTTTTTATAATGAAATGATCTAAGCATGAGCCACTTTGATGCGTGGGGTGGTAATGAGCTGGTAATAGTCCGTGGAATGAGCAGATATTAAGATAGTTATGTGCATGTAAATCTATTTTCCCGGAAGCAATGTTGATATTGATGTCCCCCATGAGTATTATGTGTTTAAAAGTTGTAAGACTTTGTAACTGTATGTTTAGTGAATCTAAGAAATTTGCGACATTTTGAGAAGGAGGTCTGTATATAGCCATAACCACCGTATCCGAACCAATTTTAATGAGTAGGCAATTACTATTTTGTAGCAAAGGTTCTTCTACAGTTGTACTTAAATTATTGTTAACAAATACAACTAAACCATCATTCTGGTTGAAGTTTCTGTTGGTTTTATGCGAGACACATCCGTCTAAAGATGGAACAGCTGTTTGGTTTGACAACCAACATTCTGTGAGGACGATAATGTCGCAAGTTATACCCAAGTTATGTAGCAATATTTCAAAACCATTTATATTTCGACTAATGCTGCGAATATTTTGTGTAAGTAGGGTCAGTGGTTTCTCTCCCAAGGGAAAGAGGCGTTTACACTCATCAATATTACAATTTATAGCTTCAGACACAGAAAATTGATCTAGGTCACTAAGTAATTGATTAGTCATGGTAAATAAACACCTAGCAAATGTAAACAAACAAAAAACTACTCCTAGTGTGCTTAATATATAGGTTAATCGGTAGCGCTCTTAGGCGCCTTCATAATCTATGGAATGGATATAGTTGTCCTCGGCATTTTTTCGTGCTGGACAGTTTACATCACCAGTTTTATGATCCGATTTTCTCTTAAAACGTTTGCACGTCGCACAGTTGGGTGGACTGGATTTTGTGCTACATTCCTTAAAAGAGTGGCCAGTCTCTCCGCAGTGATTGCACGTCGGGCTAGTTTCACGGCAGAACTTGGCCGCGTGACCGAACTGCTGGCAGTTAAAGCACCGAGTAACGATCGTGAAATCTCGTACTGGGCATGACGTCCAATTAATGAATATTCGTCCTTGATTCACTAGAATCTTCCTGATGCTAGCTGGCACTTCTAGTATGTAATTGCAATTAGGGAGGTCTTTTTTTCCTGATTTGTGGCTCAATTTAACTTGATCTTCAAACGACTCTCGAGTTGTATTGGTCATCTTATCTGAGAGGTTTTGCTCGTAGATGCAATCAAAAACCTCCTTATCAGTCAGGGCTACTGGGACTCCAATAACAGTGATTCTTGGGCGCCGTTTTGATGGTTCTTCAACCTTAAGGCCTGAAGAAACGAGTTTTTCTAAGCTCCTGAGCTTTTGAATGTCCTCTTTGGAGTCGGTACTAATAAGAACTCCTCCATTTTTTACTTTCTTAAGGCCACGAACATGTAGTTTAAGTTCCCCGGGCGAAATAATTTTCTGTACGAGAGACTTGGTATCGTCACTTGATTTGGTCTTGTCGTTGGGATAAATGGCAACTGAGCTTAAATTTGCTGGGCGCACAAAGTTATCAGAGCCTTTTTTGACCATATTAGCATACGAAAAGGGTTCTGAAGGGTTTGAAATGTCTTCAACTACTTCTTTGAGCTGTAGGAGAGAGTTCGCGATGTTCTGTTGTTGCTGTAGGTGCTGAACGGTACTATGGGCTTGAATGGTTTTTTGCTTTAAGGCTTGATATAAAACAGCCATCTGAGATGCGCCATGTGAGACACTACGGCAAAGATTGGCCACACGAACCTTTTGTTCCGCGATCATTTTTCCGTCAGCGACTAAACTGCATACTTCACTTAGGATTTTTTCTATGGACCCCATCCATTTCTGTATCTCCGGCGTAGAAATAACTTCAGCTGGTAGCTCATTCTCCAAGGGAGGTGGTGGATTAGGGTCAACAGGCTGGAAAGCTTGAGTTGGTGTTGGCGGAGGACTCCGCGATACTAGATGGCTACGGCCAAACGGGCTAGATCCTGTGTTAGACATATCTAACACAGAAACACTATTAGATACACTATTTAAAAACACTTAGTTCATTCTTACACAAAGTCAGTAACCTCGTAATAATCACTCGCGACACACATTTATCACTGACGACGCAAATAACTATAACAATTTGTATTTGTAATCAATTATTAGTATCATTATAAGCTAAGCAAGATACAAGATGGCGGCTGTGTTACAAATACAAGATGGCGACAAATACAAGATGGCGGCTGTGTTATTTTTTAAAATTTTCATCATGGGTATCGTTTTCACAGTTTTTGAGGATGCTTAAGTCGATAGAGAGGTCAAAATGTAAATCCATGATGGCGGCTGCGAAAATTTTGTGTCTGTTTTAAATAATACGTGAGAAGGAACTTCGCTCCGAAGAAAAAAAATACGAAGTTTATTTTTTACCTTTAGGTATATGTATATGTTCTCACTGCTGAGGTGAAAAGGTGTATGTGTTACACGAGACCAAGTTATTTGCATCTCGTGTCTTTAAATCCCTCGCTACGTTCGTGACTCAATTATAGAATCCATCGCTTACTCGGGATTCAAACTCAACACTCGCAGCAAAAACCAACTTTGGTCTCTTCTTGCACAAATAACTATTTTTATTTTATTTTCGTTTCTTTATTTAGGTAACTAACAGCGATACATAATAGTATGTTACAGAATATGTGTTACAGTATTGTATGGCTAATAATAGGTTTCCCTGTATAACTCTAGGATAACTATAAAACATGCGAACGGACTACTTAGAAATATTTAAATTCAAAAAGTGCAATTTTAGGTATTACTTATAATTAAGTTTAAATTTTAAAGAGAAAAAAAGTAAAAAATTAAGTTATTAACAGTTTGTCATTTGCCTTCGTTTATGGTTTTGATTACTTGTTTTTTGAATGTAGGGTTTTTACAGTTAAATATACCGACTTGAGAGAAATCTGTGTTATAAATTCGAGCAATACGGGTCAATACACAATTTTTGGCGTAATTAGTCGAGTTTCATTTCATTTATTTATTCAATAACAATTTACATTGTGTCTGAATGTTTTACAAGGTAATTAAAAAATAATAATCTAAATAATAACAATAAAAACACAAATAATTTGAATAATAACAATAATGTCAGAACCTGTTACAAATTATCAAAAACATTAAAATTCACACATGCCTATTAATCACCAATCAAATGTCACAATTAATGTCACAATTCAATTCGTTAATGTCAGCATTTCTAAAATGTTATGTTCTTTTGTCATAATGGTCTAGCTAAACCACATCAGTGAGAAACTCGTCCACAGTATAATAGTATTTTTCTAGCAGAAAAGATTTAACTTGCTGCTTAAACTGGTTTATGTTATATAAGGATTTTAATTCCACAGGTAGTTTATTATACAATTTGATCGATTGAAAACTTGCCGCATGACTAATCACTTTCATATGTAGATGTATGTCATACTGCAAGTCCTTACGCCTTGTAGCTTCCCGCTTATTTCTTTCCTCTGCTGTTTCGAACCTGTTCAGTTTTTTCATAAGGTCAGTGAGTACTACTAGAATATACAAGCACGGCACAGTTAATATTTGTAGATCCTTAAAATACTCCTTGCACGATACACAGTATGGAATTCTCACTATAGTTCTTAAGGCCCTTTTTTGAACGACAAAAGCTGTGTTCACATTGTACGCGTAACTACCTCCCCATAGAGAAATACTGTACCTGAGCCTAGACTCTACAAGCGAATAGTACACTACTTTTAATTGTTCGATAGTGATCTCCTCTCGTAGACTTCGAAAGGCATAGCAAGCCGAACTAATTGAACTTTCTATTGCTGATAGTTCCTTTGTCCAGTTTAAACTTTCGTCAATGTAAATACCTAGAAATTTTACGTTATCCACTAAGATTATATTTTCATTATTCAAAATTATGTCAATTGTGTCCTTATTTCTCGACGTTGTTCTCAATAACATATTATTTGTTTTACTAGTGTTAAGGTTGAGACTGTTGATGGTAAACCAAGAACGGAAGAGAGCCAGAGCCATGTTTACTTTATTAGACAGAGTTTCTATATCATTAGCGGATATTATAGCATTCGTATCGTCAGCAAAAAGAACAAGTCCCGCATCTATATGCTTTTGCATGTAATTAAATCATTAATGAACAATATGAAAAGGATTGGCCCTAATATTGAGCCTTGTGGAACTCCCTTCTTTATTAGTTTAGAACCCGATTTGTAAACTTTTTCACAATTTGCTTCAATCACTTTAATTTCTACATATTGCTTTCGATTTTCCAGATAAGATTTAAATAGTTTTAGAACCGGTCCTCAAACTCCATAGTGTTCCATTTTTGCTAATAGTAGCTTGTGATCAACTGTGTCAAAAGCAGAGCTTAAATCAAGGAATAATCCTGCAACTTTCAGTTTCTTATTAATCTTGTCAACAGCTTCCTCCATTAAAGTAACAATTGCGTCATTTGTTCCCACATGTTTCTGATACCCGAATTGCCTGAGATTCAGAATTTTATTGGGATTTAAATGCCTCAGGAGCCTAATTTTAAGAATTTTTTCAATTTTTTTCGGTATTATTGGTAATAGCGAAATCGGTCTGTAATTATTGGGATCTAAATGGGAACCTTTTTTATACGTAGGTAAAACTCGGGCTATTTTGAGTTGATCAGGGAATGTACTCATATTTATACACATATTGACTAAATGTGCTAGTGGATCTGCCAATAAGGCAATGTGATCTTTTATCAATTTTATTGGTATTTCATCATGACCATAAGATTTCTTCTTTGCCATTGCATTGACAATATTTGTTATTTCAAATAATGTTACTTGTTCGCAGCTCATTTCTACGCTCACTCTGTTGACATTATCTTGCAAGGTTCTTATAGCTTGTTCAAAAGTGTCAATATCACTAACTAGCTCGGCTTTGTCAAAAATATTCGAAAAAATGTCTACTATTTCTTGGGGATTTGATATGATTATATCATTCATTTTAAGCAGCATGGTTTTTTCACCGTCTCGTTTGAGTGCCGAGGCACGTATAGCATCGTAGTATGACGAGTGCGCCGTAGGGGAGTGTTAAAAGTTACCTGAGCGATCAGCTCTGGGCAATCGAGCCGTCCATTAAGTATATCATAAAGCTAACACATATCCATAACTTTGCGCCTTTCATTCAGTGTTAGGAGACCATGTGTTCGACAGCTATTTTCATAAGCCATCGGAGGTTTACGGAGGCGATAATTTAGATGGTTAATCAATTTTCTTTGAAGCCGTTCTAGTTGGTTCTTATAAATAATGTATTGGGGGGACCAGATTGGACACGCATATTCTAAGACGCTGCGCACATATGCAAAATACACCATTAAAGCGCCTCGATGTTTTTAAATACCTTACATGACCTGACAACAAAGCCTAAGTTCTTATACGCTTTTGTGCTGCTAACTAAGTCTATGTGATCTGAGAATGTTAATTTATTATCAAACATAACTCCTAAATCCCGAACTATTTTGACCTTATTTATGACTATTCCATTAAATTGATATGAGCAAGCTATACGGTTCTTTTTACGTGTATAACTAATACATTGACACTTTGTGACGTTTACTGTGATCTTGTTTTTTAAGTAATAATTATTTAAGTTATTAAGGTCCTCTTGAAGAGCACTACAGTCATCGAGTGTTCTTATTTTATAAAATATTTTTTTGTCGTCAGCGTACAATAAGTGTTCAGAGTGTTTAAAAGAGTCAGTGATATCAAATAAATATGCGTTGTAACAGAGAGGCCCCAAATGGGAACCTTGTGGAACACCGCTAGGGATTTCAATAAAGTTAGAACGGCATCCTCCTATTACTACAGCTTGTGATCTTTTAAATAAATATGATTGGACCCATCGTAATAGACCGCCGCGTATGCCCAGTCTGTATAGCTTGTTGAGCAGGATGACATGATCCACGCGGTGAAAAGCTTTTTTGAAATCCGTGTAGATCACGTCAACCTGCCCACCTCCATCTATATTCTCAAGGACAAAATTTGAAAAGCTAGCTAAATTCGATATAGTCGAGCGTCTTTTCAAGAAACCGTGCTGTTTGTAAGAAACGCCTCTGAGGATGTTTGGATAGATTGCATTGTAAACTAGTTTTTCAAATACTTTGCCTATTGTATTCTATATCGAAATTCCTCTGTAATTTCCTATTATTATTCGCGAGCCCTTTTTATGTATTGGAACAATAAATGCTTTCTTCCATTCATTTGGGAAAGTGCCTTCTCTTGAAGAGAGATTAAAAATAAAACTACAACACTCGCAGCAAAAACCAACTTTGGTCTCTTCTTGCACAAATAACTATTTTACGTTATCTGACTTTTCTAGTACCTAAACAAACTTCAATTGGTTCGATAGTTTTTTGATCCTTATAAGAAACAGGATTGATCGATATGAAAAATAGATTTTGTGAATATTGCCCATTTCCTTACTGACTGTATTTTTTTTCTAAAATCTGTGAATGCAGATCAGTTTCACAAAAAGTTATGTAGTCTCCTAGATGATTTTTCTGTAGGTACAACGGTTTACTACCCACCTCAAAAAACCACCCTGCTTATAAATTATTGATAGCTGTGACCAAAAATTCGTCTTTTCCAAAAAATAAATCGGGGCCTCCACTTCTAGGTTGCCCTAGGGTCTCGAGACGTTTAAATCCGGCCCTGACGACGACAACCATCAAGGCCACGCAGATCAAGGAAGAACCTGTGTACCGGCCGAGCGGGCAGCGCGGGCAGTGCGCGCACGGCGAGCTGCCGCGGCCACCCGCAGCTCGAACAAAACAGTTCCGAGGAAATTCGTCGGTGTAGTGTACGGTCTCAGAAACCACGAAGCTGAAAAGTGTCGTTTTCAAAACTATCGGTGCCAAGTGTGTGGTGTGAAAAGCCGTCTAAAGAAAATATGTAGTGCTAAATTGTTATATATATATACCAAACGATGAAGTGGTGAACGCGAGCCAACGTTGGATTAAGAAAGGCGAGTAGCAAACAGACGTCGAGCGAGAGCGTATACCTCCAACCGGGTAACACAGACTCCTAACTAAGTCCGGACAGTTGTTCTGAAAATGAAACATTTTGAATATGTAAAAAGTATGTAAAAGATATCTAATCTTTTGATAATCTGTGAATTAAAATATGCTTGAGACAAAATCATGTAGAACTGCTAACTATTTCCTGATAAATGTTTTAATGAAATTACCTACCTGGCAAATACAGTACCTACGGGAATTGCTAATTTGCAGTCTTTTTCTTGGATACTTATAAATCAATTTCTTCAAAATGTCTATGACAGACACGTCTGTTACATAATTATAAAAAACTAAATTATTCATAACAGCTATTTTAATGCCAATTTTTGCAATCCAAATTATTGAATTTCACAGCATTCACATCTGGATTCGGCAAGCGGTGGCCAGATTTTTTATATCCTAGTTACATTTAATTAATAAAGAAAGTAGGTCGTTTTTAGTATAATCGATACCACAAAGTGGAACGTAAGCATATGTACCCAACTCGTATGCGTAAGAAGAAGACACTTGCTGTTCCAAAAGTAATAAACTACCAACTTTGGCAAGCGCACAAGAAGGTACGTAGTACCAACGTCAGTGAATGAGCTACCCCAACTAATATCGCATATCAAGTCTAAGGCCCAACTTAAAAAAAGTTTTACAAAAACATTGGTGCCGATTCTCTTGTTCACAAACTAAACTAAATTTAAGTTCAGTGCATCTTTTTCTTTCTATTTCATTAAGAAAAGGACAGAAGATAAATTTTAGTTTAGTCCTGTCAAATTAATCAGCGCTTGACGTAAATTGACGTAATTTTAGTCGGCAAGTTTTTAATCACGTCTAAACTTGTATGGAGTAGGGGACGGACGGGCAAGAAGGAGATGTCGGGCAAGAAGAATAAAACCATCAAATCGCTGCTTGATCGATAAAAAGAAACAGCGCTAGTACTGCTCAACGCGTCCCACAGACGCGCTAACCAACAGTGGTCCGCCGACCACTTGGAAGTGTAACTTTAAATTCTGTGCGATAAATTACAATTTCGAAGAAAAAAATTGTAAAAAACAGCTGTAAGAACATCGTGTTTGTTTTATTACATTCTTGGATGTCTAAATTACGATATTTTCACTAAAGTCTGTTAATATTAGACGTGTCAATGCCGTACTTTCCTTTTGTTGGTTGCGTCATCTTTTCTAATTATACCTATAATAAGTAAATATATAATAGGTAAATATTTTGCCCGCCCTGGTCGGGCAAAACGGATTATGACAGTTTTTTTTTTTAATGATCTGAGTTGGAGAAGGCTTATTTTTTTCTTATGTTTGATCTCAAATAACAAAGCTAAATGTCCAAAGATTATAATAATAAGTAACTGATAAATATAAATTATGTTACACTAGTTTTTCTTTTTATCCAAAGTTAGAATATCCTTCTTGCCCGTCCGTCCCCTAGTGACAGGCGCTGATTAATTTGATAGGACTAAACTAAAATTTATCTTCTGTCCTTTTCTTAATGAAATAGAAAGAAAAAGATGCACTGAACTTAAATTTAGTTCAGTTTGTGAACAAGGGAATCGACACCACTATCTACTTATCATTGTAGTCCAGTAGAGATACAATATTTTTTCCACAAAACCTTTATACTTAATTCTAAATTTTTTTTTATTTTCGCTGAGTGGATAGCTTTAGTGAATTCATTGCTATAGTACAAAAATGCTAACAGTTTAGTTTAGAGTTATATAATAGGTATAAAGTAGATATTTCCTATTATTTCGTATTACATCAATAATATAAACTTTAAATACTTTATTGTTTCTTTAATAGGGGCCATCCATAAATTACGTCACACGTTAAGGGGGAGGGAGGGGGTCGACGAAGTGTGACATTGTGTGACAAGGGGGTGGGAAGGGTCCTAAATTTCGTGACGTCACATTTCAAAATCTATTATATCTAAGTGATAAGGAAAATAATATGAAACACCAAGATATTTTGTCAGTCATTTATAATTCTTTGCCAACATCAAATTTCTAAATTTTTGCCAACATCAAATTTCTACATCAAAATTCTACAGTCTACACCATACCATTACATCTCCTATTCCCTACATAATATCACAATTCAATCAGTATTATAATATATTACCATAAAACCAAGAGCTAAGGTTACCTTAATTTACAGTAGATCTCCAACCAATACTATGCCAATCTATCTTTTTACCGACACAACCACTAAGCCCGTCTTACCCTCACGAGCGCCCGTCTTTGGGTGTTGCCAGTACAATATCCAACAATAACATGACCTATCATGATAGCATCACACGGAGATCCTTAATCCTACCCAGCCTTAATAAGGAAATGGAAGAATTGATGGAGCAAACAGCAATATCTAAATAGGGTCATTGTGCCGCCCGGTTGCTCGACCACTTCCAGTAAGTGACCACTTGTCTGACTTGGTTTCTTTAATTAAAGATTTAACCTTCCTTTATGAAATAAAAATAAATAGTGTGCCTTAAATATTATTTGAATAGTTACGTAATAAGAATTTAATACATTTTATACCAACCGCTTGACCCAAAGCAAAGAAAAAGGACGCTCAATTCACGCGTTGACTCAGTGGACGTGCTGCGCAAGAGCAAAAAACCGGCCTAGTGCGAGTCGGACTCGCGCACGAAGGGCTCCGTACCATTATCTATAAAAAAACGGCAAAAAAATCATGTCTGTTGCATGGGAGCCCCTTAAATATTTATTTTACTCTGTTTTTAGTATTTGTTGTTATAGCGACAACATAAATACGAGTACATCATCTGTGAAAATTTCAACTGTCTAACTATCACGGTTCATGAGATACGGCCTGGTGATAGACGGACAGACAGACAGACGGACGGACAGCGGAGTCTTAGTAATAGGGTCCCGTTTTACCCTTTGGGTACGGAACCCTTAGCAAGGCGCAGCGCGCGGCGTTTAAAGGTAAGTTTTGTTACTTATTTTAAGTTTTTTTACTCAAATTAGGAGAGTGGGTACTTCAAGTATGTAGTGATTTAATTGCATTTAAGTCCATTTTACCTATTAATAAACTAAAACTCAGGTTACTGAAATGCATATTTTAATAACAAGTACGTTAGAAAGCGACCAGTACCCTAATTGCGTAACTTATTTTCGTAAACAATTTTGCCTAATTTGTTTCATTTTGACAGTTCGACAACATTCATTGCGCTAATACGTTGTTGAGCAGATTTTTTTTCCAACTCATGAAACAATGGATTAGCAATCTGTTTCAAATCGATACCTACAGATTGTGATTGTATTGTATTACGTAATTCGGTGGTCGTATTCTGACTCGCAGTTTTATTTTGTTTTGCATATTAGGTATATTCTCAATGTTTTTTTTATGTGTTGTTTGGTGTTGTAAGTAAAAGCTTAAACATGCAATTCTTCAGTAAACGACTACATGTTTTCTTGATAAAACTTCTTTAATTCACCCACAAATATTGATCCTAAATAGGTGGTGTGGTTGCTAAGTGATACAGTTCGGAAATTACGATAATAGTTTGCGACCACCAAGATTTAGTACGAAAAGAACGATGGCGGCAAACTAAAATAAGTTGCTTTAAAAGTATGTTTAGTATTCGACCACATGTGATTATTTGATTTAGTATAAGTGAGTAGTTTTTTTTTTCAAGCCGACGCCCCCGGAAGCAAACAACTAAGAGAAGAAAAAGACTTGGAGCATT
This sequence comes from Agrochola lychnidis, assembly GCA_963680765.1. Lineage (NCBI taxonomy): Eukaryota > Metazoa > Arthropoda > Insecta > Lepidoptera > Noctuidae > Agrochola > Agrochola lychnidis. Next base: position 10,870,097 of record OY796868.1, on the reverse strand, counting down.
GTTAAATGGTTTCGGGGATATTACATCCCCCTGTCTCGCTCCTCAGAACAGTTGGATAGGGCTGGTTTTCTCATTCTGGTTCTGGACAGTCATCATGGCAGCGTCATACAAAAGCATTTCAACACTTCGACATAATATAGCGCCAGTCAATTCGACATCGTTGCAGAGAGACCAGAACTACCCATATTTTGATGGACTCGAAGGCTTTCTCGTAGTCCACAAATGCCAAACACAGCGGTTGGCTGTACTCCTCGGTCTTCAGTACAAAAATATTTGTCGAACAGTATGGATGTGGTCTACGGAACTAAAGCCTTTTCGAAGTCCGGCTTGTTCTGGTGGCTGGAACTCGTCAAGTCTCCTGGCGAGATGGTTCGTGTCGACTCTCGAGAACAGCTTGTATTCGTGTCTCAGAAGTGAAATGGGTCTATAGTTCTTCAGCAAGGTATTGTCACTTTTTTTGAAGAACAGATCCACCGTACCTCTGCTCCATGCCTTGGGCGTTATACCCTCCTGGATGACGGAGTTAAAGAGACTCGCTAGCTCTCATGACTGGAGCTCCGCCCGCTTGCCCGTTGCCAAGTGCGGATTCCCAATTAAGAAGCAGGAGCTTCTAGATACTGTCCAAAAAAATTTCAAAGACCATGGGTCAAAAAATCCTTTCAAAGACGATCGTCCAGAACAAACTTGTCTGGAACAGGACAAAGTGGCTTCTCTACGCCCTAAAACTGGAAAAGTTTTAGCTCCAAAGGGATATCTTTTTTTTTTTACATTTCGAATCGGGCAACGAAAAAGATTTATTTTAATGAAATAAATTGATTAATTTAATAAAAAACGTTAAATAAGATGATTAAATACTATTTGTGTTGATAATTATTTGATAGGTACTTATTTAATTATGTTTGATATAAAGTGAAAAATAAAAAATATTATTTATCCATAAAAATTGTGTTATAGGTAACTTTGTTTTTATGTTTTTAGGGTTCCGTTGCCAAATGGCAAAAAACGGAACCCTTATAGATTCGTCATGTCTGTCTATCTGTCTGTCTGTCTGTCTGTCCGTCCGTATGTCACAGCCACTTTTTTCCGAAACTATAAGAGCTATGCTGTTGAAACTTGGTAAGTAGATGTATTCTGTGAACCGCATTAAGATTTTCACACAAAAATAGAAAAAAAAACAAAATAATTTTGGAGTTCCTCATACTTAGAACTGAAACTCAAAATTTTTTTTTTCATCAATCCCATACGTGTGGGGTATCTATGGATAGGTCTTCAAAAATGATATTGAGGTTCTAATATCATTTTTTTCTAAACTGAATAGTTTGCGCGAGAGACACTTCCAAAGTGGTAAAATGTGTGTCCCCCCCCTGTAACTTCTAAAATAAGAGAATGATAAAACTAAAAAAAATATATGATGTACATTACCATGTAAACTTCCACCGAAAATTGGTTTGAACGAGATCTAGCAAGTAGTTTTTTTTTAATACGTCATAAATCGTAAACCGCAATTTACCTTTCATTCAATGTTACTTGCTGCTACGGAACCCTTCATGGGCGAGTACGACTCGCACTTGGCCGGTTTTTTTTAATAGTGGCCGTAATCTAGCATACTAGTGGTCGTCAACTGAAAAAAGTGGTCGTTATCTAGCATTTTGGCTATTTTTGCACTTTTCCTATAATTTTTCATAATGAATGAATGAAAGCGTGATATTTTATATTTTGTTTCACAACTAAACTATATTTAGGACCAATTTACAAGGCCGCCAACTATTTTGCGTGTGTGAGATTATTCTTACATAAAGGAGAATTCTAATGTTATTTCTATTTCAATGATAATAGCACATTAAGAACGTCAGCTGTCAGAATGTTAGATGACATTGACTTATGGAAACGTTCCATTTGAAGTATATTTTAATAAACGTAAATTAATGTTCTGTGAATAGAAAGGTTGGAATATTTGATTTGCATTTCTTTAATTGATTTTTCATAGACAGATGTATATAAACAAATGGTTTTTAATTTGACTTAAAAGGCTGTTTCACAAACAACGATGTGTGGTATAGATTGATCAAAATAAATGTTAATTATCTTAGCAGTACAATAAATGATTATGTAATAATTAATAAGATAATAATATCTGTCACGATTTTATATTGCAATTTAAAGTAACATGGTGTTAAATTGGTGTTTCAGACGATTTTCGGAACATGCAGTTGATGTTAAATTCATTATGATATTTTACTTGGAGATTACAAATAAATACATACCTACTAAATTGCTACATAATCTTATTAAGTTTTAAGATAGTTCCACTATTTAAGATTTGTTAATTATTACTTAGGTGAGAAGTTATTTAGCATTTATGCATGACCGTCTATGGTTGGTCTAAAATGGCGGCAATATTATAGGTACTTAAGTAATATTGGGAGAATATAAAAAATCGTGTACCCGCCAATTCAGGGACTCCTTGATATAACTCTGGTGAAAGATGGACTTCCTAATAAGTTCACGATTGATCACATAGCTTTATTATTGGTGATAACTGTTTTTCTGTATGTGTTATAAAATGTTTTTCACTCCTCTTGCTCAAAAAGGCCATCATTGTAGAGTACCAGAGCGGGGAAAAAATTGCATTTCTTGCTCTAGGGGAAAAAGTAATTTCTTTTTAATTTTTGTCTGTTCCAACGAGCGTTGAAAAACGAAAAAGTCTTTATTCTTATGTAGAATAATCATGATTATGGACTCGACTTATTACTGGTTCACAAAAAAAGAAAACATTTTATTTTTGAAAATGGAACTAAATGCGGGTATCTCTTCGGTAGAATGCGTGCAATGCGTTGCGGCTACAGAAGAAATAAATTAAAAGGCTTTGGCGCAAAATCTTTAGATTTTTTCTCTAATTATGAATTAAATTGGTGACCGTAATATAATTTACAACAGTGAAAATGTCATCATCTAGTGAGAACATCTTCACAGAGGACTGAAGTTAAATTGCCGGAAAAACATCTCGTTAAATATCCGGAATTGTACAAATTGTACATTTAAATAAAATAAACTGTTTAATATTGTATTGGATTATTTTATTTTCTCGCAATCGTAGTGAAAAGTAAAGTGTAACACACGGCGCTGAAACCCATTATAACTCGGGTTTCTATTTCTCCCTCGCTTAAGCTCTGGAGTAAAACTACCTCGTTACAATGGGTTATTTTAGCCCCTCGTATAACAATCTACTATTATGTCTTATGTGTCAAATCGAATTAGAGAATATTCATGTTCTGTTTCTTTCCGTTACAGTTGATAAGTTGCTATATCTTAGAGAGACTTATTCTCAAATGTCCAAGAGATTATCATGAGAGATTATTCAAGAGATTATCATTGTCATATTGCTAATGTAAAAATGTGTTGATAAAATACTTTAAAACAAGCTACCATGGAGTTTCTTATCCTTCTTCTCCATTTTTTTTTGTGTGGGAAATTATCAAATAACTTCTCCCGCTCTGGATGGAGCGGCAGAGCGTGTCAGACTCTTACTGACTAAAACCCACCCGTGTTCCTTCAGTTGCCATGTTGCCGGGGGCCACGATTTCCCTTTCGACCTTATTCGCAACCCCGGCAGGCATCGGACCTAGCGGACCCCATCAATTCTGCTGACATCTCTTTGAGGCGCGCGTGGAACACAACGCGCCGTTAAGCCGGGCCTGGTCCTTATTGGGCGGCGAACTGCCCATTGCTCACCGTCCGCAAGCCCGCGCCTACGGTGGCCAAAAATCTGCTCCCGATTCCCGACGCCCAGGGCGTCTCCTCCTGCGGCGGTTAGGGGCGTGAGGGCGCGTATTTTGCCTCCCCCTCACACGTTCCGCCTCCTCCTTCGCGAGCATTACTGCTTCGCAGAAGGAGGTGTCGGCCTCCCATTTCCTCTCGCTCCGTACCATGGCCCGAATCAAGGCCGGACGCGAGATATCACCGTCGCCGATCGCTTCCACGAGGACACGGCGATGCTCCGCCCAAGCTGGGCAGACCTCCACCGTATGCTCCACCGTGTTCTTCGGGCGATCCACACAGTGGTGACACCCAAGCGTTTCCTCCCGCCTTATCCTGAACAGGAACCTCCCGAAACACCGTATCCGGAGAGGACCTGCGTCAGGCGAAAGGTAAATAAATAATATTAAATAAAATTTATTCAAGTATAAATAAAGTAAAATTATGATTTACATTAATTACAATCGAGGAAAATTTAATTCTAACTGTAATGTAGACTAACCTGATCTAGGATGAAAACCTGTGTTTCAGGCCATCAATTTACATCAAACATTAAAAAAGAAGACAACAATACATATAATAATAATATGATTAGCTTAAATGAAAGACGTAACCATTCGGACTTGCTAATACTTACTTCATAAAATCATAAACGGTTCCATTGATACACAATTAATAAACTATTTTAATTTTAGGCCTAGCCAACGTAGTAAGCGTCATCATCGTATTTTTGTATTACCTACATCGACCTTGAATACTACGTTTAATAGCCCCCTTACACGTATGGCAAAACAATATAATGAAAGGACCAACTTGACGGATTACCCAATTGATATTTTCTCCATGACTTTCGCTTCATACAGACGCTCCCTATTTAAAAAGTGTAATGAGTGTCCGTCTATCTAGCTCAAATTGTTTTGTTTTGTAGTGTTGTAGATTTATGTCTACTAGGCACACTTTATATTCTTTTCCTTTGTCTCTAATTTGCATATGTTGAATGTCATGCATACCTGTCATTTGCATGGTTACTGAAATGTAAATTTCAGATGTTATTTAATTTGGATTATAAGTGACTGTGCTGTTGGTGTGCTTATGATAAATAAATAAATAAATAATAGAAGCTAAATTAAAAAGAAGACATAATATTTTCAATGACTTATACAGTAACTATTTGGGTAAGTATATTATTTTATGTCAGATATATTATGTTTAAATAAATTAACGAATAATATTAAAGTAGACAAAGTATTATTAATTTGGTAAAGGAAGATATTTAATATAGACTTAAGATAGAGTAGATATAAATTTTATTTTAAAAGTAGTTTTCCGTGTCTGCATAATTGAGTTTTGCCAAATATTCTTGTACAAGTAAGTTACACCTATTATAACTTAAACTATAAATCTTTAGCACTCTGTTAAACTGGTTATACAAGTTGGGTCCTAAGAATAAATAAAATCGATTAGTAAAAGCATGTTTAGTCTGAGAGTTAGTACAAACCAAATCTTTTCTTCTCCTATCTGAAGGTACTGGGTTAAAATAAAGTTAGTGTGTTGTAATAAAACTACATTCAAAACAAATAATTGACGTACTGTTAGCACTTTACATGCCATATAAAGCTGGTGTGTAGGAAATCTAAATGGACAAAAAGTAGCAACCTTTAAAACTGCTCTTTGGGCGCGTTTTACAGTAGTTTTACAGTAAAATTGATTTAGCGGCACCACCCCAGGACATTATGCAGTAGGTAATAATAGATGGACACAAAACCAAATAAACCTGTCTAATTAATTTAAAGTCGGCAATGCTACGTAAATTTAAAAAATGTATATTAGTTTACGCACTCTGCATAATATTATAAATCGATGTGTTTGCGGAAATTCAGGTTTGTGTCAATTGTGACGCCTAGATATTTGATATGGTCGGTTTTGGCTAAAGTGGGACAAGTGCATGCAATGTCAGCATAATGTAAATTACAATTGTTATGCGCTTGAATAATTTGAATATTTGGATTAGTAAGCGTTGGATTAGTGTTTCTCATTGTAAATAATAGGTACTTGGTTTTATCTGTATTTAATTAGGAGATTTGAGATTTTTATGAAGCCAATTAGACACAGTATTAAACCCATTCTGTGCTACTTCATAGACCTCATCCTTTGATTTAGCTGCGAACAGTAGAGCTGTGTCATCCGCATATGACATACACACCCTTTTGAAGTGTCAAATTGCACAGGTCATTTATATAAATTAAAAACAAAGTTGGACCCAAAATACTGCCTTGTGGGATTTCATAACAGCTATTCTCAAGTTCAGAACTCATGTACTGACCTATTTTTACACACTTATGGCGGTTGCTAAGGTAATCAGTTAATAGTTGCAATTGTACTCCCCGTATTTCCAGCATTTTCAGCTTGTACAAAAGCAAAGTACAAGAAATTGTGTCAAAAGCCTTGGCAAGGTCTAAAAATATCCCTATGGTGTGCATGCCGTTATCCAGGTTTGTGCTTATAAAATTAGTCAGATGGTGAACAGCTTGGCTTGTTGATCTTTTAGGCCTAAAACCAAATTGATTATCAGAGAGTAATTTATTACTTCCAAGATATTTTACTAATCTACTGTTTATAATTTTTTCCAAAATCTTTGAAAGGCCTGTTAAAACTGAAATTGGCCTGTAATTATTTACACAATTTTTGTCTCCAGCTTTAAACACGGGGGTGACTATGGCTTTTTTAAAGTAATTTAGGAAATATTCTTTTTGTTAAACATAAATTAAAAATGTGAGTCAAGGGAGGGGCAATGACGTATTTAAATCTTTTGAGTATGCTATTAGGTATGTCGTCACATCCTTCGGCACAAATTTCCTTTAATCCATCTATTATACTTACTACCTCATTAACATCAGAGTATCTAATAAGACCATAGAGTTTCGTGTTGCATATGTCTTAGTTTGGCTTTGAATGGAAAAATAACTGTTAGATAATACAGATTTTTCAGCTAAGTTTTTTCAGGTACGTTAATGAAGAAGTTGTTAGCTTTATTTGCTGCTTCGGTAGGGCTTAGCTCAGAAGACAAAAGATCAAGCGCAGGTTCGGGATTTTTTGACCTAATAGTGTTAGTTTTTAAGAATTTCCATATAAGTTTACTGTTTTTACCTGCTTTCTGTAGTTGACTTTAATCATATTGGTTTTTTAGCTTTTTCAACAGATTATTACAGAAAATCCTATATCTTTTGTAAGTTATTGATAGCATAGTAGTTCGTTATCCGGTGCATTTTTAGATTTTCGGTGAAGTTTATCTCTATGTCTAATACAGCGAACAAGTCCGGGTGTAATCCATGATTTACTATATTTTCTAGGTATTACTTTAGTAAATGTATTTTTCCTTATCGTAGATTGTAACAAATCTACAAAGTATTGTAGATAAACATTTGGATCATGTGAAATGTAAACGGGGTCAAAATTAATACGGTGAGGACGCCGTGACGCCTCTCAAGCCACTCCTCATCCTTCTTCTCCATGGAGGCCTTTATTTCGAACGGGCTTTCTCTTTAACGATACCTACCTATTTATTGACAAGCCTAATTGAAATAAATGCCTAGTCTTGTCTATAAGTGCATTTCTCCATAAAATCCTTTCCCTACACACCATATTCGAAGACACTCATACATATTATTAACTAGTAACCATTCTGACACTCAATGCTCGACAATTAAGTGGATATTAATGCCTATACTTAAATGTAGTTTTCATCCACTTTCTAACACGTGTAAATGACATATATTTTGATTCGTCTAAAGTTAGCAACTCAACTAATTGGTCGCCAACCGGCGCAACCACCATATTATACTACTTGTTCGGCCATAAGCTTCAAGATAAATTCAATGTCATCAAACGTCGCTGGAACCAGGATTGTCGCCAGTTCAGGTACAGACTGGTAGATGCAGTACTTCTCTGAAGTAGGGAATAGTATTACTATTAATTCAACCATAAATTAGTGGATCAAGGGTTATAAACTATCGTTTACTGAGTTTCCAGTTCAAACTGCCAAATAATAACTTCAGTCAGAAAGAAAACAAACTTATACACACATAACATTCATAACATTACGCCTTGTTTCCCCGAAGGGTTGGGCAGAGGTGTCCCTGTAGCAGGTACACCCACATTTCGCCAGTTAAACAAACAAACTAAAACAAACTTATCTCCATTGAAATTTAAAATCTCTTAAAGTTAGGTAAGGTTAGATAGAAACACAAATCAGATCGCACTTGTATATTCATATTAAAGTTAAATAATATAATATTATATTTGTCACCAAGAAAATATGATATAAATTTAGTTTCTGTTACAAGATATATTATGAGTTACATGCCTCCCATTCGGGCTTAGCACAACACTATAATACACATTAAAAAAGTCTGGGTTACTGCTGTTTGGCAATGTTCCCGTTTGGCAACGCTACATATACATTGGTTATGTTTGTAGTTAATACGTTCCTGAGCAAAAAAATTCTAGTAAAAATTTCTAGTGTGCCGAATTTATTTAAATAACTAGCTGCGCCCCGCGTTTTCACCCGTAGAAGTCTCGATCCCGTGGGAATATCGGGATAAAAAGTATTCTATGTGTTAATCCAGGTTATAAACTATCTGTGTACCAAATTTCATCCAAATCCGTTCAGCCGTTTGAGCGTGAAGAAGAGACAAACATACACACACCCACACACACTCACTCACAAACTTTCGCCTTTATAATATTACTAGCTGCGCCCCGCGGTTTCACCCGCATAAGTCTCGATCCCGTGGGAAAAAAAAAGTATCCTATGTTCTTTTCCAGGGCATCATCTATATATGTGCCAAATTTCATCCAAATCCGTTCAGCCGTTTTAGCGTGAAGGCGTAACAAACAAACTTACTTTCGCATTTATAATATTATTAAGGATTATAAGGTAGTGTGATTTGCTATGTTCAGTTCAAATTTTTATATTTTCGACTTGTTTGTATAGTCACAAATAGATATACCAGGCGCGAAGGCAGTGAACAACTCAATTCCTACCGGCTTCCCTTCGGAAATTCGGAACACAACCACTCTATCGTCGTTGAATAATCAAACTATAAGTATTTGATACACCATAAAATTAAAACGCCTACATACATTTTTTGTCTTTAAATTCATAAACTAACCTTTCTAACATGTAGGTATTATTCGGCTCACGATCAAGGAACATACTTACTCTAGGGCCCACGATGCACAGAATCTGTGAGAGGGCGTTGTACACTTACTTTCCGTTAGTTGTCAGCCAATCACAGCTCTCATGATGTAATTTCCTTGACCAATCAGCACAGAGTTACGATAGTCACGTGGTCTCAGGTGGCGTGTTCTCTAATAGCGGACCTTTATCTCATACTAGAGATGGGTTGTAACAGGTTAAACACGATATCTGTTAATATCACTTAACAGTGATAACGATAACAGATATCGTGTTTAACAATACATACAGATATTTGGATCTATTTTTTTGTGTAACAGTAACCTGTTATACAAAAAAACAGATCCATATATCTGTTATAAAATAATAGCCTGTTATTTTTGAACGGACGATAAATACGTATTTAAATATCAATTGAATATCTTCTTTATTTCTATTCGTTTTAAGTTTTTTTACTATGGTAACTGGTCAGTAACAGGTAACACGACCTAATTTAGGAGTCACTTTTTCGTAAATATTTGTTTTTGTAAGACCACCAATTGTATTTTTAGGAATAATAAATACTACGTGCTTCTCTTTTTAGCGTAGTTAGAGTAGTTTTAGTGAGAGTGAGAAGTAAACATATTTTGATGTAAATAATAGGTGTTTCTCTATTTAGCAAGGGTCATTCCTTAATGAGGAAGAGAGAGAAATTGATAACCTTGCAATATTTCTTCATTTGTGTGAGTGTGTATGTAAGTAACAGCTTTAGTAACAGTCTGTGTGGGATTGTTATTATGAATTAACAGTAACAGCCGCGAGGTATGTTATATTGTTAGGAACAATTTGGAGTTTATATTTTAATATTTTGAATCTTGTTATAGTTCAAAGTGATATTAAATTAATATTTAATGTGATTGAAAATGAATTAAATAGTGCAATTGTGAATAATTGTGATTCGGATCAAGAAGTGCAGGTAGCAAAGACATTAAATTATTACTACACTCATGGACAAATTTAGAGGAACGCAAAAAAGAGTTTAATTTCTCCTGTTGTAATTAACGTGTGCACTGGCCACAAACATTAATGAGTAAATGCTATTAAAAAAAACAAAGTTTTGTATTGTTTTTTTTTTCGAATTTCACTTGTTTTATGTAATTATTGCATAATATTGCGTTCTTTCATACTGCGAAAAAAAATTCCTACTTTTGAGTTTGAGTTTAAATTTAGGTTTTGTTAAAATTTTTGCTTTGACTGCCCTGTTTATCGTGTTAAGTGTGAATTGTTACTGCAAATAAACTGAGAATGCCAGATCTAAACACCACTCAAGTTGCGAAGGCTGTTACTTTAATTGAAACTGGGAACACCTACAAACATGTCGCCCAAACATTACGAGTATCAAAATCTGTGGTACACCGAGTTCTCAAGAGGAATTGGCAAACCGGACAGTATACGACACTCGCAAGACCGGTATAGATATGACCGGTTCATTGTTATACACACCGTTTTTGCATTCCTCTAAATTTGTCCATGAGTGTATATCTTAAATCTCTGACAGGTAAGCAATGACCTGGTGTTTACATTGAGCCGTAATCGCCGGCTACCACGAAGCGATTCGAGCTCTTCGAATCCGATTCTTAGGATACCTACCGAGATAAAACGGCGGAAATGCAGGTGAGTCACCAGATATGTTTAGGTAAATCTTGTTAATCAAGCGGCTCACAAAGTTTTATTAGCTGTAACTGTGCTTGCTATTCAATCATAACAAGTCGACGGAATTTACATATATTTATTATTATTAGTACTTAATTAGATATATGTTCATTATTTGCTTTATTATCCGACTACGGTGAAACAAAAGGAGGGTTATGATTTTGACCGGTATGTATGTATGTTCATCTGTTACCTCATAACTTCTAAACTGCGGATCATAATTTGACAAATGAGGTGTGATTGGAAGCGTATTGATTGTCCGCTGGTTACAGGCTATGTGACGTCACATTAAATGCAATATGGCGCCCTCTAGAGGACAAAAAGTAACGAAATAAAAAATAAAAATAATTGAATTGTGCCATGTTGGGTATCAAATGAAAGAACTTGACGAGCACATTACAAATATGTTACGGCTAAAACCCGAAGTGCGGCTACACCTAGATTTAGCCGGCTAAAACTAGGTGCGGTCGGTAGCAGTTAGTTAAACTTGCCTAAATGGACCCTGGCACTCGCCGGCCGCTGCCGCGGCATCGCTCGCTTCGCTCGCTCGGCTCGTGCGGTGTGTTATGTGGTCACAGTTCTAACCTAACCTAACCTACTCTTCAACCATTTTCATTTGCTACAACTAAATTTAACCAACTGCTACCGGCCGCACCTAGTTGTAGCCGGCTAAAACTAGGTGTAGCCGCACTTCGGGTTTTAGCCGTGACATATATATATCATATTTTCCAAGTAAATAAATATGTTTAAATTGTTACAAACAAGTAAAAGTGAGACTGCTACGTACAGCGCGGCTGTAAAATTAATACCTATTTTACCATGAATGCCGTGATGGTCCAAAGTGCCATTATAATTTTGTAGATGTACAAGCATGCGACCACGGCTTTACCTTGATCATTTTTGTACCTATGTCTTGACTTCTGTCTAAAATATTTTCTTGTTTCATATCTTTTAGTCGGGTTTTAGTTTTTAAACTTACTTTTTTTTTTGTTCAATACTTCGGAGAATCGTTAGTGAATATACAGACTAGTAGGTATTGCATTTTTTGGAAATTTCTTTACCATGCCAACATCAACAACAACAACATAATTATTAGAATATCACGACTAATCTCGAAATCTAGGCCTTGTAGAGAAAATCTAGCTAGTAGACACGTCATACAAATAAGGTACCTGGGTCGTTCTTCTTTTTTATCGACAATGAATTGGTGTTTTTCAGTTTTTCAAGTGACAATAGGTATTTTGATTTCAGTGTTAGATATATTTTTTTCAGATGCATTTAATTTTCATTTGGATCATTTAAACTTTGTTTTCATGCTCATAATGTTGTTTGTTTTATGGTGATTTTCGAGAAAACACCGTGACAGAGTGGTCCTTTTTGGGTAGGACATCATTATGAATTACTACTCTGTCACGGTATTTAATGAAAAATAAACACACGCAGATTTTTTTTTGTTAAAGTTAAAGATTACTTAGTATTAAAAGGTATAAAGCGATGAGGATGTAAATTCAAACAATGAAAACATAATAATTCATATTCTAATATGATACAAAATGAGGTGAGAGACCGATTATTGTCGATAAAAAGAAGAACGACTCACCTACCTGTACATCGTAATCGAGCGTGGCCTTGGGGGTCAATCAGCCGACGAACGGCCCAAGAGTTGCGAGTTATGGGCTTGCTACACGGCTGCTTACCGCGTCCCAACAGAGGTGACCTTGGTGGTTTACAACCGTGTAGATGGTGGTTTACAACCAAATTTCAAATAGCTCTGCCTGTCGCCAATCAAGGTCAACTCTGTCGGGGACGCGGTTGGCAACCGTGTAGCAAGCATTTCAAGAAATGGAACAGTGACATGACAAAGCTTCATTCCAACTGCTCAAAGACTACAACTGAACTAGTGACGAACTTTCTGTGGACTATGGCGTGCCACAGGGCAGTGTCCTGGGTCCTAGCCTTTTCCTTGTGTATATTAATTACTTGTGTCAACTCCAACTTAAACAAGGAAAATTGCTATCTTTTGCGGATGACACTGCGTTATTTTTTTGTGGAAAAAGTTGGGAAGATGTTTTCCAATGTGCTCAACATCTCAATGAGGTATGCCAATGGCTTAAAGACAATGTTTTGACAACACCACAACTGCCACCCACAACTCTCAATATTACTGCTCACACTTGTACCTACTTGGCCCTGCCTCCGTACCTTTGTTCGCCCCTTCAAAGAACGGACGTTATTAGATATCTTGGAGTGTATATTGATCAGACACTAACTTTTAAGTCTCATATTGACATTCTCGTCACTATGATTCGTAAGCTGATATATATTTTCAAGATACTAAGACATGTGGCGGATAATAAGACTACCAAAATGGTGTAGGTACCTACTCACCACTCTGCCAGTCAATAGTCAATTATTGCACAACCTCCTGGGGAGGAGCAGGAAAAGTGCACCTTCTTGAAGTTGGAAGAGCACAGAGAACCGTACTCAAGGTTGGAGCTGGGATCCCCTTTCACTATCCAAGTGCTGACTTATTATATAAACGTTGGAATACTCTAACTGACAGTCAGGCCGACCTTCATATTCACATTACTACTCAAAAAACATAAAGAAATAAAAGTTCCCTATCCATTTGCATAAAATTTTAAGACCTAATATAAGCTGGCATACTTTTGTTTGTCCTAATTATATTTTCGCATAATATTATTTACGCATAAACAGCTTACGCATAATTTCTCTAATCATAATAATGATTAAGCATAATATTCTAAAGCATAAATTTATTAAGCATAACATTCTAAAGCATAACTTTATTAAGCATAACATTCACAAGTATAAATTTATTTACGCATAATGATATTAAAACATATACATCCGGCATGCAAGCAAGCATGCAGCATGCAAGCAAGCATACAGCATGCAAGCAAGCATGCAGCATGCAGCAGGCATGGTTTCTGTCACGGCTCCGGCGCTGCGGGCCTCCGGCGGCCCCACGCGTGCTAATCGTCGCAGACGGCTTTCGCTTACCACCGCAGCTTCGGCTTGCTGGCGGGTCCGCCGGCCAGCCTCAGCCGCGGCGGCTCCCTCCCAGCCGCCTGCTCCTCAGCCCGCGGGCCACCTCGCCCCTACGCGCCTACGCGATTTTAAATTACACTCTAGGGGTAGGGCAGACAAGACTACGTGGAGTCGGTTTTGCAGCGATTCGGTTCTGTCACTAACTTTCGTAGCACAACATAATGATTTTTTAAGACAATATTTTAATTTTTACTAAAATTATTAGAAAAAAGATGAATATACTTCGAAACTTGCATATTTACAAGCAATTGCTAAAAATATACACCTAAAATAAAAATACATAGTTAAGTTACATAATGTTTTATGTAATAAATCATGTGCATGAAAATCTAAAATAAATACGTAAAATTAACTCAAATTTATTTCCGTTATTTCTATTAATTGTATGCCTAAATATTATTATGCTAATAGTCATTAGGCCTAGTAACGTTATGCGAATTAAATTTATGCCAAAACAAGTTAGCCTTCAAGATAATTATGACAACATAAACGGTATGCCAAAAAAAATTTGGCAAAATATTATTATTGCAAAACAAATTATGCCAAAATCGTTATGCCAAAGTATATTAGGAAAAATAATATTATGCGAAAAGAAGGGATCCCAGAAATAAAAGATGACCCTAATCTCAACAAAGATAAGCGAAGGAAAGGTAATGTCTGTCCTACTAATTACTTTCGCACAATTTTCTCTCAAACGTTTTGTTTTCTTGGAGGATATCTGTATAATAAAATCATATACCCCCCATACTTAGATCGAATTTTAAACTAAATGTATGTAAATGGCTTAAAACTCTCGATTATCAGGCAACTGAGAGTCTTCTAATCCCTATTCGCTAAATTTATGTTTCCTTAATAAACGTTCACTATCACACATACACACACACCCCCAGACACGCACACACACACACACACACCCACAAACACACCCCTACACACACCCCCACACATACGCACACAAACTTAAACCACATATATGAATGTCCAGCCTAGATTTATTTTTATTTTATTCTTTATATTGTTACTGTACCTAGAAAATAATTTAACTTCATTACTTGCGTTTGCTAATAAATCTAAATTAATATGTACATTTTTAAGTATTGAAGGCCTGGTGACCCGTAATACAGGTATTTTATGTCTTTTTCGGGCACCAGTCTCTCACAATTGTTAACCCAATTTTAGATTAAGCATTTCCTGTACAAATCTGTATTTGTGATGAGAAAATAAATAAACTATAAACTATACAACCACGCTATGATAGGTAGGTACACTATTACAAGATTGAGTTGGCGGCTTCGTCGCGAAAGAAGAGAAACGAGTTTATACCGGCTCGGCTGAGAATTGGCGGGTCCGAGCCCATTCGTCCCCTAAGATTCGCACCCTGTGCCCACTCGTCCCCTGGAACTTTTGAGGGGCCCATTCGTCCCCTGAAGAATATTTATTTTTATTCATTCTTCTAATATAAGTACATGTATATGTGTATACTGCAGCTTGGTAGTCCTGGTACAGTCGCGCAGAAAAGGCTATAATAAAAAATATAGTAATTCGGTAGATATCATGTTTATTTCAAATAAGATTAACACATACAAAATCACAATGTCCTAGAAACTAACAAAATACAACTCTTTTACAAAAATCAGCCTTGATTGACCATCATATAAATCAACATTAAATATAAAATAAGCAAAAAAAAAATATAACTATAAGTAAACTAAATGTAGTAACACATTCCTGGAATAAATACGCCGAAGTTGTCTAGTACTGGTGTTAGCCAATCAGGTGCAAGTCCTTTTATCGAGCGTCTATTGTTTTGGGCTACGCCTTTGTTATTTGCTCGCGCGCAGATACTCTGGCTAAGATTACCCCTCCCGCTTCGGCATTCCACACCCCGCGCACATCTGGAGAGTACTTACCAATTTTAAACACCTTATCTATTATTTGTAACCCGTTTTTTTAACAAGCCATTCGTAGTGAGACAATTTTACATCGTAAGCCTATCGACAGGTTATATTATTATCATGACGGATTATCATTCATCATAGCTCTTTTTTCAATGATCTGTTATGATTTATTAAATTAATTCCGTTAATAAACTGTTCACAAGTGTACTATGTTAACCGTTTCTTATGTAAAATATAGCTAATTTTATCTCAGGGGACCAATAGGCACCTGAATAGGTGCCGAATCTTTAACTTATATTGTATATATATTAGAGGGGACGAATGGGTACCTTAAAAATAATATTTTTTATTAAAATATTAATTGGTCCCCTACCAGGAGACCAATGGGCACCTATATAGGGGCCGAATCTACAACTTTTATGCTGGGGGACGAATTTTAGGGGACGAATGGGCTCTGACCCGAATTGGCCGAGCCGGTATAAACTCGTTTCTCGCTAAAGCGGTGGGCAGACGTAGCTATAATATATATATTAATATAAATCATAGCTAGGCATATTACGATATATTTTCCATAGTAATCTTTGAGGGACCGCAGACGGAGCTATAATATATATTTCTATTACGTCACCAAAATATGTGAACAGATTATAGCAAGACATATTAATATATGTTATGGTATATTTAGGCATATTAATATAATATTTTGACATATTTTAAGGATACAGTATGTTCTATTTTTGAAGAGAAAACTTTTTTAGGCGCGTTGGGCATTTTTGAATTGCGGCGATAAGACCCCTCTTTGAGGAGTGGCTAGAGAGGCGCCACGGCGTCCTTACCTTCCGCCTGACGTAGGTCCTCACCGGACACGGTTGTTTCGGGAGGTTCCTGTTCCGAATAAGGCAGGAGGAAACGCCCAGGTGTCACCATTGTGTGGATCGCCCGGAGGACACGGTTGAGCATACGGTGGAGGTCTGCCGACTTGGGCGGAGCATCGCCGTGTCCTCGTGGAGGCGATCGGTGGCGGTGATCTCTCACGTCCGGCCCTGGTCCAGGCCATGGTACGGAGCGAGAGCACATGGGAGGCCGGCACCTCCTTCTGCAAAGCAGTAATGCTCGCGAAGGAGGAGACGGAACGCGTGAGGGAGAGGAAAATTTCGCGCTCTCACACCCCTAACTGCTGCAGCAGACGCCCTGGGCGTCAGGAGTTGCAGGCTGATTCCCGGTCACCGTAGGCGCGGGCTTGCGGACGGTGAGCAATGGGTAGCTCGCCGTCCGATAAGGACCAGGCCCGGGTCGACGGCGCGTTGTGTTCCACACGCGCCTCAAAGAGATGTCAGTACAACTGAAGGGGTCCGCTAGGGCCGATGCTTGCCGGGGTTACGGGTTTATCCAAAAGGATTACCGTGGCCTCTAGCGACATACAGGCAACTGAAGGAACACGGGTGGACTGACGGGGTCCGCTAGGGCCAGTGCCTGCCGGGGGTTCGAAGAAAACCGATAGGGAAATCGTGGCCCCCGGCAACAGGGCAACTGAAGGAACACGGGTGGGTTTTAGTCAGTAAAAGTCTGACACGCCCTCCCGCTCCACCCAGAGCGGGAGAAGTTATTTGATAATTTCCCACCCACAAAAAAAAAAAAGTTATGGAATTTTTTTTTTTTCAATTTCTAACTTTTCTCTTACTCAAACCTCGGTTGGCCCGATATAGTTTAAGAAATAGAATCGACTGGCAACAAAAAATTTTTTGTGAAAATTGGCCATTTTCTATCTGCGTGTACAATTTTTTCAAAATCTGTGAATGCAGATCAAAATTTTTCAAAAAGTTAAGGACAGTCTCCTAAGACCGTTTTCTTGTAGCGCCAACGGTTAAGGTACCTGCCCTTAGTGCCCCATCTCAAAATCCACCCGGTATATGTTATGATTGACTGTTTAGCTCCATAAAGGAATAGCATGATGATATCTTTTAAAAGGTGGTTAAATCCATAACTACCTGCAATATTCTAGCCTTTTGGCTAGTCTTTTTACAATTTGCGGTAAACTATAGAAGAATACGAACATAATGCAATATTGCTCATCCCCCATAGCTAATAGCGTGATAATAATTTTCGAAAAATCTATTGTTTTCATTATTTGACTAGTAGATTATTTTTACCAATTTTCAAGTTAATCAAGCCACAGTAAAATCCTCCACTGTAAAAATGAATACCCTATTTCACCCCTTTAGGGGTAGATTTTCAAAAAAGTCTGATATAAGTTTTTATTTATTTTCAGTTTTAATTATAATTACTGAGTTTCGAGTTAATCAGACCGCGCGTTAAAATTCTTCCATGCAAACTTTGACACCCACCAATCCTCCTTTAGGGGGTAGTTTAGAAAAACTAAAAATGGCAAACCTTATAATTTACATAGATAAGTATTCGTGCCAAGTTTCAAGTTCATTAACTCAAGGAATAAGATTTTTCATACATACAAAATCCCCTGTTTCCACACCCTTAAAGGTCGAATTTCCAAAAACCCTTTCTTAGTGGACGTCTCCTAACTATAAACTACCTCCCTACTAAATTTTATTTTTATACGTCAAGCGGTTTTCGATATTTCGTGATGAGTGAGTGAGTGACCTTCCGCTTTTATATATTTAGAAGATTAGATAGATTAGATTAGAAGAAGGAAGAAGATAGATAGATTTAGATTTATTGTCTAACCTATATATACAATTTTAACGTTTAGGTAGCTCACTTACTACATGGGTAAAATCTAAATGGACCAATCACGAGCGAGGTCCCGTGTTCTAACTAAGGTGTTGCTACTGGCTACGTGACTCGCTCGGTTGGAAATTGGCCACGCGTAAATATAGCGCGCCGCCGCCGGCGCATTCGCGCCTCAGTGTTCGACGCGCGCTCTCCGCGTGAGGTCGTTGATGCTTGCTTGCGGGTTAGCTGGTACAGCGAGAAAGAAATGAGAAGCAGGTATTAATGTACAATGAGGAGTGTCAATAGGAGATTAAAATTAATAGATTTTCCCTCGGAATGTATCTACACAATGTGCGGATTATTTATGTAATAACCATGAGCATGAGCGTGTCCTAGACAAATTGTACTCCGACATTGTAACTGTCCTACAGGGCGTGGCAATGGTGAGTGGGGAAGTGCGCGGAACCGTGGGCGTGGTGCACGCTTGGCGGGATGGAACAGGCATATTGGGCGAGGCTCACAGGGTGGCCAGGCTAAACGAGTGGGTACTAAACGAGTGGGTACTGTGTGGCAGATCTAAGTCCGGTTGTGTGTATGAGGAGATGCGAGAAAGTCGAAAAGTGAAGTCCAGGTCAAAGTGGTGCCAGAATAATCAGGACCAGATTAAGATGGACGCCCTCGCTGAACAACATTCGAAAGGTGACTTTCGTAGCTTTTGGACAAAAACGAGAAAAGTAAACTCTCAACCTGGCCTTCCTGTGAGCCTCGATGGCTTAAGTGATCCTAAGAGGATTGCGAACGTTTCCAGATAACAGTTTACAGGCCGGTCGCCGTTTGGTCCGGCGAGTAGGGTGCTGAATGCTGACCTGAACGATAAAATTGTAGGAATCATAATACTTTTACGTCGTGCCTTGTTAGTTTTCTTTGAATAATATCAGTAATTATAGAAGATAAACGCAAACGTACGGTAAATTTAAATTAAATCAAATAATTCCAAAGCACTACGTTTTTATAAACGAAATCTTGTATCAAATGCTTTTCCGTCATCATCCATCATCTGCCTAGCCTTTTCCCAACTATGTTGGGGTCGGCTTCCAGACTAACCGGATGCAGCTGAATACCAGTGTTTTACATGGAGCGACTGCCTATCTGACCTCCACAACCTAGTTACTAGGTAACACGATACCCTTTGGTAAGACTGGTTGTCAGCCTTTTTGGGCTAAAATGTATAATGCTATGCTATGTGCTATGTGTATGCTATGTGTGTGTAATGCTTTTCCGTCATATTCCTCGAAATAATTGCGCCGTGTTTGGAATATACGGGGAGTGTGCAAAATTCTTTCTATATTCTCAAAGTCATCTAGCACATTATTCTCTTCAAAGATATAATTCAAAACGTCTTGCATTTTTAATTTGTAACTAAAAGAGATGCACAATGCAAAACTTCACGTCAGAAAGTGTAAACCAACGGTTAAACTGAGTTGGCTAGTTCGTTTAAGATAACCGTCCGATTACAGTAGGTACTTAACCAACTGTTAGTGCTTGGTGAACAGTAAAATATTGTGAAACAGCCGTTTATGGTTAAAATAGATGTTTTAAATTTAACCATCTGTTGGTGAACTCGGGTCTTAATATTGTAAACGGGTAGTAGTAATAAACGCTCCGGATTTTTTTTTTAAATATGTGCATATTCAAAATATGTTTACTGCTTAACAGAAACAATTAAAAAAACCTTGTTTCTCGCGTGGATCCACGTTCCGGCCATACGAAGGGTTATTACAAATTTTCCGACAACTTATATGCGAATACAAATAAAGAAACGACCGAATAAAATACTGAAAATTCCGAAAAATCAATACAGAATTTGCTGACGTAATATTTTTATTATAATTATTAAAAAAATGCAAACAAGCATACACTATGATGCATGCAGCATGCCAGCGAGCATGCAATATGCAGCAGTCATGGTTTCTGTCACGGCTCCGGTGCTGCGAGGCTCCGGCGGCGGTCCCACGCGAGCTTATCGTCGCAGATGGCTTTAACGCTCACCACCGCAGTTTCGGCTTGCTGCCGCGGCGCGGGCGGGAACGTTATAAAACAACCTGCTCCTCAACTCGCGGGCCGCCTCGCCCCTCCGCGCCTACGCGGGCTTAAATTACACTCTAGGGGTAGGGCAGACAAGACTACGTGGAGTCGGTTTTGCAGCGATTCGTTTCTGTCACTAACTTTTGTAGCACAACATATTGACTTTTCGGAAACTTAGTATTTATTTCCGGAAGTTTAGTTTTTTTTTTGGAAATTTAGTATTAAGTACAGTCAACCACAGATTTTCGGAAGTTATTTGTTTTTTCGGAAGCTTTATTATATTATTCATTGTAAGCAAACGTAACAGTCCGCAATCATTTTTTCTATCGCGTTATCTATTCTAGGCAACCAAAATCTGAAGTAGTCCACTTAGAGCACCCGTCCGAATAGCACCTGCGCGAATAGCACCTAGCCTAGTCCACGAAGAGCACCCAGGTGCTCTTCGTGGATTAAAATTTATTTTTATATTTTTGTCCACAAAGAGCACCTATGACTCAGCAGCCTACTGCTGGGATGTATTTGTTTTACAGGATGTTATTAAATGAAAGATATCGATAAAAATCACTAGAATATTTATTAATTACTCATAATTTGTCTAGGCGACATTTAAAAATGAAATATAATAAAAATCACTATGACAATAATTATTAATCTTGCCAAATAATAACACTTCTTATTTTTAATTTATCACAATCAGTCTCCACATATCACTTTTGTTGCAAAATCAGCCTTAATTAAATCTTACCTTATAATAAGTTAACACAGGTAAAACAGGAGTGCAAATTAAAAACTAATTATGTTATTATTATAGGATTGCACCAAGAGAAAGGGAAACGAGTAATCTGCTAAGTGTAGGTGCCCATAAGGATGTTACCCTGACTGCCAAATTAAGTTGCCTTGTCCGCATGACAGCTAGTGCTTCTACCGATCAATCGATCATAATTTGGCGGAAGATACAGAAAAAAAACGACAATCGACATTGTTGTCGATATCCTACGTTAGTGGATCTGCACAAGCACATCACTAGCTCGTCGCAAGATACAGCGGCCGTACTACGCGATGCAACCGCTTATCTAAAGTATCGTTTTGTGATTTTTACATTGCTTGTCCAGTCAGTAAGCGACATAATTAGGTAGTGGTTAAGAAGCAATGTATTTGCTGCAAAAATCGTACAGTCGCTGTGATATTTGACAGCAAAAATAACATAGTAAAGGCAAGAAATATTTTACGATTTGTTGTTTTTCATGATTTTCAAGACAAATATAGTAAAATACTTGTCCTGTTAAATGATAAATGGTTCCATGATTAATAAAGATTTTAGTTTGGCTTCGACTTTTACAAGAAACCACTGAAGAACACTGTATTCTTAAATGTTGTCACGATCGCGGTCGAAAGCGCACTAATTCGTGGAGACGGCCATTTGCTTATACCATGAGCATTTTAATCATGACGCGCGGACACAGACACGCCCCCATGCCACTTCTCCTGTTTTTTTTATATTTCTATGGTGATATTAATTGTGTTAAACGCAAAAAAAAAACAATGTTATAGGATAGTGGAGGCTCAGAGCAGTGGTGGCCCAGTGGTAACGGCCGCGACTTACGAGTTGTAGGTCGTAGGTTCGAACCCAGGCAGGCGCTTTACTTTGTGTAAATTATTTCATCACCACTGCTCTCAAAACGGTTAACGAAAACATCGTGAGGAAACCGACATGTCCTAGAACCGAAAATTCGAAGACATGTGACATCTACCAACCCGCACTGGGCCCGCGTGGTGGATTACGGCCCACTCCCTCTCACAGAGAGGAGGCCTGTGTCCCAGCAGTGGGAACATTATTATAGGCTGATGATGATGATGATGATAGGATAGTATTTTTTTTTTTTCGAATGTACGTTAATTAATGTTGTATATTGTACCTACTGCGCGTACGACACGCGTATGTGTGTCGGGACGCGCGCGCCCTCGGATCAACGAATAAACTAGTATGACAATGGTGCCAATTCTCTTGTACACCGAACTAAACTATCACTAAAATTCCTTACTTTTGACTATGAGAATCTTAAAGCTATTCTGCAAAATAAATTCTCTAAATTTAAAAAATAATTTTGACACATCTAAATCGAATTTGACAATCGCGACTCCACACGTGATACATAACCACGTGAATATTTTTAGAGCCAGAGGCGCGCATGGGTGGCAGCCTCGACGTGTTTTATATGGACTTTTCACTTTTTGTATGGAAAATAAGAAACAAATATTACCTACATGTAGAGTGTTAGGGGTCTAAGGATTTTATAAAGGGTGTCGAAATTTTCATTATTTTTGCGATTGGACACACCGTTTTCGAGATAAAAGCAAAAGAAAAAAAATATTCAGTACTGTTTTTTCATCTGAAGTCGAGGTGTTGGTGTGAATTTTAGTTCATGACAACCAATTTTATTCCACATGTTTTTAGTCGCGATTAAAAATAGTCATATTTAGTTAGAAAATCTAAAAGGTTAAAAACCATTTTCACTAAACTAATATCTCAGTGCCATCTTAGTGCTGTCAAACTAAAATATAGTTAAGTTGTATCACTTTAGTCTATTTCAGAATGGGAAATCGTCGTTTGACAGGAATAAACTAAATTTTGGTGATTTTTAGTTTAGTTTAGAGGCATTTGTGACAAGAGAATCGGCACCACTGACTTGCGTTTACATTACACGTACTTAGCTTCCCCCGCTCCCGTAAATACGTAACAATTAAGTATACGTTTATAATTGTGGCGCGCTAGTGCCTCAGAGGGACTTGTGCACGCGAGTACAAGAAATAATTATAACGGGATCTCGCGCACTAGACAGCCGCGACCACGACTTTTGGTGGTACCGACCACTCCGACCAGTTAAACTATAGAAACCGGCTAGTTGGCCGTTGCGTTGCGACCAAGTGCGCGATTCGTATCGGTTTCTATATAGTTTCGGTGCGACCAAAAGTCGTAGTTCTGGCCATCTAGTCACAGATTACCAGATAAATCACTCCATACAAAATGTTCAATACCTATTGCTATAATAGCCTACAGACACCTATAACACGCGTACACTCCGGACCAACGAAAACATCATTGAACTCGAGGAAGAATTGAGCAGGTTACGATGGGGTATATAGTAGTGATGGGCAACTCATCATTTTTATATGAGGTTGAGGGAGTACCTCATTTTACCTCGCGAGGTCCTCACGCGAGGTACCCCTCATTTGAGGCGAGGAGTCGTACGTCAGCGTATTCACCTCACGAGCCGAGCCCGAGCCGAACTCAGCCGAATTCAGCTGATAGTCCGAGGCAGCGGGGCGAACGGGTGCGTCGACTCATAAGTACTCACGATTCCATTTTTTACGTCTCCCTCATACACATAACTTTCTTTCTCTCATAAATTTTTGATCGCCAAAATAAACGAATCAATAACACTTGATTACCAATCTAATGCTAATGTTTTCAGAGTTCATAGTTAACGTTTAGAGTTCATAGTAATAGCTGCTGTAATGTTTACTATGTTTTCAACATTTCGAGACCTCACTTCACTCATTCTATAGCTCACTCAATCACTCAATACTCACTCGCGAGTACTCGCGTCAATAATGTCAATGTCAACATTTTTAAGTGAGGACGCGTGAACGATGCGTGAACGTGTGAGGTGGTTCAATGTTGAAATTCGAGTAACTCTTTCAATTTGCGATCACGAGTACCTCAAACGAGGCACCTCATGAGTGAGGGACACATCTCTAGTATATAGGGTTATCTGAAGTCCGAAGAGAGGGGGAGGACTCGATAATCCTCATATCCGGGAACTTGCTCTATTTCCGGGGGCGACCAGCAGTCCCAAGGTGGTGTCGGGTTTATCGTCCATAAGTCCCTTGTGAGCAACGTGGTGAAGATCGGGAGTGTGTCGACCAGGGTGGCGTACCTTATACTCAGAATATCCGCAAGATATTCGCTGAAGATCGTACAAGTTTACGCCCCGACCTCGTCACACCCTGACGATGAGGTGGAGACCATGTATAAGGATATTTCCAGAGCCAAGTATGGCTCTTAAACTCACTTCACCGTTTCCATGGGGGACTTCAACGCGAAACTG
The DNA here is from genome assembly GCA_963680765.1 of Agrochola lychnidis. Classification (NCBI taxonomy): domain Eukaryota; kingdom Metazoa; phylum Arthropoda; class Insecta; order Lepidoptera; family Noctuidae; genus Agrochola; species Agrochola lychnidis. The sequence continues at coordinate 10,845,600 of OY796868.1, read as the reverse complement.
GGCAAACGAAACGATGATGAGCTGCGAGTGGGGCAATTTGGAGTTGGACGTCGGAACCACCGGGGTCACCTATTGGCCAGTTTTATGGAGAAGGAAGGCCTCTTTATGATGAATTCCTTCTACAGAAAACGTGAGCACGGAAAGTGGACCTAGCAGAGCCCTGATGGTGCAACAAAAAATGAGATTGACTTCATTATGTCGACGAAGAAGCAAGTATTCAATGATGTCTCTGTGATCAACGCGGTGAAAACCGGAAGTAATCACCGTTTGGTATGAGGCACATTGAACTTGAAAATCAAGCTGGAAAGATCTCGACTCATGAAGTCTACGCCCAGCACCGATCCAGATCCAAAACCCCGAGAGCTTTCAGGTCGAACTTCAGAATCCTTTCGAGTGCCTAGGGAGCTCCGTGGACGATTATAACGATGGGTTCGTGGAAACTGTCCATACGGTCGGGTCCAAGGTCTTCAATACCCGCCGTACAAATCGAAACAAGAAGCTCTCTGATGCTACTTTACAGCTCATGGAGGAGAGGTGCGAGATGAACCTGCAGTCTTCAGACGATGCGCTCAAATACCGGCGGCTCAATAGACAGATCTCTAAGTCCTTGAAAAGCGACCTTCGCCTCTATAATACGAACCGTATTAAGGACGCAATAGAGCGGAACAAGGGCTCCAAGGTTTTTGCAAGAGATCTGTCTATTGGACAAAGCCAGCTTGCGAAACTGGTGACCGATGATGGCAGAATCGTATCCGCCAAATCTGAACGGCTGAGAGAGATCGAGAGTTTCTATGGACAGTTAAACACGTCAACCAGTAACCCCGTTACGAATCTAGCAAACGACCCAAGAGCTAGATTGACCCGACACTATACCGAAGACATCCCGGACGTCAGCTTGTACGAGATGAGGATGGCTCTGAAGCAGCTTAAAAACAACAAGGCACCGGGTGATGACGGAATTACGGCCGAACTCCTGAAGGCCGGTGGAAAACTAGTTCTTAAGGCCCTCCAGAAGCTTTTCGATTTCGTGATACTCGAGGGTCAAACGCTACAGGCATGGAACAGAGGTGTGGTGGTACTCTTCTTTAAAAAGGCGACAATGCCCTGCTTAAGAATTATAGGCCCATAACACTTCTGAGCCATGTCTACAAGCTGTTTTCAAGAGTTATCACGAACCGTCTTGCGTGCAGATTTGACGACTTCCATTCTCCCGAACAAGCTGGATTCCGTAAAGGCTTTAGCACCGTAGACCACATACATACGCTGCGGCAGGTTATACAGAAGACCAAAGAGTATAACATGCCTCTCTGCTTAGTGTTTGTGGACTTCGAGAAAGCCTTCGATTCGATCGAGACATGGGCCGTGCTGCAGTCTCTTCAACGGTGCCAGATCGACTATTGGTACATCGAGGTGCTAAAGTGTCTGTACGAAAACGCCACTATGTCAGTCCGACTCCAGGACCAGACCTCGAAACCTATCCTTCTGCAGCGAGGTGTGAGACAGGGAGACGTTATCTCTCCGAAACTGTTCACCGCTGCACTGGAGGATGTCTTCAAGGTTCTGGATTGGAAAGGGCTAGGCGTCAACATCAATGGCAAGTATATCATTAACCTTCGATTTGCCGACGACATAGTTATCATGGCTGAGACCATAGAGGACCTCAGTACAATGCTCGATAGCCTCAGTAGAGCCTCCGAAAGAGTGGGTCTTAAAATGAACATGGACAAGACAAAGGTCATGTCAAATGCGCCCACACCCACGACACCCTCTTATGAAGATCGGAGACGCTACGCTCGAAGTTGTGGACGAGTATGTTTACCTAGGACAAACTGTCCAGCTAGGTAGGTCCAAGTTCGAGAAAGAGGTCAATCGTCGAATCCGACTCGGCTGGGCAGCGTTCGGGACGCTACGCAATATCTTTTCGTCCCACATACCACAGTGTCCCAAGACGAAAGTATTTGACCAGTGCGTGTTGCCAGTGATGACCTATGGTACTGAAACGTGGTCGCTCATAATGGGCCTTATCAGAAGACCAAAAGTCACCCAAAGGACAATGGAGAGGGCTATGCTTGGAGTTTCCCTACGTGATCGAATCAGAAATGAAGAGATCCGCAGGAGAACCAAGGTAACCGACATAGCCCGAAGAATTGCCAAACTTAAGTGTCAATGGGCTGGGCAAGTGGGCAGATTGCTCGCAGAACGGCGGATGTTCGATGGGGCTGAAAGGTTCTGGAGTGGCGACCGCGTACCGGAATACGTAACGTTGGAAGGCCTCCCACAAGATGGACCGATGATCTTGTGAAGGCCGCAGGAATCCGCTGGATGCGGAAAGCACAGAATCGGTCGAAATAGAGGTGCTTGCGGGAGGCCTATGTCCAGCGGTGGACGTCTTTCAGCTGAAATGATGATGATGAATTTGTAAATAAGTTGATTTCGATCTTTTAAGTACGCCTAGAATGTTGTAGTTTACGATTGACTAAAAAACCTTTTTATCAATTTACTATGACAAAAGGTATAATTTAACATATAACTGTACTCAACTACAGCATATTAGACGGTCCTAAGCCCACAAAAGTATGAAGGAATGTGTCGAAATCACAAAATAATAATTTAAATATTCGCGTCACCTCGACCTTGGACGGTTTAGTTAGTGATGGCACTGTGATGGGTTATGCACTGCCATTTACAAATCCATTAATTAATTGAATGATTTTGATTACTCGTATAATAAACACCATTTAAGTACCTAATGTAAAATCGCCTTCGCCTTTTATGACATAACCTCACTTTACGTCACATTTCTTAGTTGTTGCGGCGCGACGGCGACTGCGACCGCGTCGGACGTATTCAGAATGTCTAAATCAGAAGTGGCACTTGTCTGCCTAGAATATTTTTTTTTATTGTGTCTTCCTCTCCAGGAAAGTGTAGTTTTATTTCGTTGCACAAACGCTTAATTAATTACCAGTAGGTACCCAATTGCGTAACTCATTTTCGTAAACAATTTCGCGAAATTTGTTTCATTTTGACATTTCAACAACATTCATTGCGTTATTTACGTTGTTGAACAGATTTTTATCCAAACTTATGAAGCAATGGATTAGAAATCTGTTTCAAATCGAAACAAATTGTGATTGTGTTGTATTACGCAATTAAGGTGCAGTTTTAATTTTGAATGCCTTGTCATACATATAGCAGGTCTCTGCATAATTTTTGCTATTTAAAAAGTTCTGTAGGTATCCACGATTGCGCGGCGGTACCCATAATGGGTTTCCTCCCATTATTGGTATTCACGCTGGTCCGTCTCGAGTTCAATTTCAGGTTGTAATTCTTTATATTTTTGTAAGTTTTCTTGAAGAGTTTGTAAGCGAGTTTCGATTTCTTCAGTGTAAAGTTCAGTTTTCGTAAGTAATGTGTTTTCCGTTCGTGTAAGCACAACCCGTAATGAGGCATGAACTCTTTTTTGTCTTTTTATATCATTGTTCGGCATTTCGTCGCCAATTTGTTAAAACAACATTTGCTTTGCTTTTAAATCATAAAGGAGGTTAACAAAAGCCCAAACAACTTTGCCCAAACATGTACCTTGAGGTACACGTGCACCAAATCGTAGAGAAAAAATTGAGGAATTCTAAAATAATTGTTCTTTTATCCATAAATAACATAAAACTACATACTAAATTATTTTGAAGTTTTAACCTGTAACACAATTAAATCATGTGGCAACTTTTCATGTAAAATTGCTTTACATTATTTTACAATGAATGTCGCATAATAATTACGTAGGTAATCTCTGCTTTCGTATTTGTCGTCTAACATGATCCATCTTGATTTGTACTATACATATAGCACTCTCCATCTCGTTTTCTAATAAAACCTCGTCATCGGCGCAACTCATAAATTTTGTGACTTGTGTGTCTAACTCCGTGAGTTGGTTTTGTAGTTCCAATACTTTTAGGTACTGACCTGTGACCGTCATTGTACGTGCTACATCTCCTGAATGGAGTTCGTCGAGAATTTTCTCGAACACCCAGTTTTGTTACTTCTATTTCTATATATCAAGCGCATTCTTGCCTCGTAGAGTTTAAACTGTCCTTACATTTTATTTGATTAGGTGGTGTCCCTGTGGGTGTGCAGTCAACTGACTGCACACACAAATTGTTAAAGATCACACTTAATTTCTAACAATTTCATAGCCGTCATACTGCAAAAAGAGCCTAATTTTCGATTTCTGTATAATTAATCCTATGACATGTTAATATTAGTAGGTATCTATTGTCTATTAATTCAAAAAAAAATAAAACATATTATTACAATATAAAACACTAGCTTCTGTCTGCGAGTTCGTCCGCGTGGAATTTCGGCCCCCGACCCACTGCGTCGCATCCTATCGCCCGCCCGCGCTATCACTTCGTTTTGGCTTAGCGTTCTTTCAGACTTTTCTCTTTTTATTGGCTCCTAAAGGTCATAGCGTGATGTTATATAGCCTGTAACCTTTCTCAAGAATGGGGCTATCCAATGCAAAAAGATTTTTTCAAATCCGTTTGGTAGTTTCGGAGATTACCCCCTTATGGGCGGGGTTTATTAAAAATAAAATAATAGGGCTCGTTTTTATCGACGGCACCTTGAAGGGGCCAAGGTATTTAGAAATGCTGCAAACGACGACTGAAACCTTAATTGAAGAAATTCCGGTGTGCTACCATAATGACTTAATATTATCAGCACGACGCACAGTGGGTCGAAACTATGATTTTAGTGACTTAGGGCTCAACTTTGCTTTTTTACTTTTTTCTTCATGTGGATGGATAGAGCTCATTAACCTCAACAATAATTGTTCTGATGTATTTTTTCCTAAACTTTATACTTTGGGTAGAAAAATGTGTTTTGTTATTTTTTTGTATGGAGCGGATCAAATAACCTTAAATTCCTGCTAAGTAGCATGTGATCCCGCGTTGAAACTTTATTTTTCATGTACCTTGTCTAGTCTATTATCATTTGATGCTATTAACGTGTGCATAAAGTTGCAACTCTGCCAAATAAATAGATCGAAAAAAATGAAAAAATATATCGAATAAAAAGCTACATTTTTTACTTTCGTAAGTTCTTTTAAGTTAAATTTGATATGGAATAGTAAGTAAAAGCACGTAATAATACACATAGTTACTTAACAACTAACAACAATACATTTAAAAGGTCCCTAATTAGCTTAAATTTACTAATATATGTAGTATTAGTAAATTTGTAAATTTAAGCTAATCACACTAATCATAATACATTTAAAAGGTCCCTAATTAGCTCAAATTTACTAATATATGTAGTATTAGTAAATTTAAAGCTAATCACACTAATCATAATACATTTAAAAGGTCCCTAATTAGCTTAAATTTACTAATATATGTAGTATTAGTAAATTTAAAGCTAATCACACTAATCATAATACATTTAAAAGGTCCCTAATTAGCTTAAATTTACTAATATATGTAGTAGTAGTAAATTTAAGCTAATTAGGGATCTATGAATTTCAATTTCTTTGTTTTAATGACTTTAACATGTTTATGAAATGTTATTTTAAGTTAGATTTAATACTGAATAGTAAGTAAAGATAGGTACATAATAATACAAATTAGTAAAGGTAAACTAACATTACTACAACTAACACAAGCAAACTAAAAACTAACTATAAACAACATCAAACATTACTATTTCCTTTCAATTATGAGTTTGACATTTATAAACTAATAAAAAAACAAGAAACTTACAAACTACCAAAAAATCTTATTCACTATCGCTATGACTATCTTGTAAATTATCTACATCAATAAAATCTATATCGGATTCTGTGGGAAAAATCAGCAGAAGCTCTTTGACTTTTGGAGAGAGAACCATTATATTTTGTTTCACCATTCGAGGTCTTAGACTTGTGATCTTTGGATCAGAAGACAAAAGAAGATTGTGTATAATATCCTCATTTGTCGCCGTTCTACTTACCTTTCTAGAATGACTCTCTCTATATTTCCGGAAATCTTTATTACGAGCTTCCGCTGCCTCTTCCGACAGTTTACCTATAGGTATGGCACCAAAGTGCTTAATTATATCACTCCCATGTACTAACAATTTATGTATACTGGAAGGCATATAATACCAGGGATATAAGTGAACGTACAATTGTGCAGTATCTCTACAAAATTCGGAAAACTTAGAAAGATCCACGCTCTCTCCAGATGCAACCGTCTGAAGAATCACATGAAACCTTTCTATTAAATCTTTATCTATTCCTGTTATGCGAGCTGTTGTTTCTGCATCCCTAAAAAATCTTCTGGCAGTATTGCCATCATTGGTTGTGCCTACTCCTTGCTTGACTACGTCAATAAGTAAACCGCATTCTTTCTTAAACGCTTGCTGTATAGCGCTCTTTCTGAGTGACATTTTTTCTTTGTCATCGCCCCTGCAACTCCATTTTTTGAAGTCCAAACGATAAGCTGCAAACAAAAAGAAATATCACTTAAATAAAAATCTCACAAGTAACTATATAACGTGAAAAAAATTATGAACTAATAAAATTATATTTACCGATATGAAGTAAGCACTCCATGCTTCTTATCCAGGCATGTAAAGATGACATTCCATACTGGAACACTTCTTCGTTGTTCTCTTTTTGAGCAAGTGACTCTAAATTGTTCATCTCTGACGGTTTTGCTTTGCAGATATCACAGACAGCTGAAGATGTGTCTGACAAATATGACGATATTTTGCCGTCTATCATCGTCAAGTGCAATTGATGCTTAACTTCAACTTGATTGAACTTGATTGGCTGAAGTCTTTCTATTTCTTCGGTTATGCTAGCTTTTATAGTTACCACTGTTGACTGCGTTTCTTTGGTAAATTTGAACATTATCGGACGGCAATAGAAAGTTGATGAGGGTCGATCGTTTTCCCAAACAATTGTTCCATCACATTGTTGAAGCCTTATAGGAACTAGACTGGCCATGAAGATAGTTGAGTCATCAAACTCTGCTTCAGTCTTTTGTTTATAATTACTTTGACCTGAGGCTCCATCAAAACCCCATTTGCTTATTAGCAGTAACTCAGTTGGCGAATCCAAATCTAAAGTAATCACTTCTAAAAGCCTAGATACCGTCAAGTTGAGTAAAGCTTGCAGTTTAATAGCAGCTCCTTCTTCAGTTATAATTATGTCTTCTTTCCCTGGATAACATTTTGCCTTCGCTTGTTTTATTTTATAATAAGAAGGGTATAAATCAGACCTATTTTCACTTGCTGCTTCTCTTAGGCTTATATACTGCCACTTACTTAATTTAAGTGAAACTAATAAAGACAGTGCCTTATCGGGTGAATATGTACTACTTTTCGGTTTACTTGTACTTAAACACTCTTTAACTTTTTCTAGATCTTCGGGGTGATTTAGTAAATGGTTCATAATTTTTCCTACATCCTCATTTCCGGTGTTTCTTAAACTAGCAATTGTAGTAGCTTTAAGTTCATCCGGGGATAACGAAAGCGATTGGTTAATTTGATCAACGCGTCTTCGTTTTTGCCTGGAGCCCAATTCCTCGAAAGGTTTTCGAGGTGTAAATGTAGATGTCGAAGCTTCTGTAGTAGATGGTGGTAGATTTTCGACATCTTCAGTATTACAAATCTCGAGCCTTTCCTGTTCAGTGTTCACAGCTTCAGGTATCATTCCTTCGGGCCAGTTTATTGCACGTTCTGTTACAGTTTCCCGATGTTAAGGAAATCCATTAACGATTAATAATAATTGATTACCTAGATTTATCAAGAATTGTCTCGTCATCATTTTAGAGCAGGACTGCTTCCCCGCTCCCGCAGAGCGCCAGTCTCGTCCCGATCGCTGAACCTCTATCATCTCCGTTGATTCGTTGTGTCTGCCAGTTCCGATTCAGAGTGATTTAGCCAAAATTGTACCAAGGACAAATCCTAATTAAACTATTTCTTTTGTGTAAATCAAAGTGTTTTTTTTAAAACCTTGATTACTTGGCCTCGCGTAACATTGGTGGCAGCGGTGGGATTTTAAAAATCCTCGGATCGCCTCAATTCAGTGAAAATTAAATGAAGAAAAACCATACGTACCTGTGTTGTGATTGTGACAGTGAAAAGTGCTAAAATCCAACCTTACCTCTGTATCCTGTCGCTGTCTTCCTGCTCAGTGCCGCTGTATCCTGCTGGTCTCATTAGGCCCTCACGTGCCGTGTTGGTGTACGGGGTGTACCCCGAATATCTATCACTCACCTTGGGTGATTTCGCCTGGCCACGAAATGATTCGTGTTGCCGTCACAGTCGCAGTGTTCCTGTAAGTAAATCCATTCTACATCGAAACTATACGTGTTGTGAAAATAGTGCCAGTGATTTCAACTACAAAGTTTCATCGCATTTTTCCAATTATTTCAAGCTTCAAAGTGCTAGACTTAGTAACATTCAGTTAATCATTTGTTCCAATGTATCATTTTATCACTCAGCTCTGAGAATAGTGCAACATTCCTTCTTATCGCAACTCCGTACCTCACGCGTTATCTTTGTTTTGACTAACTTGCCATGCCTAAAGACGAGCCCAGTACTATGTCTAAAGAAATAAAAGAAGTCGACATGAATTTTATAAGCAAATTTATTAACAAGTTCGACGGAAACCGCGAAAAACTTAATGCGTTTTTAAATAATTGCAGAAATGCAATTAGCCTTGCGTCACTATCTCAACAAGATGTAATATTAAAATATATTCTAAGCCAACTGGAAGGCCGTGCCGAAAGTGCGTGCTCCATTAAAGAATTCGAAAACTGGCAACAGTTAGAAGAATTTCTCAAAAATCAATTTGGCGAGAAAAAACATTACGCTGCACTACTCTCGGATCTCCAAGATTGTTGTCAAACAAATAGCGAAACAGTCAACCAGTTCGCACTACGCGTAGAGACATGCCTAGCCAAACTTTTAACTGAAATCAATATTTCAATACCCACAAAAAAGAAAGGTGAACTGACTGGCCGTGTCGCTGCAATGCAAGACTTAGCATTGCATACATTTATTAGTGGCTTAAATTCTCGATTATCAACTGTAGTCAGATGCCGTGACCCTGAAACTTTAAATGAGGCCATTGGCTTCGCCGTGTCTGAAGAAAAAATACTACAGACCACCTCTAAGCGTAACCCATCAATAAACAATACCAATTCACCTAATCAAGGACGTTGGCCCCAACGTCGATTCCAACAGAACCGAAACTTAACACAGCAAAGTTTTTCAAACGAGTCTAACAGCCAAAGACCATCTACTTCAGGTCTTCCAGTGTGCCGTTACTGTAAAAACGTGGGCCATACTATTGAAGAATGTAGAAAACGGGAATTCAATAACAATCGCTTCAGAGATCAAAATAATCAAAGACCATTACCAAGGCGTTACCAAAATAATCAAGGTCAAGTTCACGCGGTAAATAACAACGAAAACAACGACTACATGGAAGATACTCAAAGTAAACCAAATGATGATTTAAACGAGTAAAGGGCTCACGGTGGTGTCTCGTGAGACCCAAACCTCAAATTCCAAAATATTTCTATATCAAAGACACTAATACTATATCCTCTGTATCGCCTAACGATAGGGACTTGCGAATAAACCGCAACACTGTATCCTCTGCATCCGCTGTATCCTCTGTATCCCCTAACGACAGGGACTTGCGAATAAATCGCAACACTGTATCCTCTGTATCCCCTAACGATAGGGACTTGCGAATAAATCGCAACACTGTATCCTCTGTATCCTCTGCATCCTCTGGATCCGCTGTATCCTCAGTGTCCACTACTCCCACTAATCGTAAAATAAATCATCCTACAAATGCCAAATCCGCTTTAGACTCAATCGCTCCTCGTTCAATTCCTGAAACAAAAATTTATGAAATTAATATTAGTCCATTTAGGAGACGCTTATTACCTCATATTCTTGTCCATACTCCAGTATCAGACACTACCATATCTCTTCTCGTAGACTCTGGCGCAACTGTAAGCCTTCTAAAAAATTCTTCCATACAAATACCAGTTTATATCACACCAGATATAATCCATTTGAAAGGTATTGACCCCATTGATCAAGCTTCACCAACAATAGGCCATTTCCCGCTTAAAATAAAATTAGATGATAAAAATTGTATCACGCATAAATTCCACATAATGCCCCGAATACACCTACCTTACGATGGTATAATTGGCACTGATATGCTAACCGCCTTTGGCTGCACTATTGATTACACTCGTGAAACCTTAAAAGTAGGTAAACACGAAATAAAGTTACATTTCAATGCGCCTATTTATGTAATTCCTCCTAGAACTGAAACTGTCATAGAATGTTCCGTCTCCAATCCTGAGGTGAAAGAAGGACTCGTACTAGATCAATGTCATCACGAAGCTTTACTGATCGCCAATTGCTTAGTCACAGTTAAAGAAAACAAAAGAATTAACTTATCAATAATCAATACTTCTGAAACTCCTATAACCCTAAAGTCAAATTTGGATATCACACTCATACCCTTAAGTTCCTTAATCAAACCTTTTGATCCTGTAAATTCTCACACAATTTGTCATTTCAAAACCACCGACTCTTACCTCCGAACACAAGAAGTATTAAACCTCCTCAGAACCTCCCATCTCAACACTGAAGAAGCAAATGCTCTTCACGATGTTTGCTCTGAATACTCAGATATATTCTTCATTCCTGGTGACAAACTTTCTCACACAGATGCACTTAAGCATAACATAACAACGAGCGCTCAAAATCCAATAAATGTAAAATCTTACCGGTTTCCAGAGGTACACAAACAGGAAGTCAACAAACAAATAGACCAAATGCTCGATCAGGGAATCATAAAACATTCAGAGTCTCCATGGTCTTCACCAATTTGGATTGTTCCAAAAAAAAATGATGCATCCGGACAACAAAAATGGCGTATAGTTATTGATTACCGAAAACTAAATGACATCACTATTGGAGATAGCTACCCTATACCACAAATATCCGAAATTTTAGATCAATTGGGTCAAAGTAAATATTTCTCGACCCTCGACCTTGCGTCAGGGTTCCATCAAATTTTGATTAATGAAGAGGACGCCCCTAAAACAGCGTTTAGTGTACCTCAAGGACATTATCAATTTACAAGAATGCCATTTGGCCTAAAAAATGCACCGGCTACTTTCCAACGGTTAATGAATACCGCTCTTACAGGCCTCCAAGGCATACGGTGTTTTGTGTATCTTGACGACATAGTAATATACTCCTACGATCTAAACTCTCACATTGATAATCTTTCGATAATATTCCAAAGGCTTCGAGATTACAATCTAAAACTCCAACCAGACAAATGTGAGTTTCTTCGACGTGAAGTCGCATACCTTGGTCACCAAATAACTAAAGATGGTGTAAAACCTAACCCTGAAAAGATAAAGGCCGTGACCCAATTTCCTACTCCTAAATCTCCGAAGGACATTAAGTCCTTCCTCGGACTCGTATCCTACTATCGCCGTTTCGTGTCTAACTTCTCGAAAATTGCAAAACCACTAACTCAACTTTTAAAAAAAGATGTCCCCTTCTTATGGGAAAATAAACAACAAGTCGCTTTTGACGAACTCAAGCACAAACTTACCTCTGCTCCAATCCTCATTTATCCAGATTTTTCTGCCCCTTTCATCTTAACATGTGATGCCTCTAATTATGCCATCGGTGCCGTACTCAGTCAAGGTCCAGTTGGTAAGGATAGGCCAATAGCCTATGCATCTCGGACCCTCAATAAGAGCGAATCTAACTATAATACCACCGAAAAGGAACTCCTTGCTATTTTGTACGGTTGCAAAACCTTTCGACCATATCTCTATGGACGAAAATTCCTGATCATTACTGATCACAGACCATTAAAGTGGTTGTTTAATCATAAAGATCCTAGTAGCAAATTACAAAGATGGCGTTTGAAACTAATGGAATATGAGTACGAAATCGGGTATCAGAAGGGAAAACTTAATGCCGCTGCTGACGCCTTATCCCGATATCCTGTAAACCCAATTCAACCAGCAGACTGTGATCCCACTCCATCCACTTCTAACCAAAATGCAGATGGTGGTTCAACACCTCGATTCAACCCTCTAACTCTCGAGGACCTTGATATCCAACTACCTCCTGAATCCCTAGACCTTGACGATAAACTACCGTCCATAGACCTCTTAGAAAACGACGATTCACCACCAGGAATCGATGATCCTGTAACACCTACCACAACTAACAAATCCCCAAATTCTACGACAAATTCTTCTCGCGACAACAACTATAGCAAATTCCTGAAAACAATGAGCAACAAAGACTTTAATAGCAACGCTAAAATCACAGAACACAACGAAAGCATCCTGAAAACCAACTGCAAAATCATGATCATACCTACGTCCATCGATCTCGATGACTCCAACCCTCACGTAGAAGAAATCCTGAGCAACCTTGAAGACTCAAAGGAACTCCTAGATAGGGAAAGAATTCTCTACTCTTTTATCTCATTCAATCATAAAGGAAAGACAATATATTTCCTATTCACTAAAGTATACCACTTTCATAATAGTTCTTATGAAGACATTTATAAAAGTCTACTAAATCTTCAATCCGATATACTACGTAATCCCACTGACTCCAATCTAAATTTAGCCATTACTGATTTCCAAAATCCTTTCGACAAACATATCTGGGCAAAGATATACAACATGTTCTGCTATATCTTTAACAACACTGAAGTGTCCGTTTATATTTATCACAATACAATAATTTTTCCTACACCCTCGGAAATATCTAGAATACTCCGAGAAAACCATGACATTCCTATTGCCGGACATCTAGGATCTACGCGAATGTTTAATCGAATAAAAGAAAGATATTTCTGGAAAAACATGCGGACAGATATCGAAACATATGTAAGGAATTGCTCCCTATGCCAAAGTAACAAAGCCCTAAGACAGATTAATAAATCCCCAATGCAAATAACTACCACTTCCACTAAGCCATTTGAACGACTCAGCCTCGACCTTGTGGGTCCACTTCCAGAAGCTGGCCTTACTAAGCTCAAATTCATTGTCACATTACAGGACGACCTCACCAAATATTCCCTAGCTTACCCTATCGCTAGTGCGACTGCAGAGGAAACATGTGAGTGTTTAGTGCACTTTATTTCTGTCTTTGGCATTCCGAAGTCTATTTTAACCGATCAAGGCACAAACTTCACCGCAGATTTATTTAAAAGAACCTGCGACTTTCTGAAAATAAAACAAATCTGGTCTTCCCCATATCATCCTCAAACTCAAGGTGCGCTTGAACGCAGCCACTCCACATTTAAGGAATACCTTAAATCTTACGTCAATGAAAACCATTCTGATTGGCATAGATACGTCTATACTGCTATGTTGGCGTATAATACCTCTACTCACTCTACTACCAACTTCACACCATATGAGCTCCTCTTCGGCCAGAAGGCTTTTATTCCAGACTCCATCTACGAATTACAATCAGACCTTACATATCCAGAATATCTCAAATCCTTGCATCATCGTCTAAAGCTTTCACGTGAAAAAGCCATCGAAAACATACAAAGATCTAAGGAAAGATCTAAACAGTATTATGACGCCCGCTCACGGCCTGTTCAATATAAAGTAGGAGATTACGTATATCTCAAAAATCATGTACGTTTGCGCAAAGCCTTTTCGCCAATTTGGAAAGGACCGTATAAGGTTGTAAAAGTTAATGGTAGAAACACCTTAACCTTACTCATAAATAGACGTCATGTGACACATCACTATGACGAGGTCAAAATAGCTCCTAGATCTGAAACGTAGTCCTAGTTATATATTTAATACTAATTTTAATTATATTTTATTACAGTAATTCTGCGCTGGGTCAGGAGTTCATTACGCCCTTGACGAACAGTCCTGGCATCTACTTCGACCCCTTAGGTTCTTTAAGTCTAATAGATAGTCACCTTAGTATAGTTATTCCTTATGATGTATCCTTTATTAACCCGCATATCGTAAACCTCCGTCTTATCCTCGATAAATGCAAACAAATGTGTGACAATGGTAAAGTCTTTGATTATTTAGAATGTAGTAATATCTTTGAACCACTGAACACCCGTTACAATGATATAGCCCATGACAACGAAGCTATTTTTCACCTTACCTCTCGCCAGTCGAGAAGATCTGCACTTCTAGGATTCGTAGGCACTGTATCTAAAAAATTATTTGGCACAATGGATGAGGACGATGCCGTCCGATACGACAATGCCATTAAAGAGGTAGAAACAGACCAAAAGAAACTAGCCCTTCTAATGAAGGAAAATATATTAGTAACCACTACTTCACTTAGGTCTTTCAATGAAACTCTGCATATAATAAAACTAAATGAAAAGCATCTGAAAGATGCAATGGACGAATTGTCCCTAGATATTCTAAATCTGACTTACGTTTCACAAGAATTAGGTATTAGGTCTCGCATGCTGGAATTAACTTCCATGATTGAAAATAGTCTCCTAGCCCTATCTTTCAAAGTTGAAGACATAATTAACTCGATTATGTTCAGCAAATCTAATGTCCTGTATCCCACTATCCTAACACCTAAAGAACTTTATACCGAATTGGTCGATAACTACAGATTCTTACCAGAATCTAAACAACTTCCAGTTCCCTTAAACCTCGATAACATGCATACTATTTTAAATATATCAGAAGTATCTAGCTACTTCAATAAAGAAAAGGTGGTATTTACAGTAAAAATCCCTCTCATTAACCCTATATTCTTAAATGTATACCATAACTTACCTTCGCTGGTTCCTCATGATAAAAATAATCCAAAATCATATTCGACCATCATTCCATCCTCCAAATATATTGGTATCAGTAGAGATAGGTCAATGTATTGTAAGTTAGATAATCTGGATTATTGTAAGATAATCGATAATGATCATTACCTTTGTGAAACATCAATATTATACTCCTCTTCCGCGACGCCTTCCTGTGAAACAGAAATTATTACAAAAGTACTTACCTCAATCCCTTCGATTTGTGAAACCAAATTTATTCATGGTCATGTTAGCATCTGGCAGCCACTACGCTATAGTAGATGGTTATTTGTAATGTCAGAAAAAACTAAAATAAGTATTGAATGTAATAACTCTCAATCTACTGAGATAGAATTTAACGGAAATGGTGTATTGTACTTACCTGCTGAATGCGTTGCCTATTGCAAGGACACTCGTTTAATCTCACATGGAAATCGTAAAATTAAGCTGAAAACTATTGTTTCTAATTTTAATATTTTAAATGATTCATGTTGTAATATTGTAGCATATAATAACATTGTATCAAATTTACCTGTAGTTAATCTTAAGAATGTTAACTTAGATTCCCTTGCTTATGATAATCCTGAAATCCTGAAAGGTCTTAACAATATAATTGAGAAACCACATATTGTTTTATATCAAAAATACTATTCAGGTTTTACAATTGTAATTATAATTTTTATTATGTGCTTTATTATCTATAAGGTGTATAGAACTGGCATACATAAGAAAATAATGAAACTTAAGGGAAATAAACCCCCTGAAAATAATGACCCTGAGTTAGATGACACTGAACTTTCAAACATTAACACGGGACCGGCGACTCTTCGAATTGGTTGATTCATATTTCATTAATCTAAACATAAACTTCACTTTAAAAGGGTGTAGTTTACTTTAAATCGGGGGGCTGTTACAGTTTCCCGATGTTAAGGAAATCCATTAACGATTAATAATAATTGATTACCTAGATTTATCAAGAATTGTCTCGTCATCATTTTAGAGCAGGACTGCTTCCCCGCTCCCGCAGAGCGCCAGTCTCGTCCCGATCGCTGAACCTCTATCATCTCCGTTGATTCGTTGTGTCTGCCAGTTCCGATTCAGAGTGATTTAGCCAAAATTGTACCAAGGACAAATCCTAATTAAACTATTTCTTTTGTGTAAATCAAAGTGTTTTTTTTAAAACCTTGATTACTTGGCCTCGCGTAACAGTTCCAACCAATCACCATTTTTTCTTACAAACTGTGCTAACGTGCGACTACTTCGTTCCCATCTTGCACTTATATTTGAACAAAAGCGCGTACAGAATTTTTGGAGCTCAACACTGTTCTCTTCGGTCACGTTTATTTTATGTTGTAGGAATTGAAAGAATTTTTGACTATCCGACAGTGACTTGACCTGCTCTCTTAAAATCATAAATAAATCTAAATTGTTAACTAAATTATCCATTATAACGAAAAAGGGACGATCAGAATCACGAGATGTTAGTAGTAGTACGAATAAACGAACACTAGTTAGTATATAATAAATTATGGTCATTTTATACTTCCAGAATCCAGTGACAAACAATGTTTACTAATTTTTCTACTACCCTCATTAACTAATTATCCTAATTAATATTACAGTAATGACTAAAAGTGAAAAACATTGATTTTTTATAAGGTAAAAGGTTAAGCTAATTACAGTAATTAAACACACAAATAGAAATTAATTGATTTCATATCCACATTTTTAAATAAAGGTCCCTAATTAGCTTAAATTTACTAATATATGTAGTATTAGTAAATTTAAGCTAATTAGGGACCTTTTAAATGTATTGTTGTTAGTTGCTAGGTAATTATGTGTATTATTACGTGCTTTTACTTACTATTCCATATCAAATTTAACTTAAAATAACTTACGAAAGTAAATAATGAAGCTTTTTATTCTATGTATTTTTTCATTTTTTTCGATCCATTTATTTGGCAGAGTTGCAACTTTATGCATTTGTTTATAGCATCAAATGATAATAGACCAGACAAGGTATATGAAAAATAAAGTTTCAACGCGGGATCACACGCTACTTAGCAGGAATTTAAGTTTATTTGAGCCGCTCCATACAAAAAAATAACAAAACACATTTTTCTACCCAAAGTATAAAGTTTAGGAAAAAATACATCAGAACAATTATTATTGAGGTTAATGAGCTCTACCCATCCGCATAAAAAAAAAAGTGAAAAAGCAAAGTTGAGCCCTAAGTCACTAAAATCATAGTTTCGACCCACTGTGCGACGGCGCTCTACCTCATTACGCCATACTGGTAGGGAATTCCCTTATTGAAAATACGGTGAAAATTGGATCGGTCGTGGTGACCCCGTTCCCTGGTCGGCTAGGTCCCCGGATCTTTCTTACTTCCTGTGATTTTTTTTCCTAGGTAGGTATTATTGTAAATACTTAGTTGATTCCAATTTTTTAAATACGCCTTAATGCAGAATAAACCTATTTGCATAGTCTGGCCCCGCTGTCTGCAATGGAATAAATGGCCAACCCCAAAAAGTTTTATGTATGGTAAACTTTTACATCAGTCATTTATGTCAGTTTCAGGGTTCTTGAAGTGTTAGATAGCGTTGTTTTCACAAAATAAAGTAGAAACATGGATAAACCTATTAAAAGTAGAGCGCGGGAGTTATTATATAATTTATTACATGTAAATTCCAAGATGTAAAGGAACAGCACGATGTGGTCCTTAACCAAAAACGACAATGTTTAAAAGATATCGAAAAGTTGATGTGTGATCTAATGATTTTGATATTTTGCCTTTTGATTTTTGCCTAATAGATTACCTGTGTAATAGACTATGTCGTGCCTATGCTCTACCTCCATACGATGACAAAACTGTATCAAATCCACACTGCATCGTGATAAAGTCTTTACCAGGAATAATCAAGAATATAAACAAAATATTACCTATCAAAAACAAAAAGACAAACAAAGTATCAAATTCTTTTTTCGTAGGACAGATGGTGTTGCCGTCTATAGATTTTCAAATTCTACCGTTTTTCTACTTTTGCAGACTTAGCGTGGCCAGATTGTTTATGTTTTTAATAAGTAAGTGCCTTAATTTAATTAATCGTAAAGATTTATTTTCTGCATTTTGATGGTCCTAAGCCCATGAAAGTATGAAGGAAAAATTGGAATACTCTTCAAACTGCCTAATCCTAAAAAAAACCGGCCAAGTTCGTGTCGGACCATGCACAATGAAGGGTTCCGTAGTTGGGATCAATTTATCCTAAATACAAACTTAACATTGTAGTTGAAAACATGTCCTCCCATCCATTCCAACTGCAAATGTAAGTTTGTATGTACAATATTGAGAGATTTACCAAGATAAGGCTCATTCAAACAGGCGCGACACGCAACGCGACACAAAGGCACCTTGGTGCCTTTGTGTCGCGTCGCGTGTCGCGCTAATCTGGACAAGTCTTTATTGTAAGACCACCCTTTTTAAGCGTTTGGTCGCTATTTAGTGTAGTGTCAGGGTACTCTTACTGTCATAAATAAAATTAGGTAGGTACTCAACAACGAAATCGAATGGACTAAGTTTATTTTCCAAAACACCTTATTTTATACATATTCATACATTGATACACTTAGGCACTAGACTAGCATGTTATTTTACAATCAATCGACCAACAGCGATGCCGCGTAGGGCGCGCCGCGCGGACGGCGCAGTGCGCTACGTTGCACACGGCACTATTCGCTGCGAATCATAAATAGGAGTCGCGCGCCAAGCGCGGTACACTGCCCCGCGACCTGGTAGCGGACCCTTGACCCCATCGCACCGGATATGACGCCTCGGGTAAGCAGCATCCAGGTTACACGCAGCTTATTTGAAATAATAAGACTCTACACATATACACATACATCTGTTGTGTGGCATGTGCTAGGTTAATATAGGCACGTCACATAACTGAATACAGACACCCAATACTACAGATGCATCCAAACGAAACACGCACGCAATGCGGGTCGCGACGTGCGTCTACACTGAGCGGTGTTACACTACAACACTAGCCGCTCATACATACGCGACTGCCTACCCCTCAAACCGTAAACGGCTCGATCTGTAAGCGGGGCGAGGGGGAGACTACATATTAGACCTGTAGGGCGTCGAGTCGGCATCTCCGTCGCTGGTCGTTCTCGCTGGGTCTCACCTGGCGGGGACAGACCGCCGGGATGTCGTGAAGAAAGCGGCGCCAGGAGCTGGCGTCGTGGCGCGTCTACAGAAATATTCAGAGCAACCAATTACATAGACGCATTTTGCTTCACAAATTGTGGTCTGTTCCATTAAGCCGTTCAAGGCGAACCCAATTGAGGGGTTCATATTTATGGACCAATGTATGGCTTCCGCGAGCGAAGGGCGAAGCCCTGACCCCGCTCGCCACGCCCCCTTACGGGGGCGTCGCGACATCTCGATTGTGAGCGCGGTCCACAGAGCATGTAACTTTAAGAGGCGGAACTTAGAACATTCAGTTTTTGAGAATTCCTAACCTTCTTTAGCCAATCACATAAAAAAACAAAACTACCAACATGAAAACTGTAGCACTGACAATGACAATCATGACCTTGAAGGGATAGGGATGCGCAACGTATAGAAATCAATAAATTTATCTATATCGATGAAATGCATTCTATGCAGATAATATTGCTGCTGGGGAGTTTGTTGCGCCACTTCTTCTTCCCAGCGAAAGGCACTAGGAAGTGGTGAAAGGTGGGCGTTTTGGGGGACTGTCTTATGTAATTTTGACGTTCGAAAAGTGCTGATTCTCAGTCCAGTTTGAATAAATGACTTTTGAATTTAATAGTGAGACTCCAAAACTAATTCATTTTTAAAAATCGGTAAAATAAAACAGATTTATATGATTTCAGTATTTATTAATGTACATAAATGAACCAATTTTTCCAGTCAAGAGAGGAGTCAGGCAAGGTGACCCCTTATCCCCAAAAATCTTCATTGCGATATTAGAATCTATCATAAGCAAACTAGACTGGAGAAATTGTGGTTTATATATCCAGGGTAAATACTTAAACCACTTACGATTTGCGGACGACTTAGTTTTACTATCAGAATCGAGCCTACAGTTGCAATATATGCTGGACACTCTACACGCAGCAAGCAGACAAGTGGGATTAGAAATGAATATCACAAAGACCAGATTAATGACCAACTTCAAAAAATCAAAAATAACAATTGAAAATGAACCATTAGATTATGTGGATCAGTATATATATTTAGGAAAACAAATTGGATTCTGCAGAGATAGCAATGAACTGGAAATAGAGAGAAGAGTAAAACAGACTTGGAAAAAGTTTTGGATTTGTAAGGAAATATTTAAAAGCGAAATGCCTATCAAACTGAAGAAAAAAGTCATGGACTCGTGTCTCATTCCTTGTCTTACGTATGCATGCCAAACATGGAAATATACCAACAAAGTAAAGAATAAAATAATTACATGTCAGCGAGGAATGGAACGCAGCATGTTAAATATCAAGAAAATACAAAAAATAAACCACAACAAAATACGATCAAAATCAAAAGCAATAGATGCTCTCAAATATAGGCAAAAGCTAAAGTGGAAATGGGCCGGTCACATAGTACGTCTTAAAGATCGCAGATGGACCAAAACGGTTACGTCATGGAAAGGCCCACCGGGCAAACGGCATAGAGGAAGACCGTTCACTAGATGGGACGACGATATTAAAAAAATTGCTGGTCCAGAATGGCAACGAACAGCCCAAGACCGAGAGAAATGGAAAGCTTTGGAGGAGGCCTTTACCTGAGAGGGGTTCCAGTACAGTAAAAAAAATGCTAGTGCCTATTATTATAATATTAGTAAAATTGAAATAGTTATTAAGATAATTGTATTTAAGTGTATAGATAGATACCTATTAGTTTCTAATTTTTTTATCCTTTTGTTAACTAAGTACTATAGGTAGGAGACAACATTTGCATGTTAATGTGTTACTCTTTTATTTATTTATAAATGAACAAGCAACATAGTATCAGACCAAAATGGTTTTGTTTTTACGCCGACGTCACAATTTCTCTCAGTTCGCCCGACTCAAATTTTTCCAAGAGATTGGCACTGCGAGTGATGCCAGGCTGCATTTAGTTTTTTGTAATTGTTCCATCAACTGATTTTCCCTTGGTGTTGAATCTGTAAAGGTAGTTAAATTGAAGCAACATTTACGATGAGACTTGTAAACATTTCCTTGCATAAAAAACGCAGGGATCTTTTCTATTTGAAATGAGCGATACAAACACAAATTAATCAATTTTGAGAATTTCTTTCTCTGCCTGTCTATTTGTTTGTATGTTACAAACAATCATCACATGAGAAAAGTTTAATGAATTATAATGAAACTACTTAAATAAGAGGTTGCATTATTGTTTATAATTTGATGGATGACATAAGAGCACTCTACTGTATATTATTATGTATAATAGAGATCAATTTAAGGTGTTTATTGTAGTTACCTTAGACTCTGGATGCCGATACATAATTATGTTGTGGAAATTCTGCCAATTATCCGTCAATGAAAGGAAAGATCATCAAATTCAAAGTTAGGATAGCATGTCTTTGCAGCCGATTTCCCTTTTTGTTCAAATCCTTTTTACCCGACTGCCCCAGAAGGAGGGTAATGTTTTTCGAGAGTATGTATGTATATATGTTTGTATGCATGTTTGTATGTATGTATATATGTATGTCTATTTCTTTGGCACGCTCTGCACGCGTAGCATGACCACCGTAGAAAGAGGTTTTGTCGACGGAAGTATAGACAAAAAGACAGATAAACAATCACAATCTGTGATATTGTCTATTCTTCCGTCGACAAAACTCGTTTCTACGGTGGTCATGCTACGCGTGCTGTAGCCTAAACGGCTTGATGGATTTTAACATATAAGGTGTCGTTAGGTTCGTCCTAATAGTGGGAGTAACATAGGCTATATAATATTTATGTATTGCATCTGCAAATACAAGAAAAAGGGGAGGAGGGGGGAGGGGGTAGGTTTAAAAAAAACAACATTATTGGTATCAAATAAAAGTTAGTACTTAATGAGTCAATTTCAAATATATATACATACTAGCTTCTGCCCGCGACTTCGTCCGCGTGGAGTAGCTACTTTTTGGGCTAAAGCTATCTTTAATCCGCGACTTCGTTTAAATAAAGGTGTATTTTTTTTTAATAATGCGTACCTATGTTAAGGAGCTATTTTAGGTACCTACATCACGCTTTAATCAGTAAGCCGACGTTCGCACGGACGTAATAAAATCGCAGCGGGATTTTATCGCTATTTTCAACTCTCGGTGTTAAGCCGAACGTTGAGAATCCAACGCGCTGGAACGCACTCTCGTCCCAGCGGATTTTCAACTCTCGGCGCTAAACAGGTCGTTGAAAATCAAGAGCACGAAAAAAAGAACCAGATCTCGATAGGGCAACATATAGTTGCCCGTGCGAAAAACACTCTTGGCGTAAATCTATTCCTACGTGCTTAAATGTTTGCCCCTGGGCCTTATTAATTGTTACCCCAAACGATACCTTCACCGGAAATCGCGCGCAGTACTTGATCATTATTTTGCTGCGATGTTATTTTAAAACTGCGATATCTCCTAAGATACTTATTGAAATCGAATGATGTAAACGGCAATTTTGTTTTAAATTAAATACTTGTGATGAATAACGTATTTATTTGGATAAGGATTAATGTCATGTTTATAAAAACACCTTCGTAAATAACGCATTACTTTTGAACAAATTTGGTTAGCATAAAAAAGGTTAGAGTGAGCCAACCTTAAAAGATAGACATATGCTGTCGCGGACTTTTTTTAGAACTTTTAAAGGGGAACAATTCTGTCATACATGATTTTTGCGAAACTTTAACTGTTTACGCAGCGCACGCAGCGGAAGCTCTCAAAAGGAAAAAAATAATCCCGATTTTGAAACATTCTTCATTGGTGCTCCGCTCCTATTGGTCTTAGCGTGATGATATATAGCCTATAGCCTTCCTCGATAAATGGGCTATCTAACACTGAAAGAATTTTTCAAATCGGATCTGTAGTTTCTGAGATTAGCGCGTTCAAGCAAACAAACAAACAAACAAACTCTTCAGCTTTATATATTAGTATATATATATAGAAGTATAGATTTATATATTAATAAAACTAAAAAGTTTGAAATAAAACAAATTATTTAAAAAAACAAAAAACCCGACTGCAAAAACTGAAAAGATTAAAAACTGAAACTGAAAAGACTAAAAACTGAAACTGAAAAGAGAAAAACAAACATTATAATCTATAGGATTTTGGTATTGCAGGCGGGGGACAAACCAATAACCTGAAATTTTGGTGAAACTTTTGTTTGTCCCCCGCCTGCAATACCAAAATCCTATAGATTATAATGTTTGTTTTTCTCTTTTGTTATGAGTTTTTGCAGTCGGGTTTTTTGTTTTTTAAATAATTTGTTTTATTCTATTGGTAGGCAACTGCTTTTAGCCACTCTCGACAGCTGGAAGATACAAAATATAAAAGGTTACTTACACTATCAGCATAACTAAATGGTGATAATACTTGGATTTATTCCATAATCCCATTATTTACATAATTACATAATGGTGTCAAGGTAGATAATATAATCCTTAGCCTTTCAACTGTCATTAACGAGACATAATAGAATTTTAATTGTTATCCACCTCAATGAGGCATCGTAACAGATGAGTTAAATTCTCTGACTATTTAGCAGTCAACCTAGTGAGACTAAATTAGATTACAATTGAAATTAGACTGTAAATATTACTGTAGGCACAATGTTTTTAACTATTTCTTCAAGAGTTTCAACTAATCTTGATGATCGATGGCTCGAGAGTCGTATTACAGAATTAGTATGATGCTATTAATTTCCTAATTGTAAATTAATAGCATAGTGTTATGTGAGCAAAAGATCACATTAGCAATAAATATCGGTACTCTCCGGTTTGGATCCAGTGGAAACTTGGAAAATTGCAACTTATTTACGATATGCCAGGCCTCCTTGATACCACAAATTTCACATCTTCTATGACCCTTACCAATGATGGTTCACAAACTTAAGAGTTAGGTAGTGGTGCCGATTCCCTTGTTCACAAACTAAACTAAATTTAAGTTCAGTGCATCTTTTTCTTTCTATTTCATTAAGAAAAGGACAGAAGATAAATTTTTGTTTAGTCCTGTCAAATTAATCAGCGCTTGACGTAAATTGACGTAATTTTAGGCCGCATTCCGTGTTACGATAAAAGTGATTTTATCGCGAATCCGACCAAATTTAATAGTCACAAAATATAAGAGTTATTGAGTAATAATTGTGACTTTGGACTTGGGTTGGATTCGCGATATTTTCACTTTTAGCGTAACTCGGAATGCGGCCTTGTATGGAGAGTGACAGGCGATGATTAATTTGACAGGACTAAACTAAAATTTATCTTCTGTCCTTTTCTCAATGAAATAGAAAGAAAAAGATGCACTGAACTTAAATTTAGTTTAGTTTGTGAACAAGGGAATCGGCACCACTGTCGATTATTCTGATGTGATATATTCCGAAATCTTACAGAAAAAGGAAAAACAAATAGAAAAATCAGAACACAAACAATAATAATAGCGCGAAGGCAGACATGTTTATGAACATTTTGTAATTTAATGTTGGTCATCATGTCATTCTGACGTGTTTTTTTGAATGTTGGCTAAAGAAGGTTATGAATCATCATCAGCTGCCTAGCCTTTTCCCAATTATGTTGGAGTCGGCTTCCAGTCTAACCGGATGCAGCTGAATACCAGTATTTTACATGAAGCGACTGCCTATCTGACCTCCACAACCTAGTTACTAGGTAACACGATACCCCTTGGTAAGACTGGTTGTCAGACTTTTTGGGCTTCTAACTACCCGTAACGACTGTCAAAGATCTACAAATGACAGCCGGGATCAACGGCTTAACGTGCTTTCCGAGGCACGGAAGGGTCTCGGTATGTAAAGATGGTCACCCATCCACGGACCAACCGCGGCAAGCGTAGCTTAACCTGATCGATCGACCCGTGCGGCTGTTATTACTTAGCCACAAGCCCAAGAAGGTTATGAATTCAGTTCAAAAATAATTTGTTCGGAGTTTCACAGCACTGGCGCGGTGCTGGAGTCGTCGTCGAGTAAAGATAGACCCATCTGCGTGGTCTCGAAGCGTGAATTGAAGATACGGAGGGTGCTTCAGCTTGCTTGCTTGCTTGCGCTTACAAACTGCTTCTTTCGAAGCGAACCGGCGAGCGAGTGCGGCGTTGTGATAACGCTCGTGCCGCGTCGTTTATCTTGTTTCTTATTACATACTCGTCTTTATCAAGATGATTGCTTCTCTGTTTCTTGCGGACTGTCAAAAACGTGGTAATGTAATTGGTTCGGTGGTATATGGTAAGTAACTGGTTTTCTGGTGACTGTGTGACAGGTACTGTGTCACTACAACTTCTTATAGGTTTTCCTGTAATCTAGGGGTAAAGAACCATTCTCTTTTTTTTATTTTTAGGCTCAGTAGTTTCGGAGTTATGGAGGAATGGTAAATTTTCATCTATTTTCTTGAATAGCAACACACCCTTTCATTTGATATGTCACACGGTATAGTTTGCAAAACCTTTTTTTATTTTTATTTTTCTCCCCAAAAGTGACTCCCATTATTCAAAATTTATTTACTTATGTTATACGCACGTGTCTGGGTCACAGAAATACAAATGTGTACCAAATTTCAACTTAATCGGTCCATTAGATTCGGAGCAAATTGTCTGTGACAGACGGATAGACAGACAGACACACGAGTAATCCTAAGGGTTCCGTTTTTTCCTTTTGTAAATTGATCTTTCTATTTTTTTCTTTTTAACAACAGTTTTGGCGTTATAATAGTTAAAATACTGTATTTTGTGTTTCAAATACACGATTTAAAAATACTTTGTAAGTATTTCGTATTTTAAATACGTGCGAGATAGTATTTTGTAATTTGTATTTTAATTAAAGCAAAGCATGTATTTTGTCCAGCTCTGCCTGATTATTGAAATAGTCACTTATCTAGCTGCTTTACCTCTCTTCCTATGAAATAAAAACAACGATTGCTCTTTACATTTTATTAAGAAATACATCATAAATACAAAAACCTCAGTAAACTATTTGTATTCTTCCGTCGAGGTCCTGAGTGACGACGCGTTGTCTCCGCATATAATTTTGCAGCATCACGTAGTCTACTTCATAACTTTCTAAGTTCTCTCTGTTGTCAGATATCATCTGAAAAAAATATATAGCACGTTAATATAGGTTTTTTTTTTACATTTTGACCTTCTTATGATAGACACTTTTTAGGGTTCCGTAGTAAACAAGGAACTGCCATGTCTGGCACTGGCTCCACTGGCTCGTGGAGTAGTTTCGTGGCAAGATCTCTAAAAGCCAAAAGGGATCCAAGCAGCGCCTAATTTCTTAGACTAGGCCGTAAACATGGCACATCGCGTTTTAGAAAAAGTAGATACGGTTGTAGAGCGTAATGTCTGTCACAGACTTGTGTGTCAGTCTTTTGATTTTCGATCTCGATTTTCGGATACTGGTCTTCAAATAATTTAAAATGTAAGCAGCCATACCGTGTATCCGCCGCCGCCGTCACCGATGTAGTTCTGCGACAGCACGCGGTAGGTGGCGTTGACGTCGAGCGGCAGGTAGCGCGGCACGTCGCACTCGATGCAGCGCACCGTCGCCGTCACACGGGAGCCTATTGGCTGCGACGCGTTATATGTGTTGCGCATACCTGTTGATAAAAACATAACTCTCTCAAAGTCAAAGTCAAAGTCAAATCATTTATTTCAAATAGACCCATGTATGGCACTTTTGAACGTCAAAAATTACAAAATAATAAAATTGATTCTAGTCGCCCCTTCCAAAAGGTAGTTTTCGTATGGAGAAGAATGGGCAAGAAACTCCACCGTTACTTTTTTAAAATGTTTTACAATATGGTTTGTATATGTACGTACATTTGTTAAATAATTATTATATGTGAAGACGATGCACCTAGAATAAAATTACTATACCACAATAGGTAAAAACAATTAAAAATGAAGCAACGAGAGATAATTTAATTTGTGATAGATACATGGTTCTCACATATTTACAAACATTGTAAAAGTAGACGATTTTCCTAAAATTTTACAATTAATAAGTCAGTGTGTAAGGAAGTAATCACAGAATGTAAAATCAATGTCATAAAACACAAAGTAATAAATTTTACAATTACATTAGCAACCAGTTTGATTTTGTCTTGATTCTAAATTGTCCTATGGAGCAGGACCAGCATGTTTCCAAGCACTCTTATCTTGGATATAATCCTCTAATTTGTAATATGCTTGTTTACAAAGTGTACTTTTTATATGAGTTTTAAATTTTCTTTCATTTAATTGCAATATGTCACAAGGTATTTTGTTGTAACATTTAACAAGTACCCCATAAAAGATGTATGTACTTTAGATAACCTGAAAAATGGTTGATCTAGTTTATCTTTATTTCTAGTATTAAAATTATGTCTATCACTTATTTTATTAAAGAGATGTGGATTTTTCCTTACATACATAATATTTTCATAAATGAATTGGCAAGGTACCGTCATAATATTAATCCTTTTAAAAAGTTCCCTGAGAGATTCGCGACGACATAGGTTATAAATGGCTCTGACAGCCCTCTTTTGTAAAATAAAGACGGATTCAATGTCAGCAGCCCGACCCCACAGTAAAATGCCATATGACATAATGCTGTGAAAGTAGCTAAAATATACCAAACGCGCGGTTTCTACATCTATTAACTGTCTTATCTTTCTAATAGCATAAGCGGCCGAGCTTAGCCGCCCCGCAAGAGATGTTATATGAGGTCCCCATTGTAATTTCTCGTCCAGCGTGATTCCTAGGAAAACTGTTTGATTAATAAATTCCAGTTTTTCTCCATTCAATATGATGTCACATTCGCTACTTTTAACATTCGGTAATTTAAATCTAATGCACTTGGTTTTTTCTCATTTAGTACCAAATTATTTACCGTAAACCAATCTTGGACCTGAAGAATAGAGTTATTCACGTCGTCAAGATTTTGTGACCGTCGATCTATTTTAAAGATCAATGATGTGTCATCTGCAAATAACACCATCTTCGGTTGATTTTGAAGTAATTGGGGTAAATCGTTAATGTAAACTAAAAAGAGGAATGGACCCAATATCGAACCTTGAGGAACACCCATTGCCATTTCAGACCCCAACGAGTTTACGCCGTTCACTTGAACTTTAATCTTTCTATCTTTCAGGTATGATCTCAGTAAATCAAGAGCTGTATTCCTAATCCCATAGTGTTCTAGTTTTAGCAGAAGTGTTTCATGGTTTACGCAATCGAACGCCTTCGAGAGGTCGCAAAAGATTCCAATGGCATCATGTACTTCTTCCCAGGCATTAAAAATGTTCTTTATTAGGGTGACTGAAAAACGCAATTTGTGATTAGGTATATGTGAATGTTTACTTTGATGTCTTGTTGCTGTTTGTAAATTGTATTTTTTTCATGTTATCTGTAACCTTTACTTACCGTAGTGTTGTTATCCCGTCCCATAGTTATCTTGCTTTTGTTTTGTGCCCCAATTGTTTACGTAATCTCTGTTTTTAAATTGAGGTGTATTGGTTTATTTTGTATACCCTCAACGCTGCTTATTTTTTAACTTAATTATTAATTGGTTTGTATTGTGTGACAGATCACACTGTCAAAATAACGTTGGTAATATTATTTGACGTTGACGTTCAAGGTATACGTTCTGAAAGGAGATGTCCGCTTTTTGTAGGGACGTTGGTTTTTTATTCCGAGAAAAATCTAACCAGCATCAAACTACGTCTAAATAAAAACGACAAAATATGGAACTAGGAACCACTGAAATAATATTTTTAGGTCCCTCCATTTAAGAGAAAAATTATAAACTATTTAAAGTACAAACATTTTATTTGTTGATGGCAACTATGACAAATATGAGATAAATTGACACATGGTACAGTCATTACTGTCAATCAATTGACAGTGATGACAGTAACATGTGCCAATTTTGACAAGTTTACTATTTGATTATGTCAATATGACATAAATTGACACATAGTACTGTCATTACTGTCAATGAATTGACAGTAATGACAGTAACATGTGTCAACTTTGACAAATTTACTATTTTATGGGGTGTATTCACTATATTATCCTAGATAATTAGAAAGGTTTGTTCGTTTTAGGAGTAAATTCTAACTAAAATAAAAAACGATTTTTCTCAAAATTGGAGGTCTTTAAAAATGTATGATATAGTTAGAACCACTAGTTTTTGGGTTATCTATCCAAATATAATTAACTTATCCTGGTTAGAATTATTGAATAATAAAAAACCATTTTAGGACATGTCCTTTTGCATTGTTTGTTTTCACTCACGGTCAGTGCTTTGCGTTCACAGATAATAATTTGCTAACGTTTCGTTTCGTTCCAAGTTGCAACTCTACTTTTATTTTCTTAGTTTTGGGTATTTGTCTTTTTATGTTTTTGGGAACTACGGTTTCTCGCTTTGCGTATAGTACACAAAAATGTGAACTCGGGCTTTGTTATTGTATTTAATGTTGAATAATTTTGTTTGTTTTTGCTTATAATGTTGGTGTTAGCTGGCGGGTGGTGCAGTGTTTTGCATCTGTTAGTTGCTTTTTTTTTTGCAATAGAATAATTTATTATCTTTATATATATAATTCTTCTGTGAGTGTGTATGTCACTGAACTTCTCTCAAACGACTGAACCGATTTTGATGAATTTTTTTGTGTGTGTTCAAGGGGATCTGGGAATGGTTTAGATTCACAATTTTGTCCGCTGGACAATGTTTTGACAGGACAACGTCTGTCGGGTCCGCTAGTATTATTATATATTTATATCAACTTGAAACTACTTACTATTTATGTCAGACAATGATTCTTATTTTTCTGCCATCGAATCTACTGCCTCGTCAAGCGATGCAAGCTTTTCTTCTTTTAACTCTACTCTTGGTGACTTTGTGCAACAAAATTTCAATGATAAGTCTGATCGGTTGGTGAACGTGTGTCACATTAACGCTCAAAGTGTACCAAGCCACTACAGTGAGTTGTATGACGCATTTAATAACAGCAACGTTCACGCCATCCTAATCTCTGAAACGTGGCTCAAACCGCATCTTCTGTCCACCACTTATCCTCTTACTGGTTTCGTTCTTATACGAAATGATCGGATTGGTAAAGGAGGGGGTGGTGTGGCCATATACCTTCGCAGTGACTTTCCATTTAAAATACTTGCTACTTCTTCTTCACAATATTCTGCTTCTGCCGAGTTTATTTTCCTTGAAGTCTGTGTCAAAGGAGCCAAAACCATTATTGGTGTTGTCTATTGTCCTCCCACTGTTGATTACTTCACTGAATTCGAATCAGTACTTGAATCTTTGGGTTCGGAGTACGCGCATCACATCATCATGGGTGATTTCAACACAAACCTCCTTGCCCACAACTCCCCCCGATCCTTAAAGCTCCTCCATCTTATCGAGTCGGCTAGTCTGCACGTTTTGCCGCTTCAACCTACTCATCATAACACTGTCGGCGATGACACCTGGCTCGACCTGATCCTCACCTCGAATCCTTCCCTCGTTTCCTCCCATGGTCAACATGACGCTCCTGGTTTTTCTCATCACGACATGATTTTCCTTTCATATATCCTGAAACCTCCCAAACTCAAACTCAAGGTTCTGTACAGGCGTTGTTTTGCGCGAATGGATGTTGAGAAACTCAAGGAAGATGCGTCTGTGGTCAATTGGGATCCTATGACGGAAGCCATTTCGGTTGACGACAAGGTTGCGCTCCTCAATAATGTTGTGGTCAAACTTTATGACATCCATGCTCCCGTCAAAAAAGTGAAATTAAAACGCCCACCTGCACCATGGATGACAAAAGGAATACAGATGGCAATGCGATGAAGGGACCGCGCGTTCCGTAAATTTAAAAGGGATCGTACTGATGAGAACTGGACACTGTTCAAAGCTGCAAGGAATAGATGCAATCAGATGATACGCAATGCTAAACGCCGCCACATTCTAGACACTATCAGTTCTTGCTCTTCTGCCGATATTTGGAAATTTCTTGGAACTCTTGGTATCGGCAAACCGCGACATTTAGACCTTCCAAATTCAATTGACTTGGACGATCTCAACCGTTATTTCTCCTCTGTTCCTATCATGGATCGTCTAACCAAACAACAAACTCTGTCCCTAATTTCTGGTCTAACGCGTCCCCTTATTAATCCTTTCAGTTTCGTCCCAGTTGAACCGGGAGAGATCAAAAAAATCATCCTATCTATTAAATCAAAAGCGGTAGGATGTGACAATATCACTCGTGGTATGATCATTACTATCCTGGATCATCTCCTACCCGCGATTACCCACATTGTTAATTTTTCCTTATATACCGGTGTATTCCCTTCCCTGTAGCGTAAAGCTTATGTTCGTCCACTACCTAAGGTTTCTAATCCCTCTCTTCCTACCCATTTCCGCCCCATTTCTATCCTCCCCTTCCTATCCAAAGTGCTCGAGGCCTGCGTCCACAAACAATTTTCCAATTTTGTTCATCGCAACTCACTCATTAGCTCTCTTCAATCTGGGTTCAGGCCAGGGCACAGCACTGTTTCCGCCCTCCTTAAAGTGACTGGCGATATAAGGGCAGGACTGGAAGATACCAAAGTAACTGCACTAGTGTTGGTTGATTTCTCGAATGCCTTTAATACCGTCAGTCACGATAGCCTGTTAGCCATTCTGTCCTATATTATGGTCTCTCCCGAGGCACTGGAATGGTTCTCCTCTTATCTTCAGGAACGTCAGCAGTCCGTTCATGTTGGGGATTCTTCATCATGCTGGTGTGATTTCTCCTGAAATACAGGTACTCTAACTTAGCTCTGGAGCCAGGGTCTCAAATTTTTCTGTAATATTTGTATGGCAATAAAGAATTTATTTATTTATTTGGATACTGGCGTTCCACAAGGCGGTATTCTTTCTCCTCTTCTGTTTTCTATATTTATCAATCTTATAACTTCCGAGCTTCAGTGTGCGTATCATCTGTACGCAGATGACGGATGAGATGTACTGTCAAGGGAGGGTTGAAGAAATACCTGACGCTATCGACAAATTAAATAGGGATTTGATAGCCATAAAAACCTGGGCTGATAGATTTGGCGTAGCAGTAAACCCTAATAAGTGTCAGGCGATCATCATCGGAAGTTCTCGGAGTATGAGTAAGGTGGATGGTACAACCTTGCCACCAGTTCTCTTTAATGGTACGGTCAACCCATTTAGTACTGATGTGAAGGATCTAGGCTTGCACATTGATAGTACTCTGAACTGGCGTACTCAAGTCACAAAGGTCAGCCAGAAGGTTACAGGAACGCTGCGGGCCTTGTACCGACTGAAAAACCTACTACCAACAAGTACGAAGACAATGCTTGTGCAGTCCTTAATTTTCCCTATCATCGATTATGGTGATGTGTGCTACTATGACCTGAATGCAGATCTCCTCGACAAACTTGACCGTCTTCTCAATAACTGCATTCGATTCGTTTTCAATCTGCGTAAATATGATCATGTCTCTGCGCATCGGTCGCTTCTAAAGTGGTTGCCCATACGCCAGCGCAGAGAGCAAAGGGCGCTGACCACCTTGTTTTCATTTCTTGACTCTCCCACTTCCCCTAGTTATCTAGCCCCCCACTTTCTGTATATTTGTAACAACCACAATAAGAATCTACGGTCATCTAATAATCGCGTTCTTCAATGTCCCACTCACCGCACAGACTTCATTCACTCTTCCTTCCTCGTTCAGTCTATTTCTCTGTGGAATGCACTCCCCCTGGAAATCAGGATGGCAACCAACCGATTATCCTTTAAAGTTAAAGTTCGTGAGCACATTCGTAAGAAGCTGGCAGTATCATCACAACGCTAATGTTTTCCCATTGTTTGTCTTATTATTTTATTTAGTATATTCATGTATTTATGTGTATTTATTTGTGCTTATTTTATATATGTAATTAGGCCTATTTATTATATTTATAGTTTGTAATAAGTATATGTGTATCCTTATATTTGAGTTTTTTTTTCCTCCATTTTCGTAATTGCACCTACCACAGTTTGTCTCTGCATCACCCAAAGGTTAACTGGTAGAAAATGCCTGTGGCATTAAGTCCGCCTCTGTACATTTCTGTGCTTGAAGTATTAAATAAATAAATATTTAGTGAAATAAGACGCAAAGGAAGTACATTGCTTAAGAAACTCCACAATAGGACGAGCCTGTCTCGTGGAGTCCTTGGGTGGTATTGCCATATGAAAATGCGTATTACATATTTAATTATTGTATAAATCCAGAAGCACATCAAAAATGTTATTAATAAATAGCAATCAAAACATTGTTTAAACTAAGAACAGTTAAATACAAAAATAAAAATAAAATTAAAGAATTAAAACAGTAATAAAGATGGATAGGAGAATATTTTGAGCGAAATGTGCACTATGTGTAAGTGTGTGTGTGAGGGGGTGCGTGTGTGGGGGTGAGTGGGTGCGTGTGTGATTTTGAGTGTGTGTGTATGTGTTGGTGTGTTACGTAATTACCCTTAAGAGAGATTTGGATTCATTGTAGGATTGGGCTAGCAGCCATTTGCGAACAATATTTTTGACTAGGCTAGTTCTAGAATTACTGATGTCACAAATCTTTACCACTTTGTTGTATATGTGACTGAGCATGAAATCCTGCATGTGTTGTGCAAAGGCTGTACGTGTCCTTATCGACGCACATTAAAAACTCGACGTTTGAGTAGTTGCGAGTATTCCGGTGTCTGCGTTAGAATTTTATGTTGTTTCAGTACAATTTTTAAAATATACAACTGTCGGACATTGAGGAAATCGGCTTCCTTGTACAAGAGAGCTGTCGGGTATCTGAAGGGTTTCTTGAGCATGACTTTCAAAACCGATCGTTGGGCTCGTTCGCATTGGATCATAGTGGTGCTTCCAACTCCACCCCATATTGTTATACAGTAACATAGAATTGACTCACATAATGCCACATAAACCATGTTTAAAGTTTTTTTTGTTGGCAGAGTTACGCAAGAGTTTCATTAAGTGAATCAGTTTTCTGGTGCGTTTGGCCACCAGGTCAATGTGGGGCTTGAAAGAGAGCCGCTGGTCTATTAAAACCCCCAGATATTTAACCCATTCTACCTTTTTATTTTCTCGCAGGTGCACAGGTGAGGGTCACAGATTGCAGAGTGGATTTTGATGTCAAATGGTAGTTTGGGCGCTGAGGCCTGGGTTTTGTAGAAACACAAGCAGTTGGTTTTGTCAATATTTAACGACAGAAGATTGTAGTCAAGCCATCGTTTGACACTAATCAAACTATTTTGAGCCTCCACATGCACCGATTCCCAGGATTTGCCATGAAAGAGTATGACCGTGTCGTCAGCATAACATATGATATCTGCATCTTGACTTAATGTATGGTGTATCATTTATGTAGATGATGAATAAGGTCGGACCAAGAACACTACCCTGCGGAACTCCAAATAACATATTTTTTTGACAACTGATGTTTTCACCTACTTTTACACACTGGCGTCTGTCAGTTAGATAGGTTTTAAACCAATCTAATGACAGTCCCCTGATTCCAATGACCTCCAGTTTTTTTAGAAGTATGGGTATTGCAACAGTATCGAAAGCTTTGGCAAGATCCAAAAACACTCCCAAGCACTTTTTGTTATTATCTAGGTAAGACGTTACTAGTTTGGTCAGGCGGCTCACTGCATCTTCAGTAGATTTTCCATTCCCGAAACCAAACTGAAATACCTAAATTATTTGCAATTTGGACATATTTCCACCATATTATGTTGTTATTCGGATTGAGACAGTGTTTATCTAGGGTCCTACATCTTTTTTTTTCCCAAAAAGCTTACCTAAAATGAAGTTTAAATGAATTTAGTTTCGCACTTTTTTACAGCGTTAATGACATGTTTTCATTCTGTTTTTATGTGTTACAAACAACAATATTTTTAATACTATTTCTGCAGAAGCATAGCTTATATTATAAAGGTACAAATGATCTAAAAAAATATTAAGTTTTCATTCATCATTTTTGGAATTACGGAACACATCCAAATTTATCATAAATTTTCGATTGCTAGTAGTGCTATCGCGTTAAGCAATAATTGTCACGTGGTAGTATTGCTCACTGTAGGTGTATGTCGCTCCGACAAGCACTCACACTAGCGCAACGTGCTTAGAATTGAATTTTGCAAACATCTCGATTTGTAGTTACGAGCCGTGTTCGCAGGCCTCTTAACACGTTTAGTGTCGGGAGC
This sequence comes from Agrochola lychnidis, assembly GCA_963680765.1. Lineage (NCBI taxonomy): Eukaryota > Metazoa > Arthropoda > Insecta > Lepidoptera > Noctuidae > Agrochola > Agrochola lychnidis. The sequence goes on along the minus strand of OY796868.1, from coordinate 10,810,269 downwards.
CGTCGCGGAGGGCTCATTTTAAAAACGTAGGTTTTTCTTAGCGAATTCAGCATTATAAAATGTGAAAATAAAATCAGTTTTATATTTTAACAAGATATCAAACCTAATAATGCCGACGACACTCCTCGAGAGTTAACTTTAGCGCAAACGTAATGCCGGTGACCCTCCCGGAGTCAACTTGCAATATGTATGACATCATGGTGTATGAGCTCTATGAAAAATGGGTGGAGTCAAAAGTTTTAAAGCCAAATGAATTTGCCTTTATGCAGACACACAACTTCTCGTCCGCCAACTGGATTTGGCCTGAGTAGTGGGACTCATCCATAGAGAGGAGGCCTGTATCCCAGCAGTGGGAATATTATAAGCATTATAGGATGCATGAAAACAGATGGGACAGGATCGCCACACAGTGGGTGCCTGATGACGGGCGTCGCCACCGGGGCAGGCCTAAAAAGCGCTGGCGTGACGATTTGGACTCGTTCCTGACCGACTGGTTGGAGAAGGTACATCATAAGGAAGACTGGAAAATTATGAGGGAGACCTTTGCCCGGCAGTGGGACAAAATAGGTAAAAAAAAAACATTGTAGTACCGTACCTCCGATTTGCAGCATCCGTCCGCTAGAGAAGCTGCCACTCCAGGACACGCCGATGGAGAACTCGAGCGCCTCTAATAGGTGCTGCCCCGAAAGGTCGTACACCTGCACGTAGTTCTCGAACGGCATCGCCATTAATAGGGCTTCTGTTGTCACTTCTGTAATACAGGAGATGGAACACAGAATTAATAATAGTTAGTAGTTAATACAGTACCAACATGGCCGTTTACATCGTCATTGCGACTTTAAAACCTCTTAACTGACAGTTTTGTCAATAATGCTTTTTTACACCGGTTGATTCTAAATCTTGGAGAACTACCGAATTCAAAAACTCTCCGTGTGGATACGTTTCAATCGTAATTTTCTTACCTACTTAAATGCTGGTACTTCAATATTTTATAGCACATACAATCTTATTAGAGTTCTAACTATATTCCAAACCCATACCTTCGAGCTCGTTATCCTTATCCTTACATATTATAAAACAAACTCCTCCCGCCGCGTCTGTCTGTCTGAACGCGATAAACTCAAAAACGACTAAACGGATTTACAAATGGTTTTCACCAATGGACGGAGTGATTCATGTGAAAAGTTTTGGTGTATAATTAAATAAAGCTTTGTGTACGGTTCGTACACTTGCAGAGTTGTTGTTGTTAAGGTTGTTGTTTAGGTTGAAGCGCGTAGAGAAAAGATCACTTAGTTCCCGTTAGGATTATTACGTATAATTGTGTTTACAAGTAATACTGTTGACGATTCCTTTCTCTAATGTTAGTCACCGCGTAGCAGTAATCGCACTCGCTGATTTATTGTAATTCATGTATATTAATAGTAATAAAATGACGCACGTGTGGGGTAAACCACCGCGTCAGCAAAACATGTGCAGTGTAAGACTGTACACTTTGTGTAAATTGGTTGAAATATGACGATTATTGTTGAAGATGTCGGAAAAAACATGGAGCTTTCTTGGCATGCACCGCGTAAACCTTAAGAAATAGGTAGTAAGTACTTACATAAAATTAATGTTCTACAGGATTGTGTAAGTGTATCTTAGTAAAAAATCTTCTAAGGATGACTAACCGTTTTTATTAACCGACTTCAAAAAAAGGAAGAGGTTCTCAATTTTTCGGGATATTTTTTTTTATGTTTGTTCCCCGATTACTCGAAGACGGCTGGACCGATCTAAAAAATTATAGGCACATCTATAGCGATTTGGGTATTTTTGATAAGTAGTTGACATTAGATTATTGTAACTTAGATAAATTACAAACCAACCCAATAAAAAGTGAAAAAAAAAAACATTTTTTGAAAAAGAAGAGAACCGACTTCCCAACTACAAAATGAAAAATACTAATTTTAATTTCGGAAGTCGGTGTCAAAAAACTAAAATACTGATCCAAAGACACCGACTTCCTAAATTAAAGTTATTTTTCACTTTGTAGTTTGGAAGTCGATTGTATTTTTTTCATCTTATAGAATTTGATAAAAATTTCACTGTTATTTCCGATACTATTTTGACCGGTATTATTATCCAGGGAGGGATTTTTTATTAAATAACCGACGAAATATTTCAACACAGGGGCATTCAGAATCATGTACTGAATCCATGGTAACAGTTTCCGCGTCGATGTCCCTGCCACCCTGTATATGAACTTAATGTCGTACAGTTTTAAATTCAAAAATGGCTCGATGGTCTAAAGGTAAACCTCGATTTGTAATGAGGCCGATAGAGTTTTATAAAATGTTTGGCATTATAAAACGACCTGTCTGCGTTATTTCAGCAATGTGTAGACGTGACTGTATCAAAAATACGTCGCGTTTTCGCAGCGTATACGGTCCACGAACGCCTAAGGTTAGATATTATTAAAATAATTAATTACTTAACAACTAAATTATTATTATAACAGATTAGGATAACCTAGTCTAGTGTTTTATTATTATTATCCTTTATTTCATTTTTAAGCATACTATTTACATTTTTAAATATTCTTATAAAAATAATTTTTAAAAAAACATTTATTATTATTATTTTTTTTTTTTTTTTCGTAAGCCCTCCCTCAAGAATTGGGCTATCCAAAGCAAAAATATTTTTTCAAATCCGACTGGTAGTTCCAGAGATTACATCCATACAAACTTACAAACAAACATACAGGGAAACAAATTTTACCTCTTTATAATAATAAACATAGAAGTAAGCTCACCTCCCGGGTTGATCTGCACTCTCAGTCCACCGGTGTTGATCAGACAAACTTGCGCGTTGTTCCAAGCTGTGCCTTTTGCTAGAGGTACCATCTGCAATGCAACGTTCAGCTTACAAACCGGTTTCATTACGAGAGCTATTTTATTTATCTTCTTACTTTAATCAATCTTAAAATTATTAAGCGCAGGTAACACCACGAGCTAAGGTGCCGGTTTATTTAAGGGGCGTTGGTTTAAACCGCAGCTGATGCCATCTGCTAGGCTAGCTATAATTTGACCGAAATCGCTGTACCGCGTCTTAAGTATGTGTGCGGATCAAGGGGAGGCAGTTCAGGTCATTCGTCAACACTCACGACGTCCCGCCCGCTGTCTCGCCCAGCATTTAAACCAGGGATGTTAAGGAGCTCCGTAACCGTAACCGAAACTATCGGATATCCGGAATGAAAATCTATCCATAACCGTAACCGAATCCGTTATAAGCGTTTCGGATTGGGGCGGTGTCTAAATGAGACACATTGATGTCGATTCCCTTGTTCACAAACTAAACTAAATTTAAGTTCAGTACATCTTTTTCTTTCTATTTCATTAAGAAAAGGACAGAAGATAAATTTTAGTTTAGTCCCGTCAAATTCATCAGCGCCTGTCACTACTTCATACAAGTTTAGACGTGATTAAAAACTTGTCTACTAAAATTACGTCAATTTACGTCAAGCGCTGATTAATTTGACAGGACTAAACTAAAATTTACTTTCTGTCCTTTTCTTAATGAAATAGAAAGAAAAAGATGCACTGATTTAGTTTAGTTTGTGAACAAGGGAATCGGCACCATTATGACAGGTTTTTCTGCCCGGCCGAGCCGATATACTAGCCGCGCGCGTCACTTGTTGTTTATTATTGCTATTCCTTAGTCATTACTAGTCAGTCATTGCGGGATAATATTATAACATTACAATTTCTTAATAATTTAATAATCTGTAACCGAAACTATCCGAAACTAACGGATAATCCGAAATAATCTCATATCCGTAACCGTATCCGAAACCGATATAATATCATTTCTATATCCGTATCCGTATCCAGATCCAAAATTTCATAACCATAACATCCCTGATTAAAACATCGATCTGTTTCTTTCAATCGTTTAAAGATGACAGAGATAGAATGATGTTTTAAATAAGTTACGATGTTTCTTTTTTACCTCATCAAGGAATCCGTCGCAGGCCCAGCTGCCCAGGTTGCACTCTCCGCGCGAGCACCACGAGCGGTTGAGAGTGACGCGCGACACGCCCAGCACTTCCTTACCCACTGCGTCCACTTGCTCACGCCATGGTTCTAATAGCGCCATTATCCTGGGGTCTGTATCAAATAGGGAAAATCTCTTTAAGGCGCTTTCTAAATGGCAAGGTTTCTTTGCAGAAGGGTCGTCGGATGGATAATATTGTCTATGTCTTCTATACCATGAGCTATAGTCATGACTAGTGATATAGAATAAAACAAAAACGCTTCATGTTGTCGGGTTCTCCAACATGAAAAAGCAACAGAATGTTCCAGTAATATTTTCCGCCTACTTTGGCATTTGAAAAAATATAGCCAGTGCCATGGTAAAACATAGTACCTATTTAATAATATTTGTTTAAGGGGTGCTACACACATGTTCGGGTTGGCAAAATCGATTCGGCAGTATTTGCCGAACATCAAAGCCGACCCGAAGAAATTACCTACTACATATAATTCGGTTCTCATTCGGCTCACAAAATTCGTTCGGCATCTACTTTAGCTTAATCATGTTCGGGTCGGCTAGACACAATAGGCCTGTGTCCAATTTTTTTTTTGTCCGTTTTATACATTATCAAAAAATATTGAACACGTATTTTTTCTTTTTTGACGTAATTAAAAGATACATTGAGTTAAAATGTGGCATGACGTCACGCCTTGCTAGATTAGATTTAATACTGCGTTGTGACGTAGCGAGCTCCCATTCCCCAACTTTAATGCGTGTTTTCTAAGTTATTTTTGATTAACATGATAAAGCAAAAAATACGTGTCAAATATTTTTTTATTATCTGAAAGACGGACTAAATAGAATTTCTTTTTTTCGAGCTAAGTCGAGCGACTATTTCCTGAACATTATATCTACATATGGATTTTGTCGCCCGGCTGTGCTGAATCATGCCAACCCGAACATGTATGTCACTGTCCCCTAAATCACATGGAATTTGCAATATTATAGTAACATCCTTATTATGCAGTTATTATTACCTTGCACAATAGAACTGCCCAAGAAGACGGGCTCTCCCCTCCAGTCCTCCACCACGCCCTGGTCGTTGATGTAGAACTTGATGTTGCCGAGGTACCGCGTGTAGCATGACGCTTGCACTATCGGAATCTGTGGGTTTTTATTTATATTTATTTTCCACTAGCTGCGCCCCTCGGTTTCACTCGCATAACTCTCGATCCCGTGGAAATATTAAATTATAGTATAAAACTAGCTGACCCGTGCCCACTTCGTTGGGCGGTAAACATTTTAACTTGTGATGAAATTATGAGTGTAGTTCGGTTAGTACTGAGTGCTATGATTTATTTCCTGACTGCCAAAAGGAGGGTTTTGTTTTTATTGCATATAAATCAGAAAGACGCTGCGCACGTTCAGCGCTAGATTCCCGAGCACGGGCCTGCGATGTTCTCACAGTTTGGCTAGCGAGCCGCATAAAACGTCCGTACAAAGCATGTTCTAATGCGGTTCGAGAATGGACGGCGGCATTTTGCGATTTAGTAATTTTATATTATCTTCGAAACTATTTAACCAATTGACATACTGTTTTGGGCAAATCGTATCTCTATGATGTTCTTGTGATCATAATAATATTTTTTTCGATAAATTTTAAAATTTTGTTGTTTAAAAAATCGTCCAAAGGTAAGTACGTCTAAAAATACTTTTTTTAACACATAAAAGCTACTATATCTGCTAAAATATAAAAGATAGAAATATGGTGTCTCAGACTTTTTTGTAGAACTATTCAAAGCGGACCAGGTTGCCATACATTGTTTTCAATTATATACAACTGTTAAGGCAGCGCATGCAAATAACTCTGTTGTAAGAGCTATTCTTTTCCGCCTGGCTAGACAAAAATTGAGATAGTTCGGCTAATATGCATGATATCTTTATAATTTATAGCCTATAGCACTCACGAATAATGTAGCTTTCTACCAGTGAAACAATTTTTAAAATTGGTTCATTACTTCCGGAGATTACCCCCTACATACAAACTTACAAACATACAAACTTACAAACAAATGTTACCTCTTTATAATATTAGTATAGATTAAATTTTAAATGATAACGTTTCTTCAACATCGATATCAGCCTTTTGACCTGAAGAAACTTATGTATGGATCTGCGGGAGTTCTCACCTACTAAATCAATTTTGATGCAAATTTCACGTAATCTACATAGTTTTGTGAAGGTTTTTACACTGTTTGTCCACCACACAACGTCAACTGGACCTCAACGAGACACGAGATTATTCGAACCGAACGTGACGTGGGTGGTGGTGGTGTGCGGTAGACAGGCGGCCATTAGTATGGCCGCCTATGTGTGTCTACTTCGGTACCGTCATCTCGTAATCGTTGACGTCCCGTTGACGTGGCGGTGGACAAACGGTCTTACCCTATGTCCGTCCGCGCGTGTGACGACGGTGGGGTACTCTCCAAGCGCAGTGTCACCGTTGGGCGTCTCTCCGGTGAATAGCAGCGTGTGGGAATGAGCGCCCACTATTATGTCCACTGTTGGGGATACGCGCTGTGCTAGTTGTCTAAAAGCAACAATCTTTAGGTACATTCATAGAAAAAGAAACAATGCTTTGTATAAAATGCATGTCTAGCTCCTGTCTTTTCTTTTTAACGTGCGCTTTCCAACGCAGTTTCGCGTCATTCGTTATGCCAAGGTATTTGGCTGTATTTGCTTATTGCACTTGTTGGCCATTTATAAAGATTGGGTGGTAATCACAATTCACATGATGAAATCAATGTGAAGTGACTTCGATTCATTCAATTTGATTCTCCATTTTTGTACCCAGTCATGAACTTAATTTACAGCGATTTGTACCTTTTTGATTGCTTCCGTATGGCATGACCCATAATGGCAATTGTCCGCAAAGGTTGCAATAGTATTATTTTCCAGCTCTGGTATATCATACGTGAACAACAGGTAGAGGACTGGACCCAGCACACTACCTTGAGGCACGCCAGCTTTAATAATTTTTAACCCGGAAAAGGCATCCTCGTGCCTTATTCGAAACATTCTGTCTGTAACGTATGATTGTAAGATATCGGAAAAATCATTGAGCAACAATAGTCTTAGCTTGTTAGTCTTAGCTTGTATATCAAACCCTTATGCCAAACTCTGTCAAAAGCTCGTGCCACATCTAAAAATACGGTGGAGCAGACTTTTTTTATCTTCAAGCGTTCTTTAAATAATGTTGGTAATTCTATGTACTTGGTTTATTGTCGAGTGTTTCTCTCTGAAACCAAACTGATGGTCAGGGGGCCTACCACCAGCTCATAAAGCAGTATTATTTTAATGATAAATGATTTTATTTCTGTAAGTAGGTTTGTACAAACACTTTTACACGTCAATCATATTTTAAAGCAAGATGAGCTCGGCGTTTCCTAACTGACTACTCTGAGAAGAAAGGCCGAAACAAACTCAGAGGTCTCAGTCTCTTTTAAAGTCCAGACATAATCTTGGTCAGATCATGTGAAGGCCATGTGGATTGGTGTCTGAAGTGGTCTTTTGAGGAAAGCACCACACAGATTGAGAGGGCCTGTCCAGTCAGTGCACGCATTTGTCAGTTATCGTGCAGCTCAACTCAGAATTTAAGGAGCTCAACGATTCGACGAACAATACCAAAAAAAAGACATTTGGGTAGGCCACTTAAATTACTCAAACTGTCAGACCATGATTAGAACTAACTGAAAAATAATAAAAAACAAAACTAAAAGGAATGACCCACATAGTCTTCACATTCACAATAATTAAAATAATAAAATACTTTAAAAGTAAATATTCATGTCATTGTATAAATAAAATTCATTAATGTCAATGTGTATATAAAAACCCGGAAATAATCTTGGTCAGAGCATTTCATTTGAGGACCATGTAGATTTGTGTCTGAAATGGTCTTCTGAGGAAAGAACCATACAGATTTGAGTGGACCTGGACTGGACAGTCAGTGCACGCATAATATTACTTCAGTGTGGAAAAGAGATGAAGCTCTACAGGACGTATAGCTCCATCTCTTTCTCCCACTGATCAGGCCCCCAGGGATCAGGTTTCTCTCGTTTATATTTGGGTTAATGGTTCTTGCCTATCGATACACTACAAAATACTATACAGGGTGGCAGGGACGTGAAAACTGTTACCATGGATTAAATTAACCTTTTTTTCTTAATTACCTATTATTTTGTTCTGAAATGTTGAAACCCATCTAGAAAAAATATTTTTCAAAGAATACTAATTTGATCGCTTCAATGTGTTATTTCTGATCAATATTCAGGTGGACGTTTTCACACAACAAAAGTAAATTTTTTTTTAACTACCCAGGTACCAGTAGGACACAGGACACTTAGCAAGCACATTTAAGGCCTCTAGACCATCGCATCGAGTTAGCATCGTTCTCTTCTAATCAATAAAATTGTTTGATACAAAAACTGATTCTAGATCCGAGTCTTTGTTATCAATTTTGTATTCAGAACTTTACGCTCGTGAGATTAAAGTTCAAAATATAATAACTGGCTGAAGGTTTGGGCTTTGACTAAAGTTAGAACTCTTTTTGTAATAAGACGGAATAAGTAGGTACTCACATATCACTAGTGTACCCGATGTGGGACAGCACTATGATGATATCGATGCCCATAGACGTCAGTAGCGCCGCCTCGCGGTTCACTGCCTCCAACTCATCTTCCATTATCACTTGACCGATCGGTGCTGAAAACTGAAACAATTATATTAATTTCACTGTCTCATTGACGTAGGTAGGCTTCGTGGGTGTAGTGGTTTCAAGCACGACCGCTGAACGTGGGGTGTGGGGTCCTGGATTCGACTCCTAGGTCGCATGTAGTGGTTCTGGGTTTTTCATCAAGAATTTTTCAGGCACAGCCCGGAGTCTGGATGTGCATGCCCCTTCTGCCCACCCTTATGGGGATTATAGGCGTGGTGTTATGTTTATGATAGCGTACATAAGTCGTAGTATGATGGTTATAGCTGTGATATAGTTATATCCCTAGGGATATAGCTATATACCGTAATATAAGAATGTGAAAGCGGTTCATAACTGTCAGAGTACCGTAATTTTGTTACTGCGATCAATTTTGATGTAGTTGTCACAGTTCTAACCTAACCGTTACTACCTATTTGGTTGGGGTACCCTAATAGTTATATTACTAGATCGTGCTCGTATCATAGTTATATTCCTAGTCAGAGAGTTATGAACCGTTTTCATATTACTATATTACGGTTGGTATATAGCTATATCCCTAGGGATATAACTAAATATATCACGGCTATAACTATCTTACTGCGACACGTACAGCATGTAACAAAAACCCTGTTCGATCCGAAAGGGGGCGGAAAAAGTTTTTTTATTTATTTTTTGTGAAAATATAAAAGTAATTGTTATTTAAAATTCACGGTTTTAGTACTACAATTACCCCAATTTCATTATAAATTAGTAAATTTTCTACAGAGATCATAAAATCATAAGTTATGACTTGTAGACACCCGATAAACGACGCGACGACGGCCGCCCGCGCCCCATGTAATAAACCCGGTAAAATTCCCCATTGAAAAAAAAATGCGGCGATCTCTTTTTAATTTTTTTTTCAGTAAATTACCACATAAATAGACTCTCAGTATGATTCTTAACAACACCCTCACGGATTGGACAGCGTTTTTGCACACGCTGTATAACTATAAATTATAGGATATCTTACCGTCCTCAGTAGCACGCCAATGATCCCGATCCTCCTGCCCTGCCGCGTCACAATGGTGTGGTTCTTGATGTAGGGCGTCATGCTGGGCTCGAACGTGGTGTTGACATTAGCGCCCAGCATGGGCGACTCCAGACGGGTCAGATATGGCACCAGGCCGGCCACGCCGTGATCGAACTCGTGGTTACCTAGCACCTGAAGTCAATAACGAAAACATTTGTCTAAAACTAAGGCAAAAAAAAACATTCTGTTGCCCTTAACCCAATTTTTTGTGGTCAGCGCACTTCGCACCCGTGTAAATGGCTGTTTAATTTAAAAGTTTAATCAAACGCTCTGCTCAGCACCGAGAGTTGAAAATCCAATACCTAATGTGTTTTTTCGACGCGCCGGGATGCACTCTGTTGAATTCTCAACGCTTGGATTAATACCGAGAGTTGAAAATCCAGTGCGCGATAAAATCCCGCCGCGATTTTATTACGTCCGTGTAAACGTCGGCTTAGTCCAACACCATAATCACATTGGTAAAACGATTGCGCGTTTTCACTAACGCTCGGCGACACGCGCGCTGTTGAATTTTGAACCCTCGGCGCTAAGTTTAGCGTTGAAAATCTAATAGAGCACTTTTATTTCAGCATTCATTTAGGTGTTTTCTAGTGTTAGTAAAAAAGGGATAGAGATATCTCTATCTCTGACATCACTTACATGAGCATCATGCGGCAGCATATTCATAAAGTGTTGACTGACGTCCCACCGCAGGAAGTTGTACCAGATGGTGCCCTGGAAGGTGTCCCCACCATTCAGAAGTATGGATTCAGGTTCCGCTTCAAAGGCCTGTTCAATGGCCGTGTACAGGCGGGCGAAGCCCCCGATGCAGGGGTTCTCTGCAGGGACGCATACTGTGCCTTGTGGACTCACCTCGTCGAAACTGGCGGAAAAGTTAGATTATTTTGTAACTAAGCATTCTTAGACCTATAAATATAGAACTTTGTGCAGGTGCCAGGTATAAACAGGTGAGTTAGGTTAGGACCAGCCGATCTATTCTATAAAAATCTCACCGTGAAAACATAGGTAAAGTGAGCGGTCATTCCACTGATGCTAGGGATGGACACTATTGAGTTGACATCTCACTTCACCTAAATTTTCATCGTGAGATTTTTACAGAATAGCACTGTTGAATAAGATAGGCAACCTAATTATTACATATTCTGTCTGCTTTATACTTGGACCAGGAGTCAGTGTAAAATATATATTTAAAAAATACTTACAGTATTTTTAATTAATTATAGCCATCATCATCTTCCTGCCCTTGTCCCATAATTATAGCCATGAACATAGAACCCATTTGTAATAAATTTTTAAACATATTTAATTAGGTACAAAATGTTTTTCGATCGTCTTACTTATTTATTTATTTAAAATAAGTACGCCAACAGCATATATATTGTACATTAGTATTAAAATTTAACAGGTACGGGCTCTTATATGTTGCGGATAAAACCCGAAGTGCGGCTATACTTAGGCCGCATTCCGACTTACGTTAAAAGTGATAATATCGCGAATCCAACCAAATTTAATAGTCACAAAATTTAAGGGTTATTGAGTAATAATTGTGACTTTGGACTTTGGTCGGATTCGCGATATAATCACTTTTGGCGTAACTCGGAATGCGGCCCTATTTTTAGCCGGCTACAACTAGGTGCGGCCGGTAGCAGTTGGTTAAATTTAGTTGTAGCAAATGAAAATGGCTGAAAAGTAGGTTAGGTTAGAACTGTGACCACATAACACACCGCACGAGCCGAGCGAGCGAAGCGAGCGGTGCCGCGGTAGCGGCCGGCGAGTGCCAGGGTCCATTTCAGGGTTGTAACGGATGTCATATAACGGATGAGGATGCGGATGAGGATATCGAGATAATCGGGTTTGAGGATGCGGATGAGGATACGGATATTGGAAAATTCCTTATTGAGGATGCGGATGAGGGTGCGGATGCAGATGTCGTACAAAAAATAGCCCTTGTTTTTTATAGTATTTATATTTGTATAGGTTGTAGGTAATTATTTGGTAGGTAAAAAAAAATTGAATATCAAAGTTGTTAATATTCACCGAGAGGAGGCCTGTGTCCCAGCAGTGGGAACATTATAGGCTGATTATGATATATGATGATGAAATTTGGTAACTGAAATTTCAAATTGTGGAGTCAAATGCACAACTTTAATATTCAAAATTAAGTAAAGGTAAATTATATTTGATAAAAAGTAACTGGCAGGCCGTTTCGCCTTCTAAGCGGTTTCTAAGTTCATCATAAATAAGGGCCTGCTCCACAAAATAATTGTTCGCTCGGGATACTTGCCAGTGGCGGTGGTAAAAAAAATCGAATGATTTTATACCCAGTAAGCCGACGTAAACGCAGAAGTAATATAATCTCGGCGGGATTTTATCGCTCACTGGATTTTCAACTCTCGGTGTTAAGCCGAACGTTGAGAATCCAATGCGCTGGGACGCACTCTCGTCCCAGCGCGTAGAAAAAACACACTGTTGGATTTTTAACTCTCGGCGCTAAGCAGAGCGTTGAAAATCCAGTGCACGAAAAAAAAATCGCTGCGATTTTATCACGTCCGTGTGAACGTCGGCTAACTCAGATTGTGACATGTGACACCACAGTCGTGCCACCAGTGCCACGTGTGGTCGATCATCTGTCATAGGACAAGGACATTGCGAATTCAGCCAATAGTAACGCGTAACTCACATATCGGCCCGCCCATATAGGTCGGCACGACTTTTAAAAAATCCACTATTTGTGCGAACAAGGTAGGATCACATCCTCATAGAAATTATGAGGATGCGGATGAGGATGCGGAGCTTTTAAAATCAAAAGTTGAGGATGCGGATGTTTTGCGGATATCAAATTTTATGCGGATGCTCCGCAGTTGCGGATGCGGATACGGATATCCGTTACAACCCTGGTCCATTTAGGCAAGTTTAACCAACTAAAGCCGTTGTAGCCGGCTAAAACTGCCGCACTTCGGATTTTACCCGTGATATATATACCAATTACACGACATTCACATAAAACAAAGCAACCTTCTTGAATTACATAAAATTAATACATTAATTAAAATGGAAAACAAAATTAAATCATACACAAAAAAACAGCTTTGACAGAACTAAAAACAAAACAAAACTTAGGATCATATTATTAGCATTGATTATGTTTTCTTTGTGAAAATTCTCAGCTTGTAGTGCAATATCTACGTTATCTTCAATGTCGCGATTAGACTTAGGTACTACTAATCAAAAGTCATAAAACAATTTAAATGCTAATGATATCAGTTGGTAATAGCGGATTACCTGATTATTACGACGTATTGTTAACACAACAAACATAACCCTGCTTAGGTCGCTTTGGTTACGGCATACCAATATACCTATTGGTATGCCGTAACCAAAGCGACCTAAGCAGATAAGTAAATCGACGGCCCCCACGTATACTATCGAAATTACAAAAAGCCATTTTCGTTTTATTGCACTAATAGCAAGTAGAGATAAAGATGTATGACTTTATATAAAAATTATGTACTAATTGTTATACCCTCAATTGTTTTTCAATTGAACAAAATCGAAAGTACATAAACTGAACACATTAAAACATCGAAAGTTAAATTAGAAAAAGTATAATAATTATCAAAAACTATAGTAGACAGTTTAAAACGGTCAAATTTTCCACTTTAGATACATCGGTAATTTAAATTTTTCCAATTTCATGTTCGACAAAAATCTAAATCTAAACTTAGAATCGCTCTCCTGTAAAGTAGCGGTTTTACAGTTTCGATACTTTACGTGATGGCCGTCGAAATAAGTACCTACTTACTAGGTTTATGAAAAGGAAGAGAAGAGAGTCCTGCATGGTTTCAATTCCCGGGTCGGGTAAAGTGTTATTGGGTTTTTCATCTGGAATTTGTCAGTAGCAGCCCGGAGTCTGGATTTGTGCCCGGTTAATGGCAATAGGCTACATGGGACTTAAACATAACTGGCAAAATGTAGATGTACTACACAGGCTGGCAGGGACATCGACGCGAAAACTGTTACCATGGATTCAGTAAATGATTCTGAATACCCCTTTTTTTTGGGTGGGAAATTATCAAATAACTTCTCTCGCTCTGGGCGGAGCGCGGGGGCGTGTCAGACTCCTACTGACTAAAACAGACCCGTGTTCCTTCAGTTGCCTGTGTTGCCAGGGGCCACGGTATCCCTTTCGGACTTTTCCGCGACCCCGACAGGCATCGGCTTTAGCGGACCCCGTCAGTTCTGCTAACCGTCTTGACCGCGCCGTTGACCCAATCTGAATCCCCTGCGTTGAAATTTTTCGTCGGTTATTAAAAAAAGTTTCATACATTTTGATCGCGTAGGTATTGCACTTTTCTATGAAACAGTAGATTTTTTAAATAAAAAATTTCAACGCAGAAGGGTTCACAATCATGTACTGTATCCATGATAACAGTTTTCGCGTCGATGTCCCTGCCACCCTGTATAGGTAAACCTCTGCATAACCCTTCGGGAAATACGGCCAATTAGGGATGGGCAAGTGAAAAAATATATCGATATTTATCGTATCGATATTTTTAAATAATATCGATAATTATCGAGTGAAAAATATCGATATATCGTCAGTTTTTGCATGATTATTCATACATAAATTCTCAAAGCATTCAAACTTCGTAAAAAAGAATAGACGAAAATAGAAGAAAATTGTATTTTTTATTAATTCTCGAGCCTAAACAATTATACACAATTTAATCAAACCAGTAGTCATAAGATATGGATATTAGGAGCACCCTCTGTTTGATGTGCTCACCTGTCAAAGAGGTTAAACACAAAATCAAAGTTGCGTTAAAAAAAAATCGAAATTGATACGAATTCGATACTCTAAAATAAATATCGAATATCGATATATCGCGATTAAAAATATCGACGATATATATCGATAATTGTATGGAAAAATATAGATATTTTTATATATCGATATTTTTTGCCCATGCCTACGGCCAATGCACAGTCGCATCGACCAGTGGGTAGATACTGGTCGGTGCAACCATGCAATTGCATAACTTATTTTCGTAAACAATTTTGCCTAATTTGTTTCATTTTGACAGTTCAACAACATTCATTGCGTTATTTACGTTATTAAGCAGTTTTTTTTTTTCAAAATTATGAAGCAATAGATTAGCAATCTGTTTCAAATCGAAACAGATTGTGTTGTATTACGCAATTAGGGTTACCTACTGATTAACTATAGAAACCAATACGAATCACCCATTTGGTCGCAAGGCCAACTAGCCGACTAAGTGCGCGATTTGTATCGCGACCATTTAGTCGCGGCCGTTTAGTGCGCGAGATCCCTAAGTGTTAAAGAGTTAAAGCAGAGGCAAAATTATTCTAACCAAAAATAACCAAGGAAATAAAATAGCTCAAATTACTTGTATTGACCCCTGTTTATTATCAAAAGTCCCTAAAATAATAATAAAAAAATACTCACTGCGCGTGGAAGTCATTGTAATGCACTATATTAAGCTCGAACAGTCCACTGTCCTGGGCCAGCACTGAGCTGGTCAGCAACGTCAGCACCCACAAACTTTGCACCATGTTGGTTCAGCAGTCACAGCCCACTCCATCAGTGGCCGAGCTGCTATCACGCCAAGTTGCGTATCAAATAATACCAGCATTTATTGATTACATTATCTTAACGTCAAAGATTGTCTAATTTCCTGATGGTTTCGCGAGTTTGCTTTTTTTAAATACGAGTATGTTTCGTGTTGGTATATCTGTTCGATTGATTTTTTCAGTGCCTCTGACGACGTATATAAAAAATAAATAAAATTTATTTAATTCAAATATCAATAGACACACACACACATCACACCAACAAACATTTTACCAAAATTAAAAATTAGAATTCAATTAAAAATTAAAATTAGAATAATAAATACAATTCAAATAAAAATTAAAATAATAAATACAATTCAATTAAAAAATTAACATAATAAATACAATTCAATTAAAAAATTAAAATTAACATAATACAATTCAATTAAAAATTAAAATTAACATAATAAATACAATTCAATTTCATTCAAATAACTCTCATTATAAAGGATCTCCATAACGGAGAAGAGATCCTATCTGCTACAGTTTTCAGAATACAGTTGCAGCTGCCACGCATTCTGCAGATCAGGGATGAAGTTTTTTTGCGAATGACGGCATGAAAGCCATCAGTGCGATACTGAACAAACATCCCCGATGCACTACAGAAGCGAGGCAGCCCCAACATCATCCTGAAGATGTTATTATACTGGACGCGCAGGGCGTCCAGCGACCTTTTGGTGTGGCTGACCCACAGATTCCCCGTATAAAAGCTTTGACAGTACGCCTTAAATAACGTAATTTTGACCTGTTTAGAGCAGCGGGAGAATCTGCGGGCCAGCATGTTACCTCTGACCGCTAAAGCCCTGCGCTCCCTCTCAATATCTTGATCGTCATCAAGACCTTCGGTAATTAAATGCCCCAAGTATTTAAATTTCGTGACACGATTTACGCATAAGCCATTCAGAGTGATATTATGTGGATAACCGGGGCATCCACCGGTAGCCCTAAAGATCATAGATTCTGTTTTCTGGACATTGTAAACAAGGCCATGCGCACCAGCATAGGCCTCACCCACTCTCAACTCTCCGAGACCTTTCACTGTCGGGCTCAACAGCACCATGTCGTCCGCGTAGCTAATGTTGTTGACGCAGACGCCGTCTATCGAGCAACCGACACGCTTGCTACTGAGCTCGACGATGAGATCATTTATGTATAGGTTGAAAAGCTTGGGTGACGTCAAACCTCCCTGCCTTACTCCGCTTTCCAGCGTATATGCCTCAGAGAGTATATTATTCCACCTCACAAAATTTGTTTGGTGAGAATACCAATATTTTAGCATATTCAGAACCCCCACCGGTACACCCGCGTTCCCCAACTTTCTCCAGAGCACATCGTATGACACAAGATCAAAGGCTTTGGAGAGGTCAAGGAAACACGCATATACTGGTGTCCTGCGGTCCATATAGTATTGGACCGTATGCTTGAGACCTACGATGGCAGCTTCCGTGGATAGCCCGGGTCTAAACCCAAACTGCGCGTCATGTAATTTAATGTATCCATCTAGGCAGGAATCAAGCATACCGTCCAGCACTTTGGCCATTATCGTTGCCAGAGATATGGGCCGGTAATTCCCCCTCTCCGAGGTATCCCCAGTCTTGTTCTTCACAATAGGCAAAACAATTGTTTTCATTAAGTCATGTGGTAAGTAAGAGTGACTCATGCACATCGTGAAAAACATGGCCAGGACCCTCGGTAGGTGAACCCCCGCATGCCGCAGATGCTCCACACTAAGCCCATCGTGTATATGACTATTTGATGAAATTATGATTATTTGAGGACTAATTCTAATTTAGTGGTATGAGGAACAGGGTGTAAAGTTCACTCATCCACCATAGAAAAGGGAGGATCCTCCGACCAGACGGGTGTTGTGTCTGGCGGGCCACTGCCCAACGGTTTGAAGTTGAAATCTTCTATATTATTGTCAATCGCTCGGTAAACACTAATTGCGCGATGCAGGATTTGTGTGACGTCATGTCTATGATTCGTAGTTCGTATGTGGCGGTGTAACCGCTACATCACTCCCCTCCGAAGACCGGAGGTCGATAGTGGGCTGACGATGCTTCACAGCGCCAGCTATGGTTCCTGTGTTTCAGAACCGGGTGCCACATAGTTTGCGGTGAGTCAGAACTGTCTGTGGTGATTGTTGAATTTGCGGTGATTGTGGTGATTCCCCAGTGCGTCTGGGTGATTGAGGTGATTCCCCAGTGAGTCGGGGTGATGAAGCTGAGATTGATGATTCTAATTCTGGAAATAAATATTTGTTCGGATAGTACAGCACTCGCGGTAGATATTTGGCAACCAGCACGGGTGACTAAA
Source organism: Agrochola lychnidis (assembly GCA_963680765.1). NCBI lineage: Eukaryota > Metazoa > Arthropoda > Insecta > Lepidoptera > Noctuidae > Agrochola > Agrochola lychnidis. The sequence goes on along the minus strand of OY796868.1, from coordinate 10,792,480 downwards.
TGAGCAGTCAGTCGGGCTGTTGACAAAGGCACTCTTTGATTTGTAATTCTATAGATTCTGTTTAAAATTGAATAGGTATTCTTGAGTCGTCAACAGTTGTACAAATAAACTGCCACTAGGTATTTATTAACAACAACCACAATGTTTGTTACTGCCATAGGTTCCTACAACCGCAAAAATAGCACCTGTATACTATTTTTCATTTCTCATACTCGGAAAGTAGTGTTTGTTTGATCCGAGTGGCGGGTGGAAGACGCTGGTCCCCACTCTTGGGCGGGAAAGACTCATAATAATTGCTTCCCTCTCTAGGGCGGGAATGAATTTTAAAAATAGAACTAAATTTGGTCGGCTTCAAATTTTTTTACGAAGGGGGGTATTAAGGCTCCTTCAAACAGGCGCGACACAAAGACACCGCTCGTCGCGCGACGAACGGTGCCTTTGTGTCGCGTCGCGTGTCGCGCTGGTCTGCACGAGCCTTTACACTGTCAAGTCTTTGGTCATGGATCTATGATCGAAGATATAATGAATTGTAAAATAGACATATTAGGGTATATCCGGTATATCCCCCTTAGAGGGATATTACACTATCATATCATATACCTACCTATCTACGAAGCTCATTAACTACCCATGTTATGTTTGTTTTACAATTTACATAGTTGTCTTTGATCGTAGATATGATGGTGTAATACCTTATAGAAAAATATTGATTAAAAAAAAATGCTGCAGTTTTGTTAGTGTATAAACAGCCAGTGTGAATTAAAAAATATCTAAGCGGGACGACCCGCGGCGGTGACGCGGTGTGTTCCATTATTTAAAAAAAGACTAATAGGTACTAGAATAGGTACTACTCGTTATTATTATCAATTAATATTTTAGAAAAACTAAAAAAAAATACTTTCCTTAAATTCGAAATGAAAAGTAGTGTTTAACACGGGTGAAAGTCATCAATTCCTTTCGACCCTTGTGTAACAATCTACCATTCTTTTGTAGCCCCTGGCTGGAGGTTTTAAGTGTAGTAGCAGGAAAGCCCCCGTATACACATCTTTTGTAGCATGGAAACCTTGCCTTCCTTACTTGGCACAAAGTCATTTTTACACTGTCAATAGTATCTCAATTAGTACTAATTTAGATTTCTAATTAATGCGCCAATAACGCGAAGTACCTTAGATAAGGATCTTACCCTTCGACTATTATAAATCTATAAATAGCAGTTGTCTTATTAGACTTCTAGCAGAAAACCATTGTGTAGTGTGTGGGTCCCCAAGATACAGGCTGTGCCTAGTTGGGCACCCGCTGATGTTAAATTTACTAATTTTAATTGAATTTATAGTATACTACATTTTAGATAGCAAAATCATGTAATTAATAAGGGTTCTTTTGGCCGCAACGGTAATTTGTCTAGCTGTACCTTCCCGATCTAGGATGCATCTTCGACTTTTGGTCGGCTTCTATCCTAACCAGATGAAGACTTGTTTTTGATTTTTCTTATGAGACTACTTAAAAGTGACAACTAAGTGACACTTAAATGAATCCCTAAATAAAAATGCACTGTTGGTTTTTCAACGCTAGGCTCAGCGCTGAGAGTTTAAAATCCAACAATGCACTTTTACTTAGGGATTCATTTAAGTGTCACTTGTATAATTATTATGTTATTGGAAATGCAGAAATAAAGTAAAAATCATTCTAAAGATTGAAATCTCATATTACCATTAAATTAATTATCATTTAATTTAACATACAATCTTTATTCAAATCGCTTAAAGCGTGTAATTATCGGTAGGGAAACATACATTACCTACGTATGATTACTTACATTATTGATGTTAAGCGCGTGGATTGATAGTGATAACGATAATACGAATAATATTATATTATAATACATTCAATATTTTACGATATAATCTTTCAACAGTACTAATCTTAATAAGTAGCTGTTTTAAATTAATAATCATTGGCTATTAAGAAAATATTAAGGGCAATTCACAAAGGAACAATATCCACCAACCCGCACTGATCCGCGTGGTGGGTTATGGCCCACTCCCTCGAAAAGAAAGAGGCCTATGTTCCAGCAGTGGGAACTTTATAGGCTGATTATGCTTCAAAGAAAACAAACAATTATTATTTTAAACATTTATTTAACTACATGTCTAGGTTCACATTTAAAAATTTCGTGCCATCATACAAAGGATGATCTATTTCTCTAAAATACTTATAAAATAAGTGAATATAGATAAACAAGAGAATTAAATGCAATATTAATTATACAAGCATAGGAAGATGGTATACCTAGTGCAACACCTACTGCACATTTTTTTCAATTAAGTACTTTAAAAAATTAATCGGAGCGGTATTAACACCTGTCGCCTATTCTGTAAAAATCTCAGCGTGAAAACTAAGTGAAGTTAGGTAAAAAAAAAAAAAGAAATTCTATTTAGTCCGTCTTTTAGATAATAAAAAAATATTAGACACGTATTTTTTGCTTTATCATATTAATCAAAAGTATTTTAGAAAACAGGTATTTAAGTTGGGGAGTGGGGGTCGTTAAGTCATAATTCAGTATAAAATCTAACAAGGCGTGACGTCATGCCACATTTTAACTCAATGTATCGCCGTAATCTTTTGATTACGTCAGAAAAGAAAAAATACGTGTCCAATATTTTTTATTAATCTACCAGCTAGAAAAAAAAAAAAATTGAACACAGGCCTATTGCTGGCTGATGCTAAAGTTCACTTCAACTAAGTTTTCACGGTGCGACTGTTATACAACATGTACCAGAATTAACGCACACTACCAAACATTAGGCTTGCAGAAAAAATATCGAAATATCGATTTTGTTTTTGTTCGATATATCGATATTTTTAGGCGATATTTATTATTTCGATGTATCGATATATCGATATAAAATATCAAGTTTCGAAAATGATCAAATTCGATATATTTCCAATAACAACATGGTTGTCGCCACTGACTAAACCGCTGGGAATCAGTCGTAATTTTTTTTTTTCATTTTCAAACTCATTTTAAGGTACGAATTAAAGAAGGGCCAAAAAATATCGAAACATCGATATATCGAAATCGATATTGATATTTTTTTAAATATCGATACGATATATATCGATACTTTTTGGCACTTCTTGCATCCCTACCAAACACCACAATTGAATATTTTGTTATAATCATAATACATACACTGCATTTTCCTATTATGTATAAAACATAGTTTTATTTATTAAATTAGTTAGTGGGAGAAAATTGTGGTCACATTACAAATCTACGCACGCACACGTATAAGGGTCTAGCGTGGTAGGTACTTTGTCCATTTTAGTTTGTACTGTACAGCGGAAGTGTGACTGTAATTTACGTAATTTTAATTATTTTTGGGATAAAAATTACCATATCAAAAATGTCAGAAATGATGCAGTAAACGATCCTGAACAAACTACTTTCATAGTGTGCATTAATTCAGTTACAGATTGTAAATGTCGTGTACCGCAGCAGTATTCAAGCCGTGGTGTGCTCACAACCTAAGGTTTTTATTTATTTCTCCTACCATGCTAAAACTTAGACGACATTAATAAACGTTACTTAGTACGTGGTTTGACTCAAGACATGTTCCCCTCTCTGTTTTGCACTTGTAGACTGACAGTTGTGTGAGAGTGACAGTAATAATGCTTAGCCAAAGCACATGTAACGTTTTTATATCTCGAGTAATTTACGAAAAATGTTCTCTAGAAAAAAATTGCAATGGCTTCTGTTTTATTTTGTTTAAAATTAACTCGAATGTGCGATTATTTATTATTTATATTGTAGGGGCTGCGTTAATGTACGTTGTATAAAAACGTAGTAATGTAAATATCTTTTTAACACAACATAACTTCACGCCTGTGACCCCCGAAGAGTTAGGCAGAGGTGTATCATCTTTTTATTAGACATTTATTCCTTTAGATCACAAAAGAGAAACAAAATCTGAATTCTATTTATACATAGGTAACTTACAATTATATTAAAAGAAAATAATTTTAATTCTCAATAACAAAAAAATAAGAACACTACATTCAAGCAGCATAAACAGTTCCTTACAATAATAAATAGCATAATACTTAAGTGAGATAATATTAAATACTTTAAAGTGGCTACAAAGAGATACAAAAGCGTCTAATTATTCATATAAAGGCACTTTTTTAATAATAAAACTACCAGTTAGTACATTCTTTAGAATTCCACTACTAACAATAAAGTTATAGGTTAAACCTGCAACTATTGAATATATATTATTATAATTATAAAATAATATTTGAATTATTTCGTCCATTTACAGACCAGCATTCAAGCAGAATATTGAAAAACGGACCTAAGCTATAAAATATACTGAGTGCTACTCGTACACACGGCAAGATTTTTACTTATATCTCGAGTTGAAGGCGCATCATCACCACGGTGTCCTATCCTTATCAATAGACTTTCGCGGATTAAAAATAAAAAACCTTTATGACAGACGGCTTAAGGTCCATTTTTCAATATTTCATTGTCAGGGAAGGCCATGCTGAGTATCAAGACGATGACCTTAAGGGTGCTCTTATGACAAAGTTTACATGAAGAAACAGATAAATTGGATTGTATTTTAGGTGTTAAAAAAAATTTCAGCGTTATGCCATCTTTTACTTTATAAAATGATAGCAAAAATATAAGCTTGAATATTTAGGCATTCGCAGGTTTTATTTGGAGTTACTTTAATTAGAAAATAAAAAAGGATTGTGTGGTTTTATGAAACCACGGTAAAAGTGAAACTTCTATAGGCGCAACTTATATTGGCCTTGGCTGCTCTGACGAGCGCCTTTCACTTTATCCCTACTCCGCGGCCGACCGTCACGCGACATGCAACACACAGACGAAAAAGTTTGAGACGATGTAATAAAAGTTTCACTTTAAAAGGAAATATTAATCGTAATGTAGAGATTTCGTAGAATAAAACCTTAGAATATATATTCTAAGAATAAAACTTTAGAATATATATTCTAAGCATAAAACCTTAATTAATATTCTGTGTCCTAAGTGGAACATGATTCAAAATCATTAGAAAAATTATTATTTCGAGATCTGTTTTATATGAAATTAAAAAAACCCACTAGTTGTTTTTAATACTAATTAAATGCCACCTCAACAACGTTTACTTTCAATTTGTTCAGTGTTAATATGAAATAATGTAATCACTCAATGAAAGATCCGTGGTCGTTATCAATTAATAAAGTGTCGATCAAATAGCGTTGGAAAACCACTGATAATGAGTTGATTAATTGATGTAAGTACAACAAGCATTCGCAAACAGAATGCCTCTATTATGGAGGTGTGTTACATATGCCTACAGTTGATTTCCTTAAATTAACAATAATGTCTTACCGGAAGAATGTACTTATTTAAAAAGGATAAGACGCTGAAATTGTTTTGTATTGTTTGTTTAGACGTTTTTTTATAATTATGTTAAGAACAAAAAAGTATCCAAAACCTAACATTTTATATTTAGTTACAGTTTGTAAAATTGATTTATTTTTGACATGAATACAGTATACTTTTCTTGCACCTTGGTCTCACATATTGTATCTTTGTTCGAAGCAATGAAACTTTAGTAATAATAAAAATATTCAAAGTAGTTTAATACTATCTCTACGAAGTGTGTTATTCACTACAACACAGCTAAAGATATTGAAATTAAATAACATTAACACATAACACAACGGAATAATTAACAATATTTTATCACAATAAAACCATTCTACCTCATTCTACATAGACTCGATTTAGGCAAGTTATATAAATACATATAATAATATTGATTCAATTACATAGCAAGTCATTTGCATTGTAAGTCCGAGCAACAAATAACTTACAATAGAAGTGGATATATTTAGTAACCTGTTCCGCTTAGCTATTTCTAAAGAGCCATAAAATACCCCTGAAATAAATCGACACGTGTTTCACCTCTCAACGAGGCATCCTCAGGATGACGATATACTATATTATGACTCTTTAGAAATAGCTAAGCGGAACAGGTTACTAAATATATCCACGTCTATTGTATTTTATAATGGATTTGCGCAAGGTCACGCCTGAATCAATTAATTAACAAATAACTTGTAAAAATTATTAAAATAATTGTTAATAGCATGGTGGACTTTTTTTAACTTAACGATAATAATAACTTTTTCCTGAAACTAAATACTAGTTGTCACATAGCACGGAGACGCCAGGGCGCTCGCCGCTGCTAGAAACGGCATTATCAGCAATTTCCATACAAACCAGGCGATTACTGTCCGTTCATTCTATTCTATTCTATCTTTCTCTATGACAACGGTGCAGAGGTCGATAATTCTGCCAATATTCAGTATAACATGTCCCGTGACGCGATTGGTAGCACTGTTCTGTCAGTCGCCATTTTGAATTCTATTATTATTGAAACTAAGCTTGACAAACAATGGTGCCAACATAACGGCAAGTGACAAGTTATAGTGAACGGTCTGTACTCGCACTCACTATAACACAAATGGTGCGCTCAAAACACTTTCGGCACCACGAATTTAATAGTACTGCCGTTTCTAGACGCTGCCGGCGCGGCGATTCCGTGCTCTGTGTTTGACAACAACAAAATATCATAAACATAAGTAATCTCATAACTAGTAAGTGTCGTATTCACCTGTAGGTGACATCACTGCCTAAGAGTAGGGTGTGCGAGGGTTCACGTTGATCATCTCGGTAGTACTGAAATATAAAACAAAAATTATCAACAAATTATACAAAATGGTGGCACTAGATACGTTTCAACTGAAATACAATTTGGGTGCAACTAAATTGTGACGTCGTCAACGCGCTTCAAAACAGTTACTTAATTGGTTGTTTGAACCTTCATAGGTACCTAAGAGTAGGGTGTGCGAGGGTTCACGTTGATCATCTCGGTAGTACTGAAATATAAAACAAAAATTATCAACAAATTATACAAAATGGTGGCACTAGATACGTTTCAACTGAAATACAATTTGGGTGCAACTAAATTGTGACGTCGTCAACGCGCTTCAAAACAGTTACTTAATTGGTTGTTTGAACCTTCATAGGTACTTATAGAACATACTGTATGGTTTGATCAGTGCCACATCATCGATCGACGTCGAGTAAAGGCCATGCACCATATTGGATCGATCTGAACGGTCGATATCATCGATCGGCCGCAATCTAGTTGCACCGCTACACAAATCACGTACAAAATTATAGCAGTACAAGGATCTTTTGGTGCGTGGCCTAAATCGAAATAAACGGCGCCATCTTGTTTTTTCAATACATTACACAAAACAATTGCTCAAATGTTTATCGATAGCGCCCCCCTGTCAAAAGATCCTTTTAGTGTTGTAGTTTATTCATAATGAATCATGGTTGTCGGTGATGGAAAAGAAAGGAGGCATTAAAAAGGAGAGCCCTGTAGTAAAAAAAAAACGACAGTAAAACCATAAAGTCGTACGTACACGTTGTTCTCGATTTTCTTACGTTCTTCGTGCGAGCTACCGACCGCAGCCTGATTCGAGTACTCTTTCCACATCGCGCTACAACAATTTGATTCAAGTGTTGATGTACTATTACCTACTCTTTATGCTCGGACCAGCAACTCACTTTCTTAAAAACAGGGGTCGAAAGTGCTATGACATTTCTTAGTTGAAATGTCTAAGCCATCACTATTCCGTTTCGGAAAAGGATGGTGCTATACGTCCTTTGGACTGTGTAGCTCTATCTCTCTCACACCCAAACCATGACGGTCCAATACGTCACGGTACGGCCCTAGTGATGGACTTGCATGCAGCAATGATTATCGATAAAAACAATGTAATAACAACTCATCGATAACAGCATTGCACTTCTCTATCTTATCGAACAGTCTATGACGTAGACGCACACTATACTCTGTCTCGCCCTCATATTTTATTACATCGCAAAAATTAATGAGTTTTTAGCCCCAGTATAACTACTAGCTTGTACAGGACTTTCAGGATTGTTTAGGCAAATATTCCTGTAACGATGGATGCCATGGCGACTTCACCCGCAGCTATGCGACTGAGGGTTGCCAGCCTATTCCATATTCCCTAGTAACGATGACACAACCATGTCTCGGAGAGCACATTACAGAGCGAAACTAATCTATGAAAGTTGTTACGGGTAGTCACAGCCGAAGTCTGCCAACTGGTTTAAATTTCGGCATTGCATAGTAAGGGTCAGCGTTTTCCATTGAAAAATTGACAATGAACGTAATCAAAACTCGAATAGAGTTCAAAATAGCATGCAAGAGATGATTCCCTTTGGCGTGTGAAAGTAAAAACACGCTCGAGTAATTTGCTGCTCTGTTCGTGCTGACCTTAACTGGGTTGTTTGTCTACTTAAAATAATAATTTTATAATTTGGCAGCATCCGGTCAGCACATCATTTTCAAAATTATCAGTGCTCTTAGTTTTATACTCATGAAAAAAGGGGCATATTTTATTGCGCTAGCGCAATGTGGGTAATTCTGGCCTGGCGACCGGAAGTTCCATATTGGCGACCGCGCCAGATACTTGTCGTATAATTTTATTCAATCAGCGTGGCTGTTAGCGACATCGTCATGACATCTTAGTGGGATAAAAACCTATATTCTTACAATGATTTAAAAATAAAAGTAAAATAAAGACTTACGGACTGGGCGCTTCTATCACGGGCTCCCCATGTAGGAAGTATAAGGATGGGGTAGGAGGGGTGTGTCTGATGTCACATGAAAGTAGGTACAGTTCGCCGGCGTTAATATGGTACATATGGGTTCAAGACAAAACTCGGCTTTGTTAAACGTCGGCTCTGCATATTATCTAAGGGGGAAGCGTCAGGGCAGCCCGCGAAATTCAATTTTTCTTACGTTTTTTGACACCTTTATCTTCTTCTTAATCACTATTGCTGATTGTAATGATTATAATTGAGTAAAGCCATATTTGTTACGACCGCGAATCATATTTTAATCAACATAAAAATTGAAACTGACCTGCAAAATGCAAAAAACGTAAGAAAATTTGAATTTCGCGGGCTACCCTGACGCTTCCCCCTTAAGAGCGTTTATACTGAAAGTGGGCAACGTCGGAAATAGCTGTCAAATATCTCGCTGTTTTGATTAATTTGGCAACATTTCTGTATGAAAATAAGAAATATGGCTAACTAGAATATTAATAATGAATTGCAATTATAACACCGAATTTGATGTTGTAACCGTTTAAGGTGTAAAAAAGGCATTTGGAAAGTTTCCAAATACTTTTTTTACATCTGTAACTAAATAATGGGTGTTACGATATTAATTATTGCATTTCAATTATTCAATATTTTGGTTCACTAGTTAGCCATATTTGTTATTTTCGATTAGCCATAATACAGTAATTCTGCCAAAATAATCAAAACAGCGAAATATTTGACAGCTATTTGCGACGTTGTCCACTTCCAGTATAAACGCTCTTGAGCTACGATTTCCTAGAAGAGTGGTGGCCGCACTTAACGGCCGCAGTGACGTGACGGCTGTCATGAAAATGATGACAGTGGCAAAGATTTACATCGTTAGATTCGTCCTACCGCTTTAAAAGATAGCCGTGTTTCCGTTTCATTTTGACAGCTCTGACAAGTACAATGACGCAGTGACGTGACTTGATTTCCCTGGAAACACTATTTAATAATGTGTGATTTATTTTTTCTTTTTGGTAGGGCATCTCGTAGTTGACCTCTGAGATCATGACTAATTAACCGGGCTTTCCTGTAGGTGCCTTAAGCTACTACACTTAAAACCTCCAGCCAGGCGTTATTCAACTATGCTAATTAAAACTAGGTGAACGCTCGCTAAGCGCACCCCCTGTGGGGTACGAACCTCGGCTTAGGGCGTCAACCGGAGGGAGGACATCAAGAATGGGACGGGCTGGAATAATGTGTGAGGTCACTCTTCTCAGTATGGCACTTTTTCGCGTGACTAAGTACGGTGAGGGCAAATCTAGCGATTTAATTCTTTGCGCAACAAGGTTCGACTTTACGGTGTCAAAAACGCTCTCTAGGAAAACACCAACTTACTTTCATAAATGAAGTTTTAGTGACGTCATTCGTCCATAAATTGCGGACACTATGTGGCCGTCACCGCTCTACTAAGAAACCGTAGCCTTACTGTGTGACACTGATTGACGGTCTCTTACTTAACCTGATGAGCCATATTAACGCCCGGATAGTGTAATTACGTGATTGTAATAGTCGGAGAATGAAAACGTTAAGCACAATCAGATCAATTTATTGTTATTTGCGCAATTCCGGAGTTATTTTTTTTTCGAATACGTGCTGCTAACACAAAGAATGAAAAAATCTTGGCTATGCAGGACATGAATGAATTTATTTATTAGAAAACTAGTTGCGCCCCGCGGTTTCACCCGCATAACTCTCGAGCCAGTGAGAATATCGGGATAAAAAGTATCGTTTGTTCTAACCCAGGTCATGGTCTACCCATGTGTAATTTCATCCAAATCGATTAAGCCGTTTTAGCGTAAAAGCCTAACAAACAAACAAACTCACTTTCGAATTTATAATTTTAGTTAGGATTGCTTAACCTTTTCGTTTAGCGATTATACATTATTGTAAAATAGGGAATATGCACGTTATTCAAATCATATTCATTATTTAAATATACATTGTATAGTCTATTACTTATTTTACAAATTATTATTTTATGTTGCGTTCTTTTGGTGGAACGGAACGCAAACTCAAAACGAGTTACCTTCGACAATGCCGGAAGTGACGTAAAAAACTACCTGAATGAAAATCTCTTTACAAAGTGCTTGAAATCTCACAAAGGTATAGTTAGTGCCATCCACAAAGACGCGCCCCCCTCCGCGAAATGATTACTATACTGTAAGCTGTACTTTAGTACGGAGCGGAGTGGGGCGCGTCTTCGTGGATAGTACTATCTATAAGTAAGTGCGATTTCTGCTTGAATAAAGCACAAGAAATAATTTATATGATTTGGAGCTAAAAAACCTTAAAAAACGTGAACAAAGCATTAACATGGTAAATGACATCACATCATGACCTCGACAGAAACTGACGTTTGAACTGTAATAGAAAATTGTTGGTTTTTTGTAATTTTTTTGAGCTACAAGCAGTAGTTGATGTTAACTTTTGATACTTTTCTTGGATTAATATTTTTTGATTAGGGATTTAGTGGGAAAAAAAACTTGCATATTCCCTATTGCCTTATGAAATCACATTTAAACTTTGTCATATAGAACTGTTTCAACGGCGCAACTGTCGTCTATAGATAGTGCAATCCACGAAGACGCGCCCCACTCCGCGATTACTGTACTGTAAGCTGTACTTTAGTAAGGAGCGGAGCGGAGTGGGGCGATTGCACTACCCAATATTCAGAACAGTACCCGATCGTCACGTCGCGCGTCGACACAACGAGCAGTAGAAAGAGATTATCTCATAGGTATGAGCAGTGTTGCCAACTGCACCGTAATTACGGTAAAAACACCGTAATGGGGCAGATGGATTTTTGAGCGTATTTTTATGTCATAACATGGTAACATTTTAAATAGCAGTGGACTAAGGGGAATTCCCCAACCATAGATAAAAGTTTGAACCAATGTAATACGTAAAAACTATAGTTGCCTAATTTGATAGACTTCTTAACCTTTTGAGGGTTCCGTATTTTATTACCAACTTTCTTTAATCAGGTAATTCTTTGCGTAATTGCGTTGTAATAAATCTGCGTTAAAAGACATTAGGGTACAGGTCGTTCGTGTCTCTCACAATTGAGTTGATGCTTAGGAGACATAATACTGAAATGTATAAAAATTATCGTGATCACACAGTTATTTCGTCATATTCAGACTAATTAAAATATGGAATAAGCGTATTTTTTGTTTTTTTCAAACAGCAATTTAATTTACACCACTTTTTAAAATCTACCGTATTTATAAACTGGGGACACCGTAATCCATTATTTGGGGTTGGCAACACTGGGTATGAGTGAAAGAGAGAACGCTCTACAAAGCCGTGCCTACTTTGTCGTTTTTTTACGGTCGGGTACTGTATCTGTGATGGGTCCCACTGCAGGGCTTAGACTTCTTCTCATTTATGTTTACGAATTAATAAGATCGCCTTATTAACTGGGTGATAGTGAGTTCAGGCATGAACGCCAGGCTTATTGTTTTTGTCATCATCGTCACCTTTCGAAACAACTCGACTCAAATAAAGTATTGCAATATGAGCTTTATATTGTGTCACGTATAGTAACTTTTCCAAAATTCAGTGGCAGTGGTTGATAACGCATTGTCAGCGTGTCATCGTAGAAACTTGAATATAGAATCTTAAATATTTATAAAGTTTTGGAATCACCAACTTAATGTCATACACGACAAAGTTTAAATTTCAATGCAACCAAAATTTTATTTTAATTTTTTTATAACAAATTTTCACTTAAAAATCAACTTAGACAACATAATTCCAAAGTAGATGGATATGTAATAACGTCAGATAAATGGTTATTTAGTTAAAGCAATGGCACGTAAAATTTAATCGGAGAGGCAACCGGATGGCGAATGGTAATCTGGGTCTTGAAGTAATACCGAACCCCCCCGTACCGTCCAAATGGACCATAATTGGACAGGGGAGATATGGGGATGGGGGCAAAACTTTTTTTTTTTTGACATGGCATTCAAAATTTAAGCTCTAATAAGTGCATGGAATTTGTGTGCATCAATACCATCTGGTTGCCACACCCCAACATCGTTATAATTGAAATAATGTATATAATTCTTGAAACTCCTTACCGATGATTTATCACCGAAAAAAAAAATGTTTTGCCCCCATCCCCCATATCTCCGCCCCGTTCTATTTGGGGTCCATTTGGACGGTACGGGGGGTTCGGTATCACGTCAAGACCCAGATTACCATTCGCCATCTGGTTGCCTCACCGATTAAATTTTACGTGTCATTGCCTTGAATAATTAAATATAAATCAGTTAAGGTTCTGAATTTAATTATAGAAATATAACTTTATACCACACAATATGAACCTTACATTTCAATGCTTAACTTTGAGTCGAGCTGGTGTAGTCTTAAGGCCGCTTGTGGACGTCCATTTTTCACCGGACGAACGTATTTTTACACACTGGTCCAGTGCGTACGTACTTTTATCATAACCTAAACACAATGGCAAATCCGGTAAAAAATAAGGCCCTGTTTCCGATGAAAAAACGGACTTATATAAGCAGCCTTAAGCGAGCATTCGCATTGCAGATTCAACAGCAATAACGACTTGGTATCCTACTACCGCGCATCGCGATAACATCAATAATATATTCTAAATAACGCTTAATACAAATTTTCTAAACCCATACGTACCTTTTGGAGCACTTGACATGTATGACGAGCAGCACAATTCCAAGCAAAAGGCACAGAGTACCGACCACAACGTAAGCCACTCCTAAGAAGGGGTTCTTACCGCCCAGCAGCGATGTCGTCGATATCACGAAAGACTTGGTACCGTCGAAGTCAGTTACGGGGTAGTCTGTGGAATAATTTTGTTTTAATGTGGGGTACAAATTATTGTTTTGTTCTAGGCCTTGTTTCAGAGCGTTACCCCGCTTTCACTAATGTATAAATGAAACGAAAACACTTTCTTTTACACTTAAAACAAGTTGTAAAGACTATGTATCCAAAACATTTAGAAAACTGGTCAAAAATATCAAAAAGGACAGCAAAATAGTTAACAAAACATGATTGTCTGAAACAACGTCGATACAAATATGATACATGTTTTATACAAAAATGTTTTAGTCTTGTTAGACGGGTCCCTTTTTTTTTGGGTCTGAAGTTATCAAATAACTTCTCCCGCTCTGGGCGGAGCGGGAGGGCGTGTCAAGACTCTTACTGACTAAAACCCACCCGTGTTCCTTCGGTTGCCATGTTGCCGGGGGCCACGATGTCCCTTTCGGCCCTTATTCGCAGCCCCGGCAGGCATTGGCCCTAGCGGACCCCGTCAATTCTGCTGAGTCCCTAACCCGTCTACCATCCATCAGATACATAATATTCAAAATTATGTGTCCTTAATGTACTATGGCTCTGGTATGTGTATAGGCGGCGCTGAGGACTTACCACACGGTTGGACGCCTATTTATTTGCTACTCGGTAAAATGGTGGTAAAATTAATTAAACCTATGTAATATTGAATTAACGCTAAACTCCAAGACCTGACAGTCGCGGTCATAAAACGTGCGAGTACCACGAATGGGGCTCATAAGTTCAGTTTTTTTACTAAGACTGATTGGTCGCCTACTTGTTTGCCCTCAATAGCATAAAAAAACCTAAAATATGTTCCACAAATGATATCATTATCATTTCAGCCGAACGACGTCCACTGCTAGAAATAGGCCTCGTCCAAGCGTCGCCATATCGATCGGTTCTGTGCTTCTCGCATCCAGTGGATTCCGCGACCTTCACCAGGTCATCGGACTACCAACACAGCGAACAAATAAAATAGGTCGCTAAAATACTCACTATATTCCACAGTTAGAATGTAAGGTCCCTTGACGAGTCCGGTGCTAAATCCGACCTGCGTGTGATCCACTCGGCGGTACAGCTTGCGGAAGGTAGGCAGCGCGGCCGTGCGCATCCATACTATGAGGTCTTCGTTCTGAAAGTAGAAGCGTGTCACTCTTATGTGGTTGAAATAAGGTTTAATTTGCTAGGACTGACGTGCGGTAACTATAGCAACTGTATTTGAATTCAGAATCTCAGAGAATTATCAAATTTGGAAATACAAACCCTATGTTTACAAGACAAGGTTCAAATTCCTTTGCAATTTCAAATTGAATTACAAACGGTCAATCAAAAATCAACTTAAACTATATAACGCTACAGTAGATAGTTGATCAAGTGGCAATACATGTATATTATTGAAGATTGGGTTGGGTATTCAAGTATACATACTTTGAATAATGAACTGCTTATAATATGTATTAAGAAGGGCACTCTAATCGCTACCATACAATAGGGAGATCAATCTGAACCGACGAACCTGCGCCAAATTGGTCTGAACGGGTGCGTTCATGTTCCCGATACAATCTCATCTAAAGGGCAGTTCTCGTACTTAATAATAAACCGTTAAAATTCAAGACGCAGTCTCATCTCAGCGATAATCAACGTCCAAATGTAAGAAGATTAGAGGATTTTTGACAAATTGAGACGAGATTGGAATGCGAACGTTCCCTAAAAATACGGGAATTTCCTCTCAGTTCAAACTTTAAGAAAGAAAACAAAAAAAGATAAGAAAATACTTTTATCTGCGGTAAACATGACGCAAAGAAAAAGCAAGTTGGGAGAAAATATGCGTCACATCCACGCAAACCAGCCAGCAAAACGCGCAGCATAGTGCTGCGACCCTATGCGAGACAGAGCACTAGATCTGCCTAGATTTGCTTTAGGAACTGGTCGCTCCGGCCGCTGTATGCGCGTTGACCTTGAGTAGGTTTGATAGCCTCAAGGCTCATCGCAGATCGAAACATGCAAAGCAGTGGATTTTCTGATTGATCTACAGACCGTTCACTAAAACTTGTCCCTTGCCGTCATGTTGGCACCATTGCTTGTCAAGCTTAGTTTCAATACTAATAGAGTTCAAAATGGCGACTGACAGAACAATGCTACCAATCGCGTCACGGGTCAAGTTATAATGAACGCACTGTTGATGATGCATCACTGTAGGTTTATTAACCTTTCAACTGTCATTAACCAGACACAATAGAATTTTTATTGTTATCCGCCTCAATGAGGCATCGTGACAGATAATGAGTTATCAGAATGTTGCTTTGTGTAGTCAAAGCAATAAAAAAAACTGATTGATGCTATCGCATTTAACCAAAAAATTAATGGCAAGAGGCAAGACGATAATTAAACAGAAATAAACTAACCAACTGCTATCTACTATCTGTTAATAACACGAGACTTTACTTTTGAAGCTTCTTTACACCTAACAAAACTCAGTCACATAAAATGTTCGACGGGACCTAACCATTTGGTGAGCGACTACGACGGCGCGATCTAGCGGCATAGTAGCGCCATCTAGTGACCTTATTGTAAAACTAACATTAATATTGGTTTTAAAGCCTCGTTTTAGATAATTCTGAAAATAATTTGATGAATTCTCTACTTTTGTGATGAGAAGGTGGTCTTAGGTAGTCCATCAATCCCTATCCAGTAGTTAAAAAGCCGATTCCACTGGTAGAAATCTAAATGTGAGCAATTTACTGCAATTTGAGGAGCTATTCTGCTCATCACGCTGAAGATCCTCATCAGATCTTTACCAAATTTTTATTAGACCAACTTAAAGTTACTACCAAATAAAAAGAACCATCGAAATCGGATCTCATAAGGCGGAGAAATCTGCTCCTCTTTTACTCCTTTTTGGATAAAGTACCCCTCTAAAAAAAAATCCTCGACGACAAAAAAAAAACGATAAAGTTGTAAAACCTGTATACCAAGTTTCGTCCAGATCGGGTCCAGGTCAGGTCCGCCTGTACGTAGTATTAAATTATCTGTGACGTCTGGACAGATTTGGTTGAAATTTGGAGTAGGAGACCTGGGTTAGGACTTAGGATGATTTTAACCCCAGTAGTAAGTTCCTGTGAGATAATTTCCGACCTCCAAGCGAATGAAGCCGCGGGGAAAAGCTAGTCCTCTCTATATTTTTCACGGTGGCTTTACTAAAAGTACACTTCTGCTTGCGCATTTATGGAATATAGGCGTGATGGTATGATTCATCATCATCACCATCATCAGCCTATAAATGTTCCCACTGCTGGGACACAGGCCTCCTCTCTGTGAGAGGGAGTGGGCCGTAATCCACCACGCTGGCCCGGTGCGGGTTGGTAGATGTCACATGTCTTCGAATTTTCGATTCTAGGACATGCCGGTTTCCTCACGATGTTTTCCTTCACCGTTTTGAGAGCAGTGGTGATGAAATAATTTACACAAAGTAAAGCACCTGTCTGGGTTCGACCCTACGACCTACAACTCGTAAGTCGCGACCGTTACCACTGGGCCACCACTGCTCTGGGCCTGCACTATCCTATAACATTGATTTTTTTTGCGTTTAACACAATTAATATTACCATAGAAATATAAAAAATTATTACTAGGGATCAATTACCTGAAAGCCGTTGTTTTCTGCGTTTTCAAGATCCAACTCCCAAACATTGAGCCGCCAGTTCTCTGGTTTTGTGAAGTTTGCGAATGCTGCAATAAAGTGTTTAAATTAGTAACTTTGCCTTTTGTAAAACATCGCGAAAACTAAAGCAATAGATGTGAATGTTGCGATACATCCATAATGTACGGCAAGCAGATTAAATTCTCGAGAATATTCTCCTAGCAAAATGTTGAGTTCTCGAGAATATTCTTTTGGAAGAGAATTAACTAGAATTTAAAAAAAAAGCGGGCCGTAAGAAGCGGTAGTAGGGCGCGTCATTTCAGACTGGACAAGCTAGAGTGGGTTTCATCAAATAGTTCTTATGCCGTAATGTTGGCTCCACTGTAAAACTTTAACAACGGACCTATTAGGTCTAGCGCGGTAGCGTATTTGGCGCTACCTAAAAGGTCCGTTGTTAAAGTTTTACAGTGGAGCCAACATTACGGTATAGGAACCAAAGTGTGAGACGTGTGAGTCTTCATAATGTGCACATATCGAAATGAGGGAATCTATGCTTAATTTTACCGACGGAAAAAAGGTTATTTTTTTTGTGTGTATTCTTTTGGGCATTTTATTTATAAATTTAACAATTATTGTAAAAAACTTTTTACAAAAAAAAAACAACCGACCTCCAAAAAAACACTACAAAGTGAAAAATAACTTTAATTTCGGAAGTCGGTGTCTTGGGTTTTGTATTTTAGTTTTTTGCCACCGACTTCCGAAATTAAAGTTATTTTTCACTTTGTAGTGTTTTTTTGGAGGCCGGTTGTTTTTTTTTGTAAAAAGTTTTTATTTTTCACTTTTTAGTTGTGGTACCTACCCCACACACATTCGAATACCACTACCTGCTAACAGTGACAGAAACTTATCATATCATCTACATACTAAGTGGGAAAAAAATACGTATTTTGTAGCTAACTCAAAAACTATCCAAGCAAAGTTAATAAAATTTATATGGGACCAATTCGAGAGCACACCCTTTCAAATAAAAAAAGAATTTTCAAAATCGGTCCACAACTGACGGAGAAATCGGTGGACATACGTATAAAAAAAAAAAAAAAAAAAAAAACATACGCGACGAACATATAACCTCCTCCTTTTTGGAAGTCGGTTAAAAATTGATGAAGCGGGCTCACGTCACCTTTTCAAACAAAATACGTAGCCGGAAAAATAAAAAAGAGCAAGTGAAAATTAATTAAATAAGATGCTTAAGAACGCGGCGACGCATGAATTGTCCATACAAACGTAGTACATAAATCATTTGCAATTTGATCATATTTCCACCATATTATGTTGATATTCGGATTGAGACAGTATTTATCTAGGCTCCTACGTCTTTTTATTTCCAAAAACTTACCTTTAAATGAAGTGTAAGCGAATTGCATTTCGTACATTTTTACAGCGTAAATGACATGTTTTCATATTGTTTTTTTCTGTATTATAAACAAAAATATTTGTAATATTGTTTCCGCAGAAGCATAGTTTATGTTATCAAGTTACAAATTATCGAAAAAAATATGGAAATACATTAAGTTTTCATTCATAATTTTTTGTATTACGGAACACATCCAAATTTATAATAAATTTACGAAAGCTAGTAGTACTATCGCGTCAAGCAATAATTGTCAATGTGTGCGTGGTAGTATTGCTCACTGTAGGTGTATATCGCTCCGACAGGCACTCACACTAGCGCAACGTGCTTGGAATTGAATTTTGCAAATATCTGTCGCCGGCCTCTTAACATTTTAGTTTCTTTACTGTACAGTAGGCAAAATAAATTTGATATAATTGCAAAATTCAGCAAATCTAAAAACGATGGGTCTCTTAAAATAATTTCAATTTAACTTAGTTTCGGTTACGGTTTCGGCCAAAACTAGAACAGGAGCCCAATATTCGGATATGATTTAGGTTTAGGCTGCAAATCATGTTTCGGTCGGACACTATTAGATACAGTACATACCAGCCTTGAGGTCTCCAGGTGGGTTTCTAAACTTGATCTCCTTGTCCGAGTCCCATGCAATCCCCGTGCGAATTACGGGCACATCCTTGGCCATCTCCAGTGAGCGGACTGTCAATGTATCTGGTGAAACAAATAATCATGTAGATGTAAGTATAGCTTTTAATCTTTTTTTAAACTTTTCATAATCTATTTACATTATTCTTACATATTATAAATCGAAGTCCCCCACCGCGTCTGTCTGTCTGAACGCGATAAACTCAAAAACTATACAACGGATTTTCAAACGGTTTTCACCAATGAACGGAGTGATTCATGCGGAAGGTTTTAGTGTAGAATTCATTAAGGTTTTGTGTAAAATGGCTGAAATTTTAGGATTATTGTTGAAGAAGTCGGAAAAAATCATGCCGACTGAGAGCTTTACTGGCGTGCGCTGCGTTAACCAAAAAAGATTTTTGCGGCGCACGCCAATAAAGTTCCCAGTCCGTCCACTGGTGAAAACCGTTTGAAAATCCGTTCGGTAGTTTTTGAGTTTATCGCGTTCAGACAGACAGACGCGGCGGGGGACTTTGTTTTATAATATGTAAGGATTATAATCAGAGTAAGAGCGGTTTCGCACTACGTGCGATCCAAATCTGAGAAATGTCGGTCCGAAGTAGCCACAGTACTATTTGTATGAGGGGTTGCACACCAGATCCGTACTCTGTCCGTCCAAATTCAGAACATTACCAATTCGGATTGAAGTCGGATTTTGAATTCGGATTTGGATCAAACGTAGTGCGTAACCGCTCTAACACTGACATTTAGCTTAAATTGTTTTAACATTATAATAATTGTTTTATAGTATCCAGGAAATGTTGACATAAAGTATTAATTATCCTCATTATTACTGTAAGAAAATAATGGAAAAAAACAGTGGCGCTCCGGGAGTGCTGAAAGAAGTGAAAACTTGAAAAAACATCGGCACCGCGGTAATCAACGCGTTGATGTCTTTTACTCCACGCACCGCGGTTATCAACGCGTTGAAGTCTTTTACTCCACGGTGTCGGTAAATTGCGTTACAGTGTCGCGAAATCAGTGGTTTAGTCCCTTCTCAAAAATGCCCAACGCGCCTAAGGAAGTTTTCATTTCAAAAAATTATGTGTTACAGTTTCCTCAAATTATTTGTTGGTTGATTTAAGCCTGAAAATTAAGGGAAAAAAAATTAAGACTTAAAAAGGCTTACCATTGAATAAAGAGTTAGCTATAGCCCCACATGGCGCTACAGGTTTTTGCTTTCCATCTTCAACCGCATAAGCAAATGGCAAGCAGTCAGATGAAGGTGTCAATGACAGGCGACCGAGAAGTTGACTGTCATCCCTGCCAAAATAAGAATAGAACAAAATATTTAAACGGGATATTTCTCATACTTTCATGGCTAAATATTAACAGTCGCACTGGTTGATCTAATGATAACCTACTTGTGCCAAGGTCGGTTTATGGATGGGGTCACCCGTACAAGGACCGACCTTGGCAAACGTAGCTAACATATCAAGACCCCTCCGTGTCTAAGAAAGTACATTAAGCCATTAGTCCCGGCTGTCATTTGTAGATCCTTGACAGTCATTACGTCAGAAGCCCAAAAGTCTGACAACCAGTCTTACCAAGGAGTATCATGCTACCCAGTTGTGGGGGGCAGGTAGGCAGTCACTCCATGTAAAATATTGGTATTCAGCTGCATCCAGTTAGACTGGAAGACAACCCCAATATAGTTAGGAAAAGGCTAGGCAGATTACTTGATTACTCATTCTTCATTTTGTTATTAACTGAATATGTGTCTAGCATTATAAAGTTGTTGTCATTACCTAGACTTGACATATCGTCTGTGGTTCTGGTAGTAGTTGCTAAGTCCATAGTAGAAGTACACGTCTCCTTTGAAATCCTCAGTCAAGTTGAAGGATTTTCGACAAATGCATTTTTCCATGGAATTCCGTTTGATGTAGTCCGCACAAGTGATGTTTTCATTTTCTTTCATACAGTTTGTGTAGTCTATGACTTGTTCTTTGACCTAAAAGGAGGTCACAGATAAATAATAATTTAGTGCTTACCGAATCATTCAGTTTTTGGTTACTGCGCAACACAGCATAGCAGATAAGGATAAATAACGAAAATACAAAGGTAAAAGCCAGTAGGAAGGAAATTAATAACAATCATTTCATATTAAATAGCAACTTGTTAGTTATTTACTAATATTTCTGAAAAATCCTTAACTCTTTGTAACAAATCACAGCTACAAAGACTGGTAATTTATTAAACAATAGGTGAGTAATTTGACAAGTAGTTATTAAATTAATTTGACATTAGTCAACTTATGGGCGCACCTCGTCAGAGAAATATAGTAGGCCTATACCGACAGGTATGAAGGCAATGCCAATGACGAAAAATGTCGGCAGGACTGTCCCCGCAGTCAGGATCGGTTGCCAAGCAGGCAGGCGCTGCTGCTTGAACGCAGACTCTACAATCAAAACAGTAACTGAATCAGTCCAATTCCCCAATCGATACCACAAGGCCATTTTATAGGTGTGCCAAATAAAACCTTACCAGCAGGACGCCTGGATTTCACATTTTGATCGGACGCTTCGCTGGACGTCGCCATCGTATCAAACTGTAAGCTTTCGTAAGTAATCCAAGTTAAAATTATTTATTACGAACACATCACACAATCAAATCACCGTATATGTCAACCAATGTCAACTATATTACTTTCCTCTATGGTATATGTCCATAGTGTTACCAACTAATGCGGAAAAATTTCCCAGTCCAGCCGAAGGAATAGAACCCCAACCAGGGGTAGGACAATTCCATACATTGACAGATTTGGGGTAATTTTTTCAAAATGTGCCATCCAAAACGGTTAGTTACTTTGGGATGCCACAGATGGCGACACCATCGATACAAATATAATTTATGACAAGAAAATAAATAAATTAAATATCAATTTAATTACCTAATCATTTTATTTAACACGGGTTATAATTATTTGCTTATATTTGTGTAGATAATAATTGTTGAGGAATGCATACTCCTTATTTAATACTCTATGGTTGTGTTGCCTAGCAATACTTACTGTTGTGAATGTCATTCGTATTATTCTGTTTTTAGACATCAATATAGTTTTATCGTTTCTCATAATAAATGTTTTTCTATATTCTCCACCTAACTTTAACATGGTAGCAGAGCGTGGTTAGGATAGAAATTGTGCAGAGATTTAAAGTTGCGAGAAAGTGTAGGTATCTAGACAACTCCATCGAAAATGGATAAGGCTATAGTTGAAGCCTCAAAAGTAGGTACAAATAGTGCACCTAAATGGGAACAACTTCAAGCACTGGAGACATAGGATCGAAACAGTGTGCAGAGCCACTCCTGGAGCTGAACAAATTTTGGAAGGAAAAATAATCAAGCTCGGAGAAGAGAACCAGCAAAGACTGCTGCTGCTGCCAAAGTAAAACTGAGAACGATTTACAACAATTTGTAAAGATTGATTGTATAGTATTGACTCTGATGACAACGATTAAGACAGATTAAAATAAAACAAGACAAATAAATAAGTAATTGTATAGAAGAAAAGTTGTTTTTATGTATCCACTGTGCATCTTTTGAAATTGATGCTTCCTTACTAATTTGCTTGTTTTAAATTTGCCAAAGTTTTACTATGATTATGTTCACAGAGAGAAAATTATAAGTAAAACTTTATCAAATTAAAAACAAGCAAATTAGTTAGGAAGCTAAAGTATAGGCACTACCTATTGCGTAGGTAGTACCTAAAGCTATACTTAGCACAAGTTTGTGGAAGGCGACAATAGATGGCACTATCCGATCAATTGACATTAGCGTTTTTAAAAAATTCTGCGAGGGGGCTCTCTATACCCGTACTATATTACTTTCCTCTATGACCCCAACCCAACAAATCAAATGTCCACTTCAAACAGGTTGCATATTCTAGGTGTGCCACAGAATTAACATCAAACCAAAATAAGACTCATTTCGAGTTACCTTCAACAAAGTCTGAGAATATTATCAAATATATTTTTAACTTTGCTGTTCCGATTTTTTTTTACCATTTTTAGCGGGTAACGTTACAGAATGAAAGTGGCAACATCAATTTCGTTGTGTCATTGTGCAAATGTCACAACCTAGGCCGCATTCCGAGTTAAGCCAAAAGTGATTATATCGCGAATCCGACCAAAGTCCAAAATCACAATTATTACTCAATAACCCTTAAATTTTGTGACTATTAAATTTGGTTGGATTCGCCATATTATCACTTTTAACGTAAGTCGGAATGCGGCCCTAGTGGAGCAAGCAGTAAAAATTAAATTATTAAGTAGTCGAATAAGCAAAAAAGTTTACAATCTATTTCCCTATGGCTAATATTTGAAATTGGGTTGGCTAAGTGATAGGTGACACTCAGTGACAGATAATATTAATATTATCTATCTCCTTGCCAATTTTTATCGAAATCTGTTCAACGGTTTAGGTGTGAAAACAATTTTCAGTGCGTGAAAACGTAACATAAAGACAGACAGACAGAGTTACTTTCGAATTTAAAATATTAGTATGGATTTTATTTTATCGTGTTTAGTTATCGAAAATTCGAAAACGTGATGGGCATAAATCTGTGGTGACGGGTTTCAAATTTTCTGTGAAATTTACACAGTTTTTTAAACTGTTTTTTCAAGTGACACTACCAGCGGTTGATGACCTCAAAAAAAAAACCTCATCAAATTATTTTATTTTTGTTTTACGATACCCATCACGTCTTCGGAGTTTCATAGGATACTTAATTGCAAAATCTTCTATAAGTACCTATGTAAAAATTCGGTCCTTTGCAACAGTCCAGATAAAACTACTCTCTGTGCCTAGGATTAACGCAATGAATGTTGTTGAACAGTCAAAATGAAACAAATTAGTCATAATCGTTTACGAAAATAAGTTACGCAATTAGGGTATTTTACTTACTGGATCATTGCATTATGCAATCTGTATAGCCTTATCATCTGTAGGCAGAGTACCTGCCTAAAGGCGATTTCCCATGGCGCGCGATATTGCGGACGGACGCTGGGCAGCCCGAACGCCCGACGACCACGGACATCCATGTACCGCAGACTAAGGCTCTTCCCACTGTTCGTGATATTGTGGATGGATGCAGACCAGTACCCTAATTGCGTAACTTATTTTCGTAAACGATTATGACAAATTTGTTTCATTTTGACAGTTCAACAACATTCATTGCGTTATTTACGTTGTTGAGCAGATTTTTTTTCCAACTTCTGAAGGAATGTATTAGCAATCTGTTTCAAATCGAAACAAATTGTGATTGATCGTGTATTACGCAATTAGGGTACATACAGCCCGTTGAGATTGAATCAGTATTATCATTCCGAAATGCAAAGTGAAAGAGAAGCTCGCACCGCTCCTTTGAAGTTACCGACTCGCCGTGATTCGGACGCACTGCGGCGGACTTCTCTGCGCTACCACAGACGATACTCTTCCCACGGTGCGTCGTCATGCAGGCTGGTCCGCGTCCGTTCGCAATATCACGCACCGTGAGAAGTCGCCTCAATGCAGGATGGGCAAATACTAGATCATCATAAATTACATCACGTCCTGTATTAGCCTAGTAGTGATCGAACCCAGGTCCCACGCTTAGCACCCGCGCTTGCTACTTAGTAGTCACAGATTAAAACAACAAGGCTAGCAATTGCTAACTGTGCTGCATTAGCAAATACTGGTGCCGATTCCCTTGTTCACAAACTAAACTAAATTTAAGTTCAGTGCATCTTTTTCTTTCTATTTCATTAAGAAAAGGACAGAAGATAAATTTTAGTTTAGTCCTGTCAAATTAATCAGCGCCTGTCACTACTCCATACAAGTTTAGACGTGATTAAAAACTTGCCCACTAAAATTACGTCAATTTACGTCAAGCGCTGATTAATTTGACAGGACTAAACTAAAATTTATCTTCTGTCCTTTTCTTAATGAAATAAAAAGAAAAAGATGCACTGAACTTAAATTTAGTTTAGTTTGTGAACAAGGGAATCGACACCATTAGCAATAGCAGCCGAGTATTGTAATGAATGCGTCCCTTACCTTCTCTATTAGGATGTGTTCACATTGGTGAATCAGAATACTCGGCCATTGCTCTGAACGCGTGCAGTTTACTAGAATTTCTCTAAATACTCGTAGAGTTCGGTGTGCGTCTCTTTTGAGAGCGACTCCCGAAAGGCTCGCAAACAAAATTCACTCACAAATTTAATGTTGATATCTCATAATGTACACGTATTGTATGTTACGGTGAGGTTTCACCATCAGGGGCCTACCACCAATCCATCACTTCATAAAACATTCATTTTTTCCCCACAAAGGTAGAAAACAAAAAAAAAATTGCCATAAACATTTATTAAGTATATAAGTACATACAACTACATACATGTATTTTGTTTTACAAACATTAATATCTCCTTAAAATTGTTTGGGTAAGAAAAAAATATTAAATTACGACGCAAAAATAATCTGATATCATATCAGGTATGTTTACATCCCTGGAGTTGCATCAGGGAGGCACTCCGGTATCACCGGATGCCGACCTACCTCTGTCGTGTGGTCGAGGCCTATCTGACGGACAGGGCCGTCATCTACCCCGGTCACCAAGGAGAGTGGAACCGGCAAGAGATGTCGTGCGGTGTCCCACAGGGTTCGGTCCTGGGGCCGCATCTGTGGGACATCGGATACGACTGGGTGCTGCGCGCCGACCTCCCTAGCGGCGTCAGCGTCGTTTGTTACGCTGACGACACGCTTGTCCTGGCGCAGGGGGGGTCGTACCAGGCGGCGGCCGATTTAGCGACACGCGGGGTTGCGACAATCGTCGATAGGATCCGGCAGCTGGGACTCGAGGTGGCCCTGCACAAGTCTGAGGCCATGGGTTTTCATGGTCCTCGGAATGCGCCACCGTCGGGTTCCCAGATAATGGCGGGAGGGGTTCACATCGGTGTCGAGTCGACGATGAAGTATCTGGGACTCGTCCTCGACAGCCGGTGGAACTTCGTAGAACATTTCCGACGTTTGGCTCCCAGACTCGAGCGGGCCGGGGCTGCATTGAAGCGGCTCCTGCCCAATTTAGGGGATCCAAACGCCTCCTGCCGGAGGCTCTATGCGGGGATCGTGCGGTCCATGGCCCTTTACGGGGCACCGGTGTGGGCGCGTTCATTGAGGCTGCGGCCAGCCCGCCGGTTGAACGCGTCCCAGAGGGTCATGGCCATCCGGCTGGCCCGAGGATACCGCACGGTCTCCTGCGAGGCGGCAAGCCTCCTTGCCGGATTACCGCCATGGGATCTGGAGGCAAAGGTCCTCGCGCACGTCTGGGAGTGTCGCGAGGAGGCGAAACGCCGGGGCTTAACCCTGATGCCGCAAGAAATTGCGGCACAGCGGACAGAGCTCCGGCGGGATCTCATGGCGTCATGGAGGGTGCGATTGTCGCAACCCCGCGCTGGGCACGCCACAATCGCGGCGATAAGACCCGTTTTTGAGGAGTGGCTGGAGAGACGCCACGGCGTTCTCACCTTCCGCCTGACGCAGGTCCTCACCGGACACGGCTGCTTCGGGAGGTTCCTGTTCAGGATAAGGCGGGAGGAAACACCCGGGTGTCACCATTGTGTGGATCGGCCTGAGGACACGGTGGAGCATACGGTGGAGGTCTGCCCGGCTTGGGCGGAGCAACGCCGTGTCCTCGGCGGCGGTGATCTCTCGCGTCCGGCCCTGGTTCAGGCCATGGTACGGAGCGAGAGGAAATGGCAGGCCGTCACCTCCTTCTGCGAAGCGGTAATGCTCGCGAAGGAGGAGGCGGAACGCGTGAGGGAGAGGCAAATTTCGCGCCCTCACGCCCCTAACCGCCGCAGGAGGAGACGCCCGGGGCGGGAATCGCGAGCCGATTTCCGGCCACCGTAGGCGCGGGCTTGCGGACGGTGAGCAATGGGTAGCTCGCCGTCCGATAAGGACCAAGCCCGGGTCGACGGCGCGTTGTGTTCCACGCGCGCCTCAAAGAGATGTCAGCAGAATTGACGGGGCCCACTAGGGCCAATGCCTGCCGGGGGTTCGAAGAAAACCGATCGGGAAATCGTGGCCCCCGGCAACAGGGCAACCGAAGGAACACGGGTGGGTTTTAGTCAGTAAGAGTCTGACACGCCCTCCCGCTCCGCCCAGAGCGGGAGAAGTTATTTGATAATTTCCCACCCAAAAAAAAAAAAAAAAAAAAAAGGTATGTTTACATAAAGTTTACTATTTTGTGGTAAGTATTGGTTGTAGTTAGTGATGTGCCGGATATCCGTGTCAGAAAAAGATCTGTATCCGTTACTTTTTGGCGGATCTTGAACGGATCTTTTATATTAATACATTTCATTAAGTTTACGTAATGAAATGTATACAGATACAGGATACAAATCTTTTTTCTCCCTTGGAGATCCGCGGATATCCACGAATCACGCATATCCGGCACATCACTAGTTGTAGTTATCCCCGTATCCGTTCCATAGTTGTTGATACGTAAAATTACGTATTGCCACATTTATTGTAGCGTTGACGAAAGTTAGTAATAAAATTTTTTTTTTACACATGCGACAATCTTAGCGATATTTGTCTCGGAAGATGATAAAATTATCCCGCATGTCCAAAATGTGGTAGAAAGAACTAATTATCATAATGTGTTTATGCGGTTTTCGATATGTTTTATTGATAATTTATTGTGCATGTGAACCAAAAAATAGTGAGAAAAACTCGATACATTATCTAAACATAAACTGCAATTAATAAAATATCACAAGTATAACTTATTTCAATTAATCAATCAAATTGCATCACCTACGTATTTATGAGAAATTTTTCCTATTTCGTGTTATAATAGATTAACATATGTTGTGCGATGAAGTTGCAACTTTTTTTCTTCCTGTTTAATGATATTAAATTTCCTATCAAATGACATCATTTACAGACCTACGGCAAATTTCGGCAACTGTCAAAACTCTAATTGAAAGTTTCAGATACGCAAAAATGATATGTCATTAGATAAATATTTCTAGTAAATATATTGACAAATATATAGCATATTTATGCATACCAAACGAAAGTATATATTATAAGCTTTCTGGAATGGTATAATACTTGTAGTTTTCATTGCTAGCTCACTAGAAAATAATCCTGAAAAAAACATAAATTAAGATATTTTTGTGATCATTTTTGAATCATCGTATGGGATGCTCTTTGCTAGAAACCAGTACTAGCCACATACATAATTTATGTGTAATATCGTAGATTAACTTCTTAGCTACAGTTTAAGGTATAATACAAGTACCTGCGCCGATTTTTACAAAATGTATTTATGGCCAGGCTCTCTTAGGCATCTCCGCATAGTGCGTCGCGGTCATCTGATCACTCAGCGTTAACCGATAAAGGCTCCGAAATCGCGTAGCAACGCGAAAAATCGCTCGACATTTTTAATTTAAAAAATATATATATATATATATTGAATGCGTCAGGCCATAGAGTTAAACTGCCCACAAACTATACTATCCCTGATTTAACACAAAAACAGAGATCTAAGCCACGTGAGTCACCGTCGCCCTTTGGCGACAGTGGGGCTTTGGCCCCGATGTCGCTTATAAACGACAGCTGGGGAATAGCCGCGAAATAATCGAATGTCATTCTATAATAATTTGAAATATGACATGTCTATTATAAAAAAACAAGGAAGAAATCGAATATCATTCAATTATAATTTGAAATATGACATGTCTAATTTAAAAAACAAGGCCATAAAATTGTCATTGAGGATACAAATCTTCAAATTAAATTTTCACTCGGTGAACATTTTCTAAAAAAAGAACTAGGTTCGCGGGGCCCCTAGCCAATGCGGGGCCCCTAGGCCCTGCCTAGCCTATACTGCCTAATGGATAATCCGGCCCTGAGGGCATACAACGCCCTCAGAGTTCAGTACCTATAATAATACTTTCAGGATGTTGTTGGGGTTCCCACGTTACTGTAGCGCGTCAGGAATGTTCGCGGAAGCACGTACTGACGGTTTCAGTACCATTTTACGTAAGAAGACTGCTTCTATGATGCGCAGAGTGCGTGGGAGCGGCAATCACATTCTGAAAGTCATTAGTGATAAGTAGTGATGTGCCGGATATCCGTGATTCGCGGATATCCGCGGATCTCCGAGGGAGAAAAAATATCTGTATCCTGTATCTGTATACATTTCATTACGTTAATGAAATGTATTAGTATAAAAGATCCGTTCAAGATCTGTTCGTTAAAAAAATAACGGATACAGATCTTTTTCTCCCTCGGATATCCGCGGATACGGATATCCGGCACATCACTAGTGATAAGCCGTGCTGCACCATTATGGCGCATTGGGTACGTGTATACATGTACTACATATTCCCGGTTCGTCTGGTGAGTGCAGCAGATCGAATGAATGTGAATTAAGTATTGTTTTTCGTTTGTTACTAACATAGCTTATAAGTAGAGTTTATTACTAACATCATTATGGATCAAGGTCTGAAATAAAGTTTTTTCTTTTTATGGCTAGTGACCAGGGCCGGCCCGTTCATATAGGCGAACTAGGCGACGGCCTAGGGCGCTCGTATTTGGGAAGCGGCAATCGGCGGCATCGAAATTAAAAAATAATACTGTACATTAATTTTTATTTACCTACAACTTGAAAATACTCCCAATCTTTTACCAATTTTTCTACCAAAATGCGCTCATGGACATTTACGAAACCATCGGTAAGGAAATCAAAAGCGAGTTTAGTTGATAGCCTCAACTCGCTCCATTGCTAAAAAAGTCGCGATTTCAAATTTATTGCTTCTCTTGTTGTATGTTATAATGTTTTATTCAAAATTAATTTGACTATTATAGTTTGACCGCGATCGGTGTACCGATCGCGCCTGAGAGATATTTCTCGACGGCATGTGAAGCCAAGTCAGAGGCCCATGGGCGGTTTTAAAACTCTCACTAACCACACGAAAATGAAAGAACATAGTTTTATTTTGTCATGAATTTTCTAAAAGGGTGCCGTTCCAGCCTTTCGCCTAGGGCGCCAGGAATTCTCGGACCGGCACTGTAAGTGACGCGACATCGCGGCAAGTCCAGACGAAGATAGTGGGATAAGCTAGACTCCTTCAACAAAGACTAGTTCCTAGTCGCCTTAAATCGAGAGAAGTGAAAAGAGAGTAGAGTGGAATTTGCCCTGCATTGGCACAATACATGCTGATAATCCAATACTATTATTATATGAGCAATATCTTTATATATATAATTCTTCTGTGAGTGTGTATGTCACTGAACTTCTCTCAAACGACTGGACCGATTTTGATGAAATTTTTTGTGTGTGTTCAAGGGGATCTGGGAATGGTTTAGATTCACAATCGGAGCCGATAGGTGGCGGTATTCGGTCAGGACAACGTCTGTCAGGTCCGCTAGTTTGTATTTATATTTGTAATCACGTTCTCGAAAACGGCTCTAACGATTTCGATGAAAGCTGCATAACAGTTTACGGGGACGAAAAATCGATCTATCTAGGTCTCATATCTGGGAAAATTCGTTTTCTCTATTTTCACCCGAGCCGCACGCTTAGCGTGACAACAATAGAAATGGGTTTTGTCGTCGGAAGAATAGACAAAATGACAGATAAACAATCACAATCTGTCATTTTGTCTATTCTTCCGTCGACAAAACCCGTAGAAAACCTGTTTCTATGGCTGTCATGCTACGCGTGCAGAGATCGTTCACCCAGGTAATAATAATAAGGGAGCCTCACCCCGCTCTCCTAAAGTGAACTGGCGCATAGTGATTGGCTCCAACATTCGCAGGGAGGTATGGCCATAGAGGAAAGTAATATATGGTATGGCTGAGAAAAGTGCTTCACGGACGCATTTTCCATGCCCTACATGGAATCGATGTAGATCTGCTATTATCATGACGAATAATTACTGGAGATTTATTGTCAAAGACGACACGGTTGACATTTGTCGAGCATGCCACCGTCCGGGGGAATAAATCCGATGATCTCTTGGTGTTCTCGTCTAACTAAGAGTACTTGCAAACACAATCTTGTAGCCAGGATTATCCATGAGCAACTTGCTCTAAAATACAGCCTTGTGGAATCGGAAGTGGCGTAGTACAGGTATTACACTATACTGGGATCGATCCATCATCACATCACTGACAGTACTATTAACACTTTGAAGGACACTATATGCCCATAGGCGTCATAACAATAAAACTTCTATTGTCTCGTGTACTGTCCTTCAAAGTGTTAAGCCAATATAGAATAGAGCGGCGCGCAATGATTGTTGACATAACGATCCCGCATGACGGAAACCTCGTGAAGGCCGAGAATCAAGTTTCTTGACTTGGCTCGCGAGGTTGTCAACATAGTGGGATGAGCGATCATTGTGCGGATAATCGCGAACTCGCGACAGCCAATTGGCTCCACCAACACCCGAGGAGGCTGGACACCGTCGTTAGGCAGCTGGATCAACGGTTTGATTCAGAAAACAGTACTTCTGGACACGGCTCGTTCCCTGTTTTCGATACCGTGCTACTATTTTTAATATTTCTAAACATGTTTATTTTTTATGTTTTGTGTAAAGATTGGAAGAAGAGTTGTAAAGATATTGTAATATTGTAAAGATTCGGAAAAATATACGTACGTACCTACCTACTTCTTTTTTACAAGCTTCTTGTTCGTGTAGGTACATACATGTATGTTTCCAGTTACCTATTCTGTAAGGTCATCCATTTTTCAAGCACTTCCTGCACGCGTAGCATGACCACCGTAGAAATGAGTTTTGTCGACGGAAGAGTAGACAAAATGACAGATAAACAATCACAATCTGTCATTTTGTCTATTCTTCCGTCGACAAAACTCGTTTCTACGGTGGTCATGCTACGCGTGCTGGCAGAAACTTGGCATACGTACTTACGTAACTTCGGTGACAACACAATAATATGATACCATGGAGATGGTCTATAATGCCAGCCGGAAGGTGGCCTTAGGAACTCCTAAAGTAAACAAGATAGCCCCGTTGTGTTTGAGCTCGTTCGTTTTGTCTTGACAAATACTAGGTCTAGGTGAAGTCTAGGGGCTCATGATGAAAGCAGAAGAAAGATTGTGAAAAAAAATTATAGACAAAATTACCGTGAACAGAAGTACCTACACACAAGTTAGAATTTGAATTTGTTTGAGTTTGAATTTGAGAAACAAAAATCGTGTTTTGATACAAAGTAATATGGTTACATAATTATTAACTACAATATCAAGCTTTAAGGTGGTTTTACACCGGCGAGGAGTGGATGGGATGGGCGAGAATTGAACATTGGAAAACGAATATACAAATCTCGCACCGGCCATCGAGGACCCGCATGGTCTCTTTCCGTCAAGCGCTGACTCGCTGTCTCGCGCTGGCACGCGCTAGCACGCGCTGGCTCGCTCCGACCATCGTGAGACATCTCTGCATATAATATTCTCGGCAAACACGGCTGGCTGGGCGGCGCGTGACAGCGCGTGCCGGCGCGAGACAATGCGATCCGGCGCGAGACAATGCGATCCGGCGCGAGACAATGCGATCCGGCGCGAGACAATGCGATCCGGCGCGAGACAATGCGAGCCGGCGCGAGACAATGCGAGCCGGCGCTAGGCAACGCTGGATTCTGTGTAAAAGGGTAAGCGTGATTTCAATTCTCTCTCATCCCATCCACGCCTCGCCGCGCGCCGGTATAAAACCACCTCCGCAGTTGTAGCCCACGAAATTCAAATTTTCTAACGTTTTTTTTTTTATTTGCAGGTCAGTGTCAGGTTAAGTCTTGATCAAAATATGATTCGCATCAATGACAGATATATAATCATTGGAATAATAAGTTAGATTTGTTCCATAAGAACAAACTTATGAAAAGTTCTTAAAAAAGGTAAGTATTAAAATTATTCCAATGCAATGATTATAATTCTGTAAATGCACGGACCTGTAAATTGCAAAAACCAAGCAAAAACCGTAAGAAAATTTCAATTCCGCGGGCTACCCTGACGCTTGCGCCATAAGAGCAAACAGACTTCAAAAAATGGAACAGTTAAAAAGCCGAAGAAAAATTTTCATTTTATTTATTAGATGAAAGAAAAGATAGAAAATGGGTACTTGTGCTTAGGTAAGTATATTATTAGCCCCACCAGACAAAATAAATAAATTAAACACATTCTTAATTAAATTCGAAAAGTCGACAATTCGTTTTCGGATAAACTTAGATACTATAATGAATCGTTTGGCATTTACCTAAATTGACAAATTACAGTACTTACAAGTACATTTCAGGACAGTTACGTATTTTATTTAGCTTTGCAGAATAAGAGAACAGTCTGTTAGGAATGCAAAACATTAAAAAATATCTTATTTCATAATTAGTGAAACTGGGGCGGTTATTATTCGCGCGAGCCGTAGGTAGTAGGCGATCGCGAAAAGGGAGCCGAGTGTGTAATGAATAATCAATGCACACGTGTTTTATACGACGTTTTTCAACACACTTGCGAGGAAACAAACCGACTTGTTGTAAAAACTTATAGATTTAACTTAGATTTATAAAGTTCAACTGACCTTTGTTCCAAAAGCCCAAAAGTCTGACAACCAGTCTTACCAAGGGGTATCGTGTTACCTAGTAAAGGAGGTTAGATAGGCAGGCTAGGTTGTGGAGGTCAGATAGGCAGTCGCTCCATGTAAAATACTGGTATTCAGCTGCATCCGGTTAGACTGGAAGCCGACCCCAATATAGTTGGGAAAAGGCTAGGCAGATTGATTGAACTGACCTTTGTTGCCAGGTACTGACTATCCGGAGGCTCTTAAAAAAAAAACTTTTCTACGTCGGTTGGTGAAAATACTTTAGTTTTCGTATTTTTGATAATAATTGACCACACAACGAAAACGTTAACAAATATTAATGAAAAATGGCGCGCTCGCTGGTTATGTCCTTACCGCGCGCTGCGCTAGCGATGCGCACGCAGCACGCGTAGCACCCTGTTTCTAACCCGTTTCTACGGTGGTCATGCTACGCGTGCAGGTGTAAATAAAGACACAGGCAAAACCGCTAAATAGCCTATATAAAAATATAATAAACACAAAATAATGTTTTGAATATGAAAAATGGTTAATATGTAAGTAGTGAAAAATAAATACAGTTTGATGAAATATTTTGTTAATTTATCATATTTTATATATTTACCATACAAACGCATGAAGTATCTTTATTAAAAAAGCGCACATCTCCGACTAGTAAATAGTCATATTACTGCACTAGTGCGGTAATATAAAATAAAAAGCACGCGTGTTTAATACGATGCATTATGAACCGAACAGCGGTTCAATAAGAGCCACTTCACGAGCGAGTGTATTTATAAATAACTTGTTTATTGTATTATGATGTACTGAATTTGACAGGTTTTTGACATCTTGCGTTTACAAACAGTGCCGCAATTAAATTCACAAAGATGTTGGTCGGTTTTTATTTAGCAATAGCTTCTGCCCGCGACTTCGTCCAACGAGCCAATAACCTTCCTCAAGAATTGAGCTATCCAATGCAAAAATAATTTTTCAAATCCGACTGGTTGTTCCGGATATTACCCCCTACATACAAACAAATAAACAAACAAATTTTATATATTTATAATATTAGTATAGATTATATATATTATTACATTAAATACTTCTACTCTAAGTTTCGGGTATTATGGCCTGGTCGGCTAATATGGACTACTACTATTTCTCCGAAATAAACCAACACTAGCGTTTAGCTTATAGTGCCATGCATGTTAGCGCAACCTTACCCCTGCCTCCTCAGTCAATCCATGCAGCGCAGCGATTGCGTGCGTGTCAAGTTTCAATCATTTCAGTTATTCGAATTATTAATGTTTTTATATTGTTAGCGCACAGTTTTATAGGCAAACCCCTTAATCTGTAGTGAAGTAACAGTTTTATATGGATATTGTTCACTGGTTTTTAGATTAAATTTTACTTGCCCAATAACGTTCCTGCGGCAGATATGAATCACCAGGTAGAGGGCCATATTGGCTGCATTATGATTAAATAATTAGTATTTTTTGCCAAGAAAACGCCAAAATTGGTGCAAAATATCAATGAGAAGAGCAATCGAAGACGTGGGAAATAAAAAAAATGGGTTCACTTAAAGCTTCTACACTGTATAAGGTACCGTGAACAACTTTAAGACGTTCAGCAGCTAACAGAACTATCAACCGCAAAGTAACTCGCAAAAATAACTTGCACTTAATTTTACACTGCATTTAAGGCCAATATGGCTCTAGGCTATATTATCCTACCATGTATAAATTTCGATGATTGTTAAAAAAATATACAACCTTAGTTTTTGTTTACACTAAACCTCTTAAGGGGTCATTGTACTCATCATTATGAACAACTTTTACTATGGGACCAAAGCTGAAATCGCGAAAAAAAAATCAGCTGTTCCCTACATTTATGTTCGCATATCTCGTCGAAATGTAGGGAACAGCTGAATTTTTTTTTAGTTATTCTTTGAAATTATATTGCCATAAGCTTTTAGTTATTGATTACTGATTAGTTTTACGACTTAATTAATGAATAAAGACTGGTTGATCTCATACACTTCGAGTTTTATTTCCAAAAAAGCTTATGGTGTGCCATAATACCCGAAACTACTGAAGTCCTCGTTGGCCTGGCGGGGAAGACTAGGTGCAAAGCAAACTGCTCTCATGATAACATGATAAGTAACCTTAACATTATAATAATAATAATCAGGGATGGGCCGAAATTCGGTTCACATTCGGTTCAACCGAATTTCGGCAGCTTAAACCGAACATTCGGCCGAAATTCGGTTCAGATGCCGAAAATTCGGCTCAAGAAAAATAATACCTACTTGCACTATTTTGACTGAAATTTAATAGAATTAGAACAGCATTACTGTAAAATAAAATTATGTCTTTTACTCACTCATGGTTTTTTATTTTAGTTAGGAACATTGTAAATGTAAACCTTAAATTAAATCAGTTCTTCTTATTAGTCTAGAAAATCTGTTCTTCTTATTAGGTCACGCGGTGGAAGCGCGGTGTGCGGGCGCGGTACATCTAACAATAATTGAAGTAAATGCGTCAACAAGTCACGACGTGTCACTCTCGAGAAAGCGCTCGAAATTGAACCGAAGTTCGGCCGAACTTTTCATTTTAACCGAATGTTCGGCCGAAGTTCGGATTCGGTTCAGACCACATTCGGCCCATCTCTAACAATAATCCATAGTTCCATGTACCTATTAATGTTATAATTGCGTTTGTGTAACTTTATCTCTGTGCGAAATTCAAATTTCTTAAGTTTGATGCAATTTGCAGGTCAGTAACAGTTTAAAATAATTATGATTCGCGACTGTAACAAAGATAGCTTTACAGAATTATAATCATTAGAATCACCAATAGAAATCCTTAAAATAGAATAATCCGAAATGTCATGATTTCATGAAATAGTCACTCAATAGAATTATAATATAAACAACAGATTTTTTTTCGCGATTTCAGATTTGGTATAATGACCCCTTAAAAGGTTTAGTGTAAACAAAAACTAAAGTTGTAAAAATAAATATTTGGTACGATCGCGAATTATATTTAAATCCACGTACAACCTGATACTGACCTACAAATTACAAAAAAAGCGGCCAAGTGCGTGTCGTACTCGCCCATGAAGGGTTCCGTAGCAGCAAGTAACATTGAATGAAAGGTAAATTGCGGTTTACGATTTATGACGTATTAAAAAAAAACTACTTGCTAGATCTCGTTCAAACCAATTTTCGGTGGAAGTTTACATGGTAATGTACATCATATATTTTTTTTAGTTTTATCATTCTCTTATTTTAGAAGTTACAGGGGGACACACATTTTACCACTTTGGAAGTGTCTCTCGCGCAAACTATTCAGTTTAGAAAAAAATGACATTAGAAACCTCAATATCATTTTTGAAAACCTATCCATAGATACCCCACACGTATGGGACTAATGAAAAAATTTTTTTTGAGTTTCAGTTCTAAGTATGGGGAACTCCAAAATTATTTGTTTTTTTTTTCTATTTTTGTGTGAAAATCTTAATGCGGTTCACAGAATACATCTACTTACCAAGTTTCAAGAGCACAGCTCTTATAGTTTCGGAAAAAAGTGGCTGTGACATACGGACGGACAGACGGACAGACAGACAGACAGACAGACATGACGAATCTATAAGGGTTCCGTTTTTTGCCATTTGGCAACGGAACCCTAAAAACGTAAGAAAAATGAAAAATGAGGCATTTTAGTGCCCGCAACGTATTAAAACTTCGAGAAATCATTTCGAGACGACAAAGGAAAATGCAAGAGAACATAGATCTATTATTATAAATCAAATATAACGTCACAAAGAACGAGCTAATGGTTTTTAAAGCAAGCATCGTGACATATTCGTGTATTCCTCATGTCGCACTGTGTGGAGAATCCTTGCGAAGAGTGGACAAGTTTAAATATTTGGGCCACTGGGTCACTGAAGACCTTAAAGATAACTATGATATTGAAAGGGAACGTAGGTCGCTGGCTGTCCGTTGTAACATGCTGGCCCGCAGGTTAGCACGATGAAAGTAATCTGTGGCACGATGTACGAGGGCAGTTAAAGTACTTAACGCTTTTCAAAGCTTACTGTCAATCCTTCTACACGTGCAGCCTGTGGGTTAACTTTACTCAGCGGGCATACAGCGACCTACGTGTTCAATATAATAATGCACTGACAGTGCTGCTGCGCCTGCCGTGGCGTTGTAGTGCATCAGGGATGTTTACGGATAACATTGATGGTTTTGCCGCCATTGTTAGAAAAAGATGTGCATCCCTGATGTCACGTGTTCGCGGCAGCACCAACAGTATTCTCAGTGTGTTCGCAGATTGGTGGGATTCCCCGATGTTGTGGAGGTGGATGCAGCTCTACGTTGATTTTTAATTCTTTAAGTCTCTGTCCGAAATTAGTACATTACTGCCGCGGTCTATAATGACTACTTTGCTGGTCGCGCTGATGATGGCCGACAGCGCAGCTCCAGGCCGACACAGCGCGGTCAGCGTGCAGCACTTGATGGGCGAGCTGAGATAAAGGCCGAGGCCGTAGGTCGAGGCCTTTACAGCGAGGACAGCAAGGGCTGCAATAATGGCCAAGCTGGAAGGCCTAGAGCGAGCGTAGCTAGGCTAGCTCGAGGCAATCATAGCGTGACCAGCGAAACAGTCATAGTGGGCCAAGGCTTGTATAGTGCTTTACTCAAAAATGCAAGTACCTAATCTAAATAAAACCAGCAAGTAAAAATTTTGATTTCCTACTGATTTTCCACTGCACAAATTTTTCATATGCAAGCTTATATTTTTCTTTTGAGTTTCGCGGTATTAAATTTTCAACCACTAATTTAGCTTCATCTTTAATGTCTGGCGGTGTTAAACACATTGAATCGGAAGAACTTTCGCTTTGAGAGCTCATTTTTAGCAAAAAAGTCACAAAATAAAAATAAAATTTTCGCTGAACCGCGCTTTTGTTACTACTTTGTTTTTTTTTTAGCTATGGTAGTTGGAACTATACAGCCAAATATGGAATAAAATCTTTTTGTACCTATCTCTATAAATACAAACAGCTGTGTTTTAAATAAAATCTTTTTGCTTTTGATTTTTTAAAACGTTGAAACGTCAAAATAGCGGCCGGCAATGTTTTGCCGGCCTGTTAGAGCGACCAGCAAAACTTTGCTGGCCGCTCCTTGAAACAGAACGGCAAGGTCGACTTCGCTCAAACAAGGTTGTCAAAATAATGACCACATTACATGCATTTTTGAGTAAAAAAATATTCTAATCTATAAATTATAAATACCCGTTATTTCAATTAGGTATGTATTACCTTTGTTTTTTTTTTGTATTTTGACTACGGCAACTCGCAGTTTTGACCACTAAGGTCTTGGCTGCTTAACTGAGCTTTCCTGTGGGTGCCTTAAGCTTCTACATTTAAAGCCTCCAGCCAGGAGCATAAACTATTCTAAATTAAAATTTAATCGAATCGAAGCGAATGCTCGCTAAAGACAATATGTACCTATGGGGTACGAACCTCGGCTTAGGACATCGCTAGGACAGCAGGAAGGGACAGGCTGGATCAAACTTAGATTTTCATCAGGATTATTATGCGGGGTATTTAAAGCTACGTGCTCAGCTGCAACAACTGCTGGCACCTCGTTTTCAAGCAAGGGTCCGGGGGGGGGGGGGGGGGGGGGTAGGTATAATTTAAGGCTGATTTTTATAGACACGACAAGCCACGCGTGCGTTAATAAGCGGTGCGCTGCAACCGACCCGAGCAAAAACAACACTAGCCTGCCGACCTACTTTGTAAAATTCTCACCATAAAAACTTAGTTAAAGTGAGCTTGTTAATTGTGTCAATTCCTATCTTCAGATGACAACTCCACTTCACCTAAGTTTTCACCTTGAGATTTTTATAGAATAAACCGGCGGAAGTTTAAGGCCCGGGCCACGACATCGGGCGGTGCGTCATGCGGCGCGGGGCGGCAGATTTAACCTTATATCAGTTTATAGAGAAAACACAATCTGAGCGTAAGGCCTCTGCCTCGAATCTTGCGGGCAGCGGGGCGGCGGTGGCGGGCGGCGGCGCGGCAACGCATAATTTTATATGGAACCGCTCGCTCCCCGCGCCGCTGCTTTCAAGGCCAATTACATAAAAATCTATGCATTTGAACGCGCCGCTCCCGCGCCGCCGCCGCCACCGCCCCGCTGGCCGCAAGATTCGAGGCAGAGGCCTTAGACGCGCTGCCGCGCGCAGATTGTGTTTTCCGCTGCCGCCCGCGCTACGCGACAGAACGCAGTGCAATGTGATAATCGCCTTACGTTATCATATTGCACAGGGGGCCTACCACCAGCTCATAAACAGTATTATTTTAAAATTACTTCAGTGGGAGAAAGAGATGGAGCTAGCTATACGACCTGTAGAGCTTCATCTCTTTCCCACACTGAAGTAATATTAAAATAATACAGCTTTATGAGCTGGTGGTAGGCCCCCTGTTCTTAATCGATGACATCTCTACGATCGCCAGCTGATAGTAGATCTTCTCATAAATAATAATACTCCAGCAATAACTAAACATGGCAGGCCGATGACCAACAGGGCGACACCAAATCCATATTTTCGTGAATCAACGATCTCATGAACAGAGCTAATAATAAATTTCCGTGGACCGTCGTAGCGCGAAGGTGGGTATCCTGTAAACAATGGGTAAAATTAGACGCATGACAACAATATTATACAAATTTTAACAAAAAAGAGGAAGAATCTGTTTAGGCTCATCATGACTAAAAACACCGGAGGAAGAGTATGTAAGGATCGTACCAAGTGGCGTTCTGTTGTTTCTGCCTAACCCCATGGGAAGAAGACGTAAACTCTACGTACATTATGTATGACTAAACAAACCCCAAAAAATGTGCCAAGTGAATCGTGTGTGCTGGCTACGATACTAAATAGTGTCAATTAGTTTGCCCTCGATAGTGTGTTTCAACCAATTACAGGCACTTTTGAATTGTCAAAGGAGTCGGTCAGTCAGAAAGATGTAGCTAGTTACCTATTCCAATGCGTAGTAGATTCCTATAGTCAAAAAAAGACAAAAAAACTCCATGGAATTGGCCACTCTTAATGGGGATAAAAACTGCTATTTGCTTACTTTAGATGTCGCTGCTACCCAGTGTCTAAGAATTTGACAGCTAGCTGTCACTACTCATCCCAATTTTTTTTGTAAACAAGTGACTTCTTTTACGCATAATTATTATGCCCCGTTGCGCAGCTGTGTAACTTAAAAAATACTGTCACCCATGTATTTGCCAAAGATGTTAGAAGACGAAAATTGTGACAGAAAGCTCTCCGAAAAAACATTGGAAACTCGATATTTCGGCGATACTATGTGCTATTCTTTTGAAACCTGAAGACTTCTAAGGGAGAAATTAGTATACAGGTAATGCTCCTAAGAAAACTAAGTGGGTTTTCTCTCCCATAAATTATGAACGTTAAATTGATAGGTTATTTTGTGTTTGTTGACTTTAAGTTATTTTTTTGTTAAGTACTGGAGGCGTATGACGGAAATAACCTGATCTGAGTTGAAAACCAACTCGAGGATGATCTTCCTGACTGAAAAACTTCAGAGATGTAATTTTAGCACTGGTCTCGTATGATAATACAAAACACCCACACTTTTATTATACTTACATAATATCACATTACAAGCGTCTAGGTAAAGAAAACACACTTAGTTCTCTTGGGAGCATCACCTATATACGAATTTCTCCCACAAAAGTCTTTAGGTTTCAAAATAATAGCACATACCTAGTATCGCCGAAATACCGAAATATATTTTTTTTTTTTTCGGAGCGTTTTCTTTCCCAGTTTTCGTCGTCTTTTAACATCTTTAGCAAATATATGGATCCCCATATTTTTGCAGTTACACAGCTGCGCAACGGTGCATATTAATAATTATGAGTAAAAGAAGTCGCTTGTTTACAAAAAAATGTACGGATACAGCTAGCTGTAAAATTTTTAGACAATGGATAGTAGCGACATCTGAAGTGTGCAAGTGGCAGTTTTTATCCCCATTACATTATTTTACTTGCACATTGGTACGGGAAAATAAATTTTATAAATTAAAAAGTAACACTGTCATGCATAACATGACCTAAAATAGGTACCTACGTTGTAAGTTTAAGGAAAATACACAAGCATAAAACCCAAAATTAATGAAGCCATTTACCATAATGGCTTTATTTTCTGTTGCAGTAGATACGCGTTGAACTGTGGTCTGTGGTTATGAATAATAATATGTATTACATTATTTTATCACTCGCTACTACTGTGCTCTCGTATCGGTATTAACTACATAAGTGAGACAGAGTATCGTTCATCAAATAAAATTTTACTGAGTGACCTTGGTTTCTGCTTATTTTAAATTAGTCACCAAGGCGAGGTTGCCCAGAGAGCGTAGCGTGATGAAAGGTTATGGCATTTAGCAAATGGATGATCAAGATACCTATATTGTCCGTACATATACTAGGTCTTTTTAAATAAAATTGGTGAAACTTCATAAACGAATCCATGGTTTCAGTTTTCGCGTCGATGTCCCTGACACCCTGTATATTACAGCTCCGTTTGAGGTCGTTCGAAGATTACTATGGAAAATATATCGTAATATGCCTAGCTATGATTAATATTAATATAAATTATAGCTATGTCTATGACGGGCTTAAAGAGTCACATCCGTCACGAAAAACAGCCATCGTTCAGCATAATGCTCTGACTTATAGATGTAAAACAACCGATTTAAAACGTTTAAAATAAAATGTTGCCGTTTTAAACCCCAAATAAATCGTTTTAAACGGTTGAAAACTCGCCTACACAAATAAAAGCACGTACGTGTGCGGCAGTTTATGTAGGTGCATGTGTGTGTAGGGTAGGCGAGCTGGCAACGTTGCGTCGAGTCACGAATGACGACGTCAACGAGAGTGCGAGAGTGTGAGTTTGGTTTTAAACCAGGGACTGAAAGCGGTTACGGTTAAAGGTGAAAATACCTCAAAAATATATCGGTACCGGTTTAAAATAGAGGTTGAGCTATACCGATTTCTTCATGAAAAAGGGTTGAGCTAAATAGTTATTTAACCTTTATACGATTTCGGTACCGAAACACATGCGAGACAAAATCAAACTCAAATCATTTATTTCAAATAGGCCCTTGTAAGGCACTTTTGAACGTCAAAATTTACAAAATAATAGAATTGATTCTAGTCGCCCCTTCCAAAAGGTAGTTTTCGTATGGAGAAGAATGAGCAAGAAACTCCACAGTTACTCTTTTAAAATGTTTTACAATATTTTGTAAAGGTACGTACCTACATTAGTTAAATAATTATATGTGAAGACAATGCATCTAAAATAAAATTACTATACCACAATAGGTAAAAAGAATTAAAAACCGGCCAAGTGCGAGTCGGACTCGCGCACGAAGGGTTCCGTACAATGGTACGGAACCCTTCGTGCGCGAGGCCGGAATCTATAAAAACGGCAAAAAAATCACGTTTGTTGTATGGGAGCCCCCCTTAAATATTTATTTTATTTTAATTTTATTATTTATTATTAAAGTAAAAATACAACTGAGTATTTTGTGAATATTTCAAGTGCCATTATTGATACCGAGCAAAAAAGGGCAAAAAAATCGCGTTTGTTGTATGCGAGCCCCCTTAAATATTTATTTTATTTTGTTTTTAGTATTTGTTGTTATAGCGGCAACAGAAATACATAATTTGTGAAAATTTCAACTGTCTAGCTGTAGCAGTTCTTGAGATACAGCCTGGTGATAGACAGACGGACGGACAGACAGCGAAGTCTTAGTAATAGGGTCCCGTTTTTACCCTTT
This sequence comes from Agrochola lychnidis, assembly GCA_963680765.1. Taxonomy (NCBI): domain Eukaryota; kingdom Metazoa; phylum Arthropoda; class Insecta; order Lepidoptera; family Noctuidae; genus Agrochola; species Agrochola lychnidis. Next base: position 10,748,705 of record OY796868.1, on the reverse strand, counting down.
GAGTACGGAACCCTAAAAATGAAGCAACGACAGATAATTTAATTATGTGATAGATACATAGTGCTCACATATTTACAAACATTGTAAAAGTAGACGATTTTCCTAAAATTTTATAATTAATAAGTCAGTGTGTGAGGAAGTAGGTTATCACAGAATGTAAAATCAATTTATTTATTTAATACTTTAAGCACAAAAATGTACAGAGGCGGACTTAATTCTATAGGCATTTTCTACCAGTCAACCTTTGGGTGATGCTGAGACAAACAGTAGTAGGTGCAATAACGAAAATTGTGGAATAAATATTTATCTAAATATAAGGATATACATATATCTATTAAAAACTATGAATATAATATATATACCTAATCATAAAAACATGAACATACATATAAATATTGTATACCCCATGGGTATGTTACAGTGATACAATAATGTTAACTGTAAGAACTGTCTTTTCACCTGTGACAAACAATGAATAAATGAATATGAAAATGAAGATCATATATAAAATTAGCACACATAAATACATAAATATACTAAAACAAATAAGACAAACAACGGGAAAACACTAACGTTGTAATAAAAGCTTCTTGCGAATGTGCTCGCGAACTTTAACTTTTAAAGGATAATCGGTTGGTTGCCATACTGATTTCCAGGGGAAGCGCATTCCACAGAGAGATAGATTGAACGAAGAAGCAAGAGTGAATGAAGTCAGTGCGGTGAGTGGGACATTGGTGCCGATTCTCTTGTACACCGAACTAAACTAACTAAACTATCACTAAAATTCCTTACTCATAACTATGAGAATCTCAAAGCTATTCTGCAAATAAATTCTCTAAATTTAAAAATAATTTTGACACATCTAAATCGAATTTGACAATCGCGACTCCACACGTGATACATAACCACGTGAATCTTTTTAGAGCCGGAGGCGCGCAGGGGGGGCAGCCTCGACGTGTTTTATATGGATTTTTCAGTTTTTGTATGGAAAATAAGAAAAAATATTACCTACATGTAGAGTGTTGGGGGTTTAAGGGTGATATAAAGGGTGTCGAAATTTTCATTATTTTTGCGATTGGACACACCGTTTTAGAGATATAAGCAAAACAAACAAAAAAAATCAGTACTGTTTTTTCATCTGAAGTCGAGGTGTTGGTGTGAATTTTAGTTCATGACAATCAATTTTATTCCACATGTTTTTAGTCGCGATTAAAAATAGTTATATTTAGTTAGAAAATCTGAATTTTAGGTTAACAACGTCAAATTCAGAATAGCAAAATTGCCATTTTCACTAAACTAATATCTCAGTGCCATCTTAGTGCTGTCAAACTAAAATATAGTTAAGTTGTGTCACTTTAGTCTATTTCAGGATGGGAAATCGTCGTTTGACAGGAATAAACTAAATTTTGGTTATTTTTAGTTTAGTTTAGAGGCATTTGTGACAAGAAAATCGGCACCATTGAAGAAGACGATTATGTGATGAGGGTAGATTTTTATCGTGGTTTGCGCAAATCTACTGGAAGTGGGGAGCTAGATAACTAGGGGAAGAGGGAGAGACAAGAAACGAAAACAAGGTGGTCAGCGCCCTTTGCTCTCTGCGCTGGCGTATGGGCGACCACTTCAGAAGCAATCGATGCGCAAAGACATGATCATATTTACGCAGATTGAATACGAATCGAATGCAATTATTGAGGAGACGGTCTAATTTGTTGAGGAGATCTGCATTCAGGTCATAATAGCACACATCACCATAATCGATGATTGGGAAAATTAAGGACTGCACAAGCATTGTCTTTGTACTCGATGATAATAAGTTTTTCAAGCGGTACAGAGCCCGAAGCGTTCCCTTTTGGCTGACCCTAGCGACGTGAGTACGCCAGTTAAGGGTAGTATCAATGTGCAAGCATAGGTCTTTCAAGTCATTGCTAAATGGAACAATCGTACCATTGAAGAGGATTGGTGGCAAGGTTGTACCATCTATCTTACTAATGCTACGAGGACTCCCAATGATGATCGCCTGACACTTTTTAGAGTTTACTGTTACCTAAAATCAATCAGACCAGGTTTTTATGGCTATCAAGTCCCTGTTTAATTTGTCGATGGCGTCAGGTAATTTATCAACCCTCCCCTCACAGTACAACTGCAAGTCATCTGCATACAAATGATACGAACACTGGAGTTCAGAAGTTATAAGATTTATGAAAATAGAAAACAGAAGAGGGGAAAGTTTACCGCCTTGAGGAACGCCAGCTTCTAAATCACACCAGCATAAAGAAGAATCCCCAGCATAAACAGACTTCTAACGTTCCTGAAGATAAGAGGAGAACCATTTCAGTGCTTCGGGAGAGACCACAATGTATGACAGAATGGCTAACAGGATGTCGTGACTGACGGTATTAAAGGCATTCGAGAAATCAACCAACACTAGAGCAGTAACTTCGGTATCTTCAAGTCCTGTCCTTATATCGCCAGTTACTTTCAAGAGGGCAGAAACAGTGCTGTAGCCAGACCTGAACCCAGATTGAAGAGGGCTAATGAGTAAATTACAATAAACAAAATTGGAGAATTGTTTGTGGACACAAGCCTCGAGCACTTCGGATAGGAAGAGAAGGATACAAATTGGACGAAAGTCGGTTGGGAGAGAGGGATTAGATACCTTAGGTACTGGACGGACATAGGCTTTACGCCACAGGGAAGGGAATACTCCGATGTAAAGGGAAAAATTAATTTTGTGGGTAATCACAGATAGTAGATGATCAAGAATGGTTAAGATCATACCACGGGTGATATTGTCACATCCCACTGCTTTTGATTTGACGGAGAGAATGATCTTTCTGATTTCTCCTCGTTCAACTGGAATTAAACTGTAACGATTAATATGAGGACGCGTTAGACCAAATATTAGAGACAGAGTTTGTTGCTTGGTTAGACGGTAGGAACATTGGAGAAATGTCGGTAAAGATCGTCTAAATCAATTGAGTTAGAAAGGTCTAGATATTGCGATTTGCCGATACCAAGAGTTCCAAGAAATTTCCAAATATCGGCAAAAGAGTAAGAATTGATAGTATTCAGAATGTGGCGGCGTTTAGCATTGCGTATCATCTGATTGTATCTATTCCTTGTAGCCTTGAACAAAGTCCAGTTCTTATCAGTACACTCCCATTTAAATTTACGGAACGCACGGTCCCTACATCGCATTGCCATCTGTATTCCTCTTGTCATCCATGGTGCAGGTGGGCGTTCTGTCTTAACTTTTTTGACGGGAGCATGGATGTTATAGAGGTTGACTACAACGTCATTAAAGAACGCAACCTTGTCGTCAACCAAATACAAAATTATTTACCGTAAACTAATCTTGGACTTGCAGAATAGAGCTATTCACGTCGTCAAGATTTTACGACCGTCGGTTTATTTTAAAGATCAATGATGTGTCATCTGCAAATAACACCATCTTCGGTTGATTTTGAAGTAATTGGCGTAAATCGTTCATGTAAACTAAAAAGAAGAATAGACCCAATATCGAACCTTCAGGAACGCCCATTGCCATTTCAGACTAATGAATTTACGCCGTTTACCTGAACTTTAACCTTTCTATCTTTCAGGTATAATCTAAGTAAATGAAGACCTGTATTCTTAATCCCATAGTACTCTAGTTTCAGCAGAAGTGTCTCATGGTCTATACAATCGAACGCTTTTGAGAGGTCGCAAAAGATTCCAATGGCATCTTGTGCTTCTTCTCAGGTATTAAAAATGTTCTTTATTAGGATGACTGGTACAACGCCCTTTGATGAAACCGAACTGTTGTTCATGAAAGATGGAATTTTTATTAAAGTGACGTAACATTTGATTGAGCATCAACTTTTCAATCACCTTATTGAGAACTGGCAGAATTGACACAGGCCTATAATTTTTGGGTTCTTTACTGTCACCGAACAATGGAACTACTTTACTGTGGTGTTTCATGAGATCCGGAAAGACTCCTTGGTCTTGGTTTACACTGGTGTTAAATATGGAAGCTAATAAATAGGGCGCAATGGTTTCGATAATAGATCTACAGACTTTTACAGACATTTCCCAGAGATCCTCTGTTGATTTAATTTTAAGATCTTTAAAAGCTTTTATAACAGCCTGGGGGTTTGTATGCCGAAACCTAAATTTTAAAGGGCATGCCTTCACATTCTGTCTAAGTAAGGCAGCAGAAAGCGCGGGTGAGTAATTTAAAGCTTCAGTAGTTTTAATGGGAATATTAGCAAAAAAGTTTTCAAATTCTTGAGTTATATTTATATCTGAGTTAATGGGGCCTTGTGCAGTCTCTAAATTAAATTCAGTATTTCGCTGGTTTTCCTACCTGTTTTATTATTTATTATTTGCCAGGTAGTTTTTATTGCTAATATAAAGAGCAGTCTATCTCTCTGTGGAATGCGCTCCCCCAGGAAATCAGGATGGCGACCAACCGATTATCTTTTAAAGTTAAAGTTCGCGAGCACATTTGCAGGAAGCTGGCAGTAGGTATCATCACAACGGTAATGATTTCCCATTGTTTGTCTTATTTGCTTTAGTAGTATTTTTATATATATTTAATTTTGTTTATATTTATATATAATTGGAAATATATGTTTATGTATATCTTTATATTTAAATAAATATTTATTCCTCAATTCTCGCTATTGCACCTACCACTGTTTGTCTCTGCATCACCCAAAGGTTGACTGGTAGAAAATGCCTTTGGCATTAAGTCCGCCTCTGTACATTTGTGTGCTTGAAGTATTAAATAAATAAAGAGCTTTGTGCTATTTTGCACACACTTTTAAAAGTTTTTGAATATTTTGCAGCATACTTATGAAAGCTTGTATTATTCATATGTTGCTTTAGGCCATAAAGTTCAAATAGTTTTTCCCTGCTTTTACGAATACCTGGAGTCGCCCAAGCACTAAATAAGAACTTTGTGTAAATACTTTTAATCTTTAATGGGAAAGTGTCATTAAATTGCGTGTTTAATAGTAAACAGAACTCAGTGTAAAACTCATTTAGGTCACCTATATTATTAAAACTCTGAACACATAATTTATTGGCCAAAGAATTATTTAATTTCTCTAAACTTTTAAATGTAATTGGCCTAAACCTTATTTGAATTTTTTGTAAAGGTATGTAGAAGCAAAATGTTATTGTTTGTCCACTGTGATCTGATGGCAACTTATTTACAATTTGTTTGTGTAAGTTATCACAGCTACAAAAAATATTATCTATACAAGTGGCAGAAGAACGGCGAAAGAAGACGGCGCGGCGCGGGTGCTTACACAGTCGTGTCCTTCCGATCGAAAATAAAAACCAATAGGTACTGAGTTACAATCAGCAAGTGAACGATAGACAGACTGTGGCGGCGGCGGTGCGTCAAAGTAAACCCCTATTTATTAAGGTTTAGGTACTGCTACCGATACATTTATAAAGGTTAATGGTACTGCTACCGAAATATACCGGTATGCATTACCAACCTCAAAATTCCGCTACTGAAAAAAATAAAAATATCGAAATATTTCGGTAACCCTTATATAACGGTATGACGTCATACTGAAATTTAAAGGTACCTTAATTTTTGGGTAATTCAGTCCCTGTTTTAAACCGAATCAAACTGATTATTTATATCGTTTGAAAACAATGAAAACAATTTTATTTACCAACACAGAGTTTTTAGGTTATATCCCTAGAATCCCTACCTCGGTAAAATCAAGAAAATGTAGTTATAGTTAAGAAAATCATAGTCTTCAACACCAACCGTTTTAAGTCTAAAAAAATGGTTTATTTCGGTTTTAAACGGTTTTTTCATTTTAAATGGATTGGTTTTAAACTGGCCTTACATCTATACTCTGACTACATTCGAGATAGAGCCACAGAGCGCTAGTTATCAGAGACAGGCGGTAAACACCGGCCACCCATAAAAAACGTGTTGCTGTAAACTACGATTAGCTATGTTAACAACATTTATTTACTTTTCGTTTCATCATCGTTATCAGTGAGTGTTTGGGCGTCAACGCAATACTGGAACTAGATAATGGAAGAGCTATTTTAGACCAATGTGTTTTGAGAGATGTGACGTCATAAAGCCTATAACCGGCGTAATAAAATGACGCTTACAACGATACCTTTGTAACTCTTGTTTGTTTTGAGGGAACAGATGAACATAATAAATTCATACATTGGTGTCGATTCCCTTGTTCACAAACTAAACTAAATTTAAGTTCAGTGCATCTTTCTCTTTCTTTTTCATTAAGAAAAGGACAGAAGATAAATTTTAGTTTAGTCCTGTCAAATTAATCAGCGCTTGTCATTCTCCATATAAGTTTAGACGTGATTAAAAACTTGCCGACTAAAATTACGTCAATTTACGTCAAGCGCTGATTAATTTGACAGGACTAAACTAAAATTTATCTTCTGTCCTTTTCTTAACGAAATAGAAAGAAAAAGATGCACTGAACTTAAATTTAGTTTAGTTTGTGCACAAGAGAATCGGCACCACTAAACACTATAACTATGTGACGTCATAAAGCCTATAACCGGCGTAATAAAATGACGCTTACAACGATACCTTTGTAACCTTTGTTTGTTTTGAGGGAACAGATGAACATAATAAATTCATACATAGCCTGTTAAAATAATTAGCCTTCATAATAAGTTTAGTCGGGTAAAAAGTAAGTATAAATACATAGGTACCATATTTAACTCGTAGGGTGTAATTGGCTGGGAAAACTCCGTGTTCGTACAAGCCCGTGTGATTGACATGCCAAGCAGGTTTCCGTTTCAAATCCGTTTTCATCCATACTATAAACGCCTCATTCTGTAATAGAATTAATTTCAAACTATCGTTAATTGTGTAATAATTTATAAACAGATGATAATAGTACATTTTAATACAAGTGTGCTGTGTTGGTCATTATACTCTAGGCAGTGGCGGACTAACAGGGGGGCGGAAGGGGCGGCCCGCCCCGGGCCTCCGGCCTTGGGGGTGCCAATGCCTCCGCGTTCCCCTGATCAAATCCTAAACAAGACTTTAAAAATGTGCTTAGTACCTACATAATTTCATCAATCAAAAATCAAAACATTTTATTTCACATAAACCTACATGGGCACTTATGAAACGTCAGAAGCCAGGTGCACGGTTCCAATTGGTCGTTTCCTATGGAGAAGAGCCGACAAGAAACTCCACGGTTACTCATTTATAAATACTTGGCTTTTACAATACTTTCAAATAACAGTGTTTCTAGGTATGGGAGGACAGTGTAGGTCTTTCAATAAGTACCAAGTACTTAACAAAATAGAAAATGGTCAACAGGTCTACAATCCACTACAGCGTTCTCACATTCACAAAATATGTAGAAAAGAATCTATACAAAAGATAAATAAATGAATAAAAGTAAAAAACCTATTTTAATAAAACGCAATTATATGATTGCTATTACAACTGTAATCCATCTGAATAATTATCATGTCTACAAAAGTCACTAATAAAAAGTTGAAATTAAATCGTAGGTATATAATGTCAAATAATATGTCAAGGACGAATGTAAAAATTATTAATTGTAATTTGGGAGCAGTTAATAGACTACTACTTATGTACTTACTGGTTACTTATTTATGCCGTTAATGAGGTACCAGGGAAGCCACATGTGCAGAAGGAATTATTGCCAAACTTCCTTGTCTTCAACGTAGTCTTTAATTTTATAATATGCTTTCTTGATAAGGACACGTTTGATGTGGGTTTTGAACTTCCCATCGCTAAGTTCTGTCACAGACTTTGGCAACTTTTTATAAAAGCGGATACTGTTTATAAGAAATGACTTGCTTGTTTTAGTTAATTTCAATTTGGGTATCACAATTTTATGTCGACTACGTGTATTAATATTATGCAATATCAAAACACTACAGCCATCTAGACTTTTTACGCGGTACTAATATTCTTTACTTTGCTGAACGCTTCAATACAAAGAAAAATTTCCAAAGAAATCGATTTCACAGAAGTTATTGAGGAGTTCAGTAAATTGAAGGCACGGAAACACATATAACACGCTACAAAAAATAAAAAAGTATCTTTGATTTATTTTATCATTTTTTTTTTGTCGATCAATTCGTATTTTATTTTCCTCATCCATATCCGGAATAAATATGGATGAGGAAAATAAATTCCATATTGTAGGTATGTATGTTTATTTAGCCTAAATAATTTAATTCGAATTTAAATTTCACTTGCCAGATTTTAACGAAATAAACATAAACAATTATTTATACATACAAATGTGAACTGAATAAAAAGCTTGTAAAACTAATTTTTTTTTAAAGCTGGGGGGCCTCATTCAGCTTTGCCGCCCCGGGCCTCTGACGGGCTTAGTCCGCCACTGTCTAGGCAGTATTGTTATATTATTATTATATACGCGAAAAAGGAGCGGAGTGTGAAATGATCCTGTTTTTTTTAGTTAGGGCATCTCGTAGTTGACCTCTGAGATCATGACTACTTAACCGGACTTTCCTGTGGGTGCCTTAAGCTACTACATTTAAAACCTCCAGCCAGGGGTTATTTAACTATGCTACCTAATTAAAACTAGGTGAACGCTCGCTAAGGGCATCCCCGTGTGGGGTACGAACATAGAAATATAAAAAACAGGAGAAGTGGCATGGGGGCGTGTCTGTGTCCGCGAGCCATGATCAAACTGCTCATGGTATAGGCAAATGGCCGTTTCCGCGAACTAGTGCGCTTTCGATCGCGATCGTGACAACATTTAAGAATACCGTGTTGTTCAGTGGTTTTTTTGTAAAAATCGAAGCCAAACTAAAATCTTCATAAATCATGGAACCATTTGTCATTTAACAGGACAAGTATTTTACTATATTTGTCTTGAAAATCATGAAAAACAACAAATCGTAAAATATTTCTTGCCTTTACTACGTTATTTTTGTTTTCATATATCACAGCGACTGTACTATTTTTGCAACAAATACATTGCTTCTTAACCACTACCTAAGTATGTCACTTACTGACTGGACAAGCAATGTAAAAATCACAAAACGATACTTTAGTTACGCGGTTGCATCGCGTAGTACGGCCGCTGTATCTTGCGACGAGCTAGTGATGTGCTTGTGCAAATCCACTAATGTAGGATATCGACAACAATGTCGATTGTCGTACGAATTTAAATTACTTTGAAAGTTTATTCTTCAATTTGTCACCAGTTATAGCCTGGTTGGAAGACTGATGTGAAATCTTGTTTTATACTCATTTAGATTTTCTCATAATTTTGAAATTAATTGATTTATTTATTTATTTATTTACTTAATTTTTTTGGAGTTTACTCCTTAAGAAACGATTTTGATATTTAGCCCGCGGCATGAAAATTTTATGAGGAGTAAAATCGAGCGTTAACTAAAAGTGAGGCGTTACGTTCCTTTGCGCACCTTTCAGTTCGAAATTATGTATGTGTGTATAAATAAATTATACTCAGCTTACTAAAATGCATATAAAACACAAATATAAGGTATTTACTTAAGTAATTACACCTTTTTAGAACAAACATTTAAGGTGAGTGGGGGCAAGATCAAACGATTTTTTGATGAGATGAGCAGTATGTATGTATGTACTGTTCTACAAGACTTCAAATACAACATTTGAAGTCTTGTAGAACAGTACATATTAGTATATGCAAAAAAAATCTTTGTAGTGAGTAAAGAGCAAAAAGTGTATTTTTCCATCACATTGATAACATCCTGCTAAATCTGCTAGAAAGCAGAATTTTTTTTTAAGTAAAATATTTTTATCATGAAACTGAAACAAGGGGAAGATGAAAGGGTGATGAGGAAAGATCGAAATAGTTTCTAAAATCGTTCAAATGATTATCAGACGTTGTTGGTGTTCATTAGTCTAAAGTTTGAAGTGCCCTTAAAACTCTCAACTGTCTGTAGTGTCCGAATACCTTTAGTTAACAAAGATAAAACGATTTAAAAAAAAACTATATATCTATCTTACCCCACCGGGGGAACATTGAAAGTAGAGGTTCTCAAACTTTCCACTTTAATTGGATAAGGTTATACTGACAATAAAACATCAGTATCAGTCAAATAAATCCTTTACCCTTTACTTTATCCTACTATGAAGATACAAAACAAAATTTCGCATCTTTCTTTCATCTTTGTCTTTTAAATATTCATCTTACCCCGTCAAATATTGATGGGTAAAGACGGAAAATTGAAATAAATCCTAAAATAAAAAAAATTGCCATATTTAGATGTTATAACACAACTAAGAATTACAAATAATAAGTAGATATTCCAATAAAATACTCATACCTACCACGTAATTAAAGTTACAGGACACGGGGTTAGATTAAAAAACTCGATTAACTTGCGTAAAAGTCGATGTGTAGACATTTGCATTTTTCTCACAAACCATTCACTAAGGTGTGTGTGTGTGACTGAGGTGTGCGACGTAACAAAATAGCGGTCTTAACAATGTTGCCATCACTGCTAAACTGCACAGAATCTGGCGCTATGGACGACTTTTTGTGTTACCCCGTTTTTCATCTTGCCCCCACTCACCTTACAAATTATTAACTAAATAAAATTTCCACATATAAAATGACCGTATCTTTTTGTTCCGTGGGCCGATTTTCATGAACTAAACGTGACAAATGGTTTTAAGTTTAAACCTTTCATTAAGACCAAAATTAAAGAAATATCTTTACAAACAAAAAAGTGAGTTTTTAAGTTACGTAATTATGACAATTTCAATTTGCTAAAATTTCCTTCTAAATTAACTTTTAACACTGTTAATGGATCAAAATAAGTATTTTAACACGAACCTAATAGGAATCTAATATGTATTTACCTAGATCACTACATAATAACAATTTCTTACTGAAATCCAGTCGTGCATCGGAGCTGCCACACACACTTTTTTGTGCCGTTTCCTTTATTCAGTTTATTCATATCATCTTATTATATGTAAATTGTTTTTATTTATATTTTTTTCAAGAACTTCCAAAATGTTTAATACAATAATAATAATTAATGGGAGAATCGATAAGTTTCCGATTTAGTCAATCACTAGCGTATATGTAAAATAAATTGCTTGTGCATAGCACAACGATAACTTTCGTGTGAGTGAGTTGTACGGTGCATTGTAAATGCACGCTGTGTTCGAAAGCATAAGGTTTATAATTGATTGTGTAGTACGTTATGATTTATGAATTGCAAGTGTGAGCGCGACTTCGTATCTATTAGGTTTACTGATTGCGTGTGTAGTTGTGGCGACGTGGTGGGGAGAAATTGGAGACATTGGGTTTCGATACATTTTCAACTACCGGGCATATCTCCTTCTTTCTTATATCTATGGGTACGAACCTCGGCTTAGGGCGTCAACCGGAGGGAGGACATCAAGGATGGGACGGGCTGGATCACAGTTTTATCATGATTATTAGTCGGGGAATTTAAAGCTACGTGCTCAGCTGCAACAACTGCTGGCACCTCGTTATCGAAAAATGATCCTGTGCACACGCGTTTCATACTACGTCTTTCAATATAATTGCGAGAAAAAAAAAAAACAAACTTGTTCTAAGAACTTATGCCACAATAACGTAACTAGAGATGGATACATTTAGATTTATAAATTTCTTTGTTGCCAGGTACTGACTATTCGGAAGTACTTTTAAAAACTTTTCTACGTCGTCGGTTGGTGACAATACTTTAGATTTCGTATTTTTGATAAAAATTAACCATACAACGCAAAGGATAACAAATATAAGGAAAATGGCGCGCTGGTTTTGTTTTTTTTTTCCGTTAGCGAAGCGTGCGCAGGTATAATAGGCAAATAAAGGCACTGGCAAAACCGCTGAACAGCATAAATAAAAATATAATAAACCGAAAATAATGTTTTCAATACGCAAATTAAGGTTAATATGTAGTAAAAAAATTATAATTCGATGAAATATTGTGTTAATTTATCATATTTTGTTTATTTGCACAGTAGGCTTAAAAAGGCATGAAATCTCTCTGAGGAGATTTAAAAAACGCACATCTCTGCTCGGGTGAAAATAGAGAGTGCTCATTTAAGGCGAAAGCATCAGGGTATCTCACATCTGGGAGTGGCGCGAGGAGGCGAAACGCCGGGGCTTAACTCCGCTGTCGCGAGAAATCGCGGCACAGCGGACAGAGCTCCGGCGGGATGTCATGGCGTCGTTGGAGGTGCGATTGTCGCAACCCAGCGCTGGGCACGCCACAATTGCGGCGATGAGACGTACAATGGTCCACCTGACGGACTAAGTGCGGAAACCAAACATAGAACATAGAGATCCCTCTTTGAGAAGTGGCTAAAGAGGCGCCACGGCTTCCTCACCCACCGCCTGACGCAGGTCCTCACTGGACACGGCTGTTTTGGGAGGTTCCTGTTCAGGATAAAGCGGGAGAAAACGCCCGGGTGTCACCATTGTGTGGATCGCCCGGAGGACACGGTGGAGCATACGGTGGAGGTCTGGCCGGTTTAGGCGAAGCATCGCCGTGTCCTCGTGGAGGCGATCGGCGGCGATGATCTCTCGCGTCCGGCACTGATTTAGGCCATGGTACGGAGCGAGAGGAAATGGGAAGCCGTTACCTTCTTCTGCGAAGCAGTAATGCTCGCGAAGGAGGAGGCGGAACCGTGAGGGACAGGCAAATTTCACGCCCTCGCGCCCCTAACCGCCGCAGGTGGAGACGCCTTGGGCGTCGGGAATCGTAGGCAGATTTCCGGCCACCGTAGGCGCGGGCTTGCGGACGGTGAGCAATGGGTAGCTCGCCGTCCGATAAGGACCAAGCCCAGGTCGACGGCGCGTTGAGTTCCACGCGCGCCTCAAAGAGATGTCAGCAGAATTAACGGGGTCCGCTAGGGCTGATGCCTGCCGGGGCTGCGAAGAAGTCCGAAAGGGAGATCGTGGCCACCGGCAACATGGCAATCGAAGGAACACGGGTGGGTTTTAGTCAGTAAGAGTCTGAGACGCTCTCCCGCTCCACCCAAAGCGGGAGAAGTTATTTGATAATTTCCCACCCAAAAAAACTCCTGCCTAACCTTTCGGGGAACACAGACTTGAACAGAAATTATGTTTTTAATTTCGTTGCGGGTTCCAAGACAGTTGTCGCGAATCGTTTCTCCGGGACTCGTTGAGCTTCATTGCCTCGGCGCTTTTCTGGTGATCGCCACTGTAGATTCTGTATCTCAGGAGTTAATCAGAAAAGAACAGCGGAGGAGTAAGAAATACCATCATTTCCACTTCCTCCATATCAAGCAGGAGTCAGTATAGAGCTAGGCACAAAGAGACTCAACAATCAACTACATCATCATGTGTCTAGGCTTTTTCCAACTATTATGGGTCGGCTTCTAGCCTAACCGGGCGACTGACCTCCAAAGCCCTTACAGGGTAACATGATACCGCTTGGTAAGACTATGTCAAACTTTCGGGCTCCTGATGACACGTAACAACTGACAAAGATAGAATCTTCGAATGATAGCCGGGACCAACGGTTTAACGACCTTTCCGAGGCACGGCGTAGACTCGGCATGAAGGGAATGGGTCACCAGAGTCACCAATCCACAGACCGATCTCATTCGACTCGTGCGACTGCTACTTAGCCACAAGCCCCTCAGAACAACTAACAACATCACAACACAACACAACATAAGACAATAACAATGGGTGCTGTCTGTTAGAGTCCACAATAAACATACCTGAAATCCATTATTTTCAGGATTATCAATATCCAACTCCCACACATTCTTCCTCCAGTTTATTGGCTTCGAGAAATTTTTAAACGCTAAAATGAAAAATAAATATTTAAAATATTATTGTATACCGGTCCTCGAAATCTCAAAACAATCATTTATTTTCAAATATCAAGATAAAGTCCTTGATACTTGTAGCATAGTATAAAGAGAGGTAGTAAGCTATCTTCATAGAAACGCACTGCGACCGGTTTCTCGTGAGAAACCGGTCGAGATTTTGTTAAGTGTGCGTGCGGCGACGCATAGATACTATGGCCACACACATACAAGCCGCGCGCGGTGCGTTTCTATGAAGATAGCTTACTACCTCTCTTTATACTATGCTTGTAGTGTTTGTAACAATTAATTTACTTCGAGCTATTTTAGTTAAACAAATATTTACAAAAAAAAGTTTGTCTCTTGGGTACATAACCAATCGACAGCGATGTGGAGGAATTTTGCGACGTCATATTTTAGCGAATAAAGTAAAAGAATTAAGTTTAGTAAAAAGTTGTTCATATTGATCCATCAATCACAATCGTAAATAACGCAATGAATGTTGTTGAACTGTCGAAATGAAAGCCATTGCTACTGTTGGCCGACGATGATGAAGATCGCGTGGTATATTGAATTTACAAAAACTTGAAACATAAGTCCACGTCCGCACGAACGTAATAAAATCGCGGCGGGGTTTTATCGCGCACTGGATTTTCAACTCTCGGTGTTGAGCCGAGCGTTGAGAATCCAACGCGCTGGGACGCACTCTTGTCCCAGCGCGTTGAAAAAACACATTGTTGGATTTTCAACTCTCGGCAGTGAAGGAAAAAAACCGCCGCGATTTTATTACGTCCGTGCGTATGTGGACTTATGTTTCAAGTTTTTATAAATTCAATATACCACGCGATCTTAATAAGTTTCACTCAAAATATGCGTGGTACTTCCTGGCCGCGCTACAGTCGAATTTTGAATCGGGGTTAATAAGAATAAATGTACAGACGCCAGCACATCAAGTTACCCGAAACTGTCAAATTTTCCCAATCAACTTTGAACCTTACATTTCAGCAATAAAGTTGAAAATCTATTAAATAAATTTGACAGATTGTAGTAGCCTGATGTGCTGGCGTCTGTACATAATATGTTCATTATTGTGCATAATAATTAAAAAATTGTACTATCAAGATTCGCGAGAAATTTAATAAATAAAAATAAAAATATTTTATTGTCAGGCATTAAGGCCCATAGGGTGTTAGTGTTACATTTGACTTAAAAAACTATATTAGTAGATATTAGATAACATGCAAGAACACAAAAAGAAGAAAGAAAAATAAATCATAATAACAGGAAGGTTCAACAAGCTTTGTTGCCAACATGAAGCTTGGTAAACCTCCCCATTGTAAGTCCATCCAGCCTCTCTGCAAAAACCCTCAGAATGCTGTTGCTGCTCCCCCTCACCCGGAATATTACTGAGGCAACTTTCTTCCGCATTATCGCAAAGTAGTCGTCAGTGTGCGCATCAGCGAACATACCTGACGCACTACAGTACGGTAGAAGCCTCAACAGCGCCCTGAAGGCATTGTTATATTGTATGCGCAGGGCATTGTCTGATTTTAGGGTATGGTTATCCCAAAGACTGCTGGTGCAAAATATTTGGCAGTAGGCCTTAAAGAGTTAGTTTCACGGGAACTGAACAACCATGAAACCTTCTGCAGAACATATTTCCTCTCACAGCCAGTGCCCTGCGCTCCCTTTCCATATCCAAGTCGTCTTTTAATTCCTCAGTAACAATGTGGCCCAAATATTTCAAGTGGGCAACTCTCTGCAAAGGGGAACCATCTAATTTTACAGGAGGGACAAATGTTGGATTTTTATTCCTGCCTCTAAACACCAACAACTCACTTTTTGTAGGATTATATTTTAGCCCGTGCTGTTTGGCATATCCTACACAAATGGATAGTAGCTTTCTAATTCCACTGATAGTGGAATAGTGGATCATGGACGACATGGTGCTACTGATTATAAACTTAAGTTATTTAAACATACTCGTTAATAAAATAGGTGGCGCGGCTAGGAACCATACTTTCTGGACAGCGTTGAAAATCCAGTGCAGGAAAAAAAATCGCCGCGATTTTATTACGTCCGTGCGAACGTGGGCTTAGTGTGTTACGCAATTACCCCGCCCTTTTCTGGTTTTCAGTTATTTTAATTAAGTACACCTTGTTAATATTGTAGATAAAGAATACCAACCTTGTGAGAGGTGTCCAGGCGGATTGTGAAACTTTTTCTTATCATCTTCTGATATTAAACCAGTGTAGAAATTTGAAATATACTCGTTGTTAAATTGTAAAGTAAACGTATCTGTAATAAAAACAACAACCATTATAACTTACAATTTATTGCAATGTAAATCGCTTGTAGGTGTGAATTACTGGAAATTCCGATATGAGTGACATATGGTTTGACATTTTTATCGTAATAATAAACAACCCCAATAGGTATTATTACATGTGTGTTGAAGTATAGTATGTCGCGGAGATCTCAAATCCAGGCGAACGAAGTCGCGGGCAAAAGCTAGCCACAAAATAATAAAAATGAATGCCGCTTCTTGCGGGCTAGGAAGTAGTGAAAGGTGGGCGTTTTGGGGTACTATCTCGCTTGCGTAATTTTGACGTCCATTCTCAGCCTATGACTTTTGATTTTGGATATTTATAGGTCCCGTACCTTTGTCTGCTTCCCACTAGTACTGCCTGGCAATAATCGATCGCTTCAGAGGCCTGAGGCACGCACCACTCGCCGGCATCACGGGCATACGCCACAGATGGCAAAATTCTCCGATTTTAAGTCATCTCTTCATCCCTGGCTGGGTCGCGCGGTGCGGCTGTCCCGAAAGTATCACCACCGATTTCGGCCAACAATTCAGGTTGCTTCTTTCAAGTCCAACGCAGATTCGCAGCACTAATAACCATTAGAGGTTTGGAGGAACATAAACATACTGTACCATTAAACATAGCGTCAGCGAGCTGTCCACATGGGGCTATGGGCTTCTTCTCCGTGGTGTGAGTGTATGCACCGCAGCTAGCCGCCGGTTCCAGGGAGAGATGGCCTGCCAGCTGATTGTCATCCCTGCCAGAGGAAATTTTGGAGTAAGTAAAGTAAGGTAGGACATTCAAGATCCACGTAAAATCATTGCAATACACTCTTATCTCGGTAAGCGTATAACATGACATCATCCCGCCAATATTCTTCGATGGGTTGGGCAGAGGTGTATCTTTAGCACACCCACATTTCGCCAGTTATGTTTAAGTTTCATGTATCTAATAGGGGGCGAGCCTATTGCGATCAATGGGGCGCAAATCCAGACTCCGGGCTGCTACTAGAAATTCCAGATAGAAGAACCCAATAACACTTTGCCCGACCCGGGTATCGAACCCAGGCCTCATTGCTCAGCAGCAGCACTTGCGACCACTAGACCAACGAGGCAGTCAGGTATCTCGGTAAGGTTAGTTAGAAATTAGAATCATTGCTGAGTGTTTTTATCAAACTCATGGCAATCATTCTAATTTATACTTTATGACAATAATGTAAGAGTTACATTGCAATGACTTATTAAGGCGAGAATAAATGACTTTTAATGATTTTATACTGAAGATCACGTCTAAACGAGTAGTGTTAATGATTTAGAAAAAAATACATGTTAAATACGAGCATTTTCTTAATAACTTTAATCTGTGAATATTTTAGATAATGCAAATATTACCTACATAGTGTTTTACCAGTGTTGTTGGTAAGTAAAACCAGTAGGATTTTAGAATATATGGAATATTTATTATCTTTTTTTAGGGTTCCGTAGTAAACAAGGAACCCTTATAGTTTCGTCATGTCCGTCTGTCTGTCTGTCTGTCTGTCCGCGGTCTAGCTCCGAGACCCTTAGTACTAGAAAACTATAATTTGGCATAGGTATATATTTTAATTACGCCGACAAAGTGGTAAAATAAAATTATGAAAAACATTTTTTTTTAGGGTACCTCTCATACACGTAAAGTGGTGATGTTATTTTTTTTCTTTTTTTATCCCATAGTAAGGGGTATCATTGGAAAGGTCCTTCAAAAACATTGTGAGTTTGTGAAAACCATTTTTGGATTCAGGGATTCGTTTGCGAAATATTAAGCTTTAAAGTGCTATTTTTTGTTAGAGTCAAGTGTCCCCCCCCCTGCCGGCTAAATGGTTGGTTTTGGGTGTGTGAAAAAAATCACAACAGTAGTTTATATAACGAAATTAAAAGAAAAACTATCACAGCTAAGTAGGCTTTACTAGTTATCGAGTAATAATCGACCAACTTAACTTTGCAGTTGCAAAAACATGTTTTCCCATACATTCCGTATGGGAGAACATGTTTACCAACTACAAAGTTAAGTTTGTTTTTGGGATAAATTCATCCCAACTACGGAACCCTTCATTGTGCGTGGTCCGACACGCACTTGGCCGGTTTTTTTTTCTGTAGGGCATCTCATAGCTGACCTCTGAGGTCATGACTATTCAACCGGTTAATCCTGTGGGTGCCTTATGCTACTAAACTCAGCCTCTAGCCAGGGGCACACAAACTAAACTTATAAGCTAGGTGAACGCTCGCTAAGGGCACCTGTGGGGTACGAACTTCGGCTTAGAGCGTTTATCGGAGGGAGGACATCAAAAATGGGACGAGCTGGATCTAAGTTGTGATCATGATTATTAGTCGGGGAATTTAAAGCTACGTGCTCAGTTACAACAACTGCTGGCACCTCGTTTTCGAGAAAGGGTCGGGGGTAGTTATTGTCTTACATGGCGTAACCTATATATACATTTTTTTATGTTTAGGTAGCTCACTTACTACATAGGTAAAATCTAAATGGATCAATCACGAACGAGGTGAAGTTCTACTAACTAAGATGCTGCTACTTGGCTACGTCACTCGCTCGGTTGGAAATTGGCCACACCCACACGTAAATATAGAGCGCCGCCGCGCCGCCGCCGGCGCCGGCGCAGGCGCGCCTCACGGAGTCACGGCCTCAGTGACACTCATGACTCAGTGTTCGACGCACAAGACTAAAAAAGGAACAGACTGCAAGCTTCATACTAACGCTTTGCGCGAGATCACTACTACACGCACAGCTTTGTGTGCGTGCAGTGTCACAGACAAGGCGCGCGGGGGGTGCACCGGCGCCCGCTAGAGGCAAACTGGTTTGAGCCGGCTCATTCGGAAGCCAACGTTCAGGGGTACGCCGCGCGCCGTGTGCCAGCGGTACGAGTGACGCGGACATTTAGGTTAATAAAAATGGCAAATTGTTGTAAGTACTGTGTGTATCAATAATAGTAGGAAAAGCAAGGTTTATTTTTTTATCCAAAGGATTTTGTCAGGTTATTATCTATATCTACCCATACCTACTCATTTTTAATGCTTATTGCAGAATTATGTAGTTACGAGATAGGTAGTATCCTAAATAAAGATGGCCATAAAGTTTTCCCATATGAATTATTATTTATTAATCTTATGGTTTACCGCCTATATTAGCGAGTTATTGTTTGTCTCCTATTTGTTTCGTATTTTTGTTTTAGTAGGTTTGTAGGTACCACTTACGTTCGTGAAATAGTAAAACCAGAAAGGAAACTTTATAGTTTCGCCATGTCCGTCTGTCCGTCCGTCTATAAGTCACGGTATTTTAATAAGTAACCAACTTCAAAAAAAGCAAGCAACGTATGCATCTATGTATGTATAACTATTTGACAGTATAAATAATTACTTACATACTTTACTATCGTGTTTTATTAGCATATAAGCTTAATCAGCCTAGGTATAATGTTCCTACTGTTGGGAAATAGCCCTTCTCTTTATGTGAGAGCGAGTGGGCCGTAATCCACCAAGCGGGCTCAGTGCGGGTTGGTGGATGTCATGTTTTCGAATTATTGGTTCTAGGACATGCCGGTTTCCTCACGATGTTTTTCTTTACCGTTTTGAGAGCAGTGGTAATGAAATAATTTATATAAAGTGCCTGCTTGGGTTCGAACCCTAGACTCGTAAGTCGTGACCGTTACCACTGGGCCACCACTGCTCATTTTATTACCCGACTTCAAAAATGGGAGGGTCTCAGTTCAACAACGATGCACGCATTGTGTGTATGATTATTTCACAGTATGATTAATTAAATAGGTATTACTTAATTTTAAACAAACTGTTAAAATAATTACCGGTTCGGTACCGTAATTGGAAAACGGAAAACTCACGGGATCACCTCAGTCACAGTGCGTGTCCGTTCGTCTGTCCGTCTGTCCGTCTGTCCGTCTGTCCGTCTGTCCAGCTGTCCAGCTGTCCAGCTGTCCATCCGTCCATCCATCCGTCCGTCCGTCTGTGCTCATCGCCGAATCTCGACTCGCACTTACCCGGTTTTTTAATCTGTAATAACCGAGTGACAGCCCTATGAAAGTAGGTAAGAATTTTGAACTCTGTTAGGAAGCTTGCCTTCTGCTCGTTTTTTATTCTTGTGGTTCAACGCGCGCTCTCCGCGTGAGGTTGTTGATGCTTGCTTGCAGGTTAGCTGGTAGTTGGTACAGTGTAATTAATTTGTAAAGTTATGCCTAACGCGGATAAAAAACTGAGAATCACGCAAAAACTGTCAACCGTATTTTTCTGAAACCTTCACCATTTTTATAAATAATTTTATTATTTATCTTTTACTATACGTGTTTTATTAAAATACCTTTTATTTTATGTATAATAAATTAATTATGCGTCTAAATTGGGACAGCGCTCCTTGATGCGCGAGTTCTATTACTGGCTGGACGTACGACGCGTTGCGTGAGCTCAGTACAGAACACGCAAGCTAACCACTCAAGGTCACTGGCATTTAGTCGCATCTTAATGGTTTTACGTCATTTAAATTTTATCGTGAATGCGCTGCTTGACTAATTTACACCTTTGTAAGTATCATTGTTTACCTCATCGAAATAATATCGTAAAATTGTCCCAATGCAGGGCAAAGGACTCTGCTCATTCGAAAAAAAAAAGAGTCTTGATTACCACGCACGTCCTCTGTGGGTTACCCTAAGGCGTCATGTACCTACAGTAGGAAGCCTAACGGGTTATCGAAGTTATAAAAAACATCAAGGTTACCTGTATCGTACCTAGCAGGAAATAATGCTAAATATTTCAACATTGGAAATTCACGAAATGTTAGAAGGAAAATAGGTACCTACCTAACACCGTTTGTTGAAATACGAATCGATAACATTGACCGCGTTACCCACAGTACAATGATAACAGAACCACAGTATAAATAAGTAACAGTATTATAGAAATCTAACAGTATTATCTTAATCGATAATCTTCATAGAAAACGGCCGAAACCGTACCGCGCTTCGAAATCTCAGTGTAAGTAGGTATATCAGTACGCAACAGTCTGTCTCGAGTGTGCGGCAGTTAGCCCACGTCATCAAATCGCGGCGATTTTTTTTCGTGCACTGGATTTTCAACGCTCTGCTTAGCGCCGAGAGTTGAAAATCCAACTGTGTGTTTTTTCAACGCGCTGGGACGAGAGTGCGTCCCAGCGCGTTGGATTCTCAACGCTCGGTTTAACATCGAGAGTTGAAAATCCAGTGTGTGAAAAATACCGCAGCGATATTTTTACGTCCGTACTACGTGGGCTTACGCTCGGACCTCGGACGCGGAAGATTTATCTACCAAGCGGCCGTAGGTAATTATTTCAAGGTCACTGCCGAGACACAATAATGTTAACAGTGTACTGGGGTCTTACTATGACGTGCCATTATTGTTCCGCTGTGAAAATGGGACAATGCTATTTATGCTGTATAGCTCCATCTCTCTCTCTCACACTGGAACAATGATGGCATTAACACGTCATAGTTTGGTCCCTATACAGACGCCAGCACATCAAGCTACCCGAAACTGTCAAATTTTCCCAATCAACTTTGAACCTTATCACCCAGCAATAAAATTGAAAATCTATTAAATAAATTTGACAGATTGTAGTAGTTTGATGTGCTGGCGTCTGTACTTTGTTATACTGTGACAGAACAAAGGCGTGTGCGCTTATATTACTAATGAGAGTAATGAGTAATGCTAATGAGTAAAATTTACTCACCGAAGTAGTAGGTATCGCGGTAACGCATATGTAACCACTTTGAAAACAAAATCCCGTGCAACACGACCCTTTTTTAGGGTTCCGTTGCCAAATGGCAAAAAACGGAACCCTTATAGATTCGTCATGTCTGTCTGTCTGTCTGTCTGTCTGTCTGTCTGTCTGTCTGTCTATCTGTCTGTCTGTCTGTCTGTCTGTCTGTCCGTCCGTATGTCACAGCCACTTTTTTCCGAAACTATAAGAGCTATGCTATTGAAACTTGGTAAGTAGATGTATTCTGTGAACCGCATTAAGATTTTCATACAAAAATAGAAAAAAAACAAATAATTTTGGAGTTCCCCATACTTAGAACTGAAACTCAAAAATTTTTTTTTCATCAATCCCATACGTGTGGGGTATCTATGGATAGGTCTTCAAAAATGATATTGAGGTTTCTATTATCATTTTTTTCTAAACTGAATAGTTTGCGCGAGAGACTCTTCCAAAGTGGTAAAATGTGTGTCCCCCCCCCTGTAACTTCTAAAATAAGAGAATGATAAAACTAAAAAACATGTATGATGTACATTACCATGTAAACTTCCACCGAAAATTGGTTTGAACAAGATCTAGCAAGTAGTTTTTTTTTAATACGTCATAAATCGTAAACCGCAATTTACCTTTCATTCAATGTTACTTGCTGCTACGGAACCCTTCATGGGCGAGTACGACTCGCACTTGGCCGCTTTTTTTCGTAGGTAAACGTTAATATAGCGGCCGAGCGCTACAAGCAAGAATAGTCCTTACGGTGTTCAGATAAACGTTTCCTCGATTGTACCTACTTGCAACAGTCTGAATGATTTTGAAGGATATTGCTAATCCATTGCTTCATATGTTCGAAAAATTGGTCTGCTGAACAACGTAATTAACACAATGAATGTTGTTGAACTGTCAAAATGAAAGCCATTGCTGCTGTAAGTGTGTTACGCAATTATAAACAAAAATAATCGTAGCAGCTGGCGTTCTATAGTTTCTGCCTACCCCCAAGGGAAGAAGACATGAGTTTATGCAAGTGTATCCGTACCAGTACCCTAATTGCGTAACTTATTTTCGTAAACAATTTTGCCTAATTTGTTTCATTTTGACAGTGCAACAACATTCATTGCGCTATTTACGTTTTTGAGCAGATTTTTTTTCCAACTTATGAAGCAATGGATTAGCAATCTGTTTCAAATCGAAACAGATTCTGATTGTGTTGCATTACGCAATTAGGGTACAGAAGTATTCGCCATGCAGTGAAAACCTCGTGATTGCAATAAATAAAGAAAATAATATACACGGAACCAGTGGCGTAGCGTGCCTTGGCGGGGCCCTGTATAAAAATTTGTTTGGGGGCCCTTATGAAGGGTAAAGATTTCTCACAAAAGAAAAAAAAATGTTTGCATAAAATTAAAAGAAATATTTACTCATCATAATTATCTAGGTATCTGTCACTTTTTCCAAAATTCAATTCAAATTAATTAAACACTCTCCTTGCCTTTTTTTCGGCAAACTGATTTATTATAGCTGACTAGTTTTTGCCCGCGAATTCGCACGCGTAAAGGTCGGGAAATATCCCACAGGAACGTACTACCAATATTCAGAGTACTTATCATATGTCCTACTAACCCAGGTCATGGCCTATCCGTATGCCATTCATCTAAATCTGTTCAGCCGTTACGGCATGAAAAGGTAACAAACAGATAGATAATAAATCTGTTTTAAGGTTCCGTACCTCATAATTAAAAAAACCGGCCAAGTGCGTGTCGGACCACGCACAATGAAGGGTTCCGTAGTTGGGATGAATTTATCCCAAAAACAAACTTAACTTTGTAGTTGATAAACATGTTCTCCCATACGGAATGTATGGGAAAACATGTTTTTGCAACTGCAAAGTTAAGTTGGCCGATTATTACTCGATAACTAGTAAAGCCTACTTAGCTGTGATAGTTTTCCTTTTAATTTCGATATATAAACTACTTGCTGTGATTTTTTTCACATACCCAAAACCAACCATTTAGCAGGCAGGGGGGGGGGACACCTGACTCTAACAAAAATTAGCACTTTAAAGCTTAATATTTTGCAAACGGATCCCTAAATCCAAAAATGGTTTTCACAAACTCATAATGTTTTTGTAAGACCTTTCCAATGATACCCCACACTATGGGATAAAAAAATTAAAAATAAAACATCATCACTTTACGTGTATGGGAGGTACCCTAAAAAAAAATGTTTTTCATAATTTTGTTTTACCACTTTGTCGGCGTAATTAATATGTATACCTATGTTAAATTACAGCTTTCTAGTACTAAGGGTCTCGGAGCTAGACCGCGGACAGACAGACAAACAGACAGACAGACAGACGGACATGACGAAACTATAAGGGTTCCTTGTTTACTACGGAACCCTAAAAATGGAAACCCTTAAAGGATGACATCGTCGCCTGTCAAGACACTTTTTCTCAGAAACGCGTGGAGGTATCAAGTTGAAATAAATATTAAAAACTTAGGCTAAGCGCGCACTACGGACTTTGATCTTTACGGATAATATTTCGTGTTGTTCTATCTCCTCTCAGGCTCATTTCCTACAAAATGCTTTTTGCAATTTTTGAATTTTCTCGTACTCAAAAATCAGTTGGCCCGATATAGTTTTTTTTTTGAGTTTTAATAAGAAATAGGATCGACTGGCATCAAAAAAGTTTTTGTGTAAATTGCCCATGTTCTTGCTGACTGTACATTTTTTCAAAATCTATGAATGCAGATCAAAATGTTTCAAAAAGTTAAGAACAGTCTCCTAAGACCGTTTTCTTGTAGCGACAACGATTAAGGTACCTGCCCTTATTGCCCCATATCAACATCCACCCTGTATTATGTTATGATTGACTACTTAGCTCCATAAAGGTATGCGTGATGATAATCTTTTAAAAGGTTAAATCCGTAATTATCTGCAATATTCTAACCTTTTGGATAGTCTTTTTACAGTTTGCGGTAAACTATAGAAGAATGCCAACATAATGCAATATTGCTCATCCCCCATAGCAAATAGCGTGATAATAATTTTTGAAAAAGTCTATTGTGACGTTTTCATTATTTGACATAGATTATTTATACCAATTTTCAAGTTAATCAAGCCAAACAGTAAAATCTTCCCCTGTAAAAATGAATACCCCTTTTCACCCCGCTAGGGTTAGATTTTCAAAAAACCTTGGTATACGTTTTTATTTGTTTTCAGTCTTAAGTATAAATACTGAGTTTCGAGTTAATCAGACCGCGCGTTAAAATTCTTCTATACAAACTTTGACACCCCCAATCCTCCCTTAGAGGGTAGTTTAGAAAAACTAAAAATGGAAAACTTTATAATTTACATAGATAATTATTCGTGCCAAGTTTCAAGTTTATTAACTGAAGGAATAAGATATTTCATGCAAACAAAATCCCCCCTTTTCACCCCCTTATAGGTCGATTTTCCAAAAACTCTTAGTGGATGCCTACGTCATATAATCTACCTGTGTGCCAAATTTCAGCCCAATCCGTTCAGTGTTTTGAGCTGTGCGCTGATAGATAAGTCAGTCATTCAGTCAGTCACCCTTTCCTTTTATAGATATATAGATGATGAATTTGGGAATTTTTTATTAATTTTTGCTTACGCACGTCGGGGGCCCGGGGGCCCCATATAATAGATACGGCGGTAGCTACGCCCCTGCACGGAACGATAAAAACAGTCTAAAAATAGCCGTCATTGACGTCTCCCGAGGACCAAGTTTAGTCAGACAGTGACCTTGAGTGGTTATTGCGTGTTTTGCTGTGCACGTAACGCGTCGTACGTCCAGCCAATAATAAGACTTGCCCACCAAGGAGTGCTGTCCCAAATTAGACATGTCCGTGACTACCGCAGGACCACCAACGCCAAACGCTTCCATATTTAGTAAATATTTAGTACCCAATTGGTACTAATTAGTGCTCGAACGACAAAATTGGTACCTTAAATAGTTTTCGAGAAACTCGATCTTGAAGGTGGTCCGGCTCCCTTAGCGGTAGTCACGGTCCCTTCAGCAGGACCACCATGAGCATCGAAAAAGGCATGCTGCAGCTATTCTAAGTATACAAATAATTAGTACCTCTAAACATTTGTATTTACCGAGAAATCAACGATGATAACTTTAGCGCGCTCGTTCAGCAGGACCACGACTTTGAAAATTCAAAATTCGTTCTTCAGTAGATTACGAGATATACCGTGCCATTGATGGGGTGGTGGTAGTCACGGTGTTAATTTTTTATTTCCAGATTTCCCTATTAAAAACTCTGTGATATTAGTCCACCGCCACCTTCAAAGTCGAGTTTCTCGAAAACTACTAAGGTACCGATTTTGTCGTTCGAGCACTAATTAGTACCAATTGGGTGCAATTATTTACTAAATATGGAAGCGATTGGCGTTGGTGTTCCTGTGGTCGTCACGGACATAGAATAGCTTCGGGTATTATGGTACACCATAAGCCTTTTTGGGAATAAAACTCGAAGTGTGTGAAATCAATCAGTCTTTATTGGTTAATTAAGTCGTTAAACTAATCAGTAATCAATAACTAGTAAGTCGTGGCCATTAGGTACCACTGGGCTACCACTGCTAATATTTCTAATTAGTTATTCACTTATTATCCTCTCCATGTTTGCGTCATAGCCCAGGAAAATAAGTTAAATTAATGGAAAATAAGTAAAACCCAAGTCGATAAAAAAAATAGTAGATTGTTTGCCAAAGGAGCAAATAACTATTTTTATACCATTCCCCCTCTAAAAAGCTTATTTTATTCACTGAAAACAGTGAATAAAAAGCACTTTTAATCACTATTTTGGTGTTTGAACTTAGAACACCAATATATTCGACCTCGATCTCAATGCTATACAACCTCCGTGTGATTAATTTAACCTTCCTTTTTTGGAACGAAGTTCTTCAACGCGACTTATAAACTTTCAGAAATCGTCACGCTAAAAAGTGTTAATATTTGTGATTGTCTTTCTCTAATTCAAAGAGAAAGAGAGAGAGAACGCCGGCAGAAAAAACAAAAGAAAAGAATAAAGTGATTACAGTGTTAAGAAATAAAATTGTGCACATCGGTCCGAGTACAATGCAAGCCGGATTTAAAAAAAATTTTCATTGTGGGGTATCCTTTTCACGGTTTTCGAGGATATTAAAGCCGATAGTGGGGTCGAAATGTAAATCCAAGACGGCGGTTCTGAATTTTTTAATTTTTTCATCATGTGTATCGTTTTCATGATTTTCGACGGTGTTAAAGCCGATAGTGGGGTTGAAATGTAAATCTAAGATGGTAGCTCTGAATTTTTTTTGAATTTTTCATTATGGGTATCGTTTTCATGGTTTTCGAGGGTGTTAAAGCCGATAGCGGGGTCGAAATTTAAATTCAAAATGGTGGCTCTGATTTTTTTTGAATTTTTCATCATGTGTATCGTTTTCATGGTTTTCGAGTGTGTTAAAAACCGATAATAGGGTCGAAATGTAAACCCAAGATGGCCGCTCAAAAAAAATCAAATTTTTCATCATGGGTGTCGTTTTCATAATTTTCGAGGGCGCTAACGCCGACATGAGGTCAAAATGTAAATGCAAGATGGCTACTGCAAAAATTTTGTTTTTGTTTTAAATCATACGTGAGAAAGAACTTTGTTTCTGACGGGGGTACCACGACCGCACACATTTTTCTTCATTAAATGTCTATTTTCGCTTAAATCTTTCTTTTTCTCGTAGTCATGGTATAAAGTATAGTATGCAACTCTTGAATAAAACGGATTTATATCGAGGGCCATGAATCACTCGCGTCGCTCAGGATTCTAACTAACATCATGATCCCTACGGTCGTGACTCAATCGTCAGAATCCTTCACTTGCTCGTAATTCATCTATGGCCCTCGCTTTAAATCCGTCCTTTATTCACTAATTGCATAATATACTATTAAGGCGAGAGTCACTCGAGCTTAAAATAGTGTAGCTCCGGAGGTGGACACTCTACTTTTTATCACCCTCTATGAGAAAAACAAAGGTGTGTGATCCGACCGGTCAGGAACGAAGTTCCTTCTCACGTTTTCGCCATCATGGATTCCCATTTTGACCCCACTATCGGCCTTAACACCCTCGAAAACCATGAAAACGATACCCATGATGAAAAATTTGAAAATTTTCGGAGCCGCCATGTTGGATTTACATTTTGACCTCACTATCGGCTTTAGCACCCTTGAAAACCACGAAAACGATACCCATGATGATAAATTTGTAAATTTTCAGAGCCGCCATCTTGGATTTTCATTTTGACCAAACTCACACTTTCTCTCTCTTGCCAGCCTGTTAATTGTTCATACAATGTTCGTGTTTGATCTCTTTGGTGATTGGAACTTTTACTAACAATATCCACATTCCAAATTCAAGTCACTTTTAATCCCTAGGGATTGAAAAGCTATTTTAGTCCCTGTTTACGAGGACTAAACTAGCTCTTTTTGAATAAATGCGATAAAAAAAAACTTTTCACAAAATTTATGAAATTACGTTCTTTAAAAATTTACACCAAGGTTGGCTGGTAATAATTTTTTAATAATAATGATTTTCTTGCTCTTTTCATATAAATAAATTTGTTTAGCAGTATATAGTATGCAGGGTGGTAGGGACATGGACGCACAATCTGTTACCATGGATTCAGTACATGATTCTGGACCCTCCTGTGTTGAAATGTTTCGTCGGTAATTAAAATATTTACTTTGTGAAATAAATCCTAGTGAAGGCTTATCACTGGAATTATTTTAATTCAGACATTAGAAATACTGTTTGTGATGAATTTAAACCTGTATTTATTTACACGAGGAAAACATATGTCTCTTGAGTCTGTGCCTCAGCCTCTGCCTGAGCAGTGTAATTATCCAGGGGCTAATTAATATATCTTACACACTAAATAAAAACAGATCTTAATACTTCTTACCTCGATTGAGCATAACTGCTGATAATCTGATCATAGGAATCCAATTCGTAGAAAACAGTCACAGGCGCCTTCATTAATTTTGTTACTTCTATTTCTATATAACAAGAGCATTCTTTCCCTGTAGCGTTTAAACTGTCCTTACATTTTATTTGATTAGGTGGTGTCTCTGTGGGTGTGCAGTCAGTGTAATCTTTGACGATTTTATTTTCGTCATACTGAAAAAAAAAGCCAAATTTTAGAATTCTTCATATTTAATCCAATAATATAATATTAGTACGCCTTTTCTGTTAAATAAAAAAAAACAATATAACATATTGTTATAATATAAATTAAAAATAACATTGCTTACCGTAATATAATTAGACAGCAATATTATTCCCACTATAGAAAATATTAGACCAAATATTGCTGTGCCTAGCAATATAGCATTTATGCGATTGGCATTCCTTTTATCTAAAAAAAATAAATGAAAATGATATAGGTTACTAGCACCAATGAGAGAATATATTAAACATATAAAGTTATGATGTCTCCATCCGGACGTCAAGCCCGAGAAACCGGTAAGGTTGCGTTACCACTGCATTACAGACAAGCTCAGAGAAGACAAGATGTGCAGTGAAAAACAAGAACATCAGTGCCAGATTAACCACGTAGCAAGAGTAGCAATTGGTAGCAATTGCTAGGGGCCCCGCGTATCCAAACCCCACCTCCGCCTGAGCGTAATATTTTGAGTGAAATTTATCAAGACCGCGTGGTATATTGAAGTTACTTGATGTCACAAAAACTTGAAACGTAAGTACACGTTCGCACGAACGTAATAAAATCGCGGCGATCTTTTTTCGTGCACTTGATTTTCAACGGTCTGCTTAGCGCCGAGAGTTGAAAATCCAACAGTGTTTTTTTAACGTGCTGGGATGAGAGTGCGTCCCAGTGCGTTGGATTTTCAACGCTCGGCTTAACACCAAGAGTTCAAAATCCAGAGCGCGATAAAATCCCGCCGCGATTTTATTACGTAGGTGCGAACGTAGGCTTAGCCACATAAGAGGTTTAGCAAAATGCTACAGACCCCATACTCTGGGAGGGAGCGCGCTTGGATAGAAGGTCCAATGATGATATATTATGTAAGAATGGTCAAAATAAACGGAACCTCCGAGGTGCGGTATGCAAAGAAATTCCGAGCACGGTTCACTCGCGCGCGTGGAACACAACGCGCTGTCGACCCGGGCCTGGTCCTTATCGAACGGTGAGCTACCCTAGGTAGAATTTGCTACAGGCCCCACGCTAGCTAAATCCGGCACTGAAGAACATGTTTCAATATTTTCAACACATCAATAAATTTGATTGTCCGATCGTTAACTGTTTGTCAAAACATATTTACTAACACAATTATTCAGTTAAATGTTTGTTATACTAACAAATTATGGGATTTCAAAAATACATTTTTTATTTAGGGTAAGTTTAGGAAAAAAAGAGGATTGCTATAATCATCTGCCATAGACGGAATCCAAGTCAGTACTCATACAGCCTTTTTCTGCCCCCAAAAACTAAGCCCGGTTAGCTCGGATGTAAAAATATTGCGGCGGCATTTATTAAGGACTGGATTTTCAACTCTCAGCGTAGAGCCGAACGTTGAGAATCCAGCAGAGAGCATTCCAGACGAAAAGACACACTGTTGGATTTTTCACTCTCCGCGCTAAGCAAAGCGTCAAAAATCCAGTGTGAGAAAAAAATCGACGCGGGAAAACATCACCCGTGCGACCTGGGGGCCTACCACCAGCTCATAAACAGTATTATTTTAAATTACTTCAGTGGGAGAAAGAGATGGAGGTATACGACCTGTAGAGCTTCATCTCTTTCCCACACTGAAGTAATATTAAAATAATACTGGTTTATGAGCTGGTGGTAGCCCCCTGAGCTAACGCAGCCCGGTCAGTGGGTCGTCTTACAAAAAGTAAAGTGGTTACCATAACTTTCTTGCGGCGAATTCATTGTTGATTGTTCACGTTTTCCGTTTAATTACTTTTCGTCATTAAAGGAGATAGATTCGTTGATGGGCACCTTTCATTAGCTGTAACTGGGCGTGCACTGGCGAACTATTTTCTGTCAGATACAATGGTGCCGATTCTCTTGTACAACCTTAGTGTTATATACTCTGAGTGTACAACCAACTAAACTATCACTTCAATTTCTTATTTCTGAATCTGCAAACAAGATAAAAATAAAAATATGTTCTGCAAACAAGATTCTTCTATTCTATTTTTCTCTGTGGCGTACCAGAGTATCGTAGCCATAGCCCGATAGAAATCGGCATCTACTTGCTAGACCGTGGGAGTTTGGTGGGCGATAGCTCTGGCTGGTATGGTCGGGTCTAGCCTTGTAGCCAAGACCGTATAGGAGACCGTACCAGAGTACAAACATTTTTTACAAAAAAGTAAAATATATTTTATAAGAAATTATACCCTCCGTAGTCGAGTGTCGTAGTGACAAAACGTTACGGTGATATAGGTGTGACACCTTCCATTAAATCACTTTCCACAATTAAACTAGTACTAGCAGTTGGCATTTCATCATCATCTTCCTCGTCGTCATCACTATCACTATCGGAGTCGGCATTAACTCGAATAATCAATTCCTCTGTTAAAGTATCAACCACATGATCACTTCGTTTGTACTCCTCTTCAATATTTTTAACTTTTTCGCACAACTTACTCCACTCGCTTGCACTCATTAATTCTACCTTTTCTTTAATTAATTCAGTCACTCCTTTGACGCTCCAAGTAACGTTCTTCCTGGATACGTACCCTTTCATCGCAGCCCATGCCATCTCAATCGGATTGAGATCTGGGTGATACGGAGGTAGACGAATTACGTCATGGTTATACTCTGCCAATATTCTGTCTATGCTGAATTTCTTGTACTTGTTCTTGTTAGATTTTACTAGGTTTTATAGCTGCGGTTTTAACATATCCTCACTATATTCTATGCCTTTTTCTGTTAACCAGGCCTTTTTTTTTTTTTTTTTTTTTTTTTCTGGGCGAAGCGGGAGGGCGTGTCAGACTCTTACTGACTAAAACCCACCCGTGTTCCTTCGGTTGCCCTTTTGCCGGGGGCCACGATTTCCCGATCGGTTTTCTTCGAACCCCCGGCAGGCATTGGCCCTAGCGGACCCCGTCAATTCTGCCGACATCTCTTTTAGGCGCGCGTGGAACACAACGCGCCGTCGACCCGGGCTTGGTCCTTATCGGACGGCGAGCTACCCATTGCTCACCGTCCGCAAGCCCGCGCCTACGGTGGCCGGAAATCGGCTCGCGATTCCCGCCCCGGGCGTCTCCTCCTGCGGCGGTTAGGGGCGTGAGGGCGCGAAATTTGCCTCTCCCTCACGCGTTCCGCCTCCTCCTTCGCGAGCATTACCGCTTCGCAGAAGGAGGTGACGGCCTGCCATTTCCTCTCGCTCCGTACTGTTAACCAGGCCTGTACTTCAGATTTTTTTGGCATTTGATGTTGGTGCCGGGTCATACTGTTTATTATGGTAGGAAGCATTGTCAACTACCACGACGGAATTACTTGGCAGATTAGGTATTAATTGAGTTCGCAGCCATTTTTCATAATTATCAAAATTCATATTGTCGTGGTAATCGCCTGTCTTAATACCTGCTTTAAATGTGAGTAATGCATTTGGAATAAAACCTGTCTCGGACCCAGCATGAACAATGACTATCCGCTGTCCTTTTGAAATAGGTTTTTTAATACCTTTAGTTGACTCATCTGACCAGGCTTTGGTAGTTGAATGAGAAGAATCTACATATGATTCATCCGTATATACTATAGGCCTTCCTTCATGTCTATACTGGCTCATTCGTTTTAAATATTCAATTCTTTTTAATCGAATATTTGAGGTCTCTATCAGCACCTGCCTATTATTTTCCGTGTTCTTCCATTTGAACCCTAAACTTTTGATAATTCTCCTCAAACTTCGTTCAGAGTTTTCTTCGCAGTTTTTCTACAGTGGGCAATTCTTTTTCGGTGATATGAAAATTGTGTAAACACCTTTTAATTACTCCCTGGTCAAAATTATCAACACCTGTGATAGGTTTCGCTCTAGGTCGTTTTTTTCCTGGTGTTCTAGATACAGAAAGAAACTCATCACCACAACTTTCTTTCACAATTCGCCTCACAGTTGCAACAGATGTGTTTGTAGCCTCCGCTGTTCTTTTTTGAACTTGTTTTAAATTTCTGACTCCTTCTTCAGCCTCCTTTTTCATAAAACAGTTTACATGGTAAATCAGTTTTCTGGCTTGTCTATTTAAAACAGTGTTTTTTCTTGGCATCTTATACCTAAAAAGAATTTAAATACACATGTATCTGCTTCGCTCCGCTCCCCCCCCCTCCTTATAGTCTATGTCACTCAGGACCAAGGCAGCTTTCAACTGGTGAAAGAATTTTTTAAATCGGTCCAGTAGTTTGGAGCCTATTCAATACAAACAATCAAATCTTTCCTCTTTATAATATTAGTGTAGATAAAAACTTCATTTATAGTATGCATTTCGAAACAAGTGGGGAAAGTTTGTTATTGCATTCGAAGCGAGATACTCATACGAGTCGCGCAGCGCCGAGTATGGTAAGTAACCAAGAACAAATGCCCACGTGTATCGAACAACGTTCTTCAATATACTTCCGTAGAAATAAAATAATCGAATGAAAAATAGTTTTGCTATTTTTTTTTTTCCCCACTTTGCTTTCGATAAATATCACCTTTTATTATAATTACAAAGGTCTAATTAATAACAAATTCACATAAAATATTTGAGTTCTAACTTGGCAGTTAATTAAAACGATGCAGTTTAAAAATTGGTGTCAATTAAATTGGCCGGAATTGTACTCGTCGTCGTGAGGTACGTGCAACAGGAGTAAAGAACGAATCCCGAGTGACGGCTATGACGCGATGCGCTACAGGCCAATCACACTTTACCCCGCCCCCGCGCCTCACTTCATACCACCAAAGGGACCCAATAACTCACTTTTGCGCAGGTGAAGGTCAGCGCTCAAGAATCGTGCCGATGATTTTATCGTGTACGGGGTACGCGATAGCTCTGGCTGGTATGGTCGGATCTAGCTTTGTAGCCAAGATCGTAGAGTCAAGGACGACTCAGCATTCCTTTGGGAAGTGCGCATGTGATTGTTGACCGCGAATGAGATACCCGGGGCTTTGTTAATTGGTTAATGACTTTGGGTCAATTCTTAAATTATCAGTTTACATGATCCTCAATAGTACCTGGACTCTGATTGATTGTCATGTTGCTTATTTAATTGTTATCCCTGCCTATAATTTGAATTGAATGAAATTTTCAATCATTTGAATGATGTTAGATATGTGATGTTAGTTAAATAAACAAACTTTACAGAAGTTCACGTTTATGTTAGGTGAAGAAAGATGCCAGTAAGTCATGTACCAGACGTAGTAGATGATGATCACAGTGGTGATGAGCAAACCTAAGTTATGGGAACCACGCGAGTAGGGTTCTCTAACGGCCGTATTGTGTGGGACCGTGCCAGTAGGTAGACTGGCGGAGGTCGGGGTCTGGAGAGACCATAGTTTTGATCCATGCGCTGGATGTGTGAGAGCAATGCGATTGCTAGTCGGCTGGAGAGCCATGGCGTTAGAGTGGTTTACTCGTGTGTGGGTTTCTAAGGCTCTTAGTGAAAAGACGATTGTTAATGTGGAAAACGATGGTACCTGGCTCTGGTTGATGATTTTTGCCATAATTAGACGAAAGTTTGTGAGTTCATTGAGAAGTAGGAGTATTGTTTTGTAAAGTGTTGAGGATTAAAGTTTCCTTATCTCAAAAGTTGGAACCCGTAAATGGTCAGAATTGGCCGAGTCGAACAGGCACTGTTGTTGAGTTTTGGTTGCAGGTAAACACACGAGGACGTGTGCATAGCAGGACGGCCGTGTCGGATCCGGTCATTAGTACGGACACGAAACGAATCGCAAGCGCGCCACTGGCGACATCAAGTGTGATTTACCGACACCAAAAAAGGCGCGCTTCTACAGAGTCGTGATGTTTGATGGCCAAGGCGAGGAGGGCATTGAGCCTCTGGTCGCATTGGAGTCAAGACGTCGCGGAACTGTTCTCGATTCGTGGTGCTCAGTTATTGTGTTAGTTGTAATTTGTGATCATTTTGTTAATTGGTGATTTTAATACTTACTAAACAATACTACACATTATACGCTAACACACCTCATGTACATGGATGACATAAAATTATATGCAGCTGATAAAAACGCACTTTTCCAATTAGCGGACACGACTCAACAATTTTCTGAAGATGTTTGTATGTCATTCGGAGTAGATAAATGTAAAATTTTGTCAGTTGTAAAAGGAAAAGTCCAAAATAATAGTTACATACTCGAAACAGGTGAATCCATAGAGCCGATGGATGAACAGAGTACATATAAATACCTAGGCTTTAAACAGTCCAGATAGATACAACAAAAGATGATAAAGCAAGAACTGCTCAAAAAGTTTTCACACCGTCTCAACCTTATCTTGAAAACCCACCTTAACTCTAAAAACACAATTAAAGCCATCAACACATTCGCAATACCCATTTTCACGTACTCTTTTGGAATTATATGCTGGTCAAAAACAGATATAAAAAAATTACAACGCACTATCAATACATCTCTTACCAAACACAGAAAACACCATCCAAAATCAAGCATTCAGCGACTAACCCTACCGCGCCAAGAAGGAGGAAGAGGATTAATTGACATACACAATTTGCACAACAAACAAATTCTTTCACTCAGATCATACTTCCGTAACAAATCAGAACATTCATCATTACACAAACATGTAACAGACGCAGATAAAAAACTTACACCACTCAACTTACAAAATAGAAACACTCAAATTAATGAAAATCTCATAAGTACACAACAAAAAATTGCCGCATGGTCTGCCAAAGCCCTTCACGGAAGACACCGAGCCTACCTGAGTCAGCCACACGTCGACAAAGCTAAATCGAACGAATGGCTCAAACGAGGCGAGCTATTACCCGAGACCGAAGGGTTCATGCTGGCGATACAGGACCAAGTAATAGCGACTCGCAACTATAGAAAATACATTATAAAAGACCCTCGTCAACCGACTGACTTATGCAGACATTGTAACAATGCCTCTGAGACCATACAACATATTACAGGAGCCTGCAAATCACTTGCACAAACTGACTATAAGCACCGACATGACCAAGTTGCTGCAATTGTACACCAACATTTAGCATACAAATATAATTTCATAAATGAGATGATACCTTACTATAAATATAAACCCGAAATTATACTAGAAAATAGGAATCAGAAAATTTATTGGGATCGGACGATAATAACAGACAAAACTATACATTTCAATAGACCAGATATAACCGTTCACGACAAAACTAATAAAGCAGTTTACCTTATAGATATAGCTATCCCTAACTCACACAACATTCAAACCACAATATCTGAAAAGCTAAGTAAATATCAAGACCTCGCCATAGAAATAAAAACCCAGTGGAAAGCACAAACCGTTCACATCGTCCCTATAGTACTCTCATCCACTGGTATAGTACCCAAATCTCTTACACAAAGCCTGAACACTCTACACATGCCCGCCCATACCCTGCACCTGTTACAAAAAGCCACAATTCTCAACACCTGTCGCATCACCCGGAAGTTCCTTACTTCTTCCACAATATCATCAACGTTCTCTATTTAAATTCCCCCTTACACACTTGGTTCCGGCCCGTGTGCAAGGTTTTTGTACTCTCTTTTATGAGAAGAAAATTAAAGAACTCGAAATAATAATAATAATAAGCCGGCTGGAGTGAACACTGACGAGGAACGGCGCTCCCGCCTCATTCTTGCCTTAATTGGCCGGCTTGAGTGGAGATTCGCAAGAGCAAACGTGCTCGGAGGAAGGAAGTATTTCAGTAAGTGCTCGTAGGGATCTTGACCATCTTCCGGGCTCTGGGATTGTTCTGAAAGCTGTGGAATACCTCTCCACTCCTCAAGCACCTCAGGACATGTTGCCTCCTTGTTGCTACGTCACTATGTGCTAGCGACCGTTTCTGGGGGCCCATTATTGAGTGTGCGAGTCACCCCCTGCCATTTTATCCGTGTAAATATAAAACATTGATCAGGCAGGGGCTATAGTCTTACCATAGTTCCAGGTAACCAGTCCACTTTAGCTACCCAAACCCATAATCCAATGTTTTGTTTCCATGTACTGCAATAGCCCTACACCAACCGGGGGTTGTCCTTTGGTGCACTTGTATAGTGCATACAGGGATAATCGTCGGTTGGTGCCTCATTTCTTTAATAGCGTCTAACGGGCCTCTACGAGTTGGCTTCGGCCCCTCGTACGCCTTCCAAAGGACCGGGATCCATGGTCCCGAGAATAGTTAAAAACTAAAAATAATAATAATTAATTACTGGCAACACCAAAGTCAACAAAAGCCTTGAAATTTTATTTTCTGATTTTTCACCTTATTTAATATTATTAATATCTTTCGAGGCAGTATGCACGCAGTTTAATAGTTTTTAAGTGTAAAAAAGAATCCAGAAACAAACCTGAAACCCCATATATTTCACAAAAGAACAAAATACATGAACCAAAAACTGCCGAACAGGAGGTGACATCAGCTGTCATGTCACCCACAGAGTACATTTTTATATAGATGTCACCTCCGTCCGATAAAACAGAAAAGAAAAAAATCAAGCGAAATGTTGACACGATCTGCCGCCCGTAAAGCACGCCCACCACCTCCGGACTCGTCGCTCAGCTCCGCCTCGCCGCCACCGGTATCCAGCTCCATTGTGAGTGCTGTGACAACACCGGCTGCGGTAGTTGCGTCGAGCTCGAGCGACGAGTATTTCTCTCCACCCACGACACCACCACCTGCTCGTCGACGGGGAGGACGCCGGCTGCCGGACGGTTTAGGACCTCGAGGCCCACCGGCCTCTGATAGGGTCCCAGCTCCCGGCGGAAGTGTGCAGCGCATGAGATGGACACGCTCCATCAATGAAAACGTCATGCGCTCATACTATGGGGCTACAGATGGAGGAAATAATCTGACCGCGTACCGTGTTCGGATGCTCTCTCTTTTTCAGGTGCTTGAGCCAGCTGTCAACGTTTCGGCACAACGACTATCGGATCAGGTGCGGGTCATCCAGCGTAATCATATGCTGGACGACACTACACTTGATCGCCTACGAGTTGAAATGCAGAGTAGCCATGCCGTTGCTCCCCCGTCGCAGACTATTGTAGTAATACCACGGTCAAACACAAGCCAAGCTGACGAGGGGAGTGACGACAGGGCTACAATCGTAAGTACCCAATGCAATGAGAAATTGAGGAGTGCTTTGGAAGGTGCGATTCACTAATATCGATATATGTCGCCCGAACTTAGGCCACGCTTACCTCGTTTGCCCATGCATAACAAAAATAGGGCGCTGGTGGCGGTTCTGGATTCGCAGTTATCAAACTATTTTGATGACTGCGAAGACCTCACAGATACTCACTCATTTCTGTACTGCGCGGCTGTAGCGGCATGTCGTGTAGCTCACGTCAAATTTGCTAATAGTTCTAGAGCTACACGACCGTAACCAGCCGTACCAGCTTGGCAGTGCAGAATTGAGCGCCGTATTGGTGAGGCCAGAGCGCTCATCGGCAAACTAATCTGCTTCAGGGAGGGCAATACTCGCCCTAGAGTGATGCGCTTTGTGAGGCGGGCGTTCTCAGGGACTGATATCAGCACTGAGGACTATAATGTCCCGTGTCACAGAGCGCATCGACTTTCTGAAGCAGAAAGTGTATGCATGGGCAAACCGTATCCGTAGGTATAAGAGGCGAGTAGATCGATACACTCAGAATCGCACCTTCCAGAGCGATGAAAGTTGGGTTTATAGGGCTTGGGAGCGACCGAACCAAAATGTGGCTGACACGCATCTGCCAGATGATGATGCCATGTACTCTTTCTGGCGCAGCATCTGGTCGGTGCCTGTCAGTCACACCGAAGGTGAGTAGACTCGGGAAGTCGAGCGAGCCTGCGATCCAATACCAGAAATGGGGGCCATTACCATCTGCCCCCAAGATGTGGCTCGTTCAGTCCGTCCGTTGCCCAACTGGAAGTCTCCAGGGCCGGACGGACTGCACAACTTTTGGATTAAATGGTTCGTAAGATCGCACGCTCGCTTGGCGGCTCAGTACCAGACTGCTTTAGAGTCTGGTTCGCTACCCCAGTTCCTAACGACAGGAGTTACCCACCTGCTCCATAAATCTGGCAGCACCGCGGAACCCAAAAATTATAGGCCGTTCACGTGTTTACCGACGGTCTATAAAGTTCTTACATCCATTTTGAGAGCTAAAATTAACAGACATATAGTCACCAACTCCATCATGTCTGCCTCTCAAAATGGATGTAGGAACGGATCTCGCGGTACTAAGGAGCTACTCCTCATTGATATGGCCATTAGCCAACAGGTTCGCCGTTCCCGAAAGGATCTGTCGACATGTTGGATAGATTATAAGAAGGCCTACGACTCGGTGCCACATACATGGCTCATGAGG
This sequence comes from Agrochola lychnidis, assembly GCA_963680765.1. Taxonomy (NCBI): domain Eukaryota; kingdom Metazoa; phylum Arthropoda; class Insecta; order Lepidoptera; family Noctuidae; genus Agrochola; species Agrochola lychnidis. The sequence continues at coordinate 10,709,208 of OY796868.1, read as the reverse complement.
GTGCTGGAGTTGTATAAAGTAGATACAACTCTACGCACTTTCCTGATGTCGTGTATGGGGCAATGGAGGACGGTCCTTCGCTATCCAGGATGTCGAAATATCCAGAGGAATAGTGAGCCGATAAGGATTGAGCGAGGTATATTCCAGGGAGACAGTTTGAGTCCGCTCTGGTTCTGCTTAGCCCTGAATCCTCTAAGCACACTGCTGGAGGATTCAGGTCTTGGCTATCGGCTGAGGAGAGGTGGTCAGGTTATATCTCACCTCCTCTACATGGATGACCTAAAACTCTTTGCCCCCAACAATTTGCGGTCATGTAAAGCGAGGGGAGATTGTGGAATCCGTGGGAACCCAACTCTCGGATTCCATAAACCTTAGAGCCCTCTCCGCATCCGAAACCTATAAGTATTTAGGTATGTCGGAAGCGTTGGGCATCAATGTTACTGACATGAAGCAATCGTTGAAGGAGCGCTTCTTTGGCCGCCTGAAGAAAGTATTTAATAGTCTTATCAGGCGGAAACAAGGTGCGCGCCTTCAACGGTTGGGTCATGCCGGTTTTGATGTACTCTTTCGGCATACTCAAATGGACTCAGACTGAACTCGACGCCTTGGATAGGAGGGTCCGTACGCTGCTAACTGCATATCGAATGCATCACCCACGGTCATCGGTAATGAGACTGTATGTCCCGCGAAAATGTGGAGGTCGAGGCTTTTTAAACGCTAAGACACTCCACAATCGCGAGATATGCAGTCTCAGGGAATATTTCCTAGAAACCGACGTGGGGATGCATCAAGATGTGGTTGCGATAGACAAGGGCTTTACCCCGCTCTCCTTGGCTAAAGAGAACTGGCGCAAGCCTGTAGTGCTTGACACTAACGATCGCAGGGTGATATGGCAGAGTAAGGAGCTTCACGGGCGCTACTTCCGGGCCCTGCATGGGCCCGATGTAGACTTACTAGCGTCCGTAGCCTGGCTGCGTTTTGGTGACCTCTTTGGGGAAACCAAAGGTTTTGTCTGTGCAATTATGTGATAGCAGTAATAGTGGTGCGTGTACGAGTAACATGTGGAGGGGATGTGTAGTGGTGTGATGTGTTATGTGCTTTTTGTGGGTTTGTATGTGTGAATGAATATAGGGTGAATGTGTGTGGATGTATGTGTGAATATGTTTGTGAGTGTGCGTTTTTTTCATTTAGGCGATGTAAGTGAGTAGACTCCGTGTATGTGTAGTCTTTCTGTAGTAGCCACTCTGTTAATGTTTTTTTTTAATATGTGTGAATTTAAATCTATAATTTTTATATGTTTATGAACTTTTTCGTAAATGTGCCCACTTAGGGTATAAAACTGGCGTTTAGCGAAAGAAGTTTTGTGCTGAGTACCCGGGATAACAACTGTTCGTTTGTTTGGGTCGGACTTAGGAAGACTGGAGTGTTTTCTAAGAGTCGATTTAAGCACAAAGAGTTGACGAACCGAAAGGACTTTGCAATCAGAGTAGAGTTCAGTGGTTGGGTATCTATAGGGTTTTTTGTCATGACTTTTAGAATCGCTCTCTGTGCTCTCTCAACTCTCAGAAGGATAGTCTTTGCTGCACCGCCCCAAACAGCGATACAATAGCCAATGACCGATTGACATAGAGCGTAGTACACGATTTTCAAAGTGTCAGCATTAGCCGACTGTCTGAGAGACTTGAAAATGTGTATCAGGCGCATCGTTCTGGTAGTGAGGGCATCAATTTGTTTATCCCACCGTAAACCGTCGTCTATCTGCACTCCCAAATACTTTACACTGTCAGTTCTAGTGAGTGCTGGGCATGTACAGGGTCCTAAGGAGTTTGAGCATGTGTGAGCAGTTAAATTAAAGATATTTGTCGGTGCGGTGTTACGACGTATTGCAAAAGGAATGTAGGTGGTTTTTTGCAGGTTAAGTGTAAGTAGATTTGAGTTGAGCCATTCCATTACTTGAGCCAGAACCATTTCTGCTTTTGTTTTGAATATCCCACGTAAGTCCCTGCACGAGAATAGCAGTGTCATCTGCATACGCATATATATTACAGTCTGGGAGACTCATTCTGCACAGATCGTTGACGTAAATAAGGAATAATGTTGGACCCAGGATACTTCCTTGGGGAACGCCATATGACACTAATTCCTCGTCGCTAAAGTACGTATCAATTTTGACACATTGAGTACGATTTCTGAGGTAATCTTTAAAAATATCTAGCAATATGCCACGTACACCGAGAAGCTCCAACTTAGAGGTAAGTACGGGAATAGAAACTGTGTCAAATGCTTTGGAAAGGTCTAGGAAAATACCTAGGCATTTTATCCTTTGATCCAAACATTTAGCAACTATCTGCGTGAAATCCAGTACAGCATCTTCTGTTGACAACCCAGGACGGAATCCATACTGGTTTTCAGCAATGATCTGGTTTTTGTTAAGGAAGCTGCGCAAACACTTATTGAGAATCTTCTCTAGAATTTTCGATAGCGCTGGCAGAACAGATATTGGCCTGTAATTATTGACACAGTTTCTACTTCCCCCTTTGTAAATAGGATGAACGATTAGGGATACTGTGTATCTGCCCATTAGTTTTAGACGTCAAATAGCTAGGCTATTAGCTTTTAATATTAACCCAGACATAATTAGTATGTCGAAGTCTTATAGAATTAGTACCACAATTAGTAATAGTACTAATGTTAAGGTGGTTAGCACAATTAGTTTAAACTAGTTTGTAAGACAACAGAAGGTACCAATAACAGTATAATTAAACTTAATAACAAAAAGGTATTTTCTAGCACTAACATAGTTAACTGTACAAAAGGGGCTAAGCAGAAATCCTTGAAATTATTACATCAAAATATTCAAGGTTTTTCTTCCAAACAATTGGAAATTGAATTGTTTTTAGAAAAAACAATGTTTGACATTATATGTTTAACTGAGCATTGGTTAAAAGATTATGAAATGTTAATTAACTATGAGAATTATAGTGTGGCCAGTTGTTTTAACCGAAAATCAATGCTGCGTGGAGGTTCATTAATCTTAATTAAAAGTTGTATTAAATCAAAAACCCGTAATGACATAGTTGAACTGTCGGTTGAACATAGCATTGAACTGTCTTGTGTTGAGCTAGATAAGCATGTTATAGTGTGCGTTTACAGACCCCCAAATTATCAAAACTACTCTATATTTGAGTCAGTAATGGAAGATGTTTTGGCAAAACTTGCAACTTGTAATAAATCAGTAATTATTTGTGGTGACTTTAACATTAATATTTTAGAAAATAATTCAAATACCGGTAGATTTTTAAATTTATTCAAATCATTCAATTTGTCACATGTGTTTGTGGAACCGACCCGAATAACTACATCTACTGCTACATGTATTGATAATGTGTTTTGTTGCTGCGACTATTTAGATAAAGCCATAGTTAATTATCTCCCTTCGGATCACAGTGGTCAATCCGTAACTTTTGAGTCTAACATACCATTACAAAAAGTGCAGATCAAATTCAGACCAATAACAGCTGTTAATTTAAATAAATATAATAGCACTTTAGTTTGTAAGTTAAGTAATCAGGTCCTTACAATGAACAATGTTAATATTTTGTATAAAGAATTCTTTTCGTTAGTCCAATCCGAGTTCAATAATTGTTTTAAGAAGAACACTAAAACTATCAGCCCTAAGTTTTTATTTAGTGACTGGGCAACTACAGGACTCAGAAAAAGTAGGGATAGACTTTTCGAGCTGTATGGCCTTAAGCCTTATATTAACACGGAAACTTTTAATAAGTATGTTGCTACTTACTCTAGAACTTTTAAGAACACTTGTAAGGCAGCTAAAGCCTTATACATTAGCAACAAGGTTAAATCAGCAGACAATAAAATACAGACGGTTTGGAAAATTATCAATAATGAAACGAACAGAAACAAAAAGCATAATTCTGATTATACACTGAAGACGTCATGTGGTGGTCTCATTTGCGATAGCAAAGAAGTTGCTCAAGAATTTGTAAATTTCTTTACCAGTATCCCACTTAAAACTACTGAAACCTTAAACTCCTCGCCCTCACTCTCTTTTGATTTATTAAGGGCCAACGTTTCAGCATGCCCGATTGAATTTAACTTTAAGCATATTAACCCCATAACGGTAATAAAAGCTTTTAAACAAATCAAGATCAAATTGACCGAAGATCTTTGGGGGATGTCCATTAAAGTCTGTACCTCCATAATTGAGACCATAGCGCCTTACTTAGCCTTAATATTTAATTTGTGTGTGGATCAAGGAGTCTTCCCGGATTTAATGAAATACAGTAAGGTAATACCACTTTTCAAATCCGGGGACAGTAAAGACACCAATAATTATAGACCCGTATCCGTGTTGCCGGTATTCAGCAAGGTGTTTGAAAAAGTAATGCTTAATCAAATGCTCAGTCATTTTAACACAAATAAAATCCTTCACGATCAACAGTATGGTTTCACCAAAGGACGTTGTACAACCGACGCTGGTGTAACCCTATTAAGACACATTTTTAACGCGTGGGAAGAGGCCCAAGATGCCATAGGGATCTTTTGTGACCTCTCCAAAGCATTTGATTGCGTCGATCACGAAACCTTACTCTTGAAACTAGAGCATTACGGACTTGGAAAACTTGCACTCAATTTAGTAAAATCTTATTTAAATGATAGACAACAGCAAGTTCAAATAAACGGTATCAATTCACTAGGTTTAAAAGTAAAATTAGGTGTGCCACAAGGCTCGATATTGGGTCCATTCCTCTTCTTAGTATACATTAATGATCTACTCCATTTATTAAAAAATCAACCACAAATGGTGTTATTTGCTGACGATACTTCTTTAATTTTTAAGGTAGATAGACGTGCTACAAATTTTAACGACGTAAATAACGCCCTACTGCAGGTCCAAAATTGGTTCACTGCTAATAATTTAGTATTAAATGGAAAAAAAACTAAGTGCATAAAATTTTCTTTACCAAATGTCAAAAGTAGTGATTGTGAGATAGTATTGAATCAAGAGAAACTAGAATTCGTTGATAAAACTATTTTCCTAGGGATCACGCTCGACTCAAGGCTGCAATGGGGTCCTCATTTAACATCTCTTGCAGGACGGCTAAGTTCAGCAGCATATGCTGTCAGAAAAATCCGTCAGTTTACTGATGTAGATACCGCGAGGCTAGTATATTTCAGCTACTTTCATAGTATCATGTCCTACGGTATTTTACTGTGGGGACGGGCTGCAGACATCGAGTCTATTTTTATTCTCCAGAAAAGAGCGATCAGAGCCATATATTGTCTCCGCAGGCGCGATTCTCTAAGGAAACTGTTTAAGGATATTAACATCATGACGGTACCTTGTCAATATATCTATGAAAACATCATGTACGTAAGAAAGAATTTACATCTTTTTAGCAAAAGAGGTGATAGACATAATTATAGTACTAGAAATAGGGACCTATTAGTTCAACCAGGTTTCAGACTAGCTAAAGTAGATTCATCTTTCATGGGATACTGTTTAAAATGTTACAATAAAATTCCTCCCCACATACTTCAACTGAATGAGACGAAATTCAAATCTTGTATAAAACGCACACTATGCAGGCAGGCATATTATACGTTGGGGGATTACATCACTGATAAAAATGCTTGGCTCAATGCTGGTCCTGCTCCACAACCACAACTAATTGATTAACATTTGCAAATACTGTTGGAGCTGCTGAAGATTGTAAGAGCATCTTTGCATTGTATAAACTCAATCTCTTTTGTATTATATAATTGCATAGCACACTATGTGAGCACTATGTACTAAAGAGTTATCATTTACCGGGTAATATGTCTTGCATTGACTTGAATGTGCCCTGGCGGCTGTGAGTATGTCATGCTCACTCAAATGTTTCGCTGATGGTGGCGCGTGTGTTGGATCATTTAGCTCCCTTCAAAATGGTTGAGCTGAATGGTGCTAATCCATGCGTCATGTTCGTGAACGGGCGCCGTCAGTTGGGACTGGTCATCTCTTAGCTGCCAGAGCTTATTTTTATTTTTTTTGAATTGTTCTTTTTTATCTTTTTATTACGGACGCTTCTCATGTGCACATCTTTCTACATTGTTCTCACATGTATAATTTCAACATGAATGATGTAACCAATATTTTGTAACAATTTTTTATTTAAAAGAGTGTCCGTGGAGTTTCTTGCCCGTTCTTCTCCATAGGTACCTACTACGCTTTGGAATGGGCAACTAGCTTCATACCTATTTCTGACTGACCGATTCCTTGACAATTCAAAAGTGCCTGTAAATGGTTTAATTGAAATAAATGATTTGAGTTTGAGTTTTGAGTTTGAGATTGCCTTTTTTAGGGCATCGGGAAAAACTCCAGTCTGCAGGCAGCGGTTGCAGAGGTAGGTTAGTGGTTGTAGCAATACATGTCGGCAGCTTTTTAGAATAGAAGATGGTATTCCATCCCAACCCACGGCACAGTCATTCCGTAATTGAAGGATAATTGATTCTACCTCAGCTTCGTCGACGTCCAGAACAGCAGGAGAATTTAGTGTGGAGTGTTGAGGGGTGTTCCCGATAAAGGGGGCTATACTACTAGCTGGGGATGACGGACCTAGGTTCTGTGATATTATGTCTGCTGCCAGGTTTTCCCCCACTGTACCAAAAAAGTGACACACTTCGTTAACGGAGGATTTCGGATTATCTTGTATTTCCAACAGCTCAGAAGGACTGACGTGCGTTTTACATGTGTTAGTTATTTGTTTTATTGTTTTCCACAAATTTTTCGGGTTCTTACTAGCTTTTTGTAGTTCGCTCTGCTCATATGAATTTTTTAATTTTTTAAGTAAATCATTGCAAAAATTTCGGTACCGAACGTAGGTAGTTTTTAAAATCGGGTTGTCTGGTGTCTTTTTTGAGTTCATGTGCATTTTGTCACGATTTTGTATACATTTTAGTAATCCAGGTGTTATCCATGGTTTATCCTTTTTTTCCTTGGAATTTTTATTATCTGCGAATGTTTCGGTATGGCTGATTTTATTATATTTATGAATTCATTCATGCATGCATTAACGTCATCTATTTGGTATATACTTGCAAAATCGACCTCTTCTAACTCCAACATAACAGCTTCGTGATTTCCGACTGGTTTTCCGTTGTGGGTTGGCTTTTGCAATATTAAGTAGGACGGCTTTATGATCTGTTATAAACGAATCCAAAACAATTGTAGTTGATGAAAGGTTAGACTTTAGCAGTATGTGGTCTAAACAATGTTCTAACCTAGTGGGAAAAAGATGGGTTGGCATGAGCCCGTGAGAAGCATTCAGAGTTAAGTAGTCAAAACTACGGACATCCCTATTTTCTGGTCTAATATCAATATTTAAATCACCTACAATGGCGATATTAGGGCATGAGGATAGGCCGTCATAGACATTATTCAGGCTAGTTATGAAATTGTCGAAATTGTCCTTTGAATTGAATGATGGAGAACGGTACACAGCAACCACGGCAAGGTTTTTGTCTATTTGACATACGAGACAATTTCCACCCTTGAATTCCGGTTCCCATACGTAGCTATGTAGGCTTAGTTTCGTGTAAATTATGACGCCATCATTTTGATTCGCATTGATACCTGTCGAGTGCGACACAAAACCATCCAATGCTGGTAGATAAGTAGCTTTGCTAAGCCAACATTCGGTTAAGACGACAATGTCAAAGTCAATTTTAGTTGAAGTTAGTAGTACTTGGAGCTGGCTAAAGTTTTTGTTCACACTACGAAAGTTTATATGTAACAGGGTAATATTGCCATTAGAAATATTGAAATATTTCAAACGTTCCTCTGGACTACAGACAAAAGAATTAAAATTTATTTGATCAAGCTCGTCATTTATATTATTTATGATAGCCATTTGGACTTAGCAGCATAACCAAAAAGTGGAATAGATATATGAATGTGAATAGTTGGGACATGTTTGGAGCCTAAATGAATGGTGCATCGCTCTATGGATATTAGATGTGTCGTTGTGAGTGTGTCGCAGTGAAGAAGTATATTATTATTGTGTTTTGGGTTTCGTGTTTTTCTGTGGAGTATGGATGAAAGAATGTGAGGTGAGAATTGGTGATCTCTTATATGTATAAAGCAGAGAAAGATAATTATTTTAAATCTATACATTACTGAAAAATACAATAAAAATAGTCAAATGTTTGTGTTTCCAAGATCTTGAAGACATTTGTCCGAATGGATTATAATTTGTTTGTCTTCTTCTTGTTTACGCAGGAAGATATTACCATTGGGTATCCAGCAGTATTTGTAGGCTTTACTTTTAGCAAACTCTCCAGCTTGATAAAACAGCTTTTTAGTCGTAGCGGGGAGTTGTTCGGCGATGTAAAACGGCTGGGGCTTACCTGGTATACCGACGAGTGCGGTGTTTAATTTTTCTTCCTTCCCTTTTACTTTATTAAACGATCGAGTAGCAGATATAATTGCCTGTTTTGTTTGCACCTTTGTGAACTCCGCAATAATCGGGCGCGGAACGGTGGGACTGGTAGATTTACCAGGAAGCCGATAAATATCACGAATATCTGATTCCGGGATAAGCAGCCCAACCACGTTTCCAATCTTACCCACCGTTTTTATCAGGCTGGTAAAGGTTTCGGAATTGTCCTGCGGGATATTTCGGATTTCAATCGCAGACGAGCGTGACTTATGTTGTAGGTCAAGTATCTTCTTTTCCAGATTCTCAGTGTAATTTTGTTGTATCCGGCGATCTTTTCTTAATTCCTCGATCTCTTTTTTCATATCTTCGAATTGTGAGTTCATAAAGGACATTGATTTCATGATCTCTTCATTAGTCACTCGAATTTAAGCATTGGACGCCTTAATTTGATCATTTTGGCTCTTAATTACAGCGATATCTCTCAATAATGTAGCCATTAGGGTAGTCTGTTCAGCCGACGTACACGATATATCTTGATTATTCTTGTCTTCATCTAGTGGGCTAAACTCAACCCCACCTTGTGGGGAATTCCTTTGGCGTGGCCGCTTGTTCCTGTTAACATTTACATAATCGCTAATCTTGACGGCCGAGTTAATGTCAGGTTCGGATTGGGTCTGAGTCAGGCCCAGAGTATTGACTTGTGATTTAGGCGTATTAGGAGGTGAATGCGGTACTCCAGCCATAATAGGTGGCTGCCAATAAAATGTATGATAATTCAATCACCTGGCCCACAAGGCAACCGGTAAACAATCCACTTCAATCTTTGTGGCACGCGCAGGACAAGTGTCGTAGCACTCGTAGCCGATGCAGTGCTCGTAGGCAAAATCGTAGGCTCGTAGCACTACTAACCATCGGTCATAGGCGAGCGTGACGTCAGTAGCGCGTAGCGCACCGGTATTTGAGAACCTGTTGTAATCTGCACGGTGGCGCGTTGCTTACGCGCTAATCTTGGTCGTCACTACGCCGGGGCGTCGCCGGTTCAAATCCAGCCAATTCGCAATCACTTTTGGGATTCTATTTCGAGCAGCAATTACAAAAATAGTTGCGTCCCCTTCCAGGACCGCCCGCCCAGTGGGAGTAGCCGGCAGGTAAAAACATTTAAAGAGTGACAAGGAATTGGATTTAACTAACTTCAACCAATCACAAAACTTAAAGATCTAAAAAGCATTTGGAAACGAAAAAACATACAAAAAATAAATATAGGGACTTCTAGCGGATTCCTAGAAAATATTTTTTCCCATATCTGGCAGAATTTTTCAGGTCATCTAGGGACTTAAAATTTTGTAGAACGGCAACACTGATTTTGTTCACAATCGCTTCAGATCGATAAACACAACTAGGGATGAGCAAGTGAAAAAAATATATCGATATTTATCGTATCGATATTTTTAAACAGTATCGATAATTATCGAGTGAAAAATATCGATATATCGTCAGTTTTTGCATGATTATTCATACATAAATTTTTAAAGTATTCAAACTTTGTTCAACAAAGAATAGACGAAAATAGAAGAAAATAGTATTTTTTATTAATGCTCGAGCCTAAACAATTATACACAATTTAATCAAACCAGTAGTCATCAGATATGGACATTAGGAGCATTTGATGTGCTCGCCTATCAAAGAGGTTAAACACAAAACCAAAGTTGCGTTACAAAAATCGAAATTGATACGAATTCGATACTCTAAAATAAATATCGAATATCGATATATCGCGATTAAAAATATCGACGATATAATTATATCGATAATTGTATGGAAAAATAGCGATATTTTTATATATCGATATTTTTTGCCCATCCCTAACACAACACTTTGTTGATCATAATGAACTGTCAACTTCGATCAATAATAGTTATTAATAACTATTCTTGATCGAAGACTGTCAACCGAGATTAATTTTTATCCATATTCAAGAATATGGATACTGGTGATCAAGTTAAAAAAAAACAAACACTAAACAAACCTGATAGCAGGTGACAACGAACGTACACAAACTAACAACACAAAAAACAGCTAAAATTCTGAACACACGCAGACCCACTGCGGTCCCAGTGTGGTCAGTGGTGGATTGGACAGTGTTGCCGTTTTACAAAATTTTAAGTCCCTAAATGATCTGAAAATTCCGCCAGAAATGGGAAAAAATGTTTTCTAGTAATCCGCTAGAAGTCCCTAGATTTTTTAGAATATTTTTTGTATGTTTTTTCGTTTCCAAATGCTTTTTAAGATCTTTAAGTTTTGCGTAAATTTCAGAGTGGCAATAACTATAAAATGCTTTAGTTGTGTTACCTGGCACGAGTTTTAACCAATGTTTGATCTCATTATAATTTTCCACTCGGCTCTATAATTCTGTGTGTAATACTTTTTTTTTCATCGGAACTGCCTTGCTGACCATGAAAATCGAGTTTATTTCACGCACAGTAATCACACTAAACACTAATAGGTTATTTGACAACATAGAAAATATACTACAAATTTTAGTCATCCTATCAGATAATAGCATAAAAAACATACTATAATTTAAACTAAAATACGTAATAATTTTTGAACTTTTATCTGTAAGTAACGAGAACGCCTTGTGATTGGATACAACCCTGGTGACGTCACACGCAAGTAAACACGGCTTCGATCACTAAATATAGTACGCGCGTTTCGTTTATTAGGTGTTTTAATCGTTCTTTGGGCTATTTATGAAGATTTTTTCTGATAAATTTTGATTAGTGTTATAACTATTTTCATAATATTTGTTTCTAATCTAAAAATGGAGACAAATTATGTACGAGCTGATAACAGCAACTTGCCTCATGTTGATTAAAATATGATTCACGGTCGTAACAAATATGGCTTTACTCAATTAAAATCATAACGATCAGCAATAGTGATTAAGAAGAAGATAAAGGTGTCAAATGTCACGATTTCATAAAATCATGACATTTTACACCTTTGCTAACTTATGGAATTGTATTGCTGATTGTTATGATTATAATTGAGTAAAGTCATATTTGTTACGACCGTGAATCATATTTTAATCAACATAAAACCTGACACTGACCTGAAAAATGCAAAAAAACGTAAGAAAATTTGAATTTCGCGGGCTACCCTGACGCTTCCCCCTTAAGAACAACGCTGATTACTGTGCTGCAGTGTTGTGCTGCAATAACAGTGAGTTAAAAAGGATCATCCTCAACTTATGCTGCAAGCATATAGGAAATCAGGTACAGACGCCAGCACATCAAGCTACTACAATCTGTCAAATTTATTTAATAGATTTTCAACTTTATCGCTGATGTCTAAGGTTCAAAGTTGATTGGGAAAATTTGACAGTTTCGGGTAGCTTGATGTGCTGGCGTCTGTACTAAAGATGTTAATTCGTTTTATAAAAACCGACATTTTAGTTACTATTTGGAGTAGTCTATTATATGTAAATTTTATTTGATTCATCAACAATGAATCGTACCTGCAACATCCTATGTACAATATTTTGAAGGTTACAGAACAGATGGATCAGCTGTATATCTCAGGATAACATGATTGTCACTAAAGTAAATTATTACTTACTTACATCAAAGTGATCTTCACACATATACACATTTGAATGAGATGAAACAATGTTTGGGTCTCTTCGAGCTAACTTTAGCCACATTTTTTGAAGTGTTTGCGTTGTTATTGATACGGCAATCAATTGCCGCATTTTACGGCATTCCAAATTCACAAAATACGGCAATTGAATATAGGTTACCTACGATTTAATTTCAACTTTTTTTTAGTGACTTTTGTGGACATGATAATTATTCAGATTGATTACAGTTGTAATAGCAATCATATAATTGATTTTTATTAATCTAGGTTTTTTACTTTTATTAATTTATTTATTTGTATAGATTCTTTTCTACATATTTTGTGAATGTGAGAATGCTGTAGGCTTAGTGGATTGTAGACCTGTTGACCATTTTCTATTTTGTTTATGTACTTGGTACTTATTAAAAGACCTACACTGTCCTCCCATACCTAGAAACACTGTTATATGAAAGTATTGTAAAAGCCAATTATTTTAAAAGAGTAACCGTGGAGTTTCTTGCCGGCTCTTCTCCATAGGAAACGACCAATTGGAACCGTGCACCTAGCTTCTGACGTTTCATAAGTGCCCATGTAGGTTTATGTGAAATAAAATATTTTGATTTTGATTTTGAGGTGAAACAAATCGTTTTTTCACAAGCGTAATGAATGAAATGAAAATGAAACTCAAATATCTGTCACCTGAAGAGGCTGTGCACCACATTAGCTAGGTATCTAATCTGTGACCACATTATTAGAGAAAAAACTTTTTACAAAAAAAAAACAACCGACTTCCAAAAAAAAACACTACAAACTGAAAAATAACTTTAATTTTGGAAGTCGGTGTTTTTGGTTTTGTATTTTAGTTTTTGCCACCGACTTCCGAAATTAAAGTTATTTTTTACTTTGTAGTGTTTTTTTTTTTTGGAAGTCGGTTGTATTTTTTTGTAAAAAGTTTTTATTTTTCACTTTTTAGTTGTGGTACATACCCCATACACATTCGAATACCACTACCTGCTACCAGTGACAGGAACTTATCATATCATCTATATACTAAGTGAGAAAAAAATACGTATTATTGTAGCTAACTCAAAAACTACCCAAGCAAAGTTAATAAAATTTATATGGGACCAACTTCAAAGCATACCCTTTCAAACAAAAAAATAATTTTCAAAATCGGTCCACAAATGACGGAAAAATCGGGGGACATACATAAAAAAAACAAACGCTACGAACATATAACCTCCTCCTTTTTGGAAGTCCGTTAAAAAAATCGTCAATGTTGCTACTAACCCAGAAAGTACCGCTAATTGTCAAAATTTAAAATGACCTTCAAAAAATCGATGACAACTGAACTAAATCAAGGATAGATACTACCAAGTAGGTATAAGGTGTCGCGTGACATGTGCGGGAAGCAAGGATAAGTACACATTAGATAAACATGAATCTAAAGAAATAGAAACGATAAGAAATCTTTATGGAGAAGAAACAAATGATGATTAGACATTTTTTTAATAAATACGGCAATTTTGTATTTTTTCCCATAAAATACGGCAAACCTGACTGTGACATACGGCAGCTCAGATTTTTACGATAACAACACTGGACAAATCCGTCGGGCGTTACTGTGCGTTCGCACTGGCGAAACATCACAACAAAACATGTTGAAATCTCTAGTGACTGTCAAACTTTGTATGGAAAATTGACAGGCACTAGAGATTCCAACATGTTTCGTTGTGAATGTTTCGCCAGTGCGAACGCTCAGTTATCCGTCAAATCCATAAAAAAAATAAGGGGAATAAGGTGACAGTGTTGCCAACCCGTACGATAATTATGGGGGCGTACGATAATTTGGCCTATGGTACGATGTATAATAATGAATGTCTAACGTACGTACGATAATTTTGTGATTTGCTGAAAAATATTTCAAAGTTCCATTTTCAAAACGTATTTTTCAAATACGCAAAAAATGTCAATGTCAATTTTATTATCAAGTATGCCAATATCAACAAGTACAGACGCCAGCACATCAAGCTACCCGAAACTGTCAAATTTTCCCAATTAACTTTGAACCTTAGGCATCAACGATAAAGTTAAAAATCTATTAAATAAATTTGACAGATTGTAGTAGCCTGATGTGCTGGCGTCTGTACTTATATCTCTCTTTTTCCCTCTTTCCCTCTTTAGTTTTTTATTTTATTTTATAGTGAAAACACGAAAATATCAACTAAAAACTATAAAATCGACAGAAATAAATCAGAGATCGAGAATTATCACGGGATGTGTTATGATAAACTGAGAGAGATAGACTTCCCACAGGAGTTTGCGGTGTGCAGTCATGGGTCATGCAACTTGGCAGATCATAAACTTGTCCTTGATAAGCTGTACAGGAATATTGTAGACGTCCTTTGTGAGGCAGCGAGGGAATCTAATACAATTCACCAGAGACCTAAACGGGGTAGTCCGTTATGTGGTTGGAACAAACATGTTCGAGACGCGCACCGAGAGGCCAGGCTTAGATTTCAAGCCTGGGTTTTGGCTGATCGACCAACCTCTGGTACTATTTATGACCAAATGTACAGACGCCAGCACATCAAGCTACTGCAATCTCTCAAATTTATTTAGATTTTCAACTTTATCGCCAACGTATAAGGTTCAAAGTTGATTGGGAAAATTTGACAGTTTCGGGTAGCTTGATGTGCTGGCGTCTGTACGAGACGCGTAAAATTTTCAAAAGCCGGCTTAAAGTACTGTCAAAATAGGCAAGACCAAATTAAAATGGACGTATTAGCAGAACAACGAGCGAATAAAAATTTCTGTGCATTTTGGAAGTCCACAGGTAGGTTGGAGGCTAAGCCTGGTCTCACGGTGGATGTGTGAGGGGTTACTGAGCATGGGGACATTGCTCATTTATTTATAGATCATTTCAAAGTGAGGTCTCCACTTGGCCCGTCAGTATCGGGAATAGATTTCGGATCTCATAACCAAGGGGATGAGCCGCTACTACGCTTCACCACGAAGCAAGTAAGGTCGGTCATAAATAGTATGAGTAGGGGTAAGTCCCCTGGGCATGATGGGCTCAGCATAGAACATCTGAAATATGCAGGCATGCATATGCCTAGGGTCCTGTCCTTGTTCGATACGATGTGTCTGAGCCATTCGTATTTACCGGCAGACTTAATCAAGACCATTGTTGTACCCATCGTGAAGAATAGGACAGGAGACATCTCGGACATGCACAACTATCGCCCGATCTCTCTTGCAACTGTTGCGGCCAATGTGTTGGACAGTATGCTTGACTCTTATTTGGCAAGATATGTAAATTTGCACGATGCACAGTTTGGGTTTTGTCCTGGACTATCAACTGAAAGCGCTATCGTAAGTGTCAAGCATGCTGTCAAATACTACACTGACCGTAAGACCGGTACGCCTGCTTCCTTGATCTCTCCAAGGCTTTGATCTCGTTTCTTATGATGTGCTTTGGAGTAAATTGAGGAGTAGGGGTATACCGAAGGAGCTACTCAGAGTGTTGCAGTTTTGGTACCTTAGCCAGACAAATCGTGTCAGATGGTCTGATGTGCTCTCGGAATCATATCGGTTGGAGTGTGGGGTGAGGCAGGGTGGTTTGTCGTCTCCCCGGCTCTTCAATCTATATGTTAATGATCTCATTACCGAGCTCAACGGCATGCGTGTCGGATGCAGGGTTAATGGTGTTAGTTGTAACAACATCAGTTATGCGGATGACATGGTGCTGCTGGGCCCGTCGCTGGGGTCAATCGCCGAGATGCTCAAAGTATGTGAGACCTACGCTGCTGCACATGGACTGGTCTATAATGCCAAAAAATGTGAGTACATGGTCTTTGAGGTTACTGGTAAGTGCCGGGAAGATGCCTTCGAACTTGCCATAAACGGTATGCCAATTCGAAAAGTCATAGTTTAAACATCTTGGGCATTTTCTTACCAGCGACCTCAGCGACCATAATGATATTGAGAGGGAGCGTAGAGCTCTGGCGGTCAGGGGTAATATGTTGGCACGAAGATTTGCTCGGTGTACTGACCAAGTTAAGATTACGCTTTTTAAAGCTTATTGTCAAAGTTTTTACACCGGTAATCTTTGGGTCAACTACTCGAAAAGGTCGCTGGATGTTCTACGCGTCCAATACAACAATGTATTTAGGATGCTATTGCGACTGCCTCGTTTTTGCAGTGCATCTGAAATGTTCGCGGTAACCCATACCGACGGATTTCATGCCATCATCCGCAAAAAACGGCCTCACTCCTGAGCAGAATAAGAGGCAGTCACAATAGTATCCTGAAGGCTGTGGCGGCAGATACTTCCTCTGCCATAATAAGGCAATTTGTGAGAAAACTCATACCATAGTTAGACTATTTATTATTTTGTTATTTTTTATTGTGTCTAGATGTTGGGTGGTCTTCTCACAAATTCGTCTTTAGTTTTAAGATACTAACAATAGTGGTATAAGTGCATACATGTTACTAACAATTTATGGATCTTTTTGTTATCCGAAATAAAATGATTTTATTTATTTTATTTTATAAAATACACATGTTTAAGGTTTGTGCTGCTAGCACCACTACTGCACGCTTAGCATAACCACAATAGAAACGGGTTTTGTCGACAGAAGAATAGACAAAATGATAGATAAACAATCACAATCTGTCATTTAATCTATTCTTCCGTCGACAAAACCCGTTTCTATGATTGTCATGCTTCCTAGCTGCGTGCTAGTAAAACTTGGCATATATTTCCCCTTTGATTCTTGTATAAATTATCCATCTTTTGATAGCAATTTTTTTTGCATTTTTTTGTTATTAATTTTTTATTAATTTTTTTCATATTTTTTTTTATTTTAAATAATTTTTAACTTGTTTTTTAATTATTTTTTTATATTTTTAAATTGCAATTTTTTTTTCTTTTGGACTTTTAAAATACGATAATTTTGACATGGGAACTCGATAATTTGAACTTTTGGAGTTGGCAACACTGCCCTAAGAAGGTGTAGACGTAAGTAGGGGTGGGTCGTTACGGGATTTTCGCGAAACGTAACGTGACTTCAAGGACGTCACTGGTTTTGAAAACTAGTGATTTTGGTAACTACTTAGTTATTTTTCAAATTCTATTCGGTGATTCTATCGAAGTATTACAATTATTTGCGAAACGAAAATATAAATGTTTACCTACGTAATACGTTACATATTACAAGCTTCAAGTTTTTGTAGTTACATATCGTCGCTCGGCATCCAATACCGATTGTGGCATTTTTTTGACGAAAATCAGATTTTTGTTTTATTTCATTCTACACGTTCAAATACGTGATCCTGCATTTAAAAATAATTTCCGTCAAAAATGTCACATTCGCGGTATTGGATGCTAAAGTTATTACGCGCGAAAGAAACAACATGCGTGGCAACGTACTTTTATTTCGTTTCACTCTTTTCATTTGATCACTGCTTTGTGATGTAACTAGTTACAAAAATCACGTGTTTATGTGTAACTCGAAACTAGTTATTCGGTTACATGCCCCGTAGCCAGTTATTGTAACTAGTGACGTTAAATAACGCCCATACCTAGACGTAAGTATGTTCCTTGGTGTAGACATGTATAGGATTCACATTCCTTAAAAAATAAAAGGAATAAAAGTAAATAACTAAGCTAAAGAAAAGTGCAGGAAAAACCTTTAACGACATTCTTGCACTGAAAGCAGTAAAATGTCCAGTGAAACAGCTAACAAGAACGTAAGTAATGGTTTTCGTATTATCACGACAAAGCGTAGTCAAATAATGTCATTTTTACCGAAGGAAACGAGCTTGTTATGAATTTATAACGTGTATTTGCAACAATATCCTGTTTGTATTGATTTTCATGTAATTTTAAGGCAGTTGGTGTTGATATTTATGTCGTGAAAGTGTGTCGGTTAGAATGTGAACTGAATATTTATCTAAGACTTGTGACTTTCTGTGAATGTGTCACAGTGCATTTTATATTTATCTAATATTTGTGCCTGTTCGAGGTAACGATTGTTGATGTTTGAGCGGCGTCCCTTGCTTATCAAGTTCTGTGATTAGGGAAAATGTTGGTATGGTACTTATGTTAATTAGTCTCCTTACTCAGCGAGTTCTTGTGTTTATTTTTCTTATATAAATATTAAAAATCACAGCTATTTGTGGTTGGCTGTTGTATTCTTGAACATTTGTGTTAATTTTAGAACACGGATGGATTCTAGCCATGGTAAATATGTTGTAGATATGTCATTTTAAATGAAGTGCAGCTACAGAATATACCATAGTATACAAGTTCATTGACCTTACAAAAGTCTAAAATGAATTAAGATTTAACAGCCAATTTTAACAATTTTTGAATGAATGTCTATTCTTTATTTATTTGTTTCAACTTTTAACATTCTTAACATACCTATCGATATTGTGCTTTCACTTTTTCAATAAAACAACTCAAATGATACTGAAGTACAGAAAAACAAATGATTGGTAAAAAAATGGTCTTACTTAACATTCAGCATATTGATCTAATAAAATAAGCATAAATCATTACAACATTTATACAATACTAGATTTAGCCCGCAGCTTCGGCAGCGTGGAGGTTGGAAATTATCCCACGGACACATACTACTGGTATAAATAGTATCCAGATCATGGTTTACCCATGTGCCAAATTTCATCCAAATCCATTTAGCTGTTTATGAGTGAAAGCGTAACAAACACAGAAACAAACTTACTTTCACATTTATAATATTAGTTAAGATTTAGAAGCATTGCTTCATGATCAGTTGTTTTATGACTTGCAAATGGCATTCAACCTGGTGCGAAGCAATTAAGATCATATACCTACATCTAACTGTCAATTTTCATCTTCTCTTTTGTTTCAGTTTTCCAACCTGGAGACTCCAGGGTATGTTGGGTTCGCCAACCTACCCAACCAGGTGCACCGTAAATCTGTTAAGAAAGGCTTTGAATTTACTTTAATGGTGGTTGGTGAGAGTGGACTGGGCAAGTCTACTCTAGTCAATTCATTGTTTCTGACTGACTTGTATCCTGAACGTGTTATACCTGATGCTATTGGTGAGTTTAACATCATAGTTACACATAAGAGAAAGAATGGAAAACGAAAAAAAAAGATGGCAGGATGAATTGGTGAGGACGGCTGGAAAGACATGGATGGAGAATTGGAAGGGGTTAGAGGAGGCCTTTGCCAAAGGACACAGAGTCAGAACTGATATTAAACGTGTCTTGTGATACAACTATCACTCTGAAATAAGGCTATAAATAAATACAAAATAGTTAGGCTATGGATCACATTGGAGTAGATTGATGAGAGTCCGCTGGTCAGGTGTTGGTTAAGAGCGTCACAAATAGATGTCAAATATTTTGCTGTTTAGATTACATACATACATAAACTCACACCTTCCTATGAGGGTAGGCAGAAACTACAGAACGCCATACTCCTTTTGCCTCTTTTACATTCATACATCTGGTCATCCACGCACGCCGGTTGCGAGTACTACGCACCTGGCTTTTTTGAAGAACATCACCAATAAGTTCAGTATAAGTCCTCCTAGGGGGTCCCCGACTGGCCTTTTCCTTTACATCAACCTTACAACATCTTGTTAGTCGCCTTTCATTTTGTTTTGATTAATTTAGCAATATTACTGTATGGAAAAAGAAATGTGGCTAACTAGTGAACTATAATATTAATAAAAAATTGCAATTATAACACTGAATTTGATGTTATAACTGTTTTAGGTGTAAAAAAGGCATTTGGAAAGTTTCCAAATACTTTTTTTTTACATCTAAAACTAAATATTCGGTGCTACGAGATTAATATTATTGCATTTCATAATGAATATTTTAATTCCCTAGTTAGCTACATTTCTTAATTCCATACAGTAATATTGTCAAATTAATCAAAACAGGTAAATATTTGACAGCTATTTACATTGTTGCCAACTTTTAGGATAAACCCTCTTAACCAACAGCCTGATAATATTACCAGTAAAGGATTAGGGAGAAATAGGCCCCAGTAGGATGGCATACATATTTAAGATAATGCTTTTTCTCAGCTGTGTAGCTTAAACTTTATTTCTTTAACTAGCTACCCAAAGGGTAAAAACGGGACCCTATTACTAAGACTTCGCTGTCTGTCTGTCCGTCCGTCTGTCTGCCACCAGGCTGTATCTCAAGAACCGCGATAGCTAGACAGTTGAAATTTTCACAAATTATGTATTTCTGTTGCCACTATAACAACAAATACTAAAAACCAATAAAATAAATATTTAAGAGGGCTCCCATACAACAAACGCGATTTTTTTGCCCTTTTTTGCTCGATATCAATAATGGCAACAGGTAAGCAGTTGAAATATTCACAAAATACTCAGTTGTATTTTTACTTTAATAATAAATAATAAAATTAACATAAAATAAATATTTAAGGGGGCTCCCATACAAAAACGCCATTATTTGCCTATTTTTGCTCGATATCAATAAATGGTAACAGGTAGTTGTTTAGGTTTATCTAGTCAATGGTACGGAACGAGGAAAGGGTAATACAAAATGGTCTATTAAAAGCAGAAAATCTTTTTTTTTTCAGTTTTAACTGTGTGTACATTGGCCTTTAGCTAGCATTTACTATAAACACAAAAAAAAAACAACACACGCGCAAAACACACAAAACAAAAAAAACACACACAAATACAAACACAAAAACACACACACAAATACAAACACAAAAACACACACACACACAAATACAAACACACAAACAAATAACAAACACTTTTTAGTACACCATATAAAAAATTACATGATAAATTAATAGTAAGTATTACAAGGAAATACATGTATTGAACTCGTTATTAAGGTCCATTTTACCTGTTATGCTTCTACTACACGTATATTATTATACGATATTGAAATACATACAGAAGGCTTAGTAATAGTCCCTTTGGGCACGAAACCCTGCAAAGGAAGGGATTTTTTTTTTCAAAAAAAACTTTTAAGTACTAAATTAGTTACTGTGTGCTTAGAGGGTTTGTTCATGTTGAGAAGATGAATGAAAGGCGACTATCAAAAGGTATTTACAAGGTAGATGTGAGTGGAAAGGCCGCCGGTCGGGGACGCCCTAGGACATATACTGACCTTATTGGTGATGTTCTTCAGAAAGGCCAAGTGTGTAGTACTCGCAACCGGCGTGCGTGTATGACCAGATGTATGAACGTAAACGAGGCAAATGGAGTAAAGGATCGTAGCAGGTGGTGTTCTGTAGTTTCTGCCTAGTGCCTACCCCATGGGAAGAAGGTCTGAGTTTATGCATGTATGTGTATGTATTAATTTAGGAGCTTGAGTCAGACTAATTATTAGGTACATAAATCGAATTGTCAAAATCGGACTACTCTGTAAAAAGTTATGCGTGCTCATAGGTACATTTAAAAAAAATAAGTACACGTCGACTTGAGAACCTCCTCCTTTTTTTGTCGGTTAATAAAAGAAATACAGACAGACAGAAAGCTATGTAAGACGCGCCCTGAAAAGAAGAGCGCCAAAAAATGTAAACGTTTAAAGCTAAATGAAAGAAAGAAAGATAATACATTTATTTCACAGACTAAAAGGCGTACAACATATTCTGCAAATGAAAAGTGTAAAGCAATATAACGTTTACAGAGAAGACCAATCAGACGGTGAAACTGGACGCGTCGACGGTGGAGATCGAAGAGCGCGGTGTGAAGCTGCGTCTGACCGTGGTCGACACTCCCGGCTACGGAGACGCCATTGACAATACCGACTGTTTCCGGGTAAGTTTACAATATAAGTAAAACACTATTATTTCCCCCGGCTTGCGCGGCGCTTGGCGCCCGCGTGGATGTCGGTTATCTCATGAAAACGCACTATCAGGACAAAAGTATCCTATATCCTAACCCAGTTCATATAGTTTATTCGTGTGCCACATTTCATCCAAATCTGTTCAGTCGTTAAGACGTGAAAATGTCATAGATAAACTGAGATAGTTTTCCAATTTTAACCAACTTCCAAAAAGTTCTCAATTCGACTGCATGTTCTTTTTTTTTGTATTTTTGTTACTCCGTCAATTATGAATTGATTTTGATGATTCTTTTTTTGTTTGGTACCTAAGTCATACTTCAGAAGTGGTCCCTAAAAATTGTATTAACTTTGCTTGGGTAGTTTTTGAGTTAGCTTCAATAATACGTATTTTTTTCCCACTGGATGATATGATAAGTTCCTGTTACTGTTAATTACATAGCAGGTAGTGCTATTCGAATTTGTGTGGGGTACGTACCACAACTAAAAAGTGAAAAAATAAACATTTTACAAAAAAAAAAAAATATAACCGACTTAAAAAAAAACACTACATAGTGAAAAACAACTTCAATTTCGGAACTTGGTGGCAAAACACGAAAATTCAAAACAAAGACACTGACCTCCGAAATTAAAGTTGTTTTTCACTTTGTAGTGTTTTTTTTAAGTCGATAGTTTTTTTATAATAATTATGTAGGTATTACCTCTATCCATTTTTGGTTCGGGCTCTGCTAACAACTTTGAAATGTTTTCTATCGACTTCCCTTGCATTCTGTAGGGGACAAATGTCCCGCGACACCTTGCTCCAGAGATGTTGCGCGACGTCGCCCGTTTTCGCACTATAATGTATGGTCATGGAAAACGACGAAAAATGTGTTGAGCGACGTCGTGTGACTTCTGGATACACGAGTCGCGGGAATATTTTTTCAAATCCGACTGGTAGTTACAAAGATTTGCGCATTCAAACAAAAAACTCTTCAGCTTTATTATAGTAGCATAGATTAAGCTAAGTAATCTATAATAAATATACCTACAGTCGAGATCAAAAATCTTTTTTTATTCTACCCTTCATACAACAACTTATGATGACACATCCGATTCATAATAGTAGTTTATGAAACTGTTGCATAATGAGGGGTATTAAAACATGAGTGTGTGTTAAAAACCGAACCGCAGGCGAGGTTTTTAATAGTACCACACGAATGTTTTAATACCTAGTTATGTGCAGTTTCATACACTACTTTATCTACTTTCAAACATTGGGATTGAAACAAATACTAAATAAAAAATCTAAGTTAAACATCAAGAATAAATTTAAAAATCCCACGAAATTAGTAAGTACTACAAAACAAATGAATGTCGCCTGCACCAGCACATCGCCGCACATGCGCTACAGCGGGTGCTGCTGTCCCTCGCCAAAAGTTGATGGAAACTCTTTGGTGATATTAACTTCTTGGATTACCGCTGTATCGTAATAGAAAAAAAATTGTTTTATAGTATTATTTTGTTAAAGAAAAAGTGTTATAATATGATACTATTTTTAAATTTCGGTAAGTATTCTGTTTGTAAAGTATGTCAATATAAACTCGTTTTGAAGTTCATAATTCGAATATTACGCTATGAGAGTAGATAAAATATATTATAAACGTTTCATACTTGTTATTATGTTTTTGTTTTGTATTTGAGTTGGTTTTTTTCACGAATCTTATCACAGGGAAAGATGTTCATTTAATATGATGTACTTATGACGGACGATGTCGGGTAGAATTACTCCGTAACGATTAATATAGGTGACTAAATAAATACCCAGAAGGTACAGTGGACTGCATTAATTGGGTACCCCAGTTGTATTAAAATTTTAATACAACTAGAGTGCCCAATTGATGCAGCCCACTGTACATACCCCAATCGTTTAGCTGAAAAATCATCTCACTTTCTACTAAAAAGTTAATAAATTCTGATTCAGAAGTGACATTCTTCTCATATCCAAAAAAAATTGTACGTAATTGTAGGCGCAAAAATGTGGAAAAACGTTTGTTTGTTTACAGTCAATAATTCAATACATCGACGAACAATTCGAGCGGTTCCTGCGTGACGAGAGCGGTCTCAACCGACGTAACATTGTGGATAACCGTATACATTGCTGTTTCTACTTCATATCGCCGTTCGGACATGGGTAATTATTTAATTTCGATTCATTTCCTATTTATTTTTAGTTCTTTAAGTAACGAAGCTTCTGCAAGCTAGCTCCAAATACTTCTTCCCACTTACTGAAAGATTAGAAGTTACATTACAATTGGATGCGGTGTTCCACCACACTAGCCAGTAAGGTGACCAAAATAGAGAGAGAGATAGAGAGAGAGAGAGAGATAGAGAGAGAGAGAGAGAGAGAGATAGAGAGAGAGATAGAGACAGAGAGAGATAGAGACAGAGAAAGATAGAGACAGAGAGAGATAGAGACAGAGAAAGAGAGAGAGATATAGAGAGAGAGATAGAGAGAGAGATAGAGAGAGAGACAGAGATATAGAGAGAAAGAGAGAGATAGAGAGAGAGAGAGAAAGTCCCATGGAGGGGGCATAATGGCGTAACGCTTTTTTTTTTCCTTACGTGACGATTTCTACCAGTCAACTCACACGTAGAATGAAACTCGTAAAGAATGTTCTGTTGTAACACAATGTAGACCGAGTTACATATTCATACTATTTTTTTTAAACTGCCATTAGTATTACTAATTGTTACCTTCCACCTGCCAGGTTGAAACCTCTAGACATTGAGTTCATGAAGCAACTGCACAATAAAGTGAACATCGTGCCTGTCATCGCTAAAGCCGACTGTCTCACTAAGAAGGAAGTGCAGAGGTTGAAGACCAGAGTAAGTAGAACCGAACTACACATAGCATCCAGGGACAAGGGCATCCAGGCATCCAGGGCACGATTAAATAATTATGATTTAAATCAAATGTGATTAAATTTACTTTCTTTCACAGAAATCAACATAAAAAACAGATTTAGAAATTATATGTTAAAGACAGGGTCTTTTACATCAGAAAAATCAATATCATTAATGTTATTATAATGCTTGAATAAAATAACTAGTTTACAGTCTTTTCAATCCCCAATCGGTTTTTTAAGAGGGTTTATCCTAAAAGTTGGCAACGTCGCAAATAGCTATCAAATATTTATCTGTTTTGATTAATTTGGCAATATTACTGTATGGAAATATGAAATGTGGCTAACTAGCGAACTAAAATATTGATTGATATCATGTTTTTTTTTGAGACATTTAATTTCTATTTGTCCCTCAAAAATCAATTTAGAATACATAACACTAAACTATATAGTTGAGTAAGTAAGCGATGGAATGTAAAATAATTATCTGAAATTAAGAATTGATGTAATTATAACTGCTATAAAAGTTTCAGAAACAGTTAGCTTATTGCCAACGGCCAGTGTCATAGTAACCATAATATCATCCAAATAAGTGTTATAATGTTGTACTAAAGGAGACGTTTCATTTTTGTATGGGACTCCGGCCATAACATGTACACTTTAGAAAACCTGGGAAACGAACCCCTAAATACAATAAAGACTGTTTTTTTCCATAATATCTAATACTTTTTGGGCACAAAATAAAAATCGAAAATGTTTGACGTTTGTCAGGAGAAATACGACCATCGACAGCTAGCCATTTTCGTCCAGAAGCACCTACAAATATACAATCCACAAAAGCAGTTTTTTATTTTTATGATGAATCACACTTTCTAATTAAACAAACAAGTTGTATAAGATAGCTATCTTAATATAGTACAGAAATACATGCCTTTCATATTTATTTAAATGACGTCTACGTGATATTATTATGTTAAAATGTAACATGATTTCTGGACGAAAGCAGTATGCAAGTAAAACGACGCCATGATGAATAGAATATGGCAATAATTTGTTAAACTATTATTTTTGTGCCGAAGTAATCAGGGAAATAAACAGGAAAGAATATTTTTCCTCAATTCGTGGAATTTTTTCCTTTTTTTACATTAACGTACACTTTATGGCCGAAAATGAAACATCTCCTTTCATTATGCAACTCGTTTCAACGTTTAAGCGGCACCCGCTGCACGCATGTGTGTGTGATGTGCTGCTGCAGGCGACATACATACGTGCAGTTGTACTGAATTTCGTGGGATTTTTTTAATTCTTGATCTTGAATTACAAACACATAATGATTTCAGAAACTTTTATAGAGGATTCATATCATGGGTGTGTAGCTAAAGTCTTGTATGCAACTGTTATAATTAGGTATTAAAACATTTGTGTTACATAAAATCTTTATTGTAATACCCTGTGTTCACGAATAAAGATTGATTGATTGTGTTTTAATACCTTATTATACAACAGTTGCATAAATATCTATTGTAGCACTTTGAATGCAGTAAAAGAAATATGTTTTATAATAAAAATAAATAAAAATTCTACAGGTTATGGAAGAAATCGAGCGCGAAGGGATCAAGATCTACCCTCTTCCTGATTGCGACAGCGATGAAGACGAAGATTATAAAGAACAGGTAGGTTACTATAGACTACGTATAAGAAATCTTTTTATTTATTTTTATCAGATCGCTTTTGAACTGACGAGTTTCTTTTTTTGAACCTCAATTCGCTAAATGCGTTTAAACACTAAACATATTTAAAATATAATTCTGCCTTTGTCATCTTTAAAAAATTGTCAGAAACTACGATGTTTGAAAATTAAAATTATTTTGGCTTTACGCTTAGCAGAAAATAAAGGCTCTGGCTTTTTTTTATTTAACTTTTAGGAAAACTAAGTTTTAAATGTAAGTACTTGGATAAAAAGAAGGAATCCTATATTAATATAGTACGCCTGTGTACGAAGTTTTACCCAATCGGCAGACGTTAAAGAGCGATACGCGGTGTGCGTGTTCGGGTCGGTATGATTCGGCACGATTCGGCACAGCTGAGCGGCAAAATATACAATACATTTCGCCGCCTGTGCCGTATCATGCCGATGCCGACCCGAAGATGTGTAGCACCCCTGATGGAGTAACAAACGTCCAAACTTTTACATTTAAATGTAGATTTAAATCATTAGATTCGCCCTACCGCGTCAAAAGATGGTGGTGTTTCTGTTTCATTTTGACACCTCACACACAATGCCGCAGTCGCCATGGAAACGTCATGTTCGGAATGTGTGAGCTAACTCTTCACAGTGTGGACACTTTTCGCTACATAAGTACGGTATGGGCAAATCTAACGATTTAAGTCTTTGTATTTATAATATTAGTAAGATGTTGACCTAATTGTAACCACATGTGTAGGAACAGTGAGTCAACTGAGCGATCGGTATGCGTCTGCCATATCACAGCTTGGTGAGCTCATTCAGGATTAGTGGGAAACAGATAGGAAATTGACTCACATTTAGTGCTTTATTTTTAGGTAAAATTAACCATACATTCATTCACAATCACTTTAAAAAAGAACGAGTTTATGCATTTAAATGTACTTATAGCGATTTCTCTATGTACTCGACTGATTTGCGTGATTCTTGAAATCACGTAAATAGATTCGGCCCAGTAATCACGGAGAAATCGGTGTACACAAATGAAAAAAAAAAACAGCTGAATGCATGATCTCCTTCTTTTTTTGAAGTCGGTTTAACTTAGTCTATGTCCTTCACCAGGTCCTCCCCTATCTGACATATTTCGATCGGTTCAGTGGTTTAGGCGTGAATAGGTAACAGACAGACGAAATTACTTTCAAATTTATAATATTAAGTATGTATTGAAGTACGACTCCTCGGTATACTAAACCTTGTATTTGTCGCCTAGGTCCGTCAACTAAAAGCAGCGGTTCCATTTGCCGTGTGCGGCGCGGGCCAACAGCTGGAGGTGCGCGGGCGCCGAGTGCGCGGCCGCCTGTACCCCTGGGGGGTCGTTGAAGTTGAGAACCCCGAGCACTGCGACTTTATCAAACTCAGGACTATGCTCATGTAAGTCTTATTTATTTAGTTAGGCGAAAGCGCCAGGGTAGCCGCAGTTCATATTTTCTAGCGTTTTAGCAATTTCCAGGTTAATTGATGTATTTGCAGAATTATATTACTTATTACGAAAAGTCATGATTTCATGAAATAGTAGTTCGACTATTTCATAAAATCATGACATTTGAGCTCTAGAATCTAGGATAGAATACTCTATATTAAGCAGTGGCGTGCCTAGGGGTCAAAATTAGGGCAAGCCGCCGGATTCTTTACGAAAAAAAAAAAAAATCTGCCAAGTGAGGGATTAACTTATTTTCATTTATGTTGTTCATGGTACAACATTATTATAATTTTGGTTAGAAAACCTTTCAAATGCGAAAAGGTCATGACATGTCAGGCACGTAATTGTCATAAGCGCCATCTATCGCCACGAATGCGCGTAATTACACCGCTTAGTCGAACCTCTTTACCATAATTCATATTGGCTTGTCTCATGCAACATTTTTCAATCAAAAGCCACTAGATGGCTCCCATTGTATAGATTTGTTGTTCTATTGCCAAACCAATGCCAAACGCATAATTTTATGAGTTTAAAATTTAATGTCGATTTAAAATGTTAACATGAGATATTACCTACCTAAACAAAATTTTATAATTTATCATAATCATAATGACAATAGCCAACTCTAATCTTTATTTCAAAACACCTATGAAGAATCTCTTCGATACGAACATTATTGTTTTGTGATCTCAATGAGATGTACTTAAACATAATAGGATGGTTTATTTTTCAGTAGTTTTCCAAAACTACATTGCCATAAAAACAACACTAGTCATATGCTTTCATGGCACCAGCTACTTAAATAAGTTTGTGTAATAGACATTAGAATGCCTATTTCAAGCTATTCTTCGATTGACAAAAATACATGTTTTTTTTTCCGAGGTTGGTTACGGTGAAGTAAAGAGTTACTTATTGTCAGAAAAATCAATATAAATACCTTTACGAACACAGTTTCCGAATTCCCATTTTGATGATAAAATTACCTTTCCGAGTAGCAATTTCACACACTTTAGTCACAAGACTAAAAAAGGAACAGACTGCAAGCTTCATACTAACGCTTTGCGCGAGATCACTACTACACGCACAGCTTTGTGTGCGTGCAGTGTCACAGACAAGGCGCGCGGGGGGTGCACCGGCGCCCGCTAGAGGCAAACTGGTTTGAGCCGGCTCATTCGGAAGCCAACGTTCAGGGGTACGCCGCGCGCCGTGTGCCAGAGCGGTACGAGTGACGCGGACATTTAGGTTAATAAAAATGGCAAATTGTTGTAAGTACTGTGTGTATCAATAATAGTAGGAAAAGCAAGGTTTTTTTTTTTATCCAAAGGATTTTGTCAGGTTATTATCTATATCTACCCATACCTACTCATTTTTAATGCTTATTGCAGAATTATGTAGTTACGAGATAGGTAGTATCCTAAATAAAGATGGCCATAAAGTTTTCCCATATGAATTATTATTTATTAATCTTATGGTTTACCGCCTATATTAGCGAGTTATTGTTTGTCTCCTATTTGTTTCGTATTTTTGTTTTAGTAGGTTTGTAGGTACCACTTACGTTCGTGAAATAGTAAAACCAGAAAGGAAACTTTATAGTTTCGCCATGTCCGTCTGTCCGTCCGTCTATAAGTCACGGTATTTTAATAAGTAACCAACTTCAAAAAAAGCAAGCAACGTATGCATCTATGTATGTATAACTATTTGACAGTATAAATAATTACTTACATACTTTACTATCGTGTTTTATTAGCATATAAGCTTAATCAGCCTAGGTATAATGTTCCTACTGTTGGGAAATAGCCCTCCTCTTTCTGTGAGAGCGAGTGGGCCGTAATCCACCAAGCGGGCTCAGTGCGGGTTGGTGGATGTCATATGTTTTCGAATTATTGGTTCTAGGACATGCCGGTTTCCTCACGATGTTTTTCTTTACCGTTTTGAGAGCAGTGGTAATGAAATAATTTATATAAAGTGCCTGCTTGGGTTCGAACCCTAGACTCGTAAGTCGTGACCGTTACCACTGGGCCACCACTGCTCATTTTATTACTCGACTTCAAAAATGGGAGGGTCTCAGTTCAACAACGATGCACGCATTGTGTGTATAATTATTTCACAGTATGATTTAATTAAATAGGTATTACTTAATTTTAAACAAACTGTTAAAATAATTACCGGTTCGGTACCGTAATTGGAAAACGGAAAACTCACGGGATCACCTCAGTCACAGTGCGTGTCCGTTCGTCTGTCCGTCTGTCCAGCTGTCCAGCTGTCCAGCTGTCCATCCGTCCATCCATCCGTCGGTCCGTCTGTGCTCATCGCCGAATCTCGACTCGCACTTACCCGGTTTTTTAATCTGTAATAACCGAGTGACAGCCCTATGAAAGTAGGTAAGAATTTTGAACTCTGTTAGGAAGCTTGCCTTCTGCTCGTTTTTTATTCTTGTGCTTTAGTCCTTCACAAGGAACAATTGCATGCGTTTCCGAATTAATTTTAATGATAAGAAACTTTTTAATCACTTCAAAACAAAGATAATAATCACAGCAAAAACTAATCACAATTCACAACACTTAAATTCACAGAAAATGAAAAAAAATATCAAAGCAAAAAAAAAGCGCCAGTAGCCGCTCAAACCAAATTTGAACTAACTTGAAAATTGTATCATTCTATAGAAAATCACGCATTGCGCAGCGTGTTGCAACGACATAGGTAGTTGCTTTACTCCTACTATTCATAATCAAATACACGATTCGTTCCATTCATAAAAAATCAAAAGCCGGGCTTAAAAATTAGAACATTTTGCGAAATGAGTACATACCACGGAACAGAAAAAACAGTGGAAGTGCAATGCAACAAAATTACTATGAGAACCGTTGTCGCCAAACCCTCACAAATAAACTGATAATCATATAATGCACTACAAATAAGCCGATCGTTTGATTTGTCGTTTAAATTTTAGTCAAAACTAGCATAAGTCACAGATTCTACATTTGGAAAGAAACCTTCATACTCCTATTATAGGATTTATTTTGCGTTCGTGCAGAAAGTATCAACGACGTTTTGTAATCTAAAGTCGAACTAGATTCGATCGCCAAGTAAATTCTGCTACCCAACCATAGATGGCGGTATTCTTAGTTGTCGCAATTATAAACTTAATTGCGTAAGTAGTAAGGTTGACATTCGCATCATAGGTCGTGTTTTCTGCTACTCGATCAAGGCAGCAACACATTGAATTTTCAATAACATTATCGATATCGATAGATACCCGATTTCATAATTCGAGAAAATAAGACTTGTTTGGAGTTGAGTAAAACTGTAAGATGAATGACGTAGTATTATTTAAAAATAGAATCTTACAAAATATATAAGATTTTAGTTTCAAATAATATCTTCTATATAATAAAAATCAATTGCTATTCGTTGTTCTCGCTAAAACTCAAAAACGGCTTGACCGATTTGAATAATTCTTTTTTGTTGTGTTCGCCCGAACACAGGAAAAGTTTAAAAAAATATCGGGTATGTAGGTAGGTAGGGTACGTTGGATAGGAAGGGTAGATGGGTAGGGTAGGTAGTGTAGGTAGGGTAGGTAGGTACGAAAGTAGGGTAGGGTGGGTAGGTAGGTAGGTAAGAAAGTAGGGTAGGGTGGGTAGGTAGGTGGGTACGAAAGTAGGGTAGGGTGGGTAGTTAGGTACGAAACTAGGGTAGGGTGGGTAGGTAGGTAGGTACGAAAGTAGGTTAAGGTGGGTAAGGTAGGTAGGTAGGTACGAAAGTAGGGTAAGGTGGGTAGGTAGGTAGGTACGTAAAATAGGGTAGGTAGGTATATTATTTTTATATGTATGTAGCTATATTTTATTAGGTATTTTGGGAGAAGTACTAATACAACGCAGGCGGAGCCGCGGGCGGCAGGTACCACAGGTAGTACTGAATAAATTGTGAAAATCATCTTACTTGGGTGTAGTATTATATTATCTGTGCTTGGGTTAAAATTAAAAATGCGTTGTTCTGTCTTTTTATTTATTGTCTTTGTCTTTGTTAAAAAACTGGCGTTTCGAATGTCTTATTTTTAATTTTAACAAATGGTGTACGCGAACATTTATATATTTTTCGACTATTGCCTTCATCAAATCAGTGACGTGATTGGACGCAGGAAATTCGCCTATTTGATGGGAGGCAATATCATTAAATAAAACAGTTCCTATAAACTTTCGCATAATTAGAGTTATCGCCACTTCCTTTCGAAAAACCCCTATGTCAACGTTTTTTAAAAATGTTTCCGCCGTCTGACATATTTTAACAACATCTGGCGAAGGATATAACAATCCACCTTGATCTCTCACAATTATTTACTACTACTATAACTTTTTATATTTTTTTTTTTTAAATTATGTACTAATTTAATTATGTATTATCCTTGAGGCGGGCGCCGGCAACCCGGTGTGGAAGCTTTTATCACTGATCTTACACACCGAAATGACTTGAAATTACCGGCTGAACAATGCAACGCGTCTCAAACATTATGTAAAAGTTTGATTACAATTTCGCTATATAGCATCTATGCAACCTTATATTTCGTGTATGAATGTTAGGCGACATTATATCTGTATTGTAATGTTATACAACAAAAAGTAGGTACTTATTTTCTTTTATCGATAACTATCTATAACATCAACACCCGACCTGACTACATCCCTAATTGAGTAGCGAAGAACTTTCGAGAACGAAATAGTGAATACATTCAATCCAATATAAACTTTATTTTAATCGTATAAAGTTGATTTTAACTAAACGTTCTATTAAATTATTAGTAAATTGACAAAAACTAAGATTTTATTAGAAAATAAATAAAATCATATTTACTGATGGTACGAAACACCTCCATTTTTAAGATTATTTCTCCTACTATCATTTTTGCACTCCAAAACAGAACAATACGGCATATTTACGGAAAAATAAGTTTGTCGCGAGACTAGCGACTCGACGCGTTGTTACAACACGACTGAAGTAAAGTTGCGTAACAGCGCTTAATTGTGACACGCGTGCCACGCCTACTTTGCACTTCCACTGTTTTTTCTGTTCCGTGGTACATACTAATGGTACCAACAACGTTAACAATTTTCCATGCGAAAGATGAGAGGTATGAAGCCTCATAAGAAGCCCCCTTGTGTGAGCGAGAAAGCAATGGAATGTACCACAGAATTGACGTTTTCATTCATCGATGCGATCTCGCGTCCTGCTTAACGCTATAGTGTTAGAGTGAGATCGCAACTGCGGCATCCGAGATAGTTTGGCAACGTGCGTGATGAAAACGGCGCGGAATTTAAATATTATTCTTTGAGTACGTAAACCTGGCATCGTAGCTTCTAAAGCGCGCGGCTGATACGGTGCAGCGCGGAGTTTAATGTTATTATTCTTATCAATTCTTGCGACATGAATGAATTACTTGGTTGCTTTACAAGTTTACGAGTGTAGGTTTTTTTTTTTTTTGTGGGCTCATCTTTGAATGCAAGCCGGGCTTTTCGGCTTCTATGGAAGTACCGCCACTGATATTAAGTAGGTACATCATATGAACTCAACATATCATCCATATTTATTTCAACTTTGAGAGCTGTAATGATGATTCTAAACAAAAAAAAAAAAAAACACTACAAAGTGAAAAATAACTTTAATTTCGGAAGTCAGTGTCTTTGGTTATGAATTTTCGTTTTTTGCCACCGACTTCCGAAATTTATTTTTCACTTTGTAGTGTTTTTTTGGAAGTCGGTTGTTATTTTTTTGTAAAATGTTTTTTTTTTTACTTTTTAGTTGTGGTACCTACCCCACACAAATTCAAATACTACCTGTTATGTAAATAACAGTGACAGGAACTAATCATATCATCCACAAACTAAGTGGAAAAAAAATACGTATTACTGAAGCTAACTCAAAAACTATCCAAACAAAATTAATAAAATAGTTATATGGGACCACCTCGAGAGCATACCCTTTCAAACAGAATTTTCAAAATCGGTCCACAATTGACGGAGAAATCGGAAGACCATACATTTAAAAAAAAATTGCGCTACGAACATAGAACCTCCGCCTTTTTTGAAGTCGGTTAAAAACAAACAAAATACAGAGTAATTCCCATATTTTAAAAGTTTTCATATAAACTGAGTAACTTTAAGATTTTATTCTAAAGACATTTATCCTCTACTAGCCGCTCCCCGCGGTTTCACCCGCATAAGTCTCGATCCCGTGGGAATATCGAGATAAAAAGTATCCTATGTGTTATTCCAGGTTATAAACTATATGTGTGCCAAATTTCATCCAAATCCGTTCAGCCGTTTGAGCGTGAAGAAGAGACATATATACACACACACACACTCACTCACAAACTTTCGCCTTTATAATATTAGTGTGATATATATAGTGTGATATCAATCCGTTTTCGTCAGAAATATAATAGTGGATAAACGTCCTAATTGTGCCTAATGTTGTAATAATAATAAAGCCTTTATTCAGATACAAAATCACGTAGATGACATAATAACATAGATTCAATCTTATATTGACGACTGGTGAGTTGATGACTAGTGATGTTCAAATCCGCTAGAAACTATAGACGTGTTATAAGACTATAAAATATATTTTTCTAGCGCGTTATTTTAAACGCTATCATTATAACACGTTGTTACAAAACTCGGCCGCAATCTCAACGCGGAGACGTTGTCATTTTATTTGCCAACATGCTAGATGGACTTAATGTTGCGCGGTGAATGTTATCTCCCAAAACGCTGCACACGAAATAATATAATGTTTTTTCATTAAGCGTTAGAAATCAATGAACTTTTACGTGAAAAGTGCTAAAATTTTAGGTGGAAAACATCTTCGAATTTAACGTTTTTGACTTAAAATTTTGATTGTCTAACTAAATCTGACTATTTCTAATCGTGATTAAAAACGTGTGGAATAAAATTGGTTGTGATGAATTTTAAATTCACACCAACACCTCGGACTTCAGGTGCAAAAACAGTACTGTTTCTTTTGCTTATTATATCTCGAAAATGGTGTGTCGCAAAAATAATGAAAATTTCGACTCCCTTTATAAAACACATAAACCCATCCCATAACACTCAACATGTATATATATATATATTAATAAATAAGTAAATAATGTACAGATAGCGGCCGTTTACACAACACTGTACTGTACTATATGTTACGGTAAAAAATTGGTATTACACGTCAACCACTGTTCATACGGTTCAAATAGATGCAGTACGAGACTGCCATGTGATCCCAAAATGATACAGTAAAATATCTTACTGATTAGCGCCGTATCAACGTGCCCATAAGAAAGAAAATAGGTATATTTGTGGTAAAACATTACGCAAAGAAAACACAAACAGAGAAAAGAACAAGTTAGTTAGTCAACTATTTTAATATACTAGCTGCCCGCCCCGGCTTCGCACGGCTAGCACTAAGTAGTTATCCACAGCGCTCCCTACCCTACCTACTTATCTATCCTACCTACCTACACCAACCTAGGTAGGGGTAGCCGGTAGGTAGGTGTAGGTAACACCTACCTACCGGCTACCCCTACCTCCTACCTATCTATATACCTACCTCCTACCTATCTATATACCTACCTCCTACCTATCTATATACCTACCTCCTACCTATCTATATACCTACCTCCTACCTATCTATATACCTACCTCCTACCTGCCTCCTACCTACCTCCTACCTACCTACACCTACCTTAAACCTTTCCACAACGTTCCAGAATGTTATGGAATACTCTCGAATACTCTCAAATGTTCTGGAAAGAAATTTCTTGAGGGCAAAACTTCCAGCCTTTATATCTTCAAAAGCACGCCCTTCAGGTAAAAACGGGATCCTTCTTCATGGATGGGTGATACAGGGCTACCACACCATATCCCTTCCTTGATCGTACCGGCACTCGTTTCTGAGTTTTAGCGGCACGCACATTGTACACTTTCTTTTATAATATATATGATGTACACTATTTACACTTCAACCTTTCTGGAGGTTCTCGAACCTTCTAGAATTGCCTTGAACCTTCCAGAACCTCTCCGAAGTTTTCGAACTTCTTAGATACTTCTAGAAGTTTTGGTTGAGTTTCAGGTCAAATTGACCTCATTCTAAACCGTTTTTCTCTAAACCTTAACCGCGCGGCCGAAAACACAAACCTTCTTCATGGATGGGAGGGTTGGGGTTACCTTACGGTTAAACCTTTTTCGGGCTGCATTGGTTCGTTTTAGAGTTTTATCGGAACATACCAACGCCCCACGCTTTCTTTTATAATATATATTAATTAACATTATGATTCACTACACGTATTAGGTGCTAGCAAACAATGAAGTCATGACAAACGGTAAATAGCGGAATAACTTTCCTAGTAAGGCTGTTGACGTGCTTAAAATTATTACCACACACAGTAACAATTTGACCGATATTTACAGCGACTGCATTTACAGATAACAATCTCACATGCTAGTATACTAATATTATTTTGTTTTATGTCGTAATTGCTACTCTTATGCCCGTTTTCGCTAGTACTAGGAGACACCTAAATATTTTTTTTTTTAAATAAATCTATAAAAAATAATTTATTTCATTAAAAGTATAAAAAATCCCTTAAAATATAATTTCATTTTATGAAAAAAAATAGTCGCCTATTTCATAAAATAAAATAGGTTTTATTTTTTCAATTTTTTTTTCCGAAACCCTTTTATTTAATTTTATTAAAACTAAATATTTTTAATTAAATAATTTTTATATTTTTTTCTTTAAAAATATTTTAACCCCCTTTAAAATAATTTTATTTAATTTTTTTTTAGGGTTGCACTATTTATGTGTAAAAGGCATTAGCGCAGAAAGCAATAATTTAGGTGCAGGAGGACCCTTAGCCATAGAAAAAAGTAATTCTTCGTATGGGAGCAACATACGCCCCCCAAAGCAAATAGCGCGGTTTTATTATGTTTCGCTTCTTCATCATTTGCATAGCCTCTTCATAACAATGTTATGATCGGCTTCCAGTGTAAGGTTGGGAATACACGTCCGATTTTTTCATCAGATAGTCGGATCCGATAGTCTGATCCGGCTATCGGAAGGCGTTGGAGCCATTATTTTGTTTGAATATTCAACACACGTCCGATCCTGTAGTCGGATAGTTTGCATTGTTTTGATAGCCGGATAAGACTATCGGATCGGACTATCTGATGAAAAAATCGGACGTGTATTCCCAGCATACAGCTGAATACCAGAAAATAAAATTGTTAAATTGCTGCGTAACACAGAAATTACAAATATGTAAAATGTAACTCAACTACAATTACAATATACATATTTGTAAGGTTTTTACGTTACAATTGTATGACTTATAGTTTTATATGGTACACGCACTTGTAAGATTCACAAATTTGTAAATTATAATTTGTAAAGTTGTGTGGTATAGGACCCTGTTGTTTACCTGGTGAGACTAACTGTCTGACCTCCACAACCTAGTTACTGAGTATCACGAATTCACGATACTCCTCCGTTAGACTGGTTATCAGACTTTCGAAAAACCACAGCTATGTAGAGCATCGTCTCTGTCACTTATTGTAATTTGTAATTTATTTATTTCTCACCACAATAACCTTATAAAATAGTAACAAATAATCTTATTCTCCAGTCATGGGCTCAAAGAGGATATTGTGGGAGACTGGTGCCTAAGCTAAGTCGAAGCTTGTATTTCAGGTCACCAGGTCCCTGCCCCAAGTACATAATTATGGTCTCCTATAAACTAAAACTAGACAATAATTTATATTTGACTTATTTATAGCAAGGAGTGTTCGTGTGGCGTGAGTGGGTTTGTGAGTGTGTGGGGAGGTGTGTGTGTGTGGGAGTGTGTGAGTGTGTGAGCGTGTGGGCTGCTGTGTGACTGTCTCTTTCTACAATGTGTCACATTTACGTCTGGTTATTATTATCTGACTGATGTTCTTACCAAAATAGACCAACAAAACTGGAGATAGACAGGCCACATGTTAAGAGGCATTGAAGACAAGTGGAGTAAATTTGTGACAGAATGGTACCCCAGAGATGGCAAAAGGAACAGGGGAAGACAATATAAAAATGGGAAGACGAATTGAAGCTTACAGCACGTC
Source organism: Agrochola lychnidis (assembly GCA_963680765.1). Classification (NCBI taxonomy): domain Eukaryota; kingdom Metazoa; phylum Arthropoda; class Insecta; order Lepidoptera; family Noctuidae; genus Agrochola; species Agrochola lychnidis. The sequence goes on along the minus strand of OY796868.1, from coordinate 10,671,112 downwards.
CAAATAGGAGAAGAGTTGCGAGAGATAGGAGTCAGTGGAAGTTGTTAGAGGAAGCCTTTGCCAAAAGGCACACTGAACTAAAAGACATTCTGTAAACTACTGAACCACAACGCAAATATGTTCAGAATAAAAAGGGTTTATTATATTACAACTTGACTATTGTTTACAGCACCCACATGCAAGACCTGCAAGAGGTGACTCAAGAGGTCCACTACGAGAACTACAGGTCGGAGCGACTCGCGCGCAGCGGGCAAGTACCCAAGCGACACACGTGAGTATACACTTTACAGGATTTACTTTGACAGGTGAACTGGATGGCTTTCCCGATAGTTATAACTTGGGAGTTTTTCGACTCTAAAGTGAATAAGTTACTTCTAGATAAGTGTGTAGCTTCTTCGGCCGCATATTTTCTGATAACGGTCAAAATCGAACCTATCAATTATGAAAAAGCCTTGCATGTTAAGTTATGCCTTGCCGATTGGTTAATAAACACATATATTTTTATCACGGCATGACACATTCTCATACTATACTATGTTCGTGATTTAGTTTCCAAACATGGAAACAAATATGTGGTTTTGGAAAAATAACTGTAAAACCAAACACAAAGTAATACTGAAACCAACTTAATTTATACAACTAAACGCACAACTAACAAACTACTACCATTAACAACTACTACTACTACTATTAACAACAACTACTACTACTATTAACAACTACTACTACTACTATTAACAACTACTACTACTATTAACAACTACTACTACTATTAACAACTACTACTACTACTACTATTAACAACAACTACTACTACTATTAACAACTACTACTACTACTATTAACAACAACTACTACTACTATTAACAACTACTACTACTACTATTAACAACTACTACTACTACTATTAACAACAACTACTACTACTATTAACAACTACTACTACTACTATTAACAACTACTACTATTAACAACTACTACTTACTATTAACAACTACTACTACTACTATTAACAACTACTACTACTACTATTAACAACTACTACTATTAACAACTACTACTATTAACAACTACTACTACTATTAACAACTACTACTACTACTATTAACAACTACTATTACTACTATTAACAACGACTACTACTATTATTAACAGCTACTACTACTATTATTAACAACTACTACTATTAACAACTACTACTACTATTAACAACGACTACTACTATTATTAACAGCTACTACTACTATTATTAACAACTACTACTATTAACAACTACTACTATTAACAACTACTACTACTATTAACAACTACTACTACTACTATTAACAACTACTACTACTACTATTAACAACAACTACTACTACTATTAACAACTACTACTACTACTATTAACAACTACTACTATTAACAACTACTACTTACTATTAACAACTACTACTACTACTATTAACAACTACTACTACTACTATTAACAACTACTACTATTAACAACTACTACTATTAACAACTACTACTACTATTAACAACTACTACTACTACTATTAACAACTACTATTACTACTATTAACAACGACCACTACTATTATTAACAGCTACTACTACTATTATTAACAACTACTACTATTAACAACTACTACTACTATTAACAACGACTACTACTATTATTAACAGCTACTACTACTATTATTAACAACTACTACTATTAACAACTACTACTATTAACAACTACTACTACTATTAACAACTACTACTACTACTATTAACAACTACTATTACTACTATTAACAACGACTACTACTATTATTAACAGCTACTACTACTATTATTAACAACTACTACTATTAAAAACTACTACTACTATTAACAACTACTACTACTATTAACAACTACTATTACTACTATTAACAACGACTACTACTATTATTAACAGCTACTACTACTATTATTAACAACTACTACTATTAAAAACTACTACTACTATTAACAACTACTACTACTATTAACAACTACTATTACTACTATTAACAACGACTACTACTATTATTAACAGCTACTACTACTATTATTAACAACTACTACTATTTTTTATCTTTATTTATAAAGTTGATATTCGTTTTAGTGGAAATAACATCAATTGCATACAAGGCCATACTTAAGTTCGTGACGATACGAAATTACGAGAAATAAAATTGGACAAGTTCAATAACTATAAAAAGTATGCCTACCTATGCCTAGTTGACTACTGAAACTTGCAAACAATTGGCGGAAAACTAAGTGACAATCGATATTCAGTATTTTTTTCTATAAGAGTCGTACGCTAAGTCTGCTTAAGTAAAAAAACGGTGGAAATTGAAATCTATAGACGGCAACACCATTCTGTCCAAAAAAAAAATTGATACTTTGTTTGTCTTTTTGTTTTTGATAGGTTATTTTGTTTATATTATGATTTATTCCTGGTAAAGTCACTTTAAGACGACGCAGTGTGGATTTGATATAGTTTTGTCATCGTATGGAGGTAAAGGTTAGGTACGACATAATCTATTATGCAAAATATCAAAATCATTGGATCTATTTACAACCCCGAAACTGACATAACTGACTGATGTAAAAGTATACCATATCTAAAACTTTTTGGGGTTGCCAATTTATTCCATTGCAGACTTGCTAGACTCTACTCGTCTTTACTTATACGTTACTAGTTGTTGCCCGCAACTTCGCCTGCGTGTATTTTGTAATTCATCATTTTTTTATACTAATATCCACGATGAAAAGTAGCCTATGTCCTTCTTGTCCCGGTAGCCTTTTTTTTGGGTGGGAAATAACTTCTCCCGCTCTGGGTGGAGCGGGAGGGCGTGTCAGACTCTTACTGACTAAAACCCACCCGTGTTCCTTTGGTTGCCATGTTGCCGTGAGGCCACAATTTCTCTTTTGGCCTTGTTCGCAAGGGACATAGAGAAAGACATGGGCTTAAATAGGTAACAGACAGAATTAATTAAAGACCAAAATCGTAGAAAACATCTCCTAAGCCATAAAGTCATCGTGTATGGCTAAACAAATCACACCATCTCGCCAGTTTTTTTCTCAAATGCATTACAATGAATGGTTCGTATCGAATCACAGTACTCTGTATGAAAAAGGAATGCAATGCAGAGAAAGTAAATCGAGCAATTGCGTAAATGATGTTAATCGAAGCATCATTCCTTGGAATTAGCGCGCATTGTACTTGAGTTCAGTCGAACCAGCTAGTTGGTATACAGGCTAAAATATTCATCTTGCCACTACACTGCCAATATTCATTTTTATTGTGGGCATTTTTTGTTTTTTTTTTTGTCATATTATGTACGAGGTAAACTATTTCTTCATAAATGGCAATTAATATTCCAGCTAAAATAATACTTATCTATTGCTTTCGCTTTCCTGCATATCTTTCCTCTCGCTTTCCTGCAATCTGTGGAGTGGGAAATTTGTAGGAGTGATTTCGTGAAAAGAGACGAAAACTGAAGCGCGCGCTATTTGATTTGACCAATGAGCGCGCGCGATACTACAGTTGGCGTCAGAAACGACTTTGCCCCTTTAATTTTGCTTATTATCTTAAAGGGGAATGCCCATCTCCCATACAAAAAAATGCCTGAAATAGACAAGAATGAAATCTACGCCAAATTATCCTTCAAATCGAACGAAACTCAATGACAATTTCAATAATTATCTAAAACTAGGGAGTACATTGTTTAGAATATTTTTGCTAAAAGATAGGTTATGTCTCAAGGTTACTAAAGGATTGAAAAAATAATTCAACACAAATCATTTTATTACTTTATTCATCATTATACACTATTAATAAATCATCGAGGAACTGTGCAGGAGGACGGATGTTGGATTGGTACCGCGCCCAAGCTAAGTACCATATAATTGACATAATGTGGGCACAGGTACCAACAGTCCGACGTCCCACTAGGCAATTACAGTAACGATTTTGTATAGCATCCCTACCAGTTAAAGAATTATTAATTATCATATACACAAAATATACTTTGGTTGAAATGTGTCTGCTATGTATTTTCCCTCTCAATAAGTAACAATTATCTGGAAGAGCTAATTCCTCAATCAATAAATTATCCATCTCCGTGCAAACCTCAATACTATACATGCCATTAGCTCGCGTATGCTCACCATAGTAGGATCGAGCCTGCTTTATTTGATAAGTGCCACATGCAATCAAAACCATTTCGCTGTAAGTCAGTTGTGGAAAATCAGCAACATTACTATTATTCACATTAATACTTTGGAATTGCGCTCTGCGTCGATTTAAATTATTATTTATTACATAATCAGCTAGCCTGTTTTCCATAAACATATTAGTATTTATTGTTTGGAGAATATCAGCAGCATCTGGCCTGTCAACTATTCTTGAATGAAATCTATTAACTAATGCTGCCGCTATAGAGAAATCAACCATTAAATGTTTGGATGCTCGGTTAAAAAAATCTTGGCGAAATATTTTAAAATGCTGCTTGAAAATTCCATTTACGACTTCTACAACCCAGCGACAAATGGTTACTTTCCTGCTTTTGTTGGCTTCTAAAGTTGATAATTGGAATTCATTTTCTTGTAATGTTGATGGCATGTGGACACTATAATTACATGACTCCAAAAGTGGAACAGCGTCTCTGAACCCTCTATCCAATATAAACACATCCCCATCTTGAAAATATTGCCTTAGTCTATTATTCGGATCATTAAATTCATTGAACATTATAGTAGCATCGGAAGTTGTTGCGGGATAAGGGCCTAACACTTCAAGAATATATCCATCGGAGCAAACAAGCATAAATGGCTTTACGAGGTTTCTATATTTGTGTAGCGAATATGTTTCTTTTTGATAAAGATAATTAGAGCTCTTTTGTACATAGATATATGTTCCATCCACGATGACTACAGGTTTTCTTTGACCATCAACTTCACCAAACAGTCCATTGGGAATTATTAAATTCCTGGTTGCAATTTCTTCTCTGGTCATATGTCCAATTCCTAGGTTTCTGGGTACAAAATCTTGGTTTAATTTGACTCTTGCTTCAGCCATAAGTCGTTCTAGAGTACTTCTGGGTATTTGAAGTAGAGACGATATTCTTTCATCGGAGTCCCCAGTTCTTAGTTTCATTAGGTAGGCCGCAAGGGCAGTAGAGCCTCTATGCATTTGTGCCAGACGGGGAACCTCGCTCATTAAACTAGTAAATTGACTTTTACTCATTCCAAGAAAGTACCACAACATATATTCCTCCATCGAGTTGATATTTTCGAAATCCAATGATCGGCTCTCATAATTCACAAACGACGCAAAATCTTCTATGTGATTCACATTGAATACATGGATTACATCTTCCCATGCCGGAATTTCATGCCATAAGTCACTGTTTAAATGATAATTACATATTTTGGAATTCCGTGGGACATAATACTTATAGTCCTTAAATAACCATACCCTGAGTGAAAGTGGTACCACATGTCGATCTGTCATATTGCAACCTGGATAGAAACAATGACTTTGAGTATCAACTGCTCTTCCATAATTAGGTAACTGTATGCCTGTCACCATTTGAGATTCTTCACTATGAGAAACTTCAAGTTGAGATGCATTTACACTGTCTGTGGATACTTGACTTAGACTTTGCAAAGAAGCAACAGAAGGTGACGCAGCTCGGTTGCATTGTTGCCAACATGGATGACAGATCAAATCTGTAGAACGTAACTGTAACAAAAACCAAAATCAGGTTAGTTTTACTGATGACTTAAATATTGAATATGATGCACATTCAACTAAACATTATTATTGAAGCAGATTTCTCACCTGTCGTGGTTGAATTCGGTGAGCTACTACATTCATTATGTGCCTTTCACGGTCAGTATTACTTCCCATTGTATGTGATCGTTGTCGTAGAACTGACTGTCCACAGCAAACACACACATGACGGTGACCAACTTGTCTATCTGGGCGACTAGGCCCTGGTGTTTCCGTTATACTTTGGATAGATAATCGGAGACATGCATCACAAATAACACTGTGTTGATCAATCTGTAAGAGAAAGAAAAAAACAATTATTTAAATTATTTTTCAGTGGTTTTTATGAGTTCAACATACCTAAAGCTACTTGTGTAATAATTGTGTTTTACGTATAATGTAAACAAAACCAGCAAAACATAATACTTACAAGTTGCGGTGTTATCCATTGCTGTATTAAACAACGTACTTCATCATTTTGCATTGACAAAGGATTACGTCTCATTCGTGTTATATCGAGATAACAATTAATGCAATGAACAGAATCCATTTTTGTAAAGAAATGGGGGACAAGTCCAAAACACAAGCAGAGTCGTCGTATATAGCAGGTTCAAAGTCCGTGTTCAAAAAGCCAAGTCGTCGTGTTAAGCGGGTCCAATTTCAGTCCGGGTTCAAAAATAGGTATCATGTACAGATGGAACATCAAAATCCTTAAAATATGGCCAAAGTCGTCGTAAAATATCATAAATATAAAACACAGTATCGTAATAACTCAACGTAACACAAACAAAACAATGAAATATAATGATGAAAAAATTAAACGTCATATCATTGTCACAAGGTTTTGTCAAACGGTAAAGGCAAAGGACACATCTCATACTGCCTAGGTTATTTTCTTTTTTGTAGTTTTAAAAAATAATTTGATTTTATGTATTTTGATTGGCATACTTAGATTGTGAGATTTATAAAATATGTTATTATAATTAATTATGAAGCTACTTTACGGTTTGCTGATTGATTGTTGATGGATGGTCTAACAAAGACCACAGACTAAATAGTGGTAATGTCAAATATGAGTGTTCTTGAATGTCATTGAAGAACTGTACGACGGAAATCGAAATAAATACTGAAATAATAATCACCTTTATACCCTACTTAAACGAACTGAAGAATAAATTGATGAGTTGTATTTTATTCGAAATAGAATTTATCACTATTGGGAATTGCTGTCCATTTTAGGCATTTTCCTGGCATTCCCCTTTGCTTACTACCAAGGTGAGATGTCAGATGTTAGACATCATACGCAACTACCATAAGGCTCGCTCGTTTTTTTTTAAATTACCAACCTTTTAGTGTGTTATATTTTTGGAAATGTCTCCTCAAGAACTTTATTTTCATACCCCACATCGTCATGACACATTTTTTTTTTTCAAGACTGGATATTGACGTCTAAATCCGCCATTTTAATTTTATATAAACAAAACTTAGCCTAGACGAGTGAATAGACACCTCATGTGTAAAAATGTATCCAGAAGTTGGGATGCTTCGAGGGTATAAAGAATCCCACATACAATAGGTGTGAAAAACATAACCCTGTCTTTGCTGACGCGCAGTAGAGTAATTACCTGCCTGTATACCAAATTGCTTGTTCAACTGTACATTGTTGTTGTGTTATTGAATTAATTTAACTGCTAATTGAGTTAAATTGGTGCCAAGGTGATGATGTAAAGTATCCATGTCTTGTCTGAGTAAACTGTGTGAGATGTTGATGAGAATTTATGATTTTAATGTTTATGAAATACGTAGATTTTCTGCAATATTGTATAGGGAGTAGGACCATATTAAATTATTTATGTGACTGCCTCGATGATCTAGCGGTCGCAACCGCTACTGCTGAGTATGAGGTCCTGGGTTCGATTCCCGGGTCGGGTAAAGTTTTATTGGGTTTTTCCATCTGGAATTTCTCAGTAGCAGCCCGGAGTCTGGATTTGTGCCCGGTAGATGGCAATAGGGTCGCCCCCTATTACATGGAACTTAAACATAACTGGCGAAATGTGGGTGTACTATAGGTACACCTCTGCCTAACCCTTCGGGGATTACAGGCGTGATGTTATGTATGTATAATTTATTAAAATATGCTTAATTATGTTTATGAATAATTCTGAGTAAACTACTTCATTTCGTTTTTTTTAATGCCCATTTTATATATAAATAAAACTTTATTCAATGGCTGAGTTAATTAATTGTTATAAAACATTTCTATCCATTGGTTCTCCATAAGAATAGAACCTTTTGTTCTACTGTATTTGTTTACTATTAACTTTTTCTCTAATTCTATTTTTTGTACTAAAGAATACTCTTATCTGTCTATAGGTCGAATGAGAGCGGACTAAGTGAGGTTGACTCCAACGGAATGATGAACGGATCTGAAGCCACGGGCGACCGCGATCGCGTGCTCCGTGAAAAGGTAAGTTCATTACTGAAAAAGTTAAACAGAGTTAGGTCCTTTGTATACGACACGGTTTCTTTACGGTACGGTGATAAACCGCCCCGTAGAAAAAATGTGTCTGTCAACAAGCTTCCATAGACCATACAACACTGACGACCGTGCCTACACACGGCGTATAAACCGCGCTGTAGAAAAAACGTGTCTGTCAACAAGCTTCCATAGACCATACAACACTGACGACTGTGCCTACACGGCGTATAAACCGCCTCGTAAAACAAAAACGTGTCTGTCAACAAGCTTCCATAGACCATACAACACTGACGACTGTGCCTACACGGCGTATAAACCGCCTCGTAAAAAAAACGTGTCTGTCAACAAGCTTCCATAGAGATCCATACAACATTGAAGACTGTGCCTAGACACGGTGAATAAACCGTAGTTTTTCACAGTAAAAAAAACGTGTGTGTACAAAGGCCTTATGGTTTGTCTCGCATAACATAACGCCGGTTAAACGTGGATAACTACTCTGATAGTTAGATATACTTCACAGCTATACCTCTCAAACTCAAAACATTGATTTAAATTAAACTATTTACTGGCACTTTTGAACTGACAAGGAGTCTGTTAGTTAGAAAGTTGAAACTATTTGCCCATTCCAAATAGTAGGTTCCTATGGAGAAGAACGGACAAGAAATTCCGTGGACACTCTTTAAAACCAAAATTTTATAGTACATTATTCATTTTTGATCTATCATTATGAGAACAATGTAATGAGCCGTGCACGATAAAAGAGGTGCAGAGAATAAAAAAATAAGACTTGGCTTCTAAGAGATGACCAGTCTCAACTGACAGCGCTCGTTCACGAACATGACACCCCTCTGTTAATGACATTCCAACACTAACTTGAAGACTAGACTTTCTAACAATTTCTGAAAGCAGACTTCAAAGCAGTAAATCCTAAACCGCATGCGAACATTGCAGGAGGCTGAACTGCGTCGCATGCAAGAGATGCTGGACCAGATGCAGCGCCAGATGAACTTGCAGGCCGCCGGCGGGGCCAGCACCACCAGCACCGCATAGTGCACGCGCACCGCACAGGTAACCTGGCATCTTGACATCCCCTGCGAGTGTGTGTCCCTGGTGCAGTCAGCGGGGCCAGCACCACCAGCACCGCATAGTGCACGCGCACCGCACAGGTAACCTGGCATCTTGACATCCCCTGCGAGTGTGTGTCCCTGGTGCAGTCAGCGGGGCCAGCACCGCATAGTGCACGCGCACCGCACAGGTAACCTGGCATCTTGACATCCCCTGCGAGTGTGTGTCCCTGGTGCAGTCAGCGGGGCCAGCACCACCAGCACCGCATAGTGCACGCGCACCGCACAGGTAACCTGGCATCTTGACATCCCCTGCGAGTGTGTGTCCCTGGTGCAGTCAGCGGGGCCAGCACCGCATAGTGCACGCGCACCGCACAGGTAACCTGGCATCTTGACATCCCCTGCGAGTGTGTGTCCCTGGTGAAGTCAGCGGGGCCAGCACCGCATAGTGCACGCGCACCGCACAGGTAACCTGGCATCTTGACATCCCCAGCGAGTATGTGTCCCTGGTACAGTCAAGTCTTTTATATCTTCGTCAGTTTTGAAATTCTTTCCTTCATCTAGTCAGGTCAGGACACATAATAGCATACCCCTTTGACCAATGTTGAGTTGACATCAATCTAAAACCTTTTTAATAGCTTGGCCGTTTTACGAAACAAATTTTTATTTTTATTTTAGATGTCAGTCGGTCAGTGTCACATTTTTTATTCGGTCTGACATATAAGAAGGTGACTACGATGAACGCAATATAAAATGCTGTGCCCGTAAAGCAGATTCTATCGAGCAATGAGCAGACAAAAAAAATTGCCCTTAAGGTGACGAACATATTTTGGCTGTGACTGTACATTTCATCCATGTCATTTGACTGACAATGAAGTGATTATGGCCACGCTGTCAATATTGGAGGCGATAATAAATTGATAATGTGTTTGTTTTTAATTCCTCTTGTCGCTCATATCGCTACTATAATATCTTCTTTTTTTTTTTTCATTCCATAGTTGGACATTAGTACGACTGTCCAACTGCCGGCTACGTGTGACTTCGTCAACTCGATACTTCGCGCCATCCCCTATTGCGTTACTTCCATCTAGATGTAACTAATGTAACTGTCGTACGTCCTGTAACGTTCATACAAATATATCGCTCGCAGTTAACATTTAAAAAAAGAAACTCGTGAAATGATATTAGATGTGTTGAGATTATCGTTATAAAATCGCCTAAATAGACTTTAGCTTAGTCGTAGTAGCTGTTCCCATCACTAGAAATGAGTGTTGCCATGTAAACTATTAGGGTGTTTTCCCACTAGCGTCCTGCCAGTCTCGACGATTGTAATTCGTGAGTCTAGACGAACTTTAGTGCGACACCATCCTTAGGTTAATATACCATGTGAGGTCTCCTAGAAATTCCGTCAGTTATAGTTAAATTTAGTAAACAATAGTTACGTGCAATACTCATAAAGCATTCGTAGCTATGTATTTTTGTGAACATTACAGAATTAAGTATTATCTTTGTAACTCAAATATTATTTTCCTTTTCATATTATTTTATAGAACGATTTTATTATATCCATATCTATAGACAATAGAATGTTTTATCTCTCTATACTAGTATTAAGATAAATGCAATATTTACAAAGTGAAGAAGTATTCCATGCTTAATTTTAAGAAAGTGCACATCAATCAAAATGTATAAGTAATAGAGATCAAATGGACCACAATAAATCGACTACAGAATTATTTGATGAGTAGTCGATTGAACGCCTGGAAATTACTATGGAATACTTTGCAGAATCTCACTATGTCTACGTCTGCGTTTAGATAATTATATCTTTAGGAATTCCAAGATACATTTAAACTATGAAGTGATGCAATGTTAAATGTATGACGTCGATTTAGGGCCAATTTTTCAATTCTTAGATACAGTACTACCGAAGAATTATGGCCCGTCTGAACCATAGTTCGGACCGACCATGATTCATCAGCCGTAATAAACTTTCGTATACGGCGTATATTTCGTAGATGACCATATACATCGGCCGTACTTTCTACTGAAGAATACACATGAAGGTTTGATACAAAAGCTGTCGAACCACAATTTTTATTCTTCAGTTAAAAGTTATATGAAGATTGAAAAAAATGGTCTCATAGTAACTTTTACGCAGACTTAGCTGTAGATTTTGGTATATTACGATACTAATGCCCCACGTCGAATATGTAATGATAGGTTGTCAATAATGGCCTCAAGACATTGATCTGATATGCATTTATTATTATTGCTCAGTGCCATTTCGTTCTTAATATAATTTAATACACCTTGCTAAGTAAATCCTGTACTATTCAGTTTTGTCAAATAACAAACTGTCTTGAAGTTAGTCTAATATACCTAAGACTCTTGTGTTTTATTAACTAAACTAAAGATTCAGTAATGCAATACCAGTTATACAATATTTGAAAAAATTTTGAATTTGCGAGATTTTCTTACTGAGAAGTTGATAATGTCCATGCATTTCTCACTCATGACAAAAGTATTATGTATTAGTATGTTTACTTTGATGACTGAAATTATATTTTATTTGAGTATTCCATTTTTTGTATTGTCAATTTACTCTTTAATATTAGGAGATTAGAAAAGTATGTCCTACTAGATAGTTGCATGAAAATATATTATTATTTTTAAGGAATTATTGGAATGATTGTATCGAATAGAAGGCTGAAAATGCTTCTTGGAAAGTCTAACTGAATTGAATTATCAAATTATTACTTTAGTAGGTACTTAAAATTCTTAGTATCTCGTTTATTTAGAATGTATTCCCACGTTGGTGCATTTATTTTGTACTTTATTGATAACTACCCATTATTGTAAACTAACTGATGAATCGAATATAAATCTAGTAAATCCTAGAAGTTAAATTGGTGCCAAAGTTTTGAAATATTATTTAAAAAAATCATTAATTTAAAAAGTAATAGTTTCTGGATTATTTGATGTATTACTAGGTACCCATGTAATTTTTATGTAAAAGAAACTTCTATGTAATCATATTTTTTATAGTAAATATAAACGAATCATACCAACGTGTGTTTATTTATATCACCTGCACCTTTGAGCCCTTTTCAGAAGATTGCCAGAGCAAGGCAGCTACTGGGATTTTATCTACCTGCCTCCCAAAGTGTTGCCATGTTTGCTGCGGACGAAGTTTTTCTTGGATTAGTGACATTTGATGGTAACTTCGAGAAGTCTCATCTAATGTACGATTTACACCGGCCGGCTCACGTACGCGTCAAGTTTGCGACGTTAGTTAAATAAACACATTCTTGCGATTAGAGAAGTTCGTGACGAGCGTCCATTTTCCATAAATCGGTTAGCCGGTGATAACCTAGCAAAAATAGAAGCATCGTAATATCGCTCTTACCCGTGGTGTTTTCCGTATTCAATATAGTTATAGCATCCGTTAAGAATAAAGCGCTTACTACACTTGGCTGAGTTTAGACAAAAATGTACGAAATGAGGGCTTTCAAGTGCTACCGAGTTTATATAAAAATAAAGATAGGGTTAAGCAAAGTCCAATTTTTGGTGTCTCGACATTTGGACAATACTGGGGTAACTGGGGCCATCTTCATAGACGACACGTCCGACTTCGTAGGACAGTGTAATCAGAACACAACATAAATCAGAAGCTTCTAAAGTTACTTCTAAATTTAGACGACTAAATTTAGCCATGTGTTAAGTGCATGCTACACGGCTGCCGCAACCGCGGCAACTCGGCAACCGCGTCCCAACAGAGGTGACCTTGGTGGTATAAAACCGTGTAGTTGGTGGTTTACGACCAAATTTCAAACAGCTCTGCCTGCTAAGGTCACCTCTGTCGGCGACGCGGTTGGCAGCCATGTAGCAAGTCCTTAACAGCCTAGATATGAATAATTTATTTGCAGAAATTACAGGTTGTAAAAGTTGGTGGTTTTAATGTGTCTACAGTAGTCACAGTAGAGTGCATATTTTGCCTGTTTATGGTATGCAAATTAATTTTACATTATACAATGTACAGACGCCAGCACATCAAGCTACTACAATCTGTCAAATTTATTTAATCGATTTTCAACTTTATTCTTTTTTCTTCTTTTTTCTTTTTTTTTATTCTTTATTTTTCCCAATCAACTTTGAACCTTATATAACAGCGGTAAAGTTGAAAATCTATCAAATAAATTTGACAGATTGTAGTAGCTTGATGTGCTGGCGTCTGTACTTATTTTAATGAAATATACAGAATATACAAATACCTATGTTCCAATACATTGACACATGAATAAAACCAATTCTATTATTATAATTTATTGGCGAATGATGTTTGAATAAAAAAAAACATGTGTGCAATTCACACGTGGTAGAAGTGAAACCTTCAAAAATGTTGGCTTTGAGATGATGAAAATTTCAAGAAGAGGGTATTATTGTAGGTTTTAGTAATGATCATAGTGATACAAAATTTGATAATTCTTTTATTCGTATATATTACAAAGATCTATTCAGAGCTATTTTAGGTAGCTACATCACGCTTTTATCAGTAAAAGTGGAATTTTAAAACGTTAGGTAAAAGTAGGTACTGGGTCTTATAATCTTATCTCCCTTCCCCCTCATGCACATCATAAATGCGCGCGCAGTACTTGATCATTATTTTGCTACGATGTTTTTTTTAAACTGCGATATCTTTTAAGATATTCATTGAAATCGAATGATGTTAAGGGCAATTTTGTTTTAAATTAAATACTTGTGATGAATAATGTATTTATTTGGATAAGGATTAATATCATGTTTATAAAAACACCTTCGCAAGTAATGCGTTATTATAGAACAAATTTGGTTAGCTTAAAAAAGGTTATAGTGAGCCAACCTTAAAAGATAGACATATGCTGTCGCGGACTTTTTTTTAGAACTTTTAAAGGGGAACAATTCTGTCATACATAATTTTTGCGAAACTTTAACCGTTAACGCAGCGCACGCAGCGGAAGCTCTCAAAAGGAAAAATAAAACCCCCGATTTTGAAACATTCTTCATTGGTGCTCCGCTCCTATTGGTCTTAGCGTAATGATATATAGCCTATAGCCTTTCTCAATAAATGGGCTATCTAAAACTGAAATAATTTTTCAAATCGGACCAGTAGTTCCTGAGATTAGCACGTTCAAGCAAACAAACAAAGAACCACGAACATTAGAAACACTATAATGCTTCCTATCTCATTTTCTCCCACGTTAAATCTTATGAATTTGTATCTGTCTCTTTTACTGTCGCTTTTTCGTTTCATCGACTTTCAAATCACAACGATGTTAAAGAAGTTTTCACTTCAAAAATAAATAATCTCTTACTTTACTTTTTTATTCTAGTTTTAGGCGATTTTATCCATAAATCGATTACCCAACCTTGCACGCATCCCTAAAAAAAGTTTGACAGATAACTGGCAAGCAAATGCTTTCGTCCGCCATAATCGTTTGCGAAATTTGTTATCAAACAGCAGGCGAACAAACCCCGAGTGTTTATAGTTTGTAGTGAATAATGGCTATCGTGGAGGACGAAGTAAGAAATGAATCGGAAGAGGAAAACGAAATAGAAGTGGTAGTGGAGGAGGACGAGGCTGATGTGCCGGAAGATACCGACGACTCTGATGTATGCACGCCCGTACGATCTAACATTTGGCACATATCTTACTTATTTTTCTAGAAAATATTAATTATTTGTTGAGAATTCACTGTTTATTAATGGAGGGTTGAAGTTATTCTAATTTGACAAAGCAATGTTATCATTTCTCGAGTGAATTACGTACAATATTATGGGATCCTTTGTAACATTTGCAGTTTTCCCAAACTACGTGTTTCTAATAGATTTTGCTGATTTATTTAAACCGTAGTGGTTGCGAATAGTTATATTGGTCAATAAATGCCTTTTATTTTTGAGATATATCAAAGTTACCTACCCATTTTGGTATTAAAAAAAGAATAGTCATTTGTTGTTGTTTGATACAGTATGAATGTCTGCGAATATAAATAGTACAGAGAGTAAACATTTTATAAATACACTTACTAAACTTGAATGTAACACCATAATAATGAATGAAACATACTAAACTAAATAAAGTTATCATTCAGGTGCAACCGGTAGTGATATGTGTATTAATTTCAACATTTTCAAAGTGACCTTTGACATGTAAATATAAATTGAAACTGACTGTCATAAGATCAATAATCTTAATCCTATTGTAAACATTGGATTAATCCATACTTGTTTGTAGGGAGTAAGAGCATAATAGAATACAATATAATAGTAAGATGTTGTCAATATGTACTTTTTGGTATTTTTATTTTAAGTAGGTCATATTCATCCAGCTATACATATTGGAATCAAATCAAAGTAACCATTAGTGGTTATAGAAGTGTTTCCATGTGTTTTGTTCTTTCAGTTAATTTTGATATTTGAAAAGGTAATTTTTTTATGATATTTAACCACATGGAGAGCAGTGGTGGCCCAGTGGTAACGGCCGCGACTGACGAGTTGTAGGTCGTAGGTTCGAACCCAGACAGGCGCTTTACTTTGTGTAAATTTCATCACCACTGCTATCAGAACAGTGAAGGAAAACATCGTGAGGAAACCGGTATGTCCTAGAACCGAAGATTCGAAGACATGTGACATCTACCAACCCGCACTGGGCCCGCGTGGTGGATTACGGCCCACTCCCTCTCACAGAGAGGTCCCAGCAGTGAGAACATTTATCGGCTGATGATGAAACACATGAAGAACTCCCAGTACATTTAACTTTTCTTATTTATCTTTTATGCCTTAACTTTTCGTATGCTGGAACGTGGATCCACGCGAGACACAATGGTTTTTTAATTGTTTCTGTAATTATGGCATTCGGGAGGTTAATAGTCTAATAGAGACATTGGATTTAAAATATTTGACCATTCACAAATGTAGTAGTTCATCAAATTCTCTAAGAAGGTCCACAAAGTAGATAGTTTTCATTTACTTCTTTTTGTTTGTAACTCAAGAAAGACAGGGTCATACAAAGAACATAACATTTTGTTATCAGGATGAAGATGAAGATATGATCTTGGAGAGGAAAGTGACGGAACTGGAACGACGTATTGCGGAAGATCCTTACAACTATGATGAACATATTGACCTTATCCAAGCTTTGTGGTAAGTCTACCTTTGCTTTATAAAATACTATTGCTAAGCCCACAATTTTGCGGGTTTAAGAGTATCCCATACACACTTCAACCATATCACCACTTTAAGAAGCACTTTCAGGGTTCCAGGTAACGCTATACCAATTTTGTTCAAAATTGGCTCAGCAGGTTAAGCAATGAGTAAAAATTTTTAATAGCAGACCACATGATCCATAAGGAAAAATTTAAATTTAAAAAATAATAAGTAAAAGCCAAAAATACAATAAAATTGCTTGGAATACTTCACACCTAAAAACAGATAGAATCATTCAGTACATTTATAATTATTATTGTATGTTTTTTGATTTTTGTGAACTGTGATATTAGGACACCAATAATGCAGCATTGTATAAAACTGTTGCCACACGAAATTACATTGTCAAAAGTTCAAGAATTAAAAAAAATATTGTGTGGATTGTAAAGTTTCACTTTTACCGTGGTTTCATAAACCACGGTAAAAGTGAAACTTCTATAGGCGCCGCCATATTGGCCTTGGCTGCTCTGACGAGCGCCTTTCACTTTATCCCTACTCCGCGGCCGATCGTCACGCGACATGCAACACACAGACGAAAAAGTTTGAAACGATGTAATAAAAGTTTCACTTTAAAAGATACCTATAACATATTCTTAAGATATAAAAAAATATTATCAATGCAGAGCATTACTATCTTCATAAAAACTTGACATTATAGGGGCCTGTCCTCACTGGAGCGCTGGCGGTCCGCCTACGAGCGCCTACAGCAGTTGTCATCACTGCGGGCAGAACACTGGCTGCTTCGTCTGCAGACTGAAGTGTCCCTGGCGCATACCGAAGTATCACGCGAACGTGTGGCGAAACTGTTTCAGAAAGCTGCACTGGACTGTTACTGTAAGTACTACCATAGTTTTATTTTCAGTTTGATCTTGTAAGGCTGAAAGCTGAAGGAGGAGACGCCCGGGGCGGGAATCGCGAGCCGATTTCCGGCCACCGTAGGCGCGGGCTTGCGGACGGTGCGCAATGGGTAGCTCGCCGTCCGATAAGGACCAAGCCCGGGTCGACGGCGCGTTGTGTTCCACGCGCGGCTCAAAGAGATGTCAGCAGAATTGACGGGGTCCGCTAGGGCCAATGCCTGCCGGGGGTTCAAAGAAAACCTATAGGGACATCGTGGCCCCGGCAACAGGGCAACCGAAGGAACACGGGTGGGTTTTAGTCAGTAAGAGTCTGACACGCCCTCCCGTTCCGCCCAGAGCGGGAGAAGTTATTTGATAATTTCCAACCCAAAAAAATAAAATAAAGGCTGAAAGCTGATGGCACAAATGAGATTAAAGATTTTTTTTTTTTTTTAATTATTATTCATTAAATCAAGTTGAATTGACGGGCGAAACTTTACAGACATGATGGGTGTCAATATCAAATTTTAATCATGATAAAACAAAAAAGTATGAATTCAAAGAATCATAATTTTATGTTCAAAGACACACAAACTATAGAAAATAATAAGTTTGAAAGTTCGATATTTATAACCATCATGTCTTAAGGGTACACTAGTCGGTCATTCTTCCATACAAACATAATATGGTGATGTATTAAAAATTATATCAATTTGCTTTGCCATTATCTAGTCTTGTATGGCAGCAGAATTGGGAAAAAGTATTGGTTTGGAATTATGAGCTTCGAAACTTCCATATTTCAATACAAATTTTAACTCTTCTTTGGGCGTAAATAAATGACTCATGTAGTATGAAAATGGCAAATTAAAAACCGTACCGTACCGGCTAGGGCTGCGCAGGGTACGCTGCGCAGGCCGTTAACGGTTAGGTAGAAAGAGGTAGATAATGAAACAGCTAGACTAGTTAATACATATCGCGGGTCTCAAACCATAGGGGCGTACATGCAAAAATGCGATTTTTCGTTTTTAATGCCATTGGATTCTACTATATGCGATACGTAACATCAATTTTTCTTATAATTTAATATTAATTACTTTTGGAATTAATTACAAAACATTATTTATCGTAAGCTAGACAATCTGCAATTATTTTTAGGCCATATAGCCGTATAGTAGACGTAAGAGCAATAATTATTACTTTTTGGGGCAGTTTTAACGTGCCACAAAGACGTATGCACGTACGACCTTCAATTTTATTATGATCTAAGGGAATTATGTCGGGCCATAGGGACTTATGCGCATCGACTGTCCATTTCAACATGATCCTGAAGATATTTAGTCATCACTTGCAGACGTGTGTACACACATCTACACATTTTAGTATTGCTGTCTCAAGATTTCGTCAAAATGTAGACGTATAGTCATATCAAGAATACCTAACACGGTCATTCTGCAATGAGCTGCCATATGGAGTAGACTTTAATTTTAATGCTGAATTAATTATCTTTCGTGAGTCCTATCGGCCATCTGTTCTGCGCGCAATATGCCTGCCCACTGCCACTTTTCTGATTCGATCACGTAGGGAAACTCCAAACATAGCTTACTCCTTTGCTCTTAGGATGATTTTCAGCCTTCTATTGAGGCCCATTTTGAGCGTCACGTTTCAGTGCCATAGGTCATCACTGGCAACACGCACTGGTCTAAGACTTTCGTCTTGAGACACTGTGGTATGTGAAACGAGAAGATATAACGCAGCTTCCCGAACGCTCCCCAGCCGAGTCGGACAACGGAGTCGGAGTCGACGATTGACCTCTTTCTCGAAGATCTTCATGAGCTGGCGCTCCCTTATATACAGATCTCTTGCAGAGAACTTGAAGCTCTTGTTCCGCTCTTTATCGCGTCTTTAATACGGTCAATATTAAAGCACCAAAGGTCGCTTTTCAAGAACTTACAGATCCATCCATTGAGCTACCGGTAAATGCACCCAACGTCTGAAGACTGCAGGATCATCTCCCGTCTCTCCTCCATAAGCTGTAAAGTAGATTCAGAGAGCTTCTTGTTTCTATTTTTACGACGGGTCTTGAAAATCTTAGACCCAACCGTATAAACAGTTTTCACGAACCCATCGTTATAATCGTCCATGGAGGTCCCTAAGCACTTGAAACGATTCTGAAGTTTGAGCTGAAAGCTCTCGGGGTTTTGGATTTGGATCGGTGCTGGACGGAGCGTAGACTTCATCAGTCGAGATCTTTCCAGCTTGATATTTAGATTCAATGTACTATTTGCAATTGTTACTATGTGGTGATCACTTCCGGTTTTCAGCGCATTGATGACAGAGACATTATTAATTAAATGTTTGTTTCTTCGTCGACATAATGATATATCTGTCTTCTTTCTTCTTCTTAGTTGCATCATACTTTCTGAAGAAGGAATTTCTTATAAAGAGGCCTTCATTCTCCATAAAATTGGCCAGTAGGTGACTCCGGTGGTTCCGATGTCCAACTCCAAATTGACCCACTCGTAGTTCATAATTGTCTCGTTTGCCCAGTTTCGCATTGAAGTCCTCCATAACAACGGTGAAGTGAGTTTTAGAGGCAAACATGGCTCTGAAAATTTTCTCATACATGGTCTCCACCTCATCGTCGGGGTGTGACGAGGTCGGGGCTAAAACCTGTATTACCTTCAACGAATATCTTGCTAATATTCTGAGTACAAAGTACGCCACCCTGGTCGACACACTCCCTATCTTCAGCACGTTGCTTACAAAGGACTTGTGAATGATAAACCCGACATCACCTTGAGACTGCTGATCGCCCCTCCCGCAAATAGAGTAGGTTCCCGGATTTGAGGATTACCGAGTCCTCCTCCTCTCTTCGGACTTCAGATAACCCAAATACCCGATCGTAACCTGCTCAATAAAAATAAAAAAATCATTTATTTCTTTATAAAAATGGGTATAGTACATAGGTGTTATTATAATAAGGTTCTCCATATTTTACCGTCACGTGGGCATGCAAAGGTTTACAATTCCAAATAAAAAATAGAAATATGCAGATAGAATTAGAATTAGAATTCTTCCTCGAGTTCGGTGATCTTTTCGTCCGTCCAGAGTTTACGCGTTGTGTGTGTTGCCACGGCCAATTTTCGGTGATTGTGATAATGTATCAATCAATAATGAGCTCAATTTTGTATGTTTGTGTTTTTATACCATTTAAAATAATTTTGTTCAGATTTATGACTTTTTACATTTTTATATGCTTATTTTTTGTTCTTATTTTTATTCACACCGAAAAAAATTGTAATTTCTACCATTTGTTCTTTTTTTTCTACATTTTAGAACAAAAATGGTCTATACTTCCACTAAGAATTCAAACACCTCTCAGTATTAATGACAAGCCAGACAGGCGCATAAATTATTAAAATCACAGAAATATCGTTAATTTTGATGGTTTCTCATTCCTAAATTGCAATATTTTAAATCACCAACTAAGTTCAAATAAATATTGGTATAATTATTAATAATTTAAGGAAAAAAGTTTTACGTCTATAAATTCCAAGCATTTTTGGGGGAATTTTGATGGAGTTTTACCGTATTTCCGTCATGCCAAATAGACGTAAGAACCAAAAACTGGTGTTATAGAGGAAATAACTTAAAATGAAGCATCCCATATGAACTGAACTGTAAATATATGGCCACATGCAAAAACACAATAAGCTGGCTCAATCACAAAAAAAGTTATTCAGTTTTTTGTTTCTCCTGAAAAGTAACGGTTTTGTGGATACGCCCCTATGGTTTGAGACCCGCGATATATTAGTAACACAGTAGTAGGTAGAAAGTACACGGCTAGGTCGTGGGTAAGGTCACTGTCACTGGATCTGAGGATAGATCTAGGGTCTAGATATTACTATATAGACTATAGACTATAAAATAATAAAGGACATCATCCATTTTGGACCAAATTTTAAAACGGCGGCCAGAGAAAAAAAACACAATATTCTGTTAGAACTTGTTCTTCTTAACGTTTTTTATTATGGCACCAAAACTGTGGGACCATTGCCCTCGGTTTTATTTGAGTTAAAAGTCGCACGCATTTTTCGTAACATGAATTGTCAAAACAAAGGATTTAGCTTGAATAGAAACTTCCAGGTAATTGCCGTTTGCTGCCACGCAGTGTGATGCCCCTCCCCTACCCGCTAAACGACCCACCCCGCTCCGCGCATTACAACTGTTACTTTATTTAGTTCCGAAAGCAAAGCTATCGTGTACGTTGCACTGTGTGAATTTCGCTAGCTCCTGCTATATACTATTTGTTTTTGTTGTTTTAGTTTGTTATCATCCTTGTTAAGTTTTATTATTGACTGTTACGTGTAGCCTTGTTATTGTTTTTGTTGAGTTTTAAACTGTTATATTAAAGTGAGCCATGGCGGACTTATGTATCTTGTGTCGTGAATCGACAGAGAATCGACGAAGATACTCTTGGAGTTCTCGTGAAAGCGATCACCTTGATATCTCCCAAATAGTGATAGAAGAATTGCTACTTCGACAGGTAAGAAAACAGTGCCCTTTATTTATGTCCATGTTATGTATATTATTATTATATGAGAAAACCTGTATTAGCACATCGTCAAAAAGACCGATTTATGTTTGCTTCTATTGAAAAGAAACAGGGTGCAGTATTACATTAACTGACTGTCAAATGCCAAAAAAATATGTTTAAACACGTACTTCGCCGTTTCGTCTCAAGGCCAACCGGCCAGTCCGACACAGACAAAGCACGGTATGCGTCCTTGAAAACACTATGCTTTCAATCAGCGCAATAATCCTTTGAAGCGTTTATTACCTGACGATTCTATTATTCATAAAGGGCTGTTCACGATAATGATTTTTGTCTGCTAAATACTTATTGTGTTTTTTTTTTACTTTCTAGTTGGCGGCTACAGAATTCATTTGCCGTCCGTGTTGGCAAAGAACTGAACGTACGCACCAACGACGTATGCGAGAACAAGTTGATCAAGAAGATGTACCAGTCGAAAATCCAAATCCAAGACCTATTTCGTTGGAATTGCCTGGTCTTCTTCGCGCACCGAATACCTCAAATAGCTGCATTTTTCAACATTGTTTAAATGAATCTCGTCGTCGGATACCCGAAAACATAAGGTTTCGTATGTTGTGCCGGTACAGTTATTATGTGCCAGAAATCACACGTGTATGCAATGAACACATGGAGCAAAATCTTTGGCATTTACTCTCTTTACAAGACAGCTCATCAGAAGAGTTCACTGCTGTTCAAATAATGGACATAGTATCAACATTACAGAGGCATATTACTCAAGACCACATTAACTTCGAACAATATGAAAATATGGCACCGGACGAGTTCCATACCTGGACCGGAATACTTCAAGACCAGTTTGCCGAATTGATGGAGGGTTTGTCAAGCTTGAGGTCATTTAATAAAAAAAATACTATTTTGGCGGCAGTATTAGTTAAGTTGAGGACTGGAGACTCCAATGCTAGACTAGCAAACATTTTCAAATGTGGTGAATCAACCTTCCAAAGGTGGTTGCAGATTGGACGCGATGCGCTCTTACAGGATTTTGTGCCCTTAAACCTTGGTTTTGATCACATAACACGTGAGAACGTTGCACAAAGGAACAAATTAATACCAAACCATCTATTCGGGAACCCCTTGAGTCCCGAAGATGAAAGGAAAGCGATAACAATTTGTGATGGTACATACATATATTTGCAAAAAAGTAGCAATTACTTTTTTCAGCGACAGTCTTACAGCCATCACAAATACAGAAACCTCTTGAAACCGTTCCTCTTGGTTTGTTGCGATGGACATATTATTGAGGTAATTGGACCGTATGCTGCCGTTACGTCTGACGCAGAAATCACGAATGCTACGATAAGAAATGTAGACAGTGCATTCCTTTGGTTTTTTAGGACCGGAGATGTTTTTATTTTGGACCGTGGATTTCGCGATTCTGTGGCAAACCTTGAGTCTTGTGGTTACATACCACATATGCCAGCAACAAAATACCAAAATGAAACACAACTCACGACAGATCAAGCAAACAAATCAAGGCTGATTACGATTTGTCGTTGGGTAGTGGAAGTAGTGAACGGCCGATTTAAAAGAGATTTTCGGCTATTGCGAAATGTATACAACAATAGAGCCGCTAAAAACATGTTTGATTACTTCAGAATTGCAGCCGCCATTTTAAATAAATACCATGTTGTAATCGAAAATAATCCACATGCTTCAGACATTTTGGAGATCATAAATGAAAGAATGAATACGCCAAATGTATTAGCAGAACTAGTTAATCGCCATAATTATAATCGCAGACGAGCTCAGTTCACCCTAATGACAGCAGATATGCCAGAGTTTGCAGATTTTCCGAGGCTGAGTGAAGATGACCTCTTATTATTTGCTCTTGGCGTATACCAATTAAAACAAGCCAAAAGCTACTATGGTGAACATATCCTCCATAACGGATCGTTTTCAATTGAGCTCAGTAATGAAATGGCAGATGAACACTTGGAAGAGTTAGAAGGATCAGATATGTGGATGATACGAGGACGACTGCAATCTCGACATGTCCGAGCTCGCCAATATTATACCTACATTGTAATAGACAGAACATCATCCGGTCGAAGTGCAATCCGTCACTATTATTGCACGTGCTTAATAGGAAAAAGAACGATTGGGTGCTGTTCACATATTATGTGCATAATATGGTACATGAGTTACGCTCGTCATTTACAGGTGTTATTACCCCCGGCTTTGGGATTAGAAAACATTATTGTAGTTCCAGACGAGAACGATATACTTATTTAACCATATGTTATGAATTAACATACTTGTAAGACGTACATGTACTTTTAGAAATAATTAAAGGGTTCATTAACAATTGAACGTAAGATACAACTGTATTTTTATTTTTAGAAAATCCCCTATACCACAAAAAACAAAATACCACAATAAAAAAACCACTACAGGCAGGCTGTATTTTCTCATTATTATATTTTACAAACTATTATAATGCTATAGCAGTATAGTTCTTTTTTTATAAAATTAATTTAGTTCTTTTTTTATAAAGTTAATTTCATAGAAAATGTATAAAATAAAGATTTTTGAACTCAAATAAATCCGAGGGCAATGGTTTCACAGTTGTTGTGCCATAATAAAAAATGTTAAGGAGAACAAGTTCTAACAGAATATCGTATTTTTTTTCTTTGGCCGCCATTTTCAAATTTGGTCCAAAAATATATGGAACGTGGGTGATGTCCTTTATAGATAAATTTATTGAAAAGTTTAAATAATTTTATTTTGAGTAGATAGATCCAGTAGTTTTTCAATAATATCTACACGCCCAAAGGTCTGTTCAATCATTGTCTATTTCACTAAATAAATAAATAAAAACGAGATAAATAAATGCTAAATAAATAACTTTACTAAGTAGCATGCATATTAGCCACACCACCAACAAGTTCGACCCGTCGACTAGTGCAACCTTAATTTCCCCTGTTAATTTAATTTGACCTGGTTTAGTAGCTGCTGGTCTGGTGGACTAACTGCCCTGTCCATTACCTATTTGCAAAGCATTGATACAATTGATACAAATTTGGCGAATATAAGGTTCCCTTGTGAGATTGTCGTTTCGAGACTTGCAAAAAATTCAAAGACAGGACTTCACCTTCCTTGACTTATATTTGAATGTACCATCGAAGAAACCCATACCTAAGCAAATCGAAAACAAAATCCCGTGCACACGACCCTTTTCTTTCGTAGGTAACCGTTACTACATCGGCCGAGCGCTGCAAGCAGAAATAGTCCTTACGGTGTATAGGTATGGGTTTCTTCGATGGTACATCTTTCTTTACAATTAAACAGATCTCATCTACATAAATTGTAATGATAAATTATTCTGTCTCATAGTAAATTATTGTCTCTGCACACACATCCAGACATGTTCATGGTGTGTCATGTTGTACACATGCAAATAAAAACAAATTTATTTATTACACAGCTATTCCAATCCTAAGTGAGTGGTGTTCATTCTCACTGACGGTGGGTGAGGCTGACAAGGCGCGCGCGCAGCTCGACGAAGTGCTCCGACGCGCAGGCGCAGACCCTTTTAGCGGCAAGATCTTCTGGGACGCTAAGTACGAGTTGGAGAAGGCGCATCTAGAGACTATCAGGTTTGTAGAATAATATAGAATACTTTTTATTATATACATCAATCAATCTGCCTAGCCTTTTCCCAACTATGTTGGGGTCGGCTTCCAGTCTAACTGGATGCAGCTGAATACCAGTATTTTACATGGAGCGACTGCCTATCTGACTCCACTCCACAACCCAGTTAATGGGTAATACCCATTGGTAAGACTGGTTGTCAGACTTTTTGAGCTTCTGACTACCTGTAACGACTGTCAAAGATCCACGAATGACAGCCGGAACCAACAGCTTAAGAGGCCGGCGACACGGCTCGCAACTACAAATCGAGATGTTTGCAAAATTCAATTCCAAGCACGTTGCGCTAGTGTGAGTGCCTGTCGGAGCGATATACACCTACAGTGAGCAATACTACCACGCACACATTGACAATTATTGCTTGACGCGGTAGTACTACAAGCTTTCGAAAATTTATGATAAATTTGGATGTGTTCCGTAATACAAAAAATTATGAATGAAAACTTAATGTATTTCCATTTTTTTTTCGATAATTTGTAACTTGATAACATAAACTATGCTTCTGCGGAAACAATATTACAAATATTGTTGATTATAATACAGAAAAAACTATGAAAACATGCCATTTACGCTGTAAAAATGTACGAAATTCAATTCGCTTACACTTCATTTAAAGTTAAGTTTTTGGAAATAAAAAGACGTAGGAGCATAGATAAATACTGTCTCAATCTTAATATCAACATAATATGGTGGAAATATGCTCAAATTGCAAATGATTTATGTACTACGTTTGTATGGACAATTCATGCGTCGCCGCATTCTTAACGTGCTTTCCGTGGCACGGAGGGGAATCGATATGTAATGAATCGATATTGTGCAGCTATTATTATTTAATGAGACGGATAAATGTTTTATTCAAATGAATTTGTTCATCAGGCAGGAAGACACCGATGAATATAAGGCTCAGAAAGAACGCGTTCTTTGGTGCCTCGAGGAAACAGTGTCACGGCCTTTATTGAGAGGAGAGCACGCGTTACAACAGATGGAAAAACTCGCACTCACGATGCATGATCAAGAGTATGTCGATAAGGTATACAACCTCTTTACAACTAGCTTCAACTTTCTGCCAAACTCTTTGACAGTTCAAAAGTGCCTGTATATTGTTTACTCAACTAAGAGTCTTTATTTGCTCTAAGATAATGCGAATAAACATGAGTGTGTCTCCTTAGGGTATAAAAAACCGGTCAAGTGCGAGTCGGACTCGCACGCGAAGGGTTCCGTATCATATTTATATTTTATTAATTCATTTTGTTTAGACTGATCTGTACCTATTAATTTCTGACTAGTGTTAATAATAATAATTGTAACGGTTGTAATTATATTATTAAACTCAAATCTAATATTTTGCACGCCATAAGGCAAAATGTCTCGGGACAATTTATAAACTATCCAACTCCTATGTATACCTACATTATCAGCAAATAAATGATTTCTTTCTTTCTTTCATATTAAGATTGAATAATAATCGCCGTAAAAAACACGTTTCTTGTGTCCACATACAAGAAACGTTTTTTTTTGACGTTTCTCTTTTATTATTAAAATTATTTTATTTTTTGTTGTTATAATATAGTGGCAATAGAAATACACAATCTGTCAAAATTTTAACTGTCTAGTCTACCTATTACGGTTCATGAGAATGAGATATCTACCCGCTGACAGACAGACAGACGGACTGTGGTACGGAACCCTAAAAAGAATAAACCTTGCCTTAGACTCGTAAGACAAGGTTTATTCCAGGACAAAAGTAAAATCTTTTATACCCCTAATGAGACATACATGTTTCCTCGCATTATTAATATATACTGGTGACCCACTTGTGTAAATAGCTCCGTAAAGTTACGGATTCCTACAAAAACGGTGGCCGTCACATAACGGCCGCAATTGAAGGCTGTCATGTCAAAGTCAAATAATTTATTTCAATTAGGCACAAAAAGGCACTTTTGAACGTCAAAAACAAAAAATAGAATTGATTCTAGTCGCCCCTTCCAAAAGGTAGTTTTCGTATGGAGAAGAATGGGCAAGAAACTCCACCGTTACTCTTTTAAAATGTTTTACAATATTTTGTATACATTAATTATATAATTATATGTGAAGACGATGCACCTGGAATAATATTACTATACCATAATAGGTAAAAATAATTAAAAATGAAGCAATGACAGAAAAAATAATAATTATGTAATGGATACATGGTGTTCACATATTTACAAGCATTGTAACCTATACGATATTCCTAAAAAAATTACAAGTGATACTAATTAGTCAGTGTGTGAGTAATCACAGAATGTAAAAAAAATAATAATAATGTTATAATATTTAATTACACAATTTAATTAGCAACCAGTTTAATTTTGTCTAGACTCTAAATTGTCCTATGGAGCTAGACCAGCATGCTTGAATTTTTTTATTTATTTATTTCCAACTTACTTCTATCATTACAGGATAACCGAATGCGATAGCGTACTTATCTTAATCTTATCCTAACTTATTATTAACTTATAATAATTATAATTAAATTTTGTAACTTATTACAAATAATGCATTCTTTGTGAACTCACTCAGAGAACAACAGAATAGGTCTGAGTCATCAGCTATGACATTGAGAGTGCGGAGTGCACGCGTCAGTGGCGCCTCGCTTAAAAGATTGGTGCTCGCGCGCGGCTCCGCCAGCAGCCGGGGCTGACGTCGTCGCCACACGTACCGATCCGGAACACACAAACCTATGTGCCTTAAAATGTCCGCATTATGTACCCTTCCTCTAAGTACTTTGAATATGTACGAGACGAGTGCGAGATCCCTCCTGACCCTCAGTTCGTTATATCCAACCATACCCAAAATAAATAAAATTATAGCAGCGGGCTTTGACCTTACGGACTTTACTTTCATAAATAACGTTTAAGAGACGTCCTTTGACGGTAAATTGCGGACGCTTTATGGCGGCCACCGCAGTCTTAGGAAAACTTTACTTTTGTTTTAGGTAAAGAAGCAGCATGAGTCGGCAGCAGACTTCTTACACAAAATAACACCGTTTGAGGACAAGTTGTTGACTTTAGAGTAAGTTGAATATGTAACTAGTGATTTTTTTATGCTTTGTTTGAGTGTGCCTTATTTTAAGACAAGCGAACCGCCCTGCTTCGCACGGTTTTACGATTTGACGAACATCGAGATGTCTATACTACAGGGTCAAATTAAATTAGCTAGAGAAACTCCGCAGAAAGATTGGTATCGATATCTAAACATGAAAAGAAAAAATAAAATAATTTGATGATTTTTTTGTAGTCATCAACCTCATTGTACCTACCTGAAATATCAGATAAATAATATTATGTTTTATATAAACTTCACAGACGTAATGGATATCGATATCTAAACATGATAAAAATTATGTATACGGGGCAGGGACATCGACGCGAAAACTGTAACCATGGATTCAGTACATGATTCTGAACCCCCCTGCGTTGAAATTTTTCGTAGGTTATGATGGACATGGTTTCAGCTTTCGCGTCGATGTCCCTGACACCCTGTATATGTATTAATTTTCAAGTTATCTGTCATTTATGTTGCACCTGCCATGTTTTGTCTCTGCATCACCCTAAGGTTGACTGGTAGAAAATGCCTCAGGCATTAAGTCCGCCTTTGTACCGTATTTTTACTTGTGCATAAAGTTTTAATAAATAAATAAAGCAAAAAAATTAATAACTTGATGATTTTTTTTGGAGTCATAAACCGCAGTGTACTTGAAATATGAGATAAATAATAACAGTTTTTGTATTAACTTCACAGACGTAATGGGTATCGATAAATAAAAATAATAAAGAAAAATATATGTTTTGATGATTTTTTTTTAAGTCATCAACCGCAGTGTACTTGAAATACCAGATTGAAAAATCGTTTTTTTTTTTTAATTCAGTTTATTGCATCACACCATACTGCAAATAAATGTTTACGATATTTTAATATTACGTTTATGTGTTCAGGGATCCAGTTCTTAAATGTCAAGTGTACCAGGAGTATATAGATATGGTGAAGGATCTGTCTCAAGATGAAAAGTATGCTGAATGCGATGCTAATGGAATATTAAGGGTAAGTGTTTAAATAAATGTTCAGTTTAAAAGAGCACGAAAGTACTGTTTTATCGCCGCATACAAACTATGCATCTTACTGACGTCACGCACAATCCGGCATCGCGGAGCGAAGCAGAGTTTACTGCGCGATTAGCATATATACCACGTCCTGACATGAATCGTCGGGCAAATGCCCTCTAGACACTCACTAGAGGATGAGTAAACTTTACACTGTGTTCCTTTTTCTTCTATAATTTAATTAAAGTATTGCTTTGGGGCTGCTAAGTTCGAGAAACCACCTTAGTGTAGAATTAAAACAAAATATCTCGAATCAAAAATGCTGTAATGCTGATGACACCTTGGTTCCGAAACAAATCAAGAAGAACATTTTTCGACGATTTATTTGAGACAGTGTTTTATGTAATCAATGTATGTTGAAAGATCCAATTCTTTAATTATTTTATTTTTATAAAAAATCCTTTTATACAGGATTTTTTTAACCAAAGCGCAAACTTAAACACGTGACTTTACTCATCATTATGAACAACTTGGAGTTATGCTAATATAAATGTAGTGAACAGCAGTTTTTTATTTCGCGATTTCAGGTTTGGTCTCATAGTAAAAGTTGTTCATAATGATGAGTAAAGTCACGTGTTTAAATTTGCGCACTGGTTAAACATTTTCCCTGTAAATACTCACCAGAACACCCGCTAAATTTCGCGTTGTTATATAACTTTTTAATTAGTCGAGATTTATCATTCATATTCTTTATGGTACCTCTTTAACTTATTGATTGATTCTGCCCACCAGGTATTATACGACCGCGCAACCACAGACTGCATAACCTGCGAGTCGTCATACGAGCTGCTGGTGTCGTTCGCGCGCCACGCGCAGAGCTACTCGTCGCGCAGCACGTACGCGCGCGTGCTGGACGCGTGCGCGCGCCGCTGCCCGCGCCGCGCCGCCTTCTGGGTGCTCGCCATGCAGCAGGCGGAGCACGAGGGGAAGAACTTTGAGGAGGTTCGTTAACTTTTTTGAGCCCAAGGCTACGACTCTAAGCCCCGCTTGCACGAAATTGCGTTTAGCGCTAAATGTATTTAAAACATCGTTCTGTGTCTGTCAATCGTTTGATAATGACACAGATAGGACTGTGGCAGCATCTACAACGCCACGTGTGAACTATGCGTTAAACACCTGACGTCACAAAAATCCTGCATCGCGCAAGCAGGGTTTATCGCGTGACGAGTAGGTATACATATACAACGTTAGTTTTTGTTTATACTAAACCTCTTAAGGGGTCATTGTACTCATCATTATGAACAACTTTCACTATGGGACCAATGCAGAAATCGCGAAAAAAAAATCAGCTGTTCCCTACATTTTGACGAGTTATGCGAACATAAATTTATGGAACAGCTGATTTTTTTTTCGCGATTTCAGCATTGGTCCCATAGTGAAAGTTGTTCATAATGATGAGTACAATGACCCCTTAAGAGGTTTAGTATAAACAAAAACTAAGCTTGTATACAACGTCCCGACATCAATCGCCGGGCAGTTGCCCACTATACACGACGCCCGTCTGGTCGGAGGATCCTCCCTTTTCTATAGAGGATGAGTGAACTTTACACTCTGTTCCTCATACCTCTAAAGGATTGTTTTAAATATGTTTACCATTACTCGAATTACGTGCATCTAAAGTGTATATATTTTAGTTACTTGATACGAATTTTGCACAATCACACTCAACAGAAAAAATATCTAAAATTTATTTTATCAAGAGATTTCTGGTTAATCTTAAATAACTAGCATTAGTGAAATGGGACTAGGGCTGGCTAGCATGACGGTTGATAGTTGATCGCTGCCAAAGGACAAAATGCAACCAAAGATTACGGGATGAACTATTAAACTGCTTCATAGGAGATTGTAATCCAATCTTCTATGAAGCTGTTAATCTGCTAGAATTAGAAAGAGTGGCGGTAGGCCCTTTTTATTTTATTTTTTTGGGTGGGAAATTATCAAATAACTTCTCCCGCTCTGGACGGAGCGGGAGGGCGTGTCAGACTCTTACTGAGTAAAACCCACCCGTGTTCCTTCGGTTGCCATGTTGCCGGGGCCACAATCTCCCTTTCGGATTTCTTCGCAACCCCGGCAGGCATCGGCCTTAGCGAACCCCTTCAGTTCTGCTGACATCTTTTTGGGGCGCGCGTGGAACACAACGCGCCGTCGACCCGGGCTTGGTCCTTATCGGACGGCGAGCTATCCATTGCTCACCGTCCGCAAGCCCGCGCCTACGGTGGCTGGAAATCGGCTCACGATTCCCGACGCCCAGGGCGTCTCCTCCTGCGGCGGTTAAGGGCCTGAGGGCGCGAAATTTGCATCTCCTTCACGCGTTCCGCCTCCTCCTTTGCGAGCATTACCGCTTCGCAGGAGGTGACGGCCTTTGCCTGCAATGCGACAGCTTGTGCTCATTATATGTATAATTAATAATAATAATGATGGATGATATTCGACGTGTTTCACAGATACAAACATTAATTAATACCGCTCTTCGTCTTTATAAAAATAAAGCAGTACTTAGTTAGTCGGTGTTCTATACTATACTAAAATCAACATCAATCGATTTGTCTAGCCTTTTTCCAACAATGTTGGGGTCGGCTTCAAAGTCTAACTGGTTGAATACTTACAACCCAGTAACTGGGTAATACAATAAATACCCCTTGATAAGATTGGTTGTCAGACTTTCGGGCTTTTGACGACCCGTAGCGACTGTCAAAGATACACAAATGACAGCCGGGATCAACGACTTAACGTGCTTTCCGAGGCACAGAGGAGTCTCGGTATCTAAAGATGGTCACCCAAGCGTAGCTTAACCAGAGCGGCTGTTATTACTTAGCCACAAGCTCCGGAATAGTAAAATCAATCAATTCCAGGTGAAGTCAATATTCGAGACGGCGCTATCCAAAGGCATGGAGACGTACAAACAGAACGAGGCTCTATGGATGGGCTACCTCGAGTATACTCGACGCCGTACCGAGTTGGGCAATGAGGATGACGTGGAGAAACTTAGGCGCACCTTCAGACTCGCTTGGGATTCACTTGCTGAGGTACGAAATAACTACAGTCGATTACGAGGTCAACGGCCGCTGGTTACTCGATTTTTTTTATTTTGTTATGTTTTGTCATCATTAGATAATTATCAAGTCTGTTTCGCCAGTCAATTTTATTTGACCTTGTATATCTGTATGATACAAAGAGCGCATGTTGAATAAAATTTACCTAAAATGTACTAGGACAGTAAGACTGTTTTCGATTAAAAGTTCACATATACTCTGTTCTAAAATTATCAAATGAAAAGAAAAACTTGCTGGTGTATGCCATTTTGTTGTGCCACTTACAAATTGAGTGCTTTGATTTGAGTATATAAATCTTAAACCCGAAATTGTAATTTAGCTTTTTAGCTACCGCGGCTTCGCCTGCGTGGATGATGGAAAATATCCCACGGGAACGTACAGTCAGCTGCACAGAAATCTCACCCCCTATACTTCATAAAAGATAGCTTGATCTCTGCGACAGCTGTCAGTAAAATCACGCCTATGAAGTCCTGAATTTCATAATAGTACAGACAGTACCTGTCAATGTCATACTTTACGGGCCTAATTAGTGATGGGCGATAAATCATCGTGACCACAGACTATAAACTATCGATATTTTAAATAAAACTTAATTTAAAATTAATTTATCTTTTAATTTTATTATATATTTTAATATCATAACATTATTTACATTTGTACATACTTGATCTAAAATAATAGTAAGTAAATAAAATCCAATTTCTCACCTACTCATGTAACATTCCATTCGTCAACGTCCCATCCTTGGGTTTCGGGAGAAGACACGCTACGTTTGGCTCACAGGCCGTGTTACTAGACCAAATTAAACCCAATTATGTTACATTAGCATCGATAATAGTAAGAAACGTCGATAATTTCTATCGACAATTATTTACATCCTGACAACCCTAGGAATGTCAGTTTGACATATGTCGCAGAGATCAAGCTATATTTTATGTAGTATAGCAATGTATTTTTATATTGCTAGGGGTGAGATTTCTCTGCAGCTGACTACTACCGGGATTAAAAGTAACCTATGTGTTAATCCAAGTAAACAATGTATTACTTCTGTAATACATTATTTTCATATAACTCTATTAGTTTACGCGGCGTACAGAAGCTCCCAGTCAGCATGTTTTTTTTTCCGACATTTTCAACAATGATCGTCATATATACACCTAAACTTTCCTCATGAATCACTCCGTCCATTGGTGAAAACCGTATGGAAATGCGTTTGGTAGTTTTGAGGTTATCGCATTCAGACAGACAGACGCGGCAGGGGGACTTTGTTTTATAATAAGTAGTGATTTATATAAGAAAGATTGGTCCTTGGAAGCTCTAGACAGAGAGAGGTGGAAAGAGAGTAGAGAGGCCTTTGCCCAGCAGTGGGACAATAACGGCTATGTAATGTAATGTAAAAAGTAGTGATTTGACTTCCGTCGATAAAACTACAATTTCATAATGTTATTCAAACAATGTTGGAAAAGCAGTGAGATACAGTTGCAACTTTCTAAATGCAGATAAATGTATTACTAATTCGTTAGTAAATGATTGCGTTAGAATTTAACTTCAACAGGGTTTGTTTAGACTTTTATTGGATAGTTTTGGAACAGATCCTATGATACGTAATATCATCAAAGGAAATAACACACATATCAACTCGGAAAGGGGTCGTCGCCGTATCAACTCGAGCCATTCGATATTTTTTGTATGAAACTCCCTACTGCAACGCACACTAATCGAAATCGTAATGTAATCGCCTCGCCTCGGGACAAGCTCACGAACCGCGGCGATACGGTGACGATCGTGCTACTGACGTCTAAGTTAATATAACAACTCTGTAACATTTTAACAGGCTTGGGGTGAAGAGGCGAATGATTGCGAAGTACCGCTGTATTGGGCTCGACTCGAGTACAAGGTCTTGAACGATCCCAAGCAAGGCAAAATGATCTTCGAGGAAATATTCAGTAAGTTATCGCTAGATACGAAAAAACTGATTATGAAAATAGTCTTGCTTTTTTTTTGTTGAATTGCAAAATAAGTTCTAAACAATAAAAAAAAAATCTACCTTGCTAAACACCAAGGCAGCTGCAGTCACGGTTGTACGGGATTTTATACTGAGTCTCGTGTGATCTCCCTTTTTTTTGATGACCTTGCCTGCCTCGAATCTTGGTGTTTCGATTAATACACTCAAAATTTAACTGTTCCACAGAATACGGCGACAACAAAACCATGTCAAAATACTGGGAGGCTCTCATAACGTTAGAAAGCAACCGTTCACCGCCACCATCTGAGAACAAACTGCGGGATCTGATGCGCCGCGCCCTCCGCGCGGTGAAGGACTACCCGCCGGCTGTCGCGCGCCTGTGGACCGATTACGAGCGCGACCATGGGCACCTGAGCACGCTGCGAGAGTGCTTGGACGCGTGTGAGGTATGTACGAAGAGTTATAAAGCATAATTATGTATCTTAAGGCGCTTAAAATTTGCATTAGCTCATACAAAACGGCCGCGGTAATACTATACGTCAACGTTCAAGGCAGCCTCGTTCATAAAGCCCCATCACGATGCAAGTTTCTTGGTCTGGCATGCAATAAAATTGAAGACTTGCATCGTCTAATTTTTCATGGTTATCTTGTAAACGTAAAAGGGCTACTTTATGCTTGTCATATTACACATTTTTAAACCGCAACTTAACAATTTAATGCTCCTTTTTACTAATACATTACTATGACCCCTGTAAAAAATCGAATAGCAGTTGATTTCGATGATGCCCCACAAGCAGTATTTAATTACTCATTTTTACCTACAATTTGAGTTACATTTGGTTTGCGCCGGGCCTGGGTATTTTTTCCATACATTATGAGTATTGTCCTTTGGAGAAACAAATTCAGTACAAGCCTCCAGAAATCTGCCTTTTTGCACAAACTTTACCTGAACTTTGGCCGTTCATAATGTACTCATAAATTGTTAAAGTAAAGAAAACATCAGTATAGAATCCTCGCACATGTAATGAAGATTCTAAATGACGAACATTTATTTCAAAAACTTGTAAAGCTTACTCAAAAACACGTATTTCCTGAAACAAGTTTTATGAAATTTCCGCACACAATTTTTCGTACAATGTTATCGCGTTCTCCCTTGCTTGTTAGCAGTTCTCACTTGCGCTGGATGAAACAACAAGCTTTTCGACCTTACTCGCGTTGACGATAGACGGACCGGGAACGGCCCTCTTAACAAGTGGGAGTGAGTTGACACGGGTTCAGTATAGAGTTTTACATATCCGGTTCTAAATTATCACCGTCTTACTCGCACGTTTTATTACAGCGATTGCCACTAACATTGGTGTGTAGTAAATTCTAGTTCGATTTTGTAATCCTAAATATAATATTATGAATGTGAAAGTGAGTTTGTTTGTAATGTTTTCACACTAAAATAGCTGAAAGGATTTGGATAAAAGTTGGTACATGGGTTGTCCATGACCTAGGTTAGGACATAGGATACTTTTATCCCGATATTCCCACGGGATCGAGAAATGCGGGTGAAACCGCGGGGCGCTGCTACTTCCCCATATTTTCTAACCCCCAACCATAAGGATGATGTATAGTCAAATTGTATTTAATTCTCAGGCAAAAACAAAAGAATGGCGCGATAGTTATCAAGCGATGAAAGACAAAATGATCGGTAACAAGAAACAAAAAGGCAAGCAAGACAACAAAAAGTCCAAATTCGATAAGAAAAAGACTAAAGACGATGCCAAAGACAAGAGCAAAGGGAAGCGCAAGTCGGACGGAAGTGACGAGGGGACTAAGGGGAAGCGGAAGAAAGATGTCGAAATGGAAGTCGATCAGAAGGAAGAGGATAGTGTGGGTGGAGTCAAGAGAACTCACGATGATGAAGAGGATGATGGTATGTTTCTTTTAATTGTTTTTAGAAGGGTCGAGTAACAAGTTGATTATGTAGTTTTTTGTCATTTGTGTGGGCTGTTGTAGGTACTGTGGGAGAAGTACTTCAATGAAACATCTTTCAGATAAAATAAAAAATGATTACGGAATCGTTTAACATTTTGACATAATGACATACACATGTCAGTTCTTCAGCTAACTCCTACCTACCGTTTTTTTTTCTTTTATTCTAAATACAAACAAATTTTTGTCTCGTAATTATGCAGGTTAAAGGCTCCAAAGCTCTAAATAATTTTAGATTGTAGATGGATCAAATATTAATTCTTGTTTTGATGTTAGCTGCTATAACAATGTTTGGCATAATGTATCGCCGAAATGGTTAGACGAACATTCAAAAGAATATACTCCACTAAGCAACCAACAGTTAGGAGCTGAGGTGATAAAAAGGAACGACCAGTTCAAGGCTCTAAACGGTACTCGGTTTATTTTAGAAAAGCTTAGCTACTAATACAAATTCTTAAGGTGCTGAAAAACTACAGCATTCACTTGTAACAGAACATCGAGCATTCGCCGTTTTTAAATTTGTCGAACTGAACAACGAACAGAGCTAAACATCGCTACGAACATTTCCACGATCATTGTAGCGAATGCTCTAGTCAATGCTCGTCAAAAAAATATTCTTCACGAAGACGTCAGACTTGACGGTCGCGTGTGGATGGCTCGGCTCGGCAAAAAGCTCGAAGCAAATTTACTGTCCTTTTGCTAGAATGCTCATTATAAATGAATGCTGAAGTTTATCACCACCTTTACAATAAAAAAATCAATTGCGGGCAACTTAAAAACATAATTTGCATAAGCCAATCACTGCTCAGTACGTATTAATCTGTAGTTCTCGAAACTGTCTAGGGGGGCCACCATCGCGGTGGGGCTCCGCGGTCGGCCAGTCGGCCGGCGCTGCAGTGTGGAATGATAGATATATAGATCGTTTATTTGGTGCACACAAAAGACAGCACAACATACAAAAATACGATTAAATAATAACTAAACATGAATATAGCTACAAGGTGCCAAAATACAAAAAAAAAAGAAGTAAACAAAAGATTGTGATGACACTATTGGCTATGACACAGTTTAAAATAATGAAAAAAAGAAACCGGCCAAGTGCGTGTCGGACCACGCATAATGAAGGGTTCCGTAGTTGGGATGAATTTATCCCAAGAACAAACTTAACTTTGTAGTTGAAAAACATGTTCTCCCAAACATACTGTATGGGAGAACATGTTTTTGGAACAGCAAATGTAAGTTGGTCGATTATTACTCGTTAAGTTGGAAAGCCTACTTAGCTGTGATAGTTTTCCTTTTAATTTCGTTGTATATGCTACTGTTGTGAATTTTTTCACATACCCAAAACTAACCATTACGCTTGCAGGGGGACACACACTTGACTCTAACAAAAATTAGCACTTTAAGCTTAATATTTCGAAAATGAATTCCTAAATCCAAAAATGGTCTGTGCAAACTCACAATATTTTTAAAGGACCTTTCTAATGATACCACTCACCATGGGTTAAAAAAGAAAAACAAAAACATCACCACTTTACGTGTATGAGAGGTACCCTAAAAAAAAATGTTTTTCATAATTTTGTTTTACCACTTTGTCGGCGTAATTAATATGTATACCTATGCCAAATTACAGTTTTCTAGTACTAAGGGTCTCAGAGCTAGACCGCGGGCAGACAGACAGACGGACATGACGAAACTATAAGGGTTCCTTGTTTATTATGGAACCCTAAAAATAAACAAAAATGGTGATGCAGTTACACAACTAATCATAAATTATTATGTCGATTCTTTTCGCTGATGTTGAAACTTGTTTCCTTTTGTTACGACCCTTTCAACAAGCTTATAGCCCATCATCTGTTTGGCATTTCCCCTCCGTGCCTCGGAAAGCACGTTAAGCCGTTGGTCCCGACTGTCATTCGTGGATCTTTGACAGTCGTTGCGGGTCGTCAGAAGCCCGAAAGTCTGACAACCAGTCTTACCAAGGGGTATCGTATTACCCAGTTATTGGGTTGTGGATGTCAGATAGACAGTCGCTCCATGTAAAATAGTGATATTCAGCTGCATACGGTTAGACTGGAAGCCGACCACAACACAGTTGGGAAAAGGCTAGGCAGATTGATTGATCTGTTTGGCAATTAATGATGTTTGTGTAATAATAATTAATGTTTATATACAGTTGGAGAGAGCAAGCGTCAGCGCACAGATAGTACGAGCCCGCACCGGCTCGGTACGCGCGATGCCTGCACGCTCTTCATCAGCAACCTAGAATTCAAGTGAGCATGGTCCTAATCAACGCTCATACTTATTTATTTACTCATTCCTTTACGTTATTTTTTACTCTATAATAAAAATCCGTTGAAAACATACTTAGGGCAAGCACGCAATGCTATTAAAAAAACATACGAATATGTTACATACTTTTTTGAATTAATTCTGAAGTGAAAACTGCTTTAGGCGCGTTGAGCGATTTTTGGTAGGCGGTAAAACATCAACGCGCGCCGTAGTACTGTAACTTCAAATATAGATGGCGCTAATATCAGTTTTTAAGTATTTGCTTCTGTTGGCAGTCCCCATGATGTTAGGTTTTTTTTTGTTGTATGGGCTTACCTTCACTATGGTCTCCACTTTTTCATAATCCCCTCTTAACATTACTTGTGCGGATAAGAAGATAAATTGTTAAACCATAAATCACAAGCTTCTGATTAATCTATGGTCAAATGATTTCACTTTGATTCACGTGTTAATATCAAATCATTGGACCATTATAATCACAGAAAAATAAATAACATAACATCACGCTCTGTTTCCCCGAAGGCATGGGCAGAGGTGAATCAATAGTACACCCACATTTCGCCAGTTATTTTTAAGTCTCATGTAATAGGGGCGAGCCTATTGTCATCAACTGGGCACAAATTCGGACTGGGCTAATACTGAGAAATTCCTGTTGGAAAAATTCAATAATACTTTGTTCGACTTGGGAATCGATCCCAGGACCTCGTGGTCAGCTGTAGCTCTTGCGACCACTAGACCAACGTCACAAGTTAAAAGAAAAAATATACGAACAATCACAAAATATGATACTACCCAAGTTTCAGGGCGTATGGTACGCCCAGTGTCGCGTCTTTGAAAGTAGTAGTATCAATTTCTTTCCAATGCCTCATGGCTATCTGCAGCTACAAAGTTCTTCCTATTATTATAGAGTGGACGAACAGAATCTTCGCGACAAGATGTCACAATACGGCGATATCATCTCACTGCGGGTCCGGAAGGGGATCAAAGCTTTCGGAGGATCCATCTGTTATTGTCAGTATAAAACTCCGGTAAGTATATTGTTTTAAAAACAGCTTTTTACGAATAGAACGTGTCTTAGAAAAAATAATAGCTAGTTAACAATTCAATTTTGATAGTTTATTGATTCAGGCGTGACCTTGCGGAAATCCATTATAAAATACAATAGACGTGGATATATTTAGTAACCTGTTCCGCTTAGCTATTTCTAAAGAGCCAAAAAAACTCCTGAACGCAGAGTCGCGCTCTGCGTTCAGCGCTCGGTGTGGCAATACGCCGTGTTCGTGACAAGTCAGTCGTCATCCTGAGGATGCCTCGTTGAGAGGTGAAACACGTGTCGATTTCTTTAAGGAGTTTTTTATGGCCCTTTAGAAATAGCTAAGCGGAACAGGTTACTAAATATATCCACGTCTATTATATTTTTTAATACAATTTTGGTTAGCTTAGTGCCCAGCGAGGTAATTGCGTATCACATTAACAGTAGCAATGGCATCATTTTGACAGTTCAACAACATTCATTGCGTTATTTACGTTGTTGAGCAGAAAGCTTTCGAACTTAATGAAGCAATGGATTAGCAATATCCTTTAAAATCATTCAGATTGTGATTGAAAAGTGTGTTACGCAATTAGGGTGCTGGATGGAGCATACTTAAAACGTCACTTATGGTGGTTTCTTTAAACGCAGACTTCTGTAATAAGATAACAGAATAAAATTAGCATCAGATAAATAAATTTGTTAATAGAAACAGTTTGACAGACAGCGTTTTTATTTCGTAAGCAATAAGAGCGGTTTTTGTTATTCAAGTGTTTTTACTAATTGCAATTGGTTGTAAATACGAAAGTAAACATAACAAATAATTTTAATATTTTTTTGTAAAGTGGCCGACATATTACTTTTATATTATTTTAGGAAGCAGTAGACGAAGCAATAAAACACGACAGGATGCCTCTAGACGGCCGTCCAATGTTCCTCTCACGATATTCAGCTAAGAAATCCAAGCCTACGTTCAAATACTCGACGGAAGCAGAGAAGAACAAGCTGTTCGTGAAGAACTTGCCTTTCGCGCACTGCACCAAGGACGCGCTCGCCGAGGTCT
The DNA here is from genome assembly GCA_963680765.1 of Agrochola lychnidis. Classification (NCBI taxonomy): domain Eukaryota; kingdom Metazoa; phylum Arthropoda; class Insecta; order Lepidoptera; family Noctuidae; genus Agrochola; species Agrochola lychnidis. Next base: position 10,629,923 of record OY796868.1, on the reverse strand, counting down.
TCGATAAGTACGGGAAGTTGAAGGATGTACGGGTTGTGACTCATAAGTAAGTAATGATAGATTATTTGTGAATAATAATCATCATCATCATCATCATCAGCCTATAAATGTTCCCACTGCTGGGACACAGGCCTCCTCTCTGTGAGAGGGAGCGGGCCGTAATCCACCACGCGAGCCCAGTGCGGGTTGGTAGATGTCACATGTCTTCGAATTTTCGGTTCTAGGACATGCCGGTTTCCTCACGATGTTTTCCTTCACCGTTTTGAGAGCAGTGGTGATGAAATAATTTACACAAAGTAAAGCGCCTGCCTGGGTTCGAACCTACGACCTACAACTCGTAAGTCGCGGCTGTTACCATTGGGCCACCACTGCTCTCTCGTGAATAATAATAATAATTTATTGAAGTGAAAACTTCTTTAGGCGCGTTGGGCATTTTTGAGATGGGACTAAACCATTGATTTCGCGACACTGTGACGACACCTGCTTTTGACCATTAAAAAGATATCAACGCGTTGGTTACTGCGGTGCGTGGGGTAAAAGACATTCAACGCGTTGATTACTGCGGTGCCGACTTTTTTTAAATTTTTGACTTCTGTCGGCACTCCCAGAGTACACACGGCTACACATCAAGCTATACATTACCAGTTTAAGCTGATCTCACATTGTAAACGATTTCCGTACAATGCGAGGTCAGCTTATACTGGAAATGTATAGCTTGATGTGTAGCCGTGTGTACCATTGTTTTTTTTAAGTACATAAAAGTTTTGTATTACATGAGGGATTTACAAACTATGCATTATTAATAAGTTGGTGTGGGTACAATGAATTGTTGGGTGAATCGCTGCTCTCCTACCTAGATCGCTGAGTAATCTGTATTTAGGAGAGACAGTTTCGACTCCCAATTTGAGTATCACAATATTCATGTTTTTATGCTTTTGGAACTTACAATATAAAACAAAAAAATTATTGAGGTGAAAACGTGTTTTCGCTCGGTGTACAAACGGCCGATGTAACTTGGCAGGTCTGAAAATAGGCACTATGAACTTTCGCGCATGTTCTCTCACTCGCCTCATGTCACCATTTGGTTTAAAAAAAAAAAAATTACTACGCAGCCCTCTGCGCAAAGTTCGTGTTTCGTCAGTTGTCGGGTTTCTATCAGTTGCCCTTTGCACTTGGTGCTGATCGGACGCTCTCAATCGACTTGGAAGTATATAGAATTGTTAATATTCTTTTAACTTAATGTAATTTAAAAAAAAATGTGAGGAAAGCCGCTAAAGTCGCAGGCACGACAGATAGGAAAATAGTTTTACAGCTCTATAAAGTTCACACGGAAATCAAAACAAAACAACAATAAAGTACTTAGTTCTGAATTCAAATTATTATACACAATCTAATAATTGATGGACATGGAAATTAGCATTCGTTTGTATTCGGAAATCCGATGATACCCGAGGAATATTAAGAAAATAAAAATACTGCATAGATGGTAATTTTTTTTTTAATGTGTAACATCTTTCCTCTCGCTTTCCTACAATCTAAATCTAAAAAAATCAAATAATCAAATCTGTGGGAGTGATTTCGTGAAAAGCGACGGAAGTGTGTAACAGGAAGCCGGGGAAGCGTACGCTATTTGATTTGACCAATGAGCGCACGCGTTGCTAGAGTTGGCCGTCAGAAACGAATTTGACGAGGCCCCGCCCCTTTAATATTACCAAAGTGAGATGTCAGATGTTACATCAAAAAAATAACGCTTTTTTTTTGCTGTTGGGTTTTGCCCGCGATTTCTCTCGTACCCTAAGGAAACTGCTAGAAGGCTGGGGGTAAAAAGTATCCTATTTGTTAACATAACATATGATCTTGCCTGTATGTATATGTATACACCGAAGGGGAAAGAATTTAAAGGGTACATTTAGCCAGTTAGGCCCTTTGTAATAGAAGGCGAACCTATTGCTGGGCACAAAACTAGATTCCGGGCTGCTGCTAAGAAACAAAATAACCTAATAACTGCCCAAAAGATCTAAACCAGGATCCACTATTTCGATTATTTGGTATTTTTTTACACCTGTCTTTGTGGTGCGATTTTCACTGCCCAACAAATCATAATTGAGCACGTTCCAAAATTAAACTACTTCATAAATCTAGTAGCTGCAATAATAACCTAACTTCCCTTCACAGAGACGGCAAACCAAAAGGCCTAGCCTACATAGAGTACGAGGATGAATCAGCTGCTTCAGAAGCAGTGTCCAAGGTGCACGGCATGATGTTAGAAGACAGGAAGCTGGACGTCGCCCTCAGTGCGCCGCCGCCGCGACAGTCCACGTCAGCTGACATGGTGTTGGGACTGGCCAAAAGGGACTCAGGGGGTGGCATGTAAGTAAACATGATAAAAATATACTTTAATTGTCAAATTATAAAGATCAGTTTCCGCTACAACTTCTCATCATCTGCCTAGCCTTTTCCCAACTATGTTGGGGTCGGCTTCCAGTCTAACCGGATGCAGCTGAATACCAGTATATTACATGGAGCGACTGCCTATCTGACCTCCACAACCCAGTTAGGTACTGGGTAACACGATACCCCTTGGTAAGACTGGTTGTCAGACTTTCGGGCTTCTGACAACCCGTAACAACTGTCAAAGATCTACAAATGACAGCCGGGACCAACGGCTTAACGTGCTTTCCGAGGCACGGAGGAGTCTCGGTATGTAAAGATGGTCACCCATCTACGGACCAACCCCGGCAAGCGTAGCTTAACCTGTTGGACCGACCCGTGTGGCTATTATTACTTAGCCACGAGCTCCTCCTTCCGCTACAACTTCTAAACATTTTTATGACTTTTTCAATAGACCAATCAATTCTGAAAGTTGTTATTTATTTAAGTGGAAATAACATCAATTAGAAACAATTCTTTGAATTTGAATATATGAAATAGAAATTAGTTTATTAGAGTATTAATATCAACGAATACTACAACGACACTTATGTCTTTGTCACAAACGTATCTCGCCGCATTGATTTAAATTCGAATCACGTTAATATTCCGAGTCGAGTTCGAATCCTCTATTTTAATTTTGTTTCCTTTTAGTTTTGTTTTTTATTTATTTTTTCAGTTAGTTCTAATCATGGTCTGACAGTTTGAGTAATTTAAGTGGCCTACCCAAATGTCTTTTTTTTGGTATTGTTCGTCGAATCGTTGAGCTCCTTAAATTCTGAGTTGAGCTGCACGATAACTGACAAATGCGTGCACTGACTGGACGAGCCCTCTCAATCTGTGTGGTGCTTTCCTCAAAAGACCACTTCAGACACCAATCCACATGGCCTTCACATGATCTGACCAAGATTATGTCTGGACTTTAAAAGAGACTGAGACCTCTGAGTTTGTTTCGGCCTTTCTTCTCAGAGTAGTCAGTTAGGAAACGCCGACCTCATCTAGCTTTAAAATATGATTGACGTGTAAAAGTGTTTATACAAACCTACTTACAGAAATAAAATCATTCATTTATCATTTATATGCGCTACGTAATATCTTCTCGTCTCACATACCAAAGTTTCTCAAGACGAAAGTCTTTGACCAGTGCGTGTAGCTATGGCACCGAAATGTGGTCGCTCACAATGGCTCATTAGAAGGCTGAAAGTAACCTAAAGGGCAATGCAGAGGGCTATGCTTGGAGTTTCCCTACGTGATCGAATCAGAAATGAAAAGATCCAAGGAGAACCAAGGTAACCAACATAGCCCGAAGAATTGCCAAACTTAATTGGCTGTGGGTAGGGCACATTGCTTGCAGAACAGATTTCTCTCGCAGGTCGCAGAGAAGAATCTGGAGTGGCGACCGCTTTACCGGAACATGTAGCATTGGAAGGCCTCCCACAAGGTTGACCGATGACCTAGTGAAGACCGTAAAAATCCACTGGATGCGAGAAGCATAGAACCGATCAAACTGGCGTTCTTTGGGGAGGCCTATGTCCAGCAGTTGACGTCTTTTGTGTTAACACTATTCCGAGTCAAATTCGAATCAACTTCGGTCTCGAAGATGTCGTAAATACGCCTGCTGGATGCGACCAGCACAAGAGCTCGAACCGAAGATCACGAAATAGCTCGTCATAAGCTAACATCGAGCCACTAATGTTCTTACACTCCGTTTCTGTAAGGATGTTCAGTAGGGAATATACATGTAATTTTTGTTTTTCACTATATCAATAAACGGCAGTAATATAAATCGCAAGAAAAGTATTAAAAGTTGAATTCAACTACGTCTTGTTGCTCAAACAAATTATGAAACTCCAACAATTTTTTACTACAGTTCAAACGTCGTTTCTGTCTAGGTCATTTACCTCGATACTGCTTTGTTTACATCTGCTTTTTTATTTATAAATCATATCATTTTTTGTGACTTACTTACCCTAGTAAGATTTCAAGCAAAGAATAGATTTTTTGTCACATAGTTGTTTTCGTCACTACCGGCCATTGTCGAAGACGTCGCGATTTGAGTTTGCGTTCCATTCCACCAAAAAACGCATCATACAGGGTGAACCAGAAATCGCTAAAAAATAAATCAGCTGTTTCCTACATTTTGATAACAAAATGTAGGGAACAGCTGATTTTTTTCGCGATTTCAGGTTTGGTCCCATAATAAAAGTTGTTCATAATGATGAGTAAAGTCACGGGTTTAAGTTTGCGCACTGGATAAAAACTTATCCTGAATAATAATGAATTGTAAAATAAGTAATGCATTAACTAAAGTAAAAAAAAGCGTGTAAAAAAGGAATTTGTCTTCACTCCAACATAATGTATGTTTAAATAATGGATAAGTTTTGAATTACGTGCAGATTCCCTATTGACTGACGGACTGTCCAATTCGTCAAGTTATTAGATTCGCTGTTGTTCTTTCAATTAGGTATTCAGAAACTGAGTGCCCATACGAAAAATTCTAATCATATTACTTCTATTACCTTTCAAGGCGACGAACACAACTCAGCAGTTTCATCCCGAGTGTCCTTCAAAAGGCGTCGACCAGCGCAGCGCGACCAACCACAAGCGAGGCCAATGGCTCCTCAGCCAGCAGCGACAAGCCTAACGGTGACCATAGCAACGGCGACGACAAGCGACCACTCAGCAACAGCGACTTCAGGAGCCTCTTGCTCAAGAAACAATAGATTGTCGAGTCAAGTTAGTCCTTGTAAATAGAGTCGAAAGTCGGTCGTGTTCGGTTACAGTGAAACTTCAAACTCATTAATGTTGATATTTCTCATTTTAGAGGTGTACCGACTATTTTGGGGAAAACTATGGGCATTTTCTAATATTAGAAAATACACTCAAGAGAATGGCTTCTAAAACCATTCTACCTCAAATATATAAATGATATAATGACCATTGAATTTCTAAAAACATTCGATTTATCGAATTCAAGAATAATTTCAGTACATCTCTAAAAGCCGCCTTATATGACTCTCTTACTACAATAGTTGGAAATCCGTACCATTCATGTCGTATTTCCCTTCAAAGAATTATTGCCAGAAGGAGGAATTACTACCTAGTGCTAGACTAAGGTAATAGTTTATCCAGATCAAAAATATTCCTCTTTGTATTGTGGCCTCAATAGTCTTTAAGGCGACGAAAGCTAGTACATAAGTACCCTTATATATTTCACGGCAACGAGCCTTATATAAAATTCTTCAAGGATCTTTCGGCGCTCGAACGACGTTAACAGGGCGGCGCTGTTGGTAAACATTGTTTTGCGAAATGTTTTGTAAAAACAAGATGGCCGCGTTAGTTCCGATTTTGGCCAGGCGCCAAAAGATCCTTGTACAACTATACTTATATTATTAAAACACTGTATAAAACCCGGGTATATTGGAAAGGGGACTTTGAGACCGAAAATGGTACTTACTTGTGAGAAAATATCACAATAAATATATAATCACCAAGCTTCTCCATTTTTTGTTTAGAGTATTTTATTGTACAAATTAAAATAAAAATTACATTTTTTGGTTTTTTAATTGTTAATTCGATCTGTGTCTGTTTTTGAGTATATATTGGGAATTGTCGTGTCCTTGCAGCGTTTGATGTGTATAAAAGAAAATATGTATGGGATTAAATCTTGTCATTCTTAGTTATGTATGATCACTAAATGCCTGTCATATAAGCAGGGTTTTATATAAAAAAAACCTGTTTCTTATTCCTGATGGTTCCTTCAATGATTTCCGGGTAGTAAACTATGATTTGATATAATAATTTAGAAGTAATTCGTTGATCAATTCAGAGGCCCATGGGCGGCATAAAATCTCTGACACCACACGAAAAAATAAAGAACGTTGTTATGTCGATGTTTGGAAGCAGGGTACTATAATCATTCGAATTTATTAATTTTGCAAGGGCACGTCAATTTTGTACAACCTCCACAATTAATTCTTAACGCCTTTTTGAATAGTAAACCATTCAGATTTGATACCTCTTAGTAATATCCCACACCGGATTGTTCAATTTTGTATTTGCTAACATGCATTCATTCCATAGATGTTTAATGCGAAATTTTGTGATGATATGTGATTCAATCATAGTCACAACTTCATAATAACATAGCGATAGTTTACTTCACTTATAATATGTAAATGATGATGTATTAACAATGTTTGTAGCGATATTTACTCAGGCACACCGTAACATCTAATTATTTTTTGTTTTTATTAAACTGATTTGTTTTGTATTCGGAGTTTTACGTTGCAGCGTGATTGCGGACGAAGAATGATTCAGAATAAATGCGTTTTGTTGTATTCAGTTGTTTTACTGGTATATCAACGTTTTATTTATTAAAACTTTATGCACATGAAAAAAATACTGTACAAAGGCGAACTTAATACCTGAGGCATGATGCAGAGACAAAACATGGCAGGTGCAACATATGGGAACTATAAAATACAAGAATAAATACCAATACATACATATAAATAAAATAGGCTTTGTCAGGAGAAATAACGATTGGTAGAGGAGAAAACGAATTTATTTTTATGCCCAGGAGTTTCCACGACGTTAATATAAAAACAGTACTGGTAATATAAGACTAGCAGCGCCACGCGGTTTCACCCGCATAAGTCTCGATCCCGTGGGAATATCGGGATAAAAAGAAAAATCCTGTATTAATCCAGGTTATAAACTATATGTGCCAAATTTCATCCAAATCTGTTCAGTAGTTTCTGCGTGAAAGAGTAACAAACATCCATGCATCCATCCTCACACTTTCGCGTTTATAATATTATAGGTACAGTGTGAGTTTTTATAATGTGTACATATCGAACTGGGGGAATCTATGCTTAATTTATAGACGGAAAAATATTTAAATATAATTTTTATTAGGCATATATGATGGGAAGTAATTAGGCGTCCTCATACAATGAAAATTGTGGAAAAAAAACTACCTAAACTACTCAATTGAAAAATTGTTGTTTTTCATAAATTTTTACAATAATCGTAAAAATTCTCAATAAGACACCAAAAAAAAAGAAAAACATTTTTTTAAATATTTTTTCCGTCGATAAAATTAAGCATAGATTCCCTCATTTCGATATGTGCGCATTATAAAGACTCACACTGTATAGTAGGATACTAAGATAATTTTAGTGGTATGAGGAACAGGGTGTAAAGTTCACTCATCCACCATAGAAAAGGGAGGATCCTCCGACCAGACGGGTGATGTGTCTGGCGGGCAACTGCCCATCAGTTTGAAGTTGAAATCTTGTATGTATGTCGATCGCTTGGTAAACTCTAACTGCGCGATGCAGAATTTGTGTGACGTCATGTCTTTTTGATGTGTAGTTCGTATGTGGCGGTGTAACCGCTACATACTTACTATCCAAATCTACAAAAACGGTTCTTAGACCCGTGATCACAACGATTTTATTGATTCACTAGTTGCGCCTCGCGGTTTCACCCGCGTAAGTCTCGATCCTGTGGGGAATATCGGGATAAAAAGTATCCTATGTGCCCAATTTCATCCAAATTGGTTCAGCCGTTTGAGCGTGAAGAAGAGACAAACATACACTCACAAACTTTCGCCTTTATAATATTAGTGTGATGTGATTTACGTTGCAAAGAAACAAAGATCTTATAATAAAAACATTTAATTAAAAAAATACAATTTACTCTTTACAATCTCAATAGAGAAATATATAATTTCTTCTTATATACATCGAGAATCGTCTACAATAAATAACTATAAAAGCATTGCATAACTGGAAATTATACTCTAAACAATACACTTGAAAATTAACTTTGTACTTTTTGTCTAACTTAAAAGAAGCTGTGATATGTTTAACATAGGGCCTTAGATCCTTAGAAGGGGTCATAAGGCATTGTTTACTGTCGTATACTTTCCCAGTCTGCCAATGAGGATATTATGCCAACTTGGAACGCCACGGCATAAACACATTGGCGTGGCCTGTTTGCACTACGACATAATTAAGTAGGTACCTACATTTTCAATATCAGCTTGTACTCTCATTGTACGAAAAGCCTATACAATTCGAGGTTCAGCTTATACAAGAAATCCTATAGCTTTATATCTTCGTGTATAATGTAACATCTACAGTATAATATTTTCTCGAATAATAACGCTGGACAGTTGCGCTTGCGACTAAACCTATAAGGCGATAAACTTCATAATATTATGTATCACATATTACTCGATCGTTACCCAAATATTTTGAATGTTCGAAGATCTATCACTACGACTCCTACTTCAAATAAAAGTTAAGAAGTGTCGAGAGTTTCAGGGGTTTGCTCCTATTTGTAAAATTTGTGCTAAATACATAGAATACAACAATGGCACTGTCATTTTTAGAAAATAGCAAGTTTAATATTTATATTTTTATATAAAAATTATTAGTAGTATTTTTATGTGAATTGCAATGATAAAACATAATAGAGCGGATCTAAGGGGTTGGCACTTTGGATATGAGCCCCCTTGAACTGGCTCCAGGCCAACATGACCAGAGGGGGGAGCCACATGAGCTGATGTCTTGTCTTTCAAAGACAGCCGTGTTTCAGCCGTTGAGCTTATACTTTGAGTATCTTAATGTAAAGGAACGTCGTACTAGTGCTAAAATAAAAGCTATTGTCAGTAAATATGAGCACCGTCCTTCCATCGCCTCTTTGAGCGCTCGAATGCTTCTTTGATGCAGGCTCTGTGAAAAAAGAATTTTACTATAAATTATTGCATCTTTTTTTCGGAGTTGTACTGACAAATTTTCAAGCACAAAATAGAATTCAAATTAGCGTGCAGGACATTATTCCCTGTGACGTATGTTCGCGCATACTCGCGTATATTTTGACTCATGACTTGCAAAACAGATGCTAGAGAATATTGCTGCTGTCTGCGTTGATCCTAAATAAATGTTTTCACTCCGATAGCGGAAGCAAAACTGAGTTCGCGAACAATAGGTTTGTATGCGTCGACGCGACTCCACTGCCTGCATGTGTGCGCGCACAAAAGTATCCAGATGTGCGCGAACATTCCTAGAATGTTCGCTCACAATTTGTTATTGTTTGCTATAATGAGTCGACCAGAATAAACATTTGTGTCGCACAATGTGCATTGCAGTACCGCACAGTTCAGCACACTGGTGGAATCGCATCTTTAGAGTGCAATACACTTATAGAGTATTCTATGAAAAGTGGCCACGTGCGTACCTAAACAATGACTGGTGCAGTATGTAGGCAGATACGTGTCCCGCGTCCACGTAGCGCACTTCCGCGCCGGGCCAGATCTCCTCCAGCGTGCCAACGTCGTCGCGAGGCACGTACGCGTCGTGCTTCGCACATACCGCTGTTGAATGAAAGGTTATATTAATTTAATATACTCGAAGTACTATAATGAGGTTATTCTATCAGAAATTTCATAATAGCAGCCAGAAGTTTGAGTTCTGTCCCAGTAATTAACATAAGTGCCCATAATTTTATGGGACTTGAAAATAACAAACAAAAATTGGATGTACTGTATGCACTCTGTTGGATTCTCAACGCTCGGCTCAACATCGAGAGTTGAAAATCTAGTGCGCAATAAAATCATTAATCTCAATAAAAGTTCACAAAAAAAAAGTTTTATTCTATCAGCTCTGCTTATCACTGCTAAACATTGCTCATAACACTGGATCGTCGTTAAAATGGTTGCTACATAACTCATTGCATTTGGCAAACGGCTTTGATTCCGGGGTAATAACGCTGCCTATCCACTTCAAATACTTCGCTTTTCCAAAATAGATAATTACTGAAGCTCCATAGTTGCCGTAAATCACACTTGAAAGTTGATAGATTGATCACGCATGCACACGTTACGTTCATTCAATGCTAATAATGTGAATGAGTTGCCAAAACATGTCTTAGCTATAAATATAACTTAGAACGGCATATGAGACTAATACAGGGCGTTATTGAAATTATAGGCATCCTTTCAGGGGGTGAAAGTACCTGCTGGGGTTGCGGAAAAGTCCGAAAGGGATACCGTGGCCCCTGGCAACATGACAACTGAAGGAACACGGGTGGGTTTTAGACAGTAAGAGTCTGACACGCCCTCCCGCTCCGCCTAGAGCGGGAGAAGTTAATTTAATCATTTCCACCCAAAAAAAAGGGGGTGAAGGTACTTTATAAAATAAATTACTGTACCGAGAAATAGCCGTACTTTTGGTAACTACCACTAGGAAGGCTGCTTCAGTATTTGGTGGATGTAGGGCCCTCCTCTGGTGACAATGGTGACGGTCTGCCCGCCATGCGGCTGGCATGGCCGCTCAAAAATGAGTTATTGTTACAAAAAAATAAACGGTCACTAGGAAGGCTGACACTTGAATAGTATTAAAGTATGCACAATACCTTGATTTTTCAGAGTTTGTTTCATAGCAAAAGTTCGTATTCATGAATATTTTCTGCCCCCTGGAAGGATGCCAATGATTTCTAAGACACCCTGTATATTTGCAGGTGTGACTAAATTATTTTATTATTATACCTGCTGTACGCACAAATAATAATATAACTAGGCTAGTCTTGTTACACGTGTATTTGACTGATGCCAACATGTGGCATCCTAGAAAATAGGGCAACTATGAATACATTTTTTTTTTAACTTTAATAAAATAAAATTTTGTCATCCATACCCTACATTGATTCTTTATTTTAGGCCCCATAGTTTAAAAACTTGTTTTTGTTATAAGCAGATAATGATAAATTATGTATTTAATTTCAGGAAGATACTGCGTTTGTGCACATTTGGAGCCTATACTGTTTACCGTCACTAGTGATGTCTAAGATTTGCTCAGAAAATGCTTGAATGTGCTCCCTTTATTATCGTACTGAGTCCTTAAAAATTCAGCCCAAAACTAAAAGTCACATAATATAAACTGACGTTTGTGAAGGAAAATATCGTGAGGAAACCTGGATTGAAGAAAAGAAAGATGACAAAAAAAAAAAAATTGTTTGTCCGTCTTGTAGATTATTAAAAAATATAAGACACGTATTTTTTCTTTTTTTACCTTCTCAAAAGATTACGGCGATACATTGAGTTCAAATGTGCCATGACGTCACGAGTATGTAGATTTTATACTTACTTGTGACTTAGCGACCCCCACTCCCCAACTTTAATGCGTTTTAACTAAGTGTTTTTTTATTAGTATGATAAAGCAAAACATACGTGTCTAATATTTTTTATTATCTGACTGACGGACTAAATAGAATTTCATTTTTTGACCCAGGCATGACCCCTATTACTATAAGTCTGAAATCGCCAATTCGCCTTGAGGAAGTATGATGATGTTAGTGCCTTCTCTATACGAGAAGAGGCCTTTGCCCTGCAGTGGGACAGTTCCAGACTGGTATTATCATAAAAACTTACCAATAATCAAAGATGTGTCAAACGGCATCGAGAAATTACTAAGATGTGTGCATTCATCCATGATCCCTCTCATAAACTGCAGCGTTTCTCTGTCCCTCCAATGTATTTTAGTTATATCTATCTTCTTCCCACTCTTCACACTCGATCTCAAGAAGCCCAGGTTCACCCACAGATCTGAAGTAAACTCGGATATGTTCCATGATTTCTCTTTTCTTATTATAATTTTCTTTGGCACTTCTACGACTTTTATTAACTCTTTGTTAGGTTTCGGACTGTTTGTGTGAAGTTTCGGACTGTCTGTGTGAAGTTTCGGACTGTCTGTGTGAAGTTTCGGACTGTCTGTGTGAAGTTTCGGACTGTCTGTGTGAAGTTTCGGACTGTCTGTGTGAAGTTTCGGACTGTCTGTGTGAAGTTTCGGTCTGTCTGTCACTACAGGATGTTTGCTGACACATTTTTCTATGTGGTCTTTGTTTGCTGAAGTTTTTTCTTCGGCCTGTTTCTGTATCGTTAGCAATAAGTCTTGCAGATCGGCTGGAAGAAAGAGAAATTATTTTAAGTCGACTGATTTAGGTTAAGGTTTATGTGTTAGCTTTATCCTATACTATTATTAAATGAGCAATATTTTTATATATACAACCTTCGTTTTTGTTTACACTAAATCTCTTAAGTACTCATCATCATTATGAACAAATTTCACTATGGGACCGAACATGAAATCGCGAAAAAAATCAGCTGTTCCCTACATTTATGTTCGCATATCTCGGCAAATAATCACGCCCTCGAAAACGGCTGTAACGATTTCGATGAAAGTTGCAATATAGGGGTTTACGGGGGCGAAAAATCAATCTAGCTGTAATCCCGTCAATGGTCAGCTTTCTAATTTGTTGCAACCCGATTGTTCGAGGGGCTATGCCGATGACTGACTATTTTCTTAACGCGAATGGACTATAGGTCTCATATCTGGGAAAATTCCTTTTCTCTATTTTCACCCGAGCAGAGCTCGGTCGCCCAGGTAAATTTGGTGAGATCAATCTTTGAATTCTTCTGTCATATAAACTTCAGTTCCATTGTTTACAAGAGTTAAAATATTTGCGACGGTTTGGCGGTTTTATTTTTATAATAAGTGGGTCAGGAGAGAGTCACCTGAAATAAACATTTATCCGACAACTGTAGCGCTATTGTAACTTACCTGTTACGCTGGATGTTGCATTCACGCATCTTAAACTGATCCAATAAACGCTACCTTAACATTCGGACTAAGATACAGCTGCGAATTTTACGCGACAGAAAACCATAGCTTTTAATTCGTGTATAACGACTTCAAAGGCACAGTTGTAGATGCGCGAAGGCCAATTTTTCACCGACGTTTTTAGTATGATAGATTTTTCCAATTCCTATCGATTTTCGATTTATTACGGTCGTTTGCGTTCTCCCTTAGTACAGACGCCAGCACATCAAGCTACACGAAACTGTCAAATTTTCCCAATCAACTTTGAACCTTAGACTTCAGCGATAAAGTTGAAAATCTATTAAATAAATTTGACAGATTGTAGTAGCTTGATGTGCTGGCGTCTGTACATCCAACAATTATTAATGACAAATGTAGACTTACCAACTTTACATTTAAGCAACACTTCCTTGAGCCTCTGTTCACTTAAGTCGTTAATGACGTCGATGTCTTCCGGCTCCAGCACAAACTTCTCGTTGGAAGTCAGCTTATTATACAATTCTAGACTAATTTTATTTTCCTCAAACAACTTTTTCAGCTCTTTCTGTAAATTCTCGATTTGAGCTAAAGTTTCAGACTTTACAACATTTTTAGGCACTTCGTTTTGTATTTCTAGTATATTTCTATTTACGTCTATTATGTTTTCTGGAGTTTCGGGACCATTTTCTTTGTAAGTTATGTCTAATTTTTTTTTCGTTTCACTGTTGCTGGTTTCTATTGTTTTATCAGTTGGTGGTATCACGATGGTTTCTGAGTAGGTGCGTGCGAACTTCTTACCGGCGAGGAATGCTTCGTCCACTATGGTCACCATTTTGGACAGTTTCTCTCTGTACTCACCGTCAGATAGGTACTGGTCCTCTAGCAAGTCCCAGTTTATTGAATGCGACATTACGCCCTGGAATTTGAGGATAACTTTTAGGATTAAAAGCATTCGATATTGCACCTTAAATTTTGGAATGTAGAGTTCAAAATTGTTTTTACAAACATGTTGAAGGTATGACATAATTTGAGATTCTTATTGCTGAAGCGAATTGCCAAACTTAAGGCGATTATTACACTGCACCGCATCACGCTGCATATTGCGTGTCAACGATCTGAATGAACGCGCGTGGATGCATTTTCTGTGTGTTGGACTGTGCGTGTTTTCTATACAAACGGAGATACTTACAAGCAACGTTAAAACACGCATTCACGCGCTACGCTGCGTGGTGCGTGACAGTGTGTTAATCGCCTAAGTGGCAATGGATAGGGCACTTTGCTCGTAGAACAGATGAACGATGGGGCCGAAAGGTTTTGGAGTGGCGACCGCGTACCGGAAGACGTAGCGTTGGCCACCCACAAGGTGGACCGAAGGCCGCAGAAATCCGCTGGGTGCGGGAAGCCCAGAACCGGTCGAAGTGGCGGTGCCTATGTCCAGCAGTGGACGTTTTTTGGCTGAAATGAATGATGAATGATTGCTGAAGTAATATCAATAGCCAAATTAAGCGATTTACCTGTAAAAACACCGCAGAGGCTGTCGACCAAGAAAGGCACGGGACTAGAACTAGAGGCTTCGGCCAGTTAGTAGCTGCCAGTGACGCCATCTGTTGAGCAGTTGTAGAATTAACAAATTACGTTATAAATGATTTTATCGATTGGTGATTGAGAATACAAACGTAATATTAGATGACTAAAGATTTTGTTTTATATGATGATAATTAAATTTGCGAAGTCCCATCCATCAATTAATATTTTGCTATTTTTTTTTTTAATAATTTATTTATTTAGACTTCAAAGAAACATTTCACTTTTTTCTTCTTCTTCACTTCTTTTATAATGCTAATTATGTGAAGAATATTTTCGTGTATAAGAACTTTGTACAAGAAGAGGCTTTTGTCCAACACTGGGGCAATAATAGGCTGATATTTATAGGCTTTTTCTCACTGTGTGTGTGTTAGTAACAATAGTAAGTTCATTTACATTAACTACCTTTGGCTCAATAAGATGGACAGCTCATTAACAGTGCTAGTTTGACACATCTAAACTGACACAAAATTATTCAATACATGGTATCTCAGCATTTCATAATAATAGCTAAGAGTTAATGTTCTTTTAAGTTTACTTTTGTTCCGATTTTGATTAAATATTTAGCTGTAGACTTGTAAAAGTAGAAGTGTAAGACTGACTAACCACTGGAGCGGAGCGGAGCTGTGCCAATATTAACCAATGGAATTCGCTCCGCTACAGGTATTTGCGAACTAGTTTAAAAATTCATGCAAAACTGGGAAGTGGAAAAAACCGGCCACGGGGTATTGCAGCCTGCTCAAGTCATCGCGTGAACTCAGCCTAGCTCCGCACAGTCCGCAACTCCGTTCCGCTGCCTCGATCCGCATCAATGGACAGACAGCCTTAAGCCTAGCGCACATTACAGCCGCAATGGGCCGCAGCACGACATAGTTTCAAACAAAAAGTTCGATGCGCTACGCCTGTAGTGTGCGCTGGTTCATAGAAATTGTACGAAAGTATTGAACGAGGATTTTTGCAATGCGTTGCGGCCGCTCTAATCTGCGCTAGCCTTAACCCTTAGCAAGTCGCGCGTCCCCCCGCGGAACTTAAGAAAAAATGCTACTATCTATTTTTACAAGTAAAACAGCTCCCAAGGAACCCGGGAAGGTATAATACATGCCGTGTTAATGGCTCTTTATTGACGAATTCTCCGTTTTTCCGAAGGCCTACCCAAAAATCAAAAGCACTTGAGATTAGATTGACATAATAAGTGTTTTAGGTAAACTTTGGCTGGCGTTCAAAAGGTTAATAAAACCGTTGGTTGATACTAACATGTCCGCCCATAGAGAGTCCGGTAACGCCGAGCGGGCCGAGTCCGTTACGCTCGCACCAGTGAAACAGCACCAGTGACTCGAGGATCAGGCAGCCGCCCATCACGAAGATATCCGACACGTTGTGTAGGGACGAACGGCTGAGGTAATGAATATTAAAACATAACACACGGTTTAAAAAAGGCTCATTGGCTGAATTAAATTAGTCTTCAAGAGTAGGTATAGATGTACAGTGCTATGCTGGTGCTTATCTTTTTCATTCGACTGTACGTCTGATGTCCCACGCAACTAGGGTTACCATTTCTAAATTTGTAAAGTCCTGACAAACAGTAGTAGAACAGTAGATTTTCAAAAACGTCCGGACGTTTTACTTTTGACCCGAATGTTTTTCGAGTGTATGTATGTTTATTTCTTTGGCACGCTCTGTAACCTAAACGGCTTGATGGATTTTAACATATGAGGTGTCGTTAAATTCGTCTTAATTGTGGAAGTGACATAGGCTATATAATATTTATACATTGCATCTACAAATACAAAAAAGGGAGGGGCAGGTTTTAAAAAAAATACAACAATATTGGTATCAAATGAAAGCTAAATAGTAATGAGTCAATTCCAAATAACATAACTAACAACTAAAAAGCTTGAAATAAAGCAAATTATTAAAAAAAACATTAATACCCGACTGCTAAAATACATAACTGCAAAGAGAAAAAAAAAAGCATTATAATTTTTAGAATTTTGGAACTCTTTTCAGATATGTATTTTTGCAGTCGGGTTTTTAGGGTTCCGTAGTAAACAAGGGACCCTTGTAGTTTCGTCATGTCCGTCGGTCTGTCTGTCCGCGACTTAGCTCAGAGACGCTTAGTACTAGAAAGCTGTAATTTGGCGTGGGTATACATATTAATCACGCCGACAAAGTGGTAAAATAAAATCATGAAAAATAATTTTTTTTCATGTACCTCCCCTAGACGTAAAGTGAGGATGATTTTTTTTCTCTCAATAATCCCATAGTGTGGGGTGTCGTTGGAAAGGTCGTTCAATATAATATTGTGAGTTTGCAAAGACAATTTTTTGATTTAGGGATTCGTTTTCGAAATATAGCTTTAAAGTGCTAATTTTTGTTAGAGTCAAGTGTCCCCCTCCTGCAAGTTTAATGGTTTATTTATTTATTTATTTAAGGAAAAACAAACAGTAGCACAATAAAAAAACAGTCACAATATCTTAAATATAACATTTTGAACAATTATGCTACCCACTACGTTTTCCACAGATTACAATAGGAAGTATTTAAAGACTAGCTAGTAACACAGATACAAAATCTATACAAACGGTTTTTTCCTGGAACTCATATCTGGATTTTTTAATTTATAAAAGAAACAAAAAAAAATAAAATAAAAATTAAAAGCAAGTTTGTGTGCGCAAAGCATTGTATAATGACGCAATGCTTGATATTAGATCAAACATTACGTCATTACACGATACTTTGCTGATCCTTTAGGGTTGCTTGGATTTGCTTCTTAAACGCATTTTTACCAAGAAAAAGAATGTCGATTGAATTAAACTCATTGTTATATGTCTCAACTAAACGATGAAGTGGTGAACGCGAGCCAGCGTTGGATTTACAAAAGCGAGTAGCAAATAGACGTCGAGAGCGTACCTCTCGTACATGAACTGTTCGAGGAACCAAGTAACATAGACTCCCAACTAAGTCCGGACAGTCAAAATGATTGCGGCAAACATTGAACAGAGTCATAACTTCCAGAAGTTTCCGCCTTGATTTTAAGGTTAGAAGATCATACTTTTTAAGAAGTAAGTGGTATGACATTTTATTCCGATAACATCTAAAATTCATTGCACGAAGGTATTTATGTTGTACTAGTTCTAATTGTTCACTATATTTTACGTAAAAAGGGTTCCAAATAGGTACTGCAAATTCTAACTGTGGCCTAATTATCGATTTATATAAGTGCAAGAATGTGGAAGGTCGTCGAAAATCCCTGGAAGATCTCATGACAAAGCCAAACATTTGGTAGGCCTTGTTAACAATTTTTTCTATATGAGCATCCAAATGTAGCTTCGAATCTAGCAGAACACCAAGATCACGGAGAAAACCTACTTTACTAATTGGCGTATTAGCTAGACGATAGTCGAACTCGGTAATATTTTTCTTTTTGGTAAATGTTATAACGTGACACTTTGGAAGACTGAGGTGAAGCTTATTGGAAGAGCAGTAGCTAGAGAAACGGTCTAAATCCTGCTGGAAGTTTAAACAATCGTCTTTATCAGAAATAATTTTATAGACCTTTAAATCGTCCGCGTAAAGAAGAAATTTTGAATTTTGAAAACAGTCTTTTATGTCATTAATGTATAAAATAAATAATAAAGGGCCTAAAATGGAACCTTGTGGTACACCGGAGGTGACCCAAAAAGAGCCAGATTCAAAGCCATTAACAACCACCTTTTGAGTTCTGTTAGTTATGTAAGATATAAACCACCGTAAAAGGTCCCCTCTGATTCAATTGTAAGCAATTTTATTAAGTAGTAGTGTGTGGTCAAGTTTATCGAAAGCCTTCTGAAAATCTGTGTACACCGCATCAATCTGCTGTCTATTATCGAGATTATCAAACAGTTGGGATATGAAAATGAGGAGATTGCTAATGCAAGATCTGTCTTTAACAAAACCATGCTGTTCTTTTATTAAAACACAGCGAATAGCAGGATATAATTTACCATGTACCAGTCTCTCAAATAGCTTGGAGAAAGCAGATAGTATAGAGATTGGTCGATAGGTAGCTACGTCATGCTTGGAACCACTCTTATGAACTGGTACAACATTTGCCTGTTTCCAAACTTCAGGGAAAACACCACTTGATAAACATTTATTAAATAATATAAGTAAAGGATAGCATAATGTATCACACGTGCTTTTTAGAAAAACCGAAGGAATCCCATCAGGGTTGGTTTTGAGTATGTGAAAAAATTCACAGCAGTAGCGTATATAACGAAATTAAAAGGAAAACTATCACAGCTAAGTAGGCTTTACAAGTTAACGAGTAATAATCGACTAACTTACATTTGCGGTTTCAACTACAAAGTTAAGTTTGTTGTTGGGATAAATAAAATTCATCCCAACTACGGAACCCTTCATTGTGCGTGGTCCGACACGCACTTGGCCGGTTTTTTTTTAATAATTTGTTAGTATTTCTATTTTCTATATTCATTTAACTTTTTAATTTCTAAAAGTTCACGCAACTTTGTTACCCCACTGTGCTGATTTATTCACTAATGTTTTTACTATAGCCATAGTAAAAATAGCATTAGCTCATAAAAGTTAAGCTTTAAGGCTATCAGATCCGCATAGCTTTGATTCTATTTCAATAGTAGATTCATCTCAGAGTTTTCAAGCTCCATCGTTCTACACGAGGCGGTGTTAATATACCTGATAACGTGTGTTTCTCGTTGGTGTCGAAACATGTATTTGGGTCATCTACGTGTTCCAGCTTACTTAAGCCCGATATGTGATCGACGAGGGGGTGATATCACTGTCCCTCATGACGAGAATGTTATAAAAACCGGTTATTAATAAAGTACTTACACTTGGTCAGTCGGCTTGCGTAGTCCGTAGAATGGGTTCTCCAGAATGATGCCACCGATACCAGCTTCTTTCAACAGCGGTTTGACCATGAGGTTCCGCCGTCGCCAGAAAAACTGTGGACAGCAATATAAATGTTTCAAAACAAAACTAATAGGAATGACAGTACAATCACCTTCTGGAAACATTGATCACATTTGTATATACAACTAGCTGCGCCCCGCGGTTTCACCCGCAGAAGTCTCAATCCCGTGGGAATATCGAGATAAAAAGTATCCTATGTGTTAATCCAGGTTATAAACTATCTGTGTGCCAAATTTCATCCAAATTGGTTCAGCCGTTTGAGCGTGAAGAAGAGACAAACATACAAACATACACACACACAAACTTTCGCCTTTATAATATTAGTGTGATATACAGTGTGATAATATAATAATATTATATAGTGTGATGTAGCCCATCAGCATGTGCCCGCCCGTATTTTTCAGAATATTCGTGAAAAAATATCGAAAAATAACTTTTAGGTATTTCTACGTCTATCTTTAATATTTATCATGTTATTAATTTTTTTATGTTTTGAGTAGCATTTGCCATATCTCCGACGTTATTGGCTCGATTTGGATTCTGTTTATTATTTCTAAAAGCTTGCGAGTTATTTTATAGGATTAACTAACATTTTTATTAAAATTTGTCGACTATGCAAAAAAAAACCGAGGGGATTTTTTTTTATGTGTAAACAACTGTATTTTTTTTAATTTTTTAACACATAACATAACATCACGCCTTGTTTCCCCGAAGGGTGTCCCTGTAGCAGGTATACTCACATTCACAATTTTTTTTTTTATAAAAATGTTTTTTTTTTAAGTCATGATAGAACCCCCTTTTAAAGGTATTTTTCGATCATTTTTCATGAATATTCAGAAAAATGCGGGCGGGCACATCCCCATAGGCGACATTGTATATTTGTATAACATCTCTTATCCTTGAAAACCAGAGCGGGTAGGATTCAGGATTCTTCCTACACATTGATGCTTGAATGCGCAGGCCGCAGGTCTCAATACTTCTGCGCTGATTTAAAGCTCCTAGTTTTGGATGTTATTACCCGACGCGGCGAAGGAAAAAGGAGGGTTATGATTTTGGCCGGTATATGTATGAGATAAATGAGATATCATTGGAAGCGTCTTGATGGTCCGCTGGTTATAGCATAGACAGACAAATAAAATTCTGGAGTCACACGTAATCTGTTCGATTTATACCCTAACTAACACGTGTGACGCCGGGTTTTTAATTTCTGTGATGTGTTGTTTATACATTTTTAGTTGAGTTTTTTGTCGTATTTGGGTTTAAGTTTTTTAATGTAATTATTATATTGTAAGAAAGTTTATGTATTATAGTATTCCATGAGTTTCTTGTCCGTTCTTCTCCGTAGAAATCTACTATGCTTTGGAATGAGTCACTAGCTTCATCTTTCTGAATGACAGACAGACTCCTTCACAATTAACCTTTGTAAATTGTTTAATTGAACTACCTAAAGGCTTTTGAATTCGAGTTTATTGTTTACTAATAATCGCGTAGGTATAGCTAGCAGGTACACACGGCTACATGTCAAAGTATACAGTTCCAGTACAAATTGTCCTCTTATTGTACGAAAATAATATACAATGCGAGATCAGCTTATACTGGAAATGTATAGTTTCATAATGTAGCCGTGTGTACCTACAGCACATTGTTGGAGATGAATTGCTACGCCGCGGCAGGGGCGAGCCAGGCACGAGCAATTTGTATGAATTAACAGGTATAGTGTAGGGAGTGGGTGCTACGCTGACAATAAATAAGGTATTGACGTCACTAACGTTCAGAAATAAAGGTAACATAGTGCATTATGCCTCCGCGCATCGGTTTGGGCCAGACACGGTCTAGTAGGGGTGGGTCGTTATTTGTGATTTTCGCGAAACGTAACGTAACTAGTAATAGTAACTTCGAAGGCGTCATCTGTTTTGAAAATACGTGATTTTAGTAACTCTACTCCGTTTGAAATAAGATTAGACATTTAAACAAACCTTTTTTACAGTCCGTTCAACCGATTTTGACTTCTATTGCGTAGGCATAAGGATGGCATTAAAAGTAAAAAAAGTGGTTACAAACCAACTGTTTACTGCAGCTGCCATTTGTCATGCCACCAACGCAATAGAAATCAAAATCGGTTGAACGGACTGTAAAAAAGGTTTAGTTAAATGTCTAATCTTATTTCAAATGGAGTATAGTTACGTTTTCAAATTCTATTCGGCGATTCTATCGAATACGGTGGAGGTCTGCCCGGCTTGGGCGGAGCAACGCTGTGTCCTCGTAGAGGCGATTGGCGGCGGTGATCTCTCGCGTCCGGCCCTGGTTCAGGCTATGGTACGGAGCGAGAGGAAATGGCAGGCCGTCACCTCCTTCTGCGAAGCGGTAATGCTCGCGAAGGAGGAGGCGGAACACGTGAGGGAGAGGCAAAGTTCGCGCCCTCACGCCCCTAACCGCCGCAGGAGGAGACGCCCGGGGCGGGAATCGCGAGCCGATTTCCGGCCACCGTAGGCGCGGTCTTGCGGACGGTGAGCAATGGGTAGCTCGCCGTCCGATAAGGACCAAGCCCGGTTCGACGGCGCATTCCACGCGCGCCTCAAAGAGCTGTCAGCAGAATTGACGGGGTCCGCTAGGGCCAATGCCTGCTGGGGGTTCGAAGAAAACCGATAGGGACATCGTGGCCCCCGGCAACAGGGCAACCGAAGGAATACGGGTGGGTTTTAGTCAGTAAGAGTCTGACACGCCCTCCCGCTCCGCCCAGAGCGGGAGAAGTTATTTGATAATTTCCCACCCAAAAAAAAAAAAAGTTTTACAGTTATTTGCGAAACGAAAATATAACTGATGACCTACGTAATATGTTACATATCACAAGCTTTACGTTTTTGGAACGAATAAGTTTTTGTAGCTACATATTCAGTTACATCATTAATGTAATAATGACACAAATAAACTTCCTTTCATACTTTATTCAGGCTTAAATCCTGTCTGCATCGAAAATGTAACTTCTTACAAAAAACATGTTTATTTATAGTTTGACTTGAAACTAGCTAGTAACTAACGTTCAGAAATAAAGGTAACATAGTGCATTATGCCTCCGCGCATCGGTTTGGGCCAGACACGGTCTAGTAGGGGTGGGTCGTTATTTGTGATTTTCGCGAAACGTAACGTAACTAGTAATAGTAACTTCGAAGGCGTCATCTGTTTTGAAAATACGTGATTTTAGTAACTCTACTCCGTTTGAAATAAGATTAGACATTTAAACAAACCTTTTTTACAGTCCGCTCAACCGATTTTGACTTCTACACCGTAGGCATAAGAATGGAATTAAAAGCAAAAAAGTGGTTACAATACCAACTGTTTACTGCAGCGGCCATTTGTCATACCACCAACGCAATAGAAGTCAAAATCGGTTGAACGAACTGTAAAAAAGGTTTATTTAAATGTCTTATCTTATTTCAAATGGAGCATAGTTACTGTAATTAGTGAGGTGAAATAACGCCCATACCTACGGTCTAGCATACATCATCCTTTAATTATAACAGATTAGTAGACATAGGTGCTTGTCTTAATAAATAATCTTTGGGCACATTTCCAACATTTTAACCCCACACGAAAAACTTATAAATCGTTTACCAAGTCAACAAAAACAAGGCTTGAGCAGTGTTTGCTGGCCCGCAGCCAGAAAGACAAATACCGAAAATGATGATTTTTCAAGTATTCAATTTTTGTCTGCAACATTGACGTTTGTAGGTCATTAGCCGGTCCTCATTGATAAAAATGTCGATATTGGTGGTCATCTATCGTCGAGTTATCTCGTCATTAAGTACATGTTTTGATATACTGATAAGATGTTACAAAGTTGATATATAATATGAAGTATTTTTATAGGTAGACTTTGGATTTACGAACAAAGGAAAAATAAATCGGCATTTAGTTTCACTGCTTTACAGCTTACAGTAAAACAAATAAGTAATTACTATAATTATTGTGTAAGTTATGCAAATTGTAGCTGCAAATGCGCCTCGTGCTTTTTCGTCGTGATATTAGTTTATATTTTGTTTTTGTAGAGGAGAATGCTGCACAGCTATTACACAACCGATGCCCCAGTTCCCGCTACGATTTCCGGCCAGTTTGCCCTATGCAGATTGTTTGGAAAAACTGTTTCGTCGACTAGAATAGATTGAGTTGAGTATGAAGTCACGTTGATTTTAAAGCTTGACCACCTCGACAAAACAAAAGCCAGTGGTCCACATTAGCCGTGGATAGAAAGAGCTGGAAAGTCATGGGAAGAGGTCATTAACCAGGGGACTGTGGGATGATGCAGGCTAACAGTATTGTATTGAAAGTGTTTTCAACTCCACGTAGGGTTACCATTTAGAAATTTTAAAGGTCCTGACAAAAAGCCATTTCAATAAAAGTCCGGACATTTTAGTCACAAAATCCAATAATTATTGTTTGATCTCGTTAAGTTGATTGTTATAAAAACAAGATTTATATTTTGTTTTTAGATGAATGAGAAGTTAATAAATACTAAAGACTTATTTGGTATTACTTAAATAAGTTTTATTACTCGTATTCCATTTAAGCCAAAAAATCCGGACAAATTAAACAGCCGGGCAGTCTAGAAGTCTGGACGGATAGTAACCCTAACTCCACGTCCAAAGCGCGTATTTTGCTTACGACTGACGAACAGATAGATAAGTAAGACGATAAGACGACAGTTATTAGAATTTAGGGCTGCTGCTGCATCGTAATGTCTAGTGTACTACCTAGTCTTTTGCCAACTATGTTGGGGTCAACTTCCGCATCGTGTAGCTAAATATCTATATTGAGTCACGCGAATGTGCTGACCTCTGGCAATGCAGTTGTTTGCTGAATACTTCTCAAGACTGGCTGTCGGTCTTTCTAGCTATGATTTGTACCGACTGCATTTGGTACAAGATAACCTCGTTTACCATAACATAATATCAAGCCTGTTACTTGCCCAAAAGGATGGGCAGAGGTGTATCTAGTCGCAAGACGGTGACGCTGCAATGGATAAAAGGACACAGTGGATCGCTAGGTAACGACGCAGCTGATGAACTTGCTAGAAGAGGATGTAGCACGGCAGTTTGTGGTCCCGAACCTATCGTACCAATCCCTTTCAACCAAATCCGCAGGTGGCTACAGGAGTTCACTCTCACACAAGCGGAGTACTGGTGGACCTCGACACCGGGCTGCAGGCAGTCCAAGGAAGATATGCCATCCCTGGTTAGCAGGCTAACCAGGCGTTTATTAC
This sequence comes from Agrochola lychnidis, assembly GCA_963680765.1. Taxonomy (NCBI): domain Eukaryota; kingdom Metazoa; phylum Arthropoda; class Insecta; order Lepidoptera; family Noctuidae; genus Agrochola; species Agrochola lychnidis. Next base: position 10,605,074 of record OY796868.1, on the reverse strand, counting down.
GCCTGGACAGGAACGGCCTGCGCCTGGTGACGGGAACCATCACGGGACACTGCTCGCTAAACAAACACTTCCACACAATAGGCATAACGGACAGCCCTCTGTGCAAGGTGTGCATGGAGGCTGATGAAACCGTTGCGCACGTGCTCTTTGAATGCACAGGCGTCACCCAGATTAGAACAGAAACCACCCAAGTCTTTTACAGATGTTCTGAACAGACCAGGAGTTTTGATTAACTTCTGGAGGGAGGTGGGCTGGTTGGAATAACCACCAAACGGTCGCCATGGCCCACGTACAATGGTCCACCTAAAGGACTAAGTGCGGAAACCAAACCCCATAACATAGAACATAGGCAGAAGTGTACGGACGTATAGTACTCCAAGATGTTGGCAGTTACGTGTCCCACGTAATAGGAGGCGAGTCTATTGCCCCTAACCGCGCACAAATCTATACTGGGCTGTTACCATAGAAATATAAAAAACAGGAGAAGTGGCATGGGGGCGTGTCTGTGTCCGCGAGCCATGATCAAAATGCTCATGGTATAGACAAATGGCCGTATCCGCGAACTAGTGCGCTTTCGACCGCGATCGTGACAACATTTAAGAATACCGTATTGTTCAGTGGTTTCTTGTAAAAATCGAAGCCAAACTAAAATCTTTATAAATCATGGAACCATTTATCATTTAACAGGACAAGTATTTTACTATATTTGTCTTGAAAATCATGAAAAACAACAAATCGTAAAATATTTCTTGCCTTTACTACGTTATTTTTGTTTTCATATATCACAGAGACTGTACTATTTTTGCAGCAAATACATTGCTTCTTAACCACTACTTAAGTATGTCACTTACTGACTCGACAAGCGATGTAAAAATCACAAAACGATACTTTAGTTACGCGGTTGCATCGCGTAGTACGGCCGCTGTATCTTGCGTCGAGCTAGTGATGTGCTTGTGTAGATCCACTAACGTAGGATATCGACAACAATGTCGATTGTCGTACGAATTTATATTACTTTGAAAGTTTATTCTTCAATTTGTCACCAGTTATAGCCTGGTTGGAAGACTGATGTGAAATCTTGTTTTATACTCATTTAGATTTTCTCATAATGTTGAAATTAATTGATTTACTTATTTTTTTTTGTAGTTTACTCCTTAAGAAACGATTTGATATTTAGCCCGCGGTATGAAAATTTTATAAAGAGTAAAATCGAGCATTAACTAAAAGTCAGGCGTTACGTTCCTTTGCGCACCTTTCACTTCCAAATTATGTATGTGTGTATAAATAAAGTATACTCAGCTTACTAAAATGCATATAAAACACAAATATAAGGTATTTACTTAAGTAATTACACCTTTTTAAAACAAACATTTACAAATTATTAACTAAACAAAATTTCCACATATAAAATGACCGTATCTTTTTGTTCCGCGGGCCGATTTTCATAAACTAAACGTGACAAATGGTTTTAAGTTTAGACCTTTCATTTAAGACCAAAATTAAAGAAATATCTTTACAAACAAAAAAGTGAGTTTTCAAGATACGTAATTATGACAATTTCAATTTGTTAAAATTTCCTTCTAAATTAACTTTTAACACTGTTATTGGATCAAAATAAATATTTTAACATGAACCTAATAAGAATCTAATATGTATCTACCTAGATCACAACATAATAACAATTTCTTACTGAAATCCAGTCGTGCGTCGGAGTTGCCACGCACACTTTTTGTGCCGTTTCCTTTATTCAGTTTATTCATATCATCTTATTACATTTAAATAGTTTTAATTTATAATTTTTTCAGGAACTTCCAAAATGTTAATACAACAATTATAATTAATGGGAGAATCGATAAGTTTCCGATTTAGTCAATCACTAGCGTATATGTAAAATAAATTGCTTGTGCATAGCACAACGATAACTTTCGTGTGAGTGAGTTGTACGGTGCATTGTAAATGCACGCTGTGTTTGAGTTCATAAGGTTTATAATTGATTGTGTAGTACGTTCTGATTTATGAATTGCAAGTGTGAGCGCGACTTCGTATCTATTAAAATACTGATTGCGTGTGTAGTTGTGGCGACGTGGTGGGGAGAAATTGGAGACATTGGGTTTCGATACATTTTCAACTACCGGGCATATCTCCTTCTTTCTTATATCTATGGCTGTTACTGACCAATTCCTGGTGGAAAAACTAATTAACACTTTTCCAATCTGGAAATCTAACGGCCCAGCATTCACCTCCTTGGGTTTCTTCATTTTGTAATGTTTGAACAGATAAATTCGTGTGACCACTTGCTGGATCAACTACCTCTACTACCTCTTGCGTAGTGTCTGTGACAAGATTTTTGGTGATCTTTGCGGTGAGCTTGTCTACGACCAATAGGTACATTCCGGTATAACATACTTACCCTGCATTCCGAATTACGCCAGTGATAATATCGCGAATCCGACCAAATTTTATAGTCACAATTATTACTCAATGGCCCTTATATTTTGTGATTATTAAATTTGGTCGGATTCGCGATATTATCACTTTTAGCGTAACTCGGAATGCGGCCTTAATATAACATTACGCTTTTTCCCCCGGCGGATAAAGTGCGTTGGTATGTTTCAAATATTATTATGGGTATGATATAACAGATAAAGAGTGTCTTTCCTTTCAAAGCCTCAGATCAATCTCCCTTATCTACTAAGTTTTATCGTGCGATGATAATCTTTGAACAACATTACTTTCTCGTCATTGGTTCACTGGCATCGCAAACAAATTACGTATAGGTACAGACGCCAGCACATCAACACACAACCCGAAACTGTCAAATTTTCCCAATCAACTTTGAACCTTATACTTCAGCGATAAAGTTGAAAATCTATTAAATAAATTTGACAGATTGTAGTAGCTTGATGTGCTGGCGTCTGTACATCACATTCATTATCGTGCCAACGCCTTCGGAATAAATACTTGTTTTTGTTTACATCGTAAGCACTAGTTTGGGCGATAATAGTGATATATCAGTGTCCAATTATGCATAGTTATCTGTGATGTCATAGGATTTTATCATCCGTTTTGCGATACGTAGAGAGAGTGGATTATTAATATCTTTTACAGCATTCATTTTATACCTAATGCTTTCACTTTTACAGCATTCATTTTATACCTAATGCTTTCACTTTTACAGCATTCATTTTATACCTAATGCTTTCACTTTTACAGCATTCATTTTATACCTAATGCTTTCACTTTTACAGCATTCATTTTATACCTAATGCTTTCACTTTTACAAGTCACAGTACTCATGAGTATGTTGTTTATATTCATGAGTACTGTGGCCTGTAAAAGTTTGCCCAAGTATTTTATTTGGACCACACACTGCCGTCATAATGAAAAAGGGCACATCTAACATTTTATAAATATGGAGAAAATCGAGTTTAATTTTTTTATTGGTTTTTAAAACGGCTCTTTTGTGCCTTTTGAGCTTACGGTATTTTTGTTTATCTTGTTCCTAAAATTGTACAAAAAATATTGGCAAATGGGCCTTTTTTTCTGATTCCGAATATGTATATAACTAAATTTCGGAAAAAATGTTAGTTGTGCCCTTTTTCCTTATGACGGCAGCACAGGATTGAGTACTGTAAGCCTGTAAAAGTTTGTCCATTTTATGGATAGTTTTTTTTTGTGATTTCTGGCTTTTATAATACTCAAACCTCAGTTGGTCTGGCAGCAAAAAAGTATTTTTTTTAAATTTCCCAATTTCCTGCAGACAATGTTTTTTTTTTCGAAATCTGTGAATGCAGATCTAAATGTCTCAAAAAGTTAAGGATATTCTCCTAAGACCATTTTCCTGTAGTTACAATAGTTAAGGTAACTATCCTTACTGCCCCTTCTCAAAAATCCACCTGTATAAATGGCATTATAGATTTGTAGGTATAGCTTGATTGCAAAATACATAATCTAGAAATTATAACATGTTTACATAGTTTTGAAACAATGTGATTGAATTTTTTATGTCAAATTCATTCACATAACAAACAATGAGTTAGGAGCACAGATATAGGTAGACCTAGATAACGCAAGTATCACGATCTGTATGAAAACCAAGCGTGCTATTTTTTTACTACCTGCTATGACGTCACAAGCACTAGGAAACGTTTCCTTTACATTTTCTCATCGCATTTGAAAAGTTTTTACAATTTATAACAGCGCAATTAACCATTTTCAATTTTTTTACTGACGTCCGACAAGCGTGGCACCGATGCAGACTGAGCGCGAAAGTGGTAGCTTACGATTATTGTACGTAAGCTGGGCACGCGAATTAGTTGCTGTTACGTTATCTAGGTCTATCTATATCTGTGGTTAGGAGTCAATTATTATAGCATAGTAATATGAATTTGTGACTCCTGTTTCGTAGCTTAAATAAGGTTCAATTTTCTGATGCCTGCATTGCATTGTTATGAAATGCTTACTTTTCGAATTAATATTAAACCAGTTTTGTTACAAGTAGACATGCACTAATTTACGATGATCAAGTTAAATCACCTGTTAAAATTAAAAGGTGTTTATTTCAATTTCATTATGAAGTCAACTATAATGAGAGAAATAGTATTTTAAGTTACAGTTTAGTTAAAAAAGTCAAGAGATTTATTTCTTCTTAAGAACAGGTTTTATCATTGTCAGATAATGTTTATTCAAGGAACAGATTTTCGCAGGTTATAAATAAAAACTGTCAAAATGAAAAGTTATTTCTTGAACAAAGTTAGATTCACACAGTTAGCTCTTAAATAAATATTTAGGATTTACTTACATGGTCACCTGTACCAGCTAGATGTAAACATACAGGCTTGCAATTCTTCTCAGGCCAGTGGAGCGGCAGCAACGCTTGGAAATGAGCAGTTCGTGCTATCTTGGGCACTATACCCGGTAAGTACCGCTCTAGAGGAGTTATGAAGTAGCCTTCATAGAGTTTGCAGTCTGATAGCGTTTGTTGCTACAATGATTAAAGTTATGCATAGTTACATATTTTGAGTGGGCATTAAAAATTATGTTTGATTATTATGGATGAATAATAATTTGATTAGTGTTACTTAAGAAATTAATTAATTTGGTAAATATGTTAGAGCGCAGTTTATTGTATACAGTTCTAGAACCTTCCATGACCATAACAATAGTAAATAAAAATAAAAAACAAAAATAAATATTTTTAGGTTTAAAGTATCAAATCTTTTCAGTTTTTAATTCCTTTCACCTTCAATGACCTCACTTCTGACCAATATTTTTCTTGGAGGTATGACAACAATAAATTTAAAGTAAGGTTATGACTCATACTGCACTATCTCTATATTTACCACTCAAAAAGTATCAAAACAAAAATATCAATCAAGGAAAATATGATCAAAAGCACTATTTACCTTGGTAATCGTAACAGGATAGTCTCTTTCCACTAATTTGAAGCATTCATCCCGGTTCGATACAACTTTCCTGAACTCGAATAACCTTAAAACATAACATTGAAACAGTTTGTAAACAAACACAAAATGTCACAGAACCACACCACCTTACAGCTTAGCGGAAAACTTATTACACAACAGCTATACCGCATGTACTATCATAATAATAACTGACCTTCGTAAGTTCTCTGGTTTACCCCATCCTTTAGTAAAGAACTTGGTCAGAAGTATACTTCTGTACACAGCATCTAACCTACTAGCCGACATGTTGTGTTACCCGGACGTCTATGGCCTGTTTCACTGACAAGTTTTATTTATGAAATCGTTTTTGATTTCTCTGATAAGATTACTCGTCAATACATTTTGGTTGAGAATGACTGCGACTGAATGAGAAATGTCAACAAGGATTTTTCGGGATGGTCAGCTGTTTGCTGTCACATTGACAGTACACGTTGACAGTGACAGCTGTGCAAAAACAAAATGTTGCCCAAAGATTTTAATTGTTTTTTTATATGTGTAAAGTAACCATAGAGGAAAGTAATATGAAAGTATCACAGCATTCAAAATCTAATATTGAAAATAAACGTTACGATCCCTATTAGTTTAGGGGTTTTTCGTAGGTACTCAATTTTTAATGCCTTGAGTGCGATCACAGAGCATGTAACTTTAGTGCGATTAGTGTGATTATCATTGAATGCAGTGAACCAAACGCGTAGAGATACGTTCCAAAACTACATTGTTCAAAATTGAATGACTACAAAATTTAATATTTAAATAAATAGTATAATTTTTCTCTTATCAGAAGAAAGAAAAAGTGAAATCTTATCAGATTCTAAATAGAAATCATTATGGTTTGATGAAAAAATTAATTAATATTTAGAATGAAAGATTTCGAACGGATTCGATTCCACCATGACAATGCCCGCGAAATGATTGGCGGGAAATAAAAATCTTATGTTTTGGTTGTAAATCATGTTTATTCTACAAATTAGTTCAGCAAAGTTAAGCGATTAGACAACTTTCATGTCTGATCGAAAAGTACAACTCCTGTTTGAAGCGGTCTATGCTTCCGACTGGGGTTGTATTTTTAACCGAATTCTAAAAGGAGGAGGTTATATTTGCATGTTCGGCCATCACTCCGTGAAATATAGACGGATTTGCAATTTTTTTTTCTCTTTTTGTTTGAAAGGGTATACTTCCGAGATGGTCCCATTGTCATCAAGTCAGGATCTGATGATGGAATCCTGGAGAAATCGAGGGAACTCTTCAAATATTATGGCACACCTATAGGTAGCGTGGAAAAACTAGTGGAATACTACTTAGTGAAATATATAGCGCCCGCTAGAAAGAATACTTCCTGGCGGTGACACGTTTATTATTGTTTTCTGCGAAGTCTATATAGTACATTTTTTTTTATTTAGCTTACAATTTCGTACATTTCTCGTACATATTTTTGACATTAGACAGAAGTTCGTATAAAGTTATGTCACCGCTAGAAAGTATGACACGATTTGGTTATTTTTTATAGTAACTCGTAGTTGCTTTCGGAAAGCACCGTTTGGTGAAGTGGCGGAACTACTCAATATGTGTTTCACGGGTTGCGATGCCATTACTTCAAATATGTTTGCCAAGCAATTTATGCTCGTCACAATGCATATGGAGAAGTGGAGCTGATGGTGAAGTACCAGGAGAACTCCTCAACAATTGACGTCCCTGCATCGGGAAAAGCAATATTTTGTAAAAGGTGATGATGAGCAATTGACATTAGGCTGTTGTAACTTAGATAAATTACAAACTGACCCACTAAAAAGCATCATCTGCATAGCCTTTTCCCAACTAAGTTGGGGTCGGCTTCCAGTGTAACCAGATGCAGCTGAATATCAGTATTTTACATGGAGCGACTGCCTATCTGACCTCTACAACCTAGTAACTAGGTTACACGATACCCCTTCGTAAGACTGGTTGTCCGACTTTTTGGGCTTCTAACTACCCGTAACGACTGTCAAAGATCTACAAATGACAGCCGGGTCCAACGGCTTAACGTGCTTTCCGAGGCACGGAGGGGTCTTGGTATGTAAAGATGGTCACCCATCCACAGACCAACCGCGGCAAGCGTAGCTTAACCTGATCGATCGAACCGTGCAGCTGTTGTTACTTAGCCAAACTTACCCACTAAAAAGCGTGAAATAAAAACTTTTTTTTAAAAAAACAACCGACTTCCAAAAAAATCAAATAACGAAAATACAAAACCAAAGACACCGACTTCCGAAATTTAAGTTATTTTTCACTTTGCAGGGTTTTTTTGGAAGTCGGTTGTTTTTTTTTTTTAAAGAACTAAGTTGAAAGTTCAGAATATAATATAAGGCAGTGAATCAGACTTATTGCGATTATGTAAATCGTAATGTTCTAACTCTTAACCATTAAGGTAAGCATCTATGTATAACCAAACCGGCCAAACCTACGTATAATGATGGCAACAGTGAGTAAGAAATATCCTGGGTTTAGACTAGCCGAAAGTTGTGCTTTTTCTCTTAGACACTGAATCATTCGCAACCTACATGCTACCTCAGATTATCCAGGTAATCATGTACCCTAATTGCGTAATGCATGATCAATCACAATTTGTTTCGATTTGAAACAAATTGCTAATTCATTGCTTCATAAGTTGGAAAAAAAATCTGCTCAACAACGTAAATAACGCAAAGAATGTTGTTGAACTGTCAAAATGAAACAAATTTGTCATAATCGTTTACAAAAATAAGTTACACAATTAGGGTACTGGGCAACTATTTTCAGCTTTTGGTAGACTAGATTGGTTACTTGAGCGGGTTACTCCCGTCTGGCAACACTCTCGTTTGGCAACTCTAACGTAAAAAGGTCTAATTTGCCGAATTTATTTAATATTTGCTATGTTCAGTTCTAATTTTATATTTTCGACTTTATATTTTATTTACTTGATTTTTTATGTTTGTATAGTCACAAATAGATATACAGATTTGGAATGAATAAACAGTTTACCTATATTATATTCTAGTAACGTATGTTGTTGATTTTGCTTTGCTTAGTTTAAATAATTACTAGTTATATTATATTTTGATACAGGTTGGCAGGAACCCTTAAAAAAATCTGCTGTTCCATACATTTTGACCGCGTAGGTATTGTACTTTTCTATGAAACAGCATTTCAACGCAGAGGGTTATTCATCATCAGCCTATAATTTTCCCACTGCTGGGACACAGGCCTCATCTCTGTGAGAGGGAGTGGGCCGTAATCCACCACGCGGGCCCAGTACGGGTTGGTAGATGTCACATGTCTTCGAATCTTCGGTTCTAGGACATGCCGGTTTCCTCACGATGTTTTCCTTCACCGTTTTGAGAGCAGTGGTGATGAAATAATTTACACAAAGTAAAGCGCCTGTCTGGGTTCGAACCTACGACCTACAACTCGTAAGTCGCGGCCGTTACCACTGGGCCACCACTGCTCTACTGGGCCACCACTGCTCTTATTGAATCCATGATAAAAGTTTTCGCGTCGATGTCCCTGCCTGTATGATACATAAAAAAATTATACTACAAAAATCTTAAATAGGTGGGTACACACGGCTACACATCAAGCAATACAATTCCAGTATAAGCTGACCTCACATTGTACGGAAATCCTATACAATGTGAGATCAGCATAAACTGGAAATGTATAGCTTGATGTGTAGCCGTGTGTACATACTTTTTTCATTTCAAACAAATATTTACATTCCTTATAAATTTGACTTTACGTACTGACTATACCTGGTGCACGTGATACATCGCTATAGGCACCCAAGTATATGTAGCATTGCCAAACGGGAGCGTTGCCAGACGGGAGTAACCACCCAACTAGCAAAAAGTGGTTTTTAAACTATCCTAGAACCATCATTTATCGAGGACTATATGAGACTTATATCCGCATATAAACCTCGAAAAGGGCCCACTTTATAAGTCTACTTTTACTTATAACGCATTTATATTAGACCGCTGAAATGCCATATACGCCTATATTGCTCCTGTAATTGAGTTACGTCAATGCAATTACTCCTGTAAATCTCAATATAAGTAAGTTATAGTCAAAAATGAGATTAATACGCGCCTAGAAATGCTTCTATAATATATTATGAACTGTCGAAGTGTCGCTGTTGTGCTCTGTAAAAAATATTTTTAATATCTTGAGTATTTATATGAATCAGAATTTATTCATGTCAAGCTTAATAGAAAAACAAAATCTTATTGTTGTCAAATTGTTAGTCTTATAGCTTATTCGTAGGGGAATGTGAATTTTCTGTGAAATCTATCATAGTTTTGATTAAAATTTTAAAGCGCCTCTTGAAATTTTGCTTATTTACATTTTAGTATTAATTAATATTATGAAGGCAGCTGCCATTTTCTTGGTGAGCAATTCCAAGTGTGACATAGTACCAATATAAGTATATTGGTTCTATATTGGGTTATTTCAAAATCGAAAAAGATTCGCCATTGTTACCGATTAGGGTTCCGCAATGCCCAGATGAAAATCGATTGATATTTATAGATAAGTAAGTTAAAGGAATATTTTAAGGGTTTGTTCTACGTGCTAGGTTAAACATCAGTTTAAACATTATTTTTATTTGACTTAATTATACAGGATGTCAAAAAAATCAGCTGTTCCATACATTTTGACCGCGTAGGTATTGCAGTTTTCTATGAAACAGCAGATTTTTTTTACCGATGAAATATTTCAACACAGGGGGGTTCAGAATCATGTACTGAATCCATGGTTTCAGTTTTCACGTCGATGTCCCTGCCACCCCGTATAACAGATTGCCGACGATTTAAACAAGATCATGCCGATGTTCCTGGATATCGATCGATTTTTAACCAAAAAAGATTTCCTATCTTTAAAAAACTTAAAATGGCATTGGAGTGTTACACATTTCTTGTTGTCTGAGATATGTCCCGGTTGTCACAGCGTGGTTTCTAATTAACACTAGAGATTTACATTTTACTAAGAATCAAGAACACATCAGATCATTGCTATACTGCCCCTTATAGAAAAAAAGACGCACCTAATTTTTTTTCCAGATTTGAGTTATATACATTGCTGGAATTAGAAAAAAGGTGCATCTGCCTGATATATAATTCAAATCTGGAAAACATGTTAGATGCGTCTTTTTTCTATCGGGGGCAGTATACCAAGATTGGTTTTGGTGTGAGAATTGTTCTACTTACGCAATTTATGATCACTTCCCAAGAGACGAATGTGAAATTTGTAACTAGTACTTAACTGTATATGTACCTAACTACGTAACACAATATTTATTATTACCTACTTCTATGTGAGTAAAAGTGAAAATCCCTATACTTACCTATATTTAAATTAACTTACATAGATATCAGTTGAAAAAATTTAAGTATCTGATGTCTGGGCAATATTATACAAATGTTTATGGATCTCCTACAATGACACGATAGGGTACACACAGCCTTCTCTATTTTCTTTCAAGTCATGCTGTTAAATCTGGCAACGTCGTCAGTGAACCGATCGGGCAAGCCTGCGAGTATTCTGTTGTCGATTTGAGATGGTCTAAAAAGTATCATGAACTCCTAGTAAACGGCTTCTTTTTAATTTGTGGTAGTTGCTACCATAGACGTACCTATAGCAACTACGAAAAATTCAAATTGAATTTAAAAAGAAGCCGTTGAAAACTGGTAATCCATCAACATTTATGATTAGAGAAATCTCATTTGGTAAACAAGGAACATTATTATAATTATTTTTTTCAAACATTTGATCAAACCGTTGTGCCAATAGTGTCCTGGACTGAAATACTGATGTGTAAGTTTTCTCTATTGGTATCTAGTAATTTTCGTGCGTCTTTAGGCAAAACATTGTTTATTCTCTTATTTAAATTTCAAGTAAAGAGTTTAATGCAGCATGAGAAATATTGAAGTCTAAAGCCCAGTTTTTAATAGAATAACGGAGTTCAAAATTTTTGTTATAATCCGAAAGTTCTTCCTGATTATCACTTTCAATATCGCTCAAAGATTTGGTACTTACATAGTCCGAACCTCTTCCATCTAAAGTAGTACTACAATTATCTTGTCCGGAACCCTCACTAGAATTCGCGATACGGTCTTCACCAGTTAAATTAAAAAATCGTTGCTCACTGCGGTTAACATTTCTTTATATGTTTTTTTAACTTTTCTTTTATAAGATCCCCTTTTTTAAACCGCTTCCACTTATTTAAATCCATTTTCATATTTGTAGACAAAAACAGTTGTAATCAAAATGGCTGATGTCAAATCCTACAATAGAATTTGCAAAACTATATAAAGCGTGTTTTCGCCTGTACTGGTCGTTACAAGCAAAAGTAGCTTCTTAGGAGTTTTAACCAGGATTGTTTGAGATTACTTAGACAATAACACTACTGTGGAATGCCTATATAAATATGTCTAGGTTTAAAACGGCAAAAGATAAATCCATCTAGAGAACATTTTATCCTACCGAGTGCTGTTATAATCTTGGTGATTTATTATTTTTAAAACGTGGATATGAAATTCATTTAACACTTACTTTTAAGTTTATGTAAAACCAAACCAGATACATAAATGATTTACAGTAATTTAACTTTAATTTACTTAAATTGGTCATAAAATATTAGCTTATATAAGGTTATAAGTAAAAATAACAAGAGTAATTGCTCCTCAGTGCATATCTTCCTGGTACATGCTCCTACAGGAGTATTAAGATTTAAATGGTCTGCAGATGTTATCTTATAGGCGCATATAAGTCTCAGTTACCGGAGGAATTACTCCTGAGTGCAATTACTCTTGTTTCATGCTTTTATAGGAGTCTTGATCCTATATTTGTCAGGAAATATGATCCTATATACGGTACCGATATAAGTACAAATTATAGGATTAAACGTACTTGAGTAAAAACAGCATGTATTTATGCTGTTAAAAGCGCAGTAGCAGCCACCAAAACTATCATCGGAGTTTTATAAGTCCACGTAGCATTATAAAATCACATTCCAGGATTATTTTGCTTGTTGGGCAGTGGCGGACTAACAGGGGGGCGGAAGCAAATGCGTTCCCCTGATCAAATCCTAAACAAGACTTTAAAAATGTGCTCAGTACCTACATAATTTCATCAAGTTAAGTTCAGTAAATTGAAGGCGTTTTTTTTTTGTCGATCTATTCTTATTTTATTTTTAACCGACTTCCAAAAAGGAGGAGGTTATATGTTCGTCGCGTATGTTTTTTTAATTTTTTTTTTATGTATGTCCATCGATTTCTCCGTCAATTGTGGACCGATTTTGAAAATTATTTTTTTGTTTGAAAGGGTGTGCTCTCGAATTGGTCCCATATTAATTTTATTAACTTTGCTTTGATAGTTTTTGAGTTAGCTACAAAATACGTATTTTTTTCCCACTTAGAATGTAGATGATATGATAAGTTTCTGTCACTGGTAGCAGGTAGTGGTATTCGAATGTGTGTGGGGTAGGTACCACAACTAAAAAGTGAAAAATAAAAACTTTTTACAAAAAAAAACAACCGACCTCCAAAAAAAACACTACAAAGTGAAAAATAACTTTAATTTCGGAAGTCGGTGGCAAAAAACCAAAATACAAAACACAAGACACCGACTTCCGAAATTAAAGTTATTTTTCACTTTGTAGTGTTTTTTTTGGAGGTCGGTTGTTTTTTTTTGTAAAAAGTTTTTTCCTACAATATGGAATATATATGGGACATTCCATATTGTAGGTATGTAGGTATGTTTATTTAGCCTTTATAATTTAATTCGAATTTAAATTCCACTTGCCAGATCTTAATGAAATAAACATAAACACTTATTTAAACATACAAATGTGAACTGAATAAAAAGCTTTTAAAACTACATTTTTTTAAAGCTGGGGGGCCTCATTCAGCTTTGCCGCCCCGGGCCTCTAACGGGCTTAGTCCGCCACTGGGAGTAACCCACTTGAGTAATGTTTCTATCCATATATAAATTATCCATAATTCCATACAAATATTACGATAATGCATGTCTTTCTGTTAACTTTTCAAGCCTTTACGGCTGCACGGTACGGATTTCGATGAAAGGCACACAGGTAGACCATGTTTCCTTTGCTTCATAAGTTGGAAAAAAATCTGCTAAACAACGTAAACAACGCAATGAATTTTGTTGAACTGTCAAAATTAAACAAATTAATCATAGTCGTTTACGAAAAAACAAGGATTGTGTGTGTATGAAACCACGGTAAAAGTGAAACTTCTATAGGCGCCGCCATATTGGCCTTGGCTGCTCTGACGAGCGCCTTTCACTTTATCCCTACTTCGCGGCCGACCGTCACGCGACATGCAACACACAGACCAAAAAGTTTGAGACGATGTAATAAAAGTTTCACTTTAATAAGTTACGCAATTAGTGTACTAATTGCGTAATGCAACACAACAACAATCTGTTTCGATTTGAAACAGATTGCTAATCCATTGCTTCATAAGTTGGAAAAAAAATAATCTCAACAACGTAAATAACGCAATGAATGTTGTTGAACTGTCAAAATAAAACAAATTTGGCATAATTGTTTACGAAAATAAGTTACGGCAATTAGGGTACTGGTCCTTATCGGACGGCGAGTTACCCATTGCTCACCGTCCTAATGCGGATGGCTAATACGGATATGTCATGTCATTACCGCATAGTTAATGAAAACTGTGTAATGATACGTAATCCCACATACATAGGTAATTATGTTAATTAAATACGAATAACTTGCAAGTACTTGAATGAACAAAAGGACTATTGTAAAAATGGCAATCAATAGATGTATTGTGGTCTCTAAAAAAGGAGTGCTCCCATTCCTTTACAGATGTAAATAGATTAGGTATTTTATATGTTAATTTTTACGTAGGATGATACAATCCGTGATGGTCCGTGTTAATGAGAATCATTTCTTTTATATGGTAACGTGAAGTCGTTTATTATATTAATTTATTTGCAGATCGTTTATCAGAATAATAGGATGAATTGGAGATATCCTTGGACTATGCTTAAAGTAAAATGTTTTTATTAATATTAATTTGAGTTACTACCTACAGTTTCACTCGATAAAATATAGCGTATCTGGAAAATTAGTAATGGTAGAGTCCGTAGAGACAACAAACATATTCAGACATGTTACTAACCTACTATGTCGCACTGAGCACAGCAAAGCCCATCGAACTTCTGCCAGCGCCTGTTTTCATCACCTTCAAATCTTGACCACCGTCAACTTTCAAATGAATCGTCTTCTGGAGTGCTCGTTACCATAGGAATGATGCCAACACGGTGGAGCATACGGTGGAGGTCTGCCCGGATTGGGTGGAGCATCGCCGTGTCCCCGTGGAGGCGATCGGCGGCGGTGATCTCTCGCGTCCGACCTTGGTCCAGGCCATGGTAAGGGCATGGGAGGGCGTCACCTCCTTCTGCGAAACAGTAATTATTGCGAAGGAGGAGGTGGAACGCGTGAGGGAGAGGTAAAGTTCGGGCTCTCACGCCCCTAACCGCCGCACAGTGGAAAAAAAAATGACATTTTTGTTTAAAAATGTGCCAACACCACAATTTTTGACGTATCGCTGCCAATTTTTTTATACACTCGGGTATATCTCCAAAACGGGCGTATTCGTGTGATCGCTCTGGTGCTTTTCAGATATTGATATTTAATGGTAATTATGTATTTCATTAAAAATAATGATATTCAAATGGTAAATTTTTACTATTGGCCTTCAATTTACACAAACAGTTAAGGAAATATTTAAGTTCAACAAATTTCGCGACCAGAGCAATCATAATTGGTGCCAGAGCGATCATAAATGGTGAAATCAGTGAAACAAAAAAATAAGTATTGATAAAATATTATTTATTTAGCCGTTTTCAGTCATATTCAGTGTACGTGAAACAAGATTATATGTCAGAGAAATTTATTATTTTAGAAAAAAGTCAA
Organism: Agrochola lychnidis; assembly: GCA_963680765.1. Taxonomy (NCBI): domain Eukaryota; kingdom Metazoa; phylum Arthropoda; class Insecta; order Lepidoptera; family Noctuidae; genus Agrochola; species Agrochola lychnidis. The sequence goes on along the minus strand of OY796868.1, from coordinate 10,589,633 downwards.
GGCATATTATCAGTCATACATATCAAAAATACGGAATGATAAGTTACCAGCAGCTCATCAGTTGCTGGTAACTTATCCACTTTTTTCTTTAAATAATATCGTCCAGAACTCTGCCTACTTTTCTTCCTACGAACCTTTTGCTGGCTTGGAGTCAAATCACTCATTGGTAGTACTGTGCCCCGAGCTTTTTTCCTTTGGTAACTCTCTCTTGACTTTGCAAGCCATTGTGCGTATAGATCTGGATCATTTTTTATCTTGGCCATTCTACGACGCTCAGCCAATTTCTTCCTAAGACGTTTTTCTTCAATAGATAATTTATTTCGAGGCATGATTTCAATCTGCAACAATAGTTGCCATTAAATTTTAGAGAAGAAAGGGTTACAGTTGTGGTAGCTAAATGCCAGTATAATAATATCATCAAGGTAAAATACGTCAAAATCTGTTTATGGGTTTAGGTTATCCGAAGAAACCCAGGAAAGGTTATAAATTAAAGGTTATATGCATAGTTCATCGTTTGTCATTGTAACAGTCCGGTACTACTACTTAAAATAGATTTATAACGTATAATTAATGCAAAATATCATCGCTCTGGTCTTTTTGGACAGAGCAATCAAAGCCATAGCGATCAGAAAAAGTCACAAAATCATAAATATAGCCGAATTTAAAAGCAGTAGAAAGTTGTGATTACGTCTCATAAAAAACATCATAACGATCACTTAATTCACATAACAAACACATTCACAAGCTTACTATTGAATTTAAATAACGTGCCATAGCAATCATAAAATTCGAGAACCAAATCCAGGGCAATCATAAACTTACCTTCGTAATGTTGGAATGCGGGAACGTGGTACATAAGTATCCTCCTCGGCGGTTAGACCACTACTGACGTTGCCCCGCGGGAGGGGAATAGAGTGTTTATAACGCGTAACTAGGGATGAGCGCGATGTTTTACCTCAGCGCAGAGCGATGAGATAAAATGCCCGTTCACGATTTTAAATTCAAATTGTGGCAAAAGTATTGTTAATATCACTAAAAATATTTTATTACTATGAAGATTAACTATTTGTTATGTAATCTAAATAAGTTGTTTCATATGATCCTTCTCATTAAAAAGTTAAAGAATATTTTTTTCATTCAATCGGGAGTTGGGTCAACCCAGAGTGATCAGGATTTTAGGGTTTCAGATTTTTTTTTAAATATTTAATATAAACTTATTCATAATATTAGCCTTGTATCACGTAGATTAGACACCGAACTGTATATAAAAAAATATTTTGAAATCGTTTTTCGTTTTTAAAATGGGTTTATCCAGCCCGACACGAAAAAAAATGCCTCTGGAGATCGACCCACTCCTGAGATAACATACTTTGGTGCGGCACTGCCTCTTTTCCTTAAAAGTCAATACCATAACCTCAAAAAATCGGGAAATGAAGCAAAAAACAATTTCTAAAAAATAAAATATTTTAACAAAAATCAGTTTCAAGGGGTTTTTCAGGTCCCTAGTCATGAATTTATTGTCTGTTTATAAAAATTCAAAATGGCGGATACAAAAAAGCGGCCCAAAAAAAAAATTAGATTCATTTTCTGAATTTTTAAAAGAAAATTTTTAAACAAGAATTTTTGATTTTGGAAAAGTGGCAGTGACACACCAAAGTGTGTTATATAAGGAGTGTTTAAAAAAAAAAATGGCAGCGATACGACCAAAAATTGTGGTGTAGGCAGATTTTTGAACAAAAAAAGGCATTTTTTTCCCACTGTGCGCCGCAGGAGACGCCCTGGGCGTTGGGAGTCGCAGGCCGATTTCCGGCCACCGTAGGCGCGGGCCGTCCGCAAGACGGTGAGCAATGGGTAGCTCGCCGTCCTATAAGGACCAGGCCCAGGTCGACGGCGCGTTGTGTTCCACGCGCGCCTCAAAGAGATGTCAGCAGAATTGACGGGGTCCGCTAGGGCCGATGCCTGCCGGGGTTGCGAAGAAGTCCGAAAGGGATACCGTGGCCCCCGGCAACATGGCAACTGAAGGAACACGGGTAGGTTTTAGTCAGTAAGAGTCTGACAAGCCCTCCCGCTCCGCCCAGAGCGGGAGAAGTTATTTGATAATTTCCCACCCAAAAAAAAAAAGGGATAATGACACTATTTTAAGCTCGTGTGACGTACTTTGAATCCTTCGCTGCGCTCTAGATTCAAAGAAACACTCTCGCCTTAAAAATAGTTGTTTGTTCCCTTGGCAAACAATCTACTAAAATATTATTTGACTAACGGACTAAATAGAATTTCGGTTTTTTGACCCAGGCATGGGTCCTATTGCTAATAAAAAGTTTACCTTAAATATGACATGATTGACCTCAAATAGTTGTTTATTTGAGGTTTATTATGTAAAATTGTCATGTACTTATAGGCCATAGGGCCTAGAAGTCTATTTTCAGATTAAAAAAACCGGCCAAGTGCGTGTCGGACCACGCACAATGAAGGGTTCCGTAGTTGGGATGAATTTATCCCGAAAACAAACTTAACTTTGTAGTTGATCAACATGTTCTCCCATACGGAATGTATGGGAAAACATGTTTTTGCTACTGCAAAGTTAAGTTGGTCGATTATTACTCGATAAATAGTAAAGCCTACTTAGCTGTGATAGTTTTCCTTTTAATTTCGTTATATAAACTATTGCTGTGATTTTTTTCACACACCCAAAACCAACCATTTAGCTGGCAGGGGGGGGGGCGGACACTTGACTCTAACAAAAATTTACACTTTAAAGCTTAATATTTTGCAAACGGATCCCTGAATCCAGAAATGGTTTTCACAAACTCATAATGTTTTTGTAAGATCTTTTCAATGATACCCCACATTATGGGATAAAAAAATAAAACATCACCACTTTACGTGTATGGGAGGTACCCTAAAAAAAAAGTTTTTCATAATTTTGTTTTACCACTTTGTCGGCGTAATTAATATGTATATCTATGTCAAATTACAGCTTTCTAGTACTAAGGGTCTTGGAGCTAGACCGCGGACAGACAGACAGACAGACAGACGGACATGACGAAACTATAAGGGTTCCTTGTTTACTACGGAACCCTAAAAACCCATAGGATCAGGTGTATGAGCAAAACCAAACAATATTATATCATCGTGTGGGCTGAAACTGACTCAGTTACCTACTACGACTGTTTAGTCCATTGCCAAAAACATATGCAAAAGTTGGTATTTAAATCTTATTATGTTTTCCGAATCTTCAGGATATTAAATGATAATTGAGAAGATTTTATTATTTAATGTTTGTTATGGTTCGCCATTATTGGAACTTCAAGTAAGTATATTTTTAATTTGTTACTAGGCGTCTTTACGTAGGATTGACGTGATTTGAAGATTGATTTTGGGATTTGTCATTGGTTTCTTATCAACATACTTATACTACATATACAGATTCTTTGTATCGAATATAGGTACGCGTGTGTGACGCTGTTTAAGGAAAAAACAAATTATTATTTACCCATGCTTTTATGGTGTTTTTGTTAGTTCTTGGATTTTATCTTTTGAGAAGAAAAACATTGCGAATATATTCGTAAGATTATATGTAAACGCTTTGAAATAAAGCTGACCAGTAAGATCAAACCAAACTTTGTCTCATACAATTTATTTATGTGCATATAATTTGATACATAATTTAAAATAAAAGGTCTTAAATATAAATAAGTAATTTACCAAACAATTTCTTTATGTGCATAAAATTTAATACATATAATTTAAAATAAAAGGTCTTAAATTAGTTTAACATATTTTGCTTACTTCTCAGTTCCGCATGCAAAGGAGTCGGCTTCCAGTCTAACCGGACGCAGATGAATACCAGTATTTTACATGGAGCGACTGCTTATCTGACCTCCACAACCCAGTCACTGGGTAATAAGATACCTTAGTATACAATTATACCGGAGACGCGGGAAAGTCCGAAAAGGATACCGTGGCCCCTGGCAACATGGCAACTGAAGGAACACGGGTGGGTTTTAGACAGTTAGAGTCTGACAACGCCCACGGAGAAGTTATTTGATAATTTCCTAACCAAAAAAAAGCATAAAATTATAAACAAAAACGAGATCACGTGATTAAAAAATAAATTACATTAGGTACTAGACTAGATAAAAATATCAAATGAGGAAAATAACAAATAAGGAGTGGAGGAGAGGAAAACCCTAGTCCAGTGACCATTACTAAACAAATATTTCTAAATAAGTAGGTACATAATAAGTTAGTAGAATGTAGAAATGACGTCATTGCTCTGGTGATTAGTAGCACTCACGATCATGGCCGTCGAAGTTCGCGCGCACCAAATATGGCGCGAAAGAAAAGTCGTTGGAAACAACCGAGATTTAAAATAAAAACTTGATTTCATTCCACGTTCCGCTTGCTGGATATTATTCATTTCATAGTTTTATCATTTGAATCAGAATTGGGCTCGAAAAAGGGCGTGGAGTTTGGTACAAAGACATGGATCGATATGCTCTGATTATTTCATTCATAATAGTCCAAAAAAGTCCACTTCTACACATTGGGTTATCGACCTAAAATCTATTGTAGTGATACTAAATTTTACTGGGAATGGGAACAATAATTTTTCGACAGCATTTATGTTTTACAAATTCAGAGAAAATATTTTAGGATTCAAGAAAAAATGTTGAAAGATGTGATCTCAAGTTGTTGAGGAGCTCGTGGCTAAATAATAATAGCCGCACGGATCGATCCGCCAGGTTAAGCTACGCTTGCCGGGGTTGGTCCGTGGATGGGTGACCATCTTTACATACCGAGACTCCTCCGTGCCTCGGAAAGCACGTTAAGCCGTTGGTCCCGGCTGTCATTCGTGGATCTATGACAGTCGATACGAGTCGTCAGAAGCCCGAAAGTCTGACACCAGTCTTACCAAGGGGTATCGTATTACCCAGTTACTGGGTTGTGGAGGTCAGATAGGCAGTCGCTCCATGTAAAATACTGGTATTCAGCTGCATCCGGTAAGACTGGAAGCCGACCCCAAAGTAGTTGGGAAAAGGCTAGGCAGATTGATTTTTTTGATCACAAGTTGTTCCTTGAAAAATAAAAACTCTGAACTTATAATAAAATTATTTGATAGGAATACCACGGTAATATGGCATAAGTAAGTACTTCATAGGATGTTTATAACGCTTCTGCTGTTTGGTTTCCATTGTGTACCTTAACAACAAATCAGAAAGGGAAGTATCTCGATTACCGGACTAAGCCGGCAAACATGGTAATTTAAAAACTTGAAATAAAAAAATACACCGAATTGAGAAAAAATCATGACCCAGCTAAATTGTCTTAATATATTTTAATTACTTAGATTGTATATTTAAGTATATATAGAGTTGCTTATCCTTTCAATTTCGATACGTAGAAACTAATAAACAAATTTATAATTATTATTGCCTTTTAAATTATTCTTACGTCAATAAGACAATGACAATCTCAGTTTGGAGATCGTCGCAAATAAACCACTCGTGCGTCTTTGTTGAAACTACGTGGGCCATTTTAGAGAAGGGCCTGACGGTCTGAAGTACTGCCTCTTTGGTTTAGTCCGTTTAGTGGTCGAAGGGGGGAGCTGCTGAGGTTTCTGGGTTCAATTAGGAAATGGGGTCGCCCCTATTGCATAATGGGACGTTATGATACACTATAGCAGAGATGGCCAACCGAATAGGTTCGTCCCTATTGCTTAAGAATATACTCTATAGTAAAGGTCTAAAATTCCAAATTTCGATGTTGTTGCTAGAATATACACTCCTGCCTATTATATCCTTTTGGAGTATACAGGCGTGAAGTTATGTAGTTTCCTAACAATAGGTGCAAGCAGGGCCGTAGCCAGGAATTCATTTCAAAGGGGATTAGGGTTCCAACTTTTTTAAGAAGAATAAAGTATTTCTGATTTCAGAGAGGGTAAATAAAGAGTAACACATAACATCACGCCTTGTTTCCCCGATGGGTTGGGCAGAGGTGACCCTGTAGCAGGTACACCCACATTTCTCCAGTTATGTTAAGTCCCATGTAATAGGGGGCGAGCCTATTGCCATCAACCGGCAAATAAAGAGTAGGTACAAAATAAAAAAGAGTATTATTTACTGTTTTTTTAAAACAACAATTTTTGTTCTATTTGCGGAAAATCATTAAAAAATATATTTTACGATCTTAGACATAATTCCAATTGATGAAGAGCTTAGTTACTATCAATTTCAAGTCCTGTTTCTCTCTTCCCGCCACATTGCAATAATGATCAAAAACAAGGGGGCCACTTTAGCATAATGGGGCTGCTATGGAAAATATAGCATGCAAGAACGAGCGGAGCGAGGTCGAAATTTTTAGCATTCCGCTTCGAATAAGTTAAGTTTTCTTTATATCATATATATATAAATTCTCATATCGGATTTATCAGACTTATGCAGAAAAGTTTGATAATTAAGAGAATGTAGGATGCAAGAGCGAGCGAAGTGAGCTTGAAAATTTTAGCACCCCGCCTGGGATAGGTTAGACTCTGCCAGAGAACGCTGAAGTTGCTGGAATTCATTCAAAACAAAGTTAAAGTCGATGAAAATACAATATTTAATTAAGCGTACTCTTACTGCTTTTGTAGATTACAAAGTACGCTTGCGAAAAAGATTACAATGATCTGTATTAGAGGACGAAGGTACCCGAGGGGGGTTAATCTCTGGATTGAGATTCTGGTTTCTCATATTTCTGGGGGGTTTGAACCCCCAACCCTCCACCTCCTGCCTACGGCCCTGGGTGCAAGTTAGGAAGTGGTATCTAAGTTCATTAATGAGCCCACATTGATCGCTCATTGTTGTAATTTGGTCTAGGTACGCGCGAACTTGTCATAATTTAACATGCAGTAGGCTGTCCGGAAGTTCGCAGATTTTTTCTAAGCCATCTGTGCGTTGTTTTGTTTCAATTACTGTGACGTCACTGAAATTCATGCCAACAACAAATTGAAGGGGTCAAACTGGAGCCATTACCATATAGAGAAACCGGGGATGCAGGATGATTACATTTTCGGTATTTCTCGAGTTCCCTAGATTGGTCGTGGGAATCTGCAGGTTGCGGGAAGCACTAAACCAGTCATTGATTAGAGTTTTATTTATAAACGTTGCTTAAAGTTAAGTGGCGTTCAAACGTCAAAAATGTATGGTTAAACAGTCGCTACTTAATCATTACTTAACTTTAAGCAACGTTTCTAAATAAACCCCATAGTGTCCAGCAGAGGACGTCTTTAGCTGAATGACGATGATGATGATGAGGGGGCCCAGATCTAATGTGCTGCAAGTGACATTTCTTTCTACTAAGCCAGCAGGACCAACTTCTTCCTATAGCCGGGTTCAACGGCTGTTTACTCCGTCACACCTAAGTATTATGCAAAATTTTACATCTATATAAAAAGTTCGCATCTACAGGCGGCGGCGTAGGCGCATCCAACAGTATAAGGTCAGTCCACACGCGACACGGACTGTTATCTCACCGCGAGAAAATACACGAAACAGACGTAAGTGTTAGCTGTGGCGAGCCTTTATAAATAAAAATAACAGTGAAAAAAAAGTTTAATAAAAATAATAATTTAAAAATTAATAATTTTCGACAGTGCAGTGAGTGATACTGGATTGTTAATAACATTATGCTGGATACTAACATTTTGGTAATGGTTATGTAAACTTGGTAAAGAGGTGTAATGTAGGCACTTAAACATAATTATTTGTTCATGAATCACAAGTTTTGCGTGGAAGTAGTTGATCTCTACTTACTTGAATATCAGTACCCTATTTGTATAAGTTATTTTCGTAAACGATCATGACAAATTTGTTTCATTTTGACAATTCAACAACATTCATTGCGTTATTTACGTTGTTAAGCAGATTTTTTTTCCAACTTATGAAGCAATGGATTAGCAATCTGTTTCAAATCGAAACAAATTGTGATTGATCGTGTATTACGCAATTAGGGTGCAGGTGTACCTACTTACTTAATACTTACTTATTATGTGCTTGCTTGCTTAGATATGTTTAGTAACGACTTGAGTTTCTCACTGTCTGATCTACTGTCCTGCCCACGAAACTCAAGTTAGTATATTTATTTATTTTCTGCATCGATTGATAATGATGTTAACAAAAAAACTGGTTCTACAATAAGCCTGGGTCGTATTAAACAATGGACGAACAAAAGAGTTAGTAAATATTTTTTATAAAATAAGTGGTTTATTTATTAACGTTGCTTAAGTTAAGAGACGGACGTTAAAAATGATGGTTAATAAGTCGCTCTAAAATCATTACTTAACTCTAAGCAACGTTTATAAATAAAGGCGGAAAAACTTACCTAGTCGTCGCAATTCCTTAAATTAAAGAAACAACTAAGTAGGTAATTAATTACTATTAATGCACGAACTCCAGTAAGCCATAAAAGTAACTTCAAGTTAAATTCGGTTTAATAAATTGCATCATTTAAATTTTTGTGAATGAGATTGCACAAGATTGTAATCGTCTCGTCGTTTTGCCTGTAGAAGAAAATCTGGGGGTCACTCGTTCGTACTTATTTATATTTACTTTATGACTCAGTGAACCACATGCAACCTTCAATGAGGTAGTAATTCATTCATTAATCTTTTGTTCACTAGCAATGATTATACGATGACGAAGTTTTACCATGAATTTATATTTGGCATAGCAGAACAAAAGTAATGATAATTTGAAAATGACTTCAATTTACAGTTTATTATTTAACACCAGGGTATAGCTTTATTAAGTTAATGTACCTATGCCTACCATGTTCCTATCTGCCCATAACCATATTCTAATAATGATCAAGGAATATGGATGCGGCGGGATAAATTCTGAACAAAGAGGTTACAATTCTAAGTTGTAAAGTGCGAAAAAAGCTTCCCAGCATAACTCTACGAAAACTCTGGTGTATTTTTTGACAAATTAAAAGTAATCAATGATGTTTACGTAAATTGTGGCGGTTATAAAATTATTAATATGATAAAGCTAATATAAAAAGTGGTGGTAACAATAATAATGAAGTAGAGTTAATAATGTGAGATCTTGTAATTCTTCTAGATGGGCGAGAAGGTGTTGCTTTTGGCGCCGCTGGTGCTCCTCGTTTTAGGATGCGTTGAAGGTAAGATGACCAATAGGATTATTATGAAAATATTAAAGCCTATTCCGGTAGAATATCACAGTCTACTGTTGGCATACGTCTATCCCAAGGGACGCCACAACACGCGGTTCTCTGCGTTCCGTATCTAGTCAGTCTCAGTCCCGATCCATCAAGCCGCAGGGTTGCGGGTTTTTTGTGAAGGGGTGCAGAAATAGAGATAGATAGATAGAAGATAGAATATTCCCTAACCTCTCTCCTCTCTCTCTTTTAACCTCTTGGGTCTTGGCTTTCTGCCCTCTTGGCTCTTGTAGGGTAGTCACTGTTTTCCTTGACTTAAAATATTAAGATGCCCTTTTCCACGTGCAGAACAAAAGCGATCTGTAAATTTTGTCGTGTTTCCAATAATCCAAATATTTCGCTTTAAAAAGTAAAATATTAAACACCATAATGAATGCCAATAAATAATGCGAAAGTTGGGGAGCCAAGTGTGTTGCAATCAGGACATTGTGTGCCATTCAACTCATTCAAGACGACCTCCGACCAATATGACCTTTGATTTCGAGTACCAGTCGTTGAAGATGTATTTTACTTAGTATATCTACTTAAACTTACTGCAGTTCAAAAGTGATTATGGTAAAGTAACCTACCTTAATAATACATATTATTGTTGCTTGCTTACTTACGTACGAATAACATCACTTTCCTGAATGAAGATTCACTGTCTTGTTCTAATATCTTGTAAAATGTTCTGTGAAAGCTTATAAGTCTTAAGTTAATAGTTAGTTACCAGAGTGTTTCTTTTCTTTATCATTTCGTGATCCAACTTTGTCTACCATTTGCTTTGGTCTACCATTAGGACTAATTATCCCTGCTTCATTATCTTCTCTAGTTGAATATTTTAATTGGGCTTTATACTTCTTCGTTAAATCTTTTAAATCTGTTTTGATCTTGGTGTTTTGTGCCCTATCGTGACCGCCATATAACGAAGTTCGTAGAAGAATCTTAACGATATTGGCGCGCGTTTTTTCCCACCATGACTCTATGAGGTAAAGACTAAAGAGTCCAAGGAACGCTAACGACATTTTTTTAAAGCTATTTGCATTATTTAAATACTTTTTGGCATAATAATACTGACGACAATTTAATGTAGAAATGAGGACTATATTTATAAATTATGATAATATTTCAAATTGATATATAGAGTGAAGTGTGATAACAAAATTGAGAGTATATCCTTGGCTCCAAATTCGGGTCGTGTCCAAAATTAATTAAAAGATGCAATGACTCCTAAAGCTCAGTCGTAACTATTATAAAAATAATAAACTATAATGAATCTATTGTTATGTCATCGAGTCGATGAAGGTTAAGCAGCTCGTGACTGACTGACCACGCGGAATAGTACACCCACAGCCCTCTTCAACGTGCAAAACATTACTAACTAGGAGAAGCATTCGAGTCTGTTTAGCGGAGTTGGCACTTAGCGAAATTGGGTAGTTGCCTTGGTAAAAAAAAAAAAAACTATTTAGTCCGTCTTTCTTGCTTTATCATATTAATCAAAAATAACTTAGAAAACACGCATTAAAGTTGGGGAGTGGGGGCTCGCTACGTCACAACATCGTTTAAAATCTAGCAAGGCGTGACGTTATGCCACATTTTAACTCAATGTATAGCCGCAATCTTTTAATTACGTCAAAAAAGAAAAAATACGTGTTCAATATTTTTTAATAATCTACAAGACGGACACACAAAAAATTTGGACACAGGCATATTCAATAGCGGTTATCTCCGACAGTAGGATTTACTGTTACTCTCAGCCTGCATCATCCCACTACTGGACAAAGGTGTCCTCCATGACTTCCAGCTCTTTCGATCCAGCACCCTAATTGAAGGAAATTGATAATCCATTGCTTCAAATGTTTAAAAAGTTTGTCTGCTCAGTAAGGTAAATAACGCAATGAATGTTGTGGCACTGTCAAAATTAAAGGGATTGCAATTGTAAGTTTATTATGCAATTACCCTAGGCTAAGTAGGATTTGTTGGACTAAAATCGTGATGTGCATTTTTTTACCTTCTAGCACATACTGAGGTAGGTCCTACTAATGGACATGGTCTGTAGGTATAGGTACTATTTCGATTTTTCAATCGACAGTTTGAATTCGCTGTTGTATTTTGCTAATTGTGTACTTGGGTACATTACACGTATAAACACCGTGTAATTTACGTTCTGATAAAAATTAAATTAGCTGTGACATGTTTTACCTCGTACTGATTATGATCAATCATGTCATGATGGCTTTTTGGTACGGACTTAATTTTAAGAAGCAGCAGGTAAATTCTTAACAACCAGTAGCGAAGGTAGTACAAAACTTGAGAATACATTTTCAGTAGAAGTTATTACTGCACGAGTGCAATAAGCAACAGCCAATTTTCCATACCTGTCAAAAATACAATGCGTGCGAAATTGCAGAATTTAAATAAAGGCGACGAACAAAAAGACATACACTTAGCATTCCTAACATGAGTTAGTTCTAAGTATAACAATGTTGGTAATGTAAATCCGTCATTGCGCGTTGGCAAGGACGATAGGTCTCGTGTAGGCGGAGTCTTCCACACATAAGGATCGTTGCCAAGGCTGCTCTATGGTTTTTTATTGGTCCTAATGATAATTTTGCTTGATTGCCAGCATCATGCAAATTGATTAGGTACGCGTGGGGGTTAAATACTTTTTGCTACATATGTTTGTTTTGTTTCTTAATCATGTTGTTGTTAACTCTGTGATCTATTTGTGAGCCTACTTCCTTAATGACTAATTTTCGTATAATTTTAACATTAATCATTCTATCGGCGTGTAGTTTGACATGAATAGGTTCTTAATTCAAGCAAATTATGTCATTTACCTTTTCTGGTTTTTCATTGTTATTGTTTTGGAACTAGTTTACCGATATTGGGCGTTATAGGTGCCTAATTTGACAATATACGCTCCGAACATCTTTTAAATGCCAAAATGGCATTGATACCTTTAGTAAGACACTCTGTTCCCAAAAGCGAAAATTGATCCTTTTGTTCGAGATATTTAGGAACATCAATATAAATTAGTATGTTATAAATAGTCCTCATCTAACTATCTTTTTTTTTCCAGGTCAACGCTACCACAACTACTATGCCCGGAACTACCAGGGCCGCGACCTGTACGAGCACGGGCGCTCGATCTCCGACAACCTGGTGACTTGCGGGCCCCACACCTGCGGCGTAGGAGCCCACTGCATCCACGGCAGTGTGCGGCCCGTCTGCGCTTGCCTGCCAGGGTACTCCGGAGATGCGCTGACACAGTGCGTCAAGATTGAGTGCATTGGTAAGTAACGTTGATCTATTGAACATATCCGTGTTCTTAGATTCTCGATTCTCCAGCAAATGTTTAGCATTCATCCTCAAGTTCGTTACTAAGTACCTATTTCCCTAAATATTTGAGAAGCAGCTACATCCAATAGCTCAATATGTAATCAATTCTGTTCTTTTTAGACAACAGCGAGTGCCGCAGCCACCAGAGCTGTGTGAACCAGCACTGTATTGACCCCTGCGCCGGAGCATGCGGCGTCAACGCTAACTGCGATGTAAGATATTAGACGTCCATTTTCATTGAATCAACCATTTTGTATGTACCCTTCCATTCCTAGTTTCGATACATATCTTCCTCATATCTACACATTCACAAAATTACAGAGACTCTTTACACTATAGTGATATTGGTAAAATATTCTTCAACCATATACAATATTATGGTCTTAAATTAAGTGTCCATATATTTTGTTCAACAGGTTCGTAACCACATTCCGGTGTGTACTTGCCCACCTGGCTACACTGGCAGTCCCTTCAGCTCTTGCAGAATCGCAGACCCAGGTATGATTACTACAATATTCTTCAGTATCAACATTTATCTGATTCTTCACTATCGTAATGTTCTGTATTAGATCTTTCTTCATTATTGTTTGTTATTGTCCACAGAGGAGGCTTGCCACCCATCACCTTGCGGTGCTAACACTAAGTGCCACGTCGCCAACAACCAGGCTATTTGTACTTGTCTACCAGGATACAGGGTAGGTAACAATCGCCCTTTATTACTTTAGATTATCATGATCATTACTGTTATTGGCAACAGCCTACATGGGTGCTGCTGAGTCAAGGCCTCTCCCCCATGATTATTTACTTTTTAGAAGCTGTTTATCATTGAGATTTCCGATTTTATTATTTATTTATTATGATTTAGGTTCTCCAAAAACACAAATTAGGAATAAAATCTAGACGCTGTCGTTTCCAACAGAATTTGGACCGTGCTCGAAATAAAATTGTGTGTTTAGGAAATGAATACTTTTCATACTTGAAATCTCTGAAACTCTGAAATTCATTGCAATTGTGAAAATGATTCTTTTTTAGGCTACTAATTAATTTGTATAAAGACGTTCAATCAGATCTTACTATTTCCAGCGCTTTCTTTCTCTTTCTTTTAACCAGTGTCAGACAGAATCTATCTGGCATTCATCCTGACCTTTTTGGCGCAGCCGTAAGGCACACATTGTTGTTTAGAAAGCATTTCACATTATTTTTCTTTGTTGTGTTTCATAAACTGTTGCCAAATTAATGTTATTCTTTCTTTACTCTATTGTTTCGTACAGGGTAGCCCTCTGACCGGCTGCCACCATGAGTGCGAATCTGACGGCGAGTGCAACGTCCAGCAGTCGTGTCGGGACTTCAAGTGTATCAGTCCGTGTGGAGACTGCGGAGTCAACGCTGACTGCGAAACTGTTGCCGCTCATCGTGCTGTCTGCAAGTGCCCAAGAGTAAGTATCATTTGACAGTCTTCATGATACCTATAAGAGTTGGATGGCTTATAGCCTTTTTCACCCAACACTTAAACAGAAGTGAAGTCATCATTGATTCAGTGCGAGCAACAGAGAAGGTAATCAATCACCGTGTAGAAACGGCTACACATCAAGCTATAATTTCCAGTATAAGCTGACCTCGCATTGTATGGAAATCCTATACAATGCGAGATCAGCATAAACTAGAAATGTATAGCTTGATGTGTAGCCGTGTGTATAGCTTTATCTATGCTCTTTCTTGCACTGGAACAAAGATGACTTTAAAACTTTCAAATTCGTCCCCGGTTACGCCAAAGTGTATGAGTGACAGTGTTGATTAGAATATTCAGAATCATTTTAAAAGTAAACAATACTAAATAATTATCAACATATCCAGTTTCATCAAGCCTTGATGAAAGTATCAAGAATTTAAAAATCTCATAAAATTTACTTTTATCATCAACAGGGTTATTTCGGCGATCCCTACAGGATCTGCTCCGCTGAATGCACATCTGACGGCGAGTGCCCCAGTTACAAGCCAGCCTGCGTCTACAACGCGTGCATCGACCCTTGCATCAACGCCTGCGGAACCAACGCCGAGTGCCACCTCCGTGGTCTTACACCCGTCTGCTCTTGCCCCAGAAACATGACCGGAGATCCCTTCTCCTACTGTAGACCTTTCGAAGCCCGTAAGTTGTTCAAATAATAAATTGATGATTTGGCGAAAGCATTTGACATGTTTGCCTAGGTTCCTCAATAGTGACTGTGCTTATTTTATTAAAGGACATGAAGGATAGATACGCGGAGTATTTTAAGAAAGTATTTTTCAAGAAATTCTTAACTTTTGAGCAAAAATATGTTAGGAACATGACTGGTGTCCCTCAAGGTACCATACTCGGTCCTATAATTTTCAACCCTATTATATTTTATTGTCAGGTGACCTTTGCGACCCCAACCCTTGCGGTGCTAACGCCAAGTGCACTCCCGGACACGACCGCACCGGCGCCGAGCGTCCCGTCTGCACCTGCCCCACTGGATACATCGGCAACGCTCTCGTATCTTGCGAACGTGTAAGTTATTGGCACTACTTAGACATTCTTGTTATTTGTAATATTTTCACACAATATTCATCTCGAAAAACTGTTATTTATGTTGTAAATGTTATTTATGCTATCCGGGCGTTTATAGTTTGTGAATATCAAACGTTTTATGAATCTCAATGTGTCATATTAACGGTCGCGTACTAAACCTTACTGACAGTATTTTTTTTGTATTTAGGTATTTAGTAAATTGTTTACACCTTTTTAATACATTTAAATAAATTGTGTTTGTCTTACGCAGGGTGAATGCGAGCTGGACTCCCAGTGTTCCGACCACTTGGCCTGCGTCGGCTACAATTGCGTGGACCCCTGTCTCGGCAACACTCAGTGCGGCTCTGGAGCCGTGTGCATGGCCCGCAGACATATTGCTGTCTGCACATGTCAAAATGGTACGGAATTAAAATCTTACTAATTAACTGTCTAATTTTACTTACTAATTGTAGCATTCTTTTTTTTTGTTATGTATCTCATGTAATAATTTAATAACATTATCGAGATTTTTTTACGTTTTATTAAGAATGTTGTGCATTTATGAGAAGTATTTACACAGTTATGTAATTCGTGATTACCTATTGTTTCTATCCTTGTAAATATGGCGTTGGTATGCCTTTCTTAGTAAATAAATGAAAGCATTGGCGTGCACAACTCATGCAAGACCGTATTGAGATTACTAATTTAACGAAAATATGGATTTAATCGATTGTTTTAACAACCTCTATTTTTTTTAAGGACGCAACGGTGATGCTCTAGTGAACTGCTACGACTCTCAGTCAGTTGTAGCTACTGGCCGTTCCTACTACAGATTTAAACGCGACGGCAACTACTCCAGCCAGCCTGAAACCGAAGCACCCAAAAACCCCGAAGCTCCCGCCGTCGTCATCACAGAGCTCAAGGAAGCCAAAACTGAAACGAAAGAAGAAGAGAAGAAAGAATAAAAAAAACGAACAATGACTAAAAAGTATCGTAATAAAAGCGCGGACTGATAATAGATATCACTCATGTCATATTGACAGGATGTTTTTTGTAGTGCCAGTGCCATGGAATAATTAATTAATAAAAATGTTCTCGCCCGCGCTTTCATTGTGAATTGATGTATGGATTTTCCGAAATTATTAATTTAAACTTTCAATTCGATAATGTAAAAACTTGTTAATAAATATAAGCTTATTTTTATTATAAGTTGTAAATTGTTTTATCAGAAAAATTTAAGTCAACGGAAGAAACAAGTGCTCCAAGATGCACAATGCTCTCTTTTTCTATCGTTCAATGAAACAAAAAGAAGAGGCAGTAATATTGTGCTAATATTGAATTGAAAGTTTGAACTAGGCTTTCTAATGTTTTACCAGTTAACTCCGACTGTTGAACAATCATGCTCTCTTTTTGTTTTATGTCGACATCCAATCGATAAAGATGATAAAAGCTGTTATGTTGTTGGTTAATTATGGTTACTAATAAGTAAATACTGCCAATTCCAATAAAATTGTCGCTATTATTTTTGTGCTTTACTTTTTACTTATGATTCGACTAGTTTATTAGTCTCTCCCAGTCTCGTTTCCCTCTATGACTTCTCTAACGCCTTTGATACCGTTTAGCATCATGAGTAATTTTTTCTTTCAATAATTACTCTGTCTTCTTAATTGATGCAAGAGATCGGTCTGCTACTTGCCCGTGTCTATTGTAGGAACTTTTTATTTTAAACGATGGGAGAAGAGCTACGAGTGACTACTGTAAAATAACGTGGTGTACCTCAAGGATATATTCTCGAGCCCGATCAAAATCAAATACAAAAATATGATCGACCTACATACTGCATGTTATAATGATCCCACTGCTGGGAAACAAGCCTCCTCTCTTCGAGAGGGAGTGGGCAGTAATCTACCACGCGGGCCCAATGCGGGTTGGTAAATGTCACATGTCTTCGAATTTTTGGTTCTAAGACATGCCGGTTTCCTCACGATGTTTTCCTTCACCGTTTTGAGAGCAGTGGTGATGAAATTATTTACAAAGAGCCGCGCCTGCCTGGGTTCGAATCCACGATCTACAACTCGTAAGTCGAGGCCGTTACCACTGCTTTACATACTGTATAGTCGGCGAACTGTAAATCCTGTACGGTAGGTCGGAATTTGCACAGGTGCGTCATCCTTTTATTATCGTCCGCGGTCATCAAAGGCTATGGAAGGTAAAGAACACAGCCTGTTATAGTTTCTTCAGTTCCTTGCATGCTAACCTTTGGAGTCTGGAGTAGTCTGGACTCCAGACCAGACGGACTATACAGCAGGTTTACTGAGAGCCACAGCCGGGGAGCGTCGGACGTGAATGGGTATGAAATGAAATGATAATTAATTATACCGAATACAGGGAGGCTGTGATCGAAGTAGACGTGTCCATACAATATTATCGTTCTACGAGAAAAGGATTTAGAATTCGTAAACTTAAATTCACTTCGGGGGTAGGTACCTACTGCCTAGGATTGAGTTTTTTTTTGTTATTTTTGACCATCGACGTGTGAAGATGCCAACATTGTTAATACGAATAACGGTTACTAGAAATAATTAAAATATGATGCAGTAAGTTGAAAGATTCAACTTCTGTGACATTATTTGTCCATTTATCATTCTCTATCGCCTACGACAACCAATGTAAGCGCAGAAGATTGTACCTATTGTAAATTTTAGAGCACCGTTAGGTAGTAGGTACAGTATTAGGTAGGTATTACAGCAGGATAGTTAGGATTATTATTGTTTTATGTATTAAAACCTGGTTTCAATCTGAAGTAAAATGTTAAGTCAGTAGGTATAACATAATAAATTATCATGATTGACCATCACACAAATTGCAATCTATTTGCGGATCTAGAAGATTGAAATTAATTAGTTGATAAAATGAGAAGTAACCACTGCTTTATATAATCATTTAAAATATTTAAATATGATTATAAAATAAAATAACTAAAAGAATTTTTAAACGGAATTTGTCATTACAAACGTGCGCATAATAACTAAACGTTAAATTATGTAAACGCCTAAAATAGCTCTCAGAAATAACGGAACGCAAATCTGACATTTGAATTTGATGGGTTGATACGTCCTGTCGTTCGATTATCGAATGATGAGTGAGCCAGTGTTTTTAACTATTAATTACGAGTAGAAACTGTAAATATTATAATATAACGATGTCCGACATCAATATGGAGAAGTTCGCAGTGCCAGAGTTTGTGCCCGAGCGTTACGTGAAGGAGCTGGCCAAGTCCTGTGTCGGAGGGGAGGAGCTCCAACAACAGAAGGATAAGATACAGTCGTTAGCTGAAGAGACCGCCAGTGCCCTCAAGAAGAATGTGTACGAGAACTATATGCAGTTCATCGAGACGGCGACGGAGATATCCCACCTAGAAGCTGAGATGTACAAGCTGTCCCACCTGCTGAGCGAGCAGCGAACTGTGCTCACGACTCTCTCCCACGCGTCAGTTCTAGGTAACGAAAACGCGATATCCCGCGAATCACTCGACAACCACGACGTCGAAGCAGAGCGGGCCGAGGAACAACGCAAGAATAAGCTCAACCTTATATCTGAGAAAGTGGAAGGTTGCATGAATTTATTAGATGTCCCAGATCGAACTTTGCTTCACGAAGGCGACTTGCTAGAGATAGACGCCGAGGAGAACACTGCTCTGCAGAGAATGCATGTATATTTATTCAATGACTGCCTTATGTTGACATCTTGGATATCAAACCGTAGAGGTCCTAATAGATATAAGTTTCAAGCAAGCTATCCTATTAGTACTCTAGCAGTAGTGAACGTAAGAGACTTGGGAAGTGTGAAACAAGCTTTCAAAGTGTTAGCCTTCCCAGATACAAGAGTGTTTCAGTGCAATAGTTTTGCCATCAAGAAAGATTGGCTAGATAAGTTTGATGTTGCAAAAAAATTGTACATTGAAAAGGAGAATTCTAAGCAGAAGAAAAAAGATGGTCTAGATAAGCCTAAGCCAGAGTTACTGGAGTCCCCCAGTCTCTCTGTTGAAGAATTACCTTCCCCCCAAGTGGCTCCCCTGCCGGAGTGGTTGGCTGATGTAACAGAGGAGTTAGATGTACTAATTGTTGAAAGACATTTTCAAAAAACTTATGAACTGATGGTGTCAGCCCAGAAGGCATTAGACACTGAAGAAAATAAAAGCCATCCACTGAGAACTGATTTATTGAAGAGAATTGAACTGAAACAGAAAGTGTTGATTGAAATTTTGTTGAAAGAACTTGATGTTACTCATAATTGGAGTCCGAGGGGCGGACTGCAGTCGTCTAGACAGCCTGTACACATACTCAATAAGTTTAACATGACCAGTCAGGCATGCGAGTTATTTCTAGCAATATGCAGTCATACCGTAAAGGTTCATGTGAAAGGGGTCCAATTAGAAGGATCCATCAATACTTATGTAAAGCAAGTAGGTGAGGTGTTCTTCTGCTCACTCAGCGATGCCTTAACAGAGTTCATTACATTATTTCCTAAGAATAAAGTCAGTGCTTTTGTAGTGTGGGCTAGCATGCAACTTAGAATGTTAATGAGTCAAATTATTAAACAAGTGTTCACTCCGCAGTGTGCGTTAGATTCTGTGTTAGACTGTGTGCAGAGTTTGAGGGATCAGTGTACTCTGTTCTGTGACTTTGGTCTCGATTTGAGATTTCAGATGAACAGCTGTTTAAGAGCTCCAATAGTCAAAGCTCTAAGAGAGTACAGGGAGAAGATTATGGACTCTATGAAGAGTAAAGTGACAGAAGACAAGTGGACCCCTGTGAATATGCACACTAAAGCCGGAGTCAATAAATTCTTAGTACAGATGGAAAGTTTGGGCCTTATCTTAGCTAAGTACATAATAAATGAAACATGGGTGGACTTATCAAGTAGTACAATATGGTTTGCGCAGTCTGTCATAACAATACAGAAGGTTGGACTGCAGCTGGTCACTAAGGACATGATGGAGGTGCTGGATGAGTGCATCCATGCTGTATTCAACTCTCGCCTTATGCTCTCCTTAGGCAACGACTCTAGTTACGCTCAGAAGAATTTTAAGTTTATTTTAGACACAGTGATGCCTTTAATGCTCAGATGTTATAAGGAGGAAGTCGGCTATGATAACGAGAAGCTGGTGAGTCTAGCCAAGAAGTTTGGTGTCTACATAGCACCGCCAAAGAAATCTAACATCACAAAATACACGAGTAACGAATATTTATGAGAATAGTCATTAGATTACACTTGTATGTATGTTGGTGTACGAAATTATTTTTATTATGCTGAAAGCTTTAAAATTGTAATATATAGATGGTAAGCGTGCAGGATTTTGTAAGTTTATTTAAAGAAAAAACTGATCAAATTGAAGTTTATATTATATGCAAGTTATGAATATGAAATTTTAATAAACCAAGATTTATGGTTCATGTTTAATTTTATTCCGTATTCATGAAATGTGTGGAGTCATGAGAATTAAAAGATTATTTAAACTATTATTTTGCTTTTATTAAATACGACAATATACAAAGATACACACAAACTTAAATAATAGATGGAATAATAATATAATTTTTTGAGATATAAACAGTATTTTGATACAAGATTAATTTATTCGTTTTCCATCAAAGATTCTATGAATGTAGTTCCATTAATTAGTTTAGTGGTCAATATAACAAATTCTACATTGGAGTCTTCTTGCTGGCTGATGGTCCTAAGTGCCGATATCTCTTGATACGTACATCCTCCGATGAAGAAGACGAGGATAACACGGGGGTTCTCCAAGGAGGACGAGTTTTCGCTCGAAATGGAGTTGCGACGCGCCATGCGCGGTTGTAATGTCTGTAATTCATCTACTGTAGGCCCTGGGAGGCCTAGGACATCTTGGATACCTGGAATAGATTTACAAATGTCCATATTGAATTATAAGTTTTTTACTGGTGTTGATGAGTTAGTAACATGGGGCAATTTGGGCAGACTTAGTTCAGGATCTTTGATTGTTGAATTTATCAGCTTGTGCCAAGTATTTAGTGTATTCATATAAACGTTTATACTGAACAATCATAAGTAAGGAGATAACACATTTCGTGACTCTATAAACATTAAAATTTTTGTTCTTTATATTTAGAAGAAGTCACTAGTAAATAGTGCAACCTATAAAATTTCTAAATCTAAATGAATACTTCGCTCAAATATGTATAAAATCGATTAGAGTTTCGAATTATATTCACAAATCATGCGATCAACGAGCATTCGTTACGGCAATCATTCATTTATTGTGCAAGAATCTATCCGAAATGTAGCGTAGCATTGTTGAACGAAAAATAGCAAAATAAGGAAGTTGATTAGGTCAGTGTTAGGCTAATTGGCTCAATGGCGGAGTGTTAATGTGGGAGGTAGGTATCTACTATTAGCATACGTAACGCGTAGCCTGCCTGCCTGGCTGATAAATAAATGTATTTTTGTTATCTAAAAATGATTCATTCTGACGGGAGTGTGTTTTTTGATAATTATTATTTGTGTGGTACTGATACCTAATATTTTCATTTTCTGTTGGGTCGTTATTGTAATTTTATTGTTGGTACGATTATAAGGCATTCAATTTTCCGTAAATAAACGAGAATATGAACAATGGTCATCATAATGGGTGAAATGAATAATAAGCTTATGTCCATTTTCTTAGTTGAGCTCCACAACTATTGACAAATGCTTGCACTGACTGGACAGGTTTACTCAAATCTGTGTGGTTCTTTCCTCAAAAGACCATTTCAGACACTGATCTACATGGTCCTCAAATGATCTGACTAAAATCATGTCTGGACTTTAAAAGAGACTGACAAACCCGTGTATTCCCGTTCGTCCCACTGACTTCGTCCCCGTAGTGGGACGAACGGGAATTCGTTACTTTTTTTCCCGATCGTCCCACTAATTTTGTTGATGGGACTGGGAGAGAATGTTGAGTAAACCAATAGGGTTTACGCAAATAACACAATGTTATCGGCACTCTTTTGTTAACTAGCGGCATCGCCGGAGCATCCCACCAGAGCCATGTAATATCCCGACAAAGGAGATGTTCCAGAAATGTATGGAGCCTTGGCTAGCGCCATGTACACTATGTAAATGTCGCTGTATAATCTAGTAAACGTTTTTTATTTAAATGATCATTTTTGTACGCTTGTACCATTCTTCAAATTAATTTTTTAGTATTTTATGAAATTCCCCTATTTTTTTCCTACTTATCTATGTAGTGTACATAGTGGTAGCCCAAAATCAAACATCTCCTTTGAAAGTAAACTACGAAACAACGACTAAACAATACAAAATTATTTAGTGGGACGAATGTCGCTAATCTAAGAACATATATTATTCCCGTTCGTCCCCCTAAAATCATGAATGGGACGATCGGGAAGAAATGTAAATTCTCGTTCGTCCCACTACGGGGACGAAGTCAGTGGGACGAACGGGAATACACGGACAAACCTACTTACAGAGATAAAATCATTTATCATTAGTTACGTTAACTGAGACTATTTATTCCATATATAATGTTCCCATAATAGGCTAGCCTCTCTTATAGGGAGTGGCCGTCATATGTCTTGAATTTTTGTTGGGGGTACCGGTTTCATCGAGACGTTTTAGAGCAGTGGTCAGTAACATAGTTATAATGTGATAGGTATCTCACCCGTCCATCCTTTGTTCTTAGCGATATGTTCGCTGAGGCGCACGGTGAGCGGCGTGTACTTGTTACACAGGTAGCCCTTATCCTTTGCGTTCATCTCAGTCTCGTCCATAGTGAGGTGAAGCGTCTGTTGATTATAATTTACATTACTACATTGCTTGAAGACTCGTTTTGCTAAGGTAAAGATAATATGGCAGTCACGGGCACAAAATGTGAAAGGAGGACGGTGAATTCTTAGCACGGGATCTCTAAAAATTCTGGTCTAGGGTCTAGTATCGCTTTTGCATTTAATGACTGGGGTTAAGCTTGCGTTTACTATACGACCTTCGTTTTTTAGGATTAGACATTATGGCGGCTGTTCACTCCTGTCGGAGTGCTCTCGCTAGATCTCGCGAGTCTCCAGTGAGGGGCTTCAGTCCGAGTGCGGCCATGTACACTCTCCTATAGATGTAAAAAAAAACACGATTTAAAACGTTTTAAATAAAATGTTGCCCTAAATAAATCGTTTTAAACGGTTGAAAACTCGCCTAACAAAATTAAAGTTGTGCATGTGTAGGGTAGGCGAGCTGAGCTGGCAACTTTGCGTCGAGTCACGAGTGACGACGTCAACAAGAGCGCGGGAGTGTGAGTTTGGTTTTAAACCGAATCAAATTGATTATTTAAATCGTTTGAAAACAATGAAAAAAAAAAAAAAATTTACCAACACAGAGTTTATAAGTACTCCGTTATATCCCTACCTCGGTAAAATCAAGAAAATGTAGTTATAATTAAGAAAAACAGCCATCAACACCAACTGTTTTAAATATAAAAAAATGGTTTATTTCGGTTTTAAACGTTTTTTTTTCGTTTTAAATGGATTGGTTTATTTGGTTTTAAACCGGCCTTACATCTATATTCTCGCCTAGTTCAGTTGAAGTCGTGAACCCCGAGAAGCTGGACGCAGACTTTGAACTAGCTGCTGCCATTGCTCTATCTGCCATCAGCAAGCAACACTGGAGACACGAGAGTGTACAGCAACGCATTCGCAAATGCCGCGAGATCCTTTGACTAGGGCACAAAAAACTAACACGGGACGGTGAGCGAGCGAGGAACGCCAAGACACACCGAGGCGGGCCGAGCACTCACATCTACATTCTCGCACTCGGCCTGTCTCAGTGTGTCTCGGCGAGTGTACAGCCGCCATTAAGATTGGTCCCTTAGTAAAAGTTGTTCCTAATGATGAGTACTTCTCAGGTTTAGGGTTGATAAAAATTAAGCTTGTGCCGTCTAAGTAACCATTAATAGGTATATCTGACCTTCCGAAGCACAGCATACTGCCTGGTTCCCTGCTGCGGTTTGAGCAGGCCACACTTCTCCAGGTTACACAGAGTGAGCCAGGTGTTCAGACCATAGACTTGAACTAATTCTTTCTTGTAGTATTCTAGAACTTTCGGCTTCAGACCCGATCCTGTGACGCATTGGAGGCAGATTAGACGAAGTACCTATGGAAAAAATAGAAGGCATTTATTTAATGGAGGTGGACAGGTGTATTATTGTAAACGCCATGCTTGTTTTTATAATATCCTTTATATTATAAATGCGAAAGTAAGTTTGTTAGTTACGCCTTCACGCTAAAACGGCTGAACAGATTTGGATGAAATTTGGCACATATATAGATGATGCCCTGGAAAAGAACATAGGATACTTTTTTTTTCCCACGGGATCGAGACTTATGCGGGTGAAACCGCGGGGCGCAGCTAGTATATAATATATAATAATTTTATAAAGAGGAAAGACTTGTATGTTTGTATGTAACGAATAAACTTAAAAACTACTGGACTGATTTGAAAAATTCTTTCAGCAATGGATTAGCGAGTAACATATGCTATATTTTATCCCCGTACTCCCACGGGAACTACGCGGGTGAAACCGCGTGATGTACGCTAGTTAATATATTTTTTGGAGACATAATGGTGCCAATTCCCTTGTTCACAAACTAAACTAAATTTAAGTTCAGTGCATCTTTTTCTTTCTATTTCATTACGAAAAAACAGAAGATAAATTTTAGTTTAGTCCTGTCAAATTAATCAGCGCTTGACGTAAATTGACGTAATTTATGTCGGCAAGTTTTTAATCACGTCTAAACTTGTATGGAGAGTGACAGGCGCTGATTAATTTGACAGGACTAAACAAAAATTTATCTTCTGTCCTTTTCTTAATGAAATAGAAAGAAAAAGATGCACTGAACTTAAATTTAGTTTAGTTTGTGAACAAGGGAATCGGCACCATTGTTTACCTATATTAATAGGTGTAATTTTGTGTGTGTGGTTTTACGCATCTATTAAAAAAAATCGGGTATTCCCGACATTTTTATTTTTACTTCCCTGCTCATGTTAAATACGTACCATAGACATACTTATTTTGCGATCCAAGGTTCGATTAAATGTGTACAATGAACAGACTTTTACTACTTAAACTTGAATTTCGATGAGCATTGAATATTTATGCAAAAGCAAGGAGGAATATCTAATAAAAATTTCTTTGTTTTGCAATAAATACAAAAACGAAAAAAGCGGCCAAGTGCGAGTCGGACTCGCCCATGAAGGGTTCCGTAGCAGCAAGTAACATAATATAAAAGTTCTTTAATTGAGTTGATTGAATGAAAGGCAAATTGCGGTTTACGATTTATGACGTATTAAAAAAAAAAACTACTTCCTAGATCTCGTTCGAACCAATTTTCGGTGGAAGTTAACATGGTAATGTACATCATATATTTTTTTTAGTTTTATCATTCTCTTATTTTAGAAGTTAAAGGGGACACACACACATTTTACCACTTTGGAAGTGTCTCTCGCGCAAACTATTCAGTTTAGAAAAAAAATGATATTAGAAATCTCAATATCATTTTTGAAGACCTATCCATAGATACCCCACACGTATGGGTTTGATAAAAAAAAAATTTGAGTTTCAGTTCTAAGTATGGGGAACCCCCAAAATTTATAGTTTTTTTTCTATTTTTGTGTGAAAATCTTAATGCGGTTCACAGAATACATCTACTTACCAAGTTTCAACAGCATAGTTCTTATAGTTTCGGAAAAAAGTCGCTGTGACATACGGACGGACAGACAGACAGACATGACGAATCCATAAGGGTTCCGTTTTTTGCCATTTGGCTACGGAACCCTAAAAAGAACTATGCGTGTTACAAATGTCTTATTAGTCATTACGTTTGTGTACATGTCATACCTTAGTAAGAGGTTCTTTCTGTGCGATGAGATCTTCGATGTAAGGGCACACTTTCTCGTTGTCCACGCAGTTTAGGAAGTCCTCTTCACATTGGATCATATCGTGGAAGTCGAAACCGTCTGTTGTCTAAAAACAAATATATTAATAATAATATAGTTCACAGACATAGTGGTGATAGATTGATTAGAGCGTCGCACAATGGTGCCGATTCCCTTGTTCACAAACTAAACTAAAATTCAGTGCATCTTTTTCTTTCTATTTTATTAAGAAAAGAACAGAGGATAAATTTTAGTTTAGTCCTGTCAAATTAATCAGCGCCTGTCACTCTCCATACAAGTTTAGACGTGATTAAAAACTTGCCGACTAAAATTATGTCAATTTACGTCAAGCGCTGATTAATTTGACGGGACTAAACTAAAATTTATCTTCTGTCCTTTTCTTAATGAAATAGAAAGAAAAAGATGAACTGAACTTAAATTTAGTTTAGTTTGTGAACAAGGGAATCGGCACCAGTGATTATTGATATAGCGGTCCCGCATGATGAGAACCTCGTGAAAGCTGACAAAGATAAGCAGATTAAGTATCTTGACCTGGCTCACGAGGTTATCGACATGTGGGATTTGGATATATCAGTCATTGTGCCGATAGTCGTAACGGCAAATGGCATAATAGTCAAGAGCCTCGACTAACACCTGAGGAGGCGTTAGGCAGTTGGATCAAGGGCTTGATCCAGAAAGCGGTACTTCTAGTTACGGCGTGTATCGTTAGGAGGTTCCTCTCTCAGGAGCCCTGACCACCGGTAACTTGGACCTTGTTCCCGATACCGGTGGGCTACTATTTTTTATATTTTTCCTATTTGTCTATGATGGAACGAGCGTGAAATACTGACGAATTACAATAATTAAAACGTAAAAAATAAAAAGTTAGGTACCTCTTTGATATACTCAGCGATGCCGGTGTGAGTTGCCAGCGACTGTTTGTTGGCCAACATCTGCGGCAGACGCGACACAAACAGCTTGATCTCCTGCACCGACTTGTCGCGATGTCGCTCGTCTAGCTGCGTCTTGATCACGCGCGCTTTCTTTGAAAGGGCTGCTCCCACCTGATGTTATAAAAATAAAGGGATTATTTAGGGAAGCATAAGCCCACGTTCGCACGGACGTAAAAATATCGCGCACTGGATTTTCAACTCTTGGTGTTGAGCCGAACGTTGAGAATTCAACAGAGTGCATTCCAACGCGTCGAAAAGATACACTGTTGGATTTTCAACTTTCGTCGCAAAGCATAGAGTTGAAAATCCAGTGCGTGATAAAATTTCGCCGCGATATTTTTACGTCCGTGCGAACGTGGGCTAAGACTTGATGTCCATACCTTATAAAAACAGGTACAGACGCCAGCACATCAAGCTACTACAATCTGTCAATTTTATTTATAGATTTTCAACTTTATCGCTGAAATATAAGGTTCAAAGTTGATTGGGAAAATTTGACAGTTTCGGGTAGCTTGATGTGCTGGCGTCTGTACCTACAGTCAATCGCAAGTCAGTTTGCACTTAAAATACGAAAACCAACCTTACTTGTTACGAAATAAAGACACTGTCAACTTTCATACCGACATGGGTGCGGTCTACTGTACAACTCGCTTTTGAAATCGTTATTTTGTTTGGAGATAGAAAGAAAATGAATTTATAAACTAAGGCGCTTTTTAAATCTCCACGGACGAGAGATTGGCGGCGATAGTCACGCTGTGTCTTCAAATTATCGTCGCGATGATATCGCCGTGTGGATTCATAGTGTTTCTAATGAATTTGATGGCACAGCGAGACCTTTGCCGCGATTTCACTACCAATCATTGTAATAGGCCTTTTTTTTTTTTTTGGGTGGGAAATCATCAAATAACTTCTCCCGCTCTGGGCGGAGCGGGAGCGCGTGTCAGACTCTTACTGACTAAAACCCACCCGTGTTCCTTCAGTTGCCGTGTTGCCAGGGGGCCACGATTTCCCTATCGGTTTTCTTCGAACCCCCGGCAGGCATTGGCCCTAGCGGACCCCGTCAATTCTGCTGACATCTCTTTGAGGCGCGCGTGGAACACAACGCGCCGTCGACCCGGGCTTGGTCCTTATCGGACGGCGAGCTACCCATTGCTCACCGTCCGCAAGCCCGCGCCTACGGTGGCCGGAAATCCTCTCGTGACTCCCGACGCCCAGGGCGTCTCCTGCTGCGGCGGTTAGGGGCGCGAGGGCGCGAAATTTGCCTCTCCCTCACGCGCTCCGTCTCCTCCTTCGCGAGCATTACTGCTTCGCAGAACGAGGTGACGGCCTGCCATTTCCTCTCGCTCCGTAGCATGGCCCGAATCAGGGCCGGACGCGAGAGATCACCGCCGCCGATCGCTTCCACGAGGACACGGCGATGCTCTGCCCAAGCCGGGCAGACCTCCACCGTATGCTCCACCGTGTCCTCCGGGCGATCCACACAGTGATGACACCCGGGCGTTTCCTCCCGCTTTATCCTGAACAGGTACCTCCCGAAACAGCCGTGTCCGGTGAGCACCTGTGTCAGGCGGAAGGTGAGGACGCCGTGGCGCCTCTCTAGCCACTCCTCAAAGAGGGGTCTTATCGCCGCAATTGTAATAGGCCTGTGTTCAAACATTTTCTTTTTGTCCGTCTTGTTGATTATTAAAAAAATATTGAAAACGTATTTTTTTTTGACGTAATCAAAAGATTACGGCGATACATTGAGTTAAAATGTGGCATAACGTCACGCCTTGCTAGATTTAATACTGCGTTGTGACGTAGCGAGCAGTGGCGGACTAACAGGGGGGCGGAAGGGGCGGCCCGCCCCGGGCCTCCAGTCTGGGGGGCCCCCAAATGCCTCCGCGTTCCCCTGATCAAATCCTAAACAAGACTTTAAAAATGTGCTTAGTACCTACATAATTTCATCAAGATCAAAACACTACAGCCATCTATACTTTTTACGCGGTACTAATTTTGTTTTAACTTTGCTGAACGCGTACAATACGCTGGGGGAATTCCCGTCTTTGTAGCGGGTACTTCCCCAGGAATCCCAGAATGAATGAAGTGCAAATAATTCACTCTTGTATGCCTACATTTACATTCGCTACATTGTATTTACGTAGAAAAATAAACATTGGCCTCATACCGCTAAAGCCGCTACAAAAAATAAAAATAAACTATCTTTGATTTATTTTATCAATATTTTTTTTATCGATTTTATTTTCCTCACCCATATCCATTCCATATTGTAGGTATGTATGTTTATTTAGCCTAAATAATTTAATTCGAATTTAAATTTCACTTGCCAGTTTTTAACGAAATAAACATAAACACTTATTAGCGTAGCGAGCCCCCACTCCCCAACTTTAATGCGTGTTTTCTAAGTTATTTTTGATTAATATGATAAAGCAAAAAATACGTGTCTAATATTTTTTTATTATCTGAAAGACGGACTACATAGAATTTCTTTTTTTTACATAGGCAACTACAGTATTATTGCTTGAATTGAATAGTTCTTCGCGAAATATGTCTGGGGTATAAGCAGTAACATTGAAGGTATAATTTACATTAATATTTTCTAACTTCGAACCCATGACCTACGACTTACGTGTCGTAGGCCGTGGGTTGTGAAACCCAGGCACTCATTTTGTGTAATTTATTTCATATATTTAGGTATAGTACAACTATGTTCCTAATGTCCCTCGGCAAACCTCGTGTTTCGTCGGTCGTCGGATTTCTATCAGTTGCCCTTTGCACTTGGTGCAGACCGGACGCTCTCAATCGACTTGGAAGTATATAGAGTTGTTAATACTCTGTTAACTTAATGTAATTTATTTAAAAAATGGTAGGAAAGCTGCTAAAGTCACAGGCACGACAGATAGGAAAATAGTTTTACAGCTCTATATAGTTCACACGAAAAACAAAACAACAATAAAGTACTTAGTTCTGAATTCAAATTATTGTACAAGATAAATCTAATAATTGATGGACATGGAAATTATCATTCGTTTGTATTCGGAAATGCGATGATTCCCGAGGGACATTAAGAAAGTAGAAATCGCACTGGGTCCGCGTGGTAGATTATAGCCCACTCCTTCTCACAGAGAGGAGCAGTGGGAATTTTATAGGCTGATTATACTATGCTTATGCTAAGTTTCATCGGTAACTCACCGTTGTAAAGCTACAGTCCCTGATCTCTGCGAACAGCTCCTCACTAGAGTTGAGTATGATGCGTTTTTTCTCGCGCGCGGTGACCTCGGGGCTGGCGTCGTCGGGGCTTACGAACTTGTGTCCCGGGAATGTGGCTGTTGAGCTTTTTATGCCATAGATTTCGTCTGTAATGTTAGAGATACGAGATGCTGAGAGTGTGGAAGTATCGTGGTGTTTAACACGTTCAGTGCCGGTAGCCCTCCTAGAGGGTTCACTTAGTCGCACCTGGGATGCCGGGAGCCCTCGCGGAGGGCTCATTTTAAATGCAGGTTTTTCTTAGCGAATACAGCATTATAAACTGTGAAAATAAAATCTGATGTATATTTTAACAAGATTTAATCTGATGTTTGTTCACGGTTACAAATAATCACTAAAAAAATTAAAGGTTGGAAACTACGTATAGCGAAAAGACCCGCCATGCCATTGACCGTCCGCCATGGTTAACTTTAGCGCAAACGTAATGCCGGTAACCCTCCCGGAGGGTTCACTTCTAATATTATGGTGGCAGGCGTATGAGTTCTATGAAAAGTGGGTGGAGCCGAAAGTGTTAAAATCCCCAATTCCAATATTTTTGGCAAGACTATTAACAAAATGCTTAACAAAAAAAAAGGAAACTGCACATAAAATTTTTCCTCAATGAAGTCCTTTAGTGACTAAAATGTATTTATCTTGTAAAGTTCGATAGATTTTATGAAAACTTTTTACAACTGGTTTCTATTATAAATTGGAGCTCGTGGCTAAGTAATAACAGCCGCACGGGTCGATTCAACCGGTTATGCTACACTTGCCAGGGTTCTATAGATGGGTGACCATATTTACATACCGAGACTCCTTCGTGCCTCGGAAAGCACGTTAAGCCGTTGGTCCCGGCTGTCATTTGTGGATCTTTGACAGTCGTTACGGGTCGTCAGAAGCCCGAGAGTGACAACCAGTCTTACCAAGGGGTATCGTATTACTAAATTATTGGGTTGTGGAGGTCAGATAGGCAGTCGCTCCATGTAAAATACTTGTATTCAGCTGCATCCGGTTACACTGGAAGCCGACCTCAATATAGTTGGGAAAAAGGCTAGGCAGATTTTTTTAAATTGTAAATTGGCTAACAGACTATCGAAATCGTGTCAGCAGGTCAAATACTCTTCGGTCCCATAACTTAAGGTAGTTAAGATATAAGCTTACTTACCAATAAGTCCCTCATAGGTGAGCTGTGTGACCATGACGCTGGTGAAGTCTACCGCCCTGTCGAGCAGGAGCAGCTGGTCTATGCACGACGTCGCGGCGCCCTTGGGACCTTGGCCCTGCTCCTCTTTGTTCAGGCGACATAGAAGGTCCCATACCTGGTAAGGAAGAGAAGAAGGATTTTAATAAGGCTCGTGGTTGGGACATCTATCTATATATATAAAAATCAATTGCTGTTCGTTAGTCTCGCTAAAACTCGAGAACGGGTGGACCGATTTGGCTGATTTTGGTTTTGAAATGTTTGTTGTAGTCCTGGGAAGGTTTAAACGGTGAGAATATGGAAAAATTCACGAAAAAAAAAAATATGAAGAAAATTCACGTTCTCATACATTTTGTGTGGATCGGCTTTTTGATACCTAGGCAGGGTAGGTAGGGTAGAAATTTTAAAATCCTAAACATGCACATTCATTGACTGTTAGGCGGAACGAAGTTTGCTGGGTCAGCTAGTAAATAATAAAAGTAAATCGAGATTGCAGTTAAGCTCAGTTTAATAAGAATTTCATCTCAGATAAGTTGTATGTTTGTAACTCCATCACGCTTTAACGGCGGAATAGTTTTGGATGCAATTTGGTACTCAGGTATATTATGATCAGGATTTAAATAACGGATACTTTTTATTTAAAGATACATGTAGAAGTTTATCTAGGAAATTAGGGATCGAGTGGAATCGCGGATAGTACTATGGCTGATCAAAAAGTAATGATAATCGGTTTTTTTTGCTTGGCGCCTATGGGTGTCGTAGCGTGATGTTAAATAGCCTGTAGCCTTCCTCAAGAATTGGACTATCAAATGCAAAAAGATTTTTTCAAATCCGACTGGTAGTTCCAGAGATTAGCACGTTCAAACATACAAAAAAGATCTTCAGCTTTATTGTTAGCAGAGGTTTGAATAAGGTAGAGTTATTTATGTACTTACACTGATTTCATACAACGAAAGAATAAAGTGGATATGCCCCAAATCCTGGGATTAATTTTGAAGAGCAGAAAAATCCCGTGATCTATTAAATAAAAAGTTGTTTTCTTTTACACAATTTAAACCACTGCACGCGCGACGTTGCCAAATTTACATCAACGACATCGGATGTCCGAAGTTGCAAAATTCCAATGCGCACACGTGTGCATTGTGAATTTAATACTAATAAAAATTGTATGTTAATTATCTTTGTTTTATTTGTCTTATCTATCTCTGAGGTTTTATTATTATTTATTTGTAATATTGTTGGTCACACGGGATTGTCTATTAGAAATCCCGGGAAGATCCATATTAATATCAACATTTCGATGCAAGTACATAAATAACTCTACCTAATTCCGACCTCTGATTATTAGTATAGAAAATATACACCGATTATCATTACTTTTTGATCTGCCTAGTATTTACTAATCAGTTGTAAAATGTGGGTTTTTTATCTCGATTGTAGGTAAGTATATTGTTTTATTTTATTATTTTATTTTATAGTTTACTTAGCATAATTAAGTTTTAGCACATAATTTTCAAAATTCAAAATTTGTAATCCATTGCTAGACGAGAACAACTGCCGACAAACTGTTTTGCAGTTTGGCAGATTTTATGTATTTTATTGTAAGTACAGATTTTGAATAAATAAAAAAATAAGTTCAACAAACCTTTCCCTACTAAAGTTTCAATGCATGAAATATACAGGATTCATAATCATCATCATTTCAGCCGAAAGACGTCCACTGCTGGACATAGGCCTTCCCCAAGCACCGCTACTTCGACCGGTTCTGTGCTTCATAATAATTCTTAATTCTGCGTATTCATAATACTACATTTATTTACCTGCTTGGCAGCGACTCCTTTACCGAACACCCTCGGTATGATCCCGTACATTTGTTGTATGGTCCGCAGCGCTTGCGCCGCGTTGTACACGCACGTAGGATCGCCTTCGAGATAGTTCTCTCTGTAATAATAAATAGTCCGTTAGCCTTAAGATGCTGATGATAAGCGAAAAGGAAAGAAAAGAAAGGAAGAAAATAGATAATTTCTTGCGACTTTTTTACATACATACATACATAAACTCACGCCTTCTCTCCATGGGGGTAGGCAGAAACTACGGAACGCCACCTGATACGATCCTTACATAGTCCTTTTGCCTCGTTTACGTTCATACATCTGGTCATACACGCACGCCGGTTGCGAGTACTACGCACCTGGCCTTTCTGAAGAACATCACCAATAAGGTCAGTATATGTCCTCCAAGGGCGTCCCCGCCCGGCCTTTCCCTTTACATCAGCCTTGTAAATACATTTTGTTAGTCGCCTTTCACGTCGACTTTTTTAATCGCATTATAATACCAGGAAT
This sequence comes from Agrochola lychnidis, assembly GCA_963680765.1. NCBI lineage: Eukaryota > Metazoa > Arthropoda > Insecta > Lepidoptera > Noctuidae > Agrochola > Agrochola lychnidis. The sequence goes on along the minus strand of OY796868.1, from coordinate 10,555,856 downwards.
CAGAAATATTGCCAGAATACTCGTGTTTTTGGGACAGAAATCGTATCTCGAGCCCCGACATTTTCCTCGTGAGGACATTTTCCTGTCACTCTTACTGACTAAATGTCTGTCTGCGAAATGTGGCTGTACTATATAGATGCACCTCTGCCTAACCCTTCAGAGAATACAGGCGTGATGTTATGTTATGTCTTAAATTCAAATTCATAAGTCATTTATTCAAAGTAGGCTGCGAATCACCACTTTTCGAACGTCAAAATTACTTAAGACAGTCCCCCAAAAACGCCCACCCTTCACCACTTCCTAGTGCCTTTAGCTGGGAAGAAGAAGTGGCGCAACAAACCCCCCAGCAGCACAGCTGTCTGTTACGTTAGAAAAACTTGATTGGACTTACTGACTAAAACCACTTTATGTACTTCAGACTGCCTCTAGTCAGGGTGCATTCATTTCACTCGCCGCGTCACTCCTTTGAATTACCTAATAACTACCTTATTTATTTAAAACTTCAGAACTTGAGAAGCTTAACTACTAGGTAAGTTCCTTCATAACATAACATCACGACTTGTTTCACCGAAGGGTTGGGTAGAGGTGTACCTATAGTACACTCACATTGCGCCAGTTATGTTCAAGTCCCATGTAACAGGGGGCGAGCCTATTGCCATCAACCGAGCACAAATCCAGACTCCGGGCTGCTACTGAGAAATTCCTGATAGAAAATCCTAATAGCACTTTGCTCGACCTGGACATCTAACTCAAGACGTCATACTCAGCAGTAGCTTGCGAACAGTAGACCAACGAGGCAGTCCCTTGAATTGAAAAATCAAAATCCAACAAATAAAATCCCATAGGTACTCCATTTGAAATAAGATTAGACATTTAAATAAAGCTTTTTTTACAGTCCGTTCAACCGATTTTGACTTCTATTGCGTTGACAAATGGTAGCCGCAGGTACAGTTGGTATTGTAACCACTTTTTTGCTTTTAATGCCTTCCTTATGCCTACAGTGTAGGAGTCAAAATAGGTTGAACGGACTGTAAAAAATAACCGGCCAAGTGCGTGTCGGACCACCGTAGCCATCCGTAGCTGGGATGAATTTATCCCAAAAACAAACTTAACTTTGTAGTTAAAAATATGTTCTCCCATACGGAATGTATGGGAAAACATGTTTTTGCAACTGCAAAGTTAAGTTGGTCGATTATTGCTCGTTAACCTGTAGAGCCTACTTAGCTGTGATAGTTTTCCTTTTAATTTAGTTATATAAACTACTGTTGTGATTTTTTTTCACACACCCAAAACCAACCATTTAGCCGGCAGGGGGGGGGGACACTTGACTCTAACAAAAATTAGCACTTTAAAGCTTAATATTTCGCAAACGAATCCCTGAATCCAAAAATGGTTTACACAAACTCAATATTTTTGAAAGACCTTTCCAATGATACCCCTCACCATGGGGTAAAAAAATAAACATCACCACTTTACGTGTATGAGAGGTACCCTAAAAAAAAATGTTTTTCATAATTTTGTTTTACCACTTTGTCGGCGTAATTAGTATGTATACCTATGTCAAATTACAGCTTTCTAGTACTAAGGGTCTCGGAGCTAGACCGCGGACAGACAGACAGACAGGCGGACATGACGAAACTATAAGGGTTCCTTGTTTACTACGGAACCCTAAAAAGGTTCGTTTAAATGTCTAATCTTATTTCAAACGGAGTATGGTTATTTTTCACCCATTTATTGATGAAATCGCGTCATAATGTAGATAATCGGACCTAATCTAACTGTACAACGCCCACGACCACATTAGTATTGATAAGTCTCGTTAGTACTTATTATCGTAAGTGCACAATAAATTATGAATTTTGTATTTTCCAACTCGGATTTCAAACTGGCTGAAAATATTAATAAATAGGATCAAACTTCTGATGCTTTTTTTTAAGCAGACTTCTAATGGCAGTCACCAGTGATCGGAGTAGGTAGATTGTTTTGGGGTCAATGAACTGCCACGTATATATTAGTATGGATATGCCCCGGGATTTTGAAATTATTAAGATTATTTTAAGGAATTTCAAATGTTGTATTTTTAATAGTAGGTATATAGGTGATCGGCCTTCTATAGTAAAAAACTATGGTATGGCTAAACTTGAGTAAAAATTAGCAAACGTAAGTCGGATTCTAATCATAATAGTTACTGTGGTGCGTGCGACGAAAGATGGGACTTACCTCTCCGCTATCCTACTGATGCATGGTTGTCGAAATTTCTAATGTAACATAACATCACGCCTTGTTTCCCCGAAGGGTTGGGCAGAGGTGTCCCTGTAGCAGGTACACCCACATTTTGCCAGTTATGTTTAAGTCCCATGTAATAGGGGGCAAGCCTATTGCCATCAACCGGGCACAAATCCAGACTCCGAGCTGCTACTGAGAAATTTCAGATAGAAAAATCCAATAACACTTTGCCCGACCCGGGAATCGAACCCAAGACCTCATGCTCAGCAGTAGCGCTTGCGACCACTAGACCAACGAGGCAGACAAAATTTCTAATGTAGTAGTTTAAAAATCCTTACTTTAACAATATTTGATTCAATCCCATAAGTACCAAAATGAAATCCCGGAAAAAGGCTTATCCATGTTATAATTTCTATGACTATTCATGATGCGAGTACGTAAAATCAATCTACCTACTCCGATCACTGGCCGTCACAAACTATTACAACTCACCACCAATTCAACTAAAAGTACCTAAGGCATTGAAATGTGAGCTTTATTTAGCCTTCCATAGGAAAGCCTACCCGAAATAAATTAGGGTAAAGGCAGAGAATGATGATGATGATAAATTGATAAGTAACATGATGGTGGTGATGGAGACAGTAACATTAAAATTGTTCGACTGCGACGATGCGTTGTCCATCCGTCGCCAACTACTGTCACGCAAGCAAGAGCTTATTATCTAAATCTAAACTAAAATTATAAAGAGAAAAGATTTGATTTTTTGTATGTTTGTTTGTAATTAAAAAACTCAAATATTACAAGACCGATTTAAAAAATTCTTTCACCAGTAGCTATATTATCGCTGATTAACATAGGCTATAATTTATATATATGTCACGCGGACGAAGCCACTGGCGGAAGCTAGTATAATATAACCCTGTTGTTTACATTATAAACTAGCGGACGTCACGCGGTTTCACCCGCGTAGTTCCCGTTCCCGTGGGAGTACGGGGATAAAATATAGCCTATATTACTCAGGGTGAATGTAGCTTTCCAATGGTGAAAGAATTTTTGAAATCGGCACAGTAGTTTTTGAGTTTATTCATTACAAACATATACACACACACAAAAATACAATTTTTTTCTCTTTATAATATTAGATGGATTTGGATGAAATTTGGCACACAGATACTTTATAACCTGGATTCACACATAAGATACTTTTTATCCCGATCGCGTTCCCGTGGTATAATTTCCGATATACACGAGGGCCGAAGACGCTGACAAATGCAAGTACCTGCTTACAAAAAAAAAAATAGTTTTCAATTTTTACCTGAAATCATTCTGCAGCTCTAAAGACATGACATCACTCTCAAAGGGAAATATATCACACTTGAACTCTTGGATGGTCAGGTTGGCTATCACCCCTCGGTTGGTCAGTAGGTTCTTGCAGAACTCACTCTTGCGAGGGACAAAGAATAGGTGGAACTCCACTGGTGTTGTCTGCTTGGATCTGTTGAAAAAACCTCATAAATTTTCAACTCACACAACACAACTACAACCAAACAATTTTTTTTTCTTTATTTCTATTTTTTGTTCTTTATTTCTATTTTTTGTTCTTTATTTCTATTTTTTGTTCTTTATTTCTATTTTTTGTTCTTTTTTCGTTATTGAAAATCAAGTTAAGGTTACACAAGTCAATGACTCGAACTCGTTAGTGGCGTGGCTAATATGCATGCTATTTAGTACAGTTATTTATTTATTTAGTTTTATTTATACCTATAGTATTTTTTATTTAGTTTTATTTATACCTATAGTATTTTTTATTTAGTTTTATTTATTTAGCATTTTTTATTTAGTTTTATTTATATAGTATTTTTTATTTAGTTTTATTTATATAGTATTTTTTATTTAGTTTTATTTATATAGTGTTTTTTATTTAGTTTTATTTATATAGTATTTTTTATCTAGTTTTTATTTATTTATTTAGTGATATATACGATAATTTATAACGAACCGTAAACAGACCATTGGGCGTTTAGGTATTATGGAAAAATATACTGGATGTATCGACTCAAAATAAAATTATTTGAACTTTTGAATAAATTATCTATCTCTGTACGGTTTCTATTTTGCTATTGTCATACTACATAAGTTATTTATTTACGCCCAAAGATGTGTTAAAACTTGTGTTGAAATATGGAAGTTTCGACGCTCATAACTTTTACTTTTTTATTGTAATAGATTCATGTCATTTTAATCGTTAATAATAGCATGTAAATTGTTTATTTTTAAGTATTTCTTCTTTAATTATGTATTTGCAAGTGAGCATGAGTACTCTATAATGTGTACGCTGTGGTTACCTGTGACTGAGTGTGCATTACAGGATAATGTATACTGTACATGTACAAGCAAATATGCACACACCTAGCATTTTATCGTGGCATAACAATTGCAACTTGACATTAAGCCCTTAGGCCCGTATTACAGAACGTTACTCAATACTCAAGCATTACTTAAAACTAGATTCAAGCCATTTGATTGGTTGAAACTAGTTTTAAGTAATGCTTGAGTATTGAGTGACGTTCTGTAATACGGGCCTTAGTGTGGGACTGTGGGTTCCAAAATATTACATTCTTTACAACATACAATTACAATCAATACAGTAAGAGAAAATAACTCAAAAAAGTTGATAATTGTATACATATTAGTGCTCGTGACTGTAAAAGTTTTAATTTTGTAGAAGATAATTGTATCTATCTCTCGCTGGTAATCCCTAAATAAATCTTCAGTCTTTTTCTTCCATAGGTACTATCGAAGAAACGCATATTTAAGCAGTTTGAAAACAAAATTCTGTGCACACGACCCTTTGTTTTCTTTGGTAAGCGATACTTTAGCGGCCGAGCACTGCAAGCAGAAATAGTCCTTACGGTGTATAGATATGCGTTTCGATGGTACTTCTCTATTAGTCACCATCTCGGTTGTCATTCCCTTTCTAGCCATATCATCTTTCACACAGTCCATCCATTGTTTCTTTGGTCTTCCTCTACTTGTATAGCCATCCACATACATACTCAAAACTTTCCTGAAAACATTTCCCTCATTCCTCCGCATCACATGCCCATACCATGACAACCAATTATTACCACACAACTTTTCAGCCACTGATGTCACTTTCAGACTTTGTTTTTACAAAAGGTGGATTTTTGAGATGGGGCATTATGGGTAGGTATCTTAATTAGTTAATGCTGATCTCGTATTGTATAGGATTTCCATACAAGCTTATACTGGAAATGTATAGCTTGATGTGTAGCCATGTGTACTATCGAAGAAATGCATATCTGTACACTGTAAGGTTTATTCTTGCCTGCAGCGCTCGGCTGCTATATTATCGCTTACCTACGATAAAAAAGGGTTGTATGCATGGGATTTCGTTTTCAAATTGTTTAGGATATGCGTTACCCCGATGGTACCTACAGGAAAACGGTCTTAAGAGACTGTCCTTATCTTTTTGAGAAACTATGTTCTGCATTCACAGATTTTGCAATAATTGTGCAGTCAGCAAGAAAATCGGAAATTTTCACAAAAAAAAAGCTAATCCCTCATACCCACAGTCCCACACTAAGGGCTTAATGTCAAGTTGCAATTGTTATGCCACGATAAAATGCTAGGTGTGTGCATATTTGCTTGTACATGTACAGTATACATTATCCTGTAATGCACACTCAGTCACAGGTAACCACAGCGTACACATTATAGAGTACTCATGCTCACTTGCAAATACATAATTAAAGAAGAAATACTTAAAAATAAACAATTTACATGCTATTATTAACGATTAAAATGACATGAATCTATTACAATAAAAAAGTAAAAGTTATGAGCGTCGAAACTTCCATATTTCAACACAAGTTTTAACACATCTTTGGGCGTAAATAAATAACTTATGTAGTATGACAATAGCAAAATAGAAACCGTACAGAGATAGATAATTTATTCAAAAGTTCAAATAATTTTATTTTGAGTACCTACTAGAAAAGTCAAAAATCGCAAGAAACTTTTCCCATACATTTAGTAGGAAATGAGACCCCCACTTAATTTTTTATGATGAATAGACTGCACTCAAATTGTTTCTAGAGTTGTATAAAATGTTTTGACTGAGATACTATTATTTTGTAAATTTTAAATCTAGCAGATTTATATGGCAGGAAACCCCATTTCCTGACATACTAACAGATTTTAATTTTCTATAAAACTACTTCTAACGTATTTGAAGAGCTGTTATATCGCTGTCCCCAGCGAATAAAATCGTAATAACTAAATTTTACAAGAAAAATAAAAATCTGTTTTTTGTGAATATCTTATTAACTAATACATAGCGAAATTGTTCAAATAGGTGCCAAAAGAAAAGTGATTTTTTACATTCATTACAATACACCTTAAAATCTCGTAACTTCTGAAATAACTGTAGGAAATTAATGAAAAAAATTGACAGTGTAACCGGACCTCTAAATATTGAATATGCAATAAAGTTAAAACTATTGGAATAGCACATTACAATTTTATTCGCTGGGGACAGCAATATGTTGTTGTTTGTTCACAAATAAGTTCTATTGCATGTGGAAAAGATGCTTATGAAAACATGTTTATTTTCACAACAATGACAAAATACTAATTGTTTCAGTTCCAGGCTTAGCTCCTTACCTAAGTGACAGAACATAATCAGCTACTAAGTCCATTAGAGCTGGTTTAGGTCTTGATATAAACACTATATGCTTCACCGAGATGGTAGGCAGACTGCCTGGCTTCAGCGGGAACATCTCCGTCACTCCATGTTCTTTTAGCAGAGAGTACTGGGCCACTAGTCCCACTGGACCAGCTAGCCATTCGTCCCATATAGTAACCTATTGAGGAAATAAAGTAATACTTTAAGATTGATATTTTAAGTGATATTTTAAGATTGATATTTTCTTTTGGTGCTTAAATAATGAGAACGAATGGTGTTTTTATTGTATATGATCTGTAAAGATTTAACTGTGCACAGAGACATGCATTTAATAGGTTTCAAATGTTACGCTAAATCAGAGATCACGATAATAGTTTTAAATTCGCTTCATGCCATAAAGTACAGAAGAGAAGGAAGGGCAAGTGCCCTTGTTTACAATTTAATTTTAATTTGCTTTATCATGAGGAAAACTAATGTTTGATAATGTGTGTGTAGAATCAATAGAAGGATACATACTTTAGGACCTTTGTAAGGTTGTAGTAAATTTAGTAATTCAGTCCTCATTGACTCTTGGACTAATGCAACGTTTAGTCTGCCACCAGACAAATGCGTACTCATCTTTGTTTCACGCATTTTGGTGTATTTTTGTTAAATTTTCTTCTGAATCACAAGCGGGTGGACACCTTTGTTGTTATTTTTCTGTCAACTGTCAATATCACATCATGTCACATACTGTCAATGTCAAAGTCGAAGTTTAGTTATACGGAAATTATATCTTTAGCATGAAAATGAAGTAGGAAAGGGTTTTTGTCTGTTGCCAGGCAGAGAAAGAGAATCGTAAAGGAGGAGGATTATGGAACGCTAAATATTTTTTTTTTACTGCAGTTTGATTGGTGAGGACATGAAACATTCTGATCCAGCGTAGAGAATGATTGATTTGGGGACGGAGTTTCTGGATTGTGGATACCCAGGTACATACTTATAAGTTTATCACTGTTCCGCTAAGCTGTTCCGAAATAATGTCTTATGTTTAGGACTGAAAAATCTCTTGAAAAAAACAACAAATGGCAACACCTTATAATAAAATTGCGGCAAGATTTGAAACAACGCAGTTTTTTTCGCTAGTTGTTCGACGGAAAGTTTATTGATTTTAATTAATTAATTTATACAGTTTTCTAAGCGTTCAAAGCAGTAGATAGGTACCTAGTCATTACATTATTTATCAGCGTTAGAATCGCTTAGATGAATTTGTGCCAGTTTTTATAAATATTAAGTACCTATTGGCTACTTTTGAAAGGCTGCTGCTAAGTACTGTTAAATCACTAAAACAAATACTTTAGGTAGATATCTACTTCAAGAGCAATAGTACGCAATTTACCTACAGAAAATTACATTAGTATCTCGCCATTTTCACGAATTAACGATACATACACGCAGCTATCCTCGTAACTCTCGAATCAGCTGGTATTAAATATAACCTTAAAGAAACTTCGATGAGTACATAGCTATTAAAGCCTGTAAGTACCTATGTAGACAGGACAGGATAGCTACGAGGCTGTGGCTGGCGCGGCTCTTATCATTCGTGTGTAGCGGCTCACTGCGCGCGGCGTCGCATCGATTTTTCCACCAAACAAGCCATTTCCAACCATCAGTTGTATTGTAAACACGTTTCATAAACAAGTGACGCTCGCAGACGTGGTAATACGAATGATTAACGTTGTGAAATGTGAAAGTTTTGAAGGAAAATAATGCGCCACTCCCCGTGGGCAGAAAACTACAATGGCCGCCCAAAATAAAGGTAGGCATGTTTCACGCAGATTTTCCCCGAAAAATAAAATTAATACGTGTCTTTAGAACTATTTATTTAATTTTTTTATTGTTGAAGATACTTTTAAGCTGTTGTGATTGGTGATTTTGCTTGTAAATATTTAGTTCGGCGTTGAATTTATTGATATTGTCGTTTCGAAGTTACGATAACAGAGCGTAGGCGAATGTCGGCCATGTATGTTGTTTGCAATCTTGTTTTTATAGCGGGTGGAGATAAGGGCGGGTTTCGAAGTTTCAGGGCCGAACCTGTAGGCATCTATTCATGAAAAATATAGAACTAAGTAGGTACATAAGGCATGTTAGACCTGATGAATGATAACGTGGAACTTTTTCCGTCCGTGACTGACAAGTGGAAAATTTTGTCTGGAAAACATTAATTAAAATGAAGAAAATTGATCGCAAAGGCTAGTTAATCGTTTTATCTATAGTGTAGTCTCAAATAGTTTTAATAGAGTTCTTTATGGATCTTTAAAAATATATGATGGTCACGAACAACACGATTTTCAGGTTTCAATTAAACTGAATAGTAGTGGCAAATGAATTATAGGCAATTATTGTTCATAAAAAGTACATTGACGATGGATAGAATAGAAGATAATATCCATTTTACATTGATCTTGATACTTAAAGGTATAATTTGTAGGAATAGATTGTGTCTATTCTGTCACGTTACCGCGTTGCTCTGTGGTTGACCGTGAAAGTATCCAATCAATGTTTTGTTATTATACCTATACGTATGTACGTACCTACCTACACAGCTATCTTTGTGCTTTCATGAAAGGTAGGTTGTTATCCTATCTTGTATCTTGTACTCTATAATGATGTTTGGAAACTTTGATTGAAGAGAATGTATACCGATGTACCTACTAGGAAAATAATAATTTTCCTAGCAACTTACCTACGTATCTTCAGGATAATTCTAGTCATTATCTGCCTAGGCTTTTCCCAGCTATGTTGGGGTCGGCTTCCAGTCTAACCGGATGCAGCTAAATACCAGTATTTTACGTGGAGCGACTGCCTATTTGATCTTCACAACCCAGTTACTGAGTAACACGATACTCCTTGGTAAGACTGATTGTCAGACTTTCGGGTTTCTGACGACCCGTAACGTCAGGATAATTCTAGAGAAGCTAAAAAATACCTATTTAATATTAATGGTACCTACCTACTAGATCTTTGACAGTCGTTACGGAAAAAAATTCTCGAATTTAAAAGAGATAACTAATTAATAAAGTTATTGTGGCATAAATATTTTAAATAATTAATTGGAAATGAAATGTTAATCGTTTTTAGGGTTCCGTTAAAAAACGGAACCCTTATAGATTCGTCATGTCTGTCTGTCTGTCTGTCTGTCTGTCTGTCCGTCCGTATGTCACAGCCACTTTTTTCCGAAACTATAAGAGCTATGCTGTTGAAACTTGGTAAGTAGATGTATTCTGTGAACCGCATTAAGATTTTCACACAAAAATAGAAAAAAAACAAATAATTTTGGAGTTCCCCATACTTAGAACTGAAACTCAAAAATTTTTTTTTCATCAATCCCATACGTGTGGGGTATCTATGGATAGGTCTTCAAAAATGGTATTGAGGTTTCTAATATCATTTTTTTCTAAACTGAATAGTTTGTGCGAGAGACACTTCCAAAGTGGTAAAATGTGTGTCCCCCCCCTGTAACTTCTAAAATAAGAGAATAATACAACTAAAAAAAATATATGATGTACATTACTATGTAAACTTCCACCGAAAATTGGTTTGAACGAGATCTAGCAAGTAGTTTTTTTTTAATACGTCATAAATCGTAAACTTATCGTTACTTGCTGCTACGGAACCCTTCATGGGCGAGTACGACTCGCACTTGGCCGCTTTTAAATATAGTCAGAAGCCCGAAAGTCTGACAGCCAGTCTTACCAAGCGGTATTATGTTACCGAGTAACTGGGTTTTGGAGGTCAGATAAGCAAGCACTCCATGTAGAAATACTGGTATTCAGCTGCATCCGATTAGATTGGAAATCGACTCCAACTGAGTTAGGAAAAAGGTAGAAAGATTTTCTCTAAAAAGTCATTTTAGAGACCTGTGTTAAGGTCTCTAAAAAGTCATTTTAGAGACCTGTGTTAAGGTCTCTAAAAAGTATTTTTAGAGAAAATCTTTTTGATAAAAATCTAGAACGTTTTTCCGAATTTACTATAAATAATCAAATAAAAGGTAGGCGGTATTTTAAGTGCTTCTTAATAGGTATTACGCTATAATGTTTGTGAACAAAGATACAGCTAAAATCTTCATAAATTGACGAGAAATATTAGGTTAAACGTTAAAAGAAAATTACAGAGCCGACAGTCTATTGCACTGACACTAATGCGTTTCTAGAAAATGTAGAGCAATGGAAAGCTTCCATTACGGCTTGTAAATTTCACTTCGATTTTTCAACAATTCTAATAGACCGGCTCTTTGTTGGGTTGAAAATATAACTTCCAAACAGATAACAAATGATAAGTAAATTATGATCATCATCTGCCTTTTCCCAACTGTGTTGAGGTCAGCTTCCAGTCTAATCGGATACAGCTGAATACCAGTATTTCACATGGAGCGACTGCCTATCTGACCTCCACAACCCAGTAACTGGGTAATACGATACCCCTTGGTAAGACTGGTTGTCAGACCTTCGGGCTTCTGCCTACCCGTAACGACTGTCAAAGATATAGAAGGTAGGTTTATTAAATAGATATTTTTTAGCTTCACTGGAAACAGCCGGGGCCAACGGTTTAACGTGCTTTCCGAAGCACGGAGGGGTTTGGATATGTAATGGATGGTCCATCCACGAACCGACAGCGGCAAAATCGTAACTTAACCATCGATTGACCCGTGCGGCTGTTATTTTTTAGGTACGAGCCGCAAATAGAAAGAAAGAAAAATAATCTAGTGGCACTCCGGGAGTGCAGACAGAAGTGAAAACTTGAACAAGATCGCCTTGGTGCAAGAAAAATACTTGTATAGAACATTGATCCGTAACACAATATAAATAAAGAGCACAATCGCGTTTACAAAAATGGGTTGTCGTCATGGTGTCGCGAAATGAATGATTTAGTCCCATCTTAAAAATGCCCAATGAAGTTTTCACTTCAAAAATAGGTTTAATTGTCACAGAAACACGTGCATACAAAAGATAAGAGTAGGTAAGCAGTAAAAAAAATAGGTATATCTTCGTAGGTACATATGAAAACATGAGTATAAAACAGAAATGGTCGGCAGCTGCTCGACATGACTGTGACAAGAAGGCTTCCACTCCGCATGATGCTGTGCTATGGGGACCCACAGCACAGCGGCAGCGCTGATTTTCAGTGGTCACCCGAAAAAGAAGATCGGAAATCAAGTCAGGTTCAGTAATTTGTAAATAATAAATAGGTATTTAACAAAATAAAATAAAATAAACAGTACTTAGAATTTATAATACAACTATACAACGAATTATAAGAATATCTATAACATAAAAAATTAATCCTCAGGCAAATGGCAATGGTTTGTACAAACACTTTTATACGTCAATCAAATTAAAAAAAAAAAACTACTTAAATGAAGTCGGTGATTCCTATCTGACAACTCTGAGAATAAAGGCCGAAATAAACTCAGAGGTCACAGTCTTTTTCAATTTAAAGTCCAGACATAATCTTGTTCAGATCATGTGAAGACCATGTAGATTGGTGTCTGAAATGGTGTTTATTAGATAGGTACCTACTGATTGTTGGAAAATATAACTGCGAAACAGTTTAGAAGAACATAGTCAATGGAAAGCTACTTTTGACGAATTAAATTATTAATTCATATCGATACCATCGAGTCCGTGTGGTGCCGGACTTAAAGAATAGCACTACCCTATTTCTTCCCATGGGTGTCGTAAAAGGCGACTAAGGGACTTACTAGAGAATGGGCAGCAGCGTTCTCTATGCATTTCTAACACCATACTGCGATCGCCAACCCGCCTGCCAAGCGTGGCGATTATGGCATACCCCCCCCCAAAAATGAAAAGCACCAAAAAGAAACGGCCCCTAGTGCCCGGCGGCCCACCGGCCCTTGGCTACGGTAGCGGTCAAGGCCACGGTGAGGCAAGGGGTGCGAAGAATCCCCGGAAGAGATCCGGCTACCATAACCACCGGAAACTGGACCTGGCAACATACAACACGCGTACACTCCGGACCGACGAAAAGATCATCGAACTCGAGGAAGAATTGAGCAAGTTACGATGGGGTATAGTAGGGCTATCTGAAGTCCGAAGAGAGGGCGAGGACTCGATAATCCTCAAATCCGGGAACTTGCTCTATTTCCGGGAGGGCGACCAGCAGTCCCAAGGTGGTGTCGGGTTTATCGTCCATAAGTCCCTTGTGAGCAACGTGGTGAAGATCGAGAGTGTGTCGACCAGGGTGGCGTACCTTATACTCAGAATATCCGCAAGATATTCGCTGAAGGTCGTACAGGTTTACGCCCCGACCTCGTCACACCCCGACGATGAGGTGGAGACCATGTATGAGGATATTTCCAGAGCCATGCATGGCTCTAAAACTCACTTCACCGTTGTCATGGGGGACTTCAACGCGAAACTGGGCAAACGAAGCGATGATGAGCTGCGAGTGGGGCAATTTGGAGTTGGACGTCGAAACCACAGGGGTCACCTACTGGCCAGTTTTATGGAGAAGGAAGGCCTCTTTATGATGAATTCCTTCTTCAGAAAACGTGAGCACAGAAGGTGGACCTGGCAGAGCCCTGATGGTGCAACAAAAAATGAGATTGACTTCATTATGTCGACGAAGAGGCAAGTATTCAATGATGTCTCTGTGATCAACGCGGTGAAAACCGGAAGTGATCACCGTATGGTAAGAGGCACATTGAACTTGAATATCAAGCTGGAAAGATCTCGACTGATGAAGTCTACGCTCCGCCCAGCACCGATCCAAGTCCAAAACCCCGAGAGCTTTCAGCTCGAACTTCAGAATCGTTTCGAGTGCCTAGGGAGCTCCGTGGACGATTATAACGATGGGTTCGTGGAAACTGTCCATACGGTCGGGTCCAAGTTTTTCAAGACCCGTCGTACAAATCGAAACAAGAGGCTCTCTGATGCTACTTTACAGCTCATGGAGGAGAGGCGCGAGATGATTCTGCAGTCTTCAGACGATGCGCTTAAATACCGGCGGCTCAATAGACAGATCTCTAAGTCCTTGAAAAGCGACCTTCGACTTTATAATACGAACCGTATTAAGGACGCAATAGAGCAGAATAAGGGCTCCAAGGTATTTGCTAGAGATCTGTCTATTGGACAGAGCCAGCTTGCGAAACTGAAGACCAATAATGGCAGAATCGTATCCGCCAAACCTGAGCTGTTGAGAGAGATCGAGAGTTTCTATGGACAGTTATACACGTCAACCAGTAACCCCGTTACGAATCTAGCAAACGACCCAAGAGCTAGATTGACCCGACACTATACCGAAGACATCCCGGACGTCAGCTTGTACGAGATTAGGATGGCTCTGAAGCAACTTAAAAACAACAAGGCGCCGGGTGATGACGGAATTACGGCTGAACTCCTGAAGGCCGGGGGAAAACCTGTTCTTAAGGCCCTCCAGAAGCTTTTCGATTCCGTCATACTCGAGGGTCAAACGCCACAGGCATGGAACAGAGGTGTGGTGGTACTCTTCTTTAAAAAGGGCGACAATGCCCTGCTTAAGAATTATAGGCCCATCACACTTCTGAGCCATGTCTACAAGCTGTTTTCAAGAGTTATCACGAACCGTCTCGCGCGCAGGTTTGACGACTTCCAGCCTCCCGAACAAGCCGGATTCCGTAAAGGCTTTAGCACCGTAGACCACATACATACGCTGCGGCAGGTTATACAGAAGACCGAAGAGTATAACCAGCCTCTCTGCTTAGCGTTTGTGGACTACGAGAAAGACTTCGATTCGATCGAGACATGGGCTGTGCTGCAGTCTCTTCAACGGTGCCAGATCGACTATCGGTACATCGAGGTGCTAAAGTGTTTGTACAAAAACGCCACTATGTCAGTTCGACTCCAGGACCAGACCTCGAAACCTATCCTTCTGCAGCGAGGTGTGAGACAGGGAGACGTTATCTCTCCGAAACTGTTCACCGCTGCACTGGAGGATGTCTTCAAGGTTCTGGATTGGAAAGGGCTAGGCATCAACATCAATGGCGAGTATATCACTAACCTTCGGTTTGCCGACGACATAGTTATCATGGCTGAGACCATGGAGAAACTCAGTACAATGCTCGATGACCTCAGTAGAGCCTCCGAAAGAGTGGGTCTTAAAATGAACATGGACAAGACAAAAGTCATGTCAAATGCCCATGTGACACCCACTCCCATGAAGATCGGAGACGCTACGCTCGAAGTTGTGGACGAGTATGTTTACCTAGGACAAATTGTCCAGCTAGGTAGGTCCAACTTCGAGAAAGAGATCAATCGTCGAATCCGACTCGGCTGGGCAGCGTTCGGGAAGCTACGCAATATCTTTTCGTCCCACATACCACAGTGTCTCAAGACGAAAGTCTTTGACCAGTGCGTGTTGCCAGTGATGACCTATGGTACTGAAACGTGGTCGCTCACAATGGGCCTTATCAGAAGGCTAAAAGTCACCCAAAGGGCAATGGAGAGGGCTATGCTTGGAGTTTCCCTACGTGATCGAATCAGAAATGAAGAGATCCGCAGGAGAACCAAGGTAACCGACATAGCCCGAAGAATTGCCAAACTTAAGTGGCAATGGGCAGGGCACATTGCTCGCAGAACGGATGGCCGATGGGGTCGAAAGGTTCTGGAGTGGCGACCACGTACCGGAAGACGTAGCGTTGGAAGGCCTCCCACAAGATGGACCGATGACCTTGTGAAGGCCGCAGGAATCCGCTGGATGCGGAAAGCACAGAATCGGTCGAAGTGGCGGTGCTTGGGGGAGGCCTATGTCCAGCAGTGGACGTCTTTCGGCTGAAATGATGATCGATACCATTATCTTATATATAAAATTCTCGTGTCACAATGTTAGTTACCTTACTACTCCGTAACGGCTTTACTGATTTTTACCAAATTTTATATGCATATTCAGTAGGTCTGAGAATCGGCTACTATCTATTTTTCATACTCCTAAGTTATAAGGGTTCTCCACCCCAAACAAATAATTGGCAAAACAACGTTTGCCGGGGTCAGCTAGTAATTTATAAAACTACATTCTATTGATAGTCATGATTGTGTAGATTCAATATCTCTGTATTTGTTAAATATTTATTTTAATGATAAACAAGAAAATGGCGCCGAATACATTCCAATTTCAAACACCATGCAGAATTTTCTAACTAACTTTTCCGTTACCCTTCCAAGGCTCGTGACACAAATATATGGGTTAAGGCAACATGATTGATGTCTTCAGGCAATTTGGTAGGCTTTCTGCAAACTGTGCGCCACAAAATTGCTCGTAGGCTGTCGTCCTCCGGTTTGAGACAATTAATCTTTCCTCTTTCGAGTACAGTTCTATACTACCAATGTATTTTTGAACGTAAGCGTTTTTTTTTGCCAGTCACTCTTCTAAAAGTGTTAATAGTTGGCTTTCTTTTTATGACAGCTAGGATAAATAGTTGCTTATCGTAGAGAAGTATTTGCCCCGACTTTACAAATGTCAACCTCTCGTGAACGTATTTATACAGTCGTACATAAATATGGATTATTAAAATCCCTAAAATTCCATAAAGTTTGGATTTGTATGCCTTTTAAATTGTCGGAGAAACTGGACATTTTCGGATTTTCCATTTCACTCCTTTCAATATGCGTGACCTTCACAGCGGGTTTCAAGTTGAATCCCTACAGAAAATGTTGATGAAACAAACATCTAAAGTAAACAAGGTACAGCATATTATAGGTAGAGATAGGTATGTATATACTAAGTACCTATATAAACCTGTCGCGTACTAAGTTTAATATCCTTTAATAGGAAGCAGACTGAATACCTATTCAAACTAACTTGGTGTAGGCAGTCTAAGCTCTAAACGTCGCGTTGACTTCTATTTTAAAGCCGTGAATATGCAGAGAGCCTCATATTACTGTAAGCCTCCATAACCCGCTTATCTAGTCCTTTGAGCAAGGTTCAAAGCAATTCTGGAAATATTCCACGAAGCTAAAATTTACATAGGGCTTTACCAGCAATATAAATAGTGAAATCATAGATTCACAATAAATATTGAAAGCATGGAACTGTAACCGAAAACAAATAAAAAACGGCTTCGGCTGCGATGGAAAATTAAAAGCACTTGCCTGTGTAAATAAAAAAAAAAGTAAATGACCAGAGAGTTCGTTGGGGTTCGATTTTTAAATATAGTGCCAAGCCGAATTAGATTAATCTACTTTGAGAATGAAGGCTCTGAATTTTATTTAACTTCGAATTTCGTTGTAATTAAATTGGGTGATGAGATTGGAGGTAGATAGAGTGAGTAATTATTTACTTTGGAATTTCTCCAAATAAATGATTTATCTACTTGGCTTTACCAACTGCGTTCGTACTTACTTTCTACTTATTTATTCCTTGGGGTGTTCTTTCGGCGCAGAGAATCAAGTGAAATCGATTAGTTTTTGAGTGTTGATAGATAGAGAGCAGTTTCAATTTATAGCTATTTAGGTATTTATATAGATATAGGAAAAAATACTCATCTTTCCATTACACGGCCATTAGGTATGTATTCAAAAAAATAAGCTTTGGGCATAGGCACTCAGCCGCCTCGAAACTTTTTTAAAAGTAGATTCAAGTTAGCTGCCAGGTACCAAATATAGCATGTTCGACTGTAGTTAGGTACTTTGAGAAAGATAACTTGGTACCTGTGCAGGGGCGTAGCTACCGCCGTATCTGCCGTATCAATTATACGGGGCCCCCGGGCCACGGGGGCCAACGTGCGTAAGCAAAAATTAAAAAAAACTTCCCGAATTCATCAGCAGCTATAAATGATTTAATAAATCAGTTTGCCGGCAAAAAGGCAAGGAGAGTGTATATTTAATTTGAATTGATTGTTAAAATTTTGGAAAAAGTGACAGATAGATAATTATGATGAATAAATATTTCTTTTAATTTTGTGCAAACATTGTTTTATCTTTTGTGAGAAATCTTTACCCTTCATGAGGGCCCCCAAACAAATTTTTATAAGGGGCCCGCCAAGGCACGATACACCATTGTACCTGTGTGACTTTTTAACGCTCGATGTGCATGTCTACGTCCATGTAGTTACCTACTGTAAAAGTTAGGTAGATATGATATCAAAAACTACACGTGACCGTGTAAAATTTTCATTCATTCGAATGTGGGTGAAAATTAGATAGCAAACTATCAAACTAACAGTCGAACTGTTAGTTTGATAGTTATAAATAGACGACTGTGAAAATTTGTTTCAAAATTATATTATTGCAAGCACAATTACCTAAAAAACAATTAGGTACCTATATGGTTTTCTTTCTGGTCAATCGCATTCCGATCCCCAAGATACAAGTCCTGCTTAGTTTCGGGGTCAACGATAAAACCAAAACATTGTGATGTACAGACGCCAGCACATCAAGCTACTACAATCTGTCAAATTGATTTAATAGATTTTCAACTTTAAATAAATTTGACAGATTGTAGTAGCTTGAAGTGCTGGCGTCTGTACAAACTTAATTGTGTCAAAGTAAGATCAAAAAAAAAAAAATACAAAAAGTTTTATTGGCAAAGGAAAAGTTGATCACATACTTACCACTGTATGTGATCAACTTTTCCTTTGCCAATAAAACTTTTTGCATTTTTTTTTTGTGGTTGTCTATGGAATGTCCGGGTTAAATTAAATGAATTGCGAATGAGTTTGTCAGACCTACATGTTTGTTTGACCTACTTCAATATCAACAAATTCAACGAGGCCTGTCCTTTAGAGAATTGCCAACCCTCATTTGCGTCATAAAAGGATGTCCCAGGCACAGGTGTGATTCTTTCAGTCTAGTCCAATTTTACGGGCCGTATGAGGTCCAGTTAGTAAATGTGTCTGAATATAGAGTGCATTAGACACCTAGGTAAGTACGGACTCATAAAACAGGTAGGTTTTTCTTCCCCTAAGCTCACGTAATACAATGGAGGACAATTCTCGGGTTTTCCCGCGACACCTGCCCCTCTAATGCAAAAAGGGTCGGTTTATTGCACTCAAGTTTATTTAGGCGTGTTTTCCTTAAATGGAATTTTATGTGATTCCTTTGAGATCGAATTAACTTTAATTTAAGGTATTAAGGTCTAACTTAATAAAGATTATAAGCTTGTAAAGAAAAGAAAAAACAGTGGCACTCCGGATGCCAACAGAAGTGAAAACTTGAAGAAGATCGCCTTGGTGGACGAAAAATACTTGTATAGAATTGGCCCGTAACCTTATCTAAAAAAAAACCGGCCAAGTGCGTGTCGGACCACGCACAATGAAGGGTTCCGTAGTTGGGATGAATTAATCCCAAAAACAAACTTAACTTTGTAGTTGAAAAATATGTTCTCCCATACGGAATGTATGGGAAAACATGTTTTTGCAACTGCAAAGTTAAGTTGGTCAATTATTACTCGTTAACTTGTAGAGCCTACTTAGCTGTGATAGTTTTCCTTTTAATTTCGTTATATAAACTACTATTGTGATTTTTTTCACACACTCACAACCAACCATTTAGCCGGCAGGGGGGGGACACACTTGACTCTAACAAAAATTAGGACTTTAAAGCTTAATATTTCGCAAACGGATCCCTGAATCCAAAAATGATTTTCACAAACTCGCAATGTTTTTAAAGGACCTTTCTAATGATACCCCTCACTATGGGTTAAAAAAAGAAAAAAAATAACATCACCACTTTACGTGTATGAGAGGTACCCTAAAAAAAAATGTTTTTCATAATTTTATTTTACCACTTTGTCGGCGTAATTAAAATATATACCTATGCCAAATTTCAGTTTTCTAGTACTAAGGGTCTCGGAGCTAGACCGCGGACAGACAGACAGACGGACATGACGAAACTATAAGGGTTCCTTGTTTACTACGGAACCCTAAAAAGAGTACAATAGCGTTTACAAAAA
Organism: Agrochola lychnidis; assembly: GCA_963680765.1. NCBI lineage: Eukaryota > Metazoa > Arthropoda > Insecta > Lepidoptera > Noctuidae > Agrochola > Agrochola lychnidis. The sequence continues at coordinate 10,535,998 of OY796868.1, read as the reverse complement.
AAAAATCTTCCAACACCTTTAAAGTAAAAATACTTGCATAAAACATTGATCCGTAACGTAATACAAATAAAGAGCATAATCGTGTTTACGAAAATGAGGTGTCGCGAGTTCAATTGTTTTTTCCCATCTCAAAAATGCCCAATGTGCCTAAAGGTTTCACTTAAAAAAAAAACATTATTCTGATCCTTTAGATATTATCAACGATCCGAAATATCTTTATCGTAAGTAATTATATTCTATTAAATTAAACCGCTACCTACTATGTAGTTTCTCTTGAGGAATGTTAATAAAACAAAATTCACTTTCGTGCATGCTAATGCAAAAAGGGTCGGTTTATTGCACCTAAGTATACCTACCTAGAAGTTTATTTAGGTATGTTTTTAAGCAAGTTTCCCAATTGAATTTTATTTAATTCCTTTGAGATGGAATTAATGTTAACTTAACGTCTAAAAACACAGTTCTGTACCTTCAGTGAAAAGTGATATATCTTGACCTATATCAGTTTTGATATTCTTACACTGAGTTTAACAGTAAAAAAATGCAATTTTTTGGTCTAATTGGTACCTCTCTAAGATTAAAATTGAGCAAGCTTAGTTTGGTGTAAAGTTCTCTAACTAAGCATTTTTTACATTTATTAATGTGTAAAAAAATATATTTTAAATAATATCAATGTGAACTGAACAAATATTTCAAGTACCTTAATGTATATTAATACAAATGTATGTGACTCTTGTTATGCGATCTATGTGAATTAGTACAAACTGATATATTTAGGTACACATAATCATCCAACACCAACCAATAAATAATGTGTAAAATGGTTCAAGTCATTTTAAATTAATTTACACATAAAACGACTTTAATATATGTTGTGTTAGGTGATACAACTGGATTTCTTTTTAAATTATAAAAACTATACAAATTAATCTGTTTCTTCTTACACTAAACCGTGCTCTAAGATATTATTTACCAATGTCAGTAATCAGTACTCATTTTAGTGAAGTAGACAAAGAGCCAGATTTTTTTAAAACTTTAATAAAATATCCTCAAAATCATGATTTTCCAGTTATAGATTTGTATTATTAACCGTTAAAAGAATAAATGTAAAGCTTTTTCTAGTCTCTTTGTATGTTATCAAAGATCATCAAGATTTTTGATAACTACTATTTATTGATTTATTTTCAGGAATTTAAATAAAAGTAGACAAAAATTTTTTTTTGAATAAAATAAGATCAAGATTTTCCCGTCTTCATTGTTCACGAGGTACATAATTAAAAATCTTGCTGAATATAATAAAAATAAAATGTATAAAAGGAGTATTTTTTTTTCATTACAGAGAAGAACCTACAGGTTTATAACCCAATAAGAAAATGCCGGCGGAAAATGTAATTTCCTTTAATTTTTAATCAACAAGATGCTCGCAAAAATATTTCGTCATCTTATCTTGCAAAACCGACAGTAATTAAAAAAACGGCCAAGTGCTAGTTGGACTCGCACACGTAGGGTTCCGTATGTAAGGGTTCAATGTTTAACACTACTTTTTATACCTAACAAAAACACGTTTCTAGTATGGGTCGGGGGATCCCCTTTAATTTTTAACTTTTTATTTTTACCTGTAACTGTTCAAAAGATATGACAGACGACAGACGGATGGACGGAGCCTTAGTAATAGTAAAAAAGGCACCCTTTGGGTACGGAACCCTAAAAATGTTCTCGATAGCCTTTGATTTTCGCGATCGGATATTAGACGTTTTTACTTTAAAGGCGGAACTGTGTTTAGGACTGATCTGATCGAATCCTTCTTTTTCTATAAATTAAAAACAAGTTAAGACTGCCTCGTTGGTATAATGGTTGTAAGCGCTACTGCTGAGCATGAGGTCTCGGTTTCGATTCCCAGATCGGGCAAAGTATTATTGGGTTTTTCTATCTGGAATTTCGCAGTAGCAGCTCGGAGTCTGGATTTGTGCCCGGTTGATGGCAATAGGCTCGTCCCCTATTACATGGAACTTAAACATAACTGGCGAAATGTGGGTGTACTATAGGTACACCTCTGCCTAACCCTCCAGGGAAACAAGGCGTGATGTTATGTGTATAGACGTATAACATACTAAGAATTGATGAAAACGTTACAGTTTGATTATTTTGCAATCCTTGGAAATCGCAAATATACTTAGAATGCAGTCGATATCAATAATTGAACAGACTTATTTTTGTTTTTTTCGGTTGGGTGTGATCATATAACTTCTCCCGCTCTGGGCGGAGCGGGAGGGCGTGTCAAACTTACTGACTAAAACCATAGTATAGAGAGAGGTAGTAAGCTATCTTCATACAAACGCACCGCGCGCGGCTTGTATGTGTGGGGCCATAGTATCTATGCGTCGCCGCACGCACACTTAACAAAATCTCGACCCGTTTCTCGTAAGAAACCGGTCGAGATTTTGTTAAGACGCAGATATATGACAGTGACCTTGAATGGTTAGCTTGCGTGTTCTGTACTGAGCTCACGCAACGCGTCGTACGTCCAGCCAGTAATAGGACTCGCCCATCAAGGAGCGCTGTCCCAAATTAGACGCATTATTAATTTATTACACGTAAAAAAAAAGTATTTTAATAAAACAAGTATACTAAAAGATCAATAATTTAATTATTTTTAAAATGGTGAAGTTTTCAGAAAAATACGCTCGATAGATTTTGCATCATTCTCAGTTTTTTATCCGCGTTAGACATAACTTTACAAATTAATTTCACTATGTAATATAAACATAATCAAAAATATGCCTATATTAAAATATTACAAAAACGCTCTAATTTAACTTACATTTTTTCCAAATCACTAACACTACTCGTTTAGACGTCATCTTCAGTATAAAATCATTAAAAGTTGGTTATCTTCCCCTTAAGTGTGCACATACAAGCCGCGCGCGGTGCGTTTCTATGAAGATAGCTTACTACCTCTCTTTATAGTATGCTAAAACCCACCCGTGTTCCTTCAGTTGCCTGTATGTTGCCAGGGGCCACGGTATCCCTTTCGGACAAACCCGTAACCCCAGCAGGCATTGGCTCTATCGAATCGGATGTGGAGAACAGAGTACAGTATAACTTACTAACTACATAACTAATAATAAAATTTATCACATCAAACACACAGTGCTTTTCCTCCTCTCCTACTTGATCTATGCTGTGCCCGACAGGGTCTATAATTGTAAGTAATATAATTATTTCCCCACCAACTATACAAGGTGGCAGTGACATCGACGCTAATTTTTTTACCATGGATTTAGTACATGATTCTGAACCCCCTTTTTTTTGGGTGGGAAATTATCAAATAACTTCTCTCGCTCTGGGCGAAGCGGGAGGGCGTGTCAGACTCTTACTGACTAAAACTCACCCGTGTTCCTTCGGTTGCCTTGTTGCCGGGGGCCACGATTTTCCTATCGGTTTTCTTCGGACCCCCGGCAGGCATTGGCCCTAGCGGACCCCGTCAATTCTGCTGACATCTCTTTGAGGCGCGGGTGGAACACAACGCGCCGTCGACCCGGGCTTGGTCCTTATCGGAATTTGGTCCTTCTGAACCCCTGTGTTGAAATTTATCGTCGGTTACAAAAAAAAAAAAAATCTGCTGTTTCATAGAAAAGTGAAATACGTGCACGGTCAAAATGAATGGAACAGCAGATTAAAAAAAAAAAAAACTAATCTACTCGTTTAGACGTGATCTTCAGTATAAAATCATTAAAAGTCGGTTATCGTCGCCTTAAATCAAGAAGTTTCTCGCTGTGTCCTATTTTAAAGCGATTTTCGCGCGAATACGCGATTATTATTATTTTTAACTATGAGCGCGACGCTCATAATTTTATTATGTCAGTTTTTGTTCGGTGAACTTGAACGCGTGGTCGCGCCGACAGGGCGTTTTCCGGAATTCCGAACAAATAGTGGCGTATGCACGCGATGGTCGCGTATTCGCGCGGCGGCGGCGATCGCTTTTATATCGGACGCGGGGTTATGCGGACGAAGTCGCGGGCAGAACTTAACGTACATAGTTAAGGGGACGATAGCTGACTTTTAATGATTTTATACTGAAGATGACGTTTGAACGAGTAGTGTTAGTGATTTGGAAAAAACATATGTTAAATTAGAGCATTTTTTTAATATAGGCATTTTTTTGATTATGTTTATATTACATAGTGAAATTAATTTGTAAAGTTATGTCTAACGCGGATAAGAAACTGAGAATGACGCAAAATCCGTCAAACGTATTTTTCTGAAAACTTCACCATTTTAAAGATAATTAAATTACAATTTTTTTAGTATACGTGTTTTATTAAAATACCTTTTGTCTTACGTGTAATAAATTAATAATGCGTCTAATTTGGGACAGCGCTCGTTGATGGGCGAGTCCTATTACTGGCTGGACGTACGACGCGTTGCGTGAGCTCAGTACAGACTACGCAAGCTAACCATTCAAGGTCACTGTCATATATCTGCATCTTAATATTATATTGGATTTTAGATTGTCACTCTTTCTCATTGACTGGACTAAATCCAACGAACTTTAAACGGACTTATGACGTTTAAATATTATAATTTCCTATGACGTAGGTATTACTAACACAAAACTCACAAACACCTACACTTCGAACACATCTTTGGGCATACAAATATTAATATTAGATCCAAAGGGGATTGAAACGTGCTGTTTACTCAGTGGGAATTGGATTATACGATTAGTCGTCGTTAAATAGTTGAAAATTGACGATTAACAGAATTATATATTCTAGGTTTATCTAATAATAATGTTTGGGTCTTGCTTGGGTAGGGGTAGAAATAGGGACTAATTGGTATGATAACACCTCATCTAATAAAATACAACAGACGTGGATATATTTCTTAACTATTCCTAAAGAGCCATAAAAAACCCTGTAAAGAAACCGGCACGAGGTATCCTCAGGATGACGATTGACTTGTCGCGAACTGCACATGGTCATACATGGTCATACATGGTCCTCATATGGCCTGACCAAGATTATGTCTGGACTTTAAAAGAGACTGCGACCTCTGAGTTTGTTTCGGCCTTTCTTCTCAGAGTAGTCAGATAGGAAACGCCGAACTCATCTAGCTTATTTTTAATATTTTTTTATATGACGTGTAAAAGTGATTCCGATATCATATTTACAGAATAAACAATTTCATTTCATTTCATTTCATGGCGTGTTGCCACACCGAGCGCTGGACGTAGAGACCAGCAAAAGCTGGAAGCGAAAAATAACTGTAATTTCGGAAGTCGGTGTCTTTGGTTTTGAATTTTTGTTTTTTGACACAGACTTCTGAAATTAAAGTTATTTTTCAGTTTGTAGTGTTTTTTTGGAAGTTGTTTTTTTTTGTAAAAAGTGTTTATTTTTCACTTTTTGAATACCACTGCCATTGACATACCACTGCTATGTAAATAACAGTGACTTATTATAACATCATCCATATAGACTAAGTGGGAAAACTATGTATTGTTGAAACTAATTCAAAAACTCCCCGACCAAAGTTAATATCTACAATTTATATGGGATCACTTCTGAAGTATGACCTATCAAACAAAAAAAAGATCGTTGAAATCAATTCATTATTGGCGGAGTAATCGCGTAACAAATATAGAAAAAAAAAACATAGTGTCTAAATGAGAACCTCTTCTTTTTTGAAGTCAGTTAAAAACTAGCAACACTTTCCATAAGCTGACGTTCGCACGGACGTAAAAATATCGCGGCGGGATTTTATCACTGGATTTTCAACTCTCGGTGTTAAGCCGAGAGTTGAGAATCCAATGCATAAAGAAAAATCGCTACGATTTTATTACGTCCGTGCTTACGTGGGCTAAGTGACCATGCTCTACGCTCCACAGTGCTTTTCATACTGAATTGCAGGTCAAGGGCGCGGCGAAAGTGCTTAGCCTGACGTTAAAACGCTTGCCTGAAAACTATCACGCATGTACTCTGCGAAGGCTTAGGCAGATGTGTGTTTAGCACCTACAATCATATTTCGCCAGTCATCTACAAGGTGGCAGGGACATCGTCGCGAAAACTGTTACCATGGATTCAGTACATGATTCTGAACCCCTTTTTTTTTTTTTTTTTTTTTTTTTTTGGGTGGGAAATTATCAAATAACTTCTCCCGCTCTGGGCGGAGCGGGAGGGCGTGTCAGACTCTTACTGACTAAAACCCACCCGTGTTCCTTCGGTTGCCCTGTTGCCGGGGGCCACGATTTCCCTATCGGTTTTCTTCGAACCCCCGGCAGGCATTGGCCCTAGTGGACCCCGTCAATTCTGCTGACATCTCTTTGAGGCGCGCGTGGAACACAACGCGCCGTCGACCCGGGCTTGGTCCTTATCGGACAGCGAGCTACCCATTGCTCACCGTCCGCAAGCCCGCGCCTACGGTGGCCGGAAATCGGCTCGCGATTCCCGCCCCGGGCGTCTCCTCCTGCGGCGGTTAGGGGCGTGAGGGCGCGAAATTTGCCTCTCCCTCACGCGTTCCGCCTCCTCCTTCGCAAGCATTACCGCTTCGCAGAAGGAGGTGACGGCCTGCCATTTCCTCTCGCTCCGTACCATGGCCTGAACCAGGGCCGGACGCGAGAGATCACCGCCGCCGATCGCCTCTACGAGAACACGGCGTTGCTCCGCCCAAGCCGGGCAGACCTCCACCGTATGCTCCACCGTGTCCTCAGGCCGATCCACACAATGGTGACACCCGGGTGTTTCCTCCCGCCTTATCCTGTGCAGGAACCTCCCGAAGCAGCCGTGTCCGGTGAGGACCTGCGTCAGGCGGAAGGTGAGAACGCCGTGGCGTCTCTCCAGCCACTCCTCAAAGACGGGTCTTATCGCCGCGATTGTGGCGTGCCCAGCGCGGGGTTGCGACAATCGCACCCTCCATATGATTCTGAACCCCTGCGTTGAAATTTTTCGTCGGTTACTATAAAAAATATCAGCTGTTCGATACATTTTGACGGCGTAGATATTGCACTTTTCTATGAAACAGCAGATTTTTTTAATAACCGACGATTTTCAGAATCATGTACTCACATCTGCCTAAGCCTTCGTGGAGTACAAGCACGATGTTTTAAATAAAAATTGTTACAAAATATTGGTTACATCATTCATGTTGAAATTATACATGTGAGAACAATGTAGAAAGACGTGCACGTTAAAAGCGTCCTTAATAAAAATATAAAACAAAAACAATTAAAAAACCGTGGCAGCTAAGAGATGACCAGTCCCAACTGACGGCGCCCGTTCACGAACATGACGCATGGAATAGCACCATTCAGCTCAACCATTTAAAAGGGAGCTAAATGATCCAACACACGCGCCACCATCAGCGAGGTATCTGAGTGAGCATGACATACTCACAGCCGCCAGGGCACATTCAAGTCAATGAAAGACATATTGCTCGGTAAATGGTAACTCTTTAGTACATAGTGCTCACGCCTGTGCTATGCAATTATACAATACAAAGGAGATTGAGTTATACAATGGTCTTACAATCTTCAGCAGCTCCAACAGTATTTGCAAATGTTAATCAATTAAGTAGTTGTGGTTGTGGAGCAGGACCAGCATTGAGCCAAGTATTTTTGGTGATGGTGAATGATGATGATGATGATGAAGACTTTTATACCCAAGGTGCGATGCTCAGTAGTACCTAACACATGCTACCACCAGACCTAAAAAAGCAGTAGATTGTTTCTACACAACCATGCGCAAAAGGTGCGGTTCCATGGTGCGCAGGGTGTGGAGCAGCTCCAACAGTATCCTAAGCATGATTTCAAGTCGCCTAGACTGTGTTTTCGTGGGTCGCTGTTGTGCCATCTCACATGGGCTGTCACAGCGGTGATACACTACTATTTGTGTCAGAATATAGTTGTAAGTGTTGTTATTCAGATTCAGATTCAGATAACTTTATTTGTTCAAACATGTGTGTACATACGATAAATTGCATGCAAGGTGTTATAAGTACATGGAGTTGTGCTAACATGTTTACCATATTGTCATGGTGTGCAAATATTAAAATACAAGTTTAGAATTTAAAATAATAATAATGTAACAACATTCATTAACACTGACAATGCTGACATAAGTAAATAAATTGAATTGACTGATTACATAATTGATTCATATAGAAACAGGAGTTACATAAAAATTGTCAAATATTCAATTATCAAAATAAAAAACTTTACACAATAATATAAAATAATACAATATTAACACAGGTCCAAAATATTCAACACAAAAAATCATTATTACACTACATACATTATAGATTAAAATAATATATAGAACAGCATGTCAATTTAAAATGATTCCTTTAAAAATTTATTCACATCATAATATGCTTTACTAGCTAAAAAAGATTTTACTTTCCTTTTAAATGCTTCTACGCTCTTTTTATGTCATTTGTGAGTCCATAATACTTGAATAAAGATAATTCTATTCTATTCTATAAAAGTTCCAATGTCAATCTGCCTAGCCTTTTCCCAACTATGTTGGGGCGGCTTCCAGTCTAACCAAATGCAGCTGAGTACCAGTATTTTACATGGAGCGACTGCCTATCTGACCTCCACAACCCAATAACTGGGTAATATGATACCCCTTGGTAAGACTGGTTGTCAGACTTCCTTTCTTTCTTTCGCTATAAAAGTTCCATTAATTTATATTTATCGCTTCATTACAAGCCGTATTTCTCGGACTTTTCCAAACGAAGTGCTTCATAATAGAAAACTTCTTACAAAGCCCTGACTGACGTTGACAACAAAGACCAATTAAATTAAATTAGCCATTAAAGTTCTTTTGTTTGAGGTGTAGAGTATTGTTTTCATTACTTAATGAGCTAATTACAAGCTTTTATGTTAGTGAAAGAGCATTGTTGTAAAGGCTTTTTTGAAACATTCAAAGAGAAAAATTGCGAGTATTAAACCGTTTATAAAAAGCCATTTTTAAAAGGGATATTTACTTCAATTGGTGGAGGCCAAAGTCGTTATGGTTATTGATAGAATTGAATGCAGGTAATTCAATCATTAGAGGTCGTTCATGGAGTTCGTGATTGCTTATTTATAATTAATAATTATTATCATGAGAAAATATGGAAAATCTATTTTTATTGATGTGTCTCTTCATATCAATGAAAATAGATTTTCTATATTTTCTTTCTTATTTTATCAATTAGTATTAATTAACAGATCTAGGTATCATAATCAGCCTATAATGTTCCCACTGCTGGGAAACAGACCTCTTAGTGAGAGGGAGTGGGCCGTAATCCACCACGCGGGCCCAGTGCGGGTTGGTGGATGTCACAAGTCTTGGAATTTTCGGTTCTAGGACATGCCGGTTTCCTCACGATGTTTTCCTTCACCGTTTTGAGAGCAGTGGTGATGAAATAATTTACACAAAGTAAAGTGCCTGTGTGGGTTCGAACCTACGACCTCCAACTCGTAAGTCGCGGTCGTTACCACTGGGCCACCACTGCTCACTTCTAGGTTTATAAAATATCAATTATAAGAATAAAAAACCGACCAAGTGCGAGTCAGACTCGTACACGAACGGTTCCTCACCACCGTACAATATTTAGCAAAAAAAGTATTTTTCAGCGTTTTAATTTATTTTATTTTAGTTTTATTATTTGTTGATATATCGGTAATGGAAACACATAATCTGTCAAAATATTTTAACTGTCTACCTTTTACGGTTAATGAGATACAGCCTGTTGACAGACAGACGGACAGAGGCTTAGTAAGATTCCGTTTGGCGCCCTTCGGGTACTGAACCGTAAAAAGCATAACTATACTCCATTTGAAATAAGATTAGACATTTAACTAAACATTTTTTACAGTCCGTTTAACCGATTTTGACTTCTATTGCGTTGGTGGCATGACAAATGGCAGCTGCAATAAACAGTTGGTTTGTAACCACTTTTTTTGCTTTTAATGCCATCCTTATGCCTACGGTATAGAAGTCAAAATCGGTTGAACGGACTGTAAAAAAGGTTTGTTTAAATGTCTAATTTTATTTCAAACGGAGTATAGGTTATGTGATAATCTTGTTCTAAACAGCACTAATTTTGCAGTAACCTGTAGCACCTGCTACGCCGTAGCGCTACGCTGCTACGAAGATGTAACACTGAATAGAAAGATTACATAAATACTCGATTTATTGATACTAGCTACAATTTTGATCGAATTAATCTTTACAGTATTAGGCGTGGGTATCTAAGGGAAGCCCGGTTTGACCTTGGACTTTGTATTAAAAAAAAAAGGTCTTTCGGTACCTTTACCAGACATTGATCCTTATTAAACTGTCTTGTCTTGTTAAACCATTTCAAGGACGACCGTAGAGGGTTTTAAGAAGGGATTTGTTCGATAGCTAAGTTTTTGTCGGTATTGTGATATGGGTCGAATACCGTAGCGGTAATGAGGGATATCCTTTGATAGCTGTTTTTTTCGGTGTTGGTTATTTGTTCCATAATTTTTATAAATTTTCGTTATGTAAAATAAATAGCATAGGAAAACAATTAATTTTATGCTAACAATAATATTTATTTTTTTTAAATAAAAACGACAAACATTTTAGTTTATAAAAAAAAAAAAGTTATTTTTCACTTTGTAGTTTGGAAGTCGGTTATGTTTTTTGTAAAAAAGTTTTTTTTTTTTCACTTTTTAGTGGGTTGGTTTGTAATTTATCTAAGTTACAATAGCCTTATATCAACTGCTCATCAAAAATACCCAAATCGCTATAGATGTTCCTTTAATATTTGAAGAGTTCCCTCGATTTCTCCAAGATCCCATCATCAGATCGTGACCAAATGACAATGGGACCAACTTTAAAGTATACCCTTTCAAACAAAAAAAGAATTTTTCAAATCGGTCCAGCCGACTTCGAGTAATCGGGGAACATACATAAAAAAAAAAAATATCCCGACGAATTGAGAACCTCCTCCTTTTTTTTGAAGTCGGTTACAAATAGTTTGTCAATTCATAAAATGAATAAAGATTTGATTTTACTTTTGACTATGGTTTATTTGAGTACGTCAATCTAGTCAACGAACTCTTGACCTCAAAAACAGCGTAGGTACATGTCAATAACCTAAGTATTACATCTAGAAAGTACTATTAGTACTATCTATAGAAATAGAATTGATATTGATGGTCCCATCGGCAGGTCCCTTAGCAACGTTAAACATTTCATCGATATACTCGTGTTGTCAGACGATTGATTAGAAGTGTGTGTGCACAAATATATGAATAAATTCCTCCCACATATATCATATTCATAATAATATATTAATTAATCTACCCGTCTAATATTTATCTTCGGAAATCCGCTATAATAATGCTTCTAACAAATGAAGATGAATAGGCAAGTTGTTATGAAAGGAAGAAATGAAAACAGAAAATGAGCACAAGAAAGAAATGTTATGATCGTTTCTAGAGATTATTTTGTCCTTTGAGGACGTTTGCTAGGCTTTAGTTTGTATAGAAAAATAGTAGAATAGAACTAAATGGCTTATAGTTGATATGTAAGGGCTTAAACACACGAATACTTACGATAAAATAGTAATACCAACACCTGAATAGGGTGTCGTTACGCAGCTAAATCAAGGGCTTGATCCAGAAAGCGGTACCTCTGGACCAGAGTTGGGCAAAATTTATTCGAATGACGAATAACGAATGAATAAATTGCTATTTCGTTATTCATGAATAATAAATAACTTATTTTATTCAAAGGTAAATTATTCGAATGACGAATACATTATTTTAATAAACAAAAATAAAACAAGGAATAATGGCATTTAAATCAAATATTTATTTGCTTTCAATTATCATGTATTTACAGTTATGATTATTTCTTAAGGCGGGGTAAACCCAAGCGCAGTAGGCATTCAACGCTTACCCCAGCCCCTGCAACGAGTAGCGGTACGTAATAAATTACGATGCGCGGGTGACGCGCGCGTCAAGCGTACCGCTCATGAGTTCACGACCTTGCGTAGGTAGTAAGTTGGGTCACAGAATAGAGCAATGCAGTAGATCAACTTGAATTGATTAATATAAGTTTATTTTATTTTTCTATTTAGTAAGGGTTTTTTAAGGTTATAGATAGATTAGATAGGTATTGTATAAACTTGAACCTAATGAATAATAATAAAAAATAAGTGGAAGTAGGTACTTTCTTATACTTTTTGTGGATACGGTGGATTTAGAATCTGTCTGACACGAAGATCATGAATACGGGTAAGATTCAAAACTACGCGCTGTGCGCTATTCGACTTTCTATAAGGATGCAAAATCTTCGTGCTACAATATACAAAATCAAGTAGTAGGTACTTAGGTAGGCACATTTACTTTAGAAGCATTATATTACAATTCTTAAATTACAATATCAATATTGTAATTCAAAAAGTTTTAGAGGTATAAATGTTATTTTGTGTTAAACATAATGTGAAGGCTGGGGACTCAATAAAAAAAAATTAAAGGTATAAAAATAATTTATTCAAATAGTGCTAATAAAAGTACACACTTTTATTCTAATAAGTTTTAGAGGTATGAGGAACAGGGTGTAAAGTTCACTCATCTTCTATATAAAAGGGAGGATAATCCGACCAGATAGGTGTCGTGTCTGGTGGACAACTGCCCAACGATTGATGTCGGGGAAATTACACATATAATATTCGCGTGTTAAACAATGTTTGCGCGATGCAGGATGTTGTGTGAAGTCAGGTCTTTGATGCGAGTTTCGCATGTGGCGATGTAGATGCCGCCACAAAGTCATCAAAATCATTTATGTACAACTGGCTAAAATTCGTTGAAATTTAGCTGTCTCGGTTTGCATGGACCTAGTTGTTTAGATTGACTCGAAATTTGATCCTTGGATTTGCTTGGACCTGGTTGCATAGGTTTATCATTTACATTTTCTTTGTTACCTTGCAATATTATGTCTCGTATGGGCATACCACGAATTTGTCGTGGATCCACAATCTCTGGTAATAAACATTTCAAATAAAAATCTTTAATTTGTTTCTCCATGTTCACCCTCCAAAATTCGTCATCTCTTGAAATATTTTCTATTACTAGTGGATGATTTTCACCGGACCATATTCCAAAAATGCATTGGTTTCTTTCGGTTACATGGAGTTGACCCTGCACTTGGTAATACCAATTACTGTTTTTGTTTAAAACTTTTGTATTTTTTTTTTTATCGTATTTAAATATTTGGATTTTGTTTTCCTTAATAGCAGCATCTATTCCTTTTTTATATGCCGTTATTGGACATTTAATTTCTACTATCGTGTCGTTCCCAACTATACCGTCGGGTGTAGCCCCAATAAATGGGTATTTTTTGTCAACAAAAAGCCCACAGGGCTCGATCACTATATTTTTTTGTCGTTCTAGTTGTTGAAGCGCCTGTTTTTCGTTTTCCACGCCATGAGCCACTGATAAAATGTGAGATATTTTTTTTTTATATAATACATTTTTTACTGTTGGAGCAGTACTTCTGGATAGTTTTCTCTTACAAATTGTGCCAAAATTTGATGCCGTTATTATATTTTTTCGTAACTCTATCCAATCACTGCAATCCCTTTGTAGGACAGTGCTTCTTTCAATATTGTGCCTATCATTTGTTAAGACTTCTAAATTGTTGAGGAAGTCTTCCTTCGCTTTTTCTAATTGAGCTGGACTCATATCAGGAGCTGAACTTGTAGGCCCGTAGTTGTGCTGTTCAGAAGTTCCTTCAAATCTTCTTATTTTTTTTGTGGGATGATCTCTATTTAATTTTCTTTTTAGTGACCTTTTCTTCTCAATTTCTTTCACCTTCCCTCTAGGACTGCTTCCAAGAATCGCTCTTTGGACAGATGAAACCGCAGATTCATTGTTATAAGAAACCACAGCGGCTGAACATCGACCTTGATAACCTCGTCTCAAGGAAAAATTTACTCTTTTTCCACCTATAAATTTGGCAATAACGCTATTGAATCGTTCTACCGCATTTGTGTCCACATCTTCTATGAGACTTCGAGCTTTACTTGCTACAGTAGCGATGATGGCATTGACCCGGAAGAAGAAAGTAGAGTTTTGAATGTCTCTCATTGTACTGTTATTTAGATTTTTATCTTTAGAGCAGTTATAATCATAACAAAGGCGATGATCACCATAAGCATGTGCCACCGAATTGGTAATGTCTTTATGCAGCAAATTAATAGAAACGTTTTTCGATTTTTCTGCATGTTTGTGAAATTTTATTGATTTTACGATAACTTTTCGCATGCTCATTACTTTCTCATTTGTAAGTGTTTTTCTGTCTTTTATTGGATATTTTGTCTCTTTTATAATACCTCGCAATTTATTACAGAAGTTTCGTAGGATATGATTCCTGCATTCAATTTTTTCTACGGTATAGTTAAGGTGATCATAGGGTTTTGCTTCCAACACTTTGTTATATGTAGCTGAGTCTCCATCTCCAATCATTCTTGCATATATTAAACCATACATATCAACTGATGCTTTGAAGCCTTCAGCAATTATATCAGCTTCCATGCCACTAGAAGATCCGTTATAGTTTTTGTAACAAGCGTGATTTTTAGGTGCGAGTCCTTGTTTTTGGGCTCTGGCACAAACCAGACAGTATTTATTTTTCACTCCCATATAAAGTACTTCCCCGAATCGTTTTCCTATGATTGCTGCTGTCCCTGACATTGATCTATAGTTATTACCATAAGATCTTAAGCCCCAAGCGCCATCAACATACACGTCTACGAGAGCCAATCCGTTTTTCATTCGACCTTCAGCCATGGCCGCTTCTTTCTCACGTTTGGCAGCCCTTTCCATAGATTGTGCTGCAGTTTTTTCCCAATTTTCATAAACAAAATCTTGTAGACGTGTATAAAAATTTTGCGAAAATACCGGCACATCCATAGCAGAAAGTATCTCCTCAAATTGCGCAAATCCAACACCAGCAGCTACAATGCCAGTGGTTGCAGCAACATTTATATTAACATTTTCTACACTGTCAGATTTCTCTGAATCGATTACAATTACTTTCCGACAGACGTTACATTCAAACTTAAATTTTGATATCATCCCTATCCGTTTTTCTCCTATCAACTTGAAATATCCAACTTTGCAATCAAATAAATCGATGTGATGCATTTTTTCTTGAAGTTGTGACATAAGGTAATTCATGTCAACAATTCGTCGTCCACTGATGGGTTGATAGTCGTTTTCGATTTCGTTTTCAATGGTTAGAGTATAGTTTTCAATTTCCTCCATTGTTCTAAAAAAAAGTTTTATTTTTTTAATGTAACCTATTGTATTTCACATAATAATATTTGTAAAACAAAAAGTATAAACTTACTCATTATTATTATTAGGTGATACATGACTTCGTTCATCTAAAGGCATTTCAGCTAGTGTCACATGAGCATTGGCAGCATTAATAGTCGTTCTATAACAATAAAATAAATGATGTTTAGTTTCAATATTCATAGTTGTAAGCAAATGCGATAGACATAAGATATACAAAATTTCGCAACTTATCGGGCATTTATCTATCATGCCGAAGGCATGCCGTAGCATATTATTGTCTGATTTTAATTGCATCGGTTAACAGTATAATTGTTTAATAAGTAGGTACATTAGGTACATTAGTAGGCAGTTACTTACTCCTCAATATTAGGGTTATTCAAATAAACAGGCTCTAAAGTCATCAATGGAGACATGTTACGCCCTTCTGCATGCTCTATTGACCTGTAACGCAAATGTTGATTTTGACTTTTTGGTAATTAACTAGTCAAATTTAAAAAAAAAATCAAATATCCCGATCATACCCGCCTGTTTAATAAAGACAATCACATTGAAATTAATCCATCCGTTTCAGAGCTACAATGCCAAAGACAGATACACGGGCACATTGATTTGATTTTCAAACAGTAATATAATAATAAATAGGTAGGTGTGTGGTGATTCGGACCACAATCTAATAGGTAATTGATTGCCTGTATCGGGATGTGGTATCCGCTCTAGGGGAGGCTGCCATTGTTAGCAGGGAGGCACGAGTCGTTGGTAGGAGGTCGAAGCGTGTGGTGGGTTGGGATAAGCACGTCCGCGAGGCTCACTCGTACGCTAGGCTTAAATTTAGTGAGTGGCTTGATTGTGGCAAACCAACGTTTGGCGTGATTTATGAGGAAATGTGTGACACTCGTAAGATCTTTAAATCCAAATTAAGGTGGTGCCAGAATCACCAAGACTAAATACAGATGGACATCCTAGCCGAGTTGCATACGAAAAAAGACTTTCGGGGCTTCTGTAAGTCTACAAAAAAGCACAACCTTAGGACTGGTTTGCCGGTGAGCGTCGATGGCGTGTCTGCTGAAAGGGATATTGTCAATGTTTTTAAATCCCAATTTTGTGTCAAGCCAAGCAGTATTCCACCATCTGAGGTATTCGATGCTGAGTCACAGTGTACTGTCTTGGAACCAAGAGTTAAGTTCTCAGCTGTGGACATAGCTAAAACCATAGGGTGTATGACCAGAGGTAAGTCTCCAGGACATGACGGATTCAGCATCGAAAAAATAAAAATAAAATATCATCATTCGGCGTTGTCGGTGTCCTAAAATAATAATCATTAATTTAACATTAATGTTTAAAAAAACTGTACAAAACAAATTTTAGATTTGTATGTCCCTAAAAAAAACTTACTTGGTAGCAGAGGGTTGCAAATCAATAGGCTCTAATGTAATATAAGATACGTGAGTCTTATCCGAAGTATCGTGACACGGATTTCTGAAAAAAAAAACTCCTCTTTATTATAATGAAAAATTTACTAAATCAAAGATAGTATTGCGGCACTAAGTGCAATAGGCGAGCCACACCGGATACTAGAGAGCCGGCCACCACGATTGCGCGTGGCCGGCTCCATACATTTTTATTATTCGCGCGGACTGAATTTTCAGTGGTCAAGCCGTCAGACCGGTTTGGACAATAATAGGTACCTAATGGAATGTGAACGGTTGCAAAAATGATATAGGTTTCAGTTTCGCTTCAGGCAGTCGGCGATTGGTAAATTTTTATACCTAAACTGACTATTGTTCGGGAGTGATTTTTCTGTACGCTAGTATAGTATGTAGGCTATTTTTATTCTGTGGTGAGGATTCCGATCATCAAGAAAACAAATACAGTACTTACTGTTCTTCTGTGCTTTTTTTCCCAACAAATAAGCCTTTTTTATTTCGATACATTCTTGAACTGAAACAATAAAATTAAGTTATGATATTAGAAACATTAAATCAGAGCAGGATCTAATAAACTAAAACAATGAAGGTAGGTAAGAAAAAGAAAAACCTTTCTTTGAACCTACTGCTATTATTTAGACTGTGGCACAGTTTTACTATCCATACAGTTACTGTTGTGAAACGAATGTACTTGCGTAGAGCAAAGGCGGGGTACTCGCGGGGGTCAAGAGGCGCGGGCCACGGCCCCCGAACATGCTTAGTTTTCACACTCGAACAACTCTCACACACAACTCAATAACAACAACAATTCTATGCACGAAGGTCGAAATTTGCGTGTAACAGCGTGAGTACCTAAGCCGACGTGCGCACGGACGTAACAAAATTGCGGCGATTTTTTTTCGTGTACTGGATTTTCAACTTTCTGCTTAGCGCCGAGAGTTGAAAAATCTAACTGTGTGTTTTTTCAACGCGCTGGGACGAGAGTGCGTCCCAGCCCGTTGGATTCTCAACGCTCGGCTCAACACCAAAGTTGAAAATCCAGTGCGCGATAAAATCTCGCCGCGATTTTATTAAGTCCGTGCGAACGTCGGCTAAACGTAAGGAACTAGGCATCGGTGTCGCGCGATATCAAAGGCATTTCACAACTGGTAGGGAAATAATAATTATCGTAATACTGTGACTGTGGTCAATAGAGATAAATAATAAAAATAAATATAACTTACCATATTTCTTTCGCGATTTTCTTTGCCTTCAACCGTGATTTAGTCTTATTTTTATTACTTTTATTTGCCATTTTCACCAAACAATCAACACACACATGAGAAATAAACACACAAACAAAAGTAAACAACACACAAAAACAAACTCAGATCTTTATAAGTTCTTTAAAATAATAATTATATACAATTTATTTAATTTACTAGTAGTATTATTTATGCAGCGGGAGAGAAGCGCGCGCGAAAAAATTTGGCACAGGTCTTGCCTCGGTAACGTCTCGCAGGACACTAGCAAGTGACGCGCGGATCGAAAATCACTAAAATAATCGATTAAAAAAAATTGTTAATATAATGAAAAAAACGATCGGGTAGAACGGATTCCAAAATGAATTACCTATAATTTGATGTTATTTATAGAAGAAAAGGAGTATTAATACTTTTTAAAAATGAAATTTAGCTTGTAAAAATACTGCAAATCGAACTAAGTTCGGTATTTTTTTCTATAGAGAAAATTTTATTGTATCGTGTATTGAACGGGTACATAGTAAGGAGAATGAATGTATCTAAAATATATATTTATTTCAGATTCCAAATGTCATAATTTGCCTATCAAAACAAAATTCTTAAACAGGCAAAAACGGGAACACCCAGCCTTTTTCATCACTACTCTTTCTTCAAACATGTTGTCAGACAATCTGCTTGACTTTGGCAGGTTTATTATAGTGGCGTAAGAAAAAACGCGTTTTACTGATGCAGATGAAGGCAATGGTGTATTGTATTTTTGAAATATAGTTTTTATTTCGGGATAACGATCTAAAACATTGAAAGTACGATCTTCTTCAGCAAAATATTGAGATACTATTACATCAGCCCTGGTTTTCGGTGATTGCTTTTGTATGTCAGCTTCGCTTCCCGAGTCTGATTCGAAATAAAAAAAATCGCTTTGTCTTTCATAAACGGTCATCCGTAGAGTCCATATGTTACATATGAATTTTCAAAAAATATTTAAAATAACGAATAAAATCACGAATAATTTATTCGTAGGAAATTTATTTACGAATAATTTATTCGAGAATGAATGATTTGCGAATAATTTTATTGCGTATAAAATTGTATTCGAATAATTATCCAGATAACAAGTTATTCGAATAATGCCCAAATCTGCTCTGGACACGGCGCGTATCGTTAGGAGGTTACTCTCTCCGGAGCCCTGACCACCGGTCGCTTGGACCCTGTTCCCGATACCGGTGGACTATAATTTTTAAAATGTTTTAAAAATATAAATTATGTTTTATAGGAAATAATAATACCAGCCTATTAATGTCCCACTGCAGAGCAAAAGAGCTCTTCTCATTCAGAGAAGGCACGAGCTTTGATCACCACGGTTGGTCAAGGTAGATTGGCGATTTTAGACTTATATCACATTAATATTATAAAGGCGAAAGTTTGTGAGTGTGTGTCTATGTTTGTCTCTTCTTCACGCTCAAACGGCTGAACGGATTTGGATGAAATTTGGTACACAGATAGTTTATAACCTGGATTAACACATAGGATACTTTTTATCCCGATATTCCCACGGGATCGAAACTTCTGCGGGTGAAACCGTGGGGCGCAGCTAGTTATTAATAAGTTCAGGGTTCCTCACGATGTTTTTCCTTCATCGATGTCTGGATGTCTAAGATAAACTTCGTTTTGGCCCGGCTTTATACTTACCTAAATATGTATGATAAGCCATCAAACGGAATCGTACACTTTTTTATTGACTCTTGAGAAATGTCTGGACAATAAAAGAGTGACCTTGACCCCTGAATTGGTTTCGGGAATTCTGTTCAAAGGTAGGTAGCCGATATGAAATCTCGACACCACGAAATTTGTAACATACGATTACCTCATGGTACGTACAACATGCAACATGGTACTTACAACATTTTCATATTGTTTTGTGTTGAATTAGGAAATGAAACGAAAAATGGTTTTGAAATCGAGTTTGTTTCTGATTTTTTTTATCGAGCAAATTACGATTTATCGTGTTTTGAACCGTCACTTTCTTGTATCTACGACATTTTTTTTTAAGACTTAAGTACAGTAATTTGACTATTTAAAATTGATTCTAAAACAGGCAACCCCTCGTTAAATAAAGAGCTTCAACATAAAATTAAAATGTAAAAAATCGTTTGGTATTTGCATTAAAAAAAATTTAATACAAATTTCAGAGGGTGAATTTAATTTACAAAAGCCTTTTTTCTCTCCTAGGATTGTCTTAGGTATCAGGTATCTTTATTTTTCTCCCTTTTAATTCGGTTGATAAATGAATCCAGACTTAAGTGTTGTCTGAAATCTGATTTGACCCAAGATATCTTAACAATTTTCATTAAATGAAGTCAGACGAGTAATACCTATTTTACATGGTAAAATATGTAAACAAAAAAGTAACAACAAGTAATATTATCCCAGAAAACCTTTTCATCTATCTAATATTAAACAGAGTAAGAGCGAATTTTGTGAGTTTGTGTATATGTGGAGGGTAATCTCCGGAACCACAATATTTGAAATATTTTTCTTTCACTATTTTAAAGGTACATTATTTCAGATGGACATAGGCTATTATATTATGTAACTAAATAAAAAAACCGGCGAAGTGCATGTTGGACCACGCACAGTGTAGGGTTCCGTAGTTGGGATGAATTTATCCCAAGAACAAACTTAACTTTATAGTTGAAAAACATTTTCTTTCATACGGAATGTATGGGAGAACATGCTTTTAACTTGTAAAGCCTACGCAGCTGTGATAGTTTTGCTTTTAAATTCGTTATATAAGCTACTGCCGTGAATTTTTTCACATATCTAAAACCAACCATTTAGCTGGCAGGGGGGGGGACACTTGACTCTAACAAAAATTTGCACTTTAAAGCTTAATATTTCGCAAACGGATCTCTGAATTCAAAAATGGTTCCAACACACTCGCAATGTTTTTGAAAGACCTTTTCAACGATATCCCACACAAAGAGATAGAAAAAAAAAACATTCCCAATTTACGTGTAGGGAAGGTACCCTAAAAATATTTTTCATAATTTTATTTTACCACTTTGTCGGTATAATTTATATGTATGCCAAATGCCAAATTAAAACTTTCTAGTACTAACAGTCTCGGAGCTAGACCGCGGACAGACAAACAGACGGACATGGCGAAACTATAAGGGTTCCTTGTTAAAGAGATGTACTTAATGATACTAATGAATTACTCTCTTGAATTCATGCAAGCCTAGTACTTTTTGTTCGGTTACTGCTCAGAACTTGTGCACAACGTGTCATGAACATAATACCATCTTCACATGTAAATTGCACCCGTGCGGACCCGGGTTTTATTAAAGAATAAATCACACATTGTTACTAAAAAGTCAGAACCCCTCTGGAGAGTCCCAAGAATGTCTATTATAAAACATACCCTTTGGTGCTCCTCTGAAAAGGTCCTTGACTGGAAAATTTTATCAATATTATATGAAAATTCCAGAGCAAATGTAAACTGACGTCCTTTAGGAATGGTTTTCTCAAGAGATTTAACTATAACGTTTTATGAAGATGGCTTTATTGTAAAATGTCTGTCTTTTGGGAATAATATTGTTTATTGCTCATAACTTCAAAGTAGGTAGGTACTCTACATATGAATTTGATAGTAAAAAAGTAATCAATGTCAATGATTTTTCAGTCTTTTTGTTTTTACCTTCATTAGAATCTTATATAAAATCTTACAAAATACAACAGACGTGGATATATTTAGTAACCTGTTCCGCTTAGCTATTTCTAAAGAGCCATAAAAAAATCCTGAAAGAAAACGACACGTGTTTCACCTCTCAACGAGGCATCCTCAGGATGACGATGGACTTGTCGCGAACCCGAACACGGCGTGTTGTCAGCGCTCGGTGTCGCGACAAGTCCATGGTCATCCTGACGATGCCTCGTTGAAAGGTGAAACACGTGTCGTTTTCTTTCAGGAGTTTTTAATGGCTCTTTAGAAATAGCTAAGCGGAACAGTTTACTAAATTTATCCACGTCTATTGTATTTTATAATGGATTTCCGCAAGGTCACGCCTGAATCAATTAACTGTATGAAATCTTAATTTTTTTTCATGGAGTTATTAGAAGAAAGGTACGTGTTTTCTCCATCTGAGGAGGTATATATTACTTACAGGCTTACCTCCGTCTCCAGTAGATCTACTATTTAGCTGCCCTGATTTCGAAGCGATCGGTTGAATGGTTGCCATTCCTAAATTCCTAACCTGAGGCATTCTATTGTCAGCAAATGTATAATCTCTCTATTTACCAGTCAAGTCAAAATTAGGGATTTAGAACTTAAAACGTGTTCTAAAAAGCGAACCATAGAGTTTTTTTGCCCGATCTCCATAAAAGACTAGGTACGTTCGGAGTTTTGGATACGTTCGGAGTTTTGGATACGTTCGGAGATTTGGATACGTTCGGAGTTTTGGGTACGTTCGGAGATTTGGATACGTTCGGAGTTTTGGATACGTTCGGAGTTTTGGAACGGGCAACTAGTTTAAACTTTCTGATTAATTGGCTGACTCTTACAGTAATAGGTATTACACCTGCTTACACAATAATTACAGTCATCATCATCATCATTTCAGCCAAAAGACGTCCACTGTTGGACATAGGCCTCCACCAAGCATCGCAACTTCGACCGGTTCTGTGCGTTCCGCATCTAGCCGACTCCTGCGTATAATTACAGTACGTTCCCGTTAATAAAGCACAAATATATGGAGCTTATTACACAATTGTTCAAACACATGACGACACGCTAATTGGTACTTGTTCTAAGGTCAAGATTCACAGATCGCACTTTGATTTGAATTTGCTGAGTAAAGTTTGCGTTTCACACGAATATGTTAACAAATTACAGTATAACTATTTACTTAATGTCCCTTAGCAAACCTCGTGTTTCGTCAGTCGTTGGATTTCTATCAGTTGCCCTTTGTATTTGGTGCAGATCGGACGCTCTCAATCGACTTGGAAGTACATAGAGTTGTTAATACTCTTTTAACTTGATGTAATTTATTTAAAAAATGGGAGGAAAGCTGCTAAAGTAGCAGGCACGATAATAGTTTTACAGCTCTATATAGTTCACACGGAAATCAAAACGGTACAACAATAAAGTGCTTCTGAATTTAAATTATTATACACGATAAATCTAATAATTGATGGACATGCATTCGTTTGTATTCGGAAATCCGATGATTCCCGAGGGACATTATGAAAATAGTCAGACCATGTACTATGTTCTTATTATAAGTGAATATGAGCAAGCGTTTCATACGAATCATATTCATTCTCTTGCACCTATCCCAATTTAATAGGGTTCGGCGCAACAATGTTTTTCGTCCATACTTCTTATTCGCTTATAAGGTTTACATTCATATAAAACGCAAACTTTACCTAACAAAGTCTATGTTAGCAAATAAGGAACACATAAAATTTGTCGGGTACAGTAAATAACTATTCTTTTGGAAGTAGGCGGGTCTCGAGTCTCGAAAGGCTAATTGAAATGAATCCTTTAAGTTTGAGTTAAGTTGTAGGTGTTAATAAAAGCAATAGTACTGTTGTTGTAGCCGAGGGAGGGTCGGAGGAGATGCCGGCGGCTACGGCGACGGACCCCAGTGCCGAGCAGAAGGAACGGCTCATCGCGGCTGTCAAGAAGGAGGTCAAGCAGTTGATGGAAGAGGTAACTAACCAATTTAATTATTCTTCGTTATTAGATAAGTATTCATTACCTACAGGGTGTGAAAAGACCGATCAAATAATCGTTATCTACGCATTCTGTACATGAAACTACGTAACATTGAACAAAAAATATTGCTGGGAAACGATATATTGTTGGTGTGAAAAATCGCTTTTTACGACAACACCCAATTAAACGCCGGCAAAACATTGTATTTATGGGTGTATGCAACAGATGATGATGTATTTCTGTTGCCGCTATAATAACAAGTACAAAAAATTTAATGAAATAAATATTTAAGGGGGCTCCCATACAACAGACATGATTTTGTTGCCGTTCTTGTACTTCGTGCGCGAGTCCGACTCGTACTTTACCGGTTTTTTTTTATAAACGAAAGCAGTCCCTACCTAACACCTTCATAACAATAGCTATGGGTAAATACTTTACTTTTGTAGGGTATTATAGAGACTAAATTCAAATATGGCTGAGTGGTAAAAGCTTGTAGACAGATTTGACACTAATAAAGGTGGACAAAGTAAGCAGCATTAAGTTACAGCTTCACTTTACAAAATAATTTCCTACGACCTTGGAAGAATATTCAATCTTAAATAATTTTAACGTTTAATAAAAACTAAACTCAAACTCAAAGCATTTATTTCAATTAAACCATTTACAGGCACTTTTGAATTGTCAAAGAATCGGTCAGTTAGTCAGAAAGTTGAAGCTAGTTGCCCATTCCAAAACGTAGATCTCTATAGAGAAGAATGGGCAAGAAACTCCAAGGCCACTCTTTTAAATATAGATATTACAAAATTCTGGGTACATTATTCTTGTTGCTTCTATATGTGACAACAATGTACAAAAAATAATCAAAACAATTGAAAATATAAGATTAAAAATAAGCCCTGGCAGATAAGAGATGACCAGTCTCAACTGACGGCGCCCGTTCTCAAACATGACGCGTGGATCAGCACCATCCAGCTCAACCATTTTGTAGGGAACCGAATGATCCAACACACTCGCCACCATCAGCGAGACATTTAAGCGAGCTTGACATTCTCTCAACTGCCATGCTCTTTCAAGTCAACATACATCTTAATAACATAATAAACGGCTCCATGGTACGAGACTAAAACTGTTTCAATAGTAAGAGTTTATTTAATTTTAAGTTAAATTCTTTTGTTTTACTGATTAATTCAAGCCTCATACAATTTGGGAGTAAATCATTAATATTCTGTTGAGGTCCGACCTACAGACCTATATTTTAAAATGTTAATTTAAACTAATTTCAGGTTAATTAAATACATTTAAATAACCTAGAAAGTTCGTTTTAGACTTAAATAACGTAGTGTAGGTTTTAATAAGTGACCTCTCGTACCTACTTTGCTAAAAAGGGCTCTCTCTGTAAATATTTAAGTAGAAAAACTATGGAAAATGTTCTCCCTACTCTACCAATCGTGGTGAGTCTTGTATTTCATTAGGGTCAATTTTCTGTGCCAAAGGACATCATTCAAGTTTGGAACATTTTGTACCTACCCAAAATCTAAAGTGAATTTTTAGAGGTATGAGGAAGGTGTTAAAGTTCACTCATCCTCTATAGAAAAGGGAGAATCCTTCGACCAGACGGCTGTTGTGTTTGGCGGGCAACTGCCCCACGGTTGAAGTCGGAAGCTTGTATATAATATGTCGATCGCGCGGTAAATTCTAATTGCACGTAACATCTTTGATGCGTAGTTCGTATGTGGCGGTGTAACCATTACAAAAAAAATTAAGATGTTATTGTCCATAAGAAAAAAACTTTTTTTTTTGGCCGTCACTTTAATTTTTAGGTACGAAATGAATGATTGCCTTTGCCTACTTGTTATCCTTTCAACTATCATTAACGAGATACAATAGAATTTTAATTGTTTTCCACCTCAATGAGGCTTCGTACCAGATGATGAGATAATCACTACCACCATCACAAATATCCCAAGTAAATTTATAGCCTTGTCCCTACTATGTTGGGGTCGGCTTCCAGTTTATCCGGATGCAGCTGAATGCCAGTATTTTACATGGAGCGACTGCCTATCTGACCTCCACAACCCAGTTACTGGGTAACACGATAACCCTTAGTAAGACTGGTTGTCAGACTTTCGGACGGCCCCGTAACGACTGTCAAAGATCCAAGGCACGGACCCTACTTTCCGAGGCACAGAGGGATTTCTGTATGTAAAAAGATGGTCACTCATCCACGGACTGACCGCGGCAAGCATAGCTTAACCTGATCGATCCACCCGTGCGACTGTTATTCCTTAGCCACGATTCTCTTCCACATAACTATCCCATGTAAAAGAGAACATCAATTTAATTATTTTTAAAGACAAGTTCCTTCCGTTGTAAGTATTTTGAAACTCAGTCGAAATATTCAGGTATTTCCAAATATATCCCAAATTATTAAAAGTTTCTAAACACTACCGTTTCCATGTCGTCGCTCGGCATCCAATACCGCGAATGTGCCATTTTTTTACGAAAATCAGATTTTTCTTTTATTTAATTCTACACGTTCAAATACGTGATCCTGCATTTAAAAATGATTATCGTAAACAATGTCACATTCGCGGTATTGGATGCCGAGCGATGATATTATTATGTTATGAATTCCTAGTTGCCTGGGTCCTATACAGTACCCTAATTGCGTAATACAACACAATCTGTTTCGATTTGAAACAGATTGCTAATCCATTGCTTCATAAGTTGAAAACAAAATCTGTTCAACAACGTAAATAACGCAATGAATGTTGTTGAACTGTCAAAAGTAAACAAATTAGGCAAAAATTTTTACGAAAATAAGTTACTCAATTAGGGTACAGATCTACGACGCGCGACGTATTAAATGAGTCATACTAAAGGCAACCTTGATAAAAATCTTTTTACTCCTCTTTCCGACAAAGTCAGCTGAAAATTACTTTTCGATTTCAACAGAATTTTCTTTCTAAGCTCTGATATCGGCTTTAATTTGCGAGGCATTGATCTTTTTTGATCGGGTTTCAGCAACTTTTGTTCCCTTTCTGCTCATTATAAAAAGCTCAGTCATTTAGCGCGAGATATGGAAAGGGTCAGTTTTTCTCCTTAAGGCGAAAGCGTCAAGATAGCCCGCGAAATTTAAATTTTCTTACGTTTTTTGCAATTTGCAGGTCAGTATCAGCTTGTTTGTTGATTTTAATATGATTCGCGACCGTATCAAATGTTTATTGAATGACTATTTCATGAGATCATGACAATTGAGGATTATGCTAACTTATGGAGTTGTATTGCTGATTCTCAGGATTATAATTCTATGAAGCCATATTTGTTACGGTCGCGAATAATATTTTAATCAACATACAACCTGACACTGACCTGCAAATTGCAAAAACGTAAGAAAATTTGAATTTCGCGGGCTACCTTAGCGCACCCAAACTTCGAAACTTACCCATTAAACGATTTAAAATCTGTATTAAAACCAAACTTTGTAAAAAAGGGTACTATACAATTTCAGATTATTTAGAAGATAAAAAAGCTTGGGATTGAACTGCTCGCTCTGCTAAGCCCTGTGATAAAACCATAAAACTAGACATTTTAATTATTATGTAAAATCAACATATACCAGTTTTATAAACACTTTGACATTGTTGAAAATTATATTCAAAATGACATGATTACTTTGTAAAGTATTATATTATTTTAACTATTGTGAATGTGAGGACTATGTGGATATTATTATTATTTCTTTTCTAGTTTTAGTGATGGTCTGGCAGTTTGAGTAGTTTTTGCGGCCTACCCAAATGTCCTTTCTTTGGTATTGCTCGTCGAGTTGAGCTCCTTAAGTTCTAAGTTGAGCTCCACGATTACTGACAAATGCTTGCACTGACTGGACAGGTCCATTTAAATCTGTGTGGTTCTTTCCTCAAAAGACCTTTTCAGACACTAATCTACATGGTCCTCATATGGCCTGACCAAGATTATGTCTGGACTTTAAAAGAGACTGCTACCTCTGAGTTTGTTTCGGCCTTTCTTCTCAGAGTAGTCAGATAGGAAACGCCGAACTCATCAAGCTTATTTTTAATAAAAAAAAATATATGACGTGTAAAAGTGATTCCGATATCCTATTTACAGACCCCCTTAAGTCGCGACGAAGGTCTTATTATCGAGGACAGTTTCTAGTGAATAGTGATTTACTCTAAAACTTGATAATCCTTGGTATCGGTTCTTGGAACTAAGTTCGAGCGATCCAAATATTAAATTATGTGAATTGCAATGCGGCTACAGTTTGCTGAAGGGAACTGTTTGATGGAAACATGGAAACTTTTGATCATTTCTTGGTATTGTAGGTGCTACCTAGGATTCATTTGTGAATATGTAGAGCAGTGCATTTATGTTTAAAAAACTTATTTCTAGATAACTTCTCCGATTTGCGGTTTTGTGGCTATATATATAGATTGTTCTTGACTCTGGATCCAGTTTGTGTCATTGGATACTTTTTGAGATCGTAATGTGGGTATCGTTGTTTTGCGGGGCCCGTTAGAACTGTTCTACTTTAATAATGACGATTAAACCGAAAAAGTAATTAACATAGAACTGCCTATCAAATGAGTTCGGATATCATTAATAGTACTTACTAATTCCATGGATATCAATTTCCATACTTCCAAACATGTCTTTGTTTTCCCGCACTACGATGACACTTAATAACTGGTGATTTTGAATGGGTTCCGCCGCGTCAGAAGTTGTTCCACAGATTAAGGCTGCGTATCCACCAGATATGTGTGAGGTAGCTGAGCGGTGCGAGGATGCGTAGTGACGCTGTGAAACGGTGCGCAGATAAGCGCTGCGAGGATGTGTAGCGGGCTCTTTTCAGATACGATTTCTCACTCGCGTCCATCCCTAACACGCATCTCTCGCACACATCTCTCCCACCCATCCCTCGCTTGTTTTGTACGTACAAAAACCTTGCACCGCTAAGCCGTTTCCACCAGAGCTGCGCTGAGCGAGGCTAGGTAAATGAAGTTATTCTATTGATTCTTAACAAACACATCCCTCGCCACGAATCCTCGCACATCTTTGGTGGAAACGCAGCCTTTGACAGACAGTTCACTTTTATAGATATCTAACGCTATAATTAGCAGAAAAAATATTACAGGCGTTTCGTGCGCGCTAAAATGTACCTTACGCGGACGCCAGAGAGTACCGGCTGGATTTTTGTTCGCCCGGGTGAACGCGAGCCGTAAGTTAGTACGCGACCTCGAACGAGTGACGGAGGCTTGAATGCGCACAAAAAAAACTATTTAAAAAAATCTATACATTTTTTTAATGGTTTATTAATTTTATTTTATATTTATTTTATATATAAATTTTAGTGTTAATTTCAAATGATTTAAATAATAAATGGTTGTGCGCTCAACGCACTATTGGCGCCATGAATGTTAGACGCCAGCGCAGCGATTCCGTTCTTTGTGTCTTCAACAGTTTACCATATTTAAACTTGACCCCTTTTATCCAGGCTGTTACGCGAAAATTCGTGCATGAAGAAAGTGGTGGCGTTACTGCTCTCTGCGGCGCTGTTGAGTCGTGCCTCGGACAAGGCCTGAGGCGCAGAGCCCTAGGGCTCTTCAAGACAAGCTCCACTACTGCATTGCTGCATAAGATTGCTAAGGTTAGTGCTTAGATAACTTGTGATGTAAGATTAGAAAAAAAAAATGTGCAGCAAAGCCGCGATTTTGTGACTGCTTCGGATGCAGTCTCCGGCAAGACAAACCCCGTGTTATGTCTATAATCTTAGACTTGCCCAATAGTCTATTTAACAAAACCGACCAGTTATCTAATTACGTAACATATTTTCGTAAACGATTACGACAAATCTGTTACATTTTGACAGTTCAACAACATTCATTGCGTTATTTACATTGTTGAGCAGATTTTTGACGTGATAACGTCTTATAAATCGATGAACGCCGGCTGCACGCACGAAAAAGTGTCACGTTCCGCCTGAGCCGAGCGTGCAAGCGAGAGCGCGGAACAAGCGATAGAGAGGCACGATCGGCCTAAGCGTTCGGCTTGTGACGTTATCACGTAAAATTATCATCCGTAAACCGACTTTACAGGCAATCAATTTTTTTTTCGAACTTGTGAACCAGTGGATTAGCAATCAGTTTCAAATCGATTCAGATTCTAATTGATCGGGTATTACGAATTAGGGTACTGTTGACAAGCGGCAATCTGACAATCCGACAATTTTATAAGATTTTTTCATACTTTTCTATTTTATTAAACAGTACCGTGTCGTAATTAAAACGTGACAATTTCGTAAATTTCGTCAATTGATTCAGGCGTGACTTTGCGGA
The DNA here is from genome assembly GCA_963680765.1 of Agrochola lychnidis. NCBI lineage: Eukaryota > Metazoa > Arthropoda > Insecta > Lepidoptera > Noctuidae > Agrochola > Agrochola lychnidis. The sequence continues at coordinate 10,505,939 of OY796868.1, read as the reverse complement.
AATCCATTGTAAAATACAATAGACGTGGATATATTTAGTAACCTGTTCCGCTTAGCTTATTTCTAAAGAGCCATAGAAAACCCTGAAAGAAATCGACACGTGTTTCACCGTTCAGCGTTCAGTGTGGCAACACGCCGTGTTCGAGTTCGAATCGTCATCCTGAGGACGACTCGTTGAGAGGTGAAACACGTGTCGATTTTTTTTAGGGTTTTTTATGGCTCTTTAGAAATAGCTAAGCGGAACAGGTAACTAAATATTTCCACGTCTATTGTATTTGACGATTTCGTAATTTGTTGACGAAATGTCGCATTGTGAAATAGATTAATAGGGTCCTGATCTCTTTAAGATTTATCTTCTGGATCTACTACCACGGATTTACCCCTCGACACTATTCGAATTTCAAAATGATGTTTGGAGAATAAAATTACCAAACATTTATTATGTAGGTTAGGTAGTGAATAAAATGAACATTACCCAGGCAGCCTTTGCATTTGCTAGGACGTGCCTGGCCCATAATTCCGTTGGTTTCGACTAAAATGGAGAATAATGTCGTCTGTTGTCGTACGTTCTACCTATTTCACTAAGTGGACCATTGAGAAAATGGACGTAACGGAAAGGACGCGGACGTGAAGGACCATCGAAGAATGTTTCGAGAAGTTTCGTGTGTTTATATTATTTTGCGGTTACAGTTAGACACGCACTATTGTCGTTTCGTGAGTTTGCTCTGCAAAATTTTAGCGTGTTTGAAAGATATCTTAATTTATTACTTAGTACTTTGGAACGCGACCAGGTAAAACTCAAAGTAACTTCTAGACGTAACACGGCTTATTTTTCGTTTGTTAGGGTGTGTCCTAGCGTTGCCGGATGTCCCGTATTTTCCGGGACGTCCCGTATTTCAGGCGTAATAATAAACGTCCCGCCGGGACAGACTCTGTCTCGTATTTAAACATTATTTGATTTATTATTAACAAATCTATCGCACTACAGTTGATTGACATTGAGAAGTGGAAGAAAATCACCGAAGGGTTTTCCAAGAATGAAATCCCTAACATTTTTCTAATTAAATCGTTTATCTTCAGTAGGTATCCTTAGTTTCAACTGTTTTTTGGAAAGGACTTTTTCGCAGATGACATAAATGTACCCCCCCAATTTGATAAAGAGTGATTTAATGACCATTTTCAACTATGACTATAACAATAATTGCAATGAATTTTACAAATTGTTAAATTAAATAAAGATATATTGAAACTTACACGATAATCTTTAAACAATAAGTATCAATAAGTAAATAATAAAAATGTAAAATACATGTATTTTATTTGTGAAATCCTGTTTTTTTAAATAAAATTGAGCATTTGTCTCTCAAAGAATAAAAAAATCTGGCAACCCTAATGTATCCAGACAGTGCGAATTATGTGATAAAAAGTATTCTATGTCCTAACCCAAGTCATGGCCTATCCGTGTGCCATCGTATCCGTACTGTCTGATCTAGAATGTTCTTAAAATGTGGTACCGATACATTTAAGATCATCCTCCTCTTAGTAATAATAGACTCGGAAAAAGTTATGACAGAAGCCGTCTTAAATATTTTTCCAAGTATTTAATTAAAAAATTATAGCTGCCTCCTAAAATATTTTTTCATTTAACAATATTTTCCTAGATGCAGCAGTTTCATCATTTGGCTAAATAAAAATAATCCTACAAACTAAAAAAAAAACAAATCTAAAATGGCGTCCCAAACTGTCTAGTTTTGGACGCCATTTTAGATTTGTGTACGTTTACAATTACAATATAAACAAAAACAGTATTTTGAACGAACACTGCAATTTGTCTGCAAACGACTGTTTTATATATCTGTATGTTTTGTGCGTACTTTCAATCCGTTGAGTACACACGGCTATACATTAAGCTATACATTTCCAGTTTATGTTGATCTGGCATTGTATAGGATTTCCGCACAATGCGAGGTCAGCTTATACTGGAAATATATAGCTTGATGTGTAGCCGTGTGTACACTGTACAGTCGAGGAATGAAAAGGTTAATCATCTACACTTTAAGGCAACGTTTAATTTCAAAGTGCTTGTGACCTATCCGAATACATGAGTCTGAAGGTACCGAAGTGAAACTACTACATGTGTGTTAATGCGAACGAAGCTTGAGAGTAATTGCACAGTGCTTGTGACTTATTCGATTGCTGCCAGTATGAATTTAAATGTAATATGATAGTTATGCGGAATTGGACTGAATTTGAAAATTGCCAAACATTTCATTCAAGGAAAAATCGAAGTCTTTTCAGTAAAAGAGGTGATAGACACAATTATAGGACTAGAAATAGGGACCAATTAGTTCAACCGGGTTTCAGAGTGGCTAAAGTAGACTCATCCTTCATGGGGTGCTGTTTAAAATGTTATAATAAAATACCTTCCCACATACTCCAACTGAACGAAACGAAATTTAAATCATGTATAAAACGCACACTATGCTGCCAAGCATATTATAAGTTGGGGGATTACATCGCTGATAAAAATGCTTGGCTCAGCGCTGGTCCAGCTCCACAAGGGCGCATAAACTAATTGATTAGCATTCGAAAATATTGCTGCAGCTGCTGAAGATTGTAAAACTATCTTTTCCTTGTATAAATTCAATCTCTTTGTATTGTATAATTGCATATCACATGTGTGAGCACTGTGACCATGTTGTACATTCCATAAAGCTACCATTTACTGGGTACGTCTTTCATTGACTTGAATGTGCCCTGGCGGCTGAGAGTATGTCATGCTCACTCAAATGTCCCGCTGATGGTGGCGTGTGTGTTGGATAATTAAGTTCCTTCAAAATTGTTGAGCTAAATGGTGCTGATCCATGCGTCATGTTCGTGAACGGGCGCCGTCAGTAGGGACTGGTCATCTCTTAGCTGCCACGGTTTATTTTATTTTAGTTTATTTTATTTTAATTTATTTTTGAATTATTATTATATTTTTATTACGGACGCTTTTAACGTGCACGTCTTTCTACATTGTTCTCACATGTATAAATTCAACACGAATGATGTAACCAATATTTTGTAACAATATTTTGATTTAAAAGAGTGTCCGTGGAGTTTCTTGCCCGTTCTTCTCCATAGGTACCTACTACGCTTTGGAATGGGCAACTAGCTTCATTTTTCTGACTGACCGACCCCTTGACAATTCAAAAGTACCTGTAATTGGTTTATTTGAAATAAATGCTTTGAGTTTGAGTTTGAGTTTTGAGTTATTCCCCGACTGTAGTTACGCATTACGAATAGTTAATGTCAGCGAATAATGACATAATTGATTTTCTCCGAAAAGTTAACAAATGAGTATTTATAGACAATGATAGATACGAGAATGTCGATGGAATAAAAGTTACCTACCTATGACGTAGATTCCGCATGACTATGCTCCTTCTAAATGTGGTATCAGTATGATGGGTCATAATGTGGCAATTGTTACAACTGTTGTAACCGTTGTTGTAACTGTCACAAAATTGTTTATGATTCAAGAAGGACAAGAAACTGCTGCTTATGTTTAGGTACTAGCATGAACTCTACTAGGGCCTTGTTTCTTAGGCTCGTAACTCGTTTAAAACCTTTTAAAGATTGGTTGAAACTAGTTTTAAGTAATGCTTGAGTCTTAAGTGAGGTTCTGTAATATGGGCCTTGAGCAATGCATATGAACTTAGTACTGTGAGCACTAACTTGGCTGCGGTAGTCGGGATCGTGTGAAGTGTGAGAAATTAAACAAACTTTTGGAAAAACAGACTATAATTAAACCAACAGTATAAAGCAAAACACAATATTACGCGACCGACGCCATGGTCTTCTTTACATTGACAAATGCACACCATATAAAAATCCTAATTTAAATATATAACGTTCGAATGTTCGGATACCATAGCGTTCTTGCCAGCCTGCATAATGTGTGAGGTTGAATTCCAATGATAAGTCCTCACATGAGCTACGCCCCACTTGAATAAAGGGATCAGGTAGAGACCTTTATTCAAAGTATCTGAACAATCGTACCCTTCCTGCCTATACCTAAAAGAAACGTTACCTAACGATGGCAATTAAAATACAAGGTGAGGTCTTTCTCTTGCAGGAGAAGGCTTAAGTCAGGACGTACGAATCGCAAAGTCCTGATACCAGGCTAGGTAAATGACAATATGTGCTAACTTGCACTTAAAAAATTAACATACTCCTGTTTAAACCTCACTATACCAAAACCACCGCAAAAGATACAGCAAGCCTCTGACAACAAACAAACAGATGTGACAGTTCACATCTACCCAGAGGGGGTTTATGAAAATAAAGAACTCTACATCCTAAGCCTTAACTCCATCGGACATAATTGAGCCAGAGGGAACGAAGGATCAAGAAGTAAGCGCTCAACAACATTAAAAACTCACGACCATACTCCAGAGGAAAAATCTCAAAACCTCACTTTATCCTCACAAGACCCAAACTTTATCAAGTGTCAGTTAGCTCTGACTAAACTGTGAGACCTCAGTCATAAGTTGAACCAATTGTTTCAACTAGACACACCTTGCAAGGGCTATGCCCCCGTTAGCGAGGCTGGTGTCAACCAAGACAGAGTACTTCAACCCCCTTCTGAAGGGATCACAGTTTCCAAAAAATATTTGCCTCTTCTAACTCGCATTAATAAATTCTGGAGTACGTTCATGCTAATTTAGACGAGACGACACATAACATTGAAGACGCAGACAGTGGCTCATTCCCTCCGACTTCTCAGCGATGTGAGGAGTGACAATACCTCACTCGCTCCCGGCAGCGTCCGATGATTGCTCCCCATAACATGTTACGAGAAACAAATTATAATGCATTAAAATCATATTTCATATTCATCACTAAAATAATGTGTTAAATGATGTCATTTACATCTAAATGACATAATATGACAATAAAATAAATGACATAAAAACTATTAATTAAATTCTACTACGAAAAGGTTTTAATCTATTGATAGGGGTAAAATCGCTGAACTTCTTATTATTTAATTTTAAAAACTCGTGTTCTAAAATGTAAATCTTTTTTATAAAATGTCTATAAACTTTCGACCTTCTTTTAAATTTGTTGATTTTCGGTACGAAGTTTTTAATTATTCTCACATACGACTCCTTATTTTTATTTGGTGCTCTTCTTGAATTGTTTTTAGCACGTTGTCGAAATGTGGCATTAATAATTTTTATATATTTATGTTCCTGAAGGGTAACATAAACTTGAATATTATCATTTGCGGTTTCGACTATTTGAAGATTTTCCGCATGTTTGACCAGGTCAACGACTACTTCACCATCACTCTCTTTCTCTATGACTGAACATGACTCCACGTCATCCTCAGAAATATTTTCATTAATTTGATCAACGACGAAGTTATGTATAGGAGTTTCCTCATCGTGATCAATAATTTCCCTTGGCAAGGACACAATCTGATTCTCTGAAACACACGTGAATGGTTTAATAAATGGACTGGACTGACCCGATTTTGTGGCTTCTTCCATGTGTTCCTTTTCGAACACCTGACTTGAGCCGTCTTCATCATCATCATCGTCATCTTCATTTCTGCCCTCTTGGCAGCTTTGCAGTTCTTCCAGTGGGTCCTGTCTTCCACTAGAAAATAAATCGGTATGATTATCTACATTCACACCATAAATAAATGCACACCATATAAAAATCCTAATTTAAATATATAACGTTCGAATGTTCGGATACCATAGTGTTCTTGCCAGCCTGCATAATGTGTGAGGTTGAATTCCAATGATAAGTCCTCACAGCACCTATTATACATATAGTCTTTGACTGCATAGGCCCTTAAATAACGGTTTATTCGCCGGTCGCCAGTATTGTATGGATCACTATGAAAACTTATAGACAGACACGTTTTTTCTACTCGCGGTTTAGAAACCGTGCCGTGTACAAAGGGCCTCAGGGTTTTTGTTCATTGTAAGCTGCTGATTTGCATTAGTCTGTACGTTATTGCTGGATTGACGAGTAACAAAACGTTTGGCCATATTATAGCAGCATTAACTACCATTACCGGATTATGTAATGTTAACATAAATTATTCTTAATTTCCCCACACAACTCACCACCATAATATATTGTTTACTCACATAATGTAACATGACATTTCCTAAATGTCGGTACATTTTCGCACATTACTGGTACCAACAAACATTGTCCAATCTGCTCTCAGTGAACACAGTATTAAATTAATTCAAAATGTCCGGCCGCGTGGCGCTTTCATTGGGTTTCAGAGAAATTGTCGAGGTTTCAGTTAGGGTTGTCATACCTACACTTGATAATATTCTGTTCGAGAATATACTGAAATGTCTGGCTAAGTGTAATAGGATTAGGTGTGTGGATTATTTGTAGAATTATGTTCGAATCTTCTAATAAAGGAGAAAATTCATTTTGGGCTAAATTATGAAAGTAATACCAAAGTAAGCCAAACAATAAAAAAGTTATATTCCGTTAGTACATGTAGGTAATTCTCTTCACTTTTCATTCTGGGACCAAATCTATAGGGCCATTCCCTGCGTTGTTATACGAGTTTGAAAAATACTGTTTTCATTATGTTTTAGAGAGAATAACAGTAATCTGATTATAGTAATGGCTTTTTATGCCAGTAAACATTACAGTTATCGTCTTTTACTGTGAAACTAGGCTCTAGGGTTATTCTCCACATAACTACAGTTTTGCGAAAAAAGTTTTTTTTTCTAGTATTAGCTTGTTGAAATAAGTATCAATCGTAGGTATCACTAGTATTAACTGGTTTTAGATTTATCAAACTCGTATAACAGCGCAGGGAATGGCCCTTCAGATTTGGTCCTATAGTGAAAAGTGAAGAGAATAACATGTTCTAACGGAATATAATTTTTTTTTTGTTTGGCCGGCACTTTCACATTTAGCCCAAAAATGTATGGACGGTGAATGTTCTCCTTTAGCGAGGCGTTCCGTGTTGAAACTTGATATACAAGTGGGTATTCTTTTTACATAAATTACACTCCACTTTTTTCGTATAACAGAACCAAATGGTTTACTCACATAATTTATTTTTGACATTATCCACTTTCGCGCACAACACACCAACATATGGTTTACACACATAATATAACATGACATTTCCTAAAATGTCGGTACATTCTCGCGCATTTCTGGTACCAACAGACATTGTCCAATTTACTCTCAGTGAGTATTAAATTACTCTCGGTGAAGGAAAACATCGTGAGGAAACCGGCATGTCCTAGAACCGAAAATTCAAAGACAGGTGACATTTACCAATCCGTACCGGGCCCGCGTGGTGGATTACGGCCCACTCCCTCTCACAGAGAGGAGGCCTGTGTCCCAGCAGTGGGAACATTATCCTCTTGACAGTCTCCTGGAGATCGATAACAATTAAAATTCTATTGTGTCTCATTAAGGACTGTAGAAGGTTTATAGGCTGATGATGATGATGATGAGTATTAATTTAAAATGTCCAGTCGCGTGTCGTTTTCACCGGGTTTCGGCGAGTTTCAGAGAAATTGTCGCGGGCTTTCAGTTAGGGCTGCCATGCTTTCCATTATATTCTGCTAGAGACTAGACTGAAATGTCTGGCTAAGGCACCTGTCCCACTGTTGACGAGGAAACGACTAGCTATCAACGATTTTCTCGCTCAAGAGACGTACAAAAGATTGTAGGTCCCGTGTAAGTAAAAGAGATACATATATTAAAAGTTGTTTGCTGACTGTTTACACCGCCGGGTACTCGTTTGTCGCAGCGACAATAGCGATCAAAGAGAGTACTCGCTGAGCGAAGCTCGCTTGGTGGGCAGAACATTCGCTGAGAGACTCACGCTTGGAACATAGGCATACCAGTGAGTGCTCACATACGAGCGACACGCTACTGCAGGTAACTGCAGCCGTCGACACTCGTCGGAGGCAGTCGTAGATGCGTCGACGATAACCGCAGTTGCCTGTGCGTTCGACGCGTCGCGTCGGTGGCTGTCGTCGACGCCTCTACGGCTGCCGTCGTTATTAGTTGCTAGTTCTACTCGCTTCTCGTGGGACAGATGCCTAAGTGTAATAGGATTAGGTGTGTAGATTATTATGTAGAATTATGTTCGAATCTGCTTATGAATTTAGCGACGCGTTCAGTGTTGAAACATGATATAAGTAGGCATTTTCTAGTAAAGCTAAGCTGAGTAAAGCGTGTCAGGTTTAAACCATATTGGACGAACTCTAATAGATATTTTTGTGCATTTTATTTGTGAGGATTTTAAAGGAGATGTTTCATTTTCGGCCATAAAGTGTACGTTAATGAAAAAAAAGGAAGAAATTCCACGAATTGAGGAAAAATATTCTTTCCTGTTTATTCCCCTGATTACTTCGGCACAAAAAAATAATAGTTTAACTAATTATTGCTATATTCTATTCATCATGGCGTCGTCTTACTTGCATATTGCTTTCGTCCAGAAATCATGTTACATTTTAACATAATAATATCACGTAGATGTTATATAAATAAATAAATATGAAAGGAATGTATTTCTGTACTATACTAAGATAGCTAACTGATACAACTTTTTTTATTAATTAGAAAGTGTGATTCATCATTTAAAAAAAAACAGCTATTGTGGATTGTAGATTTGTAGGTACTTCTAGACGAAAATGGCTAGCTGTCGATGATCGTATTTCTCCTGACAAACGTCAAATATTTTCAGTTTTTATTTTGTGCCCAAAAAGTAGTAGATATTATGGAAAAAATCAGTCTTTATTGTATTCAGGGGTTCATTGCCCAGGTTTTCTAAAGTGTACCTACATGTTATGGCCGGAGTCCCATACAAAAATGAAACGTCTCCTTTGATTTTTATAAACAATATATAACAAAACTAACTATTTACACAAGGTCTTACGAAATTAAATTACTAACTAACTATAAAAAAATACAAAATAAAAAAATTACAGCCTAAAATCATTGTAAGTTATTAATTTTCCTATAGAAATACCTTAATATAAGTTACCTCCTTTATATTACGGAATCCAATCTCCTTAAATTTTAATATGTAGCTTATTACGTTATTGATATACTTACCACTGAAGAGTTCTCAATATTTTATTATCAAGGTTACTGAGGACTTTGACGTAATTTTCCTCGAATTTCTTGGAGTTTTTGAGTTTCCAAACGATTCTGAAGAGGTTATTAACCAGGAGTATTGTACTTGAAATTTAAGTGGTAATATCGGAGTATCAAGTAGCCCATTCAGGATTGGTAAATAATTCCTTACATTAATAAATAATTTATTAGCTTTGAAGGACCTACTTCTAGTTCCTACTATGAAAAATCTTGCAATATCACCTTTAAGAGAGTTTATTCTGAAAGTGGGCAACGTCGCAAATAGATGTCAAATATTTCGCTTTTTTTATTAATTTGGCAATATTACTGTATGGAATTAAGAAATGTGACTATCTAGCAAACTAGATTATTAATGATGAATTGCAATTATAACACTGAATTTGATGTTGTAACTGTTTTAGGTGTAAAAAAGGCATTTGAAAAGCTTCCAAATACTTTTTTTAACATCTAAAACTTAATACGATATTAATTATTGGATTTCATAATCAATATTTTGGTCCCCTAGCTAGCCACATTTCTTAATTCCATACAGTAATATTGCCAAATTAATCAAAACAGGTAAATATTTGATAGCTATTTACGACGTTGCCAACTTTTAGGATAAACCTTCTTAAACCTAATGTTGATATACTGCCCTTTCACATTTATTTTAAGTTCTGATTATGCATCATTGTCAAAGTCACAATCATCTTCATTGTCGTTGCAATAAGGTTGTAAGTGGGTTGCTTCTTGAGTTGCTTTCAGAGGTAAAATAATAACTGTATAAAAAGTAAGATCAAAAACTAAAACCCGACTACAGAAAAATCACACTCTAAAAAGTATGAAACGAGAAAATATTCTCATCTGAAATTATTATGTACAAACTATTCAATATTTATCGTCTTAAATAAACTTTCACGTAATATTTTTTAATATATTAAATACATGTTCATAGTGATGTTCAGAGGATAGCCGTGGTCATATGCACTTTGCCCTAAACCTTATGATCGATTACTGCTGTTAGAATATTTTGTTTTGTTTTGTTAGGTTAGGTGGCATACGACCACGGCTATCCACTGAACACGATCAAGACGCTTCCAACGATACCTCATTTGTCAAATTATGATAACTACTTCAGAAGTTATGAGGGAACAGATGAACATACATATATACCGGTCAAAATCATAATCTTCCTTTTTGCTTCGCTGTAGTCGGGTAAAAAGGACTGTGTAGGAAATATTATTTCAAATCTAGTAAAAGACATAAAATATTCCACATGGTATTTAATGGCTAGAAGTTCAAAAGCAAAAACTCACAATGAAGGGTTCCGTATTTTGGATCAATTTATCCTAAAAAGAAACAACATTGTAGTTGAAAAACATGTTCTCCCATATATTCCAACTGCAAATGTGAGTTTGCACGCATAATATTGAGAGATTTACAATATTATTTTAAGACCATAGACTTGTTATTGGTTTCTCATGTCATCATCGTACACACGGCTACACATCAGGCTATTCGTTTCCAGTATAAGCTGACCTCGCATTGTACGGAAATCCTATACAATGCGAGATCACCATATATACTGGAAATGTATAAAGCTTGATGTGTAGCCGTGTGTACAATGAGAAAGATAAAGGGATAAATTAAATTTTCTTCTATGTTCTTAAATAACTTCTAAAATTATTATTTTTAAATTGAGAGCCTTAAATTAAAACAAGCCAAGCATTTGATATGCCACACGGTACAGTTTGCATAACTTTATTTAAATATTTCTTATTTCCCCCCAAAAGTAAACCCCATATTTAAAATTTATTTATTTACATTATTATTGTCCGTGTTTGGGTTGGAGTGATTCATATGTGTGCGTAATTTCAACTTAATCGGTCCAGATGTAGATTCGGAGAAAAATAAACACACAAGTGATCGTATAAAGGTTCCGTATTTTCAGTCGGACGTACGGAACCCTAAAAAAGACATAATTCACAGTTTGATTAAAACCTTTTTCACCACTAACAGCAGCTGGCAAAAGCGTAGTACGTCACAGTCTCCCTGTTTTATTTTAATAAAGTTTTCTAATAATTCTGTGCTGAGTTAATACCCTCCCCGAGGGACCAGACTAGTTAGATTTGTTTCTGTCGAGGGAGTCATGGCCCGATGGCCGCAGATTGAAGTTCAGACGTAGTTCAAGATATTTTATTTAGTCTAGGGATGAGATGGATGATTTTGTGGATGAGGATAATGAAGACAGGGATGTAAAAGTGAAGTTTGTAGATGAGGAAGAAGATTAACGGATTGAATATTAGACAGGTTCGCAAAGGCATCGTATAGACATTAAACTTTGCCGCTAACATACAAGTTTATCAATGCGTATTGTTGAATTGAAAATATCCTTAAAATATTACTATTTTATAAAAACTAGTTGACCCGACAAACTTTGTTTTGCCATATAAATATTTGGGGTGGACCACCCTTATCACTTAGGGGTATGAAAAATAGATTACGACCGATTCTCAGACCTACCTACCAAATATATGTCGGAGACGGGTATGTGGCTCTTTCGTTATTATCAGCGATATTTTAACTACTGTGGGCGTAGTGTGGGTAGTGTTGGTTAATGCGCAATAGAAAAACCGTTTGCAGTTCAGATCACATTATATTTTACTATCAAATTAATCACACTAGCTAAATTATACATACACTGGGTGCGACGGCATTTATTAAAATTTCAATTAACATAATGATCACAAATTACAACTAACACAATAACTGAGCACCACGAATCGAGAACAGTTACGCGACGTCTTAACTCCGATGCGATCAGAGGCTGAATCCCCTCCTCGCCGTGGCCTTAAAACATCACGACTCTGTAGAAGCGCGAGCTTTAGGTGTTTGTAGATCACGTCCTGTCGCCTGCGGCGCGCTTGCGATTCGTTTTGTGTCCGTACTAATGACCGGATCCGAAATATACATATAAAAATCATAAAAATCGGTCAAGCCATTTCGGAGGAGTATGGCAACGTAACACTGTGACACGAGAATTTTATATATACCGGATGATTTTTTTTACCGTCTCGAAATGTTTACAGGCTGTTCTACCCATGAATATAAACAACTTTCAATATGGGAGCAACTATGAAACCACGAAAAAAAAAATCTGTTGTTTATACAAAAGTTCAATACCTACTTGACCAAAATGTATGAAACAGCTGATTTTTTTTCATGATCCCATAGTGAAAGTTGTTTACATTTATGGGTAGAACACCCTGTAAAAATTTTGAGACGGTAAAAAAAATCACCCAGTATAGAAGATTATTATAGTAAGTATGAAAATATCCCACATTTGGATAAATGAAAGAAGATGATTAGAAATTAAAAGGTAAAAGATAATCCGCTGAATGCTGGAAGTGCAGGACTAGTCCTTTTGACGATGCTTGGAGGACTGCTTTGTCCAGCAGTAGAATTTCGTCTGATAGATGTGATGATTGCCTAAGTAAACGCTGTCAGTTTTCTAGATAAAATTCAAAGTTCCATCGTCGTAAAGAAATCCGTTGTAATGGAGATCTTTCACAACCCTAGCTTCGTTCCTCCCACCAGCCATTAAAAACTAATCAAACTGTCTACTTCGGCTAGTTTATCTGATTTCAAAGTCTTTGATTTCGTTTAGCTTTCCCCTGCCTTTGATTTTTATTTCCGTTTCTGTTTGTAATGCCAGTTTGGAAGAGAGAGTCGTAATTGGCTGAAACAAATTAGGCTTGGAACGTCCTTGGACTGATTTATTTAGTAAAGGGAAAACGTTCCGTTCTCTCGTTTTTATTTTTCCTGGTACAGTTATATTTGGGTTTTGGATACATTCTTACCTATATGACAAGAAGGTTTTTTATATCTATACATATATATAAATGAATCCCTATTTGCTTTAGACACGCGCTGCTTTAGGCATCAGGCGTGAACGGCTGGACCGATTTCGCTAATTCTTTTTTTAATTTGTTACTGTCACGAGAAGGTTCTTATGAAATAAAAAAATTAAGAAAGTTGCGCTCAAAATTAGAAAATTTAAGAAAACTTAACGACCATATTAAATTTTCTAATGTATCTAACCTAAGCGCTTTTGACATAACTGTCAGTTGTTTGACAGTTGGCGCGAATTCATAGTTAAGAGCGTTTATTCTGAAAGTGGGCAACGTCGCAAATAGATGTCAAATATTTCGCTGTTTAGATTAATTGGGCAATATTACTGTATGGAAATAAGAAATGTGGCTAAACTAGTTACCTAGAATATTAATAATGAATTGCAATTATAAGTAGCACAGTTAATGTATAGTAGGTGTTATAATAATATAATGTTTGTCCTTTTAATAAATAGGTAAATATCTAGTTACCTATACTGATTCAAACGAGTTACGACTTGCATCAGTATTTTCCATAAAACATTATGTAAATCAGGTGTCAGTGCCAGAAGCTTTTAAACTAGTCTGTGTGTTCGCTCACAATAATCTTGAAGATCTTGAAGGTCTCTTTTGAGACATTGCTTCGTTTTTCTACGTCAATAGATTTTATGGTCTTCTCTTGTATATGCACGAACTACAATTAATCAGCTTTGAGCACATTACCAGCCGACAGCGATGTGGAGGAATTTTTCAACGTCATAATTTAATAAGAATAATATATTATTATTTATTAATTTCACACACCAATTTTTAATTTTTTTAGTATTTATTTCTGTTGGTATCTATCTATCCGTGACATCACTGTGAGCCTTAGCAGAATATCAGCGCTACGACATTTATTTTTTAAATCTCCAAGCATATGAGATAGGAGCCTTTTGGCCTCGTACAGGACTTTCTGCTTTTATTTTAATTTTACTTTCTTTTTTATTTTCATTACTGTTTTAATGAGTGTGTTTTAGTTTAATTTATAATTTCCTGTGCGAGTCTCAATAAATACTTTTTCTTTCTTTCTTTCTACGTTTTATTTACTGTTCTTTTTAAAATGTGTATTTTAGTATGGAGGAAATACCTACTATGGTTAAAACGCGATTCACTTTTGGAATTCATGTCTGAGTAACATGTTAAAAACTTAACTAAGTAAAAGTTGTTATCATTTTTCTTAATAAATATTAGCTATGTAGAATTAGTTAAGAATGAGATGTCGTGTCCAGACCTTCCAGTTGTGGATATTTGCTTATTTTTACTGTAGAAGTTCTGTCAGCAACTTTTCTATCTTATTATCCATGTTGGGTATTCCTGTACACATTGGAATAACTTGTAAAACCGTTTTCAAAAATAGCCTTACCTAATATTTTCTCATATAACACGGTTTGGGTGCGCGATGGATATTTAAATTGCTCTCAACTTCATGCAAACTCGTTTAGAGGTTGGCGGCATTTACTTTTATTATGTTCCTTTTTATGAGAGAAAAACTAGCTTGAGGAAATGAAATACTCATATAGAAGTTTTTGTTTTACTGCTAGATTTAGTTTTTGACTTGTGATTACTTTGGCATTGTTATTTTTTGTCCTGCATTGCGCATACCACCATTATGATTGCGGTCATTGCTAATGTTTGCAAGAAGGTTGTTATTGAGTATGACGAAGATGGTAATCATGTTTTGAGTTGACTAATTTACTCGTACAAAGTTCTGCCTTTAAGTTCTGACATCACAGTTTAATTATTGTCAGTTAAAAAATTCCTCGTTACTGGATTAAAGCAAAATCGTCTTTTCAACTTGCTGTAGGTAAGACGTTAAAATTAGGACGCGAAGTCTCCCTAGATTTTTACAGCTCAACCATTAACTTAACCATGCTGTTGAATGAAATCTCATACTTTCTGTGAATGAAGATAATCGCCGCAGTAGTTTCCAGTCACGCACAAAAGGTCAGGCTTCAAATGGTTTATAGCCAAAACATAAGGTCTTTGTCACGCACTGTTCCAGCTGAATTTAGACTAAAGTGGCAAAACTATCGATCTGGCTGGTTCGCTTTGATTGAATTAGTTACTAACTATGTACAGTGTTGTCCCGGTGTATTGCTCTAAGTCCTTAGTTAGTTCTATGGGACAGAGAGCTCACAGAGACAGCTTGAAGATAATTTAATTGGAGTAGGTTGTTCAGGATGTATTTGCAGTGATGTAGATTACAAGAGGGTCACAGTGTGTTGTGATATGTCACATTTTAGTCAGGCAGTTTAACGTGTTCTTCGGAGCCCGAAATGATCTCGGATGTGAACATCATCATCAGCCTATAAATGTTCCCACTGCTGGGACACAGGCCTCCTCTCTGTGAGAGGGAGTGGGCAGTAATCCACCACGCGGGCCCAGTGCGGGTTGGTAGATACCACATGTCTTCGAATTTTCGGTTCTAGGACATGCCGGTTTCCTCACGATGTTTTCCTTCACCGTTTTGAGAGCAGTGGTGATGAAATAATTTACACAAAGTAAAGCGCCGGTCTGGGTTCGAACCTACGACCTACAACTCGTAAGTCGCGGCCGTTACCACTGGGCCACCACTGCTCTCAATTAAATTAGAAATACATAAAAGTAAATAATTTACATGCTAATAATAAAGACTAAAATGACATGAATACAATACAATTAAACCAAGCCTTAACTTCATTGAACATAAATGGTCACAATTGTATGATCTCTTTGTGCTGCTTCATAATGGTGATATATTTTTGCGTAGATTTGTGTCCAGTTAATGACAGTAAACTTCACCTCCATCTTTTCTTTTGGATACTACCTACAAGAGTGATTTTATGTTGTGTTACTATCGCCTCAGTATTCATAGGTATTGGTAACCAGTTCAACTGCGATAGTCTGTTCCAGTTTACTCACTATCCGTAATTACGTAGTCTTCCGTTTTAGGCTGTTGTTATCAATAGTTCATGCATACTTATGTAAGTCAAGCGATTTTTCGGATCAAGGACAAATCGATTTACCGGTGAGTGGGTAATTCTTTTCACATGTAAAGTTACAATGATGTAGCGCTTGTGACTAAAAAAGTGATGAATATAAATGTTAATGGATGAAGAGGGAGAGGAAGACCGAAGAAAATATGGATGGTGTGTGTGATAAGTGATAATCATCCCTATTTGAATGAAAAAGGAGTGAATGATAGAGTGAGGGCTGACAGCGGAGAATGGAACAAAAAACGTATTGCGCCAACCCCACGTACCATGGAGAGACAGGAAGATGATCGTGATAAACTGTAGTTTACTGGGTTATTTCTGGGGTTTACTATTCGTAGCAACTGTTACTATACTACTCTCTCTCTTAGCTTAGTCTTATCACATTTCATTAGGGGTCAGCTCTCCTCATCATTCTTCATCAGACGTGTCTGCTCTGGGTCGTCGAGACATCTACTTGCTTGGGCATTCTTTAGTAACTTTACTACTGTATTACTTAGAATAGAGTAGGCTACGTCTCTTCGATCGAGAACATCAAGAGAATTGGCAATATCGTTTTGCAGTAACGAATTAGAAAGAAATATTTATATTTTGAAACGCGTACAAAAAAACAGGAGTTCCTCTTGAAAACCTACTTGGTTCTTAATAAAAAAACAATTATTAGTAATATAAACCACGAAAAGAAAAAGAAGTCTCTGCACGTCCACAAAAGGTTTCCACTTAGCATGATGCTGTGCTATGGGACTTAGAATACGGTCCTGATGTTCAGTGGTCACCCAAAAACAACCGACCCATCCCGCAATTACAGTACCTCCCTATCCATTTAAATCCTTACAGAGAGGACATTAAATTCATATTGGAATTTGGATTCACATTATTATTTGCACGTAGTTTCACAAACTTTCAGTTAAAGCCGATGAACGTTCTGCGGTAAACTCGGTTCAGTTGGCCTCGTCTCATCATCTGTCTAGCCTTTTCCCAACTATGTTGGGGTCGGCTTCCAGTCTAACCGGATGCAGCTGAATACCAGTATTTTACATGGAGCGACTGCCTATCTGACCTCCACAACCTAGTGACTAGGTAACACGATACCCCTTGGTAAGACTGGTTGTCAGACTTTTTGGGCTTCTAACTACCCGTAACGACTGTCAAAGATCTACAAATGACAGCCGGGACCAACGGCTTAGCGTGCTTTCCGAGGCACGGAGGGGACTTGGTATGTAAAGATGGTCACCCATCCACGGACCAACCGCGGCAAGCGTAGCTTAACCTGATCGATCGACCCGTGCAGCTGTTATTACTTAGCCACAAGCCCCTTCAGTTGGCCTCGTCTCAATCGATATTAAATATTAACTGAGATAGATCGTTTTGAGTTCTAGTGTATTGGCATGTTTAGATGAGCGGTTGATACATCGTATGTAAGTAATGTATTACAAAATAAACGGTCCGTTTACGGTTTACTGGGCGAGTGTTCACTTACTCAGTAACAAGAAATAGACTGTAATATACTACTACTGATCTTGATTTTTGTACTAACAAATTACTAACACCCTGTTTAGTTGTATTTTTATGTGTTCTACTAACAACCCTACTAACGTTTTATTTGTGTTAAAATGTATGGACGTATGTCTGAAATAAAGATATTATAATAATAATTACCTACATTATCATACCATGTATCTTTTATTTGAGATGTTGTTTCTTTTTTATATACATGTGTTACTGTGACAAGCAAACCAATTTTTCTACCTTTCTTTTCTTTTTACAACGTACGATTGTCGCTTTTCTAAAATCCTTAATATTATAAATGCGAAAGTAAGTTTGTTTGTTACGCCTTCACGCTAAAACGGCTGAACGGATTTGGATGAAATTTGGCACATATATAGATGATGCCCTGGAAAAGAACATAGGATACTTTTTTTTTCTTCCCACGGGATCGAGATTTATGCGGATGAAACCGCGGGGCACAGTAATAACACTAGTAATATTATAAAGAGAAAAGATTAGATTTTTGTATATTTGTTTGTTTGTAATGGATAAACTCAAAAATTACTTGACCAATTTTAAAAATACCCACTTATAGAAAGCTACATTATCAGCGAGTAACATGGGGCATATTTTATCGACTTCCACGCGAACGAAATCGCGGGCAGAAGTTGTTATATTATATACCGGTCGAAGTGGCGCTGTTTGGTCTTCCAATGCCTATGGCATTGCTCAGACTTAAGTTCAGCAGTAGACGTCTTTTAACTGAAATAATGATGATAATGATATTAAAGAGTAATAGTTAGTCGTATGATTAAAACACTGTAACTGCTTAAGTCAAGCTGATAAAATCCTATTAGTTTCGTGGTTACGCATTGGAAAATCAGCGAAATCTTAGGGACTGTGCACACGGCGTTTTTTATACGCGCGTTCTACAACCCGCGTCGTCTGCGCGTCTATGGCGCGTTTTCTGCCTTGAAAAAGCAGCTTGCAGAGCGTATACTCGCGGCGTTGGCACGGGAACGCCGTGTGCTTAGACCTTATGGCCGCATTTACATCGCCACATATGAACTACGCATCAGAGACCTGACGTCATACAAATCCTGCATCGCGCAATTGGAGTTTACCGCGTGAACGACATATGTATATATGACTATCCGACATCAATCGTTGGGCAGTTGCTCGCCAGACACAACACCTGTTCGGGCGGAGGATCCTCCCTTTTTAGGGTTCCGTAGTAAACAAGGAACCCTTATAGTTTCGTCATGTCCGTCTGTCTGTCTGTCTGTCCGCGGTCTAGCTCCGAGACCCTTAGTACTAGAAAGCTGTAATTTGACATAGGTATACATATTAATTACGCCGACAAAGTGGTGAAACAAAATTATGAAAAACATTTTTTTTTAGGGTACCTCTCATATACGTAAAGTGGTGATGTTTATTTTTTTACCCCATAGTGAGGGGTATCATTGGAAAGGTCCTTCAAAAATATTGTGTTTGTGAAAACCATTTTTGGATTCAGGGATTCGTTTGCGAAATATTCAGCTTTAAAGTGCAAATTTTTGTTAGAGTCAAGTGTCCCCCCCCTTGCCGGCTAAATGGTTGGTTTTGGGTGTGTGAAAAAAATCACAACAGTAGTTTATATAACGAAATTAAAAGGAAAACTATCACAGCTAAGTAGGCTTTACAGGTTAACGAGTAATAATCGACCAACTTAACTTTGCAGTTGCAAAAACATGTTTTCCCATACATTCCGTATGGGAGAACATATTTTTCAACTACAAAGTTAAGTTTGTTTTTGGGATAAATTCATCCCAACTACGGAACCCTTCATTGTGCGTGGTCCGACACGCACTTGGCCGGTTTTTTATAGAGGATGAGTGAAACCTTTATGGTTACATCAAAGCAGCTTATATGAGGAGCTTACTAAACTATACGATTGTTACAATAGAATTGTCTGTGTACAACGCAAAAATATGAGAAAATAATCATAAAATAAATACTTGATAGACAGTCGTAAACCGTTCTTTAGTACGGTATACCAAGTTCAATATCGAGATACTTTATAGTTTCTAGAATAGTCGTTTCAGAGTGGATTTTCGACCCGATATTGAATTCCCAGTAACTCAGGATTATAGCTGAGACCCACCGATTATTAATACGAACAAAGTTATTCTGTCTTCTATAGGTATTTAATAAACTCCGGGAAATTGATCGGGCGAAGTTTTAGCGGAATATTTGAACAATTTTCGAACGATCAGATAGAATTATTAATTGGTATTATAGCTCCGGGATATAAGTTCAGCGTACCACAGAGGGTTTGTGGGTCGCTGATTTTAATGTAGATATTATTGCAATTACTAATTCGTTTGCAAACCGTGGTGTGATTGTTTGCTTTCGTCATATTTTTCAATACAACACTCAATCTGCATAGCCTTTTCCCAACTATGTTGGGGTCGGCTTCCAGTCTAACCAGATGAATACCAGTATTTTACATGGAGCGACTGTTTATCTGACCTCCACCACCCAGTACCTGGGTAATACGAGTGACGATATCCCTTGGTACTGATTGTCATAATTTCGGACTTCTGACGACTCGTAACGACTGTCATAGATCCACGAATGACAGCCGGGACCAACGACTTAACGTGCTTTCCGAGGCACGGAGGAGTCTTGGTACATAAAGATGGTCACCCATCCACGGACGAACCGCGGCAAGCGTAGCTTAACTTGATGAATCGACTCGTGCGGCTGTTATTACTGAGCCACGAGCTCCTCCACGAATTTATCAAAATATTACCATTGGCAACTAATACATACATACATAACATCACGCCCATAACCTCCGAAGTATTAAGCAGAGGTGTACCCTATTGTGCAATTACATTTCGCCAGTTATGTTTCGAAATTAATCACTTATTATAATCTCCCGAAGAGTGTTTTATAAAACAGAGTACAAAATTCAAAAGTCATTTATTCAAACTAGGCTGAGAATCAGGACTTTTCGAACGTCATAATTACATAAGTAAGACAGTCCCCCAAAACGTCCACCCTTCACCACTTCCTAGTGGTGAAGTGCGGACGTTTAGCTGGGAAGCCTTTAGCTGGGAAGAAGAAGTGGTGCAACAAACTCCCCAGCAGCACAGCTGTCTGTTCAGCTGAAAAAAAAAACTAGATGTACAAGACTTGTAGGCTCTATTGGTTTGTTGTGGAGACTGTTTTTTATTGCTTAATAATATCATTGTTATCATAGAGCGATAGCAGACTAACTTAAGGTAGGCTTTAACTTAGAAAGAAAGAAAAATAGGTTTATTTATCACAAACATGTGAATACAAAAAGATAAGAATTAACTCGAGTACCTAATAAGAAAAAAAAGTGGTGGCACTCCGGGAGTGCCGACAGAAGTGAAAACTTGAACAAGATCGCCTTGGTGGAAGAAAAATACTTGAATAGAACATTGGTACGTAACCTTATCTAAATTAAGAGCAAAATGGCGTATACAAAAAAAAAAAATTACTTCCGAAACCTTTAAAGTAAAAACATATGCATAGTACATTGATCCGTAACCTAATATAAATAAAGAGCACAATCGCGTTTACAAAACCTTTAAAGTAAAAATACTTGCATAGTACATTGATCCGTAACGTAATATAAATAAAGAGCACAATCGCGTTTACAAAAATGAGTTGTCGTCATAGTATCGCGAAATCAATGGTTTAGTCGCATTTCAAAAATGCCCAACGCATCTAAACAAGTTTTCACTTCAATAAAAACTATCTATTATCACGAGCGTGACGATGACAAGAAGGCTTCCACTCAGCATATTGCTAGATCACTGGGTCCGTTCAAGGTGCTTTAGAAGTACTCAAAACACGAACTTAAACCCGTCAATTTCATCCAGCAAACGCAATGAGCCACTATATTCTTGAAAGGATCCCTCTATTTTACCGGCTAATCAATACGCTTCAGCACCAAGTCGATCCACAAACAGAGTAACGTCAAAGTACACAGCCGAGGTAACGTGCGGTATTTGTACAGGTACACGATGAAATGAGGTCTGCGAGGGAATGGGGAAAATAAATAAGGATAGGGAAAATGGATTTACAGCTTTCAGTGTAATTGCGAGCTTGGAAAGCGGTTTGAAACCTTAGCAGTTTAATTTTTTTATTTGGATGATGATTACCTACCTAATGTCAACTGTTTTAAACTTCATAATTAATAAAACAGTGGCACTCCGGGATTGCCGACAGAAGTGAAAACTTGAACAAGATCGCCTTGGTGGAAGAAAAATACTTGTATAGAACATTGGTCCGTAACCTTATCTAAATAAAAAGCACAATCACGTTTACAAAAAAAAAAAAAACTTCCAAAACCTTTAAAGTAAAAATACTTGCATGGAACATAGATCTGCGTAATATTATTAAAGAGCACAATCGCGTTTACAAAAATGAGGTGTCGGTAACGGTGTCACGAGTTCAATTGTTTTTTCCCATCTCAAAAATAGTTTGAAGTAATGAAACTTTTTCTGTGTATGTATGTATTTAATTTTAATGCGACTTTTTTTAGCATAATCTAGTAAAAGTCTGGTGCAAATTATATTGTGTAGTTCCGTACTGCGAATTTCCTTTCAAAATCCCAGCACGACTGCAAGTTGTCAAAGAAGCCTAGTTCTACAATGATTAGTTTAAGAAAAATTGTAAAGTTTCTGAATTCCTTGCTTTTAAAGTTGGAGATGAATTTTCCAACTTTCTCCAACAAGGATGGAAAGTTTTAATATTAGTACGGGTTCGTGTTTGTATAGTAGGTATGGCAAAATATGTTTCAGTGAATGACATTGCATCTAACATTCAATATGATCGAAACTATTTTTACAAATACCTACAGTTCTTTCCTCATACAGCGGATATTTAAACTATTAATTTTCATTTTGCACAATATTTGCATTAGGTACAGACTTAGGTAGCCGGTATTTATTTAAAATAAAAAGTTCCAAGCACTGTTCTCGTTAAAATGGTTCTAAAGTAACATTTAATATTTGATTCTTAATATGTTCATTCTTCAATTGTAACTACGTACCATTGAAAATCAGCGCTATGCTGTGGGTCCCCATAGCACAGCATCATGCTGAGTGGAAGTCTTCTTGTCACAGTCATGACGTGCCAGCAGCTGCCGACTATTTCTGTTTTGTGCTCGTGATTATATTTAAATCTATTGTGTTTTATTTTATTATTCTACTCGCGTAATTATTATTTTTTAACCGACTTCCAAAAAAGAGGAGGTTATATGTTCGTCGCCTATGTTTGTTTTTTTTTATGTATGTCCACCGATTTCTCCGTCAATTGTGAACCGATTTTGAAAATTCTTTTTTTGTTTGAAAAGGTATGCTCTCGAGGTGGTCCCATATAAATTTCATTAGGTTTGCTTTGATAGTTTTTGAGTTAGCTTCAATAATACGTACTTTTTCCCACTTAGTATGTGGATGATATGATAAGTTCCTGACACTGTTATTTACATAGCAGGTAGTGGTTTTCGAATTTTTGTGGGGTAAGTACCATAACTAAAAAGTGAAAAATATAAATATTTTACAAAAAAAAAAAACAACCGACTTCCAAAAAACACTATAAAGTGAAAAATAACTTTAATTTCGGAAGGCGGTGACAAAAAACGAAAAATCAAAACCAAAGACACCGACTTCCGAAATTAAAGTTATTTTTCAATTTGTAGTGTTTTTTGGAAGTCGGTAATTTTTTTTTTGTAAAAAGTTTTTATTTATACACGTGTTGCTGTGACAAATAAACTTATTTTTCTTTCATTCTTACTACACAATGAATTTTGGATTTTCATTAAATATTCAGGGAGATTTTTATTACCACATTTTATTTTCATTCAGGAGACCTAACAAAAATCCTTGATTAGCCACCGGAACAGCTCGCAAAGTATTAACAACGTAGGTACCAACCACAGTCTGAATTAACATTAATTAAGTGTGGTCTCATTAGCACTCGCTGCCATGTACGTTGGCTTTGACTGTGACCGCAGCTACTATATAGAAAAGTATAGCATTGAGAAGGCTATTTTAAGTTGAGGATGTCCGGCGTAAGGTTTTAGTGAGGAACCTCAACCTGAGGATGTATTTAAAGATGTCTACACGAAAAAACGAGTGGTTCAGAATTCCTCGCTACCTCCTCCATATTAATATTATAAAGTAACTGCGCTCCGCGATTTCACCCGCATAGGTCTCGATCCCGTGGGAATATCGGGATAAAAAGTGTCCTATGTCCTAATCCAGGTCATGGTCTACCCATGTGCCAAATTTCATTCAAATCCATTCAGCCGTTTTGGCGTGAAAACGCAACAAACAAATAAACAAAATTCAAAAGTCATTTATTAAAACTAGGCTGAGAATCAGCACTTTTCGAACGTCAAAATTACATAAGATAGTCCCCCAAAAGCCAACCCTTCACCACTTCCTAGTGCCTTTATCTGGGAAGAAGAAGTAGCGTAACAAACTCCCCAGTAGCACAGCTGTCTGTTCAAGTTAGAAAAAAATGATTCTATACAATAGAAATAACTTACATTATGCAACACAAAACATAATTTAAATGA
Organism: Agrochola lychnidis; assembly: GCA_963680765.1. Classification (NCBI taxonomy): domain Eukaryota; kingdom Metazoa; phylum Arthropoda; class Insecta; order Lepidoptera; family Noctuidae; genus Agrochola; species Agrochola lychnidis. The sequence continues at coordinate 10,481,812 of OY796868.1, read as the reverse complement.
TAAATTATTGGCCATATGTGCTGACATAAAAATAAAAACTAAACGTAAACAGAACTAAATATCGAAATAAAAGCCTCCAGGCATAAAGGGCGTGCCCGCTTACATAAAGCTGTAATTGAAAGTTATAAATGATAAACTAGGACCATCGAGTTATATCTACCTATTGGACTGGACCTGGACTTTCTATCTATCTATCTACCATCGAGATAAAATAAATAAACAGTTAATTACTAGTTGTATAACAAAACCATGATCAGCAAGACGACCAGTCACCACGAGCAGCACCCGTTCACGAGCATAACGCAAAGATCAGCCATTACCAGTATAACAAACAAACAAACTGACTTCTGCATTTATAATATTAACAGGATGTGCATACGTAAGAAGAGACCTAAGCCCTCCTACACCTATATACCTTCCACTTCTATTGCATTAGTTGTGACCGGGTTTATTAAACTAAATTCGGTCTGACGAGTCATAATACAATCTGCCTAGCCTTTTCCTAACTATGTTGGGATTGGGTTCCAGTCTAACTGGATGCAACTGAATATCAGTATTTTACATGGAACGACTGCCTATCTGACCTCCACAACCCAACCGAGTTACTGGGTAATACGATACCCCTTGGTAAGACTGGTTGTCAGACTTTCGGGCTTCTGACGACAAGTAACGACTGTCAAAGAACCACGAATGACAGCCGGGACCATGCTTAACGTGCTTTCCGAGGCACTGAGGAGTCTCAGTATGTAAAGATGGCCACCCATTCACGGACCAACCCCGGCAAGCGTAGCTTAACCTGATGGATCGTCCCGTGCGGCTGTTATTACTTAGCCACGAGCTAAGAAATAATAATTTCAAAGGGTCGTTATCGAAATCGATAAGGAAGACTATATATATAAATGGGAAAGTAAGTTTGTTAACCTTTCTGTCTGTCTGTTACCCTGTTGTAGACCATGGTCATTGGACAAGTTAAGATATATGATACTTTTTATACCGGCAGTAGGTACGTTCCTATGAGATAATTAACGACCTCCACGCGGTCGAAACCGAGGGCAAAAGCTAGTATAAAATAACATTTGGTTCTATCCGACTTAAAAAAAAATTCTCAATTTGATGATTTGTAAGTGATAGGGCGATAAGGAATCACTGAAACACTTCAATAGATCCAATTAAATCAATAAGGTACCGAATTTTACTCTCTATTGAATCAGAGTCAAGGTCCAAAACTGTTTCACCTATAACATTATCTATTCTACATACATACATAACATCACGGCCGTATTCCGCAAAGGATTGGGCAGAGATGTACCTATATAGTACACCCACATTTTGCCAGTTATGTTTAAGTCCCATGTAATAGGGGGCGAGCCTATTGCCATCAATCGGGTACAAATCCAATAACACTACCCGACCCTGGAATCGAACCCCACGACCACTAGACCAACGAGGCAGTCCACATTACCTATTCTATTTAAACGAAAAGCGTATGTAAACTGTTATACAACTATGCTGGCACAGACGTGTTGGTAAATGCATAGGACCGTAGAGGAGGTTTCCAACTACTACTGAGTACGAACTATTATCTCCCATCTAGACCGACATCGTTACAATAGATGGAATAACAAAGTGCTAACACGCGACTATCGGAGTGTCGACTCAGAATATCAACTGACTGTGCTTATGTTTTAGTTTGTGTAGCAGTGAGAGAGGCAAGGCTTACGGCGAAGGACACTTGAACGTTTTGTTCTACGAGCGTAAACGTTGAAGTGCATATACGCTCGACAAGCCGAGCACGAGCGGAGCCAGCGTCAAGTGTGGACTTACAACAAACCTACAACGATTACTGTCCTCGAACGTAGTTTGAGCGCGATGCAAATCCCTTTGTGTTCGTCAAAAAAAACAGTGGCACTCCGGTAGTGCTGACAGAAGTGAAAACTTGAACAAGATCGCCTTGGTGGAAGAAAAATACTTGTACAGAACATTGGTCCGTAACCTTATCTAAATAAAGAGCACAATGGAGTTTAAAAAAAAAAACTTCTGAAACCTTTAAAATAAAACATACTTGCATAGAACATTTATCCGTATCGTAATATAAATAAAGAGCACAATCGCGTTTACAAAAATGAGGTGTCGGTAACGGTGTCGCGAGTTCAATTGTTTTTTCCCATCTCAAAAATTATTAATTTATTATACATAAATCAAAACGTATTTTAATAAAACATGTCTCATCATCATCATTTCAGCCGAAAGACGTCCACTGCTGGACATAGGCCTCCCCCAAGCACCGCCACTTCGACCGATTCTGTGCTTTCCGCATCCAGCGGATTCCTGCGGCCTTCACAAGGTCATCGGTCCATCTTGTGGGAGGCCTTCCAACGCTACGTCTTCCGGTACGTGGTCGCCACTCCAGAACCTTTCGACCCCATCGGCCATCCGTTCTGCGAGCAATGTGCCCTGCCCATTGCCACTTAAGTTTGGCAATTCTTCGGGCTATGTCGGTTACCTTGGTTCTCCTGCGGATCTCTTCATTTCTGATTCGATCACGTAGGGAAACTCCAAGCATAGCCCTCTCCATTGCCCTTTGGGTGACTTTTAGCCTTCTGATAAGGCCCATTGTGAGCGACCACGTTTCAGTACCATAGGTCATCACTGGCAACACGCACTGGTCAAAGACTTTCGTCTTGAGACACTGTGGTATGTGGGACGAAAAGATATTGCGTAGCTTCCCGAACGCTGCCCAGCCGAGTCGGATTCGACGATTGACCTCTTTCTCGAAGTTGGACCTACCTAGCTGGACAATTTGTCCTAGGTAAACATACTCGTCCACAACTTCGAGCGTAGCGTCTCCGATCTTCATGGGAGTGGGTGTCACATGGGCATTTGATATGACTTTTGTCTTGTCCATGTTCATTTTAAGACCCACTCTTTCGGAGGCTCTACTGAGGTCATCGAGCATTGTACTGAGTTTCTCCATGGTCTCAGCCATGATAACTATGTCGTCGGCAAACCGAAGGTTAGTGATATACTCGCCATTGATGTTGATGCCTAGCCCTTTCCAATCCAGAACCTTGAAGACATCCTCCAGTGCAGCGGTGAACAGTTTCGGAGAGATAACGTCTCCCTGTCTCACACCTCGCTGCAGAAGGATAGGTTTCGAGGTCTGGTCCTGGAGTCGAACTGACATAGTGGCGTTTTTGTACAAACACTTTAGCACCTCGATGTACCGATAGTCGATCTGGCACCGTTGAAGAGACTGCAGCACAGCCCATGTCTCGATCGAATCGAAGGCTTTCTCGTAGTCCACAAACGCTAAGCAGAGAGGCTGGTTATACTCTTCGGTCTTCTGTATAACCTGCCGCAGCGTATGTATGTGGTCTACGGTGCTAAAGCCTTTACGGAATCCGGCTTGTTCGGGAGGCTGAAAGTCGTCAAACCTGCGCGCGAGACGGTTCGTGATAACTCTTGAAAACAGCTTGTAGACATGGCTCAGAAGTGTGATGGGCCTATAATTCTTAAGCAGGGCATTGTCGCCCTTTTTAAAGAAGAGTACCACCACACCTCTGTTCCATGCCTGTGGCGTTTGACCCTCGAGTATGACGGAATCGAAAAGCTTCTGGAGGGCCTTAAGAACAGGTTTTCCCCCGGCCTTCAGGAGTTCAGCCGTAATTCCGTCATCACCCGGCGCCTTGTTGTTTTTAAGTTGCTTCAGAGCCATCCTAATCTCGTACAAGCTGGCGTCCGGGATGTCTTCGGTATAGTGTCGGGTCAATCTAGCTCTTGGGTCGTTTGCTAGATTCGTAACGGGGTTACTGGTTGACGTGTATAACTGTCCATAGAAACTCTCGATCTCTCTCAACAGCTCAGGTTTGGCGGATACGATTCTGCCATTATTGGTCTTCAGTTTCGCAAGCTGGCTCTGTCCAATAGACAGATCTCTAGCAAAACATGTCTACTGAAAGATAAATAATTAAATTATCTTTAAAAGGTGAATATTTCAGAAAAATACGCTTCATAGTTTTTGCGTGATTCTCAGTTTTTTTATCTACATTAGACATGACTTTACAAATTAATTACACTAAGTAATATTAACATAATCTAAAATATTCACAGACTAAGTTGTTAAGAAAATGCTCTTATTTAGCATATATTTTTTCCAAATCATTGGGCAGATGGCACTTGTAAATGTTATAATAATTTTGCTATGGAAGTGTATGTGAAGTGCTACGAAAGTGTATATCAAGTGCTACGAAAGTGTATGTCTAGTGCTACGAACTTGAATGTTATGCGCTACGACAATATGACAATATCGTAGCAGCTACGTCATTGGGAAAGGTTTGTTCTTTTCGCATATTATTTTAACTTCACTTTACTACTTTCTTCGCGGATTTTGCCACTTAAAGAAAAATAATATTATTCCAGCTACTCAATTTTTTGTCTATGTCTGTAAGTTTGCTATAGCATAGTCCAAGTACCGAGATGCTTACTTGTTCCTTTTACCAAGTCAATTGTTAGATGAGTGGATACTTTTCTATGTCAACCGATCGTACGTTATTCAGAATGGGTTTACTGCCTTTCCTCTACACAGTATCGCTGTGTATCGATTTTGTATACCACATAGCGTGCGGGTGACGTGCACTATACGTTGCGAAACTGTTAACTTGTTCCTTTTGTATCATCGTGCGTAGTTTAATTAAATTTTGTACCGCATACGCTTAGATATTAGAGCGGTTCAGGATCTGTTGTAGCTAATGTATTTAAAGGTACTTAAAATATGTTTACCAAGGGTTAATTTTCGAGAGAATTTTTTAGGTTACTATATTCCGTTTGAAATAAGATTAGACATTTAAACAAACCTTTTTTACAGTCCGTTCAACCGATTTTGACTTCTATACCGTAGGCATAAGAATGGCATTAAAAGCAAAAAAAGTGGTTACAATACCAATGTTTACTGCAGCTGCCATTTGTCATGCCACCAACGCAATAGAAGTCAAAATCGGTTGAACGAACTGTAAAAAAGGTTTAGTTAAATGTCTAATCTTATTTCAAATAGAGTATAGGTAATTTAAATTATTTAAAACCACAAAGCAGCGCTCCGCGGTTTCACCCACATAAGTCTCGATCCCGTAAGAATATCAGGATATAAAATATTCCATGTCCTAATCCAGGTATTGGTCTACGCATGTACCAAATTTCATCCAAATCCGTTCAGCCGTTTTAGCGTGAAAGCGTAACAAACAAACTCACTTTCGCATTTATAATCAGAGGTCGGAATTAGGTAGAGTTATTTAAGTACTTGCATCGAAATGTTGATATTAATATGGATCGTCCCAGGATTTCTAATAGACAATCCCGTGTCAAACAAATGAATAAAAATAAAAACCTCAGAGATAGATAAGACAAATAAAACAAAGATAATTAACATACAATTTTTATTGGTATTAAATTCACAATGCACACGTGTACGCTTTGGAATTTTGCAACTTCGGACATCCGATGTCGTTGATGTAAATTTGGCAACGTCGCGCGTGCAGTGGTTTAAATTGTGTAAAAGTAAATAACTTTTTATTTAATAGATCACGGGATTTTTCTGCTCTTCAAAATTAATCCCGGGATTTGGGGCATATCCACTTTATTCTTTCGTTGTATGAAATCAGTGTAAGTACATAAATAACTCTACCTGATTCCGACCTCTGCTTATAATATTAGTTAGGATAGGATTAGTTAGGATGCGTTAGTGTACCCATATGTACCTATTAAATATACATGAAGGAAACTCAACAATGTGCAATAATAAACCTTTTGAATATCATCCAAGCACGCCGGTTGTGAGTAGTAGGTACGCACCTGACCTTTTTTAATGACAAAACCAATAAAATAATACCTCTGTTTTTCTACTAGATTGTCCACTGTCAGTGTTTTAATTGACATCAGTGTCATGACAGAATCTGTAAACAGCGGGATCTATAATTGCTTCAAACTAAATAAAATTATTTTGCTTAAGCCGTTTTTTGACTAATGTTAAATGTTGATATGAATATTTTTTTTTAAACAGGAAAAAAAAATTACGAATTTAAGAATTTACAGGAAATAGAAACTTATTCTTGTTTTATTAATAAAAGGTTAAGCTAAAGGTTAGGTTAAGGTAAAGGTTAAAGGTTAAGGTTAAAGGTTAAGGCTTGTGGCTAAGTAATAACAGCTGCACGGGTCGATCGATTAGGTTAAGCTACGCTTGCTGCGGTTGGTCCGTGGATGGGTGACCATCTTTATATACCAAGACTCCTCTGTGCCTCGGAAAGCACGTTAAGCCGTTGGTCCCGGCTGTCATTTGTAGATCTTTGACAGTCGTTACGGGTAGTTAGAAGCCCAAAAAGTCTGACAACCAGTCTTACCAAGGGTTATCGTGTTACCTAGTCACTAGGTTGTGGAGGTCAGATAGGCAGTCGCTCCATGTAAAATACTGGTATTCAGTTGCATCCGGTTAGACTGGAAGCCGACCCCAACATAGTTGGGAAAAGGCTAGGCAGATGATGATTAATAAAAGGTTAAGATTTCAATTAACTTTAGTTTTATTCAGTAGGCACATACACATTACAAGAGCAATCACACGGTAGTTAAATAAAAAAAAGGAACCGGAACAAGAAGTAGAAAGGTAGTGTTGCCAACATACATATTACATTGTCTCAAATTACTCTTTCTCATATTGCCAACAATCTCAAATCTTTGATTTACAGGGTGTAAATTTCAATTCAATGGCCTGTCTTTTATTGTTTTCATTTTCCTTATAGAACGGAATATTACGCTGAAATCAACTAACTTTTATATTACAACACAAAATAGTACCCATCAAAGAAATCCAAGGCTCTTCTATAGATAACGATCGGTACTTTCATAGCACAAGTTCAAGAGTTTGACGATCATAGCAACAGGTTGATTCCATATTGTCGACCCTCCAGTCTTTTTGTTTATAAACTGGTTAAGTTATAATGAAATTCCTGCATTAAGTTGGGTGGTTATTACATTTTCTGCTTCATATTTTCGAAATAGGAGCTTCAGGAAGATTCCTTTCGGGTTAAACCAACCTTTTTAATCGAGGGCACACGAGAGATGGAAGATAATCGACCAATCAGACATTTTGCTGTGCTGAGGCCTTTTTGGCATTATAATCTTTGTTTTCTGTTTGTATAGTTATCATTACTACATAGTATAAAACAAAGTCGCTTTCTCTGTCCTGTATCCCTATGTATGCTTAAATCTTTAAAACTACGCAACGGATTTTGATGCGGTTTTTTTAATAGATAGAGTGATTGAAGAGGAAGGTTTATATGTATAGTAACCCTGTTTATACCCGTGCGAAGCCGGGGCGGGTCGCTAGTAAGGTATATTTTTCAGTAGTAATGCTAATAAACGCATTTTTCTTTCTTTTTCATTCAAAGCAATAAAATTATAAGTAAAAAGAGGTATTTAAATAGAGATCTATACAACATTTTGTCTAAACACTATCGCACATTTAAATAACGTATCTAATATTGCAGTGCACGCTAAAGTTGTCGTCGCCCGGCGTGACACGGAGCACAGTAAAAAGTAAAGTAAAGTAAAAAAGCTTTATTCAGTTCAGAAAAATACGGTACAATATAAAAAACAAGTAACAGATTACATAGGTGCCTTAGGTGCTAGATTTTTACAAATTCCCTGGACCAACTCAGTATCATCAACTTGGTATCCCACACTAGGATTCCCTGTGTTGTGGGGTCCAGTCTCTTCCCAAATAAGGCAAACAATTGTTTATTCAAATGAGCTAATTAATTTAGAAAAAAACCAAAAGAAATAATAATTAAAAGAAAAAAAAAAAAAAACTGGTTTACTAACTAGCCAAGTTTTAACGTGCCATTTGTGGAGCACAAATAACTTAACTACCTCTTTTTACGTATTTTGAGTATTACGGGTCCCCTTGGAACCTTCTCTCGGACCCCACGTAGGTTTCCTCTGTCATACATCATAACTCAGAGAGTTATATTGATGATGTTTATGATTATAATTCTATAAATAAACGTTTGATATGGCCGCGAATCATATTTAGATCCACATATAACAACCCTTGTTTTGCACCTGCAAATTGCAAAAATCGTAAGAAAATTTGAATTTCGCGGACTACCCTGATGTTTTCGCCTTAAAGTCAAGACGTAGTCATGTCCTAAATATAGTATGATCAGTACTTTATATTGTATGAATAGATATTAAATTGAGACATATTAGGTATACTTGTCAATAAAAATCATGCTATACGTCACACTAGAACTTTTCCAGGCTGAAAAGGAAATGGCAATTTATTTACTCCGTTATTCAGTCGATTTAACAAGCCATCGAAGCAATCGGATGCGTTCACTCGCAGCGAAATGTCAAAGGTAACAATATATTGTAGCACAGAACATGTTTTAAATATTTTATAGTCAAAGTAAGGCTACAAAGACCCCTCCGTGTCTCGGAAAGCACGTTAAGCCGTTGGTCTCGGCTGTCATTTGTAGATCTTTGACAGTCGTTACGGGTAGCCAGAAGCCCAAAAGTCTGACAACCAGTTTTAACCCAGTCTTACTAAGAGGTAAGTATCGCGTTAACTAGAAACTAGGTTGTAGAGATTAGATAGGCAGTCGCTCCATGTTAAATTCAGCTGCATCTTCTTAGATTGGAAGCCGACCTCAACACAGTTGGGAAAAGGCTTGGCAGATTGATTTGAGTCAAGAAATTGCTCAAGATGGTGTGGGCGACACGCCCTCGTTTTCTTGACGATAGGAATGAGGCGTTTTGTTGACAACCACGATAATTATCGTAGATGGCTTTTCAGTGTTTTCATCATACTGATTGATCGATATTAATTGACGAAGCACGTACGTAAAAACGTTCATCGATCACTCCAAAATTTTAGGGATGTGTAAAATGTCGTTCAATCTTCATAAAAATATCTCGTTCACTGCTCGTGTGGAAATACTGTAACTGCGAGAATTTTTCGATATCACACTGTGAAGTGGAAGTATGCAGAATGTTTCCGCTGCGGGCGACCGACATCGCTGCTCTGCAACTATTCGAATTACCAATACAGCGTAGCTATTGGAATCTTATGCAATAGGTACCTATCGTGGAATGTTTTGTAAAGAACTTTGTATTTACTGGTTCTCAGTCGCTATAAAATGCTAACGTGTACACACAGTACAATTGTTGAAATTATAAGAGTGAATAAGCTTATTAACGAGTTGTAAGCAGTGATAGCTTAGTGGTGTGACCGTCAGACTGCCAAGTCCATAGGTCTCAAATTCGAACCCAAGGCACGCACCTCTCCTGCTGGGGTTGCGAAGAAAACCGAAAAGGAGATCGTGGCCCCCGGAAACAGGGCAACCAAAGGAACACGGGTGGGTTTTAGTCAGTAAGAGTCTGACACGCCCTCCCGCTCCGCCCAGAGCGGGAGAAGTTACTTGATAATTTCCCAGCCAAAAAAAGGGGCTCACCTCTGACTGTTCAGATTCATTTGCGTATTGTATAATTATCACTTGCTTCAAAACGGTGAAGGAAAACATCGTAAGGAATCGTGTCTAAAAGATATTTCTCGACGGCATGTGAAGCCACACCGTAGATAAGAATAATTAATTCATGAGTAGGTATTCAATTAATCGTTATTTTCATTATAAGTTACGTTCAGGTTGTTTAGAGTATTTCCCATTAAATGTTGCTCCTTTTAAAATGATAGCGTCAGATATTTTTAAGCCATTTTCTTTCCAAATTTAATCAATCGGTCGGTTCTCAGTAATAAAATAAATCTTCCAGGATTTTCTTCACTTGCAATGTTAAAAGCGCTTTAGAAAATATTTCTTCCATTCCTCTCGTTCTTGTACACGAGATAACACAGTACTAATAAGTTCCCTTGTATCGCAAGGCTTCGCAAGCCATGTCGGTTCCACTCTACTTCACACGGAATTTTCCTTCGCGTGAAAGCCTCGCAAGGGTAACTTTGAGCGAACATTACTTGAGAATTCCTGGATGATTTCGAGTGTAATTTAATGTAGTTAATAATACATAGTTGGGTTATATTTGACAGTACCTAAACGAAGTACTTAGGTTACATAATCTTAATTCTTCAAGAGCTTCTTAAGAGCTTCTTAAGACGTACATAATCTGGTCTCTCTAATTAAATAGGCAGTGTTAGTAGTACCTACTAAAATGAAAAGTTAATTAGCCAAAACCTTGTTGATCTTCTAAAGATGCATACTTTTTTAAATGAATGAACCTCTAATTTTGGGCATCTGATAATAGACACTTTTTTAAATAAATGAGCCTCTTTTGTTTAATTTCAGCTTTTTCTCACAGTTAATCGCAGATACTTGACTATTTAGTGTTTTTAGGACCCCAAAGTAAGAATTATTAGAGGTTAGTTTATTGATTCAAGCGTGACCTTACGGAAATCCATTATAAAATACAATAGACGTGGATATATTTAGTTCTCTGCGTCCAGTGCTCGGCGTGACAACACGCCGTGTTCGGGTTCGCGACAAGTCAATCGTCATCCTGAGGATGCCTCGTTGAAAGGTGAAACACGTGTCGATTTCTTACAGGGTTTTTTATGACTCTTTAGGAATAGATTACTAAATATATCTACGTCGATTGTATATTATTAGAGGTTCACAAAAAGAGGCGCATTCATTATATTAGAGTGTTCAATAATTCTCATTTTGCTTTTTCATTTAGTACGATTACCTACCGAATAGTGTACATACTTATGTAGGTATACATCGTGCGTATAACACCCCTATGTAAACAGGGTCATTGACCCGGCACATTTCTTTCCGAGTGCGCTGCCATTTCGCGATGAATTCTCATTAGTTCATTACGAGTTCAGTCGTGACGTCATTTATTATGTCATTTTGAGTGTATCGCTTCGGGAAGTGATTTTCCGAGGCGATGTTGGTATTCTATTTCCTTAGGAGCTATGTGTAGTTTGATTTTCTTTTATCATTCATTATCATTTTTTTTATAATTAAGCAGCTTTCCATTCGATTTATTTATTTATTTTTTGTAAAACTTACAGCTAAACAGACACAATAAGTAACAGTTTAAACAAAATATGGCCAATTACAAGTTTCCACATGTAGTTTAAACTTAAATCATATGAACAGGACAAAAAAATTGACAATAAAATAGTATAAAGTCATATACAACAAAAACACGAAAAAGACTATTTACGCTCGAAGAAGCCATTAGATAAAATTTTCTTCAATTTAGCAACACTAGTATTGAAAATGTCGATATCAGCTTCCTGGCGGGTTTGTAGTTGAATATGATACTTTCATACTGATTTTTGGTATTTTTTTCGAGGAGCTCGTGGCTAAGTAATAACAGCCGCACAGGTCGATCCATCAAGTTAAGCTACGCTTGCCGGGGTTGGTCCGTGGATGGGTGACCAACTTTACATACCGAGACTCTTCCGTGCTTCAGAAAGCACGTTAAGCCGTTGGTCCCGGCTGTCATTCGTGGATCGTTGACAGTCGTTACGTGTCGTCAGAAGCCCGAAAGTCTGACAACCAGTCTTACCAAGGGGTATCGTATTACCCAGTTACTAGGTCGGATAAGCAGTCGCTCCATGTAAAATATTGGTATTCAGTTGCATTCGGTTAGACTGGAAGCCGACCCCAACATAGTTGGGAAAAGGCTTGGCAGATTTTGAATTAAGTATCTTTCCATTCGATTTGTAGCTCAATATGATATTTTTATAGTGATTGGGTGTATTTGTAAGTTGACCTTGCACAGCATTCACTTGTACAGAATATCTCAACATTCCATAACAAACTAAGTATCTAGAAAAAATCGGCCAAGTGCGTGTCGGACCACGCACAATGAAGGGTTCCGTAGTTGGGATGAATTTATCCCATAAACAAACTTAACTTTGCAGTTGATAAACATGTTCTCCCATAAGGAATGTATGGGAAAACATGTTTTTGCAACTGCAAAGTTAAGTTGGTCGATTATTACTCGATAACTAGTAAAGTCTACTTAGCTGTGATAGTTTTCCTTTTAATTTCGTTATATAAGCTACTGCTGTGATTTTTTTCACACATCCAAAACCAACCATTTAGCTGGCAGGGGGGGACACTTGACTCTAACAAAAATTATCACTTAAAAGCTTAATATTTTGCAAACGGATCCCTGTATCCAAAAATGGTTTTCACAAACTCGCAATGTTTTTGTAAGACCTTTCCAATGATACCCTACACTATGGGATAAAAAAATAAAAAATAAAACATCACCACTTTACGTGTATGGGTACCCTAAAAAAAAAAATGTTTTTCATAATTTTGTTTTACCACTTTGTCGGCGTAATTAATATGTATACCTATGTCAAATTACAGCTTTCTAGTACTAAGGGTCTCGGAGCTAGACCGCGGACAGACAGACAGACAGACAGACGGACATGTCGAAACTATAAGGGTTCCTTGTTTACTACGGAACCCTAAAAACTACGCGATGCTGTTGTTAAGCGCAACTCGAAACTTTGAGGGTTACCAACGTAACAGTAAAAACCAGTGCCTTTACAACTCACACTTATTCTCATGATGTTTTCCGGTAAAACAACAAGAAAATATGTCATTTTTCATTTCAAATGGATAGCATAATGTTGGCTTTAGTTAATCACGAAAACCACTTAACGAGTCTTGCCATGGCTTCCGGTTTTAATTAAGAAATTTCTCGAAGAAAGACGTGATACAGAAACCGTTGCTTGTAATATATAACTGATTGCTAATACCATGACCTTTGATGTAATTGGTTTTCAAATTAAACACTAATTGTTAAAAAACTTTTTTACAAAAAAAATACAACCGACTTCCAAACTACAAAGTGAAAAGTTTTTTGACACCGACTTCCGAAATTAAAGTTATTTTTCACTTTGTAGTTTGGAAGTCGGTTGTATTTTTTGTAAAAAGTTTTTTTTTTCACTTTTTTGTGAGTTGATTTGTAATTTATTTATGTAACAATAGCCTTATGTCAACTGCTCATCAAAAATACCCAAATCGCTATAGATGTGCCTTTAATATTTGAATAGTTCCCTCGATTTCTCCAAGATTCCATTATCAGATCGTGACCAAATGACAATGGGACCAACTTGAAAGTATACCCTTTCAAACAAAAAAAGAATTTTTCAAATCATTCCAGCCGTCTTCGAGTAATCGGTGAAAATACAAAAAAAAAAAAAAAATATCCCGACGAATTGAGAACCTCCTCCTTTTTTTTGAAGTCGATTAAAAATGGAATTCGTAGCCTGAGTCCAAGAAATTAGTCGATACAGACAACTGTCTAGTTTGGGGTTCACTGATAAATTATACTTTGTAGCATAGGTAATATTTTTCAAGCTACTGGGCAATGACGGAGATTTTGAAGCACCAATTTCTGGGCCGTATAATCTCTCGTTTTGGCGATTTGATCTGGCTGTCCAGATCACCAGTTCTGACGGTGCGAAACTTCTTCCTTTAGGGCTTTTTAGAATCTCGTGTTTACCAACCTTGCAAGACTTGAAAGCCAACATTGAACAAGAAATCACCAAAATGGAGCCAGATTGATTCAAAATTCCGTAAAACGAGCAGAAATGTGCATCAACTCAGAAGGTGGTAATTTGAGGGATATATTTTTTTTTGACACCATTCAATTTTACACCTTTAAATAATATAATCTTTCCGTGATAACAGGGCAATTTTTTTTTCATTTTTTACATTATGGCAGCCAATTCTCACTATGACATTACTTTTGCCCCATTCTGTATAAAAATATAATCTTTAGAATCTTTACTTATAATATTAAATGACCAGAATATCCGCGAAATTTCGCGTTGAAGCATAACTTTTTAATACGTCAAGATTTATAGTTCATATTCTTTATCACACCTCTTTAGGTTTTGAGCTATCCGAATATCTAAAAATATTTGGCCTATATCTTAAGGGGAAGGCGTGGAACTTGATTCGCTGTTACAATGTATAGTAGATATTACTACTGTAAGTAGGTTTGTACAAACACTTACATGTCAATAATAAATTATGTTTTTTGAAATTAGATGAGTTCGGTGTTTCGTATCCAACTTCTTTGAGAGAAAAACCAAAACTAACTCAGAGGTCACAGTTTATTTTTTAAGTCCAGACATAATCTTGGTCAGATCATGTGAGGACCATGTAGATTCATCATCATCATTTCAGCCGAAAGACGTCCACTGCTGGACATAGGCCTCCCCCAAGCATCGCCACTTCGACCGATTCTGTGCTTCCCGCATCCAGCGGATTCCTGCGGCCTTCCAACGCTACGTCTTCCGGTACGCGGTCGCCACTCCAGAACCTTTCGGCCCCATCGGCCATCTGTTTTGCGAGCAATGTGCCCTGCCCATTGCCACTTAAGTTTGGCAATTCTTCGGGCTATGTCGGTTACCTTGGTTTTCCATGTAGATTACTGAGTGTTAGAACTAAATATAAGTATAAATTTTATTTTTAACAGATCAGTAAAAAACCAAAAAATCTAAAATAGCAAGAAATTTTGCAATACGTTTAAAAGTCATTGGCACCCATTTTGGAACTTAATCTGAACGAAATTATATGTTCAACATTGTTTTGCTCTTAATAAACTCATAGGTACCTTTACTGTAAAATACCATCATTGTGTAATTTGTGGAAAACTCTTTCGAAGGCTGTTATCTAGTTAAAAGATAGAGGAGTTCCACCTAACCTACTTACTAAACCGTAAAAGAAAGGTAATATCGAAATGTTCCCATAAAAATAAGCCAATACGATCACAGTTCCCGGTATCAAACGGTAACTTTTACTGAGTTAGGGCTCGTGCACAATGGCGGACGGCACGGCAGGCATATTATCTTAAATATATTAATATGTCGGAGACGGGTGATTCTTTCGTTATTATCAGCGATATTTTAACTATTGTGGGCGTAGTGTGGGTAGTGTTGGTTAATGCGCAATAGAAAAACAGTTTGTAGTTCAGATCACATTCTAATTTACTATCAAATTAATCACACTAGCTAAATTATGCACACACTGGGTGCGACGGCGTTTATGAAAATCACCAATTAACACAATGATCACAAATTACAACTAACACAATAACTGAGCACCATGAATCGAGAACAGTTCCGCGACGTCTTAACTTCGATGCGTCCGAGGCTGAATCCCTTCTCGCCGTGGCCTTAAAACATCACGACTCTGTAGAAGCGCGCGCTTTAGGTGTGGGTAGATCACGTCCTATCGCCAGCGGCGCGCTTGCGATTCGTTTCGTGTCCGTACTAATGACTGGATACGACAAATATATGTGATCGAAATACAGAATACAATATGTAGGTGGTTTAGTAAGGTTTACACCTCTTTAAAAAAATCCTCTATTACCTAATCATCATCTTCCTACCCTTGTCCCATGTTACGTGGGGTCGTCGCAACACTTTCTTTTTCCACTCTCCCCTGTCAACCGTCACGCTATCATTCACTTCCTTCTCTTTCATATCATTCCTCACACAATCCATCCATCTTTTCATTGGCCTTCCTCTCCCGCTCCATCCATCAAAATTTATATTCATCACTCTTTTAGTCACATGCGTTTCTTCTCTTCTCATCACATACCAGGCCAAACGATTTCCTTTCAACTTTTCTGTAATTGGCGCCACTTTTAAACTTACTACGTATTAAACAGCATTGTGAACGTCAGCTGCCGCTCCGTGGGTGGGTGGGGCAGCGGCAGCCTCACAATCACGTAAAAAAAAAATGTTTTCAGTCATTTCCTCTCGACTGAAAATTTGTTAAACGATAGTTAACGCAATTATTCGAAGATAAAAAAAAGTCAGCTGGCCGTACCGTGGTGGATTATACGTCAGCTGGTCACACGAACATGCAAAAAAAAAATTATCGTTCAGTGATTTCCTCTCACTTAAAAATGTGTCAAATGATGGTTTACATGCTGTTTTGAATAAATAAAAACGTCAGCTGGCTCTATGTTGGTGGAAAGGTCGTCAGCTGATGCAGTGAAAGGTGGAGCATGGGAGCCATCGCTTATTTAAATACTTGAAAATGTGTCAGATGATAGTTTACATGCAATTTTGAATAAATAACAACGTCAGGTGCGTCTATGTTCGTGGAAAACCCGTCAGCTGACGTATTTAAATAAGCGATGGCTCCCATGCGCCTTTGGATATGTAAATATCCAACAAAAAAACAAAAAAAATGATAAAAAAAATAAAACGATAATTTAAAATGATTTTTTAATAAAAATGATTTTATTTCCGTAAGTAGGTTTATACAAACACTTTTACATGTCAAATAGTTTCCTATGTCGTGCCGTCCGGCTGTGTACGCTAGCCTTATTGTGTGAACGGCAATGGCGGCCAGTTGCTCTCGGTTGAGAAGTGTCACTAGATAAAATGCGACCCCTTTTCCTTATCGATTTTCTTCGACGCAACTTTGTGTTGTTGTGTGTAAAGTTGTTTAGAACAGGGAAAAGTTAAGAGCATTATGGGGATTAAACAAGGAAAAGTTTTTTTTTTGCAGTAACATTTGATTTAAGCTCTCAACTCTCTGAAGTGGGTAAGAATGTGCTACATTTTTATTAAACAGTCGTTTTTCATAACACTACAATTTATTAAAACATCAATCTATCTGCCTAGCCTTTTCTCAACTATATTTATTTATTTATTAAAACTTTATGCACAAGTAAAAATACTGTACAAAGGCGGACTTAATGCCTAAAGGCATTTTCTACCAGTCAACCTTAGGGTGATGCAGAGACAAAATATGGTAGGTGCAACATAAATGACAGATAACTTGAAAATTTATACATACTAATAAATATATACATAAATACATACATATAAACCGAATAAACTTTGTTAGGAGAAATAACGATAGGTAGAGGAGAAAACAAATCCAGCAAATCAGCGCTGCAAAGATTTTGCCAATTTTTCACGAATATGTTCACGTGCTTTCACTTTGAAAGATAACCGACTGGTTGCCATCCTGATGTTCAGAGGGAGCGCATTCCAAAGAAATACCGCCTGGACAAAGAAAGAAGAGTGAATAAAACCGGAGCGGTGAGAAGGACAATGTAGAAGACGATTATTGGTAGAACGAAGATTTTTACTATGGGCAGAGCATAGGTATTGAACATGGGAAGTGAGGTAAGAAGGAGAAGTGGGTTTGTCGAGTATAGAATACAACATAGACAGAGCCCTCAACTCTCTGCGCTGACGTATGGGTAACCATTTTAAAAGCAATCGATGTGCAGACACATGATCATACTTACGAAGATTGAAGACGAATCGAATGCAGTTATTTAGAAGGTGGTCAAGTTTATGAGGAGATCTATATTAGGGTCGGCTTCCAGTTTAGCTGGATACAGCGACAAACATGGAGCGACGGCCTATCTGACCTCCACAACCCAGTAACTGGGTAATACTATACGCCTTGGTAAGACTAGTTCTCAGACTTTCGGGCTTCTGACGACTCGTAACGACCGTCAAAGATCCAGGAATGACAGTCGGGATCAACGGCTTGTAAAGATGGTCACCCATCCACGGACCAACCCCGGCAAGCGCAGCTTAACTTGATGGATCGACCCGTGCGGCTGTTATTACGTAGCCACGAGCTCCTACTCCTAAGCTCCTAATCTTATCAACATTAGAATTAAAATATGTAAATACCAAACATTGTCATTTAAGGGGTAGTTATACACAGATATTTCTCGCGCGTGTTTAAAAGCCCCTCTGTCGTACCGAACAATGCTCTATGCTCCCATTGTTTGTAAATTTCGTTATTTTATCCGATTTGACATGTAACACGTAGAAATCTTATCAACACTGTTGTGTTTTCATCCCATGTGAAGCTAAAACTGTTTTCGGTTAGCGGCCAGATCCCTTTGTTGTGTCCTAGGCCTTTGTGCAAAATATCAGGTGTCGAAAAATGCTTTCACACGTAATTGGATTTGTTGACATTTTTTTACTCTATTTTGTTTGGTAGAATTTTCCTACCGTGTTGGTGACAGGAGTAAATTATTTTTGATATTTCTTTTTGTCTTTATTTTCAGTAGCAGTGTTAAAGGTCAGCTTGACAAAAGTCTATTATTCTGACTAAATCACTTTCCTGTTGTTGACAGTGCGAAAATTGGGCTATAGATTTTTTGGCGTACATCCAATATTATTTTTTGTCGTATGTTTTTATCGAACCAAAGCTAAAAAAAAGGTCTAGCGATAGAGTCTTTAATTAATCGACTCAATATTTCATCACCATTATTCTCCTGCCAATATCCCAATTTAAGGGGTCGGCGCTAAATGTCTTTCTCGCCCATATTTCTCTATTAGACCCTTTCCTTACTAGTCGGTACGTCAGCGGTGCGAGATCAACATGCTCGGTATACTCGGTACCGAAAGCTTACCGAGCGCCCATATTTCAATGAGCGTTTCCTGATTGGCTCGGTATACGCGGGAGCGGAGCAGGATCGTTTCATTTTACTGCGTCTCGGTAGAAACATCCAGTGCGGTACTCGCTCACGTCACGTGTTTTACAGCATGCTCGGTAAAGCTTACCGAGCGCCTATACTGCACAAATTATACCGAAAACATAATGTCAGGTCCGTAAATGAAAGCAGTGCGGTATCGTTTCGGTATGCAGAGCATACTATACCGCACTGCTGCTTACCGACCAATGGGGTAAAATTAAAGCAGTGCGGTATTGTTTCGGTATACCGAGCATACTAATACCGAAACAATACCGTATACCAATGAGGAAATGGCCTTAGTCGTCATCTCGGTAGCCCCCTTTCTGGCCCATCAATATTATTTTCTATAAAAAAAAAAAAAAACAGTGGCACTCCGGGAGTGCCGACAGACTCGGTAACAGTGTCGGTAACAGTGTCGCAAGTTCATTTGTTTTTTCCCATCTCAAAATCTCAAAAATGCCCAACGCGCTTAAAGAAGTTTTCACTTCAAAAATTGATTCTCTATTTGAAAAACAAAAGCGCGCTCAAAAGGAAACCGTTTTAAAAACTGGCATAAAAGAAAAACACAGCAGTTGAAATTATATTCTATATTCAAAGTGCACACAAGCCGGATAGACAAAAGACTGTCTGATGTCTGCCGTGAATATAATGACAGAGAAAAAAATACTGCATTGCACCCCACGGTGCATTAATTATTTTGAATAACGAGATTAAAATAGTATTTGTTGTGTATTTTATTCTGCTAGTGTTTTAAAATAAAACGATTAAAAGGTTTTGCCCTTTCATTTCTTAAAATTGGCAACGTGGCGGGACGAACTCGACTCTTTTCTGAAATATTGACCACATTCAGCAATAGATAGGATTAAGTGGGGAGAGAAGGGAAGCCTTTGCCCGCAGCTGGGCCACAAACGGCTGATAATACTGTACTTAACTCCGCTGATGGACACTTGGCTTAGTACCCATGCTATCAGTTCTACCCGGCTAGGCTGAGGCAAACAAATGAGGATTTAATTAGAAGATTGTCACTCACAAACATCTAGTGTTATAGCTCTGTGAGTAAGTGATAATGGCGATTGGTAATCCGGCTGGCACGCGGCCTGATTATGGCAATACGGGTTTACCATAAACTGTCTTTATTAGAGCTGTTTATAGGGAGGACCATATTCTAGGTAAAGGGCTGGATTGCTTTGCACACATATCTTATACTATTAAACGAGCAATATCTTATATATAAAATTCTCGTGTCACAATGTTAGTTACCTTACTCCTCCGAAACGGCTTTATTGATTTTTACCAAATTTCATATGCATATTCAGTAGGTCTGAGAATCGGCTACTATCTATTTTTCATACCCCTAAGTGATAAGGGTTGTCCACCCCAAACAAATAATTGGCAAAACAACGTTTGCCGGGGTCAGCTAGTTTATATATATTTGTACTCACGTTCTCGAAAACGGCTCTAACAATTTCGATGAAAATTGCAATATACTTAGGGGTTTACGGGGGCGAAATATCGATCTAGCTAGGTCTCATATCTGGGGAAATTCATTTTCTCCGTAGTTTTACCCGAGCATAGCTCGGTTGCCCAAAGTTTAAAACAAATTGGCAGCATGGAATTAGTACTTGTACCTGCTATCATGGCAGCATGGAATTAGTATGAACTATCCTATACTATTAAAAGAGCATTCTCTATTTTCACCAGAGCAGAGCTCGGTCGCTCAGGTACTAATTTATAATTACACACATATCATTTATAATTTTTTGTTCAGTTTGGTTGGTGGTAGGGCTTGTTCTCAGTCCGCCTGGCTAGCTACACACCCTCTTATCTAAGTCTGTCGCCATAACAACAATGTCAACAGCATTGTTGTGTTTCGGCATTTTATAGAGATTAGATAGCCAGTTCCTCTGTGGTTGAGGATTTCGGATGAAGCTCGCTTTCACCTGCGGCCTGATCATCACTTACCATCAGGTGAGTTGAAGAAGAAGAGCTTCCACGTTGTGGTTTAAAAAAAAAAACATAACATAACATCACGCCTGTGTTCCCAGGCAGAGGTCGGAGTCGGTTCTAGTCCATTTAGCGCCCGTGTGCAATCAATACCCTGGCGTCCTCTAGCAGTGGCAGACTAAGTCTGTCGGCGGCCCGGGGCGGAAAAATAAATGGGGCCCCCCGCCCAGGAAAGAACATTGAAATATTTAGCACACTGCCTCGAAAAGGTTAGGTTTTCTTTGACCATTGATACAGAAATAGGGGATCTTTGCCGACAACAGATAAGCTAGAAGATCTGAAGAATATAGGATGCTAGAGCGAGCAAACCGACCTAGAAAAGTTTTACACTCTGCATCTATACATATAATAAATCTGTTGAAAAGTTGTTTTTGTACATTGAAAATATTTCCAAAAAAAAATTGCCAGGTTGTTAAAGGTGAAATGAGACGCAGAAACAGCATAACAGATCCATTCTCACCTCGGAGTTGAACGAGCTCGATACCATCTGAACAGAGTTATAACTAGCGACGCTTTGGAATACCAACTCACAAAATAATTTAAAAAATCGGTGTACCAAAAATAATCCTCAGAAATTTATGTCCTCCAAAATATGTAACGGCACTCGGCTCAAAGTCACAAACCTGCAGCAAAACATAATCGAAGCTGAAATCTTAACCGGTTGCGGTGCCGGTGATATTGTTTTTATTCCAAGAATACCTAATAACTTTCCTTTCTCTTTCAAACGAGTGCAATTCCCAGTCAGTCTCTGTTATGCTATGACCATTAATAAAGCTCAGGGCCAGACATTATCCGTTGCGGGGGTGGACCTAAGTATTGGATTCATTTCCCATGGTTAACTATACGTAGCTCTTTCAGGCGTAAACAACCCCAATAACCTTTTTGTGTACGCTTCAGATGGTTCCACAACAAATATTGTATATAAAGAAGCACTTGCATAAAGAAAATAAAATGAACTGGCGGTATCCTCCAACAGCACTAAAACACATTGTTAAGTTCCATCATCCACGCGAACGAAGTTGTGGGCACAGCTAGTTGTAAATAATTATTTTGAACATTTATATAGAAACAGGAATTACTTCGCTGACCTATACAGAATAGTTTGAAAATGTAGGATGCAAGAGCGAGCGAAGCGAGCTCGAAATTTTAGCACCCTTTTTTTTTTTTTTTTTTTTTTTTTTTGGGTGGGAAATTATCAAATAACTTCTCCCGCTCTGGGCGGAGCGGGAGGGCGTGTCAGACTCTTACTGACTAAAACCCACCCGTGTTCCTTCGGTTGCCCTGTTGCTGGGGGCCACGATTTCCCGATCGGTTTTCTTCGAACCCCCGGCAGGCATTGGCCCTAGTGGACCCCTTCAATTCTGCTGACATCTCTTTGAGGCGCGCGTGGAACACAACGCGCCGTCGACCCGGGCTTGGTCCTAATTTTTTTTTTTTAGCACCCTACGGTGAAACCCTGCACCCGTATGCGCTACACACTCTGCACCATAGGTAAAGCCGCCTCTGGCAAAGGTGTACCTATTAGTACACCCACATTTCGCCAGTTATGTGCTTTTGAAAATATAATCATTACAATGAATAACACCGGTGAAATAGGTCTACGATTGGAGCTGGAGGCATAATTAGTACTTTGATTACAGCCCACTTCTGTTAGAGAGGAGTCTGAGTCCCAGTAGTTGGATACTTATAGGCTGATTATGTCATTTGTGAGAAATTGAGACAACTAGAATAAACAAGCTTAATCCAGAGCTCGATATAGAGCTCCCTTAGTGGTCCAGTCGGGTGCGGATTACCTTAAATCACAACTTGTGACAAACGGGTCCAAGTGAGATAATTCCTTACACGCTTTAAGGGATTATGCACCTGCGACTAATTACGACACAATAGGCATTAAGAGGAAAATATTGGGTTGATCTCCTTTTTGCTGAACACAGGACAATTTTTGATGTGCTCTGAAATGAAACACGTTTTTCATATTGAATCAATCTGTGAAGCCTTTTCCCTATTTTTTTTGGGTCAGCTTCCAGTCTGACCGCATGCAGCTGAATTGCAATATTTAACATGGAGCGACTGCCTATCTAACCTCTACAACCCAACCACGGGTGACACGATACTTCTTGGTAAGACTGGTTGTCAGACTTTTGGCCTTCTGACTACCCGTTACACAAATGAAATGTATTATAAAGCATTGAATATTACCTCTGAATATTATGCATAACAGCTCGTCTAAAAGTGACACAAAAGGTCGCGAGTATCGATGTGAAAAACGCGCCTGTCACAAATAAGGTAACATTCATGAATACACACATCACATAACATCACGCCTTGTTTCCCCGAAGGGTTGGGCAGAGGTGTCCCTGTAGCAGGTACACCCACATTTCGCCAGTTATGTTTAAGTCCTATGTAATAAGGGGCGAGCCTATTGCCATCAACCGGGTACAAATCCAGACTCCGAGCTGCTACTGAGAAATTTGAGATAGAAAAACCCAATAACACTTTGCCCGACCCGGGAATCGAACAATTCGAATTGAATTCATGAATACATTGTTGGAAAACCATTTTGATTCTGAAGTCTGAAATAAAAGGTTTCTAAATGTAACGTATAAGGGTCTAGCGTAGTAGTTATTTCCTGCATTTTGGTTTGTTTTAAAAATGACTTAAATTAAAAATGGCAGAAATCGATTCAGTAAACGATTCTGAACTACTTTCATAAAATGCATTAATTTAGTTACACATCTTCTATCTTCTAAAAATGAATCCCTATTTCCCTTGGTCACGGCATCACGCTAAAACGGCTGGACGGATTTGGATGAAATTTGGCATATGGATAGGCCATGACCAGGAGAAGGACATAGGATACTTTTTATCCTGATATTCCCTCGGTATTGAGACCTATACGGGTGAAACCGCGGAGCGCTGCTTTGTGGTTTTAAATAATTTAAATTACCACGGGGCGCAGCTAGTTACATAGATATAAAAGTAAAAGTAAAAAAGCTTTATTCAGTTCACAAAAACACGGTACAATAAAAATAAAAACGAGTAACAAATTACATAGGAGCCTTAGGTGCTAGTTTTTTACAAATTCCCTGGAGCCCACACTAGGATTCCCTGTGTCGTGGGGTCCAGTCTCTTCCCAAGTAAGGCAAACAATTATTTATTAGTGTGAACTAGTGAATAATTTGGAAAAACAAAAATACAAAAGAAACAATAACTAAAAGAAAAAAAAAATGGAATACAAAAACGTTCAGGTGCTTACGGGTGTTAGTGTGTGTGAAGTGTGGGATGTGTGTGGGGTGTGTGATCATAATTTTTGAAAGATCTTCTGTTTGGTCATAATTTTTGGGATGCAACCAGTTAAAAATAGTATTTTTACAGCTGGTGTACGTTAACTTGAGTATAGTTCTATTGTGGGAGTAGAATTTTGAGTAGAGATATGACCCAAGAAATGCAAAAGATCTGCGCGCAAAAGAAGAGTGTACTCTTGGCCGATCCCACTTTAACGTTCCGGATGAATGACGGGCCAGTTCTTTAGCATGCCTATGAAATCGTAGCAGAGCCGAAACAATAAACAACCGTCTCACACGAAGGAGGCTACATTCTAAGTACAGGGTGTCAGTAGAATATCGCCAAGGTTATAAGAATGAAAACTCTCCTCTATGAGATCGGGACAATAACGGATTAATGGGATCCGTGGCTTTTAAAACTAGAAGAGGCTATTGTAAGCCATACATTATGTTGTTTGAGGTATTCCACTTAGAGCACTGATTTCAACGGCACTTGAACGAATGGCACCTAAGCTGTTCTACAACCGTAATGAAACAAAATTTTGGTAAGTGCGGTTCAGTGGAACCGAAACTCTGAAAGCTCTTCAACTGCGTCTTTAGATTGTGATTGTTTGTTTCTCAATTTAATGCTAACTAGCCGTGTCCCCAATGAGATTTGTCATCGCCAAAAATGAAGAACTTCTATACTAACTTGATGATAAAAGAGAACGGCTTTTAAGCTGTGCGTTGTCGTTCAGTGAATCCATTAATTTTGATTAATTATATAATTATGAAACATATTGTACAATAATTTTGTGTACTTATTTAGTGGATTTGTGCCTGGTTTTTGGCAATAGGCTCGCCGTTACATGGGACTTAAACAATCAATCTGCCTATCCTTTTCCCAACTATGTTGGGGTCGGCTTCCAGTCTAACCAGATGCAGCTGAATACCAGTATTTTACATGGAGTGACTGCCTATCTGACCTCCACAACCCAGTAACTGGGTAATATGATACCCGGTGTCAGACTTTTGGGCTTCTGACGACTCGTAACGACATGGGACTTATACATAATTGGTGAAATGTGGGTACACTACTATGGGTACACCCCTGCCTAACCCTTCGGGGAAACAAGGCGTGATGTCAAAGTGGTTGAAATAAAATGGATTAGCTTATGTGGTATTTTTAATCCCGTTATAGGATTAGTTCTTTACGTCGTTACCTCTATCGCTTGATTGTATTACACAATGGTATTACACGTAAGCGCATTCGTTTCACATCTGTCCGGGAGACCCGCACGGGCCGCCTGCACACGGGAGATCCGTACGGGTAGCGCCCGCAGTGCTCTGAAACGAGGGAGTTAGTACGATACGGTCACTAGCGTTGTAGGGGCTTTACCCGGAGCGGGTCGCGTACGGACCAAACCGCGTCGCAGTGAAACAATGTTCTAGCACCTCACGTGTTCGGGGAGCCCGTACGGGTCTCCCGGACAGCTGTGAAACCAGCCTAGATCTAGGTTTGTGATAGCAGCAGGAGTATAAGACTTTTTATCCTATTGTTATCGGGTTTAGCACTTAGTATAGCAGTTTTTTACGAAACAGCACACGGTCGTCGCAATAATCAAAGTTACATACTTTAATAATTGTGACGAGAAAAAAAAAAAGTTCTCCGATTTACGTGTACCTAAGGGGTAACAAAAAAAAAACTTTTTATAGATTTGATTTTACAACTTAGTAGGCGTGATTAATAATTATATACGTATAACCTATATTCATCATCATCATCATCATCATCATCATAATCAGCCTATAATGTTCCCACTGCTGGGACACAGGCCTCCTCTCGGTGAGGGGAGTTGGCTGTAATCCACCACGCGGGCCCAGTGCGGGTTGGTAGATGTCACATGTCTTCGAATTTTCGGTTCTAGGACATGCCGGTTTCCTCACGATGTTTTCCTTCACCGTTTTGAGAGCAATGGTGATGAAATTAAATACACAAAGTAAAGCGCCTGGCTGAGTTCGAACCCACGACCTACAATTCGTAAGTTGGGGCCGTTACCGCTGGGCCACCACCATTACCAAGCCAAATTAAAGGTTTTTAGTTACCAAGAGTCTCTAAGTCAAACCGCGGACAGACAGACAGACGCACTTGGCGACACTATAATGGTTCCTTGTTTTACTATTGAAGTAAGGAACCCTAAAAAGTAGGTACAGATGAGCTTTAATTCGAAACATGAAACATTTTTGCTCGAGTGAAGCCAGGAGCTATGCAAGTGTATATTTGTAAGTTAAAGCTTTAAAGCTGTTAAATGCACTGTAGAAAGTTAACATAAAGATTACTAAGTGTAGCTCAGTTAATGAGTTAAGTTTTCTTACTAAATATTTCTTCATTTTGGATTGACTTTTGATAAGTTTTGACAAGTTTTAAAAGTAATAAGTGCAGTGTAAGAAGTTTGTAAAGTCTTCGCTTACGGAGTTCTTATTGAACTAAATGAAAAGTTATGGAAACATTTAGCCTGATTGCATTAAATATTCGTCTTTAAAGTCCCAGTTCTTATTAATTTTTAACGGTGAATCTCGACAAAAAGGACAATAGAGCTAGCATGAAACGACCTATATCAATTAAAAATTATAATACTAGCCTATAATTATCTAACTAGTGGGAAAAACCAGAAAGAAATGAGAAAATGAACATTTTTTTTAGCATGTCGATGGCAAAATAACACATTTTTTTTTGGCGCTGACATCCATTTAGTCAAGTTTTTTCTCACTATACTTTCAACGTTCAATATTTATATTTTCTTAATGTTCCTCGGGAATCATCGCATTTCCGAATACAAACGAATGCTAATTTCCATGTCCATCAATTATTAGATTTATCTTGTACAATAATTTGAATTCAGAACTAAGTACTTTATTGTTGTTTTGTTTTGATTTTCGTGTGAATTATATAGAGCTGTAAAACTATTTTCCTATCTGTCGTGCCTGCGACTTTAGCAGCTTTCCTAGATTTATTTTAAAATAAATTACATTAAGTTAAAAGAGTATTAATAACTCTATATACTTCCGAGTCGATTGAGAGCGTCTGGTCTGCACCAAGTGCAAAAGGCAACTGATAGAAATCCGACGACTGACGAAACACGAGGTTTGCCGAGGGACATTAAGAACGTATTTGTACTATACCTATAAGTCATCATTTTATGAGAGAAGACATGCGGCGGGTAAAGCTCTCTTCTTCTGTCTTGACACCTGTCACTTTCATACTAACAAATATGTGTTTTGGGAATTTGATCCTTATTAGTACTAGAAATTGTCGAACTGACAGGTGTCAGGAACGCATTGTCTCGACGGCCGGACTGTAGGTAGTTCTAAAATGCTCGCCGTGCGGTGATCAATCCATTAGGTACTTAGGAACAATTAACTTAGCACTTAATTTTGATCAGTTGATTGCTTTTGAGCGAGTGAAGTAGGTACTCAATGTTCGATACAGTTCAACGACTATTTATTGAAGTAAGCACAAAAAGGCGTGTTGATCTACTCACATAAAATCGACTAAATGTTATGTTTGCTGTACATATTGTACACAAATAATAATAAAGCGGACGATCAAGACGCTTCTAACAATACCTCATTTGTCAAATTATGATAAGTAGTTTAGACTTATCATACATACATATTGGTCAAAATCATAACCCTCCTTTTTGCTTCACCGTAGTCGGGTAAAAATTTATTCATTTGTGAACTGATTCAACAATATTGGATTTTGGTACTTTATAGTGTCTTCCTCCGAAACGGCTTGATAGATTTTTATCAAATGTTATATGTTTATTCGGTAGGTCTGAGAATCGGTCGTAATCTATTTTTCATACCCCTAAGTGATAAGGGTGGTCCACTCCAAACATTTATATGGCAAAACAACGTTTGCCGGGTCAGCTAGTTAATAAATAAAAAAAAAATAAGATATAATTTCAATAATTTTTTAAGTGAAAATTTCTTTGGGAGCGTTCGGCATTTTTGAGATGGGAAAAAATAATTGAACTCGCAATACCGTTACCGACACCTCATTTTTGTAAACGCGATTGTTCTCTTTATTTAGATAAGGTTACGGACCAATGTTCTATACGAGTATTTTTCTTCCACCAAGGCGATCTTGTTCAAGTTTTCACTTCTGTCGGCACTCCCGGAGTGCCACTGTTTTTTATTAATAGTGTCTGCATCGTTGGTATAGTGGTTGCAAGCACTACTGCTGAGCATGAGGTACTGGGTTCGATTCCCGGCTCGGGCAAAGTGTTATTGGGTTTTTCCATCTGGAACTTCACAGTAGCAGCCCGGAGTCTGGATTTGTGCCCGGTTGATGGCAATAGGCTCGCCCCCTACTACATGGGACTCAAACATAACTGGCAAAATGTGGGTGCACTATGTCTGTGTGTTGGGTAACTATTACTGCAAGACCTTCTGAAATCGATATCTTCAAGGCAAAACTGTTCATATTTAACTTAATTCACTGCTTGCATGTAACATTTTCCCAACAATAAAAACTCATTTTGCTTTCACTCGACTTGCGAATTGAATTCCTGGCTCTGAGGTGTAAATAAAGTGCAAAATCCTTGCAACATTAATTTAATCTAGCTGCGATAATATTTCAGAGCTGCATGCATTCTTGAAAACTACTTACTCGAAGCAAGGTCTAGTTAATAAGGCGGAAAAAGGCTTTATCGGTTTAAAGGAGCATCCACACTACGGCTACTTTTGTATTCCTACGTTTTGCAACACGATAACATTTCTACTTATAACATTGCTCTTGATAATGTTTGTTAAATATGAAAATGAGTTATTTCAACCATCGAGGATCTCGTGGCCTAAGTAATAACAGTCGCACGGGTCGATCCATCAGATTAAGCTATGCTTGCCGGGGTTGGTTCGTGGATAGGTGACATGATCTTTACATACCGAGACTCCTTCGGGCGTCGGAAAGCTCGTTAAACCGTTGGTCCCGGCTGTCGTTACGAGTCGTCAGAAGCCCGAAAGTCTGACATCGGGTATCGTATTATCCAGTTACTGGGTTGTGGAGGTCAGATAGGCAGTCGCTCCATGTAAAATACTGGTATTCAGCTGCATCCGGTTAGATTGGAAGCCGACCCCAACATAGGAAAAGGCTAGGCTGATTGATTGAGTTATTTCAACCATAGCTGGTCATTTTAAATACTACTAACAATATATTATGTACAAGTATATTAAAAAAAGGGAAGAGCTCAGCAAAAGTTTGGCAGCATTGCCACGTTGTATGGCAATACTGATTCTTTGGGCTAAAAATAGGCCAGCCCTCTAGTCACCTGAAGAGTCAAATAACCCAAACGTGATGTTAAACCGTTCGTAAAATGCATCCGTTACGCATGTAAAATAAATGAAAACAAAACTTTTGAAACAATTCGCTTTTATAGTTGCTGTGTTGTGGTGACGTTGAACAATATTCCGTAGCAAATGTAACCGCAATTTATCAAATGTTGGCCAATGTTAGTAAGTTAACTAGGTAATCAGATGTAGTGACAAAAATTGAAAAGGGTATGCTGGATGGTTTGGTCATGTTGAGAGAATGAATGAAAGGCGACTAACAAAATGTATTTACAAGGCTGATGTGAAGGGAAAGGCCGGGCGGGGACGCCCTAGGAGGACATATACTGACCTTATTGGTGATCTTCAGAAAGGCCAGGTGGCGTTTCTGTAGTTTCTGCCTACCCCCATGGGAAGAAGGCGTGAGTTTATGTATGTAATCAGATTAACAATACCTACATAACTTACTGTATCAAACGTTGCCCACTTTTACTTGTAAAAGTTGCTCTACAAAAATTTACTGAGGTGGCTACACCATTGTAAGGCAAAAGTATATTTATTTACACCTAAGTTTTTCCCGTTTACTTGTCATTGTTTTGTAGTGTTTCCTTCGTGACAAAGCAATTAAAGAGGTTTACCGAGCAATCGGATACGGTAACAAAAAGTGAAAGAAAGATTTGTAGCAGGAAATGAGGTCGTTGCAGAGATTAAATGGTTTTATTGTCAACAGTTCTTAGTTTTTATAAATTAAACTGAAAGTCTTGATTTCATTAAAGCGTCATTAATTTGTCCGGTTTCATAGGTCCTCATAAAACTTTTTTTTTTGAAAGGCGTCTTCCAGGTCAACTTAGGAGGTTGTCGGCTGCTTAACCCTGACTTTCCTGTGGCTGCCTCAATAAATTAAGGCCTCCAGCCAGGGCATAAAACTTAGAAACTAAGCGACTACACGCTAAGGGCATCCCCTGTGGGGTACGGACCTCAGATTAGGGCGTCGCTGGGGGAGGACAGCAAGGGACAGGTTAGATCGGATTAATTAGATAAACTCTCAATCTTTGATTATTTATATATCTAGATAGTGTCGCGCTGCAACTGTTGGCCGCTATTTTTTTTTACGAGTTCAAAACGTTCGCAATTTATTTGCCAAACATGTAAACAAGCACGAGTTTTAGTTAAAAAACAACTGTCATGCCTACTCATAAGGTTTAGTTTACGTTAGAACTTCATATTTTTATGACTTTTTCAACAGTACTAGTCAGTCTAAAATTAACTTTATTTATACATACATAAAGTTGACGTTTGTTTAAGTGGAAATTAGAAACAAGGTTATAGATAGAAATTACATGAAACAGTTTATAGAGGTTTATTACGTTAAATGTCATGAATTTACCTAGCATGTATGTTTTTTGATGTTCTAAGCTATTCTGAACTTAGACTGACATACAAGAACCTATTACCAGAATTTTGTTTCATATTTATTTTATTAGTAAATCTGATAAGGGTAGGTACCCTTTATGTAAATTAACCCTTAGTCTTGACTAAGGCTTCATTTGTTAAATAAAAAAAGCTAAGTTGTTTACGTTTCACTAGTGGAAAATTCATAAAGGGTGAGGTAGTTTGAGTAGCAACGGTACCTAATAAACATTTTATTATTACAGCTGCCATATTTCTTGAACACGAGAGATAGCCTAGTTAAAATACGTTTAAAAGCTTCATAAAATATAGACCTTCATAATATTTGTTTGAAATATAAATTAAAGCTTCACGTTCCATCCCTATAATTCTACATTTGAACTAGTTTTATAATAGGTTTTCTGACCGAGTAGGCACTCGACGGATATGAGTGGGGGATGAAATTCATACCGGTGTCGTATGAAAATGTTGAAGGTTTTTTTAATTAAAACTCGAAATGGAATTTGTAATTCAATGTTTTGTTGATTTATTTTAGGTTGTCAACTCTTGATGTAGGTAGGTACCTAAAGTTAGTTTTTTAATTTCAGATAGTAATTTGAAATTTCAAATCTTTGTTGATTTTTTTTCAATTTGGAGTTTGACATTTGCAGCTGTCAAATTACTATCTGGGATTAAAAAAAAGAAATATAGGGGTGGAACGTGAAGCTTTAATTTATATTTCAAACAAATATTATGAAGGTCTTTATTTTATGAAGCTCTTTTAATTAGGACATGATACTTAATACTGCTTAGAAACTTTATAACAATATAAGAGAAGCGACTACATGATCGTCTAATACTGTCTATCCTAAAATACATATGTTATATATCTTATATATAAAATTCTCGTGTCACAATGTTAGTTACCTTACTCCTCCGAAACGGCTTTACTGATTTTTACCAAATTTTATATGCATATTCAGTAGGTCTGAGAATCGGCTACTATCTATTTTTCATGCCCCTAAGTGATAAGGATTGTCCACCCCAAACAAATAATTGGCAAAACAACGTTTGCCGGGGTCAGCTAATATTATATAATAATTATTATGAATGTGAAAGTGAGTTCGTTTGTTACGCTTTCACGCTAAAACGGCTGGATAGACTTGGATGAAATTTGGCGCATGGGTAGACCATGACCTGGATTAGGACATAGGATACTTTTTATCCCAATATTCACACGGAATCGAGACTTATGTGGGTGAAACCGTAGGGCGCAGCTAGTATTTTATTTATATTTTAGGTCATGTATGGAACAACGCAAAAAGGTGACGGAAAACATCGTCAAAACAGCATCAAAATCTGTTGAGTACTTTAGAAGAACAACGCGGTCACACAGGCTGACACGAAACCCGACTTTAATCCTTAGCCTTAGGTTCGGAAATAACAATTAAATTTTATCAAATTCTGAAAGATAAAAATGAACATTTCATTTTGTTGCGGCTGCCACGCATTCTGCAGATCAGGGATACCGCCCTCTTGCGAATGATGGCATGAAAACCATCAGTACGAAACAGCGCGAACATTCCCGATGCACTACAGAAGCGTGGCAGCCCCAACATCATCCTGTAGACATTATTATACTGGATGCGCAGGGCATCCAGCGATCTTTTGGTGTGGCGGACCCACAGACTTCCAGTGTAAAAGCTCTGAAAATATGCCTTAAAAAGCGTAATTTTAACTTGTTCAGAGCAACGTGGGAATCTGCGGGCCAGCATGTTACCTCTGACCGCTAGAACCCTACGCTCCCTCTCAATGTCTACATCGTCCTCAAGGCCGTCGGTAAGGAAGTGTCCCAGATACTTAAACTTCGCGACACGATTTACGTTCAAGCCATTTAGGGTAATTTTGTGAGAATAATCAGAGCATCCACCGGCGGTCCTAAAGACCATGTATTCACTCTTCTGTGCATTGTACAAAAGGCCGTGTACATCGGCATAGGCCGCACACACATTTAAGACGCAGATATATGACAGTGACCTTGAATGGTTAGCTTGCGTGTTCTGGACTGAGCTCAAGCAATGCGTCGTACGTCCAGCCAGTAATAGGACTCGCCCATCAAGGAGCGCTGTCCCAAATTAGACGCATTATTAATTTATTACACGTAAAACAAAAAGTATTTTAATAAAAAACGTATACTAAAAGATCAATAATTTAATTATCTTTAAAATGGTAATGTTTTCAGAAAAATACGCTCGATAAATTTTGCGTCATTCTCAGTTTTTAATCCGCGTTAGATATAACTTTACAAATTAATTTCACTATGTAATATAAACATAATCAAAAATATGCCTATATTAAAATATTAGGAAAATGCTCTAATTTAACATATATTTTTTCCAAATCACTAACACTACTCGTTTAGACGTCATCTTCAGTATAAAATCATTAAAAGTCGGTTATCGTCCCCTTAACAGCTCTCTGAGACCCCCCGCCGTCGGGCTCAGCAGCACCATATCGTCCGCGTAACTTATGCTATTGATACATACGCCTTGCTTTGCCTTACTCGCGCATTGCCGAGTATCATAAGATATTGTATTTTATGTCAAAACAACAAACACGCGGAAGAAGTCGCGGGCTGAAACTAGTATCTTATTTAGGCTACACATCAAGCTATAATTTCCACTTTATGCTGATCTCGTATTATATAGGATTTCCGTACAATGCGCGGTCAGCTTATACTGGAAATGCATAGCTTGATGTGTAGCCGTGTGTACCTACGTACCATTAATAATTAAAAAAAATTACACAATCCATCTGTAAGATAGGTGTCTGCATCTTACAGATGGATTGTGTACCATTTTTGCTGCGAATCTAACAAATACATTACGTGCTTTAATATAATTTCCCAATAAGTCACGTATACATTGCAAGGTTTCTTATTTTCGTTATTTTTATATGTAGGTATTAGATTAGTATCTAATCGGGTAAAAACTAGTGCTTTTGTCCGCGGCTTCGCCTGCGTGTATGTCGGAAAATATCCTACGGGAACGTGCTACTAGGATTAAAAGTACCTTATGTGTTAATCCAGGCTATAAAGTATCTGTGTTCTAAATTTGATCAAAATCCGTTCAGCCGTTTTTGCGCCAATCCGGAACATACATCCAGACAAACAGACAAATGGACAAATGGACTCCTAGCAATGACTTTTTTTCCAAAATATACATTTTGACTGCGTAGGTATTGCACTTTTCTATGAAACGGCGGATTTTTTTTTTTATAATCGACGAAAAATTTCAACGCAGAGGGATTCGGAATCATGTACTGAATCCATGGTTTCAGTTATCGCGTCAATGTCCCTGACACTCTGTATATATAAAATTCTCGTGTGACAATGTTAGTTGCCATATTCCTCCGAAACGGCTTGATCGATTTTTATGATATGTATATTTGGTAGGTCTGAGAATATACATATAGACCATAGGTCAGATAGGCAGTCGCTCCATGTAAAATACAGGTATTCAGCTGCATCCGGTTAGACTGGAAGCCGATCCCAATATAGTTGGGAAAAAGCTGGGCAGATGATGATTCAGTAGGTCTGAGAATCGGTCGTAATCTATTTTCATACCCCTAAGTGATACGGGTGTTCCACCCCAAACATTTATATGGCAAAACAACGTTTGCCGGGTCAGCTAGTTTTAATATATGTATAGATCGTACGGATACCGATACCGGTCAAACGGTCGGGTATCGAGAGGGCCTTGCGGGTTGCTTCAAAAGCCGGGCAATCCGGTAATGTGAAACTTCGATTTTCCCTCATGTTTGTACTAAGCGATATTTTCCATATATTTTACCCGCATTCAGGATTTGTGGTGGCTATTCGATATTCTGAAGGCGAAAGGAGATTGCTTTACCGATTTATTAGTTTGTATACAGTGTGGCCAGAAAGTTGAGGCAATGAGGACTATCGCGCTTGAATTCGCCGCTAGAGGTGCTAGTGTAGAGTGAGGTCTCTAGAAATAGTAAATGTCACTGAACGTTCGATGTTTGCGAGATATTCTATCGGGAATTTTTGCCATTCCTGATTAATTATGGCTTAAGATTTTAAGTAACAACTCAGGATCTAATCTGGTAGCACTTGAAGGAAGAATAATATTTGTCTGCTTCATGCTTGCCAATTTTAGGAACATTATAAATTCAATTTTAAATGTTAGAAGCTAGGTGCACGGTTCCAACTGGTCGCTTCCCATGGAGAAAAGCCGATAAGAAACTCCACGGTTACTCTTTTAAAAATAAATGGTTTCTACAATGTTTTCAAATTACAGTGTTAATTGCTATGCGAAGAAAGTGTAGGCCAATTAACAAGTACCAGGACTTAGTAAAATAGAAAATGGTCCACAAGTCTACAGCCTACAACGTTCTCACATTCACAAAATCTAAAAGAAAATAATCTATATAAAAGATAAACAAAATAATAAAAATAAGAACCTATTTAAACCAAACGACATGATTGCCGCTACAGCTGTAAAAATCTAATTTAATAAAATGTAAATATTCATTTGATGTTTTAAAATGTAATAAAATAAACATTATATGAAGTAATTGGTAGGTACTTAAACATATCCAAAATATATCAAATAAAAGTACTGATAGGACTTTACTCGCCAGTGGCGCCATCTGGTGAGCACAAAAACGATAGCCTCCATTAATTAATGTTTGAAACAAAAAATACATATACTTATTGATCCAATACCCAAAATGTATTGTATTCTTCAGAATAATTAATGAAATCGGAAATTAATTTTGTTTGCTTTAAACTTTAGAGACTCGTACACACGGCTACACATCAAGCTATACAAATCCAGTATAAACTGACCTCTCATTGTACGGAAATCCTATACGATGCGAGATCAGCATAAACTGGAATTGTATAGCTTATGTATAGCCGTGTGTACCTAAATACTAGTACCAAACCTCTACCGTAGTTTTAAAAGTCATCATCTGCCTAACCTTTTCCCAACTATGTTGGGGTCAGCTTACTGTCTAACCGGATGCAGCTGAATACCAGTATTTTACATGGATCGACTGCCTATCTGACCTCCTGGGTAATACGATACCCCTTGGTAAGACTGGTTGTCAGACTTTTGGGCTTCTGACGACCCGTAATGACTGTCAAAAATCCACGAATGACAGCCGGGACCAACGGCTTAACGTGCTGTCCGAGGCACGAAGGGGTCTTGGTATGTATAAAGCTGGTCACCCATCCACGGACCAACGGTGGTAAGCATAGCTTAACCTGATCGACCCACCCGTGTGGCTGTTTTTACTTAGGGTGTAAACAGACGGACGGCATTTGAACAGCACGCCAGCTACAAAATTGCAGTTTGAATGCTTGTGAGTTATGTCAAACTGCATCGAAACTGCTAACCGACTGCGCAGTCCGCTGAAATGCAGTCCGTCTGTCTAGCTAGAGCCTTAGCCACTAGTAGTCATGTAGTTTTAAAAGTGTAGAAAAATAATGAAAAGGTTGCGCTATGCTTGAATTGACCTCGAACCTACTCGCAGATCGTTAAGACCTTGCCATGACCGCACCGTGTCGCCGCGGGGTCTTTATTCCAATGTTATGAAAATATGAACATAACAGACGTCTGAAAGACCTTTTTTATCTTTTTTATATCCAAAATAACAAATTTTATTATAACTAGCTTTTGCCCGCGGCTTCGACTGCGTGGATGTCGAAAAATATCCCACGGAAACGTACACACGGCTACACATCAAGCTATACTTTTCCAGTTTATCCTGATCTTGCATGGTATAGGATTTCCGTACAATGTGAGGTCAGCTTATACTGGATGTATACCTTGATGTGTAGCCGTGTGTACTATTGGGAATAAAAGTACACTATGTGTTAATCCAGGTTAAAAACTATCTGCAATTTCATCGACATCCGTTCAGCCGTTATTGCACCAATCCGGAACATACATACAGACAAACTTAAAAAAAAAATCTTTGTTACTATTTTTTTGTTATGTCTTTCAAATATTTTTCATAAAACATTTCTAAAACTTGTTTTCTTGTGAGAATTATTTTGGGATTTGTATAAAATGTTTATCTAATACAATTTTATTTTGGAGGGACGTCCAATATCCATTACTTTCTTTAATATTTAGATGTATGTTTAGGACGTTATTATATTTGACATGGGTTTCGTAGATTTATATTTTT
Organism: Agrochola lychnidis; assembly: GCA_963680765.1. NCBI lineage: Eukaryota > Metazoa > Arthropoda > Insecta > Lepidoptera > Noctuidae > Agrochola > Agrochola lychnidis. The sequence goes on along the minus strand of OY796868.1, from coordinate 10,445,099 downwards.
TAAAGCCGTTTACGCGAAATGGAAAATACTTGTTCAATTTTTCAAGCAAGTTATATTCAAAAAATATGTAGTGTTTATTTTTACAGATGACCTATTAGTGTTTTTAGACATGAGCAGGTCAATTCTCGTTCAAGTCGCAGTCTGTCAAACTTGTCAAAAATTTTGGTAAATTGATTGTATTTTTGACAAATTGCAAATGAGATGCGAATGCGAACGCTCTTAAAAATGGCGGGAATTGCCCCTCTGATATTACCTCAACATTTATGGCCAGGTTTTTTTTAAATACAGTAAACTCGATATTTCTATACAGAGTGGCAGGGAAATTGACGCGCAACCTGTTACCATGGATTCAGTACATGATTCTGAACTTCCGTTGAAATTTTTCTTCGGTTATTAAACAAAAAACGAAAATACTTCGGCAAAAAAATTTTTCGGCAAAAAACGAAAATACAAAATCAAAGACGTAGTGTTTTTTTTGAAGTCGGTTGTTTTTTTTTTTGTAGAAAGCTTTTTTACTTTTCACTTTTTAGTTGTGGTACCTACCCCACACACATTCCAATACCACTACCTGCTAGATTTTTTTTAATCGGTTCACAAATGACGGAGATATCGGTGGACATACATAAAAAAAACAAACATACGCTACGAACATATAACCTCCTCCTTTTTGGAAGTCGGTTAAAAATAAATTAACTGTTCCATTTATTTTGACCTCGTAGGTATTGCATCGTAGTTTGCGCGTCGATGTCCCTGCCACCCTGTATATTGTATTTTATTTAGGTACAATAACGTATCCAAAGTACCAACTGTAAGACCTGATGATAAAAGTAAATTAACACTTTTAATGACACTGTAATGACTTGCTAGAATGAAGCTCGCAGAAAGTAATTTCCCAAAACTAGTACACACGGCTACACATCAAGCTATACATTAAGCTGAACTCGCATTGTACGGAAATCACATACGATGCGAGAGCATAAACTGGAAATGTATAGCTTGATGTGTAGCCGTGTGTACCGTTGGTACCAAAAAAACAAAGCCCCGAGGAGTAGTGGAATAAAAAAGGTATAGGATAGTAGGTACAGTCAGCCTTAAAAAGATGTATAGGTACAGACGCCAGCACATCAAGCTACTACAATCTGTCAAATTTATTGAATAGATTTTCAACTTTATCGCAGAAGTCTAAGGTTCAAAGTTGATTGGGAAAATTTGACAGTTTCGGGTAGCTTGATGTGCTGGCGTCTGTACATCGACAGAATTTATTTATACCGGATGATTGTTTTTACCGTCCCGAAATTTTTACAGGCTGTTCTACCCATTAATATAAACAACTTTCACTATGGGAGCAACTCTGAAATCACGAAAAAAAAATCTGCTGTTTATACAAAAGTTCAATACCTACTTGACCAAAATGTATGAAACAGCTGATTTTTTTTTTCGTGATTTCAAAGTTGTTCCCATAGTGAAAGTTGTTTATATTCATGGGTAGAACACCCTGTAAAAATTTCGAGACGGTAAAAAAAAATCATCCGGTAGGTCTACAATTTGTGTTCCATATTATTATTGTTTCAATTTAGAGCCATAAAACATATTACACATTGGGTACTTAATTGTAGCTACACGTTGCCACAGTATTAAGGAAAACAAACTGTAGACAATTAGATGAGTTCTTGTTGATGAATATGTCACTGTAAGATTGTGAGAACCGTTCTTAGTTTATAACCTATCGGTATTATTTCCGTTTCGACTTGACTGTCGAAAAAAATTTGTGAACTGGGTGAAATGGGTTAAGTTAGGTTAGAACTGTGTGAGCGCGAGCGCTACGCGAGTGAGCGGTGCCGCGGCAGCAGCCGACGACCGCTAGACCATAAACCATCGAAAAATAATGCGTCAAATTGTAAATTGTTTGTTGCAGTTCTCAATTTTTCGACAGTTTCTAATCTAACAGAAATAATACCGATAGATTATAAACTAACGAAGTTCATAATTATACGGTAACATATACATCTTTTTGAGGCTAACTGTACCTACCCATCGTACCTACATCAAATCGATAATACTTGTCTACCCTCTTTTATTGTGATTGTAGGACCACGAGGCAGTTTGTTTGTTACCATTTCGTTTACGAAAAGGTACCTTTCGGTCCCTTGATACATTATTATTATTGCTACCAATCTTTTGTAGGTCGTTTCATTTACTTTGTCGAGTGTACCTACCTACCGGTGTCATCTTGAAGGTCAAACGTTTTTTTTCAGCAATTTGTTTTTTATAGACTTAAACCTTTTAAAGTGCTTCTCCTTCGCGAGAGCTTTAAGGCTCAATTTACATTGCCACGGAACAGAATGGTAGTATTATACAAAGCAAAATGAACTTTATGTCAATTATGTAACGTACTTGAAACTAGATAATGAGCATGTAACTGTAGGAATTGCCGAGAATGCGCGAGAATTACCGAGAATGCGCGAGAATTCTCCAGGAAACGTGCGACCTGTTATTTGGCTCGTATCTAGTTTGTACGTTACACTATTCACATAAAGTTCATTATGCTTTGTTGAAAGAAATTCGCTTCCATTCTGTTTCGCGGCACTCTCAAGGACACGATTAGATTACACTTTTCTTACCATCCATCTGTACTTTTGCGCCTTTTAGCATGTAGGTAGAAATATACGAACCGGGCGAGTTCGAACTGGGGATAAGTATGAACGAAGCAAATTTATTGTGCTTTTAAAGAGTAATAAAAAAAACATACGCGACGAACATATAACCTCCTCCTTTTTGGAAGTCGGTTAAAAATGAGTATTACATTCTAATGCTGTCGCATAAAATTACGGGTTTCTGTTATCTTGTAATTATCTGTACGGTAATTCGAAAGAAAATAACCATGTGTATACAGGGTCAAATTAGATTAGCCAGCTAGCGAAACCCCGCTGATATGATGGGTATTGATATCTAAATCCGATAAAATAAAAACAAAAAACCGACCAAGTGCGTGTCGGACTACATACAATGAAGGGTTCCGTAGTTGGGATGAATTTATCTCAATAAGAAAGTTAACATTCTAGTTGAAAAATATATTTTCCCATACATTCCAACTGCAAATGTAAATTTGTACGCACAAGATTGAGAGATTTACCATGTTATTTTAAGACCATAGACTTCTTTTAGGTTTTTATGAGTATAGAACCAATCTCTGTTTTTTTTTTTTTGTGCTCAGTGTTTCGGAGTTAAGGGAGGAATGGTCAATTTTAATACATTTTCTTAAATATCTTTTAATGTATTTGTTTTAAAATTATGAAAACAATATATTTGAGATTCTCGCAAAAATTCCTTTCATTTGATATGACACACGGTATAATTTGCAAAACTTTTTCTTTTAATTTTCTTGTTTTGCCCCCCAAAAGTGACCCCCATATTTAAAATTCATTTATTTACATTACAAGTCCTTGTTTGGGTCACCGAAATACATATGTGTACCAAATATCAACTTAACCGGTCCATTAGATTCGGAGCAAATTGGCTGTGACAGACGGACAGACAGACACACGAGTGATCCTATAAGGGTTCCGTTTTTTCTTTTGAGGTATGGAACCCTAAAAATATTTTATGTTACATTTTTATTTTACTTGAGGTATAAGTTGTTTTTTTTAGTTATCGTATTTAGTTAGGGAAGCCCATCACATCTATGAAGTTTACATGTTAATTTTCTCATACACACTTTAGTTCCCAGGAGCTTCTGAACTTACAACATTCTTTAGAAATACACTTCTACACTCTCTTAGGAATATTATCTTCTATCGTGTTTCTATTCACACACTAGTCATTTAATCACGGAGCTATCCATACAAATATTCTAAATGAGAAAGTTATGATGTTAGTGTGTTTGGGAGTTTGTATGTTTGTTACTTCATCACGCGATAACGGCTGCACGGTTTTAGATGAAATTTAGCAGACAGCTACAATATAGTCTGGATTAAAATAAGTACCTACAGGTTACTTTTTATCCAGGTACATGTCATGTAGAAGATTTCTTAGGATGCGAGTGTAACCGCGGGCACAGCTAATAAATAAAAAATAAACTATATAACTGAAGTGAAAACTTCTTTAGGCGCGTTGGGCATTTTTGAGATGGGACTAAACCATTGATTTCGCGACACCATGACGACACCTCATTTTTGTAAACGCGATTGTGCTCTTTATTTATATTACGTTACGGACCAATGTTCTATACTAGTATTTTTCTCCTACCAAGGCGATCTTGTTTAAGTTTTCACTTCTGTCGGCACTCCCGGAGTGCCACCACTTTTGTTTTTCCAAAATTAATGTGCAAAGTAGGTACGCGCAGCATTTACAGCGTAGGACTTACAAAGTGCACAGAAATTTGATCAATGACCCCCATGTTAGGTGGAACCTGTGTTACAGACTTACTTAAATAATAAATAAAATAAATATCTCTATTAAATCTCACGGCTTCTCTTAAATGTGTATATAAAGCAGGTTGGTATCCAAAAATTTTCCCCAACCAGAATAATTTCTTGTATAGGGAAAATTTTTGGAGAAATATAAATTCAGCGGAAAATTAACAGAGCATAATAAGTTTATTAAAAGATTACATTATCCGCGTCGGCTGCGTGAAAATTCCACTTGATTTTGAATTTTATATTAGTTTCCGAGCGAGTGTGCCGTGAGTTCATTTACAGGGATCAGACAGGATTAATAACTCTTGAAATAGGAATATTAATTGAGTATTTCGAGTTCTCTCGACACGCACGCCGTTTTATAAAATTGTTTTCTTCTTCATTTTCATATTCAATCTGTTTATGTAAGTAGGATTTTGTGTAAGAGACAGAGGACCTTTTTGCTGAATATTTTTTCTTGAAAAAGCTTTTTCAAGCTTGGAATGTCTTAAAGATATTTCAATAATTTTTCAGACATCGACCCCATGTAACATGGGACAACGATAATAATGATCTATTATATTGTGTTCGGAGGAGTTCGTGGCTAAGTAATAACAGACGCACGGGTCGATCCATCAGGTTAAGCTACGCTTGCCGGGGTTTGTCCGTAGATCTGTGACCATCTTTACGTACCGAGACTCCTCCGTGTTTCGGAAAGCACGTTAAGCCGTTGGTCCCGGCTGTCATTCGTGGATTTTTTACAGTCGTTACGGAAGGTCAAAAGCCCGAAAGTCTGACAACCAGTTTTACCAAGGGTATGGTATTACCCAGCTACTGAGTTGTGGAGGTCAGATAGGCAGTCGCTCCATGTAAAATACTGGTACTCAGCTGCATCCGGTTAGACTGGAAGCCGACCCCAATATAATTGGGAAAAGGCTAGGCAGATTGATTGTATAAGTCAGACCAGTAAAGAGGAGGCTCCTTAAATTGTATGAATATTCTGAAATATTCACACATACAATCAAAATAGAACTTTAGTTTATGATTTATTGGATCTTTTTTTTTCATGTACATGACAGTTAAGTAATTGTAACATTTTCGCTCGATTCATTTTATTCGAAAATAATGTCTTTTTATAAGAGTATTAGCTGACCCCGGCAAACGTTGTTTTGCCAATTATTTGTTTGGGGTGGACAACCCTTATCACTTAGGGCTATGAAAAATAGATAGTAGCCGATTCTCAGACCTACTGAATATGCATATAAAATTTGGTAAAAATCAGTAAAGCCGTTTCGGAGGAGTAAAGTAACTAACATTGTGACACGAGAATTTTATATATAAGATTTAAGTTAAATAAAAATTACTCGGCTTTTATGTCTAAAATAAGTATCCCACTAAAAACATTTTCATGTAAAATGTTGCCAAGACGAGACCATATGGCTCGTACTGTCAATAAGTTATCAGATCTCATGTAGAGCCAAGCTTCTAACTCTACACGCCCTAACTGTACGAGCCCTAACTTCACAACACAACTCTACACCTTAGTTAAAATATGTGGCTTGGCCATACCACTAGGCCAAGCCACAGAGCCGTCAGACTGCCAAGTCATAGGCCCATGGGGGGCTTTATAACTCTGACACCAGTTTAATCACCAACCATACGAAAATAAGAAGAAGATCCATACTCCAACCAGAGTGACTAATATATAAATAAAAAACTTTTTACAAAAAAAAAAACCGACCTCCAAAAAAAACACTACAAAGTGAAAAATAACTTTAATTTCGGAAGTCGGTGTCTTGTGTTTTGTATTTTCGTTTTTTGCCACCGACTTCCGAAATTAAAGTTATTTTTCACTTTGTAGTGTTTTTTTTGGAGGTCAGTTTTTTTTTTGTAAATAGTTTTTATTTTTCACTTTTTAGTTGTGGTACCTACCCCACACACATTCGAATACCACTACCTGCTACCAGTGACAGAAACTTATCATATCATCTACATAGCAAGTGGGAAAAAAATACGTATTTTGTAGCTAACTCAAAAACTATCAAAGCAGAGTTAATAAAATTTATATGGGACCAATTCGAGAGCACACCCTTTCAAACAAAAAAATAATTTTCAAAATCGGTCCACAATTGACGGAGAAATCGGTGGACATACATAAAAAAAATAAAAAAAAACAAACATACGCGACGAACATATAACCTCCTCCTTTTTGGAAGTCGGTTAAAAAGTAACTCTGTCCGTCCGTCTGTTACCTTTTCACCCCTTAATGGCTGACCGAATTTGGATAAAATATGCCATGGCCGAGGTTAGGACAAAATATACTTTTTTAAGTTAACATGGGATAATTTTCAACATACACGCGGGCAAAACCACGAGCAAAAGCTAGTCATTTATATGTTCTAACAAAAACCCCTGTAAAACTTTCTATGTACAATATTTATTCATTCACAAGAGGTCATGTGAATGAATAAAAATTGTGCATATAGAAAGTTTTTTAGAGTCAACCTACAACGTACGTAGGTGTACGTTGACTCTTTAATCTAACAAAGGGGAATCCCCCGCATTTGCCACCTTGTTTTTTAGTCTAGTGATATTTTTCAACGTTACATACAGACGAGATCACTTTATCTCCGGGATTACCTGGCTGGCTTTAAAGAGGATTTCGCTTTTGTCAGACAGCCAGTCTGTCTGTGTTGCAGTTTAGTATTTTTTTAATTTTTATCTGGAATAGGGTTGCTAAACCGTGGTTTTTTATAACATACCATTTAACATCGCACCTTGTTTCCCCGAAAGGTTAGGCAGAGGTTGTTTAACAACTACATTTCGCCAGTTATGGTTAAGTCCCATGTAATAGGGGGCAAGCCTATTGCCATCAACCGGGCACAAATCATGACTCCGGGCTGCTATTGAGAAATTCCAGATAGAAAACCTCAATAAAACTTTGTTCGACATGGGAATCGAACCCAGGGCCTCATGCTCTGCAGTAGCACTTGCGAACGCTCGACTAACGAGGTAGTCAAGTCAATGGCTATTTATAATTTATCAAAGAACAAAAAAGTTGTGATCAGGTTTACAGAGGACCTTTTGCTCGGGCCCGTGGCTTAGGCCCCCAGTGGTCGAGGCACCTGTGGCCGACGCCCCCGATTCGATTAATTTAATTCAAAACAATTTTTGACCAAATGTACTGTCAGACACAAAATTGCTTTATAAAATTTTTAAATGTATATTGATTGTAAGTATATGTATAATATTAAATCATAATTATATTTATAACATACAAATGCTTTTATATTGGATGTATGTTTTGAAAAATGAAAGTCTTAGTTTTATTTCATTATTTATTTATATTTTATTTTTCAAGAGAATCATTTACTTACTAAACTTAATTATAATAATCGGTCTCAAATGTAATAAAATAAGATAGTGATTTTAAATAATTAGTCTTAAAAATTACTGTAGAGCAACTAACTTTTCACATAGTGAAATGTTCTTTTTATCTTTGTAAAAATAATAATTAAACATAATTAGCTGTGAAACCTTAAACAAATGAGAATAATTTTACATAATTATAGCAGTCAGTTTCAATAGCAATAACATGTGTAAGGATAAGGTTAAGTAGCAATCTATTCTCTCTGCTATTTGATAGATAACTTTTGTTTAGCAAGGAAATATGCTTTATTATTATGGTGAAACACTTTTCTCATTTACTGTACTAAGTGAAAAAGCACAAAAAAAGAAGATATTAAATTAATCGAATCGGAGGCGTCGGCCACAGGTGCCTCGACTACTGGGGGCCTAAGCCACGGACCCTTTTGCTCAGCAGTCGCGTTTGCATTTTGGTTTTCAAAGATCAGCTAAAGTGTTACCCCTTGGCGACGATTTAGAACCAATGTAAGAAGTTATTTGGAGTGTGCCATGAGTCGCCGCGGTGCGACTTGCGAAGAGAAGAGCGGCGCGGGAACATTCGGGAGCCGCCGCGCGCCGCAAAACGCGCCGCTTGCGTCTGTCTTCGGTTTCGTCGGCTTGAAATTTCTTGTTTTAACATATATTCAATAACAATATTAATAATAGCAATACTGTTGCTTCCCATTACTGATAGAATTTTTCGAATCGGGTCAGTAGTTCCGAAGCATAATCAGCCTATAATGTTCCCACTACTGGAACACAGGCCTCTTCTCTGTGAGATGGAGTGGGCCGTAATCCACCACGCGGGCCCAGTGCGGGTTGGTAGATATAACATGTATTCGAATTTTTGGTTCTAGGACATGCCGGTTTCCCCACAATGTTATGTTATTCAGTAGTAATTTATATTCCTGTTGACATGCATATTATAATAGCCAATCTGTTATCTCAGACATAGCTTTGTATGGTACACCGAGTGTAAACGTCAGGCTGCAGCAGAAGGCAATTAAAATGCTCTTAATTAAATGAAAGCTCGAAAACTGACCTCTTAATATTTGACTTAATTAAATCTAAAGTTTAAAATAGGGTCCAACATTTTATTTTTAAACTAGGTAATATTTACATAATATATCTATACTAATTTTATAAAGAGGTATTTGTATGTTTGTTTGTAAGTTTGTATGTAGGGGATAATCTCTGGAACTACCAGTCGGATTTGAAAAAATATTTTTGCTTTGGATAACCCAATTCTTGAGGAAGGCTCGCGGACGAAGGCGCGGGCAGAAGTTAGTACGCTAATAGACTTAAAATAATAAAATGTACATGTATATAAAAAGGAGGGCAAAGAATCGTAGAGCATCAAAAATTCGTCCGCATCGCTGGCAACAGGAAAAGTACACAAAAGGCTGGCAGCATTGCCACGTTGTATGGCAATGCTGATTCTTTGACCAAAAAATAGGCCAGCCCTGTGATCACGTGAAGAGTTTACCAACCGCTTGGCAATATCTTGAAAAACCATAAGGTTAACGAAAAACGTAGCTTACAGGTTTAATTTTTAGGGTTTTGTACCCAAAGAGTGCCAACGGGACCCTATTATAAAGGCTCCGTTGTCCGTCCGTCCGTCCGTCCGTCGATCTGTCATAGGGCTGTATCTTTTGAATCGTAATAGGTAGACATTCGAAATTTTCACAGAGTGTGTACTACTATGGCCGCTATAAAAATAATAAAAATAAAATAAATTTATAATTTAAAGGCATACAAGAAACGTGTTAAAGACATATGTAGTGTTAAATATTGTACGGTGCTACGGAACCCTTCGTGTGCGAGTCCGACTCGCACTTGGCCGCTTTTTATTAATTTAAAAGGTTGAATAACTTATAAGCAAAATTTATTTTTCAAAAATATACAAGAATTTAATTATTATGATGACATTTGTTTCTATGCTGATTTTGAACATCTGTGTGAACTAGATAAAAAATATCTGTATAATTTCAGACATCAGCGCTCTCCCCTGTTGCAGGCGACACTTAGCAAATAACTTTATTTTACCTCTATACACATCTTATAAACACAACATTTTGATTAAAGAGTAAGAGAAAAAAGAGAATTTTTTTATGTAAATAATATATGTCGGAGACGGGTATGTGACTTTCGTTATTTTCAGCGATATTTTAACTACTGTGGGCAGAGTGTGGGTAGTGTTGGTTAATGCGCAATAGAAAAACAGTTTGCAGTTCAGATCACATTATAATTTACTATCAAATTAATCACACTAGCTAAATTATACACACACTGGGTGCGACGGCGTTTATTAAAATCACCAATTAACACAACGATCACAAATTACAACTCCCACGAATCGAGAACAGTTCCGCGACGTCTTAAGTCCGATGCGATCAGAGGCTCCATCCCCCCTCGCCGTGGCCTTAAAACATCACGACTCTGTAGAAGCGCGCGCTGAGAAGAAGAAGGAGAGGGTAGAAGGTGTGGGTAGATCACGTCCTATCGCCAGCGGCGCGCTTGCGATTCGTTTCGTGTCCGTACTAATGACCGCATCCGATATATATAAAACTAGCTTTTGCCCGCGACTTCGTCCGCGTGGAGTAGCTACTTTGGGCTAACGCTATCTTTAATCCGCGACTTCGTTTAAATAAAGGTGTTTTTTTTTTTTTAATAATGCGTACCTATGTTAGCTATTTTAGGTACCTACATCACGCTTTAATCAGTAAGCCGACGTTCGCACGGACGTAATAAAATCGCAGCGGGATTTTATCGCGCACTGTATTTTCAACTCTCGGTGTTAAGCCGAGCGTTGAGAATCCAACGCGCTGGAACGCACTCTCGTCCCAGCTCGTTGAAAAAACACACTATTGGATTTTCAACTCTCGGCGCTAAACAGAGCGTTGAAAATCAAGAGCACGAAAAAAAGAACCAGATCTCGATAGGGCAACATATAGTTTCCCGTGCGAAAAACACTCTTGGCGTAAATCTATTCCTACGTGCTTAAATGTTTGCCCATGGGCCTTATTAATTGTTACCCCAAACGATACCTTCACTGGAAATCGCGCGCAGTACTTGATCATTATTTTGCTGCGATGTTATTTTAAAACTGCGATATCTCCTAAGATATTTATTGAAATCGAATGATGTCAACGGCAATTTTGTTTTAAATTAAATACTTGTGATGAATAACGTATTTATTTGGATAAGGATTAATGTCATGTTTATAAAAACACCTTCGTAAATAACGCATTACTTTTGAACAAATTTGGTTAGCATAAAAAAGGTTAGAGTGAGCCAACCTTAAAAGATAGACATATGCTGTCGCGGACTTTTTTTTAGAAATTTTAAAGGGGAACAATTCTGTTTTACATGATTTTTGCGAAACTTTAACTGTTTACGCAGCGCACGCAGCGGAAGCTCTCAAAAGGAAAAAATTAATCCCGATTTTGAAACATTCTTCATTGGTGCTCCGCTCCTATTGGTCTTAGCGTGATGATATATAGCCTATAGCCTTCCTCGATAAATGGGCTATCTAACACTGAAAGAATTTTTCAAATCGAATCTGTAGTTTCTGAGATTAGCGCGTTCAAGCAAACAAACAAACAAACAAACAAACTCTTCAGCTTTATATATAGAATGAATAGTTTTAATAAAAGTTCTCCATTTTCAAAACAAAAGACACCAAATTCTATTGTCGAAATGCATTTTTATTGTAAACATTTTGTATTGAATCGTTTGTATCTCTCGCTTGATAGCCCTAGAGTATTGACACAAACAATTGAGTACAATCAATACTTGTACTACGCACTCGACCTTGAGTATTGCGTCTTTGTACTGCCATTTTGCCAAGCTTCGTTTTTAATTATCGTTTCACATAAGTATCTTAGGATCCATAGTAGTTATTGTATGTCTAGTTATGTCATACTAGCTGTATCCCGCGGATTCACCCGCATAAGTCTCGATCCCGTGGGAATATCGGCATGAAAAGTACTCTATTTGTTAATCCAGGTTATAAACTATTTGTCTGCCTTTCATCCAAATACGTTTAGTCGTTTTTACGTGAAAGAGTAACAAACATCCATCCATCCTCACAAACTTTCACATTTATATTAAACTAGCTTCTGCCCGCGACTTCGTTCGCGTGGAAGTCGTAAAACATCACAATATACTACTACAATAATAGCCACATTTTTATAAAACTTCCCTGTATACTACATTTGTAGTTTTATTCTCAGCAGCCAAAATATACAGTCAGGAATGGTGACTCGGGAGCAAGCGACGTAACAGTTGTTCGTATGAGAAGCAGCTTGTCCTGAAGTCGACACCCGCAGCCTTCAGTCTTCGATGTCGGCCCCTGTGACTTGTTGATCACAAAGCATACGCTCACAGGGAAATGCACGCGCTTAAACTGGTAATGGTGGGGAATTAGTGGTATACACGCTATAAACACTGTCTCGCCATCGCCACAACCTGTTAGTATTTCCGTCTCGATGACGTTTCTCTATAAAGACATGACTTTGAGCCGGTTTCCGTTACACAGATATACAACCGGAAAAGATACTTGCCATTTGCGAATTGAGAAATTCTACGAGGTAATATGTGGCATTAATGGAGGTGAATATCACCTCACTCTCTTCAATTTGTGAGAGAATACTGTGGTTGATCACTGCAGCTTGATCATTTTCGGAGTTAAAATGGACACACACCCAAGAATTCTCTTGATACGGTATTTGACTGATGTCCTCGTATATCAGAACGAATAAGATCTTCTAAAGTGGGATCTACTCTACCAAGAGTCTCTGGTAAAGTGCCTTCACCAACTTTTAGAAGAACATCGGAGAATTCTTGAGCATTTGAATTCACGCCAAACCGAGCTCATATGATGATGGTCAAGCGCAGTTTATGAACTCGACCGACCGTCGACCTTTTCAACGAAGTATTCACTTTGTTTGTCAGAACTGTGACACCACCCATCATATCTTGGTTCCTGCGGATGTCCTCCAGGGTTCTGTTTACAGCTTCCACTGCTTTTCTATTTGCCATAATGCATTCATACTATACGATGAAGCGCAATCCCTATGCACACATCTCTTGTTCTGTTGCGTGACACCCCACAAACAGGCGTTTCATTGCTCTCTAAATCGATGGGAATCTTAAACATGGCGTGCGCTGTTTTGTCACCAGGAAGCAGTGTGGCAGCGATTCCAGAAGATCCACACACATACATATTTTAAAATCGCTGGGACAAATCTGCTCTCAAAATCTGTAAAAAATCATTTTATTCCTAGTCTTTATTTAGCTCTTAAATGATCAGAATACAACCTTGAATGTTTTGTGACTGTAAAGTACTTGTGTAGGTTTCCATAGCTTACGAAGTTTTCCTTTTTTTGTGAATTAATACATTTAATAAAAAAAAACCGTTTTACAAAATGTAAAAAAATAGTTTAAAAAAAAAAACAGATGTAATCGAACTTACTACCAGGACTTCAAATCATTCGTCCAACCGCTTACTTATTCGCTTTGTTGAAAGTTAGCTAAAATAGCCGTTCCTATATAATTATGTCATGATTGACTGCATAGTTCCATAAATGTATAGCTTGATTATAATCATTTAAAAAATTTAAATCGGTAACTATCTACAATATCCCAACCTTTTGGCGCGTCCTTTTATAATTTGCAGAGAAAAATAAGAAAATAATTTAATATTGCTCATCCCCCATAGCAAATAGCGTGATAGTCTATATTCTACAATTAAAACAGACAAACATTCTAAAAATTATATTTTCCGCATAAGAATCGATCCCAGACCTCGTAGCAATAACTTTCTTTCAAAAAATTTAACTTCGCTACGATTTTATTATAATATATTATAGGGAAATAATCAAAACAAAAAAAAATCGTGTAACAAAATGTAAATAAAAAAAACAAAAACCGTAATTGGGAATCGAACTTACAACGATGAGTTAATTGCTTCGTTGAATTTTATCTTAAATAGCCGTTCCTATATATTTCATGATTGACTGCTCAGTTCCATGAAGGTATAGCGTGATGATAATCATTCTAAAAGTTAAATCGATAACCGTCACAATATCCTAAAATTTTGGCGCGTTTTTTTCCAAAAAATACGAACATAATATAATATTGCTTGTCCCCCTTAGTAAATAGCGTGATAGTTTATACTCTACAATTTGACCAGACTTATAAGGAACACCTATGCAAAATTTGAACAGAATCTATCTGCTAGAATTTGCGTCATGCTAGAACATAAAAATACGACATAATGTAATATTGCTCATCCCCCATAGCGAATAGCGTGATAATTTATACCCTATAATTTGACCAGACACACAGGGAATATCTATGCAAAATTTTAACAGAATCTGTCCGGTAGAATTTACGCCATGCTGGAACATACATACAGACAAACAGACAAAAATTCTAAAAAATATATTTTCGGCATTAGAATCGATCCTAGACCTCGTAGCAATTACTTTTTTTCAAAAATATTTAATGTACAGTTTTGACTTCGCTACGATTTTATTATATGTATAGAAAATTCAATAATGTAATAATAATTATAGTTATAGGATTATGTCAATGTAATTTACTCTGTGGTCCGAAGTTTCCGAAACTTATCCTTTTGAACGAGCAACTATTTCTAATTAACTGACAGGCTTAATTTGAGTTTGTATTTTTTTTTTATTTGATTTAATTTAATTTAATGTTAATTTAATTCTGATTGGATGTTGATTTAATTTTATTTTATTTATAATTTAATTTTGATTAAATTTTTGGTTTTGATTTTAATAGGTATTGTTTTTTGATTTTAATCATACTGACATATTTTTCTAAGCTCTAATACTAAAGGTGGTTTTATACTGGCGAGGCGAGGCGTCAAATCACGCTTACCCTTTTACACCGAAAGATATCCAGCGCTGCCTCGCGCTATCACACGCCGCCCGGCCAGCCGTGTCTGGCACACCGGCTAGCCAGCCGAGAATATAGTATGCAGAGACGTCTCGCGATGGTCGGAGCGAGACGGCGCACAGTGGGTCGAAACTATGATTTTAGTGACTTAGGGCTCAACTTTGCTTTTTCACTTTTTTTTTTATGCGGATGGGTAGAGCTCATTAACCTCAATAATAATTGTTCTGATGTATTTTTTCCTAAACTTTATACTTTGGGTAGAAAAATGTGTTTTGTTATTTTTTTGTATGGAGCGGCTCAAATAAACTTAAATTCCTGCTAAGTAGCGTGTGATCCCGCGTTGAAACTTTATTTTTCATATACCTTGTCTGGTCTATTATCATTTGATGCTATAAACAAATGCATAAAGTTGCAACTCTGCCAAATAAATGGATCGAAAAAAATGAAAAAATACATAGAATAAAAAGCTTCATTTTTTACTTTCGTAAGTTATTTTAAGTTAAATTTGATATGGAATAGTAAGTAAAAGCACGTAATAATACAAATAATTACTTAGCAACTAACAACAATACATTTAAAAGGTCCCTAATTAGCTTAAATTTACTAATACTACATATATTAGTAAATTTAAGCTAATTAGGGACCTTTATTTAAAAATGTGGATATGAAATCAATTAATTTCTATTTGTGTGTTTAATTACTGTAATTAGCTTAACCTTTTACCTTATAAAAAAACAATGTTTTTCACTTTTAGTCATTACTGTAATATTAATTAGGATAATTAGTTAATGAGGGTAGTAGAAAAATTAGTAAACATTGTTTGTCACTGGATTCTGGAAGTATAAAATGACCATAATTTATTATATACTAACTAGTGTTCGTTTATTCGTACTACTACTAACATCTCGTGATTCTGATCGTCCCTTTTTCGTTATAATGGATAATTTAGTTAACAATTTAGATTTATTTATGATTTTAAGAGAGCAGGTCAAGTCACTGTCGGATAGTCAAAAATTCTTTCAATTCCTACAACATAAAATAAACGTGACCGAAGAGAACAGTGTTGAGCTCCAAAAATTCTGTACGCGCTTTTGTTCAAATATAAGTGCAAGATGGGAACGAAGTAGTCGCACGTTAGCACAGTTTGTAAGAAAAAATGGTGATTGGTTGGAACGTGCAATAAACTGGCCCGAAGGAATGATACCTGAAGCTGTGAACACTGAACAGGAAAGGCTCGAGATTTGTAATACTGAAGATGTCGAAAATCTACCACCATCTACTACAGAAGCTTCGACATCTACATTTACACCTCGAAAACCTTTCGAGGAATTGGGCTCCAGGCAAAAACGAAGACGCGTTGATCAAATTAACCAATCGCTTTCGTTATCCCCGGATGAACTTAAAGCTACTACAATTGCTAGTTTAAGAAACACCGGAAATGAGGATGTAGGAAAAATTATGAACCATTTACTAAATCACCCCGAAGATCTAGAAAAAGTTAAAGAGTGTTTAAGTACAAGTAAACCGAAAAGTAGTACATATTCACCCGATAAGGCACTGTCTTTATTAGTTTCACTTAAATTAAGTAAGTGGCAGTATATAAGCCTAAGAGAAGCAGCAAGTGAAAATAGGTCTGATTTATACCCTTCTTATTATAAAATAAAACAAGCGAAGGCAAAATGTTATCCAGGGAAAGAAGACATAATTATAACTGAAGAAGGAGCTGCTATTAAACTGCAAGCTTTACTCAACTTGACGGTATCTAGGCTTTTAGAAGTGATTACTTTAGATTTGGATTCGCCAACTGAGTTACTGCTAATAAGCAAATGGGGTTTTGATGGAGCCTCAGGTCAAAGTAATTATAAACAAAAGACTGAAGCAGAGTTTGATGACTCAACTATCTTCATGGCCAGTCTAGTTCCTATAAGGCTTCAACAATGTGATGGAACAATTGTTTGGGAAAACGATCGACCCTCATCAACTTTCTATTGCCGTCCGATAATGTTCAAATTTACCAAAGAAACGCAGTCAACAGTGGTAACTATAAAAGCTAGCATAACCGAAGAAATAGAAAGACTTCAGCCAATCAAGTTCAATCAAGTTGAAGTTAAGCATCAATTGCACTTGACGATGATAGACGGCAAAATATCGTCATATTTGTCAGACACATCTTCAGCTGTCTGTGATATCTGCAAAGCAAAACCGTCAGAGATGAACAATTTAGAGTCACTTGCTCAAAAAGAGAACAACGAAGAAGTGTTCCAGTATGGAATGTCATCTTTACATGCCTGGATAAGAAGCATGGAGTGCTTACTTCATATCGGTAAATATAATTTTATTAGTTCATAATTTTTTTCACGTTATATAGTTACTTGTGAGATTTTTATTTAAGTGATATTTCTTTTTGTTTGCAGCTTATCGTTTGGACTTCAAAAAATGGAGTTGCAGGGGCGATGACAAAGAAAAAATGTCACTCAGAAAGAGCGCTATACAGCAAGCGTTTAAGAAAGAATGCGGTTTACTTATTGACGTAGTCAAGCAAGGAGTAGGCACAACCAATGATGGCAATACTGCCAGAAGATTTTTTAGGGATGCAGAAACAACAGCTCGCATAACAGGAATAGATAAAGATTTAATAGAAAGGTTTCATGTGATTCTTCAGACGGTTGCATCTGGAGAGAGCGTGGATCTTTCTAAGTTTTCCGAATTTTGTAGAGATACTGCACAATTGTACGTTCACTTATATCCCTGGTATTATATGCCTTCCAGTATACATAAATTGTTAGTACATGGGAGTGATATAATTAAGCACTTTGGTGCCATACCTATAGGTAAACTGTCGGAAGAGGCAGCGGAAGCTCGTAATAAAGATTTCCGGAAATATAGAGAGAGTCATTCTAGAAAGGTAAGTAGAACGGCGACAAATGAGGATATTATACACAATCTTCTTTTGTCTTCTGATCCAAAGATCACAAGTCTAAGACCTCGAATGGTGAAACAAAATATAATGGTTCTCTCTCCAAAAGTCAAAGAGCTTCTGCTGATTTTTCCCACAGAATCCGATATAGATTTTATTGATGTAGATAATTTACAAGATAGTCATAGCGATAGTGAATAAGATTTTTTGGTAGTTTGTAAGTTTCTTGTTTTTTTTATTAGTTTATAAATGTCAAAGTCATAATTGAAAGGAAATAGTAATGTTTGATGTTGTTTATAGTTAGTTTTTAGTTTGCTTGTGTTAGTTGTAGTAATGTTAGTTTACCTTTACTAATTTGTATTATTATGTACCTATCTTTACTTACTATTCAGTATTAAATCTAACTTAAAATAACATTTCATAAACATGTTAAAGTCATTAAAACAAAGAAATTGAAATTCATAGATCCCTAATTAGCTTAAATTTACTACTACTACATATATTAGTAAATTTAAGCTAATTAGGGACCTTTTAAATGTATTATGATTAGTGTGATTAGCTTTAAATTTACTAATACTACATATATTAGTAAATTTAAGCTAATTAGGGACCTTTTAAATGTATTATGATTAGTGTGATTAGCTTTAAATTTACTAATACTACATATATTAGTAAATTTGAGCTAATTAGGGACCTTTTAAATGTATTATGATTAGTGTGATTAGCTTAAATTTACAAATTTACTAATACTACATATATTAGTAAATTTAAGCTAATTAGGGACCTTTTAAATGTATTGTTGTTAGTTGTTAAGTAACTATGTGTATTATTACGTGCTTTTACTTACTATTCCATATCAAATTTAACTTAAAAGAACTTACGAAAGTAAAAAATGTAGCTTTTTATTCGATATATTTTTTCATTTTTTTCGATCCATTTATTTGGCAGAGTTGCAACTTTATGCACACGTTAATAGCATCAAATGATAATAGACTAGACAAGGTATATGAAAAATAAAGTTTCAACGCGGGATCACACGCTACTTAGCAGGAATTTAAGGTTATTTGATCCGCTCCATACAAAAAAATAACAAAACACATTTTTCTACCCAAAGTATAAAGTTTAGGAAAAAATACATCAGAACAATTATTGTTGAGGTTAATGAGCTCTATCCATCCACATGAAGAAAAAAGTAAAAAAGCAAAGTTGAGCCCTAAGTCACTAAAATCATAGTTTCGACCCACTGTGCGGCGCGTGCCAGCGCGTGCCAGCACGTGCCAGCGCGAGACATCGTGAGACATCGCGAGTCAGCGCTTGACAGAGAGAGACCGTGCGGGTCCTCGATGCCTGGTGCGAGATTTGTATATTCGTTTTGCAGAGTAAATAAATGCTCTATTCACACAGCAATAAAGTTCAATATTGTACTAACAAATATTTCAATTCTCGCCTCGCACATCCTCGCGCATTTGGACTTTTTACACCAAAGATGGGCAGGGCGTGGATAGAAGTTTTGCCATATAAATTTCAATTTTCGCCCATCCCATCCACGCCTCGCCTCGTCGGTGTAAAACCACCTTAATACAATAAGGATGTTTTTTCGAAATAAATTATTTGAATTTGAATTAGGTAATTTATACGCACGTAGTCCGTCAGTTAATTAGATCAATCCATTTGGATTGATTGAAATAAATCATTTGGTCTTTAATTTGTGCATGAGTTAATGGTCTGTCCAGATTTTTTTAATTGTTTTGTTATTGCAGTATGGGTCTGCTCTTGACCTTGATCTTGTCCGATTGAAAACGATAGATGAGGTCTATGATGGAAGAGCGTGAAATGTAAATGAATTACAATAATTTAAACGTTTTCGTTACTTTCATCATAACTTCAAAATAGCCTCCATGAGATTGGCCATTCTTCCCCACTAACACCTGGTTGGCTGGCTAATCAAATAATGAACTATTTTAGTGTAGTTCATTATCAAGTATGTTTAAGTCGTGGCCAGATCTTAGAATTGATAATTTCATGAAATGAACATCGACCGCTGGTCACATCATGATGTGGTCTGGCTAGATCATTGAATACTCAACGTTTGACGATATGACCAGTTAAACGCACGACCACTTTATGATATGGCCAGACATTAGTGATCATATCGTAAAATAGTTATATTATCCACCGGTAGAGGCATTGATGTCGAGGCATCATGGCGGCGGCATACAACAAATCAAACAACGTTTGGTGACCATGCAAAAAGAATCGATGGACTTTTATTGGGTTTTCGAATATGATATTATGGAAAGCGATCAACTTGGAAGTAGCGTTCAAAGGTCGCTGTCGCAGCGTGAAATGTAACATAGCACTTAAAATTAGTTTTTAAAATTTAAAATTTACGCCGCGTATGTGGCACCTGAACCAAATGGGTTAGGTTAAGTGACAAACCGCGCGTGAGCCGAGCGTAGCGAGTGGTGCCGCATTATCCAACAGGCTAAGATACGTTTGCCGCGGTTGGTCCGTGGATGGGTGACCATCTTTACATACCAAGACCCCTCTGTGCCTCGGAAAGCTTGTTAAGACGCTGGTCCCGGCTGTCATTTGTAGATCTTTGACAGTCGTTACGGGTAGTTAGAAGCCTAAAAGTCTGACAACCAGTCTTACCAAGGGTAGACAGGTAGTCGCTCCATGTAAAATGCTGGTATTCAGCTGCATCCGGTTAGACTGGAAGCCGACCCCAACATAGTTAGGAAAAGGCTAGGCAGATGATGATGAATTAATTTTGGGATAAATAAAAAATGACATAAATCGATTCAGTAATCGATTCTAAACAAAATACTTTCATAATGTGCATTAAGAGCGTTTATTCTGAAAGTGGGCAACATCGCAAATAGATGTCAAATATTTCGCTATTTTGATTAATTTGGCAATATTGTTGTATGGAAACAAGAAATGTTGCTAACTAGTTCCCTAGAATATTAATAATGCATTGCACTGAATTTGATGTTGTAACAATTTAAAGTGTAAAAAAGGCATTTGGAAAGTTTCCAAATACTTTTTTATATCTAAATCTAAGTATGCGGTATTACGATGTTAATTAGATATTGCATTTCATTATTAATATTCTAGGGAACTAGTTAGCCAAAGGAGATGTTTCATTTTCGGCCATAAAGTGTACGTTAATGTAAAAAAAGGATAGAAATCCACGAATTGAGGAAAAATATTCTTTCCTGTTTATTCCCCTGATTACTTCGGCACAAAAAATAATAGTTTAACAAATTATTGCCATATTCTATTCATCATGGCGTCGTTTTACTTGCATACTGCTTTCGTCCAGAAATCATGTTACATTTTAACATAATAATATCACGTAGACGTTATTTAAATAAACATGTATTTCTGTACTATAATAAGATAGCTATCTTATACAACTTTTTTTATTAATTAGAAAGTGTGATTCATCATAAAAATAAAAAACTGCTTTTGTGGATTGTAGATTTGTAGGTACTTCTGGACGAAAATGGCTAGCTGTCGATGGTCGTATTTCTCCTGACAAACGTCAAACATTTTCGGTTTTTATTTTGTGCCCAAAAAGTATTAGATATTATGGAAAAAAACAGTCTTTATTGTATTTAGGGGTTCGTTTCCCAGTTTTTCTAAAGTGTACATGTTATGGCCGGAGTCTCATACAAAAATGAAACGTCTCCTTTCTTATTTCCATACAGTAATATTGCAAAATTAATCAAAACTGGTAAATATTTGACAGCTATTTACGACGTTGCCAACTTTTAGGATAAACGCTCTAAATTCAGTTACACATTGTGGTAAAGTTAAAGCAAATTAATTCTACGGCTCATAGTAGGTACAGTTTTCCCTCTATTTCTCATTTGTCCGCCTCTTTATCAACAACAAAGGAACTACTCTCCAGATTTTGATGGCATTCGTGTACTGTCACAAAGCAGCGAGGTCGCGGGAAAATCGCGTACAGTAAATTACATGGAATTTAGTTCTTGTTCATTTCTAAATGCCAAGGTCGAATTTAGTACAAGCTTGGAAATTAAGCTTATGTTTACCTTTGTTTAAGTGGCTTTTAGTTGACAACGCCTTTGAGCTAGATACACAACATCGTACCAGACTATGTCCCTACATTGATTTAGGTAATATTATTATTAGGCTTTGTGAACAAAGCACTAGATTTTAAATATGAAAGGTGAAGGTTTCTGTTTAATAGGTAGGTACTTTAGTGGAAAATTCAAAGGCCATCAGGACTTTAGTTGTTGAAAATTGATTGTTTTTACAAGACGATGTTGAAACGATTCTGCCTAATGTTTCGTGAAGGTCCCAGTAGATTAAAATGTATTGATCGTTTTCGAATGTGTTTCACAAAAATTATAAACGAGGCGTAAACGAAAAAGTTTTAATTGCGAACTTGTCAATAGTGACAGAGTTAAATGAATTCGAATTTGGAGAATTTCAAATTACGAAAGTTATGAATTAATTTATTTTTGGCAATGAAAAGTTTGAGTAATAAAAATACTGGCTACAAAGAAAGGCATTTTTACGCGATCATTAAAATTACATAAAAAAAAAGTTTAAAAAGATTTTCTTTTATGCGGCGCGGCGCCGTATCGTGAACATTTGGAGAAGTTTGTAAAGAAAATGAGAATAAGCGAACATTTCGAGTTGTTGGCGGAATTACAGTTTGATAAATAGCATTTGTTGTTGAATTAATTTACATATTTTAAGGACCGCATATTGATTACCGTGGACTAGTTAAATCTTTATGGTAATCTGAACCAGACTTGTTAGTTTGTAGTTTGGAATTCTACAAGCGCTGAAATCTCTCCGAGTTTATTTGCGCATGTATTTCGTATTTTTGTTTGGGACGCAATATTGTAAACTACGTCTGATATCGGTTTGTAGCTGAATTCCTTATTGTTAACTCAAGACGATACTTGAACTCAATTGTCTGCTTTCAATTATTCTCAAGGGGATACCTGCTGTCACTTTGAGGTTCAATCATTATTTTTAAGTATAGTTGTGAATACAGCTTGTAAGATCAGAAAGGTTTGGTCAATAATCAACCGTCCCATTACATTCAAGATTACATGTACTATTGATGTTTTGTATGGGACAGTTGTTTTTGTTTGTGTTGGTCCCATGAAGAAAGTTGTTCCGTTTGATGGTCTGTACCCTTAAATATGACCACACCTTTCTGATTTATTCATTTAAGTTTTCATGCACAACATAACAGAATATACTCCTAAGGCGTTGTACAGAACAATATACAAACTAAAAAGTGACACACAATAACTACATAAGTTGGTTACGTAAAATACAAAAAATATATAAAAAAACATGTATATATAAACACGAGAAATAACAAAATTAACAAACAAAATTACACTCGTATAATAAACAAACTGCAATCAATAGGAAAAAAAAATATTTCACCCATCTTCTCACAAAAACTTAAACATTCACGACACACATCGATCCGTCTCCCAGAAATCTGATACATGGTGTATGCTGCTGTGCAGTATTTATATCTACAATTCTGTAACACAAAAATCACGCTATGTTAAAAGTGATTGCCAACATGGCCACAGTATAAACATAGACAGTACAGAAACTACGTAGTAAACCTTCGAAACGGCACATTCACACAGATGCGCTCATTGACGTGACCCCAAGCGATTGTCGCGGTGCTGTCACCTGTCAGTTGCGGGTGCCATGTCGAGACGAGTGGTCGTCGCGATGTTTTTAAAAATGCAGGGTAGGTAATTATTTCAATAAACAAGCCTAGTTTCCATACCGTCCAAATTTAAGTCAAGTCAAGTATGTCTTCGAATATTTAAAAAAAAAAACACTACAAAGTGAAAAATAACTTTAATTTCGGAAGTCGGTGTTTTGGTTTTGAATTTTTGTTTTTTGCCACCGACTTCCGAAAGTAAAGTTATTTTTCACTTTGTAGTGTTTTTTTTGGAAGTAGGTTGATTTTCTTTTTTTGTAAAAAGTTTTTATTTTTCACTTCTTAGTTGTGGTATTTACCCCACACAAATTCGAATACCACTACCTGCTATTGTAAATAACAGTGACAGGAACTTAACATATCATCCACATACTAAGTGGGAAAAAATACGTATTATTGAAGCTAACTCAAAAACTATCCAAGTAAAGTTATAAAAAATTATATGGGACCACCTCTGAAGTATGACGAAAAAATAATCATTAAAATCAATTCATAATTGGC
The DNA here is from genome assembly GCA_963680765.1 of Agrochola lychnidis. Classification (NCBI taxonomy): domain Eukaryota; kingdom Metazoa; phylum Arthropoda; class Insecta; order Lepidoptera; family Noctuidae; genus Agrochola; species Agrochola lychnidis. Next base: position 10,421,212 of record OY796868.1, on the reverse strand, counting down.
GGAGTAGTTGCGTATAGTCCGTGCAATCCACGAAGACGCGCCCCACACCGCTCCGCGCCGTACTAGAGTACAGCTTACAGTACAGTAATCGCGGAGTGGGGCGCGTCTGCGTGGATTGCACGGACTATAACAAACATACAAGAAAAAAAAACATAGGTACAGTTGAATTGAGAACCTCCTCCGTTTGGAAGTCGGTAAAAAAATAGTTTTTTTTTTCTCTTTATATTTTTAGTTTAGATTGACATTTCATTACTTTCCAACTGTCTATATTGTTTATTTATCAACCCAAAAAAAACGTTCCTGTGTGTATTTGTACGGCCTACATATTGTTGAAGGTTTCGGCTGTTTGTTTTCTAATTCTATTATTCTGAGCTCGGACTCGTCCAGTGTCCTGTCATAGTCGGATAAATCAATATAGTCTGTAGGTACGTCAGTTACTTACATGGTTATTGACACATACAGTTGGCTATTTTGAGATATCATTATCGCTCTGCACAGCGAATGTGTTGGTGATAGCAGTATGGTTTAAGAGGCGGCTCCCTAAATTGTATGTTAATTTGTATAATAAGAACCATATTTGCTCTAAAATAACTTATTTATTCTCGAATATAATTATTTAACCTCAAAACAGATACTAATCTCCAAATGAATCTAATCAATCAATAATTCAAGAATAAGGAAAATAATAAGTATGAAACACCAAGATATTTAGTCATTCATTTATATTTCTTTGCCAACATCAAATTCAATATTATACACCATACCATCACATCTCCTATTCTCCACATAATATCAGTATTCATATTTACCATAAAACTAATAATAGGTTATCTTAATTTACAGTAGATCTCCAACCAATACTATGCCAATCTATCTTTTTACCGGCACAGCCACTAAGCTAGTCTTACCCTCATGAGCGCCCGACTAAGAAGAAGGTTAGAAGGTTCCCGTGCCACTTTTGACACATCGAATCTTTGGGTGTTGCCAGTACAATATCCAACAATTACGTATTCATATATTGAAACTTAACATTTGCATTAATATTCTGAAAAACTCACGCATACACTCAAAATTGAACTTTAAGTATATGATTTATTAGATCTTTTTTTTTTCCAAATATAATTAGATAGTTACGTAACTAAAATATTTTCGCCCGATTAATTTTTATTCGAAAATCATGTCTTTTTTAAAGATTATTTGTAACAACAACAAAATTACTCGGCTTTTAAGTCTAAATAATTATTGACAGTAAGAAAATAAAGTTTATTATCTAGATATAAGATATTTTTTCTCTAGATCGATTATTACTTTAGATAAAAACAAAATAAGAATTGAGACTTACGACATTTAGTTCCGTGCTCGAACACGACCAAAGAGCGCACGCGATATTCAACTTTATTACTGATGTGTTAGCGTTTAGCACATAGTGGAGTGGTGGGGTACATGGGGGCGGAGTTTGCGTGGAAATTGTGATTGGAGTGCCTGGTTTTGATAAGGAAAATCAGAGCTTCTGCCACTTTCTTATTTAATTTTTTCTGTTTCTTTGGTTGAATTCTATGGCTTTCACGAAAAAAGAGCAGGTGTTGATTCGAAATCTACATAAATAAAACAATAATAGAATTCTTTTAAATGTCTCGCTGATGGTGGCGTGTGTGTTGGATCATTAAGTTCCCTTCAAAATTGTTGAGCTGAATAGTGCTGATCTATGCGTCATGTTCGTGAATGGGCGCCGTCAGTAGGGACTGGTCATCTCTTAGCTGCCACGGCTTATTTTAATTTTTGCATTTTTATTACGGACGCTTTTAACGTGCATGTCTTTCTACATTGTTTTCACATGTATAATTTCAACATGAATGATGTAACCAATATTTTGTAACAATATTTTAATTTAAAAGTGTGTCTGTGGAGTTTCTTGCCCGTTCTTCTCCATAGGTACCTACTGCGCTTTAGAATGGGCAACTAGCTTCATTTTTCTGACTGACCGATCCCTTGACAATTCAAAAGTACTTGTAATCGGTTTATTTGAAATAAATGCTTTGAGTCTGAGTTTGTTATTTACAGATCTAATAAGTTTCTTCTATAATATTTCTTCATAATTTATGTAGCCGACATCGGAACTATAGCAATACAGGGTATATACTTAGCAATTTCTCGATATTTATGAATGTTTACCTAGTTAGACAATAAGGGGTGCTAATTTCCGATTTCCGGCCACCGTAGGCGCGGGCTTGCGGATGGTGAGCAATGGGTAGCTCGCCGTCCGATAAGGACCAGGCCCGGGTCGACGGCGCGTTGTGTTCCACGTGCCCCTCAAAGAGATGTCAGCAGAATTGATTGGGTCTGCTAGGGCCGATGCTTGCCGGGGTTGCGAAGAAAACCGAAAGGGAGATCATGGCCCCGGCAACATGGCAACTGAAGGAACACGGGTGGGTTTTAGCCAGTAAGAGTCTGACACGCCCTCCGAAATTATTTTGATAATTTCCCACCCTAAAAAAAGGGGGTGCTAATTTATAGCACACAGACCATACTATCACGCCTTTTAAGTACTTAATGCGTCGAATTATAAAAGTCATTCTGTATACTTTCGTTAGATTCTTCTTCCATTGCAGATTAATCTACAACTCTTTATTTATCTATATCATTCTGATATAAAACCTTCTTTGCAGCACTGCCCTGAGGCAGCACTGGTGTCAGCCAGGGTGTTAGCGGCTGAAGGTGCCCCGGCCACCCGCTCCGCGTCAGGAGTGGAGCGAAGACCCTCGGCTCCCAGACCTCCGCTGTGCAAGAGGGGGTCAGGATCCCTGCTGTCAGGGTCACCGCCCACGTCCAGGTAAGTTTCTTGGCCGTTCTTCTCCATAGAATGGATTTATCTTTATTACTACGTGACCCGACATACGTTGTCCTAATCCTTGAATAAATTTGTTTGTGATTGTCTTGTGTTTATACATAAATCCCATAGAAAAAGGACGTTGAGTTCTTCCCGAATTTGAATATTTTTCTTTACATAAAAACTTAATTCGGACAATTTAAAACAAACATTTTCAAAAACAAAAAAATAGCTAAATCGGTCCAGCCGTTTTTATGTGACGCGCTCACTAACGAACAGCATTTCATTTTTATTTTCTTTCCAAAGAGATATTTCCTATTAAAGCATAAGTACAAACTAATTCAAAGAATTTATTTTCCCAAACAATAATATTATAAATTATTTAAAGCAAACTTAAAAACTACGTGACATAGTAACGAGTAGAAGGCGGTTTAATGTTTCTCATTACTATACTCCATTTGAAATAAGATTAGACATTTAAATAAACCTTTTTTACAGTCCGTTCAGCCGATTTTGATTTCTATTGCGTTGGTGGCATGACAAATGGCAGCTGCAGTAAACAGTTGGTATTGTAACCACTTTTTTGCTTTCAATGCCATCCTTATGCCTACGGTATAGAAGTCAAAATCGGTTGAACGGACTGTAAAAAGGTTTGTTTAAACGTCTAATCTTATTTCAAATGGAGTATAGATTCAAATGAAAATACAATTATTGCTTCGAAAAGTGTGAACCTTATTGCCTTTATAACTAGCATTCATACCTCTCGTAGCGTTTTCACTGACGAGACTACGCCGTAGCATTTCGTAGACAAAACCAGCTAAATAGATATTCACATTCCAATCTCATTAAATTCTCCAGAGAACACTAGCAACTCTCATAAAGGTATAACCGTAAGTAGCCATTATATCTACAACACTCGTAGCTTCGTAGACTCGTAGCCCACTAGCGAGACTACGGCATAGCGTTTCGTAGACAAACTTACACACTCTTGTACTTATAAAGCTTGTGTGTGTGTGTGTGTTCACTAGCAGAAAGTTCTGCGTACTCCTAGTACTTTAGAAGTCTATCTACATTACCTGAACTAGTTGGAAGTGCGAAGTTTTAACATGGTTAGTTTTCCAGGCTAGATTGAAAAGTTTGTTATGGAGGGTTTTACACAGGATGTTGCTCGAAGTAATTTTTGCACATCGTATAGAGATTGCTTCACGATGGCCTTGTGGAAGGAAAATGGAAATGTCGTGGGACACTCGGTTGGAACGAAGTTTTAAAACAGCTATCTAGTATGGTCTCAAGTTTCAAATGGGGTTCCACAAGTCATAATACTTTTTCGGTACGTAACGATTTCTGCCAGTTCACTACTACCGCAAACCGCGTTAAAGAACTTCGTTCCAATAATAAATATCGAGGCAATGCTATAATATTTTATCCGATTATTTTGGTTTAGTCACACGTTAGTAGTTTAGTTAGTTTTTCACAATCTTGTATAGTGACTTCCTAGGTATATTAGCACCATCATCTTTGAGTAAAAACTTCCATCGTTGAACATTTGGACCCCTAAAAAACGATCAAAGTGTATTTTTACTTGACCACCACGCTTGCCATGATTCTCGCAGAAGTATTGGTACATAAAAGCACACATCTGCCCATTACCTTATGATCATCTACTAACCTCATAAAACCGCTTTCAGATACAGTTTTTAGGGTTCCGTAGTCAACAAGGAACCCTTTAGTTTCGCCATGTCTGTCTGTCTGTCCGCGGCTTAGCTCAGAGGCTCTTAATAATAGACAGTTGTATTTGACATGGGTATACATATTAATCACGCCGACAAAGTGGTTAAATAAAATCATGAAAAAAAAACTCGTCTTTCTCATAATGGAAAGGTCATTCAAACATATTGTGAGTGTTTCAAAACCATTTTTGGATTCAGGGATCCGTACTTGCGAAATGTTAAGCTTTAAAATGTGCTAATTTTTGTTAGAGTCAAGTGTGTCCCTCCTGCCAGCTAAATGGTTGGTTCTGGATATGTGAATAAATTCAGGGCAGTAGTATGTATAACGAAATTAAAAGGAAAACTACTAAAGCTAAGTAGGCTCTACAAGTTAACGAGTAATAATCGACCAACTTACATTTGCAGTTACAAAAACATGTTGTCCCTTACATTCTGTTTGTGAAAACATGTTTTTCAACTACATTGTTAAGTAAATTCTTGGGATAAATTCATCTCAACTACGGAACCCATCATTGTGCGTGGTCTGACACGTACTTGGCCGGTTTATTTTTTCGTGTTGTTAGTTACTGACCTGGTGACAGAGTTTTTATACATATGCCATTGAGAAATATCTCTCAAGCATGCCGGTTTCCTCACGATGTTTTCCTTCACCGTTTTTGAAGCAAGTGATAATTATACAATACGCACACGAATCCGAAAAGTCAGAGGTGCGTTGGGTTCGATTCGAACTCGAGACCATGACTTGGCAGTCCAACAGTCACACCACTGGGCTATCACTGCTATACACATACAGTTAATAAGCAAACATGTTGCAAATGTTTTCCAACGGCAACTTGACATGTTTTAAAGTGAAACTTTTATTACATCGTTTCAAACTTTTTCGTCTGTGTGTTGCATGTCGCGTGACGGTCGGCCGCGGAGTAGGGATAAAGTGAAAGGCGCTCGTCAGAGCAGCCAAGGCCAATATGGCGGCGCCTATAGAAGTTTCACTTTTACCGTGGTTTCATAAAACCACATAATCCTTTTTTTAACCGACTTCCAAAAAGGAGGAGGTTATATGTTCGTCGCGTATGTTTGTTTTTTTTTTTTATGTATGTCCACCGATTTCTCCGTCAATTGTGGACCGATTTTGAAAATTCTTTTTTTGTTTGAAAGGGTGTGCTCTCGAATTGGTCCCATATAAATTTTATTAACTTTGCTTGGATAGTTTTTGAGTTAGCTACAAAATACGTATTTTTTTCCCACTTAGTATGTAGATGATATGATAAGTTCCTGTCACTGGTAGCAGGTAGTGGTATTCGAATGTGTGTGGGGTAGGTACCACAACTAAAAAGTGAAAAATAAAAACTTTTTACAAAAAAAAAAACAACCGACCTCCAAAAAAAAAACACTACAAAGTGAAAAATAACTTTAATTTCGGAAGTCAGTGGCAAAAAACGAAAATACAAAACCCAAGACACCGACTTCCGAAATTAAAGTTATTTTTCACTTTGTAGTGTTTTTTTTAAATAACGGGTTGTTCAAACAATTAGCAACTTTGCTTATTCCGCAGAGAATTATAATCATATTCATGTAGAATGGATTAAAGTTAAACTGACTCGCAACTGTTTTGCTACTAATTACATTATAAAAACCACGAGCTAGCACTATACAAATTAATGTAATTACTATTTTATACGAGCAATAGTAAAGTAGTGTTATGTAACATTTTATTTCTTGGATTTCTGCTCGACTAGTATCGAGATCGGTTTTCATACGACGACGTGGAAAAGTAGAGGCGTTGGTACCGATATCTTGAGTCAGGTTGCTTGAATGCATCAAGGGTACACGATAAAACTAATGCAATATACTAAAAAAGTGTTTTTTTTTACTTTTTCGTGGGTTATTTTGTAATTTATCTAAGTTACAATAGCCTACTGTCAACTGCTCATCAATAATACCCAAATTGCTACAGATGTGCCTATAATATTTGAAGAGTACCCTCGATTTCTCCAAGATTCCATCATCAAATCGTGATCAAATGAGAATGGGACCAACTTGAAAGTATACCCTTTCGACCATAAAAAAGATTTTTCAAATCGGTCCAGCCGTCTTCGAGTAATCGGGGAAAACACAAAAAAAAAAAAATCGACGAACTGAGAACCTCCTCTTTTTTTTTAAGTCGGTTAACAACAAATGAAATACGAAAGTCTTTGACCAATGCATGTTGCCAGTGCTAACCTATGGCTCTGAAATGTGGTCACTCACAATGGGCCTCATTAGAAGGCTGGAAGTCACTCAACGGGCAGTGGAGAGATGCTTGGAGTTTCCCTACGTGATTAAATCAGAAATGAAGAAATCCTTAGACGAACCAAGGTACCCGACATAGCTGAGGAATTGCTAAATTTTTGTGGCAGTGGGCAGAGCATATTGCGCGCAGAACAAATGGCCAATGGGGCCGAAAGATTCTGGAGAGGCGACCGTGTACTGGAAGACGTAGCGCTGGAAGGTCTCCCCATGGCCGGCCCGTTCATAAAGGCGAACTAGGCGACGGCTTAGGGCGCTCGTATTAGGGGGGCGGCAATCGGCGGCATCGAAATTAAAAAATAATACTGTACATTGATTTTTATTTACCTACAACTTGAAAATACTCCTAATCTTTTACATTTTTTTCTACCAAAATGCGCTCATGGACATTTACGAAACCATCGGTACGGAAATCAAAAGCGAGTTTAGTTGACAACCTCAACTCGCTCCATTGCAAAAAAAATTGCGATTTAATATGTATATATCGGTGTGACTGCCTCGTTGGTCTACTGTTCGCAAGCGCTACTGCTGAGCATGAGGTCCTGGGTTCGATTCCCGGGTCGGGCAAAGTGTTATTGGGTTTTTCTATCTGGAATTTCTCAGTAGCAGCCCGGAGTCTGAATTTGTGCCCGGTTGATGGCAATAGGCTCGCCCCCTATTACATGGGACTTAAACATAACTGGCGAAATGTGGGTGTACCTGCTACAGGGACACCTCTGCCCAACCCTTCGGGGAAACAAGGCGTGATGTTATGTTATGTTATGTTATATCGATGTTGTACCGATCGCGCTTGAGAGATATTTCTCGACGGCATTTGAAGCCAAGTCAGAGGCCCATGGGCGGCTTTAAAACTCTGACACCAGGTTAGTCACTAACCAAACGAAAAAGAAAGAACATAGTTTTATTTTGTCACAAATTTTCTTAAAAGGGCGCCGTTCCAGCCTTACGCCTAGGGCGCCAGGAATTCTCGGGCTGGCGGCGGCGCTGGGCCTCCCACAAGTTGGACCGTTCACCAAACCGTTAGATGCGAGAACCACAGAACCGGTCGACGTGGCGATGCTTGGGAGAGGCCTATTTCCAGCTGAGGATGCCTTTCGGCTAAAATGAGAATGATGTTGATGAAATGAAAAACGGCTTTGTGTGTTGCAACACTTTGTTAGACACTGGTCGTGTTTCAAACGCCCCAGCAGCCTGCTTACCCCGTCGCCACGAGCTACACGCTCATGCGACAGATAACGACTGCGAAGAAAACAAATGAAACTTCAACCAGTCAAGATAAAACTGTGACTAATTCAAAAGTAGGATACAATAAAAGTTATAGTAAAAACTAAAACCGAAATACGACAAAAACGCCAACTAAAAAGTTATAAACATTACAGACTAAAAATCTGGAGTCATACGTCGGACTTAAATCGAACAGATTATATGTGACTCCGGATTTTTAATTTGCCTGTTCACGTTCATACCTTCAGTCACATAGAAAGTAATTTTGAACGTTGTAGTTCGATCTGTTCAATTGGTACTATTTATACTGCCTGTAATAAGGTTGTGGCTAAGTAATAACAGCTGCACGGGTCGATCGATCAGGTTAAGCTACGCTTGCCGCGGTTGGTCTGTGGATGGGTGACCATCTTTACATATCAAGACCCCTCCGTGCCTCGGAAAGCACGTTAAGCCGTTGGTCCCGGCTGTCATTTGTAGATCTTTGAAAGTCGTTACGGGTAGTTAGAAGCCTTAAAAAAACGTCTGACAACCAGTCTTACCAAGGGGTATCGTGTTACCCAGGTACTGGGTTGTGGAGGTCAGATAGGCAGTCGCTCCATGTAAAATACTGGTATTCAGCTGCATCCGGTTAGATTGGAAGCCGACCCCAACATAGTTGGGAAAAGGCTAGGCAGATGATGAATAAGGTTTAAATACATTTCCTTTTTTTGACTTTACTTGACATGAGTTTATTTATTTATTGACTAACATAACAGGAAACGAGTGCTATCATCTGAAATTCATTTGAACCAAAGTATTGTCTGATGGTAGAAAAAATGAAAAATAAATTTACCCGGTTCCTTTATATAAAGCAATTTGGCGTCTACCCATTCTATCCACTTATGTATCCAACCCTCTTTGTAATAGGGATGGTTGGTTACTATAAGTTGGAGGTAAGGCGCAATTTCGCTCTAGTTAAATATGTTTTTATGGTTTTTCGTGGTATGCTGAGTAATCCTCAAATACTAGAATCTTTGAGATTGCTCGTTCCAAACAGTAGGCTGCGACAAGAGCCGAGAGTGAGGCTATTTAAAGTCCCGGTGGCTCGTATAAACCTGTTAAAGTTTGCACCAGTGGGGCGGGCAATAAAGATACTCAACAGCGTCTCTCTGCAAGTGGATATCTTTACATGCTCATTGGCGGAATTCCAGAGTTGTCCTCTGTATGACTTGTGCCACACAGTGGGCATTGTGACTACATTGCTGCATTGGGTTGAACCTGTTAAAACCAATGTGTGTGAATGTAAATAATTAAATAAATAATGTTCATTTTAATATTTTCAATTTTCAAGATAATATTTACATACTTAAAATAATAATAATATTAGAATCATAGGGCATCAAACAATTCATCCGCATCGCTGTCAACAGGAAAAGTGCCCAAAAAGGCTGGCAGCATTGCCACGTTGTATGGCAATACTGATTCAAAAAATATGCCAGCCCTCGGGTCATGTTAAGATTTATCTCAGATTCGCTTAAAAACATTATCAGTCTCCTTAATTATTGTTTATCTCTTCAATATCCGAGAAAAACAGAACCCCGGAACAATCACTGCACCTGTCAAATTATAATAATAAACAACAGCTGACTGAAGAGTCCAAAATAAACAACAGTCTTCCATGTTTAATATTATAATATGTTTATATTAAACGTTCGACTCAGATCAGGAAGAATTACGGAGAATTAAATTGTCGCCTGGAGACCGAGCCGTGGCGCTCGGAAAAATCCGTCATCGTTTTATTTCCTGGCTTACTGTTAGGGCTGCCAGAGAGAATTGAAATAATCAAATTAACGTTTAGATGCAATTGAAATACTTTAACAGTTCAAGGATCTTATAATTCTTTATGTATGACAGTCTAAAATCTAACATGAATAACTAACTATTTGTGTAAATAGTTGTATAATATACATACACGCACATAGCAGTATAACTGTGCGTTCGCACTGGCGAAACATTCACAGAAACATGTTGGAATCTCTATTTTCTCTCAATTTTCCATACAAAGTTTAACAGGCACTAGAGATTTCAACATGTTTTGTTTTGATGTTTCGCCAGTGCGAACGCATAGTAAAACTGATTTACATCCGTCACCTCACCCTTGAGGTCCAGTTGAAAGCCAGCGTTAGGCACTAGTTGTCTGGCATTTTTGCTGAACTGTGGGCCTATTTGGCGCAGCCGCAAGGCACACTGTCCTGTTAAATTCTTACTTTACATTTTTTTTGTATCCTTTTTTTCTGTTTTTTACTTGTAGTATAATTATGTTGTGTTGTGTGCCTTTTAGTCTGTGCTAAATAAGTGTATTTTCTTTATTTTATTTTCTTTTTCTTTAGTACTTTACTATTGTATCTTACTGATAAAATACTTACTTATACAACAATGTGTGCAACTGTAGATCCAAAATCCAAGTTGTGTTGAAAAAAACAAAAATAGATAGTAATTATTTGCAGTAAATGGTCCATTAAAAAACGTTGCTCCACTGGAATCCTGAGGATATTTCCTTAGGGAACCCTAATGAAATAGCCTAGTGGAACAAGGGCTTAAAAAAGTTTTCGTAGGCATGTCTTTTATGAGATTACTAGCTGCGCTCCGCGATTTCACCCGTATAAGTCTCGATCCCGTAGGAATATCGTGATAAAGTATCCTATGTCCCAATCCAAGTCATGGGCTACACATGTGCCAAATTTAATCCAAATCCGTTCAGCCGTTTTAGCGTGAAAGCGTAACAAACAAAGAAACAAACACACTTCCGCATGCATAATAATATTATAATGATATTAATTAATTAATTTAATACATTAATATGAATGAATTAATATTAATAAATTAATACATTAATTTAAACGGGGATCTTAGACGTAGGCAAAAAGGCTGCCAAGCTAAAATGGGATTGGGCGGGTCATGGTAGCCGCATGCATCGTGACCATTGGGCAACAGTCTCCACATGGTGGGTGCCTGAGGATGGATGGCGGCGCCGAGGTCGGCCCAGGAAGAGGTGGCGAGACGACCTAGACGCGTACCGCAAGGCTTGGATGGAGGTGGCCCTGGAAAAGGATGCATGGAAGGATTTGGGAATTTGCTCAGCAGTGGGACAGTGTAGGCTAACATAAAAAAAACATATATCATAATATTAGGGTTCTAAATTATAGAATTCCATGAATTCTACCGATAACACGAAATTGTAATTGTAGCAAGATACACCTGCTTCGTAGATCTATCCTCAGTTACGTGACAGCCCTACGTACTCGTGTTATCTGCCGCAACGCAACCCGCTTTGCTAATGGCATTAATTTAAATGAATGATAGTCCTCCATATATTCATTCGTTGGCAATACTTTGCAACAAGTATGCGAGGTATCATGAAAATGAATTAGATTTTCTTTGATTTTTTATGAAAGTTTTTGGGAATACAAACGCTAAATAATAATTATAACTACAAGTACCTGGGCGACCGAGCTCTGCTCTTGTGAAAATAGAGAATGCTCATTTAATAGAATAGGATAGTTCATACTAATCCCATGTATAGTAGCTACTAATTCCATGCTGCCATGATAGTAGGTACTTACTAATTCCATGCTGCCATGTCATTATTCTCATGTCATTATTCAATATCTTGTTCTAAACTTTGAGCGACCGAGCTCTACTCGGGTGAAAATACGGAGAAACCGAATTTTTCCAGATATGAGATCCTAGATCCATTTTTCGCCCCCATAATCCCCTATATTGCAACTTTCATTGAAATCGTTACAGCCGTTTTCGAGAAAAACAAATATTGCTAGGATATCATTTGATCCGTGATTACTTAGTGTCGGGAACCAAGTTCCTAGGTCAGGCAAATTGTTATGTAGCAGCAGCAATAAGCTTGACCCACATTATTTAAAACATAACTGGCGAAATGGGTGAAGTTCATTTTAACACAAAAAATTTGAAACGATTTTTAAAACATTGAAATTTTCTATAGTCTACTAGCTTCAGTCCTTGACTTCAACCGCGTAAAATTGATTGTTTTAACATAACTGGTATCCTATTTAACACTCGGCAATAGTGAAGCTTTGTTTCAAAAAATGAATTTTTGTAATGGGATCAGGTCTTTCAGATATTGTCTTTTACAAACTTATGTATTTAGCAGCGCGCAAATGTTTACATAACATTTGCTCCACGAAGTACCAGGATCGCATAAACAGCTTTATAAGGTCACTACAACACAATCACAAACATAACATGTCTCTTCGTTCTGAGCAATGCACACACACACACACACATGTCCTGAATTCTTTATAACCAACTAATGTGCCGCCTTTGCGGTACGCTTGTTACTTTATAGCTGTCCATTTCAACGTCCGAGGGTAAATGCGAGGATGTTAACTACAGTACTTGTAACTGAGGGGTGCTACACACATGTTCGGGTTGGCACATTCGATTCGACAGTATTTGTTGAACATCAAAGCCGACCCGAAGCAATTACTGCACATATTCGGCTTTCATTTGACTCGTGCCCATCGGCAAAATTCGTTGGGTATAATTATACTCTCCCTTAATTATGTTCAGGTCGGTTCGGCACAATTCGAGCTAAGCCGAGAGGCTTTTTACCGAACATACATCTACATACGTATGTATTTTTAAACAAACGTTTTCTTATTTATTTATTTCTTTCTTTCTTTCTTTCTTTCTTTATATTCGATCTTTCTGCCCGGCTGTGCTAAATGTAGTTACTGCTGTTTAAGGGGACGACAACCGACTTTTAATGATTTTATACTGAAGATGACGTCTAAACGAGTAGTGATAGTGATTTGGATTTTTTTTTTTGTTAAATTAGAGCATTTTCTTAATATTTTAATAAAGGCATATTTTTGATTATGTTTATATTACATAGTGAAATTAATTTATAAAATTATGTCTAACGCGGATAAAGAACTGAGAATGACGCAAAATTTATCGAGCATATTTTTCTGAAAACTTCGCCATTTTAAAGATATTTAAATTATTAATCATTTAGTATACGTGTTTTATTAAAATACCTTTTGTTTTACGTGTAATAAATTAATAATGCGTCTAATTTAGGACAGCGCTCCTTGATGGGCGAGTCCTATTACTGGCTGGACGTACGACGCATTGCGTGGGCTCAGTACAGAAGATGCAAGCTAACCATTCAAGGTCACTGTCATATATCTGCGTCTTAACGGAAATGGGTTAGGTAAAGAGATCTTGTATGTTTTTGCTAGTTTGTAAGAGAGGTACTTAGGTTAATATGGTAGGTATAGTTAGTAACGTCTTACGGTGCTATAATTAGTTAATCTTTAGAGGGTTGGTCCTTGTTAGAGTGTGTTGATGATTAATTAATATAATATTACAACGTTCATAATATTAATTAATATCATATTTCGAACATTTTACTTTGAAACAAAGGTTTTAAGACCAAGGTAGCGTTGCTAACACGACATTAAGCGTATATTCTTCGAAGGGAAAGGAGGAGATTATTTTATAAAACACGAGGTGTGCCTATTGGAGTTCGTGGCTAAGTAATAACAGCCGCACGGGTCGATCTACCAGGTTAAGCTACGCTTGCCGGGGTTGGTCTGTGGATGGGTGACCATCTTTACATACCGAGACTCCTCCGTGCCTCGGAAAGCACGTTAAGCCGTTGGCTCCGGCTGTCATTCGTGGATCTATGACAGTCGATACGAGTCGTCAGAAGCCCGAAAGTCTGATACTAGTCTTACCAAGGGCTATCGTATTACCCAGTTATTGGGTTGTGGAGGTCAGATAGGCAGTCGCTCCATGTAAAATGCTGGTATTCAGCTGCATCCGGTAAGACTGGAAGCCGACCCCAACGTAGTTGGGAAAAGGCTAGGCAGATTGATTGACGAGGTGTGCCTATTGCCAATAACCGGGTACAATCTCGACTCCATGCTGCTGCTGACAAATTGGTGATGGCAAAATCCAAAAGCGGAGCAGAGCTTGGAAATCGGAACAAGCCTTTTGGACTCTGCTGGGCAGGGAATTATCTTCATCATCATCAGCCTATAAATGTTCCCACTGCTGGGACACAGGCCTCCTCTCTGTGAGAGGGAGTGGGCCGTAATCCACCACGCGGGCCCAGTGCGGGTTGGTAGATGTCACATGTCTTCGAATTTTCGGTTCTAGGACATGCCAGTTTCTTCACGATGCTTTCCTTCACCGTTTTGAGAGCAGTGGTGATGAAATAATTTACACAAAGTAAAGCGCCTGTCTGGGTTCGAACCCACGACCTACTCGTAAGTCGCGGCCGTTACCACTGGGCCACCACTGCTCTAGATTATCTTACATAGCTTAGAAGCAGGCCAAAATGGCGCCATATCAGTGTTAATTTAAAAGAAGAAGTAGTCTTCGTATTGATATAACTGCTCCAATGACATTGGCCCCCACACGCCTCGCAGTCATGTTTTCAACTTATAGAAGAAATATGAGGCAGTCGAGAGAGATAACTGTCAGCGTTCCTTATCGCAGTTTAATCTAAACACTTTGTTAACGCCATAACTTACTCATTTTATATTTCATGCCTAATTACTGGCAACTCTAATTGGTATCTGTGCTACACAAGATTCCTTCCGCTTCATTCTTTGTTCCGATTCCTCTCTCTCCTTTCCGCAACCCTGGTGGTACCTGAGCGAGAGCGAAACGGAAGATTCGTCATGGCGCATACGCCGCCATGATAAAGAAACCGCAGTTTCTCAATCGACATCGCCGCTTGTGGGTCAAAATCAACCCAAAGTCGAAGAGGACTCATATTTCACCGCGAAGAACGAAGATTGTGATTAAACTGTGCAAGTGTGTGTCTGTGTGTTGTGGGAAGTGCAGATCCTCATCCGTACGTGATATCCTGGACGGGCGCCCGCCACGTGGCTAAGGAAACTTCTCACCGTGTCTCCGCCATAGCTAACCAAGCAGGTACCATTTCAGTATTTCCCATATCGCCAAACCACCTACTTGTGTCACAGAACCGCTACCTGATACAGTCCACTAAAGAAATTTCGATTTCACCCTAAGGCTTACGCCGCCGCAACACACTTCTTCCTCAAAACACGGGAATGTAATATAAACATACCTTTATCAAGTTAAACGCATTTATTGCTGAACTGGTCGGGCGGTACTTATCAAGTTATAGCAAGCAGTTAACTTAGTTACCGGCGCGGGCGCGGTTATCATTGATCTGTCAATTTGCGCCAACTTAGTTATGTCAGTTATAGCCAACCCGTAATGGTTTAGCATTTAATATTGCTGTTTATATATTCTCGATTTTATCGAAAATATTAGCCCAGTATTTATCGTCCAAGGGAATGGATGAGATGGCTCCATTATTTGAAGTACCAAATTGCACAATTGTCCTGCTTCATTCATACTCCTTAGAGCCCTCCTGTGTTTTGAATAATCAATCTGCGTTGGCAAAGAATGGTGATAATTAAGTACATACAATATTCCCCTCACAGCCAACTGATGCAATCAGATATGAAACCCCCAGAACCTCTGAAATATTCAGTAGTGAATAAATAATTTAAGGCGCAACTAGCCGATACTTTTTCCATACAAATTTCGGGGGGTTTTACTCCACTGTTACACATTGTACATCCAAAGTAAAACATGAAATCGTTTTGTCTTATTATTAATTTTGTCTGTACAGAAGCAGAATAGTAAAAAAAAGCAATTAAAAAGTTATGAGCCAACAAAGATTCGTTTTTCCTGCTAATTTTAACGCAACTTTTGGAGTAAATAAGTAATAAAAGAAGTATAAAATCTCCAAAACAAAGCTCATTCCGACAAAGCTCAATTGTCGAAGATTATAATAAACTTTATTTGTAATTGATTTATGCACTAGTTTTTTCATAAAACTCCACCTTCAAAAGGACTTTTCGTAATTTTTTAAGCGCTCGTTTTACTAAAATCGTTCTGAACGGTGTTTGTGTGCGTGCGAACTAGAGTTTGTGCATGTAGACCAGCGTCTAACTGCTCATCACTGATACTATCTCTGTCGGACACGATGCCAGGTATATAGCGTGCTTTTTGACCAAGCCCACCAATGAGTTCGAGCCCGCGACTAGTTCAACCTTAAGAAAACAAATCAAAGTTTCCAACAATATTGATTTGTATTTGAAAACGCTATGGAATAACCAAGGTGACACGTGTACGTATAGTGAAAGTAAAAGTTAGTTTAGTACTAAAAGCGCACATCACAATGAAGCCTAGCACAAAGGGTGCTCACATCAGAAACAATAGGCGTCACTTCTACACGAGTTCACATGAGTGACGCTGTAGTTGTATTGTATAGTGTAGCAAGCTACATGGCTCGTATGGCTGACCATGATTAAACAATATGTAGGTACTTAGACAAGCTATCAATTTATTCATGCGTTTTGCATGGATTTAAATCAGTGACTATTATTATGTTCTCGAGATCCCTTCGTGCCTATAGTGGGGCAACTAAACGAGTCTCATATCATAAGTAATGATTTTGGATGTCAAACATTAACCTGCGTAAAATGTTATGGGTATTCAAGACCCCAAATGTCTGTGAAATCTATTTTGTCCCGCTAGCTAGGTTGCTGAAGCTAGCAGATGACGGTACCTACGTGCAAAATCTGGTTAGAATTAAGATTAAATTGGTTAATTAAATTTGGTTATTATAATTGTTATTTATGTAGTGTTTTTTCTTCTCAGCTCTTTGGCTGGTATTTACAACATTTACGGACCGAAGCCAAGTAAATGCAGCGTGTGGTGTGTTGTGTTGAGAATGTGTTATGAAGACTTATTTCGTTTTCATTTATTTGCATGAACTTTCTGACAATTCGACATGTATTTAAAATTGCAGCTTTTTGTAGGGTATATTTAGAGGGTTTATTGTTATTATACAATAAACGTATATATTCTGGTTGAATGTAAGGAAAACAGTTGTTCATTTTGGTGCCATGTTTACGCATGTCTTGGAGATTTTTTGGAGTGGCATCAGGACCAAATCTAACTTATTATGCAATCCCTACCAAATACTTTTGCAACACAGCATTGAGCTCTTTTAAGCTTTCCAATTCTGTCAGATGCAGCCGATTTGAGATTATCTGCTTGAAAATTTTCTCATTTTGTGGACTAACGTATTATACGTAGCCGGTTTGCGGTGATTCTTATCTACATAACTCCCTCGCAGACACGAATAATTCTACCGTTTCTATCTCGGAAACCTCATTAATTTCATTCAGACAACCATCCAGCTTTGTCGATATATACCTCGAGGACTTCTAGCTAGACACCTTTAAGTTTCGATGTGATAAATGTCTTTGAAGATTTCTTTATTTAAATGCTGGAGATAAGATTTTGTTGTGAGAGACATAAAATACAGTTTTATTTTTGAGAAATTGTGTTTTATCCACAAGTTGAGACTTATCCTTGGTCTCTGTTTTCATTAATAAACCGTTTTATTTAACAGTAAAGGTATTTATCATGTTAGAAATCTGAATTTGTTTGCTCTGGTCTGGACCCCTTGTAAAGACCAGGGGTCCAGACCAGAGCAAATAAATGTGAAGAGTCATAGCAAAAGTGCTATGATTCTTTTTTTAAGGCAACCAATGAATGAAGGCTAAGATATTCCAATGAAACCAATTTTCCAGCCAGTAAATCTCGATGAAAGAAACTGCCATACTTTTAATGTATATTATTTTATGACAATGATTTATAACTTCGAAAGAAAAAGTTGAAAATTCTTTCATCCCTATAGGGTATTATACTACCTCCACCCTAATTTACTTTCCGATGTTTCGCGAAGCACATAATAATAAATGTGAGACGGAAAAGTTTGCCTATTTATGGTAGGTAAGCCTTTTCTTATGATATTAATAGGTTTAAGAAGTTAAGGCGACAATAGCCGACTTTTAATAATTTTATACTGAAGATCACGTCTAAACGAGTAGTGTTAGTGATTTGGATAAAATATATGTTAAATTAGAGCATTTTTAGAATAACTTTATAGGTATAGGAATATTTTAGATTATGTTTTTTTTTTTTTTATTGTAGTCAATTGTAATTTATTATTTTACAGTTTTAACACAGCTTACTATTTACATTAGGTACTAAATTATGTTTATATTACATAGTGAAATTAATTTGTAACATGGATAAAAAACTGAGAATCAAGCAAAATCTATCAAGCGTATTTTTCTGAAACCTTCACCATTTTAAATATAATTTAATTATCGATCTCTTAATACACGTGTTTTTAAAATACCTTTTGTTTTATATATAATAAACTAGCTGACCCCGGCAAACGTTGTTTTGCCAATTATTTGTTTGGGGTGGACAACCCTTATCACTTAGGGGTATGAAAAATAGATAGTAGCCGATTCTCAGACCTACTGAATATGCATATAAAATTTGGTAAAAATCAGTAAAGCCGTTTCGGAGGAGTAACGAGGCAGTCACTTCATGTAAAATACCGGTATTCAGCTAAGATTGGAAACCGACCCCAACATAGTTGGGAATAGACTAGGCAGATTGATTTTAACGTTAATTTAATGATGCAACTTCCGTATCAAACTTGTGTTTATTGACTGTTCTAAAGCCACTTATAAGTTTTAAAAGTAAGCAGAACTTCTCTGTTTGCATTAATAGATTTGCATAAAACAGGCCATCGATTAATTGGAAGCCGTCGATACTGAGATATTCTTGCTTGAATGTTCGAAGGATTATAACACAAGTCTGTAATTGGTTTTGTAGTTATGGAAAATAATTTGATGAGAAACACAACAATTCTAAGCTTACGGATTATACTGCCGTCATATGGTGAAAGGCCGTAACTACTTCAAAGATTTTGAGTAAATGATAGTTTTGTCTGTTTAGTTTCAAGTTCAATCGATAGTCTTAACTTTAATAGTATGTATCTGTGGCTAAGAATTAAAAGCAGTTTGAAGTATCACCGTATAGACAGAAATATAGAGAGCTTATTGCTGTATCCAGCCCAATACTTGTTTAACAAATTTTTGATAAGAATGGAAGAAAAACATGTCGATTTTTCGATTGAAAATGTACCTAATACCTACTATACTCCATAGGTTTAGGTATTTAAATAAAGGTAAACAAATCGTAAAAAGGGTTTTTATAGTAGACAGTTTCTTGTTTAAAAATACGATAAAACAAAATAAAATTTATTTTCGATTTTTACAATAGTTTCCTTTTTCATTAATGTATGTTAAACTTTATCATTTATTCATAAACTACTCTTCGTAGATGTAACTGCTTGAGCACAATTTTTTTGTTAGGTTATACTTATAACATTATTATAAAATTTTGTAATCTGTCTATTGAAAAGAGCCCAAACTTAAACGTCAACGAATTATAACGTTGCTAAATTGAAGAGTACAACTGTGACGTAGCATGACAACTGAAGTGACAGGTA
The DNA here is from genome assembly GCA_963680765.1 of Agrochola lychnidis. Taxonomy (NCBI): domain Eukaryota; kingdom Metazoa; phylum Arthropoda; class Insecta; order Lepidoptera; family Noctuidae; genus Agrochola; species Agrochola lychnidis. The sequence goes on along the minus strand of OY796868.1, from coordinate 10,401,696 downwards.
TTACTTTTAGTCGGTTATTTGACAGCTGTCTCATCGCGTGGTTTTTTTATTTACCTTTATTTAATTATCTAAACCTTATGGAGTATAATAGGTACCTACGTGTACACTTTTTACGCGTAAATGTTCAACTTTCAATTACATCCTTCTTATTATTATTTATATCCTACTAGTAATATTATAAACGCGAAAGTTTGTGAGGATGAATGGATGTTTGTTACTCTTTCACAGAAAAACTACTAAACGGATTTGGATGAAATTTGGCACATAGATAGTTTATAACCTGTATTAACACATAGAATACTTTTTATTCCGATATTCACACGGGATCGAGACTTATGCGGGTGAAACCGCGGGGCGCTGCTAGTTCGTAAATAAATTGAAATAATGGACCATTACGTTGCAGGCTACCCTTGTTACGTTAGCTCCTATCTTGTCTGCTAACACAAATGTATGACCTCTCACGAAATTGGTGAAAAGTTATAACTTTTATTAGTCCAGAGTCACACTTAACATAATATTTTGAAGGGAGGAAAAAGAAGCCGTTAAACATAATTAATTTAAGAAAAGGGAACCATGTGTATACTACATGCCATACCTATCTATTAACACTGTTATTTGAATAATATTGTAAAAGCCAAATTTTTATTAAAAAAGTTATCGTGGAGTTTCTTGCCGGGTCTTCTCCATTTATACAGGAATTTTTAAAATTATACAGGAAACGACCAATTGGAACCGTGCGTCTAGCTTCTGACGATTCATAAATGCCCATGTAGATTTATGTCAAATAAAATATTGATAAAATAAGTAAGTAATAATATAAGAAGAGCCTCGACTAACACCTCAGAAGGCTCTCATTGCGCGGCTAGGTCAAGGGCTTGATTCAGAAAGCAGTACTCCTAGACACGGCACGCATAGTGAGGAGGTTCCTCTCTCTAGAGCCCTGACCACCGGCAGCTTGGACCCTGTTCCTGATGCCGATGGGCCACTGTTTTTTATATTTTTAAATGTTTTTTTAATGATTTTTATAAAAATATTTAAAAATGTATTTAATATGTAAAAAAATGAAGAAATTAAAATAATAACATATTATATATAATATTGTTTTTTTTACAGACGTGAATGAAAAATATACCTAAACGTATTTTAATACCGAGAATGTTTGTAAGAAAAATAGCTGGCATATGTTTTTCGGCAAAGCTTTTAAAGATAAAATCCACTTATTGTAAGTGAGAGATTGTATGTAAGTGAATTTTATCTTTAGAAGCTTTAGCTTAAGCTATAGATGAGATTATTTATTTGTCCAAAACATAAGTATACACACACATGGCATGCAAGATGTTACATTAAATTATAGCAATCATGTTTTGCCTTAACGGCGTACAAATATAAAACAGGTAGGTTGTTTTTGCTAATAGTTATAAATTTGTCCATTATTCAAAGCAATTAACATATCAAATTAAAACTGAATCAATAAAATTATAATAAATATACTACAGAATAGTGTCATCAACTCATCATAGAAATGTACAATAAAACAAAATTAGCCAGTCAAAAGTCAAAGTAATTAGGAATAAAAATTTACATATTATTTCACACAAGTCCGATTAATTTATTTGAATAATAAATATAACATTAATAATGAACAAAACAAACTATATATTAATATGAAATCGTTTTGCAAAGCTAATATATTCAATAGATAAGAACAAGAAAGAAAAATACTTAATAGCTTTTCTTTTCCAGTATCTAAGAGATTTTATAAGATTTTAGAAGATAAGATAAGATAATATTTATTTTGTAAAACATGAGTACATAAAGGTCTTATAATTAATATGAGGTGGTTACATGTTTTGCCATGTATGGCGTACAAAATTAGTTGCAATATTAAAACAATAAAGTAAAAATAAATTAAATAAAAACAAATTGCAATGTCAAAATTTAAATTAAATAGAAATTACAATGTCAAAATTTATTTTTCATTCAAAATTACAATATTAAAGTCTAAATTCAAGACGAATCAAGAATTCAAGAGATTTGTTTTTTTAAGTCTAGTTCTTTTCTTAATGATAGCCGCCTAGTGGTGTGACCGTCGGACTGCTAAGTCATAGGTCTCGAGTTTGAACCCAAGGCACGACTTTTCGGATTAATGTGCGTATTGTATAATTATCACTTCCTTTAAAAACGGTGAAGGAAAACATCGTCAAGAAACCGGAATGCCTGAGAGATATTTTATATCGGCATGAGAAGCTAAGTCAGAGGTCCATGGGCGACAAAAAAATTCTGACACCAAGTTATTGTATTTGCGTTGATGTGACGTATGTTTCCCCCAACCTTTTCTCATTTTTGTGTTTAAGCTCTGTTTTACGTCATATTTACCGCTAGTAAACGTTTTTTCTTTCTTATTTATTTCTTTCTTAGTCACTAACCACACGAAAAAGAAAGAAAAGAATTTCTTTTCATGTTACGATTCAAATCAGAAGCCCGGCTTTTCATAGGTAAACCTCTGGTTTTTCATATCAGCCTATAATCCACCCACTGCCACCACCTGCGTGTCTGCTCCCACTGCTGGGACACAGACTACCTCTCTGTGAGAGGGAGTGGGTGGTTCACTACGTGGGCCCAGTGCGGGTTGGTGGATGTCACATTCAGTCTTCGGCTTTTGGGGTTATGTCGGTTTCCTTACGATGATTTCCTTCACCGTTTTATGCATTTGAGCACTGACAAACACACTAAATGCTATTAAAATGCAAATCTTCATAATGTCATACAATCCTATTATTTCATAATCGCATTAGGTACTGCCGGTTCTCCGCTGTGAATTACGTTATGCCTTCCGATTAATCGAACAATACATTACAATTCATCGAATAATTCCGAGTGGGATCTGTTGGGAATCTAAAGATTGGGTATTATTATGGTTTCGGCTTTAATACGGAAGCCGTCTTATAATATGTCCTTGTAATGTAAATTATTCGAGACACGCTTTTGCATAATATTTAGGTACCTATAGATTATTCGTCGTTGTTTGTAGAAAAATTAATGATGTACTTATAAAAATATGTTTAGGTATTGGAGATGGTGTGTTATTAACTTATCACTGTTATTATTATGAAAGTGAGATATTTTTGTGGCAATAAAAATCTCATATCATGTTGGCAGACTCTCATAATTATACAGGGTGGCATACATCGACGCGAAAACTGTTACCATGGATTCATACATGATTCTGAAACCCCTGTGCTGAAATTTACCGTCGGATAATGTAAAAAAATCTGCTGTTTCATAGAAAAGTGCAATACCTACGTGGTCAAAATGTATGGAACAGCAGATTTTTTCTTAAATAATCGACAATAAATTTTAACGCAGGGGGTTCAGAATCATGTACTGAGTCCATGGTAATCATGTACTGAGTCGAAGTCCCTGCCACCCTGTATAGAAATAAATGTGACGACTAAGTAAAATAGTTCTGTTACTGTAACTTGTGAAAATTTTTTTTTTTAAGTTGGCTCTGTTTATTAAACTTCCAACTTAATAAGTGAATAGTACCAGTTATGCACCTCCAATTTCAAGTTTAAGCTCTTGAAGTACCTATATTCCATTTGAAATAAGATTAGACATCGTTTTTACAGTCAGTTCAACCGATTTTGACTTCTATGGCATTGGTGGCATGACAAATATCAGCTGCAGAAAACAGTTGGTATTGTAACCACTTTTTTGCTTTTAATGCCATCCTTATGCTTACTGCATAAAAGTCGGAATCGGTTGAACGGACTGTAAGAAAGGTTTGTTTAAATGTTTAATCTCATTTCAAATGGAGTATAGTTGTAAAGAGGTTATCGGTTTAAAAAAAACGTTTTCGAAAAAGGGTTTCGTATTTGGAGCCTCCTTTTAAGCAAACAATGCCTGTGTTAGGAGACTCATTCATAGTACAGCATAATCTTAATCTATTAAATAAATCCGTAGGTACTTAAAATATCAATTAAAAACAAGTATGTTAGTGAGAGTGTGATTGGAGTGTGAATACCAGTGCGTAGTGTGTCTGTATGCGAGAGTGAATGAGAGAGTGTATGCGAGAGTGTATGCGTGAGTGTATGAGAGGGTGTATGTTTGAGTGTATGTGTGAGTGTTTCTGCTACTTTAGGTTACTGGTTTGAAACTGAAACGACCATCAGTAAGCTCGTTCGGGTTAATGACTAGATGCCTTTGGTACTTAAATTACAAAATTGTTAGTAGGTACAACTGTGGGCTGTGTGTTTATGTGTTGTGGTTTATTTTGTAAACAAACATGTCTTGAATGTTTGTTCACAATGTTTGTTTTACGTTTGAGCAGCGATGTTTATCTTGTACGAAAATGTCACAGAATTTTAAAGCTTACTAAATTGTACAGTTGTCGACATAGCTCACAGAATAACCAAACTGAAGTGTCAATGTAACGCACGCAATATGGGTGCATGCAACGGCACAGAGGTCGTAGGGGTGTTTAAAGCTAAATTTTAACATTCAAAATCAGTTTTCGTAAAAAAATTAAACTGTTTACCTATTACGGTTCATAAGATACGGTTCAGACAGACAGACGGCGGACGGACAGCGGAGCCTTTTTTTAACAACGCAACGGTGGCGGCAAAACCATCAATGTTATTATCCATCCCTGATGCACTACAACGCCACGGCAGCCGCAGCAGCCCTCTCAGTGCATTATTATACTGAACACGTAGGTCGCTGTATGCCCGCTGAGTAAAGTTGACCCACAGGCTACACGTGCAGAAGTATTGACAGTAAGCTTTGAAAAGCGTTACTTTGCAAATTAAAGTTGACCCCAAATACCCTTCTCAAATAACGCAAGCCTACGGACATCAATTGATTAGTATATACATAGTTTATTAGTATCCAGCATAGATTTATTATTTAGTTATCTATGGTATCGGGTTATAATTGGGTACCCATTACGAGTCTACTGAGGTAAGGGAGCCGACCTTGTTGATTATGAGTTAACCTCATAGGTGAGTCCAATTATTACAACAAGGTAACTTTGGGACTCATTAGTGAGGTAAAATTATTGAGCAGAAGATTTAACAGGTCATGAAATCAATTATTGGATTTTCCATCCGGAATTTCTCAGTAGCAAGCTTTGTGTCCAATTAGTGACAATTTGGATGTCAATAGACTATAACACGCTACTGGCGAATTGAAAGTGTACCATACTGGGTCAAATTATTCATATTCATTTATTTGCGTTTCACAAGATAAAAACAAGATGTTAACAAAAGGTTTAAAGCTAAGAGCCGTTGTAGACCCTGTTAGGGCACAGCAAAATTTATTATTAGATTTAGATACATAACAAGTCGCAGAAATTTAAATTAGCTGTCAAAACTCAACAGGCGTGATGGATATGATGAAACAAAAAAATCAAATAAAATCGATCTTTTTTTTGTGGTCATCGATCGCAGTTAGTGTAGTCACTTGAAATATCATTTTTTTTTTTGTGTAGTCTTCAAGCCCGTCACAGACGTAGCTTTAACAATTATAATTATAAGACCGAGCTCTGCTCGGGTCATCATCTGCCTAGCCTTTTCCCAACTATGTTGGGGTCGGCTTCCAGTCTAACCGGATGCAGCTGAATACTAGTATTTTACATGGATCGACTGCCTATCTGACCTCCACAACCTAGTGACTAGGTAACACGATATCCCTTGGTAAGACTGGTTGTCAGACTTTTGGGCTTCTAACTATCCGTAACGACTGTCAAAGATCTACAAATGACAGCCGGGACCAACGGCTTAACGTGCTTTCCGATGCACGGAGGGGACTTGGTATGTAAAGATGGTCACCCATCCACGGACCAACCGCGGTAAGCGTAGCTTAACCTGATCGATCGACCCGTGCAGCTGTTATTACTTAGCCACAAGCCCCTCTCTGCGAGCTCTGCTCGGGTGAAAATAGATAAATATATTGTCCAGGTATTCCAACGTTGTATCGTTGTAAAATAATTTTTCCAGATATGAGATCTAGCTAGATCGATTTTTTGCCCCGTAAACCCCTATATTGCAACTTTCATCGAAATCGTCAGAGCCGATTTCGAGAACGTGAGTGTAAATCTATATACAAACAAACAAATAAATATATATACAAATATTGCTCGTTCAATAGTATATGAATATATTATAGCTCCATCTGAGTTCGCTCGAAGATTACTATGGAAAATAAATATCGTAATATTTCTATACTATACAGAGTGGCATGGACATCGACGTGGAAACGGTTACCATGGATTCAGTACATGGTTCTGAACCCCGGCCCATACGTTGAAATTTTTCGTCGGTTATTTAAAAAAAAATCAGCTATTCCATACATTTTGACCGCGTAGGTATTGTTACACTTTTCTATAAAACATAACCGACGAAAACTTTCAACGCAAGAAGGTTCAGAATCATGTACTGAATCCATGGTAACCGTTTTCGCGTCGATGTCCCTGCCACCCCGTATATTATGCTACGTCTGTGACGGGTTTCAAAGACGTGATGGATTTCGATATCTAATCACGATAAAACAAAAGAAAACAGCTTTTCTCAATTCATACTTCAACTAAACTGCCAGCAGTCGATGATCCCAAAAAAAAAAGAACATAGAATCCTTTTCTTTTTGTTTAGAAATCGATATCCATCACATCTAGCGAAATTTTGCTAGCTAATTATATCTACTAGGTATACACCTACACCCTTAGGAAACACAGTTGCGATGTAATCTTAACTTCCTAACTCTAATAATCTAAACTAATGTTATAAAGAGAAAATGTTTTATTTTTTGTAGGTTTGTTTGTAATCAATAAACTCAAAAACTCCTGGACCGATTTAAAAAATTCTTTAACAACTTAAATTTGTAACATAGGCTATAATTTATAAAGATATCACGCTGAAGCCGCTGGCGGAAGCCGGAAGCTAGCATAATATAGTATTACTAGCGGACCCGACAGACGTTGTCCTGTTAAAACATTGTCCAGCGGACAAAATTGTGAATCTTAACCATTCCCAGATCCCCTTGAACACACATAAAAAATTTCATCAAAATCGGTCCAGTCGTTTGAGAGAAGTTCAGTGACATACACACTCACAGAAGAATTATACATGTAAAGATAAATGCGAAAGTGGTTGTGTTTGTTTGTTACGCTAAAATGGCTGAACGGATCAGAATCAGAATCAGAATTTTATTTGTTAAACATAGGTATTTACTTATTGGTGTTGGGTTAACATATTTGAGCGCTATGTATAGCCGCGAAGGCATACAAATTTTAATTAAAATGTAATTTAAAAAAACTAAAATACTTAAAAAAACGAAATAAAACAAACAATAATAACAAAACAAAAAATAAACTAAAAAAATAAAATGATGTGGATGAAATTTGGAACACTGGTAGACCATGACCTGGAATAGGACATAGGATACTTTTTATCCCGATATTTTTACGGGATCGAGACTTCTGCGGGTGAAACCGCGGGGCGCAGTTAGTGTTATTTAAATTCAATCCAAACCGGCATTTGACAATGACAAGCCATTAGTGATTTTTCGTTCTCTTTGATTATAAGTAAACGTAAATAATCAAAGGTCTTTTATCGGCGTTTCAACTGTGAGGGTTTTCACATGATGAACTCATTAAAGACTCGGATTAAACGGGAAAGTCCACCTTTCTGTGTGGACCACAGCCCTTGTGTTAGGTCTGAAATGTAAAGTAATTAAGGCAAATGCGTCAGGGTAGCCCGCGATGGGCACGCCACAATCGCGGCGATAAGACCCGTCTTTGAGGAGTGGCTGGAGAGACGCCACGGCGTTCTCACCTTCCGCCTGACGCAGGTCCTCACCGGACACGGCTGCTTCGGGAGGTTCCTGTTCAGGATAAGGCGGGAGGAAACACCCGGGTGTCACCATTGTGTGGATCGGCCTGAGGACACGGTGGAGCATACGGTGGAGGTCTGCCCGGCTTGGGCGGAGCAACGCCGTGTTCTCGTAGAGGCGATCGGCGGCGGTGATCTCTCGCGTCCGGCCCTGGTTCAGGCCATGGTACGGAGCGAGAGGAAATGGCAGGCCGTCACCTCCTTCTGCGAAGCGGTAATGCTCGCGAAGGAGGAAGCGGAACGCGTGAGGGAGAGGCAAATTTCGCGCCCTCACGCCCCTAACCGCCGCAGGAGGAGACGCCCGGGGCGGGAATCGCGAGCCGATTTCCGGCCACCGTAGGCGCGGGCTTGCGGACGGTGAGCAATGGGTAGCTCGCTGTCCGATAAGGACCAAGCCCGGGTCGACGGCGCGTTGTGTTCCACGCGCGCCTCAAAGAGATGTCAGCAGAATTGAAGGGGTCCACTAGGGCCAATGCCTGCCGGGGGTTCGAAGAAAACCGATAGGGACATCGTGGCCCCCGGCAACAGGGCAACCGAAGGAACACGGGTGGGTTTTAGTCAGTAAGAGTCTGACACGCCCTCCCGCTCCGCCCAGAGGGTATCAGGTTATATGTTGATCTTAATATGATTCGCGGCTGCATCAAATATTTATTTATAGAATTATAATCATAAAATCATCAATACAACTCTGTAAGTTCATATAATCCTAATGATGACTATTTCATGAAATCATAACATTTAGGATTATTCTAAGTTAAAGAGTTGTATTGTTGAATCTTATGATTATAATTCTGTAAAGCCATATTTGTTTCGGTCGCGAATCATATTTTAATCAACATACAACCTGATACTGACCTGTAAATTGCAAAAAAACGTAAGAAAATTTGAATTTCGCGGGCTACCTTAGTGCATCCCCCTTAAGACGACAATAAGTGACAGCGACCTCGAGCGAGTGGGCGGAGCCACGCGTCACCTCCCCGCGACCCCGCAACTGCACGCACGTAATTTCGTAGGGTAACCATACGTTTCAGATAGTGAGGACTACCCTGTCTGATTTTAGATCACCAACCAATTTTTTTTTTTCAATATATTGTTAATAAGTAAGCTAATATTCTGATAATAATTTAAGATTGTTATCATATTATTTTAATAGTTTGCATTGAATAAGTTGGTTTATTATATTTACGTAAATAATAAATGTGTCCATACATGAATAGGACATACCTACTTAAAATAATAACAGAAGATGACAAAAAATATAAAAGAAAGATGTGTGGTTTGTCTGCGTGTATGACCAGCACCCTAATTGCATAATAAACGATCAATCACAATCTGAATCATTTAAACAGATTGCCAATCCATTGCTTCATAAGTTCGAAAAAAAACCTGCTCAACAACGTAAATAACGCAATTAATGTTGTTGAACTGCAAAATGAGACAGAATAGTCTTAATCATTTACGAAAAGGTGTTACGCAATTAGATAGCAGATAATATGAACGTAAACGAAGTAAATAGAATAGGTAACTATATAAAGATCGTAGCAGTTGGCGTCCATGGGAAACGAATGGAGCATGGAATGGAGAATGGATTTGTTTATCTGCAAAGATTTAACATGATCAAATAAAACATGTGAATTATATTTATATTTATAAGGTGTTCTAAACTGTATGGGACAGCTGTTTTTTTAATGCGATTTCAAAGTTGCTGCTATAGCAAGTTATTCAGTTCAATGGTCTAAAGCACCTCTTACAAGTTTTTAAAGTAAATTTTTAACGTTCCGTACCGGAAGAGTGCCAAATGGAACCCTATTACTAAGCCTCCAATGTCCGTCTGTCTGTCAGCGAGCTAAATCTCATGAACTGTAATAGGTAGACAGTTGAAAATTTCTCGAAATTATTATCTTCATGTATTTTCATGAAACTTTCACCATCTAGAAGACAATTAACTATACAAATTTTATTAAACGGCTTTTATTTGTATTGTGTTTGATAAATCAAGGTGGGTTGTTTTTCGAATAAACTTGGTGCGCGTTGAAGCCGGGCCTCTTGTGGGCACGAGCGGCAGTGCATCGCTAATACTCGGAGCAATTTTATTTGTTTTTAAGTTTTGTGCTAAAAATTGGTGGTAAATCGAAATCATTGAAAAAGAAACGCCTAGCAAAAAATAGATTACAGAGTAAGTAACGTACCTATTTTAATCGAACTAATATTATCAATAGTAGTGCCGATTCTCTTGTACACCGAACTAAACTATCACTAAAATTCCTTACTTTTGACTATGAGAATCTCAAAGCTATTCTGCAAAATAAATTCTCTAAATTAAAAAATAATTTTGACACATCTAAATCGAATTTGACAATCGCGACTCCACACGTGATACCTAACCATGTGAATCTTTTTAGAGCCGGAGGCACGCAGGGGGGGCAGCCTCGACGTGTTTTTTTATATGGAATTTTTCACATTTTGTATGGAAAAAGAAAATTACCTACATGTAGAGTGTTATGGGTTTAAGAGTTTTATAAAGGGGGTCGAAATTTTTATTATTTTTGCGATTGGACACAACGTTTTCGAGATACAAGCAAAAGAAAAATAAAATCAGTACTGTTTTTGCATCTGAAGTCGAGGTGTTGGTGTTAATTTAAAGTTCATGACTACCAATTTTATTCCCCACGTTTTTAGACGCGATTAAAAATAGTCAGATTTAGTTAGAAAATCTAAATTTTAGATGAATAACGTCAAATTCAGAATAGCAAAATTGCCATTTTCACTAAATTAATATGTCAGTACCATCTTAGTGCTGTCAAACTAATATATAGTTGTGTCATTTTAGTCTATTTCAGAATGGGAAATCGTCGTTTGACAGGAATAAACTAAATTTTGGTGATTTTTAGTCCAGTTTAGAGGCATTTGTGACAAGAGAATCGGCACCAATATCCATCGAAAGGTTACTTAAATTATTTTTCACTAGCTTTCGCCAGCGGCTTCGCCCGCGTGATATATATATATAAATTATATCCTTAGTAGCTTTAGCCCGCGGCTTCGCCCGCGTGGATGTCGAAAAATATCCCACGGGATCGTACTACTGAGATTACATACCTAATAGCCGAGGAAAGGTCATTGACTAATACCGCTGCGCCCGCGTTGCCGTCAACCTTATTTATGTAGTAACGCGTAATTTTGAATCGGTGATATCTTTTAAACCATTCATTTAAATGATATGATGTCAGGCGTATTTTAATCTAAATTAAATGCCCAATTTAAATAACATATTTTATTAGGTATGGATTAATATAATATTGGTCAAAAAAGTTTAATGGTTTCATAATTTACAATATATTAACGTAATAATAATACGTTAATCATTTGTTGTTGTTGTGTTGTTTGTTGTTATTGCAACAGATAATGTAGGTACAAATTCACTCCTAGGTTGTTTCGTTTTATTTATCAGTGTAATTTTTGTTTTTATATTTCCAAATTTATGCACACACATATAAACAGACAAGAAGAGAGGAAAAGATTTTTTTTTTTTTCTTTTAAAAAGCAGTGGCTTTTCCTAAAGAAATCTCTTCCAGCATACCTGCGACAGGAAAGTATATAAAAAGAGATGTAGACAACCTGTGTAACTATAGAAGAGAGAAAAAAAAATCTAAGAAGAAAAAAAAAAAAAAACAATTCACAAATTTCAATTATTTTTCATTTCTGAAGTGATTGAAACAACATTTACTGAAGAGGAATCCTTTTGTTGTAAATTATGGAACTATCAAACTTTTTTCTTCCAAACTAGGCGGTATCACTCTGCGACATGTATCTAAATATAGGCACCGGCATGAAAGTAAAGGCATGGGCGAAAGTAGGAAAATAGTTGTGCACAATGTATTTAAGCCGACGTTCGCACGGACGTAATAAAATCGCGGCTTTTTTTTTCGTGCACGTGCCCACACGAGAGTACGTCCCAGCGCGTTGGATTGTCAACGCTCGGCTTAATACCGAGAGTTGAAAATCTAGTGCGCGATAAAATCCCACCGTGATTTTATTACGTCCGTGTGAACGTCGGCTAAGTTCGCAAAACGGACACAAAAAATTAAAAAAAAAAACAAAAATCCCGACTGCAAAAACTCATAACTGAAAAGAGAAAAACAAGCATTATAAATATTATAATCTATAGGATTTTGGTATTGCAGGCGCAAACCAAAAACCAACCTGAAATTTTGGTGAAACTTTTGTTTGTCCAAATGCCTGCGATACCAAAATCCTATAGATTATAATGCTTGTTTTTCTCTTTTCAGTTATGAGTTTTTGCAGTCGGGTTTTTTGTTTTTTTTATAATTTGTTTTATTTCAAACTTTTTAGTTTTATTTTACTGGCGAAATGTGGGTGTCCTATAGGTACACCTCTGCCTAACCCTTCGGGGATTACAGGCGTGATGTTATGTTTTATGTTATGTGTTAGTTTTATTAATATGGATGTATGTATATTTGGAATTGACTCATTACTAACTTTTATTTGTTGTTATTTTTTAAACCTACCCCTCTTTTTTTGTATTTGCAGATGCAATATATAAATATTAAATAGCTTATGTCACTTCCACTATTAAGACGAACCTAACGACACCTCATATGTTAAAATCCATCAAGCCGTTTAGGCTACAGAGCGTGCCAAAGAAATAGACATAAGTACATACATACAAACATACTCTCGAAAAACATTACCCTCCTTCTGGGACAGTTTAGTAATTACATCTCCGCAGTCAAGGTCATACTACTTACGAACCAAGAACACCACCACAACTTGTATGTCAATAATAGCATTCAAATATTTTTTGAAACTCTAATCCGGACTGTCCCTACAACGATCTAGTATGGTTACAAAAAAATTACAAAAAAACCTCGTCTCTGAATTTACGACTATAGAATTTTTATTTGGTGTTGTCCTAAAACAAAAATAACACAATTATTTAAATTAAATAAAAGTGTGGTTACTACAATTCAAAATAATTCAAACTTTCGATAGAGATTAATGATAATTTTATTTCGATTAAAATAGGTACGTTACTTACTTCAGTAATCTATTTTTTGCCAGTGTAAGGCATTTCTTTTTCAGTAATTTGGATTTACCAGACATTTATAGCATGAAATTTAAAAGCGAATAAAATTGCTCCGAGCGTTAGCATCTACCCGTGACAGTGGTCAACGATGCACTGCCGCCCGTCGCCCGCAAGGTTTTAACGCGCACCAAGTTTATTCGAAAAACAACCCACATTGATTTATCAAACACAATACAAATAAAAGCTGTATACTAAAATTTGTGTAATTAAATTGCCTTTTAGATGGTGAAAGTTTCATGAAAATACACCTGATAGCTTTTGCGTTATTATCGTTTTTTTGTCCGCGTTAGACATTACTTTACAAATTAATTACACTATGTTATAAAAATATCATTTGAATTATTCGTATATCAAATTACGAAAAAAACTGTCTAGTACAACATATATTTTTTTCAAAGAAGTAAGACTAGTCGTTTAGATGTGGTGTCCAATTTAAAATCATTAGAAGTCGTATATCTGCGCCTTAATGCTTGTGTTAATTCTTCAAAAAATATACAATTTAGAAGTGGTATCACCAACTGTACCTATTATTTATGCAACTTTTTGTAGTAAAAATCATTACTTCTTTACTTTTAAGTTCTGTCGTACCACAAAAGTAGATTGATATTATAAATAAGTGAGAAATCCGTCCTTGTCATCCCAGTTTCGAAATAAATTTCTTACCCTACCGATGTTTTAAGAAAATGACAGAAAAATTACTGAGGTTAGGCTTAGGTTACAAAAGTTCTTTAACAAAAGTAAAGTGATTATCATTGTCAATAAAGATGAAAAGCCAATAAGCTCTTCACTCCACGGTAAAAACCACTTACGAAGCGTGCGATCATTGAACTAAGCGGGCGTAAAATTGTATTTATTTCATGTTACGCTTGAGAACTGCTTAACTTCAAAACACATTCTGCCAATTTACAATGTGAAACATTTAGATACGTGCCTTGAATTTATTTCTGACCAAAACTTTGTGGACCCTTTTATAATGTTGGCAGCTAGAGTTGGCAGACATTTTCGTTTGAAGTATATGCAGGTCCACGACCTGATCTCACCATCTATCTACCTTTGAAAACCGGACTACCAGACGTACCATACGCACTTGTTGGATATACCAACAAGTCGTAGTCAGCGCTTCTCCAAATTTATTATACAAAAGAAAACATTATTTTTAATATAACCCGTCAGTCAACCTTCAAAGCAAGTGTGAACAGGACATCTTCTGGGCTTGCTCATTCCATCGCAGACTTTCTCTAGTGACTGAAGAAATCTATTATAACTATACCTAACAAAAACATTGCCTCTAATCAAACGATACTACAAAAAAATCCAATAAAAATGCTCATTATAGTCTTAGTTACGAGCTAACATAAACCGCCAATAAAAATGGTCTGTCTAGGAAAACCATACTTTTTACGACACTGAAAAAGCCACTTTATCACCCTGATATAAGACTTAAAGCTACAACAAAATAATTATGTACATCTATAGGATATAAGATGACGTCATAAACCAGAAACAATCTCGTAAAGAAGGAACATTACTAAGGTACACAGTTTTTATAACGTTACAAATAAATTTTGCCCTTCAGAAGGTTGTTCAGGTGCTTATTCAAAGTTATGAGGTTTTCATACTTTTGTTTTTCAGCCAACTGGGGCTGTTATGAGGCGGCATAACAAAGGAATGATATTAATTATGCTACATTTACTGTCTGGTTCTTTATTAACTTTAATAAATTGGTGTTTTTATCCAAAAGTTGTAGAACATCCATAAACAATATCAGTATGTTACCAACATTTAGGGAATTATTTTTTCAGGTAAATCGATTCATCCTTTAGATGTATGGATACAATTTCTGCAAATAGGTATCTAAATATCTATAAGCTAGAAGCTAAAGCCGGATTTACATATAAACTATCAATAAATAACAAAGTTTGCGCAACTAGTTTCGAAATGTAAATTCAGCTTAAGAGGTTTAGTACTGCGGATTTATTTTTACCGTTTCGACATAAATCTATTCACGAAGCCTAGATCCTATTTCATTCAGCTATTCACAGATACCATAGTTAGATATTTACATTTTATTTCATAAGTTTTTAGATACATACAGCGTCACTATGTGGCGTGGACAACCAATTTTACTTGATCCCTTGCAAAAGGGGGTATAATAAGGGTGAGGAGACAGACCAAAAGAGATACATAAACCCGCAGGGCAGCATGTGGCGAGCTGTTGGGCAGTAGCGACCCCACGGACCCTATCTCCCGGGAGAAGTCTTGTTCCTCACCTCTGGCTTGCCTTTATTGGCCGGCTAGAGTGAACACTGACGAGGAACGGCGCTCCCGCCTCATTCTTGCCTTAATTGGCCGGCTTGAGTGGAGATTCGCAAGAGCAAACGTGCTCGGAGGAAGGAAGTATTCCAAGTAAGATGCTGGTAGGGATCTTGGCTGTAGGAACTTCAGGAATTGTCCTGATAGCCGTGGAATACCTCTCCACTCCTCAAGCACTTCAGGAAGTGTTGCTTCTTTGTCGCTACGTCACTATGTGCTAGCGACCGTTTTCGGCGGCCCATTATTGAGTGTGCAAGTCACCCCCTGCCATTTTATTCGTGTATATATAAACATTGATCAGGCAGGGGCCATAGTCCTTCCGTAGTTCCAGGTAACCAGTCCACTTTAGCCACCCAAACCCATAGTCCAATATCTTTGTTTCCATATCCTGCAATAGTCCCACACCAACCGGTAGTTGTCCTTGGGTGCTCTTGCATAGTGCGAATAGGGATAATCGTCGATTGGTACCTCAACACTTAAAAATGTCTAAGGGGCCTGTGCGGGTTGGCTTTGACCCCTCGTACGCCTTCCAAAGGTCTGGGACCCCAGGGTCCCGAGATTTGTTTAAAATATAGAAAAATAATAATAAATACCTATATAAAAATAATAACACACAATTTCCCTAAAACAGAACAGTTTACACGTGGCAGGGGTCGAAACAACACGACCTAAATCAAAAATAAGAACCTAAAAACGAAAATTGTGCTCACAGAGATGTCAAACCCACGCCTGCCACCCTACTCCCGGCCAGTATGGCACATGAGTAAAACTTCTTCAGCTTTGTAGAGCGCCATCTCTGTCACTCGTACTTACCACTTTACCAGTATTTCATATTTTTTGTATTGTAGAATTGGCCTGCTCTTGACCTCGATCTCGCCTGGTGGAAAGCGATGGATGAAATACACGATGGAATGAGACACAACAACAACACTAGAGTCTAGTGTGATCCTTATCCATTAAGTGGGGATGGGTTTTTCTGTTACCGAATTTTCAAATGTTTCTCTAGAGGCGTTGTTGTAATTTTTCTTGATGAATAATAGTCCCGTGCCGCCCCATAATAGACCTAAAACAACAAAGTTTAAGTGTACTGTTAGCCTATTAGGTTTGAGCAAAGTCCTACATCTCTGGTAGACCGTCATGGATTAAAGCGGGTCAATTGTCAAAATCTCCTTCAAAACATACACATTGAAGATTTAATATACACACTGGATTTTCAACGCTCTGCTTAACGCCGAAAGTAAAAAATCCAAGCCCCAAACTTAATTGACGGGGTCCGCTAATTGACGGGGTCCGCTAGGGCCAATGCCTGCCGGGGGTTCGAAGAAAACCGATAGGGACATCGTGGCCCCCTGGCAACACGGCATCTGAAGGAACACGGGTGGGTTTTAGTCAGTAAGAGTCTGACACGCCCTCCCGCTCCGCCCAGAGCGGGAGAAGTTATTTGATGATTTCCCACCCAAAAAAAAAAAGCCCCAAACTTAACAGTCTGTATCTTGGGGCTCGGGGTGCGAATTCTAGACTGGAGACTAGATAGGTGATTTCAGGTGTTGTATGGTATATCTGGTGTATTTTTAACCGACTTCCAAAAGGAGGAGGTTCTCAATTCGACTGTATGTTGTTTTTTTTTTTGTATGTTTGTTACGCGATTACTCCGTCAATTATGAATTGATTTTGATGGTTTTTTTTTTGTTTGGTAGATCATACTTCAGAGGTGGGCCCATATAAATTTTATTAACTTTGCTTGGGTAGTTTTTGAGTTAGCTTCAATAATACGTATTTTTTCCTCACTTAGTATGTGGATGATATTATGATAACTTCCTGTCACTGTTATTTACATAGCAGGTAGTGGTATTCGAATTTGTGTGGGGTAGGTATCTCAACTAAAAAGTGAAAAATAAAAACTTTTTACAAAAGTCGGTTGTTTTTTTTTTGTAAAAAGTTTTTTTATATGTATGATGTCTGTGTGGTGTGTGGTGTGTGTGTGTGAGGGTGTGTGCGGGGGTGTGTGTGCATGTGTGCGCATTTGTTCCCATTTTGCGTTGTTTGATTCAGTGTCAGGTCAGGGTATATTTATATTACCTAACTAGCTGACCCGGCAAACGTTGTTTTGCCATATAAATGTTTGGGGTGGACCACTCTTATCACTTAGTTACGACCGAATTTCAGACCTACCGATATATACATATTAAATTTCATTAAAATCGATCAAGCCGTTTCGGAAGAGTATGGTAACTAACTCTGTGACACGAGAATTTTATTTATTTAAATAGATTGTTTTGAGTGATCATAACCAGACAGGAATGTTTTAGCATTTCATTCTTCATCGTTATTATACAAAAATATCTATTCCAATAATGAGGATTTTTTTTTTGACGGGTATCTCGCAGTATTGACCACTAAGGTCGTGGCTGCTTAACCGGATTTTCCTGTGGGTGCCATAAGCTTCTACACTTAGAGCCTCCAGCCAGAAGCTATTTACCTATTCTAAATTAAAATTAAGCGAATGCTCGCTAAGGGCACCCCCTGTGGGGTACGAACCTCATCTTAGGGCATCGCTGAGGGGAGGACAGCAAGAAGGGACAGGCTGGATCAAAATTATATTTCCATCATGATTATTAGGCGGGGTATTTACGCTACGTGCTCAGCTGCAACAATTGCTGGCACCTCGTTTTCGAGCAAGGGTCGGGGGGGAGTTTCATTTACTCGGGGAGTCGGTCGCGATCGCAAAAGACCTCGGCGGCGAGGTCGGAATGACGGGAGGCGTCTGTTTTTGTATACTGTACTGGTGGCCCTATTCTGCTCCTGGAGGAGTGTGATGGGGTCATCCGGGTCGGAGTAATGAGGAAACCTGGACTTATAGTTCATATAGGTAAGTCTGAAATCGCCAACCCGTCTTGGGCAAGCATGATGATCGATGCTCGTGCCTTCTATTATCTATTATATTATATTATACCTATACTATGTACCTATTTAGATTTTAATCTAAGGGCGAATAAAGAAAATAATTTAAAAAGAATCTCCAAAACCCCACGGGATTTGAACTACTGATAAATGTATTATTGGATTGCTCCCGTATTCGACGTTTTGTGGGTGTCGGTGATACATTACCTTAGTCCTTTTGTGACCTAAAGGAGACTTCAAGTTCATTGTAGTATAAACTTGAGATAATCGATTTAGTTACTCAGAAATTTAAAAACTTCGGCAATAAAGATGCAAGCACCTTTTTAAAAAGACATTCAGTAGGAAAACTACTTATAAAACAAAGAAATCGAGCGATTGGATATGCTATTCAGCGTCGTAAAAGGCGGCTAAGACTGCGCATTTGCGTTCACCTGTTTGCTGTAAAACAAAATGGTTATGGCATCCATTTTCATGTTTAGGAAAAGAGCTCTTTAAGAAAAAAATCCAAAACTGTGCTACTTAAACGTCCTGTTGTGTAGTGTGAGTTTGTATAATGTGCGCATATCGAAATGGGGAATCTATGCTTAATATTATCGAAGAAAAAAAAATAACGAAATATTTTTTTATTCCATTTATGTTTTTTTTTTTTTGTAACAATACGGTGTAAGTTTTAATTAAACTATATGATCTATCGCGATGAAACAAACTCCATAATGATTGGAAGTAATTAGGCGTCCTCATAAAATGAAAATTGTGGAAAAAAAAAACTACCTTTAATTGAAAATAAACGTTTTTTTTTTTTTAGCAAAAATCGTTTTTTTTTCCGTCGATTTTTACAATAATCGCAAAATTTCTCAATAAGACTACCTAACTACTGACCAAAGATAGAAAACAAAATTCCTTCGATAAAATTAAGCATAGATTTCCTCATTTCGATATGTATATGATTGATAAATATTAGATAGATGCTACCTAGTCATCTTCATCTCCCACCCGTATCTCAATTAATTTGTTGTAAGAGCTGTACTTACGATTTTTTCCTCCTTACACCTGATATCCATGTTCACTTTCCTAGCCGTATTATCTCTCCTGAAGTCATTAATCATTTCTTTTGTCTGTCTTTTTTGTTGTATTATCACCAATTATTATAAAAACTTTTGGTTCCCATTTAAGACTCCTGAAACGATAAGAAAAGTCTGACGGAATACAAAGCAAAAAAATAAAAGAAGATATTGATGAGTCAGTGTTTCTCAGCGATCTTTATTAATGGCTGTCTCCTGAGGCTTAGGACGGACACTGAAAGGTTCCATTTCTCTCTCAAATTTCTTTGATTTTTCCGTCGCAAAAGAAATATATTACCATTTCTTGTGAGAGTTTACGCTTAGGAATATGTGACAAGATTTATGTGTTCTGCTCTTGTTCTTATACCTTATACATAATATATTATATATGTACTTAGAATTTAGGGCAACGACGGTTGACGGGTGTTGTACCTAACCTCTAATCCTTCTTTGTTTAAAAATCCAATACTTGGCGGCGTTGCTCATATTTTATGTATATTGTTTTTTAGCTACATAATATTAATTTACTTTGATGTACAATGGGCAAAATTTCTGCGTACTCACTTTTAAGGTGATAATCGCATAGCATGGCTCACGACTCGATCGGTGGGATTTGTCGTAAAATCCGGTTAAACAATAGGACGGCTTAATGGAAGGGCAATAAAATACGTGCGTAAATTTTTTGTTACACGCCCTGTACTCACTCTAATGCATATTGTCTCTAATTGGGCGAAACCAGGAAAGGGTATGATCTGTCACTAGCAGCGCTGCCGCAGATATATTTTCTTGACTAAGTATGCGTAACTTTTGTCCACTGTACATAGGATTTTATTAAAACAAAAACACTTCATGTATTTGACGTGACGTTACGTACGAATATCGAAGCAAGACTAGTGTGTAGTACTCACCACCCAAGTAAAAATCATGTCTTTTAATCTATCGAACTTTATTTTGTTCACAGATACCTCTGGATTCGCATCGCGTTGTTCGAGCGTCAGCTGGCGAAGATCATCGAGCATCTGGTCAGCAACGCAAACCGCTACTACGAACGGGACGCATTGGTTGCAGACCCAGATTACGGGAGCATCCTAAGCTCTTTATTGGTTGGTCCTTGTGCCTTGGAGTACTCCAAGGCTAAACCACCAGCTTGTTTCTGGACTGATCCACCTGCAGACGAACTTGTGAGTATACGGTTGTTAGAATTTGAACGAAGCGAACCGATTACTGTTCAAGTATATAGGTTGGAAAAAAATTAAGTAGGACATGAAAAGAATAATAAGGTTGTCCCCAGTTTCAAAAACCCTTTATCTTTTCAATTAAATCTATTACCAGGCCGATTCATATGGTTGGATTACCTATGTCATGTTTACAATGGCGTGTGGATATTTTTTATTGTACATGGCTTTTTCCCGTTTTAAATTTTAGCCTAAGTTAAAAGTAATTATGACTTATTAAAAATAACAGGTGCAAAGACACAGAATGTCTGCGGGAACCACAACACCGCCTTCCGTTCGAAGGCCAATATTGAATTTTAAGAGAAGTTTGAACGCTTCATCCGATGATGGGAGCTCAAATAATCCAGGTAACCTTGTCTACTTTTAATACCAGATTCCTTCAACATCTTTGCATCTAGTAAAACTTACTGATACATAAATAGATAATATAGTACACCTCTCTATATATTTTCATCCAAATATTTCCTCCAAAACACGTCCCTACATTTTTGTATCATATTTACAAAGTGAAACTTTTGTCTTAGGTACAGGCAAAGCAGCCGGTTCGAGTGCCAAAGACTACGTTGAGAGCTTACACCAGAACTCTACAGCCACGCTTTTATACGGAAAAAACAATGTTAGGGTTCAGCCGGTGAGCATAAAACCTTTTTTCTACTGATTTATTTGCTCTTGTTTATTATGTGTGTTGAGTTTTATTAAATTTGGGAAACGGATGGGATCCGCTGGTCCTTCGGGATTGGACCAATCATACGAGCGGGTACTTGGAATTACTCGTATGTTTTGGATTTCGAATAGTTTATTCGGTTTGTGTAAATATTGTGCGGTGTAGTTCCGTCGTATGAGATCGTCGCATAATTTTACTGGCAGAAATTGTAACCTTGCTCTTATTTGTTCGAACGGAAAATGTTTATAAAATTTTTACGGTGTTAGATTTCCAAGGTCGCTTACAAAGTTAAATTGACTGTCTTTTAAGCCCGTTATTTGTCATCTTCATAATTCGGTACCTATTATTTTACAGCCGAACCACCTCTGATAAATGTCCTTAACTTTAAGTTAATTAAGTCAGACTTAATTGAAATTGAAGTTTTGATAAAATTTTGCTCGAACTAGAATTTGAAATCGTTATTTTGCTACTTGGGAAAAATTTGACGTTGAAGAATTTACAACAATTATAATTATAGAAGGACATTGAGGAGCCGATGCCTGGGTACTTGAGTCTACATCAGACAGCTGCAGGGCTGGTCATTAAATGGACCCCGAACCAGCTCATGAATGGATATGCGGAGAGCGAGGGAATTGACAAAAGGTAATCTAGATTTGATGCAACTAGATAAAGCCAGTCGGTAATTTGCATTTTGATGTTGTTAGTAGTGTTTTTTATTTTTTTGTTGTTAATTACTTACTTGTTGCGAACCCGATCATTTATTTATTTATTAAACAAAAGTCAAAAGTCAAATCATTTATTTCAAATAAGCCCATGTATGGCACTTTTGAACGTCAAAAATTACAAAATAATAAAATTGATTCTAGTCGCCCCTTCCAAAAGGTAGTTTTCGTATGGAGAAGAATGGGCAAGAAACTCCACCGTTACTCTTTTAAAATGTTTTACAATATTGTTTGTATATGTACAGACGCCAGCACATCAAGCTACTACAATCTGTCAAATTTATTTAATAGATTTTCAACTTTATCGCTGATAAGTAAGGTTCAAAGTTGATTGGGAAAATTTGACAGTTTCGGGTAGCTTGATGTGCTGGCGTCTGTACGTACATTTGTTAAATAATTATTACATGTGAAGACGATGCACGATGCTGTTAAGTCTACAAACATATTGTAGACTTAACAGATCAACCCAAGGCGTCTACAAACAAGTTATATTTCGTAATATACGCGTACAGTTACAATTTGAGCTTAACATATTATATTATTAAATACTAATGCTTAACTACTAACTTATAATGAATACAGCTTCGATGAGTTAGCCTGTATGACATTGTGTGAGGTGGACATTTACCGCAGATATAATTTTGCACAGTTTGTCAGTGAATAGGTCCACATCTTGAGTAAGTACGATCGAGTTGAGGAGCGTAAGAGTACGTCGCGTAGTTGCATTTCTTGTGGCACGGGTGCGGGAGCCAGCCACAGCCAGCAGGGGCCGCCGCCGACGCAAACCGTGCTCCCCCGATCATTACGTGCTTCCACGCCGAGCGCCAGACGCAGAGTATGGAGAGAGTTTTGACTCTTCGTCCGGCACTCAGCATGGCAACACGTCCTGTTCAGGTGCACGATAAGTCAATCGTCATCCTGAGGATGCCTCGTAGAGAGGTGGATATGGGTCGATTTCTTACAGGGTTTTTTATGACTCTTTAGGAATAGTTAAGCGGAATAAGTTACTTACAAAACAAACAAACAAATTTAACCTCTTTATAATATTAGTATAGATTGTGAGGTAGTTAAAATGGTCACTGACATAACATAACTTCTCGCCTGTTAGTTTTCCGAAGGGCCTAACCCAGGAGTCATCAAATGGCGGACTGCGGTCCGGATCCGGACCGTGGACCTATTTTGTGCGGACGAGTAAAGAGCTTAGCCTTTGTCTACCTCCCCCGTCTCACCGCTCACTTACCTCAGGCAATGACTAGCAATCGCGCACAGACTATTATCTAAATGAGTACCTTAAGGCCCTTTGTACACACATGTTTTTCTTGCTGTGAAAAACGACGGTTTATTCGCCGTGTGTATGCACGGTTGGCAGTGTTGTATGGAAGCTTGTTGACGGACACGTTTTTTCTACGGCGCGGTTTATACACCGAACCGTAAAGAAACCGTGCCGTGTACAAAGGGCCTAACCCGTTTCTTCACCCATTATTTTCAAGGAGACGTAACCTCTCAAAATAAGCCTTTTCAAGTAAAATTTATGTGTACGTGCAAAGTAAAAGTTTATTGTAGCTGTTTTTATCGCCGAAGTGTTACTTTCCCAACTTTATTTATTCTTCCATTGTATGTAAAAGCGTTTGTTTTTAAGTAGCCAAGCATTTTCCTTTATCTTTACTTAGAACACTTCCAGCTTTTGCTCAACTTGTTTGTTTTCTTATTTTTAGGGTTCCGTACCCAAAGGGTGCCAAACGAATCCCTAAGTCTCCGCTGTCCGTCCATCCGTATGTCAGTCTGTCAGCGGGCTGTATCTCATGAACCGTAATAGGTAGACGGTTGAAAGGAGATTTTTTTTTGAGCTTTTTGTAGGGACGTTGGTTTTTTATTCCGAGAAAAATCTAACCAGCATCAAACTACATCGAAATAAAAACGACAAAATATGGAATTAGGAACCACTGAAATAATATTTTTAGACCCCTCCATTTAAGAGAAAAATTATAAACTATTTAAAGTACAAATATTTTATTTGTGTGTGGTTATATATTTTTTTATTTTATTTGTAGTGACTACGTCGGGGTCACCAATTTAGTGGTATGAGGAACAGGGTGTAAAGTTCACTCATCCACCATAGAAAAGGGAGGATCCTCCGACCAGACGGGTGTTGTGTCTGGCGGGCAACTGCCCATCGGTTTGTAGTTGAAATCTTGTATGTATGTCGATCGCTCGGTAAACTCTAACTGCGCGATGCAGGATTTGTGTGACGTCATGTCTTTTGATGCGTGGTTCGTATGTGGCGGTGTAACCGCTACAATGGCAACTATGACAAATTTGATATAAATTGACACATGGTACAGTCATTACTGTCAATCAATTGACAGTGATGACATTAACATGTGTCAATTTTGACAAGTTTACTATTTTATGGGGTGTGTTCACTATATTATCCTAGATAATTAGAAAAGTTTGTTCGTTTTAGGAGTAAATTCTTACTAAAATAAAAACGATTTTTCTCAAAATTGGAGGTCTTTAAAAATGTATGATATAGTTAGAACTACTAGTTTTTGGGATGTCTATCCAAATATATTTAACTTATCCTGGTTAGAATTATTGAATAATAAAAAACCATTTTAGGACATGTCCTTTTCACAGATTGTGTATTTCTATTGCTGCTATAACAACAAATAATATTTTTTTTATAAAGTTAATAATTAAAAGGGGTCCCCATACGGAGCGTTTTTTGCTCGATCTTAATACGGTGCGGAACCCTTCAAGTCTTGGCCTTGGCTGGTTTTTATGCAGTTGCCGTAAATCTTTTTTCTGAGTTCTGTGATTGAAGTTTGTTTGCGCGAAAAGTATACCTACTGGTTACCGGAAAGTTGTTGTTTTGTTAAATATTTCTTTTTTGTTTTCCCTATTTTTCTTTCACGAGAATTAAGACTTGAATCTACGTTCTCATCTGAAGGCTAATAAATTAATTCTCGTACTTAAAAACGTTCACATTCAAATCACAATCTGTCAAACTTGTCAAAAATGTTGGTAAATTGATTGTATTTTTGACAGCTTACAATGAGATTAGAATGCGAACGTTCTTAAGAGGGCTTATCCTAAAAGTTGACAACATTGCAAATAGCTGTCAAATATTTACCTGTTTTGATTAATTTGGCAATATTACTGTATGGTATTAAGAAATGTGGCTAACTAGTGAACTAAAATATAGATTATGAAATGCAATCATTAATCTCGTAACACCGAATGTTTAGTTTTAGATGTAAAAAAAAACTGGCCAAGTGCGTGTCGGACCACGCACAATGAAGGGTTCCGTAGTTGGGATGAATTTATCCCAAAAACAAACTTAACTTTGTAGTTGAAAAATATGTTCTCCCATACGGAATGTATGGGAAAACATGTTTTTGCAACTGCAAAGTTAAGTTGGTCGATTATTACTCGTTAACTTGTAAAGCCTACTTAGCTGTGATAGTTTTCCTTTTAATTTCGTTTTTTAATTTCGTTATATAAACTACTGTTGTGATTTTTTTCACACACCCAAAACCAACCATTTAGCCGGCAGGGGGGGGGGACACTTGACTCTAACAAAAATTTGCACTTTAAAGCTTAATATTTCGCAAACGGATCCCTAGATCCAAAAATGGTTTTCACAAACTCATAATGTTTTTGAAGGACCTTTCCAATGATACCCCTCACCATGGGTTAAAAAAATAAAAGATAAAACATCACCACTTTACGTGTATGAGAGGTACCCTAAAAAAAATGTTTTTCATAATTTTGGTTTACCACTTTGTCGATGTAATTAATATGTATACCTATGCCAAATTACAGCTTTCTAGTACAAAGGGTCTTGGAGCTAGACCGCGGACAGACAGACAGACAGACAGACAGACAGACGGACATGACGAAACTATAAGGGTTCCTTGTTTACTACGGAACCCTAAAAAGTGTTTGGAAATTTTCTAAATGCCTTTTTTATACCTAAAATGGTTACAACATCAAATTTTGTGTTATAATTGTAATTTATAATTAATATTATAGTTCGCTAGTTAGCCACATTTCTTATTTCTATACAGTAATATTGTCAAATCAATCAAAACAGCGAAATATTCGACATCTATTTGCGACGTTGCCCACTTTCAGAATAAACGCTCTTAAGAATACGGGTATTGCCGCTCAGATCTTTTTCATTTTAATATTTCATTGAGACCTATACTCCGTTTGAAATAAGATTAGACATTTAAACAAACCTTTTTTACAGTCAGTTCAACCGATTTTAACTTTTATACCATAGGCATAAGGATGGCATTAAAAGCAAAAAAAGTTGTTACAAACCAACTGTTTACTGCAGCTGCCATTTGTCATGCGACCAACGCAATAGAAGTCAAAATCGGTTGAACGGACTGTAAAAAATGTTTAGTTAAATGTCTAATCTTATTTCAAACGGAGTATTATATAGCTAAGTATATCACGAATAATTTTGAAGTTGATGTTTGAAAATTTTATATCAAACGTATTCGATATGCAGACCTATCCTACTTACTAAATATTTATTAATTGTGCCTGTCTACGAAATTATGTATTTTGCATAATATTGAAGCATAAAGTGGTCGAAGTCAAACTGATATGTATTTTCGAATTATTTGTCAAAATTATTGGCGCTTGTGTTTTATTTGTTTTTTTGTACGTTTATTATTTGTTGTGTTGCTTTGTAGACTGTCTTAT
Organism: Agrochola lychnidis; assembly: GCA_963680765.1. Lineage (NCBI taxonomy): Eukaryota > Metazoa > Arthropoda > Insecta > Lepidoptera > Noctuidae > Agrochola > Agrochola lychnidis. Next base: position 10,375,091 of record OY796868.1, on the reverse strand, counting down.
CGATGTAGTGCCTATGTGTAGTGCGTTCCGCTGTCACCTAGTGCATGCCTCCGCGTGCCAACACACGTATGTTCTGTGCAGCTTGGCGCCGACCTGCACAGTGTACAGGCGCCGCTGTGCCGGCCCTCTGTGCATTGATTGGTATGTGTTTGTATTTACTTTGTGTTTGTCTATGGTGAGCTTAGTGTATGTAGTTTTAAGTTCTTTATTTTATGATCACTTGTAAGCTAAGATTTTTATTAATACTCAATTATATTAATTGCATTCCACAATGTGACCTTAGGTGATGGGACTAGAAAGTCATGATCATTGTGTACCCTGTCGGGCACAGCAAAATAGAAGAGGAAGTGGGCTTTAAATTTTTTATTTTCATTTATTACATTTTCATACATAGATAGATATCAATTAAAGTTTTAAATATTTTGATAAAAAGAAATAAAAAAAACATTCATAAATATAAAAAATTGTGGCCCATCGGCATCAGGAACAGGGTCCAAGCTGCCGGTGGTCAGGGCTCTAGAGAGAGGAACCTCCACACGATGCGTACCGTGTCTAAGAGTACCTACTGCTTTCTGAATCAAGCCCTTGATCCAGCCGCGCAATGAGAGCCTCCTAAGATGTTGGTCGAGGCTCTCTGCTATTAGGCCATTAACTATTATGATTATGGGTACAATGATTGCAGAGTACACGTCCCGCATATCGACAACCTCATGTGCCAAGTCAAAATATTTGATTGAAGTAAAAACATGTAATTTAAAATAGTAACTAGTAAGTCTTTACCTGCTTCATGTGGTTGTCATAAAAGGCGGCTAAAATTTGAGGGCGTAGCGCGTGACAGAAACCACGTTTCCCTTACTTACATAACGTAAAGCTAGAAACACTACTGTGTCGTGTTGTGTCGTAGACTCATATCGACAGAATACATTGTGATAATGTATTTCTAACCTTACAAAATACAGGGTGTCAGGGACATCGACGTGAAAACTGAAACCATGGATTCAGTACATAATTCTGAAACCCCTGCGTTGAAATTTTTCGTCGGTTATTTAAAAAAATTAGCTGTGTCATAGAAAAGTGCAATCCCTACGCGGTCAAAATGTATGGAACAGCTGATTTATTTTTAATAACCGACGAAAAATTACAACGCAGGGGGGTTCAGAATCATGAAATCCATGGTTACAGATTTCGCGTCGATATACCGCCACTACCGTCGCGCCACTTCGTATATGAAACCGATATGTTTCTGACGCGACACGACACAACACGACACAGTAGTGTATTTCTACCTTCATAATGATGGCGGGATTTCGTACATTTATGTACCTACTAAGATACTTAAAGGGAAAAATGGCTCGCAGTTGAAGTCTACTGAACGGGAATTTATTTCTGCTACATTGCTGCTACATAGCGATGAGATTCCAGTAACGACTGATTTAATTGGGAGAGTTCTGTTTTAGTAGCCAATCACTGATATTACTTCGGATATCATAAAATGTTGCCCTTATTTAATAGCTTTCTTCGGAGCCAAGGTCTTCAGGTTCTAAATTTGGTGGGCCAAAAATATGTGTTTACCTTAAAGATCGTAAAATGGAAAATAAACGAGCTGTAAAACATGAGTACTTTTTACTTTTATCGTAAAGGCTCCTGCAGACAGGCGCGACGCGACTCTAGTGGAATAATTTCTTTGAAAACTTCATAGAAATAGTTCTACCACAATCGCGTCGCACTGTCGCTTTGCGTCGCGCCTGTCTGCGAGATGGGAGCCTTAACTGGGTCACCCGAAAGTGTACTCTATTTTTTTGAACGAATTCCTAATACTTAAGTATAATTTTCACATTCCAGTGTGTACTGGGCGATGTCCCTGCAAGTATGCGTCTGGGAGGTGGTGTACGTTCACGTGCACCGATCGCAGGCCAGCGATGCTCTCATATTGGTCGGCCAAGATGGAGTCCAGAGACCACCCATACATTTTCCAAAAGGTAAGTAAATACCCTCGGTATCCATCTAGAAAATGCTCTTCGTTATTTTAGCTCGACCAGTAAGTACTCAGATCATTCAATGTCCATTTGTAAGTAATATTTTCGATACTTTAATAGGTGTGTGGTAATATGAATGATGTCTGGGTCAAAAGAAAGAAATTCTATTTAGTCCGTCTGTCAGATTTAGACACGTATTTTAGGCTATATAATAAAAACCGGCCAAGTGCGTGTCGGACCACGCACAATGAAGGGTTCCGTAGTTGGGATGAATTTATCCCAAAAACTAACTTAACTTAGTAGTTGATAAACATGTTCATGTCTGCTGGGGAGTTTGTTGCGCCACTTCTTCTTCCCAGCTAAAGGCACTAGGAAGTGGTGAAGGGTGGGCGTTTTTGGGGGACTGTCTTATGTAATTTTGACGTTCAAAAAGTGCTGATTCTCAGCCTAATTTGAATAAATGACTTTTGAAATTTGTTCCCCCATACGGAATGTATGGGAAAACATGTTTTGCAACTGCAAAGTTAAGTTGGTCGATTATTACTCGTTAACTTGTAAAGCCTACTTGGCTGTGATAGTTTTCCTTTTAATTTCGTTATATAAACTACTGCTGTGATTTTTTTCACACATCCAAAACCAACCATTTAGCTGTCAGGGGGGGGGGGGACACTTGACTCTAACAAAAATTTGCAATTTTGTTTTACCACTTTGTCGGCGTAATTAATATGTATAACTATGCCAAATTACAGCTTTCTAGTACTAAGGGTCTCGGAGCTAGACCGCGGACAGACAGACAGACAGACAGACAGACGGACATGACGAAACTATAAGGGTTCCTTGTTTACTACGGAACCCTAAAAAATGACTTATCCAAGTAACTTTTTTGCGTTTTAACGTATTAAAGTTGGGGAGTGGGGGTCACTACGTCACAAGTAAGTATAAAATCTACATACTCGTGACGTCATGGCACATTTTAACTCAATGTATTGCTGTAACCTTTCGTTAACGAAAAAAAAACATGTCCAATTTTTAGGGTTCCGTAGTAAACAAGGAACCCTTACAGTTTCGTCATGTCCGTCTGTCTGTCTGTCTGTCCGCGGTCTAGCTCCGAGACCCTTAGTACTAGAAAGCTGTAATTTGGCATAGGTATACATATTAATTACGCCGACAAAGTGGTAAAACAAAATTATGAAAAACATTTTTTTTTAGGGTACCTCTCATACATGTAAAGTGGTGATGTTTATTTTTTTATTTTTTTACCTCATAGTGAGGGGTATCATTGGAAAGGTCCTTCAAAAATATTGTGAGTTTGTGAAAACCATTTTTGGATTCAGGAATTCGTTTGCGAAATATTAAGCTTTAAAGTGCTAATTTTTGTTAGAGTCAAGTATCCCCCCCCCCTGCCGGCTAAATGGTTGGTTTTGGGTGTGTGAAAAAAATCACAACAGTAGTTTATATAACAAAATTAAAAGGAAAACTATCACAGCTAAGTAGGCTCTACAGGTTAACGAGTAATAATCAACCAACTTAACTTTGCAGTTGCAAAAACATGTTTTCCCGTACATTCCGTATCGGAGAACATATTTTTCAACTACAAAGTCAAGTTTGTTTTTGGGATAAATTCATCCCAACTACGTGTAATAATAAGCTACCCTTGCTCTAAAATACTAATTTAATACCGAATATAATTATCAATATTTCAAGGATAAGGAAAATAATATGAAACACCAAGATACTTTGTCAGTCATTTATATTACTTTGCGAACATCAAATTCAATATTCTACACCATACCATCACATCTCCTATTCCCCACATAATATTACAATTCAATCAGTATTCTAATATTTACCATAAAACTAATAGGTTACCTTAATTTACAGTAGATCTCCAACCAATACTATGCCAATCTATCTTTTTACCGACACAGCCACTAAGCACGTCTTACCGTCACGAGCGCTCGACCCACAAGACAGTTGTGTTCGCCATTTTGACATATCGAATCTTTTGGTGTTGCCAGTAAAATATCAAACAATTATGTATTAAATTGAAACCTAACCCCTCCCTAATTGGAACCCTTCATTGTGCGTGGTCCGACACGCACTTGGCCGGTTTAAAAAAAAAAAAAAATATATCTGACGGACAAAAAAAAAATGTTATTATGCCTATGCTTTGGTTAGATGACATGGGTTATGGACAGGTATAGAGAATGCCTGTTGAAGACGAAAGGTTATGTTCATAGTAATATTAGACGCCTGCTGAATGAAAAAACAGTGTATTATTAGACTCCTACTGAGTGTAATTAAGTAAACCCTAGCATTCCACTTTAACAGAAAGTCGTGATAAGCCTTAATGTTTCAATGTGGTTGTATACTGTAAAGGTAACATGCTAAATGCGACCTTATGTCTTACAGGCTGATAGAAAAATAACTTTGTTTGCAATAAAAATTAATTGGTTTTCGTATGAGAAAAACGAGAGTGTTGAAATAGACGCGTAGAGGATGCACGTTTCTCAGAGATAAGATGACAAATATAAAATAAATGTAATTTAAATTGATCATCTATTATTCTACGCCCCTACATAATATTGCTCTACCGAAAGGGAAACCGTGGACCCTGGCAACATGGTAACTGAAGGAACACGTGTGGTTTAGTGTAGTCAGTAAGAGTCTGACACGTCCTCCCGCTCCGCCCAGAGCGGGAGAAGTTATTTGATAATTTCGCACCCAAAAAAAAAAAGCTAACGCGCTACAATACCTACAGCACAAAATGTCACTAGAACTTACCATGTCCAACACAAGGTAAATCGAAAGGTACACAATTTCTATACTTACTTTGAAACTTATCCAATATTCGAAGTATTCATAAAGTAGATAATCTCGTATCTTGTTCCATCTGGAGACTTCAGAGATATTTTAGAGCTAACGGCTTCAATATCAATCAAAGTTACTTTCAAGATTGCCAAGTTACGTTTTAATTTAAGAGCATTATAATGAAAGTTTGGAAATAAAATCATGAATTATTCGCGTTCGAGTTCCAAGAATAATAAATGGTGGCAATGTCGACTGAAGTGGGTTGGAACTTTTCTTAATTATGGGCGTTTTCAAGGTCAAGGTTTGCTATTATTTTTAAATTGAACTAATTCAATGGAGGACTTCTCTAAATTAGGGAGAATACGACGAAAATGTTGAAGGAAAACCATAAAAACTTATTTAACAGTGCATTCGTCTGAATTTTGGTGCTACTTTAGCGTTTATTAACACCAATACGTAGTATGTGATAGATAAATGACTTTTGTTTTAGGAGGACATCTGCTCTCTTTCCTGAGCAATTTAGAAACAGGACTTCTACCACATGGTCAATTGGACCCTCCACTTTGGTCACAAAGAGGCACAGGAAAGGTACGTGACTAAATTCATCATTTTATATTATTTTCTACTAATAACGTTGTACTTTTAAATTCTTTTCAATTTACAATTTTATTTTAGTCGTAATTTCAACAGTGACGAAAGGTCAACTATGCGATGCTACTTATTTAATTTTCGTAAAATTCAATAAGTGTTTACTTGGGTTTCTTATATCTTACTGTTCATTTTCGTGCAGGTATTTGGTCGTGGTAAATCGAGACGGCGGCCGCTACCAAGTCTATGTGAAAGTGGTGAAACAGAGGAGCCAGAGTGGGAAGAAACCGCAGGAGACTACGTGTTCCGGATCGTGAACAACGCCATAGCTGATAGAGAAGGTATTTCATTTTGCATAGTGCTTGTTCAGTCGTCATAATCTGAAAAACGGGGTTACGGGCATTTAATTAACCGTCTTAAGATGCCTAATACTGCAACATTCAGAGATTTACATTGAACTTTGCAGGTCTTTTGAATATTATATTATTATTTTTAGCAATGCGGCATTCACTACTAGAACGTGCAGTACAATCACCTCCACGCACACCACGTCGCCCACTAGCTTCTACATCCACTACATCATCAGACTCCTCGACGATGTCAGTAGACTGTCCACCATCAGCTGGAATCAATGGAGTCCCACCACCGCCTCTGACGCCGATCCCACATCAACCCATAGAACAGGTATAAAATTAAAATATTTTATTTCACACAAACTCACATGGGCACTTATGAAACGGCAGAAGCTAAAAATATTAGTTAAGAAAATAGTAGTTATGATTAATGTATTTGTTCAGTTTAGTAATATGAAATGGCGCCCGACTCGGGACCAAGAAGAATATTTAGTCCCATGTTGGGGCGCCAATACGATTTTAATAATTTAAAATTCGGGATGTAGGTAGTCCTATTCAATTTAGAAACTCAACCAGTCAAACTATATGAAATCTTGATGTATAAGAGAAAAAGTTATTATGTAGGTACTGGTAAACATTAAAATTGGCGCCCAACTGGGACTCATAAAGTTTTAATTAGTCAGGTGGGCGCCAATGTTTCTTAACAATTTTCAATAACACTCTTAAATGTTTTTAAGTAGGTATGTCCAACTCTATTTAAGATAAATTTTGCAATTAAAGTTTCAATTACTTTGAGTTTAAAAATCGAATGAGAAAATTATGGCGTCCAACATGGGACTCTCAATTATTCTTTTTAGCTATTAATTTATAAAAAAATGTTGTACAGAAATAACTTATAAATCATCCATATGCTTCCAGTCGGCTTCAATCGAGTTAGTGTGCAGTACAATGCGTCGTCAGATAATTTCACGCGCGTTTTACGGCTGGCTGGCTTACTGTCGCCATTTGTCTACGGTACGGACGCATCTCAGCGGCCTCGTACATCCTAATATCATTCCTAGAGGTATGTACCATAAGATAAATAACCTTTGAAACACGAAAAAAATGCAGCAGCTACACTTTATGCCCCATATAATTTTACTTTTAAAATCTCAGTCACTGGAAATGCTAATAAACTAACTATTGTCAAATTAATAATTTCTCAATGTGTATTAATAACTTTGCAGAGAACGCAGATGGTGGTCTTACGGATGAACGATGGCTTGCAATGACAGACGAAAAAGGCGCGATTCACGATAAAGACGAAGTGTACCGGCTTGTGTACTACGGAGGAGTACAACATGACATTAGGCGACATGTGTGGCCTTATCTGCTTGGATACTATGAGTAAGTATAGCTTTGTTAATAGAAGAAGACAGTACCCTGTGTTATAAGTGCTTGGCTTTATTGTTACTGAACAAATCAATAAAACTAAGACAGAACGCCGAATAAGTACTTTTTCTCATACACACTTTCTAGTATTCTGAATAGTATGTTTATGCCATTCGATCTAATTGCATCAAAATTAGAATTCCATAAAAATCAGTTTCTTTCATCAATTACTTTTATAGAATACTTATCGAGAAAAATATAGTGAAACATTTTCAGAAGATGAATATTCTCCACACAACGTCCTTACAACCTTCTTAGTTTAAATTAAAAGTTAACATAAAATCTCTTTTCCCAGATTCGGTTCTACAGCAGAGGAGCGAGCGGAACAAGACACAGCCTGTCGTAGACAGTACGAGACGACCATGTCGGAGTGGCTGTGTGTGGAAGCCATCGTGCGACAACGAGACCGAGAGGCCACGGCCGCGTCCATCGCGAGGCTGAGCGAGGCGTCCGGGAAACTGAAGCCGACAGATAATAATGATACTAGTGAGGTACGTAAAATAAACCATGTTAGAAATTATTCAAACGAACTTGCTAGTCCAAATATTTTATGCTGGTCTATGAGACCTTTTTTTCAATGTAATTGCTGATGGTCCTGTCACTTTGGAGAGTTCTTTGTTCAGCGCTGAACTACAACATACCTATGAACGGTCAACAACACATCAGTTATAACATTTGAACTACAAAGACCGCTCTTACTGCTACGATATAAAGTTGATGTTAATGTAGATATCAAATTGTTAAGATAGTCTTGCGATTGACTGTACTATTAACAGCACTATCATATATGCACTTCAAATAAATATTACAATAATAAAAATACATTTATTTCGGACAAAATGATCTGTATGTGGGTTGACAAGAAACTTTGTGATATATTTAAATTAAGTTACATTCCATTCTTAAATGCATCTCTTTAAATTTAACAGGTATTCGAAGATGACTGCAGCGTAATCTCGGACAACCCACCAATCGTATCACCCGAACTGAGCGATACAGAACAGAAGCGACCGGACAAGCCCGTCTTATCGCGAGCTCCCAGCATAGACGAGGTCGACAACATCGAACTGGACTCTGAAAGAGACAAAGAATCGAAACAGAACGGAGAGACTGAGAACGGTGATAGTAGGGATGTAGATGTAGACAGTCTGAAAGACTTAGAAGACGAGGATGTGCATTTGAAGAGTGTTGTCGAAAATCCTGACATGAGGAGAGAAAGCATAGCAGAGATAAAGAGACTAGCTGAAGAGATAGTGCAGAAAGGCGATGGTCGAGGGTTACTGTGCAGTGTTGATAGTGCTCAATTGAATGGAAGTGAATTCAGGTCGTCGATGGATGAGAGTCAGCCGAGTCCTCACCAGCAGCACACGAGTGTTATCATAACGAATCCGTCTGTTGATCTGGTGGCTGGCACCTCTCCTGTCTCTGGGGGAACTACTGGTGAGTTTAGTTTTTGGCTGATTTTCGTAAGATATTCATACTAGTAATAGAGAAACCATAATATTATTGTCATCATCAAAATTAGAGAAGTTTTGGTGACAAAAGAAAAGAAGAATATTAAAGACTTTTGTCAATAGATAAAATGGTAATCTAGATATTTGTCTCAGCAACAGTGAGTCCTGCCCGGAGCCCCCTCGGCGTGGTGCGTGAAGAGTCCACGTCAGCTGGCGCGAGCTTCGATACCTTGGAGCCTGCTGATAGGAATGCTCCTGATAATCGATCGAATTGTGTGTCACCTGCTAGCTCAAACGGTGGAGTTTACTCGGTGAGTTTTATTAAATTTTAAGCTCCATTAGCACCATTAGCTCCACACACAGTAGGATAGTTTATCACGTTAACAGCATCTGGTTTAACTGCTAATTTATTTTTTGTGAGGAGTTGGGTGATACTAAACTATTTCATTTCTACAACGTGTTCCTTTTGATATCCCATAACTCTAGGGTATTAATGAGACCATGTCAAAAATTAACCGGTATAATTATAAATTATATTTAGTATGTATATTTTTTTTCTATAAAGTTAATTCGACAAAGTCACGATTATTTATGTAAAAGATCCTTAGGTACGTGAAATATATAAAAAAAGATAAATATAAAATATGACATCGTCGCATTTTCTTAGTTTTAAAATTAAATATGACTGATTGGTTTGAATGCAAATCATTATCTCGTACCTACTTAACAATGAAACTTAGATAGACACGTCGAGAGTCTAGTGTTATGTTATCTTTGAAACTATGTATTTTTGGAACAGTAGTTCTAGGACTTTTTGCATTATTTCTACTTAAAGCAGAACTTACAGTTATGGGACATCAATAGGAACACGTATAATTTGTATTGCAATAGATCCTTCATACAATATTTGGGTCTTCTTTGTGGTCATTTTCTACACGAACTCAAAATGAAAATCTAACTCATTCGATCTATTTTGAATCCTTATAATTTATTAACTCTGTTATCCTCATGCTACCTCTCAATACACAATCAATACCTATATATCTGATTATTAATTTTCACTCCCCGATATTTCAGAATGAATTGGTGGAATCATTCGCTCTAAATCTGCATCGCATAGAGAAGGACGTTCAGAGATGCGATCGGAACTATCCGTTCTTCACAGACGAGAATTTGGATAAGCTGAGAAATATTATGTGCACGTAAGTAATCTTACTACTACTTAATTAGGCCAGACTTAATTTGGGCCAAACATGCGAGTATTTTAACTTTCTTAACAATACTTTTGTGCATCGATACGCTCAAAAAAAGAAGCTCAAACTTTAAGACCAGGCACTCGAAAGACAATTTCCACGCAAACTCCGCCCCCATGCACCCCACCACTCCACTATGTGCTAAACGCTAACACATCAGTAATAAAGTTGAATATCACGTGCTCTCTTTGGTCGTGTTCGAGCACAGAACATTTAGTCGTAAGTCTCAATTCTTATTTCGTTTGTAACTAAAGTAATAATTGAACAAAAGAAAAAATATGTTATATCTGGATAATAAACTATATTTTCTTATTGTCAATAATTATTTCGAACATCAAAGCCGAGTGATCTTGTTTTTGTTTCAAATAATCTTTAAAAAAGACATGATTTTCGAATAAAAAATGAATCTTGCAAAAATGTTCCAATTACGTAACTATCTTATATTTGGAAAGAAAAAGATTTTTGATTGTATGTGTGACTTTTTCAGAATATGAATGCAAATTAACATACAATTTAGGGAGCCTCCTCTTATTGTAAAGTAAGTCTTAACATGACTGACAACTTTTATCGACAACAATAGGCACTTATACTCCGTTTGAAATAAGATTAGACATTTAACTAAACCCTTTTTACAGTCCGTTCAACCGATTTTTACTTCTATTGCGTTGGTGGCATGACAAATGGCAGCTGCAGTAAACAGTTGGTATTGTAACCACTTTTTTGCGTTTAATGCCATCCTTATACCTACGGTATAGAAGTCAAAATCGGTTGAACAGACTGTAAAAAAGGTTTGTTTAAATGTCTAATCTTATTTCAAATGGAGTATAGGCATACATAATCCAGGGGGGGTAGCCGCTTTCCCCTGCCCCCCCTGGGTACGCACATGGTTGGGACACAGGCCTTCTCTCTGTGAGTGATAGAAGTCGGCCGTAACCTACCACCTTATAAATCACATTATCTAAGGACTTATTTGTTCATTTCATATTCCAGATACGTATGGGAGCATCTTGAAACAGGCTACATGCAAGGCATGTGTGACCTGGCGGCGCCGCTGCTGGTGATGATGAGAGAGGAGGCGTCTGCGCATGCGCTGTTCAACAGTCTCATGCGACGTGCTACTGACAACTTCCCTTCAGGACAGGCCATGGATGCGCACTTTGCTGACATGAGGTAAGATTAATAAAATTTTATAAATCAAAATGGCGGATTTTTGGCGCCAAATGTCATTATTCAGCCGAAAGAACGTACACGGAAATACACATATCGTGAAATATGCCAACATTGCCCCCAAGGGGAACTTTGCCGTAAAACCATTTACAAGAATATCTTTGATGTGCAATATCATAACATTATGGCAACATTGATTGATTGACTTGTGGAAAATCGGTTAGGTATATATGGCAATACTGACTACCATGTTTGTTGTTAACTTCGCTTAGTAGCTTGTTGGAACTCGTAGAATGAGGTACGTGTTTTTGCGGGCAAATTTTAGTACAAGGTCAGGGTAATATTGCCCAGTCATTTTAGTAAAAAACTTTTCATTGGTAGTGTCGTTTTATAATTTTGATATACCCTGTGACACTCGCGCAATAAAGACAAATCTAACGATATATCATTCATCAAAATCGGTTCATCCGTTTAGTAGTTACGAGGGAACAGGGAGACGGACATACATACACACATACATACAGGTCAAACACATAACCCTCTTTTTTGGTTTCACCGTAGTCGGGTAAAAATACCCTTGCTCTTTGGTTGGTAGTTTTAAGTTTTCTCGCAGTTCTATTTTTAATTAGTCTAGTAATGGGATTGCTTCCTTGTTTTCAAAATCTACTTGAGCAATTAAACGAAATAGGCACATAATCAAGATTTTCAAATAAAAAAATGGACTTTTGAAAAGTACCTGTAAATGTAAATGTAAATAATGACAGATGATTTTAATGAAATAAAAATAAACTTCGTATAGAGTCCGTTATTCTAGAAAATATTCTGAGTTATCTTAATTTGAAAAATAGCATTTTCAACACCACGGGTCATTCATAGAGAGCAGTGGTGGCCGAGTGGTAACGGCCTCGACTTTCGAGTTGTAGGTCATTGGTTCGATCCCTGACAAGCGCTTTACTTTGCGTAAATTATTCTCACTACTTCTCTCAAAACGGTAAAGGAAAACATCGTGAGGAAAACGGCATGTCCTAGAACAAAAAATTCGAAGACATGTGATATCCAACCCGCACTGGGCCCGCGTGGTGGATTACGGCCCACTCCCTCTTATAGAGAGGAGGCTTGTGTCCCAGCAGTGGGAATATTATAGTCTGATTATGATGGGCCTTTAATGACAGAATAATACTTTGCGGACCAACCATCATATCATACACATACTACATCCAATTTTACCACATTATTACAGGTCCCTCATCCAGATCTTAGACTGCGAACTGTACGAGCTGATGCACGCTCACGGCGACTACACACACTTCTACTTCTGCTACCGGTGGTTCCTGCTGGACTTCAAAAGGGAACTGCTTTATCAGGACGTAAGTATACCTTGGACAATAGTTAGCTTCGAGATTCAGCGTTACTATGGCATTAGTGCTGTGCCAGCACGAGCTGACCTGCCTAAGAGATAGTTCTCGATGGCATGGGTCTCTGACTTTTCTTCACATGCCGCATGTGCAAATTCAAAAGTCATTTATTCAAACTAGGCTGAGAATCAGCACTTTTCGAACGTCAAAATTACATAAGACAGTCCCCCAAAACGCCCACCCTTCACCACTTCCTAGTGCCTTTTGCTGGGAAGAAGTGGCGCAAAAAACAACAACAGTGGTGCGTATCGGATCACGCACAAAGAAGGGTTCCGTAGTAATTTATCCCAAGAACAAACTTAACATTGTAGTTGAAAAACATGTTCTCCCATAAATTCCAACTGCAAATGTAAGTTTGTACGCACAATATTGAAAGATCAGCCATGTCATTAGCATGTCATGTCAGGAGCTCGTGGCTAATTACTAACAGCCGCACAGGTCGATCCATCAGGTTGCTGGGCTTGCTGGGGTTGGTCCGTGGATGGGTGACCATTTCTACATACCGAGACTCCTCCGTGCCTCGGAAAGCACGTTAAGCCGTTGGTCCCGGCTGTCATTCGTGGATCTTTGACAGTCGTTACGGGTCGTCAGAAGCCCGAAAGTCTGACAACCAGTCTTACAAAGGGCTTGTATTACCCAGTTACTGGGTTGTGGAGGTCAGATAGGCAGTCGCTCCATGTAAAATACTGGTATTCAGCTACATCCAGTTAGATCGGAAGCCGACCCTAACATAGTTGGGAAAAGGCTAGGTAGATTGATTGAGCCATGTCATTTTTAACCGACTTCCAAAAAGGAGGAGGTTATATGTTCGTCGCGTATGTTTGTTTTTTTTTGTTTTTTTTTTTATGTATGCCCACCGATTTCTCCGTCAATTGTGGACCAATTTTGAAAAATCTTTTTTTGTTTGAATGGGTATGCTCTCGAAGTGGTCCCATATAAATTTTATTAACTTGGCTTCGATCATTTTTGAGTTAGCTTTAATAATACGTACTTTTTTCCCACTTAGTATGTGGATGATATGATAAGTTCCTGTCACTGTTATTTACATAGCAGGTAGTGGTTTTCGAATTTGTGTGGGGTAGGTACCACAACTAAAAAGTAAAATATAAAAACTTTTTACAAAAAAAAACAACCGACTTAAAAAAAAACACTATAAAGTGAAAAATAACTTTAATTTCGGAAGTCGGTGGCATAAAACGAAAATACAAAACCCAAGACACCGACTTCCTAAATTAAAATTATTTTTCACTTTGTAGTGTTTTTTTTTAAGTCGGTTGTTTTTTTTTTGTAAAAAGTTTTGAAAACCATAGACTTCTTATCATCTTTGTTTTGGGCAGAATGAATTTCAAACATAGATTCAAGCAGGTAGCTTTTCGAATACATTCGATAATCTAAGGTAACTTGTCACTCGGTAAATGAAAAAAGCCGATTTGAGAGATGTTGTTGGAGCTCAGCATAATGCAGTCCTGACCTCAGTTCAAATACACTCCTTATCTCGCTCGCACGATACTGCTCGCGGACTGAGTGTGAGCGAGACTGCGGGGAGAAGGCTCCAAGGGGCCAATAGTTTAGGTAATTTATTTTTACGGCGATAGTGTTAATTTAACAAAATAAACACATAGTATCTGCTGTTTAGAGGTAACTTTGGTTTTTTTTCTATCGAGGAACTTTTATGGAATCGTGTTTTCGTCAAACTTAGTACCTACTTAACATTAATCCTCAACTTTAGCATATATTTATTTCAAAATTAAGCTGCATTTTAGATATAACAGAGGCTTTAGCAATTTGAGGTATTATAGACTCTTTGCTTGTTTATAGATAATTCTACTGTCAATACTTTTATCTATACATGAAGGCGAAAGAATTTTTTTAGTAAGCTAAACCACGGGGACGTGCAGTGATTGTATCGGATACATTACAAACCCTTTTTGCAGGTATTCTCAGCCTGGGAGTTGATTTGGGCAGCTCGTCACGTGTCATCAGAGCACATGGTGCTGTTCATAGCGCTGGCTCTACTCGAGACCTACCGTGACGTCATTCTCGCCAACACCATGGACTTTACGGATATCATCAAGTTTTTCAACGGTCAGTTTTACTTAGATATCAAAATTTAAATTATCTTTCTTTCACTTAAAGGTGCTCCCTCACCGGGAGCATTCGCCTGTAACCGAGCATTACAGTGCGCAACCTGTAATGATACAATTCGAGCATTACATCAATGAGGGTGGAGAACCGAACATTACAGTGCGCAATGTTTGTAATATTTAATCTGAAATGTTACATTACAAGCGAATGCTCGTCAGTAAGGGAGGCAGTATTGTAACGTAATGCTCAAAATCGAATCTGTAACATTACACTACAGGCGAATGCTGAGGGAGCACCTTATTGCGAGTAACTAAGTAGGCAGTCCTCAGAAATAACATTAAGTACCTGCGGTACCTATGAAAGTGTGTACTTGGGTGCATTTAAACTATTTGCAGATTATAACAATAATTTTGTTCAATAGAACCGCGCCATTTTGCAAAACAGCAAAAACTTTTTAGGGCAGATGCAATCATTATTGCTTTTAAATAGGTTACGTTTCTCGGCTGTTGTAGTTTTTAACCACCTCTGTGGTCTACTGGTACTGGTAGACCACCTGTCTTAGACCCAGAGGTTTCGGGTTCGATTCACAGTGGGAAAAAAAATGCTGTTCGGTTTGGTTGGGAGAGCTTGTTCTCAGTCCGCCTGGCTAGCTACCATCATCTTATCTAAGTCTGTCGCTATAACAACAATGTTAACAGCATTGTTGTGTTTCGGCATTTAGAGGTAAGATATACAGTTCCTTTGTGGTTGAGGATTCCGGGTGAAGCTCGCTTCCACTTTCGACCTGATCATCACTTACCATCAGGCGAGATGCACGCCAAGAGCTTCCCGTTGAGGATAAAAAAATTGCATCAATGAAGTGTTTAACCTTCTCTGGTCCAAAGAAGATGATTTTTGGAATTTAACTGTAATCCTTTTTGTTCACAGAAATGGCAGAGCGCCACGACGCATCAGCAGTGTTATCCCTCGCGAGGGACCTCGTTCTACAAGTTCAGACTCTAATAGAGAACAAATAAGTATCACATTAGAACAATACGTCTATGTTGACTATAATAATCTCTCTGACCGGCCTACTGGTAGAATTTGCAAGACTGCAGGATAAAAGAGTTTTAAACGTTTTAAAATAGTTTTTGTTTATATAATTAGTCTTCTGGAAGTTTTTGCCACTAAAAAGCTTTGAATGACAGGAATAAATTCAAGTATTTAGTTTATTTCTCTTGCATTTTTTATCAGTAAGACAGTCGATAGCACTTTGAGCGTCTATCAGGAATGTAGGCATAAGTAGTGTAATAGAAAAAAATATTTTTAAATTTATAAAGTAGACAAAATATTTAATATTGGCTATATATTAGAATAAATAGTATCGGTATCGTCAAAATAGACCCGAAAGAAATTAAATAAAGTTGAAATAAAAATTATTTACATTTGTGAAACAATTTTTTTAATAAGTAATTGGATCTGTCTCATATTTTTAGATCGTTTCAGAATAATTAATATCAAAAATATAATCAAAGTGGCTTTAATAAAAAAAATACAATTTAAATCATTTTATCGATGTTAACATATAGATGGTAATTATAATTCTTGCCTACAAAAGTACACAATGAGAGGCCAAAATATTTAAGACCTACACATTTTGAATGTGCTCAAAAATTATGTAGATATACTTCGAGGAAAAATCTGTTGAAATACGATAAATTAATGTAGAACAAAAATCTTGACAAATGTCAATTTAACTTACAAATAACAAAAACACGACATATGCAGTGCAGTAATGTGATTGGTAGCACTGTTCTGTCAGCCGCCATTTTGAACTCTAATGGTATTGAAACGACTGCAAAATTCAGTGCTACCAATCGCGTCACGGGTCAAGTTATAATGAACGCACTGTAGGGAGAAAACTTAGCAAGACATAGAGGCGCTCCCTCACTGGGAGCATTCGCCTGTAATATAACAGTTCAGATTCGAGCATTACATAAACGAGCATTAAAGTGCGCAACCTGTAATGATACAATTTGTAACATTACAGTAGTGACTGGGAGAACCCGTGATACAGTTTGTAACACTTGTAACGATTATGGCACGGCGCAGGCTTAGTGACCTAGACGACAGCGACGAATGCTCGTCAATCAGTGAGGAAGTATTGTAACGTAATGCTCAAAATCGAATTTTGGATTGTTACATTACAGGTATGCTCCCGGTGCGTCTATTTGTAACGTCTTGCTCAAATCGAATCTTGGATTGTTACATTACAGGCACCCCAGTGAAGGAGCACTTTAAAGGCGAACATTCGCTTGTGATATAACAGTTCAGATTTGAGAGGAGAACCGAGCATTAAAGTGCGCAACCTGTAATGATACATTTTGTAACATTATATTTACCGGGACCATTCGCATGTAATGTAACAGTAGTGAGTGGGGAGCACCCGTGATACAATTTGTAACATGAATGCGAATCTTATTGAATATTGAATTGATACATTACAGGCGTATGCTCGTCAGTCAGTGAGGCAGTATTGTAATGTAATGCTCAAAATCGAGTCATGATTTGTTACATTACAAGCGAATGCTCCCGATCATCTTAAAATGTAAATTGAACCAGCCCCTATATTATTCGTTCCATGTGAAATACTGGGGATTATACCAATACCATATCACTTAAAAAAAAAATAACCTTACTATGGGAATACGCTTCAATCATCAATACATAAAATGTCTACTTATTCTATAAGCAAATGACTTGTATAACGTTCTACAGCGTGTATCAAAAATGTGTGGTCATAAATAAATCATGAATCATTTATTTGCATAAAACATGATATACAATGGTGTTAAAATATAATTATAATGGCCCAAATATGTTTAGCTATGATAAAACATCATCATTTCAGCCGAAAGACGTCCACTGCTGGACATAGGCCTCCCCCAAGCACCGCCACTTCGACCGATTCTGTGCTTTCCGCATCCAGCGGATTCCTGCGGCCTTCACAAGGTCATCGGTTCATCTTGTGGGAGGCCTTCCAACGCTACGTCTTCCGGTACGTGGTCGCCACTCCAGAACCTTTCGGCCCCATCGGCCATCCGTTCTGCGAGCAATGTGCCCTGCCCATTGCCACTTAAGTTTGGCAATTCTTCGAGCTATGTCGGTTACCTTGGTTCTCCTGCGGATCTCTTCATTTCTGATTCGACCACGTAGGGAAACTCCAAGCATAGCCCTCTCCATTGCCCTTTGGCATAAAACATACCATGCAAAATTTGAGGGTTTTTGAAAATGTCATATTTGAGGGTGGTACTGACCATCATACTGACCACCTTTCTGCATAGAACCAACAGGGTAATCACGAAAAAATTATCAGCTGTCTCATATATTTGGGTTGATTAGGTACCATCGCGGAAAGCTATAACTAACCACCGTAAGGACTATTCTTGCTTCCGGCACTCTGTTGCTATAAAACTGGGTCGGTAACAGATGTGGTCATCGTGTGCACGAGATTTTGTTTTCAAATTGGTTAGTTATGGGCTTCCGAGATGGTACCTATTGAAGTTTTTATGGAACGGATGATAATTTTTTCGCGATTACGATGTTGGTTGCATCGAGAAAATTGTTAAATTTCAGGGTTTGTACCACACCTAATTATGACCACGTATTTTTGATACACGCTGTATATATAGAGATATTTATAACTATTTTCAAATGAAATCAGAGTAATCTATTTACCACAATATTATTTGCATACAAAAAGCTACTAGCTACGCCCCGCGGTTTCGCCCGCATAAGTCTCAATCCCGTAGGAGTATCGGAATTAAAAGTATTTTATATCCTATTTCAGGTCATGGTCTAACCATGTGCCAAATTTCATCCAAATCTGTTCAGCCGTTTTAGCGTGAAAGCGTTACAAACAAACTCACTTTAAAATATTAGTTGGAATTCTTAGGTAATCTAATATATCTAAACTAATAATAAAGCTGAAGTGAAGAGTTGGTTTTTGTTTGTTTGAACGCGCTAATCTCTGAAACCAGCCGGATTAGAAAAATAAAACAATGGCACTCCAGGAGTGCTGACAGAAGTGAAAACTTGAACAATTTAAAAAAATATTTCCAAAACCTTTAAAGTAAAAATACTTGCATAGAACATTGATCCGTAACGTAATATAAATAAAGAGCACAATCGCGTTTACAAAAATGAGGTGTCGGGAACGGTGTCGCGAGTTCAATTATTTTTTCCCATCTCAAAAATACCCAACGCGCCTAAAGAAGTTTTTATTTTAAAAAATTGCATTTCGTAGCCCAAGTCTTGAGGAGCTATAAGCTATTTAACAACACGCTAGGACCTTTCGGAGCCGAGCAAAAAGAAAGAACGCTAAAGCGAAAACGAAGTAGGTCAAAGCGCGGACAGGCGATGCGATGCGATGCGACTCGGTGGGTCGGGGAACAAGAAATTTCACGCGTACGAAGTCGCAGGGAGAAGCTATTAGCTCACGTCAAAGCTATTTTACTTATGCTATTCGTATTGAATGTACCAGCGGGGTAACGTATATCTAAGCATTTTGAAAACAAAATCCCGTGCACACACGACCCTTATTTTTCGTAGGTAAGCGATACTATAGCAGCCGAGCGCTGCAAGTAAGAATAGTCCTTACAGTGTACAGATATGCGTTTCTTCGATAGTACCTATCTCTATCTATACCTATTTTACTGGTTTTGAAATTCATTTTTATATACACTTCCTCTTGTGCCTTCTTCATATCACAATCACAAATAACCCTACCATTATTATTATTAACCCTACGACATAATTACCGACCCTGTTACGAGGACAAACCTTCCAGTAGGTATCTCATTTAACCTAATACACAACGAAAATACATTAGTCAACTTGAAACAAATACTTCGTAAAACAAATAATATCACAGTAGGGATGACGCCTGAGTAAAAAAAAAGAAATTCTATGTAGTCCGTCAGTCAGATAATAAATAAATATTAGACACGTATTTTTTGCTTTATCATATTAATAAAAAAATGGTTTAGATAAAACGCATCAAAGTTGGGGAGTGGGGGTCTCTACGTCACAAGTACCTAAGTATAAAATCTACATACTCGTGACGTCATGGCACATTTTAACACAATGTATCCCCGTAATTTTTTGACTACGTAAAAAGGAAAAATGCGTGTCAAATATTTTTTAATAATCTACCTGACGGACAAAAACAAATTTTGTAGTCATCATCCCTATTATATTACTTATTTTAGGATTTTTCACACGACCCAAGGATAGGACGACGAAATTGAAGTTTTTTAAACTTATTTCCAAAATTCCAGATGACTTGACAATTTTTTTTCAGGAATAAAGTTAAAATTGCCTAGTCGCCTAGGTATTACTAGTCCGACTAGTGAATTTAGACTTTATTCATGTAAAGTGACGTTTTATTCATGAAAATTTCCAGTATAAGCTGACCTCGCATTGTACGGAAATCCTAATACAATGCGAGATCAGCATAAACTGGAAATGTATAGCTTGATGTGTAGCCGTGTGTAGGTACTATCGGAGAAACGCATAAATCTATACAATGAAAGGGCTATTTCTGCTTGCAGTGCTCGGCCGCTATGAAATCGGCCGTTAAACAGACGTGGTCATCGTGTTCACGGAATTTTGTTTTCAAACTGCTTAGATACGAGTTTCTTCGATAGTACACACAGCTACACATCAAGTTATACAAATCCAGTATAAGCTGTCTTCACATTATACGGAAATCCCATACAATGCGAGATCAGCATAAATTGGAAATGTATAGCTTGATGTGTAGCCGTGTGTACATAGGTACATGCAAATTTTATCCAACTGATATCACTGTTAAAAAAAACCGGTATTACTTCAATGAGATAGCAAGAGCCCAATGTTAGATTGGATAATCAAGATTAGATCGAAAGCCATTGACTTTACACGTAATGTGTACTTATACTCCATTTGAAATAAGATTAGACATTTAACTAAACCTTTTTTACAGTCCGTTCAACCGATTTTGACTTCTATTGCGTTGGTGGCATAACAAATGGCAGCTGCAGGAAACAGTTGGTTTGTAACCACTTTTTTGCTTTTAATGCCATCCTTATGCCTACGCAATAGAAGTCAAAATCGGTTGAACGGACTGTAAAAAAGGTTTAAATGTCTAATCTTATTTCAAACGGAGAATAGGTACATGCAAATTTTATCCAACTGATATGGCTGCAAAAAAAATCGGTATTACCTCAATGCGATAGCAAGAGCCCAACGTTAGATTGGATAATCAAGATTAGATCGAAAGCCATTGACTTTACACGTTATATGTAGGTATTATTGGTTTTTTTTGCGCAACAGATTGGATATTGACCGCAGTCCTTTTGCAGTGGTGGGAAGTCCCTTATCTGAGTTACGTCTTGTCTGACCAAAATAACATGTTTACATATTCAATAGATTACCCCGAAAATGTGGACATTTCTTTGTTGTTTATTTATGCTGTTGTTTTTGATCCCAATTAATGGATAGGTACTAGAAGTAAGTACTTATCGTTTGATGAAAATGAATCTTATACAAACTTGGTTTTCATTCAAGGGACAGCTTACCTGTTTTTTAAAAATTATTAAAAATTAATAAACAAGAAAAATTATATGGCGAGAAAGGGGGTGACGACTAGAGAAGTATGGAAAAAATATACTCCGGGAGTGCTGACAGAAGTAAAAACTTGAACAAGATCGCTTTGGTGGAAGAAAAATACTTGTATAGAACATTGGTCCGTAATCTTATCTAAATAAAGAGCACAATTGCGTTTGCAAAAAAATACTTTCAAAACCTTTAAAGTAAAAATACTTGCATAGAACATCGATCCGTAACGTAATATAAATAAAGAACACAATTGCGTCAACAAAAATGAGGTGTCGGTAACGGTGTCGCGAGTTCAATTGTTCTTTTCCATCTCAAAAATGCCCAAAACGCCTAAAGAAGTTTTCATTTTTTTTTTTAAATTCGTGGACCCTAAAAAAATAGGGATAAGAGCAAAATAATGAGGAGTCGACTTCAATATCTGGAAAAAGCGCGATCGTATGTTTTAAATTTGATTTTTTTGGCGACGCGAAAAAAAAATTTCTTAATATTTTAAAACCTTTTAACCAAATACGTATCAATGGTGAGGAAGACGAACTTATTTATTAAGATAAATCTGAGAAGATATATTTATAAACTCAAATAACCAGTTTAAATATTTGAACCAGTAGTTATTATTTTTATAGAAATAGTGTTTCATGAATGAATATTCGTATTTACAACTACTGGACTTGACTTCAAAAGTAGATAATGCAAATTCGACAATTGAATTGGCGTTAAAATTATAAGACAAGAATAATTAAAAAAAAAAATATACGAATTTAGGGAATATAAAAAAAGGATGAAAAATGTGACAGAAAAATTCGTCGATTGAAAATATATTAAAAGAAACTAAAAGGGCACTTTAGATAGTCAAAGACTACAATATAGAATATAATTATTTGTTATTATAAGCTAATGTTTATTGTGTCTGCGCTTTTTGTATTTCGTCCGTATTACAAGTACAAGCTCACATATTAATAATCCGTATTAATTTATTCTTATCCAAATGTTAGGTTTAATCGTAAAAATATAGTTAGCGCTTCCAAAGTTGGTTTATTGTTAAGTAATATTTAATAGATTACTCCACGAAAATTATAAAAAGCACGTTTTCTATGACCGTCGAGTGATCCATTAAATAATTTGTTAGGAATTCTAAGAATATTTTTTGAATTATAAACCTTAATGTAAGCGAGAACAAACCGTATTTATTTAATGTTTCTATTGGGTGTAGCTACTATATTCTGATATTGTCTTTATAAATAAATTTCTATGTATACTGTAATTTTACCGTTAAGGCTTCTTAGATGTTTTGTGCTGTTATTAATATCGATGTCTATCAAATCAAAATAATGTGATTATCATACGCTTAATATCCCTTCAAGGTTCACACCAGGGACAAAAATATACATCGACGGTTGAAAGGCTAATTGATCTAAGCGACATTTTGTAAAACTTGCAAGATGACGGATCATAGATATTTTAAAAAAAAAAAAAAAAAATCATAAAGAAACAACTATTTGATAGACTTTTATTTATTTAAATCAATCAATCATAATAAGATCTGATTATTATTTTAAAAAAATAACTAATCCGTCCTCCTGCAAGTTTTACAAAATGTCGCTTAGATCAATTAGCCTTTCAAACGTCGACATTGTTTTTTTTACGAAAAATTATAAAAAATAAATCCATGAAAATACACATAAATTTTTTTTTTCGATAGTATCTTTTTTGTAGTAACGATAATGTGGTATACAGTTTTGAGACATTTTTTTTTGCGTAACTGTCAAAAGTTTTGCCTTGGTGTGAACATACAAACCTAGAGGTACTATATGACAGGCCTAAGTCCAAACTAAGCCAAGCTTTACATTCAGGATCTGTGTTATGAACACGTTTAGTGTCAAAATGTAGTAGAATATTAAAATATGTCTACACCTTTGAACTGGGGAACTTTTAGGAGGATTTTTATTTGCAGGTAGCACAAAAAATGTCTTATTATTTATTGCTAAGTACAATTCTTGTTTTTTTGGTAATTATACTAATTTTTGAAACCTACATCACCAGCAAAAAAAAAGAAGAAAAGCAAAGCAAATTGTTTAAAAAACAAAATTAAAAAAAAAATGCTCCTGAAGTTCTAATATTAAGTAAGTAATAAATGTTTGTACGAATCTATGTAATTACCATTTTTAATACTTTGTAACTGAAAAGTTTTATTTACCAAAATATTAAATGTACAGTCGTCGTAGCATTTAGTGGAAATCCGTAAGGAGTTATAACTTTAAATGTATCTAATCGTTTTCATCTCCATTGTAAAACTAAATTGTGAACCATATGCTAATGATTAAAAAACAAAAAAAATCTAATCCATGTTGAATGTTTTTATATCCGACATGAAACCTGAAAAAAAAAACTTATTTATTGCCAGTTATGGTTCCTATTCAACTTGATTTTTTGAAAAACGAAATTATTATGTTGCCACTGTAAAAAAAAAAACCACAGTTAAAAATCTAAATGTGTAATAAATTATAGTATTTTATCAATAAATAAAATGAATACCTAATCATTAAAACGTAGTTAAGAACGATTTATAGTAAACAATTATTTTTGTGAAAGTCATCTTTGTCATTAAAATGTGTTTCCATTTTATATTGTTGTTTTTTTTATTTTCTTACGGTTATTTTCCTTTGCGTAATAACTTGCAAATGATCGTAAATTGAGGAAAATTGACAGATAATATAAACAATATAATTATTATGTACATAAACCTGCTGTGGAAATGCGTTCCTTGCAAAGCATGTTTGATCTGACTATGAATGATAGGCTGAGGAATGACGTGATAAGACAGCGGTGTGATTTAAAAGAAGATGTAGTGACAAAAATTGAAAAGGGTATGCTGGATGGTTTGGTCATGTTGAGAGAATGAATGAAAGGCGACTAACAAAATGTATTTACAGGGCAGATGTGACTGGAAACACCAGGAGGGGACGCCCTAGGAAGACATAATATACTGACCATATTGGTGATGTTCCTCAGAACGGCCAGGTGCGTAGTACTCGCAACCGACGTGCGTGTCTATGACCAGATGTATGCACGTATACGAGGCAAAAGGAGTATGTTAAGGATCGTGGCAGGCGGCGTTTTGTTGTTTCTGCCTACCCCCATGGGAAGTAGGCGTGAGTTTATGTAATGTATACAGTGTGAGTCTTTATAATATGCTCATAAGTATCGAAATTAGGGAATCTAAACTTAATTTTATGGACGGAAAAAATATAAAAAAAACAAAATATTTCATATACTTACATGTTTTTTATTTTATTTTAAAACGTACGTAATGATAAATTTTACGATTATTGTAAAAAAAAAATGAAAAAAAAAATGAATTTTTGCTAAAAAACATGATTATTTTACAATTGAGGGTAGTTTTTTTTTCCACAATTTTCATTTTATGAGGACATCTAATTACTTCCAATCATAATGGAGTTTGTTTCATTTCGACAGATTATTATTTTATGTCTAAAAATAAAAATAAAATCTTTTTAATCTTTTTCCGTTGATAAAATTAAGCATAGATTCCCTCATTTCGATATGTGCACATTATAAAGACCCACACGATAAACTTAGAGCTAGCAGAAATAAAATGATTCTGCCTTTTTATAAATAATTATGTTGAATTGTTTGGTCTTATACTCGGAAGTGAAGACTCATGCCATGTCAGAACATTTAAAAAAAAAAACACCTATAATGTTAAGGTTTTCCAATTAAATTATAAACATGCCGAAATGTCAGAAATTCCACGGTTCTGAATCCATTAGATATTAATTAAATCAATGAATGGTGTCTACCATTCATTAGTCTATTTCTCACTAGTTTATTATTAAGATATTTCCCATAATTGTGCAGAATTAAAAGGACTACCTACAGCATACCAAAATAACAGGTCTGTAAATTTTTACCAAAGTTATCATAGGCATTTTTGATAATTTTAAAACTGCCGTACCTACAATATTTTACAGCACTGTAGCAGAAATTTTACTAACTATGTCATGGCAATCATAGTTCGCTCATCTCTGACCGTGACCACATAACGATTAACGACTAGCTACAATGACCACGATGGCCTTTAAACACATAAATGCGAGCCGCTTACAATCATTATCTATCTCTTATTATATATAACTATGTGTAGAATATAGCTGTTCTTTTCCTGGTTACTAACGCGTACCAACGTCGACCAGGGCTTGGAACCGGTACCAAAAGGACAGGTTCTGTATTGGTACTTAGGCGCGGGACATACACAAGTGGCGAGGGGCGCGGGCGTGGCGACGGAGTGGCGCGGGAAACGCGCCACTGCTTTTATATTTCATACTAAATGTATAGGAGCGACGAGGCGTGCGATACACAGGCGGTGGCGGGGCGCGGGCGTTGCGCAGGTGAAATATGAAAGGAGTGGCAACGCCCGCGCCACACCGTCGCCACGCCCGCGCCCCTAGCCACTTGTGTATATTCCGCGCCTTAGCTGTTCTTGCCATTTCCCTACCTGGGTACCGGTTCCAGACGGGTACCGGTACTCCATCTAACAAATACCGGTACCAAATTAAGGTACCCGGCGCGTACCACAAATCCCATATTTGTACGAGAAACCTCGTACGGTTGGCAACCTTGAAGCAAAATTTTTCTAACACCTATTAACAATCCTTTTTACTTACTATATCTGTTTTCTCATTCTAACTTACGGAAATATTTGTTTGGTACCGGTTTTGATACCGATACAGTACCGATAGATACTGATTATAAAACCAAAAGTACATGTACTACGTCTGGTACCGGTATTACACCAAGGTTAAATGGTACTGGTTCCCAAAAATACTGGTATTTCAAGCTACGTCGACTATCCGTTTGACCAGGTCAGCAATAAAGCTTGAAAAAATTCGTTCCCACTAAGGACAACTGCAACCGCATTTCATGTTCTTTTTTTTCAGGGGTGGGGCACGCTAGGTCCGAAGCAGCGAAGCCCATTTGTGTCTGGTTGATATTATTTCGTCATCATTCGTAATTTTTAAGGTTCCGTACCTCAAAACGGAAAAAACGGAACCCTTATAGGATCACTTCGTTGTCCGTCCGTCAGTCTGTGAAGACCTTTTTTCTCAGGAACACGTGGAGGTATCAAGTTGAAATTAATATGAAATACGTAGGTCTATGGTCCCTTGGAGCTCTAAAAAAGTCAATGCAATAAAATATGGCCGTTTAGGCGACATATTTTTATACTCGCAAATAAATCAAAACCTACAGGGTACTTCCCGTTGACCTAGAAACATGAAATTTGGCAGGATGCAAAGTCTCACACCACAGCACATGTAAAGGAAAAAATCTGAAAATGGTTAATTTGTAGTAATCACTCTAACATTTTTTTTTTGTGATTACAAACTTACATTTGCAGTTGGAGAATTGACCGTGACGTATATCGATTTATGGAAGAACATGTTTTCCAACTATAATGTTAAGTTTGTTTTTGGGATAAATTCATCCCAATTACGGAACCCTTCATTGTGCGTAGTCCGACACGCAGTTGGCCGGTTTTTCATTTTGTGGGTATTGCTGGACTTTTTAGATTCTTTTTAATTCTCTTTTTTTATAAGTGAAGACTCGTAGGTAATTAATTGGCTAACAATCACATTTCGTCGAAAAAAAGATACCTGGAAAAATGAGGGTGTATGATGATAAGGTAAATGCATACCTCTGCTAATCCCTTCGAGGAATACCGGCGATATGTTAAGTAATAAGCCATAGGCTGTGGCCTTGTCTATCAGTTAGTCACGGAACTAATTTTAATATGTATGGATTTGATAGGGTTAGAGTGGGTTAAATTGGCCCAGATGACCGATAAGGGTATTCACATAGCGAGCGCGTCAACGTCACCATCGCATAACGTTATGACAGTTCGGAGAATATCTATAAATAAAAGACGGAGGAAAAAAGATTGCATGTAGCGGAGATGAGAATGTTGAGATGGATGTGTGGAGTGACAAAAATGGATAAAGTAAGAAATGAGTACATAAGGGGAATTTTAAAGTGGCGCTAATGACAGAAAAGTTGAAAGGAAATCGTTTGGCCTGGCACGGGCATGTGATGAGGAGAGAAGAAACGCATGTGACTAAAAGAGTGATGAATATAAATGTTGATGGATGGAGCGGGAGAGGAAGGCCAAAGAAAAGATGGATGGATTGTGTGAGGAATGATATGAAAGAGAAGGAAGTGAATGATAGCGTGACGGTTGACAGGGGAGAGTGGAAAAAGAAAACGTGTTGCGACGACCCCACGTAACATGGGACAAGGGTAGGAAGATGATGATCATCCGTTCATTATCTAAGTTTACACGTGTCGCTCATCATTCATAAAATTAATACTTGCATTGATAAAAATACTGCATCAGCTACTGATAATGTGGTGTCAGTGATTCGGTCCATTGATAATTTGGAGTGATAATTTTATTGAAAGGCACTGGCTGGGCTACGGTACCCGGGACAGTGTGTAAATCAAAGAACTTTTGAAGACCGAGATTATTTTTAATCCATTAGTACAATATTATAATCAAGATATATACGCGAGCGGCGGCTGGGGCTGAACTATCCTTTTTTTTTATTGACAACTGAAAACGATTACAAATCCTAATTTGAATTTATATCCTGTTAGATTGTTCGGATGACGTACAGCATTCTTGCCAGCTTGTAAAGCATCTCATGATAAAACCTCACAGTACGAATTAGGAAGAAGCCCTCTTTGTTAATGTATAGTGAAGATAGAAGTGTTACCTAATAAAACCCTTTGAATGACCTAAGACCCGACGTTTAATAAGGATCCGAGCCGACTGTAAGAACAATTCCTTTACAATTTGATTTTACAGACTTGAGGAGTATTCTGCTAGGCCATTAAAGGCAACCAAACCGTACTGGACCCTCGTGGTAGATTGTAGGCCATTCCCTCTCACAGAGACGAGGCCTGTGTCCCAGCAGTGGGAACAGAATAGGCTGATTGTGTATATATATCTATGTATTCGAGGGAAGCAAAAAAACTACCTACACTTGTTTTAAATATTTACTTTCTTTATTGCACGTATGAGTATATGGCCTAACGTAAATGTATATATTCAGTCAGGCAGGATATCAGCATGGTATTCCCCTTATTTACTGGGTAACAAAGATGCACAACATGTTTCAGCAACATGGTTTTGTGTTGTTGGGACAACATGTTTCAGCAGCATTTTTTGTGTGGCGTTGTAGGTATACAATATTTGTTTATCCATTTATCGAGTGGGTCACTAAAAAATTATCGGATAAAACTATAGGTAAACGAATGATTTTATAAAAAAAATACCGATGGTTTTGTATCAAATGAATCGGCATCTTTTCCCGGAGCGGGATAAATGAAAACAACGTTATCAATTGACTTTACATGAGTCACACGATACATTGACCGAGGTAGTTCATCTTCTTTTTTCAAACTGTTTTGTTCCACTGGTATAGGTCTTCCCCCACAGCATTCTACACTTCCCTGTGTGTTGCTTTCTCTTGTCAATCTCCCATAAATGCCTCTAACTTATCACGCCAGCGTTTCCTCGGCTTCCCTTTATTTTTTATTTTTTTGGTTGCGAAATTATCAAATAACTTCTCCCGCTCTGGGCGGAGCTAGGGCATGTCAGATTCTTACTGACTAAAACCCACCCGTGTTCCGTCAGTTGCCATATTGCCAGGGGCCACGGTATCCCTTTCGGACTTTCCCGCGACACTGGCAGGCATTGGCCTTAGCGGACCCCGTCAGTTCTACTGACACTTTCTTGTGTGTTGCTTTCTCAGGCCAATCTTCCATAAAATATGCCTCTAACTTATCACGCCGGCGTTTCTTCGGCCTCCCTCGACGACGACGCGACGTCGGCGCCGTCTCTGACTCCCACTGCGTGATGATTCTGGTCCATCTGTCCCGATGCATCTTGATCTCATTCCGTTTATTTTCTTATCACTTAGTTGTTTTGACCGTAATCTTATCATGACTAGCCAATTTATTCTCGTTGACTAAGCAAAATAAGTCGTATATTTTGTATAGTTTTGTTCACATCATTCTTAAACCTGGCTGTTCAATGAATTAATATTTTTTCTCTGTGTGCATTGCCCTATCATCAGGAAATGGCTACCGAACGAACAAAAAATGATAACTATAATTTTTGTGTTTATCAGTCAGTGACATTCGACCGACTAGGCGTTACCCAATGGATCCATTGTTGTCTACTTTTTTTATTTAACAAGAAATTACGCGATAAAAATTCTTATCTAATACCAACACTCCAGACACACAAGCAACATATTTTTTAAGGAATACAATATCAAGATTTCACGGTATTTATATAAAAGGCGTGTTTTTATCTTGTGAAATGTTCGTTTTTTTAAGCCGTTAGATACTGATATAAAGTGATAAAGTTTCTTGTTCTTACACAACTCAGTACGCGTAGCATGACCACCGTAGAAACGAGTTTTGTCAACGGAAGAATAGACAAAATGACAGATTGTGATTGTTTATCTATCATTTTGTCTATTCTTCCGTCAACAAAACTCGTTTCTACGGTGGTCATGCTACGCGTGCTGCTCTACATATAAATGAAAAACTAACGACCAAAATGTTTACATTCGGAAGGTTTCGAATAAAACCTTATAAAATCGACAAATAAGATGCATGAAAGCTAAGAAAAAAATCACGTCTAACTTGATAATTTTCTTAGAAAGTTTTAGAAATATAAAATACTTCAGGAAAATGGACCTTTTATTTTCAAGGCTTTCCATCACTCAACATTTATTCATCACAAAGGGCACAAGTGTTTAATTTTTCCCCTCTCCTAACCTAAAATTGGCGTCCATGTTATGTCACCAACGGAAAGTTTCAGAAGTAGGTCTAACGAAACCTCAGTTTGAAATTGTTAGTTTTTATAGAGTGGCTATAATAGCCGCTCGAGTCGATCGAAGGTTAAGCAACGCTTGCTGACGTTGGTTCGTGGATGAGTGATCATCCATTTCATATCCATTGGAATCTTTTGCGACTTCTCGAAGGCGTTCGATTGCGTAAACCATGAAACACTTTTGCTGAAACTAGAACACTATGGGATTAGGAATACAGCTCTTGATTTACTAAGATCATACCTGAAAGATAGAAAGATTAAAGTTCAAGTGAACGGCGTAAACTCGTTGGGGTCTGAAATGGCAATGGGTGTTCCTCAAGGTTCGATATTGGGTCCATTCCTCTTTTTAGTTTACATTAACGATTTACCCCAATTACTTCAAAATCAACCGAAGATGGTGTTATTTGCTGATGACACATCATTGATCTTTAAAATAGATCGACGGTCACAAAATCTTGACGACGTGAATAACTCTATTCTTCAGGTCCAAGATTGGTTTACAGTAAATAATTTGGTAGTAAATGAGAAAAAAACCAAATGCATTAGATTTCAGTTACCGAATGTTAGAAGTAGCGAATGTGACATCATATTGAATGGAGAAAAACTGGAATTTATTAATCAAACAGTTTTCCTAGGAATCACGCTAGACGAGAAATTACAATGGGGACCTCATATAACATCTCTTGCGGGGCGGCTAAGCTCGGCCGCTTATGCTGTTAGAAAGATAAGACAGTTAACAGACATAGAAACCGCGCGTTTGGTATATTTTAGCTACTTTCACAGCATTATGTCATATGGCATTTTACTGTGGGGTCGGGCTGCTGACATTGAATCCATCTTTATTTTACAAAATAGGGCTGTCAGAGCCATTTATAATGTATGTCGTCGCGAATCTCTCAGGGAACTATTTAAAAAGATTAATATTATGACGGTACCTTGCCAATTCATCTATGAAAATATTATATAGTATGTAAGGAAAAATCTGCATCTTTTTAAGAAAATAAGTGATAGACATAATTTTAATACTATAAATAAAGATAAAATAGATCAACCATTTTTCAGATTATCCAAAGTACAAACATCTTTTATGGGGTACTGTGTTAAATGTTACAACTTAAAAATTTAAAACTTAAAAAAACGTGAAAATTTAAAACTCACATTAAAAGTACTCTTTGTAAACAAGCATATTACAAATTAGAGGATTATATTCTAGATAAGAATGCTTGGAAGCATGCTGGTCTAGCTCCATAGGACAATTTAGAGTCTAGACAAAATCAAACTGGTTGCTAATTTAATTGTGTAATTAAATATTATAACATTATTTATTTATTTTTTACATTCTGTGATTACTCACACACTGACTAATTAGTATCACTTGTCATTTTTTTAGGAATATCGTATAGGTACCTACTTTCACAATGCTTGTAAATATGTGAACACCATGTATCCATTACATAATTATTATTTTTTCTGTCATTGCTTCATTTTTAATTATTTTTACCTATTGTGGTATAGTAATATTATTCCAGGTGCATCGTCTTCACATATAATTATATAATTAATATATACAAAATATTGTAAAACATTTTAAAAGAGTAACGGTAGAGTTTCTTGCCCATTCTTCTCCATACGAAAACTATCTTTTGGAAGGGGCGACTAGAATTAATTCTATTTTTTGTTTTTGACGTTCAAAAGTGCCTTTTTGTGCCTAATTGAAATAAATTATTTGACTTTGACTGTGACATACCGAGACCCCTCCCGTCCTCCACAACCTATCTGGGCAGTCGCTCCATGTAAAATACTGGTATTCAGCTGCATCTGGTTTGTCTGGACGCCGACCCCGATATAGTCGGGAAAAGGTTGGCTGGCTGGCAAGCTAGTCGTTTTTTAACCGACTTCCAAAAGGAGAAGGTTCTCAATTCGACTGTAGGTTTTTTTTTTGTATGTTTGTTACGCGATTAATCCTCCTCACCCCAGGAAGTAGTCCCCTTAGAGCACCCGTCCGAATAGCACCTGCGAGAATAGCACCTAGCCTAGTCCACGAAGAGCAAGATATATTAAAAATAAAAAGTGTTATTATTTGGTAAGATTAATAATTATTGTCATACTTAGTGATTTTATTATTTTTCAATGTTCAATGTCGCCTAGACAAATTTCGTATGTAGGTACGTAAGTATGTGTAATTAACCGACTTCCAAAAGGAGGAGGTTCTCAATTCGACTGTATGTTTTTATTTCTTTTTTTTTGTATGTTTGTAACGCGATTACTCCGCCAATTATGAATTGATTTTGATGATTCTTTTTTTGTTTGGTAGATCATACTTCAGAGGTGGTCCCATATAAATTTTATTAACTTTGCTTGGGCAGTTTTTGAGTTAGCTTCTAAATAATACGTTTTATTTCCCACTTAGTATGTGGATGATATGATAAGTTCCTGTAACTGTTATTTACATAGCAGGTAGTGGTATTCGAATTTGTATGGGGTAGGTACCACAGCTAAAAAGGGAAAAATAAAAACTTAAAAAAAAAAAGTTTTTTTTTTTTGTAAAACGTTTTCGATAGGACTGTTTGAAGTCGGCTATATTATGCCTTACTTAAAGGGCTTATTTTTTATGCCACTTGCCGCCGTATCGGAATCATGACCTGCCGCAATTTCTGCAGTCCAATCTATGTTTGCAGATCACTTCATGATAAAAAACTCGTCCTAATTTTTTTTTAGGTACCAGTGATTGTTGATACTTTAATACTAAGGTTCCAAATAGTTTTGTTGTCATGTTTACGTAGACTT
This sequence comes from Agrochola lychnidis, assembly GCA_963680765.1. NCBI lineage: Eukaryota > Metazoa > Arthropoda > Insecta > Lepidoptera > Noctuidae > Agrochola > Agrochola lychnidis. The sequence goes on along the minus strand of OY796868.1, from coordinate 10,342,215 downwards.
TTTTATCTATGCGTGTTATCATGGACAACAGTTTAAATGTTGGCCTATTCCCGAGTTTTGTAGGTACTCATTGATATTTATTATCGGACATGACCTACCAGTGATGATTTTTTTCGTATAGGTATTGGTATACCTACCTAATACTTAGGGGATGCGATGTCTTTTCCAAAGAAAACAGTGTATAATTTTTGCTAAGATTTTAATTTACATCTAACTATACCTACCAGGCGCGGTCCGAGGGGGGTCCTGGAGGTCATGACCCCCCCAAAATCTTTCACGCTGTCGGGAGCCTGAATGATTTTCTTTTATTACGATTTTTTAAAACTACTTACAGCTAATATTTTCAGGCTCGCTTCGCTCGCGCCTTCTACACTCTCTTAATTCTTGAGATGTTTCTTCATAAATCGACAAAGCAACTAATTTCCAGTTCTTTTGGAAAGATCAAAAGAAAAACTAACCTATCCGAGTGTGCGCAAAATTTTCGAGCTCGCTTCGCTCGCTCTTGCATTCTGCATTCAGTCAAGAGTTATTATGATTGAAAATATAAAACAAATATACTGTTCTAATACCTACTATCTATCAAAAACTGCTGCGACTGCGACCAATTTGCCCGCAAGTACACCCCCCCCCGCTGCATGTAAAAGATGCATCCCTGAATGGTCTCAAGCGCAACTCGCGTGCTCTTTTGGGAGGTACCTCCCTAAAACTATTCCTCGGCACCCATCGGCAAATCTTGGGCTGCGACCGCGCCTGTACCTACGCGTATACATTCCTCACTTATATTTAGTAAAGCTACATTTTCTAATAGGAGCGGTGGCTGCCACATAGCGTCTGCAATATACTGGCGAATGATGTCATGTTATTTATGTTGTAAGATAGAGTTGTAATATGGTGTGTTTTTAACCCCCGAAGTAAAAAGAGGGGTGTTTATAAGGTTGACTGCTATGTGTGTGTCTGTGGGACCGTAGCTCTTAAAAGGGTGAACCGATTTTAATGCGGTTTTTTTATATTTGAAAGCAGGTTTTCTAACGATGCTTCTTAGGCATATTTTATCAAAATCGGTTCAGCCGTATAAAGATTATCAGCTCTTTTCTAGTTGATGAATGGATGTGAGAATCTTCCACGGATCTGATTTATTTGAAAATTGGTATTCTGTTACTTCAATGATATTAGAAGAAAATAGTAACCTTGAACTGATGCTGCAGCATCACCTGGAATTTGCAGGATACCCGATTCCCTCACCAACTAACAGCACAGGTATCATGTTTAGGCTCATTGGAATGGTTTCAATGAATCGGTTATAGATAGATGGTGAACAGGGTCTGGTGAAGGAGTAGGAAAGAGAAATGAAAAAATGTTTGTGTCGGGGATTTTTAAAATTTTAACGGTGATGACTAAAAATATATTTTTGTCCGTCCTGTAAATTATTTAAAAAAAAATGGATTCATATTTTTTCTTTTGTTTTACGTTATCAAAAGATTACGGTGAGTAATTGAGTTAAAATGTGCCATGACGTCACGAGTATGTAGATTTTATACTTAATTGTGACGTAGTGACCCCCACTCCCCAACTTTAATGCGTTTTATCCAAGTATTTTTTCATTAATATGATAGAGCAAAAAATACGTGTCTAATATTTTTTTATTATCTGACTGACGGACTAAATAGAATTTCTTTTTTTTTGACCCAGGTATCATCCCTATTGTACACATGGCTACACATCAAGCCATTTCCAGTATAAGCTGACCTCGCATTGTACGGAAATCCAATACAATGCGAGATCAGCATAAACTGAAAATGTATAGCTTGATGTGTTGCCGTGTATACTTGTCCTAGAGTGTTTCTTGACCCCGTGAAGTCAAACTCTGCTGCCCTCATTTTCATTACGGCCGTCATTGCGGCCGTTATGTAGCGGTCACCGCTCTTCTAGGAAACCGTAGCTTAATGCAATAATTTGCTCATGTCTTGGGTTGCTTCTAACCCCGCGCTTACACCCAAATACAAGTTGTGATACTTGTTTTGTCTTGTCAAAAACATGTATCATACATGTATGGACGTTTGTTTCAAACCTGTTTTGTTCACTGTTTTGCTTACATTTTTGACATTTGTAGAAGTTATAAGTTTATTATTTTCAACTTGTTGTAGGTTTGCATGATAAACGAAAACAGTAGACACAACATGTTGAAGACATGTTTTATACATTTGTAAGGCGGAGTTAGCCCCAAATTTTGTTCAAGTTAATAATGAGGCCAAGTTTGAATCTCTCCATACAACGCATCTCCAGGACATTGGGTGTCCCTGACATCGCGATGACCGAAGAGTGTGTAGTTAGGTACCACATAGCCGAGGTCTACGCCAGTTTGCAGAAGAGCCTTCACAGTGTTCAGTTGACGTTCTGGAGGTACTTCAACTGGAAACAATACAAGATTTCGTTACATACAATGCTGCGTCCGCAACTTAGTTTCCAAAAATGTATATAAATAAGTGATTTTGAAAAAATAATTCCTACACACATAAAGTTCTGTTTGCGCTACAAATTCAAACATGAACTATTTAATTATTTATGACTTTTTCAATAGTACTAGTTATTCTGAAATAAAGCTGATATTGCTTCGAGTAGAAATTGGAAACAAGGATTTGAATAGTTATAAAAAATCAAGTGCTTTTTTTCTATTTTAAAACAAAAACAAACTAAATTCCATCAAATATCATGAATACTAAAGTTCTACATACATTTGAAAAGTTCAAAGTTCTAAAATCATTTGAATAATTCGATAAACCTATACTCCATTTGAAATAAGATTAGATTCATTTAACTAAACCTTTTTTACAGTCCGTTCAACCGATTTTGACTTCTATTGCGATGACGGCATGACAAATGGCAGCTGCAGTAAACAGTTGGTATTGTAACCACTTTTTTGCTTTTAATGCCATCCTTATGCGCAGGGTATAGAAGTCAAAATCGGTTGACCGGACGGTAAAAAAGGTTTGTTTAAATGTCTAATCTTATTTCAAATGGAGTATAACGTATCCTAAGACCTTTTAATTTTACTATCGATACTGTTATAAATAGATGAAATGTGCCTGTGGCATATATTATTTTAAAATACAATAGACGTGGATATATTTAGTAACCTGTTCCGCTTAGCTATTTCTAAAGAGCCATAAAAAACTCCTACGAACGCCGTGTTCGGGTTCGCGACAAGTCCATCGTCATCCTGAGGATGCCTCGTTGAGAGGTGAAACACGTGTCGATTTCTTTCAGGAGTTTTTTTTGGCTCTTTAGAAATAGCTAAGCGGAACAGGTTACTAAATATATCCACGTCTATTGTATTTTATAATGGATTTCCGCAAGGTCACGCCTGAATCAATTAACTATATTTAATTTTTATCAAAGTACCCGATTTGATAATTTGGACAGCGGGCCCTGTGTCGCCAGTCATTAGGTTGCCATTGCAAAAATACATTGGTGTAATAGTGTATGTAATTTTCACGATATACTTATACTCCGTTTGAAATAAGATTAGACATTTAAACAAACCTTTTTTACAGTCCGTTCAACCGATTTTGACTTCTATTCCGTAGGCATAAGGATGGCATTAAAAGCAAAAAACGTGGTTACAAACCAACTGTTTACTGCAGCTGTCATTTGTCATGCCGCCATCGCAATAGAAGTCAAAATCGGTTGAACGGACTGTAAAAAAGGTTTAGTTAAATGTCTAATCTTATTTCAAACGGAGTATAGATCTACATTGATGTTCCCGTTATCGAATTAGTTACTTCGCCCGTTGAATGTAGGTTACCCTTTGTCGTTAGAAGTTTTCGATTGCGATAACCCATGGACAGTTCATAGAATAGCGATGTGTTCAGTGACAAGTGAGACCTCAGGCAGTCATCATGTCATGTGGTGGTCATGCGGTGGGTGTGGTGTTGCTTCCACAGCTAGACAAGGACAATTTCGTGAGTACCCTTTTATTATGCTTAGTTACAGTCCGGCCGTCAAAAGCCGCCGTTGTTTCTGACACCTGTCAGTTGGAAAATTTCTAGTAGTAATAAGGATCAAATTCGCAAAACACATTCATTAGTATAAAACTGACAGCTGGTGTCAAGAACGCATTCTAGAGTAAAACATATTTTATAAGTGGTCTCACTGGGTTACCCTTAATCCATAACATGCTGAGCTGGATTTGCGATCATTATGTTATTAAAAATAAATAATTAAAAAACAACTGTCCTGCCAAAAAACGAACTAAAAAGTAATAAAAAAGTTGTATTAGTTAATCTGTTTAAACAAAGCGAAAGGTCACTTATTTACTCGCTGACTAAACAAATAAATAAAATTGTCATTGCAATTGGGGGATCGTTGTGTCGTTGTGTGGAAAAAAATCAAAATGGCTGCAGTATGACTCCATATTCAAATGTGTAAATAAAATAATTTCTTCATTTATTACATTAAGGGTATCCAGTTGAAGGCCTTGATGAGCACATTCTAAAACTATATAATTTATGCAATATTTTTTTTAGCTAGGTAACCCTACCTATCTAAAATGTATCTTAGTAAATTATATTGTTTACTAAAGTACACTAAAGACTTACATGTCCAGTTCCCAATGCAAGTGATACCAATGCTGACTTCATTAAAATGTAGTGACTGTGCTCCGAGGATATCCCATCCGCGACCCTCGTACACTGCTCCGTCGCTGCCGACCCCAAAACTGTAACATACCTATTTAAGAATAAATGAGTAATTTAATTGTCCTATAATTATTGAAGTGAAAACTTCTTTAGCATCGTTGTGATTTGAAAGTCGATGAAACGAAAAAGCGACAGTAAAAAGAGACAGACACAAATTCATAAGATTTAACGAGGGAGAAAATGAGATAGGAAGCATTATACAGTGTTTCTTATGTTCTTGGTTCTCTGAAGCTGAAGAGTTTGTTTGTTTACTTGAACGCGCTAATCTCAGGAACTGCTAGTCCGATTTGAAAAATTCTTTCAGTGTTAGATAGCCCATTTATTGAAGAAGGCTATAGACTATATATCATCATGCTAAGACCAATAGGTGCGGAGCACCAATGAAGAATGTTTCAAAATCGGGGGTTTTATTTTTCCTTTTGAGAGCTTCCGCTGCGTGCGCTGCGTAAACGGTTAAAGTTTCGTAAAAATCATGTATGACAGAATTGTTCCCCTTTAAAGTTCTAAAGAAAAGTCCGCGACAGTATATGTCTATCTTTTAAGGTTGGCTCACTATAACCTTTTTTATGCTAACCTTTGTTCTAAAATAATGCATTATTTGCGAAGGTGTTTTTATAAACATGATATTAATCCTTATCCAAATAAATACGTTACTCATCACAAGTATTTAATTTAAATAAAATTGCCCTTTATATCGAATTCAATGAATATCTTAGGAGATATCGCAGTTTTAAAATAACATCGCAGCAAAATAATTATCAAGTACTGCGCGCGCATTTATGATGTGCATGAGGGGACAGGGCGTGATATAAGATTATAAGACCCAGTACTTTTACCTTACGTTTTAAAATTCCACTTTTACTGATAAAGCGTGATGTAGGTACCTAAAATAGCTCCTTAACGTACGTATTATTTAAAAAAATATTTTCACCTTTTCGGTAAATGAAGTCGCGGGTTAAAGTTAGCGTTAGCCCAAAGTAACTATTTCACGCAGACGAAGTCGCGGGCTGAAGCTAATAAATTCATAAGATTTAACGTGGGAGAAAATGAGATAAGAAGCATTATACAGTGTTTCTTATGTTCGTGGTTCTATTTGTGCTCTGCTTCGTCCCCCTACACTCATTCTCATTATCTTGACATTTTTGAAGGTTTCACTTCTACCACGTGTGAATTGCACACATGTTTTTTTTTTTAATTTTGGGTCAGCATTCCGTGGATCACAACTAAAATAGCTGTGGCCCACGCAAGTCTTAGCCGATCCAGTGGAATGATTAGCCCTTGGCGTTACGGGCTGACTGCTCAAGATACGCCATATCGCCAGCATGCTTGCTAATTAATTAGTAGCGGTACTCAGTAAAACAATGCTGTTTCTGCGAAGTTAGAACTATGTGTAGAGCCGATCATTGAGAAGCCAACACAGTGCGTCCCAGCGCATCACACTGTTGGATTTTCACCAGCTCAGCAGTGCTTTGAAAATCGCGCGCGCGTTAAAAAGTCGCCCGTGGGTAGGGTTACCATCTATGTAAGGGAGGATGCCTGTCTAGGATGTACAAAATGCCTGATTTTTCAGAAAAATGCCTGTCTGTAGTAAAAAAACTGTACGTCTTAAAATAAATAATACGCAGCAGATAGTTTTAAAGATGTATCCATTCAAAATGAAAAGTTCAAAAGTATGAATAATTTACTAACACTAAACGAATGTAGAAAAAACTAATTTACCACACTGAGTGATATTTTTCCGAAGTTATTTTTGTCAAAAATTCATTTTTTTCTGACTCTAGTGTCAAGCGATTCCTTTCTTTACTCAACTGTGCACTTATTAGGGAATTTCAAAAATGCCTGTCTCAGCTTAGCGCCGGCCGCACGCCTGTCTTAACCGTAAAATGCCTGTCAAATCCGGCAAATGCCTGTCAGATGGTAACCCTACCCGTGGGGACGAGTCATAGTGCCAATCCACTTAGAAAAAATTGTTATTACTTACTTGTACCCAATGTCCCACCAGCCCTTCTCATCCATGTGATAGTCCTGGATCTGTCTCATGGAGTCACAGCACGCTTCCCGGTCATAGCACCTGGGCACCGTGGAGGTGTGGTGGATGACCACAAACGGCACCGGCGTTTCTAGAGGAGTTACGTACACGGGTCTTCTGGCGTGCCATTCTTCTCGTTTGACGAATGGGAAGTCATAATTTGGCTTTGCTGGGCTTAGATAACATGTTAGGAGGACAAAAATTAATGTTGTGCGTCGTAACATTTCAAACCAATAATGTGTTCTGACATAAAACGTGAATAAACTTCTCGCTAAAAGAAATGTTTGATTTAGGTACAGTCAGTCTCAAGAAGATTCGACAAGAATTCATTTCATTGCCTGCCATTTGTGTTCTAGATATCCAGAATTCTTTATATTAAATGTGTGGCTACAATTATGTAACCAATGGTGCCGATTCCCTTGTTCACAAACTAAACTAAATTTAAGTTCAGTGCATCTTTTTCTTTCTATTTCATTAAGAAAAGGACAGAAGATAAATTTTAGTTTAGTCCTGTCAAATTAATCAGCACTTGACGAAAATTGACGTAATTTTAGTCGGCAAGTTTTTAATCACGTCTAAACTTGTATGGAGTGACAGGTGATGATTAATTTGACAGGACTAAACTAAAATTTATCTTCTGTCCTTTTCTTAATGAAATAGAAAGAAAAAGATGCACTGAACTTAAAGGAGATGTTTCATTTTCGGCCATAAAGTGTACGTTAATGTAAAAAAAGGAAAAAATTCCACGAATTGAGGAAAAATATTCTTTCCTGTTTATTCCCCTGATTACTTCGGCACAAAAAATAATAGTTTAACAAATTATTGCCATATTCTATTCATCATGGCGTCGTTTTATTTGCATACTGCTTTCGTCTAGAAATCATGTTACATTTTAACATAATAATATCACGTAGACGTCATTTAAATAAATATGAAAGGCATGTATTTCTGTACTATATTAAGATAGCTATCTTATACAACTTTTTTGATTAATTAGAAAGTGTGATTCATCATAAAAATAAAAAACTGCTTTTGTGGATTGTAGATTTGTAGGTACTTCTGGACGAAAATGGCTAGCTGTCGATGGTCGTATTTCTCCTGACAAACGTCAAACATTGTCGGTTTTTATTTTGTGCCCAAAAAGTATTAGATATTATGGAAAAAAACAGTCTTTATTGTATTTAGGGGTTCGTTTCCCAGGTTTTCTGAAGTGTACATGTTATGGCCGGAGTCCCATACAAAAATGAAACGTCTCCTTTAGTTTAGTTTGTGAACAAGGGAATCGGCACCAATGTGTATGTTTTGTGGTTACACATTAATTGTAGGTAGGTAAAATATTATAGAACACATTTGTAGGTACGATAGGTAATTACAATATTATAGAACAAAGATTCACAACCGGCGTGCGTGTATGAAATATGTATGAACGTATAAACGAAACAAAAGGAGTATGTAAAGCTGGTTTTACACCGGCGAGGCGAGACGTGGCTGGGATGGGCGAGAATTTAAATTTATATGCCAAAAATATCCACGCCCGGCCTATCTTTGGTGTAAAAGGTCTGGATGCGCGAGGATGTGCGAGGCGAGAATTTAAATATTTGTTAGTACAATATTAAATTTTATTTCTGTAAGAATAGAGTGTTTATTTACTTTGTAAAACGGATATATAAGTCTCGCACCGGCCATCGAGGACCCGCACGTTCTCTCTTTGTCAAGCGATGTCTTGCGCTGGCACACGCTGGTACGCGCCGGCTCACTCCGACTCTCGCGAGACATCGTTGCATACTATATTCTTCAGCTTCCAGTGCTACTTACATGTTTTCTTTCGTTTTATTTATTGTTATACAAAACTGAAATAAATAAAAGTACACGGCTCACATTGTTGTTCACTTAATGTAGGTACTCTACGCTACGGTGTCCACCCGTCCATTTATCTTACTTATAAGTAAATGGTAAATATTTAAGATACCATAGAAACTTTTGTTTCATTACAATTCTTGTATAATTTTATAATGGACTAGCTAAGACGCACCACTTAGTCCACGTGAATACTGACAGCATCGGGCGCTAGATAGCGATGGCCGGCGCGAGACATCGCGAGCCAGCGCGAGGCAGCGCTGGCCATCGCGAGACAGCGCGGTATAGCGATGGATATCTTTCGGTTAAAAGGGTAAGCGTGATTTCAATTCTCGCCCATCTCATCCTCGCCTCGCCTCGCCGGTGTAAAATTACCTTGAGGATTGTAGCAGATGGCATTTTGTAGTATCTGCCTACCCCCATGGGAAGAAGGTGTAAGTTTATGTATTTTATAAAGATTGTAGACAATGGAATGAATTCTTGTCGATGTATGTGTGTAATGTTTTTTGAGGCGTCTTCTTTTTTCGAGTAGATGGTAAAACATGTATTACCTATGTTAAATTTTTGAGGCTGACTTTACCTATTACTTTTATCCTACCATATAACAACTACATGCAGTTTAAATTTGTTACGTTTCATGGATTAATAGCTATCATGACTAAAATTTCTGTGCTATTGTTTAAATTAAATTTATCATTAATTTTTTTAATTTGAATACCAATTAATTTGCTCCGGTTTTAATTGAAGTTCATGCATTTTCAAACTGCATCAAACTGTGTGCTATTGTAATAATTTGCTGATACCTAATATAAACCAAAACGGTTTAATTCCATTTATCTTAGTTGCTAAATGTTATACAAACATTTTGAGTTCCACGTGTACATTATCAGATAAAAGTGACCAACTTGTTACTGTATGATATTATATATTTATTATATATATACTTACGTACTGTTAAAAACAAAGTTTATTTTGAATAATATGGTTTGACGTTTATTTTACGGTTCCCTATACATTTGCATACAATTTTAAGACCTGATATAACTTGGCATACTTTTATTTGTCCTAATTATATTTTCGCATAATATTATTTACGCATAACAGCTTACGCATACTTTTTTTCGCATAATTTCTCTAATCATAATAATGATTAAGCATAACATTCTAAAGCATAAATTTACTAAGCATAACATTCTAAAGCATAACTTTATTAAGCATAACATTCACAAGCATAAATTTATTTACGCATAATGATACTGACGATTGGAAAAAAACCATATCTCCTGAAGCAGGTAATACACAACATATTTGTTTTGAACAATTTTGTAGGTTTTTTCGCTTTAAGAAACATGCAAACAAGCATATACCATGCATGCAGCAAGCATGCAACATATAAACAAGCATACACTAGGCATGCAAGCAAGCATGCAGCATGCAAGCAAGCATGCAAGCAAGCATGCAGCTGGCATGGTTTCTGTCATGGCTCCGGCGCTGCGGGCCTCCGGCGGCTTCACGCGCGCTAATCGTCGCAGACGGCGTTCGCTCACCACCTGCTCCTTAGGATTTTAAATTACACTCTAGGGGTAGGCCCTTTACGGGGCGTCGGTGTGGGCGCGTTTATTGAGGCGGCAGCCAGCCCGCCGATTGAACGCGTCGCAGAGGGTCATGGCCATCCGACTGGCCCGAGGATACCGCACGGTCTCCTGCGAGGCGGCGAGCCTCCTTGCCGGATTACCGCCATGGGATCTGGAGGCAAAGGTCTTCGCACACCTTTGGGAGTGGTGAAAGGATGCGAAACGCCGGGGCTTAACTCCGATGCCGCAAGAAATCGCGGCACAGCGGACAGAGCTCTGACGGGATCTCATGGCGGCATGGAGAGTACGATTGTCGCAACCCAGCGCTGGGCACGCCACAATTGCGGCGATAAGACCTCTCTTTGAGGAGTGTCTAGAGAGGCGCCACGGCGTCCTCACCTTCCGCCTGATGCAGGTCCTTACCGGACACAGCTGTTTCTGGAGGTTCCTGTTCAGGATAAAGCGGGAGGAAATGCCCGGGTGTCGCCATTGTGTGGATCGCCCGAAGAACACGATGGAGCATACGGTGGAGGTCTGCCCGGCTTGGGCGGAGCATCGCCGTGTCCTCGTGGAGGCGATCGGCGGCGGTGATCTCTCGCGTCTGGCCCTGATTCGGGCCAAGGTACGGAGCGAGAGGAAATGGGAGGCCGTCACCTCCTTCTGCGAAGCAGTAATGCTCGCGAAGGAGGAGGTGGAACGCGTGAGGGAGAGGCAAATTTTGCGCCCTCGCGCCCCTAACGGCCGCAGGAGGAGACGCCCTGGATGTCGGGAATCACAGGCAGATTTCCGGCCACCATAGGCGCGGGCTTGCGGACGGTGAGCAATGGGTAGCTCGCCGTCCTATAAGGACCAAGCCCGGGTCGACGGCGCGTTGTGTTCCACGCGCGCCTCAAAGAGATGTTAGCAGAATTGACGGGGTCCGCTAGGGCCAATGCCTGCCGGGGTTGCGAATATGGGCTGATAGGAAAATCGTGGCCCCCTGGCAACATGGCAACTGAAGGAACACGGGTGGGTTTTAGTCAGTAAGTGTCTGACACGCCCTCCCGCTCCACCCAGAGCGGTTTGCAGCGATTCGGTTCTGTCACTAAGTTTTGTAGCACAACATAATTATTTTTTAAGACAATACCTTAATTTTAATTTAGGGTTAAAAATGGAATTTTACTAAAAATTGTCACTCTCTAAATAAACGTTATGCTGTCTTAAAAGTATTGAATTAAAAGTTTTGAAAATAACTCTTTTTTTGCCCGTGATTTCTATTAATTGTATGCCTAAATATTATTATGCTAATAAGGCCTAGTAAAGTTATGCGAATAAAAATAAAAAAATTATAAAAAAAAATATGCCAAAACAAATACCTAAGCCTTCAAGATAATTACCTATGCCAACATAAACTGTATGCCAAAAAAAATATGGCAAAGTATTATTATGGCAAAACAAATTATACCAAAATCGTTTTGCCAAAGTATATTACATTAAAAGTGCCTCCGTTTCATCATATGTAAGTGTCTTTATCCAACTGGTTATTGTTTTTTTACATTCATAACTTTTTTTTTGTGTATAAGTTAATATGTCTGTTTATTTTATTGTATAGTTGAGCAGACCGTTTATTAAATTGTCTACAAGCAAACATGGTTTTAGTTTTTGGGACTTGTGCAACAATGTCGGTCCTCCTTTTTAACCGACTTCCAAAAAGGAGGAGGTTATATGTTCGTCGCGTAAGTTTGTTTTTTTTTTTTATGTATGTCCACCGATTTCTCCGTCAATTGTGGACCGATTTTGAAAATTCTTTTTTTGTTTGAAAGGGTGTGCTTTGGAATTGGTCTTATATAAATTTTATTAACTTTGCTTGGATAGTTTTTGAGTTAGCTACAAAATACGTTTTTTTTTCCCACTTAGTATGTAGATGATATGATAAGTTTCTGTCACTGGTAGCAGGTCTACCACAACTAAAAAGTGAAAAATAAAAACTTTTTACAAAAAAAAAACAACCGACCTCCAAAAAAAAACACTACAAAATGAAAAATAACTTTAATTTCGAAAGTCGGTGGCAAAAAACGAAAATACAAAACCCAAGACACCGACTTCCGAAATTAAAGTTATTTTTCACTTTGTAGTGTTTTTTTTTTGGAGGTCGGTTGTTTTTTTTTGTAAAAAGTTTTTTTCGTAATAAGTTCAATTAAGGATCATATGGCAAGGTTTTATGCTTTTTTAAAACTATTTGGATAAAGTACAGTTTTCTTACGAAAAGTAGATCACTCATTTTATATAAGATGTCAGTAAGATATCTTTTATTTATGTATTTATATGAGTAGGTAATCAATCAAGAATATTACGATATAGTATAAATGTAAATAAAACCATTCATCTGTTTCATAATAGACCAGTATCAGACACGGATTGAAAACATTTACGTCAAAAGATTGTGATTAGGTACAAGGTCACAGTACTTCTCAAACTTCAGTTGTACATAGAGAGGCAACTATTTATGTGGCCTGTCAGGCCAGGTCAGGCCATTTTTGTATTTTTGCTGAACTGAGCCTATTTGGCGCAGCCGCGAGGCACACTTTCCTGTTAAATTATTATTTTACACTTTTTACCTCCCTCTTTTTAGGGTTCCGTAGTAAACAAGGAACCCTTATAGTTTCGTCATGTCCGTCTGTCTGTCTGTCTGTCTGTCTGTCTGTCCGTCTGTCTGTCTGTCTGTCTGTCTGTCCGCGGTCTAGCTCCGAGACCCTTAGTATTAGAAAGTTGTAATTTGGCATAGGTATACATATTAATTACGCCGATAAAGTGGTAAAACAAAATTATGAAAAAAATTTTTTTTAGGGTACCTCTCATACACGTAAAGTGGTAATGATTATTTTTTTATTTTTTTACCCCATGGTGAGGGGTATCATTGGAAAGGTCCTTCAAAAATATTGCGAGTTTGTGAAAACCATTTTTGGATTCAGGGATTCGTTTGTGAAATATTAAGCTTTAAAGTGCTAATTTTTGTTAGAGTCAAGTGTCCCCCCCCCTGCCGGCTAAATGGTTCGTTTTGGGTATGTGAAAAAAATCACAACAGTAGCTTATATAACGAAATTACAAGGAAAACTATCACAGCTAAGTAGGCTCTACAGGTTAATGAGTAATAATCGACCAACTTAACTTTGCAGTTGCAAAAACATGTTTTCCCATACATGCCGTATGGGAGAACATATTTTTCAACTACAAAGTTAAGTTTGTTTTTGGGATAAATTCATCCCAACTACGGAACCCTTCATTGTGCGTGGTCCGACACGCACTTGGCCGGTTTTTTTTTAATTTTAATTGTGTTATAATTAGTACCTGGACGACCAAGCTCTGCTCTGGTAAAAATAGAGAATGCTCATTTAATAGTATAGGATAGTACCTACTAATTCCATACTACCATGAAGTAGGTACTTACTAATTCCATGCTGCTATGATCATTATTCTGATGTCTATAATGTCATGTCATTATTCATTATCTTGTTCTAAACTTTGGGCGACCGAGCTCTGCTAGGGTGAAAATACGGAGAAAGCTAATTTAAATAGTTACCTCTCTATGTACAGTACACCTCAAAACTCCGTAAGTATGCTAAGGATTACTTTGCTATGAAGTCGAGCACGATACAGTCAGTGCGTGTGTATTTGGTCGGTACTGTACAACTGAAATTTCTGGAAGAAATTTTAAAGCTGCCAAGTAAATGATTAAAAATTAAACAAGAGATTGTCTTAACATAGTTTTTATTTACAATTATTAACTAAATATTTACAATCAGTTATAATTATTGAAAAACTTGTGATTGGTTCAATTTCTGAAGGATGAAATTCTATATTAAAATCTCGTATTTATTACTTACAACAATTTATGTATGAATCTACCTCATGTCCGCGTAAAAAAAGAAAAAAAATAAAATGGGCATAAGTGTAATGCCATAAAAAAAGGAAAACTTAGTATAGTCACAGCCCTATCAGATAGTTTCTAATATAAACTAAAATATGAATATAATCATTATCTAATTTTAATACACATCGTTTTTTATCATGTTTTGCAAATAACATATTAAATCTTGTTTACATACATCCATTAGTTTGTTAGGTATTAGTTATTTTAATTCAAATTTCCAAGAATCATCATTAATTAACTTGAAATAAAAAGCAACAAATAATTTAAAAAAAACCAGTTCATTCAATATTAATCTTTAAAAACTCAGGTTTTACAGAGTCTTAGAATTAATTAATAGAATTCTATATATAAAAAAAACTACTTTTTATGATTTTGGCAGTAAAATATACAAATGACCATGTGTAAAAAAACAATTCATTAATAATCTATTTTTAAAGGAACTTGTGTGCAAACAGCACGATCATTTCTATCAAGTTTCCCGTTAGTAAGTACGAAATAACAGTTTTGACTAAGTATTTAAAATTAAACTAAAACACAAAAAATTTAAAACATCGTTGTGTTTCTGACAATAGTTTGACGATGACAGACAGAATTATGTTTTAAATACGTTTAGCGCTATTTGTATTGTCATTGGTTCTATGCTTTATGGTTTGTACCAGCATGTCGTTCACTCATTTAATTCAAATCACTGCGCAAAATACCAGTAACCGAATTGCGTACACGTTTTAAATCACAAACCGAGGGTTTTGAAGGATATTTCTAATCCATAGCTTCATATGTTTGAAAAATTTGTCTGCTCAACAACGTAAAAAAAACGCAATGCGATCAATTGTCATTTTATTGTGTTACGCAATTATTCCGCTGGTCTGATAGAGAAGCAACGAGCCAGATAATCGTATTGTAAAAAATGTCTATTATTTTCCTGTCATTATAATGTTTTTGCATCATGAGGTAAGTCTATCCGTACACAACACTATATACAAAAACACAGAACACTCGTTCCCATTAGGTAGGTACCGTAGTAGCATTCCCTCTAATAATATCTTTCACAACATCCGGTATCTCCTCCACATCCAGCAAATCCAAGTGAGAATTTGGGAAGGGTGAGTAGTGGTCCCAGGTCTTGATTTCGTTGAAGAGAGCGTCTCCAGGACATTCTGTGGCCCTCACTTGGCGGTGACCAACTAGTTTGTAGTCTGGTTTAATGTAGCCGAGCTCTACGCCAGCTGCTATTAAAGCCATTGTTGTCTTTCGTTGTGACGCTGGTGGTAATTCATCTGGAAATAATGAGAGTTCGTTAGAAATTGGGTTTAGATTTTTGACATGGAATAATTCCATGTAGAGCGGTAGGTGAGACGCACGTACAGGACCAGTTGATCTGGCGACGCTTGGGAGGACACCTATGTCCTACAGTGGTTGTAATCTAAAGTAAGAGCGGCAGTTTACTTCTTTTTTTTTTGGTGGGAGGTGGGAAGGCGTGTCAGACTCTTACTGACTAAAACCCACCCGTGTTCCTTCAGTTGCCTGTGTGTTGCCCAGGACCTACGGTATCCCTTTCGGACTTTCCCGCAACCCTGGAAGGCATTGGCCCTAGCGGACTCCGTCAGTTGTGCTGACATCGCTTTGAGGCGCGAGTGGAACACAACGCGCCGTCGACCCGGGCCTGGTTCTTATCGGACGGCGAGCTACCCATTGCTCGCCGTCCGCAAGCCCCTACGGTGGCCGGGAATCAGCCTGTGATTCCCGACGCCCAGGGCGTTTCCTGCGGCGACTAGGGGCGTGAGCGACAGTCCTACCTTTGTGTCTTTTGGTGTTTCTATTATATTTTATACTAGTTTGGTCCGCGTAAAATTTTCGTCACTACAAGGTTCTTTACCTCTATCGTGGATGAAGCATTAAATTCCTGTTAAAAAGAAGTCAAAATGGTAAAGTGTTTGTCAAATTACCAAAATACTCTCGTCCACTCTACGTCAAATTCATTCTGAAGACGATTCATGGATTTATCGCGAGGTAGGTCCTCCCACTAAGCAAGGGGAAATTCCTTGTAACAAATTCTCTTGTTTGAATTTTTTAACAAACTTCCAAAAGGAGGAGGTTCTCAATTCGACTGTATGTTTTTTTTTTTGTGTGTGTTTGTTACGCGATTACTCCGCCAATTATGAATCGATTTTAATGATTCTTTTTTGTTTGGTAGGTGGAGTGGAGAGAGGTGGTCCCATATAATTTTTTGTAACCTTGCTTGGGTAGTTTTTGAGTTGGCTTTAATAATACGTATTTTTTCCCACTTAGTATGTGGATGATATGTTAAGTTCCTGTCATTGTTATTTACATAGCAAGTAGTGGTATTCAAAATTGTGTGGGTTAAATACCACAACTAAAAATTAAAAATAAAAGTTTTTTTTAAATGATCTTTGTTTACGATTAATTCAGACCTTATTAAAGGAAAAGAAAGTCTACAGTAACTGAAAATATTTGAGCACTTACATCTCCAATCACCAATGAGACAGATGCCAATGCTGACAGAGTTGAAGTGCAGTGAATGTGCACCCAGTGTCTCCCAGCCACGACCCTCGTATGCTGCACCATCACTGCCCACGCCAAAACTGATGGAAGATTAACGATAAATACAATGTCGTAAGCACGATTATTACCAGATGTTGGAAGATAAAAATTTGACAACCAAGGGCTTGGGGTTAGTGGCAGTAGGCTCGTTCCCTGTTACATGGAATTTAATTATAACTGGCGAAAATGTGGGTATACTATAGGTGCACCTCTGCCTAACCCTTCTGGGGATATAGGCGTGATGTTATGATGGTATGTGTCACATAATATTTTCGGTTGCTTATGTATGTCAGTCCCATACATTTTTGGCATTTCCATCATTGTTCAATTTCAATTTAAATTTTTTATTCAGGCACAATTTCATATTGTGTTTGAAATCATAAATAAATAAAATCATGTTCATTAAAACTATGAAACTAACACATTCATAATAAAAAAAATAGAAAAAAAAACAAAACGTGTGGCACTCGGGGACTACCGCGGTAAAGCTATTGCATAGCATTTGTAACCTCACCATGACAACATCACGTTGTCATGGGAACCGTCATTACATGGTAGGCGGTGGGGGTGTTAGGTTTTATTTTCGTTATGGTTATATTTTCGTTACGATACGGAATTTCTTGATTCGGTCGCCGCGCTCAAAGCCCGCGATATAAGCTATGCAATAGCTTAAAAATAATTACGAATTTAACGTTCAATGCAATTAAAAATTCTATAACATTACAAGCTACTACATACTAATAGTACCCAGTCTCACATAACTATAACATAATTCCAGCTTATTATTGTCCCACTGCGGGGCAAATGCCTTTTCTCATTCAGAGAAGGCACGAGCACTGAACGTTGTCACCACGCTTGCTCAAGATCGTGAGGAAACCTGGACTTTATAGTTAATAATTATAAGTCTGAAATCGCCTACATTAACTAATATAATATTTTTTTATACGTGCACATGTCATCCTAAACTAAACTGTCGGTGTATCTGTCCGCTGCGGTCGGCGGCCTGTAGCGCTTTGTGAGTACCGGTGCACGGATTCTACATGGCTCGCTAAGAACAAGTTTTTACTGGGACTGTTTTTGTTGTAATCGTGTTTTTTTAATGTATGTATTATATTTGATTAAGTGCTTATTTATTTAGTTTAAAAAAATACAAATTATGTATTAGGTACTCGTATATTGAAACTGTTTGTACTCTCCGTCACTTGTCCTTAACGGTTCATTAGAAAACCAGCGTCAGACAGCATTTGTCTGGCATTAATGCTGAAATGAACCTTTTTGGCGCAGCCGTGAGGCACACACTATTGTTTTAAAAACATTATTTTTTATTTCCACTGTTATTTGTGTTTTGTGTTTCGCGAACTGTGTCCAAATAAATGTTTTTTCTTTCTTTCTTTATCCTCTATCGAATACAGGCATTTCTCCAATAGGAACGTTCTAAGTCTTGACTTTCAAATTATAGTTTTTAAGTCCAAAGTCAACCTGATAAAAATCCACTTAGGTATTTGATATTGAGGACTATGTTGAACAATCTTAAGTTATCGCTGGACGCTGATAAAATGTCAAATCTAGTTCTGGTCCCTAGACTGGGTAGCCCAGTCGCTCCACCTCAAACGTTGACTAATGAGTAACCCTTACCAGGGCCGTCTTAACCATATTGGGGACGCCAGGGTGCAAAAATCAGCCAGCACCCCTTGCAAACGAAAAAAAAAAACGAAATTTTTGTGTTCCATTAAAAAAAAGAGTAAGTACCTAATATTTACTCCACAATAAAATAAGGTACATTTTCAAACACCAAATTAAATTTTTCTGGCCAAAATGACTGACAGTCTGTTTTAAAATCAACGTTCGATTTCAAAACAAATTGATCGACTCGATCGACTTGCGCCCCGTAAGACCTTACGCCCGGGTGCTACGCACCCCTTAGACCCCCAGGCAAAGACGACCCTGACCCTTACATAGTTGTGATAAGGCTAGGCTGGCGGTATTTTTTTGTTTAAAATGCTAAGTGGCACCTAACCAATTAGTTACTAATTAAATAAAATGCAAAAACACTCACTGGTAACCAACATCCCACCAGCCCCGGTCATCCATATGGAAGTCTTGCATGTGCCTCATAGCGGAACAGCACTTTTCCTTATCATAGCAGGCTGCAGGTGTGTACGAGTGGTGGATGACCACGAATGGCACCGGGGTGACAAGTGGGGTCGTCTTCTTTGGGGTCCGGGCCTGCCATTCCTCTCGGGAGACGAACGGAAAGTTGTAGGTGTGGACCTCATTTTCTAGGGATTCGGCTGGAATTAAATTTGTTATTGTTAAGTCGGTGCTTTTTTGAAAAGTGGATGGTCGAAAATTTTCTGGCAAGTTTTGATAACTTTTTTGAGTTATGTCTATGGTCAGTGTCAGGTTTTATGTTGATTAAAATATGATTCGCGGTCGTAACAAATATGGCTTTCCTCAATTATAATCATTACAATCAGCAATAGTGATTAAGAAGAAGATAAATGACACCTTTGCTAACTTACGAAGTTGTATTGCTGATTGTAGTGATTATAATTGAGGAAAGCCATATTTGTTACGACCGCGAATCATATTTTAATCAACATAAAACCTGACACTGACCTGCAAAATGCAAAAAACTTAAGAAAATTTGAATTTCGCGGGCTACCCTGACGCTTCCCCCTTAACAGAAATAAATTCTTAGCAGTTGTTACATTGTGAAATACTTTAGTAAATAATATGAAGCAGTTTTTATTTAACAAGTAGTTTATTCTAAAGCTTTAATTGTTTTTTTTAATATAAATAAGAGCTTGTTATAAATAACGATACCTGGAAAGCATCGCATTATAAAAATGTACTTAGGTGATGGTCATAAAAATATATTAAAAAAAAAAAAAAATCGGCATTGAAGATGGCTAATTTTAATTAACGCTTTTAAGTAATTTAAGCAACAAACAAAAAAAAAGAAGAAAAAACAAAAAAAATAAGAAAAAAAGCAAAAGTCAATACCTGAAAAAATAAACATAATATCCTCACCTGTATTAGGAAGACTCATAGCTGCAACACTTGCGTACACGCAACTCAACACCAGCACACGGAACATCATCATCAGCTTATGTACGTACGGAAACTACATCCATTAGATCACCGGCACCGTGACACACTGAAACAAAACACGATAGTTCGTTATCTATGTTTATATATTTTAGTACATATAGTGTGTTGATCGTAGGTTGTTTTTCATGTAGCGATTCCAATGCTTCCTTATCTGTAGTATGTTGCTGATGACGCTTTTAATCAATAAAATTTATTGCGAGGGAATGTAGAATTGTTTGTAAGAAAATTAAGAACAGTATCTATTTAAACCCGCTATCTAATTGCGTAAACATTTTCGTAAATTATGAGTAATTGTATCATTTTGACAGTTCAACGACATTCATTGCGGTATTATGAATCAATGGATTAGCAATTTCTTTCAAAATGATTCAGATTTTAATTGATCGTGTATTACGCAATTAGGGTGAGACTGTAACAACACCTCACTTTTGTAAACGCGATTGTGCTTTTTATTTATATTTCATTACGGATCAATGTTCTATGCAAGTATTTTTACTTTAAAGGTTTTGTAAACGCGATTGTGCTCTTTATTTAGATGAGGTTACGGACCAATGTTCTATACAAGTATTTTTCTTCCACCACGGCGATCTTATTCGAGTTTTCACTTCTGTCGACACTCCCGGAGTGCCACTTTTTTCTATTTATCCTTGTTAGCTCGTAGCAGGTTAGGACTAAAAATAGGGTTTGAAAAATTATAACCGGATTCTTAAGGTGCAAAAGAATCGGGCAGAACAAATCAAGTCAAATACACGGCAAGTTTAACAACCAAATTAATTGGTAATTGTTCTCTGTTTTGCAAAAACGAGCAGTGGTGGCAGCCGCGACTTACGAGTTGTCAGAAGCTTGAAAGTCTGACAACCAGTCTTACCAAGGGGTATCTTTATACCCAGTAACTGGGTTGTGGAGGTCAGATAGCCAGTCGCTTCATGTAAAATACTGGTATTCACTTGCATCCGGTTAGACTGAGAGCCGACCCCAACATAGTTGAGAAAGGGACACAATCGACGTGAGCAAATTTCGTCCTGCATCCTGCGTAAGTTTCCATCCATTATATTATACGGAGACTCCTCCGTGCCTCGGAAAGCCCGTTAAGCCGTTGGCCATTCGGCGGTCATTCGCAGATCTTTGTCAGAAGCCCGAAAGTCTGACAACCAGTAACTCTAGCTATCGATTGCCTATCTGACCTCCGCAACCCAGTTACTGGGTAACAGCAGGGGTTCGAGGAATGTCTTAAATAAATTAATAGTTTAAAAAACACTAGAAAAACACGCTTGAAACCTGATCGTGTTCAAAGTCCATTACGTGGCCTTTCTCACAAGTGCAAACACGGCTATGATACGATATTCTATCATGGAATGCCAGTGCCTATCTTCCGGCTTCATCATCAGACCTTGAAACCTAATCGTAGTCAAAGTCCATTACAAGACTTTTCTAAGAAATCCAAAACAGCTATGATACGATTTTCCATCATGAAGTTCCAGTTCATATCTTCCGGCTCAGTACCATATTATTGTATCGTCATCAGAACTACATACAGCTGCCAATTTTCATTACGCTACGATCCTTGGAAGATGGTTAAATTAGTTACCTCAGATTCCATTACATAGTTAGTTACATACAGGTCGACCAAATTTTTTGGGAATTTTTATTTTTTACATTTTGGCCTGGACATAAAGTTCTGGCCAACCCGAGGCAAAACCCACACGGTATCAATCAATCTGCCTAGCCTTTTCCCAACTATGTTGGGGTCGGCTTCCAGTCTAACCGGATGCAGCTGAATACCGTATTTTACATGGAGCGACTGCCTATCTGACCTCCACAACCCAGTTCCTGGGTAACACGATACCCCTTGGCAAGACTAGTTGTCAGACTTTTTGGGCTTCTAACTACCCGTAACGACTGTCAAAGACCTACAAATGACAGCCGGGACCAACGGCTTAACGTGCTTTCCGAGGCACGGAGGGGTCTTGGTATGATGATGGTCACCCATCCACAGACCAACCACGGCAAGCGTAGCTTAACCTGATCGATCGACCCGTGCAGCTATTATTACTTAGCCACAAGCCATCAACATTGAATGTTAACTAATTTAACATCTATGCAAACAAAGCCGCGCGCGCAACTAGTAATTAAAATTAATTTGTTGTAGTTACGCATGCTTATGCGTTGTGACTACATGTCATACACACAACATAGTGACGCGGGATTAATTATTATCTATACCTACGTAATTATCTATTATCAAGGCGAAGATAACTAGTCATTGGCTGGAGGTCAGGCTTAGAGGTCAATATCTCCATCTTCACGTTCAGAGGAGGGCAATTTATGTTTACGTAGAGGCCATAAATTTTTCCTTTTTGCACCTAAATAGGTAAAACTATGACCATCCTTTTGGGCTGTGCCGCAGACGGGTATAAGGCATAAAGACTCCCACAGACAGGCGCGCGCGACTCTCGTGGAACAATTTGTATGAAAACTTCATGGAAATTGTTCAACTGTACCAGAGTCGTGTCGCGCCTTTCTGCGGGGGCCTTAAGTCTTATGGTAGGTACAGTTGGGTTAATAAATTGTTAAACAAATTGAATTCCTGCATCAATTTGCTGTGTTATAGCCATTTAAGACATCTGTCAAAGAATGACAGTCGTGGTTTGAATATACGGACTATTTTATTTCAATTTGCTTCACAATTAATTTCCCCGACTTAACCTATCACTCCGATGTCTATATAACTGTCTGTCTGTCACTGGTGGTTTTCTCTAAAACTATTTTGGCTTATATAAATTAAGCACTTGTGTACATTTATTTACAAGGTGCGAAGTTTTAATAAAATTGTGAACTTTGATCCAGAAGGTTCAAAAGAGGTGGTTCATTTTTTCAACAGAGCGATGACCTATGATATGACGCTTTTTCATTCAACATTGACTCACCGCGAACAGCTCAATCTATCGGTAAATTTAAATCTACCTAATAACACCTAATCGGTCATACGGGCGGGATTTCCCCGTAGAATACGACACTGAACTTGATCAAAACATAATTAAATCAATAAAATGAATGGTCTGTTGATGAATGGAAAACTGATTAATTTATTTGCTTATGAATGAAAGATGATACAACTACTAGAAACAGTGGCGGAGCAAGATCAAAATTTGATGTGGGCGAGGTACATTTCGCGAGGCGATCTGGTGCCGCAAGAAGACGAAAAAAAAAATACAGTTGAACAGTTGTCAAATTTTTAGGTTCAAAAATATTGCGGGTCTGTGAAAACCATTTTTCTATTCAGGGATCAGGGAATATTAGGCTTTAACACGTTTAGTGACGGGAACCCTCCTGGAGGGCTCATGTCAATATATTTATCGTTTTAGGACGAGTAATTTTTTCGACGCGTTCACGTCTTTTATGTAATTAATAAACCTTCGTGAGGCCGTAGGCGGTGGCCCACGTCTTCCACGCCTTACGCCGCCTCTGATTAAAAACTTTGCGGTTCGGTTCTTTGTGATGAGTAACAGGATTAAGGTAATTTAGGTAGTGTTAATAGCTTCTGTAAATAAATACATCGATCTTAGTTTTGCTGGCCATACATATTTATGCATAATCCTGTAGATCTATACTCCATTTGAAATAAGATTAGACATTTAAATAAACCTTTTTTATAGTCCGTTCAATCGATTTTGACTTCTATTGCGTTGGTGGCATGACTAATGGCAGCTGCAGTAAACAGTTGGTATTGTAACCACTTTTATGCTTTTAATGCCATCCTTATGCCTACGGTATAGAAGTCAAAATCGATTGAACGGACTGTAAAAAGGTTTGTTTAAATGTCTAATCTTATTTCAAATGGAGTAAGTATACTAAAGTCTTAAGCCGGGTGGTTGAGGTCCATTCTAGCTAGCACCCTGTGTAGCTCAACCTTATTTTCGGGAGCTCCACGACCCGAACCTTGTTTATAAAACTACCAAAACTTTGACTTGAAGAAATAAGTGTCTTTTAAATATTTACACACGGCTACATATCCAGATATATATTTCCAGTTTATACTGATCTCGCATTTTGTAGTATTTTCGTACAATGAGAGCTCAGCTTATACTGGAAATGTATAGCATGATATGTAGCCATGTGTACCTACGTACAGAATTATACCTATATCTACACTAATTTTATAAAGAGGTATTTGTTTGTTTGTAAGTTTGTATGTAGGTGGTAATCTCCGGAACAACCTGTCGGATTTGAACATATATTTTTGCATTGGATACTTGGATAGCCCAATTCTTGAGGAAGGTTATAGGCTATGTAACATCACGCTACGACCTTTAGGAGCCGAGCAAAAAGAAAAAAGTCTAAAGGAACGCTAAGTGAAAACGAACTAAAAGCGCGGGCGGGCGATGGGATTCGACGTAGTGAGTCGGGGGGTGAAATTTCACGCGAACGAAGTCGCGGGCACATGTAAAATTTTGAGATGGGCCGACTATGACTTTGGCCGACAAACCGACTAGTCGGCTGCAAAATGGTCGAAGCCAAGCCGATCATTGCTTTCGGTTGAGTTCGGGTGACATCGGCAATGTTCATGACTACGCTTTCGGCTCGTAGGTGCCGGGCGCGCGGACTTGTCGGGAGATGTTTTTGTTTACATTGAAAGAAAGAAACAAAGAAAAGAAAGAAAGAAAAATAAGTTTAATTGTCACAGACACACGTGCATAAAAAAAGAGAACAATACAATAAAATAAAACAATAAATTTAAATATAATCACGAGCACAAACAGAAATATGCGGCAGCTGCTGGTACGTCATGACTGTGACAAGAAGGCTTCCACTCAGCATTTTTTCTATCATTGTTTACGTGCGAGCCGGGAGTTTCCTATTCTTTCGTATCTTAATTTCCTATCCTATTCTAGATGGCTCCATCTCAGAATACCAGATTCTCAAAATACCAGATTCTTAAAACACCAGATTCTCAAAATACCAGATTCTCAATTGCACTGAAAGTAAACTTTAAAACTGATTCTATAATAAAAATAAAAATAAAAACACTAAAGATTTCAATTTAATTTCAATCACCGTCTTTTAAATTTTTAAGCATATTTTAATACGTGTAAGAAATGGGCCGACTAGTCAGCTTCCCGAGTAGTTGGTACATCACTAGTAAAATTGTCACGTTATTTCGGGGTAGGTATCAAGTAGGTATCCCAAGGATCCTTCTATATAATAGTAGATTGTTATATGAGGGGCTAAAATAACCCATTCTATCGCGGTAGTTTTATTCCCGAGCTTTAGCGAGGGAGTAAATAGAAACCGAGTTATAATGGATTTTAGCGCCATGTGTTACACACTACTTTTCACTACGATTGCGAGAAAATAAAATAATCCAATACAATATTAAATAGTATAAACTATTTAATATTGTATTGGATTATTTTATTTTATTTAAATGTACAATTTGTACAATTCTGGATATTTAACGAGATGTTTTTTTCCGGCAACTTATTTTCAGTCCTCTGTGAAGATGTTCTCACTAGATGATGACATTTTCACTGTTGTAAATTATGTTATGGTCACCAATTCAATTCGTAATTAGAGAAAAATTCTAAAGATTTCGCGCCAATGCCTTTTTATTTCTTCTGTAGCCGAAACGCAATGCACGCATTCTACCGAAGAGATAGCCGCATTTAGTTCCATTTTCAAAAATAAAATGTTCTTTTTTTTGTGCACCAGTAATAAGTCGAGTCCATAATCATGATTATTCTACATAAGAATAAAGACTTTTTCGTTTATCAAGGCTCTTTGGAATAGACAAAAATTAAAAAGAAATTACTTTTTCCCCTAGAGCAAGAAATGCTATTTTTTCCCCGCTCTGGCGCAATGACGGCCTTTTTGAGCAAGAGGAGTTAATAGACTTTTTCGTTTTTGTGGGCTCGTAGGTTACAGACAAAAAAATATTTTTCCCCTAGAGCAAGATACGCTATTTTTTCCCTGCTCTGGTACCGTACAATGACGGACTTTTTGAGCAAGAGAAGTTAAAACACATTTTTTCAACAGGATAACTAGAACAAATTCTATTGATATATCGTTGCCTCGTGTAAGGAATCTATGTCGTATATATGTAGTCACGTGCGCATTACAACAGTAATATGTGTGGTGACGATAAACTTACTATACTCCATTTAAAATAAGATTAGACATTTAACTAAACCTTTTTTACAGTTCGTTCAGCCGATTTTGACTTCTATTGCGTTGGTGGCAAGACAAATGGCAGCTGCAGTAAACATTGGTATTGTAACCACTTTTTTTGCTTTTAATGCCATCTTTATGCATACGGTATAGAAGTCAAAATCGGTAGAACAGGCTGTAAAAAAGGTTTGTTTAAATGTCTAATCTTATTTCAAATGGAATATAGTTAATGTGAATACCGTACATTGACAACTAATAATGTGTATTTATGATTCATTTTATGTAACAATTAATAAATTGATGCATTCATGTTTTGTAAAAATAACCCGGTATGGGTTATTTTTACTAAAGAAACAAGGTAAACTCTAATGTAGGTACAGTCATCTGTAGTATCTAAGATGTGCCGGATGTCCGTATCCGTACTCGTTTATTATGGGTATCACTGAAATACTATTAACTTCAATCTAATGCTAGTTTTCAAAAAAGTAACTTGGCAGCTTTGTCACGCGCACTGACATCTGACTGAGTAAGAAAGTTGAGATCCGTATCCGTATTCGCGGATCTCTAGACCCTATGATCCGTATCCGTATCCGCGGATAACATTTTTTAAAGATCCGGCACATCAGTGGTACTAATTACTTACTAGTGAAATTCACAACTGGCTTTTTCCTACTAACTTAGCAAGGGTCATACCTTGAATATTAACAAATCCCGAATGTACTACACTATACATATTCCTCAAGATCACAACTTCATAAAAAACGGTATGAAAACATGATAGAAATGTAGGATTTCATCAATATTCCTTTGCCGCGATGTTGTTATGCAACTTTGAAAACTTTTTAAAATATGCGTGGGTTCAGTAAACGGTTACTCAAACTTAAAGCATTTATTTCAATTAAACCATTTACAGGTATTTTTGACAAGGAGTCGTGAGTCCGTCAGTCAGTCAGAAAGTTACAGCCAATTGCCAGTTCCAAAACGTAGATCTGTCCATACAGATCCTTCTCTTTAGAAGAACGGACAAGAAACTCCATGGACACTCTTTTAAATAAAAACATTGCAAAATTCTGGGTACATTATTCTTGTTGCTTCTTTATGTGAAAACAATTTAAAAAAAAACAAATTTAATAGATAATAAATGTCTTGTAGGTCAATACTCTATACCTCTCCATAGAACCATATAGGTATGCGAAGTTTTATACTTTAGCCAAAAGACAAAAAGTTTTTTCTTTTCAAAATTATCCAAATTCTTACTTCAAAAATTCAAATTCAAAATATTTTATTTCATATAAACTTTTAAGGGCAATTATGAAACGTCAGAAGCTAGGTGCACGGTTCCAATTGGTCGTTTCCTATGGAGAAGAGCCGGCAAGAAACTCCACGGTAAAGGTTATAACACATATCAACTCTGAAAGGGATCGTCGCCGTATCAACTCGAGCCATTCAGTATTCTTTGTATGAAACTCCCTACTGCAACGCACACTAATCGGAATCGTAATGTGATCGCCTCGCCTCGGGACAAGCTCGCGAACCGCGGCGATACGGTGTCGATCCCTTTCCTAGTTGATATGTTCACCTTTACTCTTTTAAAAATATTTGGCTTTTACAATAATTTTCAAATATAACAGTGTTAATATGTAGGTATGGGAGGGAAGACAGTGTAGGTCTTTCAACAAGTACCAGGTACTCAACAAAATATAAAATGGTCAACAAATCCACAGTCCGCTAAGCCTACAGCGTTCTCACATTCACGAAATTAATAGAAAAAAAAAAAAAGTATAAATAAATAAATTTAAAAATATAAACCTATTTTAAACAAAATGACATGATTGCTATTACTTGCGCTCATTATTGCTATTAATTACGCTATTACCTATATTTGCGCTGTACTGTACTTATCAAATGGTCCGAATTCATAGGAATGTCTCAATTTCATAATTGGTATAATTTCAAGTATTAGGAACGCCGAAATACAACATGTAAAAATATCGACTCACCTTTGACAATTAAATCGTAACACTGATGCAATAAACACTTTTGACCACAAATTATCCTTATAGTAAAACTAGTTTTTTTTTAATAAGGCACACGTATTCATAAGTTCACAACACAACGTTAGAGCGCTGATAAATGTATTAATTCACCCTACACTGTGTTTTATATAGCCATTTCCTTGCGCGGACGCAGCGCAGGTGAATCCCCTGAGCGCGTTGAGAAACGGCGGTCAAGTTTAGCGTGTGGTTCAGTTTCTTTTGGGCAAAAGTGTTATTTTTAGGACTTAGAACGTTTTATTTTTAATCAACTTCAATAAAAGAAGAAGGTTACGCATTCGATTAGTGTCTTTTTAACCGACTTCAAAAAAAGGAGGAGTTTCTCAATATGAATGTATTTTTTTTAATGTTTGTTACCTCAGAACTTTCTACTGGGTGAACCGATTTTGATGATTCTTTTTTATTTGAAAGCTGGTGCTTCCCGTGTGGTCCCATATAAATTTTATTATCTTTGCTTGGATGATTTTTGAGTTAGGTTCAATAATACGTATTTTTTTCCCACTTAGTATAAGGATGATATCTTAAGTTCCTGTCACTGTTATTTACATGGCAGGTAGTGGTATTCGAATTGGGTGGGGTAGCTACCACAACTAAAAAAAACTTTTTACAAAAAAAATATCAACCAACTTCCAAAAAAAAAATACTACAAAGCGAAAAATTACTTTAATTTCGGAAGTCGGTGGCAAAAAACGAAAATTCTGAACACCGATTTCTCCGTGATTTTTTATCTTAATGATTATTTTTTTACAAAATAGGATAGAACAAATAGTTTGAATGATGTTTGGTGATCTGGTTTGAAGAGCTGTCGTTAGGTAAATTGTCGTGGTTGTCTTATTTAAATGGATGTAGATAAGTACCTACTTACCTACATAATTTAGCACTTCATTACTTTTAATCATCAGTGTTTGTACTTATAATCTTTTGTCATTTTCTCCGTTGTAATATTGAATAGTTAGGGCATTGCTGATAATTTGACTGTCTTTTTTCGACGTTCAAATGATGAAATTCGTTTTTTAATCCCAGAGACTAATTTGACATTTCAAGTGATTGTTGTTTGTTTTTCAATTTGGAGTTTGACATTTGCTCCTGTCAAATTAGTCTCTAGAATTAAAAAAACGAACTTTTAGAAACACCGAAACCAGAAAGTACGACATGCATTTATCTAGATTGTCTTTGCCCATGTAATAAGTTTATGTAGGTGCCTATGGACGAGGACTTTCTTTTCCTCAATTCCTCATTCTTATTATATTAACAATAAGTTGTGGAAAGTCCGTAGCTCGGAAATCTAAAACTCCGAAGTTTTGATAACAGGGCTTGTAATTGGGGATAGGGTATTTCCCAGTCATTAATAGCGGAGGTCATAAGTTTGACATGACATGTCATGTCAATAGGGTTGCCAACTTACTTACAAGATATAAAGTATATTATCGTCAAAGTGGGAAAATAAACAGTATTTCGGAAAAATAAACAGTATCTCGGAAAAATAACTTTTTACAAAAACAAAACAACCGACTTTGACGAAAGAAAAAATTGGTAACTTTAATTTCGGAAGTCGGTGTCTTTGGTTTTGTATTTTCGTTTTTTGCCACCGACTTCCTTTTTATTTAGGTACCTATAGCTCTGGATAACAGTGAAAACAATATATTCATATACTTTATTTTTGTTGAACAGTAAACAGTATTTTAGAGTGAAAAACAGTATGATACTGTTTTTAACAGTATGGTTGGCAACCCTATGTCAAAGCTAATTTTATAGTTATTTAGTTCATTTGTAACAAAAAGCTATAATGTAAAACTAACCAATCAATTAACACATTCCAGGGTTAGGTGTGGAAGATGATGAGAGAGAACCTGGCCCAGCACTCCAGCAGTGGATACGCATCGCTGGAAAAAATCCCTAGTTGCAGTGACGTTATCCTGTCAATGAAATACCTAAAACAAAAAATGGAGGAAGATTATTGAAGGTAATGTTGTTGTTTTCCAAAAAGGTTAGGTTGTTACTTGTTTTATATGATTTTTCACTCCTCTTGCTCAAAAAGGCCGTCATTGTAGAGTACTAGAGCGGGGAAAAAATAGCATTTCTTGCTCTAGGGGAAAAAGTAATTTCTTTTTAATTTTTGTTTGTTCCAACGAGCCTTGAAAAATGAAAAAGTTTTTATTCTTATGTAGAATAATCATGATTATGGACTCGACTTATTACTGGTTCACAAAAAAAAAGAAGAACATTTTATTTTTAAAAATGGAACTAAATGCGGCTATCTCTTCGGTAGAATGCGTGCATTGCGTTGCGGCTACAGAAGAAATAAAAAAGGCTTTGGCGCGAAATCTTTAGAATTTTTCTCTAATTACGAATTGAATTGGTGACCGTAATATAATTTACAACAGTGAAAATGTCATCATCTAGTGAGAACATCTTCACAGAGGACTGAAATTGAATTGCCGGAAAAACATCTCGTTAAATATCCAGAATTGTACAAATTGTACATTTAAATAAAATAAACTATTTAATATTGTATTGGATTATTTTATTTTCTCGCAATCGTAGTGAAAAGTAAAGTGTAACACACGGCGCTAAACCCCATTATAACTCGGTTTCTATTTCTCCCTACCAAAACTAAACTACCTCGTTACAATGGGTTATTTTAGCCCCTCGTATAACAATCTACTATTATATCTGTAAGTTTGAACAAATTCTTACACGTCAATCTTATTTTTTACTTAAATGAGGTCGGCATTTCCTATCAGATCAGACTACTCAGAGAAGAAAGACCGAAACTAAACTCAGTGGTCACGTCTCAGTTCAGATATAATCTGGTCAGAAGATCAATTCTCGTACATAAAAACGTTCACATTCAAGTAGCAATCTGTCAAACTTGTCCAAAATGTTGGTAAATAGATTGTACTTAGGTACATATTTTAGACAGATTGCCCGTTTTTGCCGTTTGGCAAAAACTAAGACGTAGCGCTGTCAACAGTGACGTGAAGCCGGTTTCGTAAACATGTGTGCACGCAGTGAGGTGTAGTTTGATTGTAAATGTGCATGTGCGTGTGAGCGTGTATACACAGAGCTAAGGTGTAGTTTTGGCATGCTTCTCTGTATTGTTCGCAGCGCTGTGTCTTGGTTTTTTACTTGGTCTGAGGTAGCTCTAGTATGCTCTAATATGTCTATCTAAACAATATGTAAAAAAAACCCTGTCCAATCTGAAAGAGCCACATAGGTACTGCAATTAACTAAAAGTAATAAAAAAACGTGTGGCACTCGGGGACTGCCGCGGTAAAGCTATTGCATAGCGTTTGTAACCTTCATACTTCCTATTTGTCAACGCTACACTTGGGATGATGACGTGATGACATAAAACAAAAATTACGTTCTCATGACAACATCACGTTGTCATGGGAACCGTCATTACATGGTAGGCGGAGTGGGGGGTGTTAGGTTTTTTTCGTTACGGAATTTCTTGATTCGATCGCCGCGCTCAAAGCCCGCGATAAAAGCTATGCAATAGATTAATTAAAAATCTTATTATTATTGAAAATAAAAAGTTCTTGCTATTAAAAATCACATTTTCAGTAAATACCAAAATTACCTACCTCAAATCCATAAAAAATTGTAAAATTTTCAACATGCAACTTATACTTAGCACGATCGCTAGTCGGCTGGTCTGTGGTTACATCAATCATTGCTGCGCCATTTGTCATGAAATGGCGTAGTAGTGATTGAGTTAACTTTCTTTTATATGTTTTGTTGTGGGTAGTTTTAAGTATTATATTATTACTAACACTAGTCTATAAGAACATTGTTACTAACAAAATGGACACATGGTCTGAAATAAAGTCTTTAATTAGTCTTTTATTATGTAATGACTTGTAGACACCCGCTAAACGACGGCCGCCCGCGCCCCATGTAAAACCGGTAAAATTCCTCATTGAAAAAATATTTGACGATTTCTTTTTTCTTTTTCCTGAACATGACCACATAAATAGACTCTAAGTACGATACCTAACACCACGGATCGGACAGGGTTTTTGTAGTGAAAACTTCTTTAGGCGCGTTGGGCATTTTTGAGATGGGACTAAACCATTGATTTCGCGACACTGTAACGACACCTCATTTTTGTAAACGCGATTGTGCTCTTTATTTATAAAATGTTACGGATCAATGTTCTATACAAGTGTTTTACTTTAAAGGTTTTGTAAACGCGATTGTGCTCTTTATTTTAGGTTACGGACCAATGTTCTGTACAAGTATTTTTCTTCCACCAAGGCGATCTTGTTTTCAAACCAACAGCAATAAAATAATGCCTAAACAAACTTTTGACGGCCGACCGTGTAACCCGATATTTTTCAAGTTTTCACTTATGTCGGTACTCCCAGAGTGCCACTGTTCTTTTTTTTTCATTTTGTATAGGCTTGCCCCCTATTACATGGGACTTAAACGTAACTGGCGAAATGTGGGTGCACTTGCACACCTCTGACTGATCCTTGTGGGAAAACAGTTCAGATTTTTAATGTTAAATGTCTCTAATATTAATGTATCAAGAAAATCAAAAAGCTGCCAGAAATGGAAATAATGGGAGGAATTATTACTTGTAGTTATGGAAGGGCACAAATAGTACATTACTGTCGCGGCCAGCAATTATAAGACATTGATGGACGTAAAAAAGGGGGGCCGAGGCGAAGTCGAGGCACACATACGTGAGTCCATCAATGCCTGGTTGCGGCTAAGGCTTGTAAGACACTTTTCTCAAACAATGCGTAGAAATACAAAATAAGTAAATTAATTATAAATTCCAGAATCAATGACGAACAAAGAAAATTTTTCACGCGCCAATATGTTCATTTGTTTCTTCTTTACACAGATCTATTCGCTAAGCCAGTTCGAAATTTAAATAAAATCTTAGATAAGTTACCTCCTTGGTTGTCATGTGTTGAAGTAAACAGTTAGTTCTATTTTTAAATAACACGACAGATAAGAGTTTTCATAGTAATTTATTTGGCCGCTAAACAGGACAGATATGGATATTCATAGTAACATTGCCGGCCGGACGCTCGCTTGTTTTGACCAGTACCCTAATTGCGTAACTTATTTTCGAAAACAATTTTGCCTAATTTGTTTCATTGAACTGTCATAGTTCAAAAACATTCATTGCGTTATTTACGTTGTTGAGCAGATTTTTATCCATCAAATCGAAACAGATTGTGGTTACTAATTCATCTCTCTTCCAAGTGAAACCATTCAGCCGATTCTAATTGACGAAAATAAAATAGTGTTTTTCAGATTAAGGCTCTCCTCCCACACAAAATATCTGCTGTCCCATACATTTTGATCGCGTAGGTATTGCACTTTTCTATGAAACACCTGTTTTTTTTTTAATAACCGACGAAACTTTTAAACGCATGGGCGTTCAGAATCATGTACTGACTCCATGGTACAGTTTTTGCGTCAATGTCCCTGCCACCCAGTAGATATTACGGTTTACGGTTTTAGACATTTATTTTCTCATATTACCTACGCACAGTATTGTTTTTGCCTCGAAAAGCGGACATTCCCTTTTTATTAACTTATCCGATAGAACAGGTTATTTTAAAAGTAAGAGTAAAATACCCGTGTGACAATTTTACACCAAACACGAGTAAAAAAAATATTTGTTTTTTTTTTAACTTTTCTAAATTAATTCATTACAAAAAAAGTAAGCACTATTTTACCCTTTTCTTTATTATGTGTCATAAAACTATATTAACGGTATTTGAAAAAAAATACAAAAGAGTACTAACTAGTACAGATGTAAAGAAATATGCTTTTTTTGTGTTTTTAGATTTTGATTTTTCATGGTTGTATTTTTGCTTAGTTGGATTCAATATTTATTGTGAATCATATTTAGACGCCAACCAATCACTAAAAAAAAAACTACATCCAAATCTCGTGGTATCTAGGAGTTATTCACTTCTAAAGTTTTTTCTGATAATTTTGATTTTAGGGTCATCAACTTCACAAAAAATAATATTTTTTGTTGTTTTTTGTTTTGTTGTGGTTTAAATTTTATGTTGGATTTTATTTTATCATAGAATAATACTTACTTTTTTATGTATACATATTTACACCTACTCTCATTTTTACAAATAATATTTTTATTATTTTTACATCGAACTAAACATACAACTACTTTAAGTTAATTATTTATACTTATATTTTTCATGCTTTATTGCATGTCAAGTCATGTGCGGAGATGAACAGGGTGAAGCACACCTTACACGAACCATTTCAAGCTACTTTCGACCACCTAAATCTATTAGACCTACTAAGTTCGTTAAGGCCCCGTGCTGTGAATTCACTCGACAGAGTTTAGGTAAATTCTTGCGATGCTATGTTTGTGTGCACCGTTCACGCACACACGCCTAAACATCGAGCTTAGTGATCGCTTAAACAGTTTTGATCCTATAGACGGTATTTTGTTAAGTTACGTAGGTACGCATATGAAATAAGTCTGGAATGTTTGTGTATATTCGTTTAGTATATTTATAACAATTCTGTTTTATATGGAATTTTATACTTTTTTTATGGAAAACATGAAAAATTATTACCTACATGTTGAGTTTTATGGGTTTATGGGTTTCATAAAGGGGGTCGAAATTTTCATTATTTTTGCGATAAGACACAATTTTCGAGATATAAGCAAAAGAACAGAAAAAAGATACAGTACAGTTTTTGCACCTGAATGAGTTATTAATTTAGTGAAAATGAAAAATTCGCTATTCTGAATTTGACTTTTTTCATCTAAAATTTTGATTGGTGCCGATTCTCTTGTACACTGAACTAAACTAATTAAACTATCACTAAAATTCCTTACTTTTGACTATGAGAATCTCAAAGCTATTACGCAAAATAAATTCTCTAAATTTAAGAAAATTTTTGGCACATCTAAATCAAATTCGACAATCGCGACTCAACACGTGATACCTAACCACGTGAATCTTTTTAGAGCCGGAGGCGCGCATGGACAGCAGCCTCGACGTGTTTTATATGGAACTTTTCACTTTTTGTATGGAAAATAAGAAAAAATATTACCTACATGTAGAGTATAAGGGGTTTAAGGGTTTTATAAAGGGAGTCGAAATTTTCATTATTTTTGCGATTGGACACACCGTTTTCGAGATATAAGCAAAAGAAAAAAAAAAGATTCAGTACTGTTTTTGCATGTGAAATCGAGGTGTTGGTGTGAATTTAAAGTTCATGACAATCAATTTTATTCCAAATGTTTTTAATCGCGAAAAATAGTCAGATTCAGTTAGAAAATCTAAATTTTAGTTGAAAAACGTCAAATTCAGAATAGCAAAATTGCTATTTTCACTAAATGAAAATCTCAGTACCATCTTAGTACTGTCAAACTAAAATCTAGTTAAGTTGTGTAACTTTAGTCTATTTCAGAATGGGAAATCGTCATTTGACAGGAATAAACCAAATTTTGGTGATTTTTTGTCTAGTTTAGAGGCATTTGTGACAAGAGAATCGGCACCATGTCTAACTAAATCTGACTATTTTTAATCGTGATTAAAAAGGTGCGGAATAAAATAAGTTGTCTTGAACTAAAATTCACACCAACACCTCGCTTCAGGTGCATAAAACAGTACTGTATCTTTTTTTTTTCTTTTGCATATATCTCGAAAATGGTGCGTTTAATCGCAAAAATAATGAGAATTTCGATCCCCTTTATAAAACCTTTAAACCCCTGACACTCTACATGTAGGTAATATTTTTTCTTATTTTCCTTACAAAAAGTAAAAATTCTAAATAAAACGTCAAGGCTGCCCCCAGTGCGCCTCCAGCTCTAAAAAAAATTCACGGGGTAGGGCAAACAAGTACCACGTGGACTCGCGATTGTCAAATATAATTTTAGTGTGTCAAAATATATTTAAATTTAGAGAATTTTTGTCGCAGAATAGCTTCAAGATTTTCATAGCCAAAAGTAAGGAATTTTAGTGATAGTTTAGTAAGTTTAGTTCGGTATACCTCTAAACTAAACATCACCAAAATTTAGTTTATTCCTGTCAAACGACGATTTCCCATTCTGAAATAGACTAAAGTGACACAACTTAACTATATTTTAGTTTGACAGCACTAAGATGGCACTGAGATATTAGTTTAGTGAAAATGGCAATTTTGCTATTCTGAATTTGACGTTTTTAACTTAAAATTTAGATTTTCTAACTAAATATGACTATTTTAATCACGACTAAAAACATGTGGAATAAAATTGGTTGTCATGAACTAAAATTCACACCAATACCTCGACTTCAGATGAAAAACAGTACTGAATATTTTTTTTCTTTTGCTTATATCTCGAAAACGGTGTGTCCAATCGCAAAAATAATGAAAATTTTGACACCCTTTATAAAACTCTTGAACCCCTAACACTACATGTAGGTAATCTTTTTTCTTATTTTCCACACAAAAAGTGAAAAATCCATATAAAACACGTCGAGGCTGCCCCCCCTGCGCGCCTCCGGCTCTAAAAAGATTCACGTGGTTAGGTATCACGTGTGGAGTCGCGGTTGTCAAATTCGATTTAGATGTGTCAAAATTATTTTTAAATTTAGAGAATTTATTTTGCAGAATAGCTTTGAGATTCTCATAGTCAAAAGTAAGGAATTTTAGTGATAGTTTAGTTAGTTTAGTTCGGTGTACAAGAGAATCGGCACCACTGTTTCACTAGCATACATGATGTACAGACGCCAGCACATCAAGCTACCCGAAACTGTCAAATTTTCCCAATCAACTTTGAGCCTTAGACATCAGCAATAAAGTTGAAAATCTATTAAATAAATTTGACAGATTGTAGTAGCTTGATGTGCTGGCGTCTGTACATGCAGAGTAAAGGTAATATGTGTAGTTTTTTAAATAACAGTTAACAGCTGTCCAAAAACCAGACACCAGATATTGCCCTAACACACTTCTTTTGTACCCGAAATGCCATTAAAACTTCAACGGAGTTGCCCCATAATATCAGACCATATGATAGCCCAGACGATATGTATCCGTGATATTCAGTGACTGCTGCGTCTACGGACACTGTTGATCGTACACGTTTTATTGCGTATACGAATTTGTCTAGTTTATCGTATACGTAATTGATGTACGATTTCCAGTTACAGTTTTGGTCCATTATTATCCCCAAGAATTTTGTCTTTACTACTTGTTCTAGGATAGTGTCTTCATATTTTATACTAAGAGTCTGCAAGTTTGATGATGTTCGGAATGTTTAATATGTCTGCAAAAGTTCCATGGTTTTTGTTAGATAATGTTATGCGAGCAGTATTACCATCTTTGGTGGTGCTTGCATTGGGTCGCACCACATCAACCAGAAGCCCCATTTTTTCTCTTACTTCTTGTTGCACCTTTTTTTAGTTTACTTCCATAATTATATGCTCTGGAGAATTGTGTGTGAGATATCCTCCATTTTTTTACTTGCATCTTGTATCCTAGACATCGCGAGCCGGCGCGAGACAGCGCTGGACATTTTTCGGTGTAAAAGGGTAAACGTGATTTCAATTCTCACCCATCTCATCCACGCCTCGCCTCGCCAGTATAAAACCACCTTAAGACACGTATCTACGCGTGCAAAGGACTTATTCCGTACTTTATAAGCGATTCATCTGAGGCTTGAGAAAGCACAAAGTCAAACTTATTAAATTGACAGGAAGTCGCCTTACAAAATGGGCATCTTATTTGTGACGAAGTGTTAGTGATTATATTGAGCACTTCCCTACATTATTATAAAAAAAGTCCCCCGCCGCGTCTGTCTGTCTGAACGCGATAAACTCAAAAACTAGAAAACGGATTTTCAACCGGTTTTCACCAATGGACGGAGTGATTCTTGCGGAAAGTTTTTGGTGTATAATTCATTGAGGTTTTGTGTAAATTAGCTGAAATATGACGATTATTATCGAAGATGTCGGAAAAATCATGCCGACTGGGAGCTTTACTGGCTTGCGTTGCGTAAACCGTTAAAAGATACATCAAATTTATGTTCTACAGGATTGAAGATCTTAAAAAGTTCAACAAAAAATCCGCGATAGCATATTATGTCTATCTTCTAAGGATGACCCACAGTAACAATTATTATTTTTCAGAAAAATGAATGGTTTAAAAGATATCACAGATTCAAAATCACGCGTAACAAAATAATTATGGTTGAAGCGCAGCGGTAGGAGTCGATAACCTTTTCCTGGACTAATATTTAGTTATGTAATCCCGGTACTGCCTGGTAGTACGTTCCCGTGGGACATTTTGCGAAATCCACGC
Organism: Agrochola lychnidis; assembly: GCA_963680765.1. NCBI lineage: Eukaryota > Metazoa > Arthropoda > Insecta > Lepidoptera > Noctuidae > Agrochola > Agrochola lychnidis. The sequence continues at coordinate 10,303,957 of OY796868.1, read as the reverse complement.
GGGCCAAGCCGCGGGCAAACGCTAGTTACCATCTATAAAGGTCAAGTAAAGTTGAATTTTTGCCGTTCATGTTAGGTTTTTTGATGCTTTTACGCAAATGCTGTGCATTTCTTTTATTTGGTCTTCTACCCCATACCCTTCATTGGCTAAACGAAATTTAATTCATTTATTATATATCATACGTATTTAACGTCGTATGATATTAGTTAACTTACAAATATCCAAACGGAAAAAAAAAAATGGTACATTTATAAAACTGGTAGGATTACTAGCATTATAATTCCGTTTATTCATTTTAGTTGAATTAACTTTTTAATTATTCATAAAATAATATGAAAATAGTTGGATTTATCATTAACAATGTAAAAATCAATGTAACTTCTTTCAGATAACCATGTTATTATGTCCTTTATTTATTTTTACACATATTATTTTACATTTTTAAATATTTCTTAAAAAATAAATATATAAAAACGTTTAAAAATACAAAAATTTTAGCCCACCGGTATCGGGAACAAGGTCCTATTACAATGTTTTTATAGATTTTTCGATAAAAAATACATTTAAAAAAATACGATTTGTGCCAACCCTAGCGCCTAAATTTCAGAATCCTGTAATTTCTAGATACCATAAGATTTGGATGTGATATTTTAAATCGGCACTCCTTAGTGCCAAAACAACAGCTTGTCTCAATATTGAATCCAACTACCATGAAATAAGCCCGTAAAAAAATAAAATCGAAAATATGTAAAATTCGAAGTTACTCACTACCGGTTAACGATAAAAATTGAGCGTTTGCTTGATAATTTACTTATTATAAAGCAGCAAGTAATTGCAATCAAAGATATAACAAAAACGGATTGGATCTAAAGTTATTGCGATTTCTATGGTCTTTATGGAAACCATAGAAAAAAATTGAAAAAATTTATATCTCCAGATTGCGACAAAATTGTCACACGGGTATTTTACTCTTACTTTTAAAATAACCTGTTCTATCGGATAAGTTAATAAAAAGGGAATGTCCGCTTTTCGAGGCAAAAACAATACTGTGCTACGTGGTGGTGGTTTAGGCACCACCAGTCGCGCTACACAGTGGGAAAAAAATTACTTTTTTTGTTCAAAAATCTGTCTACACTACAATTTTTTGACGTATCGCTGTCATTTTTTTTTTATACTTCTGTGATAACACACTTTGGTGTGTCACTGCTACTTTTCCTTAAAATTCATTACTATAACCTCAAAAAATCGGGAATTGAAGCAAAAAACAATTTCTAAAAAAATATTTTAACAAAAATCAATTTTCAGGGGTTTTTCAGATCCCCTTTGTCATGAATTTATTGTCTGTTTATAAAAATTCAAAATGGCAGATACAAAAAGGCAGCCCAAAAAAAACTTTGATTCATTTCCCGAGTTTTAAAAGATTTTTTTTTAAAGAAATTTCGATGTTGGAAAAGAGGCAGTGACATACCAGTGTGTTATCTCAGGAGTGTATAAAAAAACCGGCCAAGTGCGTGTCGGACCACGCACAATGAAGGGTTCCGTAGTTGGGATGAATTAATCCCAAAAACAAACTTAACTTTGTAGTTGAAAAATATGTTCTCCCATACGGAATGTATGGGAAAACATGTTTTTGCAACTGCAAAGTTAAGTTGGTCGATTATTACTCGTTAACTTGTAAAGCCTACTTAGCTGTGATAGTTTTCTTTTTAATTTCGTTATATAAACTACTGTTGTGATTTTTTTCACACACCCAAAACCAACCATTTAGCCGGCAGGGGGGGGCGGGACACTTGACTCTAACAAAAATTAGCACTTAATATTAGCTTACAGCTTAATATTTCGCAAACGGATCCCTGAATCCAAAAATGGTTTTAACAAACTCAATGTTTTTAAAGGACCTTTTCAATGATACCCCTCACTATGGGTTAAAAAAAGAAAAAAAAAATAACATCACCACTTTACGTGTATAAGAGGTACCCTAAAAAAAAATGTTTTTTATAATTTTACTTTCCTACTTTGTCGGCGTAATTAAAATATATACCTATGCCAAATTACAGTTTTCTAGTACTAAGGGTCTCGGAGCTGGTAGACAGACAGACGGACATGACGAAACTATAAGGGTTCCTTGTTTACTACGGAACCCTAAAAATGGCAGTAATACGTCAAAAATTGTGGTGTAGGCAGATTTTTGAACAAAAAAAGTTTTTTTTTCCCACTGTGCATCGGGGCGGAACCGCGTTCGTGCGAATCTGCACGGGTAAAAAGAAAAGAAAGAAAGAAAGAAAAACCATTTATTTGCGGTAAACATGACGCAAAAAATAGTTTAAAATACAAAAATGAGAAAAGGCAAATCGGCTATCGCGTACCTATTATAATCTCGCGGTATGGTCGCGGCATCGTTTGAAAGTTTACTTTACTATACCTACCGGCACTGCACCGTATACGGAAACCGTGTGTAAAAATCTATTAGCCAAATGATTTGGAAAACTGTTTTTTTTTTGTAATAGGTACATGCAGTATTTACAATTCCAATGCTCGGTTCCCATAAACAAAAACGAATCGCTTTTCTTACCAATGCTACCTTTTTATTCCTAAACTGGGAAGGTCTTCTATACAAAGCTATGAGGTCTTTGCTTCATTATCCTATACTATTAAACGAGCAATATTTGTATATACGTATATATATTTGTTTGTATATGTATAGATTTGTACTCACGTTCTCGAAATCGACTCTAACGATTTCGATGAAAGTTGCAATATATCTAGAGGTTTACGGGGCGAAAAATCGATATAGCTAGGTCTCATATCTGGGAAAATTAGTTTTTTCCGTATTTTCACCCGAGCAGAGCTCGGTCGCCCATAGTTTAGAACAAGATAATGAATAATGACATGACATTATTGACATCAGAATAATGATCATGGCAGCATGGAATTAGTAAGTACCCACTTCATGGTAGTATGGAATTGTAGGTACTATCATATTATTAAATGAGCATTCTTTATTTTCACCAGAGCAGGGCTCAGTCGCCCAGGTACACACGGCTACACATCAAGCTATCCATTTCCAGTATAAGCTGACCTCGCATTGTACGGAATTCCTATGCAATGCGAGATCAACATAAACTGGAAATGTATAATAGCTTGACGTGCAGCCGTGTGTACTTAGTAGAGATACAAGAGTCTTATAGTCTTACAAATAAACGTGATATAACAGTTATACTCGAGAATTAAACTAAGAATACCTAAGCAAAATGTCTTGGTGGAAATATCATCGCTATATGTATTTGGTATACCTAAGTTATTCTTTGTTTATTTATACAGCCTTTAATCTTAACCAATAATGGTCCATAAATTCTAGGAATCGGTCATTAGTATTATGTTTATTAAATGTCTTATCGCTCAGGACATTACCTATTAGAATCAATATTATTTTATCTATGATAATGACATGCCGTATATTATATAATCTCAAATTGATAAGACAGATCATTTGCAAATAAAAACCCCCTTGAAGTCCGGTATAACATTCAAGCTTTTTTTCGTATCTTTGATCTTGTTTTGATAAGCGTGCGTGCCTATATTTAGACTTACCTATTTAAATAAATCTATAAGCAATAAACTAAAGCAAGGTAAAACGGTATAAGAATCATATTATTCCTCTTAGTTGACGCTCAATGGTGAGATGCCTTTTTCTCAAACATGCTTGGTTTGAACATTATTTTGACAACCTTCTTCGAGATAAATCGAAATTGCTGTTCTGTACCCTAATTGCGTAATACAACACAATCTGTTTCGATTTGAAACAGATTGCTAATCCATTGCTTCATAAGTTGGAAAAAAAAATTGCTCAACAACGTAAATAACGCAATGAATGTTTTTGAACTGTCATAATGAAACAAATTAGGCAAAATTGTTTTCGAAAATAAGTTACACAATTAGGGTACTGGTCAAAACAAGCGAGCGCCCGGCCGGCAATGTTACTATGAATATCCATATCTGTCCTGTTTAGCGGCCAAATAAATTACTATGAAAACTCTTATCTGTCGTGTTATTTAAAAATGGAATGAACTTTTTACTTCAACACATGGCTACCAAGGAGGTAACTTATCTAAGATTTTATTTAAATTCCGAACTGGCTTAGCAAATAGAGCTGTCTAAAGAAGAAACAAATGAACATATTGTACTATTTGTGCCCTTCCATAACTACAAGTAATGATTCCTCCCATTATTTCCATTTCTGGCAGCTTTTTGATTTGGTTGTGAAATATACATTCATATTAGAGACATTTAATATAAAAAATCTGAACTGTTTTCCCACAAGGGTCAGTCAGAGGTGTGCAAGTGCACCCACATTTCGCCAGTTACGTTTAAGTCCCATGTAATAGTGGGCGAGGCTATACAAAATGAAAAAAAAAAACAGTGGCACTCCGGGAGTACCGACATAAGTGAAAACTTGAAAAATATCGTGTTACACGGTCGGCCGTCATAAGTTTGTTTAGGTATTATTTTATTGCGGGGTTTGAAAACAAGATCGCCTTGGTGGAAGAAAAATATTTGTATAAACATTGGTCCGTAACCTAAATTATAGAGCACAATCGCGTTTACAAAACCTTTAAAGTAAAAATACTTGCATAGAACATTGATCCATAACGTTTTATAAATAAAGAGCACAATCGCGTTTACAAAAATGAGGTGTCGTTACAGTGTCGCGAAATCATTGGTTTAGTCCCATCTCAAAAATGCCCAACGCGCCTAAAGAAGTTTTCACTTCAACAATCCTGTTCGATCCGTGGTGTTAGGTACGTATCGTACTGGGCACGCCACAATTGCGGCGATAAGACCCCTCTTTGAGGAGTGGCCAGAGAGGCGCCACGGCGTCCGCACCTTCCGCCTGACACAGGTGCTCACCGGACACGGCTGTTTTGGGAGGTACCTGTTCAGGATAAAGCAGGAGGAAACGCCCGGGTGTCATCACTGTGTGGATCGCCCGGAGGACACGGTGGAGCATACGGTGGAGATCTGCCCGGCTTGGGCAGGGCATCGCCGTGTCCTCGTGGAAGCGATCGGCGGCGGTCCGGCCCTGATTCGGGCCATGCTACGGAGCGAGAGGAAATGGAGGCCGTCACCTCCTTCTGCGAAGCAGTAATGCTTGCGAAGGAGGAGACGGAGCGCGTGAGGGAGAGGCAAATTTCGCGCCCTCGCGCCCCTAACCGCCGCAGGAGGAGACGCCCTGGGCGTCGGGAATCACAAGAAGATTTCCGGCCACCGTAGGCGCGGGCTTGCGGACGGTGAGCAATGGGCAGCTTGCCGTCCGATAAGGACCAAGCCCGGGTCGACGGCGCGTTGTGTTCCACGCGCGCCTCAAAGAGATGTCAGCAGAATTGACGGGGTCCGCTAGGGCCAATGCCTGCCGGGGGTTCGAAGAAAACCGATAGGAAAATCGTGGCCCCCCCTGGCAACACGGCAACTGAAGGAACACGGGTGGGTTTTAGTCAGTAAGAGTCTGACACACCCTCCCGCTCCGCCCAGAGCGGGAGAAGTTATTAGATAACTTCCCACACAAAAAAAAGGTAGGTATCGTACTGAGAGTCTACTTATTTATGTGGCCATTTTCATGAAAAAGTAAAAAAAATCGTCAAATATTTTTTCAATGAGGAATTTTACCGAGTGTTTACATGAGCGCGGGCGGCCGTCGTTTAGCGGGTGTCTACAAGTCGTAACATAATTAAAGACTAATTAAAGACTTTATTTCAGACCATGAGTCCATTTTGTTAGTAACAATGTTCTTCAGAATATTCCACAACAATTTTGACACTGACAGTTCTAGAACGCGGCATGGATGTGTTGATCGCGTTCGGTTTCATTGGTGAAATTCACCCTTAATACATTCGAGTCCACCCACTTTTCATAGAGCTCATTAGCCATGCCGCCATATATATGCGCCATTAGTTGTGAACCCTCCAGGAGTGCTTCTGGTACTGAACGTGTTAATCGTTAAAAAACAATCGACACGCGCAGTCGCGTTCCGCCTTTTTGTTTTTGCCTCAGGAGAAGCTTTTGCTTGGATTGTCCTCTTGTCTGATTATTATCAGACAATCCCTATTATAGGTACTTATTATTTAACGCTGATGTTACTAAAAATTATGATATAATCTGTGATTACATTATTTTAATTAATGAATTCTAATTATGATAAGAAAAATATTTTAATTTATTCGATTTTCTTCGATAAGGTTATTCCCCTGAGACTACATGAAGTTTCTAAAAGATAATCTCGAAACGGTTAATGAACCGTACTATCAGTCACTCCATTCCTTTAAATCTGTGATTTTGAAAAAAAACACATACAAGTTGGCAGCGACATCGATGCGAAAACTGTTACTATGGATTCAGTAACTACATAATTCTGAACCCTCTTGCGTTGAAATTTTTCGTCGGTTATTTAAAAATAAATCATACATTTTGACCGCGTAGGTAAATGAAACAGCAGATGTTTTTTTTAATAACCGACGAAAAATTTCAAGGTAGGGTTCAGAATCATGTACTAAATCCATGGTAACAATTTTCGCGTCGAAGTCCCTACCATTCTGTACATATTTCTTGATTTTTCGATAGAATTTTGATTCTCCTGAGGCAAATAGAAAAAGGCGGGACGCGACTGCGCGTGTCAATTTTTTTAATGATTAACAGGTTCAGTGCCGGAAGCCCTCCTGGAGGGTTCACTAATGGCGCATATCGCTGTGCGCAATTAACATTGTCGGATCTACATTATTGCGATTTTTAAATTATTGCTTTAAAAAAAAAAAAAAATAAAAAAAAAAAAAAAAAAATATCTTTATTTCAGACCGAAATTAGTCCATAAGTTGTTAGTGGTTAGTAACAGATTGTGCTTACATACTATGTTAGTGTTGTTAGCAATATAATTAATTAGTTAGCACAAACCTAATGCTATTTTTACCCAGTGTCTTTGGATGGGACAGTCCGGTCTGCTAGCAATCATTTTCAGGATACCGTTACGAGTGTTACGCAAGCGTTGTAGTAAAGAAGCCGCTTTCTTGCGCATGATGGCGTGAAAACCATCCGTGTGCGCTGCAGCAAACATTCCAGACGCACTACAACGCCGCGGCAACCGCAACAGCATCCTGAAAGCGTTGTTGTATTGCACGCGCAGGACATTGTAGGCTCGGCTCGTATATGACACCCACAGGCCGCTCGAGTAGAAGGACTGACAGAACGCCTTAAATAAACTGACTTTGACGTCTGCCGTGCAGCGAGCGAACCTACGGGCGAGCATATTACTCCTCACCGCCAACGCCCTGCGCTCGCGCTCTATATCGCCATCATCCCGTAGGTCATTAGTGACAACATGACCCAGGTACTTAAAACTATTCACAACGTTAAGTACTACGCCGTTGAGATATACCGGAGGTACACGACGGGGCTGTTGCTTAGGTACCGTAAACACTAAGACCTCACTCTTTTTTGAGTTATATTTAAGGCCGTTTTGAGTTATATTAAAGGTCTTAGAATAAATTATAAATTTAAAAATCGCAAAAATGTAGATCCGACAATGTTAATTGCGCACAGCGATATATATGGCGGCATTGCTTATGAGCTCTATGAAAAGTGGGTGGACTCGAATGTATTAAGGGTGAATTTCACCAATGAAACCGAATGCGATCAACACATCTATGCCGCGTTCTAGAACTGTCAGTGTCAAAATTGTTGTGGAATATTCTGACAGCTCTTGAACGCGGCGCACTTAACCTTGCTAAACTATCATTGTGGTCGCTAAGCATGCCAATTTTAATAAGCCTTTGACGATGACGATGTGGTTGTAGCCGTGGAAGCACATTCTCTGACTGAGATACAGCCAATCACACAGCCAATACGAAGCCACACCCTCTCAAATTATGAGTGTCTAGAAGAGATAAATTATGAGAGTCTGCACTCAGCGCTCGGTGTGGTAACACGCCGTGTTCGAGTTCGCAACAAGTCCATCGTCATCCTGAGGATGCCTCGTTGAGAGGTGAAACACGTGTCGATTTATTTCAGGAGTTTTTTATGGCTCTTTAGAAATAGCTAAGCGGAACAGGTTACTAAACATATCCACGTCTATTGTATTTTATAATGGATTTCCGCAAGGTCACGCCTGAATCAATTAACTGACTAGAAGACGCCTCGGGGTTTATATCAATTGTATATCCAATCGTATCGTATCGTAGTACTGGGTTGTTAGTTGTAGAGCTTTTTGTGTTGGTTCGTCTGGGGAAGTACTGCCACCATGTCTATTTCTGCCACCAAGCAGCGTTGTTGTGTGTTCACCTTAACGCGAGCCGTCCACCGCGAGCTAAACGAGTTTAGCTTGTCAGTTTTTCATACATGTAGGTGGACGCACATGTATGAAAAACTGACGAGTTAAACTAAACTAGTTTACCTGCCTCGTTGGTCTAGTGGTCGCAAGCGCTACTGCTGAGCATGAGGTCCTGGGTTCGATTACCGGGTCGAGCAAAGTGTTATTGGGTTTTTCTATCTGGAATTTCTCAGTAGCAGCCCGGAGTATGGATTTGTGCCCGGTTGATGGCAATAGGCTCGCCCCCTATTACATGGGACTTAAACATAACTGGCGAAATGTGGGTGTACCTGCTACAGGGACACCCCTATCCTTCGGGGAAACAAGGCGTGATGTTATGTTAAACTAAACTAAGTGCAAACTAACTTAGTTTAGCTGGCGGTGGACGGCTTGAGTTAAGGTGGACACACAACAACGGTGTTTGGCGGAAGAAACTCGCATAAGTAGGTACATAAAAAAATACCTAATGTTTTTAATTTTTTATTAATTAAATATTTACAAAAAATATTAAATTGTTACGTAAAGGAAACACTCTGTACACGCGCATTTGTCGCACTTGTCATAGTATAAAGAGAGGAAGTACGTTATCTTCATACAAACGCACCGCGCGCGGCTTGTATGTGTGCGCGGCTTGTATCTATGCGTCCCCGCACGCACACTTAACAAAATCTCGGCTGTTTTAGAGTGCGCCAGTCGGGGCTAACGCCGCACAAGGTTTGCGCGTCGCGGCTTTTCGGCACTGCTAAATGTATGAAAAATGAGTGATAATCGCAGGAGAAATTATTGCTGTGCGTTTGGGTGTCTAAATAATTCATCGATTCCAGAGTTGTCTCTGTTCAGATTACCTACTGAACAGAAAAGGTAACCAAGTCACATTCTAGCATATAATTTTTACTTGATGATGAGATACCTACTTATTTTTTGTTGTATTAGATAACTATCAGACAGACGAAGTAGGCAGGCCTACTTTCCCACTAAAATGTATTAGGTACCTACTTTTGATCTGTCAATTGATATGCCGCTAATGCTTTGTTTACGTTTAGTCATGCCGATTTCTCAGTATTGTAGGTATAGTAAAGTAACTAAGTACTTACAGTTATACCAGTTACTTTTTATACCATCTTTTATACCATGTTTTTAAGCAAATAAATATTATTCTGTTCTATTCTAAAATCGTAATTTCAAATATTTGACGAATTGTGAATCAGATAAATAGAGCAAAGTTCGAATCGTAACCATTCGTAACAGAAAATATAAACCGCAAATATAACTTTGTCATTCATACAAAAACTATGAACATCATCGTTTAGGTAAAACCGACCTCACAAACCCTGAACCCAGACAACACATTGAATTTTTTCACATACCCAAAACCAACCATTATGCAGGGGCCCCCCCTGCAAGTTTAATGGTTGGTTTTGGGTATGGACACACTTGACTCTAACAAAAATTAGCACTTTAAAACTTAATAGTTCGAAAACGGATTCCTTAATCCAAAAATGGTCTTCACAAACTCACAATATTTTTGAACGACCTTTCCAACGACACCCCACACTATGGGATTATTGAGAGAAAAAAAATCATCCTAACTTTACGTCTAGGGGAGATAGATCCCTGAAAAAAAAAAAAAACATGATTTTGTTTTACCACTTTATCGACGTAATTAATATGTATACCCATGCCAAATTACAGCTTTCTAGTACTAAGCGTCTCTGAGCTAAGCCGCGGACAGACAGATAGACGGACATGACGAAACTATAAGGGTTCCTTGTTTACTAAGGAACCCTAAAAATAGAACTTCCCGGCCCTTGCTAATTTCTAGGTACTGAATTACAATTTAGCTAAAAGTGACAACCCTGAGACAGGCAAGTATGGTAGGCAATTATATCGCGGATTGAGCCGGAGATAGCCTACTAGAACTCTTTATACTATGCACTTGTCTTTCCACGTTGAAAGACAAGTGCGCGTGTACAGAGTGTTTCGTTTACGTATCAATTTAATATTTTTTGTGAATATTTTATGATAAAAAAAAAACATAATTTGTTTGTGTACCTACTTATGCGAGTTTCTTGTAAGAGTTTAGTTTCAATTAAGTAACTTATCGTAGATATGACTGCGTGAACATTTGCCTGGTTAAATGTAAACATAAAAATAATATCTTAACGAATAAAGAGATAATTTTTTTGTTTTCTGGAATTACTGACCCGATTACAGAAATTCTTTTACTGATAGAAAGAGTGCCATAGGATAATTATTTATATAATGTTTTATGGTATAGGTGACTTCCATGGCGGACGAAGTCGCGGGCAGAAACTAGTAAATAATCATAATTATCAAAATTTTAAAATTGGACATTCTTATCAATTATTACTTACCAAAGTAAGTATGTAACAATAAGTATGTAAAAAAACCTTCTCCAATCCGAAAGGGGCACATAGGTACAGGTAGGTACTGCAATAAAATTACCAAAAAAAAACGTGTGGCACTCGGGGACTGCCGCGGTAAAGCTATTGCATAGCATTTGTAACCTCCATACTTCCTATTTGTCAACGCTACACTTGGGATGATGACATAAAACAAAAATTACGTTCCCATGACAACATCACGTTGTCATGGGAACGTAGTTCCGTCATTACATGGTAGGCGGAGTGGGGGGTGTTAGGTTTTTTTCGTTACGGAATTTTTTGATTCGGTCGCCGCGCTCAAAGCCCGCGATAAAAGCTATGCAATAGTGTACCCTTAGACAGGGTGAATCAATTTAAATATCTAGGACATGTAGTCACGGCTGATCTCAGGGATCATGCTGACTTGGAACGGGAGCGGAGGGCTTTATCTAAAAGAGCTAATATGCTGGCCCGCAGGTTCGCGCGTTGCTCTGATGGCGTGAAAATAACTCTTTTCCGAGCATATTGCACGTCCATGTACACCTGCAGCCTGTGGGCTAATTACACGCAGAAAATCTACAGCACCCTCCGCATCCAATTTAACAACGCGTTCAGAGCGACGTTGGGTCTGCCTCGCTACTGCAGCGCTTCGGGTATGTTCGCATGGGCGCGCACGGATTGTTTTCATGCGACCATGCAGAAGCGCTGCGCGTCTCTAGTGCGCAGAGTGCGGGCCAGCTCCAATGTCGTTCTGAATATGATAGCAAATAGGTTGGACTGTCCTTATGTGCGACACTGCTGTGACAGACAAGTTACATATAGTGTCGCACGTAATAGACTATTGAAATGACTAAGGGCTAATTAATTAATTATGATTGAATGATTGAATGTAATTTGAATTTAATGTTTCTAATTTGTGTTGATGTTGTGTTCATATTGTATTTATTCGTTTGTTTAGTAGTGTAGTGTGAGCTTGGAGACGCAAATGTAAAGATGATTTCAATATGGGTTATGTGGTACCTGAAATAAATGAATTTTATTTTTATTTTATTTATAGCTTTAAAAAAATTATTTTATTTTATTATCATTGAAAAAATAAAAGTTATTGCTATTTAAAATTCACATTTTTAGTACCAAAATTGCCCCAAATCCATTAAAAATAAGAAAAATGTCAACAGGGGTGATAAGTTATAAATAACTTGTAGATACCCGTTAAACGACGGCCACCCGCGCCCTATTTAATAACCCGGTAAAATTCACCATTGAAAAAAAATGTGGCGATTTTTTTTTTCTGATAATTACCATTTACATAAATAGACTCTCAGTACGATACCTAACAACATTCTCACAGATCAGACAAGGTTTTTTTACATGTTCTATGTGTGTGATATTAAATTCTAAACACACTTACCGTTATGATTAACAGGGCAAAGTCCTCTACTATAGTTTGACCAATACCGCTGTACCGCGCCTTATGAATACGCGGCGAGGCGGGGGGCAGTGTTGACCAAAGAGCGGCGGGCGGGACGCCGTGCGCCGAGAGCTTTGACATGGGGTCTCAACTCGAACAAATTATAATTAGTTCTGAAAAAAAAATCATAGATGGCAGCATAGGTAACAAATATGAAATTAACAATCACTAAAAAGCGATAAACGGCTGATTTTGGCGTAAGTATGATTAGTAAAAATCAAAACTTCTTGTTTAATGCTGATTTATCTATATAAACTCATAAATCATCTATTTTCAACAAAAATGATGAATGAAACATTTTGTTCAGAGCTCTATGCAATAAATAGATGGCGTATTATTCAATTTGTCATCACATCTGTCGCTATTATTTTACGTTTAGTAGTAAATTAAACAATTTTTGAAGTGAAAACATCTTTAGGCGCGTTGGGCATTTTTGAGATGGGAAAAACAATTGAACTCGCGACACCGTTACCGACATCTCATTTTAGTAACCGCGATTGTGCTCTTTATTAATATCACGTTACGGATCAATGTTCTATGCAAGTATTTGTACAAAGGTTTTGAAAGTATTTTTTTTTTGTAAACGCGATTGCGATCTTTATTTAGATAAAGTTACGGACCAATGTTCAATACAAGTATTTTTCTTCCACCAAGATCTTGTTCAAGTTTTCGCTTCTGTCGGCACTCCCGGAGCGCCACTGTTTTTTTTAATAATCTATTACCTACTTTACGTAGAAATATAATATCTGAAAGAAATCTATACATGTTTTTGGCAAGTACCTACCTACTTATATTTTTATCATTTTACTGAAAAACCGGCCAAGTGCGAGTCGGACTCGCGCACGAAGGGTTCCGCACCATTATCTATAAAAACGGCAAAAAAATCAAGTTTGTTGTAGGGGAGCCCCCTTAGATATTTATTTTATTCTGTTTTTTAGTATTTGTTGAAAAGATTGTAAAAACTATCTTTGCTTTGTTTAAATTCAATCTCTTTTTATTGTATGTAATTGCATATCACGTGTGCACTGTGAACATGTACATTCTATAACGCTACCAAATACTGGGTACGTCTTTCATCGACTTGAATATGCCCTGGCGGCTGAGAGTATGTCATGCTCACTCAAATGTCTCGCTGATGGTGGCGTGTGTGTTGCAACACTAAGGAGACGATAACTGACTTTTCATGATTTTATACTGAAGATGACGTCTAAACGAGTAGTGTTAGTAATTTAGAAAAAATATATGTTGAATTAGAGCATTTTCTTAATATTTTAATATAGGCATATTTTTGATTATGTTTATATTACACAGTGAAATTAATTTGTAAAGTTATGTCTGACGCGTATAAAAAACCGAGAATGACGCAAAATCTATCAAGCGTATTTTTCTGAAAACTTCACCATCTTAAAGATAATTAAATTATTGATCGTTTAGTATACGTGTTTTATTAAAATACCGTTTGATTTACGGGTAATAAATTAATAATGCGTCTAATTTGGGTCAGCGCTCCTTGATGGGCGAGTCCTATTACTGGCTGGTCGTACGACGCGTTGCGTGAGCTCAGTACAGAACACGCAAGCTAACCATTGAAGGTCACTGTAATATATCTGCGTCTTAAGTTCCCTTCAAAATGGTTGAGCTAAATGGTGCTGATCCATTCGTCATGTTCGTGAACGGGCGCTGTCAGTAGGGACTGGTCATCTATTAGCTGCCACGGTTTATTTTAATTTTTGAATTGTTTTTGTTTTATATTTTTATTACGGACGCTTTTAACGTGCACGTCTTTCCATATTGTTCTCACATGTATAATTTCAACATGAATGATGTAACCAATATTTTGTAACAACATTTTTATTTAAAAGAGTGACCATGGAGTTTCTTGCCCGTTCTTCTTCATAGGTACCTACTACAATTAGGAATGGGCAACTAGCTTCATCTTTCTGACTGACCGACCCCTTGACAATTCAAAAGTACCTGTAATTGGTTTATTTGAAATAAATGCTTTGAGTTTGCACTATGCCTTGGCAAACACGAGTGGAGGGGGTACGAAGCAGAGCATAAGAGAACCACGAACATAAGAACACACACAGACACACCCCCACACACACAGACACCCCCACAAACACACAGACACCCCCGCATACACACACAGACACACCCCCACACACACCCTCAGACACACCCCCACACACACCCTCAGACACACCCCCACACTCACCCCCACACACCCTCAGACACACCCCCACACACAACCTCAGACACACCCCACACATACCCTCAGACACACCCCCACACACCCTCAGACATACCCCCATACACACAGACACCCCCACAATCACACCCCCACACACACCCCCACACACACTCAGACACACCCCCACACATACCCTCAGACACACCCCCACACACCCTCAGACACACCCCCACACACCCTCAGATACACCCCCACACACACCCTCAGACATACCCCCACACACACATAGACCCCCACAAACACACAGACACACCCCCACATACACACAGACACACCCCCACACACACCCTCAGACACACCCCCACACACACCCTCAGACACACACCCTCAGACACACACCCTCAGACACACCCCCCCCCCACACACTATAATGCTTCCTATCTCATTTTCTCCCACGTTAAATCTTATGAATTTATGTGTCTGTCTCTTTTTCATTCCATCGAGTTTCAAATCACAACGATGCTAAAGAAGTTTTCACTTCAAAAAAAAGATTCAGTACTGTTTTTGTATCTGAAGTCGAGGTGTTGGTGTGAATTTAAAGTTCATGACAACCAATTTTATTCCACATGTTTTTAGTCGAAAAACGTCAAATTCAGAATAGCAAAATTGCCATTTTCACTAAAGTAATATCTCAGTTCCATCTTCAAAATATAGTTAAGTTGTGTCATTTTAGTCTTTAGAAACTATTCCGCCAACTCGAGATATTTTTTTGTTGTTTTGTTATTACACTTGTCCTTGAACGTACCGTGCGATGCAGAGAATCTAAAATATCTAAGTCGACTCCTAGATGGCGTTGTAAAAGTCGCTTATGCTACCATCTGTTAATAAAAATGGAGGAAAAAAAATAGCCAGTTCAATAGCCAGTTTTAGGGAGGTGTCATTTCCTTGTATGGGATTGGGTATCTGTACGTAGTATTATATTATCTGTGGCTTTGATGAATTAGCGGCCTGCACTGCTCCTCCGTCTCGCCACGCGCCTTCCTAAGGCGCGGTACAGCGGTATTGGTCAAACTATAATCATAAAAGGAAAAAGTGTTCAAAGTAATCAGCTTATTAACTCACCGAGTGAGTTTCAATCGTTTACCTATGAGTCCAAAGTTTACTCTAAATAATGGTGAACATTCATTTGAAAATATACCAAGTGAAGACGACAATACGACAGTAAATTAAACTGCGTATATCTAGGGGTTTATATAAAACGTTGTTTAAAATTAAGTGACGTTCAAACGACAAAAATATGTGGTTAAACAGCCGCTAATCATTACTTAACTTTAGGCGACGTTTATAAATAAAACCCCATAGTGTCGTTTCCAGTCTACATACGAAAATTCAATCATAGTTTAGTCAAAGATTGGCAAAACCAATAGTCGGACCATCATTACTATTTAGTTTGTTTGAAAAAAACACTCTTTTAATTTCTGTGCTAGATACTTATACTCCGTTTGAAATAAGATTAGACATTTAAACAAACCTTTTTTACAGTCCGTTCAACCGATTTTGACTTCTATTGCGTAGGCATAAGGATGGCATTAAAAGCAAAAAAAGTGGTTACAAACCAACTGTTTACTGCATCTGCCATTTGTCATGCCACCAACGCAATAGAAGTCAAAATCGGTTGAACGGACTGTAAAAAAGGTTTACTTAAAAGTCTAATCTTATTTCAAATGGAGTATAGGTTAGTGGAAATCCGGGCTTGCGGACGGTGAGCAATGGGCAGCTCGCCGTCCGATAAGGACCAAGCCCGGGTCGACGCCGGCGCGTTGTGTTCCACGCGCGCCTCAAAGAGATGTCAGCAGAATTGACGGGGTCTGCTAGAGCCAAGACCTGCCGGGGGTTCAAAGAAAACCGATAGGGACATCGTGGCCCCCCGGCAACATGGCAACTGAAGGAACACGGGTGGGTTTTAGTCAGTAAGAGTCTGACACGCCCTCCCGCTTTGCCCAGAGTGGGAGAAGTTATTTGATAATTTCCCACCCAAAAAAAAAAAGGTTAGTGGAAATCCATTATAAAATACAATACTCGTACACGTAGATATATTTATGAACCTATTCCTAAAGAGCCATAAAAAAACCTATTAGAAATCGACACGTGTTTCTCCTCTCAACGAGGCATCCTCAGGATGATGATTGACTTGTCACGAATCTGAACATGGCGAGTTGCCACACCGAGCGCTGGACGCAGAGGCTAGAATTAGTTCTATGCTAGAATTTATTTGACAGTTCCAAAATACTCGCATTAGTATTGTCAGTGTTTTCATTTATTGTCATATTGTTTTCTCCACATTGTATACAGGGTCAAATTAAATTAACTAGCGAAACTATGCAGACGTGATGGGTATGGTATTTAAGTACATTTATTTCTTACAAAAACTGAAACATTTGCTATATTTTCATAAACTAAAGTCTGTTTTTAGGGTTCCGTAGTAAACAAGGAACCCTTATAGTTTCGTCATGTCCGTTTGTCTGTCTGTCTGTCTGTCCGCGGTCTAGCTCCGAGACCCTTAGTACTAGAAAACTGCAATTTGGCATAGGTATATATTTTAATTACGCCGACAAAGAGGTAAAATAAAATTATGAAAAACATTTTTTTTAGGGTACCTACCTCTCATACACGTAAAGTGGTGATGTTATTTTTTTTCTTTTTTTAACCCATAGTGAGGGGTATCAATGGAAAGGTCCTTTAAAAACATTGTGAGTTTGTGAAAATCATTTTTGGATTCAGGGATCCGTTTGCGAAATATTATGCTTTAAAGTGTTAATTTTTGTTAGAGTCAAGTGTCCCCCCCCCTGCCGGCTAAATAGTTGGTTTTGGGTGTGTGAAAAAAATCACAACAGTAGTTTATATAACGAAATTAAAAAGAAAACTATCACAGTTAAGTAGGCTCTACAAGTTAACGAGTAATAATCGACCAACTTAATTTTGCAGTTGCAAAAACATGTTTTCCCATACATTCCGTATGGGAGAACATATTTTTCAACTACAAAGTTAAGTTTGTTTTTGGGATAAATTCATCCCAACTACGGAACCCTTCATTGTGCGTGGTCCGATACGCACTTGGCCGTTTTTTTTTAATTTCGAATACTAAATTGACAAGTGCAAATGTCAAACTAAATAATGTGGCCAGCTTCTTATTGAAGTGTTGTACCGATGATTCTGATTTTTAATCGTAAAGTTTTTTAGGTAGTTTAGACAAATGTCTAAAAATTTGTATTATTCTTGTTACTAATGCGTAACACAGAATTATCCAAACAATAATATACGTATTTTTTATATATATCATGTAGTGATTTTGGGCATCATCACTTAGTGCCAACATGATAAAAAAGATGCTAATTTTGGCAGTCGTTGGCCAACATGTTGGAAAGCTACTACTCTCCAAACTTATACTCCTATTTGGAGCAAATGGGTACTGTGTTGTAAAGTTAATAATCTAAATTATGTTTGTCCATCACTTGCCAATCATCATCATCATCATTTCAGCCAAAAGACGTCCACTGCTGGACATAAGCCTCCCGAGCACCTCCACTTCGACCGATTCTGCATCCAACGGATTCCTGCGGCCTTCATCGGTCCATCTTGTGGGAGGCCTTCCAACGCTATGTCTTCCGGTACACGGTCGCCACTCCAGAACCTTTCGGCCCCATTGGCCATCCGTTCTGCGAGCAATGTACCCTGCCCATTGCCACTTAAGTTTGGCAATTCTTCGGGCTATGTCGGTTACCTTGGTTCTCCTACGGATCTCTTCATTTCTGATTCGATCACTTGTCAATGTAGCCCGGTATTTAGCAAAACTTTTTCTTGAAGATCGATTAGCATACCGTACTATTATTACTACGAAAAACCGGCCAAGTGCGTGTCGGACCACGCACAATGAAGGGTTCCGTAGTTGGGATGAATTAATTCCAAAAACAAACTTAACTTTGTAGTTGAAAAATATTTTCTCCCATACGGAATGTATGGGAAAACATGTTTTTGCAACTGTAAAGTTAAGTTGGTCGATTATTACTCGTTAGCTTGTAGAGCCTACTTAGCTGTGATAGTTTTCCTTTTAATTTCGTTATATAAACTACTGTTGTGATTGTTTTCACACACCCAAAACCAACCATTTAGCCGGCAGAGGCGGGGGGGACACTTGACTCTAACAAAAATTAGCACTTTAAAGCTTAATATTTCGCAAACGGATCCCTGAATCCAAAAATGGTTTTCATAAACTCACAATGTTTTTAAAGGACCTTTCCAATGATACCCCTCACTATGGGTTAAAAAAAGAAAAAAAATAACATCACCACTTTACGTGTATGAGAGGTACCCTAAAAAAAAATGTTTTTCATAATTTTATTTTACCACTTTATCGGCGTAATTAAAATATATACCTATGCCAAATTACAGTTTTCTAGTACTAAGGGTCTCGGAGCTAGACCGCGGACAGACGGACAGACAGACAGACAGACAGACAGACAGACGGACGTGACGAAACTATAAGGGTTCCTTGTTTACCACGGAACCCTAAAAATTGTTACCGATAAATTCCGTTTGTGGTACATCAGGTAACACTGGAAATGTTAATTTAGTCCCCGAGATAAAAAAAAAACAGACTTTAGGCTTTAGGTACATAGTAATTTAGTTTAATTTCCTTACTAGGCACATGGCCACTGATATGATTGACCGGAAACGTTTAAGTGTTTATAGTTAATGACGATGATGTCAATGTTATGTATTTCTGTATCATTTGTTACGTCACTGAAGTCACCAACCATCATGTCGAGCTCAAGGAGTCTTTACAGTAGCTTTCTACTTACTAATTCCATGCGTCTAGTTTTCCGGAGATGGCATGAGACAGGATAATTAGGCACTGTTGATAGGAATGGCTGATATTTAGTGCATTTTTAGTAGATATTTAGCTTGAGCTGTGCATCATCTATTTTGCGGTTTACAGTGAACTACAGACTTGTTGAATAGAAAAAATAAAACACATTTTTCTTTAACTTACTTTGTACTTTTTACAGAAAATATAAACAAATTGTAACCAAAAATCAATATGATGCCTATTATTTACAATTTATTAAAAAAAAAAACACAGTAAAATAAAAATTATGTTACAATTTTTTTATCGTTTATCGCACCATATTATACAATTTTGTAGCGCACCTTTCAATGGCCATGTTTTAGAACAAAGGTCAATCATGATATAATATATATCAATTGAAAATCAGTCACAATATGTTGAATCGAGATCCAAAACCAAGCATCGTTCTTAAATACAAACTAATAATAGTCCATTGAATGAGGCAAAAGACAAAATGTAAATATTACAGGTTTAATCCGACTTTAATAAAAATATTGTTTACTAGCGGACGTCACGCGGTTTCACCCACGTAGTTCCCGTTCCCGTGGGAGTACGGGGATAAAATATAGCCTATGTTACTTGCTGATAATGTAGCTATCCATTGCTGAAATAATTTTTCAAATCGGTCCAGTAGTTTTTAAGTTTATTCCTTACATACAAAAATACAAATCTTTCCTCGTTATAATATTATATTAGTAATTATTAGCATAGATAAAACTGACAAGTTAAATTGAACCAAGAACATCAACAATTAACGTTACAAAGCGTGTTTTTGAATAGCTTAAACCTCAATTGTTTACATTTTGTGTTCTGCTTCTTTAAATAGACCATACACAGTTGACAACAACTTATCACCAACTCGATTCAAAGTCAACCATTGAAATCGAAAAGCAATCTTTAAGTTGTCCAATGCTAATTATTCTACTAAGACGTCAGCTGTCGATACTGCAGGCGTAGCAGGTAAACTTTTAGGAAAATCAGGCTTTCCAGGTGCGAAGTGATCCCAAGTGGAGAACTCAGCGGAGAGAGCTCCTCCTGGACACTCGGTGGCGCTGACCTGGTTGTGTCCGATCAGTTTGTAGTCAGAACTGATCTTGCCTAGCTTGACTCCTTCCGCGATGAGAGCTTTCGTCGTTTCCAGCTGTTCTGCAGTAGGAGCTTCCACTGGAAAGAAAAAGAACATGTTATTATGGATACAATCTCAATTCAAGTGGATATGGGTCTGCCTGATACCAACCAGCAATGAGCCCGCGTGGTGGATGACGGTTGACGACCCACTCCCTCTGATAGAGAGGAGGGCTGTGTCCCAGCAGTGGGAACGTTATAGGCTGATTGATTACCTATGGTATGCTTTGCTGCCTGATAAAAAAGCTAGGACGATAGGGCTCGACAGGCTAGAATAAAAATGACCTACACATCTTATTTTGGGTATTTTCTTAGTGGTTTCAAGTGCATAGACATTTATCTTTAAAAAATATTAATGGGTAATACGGTAATTGTCTACGTAAAAAAAAAAGAAATTCTATTTAATCCGTCTTTCAGATGATAAAAAAAATATTAAACAGGTATTTTTTGCTTTATCATATTAATCAGAAATAACTTGGGGAAAAAGTTGGGGAGTGGGGGCTCGCTACGTCACAACACAGTATTAAAATCTAGCAAGGCGTGGTGTCATGCCATATTTTAACTCAATTCAATTTTGTTCAATATTTTTGTTCAAAAATTGGACACAGGCCTATTATGATTGCATATTCTTACCTCTCCAGTCTCCAATAAGACAGATGCCGATGCTGTGTCTGTTGGCAATGGTAGCGTGGATGCCCAAGGTGTCCCAGCCGCGACCCTCGTACGCACCGCCTTCGCTGCCCACGCAGAAACTAAACACAAAGAGACTTCTGTGTTAATAAACAATAGTTAATTGATTCAGGCGTGACCTTGCGGAAATCCTTTATAAAATACAATAGACGTGGATATAATTTAGTAACCTGTTCCGCTTAGCTATTTCTAAAGAGCCATAAAAAACCCTGAAAGAATTCAACACGTGTTTCACCTCTCTACGAGGCATCCTAGGGATGACGATTGACTTGTCGCGAACCTTCAAAATTCTTTTTCATTTCTCATACTCGGAAAGTAGTGTTTGTTTGATCCAAGTAGCGGGTGGAAGACGCTGATCCCCACCCTTGGGCGAAAAAGACTCATAGTAATTGCTTCCCTTTCTAGGGCGGGAATGAATTTTAAAAATAGAACTGTGTTGGTTAGGTAGTCGGCTACGAAAATTTTTACTAAGGGGGTATTACAATAACAGTGTCTTAAGCATGGTTGCGAGTCGCCTGGACTGTGAATACGTTGGTCATTGTTGTGCCCTCTCTCATGGGATGTCGCAGTGGTGACCAACCGATTGTATTGTTTTTCTTGTTTTTGTTTAGTGTCTGTGCTTACTAACATAGTTGTAAGTTTTACTAACAATCTTGTTGAGTCTTGGTTACTCGAATAAAGAAAAATTCTATTCTATTCTATTCTATTACACTGTCGAGTTTATGGTCATGGATCTGTGATCGTAGATATGATGGTGTAATTTAGAAAAATACTGATAAAAAAAAATGCTGTAGTCATATCATTGTATAAACAGCCAGTGTGAATTTTAAAAAATACCTAAGCGGGACGACGCGCGGCGGTGACGCGGTGTGTTCCATATTTAAAATTAAAAAAGACTAATAGGTACTAGAATACTCATGTTGTTATTATCAATTAATATTTTAGAAAAACTACAACTTTTTACTTTCCTTATATACGAAATGAAAAGTAGAGAGTTTAACTCGGGTGAAAGTCATCGATTCCTTTTGACCCTTGTGTAACAATCGTACAATGCTATATTAGCACTGAGTAACATAGGTTATAATTTATAAATATATCACGCGAGCCAAGCCGCTGGCGAAAGCTACTTACTATACCTAAGTTGAAGGCATGTCTAATGAGGTAAACTTTCGTATTTAGAAGATTAGAAAAGAATGGATAGAGTCCGCGCCACCACTCAAGTCCTGCGGAAAATTGTGGAATTACATTTTTGTTAATGCAATTTGATGCAATGACATACTCGTAGACATTAGCTCCGCGTCTATCGGACTTGAGTACTGCTGACAGGGCGTGTCATGGTGTAAATTATGTAGATTGAACTAAGTATAGGAATAATATGAGTTATCCTTACATATTATAAAACAAAGTCCCCCGCCGCGTCTGTCTGTCTGTCGGTCTGTCTGTCTGAACGCGATAAACTCAATAACTACCGAACGGATTTTCAAACGGTTTTCACCAATGGACGGAATGATTCATGCGGAAGGTTTTAGTGTATGATTCTTTAAGGTTTTGTGTAAATTGGCTGAAATTTGACGATTATTGTTGAAGATGTCGGAAAAAATCATGCCGATTGGGAACTTTATTGGCGTGCGCTGCGGAAATCGTTTAAGTTTTATAAAATACTCTACAGTGTTGTTCATCTTAAAAATTTCAACAAAAAAGTCCGCAATGGCTTATGTCTATCTTCTAAGGATGACCCACAATTACCATTTTTATCTTTCAGAATTTGATAAAAATTTCATTGTTAGTTCCGAAGCTATTTTGATCGGTATTATATTAATCCTTATGCAATAAAATATGTTACTTAAATTGAGCATTTAATTTAGATTAAAATATACCTTGACATTATTTCATTTAAATGAATGGTTTAAAAGATATCACAGATTCAAAATTACGCGTAACAAAATAATTATTTTTGACTGCAACGCGGGCGCAGCGGTAGGATTCAATGACCTTTTTTTTCTTCGGCCATCAGATGTAATCCCGATATCGTTAGTACGTTCCCGTGGGATATTTTTTCCGAAATTCACGCGGGCGAAGCTGCGGGCAAAAGCTAGTTTATTATAAATTACGCCTTTCGTTTCATTCAGTAGTTCCCGGCAATATAAGGGCACGGAGCTCCTATAAATAGTACATAAGTAAGCCGACGTTCGCGTCCAGCCTGTCCCATCTTTGATGTCCTCCCTCTGACGCCCTAAGCCGAGGTTCGTACCCCACAGGGGGTGCCCTTAGCGAGCGATCACCTAGTAAGTATATAAGCTTAGTTTGTAATGCCCCTGGCTGGAGGCTTTGAGTGTAGTAGCTTAAGGCAACCACAGGAAAGCCCGGTTAAGTAGTCATGACCTCAGGGGTCAATTACGAGATGCACTAATTAAAAAAAAAAAGCGGCTTTCGCACGGACGTAATAAAATCACAACGGTATTTTCTCGTACATTGGATTTTCAATGCTCTGCTTAACACCGAGAGTTGAAAATTCAACAGTGTGTTTTTTCGACGCGCTGGGATGCAGTCTGTTGAATTCTCAACGCTCGGCTTCATACCGAGAGTTGAAAATCCAGTGCGCGATAAAATTCCGCCGCGATTTTATTACGTCCGTGCGAACATCGGCAAAGGATCGTAGCACGTGGTATTCGGTAATTTCTGCCTACGTCCATAGGAAAAAGGCGTAAGTTTTTAAAAGTTAAAAATTGATCAGCTATGACATCACAGTTACAAATATAGATTCGTTTTTAATTTACACAAATCACCGTCCTTTTTTTCGTCTACAAAAGTTTAAAAATAGAACTAAATTGACTGAACATAATTTGGCTAATGTCAGTAACCGCTTTTTACCGACGGAACCGGATTTAGCATGATGATGATATTTTTTTATAATTGTTTGGCATAAATAGTGGCAGCCGTGCCGGTGGTTCCCCTCGGTACTTTTATAGTTTTTGCAAGTATTTGACATTTTAATGGTCTAAGTTTATTTATTTTATAATTTATGTGCATTCATTCACACATCTCAAGTTCATAATGAATTATATAACGATCGACACGTGGTTAATTTAGCTGGCTTACGTTTAGAACAATAGTTTGAAATTGAATGACGATACGAGAAGAATTCCGTTCATTAGGGATCCCTACAATGATTCGGGCTTCTGTTTTTGGGTGTAGCTTATCAGAGTCCTAAACCGGTTTGCCCTGACACCGTTCGTCCACCCGCCACCGTCAACGAGAAACGAGATCATTTGAACCGAAGGTGACGATGACGGCGCGCGGTTTTTTTTTCTGAATTATGATTCGAGTTATATCACAAACTAGTGCTTGATTTACGATCCGGAACTACAATATTTGTAGTACGCATTGTGAAATGCCATAAACTATTGAGTATCGACTCAAAACTTTAACAACCAGACTTTATAGGTAGGTACTGTAACATAAGTACTATACTATACTCCTCCACAAATTTTTGCTATGTAAGTACTAGTGATGTGCGTATCCGCGGATATCCGGTGGAGAAAAAGATCTGTATCCGTATCCGTTACTTTTTGGCGGATCTTGAAAGGATCTTTTATATTAATAGATACATTTTACGTATATGAAATTTTAAATATATGTAGCAATTAAATACTGTTAACTTAAATACAAATTAGTAAAAAAAAAACGTCATATTTATTATAATTCAAGTAGAGTAAGTACCAGTAAATTAAGTTATAAAGTAGTAATTAAACTATCTTTGTAGTGAGATCAAACCTTTAATATTTGTGCAATGCTAATTGAAATAATTATGTGAGTAACACATCAATTAAAACTATGTTGTTTTCAAGAACTTAAAAAATATACGTCATAATTAATATTGAGTAATGGTAAATTGTATTTCAAAAAGAGTAACTTGGCACCTTGGTTCTGAACCTGAAGAAAGTTGAGAGACGTATCCGTATTCGCGGATCTAGACCCTTATGATCCGTAACCGTATCCGTATCCGCGGATAACATTTTTTAACGATCCGGCACATCACTAGTAAGTACCCATAACCGCGTAATTAAATATCAAAGTACCTAAACATATACAGTAGTCTCTAGAACTTATCAGAAATACCTACAGGACTCTGTGGGGCGTGGTTTTCCGCGATGACGTCACATTGAGCTCAATGTTCAATTCTCATTGGTTGTTCATAAACATTTATAAATACTGTTATATGATATGCATACCTACATAATTGCTGTTTAGCGAAAAAATGGGCTCCAATGTAATGGAGTCATTGCGAGTATTGAGTTCATTGGTCTTTCAATACATAAGTAGCATGACTTTTAAGGGGTATGAGGAACAGGGTGTAAAGGTCACTCATCCTCTATAGAAAAGGGAGGATCTTCCGACCAGACGGGTGTCGTGTCTGGCGGGCTACTGCCCGACGATTGATGTCGGATGTACCATTACAATTAAAAAATCAATCTGCCTAGCCTTTTCCCAACTATATTGGGGTCGACTTCCAGTCTAACCGGATGCAGCTGAATGCCAGTATTTTATATGGAACGACTGCCTATCTGACCTCCACAACCCAGTAACTGGGTAATACGATACCCCTTGGTAAGACTGGTTGTCAGACTCTCGGGCTTCTGACTACCCGTAACGACTGTCATAGATCCACGAATGACAGCCGGGACTAACGACTTAACGTGCTTTCCGAGGCGCGGGGGAGTCTCGGTATGTAAAGATGGTCACCCATCCACAGACCAACCCCGGCAAGCGTAGCTTAACCGGATAAATCGACCCGTGCGGCTGTTATTACTTAGCCACGAGCTACTATTACAATTAACTGAAAGAAAATTTACTCTTTGTAAACAAGCATATTACAAATTAGAGGATTATATCCAAGATAAGAATGTTTGGAAACATGCTGGTCTAACTCCATAGGACAATTTAGAGTCTAGACAAAATCAAACTGGTTACTAATTTAATTGTATAATTAATTATTAAAACATTGATTTTACATTCTGTGATTACTTGAACTCACACACTGACTTATTATCGATCAGGTTAAGCTACGCTTGCCGCGGTTGGTCCCTGGATGGGTGACCATCTTTGTATACCAAGACCCCTCCGTGCCTCGGAAAGCACGTTAAGCCGTTGGTCCCGGCTGTCATTTCTAGATCTTTGACAGTCGTTACGGGTAGTTAGAAGCCCAAAAGTCTGACAACCAGTCTTACCAAGGGGTATCGTGTTACCTAGTAACTAGGTTGTGGAGGTCAGATAGGCAGTCGCTCTATGTAAAATACTGGTATTCAGCTGCATCCGGTTAGACTGGAAGCCGACCCCAACATAATTGGTAAAAGGCTAGGCAGATGATGATTGTTTCATTTTTAATTGTTTTTACCTATTGTTGTATAGTAATATTATTCCAGGTGCATCGTCTTCACATATAATTATATTATTAATGGATACAAAACATTGTAAAACATTTTAAAAGAGTAACGGTGGAGTTTCTTGCCCATTCTTCTCCATACGAAAACTACTTTTTGGAAGGGGCGGCTAGAATCAATTCTATTTTTTAACCGACTTCCAAAAGGAGGAGGTTATACATATGTTCGTCGCGTATGTTTGTTTTTTTTTTTTATGTTTGTCCACCGATTTCTCCGTCAATTGTGAACCGATCTTGAAAATTCTTTTTTGTTTGAAAGGGTATACTCTCGAGGTGGTCCCATGTAAATTTTATTAACTTGGCTTTGATAGTTTTTGAGTTAGCTTCAATAATACGTACTTTTTCCCACTTAGTATGTGGATGATATGATAAGTTCCTGTCACTGTTATTTACATAGCAGGTAGTGGTTTTCGAATTTGTGTGGGGTAGGTACCACAACTAAAAAGTGTAAAATAAAAACTTTTTAACATAAAAAACCAACTTCCAAAAAACACTACAAAATGAAAAATAACTTTAATTTCGGAAGTCGGTGTCTTTGGATTTGAATTTTCGTTTTTGTCACCGACTTAAATTAAAGTTATTTTACACTTTGTAATGTTTTTTGGAAGTCGGTTGTTTTTTATGTTAATAAGTTTTTATTTTACACTTTTTAGTTGTGGTACCTACCCCACACAAATTCGTAAACCACTACCTGCTATGTAAATAACAGTGACAGGAACTTATCATATCATCCACATACTAAGTGGGAAAAAGTACGTATTATTGAAGCTAACTCAAAAACTATCAAAGCCAAGTTAATAAAATTTACATGGGACCACCCATGTAAATTTTATTAACTTGGCTTTGATAGTTTCAGTCAGTCTCAGGTATATATTCGAATATTCGCGGCCATATCATATATATATTTATAGAATTATAATCATAAAAATCATCAATACAACTCTCTAAATCGTATTACCCTATTGAATGATAATTTCATGAAAACATGACATTTGAGGTCAATTCTAAGTTAAGGAGTTGTATTACTGATTCTAACGATTATAATTTGGAAAGCCATATTTGTTACGGTCGCGAATCGTATTTTAATCAACATACAACCTGACACTGACCCCTGCAAGTTGCAAAATACGTAAAGAAAATTTGAATTTCGCGGGCTACCTTAGTGCATCCGCCTTTTAAAATCCCTACTTAGTTAGACCAACACCCTAATTGCGTAATACGACACAATCACAATTTGTTTCGATTTGAAACAGATTGCTAATCCATTGCTTCATAAGTTGGAAAAAAAAAATCTGCTCAACAACGTAAATAACGCAATGAATGTTGTTCAACTGTCAAAATGAAACAAATTAGGCAAAATTGTTCACGAAAATAAGTTACGCAATTAGGGTGCAGGTCAAGGTCAAAGTTTTACCACTGCAGTACGGTCTACTGTAGGTTATTAGCTAGAAAATATGCTTAGATGATCTGATAAAAAAGCCGTTAGCCTAGAAAGTAATAGGGTTATCTACAGAGAGGGACTGGAATAGGAAACTGAATAATCGGAAATTTTGAAATTGTAGAAAAATAACCCAACAGGGTAAATAAAAAAGCGAAATGCAGAGGAGAGTGCGTTATTAAATAAGGATGGATATTCTCAAAACGATTTGGAATAAAAAAAAGACTTCACAAGGATTTGAGATGAGCTACTTAACATAACATCGAATACCTAATTAAAGGTGATTTACATAAATTATGTTTATAACCGCCACGGGTCCCAAACTTGATCGCGACTATTTCACATCTTATTCTATATCTAAGTATATCATATTGTAAAAGTATGTCTGTATGAGGAGCAGTGGTGGCCCAGTGGTAACGGCCGCGACTTACGAGTTGTACGTCGTAGGTTCGAACCCTGACAGGCGCTTTACTTTGTGTAAATTATTTCATCACCACTGCTGTCAAAACGGTGAAGGAAAACATCGACTATAATGTTCCCACTGCTGGGACACAGGTCTCCTCTCGATGAGAGGGAGTGGGTCGTAATCCATACACGGGCCCAGTGCGAGTTGGTAGATGTCACATGTTTTCGAATTTTTTGTTCTAGAACATGCCGGTTTCCTCACGATGTTTTCCTTTACCGTTTTGAGAGCAGTGTTGATGAAATAATTTACACAAAGTAAAGCGCCTGTCAGGGTTCAAACCTACGACCTATACAACTCGTAAGTTGCGGTCATTACCACTGGGCCACCACTGCGCACGGAGCACCGCTGTACTTGATTATTTACTTAATCGCTTAAATCAACGAATCTGCGCGGGAGTCCCACAATGTTCGATGATGACTCATTGTTTTTTCTTTTCATTTTGTAGTAAGTAGTATGTAGTTTTGAACAGCTGCGCTGCTTCCCTAGCGTGACCTCTGACAGCTAAAGATAGCAGTTTCATAAACAAAACATTTAATTCAATTTCAAGATCAGATTGCGTAGTGCCAACCAAGTTCAGTACTATTGTGACCTTTGATGAGCGAGTACTGTATGCAAAAGAATTTAGTGTGTATACAAAATGGACAAAGATCCAATCTGCCCCAAAGATTTAAATTGTTAGATTCGCCCGACTGCGTCAATAAGTCGCGTTTCTGTTTCGTTTTAACACCTCTGGTACACACAATGACGCAGTGAATTGACTTGATTGTCATGGAAACACCGTTATTATTGTGTGAGCTCACTCTTCTCAGTGTGGACACTAAGTACGATGAGGGCAAATCTAACGATTTAAATCTTTGATCTGCCCCACTCACCCCCTAAATAATGGCTAAAGGTAGCCTAGTCACACACGGTTCGGGTACTTTATCTCTGTACCGGGTGAACTATCTATAAAGAGTCCAGTTATTTTAATATCCTGTGACCTATAGGTACACACTTAAAGAGACGTTGCCGTTTTTAATTATTTCCGGCGTTTCTATCCAAAGCTTGGAAACCACAAAACAATAGACTTGTAAATGTCTATTTAAATAATGCATTGACCTAGAGCATTTCCAACGTATTGCATAAACTTTTGACAGTTATGTATGAACACTCAACTGTTTTGCGATGTGTATAACACGGTGTAGGTACATAAGTAAGTATGTAGGTATCACCCGGGACTTATATTATATTGTTTATCTCGTCATATGAATGAGGGAGGACAACTTCAATCATTTGACCTCGTAAATATAGGAAAATTGATATTTTTTCCTCTATTTTCAACTTGAAGTCTTTGAAAAACAAGAATAGTGATGCAAAATAATGCACACTTGAGTAGGTCAATTACGGAAATGAAGAAAACCCGTCATCGAAAACAATTACGTAGAAGTACAAGTAGGTATATTGGTTTTTTCACTTAAGGATAATACTAAATCAAATATGGTGTGAACCCGTCGTAGATCTACATTCAAACAACTATATGTACAATATAATATGTTTGATATAGAATTATTAAATTCCAATATTATTATTTGAATAAGAGTAGGGGACGACAGCAGTGGCGGCCCAGTGGTAACGGCCGGTTCGAACTCAGACAGACGTTTTACTTTGTGTAAATTATTTCATCACCACTGCTCTCAAAACGGTGAAGGAAAACATCGTGAGGAAACCGGAATGTCTTAGAACCGAAAATTCGAGGACATGTGACATCTACCAACCCGCACTGGGCCCGCGTGGTGGATTACGGCCCACTCCCTCTCACAGAGAGGAGGCCTGTGTCCCAGCAGTGGGAAAATTTTTTGGTTGATGATGAGGGGAAGACCAATGAATCGATGGATGGACTGTGTGAAAGATGATATGGATAGAAACGGGGTTACGGTTACGCACTACGTCCGATCCGAATCCAAATTCAAGTTCCGAGTTCAATCCGAATTGGGAATGTTCTAAATTCGGACGGACAAAGTTCGGATCTAGTGCGCAACCCCTCATACAAATAGTATAGTCGTATAGTCGCCGGCACGTAACTTGGCAAGGTTTTGGCGTATTGGGAGTAAGTTTTGCGCATGAACACTAAGTGCAACAAAAAAAATGACACTTTTATTTCACATAATTATTCTATGGTTATTATAATTTACTTTTGAATATGTCTGTTAAAAAAAACCAGCGAAAACGAATTCTGCGCATCTACGATTCTTGCCAAGTTACGCGCTGGCAAAGTTAGTATGGCTACTTCGGACCGACATTTCTCGGATTCAGACCGGACATAGTGCGAAACCGCTCTTACGTACTACGTCCGATCCGAATCCGGATTTCAAGATCCGAATTGGTAATGTTCTAAATTTGGACAGACAGAGTTCGGATCTAGTGCGCAAGCCCTCATACAAATAGTACTATGGCTACTACGGAACGGACATTTCTCGGATTCGGTTCGGACGTAGTAGACGAAACCGCTCTAATAGAGAAGTATGGAAGAAAGGGACGTGTTGCCTCAACCCCAAATAAATTGAGATATGGGCAGAAGGAGAATGATGATAGAATTAAGAAAGCCAATAGGCTCACCCCCTATTACAATCAATCTGCTTAGCCTTTTCCCAACTATGTTGGGGTCGGCTTCCAGTCTAACCGGATGCAGCTGAATACCAGTATTTTACATGGAGCGACTGCCTATCTGACCTCCACAACCCAGTAACTAGGTAATACGATACCTTTTGGTAAGACTGGTTGTCAGACTTTCGGGCTTCTGACGACCCGTAACGACTGTCAAAGATCCACGAATGACAGCCGGAAACAACGGCTTCACGTGCTTTCCGAGGCACATTGAAGCGAGGGCGAGGGAGCTCACCCCCTATTACATGGGATTTAAACATAACTGTCAAAATGTTTGTTAGATTCACCCCTGCCTAACCCTACGAGGAAACAAGGCGTGATATTATAATGATGACGCCGGGCAAGTAATTTATTATATAAATACCATTGTTCACTACGCTATGCAGTTGATAAATGGCCTATTAACATGATATGGCAAAGCGCCCATCACTCACACAGTATGTACATAGAGAAAAAGTTAAATAATACAAAATAATTGTTTTTTACGTTTCACATAGGTACTTCGTTGATATAAATTACTACGGGGACGCACCTATATCTTAATCGACATGAAACATTTTAAGTGGGGGACAGAAATCCTATTATAAACGTGAAAGTTTGTGAGAATGGATGGATGGACGTTTGATACTCTTTCACGCAAAAACTGCTGAACGGATTAAGATGAAATTTAACACACACATAGTTTATAACCTGGATTAACACATAGGATATTTTTATCCCGATATTCCCACGGGATCGAGACTTATGCGGGTGAAACCACGGGACGCTGCTAGTAAAATAATTAGTGGACCACTTCGATAGTATTACGAATGAAACAAGTGAAACTTCTTGGAATAGGTAAAAGTACTTAAAGGCTAGACTATTTCTTTCATATCGGTATGATGCGAACTCCTTAGGTACATTAAATTCGCGCACTTCAATTATAAAGCTACAGACTGATTGTCAGACTGACCGAAGAATCAGCAGGCTGAAAGTCCCTTGAAGCTAAATTTCTAAATGCCAATACATCAATAGATGGCTAGACAACATGTAAAACAGCATTTATTGAAAGTTTTTCCTTTTACAAATGTGAGATACAACAGAAATGCTACACAACACACATATGCAAGGTCAAATAGTACACAGCACACATATGCAAGGTCAAATTTTACACAGCACACACATATATAAGGTCAAATATTACACAGCACACATAAATAAGGTCAAATGTTACATGGCACACATATATAAGGTCAAATTGGATAACCTAGCGAAACTCCGTAGACGTGATGGGTATCGATATGTAATTACGATAAAATAAACTTAAAAAAGGTCAACGACCGCTTGTAGTTTTGTTACTTAAAGTTTAAGTCGCGTTTTTTTTGTTTTATCATGTTTAGATATTGAAACCCATTACGTCTGTGAAGGTTGGATAAACAAAAGAATTAGATTATTTTAAACGAAATTTCAAGTGTTTGTTTTAGTACTTTTGCAGCGCGACACTCTATCTAGACATTAAAGGTTTTTTGCTTTTATTATGATGTCATAATTCTGCGCTGTCGATGAGATGAAACCGATTGATAAAAAAAACAATAAAAAAACAAAACTCATGATGCGGAATATGTAGTTACAAAAATCCGGGTGATGTGAACCGCGATAGGGTAAGTTATCTCATTGATAAGGCTTTATCATCTCTCACATATCTTCATAAAGGCACGTGTAACCTTAGGAGGTTACAGCGCCAAAACCATTGAACACTATCGTCCAAGGGACATTTGAAAGAGAGAGAAATGAATAGTTGATGTGTTCTATAAGTAATTATGATTGGTGGAAATTTATCTATATAGATACAGATTGGTCCAAATGAGATACATGTTGGTCCAAATGAGATACAAAAAAATCTGCCTAGCCTTTTTCCCAACTACTTATATTGGGGTCGGCTTCCAGTCTAACCGGATGCAGCTGAATACCAGTATTTTACATGGAGCGAATGCCTATCTGACCTCCACAACCCGGTAACTGGGTAATACGATACCCCTTGGTAAGACTGGTTGTCAGACTTTCAGGCTTCTGACGAGCCATAACGACTGTCAAAGATCCACAAATGACAGCCGGAACCAAAGGCTTAACGTGGTTTCCAAGGCATGGAGAAAAAATCAAGAAATCATCATCCAAATGAGATAGAGATTGGTACAAATCAGATACAGATTGGTACAAATGAGATACAGATTGGTCCAAATGAGCTACAGATTGTTCCAAATGAGTTTCAAATATTTAATACTACTTCACCTCCCTTATATGGTGTATCGGTCTTATGAGTAAAAATGTTGTGGTTGTGTAATTGTGTCCTTTCCCCTTCAACTTACATGGGACCTAATTATAACTAGCGAAATGTGAATTTACTATAGGTAATTAGGTACCTACGTGGGAATTAGGGATCACGGGCGCTTAGAGTGGGGACTCTGTCCGCCCACTGAGTGACCTCAGGGTAGACGGCGCACAGTGGTCACGTGCTGCCTTGCACACTTGCAGAGTTAGGTTTCGGGGAGACCCCTTTACAGTCTCCTAACAGGCGCTGCACAGAGGGGGTTCCGGATTGGTGTTTTGGGAGGTAACGATGCCCCTTCCATGTGCAGATGGTGACCACCGGGGTGGTTTTAGTGAGGTAAAAATCCCACACTCTTGTCCCAAAGCCCGGGCGCCTTTTGAAGGTTTCTCCCCGAAAACAAAAAAAAGAGGTACCTACGCCTCTGCCTAACCCTTCGAAGAAATAGGCGTGATGTTATAGTATGTATGTGTATTGTAAAACATTTAAAAAAAAAACTTACTGGTAACCAATATCGCCCCAGCCCAGACTGTTATGGTATCTCTGCATGGACCGCATCTTGGCTGAACAGTCTTCAACGGTATAGCAGGCTGCTGGGATGTATGTGTGGTGGATCACCACGTAAGGTACGGGTAACTTCAGAGGTTGAGCTCCAGCGGTTGGCAGGCCAAGCCAATTGGATTTGCTGTAGAACGGGAAGGAGTGTGGACCTGAAAATAATAAAAAGTAGGTTAACACAGGCATATGTACCATTGGGGTAACGCATATCTAAGCATTCTAAAAACAAAATCCCGTGCACACGACCCATTTTTTTCGTAGGTATGCGATACTATAGCGGCCGAGCGCTGCAAACAAGAATAGTCCTTACAGTGTACAGATATGCGTTTCTTCGATAGTACCTTCCTTTAAATGGTTTCGCCGCGGTTTGGTTAATTAATAAAATTAACGGTTGCTTGATTTAAAAAAAAGGATTGTGTGGTTTTATGAAACCACGGTAAAAGTGAAACTTCTATAGCGCCGCCATATTGGCCTTGGCTGCTCTGGCGAGCGCTTTTCACTTTATCCCTACTCCGCGGCCGACCGTCACGCGACATACAACACACAGACGAAAAAGTTTGAGACGATGTAATAAAAGTTTCACTTTAATTCTAAAGTAACCATCTTGTTCTAAACTTTGGGCCACCGAGCTCTGCTCGGGTGAATATACGGAGAAAAGGAATTTTCCCAGATATGAGACCTATTTAGATCGATTTTTTGCCCCCGTAAACCCCTATATTGATTGCAACTTTCATCGAAATCGTTAGAGCCGTTTTCGAGAACGTGATTGCAAATATGTGTATACAAATATTTCTCAATTAATAGTTTAGGATTGATTTATTAATTATTAGTTTATATGATTTAAAATAATAATGAATCAACTATGCTAAGTGAATTTGAAAGTAAAGAGGTATTTGTCGTTTAGAATGATTCTGCAAAAATATTGGGAAAAATATTCTTAACTAGCGACCCGCCCCGGCTTCGCACGGATATAAACCAGGTTATTATACATATAAACCTTCCTCTTCAATCACTCTATCTATTAAAAAAAACCGCATCAAAATCCGTTGCGTAATTTTAAAGATTTAAGCATACATAGGGATATAGGGACAGAAAAGGCGACTTTGTTTTATACTATGTAGTGACGAAAAACTTTCAAACACTTATGCACTTGAACCCTGTTTAAAAAGCCTATCTAACAATATCAAAACGACCCCAACCTTCAAATAAAAACAATAAAAAAAACTCACTTTTCAACACCAATGTCGGGGACGCGTGCGCAGATAAAAAACTCATTAAAACAAAAGACACTAACACTTTGAATGACGTCATTTTGAGCGATTAAATTAATCAATAAAACGATGTGTTATGTATAAGCGAGCTAGGCTGGTTGACCAGTGAGCTGCGTTTGCGCAACCCCGTTCTTTATATGAAGATACGACTTGATCTCGCGGTACTTTCCCAACGGTTCACCGATAAGAGCTTGGTCATACGAGGACTCGTGTATTTGTGGGCTATTGGAAACGCATTTGACACTTCTAGGAATTAGGGACTTCAAATGGTTCTTCGTCAACAAAGTGAATCGGTGTTCGGAGAAAGAGTGGCTATATTGTTTGAATGAGGAAAATGTGAATTAGAATTTAAATTTGGTCGTTTCGTTGATTTTATTGTCAGATTTTTAGAGAGACCTGAGAGACCTGCGTCATTGGTCGTTACAGCGGTCGCAAGCTCGACTGCTCAGTATGAGGTCCTGGTTTAAATTCCCAGGTCGGGTAGTGTTATTGGGTTTTTCCATCTGGAATTTCTCAGTAAAAGCCCGAAGTCTGGATTTGTGTCCGGTTGATGGCAATAGGCTCGCCCCCTATTACATGGGACTTAAACATAAGTGGCGAAATGTGGGTGTACTATTAGGTACACCTCAGCCTGTGCTTTCGGGGATTCCTGGCGTGATGATATGTTAGTTTTGTTAGAGAGTAAGAATAACTAGTTACAGATAAATAAAGATAAATATGGAATTATAACTATTGCAATGACGAGTGTAAACTTGTATAATAATTTGTGAATTTATCTACCAAGCATTGTGTTTAAAGTACTTCGATTTAGTACGTTCAATACAGCATTCATGGGGTTTTCGTGTCTGTCTGTGTGAGCGTGTTGTTCTTCTAAACTGCACAACTTTTGATGCGGTTTCACCATCATTTAGAGAATTTATTCTGAAAGGTTTATATCTATAATACAAATTCATGTGTATATGAATTTATACAGATGATACCAATTTGGTACATGGGTAGACCATGACCTTGGTTAGGACATAGAATAATTTTTATCCCGATATTCCCACGGGATCGAGACTTATGCGGATGAAACCGCGGGGCGCAGCATTTTATAAATTTCATTTCGTTATTAGACACCTTCAGTTTTTGCAGGTTTTTGCATATAAAGTGAAAGAAAGCAAGAGTCATCAAAATAAGTAGGCTCCATTGGTTTTTCAGCTATAAATTATGTTTGTTAAGACGCAGATATATGCCTGTGATCTTGAGTGGTTAGCTTGCGTGTTCTGTACTGAGTTCACGCAACGCGCCGTACCTCCAGCCAGTAATAGGACTCGCCCGTCAAGGAGCGCTGTACCAAAGTAGACGCATTATTAATTTATTTTACATAAAACAAAAAGTATTTTAATAAAACACGTATACTAAAATATCGACACGAGCAGTGGTGGCCCAGTGGTAACGGCCGCGACTTACGAGTTGTAGGTCGTAGGTTCGAACCCAGTCAGGCGCTTTACTTTGTGTTAATTATTTCATCACCACTGCTCTCAAAACGGTGAAGGAAAACATCGTGAGGAAACCGGTATGTCCTAGAACCGAAAATTCGAAGACATGTGACATCTACCAACCCGCGCGTGGTGGATTACGGCTCACTCCCTCTCACAGAGAGGAGGCCTGTATCCCAGCAGTGGGAACATTTATAGGCTGATGATACTAAAATATCAATAATTATCTTATCTTTAAAATGGTGAAGGTTTCAGAAAAATATGCTTGATAGATTTTGCGTAATTCTCAGTTTTTTTATCCGCGTTAGACATAACTTTACAAATTAATTTCACTGTGTAACATAAACATAATCTTAAATATGCGTATATTAAGTTATTATGAAAATGCTCTCATTTAACATATATTTTTTCCAAATCACTAACACTACTCGTTTAGACGTCATCTTCAGTATAAAATCATTAAAAGTCGGTTATTGTCGCTTTAAGCTTTCGCCAGCGGCTTCACCCGCGTGACATCTTTATAAATTATAGTCTATGTTGCTCAGTTATAATATTTTATTTTTATTTTATTTATTTATGCATACAGTCTTGATACAGGTTCATGTTTGTTTTGTACCATTAAACCAGAAATGGTATTGGTACTCACTCTACTGGAATATAAGCATTCTACTGGTCAAAGAATGATTAAAATCGGTCCAGCAGTTTTTGAGGTTATTCATTACAGAGCAGTGGTGGCCCAGAGGCCGTGGCCCCGACTTCCGAGTGCTTCCGAGCGCTTTACTTTGTGTTTTTTATTTCATCACCACTGCTCTCAAAACGGTGAAGGAAAATGTCGTGAGGAAACCGACATGTTCTAGAACCAATAATTCGAAGACATACGACATGAGACATGTGACATCTACCAATCCGCACTGGGCCCACGTGGTGGATTACGACCCCACTCTCTCTCACCGAGAGGAGGCCTGTGTCCCAGCAGTGGGAACACTATAGACTGATTATGCAAAATCAAAGTCAAATCATTTATTTCAAATAGGCCTATGTATGGCTCTAACGTTAAAAGGAGATGGTTGAGATACCCAACATGTTTTAGAACAAAAATTCCAAGACATGTGACATCTACCAACCCGTACTGGGCCCGCGTGGTAGGTTACCGCCCACTCACTCTCACCGAGAGGAGGTCTATGTCCCTGCAGTGGGAACTTTATAGGCTGATTATTCATTACAAACAACAATACAAATCTTTTCTTTTTATAATATTAGTGTAGACAAGCCAAGAGGGCTTTATTGTAATGAATTATTTTTGGTAAACAGTAGCCAGTTTCTTGGTCCTTCAGGCTTACGCTACTCAAAGGGCTCCTCAGTTACGAATTTGCAGCTGGATGTCAATCAGCTATTTGAAACTCGTATCTATATCTATAAACTCTCCGTCTCCCAAAAGACGGTTTACCTATTTGCTGAAAACATACATTTTTCGTAGAGTTTTGTGATTGGTTTCCAGTCTTACCAAAATGCAGCAGCAGCGGTGAGGTTTGGTGAATACAGAATTTGTTCGTTATTATTGAAAATCCTCAACACAATCTAAAAGACACCTTAGTTTTCACCAAACCTCACCGCTGTTGCTACATTTTTTCCGTACTAAAAATTGGATTTTATAAACAACGCATATACTAATAAATCTTGTTAAAATATACATCGGATTTTCTTTTTACGGTTTATAGTGCTGTATTCGCTAAGAAAAACCTACATTTAAAAGGCCCTCCGCGAGGGTTCCCGGCATCGCATATACGACTAGGTGAACCCTCCAGGCGGGCCGATACTAAACGTGTTAAACATAATTGGCGAAATGTGGGTGTACATAGGTACACCTCTGCCTAAATTAAATATGTGATTGGACCGCAATAAATATGTACATAATATTTTTGTGGTCCGGTTAACCACATTTTCTACACCTCAAGTGTAAGTGGCACAAAAAGTTGAGTGAACGCGCTCCACTGCTCTGGGGAAGAACATGGCAATTACAGTGGAGGCCGAGATTAATGTCCACTCATGACTGTACCACTCGTGTGACGTACATACCCTGTAGTCTGTTCATAAAGTATCTCATGAAAATGTAAACAGATTGATTAGAAAATGTGCCTATGGGGCATCCACAGGCACATTTTCTAATCAATCTGTTTTCAATTCAAGTGCCACTTACAAATTTGGATTCATGGATTTGATTATTTGAATTCTCAAATCCGAAATTCTAATTTTTAATCACCTTATTAGAGATGTAGTTCAAAGGAGGAGGTTCTCAATTCGACTGTATATTGTATGTTTCAATCAATCTGCCTAGCCTTTTCTCAACTATGTTGGGGTCGGCTGCCAGTCTAACCGGATGCAGCTGAATACCAGTATTTTACATGGAGCGACTGCCTATCTGACCTCCACAACCAAGTAACTAGGTAACACGATACCTCTTGGTAAGACTGATTGTCAGACTTTTTGGGCTTCTAACTACCCGTAACGACTGTCAAAGATCTACAAATGACAGATGGGACCAACGTCTTAACGTGCTTTCCGAGGCACGGAGGGGTCTTGGTACGTAAAGATGGTCACCCATCCACAGACCAACCGCGGCAAGCGTAGCTTAACCTGATCGATCGACCCGTGCAGCTGTTGTAACTTATTATTAGAGATGTTTTTCAAAGGAGGACGTTCTCAATTCGACTGTATATTCCTATATTGTATGTTTGTTACGCGATTACTCCGCCAATTATGAATTTATTTTGTTGATTCTTTTTGCTTGATAGGTCATACTTCAGAGGTAATCTTGTATAAATTTTATTAACTTAGCTTGGGTAGTTTTTGAGTTAGCTTCAATAATACGTATTTTTTCACACTTAGGACTAGAGGAGGTATTCAAATTTGTGTGGAGTAGGTACCACAACTAAAAAAGAGAAAATACTTTTTACAATATAAATCAACCGACTTCCAAAAAAGACACTACTAAGCGAAAAATAACTTTAATTTCGGTAGTCGGTGTCTTTGGTTTTGAATTTTCATTTTTTGCCACCGACTTCCGAAATTAAAGTTATTTTTCGCTTTGTAGTGTTTTTTTGGAAGTCGTTTGATACTCTACTTATAATGTTCCTTCTGTTGGGTCAACACGCCTCCTCTATGTGAGAGGGAATGGGCTGTAATCCACCACACGGGCCCACTGCAGGTTGGTGGATGTCACGTCTTCGAATTTGTGGTTTTTGGAGATACGACGATATTTTCCTTTACCATTTTGAGAGCAGTCATCATCATCAGCCTATAATGTTCCCACTACTGGGACACAGGCCTCCTCTCTGTGAGAGGGAGTGGGCCGTATCCACCACGCGGGCCCAGTGCGGGTTGGTAGATGTCACATGTCTTCGAATTTTCGGTTCTAGGACATGCCGGTTTCCTCGCGATGTTTTCCTTCACCGTTTTGAGAGCAGTAGTGATTAAATAATTTACACAAAGTCGCGTATACTACAGACTATTTTATTTGAGGACTTTGTGATGAGTTTTCTGGAAGCCCTTGTTGAACTGTCAAAATGGCTATTGTGTATTTGCGATTGTATAACGCAATCACTTATTAAAATAACAGTCAAAGATAATATATTGCAAGATTCTTTGGATTCGGATTGATTGTAAGGGCCTGTGCAGACGACACGCGCTTAAATAAGTTTTGCATTTCATGTAATGAGACATTAGATAATAATTGTGTATTTTCGTCAACCAAGGGAGTTACCCAGTAACTGGGTTGTGGAGGTCAGATAGGCAGTCGCTCTTTGTAAAATACTGGTATTCAGCTGCATTCGGTTAGACTGGAAGCCAACGCAATATAGTGGGGAAAAGGTTAGGATAATGATGATGAATTGTGTAATTTCGTAAAGATAAGTAATAAAAACAACAAAATATAACAACAACAGTCATTTACTAAAACAATAAAAATCACAGTATTTTATGTACAATTTGGTCCGAAATTAATATTTACAAATTAGTCGGTAGTCCTCAAACAAAACTTATTGGTGTATTCGACCTCGTAATTGCATGAACCTTAAAGTTGAATGTCGCTTGCACGTTAAGAAACGACAAGGTCTATTTGTCTGTGTGACAGTTAATAATTTTCAACCTTATTGAAGTTTCACTTAACTGGCAATTGATGTCAAAAGTGATAAATAAATCAATATCGAGGTCGTATACAGAAGCAGTCTTCGATCACAGTTTTGGTGCGAATTTGGTCCGTTTCCACCATAAATTAACACATTTACGAATTTAAATCATCGTTTTGTCTCCGTCATCTTCATATGATTGAAAGAAACAGAACGATGTTTTATATAGGTACGTTTATTATGGCTAAATACATTAAGTGCGAATGTAACCAATGAAACTGAACGCGATCAGCACATCTAAACCGAGTTATAGAGCTGTCATTGGTGTTGATTCTCTTGTCACAAATGCCTCTAAACTAGACTAAAAATCACCAAAATTTTGTTTAATCCTGTCAAACGACGATTTCCCATTCTGAATTAGACTAAAGTGACACAACTTAACTATATTTTAGTTTGACAGCACTAAGATGGTACTGAGATATTAGTTTAGTGAAAATGGCAATTTTGCTATTCTGAATTTGACGTTTTTCACGTAAAATTTAGATTTTCTAACTAAATCTGACTATTTTTAATCGCGACTAAAAACGTGTGGAATAAAATTGGTTGAAACTTTAAATTCACACCAACACCTCGACTTCAGGTGCAAAAACAGTACTGAATATTTTTTTTCTTTTGCATATATCTCGAAAACGGTGTGTCCAATCGCAAAAAGAATGAAAATTTCGACACCCTTTAAAAACCCCTTAAACCCCTAACACTCTATATGTAGGTAATATTTTTTTCTTATTTTCCATACAAAAAGTGAAAAACCCATATAAAACACGTCGAGGCTGCCCCCTCTGCGCGCCTCCGGCTCTAAAAAGATTCACGTGGTTAGGTATCACGTGTAGAGTCGCGATTGTCAAATTCGATTTAGATGTGTCAAAATTATTTTTAAATTTAGAGAATTTATTTTTCAGAATAGCTTTGAGATTCTCATAGTCAAAAGTAAGGAATTTTAATGATAGATTAGTTAGTTTAGTTCGGTGTATAAGAGAATCGGCACCAGTTTCAATATTCCAAAGAAAATTATGACACTGACAGCTCTTAAACGTGGTTTATGTGCGGATCGCGTACAGTTTATTGGTGAGATCCGCCCTAAAGCTAGGGTTTCCTAAGACTGGGGTACCCGCCACATAGCAGCCGCAATTTACCGTCCAATGACGTCACTGAAACGTTATTTATGAAAGTAAGTTGATGTGTTTTCCTAGATAACGTTTATGACACCATAAAGTCAAACCCCACTGCCATCATTTCAATGACAGCTGTCACTGCGGCCGTTATGTAGCGGTCACCGCACTTCTAGGAAACTGTAGCTTTAGTGACTATTCCTCAATCATTATGAGGGTGCAAAATGATCCCAAGTAGAGATTTCATTGAAGAGCGCTTCGCCTGGACATTCGGTCGCGCTGACCTGACGATGGCCGATCAGCTTGTAGTCAGGACTGATGTAGCCTAGTTCCACTCCAGCGGCTATCAGATCCTTGAGGGACTTAATTTGGGTGTCTGGAGGGAGGTTTTCTAGAAAAAAAAAATAGAGTTTAGTCAAAGTCAAAGTCCAAAAACAAAATGTGTGCGGTCGTGGGACCCCCGTCA
Organism: Agrochola lychnidis; assembly: GCA_963680765.1. NCBI lineage: Eukaryota > Metazoa > Arthropoda > Insecta > Lepidoptera > Noctuidae > Agrochola > Agrochola lychnidis. The sequence continues at coordinate 10,261,473 of OY796868.1, read as the reverse complement.
GGAACGAAGTTCTTTCTCACGTATGATTTAAAACAAAAACAAAAATTTTGCAGCCGCCATCTTGGATTTGCATTTCGACCACACTATCCGCTTTAACGCTCTCGAAAACCATGAAAACAATACCCATGATGAAAGAAAACGACAGACATGAAAAAAAAAATATCGCAGCCGCCATCTTGGATTTACATTTCGGCCACTCTATCAGCTTTAACACCCTCGAAAACCATGAAAACGATACCCATTTATTGGGACTTTATTCTTATCAAGCTTTTAGTGTTTTTCTTAGATTTCATAAATTAGTTATGGAGTTCCCCCTAATGACTTGTTACGATAAAAAGTTTATCCGCTCATTAAAAGCAGATTATGCCTACTTGAATTTAATACTGCATAACATATTTTTTAGGAAAAGTTTCGCTTTGAATAGCCTTGTTTCTGTCAACGAAGCACTGCGACAGTTTATTTTAAAGTATCAACCAACACTCAGGGGTATTGTACAGTCAGGGAAATTAAATTGACGTAGCGTGTCAATTTGCCGTAGTATAGCCATTTCATAAAACTGTCAAAGAATGACAGTTGTGATTTGAATACAGTGTGAGTCTTTATAATGTGCACATATCGAAATGTTTAATTTTATCGACGGAAAAAATATTTAAAACAATCTAAATATATTTTTATATTCTTAAACAAAACGGTGTAACTTTTAAACTGAATGATCTATCGCGATGAAACAAACTCCATAATGATTGGAAGTAATAAGACGTCCATATAAAATGAAAAATGTGGAAAAAAAAAATTGAAATCAAACCTCAATTGAAAACAAATATGTTTTTTTTAGCAAAAATCTGTTTTTTCAATAAATTTTTACAATAATCGTAAAATTTCTCAATAAGATGCCCCATTACCTACGCACCTTTTAAAAAATAAAAAGACAAATATACAAGAAAAAGAAAATTACCAGTGCGCAAACTTAAACACGTGACTTTACTCATTATGATGAACAACTTTTACTATGGGACCAAACCTGAAATCGCGAAAAAAAACAGCTGTTCCCTATATTTTGACGAGTTATGCGAACATAAATGTAGGGAACGGCTGTTTTTTTTTTCGCGATTTCATGTTTGGTCCTATAGTAAAAGTTGTTCATATTGATGAGTAAAGCCACGTGTTGTAAGTTTGCGCACTGGTTAAAATTTTAACCTGTATAATAAAATATTTAGATTTTTTTAAAATATTTTTTCCGTCTATAAAATTAAGCATAGATTCCCTCATTTCAATATGTACACATTATAAAGACTCACACTGTATATGGACTATATAGGGTTTAAATTAAATTAGTATATTTATTCGATACCCATCTCGTCTGCGGAGTTTCGCTACCTAATTTAATTTGACCCTGTATAAGTTGGTTACCATTTTTTTTTCCAGATTTTATTTTACCTACAAAGAGACGGACGAAAGAGACTTACCTACAAAGTCACCGATCATACAAATGCCGATACTCTTCACGTTATATGACACTGCGTGTGCGCCGACTGCGTTCCAGCCGCGGCCCTCATAAACTGAGCCTTCCCCGCCTACTGCGAAACTGAAAAGAAAAAGATACATGAGTACCCTTAAGAATGCGGCGACGCATGAATTGTCCATACAAACGTAGTACACAAATAATTTGCAATTTGAGCATATTTCCACCATATTATGTTGATATTCGGATTGAGACAGTATTTATCTAAGCTCCTACGTCTTTTTATTTCCAAAAACTTACATTGTACTTGTACATTTTTACAGCGTAAATGACATGTTTTCATATTGTTTTTTCTGTATTATAAACAACAATATTTGTAATATTGTTTCCGCAGAAGCATAGTTTATGTTATCAAGTTACAAATTATCGAAAAAAAAAAAAAAAAATGGAAATACATTATGTTTTCATTCATAATTTTTTGTATTACGGAACACATCCAAATTTATCATAAATTTTGGAAAGCTAGTAGTACTATTGCGTCAAGCAATAATTGTCAATGTGTGCGTGGTGGTATTGTTCACTGTAGGTGTATATCGCTCCGACAGGCACTCACACTAACGCAACGTGCTTGGAATTAAATTTTGCAAACATCTCGATTTGTAATTGTGAGCCGTGTCGCCGGCTTCTTAACGTAATGTACAGTCACGGAAACTGACTGTCTCGCGGTAGGTGTTCTAATATTCTTTACAAGCTTTTTTTACCTAATGTTAAGTCCGTCTCATGTAGGTAACTAATAGCCTTGTAAAACAGGTTTGATGTTATACTTAATTTTTGTTAAAAAACCGGCTAAGTGCGTGTCGGACCACGCACAATGAAGGGTTCCGTAGTTGGGACGAATTTATCCCAAAAACAAACTTAATTTTGTAGTTGAAAAACATGTTCTCCCATACGGAATGTGTGGGAAAACATATTTTTGCAACTGCAAATATAAGTTGGTCGATTATTACTCGTTAATTTGTAGAGCCTACTTAGCTGTGATAGTTTTCCTTTTAATTTCGTTATATAAACTACTGCTGTGATTTTTTTCACATATCCAAAACCTACCATTTAGCTGGCATATTAGCACTTTATAGCTTAATATTTTGCAAACGGATCCCTGAATTAAAAAATAGAAGAAAAAAAAACCATCACCAATTTACGTGTAGGGGAGGCACCCAACAACAATTTTTTTCATAATTTTGTTTTACCACTTTGTCAGCGTAATTAATATGGATACCTATGCCAAATTACAACTGTCTAGTACTAAGAGTCTCGGAGCTAGACCGCGGACAGACAGACAGACGGACATGACGAAACTATAAGGGTTCCTTGTTTACTACGGAACCCTAATTAAAAAGTTAAAGTAATTACTTATCTAGATAACTAAGCATTGATTCTTTGACTTATCTAAGCTATCGAAAACTACAAGCTGATTCTTCTTTGATTGCCTAAAAAACTTTATCTATTAGGTACTTCTATAGTAAATAAACTACAAACATCCAAATAAGGTGTTGATAATAAGTGAAATTCTAAAGTGCTTCACAAGACTATCGTGTAAACTCACGCGCACAATGCATGCAGTGAAAAACATGACACTCTTCATTCGTATCGTTTGAAGAACGTTCTATCAATTGACTTTAATTACTAGTTTATACAACGATAGTAGGATATAGGACGGTATCATCTGAGGACTGGCGATAAAAACACTGATTGTAGCCTATCGTACCCATCCCCTTCAATCAAATACGCAGATGGCTACAGGAGTTCACCCACACACAAGCGGGGAACTGGTGGACCTCGACACCGGGCTGCAGGCAGTCTAAGGAAACTATGCCATCCTTGGATAGCAAGCTAACCAGGCGCTTATTACGCCTGGATAGGAACGGCCTGCGCCTGGTGACGGGGACCATCACGGGACACTGCTCGCTAAATAGACACTTCCACACAATAGGCATAACGGACAGTCCTCTGTGCAGGGCGTGCATGGAGGCTGAAGAAACCGTAGCGCATGTGCTCTTTGAATGCACAGGCGTCACCCAGATTAGAACAGAAACCCTCGGGTCACCCAGATTCTACACAGATGTTCTGAACAGACTAGGAGATTTAATTAGCTTCTGGAGGGAGGTGGGCTGGTTGGAATAACCACCAAACGGCCGCCATGGCCCACGCACAATGGTCCACTTTACGGACTAAGTGCGGAAACCAAACCCTATAACATAGAACATAGAACAACACTGATTGTAAATGTACGCCTTAGTAAAACCACACTTACTATATCTGGTTGAAATTTGGGGTAGTGCGGCCAAAAGTAAGCTAGCAAGTCTCCAAGTTGCACATAACAAAATAATAAAAATGATTTTGAACTACCCATATTCAACATCAACATGCAAAATTTATGAAGAAACCAAAATAATGAACATTAGACAGTTATATATTTACAATACATATTGTTATTTCTATCGAGGTGCTTGTGGCTAAGTTACAACAGCTGCACGGGTCGATCAATCAGGTTAAGCTACGCTTGCCGCGGTTGGTCTGTGGATGGGTGACCATCTTTACATACCAAGACCCCTCCGTGCCTCGGAAAGCACGTTAAGCCGTTGGTCCCAGCTGTCATTTGTAGATCTTTGACAGTCGTTACGGATGGTTAGAAGCCCAAAAAGTCTGACAACCAGTCTTACCAAGGGGTATCGTGTTACCTAGTTACTAGGTTGTGGAGGTCTGATAGGCAGTCGCTCCATGTAAAATACTGATATTCAGCTGCGACTGGAAGCCGACCCCAACATGGTTGGGAAAAAGGCTAGGCAGATGATGATGATGATTGTTATTTCTATCGAATTAGTTATAAGTTATTTACACACTTGTACATAATTATGTGGAATGTTTGTATGATAATATACATGTTACATAAAAAAAAAAAAAAAAATACAATACATGTATTTTCATTCGTAAGGTACTCAACAAAAGTATACAGACTAATTTATCGTTTACTAAAGTAAACCAAGTAACCCAACGTAGCACTCGCCGAGCTAGTTTTCTGATTTTACCGAAGATGAGAACTAAGTTTGGCAAAAAATGTTAACTTTTGAAGAAGCACAATTATACAACAAAATTATACAAAAAAAAAACAAAAGGTATAAAAAATTTACACTCATTCAATGCATTCAAAACACAATTAGCTGAATATTTGATCACAAATAACACCCTTCCGAAAAGCTGAATGCATTGGAAGGGTAAACCTTCATCATAATTGCTACGTGACGTCTGTGACGAACTTTATACTTATAATTTATTTTAAGCATTGTTCTTTTGTGTTTTTTTTTTGAGAATAAATATATTTAAACCTAAATCCGTATTATTTTAATAAACTATTGCCGCTATTACTAAAAAACTACCTATCAAGCTATTTGATCTAATATCGGTTTTCACTTGCATAAGCCAAGCGCCGCAGTACAACGCATTTTCATACAAAAAAGTGCGGTGTGGTCCGCTGTAATGTGCGTTGGTTCATAGAAATGTACGAAAGTAGTGAAGGAGGATTTTCGTAATGCATTGCGGACTTCGGTGCGGCGCGGCCCGCCCCAATCTGCGCTAGCTTTTAAATGCTTTTTTTCTTGTTTGGAATTTATTCCGTTCTTTAAAATACTTCAAGCACACCCATGTACAGAGGCGGACCTAATGCCATAGACATGATTGAAGTGAAAACTTCTTTAGACGCGTTTTGTATTTTTGAGATGGGAAAAAACAATTGAACTCGCGACACTGTTACCGTTACCGACACCTCATTAAAAGAATTTCTTGCACAATAAAATTGTTCAAGTTTTTATTTCTGTCGGCACTCCCGAAGTGCCACTGTTTTTTTTAGCAGAAACAAACAGTGGTAGGTAGGTGCAATTATGAAAATTAATCAATACGTTATGTTGCTGTACTAGTTGTTGAAACCTAGCCTGGCAGAATTGTGGTAATAATGGCAATGAACAACACTGATTGTAAATGTACGCCTTAGTAAAACCACACTTACTATATCTGGTTGAAATTTGGGGTAGTGCGGCCAAAAGTAAGCTAGCAAGTCTCCAAGTTGCACATAACAAAATAATAAAAATGATTTTGAACTACCCATATTCAACATCAACATGCAAAATTTATGAAGAAACCAAAATAATGAACATTAGACAGTTATATATTTACAATACATATTGTTATTTCTATCGAGGTGCATGTGGCTAAGTTACAACAGCTGCACGGGTCGATCAATCAGGTTAAGCTACGCTTGCCGCGGTTGGTCTGTGGATGGGTGACCATCTTTACATACCAAGACCCCTCCGTGCCTCGGAAAGCACGTTAAGCCGTTGGTCCCATCTGTCATTTGTAGATCTTTGACAGTCGTTACGGGTAGTTAGAAGCCCAAAAAGTCTGACAACCAGTCTTACCAAGGGGTATCGTGTTACCTAGTTACTAGGTCGTGGAGGTCTGATAGGCAGTCGCTCCATGTAAAATACTGATATTCAGCTGCGACTGGAAGCCGACCCCAACATGGTTGGGAAAAAGGCTAGGCAGATGATGATGATGATTGTTATTTCTATCGAATTAGTTATAAGTTATTTACACACTTGTACATAATTATGTGGAATGTTTGTATGATAATATACATGTTACATAAAAAAAAAAAAAAAAATACAATACATGTATTTTCATTCGTAAGGTACTCAACAAAAGTATACAGACTAATTTATCGTTTACTAAAGTAAAACAAGTAACCCAACGTAGCACTCGCCGAGCTAGTTTTCTGATTTTACCGAAGATGAGAACTAAGTTTGGCAAAAAATGTTAACTTTTGAAGGAGCACAATTATACAACAAAATTATACAATAAAAAAACGAAATGTATAAAAAATTTACACTCATTCAATGCATTCAAAACACAATTAGCTGAATATTTGATCACAAATAACACCCTTCCGAAAAGCTGAATGCATTGGATGGGTACCTTCATCATAATTGCTACGTGACGTCTGTGACGAACTTTATACTTATAATTTATTTTAAGCATTGTTCTCTTGTGTTTTTTTTTAAGAATAAATATATTTAAACCTAAATCCGTATTATTTTAATAAACTATTGCCGCTATTACTAAAAAACTACCTATCAAGCTATTTGATCTAATATCGGTTTTCACTTGCATAAGCCAAGCGCCGCAGTACAACGCATTTTCATACAAAAAAGTGCGGTGTGGTCCGCTGTAATGTGCGTTGGTTCATAGAAATGTACGAAAGTAGTGAAGTAGGATTTTCGTAATGCATTGCGGACTTCGGTGCGGCGCGGCCCGCCCCAATCTGCGCTAGCTTTTAAATGCTTTTTTTCTTGTTTGGAATTTATTCCGTTCTTTAAAATACTTCAAGCACACCCATGTACAGAGGCGGACCTAATGCCATAGACATGATTGAAGTGAAAACTTCTTTAGACGCGTTTTGTATTTTTGAGATGGGAAAAAACAATTGAACTCGCGACACTGTTACCGTTACCGACACCTCATTAAAAGTATTTCCTGCACAATAAAATTGTTCAAGTTTTTATTTCTGTCGGCACTCCCGAAGTGCCACTGTTTTTTTTAGCAGAAACAAACAGTGGTAGGTAGGTGCAATTATGAAAATTAATCAATACGTTATGTTGCTGTACTAGTTGTTGAAACCTAGCCTGGCAGAATTGTGGTAATAATGGCAATGAAGATATCACTGCAATCACTGCCCATTCCAAGGTCGCCTGGAAGTGATCGCAGAAACCGATAAGGCCGCCCATTGTGTGTTTTGTGTTGTTTAATTTATTTTTTGTTATGTTTATTCTGGCGTACAATAAAGAATTAAGTATATAAAAAATTGACTTTAGTTTTTTTTATGCAAACAAGGAATTATAGTGAGTTTGAGTTTTTGACTACTTACTTTATTTCACAGATTTTTTTTTTTTATTTAGTTCACAAAACTGATGTACAATCACAAAATGCAGTAGAATAGCTACAAAGCAATATGTCTGATTGACATCTACTAGATGTGAATCTAGCATGCATATTTTAAGTAACACTTACAAATGACACTTACAATTAAAAAAAAATAAAATAAGAGTTATACAAATCCCAAATTGAAGAAATGGAAAAAGTATCGGAAAAAAAATGTATATAAAAATCAAAATATAAAACAATTATACAATTAAATCTCTGAGTTATAATAGTTATTTATGCAACTGTATTAATAAGGGGTATTAAAACACGAATGTGGGTTTATGATAATAGTATCACATGAGTGTTTTAATACCTAATTATAACAGTTGCATACAAGACTATCTACACCCATGATATGAATCCTCTATAAAAGTTTTTGAAACCATTGGGTGTTTGTAATTCAAGATCAGTAATAAAGAAATTCCCACGAAATTCAGTACAACTGCACGTATGAATGTCGCCTGCAGCAGCACATCACACACACATACGTGCAGCGGGTGCTGCTGTCCCCCGTTTGAACGTTGAAACGAGTTGCGTAATGAAATTTAGTACAACATTGTAACACTCGTTTGGATGATGTAATGGTTACTATGACACTGGTTGTTATAATGTTGCCAATAAACTGTTTCAGAAACTATAGATGTTTTATAGTATGGATGTAGATGAAATATTGTCGACTGTTATAATGGTTGTAAACAATTTTATATTATGTACGACATTATTGTGTGCAGGTGCGTTTACATAGTCTTTGTCTTAGTCATTATTTGGCAAGATCTCGCTCGGTAGGAAGATATAATTAGGGCCAGGTACGCGACTCATACTACTGGCACTGATTCGATATGCATCCTGTTTACTGTTTTCAAAGTATCGATGATAACATGTTATCAGTTGCCATCTACATAGACTGTTAATAGATCCGTATTATGGAAGGTATATTACAATGGTCCTGAAAATTTGTTGATTATCGGTGTGTTTTTGGTAAAAAAACCTTTGTAATAAATAGTACAGGGCAGGGATATAGACACTCAACCTATTACTATGGATTCAGTACATGATTCAAAATCCCACCCAAAAAAAAAATTGCTGTTCCATACATTTTGACCGCGTAGCTATTGCAGTTTTGTATGAAACAGCAGATTTTTTTTTTAAATGGAAACTTCCTTAGGCGCGTTGGGCATTTCTGAGATGGGAAAAACAATGGAACTCGCGATACCGTTACCGACACCTAATTTTTGTAAACGCGATTGTGCTCTTTATTTAGATAAGGTTACGGATCAATGTTCTATGCAAGTATTTTTACTTTAAAGGTTTTGGAAGTATTTTTGAAGTGAAAACGCGATTGTGCTCTTTATTTAGATAAGGTTACGGACCAATGTTCTATAAAAGTATTATTCTTCCACCAAGGCGATCTTGCTCAAGTTTTCACTTCTGTCGACACTCCCGGAGTGTTGTTTTTTTATTATTGACGAAACGTTTCTATGCAGTGGGGTGCTGAATTCATAGTTACAGTTTGCGCATCGATGGTGCCAACCTGTATATCTCTATATGATACGCCACCTGACACGACTATAAGGAAACGTAGTCAGCTCATTGCTAATAACATGTTAAAGGGTTACCCAAGCCGTATTGTTTTCAACAGTAAAGTGACAAAGCTTATTTGAGTTGCACTAAATTTAGGAAACGCCTAGTAGTTGCAAAAAGAAAACTGGACTCAACCAAGCGAATACCACGATTATAGGTAAGTTGGAGGGTTAGGTACCTACATGCCGTTCTGCGTCCTACACAGGATTCGAATGAATCTGTTTGAACCAAGAGCATTTAGAACTGCATTTCAACTCACTTATATCCAATATCCTGCCACCCGTTGTGGATTTGGTGCATATCCTGCATAAGCCTCATATTTCTCTTGCAGGCGTCCGTGGTCACGCAGTCCGGGGGTATGTAGCTGTGGTGCACGACGACGTATGGCACTGGCAGGTTCAAGCTAGTGACTCCTAAAGGGGGACGCGCGCCCCACGATTCTCGAGCCACAAAGTTGAAGGGGTAATCTGTTAAAATTAAGTATTTGTTAATGTACAGTCGAGGAATGAAAAGGTTATGCAACTTTAGGGCCATATTTTTGTGCCGCGCTGCTGTATGGGCCTTAAGAGAGCGCAGACTGTGCTGCACTTTCTTTTATCGGCCCATCGTAACTACTGACAAACCAACAGTGGCACACGAGTACAGTAAGACACGACACTAGGTTCACCTTCAGTTTGCTGAAACTTCCGTCTGACTTCTCTAGTCCACTCCATGATTGACAAAAGTACACGTAAAATTAATGTTTTCGCTCCGGCGGCGGAAGCGAGAATGAGTGTGAAAAGAACCTACGTGATCGCATTCATGAGTCTTCCTCTTCAAGAATGCAGTGAGTGCGTACTCAACAGTTCGAATGAACATTAGGTCTTACATCATCGGGGGAAAAGGGCCTTAGATTTGATTTGACAGCAAATTTGCGACCAATGATGTGATCAGGCTTTCGGCAAAGGCAAAGAAAGATGGGTAATTTTGACAGCTTTTCAATATTAATTGATCAAGTTATCAATATGATAATAAATAACAGATAAATAGATAAGTATAACATGAGCTGTCTGTTGTTATTTTAAAAGTAAATGTACAAACTTACTGGAAGAACTCCGTATTTTACGGGATGATGGGAGAGCCGCAACACTGGCAAGCAAGCAAGCGAAGACGATGTAGACTAAATTGGCCATGGTTTCTAGAAATAAAAATAAGAATAGGTTAGAAAATAATATCCAAATGACAACTAATACAAAAAAATTTATAAAGACGCAATCATGCAAACAAAACTATTAATTTCACTACGTTAAAAATAATGTATTGAAAATTCTTAAAAAAAAAATCTACCGTGATGTTGTCCTATTGTGTCTGGTCAGTTAACCTTCTAAATTCAAATTACTATTATATCCGTAACAGATTAAAATAAATTAATATCTACGTTTTTTTTTAAACAGGTTATTCGTATAATTGATTTGAATTCCGAACTTAAAGACCTCGCAAGTTGTACACGGATTCGCGCCAACATTGGTATTGATATCGGTGGGAATTCAAACTGTTCAATGAAGTTAAGTTTGTAAGTTCAAGTTTATATAGGCAGGAAAACTCACTAATTCCCCGAACTTCAATTATACTTTATGAGTACTAAAGGCTTCTGCTATACCTACTTGGATATGTGGATTGTTTGAAATCATTTAAAGTCAGGTTAAAACCCTTTTTAATGACAGTTTATTTACCGGAAATTACTTTAAAATCAAGACAAAAAAAAATTAAGTAAAAAAAGGTTGTAATCTTCATTCTTTTTAGTAGCAAATTCTAGTTAAAAATGTATTCTAAAAAAGTCGAATTTGTTACTAAATTATCTCTGGTTAGAACTCTGCCTTCCGTAAACCCTGATGCACAAAAAATACTGAATCGGGTATGTTTTTTTTTTTTGTTTGCATCTCGCAGGTCAACCACGGAGATTGTCGACTGCTTGCTTAACCGGACTTTCCTGTGGGAATGCCTCAATAAAGTAAAACCTCCAGCCAGGGCATAAAACTTAAAAACTTAGCAATCTGTATTAGGACATAAAACACTTTTTATCCAGATATTCCCACAGGATTTCGACTTATGCGGGTGAAACCGTGGGGCGCTGCTAGTATTTTATAAGGATTTCTACCACTAGATATACGTGCAGAATGTTTTGGTTGTAGGCTTAGGTGCCTAAATATACTCCATAGGTTTAGGTAGTTAAAAAAAGGTAAACAAAAAACACCACGTGACGAGACAGCTGTCAAGTAACCGACTAAACGTAATACCTGTCACTTCAGTTGTTATGCTACGTCACAGTTGAACTCTTCAATTTAGCAACGTTATATTTCGTTGACGTTTAGAAATTGGGCTCTTTACAATAGACAGAATACAAAATATTATAAATCAGACAAAAAAAATTGTGCTCAAGCAGTTACATCTACGAAAAGTAGTGAAGAATAAACGATAAATTTTAACATACATTAGTAAAAGAAGAAACTATAGATAAACACTAAAATAAATTTAATTTGGTTTTATTGTTTTTTTAACAAGAAAGTGTCATCTATAAAAACCCTTTTTACGATTTGTTTACCTTTTTTTAACTACCTAAACCTATGGAGTATAGGTATTTTGAATAGACATGCTGACAAATAAACGTTAAATCCTAAGAAAAAAAAACAACGATTAAGTTATGAAATAGGAATAGAGTGCTAAAGACATTTTGGCGCCAGAACGACATTGACAGGGATGGCGCTGTTGGTAAAAATTTGAAATAGGGCTGTGTTAGTTACGATTCTTGCCACGCGTCAAAAGAACTTTGTAGCGTTGTAGATATTTTGACTGTATTGTCATTGAATCAAGCACACTTCAGGCCACGTGCCAATTGTAACCTTAAAACGCAATCAAGGATAGGTAGATAACGTATCTATAATAGGAATATTCACAAGTACCCAGCTATCTAATCTAATAGTAGGAAATTTGTAAAATTGAAGAGGGACACGGAAAATCAACTTGGCCTACGTCGCGCGTCGGTTCTATTTTTTTTTTATGGGAAATTATCAATTAACTTCTCCCGCTTTGGGCGAAGCGGGAGGGCGTGTCAGACTCTTACTGACTAAAACCCACCCGTGTTCCTTCAGTTGCCTGTATTGCCAGGGGCCATGGTATCTCTTTTGGACTTTTCCGCGAACTCGGCAGGCCCTACAACGGACCCTATCAGTTCTGCTGATATCTCCATGAGGCGTGCGTGGAACACAACGCGCCGTCGACCTGGGTTTGGTCCTTATCGGACGGTGAACTACCCATTGCTCACCGTCCGCAAGCCCGCGCCTACGGTGGCCGGGAATCGGCCTGCAATTCCCGACGCCTAGGGCGTCTCCTGCGGCGGTTATGTTGCGCGTCGATACTGCAATGCTATTCTGTAAAAATCTCACTTGATACTTAGATGAAGTGAGCTTTATGTGAGCTGTCAAGTGTCATATTACAACTCACTTCACTCATGTCACAGATGGATACAGATGGGAAAATCCGCATTTTAGGTATGAACCTACAAGTAGGTACGCGACGGGACCAACTTGTCGAATTCAGTGGGCGTAACGTAGTCAGAAGATAATAAGAGTTAAGCTATAGAAAGAGAGGCAAGTTCTATACTCCGTTTGAAATAAGATTAGACATTTAAACAAACCTTTTTTACAGTCCGTTCAACCGATTTTGACTTCTATTGCGTAGGCATAAGGATGGCATTAAAAGCAAAAAAAGTGGTTACAAACCAACTGTTTACTGCAGCTGCCATTTGTCATGCCACCAACGCAATAGAAGTCAAAATCGGTTGAATGGACTGTAAAAAAGGTTTAGTTAAATGTCTAATCTTATTTCAAATGGAGTATAGGTGAATATAACTGCAGGTAATTAGCGCTGTGCGACCTGAATTGCACGTTATTATATCGTGGCAAGAGTCGATTTTTATTTAAATGATTTTGCGGAGTGTCCCATCTGTACTAATTTGTGCCTAAGTTTTCATGGTGAGATTTTTACAAAATTAATCGGCAAGATGACTCAAATGCGTGACTGCATAAAGGAAAGTGAGCGTTCCCCTTTGTTACGGGTTTCGGGTATTTTTCCAAAATGTAACGTTACACAATGATATCAATATGTCAATAGAATTCTATGAATTTTTGCTGGTTTTATACTTGGCACGCCCGCACGCAGGTATGACTAATCTACGGGTCGGACCGAATCTCTTCGGAAAGCATATTAAAAGCAGTTAGTCCTGGCAGTCATTCGTAGATCTTAGACAGTCAGTCTGACAACTAGTTTTACTAAGGAGTATCGTATTACTCAGTAACTGGGTTGGAAGTAGTTCACTTAAAGTACCCGTCCGAATAGCAGCTGCGCGAATAGCACCTAGCCTAGTTCAAGAAGAGCACCTACGACTCAGCAGCCTACTGCTGGGATGTATTTGTTTTACAGGATGTCATTAAATTAAAGATATCGATAAAAATCACTAGAATGTTTATTAATTACACATACTTACGTACCTACATACGAAATTTGTCTAGGCGACATTGAAAATTGAAAAATAATAAAATCACTAAGTATGACAATAATTAATAATGTTACCAAATAATAACACTTCTTATTTTTAATATATCTTGCTCTTCGTGGACTAGGCTAGGTGCTATTCGTGCAGGTGCTATTCGGACGGGTGCTCTAAGGGGACTACTTCCTGGGTTGTGGAGTTTAGATAGGAGGTCCATTAGACTGGAAGCCGATCCCAATATAGTTCGGAAAAAGCTAGGTAGATGATGGGTGGGACGTAATACAATGACAAGTGACACAAATAAAATTCAGTCATTGAAATGAATTGTTTATCAGTTTTTAGGCAATTTTCAGGCGAAATATTTACCTACATTTTCGGAAACTTCCATTTTCGGTGGAAAATAAATTATTATAAAAAATTATTTACGGCCGTGGGACGGATAAAAATTGGTGCCGGCAAATCAATACTTTCAATTAATTTATTAAGACAAAATCGATAGTTACAACTAAAAAATAAAAAAATAAAAAAAAAACATAACATAACATCACGCCTGTAATCCCCGAAGGGTTAGGAAGAGGTGTACCTATAGTACACCCACATTTCGCCAGATATGTTTAAGTCCCATGTAATAGGGGGCGAGCCTATTGCCATCAACCGGGCACAAATCCAGACTCCGGGCTGCTGCTGAGAAATTCCAGATGGAAAAATCCTATAACACTTTGCCCGACCCGGGAATCGAACCCAGGACCTCATACTCAGCAGTAGCGGTTGCGACCACTAGACCAACAAGGCAGCCAAAAGGTAAAGGCAAAAATAATTTACGGCCGTGGGACGGAAAAAAATTGGTGCCGGCAAATCAATACTTTCAATTAATTTATTAAGATAAAATCGATAGTTACAACTAAAAATAAAAAAAATAAAAATATATCAAAAAAAAATCATACCTACTTTCGATTTAAAAGTTTATATGACAAAGTGTTTCAAACTGTAATGTAAACTTAACATAAAATGCAGAAACCAAATTAAAAAAAATAAAGAAAGAGTTTTTCAAACGAACACACACACAAGAAGACTTACCTTATTAAAACAAAATACAATTAAAAAATTAACATATAAATTATAACAAAACACTAAACGTCTGTGATCTATCAATGAAACACTGTAGTATTTATATGAACAGTGGTACATATGTAATATGTTAATGTATTGTTGATAATCAGAGTCGTACCTAATTCGGTGATACTCTTATCAGCTCTGATTTGTCACATAATTATATGAGACTTACGCCGGGTATTAACCTCTATTAATGTACCATCGGGGTAACTCATATCTAAGCAATTTGAAAACAAAATCCTGTGTACATGACCCATTTTTTTCGTAAATAAGCTATACTAGAGTGGCCGAGCGCTGCAAGCAAGAATAATCCTTACAGTGTGGGTACATATCGTCGCCCTCCCTGCTAACTGTTGTATCTCACAAACTAACGTATCTGCACTGACATTACCTACGTGTTCAGAACTTTGTTTCGAAAAAGTTTTCTCTAATTGTCGTATCTGTGTCGTTTACCGTTTAGAAGATAATCACGTATTTTGTTTTACGTGAGTTTTGTTTGAGGGAAAAAATATTCTCACCACCTGTCGTATATGCACACATTTACAGTTAGAGTGAGTTAAAGATTAAGTCAAGAGCTATTTATAAAAAGTTATTAAAACATTAATAAAGTCACAGCTAACGCAACTATATTAACATGATTGTAGCGCCCGACCGAAAAACTGTTGCTCTGGAAAAATATAAATTGCTAGTTACGACAGTTAGCGGGGAGGGCGACGATATATGCGTTTCTTCGATAGTACTTCTCCCCGCGACTTCGTCGTGAAATTTCATGTTCCTTTGACCCACAGCGTCGCATTGCATCGCCCGCCCGCGCCATTACTTCGTTTTCGCGTTCCTCAGGGTCATAGCGTAAAAAATCTACATTTATGTCTTTCAAAAATTAAAATTCAAAAGTCATTTATTCAAACTAGGCTGACAATTAGCACTTTTCGAACGTCAAAATTACGTAACACAGTCCCCCAAAATGCCCACCCTTCACCACGTCCTAGTGCCTTTAGCTGGGAAGGAGAAGTAGCGCAACAAACTCCCCAGCAGCACAGCTTTCTGTTCAAATTAGAAACAAATGATTCTATACAATAGTTTGCAAAATAATTTCAATTATGCAACACAAAACATAATTTAAATGATAAATTATTGGCCATATGTCAGCTAGCACACGCCAATATAACCAAAAACATCGAAAATACTGAAGCAGAAATAAAAACTAAACGTAAACAGAACTAAATATCTAATTAAAGCCTCCAGACATAAAGGGCGCGGAGGACACGGGGGAGCATACGGTGGAGGTCTGTATGGCTTGGGCAGGGCATCGCAATGTCCTCGTGGAAGCGATCGGCGGCGGTGATCTCTCGCGTCTGGCACTGATTCGGGCCATGTTACGGAGTGAGAGGAAATGGGAGGCCGACATCTCCTTCTGCGAAGCAGTAATGCTCGCGAAGGCGGAGACGGAGCGCGTGAGGGAGAGGCAAATTTCGCGCCCTCGCGCCCCTAACCGCCGCAGAAGGAGACGCCCTGGGCGTCGGGAATCACAGGCAATTTCCGGCCACCGTAGGCGCGGGCTTGCGGACGGTGAGCAATGGGCAGCTCGCCGTCCGATAAGGACCAAGCCCGGGTCGACGGCGCGTTGTGTTCCACGCGCGCCTCAAAGAGATGTCAGAAGAATTGACGGGGTCCGCTAGGGCCAATGCCTGCCGGGGGTTCGAAGAAAACCGATAGGGACATCGTGGCCCCCTGGCAACATGGCAACTGAAGGAACACGGGTGGGTTTTAGTTAGTAAGAGTCTGACACGCCCTCCCGCTCCGCCCAGAGCGGGAGAAGTTATTTGATAATTTCCCACCAAAAAAAAAAGGCATAAAGGGCCACTTACATAAAGCTATATAAAGCTGTAATTGGAAATTCTAAATGATAAACTAGGACCATCGAGGTAAAATAAACAAACAGTTAATTACTATAAGTAACAATAATGTTGTTATTTGTATGTTGTACATAACGAAGAGTATTCTATTCTATTCTATTTTATTATTATTAGGTACATTGTAGACGACGAAGTGAACCCTACGCTTTATTAGTCAACATCCGTAAATGAGAACCTACAACACCCATTGATAACCTATTTCTTAGAAAATCACATGTTATTGTAATAGTCAATAAGTAAACAATGGTTTGTTAGGGGACTCACAGAAGTGTCACGACCTGACACTAATTGGTTCATTAAATAAGGGACTTATTTGTGACAAATAATTATTTTCAATGAAATAGGTAGATTTATGTCATTCCATTCAATTTATAGGTGAATTACATGAATTTTGCCTACAACCTACATACAACTTGCCTGCAAGATAGTATCTTGTACGTAGGCCGTAAAAGGCGGCGACAATCTGACAATCTGAACATTTTGTAAATCGCTGTCCCCGGCGAATAAAATCGTAATCGTAAAAATCAAATTTTACAGGAAAAATAAAAAACAGTTTTTTGTGAATATCTTATTAACTTAATATACATAGCGGAATTGTTCAAATACCAAAAGAAAAGTGATTTTTTACATTTATTACAATACATCTTAAAATCTCGTAACTTCTGAAATAACCGTAGGAAATTAATGAAAAAATTGACAGAGTGTAATCGGACCTCTTAATATCGAATATGCAATAAAGTTAAAACTATCGTAATAGCACATTACCATTATTCGCCGGGGACAGCGAAATATTTTTTTCATACTTTGTTATCTGGTTTATTAAACGGCACCTGTAGTCGTGAAAATGGTACAATTAACACGTTCAGTGCCGGGAGCCCTCCTGGACGGTTTACTCAAATCATATATGGGATGCCGATGCCGGGAGCTCTCGCCGAGGGCTCATTTTAAATGTAGGTTTTTCTTAGCGAATTCGGCATTATAAACTGTGAAAGTAAAATTTGTTGTATATAATTTAACAAGATTTCAAACCTAATGCCGGTGACCTTCCTGGAGACAACTTGCAATATATCCTAGATGCTTGGAAGCATGCTGGTCTAGCTCCAGAGGACAATTTAGAGGCTAGACAAAATCAAACTGGTTGCTAATTTAATTGTGTAATTAAATATTATAACATTTTCTTTTACAGTCTGTGATTACTTGAACTCACACACTGACTAATTAGCATCACTTGTAATTTTTTTAGGGATATCGTATAGGTACCTACTTTTACAATGCTTGTAAATATGTGAACACCATGTATCCATTACATAATTATTATTTTTTTCTGTCATTGCTTCATTTTTAATTATTTTTACCTATTGTGGTATAGTAATCTTATTCCAGGTGCATCGTCTTCACATATAATTATATAATTAATGTTTACAAAATATTGTAAAACATTTTAAAAGAGTAGCGGTGGAGTTTCTTGCCCATTCTTCTCCATACGAAAACTACCTTTTGGAAGGGGCGACTAGAATCAATTCTATTTTTTGTTTTTGACGTTCAAAAGTGCTTTTTTGTGCCTAATTGAAATAAATTATTTGACTTTGACTTTGTATGGCGGCATGGTGTATGAGCTCTATGAAAAATGGGTGGAGTCAAAAGTGTTAAGTAATTTTCTGACAAACACGTTCCATTAATATCAGGTATATAAAGTAAGGCCCTGGCGAAGGTATCAGGAGCAGTTGTTGTAGCGATGCTCGATGTGGGAGGCCTACGTTCAACAGTGGGCGTCTTTCGGCTGAGAAGGTGATGAAGATAATGATGATAGAGATGGATTTTGCAAAACTGGTAGTGGAAGCCTTGTTTCATCCTTAAAATTCCAGTTAATTGAATAGTACTAGCCTGAAATAAATCGCCGTGAGTGATAACACCGTCAATTACGTATTTAATTATTGTTAATCTTTCTTGTGCAATAAAGACAAATATATTGCATTGTAAAATTTACTTAATTTGTCCTTTGCACGCTTCCCTTTTTGTGGATATTATACTGTACAAAAGGAAAAGATAAGCTCAATAATGAATTCTCGTTGTCTCTGGCTTCTTTAGGGACTTTATTTTATCGATGACGTCACGACAAAACTTTTTCTTAAAAAAAGTACCTACTATCTTTGTAATTAAGATGCCAATCTTGATTTTGTAAAGTCCCTACAATTTCAGAAAATAAGAAAGAACATGTTTTCCAAATAAGTCCCCTTTCGAAAGGCAGTTATTTGCAATTATATCATTTTATAGGAATTATTAACTCTCCCACACTACACGGATTCGTGCAGCTGCACCCTTGGCATTCCTAGCTTGATTTGCTGTCATTTGCTTTGTTATCCCTTACAGCCAGATCACTGCAAAGGTTTCTGACACAGATGAATACAGTATAAGATGGTTCACTCGTATTTTAGGTATGAAGCTACAAGGGGGCTACTTAGGGCTTGACTTGTTGGGCCAATTCAGTGAGTGTAAGGCCTCTGCCTCGAATCTTGCGGGCAGCGGGGCAGCGGCGGCGGCGGCGCGGGAGCGATGCGTTCAAATGCATAGATTTATATGTAACTGGCCTCGAAAGCAGTGCCACGGGGAGCGAGCGGTTTCATATAAAACTATGCGATGCCGCGCCGCCGCCGCCGCCACCCCGCTGCCCGCAAGATTCGAAGCAGAGGCCTAAAACTTACGCGACAGAAAGACAGGCAACTTCTAGGTAATTAGCGCTGTGCGACCTGAATTGTACTTTATTGTGTCGTAGCAAGAGTCGCTTTTTATTTATTTTGCGGAGTGAACTATCTGTATTTCTCTGTGCTTCGGGTAAGCTTCATTAGATTAAGATTTAATACTACCTGAGGGCTAGGCACTAAGCGGATCGAATTCGCAACACAGTTTAGGTATACGCTCGAAGACAGGCATCCCCGATGTTCGCGATAAGACCGCAAAGCTGATATGGAACTGGGCAAGCCACACGTACAGGATGCATCAGGATAGATGGGCCAGGGTCGTCACGCAGCGGGTGCCTGAAGACGAGCGTCGTCACCGAGGCAGACCTAAGAACGCTGGTCCGACGACCTAGACTCTTTCTTGACTGATTGGCTGGAAAAGGTAGTAGGCAAAGATGAATGGCGAAGTATGGGAGAGACCTTTGCCCAGCAGTGGGGCAGTAAAGGTTAATTAAAAAAAAAAAATTGGCAAGTGGCAGTCGCCTCCAAAGTGTTTTGTTTTTCGTTTATGACTTTCAACAGAATTGACATATACAAGGTGGCAGGGACGTCGACGCGAAAACTGTTACCATGGATTCAGTACATCATTCTGAACCTGCGTTGAAATGTTGAACCCCCTGCGTTGAAATTTTTCGTCGGATTTAAAAAAAAAGAAATGTTTCATACAAAAGTGCATCATATTTTGACCTACGCGGTCAAAATATATGGAACAGCAATATTTTTTTAGTGTGGGCCTCAGAATCATGTACTGAATCCATGGTAACCGTTTTTGCGTCGATGTCCCTGCCACCCTGTATATCAACCCGAGCTTTTCTGGGTTATTTACTTTTCTGATATCATTATCGCTGATAGAATGTCACTTGCCCGCTGCTTTTTTTTTCTAAGAACGATGTCATCTTGGAGTCAGCTCGGCGCCTCCTTTCCGGTCCACTGATGCCCTTGTAACACACATAATATAATAATTTCACACTTGACCTAACATCTGGGAGCGGCGCTTACGCAACCAAGGCGCGTCGTCCGGAAGGCAGGCGCCGCCATTGTCAGGAATACACTCTTGTGCACTAATTTATGCTCATATTCAAATATAGAGCGATAAATTATAAACAATTTGGATGTTTTTTTTTTATTTATTGGCTTTGGTACATTGTTTAAGGTTTGATTAATTTCGTTCGGATTTGGGGACAGCTGAATGAGTTTTGTTGGGTAGGACTTTTGTAGATACTAACTCATGGGAGTTAGTGGGTTTGATATTTGTAATAGGTAATCCGATTTTACCTCGATGGTCCTAGTTTATCATTTATAACTTCCAATTTACAGCTTTATGTAAGCGGGCACGCCCTTTATGCCTGGAGGCTTTTATTTAGATATTTAGTTCTTTTTAAGTTTAGTTTTTATTTTTTTAATTTTGCTGCGAGAACTATATTCTCGATGTTTTTTGTTGGTACATTGGCGTGTGCTAGCTGACATATGGCCAATAATTTATACTTAATTAAAATAATGTTTTGTGTTGCATAATAATTTTGCATACTATTGTATAGAGTCATTTTTATTTTTTTCTAACTTGAACAGACAGCTGTGTTGCTGGGGAGTTTGTTGCGCCACTTCTTCTTCCCAGCTAAAGGCACTAGGAAGTGGTGAAGGGTGGGCGTTTTTGGGGGACTGTCTTATGTAATTTTGACGTTCGAAAAGTGCTGGTTCTCAGCCTAATTTGAATAAATGACTTTAGAATTTTGAATTTTGATTGGAAATAAGATTCTACGATATGGACTTACAGATTTAGCCTTTCGTTCTTTCCTAAACTTCTTATTAGTGTGGAAGTAAAAATCGTTTATTTCAATATTAAAATTACAATATATGGAGATAGCGTTGGTCACAAATTAGGCACAGCTTGTGTTTTGGGCACTATATGTAAAACTTTAAGTTAGTTTTAAATAAAAGTTGAAATTGGCGACGATTAAAAATAGTTAGCCTGCAAAAATACAAAATAAACTAATTAAGTGAGAAAAACAACAATTTTCATATATATAAGATAAAACTTGGTATAATTGCCGTTGATGCTACTATTCTGTATTATGCTTGTGTGTAATTGTATGTGTATATGTGTGCGTGTGTATGTAGATTTTTATCCTCCATCCAGGCTGTTTTGCATTAGTTTTTCAAAATATTATTTAATATTTAGTTTAATTTTCGTTGAGCGTGAGTAAATTTAAATCCAACCAGATAGCTAACTTACTCATTCTAGACTCGATTTTCTCATGTACTCCAGTCGGCACCGTGGAAAATGATAACTGTATCGTCAGCGTAACAAATCAAGTCAGCGTTAGGAATTTCATTTCCGAATAATGTCGAGCCCAGTAGACTACCCTGCGGTACACCAAAAGAAACACTTAGTTCATCGCTCAACTGATTTTCGACTCTTACATTGCCGGCGATCGGTCAAGTAGCTGCTGAACTAGTTTAGGGCCACTCTTCTTATACCGAGCGTCCATAATTTCTTGAATAGTATCTGACACGAGGCTGTGTCGAATGCCTTTGCGTGATCTATGAATACGCTTAGGCATCGACGGCGTCGGTCAACGTGCCCTGGAACAATATTAGTTAGAAGTTCGACAGCGTTTTCCGTGCATCTTCCCTGTCTAAAGCCAAACTGGCGGGCCAATAATAAGTTGTTTTCTTCGATAAACAACTTCACGATACGTTTGTTGATTACGTTCTCAAGAGGATATTAGTCTGTAGTAATCAGGAGTTCGGTCCTACCTTGTGGATTGGAGACACCTAGGAAGTTTTCCACTTGTCCGGAAAAACTCTTGTTACATTCTCAGATCGCAAATGTGCGTAAAAGGCTCCAAGATTGAGTGTCTTATGTATTTTATTAATGTTGCCTTGTATCCGTCTATTCCCGGAATACTCACTTTTAAATTCAGAATAATTCTTTCTTCTTCAGTAAGTGTCAAAAATATGGAGTAACTATAAAATACTCCACATTTGATTGTTGAGCCTAAATCCTCCTCAGTCGTGGAAAGACTGCAGTATCTGGTCGGCCAGGGTTGTTTCCACGACACGGTGGAGCATACGGTGGAGGTCTGCCCGGCTTGGGCAGGGCATCGCCGTGTCCTCGTGGAAGCGATCGACGGCGGTGATCTCTCGCGTCCGGCCCTGATTCGGGCCATGCTACGGAGCGAGAGGAAATGGGAGGCCGTCACCTCCTTCTGCGAAGCATTAATGCTCGCGAAGGAGGAGAAGGAGCGCGTGAGGGAGAGGCAAATTGCGCGCCCTCGCGCCCCTAACCGCCGCAGGAGGAGACGCCCTGGGCGTCGAGAATCACAGGCAGATTTCCGGCCACCGTTGGCGCGGGCTTGCGGACGGTGAGCAATGGGCAGCTCGCCGTCCGATAAGGACCAAGCCCGGGTCGACGGCGCGTTGTGTTCCACTCGCGCCTCAAAGAGATATCAGCAGAATTGACGGGGTCCGCTAGGGCCAATGCCTGCCGGGGGTTCGAAGAAAACCGATAGGGACATCGTGGCCCCCCGGCAACATGGCAACTGAAGGAACACGGGTGGGTTTTAGTCAGCAAGAGTCTGACACGCCCTCCCGCTCTGCCCAGAGCGGGAGAAGTTATTTGATAATTTCCCACCTAAAAAAAAAAAACAAGGTTTGTTTCCACCGATGCAAAGTAACTATTGCTTAGTTTAAAGATGCCTTGATGGGTAACTTTTTTTTCTTTAGCCGTTTAGTTGTGTAGTTAATACAGTCTCATAATTTCTTAGGGAAATATTTAAATGACGTCCCAAATTAACACTGTGATTCCCCCAAATGAACACTGTGCATGGAGTGCATTTACATCTACATTTATTAGTTTATATTGTTTTCTTATTCGAAGAATCCACAGAACATCGAATTGTTCTGTGACAGAAGAAGTCATATCAGTCAAGATCCTATACTATTTTCGAGCAGTGGTGGCCTAGTAGAAACGACCGCGACTTACAAATTGTAGGTCAAGGTTCAAACCCAGACAGATAAAATACTTTACATAAATTATTTCATCACCACTGCTCTCAAAACGGTGGAGGAAAACATCGTGAGGATGTCCTAGAATTATAAATTCGAAGGCATGTGACATCTACTAACCCGCACTGGGCCCACGTGATGGATTACGGCCCTCACAGAGAAGAGGCCTGTGTCCCAGCAGTGGGAACATTATAGACTGATTATGTTATTTTATGATATACCACCTGTACTGAATTACCTTATCACTGAAGTTAGCATTATTAAGTTGTTTTTTTGTTACTGTTATGTATAGTTATACCTATTGATGCTGAATAAATGTGGCTGCGCCGCATAGTAAGGACAGCTGTCAAATACAGCCTTAAACAGGCCATCAAATACAGCTGTTAAAAGTTACAAGAAAATACCAATTAAATGAAAGAAAATGTAAAACTCATTAAAAGTACACTTTGTAAACGCCTGCATATTACAAATTAGAGGATTATATCCAAGATAAGAATGCTTGGAAACATGCTGATCCTGCTCTATAGGACAATTTAGAGTCTAGACAAAATCAAACTGGTTGCTAATTTAATTGTATAATTTATTATTTTTATGACATCGATTTTACATTATGTGATTACTCTGACTTATTACAGGAAAATCATAATGTACTTATTTCTATAATGTTTCTAAATATGTGACCATCATGAATCTATCACATAATAAAATTCATTTATCTGTCATTGGTTCATTTTTAATTATTTTTACTTGTTGTGGTAAGTATAGCAATTTTATTCTAGGTGCATCGTTTTCACATATAATTATATTATAATTAATGTATACAAAATATTGTAAAACATTTTAAAAGAGTAACGGTAGACTTTCTTCCCCATTCTTCTCCATATGAAAACTACCTTTTGGAAGGGGCAACTTAGAACCAATTCTATTTTTTTTTGTCAATGTTAACTTTCAAAAATGCCTTTTAAGTGCCTATGTCAAATAAATAATTTGACTTTGACTTTTGACATCAGTGCGAATCACTGTGCGAATCATTCTGTCTCTCTGTTCTCACGTCTGTACAGTGCATTTCATCAAATAGTTCCTTTGCCGTAATGTTGGCTCCACTGTTAAAGTTCAACAACGGACCTATTAGGTAGCTCCGTAGCGTATTCGTGTTCGTCCTACAACAGTGGAACCAACATTACAGCATAGAAACTATGTATTTGAGGAAACACACTTTAGGTTTCATAAACAACAGTTACCATAGACCAACACGCGTTGTCGCCATATACCTTTTAGTGACGAATATCTGAATCTTAAATACTTATATCTCAAATATAAGCCTAGGTACGATTTGATTAAGATCTCACGATCGCTGTAATTATACAAACTGATTTCAACTGAATTACCGTTAGGTACTGAATCTGAATTATCATCGCAATGATATTGGGGTTGTCTCCCCAAAGTGGCCTCCAACCTCCCCTTATAGCCACCCCGAGCCTCGCATCTGAATGCTGGTCTGATTTGGTATCATTTCTGAATCTGATCGCTGTTAAAATAATACACACACACGACAACATTATGAAATCAATGTAGAATGAATATCTGGTAAATCTGCAGACACATGCACTGAGAAATAACAAGTTCGCTTACCAATATCCTGCTAGCTCCGACCATCAGGCCCAAGTGAGTCGGGTGCGCGCGCGCTGTCAATCCCCGCGCGCCACCCCCTCTTTCTCCCACCTCACGTCACGTCTTAACTAGTTATTATCTGTGCCCATAGACTATATTACTTCGCATTCGCGACACGCGTAGTATGACAACCATAGAAACGGGTAGTCTAGAATGCGTTTCATCAAATAGCTCCTTTGCCGTAATGTTGGTTCCACTGTTAAACTTTAACAACGGACCAATTACGTAGCGCCGTAGCGTACTCCTGTTCGTCCTACAACAGTGCAGCCAACATTACGGCATAGGAACTATTTGATGAAACGCATTATCTATTCTTCCGTCGACGGAAGAATAGATAATATGACAGATTGTGCTTGTTTATCTGTCATTTTGTCTATTCTTCCGTCGACAAAACCCGTTTCTATTATGATCAAGTTAAGCGTACTGGAAGTAAACCGAATAAACCATGAGTTTATTATTTAAAATTTTAAATGATTCATTAGTACTCAGGTACATTTCTGAATGACTTAATAATGGCGTCGAGTTATGATACAATCTCACTTATGATTGATGTTGATAAGAATCTGGCATTTATGCTTTATTATCTTAGGGGGTTACCTACCAATGGCCTAAGACCTTTCATATCTCTTAATTCAAATCTTTAGGGCTCGTATCTCGTTCGGGGAAGTACTACCACAATACCTAACATTCTGTCGCCAAGCAGGGCGGTATTTCGGTAATCCGGTTTGAAAGTCATGGGCAAGTTTGACACAGATGTCTATTGGATATACATACAGGCGTCCGTGACCATCTATCAGAAGGTAGATATATTTTTGGAACGAAGTTTAAAGAACTTTAACGCGGCTTGTAAACTTTCAGAAATCGTTACACTAAAAAGTGTTAATACTTGCGACTGTCTTCTTCTAATTCAAAGAGAAAGAAAGAGAGAGAGAGAAAGAGAGCAGCAGGCAAAAAAAAATAAAAGAAAAGAGTAAAGTGATTACAGTGTCATGGGATAAAATTGTACACATCCACCCAATTACACTGCATGCCGGAGAAAGAGAGAGAAAGTGTGACTTTGGTCAAAATTAAATCCAAGATGGCGGCTCCGAAAATTTTCAAATTTTTCATCATGGGTTCGTTTTCGTGGTTTTCAAGGGTGCCAAAGCCGATAGTGAGGTCAAAATGAAAATTCAATATGGCGGCTGCGAAATTTTTTTTCGTCGTGAGTGTCGTTTTCATGGTTTTCAAGGGATATGAGGTCAAAATGTAAATCGATTCCAAGATTTTTGTTTTAAATCATACGTGAGAAAGAACTTCGTTCCTGACGAGGGTCCCCTGACCGCACACATTTTTTTCCCTTATGTTGATTTGGGCGGAGCTGTACGCACAAGTAGGTACCTAAGTAGTTGTTGATAAAATTTTGTAAACAATTCAAATTAAAGCGCTAACTCACGTATGTCGTACAGCACGCGTAGCATGACCACCGTAGAAACGAGTTTTGTCGACGGAAGAATAGACAAAATGACAGATTTTGATTGTTTATCTGTCATTTTGTCTATTCTTCCGTCGACAAAACTTTTTTTATTTTTTTATTTATTTAAGTACTTAATAACCAAGGCTATGGAAAGCTCGCCGGCAAGATTCTAACATACTTAAACTGCGTAGTGTAGTGCTATTTATTTAATGAGTACCTGGTCGACCGAGCTCTGCTCGGGTGAAAATAAATAAACATATCGTCCAGGTATACCAACGTTGTATCACATTTCCGAGGCTCTGAAAACGAATTTTCCCAGATATGAGACCTAGCTAGATCGATTTTTCGCCCCCGTAAACCCCTTTATTGCAACTTTCATCGAAATCGTTAGAACCAATTTCCAGAACGTGAGTAGAAATCTATATACAAACAAATACATAATATGTACACACAAATATTGCT
The DNA here is from genome assembly GCA_963680765.1 of Agrochola lychnidis. NCBI lineage: Eukaryota > Metazoa > Arthropoda > Insecta > Lepidoptera > Noctuidae > Agrochola > Agrochola lychnidis. Next base: position 10,234,508 of record OY796868.1, on the reverse strand, counting down.
CGTTTAATAGTATAGGATAATTATAAATTGTTAAAAAAGTAACCGTGGAATTTCTTGCCAGCTCTTCTACATAGGAAACGACCAATTGGAACCGTGCACCTAGCTTCTGACGTTTCATAAGTGCCCTTGTAGGTAAGCCAGAAAACATTATCAATTTAGAAGATATGATAAGTATATAAGATATTTAGTTATTATTATTATCTTCAATCATATGGTTAACATGAATATCTTGGAAAGACCTTCAACTTTTGGAACTCCTCGTAAATAGGTATATTACAGGATGGCGAATAGTTTTCAGAATCAGAATCAATTATTTTGCAATGAATGTGGGTACAAAATCAGATGTTAACATTGTAAAAGCAGTTCCAACACACTCTACCTTACAATGCAAAAGTTAAAAAATATTTATATCTACACAATTATACAACCAAATAAACAAAAAACTTTTTACAAAAAAAAACAACCGACTTCCAAAAAACACTACAAAGTGAAAAATAACTTTAATTTCGGAAGTCGGTGTCTTTGGTTTTGAATTTTGGTTTTTTGCCACCGACTTCCGAAATTAAAGTTATTTTTCACTTTGTAGTGTTTTTTGGAAGTCGGTTGTTTTTTTTTGTAAAAAGTTTTTATTTTTCACTTTTTAGTTGTGGTACCTACCCCACACAAATTCGAAAACCACTACCTGCTATGTAAATAACAGCTGTGACAGGAACTTATCATATCATCCAGATACTAAGCGGGAAAAAGTACGTATTATTGAAGCTAACTCAAAAACTATCGAAGCAAAGTTAATAAAATTTATATGGGACCACCTCGAGAGCATACCCTTTCAAACAAAAAAAGAATTTTCGAAATCGGTCCACAATTGACGGAGAAATCGGTGGACATAAATAAAAAAATAAAAAAACAAACATACGCGACGAACATATAACCTCCTCCTTTTTGGAAGTTGGTTAAAAATAAAAAGTACAGTTATGTGGATCGGCAGCCCTTCCTATATAAACTAAAAAAACAACTGTGTTTTACAAATGTACAGGCCCACACCCGATATAACGGAAGTCGCAGACTCCGCACGGCTGACTGAAGTGACAATAGACAACAGCATGTCATGATGGCTGCTGCAGCTTCCTTCAAAACTGTCAGCAAGCAACGAGGGTCATGAAAACTCAGGTACTTAAAATAAAACTACGGTTTAATTTTCCATGCTTATAAAATTGTTAATTGTTCCACTAGTGACCCTGTTCTTGCTTCGAACGGGTGCAATCTACGAATGTGGCGACATGTCTAATAAATATTAATATTATACATAAGCCTTCCAGAATACATTCTCTAAATGATGGAAGAAACCGCATCAAAATCCAGTGTGTAGTGTAGAAGAACCAGGCGGTCACACAGACAGACACGAAAAGCGACTTTGCGATTTATATCTGAATAGATGATGTATTACCATTGTACCTAATATACTTAACAAAACAGTATTATTTCTCGATTTTCACTATCCCTAATGAGCCCTCATGCTGCCAAGAAAACTCAGCACCCGACAACGATAGGTACAACATGAAAAAAAAAAACATCATTAGGCCACCGTGCTATTCAAAAAAAGAACATCCGCTTCTGGCCAGCGACACTATTTGAAAAAAGAACGACTTGAAAAAAGTATGGACGATTGATTTTCCCGCGAATCAATGGAGCGCATCAAAATCCGCGTGCACCTCACATCTAAGACAGTGTGTACGTTAACTAAAACTCATGGTACACGTCGCTTCGACGCACCTATTTATAAGTTCCAGAGGAATTGTTCACAGATGAAATTCCGATGGTAGTCGCGGGCTATACGCGCTCCCGGTTTCGCGTCCCCGAAATATCCGAGGCACACTGTATTAATTAAAAAAATATGATCAGTTGATTGAGTGTTCGGTGTTCGAATTTTAAAGTGCGTATATTTGTGATTAGAGTAACATTACACATACACACGGAGTTTATTTTATAATGTAAGACAAAAGCATGATTTTGGTGAAAGTATTATTAATCTATTCTATTTGAAGAACAGATAGAAATAGGGATTTGCGTAGATAACTAGAATAGAAGTGATAAAGCTCTGTGGGATTGTTTGGGCTCGATGATTAGAAAATTTTAAGTGAATTCGTATTTTGAAGCTTTCTTTTCAAAGTTTCCCAACTTATGTCGCGATGGGAAGCTGTTCTATTACCGAAAGCAATTAGATCAATGCCTAAAAACTGTTAAAAGATTGTCAGTTGAAAGTTCGAATAACTTAAAACTTTTGTCATAGCATATAAAACTTTTTCGATTTTCTTCTCACACAGCTTTATCATACTTACCTAAGTTATCTCGATTTTCTTTTTAATGAAAATTACCTACTTCATTGAAGGAATATTACTAATGACGTCAACTGAGGGAATTCACATTTAATGACGTTCAAGTCTGATAAACAGTTATCGTAATGTCTGATTGATTCCGACTCATTAATTAAATGAAATTGTTTTCATTGTAAATAAGATATCAAAATCACTTCTACACGTCATAAGAAAAGCTAGATGGAGTCGACATTTCCTATCTGATAATTATTTCCTTTATTTCATCTATATAAAGGAAATAATTATAATAATAATAATCATCAATATATTTTTTAATATTTTTTTTTGTTTTTATAAGAATATTAAAATAGTAAATTATATCTATATACTTTTTAAATATTTTTATAATATAAAAATAAAAATATTGATGATTATTATTATTATTATTTAGTCAGACACACTGGCAGCTAATTAGTTGATACGAGTGTATCAAATAGCTTAGCGATATTTTTAATCTGTCCAGTCGATTCTTGAAGCAGTTCAATGAAGCTATTCCATGCTGCTACAACTCGGTTGGACAAGAAATGCTTCAAAGGTTCTTTAATGAATTTTTCCCTTTAGGGATACCCCTGAGAAACAAACTTAGAGGTGACAGTTTCTTTTAAAGTCCAGACACAATATTTGTCAGATCATGTGAGGACCACAAATGTGCGCCTATACAAAAGTTTAGTTCTAAAACAATAATTGAACAACCTGCAAGGAATAATACAGTACTACATTGATAAGCAGGATTATCAAATAGATTGTTTTCATTTTTATCGTTTCTATCAGCGCTTAGTACATTGGCACTAAATATACAGTTTTCAGAAATGTTTTCAACCCCTAATGGGTTTTCCCTCTTGTTGTCATTTTATAGTTTCGCTAACGATAAACTGACACTTTCATTAAATGCTTTCATGACACCTTCTCATTTTAAATTACCCAATCCTGACGCATGGTAAAAATGGAAGAAAGTGCAAAATTCGTAAACATTTGTGTAACATGTGCATGAATTGACATCATCACGTGCAGCGCACGTTAATAGGACATCCTCGACTACTCATATCAAAACATGTGACATTTCGAATTAAAAATAAGTCGAAACGTTGTTAAAATATTTCATAAAGTGTGTTCATAAAGTAAACTAAACAAGAAGTCACCTCGTTTCATGAATGTGACTCTAATTTATCACTACTAAAAGGTTACGACTCTATGCCAAGACACCCACTTAATGTATAAATTTCAAATATCGCGTTGAAATAAAAATGGTATGGCTTTAAGGGATTATGTGTAGAATATATTTAAATTACAAATAAGTAATATATTTAAATTATAAATCATATATTTAAATTACAAATAATATATTTAAATTATAAATCATATTTTTAAAATACAAATAATATATTTAAATTACAAATAAAAAATATTGTAATTATTGACAGTCTCGTTGGTCTAGTGGTCGCAAGCGCTACTGCTGAGCATGAGGTCCTGGGTTCGATTCTCGGGTCAGACGAAGTGGTATTGGGTTTTCCGCTTTGAATTTCTCAATAGCAACTCGGAGTCTGGATTTGTGCCCGGTTGATGGCAATAGGCTCGCCCCCTATTACATGGGACTTAAACATAACTGGCGAAATGTGGAGGGTGGCAAGCGTGATTTATGGTTATATTTAAGGCGAAAACCCGAACAGCCAAAGTTTTGCAACGAACTTTAAAGTTCATTGTGTTCAAATTGTATAATTAATTTCTTTTACGTATACGTTTAATTTAGGGGAGAAGCCCGCAAAATTATTGCAGAATCTATTGATTTAGTTTTTTAAATACATATTTGTTACGGTCGCGAATCATATTTTAATCAACATTCGCCCTGACACTGGCCTGCCAATTGAAAAAAACGTAAGAAAATTTGACTTGAAATTGACTTGATTTTTGTTGAGCTTCGCGGGCTACCCTGGGGCATCCCCCTTAAATTAAACATAAGTAAAAGAAGTTAATGATTAGCTGTTACAATTTGAACACAACATTTTAGTTATGTTACTGGGGGCCTACCACCAGCTCATAAACAGTATTATTTTAATATTACTTCAGTGGGAGAAAGAGATGGAGCTATACGACCTGTAGAGCTTCATCTCTTTCCCACACTGAAGTAATATTAAAATAATACTGCTTTATGAGCTGATAGTAGGCCCCCTGAACTTTAAAGATTGTTGGAAAACTATGGCTGTTTGGGCTTTTACCTACATATTATAATGATAAGCTTTGGAATGGGATGGGCAACCAGCTTACATCTTTCTGACTGACCGAACCCCGGACAATTCAAAAGTGCCTGTAATTGATTTAGTTGAAATAAATGCTTTGAGTTTGAGTTTGATAGCAAGTCGAGCTTTTACTTATTAAATTTACTTTAACTATAATAATACTACTATTGAGCTGTGATAGCCTAGTGGTGTGACCGTCAGACTGCCAAGTCAAAGGTCTCGAGTTCGAACCCAAGGCACGCACCTCTGACTTTTCGGATTCATGTGCATATTGTATAATTATCACTTGCTTCAAAAACGGTGAAGGAAAACATCGTGAGGAAACCGGCATGCCAGAGTGATATTTCTCGACGGTATGTGGCCCATGGGCGGCTTTAAAACTCAGACACCAGGTTAGTAACTAACCACACTAAAAATAAAGAAAGACTGTACTATTGAAGACACAGACAGCATGGCAGGCAGCCACGATTTGCAACAGTCAGGTGTTTTAAAGTTGTTATTGAATTTCCGTTTTACAACTATTTTAATTTTTTTTAATCTAGTTTCTCGCTTGTCAAAAATCTAGCTCATGCACGTGACATGATGACAGCTCTTTGAAAAGTTGCCCAGTTTTTAGGGTTTTGTAGTCAACAAGGAACCCTTATAGTTTCGCCATGTCCGTCTGTCTGTCCGCTGTAATTTGGCATGCGTATACATTATTAATCACGCTGACAAACTGGTAAATTAAGTAAATAAAAACTTTTTACAAAAAAAAATATCAACCGACTTCCAAAAAAAAAACACTGTAAAGTGTAAACTAACTTTAATTTCGGAAGTCGGTGGCAAAAACGAAAATTTAAAACCAAAGAAGTTTTTATTTTTCACTTGTTAGTTGTGGTATTTACCCCACACAAATTCGAATAACACTACCTGCTATGTAAATAACAGTGACAGGAACTTAACATATCATCCACATACTAAGTGGGAAAAGATACGTAGATTCTATATTATTGATGCTAACTCAAAAAATACCCAAGCAAAGTTAATAAAATTTATATGGGACCACCTCTGAAGTATGATCTACCAAACAAAAAAGAATCATCAAAATCAATTCATAATTGGCGGAATAATCGCGTAACAAACATACAAAAAAAAAAAAAACAACATACAGTCGAATTGAGAACCTCCTCCTTTTGGAAGTCGGTTAAAATTATGTAAAAAACTTTTCTTTTTGCGGTGCCTCCCCTATACGTAATGTGGGAATGTTTTTTTTTTTCTTCTCCATGTCCCAGTTGCAAGTCAACTTTGGACTGACTGTGACATACTGAGCTCGTATAAACCCGCCTTAAGGTACTATTTTACAACTAACATTTTTTATACACGAGGTGTAAGGAGATAGAGTAATCATAATAAAATGTAGAATGTTAATACGTATTTTGTTTTGAACAGCTGTGAATTTAAATTCAAGGCGTTGAAATCTTAAACCATTTATCTTATTCTGTTGACACTTTTCGAATTTCAAAATAAATATCCATTGATATTACAATAAGTATACCTACTTATATAACAATAAGTATAAAAACAATTATTTCTAAACATTGCAAATTCTTGAGCTACCAACTACCGATAGAATTTTTAATTCATACAAAAGTGGTTACCCTTGAAAATATCGCAGTACGCCAAATACTAGATATCACTCAACTAGCTTCTGTTTAGAGCTAATACTCTAAACAAATACCCGAAATAGAGCTCAATGACTCAACAGTCGTGGCATCCACATAAACCAACGTATAAAATAATAACAGAAACAATAATAATGTAGATTTAATATTAACAAGTGTTCCGATAAGGGCCTGCTTAGACGAACCACTTTTAAACGTTCGGAGAAAACACGAAGATCACGATGGAAATAAAGTTTTATTTATTTATTTGTGATGTCACAGAAACACGTGCATATAAAAAATTATAAGCGGGTAAGTTAATTCTAATAAAAAAAACAAAACAGATTGCAAGTCAACATACGCAAAAATTAAAATCTCAGAGTTTGAATGCATACCTTTTATTACCTTTTATTTTACTATTTCATTGGTTCAATAATATGGTGCTTGAACCTCAATAAATAATACTTTAAAAACAACATTTAATTATATGAAATTAATATCCATGACAACAGGAACAGGACCCAGGCTAGAAAGGAAACAATAAATTATTGATTTTTGCTTTTCTTTTCTATGAGATGGTGTGAGCATGGCTCCACTACTTCGTAAAATTAATTATTTTATTTAATAATAATAATAACATACGCCTTGCAAAGGTCCAGAACCTTAGAGTATCGATATACATATGTCAAAGAAATTAAAAAATAAATAAATACTATTTAGTTTATTAAATGCTTCATTTCACAAAAAGGGTATACTGTTTGGAGCCTCCTTTTAAGCAAATATCGCCTGTGTTTAAGGACTCCACTCTTCCATCTTATCTTCTTAATCTAGTAACAAAAATTTATTAATAATTTCAAATGAAAATGAGGATTTTTGTGAGAGTATTCTTCTTTCGAATATGAATATCTGTGCGAAATATGTCTGTTTGAGAACGTGTTAGCGAGATTGTATCTGCTACTATATGTATTCCCAAAGTGCCTCCGTGTCATATGCCTAAGTGTGTTTATAAAATTGGTTATAGTTTCCGTACATTCATTATTTTCTTACGATAAACATGATGACCGTATAATATCTACCGGAAATGACGGTCATAACATTTATTAAGATTAGCTAGGGGAGCGGCTGTCCAAGGTGCAGCTCAGATAGGATACTCGTGGAGGAGCACGATTTTATTGATTTAAATCAATAATTTAGAAATATCTGATAATTTTGCATGATATCTTTTGCACGGGTCACTTTTATCAACTAGGATGGCTATCTCAAGGTTCGAAGTGTTGTTATTGGTGATTGAGATGATGACTATGTAGATACACACCTTCGCTTATCACAGTTCTGTCACACCGGACACACCCTGTTACATCGGAACACCAAGTTATTAAACTGGATATTTACTTTATTTTGAGAGAGATTCTTTTTGATTGCGGACGAAGAATCATGACACTTGAGCGAAAAGCCATTCGCGTGACCAGTACTGGCGCTAAATTTTCAAAATTAGTCTATTAACTTTACAACCATTAAAATCTTAAATATCACTGTAAATAATGTTCAGTTGTTTTTTTATCTAATTCTGCCGTCAAGCTGCGATTGTGTGTTCCGGAGTATTTGCAGTCACATAAAACATTTCAGCTTTGTCCCTGGGTCGTCAATGTATCTACAATGGCTCTGATACCTATTACAGGATAGGCGGCGGTCAACACTTATTATCAGGTATGATGTCAGCTAGTTTGCCATCTAGTTTTTCATCCAAAAAACCTTAATATCAGCGTATTACATAAGTTGGTTGCAATTAAAATATAACGCGTTTTATTTAGTGTTGTACTCTGGTGAAGTTCTGAAGTGGTTCGTCTACACCGACCCTAAGTCTACTAGAGCTTGTGACGGGCGCGTTAAAAATATCTAGTCTTGTTGAATGAATGGATGCGATGTTTGGCTCGTTTCAACAGCTGTTAACGTGTATTATAGCTCTGAGCAATGTATTATAAGACGATTTATTTTATGAAATACATAATATGTAGGTACATGATTAGGGTTTATGCAGCAGGCTCTTCGGATCAACTGAGTCGGTATTTGAGCAAGGGACCGGTTGATAATGATTTAATTTAAGACAGGTTCCCAAACTTTTTTTCTCGTAGATCATTTTCTTAATATTATTTTTATTTCAATTTTTTTTCCCCACTCATAACTTGTGAACCCCCATTCTTATTTCACGCCAATGTAGACCCCCGTCGTGTCTCCCGTGGACCCCTGGTCCACTTTGAAAGAGAAGCTCGCACCGCACCTTAGAAGTTCGCTCCGTGGATCGAACGCACCGCGACAGACATGTCTGCGCTCCTACCGGGGTTGCGGTTTTGTCCGAAAAGATACCGTGACCCCTGGCAATTCATGCAACTGAAGGAACACGGGTGGGGTTTAGTCGGTAAGAGTCTGACATACCGCTCCACCCAGAGCGGGACAAGTTATTTGATAATTACCCATCCAAAAAAAAAACGTGTCTGCGCTACCACGGACGATACTCTTCCCATGGTGCGTCAGCGTCGGTGCGGGCTGGTCCGCATCCGTCCGCAATATTACACACCGTGGGAAACCGCTTTAATACTGTTGGTCAGTAGCCAGTTAGGTTAGTAGGCGTAGTTTGAGGCAGTAAGATACAACTTCCTTAATTATTTTCATAATAAATAATTCAGTGTAATCGTGAATTCTTGCATGCCTTAATTTAAGTATTCTAAATGAGTTCTCTGGCAGGCTATCAAAGTATCTAATCACCCATCTATTTCAACTATGAATGCTTCTTGTTCCTATAATTATATTGCTGAGCATAGATCTTTCCGTATGGATGTTTATAATAGACCTCATAGTCACTCACTTGGCAACTATCTAGTGATCGTTTATGGAAAGTGACTTTCAATATGACATTACTCTAAATACAGCTATGATTTGTAAGACGAATGGTCTAGAATAGGATGGCGAATCTCTTTGGCGGATCATTTTACTCCTAAAATGTTGTAGCCAAGATTGGTCACTATTACTTACATTTATTTGAAAAAAGTTAGACAAAATAAATTCATTTCTTTTTCTATATTTTGAAATAAAAATAAACTCTGTATTACAATGTTAAACAATTGTTAAAAAGAAAATGAAAATTGAGTAAAACCTATTTCAATTTAAGGGGGATGCGCATACAGCGAAATTCAAATTACTTTAGTTTTTTGCAATTTGCAGGTCAGTGTCAGGTTGTATGTTGATTAAAATATGATTTTACAAATGTGGCTTTACAAAATTATGATCATTAGAATCAGCAATACAACTCATGTTAGAATTGGCCTCAAATGTCAGATTTCATGAAATAGTCATTCAATAGGGTCCCATGAACTTAGAGAGTTGTATTGATGATTTTTGTGATTATAATTCTATAAATAAATATTTGGTACGACCGCAAATCATATTTAGATCTATATATACACGTACGACCTGCAATATGCAAAAAATTCAAGAAAATTTTAATTTCACGGGCTACTCTGATTCCAAGCAATACCGTGCTCCAGAGAGACAATTCACGTATTTTTAAGACCGGTACTCTAAAGACAATTTCCACGCAAACTCCGCCCCCACACACCCCGCCACTTCACTATGTGCTAAACGCTAACACATCAATAATAAAGTTAAATATCGTGTGCGCTATTTGACCGTGTTTGAGCATGAAACTAAATGGCCTAAGTCTCAATGCTTATTTCGTTTATAACTAAAGTCTCTAGAGAAAAAATATCATATGGTTGGATAATAAACTATACTGTCTTACTGTATAGGTATACTTAGCGATAAGACCGCCTATTGTGTCACCCAATGTAAAATTTCTGAATTAATGTCTGTAATTTTTATAGTGTACATAATAAAGAATATTCTATTTATCTATCTTATTTTAGACATAAAAGTCGAGTAATCATGATTTTTATTGATATAATCTTTATTAAAAGACATGATTTTCGAATAAAAAATGAATCGAGCGAAAATGTTCCAATTACGTAACTGTTTTGTACGTGGAAACAAAAAGATCCAATAAATCATATACTAAAGTTCCATTTTAATTGTATAAGTGACTGTTTCAGAATATTAATGCAAATTAACACACAATTTGGGGACCCTCCTCTTAAGAGCGTTTGCATTCTAATATCAATCTGTAAAAAATTCAATAAAAAAAAAAAAAATTTGACATGTTTTTGACATTATTGTCACTGAACGCGTAGCAAAAACGTATTGCAAATTGAATTTGAATGTTTTTAATTAAGAATGATGAGAATTCACCTTCTGCTCCGTCGTGTGCCATCCGTGGCACGTGCGCCATGGAATCGCTATTTCTGGCCTAGGAAATACCATAAGAGTCATGGACTATCCCAGTAATAAGTGCACTTGAAGGTAAAGGGCATGTAGAAGTGAATATATAAAGATAAGTTTATAATTATTTCGTCATGTCCCGCTGAAGTGGGAACGGGAAATTATATTATTTTATCAGAGTCATGTCTTGAATATCGTTATCAGCTATATCTGATGAGTGAGTGACCGCACGTATTACTAAGGAAAGTTCATGTTATACCTATATATTTCACCATAATTTGAAAGATTTCATAGCATTTTACCTAATCACAGCTAATCACAATAACTGCCGCACGGGGCGATCGAACATTGAGTGGAGTTTCTTGCCCATTCTTCTCCATACGAAAACTACCTTTTAGAAGGGGCGACAAGAATCAACTCTATTTTTAACCGACTTCCAAAAAGGAGGAGGTTATATGTTCGTCGCGTACGTTTGTTTTTTTATTTTGTGTATGTCCACCGATTTCTCCGTCAATTGTGGACCGATTTTGAAAATTCTTTTTTGTTTGAAAGGGTATGCTCTCGAGGTGGTCCCATATAAATTTTATTAACTTGACTTCGACAGTTTTTGAGTTAGCTTCAATAATATGTACTTTTTTCCCACTTAGTATGTGGATGATATGATAAGTTCCTGTCACTGTTATTTACATAGCAGGTAGTGGTTTTCGAATTTGTGTGGGGTAGGTACCACAACTAAAAAGTGAGAATTAAAAACTTTTTACAAAAAAAAAAAAATAACCGACTTCAAAAAAAAAACACTATAAAGTGAAAAATAACTTTAATTTCGGAAGTCGGTGGCAGAAAACGAAAATACAAAACCCAAGACACCGACTTCCGAAATTAAAGTTATTTTTCACTTTATAGTGTTTTTTTTTAAGTCGGTTTTTTTTTTTTGTAAAAAGTTTTTTTGTAAATTTTTGACGTCCCTTATATGTGCCTAATTGAAATAAATTATTTGACTTTGACTTTGTTAAGCTACGCTTGCTGCGGACGGTTGGTGGATGGGTGACTATCCATTACATATCGAGAGGGTTCCGTCCGTGCCTCAGAAAACACGTTCAGCTGTTCGTTCCGGCTATCATTTGTAGATCTTTGACAGTCGTTAGAAGCCCAAAAGCCTGAAAAACCAAGGGGTACTGTCCAGCCTAATTGGGTTTTGGAGGTCAGATAGGCAGTCGCTCCATGTAAAATACTGGTATTCAGCTGCATCCGGTTAGACTGGAAGCCGACCCCAACATAGTTGGGAAAAGGCTAGGCAGATTGATTGAGTGGCCGCACGTATTATTAAGGAAACTTTGTGGTATACCTACCTATTTCACGATCATTTGAAAGATTTCATAGCGCTACATAATCAGCCTACAACGTGTAATTTAAATAACTGAAAACCTGAATTCATTGTAGAACAATCTGCTTAGCCTTTTCCCAACTATGTTGGGGTCTGCTTCCAGTCTAACCAGATGCAGCTGAATACCAGTATTTTACATGGAGCGACTGCTTATCTGACCTCCACAACCCATTAACTGGATAACACGATACCCCTTGGTAAGACTGGTTGTCAGACTTTCAGTTTTCTGACGACCCGTAACGACTGTCAAAGATCCACAAATCGTCGCTCGGCATCCAATACCGCAAATGTGACATTTTTTTACGAAACTCAGATTTTTGTTTTATTTCATTCTACACGTTCAAATACGTGATCCTGGTTTTTTTTTTAATCGTAAAAATATGTCACATTCGCGGTATTGGATGCCGAGCGACGAAATGACAGCCAGGACCAGCAGCGGCTCAACATGCTTTCCGAGGCACGGAGGAGTTTCGGTATGTAAAAATGGTCACCAATCCACGGACCAACCCCAGCAAGTGTAGCTTAACCTGATAAATCGACCCCTGGGGCTGTTATTACTTAGCCACGAGCACCTCCATTGTAGAACAACAACAAAAATTGTCTATTAACAACTGTTACAATGGGACCAACTTTTTGATTATGTTTGGACTTTAAAAAGAGACTGACCTCTGAGTTTGTTTCGGCCTTTCTTCTCAGAGTAGTCAGATAGGAAACGACCTCATCTAGTTTTTAAAATATGATTGACGTGTAAAAGTATTTTTACAAACTTACTTAAAGAAATAAAATCATTTAACAATCAAATCGTAAAAAACGACGTCACTGAAACGTTATTGATGAAAGTAAGTTGGTGTGTTTTCCTAGAGAGCGATTATTGACACCGTTAACACGAAGATATATGACAGTGACCTTGAGTGGTTAGCTTGCATGTTATGTACTGAGCTCACGCAACGCGTCATACGTCCAGCCAGTAAAAGGACTTGCCCATCAAGGAGCGCTGTCCCAAATTAGACGCATTATTAATTTATTATACATTATAAAAAAAACACGTATACTAAAAAATCAACAGTTAAATTATCTTTAAAATGGTAAAGGTTTAAGAAAAATACGCTTGATAGATTTTGCGTGATTCTCAGTTTTTTATCCGCATTAGACATTACAAGAATATAAACATAATCTAAAATATTCCTTTAAAAGTTATTAAGAAAATGCTCTTATTTAACATATATTTTTTCCAAATCATTAACACTTCTTGTTTAGACGTGATCTTTAGTATAAAATCATTAAAAGTCGGTTAAAGTCGCCTTAAATTTAAATCCCCGTTACCATCATTTTCGTGACGGCCGTCACTGGTGCCGATTCCCTTGTTGACAAACTAAACTAAATTTAAGTTCAGTGCATCTTTTTCTTTCTATTTCATTAAGAAAAGGACAGAAGATAAATTTTAGTTTAGTCCTGTCAAATTAATCAGCTCTTGACGTAAATTGACGTAATTTTAGTCGGCAAGTTTTTAATCACGTCTAAACTTGTATGGAGAGTGACAGGCACTGATTAATTTGACAGGACTAAACTAAAATTTATCTTCTGTCCTTTTCTTAATGAAATAGAAAGAAAAAGATGCACTGAACTTAAATTTAGTTTAGTTTGTGAACAAGGGAATCGGCACCAATGTCTCATTGCGGCCGTAATGTGGCGGAACAGTCACAGTACTTAGTAAGGTACATATGTATAGTAAAAAAAGTTAACATGACAACTGCTACAGGAACTGTTTTGAACTTTAAGTTATTGTTGCGTATTCATTTCATCCATATTTTGTTGTTGCTATTTTAAATGTTATTCAACATATGACTGATATAGATAGTGAATAGTTTTGTTCAAATCTAAAAATAAAATATAGGTACTTACCGTAATCTCTAAATCTAATTTCTTTTTTGATTAATTCAGTGAATATTTGCATGTAGAAAGATAACACTTTTTTATGAAAAAAGAAAGTTAGAACGAAAATTCATTATCACTTTCTATAATCATGAATTGTTATATTTTTTGACAGACTATACCTCATTAATAAAAAATTTTGTTCTCAAACACGCATTATTTTGACAACCTTCTTCAAAATAAATCGAAATTGCTGCACTGGCCAAATACATGTGAGTAGGTGGCCGGCAATGGTATTATAAAAATCCATATCTGTCGTGTTCAGCGGCCAAATAAATTACTATAAAAACACATGTCTGTCGTGTTATAAAAAAATTGAACAAACTTTTTACTTTGACAAATTGCAACCAAGGAGGTAACTTATCAAAGATTTTATTTTGGAACCTAAATACAGATGCATGTGTTACCAATTGCCCTTTAGTCAGTAATTGCGTAAGAATTTAACCTGAATTTAGTTTACACTTTCATCAGAAACTCAAACTCAAAGCATTTATTTCAAATAAGTAAACCAATTACAAGCACTTTTGAATTGTGAAGGGGTCGGTCAGAAAGATGAAGCTAGCACGGTTCCCAACTTAGGGGTTTTCCCCCCAGATTTAGGGGATAAAAAGTAAGATGGGATTTTTTAGGGGTGACTTATTGTTAGGGGTATTTTTAGGGATTTTTTAAATACTAATATTTATTTATTTTATTGAAAATTGGGCTCTAATATTACTCGATCTTATTCATTTTTTAATCATTTTTATTTTTGAAATAGCGGCTTCGCGACATCTAGTACTGTTGCTTGTTACTAAGAATGCAATGTTTAGTCGAAATCAAATGTCACTATAGTGTTTACCATAAATATAAACATACATTGAGATGATTGGTGGCCGCGTAGGTATTAAGGTACTTACTATTTTATTTAAAAAAAATACAAACAAGTATGCGTTTTATTTTATAAGTTACGAACGAATTGGGCACTTGCACACATTTTTTTTTAAATTTACATTTGTGGTTTATTAGGGGGATTTAAAAAAAACTTGGGAGAAAATTTTGGTAGGGGTTGGCAACACTGGAAGCTAGTTGCCCATTCCAAAGCGTACTATGGAGAAGAACGGGCAAGAAACTCCTCGAACACTCTTTTACATCAAAATATGGTTACAAAATATTGGTTACATCATCATTCATGTCGAAATTATACATGTGAGAACGATCTAGAACGTTAAAAGGGTCCGTAACAAAAAGATAAAAAAAAATAAGCCGTGCCAGACCAATCGCTACTGATGGCGTTCACGAACCTGACTCATGGATTAGTATCATTCAGTTCAACCATTTTGAAGGAGCTAAAGAAAGGAGCTAAATAAAAGGGAACTGAATACAGGCGACCTCTAAAATACAGGCAATGTAATCTAATAATTCAGATAGAAATCATTTCGAGAATGACGCAAAATAAAATCATACGTTTTTCAACAAGCTTGGTAATGTGAAGTTCCTTATCTCCCATATGTACTAACGTCATTATTGATTGATCAAGTAATTATCTAATTACGAATCTCGACTTAAGATCTGTCTGCTTCCTTCTGTAATTGGTTCATCATTATTTTATCTTCCTCCGGTAGGTGTAATTAATACTTTAGGTGGCTATTATTACCTACCTATTTAATTGAAACAAGTGTTTTTATAAAAATGAAATGACACAAAATGTCTACGCAGTCAATGACATTTTTGTCATCCATTCATAATAATATTTATATACACCGTGACATTTTAGTCGTCTTACAAAAGCAGCCCACTTCATGTATCCTATGACTACTAAACATTCATAAAAAAACTTGTGGCACTCGGGGACTGCCGCGGTAAAGCTATTGCATAGCATTTGTAACCCCCATGACAACATCACGTTGTCATGGGAACCGTCATTACATGGTAGACGGAGTGGGGGGTGGTTTTATTTTCGTTACGTTACGGAATTTCTTGATTCGGTCGCCGCGCTCAAAGCCCGCGATAAAAGCTATGCAATAGCTTAAAAAAAAATGTATTTGTAACAATTTTTGAATGGCTCCTAGAGGTGTTTTCTGTTGGGTACATTAAGTGGTCCTTTCTAAGACGAATAAAATGTCACGGTGTATATCAATTTTTTTTAAATGAATGTCTAGTAGTCATTGGGTAGGTACACACGGCTACACATCAAGCAATACATTTCCAGTTTATGCTGATCTCGCATTGTATAGGATTTCCGTACAATGCGAGGTCAGCTTATACTGGAAATTAATAGCTTGATGTGTAGTCGTGACGTACAAATACATAGTAGTATTTCACATGTTTCGATTAAACTAGCTGTACTCACTACCCACTTACTCCCCCCCCCCCCACGCCTCCTTCGCGTCCATATGTCACTTTTTTTTCGGAAAACCTGAAGGCTCCCTTTGTCGCGTTCAGGATCGCGAAACAAAAAGTGACATATGAACGCGACGATCGTTTTTAAACAGGACGCAGCCATATATGTCAGGTACATACTACAAACCAACTAGCATTAAACCTAGCCAGAGAACACGAAGAATATATAAATGAAAATATCGCTTGATCGAAAAGTAGTTCTCGACTCTCGAGTCATTCATTGAACGTACTAACGAAGAGACTGTCAGACGGAGAAGTGTCGAGGCAAATTTCGCGCCCTCACGCCCCTAACCGCCGCAGGAGGAGACGCCCGGGGCGGGAATCGCGAGCCGATTTCCGGCCACCGTAGGCGCGGGCTTGCGGACGGTGAGCAATGGGTAGCTCGCTGTCCGATAAGGACCAAGCCCGGGTCGACGGCGCGTTGTGTTCCACGCGCGCCTCAAAGAGATGTCAGCAGAATTGAAGGGGTCCACTAGGGCCAATGCCTGCCGGGGGTTCGAAGAAAACCGATCGGGAAATCGTGGCCCCCGGCAACAGGGCAACCGAAGGAACACGGGTGGGTTTTAGTCAGTAAGAGTCTGACACGCCCTCCCGCTCCGCCCAGAGCGGGAGAAGTTATTTGATAATTTCCCACCCAAAAAAAAAAAAAAAAAAAAAAAGACGGAGAAGTGTTTTTTTTTTTAATAAAGGAAACTCTATTAACTACTAAAAAAATTCACAGATTGTGTATTACTATTGCCGTTATAACAACAAATAATAAAATTAAAATAAAGTTAAAAAAGTTTGGGGGTCCCCCATACAAACCACGTGTTTTTTTTTACTAAAGTATTAAAATAAAAATGTAGTGTTTAATATTGTATAGATTTGCACTTGGTTTTTTATACATATTATGGTGATTTATTTATTTATTTATTATTTATTTAATACTTCAAGCACAAAAATGTACAGAGGCGGACTTAATGCCACAGGCATTTTCTACCAGTCAACCTTTGGGTGATGCAGAGACAAACTGTGGTAGGTGCAATTACGAAAATGGAGGAAAAAAAAAACTCAAATATAAGGATACACATATACTTATTACAAACTATAAATATAATATATAGGCCTAATTACATATATAAAATAAGCACAAATAAATACACATAAATACATGATTAACTAGGTATGACGGGTGACAGGAATCTTAAGTAATATACGAATGAAGCTAGCAATCACATTCGCATCATAATACTTATAGGTAGGTAACTACCATTTTGATAGACATAATAAATACTAACATAAGAAACGGGAAATATCGATAGACTAGGTCTTCATAAATGTAGGTAGGTATTAGGTTTCAATTTCTTCCAAAACACACAGACAAACACACTCACAACACCCCTTCCCTTCCAGCTCACAATGCCGATCGGTAACGTCAGTAAAGACAGCGGGGCTCGCCGGGACTCCTTCAGGCCTCCCTGGGTGAAGGACAAGGATGTCGAGGCGCCGCCATCTTGGATGCAGAAGAAACTCAAGCCAGTGGAAAGCACCACTAAGACGATGTCCGTGGATGCTGAGCCGGTCGCAGCTGTGACACCTGCTAAGCTGTTGAAGCGTGAGTCAGATAATTGATTTAACACGTTCAGTACCCTCCTGGAGGGTTCAGGTAATTGCATATGGGATGCCGGGGAGCCCTTGCGGAAGGCTCATTTTAAATGTAGGTTTTTCATAAACCGTGAAAATAAAAATCTGATGTATATTTTAACAAGATTTATCGACCGAATCAAGAAATTCCGTAACGAAAAAACCTAACACCCCCACTCCGCATACCATGTAATGACGGTTCCCATGACAACGTGATGTTGTCATGGAAACGTAATTTTTGTTTTATGTCATCATGTCATCATCCCAAGTGTAGCGTTGACAAATAGGAAGTATGGAGGTTACAAATGCTATGCAATAGACATACCGCGGCAGTCCCCGAGTGCCACACGTTTTTTTTTTTTTGTTCACGTGTACAAATATTCACAAAAAATGTAAAAGGTGGGAAACTACTTACAGCGACAAGACCCCCTGAAAACACAATTTTACTTCGTCCTACAGTGTTTTATAACACGGTTTTAGACCTAATGCCGTTGACCGTCCGCGTTGGTTAACTTTAGCGCAAACGTAATGCCGGTAACCCTCCCGGAGGGTTCACTTCTAATATGTATGGCGGCATGGCGTATGAGTTCTATGAAAAGTGGGTGGAATCGAAAGTAGTAAACGTTTACAACCACACCACACTGCCAAAAATGTCGTCTGGTGGTGGTCGTTTAATTGCAGCTGCCTGAAGTTTTACTGTTGCAGTTCACAAAATATGTGTGGTTGCAGCGAATTCGGCAGTTTGCGATTGAATGTCGTAATGACCACACCTGACCACAAGTCGTACTTGTCGGACGTGTGTATGGATTTTCTTTTGTTCAAATAAATTTTATACATCTGTGAATTGATTGACGTGTTTTAAAAAAAAACTAATTTAATTGTTATGTTGCATTTCACGCCGCTTGTGGTACCCCAACCAAATGGGTTTACTTTTTAGAACTGACAACCGCGCGCGAGCTGAGCTGGCGCTACTTCCAAGTTGGTCGCTTTCCATAATATCATATTTGGAAATCCATCGACTTTTATTGCGTGGTCACTCTACTCTGTTTGATTTGTTGTATGCCGCCGCCATGATGTACAACAAAAATAAAGCGACATCAACGCCTCTACCGGCGGATAATCTTGTGGTCGCATCTAAATCGCCACATGTGAACTATGCATCAAAGACCTGACGTCACACAAAATCTTGACGTCACACAAATCCTGCATCGCGCAATTAAAGTTTACCGCGCGAACAGCATAAATATATAACTAAACTACCACTACTACTAACTAACTAACTAATTTATAACTTCCCCGGCATCGTTAGGCAGTTGCCCGCCAGACACGGCACCCGTCTGGTCGGAGGATCCTCCCTTTTCTGGATAAGTGAAATGAAATGAAATGAAATTGTTTATTCTGTAAATAGGATATCGGAATCACTTTTACACGTCATATAATTTTTTTTTTAAAATAAGCTAGATGAGTTCGGCGTTTCCTAAGATGACTACTCTGAGAAGAAAGGCCGAAACAAACTCAGAAGTCGCAGTCTCTTTTAAAGTCCAGACATAATCTTGGTCAGGCTATATGAGGACCATGTAGATTAGTGTCTGAAAAGGTCTTTTGAGGAAAGAACCACACAGATTTGAGTGGACCTGTCCAGTCAGTGCAAGCATTTTTCAGTAATCGTGGAGCTCAACTTAGAACTTAAGGAGCTCAACTCGACGAGCAATACCTAAGAAAGGACATTTGGGTAGGCCGCAAAAACTACTCAAACTGCCAGACCATCACTAAAACTAGAAGATAAATAAAAATAATATCCACTAATATCGAACTTTACACCCTGTTCCTCATACCTCTAAAATCTAACTATTTTACGATATGATCACTAATGTTTGGCCACATCATGAAGTAGTCGTGCGTTTAACTGGTCATATCGTTAAACGTTGAGTATTCAATGATCTGGCCCAGACCACATCATGATGTGACCAGCGGTCGATGTTCTATTTCATGAAATGGTCAAAGTCTTCATGAAATGATCAATTCTAAGATCTGGCCACGACATATACAGGGTGGTAGGGACATTGACGCAAAAATGTTACCATGGATTCTGTACATGATTCTGAACCCCCCCTGCGCTGAAATATAGTCCGGCTTTACGATTATGATTCTTAATTGGAAAAATGATAATATAAACACAGCTATATATATAAAAGGAGCTCGTGGCTAAGTAATAACAGCCGCACGGTTCGATTCATAAGGTTAAGCTACGCTTGCCAGGGTTGGTCTGTGGATGGGTGACCATCTTAACATTCCGAGACTCCTCCGTGCCTCGGAAAGCACGTTAAGCCGTTGGTCCCGGCTGTCATTCGTGGATCTTTGACAGTCGTTACGGGTCGTCAGAAGCCCGAAAGTCTGACAATCAGTCTTACCAAGGGGTATTGTATTACCCAGTTACTGGGTTGTGGAGGTCAGATAGGCAGTCGCTCCATGTAAAATACGGTATTCAGCTGCATCCGGTTAGACTGGAAGCCGACCCCAACATAGTTGGGAAAAGGCTAGGCAGATGATGATGATAATATAAACTCAACTCCTTCTCGACTATTCCCTAATTATATGGGAGTTAAGAAATCACAGAGAATTTATACGAAGGATCTAAAATATTGTAGTGTCAATCGTTCTTAATTTTATCTTGCTGAAATGATATTAAATGATAACATACATATATACATAAACTCACGCCTTCTTCCCATGGGGGTAGGCAGAAACTACAGAACGCCACCTGCTACGATCCTTACATAGTCCTTTTGCCTCGTTTACGTTCATACATCTGGTCATACACGCACGCCGGTTGCGAGTACTACGCACCTGGCCTTTCTGAAGAACATCACCAATAAGGTCAATATATGTCCTCCTAGGGCGTCCCCGCCCGGCCTTTCCCTTTACATCAGCCTTGTAAATACATTTTGTTAGTCGCCTTTCATTCATTCTCTCAACATGTCCAAACCATCTCAGCATACCCCCTTCAATTTTTGTCACTACATCTTCTTTTAAATCACACCGCTGTCTTATCACATCATTCCTCAGCCTATCATTCATAGTCAGGCCACACATGCTTCGCAAGGAACGCATTTCCACAGCATTTATTCTACTTTCATGTTGTTCATGTTGTTTTATTAAATGATTAGTATGTTTAAATCTCTCATTTATCTGTTTATGTGACGTTAACTTCTTGTTCATGCCAAGTATAACTGCAAAACGAGCGTAACGCAATAAAAGCCAATTGCAAATGGGGCATACTAATTTATTCTTATGTTAATACCGAGAGCCTGTCTCTTTTATTTTATGCAATTTCGATGTTTTATAACGTTTTAGTATAGCAAACTGCAGTTGACACATTTTGTAAGAAAAGCAGAAAAATTCAATTTTTCTATAAACTCAATTATTAGTAACCATATCACATCGTAAACGTTTTATAATATTCATTCTTCAATTCATACAATTTCATTAATTAAATTGAGAGAAGTGACGGTTTTTAGGGTTCCGTTGCCAAATGGCAAAAAACGGAACCCTTATATATTCGTCATGTCTGTCTGTCTGTCTGTCTGTCTGTCTGTCCGTCCGTATGTCACAGCCACTTTTTTCCGAAACTATAAGAGCTATGCTGTTGTAACTTGGTAAGTAGATGTATTCTGTGAACTGCATTAAGATTTTCACACAAAAATAGAAAAAAAAACAAATAATTTTGGAGTTCCCCATACTTAGAACTGAAATTCAAAAAATTTTTTTTCATCAATCCCATACGTGTGGGGTATCTATAGATAGGTCTTCAAAAATGATATTGAGGTTTCTAATATCATTTTTTTCTAAACTGAATAGTTTGCGTGAGAGACACTTCCAAAGTGGTAAAATGTGTATCCCCCCTGTAACTTCTAAAATAACAGAATGATAAAACTAAAAAAAATATATGATGTACATTACTATATAAACTTCCACCGAAAATTGGTTTGAACGAGATCTAGCAAGTAGTTTTTTTTTTAATACGTCATAAATCGTAAACCGCAATTTACCTTTCATTCAATGTTACTTGCTGCTACGGAACCCTTCATGGGCGAGTACGACTCGCACTTGGCCGCTTTTTTATTTATATTTACGGAATTCATAAAATGCATAAGGCCTAGTCGCACTGTGAAATCTTCTATTCAGTGTACGGAGTAGGTACGGCGGTGGGCTGCATCAATTGGGTACCCCAGTTGTATTATAGTTATTTATGCAACTGTTGTATAATAAAGGGTTTTAAAACACGAATCGCGAGTGTGATAATAGTATCACATGAGTGTTTTAATACCTAATTATAACAGTTGCATACAATACTTTATCTACACCCATGATATGAATCCTCTATAAAAGTTTCTGAAACCATTGGGTGTTAGTAATTCAAGATCAAGAAAAAATTTAAAATCCCACGAAATTCAGTACAACAAAACAAATGAATGTCGCCTGCAGCAGCACATCACACAAACATGCGTGCAGCGGGTGCTGCTGTCCCCCGTTTGAACGTTCAAAACTACTACTAAATTTCATTACGTAACTCGTTTCAACGTTGAAACGAGTTGCATAATGAAATTTAGTAAAACATTATAACACTCGTTTGGATGATGTAATGGTTACTATGACAATGGCTTTTATAATGTTGCCAGTAAGCGAACTGTTCCAGAAACTTTTATAGAGGTTTTATGGCATGGGTGTAGATAAAAGTTTTAATACAACTGGGGTACCCAATTGATGCAGCCCACTGTACTACGTTTCAGTGGGAAATTTAAATCGCCATCGAATTATGATAAAAATTTCGCGCGATTTTTTATCGCAGCACCCATGTTATGGTGCACTTCTCTTTCTTATATTTATGGGTGTAGGTGCACTCATAAGAATGCACCAGCTGAACAAGCAGTTAAGAGGGAACAGGGCCTGCGATTCTGCATACAATTTCAGCTGTCCGTATTCCCCTTTTTTCTTCCTGAACATTGCCTCTAGAACCATTTTTTTTTTTCACATGATCAAAGTCTGCTGTAGGCACGTCCCTGTTATTTCTTTTTTTTCAGCAACTAATTGGTAAAGAAAATATGACCCTCCAAAAATTACAAAAATCCCTCATTTTTCCCGCCATGATTAGAGGACTACCAGACAAATTCGAAAAGTTTTTAACATAAAAGAAAATGATAGGAACATAGACATAGTCTTTCTTAAAATTTTTATGTAAAAAATGATTGAATCGGCTCAGTTTTCGAGGAGAAAAAAGGGGAATACGAAACGTTGATCTCGTCAAAAAATTTGTGATTTAGTCGGTCTGAGCTGCAGCTGTCCCTATCGCACTTTACAGGAGCAGACTTGAGGTAAGACGACGGCAATAGTTTCTTCAAAAAACAATTTTTCAAATTCCTCGCAGGCCCTGTTCCCTCTTAAGACGCCGCTCCACAGCTCACGGCCAAACTAAGCACGTGTACTTAACTTCAGTTCGGTTGAAAACATAGGCGGGGTGGTCCACAGCGACCCGTGGACACGTTCCGCTCGTGTCACATCCGTGCAAACAAATGAATGGCTTGCAAACAAATGAACCGAGCAGCTAAAACACCCTCTCCATGCACATCCTACGTAGCAGTGGACAGTCGACTTTATAGTGTTTTACGCTAGATATGCGTCAGTGGCTCTATCTACCCATCCAATTACACAAGCACCGAATTTAGCCAATTCATGTCTTTGTCAGACCTTACTATAACCTCCAAAGATCATAGATCGTATTAATATTCCATTTCCTTCCACGGGTGACGTTTCCTAGTGAAAAATACAACAACATACGCTGAAAACTACGTAATGTTCTCAACCCACGCCGTGATGAAGTTATTATCAGAATAATAGCATACATCCCGTGACTGTCATATTTTTCTTGAAAGCTACAGTTTCTTGATTTATTGCGTGTTGTGAGGACGCAGAATAGATTTTATGAGGAGTACTGTCTTTATTATAATTATTTTCATATGTCTTTGACATATCTCGGGGCCCTGGGGTCCCGGACCTTTGAAAGGCGTACGAGGGGCCGAAGCCAACTCGCAGAGGCCCGTTAGACATTTTTAATGAAATGAGGCACCAACCGACGATTCTCCCTGTCCGCACTACGTAAGTGCATCCAAGGACAACCCCCGGTTGGTGTAGAACTATTGCAGGATATGGAAACAAAGGTATTGGGTTATGGATTTGGATGGCTAAAGTGAACTGGTTATCTAGGACTATGGAAAGACTATGGCCCCTGCCTGATCAATGTTTTATATTAAATACACAGATAAAATGGCAGGGGGTGACTTGCACGCTCAATAATATAAATTATTAATATCATCATCATTCGGTTAAAAGACGTCCACCGTTGGGCAAAGTTCTCCATCAAGCATAGCCATATCGAGTGATCCTGTGCTTCTCACATCCAGCGGATAGCTCCACAACCTTCACCAGGTTGTCGGTTCACCCAAGCTTTCCACGCTGTGCCTTCCAAAGGAATCTTTCTTAAGAGCGTGCATTCTGAAAGTGGTCAACGTCACAAATAGCTGTCAAATATTTCGCTGTTTTGATTAATTTGGCAATATTACTGTATGGAAATATAGCTAATTAGTGAACTAAAATGTTTTTAATGAAATGCAATAACATTGAATTTGATGTTGTAACCGTTTTAGGTGTAAAAAAGGCATTTAGAAAGTTGCCAAATACTTTTTTTATATCGGAAACTAAATATTCATATATAACTAAATATTTTAGTTCACTACAGTTAGCCATATTTCATATTTCCAGACAGTAATATTGCCAAATTAATCTATCTAGCTATTTGCAACGTTGCCAACTTTAGAACGAACGCTCTTAAGGGAATTTTAAGCTGTTCGCCACTGATACTGCTTATCTTCTTGATACAACTAATCTAGTATCTAAGTAAGATCTCACTTTAACTCATAATGCTTCATATAGAGACATAGGTACATGCTGGTTGCCGAAAGCACAGTATTTCGTTGAGTCATCCTCTTTAATTTACAAATGTATTTAGAGATTACGTTGAAAATCTAAAACATAAACAAATTCCGAAAACTTCTACGGAAAAAATTATTCATACATTTGTAATAAAGCTCATAATTTCCTAGTGGAACTGTGGCCTACGCCACGGTCGTGTGTAGGCAACGTTCCAAACAGATTGGACGCGATGTGTGGACACACTACACTTGGTACCAGCAGCGGAACAAATTGAGACTAAGAGCTTGTTCAGATGGAGCGATCGCGCAAATCGTATACGGAAGGTAGAGACGACACTACGACAATACATTAAACTTCGTATACATATGTAATGTCGCCCATGGGCATGAGACCGCCCGTAAATATTTTTCATGTTATTAATTTGTTTTATTTTTTGAGTAGCTTTTTTTTTTGTTTTATATTTGAAAAGGTAAAATTTTATTTCATTATTTCATTTCACAACAGTAATGAATTCATTTCGATTACAAAAATGAAGTGTTATTTAGTTGAACTTCTCTAAGTAAATGAAAGTGAATCCAAAGTAAATACTGAATCGAAGCGTTATACGTGTCCGCAAATTATCCGTTTCATTGAAGTGCTCTTTGGTAAACCACATTTTTTGTTTTTTGGTCTGACGTTAACACAAACAAAGCGGATGGTTTCCCAACTCGTGAACACGCAACGTATAACTGCCCATGTGAAAAACAATGATTTTCTAAATTTATCCCGCAAACACTAAGCGATTGGCCTTGCGACTTGTTAATTGTCATTGCGAACGCAAGGCGAACTGGAAATTGCAATCGTTTGAAGTCAAACGGAAGATCAGTCGGAATCATTGGTATTCGAGGAATACATACATTTTCACCTGCGTACTTTCCGTTAATAATGGTTGCCTCAATCAAATTCGGCATAAGTCTTTTTACCGAAAGTCGAGTACCGTTGCAAAGTCGCGGTGGATTCAAATTACGCAATATCATAATAACTGTACCAACTTTGAGTTGCAAGTTATGTGGTGGAAATCCTGGTATCTCCAGATAGTTCAAAAACTCCGTTGGATAATTTACTACATCATCGGGATTTGTTATGGAATCAACGGATTTGTATGTCACCAAATCGCCAGCAATTTTTGATTGAATGGTGAAATTCAGTGCGTGTACATCATTATTCTTTGCGGCAAGAATTGCTCGTTGACTTAACCAAGCATAATTCTGATAATTCTCACTAATGTTTGGGAAAACATTTTCAATAAGAGCTAATTGAGAGTCTACAAATCGGCAAAAGTCGTTGGTAAGAGTAATTAATCCAGATGTCGCATCAACTGGGACTTTTCCATTTCCAACAGCTAGATAACAATTGTTTGGAAAATTGTGCAGCACTTTGATCATTTTGAAGTTGAACTCTCATATTAGTGGTTAGCGATAACGTTTTTACGTTATTCCATAAAGGTGATGCCTTCAGGCAAGCATTCAATTCATCTGCAGGCGTTCCACGGGGAATTACTGGCAACGTCTGCCTGAAATCGCCTTGCCAACAATATCATCAAGCCGCCAAAGATGTTGTTATTTCGCCGAAGATCCTTCAGCGTGAAGTTAAGTGCTTCAAGTGATTTCTTATGTGCCATTGTGCACTCATTCCAAACAATGAGCTTGCAATGCATCAACAATTTTCCCATTGCACTGGATCGGGAAATATTGCATGTTGGAGTATCAATTATGTTTAAATTGAGTGGCAACTTAAGCGCAGAATGTGCAGTACGACCGCCATCTAGAAGAGTCGCCGCAATTCCAGATGATGCTAACGCCAAAGCTATGTCACATCTTGATCGAATAGTGGCCAAAATCAATGAAATGACAAATGTTTTCCCTGAAGATTTTTTGTTTTTTTTCGCTTTTCTGTTGAAATTTTTCCTGAATTTTCTTTGCTATAAACCTCACGGAGCCCGAGACCTTTCCAACGAATGCAAAACCGTGGAAATTGGTTCGTACGTTCTGGAGTTATAGCGTCAGGAAGGAAAACCCGACTTATTTTTATATAGTAGACTAGAGAAATTAAATACATTTATATTAATATTAGTTAGAATTTTGATGCTATCAGTAATAATTTAAGTGTACATAATATTTTACACTGAATACTAAGTACTTCTCTATCTTTTAAAGTAGCAAAGCACCATTTACTTTGAGAAAAAAATACTTACCTACTGAATTACCGCAAGGGGTATTTGTAGCAATGAATTTTTTTTTGCCATCCCATCAGTCCTAAGCAGATGGTGCATTTGTGGAAGCTGGCTTAAATAATGATGATGACACCCAAAACCAGCAAAATTACAATACGGCTGATATAACTTGACAGTTCCGAACTTCGCGCAGAGGGCTGCGTAGTAACATTTTTTAAGAACCAAATAGTACCATGAGGCGAGTGTGAGTGAGAGAACATGCGCGAAAGTTCGTAGTGCCAGTTAAAGAGTAACACACGTCACCCAGATATTGTCGCACATAGTAACCAGTCGTCCGTCTGAACATCTCCTTAGCTTTGCACTCGAATATAATAGAGACGTATTACAGCCGTCACAACCTACAAATCGCAGTCAGGGTCGACACTTTGAACGTGTGACTTTTTGCCCAGACAAACAATTTGTAGGACATCGTCCAGAATGTCGTTTGTTTTTGTGACTTCTGAAAATCTCACCGTGAAAACTAACAGTATAACCATTTTCTTAATGTCTCTCGGCAAAGTTCGTCAGTCGTCGGATTTCTATCAGTTGCCCTTTGCACTTAGTGTAGACCGGATGCTCTCAATCGACTCAGAAGTATATAGAGTTGTTAATACTCTTTTAACATTATGTAATTTATTATAAAAATTAGAGGAAAGCTGCTAAAGTCGCAGGCACTAAAATAGTTTTACCGCTCTATATATTTCACATGGAAATCAAAACAAAATAACAATAAAGTACTTAGTTCTGAATTCAAATTATTATACACGAAGAATCTAATAATTGATGGACATGGAAATTAGCGTTCGTTTGTATTCGGAAATGCAATTATTCCCGAGGAACATTAAGAAAATAGTCAGATTGTACGTGAATTGAGCTGTCAATTGTGTCAATCCCTAGCATCATGTGGAATGACAGCTCACTTCAGATTTTTACTGAATATGGACCGGATGTTTCTACTGATGATAAACAGACCTCGATCGAAGCAAAAGAATAAAGTAGATAGAACAATATCTATGTTTCTTCGAACTATATTTAGCCACACCAAACCTTCATTTGACTTTAAACAAGATAGAAAAGTAGCTCAAACATCAGTATTTTTCTCGTTTTATCCCGAATCTTACGTAAAAATTAAATATTTGGCAAATAAATTATAATGTATTAAAAATTAACAATATTTTCATGTCGACACGTCTGCAAAACATGGAAAATCTCTTCCGTTTTTTTCTGTCAGAATCTGTATTTGGCGCCTTATGTCGCGTCACATCCCGTGTGTGGGAGTGTGGGTGTGGTAGCGTCTGCAAACAAAATAATGTGGGTTAGAAGATTTGTATTTATTTTGTTTTTGCTTCTGGATGTTAGCAGCTGATTCTGTTTATTTAACTTCTTTCAAGGTGTAAGAGGTTAGTTTAAAAATATGCAAAGATGCCTATTCAAATTGAATGATGGAACAGCTGATTTTGTCTGAGTACTCTGACATGTTCACTTTTCCAAACTCGCTCATATTCATTCGACTTTTATGTCATCTTTAAAATAGTTTTCACCTTACACAATGTTGTACTTACTGTTAGAGACAACGATTTATTAAGGTAGGCATTAAACGATCATAAAAATTTATGATAATTATTACCTATGCCTGCGACATAAAATTTTTATTCAGAAATAACAGTCATCTCATAATATGCATGCTTGTGCAAAATTAGGTCATCGAGTTCGACTCAAAAACTCAATAATGTGTGAGGATATGTGCATTATAACTCATCAAGTATTGCAAGTGACCTTCCCTAAATAAAAGCCAGCAGCAGCAAAAGGGATGACGTTATCCTGGATAATGTACACTTGAACTTCCCGACAGGAAGCTCCGATGAGCATCGTCAACTTTAATCGTCACACGAAAAAGCTCCAATCTTTTAAAAAGAATCTCTCGTTTCCGTCACAACGTTTTTTACTGACGCTACGCAAGAAAGCAATATTTCACAGTGCATAATATTTGTGACTGTTTATTTGTGGGTAGGCTACATATGTGTAAGTATATGATGACGTCAGCCACCTGACCGAAACTTTGGCAGGAGACACGGGTTCTGAATAATTGACTCTCCGAAACCGTTCACAAGTTTGTTAGTCTGGAGTTCGGAACCGAATGACGTGATCGTTCGATGAGAGAACCACGCGCTTCACAACAGTATAATTCCGAATTTCGCCCGAATATTACTACACTGTATGACTAGTGAAAACTGTGCTTGAAAAGTGATCTGACGAATCCTCCAGTTTCTTAAGTGTCCAGTGCTGTTAAAACGGTAAATCAAAATCTGCATTTAGCTTCTCGTATGCAATTTTTTCACATGTTTACATGACTATGCAATAAAATTCGTGCCATTGAAAATAAAAAGTTTCAGTATTGGACAGAGGCTATAAAATCGGGTATTACGTTTTAATGTTCCGAATATTTCCTGCCAAGCTTCGAGTTAAAGAAACGTGACTAGACAACGTCATATAAACACTCGATGTTCTTTGAAAATAGAGCTTTTGTTTAATCTGCTTATTGTTAATGAAAATAGAATACAATCTAAACATTTTGTAGATGCATTTCTTGACGATGACGAAACTGAAAAGCTTTTCAATGGAAAAAAGGATAGCTTTGAGTTTTTCCTAAAAAATAAAATAAATGTATTTAAAAACAAAACGATTAATCACAAAAGTTTAAATAAAAATGGAATTGAAAAAGCTTGCGCGGTCGTTTGTCGTGACGTGTTCGTCGACGATGTTTAGGAGATATTTCGAGCGCACGCGCCGCCATCCGCGGTATTTTTAGCGACGAGAGACTTTTTACAAAATAAACGGAGATGTTGGGGTTAGCGGCTGATTTATAAGAACATTACGGTTATCAGAACGTTATTTAAAACCATGAGAGTACTAATTTTGAAATGATGCGACGGGAAATGCGCCAACAGTGCAGCATAGATACAGAAGATTGAAAGCTCCGAATTATTGATGATTTTTCGATTTTGTTAGGTTTCCCTCAAATAGCTTGGCAGCAAATATTGGCTGCAGTGTTGGTACATTTAACAAAGACGAATCTGCAAGTTTGTAGATAAATGTTACGATAAACAATTAGAACGATCTCGGTTACCTTGTTGGCGCCAACGCAACGTTGGCAGCTGTGATAAACAATGAAACAGGTGATATATCCCGTGGATTTAAGAGTATTTAGTTAAATCTTATGCCTACGATAAATTTTCCGTATTCGCTTGGCCATCTAATAGGGGAATTTGACATGTAATCGCGCTAAAATAGCGAAGGTCGGCCATCTTGGCAAACACCGTGTTTATTTACGTCCGCGAATGCCATCAAACTGCAGCGCGTCGGGGCCGAAACACGTGCTACAATCAATTTCACTGTTCTTACTTCATGTTTTAGTTTTTCAGCCTTTAAACATTTTGTTTTCAGTCATGGTTCTTAATGTCGTAGGTGCTTATTTATGGAAATTATACCTTGATGACTAATGAAACCAATCAGTTATCTCGAATAACTGCTGTTTGGTGCAGTTTGGAGTAGCAAGGGAATAAAAAAATACCTATTTATTGTTAACGAGCTTCTGCCCGCGACTTCGTCCGCTATCCTAAAACCTTCCTCAATAATTGGGCTATCCAATGCAAAAAGAATTTTTCAAATCCGGCTGGTAGTTCCAGAGATTACCCCCTACATTCAATCATATAAACAAACAAACATACAAACAAATATTACCTCTTTTTAGTATTAGTATAGATTATTATAATTTAGAAAGCGTTTTGCGGGTAATTTTTGGATTCATTCCATGCAAGAGGACATCTCTAAAGATCAGTGTTATCTCAAAATATAAATAAATCATTGCAGAAGAAAATACTTACTTAATTTTAATATTTATTGATGAATATACAATCACACGTATTTATTCAAATTTCAGCCGCACTGAAGAAACAGTCGACCATCAAAGATAAAGCAGAAAACGGAGTGTCGGCGCCCGTAGAAGAAAAACTAGTCAAGCCTTCAGCAGCAAAGCAGGCTGATCAAGCCACAAAGCCAGCAGACGAAAAACCAAGATTCACCAAATCTGCACTAAAAAGTGCCTTAAAATCTGAAGATAAAGGCAATGACAAAGTAGAAAAACCATCACTAAGGAGTGTCAGGACAATCGACGATAAAGTCAAAGAGAAATCTGTGACTATAGTAGACAAGAGACCAGAGAAAAATGGTCCCACTAAAGCAAATAGCACGGTAAATGACAAATCTGATAATAAGAATACAGTTTCAAGTAAAGATACTAAGCCCGCGACAAAAGTACTCAACGATAAACCTGCTGTGAAGACTGTAGCCGAGAAACCTGCGCCAAAAACTCCCGAAAAGGTAGTAATAAAACCTATTGAAAAGGTTGAAACTAAACCTGCATCAACGAAAGCAGAAACAAAACTTTCAGCTGCTGCAAAAGCAGAAACAAAACCTTCAGCTACTGCAAAAGCAGAAACAAAACCTTCAGCTGCTGCAAAAGCTGAACCTCAAACCACTGCAACTGAGAAAGCAGTAGAAAAACCAGAAAGCTCAGAAATGGCTACAAAACCACCTCCTTCAAAGGTACCGACTGCTTATGATACAGATTCTTATTCATCTAACTAACGTACCTTACCTAATTCAGTAATTCTTAGTGTTGAATTAATTCCTTTTCCTATAGAATTTCTTATAACTCTTAACATGGTCTCGTTTCCAGCTCCCACCGCGCAAACCACCGATTCAAAAGCAGCCGTCAAAGGATGACGTGCCTGTTAAGAAATGGCGAGACCCCCTGCATGAGCGTGTCAAGGAGAACATCGACAAAACCCTGAATGAAGTACCTAAGGGTCACACGCTGACTAAAAATGAGAGCTTGAGAAGTGAGTACTATTGGACTACCGTTTTATTAACACAATCTTGTACTCAGTAGAACTAAAGCTACTGTGAGCGCAGAATTTACGAATTTAATAGCGTGTCGACGGCCATGTAAATGGAGTCGGCCCAAATTAGGGCGCCATCAGTAGCGTCCATCGTTTAATTTGTGTCTTGGAATAATTGATAACACTGCAGTGAAAATACTTATGAAAGTGCTACTGATAGCCGACATTAGATAAATGTAAATACGTACTAGAATTTACTTATCGAAATATTACTCTAGACTAGCAAACAACGTTATCGATCAGCCGTAGACTACGTAATTCAAATTCCAGATTTCCGCCCATTTTAAATCTTGTCTCAGTGACGATATAATAATTACTAGAGACTTCTTCCACTCTATTAAAAATAGATGATTAGTGACTAGTTCATGAGTCAATTAAATCAAGAATAGAATATACAAAGAGTTTTCTATTTGCTTAGTTGTGACATCAACATTGACACAGTGGCACTTCCTTGCGTATAATTAGAGAGTTGGATCGCATTCGATCGCAAACGCAGTGACATCAATCTATATCGATTTTGGCACTGCGCATTGTCTGATACTAATGAGATTATTGTTTTCAGATATCATTTTAATAGTCTTAAGGATTATTTTATAACGATGCCTTTTACTTTCTTTGAAAAAACAATAAAAACACTTAGATTTTATTATTATTAATGCTGTTTACCATTCATACTTTTTTGGCGATGATTTTATCCAATCAATATTAATTGTCTAGAAGAAATGTTCCTCATTCTTTAGAAGCTACTACAGCTCTACTTTCATCAGTTAATCCCTAAGTTACAAACATTCGTAACTCCTCAATACCTAGAAATAAAACTTTCAGTCCTGTAAAATTTCCAAGCTCAATCCTCGTAATATTATTTTGTACATCTTTAGAGTTTTCTATAATCTTTACTTCTTTTCTAAGTCTTCTATAAGCTTCAAGTACTTCACCAAATGTCTGTTAGTCTCACTACCTCGACTTTTATAAAACCTTTTAAGCTAATCAGTGTCGTTTGCATTTCAGAGTTGAATTCCTATAATTTGCTTTACAACATGTTCTTGTTCATCTTCCTCATCGTCTATTTAATGAGGTATACAGCCTTTAACGATCTTATCTCAATTTCGCCTTTTGTTATTACCCACATTAATTTCTCTTTCAAGTGTTGCTTCTAACAACATAGTTACCTTTTGATCTCTTGTGCGCTAGACTAGTTTGTGGTCTAAATGCGACCCAAAATAGTACCGCACAGTTCCGCATGCGTCGCCTGCGCAGATCAGGTGTAAATGCACTCATACCTCAGTTAACATGCACACATCCTGCAACACAAGTCTATTCCGAACTATCCTGACAAATTGTGAACTGTTTTGAGGACAATTGTGATATTTGTGAGGCGGTTCTGCCTAGTGTTTGTTTTTAAATTAAGTGATTAGTGATTTTATTGATTATAATGGCTGACTCAGAAGGTATTTACTGATTAGTTGCACTCAACAATTTGATGCCTATTTTGATTTTAAATGACGCGCTGCGTAGCTAAATTGCGTATAGTCAAGTACCAAGATTATTATGATGACTGATGACTAGATTTTAAATTGTTTAGTCACTGTTATGAGTAGTTATTATAATTTACTATCTAGAAATTGATTGATTACTAGAAAATTCAATTAAGGTCGTCAGGGATTGCGTCGATTTTGTTTACGATCTCTATCAAAACAAATATTTGTCTATTTTGTTTTAATGAAAATCAGTGACTCATCTGAACTATTATTGCACAATATAATATAGAATAGTTATTTAATATTTTATTGGCGATTGATGCTCCAATAAATCAACCAGCCTATCGCAGTCGACGATTGCGTCAAACTATTGTATATTGTACAAAAAAATACACAAAAATTTCTATAGACTTTATTAGAGTTTAGGACCATAATAACCCTTTGCAAAATGCGCCCAAAATTAGCAAAACAATGGTTGATATACAATTAATATATGATCGATAGAGAGTGAGAAGGGAGGTTTATGGTGCCCAGTGAATATCTTTAGGCTGATGATGATGGCCGATTCTTAAATATCTTCTAAACTCAGGTTTACTGAAGCCGACACCACCGCCAATGCCGCCGCCTTTACCACCAAAGATGCCCCCTCCCCCTGAGTTCAAAAAGGCCCCGATAGACCCTGAAAAGCTGAAGAGGCTGGAATCGCTTCGCAGCAGGCCCAGGAGGAGACCAGACTGGACTGACATGATGAAGGAGGTGGAAGAAGGAAAGAAGCTGAAACATGTTGTTTGTAATGACCGGTATGTGACCTTTTTGGGGGATAGGACGATACTATTGAATTCACTCTAGGTAGAAAATAATATAGAGATTTGCTAATGGTACAATAATATATTGATAATCGAGAATAATGAATGATTTTCATTTTTCATTATGCGTTTTTAACTTTTATTATAACCAAATACTCAAATAACTAAAACAACTTCTCATGCAATTGCATCAATTAAAATGCTGCTAAAGAAGTACATCACTATTAGCAACAAAAATAATAATACCTAAAAATAAATGGAATTTCAGATCAAGCCCAATCATAACAACATCAACAGTAGTAAAGAACAAGGATCAGTTCATATTTGAGTCAGAAAAGCCAAATTCCCACAACGCGTTGCTTAAACAGATCAACAAGGGAATAAAGCTGAAGAAGACGAAGACTAATGATAGGAGTAAACCGAATCTGGAAGGTTTGAGGAAGTTCAGGAGGCAGATGACGATTGAGGAGCAAGTGCAGAAGAGCATGTCGCAGGCGAACCTGGCGACGTCGCCCTCAGGCGTCGGCCTGGCATCGGCAGAGGCGAGTAGCTCACATGTATGTATCACACTGCACACTTTCTTTGCACTTATACTTAATAAGAGAAAACCCCATTTATTAAGAAAGGAAGCATAATTAATTGGAAATAATATTTTATTTTATACTCGTAAAATATAAATCTCATGATGCCTTTTAAACTTCTGGCTAAAATGTGAACCTATTAAATTGGGATTCATTCCACCGACTTAATCAACAGACAGCTGTGTTGCTGGGGAGTTGGTTGCACTTTTTCTTCTTCCCAACTAAAGCACTATGAAGTAGTGAAGGGCGGGCGTTTTGGGAGACTGTCTTATTTAATTTTGACGTTCAAATAGTGCTTATTCACTGCCTTATTTGACTTTTGATTACTTAAATAATTCAGTGCAATCACCACTTAACTTTTACACTGAAACCTGAAAAGCAATCACAATTAATCCCCTTCTTCTAATAATTGTAATATAATAGATTAGAATAAAATATTTTTTTTTTTTTTTTTGTATACTTACTCCAACGACTTATTCACTAATAACATATTATATAAAAGAACTTATATGTCTATTAGTATGGTGAATTTGTCACTTAAAAAAGTACACAGCTTAGACATACATAAAAAATACATACCAATTAGGAGAATTAATTTAAAGTGATTTAAAATGAACTAACTTATTTTTTGTAACAATGAAATAAATATCAATGTAATTAAAATAAACGAACGAGTTGGTACACATGGCTACACATCAAGCTATAATTTTCCAGTATAAGCTGACCTCGCATTGTACGGAAATCCTATGCAATGCGCGACAGCTAAATATAAAATTATCAGTAAAGAAAAATTATGGAAGGTTTGAACTTAAAATTTCATATCAATCAATCCAATAACATATATATATAATATAAAAAATTATAACACCATTTAACGATAATTTGCTGAAATGTTTTAGATAACGATGTTGATGGATGGAGCGGGAGAGGAAGACCAAAGAAAAGATGGATGGATTGTGTGAGGAATGATATGAAAGAGAAGGGAGTGAATGATAGCGTGACGGTTGACAGGGGAGAGTGGAAAAAGAAAACGTGTTGCGCCGACCCCACGTAACATGGGACAAGGGTAGGAAGATGATGATGAACACCATTTAACGATAATTTGCTGAAATGTTTCAGATACCTGGTGCCATACCGCCCGAAGATGAAGAAATCGATGAAATGGACGACATTGACAAAGTCAGAGATGATCTGCAATCTACCAAGCAGTTACTGGCTATTGAACTAAGGTACGATAATACCAATATTGAAGTAGACAGGGGTTAGATAGTCAGTCGCTCCTTGTAAAATACTAGTATTCAGCTGCTTAAACTGGAAGCTGACCCCGACGACGATGATGATGTACTGTATTTTTACTCGACTGAGGAGAAGGCAAAAAAGGAGGGTTATGTTTTGCTGATTAAATCACCAAGTCACCAGCAACTTGGTGATTGACAAAAAATACAACATTTTTTAATCTATTATAATAATAACTTAAACCCTTAAATAATAAAAATCTCACAATATCTTCCGCCCTAAGCAGATATACTAATACGTGTAGTCCGTACAGGATAGCCCACCGGGTACCGGAGGTCACTGAATAAAATGAAAAGGCTGAGACGATTTGTTTTATACATTAAGAATGCCGTTAGTCCCACCATCGCCTAACAAGAAAGAATCACTATCCACGAAATACCTCTAATCGCTATTTAGGAATTCTTACAAGTGCTTCCACGCACTAGTCAGACAAACAGCAGCAACCGAGCTGCTGCAGCCGAAATGTTGAGCAAATTCTTGGCTACTTATTGCGCGGGCTTTAATGTTCCCAGTCTAGAAACAAAAATTCAATCAAAGCCAATCACTACCATTTATTTAGTATTTTTTACATGGCGATGATATTTAGTCATTTCATGGTTTCATTATTTATTGCCAGTGTTTTCATTTGCTGTCGTATTTTCGTCCCCACGTGGTATGTATGTATGCTTGTGAACTTTTGTGTTTGAATGATAAAAAAAAGAAAAAAAAAGGTTAATTTTTGCTGCCATAAGCCAGCAGCTTCAGATGACCTACAGAATGTCACAATCGACGTGGCCATCTACTGGGCTCAAAATATATATTTTAAAAAACAACGAAGAAGAGTACCATCATCGACACGAATTGAAGTAAGAAAGAAACATATTGTATATGAAATACGCACAGGAAATACAAACCGTTAACAAAAGGTGCTAGCTCCCACAGCCGGACTGCCTAGTACCCATAATTAATTCCAGTTTTAGACCAGTTTAGAAAATATCGATAACTAATTATAAGAAGCTAATCACTTTTACGATAATCCGCATTAGGGCTTATAACCGATTAATGACAGACAATTCTACCTTGTCTACTTAGATAAGATTTGCATGGTCATGATCGGCTTTAATTATACCTACTTATGCAATAGCAATGAAAGTATCAAGAAAGTTGATTGCAAATTTTATGAATCAGAACTTAGTAATAATATCTTTTCCTCAAATTTATAAAACTATTAAGGATAATACTCGTCTTCAAAAACAAGTAAATTCTTTTTACGTCAGACACAATAATAACGAAGAAATATTAGATAAATGCAATAATATTCCTAATATAATTCCACAGAAACAAAGAAGCTCAAGAGAGAGAAAACAAACGACTTCTGACAAGGATAGCGAACTTAGAAGCTGAGTTAGCAAGAGAGAGGGCTTTCATCAAACAAGAACAGCACAAGACTGTCATATCCGTTACTGACGCTTACGACGAAAGACTAGTGAATAGTCTTAAGAGTGAGGTAGAGAAGACTAAGCAAAACGCTGACCATTTGGAGAAACAATACCTAGATGCTGCAGAAGATAGGGACACAGCACTCACAGAGTTGGAAGAAGTAAAGAGAAGGAATGCTGAGTTAGAGAAGAAATTGGAACAGGCTATGTCGGTGAGTAATAGTCATTGAAATTAATTAACAGGCTTCAAGTTAATCAACATAGAAACCTGCTGGTTTGCGTGCATGATTAATAATAACGGGCTGGATTTAATTTTCTTAATTGAAAATAAAAATTTAAAACTAATATTCTTGGATAATACTTTTAAATTCAACAAAGCTCTGCTTGATAACTGCTTCACTAACAATTTGCAGGACGAAGAAGAAGAATCTCAGGAACCTTTGTCATTTTTCCAAAAGCGTCAACTTGATTTCGCTAAGGAATGCAGGTTATTGAATATTGAAGTTAATTCACCTGAAGCTGACAAGTTAAAGAAACAGAAGATTGACGCTAACAATGAGCTTGCTAGAGCTAATGAATCTAAAGCTAATGAATCTAAAACGAATGAAGCTAAATCTAGTGAGGCTCAAACTAATGACGCTAAAACTAATGACGTTAAAACTAACGACGCTAAAACGAATGACGCTTCTAATACTAACGTACCTGCTGATGAGGTATGGCTTTATCATTTAAACACAATCACATATACACATTTATTAATAGCACACTCCTTTTCGTGATTTCTAAGACTCGCACTGAGCAAGGTCGCTTAGATGATTACAGTCCTTCTTCGGACAGATAGGACTCCAACCTCAATATTGGGCACATTATTAGCTTTTCATGTGTGTTTCTTCAGATAGGCAGTCGTTCCATAGAAAAACTGGTATTCAGCTGCATCCGGTTAGACTGGAAGCCGACCCCAAAATAATTGTAAAAAGGCTTGGGAGATGAATATGTGTTTTTGTTTGTGTTTCTCGTTCTTCTTATTTGATCTTTCGCTGTTAACATAAAAATTTTGCAAACGTGATCATGATCTTGATTACTGATACATTGTTTATATTTTCCTTCATCATCTTCTTTCCATATTTTATGTCTCTTATTTCTTCTCATACCAATGCTTTTTTAAACTACTCATCAAAATTCATTCCTCCATCTTACGATAAAATGACCTATTACTGTCGTCCAAAATAACACTTGTCCTCACTAGCATTCCAATCGATTACATTCTAATTACGTGCATTGTTCCGTGCCGTATTTTTACATATGACTCATACATTACTTTGTGACCAATACAACACTGTATATGAACATTGCAGGGCATCATGCCAACGAGCATGGGTTCGCGGCGCTCGAGCCACGCCATCAAGCAGCTCTCCGTCACCAAGGATGATAGCTTTGAAGAGGAGGAGGACTCTGATGACGAAGAGGTATTGGAATGTTTATTATAAAGTTTTTATGAGATAGAATTATAGAATATAGGATCTATCGAATACATATCGCACACCGAAGAAAGGAAAAATTACTTTCAAAGTTTTATAAAATTGGTGAGGAAGAGGTATTGAAATGGGCGGTCTATTAGCTGTTAGCGATCATGGCCAAACAATCTTAGGATGGCTAAAATATAGGTTAACATAGAGAGATGACAGGCGGCTTCAAATGTGGAGCTAAATAAGAAATGCGTGTGTGTGTGGCAATGTTTTGATAAAGTTCTAAGTTTTGGAAGTGGTTGCTCTTTTTGATAATACTACGTTTACTGTCAAATAAATGTTATTAGAGTCTAGTAAATAGAGCCTATGGCAACGTTGACGCACTTGATACAGTTGGCAAGAAGTCTTCCAATCGCAAACAAAAGTCCTTGAATATTTTTAACAACTCTCTACCTAATCTTTTAGGAGGAAAGTGAAGAGAAGAAGCAGAAGCGAATGGAGAAGGAGGTGCGCAACATGAGGAACAAGATCCGGTACTTGAAGGAGAAGCAAGACCAAATGAAACGGGAGCGCATGGGCTTCAAGATGTCGCTGAAGAACCAACAGGCAGCGCTCAAGTTAGTTATAATTATTACTAACATTAATCATATCTGTAGATCTCATCTTCTGGTAATCTGTTAAACAGATATTCCTACATAGTGCAGAATCTCCTCATAAAGTAACTTCGTAGTTTTTATGCTTTTTTCATAAATGATGTCATTGATCTGAAAAGAAAATAAAAGTTATTTGGATTATTTGAATCTTCCCGCAGCAGAGCTAAGGCATAATACTACAGCCGCATTTCGCCAGTTATGTTTAAGTCCCATGTAATAGAGGCAAGCCTTTTGATTATCATAAATCGGGTACAAATCCAGACTTCGGGCATAGAATGACTGCTACCTAGCTACCAAGTATTATTAGGTTTTTCCATATGAAATTTCTCAGAAGCAGCCCGGAGTCTGAATTTGTACCCGGTTGATGGCAATAGGCTCGCCCCTGTTACATGGGACTTAAACATAACTGGCGAAATGTGGGTGTACTATAGATACACCTCTGTCTAACCCTTTGGGAAATACTGGCGTCATGTTATGTTATTTCCTCAGAAATGCGTCGGTCACTGTCGGTACTTTAAGTTGAATCAATGCTTTATCACCGTGTTTAATTACCTCAATCATGATTATCTGCTAATCATCAATCATTTTCATAACAAATGATAGAGAGGTAGTTACTGCTAATTCGTTGTTTTGATTTTTTTGTTCTTTGATTTTCATCTTCAATATGTAGGGTAGTACTCTTGGCGACCATGGTAGCTGTTTCTACTTTCCTTCAATTACCTATTGATACCTCATTATCATCAATCATTATCATCATCCAGCCGAAAGACTTCCACTGTTGGATATGGGTCACCCCCAAGCATAGCAAAACTGACCTCATAATATGTCTTATGTAATTTTGACGTTCGAAAAGTGCTGATTCTCAGCCTAGTTTGAATAAATGACTTTTGAATTTTGAACACAGCCACACATTTTGACAATTCAACAATATTCATTGCGTTATTTATGTTGTTGATCAAATGAATATTTGCAAAAATATAAAGCTATGGATTTGAAATTTCTTTCTAAATCTTTCAAAGTGTGTTACGTACATGGGGTGCTGGTGAAGGTCGTGGGAATCCATCGGATGCGAAAAGCGTAGGCCATAAATTCGCGGCTGTTCCTACAGGCAGAAACTACAGAATCCGAGATATCCATTACGTAGGTACATACTCCTATACCAATACATAAATCTGTTCTAAAATTATAAATTTCAGGGAGGCAAAAAGAAAATACAAGGAGCTAAAACGCGAGGTCGACAAGATGGCAGCCATGATGAAGGAATGCGGCTCAGATGATGAAGATGACGAGGAAGAAGAGGAATCTGAGGAGGAGAAGAAGTCAGAGTCAGAAGAAGAAGAATCTGAGACTGAGACAGAACAGGACACGGAGAGTGAGACAGAAAGTGAAAGTGAACCTGAGGTAAGTTGAAACAAAAAATAAGTACGTAGGTACTGTATTGTTAACTACGAAAACCGCCCTAATTGCTAATAAAAAAGTCGCTGGCAATGTAATTTGGTAGGTATATGTGTATATTACCGGCCTGTGACTGTACTATTGTATTAAGGTATCGTACTAGGGTAAAGAACTCGTCTCATACAGAAAATAAATGAGCAAAGATCACTGCGCTAGGCATAACTGTAACTAACAGTAATCCTTCTCGACCCGATGATGGGTCCATCATGCATCATTTAACCAATAATGGTGGAGGAGCCAGCCTATAAGTATGAAAGTTTTGAGTTTGAATATGGATGGCTATGCGAGTAGGGGCAGGCCAAAGAAACGACGGATGGACTGTACGAAAGATGATATGGATAGAAAAGGGTTGACTACCGAGATGATGAAGTGAAGAATAGAGAAGTTTGGAAGAAAAAGACATGTATTTCAATTTGTTTTGGGTCAGCACAACATGTCTTTTGCAGGAAAATTATGATGATGATGAGGTAAACTAGGCACCCTATCATATTGAAATGCCTCCCTTAAGAGCCTGGCCACGACTTTTGGCGGCGCGGCAAAGTCGTAGCATCTCAATCACTCGCCCGTACATTTGTTCAAGCCACGCCCTGCACCGCGCGCCGCTGCCATACCACTCGCGTTGCCGCTGCGTGCGGCGCCTCGTGGCATGCTTCAAATATTTTTGTTATTTTTACCGCTCGCCGCCCCGCGCGAAGCTACCGCTAAGGCATCGGTCTCGAAGTCAGCGATTGCGGGGCGGGGGCGGCAGCGTCGCTAGAGTGGCGCGTTCAAATGGATAGTTTAATTCGGAACTGTTCTCGCTCCCCGCGCCGATGCCTTCGAGCCTAGTATTCCATTATAAATCTATGCTTGAAACGCGTCGCTACCCGTGCTGCCACCGCCAACGCCATCCCGCGCCCGCAGACTTCGTGTCCGTAGCCTCATAGTGGTACGATCGTAGCCAGGCCGTAATGGTCATACAGTTGACTGGGCAAGGAATTAAATGCATTGCCATATCAACACCCTCATACTGTAGGTACAGTTCGATTCAGACTTAATGGCGACTCGGAAGTGTACTACTCGCTGCGCAGTACCTCACCCCTCACCCCCGCTGACCCATGAATTCGTTACTAGCCACTCGCCTCATGTTCCGAACCGCCATTAAGTTTGAATCGGGGTGTACCTATCACGCGGTTACGCCATTTTCTTAATGAAAATTTCGGTTTACTTTTCAGGATGCTCCCCTCCCCAACAAGAAAGAGAACCTCACAAAGAGGATGAAGCGACACGAGACCAGGGTCCACGCTCTGAAGAAGGGCAACGCACTCCTCATGGCTAACGTTGACCGTTTGAAAGACGATGTATTGAAGCAAAGGGAAGAATCGGTCGCCTTGCAGAAAGAACTCGACTCTCTTATTGATGATCTTGAGTAATCGAATGCTCTTGATACTTTACACGCTACTCTTCTAACAATAGTTATTAGTAATGAGGACATGAATCTCTTCTTTTTTTGGACAATAGCTCAGCAGTTCTGTGGACTCAGAAATAAATAACTTGAATTTTTACATCATCTCGAACAGCAATAAAATCTGACACGCAAGATCAAAAACTATTTTCTCCTAAAGTTTTGATAGAAATTATTATGGCATTTCGAAACCATAACTATTATTACGAAATACCTATACTCCATTTGAAATAAGATTAGACTTGAATAAACCTTTTTTAAAGTCCGTT
Organism: Agrochola lychnidis; assembly: GCA_963680765.1. Taxonomy (NCBI): domain Eukaryota; kingdom Metazoa; phylum Arthropoda; class Insecta; order Lepidoptera; family Noctuidae; genus Agrochola; species Agrochola lychnidis. The sequence goes on along the minus strand of OY796868.1, from coordinate 10,191,547 downwards.
CAACCGATTTTGACTTCTATTGCATTGGTGACATGATAAATGGCAGCTGCAGTAAACAGTTGGTACTGTAAGCACTTTTTTGCTTTAATGCCATCCTATACCTACAGTATAGAAGTCAGAATCAGTTGAAGGGACTGTAAAAAGGTTTGTTTAAATGTCTATCTTATTTCAAATGAAGTATAGGTCTTTTTTCAAATATGCAATCATTATTTCACGAGAAAATGGCTTTAAAACGGTATCTAACTACCATAAGTGACTGACTTTAACCTTTAAACTATCTCTTACAGCTGGATTTGGCGTTGGTAAAATTATCACGATTTTGTAAAATTTGGAGTTATTATTGTTTACTTCTGAGGGACTCGGACAGAATTAAAATTTTGGTTTTCTAATGCTGGCTACACACGTAACGATATATCGTAGCGATTAATCTGTGCAAACTGATTTGCGCAGATTTACCGATCGTGTGTATGATAAATCGTTGCAGATTATCGTTCATCGGTGGCAGTTGCAATTTTTATTGGATAAATCGTTGTCAATTGCGTTTGCACAGTTTTCATTCTCTTGCTCTCTCACTCCTCATTCATCCTCATATAATTATGCCAATCTTTCGGAGCGAATTTCAACTCATTTAATAAGTTGATCTGAGAAAATAATTTCCTTTTCATGAGCCAGTCTTTACACCACACACTCCGTGCCTTTTTTTTCTACACATAACCAGGCCTAATATCGCAAGTGCGTCATCATCTTCCATCGTGGATGACATGTTTCTTGCGTGAGCTTCTGCGGAGAACTGACGGTCGACGTTGATATCGGAGGCGTGTGGAGACACTAGGAACGTTCGATTTATCTGCACAGTTTGAAATCGCTACGATATATCGTTACGTGTATAGCCAGCATAAGATGGCCCTTTCTATGGTCTGTCAAAATTCCCAAACAGTGTCGATCAAAAACGATTCGTATTTCAGACTCCTTTAGTTAATAAAAAACAATTAAAAAATTGTCTCAAGTCAAAGTTATCTGATCTCTGGTAATCTCTGATCATTGGTAATTTGTAATTGATTTGATAAGATTACCTATCAGATTTAGTCGACTGTGTCCAGTACCTACGATATGTAATCAATGACAGTGTCTGATATTGTCGATTAACCTGAAAAACGATTGGGTTTTTATCACTTTCGAATCTCATAACTATCTTGATCTTGAACGATAAGTTAATTATTTAAGGGGATGCGCTAAGCTAAGGTAACCCGCGAAATTCAAACTTTCTTACTTTTTGTAATTTGCAGGTCAATGTCAGGTTCTATGTTGATTCAAATATGATTCGCGACCGTAACAATTATGGCTTTACAGAATTATAATCATTAGAATCATCAATACAACTCCAGAATTTACCTCAAATGCCATGATTTCATGAAATAGTCATTCAATAGGGTATTATGAATTCAGAGAATTGTATTGATGATTTTTATGATTATATCTAATGCTGTAAAGTATTGCTTGTCAAACACTTAAAGCAACTGTTCGAAAGCAGGAACTGTACCCTAATTGCGTAATTTATTTTCGTAAACGATTAGGTATGACAAATTTGTTTCATTTTGACAGTTCAACAACATTCATTGCGTTATTTACGTTGTTGAGCAGATTTTTTTTCCAATTTATGAAGCAATGGATTAGCTTGAATATCTGTTTCAAATCGAAATAAATTGATCGTTTATTACGCAATTAGGGTACAGGTCATGTCCTTTGAATTTCAAGGTCTAAACCTGACGCTTTCGCCTTAAATAGGGTAAAGGAAAACTAGCAACCTTACCTACATGTAGGAATTACTTACAACAGTTACAACTACTTAGATAGTTCAATGAATATAACTTTCACATTATTTATGTAGATAGTCGAAGTTAAATTATATCTATCTATATTGATGATTCCTTATCATTATTTATAATTTTAATAAGGCTTTTTTAATCATATAATATCTGCAAAATAATGACTGCTGATGTTTTTTCTGCCAAAATATTTGTAATTTTATCAAAATTTTTAACTTTTGCTCCTAAATACTCTCTTCCTTTATATTAATATTTTATTTAATATTATTAATTTAAATTGTAATTTACCACCATAAACATCTATCTATCCACTTATTTTTTCACTCATTTTTGCTATCATGTGATTTGTACATAATATTTTTAAGTTAATTATTATTTATAAAGTATACTATTGTATTACCAAACGACACAATAAACTTTTACACAATAATAAATATTTTGTTTTTTATTATTTGTAACGAATCTGATCATTTTTGGTTTTGCCGATTTTGTATTGATCATTAGATTGCCTTATTATTATTTGAATATAATTATTTAAAAAATATATTTATAATAAAAATATCATTACATAGTATAAAAGAAAGTCGCTTTCTCTGTCCCTATATCCCTATGTATGCTTAAATCTTTAAAACTACGCAACGGATTTTGATGCGGTTTTTTTTAATAGATAGAGTGATTGAAGAGGAAGGTTTATATGTATAATAACCCGGTTTATACCCGTGCGAAGCCGGGGCGGGTCGCTAGTAATAAATATAAAACATTTAAAAATAAAAATAAATTGTCGTAAGTACCTAGTAATAGCCCTCCTGTATCGGGAACAGGGCCCAAGCTACCGGTCAGGGCTCCAGAGAGAGGACCTCCTAACAATGCGAGCCGTATCCAGAAGTACTGCTTTCTGAATCAAGCCCTTGATTCAGCTGTCCAATAAGAGTCTCTTCAGGTGTTGGTCGAGGCTCGTAGCTATTAAACCGACGTTCGCACGAACGTAATAAAATCGCGGCAGGATTTTTTCGCGCACTGGATTTTCAACTCTCGGTGTTAAGCCGAGCGTTGAGAATCCAATGCGCTGGAACGCACTCTCGTCCCAGCGCGTTGAAAAAACACTTGGATTTTCAACTCTCGTTGCTAAGCAGAGCGTTGAAAACAAAGCGTACGAAAAAAAATCGCCGCGATCTTATTACGTCCGTGCGACCGTGGGCTAAGCCATTGGCTGTCTCGACAATCTACACAATGATCGCAGAGTCCACATTCCATCTCTCAACAAGATACTTGATTTGATTATCTTTCTCGGCTTTCACGAGGTTCCCGTCATGCGGGGCCGATAAGTCAACAACGATATATATATATAAACGATATATTACTTTCCTCTATGGCCAACAATCAGGCTTAATTGGCAACAATAGTCCTGTCAGTAAAGATGCCAGTAGGTACAGACGCCAGCACATCAAGCTACTACAATCTGTCAAATTTATTTAATAGATTTTCAACGTTATCGCTGATGGCTAAGGTACAAAGTTGATTGGGACATTTTGATAATTTGACAGTTTTGGGTAGCTTGATGTGCTGGCGTCTGTACAATGCAATGTGTTAATTAATTCCTTAAATAATACATTATGGATATTTCCATTTTCGAGAACTGGGTCGGGCACATACAAGTAGTACGGCACTTCCGATTCTACAAGGCTGTTTTTCAGAGCATGTTGCTGATCGAAAATCTTTGCTACAAGTTTGTGTCTATGCAAGAACTTACTCTTCGTTAGCTAGATAGAACACCCGGAGATAATTGTCGGATTGATTCACACAGACGGTGGCATCTTTCACAATAAATCTCCGGTAATGGTGCCGATTGCCTTGTTCACAAACTAAACTAAATTTAAGTTCAGTGCATCTTTTTCTTTCTATTTCATTAAGAAAAGGACAGAGGATAAATTTTAGTTTAGTCCTGTCAAATTAATCAGCGCTTGACGTAAATTGACGTAATTTTAGTCGGCAAGTTTTTAATCACGTCTAAATTTGTATGGAGAGTGACAGGCGCTGATTAATTTGATAGGACTAAACTAAAATTTATCCTCTGTCCTTTTCTTAATGAAATAGAAAGAAAAAGATGCACTGAACTTAAAGGAGATGTTTCATTTTCGGCCATAAAGTGTACGTTAATGTAAAACAAGGAAAAAAATCCACGAATAGAGGAAAAATATTCTTTCCTGTTTATTCCCCTGATTACTTCGGCACAAAAAATAATAATTTAACAAATTATTGCCATATTCTATTCATCATGGCGTCGTTTTACTCGCATACTGCTTTCGTCCAGAAATCATGTTACATTTTAACATAATAATATCATGTAGACGTCATTTATATAAATATGAAAGGCATGTATTACTATACTAATTATTAAGATAGCTATCTTATAAAACTTTTCTGATTAATTAGAAAGTGTGATTCATCATAAAAATAAAAAACTGCTTTTGTGGATTGTAGATTTGTAGGTACTTTTGGACGAAAATGGCTAGTTGTCGATGGTCGTATTTCTCCTGATAAACGTCAAACATTTTCTGTTTTTATTTTGTGCCCAAAAAGTATTAGATATTATGGAAAAAAAACAGTCTTTATTGTATTTAGGGGTTCGTTTCCCAGGTTTTCTAAAGTGTACATGTTATGGCCGGAGTCCCATACAAAAATGAAACGTCTCCTTTAGTTTAGTTTGTGAACAAGGGAATCGGCACCATTGTTCGTCATGATAACTTTGTCCTTCCTTAGTGGCACAGACAAAAACTTCGGTTTCCCCGAAGAGTGCACCAAAACGCAGCCATGAAGCAATGATTGATTGACTCAGAGTATTTTTAATCATTGTAGTAGTAGATTTTATAAATAAGTTATATTAAAGTATACCGGAAGTTATGTTGCGATCATTATGGAGATGCTGACTACTGACTACAGTTTTTTTATAAAAACCGTAAATAGCGCTAAATAACCGAACAAATATCCTGTTTTATCATCGTTATTTTACTACTGGCAGCATCGAGAACAACTGTCATTCTACCAATGTTGCCAATTTGGAGGAGATTCCACTAAACCTGGTGGTTAGGAGTTTGGACTCCCCTTCTGGCGGTGGAGTTTGAGTTTGAGTTTGAGTGGAAAACCATATATTTGATCTAACTTCAGAAAATATTTTAATAACATGATACTGGCATGTTCTATTGTTTGTCTAAAATTTCCAACAAGTAATTTTAACGCCAATCATTGTAGATTCCAACACTGATTTGGAGAATGTAATATGACGAATATGGTGAAATCCAATGTCAAAAAACGACATCATTTCGAAAAATTATCCCACAGGAACATACAATCGGGATAGAAAGTTAAATAAATTATTGTATACAACAAACATCCAAACATCTTCATAAACTTTTCATTTATTTTGTGTTAAATATTATAGTAACTATATAATAACAAAATGACTTTATGATTATTTATTTTCATTTTCAAATCTTCAAATGAAACTCATCAACCTCAAATCTCAAACAGTGACCGAATGTCGAACATAAGCAAAAAGAAGAAGTAAAATAATGAAGTTAAAAACTGAAAGCTCATAGCAGATGGCAGCACAGTTGTACGTCTTTATAAACCGCCATTGTTGTGTTTGTTTACTTTTGTGTCGATCACAAATTATACGAAAACTAGATAAATATGTATAAGACTTGGAGTGTTAAGTAATGCTTAAGTATTGAGTGACGTTCTGTAATACGGGCCTTAGTTCTCTTGGGAGCATCACCTGTAAACCACTTTCTTCCATAAAAGGCTTAAAGGATAGCACATCGTCTCGACGAAATTAATATCGGATTCCAATTTTTTTCGGAGAGCTTCCTCCCACAGTTTTCTTCTTATAACATCTTTAGCAAATACATGGGTCTCCGTATTTTTGCAGTAAGCAGCTGCGCGACTGGGCTCAATGATTTAATTATGCGTAAAAGACAAAAAAAAAAACAAAAAATGTATGGCTAGCTGTGAAATTATAAGACGCTGGAGATCAGCGCCATCTGAAGTGAGCAACTGGCAGTTTTTATCCCCATTAGTGGATTTCTGCTGGTTTGAAGAACCGCCTGCGCCGTGACGTTACTTTAGTGGAGTCAGAAAAAAAATGTTGGCAACACTGCGTTCAACACGAAGTTGTCAAACTATCAAATATTCGAAAACAAACGGTTGTGAACGCAAAGTATACGTGTTTGTGTTATTACTGTGTTGTTTCATTATAATTAATTTTATTCTCAAAGACTCACAGTATTCGCAACTAAAATGCCTCCAACGGACGCCGAAGTGCCGCAGCCAGTGTCCGCGGTAAAACCAAACCCTCGGAACAATCCAACAATGTTCAAAATATTTCAAAATGTACAATACAATGTGGTTCAACACAAGAAATATGTGAAAGAAATGATTAAATTGTATAAAAAGGTAAGTTGGCCAACTTTATTCCACTGAATCACGAGATATTTGCTGTTTACCTTGAGTCAAACAACACATTTACCTTTGCTTACCTTACCCAAAGAAATGATCAAAAGTTGGTTTATCATTAGTTATAGTTGGAATAACTATAGATACTTAATAATATACTTTTACTACATACATTAAGTGCCAGGCACTTACTACACAGTACTTTTTACATGTAAGTACTTAAATAGAAAAGGTAGGCAGGCACATTTAACAAACACTATCTACCACGGGAGTTTTGTGATACAAAATACAGTTGGTATCTGAATAATGGAATTTCTCTTCATCAATGTCAAAAAAAAAAACAATCTGATCAATCTCCAGCATTTGATGGTATAACATAGTACATAAGTGACATTGGCAAAATTGTGGTGTCTCTTCAATAAAACCCATTTATGAAGAGTTGAAATTAGATACTGCAAATTGATTGAACAGATCGCTTAGCATGACCACAATAGAAATGGGTTTTGTTGACAGAAGAATAGACAAAATGACAGTTAAACAAAAACAATCTGTCATTTTGTCTATTCCATCGACAAAACCCGTTTCTATGGTTGTCATGCTATTCGTGCAGGATAATGTGTATTTTGGAGATAATATTATTCAGCCTGCCTTTAAGGCAAAACAGACCTACAAATTAGTTTCATCATAAGGATTCCTACAAATTCATCTCAATTATTAATTTTGATTCACAGCTTGACGAGGACAGCTTTTGTGAGAGCTTCAAGAATGCTCTACAATACTTGTTCACGTTTGGAGACACCAGTGCTAATGTGGACCGTGTTGTACAGTTTGTGGCAACATTCTGCACCTCTCTTGATGACGAGGAAGAGTTCTTGCTGTTCATATTTGCTGTTATTTTTGATGTGAGTATCTTTATAAAGGTTTTTGAGGAAATGTACAACTTAGAATAGAATATTATTTATTGTTGTTGCAAGTTAGCATAATCAGTCCTTAATGTTCCCACTGCTGGGACACAGGCCTTCTCTTTGTGGGACGGAGTAGGCCATTAACCATCATGCCATGCAAACACATGGAGTGGTGGATTATGGTCTTGAGGAAACCCTCAAGTCTTTTACAGCTCCCTTTAAACTTTATGTTCATTTTTAGTGTCAATGTGTATCCGGTCAGTCAGTGAGGTACCGAGCCAGTCAGCTGCTGGCAGCTGTACTATCTGCTCTTGGAGATGATGCTTCATTGGATGACGATCTTTGTGACAGGTTGCTGGCATCACAGGTAAGATTTACAGACACTTTCTGTTAGCATTCTCAAGTCTATTTGAATTTCAGAATTGATATTTATGTTGGAACTTTACTTGTTACCATTCTGTGAGTAAATAAAAAAATTGTTGTTTGGCAGAAAGAAGTATTTTTCTTTAATTTGCTGGGTGTCCTTGTCAGTTATCCAATATTGTATTGCATGACCATACAGGCCACACTTTGATTTTACTTTGCATAGTACGCATTTCATATGACATAGAACCTAATTTCTTTAGAAATAAAGATCATAATCGGACAAGCAAATATTAATTTTAAATGAAAAATGTTCATACGCAAATTAAACCCTTATGTAGCAAATTAAAGTCAAAGAGCAGTCTGCGAATCTCACCCTAAGACACCTTCTTTGTGGATCGCCCGGAGGACACGGTGGAGCATATGGTGGAGGTCTGCCCGGCTTGGGCAGGGCATCGCTGTGTCGTCGTGGAAGCGATCGGCGGCGGTGATCTCTCGCGTCCGGCCCTGATTCGGGCCATGCTACGGAGCGAGAGGAAATGGGAGGCCGTCACCTCCTTCTGCGAAGCAGTAATGCTCGCGAAGGAGGAGACGGTGCGCGTGAGGTAGAGGCAAATTTCGCGCCCTCGCGCCTCTAACCGCCGCAGAAGGAGACGCCCTGGGCGTCGGGAATCACAGGAAGATTTCCGGCCACCGTAGGCGCGAGCTTGCGGACGGTGAGCAATGGGCAGCTCGCCGTCCGATAAGTCGACGGCGCGTTGTGTTCCACACGCGCCTCAAAGAGATGTCAGCAGAATTGACGGCGTCCGCTAGGGGCAATGCCTGCCGGGGGTTCGAAGAAAACCGATAGGGACATCGTGGCCCCCGGCAACATGGCAACTGAAGGAACACGGGTGGGTTTTAGTCAGTAAGAGTCTGACACGCCCTCCCGCTCTGCCCAGAGCGGGAGAAGTTATTTGATAATTTCCCCACCCAAAAAAAAAGACACCTTAGATATGAGATATGGGTTTGATTTAGTTTAACACAGTAAGGAACTATTATAAATTAATTTTATGTTTACACATCCTTTTTCTATCATTAGATGCAAAGACTACAAGACACGCGTGGAGCAGTACGTTGTCGCGCCGCCCTCGCTCTACAACGACTGCAGAACCCAATGGAACAAGACGACGAAGTCACGCGAGCTTACCGCTTTCACATGAGCTGTGACCCGAGCTCTTCTGTCAGGAGGTAAGAACTGAGTAACTAGCCTTGATAAAAAAAAAGTTCATATTCAGAAGTCATTTATTCAAACTGGGCTGAGAATCAGCACTTTTCGAATGTCAAAATTACATAAGACAGTCCCCCAAAACGCCCACCCTTCACCCCTTTCTAGTGCCTTTAGCTGGGAAGAAGAAGTGGCGCAACAAACTCCCCAGCAGCACAGCTGTCTGTTCAAGTTAGAAAAATGATTCTATACAATAGTATTCAAAATAATTTACATTATGCAACACAAAACATAATTTAAATGATAAATTATTGGCCATATGTCAGGTAGCACGCACCAATATACCAACCAAAATCATCGAGAACTATACTCTAGCAGAAATAAAAACTAAACGTAAACAGAACTAAATATCTAAATAAAAGCTTCCAGGCATAAAGGGCGTGCCCGCTTACATAAAGCTATTTAAAGCTGTAATTGGAAGTTATAAATGATAAACTAGGACCATCGAGGTAAAATAAATAAACAGTTAATTACTATAAGTAACAATAACAAAATGATCAGCAAGACGACCAGTCACCACAAACAGCACCCGTTCATGAGCATAACACATAGATCAGCTATTACACCCCTCGCCATATTTGAAGAATTTATGGAACCTTTGGTCTGCAAGTATGATATGCTCTCTGAAAATGTAATAACTTCTCAGACCTGCATCAATATTGACTTATGATTGTGAGTGCTTTGTTTTAGTTTTTCATGTAAGTTTTTGATTGGACCTACTTTTTGCTTTGAAGCAACAAATTTTTTAGACTTGTTACACATTGGTGCCGATTCCCTTGTTCACAAACTAAACTAAATTTAAGTTCAGTGCATCTTTTTCTTTCTATTTCATTAAGAAAAGGACAGAAGATAAATTTTAGTTTAGTCCTGTCAAATTAATCAGCGCTTGACGTAAATTGACGTAATTTTAATCGTCAAGTTTTTAATCACGTCTAAACTTGTATGGAGAGTGACAGGCGATGATTAATTTGACAGGACTAAACTAAAATTTATCTCCTGTCCTTTTCTTAATGAAATAAAAAGAAAAAGATGCACTGAACTTAAAGGAGAATGGGCGGTTCGTCCCCAGTGATGTATCAAGATGTGACATATGTCGTTTTAAAGATCATAACAATAGCTTTATTTTATTGTATGACACCAGCAACGAAACTCGTGCAGGGAAGGAACCATGACTTATTTTAATTTTACTTTTTTAATAATATTATTTTTAGTTTCAACAGTTATTTTTATGTTTTTTTTACTATATATTAAGCGTACAGTGCGGTGCGGGTACCTGTCGGTGCCGTCGCGCGTCGCTCCTTTATTGCTGCCCTACACACTTACATACTACCAGACTCACACATAAACAACTTTTGTGCGCAAGGTAAAGGTACAGTGGGCCAAAGTTCCTCAAGCTCACCTTAAAGGCGATAATCGCATAGCATGGCTCCCATTGTTATTCAGTGGGAATGTTTGGAAATCCGGTTAAACAATAGGACGGCTTAATACAAATTCTGTTGGAAAAAAACATATATTCATACAAAAAAGCAGCAATTTTCTATTTCAAAAGCAGTTTTATAGTCTGCATAAGTTTCGTAACCTTCTAAAGCCATATTTAATTGTTTGCACGGATGGATATATTTTTTATGTTACCGGACCGCACGCAGCAATGACATCAGATGCTACGATTATGTCGAGATCAATTCATAATGAAGCTCCAATACATGTAGTACTTCATGCTAGCGACGTACTCATTTTAGACAGAGATTTCAGGGACTCTCTTGGAGATATAGAAGAGCATGGTTATAATGCTCATATGCCTCCCACCAAGAGTTGAGCCAAATCACAACTCAGCACTGAAGATGCAAATAAATCCCGGCTGGTGACAATAATTAGATGGGTCGTGGAGGTAATAAATGGTCGCCTAAAACGTGATTTTAAAATATTACGGCAAGAATATTTCAACAGAGCACTGCCTCATACATATGTTCGAAGATGTATGAATTGCTGTCGCTCTAACAAACACGTTTAAAGAGCCTGTGACAAACACGCCACATGCCAACTAAATAATCAGTGAAATCCAAGTAAGACTTCATCAGCCAAATAGTTTGGGTGATTACGTTGTGCAAAATAATCTCAATCGACAGAGGGCAGCGTTACATAGTATTACGGATGAAGCTGTACGAGCGTTGGCAGTCCCAGTAGTAAGCGAAAAGGATCTAGTGCTAATAGCACTAGGCACCTATCAAATAAAGCTCGCCTGGTCTTACCTGAGCGAGCATATTAGAAATGGAATCTACTGCATCGAAGTATGTGAAACCATAATTCCCGACCTAGCACAATACGGGCTCAATGTTGAAGGAGTGCTTTTGAGAAGCCGTGTTCAATCCCGTCATGTATCCAATCAAAAATTATATAAAAATTATTACTTCTACATTATACAAGAACGACGGGAAGAGAGTCGGTCTGCAATTATTACTGTTCGTGCCTAACAGGATGAAGAACAATAAGCCCATATGCTCATATAATGAGTGTTAAATGGTATTTGGGTAGGGCAAGGCACCAAAATGACATCTTGTTACCGGCAACTTTTCTAGACGAAGTTATTATAGATTTAGATTAATATTGTGAAAAATAAATATAGTAACTGCCATTGTTCTTGTTTTATTGCATTATTTGTTAAACTTACATGACACAGTAAAATAATAAGAGGAACACAGGAAACAGCAAATTAATTCATTTTAAAACTAGGTTTTCTACAAACTAGAGTTTTTAAAAAACTCAAGTGCCCGCACACTTGAGTTGGTGGCGGTAAAGACGCAATACAAGACAAGTAGCTGCACCGCAAAGAACACTATGTAAAATAACAGGCATGTACGAAAATCTGTTTATGCTAAAAATGTAATTATTAAGAAAAAAAAAAGAGTCGTAGTATCTTCTTTGCACGAGTTTCGTTGTTGGTGGCATACAATACGCTACTGTCATAACAGTCATAACCTCGAGGACACATGTTAAGATTTAGATCATAGCTCTTTCCATAGAACTTTGGATGAATGGAATAGTCTAGCTAGGCATAACCCAGGATATTTGTAATGCAAAAGAGGTGGACGATGATAAACTAAGCGAAAATTATTTTCTTCTGAAGAAAAATGTAATCATTCGTAGTTCTTCCCCTGCACGAGTGCGGTGGTTGGTGTCATAGAATAAAATGAAGCCATTATAATAAGCTTTAAAAAGACATATCGCTCAATTTGATACAGTCTTAAAACATTCTGGGGACGGAGCCCATACAAAAGCGCCCATTCTCCTTTAGTTTAGTTTGTGAACAAGGGAATCGGCACCATTGAATGCCATGCTGATCAAACTGTTGAAACTTACTGTGGAACAGCAATAAAATTGATTTTGAATATGTATTTTGATATATAAGCCATATGAAAAACCCGTCTAAATTCTTTGACTCAAATGTTTGAGTTGATCAACTATTGACATTGTGCTTTAAAATGTAATGAAACTGATGTTTTTCACAGAGCCATAGTGATGTCAATCGCTAAATGTAGCCGCAACGTTCCCTTCGTGTTAGAGCGGTTGTGTGACGTGGACGAGGCAGTGCGTCGCGCCGCCTTCCTCTACATCGCCGCCATCAATGTTACCCAGCTTAGAGTTAGACAGAGAGTGCTCACGCTCAAGGTAAACTGACTTTCATTTACATAGTCATAGTGCTGACAATAGCTAGCAACGTGCCTTTCGTGTTAGAGCGACTGTGTGACGTAGACGAGGTAGTGCGTCGTGCTGTCTTCCTGTATATCGCTGCTGTCAATGTTACCCAGCTTAGAGTTAGACATTGACTGCTCACGCTCAAGGTATCGTGTTCTACTAAATAGTATATTGGTATAAGGGGTCCTAAAAGGTGATAGGGATGTCCAATCAATTGTCATGACAGTTTTACAACTGATTCTTATTTTGGTCAATAACTGACATACGATTAAATAGCAAATTTTGGATCAGACACTTGATCATGCTATCTGAAACAGGAGGTCTGCATTTGTCCTATTTGTGTATTTGATAGGCTCGCATTGTACCAGTATCACCACCTGATGGTAAGTGTTGATAACGGTGCATGCTTGACGCTTGCCTACAATAGGGAAGAAGACAAAAAAAAAACATTTTTTGTCCGTCGCCGCGTCGTGTAGATTATAGAAAAATATTGTACACGTATTTTTTATTTTTTTACGTGATCAAAATATTACGGTGATGCATTGAGTTAAAATGTGCCATTACGTCACATGTATGTAGATTTTATACTTACTTGTGACGTAGCGACCCCCACTACCACAAAAATACCACACTAAGTACAAAAATATACGTATCTAATTTTTGAAGTGAAAACTTCCTTAGGCGCGTTGGGCATTTTTGAGATGGGACTAAACGATTGATTTCGCGACACTGTGACGACACCAGCTTTTGACCATTAAAAAGACATCAACGCGCGATGCATTATTTCCTGCACAGTAAAATTGTTCAAGTTTTCACTTCTGTCGGTACTCCCGGTGTGCCACTGTTTTTTTTATTATTATCTTTCTGACGGACTAAATAGTTTTTTTTTTTTGACCGAGCCATCATCCCTACTAACCTATTGAATTCAGACTTACTTTTTAGTTATAGCCATCTGGAAATGGAGACTGCGGCGAGAAGTAAAATAAATAAAAGATTCAAATATCATTCTTCCATCTTCAGGTCGGTCTAACAGAACGCAGTCTCCGTGTCCGTCGCGTGGTCGAAGAGATCTTGATTCCTGGTTGGCTGAGCACGTTTCAGGGTAATATCGTCGACCTGCTGAAGGCCATACGATTGGACAACGCGCAAGATGCTAAGGACTCCCAGTATGTCGCCGGGAAACTGCTGGAGTCGCTGTTTAAGTGAGTTTTTGGTGTTCTACATAATATTGCATTTACGAAAACACCTTGAACCCCGAAGGTAGAAGTCTAATTTTCGTAAAAGTTCGGGTCCATTGCGGGATGACCCGCTAGAGGAATCTACACTATGGAATCGTCCAATATTTGACTAATACTGCCCCCGATAGAAAAAAAGACGCATCTAAAATTTTTTCCAGATTTGAGTTATATATCAGGCAGATGCACATTTTTTTTCTGATTCCGGCAATGTATATAGGAACTCAAATCTGGAAAAAAATGTTAGATGTCTTTTTTTCTATAGGGGGCAGCATAGCATTGTAACATTACAAAAGTGTCTCTTTACTCAATAAAATAAATGCTTTGACTTATTCACTTTTTAACATAATTATCATCTAAGAATTTTCTAAAAGATGTTAGAAGATTAGGCTTCATTTTAGTCTGTACCGAAGCAGCTTAAATTATTTTTAAAACTGATGTTCTTATTCATTTTTATATAACAAATAAAACCCTTCCTCTTACAGACGCCTCCCAATATCTGAGCTGCTGGAATGGCTGCCCACCGACAGGTCTCTTCGCGTCATACCTGCAGAAAAGCTGAACAAGGAAACAGCATGGTACTGGCGTCATCTAGCGGAGCATCTACAGAAGATAGACGATGATGAAACTCTGGAGACTATTTTACCGGACTTGGTTGTACTTACTGGATATATTAGAGCGTAAGTTTGTGATTTGTAGTTTATTTTTTATAATAAGCTATTTTGATGAGTATATCCTCCGGCTGCACTGTGCTCAGATACATATATGGGTTTAAAAAACTTTATTTCTCATAAAAACTAGCAATTTGCTTATAATGAGATACATAAGTTGTTTTATCTAGTACTAATAACTGTTAGCCGTGCTCCTGCAATCAATATTGCTTTTTTGCCATAAATAGTGCGAGCGCGCGCTGTATATCCGCACCGATACAAAAGAAAAAAACTAAGAACAGCAGATCTCGGAAGTCCATAACTACCCACTTTGTAAACAAAATCCCGTGCACACGATGACCACATCTGTTACCGCCCAGGTTCTATAGCGGTCGAGCGCTGCAAGCAAGAATAGTCCTTACGGTGGTTAGTTATGGCTTTCCGCGATGGTACCTACTTTCTAAGTCCGTCAACGAAGTTACGGGCCCTTATCACAGTATAGTATAGGGAAAGTCACACCGGGACTAGCGACAGCTGTCAAATCGTGTTGTCATTCATTCTTAGTTCGGAGTCCGAATTAATCTTATGTCCGTAAGTGATACGTAGTAGGAAATGATCATAACTTCGGCCGAAACTACGTACTTCGTGCTTAGTGAGTAGCCCCCTGATACAGTATACTTCTTCTTAAAAAAGTTTAATAATATGAAGGAATTAAAGTTGACACTGATGTTATTCAAAACCCATTTTTAAATATAAAGTCTTATTTATTCCTGAGATGCATCTATGCCAACCGGTCGGCAACAGGCGAACCGCGGTCCGTATCGGACCGCGAAAGGTCGTAACTTGGATCGCCAAATATTTTTAAATAACAGACCTACTATTCAATTTAAGAAATATTTTTAAAGAATTGCCACGTAGAATCTTATTTCATTAGTTAGTTTAGCTTTAGTACGTAGACACTGCTGCAGTTGCTATGCTGTGCTGTGTGGCGCAAGAGAGAGCGTTTCAGCGCGGGTGCTAATATGTATAAAACTGCATATAATAATACCTTGTACATATCACATGGCTACATATCAAGCTATACATTTCCAGTATAAGCTGATCTCGCATTTTATAGGATTTTCGTACAATGAAGAGGTCAGTTTATACTGGAAATGTATAGCTTGATATGTAGCCGTGTGTACTTATATTATTCAAAATATAAATAAATCTATTTTTACTTTGAATTTTGAGGTTTTTTTCTGGACCTCAATAAAAAAAAACAGCAATATCCAGACCCCACTGTTCTATGCTCAGCAAAAACCTCGCCATATGTCACAATCTTATTCTATTCGCCACTGATCTCGTGATTCATATTTTTTACAGTATCGTGGAGTCCCCTTGCCCATCAGAGACTGAAGACCCGGTGGGCTTCAGTACCCGTCAGTATGTACTGCACGAGCTGGGCACGATGCTACGAGTGTACGACGCTACAGACCCCGCCGGGAGGAGCGCGTTACAAGCGCTTATCACTGATGTTCTTACTGGTAAGTGATGATTCCCTTCATTAAGGTGATTAGTAGGCTCACTGACCTTGCGTATGTGGGCGGAGCTAAACCCCTACTCCTGGAAGCGCGCGGTGGCGCGCTACACTAAAACGACGGCCAAAGAATATGCAGGGGCGCAGACACGCACACGTGGGTCGCTGTTTTTGCCTACGATTCCAGAAGGGAATGGTGGATGCAAGGTTGATATTTTTTATAGATAGATCAGGGCTTGAAACCGGTTTATATTGTTCTTAAAACCGTTATAATACCGTCCGGTTAATTACAAAAACGGTTTCGACTAAATCTAATTAATTTTGGTTATTGGTTATTACAGAGAATATAATTTTAAAACACTAACCTAACCTAACCTAACCTAACCTGAATAAACCGGTTTTATTCAGACACGCCCGCCGTCGCCGGTTGTCACATTTTCTCGCGCTTATTTATTTATGTTTTTTTTTTCTTTCGTCGTTCGCCGCAGAGAGAATTGGGTACGAATTTTTCATACAAGTGTCATGCGGTCGCTATTTATTTCGTGTTTTATTAAGGGCTGATTTTTCAATAGTCAGATAGTCAGTGTCTGATGATTATGTCTTTATGTTATGATTATGTCAAAATGTCAAACATAAGTTTTGTTTCTATTCTTGTCTAACACGTTGAATACTGTATCTGTGCATCTCACTTGCACATAATAGTGTGAAGTTGATGGTTAACAAAGACCACAGATAAACTATTCTTCAGCTATTACACGATTGAAAAATTGAAAATTTTTATTCGCCTGATAAACACCCAAATAATTGCATATGCTAGATAACTATTCAACGACTTAACTGAGGCTTGAAAAGTCGGCCTTTAATAATAATAATAACGTAAACTTATAATAACATCTATCATGTGAAAAACGAAGGAGAATAAAATATATTCTATCTTCGATTTTATCGAAAAGACAAAAAAAAACATTTAAGGCTCCGTGCCGCCGCACCGCACGAAATCACTGATTTTGATCAATTTTGATCATTAGTTGTGAGAAAGGGGACCAGAATTTAAACAAAATTTTTGTGATTTGAAAAGTCCAATTCTTTGTCTTGTACATAGGGGAAAGGGATTTTTCAAATAAATTAAGGATTCGTGGAAAATCACTAAAATTCGCAACAAGTTTTCCAAAAAATGACGCGAGACTGACGTTTGATCATTTCGTTAGAAGAAAATTTCATCAACATTATTATAATTATGGTCTACTTGTACAGACGCCAGCACATCAAGCTACTACAATCTGTCAAATTTATTTAATAGATTTTCAACTTTATCACTGATGTCTAAGGTTCAAAGTTGATTGGGAAAATTTGATAGTTTCGGGTAGCTTGATGTGCTGGCGTCTGTACATAGAGGAACCACTTTTTTCAACTTTTATACAAAATATAGCAGAAGAAAAACATTTTGAAATAACGTAACTTTCTGAAAACTTCAAGACAAATAATTTTTTTTTTTAAGACTTAGAAGCACTTTTAAGAAATTTTAAAAATTACTTATTACTCTTAAGTTAACCGTTTAATAGAATCTAAGTTTTATTTTATAAATAAACAATTACTTCATTTCGTAAATAAATAGCAAAGTGAACTATATAAACGATCGCGGAAAACCCATCCTGTCAGTAGCGAATGGGCCTTCCCAGCGTGAGGACGTATCACTGCGTCGCAGCACGCACACACGCACGCACGTGTCTGATGTTAACATATTCCAAAAATTGTACATCGACTACCACATTTTGATCCGTATTTTATTTTAAAGTACTTTGCTTGTTTTTGAAGAACATTAAAATTTTGCACGCCTGGCAATAAATACAATAATGGTGTACGTATGTTCGTAATTCTTCTTATCCTAAACGGCTTGACTGATTTAGATGTTTTTTAAATTGTTTTTGTGTCACTTGGATGGTTTATAGCTATAGTTGGACCAGCGTGGCGCTGTTGTCGCAGAACAACGTCTGCCTGCCGGGTGGGATAAAGTTATGGGTTCGCGTCACCGACATGCCCGCGCCGATATCCTGTAGTAGCAATAAGTGAAGTATTTTTGGAACTAAGTTCTTTAAAGCTACTGAAGACTACTTTAAGTCAAAATAAAGATCCAAGATGGCGGCTGCGAACATTTAAAAATGTTTCGTCGTGGGTGTCGTTTTCATAGTTTTCGAGGATGCTAAAGCTGATAGTGAGGTCAAAATGTAAATCCAAGATGGCGGCTGTGAAAATTTTCAAATTTTTCGTTTTGGGTGTCTTTTTCAAAGTTTTCGAGGATTCTGTCAAAACATAAATCTAAGGTGGCGGCTGCGAAAATTTACACATTTCTTCATAAAATCACGCCATCAATTTCAATATTAAGCTATTCTGCAACAAAAATTCTCCTTTAAATATATTTTGACACACTAAAATTGTATTTGACAATCGCGAATCCACGTGGTACTTGTTTGCCCTACCCCGTGCATTTTTTAGAGCTGGAGGCGCACAGGGCACCATTGGTGCCAATTCTCTTGTACACTGAACTAAACTAACTAAACTATCACTAAAATTCCTTGCTTTTGACTATGAATATCTTAAAGCTATTCTGCAAAATAAATTCTCTAAATTTAAAAATAATTTTGACACATCTAAATCGAATTTGACAATTGCGACACCACACGTGATACCTAACCACGTGAATCTTTTTAGAGCCGAAGGCGCGTAGGGGGGGGGCAGCCTCGACGTTTTTAATATGGATTTTTTCACTTTTTGTATGGAAAATAAGAAAAATAATTACCTACATAACGAGTGTTATGGGTTTAAGGGTTATATTATGGGGGTCGAAATTTTCATTATTTTTACGATTGGACACACCTTTTTCGAGATATAAGCAAAAGAAAAACAAAAAGATTCAGTACTGTTTTTGAATCTGAAGTCGAGCTGTTGGTGTGAATTTAAAGTTCATGACAACCAATTTTATTCCACACGTTTTTAGTCGCGATTAAAAATAATCAGATTTAGTTAGACAATGGTGCCGATTCCCTTGTTCACAAACTAAACTAAATTTAAGTTCAGTGCCTCTTTTTCTATTTCATTAAGAAAAGGACAGAAGATAAATTTTAGTTTAGTCCTGTCAAATTAATCAGCGTTTGACGTAAATTGATGTAATTTTAGTAGGCAAGTTTTTAATCACATCTAAACTTGTATGGAGTAGTGACAGGTGCTGATTAATTTGACAGAACTAAACTAAAATTTATCTTATATCCTTTTCTTAATGAAATAAAAAGAAAAAGATGCACTGAACTTAAATTTAGTTTAGTTTGTGAACAAGAGAATCGGCACCAATGGTGCCGATTCTCTTGTACACCGAACTAAACTAACTAAACTATCACTAAAATTCCTTACTTTTGACTATGAGAATCTCAAAGCTATTCTGCAAAATAAATTCTCTAAATTTAAAAATAATTTTGACACATCTAAATCGAATTTGACAACCGCGACTCCACACGTGATACCTAACCACGTGAATCTGTTTAGAGCCGGAGGCGCGCAGGGGGGGCAGCCTCGACGTGTTTTATATGGATTTTTCACTTTTTGTGTGGAAAATAAGAAAAAATATTACCTACATGTAGAGTGTTAGGGGTTTAAGGGTTTTATAAAGGGTGTCGAAATTTTCATTATTTTTGCGAATGGACACACCGTTTTCGAGATATAAGCAAAAGAAAAAAAAATATTCAGTACTGTTTTTTCATCTGAAGTCGAGGTGTTGGTGTGAATTTTAGTTCATGACAACCAATTTTATTCCACATGTTTTTAGTCGCGATTAAAAATAGTCATATTTAGTTAGAAAATCTAAATTTTAGGTTAAAAACGTCAAATTCAGAATAGCAAAATTGCCATTTTCACTAAACTAATATCTCAGTGCCATCTTAGTGCTGTCAAACTAAAATATAGTTAAATTGTGTCACTTTAGTCTATTTCTGAATGGGAAATGGTCGTTTGACAGGAATAAACTAAATTTTGGTGATTTTTAGTTTAGTTTAGAGGCATTTGTGACAAGAGAATCGGCACCACTGGTGCCGATTCCCTTGTTCACAAATGCGCTTGACGTAAATTGACGTAATTTTAGTTGGCAAATTTTTAATCACGTCTAAACTTGTATGGAGACTGACAGGCGCTGATTAATTTGACAGGACTAAACTAAAATTTATCTTCTGTCCTTTTCTTAATGAAATAGAAAGAAAAAGATGCACTGAACTTAAATTTAGTTTAGTTTATGAACAAGGGAATCGACACCAATGGTGTCGATTCTCTTGTCACAAATGCCTCTAAACTAGACTAAAAATCACCAAAATTTAGTTTATTCCTGTCAAACGATGATTTCCCATTCTGAAATAGACTAAAATGACACAATTTAACTATATTTTAGTTTGACAGCGCTAAGATGGTACTGAGATATTAGTTTAGTGAAAATGGCAATTTTGCTATTCTGAATGACGTTTTTCACCTAAAATTTAGATTTTCTAACTAAATCTGACTATTTTTAATCGCGACTAAAAACTTGTGGAATAAAATTGGTTGAAACTTTAAATTCACACATTCAAAAACAGTACTGAATATTTGTTTTTCTTTTGCTTATATCTCGAAAACGGTGTGCCCAATCGCAAAAATAATGAAAATTTCGACACCCTTTATAAAACCCTTAAACCCCTAACACTCTACATGTAGGTAATATTTTTTCTTATTTTCCATACAAAAAGTGAAAAAATCCACATAAAACACGTCGAGGCTGCCCCCCCTGCGCGCCTCCAGCTCTAAAAAGATTCACGTGGTTAGGTATCACGTGTGGAGTTGCGATTGTCAAATTAGATGTAGATTAGTGATGCAACGAATACGAATACGAATATTCGTATTCGCCGAATAGTAGACATTTACCGAATATTCGTATTCGGCGAATACTAATACGAATACTAATACGAATATTTAAAAATTAATATGTTTGTACGCAAATCTAATTACTGGCAGACTTGGAAAACGCGCGTCGTCGACACGTAAAAATACGACGTGTGCAAGGGCCTAAACCGCAACGACGACGCGACGGGGGACTCCCCGGCCATAGTTTATACAGTGTCGCGGCCCAGGAGTTTTCCTATCATTACGAACCATGGATTGATTGATTCATTCATTCCTTTCATTTCATTTGTCAGTCGAAAGCACAAGTCAAGCAAGAGAGTATTGTTTTATTGAAGTGAAAACTTCTTTAGTATCGTTGTGATTTGAAAGTCGATGAAACGGAAAATGGACAGTAAAAAGAGACAAACATAAATTCATAAGATTTAACGTGGGAGAAAATGAGATAGGAAGCATTATACAGTGTTTCTTATGTTTGTGGTTCTCTGAAGCAGAAGAATTTGTTTGTTTGCTTGAACGCGCTAATCTCAGGAACTTATGGTCCGATTAAATATTTTAGTGTTAGATAGCCCATTTATTGAGGAAGGCTATAGGCTATATATCATCACGCTAAGACTAATAGGAGCTGAGCACCAATGAAGAATGTTTCAAAATCGGGGGGTTATATTTTTCATTTTGAGAGCTTCCGCTGCGTGGGCTGCGTAAACGGTTAAAGTTTCGCAAAAATCATGTATGACAGAATTGTTTCCCTTTAAAAGTTCTAAAAAAAGAGTCCGCGACAGCATATGTCTATCTTTTAAGGTTGGCTCACTATAACCTTTTTTATGCTAACCAAATTTGTTCTAGAATAATGCATTATTTGCGAAGGTGTTTTTATAAACATGATATTAATCGTTATCCTAATAAATACATTATTCATCACAAGTATTTAATTTAAAACAAAATTTCCCTTTACATCATTCGATTTCAATGAATATCTTAGGAGATATCGCAATTTTAAAATAACATCATCTGCCTAGCCTTTTCCCAACTATGTTGGGGTCAGCTTCCAGTCTAACCGGATGCAGCTGAATACCAGTATTTTACATGGAGCGACTGCCTATCTGACCTCCACAACCTAGTGACTAGGTAACACGATACCCCTTGGTAAGACTGGTTGTCAGACTTTTTGGGCTTCTAACTACCCGTAACGACTGTCAAAGATCTACAAATGACAGCCGGGACCAACGGCTTAACGTGCTTTCCGAGGCACGGAGGGGACTTGGTATGTAAAGATGGTCACCCATCCACGGACCAACCGCGGCAAGCGTAGCTTAACCTGATCGATCGACCCGTGCAGCTGTTATTACTTAGCCACAAGCACAATTTTAAAATAACATCGCAGCAAAATAATGATCAAGTACTGCGCGCGCATTTATGATATGCAAGGCTAGGCAAGTTGTGAGGGGTAATAAGATTATAAGACCCAGTACTTTTACCTAATGTTTTAGAGTTCCACTTTTACTGATAAAAGCGTGATGTATGCTGTTGCGGACTTTTTTTTAGAACTTTTAAAGAGAAACAATTCTGTCATACAAGCTTTTTTTAATTTTCGTTTTCTTAAAGCCAAAATTTTTGAAGGTTTCTCTTCTACCACGTGTGAATTGCACACATGTTTATTTTTATTTTCTGAGGCTGCTGCGAAGTGAAAGAAGTTGAAGTTGAATAGAAAATGTCTTCTCGTAAACGAGATCAAAGTGACATATGGAAACACTTCGATAAATTACTAAGTAAGTAGTTATATGGTCTGTATTTCTTTTGTATGAACAAAAGGTAGGATAGTAAGTCCTAAGGAACTTAGACGAACGTTAGTAATGGCTGCGTCTATGTAGTACTAGACTATTAGTCTTTTATTACCATGGCGAGATATTCGTATTCGTATTCGTATTCGCCGAATAGTAGGTTTGATATTCGTATTCGTATTCGTAAAAGTAGTATTCGTTGCATCACTAATTTAGATGTGTCAAAATTATTTTTAAATTTAGAGAATTTATTTTACAGAATAGCTTTGAGATTCTCATAGACAAAAGTAATAAATTTTAGCGATAGTTTAGTTAGTTTAGTTCGGTGTTCAAGAGAATAATTAAGTAAAATAATTAAATTCACAAACTAAACTAAATTTAAGTTCAGTGCATCTTTTTCTTTCTATTTCATTAAGAAAAGGACAGAAGATAAATTTTAGTTTAGTCCTGTCAAATTAATCAGCACCTGACGTAAATTGACGTAATTTTAGTAGGCAAGTTTTCAATCACGTCTAAACTTGTATGGAGTAATCTTTGACTCTACATGTAGGTATTATTTTTTCTTATTTTCCATACAAAAAGTGAAAAATTCCATATAAAACACGTTGAGGCTGCCCCCCTGCGAGCCTCCGGCTCTAAAAAGATTCACGTGCTTAGGTATCACGTGTGGAGTCGCGATTATCAAATTCGATTTACACTTGTCAAAATTATTTTTAAATTTAGAGGTTTTATTTTACAGAATTGCTTTTAGATTCTCATAGGCAAAATTAAGGAATTTTAGTGATAGTTTAGTTAGTTTAGTTCGGTGTACAAGAGAATCGGCACCAATCAAAACTTTAGGTAAAAAGTCAAATTTGGAATAGCGAAATTGCCATTTTCACTAACTTAAAACTCATTCAGGTGCAAAAACAGTATTGTATCTTTTTTCTGTTCTTTTGCTTATATCTCGAAAATGGTGTGTCCTATCGCTAAAATAATGAAAATTTCGATCCCCTTTATGAAACCCATAAAACTCAACATGTAGGTAATCATTTTTCATGTTTTCTATACAAAAAGTAAAAAACGAAGACGGACGGACGGTAGACGGTGTATTTCTTCTTTTTACTTTTAGTTACTAACATTAGCCATAAGCGAAATTATTGTTACTAACAACCTCAAATTGCCTTGGCTATGGACTTTTTTGTCCGAATTACATGTTTTTTTTTATAGCTTTTTTTATGTTGATTGTTATAAATATAAACATAAACGAATATACACAAACATTCCAGACTTATTTCTTATGCGTACCTACGTAACTTAACAAAATACCATCTATAGGATCAAAACTGTTTAAGCGATCACTACGCTCAATGTTTAGGCGTGTGTGTGTGATCGGTGCACACAAACATTGCATCGCAAGAGTTTACCTAAACTCTGTCGAGTGAATTTTGTGCACGGAGCCTTAAAATATTCGGAAAATAATTAAAAAAAAAAAACAAAAAAATAGTAAGCCCACGTACGCACGGACGTAATAAAATCGCGGCTATTTTTTTTCATGTACTTGATTTTTCAACGCGCTGGGACGAGAGTGCGTTCCAGTGCGTTGGATTCTCAACGCTCGGCTTAACACCGAGAGTTCAAAATCCAGTGCGCGATAAAATCCCGCCGCGATTTTATTTCGTCCGTGCGAACGTCGGCTAAGTGACGGTCGATCTTTCAGCTTGCGTATCGTTAGGGGCAGAGGACTTATTAAATTTACGGATATTATTTTTAATAGAAATAGGCAAAAAACAAAAAAAAAAAACAAAATTCAAATATCTCGAAAACGGTGCGTCCTAGGCAAAAAATAACCGAAATTTTACCCCCCCTATGTAACCCCCGTGCAAGCAGCATCCCAACATGAATTTAAGGAAAATTTTTTTTTTTTTATATTTCTCAACATGAAAAACCAAAAACCTCTGGTTTTTTTTACACCATCTCATGGTTTTCGACTAGAACAACAATTCATTTCCAGAAAAGATTTTCATCCGAGCCACAACTTTGGAAATATAGAGATTTTTATTTAAAAAAAAAATCTACAGGTCCTAACTGGAAAAGGTGCATCGTAGGGCCATATTTCTCAGAACCTACATGGTTGCCATGGTCAAGCTTACGATACTGCAATAAAATTGGGTATTTCATAATTTTATTATTTCCCGAATAATAAAAATCCTCGCTCCGTAGGTTAAAAGGCTACACTCCAACCGGTAAGACTTTCATTTTGATGATAAGGATTCATTTTTTTACGGAAGTCACACCTAAAATGAAAGGGTTATTAGCACATTTAAAAATACGTATTAAAAACAAACCCAAAAAAACCAACCCCAAAAAAAATTCAATGAAAATAAAAGTTACACAAACTACTCGTAAAACCCAACTACGACAAAAACACATAAAAAATAGTCAACAATAAAGCGCCTACGCGCACAATCGAATTGACCCTCTGCAGCGCGAGCTAGTCTATAAACGCACATTAATACAATAAGTTCGTAAACATTCGCACTAACACATACGTATGCGCATAGTCGACGATATCCGGAGCGGAGCAGCGAGCGACACAGCCATCCCGTCTCAGTGCTAACGCACGACTGCCGCCCGCGTCCCGCGCAGAGCGCCTCTGACCCTCTATCTCTAATTAGGGACATTTTCTTTGCAAATATTGATTGATTTACATTTCCAGTTTCAAATTTGTAGTACTTTTAATCACCAATTTTTCAGTGTAAAAATATTTACAAACATCAAAGCCGTTTAGAAGTAGTAGGGAATATTAGCTAAAAATAGCGTTTTGCTAAATATTTTTTTAAGGCTAAAGTATTAGCCATACGAAAAAATCCAGTTTCAAAAATGTTGTTCATGAATCTATAGCAAACATATATTTTTTTCAAATCTTTTAACCAAGCCGTTTATGAGAAGATTGCTTTTAAAAGTGACCGTTTTACGGTACTAAACGGGACTAAGGCCCTTAATGTAAGTTATCGATGAAAAACTTTTTACAAAAAAAAACAACCGACCTCCAAAAAAAACACTACAAAGTGAAAAATAACTTTAATTTCGGAAGTCGGTGTCTTGGGTTTTGTATTTTCGTTTTTTGCCACCGACTTCCAAAATTAAAGTTATTTTTCACTTTGTAGTGTTTTTTTTGGAGGTCGGTTGTTTTTTTTTTGTAAAAAGTTTTTATTTTTCACTTTTTAGTTGTGGTACCTACTCCACACATATTCGAATACCACTACCTGCTACCAGTGACAGAAACTTATCATATCATCTACATACTAAGTGGGAAAAAAATACGTATTTTGTAGCCAACTCAAAAACTATCCAAGCAAAATTAATAAAATTTATATGGGACCAATTCGGGAGCACACCCTTTCAAACAAAAAAAGAATTTTCAAAATCGGTCCACAATTGCCGGAGAAATCGGTGGACATACATAAAAAAAAAAAAAAAACAAACATACGCGACGAACATATAACCTCCTCCTTTTTGGAAGTCGGTTAAAAATATGAACGAAAAAACGTACCATTTAAACAGTAGTAGGCTTTGAAAAATTTTATTGGCGACTATAAAAAACTTTTTTACACGAAAGTCGGTGGTAAAAGACGAAAATTCTAAACCAAATACACCAGCTTCCGAAATTTGTTTTATTTTATTTATTTATTTTTTCCGACTTTTTAGTTGTGGTACCTACCCCACAAATTCGAATACCACTACTTGCTATGTAAATAACACATTTTCAAAATCGGTCCACAATTGACGAAAATATCGAGAGGCATAGGTACATGAAAAAAAATACAGATGGAACATATAACCTCCTCCTTTTTTGAAGTCGGTTAAAAACGAATAAAGACGGAAACAAACTTATGCGACGTCAATATAGCGTGCTTATTAGCCCCAGCCCGTCCCATCCTTGATGTCCTCCCTCCGGTTGACGCCCTAAGCCGAGGTTTGTACCCCACAGGGGGTGCCCTTTAATTAGCATAGTTGAATAACCTCTGGCTGGAGGTTTTAAGTGTAGTAGCTTAAGGCACCCACAGGAAAGTTCGGTTAAGTAGTCATGATCTCAGAGGTCAACTACGAGATACCATACCAAAAAAAAAAAATCTTATTAGCCACATTTCATCTCGTGAAGCCACGTTTCGTCCTTTGTGCACTAAAAAAGCGTGTATTGGGCGTGGGGTGTGCGATTTGGCTCTCTCCCCTGTTATATAATACCACAAGTTGTTTCTCTGCTAATAATTTCTTGTAATACACAAGTGTGATATTTTAGTATACTTGTCTTTCCTCCATCAGGTGATTACGGCCTTCTAAACTCCGAAGTGATCCGTGCCTTCGTATCGGCTCTAGAACTAGTCGTCCCCGAGGTGTCGGGTCGTATGGAAGTGATCAGCGGCGTGGTCCAGTCCCTGCGCGACCCGCCCGAGCCCGACCAGCCGCCGCCGCTGCCGCTGCCGCTACCGCAAGTCGATTGTACCGAGGCTAAGTTACAGGTTAATATCTAACCCCAATTTCTTATCATCAATATTATTATATTATATTCGTGCAAGGGAAGGGTTTTGCACGACACCTGCTAAATGAATCTGCACGAATCTGTGCAAATTCAAAAATATTGTTGGGTTTTTGTGGAATGTGTTTTCGTTTTATTAATTAATAATGTTAGCAGAGTTCAACATGACCGGTTTTAATTTTTAATATAAATTCTGATAGTAAATTATAAGATAATTTGCTTGGGTTTATTGCGGAAAGTGTATTTATATTTTATTTTGAATTAAACTTTTATCAGAGTTTTTCATATTTTAAATTATATGCATAAATTTTAATTTATATTAAATTGCTGTGTTATTATTTCGTAGAGGGCCCGACTGCGCGTGTCACTGAACGTCGCCATTGAAGCGCAAGAGGAAGCCGTCAGGGATCAAAACTACTCTCTAGCGGCAGAATGCAAAGCTAAGGTAACAATGCAATGCTCTTCAAAGCAATGTTATTCACATATTAAATTTAACAATACAGTTCATATCGTAGATTAAAACGACGCACTATGATTGTCTAATGACAAAATAAATCTTATAATGTTTCGACATCTGGGATGACGAGTCGGCATCATTGGGAGCGTTCAAGTATTATGTAACGCAATTTTTGGAGGTTTTTGACCCCCTTGGCACGTTACATGGGGGGCCCATGTAACACGCCGTAACGTTTTTCTTTACCCCCCCTCCTCCTAGTAAAATGTTACGTAACCACCACCAAGTGACCATTTTTACCTGAAAGTCACAATTATGTGGCGTAAACTACCGGAAAGTCACTAATATACCTATGTTATTGTTTTAATAGCGTTAATATTATTTATTAACATTTGAAATGTCTTGTTTTTAAAAGCAAAACATTTCTAAATTTTTTTTCTTTTTGTCCTAATAAATTTTTACTGCTAATCATACATTTAATAACGTCGTTTTCCTGACTTGGCCCTGTCCTTAACACATTTTTGCTTTATCTGCCATTGTTCTTCACATGCATTCTCCTATCCTAGCGTTTTAAATGCGTGAGAAAAAAAATCTACGAGACCGTTCTGAAGGGTTAAAACAATGTTACGTAACGCGTAGTTCAGACCCCCCCCCTCCCGCCCCTGTAACGCATCGTAACGTTTCAGAATACCCCCCCTCCCCCCAAATTCGTTACGTAACACTTGAACGCTCCCATTATGCTATGGAGGCCATTTTCGGCAAAACATGGAGCAAATATTCTGAAAAACCTTTGTGCAAACATTTTTAAGAAGCACAAAAATATACTTTTACTGAAAATGTTATATTTAGGTGGAAGACATTCAAAAGAAGTTAGATGAGTTGTCCATACAACCGGCGGCACCTGTACCAGCACCAATACCCGTTCCGGTAAGTTTATATACTCAGTTATTTAAAAAAAAGTTAGTCACACCTAAAGGAGGCTGTAGTATCAAAAAAAAATGTTTATTGGTTATGTTGAGAGGATGAATGAAAGGCAATTAAAAATTAAACTTTATTTAAAAAAAAAAAAAAAGATGTTAGTAGAAATGCCGAGAAGAAAACTCACCTGGCTTAAATGTTATCAATGTTATCATGCAACGATATGTTATAAAACTTTTCATCATGCTGTTGCCCTTATTTCAATAGGGATGATGACTAAAATTTTTAAAGTGAAAACTACTTTAGGCGCGTTGGGAATTTTTGAGATGGGACTAAACCATTGATTTCACGACACCTCATTTTTGTAAACGCGATTGTGCTCTTTATTTATATTAAGTTACGGATCAATGTTCTATGCAAGTATTTTTACTTTAAAGGTTTTATAATTTGTAAACGCGATTATGCTCTTTATTTATATTACGTTACGGATCAATGTTCAATGCAAGTATTTTTACTTTAAAGGTTTCGGAAGTATTATTTTTTGTAAACGCGATTGTGCTCTTTATTTGGATAAGGTTACGGACCAATGTTCTATACAAGTATTCTTCTTCCACCAAGGCGATCTTGTTCAATTTTTCACTTCTATCGGCACTCCCGGAGTGCCACCACTCTTTTTTGTCCGTCCGGTAGATTATTAAAAAAAATATTGGACACGTATAAAAAATACGTGTCCAATATTTTTTTACGTTATCAAAAGATTACGGCGATACATTGAGTTAAAATTTGCCATGACGTCACGAGTTTGTGGATTTAATACTTGTGACGTAGCGACTCCCACTCTCCAACTTTAATGCGTTTTATCTAAGTATTTTTTATTAATATGATAAAGCAAAAAATACGCGGTTAATATTTTTTAATTATCTGACGTAGCGTTGGAAGGCCTCCCACAAGATGGACCGATGACCTTGTGAAGGCTGCAGGAATCCGCTGGATGCGGAAAGCACAGAACCGGTCGAAGTGGCGGTGCTTGGGGGAGGCCTATGTTCAGCAGTGGACGTCTTTCGGCTGAAATGATGATGATGATGATGATCTGACTGATGGACTAAATAGAATTTATTTTTTTCTTACCCAGGCATCATCCCTAACATGTATTTTTCTTCCTTACTTCTCTATTACGAGCCATATCATCATTCACACAGCCCATCCATCGTTTCTTTGGTCTTCCCCTACTCTTATAGCCATCGACATTTATGCCCAAAACTTTCGAACGTTATAAAACTCTTTTACAGACTATAAAAGAGAAGCTATCAGACGCAGCGACCCTCACCAAGTGTTTGACAATACTAAACTCTGCATTGGACACACCACAACTAAAGACTGTAACTCCAATTATGCGGATGATATTCAACGAGTTAGAGGTATGTTGCAATTACTGACAACCATTAATTTAAAAAATACAATAGACGTGGATATATTTAGTGACCTGTTCCGCTTAGCTATTTCTAAAGAGCCATAAAAAACTCCTGAAAGAAATCGACACGTGTTTCACCTCTCAGCGAGGCATCCTTAGGATGACAATTGACTGAACGCAGAGTGAGGTTTGTGGAATTTCCGCAAGGTCACGCCTAAATCAATTAACTAACCATTAATTTGTTATGAAACTTTCAATCTGACTAGCCTTTCCAAACTATGTTGGGGTCGGCTTCCACTCTAACTAGATGCAGCTGAATACTAGTATTTTACAAAGAGCGACTGTCTATCTGACCTCAATAACTCAGTTATGGATAACACGAGACCTCTTGGTACGACCGGCTCTCAACATTTTGACTTCTGACCCGTAAGGACTATCAAAGATCTACGAATGGCAGCCGGGACCAACAGCTAACGTGCTTTCTGCGGCACGGAGGAATCCCGATATGTAATGGATCCACGAACCGTTCGCGGCTAGCGTGAATTAACCTTCGATGTACCTTCTGCTACGAAATTTGATAAAATTAAATATGTAATGATTTGAAGTTAGTATCATTTCTTTCAACAAGATACTGTCGCAGTGTTGCAAAAACGGCATATCCTAGAACTAAAAGTTTGTAGACCAGACGTCGACCAACCATTGATTACGGCTCACTCCCTCAGAAAGGAAGCCGATTCCCCGTGAAGAGGCATGGTTTTATGCTAAATATGTATTTATTGAAGTGAAAACTTCTTTAGGCGCGTTGGGCATTTTTGAGATGGGAAAAAACAATTGAATTTGCGACACCGTAACCGACGCCTCATTTTTGTAAACACGATTGTGCTCTTTATTTGGATAACGTTTAGGACCAATGTTCTATACAAATATTTTTCTTCCACCAAGGTGATCTTGTTCAAGTTTTCACTTCTGTCGGCACTCCCGGAGTGCTACCGTACTCTATTATTTATATACACACAGTAAAATAGATAGAGATACGATATACAACTTTTGAGTAGGTACAAAGGTAACGAACATTTCTTAAGAAATTTCTTTCAGCAGACCTGTGAAAAGAGAAAAAAAAAATTTAGACAATATTTTATTGATAATGGTGCCGATTCCCTTGTTCACAAACTAAACTAAATTTAAGTTCAGTGCATCTTTTTCTTTCTATTTCATTAAGAAAAGGACAGAAGATAAATGTTAGTTTAGTCCTGTCAAATTAATCAGCGCTTGACGTAAATTGACGTAATTTTAGTCGGCAAGTTTTTAATCACGTCTAAACTTGTATGGAGAGTGACAGGCGCTGATTAATTTGACAGGACTAAACTAAAATTTATCCTCTGTCCTTTTCTTAATGAAATAGAAAGAAAAAGATGCACTGAACTTAAATTTAGTTTAGTTTGTGAACAAGGGAATCGGCACCAATGTGTTTTTATTTTGGTACTTAAAGCGTGAAGCGTGTCTTAGCATTACAAATTTTTATTTGATTTTAGGTGGACATATTCCAAAACCCAGAAATAATTGAGACTGCCCTAGAAACTGTGGCCCTATATGGAATGTTGGACAAAGACTTTGCTAAAGAAAACAAAGCCTTTTTCTTCGCTAATGTGAGTATACTAAACATGTACAGCACCAGTGATACTTTAAAACATACTGTTTTAGGGTTCCGTACCCGTAGGGTGCTGAACGGAATCCTGTTTCTAAGCCTCCGCTCTCCGTCCGCGTCCGTCCGACCGTCCATCTGTCTGTCAGCGGGTTGTATCTCATGAGCCGTAATAAGTAGGTAGACAGTTGAAATTTTCATAGATTGTGTATTTCTATTGCCGCTTTAACAACAAATGAAAAAATTAAGGGAGCCATACAAGAAACGTGTTTTTAAGGGTTCCATAGCCAAATGGCAAAAAACGGAACCCTTATGGATTCGTTATATCTGTCTGTCCGTCCGTATGTCACAGCCACTTTTTTCCAAAACTATAAGAACTATGCTGTTGAAACTTGGTAAGTAGATGTATTCTGTAAACCGCATTAAGATTTTCACTCAAAAATAGAAAAAAAAAAACAATAAATTTTGGGGGTTCCACATACTTAGAACTGAAACTCAATTTTTTTTTCATCATACCCATACTTGTGGGGTATCTATGGATAGGTCTTCAAAAATGATATTGAGGTTTCTAACATAATTTTTTTCTAAACTGAATAGTTTGCGCGAGAGAAACTTCCAAAGTGGTAAAATGTGTCCCCCCCTGTAACTTCTAAAATACGAGAATGATAAAACTAAAAAAAATATATGATGTACATTACCATGTAAACTTCCACCGAAAATTGGTTTGAACGAGATCTAGTAAGTAGTTTTTTAATACGTCATAAATCGTAAACCTCAACTTACCTTTCATTCAATGTTACTTGCTGCTACGGAACCCTTCATGGGCGAGTACTACTCGCACTTGGCCGCTTTTTAATTTACTAAAATAAAAAACTTAGTGTTAAATATTGTACGGTGCAATAGAACCCTAGTACGGAACACTTCGTATGTGAGGTCTACTCGCAGTTGGCCAATTTTTTATTAACATGCAAGCCGTGTGCCCGATGGGATTCTCCTTTGGCAAAAATGACCATCAGCTAAACAAAATTTCATCCCCTATTTAACCCCTTTAGGGGATGAAATTTCGAAAATCCTTCCTTAGTGCTCACCTTCGTTATACAAGGAAATTTTTGTCTGTCAGTGAAAATGAATTAATAAATTATTTGGTAGATTATTATAAAGTACCTTTGTCATTTAAAACAGTCCAATGGGTTTTAAGACATGGATTGTTAATAAATACCTTTGAATATTTTAACGTCATACTAATATTTCGGTATGCTTCTAAAAATCTCTGAACCGTTAAAAAAAAAAAAAGAAAGACTACCAAAATAAAAAGAAAAAAGAGAGAGAGAGATTTTTAATTTAAAAAAAGATTATATAATCATTCCTATCGGGATTGACTGCCTTCAGAGTGCACCGAATGTCCCACCGACACTCAAGGTATCAAGACTGAAGTGGGAATGACGTGTATTCAAAATTTACCTAATGGGTGTAAAAGACGTTTATCGAAGCCGAGAGCCACTTAGGGTGCGTTTCCATTGACAATGGTTGAAATCCTCATGGCGTCTCTCGTCTCCGTCTGTGATTGGACGATTCCTGCACGTTCGTCTCCGCTTCAGTAGAAACGCACCTTTAAGGCTTGTGCAGACCAGCGCGATATCGCGGGCGCGACACTGGTAGCGCTGCCTGTCGCGCCCGCGATATCGCGCTGGTCTGCACAAGCCTTTATACTCCCCGTCATTGTGATCATTCTTTTGTACCGGACCATATTTGGGAACCAACGCACCTTTATACTCCCCGTCATTGTGACCATTCTTTTGTACCGGACCATATCTGGGAACCAACGCACCTTTATACTCCCCGTCATTGTGACCATTCTTTTGTACCGGACCATATCTGGGAACCAACGCATCTTTATACTCCCCGTCATTGTGACCATTCTTTTGTACCGGACCATATCTGGGAACCTTCTGGTTATGGAGATATTGAAGTTCAAAGTGTGTTTTTTAAACTTTTTTTAACGAAAATCAAGTTGTAAATGTTATAACTTAACTTTAAATATCCCCACACCTCTACCGTTGCATTTTTCCATAAGCACAATGTAATGCGCGCTGCTGTAAACAGCGATTTTTCACACCATAACTAAAAGTAGTTTCCCAGCAATAATTTTTGCTCAATGTTACTTAGTTTGATCACAGGGTTCACTCCGCAAAAGTCATTTAAATAAAAAGCGACTCTTGCTACGACACAATAAAGTGCAATTCAGGTCGCACAGCGCTAATTACCTACAGTTATATTCGCCGCGTACTTGTAGCTTCATACCTAAAATGTGGAGTGCGCCTTCTGTACTATTCTGAAATACGTAGATTATGGCTATGTTTTTTTTATGTAGGGCATCTCGTAGTTGACTTCTGAGATCATAACTAAACCGGGCTTTCCTGTGGGTGCCTTAAGCTACTACACTTAAAACCTCCAGCCAGGGGTTATTCAACTATGCTAATTAAAACTAGGTGAACGCTCGCTAAGGGCACCCCCTGTGGGGTACGAACCTCGGCTTAGGGCGTCAATCGGAGGGAGGACATCAAGGATGGGACGGGCAAATGCTATGTGATGGGTATTTTTACACTCTATATTTTCCAGCTTATCGACACATCAAACGAACGCATAGTATCGACGGTTCTCCGCTGTATAGCCGACTTGCTGTGTGTCCACGGCGCGCGTCTCTTTGAAGATGAGAACAATCAGGAGGATACTACGGTTAACACAACGAAGAAACACAGCAGTTTCCATAGCGTTATTGATGAGGATGGTAAGGACTTTGCAGAATTTGTATAGTACGATAAACCACACGTCAGTGTAACGCTTGAACTGTGTCCAAATAAACGTTATTCTTTCTTTCAACAGCGAAACTGAAAAATAAGAGCTATCAATGTATTTTTTTTTTTATCATGGATGTGCTGTTGACTGTATAGTATTCCTATTTTCTTAATGTCCTTCGGGTATCATCGAATTTCTGAATACAAACGAATGCTAATTTCCATGTCCATCAATTATTAGATTTATCGTATATAATAATTTGAATTCAGAACTAAGTACTTTATTGTTGTTTTGTTTTGATTTCCGTGTGAATTATATAGAGCTGTAAAACAATTTTCCTATCTGTCGTGCCTGTGACTTTAGCGGCTTTCCTCCCATTTTTTAATAAATTACATTACGTTAAAAGAATATTAACAATTCTATATACTTGCAAGTCTATAGAGAGCGTCCGGTCTGCACCAAGTGCAAAAGGCAACTGATAAAAATCCGACAACTGACAAAACACGAAGTTTGCCGAGAGACATTAAGAAAATAGAAATACAGTACTTGGATATTAACTGTCATACAGTGGTGTATGTGACAACGACAACGTTCAACAAAGCCGAGCTTTTTCCTAATATACGTTTTGCCATGTTTACAGCTAAGTAGTTTGGATGTTACGAACCGTTATTTAAGATGTCACATCAATAACATATATATTCAAGGCAATGGCACGTAAAATTTAATTGGAGAGGCAACCGGATGGCGAGTGATAATTTGGGTCTTCAAGTGATACCGAACCCTCTGTACCGTCCGAATGGACCTCAAATGGACGGGGGCGGAGATATGGGGGATGGGGGCAAAACATTTTTTTTTTGACATTGCATTAAAATTTTAAGCTCTAATAAGTTCAAGGAATTTGTGTATCAATGCCATCTAGTTTTGATAAAATTCACCCTCATTTTCGGTTATAAATCATCGGTAAGGAATTTTGTAATGATGTTGTACACACAAATTGTACACACAAATTCCTTGCACTTTATAGGGTTTAAATATTGAATGCTAAGTCAAAAAAAAATGTTTTGCCCCCATCCCCCATATCTCCGCCCCCGTCCATTTGGGGTCGATTCGGACGGTACGCCCAGTTCGGTATCACTTGCAAGACCCAGATTACGTGCCATTGCTTTAACTAATAGGCAGTAACACGAAATTCTAGTTATTACTTAATAAATCTCACTGTGTTGGGTTGTGAAAAGTTTATACAACATAACGCCTTTTTTCCTCGAAGGGTTGGGCAGAGGTGTGCCTAGTACACCCACATTTCGCCAGTTATATTTAAGTCCCATGTAATAGGGGGCGAGCCTATTGCCATCAACCGGGCACAAATCCAGACTCCGAGCTGCTACTGAGAAATTCTAAATAGAAAAACCCCAGAACACTTTGCTTGTCTTTGCCTTAGTTAATATAGTTTTGGCTTTTTTTCGCAGGCAACATTTCGGAGTCGGCCATATCAATGTCGCCAACTCATAGCACGGTCATCGAATTACTACTGAAGATTATGGATAGCACTGTAAGTATACTGAAGTATTTTCACTGTAAACAATACACGGAAGAATTAAAAAGCCATGCAAAGAAGCAACCCGCGCCATCAAAAATAATCAATCTGCCTAGCCTTTTCCCAACTATGTTGGGGTCGGCTTCCAGTCTAACCGGATGCAGCTGAATACCAGTATTTTACATGGAGCGACTGTCTATCTGACCTTCATAACCCAGTAACTGGGTAATATGATACCCCTTGGTAAGACTGATTGTAAGACTTTCGGGCTTCTGACGACCCGTAACGACTGTCAAAGATCCGCGACTGACAGCCGGGACCAACGGCTTAACGTGTTTTCCGAAGCACGGAGGAGTCTCGGTATGTAGAAATGGTCACCCATCCACGGAGCAACCTCGGCAAGCGTAGCTTAACCTGATGGATCGACCCGTGTGGCTGTTATTACTTAGCCACGAGCTCCTCACGCGATCCGCGCCATCAATAATACTAAAGTATCAAAAACATATATTTACTCTTTATTATTTCTAGTGTGCAGCATACAGGCTAATCATAGTGGAAGGTCTATGTCGCCTCTTACACTTAGGAAACCTGGAGTCTCCCGCCATACTCAGCAGACTACTGCTTCTCTGGTTCAACCCAGCCACAGGTATGCAAAATTGAACTTTATGTACAATCAGTATTAAGGTTAAAATAACTTTATCACACTAATCTGAAAAGGATCGGAATTTAAACTTTATGATTGAGAAATTAAAGTTGAAAATGATTTTGATCATACGTGTATGAATGAATGTTCATTGTCCGTACAGTTGATGAAGATATGTTGAGGCAAACTATTGGCGTGTTCTTCCAAACGTTCCCTATAAGCGTGGATGGTGCCCAAGAACAGATACAGGTACGTTTTCTATATGCTTTCGATTCTAATTTGATAGAAAAAAATGAATAATTAAATAAATTTGAAAAAATCAAAACCACAATTACCTATCGAGGACAGGCACAGGACTCTTTTATGCAGAGATAAGCCGAAAAGAGAGCTATTTTCAAAAGGTTAATATTTTTATATCCTACAATGGTGCCGATTCTCTTGTACACTGAACTAAACCAACTCCTAGATATTGAGTTTTAGGGGTTTATGGCTATCATAAAGGGGGGGTTTTCATTAGTTTTGCGATAGGACACACCATTTTCGAGATGTAAGCAAAAAAAAAAAAAAGATACTGTACTGTTTTTGCACCTGAAGTCGAGGTGTTGGTGTGAATTTAAAGTTCAACACAACCAATTTTATTCCACACGTTTTAAATCGCGATTAGAAATAGTTAGATTTAGTTAGAAAATCAAAATTTTTGGTAAAAAACGTCAAATTCGGAATAGCAAAATTGCCATTTTAACTAAATTAATATCTCAGTGCCATCTTAGTGCTATCAAACTAAAATATAGTTAAGTTGTGTCACTTTAGTCTATTTCACAATGGGAAATCGTCGCTTGACAGGAATAAACAAAATTTTGGTGATTTTTAGTCTAGTTTAGAGGCATTTGTGACAAGAGAATCGGCACCATTATCATACTAATTTAAAACTAATAATCTTTGTGTACAGAAAGCAACGCTACCTACTCTTCGCGCGCTCGCAAACGCTCCGTCAAGTTCGCCGCTAGCAGAGATCGATCAAGAGGCAGTTGTCAAATTTATTGTGTCACTAACCAGAGTCAACTATGAGGTCAGTATTATGCTTTAAAATATCCTCCTGTAATTTCAATAAAGGACTTTATTCTTTATAATTATAGCTTGTCCAGTCTGAAATAACGCGCCCCACTACTGCATTTTACGTGCAGTATTTCTATTTTCTTAATTCCCCTCGGGTATCATCGGATTTCCGAATACAAACGAATGCTAATTTCCATGTCCATCAATTATAAGATTTATCGTGTATAATAATTTGAATTCCGAACTAAGTACTTTATTGTTGTTTTGTTTTGATTTCCGTGTGAACTATATAGAGCTATTTTCCTATCTGTCGTGCCTGCGACTTAAGTGGCTTTCCTCCCATTTTTAAATAAATTACATTTAAGGTAAAAGAGTTTTAACAACTCTATATACTTCCAAGTCGATTGAGAGCGTCCGGTCTGCACCAAGTGCAAAGGGTAACTGATAGAAATCCGACAACTGACGAAACACGAGGTTTGCCGAGGGACATTAAGAACATAGTTTGTCTGTACACGTTAGTACATAAAATGCGGTAGTGGGGCGCGTCATTTCAGACTGAACAAGTTAAACAAGGTGTAATATTTACATAATATTTAAGAAAAAATATTTAAAATAACGATAGTAATATGTGCATGTATACACCGTGACATTTTAGTCGTCTTACAAAAGCAGCCCACTTCATGTATCCTATGACTACTAAACATTAATTAAAAAAAAAAAAAACAGTGGCACTCCGGGAGTACCGGCAGAAGTGAAAACTTGAACAAGATCGCCTTGGTAGAAGAAAAAATACTTGTATAGAACATTGTTCCGTAACCTTATCAAAATATAGAGCACAATCGCGTTTTTACTTCAGAAATACTTCCAAAACCTTTAAAGTAAAAATACTTGCATAGAACATTGATCCGTAACATGATATAAATAAAGAGCACAGTCGCGTTTACAAAAATGAGGTGTCGGTAACGGTGTCACGAGTTCAATTATTTTTCCCATCTCAAAAATGCCCAACGCGCCCGAAGTTTTCACTTTAAAAAATTATATACACCGTGACAGTTTAGTCGTTTTACAAAGGGCCACTCAATGTATAGATAGTGCAATCCACGAAGACGCGCCCCACTCCGCTCCGCTCCGTACTAAAGTACAGCTTACAGTACAGTAATCGCGGAGTGGGGCGCGTCTTCGTAGATTGCACAATCTATACCCGACATAAAATACTTCTAGGAGCAATTAATAAATTGTCACAATATATCATTTTTTAAAAATGAATTTTGAGTAGTCAATGGATACATGAAGTGGGCTGCTTTTGTAAAATGTCACGGTGTATAAAAAAGGAAGGCAAAGAATCATAGGGTATAAAAAAATTCGTCCGCATCGCTGTCAACAGGAAAAGTACACAAAAGGCCGGCAGCGTTGTACGGTTTCAATTCAATTCAATTTAATTTATTTCAGGAACAATTCACATTGTGTTTGAAAACATAAATAAATATAAATAAAAACACGTTCATTAAAATGATAAAACTGACACATTCAAAGTACAATAAATTATAGACATTAACAAAAAATAAAAATTCAATAACATTACAAATTAAACATTCAATTCAATAACAAGCTACTTCATTCATATATATTACTGTGTCTCAAATTAACTAATTACGGTGATGTTGATACTTTGGGAAAAAAAAGACCAGCCCTGTGGTCGCGTGAAGAGTCGACTAAACTTTATTCTTAAAATTCTCAACTCGCTGAAATAATTGGTTTACTCACAGGGTGTATTTATGTGTCTGTACATTTTTCATCATTCATCATTTGTTTGTGTGTGTGGTTAAAAAAAACAGATAAAAAAAGGAGGAGGTTCTCAAGTCGACGCATATTTTATTTATGACTACGCATAACTTTTAGTCCGATTTTGACGATTCTTTTTTTGTACGCACACATAACCATATTAATATTCGCGGTCGTAAAACTTGCGATTCGGACGGTAAATATATTATTTAGTACGGTATTCAAGACATTATTCTGCGCCTCGAATCAACTTACTGTGGCTGCATTTCGGTCGTGCGTTCGTATATACATTGTGTTCTGTATAGCACCATATTGCGACGCTGACGTCACCGGCGCGTACGTACGGACGTTGCGCGACCGACATCAGTGTAAGAGGAATTCAGGCCGTAGTAGTGAGATTTCTCTAACTTTTTTTAAACTGGTTGGCGATTTAGTCACCTTTATCCTTTAAGGGGTGATTGTGCTTATCATTCTAAACAACTTTCGCTATGAACTCATATACGATTCGTGAAAAAAAAAAAATCCTCCCAGTAGTAATTCTCCTCGGGGATAAAGGTGTCTTTCGTCTAGGGCACAGATAATATAATACTACGTACAGATACCCAATCCCATACAAAGAAATGAACCTCCCTAAATCTGGCTATTGATCTGGCTGTTTTTTTTCCTCCATTTTATTAACAGATGGCAGCATAAGCTACTTTTACAACGCCATCTAGGAGTCGACGTAGATACTTAAGATTTTCAACATCGCACATCGCACGATGCGACGGTTCAAGGACAAGTGTAATAACGCAATAACAATACAACAACAAAAAAGTATCTCGAGTTGGCGGAATAGTTTCATTTGTGTGAGGGAGCTAGCAATTTTCAAACTGCAGCGAATGTCTGTGTATTTTATCATTTCAATGATTAAATCTAGATTTTATTCTCCTCGTTACTAAATCTAGTATTGCTAAAACCCTAAAACTGAAATCACGCCTTCTTCGTCCGAACTCATTTTGACAGTAAGCACGGACGTAATAAAATAGCGGCAATATTTTATCGCGCACTGGAATTTCAACGCTCTGCTTAGCGCCGAGAGTTGAAAATCCAACAGTGTGTTTTTTCAACGCGCTGGGACGAGATTTCGTCTCAACGCGTTGGATTCTCAACGCTCGGCTTAACACCGAGAGTTGAAAATCCAGTGCGCAATAAAATCCCGCCGCGGGTTTATTACGTCCGTGCGAACGTCGGCTATATGTTTTTAGAAACATCCTTAGAGTATATATCACTGGAGAAGCCATAAGCGCAATATTCTGAACAAAAAATTCTGTCACTTTTGGCGGGGGACGCGCGGTAGTTTCTGAGAAAAAGAACAATGGCTATTGTTGTTTCCGAGCCCGGAAAGAGAAGTCCGTACCATCTTTTTTTTTATCGATATCGATAATCATTCGGAATTTTGCTTGAACCCAGAAATAAAACAGCTGATGCATAGAAAAGTTAAATTTTAATAATAACAACTATTAAATAAAATTAAAAAAATAATGTTATAGTACCAACAAATAATACATAGGTACTTAAAAAATCACAACTACCTACTAATTTTTAAAATGAATCAATTTGGAGTGCATATGGCGAATACTTTTTATGGGTCCCTTTTTTTATAATGTACGCAATTCTTGTATCTGTATATTTGGTCATTACGGCTTTAGTTAGTTCTACCTCATGACTATTTAACACCGGTATAAGATCATGTCTTGTGAGAACAATGTTTTCCCAACAAAATTCCGCAGAGCCCGTGTCACGAACTTACGACAAAGGTGGTGGTATATTAAATATACTACCACCTTTGTCGTAAGAGCAATGTGAGAAGTTGCTTGGATTGGATGACCGCAAAAAATTAAGTATTAAAATTTAATACTTAATTTTTTTTAAATTAATTATTAAATTTTAATAGTTAATTTTTTTGCCTTATTGCCTTCTCACATTGCTGACTCTGAAATAAAGAAATGGATTTTGATTTTTTCTTTCTCTCTCTCTCGATCGAATTAGAAGAAGATAGTTGGTACAAACGCTTTTTCACGTGACTTTTCTGCCAACTTACTCCTACCGCAAGCCGCGTTAGAAAACTTCGTTCAAAAACAATTTTCTCAAACAACAAAAAATACTATTTCGCCCTAAGAAATTATCGACATGTCAATTTTGGTTTCATACATGACCCCAACCCTACGGTAGTCTCGTTATCATTTTTGCTAGAAGACATAATCGCATGGCAAGTGCATGTCAATTTAGCTGATTTGACGTACATTTTCGTAATGCAAAAAAATATATTTTGAACCTTGTGAACATAAAAAAGAAGTGTAGCGAGACATGGTGACGTCACGAAAGCAATGCGAGAAAAATACTCGATTCACGCCGTGTTTTATGTTGAATCGTGGTTGAATCGAATGAAAAGTCAAAATGTATTATGAGGTTAGGATTTAAAAAACACTGAAAACATGACTAGATATTTAAAAAAATACTTAAATATGGAAGGTTATTCCGTCGTTATTTAAGTTTGACGTATTTGAACGCTTTTTACATGTTTTAACAGCACAACTAGGCATTTTCACGGAGCACTGATGAGAACTCCGCGACTCGAAAACGATTAACGTTGTGCGTTCGAATCGATTTGAAAGTAGTTTTTATGAACGTGTTAGAGCATTTGCTCTTGTACTTTTATAGAGGGGGAAGTGTTCATAAGGCTTCTCCAGTGATATATACTCTAAGGAAACATCAAATAAAAACCGGCCAAGTGCGTGTCGAACCACGCACAATGAAGGGTTCCGTAATTGGGATGAATTTATCCCAAGAACAAACTTAACAACCGCAAATTTAAGTTGGTTGATTATTACTCGTTAACTTATAGAGCCCACTTAGCTGTGATAGATTTCCTTTTAATTTTATTATAAATACTACTGCTAGGATTTTTTTTTTTAAATAAACCAACCGTTTAGCTGGCAGGGGACAATACAAAGGTGCAAGTTAGCAAAGGTGTCAAATGTCATGATTTCAAAGGTGTCAAATGTCATGATTTTATGAAATCATGACATTTGACACCTTTGCTAACTTATGGAGTTGTATTGCTGATTGTAATGATTATAATTGAGTAAAGCCATATTTGTTACGGCCGCGAATCATATTTTAATCAACATAGAACCTAA
Source organism: Agrochola lychnidis (assembly GCA_963680765.1). Classification (NCBI taxonomy): domain Eukaryota; kingdom Metazoa; phylum Arthropoda; class Insecta; order Lepidoptera; family Noctuidae; genus Agrochola; species Agrochola lychnidis. The sequence goes on along the minus strand of OY796868.1, from coordinate 10,149,008 downwards.
CACTGACCTGTAAAATACAAAAAAACGTAAGAAAATTTGAATTTCGCGGGCAAACAAGAGAATCGGCACCATTAAGGAGGAAGCGTCAGGTACGCTTCCCCCTTCCCACACCAACACCTCGACTTCAGATGCAAAAACAGTGTTGAATTTTTTTTTTCTTTTGCTTATATCTCGAAAACGGTGTGTCCAATCGCAAAAATAATGAAAATTTCGACACCCTTTATAAAACCCTTAAACCCCTAACACTCTACATGTAGGTAATATTTTTTCTTATTTTCCATACAAAAAGTGAAAAAATCCATTTAAAACACGTCGAGGCTGCCCCCCCTGCGTGCCTCCGGCTCTAAAAAGATTCACGTGGTTAGGTATCACGTGTGGAGTCGCGATTGTCAAATTCGATTTAGATGTGTCAAAATTATTTTTAAATTTAGAGAATTTATTTTGCAGAATAGCTTTGACATTCGCATAGTCAAAAGTAGGAATTTTAGTGATATTTTAGTTAGTTTAGTTCGGTGTACAAAAGAATCGGCACCATTGGCTACCTATCTACTTTTAAAACGTTTCGTGCAATCCTTTTTAGGGTTCCGTACTCAAAGTGTAAAACGGGACCATATTACTAAGACTCCGCTGTCCGTCCGTCTGTCTGTCTGTCTGTCCGTCTGTCACCAGGCTGTATCTCATGAACCGTGATAGTTAGACAGTTAAAATTTTCACAGATAATGTATTTCTGTTGCAACTATAACAACAAATACTAAAAAAACAATAAAATAAATATTTAAGGGGGCTATACAACAAACGTAGTTTTTTGCCGTTTTTATAGATAATGGTACGGAACCCTTCGTGCGCGAGTCCGACTCGCACTTGGCCGGTTTTTATAGAAAGTTTTAGAAAGGTATCAGTAAAATGAAAAAAATATATAGTAATTAAATAGGTAGGTAGGTACTTGCCAAAAACATGTTAAGTAATAGATTTATTTGAGTTATTATATTTCTACTATGTAAAGTAGGTAATAGATTATTAAAAAAAAACAGTGGCACTCCGGGAGTGCCGACAGAAGTGAAAACTTGAAAAAGATCTTGTTGGAATAAAAATGCTTGTATAGAACATTGGTCCGTAATCTAATCAAGATAAAGATCACAATCGCGTTTAAAAAAACTTCCAAAACCTTTAAAGTAAAAATACTTGCATAGGATTTTGATCCGTAAAACGATGTAAATAAAGAGCAGAATCGCGTTTACAAAAATGAGATGTCGGTAACGGTGTCGCGAGTTCAATTGTTTTTCCCATCTCAAATATGCCCAACGCGCCTAAAGAAGTTACCACTTCAAAAATTGTTTGATTTTCCTACTAAACGTATAACGACAGATCATGTCACAAATTGAGTAAAACGCCATCTATTGCACAGAGCTCTGAACAAAATGATTAACTTTATCATTCTATGAGTTCGAATAGAAGTAAAAGGTTTAATTTACCTTTTTTGTTGAAAATACATGATTTATGAGTTTAATTTTATAAATCAGCATTAAACAAGGAAGTTTGGATTTTTGCTAATCTTACTTATGCCAAAATCTGCCGTTTATCGCTTTTTAGTGATTGTTAATTTCATCATTGTTACCTATGCTGCCACCTATGATTTTTTTTACAAAATTAATTATAATTTGTTCGAGTTGAGACCCCATGTCTAGGGTGAGCTTCAATCCTGAGCGAAGCGGGGGAAGTTCAGAGTTAATACCTGAGCGAAACCAGGACTAGAATCCTGAGTGCAGCGAGGGATTGAAACTCGACGTCACGCTCGGAATTTAAAATAGCGCCCACGACATAAGACAATACTTTATCCCCTAAGTGAATAATCTACCATTGTCACGCCATCTTTTTATCTCCATTCATTCTTTCCCCAGCTGTCTGACAGTCAAGGCGGCATGGCCCTGGTCCTGTGCCAGTACATAGTGCGGCGCCCGAGCGCGCCCGAGGTGGGCCTGGCGTGCCGCGTGCTGGCGCTGCTGGCCAGCCCGCGCGACGCGCACCTCGCGCACGAGCTGGCGCACATGCTGAGGGAGCTGTGTCTAGTGAGTATATCCGCCTTAGTATACTCACCTTAACTAAGTCACTAACTACTTTCCAAAGATCTTACAACTTTACTCAAATTTTATTTATTTATTTATTTACTATTCATACTTACATTTGTTTTAACAGGTTTAACCCAATACAGCAATGTAGTCACAATGTCCACTGTGTGGCACAAGTCATACAGAGGACAATATGTTAAGTGTCACCCTCTGGAATTCCGCCAATGAGCATGTAAAGATATCCACTTGCAGAGAGACGCTGTTGAGTATCTTTATTGCCCGCACCACTGGTGCAAACTTTAACATGTTTGTACGAGCCACCGGGGCTTTAAATAGCCTCTCTCTCAGCCCTTGTTGCAGCCTACTGTTTGGAACGAGCAATCCCAAAGATTCTAGTATTTGAAGACCATAAAAACATATTTAACTAGTGCGAAATTGCGCCTTACCTCCAACTTATAGTAACCAACCATCCCTATTACAAAGAGGGTTATTAGGAGGAAATTAGGAATCCTGAATTTTTAACACGCATAGGCAATAAGTAGATCAATACTTTTCTTAGCAGTGAGGAAATTTGAGGCTGATAATATTATTTTCAATTACAGAAACTGCCAGACAAGCAGTCATGTCGCAACTTGACGAGGTACTTAGGCGCTTTGGAAGCGGCCGAGCGAGCCAGTCTCAACAAAATGTCACATACAGGTATAAAAAATATCATCTCACTAGCTTTTGCCCGCGGCTTTGCCTGCGTGGAGGTCGGAAATTATCCCACAAAAACGCACACGCCAGTAACGCTCCCAGGCGGCATTTTTTTCGATATCTTCAACAATCATCGTCATATTTCAGCCAATTTACACAAAACCTAAATGAATTAAAAACCAATAAACCTTCCTTGCAAACCTACCTACCCTACCTCCCTTTCCTTTCTTGCTTTTCCTTCCTTCCTTTCCTTCCTTGTAAACCTTCCTCATATATCATTCCGTCCATTGGTAAAAACCGTATGAAAATCCGTTCGGTAGTTTTTGAGTTTATCGCGTTCAGACAGACGCGGCGGGTGGACTTTGGTTTATAATATGTTGTGATGGTTCTCTACTACGATTTCGTCTATCTAGCACGTTGTTCGGCGGCATAACTCCTGGCTTTTAAAGGTCTAATCAAGTCTTACGCCTGGTTTCTAGAACGAAAATCAACGACCTGTCCAAATTAAACTGAGGCCAATGTAATTAGCTGTTGAAAATTCAGTATTAGAGTTATGAAGAACAGGGTGTAAAGTTCACTCATCCTCTATAGAAAAGGGAGGATCGTTCGACCAGACGGTTGTTGAGTCTGGTGGGCTACTGCCCGACGATTGATGTCGGGACGTTGTATATATGCTAGTCGCGCGGTAAACTCTGCTCGCGCAATGCAGGATTTTGTGTGACGTCAGTGTGTTGCGTAGTTCGCATGTGGTGATAAAGACCACACAGTCAACCAATCACAATAGTTAATGAAAGTCTGACAAGTTGCCACCATTTTTTTTTTTTGTTTTTCGTTGCAGAATCCGGGCTTTAGTCCAATTAATCGGCTAATTCCTGAAGTCCCCCTGAGGGGGAAAATTGGAATCCATAATAAAGTCTAGAATTCCCCCTTGAAAAGCCCCCTTAGGGGGGAAAAAGTATTCATAAACTGTCTAATTAAAACTAAAATCGATCGATTTCCCTCATCGCTGTTTGTTTGTGATTGTTTTTACTGTTCATCACATTTTATTATAACAAAATTCTGTGAAAAATAAAAGACTGATTATATAATACTATATTGTCGTCTTTTTTTGTTTATTACATTGTATCTAATCACTTTTTTTTACTGTAATAGCGTAGAAATCAAAACTAAAAATAAAGGAGAAAAGTGGAATAATCCGAAATGAAAAGGGGGATTTCTGTTTTTTTTTACATTAGGGTTCAGTTTTCTCCCCTGAGGGAGATTCTCTCCCCACTCCACCACCACCACTCCACTCCACTCTCTTCTTCTCTTCCACTTTTCTCCTTTATTTTTAGTTATAATGAATAATGGAATAAACCCAATTAATCTAAAATTATTATTGCTTGTTTCTTTATTCAGGTGTAACGGAAGGTGTGACAATGCAAGAAGACTCACTGGCCACTCTAGGAAGAGTTACGTCGTCTTTGCGTAAGTAAACTTGTATTTAGCAAGAATTTTCTTTTTTGAGGAGGTCCTATTGACTTAAGTGCGAATGTGGGATGCTGAATACCGAATGTACGATGTAAAAACATCTTCAATAATAATTTTATTTATGTAAAGAACGATCCGTCTGAATGTAAAAATACGAAAGGTATTTCTTATGTGTTCTATAACGAAAAAAAAAACAGTGGCACTCCGGGAGTGCTGACAGAAGTGAACAATAAAAAAAAAACTTCCTAAACCTTTAAAGTAAAAATACTTGCATAGAACATTGATCCGTAACTAAAGAGCACAATCGCGTTTACAAAAATGAGGTGTCGGTAACGGTATTGCGAGTCCAATTGTTTTTCCCATCTCAAAAATGCCCAAAGCGCCTAAAGAAGTTTTCACTTCAAAAATTTTCTAAACTAGATTCTGCTCGCGACTTCGTCCACAATCAATCTGCCTAGCCTTTTCCCAACTATGTTGGGGTCGGCTTCCAGTCTAACCGGATGCAGCTGACTACCAGTATTTTACATGGAGCGACTGCCTATCTGACCTGCTCAACCCAGTAACTCGCGACTTCGTCCACGTTGAAGAAATCTAATATATCGTATTGCACATGGCAGTAGTTTAGCGTTCTTTATGTGAAAGAATTGTTATAATCGAATCAGAACTTCCAGAGATCCTCTTATAAACAAACAATTTTACATCGTTATAGGATAGTTAATTGATTCAGGCGTGACCTAGCGGAAATCCATTTTAAAATACAATAGACGTGGGTTTATTTAGTAACCTGTTCCGCTTAGCTATTTCTAAAGAGCCATAAAAACTGCTGAACGAAATCGACACGTGTTTCATTCTCAACGAGGCATCCTCAAGATGACGATTACCCTGCCGGGGTTGCGAAGAAGTCCGAAAGGGAGATCGTGGCCCCCGGCAACATGGCAACTGAAGGAACACGGGTGGGTTTTAGTTAGTAAGAGTCTGACACGCCCTGGAGAATTGAAAGGAGAAGTTATTGATAATTTCCCAACCAAAAAAAAAATAATGGCGATTGTCTTGCGACCCGAACACGGTGTGTTGCCACACCATCGTTATAGGATACAAGCCGTGTGCCCGGTGGGATTTCCGACCGGCAAAATTAAGGAACTTCCATTCAAACTTTCATCCCCTATATTAACATTGCCATAGCCCTTCAGTAAAAATCCTTCCTTAGTGCGCATTTTAGCTATACAGGGTCAAATTAAATAACGTAGTGAAACTCCGCAGACATAATATTATCTAAACATGATAAAACAAAAAAAATAATAATTTGATGATGTTTTTTTAGGGTCATCAACCAAAGTAGTCACTTGAAAGTATCAGTTTAAAAATCAGTTTTTTTTTTTTTTGTGCAAGGTAAACTTTACAGACGTGACGTGATGGGAAACAGATTTAATCAACCCACACTTCAAGTAACAACACTAGAGATTGGCTACGCTAAGTCTGCATAAGTAAAAAAACCGGCCAAGTGCGAGTCGGACTTGCGCACGAAGGGTTCCGTACCATTATCTATAAAAACGGCGAAAAAAATAATGTCTGTTGTATGGAAGCCCCCTTAAATATTTATTTTATTTTGTTTTTTAGTTTTTGTTGTTATAGCGGCAAAAGAAATACATCATCTGCGAATCTCAACTGTCTAACTATCACGGTTCATGAGACAAGCCTGGTGACAGACGGACAGACAGACGGAAGGACAGCGGAGTCGGGTCCCGTTTTACCATTTGGGTTCGGAACCCTAAAAACGGTGGAATTTGAAAATCTATAGACGGCAACACCGTCCTGTCCTACGAGAAAAGAATTTGATACTTTGTCTTTTAGTTTTTGATAGGTTATTTTGTTTGTATTCTGATTTATTCCTGGTAAAGAATTAGTCACTTTAGCACGATGCAGTGTGGATTTGATACAGTTTTGTCATGAGGTAGAGCATAGGTACGACGTAGTCTATTACACATAATCTAATAAGCAAAAATCAAAAGGCAAATATCAAAATCATTAGATCTACTTACAACCTGACATAACTGACTGATGTAAAAGTATACCATATATAAAACTTTTTGGTTATTTACTCTTTCAGCTCAACCAATAGCTCGAAGCACACACGTGGTCATCAATGAAACGGTGGAAGAAGAGCCGGAAATAGATGAAACTTCCCCTACAGACGGCATATCAAGGATCTCAGAAGGTAAGAAGTAAAACATGGTAAAAAGTTACCCCCACCGCCATTAACAAGCTTTAATTCTTCTTTGTTTTGTTTATCAGCACAACCACAAGCAGAAAGTAGTAGAGCAGTGCGGGAATCTTCAGAGACCGACACGGGTCCAACTGCAGAACCGTCTGACATTCCATCCGACACCAGCAGTGGGGTGTCGCCCGTCAAGAAAGCTAAGGTTACTAAAGGTATATGTTCTGTATTCCACACATCTCTAACTAGACGCACGTACTAAATAAAATATATTTTTATGTGATAAAACTAAAGATTAACGATTTTCGGACTTTTCTTTTACTTGCTATGAAACTTCTTGCCAAATTTCATGATTCTAGGTCAACGGGAAGTACCCTATAGGTTTTGATTTATTTGCGAGTATCAAAACATGTCGCATAAATGTCCGTATGTTTTTATTGCGTTGACTTAGAAGATTTTTTTTTTTTTTTTTTTTTGCTTTTTGATATTAATTTCAACTTGACATCTCCACGCGTTCCTTAGAAAAAGGGTCTTGACAGACTGATAGACATACAAATAGACGGACAACGAAGTGATCCTATAAGGGTTCCGGTTTTTTCCTTTTGAGGTACGGAACCCTAAAAAAGTTCGGCTTTGTAGAGCACTGCTCTGTCAATCTGTCACTCTTACCTCCTAAACCTCGATTTGGCATATTTACGGGCAATGTATGTAGGGTCTATTTATAACCTTGTTTCCAATTGATGGTATTTCCACTTAACAAACATCAACTGTAAACTAGTGTAAATAAAGTCGATTTTAGACTGATTAGTACTGTTGAAAAAGTCATAAAAAAAAATATGAAGTTGTGCCGCAAACTGAACCTTATGTGTAGGCATTACAGTTGTTTTTACTAAAACTCGTGTTTGTTTACATGTTTAGCAAATAAGTTGCGAACGCAGATTATGTACAGCTGATATTGATTCAATATTAGATGTAGATAATAAATACTTGTGTGTATAGATAGTGCAATCCACGAAGACGCGCCCCACTCCGCTCCGCTCCGTACTAAAGTTCAGCTTACAGTACAGTAATCGCGGGGTGGGGCGCGTCTTCGTGGATTGCACAATCTGTACAGTATTATTTTTAGTATTAACAACTTCACCTTCTTCAGGCAAAAAGAAAAAGCTATCAATAACGCGACAAACCAGTGTCTCAGACTCCAGCAAGCCTGCTAAGGAGACTGGGAGAGGCAAGAAAGACGCTAAAGAAGAGAATGAGAAGGGCGTCAAGAGAAGTAGGTCGCAGCGTTCCTTAGTTGATGTTGAGAGAGGTAAGATAGTGTTCATAACTTGGTGAGAGGGAAGTTCATCAGAGTACAATACGACACAACTTAGATGCAGCATGAATTTGAAAATTTGCGTTCATTCAAGTAAATTTTACGAATGTATTTGGTTATACAGGGTGTTTGGCAGAACGTTGAACATACGAAAATGGTGAATAGGTGGGGTCATCTGCTACTTACTCAGCCCTAATTTATTTGGCCCTGGCGCCCTGGATATTAAAATTTTTTTTTTTTGTTTCTTCTAGTTTCATAACTTTCTTAACTTTAAAGTGTAATTTTTATTAAAAAAAATGGGTAAAACAGGCATTTTTTTTTAAATCTTTAATATCGGCAGATTCTTATAACAGAAAGATGTAAAAAATACTTAAATCCTAATTTCAACCTGCATTAAAAAAAATATCCAGTTAAATTAGGGCTGAGTAAGTAGCAGATGACCCCACCTATCCACCATTTTCGTATGTTCAACGTTCTGTCAAACACCCTGTATAACTTTACAAGTTATTGCGTTTGCGTAACGATCATTTTCACCTAAAGTAGTAATAAAGATCGTAGATTTTGAAGGCGCGTTCAGTTTGAACGGTGATCGGTTTTACGAATTTTGCCGATGCTACATCTATGAAGGGTCGTACTGTAACTGTCTACTTGCTAGTGTGACCGAAAATAGTTTTAACAGCTGAACCAAAATTGTAACCTCCTTTTCTGGTAATTATATTCAGCAGTACGTGCATATTTGATTTACCACCGTTATCATCATCTTCATCGTTCTATTACTGCTGATTGCCATTGGTACCGATTCCCTTGTTCACAAACTAAACTAAATTTAAGTTCAGTGCATCTTTTTCTTTCTTTTTCGTTAAGATAAGGACAGAAGATACATTTTAGTTTAGTCCTGTCAAATTAATTAGCGCTTGACGTAAATTGACGTATTTTAGTTGGCAAGTTTTTAATCACGTCTTAACTTGTATGGAGACTGACAGGCGCTGATTAATTTGACAGGACTAAACTAAAATTTATCTTCTGTCCTTTTCTTAATGAAATATAAAGAAAAAGATGCACTGAACTTAAATTTAGTTTAGTTTGTGAACAAGGGAATCGACACCATTATTAAACAGTTTTAAAAGCTCTTATGTGATGAACGAATGAATACATAGATCATTTATTTAGTGCACATAAAAGACAGCACAACATACAAAAGCACGATTAAATAATAACAAATTACATGTATATTTGGAAATAGCTTCAAGGTGCCAATATACAAAAAAAAAAGAGGTGAAAACAAGACTTTGTCATGACTCAATTGGCTATGAGACATTTATAATCACGAATCAACGAACCTACAAAGTGCGGTGTGCGTCTCAAGGTTGCACTAAATGGGAGTCCAGCTCAGCATGTGTCAGGCAAATATACCTGACGCTGAACAGTTTTAGAAAATAAATAACTTTGTACTTATCGTAAGCAGGGATGTTGACCATTTAAAACTCGCAAAACTGGAAACGTTTATTACTACTTTTGCAATGAAAATAATGTTTTATTATTCCGTTTACAGTCATTTGGAGAAATTTTTAAGATATCTCATTGTTTTTTCCGCTGATACTACTTTTTTATGTATTTTAACAGGATAATAAAAACAACCATAAATCAGCTGTTAGTAAATTTTATATTCCCTACCAGCTAAAGCTAATGCCGAAGAGAAGGCCGCCAAAGAAAAATCCTCAAAAGAAAAAACCACCTCAACTAAATCCAAGAAACCAGCCAGCCAGTCACCACAAAAACCAGCTTCACCTCAAGAGTTTTCATCCCCCCCTTCAGACCTGGACGTGTCCAATGTCACCGTTCGTAGATCTGTGAGAAGTCTTCAGTCTGGGTCTAGTACGGACTCTAATGAGTCTATCAAGGGAAAAGGAAAGGGGAAAAGTAAGAAGGCACAGGAGAAAAGTAAGAAGGCACAGGAGAAAGAGAAACCAGGTTTGTTACTGCAAATGTGTTTTATATGAGGCGTTGTGAGTGTGAGTGTGATATAATGTGAGTGTGTGCGATGTGAGGGGGTGTGTGTGATGTGAGGGGGTGTGTGTGATGTGAGTGTGTGTGTGATGTGAGTGTGTGTGTGATGTGAGTGTGTGTGTGATGTGAGTGTGTGTGTGATGTGAGGGGGTGTGTGTGATGTGAGTGTGTGTGTGATGTGAGGGGGTGTGTGTGATGTGAGTGTGTGTGTGATGTGAGTTTTATTTTTCTTATTTAATATTTGTATTGTTTTTCAGCACCCAGTAAGCCAGTCCGCACGACACGTTCATCAGCAGGTTCACAACGAAGCAGCGCCGGGTCCTCGCGATCAGTGCTCGACGATTCAGACGACACCATGCTACACACCATCGTATATGAACAGGAGTTTGTGAGTATTACTTACTTTAATTTCTAACTTGTTATTTTGTAACATATTGATGTTATTTTCGGAAGGTTAAAGAAAGGATCCTGAAGGGCAATTGCTATATTTTGAAGGCTACGGACATGTAGCTGGCGGGCGCGGGGCGGCGGTGGCGGCGCGGGGAGCGCACGGTTCCATATAAACCTATGCGCTGCCGCCGCCGCCCCGCTGCCCGCTGTCTTTCAGACCGAGGCCTAAGAACTTTAAAATTCTAATCTCGTCTCAATCTGCCAAAAATACAATCAATTTACAGTGCTGAAGATTATAACTTGACTCGTGTCGCGATTGATATTACAGAATTTTGCAGTCTTAGTTTCAATACCAATAGAATTCAAAATGGCGACTGATAGAATAGTACTACCAATTACATGGCTGCAAAATTCAGTGTTACTGAACGCTGTCGATTGTCGCCGAGACGATTACGACTTGAATTATAACGTTTTTCTTAAAACAATTACGTCTTTCTTATTGGGATTTGGTCTTCTGGTAAGCGCAATTTGTGACGCTTAAAATGAGTCGTAGCTCATTACTAGAGATCGGATATTCGGATGCATATTTACCTAAAGTTAATATTTGGCTAAGAAATTATGGAAGTGGCTTCTTAATAAATAAAAAATTAACATAAATCCCGGAATTCCATAACATCCGGGAATGCACAACTAATCAGATACATGGTATGGAAATGACTTATCAGCCCTCTTATGACGGTTACTTTTGCGGTGTTAAGAGGCCGGCGACACGGCCCGCAACTACAAAGCGATATGTTTGCAAAATTCAATTCCAAGCACGTTGCGCTAGTGTGAGTGCCTGTCGGAGCGATATACACCTACAGTGAGCAATACTACCACGCACACATTGACAATTATTGCTTGACGCGATAGTACTACTAACTTTCGAAAATTTATGATAAATTTGGATGTGTTTCGTAATACAAAAAATTATGAATGAAAACTTAATGTATTTCCATTTTTTTTTTCGATAATTTGTAACTTGATAACATAAACTATGCTTCTGCGGAAAGAATATTACAAATATTGTTGTTTATAATACAGAAAAAACAATATGAAAACATGTCATTTACGTTGTCAAAATGTACGAAATGCAATTCGGTTACACTTCATTTAAAGGTAAGTTTTTTGGAAATAAAAAGACGTAGGAGCCTAGATAAATACTGTCTCAATCCGAATATCAGCATAATATGGTGGAAATATGCTCAAATTGCAAATGATTAATGTACTACATTTGTATGGACAATTCATGCGTCGCCGCATTCTTAACATAAAAAATTATATACCCACTTAACATTTTTTTACGAAACTCAAGACACCAATTTGTTTGTCGCTATGTGCTATGCCACCTACTTTACAACATTAGCTAGCATTTCTATAGATAAAAAGTAATAAATTTATCAATTCCAGAGTCGCGAGATTTTTGCGATCGATACAAAAGTGCATTCCATATTAGCCAACACCTGAACGTTAGTAAATATAATAACATTCGATTCTATAATCACAACTCTTAAAGTCGATCCGGGAATCCCGGGATTTTTTCGATACAAAAGTGCATTCCATAATAGCCAACACCTACACTTTAGGTAAATATGCATCCGATTATCCGATCACTGCTCATTATGTTCCGTCTTTTATTCACACTTTTTTCGCGTAGTGTGGCGAAAACCACAATATTGTGTGAAACCGAATGCATATTTTCCGCGACATCACAAAGCAAAAAATTGGTTCTCTCTTAGTTTCTGCCACTTTTATAAAATGTGTTTAATTTCAGGTACAATCAGTATTGAACGACTCGAGCGAGCTGGCGGAAACCAGGCGCGATTCTAAAGCGAACGTCACCGTTCCTGAGACACCTGACGCTAGCGAAGAGTAAGTCATTTAGTTATAATTTTAAATACTTTGTGTTCGCAACCCCAGTCATAGAAAAAAAAAACAGTGGCACTCCGGGAGTGCCGACAGAAGTGAAAACTTAAAAAAAATAGGCACCGCGGTAAATAACGCGTTGATGTCTTTTACCCACGCACTGCAGTAATCAACGCGTTGATGTCTTTTTAATGTTCAAAAGCTGGTGTCGTCACAGTGTCGCGAAATCAATGGTTTAGTCCCATTTCAAAAATAACCAACGCGCCAAAAGAAGTATTCACTTCAAAAGACTTCGTGTATAAGTAAAACACGTTTCGAACGCGTTCAAAATCGCACTATTTAGGACTACTCAGATATCAGCGATATCGCTGTCGCGCTCAGTAGCGATACTGGTTCAAAGTGACTAACCAGAAGGCGGATCAGTATCGCTACTGTGAGGTCTTGTCATTAGAATTTAACCTCACACATTATGCAGGCTGGCAAGAACACTATGGTATCCGAACAATCGAACATTTTATATTTAAATTAGAATTTTCGTATGGTGTTCAATTGTTGATGAGAAAAAACGAGTTTTAGCCCCTGGCGTCGGTAGCGTAATATTGTTCTTTGCATTGTATTATTGGTTTAAATATAGTCTTGTGCTCCCAAAAGTTCTTTAATTTAAACACTGTCCCGGTCCCGAGTGCCGCAGCCAAGCGAGGTGCTTACACTACCGAGCACAACACCGATATCGCATAAATGTAAATAGGCCTACACTATGACCGCGATGAGCTGGAACGCGCCGAAGTAATTGTTTCAGACAGATTTTAATTTCGAATTTCAATTTGAGCTGTTTCCACTCCAGTGCAGTGACGCTCGTGCACATGTGGGCGGGCCGCGCCGCATCGCAACGCATTGTAGAAAGTCTCCTAGGTCACTTTAATACATGTTGTATGAACCATCGCCAGCACCATTTGGGCATGTATGCGAGTAAGGGTGCCTGTCCACTGGAGTGGAGCGAGGCAGCGGAGCGGAGAAATGTGCCAATATTAACCAATAAAATCTAACCTCCGCTTCAGAAGTCTGCTCCTATCGGTTAAGGCTGCCTGTCCACAGGAGCGGAGCGGAAAAATGTGCCAATATTAACCAATAGGAGTGGAGCTCTGAAGCGGAGTTTATATTCATTTATCCGCTCTGCTGCCTTGCTCCGCTCCAGTGGACAGGCAGCCTTAAGGTTCGCGCTCATGCCTAAATGTGCGTCAGCCTTTACTCTGGTTTTGGGTATGATTCTAAATATCTATGTTCTTGGGTATAGAACCTTACCAATCAGAAGTGAACATGATCCAATCCTGAAGGTTCATAGTATTACGAACACATATAAATTGCACTATAAGCTTACAACTTAGCAGGGTATATGTTACGGCCATGTCGTTTCTATACGAAGTATCATTTCTTTTTCATGTAATGAGGTAAGACGTAATCTATACTGGTCTTGTAAAGGCCTTATCAGAGACGCTAGCCGCGAATGCTAATATCAAGCGATTCCACCGAGTATTGGTATTCGCAGCTAGCTCGGCAATAGGCCTGAGTCCAAAAAAATATTTTTTGTCCGTAGATTATTAAAAAATATTGAACACGTATTTTTCTTTTTTGACGTAATCAAAAGATTACGGCTATACATTGAGTTAAAATGTGGCATGACGTCACGCCTTGCTAGATTTAATACTGAGTTGTGACGTAGCGAGCCCCCACTCCCCAACTTTAATGCGTGTTTTCTGAATAAAAAAATTAATATGATAAAGCAAAAAAATGCGTGTCTAATATTTTTTTATTATCTGAAAGACGGACTAAATAGAATTTCTTTTACCTATGCAACTACCGTATGCTCGGTTAGTTTTTTTCGCGTAAAGCTGTTTCTCTCATTATCATCTCTTTCTTACAGATCAGAACCCGAACCAGAAATACCGAAAAGGGGCAAACGAAACGGCAAAAAGAAATAACCTAGCATTAATAAATTAAATTAGAAAATAAACCATAAATTTTCATAACTTTTGTTTTTTTTCTTTCCTATTATAAAGTATGGTGATACTTTATTCACATTACAATCAAGCCAAATAGCTTATAACTTTAGAAGTAATTCAATTATAACTTAAACTGTTAAGTAACCAGAAAATGAAAAAAAAAAAAAAAAAAGTGTGCAATTCACACGTGCTAGAAGTGAACCATAAAAAAAATTTTTTTTTTTTGTACGCGCACAAATGCTATTAACACACGTACAACGCTGAGGCTCAAGCAAACTCCCACTATGCCTTGGTAAACACGAGTGGAGGGGGTACGAAGCAGAGCACAAAGAGAACCACGAACATAAGAAATCCTGTATAATGCTTCCTATCTCATTTTCTCCCACGTTAAATCTTATGAATTTATGTGTCTGTCTCTTTTTACTGTCGCTTTTTCGTTTCATCAACTTTCAAATCACAACGATGCTAAAGAAGTTTTCACTTCAAAAATCGTCCAATAACTTCTTTCCTATTCACTTTATCTTAAGAGGAAGACACTTGATTCACGTGTTCTTTATAATTGTCAGCACATGCACTGCAGTTTAAGTTCACTACACTAACGCAACCCTTTTTAGTCTTCGCACTAATTCAGTATTGTCAAGGAGTTGGATCGCCTCGACATCCACGTGATAATGAAATCTGTATTTATAAGCATCTGCTTATTTTTGTATTACTATGTTTACGACATCCATCTTGAGGTCCCATTGGAGGTCGCTGTTCCTAACGTACCAAGGTGCGTTGACTATATCCATTCGTACTTTGCTTTGAAAACTTTGTATTTTTGACATTTGCTTTGGCTGGTGCAGCCCCAAAGCTGAATACCGTAGGCCCATACATGCTAAATAACTTGTTTGTACAACAATTTTTTTTTTCTACCAAGTAGCCAATACATTTTATTGTATCGAATATCTGATTCGGCTCTTTTCTTTTTGACATGCTCTTTCCAGCGCAGTTTTGCATCTAGAGTCATGCCGAGATACTTAGCAGTATTTGTGCATGGTATTTGTTGATTATTTACGAATACTGGGAAATATTTGGCATTTTATTAGTGAAGCCAATGTACACGTATAGAATTGCTTTCACTCAGTTCGATACGCCGCACAGTATTGTTTTTGCCTCGAAAAGCGGACATTCCCTTTTTATTAACTTATCCGATAGAACAGGTTATTTTAAAAGTAAGAGTAAAATACCCGTGTGACAATTTTACACCAAACACGAGTAAAAAAAATATTTGTTTTTTTTTAAACTTTTCTAAATTATTTCATTACAAAAAAAGTAAGCATTATTTTACCCTTTTCTTTATTATGTGTCATAAAACTATATTAACGGTATCTGAAAAAAAATACAAAAGAGTACTAACTAGTACAGATGTAAAGAAATATGCTTTTTTTGTGTTTTTAGATTTTGATTTTTCATGGTTGTATTTTTGCTTAGTTGGATTCAATATTTATTGTGAATCATATTTAGACGCCAACCAATCACTAAAAAAAAAACCACATCCAAATCTCGTGGTATCTAGGAGTTATTCACTTCTAAAGTTTTTTCTGATAATTTTGATTTTAGGGTCATCAACTTCACAAAAAATAATATTTTTTGTTTGTAGGTTTAAATTTTATGTTGGATTTTATTTTATCATAGAATAATACTTACTTTTTTATGTATACATATTTACACCTACTCTCATTTTTACAAATAATATTTTTATTATTTTTACATCGAACTAAACATACAACTACTTAAAGTTAATTATTTATACTTATATTTTTCATGCTTTATTGCATGTCAAGTCATGTGCGGAGATGAACAGGGTGAAGCACACCTTACACGAACCATTTCAAGCTACTTTCGACCACCTAAATCTATTAGACCTACGAAGTTCGTTTAGGCCCCGTGCTGTGAATTCACTCGACAGAGTTTAGGTAAATTCTTGCGATGCTATGTTTGTGTGCACCGTTCACGCACACACGCCTAAACATCGAGCGTAGTGATCGCTTAAACAGTTTTGATCCTATAGACGGTATTGTAAGTTACGTAGGTACGCTTATGAAATAAGTCTGGAATGTTTGTGTATATTCGTTTAGTATATTTATAACAATTCTGTTTTATATGGAATTTTATACTTTTTGTATGAAAAACATGAAAAATTATTACCTACATGTTGAGTTTTATGGGTTTATGGGTTTCATAAAGGGGGTCGAAATTTTCATTATTTTTGCGATAAGACACAATTTTCGAGATATAAGCAAAAGAACAGAAAAAAGATACAGTACAGTTTTTGCACCTGAATGAGTTATTAATTTAGTGAAAATGAAAAATTCGCTATTCTGAATTTGACTTTTTTCACCTAAAATTTTGATTGGTGCCGATTCTCTTGTACACCGAGCTAAAGTAATTAAACTATCACTAAAATTCCTTACTTTTGACTATGAGAATCTCAAAGCTATTACGCAAAATAAATTCTCTAAATTTAAGAAAATTTTTGACACATCTAAATCAAATTTGACAATCGCGACTCCACACGTGATACCTAACCACGTGAATCTTTTTAGAGCCGGAGGCGCACAGGGGGGGCAGCCTCGACGTGTTTTATATGGATTTTTCACTTTTGTGTGGAAAATAAGAAAAAAGATTACCTACATGTAGAGTGTTAGGGGTTTAAGTGTTTTATAAAGGGTGTCGAAATTTTCATTATTTTTGCGATTGGACACACCGTTTTCGAGATATAAGCAAAAGAAAAAAAAAATCAGTACTGTTTTTCATCTGAAGTCGAGGTGTTGGTGTGAATTTTAGTTCATGACAACCAATTTTATTCCACATGTTTTTAGTCGCGATTAAAAATAGTCATATTTAGTTAGAAAATCTAATTTTTAAAATAATTTTGACACATCTAAATCGAATTTGACATTCGATTTAGATGTGTCAAAATTATTTTTAAATTTAGAGAATTTATTTTGCAGAATACCTTTGAGATTCTCATAATCAAAAGTAAGGAATTTTAGTGATAGTTAAGCTAGTTTAGTTCGGTGTACAAGAGAATCGGCACCACTGTTTCACTAGCATACATAGTTCTTTGATGTACATGCAAAGTAAAGGTAATATGTGTAGTTTTTTAAATAACAGTTAACAGCTGTCCAAAAACCAGACACCAGATATTGCCCTAACACACTTCTTTTGTACCCGAAATGCCATTAAAACTTCAACGGAGTTGCCCCATAATATCAGACCATATGATAGCCCAGACGATACGTATCCGTGATATTCAGTGACTGCTGCGTCTACGGACACTGTTGATCGTACACGTTTTATTGCGTATACGAATTTGTCTAGTTTATCGCATACGTAATTGATGTACGATTTCCAGTTACAGTTTTGGTCCATTATTATCCCCAAGAATTTTGTCTTTACTACTTGTTCTAGGATAGTGTCTTCATATTTTATACTAAGAATCTGCAAGTTTGATGATGTTCGGAATGTTTAATATGTCTGCAAAAGTTCCATGGTTTTTGTTAGATAATGTTATGCGAGCAGTATTACCATCTTTGGTGGTGCTTTCATTGGGTCGCACCACATCAACCAGAAGCCCCATTTTTCTCTTACTTCTTGTTGCACCTTTTTTTAGTTTACTTCCATAATTATATGCTCCGGTGAGATATCCTCCATTTTTTTACTTGCATCTTGTATCCTAGACATCGCGAGCCGCCGCGAGACAGCGCTGGACATTTTTCGGTGTAAAAGGGTAAGCGTGATTTCAATTCTCACCCATCTCATCCACGCCTCGCCTCGCCAGTATAAAACCACCTTAAGACACGTATCTACGCGTGCAAAGGACTTATTCCGTACTTTATAAGCGATTCATCTGAGGCTTGAGAAAGCACAAAGTCTAACTTATTAAATTGAAAGGAAGTCGCCTTACAAAATGGGCATCTTATTTGTGACGAAGTGTTAGTGATTATATTGAGCACTTCCCTACGTATTATAAAAAAAGTCCCCCGGAGCGTCTGTCTGTCTGAACGCGATAAACTCAAAAAACTAGAAAACGGATTTTCAAACGGTTTTCACCAATGGACGGAGTGATTCTTGCGGAAAGTTTTTGGTGTATAATTAATTGAGGTTTTGTGTAAATTGGCTGAAATATGACGATTATTATCGAAGATGTCGGAAAAATCATGCCGACTGGGAGCTTTACTGGCATGCGCTGCGTAAACCGTTAAAAGACACATCAAATTTATGTTCTACAGGATTAAAGATTTTGAAAAGTTCAACAAAAAATCCGCGATAGCATATGTCTATCTTCGAAGGATGACCCACAGTAACAATTATTATTTTTCAGAAAAATGAATGGTTTAAAATTTAAAAGATATCACAGATTCAAAATCACGCGTAACAAAATAATTATGGTTGAAGCGCAGCGGTAGGAGTCGATAACCTTTTCCTGGACTATTATTTAGTTATGTAATCCCGGTACTGCCTGGTAGTACGTTCCCGTGGGACATTTTGCGAAATCCACGCGGGCCAAGCCGCGGGCAAACGCTAGTTACCATCTATAAAGGTCAAGTAAAGTTGAATTTTTGCCGTTAATGTTAGGTTTTTTGATGCTTTTACGCAAATGCTGTGCATTTCTTTTATTTGGTCTTCTACCCCATACCCTTCATTGGCTAAACGAAATTTAATTAATTTATTATATATCATACGTATTTAACGTCGTATGATATTAGTTAATACAAATATCTAAACGGCAAAAAAAAAATGGTACATTTATAAAACTGGTAGGATTACTAGCATTATAATTCCGTTTATTCATTTTAGTTGAATTAACTTTTTAATTATTCATAAAATAATATGAAAATAGTTGGATTTATCATTAACAATGTAAAAATCAATGTAATTTCTTTCAGATAACCATGTTATTATGTCCTTTATTTATTTTTACACATATTATTTTACATTTTTAAATATTTCTTAAAAAATAAATATATAAAAACATTTAAAAATACAAAAATTTTAGCCCACCGGTATCGGGAACAAGGTCCTATTACAATGTTATTATAAATTTTTCGATAAAAAATACATTTAAAAAAAATACGATTTGTGCCAACCCTAGCGCCTAAATTTCAGAATCCTGTAAGTTCTAGATACCATAAGATTTGGATGTGATATTTTAAATCGGCACTTCTTAGTGCCAAAACAACAGCTTGTCTCAATATTGAATCCAACTGCCATGAAATAAGCCCGTAAAAAAATAAAATCGAAAATATGTAAAATTCGAAGTTACTCACTACCGGTTAACGATAAAAATTGAGCGTTTGCTTGATAATTTACTTATTATAAAGCATCAAGTAATTGCAATCAAAGATATAATAAAAACGGATTGGATCTAAAGTTATTGCGATTTCTATGGTCTTTATGGAAACCATAGAAAAAAATTAAAAAAAATTATATCTCCAGATTACGACAAAATTGCCACACGGGTATTTTACTCTTACTTTTAAAATAACCTGTTCTATCGGATAAGTTAATAAAAAGGGAATGTCCGCTTTTCGAGGCAAAAACAATACTGTGCGCCGTGTTGTAGTCCACTTATAGACACGATTCATGGGCCTCTTGAACCTTTTCTGCAGCTTGCTCGTGACCGTTTCCAACAGCCATTGTATCTGTGCCGTCAGCAAAGGTTGCAATTAAATTATTTTCTAGTTCAGAGTTATCGCAGGTGTATAGTAAAAACCGGCCAAGTGCGTGTCGGACTACGCACAATGAAGGGTTCCGTAGTTGAGATGAATTTATTTATCCCAGAAACAAACTTAACATTGTAGTTGAAAAACATGTTCTCCCATACATTCCAACTACAAATCGTCGCTCGGCATCCAATACCGCGAATGTGACATTTTTTTTACGTTTTTTTTTTTAATTGCAAGATCACTTATTTGAACGTGTAGAATGAAATAAAACAAAAATCTGATGTTCGTTAAAAATTTCACATTCGCGGTATTAATATAATAATAATATAAATCTGAATACCTTTAAACGAGCAATTCTTGTATATATGTATATATATAATCTGAATCTCGGAAACGGCTCAAAGAATTTTTATGAACTTTTAGTACGCAGGGCGTTTCGGGAGCGATAAATCGATCTAGCTAGGTTTAATTTTTAGAAAACGTCGTTGAAAAAGAAAAATGGTCACGATATTTTTCTTTATTCAAGTAACAAGGACTCATTGTGTTAGTAAACTTATGAACTATGTTAGCTTATTTTACCAGGTCACTCAGAAAGTTTTGCGACTAACAGTTTTTGTCTATGGGATACTGGCTGGTTTTGATATCGATAAAAAATATGACTATTTATTACAAAAAAAAACATAACATTCTAAATTCCCTTCACATTTTTTTACGAGCAAAATCAAAATACTCTGTCTTACTGAAAAGTGGATTTACAACGAGAACATTTTCGTGCGATGATTTTGTACGATTTCAAATGTCGACTTAAACCAGAATAATTGTTTGAAAGACTTCAAATGGTGTTCATAGAAAAAAGCCCTTCTAAAGCGATTGTTTTCCGCTGGTTCAACGAATTTATGCGTGGTCGAGTAATTTTGGCGGACGAAGAAAGAAGTGGCCGCCCTATGACGGCTGTTACATAACAAAACGTGCTGGCTGTGAACATTTAATTCAAGAGAATATGCGAATTACTTATGAAATGGTTCACCATATACTGCAGATCTGACCGGGAAGTGTGCATGAAATTCTACATGGACATCTTCGGGTAAGGAAGATAGTTTCACGCTGGTAACGCAAAATCCAACGCAGGCTCAGAAGGAGGTTCGGATAGAATGGTGCCGAGAAATGATAAAAAATTTGAAGCAGGCTCGTCTCGGCACGTTTAAGATATCATTACGGCTGACGAATCTTGGTTTTATCAGAATGATCGAGAAATGAAGCGTCAGTCGACCATGTGGCTGTTTCAAAATGAACCAACGCCTACCTAAGTGAAGCGAGCCAGTGTGCAACCAAGTGCAGGCAAAATTTTGATCGCAAGTTTTTTTTCTTTGACGGTTTATCTGGTGTCAGTACCCTTACGAGATCAAAGGAGCACCAATACTAAATGGTATGTTACCAAATGTTTGCCAAAAGTTTTTACTGCTGCAAGCAGCAAGCGACCGAACATTGGCCTCCGTGGGCTACTGCTTCACCACGACAACGCGCTGACTCACTTGGCGCTCAAAACAAGGGAATTTTTGGACAGCACACCGGTCAAATTTATAGGTCATCCTCCTTACAGTCCCGATTTGGCTCCGTGCGACTATTTCTTGTTCCCGAAAATAAAAAACGAACTCAAAGGAAAACAGTTTTCATCACCGGAAGCTGCACTGGCTGCATTTGAGAAGGAGATCGAAGAGGTGTTTAATGTGGACTGGAAAATGTGTTATGAAAATTGGTTTAGACGTATGAAACTGTGTGTTAAAGAACTCTTCATTTGCGTCAGCAAATGGAGAGTTCTTTGAAAAGATATAATAAAAAAAACTTTCCGAGTGCCCCACGTAACCTAGTTTAAATTTATTTCACCCCATGGGAGATGACACTGCAGTGATTGATGTACATGTAATCCAGCCTGCTAGTGATCATTTTTAGGATATTGTTGGGATGCACACCTCATTCGCATCGTTGCGTAAAAGCAATTAATATGTGCGTCTGTTAACATTCCCGATGCGCAATGTGACTGTACGAGAATTACCCTAGGCTGATAAAATTTTCGTTTTTCCTAATTATGCTAATATTAGTGTTTAAGTCGGTTCCCCCTTAGGGGAAGAACAGTGCCCCTCCTTTCCGCACAGTTCTGTAGGGCTCGTCCCAGACTGGTCACCCTCCCACCGATATAAGAAAGAAATGAATTCCCTTACCCTAAAACTGCCTTGTCCCGGCTTATAAAAAGTTCAGGGACAAGGATGGGACACTAGGTGAAGTTAATATTGGGAATTCACAGTTAGTAAACATAAGTATAATAATATGAAGCTAAGAAGACAAGAGGGTATGCAAAAGTATATAATATAATATTATGTTTAGTATTATAAATGTTGGAACACCAGCACCTCCCCCCTCGCAGTTGAACACCAATAACTGTAATATAACCTTTATAAGGTGAAGAGGTAAAGGGATCGTTACGCTTGCACTTCAAATCACTATTTATAGCTACGTTAATTTGTCTGATTACAATTTACCCACTTCAGTGAGGCCGGGAACCGTTTTACAACGTTTTGTCTCAATGTACGTGTTCTGCTAGACCTAACGCATAGAGCCTCTGAGGAACCAATACGATTCTAACGGAACACGTTCCCTAAGCATTAAATAAATGTCTTACTCAACCCTAAGACAGAGTACTGCGAAGTCCATCTGTAATTGAGGAAGGCAAGTATCGGACAGTTCTAATCGCGTACTTGTGTGAAAGACACCCTTACGGCGGTATAGCCCCTTTTTACTAAGATAATATAAAACTAGCACAAGCGCACCGTAGACTCAGTCTCTAGCAGAATACATTACGATCGAACCTGGTGAACGCCGAAGTGGTGGTTCGTCACTTCTCATTTCGTTAATCTTCCCCATTTAGAGGATGCGTTGCGGCATTTAAGCGGCTTGCGTCCCAATAGCGTGTCTCGATAAATAGTGACGATTTAGTAATAGTCCTACAGAACGGACGGGGTTTTTTATCGAGACACGGTCCCTAGCGTTCTTTGAACGTCTACCAATTCAGTTTGGGGTACTTGGTGAAGCCTACCCCCTCTCCCGGAAATGTACGTCAACAAGCCTCACGCAAAGTATTCTGTGGCGAGACCTTTTTGGATACAGATATCATCACTAACATTTGGTTGTTTTATAATGCAATTGCACATTGGCTTTATAGCCTAGTTCAGCTTTATATGAGCTGCGAGTATTTATGGTTCTGCCTTCCAAATGTAGTGTGTCAGCTCAAGATCAAGAGTCGTCAAAGGTCAGGAGCATTAATGCTCAGTGTCAAGTATGGTGGAAGGCTTTCGCCATTTCCCTATAACCAAAAGCAAGTGACTACTCTGCCAATGGGTGGATTAGGATATGAATACGTAATACACAGGAATGTAGCGTTAATTATAAACCACTATTCTAAATATGAGTTATTTCGCCATTCTGGAATAAACGATCATTAATAGCTAGTCAGCCATATCACCTAACTGTTACCTATAAGTAATAATACAAATCAATGTACATACTACTACTAAATATAACAGTTAAATTAAAGTTGACACTTACCAATTCCTTAGAGGATTAGGTTACAACTCACGGAATACACCACGTACCAGCTTCGCCTCAGACACCGCTCCTCGATCGTGACTCGTCTCCGATGCACCTAGACTCCCAACCTAACTTGCCTGGACTATCACGTCTGTAGCCTATCGCGACTCAAAACCAACTGCCCTGACTTTCCTCCTCCGTCCCCGTCAATTCCTAAAAAACCACGTTTGGCCCATCTTCCCACACTTTTGCAGAATAGTTTTATGGCCGTTTTTGTACAATTTCTCAATTGTTTTAAAAGGGTCCATTTGAATTGCCGGAGCCCAACTTAATCGTTAACAGATGCTGACTCTGGTATTGTGAGTCGAGATTAGAAATTGGATATTTTACTATTTCTTTAGAATTCGGTGAAATATTACATTCGACCTTTTCGTTCTTTGTTTCCCATTAAATAGAGAATTTATGTGTTTCTAAGTTGACTTGAACCATGTGCTGGTTTTAAAATAATTATAATATTTTGTTATTAAAATAGGAGCAAATGACAGACAATCACAGCAACAAAAACGGGGCAGCCCGCCCCACCAATAGGGACCCTGAAAGCGTTGTTGTATTGGACACGAAGGGTGTTGCACGACCTTTGGGTATATCTAGCCCATAGGCTGCACGTGTAAAACGTTGTACAATAAGCTCGAAACAGAGTAATTTTTACTTTTTATGTGAGCAGCGTGCAAACCTGCGAGCCAGCATGTTCGCCCTTACTGACAACACCCTTTGTTCCCGCCAATATCGAGTCCGTCATTGAGGTCAGGGGTCAATATATGACCAAGATATTTAAACGTAAATACTATTTGTAGTGGAGTCTCATAGAGTAATATAGGTGGTACATTACCTGGTCTACCCCAAGCCTCAAAGACCATGATCTCCGACTTATTGGAGTTATGCATCAAACCATGTATTTTGACATACTGCTCACATTTGGCGACCAACTTTCTGAGACCACAGATTGACGCGCTCAGAAGCACCATATCGTCTGCATAGCTAATATTATTTACACAAATACCATCTATATAGTTACCTACTCTGGTGCTGTTGAGCTCGCCAATCAGCTCGCTCGAAAAGCGAGGGTGAGCTCAACCCTCCCTGCCTCACCCCGCATTCCAACCTGTATGGCCTGGAAAAAGTTCCAGCCTATCATAAACTATTGATGTTGTTACCATACCAATATTTAAAGATGTTTATAAGCTCCGTTGGCAATCTATCCTTCTCCATCTTTCTCCGCAATACGTCATAAGCAACCAGATCGAAAGCCTTGAATAAGTCGAGGAAGCTAACATAAATCTGCGTCCCACGCTGTGTATAGTATGTGACAGTATGCTTAAGACACAACACTGCACTTTCTGTTGACAAACCACGCCGAAACCCGAATTGGTTGTCATGAAAATTTACAGTTTTATTTTTTAGTTGTGTATTAAGCAGACTGTCAAACATTGATATTTAGTTGTTGATATTATAATAGCTAGAGAGATGGGCCTATTGGATGCCGAGCGACGAAATGTAAGTTTGCGCGCACAATATTGAGAGATTTACCATGTTATTTTAAGACCATGGACTTCTTATAGGTTTTCCTTTTATCTATGAGTAAAGAGCCATACTAGGTATTTTTTTCAAAATTTTTGGTCCAGTAGTTTCGGAGATAAGGGGGGGGGGGAATGGTCAATTTTCATTGAATTTCTTAAATATCTTTAAAAGTGTTTATTTTAAAATAATATAAAAAATATATTTAAGATCCTCATAACAAGTCCTTTCATTTGTTATGTCACACGTTACTGTTAGTAAAACTTTTTTTTTAATTTTCTTGTTTGCCCCCTAAAAGTGACCCCTATATTCAAAATTCATTTATTTACGGTACACATTCGTGCTTGGGTCATAAAAATACATATGTGTACCAAATTTCAACTTAATCGGTCCATTAGATTCGGAGTAAATTGGCTGTGACAGACGGACAGACAGACAGACAGACAGACACACGAGTGATCCTATAAGGGTTCCTTTTTTTCCTTTTGAGGTACGGAACCCTAAAAATACAGGACCAGACCAAGTACACTCCCTTGTGGTACTCCAGCTTTTATCTGCCTAAGGTATAAATAGGCGTTTCTTGGTCTTATCCTTAACAATCTGTTTGAAATAACCTAGCATAAACTATTAAATGAGTAAATAAAAGACACTTTTCTTATCTTAATTTTTATTTTCTATGTATAAAACTACCGCGATTGGTGCTTGTCGTTCTGTTGCCAGTTTTTATGCCAGTCTTGGTTTTTGTTCTGCCACTCGGGGTTCCAGTTTTTGTCCCAAGGCTTCCATCTATGCTCCCACCGGTAGTTCTTGTTTGTTTGGTTCTCTGGCTGCTTTGGAGTGGGGCCATGGTAGCCGGAGTACCCGTTGTAGTCGCCGTGATGCCAACTAAAAAAGAAAAAGAGTAAGTTTTAATATTATTGGGTATTTACATTAACAGGGCTTCACTGAATATAGATGCAGAGCGTGCAGTGAGCAGAAAGATTTGTTCATATGAAACTAGTGTCACACCAAATGCAGTGCAATTACAGTGCATGTAGTACGGTAGATTTGATGCGTCATCCCACAAAGCGTTTCATACATTACAAGACCTTCTGCTCGCTGCATGTAATGCTTGCGCATTGCATCTGCATCCGGTGTGGCTCCACCTTGAATAAATTCCTCAGATTTGTTTACAGTCGCGTTCATAACCGCTTGTTTATTTAAAGTGGACGTGGGGCATGGGCGTACCCAGCATTTTTTATGGGTGGGGCAGATGTAAATAAACTCGATAAATAGTAGAAAATTCTTTCGATAAAACAATAACTACGGTTGCGCTCTCGATTCATCGATACCTACTGCATTGTTTCGCGCGGTAATTTTTAATTTTACTAAATGAATAATTAATTTTATTACTTAAATAAACCAATTTTTTTGCTTCGAGTCAGGGAACAAGGTGGGGCAGATGCGCGCATTGGGTACGCCAATGCGCGGGGCGGTCGCTTGTTCAAGTGGTTTATTCTAGATACCCGTTGGACACTAGTATCCGCCGAACAAGCGACGGCCTTTTGACGGCCGGACGCTAATAGTACACGAAATTAGTTCTTCAGCGGCTATTTATCAAGAAAAGGATAGAAAATGCGTTGAAGCGAATAAATGTAAAGGTTAGAACGGGATAGACATAATATTTAACATGTACCCATTGGACATTCTAGTAGCCGTGAAACAAGCGACGGCCTTTTCCTCATAGACACAATATTATCCAGAAATCAGTTCTGCGGGTAGGTATTAACGGAATATAATTATTTCATCATCATGAATGAATTTGCCTTCTTTCTCTATAAGTTCATCATCTCTAGTCTACCCCTTTCTAGCCATATCAACAGAATATCATTATTTTATTCACAGAAGAAAAAAAATGTGACTCCGCGAAGGCTCCCTGGACATGAACCACCCGCGACCTCTAATAGTAGTCTTTGCTAACCACTCGTTATGGTCGCTGGCCACTAGTGGCGTCCGTTGGCCAATAGTGGCGACAGCTGGTCACTAGTGGCGATCGCCAACCAGTCATGGCAGTCGCTGGCTACTTGTGGCAGCCGCCTGTGCTGATACCACAACCGATACGCAAGAAATGTACAGCAATAACACTTACTCGTGATGCCCATGCTCCTGACTATCAGGTCCTTCATGACTGGCATAGTTTCCACTAACGTCCTCTGAATGCTGCGAGTCTTGTCCGAACCTGTTGCCCAGCTGTCCGGGAGAC
Organism: Agrochola lychnidis; assembly: GCA_963680765.1. Lineage (NCBI taxonomy): Eukaryota > Metazoa > Arthropoda > Insecta > Lepidoptera > Noctuidae > Agrochola > Agrochola lychnidis. The sequence goes on along the minus strand of OY796868.1, from coordinate 10,121,831 downwards.
TTCTTCGATAGCTGGTGACGAGTTACTATGAACTCTGCGCCGCGCTCTGCTATCATTATAATGGGGGCCATTGTGTTACCTGAAGTGGGAAGAAAAATGGGTTTAGTTACTGTTAGCTGTTACTGTGTGCACATTAGAAAATTTCGATTTTTTTTTTCCCTTTTAACCTTCCTTTCACAAATGTTTTACTTAGCTGTAAGTTTACTGACGAAATGAAACAAAATAGGTAAAAAATTATATGCGACACTTACCAGAAGGCAATGCTGGCATTATAGATCCGTCTGCGACACGGAGACCTGCAAAACAATAAAATTTTGACATTATTTTATTGCACAAAGACAAACATTAATACCCCATTACGTAATAGATCATTAACGCTAATGATTTAATTAATTTCATCAAAGAACCAATAGAATCGAGTCTAATTTTGCTTTCTGCAACAAGTTAGAACAAGTTAATGGAAGATTGGTATTTAATGATAGCTTTAAAAGTTAAGGTTCGTTTCAGCAACTGGCTGTAACGAACATTACAGGAATCTGGAGTCAAAAGAAGTTGAGGTTATATCAAAGAAAGGATCGAAGATCTTTTTTTTGCCGTAAATTTTTCTAAATGACAAAATTCGAAAAGGTTTTATGACGAAAACTATTTGATCTTATTACATTTTGGGACTATTCAATTTTTGCTTCAGACCATTGGTACCTACATAACTTTGAAAGTAAAGACAGCGGTAAATTATACATTTAAATCTTAACATTAAAACAACAAAATTACCTTGTATCCCGTGAACCTTGAGCTGCATATCCACAACCGCCATAGGGTCGGACTCGGGCCCCATCTTGGCCGTTCCAACCTGATGGTTCTCGGGCGCCGTGTGCTGCTGCGCCAGACATTTGAAGAATTCGTCCGTGGGGTCCCGGCCTCCGCCCTCACACTCCTTGCCGTGCCCTACTGTGGGTATCATGCCGTATTTTTCTCGGAGGATCTGAAATGATGATGAGATGATTAAAAGAGGTGAAATAGCAGGCACATGCAATATTTTTAGTTTTCTTATTTGAAAAAATATTTGCGTTATTTCGCCGATAAAAAAGAAACTTCATGAGAATTAAATAGGGGACAATACAAAATAGCATTATTTGTTTAAATATGCCAATTGATGTGCCAACACAACAAGTGGGCGTACCTACAACAGTTTAGTACAAAAACTAATTATTGTCGTGCGTCTAAACTTCAAGCAATTTTATTTTATACAGCCCCGCATCTAAGGGGGGCAAGTCGGGGCCCGTGCTCCGGGCGCCAACTTCAGGGGGCGACAAATACAAGCGTAGCAGACAAGTGCACCACCCAGCACACCGCAACTTTGCAATAAATCAGACGCGCAGCACATATAATCTTTCTATTTTTTTCTTTTTTACAAGTTTTGGCGTCCCTGTTGGATTGGCGCCTTATCAATCGATAAAATTTGATTAATATGTTGCTGGCAAAATTTTAATTTTGAGAAAATTTGAATTTCGCGGCATCCCCCATAAAAAATTGGCGGGGGGCGGCAGGCGGTAGTTTTTGCCCCGCCTCAAAAAAATCTAGATCCGGGGCTGATTTTATGCAATAGGTACAAACTGAAAATCTTATTCCTATTTTGGCCAACTCTTGCGTAACCAACTTTTGGAAAAGTGACTCTTTGAACAAGAGAAAATAACCAAGGACAATCTTACGGTAGTATTAGCTAGTTTGTATGCGATTCTCGCGGCGTCAACGATCACGTTGAGCTCATGGTCCTCGTAGAAGTAGTTGGGCTGCATCACTGGTGGCTGCGTGGGGTCTACTGACCGGATCGAGACGAAGCCTCGACTACGCGGATGTAGCGCTATCGCTGAGATCCTGGATGGCAAAGAAACATTATTTATTTTGGAACAATATTTTGATTTAAATGAGTGTCCATGGAGTTCTTTGCCCGTTCTTACTATCTTTGGAATGGGTTGACAATGGTGCCGATTCCCTTGTTCACAAACTAAACTAAATTTAAGTTCAATGCATCTTTTTCTTTCTATTTCATTAAGAAAAGGACAGAAGATAAATTTTAGTTTAGTCCTGTCAAATTAATCAGCGCCTGTCACTACTCCATACAAGTTTAGACGTGATTAAAAACTTGCCTACTAAAATTACGTCAATTTACGTCAAGGACTGTATCTGAATTCTGAAGCTAGCAACTTGACGTAGAAATTTAAATACACCAGAATAGTGTTAAGACAAACTACCCCGGGCCCCCCTACTCGAGGAATTCAGGTGTGATGTTATGAGTGTGAGACTTCCCATCAGCCAAATAACTTGCATAAAAAAGTAAAACTCACGAGATATGCCTCTTTTCTGCGCTATCGTCTAATGTCTCAGGTTCGACAATGGCTCCATTACCGCATGACGCGTAGTATCCTCCGAAGAAGAACTGCACGTCGGGGTGACGGCCTCCGGCTGATGCCAACCGAGAGTTCACTTTACCTGTCAACTGTAGGAAGAAAGTATTAGGTGATGGATTTCCGCGATAACAAGTAATTGCTCCACTAAGCGTAATACTTCATTGAACTATATCTGTTGGTAGCCCACCACCATCCAAAACTGGAACACGTACTTCACTATAAAATGTCGAAGGACTGGGTTGAATCCATTATTTAATCATTTTGTCATGCACTATAAGCACCTCAACTCATACTCAACCAAGGATGAGCTATAATGAGATATAATGAAATTCATCATCTGCTTCGCCTTACCCCAAATATGTTGGGGTCAGTTTCTATTCTAACCGGATGCAGCTGAATACCAGTATTTTACAAGGAACGACTACCTATCTAACCTCCACAACCCAGTACTCTGGGTAACAACAGATAATATAATAAAAGTAGGTACAGACGCCAGCACATCAAGCTACCCGAAACTGTCAAATTTTCCCAATCAACTTTGAACCTTATTCTTCAGTAATAAAGTTGAAAATCTATTAAATAAATTTGACAGATTGCAGAGCTTGAAGTGCTGGTGTCTGTACACCAAATAATTATGATAAAGCTCGTATAGTTTAATCTTACCTGAGACATTCCAGTGCTGGACAAAGGACCGGTTCTGCTCAACAAGTACTCAGTAGCCACATCCCAGTTCAAGTCCGGAATCATGGGTTCTTTAGTCAGAGTGAAGTCCAGGGTGACTCCAACGTGGTTCTGAAGGTTCTGGCCCACGCCTGGCAGGTCTTTGATAGTGGGGATGTTGAACTTATCGAGAGTTTCTTTGGGCCCGATGCCGGAGAGCAGCAGGATTTGAGGAGTGTTCAGAGTACCTGCGGTGAGGATTGCCTGGAAAAATAGAAACGTGTTTTTATGAGAAACAGTAGGTACAATAGACTGATTTAATTGTGATAAAATAAATACTGAAATTAAGAGGAGGCTCCCTAAATTGTATGCTAATTTGCATTAATTTTCTGAAAAAATTCACGCATACAATCAAAATGGAACTTTAGAATATGATTTATTGGATCTTTTTCTTTCCAAATAGAAGACAGTAAGTACCTAAGTAATTGGAACATTTTCGCTCGATTATTTTTTTCCGAAATCATCTTTTTTAAAGTTTATTTGAAATAAAAACAAGATTACTCGGCTTTTATGTCTAAAATAATTATTGACAATAAAAAAATGTTGTTTTTTATCCGAATATAAGATATTTTTTCTCTTGATCAATTATTACTTTAGTTATAAACGAAATTTAGTTCCGTCACAGATTACGTTCCGTGAACGATAAAGAGCGCACGCGATATTCAACTTTATTACTGATGTGTTAGCGTTTAGCACATAGGTAGTGGAGTCGTGGGGTGCTTGGGAGCAGAGTTTGCGTAGCAATTGTCTTTGAAGTTCCTGGTCTTAATGTTAGTAAATAAATTGGTATGCCACAGGCAGTCATTTGTCATTTTCTTCCATTTTATTTTATGCCACAGGTAGGAAACTTGCATCGTCTAAATGGGGCTTTAGAGTTCAAATAGTTACCTCTTTATTAACTCCAACAGTCTTCGTAACACCATCCTTCACGTATTCCACGGCGGTGACCTTCTTGGAGACAGGGTCTACAATGACGCGTGACCCTAGTGTATTGAGCATCACGTGCAGGTTGGCTCGTTTCGAAGCAGGCCTGAGGTAGGCACGGGCTGTTGTGTAGCGGGTACCACCACTGTGGAGGGAAAGATGGTTACTAATAGGCTTATAATGTACATACTTGGACAAGTTTTTTGTGGGTAGAGCCATTGGTGCTGATTCCCTTGTTCACAAACTAAACTAAATTTAAGTTCAGTGCATCTTTTTCTTTCTATTTCATTAAGAAAATTAATCAGCGCTTGACGTAAGTTGACGTAATTTTAGTAGGCAAGTTTTTAATCACGTCTAAACTTGTATGAAGTAGTGACAGGCGCTGATTAATTTGACAGGACTAAACAAAAATTTATCTTCTGTCCTTTTCTTAAAGAAATAGAAAGAAAAAGATGCACTGAACTTAAATTTAGTTTGGTTTGTGAACAAGGGAGTCGGCACCATTATGTCTGCAGCTTCGACAATGAGCTTATCTTAAGTAGGCAAAGTAGACCTCATTCGAAACCGTTACCATATTCAATTACTTAGAGATAACACGTCATTCCATATGTTTGGCGTCGCAGCTACTCCAACAAAGAATAAATTTACATACCTACTACTAGTTTATAAAAAGTCGCTACTAGAATCTGAAAGCTGTATGAAAAGACCATCCACGAGTGACAACACAAAGTTTTGTACTTTGATCCGTCACATCCTTTTTTTTTTTTAAATCCTCTTGGATACGTAACCTCCATCTTGGGAGAACGGAAAGTTATGTCGGACTCCTACCGTCTAAAACCCCACTGTTCTTACTACTACCATGTTTCGGGGGCCCGGGACATACTTGTACATTTGCCGCACCCCCGATTGGCATCAGCCCGCCATGCCTAGCGGGCCCCATCAACCCGTGCGGCCGATCCCACGACCGCACGTCCTCTCATAAAGGTGCGCATGCAACACTACGTGCTTCCTCTTTGGGCCTGACTGTTCAGGCGACGACACAGCCCCGATTTCGTCGCCCGCAGACCCCGGGTGTTTCACACAATTACATACACCACTTACCACTACATTTTCTGACTTGCCAACAACATTCCCTTTACCTGTTATCTCGTAACGTACATTCTTTGAGAAGACTCTTTCAAAACTTACTCATTCAAAGTCTGAGCGATAGTGAAGCCGGTGTTGGTCTCTCCGTTCAGGTCACTGGTCGGTGGGTATCCCAACTCAATGGCTCCTGACACCACGTCGTGAGCAAACTGAGGCGCGTGGCGGAACTGCTCACAGAAAAACAGAAATAAATGGTCATAAAATTCCTTACAGCTACTGTAGCATAGATGGGTAATTTAGTAGATAAATAATTTTGAATCACCAATGAGTATGTGTGGCGCCATCTACATCGGCACATGCGAACTACGCATCACACAAATCCTGCATCGCGCAATTAGAGTTTACCGCGCTAACACTATATATATATATCTTCCTCGACATCAATCGTTGGGCAGTTGCCCACCAGACACGACACCCGTCTGGTCGAAGGATCCTCCCTTTTCTATAGAGGATGAGTGAGCTTTACACCCTGTTTACCCCTAAATAGTTAAGGCATTTATGTCTTTTTAAAGCCTTGCAAAGCTTAGATTTGAAGCCAAAGCCCTTTAACACCCTCTGACAGGGTAAGGTGGAGGAGCTAAAGATATTATTAAAATAAAGGCACCTTCTGCACTGGCAGTGGTCCTCCCCGACTGTGATACTGCGCCGACACTCCGTTCCCGATCTCCTTGTTATCCTCGCTCTTCAGGAAGTAAGGCAGCACTTCGTACCAGGACCAGCCTGTGGCGCCGTTGACTGCCCAGCCGTCGTAGTCAGCCGGCTGGCCTCGCATGTACATCATGCCGTTGATCACTGAGCATCCACCTGGGGAGACACTTGGTGTTTAGTGAGGTATTTAACTATCACTGCGTCATAGTATAAAGAGAGGTAGTAAGCTATCTTCATAGAAATGCACACTTAACAAAATCTCGACCGGTTTCTCACGAAAAACGGGTCGAGATTTTGTTAAGTGTGCGTGCGGGGACGCATAGATACTATGGCCCCACACATACAAGCCGCGCGCGGTGCGTTTCTATGAAGATAGCTTACTACCTCCCTTTATACTATGACTGCGTTAGCCAAATAATTATTGGTGTTTATTGGTAGGATTTTTACTAATATAGCTGTTGACCTCATTTGCTTTATCAGTTGACACCAATTCCATTATATTCAAACCTTACTAACCTAACTATCTGTCACATGAACAAAAAGACCATAAATCTTTTTTTATTATGGAAGTGACACTCAACCATACGGTGATAAGGCAATTACAAGTATTTCTATTTTCTTAAATGGCCCTCGGCAAACTTCGTGTTTCGTCAGTCGTCGGATTTCTATCAGTTAGCCTTTGCACTTGGTGCAGACCGGACGCTCTCAATGGACTTGGAAGTATATAGAGTTGTTAATGCTCTTTTAAGCCACTAAAGTCGCAGGCACGACAGATAGGAAAATAGTTTTATAGGTCTATAGAGTTCACACGGAAATCAAAACAAAACAACAATAATGTACTTAGTTCTGAATTCAAATGATTATACACGATAAATCTAATAATTGATGGACATGGAAATTAGCATTCGTTTGTATTCGGAAATGCGATGATACCCGAGGGACATTAAAAAAATCGAAATACCGAGGGTGTATCAGAAAGATGTTGTCAATTTAAGCGTGTGGTACAGACCATCAAACTGAACAACTTTCTATATGGGACCAACATCTTAATCGAGAAAAAAATAATCAGCCGTCCCATACATTTGGGTTGAGTATGTATTGAAGCATTATACTAGCTGTTAGCCGCGAATTCGCCAGCGCGGACATCGGGAATTATCCATTACCTGTTAAAGTAGTCCAGGTCCCTCTCACCGAGAGCAGGCCTATGTCCCAGCAATGGGAACATTATAGGCTAACTATATATTAAAATAGGTCCTATGTCCCAAAACAGGATATGGTCTATCCTTGTGCCAAATTTCAACGAAATTCATTCAGCCGTTAAGACGTGAAAAGATAACAGAGAGTTACTTTCGCATCTAAATTATTATATAATACAAGCGGACCCAACAGATGTTGTCCTGTCCGAACAGCTCCGCCTACCGGGTCCAATTGTATTTTCAAACCATCCAGGGACCCATTCAAATATACACACAAAATTTCATCCATGTCGGTCCAGCCGTTTAGGAGGAGTAAGGTGACAAACACACGTACAGAAGAATTATATATAGGGTGGCAGGGACATCGACGCGAAAACTGTTACCATGGATTCAGTACATGATTCTGAACCCCCTGCGTTGAAATTTTTCATCGGTTTTTTTTTTTTAATCAGCTTTTTCATAGAAAAGTGGAATACCTACGCGGTCAAAATGTATGGAACAGCAGATTTTTTTTTTCAATAACCGACGAAAAATTCAACGCAGGGTCTTTCAAAACCATGTACTGAATCCATGGTAACAGTTTTTACGTCGATGTCCCTGCCACCTTGTATATAAAGATAATAATAGTTTATAGTACCTATTAGTCTTATTTCTATAGGTACTGATCAGAGCTAGCTTACCCAACATCTTTGCCCTAGGCCAATAGCACTTTCCGCCGCTATCGAGACAGGCCTTCTCCTGCTTCTCAGTGTGGTACTGCCAGTCCGTGTCATCTCGCTCCCAGTACGCGGTCACCCAAGATGGCACTCCTGACTGCGTCGGTTCGTCGCCACCTGCTTCTAGCAAGAGCACCTGGAGAGAAGGATACGGTGTTATTATTACGTAGGTAGGTACACACGGCTACACATCAAGCATTGTACGGAAATCCTATACAATGCGAGATCAGCATAAAACTGGAAATGGATAGCTTGTTATGGAGCAGCGAGGATTTTAACTGACTTGAGATTCAATAGATTATGAGGATAAAACTTGATAGGTAGCAGGGGCGTAACTACCGCCGTATTATAGACACGGGGCCCCCAAGTTACAGGGGCCCCCGACGCGACGTGTGTAAGCAAAAAATTGTAAAATATTATCCATTTCCTAACTTTCTTATTGATAACAGACCCGTATGAATTATTTCTACAGAAAATATTAAAATTAACGAAATTTCTTTATGGTTTACAGAGGCTTTAGGCACGGTCCAATTCTCATGCTCTTGCATTCTCTTAGTGAAATCACAATGACAGCTTAAACAAGTTTCCCAGTCAGGACGCTCAAATTCTCGAGTTCGCTTCGCTCGCTCTTGCATTCCATTAGTAAGATCAGAACAAGGGTAGGTTTTTACTTGGCCGTAGTTGAAAAATACGACTCGAAGCAAGAGCCACCACCAGAACTCATAAGCTTTATTTAGCACTCCCCTGTAGCAATTACCAGTGCCATTATTATTTTCGTTTATTCATTATTTTCTATAAAATATTTTTAATTATTTCTTTAAAATAATTATATAAAGCATTAAAATATATAAAAAATTGTGGTCCGTCAGTTTCGGGAGCAAAGTCTAAGCTACTGGTGGTTAGGGTTGCAGAGACAAGAACCTCCTCACAATGCGAGCCGTATCGAGGAGTGCTGCCTTCTGAATCAGGCCCTTGGTCCAGCCGCCTAACGAGAGCCCAGTCCACTGGCCGTTACGACAATCGGCACAATAACAGCCGAGCTCATATTTCACATGTTAACAACCTCGTGTGACAGAAGCTCACGAAAAGAGACTTCATCAGCATATGAACGTCGAGGCAATCCAGCTTCTCGACCACACAAACATAGTTAGAAGTCTAAAAAGAACAAAACCGTTCGAGCTAGTGTTTAGTGTTAGTGAATAGTGTAAAGTACAAAAGTGCCAAACAAACACAAGAACGAAGTGTATTCGCCTTAATAGAGACAATAAGAAAAGTGCTATTGGACACATTCTTAGTAAAGACAATTTAATAGTTTCGGTTATAATTAAATTACTTATTAGTCTATTTATAAGGCTAGATTGTAATAAGATTAGGGTTCATCCTATTTTTGAACCTTAGGACAAGGGGAAAAAAAAAACCTCGTGTGTTAAGTCGAGAAATTTGATTTATTTCTTTTTCTCAGCTTTCACGAGGTTCTTCTTCTTTATGCGGAATGGTAACATCGACAATCATGGCGCGGTGCGCTAATCGATCTATCACCACTATATCAGGCTTAATGTAATTAAACATTTTTTAGGCCGGGAAAATCCCATAGTTCAACTTCATACAAAAACTGTTTTTCAAACGCAAAATTAACTGTGTGGAACATGTTTGACGATTACTTCTAGTAAGTACATAATTTGATACATTTTGCTTCGGTTTACTGCCCAGAGCTTCCCACATAGACATACCAAAGTTTAATTAATAATTTCACGCTAAATTAAATACATCTTTTAACGTTACGTACCTACGTAACATTAATAGATGTTTTTAATTTGTTAACACAGGTACCTTTGTGAAACAAGTTATTATATAATAAAGATGTAAAAATTATAATTATTAATACTTTTTGTTTCCCTAACAGATAATGACGCCATTTTGGTAACCGCAAAGTTTTGTTTCATCGTGTAAACAACAAAAATATGTTCAGAAGCTCAGAAAGCAAGGAAAAAAAAAATGGTTGTCTGGTTTACGGACGATAATTTTACGTGATAACGTCACAAGCCGAACGCTTAGGCCGATCGTGCCTCTCTATCGCTTGTTCCGCGCTCTCGCTTGCACGCTCGGCTCAGGCGGAACGTGACACTTTTTCGTGCGTGCAGCCGGCGTTCATCGATTTATAAGACGTTGTCACGTCAAAAATATAAAGGAATCGTCTTATTTAAAATGATCGTCCCTTCAATGCTTGTTGCATATACATTTCAAATATTTGTATATAATTTTTTATGGGGGGACGCGGGTCTAGTTTTAAATTAGACGATAATTATTAGGTAGGTACATATTCCCTGAAGGGTTCAGGAAAGTTACTTTTTTTAAATCCACAACGGGGTAGCTCTTGGCCTGCATCTCCCATGATGGTAAGTGATGATCAGACCGTAGGTGGAAGTAAGCTTCACCCGGAAAGCTCAACCCCAGAGGAACTGGCTATCTTACCTCTAATTGCCGAAACACAACAAATGACGACAGACTTAGATAAGATGGTGGTAACTAGCCAGGCGGACTTAGAATAAGCCCTACCACCAACCAAACCGAGCAGAAAATTTTGCCCCCACTGGGAAACGAACCCGGGACCTCTGGGTCTGAGACAGGTGGTGTAACCACTAGACCACAGAGACGGTTTTTGTTACTACACTGACATTTCACCAGTTGTGTTTCGTTTCAGTCCCATTTAATGGGAACGAGCTTATACCCCTTACCCATAAATGATAAATGCGTTTCCAGGTTGCGACTTTTCGTTAGTCTGTAGTCGGCTTAGATCATACTCATCCCTAGTTGGAACTCGCTCGGTCCGTATATATATTTACTGTACCTATTTCTATTTGTATATGTCCCTCGGGTATCATCGGATTTCCGAATACAAACGAATGCTAATTTCCATGTCCATCAATTATTAGATTTATCTTGTATAATAATTTGATTTCAGAACTAAGTACTTTATTGTTTTGATTTTCGTGTGAACTTTATAGAGCTGTAAAACTATTTTCCTATCTGTCGTCTTGTCGCCTGCGACAATTTAGCAGCTTTCCTACCATTTTTAAAATAAATTGCATTATGTTAAAAGAGTATTAACAACTCTTTAAATTTCCAAGTCGATTGAGAGCGTCCAGTCTGCACCAAGTGCAAAGGGCAACTGATAGAAATCCGACGACTGACGAAACACGAGGTTTGCCGAGGGTCATTGAGAAGAATATAGTTGTACTGTACCTATGTACATGTATAGCTAGAAGGCGCAAAGTACTGATGGCAAGAAAATTGCTAGTGTGATTACGTGACATAACATAACATCACGCTTGTTTCCTCGAAGGGTTTGGCAGAGGTGTACATACGTAGTACCTACACCCACATTTTCCGTTATGTTTAAGTTACATGTAATAGGAGGCGAGCCCATTTCTATCAACCGGGCAATAATTCAAACTCCGGGCTGCTACTGAGAAATTCCTGATGGAAAATCCCAATAACACTTTGCCCACCCTGGGAATCGAATTCAGGACCTGGCTCAGCGCTTGCGACCACTACCTAGCTTCCTAGACTTAACGAAGTAGGTAGTAGGTACCTATACAGAGTGGCATACATCGACGCGAAAACTGTTACCATGGATTTACAAGATTCTGAAAGCCCTTGCATTGCATATTTAAAAAAAACTTTTTACAAAAAAAAACAACCGACCTCCAAAAAAAACACTACAAAGTGAAAAATAACTTTAATTTCGGAAGTCGGTGTCTTGGGTTTTGTATTTTCGTTTTTTGCCACCGACTTCCGAAATTAAAGTTATTTTTCACTTTGTAGTGTTTTTTTTGGAGGTCGGTTGTTTTTTTTTGTAAAAAGTTTTTATTTTTCACTTTTTAGTTGTGGTACCTACCCCACACACATTCGAATACCACTATCTGCTACCAATGACAGAAACTTAACATATCATCTACATACTAAGTGCGAAAAAAATACGTATTTTGTAGCTAACTCAAAAACTGTCCAAGCAAAGTTAATAAAATTTATATGGGACCAATTCGAGAGCACACCCTTTCAAACAAAAAAGAATTTTCAAAATCGATCCACAATTGACGGAGAAATCGGTGGACATATATTAAAAAAAAAAAACAAACATACGCGACGAACATATAACCTCCTCCTTTTTGGAAGTCGGTTAAAAAAAAAAACTGCTGTTTCATAGAAAAGTGCAATACCTGCGCGGTCAAAATATACGGAACAACTAATTTTAAAAAAACAGTGGCACTCCGGGAGTGCTGACAGAAGTGAAAAATTTAACAATTTTACTGTGCAGGAAATACTTTTCTTTTTTGGAGTCGGTAAAAAAAAAGGGAAATGTCAATCATGTCGTTTTCATGTCTCAATGTTTGGAATTTTACAATTTTTTTATTTAAAAAAGTGTCCGTGGAGTTTCTTGCCCGTTCTTCTCCATAGGTACCTACCTACTACGCTTTGGAATGGGCAACTAGCTTCATATTTCTGACTGACTGATTTCTTGACAATTCAAAAGTGCCTGTAAATGGTTTAATTCAAATAAATGCTTTGAGTTGAGTCATTAATCCCAAAAAAAAATGTAACGCGCGTTGATGTCTTTTTAATGGTCAAAAGCTGGTGTCGGTCAAAGTGTCTCGAGTTCAATTGTTTTTCCCATCTCAAAAATGCCCAACGCGCTTAAAGAAGTTTTCACTTAAAAAAAAAAGTAACAGACAAAAAATTTCAACTCATGTAGTGAATTCATGGTAACAGTTTTCGCGTCGATGTCCCTACCAACTGTACCTACCCCTATGTTTTATAAATTGTAGGTATATTAGTACCTAATCCTTCTGCTGTATTTATTTACTGTGTGTCTTATGTAATTATATTATTTACCGCCCACCTTACAAATATAATTGCCCATATACAAGTTGATAAGGTTTTTGCTACATTTTTTCTAATCATCGCCGTTGTGTTGAACAGGTTTTGAAGAATCTCCATTGAAGATTGTGAGAAACCCGGCTGTTAATATTTCAAGTTTTAATATGGTTTTACAAATGATGATACCACGTAGGTACGGATTGGAAAACCGTAATAATACATTTGGAGACGTTCATCGGAATAAGCTATCTTTAAGGTTAAAGGTTGTATAGTATAAAAGTTGTCATTATAATAATTGATAAATTACTGAATATTATATAGTTCTTTGTAATTCTTCTTACAGGTTATTTAATTTTATTGTAAATTTGCGTAGACCGTGACTCATAACATCGCCTTGGATGAGTCTGTAAAGGTGTTATAATTTGTGATTTAAATATATAAATAAATAATTAAGAGAATCCATCAAAATGTTACGAGCTAGTAGGTTCTATACAGAATCAAATCGCTCTTTGCCGAGCTCTTTCTGAGCAAGTAAAGTAAGGCATAACTAAACCTCAGTTTTGTGACTAGTTTTTGTCCCTGGTTTCGCCCGCGTTGAGGTCTGAAACTATCCCACGGAAACGTACTATCAGGATAAAAAGTATCCTTTGTCTTAATCCATGTCATGGTCTACCCATGTGTCAAATTTCATGCAACTCCGTTCAGCCGTTTTGGCGTGAAAACGGTGTAGGTACTGTAAGGTTTTATGCAAGAAGCAACCTCATGATGTGCATGCAGGCTGGTGAGAAAGCTGCACTCCGAACAATCTGACAGAATATTTTTAAAATAGTATTGGAATATGTTTTCTTAGAAAAAAAAGTAATTGAGACCCAGCCTGGTTGTCAAGTCGGCGATTATATAAGATATTAATGTAAAACGTAGCTCGGTTTTCTAGTAATAATTATCATTATGCTTGATCTATGAAGTGTTTTATTCGTCCGGGTACTCGTGGACAAACAAAGTGTTTACAGTACCTAGCAGAATCCTAACTAATATTTTATAATATTAATACCTACTTCGGTTTATATCGACTACCTAGAGGCACCAAGATCTTAAATAGTAAGTAAGGTCAGTGATGGTCTCGCGAAGGAAGAGGCGGAACGCGTGAGGGAGATGCAAATTTCGCGCCCTCGCGCCCCTAACCGCCGCAGGAGATTTCCAGCCACCGTAGGCGCGGGCTTGCGGACGGTGAGCAATGGGTAGCTCGCCGTCCGATAAAGACCAAGCCCGGGTCGACGGCGCGTTGTGTTTCACGCGCGCCTCAAAGAGATGTCAGCAGAATTCACGGGGTCCGCTAGGGCCGATGCCTGCCGGGGCTGCGAAGAAATCCGAAAGGGAGATCGTGGCTCCCGGCAACATGGCAACCGAAGGAACACGGGTGGGTTTTAGTCAGGAAGAGTCTGACACGCCCTCCCGCTCCACCCAGAGCGGGAGAAGTTATTTGATAATTTCCCAACCAAACAAAAAAAGGTCTGTGATGGTACGCCTGTCTCTTCCTTTTTACAATACAAAGTGTTGGTACCGAGTAGGTACCTACTTTAAAAAATTACTTGGACGTCCTAATCGAAGGACTTTATCTCTACGGCTCTACCCAAATCATGGTAATCGAGGAAGACGCAGCTTTAGACAAAGATCGGCGACCTTGCATTGATACTCCATGGTTCTTACAACAATGCATGGTGACAAGTCATGGGTGCCAGCGTGAAATTGACGCGAATGTCTGTCCATTGTTCTGAACCTAAAGGCCTAGAAACTCAATTTGGCGCAGATGAATGATTCGCCGCTTTATTTTTGACAAATAATATGTTATGTATTCTAACTAAACCTAGGTTGCGCATTCCAAATTGGTACCTAAGGGGTAACTTTACACGTTACTATGGTAGCACTGAAAGATCCGAAAAACTGTGGAAAAACCATTTGAAGAGCTGCTACTGGTAACGGTAAGACACAAAGACAGCTTTCGATTCCACCCACTTTACATAGAACTCATACGGCATGCCACCATATATACTTATTGGAAGTGAACCCTCCGTGAGGGTTACCGGCATTAAGTGTGAGTTAAAGTTAACCGTCGCAGACGGTCAACGGCATTAGATTTAAAACCGTGTTATAAAACACTGTGAAACGAAGTAAAATAGTGTTTTCAGGGAGTCTTGTCGCTATGCGTAATTTCTAACCTTTTAAATTTTTTGTGAATATTTGTAACCGTGAACAAAAATGCTTTGATTTTAAAACCAACGCATATACTAATAAATATTGTTAAAATATACATCAGATTTTATTTTCACGGTTTATATGCTAAGAAAAACCTACAATTAAAAGCCCTGCGCGAGGGCGTCCGGCATCCCAGATGCGACTAGGTGAACCCTGCAGGAGGGCTCCCGGCACTGAACGTGTTAAATTAAAAGTTTCATACCTTCCACTGAGGATTCTCAGAGAGCCGGGAAGCCATGACAGCCCCCGCAGTCCCACCACCAACCACCACGAAGTCATAGTTCTCATCAGGCTGGTCCCTGCTGGTGACCCGGTTGCAGGGGTCAGCCAGGTCGCAGCGTCCGTTCACGTACGCCTCCAGGATTGTCATGAACAGCAGGAACTGGTTCGGGCAGGCCGATACCATGGAAGGACCTACTTCCCGTATGGGGCAGCCGCATGCCTGAGAAAGAGATAAAAATATTAAAGTCTGTTCAATTCCGTTTTTCCAATTGATGATATTTCCACTTAGAAGAATATCAACTTTATGAAAGTGTAAATTGACGAACTATTAAAAATATTGAAAAAGTCATAAATAAATTGTATCTAGTTGTAGCTGGACTTTATGTGTGAATTTTTAAAAAAGTCGTTTCGAAAAACACATAATATTTGTTTACATGATTGGAACTGCCTCGTTGGTCTAGTGGTCGCAAGCGCTACTGCTGAGCATGAGGTCCTGGGTTCGATTCCCGGGTCGGGCAAAGTGTTGTTACCTAATGGGTTTTTCTATCTGAAATTTCTCAGTAGCAGCTCGAAGTCTAGATTTGTGCCCGGTTGATGGCAATAGGCTCGACCCCTATTACATGGTACTTAAACATAACTGGCGAAATGTGGGTGTACCTGCTACAGGGACACCTCTGCCCAACCCTTCAAGGAAACAAGGCGTGATGTTATGTTATGATTGGAAACTAAATCGCAAACGCAGTTTACGTTAGACCCTTTTCTGTTCCTAGTAAGTGAAACTAAGGAGGTACTAATCACTGAGGAGATATGTCGAAAGCGAACAGTGTTGAACATTTATTCATGATAATACACTGCGATCATCAACCATCCGCCTAAAAGTAGCAAAATAGAAACAAAAAAACAAAACAAAGCAAAAAAAAACAAACAAAAAGCAGGTTAAAAAACAAATAAAGCAGAAAGAATGAATAAAGCAGATTTTGCTAAAGGTACTTAGGACTGTCCGTTATAAAAGATCGAAAAAAGAGGCAGTTAAGTAAGGGGGCAGTTAGGTACCATTAACTTTTTTGAGAGCAATTCCCATGTCTCATAAACATACATAATTATATGACCTTGACCTCTCAACAAAATACGGAAATCGGTGTACAAATGAGGAAACAGATACACACGCAACGGAAGAATTTACTGTCGAAATGAAAACAAAGGGTTATTAGAGAGTAATTGTTTATAATGACATCGATTATATTTATCTGGTAAACGAGGATTACCACCGAGAAGGTAGGTACTGACATAAGAAGCCAATTAATGAATGATTGAAAAGAACAGTAACAAAAACGTTGGCATCTCCATTGCACTTAGGTGAAGGAATAATCTTGAGCTCGCTTACTCTAAAGGAAACTGTTTTTTTGTCGACAAAGAATGGAACCTGGAACTTAATATTTGCAAAAGCATGAAGTTGAAACGGTATTAAAGATTGGGTCAATTCTTAATCGTCGGGCATATTTGCTGACGCAAGAGTCTTACGCCATTAAGCGTAAGAAAACAGCTTCTCTGATGCGCCGGATTCGGGGGAGCGCCAACAGAATCCTAAAGATGATCGCTGAGAGGCCTGAGTCTGCAGTGCTGGGTAGGTTCATTCAGCTTCACGTGACGAGATGATGTTTTTTTTTTTGACATGAGTGATTTTATTATTTGCATTTTGAATTTTATGTATATTGTGCAACATGGTAACATAGTTTAAAGACCTTTTTAACTAAGAATTTATGGACATATCGATTAGTTTAAATTAAGTGATGATTTTCACGTAATCGAATCAGAAATGAAGAGATCCGCAGGAGACCCAAGGTAACCGACATAGCCCGAAGAATTACCAAACTTAAGTGGTAATGGGCAGGGCACATTACTCGCAGAACGGATGGCCGATGGGGCCGAAAGGTTCTGGAGTGGCTACCACGTACCGGAAGACGTAGCGTTGGAAAGCCTCCCACAAGATGGACCGATGACCTCGTGAAGGCCACAGGAATCCGCTGGATGCGGAAAGCACAAAATCGGTTGAAGTGGCGGTGCTTTGGGGAGGCCTATGTTCAACAGTGGACGTCTTTCGGCTGAAATGATGATGATGAAGTGATTTTTTTATTTTTATTCAATAATCTACCAGAAAATGGGATTTTAAGGTTTCCTGCTATCTTTTGCCTTTAGTAGTCAGTAGGCAAAGGCGCCTTAGATTGCCAAATGTTCAGGAAAAAAACGGGGTGTATGTGGACTAATCTCGTGCAATTTGTTAGCTGCAAGAAAAAACTTTACCTACTTACTAACGACAGTTAACAGTAACTCGTCGACAGCGATGCGGATGAATTTTTCGACGCTATATTTTAGTTTGTAAATAGTTCTAGTTAAGTTAGTATATAATATCTATTTTTATTTTGTAAATAATTAATACTTACTAACGTGTTTAAAAAAATCCTTTCCGATCCGAAAGGGGCACATAGGTAGGTACCAATAACAAAACCAAAAAGAGATAAAGAACCTTATTATTTTTGAAAATCGGAGCTCATGGCTAATTAGTAACAGCCGCACGGTTCGATCCATCAGGTTAAGCTACGCTTGCCGAGGTTGGTCTGTAAATGGGTGACCATCTTAACATACTGAGACTCCTCCGTGCCTCGGAAAGGACGTTAAGCCGTTAGTCCCGGCTGTCATTCGTGGATCTTTGACAGTCGTTACGGGTCGTCAGAAGCCCGAAAGTCTGACAACCAGTCTTACCAAGGGGTATCGTATTACCCAGTTACTGGGTTGTGGAGGTCAGATAGGCAGTCGCTCTATGTAAAATACGGTATTCAGCTGCATCCGGTTAGACTGGAAGCCGACCCCAACATAGTTGGGAAAAGGCTAGGCAGATTGATTGATTATTTTTTAAAATAAAAAAGAACCAAATTGCTATTTAAAATTCACGTTTTTAGTAGGTACCAAAATTTCCCCAATTACATTCAAAATCAGCATCAGTATTCAACATGTGACAAGGTTATGACTTGTATGACCGGCTGCACGACACCCGAGTACGATGTATTTGGAAAAACCAACTTAAAATAAAAAGAGGTATGTTTCAATTCTTTTTTTCTGAAAATGATCTAGCACTATCGGATCATGGATCGGACAGGGTGTTTTTTACATCTTGTTATAATCGAAAGGATAGATGTAGAGTAGCTATAGAAGTCTTTATGAATAGGTACGGTCTATGCAAAGTTTTATATTTCTGAAGCTTAGTACCTATTGCCAGCAAAGATGTTGTGGATGTAGATTTTTTAAATCCACGGATGAGGATGCGGATGCGGATTTTTGGAGGCTCACATCCGCGGATGTGGATGCGGATCTCAAGTTTTTTTAAGGCAGCAAGGCGAAATTCAAAATTTCTTACGTTTTTTGCAAATTGCAGCGCTGTTTCGTTATATGTTGATCATAATTCAATTTGCGGCATATAATAAAATAATTACTAAATTATAATCATTTAAATAGCCCTCGAAATTTTATGTGTTTGATGGATATAAAACTATTTCGTGAAAATGTGACGATTTAGAACTAGATTGATAATTTAAATGTACTATAAAATTTAATTTCCATTTTGATTTTACTTATCATCACCCTTTTCGACCCACATCTGTATCCTCATGAGCTCCGCGTTGAATAATGCGGATGCGGAGGTCTGAATAAATGCGTGAGCTTCACAATTGTGCAAACAACCGCAATATCCCTGCCTGATTGGTAGCTATCATTATGTGCAGTCTACACTTCTTGCTACATTGAAGCATTGAAGCAATTAAATAGTAGGTATAGGTATCTAATAGATTTACTACAGATCATGGCGATGAAAACTGCTATTCTACCTGCTACATACTATTTTGCGTGTACATGCTATTTCACATTTAAATACTGCAAGTTGCATTGGGTCTAATAAGAACAGCACCCTAATTGCGTAACACACGATCAATCAATTTGTCTGCTCAACAACGTAAATAACACAATGAATGTTGTTGAATTATCAATATGAAACAGATTTTGATTGATTGTATATTGCGTAATTTGCCTAATTGCGTAATACACGATCAATCACAATCTGTTTCGATTTGAAACAGATTGCTAATCCATTGATTCAAAAGTTGGAAAAAAAATCTGCTCAGCAACGTAAATAACGCAATGAATGTTGTTGAACTGTCAAAATTAAACAAATTGGTCATAATCGTTTACGAAATTAAGTTACGCAGTTAAAATTGCAAACCTCCGGACCTCCTCTAATCAATTGTTCATGTTAAATCACTGATGAATCATTTTCCGTGACGAAACGTTAGCAACTGCGGTTTCTCGTGCAAATCGTGATGATGAGCCGTTGATACCACAAGTTCCCATCATGATGACGTTATAATTACCAATGTATTTATGTTTACTATATATTATCTCACATACTTAGTGGGTACAAGTCACTTAGCATGTAATAAATTAGTTTTTTTACCACCTTCCTCGTGATGAATATGAGAGGCTCATGGTAAAATAATTACAGTCGCACGGCTTGATGTTCAGGGTTAAGCAACACTTGCCGAGGTCGGTTAGTGGATGGGTGACCATCCATAATATACCGAGTCCCCTTCTTGCCTCGGAAAGTACGTTAAGCATTTGGTCCCAGCTGTCATTCGTAAATCTTTGACAGTTGTCACGGGTAGTCAGAAGCCCAACTGTCTGACAACCAGTCTTATATGTAATACCAAAAGGTATCGTGTACCCAGTAACTGGGTTGTGGAGGTCTGATAGGTAGTCGCTCCATGTAAAATACTGGTATTACTGGTACCCCAACATAGTTGTTAGTAAACAACTACTGCATTTAATTCTTTTTTTTATATTGTTTAAATCTCTGAGTCTATATGTTACCTATGTTATGCCCTATCCCTTCACATTTACTAACTAATTGATTATGTTTACATACCGTGTGGTGGGACCCTGGTGATCTGCGATACCTACAGGTATTCCTAGTGCAGACACCAGTCTCTCACAAACTATTGTCACAGTTTTTCAAGTCTGTCTAAATTATAAGATGCCATTGTTTATGAAGAGAAAATAAATTATTTGAATTTGACTACAAACATAAAGTTTTGAAAAAATTCCTAACTTTTAACCTATATTTCCTTTAGTCCTCATAACGAGCTTCTTGAGCATCTTCAGATAATTGGTCTATTGGCAAAACTGCAAAATGCTTGTTTATTTTGACGCCATCTATTAAAAAAAATGTGGACTAAGATGGCATATAGTACCAGTTACGTTTACTCAAATATAACTGTACAGTCCCCATCATTTTTATTATGCAATCAATCTGCAATCTGCCTAGCCTTTTCCCAACTATGTCGGGGTCAGCTTCCAGTCTAACCGGATACAGCTGAATCCAGTAAGTAGTATTTTATATGGAGCGACTGCCTATCTGACCCAACTCAGTAACTGGGTACCACGATAGCCCTTGGTAAGACTAATTGTCAGACTTTCGGGCTTCTGACAATCCCTAACAACTGTCAAAGATCTACAAATGATAGCTGGGACCAATGACTTAACGCGCTTGCCGAGGCACGGAGGGGTCTTGGTGTATAAAGAAGGTCACCCATCCACAGACCAACCGCGGCAAGCGTAGGTTAACCTGATCGACCCGTGCAGCTGTTATTACACTAAAAATATAAATATTTGTATTTTTGTTTGTAATGAATAAACTCAAAAACTACTAAACCGATTTTTTCATTTCTTTGACCAGTATACCCTAGTATAGTGTTCTATTATTATCAGTGAGTCCTAACAGACTATAATTTACAAAGATATCACGCGGGCGAAGCCGCTGGTGGAAGCTAGAACTTAATAAAATAAATAAATCGATGCAATAGATACCTACGTAGTTTAATTAACTACTACTGAAGATACACGTACTCTTAAGAGGCCGGCGAGACGGCCCGCAACTACAAATCGAGATGTTTGCAAAATTCAATTCCAAGCACGTTGCGCTAGTGTGAGTGCCTGTCGGAGCGATATACACTTACAGTGAGCAATACTACCACGCACACATTGACAATTATTGCTTGACGCGATAGTACCTACTACCAGCTTTCGAAAATTTATGATAAATTTGGATGTGTTTCGTAATACAAAAAATTATGAATGAAAACTTAATGTATTTCCATTTTTTT
This sequence comes from Agrochola lychnidis, assembly GCA_963680765.1. Taxonomy (NCBI): domain Eukaryota; kingdom Metazoa; phylum Arthropoda; class Insecta; order Lepidoptera; family Noctuidae; genus Agrochola; species Agrochola lychnidis. Next base: position 10,100,514 of record OY796868.1, on the reverse strand, counting down.
TTTTCGATAATTTGTAACTTGATAACATAAACTATGCTTCTGCGGAAACAATATTACAAATACTGTTGTTTATAATACAGAAAAAACAATATGAAAACATGTCATTTACGCTGTAAAAATGTACGAAATGCAATTCGCTTACACTTCATTTAAAGGTAAGTTTTTGGAAATAAAAAGACGTAGGAGCCTAGATAAATACTGTCTCAATCCGAATATCAACATAATATGGTGGAAATATGCTCAAATTGCAAATGATTTATGTACTACGTTTGTATGGACAATTCATGCGTCGCCGCATTCTTAATGCGAAAGAAAAAAAAAACGTGTGACACTCGGGGACTGCCGCGGTAAAGCTATTGCATAGCATTTGTAACCTCCATACTTCTTATTTGTCAACGCTACACTTGGGATGATGACGTGATGACATAAAACAAAAATTACGTTCCCATGACACAACATCACGTTGTCATGGGAACCGTCATTACATGGTAGGCAGAGTAGGGGGTGTTAGGTTTTATTTTCGTTACTGAATTTCTTGATTCGGTCGCCGCGCTCAAAGCCCGCGATAAAAGCTATGCAATAGCTTAAAAATAAGTACAATGTTTTTCGACTCACCTCTGGATCCCTAATCATGTTGCTGACTTCTGTAAAGTTGTGCACTGTAACAATACAAATTAACTTTAATTACATATCATCCATAATTGAACTGTCCATACATCACATGGAAAATCTATTTATTTGATTGTACTTATTTTTCCAGATAATCATGTTAATTACACGGTGATTATATACAAATATACGCATGCTGGTGAAATAGGTAGATATGTAAGGGATCTCGCACACTAGTCGGCCACGATTCCGGCCAGTCGTGGTCCGTGGCCCGGTCTGTGGCCGTTGCGACCAAGTGCGTGATTCGTATCGGTTTCTATAGTTGACCAGCACGCGTAGCATAATAAACATAGAAACGGGTTTTCTACGGGTTTTGTCGACGGCAGAATAGAAAAAATTACAGATTGTGATTGTGTATCTGTCATTTTGTCTATTCTTCCGTCGACAAAACCCGTTTCTATTTTGGTGGCCGTCTAGTATGCGAACGGGTGTAAAAAGACGGTTAACGAAGCCGGCTCTTCCCGTCATTGTGATATTGTTTTTTGTACTGGACCTTATTTAGAACCTTCTGGTTAGCTAGTTATTGAAGGTCAAACTTTGCATTCTGTTTTACGAAACCAAGTTATAACTTAAGGCTCCTGGCCGTGACTTCACTCGACAGAGTTTAGGTAAATTCTTGCGATGCTATGTTTGTGTGCACCGTTCACGCACACACGCCTAAACATCGAGCGTAGTGATCGCTTAAACAGTTTTGATCCTATAGACGGTATTTTGTTAAGTTACGTAGGTACGCTTATGAAATAAGTCTGGAATGTTTGTGTATATTCGTTTAGTATATTTATAACAATTCTGTTTTATATGGAATTTTATACTTTTTGTATGGAAAACATGAAAAATTATTACCTACATGTTGAGTTTTATGGGTTTATGGGTTTCATAAAGGGGGTCGAAATTTTCATTATTTTTGCGATAAGACACAATTTTCGAGATATAAGCAAAAGAACAGAAAAAAGATAAAGTACAGTTTTTGCAACTGAATGAGTTATTAATTTAGTGAAAATGAAAAATTCGCTATTGGTGCCGATTCTCTTGTATACCGAACTAAACTTACTAAACTATCACTAAAATTCCTTAATTTTGACTATGAGAATCTCAAAGCTATTCTGCAAAATAAATTCTCTAAATTTAAAAATAATTTTGACACATCTAAATCGAATTTGACAACCGCGACTCCACACGTGATACCTAACCACGTGAATCTTTTTAGAGCCGAAGGCGCGCAGGGGGGGCAGCCTCGACGTGTTTTATATGGATTTTTCACTTTTTGTGTGGAAAATAAGAAAAAATATTACCTACATGTAGAGTGTTAGAGGTTTAAGGGTTTTTTAAAGGGTGTCGAAATTTTCATTATTTTTGCGATTGGACACACCGTTTTCGAGATATAAGCAAAAGAAAAAAAAAAGATTCAGTACTGTTTTTGCATGTGAAATCGAGGTGTTGGTGTGAATTTAAAGTTCATGACAATCAATTTTATTCCACACGTTTTTAATCGCGAAAAATAGTCAGATTCGGTTAGAAAATCTAAATTTTAAGTGAAAAACGTCAAATTCAGAATAGTAAAGTTGCTTTTTTCACTAAATGAAAATCTCAGTTCCATCTCAGTGCTGTCAAATTAAAATCTAGTTAAGTTGTGTCACTTTAGTCTATTTCAGAATGGGAAATCGATTGCCCATTCTGAAATAGATTAAAGTGACACAACTTAACTATATTTTAGTTTGACAGCACTAAGATGGCACTGAGATATTAGTTTAGTGAAAATGGCAATTTTGTTATTCTGAATTTGACGTTTTTAACTTAAAATTTAGATTTTCTAACTAAATATGACTATTTTTAATCGCGACTAAAAACATGTGGAATAAAATTGGTTGTCATGAACTAAAATTCACACCAACACCTCGACTTCAGATGAAAAAACAGTACTGAATTTTTTTTTTCTTTTGCTTATATCTCGAAAACGGTGTGTCCAATCGCAAAAATAATGAAAATTTCGACACCCTTTATAAGACCCTTAAACCCCTAACACTCTACAAGTAGGTAATATTTTTTCTTATTTTCCACACAAAAAGTGAAAAATCCATATAAAACACGTCGAGGCTGCCCCCCCTGCGCGCCTCCGTCTGTAAAAAGATTCACGTGGTTAGGTATCACGTGTGGAGTCGCGGTTGTCAAATTCGATTTAGATGTGTCAAAATTATTTTTAAATTTAGAGAATTTATTTTGCAGAATAGCTTTGAGATTCTCATAGTCAAAAATAAGGAATTTTAGTGATAGTTTAGTTAGTTTAGTTCGGTGTACAAGAGAATCGGCACCCATGTCTAACTAAATTTGACTTTTTTTAATCGCGATTAAAAAGGTGCGGAATAAAATTAGTTATCTTGAACTAAAATTCACACCAACACCTCGCTTCAGGTGCAAAAAACAGTACTGTATCTTTTTTTTTTTTTTGCATATATCTCGAAAACGGTGTGTCCAATCGCAAAAATAATGAGAATTTCGATCCCCTTTATAAAACCCTTAAACCCCTGACACTCTACATGTAGGTAATATTTTTTCTTATTTTCCTTACAAAAAGTAAAAATTCTATATAAAACGTCAAGGCTGCCCCCTGTGCGCCTCCAGCTCTAAAAAAAATTCACGGGGTAGGGCAAATAAGTACCACGTGGACTCGCGATTGTCAAATATAATTTTAGTGTGTCAAAATATATTTAAATTTAATTTAGAAAATTTTTGTTGCAGAATAGCTTCAAGATTTTCATAGCCAATAGTAAGGAATTTTAGTGATAGTTTAGTAAGTTTAGTTCGGTATACAAGAGAATCGGCACCATATTGCCATCTTAGTGCTGTCAAAATAAAATATATTCTAAAATTATTTCACGATAGGAAATCATCGTTTGACAGGAATGAACGAAACTTTGGTGATTTTTAGTCTAGTTTTGAGGCATTAATTTGTGACAAGAGAATTGGCACCAGTATCCATAAAGGGATCTGAGACACTTGTGCGAAAGACATTTTCGCGAAAGACACTTGCGCGAACCCACTTGCGCGAAAAAGTTGCGGAAATGAGATTTCTTCATAACATCACGCCATCAATTTCAAAGGGCCCAACACTTTGAAATAAATAGCGTGATGTTATGAAGAAATGTGAAAATTTTCGCAGCCGCCATCTTAGATTTACGTTTTGACATCAAAATCTGCTTTAGAATCCTCAAAAACTATGAAAAAGACACCTATGACGAAAAATCTGAATATTGTCACAGCCGCCATCTTGGATTTATATTTTGACCTCACTATCAGCTTTAGCATCCTCGAAAACTATGAAAACGATACCCATGACGAAATATTTTTAAATGTTCGCAGCCGTCATCTTGGATCTTTATTTTGACTTAAAGTAGTCTTCAGTAGCGTTAAAGAACTTCGTTCCAAAAATACTTCACTTATTGCTACAACAGCATATCGGCGCGGGCATATCGGTGACGCGAACCCATAACTTTTTCCCCTACCAAAAATCATTCAAAACTATGAAATCTAAAGTCAAAATATAACTAGTGAACCCAGCAGGCAGATGTTGTCCTGCGACAACAGCGCCACGCGAGTCCAACTATAGTTATGAACCATCCAAGTTACACAAAAAGAATTTAAAAAAAAACATCTAAATCAGTCAAGCCGTTTAGGATAAGAAGAATTACGAACACACGTACACCGGTATTTTATTTATTGCCAGGCATGCAAAATTTTAATGTTCTTCAAAAACAAGCAAAGTACTTTAAAATAAAATGCGGATCAAAATGTGGTAGTCGACGTACAATTTCTGGAATATGTTAACATCGGACACGTACGTGCGTGTGTGCGTGCTGCGACGCAAAGTGATACGTCCTCACGCTGGGAAGGCCCGTTCGCTACTGACGGAATAGATTTTCCGCGATCGTTTATATAGTTCACTTTGCCATTTATTTACGTAATGAAGTAATTGTTTATTTATAAAATAAAATTTAGATTCTATTAAACAATTAACTTAAAATTAATATATAATTTTTAAAATTTCTTAAAAGTGTTTCTAAGTATTAGAAAAAAATATTTATTTGGCTTGAAGTTTTGAGAAAGTTACGTTATTTCAACATTTTTTTTCTGCTATATTTTGTATGAAAGTTGAAAAAAGTGGTTCCCCTATGTACAAGTAGACCATATAATGATGTTGATGATATTTTTTAATTTTCAACATCAAAAGCAGTTTCTTCTAACGAAACGATCAAACGTCAGTCTCGCGTCATTTTTTGGAAAACTTGTTGCGAATTTTAGTGATTTCCCACGAATCCTTAATTTATTTCAAAAATCCCTTTCCCCTATGTACAAGACGAAGAATTGGACTTTTCAAATCACAAATAATTTTGTTTAAATTCTCGTCCCCTTTCTCACAACGAATAAACAAAATTGATCAAAATCAGTGATTTCGTGCGGTGCGGCGGCACGGAGCCTTAACTCTAAATACCCCACGACCCCTTTACCGTTACATGCACCCATACGCAGAATGTTTTGCGTGCGTTACATTGAACGCTATACTTACTGTAAACAGCGATTATTCACACCAAAAATGAAAGTCGTTTCCCAACAATCCTTTTTGTGAAATGGCACTTAGTCTCATGTACAGAAAGCGTCGAATACAGGCTATGTGTGTGGCCCTGTTGGGTGCGATGCAGAGGAAAACAGCATCTAAACAAACATGAGATTAAATGCTGTTTTTCTCTGAATCGTAAGTTTGAACCGCTGCACCATCGCTCCATTGACGTTGGAGTGGAGGAACTGTGGCTTAGACAAAGTGGTTAGTAGGAGAATTAGGAACCTATATTACTAGCTATATTCCTATGTAAGCTAGTTCCTAATAAACAATGTATGTAAACCACAACTAACATGTCGGCCATAGTCGGTGTTGTCATGTTGGTTGTGGTATATCTCGCCAAGTATGTTTAGATTTATGTAATAAGGAGTTTTTTCCATTATCGGGGCATAAATCTACAGTTTCTGACTGATCAATTTGTCATATAACATTGAAGCAGGACCACAAGATCAGCAGAGTCCCAAACGAAGTCGTCAGAACTGAAATTTGCGGTTCCGAGGACTCGTTATTTCGACAATGTTGTAGAGTCTCTCAGCTTTGTGATGTGACCAATTTTCCGAAAAGTGTAAACTAACGGATTGCGTATCGAAATGACTTTTGATCTGCCCACAATGACCTGACCGTGTCCACCATGATGCGTTACTTTTCTCTGACCAATAACGGTTAGCCTTAGTAGGTAGGTACAATAATATCATATACGTTGTGTTCGCCATTCATTCTCCTACTCTTGGTTTGTTTAAGAGTCAATTTGTTTTAAGTGAAACTTTTACAACAGAAACAGTTCGTCTATTTTATTATTTCAGCTCATAAAAGTTGACATTTTATGTTTTAGGTTATTGGTTATTGTTATTTTTTGGTCCTTCGGCATGCGTAGCCTGACAACCATAGAAACGGGTTTTCTACGGGTTTTGTCGACGGAAGAATAGACAAAATTATTGATTGTGATTGTTTATCTGTCATTTTGTCTATTCTTCCGTAGACAAAACCCATTTCTATTGCGGTTATGTTAAGCATGCAGGATATCGATTGACCCGTCAAATTCCGTAATTGTGTCTCGCCAATATCGCGTCCGCGGGTGGCGAGGGGAATTAGTGATTTAATTTATAAGTAACAACACTAATTTAATAAAAAAAAATGAAAAAAAAGCCTAGCTCAAAAAATGGCTGTTATCACAGACAACCAAACAATGAATATTAGTCAAAACAAATTTTTACTTAGTGAGTAGATTAGCAAACATTTTGATGGCCCAAAACTGCGCCACTTTCACGGCGTCGTCGTTGGCAGCGCAGAGGTCACATTGGCTACATTTTTTGGGGCGCAGAGGACGTTATAAGAGGAGGAACATAGTTTGCGACAATCCCTGCTGTCGAACAGAGAAGTGAGTACTTATCATCGTCAATAAATAATGGCATTGAGAATGCCAATGATCCGAAATGTCATAAATAAATGACAGATTCACACAAATTACTTAGCAAAATACCAAAATAGTGCGTGTCTAAAATAAGTAAGTAAACAAAACACTATAAAGCTATTTCCTATATTTAAACAAGTCGTGTCAATTCAATTTATAACTCAGTGTTTAAATGTTAGGCACGTCATGAATTACAATTTGAAGATTTGTGTAAACAAATATGACTGAATGACTTCATCAAGTATTGCCTGAATGACTGGTATTTACTTACTTGTACTTATTCAAGAATCAAATTGATTCGTGATATAAATGTCACCTATATCGCCCGTATTTTTCTGAATATTTATGAAAAATTATCGGAAAATATATTAAATATATTTTTTTCTTTAATGTATTTCATGTTTTTAATTTTTTTATGTTTTGAGTAGTTTGCCGTATCTCCGCTGTTATTGGCTCGATTTGGATTCTGTTTATTATTTCTAAAAACTACTGAGTTATTTTATCGGAATAACTAACATTTTTATTAAAAATTTGTCGACCATGCAAAAAAAAGGGAGGTACAAAACTTCAAAAAACAAATATCTGTGTTCATTTTAAAAACGCAAGTGTAAGTCCATAAAATCATAAGGGGATAATGAAAAAAAAAAAATTTATAAAAATGAAAAAATTATAAAAATCAAGATATCTAAGAGTATATCGAAGGGTCTATCTTGATTTTATAATTTTCTAATTTTTACATATTTTTTTTGCCAATGATGATTTTTCGATAATTTTTCATGAATATTTAGAAAAATAGGGGTGGGCACGCCCATGGGCAGCATTGTATATTCCAGCAGTATTACCCGAAGATAGTAGGTAAGTAAATATACCCACATTCCTTCAGTTATGTTTATTAAGTCCTATGTAGGTACCTAATAGGGGGCGAATTTTGCCACTGAGGACAAATCCAGACTTCGGAAAAAACAATAAAATGTTGAGCGTCCTGAGCATGGAGTCCGGAACACTACGTTCAGCAGTCGCGCTTACGAACACGAGAGTAACGACTAGTCACGAGGTAGTCAACCGGTACATTTTATTATGTAATTATGGCATAATTAGTTATTATTATGACTATGTTGACATAATTACTTATGCCTTAGTTCATTGTCCCCTCAGTAATGTTGGTAAAGCACATAATATTTAAATGAATGTATGTAAACATAACAGTATTTAAAAAAAACACGATTATCTAGATATTTTCAAAAAACCTTCAATATATTTATTAATATTTATATTTTTTTAATAACCAGTTTTCAATAAAAACGTCAAATTACGGGGTTGTTTAATGTCAGAACAAGTCAAGTTCAATGTCTTCAAGACAACATGACATTACGGACCGGTCCAAGATTATTGCTTAGAAACCAGCTGTTATTATTGAAGAGAAATATAATATTAAATATCCTGTCGGAATCTGAGGAAACGGTAAATATTTATTTGTTACCAATATAAGAATAACTGTAATAATAATTTTGACTCGAAACACCGAAATATACCTTATTATTTAAATTATAATCCTAATAACGTGTTTGACTATGTAGTCATTTTCATTTTTAGGGTTCCGTCGTACCTCAAAAGGAAAAAAACTGGCCAAGTGCGTGTCGGACCACGCATAATGTAGGGTTCCCATATTTGAGATAATTTATCCCAAGAACAAACTTAACTTTGTGGTTGAAAAACATGTACTCCCATACATTACGTATGGGAGAACATGTTTTTGTAACCGCAAATGTAAGTTCGCCGATTATTACTCGTTCTGTGATTTTTTCACATACCTATCCAAAACCAACCAGTAAGCTGGCAGGGGGGGGGGGGACACTTGACTCTAACAAAAATTTGCACTTTAAAGCTTAATATTTCGAAAACGGATTCATGAATCAAAAAATGATTTTCCCAAACTCCCAATTTTTTGGAACGGCCTTTCAAACATCCCCACTTTACGTGTAGGGGAGATACAATAAAAATAAAAAAAATCATAATTTTATTTTACCACTTTGTCGGCGTAATTAATATTTATGTCCATGCCAAATTACAGCTTTCTAGTACTAAGAGTCTCTGAGCTAAGCCGCGGAAAGACAGACAGACAGACATGGCGAAACTATGAGGGTTCCTTATTTACTGCCGAACCCTAAAAACGGAACTCTTATAAGATCACTTCATTATCCATCTGTCTGTATGTCAAGACCCTTTTTCTCAGGAATGCATGGACGTATCAAGTTTAAATTAAAATATCAAGTACGTAGATCTACGGTTCCTTAGAGCTCTAAAAAAGTCAAGCTTACAAGGCAACGCACGACATTATCTCATTCCTACTCTATATCCAGCAGTAGCAAACCAAGACCACGCCAAGTGTCTTGGTTCATTTCCTAGGCCGGAAAGTGTTACCTATAGGTACAGTTTTTGCCATTAGGAATGTCTTATTAGCAGTACAGATTACGTAGGTAGCAGTCCGGACTCTAAATCAAACAGGCGAAAAGTATATGTGCGAATACACCACTGCACTGTTTTTTTAAAGTGAAACCTTCTTTAGGCGCGTTGGGCGTTTTTGAGATGCGAAAAACAATTGAACTCGCGACACCGTTACCGACACCTCATTTTTGTAAACGCGATTGTGCTCTTTATTTAGATAAGATTACGGACCAATGTTCTTTACAAGTATTTTTTATACACCAGTCTTGTTCAAGTATTCACTTTTGTCAGCATTCCCGAAGGGCCACTGTTTTTTTTTACAGCCTCCATCTCAGCGTATGGTAGGTAAGTGATGATCAGACCGAAGGTGGAAGCGAGCTTCACCCGGAATCCTCAACCACAGAGGAACTAGAGTTGTTTTACCTCTATTACTTTCCTGTGTGAGGGCTCGTGGCTAAATAATAACAGCCGCACGGGTCGATCGAAGGTTAAGCTACGCTTGCCGCGGTCGGTTTGTGGATGGGTGACCATCCATTACATTATCGGGACCACTCCGTGCCTCGGAAAGCACGTTTTAAGCCGTTGGTCCCGGCTGTCATTCGTAAATCTTTGACAGTCGTTACGGGTCGTCAGAAGCCGAAACGTCTGACAACCAGTCTTATATGTAATACCAAGGGATATAGTGTTACCCAGTAACTGGGTTGTGGAGGTGAGATAGGCAGTCGCTCCATGTACAATACTGATATTCAGTAACCAGTTGAAAGCTGACTGGAAGCCGACCCCAGCATAGTTGGGAAAAGGCTAGGCAAACTTAAAACAGTTTCATTTTCAATGGTTAATCTCCTTATTATTATTGGCAGAACACTATGCTTTAGTACAATAGTAACTTTCGCTTACTCAACTTATACGATTCTACTCAGGTATGACACTTTCCATGTTTTCTTTATTTCGTAAGTAAGAAAATATTCATCAACGCAAGAAAGTTTGTTGTTTTATGTGACCATTTTTAGGGTTCCGTAGTAAACAAGGAACCCTTATAGTTTCGTCACGTCCGTCTGTCTGTCTGTCCGCGGTCTAGCTCCGAGACCCTTAGTACTAGAAAGCTGTAATTTGGCACAGGTATACATATTAATTACGCCGACAAAGTGGTAAAATAAAATCATGAAAAAAAAAATATGGTATCTCCCCTACACGTAAAGTGGGGATGTTTTTTTTTAACCCATGGTGTGGGGTATCATTGAAAAGGTCCTTCAAAAATATGAGTTGTAAAAACCATTTTTGGATTCAAGGATCCGTTTGCGAAATATTAAGCTTTAAAGTGCTAAGTTTAGTTAGAGTCAAGTGTCCCCCCCCCCTGCCAGCTAAATGGTTGGTTTTGGATGTGTGAAAAAAATCACAGCTGTAGATAATATAACGAAATTAAAAGGAAAACTATCACAGTTAAGTAGGCTCTACAAGTTAACGAGTAATAATCGACCAACTTAACTTTGCAGTTGCAAAAACATGTTTTCCCATACATTCCGTATGGGCGAACATATTTTTCAACTACAAAGTTAAGTATGTTCTTGGGATAAATTCATCCCAACTACGGAACTCTACATTGTGCGTGGTCCGACATGCACTTGGCCGGTTTTTTTTACCTTTTTCATTTGAGAGTTAATTCCCGTGATGTCTGTGTAAATACGTGAAACTTTAATGAATGAAAAACAGAAAAAAACTTGTTTTTTTTTCTGGAAAACGTTCTGATTTTTTCTTTTTGATTGTGGTACCTACCCCACACAAATTCGAATACCACTACCTGCTATGTAAATAACAGTGACAGGAACTTATCATATCATCCACATACTAAGTGGGAAAAAATACGTATTATTGAAGCTAAAAAAAATTAAATGGGACCACCTCTGAAGTATTGACCTACCAAATAAAAAAAGACATCAAAATCAATTCATAATTGGCAGAGTAATCGCGTAAACAACAACAAAAAAAAAACACAAAATACAGTGGAATTGAGAACCTTCTTCTTTTGGAAGTCGGTTAAAAATTAAGTTAGTAATATCAGCTATCAACTGATGCTGTTTCCGTTGATAACACAACTGGTGTGACTTAAACATAACTGGCGAAATGTGGGTATACTTATGCAGGCACGCCTCTGTCTAACCCTTTGGGAAATACAGGCGTAATGTTGTGTGTTTCCATTCATAAAAATATATTTATAAATTATGTTAATTTATTATTATCACGCTAACTAATGAGAGCATCAGAACCAAACCACCTTTAAACAGATTTTAACCAAATAATCATATAAAAAATAAAAAAATCATATCAAACCAAAAAAAAAAATCTGCTGTATCATACATTTTGACCGCGTAGTATTGCACTTTTCTATGAAACAGCAGATTTTTTTAAATAACCAACGAAAAATTTCAACGTATGAGGGTTCAGAACTGTGTACTGAATCCATGGTAACCGTTTTCACGTCGATGTCTCTGCCACCCTGTATAATCGATTTAGCATAAGCATAGCATAATCAGCTCTTAATGTTCCCACTGCTGGGACACAAGCCTCCTCTTTGTGAGAGAGACTGGGCCATAATCCACCTCGTAGGCCCAGTGCGGGTTGGTGGATGTCACATGTCTTCGAATTTTTGGTTCTAGGACATGCCGGTTTCCTCACGATGTTTTCCTTCACTGTTTTTGAGAGCAGTGGTGATGAAATAAATTACACAAAGTAAAGCGCCTGCTTGGGTTCGAACCCACGACCTACAACTCGTAAGTCGGTGCCGATATCACTGAGGCACCACTGCTCTTCGTAACTGCTAATTTCGCATAATCGATTTAAAATTGCCGAATTAATTTTAAATGTTAATTAAAAATATCAATATTCACCTTAAATATTCCTATCACTATATCACAAGAACACTATCACAAAATTCACAAATAAATAAATAATTATTTGTATGGTGCGTATAGATGCGCGCACGTGAGATGATGCGCGGTTGACAACGCGCACTGCGCCTGCGCACGGTTTGTTTATATGGAGAAGAGCAGCTTGGACTGAGGGCTGATACACACTGGTGATACAGAACGTTATAAAGCGGTGTTTATAAAAAAAGGATGTTCTCAGTAAGGCTGAAATAATCAGCTTTACTTAGGTAACTACAAGATTAAAATATTGTCGACATGCTGGGTGAGATTATAAAGAACAGATTTTAAGAGATAAGATCCCTGATCCCTCGAATGTACCTACTGCCATTTTAAAAATAATAAGCAAAATTAAGGTGGACTGTCTATATCGTCGCAGATGCTAATGTCTTAATCTACACCTATTTAATTACCTAACAATCATCTTGGACCGAACATAGCATCACGCTTTGTTTCCCCAATAGGTTGGGCAGAGGTGTCCCTGTAGCAGGTACACCCACATTTCGCCAGTTATGTTGCCATCAACCGGGCACAAATCCAGACTGCGGGGTGCTACTGAGAAATTCCAGATAGAAAAACCCAACCCCGTCTTGGACCAATTTTTGATAATAATGAATTCTGGTTAAATCATTTCACCACTAACTAAGCACCCTTCAAACTGCATTAAAAAATAAGATATCTATTAATGATTAGGACAAAAAAAAATATCCGTCGCGTAGATTATTTAAAAATATTGGACACGTATTTTTTCTTTTTTTACGTAATCTAAAGATTACGGCAATAGATTGAGTTAAAATGTACCATGGCGTCACGAGTATGTTTTTATACTTACTTGTGACGTAGCAACCTCCACTCCCCAACTTTAATGCGTTTTATCTAAGTATTTTTTTATTAATACGATGAAGCAAAAAATATATGTCTAATATTTTTTTATTATCTGACTGACGGACAATTTTTTTTTTTTTTACCCTATATACAGTGTTTGGCAGAACGTTGAACATACGAAAATGGTGGATAGGTGGGGTCATCTGCTACTTACTCAGCCCTCAGCAATTTATTTGGCCCTGGCGCCCTTTTTTTTTTTTTTTTTCTGGGTGGGAAATTATCAAATAACTTCTCCTGCTCTGGGTGGAGCAGGAGGGCATGTCAGACTCTTACTGACTAAAATCCACCCGTGTTCCTTCGGTTGCCCTGTTGCCGGGGGCCACGATTTCCCTATCGGTTTTCTTCGAACCCCCGGCAGGCATTGGCCCTAGCGGACCCCGTCAATTCTGCTGACATCTCTTTGAGGCGCGCGTGGAACACAACGCGCCGTCGACCCGGGCTTGATCCTTATCGGACGGCGAGCTACCCATTGCTCACCGTCCGCAAGCCCGCGCCTACGGTGGCCGGAAATCGGCTCGCGATTCCCGCCCCGGGCGTCTCCTCCTGCGGCGGTTAGGGGCGTGAGGGCGCGAAATTTGCCTCTCCCTCACGCGTTCCGCCTCCTCCTTCGCGAGCATTACCGCTTCGCAGAAGGAGGTGACGGTCTGCCATTTCCTCTCGCTCCGTACCATGGCCTGAACCAGGGCCGGACGCGAGAGATCACCGCCGCCGATCGCCTCTACGAGAACACGGCGTTGCTCCGCCCAAGCCGGGCAGACCTCCACCGGCCCTGGCGCCCTGGATATAAAAAATTTTTTCTTTTGCTTTCTTCTAGTTTCACAACTTTCTTAACTTTAAAGTGTAATTTTTATTAAAAAAATGGGTAAAACAGGCATTTTTTTTTTAATCTTTAATATTGGCAGATTCTTATAACAGAAAGATGTAAAAAATACCTAAATTCTAATTTCAACCTGCATTAAAAAAAATATCCAGGGGGCCAGGGCCAAATAAATTAGGGCTGAGTAAGTAGTAGATGACCCCACCTATCCACCATTTTCGTATGTTCAACGTTCTGCCAAACATCCTGTATATTTTCAAGCACAGTAAACCATCCCATGGACATCCACAGACGGTTACTGGGCATCATCATCATTATTGTCAGCCTTGTTTTTTTTTTACCACAACGTGTAAACTCTTGGCCTGCATCTCATCTGATGGTCAGTGATGATCAGGCCGAAGGTGGAAGCGAGCTTTACCCGGAATCCTCAACCACAGAGGAAATGGCTATCTTACTTCTAACTGCCGAAACACAAACATTGTTGTTATGGCGACAGACTTGGATAAGATAGTGGTAGCTAGCCAGGCGGACTTGAAACAAGCCCTACCACCAACCAAACCGAGCAGAAAAAAGTTCCACACACTGCTGAGGATAGGTGTTCTCCCTTTTGCGCTTTAGTGGCATGAGGAACAGGGTGTAAAGTTCACTCATCCACCATAGAAAAGGGAGGATCCTCCGACCAGACGGGTGTTGTGTCTGGCGGGCAACTGCTCCTCGGTTTGAAGTTGAAATCTTGTATGCATGTCGATCGCTCGGTAAACTCTAACTGCGCGATGCAGGATTTGTGTGACGTCATGTCCTTTCCTGGTGTGTGCGAGTCACATCCAGTTCTTCCCCGCGATATTCTGTAGTCGTTCCTCCTGGCTATTGCTCTGCTCCTTCTTTCTACCTACGTTGTTTCTCGGAAACCAGTGAATAATGTGGGGAAAATCCCTAGGAAAAATTCTATCGCCATTTTCATTGTGAACAACTCTTTAGAACAGCGCCTTGGACTCTACGAGCCCCCATAACTTAAGCCTTGCTACATATACATTCAACTCGATTATGATAACAGAAGATTTCCCGCATTAGACATGACAGAAAAAGTTTATTTGCATATTTCCTTCATAAAAACTTTCCTTGTTATCATCTTGTTATTGATCTGGGTTGGATTCCAAGGCCCAAGGTTGGAAATATGTCACTGGGTTTTTATTTCAAACATATAGGATGGCGATTGTGACCTGCATCCGTCAAGGGGGTGATTCTACCTGTCATAATAAACAACTTTCTCTATGAAACATAATATACGTTACGTAAAAAAAAGGATTGTGTGGTTTTATTCACGGTAAAAGTGAAACTTCTATAGGCGCCGCCATATTGGCCTTGGCTGCTCTGACGAGCGCCTTTCACTTTATCCCTACTACGCGGCCGACCGTCACGCGACATGCAACACACAGACGAAAAAGTTTGAGGCGATGTAATTTAAGTTTCACTTTAAAAACTGTGGCACTCCGGGAGTGCCGATAGAAGTGAAAACTTGAAAAAAAACGGCACCGCGGTAATCAACGCGTTGATGTCTTTTACTCCACGGTGTCGGTAAATTGCATTACAGTGTCGCGAAATCAATGGTTTAGTCCCATCTCAAAAATGCCCAACGCGCTTGAAGAAGTTTTCACTTCAAAAACTTTTTGAACATGAATTGAAATAGTCTATTACTGTTGTATAAGAATTTGGTTTCTTTTTCAGGCTGATTTCTCAACCGTCCAGGAGACCCGCACGGGTCGCCCGCATACGGGAGACCTGTACAGGTAGCGCCCGCAGTGAAACGTGATTCGAGTTTGAGATTCATTTTTCTGGCATGTTAAGTGCCGATGTTGTACTTATGTTTGTTGGAAAAGAAAGGAAAGTCAGGAAAAGTAATTTTTAAGCAAATTATCTTCTATCTCAAAGTGTACGTATATTGAAATCACATCCGTATATGTTGTTCTTTGACAGTAATTGCCGTTGGGTGTCAATTTGCTTACCAATTAATTTTATTAACTGTACTTGGCGGGCAATACTGTGGACTCGTAAAATACGCTTACGGGACTGTGTGAAGAGGCATCGTTCCTAACAAAGAAAATTGTAAATTACTTGCTAACGTTAGAGGGCTTCCTAACAAGAAGTGGTGAAGGGTGGGCGTTTTGGGGGACTGTCTTATGTAATTTTGACGTTCGAAAAGTGCTGATTCTCAGCCTAGTTTGAATAAATGACTTTTGAATTTGAATTTGAATAATTTTTTTTTTAAATATTGTTTTTTCCTCAGTTTCCTTCTAAGTCAAAATCAAATAATTTATTTCAAATTGGCAGATAAAAGGCAGTTTTGAATGTCAAAATTTACGTAATAAAAAAATAGAATTTATTCTTGTCACACCTCCAAAAGGTAGTTTCGTATGGAGAGTTTTTGTATCTTGGGTGTATTTACAGGCACAAAACAGCATGTACAAACAACATTTTGCTCAGCGTAGAAATCAAACCTGCGACTCGAATGATATTTAATTAAAGCTTCTAAGCCAATACGTCAAACGTGCCTTTTAGTAATCCATACTTGTAAATAATAAATGCGAAAGTCTCTGTCTGTCTGTCACCTTTTTGTATCTGGAAAAATGTTGCAAATAGGTAAACGATGACCTGGGTTAGGAAATAGAATACCTTTATCCCAGTAGTATGTCCCCCGAGGGATATATACATATGCTTGTACAGTCCCTAATCTTTCCCATAATAGACTATGGTGATGTGTGTTACTATGACCTGAATGCAGATCTCCTCAATAAACTTGACCGCCTTCTAAATAACTGCATTCGATTCGTCTTCATTCTTCGTAAGTATGATCATGTGTCTGCGCATCGATTGCTTTTAAAATGGTTACCCATACGTCAGCGCAGAGAGTTGAGGGCTCTGTCTATGTTGTATTCTATACTCGACAAACCCACTTCTCCTTCTTACCTCACTTCCCATGTTCAATACCTATGCTCTGCCCATAGTAAAAATCTTCGTTCTACCAACAATCGTCTTCTACGTTGTCCTTCTCACCGCTCCGGTTTTATTCACTCTTCTTTCTTTGTCCAGGCGGTATTTCTTTGGAATGCGCTCCCTCTGAACATCAGGATGGCAACCAGTCGGTTATCTTTCAAAGTGAAAGCACGTGAACATATTCGTGAAAAGTTGGCAAAATCTTTGCAGCGCTGATTTGCTGGATTTGTTTTCTCCTCTACCTATCGTTATTTCTCCCGACAAAGTTTATTCGGTTTATATGTATGTATTTATGTATATATTTATTAGTATGTATAAATTTTCATGTTATCTGTCATTTATGTTGCACCTGCCATATTTTGTCTCTGCATCACCCTAAGGTTGACTGGTAGAAAATGCCTTTAGGCATTAAGTCCGCCTTTGTACAGTATTTTTACTTGTGCATAAAGTTTTAATAAATAAAATAAATAAATATAAATAGTACGCGTCAAACTTTATGGCAGCTCTGAAGTGCCTGCTACACGGTTGCCAACCGCGTCCCTGACAGAGGTGGCCTTGTAAGCCACCAAGGTCACCTCTGTTGGGACGCAGTTGGCGACCGTGTAGCAGGCACTTGAAGTACACTACGCGCTGCGCAGGACCCCACCCCTCACCCCCGGTGACACGTAAATTTGTTACTGTACAGCGACTCACTTCACATTCCGAGCCGCCATAAATTTTGAATCGGACTGTAATTTCCGGGCTTCACGGGAACGAAGCTGCGGGCAAAAGCTAGTAAAAATGTATTATCAGATTCTAGGGTCAAAAACAAAAGCATGCTTCACGAAATTGCAACAGTTCCTAATATAATTATATTAATAATTGATGACGAACTATCATGACCACGGACAAAAACTATTATTGTTTACTCATTCAACTGTCGCATGATCAGACAAAAAGTTATGTTCATGAGATTAGAGTTAGTCACCTATGCGTAAGAACAAAACTTGTTTTTTGTCATAGCTATGACAATCGCGTCATCTTCCTCAGATGTATTAAAATTCATCTGATTACGTAGTAAAAACAGAGCATGACTTGCAATGTTGGGATTTCCCAGTTACCAAAAATATTTTAGAAGTTTTTCTTGTTTCTGAAACGTTTTCTCAGAAACTGTAGGTCAGACATATTCACGCCTTCTTCCCTGGGGGTAGGCAGAAATTACAGAACGCTATTTGCTACGATCCTTACATACTCCTTTTGGTCTGTCGGCACCTCAGACCAAATAAAAAAAAAAACAGCGCTGTCAACAGTGACGTGAAGACGGTTTCGTAAACATGTGTGCACTTAGTGAGGTGTAGTTTGATTGTAAATGGTTGTAAATGTGTGCGTGTGTGCGTGTATGCACAGAGCGGAGGTGTAGTTTTGGCATGCTTCACTGTATTGTTCGCAGCGCTCTGTCTTGGCTTTTTTATTTGGGCTGAGACACGTACTATGCGCTGACAGGTTTTCCGAAAAATACGTCTGTGTTTATCTGTTTGTCAAACAAAAAAACCTGTGTTTGGAGGACATCATTTAAGGTGAGAATAAATGAACTTTAATGATTTTATACTTATTATCATGTCTAAACGAATAGTTTTAACATGAATTGGAAAAAATATATGTTAGTCATATCTTATAAACGGTATCCGCTTTTTAACAAGTTGCCAAAGTCGGTTATAGAACTAAGCGATGGAAAGTTCAAAACCCACATCAAACGTGTCCTTAAGGGGGAAGCGTCAGGGTAGCCCGCGAAATTCAAATTTTTTTACGTTTTTTTTGCATTTTGGAGGTCAGTGTCAGGTTTTATGTTGATTAAAATATGATTCGCGGTCGTAACAAATACGGCTTTACTCAATTATAATCATTACAATCAGCAATAGAGATTAAGAAGAAGATAAAGGTGTCAAATGTCATGATTTCATAAAATCATGACATTTGACACCTTTGCTAACTTATGGAGTTGTATTACTGATTGTAATGATTATAATTAAGTAAAGCCGTATTTTTTACGACCGCGAATCGTATTTTAATCAACATAAAACCTGACACTGACCTGCAAAATGCAAAAAACATCAGAAAATTTGAATTTCGCGGGCTACCCTTACGCTTCCCCCTTAACAAAAAAGCATATTATAAGATTAAAGACTACGTTGAAGACAAGGAAGTTTGACAATAATTCCTTCGGCACATGTGGCTTCCCTGGTATATCATTAATGGCATAACAAAGAACGTTGTAGGCTATAGACTTGTGGACCATTTTCTATTTTACTAAGTACCTGGTACTTGTTGATAGGCCTACACTGTCCTCTCATACCTATTAACACTGTAATTTGAAAACATTGTAGAAACCATTTATTTTTAAAAGAGTAACCGTGGAGTTTCTTGCCGGGTCTTCTCCATAGGAAGCCACCAATTGGAATACCTGCACCTAACTTCTGACGTTTCATAAGCACCCTTGTAGGTTTATGTGAAACAAAATATTTTGAATTTGATTTTTTTTTGGAATTTGTATTTGTTAAACTTGCGGACCTGACAGACGTCCTGTCGGAACAGCGCCACCTACCGGGTCCAATTGTATTTTTAAACCATCCAGGTACCTACTCAAATATACACCCAAAACTTTATCCAAAGCGATCCAACCGTTTAGAAGGAGTTAGGTGACACACACACACGTACGGAAGAATTATTTAAAAAGAATATTAGAGCATTTTCTTAATAACTTATCTGTGAATATTTTAGATTGTGTTTATATTATATATTGTAATTAATTTGTAAAGTTAGTCTGACGCGGATAAAAAACTGAAAATCACGCAAAATCTATCAAGCGTATTTTTCGGAAACCTTCACCATTTTAAATATAATTAAATTGGTAATCTTTTAGTATACGTATTTTATTAAAATACCTTTTGTTTCATGTGTTATACATTAATAATGCGTCTAATTTGGGACAGCGCTCTATGATGGGCGATTCCTATTACTGGCTGGACGTACGACGCGTTGCGTGAGCTCAGCACAGAACACGCAAGCTAACCACTCAAGGTCACTGGCATTTAGTCGCGTCTTAAGAGCAGATGGACTTAAGCTAACTATCGGTAGGTATAGGGGTAGGTAGGTCATTTAGTACCTATATTGACTACCTACTTTAAGAGTCTCGTGATTGAATGATAACAGCCGCACGAGTCGACCGAAGGTTAAGCTACGCTTGCCGCGGTCAGTTTGTACATATACAGACTCCTCCGTATCTCAGAAAGCATGATAAGCTGTTGGTTCCGGCTGTCTAGATCTTTGACAATCGTTACGGGTAGTCAGAAGCTCAAGTCTGACAACCAGTGAGTGTAACCAAGGGGTATCGTTTTACTCAGTAAATAGGTTGTGGAGGTCAGATAGGCAGTCGCTCCATGTAAAATACTGGACTGGATGTCGATCCCAAAATAGTTGGGAAAAGGCTAGGCAGATTCATTGCCTACTTACTTTTAGATGAGATAGGTATATTCCTATGTATCTGTATCATATAAATATGACCTACAGCGATTTTCAAATAAAAAAAAAGAAAGTAGAGAGCGTAATTACTTGCTATTGACATGAAGCCGTAGTACAGTAATAATTACCTATAGAATCTAGTAGGTAACGAATTTCATTTGAAAACATTGTGTCCGAGACCGTGTCATCACAGTTCTATTAAAGGTTAATAATACCTAAAAGCTAAACTTGGTATTTTAATCGTATTCAGTAACTTGACAGCTCGAAGAAAATTATGTTTGGCCAAAACTGTAACTCTGCGGTGTAGTGATTGTCCAAGTTACTTATGTTATAATTTTATAAATGTGTTTTAAAGTTTATGTAATTAAATTCAATTATAACTATATATGTGTTTTTTTGCCAGCAAAGCGACTGCTACACGGTCGCCAACCGCGTCTTGACAGCGGTGACCTTGGTGGTTTACAACCGTGTAAATGTTGGTTTAAGCCCAAATTTCAAACAGCTCTGCCGGTCGACAACCAGGGTCACCTCTGTCGGGGACGCAGTTGGCAAACATGTAGCAGGCACTTTACTGGCATCTCTCCAACTGTCAAGTTACTGAATAGGATAGTCCAAACTATACTTAGTATAGTTGTACTCACCACTTCGCTTACATAGGATAGACCAGGAACATCTAAATCAGATTTTAGTGGTTATTACGCACGAACAGATAGTCGAGAGAAGTTGCTTTTTATAAATAAACAAGCCTTGATTGCGTCCGATGAGATTCACCTTTGAAAAAAAAATAGTAGATTGTTATACGAGGGGCTAAAATAACCCATTATAACGAGGTAGTTTTACTCCTGAGCTTTAGCGAGGGAGTAAATAGAAACCGAGTTATAATGGGTTTTAGCGCCGTGTGTTACACTCTACTTTTCATTACGATTGCGAGAAAATAAAATAACCAATAAAATATTAAATAGGTAGTTTATTTAATTTAAATGTACAATTTGTACAATTCTGGATATTTAACGAGATGTTTTTTTCCGGTAACTTAATTTCAGTCCTCTGTGAAGATGTTCTCACTAGATGATGACATTTTCACTGTTGTAAATTATATTACGGTCACCAATTCAATTCGTAACTAAAGAATAATTCTAAAGATTTCGCGCCAATGCCATTTTTATTTTTTCTGTAGCCGCAACGCAATGCACGCATTCTACCGAAGATATAGCCGCATAATTTCCATTTTCAAAATTAAAATGTTCTTCTTTTTTTTTGTGAACCAGTAATAAGTCGGTTCCATAATCATGACTTTTTCGTTTTTCAAGGCTCGTTGGAACAGACAAAAATTAAAAAGAAATTACTTTTTCCCCTAGAGCAAGAAATGCTATTTTTTCCCCGCTCTGGTACTCTACAACGACGGCCTTTTTGAGCAAGAGGAGTGAAAAACATTTTTTTAAGTAGATCGGTAAGCATGGATGTTGAATTGAGTTGCATTGAAGAAGTAAGTATTAAAATTGACGATACGATTAAATATACGATTTAGGTTGGTGGTAGGGCTTGTTCTAAGTTTGCCTGGCTAGCTACCACCATCTTATCTAAGTCTGTCGCCATAGCAACAATGTCAACATTATTATTGTGTTCGGAAAATGGAGGTAAGGCCGCTCCATCTTCGGCCTGATTATCACTTACAAAAGAAGAAGACTAATGTTCATTCAACTAATAGTGGTACTTACAGTTAAAATAGGTATTTAGGTACAGTGAAAATCGCTCCACGCCTTGTTAGGTGTGCGCCGACCCTTTTTGTACAAAATAATTGAAAAAATCGGTCCACATTTGACGAAAATATCGATGATCATTCAAAAATAAAAATCGTACAAACGAATGTATTTTATAAACTCCTCCTTTTTTTAAGTCGGTTAAAAATATAATTAGGTAGCATGCTCTAAGAAATCTTGATTTTCTACTTTAATAAAATTAATATTAGAATTATTAATTTACTAATTTTCTCACAGATATTTTTATTTATTCTCGCCAAGGTTGTGGTAAACCCAAGTTACATCAACATTATATTTAGATTTAGTCAAAAACATTAGTTCAGAAGACTTATTGCGGTAACAATAATTTACTTACATACCTAAATATAATTTTTATTTTGTGGTTTAATCTCCAATGTAATTTATTTTTGATTATTATCATAAAAATATATAAGTACATTATGAGTATAACTAATTTATTAATAAAAATAACAAAATGATATACTAACAAAGTCAAAGTCAAATAATTTATTTCAAATACCTAGGCCCTGTATGGCACTTTTGAACATCAAAATTTACAAAAAAATAGAATTGATTCTAGTCGCCCCTGCCAAAAGGTAGTTTTCGTATGGAGAAGAATGGGCAAAAAACTCCACCGTTACTCTTTTAAAATGTTTTACAATATTTTGTATTTGTATAGGTACCTACATTAGTTAAATAATTATATGCAAAGACGATGCACCGAGAATAAAATTACTGTACCATAATAGGTAAAAAGAAATAAAAATTAAGCAACGAAAGATAATTTAATTATGTGATGGGTACATGGTGTTCACATAATTACAAACTAAACCAACTTAATTAAAACTATTCACAAACTAACTATGGCGTCGAAAAATTCCTCCGCATCGCTGTCGACTGGTAATATACCCAAGAGAATGGCCGCATTGCCACGTTGTATGGCAATGCTTAGAGTCTGGCCAAGGTAAAAGCCAGCCCATGGGTCACGGAACGTGTCAACCAGCCGTTTCGAGAGGCATGAGCACTCGGACCCCCGGACCTGAGGGTTTGAACCCCAAACGGCTCGAAAATATAATTACCAATAAGGTTATTATACTTACGCCGTTTGAGATTTTCCGCAGCAGCACCAGCACAGCACGTCAAACCAGGAAGATGGGATGGCGCAAGAGTATCGAGTTCGACACACGTTGCGTCCCACACTAAAGGCCACCTTCCATAGAAATAAAGACATGCCGTCCGGTCTCTTGCCATCGTCACGTACCAAGCCATTGGGTTCTAATACAGCTGGAATGCCAACGGTGACAAGAGCTACCAATATCTCCAATAAGATTAACAATACAGAGTGGTAGGGGTTGCGGGGAAGTCCGAAAGGGATACCGTGGCCCCCGGCAACATGGCAACTGAAGGAACACGGGTGGGTTTTAGTAAGAGTCTGACACGCCCTCCCGCTCCGCCCAGAGCGGGAGAAGTTATCATTTTAATTAGAAGTTATATTGATAATTTCACAACCAAAAAAAAAGGTAACAGGGATTTCGACGTGCAACCTGGATTCAGTACATGATTCTGAAATATTTCGGGGGTTAAAAAAAAAATACTGTTCCATAAATTATATACCCGTAAAAAACATCGGCCCTAAATGTAGCAAAATTTTCGACCTTTGATATGTATATTTTGGTTCCCAGACAATTAAACATTCTATATTTAACAATTCATTTTTGTCTTTAAGAACTTGGGACTGATCCTGACGACGCAATGATCTTGGGACGCAATGGTTGTTTAGGACGTTTATTAAAGAGTAACGGTAGAGTTTCTTGCCCATTCTTTTTCATACAAAACTACCTTTTGGAAGGGGCGACTAGAATCAATTCAATTTTTTGTAAATTTTGACGTTCAAAAGTGCCTTTTTATGTGCCTAATTGAAATAGATAAATTATTTGACTTTGACTTTATTAGTATGTAGGTAAGTACACTACGTACCTAGTGACTTTTTTTTATAAGTTTCCAATGTCACGGAAGTCGACAAATGAAATCGATATAATATAATAACAGGTATTATTATTATTTATTAGATACATCTACCTACTAATATTATAATTTTCCAACTGTCATTCAATAAATCATAGATAACCCACTTTTTATGGATTTCCCAAGATTAATTTCATTCATTATTTCTAATTTTATTGCGTAATCTATGGGTATTTTATAGTTTTTACGACTCATCAAACCTGAGGAAGCTATTATTGTACATGTAACTGCCAATTTCCACTGGGTATTATCCTAATACATACGGATTATTACGCTAGACTAGAAAAACCTGTTATTTTCTCATAAAAAACACAAAGCGATTACAAAGCAAGGCATCTGTTTTCCTTAACCACGATTGAGTTACCTTTTGACCTTGAACTAATGCTAGGTACACACGCAGCGATTTTGACCGTAAGGGAAATCCTGGCCCCTGGCAACAGGGCAACCGAAGGAACACGGGTGGGTTTTAGTCAGTAAGAGACACGCCCTCCCGCTCCACCCAGAGTGGGAGAAGTTATTTGATAATTTCCCACCCAAAAAAAAAAGAAAAAAAAATGTGATTCGCTGGCGATTTCGAAATCTCATGTCACATTTTTGACATCACTAGCGATAAATCGTCTGTTATTAGGTACTTATATCAACAAAATTCAATTAAAACTTTACAATTTTCAGGGAATCACACGGAACAACTCCATTTAATTTCCGTCATAGTTTTGTATAGACGCGGAAGCCAGACATCCCACAAAACTAAATAGGCTGACAATACAGCACCATTACTAATGGCTGTTCCGGCTATCATGGCGTATCACCGTGGTTGTTGTACCCAGAATGTGGTGTTAAAATGCTGTGTCATTTCTATATTTTATATGAGGTATTGATTGATTTTCGTCTATGTTGGTTTAATGTAAATTTCATGGGTTATAGTCCGGCCGTCGAGAGAACACCTGTCAGTTTCATAATAACGAATGTGTTTTGCGAATTTGATCCTTATGGACAATTTCTAGTAGTATAGAAATTGTCCAACTGACAGGACCAGGCCCGGGTCAACGGCGCGTTGTGTTCCACGCGCGCCTCAAAGAGATGTCAGCAGAACTGACGGGGTCCGCTAGGGCCAATGTAAAAAGTACTCTGTGGGTCGATGCCTGCTGGGGTCGCGGGAAAGTCTGAAAGGGATACCGTGGCCCCTGGCAACATGGCAACTGAAGGAACACGGGTAGGTTTTAGTCAGTAAGAGTCTGACACGAAGAGCGCGAGAAGTTATTTGATAATTTCTCACCCAAAAAAAAAAAAGTTGTTAGGAACACATTCTCTCGACGGCCGGAGTGTAGGTTCATTGATTTACCTCTAAATTGTTATGATAGGGATGTTAGGTATGTTACAATTTCCTAGAAGAGCGATGGCCGCCACATATTGTTTGCAATTTACCGGCGAATGACGTCAGTGAAACGTTATTTATGAAAGTAAAGTAGTGTGTTTTCCTAGAGAGCGTTTTTTGACACGGTAAAGTCAAACCCCGCGGCCATTTTCATGAGAGCTGTCACTGCGGTGGTGGTCTTTTAGGAAATCGTAACTTAGAATATGTATTTTGAATTATTATTTTTTTAAGTTCAAAATCAAATAATTTATTTCAACTAGGCACATAAAAGGCACTTCTGAACGTCAAAATTTACAAAAAAAAAATATTGATTCTAGTCGCCCCTTCCAAAGTGTAGTTTTCGTATGGAGAAGAATGGGAAGAAACTCCACCGTTACTCTTTTAAAATGTTTTACAATATTTTGTATACCTACATTAATTATATAATTATATGTGAAGACGATGCACCGGACATGACGAAACTATAAGGGTTCTTTGACTACGGAACCCTAAAAAAAGGGGACGATTTAAAAAATTATATATTAAAAAATTCAAAGACCGGATTTGATTTGCA
The DNA here is from genome assembly GCA_963680765.1 of Agrochola lychnidis. Taxonomy (NCBI): domain Eukaryota; kingdom Metazoa; phylum Arthropoda; class Insecta; order Lepidoptera; family Noctuidae; genus Agrochola; species Agrochola lychnidis. The sequence goes on along the minus strand of OY796868.1, from coordinate 10,074,552 downwards.
AATGTCCGGTTTGTTGTCAGGACTTAAATGGTAGCTGCCTGTTGGAAAGGAACACCTGAGAAGTGCCAACATTAAGTGCTAGCTCGGCACTTATCCTCTCCTATCCACTCCAATGGGCATGCAGCTTAACAACAACAAACGCTTACCCATTTGTCTCTACTAAGTATGGTGATCATGATTCTTTAAATCTACTGCTGTGCTCCTAGTGAGTCTGGCCAGGCGAATTCTTCGATCAGAAGAGGTCTATATCAAGTGTAGGAGATACTACTATATTTTACTGATGATGTCATGCATCAGCTGTTGAAGTGATATCCTGTTAATTATCGTCATAGTATAACATCATTGTCATGAATAATATCATTCATATCACGCGCGAAACAACAAAGTAATCATGTAACAGCGATTTTGCTCAAAATTAACACCTCGTGAGAATAATTATGTAGGTAGGTATGTAAATTATTCAACATTCATACGTAATAAAGCCTTGAACCAAGCTGATGCAAATTTATAACTGTCAAGTTCAAGTTCAGTAATAATAGCTTACAAAAAACACATTGATTTTTAAATATCGATTTCCAATATCGATTCTGTGAGTATTTGTATTCGTAAAAACTGAATATTCAATATACAAAGAGGAAACGTGACTCGAATCGATTTGCATTCAAATGGTTTATCTACCAAATTATTTTACGGCACTACTATTGGTTTTAGAAAAAAAAAGAGCAGAGTTTTTAAAATACGAACTGTCAAACTTCAAAATAGGCACAACGAAAAAAAAAAGTTCGAAATTGGCAATGGTGGAAGATGATCAAAACACGATTCTGATTTCAAATAATACTGAGTCAAAAACATGGTCTTTTTTCAAAAGAACAAGCTCTGTGCAATATAAAGAAAATGTTACCAGTTTTGTTCGTTCGAGAACCTCTAGTTATTTTAAAGTCAATGTCTTCAATGTTACGGTAACATTTGCTCGAAGTAAAAGAATTCCTGTCGCGAGCTGTAACGGTAAAAGTATTGTAGGACGCCGCACGTAAAATAAAACATTTTACATGTTAACATCGTTATTTGAGAGAAAGTTAATATTTCTCTTCTGAAGTATTGAGATTGGGACCTTTAAAAATAATCGTAAAATACAATGGAATTATTTTATTGGTGGGCCATTAAAGACATATTATGAACTTGTTTTAAATTTTTTTACTTGGATCAGCGGTGTCGGTCTAAACAGCCAATAAAGCCTCGTGCAGACTGGTGCGACACGAACCTAACAAAACAATTTCTAAGAAAACTTCACGGTAGTACAATTACCGGTGTCGCAACGCGCCAGTCTGCACGAGGCTTAAGACTTGCACCTAATTGCTTAACACACGATCAATCATAATTTTTGAAGTGAAAACTTCTTTAGGCGCGTTGGGCTCGCGACACCGTTACCGACATCTCATTTTTGTAAACGCGATTGTGCTCTTTATTCATATTACGTTACGGATCAATGTTCTATACAAGTATTTTTCTACCACCAAGGCAATCTTGTTCAAGTTTTCACTTCTGTCGGCACTCCCGGAGTGCAACTGTTTTTTTTTTGTTTTTGACACTTCTACAACATTTGTTGCGTTATTTACGTTGTTGAGCAGACATATTTTTCGAATTTAAGAAGCAATGGATTAGCAATATCCTTCAAAATGGTTCAGATTATGTTTGGTCGTGTGTTACGCAATTAGGCAGCTGCACTGAAGCAGTCACAACGTTTTTTGTTTGTTAGTTCGTTGTTTGTTTGTTGTACGTTTGTAACGTACAAATGTTTGGGTATATAAGTATTGTTTTTGCTGATATTTAATTATTAGATACCCATTGTAGATAGTAAGTAAAGGTAGAGCAGGCCTCCTAAAAGTGAATAGTTGCAAACTGGTGCCAAAGTGTCTCCATTATTTAAATAGGAACCAGATTCTAAAACGAATTCTAATAGACAGCAATTCAATCCATTTAGGTACCTACTTTTTAGGCTTTCCATGTGGAGGAGATAATATGAAAATCCAAGAACAGTACCCTAATTTTTTATTTATAAAAACGTTGCCCCACACTAGGAATTTCTCCTGTATCGTGGGTGCGTTTACAAACATTAAACTCACATACACAAACAGCCAGACCCGGAACAACTACTTGCAGGTCATACAAATATTTGTTCCGTGCGGGAATCGAACCCGCGACATGCAGCGCAGCAGTCAATCGCTTAACCACTGCACCAACCGTGCCGTCAATTGTGTAACTTATTTTCGTAAACAATTTTGCCTAATTTGTTTCATTTTGACAGTTCAACAACATTCATTGCGTTATTTACGTTGTTGAGCAGATGTTTTTTTCCAACTTATGAAGCAATGGATTAGTAATCTGTTTCAAATTGAAACAAATTGTAATTGATCGTGCATACGCAATTAGCCCACGGGTCTCCAGTCTCCTAAAAGCGAATAGTTGCAAGCTGGTGCCTAAGTGTCTCCAACTATTTAAACAGGAAACAGATTCTAAAACAAATTTGATTAGACAGCAGTTCAATCCATTTACCTATTTTTTCAGTCCTGAGAAAATCCAAGAACATGTATAGACAGCTGTAATACATATATTATAAGCTACATTACAAGTACCTTTTTTTTGGGTGGGAAATTATCAAACAACTTTTCCCGCTCTGGGTGGAGCGGGAGGGCGTGTCAGACTCTTACTGACTAAAACCCACCCGTGTTCCTTCAGTTGCTGTGTTGCCGGGGGGCCACGATTTCCCTTTCGGCTCTTATTCGCAGCCCCGGCAGGCATTAGCCCTAGCGGACCCCGTCAATTCTGCTGACATCTCTTTGAAGCGCGCGTGGAACACAACGCGCCGTCGACCCGGGCTTGGTCCTTATCGGACGGCGAGCTACCCATTGCTCACCGTCGAGAGGCAATTCTCGTAATTTTTAAGAACGTTCGCATTCGCATCTAATTCGCAATCTGTCAAAAATAAAATCTATTTACCAACATCTTTGACAAGTTTGACAGATTTCAACTTGAATGTGTACGTTTTTTTTTTTATGTAGGTGAATTATGACGCTGACAGAATAATCGACATCGGCTCAGTTGCCAAAGATGAAAAAAAAATTGGTGGTCTGTAAAGTCGGTTTACGGACGTTAATTTAACGTGATAACGTCACAAGCCGAACGCTTAGGCCGATCGTGCCTCTCTATCACTTGTTCCGCGCTCTCGCTTGCACGCTCGGCTCAGGCGGAACGTGACACTTTTTCGTGTGTGCAGACAGCGTTCATCGATTTATGAGACGTTTTTACGTCAAAAAAAAAGTAGGAGAATTGGCCTTCTGTTCTAGAATTTACTATGACCAGTGGATGAAACGGAAGCGAACTATATTATTAGGACTGGTATCCTAATGACTTTGTTTGTAGTTTTTATTGACCTAATAAAACCAACTAATTTAATTCGTCTAATAAATTCGCAGTCGGACAAAGACTCATTAAGTAACGTTATGACACGTGACGAACATGCCTTCATTTGTTATTCAAATTGCATGGAAGTTTAGACAAAAACTGTGATAAAATATCTGTAACTAGGGTCACCATCAATTTCTGCATCAAATAAAAATAATAAACATTTTAATGGTGTTCCTCGTGTTACAAGATTTTGACAATTTTCATGATCATCAGTTCAGCCGGAAGATATCCACAGCCCCCCAATGTTTGCCTCAAAACAAAAACATAGCTTTTACTAAATAAATTAGAAGAAGAGATACAATATGGTGGATACACCATTGTAATGTACAATATTTATATATTTAGATTTACCAACGTTCGTATACACTACAAAAATTACAGGAAGTAACAGGAAAAAAAAAGAATTTCTATGTTATCCGTCTGTCAAAAAAATATTAACCGCGTATTTTTTGCTTTATTATCATATTAATAAAAAATTACTTAGATAAAACGTATTAAAGTTGGGGAGTGGTTGTCGCTACATCACAAGTAAGTATAAAATCTACATACTCGTGACGTCATGGCACATTTTAACACAATGTATCGCCGTTATCTTTTGATAACGTAAAAAAAAAACGTCCAATATTTTTTAATAATCTACCTACATGAAGGACAAAAAATTAAAAAAAAATTGTTTTCATCCCTATTAAAGATAAATACTGCATTTTTTTATCATCACCTACTACTAGGTGATTTTTTTAAAGTAGAGCGGTTAAATATTATTTACAGTATAAAACAAAACAAAGATAGACACAGCCGAAAAAATAAAAAAATGAGCACACTGATAATAGTGCCGATTCCCTTGTTCACAAACTAAACTAAATTTAAGTTCAGTGCATCTTTTTCTTTCTATGTCATTAAGAAAAGGACAGAGGATAAATTTTAGTTTAGTCCTGTCAAATTAATAAGCGCCTGTCACTCTCCATACAAGTTTAGACGTGATTAAAAACCTGCCGACAAAAATTACGTCAATTTACGTCAAGCGCTGATTAATTTGACAGGACTAAACTAAAATTTATCTTCTGTCCTTTTTTTAATGAAATAGAAAGAAAGAAATGTACTGAACTTAAATTTAGTTTAGTTTGTGAACAAGGGAATCGGCACCATTATTATTGTACCTAACCTTTCAATCTGCCTAGCCTTTTGCCAACTGTGTTGGGGTCGGCTTCCAGTCTAACCGGATGCAGCTGAATACCAGTATTTTACATGGATCGATTGCCTATCTGACCTTCACAACCCAGTAACTGTGTTATACGATACCCCTTGGTAAGACTGGTTGTCAGAGTTTCGGCCTTCTGACGACCCGTAACGACTGTCAAAGGTCCACGAATGACAGCCGGGATCAACGGCTTAACGTGCTTTCCGAAGCACGGAGGAGTCTCGACTGTAAAGATGGTCACCCATCCATAGACCAACCCCGGCAAGCATAGCTTAACCTGATGGATCGACCCGTGCAGCTGTTATTATATTTAGCCACGAGCTCCTCCTATTGTAACTTGCAGATTGAAAATGAACTCGTGAGAAAGTACATAAATGCTATTTTCATTTTTCTTTATTTTTTTTTATGATTAGTCTGATAAATTGGTTACCCTACTGACATTTGATGCATGTTACGCTCGATTCACAAGTTTTCAAATTGTAGCTAGGTAGTAGGTACAACTCGTTAAATGTGGTCTTAAAGATCTAGCCAAAACTAGATGCAATTTATTAAAACCACAACAACTTCCTTGACCAGATTTAAGGTAAAGATTTTACACAAATCTTCAAGGTTACATACACCACGAACTTAATATACAAGACACAACCCAAGTAACAATAAACATGCAGCCTATTTACGAGTCCAATACGAACTGGATAAAATCCCCTTTAATTATAAACGTTATATGCTAGTGACCTTGAGTTAGCTTGCGTGTTTTGTACTGAGCTTACGCAACGAGTCGTACGTCCAGTCAGCCAGTAATAGGACTCGCCCAAATTATACGCATTATTAATTTATTATAAATAAAAATAATAGTATTTTAATAAAACACGTATACTAAAAGATCAATAGTTAAATTATCTTTAAAATGGTCAAAGTTTCAAAAAAATACGATTGATAGATTTTGCGTGATTCTCAGTTTTTATCCGCGTTAGACATAACTTTACAAATTAATTTCACTATAAATATTAACATAATCTAAAATATTCATATATTAAGTTACTAAAAAAATGCTCTGATTTAACATTCATTTTTCCAAATCATTAACACTACTCGTTTAGACGTGATCTTCAGTATAAAATCATTAAAAGTCGCTTATGGTCGGTCGCCATAAAGTTCAAAGACGTTTTTGACGTTTAAACGAGAGCCTCCTCCATAAAATAACATAATGTTGTAGAATTATTAATTAGTTTAGATTAATAAATAAGTTTGAAGAATTGCTAAACTTAAGTGGCAATGGGCAGGGAACATTGCTCGCAGAACGGATGGCCGATGGGGCCGAAAGGTTCTAGAGTGGCGACCGCGTACCGGAAGACGTAGCGTTGGAAGACCTCACACAAGATGGACCGATGAATCCGCTGGATGCGGAAAGCACAGAATCGGTCGAAGTGGAGGTGCTTGGGGGAGGCCTATGTCCAGCAGTGGACGTCTTTCGGCTGAAATGATGATGATGATGAATAATAAGTTAGGAATGTCATCTCCACATTATTTGTCGCCACAACACCTTACCTGTCGCCTTCTGCGTGTCTTCTTCGTGATATCGACGCTAGAAAGGCATATTGTATGAACGACCACCTTGGTCAAAATTGAGTTATTTATATCGTTGGAATCGGCAGATTTTTCTCTTTCGAATGGTCTAGGTTTCATTTAAATCTGAACACTTTTTTGGTCGTTAATACAACGGTGATTTCAGTCATTTTCGTATTGAATTTTGTTTTAAATCCAACCATTTTCGTCATTTGTTTCATAAACCGTACATATCGTTAGAAAGTTGGCCTTAATTCATTTAGCTTGTTTTGTTTAATTAAAGATTTAATCTTATGACACTTTACCAAATCATTTTTTTCATTGTTTTTTCAATAAACCGTTTTACTAGTTGACCACTTTATCAAATCATGAAAATAAAACAATTTATTTGTCCATAATTTTTTGTTTATTGTCCGTTAAAACACTGTACCTTTCTACTAATTACAATAATTTGGACGTTAAGCGCATTTTGTCGTCAATGTTTAATAACAAGTTGGTCGATCATACATTTTTACCTGACATAATTTTGACGTATCGTAAGCATTTAAGCTACTTTAATAAAAGCGAAGTTTTTTGTTTTAGTAAGTTAAGCCTACTTAAAAAATAGTTTTTGTGTGAAATAGTGGTAGATAAGCTGTACTCCGGGAGCACATTTTATGCGCGCGAACCGGTGCGAATAAGGTCTGAGCGTTGTGATGGCGCTTCAGTCAACCACGCACTGTCGATGTCGGTGATCACGCACGAACTGCCCGCTTTACTCGAAAATTGTTTTCTCTTAAATACGAGTACACCAACAGTCAGACATCAATTTATAGTGGCGTCCGAACGATGCAAGAGGATATTAAGAAACGTTAGATCCATTAGACTAAGAAGGACATTAATGTTTGAACCATATTTAGCTGACTGTGAACAGGTAAGTGTAATATTAAAGTACCTACCAAATCAAAATGCATGAACTGAGAACTTACTATTAACATACCTACCTACATTTAATACCCGTATTTGTTTTTACTTTAGGACGAAAACGTAGTAGCTGACGAATCGAATATTATTAAGGAAACCAGCAATCAAGTATGTTACATTTACATCTGGGAGTGGCGCGAGGAGGCGAAACGCCGGGGCGTAACTACGATGCCGCGAGAAATCACGGCACAGTGGACAGAGCTCCGGCGGGATCTCATGGCGTCATAGAGAGTGTAATTGTCGCAACCCAGTGCTGGGCACGCCACAATTGCAGCGATAAGTCGCCTATATAAAGAGTGGCTAGAGAGGCGCCACGGAGTCCTCACCTTTCGTATGACGCAGGTCCTCACCGGACACGGATGTTTCGGGAAGTTCCTGTTCCGGATAAGGCGGGAGGAAACGCCCGGGTGTCACCATGGTGTGGATCGGATCGCCCGGAGGACACGGTGGAGCATACGGTGGAGGTCTGCCCGGCTTGGGCGGAGCACCGCCGTGTCCTCGTAGACGTGATCGGCGGCGGTGATCTCTCGCATCCGGCCTTTGTCCAGACCATGATACGGAGCGAGAGTAACGCTCGCGAAGGAGGAGGCGTGAGGGAGAACGCGTGAGGGAGAGGCAAACTTCGCGCCTTCACGCTCCTAGTCGCCACAGGAGATGCCCTGAGCGTCGTAAATCCCAGACCGATTCCCGGCCACCGTAGGCGAGCGTGGGCTTGCGGACGGTGAGCAATGGGTAGCGCGTCATTCGATAAGGACCAGACCGGGGTCGACGGCGCGTTGTGTTCCACGCGCGCCTCAAAGAGATGTCAGCACAACTGACGGGGTCCGCTAGGACCGATGCCTACCGGGGTCGCGGGAAAGTCCGAAAGGGATATCGTGGCCTCTGGCAACATACAGGCAACTAAAGGAACACGGCTGGGTTTTAGTCAGTAAGAGTCTGACACGCTCTCCCGCTCCGCCCAGAACAACAAAAAAAAAAGTATGTTACATTTTAGAAAAAGGATTTAGACAATATTTTTATAAATAAAATACAGCATAAATGACATAGCAGCTACTAAAAAAGTTGAAGTTATTGGTAAAAATAGATGTCCAGGAGATGATTTGTATAAAAACAGACTTCCTATTACTAAATACAAATTATGCTGATTTGGTAAAGCTTTGTAAAATCTCACGTACACACGTAGGTAGGTATCATGAGGACTATCTTAATTTGAAAACTTGCAACGTTAAAGAATTGTTGCCAGATTTGTAGAAGATGTCGACGATTGAGGTTAGGTAAATAGTAAATACTAAAATGGGATATTTACCATGTACATTATCGCATGTGAATAACCATGACATTATACAATTTTATAAGTTAGGTATTTCACCAAAATTTGATTTATTAAAAAAAATCGTGATTTTTTTTTCGCAATTGAACACAGTGTGTTATTCGAGTAGGTACCTATTTGCTAAATGGTTTTACTTTTTATTACACTACCTAGTACCTATAAGAGTCTACTAGGCACATACTAGTAATGTTTAATATTGTTGTATCTGTATAATTTTCATAAGACTGATTGATGTCAAAGTTGAGTAGTTTTTTGTTTAATAAAATTAATGTAAAAAGTTGCTTTATGTTTTGTTACTACATGTCATACGAACATCTGTATAATTTTTATTAGACTTGATCTCAAAAAGTACGTAGTTTTTTGTTTAATTATAAATGTGAATCTCGTTTTTGATTTAGTTTTTTTAAGTTATAAACAAGTTGTTTTATGTTTTTGTTGTTATTTATCAACTGTTTAACTTTGTGAAGTGTGCTGTTGTGTAATTGCAATTGTTATACTTCTTTATTTTGTATTTTATTTTTACCTGCCGCTAAAAACTAAAGTAATATTGGGATATAATACCTTGATCGTAACCGTAACTAAGATTAATGAGTAAGATTAGATTTTTTGGTTTTCCTTGGTTGACTAACTCGGCCTGTTAAAACATTTTATTGGAATATTAAAGTTTACCGAATAGAACATAAGATACTTTAGTTGTAGGTTGTATGCAGCTATTCGATCGTTAAAACATTTTTTACAGGACTTCTAATGTTGGAATTGTGACTTAAGTCAATTTTACCTGACCAAGATTATTCACAATCTTGTATTATCTCCTAAAAATAGATCAAAAAGGCATAAAAAAATATTTTGAGTTACTAATTAAATAATAAACATATTAAACAAAAACTATTTTGAATTTCAACAAGAATACTCCAGTTGTTAATTTATTATGATTTTTTTTGTGAAATTTAAAACTTCAAATCAATTTATTGAACAGTTTAAGCAATGGTCGTTAATACAATTTGCCTTTCTAGCGTCGATATGTAAGTATTTATGCTGGTTTTGTGTTGTTTGCTCTCGTCTGAATAATGATGATAATGACTTATCTCTTCGGGCAATACAATTGCTGATGAAAAAACTAGTATTACGATTCTTTATGATCATCTTCCGCTGATCAACAATAAATCTAATTATCTCATCTGTTTTTGTACTTATTGCTGCAGTAAGTTAGTTAGTTACTAACCCATAAACGTTGCTTAAAATTAAGTAATGATTAGCTACTGTTTATTGTTTAACCATATATTATGGACATTTAAACGTCTTTTAAATTTAAGCAAATTTTTATACAATATGTAAAAAAAAACATTGGCACTCCGGGAGTGCCGACAGAAGTAAAAACTTGAAAAAAAATCAACACCGCGGTAATCAATGCGTTGATGTCTTTTACTCCACGCACCGCGGTAATCATCGCGTTGATGTCTTCTCCACGGTGTCGGTAAATTCCGTTACAGTGTCGCGAAATCAATGGTTTAGTCCCATCTCAAAAATGCTCAACGCGCCTAAAGAAGTTTTCACTCCAAAAAATCCTGTCCGATCCGAAAAGGACTGTATAGGTACTGCAATAACATTACCAAAAAAATAATAAAAAAATCTTATTATTATTGAAAATAAAAAAGTTATTGCTATTTAAAAACACATTTTGAGTACCAAAATTACCCCAAATCTATTCAAAATCAGAAATTTTCAACGGGTTTCATAAGTAAACATGTGTAGACATTCACTATAAAAACGGCCCCCGCCGCCCCATGTAATAAAGCGGTAAAATTCCCCATAAAAAAAGTTGCGATATTGATTTACTTTTTCTAGAAAATTACCACATAAATATACTCTCTCTAACCTAACAACATCTTTAAGGATCGTACTGTTTTTTTTTTACATCATCATCATCATTTCAGCCGAAAGACGTCCATTGCTGAACATAGGCCTCCCCCAAGCACCTCCACTTCGACCGGTTCTGTGCTTTCCGCATCCAGCGGATTCCTGCGGCCTTCACAAGGTCATCGGTCCATCTTGTGGGAGGCCTTCCAACGCTACGTCTTCCGGGACGCGGTCGCCACTCCAGAACCTTTCGGCCCCATCGGCCATCCGTTCTGCGAGCAATGTGCCCTGCCCATTGCCACTTAAGTTTGGTAATTCTTCGGGCTATGTTGGTTACCTTGGTTCTCCTGCGGATCTCCTCATTTCTGATTCGATCACGTAGGGAAACTCCAAGCATAGCCCTCTCCATTGCCCTTTGGGTGACTTTTAGCCTTCTTATAAGGCCCATTTTTTTACATGTTGTAGATAAACCCTTTAATTTAGTACTTTGTGTAAATAGTCAGTTGTGTATTGTATAATGTTAATAATAAAAATATTATCTCATCTAACGTTACGTCATGAAACATGTCTGACTAAACCACACGGTAGTGCAAAAAACTGGGAAAACCACACAAGTTTTCTCTTTCGTTGGAATAACCAGCACGACTGAACGTGACACTCTTACAAACTTCAATCATGAGGAAAAATCTGATGTATCATCGTATTTAAACTTAAGAGTAACTGTAAGTGATGTCATAGATGAATACAGATGGTTAGTATGAAGCTACAAGTACGTGGCGGGCTCGTCTTGTCGAGCCAATTCAGTGAGTGTAACGTAGTCAGAAGATATAAGAGTTACGCGATAGAAAGAGAGGCAACTTCTAGGTGAATATAACTGTAGGTAATTAGCACTGTGCGACCTGATTATTGCACTTTATTGTGTCGTATCAAGAACCGCTTTTTATTTAAATGATTTTGCGGAGTGAACTATATACATCTGTGGATCCTCCATCGATATTGAACAGCACATCTGAGATGCCTTACGATTTTGATTTTCATAGAGTTTCAAGGTTTATAAAGACCAACTCTATAATGAAATAGGTAAGTACCTATACAGGGTCAAAATAAATTATTTAGCGAAACTTCGCCGACGTAATGGGTCTCCATATCTAAACATGATAAACATTGTTTTTTTTTTTTTTGGTTGACGACCCTTATAAGAGTAGTTACTTGGAATATCAGTTTAAAATCAATTTATTTTGTGTAAACTTTACAGATGTGATGGGCATCGATATCAAAATACGTTAAAACAACAAAAAAACAGATTTTCTCAATTCATACTTCAAGCCAACCAGCAACCTTTTTTTTTTGGGTTATCAAATAACTTCTCCCGCTCTGCGTGGAGCGGGAGGGCGTGTCAGACTCTTACTGACTAAAACCCACCCGTGTTCCTTCGGTTGCCCTGTTGCCGGGGGCCACGATGTCCCTTTCGGCCCGTATTCGCAGCCCCGGCAGGCATCGGCCCTAGCGGACCCCGTCAATTCTGCTAACATCTCTTTGAGGCGCGCGTGGAACACAACGCGCCGTCGACCCGGGCTTGGTCCTTATCGGACGGCGAGCTACCCATTGCTCACCGTCCGCAAGCCCGCGCCTACGGTGGCCGGAAATCGGCTCGCGATTCCCGCCCAGCACGCGTAGCATGACCACCGTAGAAACGAGTTTTGTCGACGGAAGAGTAGACAAAATGACAGATAAACAAACACAATCTGTCATTTTGTCTATTCTTCCGTCGCCAAAACTCGTTTCTACGGTGGTCATGCTACGCGTGCTGGGCGTCTCCTCCTGCGGCGGTTAGGGGCGTGAGGGCGCGAAATTTGCCTCTCCCTCAAGCGTTCCGCCTCCTCCTTCGCAAGCATGGTGTCACTGTTTTTTTATTTACATAATACTCGTATTGTTATAGGTAACTGAGTCATCATACTCCTGCCCTTATCCCAATTTATTTGTCCTCGGCGCAATATGTCGCCCTCACAGTGAGCCAACCAACAACCAGCGGTCGTTCTCGTCGACCCCAAAAAAAAAACATCAAAACATTTTTTTTTTATTATCATGTTTAGATAATTATTGATACCCGGCTACGGAGTTTTGCTAACTTAATATGACTTTAGAACTAAACGTAAACTTATCCACACACTTTTATATTTCTGCTGTTTTTAATATTGCAATGTTCGTACCGCTGTACATTGCAATCGAGTACACTTTCGGAGATCAGCGACAAAAGTGAAATCAACCTGTTTTCATTCTGAAACAGGTCTCTGGGTAACTGTTTCTCTGGTCCTTGTTTATTGAACGATTTGTTCGAATTCCTATAGCAGCTGTGTACTTCAAGACCCATTGATTGATACACGGTTTTGAGGCATTCGCCTGATTTTCTATTCAAATGAAAAATACCTGTTATAGCTCCCACAAACAGGCGCTTACACTTTAGTAGAACAATTTCTATGAAAACTTAATTTCGTAAAATCAACAGCTATTGAGGTTATCTGAGGATCTACAAAAGACTCCGCTACTGAATGTCGAAGTTTGAAATGTCGATGTATGTATGTTAGTTCTAAAGTACAGGATCTCGATGTACGTCAGTTCGAAAGTTCACTGGAGCGAAGTATGCAAGGCCGACGTATCGTTAGTTAGAAAGCATACGAAGTATGAAATGCCTCCGTACTGTTAGTTAGTAAAAAGCATACAAGTGCAATAGGACTATTCGCACTCGTATGCTTTCTAAGTTCGATATCGACACTATCGCTATTGGAACAATTGTAATAGGTAATAAACAAAACACATTCATAAATAGATATATCTTTAAATTATTAAAAAGAAAGAAACAAATTAAACCAGAACCAAACAAAAAAAAAATGCGCTTGGAGCATTACATAACATAATGTTATTAAAAATACCATTTAGATTAAATGTGTGTTAAAGTATCAGTAATTTAATTTATTTCAGTTTTGTATATAAAATTAAATCTTCATATACGCTATGTACGCAAGACCACTTATGTATTCTTTTAAATCTACGTTATCCTTCTTTAATAACTGTTCTCTGATTTTTAGGATATGGCATGGTTTTTTGTATTTACGTTTCTTTATATTAGCATTAATTCTTTCAATCTCCAACATTGTATTTTTTTGTTCTTTTTGCAATTCTTTCATCGATTCATAGATATTGAATTTTTTCCTGTTCAGCAAGTTATTCCAACGATTATGCCAATTTTCAATATTGTTTTGGGTAGTTGGGATATCAGCGTTCACACAATCTATTACGGACCATATCTGAGGCGGAAATCTTGGGGCCGACTTCTTCAGCTGTAATTTCAGTGTTGACACTGTTCAATCTCCAGATTGAAAGAATTAATGCTAATATAAAGAAACGTAAATACAAAAAATCATGCCATATCCTAAAAATCAGAGAACAGTTATTAAAGAAGGATAACGTAGATTTAAAAGAATACATAAGTGAAAACAACATAAAACTGAAATAAATTAAATTACTGATACTTTAACACATATTTAATCTAAATGGTGTTTTTAAAACATTATGTTATGTAATGCTCCAAGCGCATTTGTTTTTTGTTTGGTTCTGGTATGTTTCTTTCTTTTTAATAATTTAAAGATATATCTATTTATGAATGTGTTTTGTTTATTACCTATTGCAATTGTTCCAATAGCGATAGTGTTGATATCGAACTTAGAAAGCATACGAGTGCGAATAGTCCTATTGCACTTGTATGCTTTTTACTAACTAACAGTACGGAGGCATTTCATACTTCGTATGCTAAGAAAATTGTCTAACTCTAAGAAACTTCTTGGGTACTCCCAAGAAGTTTCTTAGAGTTAGACAATTTTCTTTTATTATGACTTTAACGGTTGCGACTTACAAGTTGTAGGTTGTAGACTCGGACCCCGACAGATGCGGGCGCTTACCTTTGCGTAAATTATTTCATCACCACTGCTCTCAAAACGGTGAAGGAAAACATCGTGAGGAAAACGGCATGTCCTAGAACCGAAAACTTCGAAGACATGTGAAATCTATCAACCCGCACTGAGCCCGCGTGATGCATTAGACCCACTCCCTCTCATAGAGAGGAAGCCTGTGTCACAGCAGTAGGAATATTATAGCCTGATTATTATTTATTTCCAACTTAAATCTATCATTACAGGGTAATCTATTGCGATAGCGTACTCATCTTAATCTTATCCTAACTTATAATTAACATGTAATTATAATTAAATTTTGTAACTTGTTACAAATAATGTTTTCTTTGTAAACTCACTCAGAGAACAACAGAATAGGTCCGAGTCATGATTAGCTATGAGGTTGAGACATTATGTATGTATGACTAAGAATGCCTTGTCTCTAGCATCTATTTCCCTCGTATCGGTTCGAATTACCAAATCTGCCATGCCGTGAAGTAAAAATAATATTTATTTTCCATTCAGCAAAGGCTGAATGGCCAGGATGAACCGGACATACATTTATGGATCGTCACTCAAAGAAGCTCTTTTGAATACCTAATACATAGGTTACTTTATTTTATTTTTACCCTGGCAAAGCAAAGTGAATCACTTTTAACACCCAAGATATTATACCCATATTTAAATCACTAATTCGCACAAAAAAGCTAATTGCAAATCGCTCGCTGATCTGATCTGACATTTGAATGGGTCTTTTAGAATGCACTTAAGTGCATCGTACATCATTGTAAGCCCAGATTAGATACGATGTTACCTAAGCCAGATTGTGGTTTATCCAGAAAATTAGATCACCGTAAAGGCATTTAGACGCAAGGTAGGTATAAAAAGTAGAGGTCTCATTTAGATGTAGAGATACCTATTCCTAAATTAAATTACCTGTAAGTAGGTATGTATTGCTCTGAGGATGGCCCAGTGGTTCAGGAGCCCGCCTGTCATGCACGAGGTTGTGGATTCGACACCGGGCAAGTAGGTAATTATGTGACTTTTCAATTCATATGTACTTTCTAAGATAATCTTAGAAATCATTGACATCGGTGAAGGCAAACATCGTGAAGAAACCCGGAATTATAGTTAACTAGCAGCGCCCCGCAGTTTTACCCGCATATGTCTCAATCCCGTGGGAATATAGAGATAAAATGTATCCTATGTTCTAACCCAGGTCATGGATTATCGATACAATGTGCCAAATTTCATCCAAATCCGTTAAGCTGTTTTAGCGTGAAAACGTAACAAACAAACAAACTCACTTTCGCATATATAATATGAGTTATACAGGGTGGCAGGGACATCGACGCGAAAACTTTTACCATGAATTCAGTACATGATTCTGAACCCCCCTGCGCCTGCATAAGTACCCTGTATATATTTATAATATATATATGAGTTAGGATATGAGTCTGATATCGCCAAACAGCCTTGAGGAGCCGTCGAGATTAGGTAGTGCTCGTGCCTTCTCTGTATGAGAAGAGACTTTTGCCCTGCCGTGGAAAAGTTACAGGCATGGTACATTTTATTGTACTGCTGGATGCTCATTAATTATGAATGAATGCAGGGTGGCAGGGACGTCGACGCGAAAACTGTTACCATGAATTTAATACATGATTCTGAACCCTGCTGCGTATAAATTATTTGTCGGTTATTTAAAAAAAATCTGCTGTCCCATACATTTTGACCGCGTAGGTATTGCACTTTTCTATGAAACAGCAGATTTTTTTTTTAATAACCAAAGAAAATTTCAACGCAGGGGGGTTCTAAATCATGTACTGAATCCATGGTAACAATTTTCGCGTCCATGTCCTTGCCACCCAGTAAAGAAAGAAAGAAATCATTATTTTATTTTATTTGGGACACGCACGGGAAATACAAACCTTTAACAAAAGGAGCATTAAATATATTTTTTTGTACAAAATAACATATATAATAAAATTAACTTATTAACAACCTGTGCGAGGCCAAAAAAGCTCCTATCTCAGCACAATGCTGCGGGATTGAAAAAAATAAATACTACAGCGCTGGTATTAATATAAAATAGATACTTTCTGATTCAATCAAAATAATTACACTTGTCTTGATTTATCAGAGCAGTCCCTCCTCTTTTTGTGTGGTTAGTGACTAACTTGGTGTCAGATTTTTAAAGCCGCCCATGGACCTCTGACTTGGCTTCAGATGCCGTCGAAAAATATCTCTCAGGCAGGCCGGTTTCCTCACGATGATTTCCGTCACCGTTTTTGAAGCAGCCACTTTTATCTTTATCACCGTTGTTGTTTCATTTTGACAGTTCAACAACATTCATTGCGTTATTTACGTTGTTAAGCAGACCCATTTTTCGAAATTATGAAGCAATGGATTAGCAATATCCTTCAAAATCATTCAGATTGTGATGGAAAGTATGTTACGCAATTAGGGTGCTAGCACCTAAAGAATCGGAGATTAGTTTAATTAGGTTAGGTATTTCAATTAACCTTATTAATTATCGATAAAACTATCAACCTAGTTCTCTAATGTCAATAATAATAATTATGGTCAAAGCCAGTCGTACCGTGTTGCATTTTTTTATGTGCACATTATGCAACACACAATAAGCCCACGTTCGCATGGACGTAAAAATATCGCGGCGGGATTTTATCGCACATTGGATTTTCAGCTCTCGGTGCTAAGCAGAGCGTTGAAAATTCAGTGTTCGTAAAAATGCCGTCGCGATATTTTTACGTCCGTGCGTACGTGGATTACAGTTTCTACTTATACATTTTCTTTCGTTATTAAACCGGATCAAATTAAATAACGTTGCGAAGCCAACTCGCAGAGGCCCCTTAGACATTTTTAAGTATTGAGGCACCAACCGACGATTATCCCTATTCGCACTATGCAAGGGCACCCAAGGACAACCCCCGGTTGGTGTAAGACTATTGCAGAATATGGAAACAAAGATATTTGACTATGGGTTTGGGTGGCTTTAGTGGACTGGTTACCTGGAGCTATGGAAGGACTATGGCCCCTGCCTGATCAATGTTTAAATGTACACGGATAAAATGGCAGGGGGTGACTTGCACACTCAATAATGGGCCCCCGAAAACGGTCGCTAGCACATAGTGTCGTAGCGACAAGGGGGCAACACGTCCTGAGGTGCTTATGAGGAGTGGAGAGGTATTCCACGGCTATCAGGACAATCCCGGAAGTACGATCAAGATCCCTACCAGCATCTTACTGGAATACTTCCTTCCTCCAAGCACGTTTGCTCTTGCGAATCTCCACTCAAGCCGGCCAATTAAGGCAAGAATGAGGCGGGAGCTCTGTTCCTCGTCAGTGTTCACTCCAGCCGGCCAATAAAGGCAAGCCAGAGGTGAGGAACAAGACTTCTCCCGGGAGATAGGGTCCGTGGGGTCGCTACTGCCCAACAGCTCGCCACATGCTGCCCTGCGGGTTTTTGTATCTCTCTTGGTCTGGCTCCTAATCCCAGACCTGTTCCAGCAAAGTAAACTCTACCGGCACAGGCCTAGAGTTCGGAGCGCGCAAGCCCCACCACGACGTCAACGTAGAGATACGGCGGTGGGGTAATTATTATCATTATTTGTACGCCTTCTGGTATAACATAGCGCGCTTGTAATTTTTTTTTATAACAACTATTTTATTGTACCTATGTTAACAAATGATTAAATTATTATGATTATAATTTGTTTTTTTTTAAGTCAATGACCGTAGTTATATGTAAGAGTTTAGAAAATTAGTAATAATACAATACATGCGATCCATGACCCAAAAAAAAATCATCAAATCATATTTGTTTTCGTTTTGTCATGTATATGAGTTTCGCTAATTAATTTAACCCTGTAGATTGGCGACACTATACAGGGTATGTTTTACCCAGTGCGCAAACTTGACACATGACTTTACTCATCATTATGAACAACTTTTACTACGGGAACAAACCTGAAATCGCGAAAAAAAAACAGCTGTTCCGTACATTTTGACGAGATATGCGAACATAAATGTAGGGAACAGCAGATTAAAAAAAAAATTATCCTGTATGTTTTAATGTCCTTTATGGGTAGGTAAGGGCCAGGTGAATTAGATACTTTTTTTAGTCGGCCGATTCTTTCATTGTTATCGTTTACTAGTGAATTTTAGTTCGATTTGAAATAAGTAAGTTAGTTTGCGCACTCCAACGATTGCCTGCCTGACCAAAACATCAGCTGACTAAAAAAGTTTTAAGTGCACTCTGGCCCCAGTAGCATATCTGTAGCCAAGATAATAAATGTATTGTAGAATCGTCTATGGATCTCAGGTGTAGTCTACACCAGCGCGGCGACCTACTAAACATGTGGGTGACACCGCCAGTGAGAACGGTGGCAGTGTAACCGACACCCTACCTAGATAATAGACACCCACTTAGATATTGTTTTCTAATATTACAGGTATTTATTCTAGCCGCTAGACAGATGAACGGATTTGTCCTTTATGTCAGGTCTTATATAGATTATGCGGGCAAGTGTGTTATTAGGGCAAATGCTATATGTGAATTATGTCATGGGAAAGGCCACCTTATCTTTACCTTTATTAGAGTGAACCATAGCATAAGCATAATCAGCCTATCACGTTCCCATTGTTGGGATACAGGCCTCCTCTCTGTGAGAGGGACTGCGCCGAAATTCACCACGTGTGCCGATTGCGGGTTGGTGTATGTCACATGTCTTCGAATTTTCCGTTCTAGTTCATGTCGGTTTCCTCACGATGTTTTTAGTCACCGTTTTGAGAGCAGTAGTGATGAAATAAATTACTCAAAGTAAAGCGCCTGCTTAGGTTCGAACCCACGAGATATTTCTCGAAGTCAGAGCCGATAGCACCGTGGACCACCCCTGCTGTGCACCTGCATCTGAACCTGTCATAATTATTGTAAAATATCTACTTCAGGCACTAGTTGTCTGGCATTTTTGCTGAACTGGGCCTATTTGGCGCAGCCGCGAGGCACACTAACTTTCATGTTAAATTATTATTTTATTTATTTATTTATTAAAACTTTATGCACAAGTAAAAATACTGTACAAAGGCGGACTTAATGCCTAAAGGCATTTTCTACCAGTCAACCTTACACACTGTTTTTTGTTTCCTTTTTTATTTCTATCTTTTACATGTGTTATAATTATGTTGTGTTGTGTGCCTTTTTGTCTGTGCTAAATAAATGTATTTTCTTTCTTTCTTTTCTTACTTCTGACCCCAATACCAATTTCAGGTACACGTACGAATCCGTTGGATGCGGGAAGCCCAGAACTGGTCGAAGTGGCGGTGCTTGGGGGAGGCCTATGTCCAGCAGTGGACGTCTTTCGGCTGAAATGATGATGATGTAGGTACACACGGCTACACATGAAGCTGTAGCTGTTCTCTAGTATAAGCTGACCTCGCATTGTACGGAAATCCTATACAATGCGAGATCAGCATAAACTGGAAATGTATAGATTGATGTGTAGCCGTGTGTACACATCTTCATAAATTATACAACATGTAAAAAAACCCTGTCCAATCCGTGAGGGTATTGTTAAGTAGGTATCGTACTGAGAGTATTTATGTGGTCAGGAAAAAACAAAAAAAAATTGCAACTTTTTTTTTCAATGGGTTATTTTACTGGGTTATTACATGGAGCGCGGGCAGCCGTCGTTTAGCGGGTGTCTAGTCATAACTAATGACCCCTGTTGAAAATTTGCATATTTTTAATGGATTTGGGGTAATTTTGGTATTTAAAATGTGAATTTTAAATAGCAATAACTTTTAATTTTCAGTAATAATAAGTTTTTTTATTACTTTTTGGCAATGTTATTGCAGTACCTATGCATATAATGCCTTTCGGATCGGACAGGGTTTTTATTACAATCCAATCTTTGTAACTATTGTTTTAAAATCTTGTACACGCATGAGATATGCAATAAAGATTTAAATTTGAATTTGACTTCCGAATAATTTAAAAAAATTCAGGCAAGGGATAATCGATACGATCATTTTTTTTTTTTAGTTAGAGCATCTCGTAGTTGACCTCTGAGATCATGACTACTTAACCGGGCTTTCCTGTGGGTGCCTTAAGCTACTACACTTAAAACCTCCAGCCAGGGGTTTTTCAACTATGCTAATTAAAACTATGTAGGTGAACGCACGCTAAGGGCACCCCCTGTGGGGTACGAACCTTGGCTTAGAGCTTCGACCGGAGGGAGGACATCAAGGATGTGACGGGCTGGAGATACGATCATTCCTTTTCCTTTAACTATTTTCCTAGTGAGTCAGTAGTAGTAAGAATAATAAAATAAGTCATCATCTGCCTAGCCTTTTCCCAACTATGTTGGGGTCGGCTTCCAGTCTAACCGCATGCAGCTGAATACCAGTATTTTACATGGAGCGACTGCCTATCTGACCTCCACAACCCAGTTAAGTACTGGGTAACACGATACCCCTTCGGGCTTCTGACGACCCGTAACAACTGTCAAAGATCTACAAATGACAGCCGGGACCAACAGCTTAACGTGCTTTCCGAGGCACGGAGGAGTCTCGGTATGTAAAGATGGTAACCCATCCACGGACCAACCGCAGCAAGCGTAGCTTAACCTGTTGGATCGACCCGTGCGGCTATTATTACTTAGCCACGAGCTCCTCTAAGGATAATAAAATAAATAATAACACATTATTTATGTACAAACTCTTTTATTTTGTTTACATATGGAAATTCGTTAATTATTAATCAAGTTAATCTAGTGATCGTAAGCACGACTGTTGAGCATGAGGTTTTCCATCTGGAATTTCTTAGTAGCAGCCCGGAGTCTGGATTTGTACTCGGTTGATGGCAACAGGCTCACCACCTATTACATGGGACTTAAACATAACTGGTGAAATGTGGGTGTACTATATAGGTACAGCTCTGAGAAACCCTTTGGGATTACAGGCGTGATATTATGTTTTGTAATCAAGTTAAGACGTAGATATATGCCAGGGACCTTGAGTTGAGCTTGCGAGTTCTGTACTGAGCTCACACAACGCGTCGTACGTCCAGCTAGTTATTCCTATCAAAGATCGCTGTCCCAAATTAGACGAATTATTAATTTATTATACATAAAACAAAAGGTATATTAATAAAACACGTATACAAAAAGATCAATAATTAAATTATCTTCAAAATGGTGAAGGTTTCAGAAAAATACGCTTGAAAGATTTTGCGTGATTCTCAGTTTTTTATCCGCGTTAGACATAACTTTACAAATTAATTTAACTATGTAATATAAAAATATCAAAATTATTCATATATTAAGTTATTAAAAAAAATGCTTTAATTTAACATATATTTTTTCCAAATCATTAACACTACTCGTTTAGACGTGATCTTCAGTGTAAAATCATTAAAAATCGGTTATCGTCGCCTTAAAGATCCATTAAGATAAGATGACAAGTTACAAATAAAGGATATCCGACACGAATGAAGGATTCACATTAAATTTCACATCACATTTAATTCACGTACTTATTTATAAATAAAAAGAAAGTGCACTCATTGAAAAACAAGACTTTATCTTTACGAACTCTTCACTCACCTACTTCTAAACTAATATTTGTTTGTATGTTTGTTTGTTTATTACGCTTTCACGCTAAAACGGCTGAACCAATTTGGATGAAATTTGGCACATGGATAAACCATGACCTGGGATAGGTTAAGAGATACTTGTTAACCCGATATTCTCATGGGATCGAGACTTATGCGGGTGAAACTGCGGGGCGCAGCTAGTTTATGATAATCTGCAGGCCATGCTGATGGTCACTAACGTTTGCTGTCCGACACCACCACTTCAGGGTACGACTTCTATTCATCATCTCATCATCTGCCTAGCCTTTTCCCAACTATGTTGGGGTCGGCTTCCAGTGTAACCGGATGCAGCTGAATACCAGTAATTTTACATGGAGCGACTGCCTATCTGACCTCCATAATAGTTATTGGGTAATACGATACCTCGTACGACAGGTTGTCAGACTTTCGGGCTTCTGACAACCCGTAACGACTGTCAAAGATCCACGAATGACAGCCGGGACCAACGGCTTAACGTGGTTTCCGAGGTACGGAGGGGTCTTGGTATGTAAAGATGGTCACCCATCCATATCAACCGCGGCAAGTGTAGACCCCACCAATCGACCCGTAGAGCTGTTATTACTAAGCCACAAACCACCAACACATAACCTTCCAAGGGCACCACTTCTATCATACTTTATTTTTTGGTAGCCTGTATTGTGTCCCACTGCTGGGCAAAAGCCTCACCTTTTTCCTTTCAAATCTCTCTGCTTTGTGCGATTTCAGGCCATGTTGGCCCAGCAAACATAACTAGATCGTCACTCCACCTTCACCGCGGTCTACCTCGACGGCGTTGTCCTCCTTCAGGCGTCCAGAGAGTGACGATCTTTGCCCGTCTCTGCGGGTACATTTGTGTGATGTGGCCGGCCAGTCCCACTTCAGCCTGGCTGTTTTTTCTCCAACATCCGCTACTTGAGTTATGGAGCGCAGGATGGCGTTTCTAACGTGGTCCGTTCGTTTGACACCTATTATGCTGCGCTCCATTGCCCGCTGGCAAATCTTGAGTTTGGACTTCTGTTGTTCTAAGTGACCAACTTTGTGCACCATAGGTTAGGACGGGCAGAATGCATATGTCGATGAGTTTTCTTTTCAATTTTATTATCATTATCATCAGCCTATAAATGTTCCCACTGCTGGGACACAGGCCTCCTCTCTGTGAGAAGGAGTGGGCCGTAATCCACCACGCGGGCCCAGTGCGGGTTGGTAGATGTCACATGTCTTCGAATTTTCGGTTCTAGGACATGCCGGTTTCCTCACGATGTTTTCCTTCACCGTTTTGAGAGCAGTGGTGATGAAATAATTTACACAAAGTAAAGCGCCTGTCTGGGTTCGAACCTACGACCTACAACTCGTAAGTCGCGGCCGTTACCACTGGGCCACCACTGCAGTTTTATTACCTACTAGCGACCCGCCCCGGCTTCGCACGGGTATAAACCGGGTTATTATACATATAAACCTTCCTCTTCAATCACTCTATCTATTAAAAAAAACCGCATCAAAATCCGTTGCGTAGTTTTAAAGATTTAAGCATACATAGGGATATAGGGACAGAGAAAGCGACTTTGTTTTATACTATGTAGTGATAAGTAAAACCAAACAAAGGAGTTTGTAACAATGATTTCCAAGGCAATGCTTAGAGCTCTGGTGAATAGCAATTCAGATTAAATTGTGTAGTTGCAGGTACGTGTTTCTTCTAACCCCAGAAAGAGAACATAATTTTCCCAAATCTTTTAGACAACCTTTTCCTATCTTGTGGTCGTGACTGGTATATTTTTAACGCAAATTACGCGCCTGCGCATGTTCGAAGAGTGAAAGCAACGCTCCAAAAAATCAAAATAGGTAGGTACATTGAATTGTGATATCAAAGATTATTTATTTGGCGAAAAATGCCGAAAAAAACACGTTTCTTGTATGGGGACTCCCTTAAATTTGTTATTATAGTGGCAATAGAAATACACAATCTGTGAAAATTTCAACTGTCTACCTACCTATTACCGCTCATGAGATACAGCCTGCTGACAGACAGACGGACAGCGGAGGCTTACTCATATTTTCCATTTGACACCCTCCTCGTTCGGAACCCTAAAAACTATAACTACCTACCTGTCCCTAACATATTCTCAAAATATTCTAAAAGATTTTTACATTGGCAGCAAGTGCCTGGTTTTCACTATTTATTTGCGCCTACGCAATATGTGATAATCAGCTGAAGGCGCATGAAAGACAAAAGGATCAAAATATAAGGTTAAGGTCATTCTTAAGGTGTCTCACATGACACATTCTTACACTTTAAACAGGTTCGTTCTTAGACTCTATAACATGTAGAACAGAATCACTGTTCATGCAAACGTCAGAAAGGGAATTATCACGAGCCCTTACTATTTTAGCAGGCGCTACGGCCAGCGCCGAGTCTTAGCCACTTAGCAATGTTTTGCCGCTCCATGTTGCTACTCCATTTGAAATAAGATTATCATTTAAACAAACCTTATTTACAGTCCGTTCAACCGATTTTGTCTTCTATACTGTTGGCATAAGGGTGGCATTAAGGCGAAAGCGTCAGGGTAGCACGCGAAATTCAAATTTTCTTAGGTTTTTTGCATTTTGCAGGTCAGTGTCAGGTTTTATGTTGATTATAATATAATTCGCGGTCGTAACAAATATGACTTTACTCAATTATAATCATTACAATCAGCAATACAACTCCATAAGTTAGCAAAGGTGTCAAATGTCATGATTTCATGCTGATTGTAATGATTTGCTGATTACGGGGGTTATTTCAATTTTTAAAAGTGGCACTCCGGGAGTGCCGATAGAAGTGAAAACTTGAAAAAAAATCGGTACTGCGGTAGTCAACGCGTTGATGTCTTTTACTCCACGCACCGCAGTAATCAACGCGTTGATGTCTTTTACTCCACGGTGTCGGTAACAGGTCGCGAAATCAATAGTTTAGACCCATCTCAAAAATGCCCAACGCGCCTAAAGAAGTTTTCACTTCAATAATATAGTTCTTACGTCAGATATCTACCTACATAGTTTAATAAGCACGCGCGTAGGCGTGCTAAAACTGCTTCACTGCCACGCCCATTCCGAAAGCTATTAAGTAAGTTAAGTTATATAAGACTAGATACTAAATGTTCTATCAGATAACCAGCAATCCGGGAAACTTATTGCATAGCAAATATCTTATAGATAATCTTGTAACTTTGAAGAGACGTGTTAGCAGTTTGTCGTGTTACGCAAAACAATTGAGTAAATGTTCTAGTGACAATATCGTCGCTAAATAATAACAGCCGCACGGGTTGATCAGACAAGTTAAGCTACGCTTGCCGGGGTTGGTCCGTGGATGGGTGACCATCTTTCCATAACGAGACTCCTCCGTGCTTCGGAAAGCACGTTAAGCCGTTGGTCCCTGTTGTCATTCGTGGATCTTTGACAGTCGTTACGGGTCGTCAGAAGCCCGAAAGTCTGACAACCAGTCTTCCAAGGGGTATCGTATTTCCCAGTTACTGGGTTGTGGAGGTCAGATAGGCAGTCGCTCCATGTAAAATACTGGTATTCAGCTGCATCCGGTTAGACTGGAAGCCGACCCCAACATAGTTGGGAAAAGGCTAGGCAGATAGAGTTCTAGTGACAATATCTGTAGGCAGTTGTCCCACCGCCGCCGCCGGCGAGGAAGTGACCTAACTATCGGCTAGTTTCTCGCTCAAGAAACGTACAATTGATACTTATACATTTCGCGTGTAAACAAAAGAGATGCATATGTTAATAGTTGATCGCTGACTGTTCACACCGCCGGCGAGGACTCGCTTCACTAGTTTTTCAAATAATAATAATGTAGACCTCTTGACAGTCCGGTACTCTCCTGGAGATCGATAACAATTAAAAATCAATTGTTTTTTTTTGGACTGTTCGGATCTTGGATAGTCAGCCCCACCATAATCATTGCAGTGTTGTGCAGGACAGAGCAGGTCAGAGCAAGGAGGAGGTCCGTAACAGTTGGTGCACATAGGAAATTGCATGACACCTCTCATGACACTTCAGTTTCCGTCTCGTCTTGACCTGCTATAGGAGTGTATGGTACCTAAGTTAGTAAGGCCCTGAAGCCAGTTTTGCTACTGGGCTCATGTTTTTACGATAACACAAGCTAATAATGCAGCCCATGCCTTGACACAAAAGATTAAATTAATATCATCATCATCACCAAGAAGCAGAGATAGAGCAGTGATAGCCTAGTGGTGTGACCGTCGGACTGCCAAGTCAAAGGTCTCGAGTTCGAACCCAAGGCACGCACCTCTGATTTTTCGGATTCATGTGCGTATTGTATAATTATCACTTGCTTCAAAAACGGTGAAGGAAAACATTGTGAGGAAACTGGCATGCCTGAGAGATTTTTCTCGACAGCATGCAAAGGTCCATGGGTGCCTTCAAAACTCTGACACTAGGTTAGTCATTAACCATACGAAAAGAAGAAGAAGATTATCATCACCTGTACCATAAGGATAAGCATAATCAGCTTATAATGCTGGGATACAGGCCTCCTCTCATTGAGAGGGAGTGGGCCGTAATCCACCACACGGGCCCAGTGCGGGTTGGTAAATGTTACATGTATTCGATTTCGTCACGATGTTTTCCTTCACCGTTTTGAGAGCAGTGGTGATGAAATAATTTATACTTGAAAGTAAGTAGAGTGAGTGAGTGATTGAGTGAGTGGGTGAGTGTAGTGAGGGTTCGAACTTATAACTTGTGAGTCGCAGCTGTTACCACTGGGCCACCACTGCTCTGAGTATAGGCCCATTCCCATTTGTGGTATGCTCCCAAGAGTAACAACCAAGTAACCAACCAAGCATCTACATACGGTAGCGTTAATATGGGCAAAACTACAGTTTAGCATTAGACTGTCTATAGGAAATGGCCTCTCGACATTAATATACCCGATTCTGAAACAGTTCGACGACATTCGTTTTGCCGACGAACAGAGGGCCTACCACAAGCTCATAAAGCAATATTATTTTAATATTACTTCAGTGTGGGAAAGAGATGAAGCTCTACAGGTCGTATAGCTCC
The DNA here is from genome assembly GCA_963680765.1 of Agrochola lychnidis. Classification (NCBI taxonomy): domain Eukaryota; kingdom Metazoa; phylum Arthropoda; class Insecta; order Lepidoptera; family Noctuidae; genus Agrochola; species Agrochola lychnidis. The sequence goes on along the minus strand of OY796868.1, from coordinate 10,047,511 downwards.
ATCTCTTTCTCCCACTGAAGTAATATTAAAATAATACTGCTTTGGAGCTGGTGGTTCCCCCTGTTCGCCGAAAGAACGATTCAATTTCAAGTGTTACGCTGATAGAACTTCCTCGTTTATTGTTTACACCTAAAAGGTGTGAAGACTAGTTGTATGATAACGCTTGTTGAAAACTGTTCAAAATATCAACAATAAACGAAAACAGTACTACATGTGGAATTAATATTTTATACCTTGGTGTAAACGCGGGGATAAATGAACAGTTGCGTTGAAAGGTTCTATCGACGAATCTCTCAAAAGTGAATGTCGGCGAACAGTTCATCGGCGAAACGGATGTCGTAGAACTGTTTTTCAGAATCAGCGATTCCTTTTTTTACTGTTTTCGTTTATTGTTGACATTTTAAAAAGTTTTCTACAAGCGTTAGATACATACAACTACTCTTCATCTTGTTTTAGGTGTTAACAATAAACGAGAAAGTTCTGTCAGCGAAACACTTGAAAGTGTATCGTTTTGTCGGCGATCAATTCATCGACAAAACGAATGTCGTAGAACTGTTTCAGAATCAATATCGCGGTAACACATTTCTAACTACTTTGAAAACAAAATTCCTTTTTTTTCGTAGATAAGCGATACTGTAGCGACCGAGCGCTACAAGCAAGAATAGTCCTAACAGTGTGCAATAAGCGTTTCTTCGATAGACCTATACTCCGTTTGAAATAAGATTAGACATTTAAACAAACCTTTTTTACAGTCCGTTCAACCGATTTTGACTTCTATTGCGTTGGTAGCATGACAAATGGCAGCTGCTGTAAACATTGGTATTGTAACCACTTTTTTTGCTTTTAATGCCATCCTTATGCTACGGTATAGAAGTCAAAATCGGTTGAACGGACTGTAAAAAAGGTTCGTTTAAATGTCTAATCTTATTTCAAATGGAATATAGATAAATATTACTGTGACCTTAACAAACTCATGACCAAAGAGCAGACATTTCCAATTTTGTGGGAACCACACCGCTATTTACTGTCCCTTAGCTCTAAATCTAGTTATTTATTACCTTGTACCGGATTGATCTAATAAAATAAGATCCGCTTAACTTCTCATTAGGTATGCATAACATTGTAAAGTTTATCGGAATCGACGTTAAGGTGTAGCTGAACTTGTATTACAAATTGTTCAGTTATGTTGGTCTAACCAAAATCGTAGGGTTATAAATCTTATAGATATTTCTTTCCGCTCGGTTTCCTGCAATTTAAATCAAAATCTAAATAATAAAATCTATGGAAGTGATAAAGTGAGTAAGGGTGGCTGGTAGCAGCTGGATGAGAGTTGCCGAGAATCGAGCTGAATGGCGTGCAATTGGAGAGGCCTATGTCCAGCAGTGGACTGCTATAGGCTGATGATGATGGAAGTGATTTCGTGAAAAGGGACGGAAGTGTGTAACAGGAAGCTGGAGAAGCGCGCGGTGCTAGAGTTGGTCAGAAACGACCTTGACGAGGCCCGCGCCTTTAATGTTGCTTATTACTTTAATGTTGCTTATATTGTTGTTACACATCATATATGCAACTACTGAAAGGCTCACTTGTTTTTGAAGTTCTTCTTTAAGCGCGTCGGGCATTTTTGAGATGGGAAAAAACAATTGAACTCGCGACAGTGTTACCAAAATCAATCTGCCTAGCCTTTTCCCAACTATGTTGGGATCGGCTTCCAATCTAACCGGATCGCGACACTGTTACCAACATCTCATTAATTTTAGCTTTTGACCATTAAAAAGACATCAACGTGCGATATATTTTCTTTGGGATTAATGACATTCCAAACATTGAGACATAACAACGACATGATTGACATTTCCCTTTTTTTATCGATTTCAAAAAAGAAAAATATTTCCTGCACAGTAAAATTGTTCAAGTTTTTACTTCTGTCGGCACTCCTTTTTTTTTGTGTGAAATTATCACATAACTTGGCTCTGGGTGGAGCGGGAGGGCGTGTCAGACTTACTGACTAAAACCCACCCGTGTTCCTTCGGTTGCCCTGTTGTCGGGGGCCACGATTTCCCTTTCGCCCCATATTCGCAGCCCCGGCAGGCATTGGCCCTAGCGGACCCCGTTAATTCTGCTGACATCTCTTTGAGGCGCGCGTGGAACACAACGCGCCGTCAACCCGGGCCTGGTCCTTATCGGACAGCGAGCTACCCATTGTTTACCGTCCGCAAGCGCGCCTACGGTGGCCGGAAATCGGCTCGCGATTCCCGCCCGCATCTTCTCCTGCGGCGGTTAGGGGCGTGAGGGCGCGAAATTTGCCTCTCCCTCACGCGTTCCGCCTCCCCCTTCGCGAGCATGGTGTCACTGTTTTTTTATTTATATAAAACTCGTATTGTTATAGGTAACTGAGTCATCAAACTCCTGCCCTAATCCCAATTTATTAGTGGTCGGCGCAGTATGGCCCTTTCTTCCACACTTCTCTATGACGTCATCTCGGCAGTCACCCCCTTTCTATCCATATTATCTTCCACACAGTCCATCCATCGTTTCTTTGGTCTTCCTCTACTCTTATAGCCATCCACATTCATACTCAAAACTTTCCTTACGTTCCTCATTCTTCCGCATCACATGCTTCACACGATGACAACTGATTTCCGCACAGTACATTATTCGTCCCTTTTCTGGCTCAACATTCTGATCCATAACCAGTATTCCATTGTTTTATAAATCTTTCCCTAATGGAGGGGAGTAAGGATTCGCAGATTGTTCCCCTGGCCTGCCGCCATAAATAGTCTTTATCCTTCTGACCAACCTCCTTATCTTATTTTGAGATAACTCAGTTCAGCAGGCCTTTGCCTATTTTATTCCTCTTCATAGTTTATAAGTTCTATCTTAAATTCGACAATGGTGCCGATTCCCTTGTTCACAAACTAAACTAAATTTAAGTTCAGTGCATCTTTTTCTTTCTATTTCATTAAGAAAAGGATAGAAGATAAATTTTAGTTTGGTCCTGTCAAATTAATCAGCGCTTGACGTAAATTGACGTAATTTTAGTAGGCAAGTTTTTAATCATGTCCAAACTTGTATGGAGTAGTAACAAGCGCTGATTAATTTGACAGGACTAAACTAAAATTTATCTTCTGTACTTTTCTTAATGAAATAGAAAGAAAAGATACACTGAACTTAAATTTAGTTTAGTTTGTGAACAAGGGAATCGGCACCAATGTTAGTTACGATGGACACGTTTTAGTGCGAATTTCACCAGTGATTTTGAGTCAATATCATGATGTTACTGACCGCTCTTGAACGCGATTTGTGTATCGCGGCGGGATTTGCCGAACGCGTTTAGTTTCATTCGTAGTTTCACCCTTGATAGTTTGATAATTATTAAAACTTGATAAACTATCAGGTTACTTATTAAAGTATTAATTGTAATCTGGTAGAATTTATCAATACTTATATTAATTATTTTATGGTCTCTATATTTTAAATTAATCTAAGTATCCTGTTAGTTCTTGACTTAACGCATTAGTTGCATTTGTAATGGAACGTTTACAAGACCAACCCATGTATTAATATCTAGATTTGTAGGTTGTAAAGCAAAATAAACTATAACACTTTTTAGAATGTTTTGAAACGAAGTGGTTTTTTGTATGTACGAGCTTTTGATCACGACGATGAAGATCAATAAATAAAATTAGTAAAAGAATCCGTAATAAAACATAAAAAAATAAACTTATTAGATTTTTTTATTAATACATTTTCAAGTTCGTTCTACAAGAGTTTGCATTATAATACACAGTTCACATTCAACTTTATACAGTTTAACTTTTTTTTTTGGCTTTTTCTGGTCGTTTTGTATAAAAAATAGTGTGTCAGGCAGTGTTGAGCTTGGGTCAGAGGTAGGGTTTAGTGCCAGCCGCCGTGGTGGCCCCAGGGTTCTTCAGGGGATGCAGCCGCGGCGTGGGCCGCGTGCGCGTACTGGGAGAGGTGGACCGCGCGCGCGTGTTGGACCTCAGGAGTGTCTACCACGTATTGGCCGTCGTGGGTCAGCTGGATGTGAGCCTGAGGAGAAAGAAGGTTTGGTTAGAACCGTTAGATGATGAAGAATGAACACAAGGTTTTTTGCAGGGTAAACTGCACCAATGGGATCCTAGGTTATAAATCATGCTTGTGACAGAAGGGGCAGGTCTTTTTTTTGCCATGTCATGGGATAATCTCGCTCACAAACTTTTGTGAGTGAATGAATGATTGTTGTTGCTATTGGTAAGCAAAGCATCTCTTACTACACAATTTATCATGTTTCTGCATGAAGGTTTCATAAATTCCAAATAATCACCTGAGGACCAGTCCATTTGCCGTAACCAGCAGCGTAACCCGCTCCGTGTCCAAGACCACCGTATGCGAGGGGGGCGAGGGCCGCTCCATGGGCCAGACCGCCGCCGTATCCACCGCCGTATCCGCCGCCGTATGCGCCGTGGGCTGCGCTAGCGTGGGCCGCGCTGTGGGCTGCGATGTGAGCGGCCTTAAGGTGGGCTACCTCGGGGGTGTCTACTACGCGGCCATCATGGGCCAGGGGGGCGGGGCCGTATTTCAGAAGACCTGTTTAAGAAAAGGTTGGGTTAGTTGACGACTTTAGATGGGATGGTAAAGTAAGCATGGAGTTTAAAATGGTGAACCATGGTGATGGTGTGGTAACATCGAAAACTTCATGAAATAATTTGGAAGCTTGTTAAACTGTTGAACACCCGAGATGAAGAAACAAGTTGCTTTGTTAACTTGAAACCACACAGTTCAAATTCTGGTACTAGAAACATCAAATATTTACCAGCGGCAGGAGCGCCGTAATGCCCGCCGGCACCGTAGGCGGGTCCGGCAATGTATCCTCCGGCGGGCGCCCACGCGCCGTGCGATGTGGAAGCTTGCGCGTGAGCCGCGGCGTGGGCTGCCTTAGCGTGAGCAACCTCGGGCGTGTCCAGCAGGAACTTGCCGTCAGAGCTCAGTTGAACGTGCGCTGGCGGGCCTGCGTAGTAGGAAGCCTGGGCCAGGCAGAGGGTGGCTGCGAGGATAATCTGGAAAGAAGAGCAGGGTTAAAAATGTTCGGAAAAAGATAACATAATCCCTTGATTTACAAGAAAATGGGTAGCTGTTGGGTTACTTAGGCTGTGTCTCTTGATAAGTAGATTGATGCTCTTTTAATTTGGCAAAATTATGAAAGTACACTTGGTCTACCTTGTAAAGGGACGCTAGAGCCTTGTATAAAAGACCCAATTATCAAAATGTAAATAATTGTCCTTATCAAACTAGGTGAAACGACTTGATTAAAGGTGTGGCTTACCTGGTCAGGGTTATGATTCTAGATTTATTGGTGTATAAAATTAAGGACCAATTAAGGAATTCAGCATTAATTGAAGCATTAAATTAAGAATGTCATAAAATATGACATGATAAACTATTAAATGGCTGGACAGTAAATTATGACAAAATAATATTGTCATTATTTGCATTGTGTCACAGTACGTATATTTCTAGTTTATGAATAAAAAACTAACAGCATTAAGTAGAGACAAGAAAAACAACAACTAAAGTGTACTAAAGTGCATCTAATATAAATTATAATTGATCAGTCTGACATTGTCGGTAGATATTTATCGGAGCATAACAAAGAGTTTCGCGGTTTCACGCGATCGTTCCGAAACCTAGACACTTACGCAGCCACCTGCGCCGGAGTCACTCACACGTGAATGTAATTAGACAGGTTGCGACAACTAACTCACGTTTACTAAACTATGGGGTTATTGGGCGATAAAAGGGTTATTCGTAGGGGGCAGTTTTTGAACACGGAAGAGATGCTTGCAAGAAGGATTGTCCTTTGTTTTCAGAAGTCACATATTCTGCTGTCTTCAGCTTATCTCATCTGCTAGAAAGGGATGCCTCATAAAAGCGGGATTTTGACTAAATATCCATATAGAATAACTTGGTTTGCGAGTAGATACGACCACACAACACAAATTTTAAAAAATCTGTCAAAAATTGTGTCTCCCAAAAATTTCCAATGATGAAACTTCGGGTCCTGCAATGTCAACTCATCAAACTTACCTATAGATCGAATACACTGGAAGTATATGTCATAACACGTCTGCTACAGTTCCGGAGCATAAATTGCATACAAGCTGACCCATTACAGCTCATGCTTGACTGAGTGCAGCGCAAAAAGTGGCAACAGTCAGTTTGGACACGTCGTTATTATGTCGATTACACGGACCAGCGACGGATATCGTAATGTTGCCAAAGGATATTTTACTAGTTTCTAATATAGACATGTATTCTTGTAAACAGTCGATCAAATGGGCCTTTTGAGGGTCTAAGGAAAGGGTAACAAGCGATGCTAGAACTGAAAAGTCAATCTTCAGTCTATGATTCGGCTGTATTTTTTTTTCTAGTTTTATTTTTAGGACCTAAATGTTTGGGGTTTGCAGCAAGACCTAGCTTACTCCAATATGATGACATTCTAATGTCTTCAGAAAAGCGAAGTTATTTTAAATATTTAAGTGGATTTGGGCGAGTAATGTTAACAACCCCGAATTCAGAATCTAGATACAATTCCAACCAACAGTTTTCAACTAAAATTCCTTAGAAGCTCTTATCAGTACAAATCGTTGCATTAAAACTATGAATAATTTCAAACCACAACAAGATTAAGATACAAAATCCATCATAATCATAAAATTATCTCGCCTAGTTTACGTCGGTAATAATAAAGAGCAATTTACTAAGCACGATTTCATAAAATTTTAGTCGTATCAAATTAATTCAAGTATTGTTTTATTATCAGATTTCCCACGAGTTTCATATACGGTATCAGTCACAGAAGTGTCAAGACATCATAATGTTGCATCGTGAACCTAATTTCAAAATGGACGCCGAATTAACGCGTGTGAATTTGTAAATTATTGTGTTACCTAAGTAATGTTTTAGCAATGCTAGCTGTTGTACTATTTAGAAATATAATAATGTATAAACTTTTAAAAAGGTTTTATGCAACTAGATGAACTCAAAAAAAAGGAGTAAACACACTAGTGTCCCTTTGCAAATGATTTTGTAAATTTACACCTCATTAAAACTATTTTAAGTAATGTCTTATGTACCTCAACGAACGACAGTACCTTAGTCGTAAACTCACCTAAATAATTTTAATTGATTCTCAATTAGTTTCCAACATTATTGTAACATCAGCGCAAAGCACAAACTTGATTTAATTTTATATAATTCGCTCTGTTCAACATTTCTAGCGCACAGTCGTAAAGTACCTAGCTCACAGAAACCAGGGTGTTTTGCAAAACTATTGCTTGAAGCTAACTAGTTACGCGAAACTTTGAAGGCGTGGTACGCACCGGCTATGGCCGCCATTGCAGATGACAGATAAACAACAACAGCTTTAAATAAAACGGACAAGCTATAAATAGTGCTTTACAGAACAGATAGCCATCGAACACTATAGATTACATTACAAAGGGCCGCGCGTGCTGTGCTCGGTTTTCAAAAATCGAACGTTGATTTTATGATTTAGACAATAGCCAGTGATTTTTTTTTTTTTTAAGACAATGTAAGTTTAGACCTTAATATTTCTTGAAATCCTTTACATTCTAGAGTAGATATTTGTATCATTAGTTGTGATCTATTTTATCCAACTATGTTCGGAATTTTAATGAAATCTCTTGTTCAATTAGGCCCACGGCTGCAGTAATCATTTGTCGAACATGACATATTAGAGACATAATAGGCAATGGAATTATTACATTGTGTCTATATTTATTAATTACATTCGATAAAGTCAATAATTTCCTTCTTCTTTACCTGATTTAGAAATAACAATAAAACACATAAAATTAAGCCATTCTTTTATTATCTGGTACTGAAATACCATTTTTTTTAACACAATGTAAAGGCAAATGTGAAGAAATAGATCCAAATTAACTAGCTGACAGTAAAATATTCTAGATAAATAGGAATGTCTTTTATATTAATGTAAAGCATTAACTTATCGGCTTTAATACCATAACATTCAAATATCAAAATCAATTTGTTATATAATCAGGTCGGAAGGCTGAGTGGAGAAGTACTTTAGTTTCAGAAGTAAAATGGGCACATAAATATCGAATTTTGAAATCCGAATGCTACTTACCAATAAAATAACCGTTTACGTATTGCAAAGTTTTTAATGTTCTAACCGCAACCCGAAACGCGATCGAATGTGGTTTACTGTGTTCTTACATATCTGTATCGCGTTTCTACCGATAATAATACAAGTACGCACGTAATATAATATATTGACACCAAATATGAAACCACAGACAGCTTTACTATGTTGTTACGTCCAAAAGATTTTTTTTAAACAAAATAGAAAGTGGCAAGTGCGAGCGTTATCAAAAATAATAGCATGGTTTTTTTTTTTGGGCTTTCGAGTCTATGACATTCTAATTATAAATGTTTATGCAAAATAAATAGCTTGTAGGTAATTCATCGCATTATCTAAGGTCAAACTATTAATGCGAAGTACTTATGAAACATAATTTTAATTTGAAATAGTGTTGAGCGTAATGCCACGCCCTGTTTAGCTAGTTATAAAACACTTTCCTACGATACTTATTATAAACGAATTCATGAATAAGTACCTACGGTAGTTTGAATTTAAGTTAATAATCTCCACATACTTGAATGAATTATAAATTCTAATAGTTCAATTTCACGATTAAGTGCCATTTCCTAAGTGCTAAACGCATAAAATTGCAATTCATGTTTAATTATCAACCTTGGTGCTAATTATCCACGCAATAAAAGTTAAAGACATGTAGATGCAGTGATAAATGGAAAGTTAGTTGTTTTAATTGATTCCATCAAGATGCCCAAGGTGTTAGAAGAAAATAAATGACAAGATAAATGAGAATAGACTGAAGATGATCACTCCTGAGACCGAATCTTGAACATGTCAAATTGAAAAGGAATATTTTGTTTGACAAACTTCTTCGTCAAATTCGGCAAATGTTATTATTAGGTACAAATACCAATGAATCAATATTTAACTGTGACAATAATGAATTCTATCAACCCAAACCCGAGATAAATGTATGTGGTCATAATTCAGCACTTGTTCGCGCGCACAAACCTATAGTTGGACAAGTGATCGGCAGTGTAAATAGCTACAACTGTTTGATAAACAATCGTCTCTTGCGCAATGTTGAGCCACAGCCCTCGTGCTGAAAGGTCTAGATTAACAACTATTATTATTTAGATATGCGTCCATTTGTAAGCATGTAGGTAGTTATTTGAATTGAGAATGTTTTGGCAGAATGGTTTATTGTCATAAGCTTTTTTTGTTTTTCAAATGAAGTTCGGAATTCAAAGAGAAGTAACAGACATAAGTTTTTATTTTTAAACGCAAAGGGATATAATGATACAGCATTACGTTTCGTCGGAACAGACAAAGGTAATAACACCATGCAATAGCTGAACTAGTTTACGGACAGTCTCTCAGATTCTGTTATTAAAGAAAATTTAAGGACATCAGACAAAGCGAGCGCGGCCGTAATTTGTGGGCGTGGGTCTCATATCGACTCGCCTTTGCATTCTGTTGCAAAAGGCGCCATTTTGCAATAGATTGGAATTATCATTCGACGAACTGGTGCACAACCGGCTGTTGCGAGTTAGATGTTGCAAGAGGAAGCCGTGGGCGTGAGGAAGTGTTATGGTGGTCACTGGTGGTCGAAGGTCATAGAAAAACGGGACATTGAAAATAGAAATTTGTCGCGCTCGGGTAACTATCGATATCGCACAACTTTTTGTTGTGGTTACGCATGTTTGGGTCAAACTTTTTACTGGTAAACTGTATGGAGTTATGAAATGTTATAAACATAGCTATTATGGCTTTTTTGTCTACTTTTGTTAGCGTAACATCGACAGTGAATTTTGAAATACAATCTTAGTGGTACTTCATACATTGAAGTCACAGATTCAGCAAATATACCGAGACTAGGTGATTACCGGTAGTTATACTGCAGCCATAAAACGGACGCGCTTCCCGCCCACTCATTAGTAAAGCGGAATGAAGACGCGCGCCCGCCCAGAGCGCATGCGCGTCTCTCTGACATTTGTTTGGGCGCGAAAACTTCTGTCAGAAGATGCGCTTCTTTTTTTGGAGTCTATATTGTTTTTGGTCAGTGTTTCAACGAGTTCTTAATTGTATGATTGTCAAACACTTTCATGTTTATGACAACAGTTTCCATAATCGTCTAAATCATTGAATGATTTAAAACGCTTACAGTGTAACACAACCATCAATAATTACACTTTTACTATTATATATACATACACTTTTTTTGTGTTAGCTGATTGTAACTCGTCGAGTGTTACAATCGCATAACTAATGAGGGGAGTCAACAACAAAATAATATTCAAATATTTGACGTAGGCGAGTTTAGAAAACGGATACATTGTATTAATCATCACTTACATTGTTTTACATGGTCCTTGACATAATTAAAACTATTTCAAACACCTCTTTAGTACCAACTGTCAGACGAAGAATAAGATATAGTTCTAGTTCGATTTTCAAATTGGACAAATAACTATTTTAGTGTTATTTTTGGAGGACCAAATTCAAAAAAGGTTTTGATTTCATTCTAGACAATAGGACTAAATATGAAAAAGACCAAAATTATATTAATACTTTGAGTACGAGTATAATATTGATATTGTCATCATAGGTTAGATAGGAATAATGCCTGTAAAGTGATCTAGGAAGGTGAACCACTGCCTAATTGTGTTTTACTTCTACAAGACGATATTCCATAATAATTTTAGAGGTCACAGTCGTGATGTTTATCTATTATTAAAAAGCCAAGGATGTATCATACATATTGTGGGCATGGCTTAATCTATTGTTTTGACGTACTACATAATTTAATTAAATGTACTTTTTATATTTGCATACAAATAGAAGGTGAAGATTGATTGACAAGCTGAACACTAAATTGAGTCGGTTTTGTTTTTATTTCATCGATAAATGAAATAGATTTTGTATTCGTAGGTAAACAGTTGTTGATTGCTTTTTGATGAGCGTGTTATATACTTATTACCATTAAGTATTTCCTCTTTCATTGTGACATTATTGAAGAATGATTTTCGTTCAGTAATTTTTTTGTCTGTTAAACATCTCAAAGCAATTGCACTATTTACAGTAATAGGTACAAAAAGTGTTTCGGACTACACAATAGATACTTTTAAGTGCACTTTTATTTTCTTTTTAGTGCATTTCTGTTGTAAAATAAGTTCTTTTTACTATTTGAACTTCTTATTCGTTTATTTTTACTTCTGCTTTCTATATTTTATTTACACTGTCCTTATATTTCTACGAGTTTCTATAGTATGTTTAATTAATTGTAGACTCTTCATCAACAATGGGTTTCCTTCCTTGAGTTGGTCCTTCGATACGCGGAAATGTTCACAGTATAGACAATTCAACGTAGAACTAACTGATTTTCCGTTAATTTCAAACTTTCCTTAATTAATTATTGTTAGTAAGGAAATGTCAGCAGTGCCGGTGTATTGTTCTCAGTAATAACGTATATAAATCTTATATATTACGAAACGAAGGGAAGTCGTATCGAAGGGATATTTAAATGTTCTGAGGGGTGAAAGTGGGTGAGAAATAGTTTCCTTAAATGGATTTATTGGTTTGTTTAAGATTTATTATGGTTGTTTGAGTTATGAGTAAGAAACGGGATTGAATTATTAATGAAAGCAGAAATTAGATCAACGGCTATGTTCTACATAGGATAGTTTTAATGGGTAGTAATTTTATATAAAAATGAAGGAGTTTTTGTAAGTATTTACGAGACAGAACTAAGGAATTAGGAAAATGTATTGTTGGATAGTATTAAAATATAATAAGATTTTGAATAAACTAAGGCACAGATAAATAAAAGGGTATAAAATTACCAAAAGGACCACCAAGTTTTGTAAAGAGACAGATAGAGACAATAAAGTATTGAACTACCCTACTTGTATACAAAATATTTTCGAAAAATCGAGCATTTGAACCCCGAAAAAAGAATAATTAAAATTAAAACACTCACCATAGACTGCATGATTACTGTGTGTATTACTAAGGTTTAGAGATCTCAAACGAACTAACTTAAGCGCTACTGTTAGACAGAACTCGCCTAGAAATTTTCGCCTAAGTAAGCGACGTGTGAATACAACCACCTTCCGAGTCGGAATGCCGATTGGCCACAGTACGCCCCTTTATATATGGAACACCCCGCTTTGGCGGTTCGTAATTGGAAACAATTAAGTTGCGAGCAAGTGCAATGCTGTAATTTTTAATTGTAAGATGTGCATACGTTTTTCCGGCGGAACGCGTTTAAAATATCGAAAAGAAATGGATTAAAGGATGATATTGAATCCGCTTTTTTGGCCAAATGTTGGCCCCAATCATTGGTGTTTCTAAAGCTGCTATTTCGATACATTTGTTCTGTCAATAAAGTATATAATGGAGATAAAGGATGGCTTAAGCACCCGTTGAGTAAGATAATGGGAGTCCCCTATTATATTGCCATTTGTTACTTGTTTATATTGTTGTTGCTACACAACTAGATACGTTTTGTGGTTAGGAAATGTAGTTAAAACCAATATTGTACATTAAGTACTGGCCCATATTTCTTATACTTTCAAAATTATCGATTTGGTAAGTATGAAGTTTGGTAAAAATATGTGAAATTTGCAATTGTTATCATGGTATCGTAAGTTCTATTTAAGGAAATTATCAGTGGAATTTATTGGCATTAGGCTATTTTACTAGACTAGGTAAGGCAAGGTAAACGTGGTAACAATGTAGACGGTAATCGACACATACCTTAAATTAACGGTTAACATTTCAGTCCAGTGTTTCTATTAATAATGTTATGAACGAGAAATTTGGTCGGAAAAGTTCATGAACATTTTTGTACTATTATGAACTGGACCTTTCGAAATACTGGTTTAGGTTTTAAGATAATTATTCTCAAAAAGACACTAAGTCACTTCCTTGAGAACAGTGCTTAAAATAAATTATAAATATAATTTTCGTCACGGGACACAGACGTCACTGTAGCAATTATGATACACCCAACCAATGCATTCAGTTTTTAGAAAGGGTGTTATTTGTGATTAAATATTCAGCTAATTGAAATACATTAAATGAGTGTATTTTTTATTCATGAGGGTAATTTTTTGTAAAGTTATTTAATTTTTTTGCTAAACTAAGTAAAATCAGAAAACTAGCTCGGCGAGCGCTACATTGGTTAAATTGTTTTACTCTTGTTTTCAATTTGAACCGGAAATAGCACGGAGATCCGTATGGTGTACTTGAACTTACATAAATACCTAGTCAATTACGTGTGTGTATTCTGATATATGTCATGGTATTTAGAACGTAGATACTTCAGAGAAAAAAATCTATTAGGTGTATTTAATCTTATTATTATTGCAACGGCCTTTAATTATAATTTACCAGAAATTCTCGGAAGTAGTTCGGAGTTTGGACTTGGGCCTATTATAATATTGTACAGGTTGACATAAAAGAGTGTGACGTGGTGACATTTGGAATTAAATATTTTACTTCAGTAATGCAGACCTATAATGATGGCACTACTTTGCCGACAAGTGATAGTAGGTTTTGAGTCACCCACAATCAGTGTTTTTTAACAATTTGTTTAAATTCTTTTACTTCCCATTCGAAGTGACCTAAATGCGATAGTGCCGCCCTCATTTTAATATTACTTTTTTTTGCCAAGCTGTAATAGGCTCACCTCGTATTGAAATAAGGGTGTGCTGTACACCCCTGCCTATCCCTGCGGGGAAAACAGGCGTTATGTTTTTGTACTTGTACTGTTACTATAATAATACGTAGAATTACTATTATGAAAGAAAAATCATCGAGTTAGTTTTTACAAAACAACAGTTACAGATCACGCGTTGATGTCTTTACTATGAAGATGTGACGCGTGATTTTCCATTTTGACATTTTGAAGAAAACTCAAATGGAAATTCAAAATTATGTTTTTTATTAATTTTTTATCGATGACAAGGACGATTGCTCACATAACATAACATCACGCCTGTATTCCCGGAAGGGTTAGGCAGAGGTGTACCTATACATACACCCACATTTCGCCAGTTATGTTTAAGTCCCATCGGGCATAAATCCAGACTCCGGGCTGCTGCTGAGAAATTCCAGATCGAAAAACCCAATAACCCTTTGCCCGACCCGGGAATTGAACCCAGGACCTCATGCTCTGCCGTAGCGGTTGCGAACACTAGACCAACGAGGTAGTCCAGGCAGTTTAGGTAATGCTCGCACTGCCATATTTTTTATGAGTCTCTGTTGGTCAATCGCCCAGTAACTGGGCTGTGGAGTACAGATTGGCAATCGCTCCATGTAAGCCGCTGCATCTGGTTAGACTGGAAGCCGACCCCAAAATAGTTGGGAAAATGCTAGGCAGATGATGCAGGGCAAAGGCCTCCCTAATCTCTATTAACTTTATACAACATGTAAAAAAAAACCTGTTCAATCCGTGAGGGTGTGTTAAGTATCGTCATCGTCATCAGCCTATAAATGTTCCCACTGCTGGGGCACAGGCCTCCTCTCTGTGAGAGGGAGTGAGCCGTAATCCACCACGCGGGCCCAGTGCGGGTTGGTAGATGTCACATGTCTTCGAATTTTCGGTTCTAGGACATGCCGGTTTTCTCACGATGTTTTTCTTCACCGTTTTGAGAGCAGTGGTGCTAAAATAATTTACACAAAGTAAAGCGCCTGTCTGGGTTCGAACCTACGACCTGCAACTCGTAAGTCGTGGCCGTTACCACTGGGCCACCACTGCTCTCAGTATCGTACTGAGAGTATATTTATGTGGAAAATTTTAGGAAAAGTAAATAAATTATTTGCCACATTTTTTTCAATGGGGAATTTTAGAGGGTTATTAAATGGGGCATGGGCAGCCGTCATTTAGCGAGTGTCTACAAGTCATAACTGGTCTGCCTGCCCTGTTGAAAATTTGGTAATTTTTAATAGATTTGGGGTAATTTTGGTCTAAAAATATGAATTTTAAATAGCAATTACTTTTTTATTTTCAATAATTTTAAGATTTTTTATTACTTTTTGGTAATGTTATTGCAGTACCTATGGATTGGACAGGGTTTTTTTTTACTTAATGTATATCGAGTGACCCACTAAGGAATAGGTTTATTAAAGGACTCTCCAACTAGAACTGTCGCTATGTCTCTTATCATATTTGTGAAAAAGGAATGTAATTTCAAATAGCCGTAACGGCTATTTGAAATGAAAGACGTCATGTTCTAATAAAATCGGCCATTTGCAAATAAGTTCGCACTATGAAAGTAATGTATAACTAAATAATACAAAGGAAAGTGATGTAATGACTATTTGCTTATGTAAAAATATTTAATAGAAATACTTCTACAAAAGATCACTTCTTATAAATACCTAGATGATGTTTGTTATTATTATTGAATCTTGTGTGAAATGAGATTTTTTCGAACACTTAATTAAGAGGAGGCATTCAAAAATTTGGCAATGTCGCAAAATGGCTGCCATATATTTAGCTGTTTTGTTTAATTTGTTAATTTTTACAAATTAATATATGAAAAAGGTGTAGTACACTAAACACTGATTATAAATTGCAGTAATTAATATCATACATTTAATATTTTACATCTAAAACTAAACAACACAGCGAAATATTTGACAGCTAATTTGCGACGTTGCCAATTTTCAGAATGCACCTTCTTAACTTAACAAAGGACGAGATAACTATAGTTCCCTATTACTTGAATAAGTAATTAGTTTTCTAATAGATAATGGTCAATTGGAGTCCGGAATGAAATTGTGCCCTATAAATAGGTGATTGGCCCGCCCACTATTAGGTACAATGAGCAGCTGATACCATCGTCAATATAGTGTAGGTGTATTTAGTATACAGTTCATTAAATTCTGGTGTTTTATGGAATTCCGGATCATATTATTGTTATGCTGGATCGAAGGACCAATCGTTATTAAAGCAGAAAAGTACTTTAGTGGAGACCGTGACTTGACACAGCCAGCTAGACGAATCGGCGTCCTTGAAGAGAACTTATGAATTACACAATCTTGCGCTTGCAGAACACATTAAATTATTAACTTTATGTAGTGTTTTGGTTACCAAGATACAGGCTGTGCCTAGTTTGATACCCGCTGTTCAATCTGCCTAGCTTTTTCCCAACCAGATGCAGCTGAATATCAGTATTGTACATGAAGTCTTTGGGACATGGTGTTAAATGTGTATGTTAGTTATGTTTAAGTTAAATAAATGAATTTGAAAAGGTTGCTGGGACAGACTGGATGTAAAAGATGTAGAACCAGATGGTGTAGCGTAACTCCGGACGGTCCTATGTCCAACACAACAACAGCCAACAGTGACCAACAGTGGATTGTGTTAGGCTGAATTGATTGAAGGAGCGATAGACCGTTCAAGAACATATATGACACATAACATATAATGATGGTACATCATCATGTCTATAAGATAAGCCTAATGTGTCTCCCTAAGTCCTTGTATAATGGAAATTTGCCAAAGAAAGCCACTTTCTTTGGAATGCGTTCCCTCTGAACATCAAGATGGCAACCAGTCGGTTATGTTTTTAAATAAAGGCACGTGAGTATATTCGTAAGAAGTTGGCAGAATCATCCCAGTGCTGATTTGCTGGATTCGTTTTCTCCTTTACCCATCGTTATTTTTCCTAAGTTTATTTTGTTTTTATGTATGTATGTATTAGTATTTATTATTTTTCGAGTTATCTATCAATTATGTTGCACCTGCCATGTTTTGTCTCTACATCACCTTAAGTTTGACTGGTAGAAAATGCCTCAGGCATTAAATCCCCCTTTGTACGGTATTTTTTTTTTAACTTGTGCATAAAATTTAATAAATAAATTATCACCACACTTTTCATTTTGATTGGCAATTTTACTTAGCATTCCTGGAGTGCAGTGTTGTCTAACCTCTTGTAATAATCCTTTACATCCAGTTTATGCCGATTAAGTCTTTGTCCAGTTAATAGCTAGCTGTTATGATTGGCTGTCGGAAATAACAACTGCCAATCAAATTACTTGACCTGACATTTAACAATAGATTTAATTGAAGAGGCTCTCGTTAACCAAGGAATGTTTACGACACCCACCAGAAGAGAGAAGTGTGCAGCCTTAAGTTCTTTGTTGTAACGAATTTACTTATGGGTACAACCAAAAGATTCCAATATATATTTTTAAATCAAGAAAATTAGTTGTGGTATTCACCAAACCTTCTTGCTGTTCTTTCCGAAGAAGCTCGTCCGATGAAGTATTACTACTATACCTGTATATTTCTGACGCCAAACAGCGTTGCTGTGTTACAGTTTAAAGGGTATAGCATCATCATCATCAGCCTACAATGTTGCCACTGCTGAGACACAGGCCTCCTGTTTCCGAGAGGGAGTGGGCTGTAATCTACCACGCGGGCCCAGTGCGGGTTGGTAGATGTCACATGTCTTCGAATTTTTGGTTCTAGGACATGCCGGTTTCCTCACGATATTTTCCTTCACCGTTTTGAGAGCAGTGTTGATGAAATTATTTACACAAAGTCGGGGCTATTACCACTGGACCATTATTGCTCTGCAAGGCCGGTGTAATTTCAGGGGCTTTAGATATTTCAGCTTTGCCACTGGGACGGCATTATTTCTGGTGATGCTAATGGCATTAGGTGGCGGTGACCACTTAAACCGCAGATAAAATCAGGAATTCAATTATCCAGTAAAGAAACGGAGTTACTGATATAGCTTGCAGGATAAGCAAGCTGAAGTGGCAGTGAGCTGGCTATATTTGTCGAAGGACCGATGGCCGGTGGAGCAGACGAGTCCTGGAGTGGAGACCGCGTATCGGCTAGCGAAGTGTGGGACGCCCCCCAGCTAGATGGACCGATGACCTTAAAAAGGTGGCTGGGTCAGATTGGATGCGGAAGGCGGAGGACTGGGTGTTATGGCGCAGCCTGGGAGAGGCTCATGTCCAGCAGTGGACTGTGATAGGCTGAGTTGACTGGTTCATCGACCACTTACCACCAGGTGGACTGCCTCCTTGATTGCCACTCAAACTCAACTCAAACTCAAAGCATTTATTTCAAATAAACCAATTACAGGTACTTTTGAATTGTCAAGGGGTCAGTCAGTCAGAAAGATGAAGCTAGTTGCCCATTCCAAAGCGTAGTAGGTACCTATGGAGAAGAAATGGCAAGAAACTCCACGGACTTTTAAATAAAAATGTTGTTACAAAATATTGGTTACATCATTTATGTTGAAATTATATATGTGAGAACAATGTAAAAAGACGTGCACGTTAAAGCGTCCGTAACAAAAATAAAAACAAAAACATTCATAAATTTAAATATAAATATTTTTTAAATATTAATATTTATTTTAATAGTTTTATCAAATTGGTGGATTAATCCACCAATTTGATAAAACTAACTGCAACATCCATCACTAATTAGTTTCGCGGTACTGATCATGTGTTAAACATTCTTAAGATTGCATGTACTTAACTCATTATTAATACTTTCTAATAATTATTAGATAACAAACTCTTTTTTATCGCCTGACGTTATTGTCTTTCGTAAATTTTTTATAACAAGCTGGCCGGTTGCATTGGCAATTAATTTATTTTTAATTAAACGATTTTATTAATTGAAATTGGAATAGCTGAGATTTATCGCTTAAAATATCGACACATCTTAATTTTTTAAACGATACATTTTTGCGATAAATATAGGTATGATTTTTAAGGTATATAACAGTCCGCCAGTGGATTTTTCTCAGCGGAGAGGACAGTTATATTAGGAACTATTCGGAAGGAACCTTTCTCGAAGATTAGACTTACTACAATCCTGAAAACGAATTGAATTTGTAAATTCTTTATGTTGATTTCACAATGTTGTGAATTTGTTTAATCCAGCTGAGATCCAACTATCGATCAAAGAGCACACTGAGCATAATGTTATGAATGACTTCGTTTGGAATTAACTAAAGTTAGTTTTTTTTATCCCAGAGACTAATTTGACATTTCTAGTAATTGTTGTTTGTTTTTTCAATTTTAGTTTGACATTTGTACTTGTCAAATTAGTCTCTGGTATTAAAAAATGAACTGTATATATAAGACGATATTGGTATATTTATATGGACACTAACATCGAATTGTGAATGATCTCCGTCTGTCTAGAGTTTTCCAGAAATCGGCCTAGTTCTGTTGCCTGTCATGTGCTGATCTAAATCATTTTTGGTCACTACTCAGTAGAGTTCCCAACTAGGGTTCTAAGCAATATAAACTTTACAAAATCTATAAATTATATCAAGTAGGTATAATATCACAACATAATATAATTCATAGTTTCGCCTGATACAAAATTTTACAAAAATATGAATAATTCATGCTACGATGATGAATGGAACCTGCACTGTGAATACATTGCATATCATTACGTGTTAGTATGACAATTAGAGAAAAATAGAGTCTCAATATTTAGGTGAAGGAAATAGATAATTATGTCTAAGATAATTACAAGTACATTTAGAGGTATAACTCCATTTATCAGTAATTTATTAGGATGCACGTCCTTATTTATATCCTTTTCAATTTCATATCTAAACTCCGATTTAAAATACTCTATTGTAACTTTTTACCACGCCTTGTTTTCCCCGAAGGGTTGGGCAGAGGTGTCCTTGTAACAGGTACACCCACATTTCGCCAGTTATGTTTAAGTCCCATGTAATAGGGGGCGAGCCTATTGCCATCAACCGGGCACAAATCCAGACTCCGAGCTGCTACTGAGAAATTTCAGATAGAAAAACCCAATAACACTTTGCCCGACCCGGGAATCGAACCCAGGACCTCATACTCAGCAGTAGCGCTTGCGACCACTAGACCAACGAGGCAGTAACTTTTTAATTATTAAAAATCTTTTTGTTGTAAGCAGGTTGGAGGACTACTCTGCCCCCGATAGAAAAAAAGACGCATCTAACATTTTTAGCAGATTTCCAGAATCTGGAAAAATAGTTTGATGCGTCTTTTTTTCTATCGGGGGCAGTACTGCTTATGACTTCTGCTTTTGCATAACCTCTTTATCAAATGTAAACTGACGATACCATACCATGGCTGCCACATTTGTTACTGATTACTAGCAGTTCCATGGATAGCCAAACGCACAAATGTGTCTAGTCTTTTTTAAGACCCGATTGTCAACAGTTTGCCTACAGCGTATTTTGACCTATGTCGGCCACATAATGCGAAGGGGAGATAGCAGCTTTGAAAAGCTACTCATTGATGGTAATACCGAAGGAAGGAGAGCACGAGGCCGGTCACCAACACGAGGGTCCGACCAAGTTAAAATAGCTACGTTCTCAAATAAATTTCAGCAGGTGGTGATGGCAAGTTTGGACCAGAGTCTATGGAAGCAGATTGTCCGTTTAAAGCGCTCCAGTGACCACGATCCTTAGTAAAGAAGACTAGCAGTATTCAGAATGGAACCTTTTGCTGCAACCGAATTCCGGTCGCGAAAAATGTAAATTCATACAAAAAAGTGTCATATTAGACTGTTATAGACTATGATGCTGAGAGCAGCGGTGACCCAGTGATAATGGCCGTGACTTACGAGTTGTAGGTCGTAGGTTCGAACCCAGACAGGTGCTTTACTTTGTGTAAATTATTTCATCACCACTGCTCTCAAAACGGTGAAGGAAAACATCGTGTGGAAACCGGCATGTCCTAGAACCGAAAATTCGAAGACATGTGACATCTACCAACCCGCACTGGGCCGGCGTGGTGGATTACGGCCCACTCCCTCTCGTAGAGAGGAGGCCTGTGTTCCAGCAATGGGAACATTATAGGCTGATGATGATGCTGATACTATGAAACTACTGCCAATTTAAATGTAGGTAGTGAGACTTTAAGATGGGTATGCCAGTCTGTTTTATGAACAACCAAGTGAGCCATTTCCAACAAAAAAAAATTAATTGCAGTTGCTGCAAACAATATAATCTACTAAATCCAAGTTATTCCCGATGACTACACGAACTGCGACCACGCCCCTAGAGTATCCTTCATCGAGCGACAGTGCGACCACGATACGTATCAAGAGTGGGTGGCCCCAAATATTTAGTCTAATTGTCCTGCGTCTGCGCCGGTATTCCGCTCTATTGTGCGCGGGATTGACTGACTAGGACCTATCTCGTGGTCGGCATGATCTCGTAATTGTGAGAAATGATTT
This sequence comes from Agrochola lychnidis, assembly GCA_963680765.1. Lineage (NCBI taxonomy): Eukaryota > Metazoa > Arthropoda > Insecta > Lepidoptera > Noctuidae > Agrochola > Agrochola lychnidis. Next base: position 10,026,143 of record OY796868.1, on the reverse strand, counting down.
ATTGGAAATTATGATCGAAGATTTATGTAGGTTTAAATATGTTGTTGTTAATGTTCATACATAATATTAATCAAATATTGTTTTTAGCGTGATTGAATCAAAACATAAAGAAAGTCAGCGTTTAGCCGTTCCTTTGCGTGAAACGGGTTCGCCCTAGTCAAATTAAACGCCCTTAGTTAGACGTCAGGTAGAGTAGTTTCTAATCCTTGAAAGATTTAAGTTTAAAAAGTAGTTTTATAATTTAAATTAAAAGCAATGAAAAGTTGAGCCTAACAGTCAAGCTTCAAGTTTTTGTTTCCAAAACAAATCCAGGAAGAAACTTATACATAACTACACTTGCGACAATCTAAGAAGTCCGATTTGACGTTTTGTACTTGAACGTGAATTAATAAAACGATATGTATATACGACGATATAATATAAATCGTCGATTACAAATTCTCTAAGTATGGATAAATCGATATGTCTCGAGAAACGGTTTTTAAAGCAACCTATTTTTTAAGTGAAAACTATTTTAGGCGTGTTGGCCATTTTTGAGATGGGACTAAACCATTGATTTCGCGACACTGTGACGACACCAGCTTTTGACCATTAAAAAGACATCAACGCGTTGATTACCGCGGTGCGTGGAGTAAAAGACATCAACGCATTGATTACCGCGATGCTGATTTTTTCCAAGTTTTCACTTCTATCTGTCGGCACTCCCGGACTGCCACTGTTTTTTTTTTCCCATCACTACACATATGATTTTCATAGCTTTCAAATCGGCGTTTTAGATTGTCGTTAGTTAATATCGTCCGTATTTATATTTATAGATTATCCATCCAACCAATAAATCAGTAATATTCCCCTTGCCGATTAACTGCGCCAAAATAATCTCAATCTATTTTCGGAGCAGTCAGAAATTAAAAGCATTTATCGGTCTTCCGACTATTTCAATCGGATTGCCTGACAGATGGCCACTCCCCGGCACTCCCTGGCCTTGGTCCACCCACATCCAACAGTCCATGGTAACTATTTTGAAAACGCTTTTATTTCGTTCGTAGTAAGGGCGGTTTTTGCAGGTCAAGTGTTACAGACGTACAGTTGACCGTACGTCCACGGAGATATCGGGCTTGTGATGAAGTAAGGTCAGTAAGGAGACATGGCAGGTAAATTGATTTATGTTTAATTGTTTTTTTGATGATCAGCGGCTTTTGTTTACGGAAATGGTACTTAAATAAATAAATAAAATGGCACTTAAATTATATTTTAGGAAAATTGGGTCAGGTGAACAACACTATTTTGATTTCAAATTTGGATGTTTTAAACCTAAATATGTGGGGAGCTCTCATCATTGCCATCCAACGTGGTAATGCTGCCAGCCTTTTGCGCACTTTTCCCGCTGACAGCGATGCGGACGAATTTTTTGACGCCCAATGAGCTCTTTAGCTCCTTTACATACTTGTACATAAAATATATGGTAGTTAGTTGTAAATATGTTTGTGTATATTAAATATTAGCGATTTATATTATTATATTATATGTAAGAATATATGGTGCAGAGGGGCTTGTGGCTAAGTAATAATAGCTGCACGGGTCGATCGATTAGGTTAAGCTATGCTTGCCGCGGTTGGTCTGTGGATGGGTGACCACCTTTACATACCAAGACCCCCTCCGTGCCTCGGAAAGCACGTTAAGCCGTTGGTCCCGGCTGTCATTTGTAGATCTTTGACAGTCGTTACGGGTAGTTAGAAGCCCAAAAAGTCTAACAACCAGTCTTGCCAAGGGGTATCGTGTTACCCAGGAACTGGGTTGTGGAGGTCAGATAGGCAGTCGCTCCATGTAAAATACGGTATTCAGCTGCATCCGGTTAGACTGGAAGCCGACCCCAACATAGTTGGGAAAAGGCTAGGCAGATGATTGATATGGTGCAAACATAAATGACACCAATGATTAATTTTTTTTATTCATGATTAAATTGAAATGTAAAGAAATAACAACATACACTTAATTAATTAATAAAATAAAAATAGAACATCCTTACTTAACTAAAACTATTAACAAACTAAAATATGGCGTCGAAAAATTCCTCCGCATTTCAAATAGACAAGTATTTTTCAGGGTGGAAGAACACTTTTAGGTATTTGTTTATTTGCAAACGAGGCAGCCGTTATGCTCTGTATAACTTAGATTAATCTATATTTTCTAAATTTAGTTTTCCGCTACCTAAGTCAAGTTTTTAAACATGCAGGCAAATAGTTGATCTTTTCGGCTTGATACAAGATGCATTGGCTTGATCGCAGACATTCCACAAAAAAGAACACCTACTTCTTTTACAATGAACTTCGGCAATTAGATCGCTACCCGGAAAATACCCGGAAGGATTGTTGACAAGTACTCGCAATTATAAGGAAAACCTGTTATATTTGACGCTCCTTGCAATTCAAATGTCAAATGATAACGATTACCATATAATTCACATTATTACTTGTATTACGGATAATATTTTTTATTGCAAAAGTAATTATTTACGTTTTATTGCGGCATGACCCTGCGGCGACAGTTTAAGGATTGCAAAATATATTGAAAAACAGTAATCATGGAAATTCTTGATCATTCATCTACATCATTATTATCACACTTTTAAATATGGCTGACTTCTCTATTTTTTCGATAGCTCTCATAGCTCATATATCTCATAGCTGACCTCTGAGGTCATGACTATTTAACCAGGCTTTCCTGTGACTGCCTTAAGCTACTACACTCAAAGCCTCCAGCCAGGGGCAAAAAACTATGCTAATTAAAACTAGGCTCTACTTAGGGTATCACTGGGGTGAGGACATCAAAGATGGGACGGGCTGGATCAAAGTTTTGATCATGATTATTAATCGGAGAATTTAAAGCTACGTGCTCAGCTACAACAACTGCTGGCACCTCGTTTTCAAGCAGGGGTGGGGGGGTGTTTCACGGTCGCGGAAGACCTCGACGGCGAGGTCGGAATATCGGGTATCTGTGTTTGTACGACTATCGTCTTCTCTTTTATTAATCGGTCAACTTAGCCTATCTCTGTCCACTGCTGGACATAGGCCTCTTCCAGGCTGCGCCACAATACCCTGTCCTCCACCCTCCGCATCCAACCTGTCCCTGCCACCTTTTTCGTCGATCCATCTAACTGGGAAGCGTCCCACACTACATCTCTATTAGGTGCCTTTTTTTTGGTTGGGAAATTATCAAATAACTGCTCCCACTCTGGGTGGACCGGGAGGGCGTGTCAGACTCTTACTGACTAAAACTCACCCGTGCCTGTATTGCCAGGAGCCACGGTAATCATTTCGGACAAAACCGCAACCCCAGCAGGCATCGGCCCTAGCGGACCCCGTCAATGTCTATTAGGTGCCTGCTAATTAAAATAAATGTTACGACTTTGAACGTTCAAGTTTAGTCAGGTTGATTTATTTCAGTCCATCCAAATTCGGTCCTGTCCTAATTTCTTGGCAGGAACATAAGAGTTTATTTTAGTCTTCTACACCAATATTAAAAAGAGAATCGTTTTGTACTTTTATTTGTAATGAATAAACTCAAAAAATGCAGGAACGATTTAAAAAAAAAAAACACCAGTAAAATGCTATATTATTACTGAGTAACATAGGCTATAATTTGTAAAGATATCAAGCGGGTGAAGCCGCTGTCAAAAGCTATATAGTACTATACTCCATTTGAAATAAGATTAGACATTTAACTAAACCTTTTTTACAGTTCGTTCAATCGATTTTGACATCTATTGCGTTGGTAGCATAACAAATGGCAGCTGCAGTAAACATTGGTATTGTAACCACTTTTTTTGCTTTTAATGCCATCCTTATGCCTACGGTGTAGAAGTCAAAATCGGTTGAACGGACTGTAAAAAAGGTTTGTTTAAATGTCTAATCTTATTTCAAACGGAATATAGATAAAACTGAATACAGTGTTTTACAGTAAGTACCGTGAACACAAAATTCAACTGGTACAAAGCTAACTGAACGCTTAAGGCGTTAAGTCGGTGACTAAAAGGTCGACGGTCCGAATCCTTATTCTGTCATAAAGCTTTTACATTCTTTTCCAACTATCCATATGTATGAGGGTTCATAGAAGGCTGTACAACAGAAATAAAACCTTAATTACCTAATTAATCTAATGGCCTAATGATTTCCATAAAAGTGCAATTAAAGACACACTTTTATGTATCGACAATCGATGTGTAACCAATTAGAATTTAATTAATTTAATTTAATTTAATTTAATACTTCAAGCACAGAAATGTACAGAGGCGAACTTAATGCCACAGGCATTTTCTACCAGTCAACCTTTGGGTGATGCAGAGACAAACTGTGGTAGGTGCAATTACGAAAATCGAGAAATAAAAAAATACTTAAATATAAGGATACACATATACTTATTATTACAAACTATAAATATAATATATATAGGCCTAATTACATATATAAAATAAACACAAATAAATACACATAAATACATGAAAATACTAAATAAAATAAAAAAGACAAACAATGGGAAAACATTAGCGTTGTGATGATAGAATCATGTTAACCTTACACAAGCAAACAAATCCTGTAATAATAACACGATGTCGAGAGACCACACAATACATTAGCATTCCTCAAACAACCACAAAAAATCAATCAAATAATTAGACAACAATACTAACAGAACCGCGGGCTATTGAACACGACTGCTCTAAATCGAACACGCCCTTGATTTTTCTATTGCATCTACATACGAACGTTCTAGATCTCCACGCAAAATGGCTTCCAAATGTCAAACGTTTTCTCACAAATCGTGACTGCTATGCACCTGATTGTCTAGTAGATAATCTAACTTATCTAGCTGTTAGTTTCAACAAAAAAAAAAAGACATTTTTAAACTTGAATAAGTAATTAGATTATTACTTAATTCTACGCGCTGTCGAAATTAACGCGTAGTTTAATGTTGCAAAAGTACATGAGTAATAAGTTTTTGTAATGTCTAAAATTATTAATATGTTTTGTAATGCAAAGTTTTAAATGTTTACATTTATTTATAGTTCCAAAGTAATTAGACATTGCATGCCGCTTTAAATATTGCAGCACAGATTGCTGGGTGATTCCTGACGGAGGAGTGAAAACCACTTCTTTTCTTTACCGTGTCTGAAAAACTAACTATTTACCTACAGTTTGATCACTTAACCATTGGTCATGCGCCTATTAGGACCTCTACGTCCAAATGAGCTGGAAGGGGATAAGATTCTTGTCGACAGGAATGGCCTCTTATATCAACCGAAAAAAAAAAACGGTTCCTTCATTGTCTTGATGCCGCCATAACGATATACCAACCATATCCATATACTCAATGCCATCCATTTGCCTTTTTTGATAAATCATAGGAGTCTCATTAGGTGTTTCATTATTTTTAAAGTCTTTTATATCTTTAAAACATTGTTGAAATCTCCGCAATGTCAGATATTACATAATTATATTCTGAGTAACTGCTAAAATATAAGATTATTTTATTAGACGTAAGATTACTGCGATTGTTATCTAAACCGACGTTTTTATAAAAATAGAATAAAACGTGTTCACAATTATTATGTTATTTTCTTGCTGGTCTATTAATAATTCGCTCACTTTACTTTTCTTTTTTGATAGCCAGCCAAGTGAATTGGTTTTGTCACACGATTGATCGATTATAATGGCCACCAGTCGTTCGACTAATTTCTATAAAGTGTTTGCTGTCAATGGAGACAAATCGACAGTTTAAAGTTGATCGATAGATCGTGTGAACAATATTGTAGTTTGTGAAAAACTTCCGTGTGAACCTTTTGTTAAACAACCGACTTCCAAAAGAAGTGAAAAATAATTTTAATTTCGGAAATCGGTATCTTTGGTTTTAAATTTTCGTTTTTTGCCACCGACTTCTGAAATTAAAGTTTTATTTCACTTTGTAGTGTTTTTTTTGGAAGTCGGTTGTTTTTTTTTTTGTAAAAAGTGAAATTTTTCACTTTTTAGTTGTGGTACCTACCCCTTACAAATTGGAATACCACTACCTGCTATGCAAATAACAGTGACAGGAACTTATCCACATACTAAGTGGGAAAAAATACGTATTATTGAAGCTAACTCAAAAACTACCCAAGCAAAGGGACCACCTCTGAAGTATAACCTACCATACAAAAAAATAATCATCAAAATCAATTGATAATTGGCGGAGTAATCGCGTAACAAACATACAAAAAAAAACGTACAGTGGAATTGAGAACCTCCTCCTTTTTGAAGTCGGTTATTTAAAACTTGAAAATGTATTGTAAACTTAGAATGCAAATTTTTATAGGTACCTAGGGTAGCAAAAGGAAAAGAGCCATCTTGTAACGTATCAACAAGCAATAAAATTGTATGTCTTACTAGAATCCGTATTAACAGAAACAAAAGCCAAGAAAAATGCAAAAAATTTACATCTTTATCTACTTATAAAACAAAAGAATTCCGATAACGTCCGAAACGGATAGCAAATAAGATATTTATTTAATTCAACGTTTATTTATTTCACATAAAGAATATGGTCGGCAGAACAATTGATCGGTAGGTTTCGCCTTCGGTCGGGAGAATGCGCTTGCGGTCCAAGAGCCCATGACTGTTGACATTCAGAGCACCTGCCCATCGTGGGACAGACTGAAATGGAGGCAAGTGTCAAGGGTTATCGATTGAAGTGACCGGTTGGAATAATACCTGGAAATAATGACAAGTACGTAAGTAGAGCAGTACCTATTTGTTGTTAACAGGAAAAACAGAAGAGATTAAAAGTAATAGTGGATCTTGTTACTAAAGCAATATTTACAAATAAAAACATTGGATAAACAAAAACTTCTATCATTTGTTAGATTCGATTCACAGAATATTTCTTTCTTGGTTTTATTTGATGTTTCGCCAACGGCCTCTGAAAGAATTTCGTATTTCTCTAGTAGCCCGGAGTCTGGATTTGTGCCCGGTTGATGGCAATAATAGGCTCGCCCCCTATTACATAGAATAGAATAGTTTATTGTCACAAGAAAAATACATTAGTATACACTGATTAAAAAGATGCTAACTACGCTGCAGAAGTCTGTATACAATATTGTGAGCCCTGCCTCTCAAACTAGGATAACCTGTATCTTAAGAGACAGTGTTCAGCTGTGGTGTTACTTAAAATTAGGGATTATACAACTGCGGACTGTGCCAACCTATAGTTAGTGTTAACAAGATTTATACATATATATTCTAAGAAAAAGGAAAATAATAAAGAATAACAACTTAATACCTATGTAAAATGAATGGGTGAATGTGTGTGGGGATGTGTTTATGATGTGTGCATATGTGGTGAGTTTTTGTGTGAGAGTAGTGAGTGTGAGCTGATATTTGAAGAAAAAAAATTAAAGTGTAAAAATAAAGCAATACTAGGCAATGTATTTGAGTAGTGATTCAGTTTGTGTATAGTCCTGTTGAAGTAGCCATTCCATCACCTTAGCTTTTAATTGGAATTTGTTGCAGTCGAGTATATTCAGTTCTTTATGAATTTTCTTGTAGATTAGTGTACTTAATGCAAAGTATTGGTGTTGGGACTGGACATGGGACTTAAACATAACTGGCGAAATGTGGGTGTACTATATATAGGTACGCCTCTGCCTAACCCTTCAGGCAATACAGGCGTGATGTTATATTGTTATTGTTGACTTCCTAAAGTAATTAAATTATTACATTAGCACCTATTTATAATATTTTTATTTCGTTTATTCATTTTTATATATTTATAAATATTTTTTATAAAAATCATTTAAGTAATATTTAAAAATATAAAAATAGTGGTCCGCCGGTTGCGGAAGCAGGTAATATAATATTTATTTTAATTTATTTATTATTAGATACTACATTATATTTATTTTTATTATTATATGTTCTACGACTGAACCATACACTTTTAAGAATTGCTTGGTAAAACCTACCTATTATTATTTTCTGCCTATCAAATTGCTCGTTAATACAAGTCACATCCTAATCTATTTGTTCTCAATCTCGATCACACGATTTAAATTCAATACAACCTAATTTACATATGAGTGAACTGCATATTATATTAATTATCTGTAGGTTAGTGACACCATAACATAAACTATGTGAAACAAAACAAACATTTTAATAAAGGTAATGAAATTACTTATCTAGGTTTTTATCTTCACTAGCTTTTGCCCGCGGCTTCACCCTCGTGGATGCACGAAGATTATCGTACAGGAACATACATTCCCAGACTCTTAAATCGAGCCGCCGTGTATTTCCACATAAGGTTTCCATCAAGGCCTTAAATATCAAAATAATGATGAGTCAAAGAATAGTTATTTATGCAACTGTTGTATAATAAGGAGTATTAAAACACGAATGTGGGTTTACACGAGGCGAAGCCGAGTGTGATAATAGTATCACATGAGTGTTTTAATACCTAATTATGAACAGTTGTATGCAAGACTTGACAAGACTTTATCTACACCTATGATTTATGAATCCTCTATAAAAGGTTCTGAAACCATACTTAGGGTGTTGTACAATATTGTTTTCTCGACTTTTCTGTTAATAATTGGTTAGAAATGTCCTTTTCTGCATTAGAAATATCTGGTGGTGTGTTAGCAAAGCTTGTCAAAGCTTATCACTCATTTTTGTAGACAACAAAGTAATAAAATTTTGCAATACTAAAAACGAACGACAACGACGTGAATTCGAATAACCTATAAGTTTTTTATTTTTTATTACGGCGCTGTGGTAGTGAAACGCACGTGCATGACAATGTTCTTTTTTTGAAATTCGAGTTGCATAATGAAATTCAGTACAACATTATAACACTCATTTGGATTTATGGTTACTATGACACTGGCTGTTTTAATGTTGGTAATAAGCTAACTGTTTCAGAAACTTTTATAGAGGTTTTATAGCATAGGTGTAGTTAAAAAGGTTTTATGTAGTTTTGAACCAGACACACTGGCAATCATTTTGGTGTCATTATTGTTCCAAATTTGTATTTATAACGATTTAAAAAGTCAATGCAGGGTGGCTAAATTTAGGAGTTCGGGACTGTACTACCGGGATCATCCTAAGTTCTCCCAGGCCTGTGACAAATTTCATCAGCGTGAAAATGTAACCAACAGACAGAGTAACTTTCGCATTTTTAGTATTATTATGGATTTCGAATCACAAGACCCTAATGAATGAACTACGAAATTCCGTAGGTAATATGGCAATAATCGGAGGTTAGACGGCTTACCAAAATAATTTTACTCCCTTATACCCCTGAGGGCTTATCTGGTGACCTCGTGGAGGCGAACGGCGGCGGTAATCTCTCGGGTCCGACCCTGATTCGGGCCATGGTACGGAGCGAGAGAAAATGGGAGGCCCTCACCTCCTGCGAAGCAGTAATGCTCGCGAAGGAGGAGACGGAACGCGTGAGGGAAAATTCGCGCCCTCACGCCCCTAACCGCCGCAGGAAGAGACGCCCTGAGCATCGGGAATCGCGAGCCGATTTCCAACCACCGTAGGCGCGGGCTTGCGGACGGTGAGCAATGGGTAACTCGCCGTCCGATAAGGACCAAGCCCAGGTCGACGGCGCGTTGTGGTCCACGCGCGCCTCAAAGAGATGTCAGCAGAATTGACGGGGTCCGCTAGGGCCGATGCCTGCCAGGGTTGAGAAGAAGTCCGAAAGGGAGATCGTGGCCCTACGGCAACATGGCAACCGAAGGAACAGGGTGGGTTTTAGTCAGTAAGAGTCTGACACGCCCTCCCGCTCCGCTCAGAGCGGGAGAAGTTATTTGATAATTTCCCACACAAAAAAGAACTTATCTGGTAGCAACGCACCAATGTACCCACTAGTTGTTCGATATAGGCTTTATGCCTTACTTTATACAGGCTGGCAGGGACATTTTTCGTCGATTTTTTTTCATCTTCTGTTCCATACATTTTGACTGCGTAGGTATTGCACTTTTCTATGCAACAGCAGTTTTTTTTTTTTTTCCGATGAATAATTTCAACGCAGGGGGTTCAGAATCATGTATTGAATCCATGGTAACAGTTTTCGCGTCGATGTCCCTGCCTATCTGTACAGACTACCTCATTGGTGTAGTGATCGCGAGCATACTGCTACTGCATGAGGTCCTGGGTCCCATTCCCAGGTCGGGCAAAGTGATAATGGGTTTTTCCGTTAGAAATATCTCAGTACCAGCCCGGAGTCTGAATTTGTGCCCGGTTGATGGCAATAGGCTCGCCCCCTATTACATGGGACTCAAACATAACTGATGAAATGTGGGTGTGTACCACTCCCTACTATGGGTACACCTCTACCTAACTCTTCGGGAAACAATGTGTGATGTTATGTTATGTTATATGTACAGTCAACCGCACGACGCGCGACGATGGTAATACTTCGCTCTTGAGCTAGCCTAGCGTAGTCCATTTCGTTTCATAGAATTTCAATAGAATAAGATGCCAGCATATATTGGTTTTGTTACCACTGACGTGCGGCCTACTGTACCTTCAAAGATAAATAGTACAAACGAGTAGGAAAGTTAGTATAGATGCACAAGTGTCCAAATCCATGCTTTAAGCCACCATCTACGGCAGCAGTGACAGCTATGCTCGTTCAAAATTCAAAATATTTTATTTCACATAAACCTACAAGGGCTCTTATGAAACGACAGAAGCTAGGTGCACGGTTCCAATTGGTCGCTTCCTATGGAGAAGAGCCGGCAAGAAACTCCACGGTTACTCTTTTAAAAATAAATGGTTTCTACAATGTTTTCAAATTACAGAGTTAATAGGTATGAGAGGACAGTGTAGGCCTATCAACAGGTACCAAGTACTTAGTAAAATAGAAAATGGTTCACAAGTCTACAGCCTACAACGTTCTCACATTCACAAAATCAAGAATCTATACAAAAGATAAATGAAATAATAAAAATAAGGACCTATTTAAACCAAATGACATGATTGCCACTACAGCTGTAACAAATCTAATTTCATGTATGTAAAAAAGTAATTTTTTTATAAATATTGTTGAATATTAGATACTCGCTTCTGTCCGCGTGAAATTTCTTGTTCCCCCGTCCCCGGCCTCGCTGTCATTTCGTTTTTGCTAACGTTTTTTCTGACTTGCTTTCTTTTACCTTCGTCGAGAATTTTATTAGGTTATCGAAAGCAAAAATAATTTTTCAAATCCGGCTGGTAGTTCCTTAGATTAGCGCGTTCAAAAAAACAAACTTCAACTTTATTATTAGCATATAATTATAAAGATTGTTATTATTTGTGCCCAGTTGATGGTAATAGGCTCGCCCCCTATTACATGTATAAAGAAAACACTCTTTTCTTGCTAATACTTTTAATCCACACTACTGTACTATTTCACAATCAAACGACGACTAACTATGCATTACATTTTACCATTTAAAACGACTTTTGCCCCACCCAGAAATAACGATAATATCATAACCGTCATTTCTAAGTGTTGCCAAAGTAAAACAACACATTCAGTTGCCATAATGAAATTACATTATTTTAGAAGTTTCTGATAATATTAAAATTTGTATTTTGACAGTGTTGCCACAGTGGATATTATAAATCGATATAAAAATAATACATTTTTTAAATTAAATCAAAGAAATCACGACACATGGAACTTAAAACTGGCGAAATGTGGGTGTACCTGCTACAGGGACACCTCTGCCCAACCCTTCGGGGAAACAAGTCGTGATGTTATGTTATATTAATTATATAGATACAAATATAGATTATAAATGGTATTATGCATACTCAAACCGACGCTACAAAAAAAGGTGAAGTAAAGAGAGTGGTCTCAGTACTTATCTACGTCATAATAAAATTAATTGCAAGAGCGAATCCACGGATAAAGCTAGTTCTTATTAAATCGACGCTGCAATCCAAATAAGGATTGAACACGTCTGCAAGTAGTTTCCGCTCCATACATCATATCCGAAATTATCATTGACACTGTTCCCCGCTGTTCCATTAATTCTTAACACTTTATAAAAATATTAAATTAAGTTGTTATTTTTTATCGTGCTCATCTTAGTATTGACTTAATTGATTTTAATAAGAGCTTGTGCCTCTCCTTGCCTTTTCGTAAATATTTCGGAGTCTAGGTCAACAAGGAATTTCTATTTACTCTGACCTGAACTAAATTCATCGGAATCTTGGTTATTTTATTTGCGAAAGTTGGCAACAAATCATTCAGGAAATGTCTTCAAAATGTCTTCCTACGTCTAGTCCCTATGCAATGATAACATAACATAACAACAGGCTTGTAATCCCCGAAGGGTTAGGCAGGTGTACATAAAGAATACCAACATTTCGCCAGTTATAATTAAGTCCCATGTAATAGGGGGCGACCCTATTGCCATCAACCGGGCACAAATCCAGACTCCGGGCTGCTACTGAGAAATTCCTGATGGAAAAACCCAATAACTCTTTGCCCGACCCGGGAATCGAAACCAGGACCTCTTGCTCAGCAGTAGCCCTTGCGACCACTACACCAACGAGACAGTTAAAGTCAGTTGCTAACAAATCATTTACGAAATGTAAGTAATCAAAATGTGAGTAATCAAAACATAAGTAATCAAAATGTAAGTAATCAAAATGTAAGTAATCAAAACGTAAGTAATCCATAAGAGAGTAATCAAAATGTCTTCCTACGTCTCATCCCTATGCAATAATAGGTTTTGGTACAGTAGACATTGTGTGATTCCTGTTCGACAGCAGAATTTTTTAATTTAAAGTCATAGTAAAAACAATATATTTCAATTAGGCACATAAAAGACACTTTTGAACGACAAAATTTGTATAAAATTTTTATTGGTTCTAGTCGCCCCTTCTTTAAAAAACTAACTTAAAAAACTGCATTGTTAATGTTCACTTCGGCATTTCTACTCAGCGGAAGTCAGATAGAAAACCCATCATCTACCTGTTCGTTATGATACCGTCTTGTGTAAAATTTATTCAAAATCTAACTTGCAAAGTAAATAATTCTACGAGTACCTATTTCCCATTCAATAACACTAGAGCCCTAAACTCTCGCCCAGAACCAGACGATAATTTCCAAAGGCCAGCTCCCACGACAATCTCAGCAACTATGCAACACGGATATTTACTGATTGTGCACGTAATAAGAACTGTTACGTCACACAATGTCCTATTACTGAGAGGAAGTAGTCATTCATAGCACGTTAAAAACCGTAGCGTTTATTCCATTGCATAGGTTTTTACGCAACTAGTGACGCATATGTGAGATAAAACATCTTATGGCTTTGTAGAGCAGAAAATGCAATGTAAGTGGTGCATGGAAATAATATAAATTAGAATCAGTGCTGATCCTGATGCAAAACTGAACAGTACAATACAGTATGTATAATTCTTCATAATGTGCACATATCGAAATGAGGGAATCTATGCTTAATTTTAAAGACAGAAAAAATATTTTAAAAAATCTAAATATTTTTTTTAATACTTTTTATGGAATTAAATAAATAAATAAATTCTTTAAATAAATAAATTCTTTATTGGCATAAAAAAATGTGTACAAGGAAAGTAAAGCCCTGACTCCTGCGCTAGGTAAGAAAACCTGTGTTACAGGGGCCAGTGTCTTCTCCAATCAGTAAGTTGTGGATTTATGCAATAACATGATTTGAATTTACTAGACAAACAAAAAGTATTAAAATAGTTATTAAATTAGTTATTTAGTTACATTCACTATTAAAATAGTTATTAAATTAGTTATTTAGTTACATTCACTATTAAAATAGTTATTAAATTAGTTATTTAGTTACATTCACTATTAAAATAGTTATTAAATTTATTATTAAAATAGCTATTAAATTTATTATTAAAATAGTAATTTAAAAAATTGTAACAAAACGGTGTAACTTTTAAACTAAATCACCTATCGCGATGAAACAAACTCCATAATTATTGGAAGTCGTTAGGCATCCTCAAAAAATGAAAATTGAGAAAAAAACTACCCTCAATTAAAAATAAACATGTTTTTTTTAGCAAAAATCTGTATTTTTTAGAAATAAGATGCGAAAGAAAAAAAAAATTAATTTAAGAAAATTCAAAAAATATCAGATGGTAGAAAACCAGAGTAAACTAGCTAACATTCTAGCTAAAACTTTCAAAAAGGTCTAATAGCTTACACCACTTGACGAATACGCGATGACGATGATTATCGATAGGAGAATTACACCTTCCGATGACCTTGTGAAGTCCGCAGGAATCCGCTATATGCGAAAGGCACAGAACCGATCGAAGTGGCTGTTTTTGGGTGAGGCCTATGTCCAGCAGTGAACGTCTTCCTTCTGAAATGATGATCATGATGAATTAAATCATTGTAAAATTTCAATATTTTAGTTCGATACTCAACAGACTGAAGTCCATCTTAACGAAATCCCCGCCAAAATTTTCAAGGCACGATAGAAATATACGATCTCTAAGCCAGTCCTCGCTACCTTTCTTTCAGCTCGATCAACCCTGAAAAAAATATCACCTATTACGAAACTAAAATTCCAATATCCACACGTCTAATCGATTGTAGTTAAAAATCTTAATTATAAAGGAACGGTAATTGTATCCATAGGCCGCTAGTTGCACACCCGACTTACATGCACTTTGGCAACTGTATCATTGCGTCCGTCATACGTCACAGATCTATTTACCAACCTATTTACATAACCTCCACACGATTTCCAATCTTTTGCAGTTGTTTTAAGAGTGGGGTCCACTGCATGTTAAGTTTGCCTCACAGTCTAGCCGCACCAATCCGTTGTATGCGTGTGAGCACTCTTTGATTTCTCGCTCCATTTATCAAAGAGCTATTAATCAGTTTTAAGCGTTACAACAGTTTTGCAAATAGATGTGTTCCTAATTTGCTGAAAGTGAAGCTGTCTTCCGATTTCCTTCTTTAGATTCTTAAAGAATTTGATTTGATATACAAAGGTGTTGATCGTGGTTTAAATAGGGGAAGGTCTTGGTCCAGCTTTGGACATGCTAAAGGTGACGTAAAAAATGACTTACGCTATTTTGTTTTTCGACAAAACTGTTCTGTTCGGAACTCGGAACCTCCTTAAACTAAACTATAATTATAGCCATACGAGTACCTCATCAATTTTTTCCCCCTCTCTTCTTTTCTTCCTTTTCTCAATTTATCGGCCGGTGCAACACATCTTTTTCTTCCTTATTAATCTTTCACACAGTCCATAAATAATCTATTCTCATTCTTATCTGCCATAAAACTGATGTTTCATATTTAGAACTCTTTTGACTATGCCAATCTTTCAAGATTCAAAAGAGTTCCAATTTCGGAAACAATGCGTTCCATTCCATAATCAAGTAAGTACAAGTACTGAGTTTCCAGCTGTCATTATTAAATGCCGGAACCGCCAATCACGAAGTAACAAATACACAAACTAATAACACTTAGCAGGACAGAACAATAATTACAGAGCACTTACTAAAATTAAACAGTTGGTGATAATTACATACGAATGGCTTATCTGTTTCAATAATCGTCAGTAATTAGCCAATTTTGCTAACTAGACCACAAATATAATCGAACGAAAAAGTAGAAATATTCGAAATTGTCGGGTTGCTACACCCTCGGGTTACAAAAGACGAAGGAGTTTGTAAAAAAAAGGTTTAAAAAAATAATTGGTCACACCATTATGGCCTCAATGCAAGGTCATTTAATGTTGCCATACCATGTTTGACATGCAGATTTGTGACAGTATCTTTTTTGCCAATTAATTATTTAGTTTCTCTTTTATGTACGACTGGCGTCGAGCTGATTATCGACAACTTCCTCTTGGGCAAATATCAGGTTGTACCGTTGTCAAGTGCGTCTTTCGTTCCGATTACAATACATTTATTACCTAGAAATGATCAGATGGGGCAATTCCCGTATTTTTAAAATCGTTTGCATTCTAATTTCAGTATCAATCTGAGAAAAATAACTCTAATATATAATTTAATAAAAAAAAACGAAATGCTGATTGTTGGTAAACGGATACTTGAGAACCGATGGGCTGATTTGGCAATTTTTTTGTTTTAAAATGTTCTTTATAGTCCGAATCAGATTCTTACGGAATGAAAAATTAAAAAAGTTTCCAGGAAAATGAGAAAATTCATGAAAGCTGAAAGTAGACAGGAGTTCTCTGTTTTTACGTGAATAGAAACCACTAAAAAGACCTAAAACCAGCTAATACTAGTGATACCTATTTTAATCAGCTAATTACTGTCGAAGAAAAAAAACTGTTTCGCATACTGTTATGTGGAAAATAAGCCATAGATTAATTTCACAGTAAAAGATGATATCTGTAATGTTTACTGGCATAAAAAGCTATTACTATAATTAGATTACTTACTAACTAAAACATACTGTTAACAGTATTTTTCAAACTCTTATAACAGCGCAGGGAATGGCCCCATAGATTTGATCCCATAGTGAAAAGTGAAGAGAATAACATGTTCTAACGGAATATATATTTTTTTTTTATTTGGCCGGCACTTTCATAATTTAGCTCTAAATGAATGATCTCCTTTGGACACGACAACGACTTTCAGCTAGTTTAGGTACCTTTATTTTTGTGACACGACGCTGAGATGAAATTGCGAGATTCTGAACGTTTTTTTTAATACAGGATTTGGCCTCCTTATGCTGTAGCAAAGGTATCATCCTCACGACTGTACACTTTAACTCAAACCATTTTTCTTCCTTTGCCTTTTTATGTTTTTGGTTGGGTAATTATCAAATAACTTCTCCCGCTCTGGGTAGAGCGGGAGGGTGTGTCAGACTCTTACTGACTAAAACCCACCCGTGTTCCTTCAATTGCCTGTGTGTTGCCAGGGGCCACGGTATCCGTTTCGGACTATCCCACGACTCCGGCAGGCATTGGCCCTAGCGGACTTCGTCAATTTGCCACTTTCATATATGCGCGAGGATTCTTCCTTTGCCTAAAGTTGTTACTGTTATCATCTTAAAATACTACAAACAAGTTCCTCTAAAATTCTCAGCCTTTCTGTAATTTTGTTGAACTTAGGCGTCACCTAAGTTGCGCCACAGCACCCAGTGCTCACTTTAATTCAATTTTACCGGATCTCAACGTATCCTTATAGGAGCGATTATGTAAATACCTATATATTTATAAAACACCAAGACTAAGAAATATGCAAAGTGAATACTAGTTTTTTGCTTAGGTACCACTTAGTTCTAATGTGAGATTGGCTTTTCGTTCACTCACTCATTCATTTCGTTCATTCTTTAAGGAAAAACGATCTAGGTACATCTGCCCCATCAGTCTATTACTTCATTCATACTCAGATTTAGGCTACCTGTCCACTAGAGCGGAGTTTAGATTCTAATGGTTAAAGCCTGGAGCAAACTGGCGCGACGCTACACCGCGAAGTGACTCCTAACAAAAAAAAACCTAAGAAAACGAAACGAAATTTGGGATTATATGAGAGAAAGTGATATTTGCAGTCGCCTGAATGGATCAATGCGTTCAAGACTATTGGCTGTTATTGCAAGCAATGGTGGTTACATTCGATATTAACTATTGTTAAATAAGAACGAGTTCAACATTATAATTTTTATATTTTTTAAGCGTTTTACTTTCTCATTTCTTATTGTTGCTTTAACGAACTTTGCAAACAAAATTCAGAATGGTGGAATCTTGTTTGTAGTACATTTAAGGCTCTTACAAGCCGGTGCGACATGTCGCGCGACGCGACACTGGTAGAACAATTTCTATGAAAATTTCATGGAAATTGTTCTACCGGTGTCGCGTCGCGCGACAAGTCGCGCCAGTATGTTGAAGCCTTTAAGCTGAACGCATATTAAAATAAATAATAAATCAGGTATATTATATTAAAAACACATTTAATTTAGTACGACAATGCGTACGCGTCGTATTTATTTTGGGTGTGCATTCAGCTTTATACCGCACTCGTGTGTAAAAGCTCTTAACAAATATGGAGACTGCAACAGATAATTCTCTGTGTAATTAAATGGCAGATTACAAGGTCGTTACCATGGAAATGTATGTTTACGCGAATGTCTACCTAATTGTATTTGAATGTCTGTAAGAAAATAAGCTTATGGTGGATCATGTTTCAAATTTGTCGACTGTACAATCGACGACACGATAGAAGTAACAAAACCAGTACAGGTTGCCCTCGTTTTGTATTGAGACTATACGTCGCGTCACCTGGCCAGCTCGAGGTCAAAGTACAACTAACGTGCGGTCGACTGTACCGACGCGCGTCTTCACGACTGAACTTTTCATCTCGGAAAACTGTAAACTATAATAATATGGACCTATAGGTAGGTAATTACGCGGAAGAAGCCACGGGACATATACCTAACCACTCAAAAATAGTTAATTGAAGACTGCTAAAACAGTGCCAAACTTAAGTGGGCAATGGGCAGGGCACATTGCTCGCAGAATGGATGGCCGATGGGGCCGAAAGGTTCTGGAGTGGCGACCACGTACCGGAAGACGTAGCGTTGGAAGGCCTTCTACAAGATGGACCGATGACCTTGTGAAGGCCGCAGGAATCCACTGGATGCGGGAAGCACAGAATCGGTCGAAGTGGAGGTGCTTGGGGGAGGTCTATGTCCAGCAGTGGACGTCTTTAATGATGATGATGATGAAAACAGAGTGCTGTAGCGACCATAATAATTTTAGTTCAAAATTGCTTTGTACCTATTTTGTTTTACATTTTTTTTTTTCTTTTAATTATTATTTCATTTGTTTTCATTTATGGTTTTTCCAAATTAATTAGTTCACCCAAATAAATAATTGTTTTGCCTTACTTGGGAAGAGACTGGACCCCACGACATACGATTTTTTTTTTCTGAATAAATCTTTTTTACTTTACTTTACTTTGCCAGCCGAGCCGACGTGCATGGCTCAAATCATTTATTAAAAGCATAATTGAGATGGCTTGTACAGTCAACCATCAATGGTAATAATTTGACACTGACAGCGTCTTTATGTCGTAACAATAAAGGTGATTTTCGTAGATTGCAGGCACGAAACTAGCGACGAGGAGTGATGGCCGAGCGGGGCAGTGGTGATGGAACAATTTTGTACCGTCGCCACCGCCCCGCTCAGCCATCGCTCGTCGCCGCTAGTTTCGTGCCTGCAGCCTTAGTACTATAGTATTACCACTGAAGTGCGGTTGACTGTACCTAAAGAAAAACTTTCCATACTAATAATAATATTATAAAAAGGTAAAATTTGTGAGTTTGTAGGGGGTAATCTTCGGAAGCTACAGTATTGCCGAGTGTCATAGGGTGCATTTTATGTTAAAACAAGAAATTTTACGCGAACGAAGTCGCGGGCGTAGCCAGTCAATCATAATATACCAAAAATAAAATCACACACTCTCTCACACACACGCACACACCCCCACAATTACACACCCATACTACACATCTACTAACATTCGTCTCGCATCTTTCAGTCAGCGCGCTTAGTACATAATTTATAAAATGAAAATGTAAAGGGGTGGGATCCTGGTGTCCTGAAACACAGGCCATGAGCCTAGCTTAGGCATCAGTCTCTCCCACAATATATTATTATACTCATTTGAATTGTGTATCTTTGTCAAATCTGACCAATGTAAAATAATTTATGTATATTGTGGTGAGAAATAAAGTGATTGATTGATTGAATATATCAGATCCTTGCTTTGTGCAGTGCAGGTGCAGGTATGCGGTAAACTGCCAGTAGGTAGAAGTAAGAACTGAGGTTATAGAGTAGTACAGTAACCTTCTGTGAGTCAGTGTAATAGTGTGTAATTATGATATTTACCTAAGAGCGGGTCTGTGGGTGTGGCAATAATAACATCTGTGACTGTTGTGTGCTGTTCTGTGACTAATATGAACTAATAATCTAGTTATACAGCGTGTATACTATATATAGAGACTATTTGTGGAATAATGTGGAAATTCATAGTGACTTTATGGATACCCATTTTCAGGCAGTACCATACCATACCTTTTGCTGCCGCTAAGCAGCGCATAGTGGGTAAAAATGGACGAAAATCTCACACGGACACAAATTTAACTGTAACCCATTAATTTTTGTTTTGAACTACTCAGGATAACATACTTCAACAGTGGAACTGCTTCGAGCATTATGCGAAAAGATAGAAAAAAAATCGGGCAAAACTTTTGAACCGTAGAAAATTTCACCGACATTCTCTGGGTTAAAAAGTTTGGAAATGACCTTGCCCACGCCTCTGTTCGGTTTGATCTATACATCTAGGGACTATGGGTTTGGGTTGCTAAAGTGGACTGGTCACCTGGAACTATGGAAGAACTATGGCCCCTGCCTGATCTATGTTTTATATGCACACGGATACGAGTAAAATGGCAGGGGGTGACTTGCACACTCAATAATGGGCCCCCGAAAACGGTCGCTAGCACATAGTGTCGTACCGACAAGGGGGCAACACGTCCTGAGGTGCTTATGAGGAGTGGAGGGGTATTCCACGGCTATCAGGACAATCCCGGAAGTACGGTCAAGATCCCTACCAGCATCTTACTAAATACTTCCTTCCTCCGAGCACGTTTGCTCTAGCGAATCTCCACTCAAGACGGCCAATAAAGGCAAGAATAAGGTGGGAGCTCTGTTCCTCGTCAGTGTTCACTCCAGCCGGCCAATAAAGGCAAGCCAGAGGTGAGGAACAAGATTTCTCCCGGGAGATAGGGTCCGTGGGATCGCTACTGCCCAACAGCTCGCCACATGCTGCCCTGCGGGCTTTTGTATCTCTCTTGGTCTGTCTTATTATTACGTCTTGCATAAAGATAATATTTGGAAATGTCAATCAATAAAAGTTTAATAGGCGTTACCTGCCAATGTTTTAGTATTTGTACAACCATATGCAATAAGGCAAAACTATTAGTTCTCGCCCAGAGGCTACATTTGTTAGCAAATGTAATACGAAACAGTGCCTAGTTATTTGTGGTTTATTTAAGCAAATATCGACCTCATTAAATATTATAGAAAACATTTCAAAATTTGAAATTTAGTTATACAAGTTATGAAGTTAATTGTACATTGTAAAGGGTGTTAGTTGCCTTTACATTTACTCTTAAAATAAACTGTGTAAGTTTCATGTGTAAAAATGATTAAAATGTACATACAGACAGCCCCGGATCTAGGGGAGGGGCAAACCGGGGCCGGTGCCCCGGGTGCCAACTTCAGGGGACGACAAATTCAAGCGTAGCAGACAAGTGCACCACCCAGCACACCGCAACTTTGCAATGAGACGCGCAGCACATTTATAATCTTTCTATTTTTGTTCTTTTTTACAACAGTTTTGGAGCATTATCGATCGATACAATTTGATTAATATGTTGCTGCAAAAATTTTCATTTCGCGAGCTAACTTAGTGCATCCCCATAAAAGATTGGCGGGGGGCGGCAGACGGCAGTTTTCGCCCCGTCTCAAAAAAAAAAACTAGATCCGAGGCTGCATACAGACAGAAACAAAACGAGAAATTATTTCTAAGTGCTTACAAGTTATTGCTTTCCAAATAGAAAGATTTTTTTCATGTCTCCTGGAATGGAATATGGTTAAAAAGTGTTGACTGAAGCTACTGAAAATAACAATAACAATGCTCTGGGGGCAGTTGCTCCAAGTAAAATACTTATATTCAGCTGCAAACGGTAAAAAAAAAAAAACAATAGACCTGGCTATATTTAGTAATCTGATCCTGAGCGGATCAGGGTATTTCTTAGCCATACGAGTGTGTTGCCACACCATGTTCGGGTTCGCGACAAGTCAATCATCATCCTGAGGATGCCTCGTTGAGAGGTGAAACACGTGTCGATTTCTTTCAGGAGTTTTATGGCTGTTTAGAAATAGCTAAACGGAACAGGTTACTAAATATGTCCACGTCTATTGTATTTTATAATGGATTTCCGCAAGGTCACGCCTGAATCAATTAACAATGCATCCGGTTAGTCTGAAGCCGATCCCAATATACATAGTTGGGAAAAAGCTAACCAAATGATATGCCAGGAACAGATTCTTTGTCTTAATATATTATTAGCCTTTAGCCACCGAATGTTTTGCAGTACCGACACTGTTTCTTGACACGCTGTATATCGAATTACTGATATTAATGAAGCATTAACACGGCCTCTGCCACTCGTGCGAAAATCCGCTGCAGCATAAATAAACACAATCTTATAGATCAGGTGATTATCAAAACAACATGAATGTTTAATATTTAAGTTATTTAATACATAACAAGCGAGAAAATCTGTTAACTACGCCCAACATCCAATGAGACGTTAAGCTAAGTAGCGTGATATTCACTTGTTCTTGTGCGGTTTGAGAGGTTCTTTACATGATACAGGGACGAGAGTATTTCTATTTTCTTAGTGTCCCTCGGGTATCATCGGATTTCCGAATACAAACGAATGCTAATTTCCATGTCCATCAATTATTAGATTTATCGTGTACAATAATTTGAATTCAGAATTAAGTACTTTATTGTTGTTTTGTTTTGATTTCCGCGTGAACTATATAGAGGTGTAAAACTATTTTCCGATCTGTCGTGACTGCGACTTTAGCAGCTTCCTACGATTTTTAAAATAAATTACATTAAGTTAAAAGAGTATTAACAACTCTTTATACTTTCAAGTCGATTGAGGGCGTCCGGTCTACACCAAGTGCAAAGGGCAACTGATAGAAATCCGAGGACTGACGAAACACGAGGTTTGCCGAGGAACATTAAGAACATAATATTTGTACTGAGAACGTGGCAGGCGCTGCACGCGTAGCATGACTTCAGTCCAACCGTCGAAAGAATGCGCTCCTGATACCTGTCAATTTTTAGTACTAATAAGGATCAAATTCGCAAAACACATATTCCTTAGTATTAAACTGACAGATGTCAAGAAAGCATTCTCTCGACGGCCGGACTGAAGTTGTATCTTGACTCTACAGGTGCTGATAAACTTGAGCATTTGCTTGTAATGAGCATTGTAGCGAATGTTTCATTTCAGAAAAATAAACGGAAGCGTTTTAGCGAACATTCTAGCAAGCATTTTAGCGAGCATTCTAGCAAAAGGACAGTAAATTTGCTTCGAGCGTTTTGCCAAGCAAAGCCATCGACACGTGACTGCCAAGTCTGACATCTTCGTGAAGAATTTTTTTTTTGACGAGCATTGACTCGCTAGAATAATCGTGAAAATGTTCGCAGCGATGTGTGGCTCTATGCTTGGCTCTGTTCGTTGTTCAGTTCGACAAATTTAAAAACGGCGAATGCTCGATATTCTGTTACAAGTGAATGCTCAAGTTTATCAGCACCTTACGGAGAATAGACATATCTCTTTCGATACAAAGTGACATTTCTTTCGTAAATTTTTGACATCGTAAAAATCCTTCTGCATAATCAGCCTATAGCGTTCCCACTGCCGTGACACAGGCCTCCTCTCTGTGAGAGGAAGAGGACCATAATCCCCCACTCAGCCCAGTGCGTATTGGTGGGTATCACAATTCTTCGAATTTTTGGTTCTAAGATGGCACCGGCTTCATCGTGATGTTTTCCTTCACAGTTTTGAGAGCAATGGTGATGAAATAAACTACCCAAAGTCTTCATTTCGAATCTGTGACGTACGACATGTAAAGGGCTTGCTACACGGCTGCCAACCCCGTCCCGACAGCGGCGACCTTGGTGGTTTACAACCGTGGAGTTGGTGGTTTACGACCAAATTTCAAACAGCTCTGCCTGTCGCTAACCAAGGTCACCTCTGTCGGGGACAAGGTTGGCAGCCGTGTAGCAAGCATTAAAGTCGGAGCCGTTACCACTGAGCCACCTCTGCATTTTCTTCAATCTATCATTTTGTTTTTTGTTTCATCTATTTACGCGTTTTGGTCAGCTTCATTCGTTTTGTTGTCCTTGCAGAGACAACAAACCGATTATCACTACCACCCTATTTAGCTATTACGCAGCACAAATTCCATTAGATCTTGATATAAAGTATTTCCTATTTCGTCACTGTAGTGTTAAATACTTCCGTTTCGTCACTCTTTCCTCCGAAGTTTCGACATAAACAATTGGAGCATGCCCTTTATCATTAAAACTTTTAATTATGCTTTACTTACATATTATTATAACTATAACCGTTACGGCTGTTATTAACGAAGGGGTAGGCAGCGAGCACAATAGAGACACATTCCGACATCATCCATCATATACAATTTCGCTCATTTTTTTCACCCAATTTTCATGAAAAATTATCGAAAAGTAACTATAAAAGGGGGGTCTGTTTTTGATATTTTTCGTGTTATTAAATTTTTTATGTTTTGAATAGCGTTTACCATACTCCGATGTTATTGGCTCGATTTGAATTCTGTTTATTATTTCTAAAAGCTTATGAGTTATTTTATCGGATAAAGTAAAAAAATTAAAATTTGTGGATTATGCAAAAAAAAAAAACGGAGGTGAAAACATTTTTTTCAAAAAAAAAAACACAAGTGTAAGTTCATAAAATCATAGGGAAAAAAAGTCACGATTAAAGTTATTTGTCGATATTTTTTTATGAATATTCACAAAAATGCGGGCGGGCCCATGTGCTACATTGTATACACAATACACAACAAAGTCACTTTTCGTGTCTGTCTTTTTGACCGCTTAAATCTCCTAAACTGCACAATTGATTTTGATGCGGTTTTCACTATCATGTAGAGCATTTATTCCGGAAGATTATAATATCATTTAAGACTCAAAAACATCGATGTTCGGACATGTCGCCAAGTGACTAAACATACTTATTTATTAGGTGCAGTTTGTATACCTAACATGGTATCGCTTGCTACTGTTACCCCCCTGGTTCGTTAGGAACGAGGCACTCCACCTCGACCAAAAGATTCCCACAATCCACCAATTTCTAAAACGCCTTTCCAAGCGTTTCTTTGAATCCGCGGCCAAACATCGCAACCCTCTGGTTGTCGAGGCCGCCAGTTATGTCCCGAGTAGAATCAGTCATGTTCGCCGTCCAAGGCATATCCTCGTAGACCCCGATAACCCCATAACCCTCCTCCAGGAGAGCAATAGGGAAACAAGTACAGTGTACAAATACAGACGCCTCCCGTCATCGACCTCGCCGCCGAGGTCCTTTGCGATCTCGACCGCCGCGCCCCCGAGTAAATAATACTCCCCCCCGACCCTTGCTCGAAAACGAGGTGCCAGCAGTTGTTGCAGCTGTGCACGTAGCTTTAAATTCCCCGTTTAATAATAATGATCAAAACCTTTTGATCCAGCCCCTCCCTCCGGATAACGCCCTAAGCCTCGTACCCCACAGGGGGTGCCCTTAGCGAGCGTTCATCCTAAGCTTTTTAGCTTAGTTTATGAGTGCCCTGGCTGGAGGCTTTGAGTGTAGTAGCTTAAGGCAACCACAGGATTGACCGGTTAAACAGCCACGGTTTTCGGAACCAGCTGTGAGATGCACTACAGAAAAAAAAAATGCTACTGTTACAATTATAGCATTGATGTGATTGTATGCTCACCACATAAATGGCGAATTATCATGAATTCATAATTACCTAACTTTAAAAATTACCTATTTGCCGTGTTTGCCCACCGGGTCTAACTCAAGAAACAAATTACGATGTAATTAAACAATATAATACGTTGCTATTTCATTGGGCTAGCAATAAAATGTATTATGTAACACATAACTAGGCTAACTGCGTGGTATGTTGGCTATGTTGTTCGCTCAACATTTGACAAGTGCCCCGTCATTGTATTCGTGGAAGTCGAGCTGGTAACTAGGTCTTCCCATAGTTATAGGTAGGTTTTAAGTGGCTTCATAGTCTACGAAATGTTTATATCTACACAGTATACAGGGTGGCAGGGACATTGACGCGAAAACTGGTACCGTGGATGATTCTGAAACGCTCTTTAAAAAAAATAATACTGATACAGTATTTTTTTTTTAAATCTGCTGTTTTATAGCAAAGTGCAATAGTGCGTAGGAATCCCCTGGATGCGGAAAGCACAGAATCGGTCGAAGTGGCGGTGCTTGGGGGAAGCCTATGTCCTGCAGTGGATGTCTTTCGGCTGAAATGATGATGATGATAGAAAAGTGCAATACCTACGCGGACAAAATGTATGGAACAGCAGATTTTTTTTTAAATAACCGACGAAAAATTTCAACGCGGGTTTTCAGAATCATGTACTGAATCCATGGTAACAGTTTTCTCGTCGATGTCCCTGCCACTCTGTATATGATTCACGAAGTCTTTATTTCTTCTGGAAGTCAAGAACTCATTGAATAGAAACGTGGCCAGAAGACTGGCAGCATTGCGACGTTGAATGACAATTCTAAAATACTTTGGCCAAAAAACCAGCCAGCCAGAGGGTCACATCTACAAAATGAACTGCAATTTAGTTGGTCCCTGAATTTCGATTCAGTGAGACTGTTTGTGTTCCCCAGAATAAATTGAGCATGTGGACCGTTTGTCAAGTCAGTGAAACGGTCTATAAGACCTGAAGCTACGGTTTTCTACGATAATGGTGGCCGCGACATACAGCCCCGGATCTAGGGGGGGCAAACCGGGGTACGTGCCCCGGGCGACAAATTCAGGAGCGACAAATTCAAGCGTAGCAGACAAGTGCACCACCCAGCACACCGCAACTTTGCAATAAATGACGCGCAGCAAGCACAAGAATCTTTTTCTTTTTTTTCTTTTTACTACAATTTTGGCGCCCCTGTTGGATTGGCGCATTATCGATCTATATACAATTTGATATGTTGCTGGCAAAATTTTCATTTTGAGAAAATTTTAATTTTGCGAGCTAACTTAGCGCAGCCCCATAAAAGATTGGCAGGGGGCGACAGACTGCAGTTTTAGCCCCACCTCAAAAAAATCTAGATCCGGGGCTGGCCACATAATGGCCGCAATAACAGCCGTCATGCAAATGATGGCAGCGGGGTTTGACTTTACGGTGTCATAAAATGCTCTCTAAAAAAAACACACCAACTTACTTTCATAAATAACGTTTCAGTGACGTCATATAGCATTGATAGCCTAGTGGTGTGACCGTCAGACTGCCAAGTCATAGGTCTCGAGTTCGAACCCAAGGCACGCACCTCTGACTTTCCGGATTCATGTGCGTATTGTATAATTATCACTTGCTTCAAAAACGGTGGCGGAAAACATCGTGAGGAAACCGGCATGCTTGAGAGATATTTCTCAACGGCATGTTAAGCCAAGTCAGTGGCCCTTGGGCGGCTTTAAAACTCTGTCACCAGGTTAGACACTAACCACACGAAAAGAAGAAGAAGTGACGTCATTCGACAGTAAATTGTGGACGCTGTGCGGTAATTAAGTCCCCTATTTTAGAACGATATAGTATCTCATACATATAAGATCTCCGACATAGCCCAAAGAATTGCCAAACTTAAGTGGCAATGGGCGGGGCACATTGCTTGCAGAATGTATAGCCGATGGGGTCGAAAGGTTCTGGAGTGGTGACCGCGTACCGGAAAACGTAGCGTTGGAAGGCCTCCCACAAGATAGATCGATTAACTTGTGAAGGCCGCAAGAATCCGCTGGATGCGGATAGCACAGAATCGGTCGAAGTGGCGGTGCTTAGAGGAGGCCTATGTCCAGCAGTGGACGTCTTTCGGCTGAAATGATGATGATGATAATAGGATCTCAAGCATAAGTCACGATTTAAAACAAGATTTGATGAGAGACTTGTTCGATATCTGACAGTTGCAAATCGAGATTCATGCTTGAGTATCGATTTAGACTGAATACTGATATTGTATTGATTCGTTATCGTCTCGATCCCGTATCGTCATCTACAAATATCATCGCGGCTGTGCGTGCGCCTACGTCTATCCGCCACAGCGCAGCCGGCGATCATGCCGTGCTGCATTCAAACACCCTAGTAAGACACTCGAACGGTATGCGATACAAAAGGTCCTCGTCGATTATCTTGCATTACGTTTTAAATGCCCTAATTTGCTTGACCGCTGTCGAAATAGCCTGAGGTTATAGTTTATTACTTGTATTCAAATCTGACTCGTACAAAGAACAATGAGATTGTTCAATGAATATTACAGTATATTAAATGTTAGCGATACGTAATGTTTGATAAGGAAGTTTTGCAATAAGTACTGGTCTTGGACTGCCTTTTTGGTCTAGTGGTCTCAAGCGCTGCTGCTGAGCGAGAGGTCCTGGATTCAATTCACAAGTCGGGCAAAGTTTTTCCACCTGGAATTTCTCAGTAGCAAACCGGAGTCTGGATTTGTGCCCGGTTGATGACAATAAACTCGCCCCCTATTACATGGGACTTAAACATAACTGGCAAAATATGAGTGTACTATTAGGTACACCGCTGCCTAACCCTTCGGGGATTATAGGCGTGATATTATGTTACGTTATTGGTCCTTGTAGTCTAGAGTCTAGACGATTGAGGTATAATAAAACCAAACTAGATCAAAGAGATTCAATTAAATATGACCGAGTAATAAACAGTTTGTGATAAGGTAAAACAACGCCAGGATAATAAGGCAAGTAGGCAGTATTAAAACATAAATTATGTACTGTTAGCTGCATCTCTAACCTACACCCCTCCGGCCAGCCCGGAACATGTGATCGAGTCTATCTAAGACCGCGCGCAGCGTGACCATCGAATCCCTCCCAACCCTTGCTCGAAAACGAGGTGCCAGCAGTTGTTGCAGCTGAGCACGTAGCTTTAAATTTCCCGCATAATAATCATGATGAAAATCCAAGTTTGATCCAGTCTGTCCCTTCTTGCGGTCCTTCCCCCAGCGACGCCATTTTTTTTTTTTTGTTGGAAAATTATCAAATAACTTCTCCCGCTCTGGGCGGATCGGGACAGGTGTCAGACTCTTACTGACTAAAACCCACCCGAGCTCCTTCGGTTGCTCTGTTGCCAGGGGCCACGATCTCCCTTTCGGTTTTCTTCGCAACCCTGGCAGGCCCTAAGCCGAGGTTCGTACCCCACAGGGGGTGCCATTAGCGAGCGCTCGCCTGATTTTAATTTAGAATAGTTTTTTTGCCCCTGGCTGGATGCTTTCAAAACTGCGTGATGCCCTAGTTACAAAAAAAAAAACCACCGATTCATTCCCAATCCCGGCGGCACGCACTTTACTATTCTCTACCGGTTCACTTAATTAATACTTCTCAAATGTTGTAAATTAATTATTTTGATTAAAAAGACTTTCTTTGTTAACTTTTGATTATTATTCATTAGTAATTAAATTCCTAAAAGTACTTTATAGCTGGCGCCACAGTCGATTCTAAAGACAAAAAAAACTCTTACCTCGTTGATCTAGTATGGATAGTGCCATCCACGAAGACGCGCCCCACTCTTCTTCCTAAACGCGATTACTGTACTGTAAGCTGTACTGCTGTAGTGTAAGCTGTTATGTAAGCTGTTATGTAAGCTGTTATGTAAGCTGTTATATAAGCTGTTATGTAACCTGTACTGTAAGCTGTACTGTAAGCTGTACTGTAAACTGTACTGTAAGCTGTACTGTAAGCTGTACTGTAAGCTGTACTGTAAGCTGTACTGTAAGCTGTACTGTAAGCTGTACTGTAAGCTGTACTGTATTAGGAAGAAGAATGGGGCCCGTCTTCGTGGATGGCACTATCTATACATCCCAATACTTAGTTGCAAGCACCACAGCTCTTGCACAGGACAAGGGGATCTGAATCCGATTACTAATGGGATAATTTTACTGCGTAACATACTTACAAAGACGATGTCTTTAATTTTGATAGTTCATCAATATTCATTGCGTTATTGGTGTTGTTAACAGATGAATTTTTAAACCATATGCAGCAACGGATTGGCAAATTCCTTCAAAATCCCTCGTACTATGATTGAAAGTGCATTACGCAATGATTTATATAATTATTAAAACTTTATGTATAAGTAAAAAAATACTGTACAAAGGCAGACTAAATGCCTGAGGCATTTTCTACCAGTCAACCTTAGATGCAGAGACAAAACATGGCAGGTGCAACGTGAGGGACAGATTACTCCAAAAACAATTACTACATAGATACATACATATATACCTATATATACAATTTAGGGTGCCTGTCGGAAAAAGTGTCATTATAAAAATTTTCTATCTGACATTTCTCAATAGCAGGCCCGAGTTAAGATTTATGCCAGGTTGATGGCAGTAGGCTCGCACTCTTTTACATGGCATAAGCATACAGCATAAGCATAATCAGACTATAATGTTCCCACTGTTGGGACACAGGCCTCCTCTCGGTGAGAGGGAGTGGGCCGCAATCCACCGCGCGGGCCCAGTGCGGGTTGGTGGATATCACATGTCTTTAAATTTTTGGTTTCCTCACGATGTTTTACTTCACCGTTTTGAGAGCAGTGGTGAGAATAATTTACACAAAGCAAAGCGTCTGTCAGGGTTACCACTGCGCCACCACTGCTCTCATAATGGCTTTACATGACACTTGACCATAACTGGTACTAGTGATAGTACTTAATGGTTCTAGAGCAGTTCTATAACGACCAATTCAAAGCACATGTGCAAAACACAACACGAGAAGTGTTAGAGAACGTAAATTCGTGCGAGCACCAGTAAAAATTACTATGGCAAAAGAACCAATAAGTATTTGACCCCGACACTGTTCAATATTATCTACTGGCTGAGAAGAGATATATAAATTAAAAGCGAAACTTTTCAATGAAATAGTCGCAACATGTGACAATAATGAATCTATTCTATTCAACAAATATACATATTCTTACCATCCTTATACTATTTGTACCTACTGATGTCTAATTATATTAATTAGCAAATGTTTTAAGACGAGCGCTAATCCTGCCGACAAACTGTCACGCAGTTTGGGAGGTTTATAAAATGTTAACAAGTGTTAGGTCCAAAATAAATTATTTATTTATTTATTTTATTAGGATACTATACCAGTTCCCGTTCGGGTAATACAAAAGTACAGTTTATGAATTTTAAGTTAAAACAATTTGTTATCAAAGCAGTGTAGGGACAATACATTTCTCAAATAGTTACCCTAGATACATTATCAGTCAGTTAATAACAGAGTGTAACGAGTTGTTATCAATCACAATAATCGATCAACGACTGTACCAGCCTCCAGCTAATGGTTGTAATCAATTTCGTTATCTCTGAGAGGTATCTTAGCGCCTGTCTTTACCTGTAGTTGTCGCTGAGGTCGCGAACTTTTGTGACAGATGTGGCCTGCGAGTTTACCTGGCAAAACTTTAATGAGGTTTTTCTGAAATAACATTCACTAGGTGGCAGCACTGAGTTGTCAAGTCCGGGCACCTGTCAAAAGCGTCAAAGTGCCTATATTTTTTGAAGTGATAACTTCTTTAGGCGCGTTGGGAATTTTTGAGATGGGAAAAAACAATTGAACTTGCGACACCGTTACCGACACCTCATTTTTGTAAACGCAATTGTGCTCTTTATTTATACCATATTACGGATCAATGTTCTATGCAAGTATTTTTACTTTAAAGGTTTTGGAAATATTTTTTACGAGTATTGTTCAAGTTATCACTTCTCTCGGCACGGGGAGTGCCACTGTTTTTTTAGATTAATGATGAACGTCATCGTATATTTTATATTCATTGTTGAAATAGAAGACCTCTTGTCAAAGTGGCGCCAACTGGTGCAAAGCGTGAATTTAAATGAAAACCCTCAATAAGTAAGTACTTGACATAATTCGGGTTTCCGAATTGAGGATTTGTAGTTGAAAATTTGTAAAACTCTACTTTGTAAAAATTTATTTGCAAAAAACAGGGAATTTTGAATTTTGCGTGTTCCGTTGATGGAATCACCTTAAGTCACGCTAGCGTCAGGAATCAGGGATCTACAAGAATTTCTTGGTTTCGCGAATGAAAGAACATGAAAGTTCGCTTTATCAAAAACTATTCAACTTAAGACAGAATCGCAATTAGCTTTGTTTTTATCTTGTCCTCTTCTAAGTCATGTCGATGGCACGACAGTGTACTATGTTGGCCCAAAACTTGCGACTTGCACGGCATCGTCAGTGACAGCGTAGAGGTTGCTATGGCTGCATTTTCCTTGTGTAAAAGGAGTATGTGTAGGAGTGTGTGTGTTGTGTGTGTAGTAGTTGCACTTAAAAACAGTCGATCCAAAAATCGAGTTCAACAGCTACGACCACAGGGTAAGCTCGCCGTCCAATAAGGACCAGGCCCGGGTCGACGGCGCGTTGTGTTCCACGCGCGCCTCTAAGAGATGTCAGCAGAATTGACGGGGTCCGCTAGGGCCGATGCCTGCCGGGGTTGCGCAGAAGTCCGAAAGGGAGATCGTGGCCCCCGGCTACAAGGCAACTGAAAGAACACGGGTGGGTTTTAGTCAGTAAGAGTCTGACACGCCCTCCCGCTCCACCCAGAGCGGGAGAAGTCATTTAATAATGAACCAATAAAAAAAAAAATGTGCCGAATCACAGCTACTACCATTTGCTCAATGCTAGTGCTCAAGAGAGAGGGAACTACTAATCATACCATGCCCAAAAGTAGTTAGTTACTGGTTTTTGCGTCAAGTTGGACTATGACAAGTGACAATGTAATTAACGGTAGATTGTAACATTTGATTTCAAATATTCATGAAGGTAATTTGCGCGTGTCTGTTATGTTATGTTATGACATGTTATAACATGTAATAATGACTGCCGTCTCGTTAAGTCACAACTAACTTACTTTAAAAAACATGGCGGTCATGTCGAACAGGATTATGCGCATACGCACCTTCAGGGCACAATGCTAAAAGAACGTTAAATTTCTATTACTATTATAACGAGCCATTTTTGTCGATCTCTTGCCAATACTTTTGTAACTTTAATTTTTTCTCGATTAAGTTCGATTGATTGATTCAATTTGATTAATACACTCTGTTTAGAAAATAGTTATGAAACAAAGTTCACTGTTCGCCCCCTATCATATTGGAGTTATTACATAGCTGGCTTGTACGTGATCTTTAATTACGTGATGTTCTATTCCGGAATATCTTGAGGTCTTTATTTTCTTTTTCGTGTGTGTTAGAAGTTTCTAGTAACCAGCAAAAACATTTATTTTATGTCGTTCGAAGTTCAAAGGCCGCATAGTCTTGATTCACCCAAACAAAAATGTGCTTAACCTCATCCCAGATACCAAGAAGGTGCTGCAAAAGCTAGGTCACTGCAACATGGACCGAGGTCCGTCTAAACAAGGCATTGCAAAAATGCCTTCGCTCTGACTCTTCGGAAAAATCCCAGGGTTTTCGATTTCATTAAAGGTGGTTCCCATCGATGGAAAACTCCTGTGATTTTTTATCAAAATTCAAAATTCCTAATTCAAAAGTCATTTATTCAAACTAGACTCCCTCTCTCCCTCCTCCCTCTTAGAAATCTCCTTAATGAAGTTTATGTGGCGCTTGTGCAATCTGTCATAGTTTATTGTATCCCCATATGGGGCAGTGCGGCGAAAACAAGATTTATAGATGTAGAACGAGCACAACGTGCATTAATAAAAATAATGTACTTTAAAAAGATAAGATACCCCACTCACAGTCTTTACCAGATTAGTGGTCTGCTTTCTGTTAGAAAACTGTACATAACATATACAGTCCTAAATAAACATAAGACACTTCCTTATAATGCAAACACATTATCAAAGAGACGGAAAGACATGATTGCTCAAATTCCTCATACTAAAACAAAATTCGCTGCTATGCAATACAAAACACGTTCTGCCCAGCTTTATAATAGGGTAAACAAGGAGATATACATATACACAAAAATACCACATGAATGTAAAAAAATGCTAACAAATTGGATAAAACCTTTTACTTATGAAGACACTGAGGCGCTCTTGCAACACATAGTTTAACCTCAGATAATATTATAATACGTAGGTTAAACTAACCCATTTCTCTCTACACACACACTCACCTACACACGCACACTCACGCACAAAATACACACAAACCCTCCCCATCCCCATCCCCATACACATATTTACTATCACGTGAATAATCCTATTTCTGTTCTTTTATGTTAAAATTATTTTGCTGTGGAAGAGCGGAGTCTCCTAATACAGGCATTTTTTGCTTAAAAGGTGGCTCCAATCACCTACCTGTTGTCATGTTTTTTTTTGGTTCAGAAATAAACAATTTTTTTTTTTAGACTGAGAATCAGCACTTTCCGAACGTCAAAATTACATAACCCTTCACCCATCAACCGTTGCAGTACAGTATTTGTTACATATTTACAAGCAAACATTTGTTAGTTCTGAAACAATTTTGTGTTCATTGTCCTTAAAAAGGCGAAAAAAGGAGAAGATGAGAGTGAGTGGACCATTGATCTCCTGAAGCATCAACTGCGATAACCGTCAGCTTAAACTTTGTTTTCATTCATCGTTTAAACGCCTTAAGATAGATAAAACATTTATTCAGTGCACACAAAAGACATACACAAGCACAATAAAATGATAGGTAACAAATTACATGAATATATGTATATAAAAACAAAATGCCAATATACAAAAAAGAAAAGACACGTATAAAATGGAGTGACAATATGATATACTTCAAATCAAATGTACAAGGTGCGGTGTGCGTCTCAAGGTTGCACTAAATGGGAGTCCAGCTCAGCATGTGTCAGGCAAATATACCTTTTTTTTTTTGGGTGGGAAATTATCAAATAACTTCTCCCGCTCTGAGCGGAGCGGGAGGGCGTGTCAGACTCTTACTGACTAAAACCCACCCGTGTTCCTTCATTTGCCGTGTTGCCAGGGGGCCACGATGTCCCTATCGGTTTTCTTCGAACCCCCGGCAGGCATTGGCCCTAGCGGACCCCGTCAATTCTGCTGACATCTCTTTGAGGCGCGCGTGGAACACAACGCGCCGTGCCTGACGCTGTCTTAAATCAGTATTATGGCAATAACTACTGCCTGACAGAAGAATCTAAGGCCGCATTCCGAGTTACGATAAAAGTGATAAAATTGCGAATCCGACCAAATTTAATAGTCACAAAATATAAGGGTTATTAAGTAATAATTGTGACTTTGGACTTTGGTCGGATTCGCGATATTGTCACTTTTAACGTAACCCGGAAATTTTCGATTACTACAAAACGCTCTATTAAGTATTAAACACACACAAAACACAGATAAAGTAATAAAGTATTCATTTTATAGGAAAAAATCTTTCATATCTACGAGCACCAGTTAATGTGCCTAAGTTCAATTTAAAATTATACTTCTACACCGGACACTCTCCATCCGGAGTATAATTATTTGATACGTGTGAATTAAATGATGTATGGTTGTTGGACTGTTGCCTTGTAGCCATTAATTACCGCCCTGATTGATTTTGACAAATGTATATTGATTTATTTTTATGAATTGCATGATTGACAGAATGGTGGTATTAACAACTTCGTTTTGCGCTTTTGAAACAGAACTTTTTCCAGAAGTATTTAGAGCAAGTTTGATTGAAATCTGGCCTTGTAAAAAAAGCAATTTTTAAGAGTTTTTTTTTGAGTGAAAACTTCTTTAGGCGCGTTGGGCATTTTTGAGATGGGAAAAAACAATTGAACTCGCGACACTGTTACCGACACCAGCTTTTGACAGTTAAAAAGACATCAACGCGCGATACATTTTCTTTGGGATTAATGACATTCCAAACATTGAAACATGACAACGACATGATTGACATTTCCCTTTTTAACCAACTTCAAAAAATAAAAGTATTTCCTGCACAATAAAATTGTTCAAGGTTTCACTTCTGTCGGCACTCCCGGAGTGCCACTGTTTCTTTTTTGCTGTGTTTTACTTAGTACTGTGATAAGACGAGTCAAACGGTTCCCGGATGCTCTCAAGACGATCTTCTCCAATGGAACGGAACGTGATCAGCATAAACAGCTGTCAGTGTCAATCTTCCACGAAAATGATGATATTGTCACCTCTTGAACGTGGTTCAGATGTGTTGATATTGTTCAATTTCATTGATGAAATTCGCCCTCAAAAGTAGATCAAATCAATCTGGGGACCGCTATTCAGGCGTTTATGTTCTTGTTCCTATTTCATTTTATAAACGTGTTTTTAACCGACTTCCAAAAAGGAGAAGGTTTTATGTTCGTGCCGCATGTTTTTTTTTTTTTATGTGTGTCCACCGATTTCTCCGTCAATTGTGGACCAATTTTGAAAAATCTTTTTTGTTTCAAAGGGTATGGTCTCGAGGTGGTTCTATATAAATTTGATTAACTTTGCTTCGATAGTTTTTGAGTTAGCTTCAATAATACGTACTTTTTCCCACTTAGTATGTGGATGACATGATAAGTTCCTGTCACTGTTATTTACATAGCAGGTAGTGGTTTTCGAATTTGTGTGGGGTGTAGATAGATACCATAACTGAAAAATGAAAAATAAAAACTTTTACAAAAAAAAAAAAACAACCGACTTCCAAAAAACACTACAAAGTGAAAAATATCTTTAATTTCGGAAGTCGGTGACAAAAAACGAAAATTCAAAACCAAAGACACCGACTTCCGAAATTAAAGTTATTTTTTACTTTGTAGTGTTTTTTGGAAGTCGGTTGTTTTTTTTTTTGTAAAAAGTTTTACCTATGTATAGTCTTCCTTATCGGTTTCGATAACGGCGACCCTTCGAAATCACTTCCTTGCGTGTGCCGTTATATGGCTCACTAGACCGAATTCAGTTTTGAACACCCGGTCACAACTAGAACAATAAAGTACCTAGCTATGTTTAATGGACTCATCATTCTAGGCAGATGATGATGAGCCTTTACCCAAGTGTTGGGGTCAGCTTCCAGTCTAACCGGATGCAACTGAATACCAGTATTTTACATGGAGCGACTGCTCATCGTACCTCCACAACCCAGTTACTGGGTAATATGATAACCCTTGTTGTCAGAATTTCGGGCTTCCGACGACCCGTAACGACTGTCAAAGATCCACGAATGACAGCCGGGACCAACGGCTTTACATGTTTTCTGAGGCACGGAGGGGTCTTGGTATGTAAAGATGGTCATCCATCTACGGACCAACCGCGGCAAGCGTAACTTAACCCGATAAATCAACCTGTGCGGCTATTATTACTTAGCGTCAAGCCCTTCTACCCATGTATAATGGAGTACAGTACAAATATGTTCTTAGTGTCCCTCGGCAAACCTCGTGTTTCGTCAGTCATCGGATTTCTATCAGTTGCCCTTTGCACTTGGTGCAGACCGGACGCTCTCAATCGACTTGGAAGTATATAGAGTTATTAATACTCTTTTAACTTAATGTTATTTATTTAAAAAATAGTAGGAAAGCTCTTAAAGTCGCAGGCACGCACGACACATAAGAAAATAGTTATACAACTCTATAAACACACATCAACACCGTCTAGGGATATTTTGTATAAAGTTCTTTAACTCAAAAAATACTGGCCGGTTTTAAAATCTTTAGAAGAAACCTTATTTTGTAGGCCTTTTTGGATGATTCCAAATTTGAATTTGAAAAAATAAATTAAAAACAAAAGATTTGCGCGGCATAACTAGAGCGAAGTTGGAAGGTTTCAATTTACGTAATATAGTTTTTGGTAATTTTTGGTGACAAATTAAAGTTTTAAAACAAGTTAGCAGTTAATTCCGAATTTCTGCTACTGTATGCATCATGCAGCGGCGCCATTTAACAAGAGAGGAAATGTTAAGGGCGGTAGGCATGCTCCAAGCTGGGGCTACTCAACGGAGTATTGCTAAGGAGATTGGAACAAAACAAAACGTGATATCAAGGTTATAGTCATGTTATCGTGCTACTGGTGAAGTGGCTGAAAGACACCCAGGCGGGAAGCGCATGACCACCCAACGATAAGACCGATTTTTGCAAGTTAACGCGAGAAGACAACCAAATATTACGGCCATGAGTTGGTTCAAAGGCTCCAGTCAGAGCACCAGTTGCTTGTGAGTGACCAAACTGTGAGGAGAAGACTGCATGAAGCTAACCTTCATGCCCGTAGACTGTTTCGTACTCCAGCACTACGGCGAGGAAATCTTGGACGAAGATTACAGTGGGCTCGTGAACATTTTCTCTGGGAAGATAGCCAGTGGTCTGTAGTGCTGTTTACCGATGAGTCCCGATTCGGTTTCCATCCCGATTCGCGAAGAGTACGCGTATGGCGAGTTCCTGGTCGTGAGAGTCGTCTGCAACACCCTCAGGAAGTCCATCCATACCACGGTGGGACAATTATGGTTTGGGCGGGTATTCGTTTGGTGGAAGAACAGACCTCGTTTGGATCAGAAACACCATGACCGCTGCAAAATACCGTAACCAGGTGCTAATACCAATGGTCGACCCCCATCGACTACAAATAGGCCAAGAATTTACGCTCATGCACGACAACGCCCGCCCGCACACAGCGCGAGTGGTGACCAGCTGGCTGCAGGAGCACGACGTATTGGTCTTAGACTCTCCCGCGCAATCACCAGACCTAAACCCCATAGAGCACGCGTGGGACATGCTCCAAAGAAGGGCTTTGAAGAATTTTCCTGCAAACATTGCAACTGAAGAACAACTTTTTTGGCATCTTAGCAGGACCTAGGACAGCATTCCGCAGAAAGACTTTGATAACTTGATTCAAAGCATGAAAAATCGTTGCAGGATCGTTGTTAATGACATGGGTGGTTTTACCGACTACTGATTTTTCGCATAATTGCAAAAAACTGTATAATTACGCTTTATTTTTCGCATTTTCTTGAAAAACACATTCATCGCTAGTTTTACCATTTTTTTTATTTTTCGTCTTTATATAAATAAAAATTTATTTACGCAATTTTTTTATTTTTATTATTCTGAAGTCTAGGCTTAATAAAAATATATCCATGTCGCATGTTGTTTGTAACAAATGAGTAAATTGAGAACATCTGAAATATCCCTAGACGATGTTGATGTGTGTAGTTCCCACTAAAATCAAAACAAAACAACAATAAAGTACTTCGTTCTGAATTCAAATTATAATACAAGCTAAATCTAATAATTGATGGACATGGAAATTAGCATTCGTTTGTATTCGGAAATGCGATGATTCCCGAGGGACATTAAAAAAATAGAAATACCGTAAGTACCTGTATATAACAGATAAAGTAAAGGACGAGATTACAGTCATTTAGCGAGACAAAATACAAATTATTACTTACTATTTCACAATACAGACCTATAATCGCCATTGGAAATGCAACTGTCAGGCGGTAAATACCTCAAATGCCAGACCGACACTATTGATTAGGTATTATCATTATTTATCTGTCTCGCTGGTCAGCGGT
This sequence comes from Agrochola lychnidis, assembly GCA_963680765.1. Classification (NCBI taxonomy): domain Eukaryota; kingdom Metazoa; phylum Arthropoda; class Insecta; order Lepidoptera; family Noctuidae; genus Agrochola; species Agrochola lychnidis. Next base: position 9,986,717 of record OY796868.1, on the reverse strand, counting down.
GCGAAAAATGTCTAAGCTGCAGATTAGTTTGAGATTACGATTGTTTACCGAGATTGTAGGTAAATTGGAGGCTGTTCTAAAATTGTTTGTTTATGATGAAGTTTGATAAAGGAAAAGTCGAGGTCGAGGTAAAATTTAATTGCAGTTGAGCTTGTCCGTAGATAGATATTGACAGAAGTGCAAAAGCAAAGCTCGGTTTTCACTTAAAAAGTTTCCTATTTATATTTTTTTGGGTTCTGGGTCTGTATGTCTCAGTCTGTCAAGACGCTTTTTCTAAAGAACGCGTGGAGATATCAAGTTGAAAATAATATCAAATACGTAGGTCTATGGTCCCATAGAGCTCTAAAAAAATCAAGCTTCTAAGTCTGATACTCGAAAATAAATCAAAACCTACAGGGTACTTCTCGTTGACCTAGAATCATGAAATTTGGCAGGAAGCAAGGTCTCACAGCTCAAGTTAAAGAAAAATTGGAAAATCGTTTCTTTTTTTTTTGCGATTACGTACTTACGCTTGCAGTTGGAGTATTAACCGGGACGTATATCGATGTATAGAACATGTTTTTCAACTACAAAGTTAAGTTTGTTTTTGAGATAAATTCATTCCAACTACGGAACCCTTCATTGTGTGTGATCCGACACGAACTTGGCCGTATTTTTTCCAATTATACTACTCTTTCATAGATACTTCTATGTCGCATTTTTGTGTCCGACAATCTTATACAAGCATCCATGTAAACAATCGCGATCTCTCTTCAGTGTTGCCAGCCTACTTTATACTGTCGCCAGTGGTTTTAATTCGAAGAATAATTTCAACTAGATGCCTCAGACACCCACAGAGCACCAATTCTTGCTCATTACTTATTCTGAAAGTATTAAAAAAAAAACAGTGGCACTCGGGGAGTGTCGCGTTGATGTCTTTTACTCCACGCACTGCGGTAATCAACGTGTTGATGTCTTTTACTCCACGGTGTCGGTAACAGGTCGCGAAATCAATGGTCCCATCTCAAAAATGCCCAACGCGCCTAAAGAAGTTTTCACTTCAAAAATTGCCTAAAAGGACTTCTTTCATAGGCCTTGGTTGTATCAGTCTACACGCTTCTTTGCCAGTCTCATCCGGGTTCGACTCGCGATGGTAACAATGTCGTCCGCCCATCTCGTCACGAGACGATCGACATTCCTCTACTTCCAGTCCTTGGACGCCACTTCACTCAGTTACAGACTAACATATGTTAGATACAAATTTAGACGCAAATCCAGTTTACACTACTCTTGTAGACACAATTCTAATAGATTAACTACAATCTTTATCATCACAATAAAAACTAGAGCAATCTTATCAAAACAACATTAAAATCATTACAATTACATACATAATAGATTTTTGAAATTAACAAGTCGGCTGCTATTAACGAGGGAATAAATACTCCTTGTGATTAGTGTGTACGTACTTGTAGCTACCGCATAAAACAGCCATAACATAATTTAAACTTATAAGAGTCTCATTAATACCGATTTGGCCGCAGGCGCACAATTAAACTTGATCTAACATTCTGGTTCTATCAATTACGGTAAATGTCGACGTGTTTTTTTAAATAAAAAAATTGCTTCAATGATATTTCTGTTCGGAGAATTAATTTAGAACAACAGGTGAAGTTTTTGTTTTATAAGAAAAAACAATATCTACCTACAAATCATCATCATCATCACTATCATTTCAGCCGAAAGACGTCCACTGCTGGACATAGGCCTCCCCCAAGCACCGCCACTTCAACCAATTCTGTGCTTCCCGCATCCAGCGGATTCCTGCGGCCTTCACAAGGTCATCGGTCCATCTTGTGGGAGGCCTTCCAACGCTACGTCTGCCGGTACGCGGTAGTTACTCCAAAAACTTTCGGCCCCATCAGCCATCCGTTCTGCGAGCAATGTGCCCTGCCCATTGTCACTTGAGTTTGCCAATTCTTCGGGCTATGTCGGTTATCTTGGTTCTCCTGCGGATCTCTTCATTTCTGATTCGATCACGTAGGGAAACTCCCAGCATAGCCCTTTCCAATGCCCTTTGGGTGACTTTTAGCCTTCTAATAAGGCCCATTGTGAGCGACCACTTTTCATCGGTCATCACTGGCAACACGCACTGGTCAAAGACTTTCGTCTTGAGACACTGTGGTATGTGGGACGAGAAGATATTGCGTAGCTTCCCGAACGCGGCGCAGCCGAGTCAGATTCGACGATTGAACTCTTTCTCGAAGTTGGTCCTTTCAAGCTGGACAGTTTGTCTTAGGTAAATATACTCGTCCACAACTTCGAGAGTAGCGTCTCCGATCTTCATGAGAGTGAGTGTTACATAGGCATTTAACATGACCTTTGTCTTGTCCATGTTCATTTTAAGACCCACTCTTTCGGAAGCTCTACTGAGGTCCTCGAGCATTGTACTGAGGTCTTCTATGGTCTCAGCCATGATAACTAAGTCGTCGGCAAACCGAATCTACTTGTAAAATTTTAAACTAAAAGTTCGAGTTTATTCTAAAAAAACTTATTGTAATAGTGTGTTTGTATTCTATTTTTATCGATAAACAAAGATATTTTTGGCAATAATATAGATTTAATTTTTTAAGAATTTTCGTTAATTACTCCTCAATTAAAACCGACCTCCAGATTGCTATCTATTGTAGACGAAATGTTTCAACAACTAATTAATGCATGTGTACTAACAAGTGTAGATTTAATTGATAAGGATAACATAGGTGTTATCAGTGTAGTAACAGTAAGTACAACAAATATAGCAGCTTGTCTATTCTGTATAAATGTTAAGCTTAAGACGCAACTAAATGCCAGTGGCCTTGAGTGGTAATAGCTTGCGTGTTTTGTGCAAAGCTCACGCAATGCGTCGTACCGTACGTCCAGCCAGTAATAGGACTCGCCCATCAAGGATCAGAACATTGTTTTGTGCCTCATTTTGATTTGCTTGATATGTATCTAATTTATAATGTAGGTAGAGAATATCAAATACATTATCCTCGTTGTTGGCTCCACCGTAGTTCCACATAATAGGCATAACGGACAGCATTCCGTGCAAATCATGCATGGAGGCTGAGGAAACCGTCCGCGTATGTGCTCTTTGAATGCAAAGGTGCTTCCAAGTCAAAACGGAAAGTCTTGGGTCACCCAGATCTTTTGCAGATGTTTAGGAGACGTAATTTGCTTCTGGAGGGAGGTGGGCTGGTTGGAATGACCAACGACGGCCACTATAGACTACGTAAATAAGTACAATGGCCCACTGGTAGTGCTAAGTGCAGAAACCAATCCCATAACAGAAAACATATAAGTAGGCTCCACCGTATTCGAGTAAAAAGTGAATTTAATTTCCATATTGATAATTTACCTGACCTTCAATAAACAGAGAATTTCAATAATAAATAATCCACCTGACCTACATTGATAATAAAAAACCTTGAATGGTAATTAGATAATTATTCTACTTCTACAAAAAAGATTAACACGTCCATCTCAACATACCTGAGCTCAGTAGCGCATGAAACAAACTCGTCATGACCGTCGAGGTCGCCGGATCGATTCCCGGATGCGCATTACAACTGTGCGAATAATAAACCGCTTTTTTTAGGGTTGCTACCTTTGAACTTGACATCAAGACGCAAAAAAAATTGAGCCGTCGCGGGACGCCTGGCAGTAGTGAAACATCGAAATTATTATGTACAGGTAATATGGATAAAAGGATAGTTTACGACAGGAAATAAATATGGCGACTGTTGGCGTGTTGGCTGTTGGCGCCAACACTCGGCGACTATTGGCGTGGCGACGCGTCACCACTCCAACATTCGCTCTGACCCGCCATTACAGATGTTTCTCATCAAAAAGGTAAATATCATGATTTCTCAGTGCAGCCTCGCTCGCGTTCTCTGAGTTTATCTGACATTCCTGATATCGGTGAAAGAAACATCGTGACAAAACCTGGTCTTATAGTTAATAAAAGTCTGAAATCTTGTCTTGAGCAAGCGTGGTGATCAATGCTCGTGCCTTCTCTGTATGAGAAGAGGCATTTTGCTCTGCAGTGCGACAGTAACAGGCTGGTAATTTTTTTACCATAAAACAACACGATACGATACGATACGATACTGAGAACATAATAAGTACGTTCAATAAATAAAATAAATTGACAACATCCTGTTGAAAATCATCATCCATCCATCCTGTTGAAAATAAACGCTGATTAATTTAATGGCCTGCAGTTAGTCCACGTACGCACGGACGTAATAAAATCACGGCGATTTTTTTTCGTGCACTTGATTTTCAACTCTCGGTATTAAGCCGAGCGTTGAGAATCCAACGCGCTAGGACGTACTCTCATCCCAGCACGTTGAAAAACACACTGTTGGATTTTCAACTCTCGGCGCTAAGCAGAGCATTGAAAATCAAGTGCATAAAAAAAAAATCACAGTGATTTTATTACGCCCGTGCGAAAGTAGGTTCACAATATATACTATCTAACTTTCTGCCACCGCCATCGTCTCTGTCAGAAAAACGCATTTGCATAAAAAAAAAAGAAAAAAACGTACTTTATAAAATTTGTAAAATATTTAGTGCCAGCCCTGTATAAAGGTGTGTACGTACAATACACACATTACGATTGTTATTTTTATCAGAGTAACGCGGAACACTCGTTAATAGCTGTTCCCAGGTGATAATACCAAGTATATACCACACACTTACATATTATACACCCATATAGATTATAGCCCATATTAATATTAACATACCTTGAATAGCCCATTTGAGTACCAGAAGTATCGTTATACTGTCATTAGTTCACACTTTATACACTGAGATACGACTGAAAATTATTGTAACTAATAATAATATTTTAAATATTATTTATACGTCTGACATTTCTCGGGACCTAGGGGTCCCGGACCTTTGGAAGGCGTACGAGGGACCGAAGCCAACTCGCAGAGGCCCCTTAGACGTTTTTAATGAAATGAGGTACCAACCGACGATTATCCCTGTTCGCACTATGCAAGTGCAGCCAAGGATAACCCCCGGTTAGTGTAGGACTATTGTAAGATATGGAAACAAAGATAACAGACTATGGGTTTGGGTTGCTAAAGTGGACTGGTCACCTGGAACTATGGAAGAACTATGGCCCCTGCCTGATCTATGTTTTATATTCACACGGATAAAATGGCAGGGGGTGACTTGCACACTCAATAATGGGCCCCCGAAAACGGTCGCTAGCACATAGTGTCGTAGCGACAAAGGGGCAACACGTCCTGAGGTGCTTATGAGGAGTGGAGAAGTATTCCACGGCTATCAGGACAATCCCGAAAGTACGGTCAAGATCCCTACCTGCATCTTACTGGAATACTTCCTTCCTCCGAGCACGTTTGCTCTAGCAATAATGCTCTAATAATAATATTTTAAATATTATTATTAGTAATAATATTTAAATAAGTAAACCTCATATAAATATTATTAAAAATAATATTTATATGAGGTTTACTTATTTAAATAGGTTTACTTACAGTAGCGTAGAGTTTGTCATCTTTATGTCTAAAGCTTTTAAATTTGCCTTTTCAATTTATCATTATATTATTGCTAAACTTTATCTTGGAGTAAGGATTTTCACATCAAAATATTTACATCTATCACAAGAAAAAAGTTTACTACGTAGTTAGTTGGTTATGGGTACTTTCATATTCAAAATCTGTCAGAAATAGGTAAGAAGAATCAAAAAGGTTGCAATTACTATAAAATAAAAAACACATGCTGATTTATACGAAAAACTTTGAATAAAAGCCGTTTAAATTAAATTAAATAAAAATTAAACACTAATGGCATCTATTATTATTTTGACAGCAAATGACCAGTACTAATGTAAATAAAAAAATGGGAACGACCAAAAAATCTGCACTAAGTACACATTTTCGTAAAAATTAAGAAAATTGTTACCATAAATCTATGTAATAAAACGATTTAGAAAGGAAAGTGTTCATGATATTTTAATTTTAAATGAAATTAAACCAAATGGCTTATAAATTAAATTATAATAAAATGACCTACATATTTAGTCATTTATGATTTATTAACTATCATAAAAAAACGAACTGCATTAATTATTTGTATCTAACATTACCACATAATGAAGAAACAGATCCGCATAGAATCTGGGTGCAGCAAATATGTAACAAACCAACAATTATCAAGTTCAATATCTAACTACATGTAATTCGAATCACTTTTAACTCTTAATGACTCTAAAACGTATAATTTTTCACACTTTTAATCATACTTGTATCTACGAAGTTATTTTTACGACATGCGAGGTTGATACTGGTAATTATTGTTACTGGTAATTAATGGTGTTAAGGCGTGGTCGACACTAAACCCAAGGTGATGGACAACTTGTCCACATGTCGTAAATCTTTTAATATTAGATATTTCAAGTTTAGCTTTAGACGTTTTTATAGTTTGAGCTAGAATCGGTCGTTTTATATCCGCCATCAGGATTTTTGAAGTGAAAACTTCTTTAGGCGCGTTGGGTATTTTTGAAATGGGACTAAACAATTGATTTCGCAACACTGTTACGACACCAGCTTTTGACCATTAAAAAGACATCAACGCGCGATACATTATTTCCTGCACAACAAATTTGTTCAAGTTTTCACTTCTGTCGGCACTCCCGGAGTGCTACTGTTTTTTTTTTTGTGGGGAAATATTTAACTGATAGACTATCTAAAGATGGACACTTTTTAAATTAATGAACCTCTATTTTTTTTGCGTAATGCACTTTTTTAATAATATTAAGCTTCATTTTAACTTTGTGGCCGTTTCTCACAACTAAGCTAGGGTGACCCGACCATACGGGTTAATTTATTTCAAATTTAGCTTTGGCCACTTTGTTAGAAGGGTAAGTAATTTTTTTTTTGCTTGAATGGAGACAAGTCCGTGTAATATCGTCATCAGGATAATGCAAAATTATAAACGTTTTCTTGTAATGCAAACTATTCAATCGTAACTTTTTAATGAATTTCAATTTGCACTGGCCATTTGCTGTCAAAATAAGCAGAGATGCTATTAAATATTTTCTTTTTTTAATTTATTCTTCTGGAAAAACGGCATTTCAAAAAAGTTTTTCGTGAAAATCAGCTAGCATTTTTTATTTGCGTCAACCTTTTTATATTAACTTATAAATTATTAGATTTCCTAAAAGGAAGTTAGACCTCTCCTTTAATCTTCGAAACAGCACGTTCGAGATGAGATATTTTTGTAAAATATAAAACCAGCTGATTAAAGCATTTCGTTTTTCTCTAGTTACCGTATCACACTCATGTGCTCAATACACGCATCTCCAAGTGCAATAAAAAGTAAAAGTAATTATCAAATGTCATGCGAGAAGCATCCGACAGTTTTCTAATAAATTAATGCATGCAGACCGAAATTTCTTTTTCGCAGGGAGTTAAGTGAGCCGCCCACTGCCAGGTAAACTAAGTTAGTTTAAGGTTACTTTAGTTAAGGGGGAAGCGTCAGGATAGCCCGCGAAATTAAAATAAAAACTTCTTTAGGCGCGTTGGGCATTTTTGAGATGGGAAAAAACTATTGAACTCGCGACACCATTACCGACACCTCATTTTTGTAAACGCGATTGTGCTCTTTATTTATATTACGTTACGGATCAATGTTCTATGCAAGTATTTTAACTTTAAACGATTTGGAAGTTTTTTTTTTTTGTAAACGTGATTGTGCTCTTTATTTAGATAAGTTTAACAGCAGCAGTTTAGCAGCTAAGTAATAACAGCTGCATGGATCGATCGATCAGGTTAAGCTACGCTTGCCGCGGTTGGTCCTTGGATGGGTGACCATCTTTATATACCAAGTCCCCTCCGTGCCTCGGAAAGCACGTTAAGCCGTTGGTCCCGGCTGTTATTTGGAGATATTTGACAGTCATTACGGGTAGTTAGAAGCCCAAAAGTCTGACAACCAGGGGTATCGTGTTACCTAGTCACTAGGTTGTGGAGGTCAGATAGGCAGTCGCTCCATGTAAAATACTGGTATTCAGCTGCATCCGGTTAGACTGGAAGCCGACCCCAACATAGTTGGGAAAAGGCTAGGCAGATGATGATTTAGATAAGTTTACGGATCAATGTTCTATACAAGATTTTTCTTCCACCAAGGCGATCTTGTTCAAGTTTTCACTTCTGTTGGCACTCCCGGAGTGCCACTGTTTTCTTTTTAACCTTTTTGCCCTTCAAATCACCCTTACCACACAAATAGATAACGTGTGTATAAAAGACACGTCATTGAGAAGATAAATTAACGTGAGGTATAATCAATTGTAACTAATTTTGTTACGTATTTCTTAAACTAACTGCTTCCGCATACTTTGCTCAAATTCCAATGGCCGCCTCCGTTTAAACCACAAGTATAATAAAGGTTTACTCAAAAATGCATGTAATTTATTTATTTAATACTTCAAGCACACAAATGTACAGAGGCGGACTTAATGCCAAAGGCATTATTTTGACAACCTTGTTTGAGCAAAGTCGATCTTGCCGTTCTGTTTTAAGGAGCGGCCGGCAAAGTTTTGCTGGTCGCTCTAACAGGCCGGCAAAACATTGCCGGCCGCTATTTTGACGTTTCAACGTTTTAAAAAATCAAATGCAAAAAGATTTTATTTAAAACACAGCTGTTTGTATTTATAGAGATAGGTACAAAAAGATTTTATTCCATATATGGCTGTATAGTTCCAACTACCACTGCTAAAAAAAAAACAAAGAAGTAACAAAAGCGCGGTTCAGCGAAAATTTTATTTTTATTTAGTAACTTTTTTGCTAAAAATGAGCTCTCAAAGCGAAAATTCTTCCGATTCGATGTGTTTAACACCACCAGACATTAAAGATGAAGCTAAATTAGTAGTTGAAAATTTAAAACCGCGAAACTCAAAGAAAAAATATAAGCTTGCATATGAAAAGTTTGTGCAGTGGAAAATCAGTAAGAAATCTAAATCTTGCTGGTTTTATTTAGATTAGGTACTTGCATTTTTGAGTAAAGCACTATACAAGCCTTGGCCCACTATGACTGCTTCGCTGGTCACGCTATGATTGCCTCGAGCTAGCCTAGCTACGCTCTAGGCCTTCCAGCTTGGCCATCATTGCAGCCCTTGCTGTCCTCGCTGTAAAGGCCTCGACCTACGGCCTCGGCCTTTATCTCAGCTCGTCCATCAAGTGCTGCACGCTGACCGCGCTGTGTCGGCCTGGAGCTGCGCTACGCTGCGCTGTCGGCCATCATCAGCGCGACCAGCAAAGTAGTCATTATAGACCGCGGCAGTAATGTACTATAATCTGAATAGAAATGTCTGTAGAACTGTGACAAAATAATGCCAACCCGATTAGTCAATAACTAACTGTTGAATATTCAAAAGCTGTCTCAGACTGAAAGATTGGTTTGTAGATAGAGGTGTGATATGAGAATGAAACCCGGTGTTTCCTTAATACTAAAGTTATTCGGTTTCTACTGCCAGCTATTGTTGGTTAAATTAATTGTTCACGAAGTAGTAAAAATTAACGACGCGGTAGTAAAGACTCCAAAGCGTAGCAATAACCCTTTTAAATAAATTGTTAATTGGTACTTACTACCTACTGTAACTGGTGTTACTTGGAGAAGGATGATCCATAATTGGAAAGAGTGACTAGGGGAGACCTTTGCGGAAATGCAAGACAACCTCAATACCGGTGTCAAATCTTCTAAATATATAAAAGCGAAAGGGTCACTCACTCATCACGAAATATCGAAAAACGCTTGACGTATTAAGATGAAATCTGGCAGGGAGGTGGTTATTATGACGTAGGTATCCACTAAGAAAGGGTTTTTTTGAAATTCAACCTTTATGGGGATGAAAAGGGAGGATTTTGTATATATGAAAAATCTTATTCCTTGAGTCTGCCTGTGTGTTACCTTTTTACGCCCAAACCACTGAACGGATTTTGATAAAATTTGGCAAGGAGATAAATGGCATCCTAGGGTAGAACATAGGCTACTTTTTGTCTCAAAAATAATCCTAAAGGGTGTGATATATAGGGGATGAAAGTTTTCTCGCCAAACTTCATGCTGCTAGGTCAACGGGAAGTACATTCGCCACCGTTTAGGCATCCACCACTCGTCAGCTCTCGTAAGTCTACGTCAATTCGGAATCAAACTAAAAGATACAAAAAAAAATCTGGACATTGATGCACCGACAAAGAATTTCTAGAAACGATAGTGCTTAGATTTATTCAAAACTTCATACCTTAGAAAATACTGCAGGCATGCAGTTAGTGGGCACGCCACAATTGCGGCGATAAGTCCCCTCTTTGAGGAGTAGCTAGAGAGACGCCACGGCATCTTCACCTTCCGCCTGACGCAGGTCCTCATCTGACACGGTTGTTTCGGGAGGTTCCTGTTCCGGATAAGGCGGGAGGAAACGCCCGGGTGTCATCATTGTGTAGATCGCCCGGAAGACACAGTGGAGCATAAGGTGGGGTGGAGGTCTGCCCAGCTTGGGCGGAGCATTGCCGTGTCCTCGAGGAGGTGTTCGGCGGCGGTGATCTCTCGCGTCCGGCCCTGGTCCAGGCCATAAGTACGGAGCGAAATTTCACGTCCTCAAGCCCCCAACCGCCGCAGGAGACGCCCTAGGCGTCGGGAATCGCAGGCCGATTCCCGGCCACCGTAGACGTGAGCTTGCGGACGGTGAGCAATGGGTAGCTCGCCGTCCGATAAGGACCAGGCCCGGATCGACGACGGCGCGTTGAGTTCCACGCGCGCCTCAAAGAGATGACAGCAGAACTGACGGGGTCCGCTAGGGCCGATGCCTGCCGCGGTTGCGGGTTTGTCTGAAAGGGTTACCGTGACCCCTGGCAACATACAGGCAAAAGACATGCTGTTAGCAGCCCTGTGGGTAATAAATAAATTATGGTGCCACGAATTTGGTAGCTCCAATTTTAGTTCATCTTTTTCTTGTCGAACAACAAATGATCAGGTTTCTATAGTTTTTTCATCAGTCTATGCTTCTCCTTTGCGACATCATACATCAAATAGCACGCCTTCGTTTTCCGATATTTAGGTAGTTAACAAAATAAGTTGTTAAGTTGGCATGCGTCGCGTGCGCTGCGCTCCACCGCGCATGCTCGGAATTGCGTTAAATAGATTAAATCATTAAACATATTTAATTAATCAGTAGTTTCTTCTTCAATATTGCTTTTCTAAGTTCCGATTTCGATAGCCACCTTATCTACATCGTATCGCACTAATTGCATCTACACATCTCTATTGATTGCACACATGCACGGGCTGCGATCAAAGGCACTGACTTAGATACTTTCATCGTTTGATTGGCTTTTGTAACAACTAGTGTAATTATTAACAAAGTGTTGAATACGAAGAATATTGTAGCGTACTGGCTTAACAAAACACGGTACTGTACTTCTATTTTCTTAATGTCCCTCGGCAAACTTCGTGTTTCGTCAGTCGTCGGATTTCTATCAGTTGCCCTTTGCACTTGGTGCAGACCGGACGCTCTCAAGCGACTTGGAAGTATATAGAGTTGTGAATACTCTTTTGACTTAATATAATTTATTTAAAAAATGGGAGGAAAGCCGCTACAGTCGCAGGCACGACAGATAGGAAAATAGTTTTACAGCTCTATATAGTTCACACGGAAATCAAAACAAAACAACAATAAAGTACTTAGTTCTGAATTCAAATGATTATCCACGATAAATCTAATAATTGATGGACATGGAAAATAGCATTCGTTTGTATTCGGAAATGCGATGATACCCGAGAAACATTAATAAAATAGAAATACCACAGATGGTTAGTGTGAGTATTGGGTTACAGTAATAGTAGCTACAACCGTAAACCATTGAAGCAGGCAGTGGTTTTCAGGAGCCTCGATGTCTTCTGATCTTTTCGACCAAGACAAATAAATCACAGGGTGAAATGATCTTTAATCTTGTTACTTCGAGTTTTGGTAACTTCGGAACATTATGTAAGTATTTTGACTAATTTAAAAGTAAAGTAAAGGATTTTGTTCCAGTAATGAAGTTACTTGGTGCTTTTCATAGCTGTTTCATAATTAACCACAGCTTGTGTCGTTCTCCACAACGTTTGTCCCGACATCACACATGTAACTACTAGAGGTGTGCGCCGATGTACTTTTTACCGGCGGCGGCGGCAGCGTTGTCGGCGTAATTGGCATGGATGGTGAAAATAAAAGCACCATTACAATCAAACCACTATAGTAAAATTGTTTTTTCATCCTTTTAAGTACCTACGGATTTGTTTGAATAGATTAAGATTATTCTGTACTATGGAAGGGTGGAGTCTCCTAACACAGGCATTGTTTGCTTAAAAGGAGGGTCCAAACACGAAACCCTTTTTTGTAAACTGAAGCATAAATAACATTTAAATTTAATTTTAATTTAATCCAAGAAGCGTTTGGAAAACTGTGTCAAGTCTTCTTTTCGTCCATACCACAATAATTGAAAACTAAGGTATTCAACCAATGTGTCGTGCCTGTTATTTAAATTACGCTCATATTAAAATGATTTCTTATTAAATTTACGAAAACAACTACGTCGAAATAAACCAATAGGCATGTATTTTGACATTTGTAGTGTTTAGTTTACTAGTATATTTGCATTATACCTAAATCTAGAATATAACATATTTTGACATTGACGCTGATGACGCCGAAAAAAACATTGGCGGCAGCGGCGTGGCTGTAATCACCGGCGGCGTGCGCCACGCCGATCGGTGCACACCTCTAGTAGCTACTGCGGCAAAATTTTGATCATCACAACCTCACTTTTAATTAAAATATGTTGCCGACAAGTTTCGCGACACTTAATTCGCTTGTTTGTTGCCAACTTAACATACCCAATCAAGTCGTCGCCAACACTGCAAAGGGGCGAACCTCATACAAACGGTCAAAAATTAGTTTAGTATACAAAAATGCTCCATTTGTCGAGCTCTATGTCGTCACAAAAGGGCAAAGCTCTAAGACTAATAGAAACGAAAAAAAAAAATGACGGTGTATCTCAAAATCAGTTGTAGGGAAATTTAATGAAAAGACGAAACTCGAAGTTCGCCTTATAGCGGCGACATGGGTCAGAATGCTCTGAGGATAATGTTCCTATTTCTATGCTCAATATTAGAAGTGACATTAAAAAAAAGCACCTGAAGTTGAAATGGAAATTCAGACGAACGACAATAGTCATATTACCAAAAGTGACCATAAAAAATCACCTGAAACTGAAATAGAAATTCAGACGAATGACGATAGTAATATTACCAACTGTCCTTCTGATCAAAGTAATATGACTTACTGTCTTTCTGATCAAAATAACTCCGGACTGTTTGATCATTGTTTTATTTTTGTTTTGATTTCTGATTATAGATAGATAGAGAGAGAAATATTGTTTATTAATTGTATTTGTTTTGTTACCTTTGTCCAGATTAACGATTTATATGAAACAGTATTTTAAATACCAAATTTATTTTTATTTGATGTTAACCATAATACACAGGTTTAGTGACGAAGAATTCGAACTTATTAAGTAGTTTGGTGTGTTTTAAAAATATGAATAACGCAACAAGTTTGTGATCTCATTATAATAACTTAGAATAAATATTTTTGATTGTATTGAGTATAGCTTTTTATTTAAAACAACGCATATGATCATAATGCATCGAGACGTAACTCTAAGAGAATATTAGATTGACGGTATGCCTTGGTGAAAAAGAGGCGCGACGAAAAGGCGTATATTTTTTCTCGTCTTTTCCTCGGAAAACCTGGCATTGTAAATTGTTATATTTGCATTAATTTTGTAGTCTTGTTTCCATAGTACACCTTCGCATTTGATTTTTTTGATTATTATATATAAATTTTTAAATATCATCAAAATAAGCGCGTCATCGGGAGAAAAAAAAACGTTTTTTGGCTCTCCTGTAAAATTTTCTTATTTGGGGTTCCCCCCTTTGCAGTGTTGGTGACGAAGTAGTCAACAATTAATAGTCACTAATAGATATTGTTAATGAATCATATAAAAGAGTCGCATTGCACAAACTTGCTGTAACGTTGCCACATAGTAAATGGACATTAGTATAAATAAGTGTAAGTGTTCAATTCTTCGATTCGAGCCGCGCCCACCGCGCTCACTGCGTGCGTAGTACTGCCGTGGGCGAAAGTGCTCCACAATGCACTAATATTCCACAGGGCCAAATTGACAGCTTTTGAATTATGTTGTTGTTTAAATATGCACCGGGCGGTAGCTTAATTGACAGTCTAAATATTAAATATGTATATATTCACACCTTGTTAGAGTATTGACTAATTCAATTTACTCAAGCACCAGGCTGCAAGCTCCGTAATTAAAATTACGTATTGTTCGTTAATTAAGCAGAAACACGCATTAAATTTTTTCGTGATTTATCGAGTGTTAAGAACGTGATGAAGAAAATTGATAATATTTTATTCCTTTTTCTATAGACTGCCGAATCTATTGCCTTTGCTTAGATCATCACATCAGCCACAGCTTATTATTGGTTATAGTAGATAGGTACAGTCCTCGGATACAAAATTATATCTTCCATCTTGGCAAATTATTAATATCCCGGAAAAAAAAATTCAAATGTAGGTATGACTTTAATAATAATAATAATTCCCCCACCGCCGTATCTCTACGTTGACGTCGTGGTGGGGCTTGCGCGCTCCGAATTCTGGGTCTGTGCCGGTAGTTTATTTTGCCGGAACAGGTCTAGGATGAGGAGCCAGACCAAGAGAGATACAAAAACCCGCAGGGCAGCATGTGGCGAGCTGTTGGGCAGTAGCGACCCCACGGACCTTATCTCCCCGGAGAAATCTTGTTCCTCACCTCTGGCTTGCCTTAATTGGCCGGTTGGAGTGAGCACAGACGAGGAACAAAGCTCCCACCTCATTCTCGCCTTTATTGGCCGGCTTGAGTGGAGATTCGCAAGAGCAAACGTGCTCGGAGGAAGGAAGTATTTCAGTAAGTGCTCGTAGGGATCTTGACCATCTTCCGGGCTCTGGGATTGTTCTGAAAGCCGTGGAATACCTCTCCACTCCTCAAGCACCTCAAAACATGTTGCCCCCTTGTTGCTACAACACTTTGTGCTAGCGACCGTTTTCGGGGGCCCATTAAGGAGTGTGCAAGTCACCCCCTGCCATTTTATCCGTGTGCATATAAAACATTGATCAGGCAGGGGCCATAGTCCTTCCATAGTTTCAGGTGACCAGTCCACTTTAGCCACCCAAACCCATAGTCCAGTATCTTTGTTTCCTGAATTACAATAGTCCTACACCAACCGGGGGTTGTCCTTGGCTGCACTTGCATAGTGCGAACAGGGATAATCGTCGGTTGGTGCCTCATTTCATTAAAAACGTCTAAGGGGCCTCTGCGAGTTGGCTTCGGCCCCTCGTACGCCTTCCAAAGGTCCGGGACCCTAGGGTCCCGAGAAATGTCAAAGACGTAGAAATAATAATTCTGTGGACTCTGTCAATTAGATTTTTTTTTCTTATCAATAACTTATTAACATTATAATTATTTATTATTGACTTTATTACATTTCGTTAAATATGACGGCGCTTCAATGTTTTGAGAGTGTCAAGAAACGTCAAAAATGACAGCGGACATTTGACAAGCGTGGATAGACGTTTCTTCACTCTGACACAACTCCGGGCTCTTTTGCACGCAGCCGTCAGACGGATCATTATCCGCTTGCATCGCGCTCAAGCAAGACGTGTTCGGTGGAGTGTCATTCTATTTCGATTAATTGGAAACCGCTGATTGTGATTCTATTAATAGTTTGCTAGAAATTATAATTGTGCATCGTCGATTATCTTCAACACGTGTTTTAATTCTCCTCGCCCGCCTACCCACGATAGCTCGGCAGCCACAATGAATCCAGAATCTACTGATAATGGCAATGTGCCGTTATCAGAAGTGGGATGTGAAGGGCTTTCTTCAGAGGAGAATAGTCGTACGAGACCTTCAGCGCCGGCATCAGAACCAAGCCTGTCACAACAGATGGAGTTGTTTTTAGCCCGATTGATGGCTATATCACAGCCGCAACCTTCGAGCAGCACGTCTACTCAGTTGATTGAGTTTGATCCTGATGGCAACGAAGCGGACATCGAAGGTTGGTGCAACGTGACAGAAATCATAGTCAACAACCGTAAGTTAGAAGGCGCAGAACTACTTTTGTTACTTACACGCGCACTCAAAGGCCGAGCTGCTACCTGTTTAACACGACTGCAGGCATCGCAGCTGACATGGCCTCAAATAAAAGAAGTATTGCTTGCGAAGTTTGCTAAACCTATGCTGCCACAAGATTACTTCGATGAAATCCTACGTTTTCAAGTTGGTATTAAAGAAACCGCGAGTGAGGCGGCCATGCGTCTTTGGAACATCATCGAACGCATTCCGCGGATGGAGATGTCTGAAGATGTTACAACGGGATTTGTATCTTCAGTTTTATGCCAAAAGGAAGCCGTAATCCGCCGTGAGCTCCACTCTCATAACCTGACCACTAGATCTCAACTTCTGCGCGTTCTTAACGGAATTTCACTGAAACGAAGGCATGAGGGTAGTGATGACCATACTGCGGATGTGAAAAGGACCCGATTTAACGAATCACGCTTCATGGGAACATGTCACCGCTGCGGTACTTCGGGTCACAAAGCGATAGACTGCCGCAAGCGAAGAGAAGAGACTGCTACTTCAGAAAAGACGCACGACCAAACATCCAGAGCCGCTGATAAACCAAGACCAATCACCTGCTTCGCGTGTAGACGACCAGGACACTTGGCGTCGGCGTGTCCAGATCGAGCGGGTGGTGGCGGAGCAGCGGCGGTCAAAGAAGTCCATGTGTGTGAACGTAAGCCATCGAGGAGCACCTTGACTACATCATCCGGTGAGCCAGTTTCCTTTCTTTTTGATAGCGGATCTGCTTGTTCATTAGTAACCAATAGCTACGCTGAGAAGTTCCCTGGTACTGCGCAGAATGATTTAGTTTATTTGACGGGCATCGGTAGAGGGGATGTAGAATGCGTTTCCCAGGTTATTAGCCCCATCAATGTTCAAGGCCTATCGCTCTCAGTGTTGTTTCACATAGTACCTGATGGCACTATTGCTGAACCAGTTATAATAGGTAGGGATATATTAGAGAATAACGTGCACGTGCATATGGATAACGATCAAGTAACTTTTTCTCAGCGTAAAGAAGTTAATTTTTCTGACAAATCTAGTGACTTTGATTTAATGAATATTGATACAGACTTACGAGGCGATGACAAATTAGTATTGATTAGAATTTTAGAAAAATACAGTGAGTTCTTCACAGACGGTATACCAACGCGACGGGTTACGACAGGCGTTCTCCGTATAGACCTTATTGATCCAAATAAGACTGTGCAAAGGCATCCCTATAGGTTAGCACCCGCGGAAAAAGAAATAGTCAACGAGAAAATAGAGTCCCTATTAAAAGCGGGTGTTATTCGGGAAAGCAGTTCTCCTTTTGCTAGCCCCATTTTATTAGTCAAAAAGAAAGACAACACCGATAGGATGTGTGTAGACTATAGGGAACTCAATGCTAACACGCGTCCCGAGCATTATCCGTTGCCCCGCATTATTTCTCGTCATTAGATATGACATCTGGTTATCACCAGATAATCGTTGACCCCGATTGCATAGCAAAAACGGCATTTGTGACGCCGGATGGCCAATTCGAATACTTGACGATGCCGTTTGGTTTACGGAATGCCGCTTCCGTATATCAGCGGTGCATAAACACAGCTCTAGGTCCTCTAAAAGACAGGGTAGCGCTGGCTTACATGGATGATGTCATGTGCTATTCAAATGAAGTCACTGCAGGGCTAGAACGTCTAGACCTAACTTTGAAAGCTCTCACTGACGCGGGTTTTTCGCTGAACTTTAAAAAGTGCAGATTCATGAAAAAGGAAATAGATTACCTCGGTTACGTCATAAAAGCAGGAGTAGTTACACCGAACCCTAGAAAGATACAGGCTTTAGTTGACGCTCCGACTCCAAAAACAGCTACACATGTTAGGCAATTTTTAGGCCTAGCCTCTTATTTCAGACGGTTCATACCAAATTTCACCCGAATAGTAGGACCTCTTTACCCATTAACAAAATTAAAAGGGCCCATCAAATGGACAGATGCTCACAATGAAATAAAAAAAAAAATTGTTGACATTCTTACGTCAGAACCGGTATTAACAATATTTGATCAAGATTCGCCCATTGAACTTCACACTGACGCGAGTTCAGAAGGTTACGGGGCTATATTGATCCAAAGGAAAGATAATGTTCCTCACGTGGTATCTTACTTCAGCCGTCGAACGTCCGACGCGGAATCGCGATATCATTCATACGAACTAGAAACCCTGGCGGTCGTTCGTGCGGTCGAGAACTTCCGGCATTACTTATACGGTCAGCACTTCACTGTCTTCACCGACTGTAATTCTTTGAAAGCATCCAAATCAAAAACCGATCTAACTCCACGCGTACACAGATGGTGGGCTTTCTTACAAGCGTACGATTTTGACATTGTTCACAAGCAGGGCATTAGCATGAGCCACGCTGACTATCTATCTAGAAACCCCATTTTGGAGCCCACACATAGTTTGCAGGGATTAAATGATTTAACTGTTGCTACGAGTAGGAACAAGAAAGTTCACTTTATAGAGTTACATCAGGGTTGGCTAGCTGTTGAGCAAAAACGCGATAGCGAAATTTGTGACCTTATCAGCAAACATCAAAACAACGAGTTACCAGAATCGATTGCACACACGTATGACGTGCAGAAAGGCATACTATATAGGAAAATTGAACGCAATAGAACCAGCTCTTGGTTACCAGTTGTACCAAGATCCCTGACATGGACACTTATTAATCATGTTCATACAGAAATTATGCATCTCGGTGTTGATAAGACGCTTGACAAAATATATGAACAGTATTGGTTCCCACAAATGTGCAAGCAGGTGCGTAAATTTATAGATTCATGCATAGTATGCAAAGCTTCAAAAGGATGTTCGGGAGCGCAACAGGTGCGATTACATCCAATACCTAAGGTGTCTACGCCTTGGCACACGATACATATAGACATCACGGGCAAACTAAGTGGCAAAAGTGATAGGAAAGAATATGCGTCCGTTATTATCGATTCGTTCACCAAATATGTTCTCTTAGATTACACACCTTCTCTCGATGCTGCTAGCGCAATTCAATCTCTTAAAAGGGCAGTTTACCTATTTGGTGCACCGAAGCGTATAATATCAGACCAAGGTAGGTGTTATATTAGTGCGGATTTCAAACGGTTTTGTAGTGAGCATAGTATAGAGCTTCACCTTATCGCTACTGGCTCTAGTAGAGCTAACGGTCAAGTTGAGCGTATAATGCACACTCTAAAATGTCTGCTCACAATAGTAGAGAACGACCCAAACAAAACGTGGCGCGACGAACTTCCTGAAGTTCAGCTCGCCTTGAATAGCACTAGATCTAGAGTAACAGGCTACTCCCCTACGGAATCGATGTTCGGCATACGAGCAAAATCATTAGGAATGTCAACCTTATCCTTACATGCTGAGCCTGAGCCCCGTTTAGATTTAAACACCATTAGGCATAATGCTTCTGAGAATATCAAAAAGGCTGCTTCATCAGAGGTAGAACGCTTTAACCGGGGTAGAGCAACAGTGAGACCATTTAGTGTGGGTGACTTTGTCTTTATCAAGGGTAGTGAACGTAACCAAACTAAACTACAGCGAAAGTTCAAAGGTCCTTTTACGATTGTCAAGGTACTAGATCACGATAGATATGAGCTGAGAGACATTGATGGGTCTAACCGAACCTATAAGTACGCCCATGAAAACTTACGCGCAGTACCCAGGGGCTACGGTGGATTGATTGAAGTAGCTACTTCTTTAGTCAATGAGTCAAAGGAGGCCGAGACGGCGGAAGTTCATAGTCATGAGAATGGAATGGTAACATCTGATGATGATAGTGACACAGTATCGGTATCTAGCTCACACACTTTGACCGCAAGCTCTGGCACCCTCTCCGCCTCCGAACATGATGAGTAGTAAATGGTGAGTTTATAACAATTGTGTAAATCCTGTATTTTTATCGAGAATCGATCTAGAGCGTTGGGTACTGGATAGCCAGTTGGGAGCGGTGTGGTTGACCAATGGGGCTGGCCTAAACCGGGTCAATGCCCCTGATCAGACTATGTTTTCCTACGTGGTATGTAATGTAGTTGATCGACTGGGCTGGCCTAAACCGGGTCGACGCCCACGATCAGTCTACAACTTCTTTGGTATGAGCTGGGTGGCAAGAGATTGGTCTGGGGCTGGCCTATGCGGGTCGACGTTCCGGACCAGTTGATTGCAACAGCTGTGTGTGGTTTTCGCGACTGGTGGAAGGGGCGCTGACGGGTTGTCCGGTCCACCGCGCCATGCGAGTTGGTGGGTGGTCGAAGGGGCGCCTGAAGTCAGTTGTCCGCCCAGTGTTTTTAATTCAGATGTGAGGGGTGAAGATCGAGACCTTTTTAAACAGGTAGCATAAAGGGGTAGCTAGTCAGGGATGGGCGAGCATGCCCAGACGTGTATTACAGATTTGTATTTGGTCTTTGCAGATAACTCGAGGCGTGAGCAGTCGCACGAGGACGTGCGAATGTCAGTCCGGCCGTGACGGCGCTTCAATGTTTTGAGAGTGTCAAGAAACGTCAAAAATGACAGCGGACATTTGACAAGCGTGGATAGACGTTTCTTCACTCTGACACAACTCCGGGCTCTTTTGCACGCAGCCGTCAGACGGATCATTATCCGCTTGCATCGCGCTCAAGCAAGACGTGTTCGGTGGAGTGTCATTCTATTTCGATTAATTGGAAACCGCTGATTGTGATTCTATTAATAGTTTGCTAGAAATTATAATTGTGCATCGTCGATTATCTTCAACACGTGTTTTAATTCTCCTCGCCCGCCTACCCACGATAGCTCGGCAGCCACAATGAATCCAGAATCTACTGATAATGGCAATGTGCCGTTATCAGAAGTGGGATGTGAAGGGCTTTCTTCAGAGGAGAATAGTCGTACGAGACCTTCAGCGCCGGCATCAGAACCAAGCCTGTCACAACAGATGGAGTTGTTTTTAGCCCGATTGATGGCTATATCACAGCCGCAACCTTCGAGCAGCACGTCTACTCAGTTGATTGAGTTTGATCCTGATGGCAACGAAGCGGACATCGAAGGTTGGTGCAACGTGACAGAAATCATAGTCAACAACCGTAAGTTAGAAGGCGCAGAACTACTTTTGTTACTTACACGCGCACTCAAAGGCCGAGCTGCTACCTGTTTAACACGACTGCAGGCATCGCAGCTGACATGGCCTCAAATAAAAGAAGTATTGCTTGCGAAGTTTGCTAAACCTATGCTGCCACAAGATTACTTCGATGAAATCCTACGTTTTCAAGTTGGTATTAAAGAAACCGCGAGTGAGGCGGCCATGCGTCTTTGGAACATCATCGAACGCATTCCGCGGATGGAGATGTCTGAAGATGTTACAACGGGATTTGTATCTTCAGTTTTATGCCAAAAGGAAGCCGTAATCCGCCGTGAGCTCCACTCTCATAACCTGACCACTAGATCTCAACTTCTGCGCGTTCTTAACGGAATTTCACTGAAACGAAGGCATGAGGGTAGTGATGACCATACTGCGGATGTGAAAAGGACCCGATTTAACGAATCACGCTTCATGGGAACATGTCACCGCTGCGGTACTTCGGGTCACAAAGCGATAGACTGCCGCAAGCGAAGAGAAGAGACTGCTACTTCAGAAAAGACGCACGACCAAACATCCAGAGCCGCTGATAAACCAAGACCAATCACCTGCTTCGCGTGTAGACGACCAGGACACTTGGCGTCGGCGTGTCCAGATCGAGCGGGTGGTGGCGGAGCAGCGGCGGTCAAAGAAGTCCATGTGTGTGAACGTAAGCCATCGAGGAGCACCTTGACTACATCATCCGGTGAGCCAGTTTCCTTTCTTTTTGATAGCGGATCTGCTTGTTCATTAGTAACCAATAGCTACGCTGAGAAGTTCCCTGGTACTGCGCAGAATGATTTAGTTTATTTGACGGGCATCGGTAGAGGGGATGTAGAATGCGTTTCCCAGGTTATTAGCCCCATCAATGTTCAAGGCCTATCGCTCTCAGTGTTGTTTCACATAGTACCTGATGGCACTATTGCTGAACCAGTTATAATAGGTAGGGATATATTAGAGAATAACGTGCACGTGCATATGGATAACGATCAAGTAACTTTTTCTCAGCGTAAAGAAGTTAATTTTTCTGACAAATCTAGTGACTTTGATTTAATGAATATTGATACAGACTTACGAGGCGATGACAAATTAGTATTGATTAGAATTTTAGAAAAATACAGTGAGTTCTTCACAGACGGTATACCAACGCGACGGGTTACGACAGGCGTTCTCCGTATAGACCTTATTGATCCAAATAAGACTGTGCAAAGGCATCCCTATAGGTTAGCACCCGCGGAAAAAGAAATAGTCAACGAGAAAATAGAGTCCCTATTAAAAGCGGGTGTTATTCGGGAAAGCAGTTCTCCTTTTGCTAGCCCCATTTTATTAGTCAAAAAGAAAGACAACACCGATAGGATGTGTGTAGACTATAGGGAACTCAATGCTAACACGCGTCCCGAGCATTATCCGTTGCCCCGCATTATTTCTCGTCATTAGATATGACATCTGGTTATCACCAGATAATCGTTGACCCCGATTGCATAGCAAAAACGGCATTTGTGACGCCGGATGGCCAATTCGAATACTTGACGATGCCGTTTGGTTTACGGAATGCCGCTTCCGTATATCAGCGGTGCATAAACACAGCTCTAGGTCCTCTAAAAGACAGGGTAGCGCTGGCTTACATGGATGATGTCATGTGCTATTCAAATGAAGTCACTGCAGGGCTAGAACGTCTAGACCTAACTTTGAAAGCTCTCACTGACGCGGGTTTTTCGCTGAACTTTAAAAAGTGCAGATTCATGAAAAAGGAAATAGATTACCTCGGTTACGTCATAAAAGCAGGAGTAGTTACACCGAACCCTAGAAAGATACAGGCTTTAGTTGACGCTCCGACTCCAAAAACAGCTACACATGTTAGGCAATTTTTAGGCCTAGCCTCTTATTTCAGACGGTTCATACCAAATTTCACCCGAATAGTAGGACCTCTTTACCCATTAACAAAATTAAAAGGGCCCATCAAATGGACAGATGCTCACAATGAAATAAAAAAAAAAATTGTTGACATTCTTACGTCAGAACCGGTATTAACAATATTTGATCAAGATTCGCCCATTGAACTTCACACTGACGCGAGTTCAGAAGGTTACGGGGCTATATTGATCCAAAGGAAAGATAATGTTCCTCACGTGGTATCTTACTTCAGCCGTCGAACGTCCGACGCGGAATCGCGATATCATTCATACGAACTAGAAACCCTGGCGGTCGTTCGTGCGGTCGAGAACTTCCGGCATTACTTATACGGTCAGCACTTCACTGTCTTCACCGACTGTAATTCTTTGAAAGCATCCAAATCAAAAACCGATCTAACTCCACGCGTACACAGATGGTGGGCTTTCTTACAAGCGTACGATTTTGACATTGTTCACAAGCAGGGCATTAGCATGAGCCACGCTGACTATCTATCTAGAAACCCCATTTTGGAGCCCACACATAGTTTGCAGGGATTAAATGATTTAACTGTTGCTACGAGTAGGAACAAGAAAGTTCACTTTATAGAGTTACATCAGGGTTGGCTAGCTGTTGAGCAAAAACGCGATAGCGAAATTTGTGACCTTATCAGCAAACATCAAAACAACGAGTTACCAGAATCGATTGCACACACGTATGACGTGCAGAAAGGCATACTATATAGGAAAATTGAACGCAATAGAACCAGCTCTTGGTTACCAGTTGTACCAAGATCCCTGACATGGACACTTATTAATCATGTTCATACAGAAATTATGCATCTCGGTGTTGATAAGACGCTTGACAAAATATATGAACAGTATTGGTTCCCACAAATGTGCAAGCAGGTGCGTAAATTTATAGATTCATGCATAGTATGCAAAGCTTCAAAAGGATGTTCGGGAGCGCAACAGGTGCGATTACATCCAATACCTAAGGTGTCTACGCCTTGGCACACGATACATATAGACATCACGGGCAAACTAAGTGGCAAAAGTGATAGGAAAGAATATGCGTCCGTTATTATCGATTCGTTCACCAAATATGTTCTCTTAGATTACACACCTTCTCTCGATGCTGCTAGCGCAATTCAATCTCTTAAAAGGGCAGTTTACCTATTTGGTGCACCGAAGCGTATAATATCAGACCAAGGTAGGTGTTATATTAGTGCGGATTTCAAACGGTTTTGTAGTGAGCATAGTATAGAGCTTCACCTTATCGCTACTGGCTCTAGTAGAGCTAACGGTCAAGTTGAGCGTATAATGCACACTCTAAAATGTCTGCTCACAATAGTAGAGAACGACCCAAACAAAACGTGGCGCGACGAACTTCCTGAAGTTCAGCTCGCCTTGAATAGCACTAGATCTAGAGTAACAGGCTACTCCCCTACGGAATCGATGTTCGGCATACGAGCAAAATCATTAGGAATGTCAACCTTATCCTTACATGCTGAGCCTGAGCCCCGTTTAGATTTAAACACCATTAGGCATAATGCTTCTGAGAATATCAAAAAGGCTGCTTCATCAGAGGTAGAACGCTTTAACCGGGGTAGAGCAACAGTGAGACCATTTAGTGTGGGTGACTTTGTCTTTATCAAGGGTAGTGAACGTAACCAAACTAAACTACAGCGAAAGTTCAAAGGTCCTTTTACGATTGTCAAGGTACTAGATCACGATAGATATGAGCTGAGAGACATTGATGGGTCTAACCGAACCTATAAGTACGCCCATGAAAACTTACGCGCAGTACCCAGGGGCTACGGTGGATTGATTGAAGTAGCTACTTCTTTAGTCAATGAGTCAAAGGAGGCCGAGACGGCGGAAGTTCATAGTCATGAGAATGGAATGGTAACATCTGATGATGATAGTGACACAGTATCGGTATCTAGCTCACACACTTTGACCGCAAGCTCTGGCACCCTCTCCGCCTCCGAACATGATGAGTAGTAAATGGTGAGTTTATAACAATTGTGTAAATCCTGTATTTTTATCGAGAATCGATCTAGAGCGTTGGGTACTGGATAGCCAGTTGGGAGCGGTGTGGTTGACCAATGGGGCTGGCCTAAACCGGGTCAATGCCCCTGATCAGACTATGTTTTCCTACGTGGTATGTAATGTAGTTGATCGACTGGGCTGGCCTAAACCGGGTCGACGCCCACGATCAGTCTACAACTTCTTTGGTATGAGCTGGGTGGCAAGAGATTGGTCTGGGGCTGGCCTATGCGGGTCGACGTTCCGGACCAGTTGATTGCAACAGCTGTGTGTGGTTTTCGCGACTGGTGGAAGGGGCGCTGACGGGTTGTCCGGTCCACCGCGCCATGCGAGTTGGTGGGTGGTCGAAGGGGCGCCTGAAGTCAGTTGTCCGCCCAGTGTTTTTAATTCAGATGTGAGGGGTGAAGATCGAGACCTTTTTAAACAGGTAGCATAAAGGGGTAGCTAGTCAGGGATGGGCGAGCATGCCCAGACGTGTATTACAGATTTGTATTTGGTCTTTGCAGATAACTCGAGGCGTGAGCAGTCGCACGAGGACGTGCGAATGTCAGTCCGGCCGTGACGGCGCTTCAATGTTTTGAGAGTGTCAAGAAACGTCAAAAATGACAGCGGACATTTGACAAGCGTGGATAGACGTTTCTTCACTCTGACACAACTCCGGGCTCTTTTGCACGCAGCCGTCAGACGGATCATTATCCGCTTGCATCGCGCTCAAGCAAGACGTGTTCGGTGGAGTGTCATTCTATTTCGATTAATTGGAAACCGCTGATTGTGATTCTATTAATAGTTTGCTAGAAATTATAATTGTGCATCGTCGATTATCTTCAACACGTGTTTTAATTCTCCTCGCCCGCCTACCCACGATAGCTCGGCAGCCACAATGAATCCAGAATCTACTGATAATGGCAATGTGCCGTTAAATATTTTCATTACTTACCTACCCGACATTACCTATTGCATTTTATTAAACAACATTTAAAAAATAAATTGACATTGAGACTATTGCTACTACTGAATTATAATAATTTAATTTACTCGGCAAAAGTCTCCCATGAATGTATATTTGTACGCCAAATGGCAAAACATAGAGAACCTATATTATAATAATTGTAACATCTTGCACACTGTTGTAAGCTATGTTTACAAGTAAAGAATATTGATTGATTGTTTTTTTTTTTTCTGTTGGCATCTCATAGCTGGCCTCTGAGGCCATGACTATTTAACCGAGCAAACCTGTGGATGCCTTAAGCTGCTACACTCAATGCCTCCAGCCAGGGACTTACAAACTAAACTTATAAACTAGGTGAACGCTCGCTAAGGGCACCCCCTGTGGGGTACGAGCCTCGGCTTAGGACGTTTACCGGAGGGAGGACATCAAAGATGGGACGGGCTGGTGATTGATTGAAAGACGTTGTCTCCTTATAAAGCATAACCTCGCTAATTCGACATTTCTAATCAGCATTTATTATTGAATCAATCAATCTGCCTAGCCTTTTCCGAACTATGTTGAGGTCAGTTTCCAGTTTAACCGAATGCAGTTGAATACCAGTACTGTATATGGAGCGGCTGCCTATGTCCAGCAGTGGACGTCTTTCGGCGGAAATGGTGAAAATGACTGCCTATATCTGACCTCCACAACCCAGTTACTGGATAACACGATACCCTTTGGTAAGTCATGGTTTTCAGATATTTTGGGCTTCTGACTATCCGTGCTTTCCGCGGCATGGACGGGTCTGGATGGTCACCCATCCACGAACCGACCGCGGCAAGTGTAGCTTAACCTTCGATCGACCCGTGAGGCTGCTATTATTTAGCCACGAGCCCTTCCGATCCGAGCATTCATCATTAAATCTTTTCTTTCATTATTTTTTCTTTCTCAGCTAGTTTTAATGATGGTCTGGCAGTTTGAGTAGTTTATGCGGCCTACCCAAATGTCCTATTTTTGGTATTGTTCGTCGAGTTGAGCTCCTTAAGTTCTGAGTTTAGCTCCACGATTACTGACAAATGCTTGCACTGACTGAACAGGTCTACTCAAGTCTGTGTGGTTCTTTCATCAAAAAACCATTTCAGACACTAATCTACATGGTCCTCAAATGGCCTGACCAAGATGTCTGGACTTTAAAAGAGACTGTGACTTCTGAGTTTGTTCCGACCATTCATCTCAGAGTAGTCAGATAGGAAACTCCGAACTCATCTAGATTTTTTTTTATTTTTTATTTGACGTGTAAAGTGATTCCAATATCCTATTTACAGAATAAACAATTTCA
This sequence comes from Agrochola lychnidis, assembly GCA_963680765.1. NCBI lineage: Eukaryota > Metazoa > Arthropoda > Insecta > Lepidoptera > Noctuidae > Agrochola > Agrochola lychnidis. The sequence continues at coordinate 9,959,105 of OY796868.1, read as the reverse complement.
TTTCGAATGTTGATTCAAAATGTCGTTTTTGCCACACAAAACAAAACAAGGCCGGAAGAAATTCAGCATGCTTTCCGACTCGATAACATACTTATCTTAAGGTTTGGAGTCATAGATCAACCTAATTCCACGTTTTTCTTATTCCGTCTACGAAGACAACTATAATTTATAATATCTCATTTTCATTAATCGATAACTCGGTCGATATACAGCATGCGGGGAATCCCGCAGCCGGGCTAAAGATTAATGAAATTCATATGTTGATAACGCGGTCGGTACACCGACTGCGTCTGAAAATAAGCCTTCAAAGCAACTGCCAAACGTGCGGTGCAGGTTCACCGTATACTGCAGTCGTTCCCTATCGATTGCAACGGCTAGGACTGTGCAGGCCGTTAACTGATAGGTAGTGATTTAGGTAGAAGCAAAAGTAATTAAAATAATTTAATTACTTTAATTTAGATAGGTAGAAGAAGTAACACGGCTAGGTCGCAGGTAAAGTCACTGATCCCTGAGCACTCGCACACTTAGTTAGGAAGGGTACCGTCCTTAGAAGCACTTGGTGGACGTGGGGGACCTGCTCAGCGCAGGCTCAGCAGTAGGCCGGATGGCCCTCGTAAGACGTTGGTTGTAAGTGACGGTTGCATGCGGAAGCAGCCTGTCAGCACAGGCTCGCGGCGGCAGGCCGCAGGTAGGCAGGCCTTTATAAGACCTCTGTAGCATGCGTAGGTAATGTGCAGCATTAGGCAAGGGATCCTGCCCTCAGCCCGTAAGGAGAGCCCCTAGTTCGGGGCTCACAGAATCCTGAGGGTCAGGGGATAGCTTCCATCAGGTAAGCAAGCGGAAGTCGAAATGCCAGAGTGTCCTTAGATAATAATTAGTTTGTGCCACATTTTTAGTGTTGTGGTTAAAAGGATTGTGTGGTTTTATGAAACCACGGTAAAAGTGAAACTTCTATAGGCGCCGCCATATTGGCCTTGGCTGCTCTGACGAGCGCCTTTCACTTTATCCCTACTCCGCGGCCGACCGTCACGCGACATGCAACACACAGACGAAAAAGTTTGAGACGATGTAATGAAAGTTTCACTTTAATAACTTAATAATTGTGATATTTTTGCATCACTCGACTAATTACAGTTGAGACCGCTCACAACGCTACACGACTAATGAAAATGTTTCCCTGCATGCGAGCCCTATGGCATGCGTTAGAGAAATCCTCGCACCCCGAATACGAGCCCTATTGACCGATGGAAAAAAGCCTTCACTTTTCATTCTCAATTTCTCATAGGTAACAGAAGAAAGCCAGTATTTAAGACGCAGATATATGACAGTGACCTTGAATGGTTAGCTTGCGTGTTCTGTACTGAGCTCACGCAACGCGTCGTACGTCCAGCCAGTAATAGGATTCACCCATCAAGGAGCGCTGTCCCAAATTAGACGTATTATTAATTTATTACACGTAAACCAAAAGGTATTTTAATAAAACGCGTGTACTAAACGATCAATAATTTAACTATCTTTAAAATGATGAAGTTTTCAGAAAAATACGCTTGATAGATTTTGCGTCATTCTCAGTTTTTTATCCGCGTTAGACATAACTTTACAAATTAATTTCACTATGTAATATAAACATAATCAAAAATATGCCTATATAAATATTAAAAAATGCTCTAATATAACATATATTTTTTCCAAATCACTAACACTACCCGTTTAGACGTCATCTTCAGTATAAAATCATTAAAAGTCAGTTATCGTCCCCTTAAAGCTCCATAAACATTTTCGTGGTCGTTGTACACCGGGTCGCTATCAAACACAAAGCGTTGCTGTAAGTCGGCTCTCGGCTGGTGGCCGCCGCGAGATAAAGGTTATGTAACCCACGCAAGGTAGTTCCACTTTCATTCTTGACCAATACAATTTCACTGGCTTACACAAATATATTTATATATAACGTTCTTATTCATAGTGAAATGAATATTGTATATTTTTGTATGCTCTTAGAAAGGCAGACGTTTTCTTTTCAGGTATTTGGGGAAAGGTTTTATTTTAATTTGTTGGTAAGGCAAAACCGCGGGGCGCAGCTAGTTTAAATAAATATTATAAAGAGAAAAGATTTGATGACTGCCTCGTTAGTCTAGTGGTCGCAAGCGCTACTGCTGAGCATGAGGTCCTGGATTCGATTCCCGGGTCGAACAAAGTGTTATTGGATTTTCTATCTGAAATTTCTCAGTAGCAGCTCGGAGTCTGGATTTGTGCCCGGTTGATGGCAATAGGCTCGCCCCTTACATGAGTCTTAAAACATAACTGGTGAAATGTGGGTGTACCTGCACACATCTGCCCAACCCTTCGGGGAAACAAGGCGTGATGTTATGTTAAAAGATTTGATTTTTTGTATGTTTGTATCAAAACTCAAAAAAAAAAATTACTGATTTAAAAAATATTTCACTAATATAAAGCTACATTATCAGTGAGTAACTTTGGCTGTATTTTATATATTGCACGGCAAGATCATCGCCGTAATTCTATCGTCACTTTCATAATTTCTAACGTGACGAATTATCGTGGACATTCACGTCCACGTCCATAAAATGTATGGAAATACGTGCACGTTATAACGTTATCGTGAACGGAAATTTAAAAGCGTCTTCATATATTTATTTCCATAGATTTTACTTCCCCGTGTTATCGTGATGCCGTGGACGTCAACGATAATATCGTCACGTTTATAGAAATTATAAAAGCGCACAATGGCTGATACTGAAATAATGTACTTAATCAGTCAACTTAACTGTCAATTTGCCTTTAAAAGGCAATAAAAACAATAAAAATTCTATTGCGTCTCGGTAGTGACAGCTGAACTCTTAATAACCCTAATTGTAATAACTATTATTAGTAAAACTCAAATAAACGGTGATAAAATAACCTCCAATTCGCAAAATATCATAAATTCCGACAGATCGAGATATAAACACACTTGTTAGTGCGTGTTACCCCACGATAAATTAGCAAATAGCTCCCGTGCTGGCAACCCAGCCGGTCAAGAGAACCCGCCAGATATTGGGCCAAACATGCGGTGTTGGGCGTGGAGCCTTGTACTGTGAGTCGCTAAGGCGGTGCCTTGGAGTTAATGGCAGTACATTGCGTAGTATAGTTATGGGTAGTGTAGCTAACTGGAGGTTTTAACATCCGCGGATGCGGATTTTTGGTGGCTCACATCTGCAGATGCGAATCTCAAGTTTTGAACTTTGACTTGAATTTTGCAGCGCTGTTTCGTTGTTTGTTGATCAGAATTCAATTTGCGGCAATCATAATAAAATAATGACTAAATTATAATATAATCATTTAAAAACCTATATGGGGGAGACCTTTGCCCAGCAGTGGGACAAAATAGGCTAACAAAAAAAAAACCTATGTATCGCTCGAAATATATGTTTGATATAAGAATAGAGACTGACCACGGTAAGTCTGCTCAAGTAAAAAAAAAACGGTAGAATTTGAAAATCTATAGACGGCAACACCACCTGTCCTACAAAAAAAGAATTTGATACTTTGTTTGTCTTTTTGTTTTTGTTGGTTACTTTGTTTATATTCTGATTAATTCCTGGTAAAGAATAGTCACCTTAGCACGATGCAGTGTGGATTTGATACAGTTTTGTCTTCGTATGGAGGTAGAGCATAGGCACGACTTAGTCTATTACACATAATCTATTGGGCAAAAATCAAAAGGCAAAATATTAAAACCTTGTAAACATTGTCGTTTTTGGTTAAGGATGACATCGTGCTGTTCCTTCACATCTTGGAATTTACTTATCATAAATTATAATAATAACTCCCGCGCTCTACGTTTAATAGGTTTAACCATTTTTCTACTTTATTTTATGAAAACAAATTGTAGCGTAAGCAATCTGACATTTCAAGTACCCCGAAACTGACATAACTAACTGATGTAAAAGTTTACCACATTTAAAACTTTTCGGCGTTGACCATTTATTCCATTGCAGACTTAGCGTGGCCAGACTCTATTTCGTGAAAATGTGACGATTAAGAGTTAAGTATATTAATGATTTAAATGTTTATAATTTCCATTTTGTTGATGAATGGTTTTACTTATATTCACTATTTTCCACCCACATCCGCATCCGTATGAGTTCCGCATTGATTAATGCGGATACGAATGTCTAAAAAAATGCGGAAGCTCCGCAATTGCGAATGCGGATGCGAATATCCGCAACATCCCTATGGTATGTACCTATACCTACTTCCTAGATTCGATAGGTAAGTATAAATGGTCCTCGCGCACATTTGGGAGTGGCGCGAGGAGGCGAAACGCCGGGGCTTAACTCCGATGCCGCAAGAAGTCGCGGCACAGCGGACAGAGCTCCGGCGGGATCTCATGGCGGAATGGAGAGTGCGATTGTCGCAACCCAGCGCTGGGCACGCCACAATTGCGGCGATAAGACCCCTCTTTGAGGAGTGGCTAGAGAGGCGCCACGGCGTCCTCACCTTCCGCCTTATACAGGTGCTCACCGGACACGGCAGTTTCGGGAGGTACCTGTTCAGGATAAAGCGGGAGGAAACGCCCGGGTGTCATCACTGTGTGGATCGCCCGGAGGACACGGTGGAGCATACGGTAGAGGTCTGCCCGGCTTGGGCAGGGTATCACCGTGCCCTCATGGAAGCGATCGGCGGCGGTGATCTCTCGCGTCCGGCCCTGATTCGGGCCATGCTACGGAGCGAAAGGAAATGGGAGGCCGTCACCTCCTTCTGCGAAGCAGTAATGCTCGCGAAGGAGGAGACGGAGCGCGTGAGGGAGAAGCAAATTTCGAGCCCTCGCGCCCCTAACCGCCGCAGGAGGAGACGCCCTGGGCGTCGGGAATCACAGGAAGATTTCCGGCCACCGTAGGCGCGGGCTTGCGGACGGTGAGCAATGGGTAGCTCGCCGTCCTATAAGGACCAAGCCCGGGTCGACGGCGCGTTGTGTTCCACGCGCGCCTCAAAGAGATGCCAGCAGAATTGACGGGGTCCGCTAGGGCCAATGCCTGCCGGGGGTTCGAAGAAAACCGATAGGGAAATCGTGGCCCCCCTGGCAACAGGGCAACTGAAGGAACACGGGTGGGTTTTAGTCAGTAAGAGTCTGACACGCCCTCCCGCTCCGCCCAGAGCGGGAGAAGTTATTTGATGATTTCCCACCCAAAAAAAAAAAAGTATAAGTATCTTCTAGTCTAATGTGTTGTGTTTTGTTTTGTTTATTAGAGTATAATTTATTAATACTACTCGTAAATAGTAGAAGTTGGTTGTATATCTATGTGTGATATTATTGTACTTAGATTGTAAATATTCCAAATAAAGATTTTTTTAAAGTGAAAACTTCTTTAGGCGCGTTGAGCATTTTTGAGATGGGGCTAAACCATTGATTTCGCGACACTGTTACCGACACCGTGGAGTAAAAAACAACTCGTTGATTACAGCGGTGCGTGGAGTAAAAGACATCAACGCGTTGATTACTGCGATGTCTATTTTTTTTCAAGTTTTCACTTCTGTCGGCACTCCCGAAGTGCTACTGTTTTTTATTTGGGACACGCACAGGAATACAACATTAAAACTAAGAAAATGATTAAAAAAATCAATTTCTTAAAAGAACCGCATATACCGCTTTTAGCCTCGAATTTCTCCTAAACGTGCCTCCTACAAACCTTGTACCCATATCCTACGGAAAAATATCTTTGTCTTTAAACATTTTTTATTTAGTTTATCATTTTCTTGAAGTCCTACAGAATCATTATTAATTTTAAAAGTAAATTATTTCATTTATTTTTATTAAAAATACATGTATAATATTTAATTTACAAAATTAAATTAATTAATTTACATACATAACATCACGCCTTGTTTCCCCGAAGGGTTAGGCAGAGGTGTCCCTGTAGCAGGTACACCCACATTTCGCCAGTTATGTTTAAGTCCCATGTAATAGGGGGCGAGCCTATTGCCATCAACCGGGCACAAATTCAGACTCCGGGCTGCTACTGAGAAATTCCAGATAGAAAAACCCAATAACACTTTGCCCGACCCGGGAATCGAACCCAGGACCTCATGCTCAGCAGTAGCGCTTGCGACCACTAGACCAACGAGGCAGTCAATTAATTTATAAAAAGAAATTAAGCAATTCATTTTACTGCATTTTTATTATTATCATCCAACCTTAAAATCTTTTCCGTATCTACAAACTTTCAAGCAGCAATGTACACCACCGCTATTATTAAGTCCCTTAATCTCCATTAATAGTTTAATGTTCAAGCAATTTGTCCCAATATATTATTAACCGTGGCAGCTGTAGGAGCCTTATAATAGTAGTGTAGGTTCTGCATGGCTTCTTAACTTATTTCTGTGATGGATTACAACCAGACTATTCTGTCTTACCGTGAAAACGTTGGTGAAGTGACCTGTCAATAAAGTCAATTCAAAGCATCAGGTGGAATGATACCTCACTTCAAGCTTTCTTTATTTTTACAGAATTTTTATTTTTACAGAAACTGATGCAATGGGTGGGTTGACTGCCTCGCAAGAACGACTTGCACTACAGAAGAGTGGGCTCGTACCATAACCGTTTGCAGGACAGTATAAGCGCAGAAGAGGTTAATAGGCCTGTGTCCAATTTTTTTTTTTAGTCCATCTTTCAAAAAATAAAGAAATATTGGACACGTATTTTTTTATTTTTTGACGTAATCAAAAGATTACGGCGATACATTGAGTTAAAATGTGGCATGACGTCACGCCTTGCTAGATTTTATACGACGTTGTGACGTAACGAGCCCCCACTCCCCAACTTTAATGCGTGTTTTCTAAGTTATTTTTGATTAATATGATAAAGCAAAAAATACGTGTCTAATATTTTTTTATTATCTGAAAGACGGACTAAATATAATTTTAATTTGTTTACCTAGGAAACTACCCTATTTGACAGGATTACCTAGTTGCACCGTACACATGGTTCAAAGTCGCTTAACAATTCACAACATCAAACTTTTGGTCACTTTTTGTCAACTGCTATAAGAATGCCCGGTAACCCCCTGATTGAGTTGAAAGAGTATAACAAAACAAAAAACAAACAAATCGCCTCTATATCATCATCACTTCGCAGCGAGTCTATGGGCAATCTTGAATTAGCCCAGAACTTGTCAAATAATTAAATAAAATTAGCTACGAGTATTGCATTGTCAGCAGGGAGCAGCGGCTATAAGGTCCTCTATAGGGCACGCAGCTTAGCAGTGACACAAATGAATGAATAAATGTCTGAAAATTCGTAGTTAACACAAAAATTTGCGATTACAAACTTACATTTGCAGGTGGAGAATTGACTGTGGCGTATATCGATGTATGGGAGAACATGTTTATCAACTACAATGTTAAGTTTGTTTTTGGGATAAATTCATGTCAACTACGGAGCCCTTTCCTTCCCCCCCCCCTTCCCCCCTTCCCTTTATTGTGCGTAGTCCGACAAGCACTTGGCCGGTTGTTTACTTCAGCTAATTAGTAAGGTCCAATTTGTTTAAATACTGACTCAAAATAAAAACTTTCAATAGGTTTTTGGTAGCACCTTTGTCACTCAACAGTTGATTACATTCCACAATGTGCAATTAAGTGATAATTTAAAATTATATGTGATCATGGTGGACCCTGTCGGGTACAGCAAAATAAACCCCTTTGCAAAAAAAATGGGCACCTTACAGTCATTGGCTTTTCTATGGATAATATTAATATTTTTAGTATGTCATTAGCGTAAATGACTAGAAATTTCTTATTATCTGCTATGAGACGTGAAATTGGCTACACCCCTCTTCCAGCAGCGCTATAATTTTACTAGCTCTTATTGCTTTTTCTGCCATTACAATCGGCACAAAGTTATCTGTTAAGTCACAATAAGGCAGGATTATGCGACAAACATAAATGATTCTGCTAAAAATAACGAGAAGTTAGTTTTAGTTGCCTGATAACCTTTTAACTGTAAACCCGCGAAAAGTAAGTAAAAAGTCACAAACTGAAAAGGGATTATTATTTTTTTAAACAAAAGTTTCGAATTTTGAATTAACTTTTTTTTTCATACCCAGACTCTTTATTAAGTGCCAGTAATATAGTTTGGCTATTAAAACCTCTTTAGAACTAAATGATTACAAATAATGTCAAAAAAAAACAAAAAAGGGCGGTTTCGCCCGCTCGTTTTTTTGTAAACGAGGTAGGAGAGAGGAAGTTTGAAATCTTATTTTATCAGTCTTCTGAACTAAATCTAATAATATTTTATAGGATTTTTTTTCTATCACTATGTCGCTAATCTTTAATGCATGATACACATTTTATTGCAAATATTCAAGTTAATTTATATCCTGATTGTACATATTTATAATAAAAAATATTAATTAAAACATGTGTAACATAGTTTTAATTCCTTAGTGGATTATTTTATTACATAATAGCTTTATTAAACACCGGAATCGAGTTATTGACGTTTAATACATATTTATTTTATACTTCGCGAAATAGTAATGGCAGAACTGAAGTTATTGTTTTAATAATATACGGTACTCCCTTTCTTCTCCCAAAATTCATCATCATCATCCTATAATGTTCCCACTGCTGGGACACAGGCCTCCTCTCTGTGAGAGGGAGTGGGCCGTAATCCACAACGCGGGCCCAGTACGTGTTGGTAGATGTCACATGTCTTCGAATTTTCGGTTCTAGGACATGTCGGTTTCCTCACGGTGTTTTCCTTCACCGTTTTGAGAGCAGTGGTGATGAAATAATTTACACAAAGTAAAGCGCCTGTCTGGGATCGAACCTACGACCTACAACTCGTAAGTCGCGGCCGTTACCACTGGGCCACCACTGCTCTCTCCCAAAATTGTTTGTCCGAAAATCATTATCCATAACACATTTGCTATTATAAACTTCAGTAACCATAATGTTCATAATTATCTTTACTTCTAAAACTATTCTGTCGTAATATCGAGTACTATATCTAATAATTGAATCTCCTAATTTTGTTTGAAATAAAGTCATATGTCCTAAGTATTGTATTATATAATGTGTATTATTCTGAATGTTCATTTATAATAAGCTTGTTAGTCCTAAAACATTTGCTAAAACTTAGGTTTAAGTGACAGAAACGAATCGCTGTAAATCCGACTCCACGCAGTCTTGTCTACCCTACCCCTAGAGAGTAATTTAGAATCGCGTAGGTGCGGAGGGGCGAGGCGGCCCGCGAGTTGAGAGACAGGTGGTTGTAACGCTCGCCGCCGCAGCTGAGGCGGCGGTGGTAAGCGTTTTAAACCATCTGCAACGATAAACTCGCGTGGGAGCGCTGGAGCCCCGCAGCGCCGGAACCGTGACAGAAACCATGCCTGCTGCATGTTGCATGCTCGCTTGCATGTTGCATGCTTGCTTGTATGCTATATGTTCACTTTCATGCTGGACGCTTGCTTGCATGCTTGCTGCATGCATGGTGTATGCTTGTTTGCACGCTTCTTACAGGGAAATAAAAACCACAAAATTCATATTTACGTAACGCCTGAGAGAAGTTCATGGTAACGTTCTTTACCCTTAGATAAAGCTTTTGAAAACAGCGTCAATGCTACTATTCTTCACTATTATAAACTAATGTGAGTGGAAACGCAGGGAAGGGACACCCTAGCAGGACATTATAGTGACTTTAGTGGTGATGTTTCCAAATACAAACGAATACTAATGTCCATGTTCATCAATTATTAGATTTATCGTGTATAATAATTTGAATTCAGTACTAAGTACTTTATTGTTGTTTTGTTTTTATTTCCATATGAACTGTATAGAGCTGTAAAACTATTTTTGTGCCTGCGACTTTAGCAGCTTTCCTCCTATTATTAAAATAAATTACATTAAGTTAAAAGAGTATTAACGACTCTATATACGTCCAAGTCGATTGAGAGCGTCCGGTCTACACCAAGTGCAAAGGGCAACTGATAGAAATCCGACGACTGACGAAACACGATTTTTGCCAAAAATAGTTATACTAAATACATTTGAACGGTATTCAAAGCACTGATCGATATCCGTATATTACAAGTATTATAACAGAAAGGCACTTCGCTGCGAAGCACAACAGGTTTTCATTCAATAACATATAATTGAGAGCATTCGGCCTTTAAATGTAATTGACCTACATTTTGACCTTTTACACCACACCCTAAACCTTTACCAATTGGTGTGCAACCTATTTATGTACGAGAGAGACGATGGGACGTGCCGCTCTGCAGTATTATACGGAACACCCTGTTAAACACGTCACCTAATACTGTTGAGCGCGCCCGTCTGCTGGTTGTGGGAGAATGGGAGTCAGGCTTGTGGCTTCAGGCGCTCCCGTCATCCACCATAGGCACTATGATGGATGACTCATCGTTTCGGCTCGCTACGTGTCTCCGCTTGGGTGCACCTTGTGTTGCTCCGCATCGGTGTCATTGCGGTGAAGCTGTCGACAGTCTCGGGCACCATGGCCTGTCCTGCTGCAGGAGCGCAGGTCGCATAGCACGGCACGCCAGTATCAACGACATTATTCGTCGAGCCCTTGCCACCGCCGGCGTACCAGCGGTATTAGAACCAAACGGCTTGGTACGTGACGATGGGAGCAGACCAGACGGGATGACGTTGTTGCCTTGGAAGATGGGTAGGCCTCTGGTGTGGGATGCAACCTGTGTCGACACCCTTGCGCCATCTCATGTTCCTAGCACAGCGGGCTGTGCTGGCGCCGCTGCTGCGGCTGCTGAGATCCTCAAGCGGCGCAAATACTGTAACCTTATTGGTAACTACAGTTTTGAGCCGTTTGGGGTCGAAACGCTCGGATCATGGGGCCCGAGTGCGCGTCTCCTTTTTAAGGAAATTTCTCGCCGACTGGTCGACACTTCACGTGACCAGAGGGCTGGCTCGTTCTTTGGCCAAAGAATTAGTATTGCCATTCAACGTGGCAATGCTGCCAGTCTTCTGGGAACGTTTCCGGATGACAGCGATGCGGACGAATACTTCGACGCCTAAGTGTCGTTTTGTTTTTATTATTTTTATTTATACAGATAGTTAGTTAGTCTTTTAATTTAGTACCTAATGTAAATAGTTAGATTAATTTTTTTATCTTTATATGTTAATTAATGTAACTGCTTTCATTTCCAATTGTAATAAGATCGTATCCCACTAATAAATAAACTACCTTTATTTACTAATCTACGGAACACGATCACACAGAATTTTCTAATCTTTAAATACACTATTAAACGAGCAATATTTATATACATATTTATACTCACGTTCTCGAAAACTGTTCCACCCCGTCCCATCCTTGATGTCCTCCCTCCGGTTGACGCCCTAAGCCGAGGTTCATACCCCACAGGGGGTGCCCCTAGCGAGCGTTCACCTAGTTTTAATTAGCATAGTTGAATAACCCCTGGCTGGAGGTTTTAAGTGTAGTAGCTTAAGGCACCCACAGGAAAGCCCGGTTAAGTAGTCATGATCTCAGAGGTCAACTACGAGACACCATTAAAAAAAATCGAAAACGGTTTTAACGATTTCGATGAAAGTTGCAATATAGGGGGTTTACGGGGGCGACAAATCGATCTAGCTAGGTCTCATATCTGGGAAAATTTGTTTTCTAAATTTGCATAGCCTCGGGAATGTGATACAACGTTGGTATACCTGGACGATATGTTTATTTCTATTCTAATTTCACCCGAGCAGAGCTCGGTCGACCAGTAGTGCTATTCTGTAAAAATCTCACCGTGATAACTTAGGTGAAGTGAGCTGCCAATAGTCTCAATCCTTAGCAACTGACAGCTCACTCCACGCTCACTTCACCTAAGATAACACGGTGAGATGGTTACAGAATAGCACTACAGGTACTATTTCATAGTGTTAGATACCTATATATTTACAAATTATAAATTAAAGTCACTTTTTGTGTCTGCCTGTGTGTCCGCGTTGTTCTTTTAAACTGCTCAACGGATTTTGCTGCAGTTTTCAGCATCATCTAGACTTCTAAAGTATTTATTCCGGAAGGTTTATATGTGTATACTTATTAAAGTATACTGTATACCCTACATATTTTCTACCCCTTCAAGAATATAGATGTGATAATAAGTTGTGTTGCCAAGTAACAAAATTTTTTGACAGTTGACAACAAACATCCTACGCGAAGTGAGAATGGATGGATGAACGTTTATTACTCTTTCACACAAAAACTACTGAACGGATTTAGATTAAATTTGGCGCACAGATAGTTTATGATATGAATTAACACATAGGATACTTTTCATCCTGATATTCCTACGAAATCGAGAGTTACGCGAGTATAACCGCGGGACGCAGCTACTGTTTCATAAGTGAGGTATAAAAAATAGCACGGCTTACAGAATGTACTCAATACTCAATATCTTTATTGCTTTACCATAATGTGAACTTAGGTGGTAATTTATAGTCTAGCTAATTATCATTGATAGTAAACATCTTCTTCCTCCCCTTCCCCTTCTCCCTTTCTCCCCTTTCCTCTTCTCTTTTTTTTCCTTCCTTCTTCTTTATTTCTTCTTCTTTGCCTTTATCCTAATTTATTTCTAGTCGGCGCAACATGTCTTTTTCTTCCATACATCTCTATCATCTCGGTAGTCACTACCAGGTATGTACGGATATCCATATCTGCATCAACCCCGGACCTAGAATTTTTCTTAGGCGGGGCAAAAACTGCCGTCTACCGCCCCCTGCCAATCTTTTATGGGGATGCGCTAAGTTAGCCCGCGAAATGTTTTTTTTTTTCATGCAAAACATCCGCTTCCTCAACTTTTGATTTTAAAAGCTCCGCATCCTCATAATTTCTACGGGGATGTGACCCCGCGTTGTTCGCTCAAATAGTAAATTTTGTCAAACTCGCTCCGAGACAAATGTGCGGGCGGAGTGTGAGTGACGCGTTCCTATTGCCTGAATTCGCAGTGTCCCTGTCCTATAACAGACGATCGGCCGCACGTGGCAGTGGTGGCAAAATTCTGTCAGATGTCAAAAACAAGGGCTATTTTTCATACGACATCTGCACCCTCATCCGCATCGTCAATAAGGAATTTTCCAATATATGTATCCTCATCCGCATCCTCAAACTCGATTACCTCGATAACCTCATCCGTATCCTCATCCGTCATACAACATCCGTTACAACCCTGGTCACCACCTTTCGAGCCATATTATCTTTTACACAGTACATGCATCGTTTTTTTGTCTTCCCGTAACAACTAAAATATTTTAACGATAACCTAGACATCTATACTCCATTTGAAATAAGATTAGACATTTAAAGAAACCTTTTTTACAGTCCGTTCAACCGATTTTGACTTCTATTGCGTTGGCGGCATGACAAATAGCAGCTGCAGTCAGCAGTTGGTATTGTAACCACTTTTTTGCTTTTAATGCCATCCTTATGCTAACAGTATAGAAATCAAAATCGGTTGAACGAACTGTAAAAAAGGTTTGTTTAAAATTTCTAATCTTATTTCAAATGAAAAATAGTTAATATTTATTACATAAATACGTTTTACGTAAATGGACTCGGATACCAGAATATTTTAACCATATTTAAAACACATTAATTCTACGGCAAATGTCTCTGACACTATGCTAATTTATAATTTGTGATAAAATATTGATTTCTAGGTAATTTTCAATTTAACTCTAAATACGAAATATATCTGGTCTGTTCCATTGTAGGTAATTGGTCGTTTATTATTTGATATTATGAATTGGAACAGCATAATTTAATACTAGTGACTCGGCCCTGCTTCGTACGGTTTTTACTTGGCAAAACATCGAGATTACTTTATTATAATTATGTCGATAAGTTGTATATTAACGTCAATCTACCTGCCCAGCCTTTTCCCAACTATATTTGGGGTCGACTTCCAGTCTAACCGGATGCAGCTGAATACCAGTATTTTACACGGAGCGACTGCCTATCTGACCTTCACAACCCAGTAACTGGGTAATACGATACCCCTTGGTAAGACTGGTTGTCAGACTTTCGGGCCTCTGACGATCTGCAACAACTGTCAAAGATCTACAAATGACAGCCGGGATCAAGGCTTAACGTGGTTTCCGAGGCACGGAGGAGTCTCGTTATGTAAAGATAGTCACCCATCCACGGACCAACCTGATATTTATTTATTATTTGGCTCTTCAACAATGAGTACACTATTACTTTACAATTTGTACATTGCAAACTTAAGTCTAAGCGCCTCATTACTTATAGAAAAGCACAGCATGCACTACATTATGCGCAGATAAAACACAATTAATTAATTAAAACAAGTAGTACATAGTTTAGATAACAGTAAAAATAAATTATTAAAATATACGAAGCTTAACCTGTTGAATCGACCCGTGCAGTTGTTATTACTTAGGCACGAGCTCCACAAGTCACTCTTCTCGTTATATATTAATGTATTACAAACCTTTCGGAATAAATTCTCAGTTACATAAGGTTGAAAACTTATCATCACAACCTTATAATAGTCCTACAGAGTCCAGACTGAATTTCGTCTATATAGCGACTAATCTCAACGGAGACCAGCCTTAGGCGTGGGAGATTATGTATTACAGTGCGCAAGTGTGTGCGCATGTGTTGTATCAAAGCCTAAATGTAGTAAATATTTGAAAAAACAAAAATATGTGCTAAAAAGGAGCTACGTCTGCCAACAAACTGTTGTGCAGTTTGGCAGAGGTCATTTAATATGTAAAATAAGTATTGTCGTGAATAAACACTTTTTCATTATTTTATTTTTCTCTTTCCTTTTTCTTTAAGCGTGGGAAATTATCAAAAATCTTCTCCAACTCTGGGCGGAGCGGGAGGGCGTGTCAGACTCTTACAGACTAAAACCCACCCGTGTTCCTTCAGTTTCCTTTATGTCGCCAGAGGCCGCGATAACCCTTTCGGACAAACCCGCAACCTCGGCAGGCATTGGCCCTATCGGACCCCTTCAATTGTGCTGACATCTCTTTGAGGCACGCGTGGAACACAACGCGCCGTCGACCCGGGCCTGGTCCTTATCGGACGGCGAGCTACCCATTGCTCCCCGTCCGCAACCTCACGCCTACGGTGGCCGGGAATCGGCCTGAGATTCCCGACGCTCAGCGCGTCTCCTGCGCCACTCTCTCTTCCCTCATTCTAATAGTCTGATAAGACGGCAATCCGATTATCCAACACGACCGGAGAGAGATTAGCAGGACCAACAATTTAACGTGCTTTTCCGAAGCACGAGGGTATCACACCGCCAACTAACTCCGGGCTGTTACTAAGAAATTCCTAATGTAAAAACCCAATAATACTTTATCCGACCCGGGAATAGAACCCAGGACCCCACGCTCAGCAGTCGCGCTTGTGACCACGTGACCTACGGGGCAGTCATACACTACGTAGGCATTTACCTAAGACGGAGTGATAAATTACAATAATAATTGCAACCATTATCGTACCACGCACCAAGTCTTCATCAATCATTGAGTTTGTACCTACAGCATGTTAATTAACGAAAGGCATTCCCGTTAACCCGCAATATTATGAGTCTATATTTATATGCAAAAAAAAACAGTGGCACTCGGGAGTGCCGACAGAAGTGAAAATTAGAAAAAAAATCGGCACCGCGGTAATCAACGCGTTGATGTCTTTTACTCCACGCACCGCGGTAATCAAAATCAAAAAATCAAAATATTTTATTTCACATAAACCTACATGGGCCACTTATGAAACGTCAGAAGCTAGGTGCACGGTTCCAATTGGTCGTTTCCTATGGAGAAGAGCCGGCAAGAAACTCCACGGTTACTCTTTTAAAAATAATTGGCTTTTACAATACTTTCATATAACAGTGTTTCTAGGTATGGGAGGACAGTGTAGGTCTTTCAATAAGTACCAAGTACTTAACAAAATAGAAAATGATCAACAGGTCTACAATCCACTAAGCCTACAGCGTTCTCACATTCACAAAATATGTAGAAAAGAATCTATACAAAAAATTAATAAATTAATAAAAGTAAAAAACCTATTTTAATAAAACGCAATTATATGATTGCTATTACAACTGTAATCAATCTGAATAATTATCATGTCCACAAAAGTCACTAAAAAAAGTTTAAATTAAATCGTAGGTATATAATGTCAAATAATAGAATAGTAAAATGTCAAGGACGAATGTAAAAACAAATAAAAATAAAGATTTAAATAAACATGGTAATTTGGGAGCAGTTAATAGACTCTTACTTATTTATGCCGTTAATCTGGGCTATGTTGGTATGGTATGCATCAAATCAACGCGTTGATGTCTTTTTAATGGTCAAAAGCTGGTGTCGTAACAGTGTCGCGAAATCAATGATTTAGTCCTATCTCAAAAATGCCCAACGCGCTTAAAGAAGTTTTCACTTCAAAAATATACTATTGTTATCGGCAAAATCCGCTTTTCTGACTTAATAGTTCGCCAACGGCCAAAATGCATCGTAGAATAGAATTTTACATAAAATATGATTCATAAAAAGGTCTAAAATATAAATAGTTTCACATAATTTTGCTTACTTATGTATGCATAAAATACCTTATATTCAAATTATTTTTAATTAGGTATGATAAGTTAATTATTTGGAACTTTTCTTATAATTTAAGAACTCATGTGCTTATTATAGTCTAGAACACATTTTTACAATACGATTTATTTTTGTAGGTATGTAGACTGTAGTGGTCTTTTTGGGCCTTACTAGAAGGCTAAAAGTCACCCAAAGGGCAATGGAGAGGGCTATACTTGGAGTTTCCCTACGTGATCGAATCAGAAATGAAGAGATCCGTAGGAGAACCAAGAATACCAACATAGCCCGAAGAATTGTCAACCTTAAGTGGCACACTGCTCGCAGAACAGATAGCCGATGGGGCCAAAAGGTTCTGGAATAGCAACCACGTTCCGGAAGACGTAACGTTGGTAGGCCTCCCACAAGGTGGACCGATGACCTTGTGAAGGCCGCAGGAATCCGCTGGATGCGGTAAATTCAGAACCGGTCGAAGTGGCGGTGCTTGGGGTAACCACAAGTTGTAAACTGCTGAACTAGCGCATATTAGAGCTAAAAAGCGCCTATTATAATTAGGAAAGCGCCTAGAAAAGCTAAATAAATTAAATTCAACTTTATTTCAGACTAAGGTCCATAATTTTGTTAGTGGGTATTTTTTGTTAAATAGTAATGGCTAAGAATGCTCCTTTTTTATTACCCGACTACGGTGAAGCAAAATGGAGGGTTAAGATTTTGACCGGTATGTATGTATGTTCATCTGTTCCCTCATAACGTCTAAACTACTCATCATTATTTGACAAATGAGGTATCGTTGGTAACGTTTTCACCGTCCGCTAACCAGTCACACGTGTTTGGGCATAAAAACAGATTACGTGTGACTCTGGATTTTTAATTAGTCTGTCTGTGATGTCTTGTTTATACCTTTTTAGTTGGTTTTTAAGTCGTAGTTGGATTTTAGTTTTTACAACTTTTTTTTTACCTTTTATAAAAATCATAGCTACTAGTTGCGCTGGGCGCACACATTGCTGTATACTTTCCTTAGGGGGGATACAGACGCGATACGCACGCGAGTAAGACGTAGCCTAAACTGCTCTGTAGGATAAAAGCGCGCCGTCGACGCGCTTTTCTAAAACGCGCGTCAACGGCGCGTTTAAAAAACATGGTGTGCATAGGCCCTTAAAGAGTCTGAGTTAGATTTTTTTTCCATAGTAAGTACAGATTGACAAAATGGAATAAAAAACTATATGGGCGCCACTGTTAAAAACGATTATAACGTGTTATAACGATAACTGTATTTAATTATTGAATACTTACGTTATTCATTCGGATACCGTTATCTTATAAATTTTAATATTATCTGTTCACTTGTCAAGCAGATAAAAAGCTCAAATCTACGGATAAAATAGTGCCTGTTTACGATTAGAACTTTATATCAAGGCTAATGAACAGCAAAATTGCATATTGGAAACTCCGGCTTCTGAGTCACGTACCTAATTGTTTTGACAGACGCAGACGTAGGTATAGCAAAAGTTCAGTGCTACCTATTGCGTCACGGATCATGTTATAATAAACGCACTTCTTCTCTTCGTGTGGTTAGTTAAAAAAAAAAAAAAAAAAAAACAACTTATACTAACAGTTTGCACCACACATACAAGTTATAGGTCAATATTTATCAGTAATTATAATTACACTTACAATCATAAAATTAGATTAAATTACGTAAAAATAGACAAAATTTATTGAAATTAAATGAAATTAGTCAAGATTCGGCTAAATTAGATTAAATTAGACAAAATTAGATAAGATTAGATAAAATAAGACATAATTGGGGTAAAAAAAAAAAATGGAATAAAATTATTAATAATTATAAACATTAATTAGTTCACTCTGAGATTGTACTGGGAGTGGCAATAGATTCCAGGTATCGAGTAGCAGTGTTCAGGAATCTCAGTTCAGTACTCGCGAAGACATCTGAGGATTCGTCATACAGCAAAATGTTGTTAATATGAGTTAGCGCTAGGTACAATGGACTGGTCTTGAGGGTTATGGTACTGGTTTGAGGTATTGAGAATAGAGGACGCTGGCGAGGGCGTAGTGTGTGTCTAATGGGTAGTGGGATGTTAAAGCAGATGTGCTGTAGTAAAAAGGAATTGAAATGGGTACCACGAATTAGCCGGATGAAATATTTGACGAGACCAAGATTTCTCCTTACTTCTAAACTTTGGTAGCCCACCATACCTAGCACAAATGGTGTAGGGTACATATACGGGTAATATCCATACAGTTTTAAGTATAGGTAGCGAACAAAAGACTTTTGAACCTTTTCGATGACTAGTGTATATGTCACCGTAAGATTGTGTGAACCGTTAGTTTGTAATCTGTCGGAATTATTTCCGTTAGATTATAAACTGTCGAAAAATTGTGAACTGGGTGAAATGGGTTAGGTTAGGTTAGAACTGTGACCAACCGCGCGCGAGCCGAGCGAGCGAAGCGAGCGGTGCCGCGGCAGCGGCCGGCGAGCGCTACTTCTAAGTTGCTCGCAGCCAGGCAGGCTATTTAATACTACCGCAAGGTGCGTTACGTCGCAAGCAAGTTTGATACCAGTTCACAATTTGTCGGTTTCCCATGGAAAGATTATAAACTAGCGAAAAATAATGCGTTAAATTGTAAATGGTTCGTTGCAGTTCACAATTTTTCGACAGTTTATAATTTAACGGAAATAATACCGATAGATTATAAACTAACGAAGTTCATAATTATACGGTGACATATACACTTTTTCATGGGGGTTCCAGATTGCACAGTTAGTCTCTAGCAAACTGCGGATGAAGGAGTTGTAAAGTATCGTTAGGGCTTGACGATTTGTGAAAATTTTGGCCTGCCGCAAGACAAAACCTAAGTTTTTACGGGACTTGTTGCAGGTCTGTAGTATGTGCTGGTTAAATGTAATCTGTGGATCAAACTGAGCACCCAGATCGCGTACGGTTAAAACACGTTTCAGGGGCTCATTGTTCAAAGTGTATATGTTGTGTATGGGTTGTGTGTTTTTCGAGTAGGTCATGACCGCGCATTTACTAATGTTTAGGTTGAGGTTGTTTACCGTGCTCCAAGTGTGAATGTTGTCAATGTCGAGTTGAAGTGTGGCCGTATCACTAGAGTCAGCCACTGGAAGAGCAACTTTGACATCATCAGCATACATTAAGACTGTGGAGTGTTTTACGTATGAGGGAAGATCGTTAACTACTATTAGAAAAAGAAGGGGCCCAAGGTTAGTGCCCTGCCCTATGCCAGAAGTGACCGAGTAGCGCTCCGAAATGGCATTATTGTATGTTACAAATTGCTTGCGGTCATGCAGATAGTTCGCGAAGAATTTAAGCGATGACACAGAGAAACCCGCTAACGCCAGTTTACTTAGAAGTATGTCGTTATCAACCCGGTCAAACGCCTTCTGGAAGTCAAAATACGCTACATCAATCTGCTTTTTGTCGTTAACATTTTTGGCTAAGAGTGTAGTAATATTTAATAAGTTAGACGTGGTTGAGCGATTTGGAAGGAATCCGTGTTGCTCTTCCGCAAACCAACATTGCAGCTTATTAAATATTTTCTTATAGAGTACCGATTCGAATACTTTGCCAAATATGAAAACAGCCTATTGGCCTGTAATTTTTATGTCACTTTTTGGGCCGCTTTTATGTACCGGTAGTACTTTAGATGTTTTCCACTCCGTTGGATATATGTTCGTCGTAATAGACAGGTTGAAAATAAACTGCAAAGGCAATTTGAAAATATCGCAGCAGTCCTTAACCAAGTACTGTGGAATTCCATCTGGACCTTGAGTAGATTTTGGAGGAAGCCGAGTCATAGCACCACGAACTTCAGATTCGTGAATGTAATCAATATTAACCAGATGGGACATACTCATATTATCTATATTATTAGGAGAGGCATTCGCAGTAGCGATAGCATGCTCAGGATCTAATGATGGTAACTTTGATAGGAAAACACTACTAAAATATTTTGAAAACGCATCTGCCACCTGCGCTGGCGACATGTCACCAAAGGTAGCCTGCTCATTATTTTTCCTGTTACTTTTCACGTAGGCCCAGAAGGTTTTGGGGTCACATTTTATATTTGACTGAATACGATTAGTGTAAGTAGCAAAATCTGAATCCGTACTTCTCTTTAATAAGCGCCTATAGTAGGTAAAGAATGCATAATGCAGTTGGTTATTATTATTCTGTTTGTAGAGCTTGTGATAATAGCTTTTAAGGTTGTTTAGTTCAATAGAAGTAGACGTAAACCATTTGGGGTAATTCCGTCGCAATGTTTTTATAATTTTTAAAGGAACTGTTTGACAAACAATATCGTTAATTAATTCATAAAAGGTCCTAACAGCAACGTTAACATCATCGCATAAATACACGGGCTCCCAGTCTAGACCAGCCAGTTCAGAGTATAACACTAAAAAGTCTGCCTTACGGAAGTTACGCTCTAAAGTTATACGTGTGGTCGAATCATTAGCGGAGTAGGTTTTATTGACGTTAGTGACTAACCTGGTACGCACTAGAGGTGTGCGCCGATGTATTTTTTACCGGCGGCGGCGGCGTCTGACGTTCCATTTGTCGCCGGCGGCAGCATCATCGGTGCAATCGGCGTGGATGGTGAAAATAAAAGCACCATTAAAACCAAACCACTATAATAAAATTCTCTTTTCATCCAAGAAGCGTTTGGAAAACTGTGTCAAGTCTTCTTTTCGCCCATACCACCATATTTGAAAACTAAAGTATTCAACCAGTGCGTCATGCCTGCTATTTAAAATATGCTCATATAAAATTGTTTTTTTAATTTTTGGGAAAACAGCAACTACGTCGAAATAAACCAATAGGCTTGTATCTTGACATTTCTATTATTTAGTTTACAAGTATATCTGCATTATACCTAAATATAGAATATAATATATTTTGACATTAACGCCGATGACGCCGAAAAAAACATCGACAGTGGCGGCGGCAATCACCGCGGCGTGTGCTACGCCGATCAGTGCACACCTCTAGTACGCACTGAAGTTCTCCAATCATTCTAAAATAAAAAAATACCAGTCGATGTACAAAAGGCTCGACTGGCTGTTCACAATGGTGTGCTGGTGCCTACGCTTATGTATGGAAGTGAATGTTGGGTGTGACAAAAGAAGCATGAAAGTAGAATAATGTCCGCATGGACGTAAAAATATCGCGGCGGGATTTTATCGTGCACTGAATTTTCAGCTCTCTGTGTTGAGCTGAGCGTTGAAAATCCAATAGAGTACATTCCAGCGCGTCGAAAAAACACACTATTGGATTTTCAACTCTTGGCGCTAAGCAGAGCGTTGAAAATTCAATGTGCGATAAACATCGCCGCGGTAAAAAATCGCCCGTGCTAACCTGGGCTAAATGTTGTGGAAATATGCTCCATGCGCAGCATGAGTAGCGTGACTATGTATGATAGACTGAAAAATTAAGTGATAAGATAAGGCAACGGTGCGGCTTAAAAGAAGATGTAGTGACAAAAACTTAAAAGGGTATGCTGAGATGGTTTGGTCATGTTGAGAGGATGCATGAAAGGCGACTAACAAAATGTATTTACAGGGCAGAGTGGTATCGCTAGGAGGGGACGCCCTAGGAGGACATACAGTGACCTAATTGGTGATGATCTTCAGAAAGGTCAGGTGCGTGGCAACCGCAACCGGCGTGCGTGTATGACCAGATGTGTAAACGTAAACGAGGCAAAAGGAGTATGTAAGAATCGTAGCAGGTGGCGTTCTGTAGTTTCTGCCTACCCCTATGGGAAGAAGGTATGAGTTTATGTATATGTATCTACAGAAGAGAGGGCAGAAATCTATAAAACATTTGGCAACGTTCAAAATGTTCATACGTCAATGTGGTATACGTGAAGAATTTTACATGCAGCACAGCTACTAATTTTTAGCCTCTCTGCCTGTTAGTGCTAACTGTAAAAATAATCTTAAGGTTTTAATAGTATATGCACCAAAAATAATGAACTATATCGACGAAGACTTCATAGCTAACAAAATACTTACTCCAGCAAGAACTTCATAGAACTCGTCATCACATAATTATATTTATTTTACTAATGTACCTGAAATACAATAGACGTTGATATATTTAGTAACCTGTTCCGCTTGACTATTCCTAAAGAGTTATAAAAAACCCTGTAAGAAATCGACCTCTCGACGAGGCATCTTCAGGATGACGATTGACTTGTCGCGAACCCAAACACGGCGTGTTGCCACACCGAGCGCTGGTCACAGAGAATGAGAATTTATCTATACAAAATATTGTAAAACATTTTAAAAGAATAACGATGGAGTTTCTTGCCCATTGTTCTACATACGAAAACTACCTTTTGGAATGGGCAACTAGAATCAATTAATTATATTTTTTTTTTTTGTAAATTTTGACTTTCAAAAGTGCCTTTTATGGGCCTATTTTAAATAAATGATTTCACTTGACTTGAACTAAATTTTGTTCGTAAGGAAACGAAGTTTTAGATGTAGGTATTTGCATGTTACGTGTGATGCTATCGTTGCAAGTACCTAAGTATTTTGACGAAGTGTCAAATGTGGCCCATTAAAATGGCCTACTTTACTTGTTAAGGTAACTTGGGAGAAGCGCGACATAGTACGAGTATTTTCGAAGTTCACTTTTACTGAAATAATGTTAAAAATTGCATTGATTTGACTTTGATTTTTGACTGAGGTACTAGTCATGGTAATTTAGTCAATATCTCTATTAGTTTCTAAGAAACTAGTGTCCGGTGCACTTACCCCACCGCGTTTTCCCCGATTAACTTTAATTATTTTAGGTTGGTGTGGTAGGTAAACTAATAAATGTCAAAAAAGTTTTAAAATATCAATTGTTTTTTTTATATATCACCAGTAAATGAAACATTAAGCATAAGTTGTTATATCATTGATTTGGTACTCTTACCCTCTAATGCTCGGGCCAGACCTACGGGAAACGCCGTTAATTATCGCGATGATGGACGTTAACCCGTTGGAATAAAGTCCATATCGCTATAATCAACAGATATTACATACATTTAATAATACAGATATTTAATCATATTCCGAAGGATATTAGAGAACTGCGAACCAGTCTATTTCAAAAGCATCTCAGAGCATGGCTGATGGAAAACTGTTTTTATAGTATTAAAGAATTTATGAATTCTAGAACAAATTTGAAAATTGCAGGACATGTAAATTACATTTGACATTTTATTTTAAGCTATTGACATAATATTTTGTAATTTAATTTTAATTTTTAATTTTTGTAAGTCGATTTTTAGAAAATTTGTAATTTAATTATTTTTATTTGACATTTATAATTTGATAATTTAGACAATTCTTGATTTAGTAATTATTTTTCCTGACATTGGAATTTAATTATTTTGTTAAATTAGAATCATTATTATTGTCACAAAATTTGCACGCTGAATTTAGTTGGCGGAATATGTAGAACTATTGTGTATTTGTTATAAAATCTGTAAAATACCATATTTCAGGCAAATAAATGAATCTATCTATCTATCAACGGCGTTACCCGTTGGTGTGGCCCCGGCATCCGACTGTCAAGTTGTGCCTGCTCTGTATTCACTAGGTACCTAAGTTGACAGTACGCGTTATTTGCTATTTTAGTTTTGCAGGCTCTTTAGACACTATAACTTCGTTTATTAATATTTTTTTATCCTTTAAAGTTACGGGATCCATATTGATAGTTAGGTAGGTAGCAATTATTGGTCAAAGCACATTTCTTTAATTCCCAATATTTTCCATAATTCAGGTTTCTAGGTGACCGGCCACCGTTTGGTTTTTTTTTTTACCTTTCATCCTCACGTCTGGATGGCCGGTCACCTTAAAAGGTGGTTTATTTTGTAAACTAATAGGTAGCAATTATTTAACGATAGGTAACAAATAATAGCAATTAGGTAGCAATTTTTAAGAATCATTTCGAAGTGTTTCATGAGTGGTGACGGGCCATCCTGACTGACACTATTAAAAGGATGTTTTTATTATTATGCATTAGGATATTTATTTATATTTTATATCCTTCACATCATAATTAGAGTCATGAAAATATTGCATAATTTAGTTTAGTTTATTTATTTCACCAAAAAAAAAAAATACAATTACACATACTTATAGGCTAGTACTTGGGAGTATATAACATGGGAGCATCTGTGACCGAACTAGGACGAGTCCTGTATCTCGGCATACAGCGCCAGACCCCTCAAAACGAACAATAATACATATATTAGCCCAAAAGACATGCGAAAAGATGCATCAATGAATGATCTTAAAACAAACATGAAAATTGAAAAAAACTGGAAAAATACAAAATGAGTTTGTGTGTCTTAGTGTGTGTGTTTATGCGCGTGATTTTGTGGAAGTGTAGAATAAAGGTGTTGGGGTGTTGGGTAGTGTAAATACGTTTAACCGAAAAATAAAAATAAATTAAATCGTTTATTGGACAAGAGTAACCACTACTTCTGAATAGTGAACAAGTTTTCTGTTTCCTCATAGGAAAGGGCAATTAGGTAGTTATGAACCTTCTTCTTACATAAAGATTTGAATTAGAGCATGTAAATTATGTGAGTAGTTTCTTCTTTATGAAAATTTTTGTAACGGTCTCGTGCTTAGAGGCACGGGGTTGATATAATATATGTAGCGGTTACACCGCCACATACGAACTACTCATCAAAGACATGACGTCACACAAATCCTGCATCGCGCAGTTAGAGTTAACCGAGCGATCGACATACATACAAGATTTCAACTTCAAACCGATGGGCAGTTGCTCACCAGACACAACACCCGTCTGGTCGGAGGATCCTCCCTTTTCTATGGTGGATGAGTGAACTTTACACCTGTTCCTCATGCCCCTAAATATATATAGAAATATTATGAGACTAAAGAAGTTAACACATTTTTCTTAATTACCTATTATTTGGATCTGAAATGTTGAAATCCGTCTGGACTGCAAGAATAATAAAGTATTATTATATTTCAACATTTAGATTAGTAAATCTGATCGCTTTAATGTGTTATTTCTGTACCCTAATTGCGTAATGCACGATCAATCACAATTTGTTTCGATTTGAAACAGATTGCTAATCCATTGCTTCATTAGTTGTAAAATAAACTCAACAACGTAAATAACGCAATGAATGTTGTTGAACTGTCAAAAAGGGAACAAATTAGTCATAATTGTTTACGAAAATAAGTTACTTAATTAGGGTACTGGTCAATATTCACACAACAAAATGTACAACATTTTTGAAAATGACCCAGCCATCTTGTGACGTCACCTTTGGAATTTATTAATAACAAGTTGTATCTAAATACGATAGAAGCCTTTGTTGCCCTCTCATTGATATTGGTAACTCGTTGGTTGACCTGACTTCATGGTGATTCATTTGTTAAACACATATTTTCCGGCGCGCCGTGTGGCGTTCACTGCCATCGCTAAATCCTTATATTATTTATTTTTTTATTCTTGAGTGAAAAGTGAAAATTGTATTTGTTATAAGTACCGGTCCAAGTTTCTGTAAAAATGGTAAGAATAACAAGTTTTATTTTTATTTTTTGTAGATAATAAACTGAGAGTTTTTAAAATGTTGTAGGCGAATGTCAGTGTTATGAACCACTGTATGTTGTGGTCCATGTTTCTTCTGTGGTCTGTGTTATTTGTTATGAAACGAACAAGTTAATCGAGGATTTCAAATGATCTAATACTTAAGAAAGTCTTATAAAATACCCCTGCTTTATTAAGTCTTAAAAATATGTTTACATGTATATAAAAGGAAGGGAGGAAGAAATCTTAGGGCATAAAAAATTCGTTCGCATCACTGTTAACAGGAAAAGTGCTCAAGAGGAAGCATCATTGCCACGATGAATGGCAATGCTGCCTCTCTCTACTTCATCTAAAATCGACTTACCTAAACTGTACTGTAAAATAATAATTAAAAACTGGTAAGCAAAATTTACCCGTTTTTATTTTATAGGGAAATCCAGACCAGCTCCGGTTATTTCTGGGTTTTTTTGTTCAACCACCGGTTTTCCACTGAACAGATCGCAGCACTGTGCACTTTCCTGGCGTTGTTAGCAACACCCACACTCGGACAGGACTCTCAGGTTCTCGCGCCACCATCGCCATGTCCCACCGTGCTCACATACTTGCCCGGACCAGAACCTGGTTGGTGGTCAGGAGTAGTAAACCTGTCCACAAGCTCTGCTCTACACTCGGTGTGGCTCGACATCGTGCTGGATAGCCAAGCATTTAAGCTTCTGGTAAGATTTATGTTTATGTCCACAAGAAAACTGCGAATTAAAACTGTTTTGAATCACATCAAATAAAACATTTATTTGCTAGAAATACGTGGTTATACCTATGTATTACGAAGGTGAGATATTAAAACGGACCCTGTGTTCCAACTGCAAGCAAGCGTGCAAATGAGTGTTCCCTACCATTCCTAATCCTTAATATTATAAATGCGAAAGTAAGTTTGTTTGTTACGCCTTCACGCTAAAACGGCTGAACGGATTTGGATGAAATTTGGCACATATATAGATGATGCCCTGGAAAAGAACATAGGATACTTTTTTTTTTCCCCACGGGATCGAGACTTATGCGGGTGAAACCGCGGGGCGCAGCTAGTATTACATAATTCTATTATCATGCATATAATTACTATAAATCACATAATTAGCGCTACTGCTGAGCATGAGGTCCTGGGTTCGATTCCCGGGTCGGGCAGTGTTATTGGGTTTTTCTATCTGAAATTTCTCAGTAGCAGCCCGGAGTCTGGATTTGTGCCCGGTTGATGACAATAGGCTCGCCCCCTATTACATGGGATTTAAACATAACTGGCGAAATGTGGGTGTACCTACTACAAGTATACCTCTGCCCAACCCTTCGGGGAAACAAAGCGTGATGTTTATGTTATGTAATTACTATTAATATATTACTTGTAAATATTTTACATTTTTGCGAAATCGGCGTTCTCTTCACCTCGATTATTTACTAATTTCCATAAATGAAAGCATTTATTTTATAACTTGCCTCGATGTTTAGGCGCACATATTTTCCTCCTTTTTTGTATTTGGGTTTATCAGATTTATAAATAGTACAAAACAAAGTCACTTTTCATTTTCTGTATGTTTTTCCGCTAGCCTTATAAACTACATAATGGATTTTGATACGGTTTTCAACATCATTAAAAGAATTTTATTCTGTTTGGATTTTAAGTATTATGATTATTATATCAATTTTTAACTTGGATATAGTACAGAAATCTCAATGTTTTGACAACCTGTCGCCACATCAGTAGATGTGCAATCTATGTGCTTGTCGCTATTATTATTTAAAAAAAAAAACATAGGTATATTTTTTTAAATTAATTTTATTTCAGCACAGAATGGTGGAAGCATTCACAGAAAACTTCAAGACCTTTAGGATAGAGAACGAGGATATGCAGATACAGCCTGGTATTCCCTTATCATTGCGTTTTTCCGTTCAATATGATACTAATCGCGAAGTCCCGCGAGTGCAGGCGATAAGATTAAATGGAATAGTCATCTGTAAAGCGCTATCAGCTGAGGAACAGGCGAATTCAACGCTCAAAACTAACACCAAAACGAGACCAGTTATAAATCCGCCTAAGCAGTCTAATTATCCTGTTTTAAACACGACACCTGACAATAGTTCTGATCCTGGAAACATGTGAGTACATAAATATATTATTACACTATAGCCACCCAAACACATAGCCAATATGTTTTGTTCCCATGTTCTGCAATAGTCTTGCACCAACCTTTGGTGGTCCTTAGGTGCACTTGCATAGTGCAAGGGATAATTGTCGGTTGGTGCCACATTCCATTTAAAATTGTCTAACCCGTCTCTACAAGTTGGCTTCGGTAGCTACCTCTAACGCCTTCCAAAGAAAGAGTTGTTCAAACTACAAATGAGGTCCATTGTGTTAGTAACAATCTTAATTAGCCTATGTTAGTACTTAATAACTAAAACAGATCTTGTTCAACTGGCTAACGCCCACACAAGCGGACTATCTGCCCGGGCGGCTATCGAGTGCAGAATGATGTTGGGACTGTCACGCAACCTGCGAAGTAACGAGGCAGATTTCTTGAGCCATACTGCTTCAAAGCTGTCAGTGCGCGCATCGGCAAACATCGCCGACGCCCTGCAGAAGTGTGGCAGTCGCAACAGCACCCTGAACGCATTGTTATATTGGATATGCAGAGCATTGCAAGCCCTTTGGGTATATCTGAACCACAGGGCCTCTGAGTACAGTGTTGTGCAATACGCGTTAAAAAGGGCTATTTTAACTGCGACGGTACATAAAGTGAACCTGGGGGCCAGCATATTCGCCCGGACTGACAACGCTCTGCGCTCCTTCTCCAAATCTGAATCGTCTTTCAGGGAATCTGTTCCCAGATGGCCCAAGTATTTAAATATACAGCACCTAATCCTGTTTTTCTGCTGCCTCCCTTATTCTCATTCAATATATTGTCTAAGACAAAGCAAAAAAAAAATGCAGTAACGATTTACAATTACTTTAATTTTCAGTTCCAACGCCGGTTCAGTTATAAATCCGCCTGAGCAGTCTATTCCTGTTTTAAACCCGAAACCTGACAACAGATCTGATCCTGGAAACATGTGAGTACATTAATATATTATTACAATATAATAATATCATCATCATCATCATCAGCCTATAAATGTTCCCACTGCTGGGACACAGGCCTCCTCTCAGTGAGAGGGAGTGAGCCGTAATCCACCACGCGGGCCCAGTGCGGGTTGGTAGATGTCACATGTCTTCGAATTTTCGGTTCTAGAACATGCCGGTTTCCTCACGATGTTTTCCTTTTCCGTTTTTGAACCTACATAATATAAATAATAATAAAATAATAATGGTGCGTCGATGTCGAGAGTAGGGTCCAAGCTACCGGTGGTTAGGACTGCAGAGACTGGAACCTCCTCACAATTCGAGCCGTATCGAGGAGTACTGCCTTCTGAATCAGGCGCTTGATCCAACCACCTATCGAAAGCCTCGAGAGATGTTGATCGAGGCTTTCGGCTATCAGACCATTAGCCATTACGACTATCGGCACAATGACAGCAGAGCTAAGGCTATTTAAATTTATTTATTTATATAAGAGGCATCTACGAGTTGGCTTCGGTACCTCGTACGCCTTCCAAAGGACCTAATAAATAACGAAGTACTTAGCACCTAATCCTGTTTTTCTGCCGCATACAATAATTTGTATAAGGCAGTGCAAAAAAAAATGCAGTTACCATTCACAATTACTTTAATTTTCAGTTCCAACGCCGCCGGTGATAACTTCTTAGGAACTCATAGAGAGGTGATTAGTCTTACATTTTTTTAGACAACGCATCTTCTTCGTTCAGGCCTCAAGCATTTCTATGCTGATCAGTTCCAAGTAATGACACTTGTTTAAGAGCATGACTCTAGGATCTTTATAGTTCCACTGAACCAATTTTTTTTTGTATATATTATGTCATGTAGTAGGCTTAATACTGTTTTTTTTTTTGCAGACGCCGTGTGGCACCACTACGTTAGCGAGTAAGTGGCCGTGGGTTGCTGCTCTCTTCACATTTGTAAGTTTTATTTGTTACAATATCAGACGTAATAATAATTAATCCTACCTACGATAAATACGCGTTTGGACGTGGAGTTGCGGACACCAGCTCGATATACCCATTGCCATTACTTAGTCTGTGCTAAATAAATGTATTTTCTTTCTTTTCTTTCTGTACTACTATTAAACTAACTTATAACTAGCTTATTAAAAAAAAACAATGGCACTCCGGGAGTGCCGACAGAAGTGAAAACTTGAACAAGATCGCTTTCGAGGAAGAAAAATGCTTGTATAGAACATTGATAACATTGGTGGACCTTTATTGTAATACCTGATTCACGAATAAAGATTGATTGATTGGTCCGTAACCTTATCTAAATAAAGAGCACAATCGCGTTTACAAAAAAAAAACTTCCAAAACCTTTACAGTATAAATACTTGCATAGAATATTGATCCGTAACGTAATATAAATAAAGAGCACAATCGGGTTTACAAAAATGAGGTGTCAGTAAGGGTGTCGTGAGTTCAATTGTTTTTTCCCATCTCAAAAATACCCAACGCGCCTAAAGAAGTTTTCACTTCAATAAACTTTTGCCAGCGGCTTCGCCCGCGTGAGGTCGGAGTTTGTCCCACAGCCCACAGAACGTACTATCTGAATCAAAAGTACCCTGGCTCCTAATCCAAGTCTTGGTCTACCTGTGTGCCAATTTTCACCCAAATGCGCTATGACGTAATCAACTCAACGTATCGCAGTCCACTGCTGAACATAGGTCTCTCCCAAGCTTCGCCACAAACACAACACTCTGTCCGTCCCCTACCGCATCCAGTCTGTCCGAGTACTTCCACTTTGCCCCACCAAGCCGCCCCACTGGTGGGGCAAAATGGAATGCCTAAAAGCTTGTGGATTCTGCTTTAAAACCAGTGAAATCTGCCCCACCAAATCGAACCAGTGGGACAGATTCCACTGCAAAATTTTTGGCATTCCATTTTTTTATTTATTTATTTTATTTTTTGAAAAACTTACAGCTAAACAGACACAATAAGTAATAGTTGTGAACAAAATATGGCTAATTACAAGTTTCCACATGTAGTACCACCAGAGTTTCTATTTTGCTCCACCAGTGGGGCGACTTGGTGGGGCAAAGTGGAAAAGTACTCGTCTGTCCCGGCCCTATTTTTAAGGTCGTCGATTCATCTACCTAGGTGCGTCCCACGCTGCGCTGTTACCAATCCAAGACTCGTTTCTTGATGTTTTCAGCCAACTCTGTTGACGACTACCACTTTCGAAGGACTAGAGGGTGTGTAATGTAGAAGTTTTTAGCTTTCCCATGTAACCTCCATGGGTATTTTATAAGTTGATAACATGTCTTTAGTAGTTATTTATGCAACTGTTGTATAGAAAGGGGTATTAAAACACGAATGTGGGTTTATCACACAAGGTGAAACCGAGTGTGATAATAGAATCACTTGAGTGTTTTAATACCTAATTATAACAGTTGCATACAAGACTTTATCTACACCCATGATATGAATCCTCTATAAAAGGTTCTGAAACCATAGGGTGATTGACGTACAATATTGTTTTCTTGACTTTTCTGGTAATAATTGTTAGAAATGTCCTTTGCTGCATTAGAAATATCTGGTGGTGTGTTATCAAAGCTTGTATCACTCATTTTTGTAAACAATAAAGTAATAAAATAATTGTCCAATACTATTATCGAACAAAAATGGTGGGATACGACGTGAATTCGAATGACCTATATGTTTTTATTTTTTTATTACGGCGCTGTGGTAGTGAAACGCGCGCGCATGATGATGTTCTTTTTTTGAAATTCGAGTTGCATAATGTTTAGTACAACATTATAACACTCATTTGGATGATGTTATGGTTACTATAACACTGGCTGTTTTAATGTTGGCAATAAGCTGCTGTGCGCATACTATGGGTAGTGTTGGTTATTCCGCAATAGAAAAGCCATTTGAAGTTCAGATCAAATTATAATTTACGATCAAATTAATTACACTAACAATTCACAGAATATATTGGTGATGGGTATTTTTTGTTTGATGTCACGTAGTTTTTATTGCTGTCAATTTAAACGCACCTCTAACATGGCCTTTTTCGGCATTTCCACTTTATGGATTATTCTTTCGATGGTTCAAATAAAATGCTGCGTATATTTTCTAGGTTTCGCCACATGGGTATTTCTGCGGAGGCACTCTAATCAGCCACCGGCACGTCATTACAGCAGCACAATGTGTCTACGACTGGCGATCGGCTCCACCAACTACCATCGACGAGAAGAATCTGGTGGTCCATCTCGGAAAGCAAAACCTTAGCTCTCTTGACGGAGCGCAAATTAGGCTTGTAAGTATCCTTGATTAATTTGAAGTTTAGTCGACCTCGTAAAATTAGCCTTAATAATTTTTAAAACAATTCCCAGCAACTTCAGTAAGATTGAGATTATATAACTAACCACATAGACAAATTGACCTTGTCGTTTTATGACATTCAACAATAGGGTGACTATGTGGCTTACGAGGTCGACTATACGTAATGATTCATCTAAAATATTATGGAACGTTTCCTTAAGAGCTAAATCAGAAGGGTATCTAATTGCCGTAATGTTTAAGAACGTTCGCATTCGCATCTCATTCGCAATCTGTCAAAAATACAATCTATTTACCAACATTTTTGACAAGTGTGACAGATTGTGACTTAAATGTGAACGTTTTTTAAGTAAGAGAATTTTGGCCTTCTGATCCAATTTCATTTGGCCAGTTATAGCTTATCACTTGTGTCAAATTAAGGTTTGAATGAATGACGATAAATATTGACCTACAAACTTAACTTACCGCGTTCAGGTTCAACGAACAAAAAGTGACGTATGGAAGCACAATCACGTATTCGCGCGACGTTAATAGGACGCGGTCATAGAAGTCACGAGACTATTCGCACCAGTACTAAGTTGTATAGAGGTGTTCAACACCTCCATATAACTTAGTTGAAACAATCAGTGCGAGCGAATTTCGTCCCGCATCCCACGCGGGATCCACCTCAGTTTGGCCAGAGCTTTACTTGTCACTTGTGCCACAGATAAAATTAAAGTTAGGATGAATGACGATGTAATGATTAATTGCTTCTGGCCCGGGGAAGTACCTAATACCACTGTATTCCTACCAGTTGCTGTGTCTCACATGATAATCGCAGTTTATTTTTACAACAACAGGTGCAGAGGATAATAGTCTCTCCAGAATACGTCGTCCAAGAATTTTCATATCACGGGGACAATGTGGCGCTATTGGTGCTTAACGAGCCAGTGACGTATACTGACTGGGTCAGACATGTCTGTCTATGGCCCGCCAACGAAACAGATCAAGACATTGTTATCGGGAAGAAGGGATGGGTATGTAAAGTAAGGGAAATTAATTACATACCAACTTAAATCGTCCGGATATAAAAATCCACGTGCTGGAAGACGTAGCGTTGGAAGGCCTCCCACAAGGTGGACCGATGATCTTGTGAAGGCCGCAGGAATCCACTGGATGCGGGAAGCACAGAATCGGTCGAAGTGGCGGTGCTTGGGGGAGGCCTATGTCCAGCAGTGGACGTCTTTCGGCTGAAATGATAATGAAGATGATATTCAAATCACAACTGTAATTCTTTTGGAAGTTGTATGAAATGACTATAACACGGCAAATTGACGACGTGTGTCATTTTGAGAAAAAAACAGTGGCACTCCCCGAGTACCGACAGAAGTGAAAATTTGAAAAAAAATCGGCATCGCGGTAATCAACGCGTTGATGTCTTTTACTCCACGGTGTCGGTGTCGGTGTCGTGAAATCAATGGTTTTGTCCCATCTCAAAAATGCCCAACGCGCCTAAAGAAGTTTTCACTTCAAAAAATATCTTTAACCGTAATTTGATAAATATTTAATTGCCCTAACTGTACTTATTGTTTTATTCAGGCTTTGTAGTGCCTACTCTGGAGTAAGCTGCCTAGTATGCAGTTCTGTAGACATGACCCTTTCGAAACTAATTTTCGTTCGGTGTAATTTCAGTTGGTAGGTTGGAATGCAAACGACAACAACGATGTGAAAGAACAGGTAAACGAATTGGAGATGCCGGTGGTAAGCCAGGAGACGTGCGTTAAGCCACAACTAGGGTCTCATCACGGCATGCCAATTAACTACTATTGCGCTTGGAACAGACAAGGTGAGGTCAACTTTGGTTACGGAATGAACACTCTATTAATGCCTTTTTTTATTTTGTGGATACTTTGATTTTGATTTTTAAAGTGAAACTTTTATTAGGTACATCGTCTCAAACTTTTTAGTCTGTGTGTTGCATGTCGCGTGACGGTCGGCCGCGGAGTAGGGATAAAGTGAAAGGCGCTCGTCAGAGCAGCCAAGGCCAATATGGCGGCGCCTATAGAAGTTTCACTTTTACCGTGGTTTCATAAAACCACACAATCCTTTTTTTAATAATAAGTAGGAAAGGTCCTTACCTTTCCTACTTATTATTAAAAAAAGGATTGTAGGGTAAGGAAAGGACATACACAAGTGGCAAGGGGCGCGGGCGAGGCGCGGGCATGCCGACGATGTGGCGCGGGCGTTGCGCCGCCCGTTTCATATTTCATACAAAATGTATAGGAACAACGTGGCGCGAAACATACACAAGAAGCGTGGCGAGGCGAGGCGACGCGCGACGGTGCGGCGCGGGCGTTGTGTGTATGTTTTTGTATGAAATATGAAACGGGCGGCGCAACGCCCGCGCCTTACCGTAGCCGCGCCCGCGCCACTCGCCATTTGTGTATGTCCCACGCCTTAGGATCACAGAGCAAGGAGATGCCTCAGCGGCCGCTTCTAGAGACTGTAGGCGTTCAATGTTACAACGCTACAGTGCGTTCATTATAACTTGTGCCGTGACGCGATGATAGCACTGTTCTGCCAGTCGCCATTTTGAACTCTATTAGTATTGAAACTAAGTTTGACAAGCAATGGTGCCAACATGACGGCAAGGGACAAGTTATAGTGAACAGTCAGTAAAAGAATATTGCGGCGCGTGGCCAAAATTGGAACTGACGTCGTCATCTAATTTTGTCAATACAATTTTCAGTGATTAACGCCCCTGCCAAACCAAGTCAGAGGCCCATGGACTAGTGGTGGTTAATAAAACGTATAGCGCCAAAACATAACACGATATGTGTACAAAGCATCTAGCGTTTGCTAGATCGACTATGACTTCGCGCTAGAAATATATTACTTCAACAAACTAAACGTTTAAAAGTCTAAACGTGCACAGCGGAGGCAGAATGGGATAGCAATAAAGTTTTATAGTCTGGCACAGCGCGTCGGGTGAACTCGGGCGGCAGTCGGCCCGCGTCGTCTGTTATTTTTCAAAATAAATTCTCTAAATTTAAAAATAATTTTGATACAAGTAAATCGAATTTGACAATCGCGACTCCACACGTGATACTAACCACGTGAATCTTTTTAGAGCCAGTGGCGCGCAGGGGGGGTCTCGACGTATGGAATTTTTCACTTTTTGTATGGAAAATAAGAAAAAATATTACCTACATGTAGAGTGTAAGGGGTTTAAGAGTTTTATAAAGGGGGTCGAAATTTTCATTATTTTTGCGATTGGACACACCGTTTTCGAGATATAAGCAAAAGAAAAAAAAGAAATAGTACTGTTTTTGCACCTGAAGTCCGAGGTGAATTTAAAGTTCATGACAACCAATTTTATTCCACACGTTTTTTTTTGTAAATCGCGATTAGAAATAGTCAGATTGGTAGTTGGACAATCAAAATTTTTACACTTTTCACATAAATGTTTATTGATTTCTAACGCTTCATGAGAAAAATATTATATTCTTTCGTGTACAGCGCGTTGTGAGAAAACATTCACCGCGCAACATTAAGTCCATATAGCGTGTTGGCAAATAAAATGGCAACGTCTCTGCGTTGAGACTGTGGACGAGTTTTGTAACAACGTGTTATAATGATAGCGTATAAAATAACGCGCTAGAAAAATATATTTCATAGTCTATAACACGTCTATAGTTTCTAGCGGATTTGATCATCACTACCATGGACCGCATAAAAACTCTGACACCAGAGGGGCAATTCCCGTAATTTTTAAAAACGTTCGCATTCACATCTCATTCGCAATCTGATAAGTTTAACAGATTGCGACTTGAATGTGAACGTTTTGGCCTTCTGATTAGTCACTAACCACACGAAAAAGAAAGAATTTCATTCAGGCGCCAAAAGATCCTCGTAGTACTACGATTGCGTGAGTTCGATTATTACAGTCTTTTCCTGCATCACTACCAAAATCACAGCAATCTTTATTTTCGTTACAATAAGGTTGCTGTTGGATTGCAGCCACCAACAAGTCTGTAGTAATCACAGTGATCTTTATTCTCGTTGCAATAAGGTTGCTGTTGGGTTGTTGCCTCTAACAAGTCAGTAGCAATCACTGTGACCTTTATTCTCGTTACAATAAGGTTGCTGTTGGATTGCTACTGTCAGAGGCAAAATAAGTGTGAAAGGACTGCAGTACTGGCGACTGTAGTCGCTGCTGGCGCAGCGATTCCGTGCTCTGTGGCGATATGTAATTAATTTTTGAGGTCACATTCATCATCAGTGTCATTCCAAAGTCGCTACTGACCTGACTCACGAAGAGAAACACAAATTAATTCTTAGTCATTCACACATCTTCTTTTAGCTAATTGGCCTGGTTTGTTGGGCATCCAACGTGGCAGCGGCATGGTCTTCAAGATGGGTAACTCCTGGTACCTACGAGGTCAAGTCGCAGTTGTCTATTCTGCTATAGAAGTGTGGGAGATTAACTCGTCGACGGTGCTCGCAGATGTAGCCAAATCCGTTCCATGGATCCTTAGCATTATTTCCAATAATGTTTGAAATGGCCGCCTATCTGTAAGTAGTACAAACTTTTATTAAAAATAGTTAATTGATTCAGGCGTGACCTTGCGGAAATCCATTATAAAATACAATAGACGTTGTTATATTTAGTAACCTGTTCCGCTTAACTATTCCTAAAGAGCCATAAAAAACCCTGCAAGAAATTGATAAGTGTTTCGCCTCTCAACTATGCATCCTCAGGATGACGATGGACTTGTCGCGAACCCGAACACGGCATGTTGCGTGTTCGGGTTGCGCGCACCAAGCGCTGTGCGCTCAGCGCTCGGTGTGGCAACACGCCGTGTTCGGTTCTTGCTTGTACCATACAATAAAATTGAAGCAACAAACGACTTCGCAACTTTGATTTTTGCTTCAACTTATGTAAACTACACTACTACTACACCAAGCGTGGCAACACGCCGTGTTCGGGTTCCACGTGAAACACGTGTCGATTTCTTTCAGGAGTTTTTTATGGCTCTTTAGAAATAGCCAAGCGGAACAGGTTACTAAATATATCCACGTCTATTGTATTTTTTAACTTTTTTAACTAGGTACGGTTGGCTGCACGTTAATGGTAACACTTTAAACCCAAAAGAGGTGCCTTAGAACTATGTTTGGACTTCATGTTACTGAGACCTGTAAACCATTTTTCAAAAAATATAAAATATTAACCCTTCCATCCATGTACATTTTAGAGACCATTATGTTTGTTAAATCGAACCTAAATCTATTCCCCCTATTGTCAGATAGAGTAATTCGAAATAGACGCGACAATAGCAAACTTTGCATACCTAGATCCAGGACAGCTCTACTGCGTAAAAGTATATTCTGTATGGCGCCAATTCTGTATAATACGTTGCCAAAATATTGGAGGGAATATACAACGGTCAAATTAAGAAGTAGGTTAAAAAGCCTTCTTTTAGAGAAAGCCTACTACAGCACTGACGAATTTCTGAATGACAATTTAGTCTAATTCTTATAATTTTGCATTCCTAATTACTTTGACATTAAATTGACTAATTTTACTAAACATTATGAGTTGTTTACTCTATTCTGTAATACATTTTAATTTTTAAAATTCTAATTTGGACTATTAATTATTTGAATGCTGGATAAATTTATAATTATTTAATTAAATGTACCTACCTACTTATATTTGTACGCCGTTAAGGCAAAACATGACTGTAGTAAAATTTTATTGTAACATCTTGCATGCCATGTGTGTGTATACTCATGTTTTGGACAAATAAATGATCTTTATCTTTATCTTTATCTTAACCATGAGCTAGTCTAAGTGTAGCACAGTGCTGCTATTCTGTAAAAATCTCACCGTGATATCTTAGGTGAAGTGAGCTGCCAATAGTGTCAATCCTTAGCAACTGACAGCTTACTCCACGCTCACTTCACCTAAGATAACACGGTGAGATGGTTACAGAATAGCACTACAGGTCAGAGCACAGCTCGCACATGTTACAATTTCGGCCAATGACAGTAGCCGAATGACACGCGAGAGGTCCAATAGACAACGAGCATAGACTGACGAACCAATCGCGTGCAGCTCGGCGCCCCCCAGCTTCTTCATTCCGCCAAACAGACCAAAAAATTTTACTTCTACGCAGTGTCAGTTTGTGCTCACGACTCATGCCTTGTACTGTACGGAGTTTCAATAGACTGATTAATACATATGGGACACTCCGCACACTCTGATGTGTAGCCGTGTGTACATGTATATCGGTTAATAATAATACACAGATTTGATAAGGACAGGCGCATTATTTAATTGGTATCTGCTTGAGGACCTACTTTCTGATATTTTATATTTATTTTCAGGTGTTAGGACTACCTCGCCCCCGGATTACTTACTTCGAGGTATGAGGAACAGGGTGTAAAGTTCACTCATCCTCTATAGTAAAGGGAGGATCCTCTGACCAGACGGGTGTCGTGTCTGGCGGGCAACTGCCCAACGATTGAAGTCGGAATCTTTATGTCGATCGCGCGGTAAACTCTAATTTCGCGATGCAGGATATGTATGACGTCATGTCTTTGATGCGTAGTTAGTATGTGGCGGTGTAACCGCTACGCTTATGATAAAGCATCGTTAGTGCCGCTTAGTATTTAAAAAATCAACCTACTGGGCTAATACAATTTGATTTTATGTACATATTTCACTTATTTATTTTAGTTACACTACTATTGAGGCATGTATTTTAATCTTTGATTACTAACATAATTTTTAAGTAGGTATACTTACATACATTTTAATATGGATCACTGTATCTGATTTAAATAAATTAATTAAAATTAATACTTCGTGTCCAGTACTCACACCGTAGGCCGTGCGCACTTTGGACACCAGTTTAATTGAGTGGGCACACTGAGTAGTAGTGATATCGCATTAAACGCACGAAAAATCCCAACAAGTTCGGTTTGTTTTCGAATGTCGGAACTATACGTATGTAGACGTACGACTAACTCGCAGTCAGTCTGCGCACTCCCTTAATACTTGGAAGGTCAGGGTCGTTCGTGTGTGTTCGTATGTGTTCGAGTAAAATTCGTACGAATACGCGTCCAAAGTGCGCACGGCCTAAGAGCTTTATGCGGAGTCGATTCACTTACGTCTTGTAGATCTTTATTAAAAAGACTGAAATTATTGACCTTGACGGCATGTATTTGTTTGAGGTATCGGTTTTTGTGAGAAAACTTATTGAATTCTTTAGATTCAAAGGTGAAAATTACACTAAACAGAGACCAAGAGATCTAACAAAAAATTTAATTCCTTTTTGTAATACAACTCTAATTAAAAATAATGTTTATCAATTATCATATATATTATGTGCATTAATTTTTTTAATAAATTACCAAAGATTATAAGGGAGCTCCCATTTAAATATTTTAAAATTAAACTGCGTAGATGGTGATAGAAAATTATTTTATTTTCTATTGTTGTGTGGCGTATAATTGTTGGTGCATAAAATATATTTTAAGGTTAATTTGTGTTATGTGTGTACTTATATTTATTGTAATTTAAAAAACATCTTAATTTAAAAATTCCATTAGAACGTAGGTATTTTACTGTTTATCTTATTAAAATAAGTACCTAATAGTATTAATATGAATTAATGTAAAATTGATTTGCATGCCCTAATTAGGCAAAATATGGACTGTACAGACGCCAACACTTCAAGCTACTACAATCTGTCAAATTTATTTAATAGATTTTCAACTTTATCGCTGAAAAATAAGGTTCAAAGTTGATTGGGAAAATTTGACAGTTTCGGATAGCTTGATGTGCTGGTGTCTGTACATTAAACCACTAACTTTTGCAACTGGTAACACCAGTATTTTCTGCAAATAAATTATTCTTATTCATCTCTGAGCTTATCTCAGAGTGAGCTTAGGATTTGACAGTTATGAGCGTGCATTCTGAAAGTTGGCAACGTCGTAAATAGATGTCAAATATTTCGCTGTTTTGATTTAATTTGACAATATTACTGTATGGAAATATGAAATATGGCTGGGTAACTAATGAACTAAAATATTGATTATGAAATGCAATAATTACCTAATATCGTAACACCGAATATTTGATTTTAGATGTAAAAAAGTAATGCCTTTTTTACACCTAAAACGGTTACAATATCAAATTCAGAGTTAAAATTGCAATTCATTATTAATATTCTAGTTCACTAGTTAGCGATATTTCATATATTCCATACAGTAATATTGCCAAATTATTTTTTGCGTCGTTGAGTTTTACATCCTCGTTATTATAATTAGTATTGCATTTTTTATAAAACAAGAAAAAAATCACAAATATAGGTAGGGTAAATTCGTTAGAGATGGCCGAGAGTTGGCCAATCAGTATATTTTGCTCATTTATTCACAAGGTGGCGCTGTATTTGAATTAATACACTTCGTGCGCCACCACGAACAATATCCAAACAACACATTGCGCAAAAATAAGTAAAAAAGTAAGTAAATTGGCCTTAATTGAATTTAGTACTTGTGAAATTTTGCAGTAGGTTCTTATACCATCCGGAAATACTAGTATTTTTATTACTTATTTGTATTTTTGGGAGTGTTATTGTGTTTGGTGTTTTCTTCGTTTTAACATCAAAATGGGAACATCATAATTGTAATTCGTAAGTTTAAAAATTGAGGTGGCCATCTTACCCGGACAAAAAGGAGAGATGACCATATAACGGCTGTCAAAAAATAGAAAGAAGTTCTGAAAGTAATACCAGTAAGGAGAAACCAATATTATGTGATACATCTGGTGAAGAAGACGCAGAAGATGAAGCTGATAATTGTGCTGGATGTAGCGAAAAATATTATAAAACCCATCTCATGAAGATTGGCTTCAATGTTCGATCTTTAATCTGTACCCCACATGAGAATTGTACACCTTTTGATGACATGAGCTCTAAATGTGGACAGAAGAATAAAAAGGAGCTCCAGCAAGCAGAAATC
Source organism: Agrochola lychnidis (assembly GCA_963680765.1). Taxonomy (NCBI): domain Eukaryota; kingdom Metazoa; phylum Arthropoda; class Insecta; order Lepidoptera; family Noctuidae; genus Agrochola; species Agrochola lychnidis. Next base: position 9,917,445 of record OY796868.1, on the reverse strand, counting down.
AAAGAAAAGGCATAAGGCAGAGGCAAATCTAGTACCGGCCATCTGTCCCGTACCACTACGGCCATCACTACCGTATGTACCGGGTGAGACGGCCAGTGATGTTTTTTTTTAAATATTCTTTTTATGGATGTTCCTCACATTATAAAAATATCTTTATACTGATTTTCTAAAGACTGATAGTTGCTGATTTTCTTAAAAATAAAAGTCTAATTGTGATCTCAATATTTTCAGTTTTATTTAACCCTAAAAAAACTATGGCTCTAACGAATTTACCCTATAGAAAAGTAAGTCTACTGCTACTGCTAAGAATATATTCCTGTGTCAGCATTATTATACTTTCAGCCAATAAGAAGTTATTTCGCAATGAAATAGCCACAGTATACCGAGAATCTTCTTTCGAGTGTTATCAGTCGATAGTTGGAATGTGCTGATTAATATATCGATAGATACTTTTTTGTTTCTCTAATTAGCCATCTTTTACAAACATTATTTTGATTAGCAGTGGTGGCCCAGTGGTAACGACCGCGACTTACGAGTCGCGGAATGGTCGTGAAACGGTGTAGGAAAACATCTTGAGGAAAGCGGCATGTCCTAGAATAAAAAATTCGAAGATATGTGACATCTACCAACCCGCACTGGGTCCGCTTGGTGGATTACGGCCCACTCCCTCTCATAGAGGGGAGGCCTGTATCCCAGCAGTGGGAACATTATAGGCTGATTGTGCTTATTATTATTTTGATTTCAAAATTCAAATATTTTATTTCATATAAACCTACATTTGACCGGTTTCTCCTGAAATTCTTATTCCCTTAAAACTGATATGTGTCATAATTTGTCTATGGGATATATTGTGTTCATATTATTTTATTTTTATTTTTGTTTGCTTTTATTTTGCTGTAGACTTTTTTTTAACATAGTTATGGTTTTATACATTTATATTTGCAACGTATTTTACATTTTTATTTTATTTTAATAATATTTCCTAATTTAAATTCAATTGCATGTATTTAAATAATAACATTTGTACATCGTCGTTTTGTATTATTTATTTTGTCAAGTATATACTTATGTTTCATGTTGGATTATGTTCCAACACAATGTGAAAGTTTTTCTGGAATTTACGGGAGCAATTCTATGTATGAGTATTTCCCCTCGACAAAAATTAACTAAAACCGGCTTCGTTCATACTCAACCTTAATTCGAACACGCCTGCTTTTTTAATATGAAATTTTACAATAATTGAATTATTGTATAATAAAAACTGTGATTTTTTTGCAGAGAGCTTTAATATTGTTGTACAAACTGTGTTTTTTTAGAGGATTTAAATTGTAATTTTAGAAATTTTAACATGTTATTAAAGAAACACCTTGCCAGCTTTGTTTATTATGTTCCCAAATAGATAATTTATTGTTCTGTGTTGTTGTGTGTGTGCTAGGAAAATCCAAATGTCTTGCTTCAAACCTAAAAGCTCTTCTACCTAACAACCACAAAACTCTAGAAAATGCAGGGAACAGCTGATTTTTACCGTGATATCTGTGTTCCCATTGTAAACGAGGACGATGACTCCTATTTAGATTTTCAGTTACCTACACCTTTTATGATGTGTTTAAAACCACCGAACGAAACGGAGTTATCGTACGCGAGCCTTTGCACGACAGTAGGGAAATTACAAGTTTATCTATAGTTAATAATAATAATTAATAACGGGTCGGTTGACGTGTGTCGGGCATGCCACCGTGCGGGTGAGTCCATCAGATGTCTGATGGACGAGAACAACCAGAGATGATATCGACGGTTAAAAGGTAATAGGGTATAAGCGACAAAAAGTGAAATGTTCAGGAGAGTCGTTCAAAATTTTAAATTTTTGAAAAACTGAAGTATTTTTACTGACATAAACTGCCATAAACGCCAAAAAAGTCATCGTAGAGCCATGGGAGTAAGCGCATTCGAAAGAGCGGAAAATTTTACATAGGATGGCATATATAACTCATTTTTGACCAAAATGTCGCTTATATGTCGCCCTACTTCCTTTTTACCGTCGATATGTACATCATCTCTGGTTGTTCTCGTCTCGCTAACGGCGAGTACTTGCACAGGCATGACATGACCAAGTGACCAGGATTATTCACTAGCAACTTGCTGTGAAATATAAACTTGTGGATTCTAAGATACCATATTACAAAAATGTGCCCGACCCAGTTCTCCAAAATGATCATGTCACGTTGTACTGGGATCGGTCTATCATTACTGACTGGACTATTGTTGCCAATAAGCCTGATATAGTGGTGATAGATCGATTAGCGCGCCGCGTAATGATAGTCAATGGAACTATTTTACATGACGGGAACCTCGTGAAAGCTGAGAAAGAGAAACAAATAAAATATCTCGACTTAGCACACGAGGTCCACGTGTGGAATGTGAGCTCGGCTATCATTGTGCCGATTGTCGTATGGGCGAATGGCCTGATGGCTGAAAGCCTCGACCAACATCTCTCGAGGCTCTCGTTGGGCGGTTGGATCAAGGGCCTGATTCAGAAGACAGTACTCCTCGATACGGCTCGCATTGTGAGGAAGTTCGTAACTTGGACCCTGCTCCCGATACCGGAGGGGCTCAATTTTTTTATATTTTTTTTAATGTTTTATTTTAAGAAACACTTAAAAATGTAATTTTAATAAGAATCAAAATGAATATACGACATAATAATGTTATAATTATAATAATTATATTAAAAGAGGTAAAATTTGTTTGTTTGTTTGTAAGTTTGTATGTAGGAGGTAATCTCCGGAACTACCAGTCGGAATGGAAAAATTCTTTTTGCATTGGATTGCCCAATTCTTAAGAAAGGTTATAGGCTCGCGGACGAAGTCGAGGGCAGAAGCTAGTCTTAAATAAATAAAACAGCAAAAAGTAGGTACCAATGAGTGTATAATTTTGAAAACACAAATTAAAACGTATGTTTAAAACTCTTCTTGAAGGTTGATAATATTATAACCAAAGCATATAATAATTTAGGTATTTTTAATGGTTTAAATCACCTGCTCTTGCCGGGGTTGGTCTGTGGATGGGTGACCATCTTTTTATGCCGAGACTCCTCCATGCCTCGGAAAGCACGTTAAGCCGTTGGTGCCGGCTTTCATTCATGGATCTTTGACAGTCATTACGGGTCGTCAGAAGCCCGAAAGTCTGACAACCAGTCTTAACAAGGAGTATTACCCAGTTACTGGGTTGTGGAGTTCAGATACTTAGGTTGCTCCATTTAAAATACTGGTATTCAGCTGCATCCGGTTAGACTGGAAGCCGACCCCAGCATAGTTGTGAAAAGGCTTGGTATATTGATTGATTGCACCTCTATTAGATATTTTATTCCTCTAATTCGTCAACGGGTAAACCTTTAAAATCATTGTACCTAATAATGCATTTGCACCTCGTGAGATGGATGTGATTTTTTTTTATAACTTATTTCTGTTCTTATTCTTTTCAACGAATCTGAAACATCAACATATTTGATGGTCGCCCGAGAAACTACTATATAACTAGGTGTGAAATCAGGATCGTTCAGCATGTGTTTTAGTATTTCTTGTTCAAACTCAGATTCATAGGAAAACATGCGCGCCATTTTATGTAAAGCGTCCGCAAACAGAAAACATATTGAAGGAAAATATTGCTCCGTGTCTTCTTTTAAACACTTAACAATTCGTGAATCTAAGGCAGGACATACTGCAACATTAATATCATTCCATATCTTTTCTTTTTCACCTGTCAACCATGCGTTACCCATTTCAGAAACATGTTGTTCCATTAATTTAGCGTATTCTGTTGCTAGCTTCCAACTAGTGTACAGAACATAGTTTTCTAGCAATTGCAAATTCTTTTCCATTTTAATCTTATTCTCAGTAAATAATTTAGTGGGAGCAGTTCTTCTACTCAAAGTAAAATTTTTGCTAAGCAAATATTGAATAAATTCATTGAAATTGTTTTTAACGTGGTTAATGTAGTTATCTATTTTACACCATGAAAGAAAAGCTTCTTCCATTGCTGGATCCACTACCCTTCTAAATCGTTGAAGCTGATTTTCCACAGATTTACCCCACAATACATAACGCCCAAATAAATCTATGAATTCGCTGTTTTGCATACAAAATTTTGTTCCTGCAGGTGACAACAATTTATCAGTAACAAACTCGTCATCGAATGATTCCACTAAGTTTGGAGTATATCGAGCATGTGACACTAATCTACTCACAAGATTGTCGCACATGGTGCTATCGGGCACCGAAGTTAAATACGCGTAACTCTTCATGTAAAATTCTGCTTGCACGCTAAGGGGAACTTTTTCAACTTTACCTAAACATTTAAGTATTGTTTTATTTGCTCGTGAAGGCAATTTATCGATAAACATACTTAGTGATGTCCACAGTTCTTTTTCAACGTTTGTATTTTTTACCTTACATAAATAGTCAAAAGTTTTCCTAAAAATAACAGTCCTGATTGTAGAAATAGTTGTAGTGTTCCAAATATTCGTGATAAATGTTTTTAGTCCTCTAGTAGCAGTAGTTCGGTTGTTAGTCCGGTTGACCGAACTAATGAAACTTAAATATGTACCCCTTTAGTTAGGCAAATAAACTAGGCATATAATGTAAACAAACTATATCTTAATTTTATTTTTAAAACGTAAAAAGAGCGACTTTGTGTATTAATACCTGTACCTATAGCAAATAAACTATATAATACTCGTATGTACAAACTATTTACATTTTAAAAAGTACACGTAAAAAGAGCGATTTTGTATAAGAATATCTTTGTAGAAATTTCCCCACAAGTTAATTGTACCTGTGCTTCTCTAATAAAATCGTCTCTTTCAACATATTTCTTGCTTCTTTTTAGCAATGTCTTCTTTCCGAATGTTTTGTACTGGTCGACTTTGAAATTTGGAAGAGTAATACCATCCTTCAAAATTTGTAGAATTTGTAGCAAGGTTGGATTTTTTAATTAGCCCATTAATTTTGAAATTCCAACCTTCCACAATATTGTTGTCCGATGGCGTTGAGTACATTTTCATTTCAATGGCCCATGGGCGGTATAAAAATTCTGACACCAGTACCCAGTAATTGCGTAATACATGATCAATCACAATTTGTTTCGATTTGAAACAGATTGCTAATTCATTGCTTCATAAGTTGGAAAAAAAATCTGCTCAACAACGTAAACAACGCAATGAATGTTGTTGAACTGTCAAAATGAAACAAATGCGTCATACGAAAATAAGTTACGCAATTAGGGTACAGGTTAGACACTAACGAACCACACGATAAAGAAGGAGACCTAACCTAACCGTAACTTAAAAATAACTGGTGAACATAATGTTAATTGCTTTACATATCTTTGCCTATACACTTTCAGAGAAGACAGGCTTGATGTTACAAAACATGCCACTAAAGATGAGACTTGACACACCACGTAGTTTGATTTGCACAGTAGACGATTTATAGGTCTCTAGCGGTATGAGGTCTGAGCCGGGGCGTCATCGAGGCGACGGAAAGAGCAGGGGAGGCGCGGTCAAGTCTCATCTTTCGTGGCGCGTATTGTACATGTTTTATTTTATTTTAATAATAACTATGGCCGCAGGAATCCGCTGGATGCGGAAAGCACAGAATCGGTCGAAGTGGAGGTGCTTGGGGGAGGCCTATGTCCAGCAGTGGACGTCTTTCGGCTGAAATGATGATGATGATGAATAACTATGTATTCTGGTTTATACTAGTAAACTAATTTGAACGTTTATACGTTCAAATTAGTTTATTCTCGAAATAATATCTCCTATGTCCCTAAATCATAATTTTGTTCTCAAATGGGATTTGTCACCAAATAACTTCAAGTTCGGTACTTGAATTTATTTGGGGAGAAGTCCTTTTTGAGGTTCAAAGGCCTACGTTGAATAACGACTTTATCGTTAAAACGAGTTAACTATGTTCAGGTAACGTTATTTTTTATTATCTGTTGACAACGATGAAACAATGTCTATAATTTTACTACTCTGTGGATAGAGAAGTGTAGCTGTCAAGTAGATAAAAAGTGTCGGCACTTAGTTTACGAATCGAGCTTTATTTCAAGGGACACAAACAATAAAATTGCATAACAGTGAACTGCATAGTATTTTGTAAACACTGGCTTCTGAGTCACGTTACTGTATTAAGTATTACAATCTATTGCACCATTTCATGTAATGTAAGTGTTTATTTACATTTCACATACAAATAGTGGTAGGTACACACGGCTACACATCAAGGTATACATTTCCAGTATAAGCTGACCTCGCATTGTACGTAAATCTTATAAATACAATGCGAGATCAGCATAAACTGGAAATTTATAACTTGCAATGTAGCATTGTGTACATTATGGACATTATGCCACAAGGCATTCTCTGTCTGTCAACCAGTGACGAGTTGACGCAACTGTCTAGGGGCGCATTCCGACTTACGCTAAAAGTGATTATATCGCGAATCCAACCAAATTTAATAGTCACAAAATATAAGGGTTATTGAGTAATAATTGTGACTTTGGACTTTGGTCGGATTCGCGATATTATCACTTTTGGCGTAACTCGGAATGCGGCCTAGGTAATCTGCAATTCTAAAGTACTGACCAATCAGCAAAATATTGACGAGTGAGGGAAATTACCAGTGATACGCGGACTCAATAACGTGCTACAAGAAAAGTTTTGTGAATAAGTGTAATCCGGGATTTCATCAGCAATTCCCCATAAAAGTGGATGTAAGTGATCCAATCACCAAAATAATATTACTTAAAATCTGTGTTTAATCTCGTAGACTAATTTGACATTTCAAGTGATAGTTGTTTGTTTTTTTTTCAATTTGGAGTTTGACATTTGCACCTGTCAAATTAGTCTACGAGATTAAAAATAGACTTTAGTAATACCCCAATGTCTACCTTTTAATGCGCAAAGATACGGCACAGTGAGGTCATCTTTATTACAATTATTCAAGCAATGCAAGCATTATTCAGTAATCGTAAGGTATTCTGTACACTTTCAGTTTTACAGTTTTATGCATAATTAACGGCATCAAATAGGAACAGTGTTATTGTTTAGTATTGGCATTCTTTATTGCTGACTCGATTTTATTTTTCGAATGTATAATGACTTATTCATTTATTTATTTACATTCACACATACATTTGTTTTAACAGGTTCAACCCAATACAGCAATGTAGTCACAATGTCCACTGTGTGGCACAAGTCATACAGAGAACAATATGATAAGTGTCACCCTATAGAATTCCGCCAATGAGCATGTAAAGATATCCACTATCCACTATTATCTAAGTGCTTCATAAGTAAGAGGGGAGGGGGGTGTAACGTTGATAGAAACGTTGAGACCTACTTATATTATCAAGTAAGTACAGAATGCTTGCAATTTATATATCTAATCAAATTATACCAAGGTAGGTAGGTACTTATTGTTTTCCCTATAAAGAAAAATGATACATCTAAGGTAATTAAGACAAAACGCTATATTTTTCCATAATATATGTGAAACCTTTTCTTGACCAATAAATCTAACAATGGCAAAACTTAACTACAACATATCAATGGTAGCAATGACCTAGCGAAACTACTTACAATATGCCAAATCATAAATAACAAACTTTGTATTATATTTTAACTTCCAGCTCATCACAATGCCGCCGGTGACGCTAGAAGGAGACACACTCGGCAAAAAGCGCCAAAACTACAACAAGCTTGTCGAAGAATCGGTTGCTAATAAACATTATGAATTATGTAACATTAGTGGCGATCACAGCGACATTGACAACCTTCTGAAAATAGACATCGCCAGTAAAAACAGAAATGTAGACTATATCATCGAAGTAATGAAATCTAACGACATGCTGTATGCGGCGACAGCTATTAAAAAATCCACGTGGCTAATCACCGAGCAGCAATACGCAAACATCATCAACCCAGAGTACCTACACACACAACTATTACCTAGCATGAACATCAAAACATTTAACAAACTCATGCTTCACATTAGACTTAATCTGAAAGACGAAAGTCGAGTCGAAGCCTTTTATGAATACCTGAAAGAAACCGACAGTGCTTACAAATGGTTGCAAAACTGCTCCATTCCTTTCATAGAAAATGTTATAAAAAACGAACGCATCATACCTTTATCTTTTTTTAAACGTTTGTGCAGAAGATCTGCTCATTTTATTGCATACTATACACGGGTAGACCTTAGGGTAGAGACATGGACCATACACGGCGTCAAAAAAGAATGTTTATTTTTGTTGAAGTCCCATTCTGCAGAACTTTTAAAAGTACTGGAACATAATAATCATTATTGCTTTCCTAGATTGGGGAAAAAGAAAACAGAGATCCTAATGAAAATTTGCCCGCAAAATGTTTTTGACAATTTTGAAAAATACGTTTACTGCCTTGACTTGTCCATTGTGGCAAAATATTTAAACAAGAAAGAAATAAAAGCTTTTCTTTATGAGCAAGCGAAGAAAAGTATAAGATTTTATTTTTGTTATTACGAAAATTTGAGCCCATTCCTTGAAAACATGCCAGAAGAAGAAAAGTTTGAATTTGTAAAAAAAACTTTTATCGATAAAACTGAGCTGGCAGCATTCTATCCAAAATACGAAGAAGAGAAGATCAACCAGCATATAAAAATTCACCAGTGGTATGAGTTTGCCCCATTTAATTATGCATTTCCTGAATTAAAAAAGTTTTTACGAATAGAGAACTCATCCTCTGAACGATGTGCTATGCTCTCAGTTTTGATCACTTGTTCAAGAAGAAACTCACAGCATATTAAAAAGTTGCTTATGTTTGTCAAAGACAAACACATAAATGAACCATTTAAATTCAAAATACAGTTCGTCAAAAATCTGCTTTCACAAATATCTACTCACGAGTTTGACGTTGAAACGTGGAACGTTTTGAACCAATTGTTCCACAGTATGGAAGTGTATACCGAATCAGAAAACGACGTACAAATCTGTCTCCAATCTATTGTCGTATATAAAGTTTTGCATGATGAACTGGTACCGGAAATCGTAGAAAAAAAGATGACAATATTTAATACTTTTGAAGAAATCCAAAGGAAACTAAATCAAGAACAAAAAAACAAAATGTTCACTTATTTATTGAATTCCGTGTTCACAAAGATTCACATTGAAAACATTGCAAATGAATCCGATTTCAGTGAGACTATAGTCCATTTAAAGAATGGCTTGACTTTGCTTAAAGATTGGAAAAAGGATATCAGTGAGTATCCATTCGTGCTTGAGAAACTTCAGGAACTGAATAAGATAAAGCAAGAGAACATGTGGAAAACTGACATGTCCTGTTTGTACAACATGAAGAAATCGTGGCGGAAGCACATGTTTGAGGAGTCGTTGTCACTGTGTCTGAGTGAGGAAGCGTGCCTGAACGCGCTGAAGCACAAGCCGCAGCTGCTGACGCGCCACGAGAAAGAAATAGATACGTTACGAATTAATAACGCTGTCTCGCTGCGACGTCTGCACGCCAAACTGCGCGTCTACTGGCCGCACTCACTCGCTCAGCACTGGATCGACGCCTACCTTCTAAATCTGAACAAACCTAGTGGACAAAAGGCCGTTATTAGGGGTCTCCTCATGCTTCTTCCACAAAACCAAATAATAGATATGGCAAAAAAACATGCTCCCAGTGATTTTAGGATAAATTGGTGCAAGACTGACCTGGCCAAAATTAATATACGGAAAAATATTGCAAGAAATTTGCATGTAGCCAGACCACTGATTCCTTTAGAGACGGTCTTATTGTACGCCAATGGTGATTACTTACAACATGCAGTCCCTTCACTAAATGCAATTTTGTACAATATGAGTGAAGTCGAAAGTCGTGACCACTTGCCGAAATTGTTGGATGCTGCAGTCTCCTTACAAAAGTTCGGGCTTCATCTTGTATATTTAAAACTTAACTCCGATGATCTCAAATCAATATTTCTGAAAATGTGGAACACATCTAAGAATCTTACAATCAAATCTGTTCTTTTTAAACTTACATACGCTAAGATATGTAAAGCTAAAAATTCAAAAATTGAAAAAGAACTCTGGGAAATATTAAGCATTTTTATTACATCGGACGAAAGTACCGATATTTATAAAAAAATTACGAACGTTCAAAATGTTCCTACCAGTATCCGAGCAGAATTTTACATGGTCAGTTACGAGTTTTTAACCTCACTGCCTGCTAGTGCTTATTATCGTGAAAAGTGTTTGAAGTATTTAATTCAATATGCACCAAAAATTATGGAATCACTTAGCGAAGACTTTGTTGCCAACAAAATACTTTCACCAGCAGGAACCAAATTTTGTTCGTATGGTAGCGAAGTTTTAGAAGTATTTGCATGTTACGTATTGTGTGGTAAAAGTGAGGAAGATCAGCTTCAGAGATTCAGAAGAGTAGTAGAACCCGCGATGGATGAAGCTTTTCATTTGTGGGATAATACGTGTTTAGGCCATTATTATGTTAGAGAAAATTTCAACAATTTTTTGAGTTCTTTAGTTTGGTATTTTAGAATTTATTTTCTTACTTTAAATAAAAAAACTTTGCCTGTCAAACTGTTTGAAGAAATAAAAACTAAAATAGAAAAAGGTTTACCAGTGTTAGAGAACTATGTTTTGCACACTAGTTGGCAAATTGTAACGGAATACATCAAAATTATCGAGGAACTCAGATCTACGTTCAGTGAATTTGACTCCAGCAGGTTTTTAGAATCAGATTTCAAAGATAGATGGATGTCAAATGAAATGGATTCTGTTTGGATAGATATCCATACTAAAATATCACCTGCACTGGGTCCAGTTATAGTGAAGTGTTTAAAAAAAGACACCGAGCAATTCAATTTTTCAACAATTTATTGTCTGTTTACCGAAGCATTCACAAAAATGTTTAATGAATTATTTACATTCCAAAGCAGTGAATTTTTACTAGAAACGCTAAAACACATGTTACATGATTATGATTTTGTTCCTAGTTATTTTTTAGTTTCGAAGATGATGCCCAAAGATGATGTTTTTGGGAGTAAATGTGAAATACATTCAGAAATACGTGAAAAATTAGAATCACATCCATCGAAAGCAGTGCGGATGCATTATTATAATGATTTACGGGATGTTCCAGAAGACTTTAAGAAAATGACTGGATAATTTTGTATTGTGCCGTTTCTTTTATATGTTAGCTATTGATGTGTAGTTTCTAATCGACTCAATATAAAAAACAATATCCGCAGGCTTTTGTTTGATTCGATATCCACGTTTCGAGCGTTATTGTCTCACATTCTTTATTTCTTTTTCACTATCTTAATCCCCTTCGTGAAATGCTTCAAGGAGACATTTCCTGTCATAATCATCGTAAAGAGTGCGCGCCACCGTTGAAGTCCGGCGGAAAAGTTGTGCAACTACATTTTTAGGGTTCCGTACCTCAAAAGGAAAAAACGGAACCCTTATAGGATCACTCGTGTGTCTGTCTGTCTGTCCGTCTGTCACAGCCAACTTAATACTCCGAATCTAATGGACCGATTAAGTTAAAATTTGGTACACATATGTATTTCTGTGACCCAAACACGAACGTGTAACGTAAATAAATTTATTTTGAATATAGGGGACACTTTTGGGGGCAAACAAGAAAATTTAAAAAAAAGTTTTGCTAACAGTACCGTGTGACATATCAAATGAAAAGGCTATCTTAGAGGATCTTAAACATATTTTTATATAATTTTAAAATAAATTCTTTAAAAGATATTTAAGAAATTCGATGAAAATTGACCATTCCCTTATCTCCGAAACTACTGGACCTTTAATTTTGAAAAAACTACATAGTATGGCTCTTCACTCATAGATTACAGGAAAACCTATAAGAAGTCTATGGTCTTAAAATAACATGATAAATCTCTCAAAATTGTGCGTACAAACTTACATTTGCAGTTGGAATGTATGGGAAAACATGTATTTCAACTACAATGTTAAGTTTGTATTTGGGATAAATTCATCCCAACTACGGAACTCTTCATTGTGCGTAGCCCGACACGCACTCGGCCGGTTTTTTTAAATGCAATTTGATGTAATGAACTAATGACATAGACACTAGCGCCGCGTACAACGGACTTGCGTGGTGGCGCGGACTCTAGTATTATAATTATTGTGCTAGCTTTTGCCCGTGCCTCACCCACGTAGAGGTCGGAATAAAAAAACGCATACATAAACAGTCTCCATGAAAAAATACATACAGGGTGTCAGGGACATCGACGCGAAAACTGAAACCATAGATTCAGTACATTATTCTGAACCCCCTGCGTAGAAATTTTTCGTCGGTTATTAAAAAAAAAATCAGCTGGAAACATGTACTGAATCCATGGTTTCAGTTTTCGCGTCGATGTCCCTGCCACCCTGTATAGATATTTGTCAACTTCCCATGGTGTGGTGATCAATCACGAAATGAACAATACAGTGAAGCATGCCAAAACTACACCTCCGCTGTGTGCATACACGCTCACACTCACACATGTACAACCATTTACAATCAAACTACACCTCAATATGTACACACATGTTTACGAAACCGGCTTCACGTCACTGTTGACAGCGCTATGTCTTGGTTTTTTATTTGGTCTGAAATGTCAACAAGTTGATAAAAACAAAAAAGTAAGCTTACGATCGAAAAGAAACAACAAAAAACCGGCCAAGTGCGTGTCGGACCACGCACAATGAAGGGTTCCGTAGTTGGGATGAATTTACCCCAAAAACAAACTTAACTTTGTAGTTGAAAAATATGTTCTCCCATACGGAATGTATGGGAAAACATGTTTTTGCAACTGCAAAGTTAAGTTGGTCGATTATTACTCGTTAACTTGTAAAGCCAACTTAGCTGTGATAGTTTTCCTTTTAATTTTGTTATATAAACTACTGTTGTGATTTTTTTCTCATACCCAAAACCAACCATTTAGCCGGCAGGGGGGGGGACACTTGACTCTAACAAAAATTAGCACTTTAAAGCTTAATATTTCGCAAATGGATCCCTGAATCCAAAAATGGTTTTCACAAAAGCACAATGTTTTTAAAGGACCTTTCCAATGATACCCCTCACTATGGGTTAAAAAAATAAAAAAACAAACATCACCACTTTACGTATATGAGAGGTACCCTAAAAAAATGTTTTTCATAATTTTATCTTACCACTTTGTCGGCGTAATTAAAATATATACCTATGCCAAATTACAGTTTTCTAGTACTAAGGGTCTCGGAGCTAGACCGCGGACAGACAGACAGACAGACAAACAGATAGACGGACATGACGAAACTATAAGGGTTCCTTGTTTACTACGGAACCCTAAAAAAGGAATAAAATAAGGAAATGGCTTGATAAATGGGTATTTAGTGGTTATTTTTATCTAGTTTACTCACATTTTGATACATAGGTACAGCTACAGAGTGTTACAAAATCCCCAACTTGATAGCGATAGTTATTTTTGTTATTACATTGCACAAGTTCATGAAATATGTTATTATTATTTTGTTAGCGCGTTGGAAGTATCCTGTTTAGAGATAATAATTTACCTATACTTAGTTCAGTGCGGTATCGCTACGGGAGCACATATTTAAAAGGAGGTTAGTGACAGAATGAATTATTTTTGTAAATACAAACGGAATAATAGTTTACGGTACAATACGGTCATCTTGGTTAGGATTTTAAATAGACAAGATGTGATAGTACATCCTTGTGTACCCAGGTAAGGGTAGGTACCTACTTCTGTATCTAAACTTCTATAATAACTATACATTTTATAAAATTTATAATAATTTAGGTAAAAACTTTTTTCGTGAGATTCTGTGTCCGTGTCCGCGTTATTCTTCTAAACTGAAAATGGCACAGCCATTTTTACTCAGAGATTATTTGTACTAAAATCGGTGAAAATTGGAAAGAAGATATATTCTGTGCAGTACTAAACAATGATTTATAGTGAAACTACGAAAAAAAAATATTACAGAGCTCCCCATGATACATGTAAGCAACAGAGAAACTAAGGTATGATAAAAAAAAAACCGGCCAAGGTTGTGTCGGACTACGCACAATGAAGGGTTCCGTAGTTGGGATGAATTTATCCCAAATACAAGCTTAACATAAATGTAGTTGAAAAATGTCTTCCCATACATTCCAACATCAAATGTAAAGGAGATGTTTCATTTTCGGCCATAAAGTGTACGTTAATGTAAAAAAAGGAAAAAATTCCAAGAATTGAGGAAAAATATTCTTTCCTGTTTATTCCCCTGATTACTTCGGCACAAAAAATAATAGTTTAACAAATTATTGCCATATTCTATTCATCATGGCGTCGTTTTACTTGCATACTGCTTTCGTCCAGAAATCATGTTATATTTTAACATAATAATATCACGTACACGTCATTTAAATAAATATGAAAGGCATGTATTTCTGTACTATATTAAGATAGCTATCTTATACAACTTTTTTGATTAATTAGAAAATGTGATTCATCATAAAAATAAAAAACTGCTTTTGTGGATTGTAGATTTGTAGGTACTTCTGGACGAAAATGGCAAGCTGTCGATGGTCGTATTTCTACTGACAAACGTCAAACATTTTCTGTTTTTATTTTGTGCCCAATATGTATTAGATATTATGGAAAAAAACAGTCTTTATTGTATTTAGGGGTTCGTTTCCCAGGTTTTCTAAAGTATACATGTTATGGCCGGAGTCCCATACAAAAATGAAACGTCTCCTTTATACGCACAATATTGAGAGATTTACCATGTTATTTTAAGACTTCTTATAGGTTTTCGTGTAATCTACGAGTAAAGAACCATTCTCTGTAATTTTTTCAAAATTTTAGGTCCAGTAGTTTCGGAGATAATAGTAAATTTTTATCTAATTTCTTAAATATTTTTAAAAGTATGTATTTTAATTTTAAAAAAAATATGTTTAAGATCCTCGCAATAAGCCCTTTTATTTGATATGTCACACTGTTAGCAAAACTTTATTTTTTAATTTTCTTGTTTGTCCCCCAAAGGTCACCCCTATATTTGAAAACCAGCGTCAGGCACTAGTTGTCTGGCATTTTTGCTGAACTGGGCCTATTTGGCGCAGCCGCGAGGCACACTAACTTTCATGTTAATTTATTATTTTACACACTGTTTTTTGTTTCCTTTTTTATTTCTATCTTTTACTTGTGTTATAATTATGTTGTGTTGTGTGCCTTTTTGTCTGTGCTAAATAAATGTATTTTCTTTCTTTCTTTCTTTCTTTCTTTCTATATTCAAAATTCATTTATTTACGTTACACGTTCGTGTTTGGGTCACAGAAATACATATGTGTATCAAATTTCAACTTAATCGGTCCATTAGGTGTGGAGCAAATTGGCTGTGACAGACAGACAGACAGACAAACAGATAAACCAACCGACAGACAGACAGACAGATACAAGAGTGATCCTATAAGGGCTCCGTTTTTTTTCTTTTGAGGTACGGAATCTTAAAAACAATACTTACATTTATGTGTATTGTTTTTAGGGTTCCGTACCAAAATGGTAAAAAGGAACCCTTATATGGTGCGACTCAGTCTGTCTGTCCGTCTGTCTGTCACAGCTGGAAATCTCATGAACTACTAATGCTACCTATCAAATTGAAATTCGGAATTGTTTTAGATGATATTTCTTACTACTACTATTTTGCAAATAAGAAAGAAATAAAAATAGACATGATTTTTTGCAACAGGGACTGAATGGGGGTCTTAAAAATTCGAAGTGGGGCTACTAGGGCATGTCATCATATTGAAATTAAATTAGTTCCACTATCGGTCAGGAGATGGCGCTGACCTAAAACTGCAATATTCTACACAGCAGTGTGCAGTGTTAAAATTCTCTGACGAATAAAGGCCTCGCCAATGAAAATTTAAAATGGTACGGATCCCTCGGTGCGTGAGTCCGACTCGCTCTTGCCGGTTTTTATTCTAGCGTAAGGGTTTTTAGGGTTCCGTAGTAAACAAGGAACCCTTATAGTTTCGCCATGCCCGCCTGTCTGTCTGTATGGCTATCCGCGGCTTAGCTCAGAGACTCTTAGTACCTACTAGAAAGCTGTAACTTGGCATGGGTATACATATTACGCCGACAAAGTGCCACCGCCCGCCCCGCTGCCTGCTGACTTCGGCCTTAGTACTAGGAAGGTCGGAATCATTCGTGGGTGTTCGTAGTTCGCACGAGTAAAATTTGTACGAAAAAACAAAGTGAGCACGGCCTTAGACTTGGGGTTGCCACCTCTTGTTTGTCAAAATCCGGGAGAAAAAAAAACTCTTTTTTTAACTTTTATGTTATTTTGAAATTATATTTTCCATTTGAACGTAGACTTCAAAATGTCTAGTCTTGAACTAACTTTAAAAAACTTTTTGCAGTCCATTTTAATAGAAGTTCGGATTTCTGCCTTGACATGTTCGTCATTTCAGAGGGTTCTTTCTTTTGTCCATAATATCGAATACTATACTAATAAAACACGTTCGCAGGAGGGCGGCGTTTGATTCAGGTATGGGCAAAACGTAGTTTCGAGTGAAAAAGAAAGAAAAAGAAAGAAAATACGTTTATTTGCGGTAAACATGACGCAAAGAAAGAACACAAAACAGAAAAGGACAAGTTGGGGGAAAATATGCGTCACATCCACGCAAAACTGTTATCGCTCAGTATAATGCTGCGACCCTATACGAGACAGAGCCCCAGCGCTGGTTTACAACGACAGCCGGCGTTGACGTTATGACGTCGACCGGTGCAGCATACAATGAGATATAAATAAGATAGAAAAATATACAATCATTCTACATGTTATCTGTCAATTATACTGCAAGCGCGCGTGAATTTTAAATTTCGAGAGAATTTTGTTTATTTGAAATTCCTTCCAGGAGCCGGGAGATTCAAATTTTCTTATCTGGCTTCCGAGAGACTCCCGGAGTTCCGGGAGGTGGGAACCCTACCCGAACTTAATTAGGAAAAGACTATTTAAAATTGGTTGATTGATTGTTTTTTTTTTTGTTTGTATACCGCTGTCTGTGTTGTATATGTTTAGAAATAATCTGTTTTCTTAAAAGTACCATTCCGTATCCGACCGCATAAGGCAACTGCAGACCACGTGTCGCGGCGTCACGTCGCGGTAACATGTCGCGGCGTCATGTCGCTGCAGTAATTATTCCGAACCCGACCGCAGGCGGCAACTGCCCGTATTGCAATCGGTAGATAGAAGATGGAAAAACGTGACTATCGCTCGAGCGTTGGCGGCACTACGGGTCTACGATCGGGCTGCACGTGTCACCTGTCACTCGCCCCTAGCTGCCAACGACGTGTCGCTAGCTACGGAAGGTATTTCATAGAAATTCATAGAAACCAGTCGTGTCGCGGCGACACGTCGCCTGCAGTTGCCTCTTGCGGTCGTGTACGGAATGGTACTTTTAAGTTTTATCAAAAATATCGCTAAATACGCCCATCACATCTGTGAAGTTTACACAAAATAAAAACGATTTTTAACTGATATTTTTCATTCAAGTGCTACACTTTTTTTCTGTGGCAACACTAAACCCAGCAGCTGATTCAAATTTAAATCAGCTGTTGGCTTTAGTGTTATTTGAAAGGTCTAATTCCCGGTATTTTTATTTCAAACGATAAATAAAGTGTATTACCTACTTGTTTAAGCAACGTTTTATGTGGTATTAAAGTGTAACTAATTGGTTTCGGTGACAGCTACCGGCGTACGTGAAACTCGTATTGTCATCTTGTAAACAGGTACAAAACTTGCAATTGTTTATTATAGAACGTTTTCCTACAATTATCCCACTTGTTACTGGTTTAAAAATATTAGAACAAGTACAATTCCTCATTATAAACACTTTAAAAAAACGTAAACATAACCATATTCAAAGGTGACACAACTTCTTTAGTTGACATATTTTCAACTTTATCGCTGTTAATCGTTTATCCTATATTCTGGCTATAATATTTCTCCTTCGATCTCTGTTTCTTCTCCTTTTCTTATCATGATTATGACCCGTAAAGCCTATGCTCGCCAGGATGTGGCAAAACTCAGCCAGGCTTTAAGCAACCTCAAGTCTTTTAAAGAAATGTTTGACTGATTGACGAGGGACGCTGATGACAATGAAAAGGATAATGAACTTGTTACGAAGGAACCAAAACATGGGTCAGTCATTTCTGATTTCATCCCCCAAGATGACCGTCTTAGGGGATGAAATCAGAAATGATTCAGGCTCAGTTACATATGCAACACACTGAAGCCATTGATGCCCGGGACAGGCTCCAGCTCATTATAGATGGGTTCGACCAGTGTAGCTCTGAATATGAACTTGCTATTAATGGCATACAGACAGTAGGAAAATAGCTTCATGAGGCAAACAATAAAGTTTCACAATTGGAATGCACTCAACATAACATGAACCTAAATCTGTTTGCTAAGCTGGTGGTCATCGCCCCAAGTATGGTTTCTGGTAAAATTGACATTCAACCCATAGTCACTATATATCTGACATGTGAAGATATAAGTCTAATAACTCAATAAAGATGGTCAAATGTAGCAACTTTATTAGAAAAACTCAAAAACTAGTTCAAAGACAGAAATTCTTCATTAAAAATGTTAAATCAATTAGGGAACGCCTTTCATTACTAAATAAACTGGAGTTTTATTTTTTTAATGTCAAAACAATACTTTTTTAATGTAAAAATAACATAAAAATTATATTTTGAATTAGAAAATAACATAAACATAACATCACGCCTTGTTTCCCCGAAGGGTTGGGCAGAGGTGTCCCTGTAGCAGGTACACCCACATTTCGCCAGTTATGTTTAAGTCCCATGTAATAGGGAGCGAGCCTATTGCTATCAACCGAGCACAAATTAGAAAATCTTAACCATAAATTAATATCTATGACAAATAAATACAAAATCTCTGAAATGCAAATGAAGAAATACATGCTAGCGATGAACGGGTTGATAGTGACTGCTAATTTATGTTCTTGTGAGAGATCACAATCATTGACTAGCAACAGCTTGTCCAATAGTCAGTCCTTACTGACTTTTTGACACCAGCAACAAGGCAACAACAAGGATAAAATAACTCTGATGGTTCCCATAAAACAACTAAAGTTAGTGTAAAAACCCAAATAAATAGGTAGTGATATTGTGATATTTAGTGATTAAATTGGGAAAGACATGGGTAACAGAGAAAATGTGAATTAGGACGAACTTAAAGCATTTATTTTAAATTAACCAATTACAGATACTTTTCAATTATAAAGGGGTTGGTCAGTCAGAAAGATGAAGCTAGTTACCCATTCCAATGTGTACAAGAAACTACACAGACACTTTTAAAATCAAAATATTGGTTACATCATTCTTCTTGAAATCCTACCTTATAATATTTATTATAAATGCGTAAATGATTTGTTTGTTACGCATTCAGGTTAACACGGCTGAACAGATTTGCATGAAATTTGGCACATGGGTAGACCATGACCTGGATTAGATAATTATGTAAGAACAATGCAGATTGTTAAACGCATCCAAAATAAAAACAAAATAAAGCATTTTTGAAGTGAAATCTTCTTTAGGCGCGTTGGGCATTTTTGAGATGGGACTAAACCATTGATTTCGCGACACCATGATAACACCTCATTTTTAGGGTTCCGTTAAAAAACGGAACCCTTATAGATTCGTCATGTCTGTCTGTCTGTCTGTCTGTCTGTCTGTCTGTCCGTCCGTATGTCACAGCCACTTTTTTCCGAAACTATAAGAGCTATGCTGTTGAAATTTGGTAAGTAGATGTATTTTGTGAACCGCATTAAGATTTTCACATAAAAATAGAAAAAAAACAAATAATTTTGGAGTTCCCCATACTTAGAACTGAAACTCAAAATTTTTTTTTTCATCAATCCCGTACGTGTAGGGTATCTATGGATAGGTCTTCAAAAATGATATTGAGGTTTCTAATATCATTTTTTTCTAAACTGAATAGTTTGTGCGAGAGACACTTCCAAAGTGGTAAAATGTGTGTCCCCCCCCCTGTAACTTCTAAAATAAGAGAATGATAAAACTAAAAAAAATATATAATGTACATTACTATGTAAACTTCCACCGAAAATTGGTTTGAACGAGATCTAGCAAGTAGTTTTTTTTTTAATACGTCATAAATCGTAAACTTATTGTTACTTGCTGCTACGGAACCCTTCATGGGCGAGTACGACTCGCACTTGTTGTAAGCGCGATTGTGCTCTTTATTTATATACCATTACGGATTAATGTTCTATGCTTGGTATTTTTACTTTAAAGGTTTTGTAATCGCGATTGTGCTCTTTATTTATATAATTTTACGGATCAATGTTCTATGCAAGTATTTTTATTTTAAAGGTTTTGTAAACGCGATTATGCTCTTTATTTATATTACGTTACGGACCAATGTTCTATACAAGTATTTTTCTTCCACCAAGGCGATCTTGAGTTTCTGCCTACCCCCATGAGAAGAATGCGTGAGTTTATGTATGTATGTATGTATGTATGTTACGGATCAATGTTCTATGCAAGTATTTTTACTTTAATGGTTTCGGAAGTATTATTTTTTGTAAACGCGATTTTGCTCTTTATTTAGATAAGGTTACGGACCAATGTTCTATACAAGTATTTTTCTTCCACCAAGGCGATCTTGTTCAAGTTTTCACTTCTGTCGGTACTCCCGGAGTGCCACAACTTTTTTTTTTTAGTAAATTAAAATATGCCTAAGCTGTGGCAGCTAAAAGATGACCAGTCCCTACTGATGGCGCCCGATCACAAACATGACAGTCTGCTTCATTACTTACTTTAAAAAACTATGTGAATGTTTACATTTCCCAGTTCGCCACAAAAAGAAAATAATTTTAGGCACAAATTAACTATGTAAGTACAAGGGTAGGTAAATAACTAGACATTTTTTTTTTGTGTGGGAAATTATCAAATAACTTCTCCCCGCTCTGGGCGGAGCGGGAGGGCGTGTCAGACTCTTACTGACTAAAACCCACCCGTGTTCCTCCGGTTGCCCTGTTGCCGGGTGCCACGATTTCCCTATCGGTTTTCTTCGAACCCCCAGCAGGCATTGGCCCTAGCGGACCCCGTCAATTCTGCTGACATCTCTTTGAAGCGCGCGTGGAACACAACGCGCCGTCGATCCGGGCTTGGTCCTTATCCGACGGCGAGCTACCCATTGCTCACCGTCCGCAAAATAATTTGACATCAAACAATAATAATTTTCATGTTATTGACACATATTTGTTGTATGTTATTAAATAGGTATTTTTAAGTGATAAAAAGCAAATTGTACCTATTTACTAAAATGTTTGAAAATACAGTTTTAGCTTTATCGTTATGCTCTTATAGAATCACTTGTGTATCTGTCTGTCTGTCCGTCTGTCACACCCAATTTGCTCCGAATCTAATGGACCGATTAAGTTGAAATTTGGTACACATATGAATTTCTGTGACCCAAACAAGACAAGGACGTGTAACGTAAATAAATAAATTTTGAATATGGGGTCACTTTTAGGAGGAAAATAAGAAAATTTTAAAAAAAAACGTGTGGCACTCGGGGACTGCCGCGGTAAAGCTATTGCGTAGCATTTGTAACCTCCATACTTCCTATGTGTCAACGCTAAACTTGGGATGATGACGGATGAACGCGATGTTGTCATGGGAACGTAATTTTTGTTTTATGTCATCATCCGTCATTACATTACATGGTAGGCGGAGTGGGGGGTGTTAGGTTTTATTTTCGTTACGGAATTTCTTGATTCGGTCGCCGCGCTCAATGCCCGCGATAAAAGCTATGCAATAGCTTAAAACATGCAAGCTGTACCGTGTGACATCAAATGAAAGAGCTTACTATGAGGGTCTCAAATAGTTATTTTTAATAATTATAAAATAAATTGTTTTAAAGTTATCTAAGTAACAAGACGAAAAATTTACCATTCCCCTTCCCCCCTTATCTCTGAAACTAGCCTAACTAAACTAACAACCAATAGTTATTAACAACCAATTACATAGAAACAAACAAACTTTTATCTGAAAATCAATACATAGATAGTGCAATCCACGAAGACGCGCCCCACTCCGCTACGCGCCGTACTAGAGTTCAGCTTACAGTACGGTAATCGCGGAGTGGGGCGCGTCTTCGTGGATTGCACTATCTACAGTTTTCATAAAGGTTAGTTTCTAGGTTGGATGAGAGGAAAAAGGTCCTTGCGATTTTCCTCGACTTGGTGAAGGCTTTTGATACCGTCTACGCCACTTTTACTGAAGCTTGAACACCTCGGAATTCGTGGCGAACAGTTAAAATTGTTCGAAAGTTACCTGAATGGCAGAGCTCAACGTGTCGTAGTCGATGAATGTTTGAGTAATGACTGTAAAGTCAATATTGGTATTCCTCAGGGGAGTATTTTAGGGCCTACCCTCTTTTTAATTTTCATCAATGACCTCTGCCAGTTAAACCGTACTAACGGCAAGATTATTACATTCGCGGACGACATGGCTCTTCTTTTCTATGGAGATATTTGGGAGGAAGTGTACCACTTTGCTCAGACGAGTTTCTCGCTAGTTATTTTTATTTTGTGACGGAAAACAAACAGTATATTAAAAATTAACAGAAATAACAATAAACTAAACAAAAATACTACCCACTATATTTTCCACAGATTACCACTTAGAAATTTACAAACACATGATCGAATATCGGATGTCAATGTAGATAATTTTAATTAGTATCTAAAAGTAACAGTGTAAGTGATTTTCATTAGTGGTCCTGCCTTATAATGTTTGTTTGATAAGTTTAGAACAGGTGTAGTTACCAACATAATTATTTTGACAAGTCTGATTCACTGGTCATTAAATATCAAGCACATTTTACAAATTGGCAATCATGATTTGGTCATAAAAAATGTGAGGTTATTAAAAAAAACCGTACAACTACATGTACTTGTATACTTGGTCAAAACTTCAAATAAACTCAAAACAAGAGTGAAATTATAATGATGATTTTGAACAATAACATGTTGCATTATTTTTAATGAAGTGGAAAGAACTTACCTATTTACCTACTTTCCCAAAAGTCCCAGTACATATGTATAGTTTTGTAAAATATTTGAATTTAAATAAGATATCTATATAATTATGATTATAAAACCTTTGTTCGTGGATTTATGTCACAATCTAGTATTTGTTATGAATGTAACAATTAATACATTTAACTTCCAGCTCATCACACACAATGTCACCGGTGATGCTAGAAGGGGACACGCTCGGAAAAAAGCGCCAACACTACAACAAGCTTGTCGAAGATGCGATTGCCAATAAACATTATGAATTATGTAAATTTAGTGGCGATGACAGCGACATAGACAACCTTCTGAAAATAGACATCGCCAGTAAAAACAGAAATGTAGACTATATCATCGAAGTAATGAAATCTAACGACATGCTGTATGCGGCGACAGCTATTAAAAAATCCACGTGGCTAATCACCGAGCAGCAGTACGCAAACATCATCAACCCAGAGTACCTACACACACAGCTATTACCTAGCATGAACACCAAAACATTTAACAAACTCATGCTTCACATTAGACTCAATCTGAAAGACGAAAGTCGAGTCGAAGCCTTTTATGAATACCTGAAAGAAACCGACAGTGCTTACAAATGGTTGCAAAACTGCTCCATTCCTTTCATAGAAAATGTTATGAAAACCGAACGCCGCATACCACTATCTCTTTTTAAGCGTTTGTGCAGAAGATCTGCTCATTTTCTCGCGTACTATACAAGGGTCCAATTACGCAGCATAAAAGTTGTGAAACACGAAATTTTATTCTTATTAAAGTCCCATACTGAAAACGTATTAACCGTACTGGAACACGAAAATTACAATTACTTTCCTGAATTAGGAAAAAAGAAAACAGAGGTACTTATGAAAACGTGCCCGCAAAGAATATTAGACAATTTTGACAAGTACGCTGACACAATTGACCTGTCCGTAGTAGCAAAATATTTAAAAAAGAAAAATACCAAAGCTTTTCTTTACGAACATGCAGGAAGACTGGGTCCCCGTTTATATGATCATAAAACATTAAAACATTTCGTTAAAAACATGCCAACAGAAGGGAGATTTGAATTCGTTAAACAAACATTTATCGATAAAACTAAGATGACATTGCTATTTTCAGAAGAAGAAAGACGGATTATCGAATCTAATATAAAACCGTACCAGTGGTATGAGTTCGCCCCATTTGATGTTGCATTGCAAGAAATAAAAAAGCTTATACGTAAAGAGCTCTCGCCCTCTGAACGATGTGCCATGCTCTCAGTTTTGATCACTTGCACACGAAAAAACCTATTTAATATTAAAGCATTGCTTAAATTTTTCAATGAAAAACACATAAATGAACCATTTAAATTTAAAGTTCAGTTCGTCAATAATCTGCTTTCACAAATATCTACTCACAAGTTCGGCGCAGAAACTTGGAACATTTTGGATCAGCTGTTTCACAGCATGGAAGTGTACACAGAATCAGAGAATAACGTACAACTGTGTCTCGAAGCCATAACTCTATATAAAGTTTTGCGAGATGAACCGGTGAAGGAAATCATAGAACAGAAGATGACGTGGACTTCTTTTAAAAAAGTTCACAGAATATTGAATCGAGAACAAAATAGCAAAATGTCCAAAATGTTTACTTATCTCCTTAATTCCGTATTCAAGAAGGTTGAAACTGAAAACATAGCAACAGAATCAGGTTTCAAAAAGACTGTACTTCAATTAAAGAATATCTTGACTTTGTTAAGAGATTGGGAAAAAGATATCAGGCAATTCCCATTCTTATTTGAGAAAATTCAGGAGCTAATTAACATTAAACAAGAGAACATGTGGAAAACAGACATGTCCTGTTTGTACAACATAAAGAAATCGTGGCGGAAGCACATGTTTGAGGAGTCGTTGTCACTGTGTCTGAGCGAGGAAGTGTGCCTGAACGCGCTGAAGCACAATCCGCAGCTGCTGATGCGCCACGACACAAAAATAGACGCGTTGCGAACTAACGACGCTGTCTCGCTGCGACGTCTGCTCGTCAAGCTGCGCGTCTACTGGCCGCACTCACTCGCCCAGCACTGGACCGACGCCTACCTTCTAAATCTGAACAAACCTAGTGGACAAAAAGCCGTTATTAGGGGTCTCTTTACGCTTCTTCCACAAAAACAAATAACAGAAATGGCAAAAAATCATGTCCCCGACTATTTCAAGATAAAATGGAGGGAAACAGAAGACAGCAGAAAGGAAAAAGAGGCAGAAATTAGCATACAAAAAAATATTGCAAAACATTTGCACCTGGCCAGACCACTGATTTCCTTAGATACGGTTTTGTGGTACGCCAAAGGAGATTATTTACAACATGCAGCCCCTTCACTAAATGCAATTTTGTACAATATGAGTGAAACCGACAGTCGTGAGCATTTGCCGAAATTGTTAGATGCACCAGTCGCCTTACGAAAGTTCGGACTTCATCTAGTATATTTTAAACTTAAAACCGATGATCTAGTGTCAACATATTCAGAAGTTTGGAACAGGACCCAAAATATTTCAATTCAAGGCATTCTTTTCAGACACACATATGAACGGATGTGCAAGGTGAAAAACCCAACTGTTGAAAAGGAACTTTGGGGATTATTAAGCACATTTATAAATGATGTATTCATAGGTAGCTTAGGTCACGTTGCACGTGTTCCCCTTAGTGTACGAGCAGAATATTACATGAAGAGTTACATGTTTATATATGCGTTGCCGCGTGATCAATTTTTCGAAAGTTATATGGATGATTTATTAAAATATGCACCAAAAATAATGGATTTACTCGATAGAGACTTCGTAGCCGAGGAAATCCTGTCTGCTGAAATACCAGCAGTATCCAAATTTTGTTTGTATGAAAGTCAATATATAGAGATCTTTGCATGTTACGTATTGTGCGGTAAAAGCGAGGAAGATCAGCTTCAAAGATTCAGAAGTGTGTTAGATCCAGCAATGTACACAGCTTTTCAGTTGTGGGATAATATGCGTTCAGGCCATTATTACGTTAGAGACAATTTCAAGAAATTTTTAGGGTCTTTGGTTCGGTATTTCAGAATATATATTACTTTGAATACACCTATTCCCGTGAAACTGTTTCTAAAAATAAAAACTAAAATAGAAAATCAATTGCCCGTGTTTAAGAACTACGTATTGTTTACTAGTTTCAAACTTATAGCAGAATACGTTAAATTATTGGACGAAGAGGGATGTATGCCTATTGCACTTGAGTTTTTCAAATTTCCAGAATCACAGTTTCGAAATGGGCTAGTGTCAAGTGCTATGAAAAAATTATGGAAACATATTCATTTTAAAATATCTCCATGGTTGGGTCCAATAATAGTAAACTGTTTAAAAGAAGACACAGAGCTATATAGTCCCACAATACATTGTTTGTTTGCTGAAGCTTTCCAAAAAATGTTCCAAATGTTAAATTTTCAAAATTACGATGAGTTTATGCTAGAAACCCTAAAATACATGCTAAATGATAATGATTTTATTCCTAGTTATCTAGTGGTTTCTAAGGTGATCCCAAAACATTGCAATGATGAATTAAAATGTATTCAATCAGCAATAAGTAAGAAATTGAGATCACATCCATCTACAACCGTGCAGATGCATTTCTGTAATGATTTTCGGGATATTAATTAATGTAATAAAATGCGTAGGAATAGTTCTTCCCTCAGGGGTGTGCAACCGTCTATTTAGTTCAAACGCACGCTATAAAGTAAAAAGTAATGGCACAGTATAATAAAGTACATAAGCAGTACGTTTCGGCAGTTTTCTTGAAATCATTACCTACGGCGTTCGTTAGATAAACACGCACTAGGGTTGCCACTGTGTCACTTAGGTTAAGTATTTGATTAAATTGTCATAATATCTATTCCGTATTTCTTTTATTTTCTTTTTTGATCTTTAATTTTTTACTTTTTTCTTTAACTTGTATTACTGCAAATTTTGTAAGCTTTAATTTTAATTATTTCTACTATGGTGTTATATGGACTAAACTATCTATATAAATAAAAATGAAATGCTATTCGTTGGTAAGCGCATCACTTGAGAAAAGCTGGACCGTTTTGGCTATGTTTTGTTTTAAATTTGTTCGTAAGAGAAGACGTAGAGCTATATCTATAGTCCTACAATACATTGGTGCCGATTCCCTTGTTCACAAATTAAACTAAATTTAAGTTCAGTGCATCTTTTTCTTTCTATTTCATTAAGAAAAGGACAGAAGATAAATTTTAGTTTAGTCCTGTCAAATTAATCAGCGCCTGTCACTCTCCGTACAAATTTAGACGTGATTAAAAACTTGTACGGAGACTACTAGTACGAAACTTGTGAAACACCGCCGCCGATCGCCTCTACGAGGACACGGCGTTGCTCCACCCAAACCGGGCAGACCTCCACCGTATGCTCCATCGTGTCCTCAGGCCGATCCACACAATGGTGTCACCCGAGCGTTTCCTCCCGCCTTATCCTGAACAGGAACCTCCAGAAGCAGCCGTGTCCGGTACCTGCTACAGGGACACCTCTGCCTAACCCTTCGGGAAAACAAGGCGTGATGTTATGTTATTTTATGTAATGCTGAAATCCCGTTATGAATTTTAATTATAATGTAAAAATAACAGTGTAACCGACTTTCATTGTTTAATTTTACTTCCAGATCATCACAATGCCGCCGGTGACGCTAGAAGGACACGCGCTCGGTGAAATGCGCCAACACTACAACATGCTTGTCCAAGATGCGATTGCTAATAAACATTATGAATTATGTAACATTAGTGGCGATGACAGCGACATTGACAACCTTCTGAAAATAGACATCGCCAGTAAAAACAGAAATGTAGACTATATCATCGAAGTAATGAAATCTAACGACATGCTGTATGCGGCGACAGCTATTAAAAAATCCACGTGGCTAATCACCGAGCAGCAGTACGCAAACATCATCAACCCAGAGTACCTACACACACAACTATTACCTAGCATGAACACCAAAACATTTAACAAACTCATGCTTCACATTAGACTTAATCTGAAAGACGAAAATCGAGTCGAAGCCTTTTATGAATACCTGAAAGAAACCGACAGTGCTTACAAATGGTTGCAAAACTGCTCCATTCCTTTCATAGAAAATGTTATAAAAAACGAACGTCTGATACCACTATCTCTTTTTAAACGTTTGTGCAGAAGATCGGCTCGTTTTCTTGCGTATTATACAAGGGTTGAATTACGCAGCATAAACATTGTGAAGAATGAAATTTTATTCTTATTAAAGTCCCACACTGCAGACGTATTAACCGTACTGGAAGACAAAGAATATGATTACTTTCCTGAATTGGGAAAAAAGAAAACAGCGGCACTTATGAAAACGTACCCGCAAAGAATATTAGACAATTTTGATAAATACGCTAACACAATTGACTTGTCCGTAGTAGCAAAATATTTAAACAAGAAAACAACCAAAGATTTTCTTTACAAACATGCAGAAAGACTGAGACCCCGTTTATATGATCATAATACATTAAGACAATTTGTTAAAAACATGCCAACAGAAGAGAGATTTGAATTCGTTAAGAAAACATTCATCGATAAAACTGAGATGACATTACTATTTTCAGAAGAAGAAAGACGGATTATTGAATCCAATATAAAACCGTACCAGTGGTATGAGTTCGCCCCATTTGATGTTGCCTTGCAAGAAATAAAAAAGCTTATTTATAAAACGCTCTCACCTTCTGAACGATGTGCCATGCTTTTAGTTTTGATCACTTGCACACGAAAAAACCTAATTTATATTAAAGCATTACTTAATTTTTACTATGAAAAACACATAAATGAACCATTCAAATTCAAGATTCAGTTCGTCAATACACTGCTTTCACAAATATCTACTCACAAGTTCGGTACAGAAACTTGGAACGTTTTAGATCAGTTGTTCCACAGCATGGAAGTGTACACTGAATCAGAAAACGACGTACAACTGTGTCTCGAAGCCATAACTCTATATAAAGTTTTGCAAGACGAACCAGTCAAGGAAATCATAGAACAGAAGATGACATGGAATTCTTTTAAAAAACTTCCAAGAAGACTGAATCAAGAACAAAATAACAAGATGTTCACTTATCTCCTTAATTCCATATTGAAGAAGGTTCAACGTGAAAACATAACAACAGAATCAGGTTTCAGAAAGACTGTACTTCACTTAAAGAATGTCTTGACTTTGTTAAGAGATTGGGAAAAAAATATCAGTAAGTTCCCATTCGTACTTGGGAAAATTCAGGAGCTAATTATGATTAAACGAGAGAACATGTGGAAAACAGACATGTCCTGTTTGTACAACATGAAGACATCGTGGCGGAAGCACATGTTTGAGGAGTCGTTGTCACTGTGTCTGAGCGAGGAAGTGTGCCTGAACGCGCTGAAGCACAATCCGCAGCTGCTGACGCGCCACGACAAAGAAATAGACACGTTGCGAACAAATGAAGCTGTCTCGCTGCGACGTCTGCTCGCCAAGCTGCGCGTCTACTGGCCGCACTCACTCGCCCAGCACTGGACCGACGCCTACCTTCTAAATCTGAACAGACCTAGTGGACAAAAGGCCGTTATTAGGGGTCTCTTCACGCTTCTTCCACAAAAAAAAATAACAGAAATAGCAAAAAATCATGTCCCCGACTATTTCAAGATAAATTGGAGGGAAGCAGACGAGGCAGAAATTAGCATACAGAAAAATATCGCAAAACATTTGCACCTGGCCAGACCACTGATTTCCTTAGATACAGTTTTGTGGTACGCCAAAGGAGATTACTTACAACATGCAGTTCCTTCACTAAATGCAATTTTGTACAATATGAGTGAAGTCGACAGTCGTAAGCATTTGCCGAAATTGTTAGATGCACCAGTCTCCTTACAAAAGTTCGGAATTCATCTTGTCCATTTTAAACTTAAATCCGATGAACTAATATCAACATATTTAGAAATTTTTAACACAAATGGAAATATTTCAATCCAAAGTATTCTTTTCAAACACACATTTGAACGGATGTGCAAGGTTAAAAACCCAACTGTTGAAAAAGAACTGTGGGAATTATTAAGCACATTTATGAATTGTATAGTCTCAGGTAAATTAGGTCACGTTGATCGAGTTCCAATTAGTATACGAGCAGATTATTACATGAAGAGCTACGTGTTTATTTACGCGTTGCCACGTGACCAAAATTTCGAAAGTTATTTGGATGATTTATTAGAATATGCACCAAAAATAATGGATTTACTCGATAGAGATTTCGTAGCCGATAAAATGCTGTCGCCAGCAGTATCCAAATTTTGTTCGTATGAAAGTCAATTTATAGAGATCTTTGCATGTTATGTATTGTGTGGTAAAAGCGAGGAAGATCAGCTTCAGCGATTCAGAAGAGTGTTAGATCCAGCAATGTACACAGCTTTTCAGTTGTGGGATAAGATGCATTCAGGCCATTATTACGTTAGAGACAATTTTCAGAAATTTTTAGAATCTTTGGTTTGGTATTTCAGAATATATATTACTTTGAATAAAACACCTATGCCCGCGAAACTGTTTGTAGAAATAAAAACTAAAATAGAAAAACAATTGCCCGTGTTGAAAACCTACGTATTGTTTACTAGTTTCAAACTTATAACAGAATACGTTAAATTATTAGACGAAGAGGGATGTATGTCTAATGCACTTGACTTTTTCAAATTTTCAGAATCACTGTTTCGAGATGGACGAATGTCAAGTGCTATGGAAAATGTATGGAAACATAGTCATTTTAAAATATCTCCTTTGTTGGGTCCAATAATAGTAAAGTGTTTAAAGGAAGACACAGAGCTATATAGTCCCACAATACATTGTATGTTTGCAGAAGCTTTCGAAAAAATGTTCCAAATGTTTAATTTTCAAAATAACGATGTGTTTGTACTAGAAACCCTAAAATACATGCTATGTGATAATGATTTTATTCCTAGTTATCTAGTAGTTTCTAAGGTGATCCCTAAACATTGCAATGATGAGTTAAAATGTATCCAATCAGAAATACGTAAGAAACTGAGATCACATCCATCTACAACCGTGCAGATGCAGTTCTTTAATGATTTTCAAGATATCAATCAATATAATAAAATGTGCAGGCATAGTTTTCCTCACAGGGGTGTGTGTTCGGCTATTTAAATGAGTTCGAACGCACGTTAAACAGTCTTCTTTTCGTGTGGTTAATGACTTACCTGTATCCTAATTGCGTAATACAACAGAATCAAAATCTGTTTCGATTTGAAACAGATTGCTAATCCATTGCTTCATAAGCTGGAAAAAAAATCTGCTCAACAACGTAAATAAAGCAATGAATGTTGTTGAACTGTCAAAATGAAATAAATTAGGCATAATTGTTTACGAAAATAAGTTACACAATTGGGGTACAGGTGTCAGTTTTAAAGCCCCCCATAGGCCTCTGACTTGGCTTCACATATCGTCGAGAGATATCGCAGGCATGCCGGTTTCCAAAAAAAAACAAACAGGTTATCAGTAAAACAATGAAAGTATTACGAGCGTTCTTCGTCTACTGGCGGGTTAGCGCGGAGGCGCCAGTGGAGGTATATGCTCCCCGTCGCAGCGCTTAAGGGTATATATGTACGTTCGCATATGTTGTCAAGGCAGGACTACATCTGCGCACGCGCATGAACAGTGCGGTTCGCGTGCATCTTAGGAACATAGACACCTTCACTTCACGGTTCATCCGCGTTAGCTTCAATTTCGTAGGTGTGGATCCTTGCACACGAACTGTTCGCAACATGCGCGCACGCAGAATGTGACGCATCCACAGCCTTTCGAGGCGCCTAGCGTGTAAAATTCGTGCGCGTGCGCTCAGCGCTGGTGTGGACGCGCCTTTAAAACGCCGCGCTACAAAAAATATATTTTAATAGGTAATTTAAGATTTAGTACCTATAACAATTAATAAGTACAATTTGTGCCTTTTATAACTACCTATTGACAGAGAAACTATTAAACTTTTTTACAAAAACACTGACTTATTATTTTAGGGTTCGTAACTAAAAGCCTCTTCTTCATGGGTATTGTAACAAGCAATAGTTACCACAGAGCACGGAATCGCCGCGCCGCCACCGCCGCCGTCCGCAGCGGCCCGAAACGTCTCCGCGCTCTGTGACAGCTGAACTGTTATGCTGTGTTTTAGCGTTTTGAACAGTTCTGAGCAAGCAAGCATTTGTTCGCGCGGTAAATGAACACTTGAGCGAGCAAACATGTTCGTTTACTGATAATCGGTTGGACTCTGCGAACGATTGCTCGCTCGCTTATTCGTACTGTGAAAACGACGTCACCGTCAATCAATACATACTGAGCCCCTCCGTATAAAACAGATCTTTGCTAGGCGCCCTAGCTTTTGAGATTCCATTAGGCCAAGCTGGGGAGATGCTCCCCGGATCGGCCACCTACAAACTTTTGAACCAATGACTGACAAATTTTGATATTTGGCAACAAATTTCTACTAATTCGCGACAAATTTTTTGTGTTATCAAAATTAAAATCCCAGATAGTGGTCATGCGAATGTCAGTCACACCTCTGTACCTCGGAAAGCACGTTATGTAGGTACGCAGAGTACATTTTTATATAGGTTATGTAGTTGGTCCCGTCATTTGTAGATCTTTGACAATCGTTACGAGTAGACAGAAGCCCGAAAGTCTGACAACCAGTCATACCACGGAGTATCGTAGTACTCAGTACTAACTAGGCTGTGTAGAGATCAGTACCCTAATTGCGTAATACAACACAATCTGTTTCGATTCGAAACAGATTGCTAATCTATTGCTTTTTAAGTTGGAAAAAAAAGTCTGCTCAACAACGTAAATAACGCAATGAATGTTGTTGAACTGTCAAAATGAAACAAATTAGGCATAATTGTTTACGAAAACAAGTTATGCAATTAGGGCATAGATCGGCAGTCGTCCCCTGTAAAATACTGGTAGTCTAACCGGATAAAACTGAATAAGTAGGTTATCAGGGTATTCAGTTTTATCTGGTTAGACTGGAAGCCGAACCCAACATTTGGGAAAAGTTAAAAGGCAATGATTTGAGGAAAATAATCATTACATACCTACTTAGTCTTCCTACATTGTAATCATTATGCCCTGATGTTTATATTTAAGTACAGACGCCAGCACATCATGCTACTACAATCTGTCAAATTTATTTAATAGATTTTCAACTTTATCGCTGAAGTATAAGGTTCAAAGTTGATTGGGAAAATTTGACAGTTTCGGGTAGCTTGACGTGCTGGCGTCTGTACAACAAAATATACCTACTAGTAACTAATCTACTATTAATATCCTAAACACAAGCATAATCAGCTTAAAATGTTCGCACAGCTGTGACACAGGCCTCCTCTCCACGCTTAGCAAGACCACAATAGAAACGGGTTTTGTCAACGGAAGAATAGACAAAATGACAGATTGTTATTGTTTATCTGTCATTTTGTCTACGGTTTTCATGCTACGCATGTAGAGTAAGTCGTATCCACCACGCAGGCCCAGTGCGGGTTAGTAAACATCACCTGTCTTCGATTTTTTTGTTCTGTATTTTGTTTTCCTTCGCCTTTTCGAGATATATTGCATGAACTGATAAAATACAACAAAATAACTATAATGTTAAATGTAGTAAATACCTACATTCACTATCAAACTGGGTTTTTTCAATTCCCTGTACTTAATGATAGTCGGATGACGTTTGTTATAATAACATAACCTCTGACCGGTGTTTATAAGATACTTTGCAGTTTACCTACTGTTTATCAATTTTACTAGTTAGTAGCCTTGCAATAAAGTTATTTTCTAATCGTCAACCAAATGACATTTAATTTCCTTGCCATCATTGTGAACTCTTATCTCAGTGCTTGATAACCAATTTTATTGCGTAAAAATAACGATACTCTCTCTGTAACCGTTATAAAAAAATAGCCGTTATTTTAGTTTAACAAACGGTATTTGTAAAATTAACATCATTGGCAACCTTTTTCCACCCACTGCTGAGTATAGGCCTCCTCCCTTTTGTGCCATGCTTCCCTGGGTCTTAATGATTCTCATCAGGACTTTCCCGCGATCTTCCGTAGGTCGTCCGCCCACTTGGTCGTAGGTCTACCAACGCTCCACCTACCGTCTCTCGGCAACCATTCCGTTAGGGCTCTGCTCCACCTGCCATCACCACGTCTAGCCAAGTGTCCTAAACATTGTTTACCGCCAAATTGAATATTTCAATCGTCGTTAAATAAAAAATCATCCAGATATTAAATATTATAAGAGTAGCCTACACTGCATCAGATGTGGTGGATGTGTTGCTAGGGTTGCTGCATCATCCAGAGGTGCGGGCAACGCTGCGACTGCTGCGGCTGCAGGGCGGGTACGAGGATGCGTCACGTCACGCGTCGCTCTGCTAGATGTGCCAACGACTACTATGGATGGACTGCCTACTCAAGGCTCAAGATTGCCTCAATGAGCCGTCTTATAATTATTTTAATTTCGCTGAGGTCTGACGTTCAATAATCGCAAGGGTCGATCTTCAAGGCTAAGCAATGCATGCTGAGGTCGGTCCGTGGATGGATGCCTCGGAAAGCACGTTATGTAGTTGGTCCCGGCTGTTATTTGTAGATCTTTGACGGTCATTACAAGTAGTCAGAAGCCCGAAAGTCTAGCAACCAGTCATACCAGGGGATATCGTATTACCCAGTAACTGGGCTGTGAAGATCAGATAGGCGGTCGCCCCATGTAAAATACTGGTATTCAGCTTTATCCGGTTAGACTGGAAGCCAACCCCAACATAATTTGGAAGAGGCTAGGCAGATGATGAGCAATGATTTGAGAGAAATAGGCCGAAGAGTCCCAAACGGAACCCTCCGCTGTCCGTCCGTCCGTCTGTCTGTCAGCGGGCTGTATCTCATTATGTATTTCTATTGTCGCTATAATAACAAAAAACTAAAATTAAAGGGGGTCCCGGATACATAAAATTTTGGATTTGAAAAAAAATCTTGCCTGTGGGGTAATAATTGTCTAGAACTCATCAAGTAGAGGATTTTATTTATTATTATTATCAAAAATCAAGAAATAGGTGCCGTGCCTGTAAAAATTGTCCGTTTTAGACCATTTTTATACGAGCTCTATCGAAACAACTAAACAAATTAGGCAATATACTGTACATAATCAACAAAAATTAAAAAAAAAAGGCTTTCAAAAGAATAAATCCACATCATTGGCTATTTATACTCTTATGCAAGCTGTACTTTCAAATATTAATAATAATTATATAACTACTGGCCTTTTTTTTATCTATCGAAGGTCTTCGATCTAGTGTCACACACGGCATATTGCTAGAAAAGTTAGAAGATATTGGGATTAGAGGACCAGTACGTCTGTCTGAACGCGATAAACTCAAAAACTACCGAACGGATTTTCAAACGGTTTTCACCAATGGATAGAGTGATTTATGAGGAAGGTTTTAGTGTATAATTAATTAAAGTTTTGTGTAAATTGGCTGAAATTTGACGATTATTGTTGAAGATGTCGGAAAAAATCATGCTGACTTCCCAACTTTATTGGTGTGTGCTGCGGAAATCGTAAAAGTTACATACAATTTATGTTTTACAGTTCATCTTAAAAATTTCAACAAAAAAGTCCGCGATGGCATATGTCTGTCTTCTAAGAATTTTAAGAATTTTAGAAATTTTATCTTTCAGAATTTGATAAAAATTTCATTGTTATTTCCGAAGCTATTTTGACCGGTATTATATCAATCCTTATCTAATAAACTATGTAACTTAAATTGAGCATTTAATTTAGATTAAAATATGCCTTGCCATCATTTCATTTAAATGAATGGTTTAAAAGATATCACAGATTCAAAATTACACGTAACAAAATAATTATGGTTGACGGCGGGCGCAGCGGTAGGAGTCAATGACCTTTTCCTCGGCTTTTAGGTACCTTATGTAATCCCCGTAATCCCGGTATCGATCAGTAGTATGTTCCCTTGGGATATTTTGTGTATATAAAAAAGATGGGTGATTTTCTGCAACTGCAAAAAATAAGTATGTGATTCACAATATCATTATGAATAGAAATATATATTTGCGATTTTTTTAATTTGAGATGAAAAAAATATACTTACTTCGTTTAGTATTTTCATTTAACTGAAAATGGCAGCCAATTCACATTATGACATTATTTTTGCCCTACCTTATATAAACACAAATAAATAAATATACTAAAACGAATAGGACAAACAATAGGAAAACATTACCGTTGTGATGATACTGTCAGCTTCTTGCGTTGCCATCCTGATTTCCTGGGGGAGCGCATTCCACAGATAGATAGACTGAATGAAGAAGGAAGAGTGAATAAAGTCTGTGCAGTGAGTGGGACATTGAAGAAGACAATTTTGATAAGAGCGTAGCTTCCTATTGTGGTTGGCGCAAATGTACTGAAAGTGGGGGGCTAGATAAGTAGGGGAACAGGAAGAATGATATCGGATGTCAAATAATAGATATGTACAATAATAGGACAGAAAGAATCAAGTAATGAAAACAAGGCGGTCAGCACCCTTTGCTCTCTGCGCTGGTGTATGGACAACCACTTTAGAAGCGACCGATACGCAGAGACATGATCATATTTGCGCAGATTAAAAACGAATCGAATGCAGTTATTGAGAAGACGATCAAATTTGTCGAGGATCAGATCATAACCATAATCGATTATAGAGAAAATTAAGGACTGCACAAGTATTGACTTCGTACTCGATGGTAATAATTTTTTCAATCCGTATAGAGCCCGCAGCGTTCCAGTAACCTTTTGGCTTACCCTTATGAATTGAGTACACCAATTCAGCGTACTCTCAGTGTGCATTCACGTCAGTGCTAAAAGAAACGATCCCAGGCTTTTATGGCTATCAAGTCCCTATTTAATTATTTGATAGCGTCAAATAATTCATCAACCTTTCTCTGACAGTACAACAGCATGTCATCTGCATACAGATGATACGTACACTGAAGTTCGGAAGTTATAAGATTAATAAAAATAGAAAACAGAAGAGGAGAAAGTATACCGCCTTGAGGAACGCCAGTTTCCAAATCACACCAGCATGAAGAAGAATTCCCAACATGAATGGACTAATGACTTTCTTGAAGGCAAGAGGAGAACCATTCCAGTGCTTCGGGATTGACCATAACATATGATAGAATGACTAACAGGATGTCGAGACCGGCAATATTAATGGCATTCGATAAATCAACCAACACTAGAGCATTAACTTTAGGGTCTTCCAGTCCTGCCCCTATATCGCCCAGTCACTTTAAAAAGGGTGGAAACAGTGCTGTGCCCAGGCCTGAACCCAGATTGAATAGGACTAATGAGTAAGATGCGATGAATAAAGGAGGAGAATTATCTGTGGACATAGGCCTCAAGCACTTCGGATAGGAAGAGAAAGACAGAAAATGTACGGAAGTCGGTAGGAAGAGAGGGATTAGAAATATCAGGTAGTGGACAAACATAGGCTTTGCACCACAAGAAAGGGAATACTCCGGTGTATAGGGAAAAAATTATAATATGGGTAATTGCGGGTAGGAAATGATCCACAAGATAAAAAGAACCCCGGCTCCTAACCTCTCCCAGTGTTGAGAAGAAAGGTTTCCAGTTACGAACCTTAAAACAATAGTCAATATTAGTTTTTGTGAAAAAGGTTTAATAAATTCTTTAATATTTAATTAGATACAAAAGGCACAAACTGTCTTAAATAATTAAAATTACATTTTAGAAAATTGTTTAATATCCCGAAAATCATTAAAGTATTGCACCTGAACGGTTGTAGATGGATGTGATATTAGTTTCTCATGTATTTCTGATTGAATACATTTTAACTCATCACTACAATGTTTTGAGATCACCTTAGAAACTACTAGATAACTAGGAACAAAATCATTATCATGAAGCATGTATTTTAGGGTTTCTAGTACAAACACGTCGTTATTTAGAAAATTAAACATTTCAAACATTTTTTCGATAGCTTCAGCAAACAGACAATGTATTGTGGGACTATATAGCTCTGTGTCTTCTTTTAAACAGTTTACTATTATGGGACCCAATGATGGAGATATTTTAAAATGAATATGTTTCCATACATTTTCCAAAGCACTTAACAGTCGCCCATCTCGAAACTGTGATTCTGATAACTTGGAAAACTCAAGTACAATAGACATACATCCCTCTTCGTTCAATAATTTAACGTATTCTGCTATAAGTTTGAAACTAGTAAACAACACGTAGTTTTTCAACACGGGTAATCGATTTTCTATTTTAGTTT
This sequence comes from Agrochola lychnidis, assembly GCA_963680765.1. NCBI lineage: Eukaryota > Metazoa > Arthropoda > Insecta > Lepidoptera > Noctuidae > Agrochola > Agrochola lychnidis. Next base: position 9,878,872 of record OY796868.1, on the reverse strand, counting down.
TTATTTCCACAAACAGTTTCACGGGTATATGTGTTTTATTCAAAGTAATATATGTTCTAAAATACCAAACCAAAGATTCTAAAAAATTCTTAAAATTATCTCTAATATAATAATGGCCTGAACGCATCTCATCCCACAACTCAAAAGCCTTATCCATTGCTAGATCTAACACTCTTCCAAATCTCTGAAGCTGATCTTCCTCACTTTTACCGCACAATACGTAACATGCAAAAATATCTATGAATTGACTTTCATATAAACAAAATTTTGATACTGCCGGTGACAGCATTTCATCGGCTACGAAATCTCTATCGAGTAAATCCATTATATTTGGAGTATATTTTATTAAATCATCCACATAATGTTCGAAATTTTGGTCACGTGGCAACCCATATATAAACACGTAACTCTTCATAAAATATTCTGCTCGTACACTAAGGGGAACACGTTGAACGTGACCTAATTTACCTGAAAATATACAATTCATAAATGTGCTCAATAATTCCCACAGTTCCTTTTCAACAGTTGGGTTTTTTACCTTGCACATCCGTTCATAAGTGTGTTTGAAAAGAATGCATTGAATTGAATGATTAGCTGTTGTGTACCAAACTGCTAAATATGTTGACATTAGTTCATCGGACCTAAGTTTAAAATATACTAGATGAAGTCCAAACTTTTGTAAGGAGACTGGTGCATCTAACAATTTCGGCAAATGCTCACGACTCTCGACTTCACTCATATTGTACAAAATTGCATTTAGTGAAGGGACTGCATGTTGTAAGTAATCTCCTTTAGCGTACCACAAAACCGTATCTAAGGAAATCAGAGGTCTGGCCAGGTGCAAATGTTTTGCGATATTTTTCTGTATGCTAATTTCTGCTTCGTCTGCTTCCCTCCAATTTATCTTGAAATAGTCGGGGACATGATTTTTTGCCATTTCTGTTATTTGTTTTTGTGGAAGAAGCGTGAAGAGACCCGTAATAACGGCCTTTTGTCCACTAGGTTTGTTCAAATGTAGTAAGTAGGCGTCGGTCCAGTGCTGGGCGAGTGAGTGCGGCCAGTAGACGCGCAGCTTGGCGAGCAGACGTCGCAGCGAGACAGCGTTGTTAGTTCGCCACGTATCTATTTCTTTGTCGTGGCGCATCAGCAGCTGCGGCTTGTGCTTCAGCGCGTTCAGGCACGCTTCCTCAGTCAGACACAGTGACAACGACTCCTCAAACATGTGCTTCCGCCACGATTTCTTCATGTTGTACAAACAGGACATGTCTGTTTTCCACATATTCTCTTGTTTAATCTTAATTAACTCCTTAATTTTCTCAAGTACGAATGGGAACTTAGTGATATCTTTTTCCCAATCTCTTAACAAAGTCAAGACATTCTTTAATTGAATTACAGTCTCTCTGAAATCTGATTCTGTTGCTATGTTTTCAGTTTGAACCTTCTTGAATACGGAATTAAGGAGATAAGTAAACATTTTGGACATTTTGCTATTTTGTTCTTGATTCAGTTTTTTCTGAATTTTTTTAAAAGTATTCCAAGTCAGCTTCTGTTCTATGATTTCCTTTACCGGTTCATCTCGCAAAACTTTATAAAGAGTTATGGATTCGAGACACAGTTGTACGTCGTTTTCTGATTCAGTGTACACTCCCATGCTGTGGAACAAATGATCCAAAACGTTCCAAGTTTCTACGCCGAAACTGTGAGTAGATATTTGTGAAAGCAGATTATTGACGAACTGAATCTTGAATTTGAACGGTTCATTTATATGTTTTTCATTGAAAAATTTAAGCAATAGTTTAATACACAGTTCGCTTTTTCGTGTGCACGTGATTAAAACTGAAAGCATGGCACATCGTTCAGAGGGTGAGCGCTCTTGACGTATAAGCTTTTTTATTTTTTGCGATGCAACATGAAATGGGGCGAACTCATACCACTGGTAAGGCTTTATATTGGATTCGATAATTCGTCTTTCTTCTTCTGAAAATAGTAATTTCATCTCAGTTTTATCGATGAATGTTTTCTTTACGAATTTAAATCTCTCTTCTGTTGGCATATTCCTAACGAAATGTCTTAATGTATTATGATCGTATAAACGGGGTCCCAATCTTCTTGCATGCTTATATAGAAAACCTTTAGTTTTTTTCTTTTCTAAATATTTAGCTACTACGGAAAGGTCGATTATATCAGCGTATTTATCAAAATCGTCTAATATTCTTTGCGGGCACGTTTTCATAAGTACCTCTGATTTCTTTTTTCCCAATTCAGGAAAGTAATCGTATTCTTTGTCTTCCAGTATGGTTAATACGTCTTCAGTATGGGACTTTAATAAAAATAAAATTTCGTGTTTCACAACTTTTATGCTGCGTGATTCGACCCTTGCATAGTAAGCGAGAAAATGAGCAGATCTTCTGCACAAACGCTTAAAAAGAGATAGTGGTATGAGACGTTCGTTTTTTATAACATTTTCTATGAAAGGAATGGAGCAGTTTTGCAACCATTTGTAAGCACTGTCGGTTTCTTTAAGGTATTCATAAAAGGCTTCGACTCGACTTTCGTCTTTCAGATTTAGTCTAATGTGAAGCATGAGTTTGTTAAATGTTTTGGTGTTCATGCTAGGTAATAGTTGTGTGTGTAGATACTCTGGGTTGATGATGTTTGCGTATTGCTGCTCGGTGATTAGCCACGTGGATTTTTTAATAGCTGTCGCCGCATACAGCATGTCGTTAGATTTCATTACTTCGATGATATAGTCTACATTTCTGTTTTTACTGGCGATGTCTATTTTCAGAAGGTTGTCAATGTCGCTGTCATCGCCACTAATGTTACATAATTCATAATGTTTATTAGCAACCGCATCTTGGACAAGCTTGTTGTAGTGTTGGCGCTTTTTGCCGAGTGTGTCTCCTTCTAGCGTCACCAGCGGCATTGTGATCATCTGGAAGTTAAATATTTGAATTGTTACATTCATTACAAATATAAGATTAGTACGACATTGGGCCAGAAACAACGATTTTGCAGTAATTATTAATATATCGATATATATTTTACTAAACCATAGGGTTTCCGTATGGATTGAGGAGCCATGTCTCATATTTAAACGACGGTAATATCAATATTTAGTAGTAAATAGGCGTCCATAACATAGCAGTATATATTACATAGCAGGATAACACATTACATAGCAAGATACTATATTATATAGCAGGATACTACATTATATACTATATTTTATAGCAGGATACTACATTATATACTATATTATATAGCAGGATACTATATTACAAAGCAGGATACTAAATAACATAGCAGGATACTATATTATATACTATATTACATAGCAGGATAATATATTATATAGAAGGATACTATATTATATACTATATTACATAGAAGGATACTATATTATATACTATATTAAATAGCAGGATACTATATTATATACTATATTACATAGAAGGATACTATATTATATACTATATTACATAGCAGGATACTATATTATATACTATATTACATAGCAGGATACTATATTATATACTATATTACATAGCAGGATAATATATTATATACAATATTACATAGCAGGATAATATATTATATACTATATTATATAGCACGATAATATATTATATACTATATTATATAGCAGGATACTATATTACATAGCAGGATACTATATTATATAGCAGGATACTATATTATATATTATATTAAAAAGAAGGATACTATATTATATACTATATTACATAGCAGGATACTATATTATATACTATATTACATAGCAGGATACTATATTATATACTATATTACATAGCAGGATAATATATTATATACTGTATTATATAGCAGGATACTGTATTATATACTGTATTATATACTTTATTACATAGCAGGATACTATATTATATACTATATTACATAACAGGATACTATATTATAAACTATATTACATAGCAGGATACTATATTATATACTATATGACATAGCAGGATACTATATTATATACTATATGACATAGCAGGATACTACATTATATACAATATAACACAGCAGGATACTATATTATATACTATATTACATAGCAGGATACTATATTATATACTATATTACATAGCAGGATACTATATTATATACTATATTACATAGCAGGATAATATATTATATACTATATTATATAGCAGGATACTATATTATATACTGTATTATATACTTTATTACATAGCAGGATACTATATTATATACTATATGACATAGCAGGATACTATATTATATACTATATTATATAGCAGGATACTATATTATATACTATATTACAAAGAAGGATACTATATTATATACTATATTACATAGCAGGATACTATATTATATACTATATTTTATAGCAGGATACTATATTACATAGCAGGATACTACATTATATACAATATAACACAGCAGGATACTATATTATATACTATATTACATAGCAGGATACTATATTATATACTATATTACATAGCAGGATACTATATTATATACTATATTACATAGCAGGATAATATATTATATACTATATTATATAGCAGGATACTATATTATATACTGTATTATATACTTTATTACATAGCAGGATACTACATTATATACTATATTACATAACAGGATACTATATTATAAACTATATTACATAGCAGGATACTATATTATATACTATATGACATAGCAGGATACTATATTATATACTATATGACATAGCAGGATACTATATTATATACTATATTATATACTTTATTACATAGCAGGATACTATATTATAAACTATATTACATAGCAGGATACTATATTATATACTATATTACATAGCAGGATAATATATTATATACTATATTATATACTTTATTACATAGCAGGATACTATATTATATACTATATTACATAGCAGGATACTATATTATATACTATATTACATAGCAGGATACTATATTATATACTATATTACATAGCAGGATACTATATTATATACTATATTACAAAGAAGGATACTATATTATATACAATATTACATAGCAGGATACTATATTATATAGCAGGATACTATATTATATACTATATTACAAAGAAGGATACTATATTATATACTATATTACATAGCAGGATACTATATTATATACTATATTTTATAGCAGGATACTATATTACATAGCAGGATACTACATTATATACAATATAACACAGCAGGATACTATATTATATACTATATTACATAGCAGGATACTATATTATATACTATATTACATAGCAGGATAATATATTATATACTATATTATATAGCAGGATACTATATTATATACTATATTACATAGCAGGATACTATATTATATACAATATTACATAGCAGGATAATATATTATATACAATATTACATAGCAGGATACTATATTATATACTATATTACATAGCAGGATAATATATTATATACAATATTACATAGCAGGATACTATATTATATGCTATATTACAAAGAAGGATACTATATTATATACTATATTACAAAGAAGGATACTATATTATATACTATATTACATAGCAGGATACTATATTATATACTATATTATATAGCAGGATACTATATTACATAGCAGGATACTACATTATATACAGTATAACATAGCAGGATACTATATTATATACTATATTACATAGCAGGATAATATATTATATACAATATTACATAGCAGGATACAATATTACATAGAAGGATACTATATTACATAGCAGGATACTATATTATATACTATATTACATAGCAGGATAATATATTATATACTATATTATATAGCAGGATACTATATTATATACTATATTATATACTATATTATATAGCAGGATACTATATTATATACTATATTATATAGCAGGATACTATATTATATACTATATTACAAAGAAGGATACTATATTATATACTATATTACATAGCAGGATACTATATTATATACTATATTATATAGCAGGATACTATATTACATAGCAGGATACTACATTATATACAATATAACATAGCAGGATACTATATTATATACTATATTACAAAGAAGGATACTATATTATATACTATATTACATAGCAGGATACTATATTATATAGCAGGATACTATATTACATAGCAGGATACAATATTACATAGAAGGATACTACATTATATACTATATGACATAGCAGGATACTATATTATATACTATATTATATAGCAGGATACTATATTATATACTATATTACAAAGAAGGATACTATATTATATACTATATTACATAGCAGGATACTATATTATATAGCAGGATACTATATTACATAGCAGGATACAATATTACATAGAAGGATACTATATTATATACTATATTACATAGCAGGATACTATATTATATACTATATTACAAAGAAGGATACTATATTATATACAATATTACATAGCAGGATACTATATTATATACTATATGACATAGCAGGATACTATATTATATACTATATTATATAGCAGGATACTATATTATATACTATATTACAAAGAAGGATACTATATTATATACTATATTACATAGCAGGATACTATATTATATACTATATTATATAGCAGGATACTATATTATATACTATATTTTATAGCAGGATACTACATTATATACAATATTACATAGCAGGATACTACATTATATACAATATAACACAGCAGGATACTATATTATATACTATATTACATAGCAGGATACTATATTATATAGCAGGATACTATATTACATAGCAGGATACAATATTACATAGAAGGATACTACATTATATACTATATGACATAGCAGGATACTATATTATATACTATATTATATAGCAGGATACTATATTATATACTATATTACAAAGAAGGATACTATATTATATACTATATTACATAGCAGGATACAATATTACATAGAAGGATACTATATTATATACTATATTACATAGCAGGATACTATATTATATACTATATTACATAGCAGGATACTATATTATATACAATATTACATAGCAGGATATTATATTATATACTATATTACATAACAGGATACAATATTACATAGAAGGATACTATATTATATACTATATGACATAGCAGGATACTATATTATATACTATATTACAAAGAAGGATACTATATTATATACTATATTACATAGCAGGATACTATATTATATACTATATTTTATAGCAGGATACTACATTATATACAATATAACATAGCAGGATACTATATTATATACTATATTACATAGCAGGATACTATATTATATACTATATTACATAGCAGGATACTATATTATATACTATATTACATAGCAGGATAATATATTATATACTATATTATATAGCAGGATACTATATTATATACTATATTACATAGCAGGATAATATATTATATACAATATTACATAGCAGGATACTATATTATATACTATATTATATAGCAGGATACTATATTATATACTATATTACATAGCAGGATACTATATTATATACTATATTACATAGCAGGATAATATATTATATACTATATTATATACTTTATTACATAGCAGGATACTATATAATATACTATATTATATACAATATTACATAGCAGGATATTATATTATATACTATATTACATAACAGGATAATATATTATATACTATATTATATAGCAGGATACTATATTATATACTATATTATATAGCAGGATACTATATTATATACTATATTACATAGCAGGATACTATATTATATACTATATTACATAGCAGGATACTATATTATATACTATATTACATAGCAGGATAATATGTTATATACTATATTACATAGCAGGATACTATATTATATACTATATTATATACTATATTACATAGCAGGATACTATATTATATACTATATTACATAGCAGGATAATATACTATATTATATAGCAGGATACTATATTATATACTATATTACATAGCAGGATACTATATTACATAGCAGGATACTATATTATATACTATATTACATAGCAGGATAATATATTATATACTATATTATATAGCAGGATACTATATTACATAGAAGGATACTATATTATATACTATATTACATAGCAGGATACTATATTATATACTATATTACATAGCAGGATAATATATTATATACTATATTATATACTTTATTACATAGCAGGATACTATATAATATACTATATTACATAGCAGGATAATATATTATATACTATATTACATAACAGGATACAATATTACATAGAAGGATACTACATTATATACTATATGACATAGCAGGATACTATATTATATACTATATTACAAAGAAGGATACTATATTATATACTATATTACATAGCAGGATACTATATTATATACTATATTACATAGCAGGATAATATATTATATACTATATTATATAGCAGGATACTATATTATATACTATATTACATAGCAGGATACTACATTATATACTATATAACATAGCAGGATACTATATTATATACTATATTATATACTATATTACATAGCAGGATAATATGTTATATACTATATTACATAGCAGGATACTATATTATATACTATATTATATACTATATTACATAGCAGGATACTATATTATATACTATATTACATAGCAGGATAATATATTATATACTATATTATATAGCAGGATACTATATTATATACTATATTACATAGCAGGATACTATATTATATACTATATTACATAGCAGGATACTATATTATATACTATATTACATAGCAGGATAATATATTATATACTATATTATATACAATATTACATAGCAGGATATTATATTATATACTATATTACATAACAGGATACAATATTACATAGAAGGATACTACATTATATACTATATGACATAGCAGGATACTATATTATATACTATATTACATAGCAGGATACTATATTATATACTATATTACAAAGAAGGATACTATATTATATACTATATTACATAGCAGGATACTATATTATATACTATATTATATAGCAGGATACTATATTACATAGCAGGATACAATATTACATAGAAGGATACTATATTATATACTATATTACATAGCAGGATACTATATTATATACTATATTACATAGCAGGATACTATATTATATACAATATTACATAGCAGGATATTATATTATATACTATATTACATAACAGGATACAATATTACATAGAAGAATACTATATTATATACTATATGACATAGCAGGATACTATATTATATACTATATTACAAAGAAGGATACTATATTATATACTATATTACAAAGAAGGATACTATATAATATACTATATTTTATACAATATTACATAGCAGGATATTATATTATATACTATATTACATAACAGGATACAATATTACATAGAAGGATACTACATTATATACTATATGACATAGCAGGATATTATATTATATACTATATTATATAGCAGGATACTATATTATATACTATATTACAAAGAAGGATACTATATTATATACTATATTACATAGCAGGATACTATATTATATACTATATTATATAGCAGGATACTATATTACATAGCAGGATACAATATTACATAGAAGGATACTATATTATATACTATATTACATAGCAGGATACTATATTATATACTATATTACATAGCAGGATACTATATTATATACAATATTACATAGCAGGATATTATATTATATACTATATTACATAACAGGATACAATATTACATAGAAGAATACTATATTATATACTATATGACATAGCAGGATACTATATTATATACTATATTACAAAGAAGGATACTATATTATATACTATATTACAAAGAAGGATACTATATTATATACTATATTACATAGCAGGATACTATATTATATACTATATTATATAGCAGGATACTATATTACATAGCAGGATACTACATTATATACAATATAACATAGCAGGATACTATATTATATACTATATTACATAGCAGGATAATATATTATATACTATATTACATAGCAGGATACTATATTATATACTATATTACATAGCAGGATAATATATTATATACTGTATTATATACTTTATTACATAGCAGGATACTATATTATATACTATATTACATAGCAGGATAATATATTATATACTTTATTACATAGCAGGATACTATATTATATACTATATTACATAGCAGGATAATATATTATATACTTTATTACATAGCAGGATACTATATTATATACTATATTACATAGCAGGATACTATATTATATACTATATTACATAGCAGGATACTATATTATATACTATATTACAAAGAAGGATACTATATTATATACATATATTATATACAATATTACATAGCAGGATACTATATTATATACTATATTTTATAGCAGGATACTACATTATATACAATATAACATAGCAGGATACTATATTATATACTATATTACATAGCAGGATACTATATTATATACTATATTTTATAGCAGGATACTATATTACATAGCAGGATACTACATTATATACTATATAACATAGCAGGATACTATATTATATACTATATTACATAGCAGTATACTATATTATATACTATATTACATAGCAGGATAATATATAAAATACTATATTATATACTTTATTACATAGCAGGATACTATATAATATACTATATTATATACAATATTACATAGCAGGATATTATATTATATACTATATTACATAACAGGATACAATATTACATAGAAGGATACTATATTATATACTATATGACATAGCAGGATACTATATTATATGCTATATTACAAAGAAGGATACTATATTATATACTATATTACAAAGAAGGATACTATATTATATACTATATTACATAGCAGGATACTATATTATATACTATATTATATAGCAGGATACTATATTACATAGCAGGATACTACATTATATACAATATAACATAGCAGGATACTATATTATATACTATATTACATAGCAGGATAATATATTATATACTATATTATATACTTTATTACATAGCAGGATACTATATAATATACTATATTATATACAATATTACATAGCAGGATATTATATTATATACTATATTACATAACAGGATACAATATTACATAGAAGGATACTATATTATATACTATATGACATAGCAGGATACTATATTATATACTATATTACATAGCAGGATACTATATTATATACTATATTATATAGCAGGATACTATATTATATACTATATTATATAGCAGGATACTATATTACATAGCAGGATACAATATTACATAGAAGGATACTATATTATATACTATATTACATAGCAGGATACTTTATTATATACTATATTACATAGCAGGATAATATATTATATACTGTATTATATACTTTATTACATAGCAGGATACTATATTATATACTATATTACATAGCAGGATAATATATTATATACTATATTACATAGCAGGATACTATATTATATACTATATATCAGAGTACCTATTTGATGTGCGTCACGGATGTCAATCAGTCATAAGCTCTCTATTTACTTCTCGCGAATTAAATATAAATACAAGTTTGTTTTGCAAAACTTTATTGTGGAAATACATGCATTAGTGCAACTTACAAGTGACAATATTTCCCAGTGTTTATGTGCTGTGTTAAATAAAATAAACTCTAAAAACATTTTATCGTTCCCAGAAAATATTTAAGTACCTGACACCCGAAAGAAAATAAACAGTGTTTTATTCGTGAACGGAAAACAAACTGTGACCAAACTTTAGTGTGTGCGCACCTTTACACCGATACTGTGCTTAGCTTATGGTGTCTATCCGTACCATACACACCGTAAAAACTGCCATAAACATAATTCTCAAAAAAGCGCCATCTGTTGCCTTATCGGTGCACTACTTGGACAGATCGATACCACAAATACATCAACAAGTTTACGATGGCTAAGTGCGGCGGCTGTGGCAAGTTTCTGTCGTCGACAGAGGCTGCAAATTGCAGCAAATGTAGATCTTGGTACCATCGAGCGTGTGTAGGCATTCAGAGTACAGGCCCTATGGCGACTTCCTGGCACTGTCCTGAGTGCAATAAGAACGTGGTGAGGGACAACCGGGCCGAAACACCGGTACGGGCGCGTGCACCAGCGTCAGCTGCACACGAGGTAAACCTTATGGCTACCAGCCCTATAAATAGCATAGCCTTAGACGCCACTAAGGAGCTCAACCTAGACATCCTAAGGGCAGAGCTTAACTTATTTAAAGAGGATTTTTTGAAAACGGTTCGGGATGAATTTCAACTGCTCCGTGATGACTTGTCGGAGCTGAGGTCCTCTCTAAAAGCCACTAACGATAGGATGAGTAATTTGGAGGATAGAGTTGCTGTTTTAGAGCACAAAGATACTCACTCCCAAGTATCGTCGGGGGTGGACGAATTGATCTCACAACTGAGGAACGATATCAATGACCGAGATCAGGAGCTGCTCGCAAATGATATCCAGATCTCAAACATACCCGAGACTAATGGTGAAAATCCAATCCACACGGTGATGTTAGTTGCGACTAAGATTGGAGTTAAAATCGAGGCGCGTGACATAGTGAGCGCCGAGCGTGTAGGAGGTAGGCGCATCAACGCGACACAGGCGTCGGCGCCGGTGGAGACCCGCCCCCGTTTCCTCGTCGTGCGCCTTGCACGCCGCGACCTGCGTGACGAGCTGCTGGACGGTGCACGAGTGCGACGCGGCTTGACTACTGCTGACCTTGACTTGCCGGGCCCGCCGAAGCGCTTTTACGTGAACGAGCGCCTTACGAAGGTAAATCGAGAGTTGTTTCGGAGCGCTCGTGAAGCTGGCAGTCGCCTGGGTTGGCAATTTGTATGGTCAAAGCGAGGCCGTATTCTCGCCCGGTACAAACCTGGAGACGCCTCTTGCCAAATCCGTTGTCAGGCTGACTTACAGCGCACCTTCGGAGATACATCGGCGCCGGGTAGCGGCGGCAATAGCAATAGCACCCAATAGAATTACTTTTTTGTTTATTTTTTTTTGTTTTATTATTCTCGTTATTTGTCTACATAATATTCTTTATTATACTGTTACGCTGATTTTTAAAGTAAGTTTAGTTGTGGTAAGTGTCAGTATTTCAAAAGTAATATTAAGTTTGTGTTGCTACTATCTACTAAATATGTTGGTAGGTGTGTGTCTCGCGGCGCACCTCAGTCAACTTCATAATACGCACGTATACGTAAACCAGTTTTATAACACTACACATATTTATCTACACCTATTAATTACAAAACTACTTTTTCATTTTACAAGCCGATTATTTACAAATCTTAGAATAACTAATCTATTATTTACATACAGCAGTTTAAAATCTTTGTGTATTTTTCATTTTATTATAATCACTATTTACATATTTACAATTATTGGACTAAGACTAATATTATTTTATGAAATTGGATTTGGAACTATTAAATGTACACTTATAATATTGACATTGTTAACTATCGGAATTATTTTATATTATTATAATGATGACTAAAGGAGAAAAGTTCCTTAAAGTTGGTTTTCTGAATGCTGGTTCATTGGGTACAGGTCATGATAACCTTGTTGGTGCAATCGACAGGCATTGTTTTGACGTTATGGCCATTAATGAAACTTGGCTGCGACCGGGCGAGGAGGGGCGCGCTCCGGTGGTGCCGGGCTACCGTCTGCGTCACACACCGCGGCCAGCGAGTGTGCGCTCGGGTCGTGGTGGGGGCGTCGGCTTTTATCTGCGGCGGGGACTGAGCGCACGAACTTGGACTGGCGCGGTCGATCCCAGGTTCGAATCGGTCGAACAAATGTGGCTAATGCTCTCAGTGAATGGCAAAAAAATTGCTATAGGTACAGCGTACCGGCCACCATGGTTTGACCTTGTTCTTTTCCTGGACGCCATAACGGACTCGCTTAGCTCACTGGGAAATTGTGACCATTACATAATACTAGGTGATTTTAATGTTAACTTGCTGGACACAAGCTGCATAAAAACCAAAAAAACTAACGAGTTTCTGAATAGCCTCAGTCTTACTCAATTGGTCACTTCTCCTACTCACTTCACAGCCTCCAGTGAAACTCTCATCGATCTCTTGTGTACCGACCTAAGAGCAAGATACACGTCAGTAGAATCTTTTGGTTCACTTAACGGTCATTCCATCATAGTTGGGGAATTTCACGTAAAACGTGATAAGTTTAAACCATACGTTATAAAATTTAGGCCACTTAAAAATGTATGCATGGATAACCTTAATATGGACTTGTTTCTTTTATGTCTTGAAAGTATTTCCTCGCTTGAAAATGTAAATGATATGGTGCATGTATTTAACTCCCAAATAATTTCACTATTCGATGTTCACGCACCAATCAAAACATGTACTGTCAAAGAAAAGTCGTATCCGTGGATTACTGATACGATTAAACTCATGATGCGTTTACGGGATGATGCATTAACCTGTTCCAAGAAAACTAAATCAGATTCTAAAAAAGAATACTACAAAGAGTTAAAGTCCCTTGTGTTAAGTTCTTTGTACAACGAAAAAGTTGCGTTTTTCAGGCATAATATAAATAATAAAAAAAAGAACCCTAAACTGTTATGGAAAAATCTTAAATCCACATTATCACCCTTTAAACCTAGACAAGACCTTCCGTCGCATTTTGCAGATCCAAATCTAATTAATAATACTTTTTTGATAGTTCCCGGTAACCCCGTTGCAAGCAAAACACTTATGACTTATTTTGAGAACCATAGACACGGTGACGCAATTTTCTCAATCAATCCTGTGGAACAGAATGATATCAGTCGCATTATCTCTAACCTTAAAAGTAACGCCGAAGGTTATGACAACATTACCCTTGACATGCTAAATATGACTCTGCCATATGCACTAAGTACTGTAACTGACATTATAAACTGCTCAATAGTGACGTCAACTTTCCCTGACCAATGGAAAATTGCTTCCGTTAGGCCCTTACCAAAAAATGCCAATCCAATTGATGTAAAAGACTTGCGCCCTATTAGCATTTTACCATGTCTGTCTAAAGTTTTAGAGAAGATCGTTAGCCACCAATTAACGCATTTTCTGGAACAAAATACCGTGTTACCGGACTTACAGTCTGGTTTCAGAAAACAGCGCAGTACTGCCACTGCCTTATTGGATGTTACTGATAATCTATTATCAGCCCAAGATAAAGGAATGTGTTCATTGCTAGTCTTGCTAGATTTTTCCCGGGCATTTGACGCAATTAATATCCCGTTATTACTGTCGAAGCTAACTTATTACGGATTTGACTCCAGTGCTACGCAATGGTTCCGTAGCTACCTTAGTGATAGGAAACAATTTGTGGATCTACGTTTGGGTGACGGAACTGCTCTTACATCAACTCTTACTTCCATTGAGAGAGGGGTTCCGCAGGGATCTATATTAGGCCCAATTATGTTTATTTTATACTGTGCAGATATCATTAAATGCCTCCAGAGGTGCAAGTACCACATATACGCCGATGACGTCCAACTTTACATATCCTTTAGACCAGATGAGTACGATAGTGCCATCAAAGATCTAAACGATGACCTACGTAGAATCGCCGTCTGGTCTGAAGAGAACTGCCTGTCGCTAAACCCAACCAAAACCAAATACATGGTATTTGGCACAAGACAGCAACTAGCAAAGCTACCCGCAACGTTTCACCTTGAGTTAATGGGCGAACAAATTGTCAGAGTCAATGAGGCCCGGAATCTTGGTCTTATTTTGGATAGAGACCTTCGTTTCGAAAAACACGTAGCCGATTCAGTGAGAAATTGTTTTTACCGCCTGAAAGTTCTGTACAAGATTAGGCCTTACTTGTCTGAAACACTACGGGAACAGCTTGTGGAAACCCTGGTTCTATCTAGGTTGAACTACGCTGACACAGTGTACGGCCCGCGCCTATTAGCTCGTACAGACCGCCTCATCCAAAGGGTACAAAACGCTTGTGCGCGGTTTTGTTACAATATCCCTCGCAGAAGCCATGTAACACCTTTTCTAAACAAGCATTTTTCTCTAAAAATGAAATCCAGGCGCAAACTGCACTTGGCTTGCCTTTTGTTCGGTGTTGTTAAATACCAGAAACCGGACTACCTGTACGACAAGTTGAGTTGGATAGCGAGTAGACGAGAATGTGGGAGAAGGCAATGCTCGCAGCAACTCTCGACCCAGTCTCATAGTACAGCAGCTTTTAGAGGTAGTTTCCGTTATGCGGCTTCTAAAGTGTGGAATAACCTGCCACCACCTCTTCGAGCGATAGAAACGATCGACACATTTAGAAGACGCTTACGGCAGTATCTCATGGATTCGCAACGGAAGCTAGACATGATCAACCTTAATGTTTCGTTGATATAAATTGTATTATGATAAAGTTATCTATTATTTATTGACGTACAGTCCCTTTAGTCCTTTTTTTATTTGTTTGTTTGTTTATTGTGCAACCATGCCATCATAATTATTTTGTTAAATACCACTGTTTAAATCTTTAATTATCTTTTAACTTAATTGTATCATATCGATTTTATTATTATTTGCTACACATATTTATTTATTCTTTATTTAAATATTTACACACACTATAAAACTGATTTACATCCGTAAGACGTACTCGTAACATAAGGTTCAGTTGAAAACCAGCGTCAGGCACTAGTTGTCTGGCATTTATGCTGAACTAGGCCTATTTGTCGCAGCCGTGAGGCACACAATACTGTTTTAAACTTTCTTTGCTTTTTCCTGTTTTTTTTTTTGTTTGTTTTTGAAAACTGTGTGCCTTAACCTGTGTCAAATAAATTTATTTTCTTTCTTTCTTTCTTTCTTTCTATATTACATAGCAGGATACTATATTATATACTATATTACATAGCAGGATAATATATTATATACTGTATTATATACTTTATTACATAGCAGGATACTATATTATATACTATATTACATAGCAGGATACTATATTATATACTATATTACATAGCAGGATAATATATAAAATACTATATTATATACTTTATTACATAGCAGGATACTATATAATATACTATATTATATACAATATTACATAGCAGGATATTATATTATATACTATATTACATAACAGGATACAATATTACATAGAAGGATACTATATTATATACTATATGACATAGCAGGATACTATATTATATACTATATTATATAGCAGGATACTATATTATATACTATATTATATAGCAGGATACTATATTATATACTATATTACATAGCAGGATACTATATTATATACTATATTACATAGCAGGATACTATATTATATACTATATTACATAGCAGGATAATATATTATATACTATATTATATAGCAGGATACTATATTATATACTATATTATATAGCAGGATACTATATTATATACTATATTACATAGCAGGATACTATATTATATACTATATTACATAGCAGGATAATATATTATATACTATATTACAAAGAAGGATACTATATTATATACAATATTACATAGCAGGATACTATATTATATACTATATGACATAGCAGGATACTATATTATATACTATATTATATAGCAGGATACTATATTATATACTATATTACAAAGAAGGATACTATATTATATACTATATTACATAGCAGGATACTATATTATATACTATATTTTATAGCAGGATACTACATTATATACAATATAACATAGCAGGATACTATATTATATACTATATTACAAAGAAGGATACTATATTATATACTATATTACATAGCAGGATACTATATTATATACTATATTTTATAGCAGGATACTACATTATATACAATATAACATAGCAGGATACTATATTATATACTATATTACATAGCAGGATACTATATTATATACTATATTACATAGCAGGATACTATATTATATACTATATTACATAGCAGGATAATATATTATATACTATATTATATAGCAGGATACTATATTATATACTATATTACATAGCAGGATAATATATTATATACAATATTACATAGCAGGATACTATATTATATACTATATTACATAGCAGGATACTATATTATATACTATATTACATAGCAGGATACTATATTATATACTATATTCTATAGCAGGATACTACATTATATACTATATAACATAGCAGGATACTATATTATATACTATATTACATAGCAGGATAATATATTATATACTTTATTACATAGCAGTATACTATATTATATACTATATTACATAGCAGGATAATATATTATATACTATATTATATAGCAGGATACTATATTATATACTATATTACATAGCAGGATAATATATTATATACAATATTACATAGCAGGATACTATATTATATACTATATTACATAGCAGGATACTATATTATATACTATATTACATAGCAGGATACTATATTATATACAGAAGAAAGAAAATTCGTTTATTTACGGTAAACATGACACAAAGAAATATAAAAAACACGTAAATAACAAATTGGGGGAAAATATGCGTCACATCCACGCAAAACGGCCATCGCTCAGCATAAAGCTGCGACCCCATGAGAGACAGAGCCCCAGCGCTGGTTTTCAGCGATAGCCGGCGCTGACGTGATGACGTCAACCCGTGCAGCATATAGTGAAAATAACTAATCAAAAATAAGATAAATACAATACTAGTCCTAAATGTTTATACAAATATAATATTTAAAATGGCAACATTTCGTGCCGTCGGCGACTCACGCGCCGCATACTTATTTACAATCTGTGCGCGTAGCTGTCAAAAAATATTTGCTTGACGTTTTGACTTATTGGGTAATTATTACATTGCTGCCATTTGTAGATCTTTGACAGTCGTTACGGGTAGTTAGAAGCCCAAAAAGTCTGACAACCAGTCTTACCAAGGGGTATCGTGTTACCTAGTAACTAGGTTGTGGAGGTCAGATAGGCAGTCGCTCCATGTAAAATACTGGTATTCAGCTGCATCCGGTTAGACTGGAAGCCGACTCCAACATAGTTGGGAAAAGGCTAGGCAGATGATATTACATGTACTCAGTACTGGTTTAACATGGCGTATTATGTAATGAATGTTATGATGCAAAGCAATATATGAACAAATAACACAGGATGTTAAAAATTGTATTACTGACTGTCTGATGTGGATTGTGGATTGTCTTAGTCGGAAAAGGTGTATGTACTTATCACGTTTTTGTGACATCTAGTAAATTCAATATTCTTAATAACGTTCACTCAAAAATATACGCTCAGGCGGAGGTGAATACATAAAGGAAACGCGGGCCCCCTTTTGCATGGAGCCCGTAGCAATTGCTACTCTTGCTACGTGGTAAATCCGGCACTTTCATCTGCTACGATCCAGGAGATATCAATCATTTAAAAGTTCCTTAAAAATTTGGTGTAAAGGGTGACCATAAATAACTCAAACTATATTCATAAACATGATTATGTGGAATGAAATGTAAAGTGTCCGTATGAATTGAGGAGCCATGTCTCATATTTAAACGCGGGTACTACCAATATTTAGTAGTAAATTAAGCGATTTTGTAGGCCCGATCCTGGAATTTGTAGTAAAACACTTTAAAAGAT
This sequence comes from Agrochola lychnidis, assembly GCA_963680765.1. Taxonomy (NCBI): domain Eukaryota; kingdom Metazoa; phylum Arthropoda; class Insecta; order Lepidoptera; family Noctuidae; genus Agrochola; species Agrochola lychnidis. Next base: position 9,859,184 of record OY796868.1, on the reverse strand, counting down.
ACACGACTTTTAAGGTGGCTCCTCAATTCAGACGTCTGAATTGAGGTGCCACCTTACAACTCTAAAACTAGCCGACGGATATTTTTGAAAATTTGGTAGGATTTAGTAGTACTTATGCGTAATCTCTACAAAAAAAATGGGTTTTGTACGGCTGAATTTGAGATAGCTACAATGTTTTGATTTTTCATAAAAATCCATAAATTTCACCGCGCTCTTTCTCGGAAAGTACTCAACCAATTACAACATATTTTTAGTATAATTTAGTAGTAAATACGTTCTAATTTGTAGTATAAAAATAAAATGAAAAATCTACATAATTTCGCTAATACAACATATTTTATGTGGCTCCTCAATCCTGACGGTCTACAGAAAATAATATGTATGTAGCTACTAAAGTAGTTGATCAAATGGGATAACAATAGCACCAATATTTAGTAGAAATTTCTACTAAATATTGGCGTAATCCAACATTCTATACATTCAGTATTTCAAAAGATATTAACAAAATAAACATTACTTAAAAATCTAGTGTGGTACGAGAGCCCACGACCAAAACCATATCACATCGTTTTACGGTCAAAACCGTATAAAATCATTAGTTTAGATGATTCCTGAACCCAACTCGGTGGGAAGTAACGGTCAGAAACATCCCAGTTTTACGGAAGCCTATTTCTGCTATGTCAAAAAAAATAAGCAGACGGTTTCATCACAATATGCCTGGGGGCCTACCACCAACTCATAAAGCAGTATTATTTTAATATTACTTCAGTGTGGGAAAGAGATGAAGCTCTACAGATCGTATAGCTCCATCTCTTTCTCCCACTGAAGTAATATTAAAATAATACTGTTTATGAGCTGGTGGTAGGCCCCCTGATATTAAAAATGAGTTTTCGTAATTTTACTACAAAAAAGTTTGTTTTCAGACATTTTGCGTGTCACATGTGGACTGAGCGCATTTTCAAAAAATGACAAAAAATTTAACCTATCTATTTCATAGCAACCTGATTCAATTTTTTTAATGTTTTCTATAGTTACTGAAAACCTGTTTTCAGAAATTTTTAATATCATATTATATAACTCCAAAAACAGAAAGAACGTTTCGGAATCGCCCGGCTAACGCGCGGTGCTTGTTACGCTTACGACACCGATGATGAGTCCGACAGTAAAAAAAAAAAAAAAAAATATTTCAATAAACAGTTATTTTCAAACGTTATCCACGTTTCCTTTTGTCCAATTTATTTAAAAAAAACCTTTCTATTTCAGTTTGATGGTTTCGGGTAAGCTCTTTATTAACTCATCATCTGTTACGACGCCTCATTGAGGTGGATAACAATTAAAATTCTATTGTGTCTCGTTAATGACAGTTGAAAGGTTAATCGTACGTAAAAACGATTTATTTTGAAAAATGATTTTTCGCATCAACTGACCAACTAAGGAGTATTTGGCTAATAAAACCGGACAAAAGTCGGAATCAGCAAATTAGTCAAAAGTCTCATTGAATCTATTGTTCATCTAGCCAGGTAACCGGTCCATCAAATGACAGCCATTCAATCCCCGCAAGCTTCAAACCTGTTTACGTAGGTCAGTCGAAACTCATTCGTTCGCAGAATCGCATGTCTTTGTTTTCGGCGCTCTCGGTTGCAGTCTTACTTTGCTTTGTTATTGTGTTCTCGTGTGGTGGAGTTTTAAAAGAAAAAGTTTTGAATATGGAAGATGAAGGTATGTACTGTATTTTGAAATATCAATTAGTTGATTTGCTGCTTAAATTTTATGTTTAAAAATGATATGATAACAGACACAATTTGTATTTTTTTTTTACTTAAATTTTTCAGAAAACAGTGTTTTTGTTTATGTGTCCTGTCTTGTCCCGCTATCATTTATACATGGTCATAATAACCGGTCTTTCGACAATTGCACACCGTAGTTAAACAGTCCGCCCACGTCCGCCATTTTGTTTTGTATTACTTCAAAGTTAATGAGTGAAATATGTGAATTATTTTTGTCTTTTTTGTACAGATTCTTCGGGAACTGTCAAGAAATTTACCAGAAGAGCATTGTATAATATCCTGAATGAATTTAAAGGAAAAAAAATGGATGAAAAGTTTTTATTATTCGAAGAGAGACTTCTGAAACTGGCTAATTGTCCAAATAATGAAAAATCTAATTTTATTCGTTCTTTGAGGTGTTTCAAGACTACATTCAAGAAAAAATAGAAAGATGCTACTTACAAAGAAGAACGTTTCTTGAAAACTAATGAAGTCTGGCTCACATCTTCTATTGAATTGCCTTACTGGACGGAAATACCTACTCAAAAACCAGGACGACCATCAAAAACATTCGAAGAGCTTTGCGATCGCAGCAAACGACGAAAAACTAAAGAGCTACGGGAGCAAGTACCTGTGGAGGAGTTGACGTATGCAGCTGGCGTGAGTCAGCGTATTTCAGGAAATACGGACGCATCAAAAATAATTAAAGAAATTATTGCTTCACCAACCAGAGCTACAAAAATCCGCAAAGTTATTACTAGGTCCAGAAAGCAAACAATTGTGAAGAAACATACACCTGAAGAAGCACTGGCCATCTTCGTTGAAGGCGACTTTACTAGGAGACAGTGGGAAATAATACACAAGTCTAATAAAAACATCTACCCCTGCTATTCGCTCATTCAAAAGGCCAAAATGGAGTGTTATCCTGATAAAGAATCCATGCTCGTGACTGAGACATGCTCTGAGATTCGACTTCAAGCACTACTTGACCACACTGCATTGCGCCTGCACAAATATGTAGCAGAGGTTGTAGAAACGTGTTCAGAGCAAGAAAAGCAAAACATGGTTTTAATAGCTAAATGGGGATGTGATGGGTCACAGCAAACTCAGTATAAACAAAAATTTGAAAACAGCACTGACAGTGACGCTAACATTTTTCAGAGCTCACTTGTGCCTTTAAGACTGGTCGTTATTATTGAGGGGGAACAGAAAAAAATATTGTGGCAAAACCCAGTCCCATCTTCAGTAAGGTACTGTAGACCTATAAGAATACGCTTCATACAAGAATCAAAAGATGTAACAAAGGAAGAAATCCTACACATCGAGAACCAAGTCGATCAGCTTAAGAAGACAGCAGTGGATGGAGCAGGCAAAATAAAACATAAGCTTATACTTACAATGATTGACGGCAAAGTCTGCAATGCTGCAACTGATACTGCATCCACAATGAGATGCTATATTTGTGGACAGACATCGAAAGATTTCAATAAATTAATTAAAAAAGAGGTAAATGTAGAAACGCTTAAGTTTGGACTCTCAGTTCTTCATGCAAGAATACGATTTTTTGAATCATTTTACTACATTTGGCCTACAAATTACCATTGAAAAAGTGGCAAGCGAGTTCAGCTGAAGAAAAAAAAGTTGTAAAAGAAAGAAAAGAAAAACTTCAAAAAGATTTCAAAGAAGAATTGGGACTACTAGTAGATGTTCCCAAAGCAGGATTTGGGAACACAAATGATGGTAACACGTCAAGGAGATTTTTTGCTGACCCAGAATGTGCATCTCGAATCACTGGCGTCAATGTGCATTTAATAAAAAGATGTAAAGTCATCTTAGAAGCGATTTCAAGTGAACACAGCGTTGATGTTGATAAATTTGAAGCCTATGCACATGAAACTGCGAAAATGTACACAAATTTGTATGGTTGGCACCCTATGTCACCAACGATTCACAAAGTGTTAATGCATGGAGCTGAAGTCATATCTCATGCAATCCTTCCTATTGGCCAGTTATCAGAGGAGGCAGCTGAGGCGCGTAACAAGCACTTCCGGCAATACAGATTGAATTTTGCACGAAAATTTTCACGGGTGGATTGTAATAGAGACATATTACATAGACTGTTACTAAGTTCCGACCCATATCTGAGTAGTAATCGACCAAGGCAACACAAAAAAACTCAGCCATTTTCGCAAGAGGCAGTCAGTTTGATGATTGCAAGTACTCCTCATGAAGAAGATTACGGTGAAAATATAGACGGTGAAGAAGATGAAGACAAAGATGAAGAAAATGAAGACTAAGAAGTTGAAAACGAAGAGTTTTAATGAGATTAATTGTTAATGCACACTTATTTGTAATCAAAAATATTGTTTAAATCGAATTCATATAAAAAAACGCCTCAGATATTTTTGTCCGGTTTTATTAGCCAAATACTCCTATGTGATGTTCACCTAAATACAAGATTTTCAGACGGGTTGCTATGGGTTTTATTTTTTGCCTTATTTCTAATTTTCTCAAATGGTCTTCTGGGTGTGACGCCAATACATTTACTGGTTTCAGAAAATTGTGTTTTCGGAATTTAAAATCTTTCGTTCAACTACATTCTGAAAATCAGACAGATTGCTATGAAACAGTTCGGTATTTTTTTACATAGGTATTTCAAATGCGCTTAGGTTAGACGTGACGCGGAAAATGTGTGAATTTTTTGGATTCAGAATCATCTGCAGTTGTAGCCACCGACATTCAAATTTTCTTACGTTTTTTGCAGTTTGTAGGTTGAATCATTAATACATCTCCCTAAGATAGATTTGTTCCATTAGAACATATTATCTCTTATGGGAAAGTTATTTTTGATCAAGATACAACCTGAGACTGACCTGCCGTAATCTTTTGATTACGTAAAAGAAGAAAAAAATACGTTACTAATCAGACAACTTTTCGATTGAGGTTGCTATGAGACAGATAGGTTAAATTTTTTGACATTTTTGAAAATGCGCTCAGTCCACATTTGACACACAAAAATGTCTGAAAACAAACTTTTTCGTAATAAAATTACGAAACCTATGTACATTTTAAATATCAGACATATTGTGATGAAACCGACTGCTTGCTTATTTTTTTAAAGCAGAAATGGGCTCCCGTAAAACTGGGATGTTTCTGACCGGTACTTCCCATCGAATCGGTTCAGAATCATCTAAACTAACGATTTTGTACGGTTTTGACCGTTGAACGATGTGACATGGTTTTGGTCGTGGGCTCTTGTACCACACTAAATTGTTAAGGAATGTTTATTTTGTTAATATCTTTTGAAATACTGAATGTACAGAATGTTGGATTACGCCAATATTTAGTAGAAATTTCTACTAAATATTGGTGCTATTGTTATCCGATTTGATCAACTACTTTAGTAGCTATGCACATTTATTTTCTACAGACCGTCAGGATTGAGGAGCCACATAAAATATGTTGTATTAGCGAAATTATGTAGATTTTTCATTTTATTTTTATACTACAAATTAGAACGTATTTACCACTAAATTATACTAAAAATATGTTGTAATTGGTTGAGTACTTTCCGAGAAACAGCGCGGTGAAATTTATGGATTTTTATGAAAAATCAAAACATTGTAGCTATCTCAAATTCAGCCGTACAAAACCCATTTTTTTTGTAGAGATTACGCATAAGTACTACTAAATCCTACCAAATTTTCAAAAATATCTGTCGGCTAGTTTTAGAGTTGTAAGGTGGCACCTCAATTCAGACGTCTGAATTGAGGAGCCACCTTAAAAGTCGTGTATCTTTTAAAGTGTTTTACTACAAATTCCAGGATCGGGCCTACAAAATCGCTTAATTTACTACTAAATATTGGTAGTACCCGCGTTTAAATATGAGACATGGCTCCTCAATTCATACGGACACAATGTAAAATACTAATTATGTAGAATGTTGGATATATTATATACACGTTGTATTATTATTACAGTAGATTTAGTAGTAGGTATTTGTACTATTTCCCTCTTTGAAAATGACAGTATGTAGGGTCGATATACTACAGGTCAGTCATCTGTTAAAATTGCATTTCTAAATTCTCAACCTATCACCGTGAGATACACAGCGAATCAGCCACTAAACTGTAAAAGTTCATGCATCCCGTCAACTAAAGATTCCCTTATATTCTTTCCTACCGTTTTCAAGTGGCTCTATACTTCATTTGAAATAAGATTAGACATTTAACTAAACCTTTTTTACAATTCGTTCAACCGATTTTGACTTCTATTGCGTTGGTGGCATGACAAATGGCAGCTGCAGTAAACATTCGTATTGTAACCACTTTTTTTGCTTTTAATGCCATCCTTATGCCTACGGTATAGAAGTCAAAATCGGTTGAACGGACTGTAAAAAAGGTTTGTTTAAATGTCTAATCTTATTTCAAATGGATATTAGAGACATTGTATCTCTGTTAAGATAATCTTGTTAAAAATGTATTAAATTATATCATAAAAGGTTCAGCATCGTAACTTGTTACATCAAAATATTTAATAAACTTTATAGCTACCTCGTCTGCGGAAAATCCTGTATCGGAAGATGGTGTTTCGTTAGATGTGGATACATGGCTCTCTGAATGTACCTCTGCTTCAGCTTCTACCTCCTCAATAATCCTAGACGGCATCGTTGCTGTGTCCGGACCTTGTCGTTTTCGTGATGTCGATTGCTCAGTATCAGTGCTTTTCCGCTTTCTGCTACAGTCTCCTAGGCGATCCGGATTCATCCTACAAGATCAAACAAGATTTTTAGAACAATAAAGAATAATGAAGCTTAATGTGTAGATTGCATGCTACTGCTGAGCATGAGGTCCAGGATTTGATTTCCAGGTCGGGCAGTGTTATTGGGTTTTTCTACCTGTAATTTTTCAGTAGCAGCATTTTTTTTTTTGAGTGGGAAATTATCAAATATTTTTTCCCGCTCTGGGTGAGGTATAAGAGAACAGATGATAATAACCCTCCTTTTTGCTTTGCCGTAGTCGGGTAAAAAGAAAATCGTTATGTCGTTAATCGTTATCGCTTATAGTTTTATCACACAAAAATATTTTTTTTTTGCGATTACAAACTCACATTTTTTGCAGTTGGAGAATTGACCGTGACGTATATATACTCCGTTTGAAATAAGATTAGACATTTAAACGAACCTTTTTTACAGTCCGTTCAACCGATTTTGACTTCTATACTGTAGGCATAAGGATGGCATTAAAAGCAAAAAAAGTGGTTACAAATCAACTGTTTACTGCAGCTGCTATTTGTCATGCCACTAACGCAATAGAAGTCAAAATCGGTTGAACGGACTGTAAAAAAGGTTTAGTTAAATGTCTAATCTTATTTCAAACGGAGTATAGATGTAAGGAACATTTTTTCAACTACAAAGTTATATTTGTTCTTGTGATAAATTCCCAACTACGGAACCCTTCATCGTGCGTGGTCTGACACGCACTTGGTCGGTTTTTTTTCAGCATCAAGATGTCAGCCGTAGTAGTATTTTTTTTGACTAATATTTACTGTTTATTTGGAACTTTTGTTTAAAGTCATAAATTGATAATCGCATAACAATAGTGCCCCGCTGCCATATATGGCCCCCAATTTGGTCGATAGCGCTGGCTGGTCGCCATGTGCTACCAGTTACCACAGGCTTGACAGCTCTAAGGGTCTCCGCACACGGGCCACCGGCCACAACCACAAAACGACGCCACCGGCATATTTCCTGTAGTTTTCATACATTTTATGTGGACTCGCCGCACACGGTTGACGCCGGTGGCCGCCACACGCTACAAATCGTCGCTGCTCGCTTCTTGTGGCCCGCACTGGCCACTAAACGCCGACACCAAACGCCGCCACACGCCACTCGCGCGATTCCCCACCCCTCTCTCCCTTACCTCAGTCAATCTGTTTATTTGGTTTCGTCTTCTACGACGACGTTTTTTTATCAGAAGCAGCGTAATTAAACCTTCTTCGTCCGAGTCCATTATGACACTGCATGCATGGGTTAAAAAAAAAGTAGCAGTCACCGACCGCAAGTGTCGACCACCGGCCACAAGTGACTGTCGCGCGCCTCAGCTACCGTTGTAGCCGCTTCTAGCTTCTCGTGGCGGCGTTTGTGGCTGTGCGTGAAGCCCGTGTGCGGCGACCCTAAAATTTAGCACCCCGCCTCGAATAGGTTAAATTTTCTCTAGAGCAGACTTAACTTTAGAAAAGACAAGGGAAGTTACCTTGTCGACTCATGCAGAAAAGTTTTAGATTTTAGAGAACCTACGCTGCAAGAGCGAGCGAAGCGTGCTCGTAAAAAACGTAGCACCCGACCACGAATAGGTTAGATTAATTATTATTTTTAGCGCGCGGAGCAATGAGAGTGGACTGTAGATATTAAATATGCAATAGTTTATTCGCCGTACTTTTTACAAAATATAAACTTTCCTGGTCAAACAGTTAAATGTAATTAAATGAGTGCCGCGACTGAGAGCAGTGGTGGCCCAGTGGTAATGGCCGCGACTTACGAGTTGTAGGTCGTAGGTTCGAACCCAGGCAGGCGCTTTACTTTGTGTGAATTATTTCATCACCACTGCTCTCAAAACGGTGAAGGAAAACATCGTGAGGAAACCGGCATGTCCTAGAACCGAAAATTTGAAGACATGTGACATCTATCAACCCGCACTGGGCCCGCGTGGTGGATTACGGCCCACTCCCTCTCACAGAGAGGAGGCCTATGTCCCAGCAGTGGGAACATTTATAGGCTGATGATGATGATGATGAAATGAGTGAGGAATATCGTCCGTCGCGGTGCACAGTCCGTGGAAGCGAGTGGTCGTCGGGCCGCGACGTGCCCCGCCGCGCCGCACCTCAGCTAGCCGATGACGCGTTGACCACGCTGCCTACGCGTGCAGCCCGAGTGCAAGGTTTTGTGTTGAGTTCGATTCCCAACACCATTCATACATTAATAGGAGTTACTTTGTCGCTTGCTTTAATTTTATGTATAATAGAAGTAGGTACCTACCCTTACCTGGGTACACATGGAGACAATGGTGCCGATTCCCTTGTTCACAAACTGAACTAAAAAGTTCAGAGCATCTTTTTCTTTCTATTTCATTAAGAAAAGGACAGAAGATAAATTTTAGTTTAGTCCTGTCAAATTAATCAGCGCCTGTCACTACACCATGGCCGCATTCCGAGTTACACTAAAAGTAATAATATCGCGAATCCGACCAAATTTAATAATCACAAAATATAAGGGTTATGAGTAATAATTGTGACTAAGTAACAACAGCTGCACGGGTCGATCGATCAGGTTAAGCTACGCTTGCCGCGGTTGGTCCGTGGATGGGTGACCATCTTTACATACCAAGACCTCTCCGTGCCTCGGACAGCACGTTAAGCCGTTGGTCCCGGCTGTCATTTGTAGATCTTTGACAGTCGTTACGGGTAGTTAGAAGCCCAAAAAGTCTGACAACCAGTCTTACCAAAGGGTATCGTGTTACCTAGTAACTAGGTTGTGGAGGTCAGATAGGCAGTCGCTCCATGTAAAATACTGGTATTCAGCTGCATCCGGTTAGACTGGAAGCCGACCCCAACATAGTTGGGAAAAGGCTAGGCAGATGATGAGTAATAATTGTGACTATAAAATTTAGTCGGATTCGCGATATTATTACTTTTAGCGTAACTCGGATTGCGGCCTTTCCGAGTTACGTTAAAAGTGATAATATCGCGAATCCGACCAAATTTTATAGTCACAATTATTACTCAATAACCCTTATATTTTGTGATTATTAAATTTGATCGGGTTCGCGATATTATTACTTTTAGTGTAACTCGGAATGCGGCCATGGTGTAGTGACAGGCGCTGATTGATTTGACAGAACCAAATTGAAATTATCTTCTGTCCTTTTCTTAATGAAAAAGAAAAAGATGCACTTAACTTAAATTTAGTTTAGTTTGTGAACAAGGGAATCGGCACGACTATCACATCTTGTCTATTTAAAATCCTAACCAAGATGACCGCATTGTACCGTAACTTATTTTGTTTGTACGTATGATTACAAAAAAACACTTACTGTCACTAACCTCTTTTTAAAGATGTGCTCCCGTAGCGATAGTACACTGAACTATATCACAAAACTGGATACTTCCAACGCACTAATAACAACAACAAGAAAATGTATACACCATATTTATTTCATGAACTTGTGCTCTTGTGTACTTATTAATAAAACTAACTAGCGCCACATGCTAGCGCTATCAAATTGGGAATTTCGCAACACTCTGTAATAGTCTAACAGTAGCATGTATCAACATGTGTGAGTAACCATTGAATACCCGTTTATCAAGCCCTTTCCTTATTTATTTTCGTCTACATAATGTTCCTTTTCGATCGTAAACTTACTTTTTTGTTTTATCAACTTGACATTTGAACCTTGGTGAACAGATACAATGAAAAAATAACGATACTCGGAAACCGTTATCAGTTACTTAATTTATATATCAATAATATACCGTTTATAGGGTTCCGTACCTCAAACGGAAAAAAAAACTTTTTTACAATAAACACAACCGACTTCCAAACTACAAAGTGAAAAATAACTTTAATTTCGGAAGTCGGTGTCTTTGGATCAGATCAGTATTTTAGGTTTTTTGACACCGACTTCCGAAATTAAAGTTATTTTTCACTTTGTAGTTTGGAAGTCGGTTGTGTTTTTTGTAAAAAAGTTTTTTTTTTCTCACTTTTTAGTGGGTTGGTTTGTAATTTATCTAAGTTACAATAGCCTTATGTCCACTGCTCATCAAAAATACCCAAATCGCAATAGATGTGCCTTTAATATTTGAAGAGTTCCCTCGATTTCTCCAAGATCTCATCATCAGATCGTGACCAAATGACAATGGGACCAACTTGAAAGTATACCCTTTCAAACAAAAAAAGAATTTTTCAAATCGGTCCAGCCGTCTTCGAGTAATCGGGGAACATACATTAAAAAAAAAAAATATCCCGACGAATTGAGAACCTCCTCCTTTTTTTTGAAGTCGGTTAAAAAACGGAACCTCTATAAGATCACTTTGTTGTCTGTGTGTCTGTCTGTCAGTCTATCAAGACCCTTTTTCTCAGGAACGCGTGGAGGTATCAAGTTGAAATTAATATCAAATACGTAGGTTTATGGTCCCTTGGAGCTCTATAAAAATCAATTTTATAAGTCAACGCAAAAAAAATACGGCCATTTATGCGACACATTTTAATAATATTTTATTTTTTGAATATTTTAATAGTAATTAAATAAATCCAAACCTACGGGGTACTTCCCATTGTCCTAGAATCATGAAATTTGTCAGGAAGCAAGGTCCCACAGCAAATGTAAAGGAAAATTTGGTTACAAATTTACATTAATTGCAGTTGGAGAATTGACCGTGACGTATATTGATGTATGGGAGACCATATTTTTTAACAACAATGTTAAGTTTGTTTTTGATATAAATTCATCCCAACTACGGAACCCTTCCGACACGCACTTGGCCGGTTTTTAGGCTAATAATAATAATAGGTACAGTAGGCCGCAAAATAGGTTACTTAATTTTCTTTTTTCGTGAAATATTTTTTTTTCTGACACTAGTTCAAATTTTATTTAATGGATGAAAAAGATTGGAGATTTTTTGGGTTGTCAACGCTCAGTCGTCGTACGTGGAGCACATAATTTTAAAATTTTATCCGGTTGACATACTTACATATATTTTTATCGTGAACAGCCACGTAGTACGTGAAGCGCTTTCCTGTTAAACTGTGCCTATTCCCGGGACCAATCAGGGATATTGTCCCGCTCTGAATATTCTTGGTATATATTTGTGAGTATTGTTTTATTTTATTTATTTAGTATTCCAGTTGTTTGTCTACCACCTAGCCTATTTGCATAATTTCTGCCGTTCTAAAATGCTGTTTATCTCGGATCCAGTTAGAAAGGCCGATTTCGGCCGCACCCCAGGGCCAGAGCCAGCCTGCAGGCCCTATATGTCGCGACGCTTCACAGTGGATCGTCCCCAAAGAAGAGGTTGGACGTAGGCAGCTTGTGAAATCAAATCGATATTTAAAAAACAAAAAAAAATCTGTCGTATTCCTTTATCAAAAACATACAAATATTGTAATGAGACTTTTTCTAAATGGACTCATATTTCAGGAGAAAATCGATAAAAAGTGTTTCCTTAGTATGAAAAAACTCCCTCACCGTCTGAGTTTGTTATTAAAAATAATTTTCACATCTCATTGTCTTACTAACGTGAGTCACGCGTGCCCGCGTGAGTCGCTCGCGCGCTTTCATTCGGCATCTTTTGGTGGGGCGAGGTTGACCAAAGCCTAACAAAAGCTGGACAAGCCGGACTTGTATACATTTGGTCGGACACGATTGTAAAAAGCCGGACACCGGGCAACCCTAGCTGCGCCCCCAGTGGCCACAAGCGATACGTTCAAGCGACACGCGTCTTCGATACTGACTGCGGAGAAAGCAAATGAAAGAAGTAGTTTAGAGAGCAAGCGACGAGTCACCCTGATTTACGGAGCGACCATGTTGTATCAGTTGTATGTACTAAACAGGATGCGAGCATGGGTAATGCTTGACACAAGTCACGTCGCAAGTCGCATCGCTCGCGGTCGTGAACGGATTTGTACACAGATTTTGACATCGCAGCGACAAATCAGTGGGTGGACATAAGATTTTAAAATCACTAGCGAGTTGCCGCCAAGAAGCTTATAGATAAAAGTGGAGGCAACACTCTAAATACCTAAGTGAAACCGACTGTGGTCGGACGCTCTCTTTCTAAATACACACATAAGAACGAGATAGTGATATGTGTTTTCTTTATCTTATGTATGTATTCAGAAAGAGAGCGTCCGACCACAGTCGGTTTCACTTAGGTATTTAGAGTGTTGCCTCCACTTTTATCTATAAGCTTCTTGGTTGCCGCCAACAAGTGTGTGTCAGTCGTTCGTGTTAAAATAGGAATATTGCAATTGCAGGTAGAACCTTGATAAGATGAGAGTGATACAGGAGTGTGGAGATTGGCACACCTTAGAGAGCCTATCATTGCCATGCAATAGGTCGGGCTATGGATGGTGATGAAGTAATCAAATAAAAAAACAATACGTTGAATTGAGAGATTTCTCTTTTTCATTTTGAGGATTTAATATGTACAGAGTTTGATAGAATACAATTCATACAGAATTTAAAATAAGAATTACGTACAATGTACATACGTCACTCATCACCGGCATCAGTGACTTCTGCAAGATTACGAAAATCATTAAAATAATGCATCTGCACTGCTTTCGATGGATGTGATTCCAGAATTTTACGTATTTGTGATCGCATAGGTATACAACTACTCCAGAAACTTCCATATTTGACTGTCAAACTCGACACTACAAAATGACTTTGAATGAAATCATAATCATTGAGCATGTGTCGTAGGGTTTCAAGAACAGCTTCATCGTTTAATTTTAATAATTCACTAAACATTTTGTCTAAAGCTTCGGTAAACAGGCTATAAATTGTTGAAAAATTATGTTTCTCGGTGTCTTCTTTTAGACGCTTCACAAACATGGGACCTAATGTAGGTGATATTTTAATTTGAATATCTTTCCAAACACATTCCATTTCATGTGAAATCCATCTATGAGCATAATTGTTTAAGTCAAATTTGTTTAGTACAAACATAGACTTGTGTTCGTTGATTACCGTAATGTATTCTGTTACTAGTTTCCAACTAGTATACAATACATAGTTTTGTAACAATGGCAACTCTTTTTCCATTTTATTTTTTATCTTCACAAATAGTTTGACAGGCACAGCTTTTTCATTAAAACCAAAAAAATAAAATCTAAAATTCCAAACCAAAGAGTGTAAAAATTTGTTGAAGTTGTCTCTAATGTAATAATCTCCTGAACGCGTGCTGTCCCACAACTGGAAGGCTTTATCCATAGCGGGTTCTACTACTCTTCTGTATCTCCGAATCTGATTTTCCTCACTTTTACCACACAACACGTAACATGCAAATACTTCTAAAACTTCGCTTCCATACGAACAAAATTTAGTCTCTGCTGGTGAAAGGATTTGGTTGACTACGAAGTTTTCGTCGAGTAATTCCATTATATTTGGTGCATATGTTATGTAATCCTTCACATACTTTTCACAGTTAGCGCTAGCTGGCAGAGAGGTTAAAAATTCATAACTCTTCATGAAAAATTCTGCTCGGACACTGATAGGAACATTTCGAACGTTGTCAAATTTTTTATAAATTTCTTCACTCTCTCCTGCAGTTAAATTATCTATGAATGAACTTAATATTTCCCAAAGTTCTTTTTGAACAGTTGGTTCATGAGCCTTATGTATCTGATCGTAAGTATGCCTAAAAAGCACTGATCGAATTGTAAGATTCTTCGAAGTTTTCCAAAGTTTCGAGAGTATTGCTTTGAGATCTTCAGATGTAAGTTTGGATACTGCAAGATTAAGTCCAAATTTTTGCAAGGAGACTGGTGCATCCAATAATTTCGGTAAATATTTACGGCTTTCAGCTACACTCAAATTTGGCAATATTGCATTAAGTGATGGCACTGTGTGTTGTAAGTAATCTCCCCTGGCGTACCACAAAACCGTATCTAAGGGAATCAGCGGTCTTGCAACGTGCAAATGTTTTGCAATATTTTTCCTTATATTTATTTCGTTCTGGTCAGTATCACCCCAATTTACCTTTGTATCATCAGGTATATGTTGTTTCGCAATGTCTATTACTTGATTTTGGGAAAGAAGCATAAAGAGACCTTTAATTACGGCTTTTTGTCCAGTAGATGTGCTTAGATTCCGTAAGTAAGCGTCGGTCCAATGCTCGGCGTGTGAGTGCGGCCAATAGACGCGCAGTTTTGCAAGCAATCGTCGCAGCGAGACGGCGTCGTTAGTTCGTAACGTATCTATTTCTTTGTCGTGGAGCGTTAACAGCTGCGGCTTGTGCTTCAGCGCGTTCAGGCACGTTTCCTCGCTCAGATACAGTGAGAACGACTCCTCAAACATGTGCTTCCGCCATGATTTCTTCACGTTGTACAAACAGGACATGTCTGTTTTCCACATGTTCTCTTGTTTTAACTTATTCAGTTCCTGAATTTTATCAAGTACGAATGGGTACTTACTGATATCCTTTTTCCAATCTTTAAGCAAAGTCAAGGCATTCTTTAAATGAACTACAGTCTCACTGAAATTGGATTCATTTGCAATGTTTTCAATTTGAATCTTTGTCAGCACCGAATCAAATAAATAAGTGAACATTTTGCTTCTTTGTTCTTTATTTAGCTTACTTTGTACTTTTTTAAAAGTATTAAATGTCATCTTTTGTTCTAAGACTTCCGGCACAGGTTCATCGTGTAAAATTTTGTATAAGATTATAGATTCCAGACACATTTGTACATCCTTTTCTGATTCAGTGTACAATTCCATGCTGTGAAACAAGTGATCCAAAACGTTCCATGTTTCAACATCGATCTCGTGAGTTGATATTTGTGAAAGCAGATTATTGACGAACTCAATCTTGAATTTAAACGGTTCATTAATGTGTTTGTCTTTGACAAACTTAAGCAACGTTTTAATATGCTGTGGGTTTCGTCCTGCACAAGTAATCAAAACTGAGAGCATAGCACATCGTTCAGACGATGCGGTCTCTTTACGTATAAGCTTTTTCAATTCAGGCAATGCAACATTAAATGGAGCAAACTCATACCACTGGTACGTCTTTACGTGCGAGTGATTTTTTTCAAATTCTGGATAGAATGCTGCCAGTTCAGTTTTGTTTATAAAAGTTTTTCTTACGAAATCAAACCTTTCATCTTCTGGCATGTTCCTAATAAAATGGCCCAATGTTTTATATTCAAATAAATAATATAGACATTCACTTTTATCTGTCACTTGCTTTTTTAGAAAACTTTTTATTTCTTTCTTATTGATATATTTTGCTGCCACTGACAGGTCGAGTAACTCTACGTACTTTATGAAGTTGTCTAATACTTTTTGCGGGTATGTTTTCATGAGGAACTCAGTTTTCTTTTTACCCAAATTAGGACTGCGGTAAAAATAAACGTCATCTTGTTCCAGTACATCCAAAACTTGTTCAGTATGGGACTTCATATAATACAATATTTCCTGTTTTGCGGTATTGTGTCTTACCTTACCCTCTATTACCCTTTTATGACATGCAAAAAAAATTGGAGACCTTTTGCACAAACGTTTAAAAAGAGAATGTGGAATGTGGCGTTCGTTTTTTATAACATTTTCAATGAAAGGAATTGAACAGTTTTGCAACCATTTGTAAGAATTGTTCGTACTTTTAAGGTATTCATAAAAATCTTCGACTCGACTTTCGTCTTTCAGATTGAGTCTAATGTGATGCATGAGTTTGTTAAATATTTTGGTGTTCATGCTAGGTAATAGTTGTGTGTGTAGGTACTCTGGGTTGATGATGTTTGCGTACTGCTGCTCGGTGATTAGCCACGTGGATTTTTTAATAGCTGTCGCCGCATACAGCATGTCGTTAGATTTCATTACTTCGATGATATAATCTACATTTCTGTTTTTACTGGCGATGTCTATTTTCAGAAGGTTGTCTATGTCGCTGTCATCGCCACTAATGTTACATAATTCATAATGTTTATTAGCAACCGCATCTTGGACAAGCTTGTTGTAGTGTTGGCGCTTTTTGCCGAGTGTGTCTCCTTCTAGCGTCACTGGCGGCATTGTGATGACCTGGAAGTTAAATATTTATGGTTTTAATTACGTCTTTACAAATATTATATTTTATATCACCCGAAATTACTTATTCTTATGCAACTTATTACTAACAGCACGCTTAGCATGATCACAAATTCACAATAGAAACGGGTTTTTATCGACGGAAGAATAGACAAAATGACAGATAAACAATCACAATCTGTCATTTTCTCTATTCTTCCGTCGACAAAACCCGTAGAAAACACATTTCTATGGTTATTATGCGACGCGTGCATTCTACATTAACGAAGAAGAAAAAGCAGGTAGGTACTTATACCTACTAAAACATTTGTATTTTCTTTAAAACATGTTTTTTTTTTCTTCTCTATGGTTTTAACACAATTTGTACCTTCTTGCGGTATTCGTGTAGGTAATTTTGACCAGTTTTGAGCTCATTGCTTTTGGACTAGGTTATTAGAGCAAGAGCCCGCGACAATCAGACGGGTTGTGCGCTTCGTTGTTTTATAAAAGTTTAAAGTTTCTCTGTGTATGTACCCAATACAGGTAAAAACGATCCCTGAATATGAAGTTTGGATCATAGTGGCTTTGGCAGGTAGGAGATGACAAAGGTGTACAAAATTGCACCTAGCACGTTATAGTACCTATAAATGCTGAATTTTGCATGTTACTAGGGGAAGTATCAAAAGATGTTTCCTCAGTAGTCAGACAGTTTCGATGGTTCTTACATCTTGTCAGACACATTGAAAGTCAACCGTTAGGTGCGAGCGCGAGGAATATACAACGTGTTCCTTTTGAAATCCCATAACTCTCAAAGTCTCAAACCATGTCAAAGAATCAACTGGCACATTCATATTTTTTCTTTTTTCGTTTTCTTTTTCGTACAAAATAATTAAACAGAGTCACGATTATTTATGTAAGTATAACCCTTACGTGAAATACGACAATGTCGCATTTTCTTAGCTTTAAATATGAATCATTGGTTTTAATGAAAACGATTTACTCGTACTTATCAATGAAACTTAGATCACACATCGAGACCGCCCCTAAGACGACCCACTGACCCTAGTGTCTAGAGTCTAGTGTTAAGGTGCTTCCTCACCGCGAGCATTCGCCTGTAATGTAACGGATCGGACAGGGTTTTTATTAGGTACACGTTGTAGAATGACCATGAACATAATAAATAATAGATTGTTATACAAGGGTCGAAAGAAATCAATTCCCATACGAGGTCTATAGTCCGAGTAGGAATTGATGACTTTCACCCGTGTTAAACACTCTACTTTTCATTTCGAATTTAAGGAAGTAAATATGAGTATTCTAGTACCTATTAACTTTTTAAAATTTTAAATATGGAACACACCGCGTCACCGCCGCGGGTCGTCCCGCTTATAGGTATTTTTTTTAATTCATACTGGCTGTTTATACACTGACAAGACCGCAGCATTTTTTTAATCGATTTTTTTCTGTAAGTGGGTATTACACTATCATATCTATGATCATAGATCTATGACCAAAGATATAATGAAATTGTAAAATAGACCTATTATGGGTAATTTGTGAGCTTCGTATATGATATAACATATGTATATGATATACAATATGATCCGAATCTGTATAAAGATAAGCGCCGAAAAGGCAGAGTATGCCAGACGCATCCTTCCAGTTCTGCTCACTCGCGTAGTTTCTTCTTCTTTCTTGGGCCATATCTGTACAATAAGCTAAATAGCACCCTTAATATATATCCTCAAATGAAACACAAATGTAAAAATTCAGTGACTACGTATTTGAAAACACTAGATTATCAGGGAACGGAGAATTTGTTGATCCCTCTCAGATAGACTACCTCTACTACTATTCATCCCCACTGCTGCTTGTACATACATACCATCATCCATACTCACACCACACTCACTCAAGCAACCTCTCACATCTCTTTTTACACTTCCTCTAGTTACTCACGCACTCACACACACTGGTATTTTCACTAACTCTTTTTGTATTTTTAATTTTATTTTATTTTTTAATGTTCTTAATTCAACGTTAGTTAAGTATACATTGTCATCATGGTCCATATCACAGGCATCTAGCCGCGGGAGGGCCCTGGTGACCTGTAATACAGGTTTTTATTTAAACCTACTTCAGGCACCAGTCTCTCACAAAGTTAGCTCCTTGTTCGTGCACTATTGTCAAACACTAGCATTAAGTACATAACTTGTGTAGAGAAAATAAACGTCTTATATATACTATTATATTATAATATGATAGAGTAATATCTCCCTAAGGGGTATATACCCATAATAAATGTCTATTTTACAAATTCATTATATCTTTGATCATAGATATGATAGTGTAATACCCCGCTTGGTAACATTTTTCGTAGCTGACTACCTAACCACATTTCGTTCTATTTTTAAAATTCATTCCCGCCCTAGAGAGGGAAGCAATTACTATGAGTCTTTCCCGGCCAAGGGTGGGGATCAGCGTCTTCCACCCGTTTCCACTCGGAAAGTAAGTAGTGTTTGTTTGATCCGAGTAACGGGTGGAAGACCTACTAGAATACTCATGTTATTATCATTATCAATTAATATTTTAGAAAAACTACAACTTTTTACTTTCCTTATATTCGAAATGAAAAGTAGAGTGTTTAACACGGGTGAAAGTCATCAATAACAATCTACTATTTCACTGTATTTCTTACTATCAAAATAATTGTTCCCGCCTATTTAGTGAACAATTTTTTTTTTTTTTATAAATTATCTATTTTTTTCGTAGATCACCAAAAATTCCCAAACATTATTGATTAATTTATTAGATTTTTGTTTTATTTTATTATTGACATGAAAATTTTACTGAATAATTTTATGAATTTTTTTTTTAGTCATAGCATAAGCATAGAAAGAAGAAAGAAAACTCGTTTATTTGCGGTAAACATGACGTAAAGAAAGATAAAAAAAACACGTAAATAAAAAATAAAGTTTAATAAAAAACTGTAACCCGACTACCTACGGGAAAATGAAAATGATCTAAAAAGTACGAAACAAGCAAATATTTCAGACAGAAATCAAGACAGGTACAAAAATGGTCCAAGTAAAGCCGTGGTCGTATACCTATATACCATGTTGGTGCCAGGAACACCTACAAAATTATAATGGCATGCGACGACGGCTTTACCTTGACCATTTTTGTACCTATGTCTTGATTTCTGTCTGAAATATTTGCTTGTTTCGTACTTTTTAGATCATTTTCATTTTCCCGTAGGTAGTCGGGTTACAGTTTTTTATTAAACTTTATTTTTTATTTTATACTTTTCCGTTTTTACACTTGATAAACGTAAATAAGAGTAATAAAATAGTTCAGTAATTAACCTATTTTAAATTCCAATAGCAGTGCATAGTGCTTTGGACGAAACCATAGAGCGATTTATTTCGACGCCAACACCATATTTCGATATCGAGCTTTGAAGAAATCCAAAATATAAATATTTCGTTGTACTTGTTTTTCTTCATAAGAGTGGAATTACAAATCGTTACTATTTATTAAGATTTGATTAACTGCACGTTGGTAACAACTTGCAATACTACGTAGCGCAGTCTCACTTTTGCTTGTTTTTAACGATTTAAACATATTTATTTACTTTGAAAATATAATATTATTTACATGTTTGTAATGTGCTCGTCAAGACCTTTCTTTTGATAACAAACATGATCATCCCATTTTAATTTTTTTCGAGGTTAGAAATTTACGTGTAAAGTCCACCAAATTAAATTTAGGGAAAAATTATATAACCTATGTCACCCGGACCATTATTACAAATCTATTGATACCTCATTCATCAAAATCGGTTTAGTAGTTTAGGCGCTACGGTGGAACACACGTAAATACAAACATACATACATACATACAAACATATATACATACAAACATACATACATAGACTGCTAAAATCATAACCCTTCCTTTTGGCTTTGCTGTAGTCGGGTAAAAACAAATTGGGGGAAAATATGCGTCACATCCACGCAAAACGGCCATAATCAGCCTATAATGTTCCCACTACTGGGATACAGGCCTCCTCTTTGTGAGAGGACTGAGAGGGAGTGGGCCGTAATCACATGTCTGCGATTTTTTGATTCTAGGACATGCCGGTTTCCTCACGATGTTTTCCCTCACCGTTTTGAAAGCAGTGATGATTAAATAATTTGAGCAAAGTAAAGCGCTTGTCAGGATTCGAACCTATGGGCACGCCACAATTGCGGCGATAAGACCCCTCTTTGAGAAGTGGCTAGAGAGGCGCCACGGCGTCCTCACCTTCCGCCTGATGCAGGTCCTCACTGGACACGGTTATTTCGGGAGGTTCCTGTTCCGGATAAGGCGGGAGGAAACGCTGGGTGTCACTACTGTGTGAATCGCCCGGAGGACACGGTGGAGCATACGGTGGAGGTCTGCCCGGCTTGGGCGGAGCATCACCGTGTCCTTGTGGAAGCGTTTGGCGGCGGCGATCGCTCGCGTCCGGTCCATCCTGTCCAGGCCATGGTACGGATCGTGAGGGCATGGGAGGCCGTCAACTCCTTCTGCGAAGCAATATTGCTCGCGATTTCGCGAAGGAGGAGGTGGAACGCGTGAGGGAGAGGCAAATTTCGCGCCCTGACGCCCCCGTCTCCTGCGGCGGAGACGCCCTGGGCGTTGGGAGTCGCAGGCCGATTCCCGCCCAGCGTAGGCGCGGGCTTGCGGACGGTGAGCAATCCGTAGCTCGCCGTCCGATAAGGACCAGAACCGGGTCGACGGCGCGTTGTGTTCCACGCGCGCCTCAAAGAGATGTCAGCACAATTAAAGGGGTCCGATAGGGCCGATTGCGGGTTTGTCTGAAAGGGTTACCATAGCCCCTGGCAACATACAGGCAACTGAAGGAACACGGGTGGTTTTTAGTCAGTAAGAGTCTGACACGCCCTCCCGCTCCGCCCAGAGCGGGAGAAGTTATTTGATAATTTCCCACACAAAAAAAGGGTACGACCTATAACTCGTAAGTCGTGCGCGGCCATTACCACCGGGCCACCACTGCTCTCTCCTGATTTTAAGTCATAAATAATTCTTTGTAATAAAATTTTCCGATAAATCCAAAAAACCAAATTTAACACATAAAGCCTCGTGCAGACTGGTGCGACGAGACAGCGCGACGCGACTCTAACAAAACAATTTCTAGAAAACTTCACTGTACCTATAACAATGATCGGTGTCGCGTCGCGCGGCAAGTTGCGCTTGTCTGTACGAGCCTTAAGACTGAGTAAATGAAAGATCGCAAAAGACCGAACGTCGTGTAGTACACACGGCTACACATCAAGCTATATATTTCAAATTTATGCTGATCTCGCATTGCATAGGATTTCCGTACAATGCGAAGTCAGCTTATACTGGAAATGTATAGCTTGATGTGTAGCCGTGTGTACCTATCAATAGGTATATATATAAATTACCAAGTACCTAGTACCTATTTATAAAAAAAAAACTATTCACTAATTAATTGCATTACCCACTAAAGTTGTTAAAAAAAAACCCTATTATAAAGTAGGTAAAGATGACCTCACTGTATACACGTAGTATCTCTATGTAGTATGTGCTGTTTAAGGAGTATATCTATTATTGGCTCATTGCCCTTGAAGTTTTCGTAAAAATATTACTTTAATAATACTGTGTCACTTACCTCCGTTACTATGAGGAGTTCCCGCAGCGCACTGACTGAACGTCTTCGCAAAACAGTACAATATTAAAAATTATTACACAAACTGGTGTAATCATTATCATGACTCAGAAGCAGCCGGTGTTAACGAAATACTTCACAGATAAAATTAGAGTTCAGCAGTTTCAGTTCACTGATTAGTGATTGGCTATTTTATTAAGTGTATCCTTTCATTTAGGGTTCCAATCGTAACAAGAAAAAGTAATAAATGTTTTTTGTTTGCTTGTCAAGACAACTTTTATCGTGGTGAACCGATAAACAATATCTGTTTATCGCTATTTTGCTGATAGACGTTATATAGCCGTTATTCAACGTATGCCTTAGAGCGGTTAGAGCGGTTACGCACTACGTCCGATCTGAATCCGAATTCAAGATCCGAGTTCAATCCGAATTGGTAATGTTCTAAATTTAGGCCACATTCCGAGTTACGCCAAAAGTGATAATATCGCGATCCGACCAAAGTCTAAAGTCTCAATTATTCCCTAATAACCCTTATATTTTGTGACTATTCAATTTGGTCGGATTCGCGGCCTTTGACGGACAGAGTTCGGGTCTAGTGCGCAACCCCTCATACAAATAGTACTATAGCTACTTCGAACCGACATTTCTCAGATCGGACCTAGTGTGTAACCGCTCTTAAGATTGAATAATTTTGTATACAGTATAATGAGGTTAAAAACTGAAAAGCAGAACAAGTGGCAGCACAGTTGTACGTCTTTAAACCGCCATTGTTGTGTTTATGTTTACTTTTGTGTTGATCATAAATTTTACGAAAACTAGTTATATATGTATGACACTTGCGAGTGTAGCACTATTAAAAGACGAGCTAAGGACAGGGGAAGCGTCTACCACTGGTATAAAGCAGCTTTAGTGGAAAAGTCAATAAATTATGATTTTTTTATATTTTATTGGTTATTTTGTGTTTATTGACTTAAAGTTCGTTTTTTGTTAAAGACTGGAGGCGTACTATAGAAATAACCTAATCAGAGTTGAAAACCAACTCGGACATGATCTTTCTGACTGAAAAACCTCAGAGATAGCACTTCTAGCACTGATCTAATATGACAATATAAACACACACATACTTTACTATAATTTACATAATATCACATCACAAGTGCCTGTATGTAATGAAAACAGACTTATAGTGTAGTTGTAGTTCTCTTGGGAGTACCACCTATAAACCACTTTCTCCCATAAAAGGCTTAAAGGATAGCACATCGTCTCGACGAAATACCAGATTCCAATTTTTGTCGGAGAGCTTTCTCCCACAGTTTTCTTCTTATAACATCTTTGGAAAATACATGAGTCCCGGTATTTTTGCAGTGTAAACAGCTGCGCAACTGGGCTCAATAATTAATTTTATTATGCGTAAAAGAAGTCGCTTGTTTACAAAAAATGTATAGCTAGCCGTCAAATTATAGGACTCTGAAGATCAGCGCCATCTGAAGTAAGCAAGTGGCAGTTTTTATTCCCATTGTTGCCTAGATAGCCCAGATATATTATGCAAATCCATACACATCGCCTCGCATATTTTCCCCAACTTGTTCTTTTTAAAAAGGTAAGTAAAATGGTAAAAAGTAACCCTTATGGTGCGACTCGGTTTGTCTGTCCGTCTATTACAAATACCGTTCCCCCTTATCTCCGAAGTTTGCATAGAGAAAAATCTGAAATTATTCTATGTGATAGAAGTTTATCTAAAGATTACAGAAAAAATAAAACGATGTCTCTAAACAGCACACTTTTTGAAAAATCATAAACAAAAATTACATTAGTTCCACTATAGGTCAAGAGATGGCGCTGACTTAAAACTGCAATATTCTACACCGTAGTGTTAAAATTCTAAATTCTCTAATAAGCGCGCGTAGTGCTAACGTTGGCCGTCAGAAACGACCTTGACCAGGCCCTTTAATGTTACTTATTTATTACCATAGTGAGATGTCAGATATAACACATCTTATGCGATTACTGTAACTATGCGTTCGCACTGGCGAAACATCACAACAAAACATGTTGAAATCTCTAGTGCCTGTCAAACTTTGTATGGAAAATTGACAGAAAATAGAGATTCCAACATGTTTCTTTGTAAATGTTTCGCCAGTGCGAACGCACAGTTAGAATCACTAGTTTTATATAATAATAATAACAAACTAGGTGTTCATTTACTGTAGCTAAAATATCAAATAAAACAAAGAGACAAGCGAGTTTAGAATTAGTAACGATTATATAATACACGTTATAACGGTTACTAGTATCGTTATTTTTATTTATCATCTGTGTTGCTCAGCTCAAGCAGTGACATATGTCATGTCTAATTTGGGCCGCATTCCGAGTTACGATAAAAGTGATTATATCGCGTATCCGACTAAATTTAATAGTCACAAAATATAAGGGTTATTGAGAAATAATTGTGACTTTGGACTTTGGTCGGATTCGCGATATTATCACTTTTAGCGTAACACGGAATGCGGCCTTACTATGGGTGAGTAATGTCAACTGTCAATGTCAAGGACTCGAAGGAAAGTTTCTATTTACACGATCGGAATGGAACTTTAATACAAAGAGCGTAGATTATAAAATTGGTAAACCAGTTTACCAGTCCTAACTGTGTGTGGTAAACAGTGGGGGCAAGCCTATACCTACACAAGCAAGTTAATTATCCCCTGTAAATAGAAACACCGGCCTCTTCTGCTGAGTCATAATAATGCATTGATTTTCCCCAGTTCATGTTAACTTTGTTAGTGCGTTGGAACCTTGTAACCAAATTATTGTAGTCTGTGCTTGGAACTATCCACTTTAAAGTTATTATATTTATATTACTCAGTAAGTACGGCGGACTGGAGTGTTTCTTCTGGAGCACATCAAACCGGAGGTGAGTAACACGATTATTATTACTTGTAAAAATAATTTCAGTGGCTAAGGTACGTTTACATCATTTGTAGAATGTAAATAGGCATGAATTTCGTCTAAATAGACAGCTGTGATATTTGAAACCACTAAACAAAACAAATGAATAATAGGACTATAGTTTTTTCATAATGTAAGAACATAATAAAAGCAATACTTGAGATAGCTAGTAGGTAGGTACCTGAGTTATCATTACAATACTTTAGTAGTACATATTTTTCTGGTTGGTTGCTAGGTTGGGTGGGACAAACATAAAAACATATTTATATTTATACATCAAAATAAGGGTTGGTGTGTAGCCTTAAGTGTCGCCAATTTATCTCTTAATGAAACAATGAATTAAATCAAATTTCAGTGTTGTTTAATTAAAAAATAGTTAATACTAAGACCCGTTTGCACACAAATCACTCACTTTGTTTTAACATTACATTCTAAATCTAGGATACTAATAGCTATTCTTCATGGAACTAACACTTCATTAACTCATTATTATTAGTATCTGGTCGACCAAACTTTGCTTGGATGAAAATAGAGAAAACGAATTTTCCCGGAAATGAGACCTAGCTAGATCAATTTTTCCCTCCCGTTTGCAGGGCATTTGATTTGCATGTTATTTTGCAATTCTCATTTCAAATATTTATTGACTGCAAATATTTGAAATGAGAATTTGTTTTTTTTTAAGTGCCCTTGTAAAAGTTTTCATTTGACACAGACAAAAACTATAAACCAGTTTTTTTTTATGAAGCGTTTGTAGGTTTCATTTTCAACATTGCCTCTAAATAATTTTGTACAATACCAGCTTGAGAAAAAATATGAGTATAATATTAAATTTTTGTTTATTATTGTCAATGCAGAAAATAATATTTCTTGTCAGCCTGAGTTCTAATACAAATATTTGATGCCTATATGTTCAATCATCTGTTTTTGTTGTGTTTGTACTCTGTAGTGTTAGTAGGTACTGAATAATAATTGAATTCTTTATAATTTATTTTGTACTAGCTACCTTAAGAACGCGGCGACGCATGAATTGTCCATACAAACGTATACCTAAATCATTTGCAATTTGGGCATATTTCCACCATATTATGTTGTTATTCGCTTTAGGCAGTATTTATCTAGGCTCCTACATCTTTTTTTTTTCCAAAAAACTTCTAAAATGAAGTTTTAAACGAATTTAATTTCGCACATTTTTACAGCGTATATGTATTATTTTTTCTGTATTATAAACAACAATATTTATAATATTGTTTCCACAGAAGCATAGCTTATAATCAAGTTACAAATTATCGAAAAAAAAAAATGGAAAAATATTGAGTTTTCATTCATCATTTTTGGTATGACGGAACACATCCAAAGGGTATAGCCGGATAAATATGACGAGTCGGCTCCCAAATGGAAACCTGTATCGAAACTTATGTTTTATCGACTTGATGAGTAAACACAATTTATTTAAGTTTTACGATCAGCTTTTGCTTTGACCTTGAGATATGGGAAAAAATAACCGTACGCATGACTATTATTTAAAGTAATATATCTCAGAAACTAATTAAGCTAGAGGAATGAAACCAATGCGAGGCTTTAGACTACATTACAGAGTATATCATATATATTTTTTTAAATTTTTACAATAACTTTTTATATAAAAAAGTAAGTCATATTTTTTTTTTGTGTTCTCTGAAACTTACAATCACGAAAATAATATATGTTATGCTCCTTTATAAGCACTATTACTCATAAAAATTGCGTAAGAAAAAAATTGGTGCAACACTTCGAAAATAAATAAAATGTGATTCGTGCCTTGTAATGTACGGGTAATTGGGTATATACATCACTACCTATGCGCGCAAAATTGTACCAAACAAGTCGGGACTTGTTATCACGCTGTTTATTATATTTTATAGCTTACTAACGTCGCATAGTCATTGTTATTGCTCTAGAAGGTAGCTTACGACTTGGATTTTTGTGGTTTTTAATTCAAGATTTTGAAATTAGTCGATATTAAAACATAAGTTTCGATACAGGTTTCCATTTGGGGGCCGACTCGTCATATTTATCCGGCTATACCCTTTATCATAAATTTTCTAAAGCTAGTAGTGCTATCGCGTCAAGCAATAATTGTCAATGTGTGCGTGGTAGTATTGCTCTCTGTAGGTGTATATCGCTCCGACAGGCACTCACTTTCGCGCAACGTGCTTGCAACTGAATTTTGCAAACATCTCGATTTGTAGTTGCGAGCCGTGGTCGCAGGCCTCTTAAAACTTTCCATGGCCCTTTACGGGGCGCCGGTGTGGGCGCCTTCATTGAGGCGGCAGCCAGCCCGCCGGCTTAACGCGTCCCAAAGGGTCATGGCCATCCGGCTGGCCCGAGGATACCGCACGGTCTCCTGCGAGGCGGCGAGCCTCCTTGCCGGAGTACCGCCATGGGATCTGGAGGCAAAGGTCCTCGCGCACATTTGGGAGTGGCGCGAGGAGGCGAAACGCCGGGGCTTAACTCCGATGCCGCAAGAAGTCGCGGCACAGCGGACAGAGCTCCGGCGGGATCTCATGGCGGAATGGAGAGTGCGATTGTCGCAACCCAGCGCTGGGCACGCCACAATTGCGGCGATAAGACCCCTCTTTGAGGAGTGGCTAGAGAGGCGCCACGGCGTCCTCACCTTCCGCCTGACACAGGTGCTCACCGGACACGGCTGTTTCGGGAGGTACCTGTTCAGGATAAAGCGGGAGGAAACGCCCGGGTGTCATCACTGTGTGGATCGCCCGGAGGACACGGTGGAGCATACGGTGGAGGTCTGCCCGGCTTGGGCAGAGCATCGCCGTGTCCTCGTGGAAGCGATCGGCAGCGGTGATCTCTCGCGTCCGGCCCTGATTCGGGCCATGCTACGGAGCGAGAGGAAATGGCAGGCCGTCACCTCGTTCTGCGAAGCAGTAATGCTCGCGAAGGAGGAGACGGAGCGCGTGAGGGAGAGGCAAATTTCGCGCCCTCGCGCCCCTAATCGCCGCAGCAGGAGACGCCCTGGGCGTCGGGAATCACGTGAAGATTTCCGGCCACCGTAGGCGCGGGCTTGCGGACGGTGAGCAATGGGTAGCTCGCCGTCCGATAAGGACCAAGCCCGGGTCGACGGCGCGTTGTGTTCCACGCGCGCCTCAAAGAGATGTCAGCAGAATTGACGGGGTCCGCTAGGGCCAATGCCTGCCGGGGGTTCGAAGAGAACCGATAGGGACATCGTGGCCCCCTGGCAACACGGCAACTGAAGGAACACGGGTGGGTCAGTAAGAGTCTGACACGCCCTCCCGCTCCGCCCAGAGCGGGAGAAGTCATTTGATGATTTCCCACCCAAAAAAAAAAAAAAAAAGGCCTCTTAAAACTTGTTTTTGCGGCCGGTGAAATCAATACTGTGCATGCGAATGCGTAAATGTTCATCCCGATTAGGGAATCCTTTACTCTGTGTGATCCAACACGCGCTTGGCTGGTTTTTCGTAAAAATTAAACCAATTAAGTTGGTACAAAAAATGTAATTTTGTTATCAGCGCGAATAGTACCTACCTACACATCATGAAGTCATCTATTACTTCTACATTCATCTTCTTCAAATTGATGGAATGCACTGTTAGTCGAACGCAATTATTGGAAAAAAAAACGCCCAAGTGTGAGTCAATACTGATATTCAGCTGTATCCGGTTAGACTGGAAGCCGGCAAATGCAGATGATGACTTAAGTACCTACGTCAATTTTTTATCATGACTAGGCATTGGGCTGATTAGGTATATGAGAAACTAGCTTCCGCCAGCAGCCTCGCCCGCGTGATATCTTTATAAATTATTGCCTGTTACTCAGTGATAATATAGCACTCTACAGGTGAAAGAATTTTTAAAATCGGTCCAGCAGTTTTTGAGTTTATTCATAACAAACAAACTTACAATAAAATCAAATCTTTTCTCGTTATAATATTAGTTTAAAAAAAATCCGGAGTTAACAATAGGGTCTTATTTAGATCATATAATAAATATTACTTTTAACTTACTTAAGACATAAACCTACATAGTTTGTCGTCATCAGTGCAAAAATACCTACTGTATATGTAACAAATGTGTACCTAGGTACATTATATGTATGTATTTTCCTGTTACACATTGGATTTTCCAAAATTTATGTAGGTATTTCGATAATTATGATTTTCCAATGCAAGTTAGCTTAGCCGAGAAGACACGTAGGAAACATATAGCTTCGATTAACAATGGTGCCGATTCCCTTGTTCACAAACTAAACTAAATTTAAGTTCAGTGCATCTTTTTCTTTCTATTTCATTAAGAAAAGGACAGAAGATAAATTTTAGTTTAGTCCTGTCAAATTAATCAGCGCTTGACGTAAATGACATAGGGCGCATTCCGACTTACGCTAAAAGTGATTATATCGCGAATCCAACCAAATTTAATAGTCACAAAATATAAGGGTTATTGAGTAATAATTGTGACTTTGGACTTTGGTCGGATTCGCGATATTATCACTTTTGGCGTAACTCGGAATGCGGTCGTAATTTTAGTTGGCAAGTTTTTAATCACGTCTAAACTTGTATGGAGACTGACAGGCGCTGATTAATTTGACAGGACTAAACTAAAATTTATCTTCTGTCCTTTTCTTAATGAAATAGAAAGAAAAAGATGCACTGAACTTAAATTTAGTTTAGTTTGTGAACAAGGGAATCGGCACCAATGTCAACATTGTTGATCGAAGGGTATAGACTCGACACGTGATCCTTAATCTTGAGTTTCCTTTGAAAGCGGTGCTGTCATGAAGCGTCCGCAAAATGCTGCAATCATGAAAATTACAGAGGGTTTAGAATGGCCGTAATTTTACGACATTATGCACCGCTACGCTATTGTAGGTATAAATTACGGTCGTATTTAGATACGGTCCGTCGCGTCTATGCTGTCACTGTGTAATTAGAATTACCGTCATTGGGAATTCCGTCGTCACGTGTTGGAGCCACATATCTACCTAAGAAAATACGCCACAGATAAACATATTTAAAAAAAAAACAACTTTTTTGTTACCGCTAACTGGGATCCACTGTATTTTCTGTAAACACCACGGCAACAACCGTGAGTCAGTCATGCGGACACAACTCAATACTCTCGCTTGGCATCCAATACCGCGAATGTGACATTTTCGACGAAATCATTTTTAAAATGCATGACCACACATTATATGAACGTGTTGAATGAAATAAAACAAAAATCTGTACCCTAATTGCGTAATACACGATCAATCACAATTTGTTTCGATTTGAAACAGATTGCTAATTAATCCATTGCTTCATAAGTTGAAAAAAAATCTGCTCAACAACGTAAATAACGCAATGAATGTTGTTGAACTGTCAAAATGAAACAAATTAGGCATAATTGTTTACGAAAATAAGTTACGCAATTAGGGTACTCATGTTCGTCAAAAATGTCACATTCGCGGTATTGGATGCCGAGCGCCGATATACTCTTGCATGTATTCACGCAAGAGTATATTAAATTTTGTCCTATACGTAAAGGAATATTGGATAGTGGTTATAACATCACGCCTGTTTTTTCCCGGGGTTACAAGTACACCCTCATTTCGCCAGTTATATTTAAGTACCACGTTTAGGCGAGCCTATGAAAGGGTTATGTGATTAAAAAGCACACATTTTTTTTTAACTTTGGTATCTATTTTAACATAAGTACCATAAATGATCAAGACTAATGATCACTCTCTAAGTCCCTACGAACTAAAACCACAATTTCAATTTGATGATTTTTTAATTGCTCTCATGCACATTACCTACACATTTTACAATACATTATTATTGTTGGTTTTTCTACATGAACACTGTCAGGGAGGGCACTGCAAAACAAATGTTGATTTGCTGTTGAGTTAGTGAACAAAATTAACATAAATTGAGTCAAAACTTATCAAAACACAATACAATTTTGAGAATTACTACATTATGAAACAAGTGTGTAATGATCAATGCACACGCGTTTCATAGGACGTTTTTCAACACATTTGGTAGGAAAAAAACAGATTTGTTGTAAAAACTAATGCTACAATAACGTAATTATTGAGATGATACATTTAGATTGTAAAGTTCAACTGACCTTTACTGCCAGGTACTGACTATCCGGAGCTTCTTTTAAAAACGTTTTAACGTCGGTTAGTAACAATACTTTAGATTTCGTATGCGTAGATAATAATTAAGCACACAACGAAAACGCTAACAAATATTTTATGAATAATGGCGCACTGGTTTTGTTTTTTCCGCGCGCTACTGTAGCAATGCGCGCGCAGGTGTAAATAAAAGCACTGGCAAAGCCGCTAAACAACCAAAACAAAACAACAGCAGCGCTAAATATATTAAATACAAAATATTGTTTTGAATACGCAAATTAAACATATAATGAAAAATATATAATTTGATGAAATATTATGTATGTTAATTTATCATATTTTATTTATTTACACAGTAGGCATAAAAAGGCATGTAGTCTCTTTGATGAGATTAAAAAGCTGTGGCGCACATTATTGTGCTGGTGCGGTAATATAAAGTTAAAAGCACGTGTGTTTGATAAACTGCATTATAAACCTAAAAGCGGTTCAATAAGAGGAGCCACTTTACGAGCAAGTGTGTTGAAAAAAAAATACCTTATTACTATTTTACACATCCAGGGTTGGTCCGTGGATGGGTGATCATTTCTACATACCGAGACTCCTCCGTGCAAGCACGTTAAGCCGTTGGTCCCGGCTGCCATTCGTGGATCTTTGACAGTCGTTACGGGTCGTCAGAAGCCCGAAAGTCTGACAACCAGTCTTACCAAGGGGTATCGTATTACCTAGTTACTAAGTTGTGGAGGTCAGATAGGCAGTCGCTCTATGTAAAATACTGGTATTGCTGCATCCGGTTAGACTGAAAGCCGACCCCAACATAGTTGGGAAAAGGTTAGGCAGATTAGATTTACACTAACTTTGTTTACTGTAATTGATAATCCGTGGTAAATGGATTTAAATAAATTGTCATATTACAAAAATTTTAAATTAAGGTAGGTATTATTTCGTAATTAATTTTAATATTAATTTATTTATTTATCAGAGATACAGTGATCCATAATTATGTTAGTATACCTACTTAAAAATTACGTTAGTAAACAAAGATTAAAATATATGCCACAATAATAATTATTATAACTAAAATAAAAAATTACAAAGAAATAGAAATAGGTACATAAAATCAAATTGTAAAATAAATTATTAAGTTATTTGCATCTTTAAATTCATTAAAATCTTACAAAAAATTTACATTCTTTAAATTCATTAAAAATATGTCAATTAAAAGTAATATAAGGTGTCATCAATTAAGGAAGCTTTCCTCTATTGCGCGCGTGTCACCCTGCATATTAATAATGAATAAAAATATATTTAAAATTCCATTTCCAGCTCATCACAATGCCGCCGGTGACTCTAGAAGGAGACACACTTGGCAAAAAGCGCCAACACTACAACAAGCTTGTCCAAGATGCGGTTGCTAATAAACATTATGAATTATGTAACATTAGTGGCGATGACAGCGACATTGACAACCTTCTGAAAATAGACATCGCCAGTAAAAACAGAAATGTGGACTATATCATCGAAGTAATGAAATCTAACGACATGCTGTATGCGGCGACAGCTATTAAAAAATCCACGTGGCTAATCACCGAGCAGCAGTACGCAAACATCATCAACCCAGAGTACCTACACACACAACTATTACCTAGCATGAACACCAAAACATTTAACAAACTCATGCTTCACATTAGACTCAATCTGAAAGACGAAAGTCGAGTCGAAGCCTTTTATGAATACCTTAAAGAAACCGACAGTGCTTACAAATGGTTGCAAAACTGCTCCATTCCTTTCATAGAAAATGTTATAAAAAACGAACGTCTCATACCACTATCTCTTTTTAAGCGTTTGTGCAGAAGATCTGCTCGTTTTCTTGCTTACTATTCATTGGTTACTCAAAGCATGTATCAGGTGAAAGAGGAAATATTATTTTTGTTAAAATCTCATACGACTGAGGTATTAAACGTAGTAGAAGACAAAACAATATTTAATTATGTCCCTGAAATAGGAAAAAAGAAAACGGAGTTCCTTATGAAAAATTGCAGGCAAAGAGTTTTAGACAATTTTGATAAGTACGCTGACTCAATCGACCTGTCCGTAGTAGCTAAATATTTAAATAAAAGAGAAATAAAAGCTTTTCTTAATAAGCAAGCAAGAAGATTGGGATCCCGTTTATATGATCTTAATACATTAAGACATTTCATTAAAAACATGCCAACAGAAGAGAGATTTGAATTTGCCAGGAAAACATTTATCGATAAAACTGAGATGGCAACACTATTTTCAGAAAAAGAAAGACGGATTATCGAATTCAATATAAAACCTTACCAGTGGTATGAATTCGCCCCATTTGATATTGCATTGGCTGAAATAAAGAAGCTTATACGTAAGGAGAACTCACCCTCTGAAAGATGTGGCATGCTCTCAGTTTTGGTAACTTGCACACGAAACAACCCACAGCATATTAAAATTTTGCTTAAATTTTTCAATGAAAAACATATAAACGAACCATTCAAATTTAAGATTCAGTTCATCAATACTCTGCTTTCACAAATATCTACTCACGAGATCGACGTCGAAACTTGGAACATTTTAAATCAGTTGTTCCATAGCATGGAAGTGTACACCGAATCAGAAAATAACGTTCAACGGTGTCTCCAATCTATAAGTCTATATAAAGTTCTGCAGGATGAACCGGTACCAGAAATCGTTGAAAAAAAGATGTGGTTTAAATCTTTCAAAAAGATTCAGATTAAACTAAGTCAAGAACAAAACGACAAAATGTTTACTTATCTTATCAATTCCGCATTGACAAAAATTCAAAGTAAAAACATTGCAAATGAATCTGATTTTAATGATACTTTACTCCACTTACATAATGCCCTTACTTTGTTAAAAGATTGGAAAAAAGATATCACTAAGTTCCCATTAGTACTCGAAAAAATCCAGGAACTAATAAAGATAAAACAAGAAAACATGTGGAAAACTGACATGTCCTGTCTATACTTCATCAAGAAATCGTGGCGGAAGCACATGTTTGAGGAGTCGTTGTCGCTGTCTCTGAGCGAGGACTCGTGTCTGAACGCGCTAAAGCACAAGCCACAGCTGCTGACGCGCCACGACAAAGAAATAGACACGTTGCGAACTAACGACGCTGTCTCGCTGCGACGTCTGCTCGCCAAGCTGCGCATTTACTGGCCGCACTCACTCGCCCAGCACTGGACAGACGCCTACTTACTACATCTAAACAAACCTACTGGACAAAAAGCTGTTGTTAAGGGTCTCTTCCTGCTTCTTTCCCAAAATCAAATAGTAGATTTGGCAAAAACACATGCTCCCAACAATTTTAAAATAACTTGGGGTGAAACTGACCAGATAGAAATAAGCATACGGAAAAATATTGCAAAACATTTGCACGTAGCCAGGCCGCTGATTCCCTTAGATGTGGTTTTGTGGTACGCTAAAGGAGATTACTTGCAACATGCAGTGCCTTCACTAAACGCAATTTTATACAACATGAGTGAAGTCGACAGTCGTGAGCATTTTCCAAAATTATTGGATGCATCAGTCGTCTCTTTACAAAAGTTTGGACTTCATCTTGCATTGTACAAACTAAAACCTGATGTACTAAAATCAAAATTTTTGATAATTTGGAAGACTTCTACGAATCTTACAATCCGGTCCGTTCTTTTCAAGCACACATATGATCAAATATGCAAGGTGAAAAATCCAACCATTGAAAAGGAACTATGGGAATTAATACGTATATTTATAAATGAGTTGAATTCAGGTGAAAGTGCTGAAATATACAAAAAATTAGGTAGAGTTGAAAAGGTTCCCATTAGTATTCGAGCAGAATATTTTATAAAAAGTTACGAGTTTTTAACTTCATTACCTGATAGCGCCAATTGCGAAAAGTATGTGAAGGATCTAATTCAATATGCCCCAAAAATAATCGAGTCACTCGATGAAGACTTTGTTGCTAATAAGTTACTGTCGCGAGCAGGATACAAACTCTGTTTGTATGAAAGTGAGTTTATTGAAGTTCTTGCATGTTACATGTTGTTCGGTAAAAGTGAGGAAGATCAACTTCAGAGATTCAGAAAGGTAGTAGGTCCAGCTATGGAAGAAGCCTTTCAGTGTTGGGGTGATAAGAAGTCTGACAATTATTATGTTCAAGATAATTTTGATAATTTTTTAAGACATTTGGTTTGCTCATTCACAATATATGTTACTTTGAATAAAATACCTATACCTGCTAAACTTTTTGTAGAAATAAAAACTAAAATTGAACAATATTTGCCAGTGCTAGAAAACTATGTGCTGTATACCAGTTGGAAACTTTTAGCAGAATACGTTAATTTAGTTCAAGAACAGGCAACATCTATGAGCGCATTTGAGTCGAGTAAGTGGACAGAATCAGATTTTGCCAATGAATGGAGAGCAAGTGGAGTAGACAACCCCTGGAAAGATATTCATTTGAAAATAGCTCCTTCACTGGGTCCGATAATAGTGAAGTGTTTAAAAGAAGACACGGATCAATACGGTTCAGCCATATATTGTCTTTTTGCCGACGCTTTAGAAGCAATGTTCTATAAGTTATATTTTCAAGATAATCTGTTTGTATTAGAAACCCTAAAAAACATGTTAAATGAAAATGATTTTATTCCAAGTTATTTAGTCGTTTCTAAATCGATCCGTAAATATTGTAATAATGACGAATTGAAAGCTGTACGATCAGAAATACGTAAGAAAGTTTTATCAAATCCTGCTAAGATAGTGCGGGTAAATTATTATAACGATTTCCGCGATATAACGGAAGATTAATTTTGCTCAATTTATAAGTAAAAATATTAGAATGTAGGTACTTAATGTATTTTAACATACGTTATGTCTGTAGAATGCTGTTTTGTAAGTATTCATAATTACATAGTATTTTTTTTAATAATGACACTATCAACAAAGTGAATAAGAAAGAGTAGGTACATGTAAATCTAGAGAGTTGAAATATTAACACCATATTATTGTAGGAAGCGTTTCTAATTCAAATTCAAAATAATTTATTTCAGGAATACACCCATATGAAATTCATGATGAAATTAATGAAAATAGCTTTTTAAAACCTAAGTTATAGGAAACAAACACGAGGTTTTCTCTTAGGATCTGGAACGAGGTTCCTCCTTTTAAGGGCTTCAGTATTAACACCTGTCATCCTAGATATTCAATGATATTCAATATGGGAGATTATCCTCCATGGTGTTCGTTTTCTTCATTTGATTTATGTAAATACCTAGTTTTAAAAATTAAGAAATGTTTACAATCCGTCTTCAAGCTAAAATTAACTAACAGTTGCTTGCCACTTTTCAAAAAGTGTAAGTTTCTAACCCTACCATGCATGGATATCTAAGAGGCAGATAAATCAAACTTACATTTATTTGAAACACTGAAGTCGAAATGTCGCAATACGTAATAAGATTTGTGCAACAGGATTTTATACAAAAACTTTTTTGATATGGCGCTCAGAATTTATAAAAAAATACCGAAGCCTATAAGACAAAAAACTTTTTACAAAAAAAAAACAACCGACTTCAAAAAAACACTACAAAGTGAAAAATAACTTTAATTTCGGAAGTCGGTGTCTTTGGTTTTGAATTTTCGTTCTTTGTCACCGACTTCCGAAATTAAAGTTATTTTTCACTTTGTAGTGTTTTTTTTGAAGTCGGTTGTTTTTTTTTTTGTAAAAAGTTTTTATTTTTCACTTTTTAGTTGTGATACCTACCTCACACAAATTCGAATACCACTACCTGCTATGTAAATAACAGTGACAGGAAGTATTCATAATATCATCCACATACTAAGTGAGGTAAAAATACGTATTATTGAAGCTAACTCATAAACTACCCAAGTTAATAAAATTTATATGGGACCACCTCTGAAGTATGATCTACCAAACAAAAGAAGAATCATAAAAATCAATTCATAATTGACGGAGTAATCGCGTAACAAACATACAAAAAAAAAAACATATAGTCGAATTGAGAACCTCCTCCTTTTGGAAGTCGGTTAAAAACACCGATAAAATAATTAAAAAAAACAAGTTCTTAACTCAAAAGCCATAAGTATTATTCTATTTAGACGATAATGCAAGTTATAAATGTGGATAAATATAAAGAATTAAATAAGAATTCGTTCGTTAAATGCTGTGAATCTGTGGTTATGTTTTTCGTAACTAAATATATTTTTAATTTTATACATAGGTATAAAATTAAAAATAAGTAAAGAAGTAGGCTTTTGGTAAGTATAGACTTACCAAAAACATAACGTAGGTGGAAGACATGTTTTGCTTTTCTAACATTTTAAATGTTCAAAAATAAAACTCTGTTCGCAATATTGGTAACTTTTTTAAAATAAGTATAATTTACCGTTGATAGCTTCTGTCATTTAATTTCATAAACTACCTACATATTTAGTTTTGTTACTTTCCTTATTGTAATTTTTTATACTTATATGATATTTGTACGCCGTTAATGGCAAAACAGAGATCTCTGTACCTATTTTATCTACAACATCTATTTATACACCTATGTTTATTTAACAAAAAAAAACGTTGACTTTGAAAATGTTTTCAAGTTAATTTTTAACTATTAAAGATACACTTGTCTTGTATGTTTCACATTGCATTTTATTTATTTTAACCCCATAGCTTCCTCTGATAAGTAAAAAATAAATAATTAATCAAAGATTAACCTCTTTATGACATCACTTTTCGGGTATCATGGTTAGGTTAGGTTAGGTTAGGTTGTTATACTACCAATACTGTAGAATTCAAGCGTTTTTTTGCTCCTGGCGAAAAACTGGAGGGTGTAGGGTTAATTCTGTGTCCAGATTCGGATTCGGCAGCTCAAAATACGTATTATAAGATCATGTGGTTTAATGAAAAGAACAATTTTTTTTTCTGGAACTGTGTAACTGGGCATTATATTTATATGAGATCACAATCTCATATAAATATAATGCCCAGGATACACAAGGCTAGTTTTTGAGGCTGCGAAAGTAACCTGCTGAGCTAAGCTGATTATTTTTTCGCGATTACGATTATGGTCCCATAGAAAAAGTTGTTCAGTTGGATGATCTGTAGTGCTATTCTGTAACCATCTCACCGTGTTATCTTAGGTGAAGTGAGCGTGGAGTGAGCTGTCAGTTGCTAAGGATTGACACTATCGGCAGCTCACTTCACCTATGTTATCACGGTGAGTTTTTTACAGAATAGCACTACAGTACCGCACCCTTAGAGTGGTTACGTACTACGTCTGATCCGAATTCAAAGTCCGAGTTCAATCCGAATTGGTAATGTTCTGAATTTGGACAGACAGAGTTCGGATCTAGTGCGCAACCCCTCATACAAATAGTATATGGCTACTTCGGACCGGCATTTCTCGGATTCGGATCGGACGTAGAGACCACACATTTCTGATACACGCAGTATACCTACGTGATGCTCTATCTACAAATCAAGTAGGTGTGTGAATTGCCCATCTATACATATTTTCCTGTAACTACGGAATGTCCAAGTTATTAAGATAAGATAATGATTTTCCTCATGAAAATTTAGAAATGTAGGTACCTACAGGTAGTTAGATCAACCAGACTTTATATTCAATTAGCCGACGTTCGTACGGACGTAATAAAATCGCATCGGGATTTTAACGCGCACTGAATTTTCACTCTCCGCGCTGCTGTGAGCCTGTGACGCACTCTCGTCCCAGCGCGTAGAAAAAACTCACTGTTGTATTACCAACTCTCGGCGCTTAGCAGAGCGTTGAAAATCAAGTGCAC
Source organism: Agrochola lychnidis (assembly GCA_963680765.1). Lineage (NCBI taxonomy): Eukaryota > Metazoa > Arthropoda > Insecta > Lepidoptera > Noctuidae > Agrochola > Agrochola lychnidis. The sequence goes on along the minus strand of OY796868.1, from coordinate 9,820,035 downwards.
GAAAAAAAATCGCCGCGATTTTATTACGTCCGTGCGAACGTCGGCTTATTGTGTAAGATTGTTTGCTAGGTACCTCTCTAATAAAAAAAACTGACTAAAATCAATTTAAATTATTTTACACAAACAGTTGAATGCGGTATTTTAATTCACCTAACTTCAACAGAACAAGCACAACCCATAACTTATTTATTTATTATACTAAACTAATTAGGTGGTTGTTTAGTATGATTGAGAAATCTGTAGTGAACTTGTATGTGAGCGAAGCTGCAGCTGCAGGCGGGAAGCTAGGGCACAGTATAAATAAGTAACAGTATTATATCTCGGCAGTTACCTTGAAATAATTACTTACAGCTGGTCAGTAGATAACCTTCCGCGTCCGTGCGTAACTGCCGTGCACTTGATACTGAGATTTCGAAACACGTCGTTTCGACCGTTTACTATGAAGATATAATACTGTTACTGATTTATACTGTGGCTGGGGTATTATAAACTAACCTACTTATTTTTATCAGACACGATCAATTTCAATTTTATCACTAAGATTCATTAGTCATGCGACTATCTGTATATAACAACATCAATCGACTTCGCAATTAGTGTGTGTGTGCATAAGGAAGGACAAATAATATAATTATTGTTAATTAAAGTATCCACTATCCGGCCATAATCTTCGCACATCGAGCCTTAGTAAGAATCTGTCACATACTTAGATATATAAAAAACCGTTTCCATACCTTTTGATGGTATTACTTTTGTAGGGAACAGCATTTTTATATACATATATTTCGGTGTTGGTCCTATTGCAGAAGTTGCATGAGTACTGTCGTGTAAAAGCTGGTTCAGGTATTAGATTTAGAACTTATAGGTAATACCTATATCGGTGCCGATTCTCTTGTCACAAATGCCTCTAAACTAGACTAAAAATCACCAAAATTTAGTTTATTCCTGTCAAACGACGATTTCTCATTCTGAAATAGACTAAAGTGACACAACTTAACTATATTTTAGTTTGACAGCACGTGGAGTAAATTGGTTGTCATGAACTTTAAATTCACACCAACACCTCGACTTCAGATGCAAAAACAGTACTGAATCTTTTCTTTTTCTTTTACTTATATCTCGAAAACGGTGTGTCCAATCGCAAAAACAGTGAACATTTCGACCCCCTTTATAAAACCCTTAAACCTCTAATACTCTACATGTAGGTAATAATTTTTCTTATTTTCCATACAAAAAGTGAAAAATTCCATATAAAACACGTCGAGGCTGCCCCCCCTGCGCGCCTCCGGCTCTAAAAAGATTCACGTGGTTAGGTATCACGTGTGGAGTCGCGATTGTCAAATTCGATTTAGATATGTCAAAATTATTTTTTTAGAGAATTTATTTTGCAGAATAGCTTTGAGATTCTTATAGTCAAAAGTAAGAAATTTTAGTGATAGTTTAGTTCGGTGTACAAGAGAATCGGCACCATTGTTTATCTAAAACAAGCTACTTAAATCTGAAATTACTTTAACTCACATAATATGAAAATCGTTACCTATCCCGTAAACAAAAAAGTCCGCGATGGCATACATATGTCTATCTTCTAAGGATGACCCACAGTAACTAATATTATCTTTCAGAATTTGATAAAAATTTCATTGTTATTTCCGAAGCTATTTTGACCGGTATTATATTAATCCCTATCCAATAAAATATGTTATTTAAATTGGGCATTTAATTTAGATTAAAATATGGCTAAGCATCATATCATTTAAATGAATAGTTTAAAAGATATCACAGATTCAAAATTACGCGTGACAAAATAATTATGGTTGCTTGTAAGTAATTAATTTCACTTTTCGCAAATGTAGAGTCCGAATTATTCTAGTTGTTTTATCACTCTTAGTGATAGAGCACTATGCGAAATGATAGAAAAAAACAAAAATTGGTCATAAGTTCATAACTTTTGAACCGTAAAAATTTGCAGCACATAAAATTTGGAAATGACGTTGACCACGCCCCTATTCGATTTGATCCATACTTCCAGGGGAACTGAAAAATACAAATGAAGATAACGTTCTAATTATTGTATGCGATGAAATACTAAGTCAGGACACGAAAAAAAAACTTATACCTAACTATCATTATTTCAAAATACACCTTTTGTTTTCTTTTTTTTTTTCCTTGGAAAAATCTTCGTGGATACACTCCGTCTTGGGAGAACGGAGAGTTAGGTATGTCGGACTCCTACCGACTACACTGTTCGTACACGTTCGGCGTTGTAGTTATTTGTAAAATATTCGTTTAACAACTATTCTTATAACGCGTTATAACTAGTTACGTTACTCGTTACGGTATCTGTTGGTATCTGTATTGTCACTTTAAACACGACTCTTGTTCATTACATATTAGACAAACTAAGCTTTTCAACTTTCACAACTTCGTGAACAGTGGGGACCATCCATAGAGGAAAATACGGACCTATCTGCTTAGCCTACGTACCTATCTAGTGTTTTGTATTTCGCCGCTTCGCCGCATACACACACTGGCTTTTCCTGACTCATATTTTCATTGTATTGCACAATATTACACCTTATCTTCGATATTCGGTAGTGTGAGGAAACAAAGCCAGTTCTGTGTGGTGTCTCTTTGGTAAAACATCGAAAAAGCGGAGGTAAGTAACACGAGAATTATTACTGTTTTGTTCATTGTTTTGTTTGTATGACGTCATGGCACAGCGCAAAGCGGTGTTCGGTTCGACAAGGCCATCCATAATAGATATTCATACATAAACGAATGAAAATACATTCATGATTATCTAAGTAAATTTATTAGTATGATAAATTGATAACATTTTGGCTATCGAAAGTATGTTACTAAAAGATTTAGGTTGATACTCAGACCAAATAAAATATCAAGACATAGCGCTGTCAACAGTGACGTGAGGCCGGTTTCGTAAACATGTGTGCACTTAGTGAGGTGTAGTTTTATTGTAAATGTGTGCGAGTGAGCAGGGCCGGCCCGTTCATATAGGCGAACTAGGCGACGGCCTAGGGCGTTCGTATTAGGGGGCGGCAATCGGTGGCATCGAAATTAAAAAATAATACTGTAGGTACATTTATTTTTTATTTACCTACAACTTGAAAATAGTCCTAAATTTTTACCCATTATTCTACCAAAATGCGCACATGGACATTTACGAAATCATCGGTACGGTTGTTGGATTTGAGGCCAATCCATTTCTAAAAAAACTCGCGATTTCAAATTTATTGCTTCTCTTGTAGTATGGTATAATATTTTGTTCAAAATTAATTTGACTATTATAGTTTGCCCGCGATCGCTGTACCGATCGCACCTGAGAGATATTTCTCGACGGCATGTGAAGCTAAGTCAGAGGCCCATAGGCGGCTTTAAAACTCTTACACCAATTTAGTCACTAACCACACGAAAAAGAAAGAACATTGTTTTATTTTGTCACGAATTTTCTTAAAAGGGCGCCGTTCCAGCCTTTCGCCTAGGGCGCCAGGAATTCTCGGGCCGGCGCTGCGTGTGAGCGTGTACACACAGAGCAGAGGTGTAGTTTTGGCATACTTCATTTTATTGTTCGCAGCGCTCTGTTTTGGGTTTTATTTGGATTGTGTTGAATTATTTTGGGATCATGGGGCCGTACCCTAATTGCGTAGGTAACACACGATCAATCACAATCTGCATCATTTTGAAGGATATTGCTAATCCATTGCTTAATTTGTTCGAAAAATTTGTCTGCTCAACAATGTAAATACTTAACGCAATGAATGTTGTTGAACTGTCCAAATGAAACATTATTGTGATTGATCCTCCGCTGCCGGCGGCGGCGAAAATAGTTAAAATAAAGGGAGTGCCTACGCTGCCGGGGCGGCGGCGCCGGCTCCCAAAAATATGGAATCCCTTTCAGTATTCAGAATTACAATTAACTAACCCTAACTAAAGTATTTTTTTCCATAATTATATTCCAGTCGTAGGGGTCACAGTTCTAACCTAACCTAACCTTTTTGCGAGTAAAAATATTTAACCAAATCTAACTAGTTCGGTTCCGGGTACTTAGTACTTGATTATTGAAATATGGATTCAGATTCAGATTCGTTTATATGCAAAAACATGTGTAGATAATATACATGGTATGATGCTTATTATACGAGTAGGTGTAACAAAGTATTTTTTGGCTCAACATGTTTGACCATGGCTGGTGTACAAATTTGGTCGAAAGACAATAAAAAAAAATGATAAAATTAAAATTATGATAGGTACAATGAACAATAATATAAATAAATCAAAAATTAACAATAATATTAAATTAAATAACGTCAATAGTCATCATTCAAAATAAATAGATTAGATTCAGTCAGTGTCTTCAGGGATTTATCATTTAAAAATTCATTAATATTATAATAAGCTTTTTCTGTCAGTATTTTTTTAAATGTTTTCTTAAACTGGTCTATATTTGTTTTTTTTAAATCATTGAATAAAGAAATATAATACTATTGGAAAAAAAATGCTTTATAACATGTTTTTAATTATCCTTTCAACTGTCATTAACGAGACACAATAGAATTTTAATTGTTATCCACCTCAATGAGGCATCGTAACAGATAATGAGTTATGCCTACCCCGCCTATCTACTCCAATATGCCAAATTGTCCACCCCGTTTTCGGCTTTTTTTTTTTCGAAACTAAGCGCCGGCAGCCGATTCAGCAACCGGAGCCGGCAGCCAATTCGGGAGTCGGCGCCGGCAACGGAGGCACTCCCTTTAAAATAACATGGCAAATCTCTCAATATTGTGCGTACAAACCTCCTTTTTTTAGTCTTCTGCATTTGCAGTTGGAATGTATTAGCACATGTTTTTCAACAACAATATTAAGTTTGTTCTTTAGATATTTGCATCCCAACTACGGAACGCTTCATTGTGCGTGGTCCGATACGCACTTGTCTGGTTTTTTTTTTTTAAATAAATAGCTTCGTCATATAAGTAAGTAAGGTAGGTAACCCAAGTAACACAGGATGCATTTTAAGAAACGAATAGTAAACGAATGTAGAACTTAAGGTCCGTATATAAACTCTTATATATAAGTTCACCGAGCATCTTGACGCTGTATATTGGCATTTCAAAACCATTATGATGCTTTACACTGTAAAACGGTTGGATAATGGCATATCAAAATGCTTTTGTAAAGCCTTTAGTTTTAGTGCAGCAAACCATAATGCAGCTGTACAGCTTTCACCAGTTTTTAGTGCATTTAGATCTACAATAGCATTTTTAAGTAGTAAATAAATGCTTAATGCTGTTTAATAGCATAAACATGAACCATTATAATGACCCATAAATCCGCTATACAGCTTTCAGCTGTGTTTAGTGCCTTAGGGTCTACAATAGCATTTTTAAGTAGTAAGATAATGCCTAATGCTGCTTAATAGCATAAACTTGTATCATTATAATGCACCGTAAATCCGTTATACAGCTTTGAGCTGTTTCTAGTGCCTTTTGTTATATAATAGCACTTTTAAGTGGTTAGTAACAGCCTAGTACTGCTGAACAGCATAAATGTGAATAATGCTTGCATTTTTAAAGATTAACTGAGTTCTGTTGTACAGCTAACAGCTCTTTAATCAAATACACGTGAGTTATCGTAATGCGTAAAGCTGTATATATACATTCATTTTACTGTATTCGTAAAACTTTTTGTCGGCCATATTGTGGAAAATCACATATTATATGATCAACAAAACAACAGCATTTTTTATGGTAGACGTAGAACTACTTTATAGGCAATGGCACTACAGTGGTTCATCAAAAGTCGTCTCTCTGGCCTCTGGCTTAATAATTGTTCACGCGTGAGTATTTATACTGCTAGCGGCATTAATTAGCCTTTTTAAAGGCTCACCAGGCTGCTATAGACCGACACTATTTTGTAAATATTTTATAACCAAAAAAATATTATCATTCGGACCTATTTATAAAAGCATAGACCTATTTAATAATGATATATCTTAATTTAATACTGCCCAACAAATACTATTATGTTAATTATGCAAAATTCGTTCTATACTAGGAATACACAATTGTTTTGGTTATTTCACACATATCTATTAATAACATTTTATATCAAAACCACAAAATATCGAAGACACGTGAAAATTTTCAATGAAACTTTAGACATTTACAGTAAACTAAATTGCGCAGTAACATTTGAAGCCATGAAATAACAAGAGTCAAAAACTTAGCCAGTATTATAAATTTTGTTTTGATGCAAACAAATATAATGTCACTCACTCAGTTTTGACAGTTTTTGTCCATATTATATTGCGAGACAGAGTAGTTAAATTAAAACGTTAATTGTATTATAAAATTTGCAACGTGGTAATAGAGATGTTTTTGCAATGATCTAGGATTTATTTATGTTCTAACTGTGAACACTTAAATAGCTCCAATAATTCTTTTACTACATTCTAATGCTTTTGTAATGCAATTAACATCTTCATTATCAATAATATTGCTAGTATAATGCTTCTGTAATGCGATTGGTAACTTCATTGACCGTAATAATGCTTCTTTAATACGATTGATACCTTATTTGACCACAATAATGCTAATATAATGCGCCTGTAATGCAATTAAACAACTGTTGTGAACCTATTTAGGATCTAAAGCCGTATAATTTGTGCCCAAATAAGCATTATAGTAGCCCTATACACATTTGTAATGCTACTATAGAACTAACTCAAAATGCGAAAACGATACAGAAATGCTGTAAGTAGGCCGCTATACTGCTTTGATGTGTTACTTGGGAATTTTATAATTGAGATGGGCAGTAAGGGCAAGTACCTTAACCGTTGTAGCAACAGGAAAATGATCTTTACAGCCTGTATTTAACTTTTTAGAAATTTTGATCTGCATTCGCAGTTTGTTTTTTATTTTATTGTAAAGAAAATCGTCAATTTTCATAAAAACTTTTTAATGCCAATCGATGATCCTCTTTCTTCTATGGATCAAAAAAGTATCTGACCATTCTAGGTTTAAGGACTCGAAAAGTCAGATAACGAAAAAATCTTTTCCCAACGTTCTACATTATTTTAGGACATTTTTCTCAGTATCAGAGAAATCACAACCAATAAACAAAGTAAGTATCTAAATTCTGTTCTCAAAGTACTTATAAAGTTATACTTAAGTATCGTATTCTTAAGTTTAATTTTCGCCAAGTTTGTATTGTAGTGTCCAGTCTATACGAGATCATAATTATATATTTCTATGATCCATCATAAAAAAGTAAGATTTTTTAAGAGTTTTTTGCATTTCTGACTTTTCGAGTAGGTACTCAAACTTGGTGGTCCGATTGATCCTTATAAGAAACAGGATCGTATAAATTGTACCTAAAGGTGATGTTTTCTTTCGACCGTGTACCTACCTACCAACGACGTCTTCATATTACCCTTAGGCTTCTTGCACATGACTGCCCGGATCCACACCATTGCGATGGACCGCATGTTCGTACACGACTGAATATCGCCCATACGCCACACCACCCGCGCCGCACTATGCGGAGATTGAGTCGGTTTCGAGTCATAAATCCATAACTTCCATATTTTTATGAATACATACAGCTGATTTTTTTGTAGGTAATCTAGAATAAAAATATACTTTAAAATAATATACAGTTTATGGATTTAAATATATATTTAATAGCCAAAAAAAAATACAAAATATGAAATATTGAAAAATTATCAGAAATTTACGACTATCTTTAAATAATGTGACCTAAAATGTTATAATGAATAGAAAATAAACTCTTAAAATTACCTTTATTTATTTTTTTTTAATAAGAAAAGTGTATTTATTATACTAGCTTCAAAGCTTCATCTATAAGTTCCATAGACTTTTCATTGGAAGGTTTTCTTAAACTTGTTATGTAAGAGTCAAAGTGTACAAAACAAGACATAGATCGCGTCTGGTACAGTTGAATTCACTCATTACACGAGAAGGTAGGTGGTTACACTTTTCTTAACAACAATGACGAACGTACTTATGTAATTATTGAGTATGCAGATTTTATATAAAATAATTGATTTGAAACATATGCAAAATACGGTAGAAAGAACTAATTATGATTATGTGGTTATGCGGTTTCCGATATGTTTTATTGATAATTTATTGTGCATGTGAACTAAAATATGGTGAGAAATACTCGATATATTATCTAAACATAAACTGCAATTCATAAAATATTACAAGTAAGGATAACCTATATCAACTAATAATTCAAATAGCATCACCTACTTATGTATTTATAAGAAATTTTTACTATTCATGTATAGTTAATAGATTAACATAATGTTTTGCAATGAAGTTGCAACTTTGATTTTCTTCCTGTGTAATAATATTAAATTTCCCATCAAATAACTTCATTTACAGACCTTCGGTAAATTTCGGCAACTGTCAAAACTAATTGAAAGTTTCAGATACGCAAAAATGTCATGTCATCAGATAAATATTTCTAGTAGGTAAATATATTAACAAATATATAGCATATTTATACCAATGCATACCAGACGAAAGTATTATTATAAGCTTTCTAGAATGAACCACCAGAAAATAATCATTACATAACATAACATCACGGCTTTTTTTTCCGAAGGGTTGGGCAGAGGTGTCCCTGTAGCAGGTACACCCACATTTCGCCAGTTATGTTTTAAGTCCCATGTAATAGGGGGCGAGCCTATTGCCATCAACCGGGCACAAATCCAGACTCCGGGCTACTACTGAGAAATTCCAGATAGAAAAACCCAATAACACTTGCCCGACCCGGGAATCGAACCCAGGACCTCATGCTCAGCAGTAGCGCTTGCTACCACTAGACCAACGAGGCAGTATCACTAGACCAACGAGGCAGAAAATAATCATTAACAAAATACAAATTAAGATGTTTATGTGATAATTTTTTAATCATCGTATTTAGATACTCTTTGCTATAAGCCAGTACTAGCCACATATATCATCATCATCATTCAACCGAAAGACGTCCACTGCTGGACATAGGCAAAATTCAAAAAAATTCAAAATTCAAAAATTCAAAAGTCATTTATTCAAATTAGGCTGAGAACCAGCACTTTTCGAACGTCAAAATTACATAAGACAGTCCCCCAAAAACGCCCACCCTTCACCACTTCCTAGTGCCTTTAGCTGGGAAGAAGAAGTGGCGCAACAAACTCCCCAGCAGCACAGCTGTCTGTTCAAGTTAGAAAAAATAAAAATGACTCTATACAATAGTATGCAAAATTATTATGCAACACAAAACATTATTTTAATTAAGTATAAATTATTGGCCATATGTCAGCTAGCACACGCCAATATACCAACCAAAAACATCGAGCACTATACTCAAGCAGAATTAAAAACTAAACGTAAAAAGAACTAAATATCTAAATAAAAGCCTCCAGGCATAAAGGGCGTGCCCGCTTACATAAAGCTGTAAATTGGAAGTTATAAATGATAAACTAGGACCATCGAGGTAAAATAAATGTACAGTTAATTACTAGTAACAATAACAAAACCATGATCAGCAAGACGACCAGTCACCACAAGCAGCACCCGTTCACGAGCATAACGCAAAGATCAGCCATTACCCCCCTCGCCATATTTGAGGGAAGGAGGCAACCCGACTCCCGACGCTACCGCAAGCATTGACATCTAAGGGAGCATGACGAACTTGCTGCCGGTTGCTCAGGTAAAAAATAATATGATCAATAGTCGAGGTCACTAGCCAACCACAAATTGCAATACAAACTCATAACAAAAACATTGTAATGAGTAGATTATGTCAACAATAAAATAAAAATAAATAGACTCGTAAAAAAATAATTAAAAAATTGACTCATAAAGTCAAATAAAATAAAAAAATTATATAAACTTATATAAACTGTCAGTAGGTAAGTTAAATCTGGAGAAAGAACATAAACATTGTCTTGAGTTAATCACAGCGACCAACTATTCTTATCATTTAAGTAGTCGTTGATACAATAGTATGCCTTTGAACAAAGGTTGGATTTTACTTTATTTTTAAACGCATTAAAAGGTAAATCTAGCATAGAAGAGGGTAGCTTGTTATAAAAGGTTATACCAAGCCCAACAAATGAGTTATGAACCTTATGAAGCCGGTGAAAGGGAGCTCGTAGTTTGTCCTTATTTCTAGTGTTAACATTGTGAATATCAGGCCTCCCCCAAGCACCGCCACTTCGACCGATTCTGTGCTTTCCGCATCCAGCTGATTCCTGCGGCCTTCACAAGGTCATCGGTCCATCTTGTGGGAGGCCTTCCAACGTCACGTCTTCCGGTACGTGGTCAACACTCCAGAACCTTTCGACCCCATCGGTCATCCGTTCTGCGAGCAATGTGCCCTGCCCATTGCCACTTAAGTTTGGCAATTCTTCGGGCTATGTCGATTACCTTGGTTCTCCTGCGGATCTCTTCATTTCTGATTCGATCACGTAGGGAAACTCCAAGCATAGCCCTCTCCATTGCCCTTGCCACATATATAATTTATATTTAATATAGTACAGTTTGAGCTTAAATACAAGGTACCTGCGCTGATTTTTACAAAATGTATTTATGGCCAGGCTGTCTTAGGGACCTCCACATAGTGCGCCGCGCGTCTAAATTTTTATCATCTTGCGGTCCGGCGCCGGTTTGGCTCCGGCGTCATGTACAGGAAGCGTAAGATCGTTGGTAAATGGCGAAGTCCTGTTTGACGATTGAAAATCTTACGTTTCCTTGACATTCTTATGTATTCATTTGTTTTTGCTTGTGGTGAGCTGCCCCGAGTCGATCAATCTAAAAACTAGCTCGTCAATTAAGAAATTTACCAATAAGTAACCATAAACAGCGATAAACATGAATGTATTCAAAACATTCAGAATAACTATGCTCTCCACTAATCCAGCATTTTATGAGGATACTTGTAACGAATGTAAGTAGTTAACAATATTCATATTTAATTTCCAGCTCATCACAATGCCGCCGGTAACGTTAGAAGGAGACACACTCGGCGAAAAGCGCCAACACTACAACAAGCTTGTCGAAGATGCGGTTGCTAATAAACATTATGAATTATGTAACATTAGTGGCGATGACAGCGACATAGACAACCTTCTGAAAATAGACATCGCCAGTAAAAACAGAAATGTAGACTATATCATCGAAGTAATGAAATCTAACGACATGCTGTATGCGGCGACAGCTATTAAAAAATCCACGTGGCTAATCACCGAGCAGCAGTACGCAAACATCATCAACCCAGAGTACCTACACACACAACTATTACCTAGCATGAACACCAAAACATTTAACAAACTCATGCTTCACATTAGACTCAATCTGAAAGACGAAAGTCGAGTCGAAGCGTTTTATGAATACCTGAAAGAAACCGACAGTGCTTACAAATGGTTGCAAAACTGCTCCATTCCTTTCATAGAAAATGTTATAAAAAACGAACGGTGCATACCACTATCTCTTTTTAAACGTTTGTGCAGAAGATCTGCTCATTTTCTTACATTCTACACGCGGGTTGAAAAGGGCAGCAAGTTCGATGTGAAAAAGGAAATTTTATTTTTATTAAATTCTCACACGGCTGACGTATTAAACGTAGTGGAAGACAGAGAATACCTGAATAGCTTACCTGAATTGGGCAAAAAGAAAACAGAGAAACTTATGAAAACGTGTCCGCAAAGAATATTAGACAATTTTGCTAAGTTGTACTCTGGCAAAATTGACCTGTCCGTAGTAGCAAAATATTTGGAAAAGAAAGAAATAAAACCTTTTCTATTTAAACAAATGAAAGAACAGGGCCAATATTTTTGCGAATTTAATAAATTAAGACATTTCGTTAAAAACATGCCGATAGAAGAAAAGCAAGAATTCATAAAGCAAACTTTTATCGACAGAACTGATCTAACTTTTCTTCGTTCAGAAAACGAAACAGATACCTACACCATGGACTTAATGTTCTACCATTGGTATGAATACTTTCCATTTAATGTTGCTTTGCCAGAACTAAAGAAGCTTATACTTGCAGAGAACTCACCCCGTTCACGATTTGACATGCTTTCAGTTTTGATCACACGTGCAAAAAGAAATCCGTTGCATATAAAAACGTTGCTCCATTTTTTCTACGAACGACACATTAATGAACCGTTCAAATTCAAGATTCAGTTCGTAAATCATCTGCTTTCACAAATATCTACTCACGATTTCGACGCTGACACTTGGAACGTTTTAGATCAGTTGTTCCACAGTATGGAAGTGTACATCGAATCAGAAAACGATGTACAAATGTGTCTGGAATCTATAGTCTTATATAAAGTTTTACACGATGAACCTGTGCCGAAAATTGTAGAAGAAAAGTTGACATTAAATACTTTTAAAAAAGTCCAAAGTAAACTAAATCAAGAACAAAGAAGAAAACTGTTTACTTATTTATTTGATTCTGCACTGACAAAGATTCAAATTGAAAACTTTGCAAATGAATCCGATTTCAGTAAGACTATAGTTCAATTAGAAAATGCCTTGACTTTGATAAAAGATTGGAAAAAAGATATAAGTGAATATCCAGTCATACTTAAGAAAATCCAGCAGGTTATTAAGATAAGACAAGAGAATATGTGGAAAACCGACATGTCCCATTTGTACAACGTAAAGAAATCTTGGCGGAAGCACATGTTTGAGGAGTCGTTGTCACTGTGTCTGAGCGAGGAAGCGTGCCTGAACGCGCTGAAGCACAAGCCGCAGCTGCTGACGCGCCACGACAAAGAAATAGACACATTGCGAACCAACGACGCCGTCTCGCTGCGACGTCTGCTCGCCAAGCTGCGCGTCTTTTGGCCGCTTTCACTGGCCCAGCACTGGACCGACGCTTACTTACTAAATCTAAACAAACCTACTGGACAAAAAGCCGTTGTTAAGGGTCTCTTCATGCTTCTTTCCCAAAATCAAATAATTGACATGGCAAAAAAACATGCTCCCGACAGTTTTAAGATAAACTGGGACGAGACTGGCCAGCTTGAAATTAGCGTAAGGAAAAATATCGCACAACACTTACACGTAGCCAGACCACTGATTCCCTTAGAAACTGTTTTATTGTATTCTAAAGGAGATTACTTGCAATATGCGGTACCATCACTTAACGCCATTATGTCCAAATTGAATCAAGTTGAAAGCAGTAAACATGTGATGAAATTATTAAAAGCACCTGTCTCTCTACGGAAATTAGGAATTCATGTAGCATTTTCAAAGCTTAAACCTTGTGAATTAAAAACATTTATCACGAATATTTGGAACAATACAACTAATTCTACAGTCAGAACCGTTATTTTTAGGAACACTTTCGGTTATATGTGCAAGGTTAAAAATACAACCGTTGAAAAAGAACTATGGACATCACTAAGTATGTTTATCGATAAATTACCTTCACGGGCAAATAAAACAATACTTAAATGTTTAGGTAAAGTTGAAAAAGTTCCCCTTAGCGTGCAAGCAGAATTTTACATGAAGAGTTACGCGTATTTAACTTCGGTGCCCGATAGCACCATGTGTGACAACCTTGTGAGTAGATTAGTGTCACATGCTCTATATACTCCAAACTTAGTGGAAGCATTCGATGATGAGTTTGTTACTGATAAATTGTTGTCACCTGCAGGAACAAAATTTTGTAAGCTGAACAGCGAATTCATAGAATTATTTGGGCGTTATGTATTGTGGGGTAAATCTGAAGAAAATCAGCTTCAACGATTTAGAAGGGTAGTGGAGCCAGCAATGGAAGAAGCTTTTCTTTCATGGTGTAAAACAGATCATGATGTTTATTACGTTCGAAACAATTTCAATGAATTTATTCAATATTTGCTTAGGAATTACAAAGACTTTACTTTGAGTACAAGAACTACCCCCGCTAAATTGTTTACAGAGATTAAAATTAAAATGGAAAAGAATATGCAATTGCTAGAAAACTATGTTCTGTACACTAGTTGGAAGCTAGCAACAGAATACGCAAAATTAATGGAACAACATGTTTCTGAAATAGGAAACGCATGGTTGACAGTTGAAAAAGAAAAGATTTGGAATGATATTAATGTTGCAATATTTCCTGACTTAGGTTCACGAATTGTTAAGTGTTTAAAAGAAGACACGGAGCCATATTTTCCTTCAATATGTTTACTGTTTAGAGACGCTTTACATGAAATGATGGACGGCATATTTTTCCACGAATCCGAGTTTAAACAAGAAATACTAAAACACATGCTGAACGATCCTGATTTCACACCTAGTTATATAGTAGTTTCTCGGGCGACCATCAAAAATTTTAATGTTTCAGATTCGTTGAAAAGAATACGAACAGAAATACGTAATAAAATAAAATCACATCCGTCTCACGAGGTGCAAATGCATTATTACAATGATTTTAAAGGATTACCCGTTGACGAATTAGATGAATAAAATAATGTAGATGCAAATGGTGCAATACATTTTGAAACATGTGCGCATATAATATAAATTACTAGCTGACCTAGCAAACGTTGTTTTGCCATGTAAATGTTTGGGGTGGACCACCCTTATCACTTAAAGGTATGAAAAATAGATTACAACTGATTCTCAGACCTACCGAATATACATATAAAATTTCATAAAAATCGGTCAAGCTGTTTCGGAGGAGTATGCCAACTAATATTGTGACACGAGAATTTTATATATATAGATTATGTCCTTGTTGCATGTTCATCGTTCAAGCAGTTTTGTTGAATAGTTTCAAGAGTCTTATGTATTTACCTATTCATTTGTTTTTTTTAAATTATACATTACATATAACCTACTTTTTGCTATTTTATTCAAAATAACCTTGTAATTTCCCTACTGTAGGACAAAGGCTGGCAAGTTGCGTAACCGAAAATCTGAGTAGGTGTCATCGTACTCGATAATACGACGAACTTTTACAATGGGACGAAACTTGCAGCCCTACATTTTGAGGAGTTAAGCGGGCATAATAAATGTATGGAGCAGCTGGTTTTTATGCCGGCAAACCAATGCCAGTTTGGAATGAGTTACAAAAGGAATAACTGTTAGATCGCTCTCTGGATCAAGACTATTCATAACCAATCAAAGGACACCTTATTTTTAATGAGCAGGTATAGTTTAAGCTGTACAGCTTGGCAAAAAAGAGTTTGGAAAAATGAGGGCGCCTCTATCACACTTAGGTCACTTCGAATGGGAAATGAATAAAATAATTTAAATAAATAGTTAAAAACGCTGCTTGTAGTTGACTCAAAACTTACTAGCACTTGTCGGCGTCGGCAAAGTAGTGCCATCATCATTAGGGCTTCCATTACGTAATTACGTAACTACGCAATTACGTAATTACGGACTAATTTTAAAGTATTCTCAAATCCGTAACTGAAGATGTCAATTCCGTACTTACGTTATTATTGTCATCATCAAACAATCAAAATAGTCAACCAATAATAATGCATTTTACATATTATTTTAAAATGTGGCAACACTTTACAGTACCTATAACTATCATCAAAACTTTACAAACGGTATTCCCCGTGGTTTATTTTATCCATTGATATATTTTTCAAAAAGCAGTTCTAGTAAAAATATTGATCTGATACTAGACTGTAAAACTCGATGGAACAGCTTGTCAGATATGGTAGGCCGATTTCTCAAATTAAAATCATGCGTTTTTATGAAATCAAATGCAAAATTTACAGACGAAGAGATCCAAAACCTTCATGACATTAATTACAGCTCGGATGTAATAAAAACTACAATGATGTCATTATGTCACCGTGATTTAAACTTATTGACAGCCGAAAGCTGCGCTTCGATTTTTGTTATGTCATTTCTGAGATCACGTTTTCAAGAAAGGACATTCGGGACGAAAAGAAATGGATTGATCTAATATTATACATAAGTTCTTGATTATTTTTATTTTTTTGAAATTTTGTATCTACAATTTTAACAACAAATTATAATCGATTTTAAAAAAAATGCAAAAATTACGTAATTACGGAATTACGGAATTGGAGAAAGAAATTGCGTAACTAGTTACGTAATTGACATTTCCGTAAATTTGGAAGCCCTAATCATCATAGGTCTGCATTACTTAAAGTAAAATATCCGAATGTCACCACGTCAGACTCTTTTTATTAACCGACTTCTAAAAGGAGGAGGTTGTCAATTCGGATGTTTATATCGAAAGACGTCCGACGTCCGTCGTTCGTGTTTGTGAAAGACGTCCACTGCTGGACATAGGCCTCCCCCAAGCACCGCCACTTCGACCGATTCTGTGCTTTCCGCATCCAGCGGATTCCTGCGGCCTTCACAAGGTCATCGGTCCATCTTGTGGGAGGCCTTCCAACGCTACGTCTTCCGGTACGTGGTCGCCACTCCAGAACCTTTCGACCCCATCGGCCATCCGTTCTGCGAGCAATGTGCCCTGCCCATTGCCACTTAAGTTTGGCAATTCTTCGGGCTATGTCGGTTACCTTGGTTCTCCTGCGGATCTCTTCATTTCTGATTCGATCACGTAGGGAAACTCCAAGCATAGCCCTCTCCATTGCCCTTTGGGTGACTTTTAGCCTTCTGATAAGGCCCATTGTGAGCGACCACGTTTCAGTACCATAGGTCATCACTGGCAACACGCACTGGTCAAAGACTTTCGTCTTGAGACACTGTGGTATGTGGGACGAAAAGATATTGCGTAGCTTCCCGAACGCTGCCCAGCCGAGTCGGATTCGACGATTGACCTCTTTCTCGAAGTTGGACCTACCTAGCTGGACAATTTGTCCTAGGTAAACATACTCGTCCACAACTTCGAGCGTAGCGTCTCCGATCTTCATGGGAGTGGGTGTCACATGGGCATTTGACATGACTTTTGTCTTGTCCATGTTCATTTTAAGACCCACTCTTTCGGAGGCTCTACTGAGGTCATCGAGCATTGTACTGAGTTTCTCCATGGTCTCAGCCATGATAACTATGTCGTCGGCAAACCGAAGGTTAGTGATATACTCGCCATTGATGTTGATGCCTAGCCCTTTCCAATCCAGAACCTTGAAGACATCCTCCAGTGCAGCGGTGAACAGTTTCGGAGAGATAACGTCTCCCTGTCTCACACCTCGCTGCAGAAGGATAGGTTTCGAGGTCTGGTCCTGGAGTCGAACTGACATAGTGGCGTTTTTGTACAAACACTTTAGCACCTCGATGTACCGATAGTCGATCTGGCACCGTTGAAGAGACTGCAGCACAGCCCATGTCTCGATCGAATCGAAGGCTTTCTCGTAGTCCACAAACGCTAAGCAGAGAGGCTGGTTATACTCTTCGGTCTTCTGTATAACCTGCCGCAGCGTATGTATGTGGTCTACGGTGCTAAAGCCTTTACGGAATCCGGCTTGTTCGGGAGGCTGGAAGTCGTCAAACCTGCGCGCGAGACGGTTCGTGATAACTCTTGAAAACAGCTTGTAGACATGGCTCAGAAGTGTGATGGGCCTATAATTCTTAAGCAGGGCATTGTCGCCCTTTTTAAAGAAGAGTACCACCACACCTCTGTTCCATGCCTGTGGCGTTTGACCCTCGAGTATGACGGAATCGAAAAGCTCCTGGAGGGCCTTAAGAACAGGTTTTCCCCCGGCCTTCAGGAGTTCAGCCGTAATTCCGTCATCACCCGGCGCCTTGTTGTTTTTAAGTTGCTTCAGAGCCATCCTAATCTCGTACAAGCTGACGTCCGGGATGTCTTCGGTATAGTGTCGGGTCAATCTAGCTCTTGGGTCGTTTGCTAGATTCGTAACGGGGTTACTGGTTGACGTGTATAACTGTCCATAGAAACTCTCGATCTCTCTCAACAGCTCAGGTTTGGCGGATACGATTCTGCCATTATTGGTCTTCAGTTTCGCAAGCTGGCTCTGTCCAATAGACAGATCTCTAGCAAATACCTTGGAGCCCTTATTCTGCTCTATTGCGTCCTTAATACGGTTCGTATTATAAAGTCGAAGGTCGCTTTTCAAGGACTTAGAGATCTGTCTATTGAGCCGCCGGTATTTAAGCGCATCGTCTGAAGACTGCAGAATCATCTCGCGCCTCTCCTCCATGAGCTGTAAAGTAGCATCAGAGAGCCTCTTGTTTCGATTTGTACGACGGGTCTTGAAAAACTTGGACCCGACCGTATGGACAGTTTCCACGAACCCATCGTTATAATCGTCCACGGAGCTCCCTAGGCACTCGAAACGATTCTGAAGTTCGAGCTGAAAGCTCTCGGGGTTTTGGACTTGGATCGGTGCTGGGCGGAGCGTAGACTTCATCAGTCGAGATCTTTCCAGCTTGATATTCAAGTTCAATGTGCCTCTTACCATACGGTGATCACTTCCGGTTTTCACCGCGTTGATCACAGAGACATCATTGAATACTTGCCTCTTCGTCGACATAATGAAGTCAATCTCATTTTTTGTTGCACCATCAGGGCTCTGCCAGGTCCACTTTCTGTGCTCACGTTTTCTGAAGAAGGAATTCATCATAAAGAGGCCTTCCTTCTCCATAAAACTGGCCAGTAGGTGACCCCTGTGGTTTCGACGTCCAACTCCAAATTGCCCCACTCGCAGCTCATCATCGTTTCGTTTGCCCAGTTTCGCGTTGAAGTCCCCCATGACAACGGTGAAGTGAGTTTTAGAGCCATGCATGGCTCTGGAAATATCCTCATACATGGTCTCCACCTCATCGTCGGGGTGTGACGAGGTCGGGGCGTAAACCTGTACGACCTTCAGCGAATATCTTGCGGATATTCTGAGTATAAGGTACGCCACCCTGGTCGACACACTCTCGATCTTCACCACGTTGCTCGCAAGGGACTTATGGACGATAAACCCGACACCACCTTGGGACTGCTGGTCGCCCTCCCGGAAATAGAGCAAGTTCCCGGATTTGAGGATTATCGAGTCCTCGCCCTCTCTTCGGACTTCAGATAGCCCTACTATACCCCATCGTAACTTGCTCAATTCTTCCTCGAGTTCGATGATCTTTTCGTCGGTCCGGAGTGTACGCGTGTTGTATGTTGCCAGGTCCAGTTTCCGGTGGTTATGGTAGCCGGATCTCTTCCGGGGATTCTTCGCACCCCTTGCCTCACCGTGGCCTTGACCGCTACCGTAGCCAAGGGCCGGTGGGCCGCCGGGCACTAGGGGCCGTTTCTTTTTGGTGCTTTTCATTTTGGGGGGGGGGGGGGGGGTATACCATAATCGCCACGCTTGGCAGGCGGGTTGGCGATCGCAGTATGGTGTTAGAAATGCATAGAGAACGCTGCTGCCCATTCTCTAGTAAGTCCCTTAGTCGCCTTTTACGACACCCATGGGAAGAAATAGGGTAGTGCTATTCTTTAAGTCCGGCACCACACGGACTATGTATATTTTTATGTATGTTCGGGCATAACTCCATCATATTATAGACGGGTTTTCAAAATTTTTTTTTTTTTTGTTTCAAAAGTTATCCTACTTCCGAGATGGTCCCATTTAGGGGTTTCGAATACCGGATTTTTTCAATACCGGTATTAATACCGTATAAAAAATTTCCAATACCGGGATCCCGGTATTGAAAATTAAAATTTTATAATTCAGACTATATATTTTTTTGGGTGGGAAATTATCAAATAACTGCGGGCGTGTCCGACTCTTATTGACTAAAAGGTACCCGTGTTAAGTCGGTTGCCCTGTTGCCGGGGGCCACGATCTCCCTATCGGTTTTCTTCGCACCCCCGGCAGGCCCTAGCGGATCCCATCAATTCTGCTGACATCTCTTTGAGGCACGCGTGGAATACAGCGCGCCGTCGACCTGGGCCTAGTCCTTATCGGACGGCGAGCTACCCATTGCTCACCGTCCGCAAGCCCGCGCCTACGCGGTTACAAAAATAACCTGACACATAGTATGAGAAAAGTACCTAGATAAAATAAAACGTTTAAATTTCAAAAATCAGTATCGAAGTAATTACAATTTAGCGGTCTATTTTTCTTTATTTTTTAATAAAATAAATCTCTTTAAAATGAACATATAATATTTTTTACTAAAATCACAGTAAAATCAGTCAAAACTCATGGTGCTTTTAAGGCTCTTTCTTCCTAACTTACTGAAGTTACTACTGAATGGAACATAGTACCTTGAACTATAAAGTAATATCATCTGCCTAGCCTTTTCCCAACTATGTTGGGGTCGGCTTCCAGTCTAACCGGATGCAGCTGAATACCAGTATTTTACATGGAGTGACTGCCTATCTGACCTCCACAACCCAGTAACTGGGTAATACGATACCCCTTGGTAAGACTGGTTGTCAGACTTTCGGGCTTCTGACGACCCGTAACGACTGTCAAGGATTCACGAATGACAGCCGGGACCAACGGCTTAACGTGCTTTCCGAGGCACGGAGGGGTCTCTGTATGTAAAGATGGTCACCCATCCACTAACCAACCCCAGCAAGCGTCGCTTAACCTGATGGATCGACCCGTGCGGCTGTTATTACTTAGCCACGAACACGAACTAAAAAGTAATATCCTACATATAATTTCTTTAAAATCAATAAATAAACAATTTTTTTTTAACTTTTTAAATCAAATAAATCAGTCACAAATTCATAATTGTTTCGGCTCTTTCTTCCTAAAAATGAGTTCGTAGGAAGGAAAGAGCATCCAAACTTTTATCTGAGAGCGAGCTTCTTAAACGGTTGCACAAATATGTAACCGAGGAACTAACTGTCTTAGCAAACCACGCGATCATTCAAATACACCGTTTTTAAAAATTACCCAGATAACAAAAATGATTGGAAATACTACAATGTATTATAAAAAGAAATTGTTTCGCTCTAGTGTCTACTGATAATAAATAAAATCACCAATACCGGGATCCTGGTATTGGAAGCTTTAGTCCCATTGTCATCAGGTCAAGATCTGACGATGGGATCTTTGAGAAATCGAGGGAACTCTTCAAACATTATAGGCACATCTATAGCGATTTGGGTATTTTTATAGTAACTTGTGCAGTTGCTCTCGGAAAGCACCATTTGGCGAAGTGGAACTAATGATGACGACCACAGATGGCCACCGGAACTAATCAATAATTAGTATTTCACGGGTTGCGATTCGATTATTTTAATATGGTTGGCAAGAAATTTATGCTCGTCACAATGCATATGGAGAAGTGGAGCTGATGGTGAAGTACCAGGAGAACTCGAACGAGACGTTAATCGTTGAGGAATTCTCATTAACTGCATCGGGATAAGCAATATTTTGTAAAAGGTGATGAGTAGTTGACATTAGGCTAAGTAGCACCAGGAGTACCAGGAGAACTCGCATCGATTAACGTCCCTGCATCGGGATAAGCAATATTTTGTAAAAGGTGATAAGTAAAGAGCGATGTAAGAAATTAGCAGGGGAGTGTCAAAAAGCCCCAGTTCATTTGTACGACGGGTCTTGAAAAACTTGGCCCCGACCGTATGGACAGTTTCCACGAACCCATCGTTATAATCGTCCGCGGAGCTCCCTAGGCACTCGAAACGATTCTGAAGTTCGAGCTGAAAGCTCTCGGGGTTTTGGACTTGGATCGGTGCTGGGCGGAGCGTAGACTTCATCAGTCGAGATCTTTCCAGCTTGATGTTCAAGTTCAATGTGCCTCTTACCATACGGTGATCACTTCCGGTTTTCACCGCGTTGATCACAGAGACATCATTGAATACTTGCTTCTTCGTCGACATAATGAAGTCAATCTCATTTTTTGTTGCACCATCAGGGCTCTACCAAGTCCACTTTCTGTGCTCACGTTTTCTGAAGAAGGAATTCATCATAAAGAGGCCTTCCTTCTCCATAAAACTAGCCAGTAGGTGACCCCGGTGGTTCCGACGTCCAACTCCATATTGCCCCACTCGCAGCTCATCATCGTTTCGTTTACCCAGTTTCGATCCTTGAAGACATCCTCCAGTGCAGCGGTGAACAGTTTCGGAGAGATAACGTCTCCCTGTCTCACACCTCGCTGCAGAAGGATAGGTTTCGAGGTCTGGTCCTGGAGTCGAACTGACATAGTGGCGTTTTTGTACAAACACTTTAGCACCTCGATGTACCGATAGTCGATCTGGCACCGTTGAAGAGACTGCAGCACAGCCCATGTCTCGATCGAATCGAAGGCTTTCTCGTAGTCCACAAACGCTAAGCAGAGAGGCTGGTTATACTCTTCGGTCTTCTGTATAACCTGCCGCAGCGTATGTATGTGGTCTACGGTGCTAAAGCCTTTACGGAATCCGGCTTGTTCGGGAGGCTGGAAGTCGTCAAACCTGCGCGCGAGACGGTTCGTGATAACTCTTGAAAACAGCTTGTAGACATGGCTCAGAAGTGTGATGGGCCTATAATTCTTAAGCAGGGCATTGTCGCCCTTTTTAAAGAAGAGTACCACCACACCTCTGTTCCATGCCTGTGGCGTTTGACCCTCGAGTATGACGGAATCGAAAAGCTCCTGGAGGGCCTTAAGAACAGGTTTTCCCCCGGCCTTCAGGAGTTCAGCCGTAATTCCGTCATCACCCGGCGCCTTGTTGTTTTTAAGTTGCTTCAGAGCCATCCTAATCTCGTACAAGCTGACGTCCGGGATGTCTTCGGTATAGTGTCGGGTCAATCTAGCTCTTGGGTCGTTTGCTAGATTCGTAACGGGGTTACTGGTTGACGTGTATAACTGTCCATAGAAACTCTCGATCTCTCTCAACAGCTCAGGTTTGGCGGATACGATTCTGCCATTATTGGTCTTCAGTTTCGCAAGCTGGCTCTGTCCAATAGACAGATCTCTAGCAAATACCTTGGAGCCCTTATTCTGCTCTATTGCGTCCTTAATACGGTTCGTATTATAAAGTCGAAGGTCGCTTTTCAAGGACTTAGAGATCTGTCTATTGAGCCGCCGGTATTTAAGCGCATCGTCTGAAGACTGCAGAATCATCTCGCGCCTCTCCTCCATGAGCTGTAAAGTAGCATCAGAGAGCCTCTTGTTTCGATTTGTACGACGGGTCTTGAAAAACTTGGACCCGACCGTATGGACAGTTTCCACGAACCCATCGTTATAATCGTCCACGGAGCTCCCTAGGCACTCGAAACGATTCTGAAGTTCGAGCTGAAAGCTCTCGGGGTTTTGGACTTGGATCGGTGCTGGGCGGAGCGTAGACTTCATCAGTCGAGATCTTTCCAGCTTGATATTCAAGTTCAATGTGCCTCTTACCATACGGTGATCACTTCCGGTTTTCACCGCGTTGATCACAGAGACATCATTGAATACTTGCCTCTTCGTCGACATAATGAAGTCAATCTCATTTTTTGTTGCACCATCAGGGCTCTGCCAGGTCCACTTTCTGTGCTCACGTTTTCTGAAGAAGGAATTCATCATAAAGAGGCCTTCCTTCTCCATAAAACTGGCCAGTAGGTGACCCCTGTGGTTTCGACGTCCAACTCCAAATTGCCCCACTCGCAGCTCATCATCGTTTCGTTTGCCCAGTTTCGCGTTGAAGTCCCCCATGACAACGGTGAAGTGAGTTTTAGAGCCATGCATGGCTCTGGAAATATCCTCATACATGGTCTCCACCTCATCGTCGGGGTGTGACGAGGTCGGGGCGTAAACCTGTACGACCTTCAGCGAATATCTTGCGGATATTCTGAGTATAAGGTACGCCACCCTGGTCGACACACTCTCGATCTTCACCACGTTGCTCGCAAGGGACTTATGGACGATAAACCCGACACCACCTTGGGACTGCTGGTCGCCCTCCCGGAAATAGAGCAAGTTCCCGGATTTGAGGATTATCGAGTCCTACCCCTCTCTTCGGACTTCAGATAAATCAAATACTTCTGATCTGAAGTAAATTCTTTTAAATATCTGAGGCATGGGATCGCCAATCTTTTTACACCTGCGGTCTATGGACCGATTACACGCAAAAGGCTCACAGCGCCTTACATATCCAGTACAACAACGCATACAGGGCGCTGTTGGGATTGCCACGACACTGTAGTGCATCAGGGATATTCGCAGTGGCACGTATAGACGACTTTTATGCAATCATGCGAAAGCGTGTCGCCTCCCTGATGCGGCGGGTGCGAGAGTGCCAACAGCCTCTTGGTCACTGTTGCCGATAGGGCGGGTCTAATACTCAGGCACTGGACCAGGACACAGGTATTACCGTCAAATCGTGCTTTGAAATGATGTTTAATTAATTATTGCATATTTAGTTGTCTTTTTAATGATGTTGATATTGTTATTGGTGATTTTGACATTATTACAACACCCCGTACACAGGATGTCTCTGGAAGTATGGATCAAATCGTATAGAGGCGTGGGCAAGGTCATTTTCAAACTTTTTAATCCTGAGAATTTCGGTGCAATTATTTACCTTTCAAAAGTTATGACCAACATTTGTTTTTTTCAATGACTTCGCAGTGCTCAAAAAAAAAACAATCAGGGCTATTAATTACAACATTACAGCTCATTAAGGAATATTTTGGGCTGCAAGAAAAAAAATTCAGACCGGGGCTGGTCTGAAATTTTTTTCTTGCAGTCCAAAATAGTCCTTAATGAGCTCGAAATTATGACATACATAAAACTTTTTTAGTGTACATTTAAATGATGTGGAGGTGCTAACTTAATTACTAGTTAGCATTGAAAATTTTGAATATCTCGAAGGGGGGGCTGGTCTGAATTTTTTTTCTTACAGTCCAAAATAGTCCTTAATGAGCTCGAAATTATGACATAGGTACATAAAACTTTTTAGTGTACATTTACATAAATGTTGTGGCTAGTTAGCAACTCCATTGAAAATTTTGAATATCTCGAAGGGGGGGCTGGTCTGAATTTTTTTTCTTGCAGTCCAAAATAGTCCTTAATTAGCTCGAAATTTTCACCGTTTTAGATTTTCATCTGCACGGTTTGGAGTTTTAATAATTTTTTGAAGTACGTTTAACATTTTGAACTAAGCATCAGTCAAGGGGTAGTTTTTTGGGGATGTTGCAAGTAGTAGTTATAATAATACATTAATAATTGATTTACAGTTTATGTATGAAGAAGAGAAATTTTCGTATAAATTAGATGTTATTTTCGGGAAGTTTGGTCAAGGGGTGGTTTAAGGGATGTTTTATTTTTGTACTTGGCAGTCTACAATTCTATGCTAGGAATTATAGTGGTGAGAATTAATTTTTTGATTTGATTTTTCATGTTTTTTACGGATAGGGGGGTGGGGGGTTGTACATGGGGGGTGGTTTGATGCGGCATTTGTAGTCCTTAATGAGCTCGAAATTATGACATACATAAAACTTTTTTAGTGAACATTTAAATGCCGTGGGGGTGCTAACTTAATTACTAGCTAGCACCCCCATTGAAAATTTTGAATATCTCGAAGAGGGGGTTGGTCTGAATTTTTTTTCTTGCAGTCCTAAATTGTCCTTAATTAGCTCGAAATTATCACCTTTTTAGATTTTCATTTTTCGAAAGTGGGGGTGCCAACTTTATTTTCATGGGCGCGAGGGTGTTGGCGGGAGTATTGTCTCCCGTCGCTGCGCTTAAGGGCTAGTCATAAACTCAAACTTAAGGCTCTGTTACATAGGTTAATTACTGAACTATTGTATTACTCTACTCTTATTTACGTTTATCAAGTGTAAAAACGGAAAAGTATAAAATAAAAAAATAAAGTTTAAAAAACTGTAACCCGACTACGGGAAAATAAAAATGATCTAAAAAGTACGAAACAAGCAAATATTTCAGACAGAAATCAAGACATAGGTACAAAAATGGTCAAGGTAAAGCCGTGGTCGCATGCCTGTGTACCATGTTGGTGCCAAGAACACCTACAAAATTATAATGGCATGCGACAACGGCTTTACCTTGACCATTTTTGTACCTATGTCTTGATTTCTGTCTGAAATATTTGCTTGTTTCGTACTTTTTAGATCATTTTTATTTTCCCGTAGTCGGGTTACAGTTTTTTAAACTTTATTTTTTTATTTTATACTTTTCCGTTTTTACACTTGATAAACGTAAATAAGAGTAGAGTAATACAATAGTTCAGTAATTAACCTATGTAACAGAGCCTTAAGTTTGAGTTTATGACTAGCCCTTAAGCGCAGCGACGGGAGACAATACTCCCGCCAACACCCTCGCGCCCATGAAAATAAAGTTGGCACCCCCACTTTCGAAAAATGAAAATCTAAAAAGGTGATAATTTCGAGCTAATTAAGGACAATTTAGGACTGCAAGAAAAAAAATTCAGACCAACCCCCTCTTCGAGATATTCAAAATTTTCAATGGGGGTGCTAGCTAGTAATTAAGTTAGCACCCCCACGGCATTTAAATGTTCACTAAAAAAGTTTTATGTATGTCATAATTTCGAGCTCATTAAGGACTACAAATGCCGCATCAAACCACCCCCCATGTACAACCCCCCACCCCCCTATCCGTAAAAAACATGAAAAATCAAATCAAAAAATTAATTCTCACCACTATAATTCCTAGCATAGAATTGTAGACTGCCAAGTACAAAAATAAAACATCCCTTAAACCACCCCTTGACCAAACTTCCCGAAAATAACATCTAATTTATACGAAAATTTCTCTTCTTCATACATAAACTGTAAATCAATTATTAATGTATTATTATAACTACTACTTGCAACATCCCCAAAAAACTACCCCTTGACTGATGCTTAGTTCAAAATGTTAAACGTACTTCAAAAAATTATTAAAACTCCAAACCGTGCAGATGAAAATCTAAAACGGTGAAAATTTCGAGCTAATTAAGGACTATTTTGGACTGCAAGAAAAAAAATTCAGACCAGCCCCCCCTTCGAGATATTCAAAATTTTCAATGGAGTTGCTAACTAGCCACAGCATTTATGTAAATGTACACTAAAAAGTTTTATGTACCTATGTCATAATTTCGAGCTCATTAAGGACTATTTTGGACTGTAAGAAAAAAAATTCAGACCAGCCCCCCCTTCGAGATATTCAAAATTTTCAATGCTAACTAGTAATTAAGTTAGCACCTCCACATCATTTAAATGTACACTAAAAAAGTTTTATGTATGTCATAATTTCGAGCTCATTAAGGACTATTTTGGACTGCAAGAAAAAAATTTCAGACCAACCCCCCCTTCGAGATATTCAAAATTTTCAATGGGGTTGCTAACTAGCCACACCATTTATGTAAATATACACTAAAAAAGTTTTATGTATGTCATAATTTCGAGCTCAGGACTATTTTGGACTGCAAGAAAAAAAATTCAGACCATCCCCCCCTTCGAGATAATCAAAATTTTCAATGGGGTTGCTAACTAGTAATTAAGTTAGCACCCCCACAGCATTTAAATGTACACTAAAAAAGTTTTATGTATGTCATAATTTCGAGCTCATTAAGGAATATTTTGGGCTGCAAGAAAAAAAATTCAGACCGGGGCTGGTCTGAATTTTTTTTCATGCAGTCCAAAATAGTCCTTAATGAGCTCGAAATTATGACATACATAAAACTTTTTTAGTGTATATTTACATAAATGCTGTGGCTAGTTAGCAACCCCATTGAAAATTTTGAATATCTCGAAGGGGGGGTTGGTCTGAAACTTTTTCTTGCAGTCCAAAATAGTCCTTAATGAGCTCGAAATTATGACATACATAAAACTTTATAATGTACATTTACATAAATGCTGTGGCTGGTTAGCAACCCCATTGAAAATTTTGAATATCTCGAAGGGGGGGATGGTCTGAATTTTTTTTCTTGCAGTCCAAAATAGTCCTTAATGAGCTCGAAATTATGACATACATAAAACTTTATAATGTACATTAACATAAATGCTGTGGCTAGTTAGCAACCCCATTGAAAATTTTGAATATCTCGAAGGGGGGGTTAGTCTGAAACATTTTTCTTGCAGTCCAAAATAGTCCTTAATGAGCTCGAAATTATGACATACATAAAACTTTATAATGTACATTTACATAAATGCTGTGGCTAGTTAGCAACCCCATTGAAAATTTTGAATATCTCGAAGGGGGGGTTGGTCTGAAACTTTTTTCTTGCAGTCCAAAATAGTCCTTAATGAGCTCGAAATTATGACATACATAAAACTTTATAATGTACATTTACATAAATGCTGTGGCTGGTTAGCAACCCCATTGAAAATTTTGAATATCTCGAAGGGGGGGATGGTCTGAATTTTTTTTCTTGCAGTCCAAAATAGTCCTTAATGAGCTCGAAATTATGACATACATAAAACTTTTTTAGTGTATATTTACATAAATGGTGTGGCTAGTTAGCAACCCCATTGAAAATTTTGAATATCTCGAAGGGGGGGTTGGTCTGAAATTTTTTTCTTGCAGTCCAAAATAGTCCTTAATGAGCTCGAAATTATGACATACATAAAACTTTTTTAGTGTACATTTAAATGATGTGGAGGTGCTAACTTAATTACTAGTTAGCATTGAAAATTTTGAATATCTCAAAGGGGGGGTTGGTCTGAAATTTTTTTCTTGCAGTCCTAAATTGTCCTTAATTAGCTCGAAATTATCACCTTTTTAGATTTTCAGTTTTCGAAAGTGGGGGTGCCAACTTTATTTTCATCTCGCGCCCCGCCTTCGGACAGTGGACGAGAGAACTCGAAAGCGTACGTTACGACTCGCGAAACGCTCGTGTTAGTTTTAGTTTAAAGATTGTGTTTACCCGTTTGTGCTTTTTATATTGTGTTTTCTATTATATACCTTTCACTGTTAATGTGCGTCGAACTCATTTAAAGACCCAACATACACCCTGAGAAGAACAACTTCCCTACACCTATTTTAAATTCCAATAGCAGTGCATAGTGCTTTGGACGAAACCATAGAGCGATTTATTTCGACGCCAACACCATATATCGATATCGAGCTTCGAAGAAATCCAAAATATAAATATTTCGTTGTACAGACGCCAGCACATCAAGCTACTACAATCTGTCAAATTTATTTAATAGATTTTCAACTTTATCGTTGAAGTCTAAGGTTCAAAGTTGATTGGGAAAATTTGACAGTTTCGGGTAGCTTGATGTGCTGGCGTCTGTACTTCTTTTTCTTCATAAGAGTGGAATTACAAATCGGTACTTCTTATTAAGATTTGATTAACTGCACGTTGGTAACATCTTGCGATACTACGTAGCGCAGTCTCACTTTTGCATGTTTTTAACGATTTAAACATATTTGTTTACTTTGAAAATATAATATTATATATGACACGGCGGGGAATCCCTCCTTTGCCGTTTCTGACCAGTCTCCGGTGTAATTCTTCGTTAATGGTAGATATAGGTAGTTTTGAATCACACACAACAGTTAACTCAAACTCAAAGCGTTTATTTCAATTAGAACATTAAACATTTACAGGCACTTTTTAATTATCACTTTATCACTTAGCAAGGAGTCTTTCAGTTCGAGTTTCATGACGCTAGTCGCCCATTCCAAAGCGAGTCGGTCTCTGCTGGAGAAGAACGGGCAAGAAACTCCAGGGACACTCTTTTAAATCAAAACATTATGTTACAGGGTTTACTTGTTTGACAATTACAATATTAGTCCTTTCTAACACTACTCTTGTTGTTATTTTTACTAAGCCGGGTCGCCCACACCCGCCATTGTGTGTCCGACCCTTTTTTTTTCTAAGTCCACGGAACTCTGTGTTGTTCAATACAAACTCTTATTACTTAGTGTGGTCAATGAAACTCACAAACAATGCTAAAATCCTTACCAGTTAATTCTTTTATAATTAAACAATGCTAATATTCACAAATACAAAGGTTTATCAGAATTAAAGTTAAATTAGAAGCTTAATTACTTCTAACACTTTTTGACAACACTTCCTGTGATTCAAGGAATTTAATCAAACAACAGTTGATCTTTAGTAAATTGCAGTGTAAAATAATCTTATTACTTTATCGTTTGTTTTCTATTATTGAAACTTATTTAGTTCTCGTATTAAATTATTACATTCAATTATTGATCATAATATTTGCAATCCGCGCCATTTTCGTCACATGAGGTAGCGCTTTATCATAAACAAATTTACTGTCAAATGAGCAATATTGTTAATATGACTAAAACCTAGACTATACAAAATAAATGTTCCCTTTTCTGTTCTGATCGTATAAATTGTACCTAAAGGTAATGTTTTCTTTCGACCGTGTACTTACCTACCAACGTCGTCGTCTTCATACTACCCTAAGGCTTCCTGTACATGACTGCCCGGATCCGCACCGGCGATGGACCACACGTTTGTATACGACTTAATATCGCCCATGCGCCGCACCGCCTCGCGTCTAAATTTTTATCATCTTGCGATCTGGCGCCGGTTCGGCTCCGACGTCATGTACAGGAAGCCTAAGATCGTTGGCAAACGGCGCTGTTTGACGATTGAAAATCTTACGTTTCCTTGACATTCTTATGTATTCATTTATTTTTGCTTAAAAAACTAGCTAGTCAATTAAAATTTACCAATAAGTAACCATAAACAGCGATAAACATGAATGTATTCAAAACATTCAGAATTACTATTTTCTCCTCTAATCAAGCATTTTGTGAGTATACTTGTAACGAATGTAGTTAACAATATACATATTTAATTTCCAGCTCATCACAATGCCGCCGGTGATGCTAGAAGGAGACACACTCGGCGAAAAGCGCCAACACTACAACAAGCTTGTCCAAGATGCGGTTGCTAATAAACATTATGAATTATGTAACATTAGTGGAGATGACAGCGACATTGACAACCTTCTGAAAATAGACATCGCCAGTAAAAACAGAAATGTAGACTATATCATCGAAGTAATGAAATCTAACGACATGCTGTATACGGCGACAGCTATTAAAAAATCCACGTGGCTAATCACCGAGCAGCAGTACGCAAACATCATCAACCCAGAGTACCTACACACACAACTATTACCAAGCATGAACACCAAAACGTTTAACAAACTCATGCTTCACATTAGACTCAATCTGAAAGACGAAAGTCGTGTCGAAGTCTTTTATGAATACCTGAAAGAAACCGACAGTGCTTACAAATGGTTGCAAAACTGCTCCATTCCTTTCATAGAAAATGTTATAAAAATCGAACGGTGCATACCACTATCCCTTTTTAAACGTTTGTGCAGAAGATCTGCTCATTTGTTTGCATTCTATAAGCGCGTTGAAGAGTACAGCTTCTACGATGCGAAAAAGGAATTTTTATTTTTATTAAAGTCTCACACGACTGACGTATTAAACTTATTGGAAGACAGAGAAAACAGTAGCTTACCTGAATTTGGAAAAAAGAAAACAGAGAAACTTATGAAAACGTGTCCGCAAATAATATTAGACAATTTTGCTAAGTTGTACTCTGACAAAACTGACCTGTCCGTAGTAGCAAAATATTTGGAAAAGAAAGAAATAAAACCTTTTCTATTTAAACAAATGAAAGAACAGGGCCCATATTTTTGCGAATTTAATAAATTGAGACATTTCATTAAAAACATGCCGAAAGAAGAAAAGCAAGAATTCATAAAACAAACTTTTATCGACAGAACTGATCTAACTTTTCTTCGTTCAGAAAACGAAAAAGATACCTACACCATGGACTTAATGTTCTACCATTGGTATGAGTACTTTCCATTTAATGTTGCTTTGCCAGAACTAAAGAAGCTTATACTTGCAGAAAACTCACCCCGTTCACGATTTGCCATGCTCTCAGTTTTGATCACATGTGCAAAAAGAAATCCGCAGCATATTAAAACGTTGGTCCATTTTTTCTACGAACGACATATTAATGAACCGTTGAAATTCAAGATTCAGTTCGTGAACCATCTACTTTCACAAATACATACTCACGATTTCGACGCTGACACTTGGAACGTTTTGTATCAGTTGTTTCACAGCATAGAAGTGTACATCGAATCAGAAAACGATGTACAAATATGTCTGGAATCTGTAGTCTTATACAAAGTTTTACACGACGAACCTGTGCCGAAAATTGTAGAAGAAAAGATGACATTTAATACTTTTGAAAAAGTCCAAAGTAAACTAAATCAAGAACAAAGAAGAAAACTGTTTACTTATTTATTTGAATCCGCACTGACAAAGATTAAAATTGAAAACATTGCAAATGAATCCGATTTCAGTGAGACTATAGTTCAATTAGAGGATGCCTTGACTTTGATAACAGATTGGAAAAAAGATTTATGTGAATATCCATTCATACTTAAGAAAATCCAGCAGGTAATTAAGATAAGACAAGAGAACATGTGGAAAACAGACATGTCTTGTTTGTACAACGTAAACAAATCTTGGCGGAAGCACATGATTGAGGAGTCGTTGTCACTGTGTCTGAGCGAGGAAACGTGTCTGAACGCGCTCAAGCACAAGCCGCAGCTGCTGATGCGTCACGACAAAGAAATAGACACGTTGCGAACTAACGACGCTGTCTCACTGCGACGTCTGCTCGCCAAGCTGCGCATCTACTGGCCGCACTCACTCGCCCAGCACTGGACCAACGCCTACTTACTAAATCTACACAAACCTACTGGACAAAAAGCCGTTGTTAAGGGTCTCTTCATGCTTCTTTCCCAAAATCAAATAGTTGACATGGCAGAAAAATATGCTCCCGACAATTTTAAGATAAACTGGGGTGAGACTGACCAGATCGAAATTAGCATAAGGAAAAATATCGCACAACACTTACACGTAGCCAGACCACAGATTCCCTTAGAAACTGTTTTATTGTATTCTAAAGGGGATTATTTGCAATATGCGGTACCATCACTTAACGCCGTTATGTCCAAATTGAATCAAGTTGAAAGCAGTAAACATGTGACAAAATTATTAGAAGAACCTGTCTCTTTACGGAAATTAGGAATTCATGTAGCATTTTCAAAGCTTAAACCTTGTGAATTAAAAACATTTATCACGAATATTTGGAACAATACAACAAATTCTACAGTCAGAACCGTTATTTTTAGGAACACTTTCGGTTATATATGTAAGGTTAAAAATACATCCGTTGAAAAAGAACTATGGACATCACTAAGTATGTTTATCGATAAATTACCTTCACGGGCAAATAAAACAATACTTAAATGTTTAGGTAAAGTTGAAAAAGTTCCCCTTAGCGTGCAAGCAGAATTTTACATGAAGAGTTACGCGTATTTAACTTCGGTGCCCGATAGCACCGTGTGCGACAATCTTGTGAGTAGATTAGTGTCACATGCTCGATATACTCCAAACTTAGTAGAATCATTACATGACGAGTTTGTTACTGATAAATTGTTGTCACCTGCAGGAACAAAATTTTGTATGCAGAACAGCGAATTCATAGATTTATTTGGACGTTATGTATTGTGGGGTAAATCTGAGGAAAATCAGCTTCAGCGATTTAGAAGGGTAGTGGATCCAGCAATGGAAGAAGCTTTTCTTTCATGGTACGATGTTTATGTTCAAACCAACTTCAATGAATTTATTCGATATTTGCTTAGGAATTACCAAGACTTTACTTTGAATAGAAGCACTACCCCCGCTAAATTGTTTACAGAGATTAAGATTAAAATGGAAAAGAAAATACAATTGCTAGAAAACTATGTTCTGTACACTAGTTGGAAGCTAGCAACAGAATACGCAAAATTAATGGAACAATATGTTTCTGAAATGGGAAACGCGTTGTTGACAGGTGAGAAAGAAAAGATATGGAATGAAATTAATGTTGCAATACGTCCTGCCTTAGGTTCACGAATTGTTAAGTGTTTAAAAGAAGACACGGAGCAATATTTTCCTTCAATATGTTTTCTGTTTGCAGACGCTTTACATGAAATGATGGTCATGTTTCCCTATGAATCTGAGTTTGAACAAGAAATACTAAAACACATGCTGAACAATCCTGATTTCACACCTAGTTATATAGTAGTTTCTCGGGCGACCATCAAATATTTAAATGTTTCAAATTCGTTGAAAAGAATAAGAACAGAAATACGTAATAAAATAAAATCACATCCATCTCACGAGGTGCAAATGCATTATTACAATGATTTTAAAGGATTACCCGTTGACGAATTAGAGGAATAAACTAATGTAGGTACAATAAATTTTGAAACATGTGCGCATTATAGGAGTCCTCGAGCGTGCGCGCTCCCGAGCGGTCACTGCGAAATCAAAGTCAAAGTCAAATAATTTATTTCAATTAGGCACAAAAAGGCAGTTTTGAACGTCAAAAACAAAAAATAGAATTGATTCTAGTCGCCCCTTCCAAAAGGTAGTTTTCGTATGGAGAAGAATGGGCAAGAAACTCCACCGTTACTCTTTTAAAATGTTTTACAATATTTTGTATATATTAATTATATAATTATATGTGAAGACGATGCACCTGGAATAATATTACTATATCGCAATAGGCAAAAATAATTAAAAATGAAGCAATGACAGAAAAAATAATAATTATGTAATGGATACATGGTGTTCACATATTTACAAGCATTGTAAAAGTAGGTACCTATACGATATTCCTAAAAAAATACAAGTGATACTAATTAGTCAGTGTGTTAGTAATCACAGAATGTAAAAAAGTAATAATAATAATGTTATAATATTTAATTACATAAATTTAATTAAATTACATTAATTTAATTTAATTACATTTAATTTAATTACATTTAATTTAATTACATTTAATTTAATTACATTTAATTTAATTTAATTACATAAGTTTACAAAGAGTACTTTTAATGTGAGTTTTAAATTATCACAAGGTATTTTGTTGTAACATTTAACACAGTACCCCATAAAAGATGTTTGTACTTTGGATAATCTGAAAAATGGTTGATCTATTTTATCTTTATTTCTAGTATTAAAATTATGTCTATCACTTATTTTCTTAAAAAGATGCAGATTTTTCCTTACATACATAATATTTTCATAGATGAATTGGCAAGGTACCGTCATAATATTAATCTTTTTAAATAGTTCCCTGAGAGATTCGCGACGACATAGATTAAAAATGGCTCTGACAGCCCTCTTTTGTAAAATAAAGATGGATTCAATGTCAGCAGCCCGACCCCACAGTAAAATGCCATATGACATAATGCTGTGAAAGTAGCTAAAATATACCAAACGTGCGGTTTCTATATCTGTTAACTGTCTTATCTTTCTAACAGCATAAGCGGCCGAGCTTAGCCGCCCCGCAAGAGATGTTATATGAGGTCCCCATTGTAATTTCTCGTCTAGCGTGATTCCTAGGAAAACTGTTTGATTAATAAATTCCAGTTTTTCTCGATTCAATATGATGTCACATTCGCTACTTCTAACATTCGGTAATTTAAATCTAATGCATTTGGTTTTTTTCTCATTTAGTACCAAATTATTTACCGTAAACCAATCTTGGACCTGAAGAATAGAGTTATTCATGTCGTCAAGATTTTGTGACCGTCGATCTATTTTAAAGATCAATGATGTGTCATCAGCAAATAACACCATCTTCGGTTGATTTTGAAGTAATTGGGGTAAATCGTTACTGTAAACTAAAAAGAGGAATGGACTCAATATCGAACCTTGAGGAACACCCATTGCCATTTCAGACCCCAACGAATTTACGCCGTTCACTTGAACTTTAATCTTTCTATCTTTCAGGTATGATCTTAGTAAATCAAGAGCTGTATTCCTAATCCCATAGTGTTCTAGTTTCAGCAAAAGTGTTTCATGGTTTACGCAATCGAACGCCTTCGAGAGGTCGCAAAAGATTCCAATGGCATCTTGTGCTTCTTCCCAGGCATTAAAAATGTTCTTTATTAGGGTGACACCGGCGTCAGTGGTACAACGCCCTTTGGTGAAACCAAAGTTTAGTTGAACGATAGATTTTAGATACCGAAAACACAATTTTCAGAAACCAGTAGCGTCACACGTACCCAGGAGACTATAATTTGAGAAAAAAAAAATAGGCAAAAAACAAAACCCAGCATCCCGTCTGAAAATCTTGTTTTGATGTGAACATTAGTCAGTTGATGCGAATCATTTTTCAGAATCAAATGTGAGCATCATAATATGTTGAAACCATTTTGAACTTGTTGAAAATTTTTACCGATCGGTAACATAGCATTCTTGTCTGAAAACTGTTGGACATAATGAAAAAGGTTGTCCAGATGTAGACAAAAATTATATCAGACAAAGGACGTGACCAGTTTTTTTATGAATTGGACAAAAGGAAACTGGGATAACGTTTGAAAAATCCTATTTATTGAAAAAAAATATTGTTTTTAATCATTGTCGGACTCATCTTCGGTGTCCTGGGGAATAGGAGCGTAACAAGCACTGCGCGTTTTTCGGGCGGTTCCGAAACGTTGTTTTGGTTTTTGGAATTATAGGTGACATTTAAAAATTCTGAAAACAGGTTTAAGTAACCACGGTAATTAAACAAGAGATTAAAAAAAAAATACCAGGTTGCTATGAGACAGATCGGTTTATTTTTTTGACAGTTTTGAAAATGCGCTTAGGCCACATTTGACATCAGACATATTGTGATGAAACCGTCTGCCTATTTTTTTTTTAACCGACTTCCAAAAAGGAGGAGGTTATATGTTCGTCGCGTATGTTTGTTTTTTTTTTATGTATGTCCACCGATTTCTCCGTCAATTGTGGACCGATTTTGAAAATTCTTTTTTTGTTTGAAAGGGTGTGCTCTGGAATTGGTCTCATATAAATTTTATTAACTTTGCTTGGATAGTTTTTGAGTTAGCTACAAAATACATTTTTTTTTCCCACTTAGTATGTAGATGATATGATAAGTTTTTGTCACTAGTAGCAGGTAGTGGTATTCGAATGTGTGTGGGGTAGGTACCACAACTAAAAAGTGAAAAATAAAAACTTTTTACAAAAAAGAAACAACCGACCTCCAAAAAAAAACACTACAAAGTGAAAAATAACTTTAATTTCGAAGTCGGTGGCAAAAAACGAAAATACAAAACCCAAGACACCGACTTCCGAAATTAAAGTTATTTTTCACTTTGTAGTGTTTTTTTTTGGAGGTCGGTTGTTTTTTTTTTGTAAAAAGTTTTTATTGACATAGCAGTAATGGGCTCCCCATAAAACTGTGATGTTTCTGACCTGCACTGCCCACCCAGTCGGGTTCAGAATTATCAAAACTAACCATTTTAATACGGTTTTGGCCGTAAAACGATGTGACATGGTTTCGGTCGTGGGCTCTCGTACTATATAATTTACTAGCTTTTGCGAGCGGCTTCGCCCGCGTGCATGTCGAAAATTATCCCACGGGAATGTACTATCAGGATAAAAAGTATCCTATGTACCTGTATCCTTCCCCCGTCCCTGTATCCTTCCCCCGTCCCTGTATCCTGTGTGTCCTGTTTGTGTGTCTATGAATGTGTGTGTGCGTGTTTTGGATGTGTGTTTTGTACGTGTTGTATTTATATTTTTATTAATTGAATGAAAGTAACAAAATAATAATTTTAATGCGGGAACATTAAATTGCGTTTATTATAATAAACTTATACTAAATTACACGACAAACTTATATAACATCGCGAGTGTCGCGGAGGATGTCTGTACTGTGTAGGACATAGGTACGTCCTTTCCCGTCGGTGATCGGAACTTCAATCTTTTGCCAGCGACGATGGCGTGCTTTTATATCTGTAGGAATGTAGGTACTCCTAGTAGCGCAATCCTTTTGGTGTTGTAGCCTGACGACGTGATGTCCAACATCCCCCACCCGATCAACGGACCAATAGGCGATTTTCTAAGCTAGCGAGCGATCCCGTAAGTAGGTTAAACAATAGGAGCGAGCGAGATAGAGAGCCGTACTCTTCTAAGCCGTGGTAAGGCTTTTGGAACAACTTTATTTAATTTATTTAGTTTGTTAGAGTTTTCTCGTGTTACATCCTCCCCCACTAGCCTAACTAAGTGACCCCACAGTTTGGCTAGTCTAAATACCTACGTGGCCTACCCCGTTTACGCTTCTCCCTAACTGGAGGTTCTACCTGACCAGCGAAAGGCGTGAGGTTCGAAACGTGATATTTCCCTACGTTTCTCTCAGTCTGAATATTCTCCAGACCGTAGGTGGTTGGGCTTATTATCTTCCCTATTTTATATGGGCCGTCACGGCGTGGGATAAACTTCGCAGATTGTCCGCGTCCTGCGTCGTTCGGTCCTTGTGTCTTAAGTAAGACGAGGTCACCTACCTTATAGTCTGGTGGCGGCCTTCGTTTCTGATCAGCGTTACCTTTCTGAACAGCCTGTGCCTTCTCGTGAGTGTCCCTGGCCTCATCCAGGATTTCAGACATCTTCTTCAAATAAGGAGTAATGCTAGGCACGAAATTATCGCATTCTACGACAGCCCTCATATCTGTCGCAGAATCGGAGGGAGCTCGCAGCTCTCTCCCAAAGGTGAGATATGCCGGCTGTGCTACTGCTAATCGCAGAGTTCATAGCAAACCTAATCGCAGCGAGGTGTAAGTCCCAGGTGGCATGGTCGCTACCTACAAGTATAGCCAATTGGGGTTTGAGGTCCCTGTTCTTGCGCTCTACAGGATTGGCTTCAGGATGGTAATAAGGTGTGAGTGATTGGCTGATCCCCAAAACATGACACACTTGCTGCATCATTTCGCTCACGAACTGCACGCCATTATCACTTATGAGGCGGCGTGGTATACCATACCTGAGGAAAACCTCGTTGATCAGGGTCTGAGCACATTCGACGCTGGTGGCACTCTCTAACGGGAACAATTCCACCCAGCGTGAGCAGACATCTTCGACGATGAGTACCCACCTGTTCTTCCTAGGGGTCTCTAAGAGAGGACCGAATAAGTCCACAGAAATTACCTCGAATCTCCTTGACACAGCAGGGGTTTGCAGCAGTCCTGCTGGTTTGCGGTTGTCAGCTTTGTACCTCTGGCAAGGCACACACTCCTTTATATAATTTGTAACATAGGTACGCATGCCAGGCCAGTAATACCTGGCGCGAACGCGGCTTAGCGTGCGCTCTACGCCGAAATGGCCAGCTGTCGGTGCGTCGTGAAGGTCAACCATGACTTGCCTGCGTTCGTGCTCGGGCACAACTAGGCAGCAGTCCTCGCCGTCATCGGATTCCAAGCTGTACCTGTATAGAATACCGTCGGATATGGTGTATCCGCGGTCAGACCAAGGTCTCCCCCTAGAGGGTTCGTCGGACTCCATGTCCTCAATGATCTTACATACCTCTGGGTCTAATAGCTGATTGCTGCGGATATCACCACTATTCCTCTTCGGCATATCAATGACTGTCATACATAGCTCACATTTATCCTCGTCCTGCGAGCAAACGGGTCGCGACAGCGTGTCTGCAACGACGTTTGATCGACCGGGTGTGTACTCTATGCTAAGGTCAAACTCTTGTAGTGTTAGGGCCCACCTAGCCAGTCGACCGCTGGGCGACCGTTGACTCATCAGCCATCGCAGGGGTTGGTGGTCCGTCCTAACTATCACCTTTGCGGCCTCTACATAGCCGCGGAACTTACCTAGTGCCCACACGACAGCAAGGGCTTCTCGTTCTGTCGTGGAGTAGTTCTTCTCAGCACTGTTGAGAAGTCGACTAGCGTATTCGATAGGTCTCTCATCGTGTCCCTCCCCCTGCATAAGAACAGCCCCGAGGCAATATGCGCTACTGTCGGTGCAGAGAACGAACGGTTTCGACTCATCTGCTTGACGCAATATTGGAGCAGACACAAGAAGAGCCTTAATGCGATCGAAAGCCTTCTGTTGCTCGGCGTCCCATTGCCAAACACTCGACTTCTTCAGGAGGTTCGTGAGGGGTCTCGCTATATCCGCGTAATTATTAATGAAACGTCGGAACCAACTCGACGTTTGTAGGAAGCACTTTAAATGTTTTACGTTCTGAGGGACGTCCATTTTATCGATAGCGGCAGTCTTGTCAGGGTCCACTTAGATTCCACCTGGCATGATGACATGGCCTAGAAATTTGACAGACTCCCTCGCAAAGAAACTCTTTTCCCTATTGACCCTCAGTTTAAACATGGCCAGGCGATCGAAAACTGCTTCCAGATCAGCCAGGTGTCTCTCGAAAGGTCCTGGCGACAGCAGGATCAGATCATCAAGATATGCCAGGAGTTCCACTCCTTTCAGGTTGGAACGGAATCGATCCATCAACCTTTGAAATGTGGCTCCGGAATTCCGCAATCCCATGGGCATCCGCTTAAATCTAAAGGTACCAAGTGGTGTTGTGAACGCCGTCTTATCTTGGTCCTCTGTGCAGACGCTGACCTGATCGAAGGTCTAAAGTGGTCATATACTCACTGGTTTTGGCTGCGTGTAGGATGTCCTCAATTCGTGGGAGTGGGTACCGGTCCGGCTCGGTCACCGCATTAAGCTTCCGATAATCAATACATAGCCGTAAACTTCCGTCTTTCTTACCTACAAGTACAACGTTGGAGGCCCAAGGGGACTCGCACTCCTCAATAATGTCATCTTGCAGCAGCTTATCGAGCTCCTGCAAGGCTTCCCTCCTATTCTGTGACATCCTGTATGGTGGACAAGCGATAGGTTCCTGGTGTGGACTCACCTTTATTCGGTGCGTAGCAAATTCTGTAGCCGGTCCGCTGCGCGCGAACTGTGACGCGCGGTCTTCAATAAAGACGTTAAGCGTACGCCGCTGCTCGGGGGTTAACTTAGTACCTTCATCAGGACGCAACGGTACCTCCGTGGATGAGGCTTGCATGATGTTCGCATCCGATGGGCTAAGCGTGTAAGAGTGCACAAAATCATAAAAGTGCCCGGGGCTATCCGAGAATGACCAGATTCCCTGAGCGACATCTATAATCATTCCGGCTCGTACCAAAAAGTCTACACCTAAAAGCGTCCTATTATCACTGCCAGGTAACACTAACAGCTGACACATCACCTTACGATTTTCAATAATAATATCTACCTCGGCTGTCAACAGGTTTCTCCAACCTTGTGTTCCATCAGCCAGGTGTATAAAACGTTTAGTCTCACTAAACTTAACTCCAGAGTCTACCAAGACTCGGTATAACAGCGGGCTCGCGATGCTATGCGACGCGCCGGTATCTACAATCGCCACGCCGCTGCGACCCATAACATTAATATTTACCATCGGGTAGGATTCGCGTGCACTCATATTTGCTATCTGTACGCACGAAGTGCCACCCGTACTAATGTTATCATTACAACAGAAATCTAAACCTAAATGCACACTATTGAATGAAATCTTATCGTCTAGTTTCGACGATGTCGTCGCGCAAACATCACATTTCGACCTTACTACGCCCTCTTTACCACAACCGTAACATCTTAAAACCCTTTGAGTATTTTCGCTTTTCGCGCCTTTATTACTATTACTACTGTCTTTATCGCGATTACGACACTCGTCACTAACATGTCCAAAAATTTTACAATGACTACAGCGCGGTCTATTCTTATTATTATTACTACGCCCCGTAGTCGACGCTTTCGTGGCAGGGGATGTTGATCGCGTAAGTTTGCGGTCATTGACCACATTATTACTACTGATAACAGAATTTTTTACCTTATATTCATTGTATGCATCCTCTGCGATCCTCGTTTTACACATAAGGTCGTCTAAACTACGAATGGTATCACGCGGCACTCTTTTTATCACTCGCCTGTGTAACAACCCGTAACAGACGTCGATTTGTACCACTTCATCAAGCTTATACGGTAGCTTGGCTATTAACGCGCGCACTTTACACAATAATTTCTCGGCACGTTCGTCGTCGCGTTGCTCGGCGGCGTAGATCTCACGCAGGACCTTGTAGGCGGGCTGCGGCCTGCCGTACATAGCGCGGAGGCTGGCGACCGCGTCGGACCACGTAGTTACCGATGCTTTGATGCCACGCCACCATACCGCTGCACCACCTTCCAGCAACATCGGCAATCCTCGGAGGGCATGCTCGTCTCTTACGGATGCGCACTCCTTGAATATCTCGACGGCATCCAGAAAAGCTTCCAGGACCTCAGCGTCCTGGGATGTTCCGTTGAATCGCGCCGTGCACTTTACAAAGTTTGCACTCGAGCTAGAGCTAGCGGCACTTCCGCTGTTCGCGCTCGTCGATGGAGGCACCCTGACTGGGGTGGAAGTACCAAAATCACCGTTGGTCGTCATCAGCGAATTTATAAGACATCTATTCGCTTCTACTTGCGTGCGCGTGATCGTCTCGATCAGCGTGGACAGGAACTGTTCTGTGTGGAGCTGGAACGCTGCTGGTTGTTGTGTCGACCTCGTGTCGACACTCACAGGTTCGTCGGCGCGGTCGCGCTCGACAACGTTGGCCTCCGCTTCGGTGAACGTGCTGACGTCGTCCTCTTCTTGTCGTTCACGGAGCGCTTCTCCTTGACTTCTCGTTATCGGCATCTTCACGCGTGTGATGATAACGAGTACGGTAGAATGTCCGTGCTTTTCAAACAAGGTAGATACCTACGTACAGTTCGTCACGTAAACACCGGATCACAGTTCGGACTATCACTGGTTACGCGGCGCGCGGTTCGGGCCACAAGTATGGGCGCCAGTTTAATGCGGGAACATTAAATTGCGTTTATTATAATAAACTTATACTAAATTACACGACAAACTTATATAACATCGCGAGTGTCGCGGAGGATGTCTGTACTGTGTAGGACATAGGTACGTCCTTTCCCGTCGGTGATCGGAACTTCAATCTTTTGCCCGCGACGATGGCGTGCTTTTATATCTGTAGGAATGTAGGTACTCCTAGTAGCGCAATCCTTTTGGTGTTGTAGCCTGACGACGTGATGTCCAACATCCCCCACCCGATCAACGGACCAATAGGCGATTTTCTAAGCTAGCGAGCGATCCCGTAAGTAGGTTAAACAATAGGAGCGAGCGAGATAGAGAGCCGTACTCTTCTAAGCCGTGGTAAGGCTTTTGGAACAACTTTATTTAATTTATTTAGTTTGTTAGAGTTTTCTCGTGTTACATAATTTAAAAAAACCAAAAATAATTGCAGTTACTGGGTCTCGAATCCATGACGAGATTGCATTGAGGTGTGGTTTTTTTTATACCAAACATGTAAACAAACACGAGTTTTATAAAAAAACAACTGTAATGCTTACACATTAGGTTCAGTTTGCACTACAACTTCATGTCATTAAAAGACTTTTTCAACAATACTTGTACATTTTAGTCTAGGTGCCCCCGTCTTACCGAATTGTAGGTCGTGGGTTCGAACCCACGTCTACCAT
Source organism: Agrochola lychnidis (assembly GCA_963680765.1). Taxonomy (NCBI): domain Eukaryota; kingdom Metazoa; phylum Arthropoda; class Insecta; order Lepidoptera; family Noctuidae; genus Agrochola; species Agrochola lychnidis. The sequence continues at coordinate 9,776,734 of OY796868.1, read as the reverse complement.
ATGGTTTATTCTGTAAATAGGATACATAACAGAATCACTTTTACACGTCATACCGGCCAAGTGCGTGTCGGACTACGCACAATGAAGGGTTCCGTAGTTGAGATGAATTTATTTATCCCAAGAACAAACTTAAAATTGTAGTTGTAAAACATGTTCTCCCATACATTCCAACTGCAAATGTAAGTTTGTACGCACAAATCTTTATTTCCAATTTACAATTTTACATATGCCACTTGGTATAACATAATATTTTCATATAAAATTGTAGGTTAATGCAGAGTTATACACCTCTGACACCCAAGCTAAGATTAAACTTGTGTTATGGGTGTCAGGGCTCTCAAGTTAACACCATTTAGAAAATTAAAAAAAAACAAAAATTCGAAATTTCTCTGTGTAGATTTACATACACTCTCTAGAAAATAAAGATTTTAAAGAAATTAAAAACAAAATAATTAAGATAAAAACCATTTGTATAGTGTGTGTTGTGATTGTGTTTTTTGTGTTGTGATGTGTAGTGTTTGGTTGTGTTATGTTATGTAGTGTTGTGTTGTGTTGGAAGGTGGGTGTATTTGAAGGTGTGTCGGACGGGGTACTGTTTGGGTGTGGGTTAAATCTACGTATTGAGTATTTTTTCAACCTCGTCATAGCTAAGCGTCATTAACCATTTACAGACTATACCTTTACAATCAAATTTATTGAACGTGTAGATGTTGCATTGTTTGTTTACAAAGTTGTATATTCGGCTACCAAGGATTCTGAAATGACGCTCTGCAAGTTTCGTTCTATGCCTCTCTATGGTACACACATCGGTGGTCCTACGTTTTGTCAAGCGATTGAGATCCAGCTGCAAAGAAGCATGTCTGCGCAACGTACAGTTTAGCACAAAGAGCTGTCTCACGGTCAAAATCTGACATTCTTTGTACAATTGAGTCGTACTATGCCGATAGTGTTTAAAGGTCATGACCTTGAGGACAGCTCTCTGCGCCCTTTCCTGTTGAATCATACCAGTCTTCGAAGCACCGCCCCAGACCGTTATGCCAAATGTTAATAGTGACTGGCAAAGGGAGAAATAAACCATGCGTAAGGTATCTACGTCAGCACTATACCGCAGGCCCCTAAACACGGCAATTAGTTTTCTAACTCTGCCAGACAATGCCCCAATCTGGGCATTCCATGATAAGAGGTTGTCTATTTGTACGCCAAGATACTTCACACTAGTTTTTCTTGTCAGGGGAAGGCATGAGCACTGGTTTGGGTAAGCATTACAATGAGCATGAGCTTTAACTGAAAATGTGTTGTCGGGTTGCGAAGTAGATTTAAGAGAGAAAGTGATGAAGTTGGTTTTATCCACATTTAAAGTTAAACTATTTGCCGATAGCAAAGACATAACAATGCTAAGAATAGATTCAGCTCTCTCCCGGGCCTCACTCCAAGTTTCAGCATGGATCAGAAGGGCCGTATCATCAGCATACGTGTAAATGGAACAATTTGCGAGCACCAAATCACATAGACTGTTCACATATACTAAAAAAAGTGTAGGCCCTAAGATGGAACCTTGAGGCACTCCGAAGGACAATCCACACTCGCCACTAACACAAGCGGTGACTTTAACACACTGAGTACGCTCAGAAAGATAGCTCGCTAAGATAGCTAGGGCAGGGCCTCTAACTCCAAAACTCTCCAATTTTTTGAGTAGGATGGGGACAGAGACAGTGTGAAATGCCTCGGATAAGTCTAAGAAAATACCCAGGCACTTCGACTTTTTATCAAGAGTCTCAACAATATCATCAGTCAGAGCCGAGAAAGCGTCCTCACATGACTTTCCCCTACGAAAGCCAAATTGATTGTTGGAGAGAATATTATGGCTTTCCAGGAAAGACACAAGACGATTGTTCAGGACCCTCTCAAGAACCTTCGACAATGCTGGAAGGACCGAAATTGGTCTGTAATTGTTAACACTGCCTCTGTCTCCCCCCTTGTGAATAGGGTGAACGACCGCTCTCTTTAAAACTTTTGGGAATACACCCTCAGAGATACAAAGACCACATATGTGAGCGACGAGGGGCACGAGAGTCTGTCTGATCATTTTTAGAAGATGTGAACTAATGCCATCCCATCCCGGGGCAGAATCAGCTCGAAGACCCATTATAATGTCTTCAACTTCTGCAAGATCCGGAGGAAGAAGAACAATTGAGTTCACCTGGGAGTCGTCCCTGATATATGACTCATGTAAAGTACCAGCATTAGTATGCTTAGCTGCAAGTTCCTTGCCAATATTCGCAAAATAATTGTTTACTAAATTTAATGAGGACTTGCAGTCTAGCTTGGACATGGACAATAACTCCATAGGAGGAGATTTTGAGTTTCGTTTATTAATTATGGTGTTTATGATATTCCAGGTCTTTTTAGGATTATTTTTAGCTTTTACCAATTCGTTTTTTTCGTGATAATTTTTTAGCCTAAATAGAAGCTTGTTGCAAAAGTTGCGATAACGTATGTAAGTTAATTTTAAGGTATAATTGTCCGGTGTCTTTTTGTGTTCTCTATGCATGTTGTCCCTATTTCTAATGCATCTTAGTAGCCCTGGAGTGATCCAAGGCTTGATTAAGTGTTGTCCTTTGTGTGTCCAGGTCATGGTCAACCCATGTGCCAAATTGTATCCAAATCCGTTCAGCTGTTTTAACTTGAAAGACGAACAAACAAACAAACATACAAACTCACTTTCGCGTTTATAATTTCATAATGCGCTCGGTAAGCTTTCGGTACCGATGCAGTAAAACGCGTGACGTTACGCGGTACCGAAACGATGTCGCACCGCAGACGTACCGACCAGTGAGGAAAGGGCCTAAAGTTCTTGTTAGACTTGTTTTTGCGTGAAGAAATAAGCCAGATAAAAGTAAATTATGTGACGAAAGAAGACTTAGAAATAAAACAAAAGAAGGATAGAATGTCTGTAAATAGCCCGGTGTCATACATTAATTCGAATATTAATATGCGTAGAGGAGGGTATCTGTTGGACAGCGGACCGTTCGGACTGTCGCATTTTTCTGAGTCATCACCGCCTGCGCCGCGCGCCGTGTGACACTAGTACTGATGAGCCGCTGCCGTCGATACCGCCATCATGCCCCCGCGCCTCAGTTGTGGAAACAAGCACCTGCATAGATGATAGCTCGCCGGACATAAATAGTTCTTTGCGATATCGTTCTCTCTGTAACTTAAATGGGGCTGCTCACGACTCCGTCGCATTGGCTCCAGTAAACTCAACTTTGTTGGGTAGGAATGTAACTATGCGTTCGCACTGGCTCAACATTCACAACGAAACATGTTGGAATCTCTATTTTCTGTCAATTTTCCATACAAAGTTTGACAAGCACTAGAGATTTCAACATGTTTTGTTGTGATGTTTCGCCAGTGCGAACGCATAGTAACGAATGTTAACGATTTTCCGAGTAAACAACTGACTATGGCTGAAGCAGTTAGTAAGGGTGAATGGAAACAAATGGAACATGATGGACAATGGACAGTTGTTCAAAATAAAAAGTTAAGGAACCGATTCACTGATAGGATAGGCAAAGCTCAGTCTGTTCCAATTGGGATCTTTAAAGCAGCGAAATCATTTATCCCGCTTTTTCTTTCGAATGTTGATAAACACACTAGTGAAGCCGATATTTGTGATTATATTAAAACTAAGACTCAGGTAACCGTAAAGCTGGAGAAAATTAATATGAAAACCGACAGGACGTATAATGCGTTTAAGGTATTTGTCTCCAAAAATAAATTAGACACCTTTTTAGATGATGATAGCCTTTGGCCTGAAGGAATACGCTTTAGACGATTTGTGTTTTTTAAAAAGGATAAGGATTCCTATAAGACTCAGCTCCCATCTACAAACAACACAAAAGTAAAATAATATTATCTACTTTTAACTGTAAAGGTGTGAACAGATCGGTGGAATGTGAGAAACTTATGCAAGAGTGCCGACATCATTGCACTCCAAGAGACCTGGATTTGGCCACACGATATAGGATTCCTAGGAAACCTAGACTACAACTTCGCGTACAACGGCAAGTCAGCCATAGACACGTCCGTCAAAGTTATTACAGGAAGACCATATGGTGGAGTGGCACTGCTGTGGAGAAGATCAGTGTTCCCATCTGTATCAACAGTGAAGTGTTTCAGTGATCGATTAGTTGCGATAAAAGTTGAATACGAAAGCCGTCCTATGTTGATATTTTAAGTGTATATGCCCTACGATAACGGTAAGAGTGACAATTTGACTTTGTTTACACAAACTCTCAGTGAGATTATAGCTATAATTGAAAGTAGTAGTATTGAGTGCGTGATTAATTATACTGGGGGATTTCAATGCCAACCCTGGCTCGCGGTTTTTTGATGAACTGGTTTCAGTTTGTAATGAACAGATATGGTTTTGCGCTGACTATGAGGTCCTGCCAAAGATTTTGTCAAGCTAGCGGCTTGCGACGTTGGTTAGATCATTGTTTGATAATAAGCGCAGCCAAAAACTTAATTACAAAAGCCTCAGTCTCGTATGGGGTTTACCAGTCTGATCATTATACTGTTTTATTTGAATGTAATTTATTTAAAATTAATCACAAATTATCAGCACAGAATTCAGAGTGCAGAGGAGACTCAGCGCTCAGTGTGGCATCACGCCGTGTTCGAGTTCGCAACAAGTCCATCGTCATCCTGAGGATGCCTCGTTGAGAGGTGAAACACGTGTCGATTTATTTCAGGAGTTTTTTATGGCTCTTTAGAAATAGCTAAGCGGAACAGGTTACTAAATATATCCACGTCTATTGTACTTTTTAGGTTACTACTGTTATTAAGAAAATAACAAGAGGTAAATCGCCCGGCCACGACGGCCTTAGCGTTGAGCACCTGAAGTATGCGGGACCTCACCTGTATAGGGTTCTTGCTAGTCTTTTTAATTTATGTTTCAGTCACCATTACTTGCCGCAGGACCTTATGCGTACAGTGGTAGTTCCGATTATTAAGGACAGGACAGGGGACGCTTCTGACGATTACAGGCCTATTTCGTTGGCCACGATAGTCGCCAAGGTTTTGGACAGTTTGCTTTGATCAACAGTTGGCTGAACAAGTTGAACTCCATGACGCGCAATTTGGCTTTAAATCTGGTTTATCCACGGAAAGTGCCATTCTGTGTCTCAAGCAAACTGTTCAATATTATACTTCCCGAAAAACACCTGTTTTTGCTTGTTTTTTGGACCTGTCAAAAGCGTTCGACCTAGTGTCGTACGAGGTACTATGGGATAAGTTGCGGAGTGACACAACACTACCGAATGAAATTACATCCTTGTTTCATTACTGGTACTACCACCAGAGGAATAGTGTCAGATGGGCGGAGGCTCAGTCGGATGTGTACGAGCTGGAGTGCGGGGTGAGGCAGGGGGGGTTAAGTTCACCACGCCTCTTCAATTTTTACATAAACCGGCTAATCGGTGAGCTTAGCAGCACCAAAGTTGGATGTCATATTGACAACGTTTGTTTGAATAATATTAGTTATGCGGATGACATGGTGCTGCTAAGCCCATCGATCGGCACTTTGAGGAAACTGGTGGCTATTTGTGAGTCCTATGCAGTGTCCCATGGGCTCAAGTACAATGTTAAGAAGAGCGAGCTTATTATGTTTAAAGCGAGTAGTATAAACTATTGTGATGTTCCCGGTGTCTCGCTCTGTGGCACTCCTTTACCATGGGTAACTAAGTTTAAGTACTTGGGTCATTGGGTCACTGATGATCTTAAGGACAATATGGATATAGAGAGGGAGCGCAGGTCGTTGGCTGTTCGATGTAACATGCTGGTTCGAAGATTTGCACGTTGTACAAATCAAGTTAAAGTCACTCTTTTCAAAGCTTTCTGTCAATCTTTCTACACGTGCAGTCTTTGGACCATTTATACGCAAAGGGCATACAGCGATCTGCGTGTCCAATATAATAACACGTTTAGGATACTATTGGGGATGTCGTGGCGTTGTAGTGCGTCCACAATGTATGCGGACGCGCGCACATTTTACGCCATCATAAGAAAAAGGACCGCCTCCATAGCCGGCCGGCTACGCGCCACTACCAACGGTCTCCTGAGCGTGTTCTCAGATCAGTGGGACTCCCTTCTGCTGCGCCACTGGGTAGGAATACATACAAGTTGATTTTATTTTTTATTTTTGTTTGTTTTATCTCCTTATTACTAACTCTAGTTATTAAGTTATTTTTTTATTACTAACACTATGGACTCATGTCTGAAATAAAGAATTTGAATTTGATTATAAGACGCATTGTAGACGAGACGAAATTTGTCTGTTTTGGCATTGGGAATGTAAGTCACTAGGAGCCAGAAAATCGTCTCACACGAGTGTCAACCGAAACCTATCTGCTCGTGCCCTTGACTAGAACGTGTGCAGACGATTAAATATCTAGGTGTAACGATTGACAGCAGTCTTAACTTTAAAGAACACATAAAACTCCTATGTGGAAGAATCCGCAAATTAATTTTTATTTTTAAAAATTTACAGCGTGTCGCTTATCCACAACTGCTGAAACAGTACCTATTATGCTCTCTGTCAGTCACTTTTATCTTACTGTATTTACTCCTGGAGAGGCGCCTCAAAAACAACGTTAAAGAGTCTTGTGATCGCCCATCGTGCAGTACTCAAAGTAAGTACTTTTAAACGGGTTCCCTGCTTGAAATCGAATGACGCGAGATCGAATAATACTTGCTCGAAAACGTTAACTCGATAGTTCTTGTAATCGTTAAATTATGAGCGCGACAGTTCACTACCTCGATGCATCTAAATCACGAATAACTAACTATATGCTCGAAACATCGGCACCGCGAAGGCCCATTATCTTGAAACATCATTTCTCGAACGACCATCTAATCGATTTACAGAATAGTTGAATCAATATAGGCGTAGAAATATAAATTGTAATTGTAACAAAAACTGACTTACGGAGAGACTGAATTGATACTACACATACCACAGTTATTGTCCACTTACCACAAACACACACCCTCTCATATTCACGCGCGCACATAATAATATCATATCATATAAAGAGATGACTCACATATTATCCATTCAAACAAAGGAGTGTGGGCAAAATACACCCGGCTCCCCCCACAGTTAAAACTACTGTAGTTTTGAAGACATTACTTCTCCCCTAAAAGACAGGGAGCCGTGCGTCCTCCCGAGCCAATCACCGAGCACCGGCTGGACCGCCTCGATGGTGACGAGGCAGGGCGCAGAAGCCTGTCCCGCCATTCCTTCACAAGGACCTCGAAGAGCTGAAACCGACGAAGCTCAATGTCACGCTGCATCGGTCCACCTCAACATAACCTAACCTAACATAGTCGGAACTGGATAACCCCGGGACAGATTTTGATGCGCTTTAGCCTGAATAAAGGGAGAAGTAATGTCTTCAAAACTACAGTAGTTTTAACTGTGGGGGAGCTGGGTATATTTTATCTAACCTAACCAAAACTTAACAATGTCGGAACTGAATAACCCCGGGACAGATTTTGATGCGCTTTGGCGTGAGTAAAGGGAGAAGTAGTAGTCTTCAAAACTACAGTAGTTTTAACTGTGGGAGAGCTGGGTATAGTGGCGGAGCTGGGTATATTTCATCTAACCTAACCTAACTTAACAATGTCGGAATTGAATAACCCCGGGACAGATTTTGATGCACTTTGGCGTGTATAAAGGGAAAAGTAATGTCTTCAAAACTACAGTAGTTTTAACTGTGGGGAGCTGGGTATAGTAGTGGAGCTGGGTATATTTTATCTAACCTAACCTAACTTAACAATGTCGGAACTGAATAACCCCGGGACAGATTTTGATGCGCTTTGGCCTGAGTAAAGGGAGAACTAATGTCTTCAAAACTACAGTGGTTTTAACTGTGGGGGAGCTGGGTGTGCCGCCCATACATTTAATATAGTCCACTATCCTTTAATATAGTTAATTGATTCAGGCGTGACTTTGCGGAAATCCATTATAAAATACAATAGATGTGGATATATTTATTTAGTAACCTGTTCCGCTTAGCTATTTCTAAAGAGCCATAAAAAACCCTGAAAGAAATCGACACATGTTTCACCTCTCAACGAGGGATCCTCAGAATGACGATTGACTTGTCGCGAACCCGAACACGGCGTGTTGCCACACCAAGTACTGAACGCGTGCTCTGCGTTCAGCGCTCGGTGTGGTAACACGCCGTGCTTAACTATTTCTAAAGAACCATAAAAACCTTTCAGGGTTTTATAAGGCTCTTTAGAAATAGCTAAGCGGAACAGGTTTCTAAATATATCCACGTCTATTGTATTTTTTAACAGATTTAATGTTTAATTTGAGTTTTGATTTTAATTTTAATTTAAAAATTATGAAAACAATGCCTTCAGTGATTTAAATATCATTTTATTTTGTTGTATCGAACTAATGTTACTTATCATCACAATTTCTTTTATTTTATAAAATGTTAACATTTCTTCTTGATGGCTATTTTTAAGTTTTATTATTTGAGGGGTTTGGCGCTGATAGCCGAAATACAAGCTTTCGCCTAGTTCGGCTACAGATGTCTAATTAATTTGTAACGAGAAAATATAGCCTATAAGACATTTGTGTCATTGTAAACAATTATTGAAATAAACTTATTATTATTATCCTTTAATTCATTTATGTATACAGAATGTTTGGCAGAACGTTGAACATACGAAAATGGTGGATAGGTGGGGTCATCTGCTACTTACTCAGCCCTAATTATGTATCGGGACACTTAATAAATATTCCAACTTATATGTATACCTACATTATCAGCAAATAAATGATTTCTTTCTTTCTTTCTTTCTTTCTGCCAAACACCCTGTATATCATTAACATTTTTAAATATTTTTTAAAAATCATTTAAAAAACATTTCAAAATATAAAAAAAATATTATTATTATTTCTTTTATTTCATTTAAACACTTATAAATTATATTTTTAAATATTAGAATAAAGAAAATATAAAAACATTTAAAAATATAAAAAATAGTAGCCCACCGGTATCGGGAACAGGGTCCAAGCTACCGGCGGTCAGGGCTCCAGAGAGAGGAACCTCCTGACAAAGAGAGCCGTGTCCAGGAGTACTGCTTTCTGAATCAAGCCCTTGATCCAGCTGCCCAACGAGAGCCTCCTCAGGTGTTGGTCGAGGCTCTTGGCAATTAAGCCATTGGCTGATACGACTATCGGCACAATGATCGCTGAGTCCACATCCCACATGTCGACAATCTCGCGAGCCAAGTCAAGATACTTGATTTGTTTGTCTTTCTCGGCTTTCACGAGGTTGCCGTCATGCGGGACTGTTATGTCAATAATCATTGTGCGCCGCTCTACTCGATCCACCACCACTATATCAGGTTTATTGGCAACAATAGTCCTGTCAGTGATGATGGATCGATCCCAGTACAATGTGGCGTGACCATTCTTGAGAACTGGGTCGGGCACATACCTGTAGTACGGCACTTCCGATTCCACAAGGCTGTATTTTAGAGCAAGTTGCTGATGGATAATCCTGGCTACAAGGTTGTGTCTATGCAAGTACTCTTCGTTAGCTAGACGAGTACACCCGGAGATAATATGTCGGATTGATTCTCCCGGACGGTGGCATGCCCGACAGATGTCAACCGTGCCACCCTTCACAATAAATCTCCGGTAATTGTTCGTCATGATAACTTCATCCATAATTGCACAGATAAAACCTTCGGTCTCCCCGAAGAGGTCACCAAAACGTAGCCAGCTCACGGACGCCAGTAAATCTACATCGGGTCCATGTAGGGCCCGGAAAAAACGTCCGTGGAGCTCCTTACTCTGCCATACCTCCCTGAGATCGTTAGTATCAAGCACTACAGGCTTGCGCCAGTTCTCTTTAGCCAAGGAGAGCGGGGTAAGACCCTTGTCCACCGCGACCACATCTCGATACATCCTCACGTCGGCTTCTAGGAAATATTCCCTAAGACTGCATATCTCACGATTGTGGAGGGTCTTAGCGTTTAAAAAGCCTTGACCTCCACACTTTCGCGGGATATACAGTCTCATTACCGATGACCGTGGGTGATGCATTCGACATGCAGTCAGCAGCGTACGGACCCTCCTGTCCAGGGCGTCGAGTTCGGTCTGAGTCCATTTGAGTATGCCGAAAGAGTACATCAAAACCGGCATGACCCAACCGTTGAAGGCGCGCACCTTGTTTCCGCCTGATAGAAGACTATTAAATACTTTCTTCAGGCGGCCAAAGAAGCGCTGCTTCAACGATTGCTTCATGTCAGTAACATTGATGCCCAACGCTTCCGACATACCCAAATACTTATAGGTTTCGGATGCGGAGAGGGCTCTAAGGTTTATGGAATCCGAGAGTTGTGCTCCCACGGATTCCACAATCTTCCCTCGCTTTACATGCATGACCGCACATTTGTCCACACCAAATTCCTTCCTGATGGCGCTACTGAAAGTTTCAGTTACTTTCAGTAGCTCCATCAGTTGCAAATTGTTGGGGGCAAAGAGTTTTAGATCATCCATGTATAGGAGGTGAGATTTAACCTGACCACCTCTCCTCAACCGATAGCCAAGACCTGAATCCTCTAGCAGTGTGCTTAGAGGATTCAGGGCTAAGCAGAACCAAAGTGGACTCAAACTGTCGCCCTGAAATATGCCTCGCTCTATCCTTATCGGCTCGCTATTCCTCTGGATATTTCGACATCCTGGATAGCGAAGGACCGTTCTCCATTGCCTCATACACAACATCAGGAAGGTGCGCAGAGTTGTATCTACTTTATACAACTCCAGCACCCTCATGAGCCATGTATGTGGCATCGAGTCATAGGCCTTCTTATAATCTATCCAGCATGTCAACAGATCCTTTCGGGAACGGCGCACCTGTTGGCTAATGGCCATATCAATGAGGAGTAGCTCCTTAGTACCGCGGGACCAGTTCTTACATCCATTTTGAGAGGCAGACATGATGGAGTTGGTGTCTATATGTTTGTTAATTTTAGCTCTCAAAATGGATGTAAGAATTTTATAGACCGTCGGTAAACACGTGATGTGCCTATAATTTTTGGGTTCCGCGGTGCTACCAGATTTATGGAGCAGGTGGGTAATTCCTGTTGTTAGGAACTGGGGTAGCGACCCAGACTCCAAAGCAGTCTGGTACTGAGCCGCCAAGCGAGCGTGCGATCTCACGAACCATTTGATCCAGAAGTTGTGCAGCCCGTCCAGTCCTGGAGACTTCCAGTTAGGTAGCGGACGAACTGCACGTGTTACATCTTGGGGGCAGATGGTAATAGCCCCCATTTCTGGTATTGGATCGCAGGCTCGCTCGACTTCCCAAGTCCAGTCACCTTCGGTGTGACTGACAGGCACCGACCAGATACTCCGCCAGAAAGAATCCATGGCATCATCATCTGGTAGGCGCATGTTAGCCACACTTTAGTCCGGTCGCTCCCAAGCCCTATAAACCCACCTTTCATCGCTCTGGAAGGTGCGATTCTGCGTGTATCGCTCTACTCGCCGTTTATACCTACGGATACGGTTTGCCCATGCATACACTTTCTGCTTCAGAAAGTCGATGCACTCTATGACACGGGACATACAGTCCTCAGGGCTGATATCAGTCCCTGAGAACGCCTGCCTCACAAAGCGCATCACTCTAGGGCGAGTATTTCCCTCCCTGAAGCAGATTAGTTTGCCGATGAGCGCTCTTGCCTTACCAATACGGCGCTAAATTCTGCACTGCCAAGCTGGTACGGCTGGTTTCGGTCGTGTAGCTCTAAAACTATTAGCAAATTTGACGTGAGCTACACGACATGCCGCTGCAGCCGCGCAGTACAGAATTGAGTGAGTATCAGTGAGGTCTTCGCAGTCATCAAAATAATTTGATAACTGCGAATCCAGAACCGCCACCAGCGCCCTATTTTTGTTATGCATGGGCAAACGAGGTAAGCGTGGCCTAAGTTCGGGCGACATATATCGATATTCCTGAATCGCACCTTCCAAAGCACTCCTCAATTCCTCATTGCATTGGACTCAATTCCTCATTGCATTGGGTTATTATTATTATAAATTATTATGTATTACGTATGTTCATCGTTCAAGCAGTTTTGCTGAATAGTTTCAAGAGTTTCATGTATTTACCTATTCATTTGTTTTTCAAATTATACATTATATCATACTTTTTGCTGTTTTATTCGATAACCTTGTAATTTCCCTACTGTAGGACAAAGGCTGGCAAGGTGCCTAACCGAAAATCTGAGTAGGTGTCATCGTACCTACTCGATAATACGAACAACTTTTACAATTGGATCAAACTTGATAATAAATCAGAGCCCTACATTTTGTAGAGTTAAGCGGGCATAATAAATGTTAGTATGGAGCAGCTGGTTTTTATGTAGGCAAACCAATGCCAGTTTGGAATGAGTTACAGAAGGAATAACTATTCGATCACTCTGGATCAAGACTATTCATAACCAATCAAAGGACACCTTATTTAATGAGCAGGTATAGTTTAAGCTGTACAGCTTGGCAAAAAAGAGTTTGGAAAAATGAGGGCGCCACTATCGCACTTAGGTCACTTCGAATGGGAAATGAGTAAAAGAATTTAAATAAATAGTTAAAACGCTGCTTGTTTTCAGTCACCCGACTGAAAACTTACTAGCACTTGTCGGCAAAGTAGTGCCATCATCATAGGTCTGCATTACTTAAGTAAAATATTTAGTTCCAAATGTCACCACGTCACTCTTTTTATTAACCGACTTCTAAAAGGAGGAGGTTATCAATTCGGATGTTTTTTTTTATGTATGTTCAGGCATAACTCCGTCAAATATAGACGGTGTTCACATACATACATCCAAATCCAACGAACACACTACGACGTTGTCAACGAGCGATCCGGCACGGCGGCGGGGGACCGGGAGGCGACAGCATCATCAGTGCAGCGTCCGACACAACCGCGCTTGGACATACCTTTTGACCAGTACTTAGGTTGCTATAATTGTGAACCACATATTAAACCTTTTTATAATACAGTCCGCTTGCTTTATTACTTCAACCTGAGCTTGAACAGACGGATTTTCAAAACTCTTTTCTTTGTTTCAAAATTTATACTTCCGAGGTCCCATTGTCATTAGGTCAAGATCTGATGATGGGATCCTGGAGAAATCGAGGGAACTCTTCAAATATTATCTATAGGCACATCTATAACGACTTAGGTATTTTTTATAGTAACTCGTGCAGTTGCTCTCGAAGCACCATTTGGTGAAGTGGAACTGATGATGACGACCACAGATGGCCACCGGAACTACTCAGTAATTAGAATTTCACGGGTTGCGATTCGATTACTTTAATATGGTTGCCAAGTAATTTATGCTCGTCACAATGCATATGGTGAAGTGGAGCTGATGGTGAAGTACCAGGAGAACTCGAACGAGACGTTAATCGTTGAGGAATTCTCATTAACTGCATCGGGATAAGCAATATTTTGTAAAAGGTGATGAGTAGTTGACATTAGGCTATTGTAACTTAGACAAGTTACAAACTGACCCACTAAAAAGCGAGTTCTTTTTTTTACAAAGAAACAACCGGCTTCTAAAAAAACTACAAAGTGAAAAATACCTAACTTATATTTCGGAAGTCGGTGGCAAATTACCAAAATACAAAACCTAAGACACCGACTTCCGAAATATAAGTTATTTTTCACTTTGTAGTTTTTTCTAGAAGTCGGTTGTTTTTTTTTTTTTTGTAAATATGTTTTTTTATCTAATCTTAATTTATCTTGTCATAGAAATGCCAGTGATTGACATAATAAATATCGATTATTTGTCCAAGGAGTTTTTAATACTCCTTTATTGAAAAGAAACCAATTAGGTATTTATAATTATTACACTGACAACAATCGTGTTTTTCGGCTAAGATTTTCAAGATGCTGTTGGAGCTCCCGAGTTTTAAGGATTCGATCTTTCTACTTTATTAAATAATGTCGTAGGTCTATAGGTGACATGGGGACCCCTCAAGTTTTAGAATATTATACTGCTTTAACACTGAATTTGTTACGACTCACAACGAATACCTACAAAAACAGCACGGGTTGGCGTGAATTCGAACCAACGTAATGCCTAACGTCGTCATTCAAAACCGAATGTCAAAAGGAAGAATGTTTCTGGGAATTGAAACTCCAATCATATCCGCTTCAAGTGATCTTAAATCCTACGAGCTAACTAGACGAATACAATACTTACAGGATTTTTTTTTAACCAGTGCGCAAACTTAAACACGTTACTTTACTCATCATTATGAAGAACTTACTATGGGACCAAAACTGAAATCGCGAAAAAAAAACAGCTGTTCCCTACATTTTGACGAGTTATGCGAACATAAATGTAGGGAACAGCTGATTTTTATTCGCGATTTCAAGTTTGGTCCCATAGTAAAAGTCTCATATTGCGGCGTTTTTACGTACGGTTATAGTTTACTTGGGTAAACTACCATCGAACTAAAATTAAAATGTTTTTTTATAAATTGGATAAAACGAAACTGGAATAACGTTTGAAAAATACTGTTTATTGAAAAAATTTCATTGTTTTTAATTATTGTCGAACTCACCTTCGATGTCCTGAGGGCAAGGGCGGATCCAGCCTTCGAGTCAGGGGGGGCTCACATAGTCGGGGTCCAGTCAGGACAGGTTCCAATAAGTGGCGGACTAAGCCTGTTGGGGGCCCGGGGCGGCAAAACAAAATGAGGACTGAATGTCTTCTAAGTTTATGTAGGTTAACATTTTGCAAACAATTATAATGACAGCAAAACAATCAAGTATTTATAACGTACGTAATTATAATCTACCTACTCCATGGATCTCGCAACCGGCATGATATTTTTTCAGGAAGTTCCATTTTGGTCTAATCAATAGGTTATTTATGAAAAGCAAGAATGTAGGGTAATGAGCAAGGCGAGCTCGAATTATTTTGCGCCTCGTTTCGGAATTCCCGGTTAGGTTTCTATTGAATATCCTTACGGAAATAAGAGTTGCTTTGTAGACTTATGCTGACAAGTTTGAAAGTTAGAAGAATGTAGAACTCGAGAGCGAGCGCAGCGAGCTCGAAAATTTTTGCACCACCTTGTTTATGTAAGGTATTTTTTTTAAAGTCATTACATAAATAGGAGTTCCTTTGTCGACTTATGCAGGAAGTCTGAGGATACAGATTGTAGCGAGCGAAGCGAGCTCGAAAATTTTCATCCTCAGCTTCCAAACCTTTAAACTGATTCTTACTGAATATATTTTGACCGTGTTCGGGATATCGTTAATAAAGTATTTCTTAAGATTTGGGGGGCCGCCAGGACGCACCCTGGGTGGTTGGTTTTGACACTATTCTGGGGTATTTAATAATTACGTTTAGTTGCTAGCTTCAGATAAACCTACAAGGGCACTTATGAAATGTTAGAACCTAGGACCACGATTCCATTTGGTCGTTTCCTATGGTGAAGAGCCGCAGAAAATTCCACGGTTCATCATATAATTATAATAACAGCACATAGTCTTATTATGCGTGTCGTTCGCGCATGTGTGGCAAACACGTGGCAACATCATACAAAGTATTTATTTAAGTTTAAATTTATCTGTGAGATTAGAAAAAATTCAGAGATGACCTAGACAGCCCAGGGGGGGGTCATGACCCCCATGACCCCCCCCCCTGGATCCGCCCTTGCCTGAGGGATTGGAGCGTAACAAGCATCACGCGTTTGTCGGGCGGCTCCGAAAGGTTGTTTTGGTTTTTGGAATTATAGGTGACACAAAAAAAAACTGAAAACAGATTTTAAGTAACCCCGATAAATAAACAACAGATTTAAAAAAATAACCAGTTTGCTATGAGACAGATCGGTTAAACTTTTTGACATTTATGAAAATGCGCTCAGGCTATATATGACACTCGAAATGTCTGAAAACAAATTTTTTAATATCAGACATATTGTGATGAAAGCGTCTGCCAATTTTTTTTTTTGACATAGCAGTAATGGGCTCCCATAAAACTGTAATATTTCTGACCGATACTGCCCACCCAGTCGGTTCAGAATCATCAAAACTAATGATTTTATACGGTTTTGGCCATAAAACGATGTTACATGATTTTGGTCGTGGGCTCTCGTACTATATAATTTACTAACTTTTGCACGCGGGCGACGCGTGCATGTCGAGAATTATCCCACGGGAACGTACTATCAGGGTAAAAGTATCCTGTGTACCTCCCCCCTCCTGTATCCTGTGTACCTCCCCCCCTCCTGTATCCTGTGTGTCCTGTTTGTGTCTATGAATGTGTGTGTGCGTGTTTTGTTCGTGTTGTCCTGTGTGTGTTCAACCCATGTGCCAAATTTTATCCAAATCCGTTCAGCTGTTTTAGCGTGAAAGACGAACAACAAACAAACCCACTTTCGCGTTTATAATCCTTAATATTATAAATGCGAAAGTAAGTTTGTTTGTTACGCCTTCACGCTAAAACGGCTGAACGGATTTGGATGAAATTTGGCACATACATAGATGATGCCCTGGAAAAGAACATAGGATACTTTTTTTTTTCCCCACGGGATCGAGACTTATGCGGGTGAAACCGCGGGGCGCAGCTAGTTATATATATATAATGCGCTCGGTAAGCTTTCGGTACCGATGCAGTAAAACGCGTGACGACACGTGGTACCGAAACGATGTCGCACCGCAGACGTACCGACCAGTGAGGAAAGGGCCTAAATGAAAGCAATGCGCGCATGCGGTACCGTTTCGGTACAGAGTGCTTACCGACCAATCAGGAAACATAAGCAGTACCGAAACGATACCGTACCGACCAATGAGGAAAGGGCCTAAATAGGATGAGAACAGGTTACGAGCACGCGTGACGCCTGACGCAAGTCGCATCGCTCGAGGGCGTGAACGAACACACAGAAGACATCGCTAGCGACAAATCAGCTGTCAAAATCAGTGGGTGGACGTAAGACTTTGAAATCACTAGCGAGTTGCCGGCGACAAAAGTGTCGGTAGTTCGTATTAAGATTAAGGTTAATATTACAATTGCAGGTAAAACCTTGATAAGATGAGACTGGCACAGGAAATTAGCACACCTTAGAGAGCCTCTCTTTGCCAAGCAGTAGGTCGGGCTGTGGATGGTGATGGAGTAATCAAATAAAAAAAACAATGCGTTGAATTGAGAGATTTCTCTTTTTACTTTTGAGGATTTAATATGTACAGTTTGATAGAATACAATTCATACAGAATTTAAAAAAAGAATTACGTACAATGCATACGTCACTCATCATCAGTAAGTTCTACAATTTTACGAAAATCATTAAAATAATGCATCTTCACTGCTTTCGATGGATGTGATTTCAGAATTTTACGTATTTGTGATCGCATAGGTATACAACTACTACATAAACCACGATAATATTTGATTGTCAAACTCGACACTACAAAATAACTTTGAATGAAATCATAATCACTGAGCATGTGTCGTAGGGTTTCAAGAACAGCTTCTTCTTGAAGTTGTAATAATTCACTAAACATTTTGTCAAAAGCTTCGGTAAACAGGCAATAAATTGTTGAAAAATTATGTTTATCGGTGTCTTCTTTTAGACGCTTCACAAACATGGGACCTAATGTAGGTGATATTTTAATTTGAATATCATTCCAAACGTCGCTCATGTTATGTGACATAAATCTATAGACATAATTGTTTAAGTCAAATTTGTTTAGTACAAACATAGACTTGTGTTCGTTGATTACCGTAATGTATTCTGTTACTAGTTTCCAACTAGTATACAGTACATAATTTTGTAACAATGGCAACTCTTTTTCCATTTTAGTTTTTATCTCCACAAATAATTTGACAGGCACAGCTTTTTCATTAAAACTAAGAAAATAAAATCTAAAATTCCAAACCAAAGAGTATAAAAATTTGTTGAAGTTGTCTCTAACATAATAATCTCCTGAATGCGTGTTGTCCCACAACTGGAAGGCTTTATCCATCGCGGGTTCTACTACTCGACTGAATCTCTGAAGCTGATCCTCCTCACTTTTACCACACAATACGTAACATGCAAATACTTCTAAAACTTCGCTTCCATACGAACAAAATTTAGTTTCTGCTGGTGAAAGGATTTGGTTGACTACGAAGTCTTCGTCGAGTATTTCCATTATATTTGGTGCATATGTTATGTAATCCTTCACATACTTTTCACAGTTAGCGCTAGCTGGCAGAGAGGTTAAAAATTCATAACTCTTCATGTAAAATTCTGCTCGGACACTGATAGGAACATTTTGAACGTTGTCAAATTTTTTATAAATTTCTTCATTCTCTCCTGCAGTTAAATTATCTATGAATGAACTTAATATTTCCCAAAGTTCTTTTTGAACAGTTGGTTCATGAGCCTTATGTATCTGATCGTAAGTGTACCTAAAAAGCACTGATCGAATTGTAAGATTCTTCGAAGTTTTCCAAAGTTTCAAGAATATTGCTTTGAGATCTTCAGATGTAAGTTTGGATACTGCAAGATTAAGTCCGAATTTTTGTAAGGAGACTGGTGCATCCAATAATTTCGGTATACATTTACGGCTTTCAGCTACACTCAAATTTGGCAATATTGCATTAAGTGATGGCACTGTGTGTTGTAAGTAATCTCCCCTAGCGTACCACAAAACCGTATCTAAGGGAATTTGCGGTCTTGCAATGTGCAAATGTTTTGCAATATTTTTCCTTATATTTATTTCGTTCTGGTCAGTATCACCCCAATTTACCTTCGTATCATCAGGAATATGTTGTTTTGCAATGTCTATTACTTGATTTTGGGAAAGAAGCATGAAGAGACCTTTAATGACGGCTTTTTGTCCAGTTGGTTTGTTCAGATTTAGTAAGTAAGCGTCGGTCCAGTGTTGGGCGAGTGAGTGCGCCCAGTAGACACGCAGCTTAGCGAGCAGACGTCGCAGCGAGACGGCGTCGTTAGTTCGCAACGTTTCTATTTCTTTGTCGTGGAGCGTCAACAGCTGTGGCTTGTGCTTCAGCGCGTTCAGGCACACTTCCTCACTCAGACACAGTGACAACGACTCCTCAAACATGTGCTTCCGCCACGATTTCTTCATATTGTACAAACAGGACATGTCTGTTTTCCACATGTTCTCTTGTTTTAACTTATTCAGTTCCTGAATTTTATCAAGTACGAATGGGTACTTACTGATATCCCTTTTCCAATCTTTAAGCAAAGTCAAGGCATTCTTTAAATGAACTATTGTATCACTGAAATCGGATTCATTTGCAATGTCAATTTGAAGCTTTGTCAGCACGGAATCAAATAAGTAAGTGAACATTTTGCTTCTTTGTTCTTGATTTAGCTTACTTTGTACTTCTTTAAAAGTATTAAATGTCATCTTTTGTTCTAAGATTTCCGGCACAGGTTCATCGTGTAAAATTTTATATAAGATTATGGATTTCAGACACATTTGTACGTCCTTTTCTGATTCTGTGTATAATTCCATGCTGTGAAACAAGTGATCCAATACGTTCCATGTTTCAACATCCATCTCGTGAGTTGATATTTGTGAAAGCAGATTATTGACGAACTCAATCTTGAATTTAAACGGTTCATTAATGTGTTTGTCTTTGACAAACTTAAGCAACGTTTTAATATGCTGTGGGTTTCGTCCTGCACAAGTAATCAAAACTGAGAGCATAGAACATCGTTCAGACGATGCGGTCTCTTTACGTATAAGCTTTTTCAATTCAGGCAATGCAACATTAAATGGGGCAAACTCATACCACTGGTACGTCTTTATGTGCGAGTGTTTTTTTTCAAATTCTGGATAGAATGCTGCCAGTTCAGTTTTGTTTATAAAAGTTTTTCTTACGAAATCAAACCTTTCATCTTCTGGCATGTTCCTAATAAAATGGCCCAATGTTTTAAACACAAATAAATAATATTGACATTTACCTTCATTTGTCACGTGCTTTTTAAGAAAACTTTTTATTTCTTTCTTATTGATATATTTTGCTGCCACTGACAGGTCGAGTAACTCTACGTACTGTACGAGATTATCAAATACTTTTTGCGGGTGTGTTTTCATGAGGAACTCTGTTTTCTTTTTACCCAAATTAGGCGTGTGGGAACAATAAAGGGTATCTTGTTCTAGTACATCCAAAACTTGTTCAGTATGGGACTTCATATAATACAATATTTCCTGTTTTGCGGTATTGTGTCTTCCCTTACCGTCTATTACCCTATTATAGCATGCAATAAAAATTGGAGACCTTTTGCACAAACGTTTAAAAAGAGAATGTGGAATGTAGCGTTCGTTTTTTACAACATTTTCTATGAAAGGAATTGAACAGTTTAGCAACCATTTATATGAACTGTTCGTGATGAATATAAGATATTCATAAAATTCTTCAACTCGACTTTCGTCTTTCAGATTAAGTCTAATGTGAAGCATAAGTTTGTTAAATATTTTGGTGTTCATGCTAGGTAATAGTTGTGTGTGTAGGTACTCTGGGTTGATGATGTTTGCGTACTGCTGCTCGGTGATTAGCCACGTGGATTTTTTAATAGCTGTCGCCGCATACAGCATGTCGTTAGATTTCATTACTTCGATGATATAGTCTACATTTCTGTTTTTACTGGCGATGTCTATTTTCAGAAGGTTGTCTATGTCGCTGTGATCGCCACTAATGTTACATAATTCATAATGTTTATTAGCAACCGCATCTCGGACAAGCTTGTTGTAGTGTTGGCGCTTTTTGCCGAGTGTGTCTCCTTCTAACGTCACCGGCGGCATTGTGATGAGCTGGAAGTTAAATATTTAGTGTGTTAATTATGTCTTTACAAATATTTTATTTTATTTGATGTCACCCGAATTCGCTTATTCTTATTTAACTAACAGCACGATTTACATGATCACAATAGAAACGGGTTTTGTCGACGGAAGAATAGACAAAATGACAGATAAACAATCACAATCTGTCATTTTCTCTATTCTTCCGTCGAGAAAACCCGTAGAAAACACATTTCTATGGTTGTTATGCGACGCGTGCATTCTACATTAACGAAGAAGAAAATACAGTACCCTAATTGCGTAATACAACACAATCACAATCTGTTTCGATTTGAAACAGATTGCTAATCCATTGCTTCATAAGTTGGATAAAAATCTGCTCAACAACGTAAATAACGCAATGAATGTTGTTAAGCTGTCAAAATGAAACAAATTAGGCAAAATTGTTTACGAAAAAAAGTTATGCAATTCGGGTACTGTTTTGAGCTCATTGCTTTTGACTAGGATACTAGAGCAAGAGCCCGCGACGATCAGACGGGATAAGCGCTTCGATATTATATAAAAGCTAAAAGTTTATCTGTGTATGTTCAAAATACAGGTAAAAACGATCCCCGAATATGAAGTTTGGATAATGGTGGCTTTGGTAGGTAACAGGTGGCAAAGGTATATAAAATTGCTCCTAGTACGTAATAGTATAAAAGCTGAATTTTATATATTACAAGGGGAAGTATCAAAAGATGTTTCCTCAGTAGTCAGACAGTTTCGATGGCTCTTACTTCTTGTCAGACACATTGAGAGTCAGCCGTTAGGTGCGAGCGCGAGGAATATACAACGTGTTCAACGTGTGCTATAAATTAATGACATGCCTAAAACTATTAATAATCCAATGATTTTATTCGCTGACGACAGCACAATAATAATTAAAAGTAAAGATGATGTGACTTTCGAAAAATAAATAAACGACAACTTAAATGATACTGGTGCCGATTCCCTTGTTCACAAACTAAACTAAATTTAAGTTCAGTGCATCTTTTTCTTTCTATTTCATTAAGAAAAGGACAGAAGATAAATTTTAGTTTAGTCCTGTCAAACTAATCAGCGCCTGTCACTCTCCATACAAGTTTAGACGTGATTAAAAACTAGCCGACTAAAATTACGTCAATTTACGTCAAGCGCTGATTAATTTGACAGGACTAAACTAAAATTTATCTTCTATCCTTTTCTTAATGAAATAGAAAGAAAAAGATGCACTGAACTTAAATTTAGTTTAGTTTGTGCACAAGAGAATCGGCACCATTATAATAACTTGGCTAACTGAAAACAACTTAAAAAAAACAAATTAAATTTCTTTTGAACAATAATAAACCGGATATTCATTACGGTCACAAAACTATCAGTGAAGCAGAACACACTAAATTCTTATTTGGATAAATAAAAATATGAGCTGGAAAACACATGTTGTTATAATACAATGTACCTTTTACCTGTAACACCTTTTTAACATGTATTATGCAAATAAAATATTTGATTTGGTTCCTTTTGAAATCCTCTAGGATATTAATCAGACCATATAAAAAAAAAACCGGCCAAGTGCGTGTCGAACCACGCACAATGAAGGGTTCCGTAGTTGTGATGAATTTCACACACCACACACATTCACACCCTATACCTACACTACATACACCCACAAATTCACACCATACATGTGGATGTATGGTGTGAATTTGTGTGGTGTATGTGTGTATGTGTGCACTACACAACACACTCACATCACTCACCCGTCAAGTTTTAGATTTAGATTTATGTAGTTTCTAACATAGTCTATAATTTTGGAATTTTGATGTATGTGTTTTGTAAGTTTTTACACCTAATTTAGCACGGAAGAGCACTGATTTCCAAGATACAGGTTTTACCTAGTTTGAAATTCAGAGGTCATTTAGTTTTAGCTGTCTACTCACTTACATTATTTGTACCCTAGTTCTTAGGAATGTAACTGTATTAGCACTCTTTCTACTACGGTATTCGGCTATATTTTATTGAGTCCAAATAAACGTTATTATTACAAAACCAACCATTTAGCCGGCAGGGGGACACTTGACTCTAACAAAAATTAGCAATTTAAAGCTTAATATTTCGCAAACGAATCCCTGAATCCAAAAATGGTTTTCACAAACTCACAATATTTTTGAAGGACCTTTCCAATGATACCCCTCACAATGGGGTAAAAAAATAAAAAAATAAACATCACCACTTTACGTGTATGAGAGGTACCCTAAAAAAAAATGTTTTTCTTAATTTTGTTTTACCACTTTGTCGGCGTAATTAATATGTATACCTATGCCAAATTACACCTTTCTAGTACTAAGGGTCTCGGAGCTAGACCGCGGATAGACAGACAGACAGACAGACGGACATGACGAAACTATAAGGGTTCCTTGTTTACTACGGAACCCTAAAAACGGAACCCTTATAGGATCACTCGTGTGTCTGTCTCTCCGTCTGTCACAGCCAATTTGCTCCGAATCTAATGAACCGATTAAGTTGAAATTTGGCTCATACCTATATATATTTCTGTGACCGAAACATGGATGTATAACGTAAATAAATGCATTTTGAATATGGGGGTCACTTTCGGGAGGCAAATAAGAAAACTTTAAAAAAAGTTTTTTGAACTGTATCGTGTGACAAATCAAATGAAAGGGCTTGTTACGAGGATTTCAAATGTATATTTTTTTATAATTTTAAAATAAACATATTTAAAGATATTTAAGAAAATAGTTGAAAATTAACCATTCCCCCTTATCTCCGAAACTACCGAGCCTAAAATTTTTTAAAAATGCAGAGAATGGTTCTTCACTCATAGATTACAGGA
Organism: Agrochola lychnidis; assembly: GCA_963680765.1. Taxonomy (NCBI): domain Eukaryota; kingdom Metazoa; phylum Arthropoda; class Insecta; order Lepidoptera; family Noctuidae; genus Agrochola; species Agrochola lychnidis. The sequence goes on along the minus strand of OY796868.1, from coordinate 9,752,998 downwards.
AAACCTATAAAAAGTCTATGGTCTTAAAATAACATTGTAAATCTATCAATAATGTGCGTACAAACTTAGATTTGCAGTTGGAATGTATGGAAGACCATATATTTCAACTACAATGTCAAGTTTTTATTTGGGATAAATTCATCCCAACTACGGGACCCTTCATTGTGCGTAGTCCGACATACACTTGGCCGGTGTTTTCATTGGATTTCTTACTATCAAAATAATTGTTCTCGCCTATTTGTCAACAATTTTTTTTTTTTTTTAATATCTAATTTTTTCGTAGATCACCAAAAATTCCCAAACATTATTGATTAATTTATTAGATTTTTGTTTTATTTAATTATGGACATGAACATTTTACTGAATAATTTTATGTTTTTTGTTTTTTCATAGCATAAGTATAATCCTATAATGTTCCCACTGCTGGGACACAGGCCTCCTCTCTAGGACTGAGAGGGAGTGGGCCGTAATCCACCACGCGGGCCCAGCCCAGTGCGTGTTGGTAGATGTCACATGTCTTCGAATTTTTGGTTCTAGGACATGCCGGTTTCCTCACGTTGTTTTCCTTCACTGTTTTGAGAGCAGTGGTGATGAAATAATTTACGCAAAGCAAAGCACCTGTCAGAGTTCGAACTTACGACCTATAACTCGTAAGTCGCGGCCATTAGCACTGGGCCACCACTGCTCTGATTTGAAGCCATAAATAAATCCTTATAATAAAATTTTCCGATAAATCCAAAAAACCAAATTCAACATTTAATAATACTGAGTAAATGAAAGATGCGCAGCAAAAGATCGCAAAATACCGAAATGTCGTGTACCTACCTATAGGTATAATATAAATTACCAACTAGTATTTATAAAAAAAAACGAATCACTAGGGTTAATTACATTACCCATTACCACCATTATTCTGCCCTGTTAAGCCCAAAGGCGGTATCTCTGAGATACGCTCTTTTAGTTTTTTTTATACCATTCAATAGCTTTAACAATTTCGCATCTTATGGTATAAGCAAAATAGCGCTATCTAACTTAAAACATTTAAAAAACCTCTAAGAAGTTTTTTATATCTCCATTTTCCTTAAATAACAATTAACAAAAAGTCGCTTTTCTCAAAACTTACTCCGGTTGAGAGACCGCTTTTGGGCTTAGCAGGGCAGTATTGTTGTTCAAAAAAACCTATTTTAAAGTAGGTAAAGGTGACCTCACTGTACACACGTAGTATCTCTATGTAGTATATCTACTATTGACTCATTGGGCCTTGAAGTTTTCGTAAAATATTACTTTAATTAATACTGTGTCACTTACCTCCGTTTCTATGAGGAGTTCCCGCAACGCACTGACCAGTGCGTGTTGGCAGTGTTTCGCAAAACAGCACAATGTTAATAAATTATTACACAAACTCGTGTAACCAACATGACTCAGAAGCCGGGTGTTCGAAATACTTCACAGATAAAATTAGAGTTCAGTAGTTTCAATTCAATGATTAGTGATTGGTTATATTTTATAAAGTATCCTTTCATAATAAATGGTTCCAATCGAAAACAGGAAAAAGTATTATTTTGTATTTTATAATTGCTTGTCAAGGCAACTTTTATCGTGGTGAACAGATAATCAATATCTGTTTATCGTTATTTTGCTGATAACGTTATATAGATAGCCGTTATTCAACGTATTCAGGTTTAATAATTTTGTATACAATATTGTTGCCTAGATACAGTGGCGTAGCTACCTTGGGTGGCACCCGGTGCGGAAGTTGATGGTGTCACCCCATCGAAAGTAAAAAGCAATATATTTTATATGATAAAGGACATGGATCATTTATTATTGAAATATATTTAATATTGAAGAAATAACAAAACACAATAATAACTAAAACAGAAAAGGAATTGTTATACAATTAAATTTTTTTCTTTCTAGCTTTGACAGCTGCAAACTCAGCAATAACTTCATCGAAATTTATATTTTGTATTGCCTCGTGTTCGATGGCTAATATACCAAGATTGCTAAGCCGCGATAGGGTCATTGTTGCCCGCAAATAGTTTTTTATTAATCCCCCACGACAGCGTCAGGCTCTTTTGTGGGTCCCCGAATTATACATAGAGCTGAGCTAGTGCTAGTGGAGGAATCCCAAAAAAGAAATTTTTGTGCTAGCGATTTTTTTTGTTTTGTTTGTGCATTGTTCTTAAAGTTAAGAGACCGGGTGGGTGTCACCCCAAAAAAGGTGACACCCGGTGCGGCCCGCCCCCGCCGCCCCCCCTTTGCTACGCCACTGCCTAGATAGCCCAGATATGCAAATCTATACACATCGCATCGCATATTTTTCCCAACTTATTCTTTTTTGTGTTTGTAATGTGTTTTTTCTTTGCGTCATGTTTACCGAAAATAAACGTGTTTTCTTTCTCTCTTTCGTTTATATGGCTCGGACAGGCATAGAAAAACTGGCCAAGTCCGTGTCTGTCCACACTCAGTCATTGGTTCCATAAATCGAGATAAACTTTAAGCTTTGGTTTGCTAAGAAAGCGGTATATGCGCGACTAGGATTACCATTTCGATGTTTGAAATGTCTTGACAAAAAGCCTGACACTTGCAAAAAATTTTTTGTTAGTTCATAATAATTTATCTTTTTAAAGAAAATCCTCTAAAATCGAAAAGTCCGGACAAATGAGAAAGCCGGACATAGTCCGGACGGAGGGCCAAAAATCCGGACATGTCCGAATAAAACCGGACGGATGGTAACCCTATGTGCGACCATCAACATTAATGTTATATAGATTAGCTATCAGCATTATCAGTTTATGAGATAAAGATAGTCTTTGCCAATCACTTGTAAATTGGTACTATTTTAGTGTAGTTGGATAATACTTCCCAAGAAATCGTACCGTGAGTCGTGACAGCCGTTTTGTTGGGCTCCAGGTGCTGGCTAACAATTGGGGCCAGACAAAAAGTTAGCACACGCGAAAGAGATAGAGAAATTATATTTCTGTCTCGTTTACTCTTTCTACTGTATCCAATTAATTAAATGTGTCCTCAATATTTTTACGTTGTATTTTGGTAAAAGTATTGTCTAACCGATGATAAAACTGATAACAATACCATGGAGTTTCTTGCCATGCTTTGGAATAGGCTAAATTCTAAAAATGTGCGCTGGGACGCACGCTCGTCCCAGCGCGTTGAAAATCCAATGCACGAAATAAAATCGCCCGTGCTGAACTGGGCTTACTCTTGTCTGCTACGCTACTATGAATCTCTTGACAAGTAAACTTTTTTGTCCCGACCCAAGGGTTCGAATTCAGGACCTCATTATCCGTAAATCCATTCCATATCCGTACTACAATTGACTAGACCAAAGAGACTAAGGGAGAAGCCGTGTGGCAAAAATCACTAGGCACTAAACTCTTCGTTATTCCACCAGATCAGACCTTTACTACGATTTTTTTAAATAGAGCTATCTATGTAGTAAAACTCTGATGGAATAACGAAATAATAATAATCTATCGGACTCTTCATGAGCCCGGTATAAATTTTCTAGCGTCCGTATCCTGGCTACGTTTTGGTGACCTTGTCGAGGAAACTGAAAGTTTCGTCTGATTAAATATGGTCGAATATATCTTGACGAATAACTGCCGGAGATATATTATGAAGGACGAGCCGATTGTCGTTACGGTCAATGGCCTGAAGGCTGAAAGCCTCAACCAACATCTCTCGAGGCTCTCGTTAGGTAGTTGGATCAAGCACCTGATTCAGAAGGTAGTACTCCTCGATACGGCTTGTATTATGAGGAGGTTCTTGTCTCTGCAGCCCTAACCACCGGTAGCTTGGACCCTGCTCCCGACACCGGCGGAACTCTATTTTTTTTATGTTTTTATTTTAAGAAATATTTAAAAATGTAAATGATTAAGAATCAAAATGAATAAACGAAATAATAATAACAAAAAAATTATTAATATTGGTATTCATTTACTGTAGCTAAAATATAAAAAAAAAATAGAGTTTAGAATTAGTAACGTTTATATAATACGCGTTATAACGGTTACGAGTATCGTTATTTTTATATCATCTGTGCTGCTCATGCCAAGGCTCAAGCAGTGACATGACATGTCATGTCCAATTTGATAGGCCTGAGTAATGTCAAGGACTTGATCAAACTAGTAAAGTTTCAGTAAACACGAGCAATGGAACTTTATTACAATAGTTGTAAGTTATAAAATTGGTAAACCAGTTTACCATTAACTGTGTGTGCGGAACACTAGGGGCAAGCCAATACAACAAGCAAATTATCCCCTGTAAACAGAAACACCGGCCTCTTCTGCTGAGTCATAAATTAATATGACATCAACACTTGTACAAAAAGTTGATGATTCTTATTATAAACCCTGTAAATACATGTAAGTACCACATAAGATTATTGTTACAGTAAACAGATTAAAAGTTTATACTTTAGGTAACTGTGGTAACAGAGAACACAAAATAGTCTGTCTCTATTCCCACATAGTAAAAAATAACATGCTGTTATTTGTAATAGGTTTTTGGAGCTGTTATTTACTTGGAGCAGACACAGGTGGAACAGATATGTGATTTTACCTGTTACAACTAGAGATGAGTCGTCGAAGTATTTGACGTTAACGAAACTAGACCGCCCAATTTTGTTCATCGACTAGTCGATTAACTAGTTGAATTCGTCGTCGACTAGTTTACGCGTCAACTTGAATAAACTTTGCGACGAAGTCTACGGCGACGACGGCAGTGACGTAGGTAGGCGGTAGACTAGTCTCCGCGTGCTGTAGGTACACACGGCTACACATCAAGCTATTATACATTTCCAGTTTATGCTGATCTCGCATTGTATAGGATTTCCGTACAATGCAAGGTCTACTATATATTCTTCTATTCTACCTATACAACAACCTATATAGAGTTTTGTTTGCTTGATTATTTTATTTCAACGGTCGAAAGAATTTGTACTACGTTCTCGAGTCAGTCGTCGTGTTGCGAGATTCAGTTTAGGCGTCTACGGATTCAACTTGTCCATCGATTATTATCGGTGAACCGTCGATTCGTTCACAGTACGTCGACGGTTGAACTAGTTTGTGGATTCAACGCCCATCACTAGTTACAACCCACTCCTATTTACCACTACACACACCGGCTTTGCCTGACTCATATTTTCATTGTATTGCACAATATTACACCTTATCTTCGATATTCGGTAGTGTGAGGAAACAAAGTTAGTTCTGTGTGGTGTCTCTTTGGTAAAACATCGAAAAATCTGAGGTAAGTAATGCGAGAATTACTACTTTTTTGTTCATTGTTTTGTTTGTATGACGTCATGGCATAGCGCAAAGCGGTGTAGGTTCGACAAGGCCATCCGTAGACAATCATTCGCAAAAAATGTAAGGAAATTCGGAATGTTATTGTTCACGATTCAGCCTAAAAATAAAATAGAAATAGGCAACGGTAACACATATTTATTACCTACATAAACAATTATCTAAGTAAATTGATTAGCATGATAACATTTTGACTATCGAAAGTAGGTATGTTACAAAAAGATTCGGGTTGATAATACTGGTAAGGTACTATTATTTTTTGTGTTTAATTGTCTCGGGATCATGGGGTCCCGCACCCTAATTGCGGGTCAGTGGTTCGTCTTAGGGCTGGTTTTTTGATCCCTAGTTAAGTCGACCAATGGTTAAAAATTGTAACAAATGGTTAAATTTCTGCAATTTCTGTTTTTTGATCCCTAGTTAACACGACAAGTGGTTAAATATGTAACCATTGGTCAAAATGTATAACCACGGCGCCATCAAGGGCTTAGATAGCGGATAGTTAACTCTTGGTCGCAATCGGCTGTTTCGTGTCATTTTATTTTAATTCAATGTGTGTTTGAGTATTTCCGGTTTTATTATGTATTTAAATATATTACGATACTTTCATAAGTCGGAGACTTCATCGGATGATCAAATTGTCACAGAATACAGGGTGGCAGGGACATCAACGCGAAATTATTTGTCAGTTATTTAAAAAAAATCAGCTGTTCCACACATTTTGACCGCGTAGGTATTGCACTTTTCTATGAATCAGCCGATTTAAAAAAATAACCGACGAAAAATTTCAACTCAGGGTTTTCAGAATCATGTACTGAACCCATGGTAACAGTTACGCGTCGATGTCTCTGCCACCCTATATATCTTAATGAGAAGACACAAAGGAATTTATTTATTTAAATTATTAATTACTTTACAATATTCTTTTATTCCACAAATAATGTCAAATTTCTTTTTTTTTTCCTATATTAATAAGACAAAGAAAAAAAAAAAGAAATGAATTAATACCATTATTTTTTTATTGTTAAAAACAATATAATTTATAATATTAAAAATTTAATAAGTAATAATTTATGAAATAAAAATAATATTAATTACTTATAATGTTTAAATAAAAAATAACAAAATTGGTATCAAGTAACTAATTTTTTTTTTATTAATTAATTATTACCACTTTTTTTTCACTTAGTTAATAGTTTCTGCTCTCTTTAATTCCATTATTTTAATTTACTGCCATTTTATTTATGTATGAGCAAGAGTTATTATTATATAGCTCGAAATCACAATCAATAAACTCGTCATTTGACGACTTTGACATTAGATGCGCGATAGACATCAAAATGCAGTATTACCATAACAAAATAATGACTCCCAACTCTTAAATGGGTAAGTTAAGGGCCAGTTTTTGATCCCTATTTGCCGGTCCTTTGGAAGTCTACGAGAGCTCGTAACTAAGTCGCAAAGGCCCCTTAGACAATTTTAGGCTGGTGTATACGTACGGTTTCCTGTACCCCAATTGCGTAACTTATTTTCGTAAACAATTATGCCTAATTTGTTTCATTTTGACAGTTCAACAACATTCATTGCGTTATTTACGTTGTTGAGCAGATTTTTTTTTCCAACTTATGAAGCAATGGCTTAGCAATCTGTTTCAAATCGAAACTGTTTTGTATTACGCAATTAGGGTACAGATCAGGATCCTGATTCGAAAACCTGAATGCTTGCCTTACATACAAAATGTTCAACGAGGCGTACACGTTCGTACATTTTCCGAACGGAAAAAAACCTGACGTTGGTTTCGGAAACAAAAGAAAAAAAAACGAACCTCTACACTAGCCTCACGGAATTCCAAATCAGGAATCCTGATCAGGAAACCGTACGTATGCGGGCCAGCCTTAAATGGAATGAGGCACCAACCAACGATAATCCCCTTAGGCTGTATACACTATTATTATTTTACCTAAAGTTAGCCTATTATACTATTTCACTGCTGAGCAAAGGCCTCCCTCAAATCCTTCCAGGCATCCTTTTCCAGAGCAACACTATTAAATTAACATAGGCACCTAATTGTTTCGAAGTACTATTCAGTCATCATATGATAGCCTTTTCCCAACTATGTTGTGGTCGGGTTCCAGTCTTACCGGATGCAGTTGAATATCGGTAATAAGTAGGTACCTATTAATAAGATATATCACGAATATTATCATTAATTTATGAAAGACTAGCCTTTGCTCGCAGCTTCGTCCGTGTGGAGTTCGGAAATTATCCGACGGGAACGTACTACCTGTATAAAAAGTATGTATCCTATGTCCTACCTAACCCAGGCCATGGTCTATCCCTGTGCCAAATTTCATCGAAATCTATTGAGCCGTTTAGTGGGAAGGTAACAGACAGTCGGACAGAGTTACTTTCGTATTAAAAATTAAAAAATAATGATGTTTTACTTACATTATGTAAGAGTTCAATATTTACCTAGGTACCTATACAGGGTGGCAGGGTCATCGACGCGAAAACTGAAACCATGGATTCAGCACATGATTCTGAACCCCCCTGCGTTGAAATTTTTCGTCGGTTGTTTAAAAAAATCTGCTGTTCCATACATTTTGACCGCGTAGGTATTGCACTATTCTATGAAACAGCTGTTTTTTTTTTAAATAACCGACGAAATATTTTGGGTTATTCCCAAAGTACTCCATTCTTTTGTTCTAAAAAGATAAGAATCTCATACATTAATTCCCGAGTTATTCCAAGGAATTCTTATTATTTAAAAATACTTATTATTTTGTTCCTGTTCTGCTCCATAGGTATCTGGAATTATTCTCAAAGTACTCCACCGATTATTCATTACCAATTCTCAAACTGCTCCATCTACATAATTACCTATATAATAGGTACATATATTTCATTACAGTCAGTCACAAAAATTCTTAAAAGAAAGATTAAAGTTTAGCATTTTGTTATACCGTCAATGCATATTTAAAATTGTAGGTTTTTACAGTAATACCCAGTTTTTAGGGTTCCGTAGTAAACAAGGAACCCTTATAGTTTCGTCATGTCGTCTGTCTGTCTGTCCGCGGTCTAGCTCCGAGACCCTTAGTACTAGAAAGGTGTAGTTTGGCATAGATATACATATTAATTACGCCGACAAAGTGGTAAAACAAAATTATGAAAAACATTTTTTTTTAGGGTACCTCCCATACACGTAAAGTGGTGACGTTTTATTTTTTATTTTTTTTTCCCATAGTGTGGGGTATCATTGGAAAGGTCTTACAAAAACATTAGTTTGTAGAAACCATTTTTGGATTCAGGGATCCGTTTACAAAATATTAAGCTTTAAAGTGCTAATTTTTGTTGGAGTCAAGTGTCCCCCCCCCCGCCAACTAAATGGTTGGTTTTGGATATGTGAAAAAAAACACAGCAGTAGTTTATATAACGAAATTAAAAAGAAAACTATCACAGCTAAGTAGGCTTTACTAGTTATCGAGTAATAATCGACCAACTTAACTTTGCAGTTCCGAAAACATGTTTTCCCATACATTCCGTATGGGAGAACATGTTTATCAACTACAAAGTTAAGTTTATTTTTGGGATAAATTCATCCCAACTACGGAACCCTTCATTGTGCGTGGTCCGACACGCACTTGGCCGGCTTTTTTTCCTGGGTGCCCGCTCTGCGCGGAGCGGGAGGGCGTGTCAGACTCTTAACTAAAAGCCAGCCGTGTTCCTTCACTTGCCATGTTGCCAGGGGCCACGGTATTCCTTTTGGACTTTTCCACAAATATTGCTAGGCTTAATTACCAGATATCATTTTAGATTTTTTATTATTTGTTTTTGATGTTTTTTAGACTTCTGAATCCAGAGCCCTCACTTTTTTAATTTTGTCAGTTGATTTTTGAATAATTTTTAAATTTTAAATTGAAAAAAAAATTATAAGACTCAAAATGATTGTTGAATTATATTTTAAAGTCATTTATTTAAAAATTTCTTTATACTTAAAAATATATTTGCAACATTTTTGAGCCTGACTGTACATTAGCTACCCTTTTAAATTACAAACATACATACCTACACAAAACATATTACACATACATACAAACATGCCCCGGTACATATTTAAATTAGCTTTTTGATTAAAATGGAGTGGAGAACTTTGAGAACATTTTAATATTATCATGAAGTGGAATGAAACCTAATTAAAAATATTATATTTTTCATGGAGTAGTTTGGGAACTCTTTTTGGAGTACTTTGGGAAAAAAAAGTTATTTAAAAAACAAAAAACCCGACTGCAAAAACACATAACTGAAAAGAGAAAAACAAGCATTATAATCTATAGAATTTTGGTATTGCAGGCGGGACAAACCAATAACCTGAAATGATGGTGTAAATTTTGTTTGTCCCGCCTGCAATACCAAAATTCTATAGATTATAATGCTTGTTTTTCTCTTTTCAGTTATGTGTTTTTGCAGTCGGGTTTTTTGTTTTTTAAATAACTTTTTTTATTTCAAGCTTTTTAGTTTTATTAAAATAACTAGCTTTTGCCCGCGGCTTCGCCCGCGTGGATGTCGGAAAATATCCCACAGGAACGTGCTACCGGGATTCAGAGTATCCTATGTTCTAACCCAGGTCATATGGCCTATCCGTATGCCTATCATCTAAATCCGTTTAGCCGTTGCGGCATGAAAAGGTAACAGGCTGATAATAAATCTGTTTTAGAGTTCCGTACCTCAAAATGAAACATTGAAGCCTTTAAAGGATGACTTCAGTGTCTGTCAAGACCCTTTTTCTCAGGAACGCGTGGAGGTATCAAGTTGAAATAGATATTAAAAACTTAGATCTACGGTCTCTTGGAAGTGTAACGAAAATCAAATTTCCAAGTCAACGCAATAATGGGCACGCCACAACTGTGGCAATAATTTCCCTCATTGAAGAGTGGCTAGAGAGGCGCCACGGCGTCCATACCTTCCACCTGACGCAGGTTCTCACCGGACACGGTTGTTTCGGGAGATTCCTGTTTCGGATAAGGTGGGAGGAAACGCCCGGGTGAGACTATTGTGTGGATCGCCCAGAGGACACGGTGGAGCATACGGTGGAGGTCTGCCCGGCTTGGGCGGGACACTGCCATATCCTCGTGGAGACGATCGGCGGTGGTGATTTTTCGCGTCCGGCCCTGGTCCAAGCCATGGTACGCTAGGGCCGATGCCTGCCAGGGTCGCGGGAGAGTCCGAAAGGGTTACCGTGGCCCCTGGCAACACACAGGCAACTGAAGGAACACGGGTGGGTTTTTGTCAGTATAAGCCTAACACGCTCTCCCGCTCCGCCCAGAGCGAGAGAAGTTATTTGATAATTTCCCACCCAAAAAAAAGTTAACGATATAAAAAATATAGCCATTTATGCCGCATATTTTGACACTCGCAAATAAACCAGTCTATTTGGTACTTCCCGTTGGTCCAACAGCATGAAGTTTGGCGAGAAGTAAGGTCAAGTAAAGAGGATAATCCGAAAATTGGTAATTTATAGTTCTAAAATGAACGGCAAAGTTAAGTTTTTTCTGCAATCTGAGATTAAAAATTCAAAGGCCGTGTCTTGAAGTAACATATAGTCTGTATTTAATTACTCTAATAAAAGTTCTTTTTCAATTGAAAAAGAACAACATTAACATTAATACATTACAACATAATATGTTGTTATTCATTTTAAGTTTGTCCTTCAATCCAGATTTGGAAATTCGGGCAGCCGAGCAGGCACAGCTTTGAAACGGGACCCTCAGGGCACAAGTCCTACTCACACTTGACCGGTTTTTTAACAAATTTTATATAATTCTAATTAAGTTTATATGATTCTAAATGCCTTTCTTAAAATACAAATTGTTCGTTTTACTATTATTGTCACCATTGATTTGTAGTACCTACTCTTGCCGCCATTGAACATATTAATACAGGACCTGCATGTTTGAAAAGTTAGTTTATGAATTTATAAAGACTAAATGTTAATCCAAGATACGGACTATGACTATATTTCCAATCCCAAAAATCTCTTGAAAAGAAGACAAAAAAACAATATTACATGTGAATTTTAATATCATCCCCTATTTTACCCTCTTGATGGATAATTTTTGAAAAACGCTGAAATACGTCATTCTTGATTTGTTACCAAAAGCACAAATATAAATTTTCATAGCCCTAACTTAATAAATGATAGGTTTCCCATACAAACTTTCATCCCCTTAGGTTTATTTTTGAGACAAAAATTTGCTTATGTCCTTCTCCGGGATGCCATCTATCTCCTTGCCAAATTTTATCGAAACCCGGTCAGCGGTTTAGGCGTGAAAAGGTAACATACAGACAGACAGACAGACAGAGTTACTTACGAATTCATAATATTAGTATAGATGGATGAATTGATGATTGACTGCTTAGCTGCATAAAAGTATAGTGGATTGATAATCATTTAAAAGTTAAATCTGTAACTATCTGCTACATTCGGTCCTTATTCAGCCCAGTGAAGTATTGGAATAATTCAACTGTTGCATAGTATATTGTGTTCATTTGAATAATAGTAAGTACCTCATTAAAAACATTTTTCAACATACAAAGGTATACTTGTATTGTGTTCTATCTCCTTTCATTTCCTACGAAATGTATGGGAGTTATTTTTCAATTTCTTACTTTTCTCAAACCTCAGTTGGCCCAATATAGTTTTTTGATCCTAATAATAAATAATAAGAAATAGGATCGACTGGCATCAAAAAAGTTTTTGTGAAAATTGGCCATTTTCTTACTGACTGTAATTTTTTTTCAAAATCTGTGAATGCAGATCAAAATGTTTCAAAATGTTAAGGACAGTCTCCTAAGACCGTTTTCTTGTAGCGACAACGGTTAAGGTACCTGCCCTTATTGCTCCATCTCAAAATCCACCCTGTATATGCTATGATTGACTGCTTAGCTCCATAAAGGTACAAAAGATTAAATCCGTAACTATCTGCAATATTCTTACCTTTTGGCTAGTCTTTTTACAATTTGCGGTAAACAATATAAGAATACGAACATAATGCTATATTGCTCATCCCCCGTAGCAAATAGCGTTATAATAATTTTTGAAAAATCTATTGTGACGTTTCCATTATTTGACTATAAAGTTTATTTATACCAATTTTTAAGTTAATTAAGCTACACAGTAAAATCCTCCATTGTAAAAATTAATACCCCGTTTCACCCCATTAGGGGTAGATTTTCAAAAAACCCTGATACACGTTTTTATTTATTTTCAGTTTTAATTATAAATACTGAGTTTCGAGTTAATTAGACCGCTCGTTAAAATTCTCCCATATAAACTTTGATACCCCCCAATCCTCCTTTAGGGGGTGCTTTAGAAAAACTAAAAGTGGCAAACTTTATAATTTACATAGATAAGTATTCGGCTAAGTTTCAAGTTTATTAACTCAAGGAATAAGATTTTTCATACAAACAAAATCCCCCCTTTTCACCCTTTTAAAGATCGAATTTCCAAAAATCCGTTCTTAGCGGACGTCTACTAACTATAAACTACCTTCCTACCAAATTTCATCTTCATACGTCAAGCGGTTTTCGATTTTTCTTGATGACTGAGTGAGTGAGTGAGTGAGTGAGTGACCTTTCGTTTTTATATATTTAGATTAGATATTAGCTTTTATTTGATACCAATAATGTTTTTTTTTAAACCTACCCCTCCTTTTTTTTCTATTTGCAGATGCAATATATAAATATTATATAGCCTATGACACTCCCACAATTAATACAAATCTAACGACACCTCACAAGTTAAAATCCATCAAGCCGTTTAGGCTACAGAGCGTGCCAAAGAAATAGACATACATACTCCTTCTGGGGCAGTCGGGTAAAAACCCAGTATTTTAGCTTCAGAATCATGTACTGAATCCATGGTTTCAGTTTTCGCATCGATTCCCTGACACCCTGTATATTTAGTGACTCAGTAAAGTGTCATATTTTATGATATTTTATTATCAATGTCATTATCTTTATCAGGCACAATTATAATTTAATCAACACTCTCGATGGATCTGAACTTCACATGGTTTATAAAATAATATCAGTAAAACACACATCACAACAAAATAGGTATCTACTATCTACCAACCTCCTAAAGATATGTTTAGGGTTCCGTACGTCCGAATGATAAAACGGAACCCTTATAGGATCACTCGTGTGTCTGTCTGTCCGTCTGTCACAGCCAATATGCTCCGAATCTAATGGACCAATAAAGTTGACATTTGGTACACATATGAATTTCTGTGACCCAAACACGGACGTGTAACGCAAATAAATGAATTTTGAATGTGGGACAAGCAATAAACTTAGTAAGTAAGTATCTATTTGACAAGAGATAGATATAATATTGTTATGTACTATCTTTCTAACTATTGCAAAGGACAGATAGCTGTGTCGCTATCATATTTTTTTTCTATTTCAGCCAAAAATTTGGCTAAACAACTTGCTTCTTTTGAGCAATGCAACAACATTTTAAATAGTTCTGCCAATATTTTGGCAACAACTAATGACATTAATTATCATTTAAATTAGAAATTAGGACAATAGAGGAAACCTCTTGCTTAGTAAATAAAGAAAATTTAAATACTGGTTTAAATCATCAAAATGTTAAAAAAAGTCCTTCTTTGATATCTCACCCATCAAATTGTAGTAATCTAAATAAATGTAATAATAATACTCTAAAAATTGTTCATCAAAATATACAGGGTGTGATAGGTAAGGAATTAGAATTGGAGTTGTTCATGAACTGTAGTAATATTGATATCCTATGTGTAACTGAACATTGGTTGAAAGTCCACCAGTTCATGTTCAGCTTTAACAACCACCAGGTTGCCAGCTCATTCAGCAGAGTTAATATGATACGTGGCGGCTCTCTAATAATTGTTCGTAACAATATGAAATTTAAAGAACGTAAGGATATTGTGAGCCTCTCTGTTGAGCGAGTTATTGAAATAGCTTGCATTGAGCTTGAGCGGTTCATTGTAATGAGCGTGTACAGGCCCCCATGTGCTTCATATGATATTTTTGAGAAATGTATGGAAGAAGTGTTATTAAAGACTTGTAACAGTAATAAAACAGTTTTAGTCTGTGGAGATTTCAACATTAATATACTGGAAAAATCTGCTGTAGTAAATAAATTTATAACTTTATTAAAGTCATATAATTTGTACAATACATTCTTTGAGCCGACTAGAATAACTGCCACTAGTGCTACCTGTATTGACAACATTTTTACAAACTTAAGACCTTCCAGCCATTTAATTATAAATGAGTTGGACTCTGATCACTGTGGCCAGTTAGTCACTTTCCCTCTGAAAACAGTCAGAGCTCAAAGAAAACTTGTAAGTTTTGTTCCTGTAAATAAAAGTCGCTTAGGACAATTTAAAAATAATTTAATGGAAAAACTACCGGGTTTGCCTTATCATGATGACCCGGATCAAGCTTACACTTTACTATTTAACCTCATCAATTGTGAGTTTAATAAGATTTTCACCTCTAAACATTGCCTGTTTGTGACCGCGTTCTATTTAGTGATTGGGCAACACCAGGTATTTACAAAAGTAGGCAGAGGTTATTTGAATTGTATCATGAAAAAACATGTAACCATGATGAAACTTTTAAAGAATTTGTTAGGAAATATTCTAAAACTTTTAAAAGAGCCTGTTCCTCAGCAAAAGCCATAAACATTAAAAATAAAATAAAATCTTCTGGAAATAAAATTAAAACAACTTGGAATATTATTAATTCAGAAACGGGAAGAACGACAGTACGGAATCGTGACTTCCATCTAAAAATCAATGATGTAGATATTAAGGCAGACGTGGAGGTGGCAACTGAGTTTGAAAATTTCTTTACTAATATTCCCATTCTAACAACCAAAACTCTGTCATCGTCGTCCTCCACTTCTGCTTACTCAATACTTAAAGAATGTGTACCAGAATGTGACAAACTTTTTGAATTCACAATTATTACTGCTAAAGACATTATAGAATCTTTTAAAAATCTTGATGTAAAAAAAACTGCTGACCTTTGAGGATTATCAGTACATACCGTGTCCTCAATAATTGATGTTATTTCACCCTTCTTAGCAATCGTTTTTAACTCTTGTATTGCATCTGGTGTATTTCCTGATCTGATGAAACTTAGCAAAGTGATTCCACTGTTCAAATCTGGCAGCACAACTGATCCTACAAATTTTCGGCCTATTTCGATATTACCCACATTGAGCAAAATCTTTGAAAAATTAATTTTAAAACAAATGTTGGGACATTTCAATGCACATAATTTACTTCATCTGAAACAGTTTGGTTTTACAAAGGGTCGTTCAACTACAGATGCGGGCGTGGAATTACTAAAGAACATATTCGAG
This sequence comes from Agrochola lychnidis, assembly GCA_963680765.1. Lineage (NCBI taxonomy): Eukaryota > Metazoa > Arthropoda > Insecta > Lepidoptera > Noctuidae > Agrochola > Agrochola lychnidis. The sequence goes on along the minus strand of OY796868.1, from coordinate 9,737,257 downwards.
GCCTGGGAGGAGCCGCAAGATGCTCTTGGCATTTTCTGCGACTTGTCTAAGGCCTTCGATTGCGTACATCATGATACACTCATCAGGAAACTGTACCACTATGGTATGAGGGACAAGGCTCTTGACCTTCTGACTTCTTATCTGAACAACAGAATTCAGAGGGTCGATGTTAATGGCAAGAGATCTGCAGGATCTGCGGTCACCATGGGCGTTCCGCAGGGTTCAATTCTTGGTCCTTTTTTATTTCTAATTTATATAAATGACTTGCCCTATCACATAAGGGATAATCACAAGATCGTATTATTCGCAGATGATACTTCCCTCATTTTTAAAATCAAACGTCAGTTAGTCAACTTTGAACAAGTTAATGATGCACTCTCTAAAGTTGTGCATTGGTTTAATGTAAATAATCTTCTCCTGAACGAAAAAAAAACTAAACTCATAAAATTTTCAATGCCAAATGTCAGGCAGCTATCTACCAATGTTCAGGTTAATGGAACAGAATTGGACCCTGTTGAGTCGACAGTTTTTCTTGGAATTACTATTGATGGTAAATTACAATGGGGCCCACACATAGAAAAATTGTCAGGAAGGCTAAGTTCGGCCGCCTCTGCTGTTAAAAAAATTAGACAGATAACTGACGTGGATACAGCCAGAATTGTTTATTTTAGTTATTTTCATAGTCTTATGTCATATGGGATTCTTCTCTGGGGAACCTGTGCGGACATTAATACTATCTTTGTTCTACAGAAAAGGGCTGTTCGAGCCATTTACAACCTAGGTCCAAGAGATTCCCTTAGAGAAAAATTCAAAGAAATAAATATTCTGACTGTAGCCTCACAATATATTTTTGAAAACCTATTGTATGTACACAAAAATATATCAAATTTTAAGAAAATGTCCGATATTCATAGTTTAAATACCAGGAATAAACACAACCTTGCTGTACATCGCACACGTCTCCACAAAGTAGGCAACTCATTCATGGGTCAATGTATACGCTTTTACAACAAACTCCCTATTGACATTCGAAACTTACCCATTAAACGATTTAAAATCTGTATTAAAACCAAACTTTGTAGAAAAGGGTACTATACAATTTCAGATTATTTAGAAGATAAAAAAGCTTGGGATTGAACTGCTCGCTCTGCTAAGCCTTGTGATAAAACCATAGAACTAGACATTTTAATTATTATGTAAAATCAACATATACCAGTTTTATAAAACGTTGACATTGTTGGAAAATATAATCAAAATGACATGATTACTTTGTAAAGTATTATATTATTTTAACTATTGTGAATGTGAGGACTATGTGGATATTATTTTCATTTCTCTTCTAGTTTTAGTGATGGTCTGGCAGTTTGAGTAGTTTTTGCGGCCTACCCAAATGTCCTTTCTTTGGTATTGCTCGTCGAGTTGAGCTCCTTAAGTTCTAAGTTGAGCTCCACGATTACTGACAAATGCTTGCACTGACTGGACAGGTCCACTCAAATCTGTGTGGTTCTTTCCTCAAAAGACCTTTTCAGACACTAATCTACATGGTCCTCATATGGCCTGACCAAGATTATGTCTGGACTTTAAAAGAGACTATGACCTCTGAGTTTCTTTCGGCCTTTCTTCTCAGAGTAGTCAGATAGGAAAAGCCGAACTCATCTAGCTTATTTTTAATATTTTTTTATATGACGTGTAAAAGTGATTCCGATATCCTATTTACAGAATAAACAATTTCATTTCATTTCATTTCATTTCTAAATTCAGTTCTCAAAGTATAAAGTAATACTTAAGTACGTATTAATTTTGTTCATTAGTTGTGAGAAAGGGAAACAGAATTTAAATAAAATTATTTGTGATTTGAAAAGTCGAATTCTTTGTCTTGTAAATAGCGGAAAGGGATTTTTCAAATAAATTAAGGATTCGTGGAAAATCACTAAAACTCGCAACAAATTTTCCAAGAATTGACGCGAGACTGACGTTTGATCGTTTTGTTAGAAGAAACTAATTTTGATTTTGAAAATTAAAAGATATCATTATATGGTTTACTTGTACATAGGGGAACCACTTTTTTCAACTTCCATACAAAAAAGCAGAAAAAAATGTTGAAATAACCTTTTTTTTAAACCCTGTCAGTAATGTATTTTTTCCTATTATTTAGCAAACTATATCAAGAAATTTAAAACTCACACATTAGTCTACAGCTGTCCTTGAAATAAAATCAAAATTTTATTTTATGATTATACTATAAATTCCTTCATTAAGTAAATCAAAAGCGAAATAAACCATATTTTCGAGAGCGCAAAAGTGATGCTAGTTGCATCACTTAACAGGCGCTGTGACTGACACGAATGGTTTAGCACCACGAAAACTGTACTTGTATACTTATTATTTCAAGCTTTCTTACAATTAGATAAGTTATTGACGAAAAAGGGGTTTTCCGTGCACGGACGTAACGTATTCTTAAGTTTCATTTTCGCTAATTTGTATTGTAGTGGCCAGTCTGTCCATCATAAAAAAGTAAAATGGGAGTTTCATTTCCTACGAAATGTTGTAGGTACTCAAACTTGGTGGTCCGATTAATCCATAAAAGAAACAGGATCGTATGAATTGTACCTAAAGGTGATGTTTTCTTTCGACCGTGTACCTACCTACCGACGTCATCTTCATATTACCCTTAGGCTTCCTGCATATGACTCTGCCCGGAGCCGCACCGGCGATGGACCGCATGTTTGTATACGACTGAATATCGCCCATGCGCCGCACCGCCGCCGCCGCCCGCGCGTCTAAATTTTCATCATCTTGCAGTCCGGCGCTGCTGCTGGTTCGGCTCCAGCGTCATGAATAGGAAGCCTAAGATCGTTGGTAAATGGCGAAGTCCTGTTTGACGATTGAAAATCTTAAGTGTCCTTGACATTCTTATGTATTAATTTATTTTTGCTTGTGGTAAGCTACCCCGAGTCGATCAATCCAAAAACTAGCCGGTCAATTAGGAAATTTACCACTAAGTAACCATAAACAGCGATAAACATGAATGTATTCAAAACATTCAGAATTACTATGTTCTCCACTAATCAAGCATTTTGTGAGGATACTTGTAACGAATGTAGTTAACAATATTCATATTTAATTTCCAGCTCATCACAATGCCGCCGGTGACGCTAGAAGGAGACACACTCGGCGAAAAGCGCCAACACTACAACAAGCTTGTCCAAGATGCGGTTGCTAATAAACATTATGAATTATGTAACATTAGTGGCGATGACAGCGACATAGACAACCTTCTGAAAATAGACATCGCCAGCAAAAACAGAAATGTAGACTATATCATCGAAGTAATGAAATCTAACGACATGCTGTATGCGGCGACAGCTATTAAAAAATCCACGTGGCTAATCACCGAGCAGCAGTACGCAAACATCATCAACCCAGAGTACCTACACACACAACTATTACCTAGCATGAACACCAAAACATTTAACAAACTCATGCTTCACATTAGACTCAATCTGAAAGACGAAAGTCGAGTCGAAGCCTTTTATGAATACCTGAAAGAAACCGACAGTGCTTACAAATGGCTACAAAACTGCTCCATTCCTTTCATAGAAAATGTTATAAAAAACGAACGGTGCATACCACTATCCCTTTTTAAACGTTTGTGCAGAAGATCTGCTCATTTTCTTACATTCTATTCGCGGGTTGAAGAGTGCAGCTACTACGATGCGAAAAAGGAAATTTTATTTCTATTAAAGTCTCACACGGCTGACGTATTAAACTTATTGGAAGACAGCGAATACAGTAGCTTACCTGAATTGGGAAAAAAGAAAACAGAGAAACTTATGAAAACGTGTCCGCAAAGAATATTAGACAATTTCGCTAAATTGTACTCTGACAAAACTGACCTGTCCGTAGTAGCAAAATATTTGGAAAAGAAAGAAATAAAACCTTTTCTATTTAAACAAATGAAAGAACAGGGCTCATATTTTTGCGAATTTAATAAATTGAGACATTTCGTTAAAAACATGCCGATAGAAGAAAAGCAAGAATTCATAAAACAAACTTTTATCGACAGAACTGATCTAGCTTTTCTTCGTTCAGAAAACGAAAAAGATACCTACACCATGGACTTAACGTTCTACCATTGGTATGAATACTTTCCATTTAATGTTGCTTTGCCAGAACTAAAGAAGCTTATACTTGCAGAGAACTCACCCCGTTCACGATTTGCCATGCTCTCAGTTCTGATCACATGTGCAAAAGGAAACCTGCAGCATATTAAAACGTTGCTCCATTTTTTCTATGAACGACACATTAATGAACCGTTCAAATTCAAGATTCAGTTCGTGAATCAGCTGCTTTCACAAATATCTACTCACGATTTCGACGCTGACACTTGGAACGTTTTGGATCAGTTGTTCCACAGCATGGAAGTGTACATCGAATCAGAAAACGATGTACAAATATGTCTGGAATCTATAATCTTATATAAAGTTTTGCACGATGAACCTGTGCCGAAAATTGTAGAAGAAAAGGTGACATTTAATACTTTTGAAAAAGTCCAAAGTAAACTTAATCAAGAACAAAGAAGAAAACTGTTTACTTATTTATTTGATTCCGCACTGAAAAAGATTCAATTTGAAAACATTGCAAATGACTCCGATTTCAGTGAGACTATAGTTCAATTAGAGAATGCCTTGACTTTGATAAGAGATTGGCAAAAAGATATAGGTGAATATCCATTCATACTTAAGAAAATTCAGCAGGTAATTAAGATAAGACAAGAGAACATGTGGAAAACAGACATGTCTTGTTTGTACAACGTAAACAAATCATGGCGGAAGCACATGTTTGAGGAGTCGTTGTCACTGTGTCTGGGCGAGGAAACGTGTCTGAACGCGCTCAAGCACAAGCCGCAGCTGCTGACACGTCACGACAAAGATATTGACACGTTGCGAACTAACGACGCCATCTGGCTGCGACGTCTGCTCGCCAAGCTGCGCGTCTACTGGCAGCATTCACTCGCCCAGCACTGGACCGATGCCTACTTACTAAATCTGAACAAACCTACTGGACAAAAAGCCGTTGTTAAGGGTCTCTTCATGCTTCTTTCCCAAAATCAAATAATTGACATGGCAAAAAAACATGCTCCCGACAATTTTAAGATAAACTGGGGTGAGACTGATCAGATCGAAATTAGCGTAAGGAAAAATATCGCGCAACACTTACACGTAGCCAGACCACTGATTCCCTTAGAAACTGTTTTATTGTATTCTAAAGGAGATTACTTGCAGTATGCGGTACCATCACTTAACGCCATTATGTCCAAATTGAATCAAGTTGAAAGCAGTAAACATGTGATGAAATTATTAGAAGCACCTGTCTCTCTACTGAAATTAGGAATTCATGTAGCGTTTTCAAAGCTTAAACCTTGTGAATTAAAAACATTCATCACGAATATTTGGAACAATACAACAAATTCTACAGTCAGAACCGTTATTTTTAGGAACACTTTCGGTTATATATGTAAGGTTAAAAATACATCCGTTGAAAAAGAACTATGGACATCACTAAGTATGTTTATCGATAAATTACCTTCACGGGCAAATAAAACAATACTTAAATGTTTAGGTAAAGTTGAAAAAGTTCCCCTTAGCGTGCAAGCAGAATTTTACATGAAGAGTTACGCGTATTTAACTTCGGTGCCCGATAGCACCATGTGTGACAACCTTGTGAGTAGATTAGTGTCACATGCTCTATATACTCCAAACTTAGTAGAATCATTACATGACGAGTTTGTTACTGATAAATTGTTGTCACCTGCAGGAACAAAATTTTGTATGCAAAACAGCGAATTCATAGATTTATTTGGGCGTTATGTATTGTGGGGTAAATCTGAGGAAGATCAGCTTCAGCGATTTAGAAGGGTAGTGGATCCAGCAATGGAAGAAGCTTTTCTTTCATGGCGTAAAACAGATCACGATGTTTATTATGTTCAAAACAATTTCAATGAATTTATTCGATATTTGCTTAGACATTACGAAGACTTTACTTTGAATAGAAGAACTGCCCCTGCTAAATTGTTTACAGAGATTAAGATTAAAATGGAAAAGAACATGCAATTGCTAGAAAACTATGTTCTGTACACTAGTTGGAAACTAGTAACAGAATACGCTAAATTAATGGAACAACATATTTCTGAAATGGGAAACGCATGGTTGACAGATGAAAAAGAAAAGATATGGAATGAAATTAATGTTGCAATATGTCCTGCCGTAGGTTCACGAATTGTTAGGTGTTTGAAAGAAGACACCGAGCAATATTTTCCTTCAATATGTTTACTGTTTGCCGACGCTTTACATGAAATGATGGACATATTTTCCTATGAATCTGAGTTTGAACAAGAAATACTAAAACACATGCTGAACGATCCTGATTTCACACCTAGTTATATAGTAGTTTCTCGGGCGACCATCAAATATTTTAATGTTTCAGATTCGTTGAAAAGAATACGAACAGAAATACGTAATAAAATAAAATCACATCCATCTCATGAGGTGCAAATGCATTATTACAATGATTTTAAAGGATTACCCGTTGACGAATTAGAGGAATAAACTAATGTAGGTACAATAAATTTTTAAACATGTGCGCATTATAAGACGCATTGTAGACAAGACGAAATTTATCTGTTTTGGCATTGGGAAGGTAAGTCAGGAGCTAGAAAATCGTCTCACACGAGTGTCAACCGAAATGTATCTGCTCGTGCCCTTCACTAGAACGTGTGCAGACGATTAAATATCTAGGTGTAACGATTGACAGCAGTCTTAACTTTAAAGAACACATAAAACTCCTATGTGGAAGAATCCGCAAATTAATTTTTATTTTTTAAATTTACTGCGTGTCGCACAACTGCTGAAACAGATTATTTACCTATTATGCTCTGTCAGTCACTTTTATCTTACTGTATTTCCTCCTGGGGAGGCGCTTCAAAAACAACGTTAAAGAGTCTTTAGACCGCCCAACGTGCAATACTCAAAGTAAGTACTTTTAAACGGGTTCCCTACTTGAAATCGAATGACGCGAGATCGAATAATACTTGCTCGAAAACGTTAACTCGATAGTTCTTGAAATCGTTAAATTATGAGCGCGACAGTTCACTACCTCGATGCATCTAAATCACGAATAACTATAAGCTCGAAACATCGGCACCGCGAAGGCCTATTATCTTGAAACATCATTTCTCGAGCGACCATCTAATCGATTTACAGAATAGCTGAATCAATATAGGCGTAGAAATATAAATTGTAACAAAAACTGACTTACGAACTTACTGAATTGATACTACACATACCACAGTGATTGTCCACTTACCACAAATAACATTTCTTCTTGATGGCTATTTTTAAGTTTTATTATTTGAGGGGTTTGGCGCTGATAGCCGAAATACAAGCTTTCGCCTAGTTCGGCTACAGATGTCTAATTAATTTGTAACGAGCAAATATTCAGCCAATGTAAACAATTATTGAAATAAACTTATTATCCTTTAATTCATTTATGTACAGACGCCAGCACATCAAGCTACTACAATCTGTCAAATTTATTTAATAGATTTTCAACTTTATCGCTTATGTCTAAAGTTCATAGTTGATTGGGAAAATTTGACAGTTTCGGGTAGCTTGATGTGCTGGCGTCTGTACATATTTACATTTTAAATATTTTTATAAAAATTAAAAAAACATTTAAAATATAAAAAATTAAAATAAATTATTATGTATTACTTATGTATCTTCATCATTCAAGCAGTTTTGCTGAATAGTTTCAAGAGTTTCATGTATTTACCTATTTATTTGCTTTTTCAAATTATACATTATATCATACTTTTCGCTGTTTTATTCGATAACCTTGTAATTTCCCGACTATAGGACAAAGGCTGGCAAGGTGCGTAACCGAAAATCTGAGTAGGTGTCATCGTACCTACTCGATAATACGAACAACTTTTACAATGGGACCAAACTTGATATCGTGAAAATAAATCAGAACCCTACATTTTGTAGAGTTAAGCGGGCATAATAAATGTTAGTATGGAGCAGCTGGTTTTTATGTAGGCAAACCAATGCCAGTTTAGAATGAGTTACAGAAGAAATAACTATTCGATCACTCTGGATCAAGACTATTCATAACCAATCAAAGGACACCTTATTTAATGAGCAGGTATAGTTTAAGCTGTACAGCTTGGCAAAAAAGAGTTTGGAAAAATGAGGGCGCCACTATCGCACTTAGGTCACTTCGAATGGGAAATAAGTAAAAGAATTTAAATAAATAGGTAGTTAAAAACGCTGCTTGTGGTTTAATCCCGACAAAAGTCAAGCGGTTTTCTTTACGAAACAGCGCACGACTCTTAGAAATCCCCTCCCCCGACCACTCACCATGTTCGGCAAGCCTATCCCTTGAGAGAAGCGAGCCAAATATCTAGGTGTCGTTCTAGACCACCATCTCTCTTTCGCAGAACACATAAAGCAGGCCCGTTCGCGAGCCGCTTTCGTTCTCGGTAGGCTCCATTCCGTCCTAAATGCAAGTAGCAAATTGTCACTAAAGTGCAAATTGCGGATCTATACGGCTTGCATTCGCCCAATCATGACTTATGCGGGTCTTTGCTCATGCAAAACCCCATCATATCCATAGGTTACAAACCCTTCGAAATCGATTCCTCCGTAGAGCTACCGGCTCCCCTTGGTTTGTGAGGAACGAGAGCCTCCATATCGATCTTAAAATTCCTACCATCCATCAGTTCCTCAAACGCGCTTCGAAGCGTTTCTTTGAGTCCGCGGCCAAACATCGCAACCCTCTGGTTGTCGAGGCCGCCAATTATGTCCCCAGTAAAATCAGTCATGTTCGCCGACCAAGGCATATTCTTATCGACCCAGACGACACGACTACCATCCATCAGGAGTCTAGTAGGGAAACGAGTACGTTAGGACACAAGTACAGACGCTTCCCGTCATTCCGACCTCGCCGTCGAGGTCCTTTGCGATCGCGACCGCCGCGCCCCCGAGTAAATGTTACTCCCCCCCGACCCTTGCTCGAAAACGAGGTGCCAGCAGTTGTTGCAGCTGAGCACGTAGCTTTAAATTCCCCGATTAATAATCATGATCAAAACTTTGATCCAGCCCGTCCCATCTTTGATGTCCTCCCTCCGGTAAACGCCCTAATCCAAGGCTCGTACCCCACAGGGGGTGCCCTTAGCGAGCGTTCACCTAGTTTATAAGTTTAGTTTGTAAGTCCTTGGCTGGAGGCTTTGAGTGTAGCAGCTTAAGGCACCCACAGGTTTGCTCGGTGAAATAGTCATGGCCTCAGAGGCCAGCTACGAGATGCCCAACAGAAAAAAAAAAAAAAAAGTTGCTTGTTGGTGACTCAAAACCTACTAGCAATTGTCGGCAAAGTAATGCCATCATAGGTCTGCAACACAAGTCACATAAACAGCGATATTCATAACCCACCCTGCCTTTTTGGGCAACAGTAGTAAAAAAACCCAATAAAAATGAAATGCTGTTCGTTGGTAAGCGCATCACTCGAGAACGGCTGGACCGATTTGGCTATTTTTTGTTTTAAAATGTTCGTAATAGTCCGAGTCAGGTTTTTATGAAAAGAAAAATTGGAAAGTTTCCCGAAAAACCATTAAATTAAATTCGGGAAAAACTGAACGTCCTTTCTTGTACGAATTATTGAAATTTGGACAACACAACATCAGTCGGGTCACAATAAAACTGAGATTGCATAAGACCAGAGACACGAGCCAGTGCGGACCTATTATTTAGGGTTCCGTAGTAAACAAGGAACCCTTATAGTTTCGTCATGTCCGTCTGTCTGTCTGTCTGTCTGTCCGCGGTCTAGCTCCGAGACCCTTAGTACTAGAAAGCTGTAATTTGGCATAGGTATATATATTAATTATGCCGACAAAGTGGTAAAACAAAATTATGAAAAACATTTTTTTTAGGGTACCTCTCATACACGTAAAGTGGTGATGTTTTTTATTTTATTTTTTTAACCCATAGTGAGGGGTATTATTGGAAAGGTCTTTCAAAAACATTGTGAGTATGTTAAAACCATTTTTGAATTCAGAGATCCGTTTGCGAAATATTAAGCTTTAAAGTGAAAATTTTTGTTAGAGTCAAGTGTCCCCCCCCCCCCTGCCAACTAAATGGTAGGTTTCACATATGTGAAAAAATTCACAACAGTAGCTTATATAACGAATTTAAAAGGAAAACTATCACAACTGAGTAAGCTTTACAAGTTAACGAGTAATAATCGACCAACTTAGATTTGCGGTTGTAATAACATGTTCTCCCATACAGAATGTGTGGGAGAACATGTTTCTCAACTACAAAGTTAAGTTTGTTCTTGGGACAAATTCATTCCAACTACGGAACCCTACATTGTGCGTGGTTCGACATGCACTTGGCCGGTTTTTATTTTACGAAAGTAACAATTTTGTTGAATATTTTACTCAAAAGTACAATTATTTTATTGACACACGTTATTAAAGTTTTAACTAAATGGCTTCGACAAATTCCTCCGCATCGCTGTCAACTGGTAAAGTGCACAAGAGACTGGCGGCATTGCCACGTTGTATGTCATTGTTTAGCCTTTGGTCAAGGTAAAAGCCAGCCCTTGAGGTCACGGGAACTGTCAAACAACCGTTTAGAGATTTCTTTGAAGAGAATAATGTGCACTTTGTCAGTGTATAAAAAACTAGTGTGAATTAAAAAAAAAACCTATAAGCGGGACGACCCGCGGCGGCAGGTGGTGACGTGGTGTGTTCCATATTTAAAAAATTTAAAAGACTAATAAATAGTTACTAGAATTCTCAATTACTCATGTCATTATTTTCAATAAATATTTTAGGAAAACAATTTTTTAACTTTCCTATTCGAAATGAAAAAAAGCGGCCAAGTGCGAGTCGTACTCGCCCATGAAGGGTTCCGTAGCAGCAAGTAACATTGAATGAAAGGTAAATTGCGGTTTAAGATTTATGACGTATTAAAAAAAAACTACTTGCTAGATCTCATTCAAACCAATTTTCGGTGGAAGTTTACATGGTATTGTATATCATATATTTTTTTTAGTTTTATCATTCTCTTATTTTAGAAGTTACAGGGGGGGGGACACATTTTACCACTTTGGAAGTGTCTCTCGCGCAAACTATTCAGTTTAGAAAAAAATGATATTAGAAACCTCAATATCATTTTTGAAGACCTATCCATAGATACCCCACACGTATGGGATTGATGAAAAAAAATTTTTTGATTTTCAGTTCTAAGTATGGGGAACTCCAAAATTATTTGTATTTTTTCTATTTTTGTTTGAAAATCTTAATGCGGTTCACAGAATACATCTACTTACCAAGTTTCAACAGCATAGCTCTTATAGTATAGTGTACAGACAGACAGACAGACATGACGAATCTATAAGGGTTCCGTTTTTTGCCATTTGGCAACGGAACCCTAAAAAGAGTGTTTTACACGGGTGAAAGTCATTAATTCCTACTCGGTCTACATATAGCCGACCTCGCTGCGCTCGGGCGTCTTAAATACCTCGTATGGGAAGTGATTTCTTTCGACCCTTGTATAACAATCTAAAAATCCGACGAGGTTGTTAGGTATATTTACGCCGCTCGAGGTTCTCTGCAGCTGTAGCGGCTACGCCATAGGGATGTTAAAAAATAATCGATTTTTATTTAAATCGATTATTATTTTCTAATACTTAATCGATTTTTATTGTCGATATTTATATTAATATTAATCGATTTTTAGTAAATCGATTATATAAATTACTTGTTTAAATCGATTTTCAGAAACAGCTTGTGTCTATGAGACGGATGAAAAAACCTAGTACTTAGGTAAATTTCAATTTTATAAACAGCGCTGTCTATGCGTTGGATGAAAAATCTCGAATTAAGTTCATACGTTTAGGTCGATTAAATAAAAACGGCGCCATCTGTAGGCACTTATTTTTTATTTGATTTATATTTTAGTTTTTGAGACAAAAAGTATGTCATTTTGTTGGGATGCTCATCATTAAATTTTTATTATAATAAATAAAACGATTAATAGAACTAAAATTTGTTTCAATAATGCTATTTGGTTTCCTAATTCCTTACCTTGAAATTTTAAAGGAACCTTTGATTTTTAGCTTTGAATTGGTTATTTTTTTATTCATATAATTTTATTTGATTTTTTATCTGAAAAATTGTTACTATGAATCTCTTAGGTTTATTATTGGAATTTGAAAAGCATGTTTTTTTAAATAATACAAAAAAAAAACGATTTTTTCGCAGAAATCGATTACTTATTTATTTTTAATAAAATCGATTTTTGACAAATCGATTTTTGACAAATCGATTTTTGACAAATCGATTTTTGACAAATCGATTAATTTTGAATAAATAAAAATCGATTTTTATTTACTCGATTATTTTCCATTAATCTCACATCCCTACTACGCCAGCGCCAGCACTGTTCGCTGAGCTAAGAAGATGGGATGGCGCAAGTGTATCGACACACGTTGCGTCCTTGCGTCTCACACTAAGTTTGAATTTCACCAAAGAAATTGAACCCGTTCAGCACATTTAAACCGCGTTCAACAACTGCCAGTATTAATATTCTACAGCACTTTTGACACTAACAGCGCTTGAACGCGGTTACTTAATTTATGAAATTCGCCCTAATCCCTACCCATCTTTCATGGAAAAAAAAGACATAGGTACCTATCGTCCGGTGTCTTGGCTTAACACTCGAACAGACCAAGGGAGTCCGCGCCACCACTGAAGTAGCGGAAAATTGTGGAACAACATTTTTTTAAATGCAATGACAGACACTAACTAGCTCCGCGTCCTTCGGACTTAATGGTGGCGCGCACTCTAAGCCCACGTTCGCACGGACGTAACAATATCGCGGCGGGATTTTATCGCGCACTGGATTTTCAACTCTCGATGTTGAGCCGAGCATTGAGAATCCACAGACTACAACCCAGCGCGTCGAAAAACCCGGCCGCGATATTGCGGCGTGCGGACGTCCCCATCGTTTTGCGTCGGGGGTTAAAAAGACATAGCGTAATGTTTTAATCGGTCAATTATTCAATACAATGTTTTTTATTTACATGGAAATAACTTTAAAAACACAAAAAAAACTACTCAATAACGGTTCAATAACTCTTACCGACAAACGTAACGGATATCGTTATTTTTTATCTGTAGTCGCCTCTTGTCGTTGTCAAATAGTTCCAATATGTGACACCTACACAGTAAATCTGTGCAGTAAATAAAGAAATGCTATTGCCATTGGAACTTTATGTTGAGGAAATTAAATATTAAAATTGCTCAACAGTGAAATATTTTTGTTGTCTACGTATATAAAGAAAGAGAGAGATCATTGTTTTTTAGGTAAAGTTTTGTGTACTCGGCCAATCGGCCACCGTGCACCGGCCGGTCCCGCCTACTTCATCCGTGTTATTTTCATGCTTTACCTACGTATTACACAGGTTCATCTAATTTTCGATAGTACGCAGTGAAGATTCTTATGGAATACAGTGCAGTGTTTCATATAGTCGGGCTAACATCATAAAAGAGAAACTAGGTAAGTAAGTAACATTTCCATAAAATACTGTTTTGTTTGTATGACGTCACGGCACTGCGCATAGAGCCTACCTACTTAGATGCGATGAGGTCATCCACGAAATCTCTATTCAAAAAAAAAAATGGACGGAATGTTCTATTTTTGAGATTCACACTATGATGCCTAAAAATAATATAAGTTTTGCTGTGCCGAGCAGTTCGTGAGTACAATAATCGCGGTAATTAGGTTTAAAATCTAATTCTCGCATGTTAGTCATGACATCCGTGATTCACGAGTGTAGTGGACTAGGTATAAAATTACCAAGTCGCTGACACAACTATATTTTTGTAAAAAATGGAACGAAAAAAGAAAAAAAAAAACCGGCCCAGTGTGTGTCGGACCACGCACAATGAAGGGTTCCGTAGTTGGGATGAATTTATCCCAAATACAAACTTAACATAGTATGTAGTTGAAAAACGTCCTCCCATACATTCCAACTGCAAATGTAAGTTTGTCAAACTCAAATCATTTATTTCAATTAAACCATTTACAGGCACTTTTGAATTGTCAAGGAATCGGACAGTCAGAAATAGGTATGAAGCTAGTTGCCCATTCCAAAGCGTAGTAGGTACCTATGGAGAAGTACGGGCAAGAAACTCCACGGACACTCTTTTAAATAAAAAATTGTTACAAAATATTGGTTACATCATTCATGTTGAAATTATACATATGAGAACAATGTAGAAAGACGTGCACATGAGAAGCGTCCGTAATAAAAAAAGAACAATTCAAAAAATTAAAAATAAGCCCTGGCAGCTAAGAGATGACCAGTCCCAACTGACGGCGCCCGTTTTCGAAATGACGCATGGATTAGCACCATTCAGCTCAACCGTTTTGAAGGGAGCTAAATGATCCAACACACGCGCCACCATCAGCGAAACATTTGAGTGAGCATGACATATTCACAGCCGCCAGGGCACATTCAAGTCAATGCAAGACATATTACCCGGTAAATGGTAACTCTTTAGTACATAGTGCTGACATAGTGTGCTATGCAATTATATAATACAAAAGAGATTGAGTTTATACAAAGATGGTCTTACAATCTTCAGCAGCTCCAACGATATTTGCAAATGTTAATCAATTAGTTGTGGTTGTGGAGCAGGACCAGCATTGAGCCAAGCATTTTTATCAGTGACTAGCTGCGCCCCGCGGTTTCACCCGCATAAGTCTCGATCCCGTGGGAAAAAAAAAGTATCCTATGTTCTTTTCCAGGGCATCATCTATATATGTGCCAAATGTCATCCAAATCCGTTCAGCCGTTTTAGCGTGAAGGCGTAACAAACTTACTTTCGCATTTATAATATTAAGGATGTAATCCCCCAACGTATAATATGCCTGCCTGCATAGTGTGCGTTTTATACAAGATTTGAATTTCGTCTCATTCGGTTGAAGTATGTGGGGAGGAATTTTATTGTAACATTTTAAACAGTATCCCATGAAAGATGAATCTATTTTAGCCAGTCTGAAACCTGGTTGAACTAATAGGTCCCTATTTCTAGTACTATAATTATGTCTATCACCTCTTTTGCTAAAAAGATGTAAATTCTTTCCTACGTACATGATGTTTTCATAGATATATTGACAAGGTACCGTCATGATGTTAATATCCTTAAACAGTTTCCTTAGAGAATCGCGCCTGCGGAGACAGTATATGGCTCTGATCGCTCTTTTCTGGAGAATAAAATAGACTCGATGTCTGCAGCCCGTCCCCACAATATTGAGAGATTTGCCATGTTATTTTAAGACCATAAACTTCTTATAGGTTTTCCTGTAATCTATGGGTAAAGAACCATTCTCTGTATATTTAAAAAAATTTAGGCTCAGTAGTTTCGGAGATTAGAGGGGAATGGTCAATTTTCATCTATTTTCTTAAATATCTTTAAATGCATTTATTTTAAAATTATAAAAAAAAACGTTTGAGATCCTCGCAACAAGCTCTTTCATTTGATACGTCACACGGTATAGATAGCAAAACTTTTTTTTAAATTTTCTTATTTGCCCCCCAAAAGTGACCCCCATATTCAAAATTCTTTTATTTAAGTTACACGTCCGTGTTTGGGTCACAGAAATACAATTTCAACTTAATCGATCCATAAGATTCGGAACAAATTAACTGTTACAGACGGACAAACGAGTGATCCTATAAGGGATCCGTTTTTCCTTTTGTGGTACGGAACCCTAAAAAGGACTGTTTATTGGAAAATGGAACTGCACTTTAATTTTAACTGATACATAGAGATAAATGCAAAAGACTGCACGTTGTTGAACCTAACCTAACGCATGTGTAGATTACAGTACGGACCCATTGTTCAATTGAATTCGGAAACAATAAGTAGGTATACATACAGACTTGGATTTTCTGTATTGGAATTATATAACGTTTGTAGTTTGGTAAATAAAGCATAATACAAAAAGTTCACCTTTCTCAAAGGACAACACCTAGCTATAATTATCTATCTATTCGCCACTCATGACTCAGTGACAGAACTAGTTCGATTTACATTTAACCGGAGTATTACTACGAGACATGAATCATGAATTTATTACAATTTATAATAATACAATGTACAAATGCGATGACAAGAATCCATTGATACTGTTCAAGATCAATTTTATTAACCAAAGCAATGATTTGAACATACAATGAAAAGAAAGTCGATATGTCGTGGCCAGATTGAACATTTCATGAAATGATCAACCATTTCATGAAATGGTTGCATTTCATGAAATAGAACATCGACATCATGATGTGGCCTGGCCAGATCATTGAATACTCAACGTTTGACAATATGAACAGTTAAACGCACGACTACTTCATGATGTGGCCAAACATTCGTGATCATATCATAAAATAGTTAGATTATCCACCGATAGAGGCGTTGATGTCGCTTTGTTTTTATTGTGCATCATGGCGGCGGACGATAATTTGATTGAAAAAGCAATTATAAATATGCAAATGGAAGATAAAAGTGCAGTGAAGTATCGTTATTATACCAAGCTACGTGACTTTTATGAAATTCACTCGAAAGACGAGATCGAGCAACCTTAAAAAACCATGTACTTTGGAACGTATTTCATAGTAATATCTTAGTAATTGTTATTTTTCTTCTGGAATGAAAGCTATTTAAAACGTTTTATTTATCCATTGACCCAAATTACTAAATGTAATGAATGCCAGTAATATTTGCATGGATACCCTACTTAATGATATGGCCAAACGTCGACTGACATATCATTAAATGTAGACGTTTGAACGATATGGTCAATTTTAGCTGGCCATTTCATGAAATAGTCGATCATTTCATGAAATGATCAATTCTAAGATCTGGCCACGACAGATACAATAACATTTTTGCAAGTAACTCTTTGTGCAATGTGATTACTTCTGATATCATTTTCTTTAGTATTCATTTGTTCTTCAAGTATAGTTATTGTTGATTTTCTAGAATTCATATTGACATGCACCACACGCTCACGTGAAGATTTCCAATCAGAATTTGATATGCATTATTAATAATTGGTTTGTCGCACTACACCACTAAACAAATCGTAAAGTATAAGCGAAAACAAGGCAACCGGAGCTACCACAGCCACCAGCCGGTAACCGGGCGTGGGGTCGCGGAAGTCATAGCACAGAGCATGGAACCGCCGCCCTCGCTCCACGCACTTCGAGCCAGGTTCACCTCTCTTGTAAATCGCTTCATTCATATCACACTGAGAGCTACCGTCTTCACCAAACATGTACTTAGTCACCAAACGAGCGACGAGAGCTATAGTTCTGTTAATGCTTCTTTTCGAATCCTCTCGTATCAATTTTCTCTTAAAAATCTTACCAAGAATGTCTATATCCGAAAATCTTAAGGAAAAATTTACGAAGTCATTTGTAAATTCAGTTTCAGTAGTATTAAACTTATTCATTGGAGTTAAAAAAATACCAAGCTTTTCCAAGAATCTTTCAGAAGTTATGTTGTCCCTGAAGTTTCCCATAACTCCCGAATGAGCAATGAAACCACAGTAGAATTTGGTGTCAATGTAGAATGGCGCACCAGGAGCAAAGTTACATACAACTCGTGTATCTCCGTCTGCTTTTTTCCCATATGCACAACCTAATTTACTGGTTTGCGCCCACAATAACTGGGCAGTGTAATACGTGGCAGGCGTTATATGACCACACTCGACATCTATCGTAGTAAGTGCTTTTCCAGCTTTCCAAAACCACACGTGAATACAGCCAATAATAGCATCTACATAGCATTCATATTGTGGTATGCTGAAAAATTAAAAGTTAAATTAATTTCATCGAAATAATAATGTTAATCAAAATCGGTATCGAAAAGTACCTAAAATAAAAGCATACCATCTTGAAGCCCTCTCAGTTTTGAAAGAATTTATGCAACAATGTTTCGCGTATTTGGTGCACTCAAGTTGCGTCACATAGTTTCCATCAAGGGCAGAACAAGCTGCGGGACCTGGCAGGCACTGGTGAAGCCATGCCACGGCCATACTTTCCAAGTCAAAGTCATATATTAATTGATTCATATCTGCAGCTTTAGGTAAATGGTTATATATACTTGTTTCTCCATTGGCGATGCGGTTTCGCATTGAATTTACAGTATTCACTAATCCTATCTGCTCAACCGTGGTTGGAGTAGAAACTGTGTAACCATTTTTGCATAACTTAGAATTAGTCTTATCCGAGAAGAGACACAAAGTGTGATCGCCGTAACAAGGGCCTACAGCACACCACTTGTTCATAGTTTGAGACGCAGGGATATAAAGAGGCCTGGAGGGCTTACTTTGCTCTTCTTTCATATCTACAACGTTCTTTAATTTATATGGATACATAAGAAAAACCTGCGAACTGTGTGATGTTTTTTCTACTTCACCGTATAGTATAGGTAAGTCCCAACATGGACTATTTTCTTGGACATACCAAATGTCGTTGTGTAAGGCATTATCAGGGACAAAATAGTTATCATTATCAATATGAGCACTTGAAGCCGGCATTACATTATAAAAGTCGATTGGTAACTTGTGAGACTCATTTCCATCTGTGGTTGCATTTTTAAGGATCATCACGTTTCTGGTTGAATCGAGATTATTTTGTGTTGTTGTGTTGTTTTCGGTAGTTGTATTATGATCACGAAGCATTGGGTATGCTGTCCCTGCCGCATCATCATGGTAGGCATAATCTTTAATAATATCTTCAAAAGACTTTAGTTTTGATATGTTATCAACGCCTTGTCGCAAATGAGTATTTGTATCGTAACCGATTTCTGCTTGCCTAGAATAAGTGTCAAAATCGTTTTGTTCTACTGGTGCCTTATTTTTAGAAGTTTTTTTCATCATTTGGTCTTCAATTTCAGAAAGTTCATCATAGCTTTCATAATTTAATTTGTCATTATTCTCAGTAGCAGTTTCTGAAGAATGGTTCGCATTTATTCGTCTAGCTGTTTGCAGTTCATTTTCAAGTGCTTTTGACTCTTTTTTATTTGCAAGTTCGGGTTCCTGTTTGCCGAAGTAGTAGTCCACACTAACACTATAACAATCCACTATCATCGAAATAAATAAGAGCCATGTTAATCTCATTGTGCCAATCGTTTCGGTACCTTCATGAAATCGAGTCACGTTAAAAATTAAACCTACTAGATTTTAGGAAATTGTTATACTGGCTGGACTTTAAAACGTTAGACTCTAAAGCAGGTATGGGCAACCTTTGGCAAGTTGCGTGCCAAACTTACTATATTAATGCAGTCGCGGGCCATAACAGGAAATAAAAAAGGTTATTTTATTTATCTATTTATTAGGTTACTAGTGAAGTTAATTTACGGTTTATGTAATATTTGTGTTTGAACTTCAGAAACAAGTTTATTAATATCTGGACAAATTTTACTTGTACAGAGGTGTAACGAGTTTTCCAGATTTTCATTAGTGAGTCTCGTACGGCATTCCGACTTATTAGTCTTCATCATCGAGAAGAATTGTTCGCATTTGTATGTATTTTCAAAAACGCAAACAATTCTTCTCGCGAACGCTCTCAGTTGTTTGTATTTCTCTTCTGCAAAGTATGTTTTGTAAAACTCGTACAGGTCTACGTCTTCCAATTTTGACTTTAAATTAGTGTCTTCCTGAAACTCGATCAGTTCCATTTGAAGTTATAATGGAGCATTTTTACGAGCTACATTAAAGTTGGGGAGTGGGGGTAGTGCGTACTCTGTTTTTGCGAAAAATTTCAAAATGTCTCGCGGGCCGGGTCAAAAGCCATGGCGGGCCGGTCGTTGCCAATATATGCTCTTAAGCATCAGATATGCCTAGAGAGAGTAACAGATTTGTAGAAACCGAATAAACTATTTTCTTTTGAATTAAGATCTAGGGAGTCAATGTTCAACAGAAATACCGACGATATAAAAGTTGTATAATATTTTCTTATAATTATTTTAATGTACCTACTTACCTAACTGTTAATGTTTCAGCGGTTACAGCATGTTTTGTCTTAAATAAATAGCGAGCCACTTTAATAATACGCAAGCGCCGTCATAAAGTGTGCATAATAATATGGGTTTGGTCGTGTGGTGCCACATGAAATACATATAAATGTTATAATATAAATCGCGAGTTCGTTGTCCTAAGACTGACTAGTGGATGTTTTAGTATAACAGTTAGTCCATTTAATTAAGACATGATTTTGTTAAACTAACAACTGCGTTAAACATTAAGCCTTAGGTAATATTCAGGCTTTGAAAAGCAATCATTAGACACTTAGTTGACGGCCAATCCAGGCAAGGCTCGATTCTTAGAACGAGTATTCACCGGCGGCGCATGCGTAATGTGAACCTGCGTGGGAGTTGACATAACAAAACTCTGTGACTCGCTCAAAATACAAATAAAATTATAAAATGTACGCTGTTCAAATAAAAAACAACATTCGTATATTTTGATCTTAGTTTCCAGTTATGATGACGCATATAAAATAACTTTATAAAAATGTTAATGATGACGTTCCTAACTTTGGCGAATTTTAACTAGCTATGATTTCAGGCGTATTTTCCAAATCGACGACTCGAACGGATCAGTCAGTATTGAGATTGTGACTAGCATGTTCCGTTTAATAAATGTATATGCTACCATTATTTACCTACAAGCATTTTCAATTAGGTACCGAAATGGGTACCTATCAAGTTCCTAATTTTATTTATTTTATGGGTACTTATTGTGTGTGTTCAGTGAAATAACAGATTGCGAATATAAATTATATTTTACACAAAATTTTCTTATTTTATCTATCCTTTTGACGTTCATTAATTTGACATTTTTTGGCATCGAGGTTGTCATCATACTTTCTCTTCAGCCAGTGCCGCCGGTCCGCCTGTTACGTAGGTTGGATAGTGCTCGATGACGCGATGTCCCACAATTTTTAATTATATTTTTAAATGTAGTAAGCAATAAAAAACATGCTCCTGACGTTTTTAAGATAAACTGGGGTGAGATTGACCAGACCGAAATTAGCTGGAAAAATATCGCACAACATCATCTCACTGATTCCTTCAGAAATGGTTTTGTTGTACGCTAACGGAGATTACTTACTACAATATACGGTGGCATTATTTAATAACATTGTGTTTAAATTAAGTGAAGTTGAAAGTCAGGTGCATGTGCCGAAATTACCTACTAAATCATTAAAAAAAAATCGGACTGCATCTCGCGTTTAAAACTTAAACCTAATGAACTGGAAACCATATTTTCGGAAAACACAACAAAAAAAAATTACTATCCGAACAATTCTTATTTTACGTGTTTGAGCACCTCATAATTCAAATTCAAATGTCATTTATTCAAATTAGGCTGAGAATCAGCAATTATCGAACGTCAAAATTACATAAGACAGTCCCCCAAAACGCCCACCCTTCACCATTTCCTAGTGCTTCAGCTGGGAAGAAGTGGAGCAACAAACTCCCCAGCGGCACAGCTGTCTGTTCCAGTTAGAAAAATAAACAAAATTAATTATATACAATAGTATGCAAAATAACTTACATTACGCAACACAAAACATAATTTAAATTAGAAAAATAAATAAAATTGATTCTATAAAATCTATAGTATGCAAAATAATTTACATTACGAAACATAATTTAAATGATAAATTATTTGCCATTACTAGTAACAATAACAAAACCATGATCAGCAAGACGACCAGTCACCACAAGCAGCACCCGTTCACGAGCATAACGCAAAGATCAGCCAATACCCCCCTCGCTATATACACAAGCAGCATGTTGAGCACGTACCCATATACACAAGAGTGGCATGTTGCAGTCGACCGGCTAGAAGACGTCGAGCGATATTCTCTATCAAAATGTTGGTTGTTTGCAGATGGCCGATTTATCTATAATATGTTTGATCTTTGATGATTTATTATTTCAAGGTCTCGGGACTATCCGGTAGTTCAACTAGAAACTTTAAAATTCATGCTGAATGATCGTCGTTTCATTCCTAGTTATTTGACAAAGTAAAAATATCACATCCATCTCAAGAAGTAGGTACAAATTCATTATCATAACGAATTTTTGGATATTCTTTAGCTTAGAAAACAGTGTCCCATACACTTATTCAGCACAGTTCAGTTTAAATACCTCTACAATGTAATGTATGAATGAATAATGTCTCAATGTAATGAACAAAAAGGTTTTAGGAAAAACAAAGGTGTTAATTTAGCTATTTACGATTTGCTTAAGGTAATTTTAAAAAATGTTGACAAAAGAGTACCAATATGTGCAATTCTCACTGATATGACAAAGGCTTTCGACTGTGTCCATCATAAAACCTTGCTAA
The DNA here is from genome assembly GCA_963680765.1 of Agrochola lychnidis. Classification (NCBI taxonomy): domain Eukaryota; kingdom Metazoa; phylum Arthropoda; class Insecta; order Lepidoptera; family Noctuidae; genus Agrochola; species Agrochola lychnidis. The sequence continues at coordinate 9,714,761 of OY796868.1, read as the reverse complement.
CTAAGCTTGACATGTATGGCATAAGAGGAAATGTCCTCAATCTTGTTGAATCATATCTGAGTGAACGTGAACAATACACGGAAATATCTAGGATATGTATAAAAAGCAAACGTGAAAAGAAATACTTTTCTGAATACAGAGATGTCAAACACGGCGTACCTCAGGGTGGGGTGCTGATTTCTCTTTTATTTCTGCTTTATATAAACGACTTACCTCGGCACATAAAAGTCCCAATGATTTTGTTTGCTGATGACAGCACCGCATTAATCAGTTGTTCGGATGCAAATAAATATGAACAGGACATAATACACTCAGGGACATTGTGAATTGGCTTGACGACAGTAAATTAGTAATTAATTTAGGAAAGACTAACATAATATATTTTTATCAGCGGACATCAATACTAAATTTAAAAATTGAATTTAATAGAACAAAAATAGACAAAGTACAAAAAGCAAAATTTCTAGGCATAGTAATTGACAGTCAAATGACGTGGAAACCTCAAGTAGAAGAGGTATGTAAAAAATTGAGCGTAACTGCTTATGTCTTATTCAATTTAGCTAAGAAAGTTAACATCAACACAAGTTTGATTGCATACCATGGTCTCGTAGCTTCCATTCTGAGATACGGTATAATTTTCTGGGGAAATTCTTGCTTGCGGAAACAGGTATTCAAAGCCCAAAAACGTTGTTCGAGGTCGATGTTAAATATGAAATCGACTGATAGTTGTTTTCCAGAGTTTAAGTCCCTAAAGCTGTTAACATTTCCGGCAATGTATATTTTGGAAATGGCAATTTTTGTTAAACGTAACATGCGTCTTTTTACTACAGTATCACAAAGTAGTAAGAGCAATCAGAAGTCAGTACAAAAATCTTTTACTTATGGACAGTTGCAATACTGCATTACATAAAAAAAATGTTATTGGTATGGGACCTACAATTTATAACAAAATACCTAACATAATAAAAGATGACACAATACGTAATTTTAAAAAGAAGTTAACAGCATTATTGATTGAAAAATGCTACTACTCGGTTAACAATTTTCTAAATGACAATGACTTAGATATTTCATCCTAAAATTTCTAATCTAAAATAATTATAATATTCTTATGTATTTTAAAGACATTCCAACTTATTGTACCCGCTTTGAACTGTAATTCGTAATTTTGTTTGACATTTTCGACACAATTTAATTTTTTTTTTTTTTATTACCTTCTCGTTACTTCATTCATTAATGTTGGCATGCCTAATCTAAGGTAGACTGTACATGGATCACTTTATTTTTAATACCTTATGTTATGTACCTACAATCTATGCAAATAAATAAACTTTACTTTACAAAGTTAACATTTTGAAGTGAATTATCGGTCTCGGTCAACTGTTTGTAGGTACCTACATACATTCCTACTTACAACACTCATTCTGACTCTTCGTCATCGAAGCCAAAACATGCCCAGTGCTTATATAAGCTTTCCAGATCAAGGATCGGCAGAATAATCAATCTAAATCTTCACTGGACCATATACGCTGTGTTACGTACCAATGTGGTCACCAATTGAGTACCCCTTTTTTTTTTGGGTGGGAAATTATCAAATAACTTCTCCCGCTCTGGGCGGAGCGGGAGGGCGTGTCAGACTCTTACTGACTAAAACCCACCCGTGTTCCTTCGGTTGCCCTGTTGCCGGGGGCTACGATGTCCCTATCGGTTTTCTTCGAACCCCCAGCAGGCATTGGCCCTAGCGGACCCCGTCAATTCTGCTGACATCTCTTTGAGGTGCGCGTGGAACACAACGCGCCGTCGACCCGGGCTTGGTCCTTATCGGACGGCAAGCTACCCATTGCTCACCGTCCGCTAGCCCGCGCCTACGGTGACCGGAAATAGGCTCGCGATTCCCGCCCCGGGCGTCTCCTCCGGGGCGTGAGGGCGCGAAATTTGCCTCTCCCTCACGCGTTCCGCCTCCTCCTTCGCGAGCATTACCGCTTCGCAGAAGGAGGTGACGGCCTGCCATTTCCTCTCGCTCCGTACCATGGCCTGAACCAGGGCCGGACGCGAGAGATCACCGCCGCCGATCGCCTCTACAATTGAGTACCCCTTAGCCCGCCAAATCAGCCATCAAGATCAGATTTTCTAATCGAATACGTCCTATATTCTACTCGTATATTGCCCTATAAAGGGTGGCAAGGACATCGACGCGAAAACTGTTATCATGGATTCAGTACATGAGTCTGAACCCCCAGCGTTCAAATTTACCGTCGGTATTTTTTTTTTAAATCTACTGTTCCATACATTTTGACCGTGTAGGTATTGCACTTTTCTATGAAACAGCAGTTATGAACTGAAAACTTTAGCATCGTTGTAATTTGAAAGTCGATAAAACGAAAAAGCGACAGTAAAAAGAGACAGACACATAAATTCATAAGATTTAACGCGGGAGAAAATGAGATTATACAGTGTTTCTTATGTTCGTGGTTCTCTTTGTGCTCTGCTTCGTACCCCCTCCACTCGTGTTTACCAAGGCATAGAGGGAGTCTGTGCGCGTACAAAAAAAAATATTAAAATTTTTGAAGGTTTCACTTCTACCACGTGTGAATTGCACACATGTTTTTTTTATTTTTTTTAAATAACCTACGAAAAATTTTCAACGCAGGGGGGTTCAGAATCATGTACTGAATCCATGGTAACTGTTTCGCGTCGATGCCCTGCCAGCCTGTATACTATTAGTTGAATAGATTATAACGTATTTTTGCAAGCATCTATTTCTGGCAGACAACCTTGGATTGAACTCAGATGCATGCAGCAAGTGTACCTACCTAGTTTCAACCTATTTTTAAATATTCCGTTCTCATCTAGAAAACATCTGTAGATCTAAAATATGATATTTTAGATCTAAGTTTTAAGCATCATTAATTGACATATTAAAACAATATTTTTGTCAAAATACATATTATACCTACCTAGCTACTACTTACAACTATTTAAAAAAAATACAGTTATACCGATTCATCGTGAGTGAACTTAACTGTGTGAATCGATTTACATAAATGTGTGTTTTTTACAAATGAACCTATTTTAACCGTTAAGGGACGGCGGGTGGTCCGCGCCGTGACAGATTTACGACCGCACTTGAATAAACAAAAGCATCGGGTTTCATAATAACGTCTAAAGTGTTTTGTTTATGTTTTTTGCTACTCGAATAGATTAGAGATACATTGTAAATGGTTACAGTCTTTGTTATCAACGTTTACTAATCTTTATTACCCGTTTTTTTTGTGATTTCTATGTTCTAATGTTTTTACGTTTTCTGATAAAACTACCGTACCAATTCATACGAAATTTTGCAGGGTACGGTTAAGCACACCCTATTATCGTTATACTACAATGCACTTCCGGACTCCTAAATCGAGCCGCCCTGCACTTTTTTGTATAGAAGTCTAAAACTTTTTGAATTTAAATGGTCGTGAATTCAAATTCGGAACAATGATGACACCAAAATGATGACCAGCGGGGTAATAGGCTAACAGTAGCACAGACAGTTCAACAACATTTACGTTGTGGAGCAGACAAATTCGAACATATGAAGCAATGGATTTGCAATATCCTTCAAAATCATATATAGATTGTGATGGAAAGTGTGTTACGCAATTAGGGTGCAGTATGTCGGCTTCAAAACTGCGTAAAGACTTTTTCTTTGAACCATCATTGTTTGATGTTCTAGGCCTTCCATACCTTATATGAAAATGCACGGTGGCTCGATTTAGGAGTCCGGGAGTGTATATCTTAGGTTCTTAGTGAATCTTATGTTAAACCTACTTTGGATTGAAATAAACTTTTTATTTTTTAAATTTGTTTTTATTCATTCTGAATTCTGAAACATTATTGTTCACCAAAGATTAGGAGTATTACCTATCTGCCTTTAAAGTCTACATGGTCAGTTCTACCTTCAGATTAGTCAGATTTCATCAACACCTATTCTAAATCTGACCATGGCCTTTACAGTCGATTATTGGATACATCCGATTTTTTATTACTGTAGGTAAAGACTGATGCAAAATGATGGGTTGGTCTTTCTCTTCTATCCCAAAGTCGTGCCTGCAAGGGTAATACCTAAACAAAAAGTTGTATGATTGAGGCCTATATTTTTCTTTTACAGATACACGAAATGGCACCGCTAGACTTGGACGGCGGAACCCTCGGGGAGAGACATCAACATTACAATAACTTACTCAAAACAGCTATTGCTGATGGTCAACCGGTTGCAAACTTCACATTGGATGACACCGATGTCGAAAACTTATTGAAAATAGATCTGGCATGTCACAACAGGGATGTTGATTATATCATCAACGTGTTAAAACATGGTGATATGCTGTGCGTATCTCGTGCGCTCGCGCAGAGCACCTGGCTGGTCACCGACCCGCAGTACGCACACGTCATCAACCCTGACTATCTGCACACACAATTGCTCCCAAACATGAGCACAAAGGCATTCATCAAGCTTAACAAATACATAAGGCACAACATACAAGATGAAACACGGGCTGAACAATTCTACCTGCACGAAAAGAAATTAACCGACGCCATAAAATGGTTACCACGCTGTTCAACTACTTTTATTGAGTCAAAGATCGAAAAACATGTTGATCATTGTAAACTTAGAACATTTAAACGACTTTGTGAGAAATCTAATAACATTTTAGAGATTGTAATAGAAAAAATAATTTATTATAAAACAATAAGGTACGCTCAAGCTGTTACGTTCCTTTTAAGAGCTGATGTCAATAAATTTCTAGATATATTAGAAAAAGACGATAATCTCCCCAAATTTAACGACAAAGCGACAAATATTATTATGAAAAATTCTCCTAAGAGAATTATGGATAATTTTGATCGGTATGTAAGCTCTATTGATATACCGACATTTTCTCGATACCTCAAAACAGATGAAATTAAAACATTTTTATATTCGCAAGCTAAAAAAGACGTTGAAAGTCGTTATCATTATAATTTGAGAAGATTGTTTAACTTCGACTCAATGAAATACTTTATAAAAAGGTTACCAAAAACCGACCAATTTGATTTCGTAAAAAAAATATTCATTGATAAAGAAATTGTGGAAGCTATTGAAGAAAATTTGAAGGTTGGTACGGAACCATACGATATGAAAAAGTTGTGTAACGCAGTGACAACACCTGGTTACGTCTGGTATCGTTTTGCAAGTTTTGAAAGAGCATTTGAGGACATCACCACAATAATATCTAAGGATTTGGATAACAATGACAAAGCTCCCATGCTGAAGGTACTGATTTCATGCGCTGACCATAACTTACAGCACATTCAAACTTTACTGGAGTATTACCTGGACAAACATAAGAAGGAGGAATACAGTTTTACTTTGAATTTTACCACAGAACTATTACAGCACACTACAATTCACCAATATGATGAGAAAACTTGGAATTTGGTAAGCGAGCTATTCAAACTTTTGAAAATTTATGACGAATCGAGCTCTTCTTGTCGTGGCAATAAGAACGTAATTGTTGAATCCATTGTAATATACAATTTGCTACATGATCAAAGTGTACCTGCCGTCATACAGCAGCAGTTCTCGTTTCTTTCTGAAACTTTAATATCATATGGAAGTAAACTAAATGAAGACCAAAAAGAAAAAATATTTCGTTACTTATACGAAATTCTGATAGGTAAATTTAAACCTATTACAAAAGAAGAGGAGTTCTCTGATTCAATTAAAATTATAAAAAGTATTTTACGGTTACTTCGTGATTGGAAAAAGCAACTGACAGATTACCCTTTTGTAACCGACAAAATTAAGGAATGCGTTAAAATAAAAAGGGAAAATGCGTGGAAGGAGACTCTGTTACCTATATACAACTTTAATAAGTCTTGGCGAAAACACATGTTTGAAGAGTCTATTGCGATGAGTCCTTGCGAGGAGGTGTGCTTGAACGCGCTAAAGCACGACCCGGAGCTACTACAGCGGTACAAACAGGACGTAGACACGTTGCGAACTAACGACGCTGTCTCGCTGCGACGTCTGCTCGCCAAGCTGCGCGTCTACTGGCCGCACTCACTCGCCCAGCACTGGACAGACGCCTACCTCCTAAATCTTAACAGAACAGATGGCCATAAGGCCACTATTAGAGGTATTTGTACATCACTAGCACAAAAACAGTTATTCGAATTTATAGAAAAATACAAGCCAGCACAAGCAAAAATTGATTGGAATGGAATTGACGACCGTGTTCTCAGTATTCAACGGTTTATTGCTAAAAACATGCACAGCGCGCGTCCGCAACCTTCCCCCGACTCTATCCTGTTGTACGCCAAAGGTGACTACTTGCAATTCGCTCTTCCATCGCTACTGGCCATATTTTATAATTTGAATGTAACCCAAAGTCAGGAACATATTCCGAAACTTTTAGATGCCCCAGTGTCTGTACAAAAACATGGCATCAGACTTGCGTATCAGAAGCTGGATCACGAATCCGTCAAAAAAATATTTTTTGATTGCTGGAAAGCATCTAAAAACGCTAGCATACGAGCTATAATATTTAAATTTACTTTCGAACTCTTGTGCCGTGAAAAAGACCCTGTAAACGCTGTGAGTCTGTGGGAATTGATAGAACTGTTTATTGATAACTTAACATTTGAAGAAGATAAGAAGATTTACGATTTAATGTCTGGAGTTGAAAAGATTCCACTAAATGTCAGAGCAAAATATTTAATGAAAAGTTACAAGTTCATGAAAAGTCTGACTTTAAAAGTAAAAGAGGACGATCGCGAACATTACAAAGTGCTAAGTGCACAGCTGGCGCAACATTCACGAGAGATAATGGAAGACTTGTGTCCAGACTTTGTAACTGATATAATTCAAGAGTTTATCGACAAAGATTTTTTCGGCTCTGGAGATAATTGCGGAGTAGTTTATGCATCTGGTGGAATTTTAGCCGTACTCTCTGCGTACTTACTGTGTGCTAAGAATGAAAATATTCAAACAGAAAAATATGAAAAAGTATTTGTGCCCATTATGCAACGTGCCTTCACCAAGTGGGGAGAAAAACGCGGTGAAAATTACGTTACCCGAGTGCACTTTCAGTATTTACTAACACGCCTCTCTGACGACTTAAAAGAATATGTCACAGAAAAAAAAATGATTATACCCGTAAAAATGTTTATAAATATACAAGGTGAACTAGATAAAAACTTGTCAGTCTCAGAAAACTATATGTTGTTAACAAAGTGGAAGTTAACAGTGGCTTTAGCAAAGCTGGCTGACAAACCAAATTCCGACGGCAAAGACTGGGAAAATATTGCAACAGAAATAGCTCCTGAATTCGGAAAAATTTGTTTGGACTATTTGAAAGAAGATGTTAAGTTGCATTTCCCTTGTATTTACAAACTTTTCTCTAAAGCTTTAAATACAATTTTTTCAACATTAATTACTGACGAAAAGGATAAGATAAACATTTACGAATGCATGTTGGCTGATACGGATTTTATTCAAGGTTACCTGTCCACAATAGAGAACAGCAGCGATACGTACAATTATGATAAGGAAAACTATGGAGATCTATGGAAGAAAATATTTGAACACCCTTCTGTGGAAGTAAAAATGCATTATTATTATCGAAGCCGAGACGAAAGACGCTATTGAATTACAAAAATGCTAAAAAAAGGTTTTATAATTCAATTTTAATTATTGTTTCTGCATGTTGTAATAACTATATAGCTTTTTATAATTTTGTCAATGTTTAACTTTAGGTTGTAATTTTTACTCGTTTAACAAATCGTGCGATTTATTATTTACGCACAAGTTATACTTACCTACTTACTTTTTACCTATTAACCTGTTGTAGCTTTGTCAATGTGTGAATAAATACTTACTGATACCTATGTATTTTTATTTGTTTGATAATCAATTCTAAAATTTTAAAAAACATTTGTACGCTGGATGCGGGAGGCACAGAACCGGTCGAAGTAGCGGTGCTTGGAGCCTTTGTCCAGCAGTGGACGTCTTTCGGCTGAAATGATGATGATTAAATTTAAAAAAATTGTAAGTAGGTATAGGTAGGTACGTCTTCTTAACATGTCGATGGCAATCTAAATTGAGTCGGTAGTTAAAGTAGGTACCTGTGTTTTAAAGCTCGTGCAGACCAGCGCGATATCGCGGGCGCGACAGGCAGCGCAACCTTTGTCGCGCCCGCGATATCGCGCTAGTCTGCACAAGCCTCAATTTAGGAACAACTTACCTAATATAAATTGAATCAAAGTAAGCAGCAAGGTTAATTAACTAAAACCCAATTTCTAGTTCCAAATTCAACGACGCGTTAAAATTTAACTCTGAAGCGATCCGATTGGCTGCTGGTTGTTCAGTCAACCTATCACAGCAGTTGACGCGCGATTTATTAGTTTTTTTTTTGTATTGGATTTCGTTTAAGAAACCAGTACCCTAATTGCGTAACTTATTTTCGTAAACAATTTTGCCTAATTTGTTTCATTTTGACAGTTCAACAACATTCATTGCGTTATTTACGTTGTTGAGCAGATGTTTTTTCCAACTAATGAAGCAATAGATTAGCAATCTGTTTCAAATCGAAACAGATTGTGTTGTATTACGCAATTAGGGTACGGGTTTAAATATTTCGTCTGACGAACCAGTCTAGAACCCAGTTGTTGGGTTACACCGTACCGTACACGGCACCCTTGGTAAGATATACATACCATGGATGATAGATGAGTATGAAGATATAAGTAATACAATACCTACCTATGAAACCTTGTAGATCGGTGATCGGCGGTCAACTGCACTTGGTTGCGGGTCTGCATCCGGTTGAGCTTCAGCCATCGGTGACGGTGACAGTCCGAGTCCTCCGGCCGCGAGCGTTGATTGACCGTTTTCGATCGATTACAATAAAAAGTTTGCTTACACTGCCACACGTTCCAGCGGCCAGAGTGGTCGCAACATATATAATATTACGCCTGTTTTCCACGATGGGTTAGGCAGATGTGTACCTAGATCGCCAGTTTTGTTTATGTTCCATGTAATAGGGGGCGAGATATTGCCATCAACAGCGCCGGCCCGAGAATTCCTGGCGCCCTAGGCAAAAGGCTGGAACGGCACCCTTTTAAGAAAATTCGTGACAAAATAAAACAATGTTCTTTCTTTTTCGTGTGGTTAGTTACTAACCTGGTGTCAGAGTTAAGCCACCCATGGGCCTCTGACTTGGCTTCACATGCCGTCGAGAAATATCCCTCAGGCGCGATCGGTACAGCGATCGCGGTCAAACTATAATAGTCAAATCAATTTTGAACAAAACATTATAACAACAAGAAAAGCAATTTTGAAATTGCGATTTTTTTTACCAATGTATTGGCCTCAACTCGCTTTTGATTTCCAGATGAACCGTACCGATGGTTTCGTAAATGTCGATGGGCGCATATTGGTAGAAAAAAAATTGGGAGTTAGTTTTCAAGTAAAAAAATAAATGTACAGTATTATTTTTTTATTTCGATGCCACCGATTGCCGCCCCTCTAATACGAGCGCCCTAGGCCGTCGCCTAGTACGCCTATATGAACGGGCCGGCCCTGGCCATCAATCTGGCACCACAATTCCAGACTCCAGGCTGCTACCGAGACGTCCTGGGTGTCGGGAATCCCAGGGCGATTCCCGGCCACCGTCGGCGCGGGCTTGCGGACGTTGAGCAATGGGTAGCTCGCCATCCGATAAGGACTTGAAGTGAGCTGTCATTCTACCATATACTAGGGATTGACAGCTCACTTTCAAAGTCACTTCACATAATGTTCACGGTGAGATTTTTACAGAATAGCACTGCAGGCCCGGGTTGACGGCGCGTTGTGTTCCACGCGCGCCTCAGAGATGTCAGCAGAACTGACAGGGTCCGTTAGGGCCGATGCCTGCCAGGGTCGCGGGAAAGTCCAAAACGGAAACCATGGCCCCTGGCAACATACAGGCAACTGAAGGAACACGGGTTGGTTTTAGTCAGTAAGAGTCTGACACGCCCGTTCCACCTAGAGCGGAAGAAATTATTTGATAATTTCCCAACCAAAAAAAAATTATGCTGTTGCTGAGAAATTCCTGATGGAAAAGCCCAAAAACACTGCCCAACCTGAGTATTGAACTATTAGCTTATTGTCAGCAATAGTGTTTGCGACCACTATAAACAACGTAGCAGCCGAGTCAGGGAGGTGGCGATTTTGTGCACACGAAGCCATACAGCAATACTTTGTCGAAAACAAATGGACAATCATGACTCCGTTCTAATACTGTGAGATTTATTATGGCAAAAGACGACTTGTGTTAGGCAGCCTTTTATTTCCACGTTTGATTTGATAGAATATGCTATAATGTACGCCAAAATGTAACAGCAAATTTTCAAAACTATTAATATGTTGGCAGATTTTTCCGCTTATCGAAAATCAAGCGTGAAACCTAATACTGGTGATCTTGATAGTTGAGTGTTGATTCCATGGAAATGTGTAAAGGTTCATGCACACACGTCAGTCACGTCAACGTCAAGTCTCCTATCAGTCACGTCAATTTCAGATGTGTGAACAGATAGTCAGTCATCATCACTTAATAACTTTTTCTATAACCATATTTCGTTCGTAGCAATAAAAGTTTTAACTTGCCGGTGACGCGACGTCGACTGAGACGCACCGTGAGTGACGTGACTGATGTGTGTAGCCAACGTCCTACAACTTCTACGTAACTACATATTTTTTTGACGCGACTGATCGGCGACTTGACGTAGACATGACTGAAATGTGTGCATGAACAATAAGAGATCCCAGATTAGTGTAAGAGTTAATAGGAAATAATAGTCATCAAGTTGTCCAAACATCATTATAATGTAGGCTTACATATCCTATATCGCACTTAAAATATTGCCAATCTTAATTACCTTATTCTAAGCAAAATAATGTTGGCAGAAGACTTGGCCAATCGTAAAATTTAACTAAATTTCGCTAAAATATTATTATTATATACTTCCAATGTAAAAATAACAATCTGAACATGAAATATGTTTATAATAATAATCTTTTGGTGAATACACAGAAAGTTTTCATCATTTATGTTTTTATTATTATACAAATGACGAAAATCACAGAGCGGGCAGTTACAGCTATTAAGTTTTGTAATCATATTTATTATAATCACGCGTTAGGCTGGATCACATTCGTCTTAAAGATCAAGCTAGCAGAAGTTTAAAATTAGTTTTTATTTTAAAAGGATTCCAGTCAATATCGTTCTACATTACAATCAACTATAAAGTCGTAGAATAAGAATGTATAGAAGCAAAACTCCCGAAGATCCGTTCACAACAATCGGGATTGTATCAATTCACGTGCGCTCCGTTATCTGCAGAATTAACTATTTTCTTTCTTTCTTTCTCCGCGCTCGATCATCAACGAGTGCCTGGACCAGCACGCGTAGCATGACAACCATAGATACAGGTTCTGTCGACGGAAGAATAGACAAAATGACAGATTGTCCATCGACAAAACTCGTTTCTATTGTGGTCATGCTAAGCGTGCAGGAAAATATGGCGTACACGTTTGTAGGGGTGGGCGTTGCGACGACGAACCGTTTACAAATACCGTCAAAAATTCGACAACGACCCACCACTATGGTGTTTTTTTAGCTGCAAGCATCAACAACAGTTATTGCCATTTAAATCTATAACAACTTTACACATATTATGTAAATAAAGTTGATCTGAGCGAAAAACATTTTTGATGCATGAGCATGAAAAACCAACCAGAACCATGAAAATTATGTTTTGTCGTGAGGAGCGTGGTTTACAGTAGGGTGTTGGGAGGATTTCGGCGAAATCGGCACACGCACAATAGTAAGTACACGAGTTGTGCTTCTATACGAATTACTTAATCTATGATTTTCGTTTATACACGGTAAAACCTGTGTTATGTACATTGTGCATTAGTCGAATGTATTCCTGCCAGTATCTTATCCTACTAACTAGGTATGTTGACAAACATAGTTTTCTTAACATTAACAATTCTCTCTATTACAACACAGGAGGTCAATTATATCTAATTAATCTTTATGTCAAGTGTTAGTTCCTTCAGTTATGTTATTTTTAGTCATAAATGATAAAAGTGGAATCAAACTTAAAAATTAAATTAAATCATAATTCAATGATGATCCTACGATTGAATGTTGTGTAGGTAACAGAACATATCATTGTTTATACTCAAAAGTAAAAAAATAATTAGGACTCCCAATGATTTATCAATGTTTAGAGAGTCACATATCTACAATGTTAATTAATCCTATCACTAAGTATAAGATAAATGAAGTTATAGAAGCTGTGTGAAGATGAAATGATTGTGAAAAATAAACATTCCCAATCTCTTATAATTTTAAAGTTTTTAACTTCGTGTGTTGAGAAAAATTTATCACGTGGGAGTGGAATATCTGAAAAGAAAAACTCTTATTGAATCAGCATAAAAATATAGTGAGTTGGATAGAGTAACAACAAAGAATAACCAAATGACTTTATGCAGAATAAGAAAAGTATCAATCATCGTATGTATAGCTGTACAAGGATCCTTTGACGCGTGGTCATAATCGGAACTAACGCCGCTACTCAATTTTTTCAAAACCTTTTCAGTGCCCTGTCAACGTCATTCGAGCGCCAAAAAATCCTTGTCTATGTGTAAAAGGTTGCCTACAGTAGTCCCTAGTCTTCGGTGCCTGCCTCATCGGGCGCCGGCGTGTGCCACGTGAGCCTTTCCTCGTAGAACTGTATGACGACCTGCGGGCACCGCACGTTCGCCTGCTTCGCGGGCACCAAGTCCGCCTCGTCGGTCCCCTGCCACTTCATGAGGAACATCAGCTCACCACTACTGTCCGTAGCACCTGTAACATTTCAAATTTGATATAAGTTATAATTGTGTGGTTTATAAATTGTGGGTTTTGATTAGTGTCCGACCGAAACACGACTTTCAGCCGAAACCATAACCGTACCTTCGCAGCTTCGGCTCCTCTTCTAGTTTCGGCCGAAACCGAAACTTATGAAGTTGAGAAAAAGTTTATTAATTAAATGACATAATTTTCTGAAACCCGTCGTTTTTGTAGATTTTTTTCAATTATTTTTATTATAGGCTGATTTTCAAATTTATTAAATAAAAATATAAAAAATTGTGAACAACTGTCAAAATTTCAAAATGACGATTGAAAAATAAGCACTATTCTTCAATACGGGTCTCAGCAGATATGCTACTGTAAACTTTTACGATTAGCGATTTCGAAGGCTTGGAAAAAATCGAATAAATCACGTTTTATTTTTTTAATCCTAATTCATCACGATTTTTTTATTTTATTATAGTTTCTATATTTCTGCGTATAACGAAATACGCTCTTGAGTGGCAGAGAAAAGGGGAATCCCCGTGCAGTGTTTCGTAAACTTCGCATGCAATTATCATAGTAAATTAAGAAACCGACTGGGAATTGAAAAGGCTGGAAAACTAGTTTATTATTTTGTTCAAGCATTATAATAATGTTAATGATATTGTTTTTTTTTTTTCAGATGTAAAAGACTGACAATGTATGTCTTTGACATAAAATTTATAAATCTATATTTTAAGTTGATTCTGTGAAAGAAAGTAAAATTAATTACATTTGATTAAATAATTGATTTTTATTGAAAAAACCATTTGATTAAAAACAAAATGATTTAATCGTGCTAACCCTGCAATTTAGTCATTTTTCAGATGCTTAATTATCTAATCTCATCTTAACACTGTGTCATTTTAGCAAACAGTGATTTGGCCTTTTGTGTATGCTAATTTCGAAGGCAGCAAATCCATACAAAAGGCCGGCCACATATAGACGAAATTCCGTTGCGAAAATGCTTTATCTCTCCGCCAAACAATTCGGCATCGTTAGAAAACTTAATTTTTACATCATACTCAAACGGAACGAATCGCAGCAAAACACGATGCAGCATCGAAGTAATCACTGAAACGTGTGATTTTGCTATTGTGACCGAACGAACAGTCGCTAAGATGCATCTGTTGTTGCCCTTAAAGGCTTGTATCAATCTTCCAGAAAGCGAATAAATCCCTACTCGCTAATCCTGCAGCAGCATGTCTGCTTAGGGTGAGGACATAAAGAGGCGGGTTCCCGGTGCAGACAGTGAGACAAACCGGTACGGGTAGGTACCGATCCGTACAGGTAAAATATTCCAATGTTATCATATGCGCTCACGCGCGGATCGGTAACCTACCCGTACCGGTTTGTCTGCACCGGGAACCCGCCTCTTTATGTCCTCACCCTTAGAATCTAAATGACTTCTATTGTAAGTAAACACTTATTTATTATTTTTTTGGGTTTGTACAAAAAGGGTGAAAATAGAACGCCATACGCCAGTTTCGAAACTGCGGCCGAAACCTGTACCCTTTGGGTGATACAACACAATCATAATTTGTTTCGATTTGAAACAGATTTCTAATCCATTGCTTCATAAGTTGGAAAAAAAATCTGTTCAACAACGTAAATAACGCAATGAATTTTGTTGAAATTTCATAATGAAACAAATTTCGCGAAATTGTTGACGAAAATAAGTTACGCAGTTAGGGTACTGATTCTTTAGCCGAAACCGAACGGTTGGCCCGACACTAGTTTTAATGTTATATTGTGTATGTTTAACAAAGTGATTCTGTACTTATGTCTCTTTTGTTTGTAGATTTTGACAAACTTGTTTGTTTCTCACAAAGTCTAGAAGTGCATAACTGAGATAAGATCACAACCCAAAGAAGCAGTGATTGCATACAGGTTGATATCTAATGAATCGAAAAACAGCATAAACATAATTATAACTATTTGTCTAGTGGTCACTAGCTCAAGTGCAAAAAATAATTGTACAGTGCAAGTACTTTAAGCAGTACATGCTTGGCAAAGATAAATCCCAGCAGTTAGTCTAGTCAGATACTCTTTAGTGCAACTTAAATGTTATCTACAAAAATCTAACTTCTTAAAGTAACTTAGAAAAGATAAATACTAGCAGTTAGTCTACTCAACTACAAGCTTAGTGCAATTTATCTACAAAAATCGTAACTTAGAAAGGAGTGCAGTGAATAGGCTATGCAGTGAAAAAACTGGCACTTTTTGAAGTGTAAACTTCTTTAGGCACGTTGGACATTTTTGAGATGGGAAAAACAATTAAACTCGCAACACCATTACCGACACCTCATTTTTGTAAACGCGATTGTGCTCTTTACTTGATTGCGCGATTGCGTTTGTGCGTTTGCGATTGTGTTTTTTACCCCATACGGGATGTCCTATTTCAGGGGTCGAGACCTCATTGATGTAATGTGTACTGAAGTTTTGGAAATAAATTACTATTACTATTATTACTTATATTACGTTTCGAATCAATGTTCTATGCAAGTATTTTTACTTTAAATGTTTTGGAAGTATTTTTTTAAATTGTTCAAGTTTTCACTTCTCTCGACACTCCTGGAGTGCCACTGTTTTTTATTATTAAATTGTCACCATGTTTCTCACAAAGTTGTTCATACCTAACTTAAAATATGTAAATGGTGCGAAACCTCGAGACTTTCATTCTATGTTTGTTTAACAAATAAGACATGATTGTAAGAAACAATACACTGTAAAGATTGCAAATCTGTGATTTTCTTCACAAATGCTAGGTTATAGGTAGGTATAGTCATTATTTTTTATTTTAATATTATTATATTACAGCGGAAAGCACAGAATCGGTCGAAGTGGCGGTGCTTGGGGGAGGCCTATGTCCAGCAGTGGACGTCTTTCGGCTGAAATGATGATATTACTTTTATATATGTACTTAGTGATGTATATGTACTGATTTTTACTAATAAGGGCTAAGTTTATTTTGTATTTTATATTATAACTAGCGTATGGCAAAACAACGTTTGCAGGGTCATCTGCAAATGTTGTTTTGCCATATAAATGTTTGGGGTGGACCATTTTTATCACTTACTACCCTACCTACCCTGCCATAATTTATAAAAACATAATTTTTCTTCATCTTTTTTTTTCCTAAATTAAGATGTCAGCTATCCTATCTTTTAAGTTGGATCAAACTGCACACGGTGTATATTTTGATTAAAATCGGTTAAGTAGTTTAGGAGTCCATCGCGAACAAACAACGTGACACGTAATTTATAAATATTAAGATTTAGATCCTGTTTTGTAATTTTTCTACATGATACATTCTAAGTAGTGATGCAACGAATACGAATACGAATATTCGTATTCGCCGAATAGTAGACATTTACCGAATATTCGTATTCGGCGAATACTAATACGAATATTTAAAAATTAATATGTTTGTACGCAAATCTAATTACTGGCAGACTTGGAAAACGCGCGTCGTCGGCACGTAAAAATACGACGTGTGCAAGGGCCTTAACCGCAACGACGACTCGACGGGGGACTCCCCGGCCATAGTTTATACAGTGCCGCGGCCCGGGAGTTTTCCTATCATTACGAACCATGGATTGATTGATTCATTCATTCCTTTCATTTCATTTGTCAGTCGAAAGCACAAGTCAAGCAAGAGAACTGTTTTATTTATTTTCTGAGGTTGCTGCGAAGTGAAAGAAGTTGAATAGAAAATGCCTTCTCGTAAACGAGATCAAAGTGACATATGGAAACACTTCGATAAATTACCAAGTAAGTCGTTATATGGTCTGTATTTCTTTTGTATGAACAAAAGGTAGGATAGTAAGTCCTAAGTAACTTAGACGAACGTTAGTAATGGCTGCGTCTATGTAGTACTAGACTATTAGTCTTTTATTACCATGGCGAGATATTCGTATTCGCCGAATAGTAGGTTTGATATTCGTATTCGTAAAAGTAGTATTCGTTGCATCACTAATTCTAAGTTACGGATCAATGTTCTATGCAAGTAATTTTACTTTGTTTGGAAGTATTTTTTTTTTTTTTGTTATCTCGGGTTTGTGCTCTTTAGATAAGGTTACAGACCAATATTCTATAATAGTATTTTTCTGCCACCAAGGCGATCTTGTTCAAGTTTTCACTTCTGTCGGCACTCCTGAAGTGCCACCGTTTTTTAAAGCAGTATTTGCCTTATTTACATAATCTATCACAAGCAGTTAAGAGGTAAATTTACTTTAAAAATACTAACCAATAATCTTTTCAGGCTCCAAACCGCGATCAAAGCCCGATGCTTTTTTGTCATCACTCTTTGCCTTTTTGGCACCTTTCAAGTCAGGTGTGGGCACAGCAGATTTGCGCTTCTTTGCATCCTTGTCCACTTTCACAGTTTTACCCTCTGAAATTTAATAAAAACTTATATAGTTAAAGCAATGCTAGTTAATTACTTGCTCAGTATCTTGTTGCAGTACGAAAGACCAGGCTAAATGATATCTTGGTTTGCAAATTCTTTATGCAAGTTGTGTGTTTTTGAGAATACAGTGATTAATTTGACTAGACACAATTTGTTTGACCCACCAGCTTCCTTCTTTTTCCTAGCCTCTTCAAAGGCTGATATAAGATCTGGACAGTCAAGATTCTCTTCTGGCTCCCAAGTATTGTCCTCATCACTGTAACCTTTCCATTTGAGGTAATACTCAACCTGAAACATAAATATTTATTTATTTTTAACTATAAATACATATTTGTATGATGATGACGTAACAAACAGATTTTTTAATTTTTACTTTAAAACATTAAGGATATTTATTTTTTTCATAGAGCAATTTTAATTAATATTCTTTCTTTAGGAATTAAACCCCTATTACACTACACAATATTTAGGACCCAATATTTAGGTGATGTATTTTTTTTTTTTTTCTTATTGGGACCGTTCCTTCCTTTTGCTTACAAAACCATCCCGATTTAGGGACATAATCCAACATCCCTGAATAACGCGTATTGTATTAAGGCTTTAAAACAAGGATGAAAGGAGATCACCGATACCTTTCCATTTCGCACACGACGATCCAGAACTTTCTCGACTGAGAATTCTTCTTCACCCTCAGGCTCGCCTTCCTTCTTCCTTTCAGCCATACTTAGATCTAATGAACAAACATTGAACTAAATTTACATTTTAGGTATTGATGCTTTTTATAGGTTCTGCCAAGTCAGGGGAACGGCAGATTTAAACAACCGCGGGATAAAGAAAAACAAATAATAAATGTCTAAGTTCGGATGTTTTTTTTTTTCTCTCACAATTTTAAAGTGATCCTGTGTGAAATATAAATCTTGTCCGAAATGACATGTGCATTTTGGAGAGAAAAAGGCATAAACCAGATACGAATAACACACAGGACAAAATAACCTATGCACCCAAAGTACCTTCTGTAGAACATAACATTGGTTTTTCCATGAAAATAAACAATATTTAGAGCTATTACTAGATAGGTTATATTTTTAAGCTTATATACAATCAGTTAAAATGTACACAAATCAATTTCAGCATCGTGTCCCGCCATTTTGACTTATGATAAACCGAATTGTTGAGTCGTCGAATTCATTTAGTAAAGAAACATATTTCAATCGCAACTTTAATCATATTCGGTGCATTGTAACACAACAATCGAAAGTGAAAACTTGTTATTTCCTAAAAATACACACCTTTCTTACAACCGAAAGAATCACGAATTTAGTAAAAATAAAAACCGGCGTCGGTAGATCGTTTAGTTTTACTCTTTGCCACAGATAATCACAGTCACACAGAATATAGTACTCTTTGCACACAGATCTAGAATATTTCTGAATGACTGTTTCATTTCATTCATGATTTGTGATTGTGAATGAATCGAATGACATTCCATTCTCTCACTCTATAATCTACGGTCAACTCTCTACGAGTACGAGCCGATCTCATGGATGTCCCCATCTGTGTGTGCATGTGGCTGTGCATTGCATACATTGAGGACGCCACTATCGCACTTTGTTACACAAAAATTGTTAAGAGGGAAGCGTCAGGGTAGTACGCGAAATTCAAATTTTCTTACGTTTTTTGCATTTCCCAGGTCAGTGTCAGGTTTTATGTTACGAAACATTCACAACAAAACATGTTGAAATCTCTAGTTCCTGTCAAACATTGTATGAAACATTGACAGATTTAAAGAGGTTTTGTTGTGAATGTTTCGCCAGTGCAAACGCACAGGTTGGTCAGTCATACAATTTAATGGAACGTTGTTATATAATATTTATGTTGCATGAATCGAACAGCTGAGCGCGTAATCACAGACTACATAGAAATTCTACGTAGGTACTGCGCGTAATATCAAAGACTATCGCTGATCGTTGTCTCCTAACCATCTCCTAACTATGCTCCTAACTCGCTACACTGACATCTCCACAGAGCATGTAACTTTAGACATCTCATAGTTCATACAAAGAGTATGAGGTTCATACTCTAGCCATGATACAAAGTATCGTGGGGTACCCTTTCTGTGCGTTTGCTCTATGTTGAAATATCTATTTCTTATCATTTTTCGATTATTGACAGAAATAAATAAGACATTTCGCCCCTCCACCATGCCCTCCACAGAGAATATCCGAAATAAGACATATTATTGTATGTTGCCAGAACATAAAATTTTGTAGTGGTTTTATTTACACATTTTTTCACATTTTGTCAGTCAGACGATTATTTTGTTATTGTGTGTTTGTTAGTGTTTAAAATTAACTACTTTTATATTATTTAATAATATACCTACCAAGTAATTTTACAGGTTACTGACTAGGTTATTATAAAAAAAAAAGTATCGACTATGTGAATCGATATTTTTGAGATAACTCGATTCAGAAATCGCTATTATATAGGTAATATATTTATCTGTATGTGTCTATGTATGTCTCAATACGGGAAAGTTGTAAATAATTTTCATTAAAATTTTGACGAAGCTCCTTCAATAGAAGCCTAAGATAAATAAAAAGTGACCTAATGATTACAAAGTGAGTTCTGAAAGTGATGGGAAACCGTAAATGGTGTGCCTTATGAAACAAAAAACTATCATTGCGCACGATACCCTAACGCCATTTTGAAGCGAAATTTTGTATGTAAGTGCCAAGTATTTCGCAATATTTTCAACTCTCACCCTTGTAAAGGGGGTGCGTTTGATAATTATCGATAACAGTGAATGTGAAACACACCTGAAGAGGTGCCAGTATGTGATCAAGTGCATTGACGAATGCCCAGAGTCGGTGGTTGCATCGAGGTGGGTTGCGGCGCCGTTTATCTGGAGCTCGCATTAATTAAATTAATAGTGGTATATTGGTCTGACAAATTGTAAGCTGACGAAGTGTACAGTAAGCAGTAAAGTGTGCATTATTTCTGTGGGTTTTGAACGTAGTGGTGAGTGCGGAGTGGTGTATTTCGGCGTGGCGAGCGTTATCGGTGGCGTTTCCGACTGTTGCAGATAGCGGGTGGCGCGGAGGATGGCCCGACCCGACGGGAGTGCTCTCAATAACTGACGGACGCTGCCGGCTTCCAGCTGGCGCAAGCAGTAGGTTCAATGCCTTGTGTTTTCATCAATTATACACTAGACAATACATTACTTTGACATTGATTTTTTCCATGTCATTTAAGCACTAAATGCGACGATTACCCACTTGATGGGCTACTAGAGCATGGTTCATGTGAATACATTACTATATTCTCCCAGAGATATCTGTTTGAAGTTTCCCCAGAGCTACTTCAGTTCATAATAATGTGATCCCTGACATCTGCACTATGATATAAGTTTTCACCAATCTATTTCTACTTTCCAAATAATGTCTTGTTTATTGTTGAGTAACACTACTTTTAAAGAAGAATAATGTTGAAAAAGCTCATTTAGCTTTGGATCACATAAACCCAAATTAAATATTTACACTACAAATCACACCCTTGAATGATTGTACGAACAAAATCATTTATGCTCAAAATAATATCCCTGTTATAACAAGGGCTAAAGTAGTAACACTCTAATTATTGATTTATTTCATCAGATGTAACTGTTGTTATTGTATTGATTAAATTAATGGTAATACAGCTTATATAAATAATTATAAAGAAGACTTTCAGATAAGGAAAACAACATTGTTACTCAGATTTTGAATTACTCATGTTTAGTGACTTTAGACATAACTTCTGAGTGTTACAAGACCTATTTTTTTATCATGCAGTTTATTGGAACCTTGTGTTGGCCAAACTTGATATTTGGAGGAAAATTTGGATCAATAGATTTATAGGTTATGTCATTTACTTGTAAGAATATTACATTAATGTCAAATACAAGTGATTAATGTTAAGCCTTTTTTGTGTCTCAAAGCATTCCTTTACAGAGTATTTGAATAGATCTTCCTTCTCATTCATACCAATAACATCTATTTAAATATATAAAACTATATACTTGGCTTTCAGTCATAACGAAATCTCTAAAACGGTTAAATCTTAAATGGCAAAAAAAATTAAAATATATTCTTTGTAAAACTACTAAAAGCAGTCATGTCTGGGGTAAGAATTGCTTGTAGTTCACGATATAAACAAAACCACTTAGTTATAATAGTATTTCTATAGTCTGAAACAAATTGAATGGCTTCTCATCAAATGTACCTTCTGTACTGATTTTTTGGAAATGATTGTTCTAAATCTCAACAAAAGTATCTAATGATACAAATATGTTTCAGATAAAAATGCCACGACCTGGCAGTCTGAAAGACCCAGACATTGCTGAGTTGTTCAGCAGACATGATCCGGAGAAGATCTTTGAGGACCTTCGTGAGATCGGTCATGGGTCCTTCGGAGCGGTCTACTATGCTCGCTGCAATCTCTCTAAAGAGATTGTGGCGATTAAGAAAATGTCATATGTTGGGAAACAAAGTGAAGAGAAATGGCAGGATATCTTGAAAGAAATTAAGTAAGTAACCTGTTAGGTGTGAACAGAGTTTTCGCTAGTACTAAATGGTTCTGCTGCTTCACATAGGCCTTAGTTCAGTTAAGGTCTTTGTTTTGTCAATAGAATGGATTCATTAATATTTTATCAGACCCTTGCTAGCAAAATGTTCAAAGGAACTTCTGTCTTTCCAAATAATATGAGTGGCTATGACTTTATTTATTTCATAATAACATCTGTTGGCTTGTGACAGTAAGCCATATCAGTTTATTATAATCTAGTACAAAATATGATAAGAGTCAAATCACAGAAGTCAAGGAAAGTAGGTGACATTCTTGATTTGTGTGGTGACATTCAATATGTTCAATTTATGAATTCATTCAATTATTAAAATATACAGTCTTACTAGGCTAATGTTAAAAATGAGGAAAATAATTTATTTAGAGAACATTAAATGTAGATGTTACTGTATTCTATTCTAATTATAGAGTTTTACATTTTATTTTATCACACTATTGAAAGTTGTAAAAATGTTCACACTGCTATGTTCCTCAAATTAATAGATAGGGATACAATGTGAATATTTGTTTGTTTAGGTACCTACCAAGTCATTAAATAAGATTTTATCATAAACGCTATTGCTTGTCTACTCATATGATAATCCTATTAGAAAAATTGAAAAGTAAAGAACCTGGAAGTAACAGAACCCAAAACAATATACAGTCAAACCTGGATAAGTGAGAACTGGGTAAGCGAGAAAACTCTATAAATGAGAGTAATTGCCAGGGAGCAAGTGTAATTAATCGAGTGTAATTTAACATCTGCTATTTATGACCCATTCATAAATTTCGTGGAAATAACATTGTTTTTTTTTTCTCTCTTCCTTTCCAAACCAGCCTCAATCTCTATAAGTGAGAAAAGGCGCTGCTGTACCTCTATAAGCTAGAAACTCGAGTTACTGAGAAACCTCCATAAGCGAAAAATATATTGTGGTCCCTTGAACTCTTGCTTATCCAGGTTCGACTGTAGCATCACTTCTGTATTTCAAGCAGGGACGTCCACAATTCAAGTCCCATTTAGAGCTGTCAATCAAAAAACTCAATAACTCATTACTTGACCTGGAAATCAAACCCAGGCCCCTGCTCAGCAGTTGCGCAACCACATCACCAATAAAGCAGTACTAACAAATAATTTTCTGTTTTTAGATTCCTGAAACAGTTGGAACATCCGAACACCATAGAATATAAGGGATGCTACAAACGAGAGCATACGGCATGGCTGGTCATGGAGTATTGTGTTGGTTCTGCATCAGACATCATAGAGGTAGTGTGTATTTTTTTGTATGCAAATATATTATGGAATTAACCAGATTTTTTTCACATGTATCTTAAAAGATCTACCTCTCGTTCTGAATTCGATCTTTCGTTAGTGTACATACTTTTAAAGCCTCAGAGTAAATAATATAAGACCGCGACACACGCACACCATTCAGTGAGGATAGGGTTGCAGTATTGCTACTGCCAATATGAATATTGCAGCCATAAGGAACGTGCTATCCCGCACTCCTTCCCAGCTCTGTGTTACGCCTTTTGCTTATTATAAAATTTTGCGCCCTCACACCCTTAACCGCCGCAGGAGGACACGCCCTGGGCGGGAATCGCGAGCCGATTTTCTGCCACCGTAGGCGCGGGCTTGCGGACGGTGAGTGCAATGGGTAGCTCGCCGTCCGATAAGGATCAGGCCTGGGTCGACGGCGCGTTGTGTTCCACGCGCGCCTCAAAGAGATGTCAGCAGAACTGACGTGGTCCGCTAGGGCCAATGCCTGCCGGGGCTGCGAATAAGGCCGAAAGGGGCAACAGGGCAACCGAAGGAACACGGGTGGGTTTTAGTCAGTAAGAGTCTGACACGCCCTCCCGCTCCGCCCAGAGCGGGAGAAGTTATATGATAATTTCCCACCCAAAAAAAAAAAGAAAAAGGCAAGCAAATGTATTAATATGCAGGTAATTGGTACTCTAAGAACCTGGAAGAAGTACATTCATCACAATTATCATTCCAATAAAATTGTACCAGGAAAATTATTGTGTGCGCATTAGATACCATGTGACTTTAGAATTGAATGAAGGTATTGTACATAATACTATGTTAGTGACATAGACCTTCCATTCTTTCACTTTAGGGTTGATTAAGCTCTAGTTATAGAAGTGAAAACTTTTTTAGACGCGTTGGGCATTTTTGAGATGGGAAAAATTAATTGAACTCGCGACACTGTTACCGTTACCTCATTAAAAATATTTCCTGCACAATCAAATTGTTCAAGTTTTCACTTCTGTCGGCACTCCCGGAGTGCCACTGTTTTTTATTATTACTAACTAGCTGACCTGACAGACATTGTCCTGTTCAAATTTGAATTATTTATACAAAATTCCCATAGAAAATTTACTTTCAGTTATCCAGGATTTTCTCATTTTCCCGGCAATTGTTCAAATTTTTCTTTTCTTAAGATCCTGGGGTCTACTCCAAGTCCGTCCGAAAGTAGTTGATCCGTCTTCTTCTTTGTGGTTAGTGACTAACCTGCCTACGTAACATGACAACCATAGAAACAATGCAAGCAATGAGCTCAAAACAGTACCCGAATTGCATAACTTTTTTTCGTAAACAATTTTGCCTAATTTGTTTCATTTTGACAGCTTAACAACATTCATTGCGTTATTTACGTTGTTGAGCAGATTTTTATCCAACTTATGAAGCAATGGATTAGCAATCTGTTTCAAATCGAAACAGATTGTGATTGTGTTGTATTACGCAATTAGGGTACTGTTTTTTCTTCTTCGTTAATGTAGAATGCACGCGTCGCATAACAACCATAGAAATGTGTTTTCTACGGGTTTTGTCGACGGAAAAATAGACAAAATGACAGATTGTGATTGTTTATCTGTCATTTTGTCTATTCTTCCGTCGACAAAACCCGTTTCTATTGTGGTCATGCTAAGCGTGCTGGTGCCTCTGACTTGGCTTCACAATCATACTAAAGATTTCAGCTATAATTTAATGTAAAATATATAGAAAGACGAATAAATAAATAAAATCATTTTATTTCAGATAACAAAAAGATCCATAAATTTGTTAGTAACATGTATGCACTTAAACCACTATTGTTAGTAACTTAAAACTAAAGACGAATTTGTGAGAAGACCACCCAACATCTAGACACAATAAGAAATGATAATGGTCTAACTATGGTATGAAGTCTTCTCACAAATTGCCTTATTATGGCGGAGGAAGTATCTGCCGCCACAGCCTTCAGGATACTATTGTGACTGCCTCTTATTCTAGAGGCCGTTTTTTTGCGGATGATGGCATGAAATCCGTCGGTATGGGTTACCGCGAACATTTCAGAAGCACTGCAAAAACGAGGCAGTCGCAACAGCATCCTAAATACATTGTTGTATTGGACGCGTAAAACATCCAGCGACCTTTTCGAGTAGTTGACCCAAAGATTACCGGTGTAAAAACTTTGACAATAAGCTTAAAAAAAGCGTAATCTTAACTTGGTCAGTACACGGAGCAAATCTTCGTGCCAACATATTACCCCTGACCGCCAGAACTCTACGCTCTCAATATCACTATGGTCGCTGAGGTCGCTGGTAAGAAAATGCCCAAGATATTTAAACTTTGTGACTTTTCGAATTGGTGTACCGTTTATGGCAAGTTCGAAGGCATCTTCCTTGCACTTACCAGCGACCCCAAAGATCATGTACTCACATTTTTTGAATAAACCCAAGTGATTATAAATAAAGGAGTAATTCTGCCAATAATACCTGTATCTATTTTTTTTATTATAGTGAATGATTTTTTTTACCGTCTCGAAATTTTTGAGGGTGTTCTACCCATGAATATAAACAACTTTCACTATGGGAGCAACTCTGAAGTCACGAAAAAAATCAGCTGTTTATACAAAAGTTCAATACCTACTTGATCAAAATGTATGAAACAGCTGATTTTTTTTCGTGATCTCAGAGTTGCTCCTATAGTGAAAGTTGTTTACATTCATGGGTAGAACACCCTGTAAAAATTTCGAGACGGTAAAAAAATCATTCACTATAATAAAAAAAATAGATACAGGTTTTATGATTACCTCAGTGGCATAATGTTCTGATGTGAATCTTTTGGTGTCACGGCTTGCTGCAGCGCAGCTTGAACGGCTTAGGTAACGACCTTAAAATTCGACAATACAAAAAATACAAAATCGGCAAGTAACGTAAATCTCATCAAAATATCCCTGAATGTTCATAAAAGTTGATACGAGAGATAAAAATTTAAAACACGTAAATGAGATATTGAAGTCATCTTAGTGTTGGTAAACCACATCCGCCGCCAATCTGGAATCCAGGAATATTTTTATCTTAGAATTACTAGGAATAATAATAGCACTTGGGAATTCCATTTCTAATATTTCACTTATTACTCTGCCAATAAGGAAAAATATTGCAATATAGTGATAAGAGTACGTACTTTTATTTTTTACTTGTCCTTGACCCCAGCATAATTTAAAAATGTATTGAATCTCTTTCCTTCCAAAGAGGAGCTCGTGGCTAAGTACTCAGCCGCTCGGGTCGATCTGTCAGGTTAAGCTACGCTTGCCGGGGTTGGTCCGTGGATGGGTGACCATTTCTACATACCGAGACTCCTCCGTGCCTCGGAAAGCACGTTAAGCCGTTGGTCCCGGCTGTCATTCGTGGATCTTTGACAGTCTTTACGGGTCGTCAGAAGCCCGAAAGTCTGACAACCAGTCTTACCAAGGGGTATCGTATTACCCAGTTACTGGGTTGTGGAGGTCAGATAGGCAGTCGCTCCATGTAAAATACTGGTATTCAGCTGCATCCGGTTAGACTGGAAGCCGACCCCAATAAAGTTGGGAAAAGGCTAGGCAGAACATTGAATCTCTTTCCTTCACCTCATTCTTTGACCTTCATTACATAAAATACTAGCTTCTGCCCGCGACTTCGTCCGTGTGAAATTTCTTGTTTTAACATAAAATTGTCCTATGACGCTCGGCAATACTGTGAATTCACGTTAGCGAAAGAATTTTCGGAATCGAATAGTAGTTCTAAAGATTACCCCTAACATACATACACCTCTTTATAATATTATTATTATGTGGTATAGATAAGCTTCGAGAACCCAAAACCCATACTATAAACCACTTCTTAGTTCTTATACAAATCAGTTTGAATTTAGATGAGTCAGTGAGGCGGGACACTTGTCTTAATAATATTTCATTGATGAAATGTTTACATGCGAATTAATGATGCGAGACTAAGTTGTGCTCGATCTGCTTCGTCATTGTGACCTCACGAAGCGTCACACACAAAACTTATACTATAGCATACAATACAACCTACTTTTTCTAGGTCACAGATAAATTTTCAGGAATCGTGAACCGATTTCGTTGGGGTTCCTATAAAAAGTGTCTGTGGTATGTTTGTTGCAAATATATTTTTTCAAACGTTGTACTCTCAATGTTCTTGGAATCCCGATGAGTAACTAAATATATGTGAACAAGTTACATCCGATTTTTTTTATTCTAATGCTCTTGTTGTATGCGCTGTTAGTTATCTATGATTTCCCAGAAGGAATTCAAATCAACTTAGGTAATACGCACGGACAATCCGCGTTTTGAGTCACCTAATATTTATCTATACTTACGACTATCGTTTAAGTACATAATTAGCATATTTAGATGATTTTTTATGATACTGTGATATGACGTATGGTTATGATACAATGATTAATCATTCTAAGAAAGTTAAGATATTCTATTCATTTAAAAATGTTATTTAATCCTACTTTTTCTACCGTATTATCCTGAACTTTACAGTCTTTCTGTTCTCTACTTCAATTTTTTTTACGTTTTCCCCCGTATTTATCTACATATACTTCCCTGAGAGAGCAGTGGTGGCCCAGTGGTAACGGCCGTGACTTACGAGTTGTAGGTCGTAGGTTCGAACCCAGACAGGCGCTTTACTTTGTGTAAATTATTTCATCACCACTGCTCTCAAAAACGGTGAAGGAAAACATCGTGAGGAAACCGGCATGTCCTAGAACCGAAAATTCGAAGACATGTGACATCTACCAACCCGCACTGGGCCCGCGTGGTGGATTACGGCCCACTCCCTCTCACAGAGAGGAGGCCTGTGTCCCAGCAGTGGGAACATTATAGGCTGATGATGACTTCCCTGCAAGTATTGAGATGCACGCTCTAACTTTTCGGATTCATGTGCGTATTGTATAATTATCACTTGCTTCAAAAACGGTGAAGGAAAACATCGTGAGGAAACCGGCATGCCTGAGAGATATTTCTCGACGGCATGTGAACCCAAGTCAGAGGCCCATGGGCGGCTTTAAAACTCTGACACCAGGTTAGTCACTAACCCCACGAAAAGAAGAAGATCGAGATTAAATATGAAACCATCACGTTTCGAGGCTTAGCCATGATGTACTTAATTGTCCTTAGGTCTTCGTTGTATTTCTTTAGAAATCTACCGCTTTCCTCAGATTGTCCTTTCATTTTCATCACGACACAGAACTGGTACTACAAAATTATATTAAACAAACAAATAACAAAGGTACAAGGTAGAATACCTGCTAATTTATGTATAATTGGATTCCACAAAATGTCAAGTGCTGTCGGGTCCCGTCACTAGTCGTTTAATGAATGCACGCCGCATGCCGACGCGTTCTACATGCTAATTTAATAAAATATCATAATAATGTCATGATTATTTCCTGTTTTTGTGTTACATAATACAATCTGACTTCCGACACCGTGGATCGTGCATTACTTGACTCTCATTACTTTCGTTTTGCTGGTCAATGTTTGTAGTTGATAGTAATTGTCGTAGGTATATAATTATTAATTATTCCAGAGCGTATAACGAGGTTATTATGTAATAACAAGTCATTGCAATAAATCTCCATTCATTGATACATAGTTAGATAATTATTAATGCAAGTGTCGCAGAACAACTTCTGAAATGAATTGAATATCAGCGCCTAAGGTTGAATTTGTGTAGTTTCTGAGATAAACACATAATATGGAGCATTTTATTTAAAAAAACGATGATCCGTAAACGGAATCGAGATTAGTCCCAGGAACGAGGATTTTTAAACTTTTAAATCCTAGGTGCGTCACGAATTTCCTACGTAGAAACAACTAAATTTGGAAGTATTTCTAGGCCTTGCAAATATTTGTTCTGGGTCACTGAAATACCGTAAAAATATGTGTATCCCTTTACACTACAACTTGACTATCACCAAAGTAGTCAGCAGTACAATGATTCTCAACTAAGATACGATATTTCTCACCCAGGTACACAAACGGCCCCTACGCGAGGAAGAGATCGCTGCGATCTGCGAAGGCGTGGTATGCGGTCTGTCATACCTGCACAGTCTGGGTCGCATCCACCGCGACATCAAGGCCGGCAACATACTGTTGACGGAGAACGGTACCGTAAAGCTGGCGGACTTTGGCAGCGCCAGCATCAAGTGCCCGGCCAACAGTTTTGTGGGGACGCCGTACTGGATGGCGCCTGAGGTCATACTCGCTATGGATGAAGGACAGTATGATGGGAAGGTTAGTCTGAAATTTTTACATCATGCTTGTTATCCCTGAAGGGTTAGGTTGAGGTGTAAGATTAGTACATTTAGTACGCCCGCATTTCGCCAGTTATGTATAAAGCCCCATGTAATAACCGGGCACAAATCCAGATTCCGTGCTGCTACTGAGAATTCTTAATGGATAAACCCGACTTTGCCCGACCTGGGAATCGGAAGATTTTCGGACATAAAAATAATCCCCTGATATTCCATGGAGGAATAGTATACACCCACATTTAGAATGTTACGTTTAAGAGCGAGCCTACACTGGCACTCGATTAGTGCTAGTGCAGGCTCGCTCAAATTCGGACTTCGGGATGCAACTGAGAATTTCAACACGTTTCGGCAAGCCAAATTGCCAATACCGACAGCCCAAGAAAGAAAAATGAGGAGACGCGACTCAAAATAACGGAACCAGGGAAACAACGAAGAACCGATTTCTTAAATGATGTACCAGCTCCCAGAGTATGCTTGCGATGCTAATTGCAGGCAATTGCAGTTATGATTACCAATTAATTTATAGCTGTTGTAATATTACTCGTAGTGACTATGCAAATTAATTCTGATTTTTCGCCATATAAATAACATTTAAGACCACATTCATAAGAGGTCACTATTTATAGTATCACTGACTAAGGTCGGCTTGCACCACAGATTTACGGCGTTTTGGGTACGCTTCCACTAAAGCGGAGACCTGCAGAAATAGACGTGATGAGGATTTCAACCATTGTGATTGGTCGATTCTTGTAGGTCTCCACTTCTTCTTCTTCTCTTAGCGTTAGCGCTAAGGGACTTGCACACTGTCAACTCGAAAATTTATGTTATGTTCAATTTTACCAGACCGTAGGACGCAGAACGCATCAAGTTTGACAAGTCCCTAAACGTATTGAGTGATTTGTGGTGCAAGCGAGCCTAGAGATCGAGGTATCTAACTGCTATAGAAAACTAGTTGGTTAATTACTTGTGTCATATTTCCAGGTGGACGTGTGGTCGCTAGGTATAACGTGTATTGAGCTTGCGGAGCGTAAGCCGCCGTACTTCAACATGAATGCAATGTCTGCACTCTATCACATCGCGCAGAACGACTCCCCCACCTTACAGGTAACTATCACCTATGTATCACTATACCCCTTACTTCTCAAGCGATACTTGACTTTAAACGTCTTCATAAATCTTTCTGGCGCTACTATACAGGTAGCAGGGATATCGACGCGAAAACTGAAACCATGGTTTCAGTACATGATTCTGATTCCCCCCCTTTTTTTTTGGGTGGGAAATTATCAAATAACTTAACAATAACTAAGGGAGGGCGTGTCAGACTCTTACCGACTAAAACCCACCCGTGTTCCTTCGGTTGCCCTGTTGCCGGGGGCCACGATGTCCCTATCGGTTTTCTTCGAACCCCCGGCAGGCATTGGCCTTAGCGGACCCCGTCCATTCTGCTGACATCTCTTTGAGGCGCGCGTGGAACACAACGCGCCGTCGACCCGGGCTTGGTCCTTATCGGGCGGTGAGCTAAAACCATGGATTCAGTACAGTCGGGTTCAGAATCATGTACTGAATCCATGGTTTCAGTTTTCGCGTCGATGTTCCTGCCACCCCGTATATCGTAGAGTGGGCAGCAAGAGATTACGGCGAGTTGAGTATTCGGTAGTAAGCCTTTTGCTCATTAATTTCTGTGTTTTCATGCTTATCGGTTGTTTTTTTTTTTTTAATTTTTCATGTCATTTGTGTTGTTTTTCTATGATTTCTAATCAAAATATTTATATACCAAAAAAGTACGTATTACAGGCGCCAGAATGGACGGACACATTCCGCTACTTCGTGGAAGCTTGCCTACAGAAGAATCCTCAGGATCGTCCGTCGTCGACCAAGCTGCTGTCACACCCGTTCATCACGCGGCCGAGGTCGCCCAACGTGCTCGTGGACCTCATACAGAGAACCAAGGCCGCCGTACGAGACCTCGACAACCTCAACTACCGGAAGATGAAGAAGATACTAATGGTCGACGCTGATAACGAAAGCGCTATAGGTATGCACTGATATGTTATCTCTTATATTTAGAAACACTTGACCCACTTTTATTATTTGACCTTTTTATCGTTCACAAAAGATTGATGCTTGTCATTAATGTTTGCGTATTGTTTCAAATGCGCAGTACTGGTTTTTCAATAACATGTTATTGGATGTTATTTCTGAAGGCCTGCGGTGTTGGAGATATTACTGGAAATAATAACAACATTCAATTTGTTAATACAAAGTCAAACATTTTACAATTCCAATGTTATACCTATACAAGTAAGAAAAAAATACCAATTATCAGGCTATTGAATCCATGACTAGTATACATGTCTAAACCTAAACCTGTCAAAGATGAGAATCGTCGATTCTGGATTAGATTCACCGTGGTTTTGGAGTGTAATCCAAACATACTTTCTAAAACGCAAATAGCTACCAAGCACTCCCGGAGAGGAGGAGCTCTTGGCTAAGTAATAACAGCCGCACGGTTCGATCCATCAGGTTAAGCTACCGCCGAGGTTGGTCTATGGATGGGTGACCATCTTTACATACCGAGACTCCTCCGTGCCTCAGAAAGCACGTTAAGCCGTTGGTCCCGGCTCTCATTCGTGGATCTTTGACAGTCGTTATGAGTCATCAGAAGCCCGAAAGTCTGACAACTAGTCTTACCAGTTACTGGGTTGTAGAGGTCAGACAGGCAGTCGCTCCATGTAAAAATATGGTATTCAGCTGCATCTGGTTAGACTGGAAGCCGACCGCAACATAGTTGGGAAAAGGCTAGGCAGATTGAAATAGCTACCAAGCGATGTGCAGCAAGGGTTTTTAAGTATGTGTGTACAATTTGAACAAATATGCATTTTGTCTTTCTGTCTTGCATATTATATGTCTTCAAATTTTTGAAGCAGGCATGGTATAACATACAAATGATGTGTGCAGGTGACAGTGAAGAGACGGCGGAGGAGCGTTCAGGCGGCGACAGTTCCAAGTCGAACTCCGCGACATCGGAGCACAGCGCGGCCGGCGCGTCCAGCCAGAGCTCCTCTTCCGGCAGTCTGCGCCGCCGACCGCACCCGGTAAGTGCCCTAATAACTGATGATTTTACAAACTTGCTAAATTATGCATAAACTCGGCAGATTTCTATTATGTCCATTATACAGGCCTTATTAGCAATTGTCAAAAGCATTATGTGGCCTTAACCAACACCTCAAGACTTCGTAAAGCCCTAAGAACACTTGCCTCCCGATCGGTCGAGCAATGGCCTACTTGAAAGCACTGATCTGAAATTGCGAGGTCATGTTGGCCGCTGCAAACATTTGCGAAATGGGAAATTATCGATTCATCCAACACCAGTGTGAGTGCGGCGCTCCCGAATAGACTGTCCCATCTGCTGGAGTATCCCAAATGTCCCCTCGCCTGCACCCTTGACGATCTGAACAACGCCTCCAACCTCGCGAAAAACACCAGCCAGTTACAAGGCCCAAACAGTATAATATTCAAGGCAATGGCACGTAAAATTTAATCGGAGAGGCAACCGGATGGCGAATGGTAATCTGGGTCTTGAAATGATACCGAACCCCCTCGTACCGTCCGAATGGACCCCACATGGACGGGGGCGGAGATA
This sequence comes from Agrochola lychnidis, assembly GCA_963680765.1. Lineage (NCBI taxonomy): Eukaryota > Metazoa > Arthropoda > Insecta > Lepidoptera > Noctuidae > Agrochola > Agrochola lychnidis. The sequence goes on along the minus strand of OY796868.1, from coordinate 9,681,561 downwards.
TGGAGGATGGTTTTTGATATGGCATTTAAAATTTAAGCTCTAATAAGTGCAAGGAATTTGTGTGTATCAATACCATCTGGTTTTGATAAAATTCACCCTCATTTTCGGTGATAAATCATCAGTAAGGAGTTTCGAGAATTGTATACATTATTTAAATTATAACGATGTTGGGGGGTGGCAACCGGATTGTATTGATACACACAAATTCCATGCATTTATTAGAGCTTAAATTTTGAGTATCAAGTCAAAAGAAAAATGTATTGCCCCCATCCCCCATATCTCCGCCCCCGTCCATTTGGGGTCCATTCGGACGGTACGGGGGGGTTCGGTATCACTTCAAGACTCGGATTACCACTCGCCATCCGGTTGCCTCTCCGATTAAATTTAACGTGCCATTGCTTTAACCATAAGTAATATAGATGTACCGTCGAAACGAAAAGAAGAGAACTAGCCACTAGGAGACAATTAAATCAAAGAGGCATTCGGAAGAGGTCCATTACAAGTATATTGACGTTATGTGTTGTTCCGCAGCAGGTGAACGCGAACCACCACCAGCATCAACAGCAGCCGCAGTACACGCACCTCAACCACCAGCACTCCGCGCACTCCGCCAGGTACGCACCTACCACCTACACATGTCTGTATACGGCAGACAAACACTACGTACTAGGCCGTTAATATCTAGTTAGGCACCTGTCCCACCGCCGCCAAGGAAGCGATTAGCTATCGACTATTTTCCCGCTCAAGCACAGATTAATATTTATTTCCTTTGAAAGACTTACAGCTAAACAAAACAGACTAAGAGCTTGAAAATGTGACTAACAGCCAATTACAAGTCTTCACAATTAACAGCATAATAATAAAAGAAATCTATGAACAACACAGTACTGCCAACGAAAACAATAAACCGCCAAAGCTATATAAAACTATAAGAATACTAATACAATACATATGGTAAAATTAGGCTACTGAGGCTAACATAATCTGAGCAATATCACGCATCAGGTGAAAAAGTAGATGGTTGGAAATATAGATGGTTCACTCCGCAAAATCATTTAAATAAAAAGTGACTCTTGCTACCATACAATAAAGTGTAATTCAGGTCGCACAGCGCTAATTACCTACAGTTATATTCACCTAGAAGTGGCCTCTCTTTCTATCACGTAACTCGACTATATTCACTGAATTGGCCCAAGAAGTCTATCCCGCCGCGTACTAGCTTAATACCTAAAATGAGGAGTGCAACATTTGTATTAATCTGTGGCTCAAGACACGTACAATAGATGTAGGTCCCGGGTCAGTAAAAGAGATGCATATATTAATAGTTGATCGCTGACTTCTCACTGCCAGCGGAAACTCCACTAGTTTGTTGCAGCAATAAGAGATATCGAAGAAAAAAAAAATAGTGGCACTCCGGGAGTGCCGACAAAAGTGAAAACTTGAACAATTTTATTGTGCAGGACATACTTTTCTTTTTTGAAGTCGGTAAAAAAGGGAAATTTCAATCATGTCGTTGTCATGTTTGGAATGTCATTAATCCCAAAGAAAATGTATCGCGCGTTGATGTCTTTTTAATGGTCAAAAACTAGTGTCGGTAACAGTGTCGCGAGTTCAATTGTTTTGTCCCATCTCAAAAATGCCCAACGCGCCTAAAGAAGTTTTCACTTCAAAAACTCACTCAGCAACGCTCGCTGGGCGGGCAGAACACTCGCTGAGTGACTCTTGCTCAGTAATTACGCATACTTGCAAGTGACTGGGCAATAATAAAGTAAATACGTTTATTTGCGGTAAACATGACGCGAAGAAAGAGCACAAACAGTTGGGGCAAACTATGCGTCACATCCACGCAAAACGGCCATCGCTCAGCATAATGCTGCGACCAAGGCTCGGAAACCGGTTAAATTTTCAAACCGTTATTATGTACTTGACGCAAAAACCTTTACATTCGGTTTCGTTCGTATAAACCGGTTTTTATTAACCGGTTTTGAAGGAGTATTTACATAAAGGTTTTTTTGGATTAAACGGTCTAGAGCAATATTAACCGGTTTTTTGTTTGGTTTTTATTCAGCGTGACGTGACAAGTAATCACAAGTTGCAACGCGTTTACCGACATGCCGCTCGTCGAATAAACCGGTTAATAATTTAAAATAAAGTTCTTAAAAAGTTTACGTTCTTAAGAAAAGATCGGAGTAAAACTCAAATAAACGGGTTTTAAACGGTATTTTTTAAACCGGTTCCGAGCTTTTGCTGCGACCCTATGCGAGACAGAGCCCTAGCGCTAAGCAATCATTCTACTCGTCGCACTCGCTCATAGCCCAGCGACAAAACTAGCCGAACTACTCACTCGCTGCTCCTCGACTCGTTTCTAGTTGCTAGCTACTCCGTTTCCGCTAATCGTGGCGATGTTAGGACAGGTGCCTAATAAACAAACTTCGATTAGCTAGTAAAGCGTCACTCAGTCCTGTGCCTCCTTCCTCTTTGCCATATTAATGACCGCGTACTGTACATAATTACATACAGTACGACACAACTTCGATGTAGCTTCGGCAAAATTCGTAAAACCGATCACCATCCGTACTGAGTGCGCCTTCAAAATTACCGATATTTATACTGCTTTAGGTGGAAATTATCTTTACGCAAACGCAGTAACTTGTAAAGAATATAACCAAATACATTCGTAAAATTGAAATGAAAGAATGCAATTTTTCAAATCTATGCTACATTTAAGTTGTGTCGTACTGTACTTTATATCAGGTAGCAATATTAGTGCAAAAATGTTTAGGGTGGAAAGTACTTGTAAAAGCACTTGTTACTTAAATATTTTTATGTTCAGGGGGCCTACCACCAGCTCAAAAGCAATATTATTTTACTTCTTTTTACTTCAGTGTGGGAAAGAGATGAAGCTCTACAGGACGTATGGCTCCATCTCTTTCTCCCACTGAAGTAATATTAAAATAATACTGCTTATAAGCTGGTGGTAGGCCTCCTGGTGCTTTTTTTAAAGAAATGCTTTCTAATTGGGTTAGGGTTGATATTAGTTATTTATGCAACTGTTGTATAATAAGGGGTATTAAAACACGAATTTTGGGTTAATACCCCTTATTATACAATAGTATCACACGAGTGTTTTAATACCTAATTATGTACAGTTGCATACAAGACCATGATATGAATCCTCTATAAAAGGTTCTGAAACCATAGGGTGTTGTACAACATTATTTTCTCGACTTTTCTGGGTAATAATTTGTTTGTTATGTATCTGGTACTTATTGAAAGAACTACATTGTCCTCCCATACCTATTAACACTGTTATTTGAAAGTATTGTAAAAGCCAATTATTTTTAAAAGAGTAACCGTGTAGTTTCTTGCCGGCTCTTCTCCATAGGAAACAACCAATGGGAACCTAGCTTCTGACGTTTCATAAGTGCCCATGTAGGTTTATGGGATACGTCGTGAATTCGAATAACCTACAAGTTTTTTTTTTAATTACGGCGCTGTATTAGTGAAACGCGCGTGCATGACAATGTTCTTTTTTTGAAATTCGATTTGCATATTGAAATTTAGTACAACATTACAACACTCATTTGGATGATATTATGGTTACTATGACTGACACTGGCTGTTTTAATGTTGGCAATAAGCTAACTGTTTCAGAAACTTTTATAGAGGTTTTATAGCATGTGTGTAGATAAAATTTATTATGTGTTCATTTCTACGAACGGTAATTGTGTCATGCATTCAGTATGTGTGCCTGCGTCTGTCGACAAATTCATAAATCTGTTCCAATTTTTCTGTTAGAAATATGGAAAATTGGAATGCACGAGTAGAATTCAGTTGTTGATGTTTTTATTGTAGATTAGGGGATTTATTTGTAAACGTTGCTTTAAAGTTGAGAAACGATTTAACATAAAATTTATATTAAAACATTAATTTCTGTGTTCCATCTGTTAACTTTAAGCATTACTTAACTTTAAGCAACGATTATAAAGATTGGGGAAAGTAGTTGTAAAGTTTAAATGTTCTGTGTTCAGTAGTAAGCTTCTAATTGGACCCAGTTAAGTAGAAAAGATCCAACCAACATTTTGTTAGTTTTGAGTTAATGCGATTGGAAGTTTAGAAGTGTAAACAAAAATATCAGGCAAAGTTATAATCATCTGGTAGTTTTTGTTAGGGCAATGTCATCAGACCGCCAGGATCTTTTGTGCAAATATAAAACATGATGTGTAGATTCTGCGTCATGTACGTAACTCAATTTCAAAAAAATTGTTGGTTGGATCTATTCTACTTAACAGGGTCCAATTGTGAATACGCATGGTAGAGTAATCACAGTAATTTAATACCGTGAACAAAATGCATGGTAATTATGTCATCATGTAAATGTTATGTAGTTTAAGCACGCACCCGTAGCGCTTAAAGTATGCACGTCCCGCACTAGATAGAGCCGCACTTGCCTTTCAGAGTTCACAAGAGCTGGCTTTTCTCATGTTGCTGTTTCGTACGCAGAGAGAGCGAGAGCCCTCTGCCGGGCGCTCACGACGACTACGTCAACAGAGATGCGCTGCGAGACTACGCGAATCGGGACTCTCTGGGTGACGACTATGGGGACGACTACGCGAATAGAGAGGCAATACGAGAAGCTCGCGAGAGGGAGCGGGACCGCGAGCGCGAGCGGCAGGCTGGTGACTACCGCGAGTATGTGAACGCGCCCGCCGCGTGGCAGGACGGCGACGACAACCGCAACACGCAGCGCCGACAGACCAACCGCAGTGAGTACTACACTTACGTTTAATATTATGCTCCCAAACATACTTAAGCCTCGTTTATACGAAGAGAGTTTCTCGATCGTCGAAAGGCTGAAATTTCCACACGATTTGTAACACTCATGTCTCGCACACTCGAATTCGATTTTTTACGTGAACTCTAATGCGATTTTCTCGAACTTTGGTTTGATAACTCGAAATAAAAATTTTGGTAGTCGAACGCTGTCAATTTTGATTCTCGCATTTCGAGATGCGAGTATCGTACGAACTGATTACACGAGTTAATTTCGATAATTGCGTAATCGAGTCGAGAAACTCTCATTGTGTAAACGATGTATGAAAAAAAAGCTAGGTCAGTTCTATTTTCGAACGCGGGCAGTTGGCACTTACTATCACACTATATCACTACAAACCTTTGAAACTACTCTGTTTATCCAATACTATTGCAGCAACGATGCTTACTCTTAATATTAATCGAGCAGCGTTGAACCATTGTAAACTTTCTACAAGTGGGATTGGGACGGAACTAATGAAAAAACGCGTGATTATTAAAAAACAGCCTATTTTGTGGAGTCCGACCGAAAAAATTGTTTTGTTTTCGGCCGAATACATAAATAGATATTTCGATCGAAAATTGCAGGAAAAGCTAAACGTATTTCGGCCAAACTCTATTGTTCTGTCAGTAAATGCTGTTCGGCTTCTAAATGCGTTTAAATACATCTGTAATGTGTGCGTCGCAGGTATAAGCAACAACGTGTCGGCGGCGATGTCTTTAGTGTCAGAACACGGCGCGAACAACTTCGCCACGATACGAACCACCAGCATCGTCACCAAGCAGCAGAAGGAACACAACCAGGTAGTTAACTATTCTAATGATAGAAAAATACTGCCTATTACTGTCGCACTGCAGAGCAAAATGCCTCTTCTCATACAGAGAAGGCACGAGCATTGATCACCACGCTTACTCAAGACGGGTTGACGATTTCAGATTTATATTTACTATAAGTTCAGGTTTCTCACAATTTATTCATAATTTTAATGTTTATTTGTTGTTGTTGTGACTTCTGTATAATAGGTATTGATATGTTTCAGTAATAATTGAGTCGCCGATGTGATACATTGTTTCCCCATTAAATGGGTATTCTCGTTTTATATTTGTGTATTTTTTCCCACTTAATCACAACATAGACGCCGCTTTCCAGTAAAAATTGGCAAAAAACTTGTTTGTTTGACCCAATCTGTTAATCTGATACTTCTAACCTCTATCTGTTTGCCGGAACCCGCCTCGTCAACGCCAGCTGTCGCTGAAAACCAGCGCTGTGGCTTTGTCTTGCATAGTGTCGCAGCATTGTGCTGAGTGATGCCCGTGTTGCGCGGATGTGACGCAGATTTCCCCACAACTATTTTTTGTTGTGATTTTGTTTTTTATTTCTTGAATTTTTTCTATAAAAGAGCAGATAAGCAGGTGTTGATTGGTTTCAGGAGATGCACGAGCAGATGTCAGGGTACAAGCGCATGAGACGTGAGCACCAGGCGGCGCTGCTGAAGCTGGAGGAGCGCTGCAAGGCCGACGTGGACGCGCACAAGGCGCAGCTCGACCGCGAGTACGAGGCGCTGCTGCAGCTGCTGTCGCGCGAGCTGGAGCGGCTGCAGGTACCTCACGTGCTAGCTCACGGTGCCAGCTTACAGTATCTTCGACATTATCCAACCAAATTTTGTTCAAACAAACAAAATCTTTACGTAACCATTTGCAGGTTGCAGGGCAATTTCAGCGCAAGATTGGTCAGGGTATAATAGTTGCACTGCATATGGTTTAAAATCGCTTGACATTTCAAATGACACCAGACGTTTTGTAATGTTTTGTCAAGTATTGGCCTGCTATTATATTGTGTGTGTGGAAAGTTTGACCACTACTTATCCAATCTGGCTTTATATCATCAACCCATCACAAGAGATTGCTAGAGCTGAGCGAGAAGAGTAGATAATTATTGTTACAAACCCAACTACACTAACAAAATTTTAAAAAGCATCTTATTCAGCGATTTTGTTGAGTTCCCATAAATATATTGTCAACGTGCAGTGAACACCTAAAATTAATTCTTTTTATTTATTTGTTGTACTTTGAACAAACGTCCACAGTTCTAAGACGATAAGAGAATCTCCGAAAACGTCAATGATGGGCATTTTTCAGAGAATTTTTATCTTCCCTATAAAATATCACGAGGTTTTCACTGCACATGTATATTCAAAAATCACGTTCCTTATCTAAAAATATCGTTTCTAACAAGATTTCCTTGTCATTCCAGACAAAACACGCACAAGAATTAGAACGCAAGCAGAAACAGAACGCGGCAGCAGAGAAGAAGTTAATCAAAGACATCACTGCGAGACAGGAGCAGGACCGCAAGGCGTTCGAGACGCAGCGCAAGCGCGAGTACAAGGCCAACAAGGAGCGGTGGAAAAAGGAGCTCAGTATGGACGACGCCACGCCCAAGAGACAGCGGGATGCTACGCTGCAGTACGTATTTGTTGAATTATAAGTCTTCAGCCCGATGGGGTTTGATGTTTCAACGCCGCAGACTCGTCTCCCGGGCTGCACGTCCGGTGTACGTGCGTTGCAACGCCGAAACGCACCGCGTGGCATACTATGGATATTTGTATGTAAGATGCCGCAGCGACACTGTTCCAGCGCCGCGCCACTGCTGCAACGCATCATGTGCATCGGCCCTCTGGGGATGAGTTACCAAAAAAACAATGACACAACTAACTTTTACTTATAAACAGAAGTGTAAAGGGCGATTACCACGTTCCTAACTTTAAAAATTACGAATTATTATCGCCTATTATGGGATGAATTTCCAAAACAACTTCCTCATTTCTAACTTCAAAAATTACGATCTTCCATACAATCTTTACTGAATGTTTAAAAATCCTTCCTAAGATGCCATCTTTACGGGCGAGAGAATCTCGGCGATAATCTCGCCGTACCACCAAATTCAATAGAAACTGAACCAATCTCCACACGGCGAAATCATCGCATCGATAATTTGAAGGAATGATTTGACTATCATCGCGATACTGCTGACGCCCAGTCAGCAGTATCGCGGCGATAGTCAAGCTATCATTCATTCATATTTTTTATCCTGGACCTATTCTTATTAGTGTGTAAAAGATTCTAGAAAAGAAGAAAAAAGCAGATACCTACTAGCTTTAATTTGCTTTTGGCGATGCGGATATTAGGCCAGATGCAATCTGGCCGTCAGTTATTGCCTACTTCGAAATAGTCACCGATGGCATGTATTATCATATCAAACCTTCACTGTATGCATGTGTATTGCCTTAATAAAAAATAAAAAAATGTTTTTTTTCTGTAATATATTTTACTTGGAAAATAGTTTTTGGTTTTTTGTAAACTGTGTTTTATTTCTGATATAAAAATGTATTATTATAATGTGATGTCACACGTACATTACAGATCTCAGAAGGACAACCTAAAGCAAGCGGAGGCGGCGGAAGAGATGCGGCTGGTGCGGTCGCAGCGCGAGTACCTCGAGCTGGAGCTGCGGCGCTTCCGCCGGCGTCGCATGCTGGCGCTGCACCACAAGGAGCAGGAGCTGCTGCGGGAGGTACGCGTGCACACGCTGCTTCACTTTACATTTATACCTGTACTTCCGCCGGCGTCGCATGCTGGCGCTGCACCACAAGGAGCAGGAGCTGCTGCGGGAGGTACGCGTGCACACGCTGCTTCACTTTACATTTATACCTGTACTTCCGCCGGCGTCGCATGCTGGCGCTGCACCACAAGGAGCAGGAGCTGCTGCGGGAGGTACGCGTGCACACGCTGCTTCACTTTACATTTATACCTGTACTTCCGCCGGCGTCGCATGCTGGCGCTGCACCACAAGGAGCAGGAGCTGCTGCGGGAGGTACGCGTGCACACGCTGCTTCACTTTACATTTATACCTGTACTTCCGCCGGCGTCGCATGCTGGCGCTGCACCACAAGGAGCAGGAGCTGCTGCGGGAGGTACGCGTGCACACGCTGCTTCACTTTACATTTATACCTGTACTTCCGCCGGCGTCGCATGCTGGCGCTGCACCACAAGGAGCAGGAGCTGCTGCGGGAGGTACGCGTGCACACGCTGCTTCACTTTACATTTATACCTGTACTTCCGCCGGCGTCGCATGCTGGCGCTGCACCACAAGGAGCAGGAGCTGCTGCGGGAGGTACGCGTGCACACGCTGCTTCACTTTACATTTATACCTGTACTTCCGCCGGCGTCGCATGCTGGCGCTGCACCACAAGGAGCAGGAGCTGCTGCGGGAGGTACGCGTGCACACGCTGCTTCACTTTACATTTATACCTGTACTTCCGCCGGCGTCGCATGCTGGCGCTGCACCACAAGGAGCAGGAGCTGCTGCGGGAGGTACGCGTGCACACGCTGCTTCACTTTACATTTATACCTGTACTTCCGCCGGCGTCGCATGCTGGCGCTGCACCACAAGGAGCAGGAGCTGCTGCGGGAGGTACGCGTGCACACGCTGCTTCACTTTACATTTATACCTGTACTTCCGCCGGCGTCGCATGCTGGCGCTGCACCACAAGGAGCAGGAGCTGCTGCGGGAGGTACGCGTGCACACGCTGCTTCACTTTACATTTATACCTGTACTTCCGCCGGCGTCGCATGCTGGCGCTGCACCACAAGGAGCAGGAGCTGCTGCGGGAGGTACGCGTGCACACGCTGCTTCACTTTACATTTATACCTGTACTTCCGCCGGCGTCGCATGCTGGCGCTGCACCACAAGGAGCAGGAGCTGCTGCGGGAGGTACGCGTGCACACGCTGCTTCACTTTACATTTATACCTGTACTTCCGCCGGCGTCGCATGCTGGCGCTGCACCACAAGGAGCAGGAGCTGCTGCGGGAGGTACGCGTGCACACGCTGCTTCACTTTACATTTATACCTGTACTTCCGCCGGCGTCGCATGCTGGCGCTGCACCACAAGGAGCAGGAGCTGCTGCGGGAGGTACGCGTGCACACGCTGCTTCACTTTACATTTATACCTGTACTTCCGCCGGCGTCGCATGCTGGCGCTGCACCACAAGGAGCAGGAGCTGCTGCGGGAGGTACGCGTGCACACGCTGCTTCACTTTACATTTATACCTGTACTTCCGCCGGCGTCGCATGCTGGCGCTGCACCACAAGGAGCAGGAGCTGCTGCGGGAGGTACGCGTGCACACGCTGCTTCACTTTACATTTATACCTGTACTTCCGCCGGCGTCGCATGCTGGCGCTGCACCACAAGGAGCAGGAGCTGCTGCGGGAGGTACGCGTGCACACGCTGCTTCACTTTACATTTATACCTGTACTTCCGCCGGCGTCGCATGCTGGCGCTGCACCACAAGGAGCAGGAGCTGCTGCGGGAGGTACGCGTGCACACGCTGCTTCACTTTACATTTATACCTGTACTTCCGCCGGCGTCGCATGCTGGCGCTGCACCACAAGGAGCAGGAGCTGCTGCGGGAGGTACGCGTGCACACGCTGCTTCACTTTACATTTATACCTGTACTTCCGCCGGCGTCGCATGCTGGCGCTGCACCACAAGGAGCAGGAGCTGCTGCGGGAGGTACGCGTGCACACGCTGCTTCACTTTACATTTATACCTGTACTTCCGCCGGCGTCGCATGCTGGCGCTGCACCACAAGGAGCAGGAGCTGCTGCGGGAGGTACGCGTGCACACGCTGCTTCACTTTACATTTATACCTGTACTTCCGCCGGCGTCGCATGCTGGCGCTGCACCACAAGGAGCAGGAGCTGCTGCGGGAGGTACGCGTGCACACGCTGCTTCACTTTACATTTATACCTGTACTTCCGCCGGCGTCGCATGCTGGCGCTGCACCACAAGGAGCAGGAGCTGCTGCGGGAGGTACGCGTGCACACGCTGCTTCACTTTACATTTATACCTGTACTTCCGCCGGCGTCGCATGCTGGCGCTGCACCACAAGGAGCAGGAGCTGCTGCGGGAGGTACGCGTGCACACGCTGCTTCACTTTACATTTATACCTGTACTTCCGCCGGCGTCGCATGCTGGCGCTGCACCACAAGGAGCAGGAGCTGCTGCGGGAGGTACGCGTGCACACGCTGCTTCACTTTACATTTATACCTGTACTTCCGCCGGCGTCGCATGCTGGCGCTGCACCACAAGGAGCAGGAGCTGCTGCGGGAGGTACGCGTGCACACGCTGCTTCACTTTACATTTATACCTGTACTTCCGCCGGCGTCGCATGCTGGCGCTGCACCACAAGGAGCAGGAGCTGCTGCGGGAGGTACGCGTGCACACGCTGCTTCACTTTACATTTATACCTGTACTTCCGCCGGCGTCGCATGCTGGCGCTGCACCACAAGGAGCAGGAGCTGCTGCGGGAGGTACGCGTGCACACGCTGCTTCACTTTACATTTATACCTGTACTTCCGCCGGCGTCGCATGCTGGCGCTGCACCACAAGGAGCAGGAGCTGCTGCGGGAGGTACGCGTGCACACGCTGCTTCACTTTACATTTATACCTGTACTTCCGCCGGCGTCGCATGCTGGCGCTGCACCACAAGGAGCAGGAGCTGCTGCGGGAGGTACGCGTGCACACGCTGCTTCACTTTACATTTATACCTGTACTTCCGCCGGCGTCGCATGCTGGCGCTGCACCACAAGGAGCAGGAGCTGCTGCGGGAGGTACGCGTGCACACGCTGCTTCACTTTACATTTATACCTGTACTTCCGCCGGCGTCGCATGCTGGCGCTGCACCACAAGGAGCAGGAGCTGCTGCGGGAGGTACGCGTGCACACGCTGCTTCACTTTACATTTATACCTGTACTTCCGCCGGCGTCGCATGCTGGCGCTGCACCACAAGGAGCAGGAGCTGCTGCGGGAGGTACGCGTGCACACGCTGCTTCACTTTACATTTATACCTGTACTTCCGCCGGCGTCGCATGCTGGCGCTGCACCACAAGGAGCAGGAGCTGCTGCGGGAGGTACGCGTGCACACGCTGCTTCACTAGACATTCATACCTCTACTTCACGCCTGGATTATCAAGGAGTTTCGTGATAGGATGATTGTATAAAAAAGCGGGTTTTTAGGACCCAACTCTTGATACAGATCACAGCAGGTTGATCTTCGGAAAGAAACTACATGTTTTAGCTGTTTCTTTATAATAATAATAATTTCATTTATTTCAAGTAATTTACACCCATAACCGAAATAAATAAAAAAAAAACAATTAAAATAAAATCTCATTTAACCAAATAGGGAAAAGTTCGTCGAAAAATGGGAAAATTCGGGATAACTGAAAGTGGTTTTTTTTTCTATTGGATTTTTGTATGAATTATTAAAATTCGGACAAAATGATTTCTGTCGGGTCCACTAGTTTAAAATAAAAGCTTTAGGAAGGATCCATAAAATTTACGTAATAACAAAGTTCACAACTAAATAAACTCAACTTAGCGAGTACTAAATTCGTGTGTATATCGTTTGCAGGAGCTGAACAAGCGACAGAACCAGCTAGAACAAGCGCACGCCATGTTGTTACGTCATCACGAGAAGACGCAGGAGCTCGAGTACAGACAGCAGAAGGGCGTGCATGCGCTTAGGTACATACACACGACACTACAAGTTTACCCTGTAAACCCTGGCAAAATTTCATAGACGCCATGGGTATCGGCATCTAATAGCAACAAAAAAGTACATTGAAGTACATTGCTTTCAAAGTCACCATAGTGGCTAAATTGGAAAGCTGTGACGTTGCTACAAGTCATGGGACAGTCCAAAATCTGATTTGTTATGTCAGCTTTCTGGGGCATTCTTGTAAGTTGGTGGTATATCCACTTCTGACAATGTGTTTAAGCTGCATATTGCCATGGGCTTTATTCGGTGTAACACCAGCACGCGTAGCATGACCACCGTAGAAACGAGCTTTGTCGACGGAAGAATAGACAAAATGACAGATAAACAATCACAATCTGTCATTTTGTCTATTCTTCCGTCGACAAAACTCGTTTCTACGGTGGTCATGCTACGCGTGCTGGTGTGGTACAGCTTGCATCTCTAATGAGCTGTTTCATAGGGGAAATTTTTTAACTGACAAGTTAAGTGCTTATCCACACAGGCCGATCCACCAGCTTAAGCTACATTTGCTGGGGTTGGTCCGTGGATCGGTGACCATCTTTACATATCGAGACTCCTTCGTGCCTCGGAAAGCATGTTAAACTGTTGGTCCCGGCTGTCATTCGTGGATCTTTGACAGTCGTTACGGGTCGTCAGAAGCCCGAAAGTCTGACAACCAGTCTTACCAAGGGGTATCGTATTACCCAGTTACTGGGTTGTGGAGGTCAGATAGGCAGTCACTCCATGTAAAATACTGGTCTTCATCCGGTTAGACTGGAAGCCGACCCCAAAATAGTTAGGAAAAGGCTATGCAGATTGATTAAGTGCTTATCCTGTCACTGTTAAGATTGTGGAGTGGAGAGTAACAACGTGTTGTTGTGTCGCAGAGAGGAGCAGTTGTCGAACCAGCACGGCACAGAGCTGGCCAACCAGCGCGAGTACATGCAGCGAGCTGAACATGAGTTGCGCAAGAAACATGCGCTGCAGCTCAAGCAGCAGCCCAAGAGTCTCAAGGTAAATAATAATATCGCCCTTCTTCACACTACCTCCAGATCAAGTGCCTTCTGGACACGAACTAATTGGCAGATCCAGTCTGCCCAAACCAGCTATCATTGGCTCATCCTAAACAAAGTATGAGTTTCGTGCCTCTTCACAGGATATGTGTCATCTTTTTAGGGTTCCATATGGGACCCTATTACTAAGACTCTTCTGTCCGTTCGTCTGTCTGTATGTCCGTCTGTCACCAGGCTGTATCTCATGAACCGTGATAGTTAAACAGTTGAAATTTTCACAGATGATGTATTTCTGTTGGCGCTGTAACAACAAATATTAAAAAACAAAATAAAATAAATATTTAAGGGGGCTCCCATACAACAGACATTTTTTTTTTTTTTGCTGTTTTTATAGATAATGGTACGGAACCCTTCGTCCGCGAGTCCGTTTCGCATTTGGCCAGTTTTTTCTTCTACGTAATTCATGCTATTTAGTGTGGACGAATACAAAAGTTCCCTAATAGCTGTCTTAGACAAGCTTGACGCTAAAATACAGACAAACGAACCGATAAGTAAAGTCAGTCTTAAAATTTGATACAGTAAGTAACCCTCAAACACGACTAGTTTTGGCATAAATACTAATAACAGTACTTATATGTTTACAGCAAAAGGAGATGCAAATACGCAAGCAATTTCGAGAGACGTGCAAAATACAGACGCGTCAGTACAAGGCGCTTAAAGCGCAGATACTGCAGATGACCGCTAAGGTAAGCTTTGATTCTCCATGAGTAAGTGCTGTTATGTTATTCTAACTGACTAGTCAGTAGAAGGTACTGCTAATTATTGGTACTGCTAATTATTGGTACTGCTAATAATTATTATTTCGATTACTGTGAAAATGCAACTGCTTGAAAATGTTCAGGGATCAAGATCTATCCTGGCTCGGAAGCTTTTCTGCCCTTACTAAATAGGAAGGAATCTTGTATCCTGAAGTCATCTGTTGGATTATCACTGTTTCACCCTTTTACTAATTGCCTTCCTGTATTGACCTAGCATTTTCCAGAGTATACGAGGGTCTACCGATTCTTTTAAAGATAGCTGTCTATTTTACTGGGTGATAAACTATACCTATATGTACTTATAGTATAGTCCGTGCAATCCACGACGACGCGCCCCACTCCGCGATTATTGTACTGTAAGCTGAACTCTAGTACGGCGCGGAGCGGAGTGGGGCGCGTCTGCGTGGATTGTGCGGACTATATATACCGCGTCTTCTGCATGTGCATATCTTTGCGGACGGGTGCTGCATTCTGCATTCAAGCCTGGATCTAGTTATTGCGGAATTCAAACAATTTTTTTTTGAAGTGAAGCGCATTGGTCATTTTTGAGATGGGAAAAACAATTGAACTCCGACACCGTTACCGACACCTCATTTTTGTAAACGCAATTGTGCTCTTTATTTATATTACGATTTATTTGTATCAATGTTCTATGCAAGTATTTTTACTTTAAAGGTTTTGGAAGTTTCTTTTTTGTGAACGCGATTGTTCTCTTTATTTAGATAACGTTACGGACCAATGTTCTATACAAGTATTTTTCTTCCACCAAGGCGATCTTGTTCAAGTTTTCACTGCCGTCGGTACTACCGCAGTGCCACTGCTTTTTTTTTTCCATAACGTTTCTCTGACTTGGGATTTCGCAAGGTAACGCCTGATTCCACAACTCATGTTACAGGAGCATCAGAAGGAAGTGATAAAGACGCTGAAGGACGAGAAGCGTCGCAAGTTGGTGCTGCTGGGCGAGCAGTACGACCAGAGCATCACTGAGATGCTACAGAAGCAAACCGTCAGGCTAGACGAGAGTCAGATGGTAAGTATTCCACTACTATTAAAATCTATATTTGTATACATATTATAAATTGAAGTCGGTGTTCGTGCCTGTCAACCGACATTCGCACGGACGTAATAAAATCGCGGCGATTTTTCGTGAACTTGATTTTCAACGCTCTGCTAAGCGCCGAGAGTTGAAAATCCAATCGCTATGGCTATCGCGGGTTGCTAGTTATAGTGTACTTTAACTAATGTAATTGGCGTTTGGTCGTTTTATTAAATAAATAAATGGCAAGGATGTCAAATCAAATGTAATTTTTTAATGTAAACACAAAGTCAATAACAAAATGATTGTTATACAGATGGAGTGCCAGCAACTGAAGATGCAGTTGGAGCATGAACTGGACATGCTGACGGCTTACCAGAGCAAGAGCAAGATGCAGGCCGAGGCGCAGCGCAACCGCGAGAGGCGCGAGCTGGAGGAGCGCGTCGCCGTCCGGAGGGCGCTGCTCGAGCAGAAGGTACGCTCCACGTGTACATGGCGCACGACACTCCTACTTCATGCTGAATAAACTATTTTTGAAGTGGAAACTTTAGGCGCGTTGGGCATTTTTGAGATGGGAAAAACAATTGAACTCGCGACATCGTTACTGACACTTCAATTTTTGTAAACGTGATTGTGCTCTTTATTTAGATAAGGTTACGAACTAGGAGCTGGAACTACAATTAATAATAATAAATTGTCAGTCTTAATTCCCCGACCATTGCTCAAAAACGAGGTGCCAGCAGTTGTTACAGCCGAGCACGTAGTTTTAAATACCCCGTCTAATAATCATAATGATAATCCAATTTTGATCCAGCCTGTCCCTTCTTGCTGTCCTCCCCCCAGTGACGCCTTAAACCGAAGTTAGTACCCCACAGGGGGTGCCCTTAGCGAGCATTCGCTTAATTTTAATTTAGAATAGTTTATTTGCTTCTGGCTGGAGGCTCTATGTGTAATAGTTTAAGGCACCCACAGGAAAGTTCGGTTAAGCAGCCAAGACCTTAGTGGTCAAAACTGCGAGAGGCCACAGTTAAACAAATGTCAGTCTTAATGTCTCACTGTAATAAAAAACATTAAACTAACATTTAATAAAGAAATCTTGATGTTTTATAAAGCCGTAATAACCGAGCGAAGAAAGAGCGGGTCGCAAGTATAATATAATGTAACGTAATGTTTGTATTTTAGATGGAGTCGGAGGGTGCGCAGTTCGTCGCCGAGCGCGCGGAGCGCACGCGGCTGCTGCACGAAAGACACGAGCGCGAGCTCGAGCACTTCGATATGGAGAGCGCGCGCCTTGGCTTCAGGTCAGCACGACACACACAGTCCTTTCACAGTTATTTTACCTCTGATATTACATCACTGTCAAAATCTTTGTTGTCGCTATAATAAAGTTGCTTTTGAGTTGCTGCTACTGACAAGTCTGTCGAATACATCATACTTCCGAGAGTGTCAAACACCTCGCTTAGAATAAAAGTACACTTTACAAAAAAAAGAAATGGTTTTACAATTAAAACTTATGGGTATCGAATATCGGTATCTAATAGCAAAAATAGATTTTAAAAGTGCACTCGTGTCGGAATTGGTTACTTGAAATTATGTCTATAAATAATCCTTTTCTTACTTGTTAGATACCGATATACATGACGTCCGTGAAGTTTAACCCTGTATGCTTATGCGATAATGGCTAACAAGTTTTTATTCTGTCGTGTGCAGCGCGATGGCGATCGCGGAGGGCAGCCGGGAGGGCTACGGCGAGGAGGAGCAGTCGCTGTCGGGCTCCATGCTGTCGCTGGCGCACAGCAACTCGTCGGCCAGCTTCGCGGCCGGCTCGCTGTAACGCGCGAGCGCCGCCTAATGCTGATGCCAAACCCAACCCTGCGCGCTTGTACACGCGAGTGTACGCTTCAGTAGATCATTGCTTGCTCGTATTCGTGATGGAAACTGTGACGGGCCCGCGATCCCCTCGCCGTCCATATTCATGACTCGAACGCCACTGTGATAAGGCGGAAGAACGAATATTGACGGCGCAGTAATCGTAGTCGACGACGCCAACTATAGAACGCTATGACGCTCACAAAATTTTGTGGACCGGGGTGTAAGTATTGTAAATTTTTCATCGCGAATTTTTTTGAAGTGTCATACACTCATTGCGCTCTCTAGTATTCGGAGCGGTTACATACGATTGATTGTTGTTATTGTCGTTAGCAATGTTCACGGGCTACCTCATTAGACTTGTTACGAAAATTATATGTGTTGATTGATTGAATCGTGTGAGTATATTGTGGTCCGCAGAAGTATTATTTCGAGTATTGGGCACGGTACAATGTTTTGGCACCAGCATTAGAACTCCACGTCCCATTCTTAATACTGAGACTGTCTGCCCTCCCGCGGTATGTAAATTCATGTTATTGACAACATGAGATTATTTAATATACTGTTGGACACTGATAATATTAGCCTAATTTTTTTATATTTTTTTGTTACGTCTTCCAAAGTGAAAAAGTACGGCCATTTGTCAAATGGTTCGGGAGGGCATTTCCTATTTTATTACACTATTAAGTTTATTGCACTCCATAATTAAATAATTATCTCTTAGCCAGTCGAGTCGAGGAATAAACAGGAAAGTTGCAGCACGCAATAATAGCCATTATTTGTATTGAAATAGGGTTACTATTGTCTGTTGTAATGAGACACAAACATTATTCCCGACCCAGTTGTTAATGGATCACCATGTTTCTGGTGTTTTGGCAAATAATCGCAACTGAATACATCTACATTTGTACATACATAATATTATGTAGCTTTCAGTTATATATTTTAGTTAGACGGACCACTGAGTTAAAGTGAATGATTATTTATTGTATTTTATAATGCATGTTTACTTTTAAAAATAAAAATTATTTTATATATCAGATGTTTCAGCCAACAATCGAAAAATGTGCCTAACTCTGCCTAAATGTTGTATCAAAATATCGGAAACATGTTGTTACATAATAAGAGTGAATATAACGGTAACAAAGTGGTTATACGCAAGTCTGTCTGCATATGTCTGAGGTTATTTAAATGATGCATCGATGTGAGAATGAGACGCTTCTTTTCTATTAGAGATTACTCACGGTACGACACTGTTCCGTTGGCTTGCCAGCCGTCACGGCGCTAGATAACTTTAACGAAACAAATTAGTTGTAATTTGATAAAATACGTGCTCGAAGTATCTGCACTACACCTAACATTGTTGTCACACGAGAATATTGAAATGAACACTTAATGTAAAACTTAATTTATTCGCGTCTGAATATTCGATCTCTTAGACATAAGAAATTTTATCATCGTCTCTAGAATATTATTAGACCGTCCATCGTTAAACCGCAGCACACGTACTACAACGGAACAGTGTCCAGTAGAGGGCATGATTAAATTTTTAAATCTAGTATTCCTGATCCAATCTTGTATAAATATATAGTTTATGGTAAGTTTCCACAGTGGTTCTAGCTGATTTTTCATCTTGATGCTCTAATGAAACAAGATTGAAAAATGTCAATACGGATTACCGCGACCACGTCAAATGATAAGGTAAACTTTGCAGAGAAACCAAGGAATGTTGATCCTCAAAGTGTACGCTTAGCAAGTTTGACAAAACGCATTAATTAGATGAAGTAGTCAGAGACGAGGCACCGAGCCGCGCGCACCCCGCCCACCTCACTGTTCACAGAGGATGTTATTATTTACAACATTAGATAGACAAAATTCTAATATTCATATCATTAGTTTTTACTTTAGGAACCATTTTTGCATATATTTAATGTAAGTTGAATTCTTTGAAGAGCGGACTGACGGTATTTGTTTATTGGCCTAGTATTGAGTTTATTAAATGTTTAATTAAAAGGGTTTTGTAACGAAAACGTTTATTATTATGCTTATTTTAGATGATTTTTAGATTTTATTAAAAGGATTGTAACACGCTTTACTAAATCATAATAGCAATGTTCAGGTGGTGCGTATCGCGCTGTATCACTGCCAGGTACGTTGTGGAAATATATAAAGTTTATGTATTATTGTGGATATGGATTAGCGAGCACACGATTTGCCTTACGGGCGAGGGGGCGCGCCGGGCTCGGCGTTATGTATATAAAGAACAATAATTTAAATATTATAAATAATTTGTTACTTTTGTAAGGTGCGAGTGCGGTTTTGTGTACATTGGAAGTGCGACGCGGCGGACCCCGTGCGGGGCCCGACTATGTGCTATTTTCTTTATTTAGTGTCCTAATACCCTATCGTATTGTGTACTAAGCTTACCAGTCAAATATGTATAGCAAATGTATTATTTAATTTAAAATGGATTATAGTCATAAACACCCAAATTTAGTTAATACTATTTTAAAAAGTATTTTTTATTATTTTTATTAATATTCTTTTCCTAAAACATCACATGATGTGATCGTATTATTTGAGTTTGTTGGAAGTTTCTTGACGGATTTAAAATATCGAAGCCTACGTGATTTAGGTGTAAAATTATATACAAAGTGTTTGACAAAAATTAGCTGTTTTACGTAAATATCTTTACACAACGCTATTTACCCGAATATAATTATAAAATTTGCTTCGATTTCCTAGATAATGCAAGATAATGGTAAATGGCATTGTGAATAGGTATTACTTTTCGTAGACTCCACATTATCCCATCCTGAACTGACCAAATATATGACAATAATCTCTAGACACAGCCTAACTGGACTTGTCACCCTGTCTGTACATAATAGTAGACTGCGAGCGCGCGGAGTGGACCTAACCGTTGGAAGTACTCAGCTGTACATAACTCACTTGATAAACAATGTTAAACGCACATTTGGCGCAAACACTCCCAAAATACTCAACATAGGTAATTATGATATAATAGATAATATTGTTTGTTAAAATGTAAGTTATCTTGATACTAAAACAGTAGTAAAACAACAGATAAGCGCTTATCCTAGGATGTGTTATCAATCGGCTATCTGAATGACACTTTTTGTGACAAAATAATGCCGGTACTATTCCGCCACGTTTCGTCCACTGTCGATCTCCGCCGAAGTCAGTAGCCATTCGGGAACCGAAGCACTATGGAATTGAACTATAAGCTGTAACTTCGCTTGGGTGCAATAGATGGTCGGTACTTAAAGTTAGGCGCGTAGTATTTTGCTCGCTGTCATAGTCCTCTGCCTGAACGCTGGCGTAGAGTTTCGTACGACGCGAGACTTCCACACTCTGCATCAGGCCGGAAGGCTCGGGTATAGTGCGTAGGCGCGACTTTTTCCTATTCCAACCTCCCACCACTTAGCTGTTCTAGAGTTAGATGTTATCAGTTATCTGTCACCTTTCAACGGTCACGATCTACAGAATAATTATTATGAGATAGAAGTACCAAACTCGTAGTTAGCGGTCACGTATTTTGTAAATTGTAACTATACAATTTTTATATTTTACCATTGTATAGTCTTATCACAGATAGGTAGTTAGCAATATTGTGACCGATGTGACAAGGTGCGCGCGCGGCCGCCGGTTGTTGATTATAGTTTGCGATTGTTTGCGGCTCGCTCGGTGCACCGTTGTTTTCTTTTATTTTTTGTTACATAATATTTAACAATGAATTTCTAGATTCTAACTATTATCACTAATAATACTGTAATATAATCTGGTTCATGAAAAATCAAACCGAAATAAATTAAATGGAAAGAAAATCACTCCCTTGTATTATTTACTACAATGCCTTCCCCATCTTGTCATGGTCTCAGAACACGAATGAAAGTTAAGTAAAACTGTTTAAAAAATCTATTTCTGAATTAACATAAAATGTGAAACAAAAAAACAAGGATATACAACAACGATACAAAGTACATTATTTTCATGATAATCTTGAATTATGCCTAAGATTGATCTTACATTAATATTACGGTTTCGTTTTTCATAAATGCTATCAAAAATAAGAAAAAAAAATTAAACACTAATTTCTATACTACAAAACTAAAGCCGTGTCTCCACATTGCGCTGTACAATTACTGTAAAATAGAATAACCACACGGCTTATAAAATAATGCTGTGAAGACGACGGAAAATATTGTGCTTATCATAGTAAACTGGGGGCCAACCAACACCTCTATATAGCAGTATTGTTTTAATGTTACTTCAGTGAGAGAAAGAGATGGAGCTATACAGGACTTCTAGCTCAATCTCTTTCTCACACTCACTGAAAGAGGTGGTGGTAGGTCGGTGCCACGATGATGACCTCTGGCCCTCTGGTTAGTATCGAGAGTAAAAAGTATTACGAGTTGCCGAATACATAAAACATTTGCAGAATTGCTTATGATTGAGAGAACTCTGACTGAGAACCAAAAAAATCGAATTGATATAATTTTTTGCTAAAATATTTTCTACGTAGCTTTTAGTATACCGTTTCCTAGTTTGAAACTTAAAAGGCATACTGGATATTGAAGCAAACTGCCGCAATACAGTTGATGCCTATTCCATTTAAAGTCCTAAACATTTGTTTGAAACATCATTACATTAAATTAGATTTTTAGGAAAATCTAGCGATTAAAACTGGGGCGTAGTTACGATTGGATAGGTACCCCATTGATTCCTATATAAAAATAAATTTTCGGTAATCGATAAAGGCAGTTCATAGAGGATATAAATGCGGTCGTCGGAAGCAGTTTGCTAAACTAGTCTACTGCGTGGGAGAGAACGATGTGGGTTCGAGGATGCGGCAATGCATCTCGCGGATGAGAGGAACGGTGTAAGCCACGCATTCGTCCCAGCCAGGGTTGCGCCACGTGCTCTCACGCGTCTCACGACGAGCTTGCAGATCTTTATAGCCTGAGGAAAGCAGAAAATACAAAAATCAGGTTGGCGAGTGGCTTCCATCGATGCTATGGATTGCAGGTTGAAAAGATATTTGTGTGGCACATTAATTCAGCTCTGTATTTATGGCAAACAATTCGCAACATGATTTTGGGTTGCTGGAAACATTTATTGCACATCTTTATCCAGTGTTGCTGTGTTGCCAGCAACACATAATCATGTTGCGCAACTTTTGTCTTCCATAATTCGAGGCTTTAGTAATCGGGTTATTGCTTTTACATGCTGAAATACTTACACCAAATGTGATGTACATTGTAGAGTCGCCCGATCTGCGAGAAGTATCCTGCGAAGGCTTCGTTTTGAGCGCGGCGGTATGTGAGACCGCGAGCCCAGTTATTGCCCCACTCGATCATCGTGCCAGGCTTCAGACTGATGAAAATATAAGTATTTATAATTAATAGCCACTTCATTAGTAAGTATTCGCAAGGTTGCCGAGCGTAAGTTATTGAGGTTGATGGCAGATAAGTGATATTAATCTACGTAATTGAATACTCTTTTATTTGTGTTCAGTATTTTTTTTTAATACTTTTTTCCCAGTAAATGAGGTTTATCCATTCACTCAAATTATCACAGAGCTATTTTTTATGGAGGGGATATAATTCTACTACATAACACATCGGCGATTACTGGAGTAAAGATCTTATAACGTAAATAATATCGCAGTAAGATAGTTGAAGCCGTGATATATTTATATCCCTAGAGATATAGCTATATACCGTAATAAGTTATATGAACGCGGTTCATAACTGTCCTACTAGGAATATAACTATGATACGAGCACGATCTAGTAATATAACTATTAGGGCACTCCGACCAAATAGGCTAGGTTAGAACTGTGACCAGCTATGCGCGAGCCGACCGAGCGAAGCGAGCGGTGCCAAGGCAGAGATCGGCGAGCGCTACGTTGAAATTGATCGCAGTAACAAAATTAAGGCACTCCAACAGTTATGAAACGTTTTCATTTAATTATATTACGGTATATAGCTATGTTCCTAGGGATATAACTATATCACGGCTTCAACCATCTTACTGCGACATATACATGTTAGACATACCTGTAGGAACGAATCTCATAAATGTTGCTGGCCGAGCGGGGCTCTCCATTGGGCCAGAAGCTGAATGCCAGCAAGTACTGTAAGTGTCGCGACCTCACGAAGTTACCGCGCTCCACCTCGAGCGCTCGGTAGTCCTGCACGAGAAAAACAACATGCTATACTATCTGTACTAATATTATTAATGCAAAAGTAACACTGTCTGTCTGTTACCTTTCACGCGTTAATGGCTGAACGGATTTTGATGAAATTTGTCGCACAGATAGACCATGATCTGGGTTAGGACATACAATATTTTTTATTCCGGTAGTACCTTCCCGTGGGATAACTGCCTACCTTCACACAGCAAAAGCTAATGGTGCCGATTCCCTTGTTCACAAACTAAACTAAATTTAAGTTCAGTGCATCTTTTTCTTTCTATTTCATTAAGAAAAGGACAGAAGATAAATTTTAGTTTAGTCCTGTCAAATTAATCAGCGCCTGTCACTCTCCATACAAGTTTAGACGTGATTAAAAACTTGCCGACTAAAATTACGTCAATTTACGCAAGTCTCTGACTTCAAAGTCACCAATATTTATTATTGCTTTAGGTAAAAATGATGTTTACATAAACGCAGTAACTTGTTAATTCATATACCTATATACATTAGTAAAATTGAAATGAATGAATGCAAATTTTCAAATTTATGCTACATCTAGGTTGTGTCGTACTGTACCATCTTTGAATCATAAAATCTTACAACCCCCGGATGAATGGCCCGACGTGACAATTAAGTTTTCGATTGTAAAAACACTGATAACAACCTATCACAAATTGTACACAATTAACAATCATTATGATATCTTACAGCATTCTCTTTGAACATGATCTTTGCTTTGTCAATCTTCTCGAAGCCTCCAACATATCTCCACAGGTGCAGGGCCTGGTCCATGTCCCCCACAGACACGGTCCATGACCCTACCAGCTCACAGCCAAGCTCCGCTTTTTGAGAGTGCACAAACTCCACTGAAGTTTTGCTAAAAGTTTATCAAATGTTACCTTTGTGTCATACAAGTTGCCTAGTTTTAATAATGATAACAAGTACAAAGATTGATTGAATGCAATGTTTTTTTTTATGATAATAATGTGTTGATCATTCAACTTTAACATTTTTAATCTGTAAAAGCTTGTTTTCTAAAACTTAGGTAATCTTTTCATAGCTGCCACATATTAAAGTTAGCTAAAAGTTAGGAAATAAGGTTTAATTAAGCCTGGGCCAGTATTATGATAGAAACATCACTAATACTCAATTATAAGACTGATGTAAAGGGTCAAGGTTTAATGCTGATAACATTTACTATGTAGGAATTCTAATGATTTGTTACTGTAGGTAATATGCAGTGTTCTATTTACAGAATGTTGCATAATAGTCAGTCTGCTCACTGCTAGGTCATACACTAGTGTGTAAGCATCTAGATTATGTACTTATGTAAGAATATTTATGCAAACACATACTAATTTTGCAAGTATTTCTCCGTGGAGTCCGGCCTTATGTTATGTGTGTGGAGTGCATAAATTATCTCCTTGTCGCTAAGCATCCGACTGTGGGACTCCTTCGTCGGCTCTATCCTCCGCACCAGCAACTTCGAAAACCATCCATCGTCGGCGTTCGATAATCGTGCACTTGTTGAAATCAACCTACAAAAATAACTTGCATTTATGCGAAAGTTCCAAATTTAAAACCGGACACTGTACAAAACAACAATACGAAAAGTACCTCGAATTCTTCGGTATAGCTGAACTTAAACTTAACACTCTATTTAGAGAATTCATATTGAGAACAAAACACGCTTAAACACGATTCTAAACTACTAAATAAAAGGTTGATAAAAAGTAATTCTTGTTATCAATAATTGACAAAATCACTTGAAGGTTATCTTGAAAATAGATTTTGCATACGTAGTGACACCTATTATGAGTGACCGAAACTACCATATTATTTTGCGTCAAGTTAGCCAACCCGTTACCACTTTCTTTGTAAATATTATGAACTCATTGATAACTTCGAACTTCTGTCCCTGTCTGTCAAGATTAGTTTGTATTTAGCTATTTCATTTGCATGCTGTGCAGAAGTTGCGTACCGGACCATTTCAGAATCTGTCAAAATGTCACGAGTATTTCTTTAGACGCAAAAAGATTGTTTGTTATAGTCCTGCAATATTTTTTTAAACATTATGTTATCTTCGAAAAAATCTTATAACCCAATTATTGAAATGTTTTCAAAGTTATCTAAGAGATTTAAAAACCAATCAAATACGAATGCTCCCTACGTAATTTTGCGTTGTGGAAAATAGTAAAACGCGGTCACTTAAAAAGAAACGTTATGTTTATTGACTGATGGCCGACAATTTGCTGACAATAGATAAATTGTCATTTCTTTAGTCATAATTTACGAATAAATATTTTTTTATTCAGACAAGTCAATTCAAGGCTTTTCCTTTAGATCCTGCATCACACATAAAAAACCTCGTCATGGGTGAGTAGTCGCTGCAAATTGGATGTTTTTTGCGTGCAAAACTTGTTTGTAATAGTGGGCGGTGTTGTCGGTCGCAGTCTTGTAACTATGTCGGTTTGTGCAGCTTCCAGCGAGGTGACGAAGCTTCAGCAGCACCTGTCACTGCTGAAGGAAGAGTATGGGAAGTTGCAGAGTCACTGCGCGGAGGTGGAGCGCAAGTACACGCTGGCGGCCGCGTCGGCCGGCGACCTAAGCGAGACGAGCTTTGTGGCGCGCCTGCTCATGACGGTGGCCACTCTGTACGGCAGGGAGACGTACTCTGACATCACCATCAAGCTACAGAGCAAGTCCATGCCTGGGCACAAGTTCGTGCTGAATGCACGCTCCGATGACTGGAACGAGGAAGCTCTCAAGAATCTTGAGGAATTAGGTGAGGTTTAGTTTATTTATAATGATGATTAGTGTGCAGTGTAGTAATCTCATGCCCTTATCTATAATAACTAAAATTTATTTCGAATCTATTATTATGTTTTATTTGCCCAAGTTTCTGAATATGCTCATCAATACCACATCACAATTAAATTTCAGACTGGTCTACCCTACCAGACGATATTGGTGCTGCCCTCCTAAAATGGTTGTACACAGATGTGGTAGACTTGTCCCGAGGAGACACCTTTGCTTTGCAGCTGATGAAATCTGCCGCCAGCTTCAAACTTTATGGATTAGTTGGAAAGTGTGAGCAAGCTCTCATAGCATCAGTTGGAGTAAGGTATGGAATAATATGTAATTAATTTAATATTACAGATTGTTTTTATGAATGCAAGAATTCAGATAAGGCCTATGGGGATTTTATCAATAACATGTTATAATGTAAATATTAAAAATTCTTTGTACTGTACACAATCTAAACCCAGAGGAACTCAGTATCTTAATTTTATCCAATTTCTTGTCTGTTTTGTTTTTATGGTTCCGTACCTGAACAGGAAAAACAGAACCCTTATAGGATCACTTGTGTGTCTGTTTGTCTGTCACAGCCAATTTGCTCTGAATCTAATTGACTGATTAAGTTGAAATTTGGTACACATTTCAATTTCTGTGACTCAAACACGGACATGTAACTAAATTAAATGACTTTTGAAAATGGGGGTCATTTTCCAGGGCAGAGTTGAAAATTGAAAAAAAAAGTTTTGCAAACTGTACTGTGTGACATATCAAATGAAAGGACTTGTTGTGAGGATAATATCTTTTTTTTTTTTTTGTAATTTGAAATACTTTTAAATATATTTAAGAAAATAGATGAAAATTTACTATTTCCGAAACAACTTAGCCTAAAATTGAAAAAAAAAACAGAAAATTATTCTATACTTATAGATTACAGGAAACCTATAAGAAGAACCTTAAAATAACATGGTAAATCACTCAATATTGTGAATACAAACTCACATTTGCAGTTGGAATGTATGGGAGAACATGTTTTTCAACCACAACGTTAAGTTTGTCCTTGGGATGAATCATCCCAAATATGGAACCCTTCATTGTGCATGGTCCAACATGCTCTTGGGCGGTTTTTTTTTTTCATTATGTTCCATATAAATTATCGCATGTTTTTGTAACCAGTCAGTTACATGAAATCCTATACTCCATGCTAAACCAATCAAATTACCCAAATTTTTCTGCTGCTAGTACTCAGTCCCATGCAAAAGGGCTCTGTTCCACTGATTGTTGTTTGTTGAGTTCAGTTCCAAAATCCAGGCTACTATAGACAATTTCCTAGCAAAAGAAACCTTTAAGAATTGCCATCTCCAGCTGCTCTTACATTATCATTAGAGATCGGATATTCGGATGCATATTTACCTAAAATTAATATTTGGCTAAGAAATTATGGAAGTGGCTTCTTAATAAATAAAAAATTAACATAAATCCCGGAATTCCATAACATCCGGGAATGCACAACTAATCAGATACATGGTATGGAAATGACTTATCAGCCCTCTTATGACGGTTACTTTTACGGTGTTAACATAAAAATTTATATACCCACTAAACATTTTTTTACGAAACTCAAGACACCACCGATTTGTTTGTCGCTATGTGCTATGCCAATTTGGCAACCTACTTTACAACATTAGCTAGCATTTCTATAGATAAACAAGTACTAAATTTATCAATTCCAGAGTCGCGAGATTTTTGCGATCGATACAAAAGTGCATTCCATAATAGCCAACACCTTCACTTTAGGTAAATATGCATCCGATTATCCGATCACTGATTATCATACATCATTATACCATGCGTCCGTCTCATTTATTTGTCAGTTTTGTTGTTTTGCAATTTTATTTAATACTAGCTGTTGCCCGCGGGTTCGCCCGCGTGGATGTCGGAAAATATCCCACGGGAACGTACTACCAATACCGGGATTACATACCTAATAGCCGAGGAAAAGGTCATTGACTTCTACCGCAGCGCCCGTGTTGCCGTCAACCATAATTATTTGTTACGCGTAATTTTGAATCTGTGATATCTTTTAAACTTCATTTAAATGAAATGCTTTAAAGCATATTTTAATCTAAATTAAATGCTCAATTTAAGTAACATAGTTTATTGGATAAGGATTAATATAATACCGTCCAAAATAGCTTCGGAAATAACAATTACATTTTTATCAATTTCTGAAAGATAAAAATGGTAATTGTGGGTCATCCTTAGAAGATAGACATGCCATCGCGAACTTTTTTGTTGAACGTCTTAAGATGAACAATACCGTAGAACATACATTTCCGACATCTTCAACAATAGTCGTAAAATTTCAGCCAATTTACACAAAACCTTTAATGAATTATACACTAAAACCTTCCGCATGAATCACTCCGTCCATTGGTGAAATCACACATGAACATTGCAGTTTATCCTTATTATTTACTGTTTTGTGTTATGTGCCTTTTTGTCTGTGCTAAAAACAGTATTTCCGTCTTGTTTTCAGGTCCTGCGTAAAGTTCTACTCGGCAGCTGATGAGATTGGAGCATCAGCTCTCAAGGAACACTGCTCAGGACTTATATCTGCACATTGGGATGACCTGACAGGTACGATATTTTATCAAATACAAATAATTACTGCGGGCGGGTTGTGCTGCAGTCCTTCAATAAGAACTGGTCCTAAGCAGCTTTAAGAGGAGCTTCCCTAAATTGTATGTTAATTTGCTTTAATATTCTGAAAAAGTCACGCATACAATCAAAATGGAACTTTAGTATATGATTTATTGGATCTTTTTCTTTCCATATGTAAGACAGTTACGTAATTGGATTATTTTCGCTCGATTCATTTTTTATTCGAAAATCATGTCTTTTTAAAGATTATTTGAAACAAAAACAATATTACTCGGCTTTTATGTCTAAAATAAAAAAAACAAAAATATGCCTATATTAAAATATTAGGAAAATGCTCTAATTTAACATATATTTTTTCCAAATCACTAACACTACTCGTTTAGACGTCATCTTCAGTATAAAATCATTAAAAGTCGGTTATCGTCCCCTTAAATAGAGAGAAGTGGAATAAGAGTAGGGAAGCCTTTGTCTTGCAGTGGGACATCACGGGCTTAAAATAATCATCAATTTATCTGATGTAATAATATAACTTTACAATGTTGTGTTAATTACAAGTTGAATTAGCAAGGTAATGCAATATTCTGTATGGATATGATATAAGTAGTATGGTATAATACCTAACCTACATTGTGCAAAAGGTATTTAGTGAAATAATATTAGCCTTACAGAAATATTATTTCTAAGTTAGCATAACAGTGGTTTCCGAAATTTTGCAGATTTTTCCGTCAAAAACCAAATAAAGGAAAGTTTAAACAATTCTCGGGAAGTGATAAGCCCATTTGCATAGTAGGTGGAGGTATCACCTAATCTCGCGACAATTTATGAAGCCGGATTTGACGTTTCTCATGAAACACGCGGCGATAACTTTGTATGAACGTCTACGTAAAGCCCGCTTTACATTCTCAGCGGGACGTCTCGACGAGAACATTTTCCGAGAAGCAAACCTGCTTCACATTCACTGCAAAACTTCACGAGACTTGCCGAACACGAGAGTATACAGGGAATATTCGTCTATATTCTTATTGTTCTCTCTTGTTCTTCACGGTAAATGTTCTCGTCGAGACGTCCCGCCGATAATGTGGAGCGGGCTTAAGAAAAAGAGATAACAACAAGAATCTAGACGAATATTCCTTCTACACTCTAGTATTCGGCAAGTCTCGTGTAGTTTTGCAGAGAATGTGGAGCGGGCTTTAGAAATCGAACAATCTAATTCATAATCTGTTATGTATGTGTCAATGTGTGCTAGGATGGTATCTACTGTATCGGCTAGAGATGCTGTAACAGGTTAAACACGATATTTGTTATCACTGTTACACAAAAATAACAGATTCAAATATTAAATAACAAAAAATCTTCTGTTTCATAGAAAAGTGCAATATCTTCGCGGTCAAAATGAATGGAACAGCTGATTTAAAAAAAGAAAAAATAACGGACGGTTCAGATCAGAATCATGTACTGAATCCATGGTAACAGTTTTCGCGTCCATATCCCTGCCACCCTGTATAGGAAAAGGTTTTGGATTAAATTTTATTATCATAAACGTGCAGTTTATACTCAAATGAATAATATCATGAAAAATTTGAATGTGATAGATTTGCACTTGAGAAATTCCACAGACAAGGGTGGGACTTCTTTCAATAAATCTTAAAAGTGTCTCGTGATCCATTTTGACGTGCAGTCACCTTGCGACACAAGTTCTAAATGCTGAATCTGCTGTACAGCAAGTTTATAAACGATTACGTGCACGACCCACGCTCGCTCTGACGTACGTCCGCGTTATTCACTGTCTACCGCACGACGTCCGCGGTTTTCTCAATCCATGTTTTTTCGGAAACATAAAGTGGTGGTAAAATTAAACGAGAGTGGCTCATGTTTTCTCCATCTACTGGAAAAGTATAGTGATTTCCATGTTTTCTTTGTGGTGAAGTTTAAAGCCAATCGCAATTTCAAATTGGTTGTTCTGATGGGAAAAAGTAAGTTAAAATAGACTCTTTCACCTTTCACTTTAAATTTGTTCAAATCTTTCTTCTATACAGGGAACAATCTATTGCCCTTGTTAATTGGTGCTTACAAAACTAAAAGCAAGTTAAAAGTTCCGTTTGGAATCCGTGTTAGCAACTCAGTTTCCAAAATACCTTTAATAACTAAAGTTATGGGAAAGTTTGCACTGGAAAAGTATGACTTTTTCGGTAGGACTAGTCCATCTTAAAATGAAACGAAACCACACTAACATAAAGTACATATTTGCCTAAGCGTAAATAAATAAAACAAAAAAAAACAAAATAAAAAAGGTAGCGTATTTCTTATCAATACAATTTATGCTTTATGCACAATACATCTCCACAAATACAGAAAGCACGTTAAGCCGTTGGTCCCGGCTGTCATTCGTGGATCTTTGACAGTCGTTACGGGTAGTCAGAAGCCCAAAAGTCTGATAACCAGTCTTACCAAGGGGTATCGTGTTACCTAGTAACTAGGTTGTGGAGGTCAGATAGGCAGTCGCTCCATGTAAAATACTGGTATTCAGCTGCATCCGGTTAGACTGGAAGCCGACCCCAATATAGTTGGGAAAAGGCTAGGCAGATTGACATCTCCACAAATACCTCCCTGCTTATACCATTCAGGTGTTAAAAGATCTAAGGACTTTAGCCATGGTGCCTCTTAGTCAGATCACTAGATAACTGAGATTCTTTAATATACTCGAATGATAATTTTTACAATTAATCTTCAAGACTCGCCGAGCTCGACACTTATCTTGGTAGCAGCAGCAGCCTTCTGTCGTGCTGTAATGTACAATTCAACAAAATTTTAGAATTTTTGAGCATATTGTAAACCCACACATTAAGCGCAACACTATCTCAAATAATTTAACTATTTACAGATAGATCTGAGACTGCTATTCTCAATCATGGAAACTTTTAAAGTATTCAATATCATAATATCCTCCTGATCCGATAATACAGAACAAACTTTAGGAA
Source organism: Agrochola lychnidis (assembly GCA_963680765.1). Classification (NCBI taxonomy): domain Eukaryota; kingdom Metazoa; phylum Arthropoda; class Insecta; order Lepidoptera; family Noctuidae; genus Agrochola; species Agrochola lychnidis. Next base: position 9,649,752 of record OY796868.1, on the reverse strand, counting down.
ATTTGTATAAACGTAAGTTGTGCTATGTGTGGTAGGAAGTGAGAGTGATACTAATAATTCACCTCCCACAGCACAACACATAAGTACAGCAGCTCAACCTAGATCTGGCATCAATTGAGATAGATACAGTGTCAACCGACATTGTATTGATTATGCCTCATTACTGGTGAACAATAGCTAAATATTCTTAATTAAGCAATGTTACTAAAAATACCTAATAAATCAGAATATCCTGTAATTTATTAACTAACTAAATTATTGCAGACAACTCTAAACATCTACTTTGTTTAATGAATTATATTTCAGATCGCCGTGAAATAAAATTGGGAATCAAACGAGCTTACCTGTTATGCGAAATCTTGATTCTAATTTTATGAACGGCGATCTGAAATATAATTACCCAATGACTAATTAATTTGAAATATGATAACAGCCCCAAAGTTGCAATAATTAATCTACCTAATTCATTTATCCTTCCAGGAAAACCTACTCTGTACAGAAAACAGAGCTTGTTCCTCACCATAAGGATCTCTAAAAAAGTGAAATTTTCTGTGTTGCCATTACCAACGACAATATTTTATCTCTAAAAAAACGCGATGATATACGATGCGTATAAGAATACTACTTTGTTTAATGAATTATATTTCAGATCGCCGTTCATAAAATTAGAATCAAGACTTCGTTTAACAGGAAAGCTCGTTTGATTCTCAATTTTGTTGATGAAGATTCATTAAATAATTTAGTGACTTCTAGTGACCTTTTAAATTTATTTTTTCCCCCAATCTAGTGACATTTAAGTAAAAGTTTGGTGAGTTAATTTTTTCCTAAGTGGCAACACTGGGGACGGGATAAAGCAGTGCGTTGCTAGCTAGCCAGCGTTTAACTTTACTTATCACTGGCGACGAGAATTTTACCTATCGCGTGTTGAAAATGTCTAGTTCTGTGCAATTTGGAATTCTACATACGTTCGATCATAACACACAGACATGGAAAACATACAAAGGGCGTATAGCGCAATATTTCGTGGCAAATGGCATCAACGAGAAGACTGATTCCGCGGGTAAAAAACGAAAGGCGATTTTGCTCAGCGCACTCACTGAGGGTACCTACAAACTAACAACGTATTTAGTTTTACCTAAAGCCGTTGAAGATGTGCCTTACGAAGAGCTTTTATCACTACTGGACTACCATTTTACCCCAAAATGTGTCGGGTTTGGTGAGCGTCACAACTTCTGCGCGGCGTCTCAACAAGCAGGGGAATTTCATTCGCAATGGGCCGTGAGATTGCGAGGGCTGACAGAAAAATGCGGCTTTCTCAACGTGGAGGAGGCACTCCGCGACAAGTTTATTATGGAGATGCTGCCAGGACGAGAGAAGGAGAAGCTGTACACAAAAGACTTGGCGGACCTTACGCTGGCTAAGGTCGTGAAGATGGCAGAAAACCTCCAATGTTCGCACGCTGCCGCCGCGGCCAGTGCGGGAGCGCTGGCACAGGCGTCTGTGGCAGACCAGCACCTCTTCAAGAATGCGGATAAAGAAAAAAGTAGTAGTAGTGGTATACGACTCATAAGTCGGCTGACTGTAGATTTGCAAATTATGTTTGTAAAAAGTGTCACGTAAAAGGCCACTTGCGTAAAATGTGTTCAAAAGTGAATTACATACAGGTGGATGGCGGTGACAACCGCTTAATAATAACTTCTAACTTTTTTTTCTGTTATCATTTATCTTTTTTAAGGCGACGATAACTGACTTTTAATGATTTTATACTGAAGATCACGTCTAATCGAGTAGTGATAATGATTTGGAAAAAATCTAATCTACTCCCTTGTAAACGAGCAATTCTTGTATATATGTATATTATATAATCTGAATCTCGGAAACGGCTCCAACGATTTTCATGAAATTTTGTATGCAAGGGGTTTCGAGGGCGATAAATCGATCTAGCTAGGTTAAATTTTTAGAAAACGTTCTAAAAAAAAACCGAGCCAAGCTCGGTTATCCAAATATTTTAGTTAAAAACAGACTGTCTGTTGTACTTTCTGAAGTATTAAGTTCAAAAAGTTACAAAAGCCACATAAATCAGCTGATGCTGTTTTGTTTATATTAGAATATGTATGTTTAGGTTAAGGTATTTTTCTATGGGCCTGTGTCGCTTGCAATAAATGGTATTATTATTATTATTATTTATATTGTTTTACATTTCTCGGGACCCTGGGGTCCCGGACTTTTGGAAGGCGTACGAGGGGCCGAAGCCAACTCGCAGAGGCCCCTTAGACAATTTTATATGGAATGAGGCACCAACCGACGATTATCCCTGTATGCACTATGCAAGTGCACCCAAGGACAACCCCCGGTTGGTATAGGACTATTGCAGAATATGGAAACAAATCTATTGGACTATGGGTTTGGGTGGCTTAAGTTGACTGGTGACCTGGAACTATGGAAGGACTATGGCCCCTGCCTAATCAATGTTTTATATGTACACGGATAAAATGGCAGGGGGTGACTTGCACACTCAATAATGGGCCCCCGAAAAAGGTCGCTAGCACAAAGTGTCGTAGCGACAAGGGGGCAACATGTCCTGAGGTGCTTGAGGAGTGGAGAGGTATTCCACAGCTTTCAGAACAATCCCAGAGCCCGGAAGATGGTCAATATCCCTACGAGCACTTACTGAAATACTTCCTTCCCCCGAGCACGTTTGCTCTTGCGAATCTCCACTCAAGCCGGCCAATTAAGGCAAGAATGAGGCGGGAGCGCCGTTCCTCATCAGTGTTCACTCCAGCCGGCCAATAAAGGCAAGCCAGAGGTGAGGAACAAGACTTCTCCCGGGAGATAGGGTCCGTGGGGTCGCTACTGCCCAACAGCTCGCCACATGCTGCCCTGCGGGTTTTTGTATCTCTCTTGGTCTGGCTCCTCATCCCAACCTGTTCCAGCAAAGTAACTCTACCGGCACAGGCCGAGAGTTTGGAGCGCGCAAGCCCCACCACGACGTCAACGTAGAGATACGGCGGTGGGGTTATTATTATTATTATTATAAAGGATTAAGTAACAATTATGAGGATAATGTACAAAATTCGAAAGTGAACTTACCTGGATCATCTTGTGCTCCTGCACCGTAACCGCCACTGCCGCACTCGCCGTCGTCGTCGCCTCCATCATCACTGCCGCCACCCCTGTCACCAGCTGCTCCAGAAACGCACATACTCCAGCCGGAACTTCACTTACCAGATCCTTTGCCGGGTAGTTCGGCCAGAGGGAGGAGAGCAAAATTGTGCGCACGAAGTACATCTTCGATGTCGAGAAAGGACGAGTCTGAGAAGGCCCCCCACAACAGGCCCATGATGATGCACAACAAGCTGGTACGAACGAAGTGTTGTAAGAACAGAGACATTCGAACTCCGAGGATGTTGGTCACAAAGTAGAGATTGAACTCGATACCCAGACCACACAACACGACGAGTCAATCATTGTAACACGAAATAGATCGTTACGTAAACGCCCCGTTATTTGTTTTAAAAAGTACTTCTAGAATACAATAGACGTGGATATATTTAGTAACCTGATCCGTTTAGCTATTTCTAAAGAGCCATAAAAAACTCCTGAAAGAAATCGACACGTGTTTCACCTCTCAACGAGGCATCCTCAGGATGACGAAGGACTTGTTGCGAACCCGAACACGGCGTGTTGCCACACCGAGCGCTTAGCGCAGACTGCTACTTCTAGCGTAAGATCTTGTAGTTCTAGAGTATACCATGTTTATGAATACCTACTAAGGATGTTAATTTTTATTTCATTTCTTTTTTTGTTTATCTCACGACCAATTTTTTTTTACACTCTTGCTCAAAAAGTCCGTCATTGTAGCGTACCAGAGCGGGGAAAAAATAGCATTTCTTGCTCTAGGGAAAAAATCCTTTCTTTTCTTTCTTTCAGATACAAATATAACGCCTACACAGAAATAAAGAAAAAACAACATACGATTTAGTTAGAAAGGTGATTTTTCCAAAAATTTAACATCGGACCAGATGGCTCTGACTCAGTTGCAAAAAATATTAACTGTACAGCCTTTGCTATTTCTATAGTTTAGTACTATTTAAATGACTGAAAATAAATATGCGGGTGCACTTTTTTTTCTTCAATGAAATGGCACCTTGAAATACTTCTAGCATAATATATTTTTGTAATTATCTAATAAATACCAGTTCTATGGAGAAAAATCAATAGAACGCACATTATGAGACTTCACTTCTGTGGCCATTGTTATAAGGACTAAATTGTTATAATTCACTCATAATTAGACTATAATGTTCCCACTGCTGGGACACAGGTCTCCTCTCTGTGAGAGGGAGTGGGCCGTAATCCACCACGCGGGCCCAGTGCGGGTTGGTAGATGTCACATGTCTTCGAATTTTTGGTTCTAGAACATGCCGGTTTCCTCACGATGTTTTCCTTCACCGTTTTGAGAGCAGTGGTGATGAAATAAAATATACAAAGTGCCTGATAAGTCGGGGCTTATCACTGGGCCACCACTTCCTCTTTGGGCCATCACTGCCACGAATGATTCACACGCGGTCCTCAAATCCAAAAAAAATAATGAAATTCCTATCCTCAGGCGAGGACTTCGCGCACATGTCATCTGCGCTTCTATACCGGATGTTGAAGAGCAAGACGTCACAACCGCTGCACGGCGCCGTACGACTTCTGCGAGAGGACGTCGTGTTCCTGTGCCTGGTCGAGAACAACGCTAACGTGAGTATGCGCATGCTTTTACACTATGGACGACGCTGGCGCACTTTTAATGACGATCGGGGTAACATTTTTACTTTGAAAGCCATCCTTACGACTTAAGGTGCTGTAAATGTCAAATTGTTACAGTAGTCTTGCAGTCGACTATTCATTTAATTTTACTGATACTAAAGTTACCATGAACGACCTACAGCACAGGTTATCAACTAGGACTAAATTCGGATAAGTTTTACGTGCAAAATAGTAGATTGTTTGCCTAGGGAGTAAACAACTATTTTAAAGGTGAGAGTGTTTCTTTGAATAGAGAGTGCAGCGACAGACCATCAAAGTCCCTAAGATACATGCTCATAACGATTTATTGGAGAGCTGATGTAAAGCCTTTGTAAACCTTACGTTACATAATTTTGTGTATTCTACTTTGGTTGCTAACAATGCCAATATTATCAAGTTTTAAAAAAAGGTCGTCTTATCTACGCCCGGGCACTTTAACTTAATTAAACTGAACTTAACATAAAGCCATATTGTATAAGCGATTCATGATCGCCTTCAGCTTCATAACACATGTACTTACTTATTTACACGACCTCGTTGGAATCCGATGCACATAATGCCTCATTTACATGGCGCGTGCGCATTCTTCAAACGTGCAATTAATACTCTTTTGAGTCGAGAAGTATCGAGTTATCCTTCGTTTGACTTTAGAGATGTAAAGCCCTGACTTTGTATTATCGGTCATGTATATTTTAATATAGGGTCAATTTAAATTAGCTAGCATTACTCCTCAGATATGATGGGTATCTATATCTAATGACACGTACTTCAGAAGTAAAAAAAAATTAAGATAGAAAAACAAACTGCTAGATAAAATAAGCCTCATCTAAACTGCACCGACCCGTGTCTGAACTGTTAAGGTGGTTTTATACCGGCGAGGCGAGGCGTGGATGTGAGAATTGAAATCACGCTTACACTTTTACACCGAAAGATTTCCAGCGCTATACCGCGCCGTCTTGCGATGGCCAGCGCTGCCCCGCGCCGGCTCGCGATGTCACGCGCCGGCTCGCGCTAGCACGCGCCGCCCGGCCAGCCGAGAATATAGTATGCAGCGATGTCTCGCGGTGGTCGGAGCGAACCGACCGACGCACAGAGGAGTATTTAAACCTCTAAAGTTGATTAAAACTATTGTGTGATGTTTTTCGATTTGATATTAAATAAGAAGCAGTTTAAGGTGATAATTTTGTATTTAAAACATCATACATACTTTAAATTTTGCTTGTGGCTAAGTAATAACAGCTGCACGGGTCGATCGATCAGGTTAAGCTACGCTTGCCGCGGTTGGTCCGTGGATGGGTGACCATCTTTACATACCAAGTCCCCTCCGTGCCTCGGAAAGCACGTTAAGCCGTTGGTCCCGGCTGTCATTTGTAGATCTTTGACAGTCGTTACGGGTAGTTAGAAGCCCAAAAAGTCTGACAACCGGTCTTACCAAGGGGTATCGTGTTACCTAGTCACTAGGTTGTGGAGGTCAGATAGGCAGTCGCTCCATGTAAAATACTGGTATTCAGCTGCATCCGGTTAGACTGGAAGCCGACCCCAACATAGTTGGGAAAAGGCTAGGCAGATGATGATACATACTTTAAATTTTACATAAAAGGTGTTTGCACAAAATCGTTTTGATCAGATTCGCCTTCACTAGATCCATCTTCCTCCTCATTGTTAGACTCTATAGAAGAGACGTACTATGTCTCCGGGAGAAAAAGTTGTAATGCCTCACTGGAAAAAGGCTTACTTTTTTTACGGGGCCTTTGTCTGGTACTGCTCAGAAAAGGATCCGAACTTAGCAGAAGTCTGTTCAAAACATCCCTATTACATTCTTCTCGCGAAAACTTTCTAGAAAAATTCTGCCTATACATGCGGAAGTGTTTGTTTCTGGCCTCAGCCGCCTCTTCAGACAACTCGCCAATAGGTAGAATAGCATGATCAATTACTGTGGCCCCATGTCTTAAAACTTGTGCATTGTAAGCGACATGGGGTGCCACTCATACAAAACTACATACAGTTTTGCAGTTTGTTCTGCAGATTTAAAATTTTTTTTACGTAAATTTTTAGACCACTTGACAAGGCCTCTAATATGGTACTGCATTTTTTATTAGGTCGATGTCAACTCCTGTAATGCGGGAAGAAGTTTCGGGATCCGAAAAAAATCTTTTTGAAGTGTTCTCGTCATTAGTGTTCCCAAACCCTGCTTCGAGAATATCCACCAGCAGCCCCATTTCCTCTTTAAAAGAGTCTTGGATTCTCTTCTTTCTAACTGCAACCATGTTTTTATGCTCTTGAGTCCTTGCTTGCCACTTTTGAAAAGGTATTTTATATGACAAATAAAGAAGTGATTAAAAAAAAACGAATTCTGGTTTGCCCACATATATAGCACCTCATGGCATGTCTCAGTGAACCTTGTTTATTTTCAGGGCATTTCGTAATTATTTTAAGACGATTTTCTAAAACTCAAACTTTTGGTCTATCTTCCTGTCCGAACATTATTTTATGACTTCATAGAGTGATTTTCTAGTCATCTCCATAGACATCATTGGAGATTCTGGAATAAATAAATAAAATAAAACATTGTTTATTAAAACCTGTATTCGACTTAAACCGTTAAATAAAAAAATTAAAAAAATGGCGTGTATATGCGGGACATTTTCCTTTGGAAACCTTATCGAGAATAATGAAATTATACGTTACATCCAAAATCATAAGTTAACTAGGCTTAACTCTTAAACAAAAACACCTTTAATTACAATGTTTACCAAAAAAAGTTTGCTTTTATTCGTGCTCAACGTTTAAGATGCGAAATGTTACTTTAGCAACTGTAATACCAAAATAAACATGTTTTAATAAAGTATGTACATACCTTCTTCATCAACATCCATAATTGTTATCATAAACTATCACCAAACACAAAATTAATGCAATTAAAAGATTACGTTTTAACTGTAACACCGAGAACGAAGACATACAATTCACGCAATGACTGGGTTCCGACTGCTCCTACGGTTGGTGGAGGGGCAGTGCGTTAACAAAATGGCAGTTTAGTGACGTAATAGCTATTGGGGTTTTGGCATACATAAGTTGTAACGCAATGTGACAAAATTTGTGTAGTCGACTTTTGATCGACTTTTTACTAGAAATACTCCTGTGTGCGACGCGTGCCAGCGCGAAACATCGCGAGTCAGCACTTGACGGAGAGAGACCATGCGGGTCCTCGATGGCCAGTGCGAGATTTGTATATCCGTTGTACAACGTAAATAAATACTCTATTCTTACAGTAATAAAGTGTTATATTGTACTAAAAAATATTTCAATTCTCGCCTCGCACATCCTTGCGCATCTAGACCATTTGCACCAAAGATGGGCAGGGCGTGGGTAGAATTTTTGCCATACAAATTTCAATGCTCGCCCATCCCATCCACACCTCGCCTCGCCGGTGTAAAACCGCTAAGGCGGTGCTTATAATTATTATAGGGGCGCGGGGCAAGTATCAGCGTCGTTGCTTATTAGTTAAGCCAGTAACTGAACTACTTTCAACTGTCAATTATACATAATTATAAGTTTACGGTAATTAAAGCTTTAAAGCAGCTAGAGACAAGATATATGTAAAACCTTTAAAAGCTATTTGCAGATTAGGGCGAATTAAGCTATCCAAACCTTGTCCCGGAGTGGTCAAACAGGCTCCAATGAAATATACTTACGAAATACGGTTACTTTCGGTAAAAACAGAAACTGTATAGGAATGATTTTATTTGATCAAATTATTACATAACATATAAGAATGAGTATCACGTAGAAAAATTACAAAACAGGATCTAAATTATAATATAAAATAAACTAAGCCCTTATTATTCAAAAGTAATATTAAAATAAAAAATAATGACTATACCTACCTATAACCTAGCATTTGTGAAGGAAATCACAGATTTGCAATCTTTACAGGGTATTGTTTCTTACAATCATGTCTTATTTGTTAAACAAACAGAATGAAAGTCTCGAGGTTTCGTACCAATTACATATTTTAAGTTAGGTACGAACAACTTTGTGAGAAACACAAACGGTGTGAATTTAATAATAAAAAACAGTGGCACTCCGGGAGTGCCGACAGAAGTGAAAACTTGAACAATTTAAAAAAGTACTTCCAAAACATTTAAAGTAAAAATACTTGTATAGAACATTGATCCGAAACGTAATATAAGTAAAGAGCACAATCGCGTTTACAAAAATGAGGTGTCGGTAACGGTGTCGTGAGTTCAACTGTTTTTTCACATCTCAAAAATGCCCAACGCGCCTAAAGAAGTTTTCACTTCAATAATAGACAGCCGGCAGAAGTGAAAACTTAAAACGGTGAAATAACAATCACCCTTATAGCTACAGATATACTGTTAAAATTAGCATGTCGGTGACGCGAACCCATAAGATTTACCATAAGAGTTTTCATTAATAAAACTGCTTCGAAATAATCATATTTAAACACATTTGTTCTCTCGAAATTTAAATTTCAGTAGACATATTACATATTTGTTTACAAATAAAACAAGAAACTACACTTTTTATAACATTGACTAGCAATAATGCGTAATATAATAAAGCACCACTGTTGAAGCTCTTTGGGACTGTTCAAACTTTGTTCAACTATGTAACTATTAATAACTTAACATTATTGGCAGTCGAGACCCGTATGGAGGTATTAGGGATCTTACAAATAGCCTTAATTAAATATCATAGAGAAAAAAAACACCGTTATTTTATAGCGGTGAACAAGCAATTTTAAAATAAGAATACCTTACTTAAATACTAATTGTGTTCTAAATTTAATTTAGGTATATTTGTGAACGCATCCTCGTACAAGTCTTTTCTCAAAAATGGATCTTCTGGTTTCACCAGCAACAACAAGAAAGGTTTATACTACACAAACCACAATAAATCGGTTTATTTAATTTACGCACTCCATTTTTATCTTACTCTGTGACGCGATACTTGAATTTGCCTTCACCTGACCTTTTATCAAGGTTAAGTTCTAATATAAAATAAAAACTTAAAATAAATTCTACTCAACATACTAAGATAGTATTAATAACAGCCTATGACTAGACTGTTAAGCACCTCGTTCACGTTATAGTCGATAGACTCGAGTTTTTATATGGAAAATCCTAGCCTGAGTGATCTAGTAGAAACAGACTACCCTAGGCATGCACTAGTGGAAGTTCTCGAACAAGTGAACGAGCCGCTTTATGACTAGCCAGTCAGTGCCATTTAGTTGGATTTCTTCCTCTAATTTAAAACACACAGAATTACTGCCATAGAGGCCACTGCTAAAACATTTCTAAGTATTTTCTGGGCGCCATTGCACCGATCCCCTCTGCAGTAGCAATGAGTCGTCTTCGTGGACCGCGTGTCATAGCTCGGGTCTTCCGAACAAGATTCGTCATATACCTCGTATATGTCAGTGACCGCATGGTATTTGCCGTTGCTCTTCCTTTGTTCTCCATTCGTTGTTTGGGACGCGCAACCGCGTGTTATGCTCAGCGATGTTACTGCAACAAAAAAAATGTTTTTAATTATAACTCGATTTGTATAATTGGAGCTGTCAAAATCGTGGGTTGTAAGTATTGAATTCACCCGCCCGTTTACCTCCTCAAAGTCAAAGTCAAAAGTCAAATAATTTATTTCAATTAGGCACAAAAAGGCACTTTTGAACGTCAAAATTTACAAAAATAGAATTGATTCTACTCGCCCCTTCCAAAAGGTAGTTTTCGTATGGAGAAGAATGGGCAAGAAACTCCATCGTTACTCTGTTAAAATGTTTTACAATATTTTGTATACGTTAATTATATAATCAGTCCTTGACGCCTCTTAATACGGTCTACACAACTCGTGTCGTCTCGACAGTTCTGTCTTATTATACAACGTGACATTTCAGCCGTCTTACAAAAGTAGCCCACTATGAAGTGGGATGAAAAAAAAATTTGATATACACCGTGATGTTTTAGTCTTCTTACAAAGGACCACTCAATGTACCCGACACAAAATACCTTTGGGAACAATAAAAAAAATTGTTACAAAATATAATATTTTTGAAGTGAAAACTTCTGTAGGCGTTGGGCATTTTTGAGATGGGACTAAACCATTGATTTCGCGACACTGTAACGGAATTTACCGACACCGTGGAGTAAAAGACATCAACGCGTTGATTACCGCGGTGACGATTTTTTTAAAGTTTTCTGTTTTTTTTTTTTTTTTCTGTATTCACTCCCGGAATGCAACTGTTTTTTTTTTTATGAATATTTAGTAGTCATAGGATACATGAAGTGGTCTGCTTTTGTAAGACAACTAAAATGTCACGGTGTATTGTTATTCTTTAAACCACATACACTGTAATATTTTGACGTTGACAACCGCACAATTATAATAAAAAATAAAGTTTAATAAAAAAACTGTAACCCGACTACCTACGGGAAAATGAAAATGATCTAAAAAGTACGAAACAAGCAAATATTTCAGACAGAAATCAAGACATAGGTACAAAAATGGTCCAGGTAAAGCCGTGGTCGCATGCCTATATACCATGTTGGTGCCAGGAACACCTACAAAATTATAATGGCATGCGACGACGGCTTTACCTTGACCATTTTTGTACCTATGTCTTGATTTCTGTCTGAAATATTTGCTTGTTTCGTACTTTTTAGATCATTTTCCCGTAGGTAGTCGGGTTACAGTTTTTTTATTAAACTTTATTTTTTATTTTATACTTTTCCGTTTTTACACTTGATAAACGTAAATAAGAGTAATACAATAGTTCAGTAATTAACCTATTTTAAATTCCAATAGCAGTGCATAGTGCTTTGGACGAAACCATAGAGCGATATATTTCGACGCCAACACCATAATTATATCGATATCGAGCTTCGAAGAAATCCAAAATATAAATATTTCGTTGTACTTGTTTTTCTTCATAAGAGTGGAATTACAAATCGTTACTATTTATTTAAGATTTGATTAACTGCACGTTGGTAACATCTTGCAATACTACGTAGCGCAGTCTCACTTTTGCTTGTTTTTAACGATTTAAACATATTTATTTACTTTGAAAATATAATATTATATACATATTTGTAATGTGCTCGTCAAGACCTTTCTTTTGATACCAAACATGTCATGATCATCCCATTTTAATTTTTTTCGAGGTTAGAAATTTACGTGTAAAGTCCACCAAATTAAATTTAGGGAAAAATTATATAGCCTATGTCACCCGGACCATTATTACGAATCTATTGATACCTCATTCATCAAAATCGGTTCAATAGTTTAGGCGCTACGGTGGAACACATGTAAAAACAAACATACATACATACATACATACATACAAACATACATACATACTAACATACATACATAGACTGCTAAAATCATAACCCTTCCTTTTGGCTTTGCCGTAGTCGGGTAAAAATCGGGTTAAAGGTATTTAATCCAGTACAGGAAGGAAATATTTTTTTATTATTGAAAGGTACCTAGGGAGCTTCTAATTAAATTGAGGAGGTAATTTTGGGATGAGGAAGAATTTTTTACAAAAATGTTATTAGTACTAACTATATTTTTATTAGTATCGACCTCTTTCCTCGAATTTCACCTAAATACTCAGAAATATCCGGTAATTATGAAGCTAATCATTGGAATTAATTAAAAATAGTGGTTTATGATCAATGCAACATACATGTGCATGAATCATGATTGATTAGTAATGTGTGGTTCGTCACGCTCTTTACCTTTAAACGCAGAAACCACAAGTTAAAAAGAAAATAAAAAAGGACACAAAATAAGTCCGGATCACAAGAATGAGGTCAAATTATTTAAAAGAAAAATTCAAAAATATGCTGCACTAATTTCATCAGCCTACATTATTTTTGGAACGAAGTCCTTTAACGCGGCTTGTAGACTTTCAGAAATCGTCACGCTAAAAAGTGTTAATACTTGCGACTGTCTTCTTCTAATTCAAAGAGAAAGAAAAAGAGAGAGAACGCCGGCAAAAAACAAAAAAGAGTAAAGTGATTACAGTGTCGTGGGATAATACTGTACACATCGGCCCGAGTACACTGCATGCCGGAGGGAGAGAGAGAGGGAAAGTGTGAATGTGGTCAAAATGTAAGTCCAAGATGGCGGCTGCAAAAATTTTGTTTTATGTTTTAAATCATACGTGAGAAGGAACTTCGTTCCTGACGGGGTCCCCGACACGTTTTTAATTAAAAATGAATGCAATAAGTTTTAGCTTGAAACATAATATTATGTCCAGACGTGTTGTATTTACATTGTAATTTGCAATGTTACATAAATTACATCAGAGGTGACAGACTGACAATGCTTCATAAATACTTAAACAAATTATGTAATTACACGCAACTAACTAACTATTCCCAACACGATTGTGAAAGTAATGAGACATCAATCATTGCATTGTGAGTCCCGTAACACATGTAATTAGAACTCGACCCGCCTGTTGAAGGGTTACCCAGAACTTTTATAGTATTTTTGAAAATTCCGCGAATTTGCTAGCAGTTAATCGGGGGGCAGGACGGTGCCCCTGCCAAGTCGAGCAAAACAAACACAAAGGCACAGCTTCATCGTTTCTCGAAGCCATTCAGGACATTTTCAACCCCCTCTAACTTCGTTGTGGGTAAAGCTAGAAGCCTGAATTTTCAGTGACCAAGAGGGCTTAGTATAACTGGGTATATTCAATTTGTACTAGTTTCAAGAACTATTGCAGCTCAAAGTTCCTTAATTTTGTCACTGACGTACTTACTGAAGAACTGCGTTGCGAGACTTGCATTTTTTACATAATATGTTTTTTGATGGGATATGAGATTTCTTGGTGGCATAAAAAATAATAACAATAATACCAGCCTAAAAAAATACAATAGACGTTGTTATATTTAGTAACCTGTTCCGCTTAGCTAAGTAAATAAATAAATTATTTATTGCCATACAAAGATTACAGAAAAATTTGAGACCCTGGTTCCAGAGCTAAGTTAGAGTACCTGTATGTCAGGAGCCAGTGACTTCTTCCATTTGTGTTACTGTTAGCAAGTATATGCAGCAAAAGATGATTATCTTACTTAAAATTAAGTTTAAAAAAAAATTGAATTAGATAAATTAATTAGAATTAATAAAGCAAATAAAATACTTTCAATTAAAATTAAATAAGAATAAATTTGGAATTTTCCTAAAGAGCCATAAAAAACCCCGTAAGAAATTGACTCGTGTTTCACCTTTCAACGAGGCATCCTCAGGATGACGATTGACTTGTCGCGAACCCGAACACGGCTTGTTCCCACACCGAGCGCTGGTCTCGCAGAGACCTGCTATTTTATAATGAATTTCCGCAAAGTCACGTCTGAATCAATTAATGATTACCAGCCTTTTATTGTCCCACTGCGGGGCAAAGCCCTCTTCTCATACAGAGAAGACCTGAGCATGGATCACCATGATTGTTCAAGGCAGATGCGGTTACTGGAGGCATAAACCTTAAGGTAATATATAGTCCTCCAGACCGTATTTCGGCCATGGCGGCCAATCTCAACGGAGACCAGCCTTCGGCGCGGGAGATATTATAGTGCAGGCGTGTGTGCGCAGACACAGGTGCACTCTCTCTACCCTCACTCTCATAGTCCGATGGGACGGCAATCCGACTGGAGAGAGATCAGGCGCAGGACTAACAGCTTAACGTGCTTTCCGAGGCACGAGGGTATCACACCGCCAACTTCCAAACTCCCGGCTGTTACTAATTCCTGATGGAAAAACCCAATAACACTTTGCGCGATCCGGGAATTGAACCCAAGACCGCAGCAGTCGCGCTTGCGACCACGAGACCAATGCGGCAGCTAAGGTAATACATCTTTATTCATCCATCTAAACCTGAAGTGCTGGGCACTAGTCCGTGCAGCAATTTCCATCTTACTTCCTAACCAATCCTTAAAATTCAAAGTCATTTATTCAAACTAGGCTGAGAATCTGCACTTTTCGAACGTCAAAATTACATAAGACAGTCCCCCAAAAACGCCCACCCTTCACCACTTCCTTATAGCTGCTTATATGACTCTTTTAAATTAATTAATTTTCTAATTAATTAATTTTCTTCGCCCTTACGTTTTCAAACAGAGGTTTTAATTGATTTTCACAGATAGGTACTATATACACTGCAAATTAGAGTGATCACCTTAAATTTTCTCAATCCACTGCTGGATGTGCTCTGTCAATAAAATACTATTCTTGAAAGACCACAAAGGTAGATATCTTAATATTTATAAATTACGTGTCACGTTGTTTGTCCGCGATGGACTCCTAAACTACTTAACCGATTTTAATCAAATTTGCACACCGTGTGCAGTTTGATCCAACTTGAAAAATAGGATAGGTAGGGTAGGTAGGGTAGGTAGGGTAGGTGGGGTAGGTGGGGTAGGTGGGGTAGGTGGGGTAGGTAGGGTAGGTTGGGTAGGTAGGTAGGTAGGGTAGTAAGTGATAAAGATGGTCCACCCCAAACATTTATATGGCAAAACAACGTTTGCAGGGTCAGCTAGTATTTTACATAATTTTTTGTTAAATTGAGTTAATGAAAGAGTTCCTTTAATATTGTAGCATTACATTGTGTACTTATACACTTGTGGGGCAATCTGCACGTTTAATCCTGCCGGTGCGCGTGCGCCTGCCATGCGTGCAGACCTCATTAGCATCGCCGAGTTACAAGAGGAACTGATAATTCGTGACTCACATGTCGATTCACAATTTTGTTTGCGATTCGTACAAAATGATACTGGGGAATTTCGATGACAAGTATTATCATTATTTATTCCCTGTAACATTTTTGCTGGTTTGTCATATTTCAATTAATGGCTTTCCTTATTGTACTCGTTGTCCTTATTGCTGTCGTTCAAAATGGGATCTCATTTTACATAAATTTTATGATGATGTTTATGGGGAAAATATGGTTTTTCGATAGATATTTTGGTGCTGATTAGATTCACCTTGAACAATCATTTATAATACCCACTATCGTAAATTTTTAACCGGTTATGATTAAACTTAACCACTTCACCATAATTCCGAAACATTTATCTTTTGTATCATCATATAATTTGAAAAAGTTATTAAAAAAACAAAAAAACCGACTGCAAAAATACATAACTGAAAAAAGAAAAACAAGCATTATAATCAAATGAATTTAGGTATAGCAGGCGGGGACAATAACCTGAAATATGTTGAAACTTTTTAATATTTTTAAATTTTAATATACCCAGTAACACTCGCGCAATTAAGACAAATCTAACTACATATCATTTATCAAAATCGATTAAGGCGTTTAGTACTTACGAGGGAACATAGAGACGGACACACACACATACATACATGTCAAACACATAACCTTCCTTTTTGGCTTCGCCGCAGTCGGGTAAAAAGTATATTTCTCATCCGACGACTAATTATGTTTTCTCTCTTTAGAAGTTTCTTTTTTTCTTGCACGTGGATCCCAATTTAAATGGGGTCGGCACAGCATGACTGTCTTCTTTTTCCATACTTCTCTATTAGTAGGAATATGCAATAAATAATGTTTTATCATCTGCAAATAAGACAAGACTTGAGAAGCATCCAAACCCATTAGCAGTTGCACTAAACAAGTCCGACAACGAAGACTTAAAAGCCTTGCAATAACGGACCTGTCAAGCTAGACTATGCCCTGCAAGTCTAATGCAAATAACGAGAATTCTTAATGAAAAAATTACTCTGCAAAGCCCTACCTACTCCAATCTGCTCATAGTTGACTGACTGATTGCAGATCAAAACAAAGAAAAAAAATAGTGGCACTCCGGGAATGCCGACAGAAGTGAAAATTTGAAAAAAAATCGGTAATCAACGCGTTGATGTCTTTTACTCCACGCACCGCGGTAATCAACGCGTTGATGTCTTTTACTCCACGGTGTCGGTAAATTCCGTCACAGTGTCGCGAAATCAATGGTTTAGTCCCATCTCAAAAATGCCCAACGCGCCTAAAGAAGTTCTCACTTCAAAAAAAATCATCTGCAAGTATACAAGATGCAGCATTTTGCTGTGCTGTGAGATAATCAAAGTCTCATAGCCATAGCTCAGATAGACACATGATTCAAAGAGCACTTTCTTCAGGCATTTTATGGTTAGGCAACCAGTCTTGATATGTCCGTTTTGATGTTAAGTGACATTTTACTGTGCCACTTAAAGTTGCGCCACCAACGAGCCACATGACACATATTCCTTTAAAGGAGCATTTCGTAAGGAACCCGCCTTAACGGTACCGTACCAACACATTCTTTTTATTGTCCCCCACTTCCTTTAAGCACATGTTTATCGATTCCTATAAACAGTGTATTGACTGTTTGAGTAATGACTCTAAGTTACTGCTTTTTTATTATTCCGTAATGAAATGTTACAAATTGGGGACTTTCTCCACTGTTTATAAACCCTCCTCTTAGAATATGCAAGCATAAACATCATCAGATTCTAATGTTCCCACTGCTGGGACACGGGCCACGAGGGCCCAGTGTGGATTGGTAGATGTTACAGGTCTTCGAATTTTAGATTTCTTGAACTTGCCGGTTTCCTCACGATTTTTTCCTTCATTTGAGAGCAGTGGTGATGAAATAAATTTCACAAAGTGCCTGCCTGGGTTTGAACCCACGACCTTCAACACGTAGGTCGGGCCGTTATCACCGGGGCACCAATGCTCTTAATATACAAGGTAAACAAAAAAATCAGTGGCTCCAAAACCTTTAAAGTAAAAATACTTGCATAGAACATTGATCCGTAACTTAATATAAATAAAGAGCACAATCGCGTTTACATAAATGAGGTGTCGCTAACGGTGTCGCGAGTTCAATTGTTTTTTCCCATTTCAAAAATGCCCAACACGCCTAAGTAAGTTTTCACTTCAATAAAAAACTAATTAAATTTGTGGTAGCGTCGGAGCGTGTATAAAAACAATGACGAACTAATACAAGGCAGTAAATCTTCGGTAAATGATAAATGAGTTTTTTGTTTATGCGCGTATCGCTCGGCTAACAGGAGGTGTCAGTCAGGGGTCATTGCCACTTAGCCTCACGGGCAGCTGGTGTATAGCTCTATTAATAACCTTATACCTTAGCGAATTAATATTTTGCGTGCATTACCGTATCATTTTATCTTAATAACATAAGTGCTTGACACGTCGTCGTGGAGCTTTGCGTATATGGTGCATGTAAAGCAAGTGTTCAATCAATCTGCCTATCCTTTTTCCAACTATATTGGGGTCGGCTTCCAGTCTAACCGGATGCAGCTGAATAACAAGTATTTTACATAGAGCGACTGTCTATCTGACCTTCACAACCCAGTTTCTAAAGCCTGTAAAGCTAGTTTTAGTAAAACATTTATTTTATTTGATATAATAATTATATCCTAAGTATGTTTGTCTCAGACACATCAGATTCCAAGCTTTCAACAGCATGACTGGTATGTGATAGAGCGTTTATTCTGAAAGTGGGCAACGTCGCAAATAGATGTCAAATATTTCGCTGTTTTGATTAATTTGGCAATATTACTGTATGGAAATTTGAAATGTGGCTAACTAGCTTACTAGAATATTGATAATGAATTGCAATTATAACACTGAATTTGATGTTGTAAACGTTTTAAGTGTAAAAAAGTTTCCAAATAGTTTTTTTTACATCTAAAACTGAATATCACGCGTTACAATATTAATTACTGCATTTCATAATGAATATTTTAGTTCCCTAGTTAGCCATATTTCATACAGGAATATTGCCAAATTAATCAAAACAGGTAAATATTTGACAGCTATTTACGACGTTGCCAACTTTTAGGATAAACCCTCTTAAGGCATTCTGTCTTTGAAGTATGATCATCAAAAATAGGCATTGTGGATTCACACTTCAATCATTCTACAGGTTCATTAGAAATTAATGGTTCTTGAGTTTCTTTTACTTCAGCAACCTTATTATTTATTTGTACAATCTTTTCTTCTTCGTCTGATATAACTTTGTCATACACATATTGCATGTATTTCTAATAGTTAGATATCTCGTTCTGATCAATAGTAGTGTTAACTGTGGTTAATTTATAAATGTCGATATATATTCAGAACTTAAAATAGTAGCAGTTTTATAAAACAAACTCCGTCGTCTTATGGCTGTCGTATTGTAGGTACTTGTCTTGAAATATTTATTGTTTTGACGAGCTTGCGTGTGTGGGTAACGATTTACAAATGAAATATTAGTTAAAACTCGTTGCTGTGGGCTTGAAAATATTTTCTACCTAAATCTATATCTGACGCACATTCATTATGGTTCATGACTTGTGAAGTTTAAAACTTTTTAAGACTACATTCCGTAACCCTCTTTGAACATTATCTCTACGTGCTTTAATCAACCAGGTTAATTATCGCCATAATTCGCAGAGTTGACATTGTTGCCCTAAGTCACTAAAAAGGCCAGCTTTTAAACTTCTTGGTGACCATCTCAGACACTCATTTGCATGGTCCTCACATCATCAATTATCATGTCAGGACTTTAAAAGAGACTTCTGACTCTTCTGAGTTTGTTTCGGAGTCTCTCATCGAAAGTCGGTTAGGAAACACCGACCTCGTCTAGTTTTAACATATTTTTATTTATTTTGACGTATAAAAGTGTTTTTACATTTTATCATCATTTATAAAGTCCTAGTTGGTCAGAAGCATTGACTACCAATGCGGAGGCTCTCCAAAGGTCTTTACTGACAGCCGCCATGAACGATGCTCTTCAGATACAGTCTACTTACATCCATCACCGAACTCACGCGTAGTTATTCTCTTGAAGCACATGGTGGACTTCTCGCACTGCACCAAGTACTTGCTGCTGTAGTCAAAATAATTCGTGCACGGGCATGATTCCCTGCTTTTCTGTATCTCCGGATCCGAACAGCACGTGTAGCACTGTAAGCTCCATGATACTGAAAATAAAAGCGTTTTGTTTGATTATCTGGCCGGTTTCTGATTGGCTGATCAAGTCTCTGAACAGAAAATCAGCTTTCAAATAAGCAATAATAAGCAACTCGATAATCAACTGTCAGGTGGCGTGTGGAGTACGCATTTTTCGATCCTAACGAAACTCTCGATCGAAATTAGTTTCGTTTCGAACCACCGCACGATCGTGCGCTAGTGTCGGATTCAAGAGTATGAATCGGCTTTGAATTCGAATAGAACTCGATTGATTCAGAACTCGAACCTGTCGGGAGTAAGGCCCCTAAACATGAATCTGAATCTGACATGTTCTGGCGAACATGTCAGATGAAATGGAATGGAATTGACATTTAGAAATTGGGGGTTAATCTGGTACCTACATTTGATCTTCCTCGTAATATTACTAGGGATATCAAATTTCATCAAAGTTCCTAGTTGACGTTATTTCAACCATACGCTGCTACTAACATTCTTCCAGAAAAGGTTATAAAATTTTAACATATCTTTGGAATCAAACAATTTCAATTGCGATCAGCTGGTTTACTATTACTACGCTAGATATTTAAAAAGTATCTATATCTTTATGTCATTGGATTCAGTGATACTGAACCTATAGCCCCTATCGATATCTCTTCAAGGATTGATAAACCATGTACCTACGTACTTACTGCTGCAGATTTTTTAAATCCTCTGTCCGATGCTTGTCTTATAGAAAACCAAAATTACTCTGTGCTCGACAAACATAGAACTTCTTAATAAAATTCCACCGACTTTTTGTAATGAGATAAAGTGCATTCCGAACAAACTGCACCAATGCGCCGTTAGAAATTAACAACTTTAACTGCGCTGAATCGAACCTCATAATTGTGGTTTCCATACATTTTCGTGGGATCATAAACTGTGGTTCGTAAAATATTTCCTGGGAAATTAATATGAATGGATTCTTCTATAGTTCTGATTCTGTCTTTGACGTAATCAAACCATGTTTCAAGCTGTAAAATGACAGGATATACCAAATATGTAGTCCGTTGTAACTAAAATTCTTTGCGGTTTACTTTAATTAATCGCAAACAATGTTTTAGGCATGTGAATGCTTCGAAGATGGCGTCACAGTATATTTTGTTAATACAATGGAAATTCTATTCTTCCATAATACGATTTTCCTTCTTGCTTGCTATGATAATATTTACATTAAGAACCTATTGTGGTTTGAACTCTACTTGAGTTAGTAACTAGATCAACGCCTGTTTGTAACTTTTCATTGCATTCATTCAGGTAAAGGTGAGTCTTTGCTGACCTTTATTAGATTCACTGTCCAGTTTTTTCCTAATCTTACGTGTTTTGTCTCAGACGGTCTTTAGAAATTTCATCTGGCTTATGTCTTATTTCTGTCACATTTCTAAGACCACAGGACAATCACCGCTTCAACGGAGTAAAGTGTTCTATATTAAATGTAATGTCTTCGTATACTAGGAAGTGGTGACACAAATATCTGGCCTATTTATACGTAACATCTAACATACAAAGCTTTAGAACAATGCTGGAATATTTGCAAATCTTTGAGAGACCCCCTTTTGATTAACGAACATCGTCTTAAACAATTAAAGAGCAATTTGACGAAATATTTTTATTAGTCTGTCTGTATTGTGTTATCAGTAATTGAAGTTAAGCTATCTTGTTGATTCAGCTTGTTAAGATACAACAGGATTGGCAAATGTCAGTGTGTTTAATTTCGCCGTCGTAAACGCGATAATACAATTTGCATTAAAAGTTGGTCGTGATCTCGTGTTAAAGGATTACGTTATCGAATATGTTCATTTCATAGTGAATGTGGTTTGCACTTGACCTACTGTTCCTATTCACTAACAATGTAGCTTCATTTAATTTATAAATGACCTTTTATGTTCTCGTCTTGTAACTTTGTGAATAAAATTACATGCAGATTTGTTTGCAGTCGAGCCTCGCGACTGTCTCAATTTCCTTGTTTGTATCATTATTTGTAACAGCATCAACATTTTCGTCTCGTTCTTGATATTTTAATTCTTATTTTTAGTCTCTCATCCGCTTCACAGCTATATTACTAATTATTATCAAGCTTCATCCAATAAGAATGCCTTCCAAGGTATTCCTCCAATTCTGAATCTATCCATCCAATATGAGAACACACCCCAGTCGCCCTCGCCATTAACGGTCAAGTTGAATGAGAATTTTATCGCACCATCTCTCGTGCGTCAGAACCTTGGTTGTTCTGCAGTTGGATGTAATTCGCTTTCATACCCCATCTCCATTTATTTAAGACCCACAATTTAGAGCACCATAAGATGATACGGCAAAAATCGGAATGCTTTAATATTTGTAACTTTTACTGCCAGTGAGTTCTTTCTATAGAGCAACTTCAATAAATAAATGCGTAATCAGGTTCTTCGTAGTCAACCCACCAGTATAAATTGCATCGCAAATAACAATTGACATCCGGGATCCGGGGACTTGAAGAGGACATCCTAGACTTACATTTCCTATTCTTAGCTATACTCACCGGTCAACCTTTTATATCCCAATACAACTTGAATAGTTAAATTTGAAAGAGCCTTCATTACGCCTACTTACCACGAGGTAACAAACTGATCCATATGGAAATGAATAATGAGGTTCGATGCCCACATGATATTAATTTACTGATAAATATGTCCATACATGGCCACCTCGCGTTTTATTACCTATTGTTTTTTTCACATTATATGTCACGAATAAAATAAGTGCTCAAGTACGTACTACTGTAACGTTTTATTTATTTTTCAAGGTTTTTTCCATGTTGATGTATAGTATGTTCTGAGTAGCGCAAGTCATTCAAGTATTCAGTTCTCAAATATTTGTTTTATTGATTATTGAAGAAGATACCGAAGACGACTTCGTTGACTTGTAATATTTTCCAAGGGACAGCTTCATATTGACATTTATAAATAGTATGTTACATCAATATTGACATGTGAGTAATCATGAGTAAATATTATAAAATTAAAATGTTAAACAATATTACTGCACAAATAAGTATTGACAATTACCTATGACAATCGTTATAATTCGCAATAAAATAAGAACTGAAGAAAATATTATCAAAACACTTTCACTTACATTTCCAAAACATTGTAAAAGTCAATAAAGAAGCCGCTAAATCCATGTTTATTAATAAAACACCACTTAAAATTACGACTACTACACTAAAACTACGAACTGTTATTTTTTTAATTACATTTACGTGTTATGTATTTACAATGTTGCGATTGCGGCGCATGTGGCCGGCAGGGCTTCACACTGAACTGAAATTGGCACCTCCGTACTCAACTCCATGATTCACAGGAAGGAAGCCCAGTGGCAAAACGGGACATGTCCAAAAACTAACAAATAACACTCTTATGTTTGCGGTAATAACGCTGATTCATGCGATCGATTCTGGCGCCGGCGCGACACTGACCAACATTTGGCGGTCCCGCTCTGTGTTCATTTTGTTTGTCGCTTTGTCCCCGGATTCCGGCGTTTAGTTTTTTTTTAGAACTCCAGTAATAAAATTTGCAAAATTTTATTCAGTTCACGACCGTCTCCTACTATTTGATGAGTTTAAAAATTTGTGGAGACATGTAGAATCGATCAAATGCCTTTATTTTGCCGTTACGATCTTTAACGACGACGTTAATTAATTAAAAAAGTATGCTAATTCAATAATAGTCCGAGTAGACTTTAATTAAATTACTAGGATAGTCAACTAATGAACAAACAGCAACAATAAAATCAAACAATGAGTTTTAATTTTCAGTATTTGTGTGGCACCATTATTTTTGCTAATTGTGACATTCGATGAGAGATTTATCTCCAACTTGACCTATTTAACAGTAATACACTATCTATGAAATTGTATTGTGTGGTCTTCACTTTGTTTTAATATTTTACAGTCTAGTAATCACAAGTATTTTTTAACTCTTTTTCACGAAAAAAAAATCAAAAACGATATAATATAATATGTAGTTACTTTGGCTAAAACATAATTGCGTACTAAGAACACTACTCACCTTGTTTATTATTCTTTACTAAACGGATGTTGAACCTGCTTTCTGTATAGCGAAAAGTTTTAAATGCTTTGTTTAGACCTGCTGACTGTTTAATCTCTATTCTGGACATACGTATTCTTTGCACATCGGCGTTGATAAGAAGTTTAATCGCTATATCTGTATCTAAAGTTTTGACATTGACTTTTATATCAGGTGCATAAATTGCGTATCTAAAAATATGAAATTTGCAACTTATCCTATTCGCTTTAAGTCCCGTTGCGAAACATTTTACTATTGATATGGTCGCCTCGCAACATCCTTTGTTATTAGCGATAAAAATAACATGTGTTAGCAATTTTTATATGGACTAATGTCAATGTATCACTTGCGCTTTTATCGTTTACGAGGTCAGCACTTGGCAACTATTGGCTACTGGAAAATGTGTTCAAAAAGATAGGGGACTATCATTTGTATCTCTTTCCACGATCATTGGGGGTTATCCTGTTCCTAATTCAAAATTAAACTACGTTGTCGTTATCAATTGAATGTTATAACACAATAAGCATGACCATAAAGCTATGACATTATCATGTGTCAGTATTGGAGTAGTTTTCGAGGTTATCACGAATATTGTTCACATTTAGGTCGATGATAGCACAACAGGCGACATTTATTCTTCGATTGTATGGTCGAGACGTGGGTGTGTCTCGTGCCGTGCTCCGTCACTATTTGTCTCGCCTGTCCAGTCTAGAATTAATTTAAAGGTCGTGGGAAATGTTGAGTATCCACCTAAATTTTTACTTATTGAAATTAGGTGGAGAATCAGGACTTCGAATGCAAAAAAACCGCCCACCATACAAAACGCCCACCATTCACCACTTCCTAGAGATTTCAGGTATAGAAAACCTAAGCTTTGGAACTGTTCAGTGCAACTCGTACTTGACCTTCCATAGCATTACGGGCTAAAAATAGAGCTTTAGAATGCCTATTGAATGATACTAATCATATCACCGACAAGCTCTGCTTTTCTATTTCTGGCCAGATTCTATAGCCACTGACGTATACCTAATAGACAGGAGTTTTCTATTTATGGACAAAAGCATCCACGATCTGAAAAATCTCATAATGTAATACTTTCCGAATATATGACTGTACTTTCCTGATCCATGCTATCTATGGGTGATGACCAGCATGGATCAGGAAGATTCCAATCCATGGATGACTTGTAAATTTCCAATATGACTGTGTGTTTAATAACCCGAGAAAGAGATGCATAGATGAGACCAGTGTAAATAACTCATTGCATTCCATTTGAGGCGTCATCGCAGTTTTTACACTTTTATCGCAGGCTATTTTTGTGCATATTGCCATAATTATTCACACATCATAATATTTAGTACCTATTATTGTACTTATCTTGATTTTTTCCGTGATTCATTCACTACCCTGCATCCGTGGTTCATTAAATCATCATACGCTTTGGGTTTTTTTGCAGTTCACTTCAAATTATGACAAAAATGATTTTTATTTTTACATGTGATTAGTCAATACATCGTTATAATTCTTCTGCCTCTACACCAATTTATTTGGGGATTACCTCGGCAAGACTTATTTTGTGAGCAAGTTATGTATAATATTAATAAATAAGAGAAAACACATAAGCCATTAGCATTTCTGTATTTCATACATGAAAATTCGCAAGTCGGACATAAATTATAAAACTTTAATGCGACAGGCGCAAGTAGGAAACCGTTTTCAGTACATTCATTCTTATTGAAGTAGTGACTTTTACAATATATAAATAATCACAGCATTCGCTTCTCAGTAGTACACAACTGGAGAGAGAACCATGAACAAACTCAACGAGAAAAATTGTTGCCATTAAACATGCTAAAGAAGAGAATATCGATTGATATTTGGTCGATCAACAGGTTTACGACCTCAATAATCAGATGGCACAAAATATTGAAGTTGTTGGGACAGCCATCGAAAAGTTGATGAAACTCAACAATGATTTTTAAGCGACTTCAAAAAAGGAGGTTCTCAGTTCGTTGGAATAATTTTTTTTCACGGCAGGACCGGTATGAAAAATTCTTTTTTTTTATTTGAAAGAGTATACTTTCAAGTTGGTCCCATTGTCATTTGGTCACGATCTGATGATGGGATCTTGGAGATATCGAGGGAACTCTTCAAATATTTTAGGTACAGATTTGGGCATTTTTGATGAGCAGTTGACATTAGGCTATTGTAACTTAGATAAACTACAAAGTGAAAAATAACTTTAATTTCGGATGTCGGTGGCAAAAAACTAAAATACTGATTCAAAGACACCGACTTCCGAAATAAAAGTTATTTTTTACTTTGTAGTTTGGAAGTCGGTTGTATTTTTTGTAAAAAAGTTTTTTTTTTTTTCACTTTTTAGTCTCCTGATTTTGAAATTATGAGGTTTTATGCATATACATATAGGTACTTAACATATAATTTCAAACATATACTAAGGCCCGTTGTACACGGCACGGTTTTTTTACGGTACGGCCGCCGCACTGTAGAAAAATCGTGTGAGCTTGTATAATATGCGCTATGGCGGCGGCGCACGGCGCTGTGTTTGTCACCGTAGTTTTTCACGGCAGGAAAACGTGTCTACAAAGGGCCTTATACGAATCGATACTTTATTATAAATATGCCAATTAATTAATACGTATTTTTGCATGTGACTGTACAATTTGCGGGTACAAAGCGATTAACGCACTTAATTAAAGTATTTACAACTAAAAATGATTGTGCCATGTCTGGAACTGTGCTCATGAACTTTAATTTCCTGTAAGATATTGTAGAGTACCCACATATCATACCTGTATACAGGCTGAAGGTTCTGTTCGAGTAAGGAAAACATATTTATTTAATAAATTCTTGAAATTAAACATTTATATTACCTTATAATTAGCAAAACCTGGAAATATGGGTGACAAATTCAAATTAATTGCATTAATTTAGTATCATACATAATATTGCACAAAAGGTGTATTTTTATAGTGCCTAATGTGTCTTTAGGAATTTTATTTTATTGATTATTATTCGATGACGTGATTAGCATTTGAATCGAATGAATAAACAGGAAGGTCAAACAAATAAATAAACTAAATTTTATATTCTTAGGCGATTCGCACACTGCACCGCATTACGCAGCGTGGTGCGGGGCGGCCATAGCAAAATGAACGCGCGTGGATGCATTTTCTGTGTGTTGGACTGTGCGTGTTTTCTATACAAACGGATATACTTACAAGCAACGCAGTCACGCAACATGCAGCGTGGTGCGTGGCAGTGTGCCAATCGCCTAAATTTACATATTTCCACTGACCACACCTTTCAGTATCTCGCTTCAAATTGAGGAAAAATTAAGAAAATACGTTTATGAAAGATACAAAAAAGGTTTTGGTAAATAATGGTGGGTACACATAATATATAGTCGAAACACAAAAACAAGGCGAAGGTTTGTTTGAACGTGTACCCAACAAAAGGTCCCTGAATAGGTCAAAAGATGTCGTCAATATATCTTAACATTAATATGACTATGAATATCAAATATCCAATTATCATTAACATAGCAGCATGGTCCACGCATAATATTCTTATATATAATATTTTACAATTCCCCAAATTCATATTTGATCGATAAATAACTTCTGTACAGTAACAAAATTCATTTATTAATTAAATACAGATATATATTATAAAGATTATTTTAATGTCTTAAATTAAAAAGTCACTATACCCTTTTATTTATATCACAAAACATTGCGAGCAGTTGCACTGTCTCTTGGCACGGAGTAGTAAGTATATGGAATGTTCATTGCTTACACGGATAATTTGAAAAAGATGCCTCCTGTAGAATCAATACGGCTACCTTACGTGGTCAGTTCTATCTTCGAATCCGTCTGACCATCTGTTTTGGCTCCAAGATCTGTGTAGATCAAGAAGTAACACCATCATCTTCCACAACACAACCATAGTATAGAGATAGGTAGTAAGCTATCTTCATAGAAACGCACCACGTGCGGCTTGTATGTGTGGGGCCATAGTATCTCTGCGTCGCCGCACGCACACTTAACAAAATCTCGACCGGTTTCTCACGAGAAACGGGTCGAGATTTCTCACGAGAAACGGGTCGAGATTTTGTTAAGTGTGCGTGCGGCGATGCATAGATACTATGGCTCCACACATACAAGCCGCGCGTGGTGCGTTTCTATGAAGATAGCTTACTACCTCTCCTTATACTATGACCCAACTTAACCCACTGCTTTGCAATTTTACCCATAGGCTTTTTCTGGTGCCAATCCCATTCATCCAAAAAGAGAGTAGAAACTGCTTGAAGTAAATCGTTTAAATAAAACAGTCTCATCGTTCAGATTGATATCACCATGTATGTAGCCTTTGGCATGTTTCGGGTTAACGATTCTCTCACTTCAAATGTCCTTCGCTCTACGGCTTTGTGCCCACTCATAACACATCTTTGCTTACTACTCTGTGTTGCGAGGCAACTTAACGTAACATAATTAAATTCCTACGCGCTCCTATGACGACTACCTAAGACTGTTGATGTATTTCATGAGGTTGAACACGACTATGACGCCCATGATGTCTGTGTAGCCTTCGTGGCTTGTGCTCGGTGAGGCGTTGCAAAGGCTGTTGCGGCAGTAACAATATCTGAAATTGAATAAATACATTATAAATTACTTGGTTAAAATTTTGATATGTAGACAAATATTTATATGAGAGGAAGTGTGAACGAGGGGCGTTTCCTGGATACGCCCCCATTATTGTCTCGTGCTGACTCTGAGTCTAGTTGGAATGTTTTGAATTGTATAAAATACCAACTATAGAAAGAAGTACAGACTTAGTTGTAGGTAGGGTAAGTATAGGGGAGGAAAACTAAACACGCCGACCCCATTATAGCGAAACATTTAATAACTTTAGACTATGTATGATAATGATATATTAAGGAAAAACGTTAATTCCGAATATCTATCTAACATGGTCCTATACGAAAACTTTATCCTATTTATTTATCTGCCGGGTGTTAATTACTAAGGTAATTTAATGAAATAATGTAAGCAATGTAAAGTTGAAAGAGTAAATTGCGGGAAAGTGGGTCGTAATATCGATGGCGTGTCATTATAACACTACGCAGTAAATCGAACAAGTTATTGCTGCTGGTTTAGTACACGTTTACGTGCTTCATGTATTTGACGACTGTAAACAATCTGCTCATTGTCGCTCTCTGTATTTTCCTTTTCGTTGTCTTATCAAGATTTTTCATCACCATCACGATGTTTATCATCCAAAGAACCTACCAAATTTTATCTGTTGTCTAACACCATATTTCAAATAGCTGTGGTTATTTTGGTTGAACAACTAACATGAGACTTGACACCAGATGCCAGATTTGACTTTCGGAAATCGGAGCTGCATAGTACTTTCTGGGCATCTAAGAATGTTTTGTAGCATCAAAGTATCATTATTTCAGCCGAAAGACGTCCACTGCTGGACATAGGCCTCCCCCAAGCACCGCCACTTCGACCGATTCTGTGCTTCCCGCATTCTGCATCAAAGTATGTGTTAAATGGTTACCTAGTAGGTGTACTCCGCTCTCCCTTATCGTCGACGTTGATGCAGCCCTCTGTGTAAGGTTCCAATATTTCCATCTTCGGCGACCACCTCCCGTTTTTGTAGTCCTGGTACTCGTGCTTCTGCGGTGCACAGTCTCGGAGTACGCCATTTATTCTTACTGAAAATGTGAACAAGAACATTAATTATAACGATCGTTTGTAGCTTAGAAATTTACCAAGCCAAGTGATGATTCTATTGCAGATGTTCAATATTGCTTTCGATTGCAGTTGGCTGCATTTGGCACATACTGTTCATGTAATGATGTGCCCATTGTGTAGTCGTAATTACATACTAAGCAGGTTACTATAGTATTGCTAGTTTATGCAACTTTGCGATTTATAAACATTCGCACTTTCTTGTGCATTAAAATCTACGCTGATTGCAAGTCAAATGCTTAAAAAGAAGTCATTAAAACACGTGACACATTTGGTGTTATGGTCTGTAGCGTTTTACGCCTTCATGTTATGATTTGCGATAATTACTTCATATCCAAAAACATTGAAAGTGAAACTCTTAAAGTGAAACATTACATAGATTGCATCACCAGAACTGCCTTTAAATGTACCTAAATCAAATATTTTTGAAGTGAAAACTTCTTTAGGCGCGTTGGGTATTTTTGAGATGAGAAAAAACTATTGAACTCGCGACACCGTTACCGACACCTCATGTTTGTAAACGCGATTGTGCTCTTTATTTATATTTAGTTACGGATCAATGTTCCATACAAGTATTTTTCTTCCTGCATAGTAAAATTGTTCAAGTTTTCACTTCTGTCGGCACTCCCGAAGTGCCACTGTTTTTTTTTTTGGAAGCAGCTCATATCTTTACAGATAACAAATAATTACACTTAATATAAATTCAAGGGCATATTACCCATTAATATTTTTTGTACATATATCATTTCAGTGCTATGTCTAAATCATGTACATAGTAAACGATGGGTCACTCGTGAGAATATTCTTTGACACGTCCGTAGTTGGTTTTGGAGAGTGACGGTGCCGTTTTTGCCAGTAAAATTGTCTCTTTGTCCAAAACGCCTTCACCTTGAACCGTCTATCACAGCACAGTCACACTTTAGCACCTTGACCGCATATCATATTGTTATCGTCAATATTAAGCCCTTCACTATGTGTTAGCATTTGGTCGCTAATGGCGTTTAAATAAAGACTGAGTTTTACGGGCTTGACTTAAATATTTGACGACCACACTTACAATGACGACTTGTTTATTATCACCATTATGTATGGGATATTCAACACAATCCGTGACATATTCAATTATTCATGTCATTACCAGCACAGCCGACATCAGGTTATCATACTTTTTTTTTTTTTTACTTATGGCCTCTCGTAGTTGACCTCTGAGATCATGACTACTTAACCGGGCTTTCCTGTGGGTGCCTTAAGCTACTACACTTAAAACCTCCAGCCAGGGGTTATTCAACTATGCTTATTAGAGCTAGGTGAACGCTCGCTAAGGGCACCCCCTGTTGGGTACGAACCTCGGCTTAGGGCGTCAACCGAAGGGAGGACATCAAGGATGGAACGGGCTGGATCAAAGATTATTAGTCGGGGAATTTTATAAGCTACGTGCTCAGCTGCAACAACTGCTGGCACCTCGTTATCGAGCAAGGATCGGGGAGTATCATTTACTCGGGGACGCGGTCGCGATCGCAAAGGACCTCGGTGGCGAGGTCGGAAGGACGGGAGGCGTCTGTTTTTGTACACTGTGCTGGTTTCCCTACTGCTCTCCTGGAGGAGGGTAATGGGGTCGTCAGGGTCGGTAAGGATTCGCTTAGGTCGGCGAGTTCGATTGATACTAGAGGGAGTGTAACTAGCGGCCTCGACAACCAGAGGGTTGCGATGTTTGGCGGCAGTATCGAAGTAACGCTTGGAAGAGCGTTTGAGAAATTGGTGGATGGTGGAGATTTTTAGGTAGAGATGGAGGATCTCATTCCTAACAAACCAGGGGGCTCCCGAGGCCTTCCGAAGGCAACGGTTCTGTAATGTTTGCATCTTATGGATGTGACTGGGTCTTGCTTGTGCAAAAACAGCACCCGCATAGGTCATGATTAGGGGAATGCACGTTGTGTAAATACGCAATTTGCATCGTAGTGACAATTTGCTACGTGCATTTAGAATAGAGTGAAGCCTTCCAAGAGCCCATGCGGCTCGCCCGCGGGCTTGGGTTATGTGCTCTTTAAAGGAGAGATGGTGGTCAGGGACTATACCTAGGTACTTGGCTCGCTTCTCCCAAGGGATAGGCTTGCCTAGCATGGTGATGGGTCGGGGGAGATTTTATCTTTAAAGCGGGTCAATATTAAATCAAAATTGAATTACCATGCGAAGTATCATACGATTTTGTGCCATGTGCCAACCGTTTTATAACATTAACCTACCTTGCATATGATTAAGAAGTAGTCACTAATTATCTCATATAAAAACATACCTCCATTCTGTATATCAAGATGGAACTCCTGCTTCATACACATGGTGGAGTAGGGGCACTCCACTATGAACTTGTCGGAGTGGTCGAAGTGCACGCAGAGCCGCTTGGTGGTGTTGTAGTACTGACCCGGCGGCGGGTTGATGAGGCACTGGTAACACTGTAGCGATGATACTCCTGGAAATAATAAGAGGAACAAGGTTAATACTCACTCTATTTCAAGATTATACAAAAAATGATAATTTCATCTCAAAAAATTTATATAGATAAATTGAGGTATCCCCAGTTAGTTGCAATAGTATTTGTATACATTCATCATCATCATCATCCACTGTCCGACTTCACCCAATGCCGAGTACAAATACGCGCCACGAAAGATGAGACTTTTTTTTGGGTTGGGATTTATCAAGTAACTTCTCCCGCTCTGGGCGGAGCGGAAGGGCGTGTCAGACTCTTACCGACTAAAACCCACCCGTGTTCCTTCAGTTGCCATGTTGCCGGGGGCCACGATCTCCCTTTCGGACTTCTTCGCAACCCCGGCAGACGAAAGATGAGACTTGACTGCACCTCCCGCGCTCCTTCCGCCGCCCCGATGACGCCCCGCCGCAGACCTCATATCGCTAAAGAGACCCATAAATCATCTACTGCTCAAGTCAAACTACGTGTGTGTCAAGTCTCATCTTTAGTGGCACGCACTGTATAGGCCTCTCTGGCCTCTCTGCTTAGGACAACTTCCTTTGGACAGTTTTATTAGTGGCTTGGGCCAAGCGCCAAGCGCCATATTATGTTATATCCATCATAGATTAGAGTGCAGCAGTTGCAACTGATGTTAATGGTTTACGGGCTAAAAATAAATTGACATTCATTTATATTTAACTTTCGGGGTATGAGTGATGTATTTTTATTTTACTTTACTATTCACGAATGTCTTTTGAGCATTTTTGATCAGTTGTTCTTGAAACTATTCTTAGGGCGCTTGTTCACGGTAAGAAAATTTACCGTGTCTGCGGCAGACAAGACAAATTCTTCGTGTACACGACAAGAATTTTGTCTGTTCTACACACGAAAACTTTTCGTGTCTTCTGCAGACAAGACCAATCGGAACGTGTACACGACACGATTTTTTTCGTGCAGTCGTCAGTCGGGCGTAGGGCGCGCAAGTCATAACAAGTCTGATAATCATTTTCGTTTATTTATAAAAATGTTAACTACAAAGCAAAAAAGAATGATAATTGCATATTATTATTATAACAAAATTAAAAAGGAAACAAAAAACAAGAGACTACTGGGTTCATCCAATTATACAAGAGAAAAATGAGTTTGGTGGGTTCTAACCCTACTACTCCGCCCCCCACCGCTCCGCAACAACGTTCGCCGCGTCGTGTTTTGCGCAGACAAGATATTTTTTCGTGCACCGCTACGAGCACTGTACACAGTTATTTTCTAGTAACGACACGAATTCTTGCGTAGGCCCGGCGGATTTTCTTACCGTGTACAAGCGCCCTTATCCTTCGCATCCCAGATATTTTCTAACTTCTGCAATGCTCCTTCCTACATTGCATAGCCATTCCTATCTGTATTAAGTGGCACTGTGATGGACCCATAGTATACATCGCGTGTTTAACGACAAGTATTTCCTGTCCTTTCAAGAGCTACACTCAGACAAGCACACCCAGGAGGACATACACGCTTATGCTAATCTTAGCATTTACATGGAAAATTACTCACTATGTCTTATATTATCTTGTTTTCAAAATGCATTTCCTTAACAGCTAAGACCGTATTTCCTAAAGATTTGACTGTAGATCACGATAATTGTTCTCATAGTGACGGTGCATTGCAGCATCTAATTTTATTTTCTTCAAGGCCCACGCCTACTGCAGTTTATATCGATTTGTCACTTGACTGACATTACGAAGAATTGCTTCTAATACGTGGGATGGGGAATCGTTGTGATTTTATCGTACAATTCACCTTGCTGCTTCATTCTGGATAGATTAGGTAGTAGAACTTGCGCTATCTCTGGTTTACTAACCTATTTTATATTGTTTAGGGCTATTCAGTGTTCAATTTGTATGGTTGACTTTAGCCTTAATTGAAAAGAGATTAAAAGCCAATATTGTATGACTGAGTCATAACATAAAGCTAATGAATTAATTTTTGATGGATTAAACTCATGAATGTCACTGGTAACACGGAGAATTATCAAGCTCAAAATGTTAAGGTTTTCTTTATAATGCACTGTTTTTAATGCAATATGACAACGATGATTGTTTGCAAGATTAATTTATCGATAAAATCTCACGTTTCTATAGTAATGTGTTAGTTTAGGTATCCTTAGCGCTAAATAGTTTGCAAACTTCCAATCCTTTGTGTTCCCTGGTCATTATTAATTAAGATTGCGGCGACGCATGAATTGTCCATACAAACGTAGTACATAAATCATTCGCAATTTGAGCATATTTCCACCATATTATGTTGATATTCGGATTGAGACAGTATTTATCTAGGCTCCTACGTCTTTTTATTTCCATAAACTTACCTTTAAATGAAATATAAGCAAATTGCATTTCGTACATTTTTACAGAGTAAATGACATGTTTTCATATTGTTTTTTCTGTATTATAAACAACAATATTTGTAATATTGTTTCCGCAGAAGCATAGTTTATGTTATCAAGTTACAAAACATCGAAAAAAAAAAATGGAAATACATTAAGTTTCCATTCATAATTTTTTGTATTACGGAACACATCCAAATTTATCATAAATTTTCGAAAGCTAGTAGTACTATCGCGTCAAGCAATAATTGTCAATGTGTGCGTGGTAGTATTGCTCACTGTAGGTGTATATCGCTCCGACAGGGACTCACACTAGCGCAACGTGCTTGGAATTGAATTTTGCAAACATCTCGATTTGTAATTGCGAGCCGTGTCGCCGGCCTCTTAAACGTAAATATTGCAAGTACATACTCGCTAATTTAAACGGATACCTAAGCAAATGTTTTCAAAACAATGATTGGTATTGTAGTGATTTGCTAAATAGGCACAAGACTGTATTGGCAGTGTCGTCTGCCTAGGAATGCACTTAATGCAGTGCATTCGGCAAATAATGTTGCGTCAGCGCGGGTGGCTCGGAGAGATGGTGACTCATCTTCATGTGTTTCCCGCATCACTGCAACTTAGCCACTATGCACTTTATTATCACACGAGCCTGATATAGAATAAAATTCTACCACTACATTTTCCTTCCATAAGCGAACTCATTTTTGTAACTATTCATGCATGCAGAGGAAAAATAATAATAATAAAAAGGAAGACTTTCCTATCTTAGGCACCTATAGTAGTAAGTTTAAAAAAAAAGCAATGTTTCAATTTAAGTCCAATTAAGTCATCATATCAATAATAGGGATGATGCCTGGGTAAAAAAAAAAAAAAACTATTTAGTCCGTCAGACAGATAATAAAAAAATATTACACACGTATTTTTGCTTTATCATACTAATAAAAAATTACAAAATGATGCATTAAAGTTGGGAGTGGGGGTCGCTACGTCACAAGTATAAAATCGACATACTCGTGACGTCATGGCACATTTGAACTCAATGTATTTATGTATCGCTGTAATATTTTATTTATATTTATTATTTATTCATTTTTATTTACACGATGAATAAAAAAAAAACATTATCCAATTATATGAGATGAACATACTTTTGCATTAACTTAGGTATTCAAAATAGCTACATGTAGGTAAGCACTATACATTTATTAAACGGAACATGCTAGTCACGATCTCAATACTGACTGATCCGTTCGGGTCGTTGACTTCCACACATGCCTCGATTTGGAAAATACGCCTGAAATCATAGCTAGTTAAAATTCGCCAAAGGAGGGAACGTCATCATTAACATTTTTATAAAGTTTCTTTGTATGCGTCATCATAACTGGAAACTAAGATCAAAATATACTAATGTTGTTTTTTATTTGAACAGCGTACATTTTATCATTTTATTTGTATTTTGAGTGAGTCACAGAGTTTTGTTATGTCAACTCCCACGCAGGTTCACATTACGCATGCGCCGCCGGTGAATACTCGTTCTAAGAATCGGGCCTTGCCTGGATTGGCCGTCAACTAAGTGTCTAATGATTGCTTTTCAAAGCCTGAATATTACCTAAGGCTTAATGTTTAACGCAGTTGTTAGTTCAACAAATCATGTCGTAATTAAATGGACTAACTGTTAATACTAAAATATCCACTAGTCAGTGTTAGGACAACGAACTCGCGATTTATATTATAACATTTATACTTAATACATATTTCATGTAGCACCACGACCAAACCCATATTATTATGTACACTTTATGACGGCGCTTGTGTATTATTAAAGTAGCTCGCTATTTATTTAAGACAAAACATGCTGTAACCGCTGGAACATTAACAGTTAGGTAAGTAGGTACATTAAAATAATTATAAGAAAATATTATACAATTTTATATCGTCGGTATTTCTGTTAAACATTGACTCCCTAAATCTTAATTCAAAAGAAAATAGTTTATTCGACTTCTAGAAATCTGTTACTCTCTCTCTCTCTAGGCATATCTATATAAATAGATTTATTACAATATCTGATCTGATGCTTTATTAGAGTCTAACGTTTTAAAGTCCAGCCAGTATAACAATTTCCTAAAATCTAGTAGGTTTAATTTTAACGTGACTCGATTTCATGAAGGTACCGAAACGATTGGCACAATGAGATTAACATGGCTCTTATTTATTTCGATGATAGTGGATTGTTATAGTGTTAGTGTGGACTACTACTTCGGCAAACAGGAACCCGAACTTGCAAATAAAAAAGAGTCAAAAGCACTTGAAAATGAACTGCAAACAGCTAGACGAATAAATGCGAACCATTCTTCAGAAACTGCTACTGAGAATAATGACAAATTAAATTATGAAAGCTATGATGAACTTTCTGAAATTGAAGACCAAATGATGAAAAAAACTTCTAAAAATAAGGCACCAGTAGAACAAAACGATTTTGACACTTATTCTAGGCAAGCAGAAATCGGTTACGATACAAATGCTCATTTGCGACAAGGCGTTGAAACCATATCAAAACTAAAGTCTTTTGAAGATATTATTAAAGATTATGCCTACCATGATGATGCGGCAGGGACAGCATACCCAATGCTTCGTGATCATAATACAACTACCGAAAACAACACAACAACACAAAATAATCTCGATTCAACCAGAAACGTGATGATCCTTAAAAATGCAACCACAGATGGAAATGAGTCTCACAAGTTACCAATCGACTTTTATAATGTAATGCCGGCTTCAAGTGCTCATATTGATAATGATAACTATTTTGTCCCTGATAATGCCTTACACAATGACATTTGGTATGTCCAAGAAAATAGTCCATGTTGGGACTTACCTATACTATACGGTGAAGTAGAAAAAACATCACACAGTTCGCAGGTTTTTCTTATGTATCCATATAAATTAAAGAACGTTGTAGATATGAAAGAAGAGCAAAGTAAGCCCTCCAGGCCTCTTTATATCCCTGCGTCTCAAACTATGAACAAGTGGTGTGCTGTAGGCCCTTGTTACGGCGATCACACTTTGTGTCTCTTCTCGGATAAGACTAATTCTAAGTTATGCAAAAATGGTTACACAGTTTCTACTCCAACCACGGTTGAGCAGATAGGATTAGTGAATACTGTAAATTCAATGCGAAACCGCATCGCCAATGGAGAAACAAGTATATATAACCATTTACCTAAAGCTGCAGATATGAATCAATTAATATATGACTTTGACTTGGAAAGTATGGCCGTGGCATGGCTTCACCAGTGCCTGCCAGGTCCCGCAGCTTGTTCTGCCCTTGATGGAAACTATGTGACGCAACTTGAGTGCACCAAATACGCGAAACATTGTTGCATAAATTCTTTCAAAACTGAGAGGGCTTCAAGATGGTATGCTTTTATTTTAGGTACTTTTCGATACCGATTTTGATTAACATTATTATTTCGATGAAATTAATTTAACTTTTAATTTTTCAGCATACCACAATATGAATGCTATGTAGATGCTATTATTGGCTGTATTCACGTGTGGTTTTGGAAAGCTGGAAAAGCACTTACTACGATAGATGTCGAGTGTGGTCATATAACGCCTGCCACGTATTACACTGCCCAGTTATTGTGGGCGCAAACCAGTAAAATAGGTTGTGCATATGGGAAAAAAGCAGACGGAGATACACGAGTTGTATGCAACTTTGCTCCTGGTGCGCCATTCTACATTGACACCAAATTCTACTGTGGTTTCATTGCTCATTCGGGAGTTATGGGAAACTTCAGGGACAACATAACTTCTGAAAGATTCTTGGAAAAACTTGGTATTTTTTTAACTCCAATGAATAAGTTTAATACTACTGAAACTGAATTTACAAATGACTTCGTAAATTTTTCCTTAAGATTTTCGGATATAGACATTCTTGGTAAGATTTTTAAGAGAAAATTGATACGAGAGGATTCGAAAAGAAGCATTAACAGAACTATAGCTCTCGTCGCTCGTTTGGTGACTAAGTACATGTTTGGTGAAGACGGTAGCTCTCAGTGTGATATGAATGAAGCCATTTACAAGAGAGGTGAACCTGGCTCGAAGTGCGTGGAGCGAGGGCGGCGGTTCCATGCTCTGTGCTATGACTTCCGCGACCCCACGCCCGGTTACCGGCTGGTGGCTGTGGTAGCTCCGGTTGCCTTGTTTTCGCTTATACTTTACGATTTGTTTAGTGGTGTAGTGCGACAAACCAATTATTAATAATGCATATCAAATTCTGATTGGAAATCTTCACGTGAGCGTGCGGTGCATGTCAATATGAATTCTAGAAAATTAACAACAACTATACTTGAAGAACAAATGAATACTAAAGAAAATGATATCAAAAGTAATCACATTGCACAAAGAGTTACTTTGCAAATGTTAATGTATCGACCGTTTTCTTTCATTGTATATGTTCAAATTTGGTTTTGGTTAATAAAATTGATCTTGAACCTTATCAATGGATTCTTGTCATCGCATTTGTACATTGTATTATTATAAATTGTAATAAATTCATGATTCATGTCTCGTAGTAATACTCCAGTTAAATGTAAATCGAACTAGTTTTATCACTGAGTCATGAGTGGCGAATAGATAGATAATTATAGCTAGGTGTTGTCCTTTGAGAAAGGTGAACTTTTTGTATTATGCTTTATTTACCAAACTACAAACGTTATAAAATTCCAATACAGAAAATCCAAGTCTGTATGTGTACCTACTTATTGTTTCCGAATTCAATTGAACAATGGCTCCGTACTGTAATCTACACATGCGTTAGGTTAGGTTCAACAACGTGCAGTCTTTTGCATTTATCTCTACGTATCAGTTAAAATTAAAGGGCAGGTCCATTTGCCAGTAAAGTCCTTTTTGGGGTTCCGTACCTCAAAAGGAAAAAACGGAACCCTTATAGGATCACTCGTGTGTCTGTCCGTCTGTCACAGCCAATTTGCTCCGAATCTAATGGACCGATTAAGTTGAAATTGCATTTCTGTGACCCAAACACGGATGTGTAACTTAAATAAAAGAATTTTGAATATGAGGGTCACTTTTGGGGGGCAAATCAGAAAAATAAAAAAGAAGTTTTGCTATCTATACCGTGTGACGTATCAAATGAAAGAGCTTGTTGCGAGGATCTCAAACGTTTTTTTTTTTTTTATAATTTTAAAATAAATGCATTTAAAGATATTTAAGAAAATTGATGAAAATTGACCATTCCCCCCTAATCTCCGAAACTACTGAGCCTAAAATTTTGAAAAATATACAGAGAATGGTTCTTTACCCATAGATTACAGGAAAACCTATATGAAGTCTATGGTCTTAAAATAATATGGAAAATCTCTCAATATTGTGCGTACAAACTTACATTTGCAGTTAGAATGTATGGGAGGACATGTTTTTCAACTACAATGTTAAGTTTGTATTTGGGATAAATTCATCCCAACTACGGAACACTTCATTGTGCGTGGTCCGACACGCACTTGGGCGGTTTTTCAATATTCATTTATTACCAATTCTGAACCTGTTCAGGATGTACTTCAATATTTGCAACATAAAAGCAATGCCCGCAGACTAGAATAGGTCGTATGGTTAAGAACTCTCCCACATTGCAAGATTCAAAAAAGTGCTCCGTCACGTCATTCAAGGATTGCGAATGTTTCGAAGACCTCCGCATTCAGCATCGTTGCCTACTCGGATATTTTATACTTTACAATTGTAGCGTACAACGCAACTCTCACATATTTTATAAAGGCCAATAAAAATTAAACGTTAATTTGGGTCTCATCATCGCAAATTAAATAACATAAGATATTCAAAAAATATAAGTTGCACTGTAGTCAAAAATTCACAAACCTCAATATAAAAAGATTCACTCGAGCGTACAGGTAAAAATTATTCCACAATAGTACAGTAGATAATCACTGACGAACAAATTATAACACTCATATCCGCACGAATAGCTTTTACATTTCCCGAGTATTCCGAACTCCGTAACACTTTTTGACTGCACTTTGAGGATATCCAACAAGCAGCTATCGGCATTATAAGTATGCAGATCAGATACCAAGCAATTATGTATTTGCATTGTTTCCATAAAGATAATCTCTCAAATATCGTCGACCGTAGGTTCAATTGAAGTAAGGGACAAAATACCTAAAATGAGTTGAGTATACAGTTTTGTTCAGAATTTTTCGCTCTATCAAATGGTGAATATGAAAAATTCTAACTTAAGAAAAACAGACCCGAAAAAGGTTAATAAGAAAAAAGTTATGGGCGATTTAGTCCGAAAATAAAACTTTGTCGGCCTCTCCTGAAAAATCGTATTTTGTCCCTTACCTCAATTGAACCTACGGTCGACGATATAATATATATAAACTCCTTTGCAAAAAAAACGGGCACCTTACTTTGGCTTTTCTATGGATAGTATTAATATTTTAGTATGTCACTAGCATAAATGACTAGAAATTTCTTATTATCTGCTATGAGATGTGACATTGGCTACACCCCTCTTCCAGCAGCGCTATAATTTTATTAGCTGTTTTTGCTTTTTCTGCCATTACTATCGACACAAAGATATCTATTTTAAGTCACAATAAGGCAGGATTATGCGTTAGTTTTTTTTTATAACTTTTTAACCGCAAACCCGCAAAAAGTAAGTAAAAAGTCACAAACTGAAAAAGAGTTTATAATTTTTTTTAAACAAAAGTTTCGAATTTGGAATCATACCCAAACTCTTTATTAAGTGCCAGTAACATAGTTTGGCTATTAAAACCTCTTTAGAACTAAATGATTATCAATAATGTAGAAAAATGAAAACCGCCCGTTTTTTTTTTTGCAAAGGAGTGTATATTAATTAATATAATCATTATCCTCCTGACTCTATTCCAATTTATTTGGGGTGGTACGTTTTTTCGTTCCATACATCTCTCACCATTAGCAGATTCATTAAACTAATCTGATGAATGGAAAATCGGTCCCAAGTCCGGTAAAGCATAGCATGGTTAACTGTCAGAGCCTTCTTTGTCAGAAACTTTGTAGTGCTGCCGGATTAGTAAAAAAAAGAGTTCGTCAAGTCTTGTAAAAAAGTAAATCAAAATAATCAAACATGTTGATTTCTTATCTTGTCCTTCAGACGTATCCTGAAGAACAAGACAAGAAATCAGCACGTTTTAGGAGTAGATTGTAAGACAATAACAACTGAGCCTGATAAAGAACTGGTTGAAGTTGATTTATTGATTCAAAAGACCCAAATACGCAATCGTGTATCATGTCTACGTGAGGCTTTATTTGAGGTTAGTATAATATTAGTGCATTAATTATATGCTGTCAGCAGATTTTGTTTGCGTAATATTTAATAGCGAACTCTGATACATCTTGTATACATAAAAAACCGGCCAAGTGCGTGTCGGACCACGCACAACGAAGGGTTCCGTAGTTGGGATGAGTTTATCCCAAAAACAAACTTAACTTTGTAGTTGAAAAATATGTTCTCCCATACGGAATGTATGGGAAAACATGTTTTTACAACTGCAAAGTTGGTCGATTATTACTCGTTAACTTGTAAAGCCTACTTAGCTGTGATAGTTTTCCTTTTAATTTCGTTATATATCCTACTGCTGTGATTTTTTTCAAATATCCAAAATCAACCATTTAGCTGGCAGGGGGGACACTTGATTCTAACAAAAATTAGCACTTTAAAGCTTAATATTTCGCAAACGGATCCCTGATTCCAAAAATGGTTTTCGCAAACTCACAATGTTTTTAAAGAACCTTTCCAATGATACCCCACACCATGCGATAAAAAGAAAAAAAATAAAACGTCACCACTTTACGTGTAGAAGAGGTACCCTAAAAAAAATGTTTTTCATAATTTTGTTTTACCACTTTGTCAGCGTAATTAATATGTATACCTATGCCAAATTACAGCTTTGTAGTACTAAGGGTCTCGGAGCTAGACCGCGGACAGACAGACAGACGGACATGATGAAACTATAAGGGTTCCTTGTTTACTACGGAACCCTAAAAATCGATGCTACGAACCTGTTGTTATCAAGGACAGGATTGTGTACACCACGGCTAGCATGCAATACTCCATACTCGTTCCTTTTGCAGCGAAGATACTGTTTCGCGATTTTTATTCAAATCGCACTGTCATAAGTCTCTGTTGTCTGTGGTTCTTCTCGACGCTATCGTTGCTGCCATTCAAAAACCTGAAAATAATAAATTAATTGAATTAGAATTCGATAATATACTCTCAATAAATTAGTGTTTTATTAGGTACAAGTTATTATTAATAAAGATGTTCGAAAGCCAATTTTAAATTAGAATATGTGTGTCGTCAACTGAGGAGCTCGTGGCTAAGTAATAACAGCCACACGGGTCGATTCATCCGGTTAAGCTACGCTTGCCGGGGTTGGTCTGTGGATGGGTGACCATCTTTACATATCGAGACTCCTCCGTGCCTCGGAAAGCACGTTAAGCCTTTGGTCCCGGCTGTCATTCGTGGATCTTTGACAGTCGTTACGGGTCGTCAGAAGCCCGAGAGTCTGACAACCAGTCTTACCAAGGGGTATCGTATTACCCAGTTACTGGGTTGTGGAGGTCAGATAGGCAGTCGCTCCATGTAAAATACTGGTATTCAGCTGCATCCGGTTAGACTGGAAGCCGACCCCAATATAGTTGGGAAAAAGCTAGGCAGATTGATGTGTATCGTCAACTCGGCACGTTCTCCATACCAATCTAGATCTCCAACAAGATTTAAAAACTCTAGCAGACAGTTCTAACTGAGACTGAAGTACTTACTATCATTAGGTTCAATATCGTTTGATTCTTATTACGCCCGGCAACACGTTCGTTACATAGCGGTGAATTTGCGCACTTGTAATATTTCAAGGTCCTGACACGCTTGTTTTAAGGCCCTTTCCCCCGGTCTGGGGTTGGCTTTCGACCAATGATTGTACCTACTTTACAATGTAAAGTGGCTGTATTTAGTTATTTACCGCCGGCGATTAATGCTGCTCATGCCTTCTCTATATGAGAAGAGACATTTCTCCCGCAGTAAGACAATAGGCCTGTGTCCAAATTTTTTTTTTGTCCGTCTTGTTGATTTATAAAAAAATATTGAACACGTATTTTTCGTTTTTTGACGTATCAAAAGATTACGGCGATACATTGAGTTAAAATGTGGCATGACGTCACGCCTTGCTAGATTTAATAGTGCGTTGTGACGTAGCGAGCCCCCACTCCCCAACATTAATGCGTGTTTTCTAAGTTATTTTTTATTAATGTGATAAAGCAAAAAATACGTGTCTAATATTTTTTTATTGTCTGAAAGACGGACTAAATAGAATTTCTTTTTTTTTACCCAGGCAACTACCGTATTATATACTGGTATTATTTTTTACCATAATATAGATAACCTCACTAGGTACGAACACTGCTCTAATCGTAAGTAGTTGAATGGGTTTCCTGTTTATAGGGAATATTATTTTACCTACTTTTAATATTCTCAAGATACTGTTACTCAGAATTTGTCATACCTATCGACATTATTTTCAATAATTTGATGTGTGTGTGTGTTTTTTTTTTGTATGTGTATCAACCGGTACAGCATGTTGTATTTACGTAATGAATACGTTGCATAATATAAAATCCCTATATTTAATTAAATATGTTGTGCTTAGAGTAGAACACACCATAATAATACTTGAACTTACATAACTAGTACCCAATTTAAACGAGTTCGGCCATAGTAAAGAGAAGCGATACAAAAGCCGAAAGAGTTTCAACATTCGGCTCACTGTTGCGTATGGGCACTGGTTCAGTGTTCAACCATGAAATAGAATTATCTCAACATTTTGTCTCACCATTGCAGGATTTCACAATTGTTGAACTGCTTTTCTGTTACAATTGATTCGAGTTGCAATGGTTGCGTGTATTTGCAGACAAGTATTCTTCACGGCGGAGCCTACCTAAAGCCGCGTTTCCTGCGCG
Organism: Agrochola lychnidis; assembly: GCA_963680765.1. Classification (NCBI taxonomy): domain Eukaryota; kingdom Metazoa; phylum Arthropoda; class Insecta; order Lepidoptera; family Noctuidae; genus Agrochola; species Agrochola lychnidis. The sequence continues at coordinate 9,605,198 of OY796868.1, read as the reverse complement.
TGTTTTTTCAAAACATTACACAAAAACCTTATACATAAACATTTGTTTTCAAACAAAACACCTTGTTTGCATACACACATGTATGGCCACGCCTCTTTGTTGCGATGATTTTGTGTAATGTTTTGAAAAAACACGCGCAGGAGACCCGGCTTAACCTAGACTTCAAAATAATCAGCTGTCCCAAACATTTGGGTCGAGTACGAATTAATAAAGTTTTGTATGGGACACCTGCTATCTAATTACGTAACACATTTTCTTAAACTAAGACTAATTTGTTTCATTTTGACAGTTCAACAACATTCATTGCGTTATTTACGTTGTTGAGCAGATTGTTTTTCCAACTTATGAAGCAATGGATTAGCAAAATCTGTTTCAAAACTATTCAGATTGTGATTGATCGTGTATTACGCAATTAGGGTGCTGATTATTTTTTCGCGCTTACGATGTTGGTCTTGGTTAGATAAGAATTACTTCAAAGACTTTTTTTTTATGAATTTTCCCATAACTTTAGGGAATGCCCACGCAAATGTTTGTTGGCATTCAGAGTGTAAAGGTCTTGAAGGCTGGGCACTTCATAGTGTTCTGCTAGTATTTTGTACGTCTCAATGAGCCTACCCCTTTGTCTACGCTGTTCCAGTGTGATAAGGCCAAGGTCTTTGAGGCGCTGTTCGTAAGGTAGATTACGTATGATGCGAATCATCTTGGTTGCCCTTCTTTGTACATTATCAAGTAGAATAATGACTTTTTTTAAATATGGGTCCCAGATGATATTGGAATATTCCAAGAGAGGTCTTATGTAGGCTTTGTACAACCTGACAAATGTTTTAGGCGTCAGGCACTTGAATGCCTGGCGGATGATGTAAAGTTTCGAATTTGCTCTTTTTACAATACTGGATATGTGTGCTTCCCACTTTAGTTCGTTGGACATAATAACACCTATACCCCGTTTGAAATAAGATTAGACATTTAACTAAACCTTTTTACAGTCCATTCAACCGATTTTGACTTCTATTGCGTTGGTGGCATGACAAATGGCAGCTGCAGTAAACAGTTGGTTTGTAACCACTTTTTTTGCTTTTAATGCCATCCTTATACCTACGGTATAGAAGTCAAAATCGGTTGAACGGACTGTAAAAAAGGTTTGTTTAAATGTCTAATCTTATTTCAAACGGAGTATAGGTCTTTCTGTGACTCAACAGATATATAATAGATATATATATTTATTATATGACCACACATTTCTGATACACACTGTAGAGATGGATTAAATATAGATATGAACGACTGAACTTCAATCAACCATTAATTGAAATAACATTCAAAAGTCTAATCATAGTTATTTTCATTTATGATCTAATATTTCAAGTTCTTCCAAGTGTTTAGGCACGGCAGCGGTAATAAAACTACGTGCTTTTATATTCTAATTTGTGTTTAGTGGTTTAGTATGCTAGAATCTTAATTTATTAATTTAGATATATATAATCCTAACTAATATTATAAATGCGAAAGTGTGTTTGTTTGTTACGCTTGCACGCTAAAACGGCTGAACGGATTTTTATGAAATTTGGCACATGGGTTCATGACCTGGGTTAGGACATAGGATACTTTTTATCCCAGTATAACACACGGCTACACATCAAGCTATACTATTCCAGTATAAGCTGACCTCGCATTATACGGAAATCCTATACAGTGCGAGATCAGCATAAACTGGAAATATATAGTTTGATGTGTAGCCGTGTGTACGTTCCCTTGGGATAATTTCCGACCACCACGCGGCCGAAGTCGCAGGCAGAAGCTAGTATATTATAATAATAATTTAGACATACCACGGAATACAGTTTTATTTTATTTGCGGAATATGTTGTGTGCCTTTTAGTCCGTGCAAAAAAAAACTGTTTCGTTATTATATTATAACAACTGCGTAATTTCCTTAATCTTACGCCAAATACAATTAAACATTAGTCGTATTTTCAGGTTTGTAATGTAACTCAACATTTTCGATTTCATTAAATTGTTGGCAAGCACTTTTCGTTTCACAAGGTGAGCAACACTGTTAGGCTGTTGAGCGGTGCCGTATGCCTACCAATTACTGGAGTATAAACCTCAAAGTGACACTTTGGTATTTCCGACCCGTTCTCATTACATTTTGGTCTCATACCTGTGATGCACAGAACCATAAGTAAGAGATATTTCATAACAAAAGAATTTCAAGATCACGATGCTAACAAAAATAAAAGAAATCATTACCTATATCATCGAAGTAAAGCAAGGTAGTTTAAAATTCTTAAAAACTTAGTTTTTTAAAGTGAAAACTTCTTTAGGCGCGTTGGGCATTTTTGAGATGGGGCTAAACCATTGATTTCGCGACCTGTTACCGACACCGAGGAGTAAAAGACATCAACGCGTTGATTACCGCGGTGCCGATTTTTTTTCAAGTTTTCACTTCTGTCCGCACTCCCGGAGTGTTTAATTTACTAATGAAAAAAGTTTTTTTGTTTTTAAACCTCTAACGTAATTTAATTAGTCCGTAAAAGCTTCTGTAGGATTTTTTTATTGTCATAAAGAGTAAAATAATTTGGGTTGGCTTAGCAAGGAATTATTTTGCTCAATTTTTATTGTTTTTTATTCACAAGTATCTTGATAATCCGGTTTTGGATCGCGTATCTTTCGACATTGCACCGCGGCACCGGTGTGACCGTTACATCACTTTTTATCACTTTTATTTATTTTGTCTGTAGCAGATTAAGGACATTCAAAATATTGGTGCAAATTCAAATATAAATATTATGATTCTAAGGCCCACTTGCGCCACGAATCACGAAATACATTTAACGCTAAACTAATCTAAAACATCGTGCTATTTCATTCAATTTTTTGAAGTTGATTGAGACAGAATGATTTTATTTAGTGATGTATGGTGCATGGGCTTAAAAGACATAAAAATCACTGCTTTCATATTGAACTTTAAATATTCTTACCTTAAAATTAATTATTTGATGTTTAATTATTAATACAGTCAACTTTTCGAAAACATAATTATGTATTAGTAATTAAAATAATTACCTAACAATAACAGCTAGAGTCTTTGCAGGTAGGTAGACACGTCATAGTTTTGTAATAAAATAGCGAATCGATACGTTGAACAAAAACAATTTAAACAAGTTAACTGGATTCAAGAACATGTATACTGTCACTATACATAATTTGCGTAAATTATTGCGTAGCGTGAATAATTCCTTGAATATTCATTTTAAATGTTGTATAAATATTTGCACAACGCATCCTACGTAGTTTGCTGAAACTTTATTAATCAGGCTATTAATCAGGCTTAGGCGTGGTTACTCAATACTCAATCGTTTCTTGTATTCAACAGTGTGTACTTATGTGGTAACTCGAAAGTTTTATTAGAACACTAACTTCTGCCGCGAGCCTATAACCTTTGTTAAGAATTGGGCTATCCAAAGCAAAAAAAAAATTTCAAATCCGACTGGTCGTCAAAAAAATATTTCAACATAAAGTCAGATTTAGCAATTTATTCTACTCTACTGTGCCAAAATCATTGTAAATCGGTTATAATTTCATTGCCATGAAGCAGTGCAACTCAATCTAGTTTTTTTTTGCAAAGGAATGACATTTTATTTATTTATTTAATCTTCAGTAGCTGGGCGACCGAGCTTTGCTCTGATGAAAATAGAGAATGCTCATTTAATAGTATAGGAAACTTCATACTAATCCATGTATAGTACTTACTAATTCCATGCTGCTATGTCATTATTCTAATATCACTATTCTCATGACATTATTCATTATCTTGTTCTAAACTTTGGGCGATCAGGTTCAGGCTCTTACAAACAGGCGCGACACGCGACGCGACACAAGGCACCGCTCGTCGCGCGATGAGCGGTGTCTTTGTGTCGCGCCTGTTTGTAAGAGCCTTTCTTCTCGAATGAAAATACGGAGAAAAAAAAACGTGTGTCACTCGGGGACTGCCGCGGTAAAGCTATTGCATAACATTTGTAACCTCCATACTTCCTATTTGTCAACGCTACACTTGGGATGATGACGTGATGACATAAAACAAAAATTACGTTCCCATGGCAACATCACGTTGTCATGGGAACCGTCATTACATGGTAGGCGGAGTGGGGGGTGTTAGGTTTTATTTTCATTACGGATTTATTTTCGTTACGGAATTTCTTGATTCGGTCGCCGCGCTCAAAGCCCGCGATAAAAGCTATGCAATAGCTTAAAAAAAATCCCAGATATGAGACCTAGCTAGATCGATTTTTCGTCCCGTATACCCCTATCCCTATATTGCAACGTTCATCGAAATCGTTAGAGCCGAATTCGAGAACGTGAGTACAAATATATATAAAAAACATATACAAATGTTGCTCGTTTAATAGTATAGGATGTACCTTCAGCATTTGTACTAAGGTGTGCCTAAATCCACTGGTGACACTAATGCCATCAGGTATTTTATCCTTTTTTAACCCAAAGGTATAAGGATAAGTGGACAAAAATATTCTTTTTTGCATTTTGGGGTTCATACACATAAATTAATGCGATGTCTGATTGATCTAAACACTATAAGCTACCTACATGTTTTTGCGGATGTGAATGCCCTTAGTTCTTTTTCAATAAAAAACAAGCCTATTGTAGTTAAAGGAAATTTAGTCACTCTAAGCTCTATTAAGATGTCAACCGAGATTATAGAAATATCTAGCACATAATCTGACTTTACACACAATTAAGTAAGTTATTAACGGATCTGACCCAAATTGTGTAATTACTTTGGTCATTACTTCTATTTACATAGCTCCAGCTAATGTATCTATTGACACAATTTTTACTTACTTAGTACACTCAGTATACAAATAAATTAACTGCAGCATCAGGCCATCTCTACTTAAGACGCAGATATATGCCAGTGACCTTGAGTGTTCTGTACTGAACTCACGCAACGCTTCGTACGTCCAGCCAGTAATAGAACTCGACCATCAAGGAGCACTGTACCAAATGAGACGCATTATTAATTTATTATACATAAAACAAAAGGTATTTTAATAAAACACGTATACTAAAATTTCAATACTTAAATCATCTTTAAAATGGTGAAGGTTTCTGCAAAATACGATTGATAGATTTTGCGTGAATCTCAGTTTTTTATCCGCGTTAGACGTAACTTTACAAATTCATTTCACTCTGTAATATAATCTAAAGTATTCATATATTAAGTTATTACGAAAATGCTCTAATTTAACATATATTTTTTCCAAATCATTAACACTATTCGTTTAGACGTGATATTCAGTATAAAATCATTAAAAATCGGTTATCGTCGCCTTAATAAATGTTAACTAAGAGGATCTTGATCGGTCTATCACTTGGCCACGAAGTACATATACCCACATATACATAAATTCAGGCCACGAAAGTAATTAATGGTCCAAAATTTGTTTGCAAGATCCCATGTTCAGCACAGTAAATAAAACTTGTATTACACGGTTACGTGCTAACACTAACTAAAATTATACTACCAGCATACTCTACTTCCCGACAATTATCTTCAAGTTCAGGGAATTTGATTGGATAATAGCTAAACAATTCATTTCCACCGCTGAGTGGCTGACCTTACAATAACACTTTGTAACACACAATTAGGGTTCAAATTTATGCCGGACTGTTGTCGCAAGTACCTACTCTATTATAAATATGCACGTGTGAGTAACTCGCGTAATAGATAGGTACTCCAGAATTTATAAATCGACTGGCTTTTACCCGCGGCTTCGCCCGCGTGGTGGCCGGGAATTATCCCACGGGATCGTACTACCGGGATAAAAAATAGCCTTGGTCATGATCTATCCGTGTGCCAAATTTCATTCAAATCTGTTCAGCCGTTAAGGCGTAAAAAGGTAGCAGACAGATGGCAACCGAGTTACTATCCGTATGGATTCCGTTCTTGGTGTTTTTTTGTGTGGATTCTCGCACATTTAAAATGTTATCAACTCTACCAATTAGCACGTTGTCGGTTTTGAAGATGTTGGAAGCTATTTTATTATGAATAAACCCGATCTCAAGGTTTAAATATCCTGGTGATCAAATGATTTAAACATTTAATTAAATATAAACTCCTGGTTTACTTCCCGTCAGTCTATTTCCCCAGGAAACGATCCAGACCGAGAACATTTCCGTAACAGAACGCTTTGTCATTCAAACATCAATCGAAAGCAGAACTAATTACAATGCACTTTAGTTTAGATTGGAAGCTGACCTTCATTATTATGAAGGCCAAGAAATATAACACAAAGCCATGCTAATAGAATCATAATATTTGATAACGCAATAAAAATCGCAGCTATCGATTCGGTCGTTAAAATTAAAAAGGTGAATACAAAACTGGAAATCTGCATTTGCATAACACTAACCCAGGAATTTCTTTGATTGACTGTTTTGATTATTCCGATTACTGCTCTACGACAGTGTCAAGGACTATTGAACAGCATCGGTTACTATGTTATGTACAAAACTATTTAGCAAATGTTACATAAGCGTTTATTGTAATTATCCGTTCTAGATGACGAAAACACGCCCAAACGAATTCGTGTTAATGGCAACAACGTGAGAGCTTTTTATTAAATAAACATAATGAGCAAGATTCTCCAAGATTAAGGTGAGGCAATATTGGGTTTGGCACTGAATTCAAGAAGTTATACAATAATGAATTATCACCTGGTAACTATATTTATATCCTAACTATAATATCGACACTGGAAATTTTAAATGTTGTAAAGGACAGGGAATACAATGTCCTTTACGACAATTGAAATTTCCGGTATCGATATTATAAATGCGAAAGTGAGTTTGTTTGTTTGTTACGCTTTCACGCTAAAACGGCTGAACGGATTCGGATGAAATTTGGCACATGGTAGATCATGGCCTGGAGATGGACAATGGGCTACTTTTTATCCTGGATTATTTTCTTTATATGAGGAAGACCGGATTGATCATCGATTTGTGACATAAACTTGTCCTTACTTAAGTTGCCTTAAGTACCAACCAGATTCAGACTTAAAAATTGATCTTGAATCACAAAGAAACTTTTGGCAAAGAGAACATGATAATAACAACAAGCAGGAAACATATCGGCAAACCACCTATTTGACCACATTAGTTTTTTTTTTTTGTTATCGCCTTTAATTTTATACCAATATAGTGTGCAGTGGAATTACTGCGTTTCATGTTATCGAACAAAACAATATAAACTATGTAATGTCAGGGAAAGTCACCACTAATTATTAGCCCTACGACGTGTGTCCATAATACGTAGATATACACAAACAATTTACCAAGTGATGATTATTTATAATGTAATGGCCTTATAGCTTAGTATACTTAAGTAGTTGATCTTTAGTTTTGGTCGATGAATGAACTATCGTCTTCTGCATAACACTCTGTAACTTGTCTCGTAAGATTTATATCAGCCAATCCTTGACCTTCCTTGCATAATCTATGCATGACCATTATTTACGTTTTCAAGTGCTAAGTTTTGCAATACCTGTTGGCATTGACTTTAATTCTTTAATGATATCATTGGCTGCCTAAATGCCGTAGTGACGTAGAGCTTCATTTCTCTCAGATTTGTTCCCGGAATTTGCGGGCCTACTGATATTTGTTGGATTCTGAATATCTACTTGGGCGTGAGATTGTTTAAGGCAGTCCAGTTTCAATCAATTTGATTCATAACAAACTGTTACAAATTGCCGGGGCTCTATTTGTAAACAGAGTACCTAATGTTTATGATCTAACAAACCACTTCATATTACGTCGAACTAATGAACACCACAGCTTTAGACCTAAAATTAGATTTTGTTTACGAGTTTACAACTTGACAGACCGGCTTGGGACTTCGGAGGCAGTGCAAAATTCGAAAAATATTTTAATTTGCATACGAACACACATTACTTACTGTTCAATATGTACACATTTACGTAAATTCAACACTTAGGGCAAAGTCTTTCTCAAAGAAAAAAATAATATATATATCACACTAGTTTTCACAGCTTCGACTTCGTAATTAAACACGTGTGTTCGTTTATGTTGCGAGGTTGATTAAATATCTGCACGTGTGCCTCCGTGCAGAGTCGGCGGCTGACTGGCCGGCCAATGCCAAGACAATAGTGTAGACATTTCTCGCGCAAGGACTTGTGACACAGAACGTAACGTAGGGCGCTGACTGCGCAGACGCACACCTAATCAGATCTACGAATGTCGCGCGGTCGCGCCTGCGCCGGCGCTGCGCTGGAGTTGAGCAAGAGCAACGGAAAGTATCTCGAAACGTAGTCCCCGTATTGTTATAAGAGACATTGCATACTGAATGACCCTATGATAACAAGTTTCTTTTTTACCCGACTACGGCAAAGCCAAAAGGAAGGGTTATGATTTTAGCAGTCTATGTATGTATGTTTGTATGTATGTATGTTTGTATGTATGTATGTATGTATGTTTGTATGTATGTATGTATGTATGTATGTTTGTTTTTACGTGTGTTCCACCGTAGCGCCTAAACTACTAAACCGATTTTGATGAATGAGGTATCAATAGATTCGTAATAATGGTCCGGGTGACATAGGCTATATAATTTTTCCCTAAATTTAATTTGGTGGACTTTACACGTAAATTTCTAACCTCGAAAAAAATTAAAATGGGATGATCATGACATGTTTGGTATCATAAGAAAGGTCTTGACGAACACATTACAAATATGTATATAATATTATATTTTCAAAGTAAATAAATATGTTAAAATCGTTAAAAACAAGCAAAAGTGAGACTGCGCTATGTAGTATCGCAAGATGATACCAACGTGCAGTTAATCAAATCTTAATAAATAGTAACGATTTGTAATTCCACTCCTATGAAGAAAAACAAGTACAACGAAATATTTATATTTTGGATTTCTTCGAAGCTCGATATCGATATATGGTGTTGGCGTCGAAATAAATCGCTCCATGGTTTCGTCCAAAGCACTATGCACTGCTATTGGAATTTAAAATAGGTTAATTACTGAACTATTGTATTACTCTACTCTTATTTACGTTTATCAAGTGTAAAAACGGAAAAGTATAAAATAAAAAAATTAAGTTTAATAAAAAACTGTAACCCGACTACGGGAAAATAAAAATGATCTAAAAAGTACGAAACAAGCAAATATTTCAGACAGAAATCAAGACATAGGTACAAAAATGGTCAAGGTAAAGCCGTTGTCGCATGCCATTATAATTTTGTAGGTGTTCCTGGCACAGGCACACACAGGCAGGTGGTACAGACATGCGACCACGGCTTTACCTGGACCATTTTTGTACCTATGTCTTGATTTCTGTCTGAAATATTTGCTTGTTTCGTACTTTTTAGATCATTTTTATTTTCCCGTAGTCGGGTTACAGTTTTTTATTAAACTTAATTTTTTTTTGACTTAGTTATTTTAAAAACACTTTGCAAGAATTGTATTAACAATGAACTAGAGCGAGTTGTGCCGTTCATTGTTTAAATGGAACAATCACCAAATATTCCTTTTATGTAGCATAATAACCGTTAGGTACTACAAAAATGCTCATCTTAAATAACTTTAGATCTGGCAATCTCATTTATACATAGTCATGAAAAAAGTAATACATACCAATACTGTGCGTTTAGCTCGTTCCGTTCCGTGTGACAATTGATCAAGCGTGTTTGCAAGTGTATCGCGAATAAAAACGTGATTTTTGAACAATTCATATGTAGAGGACATTCCGAGTCCAGCAACGTGACAAAATAATTAAAGACAGACAACGAAGCTTATCATCCCGAACACAAATATAAAGTGAAATAAATCTAAACGAATCAAACGCAGTTACGCTAACGGAGCAACGTGCGCGCTGACACGACACGTCATTAGATCATTACTCCAAGCGCTATCATCCGGCCGACATCGACAATCGACCAATTGAATTGTCCCTGACACTGCTCTACGTCACTATATCATCATGATGCACAGCCCACTGCTAGACATAGGCCTCTCTTATGCCCCACGCTCCTGAGCCAGCCTCTTCCAGGTTCTACCTGCGATGGCAACAATGTCGTCCGCCCATCTCGCTGCCGAACAACCGACACCTCGTTTTCCAGTCCTTGGGCGCCAGTCGGTCATTGCCTTACTTAACATCACGCCAATACCAATAAAGGAGACGAGAATTCTCCGGACAACACCTTCGACGGCCCTAACATTCCCTTTCGGTCTTCTTTAGTCACCATTAGAAAGCGAACTTAAAGAACTTTGTAAGCGATGCCCATAATCCAATTTTATCTCTCGATCGATTAATGAGACGATCGATCAGTTTTTAATTAAAGACCCTCTGATTGTTAGGAACTCCGCACACGATCCAAAGACATTGCTTGCTCTACATTGTACGTATTATCTACCTATACAATGATTTCATAGAACTAATTTAATTGGAAATTCTTCATACAGTTGGTCCCTATTTCACTGCATTCCATCTTACGTCATGCTGATTACATTACAGATAATTTCATTCAAGTCTATACTTAATCAGAATCATTACTACCTCAGAGATCTTGTCACTTCATTTGAACTGTCTGGCGAAGATTTTTGCAAAAAACGTATTTTTGTTGTAATTTATGGTAAAGATAGGTTCCTGAAATCCGTTAGTTTTATCGCAGACAGGCAGAAACTCTCGATTTATAGACATGAAGTTGTAAAAACGTCTTTTCATGGGTTGCCATTTCACTTTTCATAAACCGTACTTGTCTTAAAAGGGAGGCCAGTCTATATTATGTAAATCTCGTAATACTTTCTGAGTAATTGTACATGAATATGAATAAGTAATTGATTTATAGGTACGTGTACTGCAAAGGTTGAGGTATTTCCGATGACGTCGTCGATCGTAAAGATATAATCCCGCGTTCGCTGCCTGGTGTAGACGCGTCTTGAATTTAATTACACTTTTTGGCGATCGGTTTCTTCCATTAACATACAACATCAACTAAAAGAGTAATTGACTAGGTAGCAAGCCTTTAAAGAAATGATGAGAATGCAAATGACTATTACTGAAATAATAAATTCATATGTTCAAACTAGATGTGGAAGGCGGGACCTAGGTGTTGACTGTTGTGTGGAGAAATTTAGGGCAGGTCTATCTATGTCTTTCAGTTGACTTCATTAAGCGGATTTAATATGATTCATTTGACTTATAAACATTCAAAAAAACAATGGCCCTAAAATAAAGCCTTGTGGTATTCCAAATATAACATTTATGACATAAGAGTCATTATCCATTCAAATTATGAATTTAGCTAGATTTCAGTACAGCAGAAAATAAACAAGCATAAACAAAGGACCACATATGTTGGAGAATTCGATTCTCGTTCATATATGAATGATCCACCTTGGCAAAGGCATGAATAAAGCTAGTAATAAGGTAAAAGTATGTCATATTTTTATTAACTTAATTGAATGTCTGTTATATATATGGAATTGCTTTGATTCCATTTCTTCGAGCATGGTCAGTCCTCATTATTTTCAAGTTCTTGGTAGATTACACATTTGCATAATAGCCACTTTACTAGCGTGAGAAAATCAGCAACTAATACGTTTTATTCATTCATAAAACATAATGGAGCAATTTTCGTGTGTGATGTTATTCATCGCGACATTTGTAAACAAATTCGGTGCTACATGGACAATGCCTAATAGTTACGTAAAAATTCCTACGCCATCAAAATTAAATATCTCCTCCTAATAGGCTGAAAGAGTACTCGACGCGCTCTTTATAAAGAACTTATAAAACCCGAAGAGCAATACGTAGAAAATAATTACTTTATCAGAATATTTCCTACACCATTTCCATGCATTGCAACTTTTCAATATTATATTGCTGTGATAAAACTCCTGTGCTACCGGCTTTTATTTTTAATATTGCAATTAAATCTAGTATATACTGTACGGGACTTGAATGATAGCTTATGGTAAAAACCTAAGTCTGTTTGAAGGCATAGATAGAGTCACCAAATCGAACTCTTCATGTGGACTCTACAGCGTCTGCAGCTCATAATAAATTTTGTTTATATTCACAATCATTAAGTTTTCAGTACACCACGTTCATTACAGAATCGAATGTTCTACTAAGTTACGAATTAGCACAGGATTATGTAACCGTGAAAGTGTATTGTAATTCATCAAGTAATATTAACGCGTGAATATGTGCCACGCATCACTGGCAACGCACACTCGCTGGATTTTAATTCAGCTCCTCGGCTTGTGAAGGTTGGTTCAGGTTCTTATTTGTTGGAAGGTTAAGGCCATGCAGTGAGCGGACGAAGGATTTAGTACGCAGGTGTTCAGCTGTATCGGTCAATTACTTTTCTGATTTGCATGTGATATTACAGTAATTATAGTGGCTATTAGGCCTGCTATTTAAATGTAGAACGAAACGAAACTACATCATCCTATACTATTAAACGAGCAATATTTGTATATAGATTTGTACTCACGTTCTCGAAATCGGCTTTAACGATTTCGATGAAAGGTGCTGTATAGAGATTTACGAGGGGCGAAAAATCGATCTAGCCATCTCATATATGGGAAAATTAGTTTGCTTCGTATTTTCATCCCAGCAGAGCTTGGTCGCCCAAAGTTTAGAACAAGATAATGAATAATGACATTACAATAATGACATTAGAATAATGATCATGGCAGCATGGAATTAGTAAGTACCTACTATCATGGCAGCATGGAATAAGTAGGTACTATACATGGATTAGTATGAACTATCCTATACTATTAAATGAGTATTCTCTATTTTCACCAGAGCAGAGCTCGGTCGCCCAGGTACTTTATATTGACTGGAGAAACCTCGACCCTTGTCATACAAGATGTCCTAATTCAGGGGTCGAAACCACATTGATGAATAATGTTTTCTAGAAGTACATATTACATACAGGGTGTCAGGGACATCGACGCGAAAACTTAAACCATGGATTCAGTACATGATTCTGAACCTAAAATATTTCGTCGGTTATTAAAAAAAATCAGCTGTTTCATAGAAAAGTGCAATACCTACGCGGTCAAAATGTATGGAACAGCTGATTTTCTTTTTTAATAACCGACGAAAAATTTCAAGGCGGGGGTTCAGAATCATGCCTCAAAGAGATGTCAGCAGAATTGACGGGGTCTGCTAGGGCCAATGCCTGCCGGGGGTTCGAAGAAAACCGATAGGGAAATCGTGGCCCCCTGGCAACACGGCAACTGAAGGAACACGGGTGGGTTTTAGTCGGTAAGAGTCTGACACGCCCTCCCGTTCCACCCAGAGCGGGGAGAAGTTATTTGATGATTTCCCACCCAAAAAAAAAAAAAATGGTTTTAGTTTTCGCGTCGATGTCCCCGACACCCCGTATACAGATATTAGAAAAAAAATATATTTTTCATTATTTGTTATGATGTTTAAACCCTTGACTTGCAACAGTAAACAAACAATAATATGCTAATGAGAGTAAAATAACATTAGAATGACTCATTTCTCAGAATTAGTGTTACCTACTGTAACAGGAAGATACTTTAAAACAATGTTTTACCTTATTGATTACAGATGACAGATCAAATTGAATCACTGTTGATGTTCAACCTCTTATTCATGATCGGTTAAAGTCACATAAAAGATTGAGAATAACAGAAAGAATGAAGAAAGAGTAGGTACAGTACCCGGCCGTAAATTGGTACATAAATAAAATAACATCGAGTTAAGGTCAAGTGCGTGTCGGACCACGCACAATGAAGGGTTGGGATAAATTTATCCCAAAATCAAACTCAACTTTGTAGTTGAAAAACATGTTTTTGCAACTGCAAATATAAGTTGGTCGATTATTACTCGTTAACTTGTAGAGCCTACTTAGCTGTGATAGTTTTCCGTTTAATTTCGTTATATACGAGGGTCATTCAATAAATACTTAGCCTACAAAAAGTAAACGAAAATTTTGGAAAAGTGGCAATTTATTTTTCAATATAGTCTCCTTTTAGTTCGATACACTTAGCCCAGCGATGCTCCAACTTTTTTAACCCGTCCGAAAAATAGTTTTTGTCAAACTCTGCAAAATAGGCCTCCGTGGCGGCGATGACCTCCTCATTCGATCCATATCTATTCCCGGCGAGTGATTTTTTCAGATTAGGAAACAGAAAGAAGTCACAAGGGGCCAAATCTGGAGAATACGGTGGATGGGGCAGCAATTCGTAGCGTAATTCGACCAATTTGGCCATGGCAACGGCAGACGTGTGAACCGGTGCGTTGTCGTGGTGAAACAGCACTTTTTTCTTCGCCAGATGGGGTCGTTTTTTCTTTAATTCGGCGTCGAATCGGCCCAATAAATCGGCATAGTAAAGCCCTGTAATTGTTTTACCCTTCTCGAGGTAATCGATGTAGATCACACCTTGTGAATCCCAGAAAACGGTGGCCATAACTTTTCCGGCCGATTTTACAGTTTTCGCCTTCTTTGGAGCACGTTCCCCGGTCTGGATCCATTGTTTTGATTGCTCCTTGGTCTCTGGTGTGTACCAGTGGATCCAGGTTTCATCGACGGTCACAAAACGACGCAAAAACTCCGCTGGATTCCGCTTAAACAGCGCCAAACACGTCTCCGATGTGGTCTCACGGTTGCGCTTGTTTTCTGGTGTGAGTAAACGCGGCACCCATCGCGCCGACAGCTTTCTCATGCCGAGTTCCTCGTGAAGAATATGATGCACTGTTCCTTCTGAAATGCCTACAGTCTCAGCTAGCTCCCGAACCTTCAATCGGCGATCTGCCAATACGAGATCATGGATTTTTTTAATGTTTTCCTCCGTAGCAGCTGTTTTCGGTGCACCTGGACGTGGTTTATCAAAAACCGACGTACGGCCACGTGCAAACTCGTTGAACCAATTCTTGACGGTGGCCATCGATGGAGAAGAGTCACCGTACACAGCATCCAAGCGCTCTTTGATTTCGATGCGCGTTTTCCCTTCCAAAAATAGGAATCGAATCACCGAACGATATTGCTCTTTTTCCATTTTTATAAAACCGATCGACACGTTCGCTTCCATAAGTTGTCAAATTAAAACAAATTAAGGGATTGGAATGAAAATTTGAAAAAAGAATTAAAAAAGAATGTGCTACACTGTGGTAAAACTCTTTTGAAAGTACAGCGCCCTCTGGCGATGAGGCTAGGTACTTATTGAATGCACCTCGTAAACTACTGCTGTGATTTTTTTTCACACATCCAAAACCAACCATTTAGCTGGCAGGGGGGGGGACACTTGACTCTCAATTAGCACTTTAAAGCTTAATATTTCGCAAACGGATCCCTGAATCCAAAAATAGTTTTAACATACTAACAATTTTTTAGGACCTTTCCAATGATCACGTTTTCCCCACACGATGGGAAAGAAAAAAAAAACATCACCAGTTTACGTATAGGGGAGGTACCATAAATTTTTTTTTTTTTTTTTTCATAATTTTGTTTTACCACTTTATGGACGTAATTAATATGTATACCCATGGCAATTTACAGCTTTCTAGTACTAAGAGTCTCGGAGCTAGACCGCGGACAGACAGACAAACAGACGGACATGACGAAACTATAAGGGTTCCTTGTTTACTACGGAACCCTAAAAATTGGCTTTGTAGGAATCGTCTCTGTTTATCTCTGTGACTCAGTGTGTGACAGTCACCTTCTAAAGTTCGATATGTCATTACGCCCGGGTACAGTTCGATACAAACTTAATGTCGGCTCGGAAGTGCGCTACTCGCTGCGCAGTACCCCACCCCTCACCCCCGCTGACACATGAATTCGTTACTGCGCAGCCACTTGCCTCATGTTCCGAGCTACCAATAACTTTGAATCGGGGTGTATTATAGGTGTAAGTATCGTGACGGGTTAAAAATTTGACGTTTTCAATTCATGTGTACTTTCTAAGTTTATCTTGAACCAGATCTGAAATCCCCAACCCGACTTGCGCATGCGTGGTGATCAATGCTCGTGCCATCTAATGTGAACAGGCTTTTGCCTTGCAGATGGACAATAATAGCCTAGGTTTTCCTAATTATTTAATAGCAGCGATAACCTAGTGGTGTGACCGTCGAACTGCCAATAAATTCATAGGCCTCGAGTTCGAACCCAAGGCCTCTGACTTTTCGGATTCATGTGCGTTTTGTATAATTATCACTTGCTTCAAAAACGGTGAAAGAAAACATCGTGAGGAAACTGGCATACCCGAGAGATATTTCTCGACGGCATGTGAAGTCAGAAACCCATGGGCGGCATAAAAACTCTGACACAAGTACCCTAATTGCGTAATACAATACAATCACAATTTGTTTCGATTTGAAACAGATTGCTAATCCGTTACTTCATAAGTTGGAAAACATAATCTGCTCAACAACGTAAATAACGCAATGAATGTTGTTGAACAAATTAAGCAAAATTGTTTACGAAAATAAGTTACGCAATTAGGGTACAGGTTAGTCACTAACCACACGAAAAAGAAAAAAGAAAGAAGATTATTCACTACACGTCTTTGCTTCTCTGCCCGCTGTCTTAGTAGCCCGAGCGCAGCTTACAAATCAGTAATGAATGATGACAATTTGTTTAGATGCTTCCGCTACGTGATTGTTTTCCTTACATTGTTACATAACCATTCTTGTTTATAGATCGATATTGTGATCAATGTTTAAGAATTGACGAGTTAGAAAGGGGGAAATGTATCCAGCTTTGCTTCGGTAAACGTCTATTAGCCAATTAAACTATTGGGAAGCTAGACATTATCAATTCAATTGCAATTTCGAGACAAGTCTTTTCAGACCGGTCCTACCATGCACTAGGCTGCTGATAAATATTGCAATAATATGTCCATCGCTTAAAAAAAAAAGTTGCACTCCGGGAGTGCCGACAGAAGTGAAAACTTGAACAAGATCGCCTTGGTGGAAGAAAAATACTTGTATAGAACATTGATCCGTAACTTAATATAAATAAAGAGCACAGTCGCGTTTACAAAAATGAGGTGTCGGTAACGGTGTCGCGAGTTCAATTGTTTTTTCCCATCTCAAAAATGCCCAACGCGTCTGAAGAAGTTTTCACTTCAAAAACGAGTGAGCCTTACATAGTAGTCGCATATGATGTGTAACATCTGACATCTCCTTAGTAATAAGCAAAATTAAAGGGGCTCGTCAAGGTCGTTTCTGACGGCCAACACTAGCACCCCGCGCGCTCGTTGGTCAAATCAAATAGCGCGCGCTTCCCCGGCTTCCTGTGACACACTTCCTTCCCTTTTCAGGAAATCACTTCCACAGATTTTAATATTTAGATTTTTTAGATTTAGATTTCAATTGCAGGAAAGTGAGAGAAAGGACATAAAAAAATTTGGTCACTGTTGTGTCGTTATAATTTTCTACATTACTTACGTTATCTAGCCTCTTGCCAGGATTATGTGGCAACTGTCTCCTTTTGGCAAATATATCGCCTTTCACAATATCATGCCAGCACTTGGGTGAGGTTTAGGTTAATACCAGCAATTGTTTTGTTGTAGTATTGTAATGTGTTCAGTTTAATCATTGTGCCTAGTGGTGTGACCGTCGGACTGCCAAGTCATAGGTCTCGAGTTCGAACCCAAGGCCTCTGACTTTTCGGATTCATGTGCGTATTGTATAATTATCACTTGCTTCAAAAACGGTGAAGGAAAACATCGTGACGAAACCGGCATGCCTGAGCGATATATCTTGATGGCATGTGAAGCCAAGTCAGAGGCTCATGGGCGGCTTTAGGTTAGTCACTAACCACACGACAAGAAGATTGTGCCTTCATGTAATATGACTACAACTGCACTTTTATATAACTGGGAATGACTAACGCAGTCAATAAAATATAACTTTACTATTAGAATTAAAAGTAACCAGTAGTTGGAAAATGCTGAATACTTCATTTTTAACCGACTTCCAAAAAGGAGGAGGTTATATGTTCGTCGCGTATGTGTTTTTTTTTTTATGTATTTCCACCGATTTCTCCGTCAGTTATGGACGGATTTTGAAAATTCTTTTTTTGTTTGAAAGGATGTGCTCTCGAATTGGTCCCATATAAATTTTATTAACTTTGCTTGGATAGTTTTTGAGTTAGCTACAAAATACGTATTTTATTCCCACTTAGTATGTAGATGATATGTTAAGTTTCTGTCATTGGTAGCAGGTAGTGGTATTCGAATGTGTGTGGGGTAGGTACCACAAATAAAAAGTGAAAAATAAAAACTTTTTACAAAAAAAAAAACAACCGACCTCCAAAAAAAACACTACAAAGTGAAAAATAACTTTAATTTCGGAAGTCGGTGGCAAAAAACGAAAATACAAAACCCAAGACACCGACTTCCGAAATTAAAGTTATTTTTCACTTTGTAGTGTTTTTTTTGGAGGTCGGTTGTTTTTTTTTGTAAAAGTTTTTTCTATTATCTATTTAATCATCATCTGCCTAGCCTTTTCCTATTGGGGTCGGCTTCCAGTCTAACCGGATGCAGCTGAATACCAGTATTTCACATGGAGCAACTGCCTATCTGACCTCCACAACCCAGTAACTGGGTAATGCGATACCCCTTGGTAACACTAGTTGTCAGACTTTCGAGCTTCTGACGACCTGTAACGACTTTCAAAGATCCACGAATGACAGCCGGGACCAACGGCTGATCGTGCTTTCCGAGGCACGGAGGAATCTCGGTATGTAAAGATGGTCACCCATTCACGGATCAACCCTGGCAAGCGTAGCTTAACCTGATGGATCGACCCGTGCGGCTGTTATTACTTAGCCACGAACTCCTCTCTTCTATTATCTACTTAATAAAAATCTTAAATTCATTCACTAAGAGACAACATATAGCCTAAACCGCTGGGTTGAAAAGCATGGAATTTTGCCCAAATGTTCCATAAATAGCTTAAGACGGTTAGATAGGGGATGGAAGTTTGTATCATCGCTTCTTGGACACTCATCCCAGAAGGCTCCTGAGAAGTTGCCAATGGGAAATCCCATCAGACACACGGCTTTTTTTTGGGCGGGAAATTATCAAATAACTTCTCCCGCTCTGGGCGGAGCGGGAGGGCGTGTCAGACTCTTACTGACTAAAACCCACCCATGTTCCTTCAGTTGCCATGTTGCCAGGGGCCACGGTATCCCTTTCGGACTTTTCCGCAACCCCGGCAGAGACACACTTGTTACCTACTTGAGAAGTTTCGTAGTAACGACTTTAGCAATATAACTAAATCCATTTCATTTCTTTGTTACAGTTAACAGACATAGTAAATGCAATGTCGACGCGCGGCGAGCTGCCCTTAGAGCTAGCGCTCCGGGGGCGAAGCTCCTCGATAGCCACGACGTTGCTGCAACACTGCGCAGACGCAGACGCTAGGGGCCCGCGCGGCAGGACCCTGCTGCATCGCGCCGTTGATTCCAGGGACGCCTTCTCTGCCAAGTTTCTTGTCGATAATGGCGCTGATCCCAATTTAACCACGAAGTAAGTCATTGCTCAATAAAAAAATAGTAAACACTTGCTTCTGCCCGCGACTTCGTCTGCGTGAAATTTCGTGATCCTTCAAATTTTTCCGCCTTCGCTGTTACTTCGTTTTGACTTAGCATTCTTTCTAACTTTTTTACTTTTGCTCGTTTCCTAAGGGTCATAGCATGATGATATAGATAGTCCTTCTCAGATCGTACAAAGGAATTTGAACTTTATATCTAAGATATAAGATTGATTTTTCTTTGAAGCGCAAAGCCCAAGATATTTCATACATCCCCTTTATGTCGCAGAGCAATTTTCTCGTATTCGAATTGTATTAAGAGCAGTGGTGGCCCAGTGGTAACAGCCGCGACTTACGAGTTGTACGTCGTAGGTTCGAACCCAGACAGGTGCTTTACTTTGTGTAAATTATTTCGCCACTGCTCTCAAAACGGTGAAGGAAAACATCGTGAGGAAACCGGCATGTCCTAGAACCGAAAAAGTCGAAGACATGTGACATCTACCAACCCGCACTGGGCCCTCGTGGTGGATTACGGCCCGCTCCCTCTCGCAGAGAGGAGGCCTGTGTCCCAGCAGTGGGAACATTTATAGGCTGATGATGATGATGAATTATACCGTAGAGACGCGATAGTTGCACTTGATCCCACGATTCCCGAAGGACACCAACCTTGTTTATGAAAGTATTTAGGTGGATAAGGATTAATATCACGATACGAATATCATTATCTTTCGATTCTACCCGTGTTATGATTGACTAATTTGAACAAAAAACGGTTCTTGTGACTTAACTATAATTAGACATTATAGCCTCGCGCACTTTTTTGTGGGTAATGTTGAGTACTGTTGACATGTAGTACATAATTTTATGTATCAACAATAGTTTTCGCAGCGCACGCCAAATAATGACATTTATGTGCAAATTTTTTATACCTTGGGTTACATTGTTGCAATTTTCGCAGGCATCTCTTAATTTTTTTTGTAAATTTTAATTTTTGCGCCAATTTACTCCCAGATAATGTAGCTTTCTACAGGTGAAGGATTTTTTAAAATCGGTTAAGCATTTTTTGAGTTTATCCATTACAAACAAACATACAAAAAATCAAATCTTTTCTTTTTATAATATTGGTTTAGACTACCTACAGTAGATATTTAGCCAGGCGTTAATATGACACAGTGAGTAGAAAAATTCAGCTATGTCGAGCCTCGTCTCTCTCACTCATAACTGTTGTAGTATTTTCCTTAACCTGTACCCTAATTCCGTAATGCAACACAATCACAATTTGCTTCGATTTGAAACAGATTGCTAATTGGAAAAAAAAATCTGTTCAACAACGTAAATAACGCAATGAATGTTGTTGAACTGTCAAAATGAAACAAATTTCGCGAAATTGTTTACGAAAATAAGTTACGCAATTAGGGTACTGGTTATTTAATTCTATGGAAGTAAAGTACCCGGGTGCACTGCACATTTAAGTGTTTAAAATGACATCATTTTTGTTGTACCATCGGGGTAACGCATATCTAAACAATTTGAAAACAAAATCCCGTGCACACGACCCATTTTTTTCGTAAGTAAGCGATACTATAGCAGCCCAGCTCTGCAAGCAAGAATAGTCCTTACAGTATACAGATTTGCGTTTCTTCTATTGTACATTAGCTTGGCAGCCTACTGATTAAGTGCCCCATAGAAGTTGGCAAAGGAGCTGGCTTGATTGCATGTTACAGTTCAAAGTTTTTCTAGCTTTCCGATCACCATTAACTAAAACTAACATTAATAAATCGCACAAAGAGATAATAATAAAACTGTATGTATTTCTATGTAATGTATTTCTAGCTATCTTGTCATGTTTACTCGATTTGAAATGCATCCAAGTTTATGACAGCTACATTACACTCATTGCATTTAAACAACCTGCTTGTTGATATCATTCAATAAGACGATATCATCCAATATGACTTCATACTGTTTAGAGAGGAGGGTGACACGGCGCTGCATCTGATAGCTTCGCTCACGCCAAG
The DNA here is from genome assembly GCA_963680765.1 of Agrochola lychnidis. Taxonomy (NCBI): domain Eukaryota; kingdom Metazoa; phylum Arthropoda; class Insecta; order Lepidoptera; family Noctuidae; genus Agrochola; species Agrochola lychnidis. The sequence continues at coordinate 9,583,606 of OY796868.1, read as the reverse complement.
TTCCTGTGATGAAGAGACCATGGAACAGATGGCAGAGATCGCAGATGTCATGGTCCAAAAGAATGCCGATATTAACCGACAGAACAGAAAGGGATTGTAAGTATTGTGACTTTGCTTTCCAGATTTTTTTTTGGAAGTTACTCCTTAAAAATCGATTTTTGTTTATGGTATGGAAATTTTATGAGTATAATTTATACAAGCTTGTTTTATTATACATATAGATGTTTCGTTTATAGGGTTCCGTACCTCAAAAGGAAAAAACGGAACCCTTATAGGATCACTCATGTGTCTGTCTGTCTGTCACAGCCAATTTGCTCCGAATCTAATAAACCGATTAAGTTGAAATTTGGTACACATTTGTACTTCTGTGACCCAAACACGAACGTGTAACATAAGAAGTCTATGGTCTTAAAATAACAAGGTAAATCTTTGAATATTGTGTGTATAAACTTACATTTGCAGTTTGAATGTATGGTAGAACATGTCAACTACAATGTTAAGTTTGTTCTTGGGATAAATAAATTCATCTCAACTACGGAACCTTTCATTGTGCGTAGTCCGACACGCACTTGGCAGGTTTTTTTTTACTTTTTTTACAGATGCGTTTATTTACCCTCTTTGCCTACCTATTGCATATTCAAAGACAATCGTATTAAGGAGTAAACTTCAGTCATGCGTCGGAGCTGACTCACACACACTTTTTTCTTGTATCGTTTCACCACGTAGTATTTCAAGTCGGTAGGCCATTAAAAGGCGCTTTTGAACGTCAAAATTTATACGAAAATAGAATTGATTCGCCCCTTCGAAAAGGTATTTTCGTATGGAGAAGAATGGGCTAGAAACTCCATAGTTAGCCGACGTTCGCACGGACGTAATAAAATCGCGACGGGATTTTATCGCGCACTGGATTTTCAACTCTCGGTGTTAATGATTAAGCTAAACGTTGAGAATCCAACGCGCTGGGACGCACTCTCGTCCCAGCGCGTTGAAAAAACACATTGTTGGATGAAAATCACTGCTTAGCGCCAAGAGTTGAAAAACTCTTGGCGCTAAGCAAAGCGTTGAAAATCAAGTGCTCGAAAAAAAATCAACGCAATTTTATTATGTCCGTGCGAACGGCGGCTTACTCTTGCAAAACGTTTTACAAAATTTTGCATATTTTGCTTCAGTATTTGAGTCTATCCAGATGTGTTTTAGGCACGTGCATTTAGTTTTATAGTAGAAGTCAATCAATTTCATCCGCATGCAACCTGCGTATACCAATTACGCGCTTATTTAGCGAACGTGTCGCGGACCTTAAGTAATGCTCGTCCTTATTTAACTTTATTTTATGGCCCTTCAATCCAAATCAGTCAAACCCAAATGACAGCAAATCTTTTCTATTATTTAAGCCCTTCACTCTCTAGAATCAGTCACCGACAAAAATCGATGAACACTTCAGATTTTGTAATCTTAATAATTGAGCTAAATATTTAATTACAATTTAAACTAAAGTAAAATTAAAAGAATATTAACTCTTATAGCTATTATATGAAATGCTGAAATCCAATGTATCTGAATAAAATACAATAGACGTGGATATATTTAATAAACTGTTCCGCTTAGCTATTTCTAAAGAGCCATAAAAAACTCCTGAAAGAAATCGACACGTGTCTTTTCGCGAACCTGAACACGGCGTGTTACCACACCGAGCGCTGAACGCAGAGCCCATATCTGCGTTCAGCACTCGGTTAAGCGGAACAGGTTACTAAATATATCCACGTCTATTGTATTTTATAATGGATTTCCGAAAAGTCACGCCTGAATCAATTAACTATGTATCGAAATATAAAAATTAATGTCTTTCTTGTAGCACACCTCTCCACCAAGCAGTAATAGCAAGAAACCAAAGGATATTCGACCTTCTCCTCAAACAGCCGACGTTAGACACGAACTTACGAACCCTGACAGACGAACACCCGCCCTTGTACTACGCGTTAGTCGACGACAGACGAGCATCAATATCATCCAGCGAGACTTTAGTCATGAACGGATCCAACCCCTTCGATACACCGGTCACGAATAAAAACGCCTTTACCGAAGACCCGGTGGAAGGCAAAACTGAGAATGTTGTCGAAAGAGGATTCGCTGCTAAGTTGTTAGAGAAGGGATGCCAAGCGAATCCGTTGTATTCGGGAGCTGGAGACAGTTTGCTACATATTTTGGCGCAAGGATGGTTTGAGGTAAGACGGCATTTGCTGTGTAAATAAGTGTAACCTTAATATCATCATCATCTATACATATCGCGGGTCTCAAACCATAGGGGCGTACATGCAAAAATGCGATTTTTCGTTTTTAATGCCATTGGATTCTACTATATGCGATACGTAACCTCAATTTTTCTTATAATTTAATATTAATCACTTTTGGAATTAATTACAAAAGATTATTTATCGTAAGCTAGACAATCTGCAATTATTTTTAGGCTATATAGCCGTATAGTAGACGTAAGAGCAATAATTATTACTTTTTGGGGCAGTTTTAACGTGCCACAAAGACGTATGCACGTACGACCTTCAATTTTATTATGATCTAAGGGAATTGTGTCGGGCCATAGGGACTTATGCGCACCGAGTGTCCATTTCAACATGATCCTGAAGATATTTAGTCATCACTTGCAGACATATGTACACACATCTACACATTTTAGTATTGCTGTCTCAAGATTTGGACGTATAGTCATACCAAGAATACCCAACCCGGTCATTCTGCAATGAGCTACCATATGGAGTAGACGTCAATTTAATGCAGAATTAATTATCTTTCGTGGGTCCTATTGGCCATCTGTTCTGCGCGCAATATGCCTGCCCACTGCCACTTAAGTTTGGCAATTTTGCAGGCTATGTCGGTTACCTTGGTTCTCCTCTTCATTTCTGATTCGATCACGTAGGGAAACTCCAAGCATAGCTTACTCCTTTGCTCTTAGGATGATTTTCAGCCTTCTATTGAGGCCCATTTTGAGCGTCAAGTTTCAGTGTCATAGGTCATCAATGGCAACACGCACTGGTCTAAGACTTTCGTCTTGAGACACTGTGGTATGTGAAACGAGAAGATATAACGCAGCTTCCCGAACGCTCCCCAGCCGAGTCAGACAACGGAGTCGGAGTCGACGATTGACCTCTTTCTCGAAGATCTTCATGAGCTGGCTCTCCCTAATATACAGATCTCTTGCAAAGGACTTGAAGCTCTTGTTCCGCTCTTTATCGCGTCTTTAATACGGTCAGTATTAAAGCACCAAAGGTCGCTTTTGAAGAACTTACAGATCCGTCCATTGAGCTACCGGTAGATGCACGCAACGTCTGAAGACTGCAGGATCATCTCACGTCTCTCCTCCATGAGCTGTAAATTAGATTCAGAGAGCTTGATGTTTCTATTTTTACGACGGGTCTTGAAAATCTTAGACCCAACCGTATGAACAGTTTTCACGAACGCATCGTTATAATCGTTCATGGAGCTCCCTGAGCACTTGAAACGATTCTGAAGTTTGAGCTGAAAGCTCTAGGGGTTTTGGATTTGGATCGGTGCTGGACGGAGCGTAGACTTCATCAGTCGAGATCTTTTCAGCTTGATATTTAGATTCAATACTATTTGCAATTCTTACTATGCGGTGATCACTGCCGGTTTTCAGCGCATTGATGACAGAGACATTATTAAATGTTTGCTTCTTCGTCAACATAATAATGTATCTGTCTTCTTTCTTCTTCTTAGTTGCATCATACTTTCTGAAGAAGGAGTTACTTATAAAGAGGCCTTCATTCTCCATAAAATTGGCCAGTAGGTGACCCCGGTGGTTCCAATGTCCAACTCCAAATTGACCCACTCGTAGTTCATAATTGTCTCGTTTGCCCAGTTTCGCATTGAAGTCCCCCATAACAACGGTGAAGTGAGTTTTAGAGGCAAACATGGCTCTGAAAAATTTCTCATACATGGTCTCCACCTGATCGTCGGGGTGTGACGAGGTCGGGGCCTAAACCTGTATTACCTTCAACGAATATCTTGCTAATATTCTGAGTATAAAGTACGCCACCCTGATCGACACACTCCCAATCTTCAGCACGTTGCTTACAAAGGACTTATGAATGATAAACCCGACATTACCTTGAGACTGCTGATCGCCCCTCCCGGAAATAGAGTAAGTTCCCGGATTTGAGGATTATCGAGTCCTCCCCCTCTCTTCGGACTTCAGATAACCCAAATACCCGATCGTAACCTGCTCAATTCTTCCTCGAGCTCGGTGATCTTCTCGTCCGTCCAGAGTTTACGCGTTTTGTGTGTTGCTACGGCCAATTTTCGGTGATTGTGATAATGTATCAATCAATAATGAGCTCAATTTTGTATGTTTGTGTTTTATATCATTTAAAATTATTTTGTTCAGATTTATGATTTTTTACTTTTTTATATGCTTATTTTTTGTTCTTATTTTTATTCACACCGAAAAAAAAATGTAATTACTACCATTTGTTCTTTTTTTTTCTACATTGTAGAACTAAAATGGTCTATACTTCCACTTAGAATTCAAACACCTCTCAGTATTAATGACAAGCCAGACAGGTGTATAAATTATTAAAATCACAGAAATAACATTAATTTTGATGGTTTCTCATTCCTAAATTGCAATATTTTAAATCACCAACTAAGTTCAAATAAATATTGGTATAATTATTAATAATTTAAAGAAAAAAGTTTTACGTCCATAAATTCCAAGCATTTTTGGGGGAATTTTGATGGAGTTTTACCGTATTTCCGTCATGCCAAATAGACGTAAGAACCAAAAACTGGTGTTATAGAGGAAATACCTTAAAATCAAGCATCCCATATGAACTGAACTGTAAATATATGGCCACATGCAAAAACACAATAAGCTGGCTCAATCACAAAAAAAGTTATTCAGTTTTTTGTCTCTCCTGAAAAGTAACGGTTTTGTGGATACGCCCCTATGGTTTGAGACCCGCGATATAATAAAATCGTAGCGAAGTCAAAACTGTACATTGAATATTTTTGAAAAAAAGTAATTGCTACGAGGTCTAGGATCGATTCTAATGCCGAAAATATTTTTTTTAGAATTTTTGTCTGTTTGTCTGTTTGTCTGTATGTATGTTCCAGCATGGCGCAAATTCTACCGGACAGATTCTGTTAAAATTTTGCATAGATATTCCCTGTGTGTCTGGTCAAACTATAGGGTATAAACTATCACGCTATTTACTATGGGGGACGAGCAATATTACATTATGTTGTATTTTTATGTTCTAGCATGACGCAAATTCTACCGGATAGATTCTGTTAAAATTTTGCATAGGTATTCCCTATAAGTCTGGTCAAACTATAGGGTATAAACTATCACGCTATTTACTATGGGGGACGAGCAATATTATATTATGTTCGTATCTTTGGAAAAAAAACGTGCCAAAATTTTAGGATATTGTAGATGGTTATCGATTAAACTTTTTAAATGATTATCATCTCGCTATACCTTTATGGAACTAAGCAGTCAATCATGAAATATATATGAACGGCTATTTTAGACAAGTTTCAACAAAGCAATTAGCTCAACGGTTGGGCGGCTGCTTTGCAAACATGGGGTTGTAAGTTCGATTCCCTCCTACGGTTTTTTTTCTTTTTTTTCACATTTTGTTATACGATTATTTATTTTTTTGATTATGTACCTATAATCTATAGATATAATAAAATCGTAGCGAAGTTAATTTTTTTAAAGAAAGTTATTGCTACAAGGTATGGGATCGATTCTTATGCGGAAAATAAAGTTTTTAGAATGTTTGTCTGTACCAACAATAGGGCATAAACTATCACGCTATTTGCTATGGGATATTACATCATGTTCGTATTTTTCTCTGCAAATTGTAAAAGGACGCGCCAAAAGGTTGGGATATTGTAGATAGGTAGTTACCGATTTAACTTTTTAAATGATTATCATCACGCTACCTTTTGTATAGGAACGGCTATTTCAGCTAACTTTCAACAAAGCGAATAAGTAAGCGGTTGGACGAATGATTTGAAGTCCTGAGGGCCTACCACCAGCTCAAAAGCAGTATTATTTTAATATTACTTTAGTTTACTTCAGTGTGGGAAAGAGATGAAGCTCTACAGGATGTATAGCTCCATCTCTTTCTCCCACTGAAGTAACATTAAAATTATACTGCTTTATGAGCTGGTGGTAGGCCGCCCGGGGTAGTAAGTTCGATTTACATCTGTTTTTTTTAAACTCTTTTTGTAAAACGATTTTTTTTTTTTGGATTGTGTATGTAATAGTTCATAGAATGTATTAATTCACAAAAAAATGGAAAACTTCGTAAGCTATGGGAAACTACTAAGTTACAAGTACTTTACAGTCACAAAACATTCTAGGTTGTATTCTGATCATTTTAGAACAAAAGACTGTAGGAATAAAATGTTTTTTTTACAGATTTTGACAGCAGATTTGTCCTAGCGATTTTAAAATATGTATGTGTGTGGATCTTCTGGAATCGCTGCCATACTGCTTCCTGGTGGCAAAACAGCGCACGTCATGTTTAAGTTTCCCATCGATTTAGAGAGCAACGAAACGCCTGTTTGTGGGGTGTCACGCAACAGTAACAAGGGATGTGTGCTTAGGGGATTGCGCTTCGTCGTATGGGATGAATGCATTATGGCAAAAAGGAAAGCAGTGGAAACTGTAAACAGAACCCTGCAGGACATCCGCAGAAACCAAGATAGGGTGGTGTCACAGTTTTGACAAAAAAAGTGAATACTTCGTTGAAAAGGTCGACTCTATGGTCGAGAGTTCATAAACTGCGCTTGACCATCATCATAAGACCTCGGCTTGGCGGTAATTCAAATGCTCAAGTATTCTCCGATGTTCTTTTAAAAGTTGGTGAAAGCACTCTACCAGAGACTTGGTAGAGTAGATCCCACTTTAGAAGATCTTATTCGTCTGATATACGAGGATATCAGTCAAATACCGTACCAAGAGAATTCTTAGGCGTGTTTCCGTTTTAACTCCGAAGATGATCAAGCTGCAGCGATCAACCACAGTATTCTCTCACAAATTGAAGGGAGTGAAGTGATATACACCTCCATTAATACTGATGTGGAGGAAGATGATGCCAAATATCACCCCGTAGAATTTCTCAATTCACAAATGGCAAGTGGACTTCCGGTTGTATATCTGTGTAACGGAAACCAGCTCAAAGTCATGTCTTTGCAGAGAAACGTCATCGAGGTGGAAATTCTAACAGGTTGTGGCGATGGTGAGACAGTGTTTATAGCGCGTATAAAGTACAAATTCCCCATAATTACCAGTTAAAGCGCGTGCAGTTCTCTGGGAGTGTATGCTTTGCGATCAACAAGTCACAGGGGCCGACACTGAAGGCTGAAGGCTGCGGGTGTCGACCTCAGGATAAGCTGCTTCTCACACGGACAACTGTTATGTCGCTTGCTCCCGAGTCACCATTCCTGACTCTCTGTAAATTTTGGCTGCTGAGAATAAAACTACAAACGTAGTATACAGGGAAGTTTTATAAAAATATGGCTATTATTGTAGTATATTGTGATGTCTTACGATTTCCATGCGAACGAAGTCGCGGACAGAAGCTAGTCAGCCTATAAATGTCCCCACTGCTGGGACACAGGCCTCCGTTTTGTCAGAGGGAGTGAGCCGTAATCCACTACGCGGGCCCAGTGCAGGTTGGTAGATGTCACATGTCTTCGAATTTTAGATTCTAGGACATGTCGGTTTCCTCACGATGTTTTCCTTCACCGTTTTGAGAGCAGTGGTGATGAAATAATTTACACTAAGTAAAGCGCCTGTCTGGGTTCGAACCTACAACCTTAATATATTATGATTAATTTAAGATCTCTGGCTATATCATCTTCCAGCCCTAATCACAACTAATATGAAAACTGTGCAATACGTTTTGTTCTTCCTTATGTATCTATCAGCCATCACCTCAGTGTGAAAGATAATATACAAAGAAGTAAATAAATACTGAGGTAACGACTGTACATTTATACTTCACACTTTTCTTGACCTTATATCTCCTTATCACTGGGATCACGGCGTCCTTCTGCCCTTAGTCCGTCTTTTTAATCTAATCTTTCTTTGGTCTGCCTCTCCACATTCCTTCACTTTCCTATCACATACTCCTTATCATAAGCCACTACAGAGAGTCACACAGTTTAAATACCTAGGGCATGTAGTCACGGAAGACTTATCTGACGATGCTTATATTGAGAGGGAGCGGAGGGCGTTGGCGGTTCGATGCAATATGGTAGCCCGCAGGTTTGCGCGTTGTAGTAAGGATGTAAAAGTCGCTTCTCAAAGCATACTGCCAAACCTTCTACACGTGCAGCTTATGGGTGAAATATACTCCGAGAGCCTACAACGTCCTTCTCGTACAGTATAATAATGGATTTAGAATGTTGATGCGCTTCGCAGATGTTCACGGAAGCCCGTGTTGATGATTTTCATGGTATTATGAGGAAGAGAACAGCGTCAATAATGGGTAGGTTGCGCGGAAGCTCCAACAGCATCCTAAAAACATTATTAGACAAAATGGACAGTCCCTTTAGTTCAGTGGCACTGGGTACGGAGGCACGTGCCAACGTGTGTTGGGCCACGTCAGTTTTAGTTGTTTTAGTTTGTAAAAGTTTACCAACATAGTTTTTAAGTAATTGTTACTAACACTATATGGATTGTATAGGGTATTCAGGTGCAGGGTGGATATTGATGGCCATAGAATAAAATTAATACACTTTCTCTGAGTACACACAATATATTCACAACACAGAAACACTAATTACAACACACAAAAATAGCTTACGCACTAAACAGAGACTAATCGAGGCGAAACAGATTAATAACTACCGAAACACAAAACTTATCCTCTGTTCCCAAATCCAGAATCTATCTAGGTCCCGTAAGGCGGAACTTCGCTAAGGGTAGTCGATTTTATTAGGCATATAGCTCTACACTTATTCGACACTACCCAATAGGAGACTGAACATTGACTGAAAACTTATACTGAATTACTGACTACTAAAACACTAAGTTATAACAAGTTAAAATGATTAGAACACTAATTTACTATTGAGAACGCCATGTTACTATTTAGATCGAAACGCGCTGACTGAACAATATGTGACACCTTAAGTAGTTTTCTACCCTAGCGCGCCCGCCCTGTGGCTAGCATACGTAGTTTATTCGAAAATCCTATCGAAGTCTAGTTCTTCAAGGTGAGGGGGTCGGTATGCGATCGGGGATTGCGGGGTACGCCAATTTTCGGGTGCGCCAGGGGAGGTGAGGGGAACGAAGGGAAAGAAATTGCGCAGTTGGTCTGCTTATGTATTACGTCCTATGTGACGCCTTTGTTCTTTCCTCAAATCGAACATCTCAACTACTTTTCTTTATGTAAAAGGTGTCTATTTATAGTAGATAGCCTAACTAAGACATTGTGTATGTCAGAACCCTTATTTATTGCCTAGATTGGCCTGTAAAACATCTTTTAGTTGGTAAATAAGGGAAATCTTTATGTCTTAGTTACTAATCGATTTACACTATTAAAACTGAGGCTATCACTATACTTATTATCTATATATTTAGCTAGGTTACTTCACAATGCGGGTAATAAAAGTAGTATCATTCAAAAGACTTTAATCAACTTAACCTAGGGTGGTGTGAAGTACCTAGCAACTGATTATAATTAATCAAAAGGAGATCGCTGTGCTTCTCAACAGATTGTGTGTACTTGTATGTGTAGTCCGAAATAAAGAATATATTATTATAAGATTTCTTGGTCACATTATACTTAATCTTGGTTACATTTGCAAGGAATCAGCGGTGTTCCTGGTCTCCCACCTGCACGGCGAGCTGAACCACACCAACGAGGCAGGCATGAGTGCGTTGCACGCGGCCTGCGCCAACGGACTCGCGCGACTGACTGCGGCCTTGCTAGAACATGGAGCCAGGCCTAACTTGCAGACTGCTTATGGAGAACAGGAGGATACTGTTTATAGGTGAGAATATTTAAGAAGATATTCTTAGATGTGTTTCTACGGAAGAAAAATTTCACGTCGATCTTTTTATCGCTGTCTACCGTGTGCGAAACAAAGAGAGCATTTGGAAAACGTAACCAACTCTTTTTAACCGACTTCAAAAAAAAGGAGGAGGTTCTCAATTCGTCAGGATATTTTTTTTTTTTAATATGTATGTTCCCCGATTACTCGAAGACGGCTGGACCGATTTGAAAAATTCTTTTTTTGTTTGAAAGGGTATACTTTCAAGTTGGTCCCATTGTCATTTAGTCACGATCTGATGATGGAATCTTGGAGAAATCGAGGGAACTCTTCAAATATTAAAGGCACATCTATAGCGATTTGGGCATTTTTGATGAGCAGTTGACATAAAGCTATTATAACTTAGATAAATTACAAATCAACCCACTAAAAAGTGAAAAAAAAAAAAACTTTTTTACAAAAAATACAACCGACTTCCAAACTACAAAGTGAAAAATAACTTTAATTTCGGAAGTCGGTGTTTTTGGATCAGTATTTAAGTTTTTAACACCGACTTCCGAAATTAAAGTTATTTTTCACTTTGTAGTTTGGAAGTCGGTTGTATTTTTTGTAAAAAAGTTTTTTACTCATATTTTCTTGTTTAGCTCATCACTGTCACTAGAGCTTAAAGATGGAAAAATATTTCACTAATAGTCATTTATTAGAAGTAAAGTGAATCGTATTCAGATGAAGTCAATTTTTTAAGGGGGTTGGATGATGTATGTTTTTCCTAATGTAACTATTTCATTAAAAACTAAAACGTGTGTACAGACAAACGCCCCTGCACTTGGCAGTACTCAACAACCATGAAGGCGCAGTGCTGGCCATCATAGAACACAAGAAGCTCATAGACAAAGGCGACATGGCGGCTTCAGACCGCAGCAACACCAGTCTCACGCCCAACCTTAACTTGAAGAACTCGGACGGAGATACGCCCGTCAGTCAAGCGCTCACTGAAGGTTTGTCTTTGTGCGGCTTAGCCATAATCATTACCTAAATTGCTCGTTTAATCATTTTGATGTATGTTGTGCTCGTTTAATAGATATCAACGTTATATTTGATTTATGCTAATAAAATGAGTATGTTCGAATGTTAGAAAAAGTCTAAAACATTTTTTAGAAAACACAAGAGGCTTTCCATTTCGTCTTTTAGTAAAAAAATCTTCTTTTTTGTGCTGGTGTTGAGTGAAGGTCATTTATCATATTTGTCGTCAACACATTTAAAATTTTCTCATTTACCTCAGTAAGCTATTATTATGAAAAATTTGCAAAATATCGGAGTAACTTTCACCAAAACTTTCAAAACAACATAATCTTATTACCCGACTGCGCGACAAAGTCATGGTTGTGTTTTTAGCTGAACTTTCGCCTGTAACATATCATTGTCATAGATTTATTACTACAGGTCATGTTAGGTTATGCGGAACGTGAATCAAACAGTAAGCTCCAGTAATGACTGCTATATTTAACAAATCATTTTCCTACCACCACCAACATTATCAATGTTAGTATTATATTATCTGTGTCAATGTACAGTATTTCTATTTTCTTAATGTCCCTCGGCAAACTTCGTGTTTCGTCAGTCGTCGGATTTCTATCAGTTGCCCTTTGCACTTGTGCAGACCGGACGCTCTCAATTGACTTGTAAGTGTATAGAGATGTCTTTTAACTTAATGTAATTTGTTTTAAAAATGGCAGGAAAGCTGCTAAAGTCGCAGGCATGACGGATAGGAAAATAGTTTTACAGCTCTATATGGTTCACACGGAAATCAAAACAAAACAACAATAAAGTACTTAGTTCCGAATTCAAATTATTATACACGATAAATCTAATAATTGATGAACATGGAAATTAGCATTCGTTTGTATTCGGAAATGCGATGATTCCCGAGGGACATTAAGAAAATCTAAATATTGTACCCACTTATGAATATCATCACAGGTCACAAGAACCTAGTGGCACCGCTGATCGAAGGTGGTGCGGACCCTAACATACGAAATGGCAAGGGCTTCACGTTACTACATCAGGCTATAGTGGAAGAAGACTCGAGGACAGCCATATACCTGCTCGACCACGGAGCTGATATGAATGCACTGTGAGTACATGCATAATTCTTAATATTTATTTTCTTTGAGAGAAGCCGTGTGCCTGATGTGATTTCCCATAGGTAAAAATGATGAACCGCCGTACAATATTTCATCCCCTATTTAACCCCTGTAAGGGATGCAATCAAAAATCTACTCTCTCTCTACTACGTAGCTCACTTTCTATACTGGGTGGATTTTTGAGACGTAGGTGCCTTGACCGTTGTAGCTACAAGAAACCGTTCTTAGAAAATTGTCCGTAGCTTTTTGAGTAATTGCTAACTGCGTTCACAGATTTTGGAAAGAAGTACAGTTAACTAGAAAAACGTCATATCTCACGTTTAATTTTTATGATGCCAATAAAATATTTTCGGTATCAGAAAAACTTAATTTTTCATGCCACCATATGTACGCCATATATACGATGTAAACTTGCAAGTTATTTTTGGAAGTGCTCCAAAAATAACTTGCAAGTTTACATCGCCGCCTTATTTAAATTAGGAAACCAATACCTGTTGAGAATACTATTCATAATTTCAATTTAAAAGCCAATATAGGTTTGACGTGAACTTAATATGGCAGTTCGGGACATAGCCGTGTCCACTTGTCCCTTGTCCTCCGGTCCGTAAGATTTCAAAGCGAAAAAGCGGGCGTTGACCGATTGTAAGTTATTACACAGATATTTTTGTCAAAGTCGACTTATAACCACGGTGTAACTACTAAAAAAGTTACAGTGGTTCAACGGGAGCGTTTTAACAGAGCAATCGTGCGGAGGGATGAGGGGACAAGTGGGTGGAGCTTATGTGCCTAAGCCCACGTTGACACGGACGTAAAAATATCGCGGCGGGATTTTTTCGCACACCGGATTTTCAACGCTCTGTTTAGTAGCGTCGAGAGTTGAAAATCCAAAAGTGTGTTTTTTCGACGGCATGCACTCTGTTGAATTCTCAACGCTCGGGTTAACACCGAGAGTTGAAAATCCAGTGCGCGACGAAATCCAGCGGCGGAATTTTTATGTCCGTGCGAACGTGGGCTAACTGCCATATTGCAGTTCGGGACATAAGTAGATAAAAATACATTTGACAGGTTCCTGTCAAATGTATGAGCGATGAACCACAGTAAGTAGTAACACTGTGTTATAACCGTGTGTTGTGTCAACCAGGACGGAAGCAGGCGAGACCCCGCTGCAGCTGGCCATCCACTGCCGCCTGGGCCTGGTGGTGGAGGCGCTGTGCGTGCGCGGCGTGGACATGAGCCGCCTGGACGCCCACGGGGTGCCGCCGCTCTGGGCCGCGCTCGACTCCGCGCAGGAGGAAGTCGCTAGCGTATGTACTGAGATACAGAAAATGACAAACATCATTACTAAACTCCTTTTATAATAAAGACAGAAGAGTTATAAAGAGGCATTTTAGAGAATTTGTGGGATAATGCAGACTAATAAGAATACCTGGTCGACCAAGCTCTGCTCGGGTGTACATAGATAAACATATCATCCAGGTATACCAACGTAGTATCACATTCCCGCGGCTGTGAAAATATCATAGAAAAAACGAATTTTCCCATATATGAGATCTAGCTAATATATACAAATATTGCTCATTTAATAGTATAGGATAAAACACATAACCCTCCTTTTTTGGCTTCGCCGCAGTTGGGTAATAACAATCACTCATCATTCAAATCAGAATACCTCAACATTCCAAGCAGTAATACAAATACGTGCAGTTCTCAGAGCCAGTCGGCAGAGCACGACACCCTCAAAAAGCGTGTTGATGATTTGAGCTGTAACGCATCGTCAGCTGAGCTTGAGTCAACAATTTGTAACCTGGAGACTAAGATTGACGTTCTTGAGCAGCAGGCTCATCAATGTAATGTCGAAATATGTAACCTGCCTGAACGGCGTAATGAAAACTTACCTTCCATCATTGAAGCCATAGGGAACGTCCTTAAATCTCCAATTTTGCTCAATGGCGTTGTTGCTGTACATAGGGTCCCTCATGCTCATCAACAGAGCACAAGACCTAAGAATATTATTTTAAAGTTCACCTCTCGCCTACAGAGGGACAATTTGCTCAGCGCGTATCGTAAAGCTAACGTGTTAAAAACTGATCAAATTGGGATCTCCGGTACTTCCACATCTGTTTATATTAATGAGCACTTAACTTTAAAGAGAAAGCAGTTGTTTCGTAGAACCCGAGAAGCTGCAAACAACCATAATCATAAATACGTATGGATTAGAAATGGGACCATACTGGTACGCGAGCGTGATGGTGCAACCGCCTTTGCGATACGTGGAGACGGTGATATTAGTAAAATTAAAATTACAAAGAAGACAAGTGATTAACTGCTTCCTCTTTATCGTCTTCACCGCCATAACCATGAAGTATTTTTTGCTTAATTTCGTGTATTTATTACCTAAGCTTTATTATTATCGTTATAATTTTATTGTGTTGCATGTTCCTTTCATTGTTTTAATGTTATCATTTTCCAACTATTTACTAACGAAATTATTTGCTATCCAGTGTTATTCCAAAATGTACTGTTATTTGCATTCCTTTAAATTGTATTTTTTTGCCATCATTATACTGATCTTCCTTTGTGAGTACGACATGGTAAATCTATATATCAATACTAGCGGACCCGACAGACGTTGTCCTGTCAAAACATTATCCAGCGGACAAAATTGTGAATCTAAACCATTCCCAGATCCCCTTGAACACACACAAAAAATTTCATCAAAATCGGTCCAGTCGTTTGAGAGAAGTTCAGTGACATACACACTCACAGAAGAATTATATATATAAAGATGTTCACAACCTGCTATCATTTTATACTACGGCTGAACCCTATGTGCAAATGTATGTTAAGATTTTTGTTTAATGGTTAATAACGACATAACTATTTACTACCAAAATTGCAGAGGGGTGAGAACCAAATTGCATGCCTTGTATTTGAGTATTCTGTCGTTTTCCTACGACGTAATCGTATTGACTGAGACGTGGCTTATACCCGAGATTGCTAGCTGTGAGTTTGTGGATCTTCGATACGTTGTGTACCGCTGTGATCGAGATCGCGACACAACTTGTAAACGTGATGGTGGTGGGGTTCTGGTCGCGGTGTTACGTGGACTCTGGTCATGTTTACTTGACATTTCTGGTCGACCGACGTGCATTGAGCATCTTACGATTGGTATTCCGAGCAAGGGCAATAACTCGAAAATGCATGTAGTTAGTGCTGTATACATACCACCTTGGGCGACTACCGATGTATATACATCTCACCTTGATACATTGCAGGACATGTTAAATGAACCTTATGTCGAAAATATATTTATTGTAGGTGATTATAATCGTCCTGAAATTATATGGAAGGTCGGACAGTCTGCCGGGTCGCATAGGCATACTGGTATGTCATGCTCTGGAACGTCCCCTGTATGTTCACAATTGGCACAGCTCATGTCAACCCTGAATGCATACCAATTTAATAATATACCTAGTGCTAACACCACTAGTACTGTTAGCCCTTCTTTAGACTCATTGCTACGTATTGACACACATCATCCTCCGTTCATTGCTACAGCCCCCAAAAGTATATCTACACTAGCTCTGAAAAGAAAACCGTTGAGTAAATATGACTTTCGCAAAGCTAACTATGACGAGATTAATGAGCAAATCAGTGAGGTTGATTGGGTGAACCTGCTGGAGCTCGCTGAACGTGCAACGCATTTATGATGTTCTCGGTGGCGTTATTGAAGGCAATGTATCGCGTGTTAAGTCCCGGACACTTGATTTTCCGGTTTGGTTCTCAACACAGTTAATTAAAACTTTCAAGAGAAAACAACGGCTTTGGATTAAATGGAAGAAATTTAAGAACTTCAAAAACTACAATGAGTTTTCAGAATACAGAGTAACCTTTAAAGAAGCCTGTAAGACCTGCTACTCAAGCTATATTAAATCAGTTGAAGATAAACTTACCACAAACATTAAGTACTTCAGGACATATATATCAAATCGCAAAAATAAATCAGGTATTCCATCCACTATGCACTATCAAAATATTAAGTCAAGTGCCCCAGAAGAGATTTGTGATATGTTTTCAAACTTTTTCCAGTCTGTGTTTGAACCTAGTTCACCCTCATTGTCCGCCTGGACCCCGCCTACACACGCCAATGTTAGCTTGATCGATAACTTACATATTGAAGAAGACAAAATAATTAGAGAATTAAAATTACTGGATCCATCCAAGGGAGCAGGTCCCGATGGGTACCCAGCTCTGTTCTTTAAGGCCACTGCTGGCAGTATCTGTAAGCCACTCTTTATTATTTACAATAAATGTTTAAGCGAGGGTGTTTTCCCGGATGAATGGAAACGGGCTAATATTACGCCAGTACACAAGAATGGCTCAAAACATGACGTGGAGCAATACCGGCCTATCTCGATTCTGTCGACCTTGTCAAAACTTTTTGAGAGACTCGTACACAATGAAATTTATCCAATTTTGCACAGTGTTATCATCCCAGAGCAACATGGGTTTGTTAAGCGACGTTCGACTGTTTCAAATTTATTAATTTTTTCCAATTATCTTTTTGAAAACATGGACAGGCGTTTGCAAGTTGACGCAGTTTATACAGATTTCAAAAAGGCTTTTGACAGGGTCGACCATGAAATCCTATTGAATAAGATTGCGTTTAGTGGTATACGGGGTAATTTGCTTCGCTGGTTCTCATCCTATATTAAAAATAAAACACAAAAGGTTGTCGTTAATGGTCATCAGTCTGATGCAGTGCATATAACCTCGGGTGTTCCACAAGGTTCAATCTTGGGACCACTATTGTTTATTCTATACATTAATGACAAACAAATGTTTTAAAAATACTAAGTTTCTTGTATACGCTGATGATCTAAAAGCTTATAGGTCTATACAGACTGTAGAGGATTGTCGACTTTTTCAACAAGATCTGGACAGTCTCACTGACTACTGTCTAAACAATAAACTACACCTTAGTCTCTCCAAGTGCAATTGTATCAATTTTACAAAGAATAAAATAGTTATTAACTTTAAATACTCATTGCACGACACAACACTCAGTAATGTATCTACTGTGAGAGATCTTGGTGTATTATTTGATGATAAGTTGTCCCTAAACCTGCATGTAGATAAAATTGTTAATAAAGCATTTAAGATGTATGGTTTCGTTATGAGATCGTCCACTGAGTTCAAGCGGATCTCCATATACACCTATATAAGACCCTTATACGATCACAATTAGAATATGCCGTCGCTATCTGGAACCCGTTTTACCAGAAATACATAGACGAGATTGAAAAAGTCCAGCGTAAGTTTCTACGAGCCATGCATTACAGATGCCACAAAACTTATTTGACGTTCTCACAATTACTTGATAAATATAAGCAGGTTAACCTAGAATCTAGACGTAAGTATCTAGAGGCTTCTGTACTGTATGGTATTGTTCGTGGTGATTTTGACTGTATCGATCTCACGAGCAAACTATGTTATGTAGTTCCACGCATTGTTCAAATGCGTAGTATCCGTGCAGGTACCCTATTCGCTGTCAATACCTGTCGAACTAATTCTGGTTTGCGCTGCCCAATCCGTCGAATGGTTGAGTCTGATAATTGTAATTTTGTTAATATTGATATTTTTGTATGCTCAAAATCCAAATTTAAATGTAATGTTATGAAAATTATTATTAACCAATAATGTTATTAGGAATGTAAGCTAATCTTTATTCTATTATTTATTTGATTTTAGGTTTAATTGTTACTCTGTTGCCAAGCAATCCATGAGAATCTCTATTTTGCATGATGTAATTTATTTTTATTAATGTGATGTAATTATTTATTTATTATTAATGTGATATAATTATTAATGTGATGTAATTATTTATTACCTATCTAGTGGCACTCATTATCATATTTTCTTTTGTTAATATGCGGATAATGTAGTGGGCTGCAATATTGTTAATATTTTGTGTTATAATTTCTCTGTTCCAACACATATTGTAGCTGTTTATTGTCTCTGAATAAATAAAATAAAAATGAAAAATTTGCGAAAATTGCAGTTATGTTCTTGTAGTTTATGACATCGATTTGGTTTACCATCAATCATATTTATCCCGTCGTGGTCAAGTTTGTTCATAAACTATCCTCAAAACTAATGACACCTCAGTCCCCCATAGTATGCATTCTTAACATGCAGGTGACATCTAAAGTGAAATCCATTTCCTGAAAAAATTATTACTGTTGTCTTACGTGTTGACTGTTATTTTGATATATTTCAGATCTTGGTCCGAAACGGCGCGGACGCAGATTGTTGGGGCACAGGACCTGATGGATGCTTACAAACGTTATTACACAAGTAAGAAATTTATATTTTATTACCCGACTACGGCAAAGCCAAAAGGAAGGGTTATGATTTTAGCAGTCTATGTATGTATGTTTGTATGTATGTTTGTTTTTACGTGTGTTCCACCGTAGCGCCTAAACTACTAAACCGATTTTAATGAATGAGGTATCAATAGATTCGTAATAATGGTCCGGGTGACATAGGCTATATAATTTTTCCCTAAATTTAATTTGGTGGACTTTACACGTAAATTTCTAACCTCGAAAAAAATTAAAATGGGATGATCATGACATGTTTGGTATCAAAAGAAAGGTCTTGACGAGCACATTACAAATATGTATATAATATTATATTTTCAAAGTAAATAAATATGTTTAAATCGTTAAAAACAAGCAAAAGTGAGACTGCGCTACGTAGTATTGCAAGATGTTACCAACGTGCAGTTAATCAAATCTTAATAAATAGTAACGATTTGTAATTCCACTCTTATGAAGAAAAACAAGTACAACGAAATATTTATATTTGGATTTCTTCGAAGCTCTATATCGATATATGGTGTTGGCGTCGAAATAAATCGCTCTATGGTTTCGTCCAAAGCACTATGCACTGCTATTGGAATTTAAAATAGGTTAATTACTGAACTATTGTATTACTCTTATTTACGTTTATCAAGTGTAAAAACGGAAAACTATAAAATAAAAAAATGAAGTTTAATAAAAAACTGTAACCCGACTACGGGAAAATAAAAATGATCTAAAAAGTACGAAACAAGCAAATATTTCAGACAGAAATCAAGACATAGGTACAAAAATGGTCAAGGTAAAGCCGTCGTCGCATGCCATTATAATTTTGTAGGTGTTCCTGGCACCAACATGGTATATAGGCATGCGACCACGGCTTTACCTTGACCATTTTTGTACCTATGTCTTGATTTCTGTCTGAAATATTTGCTTGTTTCGTACTTTTTAGATCATTTTTATTTTCCCGTAGTCGGGTTACAGTTTTTTATTAAACTTCATTTTTTAATCTCGTTTGATTTGCTAGTGCTAAATAGTAGCACTCGCGCTCTTTCTAATATTAACTACTATTGACCTTCTGTTAAAACCCTTAACGCTCTTATTTTCTCGGTGAAAATTATCTACGTCGAACTACGTCGACCCCAAACTGCAGACTAACACTTACAATATACAGCGACGTCACAAGATTCTACAAGCGACCCTTATTACGTGAAATTGTCATCGATATCGTTATAAACGACTCTTTATTTTGTAATTAACTAGCTTTTGCCCGCGGCTTCGCTCGCATGGATGTTGAAAAATATCCCACGGGAACGTACTACCGGGATTACATACCTAATAGCCGAGGAAAGGTCATGGACTAATACCGCTGCGCCCGCGTTGTTGTCAACCATAATTATGTAGTTACGCGTAATTTTGAATCTGTGATATCTTTTAAACTATTCATTTAAATGATATGATGTCAAGGCATATTTTATTGTAAATTAAATGCCCAATTTAAATAACATATTTTATTGGTTAAGGATTAATATAATACTTACTGGTCAAAAAATCTTCGGAATCAACAATGAAATTTTTATCAAATTCTGAAAGGTAATAATGGTCACTGTGGGTCATCCTTAGAAGATAGACATACGCCATCGCAGACTTTTATGTTGAACTTTTTTAAGATGAACAATACTGTAGAACATAAATTTTATGTAACTTTTACGATTTCCTTGGCGCACGCCAATAAAGCTAACAGTCAGCATGTTTTTTTCCGACATCTTCAACAATAATCGTCAAATTTCAGCCAACTTACACAAAACCTTAACGAATTATAAACTAAAACCTTCCGCATGAATCACTCTGTCCATTGGTGAAAACCGTTTGAAAATCCGTTCGGTAGTTTTTGAGTTTATCGCGTTCAGACAGACAGACACGGCGGGGGACTTTGTTTTATAATATGTAAGGATTATACAACCTAATAATTTTCCCACCAGAGCAATAGACGAGAACAAGGAATCCCTGGCCATGTTCCTGATCCGCTCGGGCTGCGACGTGGAGTCCCCGCGGCGCCTGGGCGCGGGCGGCGAGGGCGCCGACGTGGCTAACGAGAAGCACTCGCCGCTGCATCTGTGTTGCACCTGGGGGCTCACTGACGTCATACAGGTACTGTACACTCTAACTATCTTCTTAATGTCCCTCGGGTATCATCGGATTTCCGAACACAAACGAATTCTAATTGCCATGTCCGGTGTGCACCAAGTGCAAAAGGCAACTGATAGAAATCCGACGACTGACGAAAAACGAGGTTTGCCGAGGGACATTAAGAACATATTTGTACTTTACTCTTATATACAGGGAATGCCGAATGTTCCTGATCTGCATAGCTATACACATTTTCGATTACCTGATTTGTCTTGCACTTGGGACAGCAAATAGCTGTCGGTAGAATAGCGATCGTCTATGATTTAAATGTCAAAATTTTTCGGTTTCGGATTTATGAACAGCATTTAAAGCACTCGTTCGATAACATTGATTGATGCTTGATTCAACACGGAAGCGTATCGAATGATTGTGAATCGCTTTGCATCGGGCTGCCAACCGCCATCTTGAATTTTAATTTTGACATCGTTTTAATAACCATGAAATGTCACCCATAACGGAAACGCATTTTCACTTGACCGTTATTTAGTTTTTTTTTTTTTTTACGGCATCAGTACTTCTACTTGTATAGAATGCTAATGTAACGGCGGCGACAAATGTAAACTCACTTTACTTTAGTTACACGCGTAAAGAAATATGTAGGTCTTATAGAGGTATGAAGAACAGGTTG
Organism: Agrochola lychnidis; assembly: GCA_963680765.1. Classification (NCBI taxonomy): domain Eukaryota; kingdom Metazoa; phylum Arthropoda; class Insecta; order Lepidoptera; family Noctuidae; genus Agrochola; species Agrochola lychnidis. Next base: position 9,562,235 of record OY796868.1, on the reverse strand, counting down.
TAATGTCCACTCATCCTCTATAGAAAAGGGAGGATCCTCCGACCAGACGGGTGTCGTGTCGGGTGGGCAACTGCCCAACGATTGATGTCGGGAAGTTATATATATGCTAATCGCACGGTAAACCCTGCTTGCGGGAAGCAGGATTTCGCATGACGTCACTGTGGTCGTAGTTCGCATGTAAAGATGTAGATGCCTCCAAGTCACTCCCCTCCGGAGACAGGAGGTCGATAGTGGGCTGAGTATCTTATATTGATAAAAGTTTTTTTTAAAGTGAAAACTTTTTTAGGCGTGTTAGGCATTTTTGAGATGGGAAAAAACAATTGAACTCGCGACACCGTTACCGACACCTCATTTTTGTAAACGATATTGTGCTCTTTATTTATATTGTGTTACGGACCAATGTTCTATGCAAGTATTTTTACTTTAAAAGTTTTTTTTTGCTAACGCGATTGTGCTCTTTATTTAGATAAAGTTACGGACCAATGTTCCATCCAAGTATTTTTCTTCCACCAAGGCGATATTTTCAAGTTTTCACTTCTATCGCCACTCCCGGAGTGCCACCAATTTTTTGAAGACAATGTGTGATTAAGACGTCCGAAATCTTTTCCCGGCAAAAGCAATAAACCAGTGTTGTATCAGACTCAGTAAAAGTGGACGCTAACCATAATTCCTTTTTCAACAGACGCTTCTAGAACACGGCGCCAACATAAACTCGAAAGACGCAGAGGGCAAGACTCCTTTGCACATAGCGATAGAGAACCAACACGCGGGTATTATTTCGCTGCTACTGTCTCAACCGGGCATCGAACTGTCGGCCAGAGATAATAGAGGTGTGTCGCCCTTCGCGGCTGCACTTACTGCGAGGAATAACAAGGCAGCGCAGGCTATACTGGAGAAGAATCCGTCGGCCGCTGAACAGGTCAGTTTTATAATTAATTAATTACAAGCTATCATTAAATCCTCCTGCTTTTGATAAGACCTAAGGAGACATCCATTATCATGTTGAGAAAAAAGAAATATTATTTGTTTATTAACAGCTTCAACATTTCCGAATAAGTTTGGGTTTACTGGCAAAATATTTCACTTTGTAAAAAAACATAATTCTGATAGTACGTACACACGGCTACACATCAAGCTATAAATTTCCAGTATAAGCTGACCTCGCATTAAACGGAAATCTTATACAATGCGAGATCAGCATAAACTGGAAATGTATAGCTTGATGTGTAGCCGTGTGTACCTATTCCGGCATTGTGAAACAGCCCTCAGTTTCGAAAATATTTCATGCTGTTGTTACATCGTAAATACAAAATGAACTTTATACCAATAAGAATAAGGTAGATTTTGTATTACCTAAATGACGCGAATATTCTGACACACTGACTCTAAGTGTCACTCTTTGGAAACTTTCAAGTCACTTTTTGGAAACACGAACCGGGACTTCCAAGTTGGAAGTCCGTTTTTGCCCTAAGTTTCGAGACGTTAGACGTTTAGAGACGTTCGTTGAGCTTCAATCTCTGTTCTACAAAGCAATAGTAATAAAGAAATTCTAATTTCTATGTATCATTAACAGGTTGACAAAAAAGGCCGCAACTTCCTCCACGTGGCGATCCAAACCTGCGATGTTGAAAGCGTTATGTTCTTACTATCCGTCGAAGTTGATGTCAACTCGCGCGTACAAGACGCCTCACTAGCGCCACCTCTGCACCTGGCGGCTGCTGCAGGACATGAAGTGTTGCTGAGGAGTTTGTTACTAGCCGGAGCCAGGCCCAACGACCGTGATGCACACAAGTATGTACCTTATTTTGTAGGACATAAGATCGCAAGTCAAATGACTTGTCTCTGAGACTTTGAGGTATGATAGACGTTAACTCGCGCCTAAAAGATGTGTCAATAGCGTCGTACCTACTATCGCGGAAACTTATAAGCAGTGATAAGAATAGGTAGTGCCTATTTGCCTAAACTTCGAAGAACAGAGACGAGACTTCCTTAGGACTAATTTTTTTCTGGGACATCTGTCCCGAAATTCGGGACAACATTTTTAAATACATTAAAAAAATATGTTTTTTGGAATAAGTAATTCGTCTATATTTACCTAAAGTTTGCGACTAGACAACATTTATAATTTATAACTCCATAATAATAACTTATCCTCTATGGGCTCTAAAGGAAAAATAAAACACATAAGAATATTGTTGTAACAAATATATGTATGTTTATATTATTTTTAAATATGACGTAATTGGAAAGCATGAAACAAAATGTACAGACGGAAAAAACTTAAGTTACAAATTTCTGTTTATCTATCTATGTCATATTTATTTTACTGACGTTGAGTGATGCAATTTTAACTCAAATCAAAGTACAAATTAACCTTTGAAGTATGACATTTAGGACAATCAGTTTTAATAGTGAACTACTAACTGTTCGGTTTTGATACAGATCTTGACGCATTAAAAATTGCTAAGAATTTGAAAATCTTTATTTGTGTTACAAATACCATAAAAAATAAAGAACGATTTTAATTTAACCATCTTGATTCGATTCGTCAAGTTCAGTATCAGAACCGAAATTTTCTTTGTCAGATGAGTTATCTAAGTTAAAATACACAATTATAATTTTTTCTATATTTTTAACTGTCAGGCGATTTCGTTTTATGTTGACGAAGAACGATGTTGTTGTTGTTGAAGACTTGTAATTGGCATTCTGTCGACTATTGTTTTCTTTTTGTTGTTTTTTTTTTTAGCTGTAAGTCTTCCATGCTGTAAGAAATAAATAAATAAATAAGTTGAAAACGACCTTTCAACATCGACTGAGGTTAAAGGCGCGTACATATAGTATGATCGCTCATCCCTTCCTGCTGTTATCGCGTCACATATGTCTCTAATTTTATCTAGATCAGAATTTCTGTCCATGACATTTACGAGTTTATTTTTTATAGGCTCAGACGAACACCAGCTAAGCACAGTTCTCACGTGATCAAATATTTCAATGGATTCCGTTAGAGTTAAATTCGATTTTTGTAATTTCTTTAACCCAATTTGTGAATCTTTAAAATATTCCTCAATGTAGTCCAAGTCCGATTTCAAGTTTTCCTTTTGAAGAACATTTTTGGCACACCTAATAGAGAGCGCGTCGGAACTTCTTAAAAGATTTACAATTGTTTTAATTTGATCGTAATATTTTGCATAATATGACACTGCCTCCGACCAAGTATCCCATCTTGTAATAACGGGTTCTGGAGGAAGCGGCATGTGGGGAAAGGTGTTTTTTAACAAGCGCACTCTAATAGGTGACATAAAAAAAAAAAAATTACCTTTGAAATTAATTCATCTACATCTGAGTATTCGTATCGTATTTTTTTCTGCCACGAGATTCAGTGCATGTGCTAAGCAAGTGACGTGTATCATGTTGGGCAAATAATTTTTCAGAACACGTCCCGCTTTTAGCAAATATGCTACACTATCAGTGCATAATACAGCAACGTCTCCTACTTTGGATTCATACGAATCGCGCCACATATTTTCAAGGCAGTCTGTTACAAATTGGGCAATTGTGTTCCCATTAACAATTTCTAGTACTTTGCAAGCAACTGAAAATGGTTTTTGTGTGATCGCATTTAAAGGTTATACAAGAAAATGTACCATGTATCTGCCTAAAAAATCAGTTGTCTCGTCTAAAGATACAGCTTTTGTTTTGCAGTTTTTTCATAAATCGAGTCAATATTTGTTTTAAAAATCTTATCTAAATAAACTTTTCTCAGCAATGATTGCTCAGGAATCTTTTGTCGATTTGTACAATTGCAGCAAATATATTTATGGAAGAATTTTTTGAAAGCGGGGTTGTTTACTTGAATCCAAGGTATATTACATAATATGAGAAATTGTACTAGGTCCAAATAAAATTCTTCATTTGGTTTCTTACTTGTCCCAGGATGAAGTCCAATCCAACTTTGTACTGTTGCTTCCTTAGGGTTGTTCGCCATCGCCAATCTTAATGGTCTCCAAAAAGAGGTACCTAAAATAAAATAAAATTTTATAGTTTTCCATATCTCAAAAGGAAAAACAAACCCTTATAGACATGGGGAGATGGAAGGGAAAGCGGGAGAGGCGCGCGCATTCCACCTAGATGCATAGATTGTATCGATTTGAAGATTTTATTATTTCATTTTACGCTCTAATAAAGAAATTGTTATTGAAATTGTTTTTTTTTTCTTCTACAGAGTTACATTTTAGTCAATGCGCAAAGGACATAATCCATTTTGGTACAAATATAAAAAGAGCCGGCCAGAAAAATAATATATTTTGATAGAATTCGTCCGCCTTAGCATTTCTTTATGACACCAAAGATGTAGCATCACTATGCTTGGTAGTATTTAAGTTCACTTTTATATTTGGACCAAAAATTAAATGCGGATGATGTCCTGTCTTGTACGTAATGGCCATCAATTATTAAAATAACCATATTTTTTTTCTTTAATTACGTTTCATACACAATAATTATCTTAAAAACTCCACTCAAAAATGTCAAGTTCATACAACTGCAGATCAAGCTAGACTGTCAAATTGCTAGTTTAAGATAAAATAATATATACATTTATGTTCTACTTTAAATCGAACTTACTGTTTAAAGTTATTTATTTTATTTCTTGTAGGGAAACCTACAAGAAATAAAATAAATAACTTTAGTCAAAACATTAAAAAGTAATAAATGTTGACTTACCGTATTATTTGATGTAGACAGACAGGAACAATGTTATTGCAGCAAATCGTAATCCACAAATTCAAGCCAAGGTAGTCGTATTAGGAAGATCCAATGAACCAAAAAACGTGCGAGGGTCAAAAACAATATTCACAGAAACAAAACAGGAAGATGCGCACTTAACAGACCGAAGTACAGGAGTAAAGTGAGGGTAACCTGAGCGCGCCGGCACGCGGGCGGTAGGGGAAGGTATGTAGACCCTCCCCGTGCCGCACAGGTATGCGACCATGGCGGTTTCTTTTTATAATTTCTAAGAATAGAGAATTAAATGCACTGCCGTAAAAGTCGTATTGTACTTTCGGTGCAATAAAGATTAAATGATGTTTTTAAAGTTTAAGTGTGTTACTAAACAATGTGATAAGGCCATTATTTTAATATCATGCACATTTTTAAATATACTTTAGAAATATATTTCATTAAGATAAAATACAAATACAGTTTGTTTTTTAAATGATAAATTCGTCCTACTATAGAGAATGCTAAAATTATAAAAATTACCGTTTTATTATTTTAAAGACAAAATGTCTTTTTTTTTTTTCAATTATACATTTGAACTTTAGAAATCTCATTAAACGTAGCCGAGAGTGAGCTAGAAAGAAGATATTTACTTCGAAACGTGTACGGCTCCTTATACAAACATTGTGATTCATAGTATTAAGATCAACAAGTCATTTACAAAATAATCTCCAAAAAAAATTTCAGAAAATTTTATGGTTGTAACGACTGTGAATGTTATTTATTATGTTATGTCTAGTCGCAAACTTTAGGTAAATATAGACGAATTACTTATTCCAAATAACATATTTTTTTAATGTATTTAAAAGTGTTGTCCCGAATTTCGGGACAGATGTCCCGGAAAAAATGTAGTCCTAAGGAAGTCTCCATTTCTTGTCTCTGTTCTTCGAAGTTTAGGCAAATAGGCTAGTGCCTATTTGCCTAAACTTCGAAGAACAGAGAGGGAGGTAGTCCTATTCCTATCACTGCTTATAAGTAATCATTTTGAAAATAAAATCCCGTGCACATGATTACCACATCTGTTACCGCCCCGGTTCTATAGCGGTCGAGTGTTGCAAGCAAGAATAGTCCTTATGGTGGTTAGTTATGGCTTTCCGCGATGGTACCTTATAGGGGTAGGATATAAGGTCGTCAGTCAAGTGACCTCTAGAATTAAAAAATTGCACGGTCTTTTCATTCCGCGAGTGTACATGTATTGAAAGACGGATTTTTCGGGAGTTCTTTCATTTAGTTTCATTTCTTTGTGCGCGGTGTTAATATTAGTTTGTCGTGTACAGACGCACAGCCCTGCACGTGGCAGCGGGCGCAGGCCACGAGTCCATCGTGTCTGCCCTCGTGTCGGGCGGCGCGGAGTACGGCGCGGTGGACGCGGCCGGCGACAACGCGCTGCACGTGGCGGCGCGCGAGGGACACGCGCCCGCCGCGCGCGCCCTGCTCGCTGATACTGACATAGACGCCGCCGCTACCAACCTTAAAGGTAACTACTGACAGACTACAGACAACGCGCTGCACGTGGCGGCGCGCGAGGGACACGCGCCCGCCGCGCGCGCCCTGCTCGCTGATACTGACATAGACGCCGCCGCTACCAACCTTAAAGGTAACTACTGACAGACTACAGACAACGCGCTGCACGTGGCGGCGCGCGAGGGACACGCGCCCGCCGCGCGCGCCCTGCTCGCTGATACTGACATAGACGCCGCCGCTACCAACCTTAAAGGTAACTACTGACAGACTACAGACAACGCGCTGCACGTGGCGGCGCGCGAGGGACACGCGCCCGCCGCGCGCGCCCTGCTCGCTGATACTGACATAGACGCCGCCGCTACCAACCTTAAAGGTAACTACTGACAGACTACAGACAACGCGCTGCACGTGGCGGCGCGCGAGGGACACGCGCCCGCCGCGCGCGCCCTGCTCGCTGATACTGACATAGACGCCGCCGCTACCAACCTTAAAGGTAACTACTGACAGACTACAGACAACGCGCTGCACGTGGCGGCGCGCGAGGGACACGCGCCCGCCGCGCGCGCCCTGCTCGCTGATACTGACATAGACGCCGCCGCTACCAACCTTAAAGGTAACTACTGACAGACTACAGACAACGCGCTGCACGTGGCGGCGCGCGAGGGACACGCGCCCGCCGCGCGCGCCCTGCTCGCTGATACTGACATAGACGCCGCCGCTACCAACCTTAAAGGTAACTACTGACAGACTACAGACAACGCGCTGCACGTGGCGGCGCGCGAGGGACACGCGCCCGCCGCGCGCGCCCTGCTCGCTGATACTGACATAGACGCCGCCGCTACCAACCTTAAAGGTAACTACTGACAGACTACAGACAACGCGCTGCACGTGGCGGCGCGCGAGGGACACGCGCCCGCCGCGCGCGCCCTGCTCGCTGATACTGACATAGACGCCGCCGCTACCAACCTTAAAGGTAACTACTGACAGACTACAGACAACGCGCTGCACGTGGCGGCGCGCGAGGGACACGCGCCCGCCGCGCGCGCCCTGCTCGCTGATACTGACATAGACGCCGCCGCTACCAACCTTAAAGGTAACTACTATTGATAGACAAGAACTCGCTTCTGTACTTCTGGCACAAAAGTACAGATATTTCAAGAAAAATGTACGCTTCGGGAATCATCGTCTATCTTCGGAAATATGAACACGCAATAATTCGATTTAATATAAACCTGTTACAACCATAGAAGTTCAAATTATAGATTTACAGCTCTGTGCAAATCCAAAAAATCATTTCAAAACTTGACTACTTGCGACCGGAGTATGTAATCTGACAGCGAAAAAACTTCACACAAACGCACTATGTTAGATGCACTATTACAAAGCACAGTAGTACAGAACTTAGAAGCTATACCTCTGTGGGATGTAGCTCTGTAGCGCGACGTTCTATCTAATTCGGAAACACGAATATTACCGAATGCCATACCTTTTCTGGCTTAACTGTATGCGTGTAGCTTGCATGCCATTGTCCTATAACAAAAGAACAACTGGTAGCCTGCAGTACCCGAACGTTAATAATTATACATCTTTAGATGGAGAATGTCACAGGTACAGTATAACTATTTTCTAATTGTCTCTCGGCAAACTTCGTGTTTCGTCAGTCGTCGGATTTCTATCAGTTGTCCTTTACTCTTGGTGCAGACCGGACGCTCTTAATTGACTTGGAAGTATATAGAATTGGAATTGGAGATGAATGGAAGATGATACTATCAGAATGTTTGAATTTTTGTGAGAAGAATGCATGACTGTGTTAAATAAATTATATGTTTAAGTAGTGTAACTGGCTTCGGCCGGTCTATTTAAAATAAATAAATAAATAGAGTTGTTAATACTCTTTTCACTTAATGTAATTTATTTTAAAAATGGGAGGAAAGCTGCTAAAGCCGCAGGCACGAAAATAGTTTTACAGCTCTATATAGTTCACACGGAAATCAAAACAAAACAACAATAAAGTACTTAGTTCTGAATTTAAATTATTATAAACGATAAATCTAATAATTGATGGACATGGAAATAAGCATTCGTTTGTATTCAAGAAAATAGTCAGACTACCTACTTATGAGTGACAGACCTGAACTTTGTTTAAAACTCGATGTGTCATACTTACGATTGACTAACGTATTCGTGTAATTTATGGTACCGTTGAATGAAGGTGTGAGAAGAGCTTGTGGCTAAGTAATAACAGCCGCACAGGTCGATCCGTCAGGTTAAGCTACGCTTGCCAGGGTTGGTCCGTGGATAGGTGACTATCTTTACATACCGAGACTCCGTGCCTCGGAAAGCACTTTAAGCAGTTGGTCCCTGCTGTCATTCGTGGATCTTTTCTTTTGGTCATTAGAAGTCCGAAAGTGACAACCTTACCAAGGGGTATTGTATTACCCAGTTACTGGGTTGTGGAGGTCAGATAGGCAGTTGATCCATGTAAAATATTGGTATTCAGCTGCATCCGGTTAGACTGGAAGCCGAACCCAACATACGGAAAAGGCTAGGCAGATTGATTGTTGAATGAAGGTGCTGTTATGTATGTTATGTTTTTTTGACTAATAATGATCCTTTATTACCATATTTCGTCACCAATCTCATTCCCAACGACCAAAATTATTTGTAGTAATCAAATCTCTAGCAATTCTATAAGTCTCAAGCAGACTTATAGAATTGCTAGAGATTTGATGATACAAAATTATTTTATTTCATCAGGTAGAAATCCACTGCACGAGCTGTGTTGGTGCAAAAAGGACAACGCGGCGACGATCTGCGAAGTATTCCTAGAGTTTATGCCTGACTACCCGATCAATAGGACTGACTTACAGGTACGTTATCTGTAAGCCCCGTATTCATGGTAAACAAAAGTGGTTAAACATGATTTTGCATTGCTGAAAACATCTTACACACAAACTGTGCAATACGCGCCGCGAAACGAGACTTGACCGTGCCTCCCGCGGTCTTTCCGTCGCCCCGATGACGCCCCGGCGCAGACCTCATACCGCTGTGGCGCCATCTACATCGCCACATGCAAACTACGCATCAAAGACCTGACGTCACACAAATCCTGCATCGCACCATTAGAGTTTACCGCGCGAACCGACATCGATCGTTAGGCAGTTGCCCGCCAGACACGACACCCGTCTGGTCGGAGGACCTTCCCTTTTCTATAGAGGATGAGTGAACTTCACCCCCAGTTCCTCATGCCTCTAAACCGCTAAAGAGACCTTAAATCGTCTGCTGCGCAAGTCAAACCACGTGGTGTGTCATATCTCATCTTTAATGGCACGCACTGTAGGCAGTGTTGCCAGCAGTACAAAAGTATTTTTTTTTTACAAATTTTGTTTACCATGAGACTACTGAATTTAATGGCTCCTATCTCATCAAGAATTCGCTGTTCCCGGCGAATAAAATGGTAATGTGCTATTACGATAGTTTTACCTTTATTGCATATTCGATATTTAGAGGTCCGATTACTCTGTAAATTTTTTTCATTCATTTCCTACGGTTATTTCAGAAGTTACGCGATTTTAAGGTGTATTGTAATGAATGTTAAAAATCACTTTTCTTTTGGTATTTGAACAATTCCGCTAATAAGCAATATTAAAAACTTTTTTTTATTTTTCCTGTAAAATTTGGTTTTTACGATTACGATTTTATTCGCCGGGGACAGCAAATTATTTGATTTTTAACTCATCTAGTCTCTTATTCTCAATGAGATTCATTTTGATGCCGATTTTTTTTTAAGTATTTAATATTTTTTTAGGGTAACACTCCGCTCCTACTAGCTTACATGAACGGTCAGGGCGCGATGTGCCGGGTACTGGTGAAGGCCGGCGCGTGTCTCGCCCAAGAGAATAAAGACGGAATATCTATATTTAATTATCAAGTAAGTAACTATCAAGAATCTTAATTGTATGGAAATCATATAGAATTTTGCCCGCGAAACAGATGAATACAGATGGGAAACTCCGCAGTTTAGGTATGAAGCTACAAGTACACGGCGGGCTCGACTTGTCGGGCCAATTCAGTGAGTGTAACGTAGTCAGAAGATCTAAGAGTAACGCGATAGAAAAAGAGACAACTTCTAGGTGAATGTAACTGTAGGTAATTAGCGCTGTGCGACCTGAATTGCACTTTATTGTGTCGTTACAAGAGTCGCTTTTATTTAAATGATTTTGCGGAGTGTCCCATCTGTATTAGCCCACGTAAGGCGATTTTTTTTTCGTGCACTAGATTTTCAACGCTCTGCTTAGCGCCGAGAGTTGAAAATCCAACAGTGTGTTTTTTCAACGCGCTGGGACGATAGTGCGTCCCAGCGTGTTGGATTCTCAACGCTCGCCTTAACACCGAGAATTGAAAATCCAGTGCGCGATAGAATGCCGCCGCGATTTTATTACGTCCGTGCCCGCATGCACGTTAGATTTCTGTTTTACCAACTCCGACTAACGAACAAAGTGAAACAAACAAGCCCAGTCAGGACCACTTTTACCACCTCTGAATAAGTTTCAATTTTTATCTGCAATATAATTTTACTGCTTCTGTTCGTTTTCGAACTTAGTAGACACCAAATTATATCTGTCTGTTTATTTTTTATATAATGAAACTCATTTGTATCTACGATTCTTCATTTGGAAAGAATACTCTCTGTATTTTTTAAGTGAAAACTTCATAGGCGCGTTGGGCATTTTTGAGATGGGACTAAACCATTGATTTCACGACACTGTGACGACACCTCATTTTTGCAAACGCGATTGTGCTCTTTATTTATATCACGTTACGGATCAATATTCTATGCAAGTATTTTTACTTTAAAGGTTTCAGAAGTTTTTTTTTTTGTAAACGGTATTGTGCTCTTTATTCGGACCAATGTTCTATACCAGTATTTTTCTTCCACCTAGGTGATCTTGTTCAAGTTTTCACTTCTGTCGGCACTCCCTGAATACCACCACATTTTTTTATTTAAGCCTTTTACCTACTCTTTTCTCTACTAATAACAACATAATAGCTAAAGTCAAAGTCATTTATTTGCTTTAAATGCGGTTACAAAGATGTTATTTAAGTATTCTTGTGCGATGACACATTTCGCCATATTTTGGCATGCAAATATTATGGTGAGGCTAAAAAGCAATTATCTTCAACTAAAGTTGAAAATGTTGTTTAGACACGAATTAAAGTAAATTAATCCTCAATTTACACAACACAACTAGTTAAAAAAAAAAAAAAATACTATGGAAATATAAAAAGCTATGGACACTAGTAATCTATAAGGTCTGTATTTTTTTAATATTAATAAACAATAGCATAGCAACAATAGTTTCTAAATCATCTTTCCGAAGTGAAATGGCACTGAGATGTTGTTCTGCAGGTTGCAACGAAACAATTACTGCATCGTCTGCTAGACGTCCTGCCGGCGGAGGCGCCGTGGGCGGAGTCCGACCTGTGCCAGGAGTGCGGCACCAAGTTCACGCTCACCATGAGGAAACACCACTGGTAACTACTGATGCATTGGTTTATAACAGTTAGGTTACTGGCTCAAACTCAACCCCATGGGCGTACCCAGCATTTTTTTAGGGGTGGGGCAGAAGTAAGGAAACTGGATAAGTAGTAGGAATTTGTCTCGATAAAACTCGATAACTACGCATGTGCGCTCGATTCATCGATAGTGCATTATATCGCGCGGTAATTTTGAATTTTAACAAATGAATAATTAATTTTGTCAGTTAATAAACCTGAGTCAGGGACCAGGGTGGGGCAGATGCCCCACCTTGACCCACCGTGGCGTGGGTACGCCCATGCCATTTGATCTTCTATCCTCATTGTTTCTCCAAAGCCCGAATGAAGATTTGGAGAATGAAAAGATTAAGCACTTTACGGATTTTTGTGAGCTCCGTGACCGTGACTGGCATGTGCCATTCGGAAAAGTGTTTTTTTTTTAATTACTTAATGTTTTTGTTCCACTACTGTATGTTTTGGTGAGGAATCCCTCATCAAAACCTTATTTAGTATTTTAAACAAATAACTTTAACTGTGACTTTAAATTAATAACATTTTCCCCAGTCGCCACTGCGGCCGCATGCTGTGCAACAAATGCTCAAGTCAAGACGTGCCGATCCTCAAGTTCGGCATGAACAAGCCGCAGCGCGTGTGTGAGATCTGCTTCAACGTCCTGCAGGTGGGCGCGAGTTAGTGCCGCAGTGCGCACGGTGTCGCGTGCGGTACGCACGGAGGACGCCACTCGAGCGAGGGACCGAAGGATTGGAAACGCGTTTGTGCACTGAACTGATTCGTATTCCTCCCCTACGGACGCAGTGCACAAATACCTGACGCGATTGCAAACAACGCGTGTTCATTGGCCACATCTCATCACGTAATCAAATGTAGCCAATGAAAACACGCTTGCCGTCGGGTGCGTTATTAGACGTGTGTTAGACTCTAAAAAAGTGACTCACACACGCAATCCGCGGTTGTACGCGATTCTCAAGCTCAGTTAGTCATCCGACTAATCGTGAGATTTTATAGTTTTGTATTGCGTAAATAATACATCACATCCCAGTGACTAGAACAAGCAATAACTCTTTATTTTGTTGCTAATGAGGCTAGATCATCCCTACCCGTTTCTTATTAATTTCCCGTAATTGTAAATCTTAGTATGTATACATAATGCCTAGTTATTTCATTTCTCAGTATATGATATTTTAACTTAAGGCACAGACTTGAAGTGAGTCTTCGTCTGTTAGCACAGGTACGCACGTGCAATTTTTTAACGCGACGATTTTTTATCGCGCACTGTATTTTCAACTCTCGGTGTTGAGCCGAGCATTAAGAATCCAACAAATCCAAATCCAGTGCGTCGAAAAACACAATTGGATTTTCAACTCTCTGTGCTAAACAGTGCGTTGAAAATACAATGAACGATAAAAAATCGCCCGTGGGTATGAGGGCTTAATGTTTAGATAGCAATATGTTATTCTACTAGGTACAACATTGTTATGAGATACAATGTGATTTAGTTAAGCTTCTAAGGTCACAGTTAACGATTCGATGCGAAGTATACTCTACTATTTAATGCCTAGAATGTAATCTATACAAGCCAAGAGCGCGTCCATTAGATATTAAAATAAGAAACACAAAAAAAATTGCTTAAAATTGTGCCTCCACTTTTATTACGACACATCTTGGTATATTCAGTTTTGTTTCACTAAATTATGCCAAAGTTTTCTGTGCTTTTATTTCCAACAATTCTAGCTTTAATATATAAATATATGGTTATATTGTATTGTTAAATATTATTGTTAAAATTTTATAATGTTCACACATTAAATATCTCACTGACACATTCTTATGTAAAAATGCATGTATTAGGTTAGGACAGCTTTGGAGCGGTTGTTCACACAGTGCTGTCTTGTGGGATATTTTACGGAAAAAGTTGGGATAACACGTCAACATCCCACTGTTTGAAACTGCCATGTGATCTCAAAATTATACAGTAAAATATCGTACTGACCATTGCCGTGTTTAAAAGTCCTAAAGCAACGGTTTCTTAGAAGAGCACTGTCATGAAAAATATGGCACCAGGGTTTGACTTTACGGTGCTAAAAATGCTCTCTAGGAAAACACACCAATTTACTTTTATAAATACGTTTTAGTGACGTCATTTGTCGGTAAATTGCAGACGCAATGTGGCTGCTGCCAGCTCTTCTAAGAAACCGTAGGTTTACAACGATCGCACCAACCATATTCTAAGGGATGTCCACGATGGTGAAAGCTCGCCAATGCGCTCATACAGGAATTTAAATTTTTTGGTTACTTCTGTGTGACCATTATAAATAAATTCTTTTATCAAAACAACAATGCATTTCGTACTTTTAAAGTCAATTTTCATTACTTTAGCTGTAGGGATTTTATAGAAAGTGAAATGTATTCTTTTATTGCTTAGGATAAGACACTTATATTATTAATTATTGTACAATGTTTACATTTTGTAAAGGTAACATTTATTTTTATGATACATTTGGCATTTGTTTTGACATTCCGATTACTGTGCTTGAGTTTATGGAAATACACTTTGTATAATTGTTATTAAACTTTTTTTTTACTGCCTCGTTGGTCTAGTGGTCGCTAGCGCTACTGCTGAGTATGAGGTTCTGGCTTCGACTTCCAGGTTGGGCAGTGTTGTTGGGTTTTTCCATTAGGAATTTCTCAGTAGCAGCTCAGAGTCTAGATTTGTGCCCAGTTGATGGCAATAGGTTCGCCCCCTATTACATGGGACTTCAACATAACTGGCCAAATGTGGGTGTACTATAGGTACACCTCTGCCTAACCCTTCGGGGATTACAGGCGTGATGTTATGTTAATGTTTTTTTTTTTTTATTGAGTGCCATTTTACTGGTGATGTTCCAGAGCGAAATTGTTTTTGAGATTTATTTTATTTTTACGAAATTATTATTTCTTTTCTAAATTTTATATTTGCAGTAATAAAAAATATTATATGCAAAATGCTTTTTATTGTTAACTGATTATTTTTAAGGTTTATATTGCATTTACTAAATAAAACACGAATATTAACGGCGATTATTTATTTACAAATAAACAATAAACTTCAACTCTTCGATCTTTACATATGTGACATAAATAAATTTCTAAAACTACATCTACCCTTTGTACCAGCAAGTTCTATGAAAACAAGTATTATGTAACATAAGATTGTGTATTTTGTGTGATAGATCAGGGTAGGAAATTAAAATTAAGTTACTTTAGCCTTTTGAAAAGGTCCTTGGTTACGCAATGATCGAGGACATGCAGGTAGTCGACGAGTTCCTGCTCGCAGGTCTCAGCAGTTTGGGTGCGGGAGTTGACACGGTCATTGCACTCTTGGTACTTGGCCCAGTGGTTTAGGGCATCAGGCTTCTGTGCACATGACTCCTGAAAACACATTATGCCATATTAGTACTTATGTTTCAAATAGATCATGAATTTGTACAACTACATAATAATGAGATACTCTTAGGACAAATAAAACTTGTTTACAATGGATACATAGGTGCTATGATCACAGCTACAATAGCTAACTAAAATGAGAATATTAACAACATCAACTTTAGTGAAATCAAGATTACAAAAATTAATAAATGAAACCTTTAGATTTTTTATATGCTTGTTCTGAGCATTTAAGCATTGTGTCTAGAAAAAGAAAACAATTATTTATATTCTGCATGTAAATATTGATAATTCTATGGCATCAAACAGTTGTTATAACTTATAAGAAAGTAAGGTTATTTCCAAAAAACTACATTGATACTTTTCATTGCAAACAAAATAGAATATTGACAACTTAGTTATTTAACACACTAATACAAGCTTGAAACTTCATCTATTTCTTTCGTCCTTATTAGCAAAGTAAATGTATCCAGGCTCAGGTGCAGAATAACAGATGGACGGCTGGTATCCTGTGTTTTAGTATGGATTTAATTTACCCACATTGTAATAACATGTCTTGATAATTTATGTATCAAACTGTTGCGTTGGGTTGGTGGGATTTTTAATAATGCTTGACGATATGTGAACAGGAAGAATAACATTAAGTTTCGCTTATAAATCAGATTTACAATACACGTTAGGGCACAACACAAGACCTAAATAATTGGTTTGATAGTCCTACCTAAACTGTCTGATGGTTGCTACATATTGGGGAAAGTACTTTGGTAAACCAGGTACCCTACGTGAGATTGTTAGTGACACCAAGGCATCACTGGACTTCTTGGAGGAGCTGGGCTGGATTGAATAAACAATTTCCCACCCGTATGCAAAATAATTTGACTTTAAGTTGCAGATACCAGCCCGTTTTACCTATTACCTAGTCCTCCCATGATTTATAAGCTTAAAAAGAAACTGTTATTTAATCTCTTAGAGGAATAAAGCAGGTTGCTGAACTTGGTTATGATGGTGTTAAGTAGAAAAGAGGGTGAGCCTCTAAATCCAAGTATCTGTATACTCTTGAGCCTTCAACTTTAGCTGCTGGAACAATTAATATAAGCCAATAACAGCCAGGCCTGGCAATTCGACCCTGGATCTCAGACAGCAGCCGCACTTATGTCCACTGTATAACGGTAGGTAATAAGTAATACGTGCTAGTGCCGCAACTCCACGACAAAGCGCGTATTTTGCGTACGATATAGCGGTTCAATGTGGTTGTTTGCATACCACTGTCATTAACTGTTTATGGTCAGTTGGTCGTCTTAGTGGTGGCCTAGTTTTTAAACTTGGTCAAAAGCTGCGGCAAAAATGCCATCAGATATTTGGTGACTCTTTAGCTAGGAATTGAAAATTCTTCAAAGGACTGGAAGGGTTCTTCAGCAAAAGGAGGTTATGTTGTGGTATGATCATTGAAAATGTAGCACACTGTCAAGCATATCTTATATAATAATGTGAGTAATGAATGAGGATAAACGTACCCTTAGTTGAGTCTGAGGGTCAACGAGTTCTTCCTCCTCGACTGCCTCCTCCTCAGCCTTGACCACAGGAATAATATTTTTCTCGGACATTTTGCCTGAAAACGAAATTCACTGTTTATCACGTTTCAACAGATGACGATATGAAAGTTCTAACAGTAGATCACTTATTTTCAAGCGAGAAAAGTATTTTTTTTGCGAAAAATTACCTAAATCGATGATGCAACGACCGATAGCAAGTAACAATGTTGCCAGTAATTAAAAAACTAGTAACTACTATTAAATACTAGTTTTTCTATTGATGATGCTGTACGCATGTTGTACTAAAAAATAATAAAATTTTGAAAACAAATTGGTACAAATGATTACACAAATCGAAGTGACAGTTAATAATCTTCATCATTTACTACATAATTATCTTTAAAAATCAGATTTGTTTTATGAAATGGCAATTTAGAACTGTAAAAAAAATAATGACAATGACATTAAGCAAGTTGGCAACGTAACGGTACCAATTTCTGTCCATGAAGTATGAAGTTTTTGACATATCAATGCGTAGAAATAGTAGCAATAAAAACTCGTACTTTATGAATAAACATTGAGCCAATAGTCAACTGAATATTTTATTTTAATGTTTATTGAAATATAAATAAAAATACAGTCAGTTATCATTTCATTATACTTCAAGTTATTAAATGTGTTGATTGTATCTCATGTAAAAGGATAGAATGTGAGTATGTTTTTATCCACTCGTCAGCTCCGAACTGGTCGTCACCATGGAGAGAGCTTGCTGTAGAAAATTATTTTATAATTCGTTATTGTGGTGTTAAACTAGTGAAATTCTTATTGCAGCTATGGTCATTGTAATATAGGAATTTGAGTTTAAATAAGGTTTAAAATGATATTGCATCATACTGCCAGTATTCGGCAAAAAATTGGAAACTATACGATTTCCTAACATATTGTTTTATAAACATTTCAGGTTCGTTCTAATGGAAAAGAAGTACTTTTTCATCTTTTTCCAATTTTTTCCAGTCGCTGGTATCTTCGACTAGCACCTATTATTGGTCTTTGCGAAGAGTTGTTGATTTATTGTAAAAGAAGAGGTTATGTTTTATAAAACATTTTTCTGTTTTGTCTTGCAGAATGAATGGAGGAATGGAGCATAAAACTCCAGCTCACAATGTGGTGCTTCACAAAGCGCCTAAAAACTTCAAAATGCTCATGGATCCATTCCTGGTGAAGGGAGGAGCAAAAGTGTATAGATATGATGGCACTGTTCCTGGAGATACCACTTATCCACCTGTACAGTGCAGAGACCCTCGTTCTCAACTCTCAAGAATGTGGAATAGACTAGAACCAGCTGACCTGCCTGTCCCTAGGTACCTAAACACAGATTTGTTGTATTTACAAGCATACATTTGACATACCTACCCAAAATGTCTTACAATCAACATTACATGCATGAAGAAATTATGAAATCTGTTTATAATCATTGTATTGCAATTCATTATTATGTAGAAATTGGTTTTTACTATACAAAATTCACTATATTGTAATTTATAACCAGAAATCTAATTGGTATCGCAGTGGTTATCAAATGTTGTTTACCTACAATTTGTACATGGGTTAATCTTTCAGTATATAAAAGTGAGTCTGTAGAGTGATCAACACTTGACATAATAAGAAGTATGTAGTAAAATAATGTAATTTTGGTTAAATTCTTCTTTGTTTTTATTATAGCTTTAGTTACAGTAGTACCAACATTACATTTGGTTTGACATGTAATGTGAAGCGGGAATTTCAAAATGTGTGATCATTCAATGTTATTTTCAGGTTCAAAATTGATAAAAATTATGTAGGAATACCTCCACAGCTGGAAATTACTATAGGAAACTTAAATGACAACATTGATAAAGCATTTTTGGCAGACATGATGAATAAAGTTGGTCCATCTGAGGAATTGACAATTTTCTACCATCCAATCACAAACAGGCACTTGGGATTTGCACGAGTAGTGTTTCAAGATGTAAAATATTCAAAACTATGTGTAGAAAAATATAATGGAAAATCAGTTATGGGCCAGGTATGTGAATAAAGTTTTTTTAATTTCACTTATTACTCAAGAACAATGATTCTTAGAATGCATTTCTTAAATCTGTAGTTACAAAGTGTTTATCTTACTTTATTGTTTACTTGCAGGTGCTTGAAGTCTTCCATGATGCTTTTGGCAAGAAATGTCAGGAAATGTTCGAAAATAAGACTGTTGAAAAGAAGCCCCAACCGGTGGCTCCTCCAATCATCATTAAACCACCTCCGGTTATAGTTGAGGAAGTTAGGCCCCCAAAGGTAGACCCTACACTTAGCAAGAGATTAGAGGAAACTAAAATTACTGAAAAAGTAAGTAATTTTTGTTGTGTATTCTTATTTACTAGAGAACAGAAAATAAATGTTAACAAAAGTATTATTATTATTGCTGATAGTTTCAATACCTAACTAACGCCCATATCCTCAGTTTCGTTTTGGATGTCCTCAGCCTTACCAGAATAAAATCTATAAATTTTATCAATAAGTAACTAAAAACTAGAGTTAGCCTTTTTTCTAGTCAACCAAGTTGCTTGACTAAGCCTGGTGATCTTGTCGCTCTTAGTCCCAGAAAGCTTAGTAGTTTGATAAATGTATTTTCTGAAAATATAACCACTATAAAATAACTAAATCTAAAACTACAAAGCTATGCACTCAATCTATCAAACCTACATATTTAAGTAATACCCAGTAACTGGGTTGTGGAGGTCAGATAAGCAGTTGCTCCATGTAAAATACTGGTCTTCAGCTGCATCCGGTTAGACTGGAAGCCAACCCCAATATATTTGGGAAAAGACTCTGTAGATGATGATTTGAGTAATACTCAAAGTGTTATATTGAGGCAAAAGGAAGGGCACTTTCTATAATTTGCTTCAATTTTTTTTAAAGTTTTTTTTTTTTGTATTATAGTATTTTGCAATCTATCTAACCTTTCAATTGTCATTAACGAGACACAATAGAATTGTAATTGTTATCCACCTTAATGAGGCGTCGTAACAGATGATGAGCTAATCGATATTCAGCAATAGCACTATTTGTTGTTTATATAATGATAAATATATTATTCTTTCAATAATAGGTTAACTCAGTCTTGTTGGTTCATACTAGGATTTACAGTTTTTCTAAACTAATATTATTAAGAGATAAGATTTGATTTTTGTATGTTTGTTAGTGATGCAACGAATACTACTTTTACGAATACGAATATCAAACCTACTATTCGGCGAATACGAATACGAATATCTCGCCATGGTAATAAAAGACTAATAGTCTAGTACTACATAGACGCAGCCATTACTAACGTTCGTCTAAGTTACTTAGGACTTACTATCCTACCTTTTGTTCATACAAAAGAAATACAGACCATATAACTACTTACTTGGTAATTTATCGAAGTGTTTCCATATGTCACTTTGATCTCGTTTACGAGAAGACATTTTCTATTCAACTTCTTTCACTTCGCAGCAACCTCAGAAAATAAATAAAACAATACTCTCTTGCTTGACTTGTGCTTTCGACTGACAAATGAAATGAAAGGAATGAATGAATCAATCAATCCATGGTTCGTAATGATAGCAAAACTTCCGGGCCGCGGCACTGTATAAACTATGGCCGGGGAGTCCCCCGTCGCGTCGCACGGTGGGCTGGAAATCGGCTTTCATAGACTTAGGGATTTCAATTAGGGATTTCAAAATCGTTTCATATGTAAAAACAAATAAAAATATTCTGACGATTTTTTAAAAAAAAAACGGCATGAAATTTTTCGTCAAATCGGCAACCAAAAAATCATAAATAATTAGCACTATGACCACCTCCAAGGATATTACGGTTAAACATGCCGTTTAGGAGATAATTCGATTTTTCATACTAGCTTCATACAAATTTTTCGTAAAAAAAATTATATTTCCTTCGTTTTTGGGCAGAATTAACTCGGGTGTCATTTTTGTACATAGTAATGACTAATAGAAGCGATATCCAGCATAAAAACAAGCACTTGCAAATTGAAATCCCTAAGTCTATGAAAGCCGATTTTCAGCCCACCGTGCGTCGTCGTTGCGGTTAAGGCCCTTGCACACGTCGTATTTTTACGTACCGACGACGCGCGTTTTCCAAGTCTGCCAGTAATTAGATTTGCGTACAAACATATTAATTTTTAAATATTCGTATTAGTATTCGCCGAATACGAATATTCGTATTCGTATCCATTCCATCACTAATGTTTGTTTGTAATGAATAAACTCAAAAACTACTGGACCGATTTAAAAATTCTTTCATTAGTAGAATGCTATATTATCACTAAGTAACAGGCTATAATTTATAATGATACTAGCAGTGCCCCGCGGTTTCACCCGTATAAGTCTCGATCCCGTGGCTCGTGGATAAAAAGTATCCTATGTGTTAATTCAGGTTATAAACTATCTGTGTGCCAAATTTCATCCAAATCCGTTCAGTAGTTTTTGCGTGAAAAAGTAACAAACATCCATCCGTCCTCACAAACTTTCGCATTTATAATATATAGTAGGATAAAACAATATATATAGTAAGATCACACGGGCAAAGCCGCTGGCGGAAGCTAGTCGTTCAATAAAAGTAAAATGACTTATTCCTTCCGTCTATAGATA
The DNA here is from genome assembly GCA_963680765.1 of Agrochola lychnidis. NCBI lineage: Eukaryota > Metazoa > Arthropoda > Insecta > Lepidoptera > Noctuidae > Agrochola > Agrochola lychnidis. Next base: position 9,540,796 of record OY796868.1, on the reverse strand, counting down.
GTGCAATCCACGAAGACGCGCCCCACTCCGCTCCGTTCCGTACTAAAGTACAGCTTACAGTACAGTAATCGCGGAGTGGGGCGCATCTTCGTGGATTGCACAATCTATAAGGTGTCAATCGGTAATCGGTTTCCGGCTAAGTGGAGGTTTCCAGTTAAACATCCAATTTAGATGAAACTGTTTCTTTCACCATTCAATATGTTCACTTTTAACTCCTGTTACAATTTCAAGGAGCCGTACCCTCGCTACAAGGAGCCAGTAGAACATGCAGTAACACAGCACAGTGACAGCAACACTCGGTGGTCGGACGAAGAGCGAGAGTACCGACACCGGCACCGCAGCCGCAGCGAGAGAGACAGGGACAAAGATAGAGACCGGGAGAGGGGGGGAGAACGGTAATTACGGATTTTATGTTTATAGTTAAGGTATTTCCTTTCCCGTTCAGCGGCATTCCAAAAACAACGCTAGTATAGGTATCTGAAAAAGTGTTGTTACGTGAGTAACTGTTTATGACTGAACTAATACTTAAGTTACAATACATGTTTACTCTTTAGAAAGCTGGCAGCAGGCTGGGCAGAAAGGGGCATTATGGTTGGACATAGGAGATTGTCCAATCTCCGTTTTGCCAATGATATTGTACTTTTTTCGTCTTCAGTCTCTGAGGTCGGGCTTCAAATGAATATGTCAAAGACCAAGTTGATGACGAACAGCACGCATCGCAGGATCACCGTGACAGGTGGGGAGGTTGAATATGTCGATGAGTATCTCTATCTTGGTCAAATAGTCGAAGTAATAGAAGTTGAAAACGCACTGAAAATGCCAGGAAGAGCTATTGGGCCATGAAAAATCTAATGAAGGGCGATCTTCTTCTATCCCTCAAGAGAAGACTCATCGACGTGTGTATTCTTCCCATCCTCACGTATGATTCTCAAACATGGTCTGTGAAAATTCAGCAGAGGTCCACGCTCGGGGTTTGCCAGAGAGCTATGGAACGAAGTATTCTTGTTATTAAACTTGTGGACCGGGTTAAGAATACAACAATACGTTCCATCACTAAAATAACTGATGTCACTCGGAAAGCTGCCACGCTTAAATTGAATTGGGCTGGACACATCTGCCGCATGTCAAACGATCAATGGGCCAAACTTACGACCCAGTGGGTCCCGCTTAATGGCAGACGTCATCGCGGCAGCCTAGAAGATGGCGGGATGAGCTGGACTCCTTTAAGAAAGATTGGTCCTTGGAAGCTCTGGACACAGGGAGGTGGAAAGAGAGTTGGGAGGCCTTTGCCCTGCAGTGGGAAAATAAAAAAACATATTATACTAACTAAATTGTATTTATGAACTCAATACTTTTAGAAGTATTTAAGAGTTGTATCAATTGGCTTGTTGTTAAGTAATAAGAGCCGCACGGCCACGGGGCCATCGATCAGGTTAAGCTACGCTTGCCGCAGTTGGTCCGTGGATAGGTGACCATCTTTACATACCAAGACCCCTACGTGCATCGGAAAGCTCGTTAAGCCGTTGGTCCCGGCTGTCGTTACGGGTCGTCGGAAGCCCGAAAGTCTAACAACCAGTCTTGTCAAAGGGGTATCGTATTACCCAGTAACTAGGTTGTGGAGGTCAGATAAACAGTCGCTCCATGTAAAATACTGATATTCAACTGTATCCGGTTAGAATGGAAGCCGACCCCAACAGAGTTGGAAAAAGGCTAGCTAGGCAGATGAAGATTAAGAGTTGTATCAATTCTTTATACTATTAATAATGCACCTGTGACACAGTGACATACGTGACTTCTGAAGACGGAAGAATAGACAAAATGACAGATTCACAATCTGTCATTTTGTCTATTCTTCCATCGACAAAACCCGTTTCTATGGTGATCATGCTGCCCGTGCTGGAAAGGTGTACCTTGCCTGGAAGTAGATTAAATTATGTTATAACAATAACTATAATTTGTCTTTTCATGTCCTATTATTAATGTTTCTTACTATTTCACAAGCAAACGATGCAAGCGGAAATGTCGGCGAAGGTATACGAACATATTTCTTTTTGTTTTGAGTAAGAGTGTTCTATAGTATTGTTCCATTATAAGGAGTGAAATTCCTTTGATTCGTTTTTAATTTGTTTGAGCTATTTATAAAGGTTTGTTAGTTTGGTGTTTTGGTGATGTAGTTTGTATTTTTATTTATTTATTTCTATTTCATTTGGCAGTTTGTATTTGTACCATGATTTTTCTTGCATTAAATTTAAATGAATGAGAAAACCGATGATGGCCAATTTTTGTACGCGCTTCTGAGTTTAGTTGCGTTAATTGCATATTTTTTGTTGTTTTTTTACCCAAGTCTTATAATTAAGGATGATTTACAGAGAGAGGTACCGCGAGCGGTACGCGCGAGGCACTAGCGAGGCAGGCGAGACGCCGTATGCCAGCGCCAGCCACGTGACCGAGGTCCCCTACACGCCACACACGGCGCACCCGCCCCCCGCGGCTATACCTTACGATCCTTATTACCAGCAGAGGTAAGACACTCAGACTGACATTGTAACTGGATTCCAAAAGGCTAATCAACGTGTTCAAATCAAACTAGTCAGTGATTTAATTGGGTGTTGTTATTTCAGCCAATGATTTATTTACTTTAATTAAAACGGTTTAAAACCAATTACAATAATTATAGACATAGTTTTTACATATCTAATATAAAAGAGAAAACGTAAAGTTGAAGATAAAATAAGTAAAAAAACACAGTGGCACTCCGGGAGTGCCGATAGAAGTGAAACTTGAACAAGATGCCTTGGTGGAAGAAAAATACTTGTATAGAACATTGGTCCGTAACCTTATCGAAATAAAGAGCACAATCGCGTTTACAAAAAAAAAAACGTGTGCAATTCACACGTGATAGAAGTGAAACCTTCAAAAACTTTGGCTTTGAGATAATGAAAATTTCGGGAAGAGGAAAATTGTAGGTTTTAGTAATGATCATAGTGATACAAAGTTTGATAATTATTTTATTCGTATATATTACATAGATTTATTCAGAGCTATTTTAGGTACCTACATCATGCTTTTATCAGTAAAAGTGGAATTTTAAAACGTTAGGTAAAAGTACTGCGTCTTATAATCTTATATCACGCCCTTCCCCCTCATGCACATCATAAATTAATCATTATTTTGCTGCGATGTTATTTTAAAACTGCGATATCTCCTAAGATATTCATTGAAATCGAATGATGTTGAGGGCAATTTTGTTTTAAATTAAATACTTGTGATTAATAATGTATTTATTTGGATAAGGATTAATATCATGTTTATAAAAACACCTTCGCAAATAATGCATTATTTTAGAACAAATTTGGTTAACATAAAAAAGGTTATAGTGAGCCAACCTTAAAAGATAGACATAATATGCTGTCGCGGACTTTTTTTTTTAACTTTTAAAGGGGAACAATTCTGTTATATATGATTTTTGCGAAACTTTAACCGTTTACGCAGCGCACGCAGCGGAAGCTCTCAAAAGGAAAAATAAAACCCCCCGATTTTGAAACATTCTTCATTGGTGCTCCGCTCCTATTAGTCTTAGCGTAATGATATATAGCGTATAGCCTTCCTCAGTAAATGGGCTATCTAACACTGAAATAATTTTTCAAATCGGACCCGTAGTTCCTGAGATTAGCACGTTCAAGCAAACAAACAAACTCTTCAGCTTCAGAGAACCACGAACATAAGAAACACTGTATAATGCTTCCTATCTCATTTTTTCCCACGTTAAATCTTATGAATTTGTGTCTGTCTCTTTTTACTCTGTCGCTTTTTCGTTTCATCGACTTTCAAATCACAACGATGCTAAAGAAGTTTTCACTTCAAAAAAACTTCCAAAACCTGTAAAGTGAAAATACTTGCATAGAACATTGATCCATAACGTAATATAAATAAAGAGCACAATCGCGTTTACAAAAATGTAACGGTCGGTAACGGTGTCGCGAGTTCAATTGTTTTTTCCCATCTCAAAAATGCGCAATGCGCCTAAAGAAGTCTCACTTCAAAAAAAAATTAACAACACTCATTAATTGCAGCTGACACTATTTAACAGTCTTTTAGCTAGTTTTGTGTTGCCTGTTGTTAGTTTGGCTACATATATCCTACTTAGCATTCGTTCGTTTAAGAAAATTTGAGGAGTACTGTAGTGCCTACATCAGTGATGTCATGATACTTTAGTCACTTCTTGGCGGCCAGTCAGCCGAACCGACCTTGCTCACTGTCTGGCCAACACGAGAGAGAAATTACTCTTTGTATGAAGCCGATACAGTCTTTTCACAGTTATTTTACCTCTGACAGCAACTTTATAGCTATGAGTATAAAGATCAGTCTGATGCAAAATCAGAAGTGAAATAGGACTGTAGTAACAGTATGTTGTTTCCACAGTTATGGGTACAGCTACACGGCGGGCGCGGCGCCGGGCGGCAGCAGCATGTGGTGGGGAGACTGGAGGCACCCCCACCACACCTCCCACCACCACTCCCACGTGAGTTACCTACCATACCTACTAACCACTAAACACAACGCTTATAATTTAAAAACAAATTAATATAATGAAGATCACTCTGATTCAAAACAAATGTAGTACCTTTCTTTAAAATATTATCTGAATATAAAAGATATTTTAATTGCTATGAACATAAATATCTAATTTTGACTATGAATTACATACCTACATGGATTACAAAAAGCATTGCGATTGTGTAAAACTTGTACATAAAATGAATTGTTCGTCGTTTGATGTCCTCATAACCGTGTTTATGTGAATACTAACAGCTCCAGGGTTTTGAGCGCGATTTTCATTGTCTCATCTTTTTCATTTGAACATACCCACATTCATAATCGCTTGTTCATCTCAAGTAGTGTTTCACGATTCATTATAAAATATCATTATTACATTGTATAATCGCATCATTTAAATATTTTCTGCCATCTTTGGGTATTGGAAGTGAATACAAAAGTAAAAACAAAATTGAATCAGTGCAACATCAGTTCTCAGGCGTAGCAACGAAGTTACTTTACTCAACTGATGAGAACAGAGACGCTTTGTGCTGTATTGTATCTATAATTTTCAATGTTCTATAAAGGCCAGCGTACATTTGGGTGAGCCGCGGGGCAACGCATTGTAAACATCCTCCCTCCTGTAACACTTTCATACATTTTGTATGGACCATCGCAAACTATTGGCGAGCTGTACCGGGCTTTATTTTGCAATGCGATACGTTGCGACCCGATGCGGCAGTAATATGCGCTAGCCTTTCGTCTATGTTAGTGTGTCATATGCAAGTAAAGTCGAACTTGACCGAATGTAAAGGAGCGTCGTTCGTCCGCGACGCCGTCGTGGGCGGCGCCCGCCACTCCCGCGCACAAGGACCAACACTCGCCCGAACATCGGGAAAAGGACCGCAGAGAGAGGGAGAAGGAAAAGGTCGGATGCCTCACTTGTATACAACGCTACAACGTTCTTTTGGCGCATGGCCGAAATAGCGCCGCCATCTTGTTTTGTCAATACAATTTCACAAATGTTTACCAACAACCTGTCAATGTCATTCAGGCGCCAAAAGATCCTTGTAGCAGTTTACATGCTTAGACCACAGAGTATGTAATACACAGATGTCTGAATATCTCCATTTGTCACGCGCACATATGCAAATACATCGCTGTCATAACACATGGATCTCTATGGTTTTAAATAAAACAGTAGTATTAACTGGTGCTCTATTTTTCAGCCAGATCTACTTGATGTTCAATTTAAAAATTTAAATAGACATGTCGACGGCCCCCACGTATACTATTGAAATTACAAAAAAGCCATTTTCGTTTTATTGCACTAATAGCAAGTAGAGATAAAGATGTATGATTTTATATAAAAATTATGTACTAATTTTATACTCTTAATTGTTTTTCAATTGAACAAAATCGAAATTAGCATATTCGGTAAAAAAGTAACCAGCAGTAACCAATTAAACTATCGAATGTGTAATATTAGAAAAAGTATAATAATTATCAAAAACTATAGTAGACAGTAAAAAACGGTAAAATTTTCCACTTTCCACCATCGGTAATATAAAATTTTCGAATTTCTTGTTCGACAAAATCTAAACTTAAAATCACTCTCCTGTAAAGTAGAGGTTTTGCAGTTTCGATACTTTACGTGGTGGCCGTCGATGTTACCAATATTGTTCTTTTTTTTTAAAGCCATTAAATTAAATTCGACCCTAAAGTAGACAAAAAAATAGAAATGTACATTTTTCATTTTCACATGGAGTTTGAATATTCTGGCACATTGCAAAACTTTTTTTTTTCCTGCCTTGTGTAGGTGTGCGTGCGAAACGATTGCATCAAGTCGAGTATCCGTGTACTATGTAATCTGTGCTCACACTGTAGTGGGCGTAGGTGTCACTGTAGACATATTTAAGCTTGTTCTGATTGATAAAAACTGTTACTTGAACTCACAGAGCACGGAGACGCCAAGCCGGCCGCTGCTAGAGACGGTACTGTCAACACTTTTCGTACAAACCAAGTGTGTCAATTAAGGGCTTGTTACACGGCTGCCAACCGCATCCCGACAGAGGTGACCTTGGTGTTTTACAACCATGTAAATGGTGGTTTACGACCAAGGTCACCTCTGTCGGAGACGCGATTGGCAGCCGTGTAGCAAGCACTTTACCCGTTTACCATTTATTTACTCATTGAAACTGACGGCCCGTGACAATTCTTACAATTACCTGTCACAGCTAACTTGTATTCAGTTGCCCTATTGTTCGTAAAGTCTCGTCGCTGCTGGCGCTGCGATTTCGTGCTCTGTACTTGAATCGCTAAAGCACTTTTACTCTATTGACTGATATTATTAAATAGATAAAAATGTATGCAAAATTGGTGGTATTGGTTGAAAAAATTATGGAAATATTTATTGCAGGATTTTCTTGCATTCTTGTTGATTACTTTTATTGGTCTTCGAAGTCTGAAGCCTGATTGACATGGAGCGATTTAATTGCCAGTGAGATACCGTACGTTGAAGCAACAATAAACGTTGCACCGTCATTTGTTGCTAGCAGTGATAGCCTAGTGGTGTGACCGTCAGGCTGCCAAGGCATAGGTCTCGAATTCGAACCCAAGGCCTCAAACGCACCTCAGACTTTTCGGATTCATTTGCGTATTGTATAATTATCACTTGCTTCAAAAACAGTGAAACCAGCCTGAAAAATGCCTGAGAAATATTTCTCGACGGCATGTGAAGCCAAGTCAGAGACCCATGGGCGGCTTTAATACTCTGACACCAGTACCCTAATTACGCAATTACACGATCAATCACGATTTATTTCGATTTGAAACAGATTGTTTATCAATTGCTTCATAAGTTGGAAAAAAAATCTGCTCAACAACGTAAATAACGCAATTAATGTTATTGAACTGTTAAAATGCAACAAATTAGTCATAATCGTTTAAGAAATTAAGTTCCGCAATTAGGGTACTAACCTGTACCCTGTACTAACGTCACTGACCACACGAGAGGAAGAAGAAGATTTGTTGCTTCATTTTTAGGGTTCCGTAGTAAACAAGGAACCCTTATAGTTTCGTCATGTCCGTCTGTCTGTCTGTCCGCGGTCTAGCTCCGAGACCCTTAGTACTAGAAAGTTGTAATTTGGCATAGGTATACATATTAATTACGCCGACAAAGTGGTAAAACAAAATTATGAAATCCATTTTTTTTTTAGGGTACCTCTCATACACGTAAAGTGGAGATGTTTTTTTTTTTTCTTTTTTAACCCATGGTGAGTGGTATCATTAGAAAGATCTTTTAAAAATATTGTAAGTTTGTGAAAACCATTTTTGGATTCAGGGATCCGTTTGCGAAATATTAAGCTATAAAATGCTAATTTTTGTTAGAGTCAAGTGTCCGTCCCCCCTGCCGGCTAAATGGTTGGTTTTGGGTGCGTGAAAAAAATCACAACAGTAGTTTATATAACGAAATTAAAAGGAAAACTATCACAGCTAAGTAGGCTCTACAAGTTAACGAGTAATAATCGACCAACTTAACTTTGCAGTTGCAAAAACATATTTTCCCATACATTCCGTATGGGAGAACATATTTTTCAACTACAAAGTTAAGTTTGTTTTTGGGATTAATTCATCCCAACTACGGAACCCTTCATTGTGCGTGGTCCGACACGCACTTGGCCGGTTTTATTGTATGTCATAGGCAAGGAACTTACTTCGTGTAAATGGGGCTTTATTTATCTGTAGTTATGTCGATGCACTGTGTTATGTGCACAAAATGTAATAATAAGTAAAGTTTCTCCACTTTGCAATGACGTGCCCCACTACTGCATTTTACGTCACGGTAATGTGGTAGTGGGGCGCGTGACTTCAGAGTGGACAAGCTATAGTTGTACTGTATTTCTATTTTCTTAATGTCCCTCGGGAATCATCGCATTTCCGAATACAAACGAATGCTAATTTTCATGTCCACCAATTATTAGATTTATCTTGCATAATAATTTGAATTCAGAACTAAGTACTTTATTGTTGTTTTGATTTTCTTGTGAACTATATAGAGCTGTAAAACTATTTTCCTATCTGTCGTGCCTGCGACTTTAGCAGATTTCCTACCATTTTAAAATAAATTACATTAAGTTAAAAGAGTATTAATAACTCTATATACTTCCAAGTCGATTGAGAGTGTCCGGTCTGCACCAAGTGCAAAGGGCAACTGATAGAAATCCGTCGACTGACGAAACACGAGGTTTGCCGAGAGACATTAAGAACATAGTTGTACTGTAAGTGCACGTAATGCAATAGTATAAAGTATAGAAATAAGTATGTGTAAACGCACCTTTCACTTTGCATGCTTGCATGATTACCGCATTTTGCAAATTCATAATTTCACCTGGATGTTGCGATTTCATTAGTTTTAAATTGCATGGATATATTTGTTTGTATATACTGCCTTATACATATCATTAGCCTTAACTTTTATTTCGACTTAAAATAATATAAAAAAAAAATTGCATCATAAAAAAATGTTCCGTAAATCTTCTAAAAAGAATGTACCACACCTTCTTACACAATTATATGAATAATCTTGGAAAACCGTAGGAAGTGCCGTTGGAGCCTAAACCTGTTGAGGTAGTGGAACCTCGGCCGCCGGAAGACATCACCGACAGTAAGGAACCCGAGCCCAAACCACCTCCACCCGCTGAAGAACCGAAGAATGTCGATCTAGATACCAGGTACGCACTAACAAAGGTATGTGGGTTTTAACTCGTGTGGCCTGAGAAGATAATAAACCTCATAAATGGTCAATTATTACACAGGTGTCTTTGAATTTGCACCGACGTTCTAATCATAAAATATAACATAAAGCTTTATTTCCCCGAAGGGTTAGGCAGAGGTGTACCTATAGTACACCCACATTTCGCCAGTCATGTTTAAGTCCCATGTAATAGGGGACGAGCCTATTGCCATGAACCGAGCACAAATCGAGACTCCGGGCCACTACTGAGAAATTCCAGATGGAAAACCCAATAACAATGTTCCCGACCCCGGAATCGGACCCAGGACTTCATGCTCAGCAGTCCGTCATTCAAAAACTCTGATTTTAGAATTAAAGATGAAATACAATAGACGTGGATATATTTAGTAACCTGTTCCGCTTAGCTATTTCTAAAGAGCCATAAAAAACTCCTGAAATAAATCGACACGTGTTTCACCTCTCAACGAGGCATCCTCAGGATGACGATGGACTTGTTGCGAACTCGAACACGGCGTGTTGCCACACCGAGCGCTGAGTGCAGACTGAGAGCCTTATCGCCCGTCGAAACCCACTTATATAGTGTCACCGTTATCGGTGCGACCGTTATCAGTGCGACCGTTATTAGTGCAACCGTCAAGGTCACGCCTGAATCAATTAACTAAATTAAAGATGAAACTTATCGCTAAGTATCGTGGAAGTTGCGGTCACAAAACGAGCGAGTAAGAGACGCCACTATTCAATATATTTTTTGATTTCTAAAAACTTCAAACTACGTCTCGCTTCAACGTTTCAAGACCACGACTGCACGAATATTGGCCTATACCATAGTACCACGCGCCGTACTACTGCATGTTACGTACACGCCGCGGCGCCGTGGACGGAAAATGCGGTAGGAATGCAAGAAGTGCCAAAAAGTATCGATATTTTAAAAAAATATCAATATCGAGTTCGTTATATCGAAACAAAAAAATATACGGTACTTTTTGGCACTTCTTGCATCCCTACCTTAAAATCACCTTTAAAAATGGAAAACGAAAAAAAAATCTTTTCTTTCTTTAAGAACTTCTATTGTGTTAGTTTTTACTATATTAACTTATTTATTTATGGGGCACTCATTTGTTGATATTTTCTTTTTTTTTTCGAGCAAAGCAAGTAAAGTCACGCCACAGATAATAAAAAGTACGGCTCTGTTTCCCAGCGGTTTTAGTCAGTCCCGACAATGATGTTGCTATTGGAAATTCCTATATCGAATTTGATACATTTTCGATACTTTATATTTTATATCGATATATCGTATTTTATATCGATATATCGTATTTTATATCGATATATCGTATTTTATATCGATATATCGTATTTTATATCGATATATCGAAATAATAAATAGCCTAATATGCGGTAGTGGGGCGCGTCATTTCAGAGTGGACAAGCTATACCTGCGGTTTCTCTCCTACCGTTACATGTACTCGAATAAAATATATTAGAAAGAAGGAAAGAACATTTATTTGGCACAAGGAACATATTTGAACAAATTATTATGTACTGGAAATTTAAATGAATCTGGTACAATGGTAGTGCTTACAACTGATTGTAACAAAGCATGTATGTCGCACAGAATAGCGATGTTGCTGAAGGGCGCGAGCACAGGTGGAGGAATGGCGCCGCCCTTCCTCTCCCTCGGCATCTCTTCGGAAGAAGAGGACGAGGACAGACTTCCGCCCAACATACCAGACATCGACACGCACAACCCGCCCTCCGATGATGATGGTAACATTATCTTTCTCTTATCAGATCTTTCTCAGGTTAGGGGTTAATGCTGTATGTCTATATAGTTACTAAGCCTCTATATAAATAAATAAACAAATATTGAAGCAGAAGCTGGCGTAGTGCAGATCCAATTGAGGCACTATATACGTGTATGTATGCCCTCGCAATGTTAGCACAGGGTACACTTATACCGTGGCCCCTGGCAGATACCGTGGACCCTGGCAGATACCCTGGCCGATACCCTGGCCCCTGGCAATATACAGGCAACAGGAACACGGGTGGGTTTTAGTCAGTAAGAGTCTGACACGCCCTCTCGCTCCACCCAGAGCGGGAGAAGTTATTTGGTAATTATATAACCAAAAAAAAAATGTACGCTTACATGATAGCGCAGGGTAGGTGCAATTTTAGCACAGTGGTCTATACATTTTTAGCACTGTTACGCTTCCATTATAAAGCTTTTTCGAAGTAAAATCGAACTGCGTTACACTCAATATTTTTTTATTTTTTCATTAGTTTAACACAAAAGCATCTAATCTGCCCAGCCTTTTCTCAAATATGGCGAGGTCGGCTTCCAATCTTACCGGATGCAGCTGGATACCAGTATTTTACATGGAGCGACTGCATATCTGCGACCTCCATAACTCAGTTACTGGGTTATACGATAACTCTTGGTAAGACTGGTTGTCAGACTTTCGGGCTTCTGACGACCCACGAATGACAGCCGGGACCAAAGGCTTAACATCCTTTCCGAGGCAAGGACGGGTCTAGATATGAAAAGATGGTCACCCATCCACGGACCAACCGCGGCAAGCGTAACTTAACCTGATTGATCGACCCGTGCAGATGCTATTACTTAGCCAAAAGCATCCAAATAATGTAATCTCATTTTTCTCCACAGGTACCATCAGTGAAGACCGTGAGAGTATAATATCCATGTGTTCGAACAAGGACGTGGACCCCGAGCCCCTGTCCAGCACGCCGTCGCCTTTCTTAGCGCGGGAGAACTACCTCGAATGCCTTCAGAATACTATAGAAAAAGTAAGATGATGATTACTATCTATACATATCCTAACATATTATAAAACAAAGTACCCCGCCGCGTCCGTCTGTCTGTCTGAACGCGATAAACTCAAAAACTACCGAACGGATTTTCAAACGGTTTTCACCAATGGATGGAGTGATTCATGCGGAAAGTTTTAGTGTATAATTCACTAAAGGTTTTGTGTAAATTGGCTGAAATTTAACGATTATTGTTGAAGATGTCGGAAAAAATCATGCCGACTGGGAGCTTTATTGGCGTGCGCCGCGGAAATCGTAAAAGTTACATAAAATTTATGTTCTACAGTATTGTTCATCTTAAAAAGTTCAACAAAAAAGTCCGCGATGGCATATGTCTATCTTCTAAGGATGACCCACAATAACCATTTTATCTTTCAGAATTTGATAAAAATTATTGTTATTTCCGAAGCTATTTTACCGGTCGGTATTATATTAATCCTTATCCAATAAACTATGTTACTCAAATTGAGCATTTAATTTAGATTAAAATATGTTTTGACATCATTTCATTTAAATGAATGGTTCAAAAGATATCACAGATTCAAAATTACGCGTAGCAAAATAATAATTATAGTTGAATACAATGCGGGCGCAGCGGTAGGAGTCAAACTCAAAGCATTTATTGCACTTTTGAATTGTCAAGGAATCGGTCAGTCAGAAATATGAAGCTAGTTGCCCATTCCAAAGCATAGTAGGTAGGTATCTATGGAGAAGAACGGGCAAGAAACACCACGGACACTCTTTTAAATAAAAAATTGTTTACAAAATACCTCTCAATGACCTTTTCCTCGGCTATTAGGTATGTAATCCCGGTATAGGTAGTACGTTCCCGTGGGATATTTTCCGACATCCACGCGGGCGAAGCCGCGAGCAAAAGCTAGTTATAAATAATAGTCGTTTTTCGTGTTGTTCTGTTTGCCCGCATTGTTCTTCTAAACTTCGCCACGGATTTTGTTCCGGTTTTTACCATCGTTCGAATTTATATAGTTTGTGTATTTATAGTCGTAAAAACCATGCGAAGTAGGGCCGGGTCTTCGCACTGAGTGTATGTCAGGCGTAGGCGTTGACGCAAATGCTGCGATATCGCCACTTTGACGTGAATGTAACGAAATTATGTTGCGATAACTCGGCGTTGGTGTCGCGTTTGTTCAGCGTATACGTTCAAGTAATGTCTACACTGGACCAAAGTCAGATAAAACTCTTTATCGCAGATTTTTACCACTTTTGAATTGCCTTTACCGTGTTTTTCTTTTTTTAAATCTAATGCTGACTCCACACGTTTGCCAGTTACCACAAACTACAAACCTATACAACCGCTTGGATAAGTTTGGTGATGCAAACAGCGATAACCACACGCTTGTGAGTGTGCTAGTGTGTTGGAAGGAAGCAAGCATGACGGACGTCGAGCTTTTGTCGGCTATAACGTTTGATATTTACGGCATGTGACCATAACATTCTTTCTTATTTTTGATTTCCGCAACTGGCTTCTTTAAAATTTTACAAAACCAATGCCATGCATCGACTACTTTTTTATCTTTGTGGTCTTTATGTTTGGGATTCCAGATATTGGTGTAAAATCTCGCTTATGGACCAGTTACTCATTTTGTTTCGATAGGCTAGCACTAAAGGTCGGTATGCGCGCAGGCCTACTCGTCACCAGTGCGCAAGCGATACTAACAACGCACAAACGTGTAGATGGATGAATCCCAAGTTCTTGTTGCAAAGTTCTTTGATTTGGGCATCCGGCACTCGATCGGATCGGTCGCAAGCGCTTGCAAGTCTAACAAGCCAAGGCAAACGTTTTATTCACACATTTGAATTTATAATGACTTGGCGAAGTTTGCCAACCGTGTGGAGCCAGCATAAGATTATCATTATCTTAAAGATCAAAGATTGTAACATAACCTACATTTTTGACTCATAGGAATCCCAGTTGTCTCAGCCGGCGCCTCGCAAGAAATTCCCTCCAATAGACAAGATCGGCTCGGACATATCCTCGTCAGAGGATGAATTGCTGACCGGCGAGGAACCGAGACGGTCGCCCGAGGAACAGAACCGGGGGCAGGACAACTTGGATGATGATCAGGTAAAATGACCATCAATTGAATGTAAATATTTGAATACACGACTCGCAACCCTAATGCCTGTTTTCATGTTCATGAAGCACGCTGTTGAATTTTCAACTTTCGGCTTTGAGCCGAGCGTTAAAAATCCAACAGCGTTTTTATTTAGATGTCGCCTAGAGTTAATGAAAACTGGCATTACAAGTTGACTTGTGCAACTAATTTGGACTTGGCAAATAGTGTAAGCAAGTTCACTTGCTGCACTTTAATAATAATTATTTATAACTCTCAAAAAATGGCTATAAAACGTGCTTGTTCACATCATACTTTAGAACCGACCATCAGAGGGGCGATTTCCGTATTTTTATAAACGTTCGCAATCTTTTTTCAGTCTTAGGGCGAATTTCACCACTGAAATTAAACGCAGTCAGCACATCTGAACTGCGTTTAAGACCTGTCGGTGTCATCATTGTTGTGGAATATTGACATTGACAGCTCTTGAACGCAGTTTAGTTGTGCTGACCGCGTTTAGTTTAATTAGTGAAATTGGCACTTTGTCTAAAATTGAGTTTACTGAGTCGCTGAGATAAGATTGCGACTAGATTTTGAGCGTTTTAATTACTGGAATTGGCCTTCTGATTGTTTTGAACCAGTCTTTAATGTCTTAATAATAATTGCAGATGTCTCTATCATCGCTGTCGTCAACGGAAGCCAAGATCGAGGAACAAGTCCCAGCGGACGCGTACTACTACTCGCCCGCCACCGCCCCTCCGCCACACCCGCACTACTATCAACCTATGTGGCCGCCCACAGGTAAATATGCTGTGTTTATCAGAAGAAAATATTGTACCGGTGGAAATAATTTTAACTATACTCCATTTGAAATAAGATTAGACATTTAAACAAACCTTTTTTACAGTCCATTCAACCGATTTTGACTTCTATACTGTAGGCATAAGGATGGCATTAAAAGCAAAAAAGTGGTTACGATACCAACTGTTTACTGCAGCTGCCATTTGTCATGCCACTATCGCAATAGAAGTCAAAATCGGTTGAACGGACTGTAAAAACGGTTTAGTTAAATGTCTAATCTTATTTCGAACGGAGTATAGCTACCTTATAATTATCTTATTTCAAGCTTCAGGTGGTACTATCTAATATTGCCATCTGACATTATGCGAGGCCCTTTTCCATACAGTAATATTGACTAACTAATCAAAATAGATTTGACAGCTATTTGCGACATTGCCAACTTTACGACTGCACAGCCTTTTATGTACCTTGTGTGTAACGTGCTGTGTTCACAGCATACCCTCCACCGGGCTACGGCGGCGCGGAGCTGGCGAGCGTGATGCCGTACGGCGGCACGTTCGCGGCGCCGCCCACCATGCTGCCGCACTACGCGCCCTACACCGCCGAGCCCGCGCAGCCCGCACAGGTACTACACTCACTATATACACCCTGTAACACGCGTACACTACGGCGGCGCGGAGCTGGCGAGCGTGATGCCGTACGGCGGCACGTTCGCGGCGCCGCCCACCATGCTGCCGCACTACGCGCCCTACACCGCCGAGCCCGCGCAGCCCGCACAGGTACTACACTCACTATATACACCCTGTAACACGCGTACACTACGGCGGCGCGGAGCTGGCGAGCGTGATGCCGTACGGCGGCACGTTCGCGGCGCCGCCCACCATGCTGCCGCACTACGCGCCCTACACCGCCGAGCCCGCGCAGCCCGCACAGGTACTACACTCACTATATACACCCTGTAACACGCGTACACTACGGCGGCGCGGAGCTGGCGAGCGTGATGCCGTACGGCGGCACGTTCGCGGCGCCGCCCACCATGCTGCCGCACTACGCGCCCTACACCGCCGAGCCCGCGCAGCCCGCACAGGTACTACACTCACTATATACACCCTGTAACACGCGTACACTACGGCGGCGCGGAGCTGGCGAGCGTGATACCGTACGGCGCCGCGTAAACCGTTAGTGGTACATAAGTTTAATGTTCTACAGAATTGTACATCTTAAAAAGTTCAACAAAATCGTCCGCGATAGCATATGTTTATCGTCTAAAGATGACTCATAGTAATCACTTTTATCTTTCAGAATTTGATAATAATTTAATTGATATTTCCGGAGCTATTTTGACCGGTATTATATTAATCCTTATCCAATAAAATATGTTATTTAAATGGGGCATTCAATTTACATTAAAGTATGCCTTGACATCATATCATTTAAATGAATACTTTAAAAGATATTACAGATTCAAAATTGTGCGTAACAAAATAATATGGTTGATAGCGGCGGGCGCAGCGGTAGGCGTCAATGACCTTTTCCTCGGCTATTAGGTATATAATCCCGGTAGTATGTTCCCGTGGGATATTTTCCGACATCCACGCGGGCAAAAGCTAGTAAATAAATAATTTCACAACACCGCCGGTGAAAATGACGACGTACCGCTTTCTCAGGAAACCTAAGCTATAATATCTTCGTCATATTTCTACTGCACATTTCAAATATCTAAAATGAACTTAAAAACCTCTTCAATAAAGATCCTTTTTCAACTTCACATTTTCAATCCACAGGAGCTAGACAATCCCTACTACCCCACAATAAACAGCGTGATAGAACGAGTAACAGCAGAACTGAAGCTGATTCTAAAGAAAGACTTCAACAAGAAAATGATAGAGAGTACTGCGTTCAAGAGCTTCGAGGTGTGGTGGGACGAGCAGAGTCGGAAGATCAGACAACCCAAACCGAAGGACGACGCTAGCCAACCGTCACAAGTACAGAACACGCCTGTAAGTACCAGTTCTTTTTTTATAGGCCTGTCTATTCGCAAGTCACAAATGTCAACCTTGTGAACGTTGAAATAAAGTCCAAAATTAGTAAACTTAAGTGCATCCGCCTGTCCTCTTTAATGCTCTCGTTGATTAAACTTGACTTCAAAATCCTAGACTATTATCAAGTTCCGCAATCACAAACTCAACGACATCTATGACAAAATTGTAATTCCACTAAAACAAAAAAAAAATGCACCTTTTTATAACTGGTCACTCTAAAATTTACTTGGACTACATAATACTAGATGGTTGACTAAGTGGCAATGGAATGTAAACATCTAAAATACCTAATTCAAGTTCAGTCTTGAGTTTATTTATTTGCGAATTTGTTTCAACACATTTAAAGTTCAAATTTCTTTGTAGTGTGAAGTGATACATTCTAATATACTTTCAGGAAATTTTAATCAAGAAGGAAGAGGCGGTGGACTCAATAAAGTGCATTATGGAGTCTCGCGAGATTGGACTTGAGTTAGGTGGCTATAGTTCCGGTATCGGGCTAGGACTGAGGGCCACAATACCCAAGATGCCCAGCTTCCGGCGGAAGCGGAAGATACCATCACCTGTGTTCATGGATGACGACTCCTGCAAGAGGCTTAGTGATCAGGTATGATTTCCAATGCTGACCTATTGTTACGAATTACCGTACGATGTTTCTCGAAAGAGTTAATGTTTACTAAATGTATATGACACTTTTAAAAATAAATTCGACGCTAGATTCTACATTAACTTTGCTTTAAATGTTCAATCGAGAAAAATCGATAATCGATCACCTTTTGTTTAAAGCTTTAAGTGGGTAAATAACTCATACCAACCAACATCAAAGGGACAGTGAGTCCCATCACCCATTTAAAGCTACACAGTCACAGTGCAGTGCAGTATTTCTTTTTTCTTAATGTCCCTCGGCAAACTTCGTGTTTCGTCAGTCGTCAGATTTCTATCAGTTGCCCTTTGCACTTGGTGCAGACCGGACGCTCTCAATCGACTTGGAAGTATAAAGAGTTCTTAATACTCTTTTAACTTTATGTAATTAATTTAAAAAATGGGAAGAAAGCTGCTAAAGTCGCAGGCACGACAGATAGGAAAATAGTTTTACAGCTCTATATAGTTCATACGGAAATCAAAACAAAACAAAAATAAAGTACTTAGTTCTAAATTCAAATTATTATACACAATAAATCTAATAATTGATGGATGGAGCAAAGACTAGTTTATTGTATGTAGTTTTTAGTATATATCCTTTATCTCTTTGCTAAGTATATTCATGAGTATGAGACACAAGACGAACGTAAGATAAGAGAAAGCACAAGAAGGAAGGAATTCAAACACAAAAAAAAAATTAACATAGCTAAGCATTGTTCCAGATATCAAGCAGTCGAGTTATTTAATAGGTTACCAACTGATTTAAAATTATTAATTTATAACTCTCACTTATTTAAAACTAAATTAAAAGCCTTCTTGTTGGAAAGATGTTTATACTCGGTATCAGAATACATGTCAAATGATAAAAATAGTCAACTATAATAATAGCAGTGAACAAGCTATAAAATAATTTATATGCTCATTACTAGGACCTTGATGAAGTTATACTCTCAATTATTTAATTTTTTTTTTTGACATTGAATTTTACATGATATTTGCTATTTATTTTGACATTGTATTTATTTGACATATTTTAAATTAATTTGACTTTTTTATTTGCTATTTAATTTGACATTGTATTTGTTAATTGTCATATTTTAAATTAATTTGACTTTTGAACTAACTTTTCACTTCAATTTTAATTAGGCTTTAAATGTATTATTTCTGCATGTGATAATTTTATAATATGTAATGTTCAACACAATGTTAATTGTTAATGAATAAATAAATGAATGAATGAATGAATGAATTGTAGGTACATCGTTCACATCTATTTCTCCTGCCTACCTTCACATGCATTATTATAATATCAAACAATCATTCATATTGATTGATATATACCTACAACTTCAATTGTAAATGTGTTACGCCAGTACCACGCAGGTGTTTGTTTAGAAAAACACAATGTTACACACAATTATGTTATTTTTGCAGGAGGAAATGGTGCAGAACTCAGACGAGGAGAAGGAGTTGCCGACAAGTCCGCGGAACAGGACGACTGGCTCGTACCTGTCGCGCAGTCGCCGGCGGCCGTCCAGCAGTTCATCCAGGTCAGATTGACTACATTTAATTTTTCAGATTAGCAAAGAATCCTACCTCTGTTCAGCGTCACAATGTTGTAAAGGACTGGGACTGAATAAAGTGGATTCTGTCAGGCCATCAGTATTGCGCAACTGGTTTTTAAACTGCTTGTCAGCTTGAAGAATTCCACCTTTATTTAGAGCTATAGAGAGTAATTAAGCTAGCTAGATATTTTTGAACTATTTGCTGTTCTGTTAGCCAGTTTTGTGGCAGGGACCGAAGCCGGTATGATCAATACGGCAATTTTTTCGGTTACAACATTTTTTACAGGTATTTTTAAAGGTTACCTTAATTCTTAAATTGAATACAACTAGTATTAATACCGGTTACCGAAATAAAAATTACCGCTATCTGACACCGCCTGTGTGTGTGTTAAAGAGTCGAGTCTACCCGCGCTCCGATGAACGCCGACCAATCATGGCCCTATTTTCTAATGTGTAAATGTCGACATTGCGATATTCAATAGAATATCGCAATGGTTACCTAAAAATGACTGATTACGATAAAGAAATATCTTTATCGTAATCAGTCATTTTTAGGTAACCGCTATTAAAATGGTAACCTAAGTAGAGGAAACATGTTTCTTAATCTTGGTTACCCAGATAGCGGTAACCTTAGTCGTAGAATTAACCAAAATTCTTCGATACCTGTACCATAATTTATAAAGGTTTTCGGTCCCTGGTTTGTGGTCGAGCTGGGCAGTGTTAAAATATGCCATTTAATTACTCGATCATCACGATGAGAATTTGAACTCTGCTTGTGGAATGGAACCTGTTATTAGAACGACGGAGATGCATACTTTACCAAACGCAAATCCGTAAAATTTTTACGAGAACTATACAATTTTTTTGTTTTACCTTTTGTAGATTCAATGAATCTTCAGCTAAAATAAAATTAACCTACAACTATACCTTTCTTGGTCCAGATCTTCATCATCCTCATCAAGTCGATCGTCTTCGTCTACCGGCTCAGAGCGCAAGGGTCCGGCGCCGCGGATATACTCTGACACCGACGACGACACAGATCTCGACGAGGCAGAGGTATGTACTTACTGCTTTTGTTTACAAGGCTATGGTTTTATACGAGTCGCTGATATCGACAGAAAGTTGGGTCGAGGTTTGTTAAGAAGACAGTGCAATATTTCTAGCTCAATAAATTGGTGCTATTTTTTCAAGCGGGTACAATTTTAATTGGTTAAAACGATGAAACGTTCTAAACGCGTTTAAAAACGGAACAAGTTGAAGTGGGCGCAAAAGTTCTATCTTAGGAAAATACTCGTCTCTATTGACAACTGTTTTTACGCAAGTCATCTCAAAAATGACTTCTTAGTACCGTTACAGATCTCTTTAGAAACTCGACTATACCGCTAATGTAACTCGTATAGGACCTCAACCTCAAATTTACTAAATAACCCTGGACTTTTTAAATAATTAACATTGCATTGCAGCCTAACGAAACGGCTGAGAACGATAAGCCGCTTTGGAGAAAAATGGTAACAGACATAATAAATAGCCCTTACATGTACCGTACACAGCGAGGTAATTGCGTAGCACACAATATGACAATTGAACGTAATGAGTGTCATTCTGACAGTTCGGTTCATTGCGCTATTTAAGTTGTTGACCAGACGAGTTTTTTGAACCAATGTAGCAATGAATGATGGAGAGTTTTGAAGGATAGCAATATCCTTCAAAACTGTGTTACGCAATTAGGGTGCTGGCGTTGATATGACACATCGAGCATTAGAAAGAGACTGTCACACAGGCATGAGTGACAGAGACAACGCTCTACAAAGCCGAACTTTTTCCAAAACCCGTTGTGCCATATTTTCGGCTGCGTACTGTATCTTAGATGATCGTAGACAGTTGTGTTGGAGTTGTAGAGAGTTGTTCAGTGACCTTTAGGTATCTGGTGAAAATATTTGTGGACAGCGGCTGCAAAATGACCTGCTAGTAGTACAGATGTTGTGTGTTGTCCTAGAACTCCTTGACGCCTCGTATTGACAGAAAAGACAAGGCAACGATGAATCGTAGTTGTAGAACAAACTTGAGGTGCGAAAGAAACTTGCTCAATACTAACATGTTGTAATCAAGCGACTGAGTTCGTCTTCCGGCCCTCATTTTGTTAGACATTGTGCTTGCAAGATGTGCCTCCATAAATTCCATAATAAGACGCTACACCCTAAGTTGTTGACGTCACTAACGCCGCGATTTTGCTCGCCCTTAGACCTCATTCTACTGAAAAACAATAGACTATTCCTAAAGAGTCGTAAAAATTCGCCGAACCGTGTTCAGGTTCGGTAAGTCAATCGTCATCCTGAGGATGCCTCGTTGAGAGGTGAAACACGTGTCAATTTCTTACTGGGTTTTTTTATGATTCTTTAGACTTAGTTAAGCGGAACAGGTTACTAAATTTATCCACGTCTATTGTTTTATAATGAATTTCCGCAAGATCACGCCTGAATCAATTAACTATCTCATTCTACTGTTTGTTTTTTTCTGTGAATGCGGGGTGTTGCTTTAAACGTGTCAGACGTAAACTCGATTCTGCATGACCATGCACTAAAATAGTAAATTAAACTTTATGGTTGTGTCTTTAACGAAATGACAATAAAGACGAAAGAAAAATGAGTAAAAGTATTGGAGTGTGTAAGTATATCAAGATAAATGTTACTCCCCCCGCGTCTCTCCTGCCCTGCTTTTCACTTTATCACGGTTTTGCGTATTTGCGTGCTGGTTGGCTGACACTGCCAATTACCAGCCGATCTATTTAAAATCTGACTTTGAATGTTAGGTGAAGTGAGCAAGTGGAATGGCTTTCCACCTGATGCCAGGGATGATAGTTCACTTCACCTACAGTGCATTCATTATAACTTGACTCGTGACGCGGTTGGTAGCACTGAATTTTGCAGTCTTTGTTTCAATACTGTTAGAGTTCAAAATGGCGACTGACAGAATAGATACTACCAATTACAAACTCTATTCAAACTCAAAGCATTTATTTTAAATAAACCAATTACCAAAGTAACCGACATAGCCCGAAGAATTGCCAAACTTAAGTGCAGGGCAAATTGCTCGCAGAACACATAGCCGATGGGGCCGAAAGATTCTGGAGTGGCGACCGCGTACCGGAAGACGTAGCGTTGAAAGGCCTTCCACAAAATGGACTGATGACCTTGTGAAGGCCGCAGGAATCCACTAGATGCGGGAAGCATAGAATCGGTCGAAGTGGCGGTCCTTTGGGGAGGCCTATGTCCAGCAGTGGACGTCTTTTGGCTGAAATGATGATAATAAATTACAGGCACTTTTGAATTGTCAACGGGTCGGTCAATCAGATAGATGAAGCTAAATGCCCATTCCAAAGCGGAGTAGGTACCTATGGAGAAGAACGGGCAGGAAACTCCACCGACACTGTTTTAAATCAAATATTGTTACAAAATATTGGTTACATCATTCATATTGAAATTATACATGTGAGAACGATGTAGAACGTTAAAAGCGTCTCTAACCAAAAGATAAAAACGATTTAAAAATGTACTTAAAATAAGTCGTGGCAGCTAAAAGATGATTAGTCTCTACTGACGGCGACCGTTCACGAACCTGACTGGAAAATTCAGTGCTACAAATCGCGTCACGAGTCAAGTTATAATGAACGCACTGTAAGCCCACGTTCGCACGTACCGCGGCGGGATTTCATCGCACACTGGATTATCAACTCTCGGTATTAATACCTCCTCCTCCTTCTCGGCTTAAGCCGAGCGTTGAGAATTCAACAGAGAGCATCCCAGCGCGTCGAAAAAACACACTGTTGGATTTTCAACTCTCGGTGCTAAGCAGAACGTTGAAAATCCAGTGTAGGAAAAAGTCCTGCCGCGATATTTTTACGTCCGTACGAACGTGGGCTAAGTTTTCACGGTGAGATTTTTCGGCAGGTCCACAGATATTTTCTCCAGTTAGTAGCCATTCACTTCAGTATTGCATGCAGTAGTATTTCATGTGAGAGTGTACTTTGTTTGCAGCTCAAAGTGGTGTCCAACAAAGAGCGGCTCCGCAGAGTGTACTCGTCGTCCGATAGCGAGGAGGAACAGAGCAGAAGAGGTGAGATAACGATACTTTGTAGCAACGTAATGTGAGTAGTAAATATCCGAGGATTTTGTCGAATCTCTCAAACAAAAATTGTGGAATATCTAACGTCAAAGAGTCACGGATTTTGTTGCATACTTTTGTCCAAAATTTCTCGAGATTTCAGACATTGTAGGCATACTGTACTGTTGTGAAAACGTGTAATGTCAGCAGAAACTTGATGAATTACAATACGATAGTTACCTAGGTAAAAGAAAAGAAATTCTATTTAGTCCGTCTTTCAGATAATAAAAAAATATTAGACACGTATTTTTTTGCTTCATCATTTTAATCAAAAATAACTTAGAAGACACGCATTAAAGTTGGGGAGTGGGGGCTTGCTACGTCACAACGCACTATTAAATCTAGCAAGGCGTGACGTCATGCCACATTTTAACTCAATGTATCGCCGTAATCTTTTGATTACGTCAAAAAAGAAAAATACGTGTTCATTATTTTTTAATAATCTATAAGACGGACACACAAAAAAAATTTGGACACAGGCCTATTGAATTCTGTGAACTTGAAAATTTGCTACCGTCCACCAGTTTCGCAACGAAGGCGTTATTGAGCTACTTAGAAAGTTAATTGCTACTCAGTGTCAGTTGATCACTAGAACTTTTTTCAGTTTTGATTGCACAGTGTGATGTTTTGCTTCAATCCTTCGCATCATTCATTTGATTAACTAAAATCAGAAGATATTTCTCACACATTAATGTAATCGCAGAAAAAACCCCAATCCCGCAAATGGAACCGTGGGAGGGCGAAGGCTCGGGGGGCGAAGCTCCCGTGGCCGCCAGCCCGCCGCGCGACCTGCTACTCGACCGAGTATATTCCGACTCGGAAGAGGAAAGAGAATACCAGGTAAGAACATGAGGCCATAGCTATTGATCTTTGCGATCTAAAATGTCTTCCGAGACAGTGGTTTAGTTGGCCAATAAAGTAACTATCAGTTTTGTAGCAAATTAGAGTATCGCTAAGGAATGCGTGACTTCACTACAATACATGATAAAGACAGCTGTTTAGTCATTTATTGGCAAATTATTTTTGCGATTAATTAGTATTGTTTAATGACGTCCAAACGAATTGCAACCTTAAAGTGGTTGGTCTTTTTTGTCGACTCTACAAATAATAAATATCGAAAATAGCTTAACAAATTGTTTCACAGGAGAGAAGAAGACGCAACACAGAGTATATGGAGCAAATCGAGCGAGAATTTCTCGAGGAGCAGAGACAGAAGACGGAGACGGATACGCACCCGCTGCCTGAAAAGCCTCCCGATGACAGGTACAGAACAATACTGTTCATAAATGATTTTATTTTTGTAAGTAGGTTTGTACAAACACGTCAATCATATTTTAAAAAAACTAGATGAGTTCGGCGTTTCTTATCTGACTACTCCAAGAAGAAAGGCCGAAACAAACTCGGAGGTCTCTTTTAAAGTCCAGACATAATCTTGGTCTGAAGTGGTCTTTTGATGAAAGCACCACACAGATTGAGAGGGCTTGTCCAGTTAGTGCACGCATTTGTCGGTTATCGTGCAGCTCAACTCAACGATTAAGGAGCTCAACGATTCGACGAACAATACCAAAGAAAGGACATTTGGGTAGGTATATAAAGTTGACTGAAAATAGACTTTTCGAGAAAATAAAATTTCTCGAAAAACTTTGTGGATTTTTTGTTTATATATTTAATCTATTTTAATTTTAAAAGAATATATTATGAACTGTCTCGTTCGTGAAGCGGTCGCAAGCGCTTAGGTTCTTGGTTCAATTGCCAGATCAAGCAGTGGTTATTGGATGTTTCCACTTAGAACTTCTCTCTATCAGCCCAGGGTCTGGGACAAAGTCAGACCGTGAGGTTGATTGATAACAATAGACTCACCTCCTTAGGGTCTTAACTGGCGAAATGTGTATGTCATAAACTGCTTACTGTTTCCG
The DNA here is from genome assembly GCA_963680765.1 of Agrochola lychnidis. Classification (NCBI taxonomy): domain Eukaryota; kingdom Metazoa; phylum Arthropoda; class Insecta; order Lepidoptera; family Noctuidae; genus Agrochola; species Agrochola lychnidis. The sequence continues at coordinate 9,515,479 of OY796868.1, read as the reverse complement.
CGGAATGGAGGCGTGATTTTAAGTTATTATATTCTACTTTTTCTTCTTGACCAGCAAACCCGACCCCCAACCAGAAGAACCTCTATCACCAATCAAGAACCACACAAAGTCACCGGACAGAGACAAGAGCAAACGCGACACTTCGCTCGAAGACGGAGAGATCAGCGAAGATTCGCAGCCGCTGCAAGCGCGGCGCAAGCGAGAGCAAGCGGACCCCGACAAGCGACAGCGGGTCGTGTCCTTCAGCGATCACAGTACTACCGAGACCGCGGTCAGTGTTAATGGGGTTAAAGATGTGAGTATATTGTGTGATGTTGGCGTATTATGTGCAAAACCCCATGTTAACGCAAGCGGGAGCGAGCGGATAAACGATAGTGGATCGTGTCCATTAGCCAACAAGTACTACTGAGACTGCCGTCAGCTTATATGTAGTTTAGCATTTTTTTCTTTTTTTGAGCCGTTACAGTACGACACAACTTAGATGTAGCATGAATTTGAAAATTTGCATTCATTCATTTCAATTTTACAACGTATTTGGTTAAATGACTTTGCGTTTGCGTAAAGATCATTTTCACTTAAAGTTGTAAGTAATAAAGATTGATGATTTTGAAGGCGCACTCAGTTCGGATGGTGATCGGTTTTACGAATTTTGCCGATGCTACACCTAAGTTGTATCGTAGTAGACATGTGTATGTAAAATTCATTGTGGTTGATCGCTTTGCACCTAAACGCAAGAAATTCAAAAAAATATGTCACGGACAAAAGCAACCTATTTGGATTACTATTTGTCGGAAAATTTAGTGCATGAAGTCGTCTGTTTGCTAATGTGCTTGGGAAGTGTATATCAATCAGAAACATTTTCCGTTTATTTTTTGGTGATGCTGGATTTTTTTAATATTCTGATTCAAACTCAAAGTATTTTTTCCAATTAAATCATTTACAGATACTTTTGAATTGTCAAATAATCGGTCTGTTAGACAGAAAGTTGAAGCTAGTTGCCCAACTAGCTGTTGCTAGATTAATCCGGGTCTTTCCAATGTTGACATTTGACATCTGGATGTCCACTGACACTTTCGTCTTCCGTTTAATTTTTTCTGTGATATCTTTCTACTTGTTCTGTAACAAAATATATCTCATTCCCCAGGCCAGCAGTGCGCTATCAGAGACGTCCTCGCCCCAGTCGCAAGCGTCGCAGGCGTCGCAAGCGTCGCAGGTGGCGCTCGACCACTCGTACTGCCGCCCGCCGCCCGACGACACTCCCGAAAGGAGGCCCTCCAACCATCTGCAGCATGATCACGGTATGAAATATCATTTTCTATAATACTGCATGTAGGAGACAGAATTTTCGAGAAGTTCAAGGGGGTTGTTTTAAACAAGGAACCCCAGTCTGCTTCTTTTTCGTCGTATCGATGATTCCAAATACTTATACGAATTTGCTTCTTCATTTACATGCGGAATAGCACTATCACATCTTTAATGACCAATCGAAAGTCATACCGCGAAGGGAGCAGTGGTGGCCCAGTGGTAACGGCCCCGCCTTACGAGTTGTAGGTCGTGAGTTCGAACCCTGACAGACACTTTACTTTGTGTATTTAATTTCATCAATACTGCTCTCAAAACGTTGAAAAAAACATCGTGAAGAAAGCGGCATGTCCTAGAACCAAAAGTTCGAAGACATGTGACATTTACCAACCCGCACTAGGCCCGCGTGGTAGATTACTACCCACTTCCTCTCGAAGAGAGGAGGCCTGTGTCCCAGCAGTAGGAACATTATAGGCTGATTATGCCTATGCATACCGCGAAGATCGTCGCTCCAAGTAGCCTGAGGGCGTCCACGTTGCATTTTCGCCTTCGTGGGTACCACTCAAGAACACGTCTTTCCTAATGTTCAAATGTTTGACAACCCCAACGTACTCTCGTAGTCCAAAATCTACGCCACCAACGCTCACTTAACGCTACGGCGTAGCTCACTGCTACGACGGTGTAGTAACGCTTTCCAATAATATCCACTACATAATTAACGCTTAATGTTAACAGGTTACACGTGGATGGCCGAACCAGAGAGCGCGGTGTCACCGCCAATGGAGGAAACAGGAAGAGACAAAGATGAGAGGGAAAAAGAAGAGAAAGAGGTGCCGAGAGAGGTCAGCAAGAAGGACGCCAAGCGACCTTACAAGAGGAAACACGAGCCTAAGAAGCTGGCCGAGATACAGAACAAGTATGTACAATATCCTGGCATTAAAATGTATAATCGAGCTTTAGTTTTAAGTCCCGCCCACTTTTAGACTCTTAAAGTCTGAAATTGGAACGGACTTGTGTAAAGTAAAACCAACACAGTTCTAGAAACTATCACACAATATGAGTTACAGATATGACGCTCTAAAATCACGTTTACATGTTCATATCCATGGTATCCAATTGATATTATTTCCTCTTAAACAAATATCAACTTTATGACAATGTAAATTAATTTTAGAACGATGACACTTGAAAAGTCATAAAAAATTAAGTTGTAGCGCTAACTGAACTTTAAAAGTTTATGTAGGTATTACAGTTATTAAAAAGTAAAATTGCGAACGCAGATTTACAAAACCAAACTTTTTCTAAAACTGATATGCGGTTGTATGCTTGATATGTATGGGATATACACAATCGCATAACGCTATTCAAAAGCAAAACTAACACCTGAACATTTTCCGCAGGCTGTACGAACCGCGCGAGACAGACTACGACAAAGCCACATATCCTAAAGTCACGTTCAAAGCGCGCGACCTCATGGCAGAGATGCAAGTTATGTATGAATTCCTAACAAGAGGCATCGATCGAGAGGACGTGGAGTATCTACGGAGGGCGTATGAGGCTCTGTTGGCTGAAGACGCGCATGGCTACTGGCTCAATGACACGCACTGGGTTGATCACCCGCCCACTGATGTTTGTTACTCGCCGCCGAAGAAGAAGTCTAAAAGACATAATAATATTTATGAGGATTTACAGGTGAGTTGTTTATTTTTAACCGACTTCCAAAAAGGAGGAGGTTATATGTTCGTCGCGTATGTTTGTTTTTTTTTTTTTATGTATGTCCACCGATTTCTCCGTCAATTGTGGACCGATTTTGAAAATTCTTTTTTTGTTTGAAAGGGTGTACTCTCGAATTGGTCCCATATAAATTTTATTAACTTTGCTTGGATAGTTTTTGAGTTAGCTACAAAATACGTATTTTTTTCCCACTTAGATGATATGATAAGTTTCTGTCACTGGTAGCAGGTAGTGGTATTCAAATGTGTGTGGGGTATGTACCACAACTAAAAATTGAAAAATAAAAACTTTTTACAAAAAAAAAAACAACCGACCTCCAAAAAAAACAGTACAAAGTGAAAAATAACTTTAATTTCGGAAGTCGGTGGCAAAAAACGAAAATACAAAACCCAAGACACTTCCGAAATTAAAGTTATTTTTCACTTTGTAGTGTTTTTTTTGGAGGTCGGTTGTTTTTTTTTGTAAAAAGTTTTTGAAGGTACAGATCGCCCGAGTTAAGTAAATTCTTAGGCTGCAAGTTACTATTTCATTTGAACGTTGTTCTGTCCTTCGACTGAGATCATCGGAAACGTTCTTCGTTAGATTTTTCAACGACTCGCGATACACTCATATTAGTACAGACAAACTATGTTCTTAATGACCCTTGGCAAACCTCGTGTTTCGTCAGTCGTCGGATTTCTATCAGTTGCCTTTTGCACTTGGTGCAAACCGGACGCTCTCAATCGACTTGGAAGTATATAGAGTTGTTAATACTCTTTTAACTTTATGTAATTTATTTAAAAAAAAATGGGAGGAAAGCCGCAGACACGACAGATAGGAAAATAGTTTTACAGTTCTATATAGTTTACACGGAAATCAAAACAGCACAACAATAAAGTACTTAGTTCTGAATTCAAATTATTATACACGATAAATCTAATAATTGATGGACATGGAAATTAGCATTTGTATTCGGAAATACGATGATACCCGAGGGACATTAAGAAAATACAAATACTGTTGATTACCATGGTCGTGCAGTTGACTAAACTCATACGTTGACGCGTGTATATTGCTAACAGAAATCAGTTGTTGTCAACTTGACTGCGCCGACAGCTTTTTGTAGGAGAATTGATTTATTAGAGCCAGCCTTCTACCCGCACTTTTGATTAGCATACCTAATCCTCCATGTATCCTATCAGGGTCATTCAAGCGGTTCTGCGCGTACAGAAGGCTACTACAAGATGGACGCGCGTCTGAAGGCGAAATACAAATACCACCACGGCCGTAGCTCGGCGACCGCGCTCCACGATCATATCGACGATAAGAAGGCGTCCAAGATGCAGGGCCTGTCCAGGGAAGCCAGGTCCAACCAGAGGAGACTGCTTACTGCCTTTGGTAAGTACTTCTAAGATTTTTTATCATACTAGATACGCCCGCGGTTTCACTCGCATGGAAATTTCCACAGAAGTGCATGGGTATTTCTCACCAAATTTCAAAATTTGAGATATTATTGAAATTTTTTTTTATAAACTTAGATGTTTTTTTTGCAGAGATCAAAAAAGTTGCTTTAAGAGATCTATTTAGGAGTATTGGTCTTCCATGTTTTTGTATATAATCTATAAAAAATAACGTCTTAAAAAATTAGGGAATGATTAACAGAGTGAGGGAATGATTTATTATTATATTATAACATGTACAAATAAAGGAAATTGTGTAATTTTGATTACATTAAATAATGAAATATCATATTCTAAAGAAAATCAATTTAAGCCTTTGTACTTATAGTCAATATTTATAAATATATATAAACTCAAAAAATTAACAAATACACTATTATAGAGGTAACAAATGTTTTTATCTTTATACTTATGAAGCATTTCTCCAAAACTTTAAATGTCTTCATATTTATTTATTAAGAATGCGGCGACGTATGAATTGTCCATACAAACGTAGTACATCAATCATTTGCAATTTGAGCATATTTCCACCATATTATGTTGATATTCGGATTGAGACAGTATTTATCTAGGCTCCTACGTCTTTTGATTTTCAAAAACTTACCTTTAAATGAAATGTAAGCGAATTCCATTTCGTACATTTTTACAGCGTAAATGACATGTTTTCATATGGTTTTTTCTGTATTATAAACAACAATATTTGTAATATTGTTTCCGTAGAAGCATAGTTTATGTTATCAAGTTACAAATTATCGAAAATAAAATGGAAATACATTAAATTTTCATTCATCATTTTTTGTATTACGGAACACATCCAAATTTATCATAATTTTTCGATGCTAGTATTGCCATCGCGTCAAGGAATAATTTGTCAATGTGTGCGTGGTCGTACTGCTCACTGTAGTTGTATATCGCTCCGACAGGCACTCACACTAGCGCAACGTGATCGGTTGGAATTCGTTCGGGGTATTTTTTGTCAGTATTATAAGATTAGGTATATTATGTAGGTACTTTACTGTGCTTATTTGTTTACTAAATTAAAGCAGCTGCCGACTACTTCTGTTTTGTGCTCGTGATTATATTTAAATCTATTGTTTGATTGTTTTACTCGAGTTAATTATCTTTTTGTATACACGTGTTTCTGAAAAAAAAAAAAAAATTTTATTCTATCTTTTCTTTCTTTCTATCTTCAGATAACATAAATGTGTTTACAAACATCCGTATCTGGACAAACGAGTACTTATGTTTCATCAGTAATATTAATCGGTAGGTACCTATTTATGCGTCTAAAGACCCTCAGCGAGTCGTAGAAACATATAAATTATACACACGGCCGAAACGCGGTAGTCCAGGTATAGGTGGCTTGTTGAGAATCAAACGTGCTGGGACGTACTCTCGTCCCAGCGCGTTGAAGAAACACTGTTGGATTTTCAACTCTCGGCGCTAAGCAGAGCGTTGAAAATCAAGTGCACGAAAAATTTCGCCGCGATTTTATTACGTCCGTGCGAACGAGGGCTATATTATAGGACCAGGTTTTTATACTAGGTATTTACTTGCAAGTACGCCGACCAAGTGCCGATCCGAAATACTCGCAAGACTATTTTATTTCTTATTTATATTTAGTTACGGATCAATGTTCTATGTAGGGCTTTCAATACCGGGATCCCGGTATTGGCTAATACCGGGATCCCGGACATTATTTGACATTTTTCAATACCGGTATTGAAATGTCCACTACCGGGATACCGGTATTGGTGATTTTATTTTATCAGTAGACACTACAGTGAAACAATTTCTTTTTATTACCTACACATTATATTTCCAACCAATTTTATAATTATCAGGGTAAGTTTTAAAAACTGCGTATTTTAATTCGACAGTTAGTTACATTTCATTACTACTTGTGCTACTAACTGGAGGCAGAAATGGAAGCTAAAACTCAAAGGGAAGTTAGGACCCATGCTTCTTCCAGCAGGCCTAACATGACACACGCGATAATTATCCACGCTCGCGCGACTAATTTTTGTCTATTTTTGTTTATTTTTTGTTTTTGTTTTCTGATAGCTACGCCATACAAAATACTTGACTCGTTCTGTCAAACTTGATGTTTTGTCAACAAACCCAAACATGACACGTTATTTATCTCGATTTTTGACAGTTCAACACGAGATAATCAGTTATTTTGTCGTATTTAGTCGTCCTCGATTTTGACGACGAGAAGAGTAGACAAAAAGACAAAATGATATTATTTTTTTAATTGTGGGTGTACACCGGTGTACTGTAGTACAGGGGTGCACTACCACGTAGATGACTATTACTTTCCAGTCACTTTGCCAATTATGGTGATTAAATAAATAAATTAACGAAATCTAGGGATTATAGCTGTATGGTAATATCAAATATTCGCAACATAATTACTAAAATCACCAGTTTATTTCCTAAGGGTGGTGATTAACAATTTTATGGTTATAATAGCGGAATCAACTCCACCTGCCAATTTATTTGAACGCCTGTCTTTTTGGTGACTGGTGATTAACAAAATTTGCAACGTCATGGACTTTATGGTGACTGTTAAACTTCGATTTGTCAAATTGCAATCGTCGGCCCATTTGTCATTTGTGGTGATTATCTAATGAGTATAGGTGCCACTAATTTTAATTTCCGTCAATTTGTATTTTAATTTAGCATGCCAAAGAAATGATTTAATTTTAATCAAAAAGTCGGTTACACAAAAAACTAATCATAAATAATTAAAAGAGAGAATAATTAAGAGAGACGTTTATTCAATAAAGTACATAATTCCATGCATAAATTGAATGAATGAAACAGAACTTCAAGCCGATGCTGCTATCATAAAAATAATTTGTTTTTAATCACTTGCAACATCGGTATCTCGTCGCGCGATAAAGTAGTGTCAAAGTGCCTTTTTCGAGTTTACTCGCCGTTTGCGGTCATGTAAGGGATTAGAATGACGTCAAAACAACGGCGACAAATTCCGATAAAACGAGAAAAAGAGCGTTCTCGCACTTGTCATGTTAACCCTGCAGCACTGATTAGAGTCTATTGTAAGAGTTGATTTGGGCATTTATGATAGTTCTGAAGGCGGCCGAGAGATGTATATTGATATGGCGTATAATTATTTACTGAGCATTCTACCTACGAGCATAGAGGTAGAGAGAACGTTTTCCTTGGTTACATATTTGTGCAACCGTTTAAGGGGACGATAACCGACTTTTAATGATTTCATACTGAAGATGACGTCTAAATGAGTAGTGTTAGTAATTTGAAAATAAAAAAATGTTAAATAAGAGCATTTTCTTAATATTTTAATATAGGCATATTTTTGATTATGTTTATATTAAATAGTGAAATTAATTTGTAAAGTTATGTCTAACGCGGATAAAAAACTGAGAATGACGCAAAATCTATCAAGCGTTTTTTTCTGTAAACTTCACCATTTTGAAAACAATTAAATTATTGATCTTTTAGTATACGTGTTTTATTAAAATACTTTTTACACGTAAAACAAACGCGTAATTAAACACGTAAACACGTAATTTTAATAATGTGTCTAATTTGGGACAGCGTTCCTTGATGGACGAGTCCTTGATGGATGGCTGGACGTATGACGCGTTGCTAAAAATAAGCGCCTTGAAAAATAAGCGCCGTGGAAAGTAAGCGCCGTGGGATAAAAGCGCCGTGGAAAATAAGCGCCGTGGAAAATAAGCGCCTTGGAAAATAAGCGCCGCGAAAAATAAGCGCCGTGGAAAATAAGCCCCGTGGAAAGTAAGCGCCGTGGGATAAAAGCCCCGTGGAAAATAAGCGCCTTGGAAAATAAGCGCCGTGGAAAATAAGCCCCTTGGAAAATAAGCGCCTTGAAAAATAAGCGCCGTGGAAAATAAGCGCCTTGGAAAATAAGCGTATGAATAAAAAAATCCAAATCCTCACCACTGAGTCTCGCAAACAAAGGATGGGTCAATCAATATCTTAAGTCAATGTCAATGTTTTAAGTCTTGATGACAAATGAAAATCATAATTTGACATATTACCAAACTCTCTCTCCCCGTGGCGCGGAGGCGCGTATTTAATTCTGGACACACAGAATAAAATACGCGGCAAAAATACGCCGCACGGAATTACGGATCTCCGTGCAGCGTTCAGCTGACTGTTTTTATAGCGGACATAAGTAGTTCTTAAATAGATGTTACGGTAATAACTCACTAGAGGGCGCTGCAGTAATATATCTTTATATTAGTTACTTTTATATATTTTTATTCTTATTTTTTTACCGGCCGTGGAAAATAAGCGCCGTGGAAAAAAAGCGCCGTGGAGAATTAGCGCCGTGGAAAATAAGCGCCTTGGAAAATAAGCGCCGTGAAAAAAATGCGCCGTGAAAAATAAGCCCATTGGAAAATAAGCGCCGTGAAAAATAAGCGCCGTTGAAAATAAGCACCGTGGAAAGTAAGCGCCGTGAAAAATAAGCGCCTTGGAAAATAAGCGCCGTGGAAAATAAGCCCCTTGGAAAATAAGCGCCGTGGCAAATTTTCTTACGTTTTTTACGTAAGAAAATTTGAAAACACGATGAACAATTTTGACTGATTTTTATGTGATTGTGTTTTTTTTTTGTGATTTTTTTGTTGAGAGAGAGAGAGAGAGATGATTGATTGTTGTTGTTTTTTTTTTAAATAGATCGCTAAATTGTAATTACTTAGATACTGATTATTATATTTACAAAAAAAACAAACAAACAGAAGACAAACACAAGAAACAGAAGTTTGCAATTTAAAGTTGTATAAAAAAGTGACTAGTATTTAAAAAGCAGTTTTTTATTATTTTGTGTGCTTTTTAACTCATTAGTTGTTGAATAAAAAAACGATATTAAGTAAAAAAATAGTCTCATACCGGGATCCCGGTGTTGGACATTTTCTATACGGTATTTATTATACCGGTACTGCAAAAACGCTTGCATAGAACTCTATGCAAGCGTTTTTACTTTAAAGGATCTGGAAGTTTTTTTTTTTTGTAAACGCGATTGTGCTCTTTATTTATACTACATTACGGATTAAAGGTTTTGGAAGATTTTTTTTTAATGCGATTGTGCTCTTTATTTAGATAAGGTCCGTACCAATGTTCTATACAAGTATTTTTCTTCAAAGTATTTTTTTCGGCTACTCGCTCCTTCGACGCTCGATGCAATTCTGCTCCTTATTTATATTTACTTATGGATCAAAGTTCTATGCAAGTATTTTTACTTTAAAGGTTTTGGAAGTTTTTCAGACTTCTTTAGGCGCGTTGAGCATTTTTGAGATGGGACTAACCTTTGATTTCGCGACACTGTAACGCAATTTACCGAAACCGTGGAGTAAAAGGCATCAATGCGTTGATTACCGCGGTACCGATTTTTTTAATCTGACGTGTAAAAGTGATTCCGATACTTATCCTATTTACAGAATAAACAATTTCATTTCATATCTACTAGATTTTCTCTACAAGGCCTAGATCCAGAGATATTCTAAAACATTGAGATATTGGCATTGTAAAGAAATTTCCAAAAAACGCATTACTAGTCTGTACATATACTAACGATTCCCCAAAGTATTCAACAGAAATAAAGCAAGTAATGCACATACCTAATTCCTAATAATAAAATATAAATGCCGTCGACTCGTTATGAATGAATGGTAAGTAGCTATCTATCCAGTCACACACACACACGGATGCGCACCGCGTCCGCCGCCCGCCTGCTGTTGTCAAACAGAGATAGCAATATTCCGAACGAATTTTGCAAACGTCTCGATTTGTAGTTGCGAGCCGCGGGCGCAGCGCTCTTAAGCATTCATTAAGATTAATCTGTATTAGTATTTTCTTGTATTAGTTTTTTGGTCTTATATTAGTTTTTCATTTTAACATCACTTGTAGAGTCATCTAACTCTGTAATAACGTAATTCCCCCTCTTAACTAACTTTGGCTTCTTTATTATACATATATATCTTCCCAGCTATATAAATAAATTGCTCATCTTTAATATTAGGCCATCTCCAAAACTTCAAACCTTGCTTCATGCACTTAACCATTGAACCATCTTCAAAAACAGATAAAACTTCTCTGGGATACTTTGCCGTGCCCTATTTCATCAGGACATAATCTCCAATGGTAGCAATCTTATTACTGTCTGAGATGACAGTACATCCCTCATTTTCAAAATCAATTGTATAATTTTCTTTGAACATTCCAGTATGATCTTGAATGCGCGAAAACGACGCTAAAGTCAGTTGGTGATTATCCTTCATTATATCCAATTCCATTGACTTTTGAGGGGATTTGTTACGCCTCTTAGTAAATCGATTACTTTGGTGTTGTTAAAAATAATGATAGTGGGTACAATCTTCTTCGCAATCTATGCATGAAAGTCTTCTGCACTGTAAGGTGTTGTTAAAAAATATGAACTAGCGTATTTTTTGTGTTCCCCGGAAAGTAGAATAGTCCTGGACTGTATTATGAGATCATCCATCAGTGAAATATTTGTTGTGGTAACTTCAATCAATAAAAAATAGAAGGACACCTGGATTCAAGGATAGGTTTCAATGAATTCAGGTCTACGATATCATGGCCTTCTGCCACGACTTTATCAGCTGCCCGTTTCAGGGTTCCACCGACACCTTCAGACCTATTTTAAATTAAATACTATGAAATACAAGTTGCAAGAAATAAATTAAAAATCTAAAAGAACCGTAGAATACTGTATAAATCATTCCCTCATACAGCCGTCATTCCCTCACTCCTAAATGCAGTGAGGGAATGACGAATTTTAACTAAAGCTACAAAAACACCGGCACATAACCTCAATTTGCTTGTTACATTTCGAAATCGACTAGGGATACTGTGTATCTGCCTGTTAGTTTTAAACTCAGACATAAGTAGTATGTCGCAGTCTTGTATTATTAACACCACAGTGGTTAGTAATAATACTAATAATAAGGTGGTGAACTTGAATAAATGTAGCTCAAATGCTATAAATATTTTTACAAATTGTACGAAGGAGGTTCCATCTCCCTCACTCACTATGAGCTCACTGCCTGGTGATGACACTGAAATCTTGGGGTTAACTCCGGATAGTCATTTAAACTAGTTTGTAAGACAACAGAAGGCACCAGTAAGAATATTCTTATACCTAACAACAACAAGGTGTCTTCTTGCTCCAAAATTAATAACTATCAAAAAGGAGATCAGCAGAATGCCTTGAAATTATTTCATCAAAATATTCAAGGTATTTCTTCCAAATTATTAGAAATCGAAATGTTTTTAGAAAAAACAAAGTTTGACATTGTTTGTTTTACTGAACATTGGTTAAAGGATTACCAAATGCTAATTAATTATGAGAACTATAATGTGGGCAGTTGTTTTAACCGTAAATCTATGCTGCGTGGAGGTTCTCTAATCTTGATAAAAAATTGTTTAAAATCTAAGCAACGTAATGACATAGTTGGTTTATCAGTTGAACATTGCATCGAACTGTCCTGTGTTGAGCTGGATAAGCATGTTGTAGTGTGCGTATACAGACCCCCTAATTATCAGAACTTTTCTTTATTTGAGTCAATAATGAAAGATGTCCTAGCGAAACTTGCATCCAGTAACAAAGCCGCAATTATTTGTGGTGATTTTAATATAAATATTCTGGAAAATAATTCAAATAGCAGTAGAATATTAAGCCTTTTTAAATCGTTCAATTTATCAAATGTTTTTACAGAACCAACTAGAGTAACTTCAACTTCTGCTACTTGTATCGATAATGTCTTCTGCGGTTGTGATTATTTAGATAAAGCCATCGTAAATTATTTACCGTCTGATCATAGTGGACAAACGGTAACTTTTAAATTTAGAACACCTATTCAAAAAGTGCAAATACAAATTAGACCAATAACAACTGGCAAATTAAATAGATTCAATAGTACCCTAAATAATAAGTTAAATGCTCTGGGCCCTAATATGGACGATGCAAATAAATTGTATGAGGATTTCTTTTCAGTAGTGCACACTGAATTCAACAAAACTTTTGAAAAGAGAACAAAAAATATTTGCCCTAATTTTATTTTTAGTGACTGGGCAACTAGAGGTATTAGGATAAGTAGGGAAAGACTGTTCGAGCTGTATGGCCTTTTTTTTTTTTTTTTTTTTTGGGTGGGAAATTATCAAATAACTTCTCCCGCTCTGGGCGGAGCGGGAGGGCGTGTCAGACTCTTACTGACTAAAACCCACCCGTGTTCCTTCGGTTGCCCTGTTGCCGGGGGCCACGATTTCCCGATCGGTTTTCTTCGAACCCCCGGCAGGCATTGGCCCTAGTGGACCCCTTCAATTCTGCTGACATCTCTTTGAGGCGCGCGTGGAACACAACGCGCCGTCGACCCGGGCTTGGTCCTTATCGGACAGCGAGCTACCCATTGCTCACCGTCCGCAAGCCCGCGCCTACGGTGGCCGGAAATCGGCTCGCGATTCCCGCCCCGGGCGTCTCCTCCTGCGGCGGTTAGGGGCGTGAGGGCGCGAAATTTGCCTCTCCCTCACGCGTTCCGCCTCCTCCTTCGCGAGCATTACCGCTTCGCAGAAGGAGGTGACGGCCTGCCATTTCCTCTCGCTCCGTACCATGGCCTGAACCAGGGCCGGACGCGAGAGATCACCGCCGCCGATCGCCTCTACGAGAACACGGCGTTGCTCCGCCCAAGCCGGGCAGACCTCCACCGTATGCTCCAGTTTGGAAAGTTATAAATAATGAAACTAATAGGAACAAAGTACGAAACACTGAGTACACATTGGAGACTTCACGTGGTGCCATTAGCTCTAACTTAGAAGTAGCGCAAGAATTTGTACATTTCTTTACTAATATACCATCTAAAACGACAGAAGCTTTAAATTCCTCACCCGATGTCTCAATTAATTTATTAAGAGCGAACGTTCCAGGCTGCCCGGTTGAATTTCAATTTAAACATATAAACCCTATGATAGTTATAAAAACTTTTCGGCAAATTAAAATCAAATTGACCGAAGATCTATGGGGATTATCTATCAAAGTTTGTACATCCATAATCGAGACTATAGCACCGTACTTAGCTTTAATATTTAATTTGTGTGTGGATCAAGGAGTCTTCCCGGATTTAATGAAATACAGTAAAGTTATACCACTTTTTAAATCTGGGGACAGTAAAGACACTAACAATTATAGACCAGTATCTGTGCTGCCGGTATTCAGCAAGGTTTTCGAAAAGGTAATGCTCAATCAAATGCTTAATCATTTTAACGCCAACCAAATCTTGCACGATCAGCAATATGGTTTCACCAAAGGACGTTGTACAACTGACGCTGGTGTCACCTTATTAAAACACATATTTACAGCGTGGGAGGAGGCCCAAGATGCCATAGGAATCTTTTGTGACCTCTCCAAGGCATTTGACTGCGTGAGTCATGAAACCTTGCTCTTGAAACTTGAGCATTACGGACTAGGTAAACTTGCGCTCAGTTTAGTAAAATCTTATTTAAATGATAGACAGCAGCAGGTTCAAGTAAATGGTGTCCATTCAATCGGTTTAAAAGTAAAAATGGGCGTTCCACAAGGCTCGATATTGGGTCCTTTCCTCTTTTTAGTATATATTAATGATCTACCCCATTTATTAAAAAACCAATCACAAATGGTGTTATTTGCTGACGACACTTCCTTAATTTTTAAGATAAATAGACGTGCATCAAATCTTGACGACGTAAATAACGCCCTACTGCAGGTCCAAAATTGGTTCACTGCTAATAATTTAGTATTAAATGGGAAAAAAACTAAATGCATAAGATTTGCTTTACCAAATGTTAAAAGTAGTGATTGTGACATAGTATTGAATAAGGAGAAACTAGAATTTGTCGATAAAACTGTTTTCTTGGGGATCACGCTCGATTCAAGGCTGCAATGGGGTCCTCATTTAACATCTCTAGCAGGACGGCTAAGTTCAGCAGCATATGCTGTGAGAAAAATCCGTCAATTTACTGATGTAGATACCGCGAGGCTAGTCTATGTCAGTTACTTTCATAGTATCATGTCTTACGGTATTTTACTATGGGGACGGGCTGCAGATATCGAGTCTATTTTTATTCTGCAGAAGAGAGCCATCAGAGCAATATATCGTCTCCGCAGACGCGATTCTTTAAGGGAACTGTTTAAAGATATTAACATCATGACGGTACCTTGTCAATATATCTATGAAAACATCATGTACGTAAGGAAAAATCTAAGTCTTTTCAGTAAAAGAGGTGATAGACACAATTATAGGACTAGAAATAGGGACCAATTAGTTCAACCGGGTTTCAGATTGGCTAAAGTAGACTCATCCTTCATGGGGTGCTGTTTAAAATGTTATAATAAAATACCTTCCCACATACTCCAACTGAACGAAACGAAATTTAAATCATGTATAAAACGCACACTATGCTGCCAAGCATATTATAAGTTGGGGGATTACATCGCTGATAAAAATGCTTGGCTCAGCGCTGGTCCAGCTCCACAAGGGCGCATAAACTAATTGATTAGCATTCGAAAATATTGTTGCAGCTGCTGAAGATTGTAAAACTATCTTTTCCTTGTATAAATTCAATCTCTTTGTATTGTATAATTGCATATCACATGTGTGAGCACTGTGACCATGTTGTACATTCCATAAAGCTACCATTTACTGGGTACGTCTTTCATTGACTTGAATGTGCTCTGGCAGCTGAGAGTATGTCATGCTCACTCAAATGTCTCGCTGATGGTGGCGTGTGTGTTGGATCATTAAGTTCCCTTCAAAATGGTTGAGCTAAATGGTGCTGATCCATGCGTCATGTTCGTGAACGGGCGCCGTCAGTAGGGACTGGTCATCTCTTAGCTGCCACGGTTTATTTTATTTTAATTTATTTAAATTTTTGAATTGTTATTATATTTTTATTACGGACGCTTTTAACGTGCACGTCTTTCTACATTGTTCTCACATGTATAAATTCAACACGAATGATGTAACCAATATTTTGTAACAATATTTTGATTTAAAAGAGTGTCCGTGGAGTTTCTTGCCCGTTCTTCTCCATAGGTACCTACTACGCTTTGGAATGGGCAACTAGCTTCATTTTTCTGACTGACCGACCCCTTGACAATTCAAAAGTACCTGTAATTGGTTTATTTGAAATAAATGCTTTGAGTTTGAGTTTGAATATGCATTTTACTCCCAAAAACGCGTAAAAACAACAAATTATATACATATATACTAAAATGCTTAATACATACATGTAACGTGAGGTAATGATCACCATAAATGTAACTCTTAACAATTTTTTACATAGTATGTTTTTGAACAAACTCACCTACGGTTGAAAAGAAATCGCCATCATGAAACATTCGAGAGTACTGCCAGGTACTAAAAACTTAAGGTTGCGTTCCTATATATCGTTCGATATGTTCAGAAATCGAATATTCGTAATAGGGTGAGGGAATGATTTTATTTGGCGGGACATATTTAAAATCGAATTATCGTTTTTACAAATACGTCGTTTTAAGATGGAAGCTTTTATAGACAATAACAAACATCTTTCTAATATATTAACATGATTTAATTATTAAGAATATTGATATATTTGAGATGAATAGCCATTTTAGTAATGTTTTTGAACTAAGGGACAAGGTGAGGGAATGACTTTCACGGTAACAAAGTAGCCCTATCTTTTTTTTCTTTAGAGGTAATACGTTTTCTTTTTAAACAATAGTGGTACAGACAGCGTGCATTGAAATAAAAAATAGACTTATGTACGAGTATTTAATGCATATGACTCGGCACTAATGACTCGGGAATCAAATTTCGAAATTTGATGAGAAATACCCGCATGCTTCTGGCGTAAAACTATCGAAATCACTCGGGAATAGTGTAACTTCCTATCAGAGAAATATATTTTTAATAGGGTCAGTGTATCCAGTGTTTTATCGGCGAGGCCTATATTCGTCAGAAAATTTTAACACTGCACACTGTTTAGTTGGGAGACAGGGAGACAGTATTCAAACTCGTGGTCGAGCAAATACTAGTTTCTCCTGCCTACCTTCATATGCATTATTATAATATTGAACAATCATTCATGTTGATTTACATATACCTACATGGTAGGTTGGTTTTTATTCTACCTGCCGTGTAGAATATTGCAGTTTTAGGTCAGCGCCATCTCTTGACCGATAGTAGAACTAATTTAATTTAAGTTAATGATTTCTGAAAAAGTGTGCTATTTAGAGATATCGTTTTATTTTTCATGTAATCTTTACATAAACTTCTATCATATAGAATAATTTCTGTTTTTTCTCTATGCAAACTTCGGAGATAACAGTATTCTTTTTAACATTTTTTGTCAAATGTCGAAAACTATTCGGCCTAAAAAAAATGTTTGAGAATGTGCAAATAGCGCTCTTTTATATGATACCCCACTTGCCCTAGCAGCCCCACTTCGAATTTTTAAGACACCCGTTCAGTCCCTGTTGAAAAAAAAAAATCTATCTTAATTGCAAATAGTTGGGCAAACGTCATCTAAAACTATTCCAAATTGCAAGTTGATAGCATTAGTAGTTCTTAAGATATCCAGCTGTGACAGACAGACGGACAGACAGACCGAGTCGCACCATAAGGGTTCCTTTTTATCATTTTGGTACGGAACCCTAAAGATATGCAAGATAACTGGAAAGTTATAACACGGGAGTTTGAAAAGTGGAGAAAAGTTTTTGTCCAGGAGTTAGCATAGGCTGATTTGTCCTATATAAAGTATGAGCCTCATCATTGCGACAAATAACATAAAATGTAATTTCTAATCATTATTCTCTCGTTCATCAACAGGTACAGACACCGACTCCGATTTGTTGAAATTCAACCAGCTCAAGTTCAGGAAGAAGCAGCTGAAGTTCGCCAAGTCTGGCATCCACGACTGGGGTCTGTTCGCACAAGTAAGTTACCGTCAATTTCATTATTTTTGTCCATGTTACCGGATCTGATCTATGGTGGAAGAGCTTATTATAGAAATGTCGCGAATTAAGAGCTGGACTCTAAAACTTATTTAATGACGTACCATCGGGGTAACGCATATCTAGCCAATTTG
Source organism: Agrochola lychnidis (assembly GCA_963680765.1). Taxonomy (NCBI): domain Eukaryota; kingdom Metazoa; phylum Arthropoda; class Insecta; order Lepidoptera; family Noctuidae; genus Agrochola; species Agrochola lychnidis. Next base: position 9,497,873 of record OY796868.1, on the reverse strand, counting down.
AAAACAAAATCCCGTGCACAGGACCCTTGTTTTTTTCGTAGATAACCGATACTATAGCGGTCGAGCGCTGCAAGCAAGAATAGTCCTTACAGTGTACAGATATGCGTTTCTTCGATAGTACCCGTATATTCGTAGAGCGAAAAAATTTAACGATTTTCAAATACTTTAATTTTCCGCATAGGAATATACATATCGGAATATTAAACCTTTACAAACTGGATCGTTTCTTTCGTCTTTACAGCGCAAGTTTAAACTGACCGAAAGCACAGATTAATACAGATAGTTCACTCCGCAAAATCATTTAAATAAAAAGCGACTCTTGCCACGACACAATAAAGTGCAATTCAGGTCGCACAGCGCTAATTACCTACAGTTACATTCACCTAGAAGTTGCCTCTCTTTCTATCGCGTAACTCTTAGATCTTCTGACTACGTTACACTTACTGAATTAGCCCGACAAGAACCTTTTCATTCCCCGACTGCACGTTCGTACAGTCAAGAAATAAAAAGATTAAGCACATCCGTGAACTTCTTATCCATCACACATATATGTAGATGCATGACAATCTTCATCACAACACCTACCTCATCTAATTTAAAAAATATTATTGAAGCGAAAACTTCTTTAGGTGCGTTGGGCATTTTTGAGTTGAGAAAAAACAATTGAACTCGCGACACCGTTAGCGACACCTTTTTTTTGTGTTGGAAATTATCAAATAACTTCTCCCGCTCTGGGTGGAGAGGGAGGGCGTGTACTCTTACTGACTAGAACCCACCCGTGTTCCTTCGGTTGCCCTGTGCCACGATTTCCCTATCGGCGTTACCGACACCTCATTTTTGTAAACACGATTGTGCTCTTTATTTATATTACGTTAGGGATCAATGTTCTATTCAAGTATTTCTACTTTAAAGGTTTTGGAAGTTTTTTTTTTTTTTGTAAACGCGGTTGTGCTCTTTATTTGGATAAAGTTACGGACCAATGTTCTATACAAGTATTTTTCTTCCACCAAAGCGATCTTGTTCATGTTTTCACTTCTGTCGGCACTCCCGGAGTGCCACTGTTTTTTTATTTCTTTGGACGTGTAACAGTGTTTTTTACAACCAATTAACCGAAACAAAATATCGTTTATCATCAAGACTAAATTCGTGTCCCCAGGAGCCGATAGCCGCGGACGAGATGGTGATAGAGTACGTGGGTCAGATGGTCCGACCCATAGTGGCCGACGTGCGGGAGGCGCACTACGAGGCCACGGGCATCGGCAGCTCCTATCTGTTCCGGATAGACCTCGACACTATCATCGACGCTACCAAGTGCGGGAACCTGGCGAGGTTCATCAACCACAGTTGCAATGTAAGAATCTCATATAGCGAGACGTACTATTTTCTTAATGTCCCTCGGGAATCATCGTATTTCCGAATACAAACGAACGCTAATTTCCATGTCCATCAATTATTAGATTTATCGTGTATAATAATTTGAATTCAGAACTAAGTACTTTATTGTAGCTGTAAAACTATTTTCCTTTTCGACTTTAGCAGCTTTCCTCCCATTTTTAAAATAAATAACATTAAATTAAAAGAGTATAAGCAACTCTTTATACTTCCAAGTCGATTGAGAGCGTCTGGTCTGCACCAAGTGCAAAGGGCTACTGATAGAAATCCGACGACTGACGAAACACGAAGTTTGCCGAACTAACATCGTGTCTCTTTCTCCCTTCTAGCCGAACTGCTACGCGAAAATCATAACAATAGAGTCTCAAAAGAAGATCGTGATATACTCAAAGCAACCAATAGGCGTCGACGAAGAGATTACGTACGACTACAAGTTCCCGCTAGAGGACGAGAAGATCCCCTGTCTGTGTGGCGCACCGCAGTGTCGCGGCTTCCTCAACTGAACGCGGGAAGTCATTGTGACGTGTATAATTCTGTGGGGATAGTACAGGCAAGCAAAGAGATCAGTATACAGGCAGCTAAATTTCTACAACTTTTAAACAATGTTGTGAGTGTGCTGAGTAGTCTTTTGCATCACACTTGAGAAAGATGAATTTATGTATGTCCGTATGCCTATTTCTTTGGTTGAGTGTACATACCTCCGTTGCTCAGCTTACAACTTGCCGCATCGGACACGACTTCACGAGTCACGAGGATAAGTCTGATAGTCTGAAGTAAGCCTACATCCGTCAGTTTGTTCTCAAAAGTAGAAGTCTAATGAGTTTAGTTCCTTACAAACAAGCGATCTGAAGTATCTTTAACAATGTGTTCATGTTCATTATTTGACGATAAATTGACCGGTGTACGGCAGGCTAGTTGAAAACGTTTTGGAATCTTTTCGTTATTGCAATAATAGAATATCGCAATAAAACATCAACAATGAACTGATAAATATATTATTAGGCTATACAATCAATTAACCCGTACTTCGTAAATGAAAAGCGCGACGGCAACGATTGGAATTTAACCTTTAGTGTTGTGATTTAGGCCAGGTAAGATAATAGAATATACCTCTCGATGTAGATCTACAGGATAATATCGATATGTGTGTTCAGGGTTCAGTTTCATATCTTCCATAATATTAAAGTAAGGACTAATATAACAAATTCATTTCGACTCACTGGTGGAGCGTGGCTCCGTCGTTACCGTATATTGTAACAACCGCTGCGCAAGTCTGTAGGACCTCGTGGTTTTGAAAACTGCCTCAACTTATAACGATTTTTGTCATTTTTATGTATGTATTATATGTTGGTGTGACTCTGAAGCGTTTGTTTATTGTATTTAATGTGAGACCCAGTGAACATATGATGTAATTATTAAATTAGCCGCAGCAACAGATTCTTGTATTATATTATGATATTTTGACTGAGTCTAACTATATGATTCACTAGGCATAGAATGTCTGATATAGCGAGCTGTATAATTATTTGTGTTGTACATTATTTGTGTAAAGAGATCTCCGCTAATACGTCAGATTTGTGTAGTACACTTTTGAAGTACATCATCTTGTTAATAATATCGAAGACAATTCGTAACCAAATAATATGGGGTTTAAATGACTACTGTTTACGATTAGATACTGTCTAGCAAGTGTTGTGCGAGTAGTGATTGTGACGAAAATAAACTGAATAGTAAGGTATTGATGTGTGCTCGCATAAACTTTCCAAATTCCACTTCATATTATGTAAATGTAATAAGATTGTAAATAAAAAATTCCAACAATTGTAACCCTACTTTTATTGAATAAATTCCACAGGCAGCGTTTAATGTCTATACACACTAAAAAAAACATGTTGTCTCATAGAATAGAATAGATCATAAAAACATAATTTGAGTTTCCGTATAACATCATTTGTGAACTATCCCCACTTTGACAACACAATGATGACAATTTCCGCCCTCGTTCACCAGCACCCTAATTGCGTAATACAACACAATCACAATTTGTTTCGATTTGAAACAGATTTCTAATCCATTGCTTCATAAGTTGAAAAAAAAAACCTGTTCACCAACGTTAATAACGCAATGAATGTTGTTGAAATGTCAAAATTAAACAAATTTCGCGAAATTGTTTACGAAAATAAGTTACGCAATTAGGGTACAGGTGGCTACAGTGCAGCGCGCCTCATAGTAGTTTAGAAGAAAAACAGTGTCAGACATGAAAAGCTAAATTAATTTATAATATTATTTATACAGGGTGGCAAGGACCTCGACGCGAAAACTGTTACCATGGATTTAGTACATGATTCTGAAACTGTTTTGAAATTTTTCGTCGGTAATTTAAAAAAAATGTGTGAGACAAGGTGAAACTATTCACCGCTGCACTGGAGGATGTCATCGAATCCGAATCCGACTCGGCTGGGCAGAGTTTGGGAAGCTACGCAATATCTTCTCGTCCCACATACCGCAGTGCCTCAACACGAAAGTCTTTAACCAGTGCGCGTTGCCAGTGACGACTTATGGTACTAAAACGTGGTCGCTCACAATGGACCTTATCAGAAGGCTAAAAGTCACCCAATGGGCAATGGAGAGGGTTATGACGTCTTTCGGCTGTTATGATGATGAATGATGAACATTTAATCAATGATGTTTGGACCCGAAAAACTTCAATGACATTGGTGCCAATTCTCTTGTACACCGAACTAAACTATCACTAAAATTCCTTACTTTTGACTATGAGAATCTCAAAGCTATTCTGCAAAATAAATTCTCTAAATTTAAAAGTAATTTTGACACATCTAAATCGAATTTGACAATCGCGACTCCACACGTGATACCTAACCACGTGAATCTTTTTAGAGCCGGAGGCGCGCAGGGGGGGCAGCCTCGACGTGTTTTATATGGATTTTTCACTTTTTGTATGGAAAATAAGAAAAAATATTACCTACATGTAGAGTGTTAGGGGTTTAAGGATTTTATAAAGGGTGTCGAAGTTTTCATTATTTTTGCGATTGGACACACCGTTTTCGAGATATAAGCAAAAGAAAAAAAAATATTCAGTACTGTTTTTTCATCTGAAGTCGAGGTGTTCGTGTGAATTTTAGTTCATGACAACCAATTTTATTCCACATGTTTTTAGTCGCGATTAAAAATAGTCATATTTAGTTAGGAAATCTAAATTTTAGGTTAAAAACGTCAAATTCAGAATAGCAAAATTGCCATTTTCACTAAACTAATATCTCAGTGCCATCTTAGTGCTGTCAAACTAAAATATAGTTAAGTTGTGTCACTTTAGTCTATTTCAGAATGGGAAATCGTCGTTTGACAGGAATAAACTAAATTTTGGTGATTTTTAGTTTAGTTTAGAGGCATTTGTGACAAGAGAATCGGCACCATTAACAAAATGGGATTCCTAATGACGCATTAAAGTCTCTAGCATCAATTGCAAATGTCGATCGAGAATTTTATTGCTATAAAGAGGACTAGAATCTTTTGCAAACAGTTTTAATGAACTATCTAAAACTCTTTGGGATGAGCACGTTTCACTTAGGCAGCAAGACATAAATGGCTCAGATTCTCAGATCGAGGAAGAACACGACGAAGATGTCTTAGACCAAACTGCAAAGGAAGCCATGTGTTTTTCCCGAAACGCTCCACCAACTGCGCGACCTCGCCCACTCCTGTCTGTCGACACTTTAGCGGCCGGTAGGTTCTCCTCGCTAGAAGAGAGATCTGTCAACCCAGCGCATTTCTCCTCTTTACGTGAGCGTTTATTCCAAAATTTGGAATGACGCCCAGCCATCGCTTCTTCAGTTGGTGAGCGCTTTGAGTTTACGCTCGCCACGCTCGCCACACTCATCCTATCAGATGCGGTGTCAGAATCTGACAGCGCACCCACACCCATCTGCTCGACCAACACGGTCGGCAACTCCTTCGATTTTATTTTATTATTTTTGTTTATTTTATCCATGTGAATCCCACGAGTAGATATAGGTCAAAAATGTCCACCGGGTAGAGTCTAGATGCCCGGTAAGCCTACATACTGCAGAGTGCGGCAGGTGCTCTACAGGGGAAGCGCTCACGACTGGACTCCCTCCAGCCATTCATCCTCTCACCGCGCTTCAAAGCTTAGGATTGGGTGGTTTTTATCTTAGAGGTAGCTTTCCTCTGGGCCAGGCAATTAAGCCAAGCCCCCGGCGGCGACATTAGACATGCCTCCGTTCGCTGTCCAGTCAACCCGACTCAGCGAACCCGCCGAAAGTTTTCTCCTCAAGGAGAAAAACACGCGCCGCTTTGGTGCGCCTACACCGCAGCGGCATGGTCACGTCTTCTGTCGATCGACTATCGTCGATCGATCAGGAGCGACTCCGTCCCGGTATCTCTCTTGGTCTGGTCTCTCACTTGGACCTTTCCGGCATGAGTAACTCTACCGGCACAGCCCCAAGATCATTGAGACCCACAAGCCCCACCACGACGACAAAGTGGAGACACCCTCGGTGGGGAGGTTAGGTTAGCCTAATCAAACCTAACTTAACGAGCTGGTTTTTTTAAATCTTTTGTATAATTACTCAATCATAACAATACACAAATGCTGTTCATCATTGAGGAGTTCCATGTGACCTTCAAAACCCAAGATCATTATTACTGTTAGGTTAGGTTATGTTTGGTCAGGATAGGTAAGGTTAGGTTAGGTTAGCCTAATCTAACCTAACCTAACTTTAGCTGTGTTTTTTTAAATCTTTTGTACAATTACTCAATCACAACAATACACAAATGCTGTTCATCATTGAGGAGTTCCATGTGATCTTCAAAACCCAAGATCAGTATCACTGTTAGGTTAGGTTACGTTTGGTCTGGATAGGTAAGGTTAGGTTAGGTTAGCCTAATCTAACCTAACCTAACCTAACTAGCTGGTTTTTTTAAATCTTTTGTACAATTACTCAATCACAACAATACACAAATGCTGTTCATCATTGAGGAGTTCCATGTGACCTTCAGAACCAAAGATCAGTATAACTGTTAGGTTACGTTTGGTCAGGATAGGTAAGGTTAGCCTTTTTTTTTTTTGTTTCGGGGTGGTATATCCTCATGGATGTCCTCCGCCCTGGGGCAGACGAAGGGGTCTGTCAGACTCCTAGTGACTAAAACCACCCCGGTGTTCCCTTCCCACACTTGAACCGGGGATCATGAGATCTAGTGCGCCTTCCATGATTCCCGACTGGTCCGCTTTTGCGGGCCGCGTCATGCCCACGGGAGGAGTGAGGTGAGACTCCCCCCGCGACGTCAAATAGGGGCGCGCGTGGAACACTACGCACTGCCACCTCGGGTCCTGCTGGATGGGGGGCGGCGGACGTCCCCGAGTCCGCCGTCCCTCCGGATCTGTTTACGGGGGCTGGAAGAGGGCGTTGTCCGCCCTCCGCCGACGCCCAGTCCGCCTGCTACGGATCAGGAGAGGGGTCTCAATCTCCCTCTCCCTTTCCGCAGCCTCCTTCTGTGAAACCGTAGATCACCGCATCCCACGACTCGGCGCTCCCGGCCATCGAACGAGCGACAGTCTGCAGCGCCAGTTCGGCTCCGACTTCAGATACGAGGGCACGGCGCGGCTCCTCCCATGCGGTACACTCTGCTAGTGTATGCTGCACCGTGTCCTCCCGACAGTGGGTGCAGTGATGGCACCGAGCGTCCGGCTCCCTGTTTATGCGACACAAGTACTTCCCGAAGCAGCCATGCCCCGAGAGCACCTGCGTCGCCCGAAACGACAGGGAACCGTGCCTCCTCCCGAGCCATTCGTCGAGCACTGGTCGGATCGCGTCGACGGTAGCGAGGCCGGCGGTAGGACGCAGAAGCCTGTCCCGCCATTCCGTCACCAGGACCTCGCGGAGCTGAGACCGACGAAGCTCGATCTCACGCTGCACCGGTCCACCTCCCCGTATTCGCGCCTCCTCGCGCCACCGGTGCAGTGAAGCGAGGGCTCTCGCTTCTAGATCAAATCACAGCAAAAAAAATATCGCAAAACATACCATACATGTTTGTAAATCTCAGCGTATAACCCGACCAAATTAAGTTGTCAATAGTATTGAGCTTGTGGTGCATCGTCAGCTAACGATTAGTATATAGGTCAGATATTATAATAATGAAATAAATAATTACACATTTTAGTTATGTACTAGCACTCGCCGTAAACAGTTGTTTTATTTACATGACTCACAACAACCAATAAACACGTACGCAGTAGGTACACTTATATCTGGTGACCCCGATATCGAACAGTACTAACGCGCGCCGCGATTTAAAATAAGTTTTTTCGTGATTTTCCCGTGTCGTGATAGCTGCACTGCACAACCTTATCAGCCTTCCACAAGCGGATCTCCCTGGTTTGGTTTTCAAGAGGCACATAGTTATCGAAGACATGAATCCAAGCGGAAATTGTGGAAGTGGGACGCCAATATGCGGAGCGACGGACATCAGTCAGGCCGAAATTGCAGCACTAGGCATATCCTCGAAAATACTGGATTTCTGGATCGAGATGCCCAGAGTATGGTTCGCTCAGTTCGAAACAATGATGGCTCCCCAAAAACAGGGCGACGAAGCAAAATACGGCGTCGTGTTTTCCAAGCTCCGCAAAGACGCAGTAAGTCAGGTAGCCGACATAATAATGTCACCCCCTGCCACCAATAAATATGGTGCCATTAAGGAAAGACTCCTGGCCGTTTACGAAGAGTCTGAGGAGCGACAATTCCAAAAACCGTCGCAACTGTTGAGACGAATGAGGGAATTGGCACGTAAGAGTCAAGTGGCCGAAAAAACCCTGCATAGCTTGTGGATGTCAAGACTCCCTGATCACGTTCGAGCAGTATTAATGGTCAGTCAAGATCAAAAGCCAAACCTCGCCGCTATAGCAGACAAGATTTTGGAAGGAAGATCAGGTGAAGTATCGGAAATTTCAAGCGGTCAAACACAGCTTATGGTTGAGTTAGTCAATCAGATGAGTAAGCTGACCATGGAAATAGCAGCTTTGAAAACCAACTCCTACGATAACGGACGTCGTAATTATAGACGTAATCAAAGCCATTCGCGCCCAAGATCCCACTCGAGGACGAGGATTACACCCGACAGTCCCAATTGGTTATGCAAATATCATTTCCGGCACAGGAATCGAGCCCGGAACTGTGAAAAACCATGCAGTTGGAAGAAACTGTCGGAAAACTGAGTTCAGCGTTGACAGAGGCGGTTGTCAGCGCTATCATACCTTCAAACCGCCTTTGCGTTACCGACCGAAAAAGTGGGTATCGTTTTTTGGTTGATACTGGCGCTAATATTTCAGCAATACTTAGAGTGGGGAACCGTTTAAAAACAGATGACACATATAAAATATACGCTGCAAACGGAACGCAAATTAATACATATGCCGACAAAACGCTGACGTTAAATTTGAATATAAGACGGCCGTATCGTTGGACTTTCATCGTGGCTAACATTACGCAACCAATACTGGGAGCCGATTTTCTAGAAAAAAATAACATTTTGGTGGATATCCGGAATAAACGTTTAATAAATGGTACGACTGGACTTCAGAGAAACGTAAAGTTAATAAAGTCAAGCACACCAACACTTCGGACAGTAAATTTAACCGAAGATTATGCAGACATTTAAGAACATTACCCGAACATTTTGAAACCTCTTGACGCTCAGTCACAACCAAAGCACGACGTAGTTCATCAAATTATCACCAACGGACACCCTGTTTACTTCAAGTCAAGACCTTTGCCGGCGGACAAATACCTAAGAGTGAAAAAAGAGATAGAACACATGCTAGAGGCAGGGTTATGCAGGCCTTCCAAGTCCGTGGGCAAGCCCTTTGCACGTGACGACAAAGAAAAATGGCGAGTTGCGGCTATGTGGTGATTATAGGAGATTGAACGCGATCACTGTACCGGATAGATACCCGATTCCGAGAGTACTAGACTTCACACACCTATTACCAGGAACCAGTATATACTCAACGATTGATTTAAAAAGGGCATATAACCAGATACCAGTACAAGATGTAGAGAAGACTGCAGTAATCACCCCGTTCGGTCTATTCGAATTCCCAAGAATGCCGTTCGGACTACGAAACGCAAGTCAAACCTTTGTCAGATTTCTTAACACAGTCTTAGCGGGACTCGACTTTATCTTCGTATATATAGATGATATTTTAGTGACGTCATCATCAATCAGCGATCACCGACGTCATTTACAAGAAGTGTTCAAACGGTTAGACGAACATGGCATCGCAATAAATCAAGCCAAACGCGTACTGGGCAAACCGCAAGTAGAATTTCTCGGATATCAGATCACAAAAGACGGCATCAAACCATTACCAGACAAGGTCGAAGCAATCACCAAATACCCAATACCAAAAACTGTGCAAGAATTGCGAAGATTTTTAGGCATGATTAATTTTTACCGGAACAACATACCACAAGCAGCCCAACATCAAGCTCGGTTGAACAAATACCTTATTGGCTCGAAGAAAAATGACAAAACTGAAATACAGTGGACTCCAGAGGCACTAGAAGCATTCGAACAATGTAAAGCAAGTCTAAGCGACGCTGTTACATTAACTTCACCAACAACGCATTCCCCGCTATCACTCATGACAGATGCATCTCAAACGTGCGTAGGCGCCGTTTTACAACAGTATGAAAACGGAAACTGGAAGCCGCTTTCCTTTTTCTCAAAGGGACTGAGTGAAACGCAATCAAGATATAGCACATATGATCGAGAATTGCTAGCAGTTTATATGGCAGTAACGCATTTTCAACCTTATGTCGAGGGGCGAGAGTTGATAATATACACCGATCATAAGCCATTATGTCACGCCTTCACTACTAAACAAAACTCCACAAGTAAAATGATAGCTCCAAGGCGACTACGTCATCTCGAGTTCATTGCACAGTTCACAACAGACATCCGTCACCTATCCGGTAATATGAACCCAGTGGCCGATGCATTATCGCGAGTCGAACAAATAGATTGCCCGACACCTGTGGATTGGAATGAGTTAGCAGATATGCAACGCAATGACATTGAACTCACTCAGCTGTTAGACAAAAACAACCTTAGCTGGAAAAGTATGCAACTAACAGGAACGAGACAACTACTTTGCGAAAATTAAAAATCAAAATTTCGACCGTATGTGCCGAAGTTACTTAGAAAACAAGTATTCGACACTATGCACAACATAACACATCCCGGCATAAGATTATCAAAGAAAATGATCACCGAGCACTACTTCTGGCCACGCATGAATACTGACGTTGGTATTTGGGCGAAAACATGTGATGCATGCCAGAAAAGCAAGACACACAGGCACAACTCGGCCCCAATCGGAACATTCCCATCTACAGCACGTTTAGATCACGTGCACATAGACATTGTCGGCCCATTACCAGAATCTAACGGCAACAGATATATTGTGACAATGATTGATAGGGAAACAAGATGGCCAGAAGCTGTACCAGTAGCAGAGATAACAGCAAAAGTCGTAGCTAGCGAGATTCGGATGCCCAAACACCATAACCACGGACCAAGGACGACAGTTCGAGTCAGACTTATTTATTACTCTAACCAAGTCACTTGGTATTCAGAAAACAAGGACTACCAGTTACCATCCGCAGTCAAATGGCTTAGTTGAACGCTGGCATAGATCAATGAAAACCGCGTTAATCGCGCGCGGTAATACGACAAACTGGTCGAGTGAATTACCCATAGTTCTACTAGGATTACGAGCAGCGCTACGACTGAAAGAAAATATAAGCCCAGCACAAATGTTATACGGAACAAACATACGTCTCCCGGGGATGTTTATCGAGCTGAAAACGCAAGATACATCACCAGAAACTTATGCACAGACTCTCCAGAAGACAATGGCAAACCTAAGCCCGTTTAATAACAAGCACCACAGCACAAGTCATAAACCATTTATTCACCCAGAGAAAGGCTGCGAATATGTATACGTCAGAACGGATGCTGTGAAGAAACCACTAACTCCGTCCTACGAAGGCCCCTATAAAGTCTTAGAGAAACAAGAAAAACATTTCAAAATTCAAATGCCGAAGAGAACATCCAAAATTCAAATGCCGAAGAGAACATCAATAGTAACAGTGGACAGATTAAAACCAGCCTACATTTTAAGTGATGAAAAGGTAAACGAACCTTTAGCACACATGAAAAGTAGCAGTAGTCTAGTAAACGACCACAAGAATGTCGAGCCAGCGGAAAATAATAAGACCGCGCCGAACACGACACGTTCAGGTCGCGTCATACGTCCGGTGGTACGATTTACAATACAGCCAGATCAGTAAAAGAAAAAGACGAAATGAAGTAAAAAATATAATCGTACAACATAAAGAAAACTAGAAGAAAAGTGTAACGGCATAGTGTAATACAAGACTTTTATTTTTATTAATTGTTTTTGGTGTACTTTAATGATATAAGCATGTTTTAATTATATAGTTAACAACTATACTCCGTTTGAAATAAGATTAGACATTTAACTAAACCTTTTTTACAGTCCGTTCAACCGATTTTGACTTCTATTGCGATAGAGGCATGACAAATGACAGCTGCAGTAAACGGTTTGTAACCACTTTTTTTGCTTTTAATGCCATCCTTATGCCTACGGTATAAAAGTCACGAGTCAAGTTTACCCGACTGCCCCAGAAGGAGGGTAATGTTTTTCGAGAGTATGTATGTCTATTTCTTTGGCACGCTCTGTAGCCTAAACGGCTTGATGGATTTTAACATGTGAGGTGTCGTTAGATTCGTCTTAATTGTGGGAGTGTCACAAGGCTATAGAAAAACATTACCCTCCTTCTGGGGCAGTCGGGTAAAAAATACACCCAAGGTCCCACAGAAATGTCAGAAGAAATTTGATAAAATCGACTTCAAGTAGGTACTGTAAAAATACATAATCCTTATATACTTACGTTATTAGCAAGATATTGTTACTGCAGTAAATTAGGTTTTTAATACTTAGGTATAATTAGTAGGAAAGAAATAAGAAATACCTATCGCTCTAATGATATTCACGTAACAACACAGAAGAAAGGTACTTACTTACAATACAGAAAAAATATTATGCGATTACCTACCTACCCACATCATAAACAATGGTATCATATGCCATGGGTAACGATAGGTTATTCCGACATCCATAAATTTATGTGCAAGAGTGTTAAGTACATCTCCTAAACAGCTCAATACTATTGACAACTTAATTTGGTCGGGTTATACGCTGAGATTTAGTATGGAAAAGTAATGAAAGCTAATTACTCTTAAAATACAACACTTAGGAATCTGAATTTTTGGTCGCTATAACTACTTTAGGAGCACTAATTTTTGTATAAATTTGGGAAGAAATCAGTTTTTAATAGGGAAATCTTGAAATGAAAATTTTACACCGTGACTACGGCCACCCCACCCAATGGCATGGTATATCTCGTAAACTACTGAAGAACCAATTTTGAATTTTGGGCACTAATTTTATCTTGCAGAGTACTAATTTTCAATATAGGTTTGAGGAAAGCGACAAGCTCGTCAAATTTGGAATCAACATTCAAGTCGTGGTCCTGCTGAACGAGCGCACGAAAGTTATCATCGTTGATTTCTCGGTAAATACAAATGTTTCAGTTCTGTTTTTTTTTACGCAATGAATCACATTTAAGGGTACTAATTATTTGTAGACTTAAAATAGCTGCAGCATGCCCCCTTTTTCGGCGCTCATAGTGGTCCTGCTGAAGGGAGCGTGACTACCGCCGGACCATCTTCAAAGTCGAATTTCTCGAAAACTACTAAGGTACCAATTTTGTCGTTCGAGCACTAATTAGTACCAATTGGGTACTAATTATTTACTAAATATGGAAGCGATTGGCGTCGGTGGTGCTGCGGTGGTCACGGACATCCACAACTTTGAAAGTTGATTCCAAGTTTGAGAAGCTTGTCGCTTTCCTCAAACCTACATAGAAAATTAATACCCTGCAATAAACTAACTATGGAATAGATTTGCGTTGGTGGTACGGCGGTAGTCACGGACATACATAACTGGCGGAATGTGAGTGTACTATTGGTACATCTCTGCTTAAACCTTCAGGACCTCAGGCGTTATGTTATGTTATCTCGTGTTAAAATTAATTTAATTGTGACACCCCCTAAGAAGTTTTGTCTATAAATTAATGGATGACTATTTGCTGTAATATAATAAAGTATTCCATCTTGCCAGTAGTGTAGTGTTGGGTTTAAAATAAACTATGATACTTTACAAAAATATATATTTTAACATGTCAAGTTACATAAACAAAGTTCACTTACATTTAAAACTAATCTAAACAAAAATAAGTCAGTTATAAAATCACAGTAAAATAAGTAGACAATGCACTAGTAATTATTATAATAATCAAACCAAAACATATTCATTATCTAATTAAGAGCCCATATTACCTCAGTTCAAATTCACTTTTTTATCTCAATCGCACTATACTGCTCACAGACTGTGAGAGCGAGACTAAGCGGTTTATTTATAAACGTTGCTTAAAGTTAAGTAATGATTAGCGACTGTTTAGCCTTTACATTTTTGACGTTTGAATGTTACTTAACTTTAAGCAACGTTTATAAATAAACCCCTGAGTGTGGTGCTGGCAGTTCCAAGGCGCCGCTTTTTTAGGTAATTTGTTTTTACGATGTAAATGATACTAATAAAAAAAGAATTGCTTTACATATAGTTCAGTTATTATGCAGTTTCATGAAACTGCATAATAACTGAACTATATGTAAAGCAATTTTTTTTTTAAACCTAAAAACAAACCGCTAATATTAAACTAATATTAATTAATATTAGCTTTTTTAATATTAGCGGTTTGTTTTTCGGTTTGGTAAATTAGTAATTTTTTCTATAGAGAAAATTTTATGGAATCGTGTTTTCGTCGAACATAGTACTTAACATTAATCCTCAACTTTAACATATATTTATTTCAAAATTAATGCTGCAGTATTAACGATATAACGGAAGATTATGCTAAGCAATTTGAGGTATTTTAGACTCTTAATGTTGACTTTAAAACCACATTATGTGTTCCTTACCATAGAAAATCAAGTTAAATTATGTAATAAATAGAATGTACATTTATGTATGTGCTAATACGATTATAGTTCAAAAGTAAAATTAACCTGCCAAAGCATGGTATAAATAATTAAATATTACCTATCAAACTTATTAACGCCTAAAATTAAAAATACTATTAAAATACTAACAATAGATCTACTTGGGTTGACTTCACTCCTGCACTAAATATTCATCTCTCAGGTACTTACAGATGTTTTCCTGTATCATACAAGCTCTATACAAGGTGCAAAAGAACACATCACCAAAACGAAATCTCTGGGAAACAACTTCAATTTTGGGTGTGAATAACCGCTGTCAACTGCAGCGTAGAATGTAAAGGTGACATTTTATAAACAGTGTAAGGCATGCGCCACGAATGCATTTCATATATGTTAAATGTCTTAGCCAGAGGCATGCGTCTCATGCGTGGCTTGCCATTCGACAGAAAATGTTTGATATGTACAATTACAAAATACCCTGGGTATAATTATACATAAAAAAAGGTTTTTTTTTTATTAATTATGACTTGTCTCGATAACAAGTCCATTCCCAGTCACATTCTTGTCTCGATAACAAGTCCATTCCCAGTCACAAAACTGTACAAAAAAATGATACAATGACGGGAAAAATTATATAACTCTCGGTTTGGTGATGAGTCTTTTGCACCCCTTATACTTGGTATACGAGTGTATAATCAGACTAACTACTCTCTGGAGTTTGGCTGGCAATGTAAATATCACTGGAAGCGTACTTGTCTCGTGAACATTTCCGCGCACAAGTCCGCCGGGCCCCTCGGCGAGACCGGCTTGTCCTCGCTGTCGTCCGACTCCGAGTCGGAATCGAATTCGGAAATAGTCGCGGGAGACTTCCTACCGTTCGTCATACGTTTCATACCGACCTCCGTTGTCAATATTTCTTTGATGACGTCATCGGGCGTCTGCTCTTTGCGGTGTTTGTTACGTAGTTGACGCGCTCGCTTCCTGATGTCTGCCAGGAAACCTGTCGTCACTTCAACACTTTCTTGCGACACGTCCTGTGGTGTTAAATCTGCCATGGACTGCGCTAAGTCAGTGGAGGATCCCTTCGAGTCTGATATCGTGGCCAAGGACTCGACTGACGCTCCAATACTACGGAAAGCCGGGAGCCCCTCTATGATTGAGACGTTATATTTGCTTTCATGTTTGGAGCGCACGACTATTCCCTTGGGCGCCGTGCCCAGTAGCACGGGCTCGTTAATCTTCAATGTGAATATTTCGGGCAAGTAACAGTCTGAAGCAGTCGACTCTAGCGAGGTAGTGTCACAGGTACAGGGCGGCATTCTATACGCATCGTCGTTCAAATACACGATGGTAATTTTGTCGTCTCCGATCACATATAAGAAGGGGTTGACAAACTCCCAGCTGTACACGGCTGAGCTCCACTTGGGGTCATCGTTGCGCGTTCGTTTTCCGTTTTCGTCGACGAACACTCCGCACTCGGCGTAACAGAGGAGAATTTCTGTAGGGTTTTCCTTTATCAGTAGGAAGGCTTTGGGTGGGGAGTGCTTTTTAGCAGCGGCGGCAATAGTGGGCTCGTCCATACCGAACGCTTCTAGGGCACCGGAGGGTAGGTTCACTTTGAGGGGTTTTTCTCCGGCGATGAACAGGACATTGGTTGTGAGTAGGAGGGAGTTGGCCGGTCGGTCCACGGTGAGCGAGCGCGCGATCTTGAACTCAGACGTGGAAGCTTCGTACCGCAGCAGGAACACGCGCCGCCCGCACGCGACCGCGGCGCACGGGCCGTCCGCACCGTCACCCGCGATAGTCTGCAAATTACAAATAGTGGTGTTCATATAACGAGAATAGTTCGATATCTCTAAAATAACTCATTCTGAAACCCACGGTCAAAATTGTTGCAAATTAGCTCTAGTATGAACTGTTTCCAAATGAAATGTACCCAATTACCTAAATAAAGAGGCGGGTATGTCCATACTAGACTCGTAGCCGAAAATTATTGGGCAATTCCAGTAGCTTACGAGTTTGACATATAAGACTACATAAAAGAGTGCCGTGGTGACGTTTGGAACTAAATATTTTACTTAAGTAATGCAGACCTATCATGATGGCACTACTTTGCCGATAAGTACTTGTAGGTTTTCAGTCCCAGAAGCAGTGTTTTTGACAAATTAATTAAATTATTTTATTCATTTTCCATTCGAAGTGACTTAAGTGCGATAGTGGCGACCTCATTTTGTTTTTTCTGTTTTTGCCAAGCTGTACATCCTCGTTTCTCGATGGTCGAGATATTCTTCTACATCAGGGAGTACATCGTTACAAGGTTATTTTGGCGCGTATCCAAAATTGGAACTAACGCCGCCATTTTGTTTTGTCAATGCAATTTCTGTGACAATTTCACAAATGTTTATCAACAAAAGTTCCTTGTAAGCACTATAGGCAGGGGCGTAGCTACCGCCGTATCTGCCGCATCAATTATACGGGGCCCCCGGACTACGGGGGCCCCCGACGTGCGTAAGCAAAAATTAATAAAAACTTTCCAATTTTTTTTTTATTTCAGAAATGACAAAAGTCAAAAAAGCCATTTCTTTTTTTCCCGCGTAAAGCGTGCGTTTAAAAGTTGGCAACACCCTACATCGGTTATCGCGGGCTGCGGGATTTCCCCATTTATGTCATTTACTTCAATGGGGGAATCCCACAATAATCGATGTACATACGATGATATTACAAATGCGATGGAGAGCAGTGTTTATTGACGCGTTTTATTTAATTGTACATTACATTGTAATAAAATACAAACAATTTATTTTATAACTTTTGTGAGAAATCTTTACCCTTAATAAGGGCCCCCAAACAAATTTTCATATGGGGCCCCGCAAACGCACGCTACGCCATTGACTATAGGTAAAGAAAAACACTCAGGAATGCTCACCTTTATAATGTGCGGCGGCGTGTCGTCCGGCAGCTCCACGGGCGCCACGTCGAGCGCGGGCTGCAGCGCGGCGGCGCGGCGCAGCGCCGAGCCCAGCGCCAGCAGCCCCGCGTGCGCCAGCGCGCCGCGCCACACCAGCAGCGCGCGCCCGCCCGCGCACGCCGCGCGCGCCACGCCGCCCGCCCCGCCCGCGCCGCCCTCCCACTGCAGCCGCACCGGCCCGCGCAGCGAGTGCAGCCCGTCCGCACAACCTACACGTCACGACCAAATTATCATTCAATAGGGGATCTATTCTATTTAGGAGTCTGCTTTCCTGCAAATCTTTCCTCTCGCTTTCCTGCCGTTCAAATAATACCTGAATGATTTTTTTTCAGAATATAATTTAATATTGCTTATTACCAAGGTGAGATATCAGATGTTACACATCATATGCAACTACTGTAAGGCTCGCTAGTTTTTAGGGTTCAGTACCTCAAAAAAAAAAAACGAAACCCTTATAGGATCACTCGTGTGTCTGTCTGTCCATCTGTCACAGCCAATTTTCTCCGAATTTAATGGTCCGATTAAGTTGAAATTTGGTACACATATGTATTTCTATGACCCAAACACGAACGTATAACATAAATAAATGAATTTTGAATATAGGGGTCATTTTTGGGGGGCAAATAGTTAAAAAAAAAAAGTTTTGCTAACAGTACCGTGTGACATATCAAATGAAAAGGCTTGTTGCGAGGATCTTAATAGTATATTATGCAATTAGTGAATAAAGGACGGATTTAAAGCGAGGGCCATAGATGAATTACGAGCAAGTGAAGGATTCTAACGATTGAATCACGACCGTAGGGAGTGATTCATGATGATTGAATCACGAGCATAGCGAGTGATTCAATTGTTAGAATCCTGAGCGAAGCGAGTGATTCATGGCCCTCGATATAAATCCGTTTTATTCAAGAGTTGCATACTATACTTTATACCATGACTACGAGAAAAAGAAAGATTTAAGCAAAAATAGACATTTAATTAAGAACAACGTGAGCGGTCGTGGGACCCCCGTCAGAAACGAAGTTCTTTCTCGCGTATTATTTCAAACAAAAATAAAGTTTTTGCAGTCGCCATCTTGCATTTACTTTTTACCTCATATCAGCGTTAGCGCCCTCGAAAACTATGAAAACGACACCCATGATGAAATTTTTTAAAATATTTTGAGCGGCCATCTTGTATTTACATTTCGACTCCACTATCGACTTTAACACCCTCGAAAACCATGAAATACCATTTCAATACTAGTGTTGCTAAATTAAAGAAAATTGTATCTAATGGCTTCTTCGAGCGTAAATAGTCTTTTTTCTGTTTTTGTTGTGTATAGTCTTATTGTAATTTTTTTTGTCGTGTTCATATAATTTAGGTTTAAACTACATGTGGAAACTTGTAATTGGCCATATTTTTTTCACAACTATTACTTATTGTGTCTGTTTAGCTGTAAGTTTTCCAAAAAATAAAATAAACAAATAAATAAAACGATCCCCATGACGAAAAATTTAAAAAATTCAAAGCCACCATCTTGGATTTACAGTTCGACCCCACTATCGGCTTTAACACCCTCGAAAACCATGAAAACGATCCCATGACGAAAAATTTTAAAAATTCAGAGCCACCATCTTGAATTTACATTTCGACCCCACTATCGGCTTTGACACCCTCGAAAACCATGAAAACGACGCCCATGACGAAAAAAAAAAATTCAAAGCCACCATCTTGAATTTACATTTCGACCCCACTATCGGCTTTAACACCTTCGAAAACCATGAAAACGATACCCATGACGAAAAATTAAAAAAATCAGAGCCGCCATCTTGGATTTTCATTTTGACCTAATTCACACTTTCTCTCTCTCTCTCGAGACTTGTGCGGCATACAGTGTACTCGGGCCGATGTGTACAATTTTATTCCACAACACAGTAATCACTTTACTCTTTTCTTTTGTTTTTTTCTGCCAGCGTTCTCTCTCTCTTTCTCTTTGAATTAGAAGAAAGACAGTCACAAATATTAACACTTTTAGCGTGACGATTTCTGAAAGTTGAAGCCGCGTTGAAGAACTTCGTTCCAAAAAAGGAAGGTTAAATTAATCGCAAGGAGGTTGTATAGCATTGAGATCGAGGTCGAATATATTGGTGTTCTAAATTCAAACACCAAAATAGTGATTAAAAGTGCTTTTTATTCACTGTTTACAGTGAATAAAATAAGCTTTTTAGAGGGGGAATGGTATAAACATATTTTTTATATAATTTTAAAATAAACACTTAAAGATATTTAAAAAATTCGATGAAAATTGACCATTAAAAGGACCAAAATTGACCCTTATCTCCGAAACTACTGGACCAAAAATTTAGAAAAAAAATACATAGTATGGCTCTTTACTCATAGATTACAGGAAAACCTATAAGAATGCTATAGTCTTAAAATAACATGGTAAATCTCTCAATATTGTGCGTACAAACTTACATTTGCAGTTGAAATATATAGGACAACATGTTTTTCAACTATAATGTTAAGTTTGTTCTTGGGATAAATAAATTCATCTCTATGGAACCCTTCATTGTGCGTAGTCCGACACGCACTTGGCCGGTATTTTTTTTTTTAATGTTTTCTCTGGCACCAGTAGCGTGGGCGAGTAGCCGGGCGAGGCCAGTAGCAGCTAGTGAGTGTATGACATACCGATAGCAACGGCGTTGGGCGCCACGTAGAGCGCGGCGGCGGGCTCGCTAGCCACTGACGCCAGTAGCGTGGGCGAGTAGCCGGGCGAGGCCAGTAGCAGCTAGTGAGTGTATGACATACCGATAGCAACGGCGTTGGGCGCCACGTAGAGCGCGGCGGCGGGCTCGCTAGCCACTGACGCCAGTAGCGTGGGCGAGTAGCCGGGCGAGGCCAGTAGCAGCTAGTGAGTGTATGACATACCGATAGCAACGGCGTTGGGCGCCACGTAGAGCGCGGCGGCGGGCTCGCTAGCCACTGACGCCAGTAGCGTGGGCGAGTAGCCGGGCGAGGCCAGTAGCAGCTAGTGAGTGTATGACATACCGATAGCAACGGCGTTGGGCGCCACGTAGAGCGCGGCGGCGGGCTCGCTAGCCACTGACGCCAGTAGCGTGGGCGAGTAGCCGGGCAAGGCGAGCTCGGCCAGGCGCAGGCGCGACACCCACTGCGCTCGCTCCGAAATGTTGCCGCATACCACTGCCACTGTCGAGCCGCGGTCAGTGTTGTCTAGCTTTGCCTATAAAACAAAGCATGGGTTTTCAATCCGATGGAGAAAATAGACAATACTAGCCATCCATTCACTGAGCGTAACCAGGAGTGGTATATTTCGACGGAAGTAAGATACTTTATCTACACCCATGCTATAAAACCTCTATAAAAGTTTCTAAAACAGTTAGCTTATTGGCAATATTATAACAGCCAGTGTCATAGTAACCATTACATCATCCAAACGAGTGTTATAATGTTGTACTAAATTTCACTACGCAACTCGTTTCAACGTCCAAGCGGGGGCCAGCAGCACCCGCTGCCCGCATGTGATGATTCCTGCAGTTGTACTGAATTTCGTGGGGCTTTTTTTATTCTTGATCTTGAATTCAAACACCCAATGGTTGCAGAAACTTTTATAGAGGATTCATATCATGGGTGTAGATAAAGTCTTGTATGCAACTGTTATGGTTAGGTGGTCATGTGATACTATTATCACACCCCTTATTATACAACAGTTGCATAAATAACTAATTTCCGTCCTCAGACACTTGCACAAATGGAAATATGTACAAGTCGTGCCATTTAAGTTGAGACTTGACGCATCACGTCGTTTGACTTGCGCTGTAGACGATATAAGGCTCTCTTTAGCGGTATGGGGTCATCGGGGCGACCGAAAACGTGGCGGGAGGCGCGGTCAAGTCTCAACTTTAATGACACGACTTGCAAATACCACGCAAAAAATCGTCAGAATATACAACTACACCGAGGAATCAAGCATGAACTCGAAAGACAATACGTCACCATACTACTCTTGTATTTACATATCTCGTAATTTATAAGCAAAGGATAATAAATTAATGAAATTATTCAGGTTATGAAATACTTACAACAAAAGCTCTGTTAGCTTCATTGTGCGGCAAATTCTTGGCGTCTACGGATAAGAGTCGGCCGCGCAACTCTCTGTTCCCACTGGCTAGTACTAAGCAGTCGTCGACGCACCGAGCACGCATGCGTTCGCGACTGCCGTCAGACCTGAGGGAGAGACATACGTCATTGTACCGACTGACTGGAGTTTTCGCCTTCCAGTGTAAGTACTCTTAGTGTACGTCCAGCGGGGCGGTCAGCGTTGCGTGCAAACGGCAAAAGAGCGATCGCCCAGTAGCCTTAGTGCACGCTCGACGCCCCACTCACCGCAAACACAAACTGATTTGAACTTACACACGACGCCCTTAAAGTCATCCATATTCATACTCAAAAATTTCCTTAAGATTTGTGGAGAAAATAATATGAATACCAAAAGATAATTAGAACGAAAATTTTACCAAACAATGAGCAGACCCTTGTCTTGAGATCCATCGGGCGAGTCGATACTTTTCTTCCTAAAACATTATAAAACCATAAGTTTTTGCCAATATTGATACGCAGCAAGTAATTTTATACAAATTATATATTTACCCGTTAACTATGGGCTTCGGTTTCTCACGCTTGGGTGTAGAAGGATAACTGGAAAATGAATTTCTATTAAGTGTTTAAAAATATGTAAATGGTCATATAAGAGCTTTAAAAGCCGCTTCTAAACGGGCCATATACTTTCACCATAATAAATATATCATCATCATTTCAGCCGAAAGACGTCCACTGCTGGACATAGGCCTCCCCCAAGCACCACCACTTCGACCGATTCTGTGCTTTTCGAATCCAGCGGAATCCTGCGGCCTTCACGAGGTCATCGGTCCATCTTGAGGGAGGCCTTCCAACGCTACGTCTTCCGGTACGCGGGCGCCACTCCAGAACCTTTCGGTCCCATCGACTATATTTCCACCAATATTTTCAGTATGGCCGACTCTGGTGAAATATTTTAAGTATTGCTGCAAAATTTGTACAAGTTCTTCTTTGAATAAACGATTTAAAAAAAATTGCCGTACGATCACTCCGCTATCGAAAACATTAACAGGTTATTACTGTTTCACTTTTCCATACATAAAATATTGCTGACAACTCCGCATACAATAAGCGTATGGCCCGTTCAGAAGCGCAAGCAATATTGAATCATATATTTACCTCATTTCACTTCCATTGCAGGCTGCCAGTTTAGCGCGTAGTCTCTCTACTTCTTCACGTAATTCTCTGGTAGAAACATAATTCATTTACTAAACTATAGGCACTGTATACTTAACATTTTAAAGCACCCTTCGCATCCGGCGAGAACGTTTTATAACGTATTCGCTGCGGTAGCATATGTTTTTTTTTAAGTAAAAACATCTTTAGGCGCGTTGGGCATTTTTGAGATGGGACTAAACCATTGACTTCGCGATACCATGACGACACCTCATTTTTGTAAACGCGATTGTGCTCTTTATTTATATTACGTTATGGGTCAATGTCTATGCAAGTATTTTTATTTGGTAGGTTTCGGAAGTATTTTTTTTTTGTAAATTCGATTATGCTCTTTATTCATATTGTGTTACGGATTAATGTTCTATGCAAGTATTTTTACTTGGCAGGTTTCGGAAGTTTTTTTTTTTTTTTTGTAAACGCGATTGTGTTCTTTATTTAGATAAAGTTACGGACCAATGTTCTATACAAATATTTTTCTTCCACCAAGGCGATTTTGTTCAAGTTTTCACTTATTATTATTTATTTATATTCATTCAGTAGTATACTTATATCTTTATACATAATAAGTTGGTGCAAACATAAACTCATTAGAGTTTTACCGTGCACCAAAATCATCGACCACATGTTTTAGACAATTAAAACAAAAATATAAAATGACTTCTGTCGGTACTCCCGTAGTGCCACTGTTTTTCTATTTCTGTGCCACCAATTTTTTTTTTAAACTCGTTAGCTCTACTTGTCTTCAACCATAGCGACATGCAAAGACACTAGTACTAGTGGTACTGTATGATGAGCACTACTCAATTTGAACCATATTTTACATAAGGTCTCAGAATAAAACAAAATTTCTTTTTTTGAATAATTACATATAGTTTTACTAGTTTGGCTGTAAGCAAATAATTATGTAAATGTAATCTTGAAGATACTTAAAAAAATTATTTTTTATTTTTTTTAAATTGAATATCTAGAAAATGATGTGACTTGGGGGTGCGAATGGTAAAAAATTGTTCAAATTGTGGTGCGTAATAGCTGAATATATTTGATGGTGTTTCGACCTCTTAATTTTCCATTTCACACCAAGACGTGACGCTACGCGCATTTTTTTACATAGCGACACAATGGTGCCGATTCTCTTGTTCACAAACTAAACTAAATTTAAGTTCAGTGCATCTTTTTCTTTCTACTTCATTAAGAAAAGGACAGAAGATAAATTTTAGTTTAGTCCTGTCAAATTAATCAGCGCTTGACGTAAATTGACGTAATTTTAGTAGGCAAGTTTTTAATCACGTCTAAACTTGTATGGAGTAGTGACAGGCGCTGATTATTTTGACAGGACTAAACTAAAATTTATCTTCTGTCCTTTTCTTAATGAAATAAAAAGAAAAAGATGCAGTGAACTTAAATTTAGTTTAGTTTGTGAACAAGGGAATCGGCACCAATATCGAACTAATTTACTACACAATAAAATATACACGCTGCGCAGCACGGCGCATCTCAGCGTACTTTAACACGCGTTCACTTTCGCACTGAAATGAAACCTTATCATGTAGAAAATAAGTTCGATAATGGTGTCGATTCTCTTGTCACAAATGCCTCTAAACTAAACTAAAAATCACCAAAATTTAGTTTATTCCTGTCAAACGACGATTTCCCATTCTGAAATAGACTAAAGTGACACAACTTAACTATAGTTTGACAGCACTAAGATGGTACTGAGATATTAGTTTAGTGAAAATGGCAATTTTGCTATTCTGAATTTGACGTTTTTCACCTAAAATTTAGATTTTCTAACTAAATCTGACTATTTTTAATCGCAATAAAAACAGTACTGAATCTTTTTTTTTTCTTTTGCTTTTATATCGAAAACGGTGTGTCCAATCGTAAAAATAATGAAAATTTCGACCCCCTTTATAAAATCCTTAAACCCATAACACTACATGTAGGTAATAATTTTTCTTATTTTCCATACAAAAAGTGAAAATATCCATATAAAACACGCCGAGGCTGCCCCTACCTGCGCGCCTCCGGCTCTAAAAAGACTCACGTGGTTAGGTATCACGTGTGGTGTCGCGATTGTCACATTCGATTCCGATGTGTCAAAATTATTTTTAAATTTAATTTATTTTGCATAAAATAGCTTTGAGATTTTCATAGTCAAAAGTAAGGAATTTTAGTGATAGTTTAGTTCGGTGTACAAGAGAATCGGCACCATTGTATCGCAATCTTAAACAGTGTGCGCAGAGTCGCGTCGCGGTTTGAATAGACTCTAACGTTGGACCACTATTTACGCCACAGCCTGTAAATGTATAAAAGTAAATGTTACCTGTTGGCTCTCCTGAGCGGAGGCGAGGTAGCGGTCCGTCGTCCCGACCGGCCGAACAACTTGTTACTTAGCGAGCATTTCTTGCGACCAGCTTCCTCTACTTTAGCCTACAAAAAAAGTAAAATAAATACATGGGTGACAAATTAGATGACCATTATAACTAGCTGAGTCTCTTGTTTTACCGGTATACCCTCTCGCCTGCATGTATGTTTCAATTGATGTGCTGTCCTCAGGCTAACAACATACGTGTGACAGAGATGACACTTTTCAAACTCAGACTTTCTAAAACTCGGTGTGCCATATTAACGACCGGGTACAGTAAAAAACTTTTTTTTTAGAAGTGAAAACTTCTTTAGCATCGTTGTGATTTGAAAGTCGATGAAACGAAAAAGCTACAGTAAAAAGAGACAGACATAAATTCATAAGATTTAACGTGGGAGAAAATGGAGATAGGAAGCATTATACAGTGTTTCTTATGTTCGTGGTTCTCTGAAGCTGAAGAATTTGTTAGTTTGCTTGAACGCGCTAATCTCAGGAACTACTGATCCGATTTAAAACATTATTTCAGTGTTAGATAGCCCATTTATTGAGGAAGGCTATAGGCGTTATCGCATCACGCTAAGACTAAAAGGAGCGGAGCACCAATGAAGAATGTTTCAAAATCGGGGTGTTTTATTTTTCCTTTTGAGAGCTTCCGCTGCGTGCGCTGCGTAAACGGTTAAAGTTTCGCAAAAATCATGTATGACAGAATTGTTCTCCTTTAAAAGGTCTAAAAAAAAGTCCGCGACAGCATATGTCTATATTTTAAGGTTGGCTCACTATAACCTTTTTTATGCTAACCAGATTTGTTCTAAAATAATGCATTATTTGCGAAGGTGTTTTTATAAACATGATATTAATCCTTATCCTAATAAATACATTATTCATCACAAGTATTTAATTTAAAACAAAATTGCCCTTTACATCATTCGATTTCAATGAATATCTTAGGAGATATCGCAGTTTTAAAATAACATCGCAGCAAAATAATGATCAAGTACTGCGCGCGCATTTATGATGTGCAAGGCTAGGCAAGTTATGAGGGGGAATAAGATTATAAGACCCAGTACTTTTACCTAACGTTTTAAAGTTCCACTTTTACTGATAAAAGCGTGATGTATGCTGTTGCGGACTTTTTTTAGAACTTTTAAAGAGAATGATTTTTATTTTCATTTTCTTGAAGCCAAAATTTTTGAAGGTTTCACTTCTACCACGTGTGAATTGCACACATGTTTACTTTTTTTTATACAGCAGACTTCCAAACCCCAAAGTGAGATACTGATCCAAAGACACCGACTTTTTTTGTAAAAAAAATTTTTTTCACTTTTGGGGGGGGGGGGGTGTAATTTATCTAAGTTACAATAGCCTTATGTCAACTGCTCATCAAAAATACCCAAATCGCTATAGATGTGCCTGTAATATTTGAAGAGTTCCCTCGATTTCTTCAAGATCCCATCATCAGATCGTGACCAAATGACTGGACCAACTTGAAAGTATACCCTTTCAAACAAAAAAAATAATTTTTCAAATCGGTCCAGCTGTCTTCGAGTACTCGGGGAACATAGATTCCGACGAACTTAGAACCTCCTCCTTTTTTTGAAGTCGGTTAAAAAGGAGGAAGTGAACAAGAAAAAGTAAAATTGATTACAGCAGAGGACAAGTCGGGCTTCCGAGCTAAATGGAGATATTAAAGTCGGGAAACGAGAAACGGAAGCTGCCATCCGGCCGAGACGGGGCGGCGCTTAGGACCAAAACAAGAGCAAAGAAGGCAATGAAAAGACCTGAGTGGCCGAAGTCGGTTAAAAACCCGCGCCATTAAAGTAACGAATTGAAAGTGACGGCCAACAAAGATTATCATGCCCTTTCACTCAACCAGACGTGTTGGTGAGAGGGCATCATTAGCGCCACCATTTTCAACTCGTTTCTTAAATGGCCCGGGTTATGTGTCGTTGTGTCACTATTGATGATTGTATTGTAAAGTTGTCGCGTGTCGCGCCCGCACCTGCAGGAAGTCGATGAGCTTGGCCTGCTGGCGCAGCGTGGCGTCGGCCTTGGTCTCGCGCGTGCGCCACCACGCCGCCGCCGCCTCCGCCGCCTCGCGCGCCGCCGACAGCTCCTCCTGCAGGCACACACATGTATTCATGAGGAAACTTCATAAAAAACTAACCATAACATGACTACTCTATTATTTAGCGATACCGATAAATAACCAGGAAACACTCTACTCATCTCGCTAGAAAGAAAGAAAAAAAAAAAATTATTTGACACAGGTTAAGACACAGTTTTCAAAGACAAAAAAAAAAGCAAAGAAAGCTTAAAACAGTATTGTGTGCCTCACGGCTGCGACAAATAGGCCCAGTTCAGCATAAATGCCAGACAACTAGTGCCTGACGCTGGTTTTCAACTGAACCTTATATTACGAGTACGTCTTACTACACAAACAACACAAAATATACTTCAAAAACAAAACAAAATATACTTTTTGGTAATAAAAAAAATGGCAACATCACGACTTTTCGCATCAATCACTCTCTCAGTTGAACGTCGTATACAGAAGGAATTGCATCAAAAACTGCTTTGAATTAACCATTTACACGAAACGTTCATCTACTCAGTTAGTCCGCAAGACAATCTTATCATCATAATATATATAAATTACGTGTCACGTTGTTTGTCCGCGGTGGACTCCTAAACTACTTAACCTATTTTAATCAAATTTGCACACCGTGTGCAGTTTGATCCAACTTGAAAGATAGGATAGCTTACATCTTAATTTAGGAAAAAAAAATGTGAAGAAAAATTATGTTTTTATAAATTATGGTAGGGTAGGTAGGGTAGTAAGTGATAAAGATGGTCCACCCCAAACATTTATATGGCAAAACAACGTTTGCAGGGGTCATCTAGCTTTATATAAATACACTTAATTTGGAGCAAACATCTCGAAGCTACCTATTCTCAATCACAACAATAAAATGAATTCTATATCTATGTATGTACCTGCACATCGGCCAAGCTAGCCTGTAACTGCAGCGCGTGCGCGTGGTGTTGATGCGCCCGAGTGCGCAAGGTGGCACACTCCTCCTGCAACTCGCGCACTCGCCGCGCAGCACTGGTTAGCGCCGCCTCGCTGGACGCGCGTTCGCCCTCTAAGGAGGCGGTGCGAGCTTCGAGCTCGGCTACCCTGGTCTCACGAGCTTCGAGTCGTTCCTGAAATTATAAAATGTGTTAAAGGAGGCTGTAAAAGTTCACCGCTAAATATTATGTCCGACAAGATCACCACCGGCCCGATCGGCCATCGCTCCTCACCGCTGGTTTCGTGCCCGCAGCCTTTTTATTAATTTGTCAATATTGCTACCTATATGGTACATGTTCTTACCCTGAGCAGCTGTAGCTCCTCGTGCGCAGTGCGCGCCTGGTCGCGCACCTCGTCGTGCTGCTGCGCGGCTCGCGAGGCCGCCGCGCCGCGCTCGCACGCCGTCGCCTCTGCCTCGCCCAGCTTCGTGCGGCACGAATCCAACTCGTAGCGCACGGCATTTAGCTGCGTCTATCACACATCACAGTACATGCTTTAAATTCTGTGCATATTATTTCGCCAGAGTAAAGCCCGTTGTATACGGCACAGTTTCTTAACGGTACGTCGCACTAACCGCACCACAGAATAATCGTGTGAGCTTGTATATGACACGGCAAACGGCAACGGTATGGTATACGGCGACGGCGCCATGCCGTAGTGCTGCTGTGCCGTCAAAAAACTTCCATAGTGACCCATACAACACTCAACTGACGACCGTGCCTACACACAGATAATAAACTGTAGCTTTTCACGGTATAAAAACGTGTGTACAACGAGTCTTACGATTCCAATACCGGGTAAGTCTGACACATCGAGCGAGACGACAACGCTCTACCTGTACAATTATACTTCTACTTCGATGTGTCTTGTTAACTGCCAGGTACATCAATGTAGATGATCACACGAAAATTACTCATCACAGTAAATATTGGCCTAAAGATGCTATACTCTTACATTTACGACTACAAAAGGGGATTTCTCAATAAAGCTTAAACATGAATACAACAATCGGCATCAATTTACAATAACATTAGAATAGCATTATCAGCTTGGGGAAAAAAATATCACAATAATCTAATGTTTACAGATAACTTTTACTTACTAAAACAATTAGAACAACACATACCACAAGATCTTTGTTCTTCAGTTCGTGAATGTCAGCCAAGTTCTCCAGGTCTGTCAGTTGCTCCTCAAGCATACCGCAAGCCTCCTGCAGGGCTTTGTTGTTCTGTCAAACAAATAAGAAATGTTATTGTAATCCCTTCTAACTAGCACATATCCATGTGCTCAACCGTAAATAGTTCTCTCCCCGCATCTAGAAGCCTCGGACTATTGACACGCCTGCATCTCCATAATTTTAGTTTGCTATGCTACCAACTTGTTGACTGGCTAAAATTTGAACACAGCATTGAGCAATGCATATCATTCGTATCCATACGAAAGAAGCAGAATATTATTAATTTAATAGCACACTGCTTAATCGTAGTACCGTAACAAAATGCTTGTTAATAGCCGCGATGGCAGTGTCGGCGGCGCGGCAGCGGCCCTGCAGCAGGTCGGCGGCCAGCGCCAGGCGCACGCGGCGCGCCCAGCCCGAGTCGCGCCGCCGCGCGCCCGCGCACGCGCCGCCCGCGCCCGTGCAGAACAACTGGCGCAGGTAGGCCGGCTTGGGCCGCACCGGCGGCTTCTCGATGCTCTTGCGCTTGTACCGAAGCTGTACCTCCACACCGCCGGGTACTCTGGCTACGCATGGTGGAATCGATGGGATCTTGTACGACGCCATCGTTAAGACTTACGCAAACTTTCTAATTTACTTTTTTTACGGTTTTGTTGTACGGTTTAAAAAGCACTGTAACATTCGATTGTTTTCTGTTATATTACGCGGTATTAGAAAGATAATGTGGGTGTTACCCTTATGAGAATACAGGCGTGAGGTTATTATCTAAGAAAGAAGATTATTAATTTAATTTTATAACGGATAAATATAATACTCCGGATAGAATACTCCTTATAAAAACACTGTATTCTTCTTTGACTGATTTATGATACACGATACGAAACGCACGACACTAAATTGGAACACCAAACACAATACTGCAATATGTAGCACGCAAATGAATACGAAAAGGGCGCACGTAGTCACCGCGGAACGGAAACTGCGGAGAATATGACTCGCGCACAGATCATCGGCAGCCTAAACAATGATGTTTACACGATGGGCTCAGCGGCATGCAGACAAACACAACAAGCACGTTTTGACAAACGATTGTAAATCTAAAACAAAACCTTCGAGACAAATGAATGCCCAAATGTTGATTACATGACACAGAGTATAAATCTCATTGTTCGGGACTGCCTGCTGATGACACTATCTGCAACTATTAATATTAACTCAAGGGCGGATCCAGTCTTCGAGGAAATCGTGGCCCTGGCAACATGGTATCTGAAGGAATGCGGGTGGGTTTTAGTCAGCAAGAGTCTGACAAGCCCTCCCGCTCCGCCCAGAGCGGGAGAAGTTATTTGATAATTTCCCACACAACAAAAAAAGGGCTCACATAGTCGGGGTCCAGTCAGGACATGGCTCCAATCAGTGGCGGACTTAAGTCTAACGGAGGCCTGGGGCGGTAAAACGAAATGAGGCCCCCGTGGGGCTTCATTTTCCTACGGGGGACTCGTCTTTTCAGTTTATGTAGGTATTTATAGTACATTTAGAAAAATAATAATAATAAAAAAATAAACAAGTATGACGTGCGTAATTGTAATCTACCTACACCATGGGTCTCCTAGAAAAAAACATGTTTTTTCAGGGAGATGCATTTGCATCTCCTCAGTAGGCTATTTACGAAAAGCAAGAATGTAAGATGCGGGAGCGCGTAAGGCGAGCTCGATATATTTTGCACCTCGTCTCAGAATTTTGGGTTAGGTTCCTATTGAACCATCTTACGGAAATAGGAGTTGCTTTGTCAACTTATGCAGATAAGTTTGAGAGTCAGAAAAATTTAGAATGCAAAATTTTAGCCTAGTGTCTTGTGTAGGTAAGGTTTTTTTTTTAAAGATAAATTTGAGATCCTTTGTCGACTTATGCTGAAGGTTTGAGAATGTAAATTGAAGCGAGCTCGAAAATTTTAGCACCTGTCATTCATATATTGCATACGTACGGGGCCTCACTGCTTCTTATAAATATATTTTAACCGTGTTTGCGATATCATTAAATAGTACTACTATTGGGGGATTTGGGGGCCTTCTAGTTGCTAGTTTCACATAAACCTCCATTGACCAGAGCCGTAGCCAGACTGTATAATCAGGACAGGCTCGGAAAAAATCAGGGTAGGCTGAAAGCTGAAATTATCCACTATTATAATATATTGACTCTTTCGTCGGTCTAGTAGTCACAAGCGCTATTGCTGAGCGTGACGTCCTTTTTTTTTTGGGTGGGAAATTATCAAATAATTTCTGCTCTGGGCGGAGCGGAAGGGTGTGTCAGACTTTTACCGACTAAAACCCACCCGTGTTTCTTCAGTGGCCATGTTGCTGGGGGCCATGATATCCCTTTCGGACTTCTTCGCAACGCAACCCCAGCAGGCATCGGACCTAGCGGACCCCGTAAGTTCTGCTGACATCTCTTTGAGGGGTGCGTGGAACACAACGCGCCTGGTCCTTATCGAACGGTGAGCTACCTTTTGCTCACGGTCCGCAAGCCCGCGCCTACGGTGGCCGGAGATCGGTCTGCGATTCCCGACGCCCCAGGACGTCTCCTGCGGCGGTTAGCGGCGTGAGGGCGCGAAATTTGCCTCTCCTTCACGCTTTTTGCCTCCTACTTCGCGAGTATTACTGCTTCGCAGAAGGATGTGACGGGCTCCTATGCCCTCTCGCTCCGTACCATGGCTTGAACCAGGGCCGGACACGAAAGATCACCGCCGCCGATCGCCTCCATGAGTAGCACAGCGATGCGCCGGGCAGACCTCCACCGTGTCCTCCGGGCGATCCACACAATGGTGACACCCGGGGGTGAGCGTGACGTCCTGGGTTCGATTTCCAGGTCGGCCAAAGTGTTATTGGGTTATTCAAACTATAATTTCTCAGTAGCAGTTCTCTCTCTTCTGGGTTTGCATAAATCTGTTAACCACTGTAATCTCCTCCGATGATGGAAGTTTTATACCCAAAGTTTGCAAATAATTTACTTTCCCTAAATTATTTTTTTCTTCTTTGGCACTAGAAACTGCAATTAGGAGTTGAAATATTCCAGTTTTATCATATATTAGATATCCCGCAAGCATAGTGTTTGTCTTTTTCTGGAAATTTCATCTTCAGAGGCGTTGTTATCGGTTTTGATTTTGGCATCAATTTCTCGGTAAACGTTATCATTTCTGTATGAGGTAAGCGAATCCACTACCGAGCTTATTATAACCATATAGAGTCTCTCAAACCCGCTTCGTGCAACTGAAGTAATGTATCAGCAGGCTGAATAGTTTCTAATACTTTTATCATGAACACCATGCAAAATCGAAAATCTTTAGATCGAATAATATTGAGCAAACCAGTACTTTCTACAACATAGTCATCATCTAATTTTCTGCACATTGATAATTTTCTAGGGCCTGTATATGCTAGGCTATGTATATATATGCCTATAATGTTCCCACTGCTGGGACACAGGCCTCCTCTCTATGAGAGGGAGTGGGCTGTAATCCACCACGCGGGCCCAGTGCGGGTTGGTAGATCACATGTCTTCGAATTTTTCGGTTCTAGGACAGGCCGGTTTCCTCACAATGTTTTCCTTCACAGTTTTGAGAGCAGTGGTGATGAAATAATTTACACAAAGTAAAGCGCCTGTCTGGGTTCGAACCTATGACCTACAGCTCGTAAGCCGCGACCGTTACCACTGGGCCACCACTCCTCTCCTGGATAATTTTCCCACAATTATTGGAACCTATGTGAGTAACGTCCAAAATGACAGCTGTAACGTTGTTCTAAAAGACGGCACGGTACTTTGTCCATCGTAAAACTTTGAAAGACTTAATTTTTAAAGAAATGTATAACATAGACTATTGATCGAAATATTGCTTAACTGCTGATATTTCTTTTATAGCTTGCACAAGTACTAGGTGCAATCGAGGATTGCAGCAATGCACGTAAGGTAATTAACTCTGTTCAGGCGATTTTGGAGTACATGCTTGCAATCCCCCTTTTTTCCCTCTCATAACAGATACTCCATCATAATACTGACAAACTTTAGAAGTATCTAACCCATAATCTTTAAGCACTGATAAGGTCAAGTCTAAATTAATATTCCTGCATCCAAATCAGTGCATGTTTTCATCGTTAAAATAGACTTCCTTGTCCACCTACAACGTATCTAAGTCCAATTGCAATGTTTTCTCGATTATTTTTATCGTGTGTGCCATCCTCCAAAATACCAAACCATGGAACATCAGCATTGCTGATTTCGTTTGCAATGCTTTGAGAGACCATTTCTGCCATAATGTCAATCAAATTATTTTGTATCTCCGAAGATAAATACGAAGCATTAACTGGTATGTATTTGATACATTCAGCAAGTTTATTATCTTTGACCGATGTATATTAGTAAATAATAAAATAATACTTAGTTTCGTTATTATTATTAACTCGAATTTCGAAATCCTTAGCAAGCTTTGGCTAGCGGCTAGGGCAGGTTCTACATTTTGTCCTACAATGAAAATAAAGAACTTTCGGTTCTAGGACATGCCGGTTTCCTCACAACGTATTCGTTCACTGTTTTGAGAGCAGTGGTGATGAAATAATTTACACAAAGTAACGCACCTGTCAGGGTTCGCACCTTCAAAGTCAAAGTCAAAAGTCAAATAATTTATTTCAAATAGGCCCATGTAATGGCACTTTTGAACGTCAAAAATTACAAAATAATAAAATTGATTCTAGTCGCCCCTTCCAAAAGGTAGTTTTCGTATGGAGAAGAATGGGCAAGAAACTCCACCGTTACTCTTTAAAATGTTTTACAATTGTTTGTATATGTACGTACATTAGTTAAATAATTATTATATGTGAAGACGATGCACCTAGAATAAAATTACTATTATACCACAATAGGTAAAAAAAAATTAAAAATGAAGCAACAGATAATTTAATATGTGATAGATACATGGTGCTCACATATTTACAAACATTGTAAAAGTAGACGATTTTCCAAAAAATTTGTAATTAATAAATCAGTGTGTGAGGAAGTAATCACAGAACCTAACCTAACTCATAAGTCTCGGTCGTTACCACTGCTCGACGGACGTTGTCAGGTCCAAATAAAAAATAAAACACAAAATTCCCATAGAAAAATGCACTTTCAGTTTTCCCGAATTTTCCCGGCAACTTTTTTTTTTTTTTCTTTCCTCAAGAACCTAATTTTTTTTTTTACTCAAAAGATAAATGAAATTTTCATTGCAGTCGGCGGACCTCTTAGATTGAAAGATCGAATGTATCGATGAAGTGTTCCACACAACGACACAACGGTCCTCCGATAACAATGACAATTTTATTTATATGTTAAGTCAGGAAGTTTGTAAATGAATGACCTTTCGCTTTGTATATACAGGTTAACTCATACAACTAGTTTTTTCTTTTTAGTTCGTTTTTTGGCGTTTTTAATAGAAAAAAAATATATATTTTTGGCCTAAATGAAGAAGTATCATGGTTAGAATATGTGGTTAAAATATTTCCAATGAATTACATTTCAGCCTGTAGATGTCTAGATTAAAACTAGCTGAAATATACGTGGACGTCTTCACTTCTATTGGAAACGATAAAACAGTCGGATTTATGGGAAAAATTCACTAAACCGACCCTTTGCAATACGCTACCATCAGCTACTTGTGGTGCAAAAGGCTACAACTGTACTAGGGCTACGTAAGACAATACCACCATGACAGATTAACTGTATCATCAATGCAGTCGATCAAGACATTACGTTTATTTTTACAATTGTTTCCAATCCTTTTCATATTATAAAAAAACAATGTCCCCCGCCGCGTCTGTCTACTCGCAATAAACTCAAAAACTACCGAACGGAGTTTCAAACGGTTTTCACCAATGGACGGAGTGATTCATGAGGAAGGTTTAGGTGTATAATATATTAAAGTTTTTTGCAAATTGGCTGAAATATGACGATTATTGTTGAAGATGTCGGAAAAATCATGTAGACTGAAAGCTTTACTGGCGTGCGCCGCTTAAGCCGTAAGAGATAAATAAAATTAATGTTCTACAGGATTGCACATCTTAAATAAAAAGTTCAACAAAAGTTTACGATAAGGTTGTTGTTGGATTGCTGTCAGAGGTGAAGTAATGATAATGTTTACCTGAACTAGTTCAGCGTTGTGCCTTCTGACCTCCTGCAGCTCGTCGCGCAGCTGCGCCCTCTCGCGGGAGGACAGCTCCTCCTGTTCCTCCGCGTGAAGTCTTCTCTTCTCACTGTACAGTAGCTCACTCTTTAGCTTTCGGATGTCGTTGCGAGACCTGAAGGAAATACCAGAGTTTGTAGTTACATTGGTAGGTAAATTGAACCTGTCATAAACATAGATCAGAACCAAAAAAATCCAAAAACCTACATGGGCACTTATGAAACGTCAGAAGCCAGGTGCATGGTGCCAATCGGTCGTTTCCTATGGTGAAGAGCCGACAAGAAACTCTACGGCTAATCTTTTAGAAATAATTGGCTTTTACAATATTTATAAATTACATTGTTATTAAGGGGTATGCGCTAAGTTAGCCCACGAAATTCAAATTTTCTTACGTTTTTTGCAATTTGCAGGTCAGTGTATCTTGATTAAAATATGATTCGCGTGCGTAACAAATATGGTTTTACAGAATTATAATCATTAGAATCAGCAATACAACTAAAATGTCATGATTTCGTAAAATAGTCATTCAATAGGATTATATGAACTCGAGAGAGTTGTATTGATGATTTTTATGAATGAATATACACACATCAAAAAAGTTTAAGCAACACGCATCATTTACAGAAACTGCATGTTTTTTGATACATAATATTTTTCTTAACAAATTAGATTGGTATACAATCTTTTTGCTCTCGGAAACATACTGGCTGATTTTAAAAATAGAAACTTTTCGATTGTGTTTCGTTTTCATTAAATAAAAGCTAATGATTTTTTTCCGATTTCATGTTTTTTCGTTGCTTGATAAATTTGGTATTTATCTCACTTTTATCATTTTGAGAGATACAGTTTTTGAAAAAATTTAGTGGCCATTTGACTGCTGATGAAATGCAGAGCTGTAGGAATGCTACAAGCGGGAAGAAATCAGTCCCAGGTATCTCGACATTTTGGTGTCAATAGGAGAGTGATTTGTCGTCTTTGGCAGCGTTACTTTAATACAGGGGAAGGAGTACAACTGCTCGACAGGACTGATACATACAATTGACTGCAAGACGTCAGCCGATGTTAACCGCCCGAGAGATAGGTACAATTCTCAAGCGGTGTTCTTGTTAGCCAAACTGTGAGAAACAGTCTGCATGCACCTAGTCGTGTGGCCTACGAGGACGACGCTCAACTAGGTGCCCACCTATACGCCATGGGAATCGCGCCCGTCGAAACGAATGGTGTAAGGAACACTTGACATGGACCCAGGAGCAATGGGACAAAAATTTTTTTTTGTGATAAACTGATAAGTCCCGATTTGGATTTAGGCCTGTTACGATAAGGGTAAGAGTCTATCGTCGTCTCGGAAATGCTATACGGCTGAAATGCATCCAGGAAGTGCAACCTTATAGTGATGGTAAGTGCGGGTATTATGAAGAACGGACGAACTGTTTGCGGTAAACTATTGAAGAATACTAACATAATGCAATATTGTTCATCCCTCATTGCAAATAGCGTGACAATAATTTTTGAAAACTCTTTTGTATCGTTTTCATTATTTGACTTATATTTATACCAATTTTCAAGTTAATCAAGTCACACAGTAAAATCCTCCTGTGTAAAAATGAATCCCCATTTTCACCCCGTTAGGGGTAGATTTTCAAAAAACCTTGATATACATTTTATTTATTTTCAGTGTAAGTATAAATACTAAGTTAATCAGACCGCGTGTTAAAATTCTTCCATACAAACTTTGACACCCCCCAATCCTCCCTTAGGGGATTAGTTTAGAAAAACAAAAATGGCAAACTTTATAATTTACATATATAAGTTTCAAGTTTACTAACTCTAGGAATAAGGTTTTTCATACAAATAAAATTCTCCTTTTTCACCCCCTTAAAGGTCGAATTTCCAAAAACCCTTTCTTAATGGATGCCTACGTCATATTATCTACCTGTGTGCCAAATTTCAGCCCAATCCATTCAGTGGTTTGAGCTGTGCGTTGATAGATCAGTCAGTCACCCTTTCCTTTTATAGATATACTAGCTTTTGCCCGCGGCTTCGCACGCGCAAAGGTCGGAAAATATCCCACAGGAACGTACTGCAGATATTCAGAGTACTTATCAAATGTCCTAACCCAGGTCATGGCCTATCCGTATACCATTAATCTAAATCTGTTCAGCCGTTACGGCATGAAAAGGTAACAAATAGATAGATAGGTAATAAATCTGTTTTAGGGTTCCGTATCTCAAAATGAAAAATGGAAACCCTTAAAGGATGACATCGTTGCCTAGAAGTATCAAGTTGAAATAGATAGGTATTAAAAACTTAGGCTATGCGCGCACTACGGATTTTGATCGTTACGGATAATATTTCGTGTTGTTCTATCTCCTCTCAGGCTCATTTTCTACGAAATGTATGGAAAGTTTTTTGCAATTTTTGAATTTTCTCGTACTTGAGTACGAGAAAATTCAAAAATTCGCCCTCCGTTTGCCCGATATATTTTTTTGACGCTAGTAATAAGAAATAGGATCGACAGGCATCAAAAAAGTTTTTGTGAAAATTACCCATGTTCTTGCTGACTGTACAATTTTTTCAAAATCTGTGAATGCAGATGAAAAAGTTAAGGACAGTCTCCTAAGACCGTTTTCTTGTAGCGACAACGGTTAAGGTACCTGCCCTTATTGCCCCATATCAACATCCACCCTGTATATGTTATGATTGACTACTTAGCTCCATAAAGGTATAGCGTGATGATAATGTTTTAAAAGGTTAAATCCGTAATTATCTGCAATATTCTAACCTTTTGGATAGTCTTTTTACAGTTTGCGGTAAACTATAGAAGAATACGAACATAATGCAATATTGCTCATCCCCCATAGCAAATAGCGTGATAATAATTTTTGAAAAGTCTATTGTGACGTTTCCATTATTTGACAGATTATTTATACAAATTTTCAAGTTAATCAAGCCAAACAGTAAAATCCTCCCCTGTAAAAATAAATACCCCTTTTCACCCCGTCAGGGGTAGATTTTCAAAAAACCTTGATATACGTTTTTATTTGTTTTCAGTCTTAAGTATTAATACTGAGTTTTGAGTTAATCAGACCGCGCGTTAAAATTCTTCCATACAAACTATGACACCCCCCAATCCTCCCTTAGGGGGTAGTTTAGAAAAACTAAAAATGGCAAACTTTATAATTTACATAGATAAGTATTCGTGCCAAGTTTCAAGTTTATTAACTCAAGGAATAAAATTTTCCATACAAACAAAATCCCCCCTTTTCACCCCCTTAAAGGTCGATTTTCCAAAAACCCTTTCTTAGTGGATGCCTACGTCATATTATCTACCTGTGTGCCAAATTTCAGCCCAATCCGTTCAGTGGTTTGAGCTGTGCGTTGATATATCACCCAGTCAGTCAGTCAGTCAGTCAGTCAGTTCACCCTTTCCTTTTATAGATATATAAGATAGACTACGTATGTTACGGTACACATATTGTTAATTATTGTGATTAAATGTACAATTTGAAGGACTTTGTTGCTTTAGTCACTAATGAATAAAAAAATAATCTTAGTTATTATTTATAAAAGAAATACAAATATATTACAATAGTAAAAATCGTTCAAAGTTCAAAACCGTACATGTTGCTTAGACTTTTTTGATATGTGTAATTCTAAAAATAAATATTTGATACGGTCGCGAACCTGCAAATTGCAAAAAACGTAAGAAAATTTGAATTACGCGGCCTACTCTGACGCTTTCGCCTTAAGCATGAAGACAGTCTAGGCCTGTCAACAGGTACCACAAAAAGTCTACAAAAAGCTTAGCGAGAAGATACAACAGTATACTAAATGTAGGCTGTTAAAGAAATAAACTGCGCACACTTAAATCACGGTATCAGGATCCATATTATAACCGTTTGAAAGGCAAATTTAGCCCAAGGAAAGTCAGCAAGATTAAAATGATTGTACACACACTGTTCATCATCTGCCTAGCTTTTTCCCAACTATATTGGGGTCGGCTTCCAGTCTTACCGGATGCAGCTGAATACCAGTATTTTATATGGAGCGACTGCCTATCTGACCTCCACAACCTAGTTACTAGGTAACACGATACCCCTTGGTAAGACTGGTTGTCAGACTTTTGGGCTTCTAACTACCCGTAACGACTATTAAAGATCTACAAATGACAGCCGGGTCCAACGGCTTAACGTGCTTTCCGATGCACGGAGGGGTCTTGGTGTGTTAAGATGGTCACCCATCCACGGAGCAACCGCGTCAAGCATAGCTTAACCTGATCGATCGACCCATGTGGCTGTTATTACTTAGCCACAAGCCCCTCACACACACTGTTATTAGTCAACAAATACGCGAAGAAACCCTTTTTAACCGACAAACAAAACGAGGAGGTTCCAGACTACGCATAATTTTTAATACAGATTAGTCCGAATTTTTCATGAATTTATAGTCTGTTCAAAATTTAGTGAATATTTTACTGCGTACAATGTTTATACGCCGTCACACACCGGGCTAAGCAATGACATGTGACTATGGTTACTGCACATCCTTAACATATAGTTAAATCGATATTTTATTTGTTTATTTCGATTATAAATACATGCTCGTGTTGCTTATCGCATAACTTCTTAACTTCACTATAGAACTCTTTCAATTCTAGTAACGTAGACCACATTGCACAAAATATTTTAAAATTAGACAAGATTTTGATTCTTATGGTTGCGTCGAGTTCCAGTTTTCCAAAATATAAAAAGAATGTAGAGAAAAGTTATAACAGATAAATATAAATAAAAATTGTAAATAAAATACACACGTCTTGGGTCGTTGCACAAGCGACATTACTTCATCACTATTATTTTTATAAAAAAACACTTCAACTTTATCTTGATCATTTTAAACTTGACACATTTTTTTGTTAAAAATAACCACAGTTACACGCATTCTACCGGGATTACTAACAAACTGGGTTAAAAAGATAAGTCATCTCGAATTCTCAAGACATTTATCGGAGTGTCTTATCGCGCGGAGAGATGACTAGTGTTTTCAATCAAAACTTACGATTAGGACACAAAAGTGAGTTTACGTGATGCAAGCATGATGAATTGTCCATACAAACGTAATACATAAATCATTTGCAATTTGAGCATATTTCCCCCATATTATGTTGATATTCGGATTGAGACAGTATTTATGTAGGCTCCTACGTCTTTTTATATCCAAAAACTTACCTTTAAATGAAGTGTAAGCGAATTGCATTTCGTACATTTTTACAGCGTTAATGACATGTTTTCATATTTATTGTTTTTTCTGTATTATAAACAACAATATTTGTAATATTGTTTCCGTAGAAGCATAGTTTATGATATCAAGTTACAAATTATCGAAAAAAAGATGGAAATACATTAAGTTTTCATTCATAATTTTTTGTATTACGGAACACATCCAAATTTATCATAAATTTTCGAAAGCTAGTAGTGCTATCGCGTCAAGCAATAATTGTCAATGTGTGCGTGGTAGTATTGCTCACTGTAGGTGTATATCGCTCCGACAGGCACTCACACTAGCGCAATGTGCTTGGAATTGAATTTTGCAAAGATCTCGATTTGTAGTTGCGAGCCGTGTCGCCGGCCTCTTAAGTAAAAAATAATAATGCTGTAAACAATGACGGGGGTACAATGACGGGAGTACAAAGACGCTTAACGAATTAGAGAGTCACTTGTACTCCTCGTCATTGCAATCATTTTTGGCACTGTACCCTTCTCTTCAAGTTCTAACATTTTTTCACGTAGACATGTTTTAAATTCAAACTCAAAGCAGTTATTTCAATTAAACCATTTATAGGAACTTTTGAACTGTCAAAGAATCGGTCAGTTAGTCAGAAAGTTGAAGCTAGTTGCCCATTCCAAAACGCAGATCTCTATGGAGAAGAACGGGCAAGAAACTCCAAGGCCACTCTTTTAAATATAGATATTACAAAATTCTGGGTACATTATTCTGGTTGCTTCTATATGTGAGAACAATGTACAAAAAATAATCAAAGCAATTGAAAATATAAGATTAAAAATAAGCCCTGGTAGATAAGAGATGAATTAATCTTAAATACCCCACAGCAGCTAATGTACTGTTTGTAAAAAAAATTGCACGCAAGACATTGGACTTCAGGGTACATGCAAACCAAAAGCCCAATGTCTTGCGTGCATTTTTCATAACAAAAATAAAAGTAGTTTCCCAGCACTAATGTTTGCTCAATATTATTTACTTTGATGTACAGAAAGTATATGTGACGGGTCTTTTTATTACAGCCTGTATAGCTTAGCGGGTAAAGGTAACAGGGTAAGCGCGAGGTTTTGAGTTCGTGGTCAATCATACGCATATTGTTTAGATGCTTCATTAAAATGTGTTTTGTGGCATTTGTTGCATCAACATTGCTCCAGTTGAAATAAAACGTTGTGAGAAAACTGGCATGTCCTAGAACCGGAAATACGAAAACTTGTATGTGACATCCTCAAACCTGCACGGTGCCAGAGTGACGTATTAGTTAGGGCGACTAATCAACATTAAGCAATGCTACGCGAGGCGTGCTGTGCGAGTCCGCACTTACCGCTTCAATGTGACAAGATATCATATGTGCGAGCGAGATGGGCAGAAGACCGAGCAGTATCGCGAAACAAAGCATTACCATGGTAACCACCATTGACATAGAATTTCACATCATTGAATTTTCTTTTACAGGCTTGCAGAAAAGAGGCAGGTATTTGCCGCACAGTCACTTTTGTGAGGCTAACGCTCAGTTCATTCTCTAAGGTAACCATACAATTACAAAGCTCAGAACATCTTAACACAATTAAGATGTTCTAATTCGCACCTCATGGAAGTTTATGAGGTGCGAATTAGGATAAATAAGCACAACGTAATATAGCTTGATGTTGATTTTTTACGGCTCACTCCGTCTAGTTCCTTGAGACCTGGTTATACGGTACGAGCTACTAGCGTTGACAGTAAACAGCTACTGCCCCTTTGTACTGGCATGACAGAAGCTCGACTTACCTCACCCGGTCACACGAGTCGGCCGGCGAGTGCGGGGGTGCGCCTGAACGTACGAGTTACTTTATTTTCGTTAAAAACGTGCGAGTTGACGTCCGAGTCGCATGCGAGTAGCGTGGTGGGGAAAGGCGAGTAAAAACAAAAATGTTGCAAGACACTAGGAAGTAGTAAAGGGTGGGCGTTTTTGGGGGACTATCTTATGTAATTTTGACGTTCGAAAAGTGCCGATTCTCAGCCAAGTTTGAATAAATGACATTTGAATTTGAGTAACTCGGATGCGAGCTACTGACTGATTCGCACATGACAGTAACTCGCATGATGCGGTCACACGTTGCAAGTTGCTGCACTGCAGTAACTCTCCTTGCCAGCTCGCACGCTAGCTCGCACCGTGTAACTTAGGCATTACAGAGAAATGCCAGAATGAGCAGTGGAAACATTATAGGCTGATTCTGTTTTCATTTATTTCTAGCATACCTGTCAACTTCAGCCTGCACAACTTCGTGCGTCTTCGTGAGCTTTTCCAGTTGCGTCCGAAGTCGTTCGGCTTCCTTAGTGGCCAGTTCGTGTTCCGGTCGAAGTTTGCCGATCTCTGACGAGAGCTCGCCGGCCTTCTGTTCGGCCGTCTTGCGCGCTTCAATGGCGTGTGAGAGACGCTCTTCCGCGCGTTTTAGATCGCGCGCCGTCGATTTTGATTCGACTGAGAGTTCGTTGTATTCACGTTCCTGGTGGTTATATGAGATTAGTAACACGATTTCTTCCGAATAAAATTGCACTTCTCCACCTTTTTCTCACCAAGGATTGAATGGGAATCAGAAGGGTAATCTATATACCCACATTATGATGACAGACAATAAAAACAGGACAAAAAATTACCTTCCGCCACCTCGCTAAATTGGCAGCCCTAGCTTCTTGACGTAGAGTTG
Organism: Agrochola lychnidis; assembly: GCA_963680765.1. Lineage (NCBI taxonomy): Eukaryota > Metazoa > Arthropoda > Insecta > Lepidoptera > Noctuidae > Agrochola > Agrochola lychnidis. The sequence goes on along the minus strand of OY796868.1, from coordinate 9,454,231 downwards.
CCATTTCTTCAGCACGACCCTAGGAAACAACACAATCGTAAAACGTTTTGCAAATAGAAATAAGTCTTCTGAAGTTGAGAATATTTTACGTAGTTATCACATACCTGCAGTTGAAGCTCAGCTCGTTCTAACTGTTCCTTCAGCAAGGATATCTGCGCTTGCGCTTGCATGTCTCCAACGCTCTCGGTATCGCTCTGAGTATCCTTGCGCGCTTCGCTCCGAGCGCTGATTGGTTCGGGAGCAGAGCGTTCGCTCTCGGGCTGAGCGGACGTGGATGCGGCGGCCGCGCAAGCGACGCATGAACGCTTCTCTAAAGCGCTTACTTCCCTTTCGAGTTGTCGTACTAGTTGCTCTAGTGTGTTCACCTGCGTCAAATAATACAATAACATAGTAGATTAGATTTAAAAAAATCGGTACTAAACAGATTTAAAAAAAAGATTATACAAATCCTCCATCAAACGCCTGATACTCAGCTTACTCAGTAGTGCTAGTTTAGGCACACGTACGAAAAGAACATACGCACATAGACATACGCACATTTACAACACCTACACCGCACAGATACACGCACGCACTCACTATAAATTATTAATAATTATGTCACTCTCTGTATTTTTTTTTCTGTGTTCATATTTCGTATTTGGCGTAATGTTTAGAATAATAATGTTATACGTACTGTCAGCTGTGAAGTTACCTCATATTAAATAAATAATCTGTGCGGTGAATACACACATATATACAATGTTATGTAGTAAACAAAGGTTAGTTTCTTCTTTCTTTGTCTGAAAAGCCTGGCAGAAAGTTCACTAAGGGTCTCACAGTAAGGTACAGTCGACAGCACATCAGTGGTGAAAATTTGATATCGACGGTACCTTCATGTGATGTACGGTCACTGTATCATGCTAAGGCCCACCCCTTGGCTGTCAAGAGCTTTCCTGGAGATCGATAACAATTAAAATTCTATTGTGTCTCATTATTGAGCTCTTATGCTTACGCTTGTGCTAATAAATTAAAAGGTTGTCACCTTCTCCCGATGTCGAGCATCCTCGTGCAGCGCATTAGCCGCACGTTGTTCAGCGTCGTTGAGTCGTTCGTTCAGCCTCGCCTCCGTGCGCGAACACTGTTCCTCAAGCGCCGCTTCGCGACGTACCGACTCTTCCACACCACGCTCCAATTGCTGTACCAAAGATGTATTTCCGAATAAATAAATATTTTTGCGTCATTTACTTTATTATTTTCGTCATTATTATAAGTCGCAAATGAAATCTTGATATCTATCGCCGCTTTATCACGACGGCGGTGGCGGTGGACAAAGTGAAAAAATAAACAAAGACTCAGTCGCTAGCTTCGGCATTGTTATGTACTACTGTCCTTTCCTAGTCAATATCGTATTAATAAAAGCGCAACAAAGTATCCACCGGTTATTGAAAGGTCAAATGTCATGTCAGATAAAACGATTGGATAAATTATATTTAGTAGGGTAACCTAAAGCACCGTTTCAATTGCGCCGTGACGATAAAAAAAAAATAAGATAAAAAGAATAAATACATACGTACATATTAACAACTTTATACCATTCCCCCTCTAAAAAACTTATTCACTGAAGACACTGAATAAAAAGCACTTTTAATCACTATTTTGGTGTTTGAATTTAGAACACACCAATATATTCGACCTCGCTATACAACCTCCTTGCGAAAAAATACTCAATACAAACTCCTTGTACAAATAATTTCTCGAGACTTGATTGGTCGACGTTTTCGACAAGGAGTTTAGCATTAGAATAAAAACTGTTTTGTGTCCTTTGTTGTCATTAGTAAATTGGCGCTATTTTTAATACTGTAAGTTGTACGAACACAAAGTTTAGCGTTACATAATAATAAATCGATTGAAAATGCATTCAAGTGATGAAAAAGATTTGTTAACACCTGAGTTTTCGCTTAAATCTTTCTTTTTCTCGTAGTCATGGTATAAAGTATAGTATGCAACTCTTAAATAAAACGGATTTATATCGAGGGCCATGAATCACTTGCGTCGCTCAGGATTCTAACACTTGAATCACTCCCTACGGTCGTGATTCAGTCGTTAGAATCCTTCACTTGCTCGTGATTCATCAATGGCCCTCGCTTTAAATCCGTTCTTTATTCACTAATAGCAAAATACTATTGTCTTGAGCAGGGACCGAAACCGGTATGATCAATACGGGTATTTTTTCGGTCATAATATTTGTTTTTACTGATATTTTTAAAGGTTACCTTAAATCGAAACGCAACGTTTATTAATACCGGTTATCGAAATAATAATTACGTCTGTCTTACACGTGCCGTCCGGTATGTGTAACCAGTATTAAAAAGGTAACCTAAATGAGGTAACATGTTTCTTCTTGGTTACCCAGATAGCGGTAACCTTAGTCGTCGAAGTAACCAAAATTTTTCGATGCCTATTCCGTAATTTATAAAGGTTTTTGGTCCCTGGCCTTGAAGAATAAAATTACGTCGGAGAAAAATTTATTCAATTATTTACGTATTTACCTGTACTTGTGCAAGTAACGTGGATGCTCGCACACGTTCTTGCGCTAGTTGTACTTGTAGCTCTTTCATTTGTTCTGATGACGTGCTAGCCATGCGCTGCTTCTCTCCCAAACGTTCCTGTGTGATATCAATAGACATTGGTTTACAGATGCTTTAGATCTCCAAAACATTTGTAAAAAAAAAAAAAACTATATTGGGAGGGGTCCATATGTAGACTAAGAAAAACTGTGATAAGTCAGGCATTACTATGCTGTTTTGTTTGCCACGTTAAAAGCATTCGGATGAGGCGTTTCTGCCCCAACGCCAATCAAGTCGGCACTACGAGTACATAATTACCTATTATAAACGTACCTGTGTAGAGGCTAAGTTCCCGGTAGCCTCTTCGACCTCGGCCCTCAGACTTCTAATCTCGTCCTCCATCTTGGCCACTTTCTTCTCCAAGGCTTGCCTGGCGCGCAACTCTTTAGCCGCATTGGCGTCGGCTGCGGCGATGCGTGTGGCCGCTTCTCGGCTTTCGGCGTCGCCACCACTGAGGGTTTGGCGACGAATCGCACGCTCTTTGGCTATCGTGTCCTGAGAATATAGAACTTATTTGTTTAAATGTGTTTTTACTGAACTTATTTGACGCAGCCGCGAAGCACACTTTCCTGTTAAATTATTATTTTACACTTTTTATTTCTATCCTTTTTTTTACTAGTGTTAAGATAAGTAATATAGAATAGTGATATTTATTTTGCAAATGTGGGAAAGTACAAAACTCGGTGACATAAAAAATATAATTAACAACAGCCATATTTAACCAAAAGGCTTGCAAAAGTACAAAAAAAAATACACTAGAGATGTTATCTCAGTCATAATAAATAATGATAAACTATGTCAATATGAAAATTGATTAACTAATTACAATTTAATTATGAAGTACTTCAATAGTAATTTATACTGTACACAATTCTTCTGTAGTCAACTTACTTCGTATTGGAATTAAATAAAAAAAAATTGAATACCTAAAAGTTAAATTAAATAATGTGTAATGATGTGTTGTGTGCCTTTTTGTCTGTGCTTAATAAATGTACTTTATTTACTTCTTTCTTTCTTTTGAACCCCACTATGAAACTTTTACAATGGGAACGATTTTACAATGAGTTCTACTTTGAAACTAAATACTTTAAAATATTTAAAAAACACAGTAATTAAATAAAATAATACTAATACGACAGGGAGATTCAGACCAAGGGTGAGCACAGACCATCGAATTGGCGGCGAAATATATTTGCATACCGCTGAAATTAACACAAAGACATAAAATGGCGAATCTCCCAGCACGATGCGCTTTTGTTCCAAGCGATGGCATGCGCTGACCCGGACTCAACTACAAAATATTACCTGTATTCATAACATATACATACAACATCAAGAAACGTACTTCTTCTACAATATATTCCTTCACTACTACATAGGGCTGTACATAGTACACTACAGACTACACTACATGAACAAAGACCGCTCACTCACAATGGGGCGCACGTTGATCTCAGTGATCCTCCTGTGTCGCAACTCGTACACATGCTCTATTATATCCTGCCGTATAATGAACACCTCAGAATTTTGCACAAAATACTAAAGAAAATTGCTCAAAACTTTTGCTTTGCGCGTGCTAACCAAAACGATCGTCACTTTTTCGTTGAATCGGAACGCGTGATCACGCCAATTAAGGGGGCGCACCTCCGGTTTTCCGAACAGTAACATTTGAAAGCGACGATTGCTTTTGGTCAGGACGCGGTCTACGAGTACACAACATCACATCTGTACGCCAAAACGGTAAACTGTGACGGTAAAGGAAAATTTTATCAATTATGCACAAACCAGATTTTTACTAAGAATTTCACACTGAGAAAACCAAATAAACTGTACCCAGTAATCGAACCCAGGACTCTACTTACCGAGGCAGTCTATATTTGCTAGTTTAAACAGCACACAATGTGCAGGAAACAAAGCTAGATAGGTACAATAAAGAACACACATAATAAAGAACATACACAACAAACACATAATAAAGAATATTCTATCTATCTATCTAGAATTAAATTGTATACTATTATATTACCAGTTAACATTCCATTACTAATGATAAAACCTTAATTTTAATTACAGATATCCCAAGAAAAGTATGCACTTTGGGAATCATCGTCTATCTTAGGAAGTATGAACTGTTATAACCCTGACTTGCAACTAAATACCAAACAAGTCTTCTTAGCATTCCAGTCTCGGGTATCGCTGATAAGGGTCAACCGCCGTCGCCCGACTCCGAGGTCACATACATTAGTCTGCTTTGATCATCCGAGAGAGCCACACACGTTCTAATTCCTAATTTTATCATTTCTAATTTCTTGATAATGATTAAATATATTTTAGATAAACGAATTACGTTTTTTTAAAACCCTCTCGCAAGGGCACGGCCTGACAGAACGCACGATGATAAGATCTAATATTTCATCATCTGTTACGACGTCTCATTGAGGTGGATAACAATTAAAATTCTATTGTGTCTCGTTAATGACAGTTGAAAGGATATAGAGCCGTTACAATCGTGGGAGTGCTCGCCTATTTTGTATTACTATGATTACGAAATTATAGATTAACAACTCTATGCAATTGCAAAAAACTTTTTAAAACTTTTGAGGGACAGATGATCATTTGTGACCGGAGTAGTTAACCCGACAGAGAGAAAACTTCATGCAAACGCACAATGATAGATGCACTACTACAAAGCGCAGCAGTACAAAACTTAAAAGCTTTCAAAATGTAAATATTTTATTTCACATAAACCTACATGGTAATTTATAAAACGTCCGTTTCTTATCCGTTCTTCTCCATAGGTAACTACTACACTTTGGAATGGGTAACTAGCTTCATCTTTCTGAATGACTGACCCCTTGACAATTCAAAATTGCCTGTAATTGGTTATTTGAAATAAATGCTTTGAGTTTGAGTTCAGAAACTAGGTGCACGCTTCCATTTAGTCGTTTTCTATGGAGAAGAGCCAGCAAGAAACTCAACGAATTTTGCCTCTGTGGGGGTAACTCGGCGGCGGGGTGTTCGTGCTAATTCGGAAACACGAAGATTACCGAAGAGCATACCTTTTTGGTTTACATGTCGAAAATTCGTCAACTAGGGGAACCAACCTTGTAGTGCTGTTGCTGCGACCTCGCTGTCTCGGCATCAGCGAGTGCCCTCTTACAATCAGCCTGCAGATGTTCTATCTTGCTCTCCAGCCGCCTCATGTCGTCTCTCAGCGCGTCCCTCTCGGCCTGCAGCGCTGCAGCGGCTGCGCGCGCACTGCGCACCTCGGCGTTGTTGCGGTCCGCTATACCGGCGGATAACTCCTGGTTTGTTCGTTGAAGAGCCATGCGCTCCTCGCGTTCTACTTCTACTTGACGTTCGAGACGTCTGGTAAAAAACATTTATATTAGTATTGCTCAACTTAGTATTTTTTTCCTATAGTGTTGAATTGACCACAACAAACCTCAAATGCACGATTACCCCGATAAGAACTGCATAGTTATAAACATTTGTTTCGTACGGGAATCGAACCCGGTAGAGGTAGCGCAGAAGTCAACCATTCAGTCGATGCTTCAACCAAACCGTCAGGTCTACTAATACGTATGACCAAACAATGGCAGTTACAGGGGATACAAGGCAAGAATGGTGTTACACAGAGTGGAATTTTGAGATGAAGCAGTAAGGATAGGTACATTAACCGTTGTCGCTATAAGAAAACGGTTTTAAGATACTGTCCTTAACTTTCTGAGACATTTTGACCTGTATTCACAGATTTTGAAAAAGTGCAAGAAAATAGGCATGTTTCACAAAATTTTGTTTGATGCTAATCGATCCTGTTTCTCAGAAGGATCAAAAGACTATAGGACCAACTGAGGTTTGAGTATGAGAAAAGTCAGAAATCACAAAAACTTTTGCCATACATTTCGGAGGATAAGAGACTCCAACCGACAACAACAGACTGGTTGAAAATGCAAAAAAAAAAAATTGAACTTCATATTTCGAACGAATAGCCATTATAATTTTATTTTCTTGAAGAACTAAATAGTTTGTTGATAGTGATTTCAGACGTTCTGAGAAAAAATTACCTGAAATAATTTAGAACTTTAAGTCTCGTATAGGAAACATAAAAAAACACCCTGTTCCCTGACTGACCTCCAAGATGCCAGTTGCGCTGACAGTGTATGACACTTGTCTACCATTTTAAAATATGTGCACTTAATAAATGTAATATACGAAATCGTTGCAGCAAAATAATTAGCAAATGATGCAAACTTTAACAGTTTTAAATGACCAGGCAGCTGGCTAAGTTAATACCTACTTCAGAAATACGAGTTTCGAAAGCCGTGTTACGATAAGTTCAATAATAAAAATAATAATGATGTATTTATCCTGCTCACTTGTTCTGCAGACTGAGCGCGGTGATCTCGGCCTGCAGTCGCACGCGCTGCCTCTCGGCCTCGGCGTCGGCCTCGTTCCTCACACGCTCCACGTTAACGCCGGCCAGAGCTTCGGCCTCCGCTAATTTAGTCTGTAGTGACGTGATCTCACGGCTGCGCATCGCCGCTATCTTCTCTGCTGACCTGGTTTACCCGGTTTTAGATATTTAGGGAGTGAAAATATAGTACACTAAATTATATATTATAAGGAGATTTGAATGTCAAAATGTTGATTGAAGACTAACGTTACAAATAATCATGGCTACATAGATTCATGACATGATATCTTATTGAAATTACGTTTGATTTGTGTCAATGTTTCTATAAGTTTCTTGGTAGGATGAATAACAAAATTATCAAACAAAGTTTAGGTAATAATAAATCGAGTGCAAAATAAACTGATACCTACTCGACCGGCTCGCGACTTGGTAGCACCTCGACAAAGAGCTCCGTTCGAGTTCAGTAAACAATCCTTACATATTATAAAACAAAGTCCCCCGCCGCGTCTGTCTGTGTGTCGGTCTGAACGCGATAAACTCAAAAACTACCGAACGGATTTTCAAACAGTTTTCACCAATGGACGGAGTGATTCATGCTGATGGTTTTAGTTTATAATTCATTAAAGTTTTGTGTGAATTGGCTGAAATTTGACGATTATTGTTGAAGATGTCGGAAAAAATCATGCCGACTGGGAGCTTTATTGGTGTGCGCCGCGGAAATCGTAAAAGTTACATAAAATTTATGTTCTACATTATTGTTCATCTTAAAAAGTTCAATAAAAAATTCCACGATGGCATTTGTCTATCTTCTAAGGGTGACCCACAATAACCATTTTTATCTTTCAGAATTTAATAAAAAATTTAATTGTTATTTCCGAAGGTATTTTGAGCAATATTATATAAATCCTTATCCAATAAAATATGTTATTTAAATTGGGCATTTAATTTAGGTTAAAATATGCCTTGACATCATATCATTAAAATGAATACTTTAAATATTATCAGAAAATTACGCGTAACAAAATAATTATGACGACAACGTGGGCGCAACAGTCGGAGTCAATGACCTTTTCCTCAGCTATTAGGTATGAAATCCTGGTAGTACGTAAAAGTAAAAAGTAGTAAGTAAAATCCGGGCAAAAGCTAGTAATACAAATAAAATGTGTAAAAACTCACTTAAAAGTAGCCAAATCAATGGCAGTGCAGTCATGTGACGCGTTGAACCCCCCGCTATGATCATCGTTTTCTTCTGGCGCGACAAATGAATAACCTGCGGTAAACAACTGTGGTTAAACTAATACTAACTCATTTGTGTTACGCCTAGTTGTTGTAGATTCGGACAAAAACAATGTCGTTGTGTAAGAATGTCACCAAAACAAGCAGTAATATGAGCGTATTTGTCAATTTTATGATATAAACAACATTATTGGAGTGTTCAGGTGAAAGTGTGCGTTTCGTTGACAACCGAGTATTGCATCGTCATACCGAACGTATTTTGAACAAATTGTTTTCCACAAAAATAGAAGTTTCATCACATGTGGATAAATATCGGTGAATTATTGTTTTTTTTTTTTTTTTCACTTCTCTTAAGTAATTTTTTCATACAAAGGAGAAAGAGGTAAAGTTGAATCTTAATTGTTTTGACCGCATAGCTGACTTATTTCCACGAAATAGGCGCGATAATAGTAAGCTGTGTCTCCCTAGTGCGAGAACGACTTTAATGCGCAAGAGTGTCTGCTACATGGCACCAGTCATTTATAGTAAATTACCGAGGAGCTGGAAAGAATTAAACATGACGTTATTTAAAAAAAAACTTCGAATTTTTTTAGTAGACAAAGCGTATTTTAGTGTGACGGAATTTTTAACGGAGAAAGGAATTTCTTGATTACTTTTATAATGTTTGTAATTTGGAAAAATATTACATTTAATTTAATTTTTATTTAATTTAACTTTATGGTGTTCAATTTAATTTTTATTTAATTCAAATACGAAGTAAGTTGACTGCAGAAGAATTGTGTACAGTATAAATTACTATTGATTCCTAATTAAATTGTAATTAGTTAATCAATTTTCATGTTGACATAGTTTAACAATATTTATATGACTGAGATAACATCTCTAGTGTATTTTTTGTACTTTTGCATGCCGTTTGGTTAAATATGGCTGTTGCTAATTATATTTTTTATGTCACCGAGTTTTGTACTTACCCATATTTGCAAAATAAATATCTTATCTTATCTTAAAAGAACATTCACCGTCCATACATTTTTGGGCTAAATGTGAAAGTGCCAGCTAAACAAAAAAAAGTTGTATTTCATTAGAACATGTTATTCTCTTCACTTTTCACTATGGGAGCAAAAAAGTAGAACCCTGACCTGCAAATTGCAAAAAACGAAACGAATTTCGCGTGCTACCTTACATAGCGCATCCCCTTAGTAACGCTTAGCGTCTGCTTAGCCATATATTTTTTGACGGCATGAACTATGCTTGTTTAGCAAAAAGTAGAGTACTAACCAACAAAGGGCAGTTGTCCGGCGAAGGGCGGGCGGGTCCTGAAGGGTGTGGCGCTGGGCGGCTGCGGGGCGCGCGCCGGCACGCTGAAGTACGACGCGTCCTCCGCGCCGCGCACGCACGGCACCCAGGGGGGGGCCTGCCGGGGAAACGTGCACCTTACTACTGAATACGCATTGATTAATCAATCGTTCTTGTTTGAGAAAAACAGCTAGAAATCTAACTTCCTAACTTTATCTATGTATATAAAATTCTCGTGTCACAATGTTGGTTGCCATACTCCTCCGAAACGGCTTGATCAATTTTTATGAAATTTTATACGTATATTCGGTAGGTCTGAGAATCGGTCGTAATCTATTTTTCATACCCCTAAGTGATAAGGGTGGTCCACCCCAAACATTTATATAGCAAAACAACGTTTGCCGGGTCAGCTAGTAATATTACAAATGCGACAGTGAGTTCGTTACAATTTCACGCTAAAACGGTTGAATGGATTTAGATGAAATTTGGCACATGGGTAAACCATGACCTAGATTAGGATATGCGATACTTTTTATCCCGATATTCCCACGGCATTGAGACTGTAATATTGAGATTGTAATATTATAAATGCGAAAGTGAATTTGTTTGTTACGCTTTCACGCTAAAACGACTGAACAGATTTGGATGAAATTTGGCACATGGGTAGACCATGACATAGGATTTTTATCCCGATATTCCCACGGGATTGAGACTTATGCGGGGGAAAAAAACATTGTACTGTCAAGACACTGGTACTAGTCTCCTCATCTACTTAATAAAAATCTGAAATTCATTATTTCACTGACAGACAACGCACAGCCTAATCCCCTGGATATAGAAATGGTGCCATACGGAACCATACGAAACTACCATTCTAGGTAGTCCTCCCCTTGCACCTAGAATTCATTTTTCTTGTAAATTTTGACGTTAAAAAATGGGAGGAAACCTGGACATATCTATACTTCTATACTAATATTATAAAGAGGCAAAATTTGTTTGTATGTTACATACAAACTAATCTCCGGAAATACCACACGGAAATGAAAAATTCTTTCTGCATTGGATAGCCCAATTCTTGAGGAAAGTTATAGACTATGTAACATCACGCTAGGACCCTTAGGAGCCAAGCAAAAAGAAAAAGAATCAGAAAGAACACTAAGTGAAAACGGAGTAACAGCGCGGGCGGGCGATGCGATGCGACGCGGTGGGTCGGGGGCCGAAATTTGACACGAACGAAGTCGCGGACAGAAGCTAGTAATTAATATAAGTCTGAGATCGCCAACCCGCCTTGAGAAAACGTGGTGATCAATGTTCGTGCCTTTTTTAGGGTTCCGTAGTAAACAAGGAACCCTTATAGTTTCGTCATGTCCGTCTGTCTGTCTGTCTGTCCGCGGTCTAGCTCCGAGACCCTTAGTACTAGAAAGCTGTAATTTGGCATAGGTATACATATTAATTACGCCGACAAAGTGGTAAAACAAAATTATGAAAAACATTTTTTTTTAGGGTACCTCTCATACACGTAATATAATGATGTTTATTTTTTATTTTTTTAACCCATAGTGAGGGGTATCATTGGAAAGGTCCTTCAAAAACATTGTGAGTTTGTGAAAACCATTTTTGGATTCAGGGATCCGTTTGCGAAATATTAAGCTTTAAAGTGCTAATTTTTGTTAGAGTCAAGTGTGTCCCCCCCTGCCGGCTAAATGGTTGGTTTTGGGTGTGTGAAAAAAATCACAACAGTAGTTTATATAACGAAATTAAAAGGAAAACTATCACAGCTAAGTTGGCTTTACAAGTTAACGAGTAATAATCGGCCAACTTAACTTTGCAGTTGCAAAAACATGTTTCCCATACATTCCGTATGGGAAACATATTTTTCAACTACAAAGTTAAGTTTGTTTTTGGGATAAATTCATCCCAACTACGGAACCCTTCATTGTGCGTGGTCTGACACGCACTTGGCCGGTTTTGTATGAGAAGAGGCCTTTGCTCCGCAGTGGGACAATAATAATGCTGGTATTATTATTATTTAAATGTTTTTAGACATACCTCGGGACCTTGCGGTCCTTTGGAAGGCATACAAGGAGCCGAAGCCAACTCACAGAGTCCGTTAGACACTTTAAATGATTCATATTATACGTAAACTATCGCAAATAGAATAAAATGTATAGAATAGTTAATAGAATCTGTTACTAAGTATATTTACGTCTATTGTATTTTATAAATTCACGCCTTCTTCCCATGGGAGTATGCAGAAACTACAGAACGCTATCAACAATATTACATACTCCTTTTGCTGTGTTTCGTACACGTACGGTTGCAAGTACTACGCATCGGACCTTTCTTTATTTTACTTTTCTTTGGTGATCTGTACCTGGTCTCGTATGTTGTGCGCGGGCACGTGCGCGAGCGCGGCGTGCTGCAGCGTGTCGAGGTAGGAGTAGCGCTTGCTGGGCAGCACGCGCAGCAGCCCGCCCACCAGCAGGCGCCACTCGCGCGACGGGCCCGCCCCGGGGTCCGCCCATGGGAGTTGCGGTGACGACTCGCGTTCGTAGCTAAACGAGACGAACAAATTTACAAAGTGAATTAGAGGTGCTACACACATTTTCGGGTCGGCACATTCGATTCGGCAGTATTTGTTGAACAAAAAGGCGACCCGAAAAAATTACTACTCATATTCGGCTTTTTTTGGCTCGTGCTGATTGGGAAATTTCAGTCGGCACCTACCTTTGTTTATCATGTTCGGGTCGGCTTGGCACAATTCGAGCTTAGCCGAGTGCCTTTTTCCCGAACATATGTATATCTGCATATATTCGATTTTGCCAGCCGACCCGAATCATCATCATCATCATTTCAGCCGAAAGACGTTCACTGCTGGACATAGGCCTCCCCCAAGCACCTCCACTTCAACCGATTCTGTGCTTTCCGCATCCAGAGGATTCCTGCGGCCTTCACAAGGTCATCGATCCATCTTGTGGGAGGCCTTCCAACGCTAAGTCTTCCGGTACGTGGTCGCCACTCCAGAAAATTTCGGCCCCATCGACCATCCGTTCTGCAAGCAATGTGCCCTGCCCATTGCCACTTAAGTTTGGCAATTCTTCGGGCTATGTTGGTTACCTTGGTTCTCCTGCGGATCTCTTCACCGACCCGAACCGAATATGTGAGCCAAAATTAAGAAAAATATGACCTATATATTTGAAGTGACTAACTACGACACAAAATAATAAAGATGTAAAAGTAAAAAGGATAACTTAGAAAATAGGTCAGCATAATATGACGCTGATTAAATGTCACAAGCATACACAATAAAATCTTCGTTATGTCTCGCGTAAATCTACGCTCAACATACAACACGATACTTTATTCCGTTCTTACCTTTGTATATTACTAAGTATTTGAGCAATAGAGTCTTCCTCTCCGGAAGAGAACGGTCGGCGGAGCGTCACCAGTTCGAACGCGATGACACCGAGCGACCAGTAGTCGCACGACGACTGGACACATGTAATGAAATATAATATTAGTAGCGTCCCTTTTATTCGTGTTAAATCTTTTGGAAGATGCAAACTACGCTACTTTAATCAAAATAAGAATCAACTGCCATTTAAAATTAACAAATTCTATAAATACTTGTGTTAGTGACTTATTACCATTGTTTATCTAAAATCGAGTGAAGTTAATAGTTACAGACAAAAATGTATTTTATTATTTTTGAGCATACTCAGTTATTTCTACCATGTTATCTATTTGTCTTTTACTAATAATTTGCTTGTTATTACTATCCAACACTGTCATGCTAAGTTATAAACATTACAATCCTCACTATCTGCCACTACCTACCACCAATAGCTTTATTTTGTGTTAAATAAATAAGAATCAACTGCCATTATAATTATGGCTTTGTTTTGTGCATTATAGTTATAGCTTTATTTTTTTATTAATTTTTTAGGCATTATAATTATGGCTTTATTTTGTGCTATATAATTTTATGTATAATTTTTTTTTAGATGTTAGATGTAACATATTTCATAAATGTTGTTTGTATTTTTGTTCATAATTTGATTTTATGCATTATAATTATGGCTTTATTTTGTGCTATATAAAATAAGAATCAACTGCCATTATAATTAAAAATGTATCTGTAACTTATTACCATTGTTTATCTAAAATCAAGTGAAGTTAATAGTTACAGACAAAAATGTATTTTATTATTGTTGAGCATACTCAGTTATTTCTACCATGCTATCTATTTGTCTTTTACTAATAATTTGCTTGTTATTACTATCCAACACTGTCATGCTAAGTTATAAACATTGCAATCCTTGCTATCGGCCACTACCTTCTATGGCTTTATTTTGTGCTTTACGGACGGTTAGCACGAATCGTCCGTACGGTTAACGGTTTAGTGCTCCACGGACTATACACGTGTATAGTCACGCGCAAATGTATCCGTTTGGTTTTGCGACCGCACAGCGGTCCATGCGCTACTAAACGCAATAGTTGATTTCTGTACTATAGCCACGGACGAGGCGACGCAGCGACAGTCGTCGTTACAGATCGTCCGTATAGCACTTAATACAGCCTTAAAAACTATTCTAAGTACAGTCTAACACCAGAGATTCTGCATGTTGTTTTTTATTTTATTTTACCTTTGAACAATTACAATAAAAAAAATGTTATCATAAATTTTTTACTTCAAAACTATCCCGAAATCTAAGGCCAGCTAGCGCCAAAAACTATTAAACAAATTAGCTCTCAATACATTCAAAATATCATTCTTTCTTTGTCAACTTAAAAAACAAGAAAAAAATGTTTTAAATTTCTTTAGCACTAAATATATTTAGTTATATATATATTTAGTTATATATATATATTTAGTTATATATTTAGTGGTACAAGCAGGCCTAGGTCGAGCTTCAATCTCTATAGCTCAACATGCAAAATCAATTCCGTAGGTAAGTATAAGCACATGCATGTGAGCCGACGCACAATGGCAGTGGTAACGATTCTGCCGCAGTACTGTTGACACACAGTGTGCGCGGCGCAGTCGGCAGCCGCCAGCAGCTCGGGCGCCATGTAGTCGGCCGTCGCCGCCGCCACGCCCGAGCAGCCGCCCTCGGACAGTCGCGCTGAGGAGCCGAAGTCGCCCAGCTTCACGTGGCCGCATCTATATGAAAAACAAGTGATAACTTCTTTAGGCGCGTTGGGCATTTTTGCGATGGGAAAAAACAATTGAACTCGCGACACCGTTACCGACACCTCATTTTTGTAAATGTTCACGAATCAATGTTCTATGCAAGTTTTTTTTTTTTGTAATCGCGATTGTGCTCTTTATTTAGATAAGGTTATGGATCAATGTTCTATAAAAGTATTTTTCTTCCACCAAGGCAATCTTGTTCAAGTTTTCACTTCTGTCTGTACTCCCGGAGTGGCACTGTTTTTTCCAACTTTACATAAGCTTACCAGAAATTCCTGAAGATAGTCCAAAACTCTTCCATTTATTGATACTTTTAGCTTCACTATGAATGTATCTTTAACTGGAGGCTTGTAATTAGCAATTTAGTTGTGTATTATTGTTACCATATTGTAAAATTTGCCTTTATAAAGTAAAAAATAAAATATAAGCTATACTATAAATGAATCTATTGCAAAATAGTGTACTTCAAATTGTTTGTCTTTCATTTTGTAAATCGTTTGTAAAAAAAGACTAATAAAAAAAAAATGATTTTGTAAAGAGATACATCTTACAAAATTCTAGGCTCTCTCTTCACGACAAAAATAACATCGACTCACCTATCCAACAGTATATTATGCGGCTTCACATCCCTGTGCACGTATCCCATGCCGTGCAGTGCCTTGAGCGCGTGCGCCACCTCTGCCACATAGAAGGCGGCGTCTCTCTCGGGGAGCGGGTGCGCGCGCCGAGCGAGGAGACCGGATAGGTCGCCGCCGCAACATAGCTCCATTACTAGGTAGAGGTTGTTGCTGTCCTAGTAAAGTAAGAAATAGGAAAGTGTTCCTAGTAAATGTAACTTATCTTTATTGGTAAGATACGGCGAACAAGGCTTGCCTAATTTGGGGCCAATGTAAAACCCCCTGTAATCTTTTTGGCAATAGTTTTATTTATTATTTCTTTAAGCAAGTAGGAAAGTATGCATTATGTAGCAAAATCGCTTTTTGTTTTTGCATAAAAGCTGTTTTGAAGTATTTTCAGTCATAGTGAAATGATTTATTTTAGTAAAGATAAGTACAGAGGATGACCGATGACCTTGTGAAGGCCGCAGGAATCCACTGGATACGGAAAGCACCAGAATCGGTCGAAGTGGCGGTACTTGGGGGAGGCCTATGTCCAGCAGTGGATGTCTTTCAGCTGAAATGCTGCTCCTGTTACTTTTATAATATGATTGTTTTAAACTTGATTCTTTAAATATAGACAGCAGCCAGGATATTATAATTAAAAATGATATAATGACTCTTACTTGGAAAGCATACTGCAGCTTTGGTAGCCATGGTCCAGTGGCTGTGGCGAGCACGTCTCGCTCGTCGTCGGCTCGCTTGCGTGCTTGCTCCTTGCGCAATGTCTTCAATGCATACACATCACCTGTTTGCTTCTCTCGCACCATCTAAGATTGTCAAAAACTATGTAAAATAAACATAAATGCAAGTAATAGCCTTACTGTTTCTACATATTCCTCTTTTCCTTCATATTCCTGCCATGACAATACTCAATCAGAAATATGCAATATGGGGATGCATAGGTAAAAAAAAATGCATTTTTCTGTCTTTCTACATTGATAAATCATGATGAGTTATCTTTGTTTAAAAAAAATCTGTTGTCTTTCTTTCCAATCTGTGACACATCCCAACACATCATAAAAGAAACAGAATAAAATAAAAGTGAACATACATGAACTTCACCAAAATGTCCCCTGCCAATTGTTTGCAGCATCTCAAAGTCAGAGATGCATACTCTAGTCCGACGCAGCTCTGCCAGTGTGCTGCGATCTACAAATGAAACAAAATAAACATATTGATATTTCTATAAGTAGGCTTGTACCTTTATACTTCAAAAATGAGGTTGGTGTTTCTTATCAGACTCCTCAGAAATTGTCTTGGTCAGATCAGGTGAGGACTATGCAGATTAGTGTTGGAGATGGTAGTTTGAGGTAAGAGCCACACATATTTGAGTTATAAGTTAACTTATTGTTAACCATAGTTATGCCACTACTACATAAGTCAGCCACTGTATTATGTCTGTTTTTTTGTATGTCTTGTAAGTACATCTCAGAAACAGCTGTTTCCTAAAACCACATACATTACCAATCACTTTGTTATGCGTATCTCAAAAGCTAGAGAAGTCGCATACTTGTAAATCATATTGGTTTACTTCTTAAGTTCTAAGCATTTACTCAGTATCTGGGGGGTAAGGATAAGACAAAGAAAACTTACACTTGTCCAAGAAAGCTTTGACCAAGTCATCGCTCTTCTTAACTGGGTCATCGTTACATTCATCGTAGAGAACTGTGAGAGCATCCAGCAGGGCTTCGCGGTCGACTGTCTTTCTGCTGAACCTTGCAGTCCCACCTGTCACTTTCCCCAATATCAGACGATTCAACCGCGTGATGCGAACCGCGATTGCCTCCTTTGATGGCTCCATTTTAGATTAAACTATCACATAAACCAAAGTTCACTTATGTACAGGCATATTTTGTTTATTTATTTAATTCCTCAAATGAATCAATCAATATCAACAATGCATTGAGCCCAGTAACTTCGTCGTTATTATTTGAAAATTGAATTTGCCGACCTTCGGGCTACGTCAATGAAAATGACATTACTTTTTGGTGCTGCCATTATTTGAAGATGCCCAAAGCTTTTAGAAGCGCCATCTGTTATCGAATAACTTATTTAAAATATTATTTTATTTCCTGATATTCTCGATGGCTTCACCAAAACTATTGACGTTTTTTACTTTATTTGTTCGTATTTCTGCTATTCGTCAGTAGATGGCGGTTGAACAACAGTAACTGAAAATTAGTGCATAAAAAACATAACCCTCCTTTGGCTTTGCCGTAGTCGAGTAAAAATAATAAAATAAAAAATAAAACGTGTGGCACTCGGGGACTGCCGCGGTAAAGCTATTGCATAGCATTTGTAACCTCCATGACAACATCACATTGTCATGGGAAGGGGAACCGTCATTACATGGTAGGCGGAGGGGGGGTGTTAGGTTTTATTTTCGTTACCTATGTTACGGAATTTCTTGATTCGGCCGCCGCGCTCAAAGCCCGCGATAAAAGCTATGCAATAAGTAGCTTAAAAATTGTTCAAAATAAATAAATTGTAACAAAAAATAGATTAAGTAGGAATAATTGGCATCGTAGTGTAGTTTGTCAATCAATGCTCGTGAAGTAAATTAACTATGTAGGTGTTAAGCGCCTAGGCAGTGGCGGATTAACCACGCAGCAAGAGTAGAAATTGCTACGGGCCCCACGCAATAGGGGGCCCCGCATATCCAAACCCCAGCACTCATAGCATGACTTCCATAGAAACGGGTTTTGTTGATGGAAGAATAGATAAAATGACAGATTGTGATTATGAATCTGTGTGTGGTGAGGTGCTGAAAAATGTTCGAGCTCGCTGCGCTCGCTCATGCATCTTCTCTTGCAAGTTTCTTTTGATTCCTAAATTTTTTTTAATAAGCTATTTTAATATAAATGGTGAATAGGTCACCTAACCAATCGGAGGTTAAAAAATAAATTGACATCGCTTCGCTCGCTTTTTCATCATAATTTCTCTTCCTTCATAAACTTTTCTACATTAGTCAACAAAGTAACTACTATTTCAGTATAAATTGTCAATAGGAAGCCTAGACTGTCCGAGATGCAAAAAAAATTTCAAGCTTGCTACGCTCGCTCTTACAATCAAGGCTCTCTTATTGCCAGCACCAGCTATTCTAAAAATGAACCATAAACCAGTGCTTTTTAATAACTTTACAGTTAGCATTGTTTGAAAAAAGTCATTTGGTTGAAGTACCTACTTGAATGTTTAGGAACAGGAACAGAACGTATTTTTCTAGAAACATTGATTTGACTAGTTTATCTCAAACTTTAGAACTTAAATAAACCAATTTCTACCTAGGTAGAATTTGCTACAGGCCCCGCGCTGGCTTAATCCGGCACTGCGCCTAGGCTATTATTTGCTTCAATCTTAAAACCTTACTTTTTTCTGCTCTGTTCCCTATTATTTGCATATTATTTATTCAAAACATTTTTTGGGACTCGCACTGGCGTCCCCACGTATAATAACAAGTAACAACACAATTTGCTAATAGACCGTCAAACTCATGTTACAACTGCTGTCATTGTCTGTTTTCATGAGTATTAAATAAAATAAATAAAATATCTTTATTTCAGACCGAAATTAGTCCAGTTAGTGGTTAGTAACAGATTGTGCTTACATACTCGTACTATGTTAGTGTTGTTAGCAATATAATTAATTAGTTAGCACAAACCTAATGCTATTTTTACCCAGTGTCTTTGGATGGGACAGTCCGGTCTGCTAGCAATCATTTTCAGGATACTGTTACGAGTGTTATGCAAGAATTGTAGTAAGGAAGCCGCTTTCTTGCGCATGATGGCGTGAAAACCATCCGTGTGCGCTGCAGCAAACATTCCAGACGCACTACAACGCCGCGGCAACCGCAACAGCATCCTGAAAGCGTTGTTGTATTGCACGCGCAGGACATTGTAGGCTCGGCTCGTTTATGACACCCACAGGCCGCTCGAGTAGAAGCACTGACAGAACGCCTTAAATAAACTGAAACTGACTTTGACGTCTGCCGTGCAGCGAGCGAACCTACGGGCGAGCATATTACTCCTCACCGCCAACGCCCTGCGCTCGCGTTCTATGTCGCCATCATCCCGTAGGTCATTAATGACAACATGACCCAGGTACTTAAAACTATTCACAACGTTAAGTACTACGCCGTTGAGATATACCGGAGGTACACGACGGGGCTGTTGTTTAGGTACCGTAAACACTAAGACCTCACTCTTTTTTGAGTTATATTTAAGGCCGTGCACCTCCGCATACGTCTCACAGATCGTGAGTAGCTTCCTCAGTCCGCTCATCGATGGACTGAGCAATACCATGTCGTCCGCGTAACATATGTTATTGACACATGTACTGTCTATGTGACAGCCGACATGTGTGCTGCTCAGTCGCTCGATAAGCTGATTGACGTACAAATTAAATAACAGGGGCGAGCTTAACCCCCCCTGCCTTACGCCACATTCCATTTGATATTCATCCGACAGAGTACCGACCCATCTTACCCGATTTGTTTGGTGAGCATACCAGTATCTGAGGAGGGCTGTGTACTCCGCCGGTACACCCGTGCCCCTCAACTTGTCCCATAGCACGTCATAAGAGACGAGATCGAAAGCTTTCGACAAATCGAAGAAACAAGCATTAGAGTAGAATATGATTTTTACTCGAAATGTATTTATTATTAAAGATACACCAACAGTTTCTGTTTATAATATACAAGTGGAAGTGGGATAGGTACCAAATCCCCAAATGGATGATTTTTTTATTCTCTAATTTGAACTCTGTGGCAGCCAAGCGTAGCAGACAAGTGCAGCACCCAGCACACAGCAACTTTGCAATAAATGAGTCGCGCAACACATTTTTAACCTTTCTATTTTTTTCTTTTTTACTACAGTTTTAGCGCCCCTGTTAAATAATAATTAAATCAACGATCTTCGGTTTACAATCACAACACAACATCACGCCTATATTCCCCGAAAGGTTCGGCAGAGGTGAACTTATAGTACAGTATCTACACCAGAGATGTTATGAATATGAAATTTCGGATCTGGAAACGGATACGGATATAGAAATGATATTATACCGGTTTCGGATACAGTTACGGATATGAGATTATTTCGGAATATCCATTAGTATCAGATAGTTTCGGTTACGGATTATTAGATTTTTAAGAAATTGTAATGTTATAATATTATCCTGCAGTGACTGACTAGTAATTACTAAATAAAAGCAATAATAAACAAACATGCAAGTGACGCGCGCGGCTATTGTATCGGCTCGGCCGGGTAGAAAAACCTGTCATAATGACGTGTCTCATTTAGACCGCCCCAATCCGAAATTATCCGAAACGTTTATAACGGATTCGGTTACGGTTACGGATAGATTTTTATTTCGGATATCCGATAGTTTCGGTTACGGAGCTCCTTAACATCCCTGATCTACACCCACATTTCGCCAGTTATGTTCAAGTCCCACGTAATAGGGAGCGAGCCTATTGTCATCAACCGGGCACAAATCGAGACTCCGGGATGCTACTGAGAAATTCTAGATGAATAACCCGTACCCTAATTGCGTAATGCACGATCAATCACAATTTGTTTCGATTTGCTAATCCATTATTTCTTCATAAGTTGGAAAAAAAATCTGCTCAACAACGTACCTAAATAACGCAATGAATGTTGTTAAACTGTCAAAATGAAACAGATTAGTTAAAATCGTTTACGATAATTAGTAACGCAATTAGGGTACCGGTTTCACGGTAAACCTGTAATTCTCTTCTGCCTATTCTAACTGCTAGGCAGATGCCTCAGTCAATCTACCTATTTCATTTAAAATTCCTTTTTCATTATTAAACATTCTTGCAATCTTCAAGAAAGTTGTGACATTGAGTGTTGCGAAATCAATGGATTTAAAAAATGCCCAACAGTCCTAAAGAAGTTTTCACTTCAAAAATCTGCAGTTTCATAGAGAAGTGCAATACCAACGCGGTCAAAATGTATGGAACAGCAGATTTTGTTTTTAATAACCGAAGAAAATTTTCAACGCTCTACTTTCGACACATTTGTCATGTTACCCTTTGCATGTGTCACCGTAAAATTATAAACTTTGTTAGTTTATAATCTGTCGGTATTATTTCCGTTATATTGCAAACTGTCGAAAAATTGTGAACTGCGACAAATCATTTACGATTTAACGCATTATTTTTCGATAGTTTATATTATATCCATGAGAAACGAGCGTAGTAAGCGCTGCCACTACCGCGGCAGCGCTTACTACGCTCGCTCGACTCACGCGGTTGGTCACAGTTCTAACCTAACCTAACCCATTTCACCCAGTTCACAATTTTTCGACAGATTATGATCTAACGGAAATAATACCGATAGATTATAAACTAACGGTGCTCACAATCTTACGGTGACACATGCATTTTGCAGTACCAATATATTATCCATCGTTATACTATGACACAGCGTGTTCTATCGATTGGGAGCATCTGTCTAAAATCGATGATTCAATAATCAATTCTCAGGAAACACCATCGTTGCACGTACAAAATTTTATAAAAAAATATGATCTTTTGGTGTAAAAAGATAATTCAGATTAAAAATGTGAGGTGAGAGTCGCCCGTCCGGAATTGATTATTGAATCATCGAGATCCTAGTATGCTTACTATGCACTATGGGATTTGTTTTTAGTTTGTAATATTGCATCACTGCAATCAGTCACGTTTTCTGGTACCTAATGTAATTGAAAAAGTACTTATTTACCAGTTAACAATGACTACCGTAATTAACTCATTACAGTACGTCACTTGATGATGGCCCGTCTGAATCAATTAGAAGCCTTCTTGCTGGAAAAATGTTTATACTCGGTATCAGAATATATTAGGTCAAATGATAAAAATAGTAAACTTATGTAGAACTTAAGGTCCGTATAAACTCTTATATAAGTTCACCGAGCATCTTGACGCTGTATATTGGCATTTCAAAACCATTATGATGCTTTACACTGTAAAACGGTTGGATAATGGCATATCAAAATGCTTTTGTAAAGCCTTTAGTTTTAGTTCAGCAAACCATAACGCAGCTGTACAACTTTCACCTGTTTTTAGTGCATTTAGATCTACAATAGCATTTTAAGTAGTAAATAAATGCTTAATGCTGTTTAATAGCATAAACATGAACCATTATAATGACCCGTAAATCCGCTATACAGCTTTCAGCTGTGTTTAGTGCCTTAGGGTTTACAATTGCATTTTTAAGTAGTAAGATAAAGCCTAATGCTGCTTAATAGCATGAAATTGTACTATTATAATGCACCGTAAATCCTTTATACAGCTTTGAGCTGTTTCTAGTGCCTTTTGTTGTGTAATAGCACTTTTAAGTGGTTAGTAGCAGCCTAGTACTGCTGAACAACATAAATATGAATCAATGTAATGCTTGCATTTTTAAAGATTAACTGAGTTCTGTTGTACAGCTAACAGCTCTTTAATCAAATACACGTGAGTTATTGTAATGCGTAAATCTGTATATACACTCATTTTACTGTATTCGTAAAACCATTTGTCGGCCATAATGTGGAAAAGCACATATATGATCAACAAAACAACAGCATTTTTTATGGTGGACGTAGAACTTCTTTATAGGTAATGGCACTACAGTGGTTCATCAAAAGTCGTCTCTCTGGCCTCTGGCTTAATAATTGTTCACGCGTGAGTATTTATACTGCTGGCGCCATTTATTAGCCTTTTTAAAGGCTCACCAGGCTGCTATAGACCGACACCATTTTGTAAATATTTTATAACCAAAAAATATTATCATTCGGACCTATTTATAAAAGCAATAGACCTTTTTAATAATGATATAACTTAATTTAATACTGCCCAACAAATACTATTTTGTTAATTATGCAAAATTCGTTCTATACTAGGAATACACAATTGTTTTGGTTATTTCACACATATCTATTAATAAAATTTTATATCAAAAACCACAAAATATCGAAGGCGCGTGAAAATTTTCAATGAAACGTATATAGACATTTACAGTAAACTAAATTGCGCAGTAATATTTGAAGTCATGAAATAACAAAAGAGTCAAAAACTTAGCCAGTATTATAAATTTTGTTTTGATGCAAACAAATATAATGTCACTCAGTTTTGACAGTCTTCGTCCATATTATATTGCGAGACAAAGTAGTTAAATTACAACGTTAATTGTATTAAAACATTTGTACCGTGGTAATACAGATGTTTTTGCCATGATCTAGGATTTATTTATGTTCTAACTGTGCACACTTAAATAGCTCTAATAATTCTTTTACTACATTCTAATGCTAGTCTAATGCTTTTGTAATGCAATCAACATCTTCATTATAAATAATATTGCTAGTATAATTCTTCTGTAATGCGATTGGCAACTTTATTGACCGTAATTATGCTTCTTTAATGCGATTGATACCTTATTTGACCACAATAATGCTAATATAATGCGCCTGTAATCCAATTAAACAACTGTTGTGAACCTATTTAGGATCTAAAGCCGTAAAATTTGTGCCCAAATAAGCATTACAGTAGCCCTATACACGTTTGTAATGCTACTATAGAACTAACTCAAAATGCGAAAAAGACACAGAAATGCTGTAAGTCGGCCGCTATACTGCTTTGATGTGTTACTTGGGTAGGACCTCGATGAAGTTATACTCTCAATTATTTTTTTGACATTGGAATTTTACATAATGTCTGCTATTATTTTGAAATTGTATTTATTTATTGACATATTTTAAATTAATTAGACTCTTGAACTAACATTTCACTTCAATTTTAATTAGGCTTTTAAATGTATTGTTTCTGCATATGATAATTTTATTTAATATGTAATGTTTAACACAATGTTAATTGTTAATGAATAAATAAATGAAATGAAGTCAGATCTCGAGGATTCCATTTTTTTTAAACTATAAAATGGTTTTACTAAAACGCTTTGCAGTATTTCAGTAAAGCCATTTTACCGGGTGGGATCGAACTCATGACCTGCTACCTAATTGCGCAACGTATTTTGATTACCATTCAAGTAGAATTTATTTCAATTTGAATCGAATTGCTTTTATTTTACGACTTTGGAATTGCAAAACTCCAATATTTTTTAAACAAACTGCGGTCTGTTTGATACTCCATTGAGTGAACGAAATGCGTCTAAAAAGGCTATTAATCGAATTGCGTAACCATTTTGACAGTTGTAATTTTGTTTCAAACCTTATAGTAATTTGTTTTGTCTGTCAAATGAAAGAGAAGCCACTGTAGTGGTCGCAATAGATTTTACTTAGCAATCTTTTTGGGATTAACTCATGAAATCTCCATAATTATTAAGAAAAAAATTAAGTAATAGTCTTCCTGATAAATTGTGAATGTGTTTTTATGTAAAACCTCAATGATAAATCAATTTTATTGGTATGTTAAATATCAAAGCAGCGAGGTCGATTTTTAATAATAATTGTGAAAGTTTTCTTGTGAGTTTAGTGCCTACAACCTAAACTAAAAACAAATATTATGATATTCCAGAAACGAGGTATTTTGGTGGCATTTTAACGAAAGACAAATTCGTACCTCATACCGTAACAAACTTGAGCCACAAGCTTAGCAACCCAGTCGAGCTTGTAATACATTGGAAAAGCAAAAACTTATAATTGAGGAAGAACAAAAAAAAGCAGTTTGAATCATTTTATATTAATGGATTATGTAAGGACATTGATGAACATACCACTATTGCCACATCATTGTCTGTTTAAGGTATGTACTTACTTATTATTTTCTTTCTAAGTGTTGAACATTGAATGTGTGTTAAGTACAGCAACAATGTTACACACATAGGGATGTATTTATAAACATTGCTTATAGTTAAGTGACGTTAAAACCTCAAAAATGTATGATTAAACAGTTGCTCATCATTACATAACTTTATGCAACGTTTATAAATAAACCCCATATTGTTTATTGGTGAATATGAAATGCACCATCAAACGTAAACTTACCATACATTTAAATACCATACATATATTTTCAGTTGCCTAACCTACTACTTGTATGAATTTTTACTTAGCAATTATAACAACAAAGTAAAGAAAGTAGGTAGGCAACTGAAAATATATCTAAGTACCTATCTTAAATGTTTTTCACTTATTGTTAATATTATTAAAAAATCGATCTGCCCAGCCTTTTCCCAACTATGTTGGGGTCGGCTTCCAGTCTAACCGGATGCAGCTGAATACAAGTATTTTACATGGAGTGACTGCCTATCTAACCTCCACAACCCAATAAGTAGGTAATACGATACCCCTTGGTAAGACTAATTGTCACTTTCGGGCTTCTGATGACCCATAACGACTGTCAAAGATCCACAAATGACATCCGGGACCAACGGTTTAATATGCTTTTCGAGGCATGAAGGAGTCTCGGTATGTAGAAATGGTCACCCATCCACGGACCAACCCTGGCAAGCGTAGCTTAACCTGATGGATTGCCCCGTGCGGCTGTTAGTACTTAGCCTATTAATATTATTAGTAGGTAAGAATATTTAAGTCAATTGTTGCTTATAATTGACCCAATTGTTGTTTATAGCAGAATATTGCTATTCTGTGGAATATATTGAAGATTTACTATTCTTTTTTTTTCAGGTGTCAGGCTCAACTACATTATTCAAGATTTTTTTTAACTGTCTCTCATACACTTACAACAAGCAGTACATACATAATCCATGATGATTTCCACAGGAAGACATTAGATTCCAAATTCCACTAATCCTTACAGTATGTTTGTTCCAATTCCTTTTTGCTCTATGTCCAAATATTTCATATTAATGTGAATAGATGGTAATGGTGCCGATTCTCTTGTCCAGTGTTGAGTTAAGGTTGTAACAATTTAATAAAACAGTTTTATTTGTTTACCATAATTTATTTCTCTCTATTTCCTTTAAATCTAATGAATGACAGTTAATTTAGGTAAACACCTTTAAATAGTATCATTATAATTATAAAATTGTCTGTGTTTGTATAAAACAAATAGTATGCCATTCTTAATTATTTCATTTTAAGTTATTTTTATTTGTCCCTCTATAGTTCATAATTAAAACACTTTATTAAAGTTTACACTGTTATCAATTAACACAATAGTTTATATCACTGTCGTACAAGACTATAATCAAGTTTTCTAAAAAAAATATTTCATGAAGGATCTTCAGTTTCTACTTTTGTACTTAAGAAGCTTGAAATCTGAAGTAGCAGAGCAGCAGTGCAGCACAGCAGGGGCAGTATCATTCATGCTGCCTTCATGTCTTCGTAGGTGAAATTCCCCAGGAACTCTACATTTTAAAACAAAGTCATATTACTTTCTGCTCAAATAAAGTACTCATGTGGCAAAGTAGACATATCAACTAGGCCCATGGCTAGATGAAAGCCATCTATTATCATCATCGTCATGCTGGTTGTATAATTTCTTCTTTATTTAGGGCTGATTTTTCAGTCTCCAGATATTTTATAATACTAAATTATAATGGTAATTGGATAAACATAAAATATATATTATGATGTGTCTGTCAAAAGTTCAGCCAAGGAAATATATTCATAATTGAGTTGCTATGCTTAATTCTTAATGATGTGTCAAAAAGCTTACCTTCAATGATTAATACATAAGATTCTTAATCCAATCCATGTTTGCCACCTTGCCACCAACTTCTTTGTTAGGAAGTCAACAATATTGATATTTGGTAGTGTTCCATTCTTGTGTTTTCAGCACGTCTGTGAAAATATTATGAATATGTTTTGTAGTTATCTGTTATTTGGTTAGGTAGTGGATATTATAGTTTATTTCAGCATCTACTTATGTACAAAAATATCAATTAACAATTTTAGTTAGAATGTGAGACATAGTACGTAACTATTATTTTAACCATAATAAATAGTTAACCTCGCGTAAGATGCCTGTGTCTACGCAACAAAAGAATGATTGTCCGTATACGTAGACTCACCAATAATGTACCTACAGCTACAATAAATAATCTAATGAGATACGAAGGTACTCTCACACACGTTATTCCTATTTATATTGGTTTACTTACTTGTAGTGATAATATCGACTTAGATACTTTTCGCTATGGAGCAAAACAGCCTAAGTCTTAGTCCATGTACTTAATTGTAGTCTGTGATCTTGGTGAAGCTAGTACAAAACGAAGGCGGTGTCTCGAACGAGAGAATTTTCCAAAGTTCTTCCGACTTCCACAAGCCACAAGAATAATGTTCCAAAACTGCTTATTACAGGCCCATGTTTCTGTACGTGAATAGTAAATATAATTTTGTATGTTGAAAAATATAAAACAACTATTAATTTAAAACAAAAACTTTACCGAAATCAACAAAAATAAAATGTAAACAGATGCGTCGCCATGATTGATATCGTATTCTCCACAGAATTCAAAGAATATTCATTCCAGCCCAAATTATTGTCAAAGGTTTAACATGTGATGTCATATGCCTTTCCTTTTCTTTTCCCTACACTCTGATAAAGTTAGAGCAGCAAAGGTATACCTTAGACAGGCAGTAGTTTGCATTAAATCGTCAACGCATAACGCAATGAGGGCAGATCATTCAACTTTTACTCTCAGTGTTGCAATTTTTTTCCCCTAAGTCCACTATAGACTTGCGTCTAGATACATCGAAACGAATCAAAAATCCGATTTCAATCAGAAACGGAATCGTATCGATAATCCGAACTAGACAAACCGATTTCACAAAACCACGGAAGTGTGGTTTTGCCTAAGCAAGTTTTTGTTTATATTTGAATAGTTTTGATCGATGCACTTACAACCGAATAATATTACTAGAGACGATCGAAACTCTGAGCCGGAGCCTCTCCTGAAATCGGTTTTCTGTTACCGACATTCGGCCGCTGTTTTGGGAGTCCATTTGAAGATTTGAGTATGAAAATAAAACATAACTTATGTAATCATAGTATTTTTAGGGTTCCGTACCTCAAAAGGAAAAACGGAACCCTTACAGGATCACTTCGTTATCAGTCTGTCAAGACCCTTTTTCTCAGGAACGTACGGAGGTATCAAGTTGAAATTAATATCAAATACGTCTGTGGTCCCTTAGAGCTCTAAAAAATCAAGCTTCTAAGTCAACACAATAAAAAATTACGGCTATTTAAGCGACATATTTTGGTACTCGCAAATAAATCAAAAACTACCGGGTACTTCGTTGACCTAGACTCATAAAATTTGGCACAAAGCCCGTCTCATTGCACAAGTAAAGGAAAATGACAGAAAATTGTAAATTTTCAGTTTTATCACATACAAAAAGAAAAAACCATTACAAACTTACATTTGCAGTTGGAGAATTGACCGTGACATATATCAATATAGGGGAGATGTTTTTCAACTACAAAGTTGTTTGTTTTTGGGATAAAAACTCCCAGGTTTAGTGGAAATCCCTCTAATTTGACAACACTGCTTTTCTACGATTTTGTCATAGGCCACAGATAGCAAAGACGTGAAAAGAAAAACGTTTTATTACGTAGTTCAATTGTGGTAGAAAGTATTTTAAAAATTGGTTTTTCATTTTTCGGCAATCATTGTACATTTTTATTTATAAGCACTAGTAGATCATCAGTTGTAATTAAAACAAAATTACATTATAGCACAATAATTTGAATATTAACCATTCATAGATGCTGTAACTAAACATATAAATTTAACAATTATAGACAATTGTATTGAACATCCCTATACAATTTCAGTCGTATGGTAAAAAATGTACATCGCAATTCCAATTATGGCATGCGATTAAGATTGGACTTGCTTTCGATTCAGAATTGCAATCAAAAATAAAATATGTTACGCAATTAGGCTGCTGTTGGACTATAGCCGCTTCGATTAAGAGGCCGTACACGAAATCGACTGATTTTGATCAATTTAGTTCATTAGTTGTGAGAAAGGGAAACAGAATTTAAACAAAATTATTTGTGATTGGAAAAGTCGAATTCTTTGTCTTGTACACACGGCTACAGTATAAGCTGATCTCGCATTTTACGGAAATCCTATACAATGCGAGATCAGCATAAACTGGAAATGTATAGCTTGATGTGTAGCCATGTGTACATAGCGGAAAGGGATTTTTCAAATAAATTAAAGATTCGTGGAAAATCACTAAAATTTGCAACAAGTTTTCCAAAAATTGACGTTGATCGTTTTGTTAGAAGAAACTACTTTTGATTTTAAAAATTAATGAATTTCATCAACATCATTTATATGGTCTACTTGTACATAGGGAAACCACTTTTTTCAACTTCCATACAAAATATAGCAGAAAAAAAAAGTTGAAATAACCATTTTTTTTTCCTATTATTTAGCAAACCATATCACGAAATTTATAATCACACATTAGTCTTCAGCTACCCTCGAAATGAAATCAAAATTTTATTTTATGATTATACTATAGCTTCATTAAGTAAATCAAAGGCGAAATAAACCATATTTTCAAGAGCACAAAAGTGATGCAACTATTAACAGGCGCTGTGATTGACACGAATGGTTTAGCACCACGAAAACTGTACTTTTATACTTACACAGACTTAATGTTTCAATTATTTCAAGCTTTCTTACAATTAGATAAGTTATTGACGAAAAAGGGTTTTTTTAGTGCACGGAGCCTTAAATCTTTTCTTTAGTTTCATACATGAATATTTATTTCAGCAATGTATTTGTTGGTTTACAACTCGAAACGATTACTGTAGCTGTACTATAGCAAAGCAACGAGGGCTTTGTCATCCAAAAGTAAGCATTGCAAGAACAAAACATCAAATCAGAAAACTTCTACGTATCTGGCACACGACCACGCCAAGGACTTCGCGAAGGAGTCTTGGACTAGTTAGCTTATGTAGGCTTGTATGTAAATATTTAACAAAGTATTTTTTTTTTTGTTTGTTTTATAAGTAATTAAACACTTATACAATGTAACACCGTCGTAAATGCGGCTCACGTGCGGTTTTTGCTTACCCATCACATTTCGATGCTCTTGACTTTACATTGACACAAATTCAAGCCAATTTAAACAAATACTGCATAAAATATCACGTATTGATCGTTAGAAACAAAAGAGTATAAGTATTTAGTACAAAACCATAGAGCTTGATTTGCCGCTAATTCACGTTTGAACTTTGTTACAAAAAAAAGTATAAAGTAGACAGTTTTATTTTAGCGATAAGGTATCAAATATTTTGAACAATGATGTTAATTAATTGATGTGATGTTATATTTCTACGATACGGCTGGTACCTCATGACGTATCACCAGCCGATGAGCATCTCTCGTCCTTACCAATCGTCGTTGCGTAGTTTATAAAAAGGTGGTGAGCGCTATGCGGCCGCAGTTTTGTCCTTACTCAGCTGGAGTGCGCAATCTTAGCGGTTGGAATTAGAGCATCGAGTCAGCGAAAGTATAGACCTAGTATTATAAAGTATACACGTGTATCAGTGAAGTGTGATGGCGGTTCTGCAAGGCCCGTCGCTGAAGCAGGCGGATCTGATCTCGCAGGAGCTGGGCGAGGGTCCCGGGGACATCGAGCGAGGGGTGCGGGATCTCCAAAGTATGCTCGCGGCATCGCCCTATCTGCCGGCGCCTGAAAACGTGGGTGAGTGCAACTGCAATTCGTGCAAGTTTTCGCACGCTGAAAAAAACATCGTTATGAACACGTGTTTAAAATTCGTTGCAGAGGTTCGGTCATACATTATTATATTTATTACTAGCTGCGCCCCGCGGTTTCACCCGCATAAGTCTCGATCCCGTGGGAAAAAAAAAAAGTATCCTATGTCCTTTTCCAGGGCATCATCTGTATATGTGCCAAATTTCATCCAAATCCGTTCTGCCGTTTTAGCGTGAAGGCGTAACAAACAAACTTACTTTCGGAACATATACAGTAAGTAGGTATTACCTATCTACTTTAAAAGCATCACTTGAGAACTGCTGGACTGATTTTGTTTTTTTTTTTAATGTTCGTATTAAATGAAAGGATTTGAGAAAAGAAAAATTGGAAATGTTGTTCGGTAAATTGGAAAATTATATATTGTATACATAATTAATATTTATGTAAGAACTCAAGACCATAACTCACGGTTTATTGTGGGCAGACAACGTCTGGCAGGTCAGCTAGTTTTTAGGGTTCCGTAACTCAAAAGGAAAAAACAGAACCCTTAGAGGATCACTTCGTTGTCAATTTGTCTGTCTGTCAATCTGTCAAGACCCTTTTTCTAAGGAACACGTGGAGGTATCAAATTGAAATTAATTGGTATACAAAACGTAGGTCTACGATTACTTCGAGCTCAAAAAATCAAGCTTCTAAGAAGTCATCACAATA
This sequence comes from Agrochola lychnidis, assembly GCA_963680765.1. Lineage (NCBI taxonomy): Eukaryota > Metazoa > Arthropoda > Insecta > Lepidoptera > Noctuidae > Agrochola > Agrochola lychnidis. The sequence continues at coordinate 9,422,443 of OY796868.1, read as the reverse complement.
AAAATACGGCCATTTATTTACGATTTTGATACTCGCAAATAAATCAAATCTTAAAGGGTATTTCTCGTAGACCTAGAATCATGAAATTTGGCAAAAAGCAAGGTAAAAAATCCAAAAGTCGTTAATTTGTGGTTTTATTGCATATAAAAAAAATATTTTTCTCAAACATGCTTGGAAATTAGAGCATTATTTTGACAACCTTCGAGATCCGGCGATGTTTTTATGAAAAAGCATGTCTGTCGTGTTTAGCGGATGAATAAAACTCGTATCTATCGTGTTATTTAAAAATGGAATTAATTTTTACTTCAATATCTAGCAACCAAGGAGGTAAACTTATCAAAGATTTTATAATTGTGATTTGACTTGCAAATAGAGCTGTTTAAAGTGAAGAAGAAACATTATGAAAAAAAAGCGAAAAAAGAAGACGCGTGAAAAATTATTATCCTTGTTCGCCATTGATTCTAGAATTTATAATTAATTTACTTAATTTGAATTTCCGCGCATTATAATTGGAGAAAAATAATATTCAAGCCTTGGCCGCAACCAGGCATTGATGGACTCAACTCATGTGTGCCTCGGCTTTGCGATTACAAACTTTTGCGATTACATTTACAGTTGGAGAGTTGACCGCGACGTTTAGCGAAGTAGCTACCTATAAAAGAAAAAAAAATCAACTGCAAAGTTAAGTTGGTTCTTGGGATAAATCCATCCTACGGAACCCTTTATTGTGCGTGGTCTGGTCCGACACGCACTTGGCCGGTTTTTAATAATTATGCTGTCGGCGGTTACTGAGCTTACAAAACAAAAAATATTCCTAATAAGTAACCGAATCCATCCATACATCCATAGGTTCCTACTTATATCGGAAAATGTCAAGTCGGAAAATGTCAAGTCGGAAAATGTCAAGTCGGAAAATGTCAAGCCGGAAAATGTCAAGTCGGAAAATGTCAAGTCGGAAAATGTCAAGTCGGAAAATGTCTAGTCGGAAAATGTCAAGTCGGAAAAGTGTCATGACTTCATGAGGTTTTGACAGCTAAATAACTGAACCAATTTCGATGTGGATATCTACAGAAGGCTAACTATTTCTAAATCGTCTGCTGAAGTGTGTATTTTCGAAATCCACGCGGTCTGTCGTGCGTGTGTAGGTATGGTTTTATTAAAACGTAAAAAACATGAAAATTATTATGATTAGTGTTATATGAACTGTCGTTTAACTTTATTGCCGGCAAAAAGTTATACTTAGGTAAGTAACTAAGCTTGAAAGGCAATAAAAAACCGGCCAAGTACGAGTCGGACTCGCGCACGAAGGGTTCCGAACCATTATCTATAAAAACGGCAAAAAATTACGTTTGCTGTATGGGAGCATCCTTAAACATTTATTTCATTCTGTTTTTTAGTATTTGTTGTTATAGCGGCAACAGAAATACATCATCTGAGAAAATTTCAACTATCTAACTACCACGGTTCATGAGATACAGCCTGGTGACAGACGGACAGACAGACAGACGGATGGACAGCGGAGTCTTAGCAATAGGGTCCCGTTTTACCCTTTGGGTACGGAACCCTAAAAAGACTTACAAATAACTTGAAATATTTTAGTATTCATTAGGAATCTGGGTATACTGGATTGGTGTGTAATTCAACAACGTACGATATGGTCTTTGACCTTAAGAATGTGGTTCGAGCACATGTTTATGCCTTAATTGGTATATTTTAGACTTGGAAACTTGAAAATGATAGCCGGTCTAGTCTGCAGACATAAAAAATAGCCATTAATTTTTTTTTTTAATAAGCATCGAATTAATAGTTTGTATAATAATAATTTGTGTGTGATTTCAGTTGAGATAGAGCAAGCTTTTATTATTTTTTAACCTTTAACATTATTTTATGAGTACATACTTATAACATAACATCACGCATGGGGTCTCAACTCGAACAAATTATAATTAGTTCTGAAAAAAAAATCATAGATGGCAGCATAGGTAACAAATATGAAATTAACAATCACTAAAAAGCGATAAACGGCTGATTTTGGCGTAAGTATGATTAGTAAAAATCAAAACTTCTTGTTTAATGCTGATTTATCTATATAAACTCATAAATCATCTATTTTCAACAAAAATGATGAATGAAACATTTTGTTCAGAGCTCTATGCAATAAATAGATGGCGTATTATTCAATTTGTCATCACATCTGTCGCTATTATTTTACGTTTAGTAGTAAATTAAACAATTTTTGAAGTGAAAACATCTTTAGGCGCGTTGGGCATTTTTGAGATGGGAAAAACAATTGAACTCGCGACACCGTTACCGACATCTCATTTTAGTAACCGCGATTGTGCTCTTTATTAATATCACGTTACGGATCAATGTTCTATGCAAGTATTTGTACAAAGGTTTTGAAAGTATTTTTTTTTTGTAAACGCGATTGCGATCTTTATTTAGATAAAGTTACGGACCAATGTTCAATACAAGTATTTTTCTTCCACCAAGATCTTGTTCAAGTTTTCGCTTCTGTCGGCACTCCCGGAGCGCCACTGTTTTTTTTAATAATCTATTACCTACTTTACGTAGAAATATAATATCTGAAAGAAATCTATACATGTTTTTGGCAAGTACCTACCTACTTATATTTTTATCATTTTACTGAAAAACCGGCCAAGTGCGAGTCGGACTCGCGCACGAAGGGTTCCGCACCATTATCTATAAAAACGGCAAAAAAATCAAGTTTGTTGTAGGGGAGCCCCCTTAGATATTTATTTTATTCTGTTTTTTAGTATTTGTTGAAAAGATTGTAAAAACTATCTTTGCTTTGTTTAAATTCAATCTCTTTTTATTGTATGTAATTGCATATCACGTGTGCACTGTGAACATGTACATTCTATAACGCTACCAAATACTGGGTACGTCTTTCATCGACTTGAATATGCCCTGGCGGCTGAGAGTATGTCATGCTCACTCAAATGTCTCGCTGATGGTGGCGTGTGTGTTGCATCACTAAGGAGACGATAACTGACTTTTCATGATTTTATACTGAAGATGACGTCTAAACGAGTAGTGTTAGTAATTTAGAAAAAATATATGTTGAATTAGAGCATTTTCTTAATATTTTAATATAGGCATATTTTTGATTATGTTTATATTACATAGTGAAATTAATTTGTAAAGTTATGTCTAACGCGTATAAAAAACCGAGAATGACGCAAAATCTATCAAGCATATTTTTCTGAAAACTTCACCATTTTAAAGATAATTAAATTATTGATCGTTTAGTATACGTGTTTTATTAAAATACCTTTTGATTTACGGGTAATAAATTAATAATGCGTCTAATTTGGGTCAGCGCTCCTTGATGGGCGAGTCCTATTACTGGCTGGTCGTACGACGCGTTGCGTGAGCTCAGTACAGAACACGCAAGCTAACCATTGAAGGCCACTGTAATATATCTGCGTCTTAAGTTCCCTTCAAAATGGTTGAGCTAAATGGTGCTGATCCATGCGTCATGTTCGTGAACGGGCGCTGTCAGTAGGGACTGGTCATCTCTTAGCTGCCACGGTTTATTTTAATTTTTGAATTGTTTTTGTTTTATATTTTTATTACGGACGCTTTTAACGTGCACGTCTTTCCATATTGTTCTCACATGTATAATTTCAACATGAATGATGTAACCAATATTTTGTACCAACATTTTTATTTAAAAGAGTGACCATGGAGTTTCTTGCCCGTTCTTCTTCATAGGTACCTACTACAATTAGGAATGGGCAACTAGCTTCATCTTTCTGACTGACCGACCCCTTGACAATTCAAAAGTACCTGTAATTGGTTTATTTGAAATAAATGCTTTGAGTTTGAGTTTATAGCGGCAACAGAAATACATCATCTGTGAAAACAACTGTCTTAATAGAGACACAGCCTGGTGACAGACAGACGGACAGTGGAGTCTTAGTAATAGAGTCCCGATTTACCCTTTAGGTACGGAACCCTAAAAAGGATTGCACGAAACATTTTAAAAGTAGATAGGTAGCTAATGGTGCCGATTCTCTTGTACACCGAACGAAACTAACTAAACTATCACTAAAATTCCTTTACTATGAGAATCTCAAAGCTATTCTGCAAAATAAATTCTCTTTTTAAAATAATTTTGACATATCTAAATCGAATTTGACAATCGCGACTCCACACGTGATACCTAACCACGTGAATCTTTTTAGAGCCAGTGGCGCGCAGGGGGGCAACCTCGATGTGTTTTATATGAAATTTTTCACTTTGCGTAGAAAAAAAATATATACCTACATGTAGAGCGTTAGGGGTTTAAGGGTTTTATAAAGGGGGTCGAAATTTTCATTATTTTTGCGATTGGACACACCGTTTTCGAGATATAAGCAAAAGAAAAAAAAGCGGCCAAGTGCGAGTCGTACTCGCCCATGAAGGGTTCCGTAGCAGCAAGTAACGATAAGTTTACGATTTATGACGTATTAAAAAAAAAACTACTTGCTAGATCTCGTTCAAACCAATTATCGGTGGAAGTTTACATAGTAACGTACATCATATATTTTTTTTAGTTTTATCATTCTCTTATTTTAGAAGTTACAGGGGGGGGACACACATTTTACCACTTTGGAAGTGTCTCTCGCACAAACTATTCAGTTTAGAAAAAAATGATATTAGAAACCTCAATATCATTTTTGAAGACCTATCCATAGATACCCCACACGTATGGGATTGATGAAAAAAAATTTTTTGAGTTTCAGTTCAAAGTATGGGGAACTCCAAAATTATTTGTTTTTTTTCTATTTTTGTGTGAAAATCTTAATGCGGTTCACAGAATACATCTACTTACCAAGTTTCAACAGCATAGCTCTTATAGTTTCGGAAAAAAGTGGCTGTGACATACGGACGGACAGACAGACAGACAGACAGACATGACGAATCTATAAGGGTTCCGTTTTTTAACGGAACCCTAAAAAACATGTGTGCAATTCACACGTGGTAGAAGTGAAACCTTCAAAAATAAAAAATAAATGTTTTTGTACGCGCACGAACACGTATTAACACACGTCCACACGGCTACACATCAAGCTATACATTTCCAGTATTAGCGGACCTCGCATTGTACGGAAATCCTATACAATACGAGATCAGCATAAACTGGAAATGTATAGCTTGATGTGTAGCCGTGTGTACAACGCTGAGGCCCAAGCAAACTCCCACTATGCCTTGGCAAACACGAGTGGAGGGGGTACGAAGCAGAGCATAAAGAGAACCACGAACATAAGAACACACACAGACACACCCCCACACACACAGACACCCCCACAAACACACAGACACCCCCGCATACACACACAGACACACCCCCACACACACACTCAGACACACCCCCACACACACCCTCAGACACACCCCCACACACCCTCAGACACACCCCCACACACAACCTCAGACACACCCCACACATACCCTCAGACACACCCCCACACACCCTCAGACATACCCCCATACACACAGACACCCCCACAATCACACAGACACACCCCCACATACACCCCACACACACCCCCACACACACACTCAGACACACCCCCACACACACCCTCAGACACACCCCCACACTCACCCTCAGACACACCCCCGCACACACCCTCAGACACACCCCCACACACACCCTCAGACACACCCCCACACACCCTCAGACACACCCCCACACACCCTCAGATACACCCCCACACACACCCTCAGACATACCCCCACACACACATACACCCCCACAAACACACAGACACACCCCCACATACACACAGACACACCCCCACACACACCCTCAGACACACCCCCACACACACCCTCAGACACACACCCTCAGACACACCCCCCCCCACACACTATAATGCTTCCTATCTCATTTTCTCCCACGTTAAATCTTATGAATTTATGTGTCTGTCTCTTTTTCATTCCATCGAGTTTCAAATCACAACGATGCTAAAGAAGTTTTCACTTCAAAAAAAAGATTCAGTACTGTTTTTGTATCTGAAGTCGAGGTGTTGGTGTGAATTTAAAGTTCATGACAACCAATTTTATTCCACATGTTTTTAGTCGAAAAACGTCAAATTCAGAATAGCAAAATTGCCATTTTCACTAAAGTAATATCTCAGTTCCATCTTCAAAATATAGTTAAGTTGTGTCATTTTAGTCTTTAGAAACTATTCCGCCAACTCGAGATATTTTTTTGTTGTTTTGTTATTACACTTGTCCTTGAACGTACCGTGCGATGCAGAGAATCTAAAATATCTAAGTCGACTCCTAGATGGCGTTGTAAAAGTCGCTTATGCTACCATCTGTTAATAAAAATGGAGGAAAAAAAATAGCCAGTTCAATAGCCAGTTTTAGGGAGGTGTCATTTCCTTGTATGGGATTGGGTATCTGTACGTAGTATTATATTATCTGTGCATCACGACTATATTTCCCGAAGGGCTGTGCAGAGGTGTACATATAGTTTGAAAGGCAAATGCTCACCCCGTATTACGTGTACATACAGCTACACATCAAGCTATACATTTCCAATTTATGTTGATCTCGCATTGTATAGGATTTCCGTACAATGCGAGGTCAGTTTATATTGGAGGTTAGCGGATGTCACGCGGTTTCACACGCGCAGTTCCCGTTCCCGTGGGAGTACGGGCCTATGTTACTCGCTGATAATGTAGCTATCCATTGCTGAAAGAATTTTTCAAATCGGTCCAGTAGTTTTTAAGTTTATTTGATAAATACAAAAATACAAATCTTTCCTCTTTATTATATTAGTACTAGTTGCGCCCCGCGGTTTCACCCGCATAAGTCTCGATCCCGAGGGAAAAAAAAAAAAGTATCCTATGTTCTTTTCCAGGGCATCATCTATATATGTGCCAAATTTCATCCAAATCCGTTCAGCCGTTTTAGCGTGAAGGCGTAACAAACAAACTTACTTTCGCATTTATAATATTAAGGATAAATGTACGGGGTGGCATGGCAGGGACATCGACGCGAAAACTGAAACCATGGATTTAGTACATGATTCTGAACACCACTGCGTTGAAATTTTTCGTCCGTTTTTAAAAAAATCAGCTGTTCCATACATTTTGACCGCGTAGGTATTGCACTTTTCTCTGAAACAGCAGATTTTTTTAAAATAACCGACGAAAAATTTCAACGCAGGGGAGTTTAGAATCATGTACTGAATCCATGGTAACAGTTTTCGCGTCGATGTCCCTGCCACCCTGTATAGCTTGATGTGTAGCCGTGTGTACTAAAGTAGGTACTTACATGTAATACGCGAGCCTTTGCCATCAACCGGCCACAAATCAAAACATTATTTCAATCGAACATTTTTTTTATCTTCAATCCAAAAACAAGACGGGCCTTGTGTGTACGTTAGGTATTAGGTACCTATTTTAGCAAACCAACAGGATTTCATAAAAACAAGTGCGTGTCGGACCACGCACAATGAAGGGTTCTGTAGTTGGGACGAATTTATCCCAAGCACAAACTTAGCATCGTTGTTGAAAAAAATGTTCTTCTATAGCAAATGTAAGTTTACGCACAATATTAGGAGATTTACCACGTTATTTTAAGACCATATATCTCATAAAGGTTTCCTGTAATAAAAAAATACAGAAATTATACAAATACTTAGGTGTACATAACCTAAGTATTTATATAATTTCTGTATTTTTTTCTAAATTTTAAGCTCAGTAAATTTGGAGATAATAGTGGGGGAATGGTAATTTTTCATCTATTTTCTTAAATAACTTTTAAACTGTTTACATTAAAATTATTTTTTTTTAAAATAGTTGAAACCCTCACAGTACCTAAGCCCTTTCGTTTGATATTATATTACACGGTACCTATATGGTAGGTACAATGTGCAAAACTTTATTTTATTTTCTTATTTGTCTCCCAAAAGTGACCCTCATATTCAAAATTTATTTATTTACGTTACACGTCCGTGTTTGAATCGGTCCATCAGATTCGGAGTCAATTGGCTGTGACAGCCAGCCAGCCAGTCAAACAGACAGACATACAGTGATCCTATGGGTTCCGTTTTTTCATTGGGGCATACGGAACCCTAAAAACGACGACTCTTTAAAGAAGTGAAAAGAAAAACTAACTACCTAGCTAGAGTAGCTAGACCTTAATTCGAAGGACCCTAGAACTGCCTAGATACTGCCAGACATAAATACATCCGAGCAGTACGTAAATTAAGTCTTGCGACAAGGGCGTCATTATTTCACGGGAAAGGCGTATCCGCTGTCCGTCTGGTGAGGGCACTGTCCTGTCCAAGCTAGGTACTAATTATTTATGTACCTACAGGTACGGATAAAAACTGTAGAATTATTGTGTTGTGCTGTTGCTACAAGAGGACATTGCAGAGCTTCATTGGTTAGTGGGCTAGTCCAGTTTAGGTGTGTCCGAATTAAAAAAGGGAACCCTTATATAAAGGACCACTCGTGTATCTGTCTGTATATTTGAATGTGAATTTTGAATATGGGAGACAAATAGGAAAGTACCGTGTGACATCTGACATGTACCTACTGTGCGGGTCTCAAGTAGGTACATTTCTAAACGAATATTTTAAAGAGAAAAGATTAGATTTTTTGTGTTTGTATGTGTGATTGTTTGTTTATTTGTAAGGGATAAACTCAAAAACTACTTCGACCAATTTTTTTAATTTTTTCACCTATACATAGAAAGGTACATTATCAGCAAGTAACATGGGCTATATTTTGGCAGAAGCTAGATTTTAATAATTTTAAAATAAAAACTTAAGAAAATAGATGATAATTTCTCCTCTTATCTTCGAAACTACTGAGTCTAAAATTTAGAAAAAATACAGAAAATAGTTCTATGCTTATAGATTATAGGAAAACCTATAAGAAGTCTAAGGTCTTAAAATCTCAATATTGTGCGTAAAAACTAACATTTGCAGTTGGAATGTATGCGAGAAAATGTTTTTCAACTACAATGTTAAGTTTGTTTTTGGGATAAATTCATCCCAACTACGGAACCCCTCATTGTGCGTGATCCGACACGTACTTGGCTAGTTTTTATTTTGAGTAATAATCCACTATAAACAGAACACGTGTTTCAGGGCTTTTTGAAATATACGGCTCTAAGAGGGATGGATTGAAAAGAGATTGAAAATATCTATTTAATTAAAATAATAAGAAGGTTTACTTAATCACTCATTGTGACCTCATTGATTCAACTGTGAGCATTTGACTACATTTACTTATTGAATGGTGTAAGGATCGTAGCAGGTGGCGTTCTGTATTTTCTGCCTACCCCATGGGAAGAAGCCGTGAATTTATGTACCTATTAAACAGTATAAAGTAAGTAAGTAGGTAGGTTCTTACGTTGAATGCGAAAATAATAAACAAAAAATAAATAATAATTTGAAATAATAAAATTAAATAATAATAATATTAAAGTAATAATTATTTAACAAGAGTACTTACAACAACAAACAACATCAACAACAAACACAACATCTTGCATGCCATGTGTGTGTATACTCATGTTTTGAACAAATAAATGATCTTTATCTTTACAGTTAAAAACAACAGATTCGATAGAATTTTTGAGAATAAAACGTTTTTGCACTCGTTTTTTCGTACTTTTCTTGTTTACGTAGGTACCTTAGAAGTTAAAACATAGTAGTCAAATTATAAATATAATTAAAGTAAAAAAAAGTTAACACATTCAGTGCCGGGAGTCCTCCTGGCACTACCTAGTAGTCACTTATGGGATGCCGGTAGCTCTCGCGGAGGGCTCATTTTATAAATGTAGGTTTTTCTTAGCGAATACAGCATTATAAACCGTGAAAATATAATCTGATGTATATTTTAACAAGATTTATTAGTATAAGCGTTGGTTTTAAAATCCTAGCATTTTTTTTTTTGTTCACTGTTAGGTACTAATTTAAAAAATAACTACGTATAGCGATAAAACCCCCTGAAAACACTATTTTACTTTGTTTTGCAGTGTTTTATAACACGATTTTAAACCTAATGCCGTTGACCGTCTGCGATGGTTAACTTTAGCGTAAATAAATTCAATTTTTTGAGAATGAAACGTTTTTGCACTCTTTTTTTCGTACTTTTCTTGTTTACGCAGGTACCCCTTAGAATATAGATAAATTAGGAAAATAAATACAAAGTTAAATTATAAATATTAGGAAAATAAAGTTAAAAGTAATCTTTTACGTTTATGAGGTACCTACTTGTTAATATTGGCATAAGTCTCACTCAGTAGGTACAAGACAAGCGGAACGAAGTTACTAATGCAGTGTACTTAGCTAATGTAAATGCAGAAAAATATACATCGACGCTTGAAAGGCAACATTGATTAAGCGACATGGGTTTCCATGTCGCTTAGTCAATGTTGCTTTTCAAGCGTCGACATAATGTTATAAACATATAACTTATTAACATAGCCTTTTTTTTTTTTGGGTGGGAAATCATCAAATATCTGCTCCCGCTCTGGGCGGAGCGGGATGGCGTGTCAGACTCTTACTGACTAAAACCCACCCGTGTTCCTTCAGTTGCCGTGTTGCCAGGGGGGCCACGATTTCCCTATCGGTTTTCTTCGAACCTCCGGCAGGCATTGGCCCTAGCGGACCCCGTCAATTCTGCTGACATCTCTTTGAGGCGCGCGTGGAACAACGCGCCGTCAACCCGGGCTTGGTCCTTATCGGACGACGAGCTGCCCGTTGCTCACCGTCCGCAAGCCCGCGCCTACGGTGGCCGGAAATCTTCCTGTGATTCCCGACGCCCAGGGCGTCTCCTCCTGAGGTACGGTCAGCAACGAAAGTCGATTAATAGTTAAACACTAACATTTCACTGAAATTGACACAAAATCGAAAACACATAACATCACGCCTTGTTTCCCCGAAGGGTTGGGCAGAGGTGTACCTGTAGCAGGTACACCCATATTTCGCCAGTTATGTTTAAGTCCCATGTAATAGGGGGCGAGCCTATAGCCATCAACCGGCCACAAAGTTAGACTCCGGGTTGCTACTGAGAAATTTCAGATAAAAAACCCAGTAACACTTTGCCCGATCCGGGAATCGAACCCAGGACCTCATGCTCAGCAGTAGCGCTTGCGACCACTAGACCAACGAGGAAAATGCCCTAATTTAACACATATTTTTTCCGAATCATTAACACTAATCGTTTAGGCGTGATCTTCAGTATAAAATCATTAAAAGTCGGTTATGGTCGCCTTAAGTACTTACGTATTTATTATTGTATCGCTATGCGGACAAACAACTAAGGTGTTTAGCAGCGTAAACATGACCATAATAAAACAACTTTTAGGTTTGTTATGGTTATGATTCCGTATTTAATACCCATTATTGAGGTATAGGTAGAGGGCCCGAATCCGGTTTACAAAATTAACATTATGTTACAGTTAAATTATTATTATAGCGGTAACGTGATTTCCACATAATGTTTTTGATAGTAAATATAAACTTTTTATTGTTTTATTTTTAGTACACACGGCTACAGATCAAGCTATACATTTCCAGTTGATGCTGATCTCGCACGAGGTCAACTTATACTGGATATGTATAGCTTGATCTGTAGCCGTGTGTACCTGTAGTGCTATTCTGTAACCATCTCACCGTGTTATCTTAGGTGAAGTGAGCGTGGAGTGAGCTGTCAGTTGCTAAGGATTGACACTATTGGCAGCTCACTTCACCTAAGTTATCACGGTGAGATTTTTACAGAATAGCACTACAGGACTAACTGGGCAACAAAGTTCTGCTCTGGTGAAAATAGAGAATGCTCATATAAATCTTCTTATATATAAAATTCTCGTGTCACAATGTTAGTTACTTTACTCCTCCGAAACGGCTTTACTGATTTTTACCAAATTTTATATGCATATTCAATAGGTCTGAGAATCGGCTACTATCTATTTTTCATACCCCTAAGTGATAAGGGTTGTCCACCCCAAACAAATAATTGGCAAAACAACGTTTACCGGGGTCAGCTAGTAGTACTATAGGAAAGTTCATACTAATCCATGTATAGTACCTACTTATTCCATGCTGCCATGATAGTAGGTACTTTCTAATTCCATGCTGCCATGTCATTATTCTAATGTCATTATTTTGTTCTAAATTTTGGGCAACCGAGCTCTGCTCGGGTGAAAATACGGAGAAAACAAATTTTCCCAGATATGAGACCTAGCTAGATCGATTTTTCGCCTCGTAAACCCCTATATTACAACTTTCATCGAAATCGTTAGAGCCGATTTCGAGAATGTGGGTACAAATCCAAATACAAATACTGCTCGTTTTATTTTTATTTATTTATTAGTAATAGTAGGTAATTAATTATTCACATAGGATTTTTTTTGTTCCATACGCAGTTGCAGTCTTGCTTTATAAACTGACACATGGGATTTGCGATTTAATAGATTTTTGTTTAATAGATGAAAGTAAGTATTTAAGACTGCCTCGTTGGTGTAGTGGTCGCAAACGCTATATACTGCTTAGCATGAGGTCATGGGTTCGATTTTCAAAGGGCCTACCACCAGCTCAAAAGCAGTATTATTTTAATATTTCTTCAGTGGGAGAAAGAGATGGAGCTATATGTCCTGTAGAGCTTCATCCCTTTCCCACACTGAAGTGATATTAAAATAATACTGCTTTGTGAGCTTGTGGTAGGTCCCCTGGTCGAGCCGAGCAAAGCGTTATTGGGTTTTCCATCTGGAATTTCTCAGTAGCAGCACGGAGTCTGAATTTGTGCCTAGTTGATAGCAAATGGCTTGCCCCTTATTACATGGCACTTAAACATAACTGGCGAAATGTGGGTGTACTGTATAACCCTTTGGGGAATCAAGGCGTGATGTTATAGCAAGGATTTTTCTTATTGTAATCTTTTGTACAGCCGGATAACTTATATCGGAATGGCGGAACATACATCCGTAATTAGTATCTAGTACTTAAGTAATTTTCGTAAAATGAAGCTCTATCACAGTACAAATCTAAGATAGGGTGCCGACAGGATGGATAACATTTTGCGGATCTCTGCTGTTGGCCAGCGAGATTACCTAATTGCGAAATAGGGCACGTTAATTAATTACAGGGTAACCTGCCCCCTAATTGCGTAACCCACGATTAATCACAATTTGTTTAATTTTGACAGTTCAACAACATTCATTGCGTTATTTATTTACGTTGTTGAGCAGATACATTTTTCGAACATATGAAGCAATGGATTAGAAATATCCTTCAAAATGATTTAAATTTTGTTTGATTGGGTGTTACGCAATTTGGGTGCCGGTCAATCATATGTACCTACTCATTTCATGTTTGTATCCAAAAACATTGCTACCTACTTAAAAATCCCAATTTTATAGGATCCTCAGCACAGTGATTATTGATACAATTTTCTCATAAACACCCTTAGGACCAAGCTTGATGTTCAATTAGGTAAGAAAGCCTATCCCCCGCATCCGACAGACGAACAATTTAATCACTTTTAATTTGTGATGGTAAACTTGGGAGCTGGACTTAACTTACCAAATTCATTAATTAGGGAATAACGTTCCATCTATCTATGGTGCAAGAATGCAGCGTAGGCGTTAAATAGTGGAATCTAGGGAATCTAGTCACAGAAAGTGAAATTGCAGAACTGCAAGTGGTTTTATGTTGCAATTGCACAAAAATTTCTGGCATACCGGTGCGAAATACGCAACGCGGACGGAATCAGGCGCATACCAATTTGCAGTTACTGACCGCAAATCTGATTCATTAAGGGGACAATAACCGACTTTTAATGATTTTATACTGAAGATAACGTCTAAACGAGTAGTGTTAGTGATTTGGAAAAAATATATGTTAAATTAGAGCATTTTTTTAATATTTTAATATAGGCATATATTTGATTATGTTAATATTACATACTGAAATTAATTTGTAAAGTTATGTCTAACGCGGATAAAAAACTGAGAATGACGCAAAATCTATCAAGCGTATTTTTCTAAAAACTTCACCATTTTAAAGATAATTAAATTATTGATCTTTTAGTATACGTGTTTTATTAAAATACTTTTTGTTTTACGTGTAATAAATTAATAATGCGTTTAATTTGAGACAGCGCTCCTTGATGGGCGAGTCCTATTACTGGCTGGACGTACGACGCGTTGCGTGAGCTCAGTACAGAACACGTAAGGTAACCATTCAAGGTCACTGTCATATATCTGCGTCTTAAAGATTAAATATAGAAAGATAATGATGACTGCAAAACATAAATAAATAAGTAGGTATCTTGATTAGGGTTGCCAACCCTACTTTAAAATAATCTTCTAAGGATGACACACAGTAGTTAACCATTATTATCTTTCAGAATTTGATGAAAATTTCATTATTATTTCCGAAGCTATTTTGACCGGTATTATATTAAATCCTTATCCAATAAAATATGTTATTTAAATTAGGCATTTAATTTAGATTGAAATATGCCTTGACATCATATCATTTAAATGAATAGTTTAAAACATATCACAGATTCAAAATTACACGTAACTACATAATTATGGTTGACGGCAATGCGGGCGCAGCGGTATTAGTCAATGACCTTTCCTCGGCTATTAGGTATGGAATCCTAGTAGTACGTTCCTATAGAATATTTTTCGACATCCACGCTGGCGAAGCCGCGGGCAAAACCTAGTTTGATATAAAAAGTTGGAAACCCTAATCTTGATCTGTTGCTAGATTTGGATTTGACTAAAGTCGCCCGTCCACTGCTACAGTACAGAGTTATGGAGACGTTGGCCACGTTAAATCGCAACCGTAATTTTAGCATCGTCATCGGCACGATAACGGTCCTAAAATACGTACCTAATGGCAAGTAATAAATCCTTAGCTGTCGCTACGACCCACGCAATAGTGACCGAATTGACACAACCCGTCCCATCACTGAACCAAGTCACACACCGCAACCAAGAGGAAAGAAGTGAAATGCCATTATTTACGGCCATTGTTTTAGACAATAGCACTTCTTCTCAGGAGTGTTTCCTCACAGTGCCCAAACGTCGGGTGCATTATAATACGCCATCCGCACGTTGTTCTGCGCAAAACTACGTGCGCCGGCGACGCTCCTTGACCAAGTTAGCTAAAAAGTATAATTGCAAAACTATTATCACTAATACTCGTGTAATTATATGGAAGCAGCCTATAATATTATCTGACAGAGCTTACTTAGACTATCTTATTACCATAATATGTCTTGCGTGGCGCAGGAGTAGCTATGGAAAATAATGTCCTTTTTTTGGTCCAAAAAATAACTTCTCCCGCTCTGGGTGGAGCGGGAGGACGTGTCAGACTCTTACTGACTAAAACCCACCCGTGTTCCTTCAGTTGCCATGTTGCCAGGGGCCACGGTATCCCTTTCGGACTTTTCCGCAACCAGAGGCAGATGGATAATAATGTCCTGTGTTGAGTTAAAATTACTTGTAAGGTAAGCTGCCGAACGGAGGGTTAACCTGGCTTTTAAGAACGATACAAGTCGGACAACTTGTGTTTAAAATGAGCCCGGCTACAAAGCCCATGGTGTTTAGACAGCTTACCAGTCATTTTAACTCAACGCAGGACTTTAGGCTCGAAGTGTACGTGCAAAGATTTTGATGAAGTGAATACTCTTTTGCAAATAGGGCTTCAGAGTAACATTAGAAAAAATCTAGGTCAACAAACCCTGCGGGAAATTAGAAAGGAGATCAGCATACAAGTAACTTGCTTGGAATTATGCCTGTGGGTGACCGAGGTGACGGACCGATATTGTTTCTGTTTAAATTAAGTGCAGCCTAAATAATGGCACCTACGTGCCTAGGAGTAAACTATGTAGTGAATGCACAAGTAATTTTAAATATTCGTAACGATTGCAAACAAGGTACCTATTTAGGAAAATAATTGAAGAATGATGAGTGTAATAATAATATATTGCAGTAGGTATCTGAAGGTATAAATCTAACTCGTAGCTAGGGGTGAATTTTAAATAACAACAACAATATTAATATTTATTGTTGTTGTTATAAAGATGCCATCAACGAGCTGAAGGACAAGTTATAATTTGCTCGTAAACCATAAAATTTATGAGATTACGTAAATATGATTAAGCAACAAAATCATGACATTGTTGTTCTAACGGAAAAAGATTTTCCAGATGAAACCGGTATTGAACTAGTCAAACTGGAGACCCATTGTGGATGAAGGAAAAGGAGTGAGGTAGGAATAGACATAGTGGTGGTACCGAACTGGTTCGTCATAGTTTGTGTCGTTATAGCAATGATTAGCATACAACCTTGGGATTTCAAATGATATGACAAGGATTTCATTTACCCTGATCAATATCGTTTATTTTTTTATTTTCCGGTTGCACGTGTCTTAATTTTTTTGATAATTTTGAATGTCATGTCTGTCTGTCGTTTTTTGACTCTAAGCGTAGACAGCGAATAGAACTCTAAGAAAGAATTTTGTAAAGTTCCATGGGAGAAAAATTGAAAGATCTGTCATAACTTTTCTGTTTTGAATTGCGTGTTCATTGTTTTTGACATAGACGGGATTTTTTATCGTCGCCAGATCACGAAAGATATCTTTTAGAAACTAGGTAATAGTCGAAAGTTTACGCAACGAGATCGACTCCGCTACGGAATGTCGAAGTTTGAAATGTCGACGTATGTTAGTTCTAAAGTACAGGATCTCGATGTACGCCAGTTCGAAAGTTCACTGGAGCGAAGTATGCAAGGCCGACGTATCGTTAGTTAGAAAGCATACGAAGTATGAAATGCCTCCGTACTGTTAGTTAATAAAAAGCATACGAGTGCAATAGGACTATTCGCACTCGTATGCTTTCTAAGTTAGATATCGACACTGTCGCTATTGGAACAATTGTAATAGGTAATAAACAAAACACATTCATAAATAGATATATCTTTAAATTATTAAAAAGAAAGAAACAAATTAAACCAGAACCAAACAAAAAAAATGCGCTTGGAGCATTACATAACGTTATTAAAAACACCATTTAGATTAAATACCTATGTGTTAAAGTATCAGTAAGTAATTTAATTTATTTCAGTTTTGTATATCAAATTAAATCTTCATATACGCTATGTACGCAAGACCACTTATGTATTTTTTTAAATCTACGTTATCCTTCTTTAATAACTGTTCTCTGATTTTTAGGATATAGCATGATTTTTTGTATTTACGTTTCTTTATATTAGCATTAATTCTTTCAATCTCCAACATTGTATTTTTTTGTTCTTTTTGCAATTCTTTCATCGATTTATAGATATTGAATTTTTTCCTGTTCAGCAAATTATTCCAACGATTATGCCAATTTTCAATATTGTTTTGGGTAGTTGGGATATCAGCGTTCACACAATCTATTACGGACCATATCTGAGGCGGAAATCTTGGGGCCGACTTCTTCAGCTGTAATTTCAGTGTTGACACCTTCTCTCGATTAGTTACACGTTTATAAACTCCATGAACATAATATTCAGAAGATTTCCGCCTCAGATATGGTCCGTAATAGATTGTGTGAACGCTGATATCCCAACTACCCAAAACAATATTGAAAATTGGCATAATCGTTGGAATAATTTGCTGAACAGGAAAAAATTCAATATCTATAAATCGATGAAAGAATTGCAAAAAGAACAAAAAAATACAATGTTGGAGATTGAAAGAATTAATGCTAATATAAAGAAACGTAAATACAAAAAATCATGCTATATCCTAAAAATCAGAGAACAGTTATTAAAGAAGGATAACGTAGATTTAAAAGAATACATAAGTGGTCTTGCGTACATAGCGTATATGAAGATTTAATTTGATATACAAAACTGAAATAAATTAAATTACTTACTGATACTTTAACACATAGGTATTTAATCTAAATGGTGTTTTTAATAACGTTATGTAATGCTCCAAGCGCATTTTTTTTGTTTGGTTCTGGTTTAATTTGTTTCTTTCTTTTTAATAATTTAAAGATATATCTATTTATGAATGTGTTTTGTTTATTACCTATTACAATTGTTCCAATAGCGACAGTGTCGATATCTAACTTAGAAAGCATACGAGTGCGAATAGTCCTATTGCACTCGTATGCTTTTTATTAACTAACAGTACGGAGGCATTTCATACTTCGTATGCTTTCTAACTAACGATACGTCGGCCTTGCATACTTCGCTCCAGTGAACTTTCGAACTGGCGTACATCGAGATCCTGTACTTTAGAACTAACATACGTCGACATTTCAAACTTCGACATTCCGTAGCGGAGTCCGAGATCGACTCCGCTACGGAATGTCGAAGTTTGAAATGTCGACGTATGTTAGTTCTAAAGTACAGGATCTCGATGTACGCCAGTTCGAAAGTTCACTGGAGCGAAGTATGCAAGGCCGACGTATCGTTAGTTAGAAAGCATACGAAGTATGAAATGCCTCCGTACTGTTAGTTAATAAAAAGCATACGAGTGCAATAGGACTATTCGCACTCGTATGCTTTCTAAGTTAGATATCGACACTGTCGCTATTGGAACAATTGTAATAGGTAATAAACAAAACACATTCATAAATAGATATATCTTTAAATTATTAAAAAGAAAGAAACAAATTAAACCAGAACCAAACAAAAAAAATGCGCTTGGAGCATTACATAACGTTATTAAAAACACCATTTAGATTAAATACCTATGTGTTAAAGTATCAGTAAGTAATTTAATTTATTTCAGTTTTGTATATCAAATTAAATCTTCATATACGCTATGTACGCAAGACCACTTATGTATTTTTTTAAATCTACGTTATCCTTCTTTAATAACTGTTCTCTGATTTTTAGGATATAGCATGATTTTTTGTATTTACGTTTCTTTATATTAGCATTAATTCTTTCAATCTCCAACATTGTATTTTTTTGTTCTTTTTGCAATTCTTTCATCGATTTATAGATATTGAATTTTTTCCTGTTCAGCAAATTATTCCAACGATTATGCCAATTTTCAATATTGTTTTGGGTAGTTGGGATATCAGCGTTCACACAATCTATTACGGACCATATCTGAGGCGGAAATCTTGGGGCCGACTTCTTCAGCTGTAATTTCAGTGTTGACACCTTCTCTCGATTAGTTACACGTTTATAAACTCCATGAACATAATATTCAGAAGATTTCCGCCTCAGATATGGTCCGTAATAGATTGTGTGAACGCTGATATCCCAACTACCCAAAACAATATTGAAAATTGGCATAATCGTTGGAATAATTTGCTGAACAGGAAAAAATTCAATATCTATAAATCGATGAAAGAATTGCAAAAAGAACAAAAAAATACAATGTTGGAGATTGAAAGAATTAATGCTAATATAAAGAAACGTAAATACAAAAAATCATGCTATATCCTAAAAATCAGAGAACAGTTATTAAAGAAGGATAACGTAGATTTAAAAGAATACATAAGTGGTCTTGCGTACATAGCGTATATGAAGATTTAATTTGATATACAAAACTGAAATAAATTAAATTACTTACTGATACTTTAACACATAGGTATTTAATCTAAATGGTGTTTTTAATAACGTTATGTAATGCTCCAAGCGCATTTTTTTTGTTTGGTTCTGGTTTAATTTGTTTCTTTCTTTTTAATAATTTAAAGATATATCTATTTATGAATGTGTTTTGTTTATTACCTATTACAATTGTTCCAATAGCGACAGTGTCGATATCTAACTTAGAAAGCATACGAGTGCGAATAGTCCTATTGCACTCGTATGCTTTTTATTAACTAACAGTACGGAGGCATTTCATACTTCGTATGCTTTCTAACTAACGATACGTCGGCCTTGCATACTTCGCTCCAGTGAACTTTCGAACTGGCGTACATCGAGATCCTGTACTTTAGAACTAACATACGTCGACATTTCAAACTTCGACATTCCGTAGCGGAGTCAACGAGATCGGAAACAATAGTTTCTATACCTAGGTTCCTAGTCGCTATGTAGGTACCTTCCTAAGGCTATTTTCTCAATATGCAGCTACGCACATTATTAATATTGCTACAATAGGGTAGTTGCCTAGGTAAAAAAAAAGAAATTCTATTTATTCCATCTTTCAGATAATAAAAAATATTGAACACGTATTTTTTGCTTTATCATACTAATCAAAAATAACTTAGAAAACACGCATTAAAGTTGGGGAGTGGGGGCTCGCTACGTCACAACGCAGTATTAAATCTAGCAAGGCGTGACGTCATGCCACATTTTAATTCAGGGTTGTAACGGATGTCGTATAACGGATGAGGATGCGGATGAGGATGTCGAGATAATCGGGTTTGAGGATGCGGATGAGGATACGGATATTGGAAAATTCCTTATTGAGGATACGGATGAGGGTGCGGATGCAGATGTCTTATGAAAAATAGCCTTTGTTTTGACACCTGACACCACAATCATAGCACCACTGCCACGTGCGGCCGATCGTCTGTCATAGGACAGGGATACTGCAAATTCAGGCAATAGGAAAGCGTCACTCACACTCCGGCCCGCACATTAAGCTCAGAGCGAGTTTAAAAAAAATCACCATTTGAGCGAACAAAGTAGGTAGGGTCACATCCCCATAGAAATTATGAGGATGCGGATGAGGATGCGGAGTTTTTAAAATAAAAACTTGAGGAAGCGGATGTTTTGCGGATATCAAAATTTATGCGGATGCTCCGCAGTTGCGGATGCGGATACGGATATCCGTTACATCCCTGTTTTAATTCAATGTACGCCGTAATATTTTGATTAAGTCAAAAAAGAAAAAGTATGTGTTCAATATTTTTAATAATCTACAAGACGGACAAAAAAATATTTTTGGACACAGGACACAATAATCAATCATTTATAATATAATCATTTATTAAATTAAATTACGGAAGTAGTATTAATTGCTGATCTGCTATTGACGCAATTATGCAATATATTGTCGACACTTGTGGTGAAATTGATTGAAAAGTCTAAAATTTTAAATTGCTTTTTTTGACAAAGAAATGAATAATAAGCCCGTCTGGTTGTGATTGTAGTACCTAAATTAATGTATTCTAATATTCGCCATCAATGAGTTAAATAAATAATTCCAGCAGCGTTTAGCCCATTCGTCATCACATCGCGGCCGCGTTTTGTGATTCATACAGGGGCCCTGTCAATTAGCGTTAACCACATACGTGCTCATCATTTATGTACACAACATAAACTACTTACTTAGTAGTCCTCACTTGTTACAGTAATGACCATTCAACTTATAATAAAAGTTATTTTCGTACCATAAAATAGAAAGAAACAGGTACCTGTATCGCTATATTTTAAGTTTTTTGTATTCCTGATAAAACCTTTCCCGTCAGTCAATGGCGATAGTTATAAATGATGCTGTAGGTAAACCTAGGATGGCATGAAGTTGCCAATAAATGAATGGGCCCAACAACGCTACCCTGGGGAACACCATGATAAACGGAAGGCAACGATGTAATACCAAGTCTGACTCTGACGTAAAGTTGAATTTGAGAGGAAAATATGTAAAGTTATGATTGATTAAACTATATGCCAAAAAGTTTTCTAATATAGACACGATAATAATGTGCATAGACAGTGCTAAAAGCCTTATTCAATCAATCTGCCTAGCCTTTTCACAACTATGTTGGGGTCGGCTTCCAGCCGGATGCAGCTGAATCTGAATACCAGTATTTTACAAAAAGTCTTAAAAACCCAAAATGCAACAACACATGAAAAATAGTAGCCTCTTTAACAGGTTTGCTAAATGCCAAAATATAAAAAAAACTCAAAATATTTATTTTGTTTTGGTTTTATAGTATCTACATCGGCGGTTTGGTTGGCAAGCGAGATTTTAAAATCATTTAGCAAATGCTCAATTTCATTGATTACAATTTATTAACTTGAACTTTATTGTGTTTTGACGTTCAAAAGTGCCTTTTTGTGCCTAATTGAAATAAATTATTTAACTTTGACTTTGTGGGTATCAGTGCTACTGCATGGAACGGGAATTACTGCAAAGAGACTTTATACCTCACCACAACCTTCATCTTTTTGGCTAGGATACCCTTCCTTCTTATCTTTAAAAAAAAAATCTTTTCGTTTTGCAGACACACGTGTCTTGGAGCTGTTCGTGCGTGGGTGTCGCATGGACTTGGACCGCGCGCGCTCCAAGTTGGAAGCTTATTGCTTAGCTAGAGCTCGCTTCAGGGACCTGTACGAACACCGCTCGCTAAGCTGTCCACCACTTAATGACGTGTGCAAGTTTATGTGAGTTACTTTTGCTACTCTAATAGATAATGCAAGAACTCCTAATTTCAACGGAACATGTCTCTTAGAATTTCCTCTATTTCGCGAAAATATGTGATTTAACTAACAGTCGCTTCATAGCTGACCAGAATATTTGTCTAATGTGATTGTGTTGGCTCACAGGGACATAGTAGTACTCCCAAAGCTGACAGACGAAGGTTACCGGATCACCATCTTCAGGATACGTCCGGAATACCCCGAGGGTTCAGCAGACGTGGCTAACGCGGTTCGTGCCGTACTCCTCACCAGTGACGTCAGGATGTATGACGAACACCAGATCGGAGGAGACGTTTTTATTTATGAGGTCAGTGACTATAAAGGGAATTGTAGAAGGAACATAATTTATAAGGATTAAACGACGCGACGAAGGGTCAGTTACTAAGGCCACCCACCGAAAGCCACAGGAAGACTACTCTTCCTGAAGCTTTGAGGCCAGGTCTTAGCCAGATAAATCACGGTCAGACATCGGCACATCTGAATAGCATTAACGGTTCTAAGAAGGTAGATGATTAATGATAACAAGAAATATAAGAAACAGATGTTTTGTTACTAAAATAAGATTTAGAGATCAAGATAAAAGTATTCGTTGATTAGTTTACATTCTGCACATATTGATGTGCTAACATGAGAATTTAATGCTAAATGACTCGGTCTAACCGTCACAGTCTAAAAATATCTAACTGATGTTCCTAAGTCACAGTCTACGAGTAATTTGAATAGCTTAGGAATATCAGTTTGATATTTTGTATTACAATAACCTTCAAATTATTTGGGAGTCATTCAACTTATACAAATAAATGCAGATTCCTATTTCGCATAGGTAATAATTTTACATTATTTTCTCAGCGGTATTATTAATGAACTGCTCCGATATTTGCCTCGATTCCTAGACAATTGATTTTCGTTAATAGCTTCCCTGATTAAAAAAAAATGAAGTATGTATTTATTTAAATGGAAGTTTACCACACCCAGGTGTCAAACGTCCGTGGCTCAGTCGTGGCCCACGTGGCGGCAGCTGCCAACGCAGTGAGGCGGTCCATCCAGCTGGCGCAGGCTGCCTACCCTCAAAGGCTGAAGAGGATCCACGTGGTGGGCTCCCCACCATTCCTCGCCTCCTCCCTCGCACTCATGCGCAACTGCGTCAACGAGAAGATTAAGAAACGGGTATGTATTTAAGCTTATTGATTAGGCTGACATTTTTGGATCTTTGACGGTCGTTACGGGTCTTCAGACGCCCGAAAGTCTGACAACCAGTCTTACCAAGGGGTATCGTGTTACCCAGTAACTGGATTGTGGAGGTCAGATGTTAGATAATCGCGCCATGTTAGATAATGGTATTCAGCTGCATCCGGTTAGATTTGAAGCTGACCCCAACATAGTTGGGAAGCTAGGCTGATTGATTAATTAGGAAATGGAGGAAATTCAATTTCTTGTACAAGAAAGGTATCAAACACTGATCCCAAGTCAGAATAGTTTATAGTGCAAGACTTTGCAATGAAACCGGAGTAATACCTTTATAATGATGATGACCTTTATAATGTAATCATGATTTCGGTTACTACTACTCCAAACATGACGTCATTATTACGGACATAAGGAAACTACTAAACTGCCGCCTTTGGTTACGATTAAGGAAATGAATGAATGAATAAGGATTGTTTACAAGTCTCGCAAAACTACCTACCTAACTACTTATGACGTAGAAGAAGCATCCATTGACCCTCTAAGCACTGACCCTAAGATATTTAAAAAAAACCGCTCAATAGCGAGATGGACTCGCGCACCAAGGGTTCACCAAGAATATCACAGTTTTCGATCAGCGCCATCTCTTGGCCGATAGTGGAATTAATGTGATTTTTGTTGATGATTTCTGAAAAAGTGTGCTATTTAGAGACATCGTTTTATTTTTCCTGTAATCTTTATATAAATTTCTATTACAGAATTATTTCTGATTTTTCTCTATGCAAGCTTCGGAGATAAAGGGGGGAACGGTATTTTTTTTACATTTTTCGTCAAAAGTTGAAAACTATGCGGGCTAAAAAAAAGTTTGTGAATGGCAAATAGCGCTCTTCTGTATGATACCCCACATGCCCTAGTAGCCCACTTCGAATTTTCATCAGACCCCCGTTCAGTACCCGTTGCAAAAAAACAAAAATTCTTTCTTATTTGCAAAATAGTTGGGCAAACGTTCCAAATTTCAAGTTGATAGCATTAGTAGTTCTTGAGATATCCAGCTGTGACAGACGGACAGACAGACTGAGTTTTACCTTAAAGGTTCCACTTCCTTTTTACCATTTTAGTACGGAACCCTAAAAACTAAACTAATTTCACGATCTCCCACAGTACTATCTTCATCCGAAAGTGGAGCAACTATTAGAGCACATCCCTGCTCGAGTGCTGCCCAGCGAATGGGGTGGAGAAGAAGATACCATCGACGTGCTCGCGAAGAAGTGGCGCCGGCGCATCGACGAGGTCAGCCCCTACCTGCGCATTTTCAACGAAGCCTGCTGCGAAGCCCCGGCGCCCATCAACGACGTCGATATTTATGGCACAGTAGGAGCTTTCAGGAAACTCGATATCGACTAACATGGCACAGTACAGCACTATAAATCTTGTATACAAGTGTAGGAAGGTCTAATTTTGCAATATCTAGGTCCTAGGCTAGGTTATGAGAAAAGAGATATAAATGGCTAATGATTTGCTGATGTAATAGATATATTACCAACGACTTGTATGTGGTTTAGTTTTCATTTGACACATGGTTCAGCAGAACCTTCGTGTTAACTTTGAAAGGAGACAAAGGGAAAGTAGTTAAGACTTACTTAAAACAACTGAATTTTTAACGTCTAGAACCTACGAAGGTCGATAAGTATTTCTGAAAGCCAGTGTATCGGTGTTGTGTTGTAGGAGACGTAGGGAGGGGTGCTACACACTTGTTCGGATTGCCATGATGCACATCGGT
Source organism: Agrochola lychnidis (assembly GCA_963680765.1). NCBI lineage: Eukaryota > Metazoa > Arthropoda > Insecta > Lepidoptera > Noctuidae > Agrochola > Agrochola lychnidis. Next base: position 9,397,098 of record OY796868.1, on the reverse strand, counting down.
TGTACACTGAATCGTGCCGAATGATCGATCCGAACAAAAGCACGCCTTATTTTTTAAGGTAGGCTAGTTTTTAATTTTAAGTAAGTACTCAAGTGTTTAAGTTTTGTAGGTTACTATTATTATTGTGATATTTTGGGATTATGTCTAGTTGTTCGATAATAAAGCACTGTAAAATATCAAATGGTTTTTTATTCAAGTCTTAAAAACTTTACTTAAGTATAGGAAAACAAATCGTATAGTATGTTGGGGTAAGTTCGGCGCTGCGATAAGACCGTACCAATCAAATTTCCGGCAAACCCGACCTTATTCGGACTCCCCGCGGCCCCGTCCCGCGACGACCGCGCGACGGTCTAGGCCTAATAAAATTGCGCAGAATTCATACGGTCTTATCGCAGCGCCGAACTTACGCCAACACACCCGAATGAAAATTATGCAATAGGTACGCGGCCAATTTTTTTTTGTGGAAAATTTTCCATTTTAGACAAACTAGCTCATTAGAAGTGCGTATATCGATCTGGTTGCCCGAATGACGAGTCTGCATAATACAAGTCGTCTAATAATGACCCATTTCTGAATAAATATGATTAAGCAAGTGGTGGATCAGGAAAAACTAGTTTACCTATATTCTGTTGTTATCAAGTCTAGTATTCACATTGATAACTTTATGTATTCTGGAAAAAAATTACCAATGCGCAAACTTAAATACGTGACTTTACTCATCATTAAAAAAAATCTGCTGTTCCCTACATTTATGTTCGCATAACTCGTCAAAATGTAGGGAACAGCTGATATTTTTTTCGCGATTTCAGGTTTGGTCCCATAGTAAAAGTTGTTCATAATGATGAGTAAAGTCACGTGTAGTTTCCGCATTGGTTAAAGTTTTTCCCTGTGTTGTCTTTAATCATTTTCAAAAACGTGATAATAACTTAAAATCACACCTGCGTATCATTACATATTCAAATCTAAAATTGTATACAATCGCGGGCGATTATGATTATGTTAATTTTTTTTTGCATTTAATAACGTCGCATCTCTGTTTTTAATGTGAGTGAATAGTTTAAAAAAATGTTTTATTACGACAGCCACGACAGGTTCAGAATTTCAGATAGTACAGCTTTATTGCATATAAATTAGTTTTTAATTAATTTTCCTCACGGATCAGGGCAAACGTGTGACATTGATAATTTCAATTCAAATCCTTGTAGCTGTCGTTTTTTGGGTTCTTTTTACAAATTACCTAAGCAAAACTGTCAGATCTAATTTATATTAATTTTATAATATTACATAGGAACCTACGCCCAAGGGCGTCGCCAAGGGGGGGCAAAGGGGGCAGCTAGCCCTAGAGACTCAAAAATTAAGTTAATACAAGGCATTTTAATGTAAAGAAAATACATACTTATCTATAAAGCCAATTTTGTTTATTTCGACGACTTTTATTTGGTTTTATAAAGTTCCATATCTCCTAAACGGGGTCTAATCCGGGGCCCGGGGACGTAATATTCGTATCTCTGTGCTTGTGATAGGCCTAGTCATAATACCTATTATGTTTCAGCTCTACAGTTCTGAATAGTTTTGGAAAAAACGACGTTTCCAATTCATACATTGAATGTGGTAATTATTTTTCTCAGTTCCTAATCGGGACTACCGAGTTGCAGCATCGATTTTGGTTCCATTGATTTTGGCACTACAAGTGTAAAACTTGATGTGCTTTTGACTGTACCTACAAATCATACTTTTCCCATCCTCCATATGTATATCAACTTGCCCCCCCCGGGCCATCGGCTGGCGACGCCCTTGCCTACGCCTCAAGTATTGTAAGTACCTAAAAATGCTGATCACTTTACAAAATCATTTAGCACTTACCATATCAGCTTATTATCACTTTTTACTCGTTCACCTTGATTCTAGTCTCTATGGTAAAGTATTTGTACTAGCTGGGCAAACCTGTGTGATCATCTATTTTAGTCGTGGTCGAATTCGAAAGCATGACTGCTTAGTCTGACCATGGCATCCAGGGTTCGGTAACAATTGAGAAATGCGGAATGCGGGTTTTGTCGAATCAAGATTTATAAGTTTTATAACACAACTAGCTGACCCTGCAATCGTTGTTTTGCCATATAAATGTTTGGGGTGGACCATCTTTATCACTTACTACCCTACCTACCCTGCCTACCCTGCCTACCCTGCCTACCCTGCCTACCCTGCCTACCCTGCCTACCCTGCCTACCCTGCCTACCCTGCCTACCCTGCCTATCCTGCCTACCCTGCCTACCCTGCCTACCCTGCCTACCCTGCCTACCCTGCCTACCCTGCCTACCCTGCCTACCCTGCCTACCCTGCCTACCCAACCTACCCTACCTACCCTACCTACCCTATCTTTCAAGTTGGATCAAACTGCATACGGTGTGCAAATTTGATTAAAATCGGTTAAGTAGTTTAGGAGTCCATCGCGAACAAACAACGTGACACGTAATTTATATATATAAGATGGTTAGACCTGCTGTATTGTAAGGATCAGAATGTTGGGCCACAAAAGGAATGAATAGAAGGCAATTACATGAAGCCTAACTGACAATACAAAAAAGGATATATATGTGTGGTGTTACGCAAATGAATAGATTATAACAACAACATTTAGTTAGTTTTGAGTAAATGCGATTTGAAGTTTAGAAGTGTGAACAAAATATCAGGCCAAGTTGTAATCATCGGTCATTTTTTGTTAGGGCAATGTCATCAGACCGCCAGGATCTTTTGTGCAAATATACTCGATGTGTAGATTCTCGTCATGTAGGTACGTAACTCAATTTCATAAAATTGTTGGTTGGATCTATTCTGCTTAACAGGGTCCAAATGAGGAAGTCTGAATAATGCAGAGGAGTAAGGAAAAAGACGTGAGGAAAGATTTGAATATGAACGTGGATGGCTATGAGAGTAGGGGAAGACCAAAGAAATGATGTATGGATTGTGTGAAAGATGATATGGGTGGAAAGGGGGGGCTACCGAGATGACGACATAGAGAATTAAGGAATAAATAGACATGTTTCGCCGATCCCGAATAAATTGAGATAAGGGCAGAAGAATAATTAATGATTTATCTGGTCGAATCGACTGCAAGAGCCAGCGGGGTAATAGGCCTGGTCCTTCAAAAAAATTGGGAGTTTGTGAAAACCATTTTTGGATTCAGGGATCCGTTTGCGAAATATTAAGCTTTAAAGTGTTAATTTTTGTTAGAGTCAAGTGTCCCCCCCCCCCTGCCAGCTAAATGGTTGGTTTTGGATGTGTGAAAAAAATCACAGTAGTAGTTTATATAACGAAATTAAAAGGAAAACTATCACAGCTAAGTAGGCTCTACAAGTTATCGAGTAATAATCGACCAACTTAACTTTGCAGTCGCAAAAACATGTTTTCCTATAGGTACATTCCGTATGGGAGAACATATTTTTCAACTACAAAGTTAAGTTTGTTTTTGGGATAAATTCATCCCAACTACGGAACCCTTCATTGTGCGTGGTTCGACACGCACTTAGCCGGTTTTTTACTTATAGGGATATCGCTGGTGAATAGCGTAACAATAAGAGGGGACGCTACGGATCCCTGAGGAACTCCGGCTCAAATGGGACGGGGGGAGGATAGAGCACCTTCGATTCGATAGCGGAAGGTGCGATTTGACAAAAAGTCTCGTAAGATGAGGACGAGACGGTCGGGCACCCCGAGTTTATAAAGCTTATATATTAAGCCGTTGTGCCAGACTTTGTCGAACGCTTTTGCTATGTCGAAGAATACTGCACCGGTCAACAAACCATATTGGAACCCAGCGCTTATGTGTTCGGTGATCCGGTGGGCCTGATGCACGCTAGAGTGGCAGGGAAAGAAACCCAAACTGTTCGTTGGGAATGAGGCCCTTGGTCTCGGCGTAGTCTCTGAGACGCTTATAAATAAGCCTCTCATAGACTTTGCCTAGGACTTTGAGCAGACTAATGGGACGGTAACTACCAGGCTCGGACTTGGGCTTGCCGGGCTTAGAGATACCGATGCCGGTGGCTTATTTCCATGCTTGTGGGAAGATGTTATTGCTCAGGGCACCATTGAAGATGGTGGTCAAGAGCATTATTAAGTGGGCTGGGAAAAGTTGGATCACCCTATTGGTGATTCCATCTGAACCGGGGGCTTATTTTGCAGGTACAGCAGATATTCCTCTTGATCTATGTTTAATAATCTATAGTACGACAAACTAATAAGACACGCTACGGTAGGCCATACCTCAGCGGTAAAAAAAAAACAGTACAACCTGGCCTGTTATTCTGTTGAAGCTCCGTACTTACGCTAGGTCAAAGTGTTACCACTGTCGTGCGTCCTACTGTACCTAATTATGTACCTTTGAAGTATCCTCCAAAAAACTTGATTTTGGAAAATGAGAAACTGAGCTGTGACCCTGTGACGGGTGTGAAGGTCGAATTCGTTAACGCTAAACTATGTACTGTACCTCAATAACGTATTGACCGGGGCGTGTAAATTCAAAAGCGGGTGCAACACAGACAGTAGCTGTTCTGTAACGCAGCCGCGTCCGTATGAATAAAGTATTACAAATACGATTACACTACAGACATTTGAAAACTGTTTGCAATGTGATTGGCTCCGAAAGACATTGTTTTGACAAAAACAACTGCTATACTACAGCTTATAAGTACTCGCTCTGTTTACTCTGCAGGTATAAAACTTCCTTGCGACGTAGCGCACCTTGCGCTTATACTAATAAATAGCCTGCCTAGCTGCGAGCAACTTGGAAGTAGCGCTCGCCGGCTGCTGCCACGGCATGGCGGCACCGCTCGCTTTGCTCGCTCGGCTCGCGCACTGTTGGTTACAGTTCTAACTTAACCCGTTTCACCCAGTTTACAATTTTTCGACAGTTTATAATCCAACGGAAATAATACTATGGGTGTCTGCGTTTAATCCGCCTTTTCATTGCCATATACAAACAAATGCGGCTGCACTATAAACCGCTGTGCTGCAGCTGGGATCGGACGGACTTTTACTGCTTTAAGCCATTCGCAAGATAATGTAGCACAGACTATGAGTGTCTGAAATCCAAAGAGCAAAGTCATTCGGGTACCCGAATGCGGGCTGTTATTATTATGATTTTCAGTCGGTATGAAATTAATAATTAATTTCATGGTGGCGGTGGTGTTAGTGTGAAGAATTATTCTTCAAACTAACACCACCGCCCGTACATGATTGATTATGATACTTCGTTACAATCAACATTGCACTGTTCAGTGACATCTGTCGGCGAGTAGCGGTTACTTTTTAAAGTAATAATTGTATTTTTTTTTACTAGTTTTATGGTGGTAAAAATACTTAGCATTGTTTTTCTACTAATACACAACTGTATTTTATATTTTTAAAGAAATAATGAAAAATTGAAATCAGTGAACCGAAAATGCGCTGAAACTAACCCATTAATTAATTTTTATGAACGCATTATTACAGCTGTCAAATATATATCAAGTTGTCATCTTGTGAGTTGTCAAATTACGTGGCTTTCACGTAGGGAAAACAAGCCTACATTCGCTTTTGATTATAGAAAAACATATTTTATGAAATTTACTATCAATTAAACAAAATGAAAAGTTCGTGGAGATCACTTAGTTTCGCCATTTTATTAGCGGCAGCATTATTGAATACAGCAAACTGTTATACCATTACAGTCGATGCCCATGCTGAGGAGTGCTTTTTCGAAAATGTTGAAGCAGATACTAAAATGGGTAAGCATCTTTTTCACCTAGCCAGTAAACAATGTGCGGCTTATTGAGAGTGTTCTACAAATAACTGCTCGACACATTTCGTACTAGTCTATGTGAGTTTTATTTTTCTTATAATAAAGATAGTTTAACGCCGGTGATAAAAAGTATGTTGCACAAACGTCAAGTGGTGATAGCACAGTTATCTTTAATAGAATAACCTATCTATACAAGTAACTTGATAATCATGTTTTACTTGTGATTATAACCTTTATTTACAGTTCTCACATACATTCTCTACTTAGAATGCTAATGAGGTGATACCATGTGACTGTACTAGGTATAACTGTACACTAAAAACATAAACTCAATCTCATAACTAAGTTGCAATCAGTAATGTGAATGTTAGTACAAACAATAGGTATTCTTTAAAGTCCAGTATAATAAGGATAAAATGTCTACTAACAATCAATGTTGTTCAACAATTCTACAAATCAACTTCATTTAATTCTCCATTTTTCCAGGTCTGACATTTGAGATAGCAGAGGGTGGCTTCCTAGACATAGACGTAACAATTACGGGTCCTGATGGTGCCGTAATCTACAAGGGAGAACGGGAGTCATCAGGAATGTACACATTCTCTGCTCCCACATCAGGACGGTACACTTACTGCTTCAGCAATAAGATGTCCACTATGACACCTAAGGCACGTATTACATACTAAGATTATATTTGGAAACCAATAAAGCTTAAAGGTTGATTTTGTGCAATATGTACGTGAAATCCTGGTTAATTAATTTTGAAAATTTGATATACACACCCAGTTCATTAACTTGCAACAATTCTACCACTGCTTAGTTATATCAGAAACATTACTACCACTTGAAACTATTTGAACAGATATATAGTGACTAGCTTACACTACTGATCATTTTCCAATATTTACTTTTCAATAAGCACAATTGATTAAACATATTATGGAGGTTTGGAACAAGGGTTTCACGAGTAATTTTATTTCATAAATTTTGATAGCCAGACATCCTACACAATAATATTTTACTGGTGTTTTCCACCTGAATGATTACTAATCAATGTCTTTTCTTCCAGGTTGTGATGTTTAACCTGGAGATAGGCGCAGCTCCTCAGGGCCAGACGGGTACCAAAGAGGAGGAAGTGAACCACAATAAACTGGAGGACATGATCAAAGAGCTTGCTACCACACTCAAAACTGTCAAACATGAACAGGAATACATGCAGGTATGATTAACAAGCTCGATATAAAGGCTGAAATGTACTGAAGCTATTAAAAATCATACAACCCAGGTGCATTAACATGACACCAGGCTGAAATGACGTTTATAACTTTACCCCGCACAGAGACGGCCAGTCGCCGCGCAGTTAGCAGCGGGAGTGTCTAGTTCCGAGGTGCCATGTTAATTCGCCCAGCTTGTACTATCAAAGAAACGCATATCTAAGCAATTTGAAAACAAAATCCTGTGAACACGATGACATCTGTTTAACGGCTGCTTTCTATAGCGGCCGAGCGTTGCAAGCAGAAATAGTTCTTACGGTGTACAGATGTGCGTTTCTTCGAAAGTACTTGTTTGTTAGTAGGTAGTATGCTCATTTACAGCATGCTCTCTGTGTGTGTAAAATAATGATACGCTGTTTACATTAACATGCAAATTTTACGCTAACAAGTAGCCTCTAATAGAAGTAAGTATGCTTTTGTGCTACTACAAATCATGTGTATTCCAGGCTTTACAAAAAGTTACATGCTTTTTAAAGCGCGTATCAGTAAGTGTAGGGTAGGACGCCTTCAGACTTAGTGAAGCGATGATCTTCGACAAGTACCTGGTAGCAGCTGAATGAGATTGGCTAGGATTGAGCTAGATAGCGTACAATTCATAATTCTTTCTTTTTCAGGTCCGCGACCGCATCCATCGCGCCATCAACGAAAGCACGAACTCTCGAGTGGTGATGTGGTCAATCTTCGAAGCTTCCGTCCTCCTCGTCATGACCCTAGGACAAGTTTACTACCTCAAGCGGTTCTTTGAAGTCCAACGCGTCGTGTAATAGTGCCGAAAGCATTTACAACTATACCTGAAAATTTCTGCAGACCAAGGAAATTTTTAGGTACAGTCGATTAAGAAGGGATATATTTCTTCCTAAGATAATTTGAGCTCTTTTTTAAAATAAGTACTTAGTGCAAATTACACTTATTGAGAAATATATCCTATTTTTTTATAAATATCTCGCTCCCTATATTTACTTTATGTGTCATTCATCACTAAGTGGAGAATTCACCTGTACAAATAATACATTGTCATAATTTGTTCGAATGTCGTATTAAAATGATGGAATGAATGGATACAGACCGCACCGAACTTTTTTTGTCACTATGAACTTCGTGACGAGTGGAAATTATCGTTAGGTAAGAACTAAAAAATAAATCTCGATTCACTAACACTTGCATTGTGCGATCGTGAATTCGTGACAGAGTCGCCCACGCCTCAAGCTCAAAAGATTGGCGCGGACTATACCTACATATAATTTCATGTATTTATGTGTTCATTTCATATAACATTTATGCTAACATAGGACGTATACACGCGCTCAAGTTCTATAAATAAAGTAGATACGGGAGCGGGACTGAGAGTGGATTCTTCGCGATCTGAAGTGTGTGTGGGTCAGTGTGCAGTTGTATGTTACGCATTTGATGACTAAATAAATTAATATTGTTTATATTTTTGTTTTTTATTCGGTGACTATAACCTTCAGTAATGATCCAACTCGAATATCAGACTCTCTTTGCATCTTTATTTAGCACTATTTTACTCAATGATAATATAGCATTCCACTAGTGAAAGAATTTTTAAAATCGGTCCAGTAGTTTTTGAGTTAATCCATTACAAACATACAAAAATCAAATCTTTGCTCTTTATAATATTAGTTTAAATATAAAATGATAAAATTTTTAGGGTTCTGTACCCGAAGGGTGCCAAACAGAACCCTATTACTAAGCCTCTGCTGTATGTTCGTCCGTCTGTCCGTCAGCGGGCTGTATCTCATGAACTATAATAGGTAGACATTTTAAATTGTCACAGATTGGGTATTTCTATTTATCGCTATAACAACAAATAAAAATTAAATAAAGTTAAGGGGGTTCCCATAAAAGAAACGCGTTTTTTCGGCGTTTTTTGCTCCATCTTAATAGGGTACGGAACCCTTCGTGTGCAAGTCCGATTGGCACTTGGCCGGTTTTTATTTATGTAACATTGTGTTTTGCAGTACCCTGACAGAGTTCATGTACAAAAACCGACAGTTAATCTTCGAGTATTGTAAAAATGTGTAATTTGCATGAGAGCAAATAAATAAATAATATATATTATATCAAAAACTATCATGCAAAGAGGTAAAACTGATACAAATATTAATTTAAGAAAATATATTTATATGTAACAATATTTCAAGTACAGCAGCACCAACAGTTACTACGAAGTACGAAATCATTCTGGAATATCTAATGTAATTGAAAACTATAATGCTGCTAATCATCTAAAAGCAATCAGATTGCTACTATTACATTACAAATCTTAATATTTCGCACTTCAAAAATATTATTGAAAATCTTCACATATATCTTAAGTTTAAAAAAAATATTCGCATGTTTTTAGAACTTTAAACGGACATCTTTTCACACTTGGCGAAAAGATGTCTCGTTTAAAGTTTGGGACCTAAATATAATAAATGAGATTAGTACTGACCCATGGCCAAACCAATACCTAGTGTGTTTACAGTACAAATATGTTCTTAATGTCCTTCGGCAAACCTCGTGTTTCGTCAGTCGTCAGATTTCTATAAGTTGCCCTTTGCACTTGGTGCAGACCGGACACTCTCAATCGACTTGGAAGTATATAGTGTTGTTAATACTCTTTTAACTTAATGTAATTCATTTTAAAAATGGTAGGAAAGCCAATAAAGTCGCAGGCACGACAGATAGGAAAATAGTTTTACAGTTCTATATAGTTCAAACGAAAATCAAAACAAAACAATAATAAAGTACTTAGTTCTGAATTCAAATTATTATACAAGATAAATCTAATAATTGATGGAAATGGAAATTAGCATTCGTTTGTATTCGAAATGCGATGATCCCCGAGGGACATTAAAAAAATAGAAGTACGTTGTTTGACAAATGAGAAACTACAGAATTGTCGACATAAAACTTATAGTCCGCGCCACCACTCAAGTCTCAAGTCCGATAGACACGGCGCGTGTCTCATTGGATTAAACTGCACTAAAAAACATGTACCTAGTTCCACAATTTTCCGCCGGACTTCAGTGGTGGCGCGTGCTCTACCTTCCCTTTGTGCGTCGCCACAGTTGAATAAGAAAAGGTAATGGCTGGCCATTGGTGCAAGATATTCTGAGTTTCTATTATTGGAGGTATTTTAGCCGCTCTTTGACAACAGGTTTTGCCTCTAAAGAGGCCTAAGGCACATACAGGGTGCAAAAAGACCCGTCACGAAGCCGTCATACTAAGTAACTTTGTGCAAAAATAATTGTTGGGAAACGACTTTTATTTTTTATCTGAAATTACACCGTTTGTAACGCACGCAAAACATTGTAGTTATGCGTGCATGCAACGATACAGGGATAGTGGGGGTATTTAAAGTTAAGTTAAAAGTTGGAACTTTGACCTTGAATATCTTCGTAACCAGAAGGTTCCCAGGTATGGTACAGTACTAAACAAGTTCTCATAATAACGGGAAAAACAAGTGATTCTCGGCTTCGTTAAGGGTATTTTTACACCCGTTATTATCAGAAATTTCTTAGGAGTAGATGTCAAGTCTGCCAGTAACGAGCGCGGGCACGACGGTGCCGGCCGGCAGTCTCTGCAGCGCCGGAGTGGAAGCCGGAAGCTCCAGGAGCACCTTGGCACCGCAAGCACTTAGCAGGCGACTGCTGCACTGTTGAGCGAATATAGACTTTATTAGTGGAACGGTAAGATGTATTTTTCAATGATTGAAAATCAGTCTACAGCAGTCTACTGCTAGACATAGGCTTCTCCATCAGCTGTTCTGAGCTATGGTCTATTCCAAAAGTTTCTGATGAAAATGTAAACAAATGGACCAGGAAACGTACCATCGGGGTAACGCATATCTAAGCAAATTGAAAACAAATTCCCGTGCACACGACCCTTTTTTTTCGTAGGTAAGCGATACTATAGCGGCCGAGCGCTGCAAGCAAGAATAGTCGTTACAGTGTACAGATATGAGTTTCTTCGATAGAACCTGTGGATGCAAACTTGTAGCGCCATTTACAAACTTATTGCTGCGATTTGATTATTTGAATTCTTAAACCCTTCTAAATTGTCATTTGATAAGTGAGGGTAATTTTATAACCTCAATTTTTATCGATGAGTTTTCAAATACTGGATGTTTTTTTTTTAGTTTCCAAATTTTTACAGGGTGTTCTACCCATGAATATAAACAACTTTCACTACGGGAGCAACTCCGAGGTCACGAAAAAAAATCTGCTGTTTCATACATTTTGGTCAAGTAGGTATTGAACTTTTGTATAAACAGCAATTTTTTTTTCGTGATTTCAGAGTTGGTCCCATAGTGAAAGTTGTTTATATTCATGGGTAAAACACCCAGTAAAAATTTGGAGACAGTATAAAATAATAATGTTATTCAAATTATAAATTGTTGGAAAAAGTGACAAGACATAAAACTTATGATTACAGATGAATGTGTTACTAATTCCCTTTAGAATCAGGGTTTATTTACTCTTTCATTTTATACTTTTGGAATAGACAATAGCTGCAAGTATTGACATTTGCTACGTAGCTAATTTTCTAGGCCTGCACCCTTCTGGTACTTGGCAATTATTCTCAAAAGAACATAAAATCTGTTTAAGCACAAAGCACATACCTGGCTCCCCAACATGGTAGCATAAGGCATGTCCCTATCAGCGTGCAGCTCTAGCGCCGCTCGTGCATACTCGGGCCTAGGGTCGAGTTGCACGGCGTGTGCCAGGCGCACGCGCAGGCGCGCCCAGCTGCCGCGCACGCCGCACGCCGCGCGCAGTGCACGGATCACGAAGAGGAGGGCGCATACATAGGCCGAGACTGGGTTACCTGGTTACAGTAAAAAATGGGCGATATTATTTATTTATCGGGCGTAATCGAGATCCTACTTGACAGACAGTGATAGCCACTGACTCACTTGACTGCCAAGTCAAGGCTCGTGCAGACCAGCGCGACACGCGACGTGACACAAAGGCAGCCTTCATAGGTCTCGAGTTCGAAACCTCAGACTTTTCGGATTCATGTTCGTATTGCATAATTATCACTTACTTCAAAAACGGTGAAGAAAAACATCGTGAGGAAATCTGCCTGAGAGAAATTTCTCGACAGCATGTGAAGCCAAGTCAGAGGCCCATGGGCGGAATAAAAAACTCTGACACCAGGTTAGTCACTAACCACACGAAAAAGAAAGAAGATCGAGGCCCATTTCGTAATAAAAAAAATATCAAAATAACATCACACCTGGACGGCCTCAAAGAGTTGGGCAGAGGTATTTAACATACCCACATTCCAGTTCCAGTTATGTTTAGACAATAGAAACAATATTTATAACATCAAATCAAATAAATATGACTGCCTCAACAATCTCTTCTCACGTTGATAGGGCCAACCAGGAAGGAAGAGACAACCAATTGTCTCTTGGTATTTGTTGTTTATTTCCAACTTTGTAAAGTTATGGTACCCCACTACGTAGCTATGAACTTTTCGCTATGAGCTTACTCAAAAACACTTTGGGCTTCTCTACCATTATTACTCCAATGTGTGTTATGTATGTCGTACCAGGTAAAGCAAAGATGTATTTTTTCTTGCCCTCGAACTCGCAGGTAGCGAAGGTGCACGGCTTGCCCGGCTTCATGCGCACGCGCCCGTAGTGCAGAGTGGCGTCGAAGTCCTATAATCATCATAATTATACCATGTGGGGACGATAATACTACAATAAATTATAACACTATCAAATACTAGTGCATAGGAGTATTTTGAAACCATCATATACCTAAATTCCAACATAGAAATTAAAAAAAACATCGGCACTCCGGGAGTGCCTACAGAAGTGAAAACTTAAACAAGATCGCCTTGGTGGAAGAAAAATACTTGCATAGAACATTGGTCTGTAACCTTTTCTAAATAAAGAGCACAATCGCGTTTACAAAAAAAAAAACTTCCAAAACCTTTAAAGTAAAAATAGTTGCATAGAGAACATTGATCCATAACATAAATAAAGAGCACAATCGCGTTTATTAAATTGAGGTGTCAGTAACGGTGTCGCGAGTTCAATTGTTTTTTCCCATCTCAAAAATGCCCAACGCGCCTAAAGAAGTTTTTTTTTCAAACAATCTGATTAGTGATGGGCCGACTGTAAGTTTTGCCGACTAGCTATAGTGGCTAATTGGATATTATGAATTTGATTAAATTCTTTATGTATTTGTTTGTAAACTAGGAACGTCATTAGTTAGATATAGGTACGAAGTTTAATTTATTGTCGTACTAGCTGTTGCCAACGACTTCGTCTGAGATTCAGTATGAAAAGTAGCCTATGTCCTTGTGCAAGTCATGGTCTACCCATGTGCCAAATTTCATTCAAATCCGTTCAGTCGTTTTAGCGTAAAAGCGTAACAAACGAACAAACTCACTTTCGAATTTGTAATATTAGTTAGGATTGACGTCCCTACCCTTTATTACCCTAGGTCGATAGGTTTGCCTTAGGTTAGGTTAGGTAGAAATTTTGTCATAATGATAATTTATCCCTCGTAAGTATTTACTTTTGTAAATTTACATAGGTTTAGTTTTTAGATATAAATGTACCAATATGCTTCTTCTCATAGTTATTAATAAATTATTTTATATCAGTTTAACTTAAAATTTTAGTGTTCCAATTTAATTCAAATATAAAGTGATGGCCTGAAACATAGGTTTGAATTAACCTATACTCCGTTTGAAATAAGATTAGACATTTAAACAAACCTTTTTTACAGTCCGTTCAACCGATTTTGACTTCTATACCGTAGGCATAAGGATGGCATTAAAAGCAAAAAAAGTGGTTACAAACCAACTGTTTACTGCAGCTGTCATTTGTCATGCCGCCATCGCAATAGAAGTCAAAATCGGTTGAACGGACTGTAAAAAAGGTTTAGTTAAATGTCTAATCTTATTTCAAACGGAGTATAGATCGGGCGGGTCGCTACCTAACATTGTAATTCCGAACCTCATTACTTGCACTTGTAACTAACATATTTTACTTTTAGTTTATTTTTAGGCATTATAATTGCTTGGAAAATTTTACTGTTGACTAAATATACACTTTTTGTAAACGTTTTCATTCAAATATATATTTGCAGTTCATTTCAACCCTTGTTGCCCCTGCTGCATGGTGGATACATTTACGGATTCAAGGCAAAAATCTCACATGCGTAGACCCAGAAGACTATCCATTTTAATGTTTACAGCTATGCTCGCTACTATCTCTGACGTCTCTCTGATCTATGCCGCGTCTATGCTCTCTTACCTTGAGCAGCACAGGTTTGAGCAGATCCTTCTCGCCCATAGACACGCCGCCGGTACACACGAGCACGTCGGCTAACTTGAGCGCGGCGGCTATGCCCGCCACTAGCTCTGGCGGAGTGTCGCGAGCTATGCCGCAGTCTATGCTGTCGTAGCCGTGCTCCCTGGGAAAATAACAATATGACATCACGCCTGGTATTCCTCGAAGGGGTAACAGAAGTGTACTTCCAATTTTGGATATTAGGTGGTGTACTTTTAAAGTCTAAAAACGTAATTATATTTTGCTCGAACTCAGAATTCCATGCTCTGCTGCAGGCACTTACAACAAATAATAATAATAAAATATTAATTTTTAGGGTTCCGTACCTCAAAAAGAAAAAACGGAACCCTTATAGGATCACTCGTGTCTGTTTGTCTGTCTGTTAGTCACACCCAATTTGCTCCGACTCAAAATTATGTATTTCTGTGACCCAAACAACGGACGTGTAAAATATTTTTTTTTTTTAAATACAGAGAATAGTTCTTCACTCATAGATTACAGAAAAACCTATAAGAAGTCTATGGTCTTAAAATAACATGGTAAATCTCTCAAAATTGTGCGTACATATTTACATTTACAGTTGGAATGCATGGGAGTACATGTATTTCAACTACAATGTTAAGTTTGTATTTGGGATAAATTCATCCCAACTACGAAACCCTTCATTGTGCGTGGTCCGACTCGCACTTGGCCGGTTTTTTTTTCTTTTTGATCTATCTTGAAACACATGTCGTATCTTAAAATAGAACATTATCATATGTAGGTACTATCATATTCATGTGTCAATCGTAGTGAATACTTGGCACACAACGTATTACGTCAAATTTAATTAATACTGATCTTTAATGAGCAGTAAGTCGTAGAATCGTAAAATTATCAGTAATGTTATTGCAATGAAGTGTGAGGTACTTGCAGTCAATAAACTGTGACTAATAAGGACATAGGCAACACACAACACATTAAGTTTATTTTTATCCTATTCTTTTCCAAGTTTTCTTTTTATCCTATTCTTTTTATGTTTATTTTTGGAATCACTGACATCGGTGAAAGAAAACATCGTCAGGAGATCTGAATCGCGTAAAACGCGATTAATCACAATCTGTTTCATTTTGACAGTTCAACAACTTTCATTGCTTTATTTACGTTGTTGAGCAGACAAATTGTTCGAACATATGGAGCAATGGATTAGCAATATCCTTCAAAATTATTCAGATTGTGATTGATCGGGTGTTACACAATTAGGGTGCTCCTCCACTTATAATAGGGTAGTTGCCTAGGTAAAAAAAAAGAAATTCTATTTAGTCCGTTTTTCAGATAATAAAAAAATATTAGACACGTATTTTTTGTTTTGTCATATTAATCAAAAATAACTTGGAAAACACGCATTAAAGTTGGGGAGTGGGGCTCGCTACGTCACAACGCACTATTAAATCTAGCAAGGCGTGACGTCATGCCACATTTTAACTCAATGTATCGCCGTCATCTTTTGATTACGTCAAAAAAGAAAAAATACGTGTCCAATATTTTTAATAATCTACAAGACGACCAAAAAATTTTTGGACGCAGACCTATTGTCTGAAATTGTCTATTCATACCTACTAAGCAAACGTGGTAATTAATATTCTCAATTTATTTGCCTCGCGATAGGATAATAAACCGAGTATAGCAGGAATCCGATGGATGCGGAAAGCACAAAGGGCCTAGGGGCCTACTCCCTAAAGACGAAGTCCTTAATTTCGGCCGAAGTTACGGGCGTTATCAACTCTGTATCACATACGGACATAAGATTAATTCGGGGCCCGAACTAAGAATGAATGACAACACGACTTGACAGTTGTCCCTACTCCCGGTGTACCCGTCCAAAAAATTGAGTTTGACACTCGTTTTGACGGATCAACTACTTTCGGACGGGGCCGCATCCTCGTTGACGGACTTAAGAGTAGACTCCCTGGACTGGACATTGTGACGATGCTTCGAGGAAGCCTATGTCTAGAAGTGGATGTCTTCAGTTAAATGATGATAATAGTATCTATAGCTAGTCTATAATTATCTATCTTCTAATCCAACATAGTATAAAACGTTCCGAGTCTATCTGTGTGACCAATTTCAACATAATTTGGAGAATTTATTCCGGAAACTTTCGGTGTACCAAACATTAATATTTAACTTAGCTATAGCGTGGCGTTGTTTGTAGTGCATCGGGGATGTTTACGGATAATAACATTGATGGTTTTGCGGCCATTGTTAGAAAAAGATGTGCATCCCTGATGTCACGTGTTCGCGGCAGCACCAACAGTATTCTCAGTGTGTTCGCAAATCGGTGGGATTCCCCGATATTGCGGAGGCGGATGCAGCTCCACGCTGAATTTTAATTTTATGTTATAATCTGTGTTTGTACCTACTAACACTAGATGTTAAGTAAATTGTTACTAACCCTATGGATTCTGTCTGAAAATAAAAATATTCTATTCTATTCATAGCATAGAAATCTTGATTTTATTACATGTCGCCATGGCACCCGCGCAAAACAAGGGCGGGTCGCTAGTTTAGCATAAATTATATATAATTTTTGAATAAAATAACATCTCTTACTTGAGTAATACTCTAAGCATGGTCCTGTTTGAGTCTCGTATGTGTGCCGGTTTGAGCTTCACCTCTGAAGGTTCTTGTAACTCGTTACCAGTGGATAGAAGCGCCACCTTAGGAGGCGCTCGAACTGTAACGTTTTGATATCCAGCGCCGGCCAGTATTCCGATTGTTGCGGAGTCTAGTAATTGACCTGTAAACAAAATTATTTGTCAAATTCACTGTTAATTGGTCTCTAGGTTCAGGTTTGATGAATACATCAGGGTAAGGGACGTAGAGCCTTCAGGCGTACACGAACGCAGAGCCCGGAAAGACCGAAACTTAGAAATAATGAAAGAAAAAAAAAATTGACCCAGGCACACAAGATACGTACAAAAAAAAGCTTAGTTACACAGCATTATGTGCCAAATAGGTGGAGTTCAGCACAAATGCCAGCCAGACAACTAGTGCCTAGCGCTGGTTTTTACCTGGATCTTAAGCGGTTTAAAAGATACAATCTTTTGGCCTTTACTTTCGACTCCACCCACTCTTCATACAACTCATACGCCATGCCGCCATACATATTGGAAGTGAACCCTCCGGGAGGGTTGCCGGCATTACGTTTGTGCTAAAGTTAACCATCGCGGACGGTCAACGGCATCAGGTTTAAAACCGTATTATAAAACACTGTAAAATGAAGTAAAATAGTATTATTAGGGGTCTTGTCGCTTTACGTAGTTTACAACCTTTTAATTTTTTTTGAATATTTGGAACCTGGAAAATAAATAAATAAAGGTCTTTGATTTTCAAACCAACGCATAGGTTGTTAAAATATACATCGGATTTTATTTTCACGGTTTATAATGCTGTATTCGCTAAAAAAAACCTACATTTGAAATGAGCCCTCAGCGAGGGCTCCCAGCATCCTATATGCAACTAGGTGAGCCCTCCAGGAGGGCTCCCGGCACTGAACGTGTTAAAAACTTATTGCTTTGTTGACAGGACATAGTATTAAATATAATAATCCCTAAATATAGCACCAATTATAGTATTAAGACCAACCTTTATCAACCAGCACAGTTCCCATGGCGATGTCGAAGCCCACATTCCTCACATCCTGCTGAGGCTCGGGCGCCTTCAGGATCTCTACTTCAAGCTCAGTCATGCCATCATCAGACGCTGATATTAGTTTAGTGTCCTCGACCTAGTAAAGGAAATTATTGATTTAGTCAACAATCCCTTATTTTCTGAGAAAAGATGGGGTAGGATAGAGGTACACAGAAAAAAAAACAGGCGGTTAATTTCGTTATATAAACTACTGTTGTGATTTTTTTCACACACCCAAAACCAACCATTTAGCCGGCAGGGGGCACTTGACTCTAACAAAAATTAACACTTTAAAGCTTAATATTTCGCAAACGAATCCCTGAATCCAAAAATGGTTTTCGCAAACTCACAATATTTTTGAAGGATCTTTCCAATGATACCCCCCCTCACCATGGGGTAAAAAAATAAAAAAATAAACATCACCACTTTACGTGTATGAGAGGTACCCTAAAAAAAATGTTTTTCATAATTTTGTTTTACCACTTTGTCGGCGTAATCAATATGTATACCTATGCCAAATTACAGCTTTCTAGTACTAAGGGTCTCGGAGCTAGACCGCGGACAGACAGACAGACGGACATGACGAAACTATAAGGGTTCCTTGTTTACTACGGAACCCTAAAAATGGCACTCTGGGAGTGAAAACTTGAAAAAGAAATCGGCACAGCGGTAATAAACGCGTTGATGTCTTTTTAATGGTCAAAAGCTGGTGTCGTAACAGTGTCGCGAAATCAATGGTTAAGTCCCATCTCAAAAATGCCCAACGCGCCTAAAGAAGTTTTCACTTCAAAAACATAGTTCTCTAAAGATTTCATCATCGTCAGCTCAAGGTTCTGAACACACAAGGTGCCTACTATATTTTCTGCCCGCGACTTCGTCCGCGTGGAAGTCAAATATACCATAAAACATATTCTATGGTAATCAACAATAGTTTAGCTTTCTATCAGTAAAACAGAACCGTGCACCTTGCTTCTAACGTTTCATAAGTGCCCATGTAGGTTTATGTGAAATAAAATATTTTGAATTTGAATGCTTGAGAGATATTTCTCGACGGCATGTGAAGCCAGGTCAGAGACCCATGGGCGGCATAAAACTCTGACATCAGGTTAGTCACTAAAAATACGAAAAAGAAACAAGAATTAGACCGATAAGATAGTATAGAACGTGGTTGCCAAGTAAAATCTATAGATATATAAAAAAGCTTTATAACCTCATTATATAAGATGAAAGATGCAGAGGTCATTGATATTGGAATCATAAAAAATAGTAATACTTATTCCGGTTTAGGTGAAGCATACGTTTTATAACTTTTTTTACTAGGAATCTGATTTGTTAACCAATTGAAGGTAAGTGTTTTATATAGATACTAGCTGACCCTGCAAACGTTGTTTTGCCATATAAATGTTTGGGGTGGACCATCTTTATCACTTACAACCCTACCTACCCTACCATAATTTATAAAAACATAATTTTTCTTCATATCTTTTTTTTCCTAAATTAAGATGTAAGCTATCCTATCTTTCAAGTTGGATCAAACTGCACGCGGTGTGCAAATTTGATTAAAATCGGTTAAGTAGTCCAGCGCGGACAAACAACGTGACACGTAATTCATATATATTAAGATAATAACTGTTTACTACATATCCTCCTATCTATCATTCATAATACAGGGTGGCAGGGACATCGACGCGAAACCTGTTACCATGGATGTATGGTGATGATGATGTATGTGGAGTACATGATTCTGATCCCCACTGCGTTGAAATTTTTTGTCGGTTAAACAAAAATCTGCTGTTCCATACATTTCGACCGCGTAGGTTACCACTTTAGGTAGGCCATTTTCCTATGAAAGAGCAGATTAAAAAAAATCGCCGAAAATTTCAACGCAGGGGGTTTCAGATTCATGTACTGAATCCATGGTAACAGTTTTTGCGTCGATGTCCCTGCCATCCTTTATACCTACCTACATGTAGTCAATTATTAGCACCACGACTGTGATTTATGGAACTTGTAATGTCATATAGGTACACTTGCATTCTTGCATACTAATTAGAAAACAATTAGTGTTAAGAACTGGGCACTTGCGCTTGTGCGATAACCTAGAAGTAAGGGCTCCCACACAAAACTGTGAATTCGCATCGTATTGTAAAAATCTATGAGCTCGGCCTAAGCCGTGCGCACTGCAATGCGATGCGAATTTGCAGTTTTGTGTGGGAGCCCTAACTGAAGTGAGTAGCAAGCATAAATAAAAATAAATTGATCTAAAATATCACCACTTGAATGCGACATAAATACAGTTGCTTGGTTATAAATAAATAAATAGTTGGTTATAAATAAATAAATAGTTGGTTATAAATAAATAATTCTAATCTTATCTCTAATACATTCCTTACGTCTTCTACTTCTGCCTAGCCTTTTCCCAACTATGTTGGGGTCGGCTTCCAATCTTGCAGCTGAATACCAGTATTTTACTTCTAAATTCTTGAGAATCGAGATGTCCAAAAACGGGCATCTTGGGCTAAAAAGTAGCTACCTACGTGTTTTTTATGGTATTCACATTTTCGGGCTCATTCTCGTTCGGACTCGAACAGACAAGCTCTACTTTATGCATTGCACCTCATCATCTACCTAGCCTTTTCCTAACTATGTTATCGGCTTCGATTCTAACCGGATTAAATACAAGTATTTTACATGGAGCGACTGCCTATCTGATCTCCATAACCCAGTCTGGATAACACGATACTTCTTGGCAAGACTGGCTGTCAAGACTTTTGGTATAGCAAGCAACCTATTCTGGTTAAAGGCTGATGCCTCATGATACTGATCGTGATATGGCCCAGTGCTTAAGGCCTCGCCTCTCTTGCAACGAGGTTGTGGGTTCAAATCTGGGCAAGTACCAATGAGACTTTTTAAATTCATATACACTTGGACATGACTGACATCGGTTAAGGAACGCATCGTGAACCTGGAGTTATAGTCTGTTAATATAAGTCTGAAATCGCCAACCCATCTTGAGTAGGCGTGGTGATCAATGCGCATGCTTTCTCGGTATGAGAAAAGGCATTTGCCCTGTAGTGATAGGACAATAATTAGGCTGGTATAAATGATACTGGTACCTGTACAACGCAGTCGGCTCCCGCAGGCAGAGCCGCGCCGGTGTTAATTCTAATGCACTGTCCAGAGCACAGGGGTGCGGTGGGCGCGTCGCCGGCCGTCACCGCCGAGCGTACGCGGCGTACGCCGACGCCATCTATGCTTAGGCAGGCGTAACCTGTGGTTGAGAAATTGATGATAATAAAACACCACCATGAACGATGAAGGTAGGTATAGGTTCATGTTGGTAAGGAGTATTGAGGAACAACAAACAACACGGAACGTTTTATATGTATACGACCTAATGAAAGAGAAGGAATGTCAGAATTTTATGAAGGCTAGGAGCACCACACAAAAAATATGTAGTTAAAAACAAAATCTGTCTTTATTAAGATAAATATTATTAAAATATTTTATCATGTTGTTTTTATGGCAACTCGTGATCACACTTGCTAAGTAGCCCAGTAAATAACAACTATCCTAAATTGGCAACTAGCGACCCGCCCCGGCTTCGCACGGGTATAAGCCGGGTTATTATACATATAAACCTTCCTCTTCAATCACTCTATCTATTAAAACAAACCGCATCAAAATCCGTTGCGTAGTTTTAAAGATTTAAGCATACATAGGGATATAGGGACAGAGAAAGCGACTTTGTTTTATACTATGTAGTGATGCGCATGTACCTAACTACGGTTTTTTTCATATGTTATTAAGTCCCCTGAGAGTAGTTTATACCCAACCCTGAAAACCTTATGCTACTTCCATGGTGCACGAAAAACTGCGAAATTCTGGAACTTGTTTCAGTATTTTGAAAAATATACTATAAGGACGCATTTTTAGGCAACTTTGTTCAATTTTTTTTTTTGTGAATCAAGCTAAATTTTAGCAAGGAATCGGATATCGGAACGTTCACAGTGATCGGTGGTGGGATCGAAATGAAAACCTAGCTAGATTCTCGATGGATACCCACAAGATACAGCTATGAGGAGTAATATTATGAAATCATAATATATCGTAAATTTTTCTTTTGATTAATAATTTATTTATTTATTTGCTCTCATGCACATAACACATTTTACAATATTTACTGTCTGTTTTTGTACCTACATGAACCCTGTCAGGGCACTGCAAAGAACAATGTTGGTTTGCTGTTGAGTTTGTGAACAATTGTCATAAATTTAGTCAAAACTTGTAAAAATACAATCAAATACCTCTGTCTGTAATATGATGGGTGATATGATTGTAGCAGTGTCTTTATTTGTTGATGGTGTCCATATTTTCCTGTATCTCCCAGTATACTTTGGTCACCTTGTATTTGGTCGGCAATGGACATTATTGTGTCGTCGAGTTTCGGTGGAGATTGTCTCCTAACAGCGACACACCATTTCTAATCTGCCTTATAGTAGTTTTGCACGATGGGCAGCGCCATGAGTTAGTTAATTTACTTTTATTTTCTACATAGTACGATGAGGTCATGTTGATGCATCGGTAGTGGTCAAGTTTTGGGCATGTACTACATCTTAGCAATTCTCCGCGAGCTATTGGGTGTTTACATCCAGCACAATTCATTTTTGTGGGTAGGTATATGATCAAAATGTTCCGTGCAGTGATAGTCAGGTTAATTAACTTAAAATACTATCAGTTCATCATGACAACTACTTATCACCTGCATATATTTATTTAGTTGTATTATCACTTCCAAAAACAGGTGTGATAACATAAAAATACTGTTACCGTGAAGCAAAGTAAATGCATATCATTTTAGCTTCAGGGTCAAATAATTTCATGAAAACGTCTTTCATGTGCTTAGTGGTTACGCAGTAGGTACATTATTATGTTACAACTAGCGGAACAAATTGCGTCAATGACTATATAATTTAGGTGCCCACTGGAATATAACATCAATAGTTTGATCTGAGGGCCTACCACAAGCTCATAAAGCAGTATTATTTTAATATTACTTCAGTGTGGGAAAAAGATGAAGCTCTACAGAACGTATAGCTCCATCTCTTTCTCCCACTGAAGTAATATAAAAATAATACTGCTTTTGAGCTGGTGGTAGGCCCCCTGAAATTTTACGTTTCGAGTTTTCGACTGTTTTAATAAAATGGACCGTGAAAGTAAAGATTCCAGACAAAAATATCCGCCGTGTACGCGTGTCGTGTAGGTTAACGGGAAGTACCCTATAGGTTTTGATTAATTAGAGTTTAAAAATATGCGGCATAAATGGTCGTATTTTTTATTGCAAGTATTTGATATCAATTTCAACTTGATGAGAAAATGGGTTAACCAGACTGGTGGAAAACGAAATTAGTGTAAAAGGGCTCCGTTTTTTCCTTTTTGAGGTAAGTACGGAATCCTAAAAACGTCGTAAAACCTTTCATGCTGCATCAGCTTTTAGTTGAAATGAATTGTAATGAATTAATTCGCTTTAATTTCTCTATATTAAGCGAAATGTGGTTCCCATCAATAGTGCAACTCGAGTTTACGCGAAGATTGAACTCACGCCCTATCGCTCGCCAACCCGATGCCCTTACATTTTTAGGACTTATCGCTTTTTTTAGATTTATCATACTAGCTTACTAGCTTCTGCCCGCGACTACAACTACGTGAACTTTAGAATGTGTCATTTACCGGGATAAAAGTATGAAATACATTGTTTTTATATAACTATTGCATTACACGGCGCACGCCAGTAAGGCTGCCTGTCCACTGGAGCGGAGCGAGGCAGCGGAGCGGAGAAATTTGCCAATATTAACCAATAGGAGCAGAGCTCTGAAGCGGAGTTTAATTTAATTGGTTAATATTAGCACATTTCTCCGCTCCGCTGCCTCGCTCCGGTCTACTGGACAGGCAGCCTTAGGTTCCCAGTCGACAAGATTTTTTCCGACATACATAACATCACGCCTTGTTTCCCCGAAGGGTTGGGCAGAGGTGTCCCTGTACACCCACATCCTCAACCAACAACATCCCCCCCATCCCGACATCAAATCCGCTAGTTAATTATACACCAAAACCTTCCTCGTGAATCACTCCGTCCATCGGTGAAAACCGTTTGAAAATCCGTCCAGTAGTTTTTGAGTCTATCACGTTCAGACAGACAGACACGGCGGGGAACTTTGTTTTATAATATGTAAGGATACTGATAGTGATTTCCAAAATGAATGACTTGCATACGAATGTTATATCTGCCCAAAGCAAAGCAGCTATCAAATTAAAAAAACAATGACTACAGCCTATTAATGAATTAAATGGTCCTTGTAGTATTATACTATTGAACAATGATATTATTACAAAAGTAATTAAATACCTGTGATTGAAGTATTGACGATTTTCATAAACGTGTTTGATTAAAAAATAATTTAATCTTTTAAAATTTTTGTAAAATTTATAATACAGGTACTAGTTATGTATTATGAATTTATTAAGTTTGTGGGTATTCATTGAAAAGGTGACCAAACACAGTAATTAGATACTTAAAAAACTTTATAGGCAGTGGCGTAGCGTGAGTCACTGTCGCCTGGGGCGGAGTCATAATTTGCTGCCCTTTTGACGTCGTAAAAATAATAATGTTGGTTTTGGTGAGAAAAAACGTAACGAAATGAAAGAATTGAGCGAAAAATATTTATTTCAAAACCATGTACATGTGTAAGTAACATGACATGACTGTGTTAAAAACGTTAATAATTTACACTACCGTAAAAGTTCTTGAAAATCACGAGCGCAGTCGGCCCTTGGTCGTGTTTAGACGTGTACATCAGGGTTGTAACGGATGTCATATAACGGATGAGGATGCGGATGAGGATATCGAGATAATCGGGTTTGAGGATGCGGATGAGGATACGGATATTGGAAAATTCCTTATTGAGGATGCGGATGAGGGTGCGGATGCAGATGTCGTACAAAAAATAGCCCTTGTTTTTATAGTATTTATATAGGTTGTAGGTAATTATTTGGTAGGTAAAAAAAATTGAATATTAAAGTTGTTAATATTCACCGAGAGGAGGCCTGTGTCCCAGCAGTGGGAACATTATAGGCTGATTATGATATGTGATGATGAAATTTGGTAACTGAAATTTCAAATTGTGGAGTCAAATGCACAACTTTAATATTCAAAATTAAGTAAAGGTAAATTATATTTGATAAAAAGTAACTGGCAGGCCGTTTCGCCTTCTAAGGGGTTTCTAAGTTTATCATAAATAAGGGCCTGCTCCACAAAATAATTGTTATTGATACTTGCCAGTGGCGGTGATAAAAAAAAATCGAATGATTTTATACCCAGTAAGCCGACGTAAACACAGAAGTAATATAATCTCGGCGGGATTTTATCGCGCACTGGATTTTCAACTCTCGGTGTTAAGCCGAACGTTGAGAATCCAATGCGCTGGGACGCACTCACGTCCCAGCGCAAAAAACACACTGTTGGATTTTTAACTCTCGGCGCTCAGCAGAGCGTTGAAAATCCAGTGCACGAAAAAAAAAATCGCTGCTATTTTATCACGTCATAGGACAAGGACATTGCGAATTCAGCCAATAGTAACGCGTAACTCACTTATCGGCCCACCCATTTACCTCGGCGCGAGTTTTTAAAAATCCACTATTTGTGCAAGCAAGGTAGGGTCACATCCTCATAGAAATTATGAGGATGCGGAGCTTTTAAAATCAAAAGTTGAGGATGCGGATGTTTTGCGGATATCAAAATGTATGCGGATGCTCCGCAGTTGCGGATGCGGATACGGATATCCGTTACAACCCTGGTGTACATGCATGGTGTTAAGGTGTGCGCGCGGGGCGTATGCGGGCACGCACACTGTCACACCATGCGTGTACACGTCTAAACACAACTAAGGGCCGACCGCCACTCCTGATTTGCAACAATTGTTTTGGACGGGAGGGACTTTTAATGTGTGCAAGTGGGTAAAAGCTAACTTCTTCAAAAAATAATTGTTTGCCGCCCTTCTAATGGTGGCGCCCGGGGAGGTCCCCCCCCTCGCTACACCACTGTTTATAGGCATAGGTAAAGAGTAAATTGCAATCAAAACAGATTTAAAATTGTCATAACATTGAGTCAGCGCTAATTTTCTGTTAATTTGACTTTAGCAGAGTTATGTTAGATTAATGAATGTGTCAGTGTGGAGTTAGTACAACCACAACCTCATTCAAGGCCATTCCTATTATATTGTGTAGTTTAATTATGTAATATCGAAGCAAATTATGACAACTGATAAATAACTTACCATCTTTAACTGACGCAGGAAACGGTGGCATGGGCTCCTTCGCATGCAGTGTTTGTGCCACAACTCTTCCAAGCCCTTCTTCAATGGTCACTATCTCTAGCCTTTCCTCCCATTCCGCCATCACATCATCAACTGCCTTCCAAGCGTCAGACATCTCTATCATTGGGAACGGAGACTCCCGCGGTCTTAAGGCCACTTTAGTAACGTCCACGTTACTGCTATGCCTACACGTGTGGTTGAACTGCATGTTATCGTGAATGTAGGTTACTTCGGCCACCTCATTGTGTATCAAGGATATTGCATGCGGTAGGATGGGTTTCACTACTTCAAAACATTCTATGACCGCTTTTTTGCTGCCAGGGAAGTTTATGATGAGTGTTTTGTCCCTGATACCAGCTACAGCACGGGAAAGTTGGGCCATTGGTGTCTTCTTCAAACTTGCAAGCGTCACTGCTGTAGCGATACCTGGCACTTCTCTCTGTATTATCGCTTTTGTGGCTTCAGGAGTAACATCTCTAGGAGTCAATCCCGTCCCTCCCGTAGTCAAAACTAGATCTAGGTTAGTTTCACAGAAGTATTTGAGCTCCCTTTCAATGATTTCTTTTTCATCAGGGATAATGATTGTGTGCAGGTTAGCTTCAGGGAATAGTTCTCTGACAAAGTCAGCGAGTGCTGGTCCTGACGTGTCTTTTGTGTTGTCTTTAAAACATGTGTCACTAATGGTGATCACTGCTACTGCTTTCACCATCTTGAAAACCTTTATGAGATATAGAAATAATTATTTTTAATACATCCATTATGTAAGTTGTTTGCCAAAGAAGTAGTTAAAAAGTTATAATCAATTATTCAACTTTCGAATAAAGAATTCTAATTATCTTTATCGCAAGCATGCAACCAGTGAGAATCAGTGAGTTTGGTGACAAAAAAAAACAAATTCTTAAAAGTAAATAAAAAAATCTGTTTACCTTTTAACGCCACTGGTTGAAATATTTTAACTGATACGCTGGTGAATGAACCAATAGACCTTATTACATCACACTGATAAGTGATGTAGTTATAAAAACACAAATATAATAATAACAGGTCCAACAGTCCAACACCGGTCCCAATCAATCACAAACTAATTTTTATCAAAACTGTACACAAATGTCAGCTATTTGACATTGACAGATCAGCAGGAAGGCAACCACACGGCATAAACAAATGCGTTCATTGTATTTTTAGTCGAATAATAACTTCAAATGAACAGCAACTCTAATCATCGAATCAAACAACAGATGAACTCAGGTCGACATAAAAGAGTCTGACGTGGTGACATTTGGAACTAAATATTTAACTGTCATGCTTATGATGATTGCCCTACTTTGCAGACAAGTGCTGTTTTGAGTCACCCACAAGCAGCGTTTTTTTTCTCATTTCCCATTCGAAGTCATCTAAGTGCGATAGTGGCGCCCTCATATTGTTCACTTTTTTGCCAAGCTATGAGCAAGCATACCAGAAAAAAAACACCATTTAAAAATTAAACAGAATTTTATAATAAAAAACTAACTGAAAACAACATTCAATACCCATAAATGCAGGCTCATAATTCTAATTTCTAATAATTATTAAGGCACAATTACATTACATTAATACTGTTCACCATGACGATACATACATTTTATACCTATTACGTAATTTGTTAACAATATTCTTGTCTAGTGGGACGGCAGTGCATGTTTGTATAAGGTTCTGTAGCGGCGCGTACCGGCGCAAAGCGACAGAGTTGCCAACTACAAGGAGTTTGTGTTTCGCTCGAGTCACGCTTACGGCTAAACGACGCTGATCGTTTAGTACTTCGCCTTCCTGTAACACAAATTATTTTCTTTATAGTTCTCTGGCAGTAACTGTTCTCAGAGAAGAACAATGGGACTATGAGACAGTACTGGCCGACCAATAACATGAGTATTCTGTTGAATTCTACTCGTTCTATACGGGGTGACAGGGACATCGACGCGAAAACTGAAACCATGGATCAGTACATGATTGTACCCCTGCGTTGAAATTTTTCGTCGATTATTGAAAAATAGAATCATGTACTGAATCCATGGTAACAGTTTTCGCGTCGATATCCCTGCCACCCCGTATACTACAACTGCTTTAATGGAGACGGTACGCGCGGTTAATGAAGCTTTGGAATGATACTGCCTAAGACAACCCCTGGTCGCCCACTTTCGTAGTGGGCTACATAATTTCTCCACAAATTGTTGTCTATGGAAGCATCACACTCATTTGTATCACTTGTTCCAATAAATTAAGAACAGTTACTAACCTTAACTTTCTTGTCGTCATTTTTGTCGGGGCGTCTAGTACAGGAGTATATGATGACGGACTTGTCCCTTCCTTGGAACTGGTCCACAGTACTGACTTCTACCGCGAGGTGTGAGAGGGAACGACGCAGGAGTGACACTTGGTCACGGTACGGGGCTATGACGCCTATGTCCGATGATTTGACGTTGCCCTGTTGGAAATTACATAATTTGATGTAAGAATTCTTTGGCTAGCTGTGTTTACTCAAAAGCACGTCAGTAGTAACATTAGTTGAATAACGAAAACCACCTTTACTGCTTAAAGAAATAAAGACGCAGTCAATATTAATCTTAGGTAATAAAACTACTGCTAATCAGTAGGGTCTGGAGGGCTCTGCTGCTTTATTGATGAAGTCTAAGAAAAACATTTGACAATCAAAAAACAGTGGCACTCCGGGAGTGCTGACAAAAGGTAAAACTAAAAAAAATACTTTCAAAACCTTTAAAGTAAAAACACTTGCACAGAACATTGATTCGTAACGTTATATAAATAAAGAGCACAATCGTGTTTACAAAAATGAGGTGTCGGTAACGGTGTCGCGAATTCAATTGTTTTTCCCCATCTCAAAAATGCCCAACGCGCCTAAAGAAGTTTTGTTCTCATATTTCAGCATAATAATTAAGAATCTCCCTATACTCTATAACCTTTACTACAATAATGTATCACCAACCTGTTTCAAAGCGTCTACCAATGCGATAACAACACACGCTTCTATAGGATTTGCGCAAGAGTTCTTATTGTTGGCAACATCGACATCTTCTATTGTTGCCACGTCTAAGAACAACGCTGCGTGCTGTGGTTCGGGACTACAGGTCGTGGATAGCCACGGTGACTCTGATAGGTGAGGTATTTTCTGAAAATATAACAAATTAATTAGGGAAGTTATATGCAGAAAACCAGCAGTGCAAAAATAATTCAATAAAATAATAAATAGTTCAAGAATCAGTCGGTAAATGACGAATCAAAGCAAAACCAAGATGGCGACAGTCTTTAAGATTAATTAGGCTGCAAACGCACCTATCAGCACTATGCAGTGACAAAGCCGAAATATGATGATGACTGCCCAGGGCTATGCAACGATCACATCTATAGTTGTGGAATTCACATTCCAAAGTCGACATTAAGACACCATCAATAAAAACAGTGGCCGACAGAAATGAAAACTTGAACAAGATCGCCTTGGTGGAATAAAACTACTTGTATAGAACATTGGTCCGTAACCTTTTCTAAATAAAGACCACAATCGCGTTTACAAAAAAAAAAACTTCCAAAATCTTTACAGTATAAATACTTGCATAGAACATTGATCCGTAATGTAATATAAATAAAGAGCACAATCACGTTTATAAAAATGAGGTGTCGGTAACGGTGTCGCGAGTTCAATTGTTTTTTCTAATCTCAAAAATGCCCAACGCGCCAAAAGAAGTTTTTACTTTAAAAAAAACTATTATTTTTCTGCTTTGTAATGTCTAACCCTCGGGTTTTAAAACATTTTAGAAGTTACCTACTATAAAATATAACACAAAAGAGTGTCTTCTTTACTTACTAGCACATCTATATCCAACCTAGCTAGTGCTATGTTCTGGTCGGCACACTTGAGCCGGTCGTTGTAAGCCACGCGGTTGGCGATGTCGGCCAGAGCTTGGTTCATGCGGTACTGCAGCTGTAAGGTAGATGTCGCTTCTTCGCACATCAAGCGGTGGAACAGGCTTTCTTCCATGCCTAGGCGTCTGGAATGGGAATGAAACGTCACATACATAGTGGATTTTTAATTTTGTTGAAACTGAACGTATGGTCGTCCTCGTAAACCATCACCACCCTAAGGTCGTTTGTCCACCGCACCGTGAACGGGATGTCAACGAGAACGAGATTGTTCTTACCCTATCCTATATTATATCATGACAGTAACTTATTTATATTATATAAATAAATACTTAAATTAAAAATTATGGACATTTAATGAACATGTAACAATTAGTATTAATTAATTAAACACAGTGGTTTTAATATTGTGACACTGTAGCACATTAAACTATTTATATTGGTGTGCCCTAACAGGGTTCATGTATGAAACCTAAATACTTGTAACAACTTGTAAACTACATGAATGCATAATGATGATTATGATGACGACGTCAAAGTAGCGACATTACATTTACTATGGCCGCGTAAACTCGTTTCTCGTTGACGTCCTGTTCACGGTGCGGTGGACAAACAGCGTAAGGTTGAATGTCACTTGCACGTCATAAAACGTTAAGGTCTTTCTTTGTAAAGTTTCCATTTACTGGGAATTGTGTGGAAGGTGAATGATTTATTTCAATTTTAGGCACATAAAAGGCACTTTAGAACAGGAAATTTTTCAAACAATAGAATTGATTCTAGTCGCTTGTAGTAGGATCTCTAGGCTAAAATCTAGCTTGTAGGCATAAAATAATTTGCATTTCATTTTAGTCACGCATTCAAAATCGAAATGGTTTAAAAATATAAGCATTAAATGCGAAAATATAAAATATTAAATTGATTTTGAGTTTACCTTGCCGCTCGGCTCCTGACTACGGGCGGCAACTGTTCGGGGTCTCCCACTAAAACGAACCTCTTCGCTGCGAATAAAGGACGCAATACAGTGCTCTGCAAAACCTGCAACAATTTATATGCTTTAGGATTATAAACCTTAACTCAGTCAAATATGGTCCAGTTTTCATTGAAAATGAAATAGTACAAATCGTTTTTGTCAAGCCAAAATAACGATGTTTACATAATTATTGCTTCTATTTATGTGTGTATGTTTGGGCCTGCTGTTGTACCTTTGTGTTTTATTTATCTAAAGAATACTTTATTTTTACCTGTGTAGCCTCATCGACTATGCAGATATCGAAAGTGGTTCGCGAAAGCATCGCGTGCGTGGCTCCCAAACATGTCACTCCCACGACGTCCTGCAAATATAAACTTTTGTAATACTGAATATATTGTATTCCACAATGTAAACATTGTGGACCGTGCCAGGCATAGTAAAGTTTTGTTTTATTTTTAGGCCTGTTCTTGACCTCGATCTCGCCTGGTAGAAATATTAAAAACTAGCTGCGCCCCGCGGTTTCACCCGCATAAGTTTCGATCCCGTAGGAATATCGGGATAAAAAGTATCCTTTGTCCTAACCCACCCCGTAGGAAAATCGGGATAAATACTATCCTTTGTCCTAATCCAGTCTCAAAGAAACATCGGGATAAAAAGTATCCGTTGTCCTAACCCAGCCCGTAGGAATATCGGGATAAAAGTATCCTTTGTTCCCTCGCGTTTTAGCGTGAAAGCGTAACAAACAAACAATCTCACTTTCGCATTTATAATATTATTAATTAGGATAACATTACCATAGAATCATAGAGTGCAGCGAGTTTCTCAGGCGTGTCGCAGTCCTTGGTCAGTGTTTGTTCGCTTCGCTTCTGCAGCGCGGGAGCAACGCGCGCCGAAGCGCCCAGGCGCAATATACGCAACGATTCTGGTAACCTGATGAAGTAACGCGATCGTTGAATAAAACGTGATCTATTATTCTGATGACTTCCTTTTCATGCCTTAGTTCTTATAAATGTTACTTGGCATGTACTTTGGCTTAGATACGTTCCCGTCTTTATCTTCATCTGTAGTTTGACATTTGTATATTACTTGTAGTTTGACAGTTGTGCGACATTGACAGGAATAAAGTTTAGCCAAAGTAGAACAATTTTACCTAAAAATAAAATTGATATTAAGCATACTTACCTTTCTCTAAGCCACAAATTGAGATAGCGTATCCGGTTCCGGTACGGTGAAGCGCTATAAGCCCCGCAGCGTCATATCCGCCCCAATCCGGCAGGTAGTGGGGATACGTTTGCGCAGCGCGCGACGATATCCATGAACCTCATTGCGGCTCAATTTACCGTGATTGATAAGGATGTCAATCACATACATTTATAATTAAGAATCAGCAGACAGAAATATAAATTGGCTTAGAGAAAGGTAAGTATGCTTAATATCAATTTTATTTTTAGGTAAAATTGTTCTATTAAGCTTGACTGTACCTTTCTCTAAGCCACAAATTGAGAAGTGTTTGTTATCGACTGCTGGATTGGGACTAAATTAGAACGCCAATGTGATCAACAAAGTTGACATTTTAAATCAACAGAATTCGTTCCTGTAACACTACATCGATATTACGATTAGGTAAATCATCTTCTCGTTTGAAACAGATTACTGATCTGATTTGAAGGACTTGATTTATTTATAGACCTGTCCTTGATTTCTTTTCAAAAAATTTGTGAAATGTCAAAGCAGAGCGCCAATATTTTTCTCCAAAATATGATCAATGGGAATATTATCTGACCAACTAGCCGAGGTTACTGCCGATCGCACACTACCTGGACTAATGTTTATTCCAGCTTGTTTTAACAATGACTTAATCCAGCCCCCTATGATGGTGCAGGTAGCTGGTTTGGGTTCACCACGTGTGCCAATAAATAAGCTCTCAATATTACCCTTCGATCATTAGAGTACTCTAGCAATTTGTCGATACAATAAATTGAGTCAATGTTAGAGTTCGACTCGCTTTTAAGTATACAGCAACCGGATTGCTTATATATAAGTTATATTATCTTTATCAGTTTTGGGCCCAAAAATCGGCCAAAATACTATACATAGAATTATCACTCCTTACAAAGTTTTCTTTATTTATACTCAATAATGTAAGGTCATGGACTCTGCGCCCGGAACACAATAAAAGAAGAATTGCAGTTCTTTTAGAAATTTTGAACAATTACATTTTGGAGAGAATTTTGTCAACTTAAAATCGAATTAAAACATTAATGTCCCAAATAGGAGAGTCTGGCCGAGTTTTAGCTTTGGGTGGCTGTTTTAATGCTATACCCTTTAATACTTGCTTTATAATGATGTGAGAACTTAGTGAGAAGCCGCTAGGTGGACGACAAAAGGTACATACCACAGAGTTATGGACTGCAATTGTATTATAGGCAAATTAAAGTTAAAGATGCAAATCAGTTAAAAATCGAGACACATCTTCAGGGGATGGATTACACATTATTGCCACGTGACCATTTACACCATCGTGACCATGCCGGCTTATAAGTATTTAAGGTCGATTTCCTCCAGCTACCTTCTAAAATTTCTATCTGATTTTTCTGCCAAGAATCTAATAGCGATGACCACCCTGTATTAATCACACCTTTAAATTCAATTGACGAACTTGTGGAGGCGGTCGATTGGTTGTTGTGTATCAAGACTTGGTCCAAATTCCTCACCTGATAGGGAAGGCGCATGGAGCGAACCACCAGATCTGCTCTGCAAAAGACCTCCCAATCGGGTGCTATCACCAGGTGCATGCCGGTTGCCTGGTTCAGGTGCGATAATACTCTGGGTATTAGACACGGTGGTGGGAATACCCATGCTAACCTGTAGTGCCAAGGGCGACCGCAGGCATTGTGAAAAACAGCCGCCTGATCTAAATCCAGACTCACATACCTGGGTACTACATGAGCAGTTCGTGATGTAAAAAGATCTATTTCGGGAACTCCGATATGCTAATAAAATTCCGGTAGGACAGGGAAGTAAATGCCGTTCTGTCGGGGCAGATTTCCTTGAAAGCCTCTGCTACGTAGTTGTCCAGTCACGAGCAAAAACATGCATACACTCATCAAAATTCAAAATGATTCTCTCGTGAGAATAACGATTGCAATTTGACATAAGTCCTATGTAGTGTGGGACTGTGGGTTCCAAAATACTATATTCCTAGAACATACAATAACCCATCATCTGTTACGACGCCTCATTAAGGTGGATAACAATTAAAATTCTATTGTGTCTCGTTAATGACAGTTGAAAGGATAACAATCAATACAGTAAGAGAAAATAACTCAAAAAAGTTGATAACCGCATACCTATTAGTGCTCGTGACTGTATCGACCGGGAAGGAGATATACTGACACATGTATGATTCTGTATCCACCACTGCAGGTTCAGAATAACCTTTACGAACAGCTGTGTTCGACCTTTTCGCAATAGGAAATTGCTGAAGGTCAGCATTGCATGAGAATTAAGCGCCCTCGCAAGACTACGAAGCTGGCAAAATTACAAAGTCCTAATATACTCTTACTTACCTTGGTGGCTTTTGCCATTTTCGATGTTCTCGATTGCAATAAGCGAACCTTTGCTGGTGGTAGTATTTTGACATTTTGCCAAGGATCCCACAATATCCCCAGATACTTGATTGACTGTTGAGCAGTCAATACAGATTTCTAAAATTTTATTACAAAGCCAAGGGACTGCAATAGTCTTACCGTTAAGTTCGCGTGACTTAGCAGTTTCTCGATTCTGATTCGCCAGGAGAAAATCGAGATATACCAGCAATCGAACTCCTTGGTCTCTTAGGATCTGCGCGATCCAATTCGTGAGGCTGGCAAAAACCTTCGTAGCTGTTCTCCTTGGTCTCTTAGGATCTGCGCGATCCAATTCGTCAGGCTGGCAAAAACCTTCGGAGCTGTTCTCCTTGGTCTCTTAGGATCTGCGCGATCCAATTCGTCAGGCTGGCAAAAACCTTCGGAGCTGTTGCCAAACCGAAGGGGCGGCAGGTAATTTGCCAAAGTTGGTCCGATACTATAAATCTGAGGAAACGTCTGTGTCCTGGCGCGATTGGCAGGTGAAAATATGCATTTTTCAGGCATACTTTCACTAACCAATCCTGTGGTTGGAGGAAGTCGGGGACTTTGTACATGTTCACCAATCGAAATTTGTCTATTTTGACATAGTTGTTTAGCCATTTTAAATTGAAGACCGGGCGAAACGAAGACGTCGCTTCTTTTTGTACAAGAAAAATTATTGAGACAAAGCTCGGAGTTAATGAAGCTTTTTCTAACACCTCTTGATCACTTCTTTAATTGCATTAAGATTTCTTTTGAATTTATTGTGTGAAATCTTTTGGAAATCCTCAAGGGATGAACAAGCGGTGGTTTGCATAAAAGGGGATCCGATAACCTAATATTATCCTTAGTATATATAAAGGTGCCCCCCCCAACTTCCTCCAGACACTTACCCGATGTTTGATTCCCTCGGCTTGAAAACGTTGATGATAGTCAATCGATTCGTTTATCACGCCATCCCAGGGTACTCCGTTTCTTACTGTATCGTGTATCTTCGGTGTGACGAAAAAACTCTTCTGCCATTCTCTTTCGTCCTTGCGCAGGATTAAAGCCACTATTAGTGGAAGGGCGATAATTTGCACTGTTGCGCACAGGCAATATATATTTGCTACCTCGTTGTGTGTCCCTTCTTTGGACAGAAGGTTTATACGATCTACCCTGCGAGGATAATGTAAAGGGCGCGGCTTGAAAAAATTTTAAGACGCCCCCTTGTTTTCCTACAAAACTGTAAACTTTGAATCGTCAAATAAATGATGCGCGGACGGGGGTATTTTCCTTAACGATTCCTTAAAACAACTTTCCTTTACTGAAATTAAAATACTGTCACGACGTTGTTGTATGATATCAGCCCGTTTGCCACATATCATTTGTAATAAATACGATTGTATTTTTTGGTATTCCCCGGCGGCAAAAATTTCATTGATTTTCGAAGTAATCTCTTCAGTGGTCGTTGGGTTTTTTAATTCGGATACCCATGAAATGAATTGGCTTAAAACTTTTAAAAATGCTTCGTTTTGTAAAATAACAGCATGTGACATAGCAGCTAAAGAATTTTCAACGACCGCTAACGAACGATTACATTCAAAATTTTTCAAAACATCATTACATTCGAGTTCTACAAAACCTGGGGTAGAATTATAAAGTTTTTGTACTTCAGAATAAGCCCAGTCGGGCGATTAAAATGTTGCAATTTGTAAAGCAATTCGATCTGTAATGTCTGCGACTTGAGGGTAGTTTGTATTTTAAAATCAATCTCTTTTTCTTTATTTAATTCATTATCCAATTCAGTAGAGCTCGGAATATACAGAATATACTCACTGTCAGACATGCACGACTGAGTACTATTATTAATAATAAGATCTTGCAAAGAGGATACTTTTTCGGTAAGTTTTTCAAAAGCATCCTCTAATGTACAGACGCCAGCACATCAAGCTACCCGAAACTGTCAAATTTTCCCAATCAACTTTGAACCTTAAACTTCAGCGATAAAGCTGAAAATCTATTACATAAATTTGACAGATTGTAGTAGCTTGATGTGCTGGCGTCTGTACTTAGCTTTGTACGGCGGCGTCGCTCCTTTCGCCTATGATGTCTCCTTTTCCGCGTCGTGGAAGAAGAATTGCTGCTACTGCTCGAACCACTAGATTGCGACCGAGCACGTGGGGCATTGTCCATACTAACATTATTAATATTTTCGAACAAAAAGTTCATTTTTAACACAAATTAATTTTATTTAACATTAAAAAGTAGGACACCCTTTTTAAAAGTAACGAGTTACTTTTAAACGCGACTACACCGTTCGGATTCCGAACGCCAATGAGGTTCATGGATATCGTCGCGCGCTGCGCAAACGTATCCCCACTACCTGCCGGATTGGGGCGGATATGACGCTGCGGGGCTTATAGCGCTTCACCGTACCGGAACCGGATACGCTATCTCAATTTGTGGCTTAGAGAAAGGTACAGTCAAGCTTAATACGTGCTAAGTAAGGTACATCCTTAGAAGATAGACATATGCCATCGCGGATTTTTTTGTTGAATTTTTTAAGATGAACAATACTGTGTAGAACATAGATTTTAAGTAACTTTTACGATTTCCGCGGCGCACGCCAATAAAGCTCCCAGTCGGCATGATTTTTTCCGACAGCTTCAACAATAATCGTCAAATTTCAGCCAATTTACACAAAACTTTAATGAATTATACACTAAAACCTTCCGCATGAATCACTCCGTCCATTGATGGAAACTGTTTGAAAATCCGTTCGGTAGTTTTTGAGTTTATCGCATTTAGACAGACAGACAGACAGACGCGGCGGGGGACTTTGTTTTATAATATGTAAGGATAAGGATTAGTGTAGATGTAGATTTATGAAGCAGTTACTTAATGTACTTACAGTTACTTATCACGTACTGTAAGCTAAATTGGAAGCCGATGGGAAAATGGGAGTGAATTAATCAAATAAGAGATTTCATTATCATCAAAAGTTATCCAGAAAAACCTTTATGTCAATTATTAAAGTAGGTGACAAGTACAAACATTTGCTTACCTGCTAAGAACTGTATCAACGGCGGAATGCGTGTGCGCAGTGACGAGGACGCGCTGCTTCAAGCCGACCAGCATTTGTATGAGCACGCTTATTGTTTGCGTTTTACCTGCAAGGAGTATGCCACTTATAAGGCGGGAGGAAACCCCGGGTGTCACCATTGTGTGGATCGGCCTGAGGACACGGTGGAGCATACGGTGGAGGTCTGCCCGTCTTGGGCGGAGCAACGCCGTGTCCTCGTAGAGGCGATCGGCGGCGATGATCCCTCGCGTCCGGCCCTGGTTCAGGCCATGGTACGGAGCGAGAGGAAATGGCAGGCCGTCACCTCCTTCTGCGAAGCGGTAATGCTCGCGAAGGAGGAGGCGGAACGCGTGAGGGAGAAGCAAATTTCGCGCCCTCACGCTCCTCACCGCCGTAATAGGAGGAGACGCCCGGGGCGGGAATCGCGAGCCGATTTCCGGCCACCGTAGGCGCGGGCTTGCGGACGGTGAGCAATGGGTAGCTCGCCGTCCGATAAGGACCAAGCCCGAGTCGACGGCGCGTTGTGTTCCACGCGCGCCTCAAAGAGATGTCAGCAGAACTGACGGGGTCCGCTAGGGCCAATGCTTGCCGGGGGTTCGAAGAAAACCGATAGGGACATCGTGGCCCCCGGCAACAGGGCAACCGAAGGAACACGGGTGGGTTTTAGTCAGTAAGAGTCTGACACTCCCGCTCCACCCAGAGCGGGAGAAGTTATTTGATAATGTCCCACCCAAAAAAAAAAAGAAAAGGAGTATGCCACTTGTCAATACTGTATTAACTTGTAATAACTTCAGGTTTACGCCGAAGTTACGCCTCGAAAATGACATTGTAAGGGTCAAGATCAGTCAGAGAATCCGCGAGAGATCAAGATTTTATTAAAGTTTGTTGGAATATTAAAGTAAGCTGCTGTAATCAACACAGTTTTTTCGCCGTTCAATAATTATTAAATTAAATTAACTTCTCAGGCATGATTGGTATCGATATTAAAAGACGATAAAAAAAAACAATTAATTTCTAAACTTTATTAATGTTTTCTACTTTACTTCAAGTAACAATCACTGGTAGGATACGTACCCTCCCAACAGCCTAGTTACTTGATATTATTCGTATTATTAGAAAACATGTTCTAACTTTTAGTTCAAGCCCAAACCTTCGAGCCAGTTATTGTATTTTGAACTTTATTCAGAGCAAGGTAGATCTTAGTACAAAATTGACAAGTTAGATTCGGGTTTGACGTCAGTTTTTGTAATTAGAACTTTAACCTTGTCGAAATAGAGTTCGAAATTATAAAGTTAAATTATTCATATGTCGAGATAGTGTCGCGCTGCAAAAAAACTAAAACAACAAGCCAACTTAGTTATGCTGGTGTGCGTGACAGCTACGTCTTACACCCGCGCCACGTCATTGTGCTTTTTTGGTGTGCGTGAATTTAGCGGCTAACAGTTGGACGTTATTTTTTTTCGACGAGTTTACGGCTTTGACGGTCTATACAGGGTGGCATACATCGACGCAAAAACTGTTACCATGGATT
The DNA here is from genome assembly GCA_963680765.1 of Agrochola lychnidis. Classification (NCBI taxonomy): domain Eukaryota; kingdom Metazoa; phylum Arthropoda; class Insecta; order Lepidoptera; family Noctuidae; genus Agrochola; species Agrochola lychnidis. Next base: position 9,357,598 of record OY796868.1, on the reverse strand, counting down.
CAATATATGATTCTGAAACACTCTGAGTTGAAATTTCACGTCGGCTCTCACAAAAATCTTTGTTAGGCTAGTTACCGAAAAAAGAATTATACCGATGGATGAGGATTGAAAAATTTATGTTCCTGTTTTTTTTAAACCTGAAAGTCTAACAGATACCCCTTTTATCGCGATTCAAAGTGCACGAAAACGTTTTTGGCTCTCCTGTAAACCCTCATTTTCGAGTTACAATTTTATTCGAATCGCAAGTCGATATCTGTCACCCAGTGAAGTTTTACCGATTATTTTTGTTGTTTTTGTATATTTACCCGTGCCCGGCAGTCCGCACATGAGCGCGTAGTCCCTAGCCGCCAGAGACTTGAGCACGGCGCGCTGTTGTTGTATGTTGATGGATTTCATGAGACGCGCACCGAGCCGGCCCACGTCGCGAGGTAATTTGGGTTCGAATTGAGGAGATTCCTTGTCTATTATTAACCTGGAAATATAATGTAAGTTGAAAATAATAGCGAAAAAGGCTTTACTATTCTTTAGAACCAGCCCAATCGACACATAACTTCAAGACGTTCTTTAAAATCTTTTCGTAGCTGCAATAGAACAGAGAAAGCCTTTTTAACCGACTTCCAAAAGGAGGAGGTTCTCAATTCGATTGTATGTTGTTTTTTTTTTTTGTATGTTTGTTACGCGATTGCTCCGTCCATTATGAATTGATTTTGATGATTCTTTTTTTGTTTGGTAGATCATACTTCAGAGGTGGTCCCATATAAATTTTATTAACTTTGCTTGGGTAGTTTTTGAGTTAGCTTCAATAATACGTATTTTTTCGTCCCTTAGTATGTGGATGATATGATAACTTCCTCATCATCATCTGCCTAGCCTTTTCCCAACTATGTTGGGGTCAGCTTCCAGTCTAACCGGATGCAGCTCAATACCAGTATTTTACATGGAGCGACTGCCTATCTGACCTCCACAACCTAGTTACTAGGTAACACGATACCCCTTGGTAAGACTGGTTGTCAGACTTTTTGGGCTTCTAACTACCCGTAACGACTGTCAAAGATCTACAAATGACAGCCGGGACCAACGGCTTAACGTGCTTTCCGAGGCACGGAGGGATCTTGGAATATAAAGATGGTCACCCATCCACAGACCAACCGCGGCAAGCGTAGCTTAACCTAATCGATCGATCCGTGCAGCTGTTGTTACTTAGCCACAAGCCCCTCAACGATATGATAACTTCCTGTCACTGTTATTTACATAGCAGGTATTGGCATTCGAATTTGTGTGGGGTAGGTGTATCACAACTAAAAAGTGAAAAATAAAAACTTTTTACAAAAAAAAAAAAAACAACCGACTTCAAAAAAACACTACAAAGTGAAAAATAACTTTAATTTCGGAAGTCGGTGACAAAGAACGAAAATTCAAAACCAAAGACACCGACTTCCGAAATTAAAGTTATTTTTCACTTTGTAGTGTTTTTTTGAAGTCGGTTGTTTTTTGTGTATTCAAAAGTTGGGCCAATGAATATACAGAGGTATGAGGAACAGGATTCGTCATCCTGTATAGAGAAGGGAGGATATTCCGACCGGACGGGTGTTGTGGCTGGTGGGCTACTGTCCAACGGGTGCTGCCAGGATGTTGTATACAGGGTGACTGGATCTGGACCCGCTACAGCAAATTCGCATATAGAAAAGGTAATTTACTAATTATTGAACCATACTTTCCCTAGCTAAAGTTTTATAGTTTGGGACATATGTCAATTTTTATACGTTATTGAGATTTTCCCAAAATTTTACCTTCAAGGATTCATAACTTTCTTTTTGCATTATTTTAGTATATTTTTTTATTATTTGTTGGTAGTCATAAACATTGGTGATTAAAATAACTTGGAACTTCCCTCAAACTAGGGTAAAAAATTAAGATGGTACGCTTTTTTTAAATACAAAAAAGAAATCTTTACGATTAAATTTTTATATCTCCTAAACTATAAAACTTTAGCTAGGGAAAGTAAGGTCTAATAAATTAGCAAATGACCTCCTCTATATGTGAATTTGCTATGGCGGGTCCAGATCCAGTCACCCCTGTATATGCTAGTCATACGGATAACTTTGCTTGCACGACGTAGGATTTTACGTGACATCAGTGTGATGCGTAGTTTGCATGTTGCGTTGTAAATTCCGCCACAAATACACAAAGCCCTACGCGGCCAAAATCAGCATTGAAAGACATTTGAAAAAGGTGTACTTACTTCCGAAGTCTCTCGGATCTATCGCTGTCCTCCATGAGTACTCCTAAATTGGTGAGATTCTGTACAGTAGTCGCATATGACTCGTACGTGTCGATATGGAAAACCGTGTCCTTGTTCAAACGACTACCCACATCTCTGGAAAAATATTAGTTAATGTAGCAATTGTGTGGCAATTTTATTATATTCGACGACAAATACCCAGTATTAAAAAAACACAGTCAGTTACTGAAATAATAATAAATAGAAGAAGAAAGAAAGAAAAGAAAGAAAGAAAAATAGGTTTATTTGTCACAGAAATACGTGCATACATAAAAGACAAGAGTAATCAGAGAACAACACAAAGTACATAACAAATCACGAGCATAGAACTACTTCAATGATTGCTTGTTATTTGACATTTAAGATTGCTATCAGGAACTTGATTGGTTCAGCTTGATCAAACAGATTATGAAAGTAAAACCATATAATTAAACCAACTACATTATCCCTAAAAGTGTTATAAAAAGTATCGTACCTCTCTAGAAATATGTGTATCTCTTTAGAATTTGATACGGTCACAACTCCTGCTGCGATCCATGGTCGGTTCTTTATGCTGACTATTGAAAATTCACCCTCTTGTGGACCTTTAGTAACCTTTGTATCGACATTATTTCCTAAAAAAAATTATATAATTAAGAAAATAACCTTAATTAAGTAGATAGTTATTTGAGACAATATTTTTAACCTGCTGCACAGATGGGACACTCCGCAAAATCATTTAAATAAAAAGAGACTCTTGCTACGACACAATAAAGTGCAATTCAGGTCGCGCAGTGCTAACTACCTACAGTTATATTCAAATAGAAGTTGCCTTTTTTTGTGTGGGAAATTATTAAATAACTTCTGTCGCTCTGGGCGGAGCGGGAGGGCGTGTCAGACTCTTACTGACTAAAACCCACCCGTGTTCCTTCAGTTGCCGTGTTGCCCTTTCGGACTTCCTCGCAGCCCCGGCAGACATCGGCCCTAGCGGACCCCGTCAATTCTGCTGACATCTCTTTGAGGCGCGCGTGGAACACAACGCGCCGTCGACCTGGGCCTGGTCCTTATCGGACGGCGAGCTGCCCATTGCTCACCGTCCGCAAGCCCGCGCCACATAGAAGTTGCCTCTCTTTCTGTCGCGTAACTCTATCTTTTGATTACTACTGAACTACCACTGAATTCGACAACTCGAGCTCGACGCGTACCTACTTGTAGTTTCATACCTAAAATACGAAGTGTCGAGATGGCAAGCCAATAAAGTGTTCCGAATGAATCCAAAACTATTTAATTGAGTAAATCACTATGAAAAAAACTCGGTAACATGCACAATCGTAATAATATCTGAAGTTTACCTCTTCCCTCATTTTTTCGATTAAAGATGTGTAAGTATCTGTCTTCCAAATATGTTACTGCTGCTAATTTTAAGTTAGCTGCACATGTTCCGCGTTTTTCTCTGAAATATATGAAGCAATATGTATTTTCTTGTAGCTAATATCGAGAACTACTTCATAAAAGACGTCTCAAGCAATGTATTAAATTTTACTGCCACCAGTACTCAATGGAAAGACTGTTCTAGGCAAGCTAAAATCATGAAAACTGTCTATTGAAATATTTTGGACTACATTCATCATTTGAGGACTTTCTTATGACCTCTTGCGAAAGTGTATTCTAACCTCTTTTCAACGCTATCAGTCCACAGCGCATGTAAGGGAGACGACACCATCTGGCCTCTCTCTTCCATCTTCAGCAACGCCGTCCAATGCAGGAAGTATTGTATATGTTTTGGTGAAAGGTGACCTACCGCTTCCGTGCGTAGTTTAGATAGAGGGTGGGACTCAGACACGCTTGGGCCGTTTGTATGCCTAGGATCATTTGAAAAGGAGAACTTTAAGTTTTCATGCAAACAAAAGACCGCTACGAATTTTCTGATGATATTGAAAAATACACCTTATAATGGGTGTTTAAAGAACAAAGTAGTATGTGAGCATCAACACATCAACACACTGATTAAAAATTCTCCACTGCGCTTATCTTTGGTTTACGATGTTTAGATTATTTCTTATAGTTTATAATTATTATATTGTCTTTGCAGTATCTTGGCATAAAAGTAGTAAGTTTAACTAATTTGAAAATATGTTGACACCTTTTCAACGGATATTTTCGTCAATAAAAATGAGGACTATTTTTTTTAATACATACATACATAAATAAACTCATGCCTTCTTCCCATGGGGGTAGGCAGAAACTACAGAACGCCATCTGCTACGATCCTTACATACTCCTTTTGCCTCGTTTACGTTCATACATCTGGTCATACACGCACGCCGGTTGCGAGTACCACGCACCTGGCCTTTCTGAAGAACATCACCAATAAGGTCAGTATATGTCCTCATAGGGCGTCCACGACCGGCCTTTTTTGAATATTTAAAAAATATTAATACATTCTTACCACAGATGCAGTGAGCACAGAGTGAGGTAGGGGCACTTAGCGCAGGCGTTGTGATGATCAACAGGGTCAGGGAGCTTCTGTTGTAACATTACAGACGCGTCTTCGATGTCCACCAGATTCTCTGAACAAATAAAATACAGATTTCTAAAAGTGGTTTTATACAATTCAAAAGAAACTATACGCGGTACTCCTATTATCCGCCTATAGTCGCCGCGTTATGAACTGAGTTGTCGGGCTATAAATCATTGTTATTAGTCTGTCTCGCTCGCATTTATGGAGCTTATGAGCAAACTTTCGATAAGACGCAAGGCGTTGCACATTCTCATTGCTAACGACATTTATGGCCCGACTCAGTTCATAACGCGAGTACTATAACTACATAAAGATCAAAGTTTAAGGTCCGTAGGAGTTGGCAATTTTGCCACCCACGACTAGGTATTTTGATATAGATGAAGTGCGTTTTTCATACATTTTATTATTTAAAATTGCATTCTGCTATTCTTACTTTATTTATTCCGTCAGTTCTTTATTTTTCTTTCTGTTCATACCAATCAAAAAATGATGTTGAAATGTTACCTCTTACAAGCATAAATTGTATTGGCATTGCAATACCTGGGTCAATATCCTGAGGCGATGTGGTAAGATACTGCACAAGTTGATTACGTAGCATAACTAAGTCGCGACGCTCTGGGTAGCCACAACTCACCTCACGTAACTCTACGCGATCCCTGCACAAATTAGGACACATTTTAAGACGCAGATATATGACAGTGACCTTGAGTGGTTAGCTTGCGTGTTCTGTACTGAGCTCACGCAACGCGTCGTACGTCCAGCCAGTAATAGGACTCGCTCATCAAGGAGCGCTGTCCCAAATTAGACGCATTAATTTATTATACATAAAACAAAAGGTATTTTAATAAAACACGTATACTAAAAGATCTATAATTAAATTATCTTTAAAATTATTTTAACTTTAATTTTGTGTGATTCTCAGTTCCATGACATAACTTTACAAATTAATTTCACTATTTATAATGTAAACATAATTTAAAATATTCATACATACATAATCAGCCTATAATGTACTGCTGCTGGGACACAGGCCTCCTCTCTGTGAGAAGGAGTGGGCTATAATCTACCACGCGGGCCCAGTGCGGGTTGGTAGATAAAATATTAATTTATTAAGTTATTAAATAGCACAGAATCGGTCGAAGTGGCGGTGCTTGGGGGAGGCCTATGTCCAGCAGTGGACGTCTTTCGGCTGAAATGATGATGATGATTATGACAAGGCTATTAAGAGATGTCAGCAGAATTGACGGGGTCCGCTAGGGCCAATGCCTGCCGGGGGTTCGAAGAAAACCGATAGGGACATCGTGGCCCCCGGCAACAGGGCAACCGAAGGAACACGGGTGGGTTTTAGTCAGTAGGAGTCTGACACGCCCTCCCGCTCCACCCAGAGCGGGAGAAGTTATTTGATAATTTCCAACGCAGAAAAAAAAAAAAGGCTATTTGGCAGTTTACTTCTGGACATCGCCGATAGTATAGTCGAACTCGTTATTGCTTTACGACCCTAAGGTTGAATGTCACTTGCACGTGGTAAAACGATAAGGTCTATTTGTCTATGAGACAGTTAGATAGTTTCAACCTTATTGAAGTTTCATTTACGAGCTAATGGCGATGGTGGCCGTATGGTGGTGGTGATGGTAATTACTTCGCTAGACAAAAGGTCTGGGTCTACGTCGTCAGTGACTTTGATGACCTAAATGACTGGCAACAAGTTCGATAAAGTGAGAACTTACTTCAAGTACAGCAGTAGACCTCGCTGTGCTGCTTGAGTGGGGTCCTCACAGTTCTGCAAGTTGAGCATCATGCCGTAGAGTACTAGTTGACCGCGGTGTTCAGCTGACATGGATGCCTTGCCACTCTTCAGTTCTAGAGGAACCACTGCCTTCTGACGTACTGCAAATTCATTCAACTCAAATGTACTTCTTTCCAACTATATATCTACCTAGCCTTTTCCCAACTATGTTGGGGTCGGCTTCCAGTCTAATCGAATGCAGCTGAATACCAGCATTTTACATGGAGCGACTGCCTATCAGACCTCCACAACCCAGTAACTGGGTAATACGATACCCCTTGGTAAGACTGGTTGTCCGACTTTCGGGCTTCTGACGACCCGTAATGACTGTCAAAGATCCACGAATGACAGCCGGGACCAACGGTTTAACGTGCTTTCCGAGGCACGGAGGAGTCTCGATATGTAAAGATGGTCACCCATCCACAGACCAACCCTGGCAAGCGTAGCTTAACCTAGCGGATCGATCCGTGCGGCTATTATTACTTAGCCACGAGCTCCTAGTAAAGAATTGTATATAGATATTGGTTCTTACCATTCCTCTCATGAATCGTGACTTGTACAGTGGCGTCGATTTTCCCCTTTAGCCCCAGTTTTGGGCAGCACAAGTTTTCTTCAATATCTAATATTTTATCAATATGTCCTGACCAGTTGTTTTTGTCTATTTTGACTTTCTGAAAAAGCGTAATAAAATATCAATAACAGGGGTTTTTAACTAATACGTAATAATCTTGAGAAAAGTGGCAGTGGACGGAAACATTTTGTAAAAAAAAAAGAAATGCATAAACTTTTGAAGTTTTGATTAAAAAGAGGCTTTTTTTTAAGTGAAAACTTCTTTAGCTGCGTTGGGTATTTTTGAGATGGGGAAAAAACAATTGAACTCGCGACACCGTTACCGACACCTCATTTTTGTCAACGCGATTGTGCTCTTTATTTATATTAAGGGACGGATCAATGTTCTATGCAAATATTTTTACTTTAAAGGTTTTGGAAGTATTTAGTATTTTTTTTTTTTTGTAAACGCGTTTGTGGTCTTTATTTAGATAAAGTTACGGAGCAATGTTCTATACAAGTATTTTTCTTCCACCAAGGCGATCTTGTTCAAGTTTTCACTTCTGTCGGCACTCCCGGAATGCCACTGCCACTTTTTTTTAAACAACCCTGTTTATTACCGCGACTGTAGGCGGTTTATCCGCAACATACGTATTCATAAAGTCAGCGAGCTGCGGTACATATTTGTATATATTAGTTCGCGCCTCCTCCTCACTCAGCCCAGCGTCATACAGTCTTGCTACTGACTCCTTTATTATATTGTCAGTGACTGAACGCAATTGTTCTATTGATGAGATCTTTTGAGTGAGAGCTTTTTGTACCAACTCGTGGATTAATATTCCTGTTGTCATCTGTAATAAAAACACAATAAAATTTAATAAGGGTGAAATCACACTTACACGCAGCAGTTTTCTGTATCTCTTTCTCTATCTGTCACTTAGAGACGTCATTCCCTAGAGCAGGGTTTCTCTAACTATGCGTCGCGACGCCCTGGGGTGTCACGGCACTATCCCAGGGGCGTCGTGAGGCGATCCACATAGATTAGAAACCCTTTCCAGTCCACCTTACTACTATCAACACTTTTGATAGAGGAAGAACAATTACCTAATTTAATTGTCCTATGACTCCAGCCTTAAGCTCCAATACGACAATGACAAACTGCTTGAATTTTGGAGCTCAGTTTCTCAATGTGGACAAAGAGATTGGAGTGGCGATTTCTAAAGTTGAGCCCCGTTTTGAGAGGCTATGCTCAGAAATGGAAGCACATCCTTCTCATTAGTAGCCAGCCAACAAAGTAAAATAAATACCTCTTTTAATTTTTATTCTTATGATTTGTTTTTGTTCTTATTTTCTAATAAAATTTTATTACTGTTATTTGGAGTTTTTCTGATAACTTGTTAAGAAAAAATGGCAAATTCCCAAGGGCGTCACAGTAAAAATAAGTTTGGGAAGCCCTGCCTTAGAGCAAGGAGCCCATTTGAACCAAAACACACGAAAAATAATGCCAATCCGTGAGTGTAAGAGAGATTTTACACTACTGCTGCAGTTTAAAGCTGCACACGATGCGGTAAAAAAATTACGCACGCCAGCGCGTTTGGCTCTAATTCACATGAATTAGAGGAGTTTAAATGTTATCACCTGGTAAATAAAGTTCACAATCGCCATTAACTCGCGAGCAAGAGCGACAGCGAGCGGCCGTGCGAAAGCTATCTCATGTAAGAAAAATATATGATAACATACATCATTATGAAGTAATCCCAACTTACAGCCATATTAGCAGAGTCAATTCCTCTCCACCGTTCCTGTAACACAGCCTTACGCTTACAGAACACGCCGGCTACAACACTAGTGCTGGACACTAGGTGGTCTGGTCGCAACACTAGTAGTCCTGACGTGTTCGTCACACTATAGTGACCCGAAGAGTCCCGTGATGCGAGTATGCTGACTATGTCGCCAGGTAGAAGGGGTGTGTCGAGCCTGAAATATTTTTATTTGAGAGTTTAATTTCAGTTTATATGTTTCTATTTTATTAGAGCATATCCAAGTTTAAAAAAAAAAGTGTTTTTTTTGTGGCCCAGTGGTAAGGCCGCGTCTTACGAGTTGTAGGTCGTAGGTTCGAACCCAGACAGGCGCTTTACTTTGTGTAAACCACTGCTCTCAAAACGCTGAAGGAAAACATCGTGAGGAAACCGGCATGTCCTAGAATCGAAAATTCGAAGACATGGGACATCTACCAACCCGCACTGGGCCCGCGTGGTGGATTACGGCCCACTCCCTCTCACAGAGAGGAGGCCTGTGTCCCAGCAGTGGGAACATTTATAGGCTGATGATGATGATATCCAAGTGTTTTTTAAAGTCAAGAATTATGAAGAGTAAATAAAATTTGTTCAGCCCAAAATAATTTCTGACTGAGAACAGACAATACACACAAGATACTTTTTCAAAAGAATTATTTTATTTATAGATTTATGGATACATTGAAAGCTTAGATGTGAATCCTTGTCTGATTCTATAAAGTATATTTATTTTTTGATCATTATTTCATTTAGTGAAGAGCTTGTTTCAGTTCTGGTAAATATGAAAAATCTTACCATATTCCTTCAACAAAGCATGTTGCCTTCTTGTCATCACTGTTCTTCAATCTTAGTTCTACTCTAGTTGTCATGTTCTTAACACTAATTATCTCACAGCGCTGCATTGTGTTTAGATCGAGATCTTCAATACCATCCTGTAAAAAAATAAGTGTATAAATATTTATTTCTAAATATATTCCTATTAAAATATAATATACTAGCTTCTGCCCGCGACTTCGTCCGCGAGCCTATAACTTTCGTCAAGAATTGGGCTATCCAACGCAGAGATTTTTTTTAAATCCTACTGGTAGTTCTGGAGATTACCTCCTACATACAAACTTACAAACAAACAAAACAAATTTTACCTCTTTATAATATTAAATAGTACCTATAAAGTAAGCCTGTACCCTAATTACGTATCTTATTTTCGTAAACAATTATGCCTAATTTGTTTTATTTTGACTGATCAACAATTCAATTCATTGCATTATTTACGTTGTGGAGCAGATTTTTTTTCAAACTTATCAAGCAATGGATTAGCACTCTGTTTCAAATCGAAACAGATTGTGTTGTATTACGCAATTAGGGTACTGATCAACATGGTCAGATACTCTACTTTAACAATATTACCTACAGTTTTATAACTGCAGTGTTATTCTGTTAAAATCTCACCGTGAACACTAAGGTGAAGTGAGCTTGAAGTGAGCTGTCATTCCACCGAATACTAGGGATTGACACTGTTGACAGCTCACTTCACCTAAGCGTTCATGGTGAGATTTTTACAGAATAGCACTGCTGGACATCTTTAACATAGTAAGGCAGCAAATGTGTAACAATAAAGATTAGTGAAAGAATCAAGGAATTTAACAAAGTAAACTAGGTCTAGTGTAAAACCTTTTTTAGACAAAAATACTCGAGTTTTTTTTGTTAATGTTTTTCAGGATCATTTCAAGGACAGCATTCACATAGTTAAATGACACTGTATGTATGAGTCATCAGTAGACATAAATTCTAATGCCAGCTATTCTAATACTACTGCTGATGTTGTATGTATATCGACAGTTGAAAGGCTAATTGATCTAAGCGACATTTTGTAAAACTTGCAGGAGGACAGATTAGTTATTTTGTTTTTAATCATAATAAGATCTTATTATGATTGATTGATTTAAATAAATAAAAGTCTATCAAATAGTTGATTTTTTATAAAAAAAATTAAAATATAAAAAAATAACTATAATCCATCCTCCTGCAAGTTTTACAAAATGTTGCTTAGATCAATTAGCCTTTCAACTGTCGATGTGTAAGATGATAATGTTTTTTTGCATAGCTAAACCTATATCTGCAAATGTAGTGTTGTAGGCACTATACACATTCAGGGAATACATGGATAATGTTGAGCACAATATCCAATAATTATATATTTCATACCTGTTTTAACTACATCAGATTCACATGTTCTCTTTCTATCTCATCATCTCTTTTCATCTACTTCCTTATCACAGGTATGTTGGAAGAGATTTCTTTAGAAATAAGCATCACCTTTGTACATATTTTTCTATTCCTTGTCTGTTTTTATGTGTGTGCATAAATGGATAAATAAATATTTATTATCATACCTCTTTAATATCATCTACATCCCAATCATCTTCAAAGTCATCACAGACATCATCTGTGCTGAAATCTAGCACTTTAATAGAGGAACCACTTTTGGAAGGAGACATCACTTCTTTGAGGGCTTTCTCTGGAGTTGTCAACTTATTGACCGGTGAGCAGAAGCACCCTGCAAAATACAGATGTATGATCATAATTTCAGTTTCAAAAAGTAGACTGATTTTATAAATGAAAAAAAAAAGAAAAAACAATGGCACCCAGAAGCGAAAACTTGAAAAACATCAGCATGGCGATAATCAACTCGTTGATATCTTTTACTCCATACACTGCGGTAATCAACGCTTTGATGTTGTTACAGTGTCGCGAAATCAATGGTTTAGTTCCATCTCAAAAATGCCCACTGCCGACGAGCCTAAAGAAGTTTTCACTTCAAAAAGTTTTTTTTGTGACAATATCTGCCTTTTCAAATTGAATGAAGTGGCCTATTTAAATTAAATTGATGTGTATATCTTATTCACATTTTACTATATTATGTTATAGATTTGTACAAGCATTAATTCATACCTTTTAGAGGACTTTTCTTAGGTGATATACTCTTTCTATGAGGACTGTGTACAATCCCATATCTTTTACTAGGTGATCGTTTCATGGGAGTAACAATTTTTTGTCTACAACCTCCTGGCTTATCCCCATTTTCAAATACACATGGTTCCTTTTTGAAGTCATTAACCTTATCTGGTGATACATGATTTTGTACTTTATTCTCAATATCCACCAAAGATGTGAGAGGTCCCTCTTTTTTCTTCTCAATAACACCTTCTACATTTACACCATGTTTATTGGATACCTCAGAATCTGCCAATAAATTCTTGTTTGAAGAGATTTTTGTATGAAGTACATTTTCCTTGTTAGGTGATTTCTTCATAGGAATGGTTTTAGAGGGTGATGAACTTATGCTATCATTTTCAGTCTTGATCTTTTTCGGTGTATTAGAAGTCGAACCATGATTTAAATTATCTTTTATTGCCGGTTTATCTAAGTCTATATCATCATCTATGAAGATTGGTGATGATACCTTTCTTTTGAAACTCTTTTCAGGGCTTTTAACTTGAGTTTGGGGTTTAGCAGTAGTAAGAGGTTTCTGGCAAGCATTGTTAGTAGCATTTTTGAAGAAATCTGTTACTGATTTTTGATTCTTTGAAGGACCACCCTGTTGACAGAAGTTGAAAATTAAGTTTTGAAAAAAATTATTTAGCTTACGCGTTTTTGCAGATTCCAAATTTTGTACCTTTTTCAAACTTAAGGCTCTTGGCATATTGTACGCATAATAAAATTCACATAAATCAAAGAAACCGTTAATAAAGAGACAAAAGCAGTGAATGTAAATAAATAATCTGGCTTCTCCCGCGTTATTTTGACATGACACGACCAGTTCCGCAGTGCAGTGACGACAGTACGGTACGGTAGGGATGTTAAAAAATAATCGATTTTTATTTTAATCGATTATTATTTTCTAATAATCGATTTTTTATTGTCGATTTTTATATTCATATTAATCGATTTTTAGTAAATCGATTATATAAATTACGTGTTTTAATCGATTTTCAGAAACAGCTTGTATCTATGAGACGGATGAAAAAATCTAGTAGTAAGTTTCAATTTTATAAACAGCGCCGTCTTTGCGTTGGATGAAAAATCTCGAATTAAGTTCATACGTATAACTTGATTAAATAAAAACGGCGCCATCTGTAGGCATTTATTTTTTATTTGATTCATATTTTAGTTTTTGAGACAATAAGTTTGTCATTTTGTTGGGATGCTCATCATTTAATTTTTATTATAATAAATAAAACGTTTAAAAGAACTAAAATTTGTTTCAATAATGCTATTTGGTTTCCTAATTCCTTACCTTGAAATTTTAAAGGAACCTTTGATTTTTAGTTTTGAATTGGTTATTTTTTATTCATATAATTTTATTTTATTTTTTATCTGAAAAATTGTTATTATGAATCTCTTAGGTTTATTATTGGAATTTGAAAAGCATGTTTTTTAAATAACACAAAAAAATCGATTTTTTCGCAGAAATCGATTATTTATTTTTAATAAAATCGATTTTTGACAAATCGATTAATTTTGAATAAAGAAAAATCGATTTTTATTTAATCGATTATTTCCCATTAATCTCACATCCCTACGGTACGGTACCAGCTGACATTGACATTTGTTTGCAAAGACAATATAACTAGAGGTGAAGTAGAATAGTAACTTTCCACCTGTGTGATCATAGTATTAAATCGACTACTTTTGATTTTTAGGTTCAATATTTTATAAAGGACCTTGTGAAAGCCGCGGGAATCCGAATGCAAGAAGGGACCCGTCACCAGATCGATTCATCGATGTGGCGACGCTTGGGAGAGTCCATTTCCAGCTATGGACGTCTTTTGGCTGAAATGATGATGATATAATGAACGCAGCAAATATGGTCTGTGGACATAACTTTTATCCAACATCCAGGAAATAGTTGTCAAAAAACAAACTTTTGAGGTTAGGTCTCGTGTCGCTTTGTTTTTGTTGAAAATAATTTAATTTTAGGCCGTCTTAATCAATTTGTAACAATGTCAAAGAGACCTGAACACCAAGCGCCTCCTGAAGTTGTAAGGATATTTTTGTAAACATAAAACTGAGTGGACAATCCATTTGTTTACCTGAATAATCACCAATGTTTTGTTATTTTAGTTCTACAATGAAGACGAAGCCCGAAAGTACACTCAGAAGTAAGTATACCCTACTAATAACTTTCGACAGTCACAAACCCGGCCATGACGTGACTAGATTATTGGAAATTAAATTTTTTCAGTTCACGTATTATGGACATTCAAGCACAGATGACAGAAAGATGCCTCGAGTTACTGCTTTTACCTGAGGATTCTCCGTGTCTTCTCTTGGACATAGGATGCGGCTCGGGCCTATCTGGCACAGTGCTGGAGGAGAATGGACACATGTGGATTGGCATGGATATATCACCCTCTATGCTTGGTAAGTTTAATCGAGTACACAGCTAATCATGCACAGTAACGCAACTTGTCATAATTACCATCTTAATCGTGTTTAAAAGTAGATTTCGAGAGAGATCAGCTTGAAACTTTTGAAATTGTAGCCCATTGCTTGATACTCGGCATAACATTTGTTTCAGATGTAGCCAAAGAAAGAGAAACAGAAGGAGACCTAGTACTATCAGACATGGGTGAAGGAGTGCCATTCAGAGCAGGATGTTTTGATGGAGCGGTCTCAGTGTCTGCCCTGCAATGGCTGTTCAATGCTGATAAGAAGTCACATCACCCAGTCAAAAGGCTCCACCAGTTCTTTAGTTCCTTATATGCATCTTTGGTATGTGAAACCTTTTTTCGTAAACTGTAGTCTCTGTTCGAAGTCATCATTCATTTAAAAAAAAATTAAGTAATTATTTGTTTCAGTCAAGATCAGCCAGAGCAGTATTCCAGTTCTACCCAGAGAATGAGAGTCAAATGGACCTGGTAACCTCACAAGCCATGAAGGCTGGCTTTTATGGAGGTGTAGTTGTGGACTTCCCTAATTCTGCAAAAGCCAAGAAGTTTTTCTTGGTACTCATGACTGGAGGATCTGCACCATTACCTCAAGCACTAGGTAATTATTTAATGAATGGCTTGTGATAGACCCAGTTGGTCATGCTCACATCAAATAACTGGAAAAAACAAAACACCAAATAGATTGGCAGCAATGAAAGGCTTTGATTTTTTTTGTCTCGTTGTTTTTTAATCCCTTTGTTTTTGTGTGATTATTTTATTTTAGACATCATTATCATGTGAGTTTCCTGTTTTGTAGGAACTGATGAAATGGACAACAACCTCCAAGTGAAGTATGCTAAGAGAGAAGCAACAAGAAACAGTAGAGGCAAACCTCTCAAAAACACAAGAGCTTGGATTCTAGAGAAAAAGGAAAGGAGAAGGAAACAAGGCAAGGACACAAAGGCTGATACCAAGTATACAGGCAGGAAAAGAAGTGGCCGCTTTTAGAAATAATATGTTTTGAATAGTCAACAGTGTATATTAATTTAATAACTAAGCTAATCTATATTAAAAGTATATAAGTTTTTCATTCTGGTCTATCTTTTTACAACATATTTCCAAACAGTGTCCACACCACTCCCTATTGTTTCTACAGGAGTCATATTTGGCAATGGGAACCGGCATGCTACTACCACTGTGTCTTTGTTTGTCTCTGTTAATAACTTATGTTCAAAGTCCTTCATCATCTGTTCAACACCAAATATCACTATGTTGTTGTATGGCTTTAGGTCAAACTTCCATAAGTCACGCTGGAAGAATTTGCTGCCACGGTATTCCGGTTTCAGTAACGCAGCGATTCGAGAATAGTAGACTAGCCAGGGATTTAATTCTACTCCATCTGCTTGGAAACCTAATTTGGCCGCGGTAAACACAATCCTTCCATCGCCCGAACCCACATCTAATAGTTTACCACTGCGACCAACCAAAGCTTTGCTAACTCCAAGGAGTTGTTCTGTGGTGGCCGGAACGTAAGGCAAACAAACTTTCCTCAGCGCTGGTACGGTGAACGGTATACAAATAATACTGACTCCAACAGCTAATCCTCCGGTGCCATAAATTAATACTTTTCCTGTAGTAGATAACTTTGCTGGATTTTTTGTTCTTCCCGAGTCTTGGAGTAATTCGAGCTCCATCATTGTGCGCTGAAAAATCAGGTTGTTTTACATTCGTGAAAATTTGACAGTGACATGGACATTCTCTTGAGTATTAATATTCTGTGGTGAGGTGACCACAAACTAAGTAGTACTGTGGTGACCAAGAACTTCAAATCATATGTCTTGATGTGAGAATGCAAGAGCTCACAATAAATAAACATGAAGGATTTGAAAAATATTGCGGATCGCGTGTCTATGATCGCGCATCCTGCGTCATGTCAAGACTGTCACTGTCAGTCAGCCTTAGCAGCCGTCAGTTTATCAGCAAATTCCAAATATTGCCGAAGTTTCTTTTCCTCCGGCCACATAAAATCTGCTGTAAAATTGCATACTTTATACGTAGGAATACTAGATAAGAACAACAAATGACTGCGTTCGAAGAGTTCGGTGTTCTCCCCGAGCTGGGGAAAGCCATTGACGAAATGGACTGGACTCTGCCAACAGATGTCCAGGCCGAGGCAATACCGCTCATCTTGGGTGGTGGAGACGTGCTTATGGCTGCTGAAACAGGCAGCGGGAAGACTGGTGCCTTCTGTTTGCCGATCCTGCAAATAGTGTGGGAGACTTTGAAAGATATACAGGAAGGGAAGACGAGTAAGATAATACAAACGATATCGACAGAATTGACGATGTCGTTCTTTGATCGCACGGACGCGCTGGCCGTGACGCCGGACGGACTGCGGTGCCAGTCGCGCGACCAGAAGGGCTGGCATGGCTGCAGGGCCACTAAGGGCGTGCACAGCAAGGGGGCTTATTACTATGAAGCCACTGTCACTGATGAGGGCTTGTGCCGTGTGGGCTGGTCAACACAGGCCGTAAGTAGAAAAGCAATAAAATTGAAAATACTCAATGCGTTTCAAAACTGAAATCAATGAACTCTGAATTTATTCAAAGAAATCAGATTAATTTCATTATCATTGCATCATGTTTTAAAATATTTATACTTTCTGATTCACAGATAATATTATTTTGTTAAATAAACATAACCTGGCTGTTGACAACACAGGTATCTCAGGATATAATAGAAGTATGTACTAAAGCAAAAAATTATGTGTAATTATTTTTAGGCGAGACTGGATCTGGGTACAGACCGTCTGGGTTTCGGATTTGGAGGTACAGGCAAGAAGTCCAATGCCAAGAACTTTGATGACTATGGTTCTCCATATGGAATGAATGATGTCATAGGTATGTTGTTTTTACAGACCCTTAGCATAAATAAGATAAATTATTTAGCACGTTGTTTGAAATTGGACATAATGTTAGTAACATTAAGTACACACAAACCATTTCCTTCATAACAATTGGTAAATATGTACTGTGCCTTATTTCAGGGTGTCTACTGAACTTGAACAATGGTGAAATTAGTTACACTAAGAATGGAGAAAAGCTTGGAGTAGCCTATACCCTGGCCCCAGAAAGGCGCGCAGACTGCTACTTCCCTGCTGTTGTACTCAAAAATGCTGAAATGAGCTTTAATTTTGGCAAGATGCCATTTAAGGTACCAATTCTTATTTACCATAGGAAACAGTTGTGTTGTAAATGTTACATTTTCGTCAAAAATTTTTGCTTCCTAATCAACATAATTTTAAGATACTTTTCATTCTATTGTTTTAAAAATAAGCCATTTTGGTTTTAATGCTTGTGGCTAAGTACTAACAGCCGCACGGGTCGATCTATCAGGCTAAGCAAAGCTTGGTCTGTGGATGGGTGACCATTTCTACATACCAACACTCCTCCGTGCCTCGGAAAGCACGTTAAGCCGTTGGTCCCGGCTGTCATTCTTGGATCTTTGACAGTCGTTACAGGTCATCAGAAACCCGAAAGTCTGACAACCAGTCTTACCAAGAGGTATCGTTTTACCCAGTTACTGGGTTGTTGTGGTCAGATAGGCAGTCGCTCCATGTAAAATGCTGGTATTCAGCTGCATTCGGTTAGACTGGAAGCCGACCCCAACATAGTTGGGAAAAGGCTAGGCAGATAGATTTTGATTGGTTTCAATGCTTCTTTAGAATATGAATGTTTTATCGTGTTTAGAAATTGATACCAATAACGCCTGCGGAGTTTTGCTAGCTATTTTAATTTGACCCTGTATACATACAATAAAAGCGAATATTTATGAACATCAATAGCACATGGTCTCAGCTGGGCCCAGCCTTCAAAGCGCATGGCCATGGCCCAGCCTTCTAAGAAATTCTATCTACAATCTTTTGCCCACATTGAGAATTCTATTCATGATAATATAGTAATATTGTACCTTATATTTATTTAGTACCCACCACCACCAGAGTACATAGGCATCGCCACGGCGCCAAAGGACAATATGAAGCAGAATGTGGTGTCTTCGGATAGCGCCGTGGAAACAAAGCCCGCTAATAATGCGCCGCGATCTATTATTATTGAGGTAAGTAAGAGAATTAACAGAAATGGAAAAGAGTGAAAGATAACTAAAAAAAGATAACTACTTACCTTATAATATTTGGGTGATCAAACTAACGCCAAAGTCAAATAATTTATTTCAATAGGCACATAAAAGGCACTTAAAGGTCAAAATGCATATGTCGTAGGATGATTTGGTAATTCGAATTTTCACGGAAACCCTAGGACAATTCTGCGAGCAACTTGGAAGTAGCGCTCGCCGGCTGCTGCCGCGCCACCGCGGCAGAAATGCGAATTTTCGAATCATCCTACGACATATTCAAGAAAATAGAATTGATTCTAGTTGCCCCTTCCAAAAGGTAATTTCATATGTAGTAAGAAACCCCATGATGGTAAAAACTTACTCTGGAGTTGTATGAAATTCTAGGCGCGCAATTGGAAATCGCGTGGCAATGTTCGGTTTCTAGTAGAAACCAATAAGCCTGGTGTTGAAATCTATCTGTTGTTGTAAAGTCCAAAAGCCGAGAAGTCTACACTGCATTATTTCGAATATGCAGCCTGAGTTCTAATGATTGCAAGTACAACCAATAAGAAATAATAAACTTTTCTTTCTACACAGCCCTCAAGAGAATTAGCAGAACAAACTTGCAATCAGATAACAAAGTTCAAGAAGTATCTGGATAACCCAAAGATTCGCGAGCTGCTGGTAGTAGGAGGCATAAATGTTAAGGATCAGATTAATTCGCTGAATGCTGGCATCGACATCGTTGTGGGCACCCCTGGGCGGCTGGAGGATCTGATTCAAGGAGGTAAGATTGGATGGCAGGCATTTTATGAAACAGCTAGGACTTTTTTCGACTCTGGTAGAAATGTATGATAACTTAACTTCAGGGCTACAAAGAGCAATAAAAGAGCGAAAAATATAATACAGGATATTGTCAGTGAAGTTCTAACAGTGCGTAAGTCATTTTATGAGTGTTTTGAGATTTTTGTCGATACGATGCGCGCCTTTATGACATTCAAATCAACGCACTGTTAGAACTTCACTGACGATGTGAACAATTGGCTCCACTACCGACCTTGTTAGTTGAAGTTGTTGCAGTACGAAGTTATTCATAAAAATTTCAACTTGGTAATTTACCATCTCTTCAACTGTCATCCATGATGCATATTTAGTTTGGCAGAAATAAGCACGAAACCTTAGCGGCCATGCCGTTTCCTATGCATTTAGATTGCAATTGTTTCATTAAGTGCATTCTCAGCGCAGGGAGGAAACGGGAAATATTTTTGTGGTTTAGAAATATTTTCTGATCGATCCTTGTTTATGAAGCCATGTCAACCAATGTCCCATTTTGTTGTACAGGTTACCTAGCCCTCACCCACTGTCGTTTCTTCGTACTGGACGAGGCTGATGGGTTACTAAAGGCGGGCTACGGCGAACTGATCGAACGCCTTCACCGACAGATACCGAAGATCACGTCCGATGGACGCCGACTGCAGATGGTCGTCTGTTCCGCCACGCTACACGCTTTCGAAGTTAAGAAGATGGCCGTAAGTTTATTGTTGAGACTTGTTTCTGTACCCGAGTACTCATTTTAAAGTTGTATTTTTTAGAAAAATCTGTTTTTATAAAAAAACATGTTCTATTGTAAATCGTATTTTGAGACTTCCACAGGATGACTGGGAAAGTCTCAAAGAAAGACATCGAAGGAAAACCTTCAATTCTTCCGAAAATGTATGAATACTTTTGCGTCTTTCCTTCATTCTACTTGCGAAAGCGGAATGCCCTATCATGTTTGAGTAACACAATAGTCATCTACAGTGGAAAGATTCAATAATTTGCTTCATTTCTTTATCAGGAGAAATTAATGCACTTCCCGACATGGGTGGATCTGAAGGGCGAGGACTCAGTACCAGAGACAGTACACCACGTGGTCGTGAACGTAGACCCACAGAAGGATCGCCTGTGGGAGACTCTGCGCAAGTAAGTTTCTAGAAAAAGACATCGCCAAACAGCAGAACATCTTAATTTACGAGGGAAATGGGGTGGAGTTATTGTCCCGAGTGGTCCTACTATAACTCGGGACCAATTAATATTCGAACTGGCGCAATGTTATTTGAGTTCACTCGACATTGTGACTTTAAGGGGGAAGCGTCAGGGTAGCCCGCGAAATTCAAATCTTCTTACGTTTTTTTGCATTTTGCAGGTCAGTGTCAGGTTTTATGTTGATTAAAATATAATTAGCGGTCGTAACAAATATGGCTTTACTCAATTATAATCATTACAATCAGCAATAGTGATTAAGAAGAAGATAAAGGTGTCAAATGTCATGATTTCATGACATTTGACACCTTTGCTAACTTATAGAGTTGTATTGCTGATTGTAATGATTATAATTGAGTAAAGCCATATTCTTTACGACCGCGAATCATATTTTAATCAACATAAAACCTGAAACTGACCTGCAAAAAGCAAAAAACGTAAGAAAATTTGAATTTCACGGGCTACCCTGACGCTTCCCCCTTAAGCATTTGCCTGCCAGTGACAACTTAGGACCGGCGCACACCTGTCGAAGCGCAATTCACTACCAAACAAATATAAACTTTGTGGAAGTTGTAAAAAATGACGAAAATAACCAAAGCCTGCGAGAGCATCCAAACAGACACAGATAAGCATGCGGTTAAAACTTTTTTTAAATCCGTTATTAACATTAATAGCACTTCATTTAAAATATCGGACTTCTTATTTAGTAAATTCTTCTTTTATATTATCAGGCATGTACAGACGGACGGCGTCCACTCAAAGGACAACATTCGCAGCGGCAACACTACCCCTGAGACGTTGTCTGAAGCCGTCAAGATACTCAAGGGAGAGTACTGCGTGCGCGCCATCAAGGAACATAAGATGGACAGGTGAGATGTTCTGTTGTTTTATTCAACTTTTTTCGATGTTCAAGTTACTGACGTAGAGTCGAACGAAAATCACACTTACACCGGAGTTAATTTGAAAAAGTTCCTAGTTTCTAAGATCTCACCTTTATGAAAACTATGTATGTCTAGCAAGTAAACGATTTGATTTGAAAAACACTTGCTCGTTTTAAGTAACAAAAAGCGAAACCTAATTCAATGCTTAGATATTATTGCAGTGTTGAATTTTGAACTCTCTGCGCTCAGCCGAGCATTGAAAATCCAACACACGCTTTACTCAGGCATTAATCCCCCTTTTGGTCTTCAACGTACTAGGGGAATACCACCTTCCAAATAACCCAAATTAAATGAACATCATACTATAACATACTATACCGTTCTGGACAGAGCCATAATCTTCTGCCGCACAAAGCTAGATTGCGACAACATGGAACGCTACCTCAAATCCTGCGGCAGCGAGTTCACCTGCGTCTGTCTGCACGGTGACCGCAAGCCGGCGGAACGCAAGGGTAACTTGGAGAAGTTCAAGAGCAGCCAGGTCAAGTACCTCATCTGTACCGATGTCGCTGCTAGGGGCATTGATATCTCTGGACTGCCTTTTAGTAAGTGGTATTTGTATACGGTTTTTATGGTAAAAAATGGGCAAATCACCTGGGATGAAAACTACTCACCCCCCCACCACCCCCCAAATCCCCTCTCCTCCCTCCTCCAATCCCCCCTCTCTCTAATCTTCTCTCTCACTTAATTTATTTTCTTTCTTTCTTTTCTTTTTAACTAAGTAACTAAAAAAACATCTTAAATTCACTGACAGACAAGGCATTGTCTAAACCCCTGGGTGCATGTGAGCACCATGGAACTATTTTTGAAAATTTTGTCCCCCTAAATGGGTTAAATAGTGGATGAAAGTTTGTATGGAATTTTGTCATTTTTGCCGATGGGAAAACACATGGGGCTGGCGCACGGTTTATCAGTTAATAATGAACGTCTTAAGAGGCCGGCGACATGGCTCGCAACTACAAATCGAGATGTTTGCAAAATTCAATTCCAAACACGTTGCGCTAGTGTGAGTGCCTGTCGGAGCGATATACACCTACAGTGAGCAATACTACCACGCACACATTGACAATTATTGCTTGACGCGATAGTACTACTAGTTTTCGAAAATTTATGTTAAATTTGGATGTGTTCCGTAATACAAAAAATTATGAATGAAAACTTAATGTATTTTCATTTTTTTTCGATAATTTATAACTTGATAACATAAACTATGCTTCTGCGGAAACAATATTACAAATATTGTTGTTTATAATACAGAAAAAACAATATGAAAACATGTCATTTACGCTGTAAAAATGTACGAAATGCAATTCGCTTACACTTCATTTAAAGGTAAGTTTTTGGAAATAAAAAGACGTAGGAGCGTAGATAAATACTGTCTCAATCCGAATATCATCATAATATGGTGGAAATATGCTCAAATTGCAAATTATTTATGTACTACGTTTGTATGTACAATTCATGCGTCGCCGCATTCTTAACTTTTAATTTGAAATCTTTAAACCCATCATAAAACAGATTAACACGTTTATAGATCAGTTATAATGAGGGTTTTGGAAACCAGAAAAAAAAATGAAAAAGAAATATTAATGAATGAATAAATGATCAATAAGCGTTATAACTTCTTTGTTTTCTTCAGTGATCAACGTGACTCTGCCGGACGAGAAGTCTAACTACGTGCATCGCATCGGTCGTGTCGGTCGTGCGGAACGCATGGGGCTTGCTATCAGTCTCGTCTCCACCGTCCCGGAAAAGGTAAAACCATTAAAAATTATAAATATACCTTACTCTCTACAACTCAAGAGACACGAAAAGTTTTGGTTTTAAATGGTTTATAGATAAATACCATGGGAGCCTTTTTGGCCTCGCACTCTTGTTTTTTAATGTTCCTCTTTTTATTGTTTAATATTTTCTGTGCAAGTCCCAAATAAAATATTTCTTTCGAGACGACTTTCTTACTTGATGGCGTGTTATTCGAATTTTTCACCTGTTGTTCTCCAAAGAAATCTCACACAAACAACCATAAAACAAGCAACCATGTTTTTTTTACTATTTAGGGCTAAAGCGCCAATGTAGCCAGCGAAAGTCGTTTTTTTCTATCACGATGTATGCTGATCAATATATGATTCGCGGACTACTTTAGCGCATCCCCTAAACCCAGTTGAACTGCCCCTGGATAATTAAAAATACCTGTGAATTAAAAAAGTCATGCTTCGAGTTTGATTTTTTATGAGTGAAGTGTTCACGTTTACCTTGTTCGTTTGCAGGTGTGGTACCACGGCGAGTGGTGTTCGTCCCGCGGCCGTAACTGTTGGAACACAAACCTTACCGACGACCATCCCAGGGGCTGCTGCACTTGGTACAACGAGCCACAGGTATATACTATTACTAACAAGTTTTTTTTTTTGTACTTGCTGCATTTTTTGCCGTAAAGACATTTCAAAATCTAGTCACAAACTCATCTCAGCACAGGTTGAGACTGAGATTAGAATGCGAACGGTCTTTGCCCCTCAGATATTAAGCGATGATCCAGTCGACGTTTGTTATTGGCAAGTGCCTAAAGGTACAATAATCGAATATCTTATTATTACTCAGACACAGTTAAGAACAGCGCTCATTATAACAATAACTTGTCATTCAAGTTAGGATTTTAAATAAAATGCATTAAAGTCTTATTTCCGATGGCTATGCAGAATAGTGGACGGCTCACCGGCCGCTCTCTGCGCGTGAGCCGTCACTCGTAAAATAGACTTTAATGCATTTAATTTAAAATCCGAACTCGAATGACAAGTTATTTGCCGTGTCGGAGCGGTGCTGTTTCATTGAGCGATGTCCTTTACACTACACAAAGTTGGAAGTCCCGACGAGGACACATTCAACAAAAATGGTTTACATCGCAGTTGTAACTTTTTCCGCAATACAGAAGACAGTTGTCTATAACAGGGCTATCCAAACTACATACCTTCGCGGGCTAATTAAATTTACTACAAAAGCTGGAGGGCCGCAGAAATTATACCAAATATTGATCATATGTTTTGACAAAGTATTCTATTATCCAAACTATTTATGTCCAAAACGATTTTCCGACTAAAACATACGCCGCGGGCGGCACGCGGGCCGTTGTCTGGACAGCCCTGGTCTATAATATGGTAGCCTGATTTCTAAATTAATGTCTGTAATTTTTATGATGTACATAATAAAGAATATTCTATCTATCTATCTTATTAGACGTAGCTATTCATACCATTTTCTTGTTAACAGTACCTGGCTGACATCGAGGACCACTTGACCATTACAATCCAGCAGGTCAGCAACGATATGGTCGTGCCCGCCAACGAGTTTGACGGCAAGGTCGTGTACGGACAGAAGAAGAAATCGGCTGGTAGTGGATATCAGGTAGGATTCCTTGTTTGTATGGTTATCAATTGTCGCCTAGGATACTAATGTCGGTCGTATGAAGAGAAGAGGAAGAAAAAGTCGCCATCGCAAACCTGTCAAAGCACAGCGCAACGCCGTTGTCACTGCCAAACAAATATCGACCTTAAGATAAATAAAGTTGAAAAAGAATGAATCTGTTTTATGCACTGTGTTACCAGTTACTGCACTTTTTTAGGTATCCTTTTTGTATTGTAAGACCAGTGGCGTAGCGTGCCTTGGCGGGGCCCCGTATAAAAGTTTGTTAGTTGTTTGTTCTTATGAAGGGTAAAGATTTCTCACAAAAGAAAAAAAAAATGTTTCATAAAATTAAAAGAAATATTTATTCATCATAATTATCTAGGCATCTGTCACTTTTTCCAAAATTTTTACAAACAATTCAAATATACTCTCCTTGCCTTTTTTCGGCAAACTGATTTATTAAATCATTTATAGCTGATAATGAATTTGGGAAGTTTTTATTAATTTTTGCTTACGCACGTCAGGGGCCCCTGTGGCCCGGGGGCCTCGTATAATTGATACGAGAACTGTGCAAGACATAACACCCTTGTTCCGTCATTTGCAGGATCACGTGACGCAGATGGCGCCAGTAGTGAAGTCTCTACAGGAACTAGAGTCGCAAGCGCAGCTCTATTATCTCAAGATGCATCATAACGTCGCCGTCGCTTAATATCAGTCAGTATAATGTATCTAGTTTATTTAAACGTCTTATTATTTAACTCATAGACTGATAATCTAATGTATGTTTTCCTTATTATAAAAGTATAGTTGTGCCTATTTTAGAAACGACGACAAGGCATTTCTAATAATAATTAATAAGTTTAATTAGCGTTTTTATCAGCGTAATAAATAATTAAAACACAGTTCAAAGTTCATTTTTTATATTTCACCCAATTCTCAATCACTACTGATTATTATTAGGGCAGTGTGGCGGCCCGCATTTTAAAATAAATTATTAAGTCTCATAACACCGCTACTTAGGAAAATAGCCGTTAACAATACTGTTATAATAATCATAGTTCCAATCCTTTGCAATCCCATCGCTTCATATTTCACAAGGAATATAAAATGTATTCTATAAAACTGTTTCGGAAAAGTAACGTCAGATTTATAAAAATATATTCTTCGTATTCAAAAACTATTCGGTCACTATCTGCGTATACTAAAGACATCATTGTGTAATATGAAGAGAATAAAATCTAACTTGAAATTTAAATTGACGTTCCACTGCACATTGCTACTTAGGTTTTAAAAACGATTAATTTATTATTTCTTGCGAAAACGCACCTTACAGCGAAGCACTTTAGAACGTAGTTACGTATAAAGCACATTTTGCAAGATAACATCTATATTATGTAGTCAACTAGACAGCAGTTACATAAGCAGTGGAGAATGTCTAACAATAACTTCAATGATTTACAATTATAAATAATCGCTTATCAACCTAGGAATTATATTTAAGTTATTCATCAACAATATAAGCGCTAAACAAACAATAATTTGTCATATCGCAGGCGTTGGTACAAAAGACACTGACCCTGCATTCAGAGTTATGCTAAAAGTGATAATATCGCGAATTCGACCAAATTTTATAGTCACAATTATTACTCAACAGCCCTTATATTTCATGACTATTAAATTTGGTCGGATTCTCGATATTATCACTTTTATCGTAACTCGGAATGCGGCCTTATTGTAGTTCTAGATCATTTTTTCACAAAATAAGTTTGTATATTTTTAGCTCAGCAAAGTTCTTGCACACGTTTTTCGTTATACTTTTCAGTTTTATTATCTCAATGACTGACCATAAACCAGAAAATTAAATCTTAACTTTTTGCTTTCCAGCGCTCACATGAGTAGCGAAGTAGATATTATTGTGATAATCTAAAAAGACTGAGGAGCACACATGGTAAAACGTTACTCTTTAAATGGGTCCATTCGCTTTATTGAATGTCTTTGGTCTGTCGAAACAAGAAATTGTTTGGCAAATTATAGCGACGATGTGCATGTGATATTATCACAACCTCTCGATTTTGTTTCACGTCTTTCTGATTCGGTATAAGATCGAGATCAATTTCATATTACCTTGCTTCGCTTCAAATATTTGGGAATAAATAATCCACTAATACATTTTGAATGGAACTATAATCGCAGAAACATTTGGATTCGGCACAAATAAAAATGAATTCTAATAAAAATTATAATATCATGATAAATCCCACTGTAATCTAGTTCAATCGACAGATTCTTCGAACACTAGTCACCGAATATTTACAAGTTTATTAACAAAAATTAGCTAATAACAATCTAAACCTTTATTCCTGATTTTCTTTAGCTAAGATGACAGCTTTTCGTATATAACAGTTGTCTCCGTAGTAAACAACGAAATACAAAAACCTGTAGAACAAACTGTTTAAAATCGCAGCGCAAATCATCATTTTGATGAAACAAAATGCATTCAAATATAAATATATTAATCTATTCAATTAATTTAATTATTTATTTAACCTAGTATTTGTAAAGAAGTTTGATTAGGGAGGTATGCAACTAACGAGTTTTACATAAGTATCACTAATTTGACCATAGATAGATAGTAATAAAATATTAAGTTTTGTAGCAGCGACATACATAACAATAGAGATAGTAAGGTAGGTTAGGAAGTCACACATTATTTAGTAACAAGTTAGAGGGAGTAGGAACTACAAAGCAATACTAATGTTATAGCGTTGTAATGTTGCTGGATCTTTTGTAAGGCTTCAAATGGCACCACTATATTCACTCCTGCACATTGTTTACAAATATTTGGCATCATAATGCGTCAAGCGTGTAATTTTGTTCGCGCGTGATAAATACGCGTTTTACTATAGCGATCCAGCTACATTTAGCTTATGTTAAGTAGAAAAAACGAAGTGCACGATCGGTACAATAACATTATTCTTATTAGGTTCGCCAGCCGATTAATATTATTTTACTACACATTAATTTTTGATAACTTCATAGTATAAAACATACAATTTCAGAATCCGAAAGGCTCAAACCAAGCTGAATTACAAAGTTACAAGGACCGGCTTACCTCGACTATAATATCATTAACAATAATATTTTAATATTACTCTTTTGGTGACCACTGCTACCCACCAGCTGCATAACTTAGAATCATATACACTACGATACATATAAAAATTTATTAGATTACAAAATTCCGTACTACTTCTGACATGTATCAAAAATGCGTTCCCGACACAGGCTTGGCGATAAGGCGCTTGCACCGAGCAAGAGCGCGTCGCGGGCGCATGTTTCACTTCAAAAAGAGAACACCTCCATCTCTCGTATTTACTTACTATCGAGGATAGTTTCTATCACACATACGCTTATAATCACTTATACGAGTCTCGCGAGAAGACATTACGTAAAAGAAACTGTAAGGTTTTTCCATAGATCCAATAGTAAAAATAATTTTACACTTTTTATCATTACTAACTCGTATAGATGTCGCAGCTGTCGAGCGCGTGTGGCCTTTATTGGTGGTAAGGACGTATTTGTCATGTATACGTATCAATGTGTGTGTGGCAGCAGCACCGGATTCAGTTGGTATAAAAAATTGAGAGCTACCGATCGCTCCGTCAGGACTGCTATCACAGCCTGCAGTTACAGTAAACACCACGCGCGCTAGTGAGTTGCACGCTCTATACCAAATTTATGCCCACCAATACAGTTTGACAAATATTAATCGTGCCACTTATTATTTGGACTTACGAGCTAAATAAGCGTATCATCTGATGTAACTTAATACGCAACTCTTCATTTTTCTTGATTCATGAGTTACAAATTATAGGTAAAGTTATTATACCCAACGCAAATTCTTCGATCGGTTTATAAAATTATTTCTATGTATTGTTTGGTGTATTTTATTCTAAGATCACTTATTACCGAAACCGATAGTTCTGAAAAATCTAGTATTACAAAATAATTGTTCTCTATTATGCTTGGAGTGTTTGTCAGTCGGTCAGATTGGTAGTCGCTCCATGTAAAATATTGGTATCCAGCTGCATCCGGTTAAGACTGGAAGCCGACCCCAACATAGTTGGGAAAAGGCTAGGCAGATGATGCTTGGAGTGTTCGTCTTCGTCGCATAAAAGTCAACGGCGCCTAATATTCTATATTTATATAATGTATTATTGCTATAATGGTGTTCTGTGATGTCACAATGGATGGAAGCCTAATTTCTCACTTCGGTGGGCAATCGCAGCATCGCTTTACAAATGAATACGGCACGAATTTCCAATAAATAAATATATTAATATTAATTATTTTATGAACAATTTAAATAACGCGATGCAATGTAATATTTGGACAAATTTAGGACTCGAAATTTTTCACACAATGAGCAACTCTTACAACCTCACCGTCTTTCTGAAAAATATTTACTTAACATAAAACAAATTAAAACTAATTATAAATACGAAAACTATTCGAGTTTGTGTCTTGACCGAGTTTGTATCGTGGCTGGTAGCAAGTCTTTGATATTGAAACAGTCTGCAACCATCGTCATGTCTTGGTCAATTTTGTACCTTATAGGCATCTTTCATAAAGTATAATTTAAGTAATTCGACGTGGCTTGGAGGTGATCGCAATCTAGGAACTGACATTACCAAAGCCATATAAATTTCCTAGAAATTAATTACGTAAATTGATATTCAGGTCACGGCCAACCAGCTGTCTGAAAAATGTGTTAATTAATCAGATGTTTCTAGACTGCTGTTTCCTTACCCTAACTGCTAAGAGCTAGTCACTTCTCTTCAAGCCGAAGTCAATTAAATAATAATCGTAACATAGCCGTGTCAATCGTTGCTTTCGATTAGCAGGTACACTTATCAAGTACTTGAGGCACACTGCAACATTCTACTAACAATTGAACTATCTACTTGATATCTTTGTCAACGGACTTAAAGTACCCAAAATAGCTCTTATAAAATTCGAACAATTTGGTCTATAGTTTGACTGGGAACGCTGTTCTGCGCCTAGAACGCGCGGCGAGGTGGGGGCAGCGTTGACGAATGAGCGGCCTGCACTGCCCCCCCGTCTCGCAACGCACATACATGCGTACTTAAGGCGCGGAACAGCGATCTCGGTCGAACTATAACAATATATCCCTGTTTTTAAGATACCTAGTTGAAAGATCATTCATATTCAGTGGGCGTAAAACGCATGCCTTTTATAGAATAATGAATAATTTAGTAACTCTACTTAATTAAGTTGGCCTCTTTATTAAGCCTCAATATCCAAAAGTTTAAGTCCACTGAACATTGTTTATAAATTCCTCGTTTCGTTCTCAACACCGAAATCACCTAAGTCACCATAATTTTTATTTTGGGAAACCAAATAGTTGTCAATTATTATATAACTAATATCTGTACCACACGTTTCACCCAAAAATAAAAACTAAGCAGTAAACATTTGTTGTCTATGGACCTGAGATTATTCCCGTCACAAAACAATCATGAAATACTGATACACACTTCAATATAATTTGTCTATTACAAAAAGATAACTAGAAACTCAACGTCCTTACAAACCATCTAACATCTGTTGGGACATGTAGAGATCGTCAAAACAGTTGGTTTGGAGTAGTTATCTTTTGTCTTTTACATCCTCGACCTTTTAAGCAGAAAATATTGCTTTTAATTACATGTTAGTCAGTTCATTTCGTATTATATACAAATCTTTGTATTATTTTCAGTCGTCTTGAAAATGACTAATTATTTACCCGGCGAAAGCCAACTTCATTATTCGAACTTAGACTACAACTGCTTTGACGTAACCTCCTTACATTGTTGTCTTTATTTATTTCGTATCTTAGTCACATAACCACGAGTGGTTTAAGGCAGTATATTCATCGTGAACCGACCACTCCGTCGTTATCCGAAAGTGTTAGGCCACTTGTCTCACTACTAAACGCATGATGTCCAATTAATAAAACTATAACAAACAAACTTCATAGTAACTGAAGACTAAATTAATAAATAATTCTTAGTAGTCCAATGAGATTTTTGATGACCGTACCTGGAAAAGATGTAATTTGAAGTTTTAACATTTTACCATGGTGATATTTTAGTATTTTCTTCTTCTTTTAAGGGCCGGCGCTTATCTATGGTTTCCGAAGAAATTTTTAACCAAAAATACTAAGAAAATACTAGTAATCGATTTGAATTTAAATCAGTGTTACACATTGGCAAAAATTATTTTTAAGTCGTGACAATAAGGTTAATTTTGCCTTGTAAGTAAAAAACCATTTCCATACCATGCCCCTGGTATAACGCCGGCCCTTAAACTTTGGCATACCTTGCTCCCTTTTTTTCATATTACATCTAGCATGGGGGTCGCCTCAAAGACATGTGGTGTCAAACACACACATAGTATCAATTCTTATAGCATAGGCAAAGTCCGAGAAGGATCAAATATGCTATCAGTATTTATAGGCTATAATGCAGTTGGTTATTATCTTGCCGATTATCGATCGAGAGTCTGAATGAAGATCGTGAGTTGGAAGGTAGTATAGTCAGCTAGAGTAGAGGGGCCTTTAGTTGAACACTGAAGACGAATGAGTGTATAGTGGCTCAACTTGGGAGAGGCATATACATAAAATTTATGTTCAGCTCAATAGCAGAGCTTGGACCATGTTGAGTTTGTTGTAAACAAATAGCTGGCAGAAAATCAACTATTGCCGAATGGCATTGGCTAAAACCTAGGTTCGGTGACACTATCCAAAGAAGATTAACTGGATTAGTCTTGAGGAATATTGCTCAAACTAGTACAGCTTTTTTATCAGAGCTGATCCTACCATACGCTGGGGACCTAACTTTAATCATACAGGAAAGTTTTTTAATCACCATCCAATTTAAATGATAAGATACATGTTTCGATTTTGGTATCACTCAGTACTAACATATTGAAATATGGCAACACAATATTGTCAAAAAGTGTACGTTTGTGGATACACATTCCCGCTGCACCCGCACGTCGCCCCTTTCTCTCATTCAGCGTAGTACTCAACGTCTGAATTAGTAACTAGCATGGTTATAATCATCATTATCATTTCGATCGAAAGACGTCCACTGTTGGACTTAGGCCACCGCCACTTCGACCGGTTCTGTGCTTCTCGTATCCAGCAGATTCCTGCGGCCTGATTGATAATACTTTCGGGAAAAAAATATTTTATTGTAAAATTTTAGCAATTTTTTTTTTTATTCAGTATTCTTAGTATCTACCTAGAAAAAAAAAATTGGATGGTGATTAAAAATCACCCCGTATAATACACCTCGTTGTCCGCGACCATTACTCTAGAATAAAAACTATAAGCTCACCCAGGTCAAAGTGCGAGCCAGGGATGATGCTGCAGCGACTCTTTGGAGCGATCGCCGTAGTCATAGGTGAGCTCGTCTCCAGGCGCGATATCGTGTGCGGCTAGCAACACAAGCCGTGGTCCGTCGACCCACACCGCTTTTGTTGACAGGTTACCGTTGCGAGAGTGGTTCACAAGACGACCTAGGCGGCCGGATTCTGCTGTCGCGTCGATACTGAGAAAGAATATGGTTTAAAGATTTTTTTGTTTTTTGTAAGTAATTTTAGGCATTGTTAACTTAATGGGCGTAACACATCTGAAAGCTAACTACAGTCTAAATCTCATCTCAGCTACAAAGTAAAAACCGGCCAAATGCGTGTCGGACCACGAACAATGAAGGGTACCGTAGTGGGGATGAATTTATCCCAAAAACAAACTTTACTTTGTAGTTAAAAAACATTATCTCCCATACGGAATGTATGGGAAAACACATTATTTTTGCTATTGCAAATATAAGTTGATCGATTATTACTCGTTAACTTGTAGAGCCTACTTAGCTGTGATAGTTTTCCTGTTAATTTCGTTATATAAACTACTGCTGTGATTTTTTTCACACATCCAAAACCAACCATTTAGCTTAGCACTTTAAAGTTTAATACTTTGCAAACGGATCCCTGAATCCAAAAATGGTTTTCACATACAATGTTTTTGAAGGACCTTTCCAATAATACCCCAAACCACGGGATAGAAAAAAAAAAAAACATCACCACTTTACGTGTAGTACAACAAAAAAAATTTTTTTTTTTCATAATTTTGTTTACCAGTTTGTCGTCGTAATTAATATGTATACCCATGCCAAATTACAGCTTTCTAGTACTAAAAGTCTCAGAGCTAGACCGCGGACGGACAGACAGACAGACAGACATGACGAAACTATCAAGGGTTCCTTGTTTACTACGGAACCCTAAAAATGTAGGTATTTTTTTTAATAATAATAAATAAAAAGATTACAATGCGAATGTTTATCATCGAGCTCGAGTAGATAGAGAACTATCACAACAGAACCGAGGCATCGAAAAGGCGAAGTGAGTGCACCCGTTGCAGGCCTGCTACAGAGAAACACACCCACACATGTGGAAGCAATAAATATATTGAGTATTGAGCAATACGTCACTTTATTTCAAAATAGTTACACCATAAATGATAAGATGAGATCACTTGTATTTCTATCGATGATTGACGAAAACCGTAATATGGGGAATATCTTTAATATTAACGTTAGAACAGGGGTTTGAATGTAATGATGTGTTAAATACCTAGTGTAAGGGACCAGGGGCCCAAGTCTGCTATTTTTATAAATTCGTCATTCCAACACGATCCACAATCATTGTCATTTTGCTAAAAGTTCGTAATCTGCTAAATTCATAATGGTCGATCACTGGTCGGTCAATGGTCTCGTAATAGAATTGTGTTATAATGGTATTGTCGTACAATACGATACTGTACTGTAAGCTGAACTCTAGTACAGCGCGGAGCGGAGTGGGGCACGTCTTCGTGGATTGCACTGACTGTACCACCTAAGTCAGTCATTCATTTGTCATTATGTACGAGATTACTAATAAGTGCCATTTCTTTCAATGGAGTGTCAGTGGCTGACCATGGGAAAGTCATAATGACGCCATTATATTAGTAGATTACCAAACTTGTCAAAATCAACAATTATGAAATCAATGATAGACCATTCTGACACTATTGTAATAGCAGACTTGAGGCCCAGTGGTCGCAGCGACCAGGTAAACTATAGAAAAATATACAAATCGCGCACTTGGTCGCAACGGCCAACTAACCGCACACCATACAATATCATTACACGGCCACGACTGGCCGGAGTCGTGGCCGTCTGATTGCTAACTTATATTATTTGACGATAGTAGCAACTTATCTCAATTTTTTTATGGTGAACCTCCGACAGGTAAGCTGGCAGGAATCGAGTTGTATGAACCCTGCGCCATTGAGTGTATCCAACTCACCAATACTGCTGATCTCCGTGTCTGAAGTAGTACATATAGCAGCCGGCCTCCGGGTCCTGTGCGTACATGTGCTCCCTTTCTCTTGCCTCCGCCACGCCCACTAATTCCCCGGAGTACTCCACCACGAACTGTCCGCGACCGAACGGACGGGTCGCTATGACCCCTCGCCCCTTGCCGTCGAAATATGCCACCTGTAGCAATAAAAATACTGTTAAAATCTTGATATTATGAAAAGTACTAGTGTTTTGTAGTAGTTTGATTAATTTTCGCTCTGAAAAATCTTATAGCATTAAAACAGCTCACAAAGCCAATGATAGACTAACACGCTTAGCATGACTACAATAGAAACGGATTTTGTCGACGGAAGAATAGACAAAATGACAGATGATAAACAATCACAATCTGTCATTTTGTCTAGTCTTCCGTCGACCAAACCCGTTTCTATGGTTGTCAAGCTTCGCGTGCAGTCCAGGTGGCTACACATTGGTCGGGCAGTTTTGAGTCGAGTCGATACATGAAGAAGAAGTGCGCATCAGTGCAGTGCAGTACTAGTCTGATGAATTTGCGCTCTGATCGACCAAACAAATTCAATCAGCGTCAGTTGTTTTAGTGATTGTAAATTGGGATATCGATCACGAAAGTTTTAGCACTGAATTCAATGTCAGTATTTCAATAATTTCAAGGGTGACAGTAGGACCTAATGTCTGTTAAGTAATTAATGATAATGAAAACTACATTGCCCTTTCGGGAATTAACAGGCGTGACCGACGATGACCGGTGACGGTTTTTCCAATGTTAACTCAAGTTTGGTACAAGGGGTCGTCAGTCAACCAGAAACCTGAACCTAGAAAAACTTAGTTGAATGCTATCAAAAACAATAGACGAGTTAGATTGCAAGATGCAACATTTCTGCAACGCAGTATCATTTTTTACGTAGCTTTATAGGTATAACACGATTACGAAATCTGTTATCTTGAGTAACTAATAGAATATTCTCGTCGTAACGTTAATCTGTAAACAATAACTGGTTGGTCAGTAGATAGTTTTAACGGGCGACCTTGGCGTTGCACTGATAAGTCAGCTTATCTTTTCTGTAACCTGCAATTGTCTGAGCAAAGAAGTTATCTGTCTGCTAAGTGCTAAGTAAGCGTTTAGGTTCCGCGTTTAGTTAATGCCTCGGACGGGCTAGTGAGTTATTTCACTGGAGTACTTTGGGGAGGTGAATACTGAATAAAGTAGTAGGTCAAGCCATTTTTTATTGGATGTTTTTTGCGTTATCGTATTTTTAACGCTGTGAAGTTTACACTCTATTCATTACTTTACCCAAAAGTACTTGCTAGATGTAGTTCGGAAATAGAAAGACCACGATATTTATAAATTTAGCTTTACAGTTTTTTTTCCAATGACGCATTAAATTGTCTGCTACAAGCAATTACAGATAATGGGCAATGTTATAGTAGGTACATTCGTTCAAATAATTGCAACCAAAATTAATTTGTTCATATTGTCTTTCTCGTGAACTGTTTAGCATTTGCAGGAAGTCATTACTAATAATTAATGTACGAATGCTGATTCGGCAATGAAAGTCAAGCATTGGCGAACATTTCAACGCGATTCTACATAAGTATGTTGTTTACATAATTCATTTAAGTGGCATATTAATGTAATTTGCTTCAGTTTATCTAGCGAGGGGAAATACGACGCTACGTCATGTACTTCGCTAGTTACGTAGGTCAATCCGTAACCATTAAACAACTTGTAGAGTTAGTAAAGTAGGTAGGTACTCAGGAACTAAAGGTATGATGGGTAGGCAATGGTGCCGATTCTCTTGTCACAAATGCCTCTAAACTAGACTAAAAATCACCAAAATTTAGTTTATTCCTGTCAAACGACGATTTCCCATTCTGAAATAAACTAAAGTGACAACTTAACTATATTTTACTTCGACATGAGCACTAAGATGGCACTGAGTTATTAATTTCGTGAAAATGGCAATTTTGCTGTTCTGAATTTGACGTTTTTCATCTAAAATTTTGATTGTCTAACTAAATCTGACTATTTTTAAACGCGATTAAAAAGGTTAAAATTTGTTGTCATGAACTAAAATTCACACCAACACCTCGACTTCAGGTGCAAAAACAGTACTTACTGTATCTTTTTTTTCTTTTGCATACATCTCGAAAATCTAATGGAAAATATAGTTCTTCAATGGATTCCATCACATATCGGAGTAAGAGGCAACGATATTGTTGATCTACTAGCCAAGCAAGCCATATGTGATGGAATTCCTGTAAATTTTTCTCCTTACTTTACTAAATTTATACCTGATATCAAACAGGATTGTTATTCACTTTGGAAGGAGTACTTCAATAAAAGATCCCAAGAAAAAAGAATCTGGTACAAAACGATCCAACCGCACCCCTTGAACTCGCCGTGGATAGATAATCAGCTGTTGAACAGATGTGATACTGTTATCGCACTAAGACTTCGTTCCGGACACATCCCGTGTATATTAAGTTCTTATACCTAATGGCAAAATCAACTACTATACATAGAAAAATTGTCTACTTGTACATAGGTGAACCACTTTTTTCAACTTCCATACAAAATATAGCAGAAAAAAAAAATGTTTGAAATAACCTTTTTTTTATCCC
This sequence comes from Agrochola lychnidis, assembly GCA_963680765.1. NCBI lineage: Eukaryota > Metazoa > Arthropoda > Insecta > Lepidoptera > Noctuidae > Agrochola > Agrochola lychnidis. The sequence goes on along the minus strand of OY796868.1, from coordinate 9,320,717 downwards.
TGTCACTAAAATATTTTTTCCTATTATTTAGCAAACCATATCAAGAAATTTAAAAATCACACATTAATCTTCAGCTATCCTTGAAATATCAAAATTTTATATTATGATTATACTACTTCTTCATTAAGTAAATCAAAGGCGAAATAAGCCATATTTTTCTATTAACAGGTGCTGTGACTGACACGAATGGTTTAGCACCACGAAAACTGTACTTTTATACTTACACAGACTTAATGTTTCAATTATTTCAAGCTTTTTTACAATAAGTTATTGATAAAAAAGGGTTTTTTTCGTGCACCTAGCCATAATTAGTTAACATAAAAGTAATGGCTTATCTATTTCCAGTTTTTGTCCAGTCCAGTAGCGTATTGTTTCCGGGTTCGGGGGCCCCGCCAAAAAGTTACTTGGACTTGGTTGATATTGACGACTTTTTCGACTAATTATATTGTAAACAAATAACTTACTTGTAGTCCATCTTCCCTCTGCTCTCTTATAGCCCGCTCCAAGTCCCGCATCTTCTCCGCCATCACACATTTGGAAGTCTTCCTGACACTCCGTCTTACAGGGAAGTATTCTGTAAGCTTGTGATTCGTGTCACCATTGACTACTTTATCTATTTTATTAATAGTTTTTTCGATAGGTGGCGGTGAAGGTGGAGGCTCGACTTTGGGGCTTTTGAGTTCTTCCTTAAAATATTCGGTTAGCTTGTGACTCTCAGCAGCGCGGGCGGCGGCGCGCGCCCCTCTGGACCTCAACGTGTGTCCGTTCGTCATATTATTATTGGTTATACCGTTGCTAGTCTTCAGTGGCTTAGACTTCAGTTCAATCTTTTTCAATGGAGGTTCGGCAGTTAGTTCTGCATTTTCAGTCTTTGGCTGTACTGCTGCTATAATCCTATTAACAAATATCACTGTAGATAATGTGACCTGTTTAGTTTGGAAATGACCACAACCACAGATATGAAGGTTCCCATAAAAATGAAGCATTTTACAGATAGCTTTGCATTCAAATATGAATAAAGAAAATGTATGAATTTCATAGAATCAAGTAGGTATTTTCATGAAAGCAATGTTTAGTATGATGCAATTTAACTTTTCAAAAACATCATCTCACTCCATCCCATATATTATGTTGAAGGTTAGTTTTCGTAAGCAGATGCAACTGAATATCATTATAGACTTAATAATAAAATTATGAATGGGGGAAAAATTATACATATTAAATAAATAAGTGCCTCAGTTACCTGCGCTTTCTATAGTTGCGCGTAGGTCTGACAGGCTTCTCCTCGCATAGTTCAATGCGGTGGGGGGTCTTCACACCCTCCTGTGCTGCCATCAAGCTACTGGCTGGAAACCATACCATCAACTAATTATATTTTTATATTAAAAGTTTTTACTACAAAGACACCTAATTTGATTTTTTACATTGGATTTCATCAATAAAATTATTATAATTTAAATTAATCATTATTGTACATAAATAACAATAATTTAGTGTTTACATTTTATTAGTTTTAATTACTTTTGATAAAGAATTAATGTAAGATTTTTTAAGTATGCAAGAAGTGTGAATAGTATTTTTTTTGTTTTTTGACATATTCTTTAGGGTTTAACTGAAATATGACAGATTACTAATACCTTCAACAAACCAGGATTAATAATATTATCCAGAGCACAGATAATTTATCCATTTTATTACAAATGGAGAACATGCCTTGTGTTAGAATCAGAATTTTATCATTATTACCTATTTATAGCTTGATATATTTTTTTAATGTTATTAAATTTTTAATGGTTTATTTATATCTATACTAATATTATAAAGAGAGAAAGCGAATTTGGTGAGTTTGTGTATATGTGGAGGGTAATCTCTTGAACCACAGCTTCAATTAATAAAATTCTTTCACCATTTGAAAGGTACATTATTGCAGATGGTCATAGGCTATTATATTAAGCAAATATATTTAAAAAAAAGTACATAATGATAATACTGATGAATGTGTTTATATTTACTATATTTAAAAATGTAATTTATAAGTTTTTAAATTAAATAAAGCAAATACTAATGAAATAATACTACAATTTATTTTTCTTTTATTTTTTATAAAAATGTAAATGATATGTACATAAATGAAATAAAGGAGAATACTAATTAAATACTATCTTGAATTTGTACAAGCCTAGTACTTTTTGTTCAGTTACTGCTTAGAACTTGTGCACAACGTGTCGTGAACAGAATACCGTCTTCATGTGTAAATTGCACCTATGCGAACCTGGGGCAGGTACTAGTATTTAATATTTGAAATGCATTCGCTCTGTACTAGCAATTCTAACAAGAACAAAATCCTATATTTTTTTATAAATATTTTTTCTTGGGGAGCGATTATAAATACATACATAACAAAATAATATTGGTTATAAAATAATTTATTTAATAAATATACGACTCAAATAAATTAATGGATGCACCCACCCTAACATGTAGCATCATGGTATTGAAAGTGTTCATGCCGTATTGTTTGTAGTAAAAAAGTGCATGAAAAAAGAGTGATGTCACATAAACTGAGCGGAAGCAGAAGGTTCAAAGTCCAATGGGAATCATGAGTATGTTAATTAAATTAAATAATTTATGGAAAAATATATAAAAATGCATAGAAGGGTACCAAAGACATACAAACTAGAAATATGTATAGCAAGTGTTTGGGCATCATGCCGAGACCATTGGTGGCATGTGAAGCCTTATCTTTGCCAACTCATCAAAGAATTTAGGTTAGAAAATATAGGATTACAGTCCTCATACATTTTAATTCATAATTATTCTAAGAATTTTAGTACTTACATTAAGTTTTGTTTTACCAATATTTTTTTTGTAAGCAGTCCCTTGAAATTTACCTGATCATATGTCCTACTTTACGAACATTTATTTTGAAGATTTAATAGAAAATTATAAATAAAATAACTACTCAAAAAAGTTTTATATTGAAAACACAGATATTAATTAATATCAGAAAATATATACAGATGAATAAGATATGATTTATTGTCCCATCATGTAGGATAGATTAGTTTACAGACATATTTTTCAGAAATATTTAGGTTAGCATCCAGAACTTACCATCAGTGAAGGAAATTACAAGACGTATAAATATTGAAACACGTCCAAAATTAATATTTAATGAGAACGTATATACACACTATCTCATGCATATTTTAAAAAATAAATGTGTTTGTAAACTCGTGCATCAGGAGACGAAATTATAGAAGGGGGTACCGCGAACAAAGGATGCCTCAAACATAACATGGACATCATGACAATTTTATGTATAGTTATGTAAATATACCATACTAACCTCGAACCATTTCCACTTGAACTTGATAATCGCTGTTATAAAATCATAAAACACCATCGAAGAAGTGGTTAAACTAGACACAAACAAAACCAGACTGGCTCGAGTTACCAATATTTTGTAACAGACCTTGTCATACTAGGATCGCAAGAACTTATCATGTGATTTGTCTATCTGATGTCACGTATTTTTCATTTTCTAATAGTTTTTCGAATTGTCTAAACTATAAAACGTAGGATAATAACGACTACAACATGTATTTCAGTAAAAAATATTAGTAACTCATTCAATTTCTTCGAAAATGTCAAGACTGATTACTAGGAGTTCTGTAGAAAATGGACGCTTGTTTTTCCTAAGCTGCTTTCTTCTGATTGGTCATCCAAATAAATCTTAGCCAATGAATTTAAAATTTTTAACCATAGACTAGCAATATTTTTTTAGCATTTGAAAGGCATCATTTGTCTTTGATAGAGTACGATGCGTTCCATTTTACAATTATTTTATTTATATACTCGTAGAGTGGTACATTTCTTTGGTGTATTTCTGTCAGATCTAACTTTATCCAATAGGGTTAAAAACTGAAAGCTTATCATAGGTGGCAGCACAGTTGTACGTCTTCAAACCACCATTGTTGTGTTTATGTTTACTTTTGTGTAAATCACAAATTATACGAAAACTAGATAAATATGTATGCGAGTTGGAGTGTGGCACTTAAAAGACGTGCTAAGGATAGGGGAAGCATCTACCACTGGTAAAAAAGCAGCTTTAGTGGAAAAGTCAATAAATTATGAACGTTTTATAATTTATAAGTTATTTTGTGTTTATTGACTTTAATTCTATTTTTGTTAAAGATTGGAGGCATACGGCAGAAATAATAACCTGTTGAAAACCAAATAGAGGCCGTTCTTTCTGACTGAAAAACTGCAGAGATGTTAATTGTAGCACTGCTCTAATACGATACTTAATACCAAACACCCACACCTTTACTATATTTTAAATATTATCACATCACAAGTGCCTGTAGGTTAAGAAAACACACTTAGTTCTCTTGGGAGCATCACCTGATAAGCTTATGTATCTTTCCACACATTGTACAAATATCGTCCTCGACTGCCTCGGCCTGTTTTTCTTCATTCGAAGTCACATGTAGGCGTTGTACTATTCTGGGTTGCCTATTGACTTGAACATTGCCTCGTGGCTTAAATGTGCTAATTGGTGTTGCGGGCGTGTCTAAGTTCATTTGAACATAATATGAAGTGGCTCGGGCTAGATGCGTCAAAAATTCTGCGAATAACTCCAGACTAGGAGACACTCGCACATCTATACCCTGACTCGATGCCACGCCCATTGCAAATTCCCCATATTTAGCACGTTGTACAGGTGTAAGTTTATCAAGGAGTTCACTTACCAGTTGGGGGTTGTTCAGGTATCCAATCGCCTTGACGCTCCTTAGGAGTGATACGCAATTACGCACTGTTGTCGAGAACTTTCTGAGCTCCCGACCACTTTCTGTTACTTTCGGTAACGCACGCACTTTTCTTAGGGCACACTCGAGCACTAGATTTGGATGCCCAAACTCTTCGTCCAAAACCTTAATTATTTCGGACGGGCTGGTCGACGTACGGAGTAAGTCTTCCACTGCTAGCTTCGCGTTTCCTTGTAGGGACGTTTTCAGACGCGCTAGATTCTCGTGTGGCTTGAAGTTATACAGGGCTGTCGTATCGTGGTACATATTCTTATACGACAGCCACTCCGCTGGGTCACCGTTGAAGTATGGCAACTCGTACGCCTGCCTCAGTACCGGACGCGGTCGCGCTATGTTTGAGATAGCGTCTGCTAGTTGGTCTATTTTCCTATCCCGTGACCTACTTCTGTCGGTGTCGTTCGCATATGTATTCTCCCATTCAGGCGCATTTCTTCCAGCCGTTTCTCTCGGCGGCGCTCGCGGTGTACCGGCCGTCGCGACGGGCGTAGCGAGGTACGTTGCCTCGGTAAAATGCACCGACGCGGGCGCATATTCTTGCCGGGGCGCGGGCGTTTCATATTGCGGCACTGACACTGGCATATCGCGGGTATTTTCTGACGACACGGGCACTAATCCAGATTGTAAGTCTGTAAGTATAACGGGCACGGGTACCTGACTAGCGGTGGCGGGCGTTGCTTCAGTAATCCAGTCTTCTATCCGCCGAGCTGTTCCTTCTTCATCTGAGGAAACTTCTTCGGCGGCGGCGTCTATCTCAGCTAGATCCACATCCAGCTTCTTCTGTATCAGGTTTTCCTTCAGGCGCACTATTTCCTTCTCAGCCTCGTATTGAACCCTTCGTCGAAGGTAGTCGGCACTTCTCTGGCCGCTTTTCGACGATACGTGGCTTGTCCTTGAACCTGCCCTCCGTCGTAATTCCGACCTCACTGGCGTGGCCACTCCACGATGGTCTATCACACGACCGGGCCCGGCCAGTGGGATCACAGGGGCAGGAACCATTGACGACGTAGTAGGCGCTATTGAAGGTGACCCAGGTGCCATTTCAGTCGGCACCCCAGAATCAGCCTCTAACCCTTGACGCTTGTTCATGTCAGCCTCCAACTTTCGTAGCTTGCTCCTAGTTGTAATAGTGCTTCTGGTACTCATCTTAAACCACAGCGAATCTGGCTGGCGAAGGACCAAAAATTATAGGGTATTCAGGTGCAGGGTGGATATTGATGGCCATAGAATAAAATTAATACACTTTCTCTGAGTACACACAATATAATCACAACACAGAAACACTAATTACAACACACAAAAATAGCTTACGCACTAAACAGAGACTAATCGAGGCGAAACAGATTAATAACTACCGAAACACAAAACTTATCCTCTGTTCCCAAATCTAGAATCTATCTAGGTCCCGTAAGGCGGAACTTCGCTAAGGGTAGTCGACTTTATTAGGCATATAGCTCTACACTTATTCGACACTACCCAATAGGAGACTGAACATTGACTGAAAACTTATACTGAATTACTGACTACTAAAACACTAAGTTATAACAAGTTAAAATGATTAGAATACTAATTTACTATTTAGATCAAAACGCACTGACTGAACAATATGTGACACCTTAAGTAGTTTTCTACCCTAGCGCGCCCGCCCTGTGGCTAGCATACGCAGTTTATTCGAAAATCCTATGGAAGTCTAGTTCTTCAAGGTGAGGGGGTCGGTATGCGATCGGGGATTGCGGGGTACGCCAATTTTCGGGTGCGCCAGGGGAGGTGAGGGGAACGAAGGGAAAGAAATTGCGCAGTTGGTCTGCTTATGTATTACGTCCTATGTGACGCCTTTGTTCTTTCCTCAAATCGAACATCTCAACTACTTTTCTTTATGTAAAAGGTGTCTATTTATAGTAGATAGCCTAACTAAGACATTGTGTATGTCAGAACCCTTATTTATTGCCTAGATTGGCCTGTAAAACATCTTTTAGTTGGTAAATAAGGGAAATCTTTATGTCTTAGTTACTAATCGATTTACACTATTAAACTGAGGCTATCACTATACTTATTATCTATATATTTAGCTAGGTTACTTCACAATACGGGTAATAAAAGTAGTATCATTCAAAAGACTTTAATCAACTTAACCTAGGGTGGTGTGAAGTACCTAGCAACTGATTATAATTAATCAAAAGGAGATCGCTGTGCTTCTCAACAGTCCCATAGTAAAAGTTGTTCATAATGATGAGTACCTAAAGTCACGTGTTAAAGTTTGCGCACTGGTTAAAAACTTACCCTGTATAGAGTTCTACTACTTTTGTAGGGTTGTATTTTTTAAACATTCGAATTTAAAATATGTATATCTATTCTACCTCATTTAACTCATTATCTGTCACGACGCCTCATTGAGATGGATCACAATGAAAATTCTATTATGTCTCGTTAACGACAGTTAAAAGGTTAAGTAAATAAACAATTACTGTTATCAGTCTGACTCACATTGAAGCCTTATCTACCAATTAATTCATACATTTTATCAGGTAACTTAGAGAATGTGTACTTAAGGGGGTATTACACTGGGCACGCCAAAATTGCGGCGATAAGACCCCTCTTTGAAGAGTGGCTTGAGAGGCGCCACGGCGTCCTCACCTTCCGCCTGACGTAAGTTCTCACCGGACACGGCTGCTTCGTGAGGTTCCTGTTCAGGATAAGGCGGGAGGAAAGGCCCGGGTGTCACCATTGTGTGGATCGCCCGGAGGACACGGTGGAGCATACGGTGGAGGTCTGCCCGGCTTGGGCGGAGCATCGCCGTGTCCTCGTGGAGGCGATCGGCGGCGGTATTCTCTCGCGTCCGGCCCTGGTTCAGGCCATGGTACGGAGCGAGAGGAAATGGCAGGCCGTCACCTCCATCTGCGAAGCCGTAATGCTCGCGAAGGAGGAGGCGGAACGCGTGAGGGACAGGCAAATTTCGCGCCCTCACGCCCCTAACCGCCGCAGGAGGAGACGCCCTGGGCATCGGGAATCGCGAGCCGATTTCCGGTCACAGTAGGCGCGGGCTTGCGGACGGTGAGCAATGGATAGCTCGCCATCCGAAAAGGGCCAGGCCCGGGTCGACGGCGCGTCGTGTTCCACGCGCGCCTCAAAGAGATGTCAGCAGAATTGACGGGGTCCGCTAGAGCCGATGCCTGCCGGGGTTGCGAATAAGGCCGAAAGGGAAATCGTGGCCCCCCGGCAACAGGGCAACCGAAGGAACACGGGTGAGTTTTAGTCAGTAAGAGTCTGACACGGTTCTCTATTGTGTTCCCTAACTTTTTTATCCATAATCTAAAGTACTATAATGTTTTTAGTCCTAATCATCATTTGTCCGAATGATAACTTGCCCGAACTTAATGTCACATAATATAACATGCCATAAAATTGAAATCCCTAAATACAATATGTCCCAGTTTGTCATAAATATTTATAATCCATAATATACAAAAGATTTAAAACCGTTTTCAATAAAAGTTTTAAGTCCTTAATTTATATAATTTAATGTTTATTTATTAGGATAAATTTAGATTAATAAATATTAAATAAATAAAAAAGTTACATGGCTTTTGTCTCGGCTCCGGCGCTACATGTATTATCACTCAATAAAACAGTTGATTGTGAATATGTGGTTTTTATTTCTGCGTGAGAAGCATGCAAACAAGCATACACCATAGCATGCAGCATGCAAGGAAGCACGCAACATGCAACATGTATAGCATGAAAACCAGCATGCAGCGTGCAAGCGACCATGCAACATGCAGCAGGCATGGTTTCTGTCACGGCTCCGGCGCTGCGGGGTTCCGACGGCCCCATGTGAGCTTATCGCCGGCCAGCCTCAGCCGCGGCGGCAAGCGTTACAACCACCTGCTCCTCAACTCGCGGGCCGCCTCGCCCCTCCGCGCCTCGCGATTTTAAATTACACTCTAGGGGTAGGGCAAACAAGACTGCGTGGAGTCGGATTCACAGCGATTCATTTCTGTCACTAAACTTTTGCACTCACGGAGCAATAGGTGAGTTGCTCCGTGAGTGCAAAACTTTTAGGACTAACAATTTTATTTGAACATTCGGAATAATACACATTATATAATACAATACTTAGGACACATGACTTTATTTCATGCAAAATTAGGAGATTCAATTATTATAGTACTCGATATTAGGACAGAATAATTTTAGAAGTAAAGATGGTAAACAAAATTTCGACTTTTTGAACGTTATGGGTACTCAAGTTTATAGCAAATGTGTTATGGATAATGATTTTCGAACAAACAATTTTAGGAGAAGAAAGGGAGTACCGTCTGACACGCCCTCGCGCTCCGCCCAGAGCGGGAGAAGTTATTTGATAAATACCAACCCAAAAAAAAAGGGGGGTTTTACACTCTCAAATATATATAGGATCCTATCTCTTATCCTACTTATATGACCCCTCGGATCATATCTGTGTATTACATAATCGTATTTCTAGGATCCTATTTTTTTATATATGTGGTTGCAATCGTCTATTAAAACCAAATTCTGAAGCCTTTCGACACACAATATAACAAAACAGAACTAGGGAACACCAATGAAGCCAAAACACGGCAGCAGTTTGCTTTTTTTTAGTACAGCAGTGTTGCCAACAATAATTTTAGAATTCCACTTAGCATAATTATCGTGAACGTACGCCAAAATTTCGTTGTACTTTTTATCCGTCAATTTAGAATATGGCAGTAGCAAAAGTGAAAAGGCAAAATCACATAATTTTATGGACACATTTTGTATCAGGAAATTACGAAAATAAATAAGATAATTCAATATTTAATATGGCACGACCTGTTTCTATGATCCTATCTAACAAAAAATGTCAAAAATCTGTGATCAAAGACGATTTAAGTCATATTAAGTTTGTATTACATTATCATTTATTAAATATATGACTCTGAGATCTATGATCCTAGATATGTGATAGTGTAATACCCACCATTATCATATAAATATGACTCAGAAATCTAGGATCCTATATAAGTAGTTAATACCCACCTAACACAAAATTCAAAATCAACAAAAAATATTGCATGTATGAAATGTTGCTATGTAAAAAGTATAATAAAAATGTTCTTACAAAAATTCTATGTTTTGTTTTATCATTCAATTGGATTATATTATTGGTTGATTATATTATTGACTATATTATTGGGGAAGCGTCAGAGTAGCCCGCGAAATTCAAATTTTCTTACGTTGTTTGCATTTTGCAGATCATTGTCAGATTTTATGCTGATTAAAATATGATTCGCGATCGTAACAAATATGGCTTTACTCAATTATAATCATTACAATTAGCAATAGTGATTAAGAAGAAGATAAAGGTGTCAAATGTCATGATTTCATGAAATCATGACGTTTGACACCTTTGCTAACTTATGGAGTTATATTGCTGATTGTAATGGTTATAATTAAGTAAAACCATATTTGTTATGACCGCGAATCATATTTTAATCAACATAAAACCTGACACTGACCTGCAAAATGTAAAAAACGTGAGAAAATTGGAATTTCACGGTCTACCCTGACGCTTCCCCCTTAAGCAGATATCCAAAACATTTAGGTCAAGGATAACAACAGTTCCACCCATAATTTGTACCTTTTATTTTTATTGACTACTAGCTGACCCGACAGAGTTATCCTGACCAATTTTCAATCATTTTAATTCATACAAAAATCCCATATAAAAAAGGATGTTCAGTTTTCTGGAATTTGAAAACTTTTCAAATTCTTCTTGCCAAAAAAACCTAATTCGGACTATTACGCACATTTTAAAACAAAAATTGTCAAATCGGTCCAGCCGTTCTCAATGTAGTGATACGCCTACCAACAAACAGCATTTCATTTTTATTTTTATGTGGATGCAAATGTGATATACCTAGGTACAGACGCCAGCACTTCAAGCTACTACAATCTGTCAAATTTATTTAATAGATTTTCAACTTTACCTCTGAAGCATAAGGTTCAAAGTTGATTGGGAAAATTTGACAGTTTCGGGTAGCTTGATGTGCTGGTGTCTGTAGGTACTTAACAATGAATTGTAAATACCTAGGCTAAAACGAACTCTTGTCCTTAGTTGGTTGATAAAAACATGATTTTCTTAGCAATGTATGTGTCGTCAGGACCGGTACCCTAATTGCGTAATGCAACACAATCACAATCTGTTTCGATTTGAAACAGATTGCTAATCCATTGCTTCATAAGTTGGAAAAAAGAATCTGCTCAACAACGTAAATAACGCAAAGAACGTTGTTGAACTGTCAAAATGAAACAAAATAGGCAAAATTGTTTACGAAAATAAGTTACGCAATTAGGGTACAGATCTTAGAATTGATCATTTCATGAAACGTTCGACCATTTCATGAAATGGTTGTGTTTCATGAAATGGCCAGCAAAAATTGACTATATCGTTTATACGTCAAGGTCAACGTTTAATGATATGTCAATCGACGTTTGGCCATATCATTATGTAGGGTATCCATGCAAATATTACTAGCATTCATTAACTTTTAGTAATCTGGGTCAGTGGATAAATAAAACGTTTAAATTAATTAGCTTTCATTCCAGAAGGAAAATAACAATTAAGTACTTACTCCATAAGATTTTAATAGTTGAATACGAACCTGTGAAATACGTTCCAAACTCCATGGTTTTTTAACGTTGCTCTCGTTTTTCGAGTGACTTTCATAAAATTCACGTAGCTAGGTTTAATAAAGATACTTCACTGCACTTTTATCTTCCATTTGCATATTTATACCTAATTGCTTTTCCAATCGAATTATCGTCCGCCGCCGCCATGATGCACAACAAAAACAAAGCGACATTAACGCCTCTACCGGTGGATAATCTAACTATTTTGCGATTTATAATCTTGATCACTAATCATCACTAATGTTTGGCCCTCCTTAGAGTAAGTATGTTCCTTGGTTTGGCCACATCGAAGTAGTCGTGCGTTTAACTATACATATCGTCAAACGTTGAGTATTCAATGAACTTTTCTTTTTTCGGGTGGGAAATTATCAAATAACTACTGATATGGACGGAGCGGGAGGATGTCCGTGACTACCGCAGGACCACCAACGCCAATCGCTTCCATATTTAGTAAATAATTAGTCCCCAATTGGTACTAATTAGTGCTCGAACGACAAAATTGGTACCTTAGTAGTTTTCGAGAAACTCGACTTACAAGGTGGTCCGACGGTAGTCACGCTCCCTTCAGCAGGACCACCATGAGCGTTCCCTTCAGAGTTTTTAATAGGGAAATCTTTAAATGAAAATTTTACACCGTGACCACGGCCACCCCACCCAATGGCATGGTATATCTCATAAACTACTGAAGAACCTATTTTGAATTTTGGGCACTAATTTTATCTTGCAGGGTACTAATTTTCTATATAGGTTTGAGGAAAGCGACAAGCTCGTTAAACTTGGAATCAACATTCAAAGTCGTGGTCCTGCTGAACGAGCGCGTGAAAGTTATCATCGTTGATTTCTCGCTAAATACAAATGTTTCAGTTCTGTTTTTTTTACGCAATGAATGACATTTAAGGGTAGGTACTAATTATTTGTATACTTAGAATAGCTGCAGCATGCCCCCTTTTTCGGCGCTTATGGTGGTCCTGCTGAAGGGAGCGTGACTACCGCCGGACCACCTTCAAAGTCGAGTTTCTCGAAAACTACTAAGGTACCAATTTTGTCGTTCAAGCACTAATTAGTACCAATTGGGTACTAATTATTTACTAAATATGGAAGCGATTGGCGTTGGTGATCGTGCGGTGGTCACGGACATAGCGGGAGGGCGTGTCAGACTCTTAGGGCTCCCACACAAAACTGCGAATTCGCATCGCATCGCAAAAATCTGCGAATTTGCAGTGCGCACGGCCTAGGAGCCGAGCTCGCAGATTTTTGCAATGCGATGCGAATTCGCAGTTTTGTGTGGGAGCCCTTACTGACTAAAAACCCGTGTTCCTTCGGTTGCCCTGTTGCCGGGGGCCACGATCTTCCTTACGGTTTTCTTCGCAACCTTCGGCGGTTGAGTATTCAATGATCTGGCCAGACAATATCATGATGTGGCCAGCGGTTGATGTTCTATTTCATGAAATGATCAATTCTAAGATCTGGCCACGATATATATGTATGGAGAAGTACTTACATACCTACTTACCTACATAAGTTATTAAAACTACATTTCCTTGACAATAAGATAATTTAATTGTTTTGGGATAATGATGTTTATAAAAGAGTTTGTTATTTCAATAAAAACAACATTGTATTCTTACATTGTTTTTATTCAAACAAATAATGGTGGGACAGCAACTATACATAGGAAACCATAATGCTGCATATTTATCACAAGGAATACAATCATATTATTATAATAATAAACCTAATAAGCTTGGTCTACAGTTTCTAAAATCATATCATTGGCATCAACATCATGAGTTTTCATGTGTTTTTGTAATACCCTCTTGGTTCTTAGTTTTTTACAACAATAATTACATGACACCTTGTTGTTGCCGTGAGATTCTATGTGTATCTTCAAACCAGTTGCAGTGGCAAAGCCCTTAGAACAGATATCACACTTGTGAGGTCTCTCTGTTGTGTGTGCATGTGCAATGTGCACCACTAAGGAATGTTTGGTTGGAAAACTTCTAGCACAGCCTTGGTGTGAACATGAGAAGGGTCTGGGCTTCTGCTGGCCCGTGTGGACCAGCATGTGAGCTCTCAAATATGATGCCCTCGTGTATGTCTTTGGACAACTAGAACATATGAATTTCTCTCCATTGTGAGTCTTAACATGCATGTTTAAGGTTGATCTTGCTGTGAATCTTTTCCCACAAGTCACACACACAAACAGCATGCGATTGCTGGAATGTGCCACTCGAAAGTGCTCCTTGAGTGACTGCCTTGATTTGTAAGTCTTATGACAAAATCCACATTTGAACTGTGCTATGTCTCTGTGTGATATTGAATGCTGCTTCAATCCATTTGAAGTGTGGAAGCTCTTTCCACATTTCGCACAGAGATACTTCCGTGTATCAGTATGCTTCGCCATGTGGTAGCGCAGACCATATAGCCTAGTGAATGACTTCGTACACACAGTGCAAGCATATCGCTTGTCTCCCTCTATACGCTGTGGCTGCTCACCAGAAGTTATTTCAGTAACAGGTGGCAGTGGTGTCAATTTGTTATCTGATAAGGTACTTTCAAAGTCTAATGTTGGATGATTACTGAACAGTGGCACCTCATACTCATGGTCTTGATAAACAACATTGATATCAATAGAATCTATATCAGTCCTCTGTAAATTTGTAGGAGATTGTATCATAAGTATTTGTGATAACATAGAATTTGCCTTCAAACAATTCAATTTAAAGTTATAAGCGACTAAAGCTGTAGATACACACGAAGAACATATTCCTTGAGGCCAGTTTTCTTCATCATTGTTCTCTAAGCAATTAAGGAAGACCAAAATATCAATTAATTTAACCTTAATCATCTCGTGTTCTATCAAGTCTTGTATGTTCATAAACATCGTGGTATCTGTTTCGAGTAGACAAGTGCGGCATATGTTTTTCGTCAAGGGAAGAATAAGCCCTGTAAACTCCATTGCTTATTTCGATGTTTTCGTTTTCAGAATGTTTAATTTTTTTAGAAGACATCACATCTATCGCCTCGAACCTCGTCGACTTCCACAAGTTCACAAGTTTTTGACAACAAAATGAACAGAATGACAGTATTTGACATTTTGTTTGTTGGCAGGCTAGGGTTGGCGAGGCGATTAACAAAAATAAAATTTTGGCAACACAGAACGCATAGTGTAGTAGAGAGAGTCTGTTCCAAAACTATTTGATGAAAATGTAAACAAATGGATCAGAAAACGTATCTGTGGATGCCAATATGTATTGTAGGGACACTTACTAATTGACTGTTTATTTAAATACTAAAACCCGAAATTAAAATTTTAAAATCTGAATAGAAAACTTACAGCTTGGATACAGATAGTTGATAGTTAGTGAAAGAAGGCCAATTAAAAGTTTTCACTGACAATATGAACTACTACTACGAACTACTACTGAAGCCGCGACTTACGAGTTGTAGGTCGTAGGTTCGAACCCAGACAGGCGCTTTACTTTGTGTAAATTATTTCATCACCACTGCTCTCAAAACGGTGAAGGAAAACATCGTGAGGAAACCGGCATGTCCTAGAACCGAAAATTCGAAGACATGTGACATCTACCAACCCGCACTGGGCCCGCGTGGTGGATTACGGCCCACTCCCTCTCACAGAGAGGAGGCCTGTGTCCCAGCAGTGGGAACATTTATAGGCTGATGATGATGATGATGATGACTGACAATATTAGGGTAGCACAAGAAACAACAGACAGGCAAGCGAAAGTAAGATTAAGTAAGCACTCGGAACTACGAATAATAAAAGTATTATTCGTAGACTCGGAATTAAGAAAAGACTAAAAAGGTTTTAGTGATCTTCAAAGATGTTTTTACATAGTATTTTTTTAAGTTTAGGAACACTGATAGAGAATAAATTATAAAGATCATCAACACTTTAACACATCGAGTTGTATGCCCTGCTAGCTCTTACCATTTAAGAGTTTTGTCGATATATGCACCGCACAGAGGGAACATACAGAGGTTGATGATTCCTTAAGGTGAAGGATGGAACACGCAGCCCAATTTTGCTCACCAATTCAGAACAGTCGGATGAATCATTTGTCAAATTGAACAAGAATACCATATCGGCAATTTTACTCCTCTCAATTAGTGGAAGAGGAAGAGTGTGAAACTTCCTGCAGCGGCTGTAATAATTAGGCAAATAGGTTTTGGATTTAAACTGAATGTACAGACGCTAGCATATCAAGCTACTCGAAACTGTCAAATTTTCCCAATCAACTCTGAACCTTATACTTGCTAACGATAAAGTTGACAATCTAAAAAATCTATAAATTTGACAGATTGTGGTAGCTTGATGTGCTGGCGTCTGTACCTTAAGAACTTCTGTAGAACTATTCACGGTATTTTTTTCAACATTTTAGTGTCAGTAATTTCGGAGGTAAGGTAGGGGTAATGGTCACTTTTCATCTATTTTCTTAGTTAACTTATAATATAAAAAATATGTCGCATGGTACAGAGTACAAAACTTTCCGAGTGACCCTCATACTCAAAATTCATTTATTTACGTAATACGTCCATGTTTGGGTCACAGAAATCAGAAATACATATGTGTACCAAAAAACTTATTCGGAGCAAATTGGTTGTGACAGACAGACAGACACGAGTCATCCTATAATGGGAAATTTTTCATTCTGACAAACGGAACCCTAAAAAGCGAAAATAAATATTACTGTGATTTTGACAGTAATGCATAACCAGAAGCAAAATAACTGTACTCAATTTCGAATTATTCCCCATATATTTCCATAGAAACACTTTCCTCGTAGAGACTGGAGACTTTGGTTTTCGGACACCCCTATCCTCTTTAGTCTTTAAATGTCATTTTGTATCTGTATCTCTGCTCTGCTGTCTTTTTGACGTGTGTGGTGCGTCGTGGGCAGACTGGAGTTTCTCCAGTTTTATCATTATTATAAGATATTTTCATGATTTGGACACCATTATACGTTGTTGAGAACAGAACAATCTATAGGACATTTTGTAGAAGGTAAGTGGAATCCGTTAATGGGCTTAATTTGTTATGTGAAAGTTCTAACCTCAACCGCCCGGACAACACCTTCGTTGATCCATATTTCTGATGAATTTATGGAGTTTATTAATTTATAAAGTTCTCTTTTGGTGTAAATATGCGTAAGAGTTAATCTGTAGTAATAAATACTTGTTGTTTTGTAGGTGAATTTATAGAACCACGCAATCATGAGTCGTTTCTTTGCGACTGGAACTGACTCCGAGTCGGAGAGTTCGAGCGAGGACGAGCCAGTAGTACGCGCCCCCGCACCCGTCTACACGGTGAGTTTATGCATAATATATATCAATCAAAGATAAGCAGCTATGATTCAAGTTTATAAATAATGGGCCAATGTGTTTACCATACAAAATATTCTTACAAGTACTTAACAATGTTTAATTTGGATGTTGATATCATTAATATTAACACACCTACAGCTTATTTCATTCTTAGCTTATTTAGCTGAATTTAAAAAGCTGATAGATTATTGGCCTTCAGTCTCATTATATTTATGTTAAACATTATTTCTGTTTTTATTAAAATGGAAAATAGATGAAAATAGATTTACAAAGCAAAATCTAGTTGGAAAAACAAGTATATTTTAAAACTGTAAATTACAACAAGCATGACAAAAACATGAACAGAAAACAAACAACTCTTAAAGACCCAATATTAGAATTGTATTATTCAACAATGGAGCATTTATATAATTTTGTTTATATTTTTCATCATTCTACTTATTTATATCATAACAAAGATGAGTCAAGCCAGTGTCTAGCTCTTTCATAATAATGTTTACATTTTTCATCATTCTCTTTTATCTTTCTTATAATTATTTATAAGTATGTACAGACGCCAGCACGTCAAGCTACTACAATCTATCAAATTTATTTAATAGATTTTCAACTTTATCGCTGATATCTAAGGTTCAAAGTTGATTGGAAAAATTTGACAGTTTCGGGTAGCTTGATGTGCTGGCGTCTGTACTTCATACTTATTATTACTGCCGAGATCTTTCAAATGGCACAAATAATAACTGAAAAAGGTCTGATATTATAAATGCTGTCATGTTTATAATTGTCATATTAGCAGATATTCTTTGTAATTTTGCTTACAGGTCATTTAATTTTTTGTTAAGTGTAGATAATAAACAATGGTGCCGATTTCCTTGTTCGCAAACTAAACTAAATTTAAGTTCAGTGTATCTTTTTCTTTCTACTTCATTAAGAAAAGGACAGAAGATAAATTTTAGGCCGCATTCCGAGTTACGCCAAAAGTGATTATATCGCGAATCCGACCAAAGTCCAAAGTCACAATTATTACTCAATAACCCTTAAATTTTGTGACTATTCAATTTGGTTGGATTCGGGATAATATCACTTTTAACGTAAATCGGAAAGCGGCGTTAGTTTAGTCCTGTCAAATTAATCAGCGCTTGACGTAAATTGACGTAATTTTAGTCGGCAAGTTTTTAATCACGTCTAAACTTGTATGGAGAGTGACAGGCGATGATTAATTTGACAGGACTAAACTAAAATTTATCTTCTGTCCTTTTCTTAATGAAATAGAAAGAAAAAGATGCACTGAACTTAAATTTAGTTTAGTTTGTGAACAAGGGAATCGGCACCATTGTGACTTACAACAGAGCCTTGGATAATTCTGTAAAGATGTTACAATTGTGATTTAAAGAATTAAATGTCTTAACAGTTCTTGTAAAAAAAAAAACAGAACAATAAAACTGAAGAACTTCTAAGTAGATGTACTATAATTATAACAGTCAGAATCTGCGTTGAGTTTATTAATAATAGATTTATTAATTTGGTCTATTGCCATAAGGCTAGCTGTAATGATTCAGAGAGCATAGGAGCCATCACCACGGAAGAGAGGATTGCGGCGACAGTTACTTTCAAATTATCGCCGCGATGATATCGCCGTGTGAAGATTAATTCATAGAAATTCTATTGAATTTGAATGACAATAATAGTCTGAATTAAACAAATTTTATTTTATTTATTGATTCTCTAATAAAACCATTCTTTGGTCCCACAGTTCAGTGATGATGAGGAGGAAACAAAGCGCGTCGTGCGCTCTATGAAAGAAAAGCGGTACGAAGAATTGGAAGCCATTATCCATTCTCTGCGTAACCACAAGAAAATTAAAGACTTTGCCTCAGCTCTTGCTTCGTTTGAGGAGCTGCAAAGAGGCTACACTCGCGCTGCGCCGGTTGTACTAAAAGAAGAAAATGGAGTTGCTCCAAGATTCTTCATTAGAGCTCTGGCGGAGTTGGATGACTGGGTCGTCGGAGCATGGAATGACCGTGACAGCAGGAAGGCGCTGTCGAAAGGCAACAGCAAGGCACTCACATCGTTGAGGCAGAAACTGAGGAAGTATGCTAAAGACTTTGATGCTGAGATGTCCAAGTTCCGTGAGGATCCTGATCTTCCTGATGATGATGATGAACGAAAAGGTAATTAGTTTAGCCATGTTATTAAACTCATAAAAATATTTATTTTATAGACTTTACTACCTACCTATAATGTAAATTGACAAGAACGTAGCAGCAGGTAGCAGTGAACTGCTTTGCAAGTTGCTGTATGTTGTTTTTTAATTAGCTCATTATACTTGTTTCTGTTCAGACACATCATCCTCGGACGAGTCGGACGATGAAGAGAAACCTAAAGAGAAGCCGCGTGTGCGTCGCTCCCCGGAGCCACCACGCCGCCCACCTCCTCAAGACGACGAATCCTCCGACTCCATGGACTGGGGATCCAGCTCCTCAGACTCCAGCTCAAGTTCTGATGATGAGAACCGCGGAGCCACCACTATCCGAGAAAGGTTCTTGAAGAGAAACACTGAAAGAGATGAGGATGAAGACAGGGATAGGCGCAAGGCCAAGCGGCGAGAGGACAGGCGTGACGCCAGGATTGGGAAGGTCGGCAAGAAAGACCAGGCTGATGATGGCGGCGAGTGGGAGACCGTCAGGAAGGGAGCCGCTACTTCGGATAAGCCAAAGATGTTCGCTAAGGTAAAAAAAATCAGGTTGCTATAAATATATCTCCAATATTTTCGCATTGATTGGTGTCTGATAACTATTATTACTTCTTTATAGGACAGCGACATTGACGCGGCTCTGGTAGTCAAGAAATTGGGTGAGATTAGCGCAGCTCGTGGTCGCAAACGTACCGACCGTCGTGCTCAACTTGAGCTCTTGCACGAGCTACGCACTGTCGCCGCCGCACACAACCTAGGAGACGCTCTCCAACTCAAACTGCGCGCTGCCACCGTCGCTGCTCTCTTCGACTACAACCCTAAAGTATCCGACGCTATGAAGCCCGAATACTGGTCCAAACTCGTCGAAAATGTAGATCACATGGTCACCCTACTCTTAGCTCATGAAGACATGCAACTGAGCGAAACTATTACTGAAGAAAATGAGCAGCTTGTAACAGCACCTTTCCTCGTTCGCGGTTGCCTGTTGACCGCCCTGGAGCGCCTCGACGATGAGTTCACTAAGCTGCTCAAGGAGTGCGATCCTCATTCTAATGAATATGTTGAGAGATTGAAGGACGAAGTTCGCGTTTCTACTCTGATAGACCGCGTGTGCCAAGTGGTCGAACGCGACGGCACTCCACAAGAAATATGCCGTGCTTACCTACGTAAAATTGATCATCTGTACTACAAGTTTGATCCTCGCGCAGTGCGCAAGGACCTTCCTCCTGGTGAGGAAACTACCATCAAGAAGATGGAGAAATTCTGCAAATTCATTTACGGTCACGACGAGTCTGACCGCCTTAGAACTCGTGCCATCCTCTCTCACATCTACCATCACGCTCTGCACGACAACTGGTTCCAGGCTCGTGACTTGCTGCTGATGTCTCATTTGCAAGAAACAGTTCAACACTCCGACCCGAGCACTCAGATTCTGTACAATCGTACCATGGCTAACTTGGGTCTGTGCGCTTTCCGCCGCGGGAACGTCAAGGAAGCTCACGGTTGTCTAGCTGAGTTGATGATGACTGGCAAGCCTAAGGAGTTGCTGGCTCAAGGTCTGCTGCCTCAGCGTCAGCACGAGCGTTCGAAGGAACAGGAGAAGATCGAGAAGCAGCGTCAGATGCCGTTCCACATGCACATCAACTTGGAGTTGCTTGAGTGTGTGTATTTGGTGTCGGCGATGCTGATCGAGATCCCGTACATGGCAGCTCACGAGTTCGATGCTCGTCGTCGCATGATCAGTAAGACTTTCTACCAGAACTTGCGCGCGAGTGAGCGCCAGTCGCTGGTGGGCCCGCCGGAGTCCATGCGCGAGCACGCGGTGGCGGCCGCACGGGCCATGCGCCGCGGGGACTGGCGCGCTTGCCTCAACTTCATTGTTAATGACAAGATGAATGCCAAGGTATGTAACTACATAATTTAAATATACATATTATATATTAAATTAACTTTTCGTGTCTCTCTGTGTGACCGCATTGTTTTTATAAACTACGCAACGCATTCTGATGTGGTTTTCACCATCATTTAGAGAATTTATTACGAAAGGTTTATGTTTATAATGGAAATAAAGAAAGAAAACAAATAAAAAGTGTAAAGTTGTACACACATTCCTACATTTCCTGCTAATATCTTAATATTAGCAGGAAATGTAGGAATGTGTGTCTCGCGGCTGCGCCAAATAGGCCCAGTTCAGCAAAAATGCCAGACAACATTGTCTGACGCTGGTTTTCAACTGGACCTGATACATTAATATTGTAAAAACGTTCACATAATAAAGAAATCTCGATGTTTTGTCAAGTCATAAAAACCGTGCGTGGCAGCTAGTAATAATAAGTAACATATCATCACGCCTGTATTCCTCAGAGGGTTAGGCAGAGGTGTACCTATAGTACACGCACATTTCTCCAGTTACGTCCCATGTAATAAGTGGCGAGCCTTTTGCCATCAACCAGGCACAAATCCAGACTCCGCTCTACTCTTCGATCAATTGATCGAAGGCTCTACTACTGAGAAGTTCCAGATAGAAAAACGCAATAACACTGCTCGACCTGGGAATCGAAACCAAGATCTCATGATCAACTGCAGCGCTCGCGACCATTAGACCAACGCACTATGGTTCGTCTAGAACATGCTAGCTGGATAAATCTATTTTCTTCGATTTTTGGTTTTTGGTTGTGTGTATGCGGGGGTGTCTGTGTGTTTGTGGGGGTGTCTGTGTGTGTGGGAGTGTGTCTGTGTGTGTTCTTATGTTCGTGGTTCTCTTTATGCTTCGTACCCCCTCCACTCGTGTTTGCCAAGGCATAGTGGGAGTTTGCTTGGGCCTCAGCAAACTCGAAGATCTTTTTTATAACCTGACTTGACCATGACTACCAAATTTTTTTTTATTTTTTAAGGGGAAAAATCTTTTTTTTTCAAACAAATAAAAAAAAAATTGAAAATAAACAACCATGATTAATCTGCACGTTAACAGCTAACGGCTATTAGTCAGGCACATAGCAGGTATAATCACAAAAAAGGTCTAGCAGATAGAATTTTGTGATAACTCTCTAATTGTTATAATTAATCTAATTTGTACTTAGTGTTGTAAATTAATATATTATTATAGTCTCTAATTATCGTTATCGCTTAGGTATTTCTTCCTCTTCTGATGAATCATCAGCAGTATAGGTAGTCCTGCTGCTGCATGTTAACATTGGGTCTGGGGATTTGAACAGGATTTAAAGTAGGTACTATTATTAAATCTAACACTGCAGAAGGCAGGCTACCTGTTTTTTATTTTTGGAAACCTCTCTTAGGCTGTTTACTAAAGGGTCAGATGTGATCAACAATCTTACTTAGCTTCTCCTTTTCGTTTTATCACTGGAATGTTCAAACTCTTTGCTTTGACGTCCAGCAGTTGAAGGTGCAGTGGAAGGAGATGGCTGTGCATGGTGAAGGGACACCTTAAACTCGAAATCTTTTGACATCCATTCTTCATTTTTTGCCAAAAATATATCGCGGCACTTTTTATGAGTGTACCAATTTTTTTTCTAAATGAGCTGATTGACTTCTTCAGAGGCCTCGAAGAATCTTCAGTGATACCGGATAGGTCGTACTTTGAAGATAGTAGTCCAAACAGTCCGCTATTCCGGTTTTCTTTGCCCTGTTTAAGCCACTCCTCAAAAAGTTCTAATCTTGCGATTGAGAAGAGATGTTCCAGAAAAAGAAAAAAAATTGATCCACAGCAGTCCACAGGCTATATTTATTATTATTTGTAAGAAGAGGGTTTAAGCTATCATATATGTAAGTTTAAGGTCTGTGACACGCGTTGGCAATGCTTTCCGGGTCCAAAATAAATAAGAAAATGGGGAAAATTAGAATTTAATGTTAAAAAATAAAAAAAACTAGCTGTAACTTGCTAACTTTTTTTGTAAAATAAGATGGCACATACCTTCCATATCCATCACTAAATTAAACTAAAACCACTTTAAAAATCACTTTTATAAATATTCGCGTCGAATGCAAAATTCCTAATGAAAATCAGTTTCCTTATCCTTTTCTTTTATATTTACCTACGACCCTTAATGACCGCAACCCCAGGTGCATCATAATTCTTGGAATTGGAGGTTCGTGGGTATTGTTTATGATACAAGGAAAGAATTTTCGGCATATTCGATATCGACGTTTGTCCAGCTAGCATGTTCTAGACGAACCATAGTGCAACGAGGCAGTATATTATGTATAATAAAAATAAGTAAATAAATGGATTTGCAGTTGCAAACATATTAATCTATATTTCTATTATTGCAGGTATGGGACCTGATGGTGGGAGCCGACAACGTCCGCGCGATGCTCGGCCGTCTGATCCGCGAAGAATCGCTTCGCACTTACTTGTTCACCTACGCTCACGTATACGCATCTCTCTCTCTCCGTTCTCTCGCGGACATGTTTGAGCTTCCCCGGCAACGCGTTCACTCACTTGTCTCCAAGATGATCATCAATGAAGAACTGCTGGCTTCACTTGATGACCCCAGCGAGTGCGCCATCCTACATCGTTCGGAGCCTACCAGGATGCAGGCTTTGGCTTTGCAGCTTGCTGATAAGGTAAATATAATTAAATGTGTCATTTGAACTATGGCAGTTCAATCCAAGGCATAAGTTCAAACATGCCGCGATTTACATCCTCAGTTTTAGAATATTAGCACAACAGTTTTCTCCATCATCTGCTCGATGGTTACTTCCTTGTCGATAGAGATTCGGTAAAATCGTCAGCACTCTCAACTTCTATTTGAGAAACATAATTATTCATCGCATACCTCAGTATTACATGTTATCTTGTATTATTCACAGGTCGGCAACGTAGTGGACTCGAACGAGCGTATCTTCGAGAAGCAAGGCTCGTTCTTCCAGCGCGGAGGCGCGGGACGAGGCGGGGAGGGGCGGGGGCAGCGCGAGCGGCCGCGCGAGGGATGGAACAGGCGCACGCGCAACCGACGCCGCGACGACGAGCGTGGGGACGACTAGCATTACCACCGGATGTAAAGAAGACCAGTCGAATTGTTTATACATAAAATAAACAGTGGTACATGCCATCATGTATCCATCGCAAAAAAACGTCTATTAATTTTAGCGCTCGGCGGAAACATCTGAAGATCTTTAACTGTTGGTTATGTTCCTAAGATATTTCTGCCGAGTTAGAGACGAAAAATAAGCAAAGTCTACTGGTCCTCATTATAATCTGTCAAAAAATCCAATTGAAACTTCATTCGTATGCCGTTTTTATAAGTTTATAGTATTTGGAACATTTTGTTCTGTCAAATATATTTTATAGGAGGTTATAGGTATCTAAAACTATATAAATGGAGAGAAGAGGTCGTTATCTTTCATTTTTATGTAGATGAATTGATTAGAATGAGATCAATATTTTTGATTAGAACAGCGAGTATAGAATATATTTAAAGCAAATCGTTGATTGCTGACGGAACCCTAAAGAATCGGAAAATTATAATCTCCAGTTGCACCTGTTACAATGTTATAGTCTCCCCATAATCCAGTCGCGTTAATAAAGAGAGTTATCTCAAATAACAAGCATTTTATTTCTAGTACAGTCTACCTTTGCCTGCTAAGATCCCTCATGTCACCCACATAATATTTGCCTCAACAATAAAAGACCTACGCGGATGCTAGTGCTCATTTGGCAGACATCGATGCACGACCAATGCTACATCCGATTATTTGCGCCCTGAGCGGGGTCGTAAGCTACCTACGGAGTCTTGACTATGATCGAAGATTGTAAAAGCTAGCAAGCACACTACAATTGTCTGATCCACACTACACTATAAAAAGGATTCGAGCATAATTTGACAGTACTCTGCTGCACTTGGCACACAGATTAATTTGGCATATTACCTATGGCCACCTGAAGCCACGTTATGAAATCTCACTGTACGTTTACACTGGCGAAACATCACAACAAAACATGTTGAAATCTCTAGTTCATGTCAAACATTGTATGGATTTACTATGCGTTCGCACTGGCGAAACATCACAACAAAACATGTTGAAATCTCGAGTGCCTGTCAAACTTTCTATGGAAAATTGACAGAAAATAGAGATTCCAACAAGTTTCGCCAGTGCGAACGCACAGTTACAGAAAGTAGATTCCAACATGTTGTGAATGTTTCGCCAGTACAAACGCACCGTCACCAATAGTCAGCACAGACGCATTCTGAAACCAAAATCACAGACTGCGAGACGGTCGTTTATTTCTTCTCTGTCTCTAGTTCCGAACCCAGTTCGAATCCCGGTTGAGGTAATAAGTTTGGTCTTTTGTTTTTGGTCATGCATGAGAGATCCATAATAAATAATAATAATCGCATAATTAATCTAGGTTCGTTTTTTGCCACGTTGCGATTTGGAATTGCCAAAAACTCATACCGAGATGCGTCATCTCCTCCATCTGATGAGGTGATAGCAAAACAAAAAGCAAACAAATCTACATCTCAAAAACCTTTTTTGATTCGACAATAGAGGGCGCTGTCGTTAACTTACTTTATTACGTTTTGTTTCATTTTGTCACTAAGCAAAATAAACATTTTTCTTCATACATAATAAAATATTGGTAAAGTTTTTAAAATACATTATTGATTAATTTACGACTTGTGAAAAACGAATAATTTTAAAATAAAATATTTTTCTTTTTTTACTTTACGTTGCAACTTCAAGTTGATAGTTTATCAATGCGCTAACATAACGTAACGAAATTTTGTTGGTGTTCGTCGCATTTTGCAGATAATTTTTCAGCATTTTGCGGACAAATCCTACTATTATTTGTTTGTGACGTATAATTATGGTGTTTGTGTGGAACTGTAAATAAAACAAATCTTGAGTTTTTCAAGAATCACTGTAAGAAATCTTAGGTTGGGACTTTGACAGATTCTAATACAATGGCTGCAACGAGGAGACTACAGAAGGTGAGACATCATTTTTTGTGACCTTACTAATTCTTCATCATTGACTTTAATGATTATTGCACAGTAAATACCATCAGTATTCCAAATACTTAATTGCGTACTAAAATATTTGTATAAAGAGTAGAAAATAAAATGAAAAGTGGAGTTAAAATTAAGAAACACCGCAAAGGCCTATTTTAGTATAGAAATACTTAGTGAAATCAACGATTTCACTAAGTATTTAGACCTACTATTATAATAAATATGTACAAACATCCGTCATGATTCACAGTTCTAATGTTTAGAAATACCAGTCATCTTAGGGATAAATCACAAGGAATTAGAATAGGCATTAGGTATGGTCTCTTCTAAGAACAACAGGATTTAATGTTCTTAGAGCTTATTACACAAGGTCAAAAGTTAATTTATCGATTTACTATATTAATTTGAAATACAAAATTTAAAGGAAAAAAATCAACTTAACTGGTTCACTGTCCCATATACAGACACAATAGTTAAAACAATAGAACAGACCACATATGGTTCATTGGACTGTGAACCGGTTAAGTGCCTGGGGACCTACTCTCTAAGTACATCAAGGAAGATAATAATATGGGCCCGTCCAAAATTAGTTCAAATTTTGATACGTCGGAGTGAACCCTACTCCTATACCTGTTTAAAAACTTTCGGATGGGCAAAAAAACATTAGAAGTAGGGACTGACAAATTTGTTGTCATTCTAGGTCGGGCCCAAACTTATCTTATGTCCGTAGGTGATACGGGGTAGGAAACACCCGTAACTATGGATTTCATTCTTATGTAGACCTCCTGAAATGTTGAAAAAAATATTTTCATTTTCTATCTCTTCCAGGAACTGAATGATATCAGGCAATCAGGCCTAAAGTCCTTTAGGGACATACAAGTGGACGAGTCCAATATTCTTACATGGCAAGGATTAATTGTTCCCGTAAGTATGATATAATGTTAAAGGTTTATAATCTGTACCTATAATTACATACTAGGTCACCTATTATTAGGTACTAGGTAGGTAAATTAACATTGGAAAAACAATACTAGCAGATTTTCAATTCTAATACTATAATATTTTTATAAGCACAAGGATAATAGTAGCAATAAATTGGACAAAACCTTGCCTTACCACCACAGGCTTATGACTCATAATATTATATCTCATGTTATTACACAAATGCAAATCTATATAGCTATCAGAATGGTTGTGTATGTTATTAACATAGGTATTAGATAAAAATATTTTATACAATCATGTTACTATGTTATCAAGTACACTTTTTGATAATTCAAGCATTAATAATAATGACAAATAACATAATATCCTGTAAAGGCTTGTTTGCATGACACCATCAGGAATTTTCAGATTTTCCTTTAGGGAAACCAGAAAAAATATTTTTAGTGGAACTGGGAACTTAGTTTAGCATGGCAGTAACTGTGATACACCCTTGCCCTAAACATGAAATGAAGGGCCCTATTTCACTAGGACACCAGTGGCCGCGTAACCATGGTGGCAATGCAAAAAAAGGTGGTTGGTTGCGCACGGATCTATGGTGAGTTACCCCACCATAAAGCTGTGTATATTTTGATAGTGCAACCACGGTTGCGCCACCATGTTGTCCTAGTGAGATATAAGCCTAAGTGTAGACTAGGTAAAAGCAGAACAATTAGGCACTAGTTGATTGATACTTTTGATTTTTCAGGACAATCCTCCTTACAACAGGGGCGCTTTCCGCATTGAGATTAACTTCCCAGCAGAATATCCATTCAAACCTCCTAAGATTAGTTTCAAAACAAAGATTTATCATCCAAATATTGATGAGAAAGGCCAGGTGTGCCTACCAATCATCAGTGCTGAGAACTGGAAGCCTGCTACCAAGACTGACCAAGGTAAACAACCAACTACATTTGGAAGTTGGTATTTTGTTGATTATTGAACTGCATGTATGTAGTGAGAGTGCCTGTTTGTTATTAATTTTCATTTTTCAGTTATTCAAGCTCTAGTGGCCCTGGTCAACGACCCCGAGCCAGAGCACCCCCTGCGTGCGGAACTCGCCGAAGAGTTCCTTAAAGACAGGAAGAAGTTCTCAAAGAATGCAGAGGAATTCACTAAAAAACACAGTGAAAAGCGGCCCTCAGACTAAAGTAGCTAATTGTATCATTGTTGTATAGCTTGGATGTGCAGCAGTGGAGCTAAACTGCCGTTTTTGTAGCAATGTGTGAATAAGTTATTAAGAATGCATTTATTTTTCCAAGGCAGTATTTGTAAAATCTTCTGAAGCGGTAGGAATGCACTGCTGGTTTATAAATTCAGATCAATTCCATTGCTGTAGATTCAATCTAATTTTGCATTTGATTTTACACTGGTACTAGCTTTTGAATCACCTTGCTTGCAATACATACATAAGCACTTTATAAAAAATTAGGTAAATAGAAATCGGAATATGTTAATGCTTAAGTGCATTCGATTTGGTATTAAGTTGGGTAATATTTTTATTTTAAACAATTAGCAGTCGAAATCACACAAATCCCCAAAAATTATATAGTCTTGCGAAGGAAATTATTATCTGCTTATGTTGTTCCTGAAGACAGGTAGCTTTTATCTATGTAATGTTGTATGTAAACTAATGCTATGTAAATAAATGGAAGACCTGTGTTAACAGACCCCAAGCTATGAGTTAACCATTAGAACAAATTGTCTATAAATTCAGTTGTAATACATTATAGTATGCGTTTTATTTAAACAATGTTAACGTTGTGGTATGTGTCTGTAATTACTTATCAACTGCCCATTTAGACAAAGTAATTGATCATAACTTGTGGGTTGCATCAACATAAGATTAATCATCTGGACACGAGACTATGCTTATGTCTAATTTCACTTCATGTCAATGTTACTTGGTAACTTGCGTGCTGAACAGTTCAGTGCGAACTTTAAAAATATATTTTTTTCGAATTAATTTCTTGTTTTATTTTACTTTTGATGTTTTTCACCTAACCGGAAGTAAAAATATAAAACTATTGTTGGGGAAAAAAAAAATTTAATTAATTATTTATTCCACAAAGGCATACACATCGTCAACAACATTCTTTTCATTGTTTATTTCGTTTTGATGTTCATTTTGAACCTTTCTGTTATCGATATTTAGTGTTTTCTTTGGGTGTACACATTTCAATTCAGGCTTGATTCTTTTTGCTCCTGGTTCTGCAGTTTCAGATTGTCCTAAGTACTTGACTAAATTACCTGTAAGAAAAATTACTATTCCATTAGCTTATTATTAAAATTGTATTATACAATCCATAAAACTTTACGAAACATGATTTTAGACAATAAAAGCTTTTCATTGTGTTACTATTGTTCTGATTAACTCATCGTCATCAAACAAAGTGCTTTATAAATCCTCACCATCTATTTTATTGATACATTCGTCTATGTAAGAACTTCTATTGTTGTCTTTGGCTAGTGTAGGCTCCACAGCTACAGTGAAGTCAGGACCATAGTCTGGCCAGCGTCCATGTTCAGGAATTTGCTCATCCAGGTCTACTCCAGCTACCAGAGCTGTTAGTGACGCCCACAAACGTGCTGCATTGGCATGTTTGTATCCACCTGGAAGAACAGATAATTATTTTAGAATAACCCCAGGTTCTATCATTCACCCTTGTATTTTTGACTAACTTTCAAACAAAAATTTGTCAGCAGACAATTTGATCAGATTTCCGAAAGCTGCAGAACACCAATGTTTGTTGCCGAGTCTAGTCTTAATCAAATAAGAGGTGGAATTATCGACATAAAGTCAGACTTAAAATGATCAAATTGAAACCTACCTCCGCCTAGTAATAAGGTTGGTTTTCGCTTGTCAAGCACGCGCCGCACACATTGACAGTAGCTGCGCGTTGTCAGATTTGCGCCGCCATTAGGATCTCGCGCACATGCGTCTGCGCCGCACTGCGTCACGATGACGTCGGGCTTGAAGTTATTATAAACTGAGTTGAACACTCTGAAACATTATTATTTTTAAGTAAGATGATTAATACTTTCAATGTTATTGATGAGCAATAAGAGTCAAGAATATTAATGATGTTTGTATTACTATGACATAGGTACTAACTTTCCAAAAGCATACTCCATAGTATCGTCAGAGTAAGCTGCATGGAGTGGAAAGTTACAAGCATATCCTGTGCCACCCTGGGTCCCAATATCATCTATGCCTCCAGTTCCAGGATAGAAACCTGGCTCAAACTTGTGGAAAGATAGGGTAAACACTGATTTACTTAAGCTGTAGGCATCTTGTACTCCATTCCCTGAAAAGTTTAGCCAGGACTATAGATGTAAGGCCGGTTTAAAACCAATTAAACCAATCAGTTTAAAACAAAAAAAACCGTTTAAAACCGAAATAAACAATTTTTTTCGATTTAGAACGGTTGGTGTTGATGACTGTTTTTCTTAATTATAACTACATTTTCTTGATTTTACCGAGGTAGGGATATAACGGAGTACCTATAAACTGTATAAAGATTTTTTAAATGTGTAAGATATTGATATACTTAGCGGGTTTCTAGTTGGTCCGTCCGACCAAGCGTAGGTATTACCTACCGTATTACCTACCTAAGTTATAAAAACTCTATTGATAAGTTCAGTTTTAGTAAAAACTCTGTGTTGGTAAATAAACATTTCTTTCATTGTTTTCAAACGATCGTCGTCAGTCGTCACTCGTGACTCAACGCAACGTTGCCAGCTCGCCTACCTTACACACACATGCACATACATAAACTACCCAAAAATAAGGTAGGTATACCTACTTACTAATGTAGGTACTTTCTATTGATTTTTTGTGTAAGACAGTTTTTTTATTTTTGTAGGCGAGTTTTCAACCGTTTAAAACAATTTATTTGGGGTTTAAAACCGCAACATTTGATTTAAAACGTTTTAAATCGGTTGTTTTACATCTATAGCCAGGACTTATTGACATGGTATGTGATTTATTTTAAACAGGAAAAAGAATGAATCATATTAGTTTCCTAGGTTCCTACCATGATGTACATCCAAATCAATGTACAATACTTTTGGAAACTTTTTCCTCAACTTTTCAATAGCTATGACTATGTCGTTAACATAGCAGAACCCTTCAGCTCCAAACCTGAAAAAATATAATTTTGTAAAAAGATTAGAATACTTTTTAACAATGTTTTTAAGAAAAAAGTATTGGAATACTATTTGACTATGTATACTACTATCAAGACCTTTAGCTTGTGAGAGAACACTGTTGGAAAGAATTTTGCTCTGTCGCCAAACAGGACTGAGACTTGTGACAAAACTCTTCTGATCTAGAAGAAGATAAGCATTATTTGTATTTTTTAATATTATAGTACCTGTGTGCATGGTGCCAGCCCCCACACCAATTGATGGCAACATCAGTTAAGCCGAGCAGCAGACATCGAGCTGCAGTTATAGAACCACCGGCTATGGTAGACACCAGCTCAAAAATATTAGATACAGGAGGGCAGTCGTATCCTACAAGAATTTTAAGACAATGAACATGACATTACTTTTCTTCATTGGTGCCACGTAGGCAAAATACAAGTGTTGTCTCAATTTAGTTTGTGCAATGTGATGAGATGACGGTTACTCCTCCAACAATATCATCATCCACAGCCAGACTTCACACACATAGGCATAGGTCTCTCTTTGATTGTACCAATCTCCACATTTCTTTGCCAGCCTAACAGATTTTACTCCAGCAAAAGTATTTAGAAAAACATACTATATTTTTGTTTACCATACCAATGCCACACTCCTCGTCTTGAGCGTTAGTCATATATTCGTCATCAACTTCAGTAAATTTCTTCAAATGATCAAGATAGAACTCTGAATGAAACTCTTTCATATCTTTGTAAGTTGCTGGAGCTGATCTCACAATTGTTAATAGCTTCAAGATATTGTAAGCCTCTATCAAATCATGTATCATGCTAGCCTAGAAAAAATAAACATTATTTTGTGAACAAACATTCTTGAATTTATTTGTTTACTATTATAAACTATAGTGATGGATACCCTTCCAATAACTGCTGGCAACCGATCGCATTCTTCAATTAATTTTTCATCCCAAACGTAGCATGGTTTTCTATCACCACTCATTTTACTTTACTTCTTCTTTAAAAATTGTATAGTTTTTTAAATGTTTTGTACCGCTGACGCAGTCGCGACTCGCGAATGGCGCCAAACGCGTGAACTTTTGACAATGTTGAGTTGTTGACCACAGACTCCCCGCTCCCTGATGTTGACATTGAAGGCTGTGACTGTCAAAATGTCATTGACTTTTTGACCCTCCATTGACCACCGAAATGTCTGGAGGTCCGAAGTTCTGCAAAAACCGTAAAGCGGGTATTACATTATTCAATTTGCAGAGTGCTAAACTGGTGCGATAGCTAGTGCACTAGATGAGCAGGCGTGGCAGAGCCCATACGATCGCACTAGATTGGATCACTAACTGCCCAACTGCTTTTACACCATCCAATTTTAGCACGCTAGCTCACCTAATGCTCCCTTAAAACTCCGTAACCCCCTAGGTATTTAGCACAATAAAAATTAGGCAGTGCCTCCGCTGCCGGCGCCGGCGCTCAAAAATAATGCCGCGCGCCGTTGGGAGAGATTAAAAACATCGGCTGCCGGCGCCGCCGGCTCCCATAATGGACACCGCGCGCAGCGTTTATGTAAACCTTCCCAGCATTCATAACCCCAACTAACTAAAGTATTTTTTTCTATCTAATCTAGTCGTTTTTGGCAGTAAGGTGTCGCAGTTCCAACCTAACCTTTTTTGCGAGTAAAAATAAATAACCTAACTATTTAGTTCGGTTCCGGGAAGTACTTGATTACTGCCTACTTATTATGCCTACCTCGCATATCTATTCCATATGCTAAATTGCCAACACCATTTTCCGCTTTTTTTCCTAAGTCAGTGTCGGCAGCCAATTCAGCAACTGGCGCCGGCAGCCAATTTAGAACACGGCACCGGCAGCTGAGGCACTTCCTTTTTACTAGGCAGCTGTCTCATATTTACTCCAAGACTTGGTAACTGGGAATAGCGTATGTGGCGTCACGTATTGTGAATTTGTGACCGCACATTACTTATACGTGGCGTCGCCTGTATTATGTTTAAATAGAAGTTAATCAGGAACGCACCCTTGTAAGTGGCAACAGTAAGCCACAATCCGGGGCGTTACCCACATTATGTCATTAGTTTATTTTGTCCCCACTAGTTAGTTATAAGTACTAATAGTGTAGGTACAGACGCCAGCACATCAAGCTACCCGAAACTGTAAAATTTTCCCAATCAACTTTGAACCTTAGACATCAGCGATAAAGTTGAAAATCTATTTAAAAATTGTAAATTTGACAGATTGTAGTAGCTTGATGTGCTGGCGTCTGTACCTAACATTACCATGCGTTCGCACTGGCGAAACATCACACACAAAAAAAAAAGAACATCACACAACAAAACATGTTGAAATCTCTAGTGCCTGTCAAACTTTGTATGGAAAATTGACAGAAAATAGAGATTTCAACATGTTTTCGCCAGTGCGAACGCACAGTTAGACTTTGATACTTTTGATAATTATATTATTATTTATTGCAAGTTGAAGTTTCTCTTCCGCTCTTTGATTACGCTTCACCTCCAATACGCGTAAAAGGAGACAGGTGGAATACCTTCCACCCATGTCCCTAAACGTACATAATGAACCAATTAGACAGGGCCAATCCCTGAGACAATCCACTAACCCAATCCAATATTAACATCGTGTAAATAGAGGCAATCCACTGCATTAGATTGTCCTCAAGCCATTGATGAAACAAATTAATGAATAGGCTTAGTGGATTGTCTCGGGGATTGGCCCTATCTAAATGGTCTATAATAGAAGTGGAACATTTTGCGAGAGCAAAGTTGTTGTCATTTGAGGGGAAAGAAAGAAAAAAAATACGTTTATTTGCGGTAAAACATGACGCAAAGGAAAAACACAAATATAAAAAGAACTAATGGGTATAAAAACTGCCCCTTGCTCACTTCAGATGTCGCTACTACTCAGTGTCTAAGAATTTGACAGCTAGCTGTCACTATCCGTACATTTTATATAAACAAGCGACTTCTTTTACGCATAATTAATATGCCCCGTTGCGCAGCTGTGTAACTGCAAAAATACGGTCACCCATGTATTTGCCAAAGATGTTAAGTGGGTGATAGACGTGCGAACTTAAAGTACATGGTTTTTAAGTTTGCGAACTTACTCGGCTTGCCGTCGGTGACACACATGAAGCTTGCTCACAGTATCGCAATGTGGTCGAATTTTCATTACTCAAAACATTACACAAATGTCGAAACAAAATGACGACTCTCGACTCCCAGCGATGACAGACGTATGAAATTACGAACCAAGGCAGGCTACGAGCAAAATTTCAAACCTGTTGGATCGCCAACGAACTTACTCAGCGGTTTAAGGTACACGTACTTAGCATGAGACACGCGCGAGAAAAGTCACCGAGCCATAAGTACGCGTACTTACTCGTGCGTCTATCACCCCTTTTATAAGACGAAAACTGAGGAAGAAAGATCTACGAAAAAAAATTAAAACTCGATGTTTCGGCGAGACTATGTGCTATTCTTTTGAAACCTTAAGACTTCTATGGGAAAAATTCGTGTAGAGAAAAGTTCACGGGGTTAAAGTTAAACGAACGATGGGATTTCGTTAAGAAAAATAGGCTATGTTTCAAATGTTTAGTGAAGAATCATAGCAAGATCTTTTGTCGTGCAAATAAGTGCTCAAAGTGTAGTTTCCCGCATCATATATTATTACATGCCGACAGAAAGACTGAAACTGTTACTAACGTCAGTGATTATACCGGCAAGGCATTGCTAAAAATAGTGCCGGTATGTATAACAATAGGCGGGATTGATAAACCCTGCCATGCCCTTCTCGACGACGGGGCCACTGTGTCACTAATAGACGACTCTTTAGCCACAGATGTCAAAGGTCAACATTTACCATTAGTGCTACGGAGTGCGCGGGGTCTAGAAATCGTAGACTCTGCATCGCGTGTGATCAACGCGACAGTACGCGGGCCTAGCGGTCAAACATATAATATAAAATGCCGCACGCTAAATAACTTAGATTTGCCCGCACAATCGGTGCCCGCCACACTAATGGCGGAGCATGCCCACCTTCGCCACTTGGGTTGCGAAGAGATGAGTGGTGTCCGGCCGCTTCTGTTGCTGGGGCAGGACAATTGGGAGTTGCTGACCAGCCGGGAGACTCGACGAGGGAAATCGGGTAAGCCAGTTGCCTCTTTGACTCGTCTAGGGTGGGTGGTGCACGGACCCGTAGGAAATTGTCACACTAGTGACCAGTGTGTGAATTATGTTTCAGAATCTAATGTTGACTTGTATAAAATAAATAAAAGTCAGTTAGAGCCCGTGGCTAGTGGAACCCCGGAAGTGCCTCAGACGCACCAAGTTGTTAAAAGTGTAAATGTATTACTAGATTCCACCAGTCATCATATAGAGAGCGGTGATCGGGAAGTATGTTCGCTGTGGCGTCAGGTTGACCCGCAGCTACCCGATAAAGACCCATTGTGTGCTACCACCCATACGGTGCAGATCGATAAGCCCGTAGCAGAGGGGTGTGCTAGAAAAGTAGAGAGCGAGTCTACAGATGGATTAATTGAAGAAAGTTACGCTAGCCAAGTAGAGGGCGAGTCCACCGACGCAGCTGTAGTATACGCGGGGATATATGTTTCCGGAAACAAAGACTTAGCCATGAAAATAGGCAAGGCCAGAGTAGCGCCACAGAAGTTAGTTTTCGTCCCGCGGCTAGAGCTGCAAGCCGCTGTGTTAGCATGTAGACTGGCCGACATAGCGGAGGAAGAATTAGGTTTGACTGTAACTCGAAATAATCTGTGGACGGACGGTAAAACCGTCCAAAATGGGACAAACTCTGATGCCCTGGAGTTTCAAAGGTTCGTGTCCCACCGACTAGCGGAGATAGACCGCAGGTCGAAACAGGGCGACTGGCACTGGGTTCCCTCGGCGATGAACCCGGCTGATAAGGCCACCCGAATGGACTGGCCCAATAACGGTGACGAGTGGCTGTCGGGGCCCTCGTTTCTTCGCTGCCCACAGGAGCAGTGGCCAGTGAGCGTCGACACCGGCGCAGTGGTGGAAGAGCACCTGGAACGAGTCCAACGGGTGCACACGACGGGGACACCGGCAGAACCGCTGCTAAATTATGAGCGGCTGCCCACCTGGACGCGCGCCACGTATGTCGTGGCGCGCATATTAGTGTTCGCAGATCGCTGCCGCAAACGGCGAGTCTCATCCGCCGTGACCACAGCAGACCTTCGCGAGGCGGAGACGCGTCTGCTGCATTTAATGCAAAGGGAGAGCTACGGAGCCGACATCACTGCGCTTCGAGAGGCGCATCCGTTGCCTAACAGCAGCGAACTCCGAAGTCTCGGCCCCATGCTCTTCAAGGAAGGGCTGGCAAGGGTACGCGGCAGGCTGAGCCCCTGCAGCGTACCTAGCCTCGGAGAGCGCCATCGGCTGGCGCTAGGAGAGGAGGTGGGGCATGTCGTTTACGGGCCTCACCACCCACGCCGCCCACCTGAAGCTGGCGACATCGCTGAGTACCGACTCAGCCATCCTTGCCGTGCGGTGCCCTCATTGCGCACCGCGGGCCTTTTATTTCCCTTTCCACTTTCCTTTCCACATTGCTTCGTTGTCGTTTGATTTGTTTGCAGTCTGGATGAATAATAGTTGTGAAAAACTTGCTTGAGGTGAACAAGCAACGACTGGTGCGATCAGTCAAGAACGCACTCAAGGCGACGCTTCACGAGCGCGCCCCTCGCGAGGAGGTACTCTACACCCTCCTTGCTGAGGCCGAGCTTACTATAAACAGCCGGCCTCTGACATACGTGAGCAGCGACGTCGAGCACCCGGTGGTGTTGACCCCCAACCATCTCCTGCTTGGCACAGCCGCGGGAGATGCTCCCTGTACGCGTGGGCATGCGGTCGACCTCGACTCCCGCCGCATGTGGCGACGGGTGAACGCGCTGGCCGACCTCTTTTGGAGGCGATGGCTGCGCGAATACCTGCCGACGCTACAACAACGTCATAAGTGGGCCAACAATGTGCCGAACGTGAAAGTGGGTGACGTGGTAGTGATCGTAGACAACGGTAAACCACGAAACCAGTGGACCAAAGGGGTCATTAAAACAGTATACCCCGGGTCAGACTCTATAGTGAGAGTGGTAGATGTAAGGACGAATCATGGGGTCCTGCGTCGACCTGTTGTAAAGATCGTTGTGCTTCCTACCAATGATTTAGTAATCGGTTGAACCCTCTTACAGGGGGTGGGATTGTTGAGAAGCACAGCGATCTCCTTTTGATTAATTATAATCAGTTGCTAGGTACTTCACACCACCCTAGGTTAAGTTGATTAAAGTCTTTTGAATGATACTACTTTTATTACCCGTATTGTGAAGTAACCTAGCTAAATATATAGATAATAAGTATAGTGATAGCCTCAGTTTAATAGTGTAAATCGATTAGTAACTAAGACATAAAGATTTCCCTTATTTACCAACTAAAAGATGTTTTACAGGCCAATCTAGGCAATAAATAAGGGTTCTGACATACACAATGTCTTAGTTAGGCTATCTACTATAAATAGACACCTTTTACATAAAGAAAAGTAGTTGAGATGTTCGATTTGAGGAAAGAACAAAGGCGTCACATAGGACGTAATACATAAGCAGACCAACTGCGCAATTTCTTTCCCTTCGTTCCCCTCACCTCCCCTGGCGCACCCGAAAATTGGCGTACCCCGCAATCCCCGATCGCATACCGACCCCCTCACCTTGAAGAACTAGACTTCCATAGGATTTTCGAATAAACTGCGTATGCTAGCCACAGGGCGGGCGCGCTAGGGTAGAAAACTACTTAAGGTGTCACATATTGTTCAGTCAGTGCGTTTTGATCTAAATAGTAAATTAGTATTCTAATCATTTTAACTTGTTATAACTTAGTGTTTTAGTAGTCAGTAATTCAGTATAAGTTTTCAGTCAATGTTCAGTCTCCTATTGGGTAGTGTCGAATAAGTGTAGAGCTATATGCCTAATAAAGTCGACTACCCTTAGCGAAGTTCCGCCTTACGGGACCTAGATAGATTCTAGATTTGGGAACAGAGGATAAGTTTTGTGTTTCGGTAGTTATTAATCTGTTTCGCCTCGATTAGTCTCTGTTTAGTGCGTAAGCTATTTTTGTGTGTTGTAATTAGTGTTTCTGTGTTGTGATTATATTGTGTGTACTCAGAGAAAGTGTATTAATTTTATTCTATGGCCATCAATATCCACCCTGCACCTGAATACCCTATAGGGACCAAAGGTGTAATCGCGATTTCAGGTTTGGTCCCATAGTAAAAGTTGTTCGTAATGATGAGTTAAGTCACGTGTTTAAGTTTGCGCACTGGTTAAATAAATTTCCTGTATATTATGTACAATGATATTGCTCCATGTAACAAATTATTACACAATTGCAACTTCATTTGGATGTGATGTATCAGGAAATATTAAATCATAATTTACTTAATTTATAATAATTTTGTTGTACTTACATTATAATTTTATTTAGTTTAGATTATGCTACAAATGAGGCGAAAAAGTTAGTCGCTTTTCGCGTTTGGCTGTATGTCCGCGTTGTTCTTTTAAAATACGAAACGGATTTTGATGAGGTTTTCAACATCATTTAGAGAATGTATTTAGGAAACTCTTTTATATGAAACGTAGAACTGAAACTTGACGTTTTGTCAAGTCGTGAAAAAGGCACTTTTTGAGCATTTACTTGACGTGCGCTGACTAAACCGTTACAGATAGATAAAATTTATGTTCTACTGGACTGTATATCTTAACAACATCAACATAAAAGTCCGCGATAGCATATTATGTCTATCTTCTAAGGAGGATGACCCACAGTATCATAACACAACGTATCATAACGTTTAAGAAAAAATAAAATAAAAAAATATTGTTATTTCCGAAGCTATTTTGACCAATATATTATTAATCAATTCCAATCTGATTAGCCTTTTCCCAACTATGTTGGGGTCGGCTTCCAGTCTAACCGGATGCAGCTGAATACCAGTATTTTACATGGAGCGAGTGCCTATCTGACAGTATGTTATTAATCCTTATCCAATATGTTATTGAAATTGGCCATTTTAGGCGAAAGCGTCAGGGTAGCCCGCGAAATTCAAATTTTCTTATGTTTTTTGCAATTTGCAAAATTTATCAAATATGATTCGCGGGACAATAACGGCTATGTAATGTAATGTAATGATTCGCGGCCGTAACAAATGTCATGATTTTCATGAATCATGACATTTGACACCTTTGCTAACTTATGGAGTTGTATTGTTGATTGTAATGATTATAATTGAGTAAAGCCATATTTGTTACGGCCGCGAATCATATTTTAATCAACATAAAACCTGACTCTGACTTGCAAAACGCAAAAAAAACGTAAAACAATTTGAATTTCGCGAGATTAAAATATGCCCAGACATCACACCATTTAAATGAATACCTAGTATAAAAGATATCACAGATTTAAAATTACGCGCAGCAAAATAATTATGGCTGACGGCACGCGGCGTGGCGACATGATTGACAGGGGTCAATGAACTTTCCCCGGCTATTAAGAAATTGCGATTATTGAAATTAATTTGAATTTCGTGGGCTATCTCAGCGCATTCTATATCTATTCATATTATAAATTAAAGTAGCTTTTCGTGTCTGTCTGTGTGACCGCGTAGTACTTCTAAACTACGCTACGCGATAAGGTTTTCACAGTCATTTAGAGAATTTATTCTGGAAGGTTTCTGTGTTTAATACATTAACATGTAATTTAGATATAGCACAGAAATCTCGATGTTTTGACATGTCGCCACATCAGTACATTGCACCCGTGCGAAGCAGGGGCGGGTCGCTAGTTTGATTATAAACTATAGTTACATATAATTTCCCTGATAATAATACCTACTTATAACAAAGTACAAAAATATTTATAGTGCTTACGTATTTTCCTACTCATATTCAGTGTATATTATAATCTAAATAAATAACAGGAAATAATTCAGATGATTTGGTCTGCTCGAAGGCTGTTTATCATTATTAATAACTAATCAACAGCAAATTTTGATGCATTTTGCATTCTCTTATACTTATTAATAGCACCATGCTTGTGAACAAACACACCCATATTCAGAATTCCATATGATTATATAGGACCTAGTACTGATAACTGGGTTTGTTATATAAAGCATGTGAACACACGGCTACACATCAAGCTATACATTTTCCAGTATAAGCTGACCTCGCATTTCACGGAAATCCTTTACAATGCGAGATCAGCATATACTGGAAATGTATATCTATAGCTTGATGTGTAGCCGTGTGTACAACACATTACAAAGATTCAGTTTAGAGTATTAAATTTGGGGCAATGCTAATATTAATAATATTGCATTAAACACCCCTTCACATAGCATTATACACATTATAGTTTTCTTTGACTTACAGTTTGTGTGGTGCATTCAGTT
This sequence comes from Agrochola lychnidis, assembly GCA_963680765.1. Lineage (NCBI taxonomy): Eukaryota > Metazoa > Arthropoda > Insecta > Lepidoptera > Noctuidae > Agrochola > Agrochola lychnidis. The sequence goes on along the minus strand of OY796868.1, from coordinate 9,280,057 downwards.
CAACTTTACAACTCTTGATTGTTATAGGAATGGAGACTATTTACCAAGTATTTTATTCATCATTTTGTTCTGCTTGCCCATCTTGATATCAGCAACCTCTACCTTCTCATGTATGTCCTCAATGAGGTCAGTCTGCTGTTCTATCTCTTCACCAAGAGCAATTCCAAGGTCTTTTAGTCTTGAAATGGAATGCAGCATTTCATCTAAGTTGGCATCCAGCACCTGGTTGACATGCTGGCTATCAGAAATAGGTGGAGCCTGTACCTGTGCATCTAATTCACACAGATGAGTGGCGGGATGCGATCTGAAGCGGTCATCACTGTTGACTTGAGATAGATTGTCTATCGTGTCATCCAGCTTGCTGCTTGGGCCTGCACTCTGCAAGCTCAGGGAGGGCTGGCTTCTAGGAGTCTGCTCGGATTTACCAGAGATATAGTTCTTGAGGCCATAGAATACAGATTTGATTCCATTCAAATGCTTTTGACTGTGGTTCAAGTTCGCATTTATTTCGTCGAGATGTTTGTTCGTATTTTGGAGTTGCTCTCGCTGTCGACTGAGTTCTTCCGCGGAGGCGATGCCGAACTGCTCGGACTCATGCAACAGGCATAAGCTGCGTGAGGATGAATCCAAGGTTCGCTGTTCGATTTCTCTTTGTTTTTCTAACATAGCTTGTTTTTGTTGTTCAAACGCTGCTACATGACTTCCATACGCGGATGGTGCTGGCTTACTTGGCTGTGGTGGTGGGATTCTTGTCCTGAAACTGTCGACGAAGGTGTTATTAACTACATCATCGTCATCCTCGAACGGATTATTGGGATTAAAGTAAGTAGTTTCTGGACGAGGCATTTTCGTAGTTGTTTCCTGTTCGCTGTTTTATGAGAATATTTCTGACACAAGCACTTCTTTTCTCAAATATGTTAGCCAAACAAATGAAAATGGATTTATTCTTTGAGGATTGGAATCTGAATATTAGCAATACCCTTTTATGTGGGTATTTACGTGAAACGATAACATCACAGACTAAGTAGTACTGTAGTACTGTTATCCTGTTATCATCACATGCCACAAACAATATCATGGTAGAATGACACCGAGCAGTGTTGCCAACTGCTTGAACTGCTACCTTTTGTCAGTTTCAGTGTAATGGCTCTTTCAAACAGGCGCGACACGCGACGCGACACAATGGCACCGCTTGTCGCGTGACGAGCGGTGTCTTTGTGTCGCGTCGCATGTCACGCTGGTCTGCACGAGCCTTCAAGTTACATGCTCTGTAGTCAGTCTCAAGTGCCTGCTACACGGTTGTCAACCACGCCCCGACAGAGGTGACCTTGGTGGTTTACAAACGTCTAGATGGTGGTTTACGACCAAATTTCAAACAGCTCTGCCTGTCGCCAACCAAGGTCACCTCTATCGGGGACGCGGTTGGCAGCCGTGTAGCAGGCACTTTAGTAGCTATACTCCGTTTGAAATAAGATTAAACATTTAAACAAACCTTTTTTACAGTCCGTTCAACCGATTTTGACTTCTATTGCGTAGGCATAACAATGGCATTAAAAGCAAAAAAAAGTGGTTACAAACCAACTGTTTACTGCAGCTGCCATTTGTCATGCCACCAACGCAATAGAAGTCAAAATCGGTTGAACGGACTGTAAAAAAGGTTTAGTTAAATGTCTAGTCTTATAGTTAATTGATTCAGGCGTGACCTTGCGGAAATCCATTATAAAATACAATAGACGTGGATATATTTTGTTCCTACTGTTGTAGGACGAACACGGTTAATCGACATTCGTTCGGATGTAATAAAATCGCGGCGGGATTTTACCGCGCACTAGATTTTCAACTCTCGGCTCTAAGCAGAGCGTTGAAAATCCAGTGCACGAAAAAAAATCGCCGCGATTTTATTACGTCCGTGTTAACGTCGGCTTGGATCCAACATTACGGCAAAGGAACTATTTGATGAAACCATGGATTTATCATTCCATACGCACTGTACCATTGACCACGTTCTGTTTTTTCCTTCGATCAACAATGTTTTTTCTTCCAAGAATCGGTGCCCTAATAAAGAATTTCGAAAGTATTTACGTCATGTAGAGTTACGTCAAGTTGTTAGAACAAGTAGCTAACAAAATTTAGCTACAAGTTAAATTGTAGCTGTCTGACACCGAAAAAAAGCTAAATTGGCAACTTTGTAAATGTGGTGTCGAGGTCAAACGTCAAAATGCAAAATCGGTAGAGCTGGCAACTCTACCGTAGAGTTGCCAGTCAACTAAAGTCGGTATATTTGGACCAAAAAATTGGTATAGGAACTCTGATTTTTCCTTTGGGATGTATGAATCAAAATTATTGAAAATTGGACAGGGCAACGGCTGTCGGGTCAACTAAAAGTCAATAAAAATAAGGGGTGCATAATACCTAAGGGTGGTACAATGATGCATGTATATTTTTTTTCATATTAACACTACCTACCTATCCAGATGAAATTGTATAAATAATAGTTTGAAATTAATTAATTACTGTTATTGGTCCATAAATTTAAGGTTGCTTCAGCGAGCCATGGAGCGGGCTATGCTTGGATTCTCTCTGATGCTCGGGCCACACCAACGAGAAACGCCGTTAATTATCACAATGATGGACCTTAACCCGTCGGAATAAAGTCTATCATCGCGATAATTAACGGCGTTTCTCGTTGGTGTGCCCCCAGCTTGAGGGATCGAATCCGGAACGAAGTGATCCGGCAGAGAACCAAAGTTATTGACATAGCTCACAGAATTAGCAAGCTGAAGTGGCAGTGGGCCGGCCATATCAGCCGTAGAACCGATGACAGTTGGGGTACACGTGTTCTTGAGTGGAGACCGCGAACTGGCAAACGTAAGGTAGGACGCCCTCAGGCTAGGTGGAGTGACTGGATGAGGAGTGACGATCTTCGAAGGGTGGCCCTTCGAAGATCGTCACTCCTCATCCAGTTGCTACCAGTCACTCACTGGTAGCAGCTGCATGAGAGTAGCCGAGAATCGAGCTGAATGGCGTGCAATTGGAGAGGCCTATGTCCAGCAGTGGACTGCTATAGGCTGATGATGATGATGATGATTGGTGTATAACTGTTGATAATAATAATAATAAATAAATTTGTTATCCTTGAACTAAAAGTTTTGGATATCCTTTCAACTGTCATTAACGAGACACAATAGAATTTTAATTGTTATCCACCTCAATGAGGCGTCGTAACAGATGATGGGATATCTGCTCAAGACCAATAATCCTGTTTAAATGATAAAACATAAAAAATTTGTAAGAACATTTTTATTATACTTTCATACATACAGCAACATTTCATACATGCAATATTTTTTGTGGATTATGAATTTGCATTACACATTCTCTAGGTTATTTGATAAAATGTACGAATTAATTGGTAGATAAGGCTTCAATGTGAGTCAGACTGATAACAGTAATTGTTTATTTAAATGAAGTAGAATGAAACTCATACATATTTTAAATTCACATCACAAAAAATAAACCCAACCCTACAAAAGTAATAGAACTCCATAAAATAATATGTACGTAATGATATTGCTCCTTATAACAAACTAGCTGCGCCCCACAGTTTTACCTGAAGTCTCGATTCTGTGCGAATATTGGGATAAAAAACTATCCTAACCCATCATGGTCCACCCATGTGCCAAATTTAATCCAAATCTGTTCAGCCGTTTTAGCGTTAAAGCGTAATAAACATACAAAAAGTCAAATCTTTTCTCTTTATAATATTAGTTAAGATTATCATACTACTGCGACTTCATTTGGTAATGTCTCAGGAAATATTTAATTATAATTTAATTTATAATAATTTAGTTGTTAATTTAAATGAAGCAACAACATTGGTATTTGACTAAAACAAAAGTACATATCATTTCACTGCATAATATATCTACTTAGAACATAGTACAAAAATATTAATAGTGCTCACATATTTTCCTAATCTATAACAGTGCGTAATCTAAACAAATAACAGGAAATAATTCAGATGTTTTGCTCTGCTCGGAGGCTGTATAACATTATAAATAACTAATCAACTGCAAATTTTGAGGCATGCTGCATTCTCTTATATTTTTGAATAGCACTATGGTTGAGAACATACATACCCACATTCAGAAATCTGTATGATTATATAGGACCTAGTACTGATAACAGGGTTTGTTATACAAAGCCCATTGCATGGTGTACAACACTTTACAAAGATTCAGTTTAGAGTATAAAATTTGGGGCAATGCTAATACTAATAATATTGCATTAAACACCCCTTCACATAGCATGTACATGTAATTTTCTTTGACTAACAGCTTGAGTGGTGCATTCAGTACAACTTTACAACTCTTGATTGTTATAGGAATGGAGACTATTTACCAAGTATTTTATTCATCATTTTGTTCTGCTTGCCCATCTTGATATCAGCAACCTCTACCTTCTCATGTATGTCCTCAATGAGGTCAGTCTGCTGTTCTATCTCTTCACCAAGAGCAATTCCAAGGCCTTTTAGTCTTGAAATGGAATGCAGCATTTCATCTAAATTAGCATCCAGCACTTGGTTGACACGCTGACTATCAGAAATAGGTGGAGCCTGTACCTGTGCATCTAATTCACGCAAACGAGTGGCGGGATGCGATCTGAAGCGGTCATCACTGTTGACTTGAGATAGATTGTCTATCGTGTCATCCAGCTTGCTGCTTGGGCCTGCACTCTGCAAGCTCGGGGAGGGCTGGCTTCTAGGAGTCTGATCGGATTTACCAGAGATATAGTTCTTGAGGCCATAGAATACAGATTTGATTCCATTCAAATGCTTTTGACTGTAGTTCAAGTTTGTATTTATTTCGTCGAGACGTTTGTTCGTGTTTTGGAGTTGCTCTCGCTGTCGACTGAGTTCTTCCGCGGTGGCGATGCCGATCTGCTCGGACTCGCGCAACAGGCCTATGCTGCGTGAGGATGAATCCAATGTTCGCTGTTCGATTTCTCTTTGTCTTTCTAACATAGCTTGTCTTTGTTGTTCCAACGCTGCTATGTGACTTCCATACGCGGATGGTGCTGGCTTACTTGGCTGTGGTGGTGGGATTCTTGTCCTGAAACTGTTGACGAAGGTGTCATCATCTACATCATCGTCATCCTCGAACAGTTTATTGGGATTAACGTAAGTAGCTCCTGGACGAGACATTTTCGTAGTTGTTTCCTGTTCGTTGTTTTATGAGAATATTACTGACAAAAGCTCTTCTTTACTCAAACATGTACGCCAAATGAATGAAAATTTGGAATCTGACTAATAGAAACACCCTTTCACGTGGGTATTTACGCGAAACGATCACAGACACAGACTACTTTAAGGAAAAAACGATAACGAAGAACAAACGACATAATGGATGAATGACACAGACGGACTAGGTGACGTAGATAGAGAAAGGGGGCGAGACGGGGGGGCTGTGGGGTTCGGGGGAGGCTAAAAAAAATGTCAATGACGGAAAGTTCTTTACTTGACAACTAGGCATTTAGGATATTTTCACTTTCGCAAAAAATAACGAATATTTGCTCAAAAATGCTGATAGAGATCGAATGTTCCGTTTCGTTACTGCCTATGTCTATGGCAAACGATGTAGTGGACCCACAGACTACGAGTGCACCTAATGCTAGATACACACACGCAGGGTCTTTGGTTCGTCTTAAAGTCCGAATCCGAAATCCGACAATGAGACAACCCTAAACAATTTAAAAAATCAGGTTTTTTTTGTCAAGTTAAGAATGACATTGACAACTACAACCCAAACAACCTGTCCTGTCAAGTTTCATGAAAGCAATTGAGAAGAGTGTGAACTATAAAAAATAATGCAAATAAATTAATATAAAAAGTGATACAGTTATCGTCGATAAGTTGAATTTCTATGGGTCAAAATTCAATAATAACTTGTGAAAGCTTCCAAGATGATGGCTGGAAAAGGTTAATTTTGAATTATTATTACTGTTTCTGCACTTATTTAACTTTATATTTTAGGGCTCACGAACCCTACATCGTTATAACAACGTCAGTGTTATGTAATTCCATACTAACACGATTATTGTTAACATTTCAGTAATGCCAGAAACAGAGGAACAAAACAGAATAAGGTTTCAAGTTGAACTAGAATTCGTACAGTGTTTGGCAAATCCTAACTATATACATTGTGAGTATGCACAAATAATACAAACCAAGCATTATTTACTAACTGCGGCCCGCGGCTTCGCCCGCGTGGATCCTAATTCTTTTTAATAAAAACATTGCAAAATTAATGTAGCTGAAGTTACTTCTCATCAGCTATCTGTCAGTGAAAGTCCCGTCAAAATCGGTCTAACCGTTTCGGAGATAGGCCGGAACAGATAGACAGACAAACAAAAAATAAATAAAATGGTTTTTTGTTATACTTGAGTTACCATATATACTTTTATATGCATTTAGTAAAAAGCTGTTATTTTGACAGTACAAACAGACACTTCAATTTTATTTATTTTAATAAATATTATTAAAATTGTTATTTGAAAACAATGATTTCAGTCTTGGCACAGCGTGGCTATTTGAAAGAAGCCACGTTCATCAACTATATTCGCTACCTACAATATTGGCGGGAACCAGAGTATGCTCGCTACCTCAAGTATCCAATGTGCCTTCACTTCTTAGAATTGCTTCAGCACGAGGCGTTCAGAAGAGAATGTGTGTCAGCACAGGTATGCGCTGCTTCAGATAAATTTTGGGTAGACATTGATAATTAATCATCCATTACAGAATTTGACCTACTTTTTAACATAACCTGAAGTCAATGAGTAATCTAAGAACACGTGAATCAAGCGTCTTCCCCTTAACTTATAGTGAATAAGAAAGACGTTATTGGACGACTTCCTAATTTTATAGTTACTTAGCAGTTTAAGTTATATTTAAATTACTTATTAGCTAATAGGCTAGATTGTAATGTGAATAAAGTATCACCAATTGTGAAACTTAAAAAAAGAGTAATCTAAGATAAGATTCACGGGTTTTCTTGACGTTAGATTTAAATTATTGTCCAAAACTTGCTGCCATGCTGGATTAAAACCTACCCTTACTCCTTCTAACCTTCTCTGTTGTATGTTTTTTCGTGTATTCCAAAAAGGGAATTTACAAAAATAATATTAAATTTGTTCCCGATCGTCCCATTCATGATTTTAGGGGGACGAACGGGAATATGTTCTTAGATTAGCGCCATTCGTCCCACTAAATAATTTTGTGCGTATTGTTTAGTCGTTGTTTCGTAGTTTACTTTCAAAGGAGATGTTTGATTTTGGGGCTACCACTATGTACACTACATAGATAAGTAGGAAAAAAATAGGGGAATTTCATAAAAATACTAAAAAATTAATTTGAAGAATGGTACAACTGTACAAAAATGATCATTTAAATAAAAAACGTTTACTAGATTATACAGCGACGTTTACATAGTGTACATGACGCTAGCCAAGGCTCCATACTTTTCTGGAACATCTCCTTTGTCGGGATATTACATGGCTCTGGTGGGATGCTCCGGCGATGCCGCTAGTTAACAAAAGAGTGCCGATAACATTGTGTTATTTGCGTAAACCCTATTGGTTTACTCAACATTCTCTCAGTCCCATCAACAAAATTAGTGGGACGATCGGGAAAAAAAATAACGAATTCCCGTTCGTCCCACTACGGGGACGAAGTCAGTGGGACGAACGGGAACACACGTGTTTTTTGATTATGCTGCTTTTGTGCCCTCAAAAACCCCCAAAATCCATATTTCTTGATCAAATAGTATACCAGAAATTATAAACCAAATAACAATCTAGGAATATTGTTTTTCAGGTTTGCAAGTTCATGGATGATCAAGCTATTTTACTGTGGCAACATTACACGCGGCGGCGCACACGCACGCTGCAGCCGCCAGACGCGCCCGCGCCGCCCGCGCCCCCCGCGCCGCCGCAGCAAGGCGCGCCACGGCAACAGTCGTAGACATATCATGAAAACTTTCACATTATATTCAGCATCACCATGATAATCTGCCTAGCCTTTTCCTAACTATGTTGGAGTCGGCTTCCAGTATAACCGGATACAGCTGAATACCAGTACTTTACATGGAGCGACTGACATAGTGTATGTGGGTGTTGATATGACAATAGAGTTTTATGAAAAGTTGGGTTTTGTTGAGTGTTGTCTCTGTCTCTCATAATAGTGTGACAGTCTCTTTCTAACTCAATGTGTCATATTTAGGCCCCCACTGACACAATTGAATTTGTTGAATTCATGAATTGCCTTTTTTGAACTTAAAAGTGAATACACACAACAAACACATAACTTTTAATTGAAATAGTTTGATCGAAACCATTGTTCCGCGCCTTAGGTATGTATGCGGCGAGACGGGGAGCAGTACAGGCCGCTCATTCGTCAACGCTCACGAAGTCCCGCCTCCCGTCTGTCTTGTACACACGGCTACACATCGAGCTATACATTTCCAGTATAAGCTGACCTCGTATTGTAAGGAAATCCTATACAATGCGAGATCAGCACAAACTGGAAATGTATAGCTTGATGTGTAGCCGTGTGTACAGCGGTTTCGGTCAAACTATCGTTCTATTTTAATTGATCATATTGCTCGACTGCGGCGCAATCCAAAAGGCCCTCCTTTTGCTATCAAAGGAATGTATGATGGGATAAGTTAAGTCTCATTGTAAATAAAAGTAATGAGTTTGAATGTCTTGTTAAAGACTGAGTTAAGTACCTACTGTAATTTCTAGGTGTAAGTTTATTATTAAAAACTTTTTTATTTAAATGTTTGTTTCTTAGCAGTTTGGTCCTTTCCTTTTGTTTTAGCATTGTGTCGAATGCTGGTACGAATAATTGTCAATGGTTCGTCATTGCTAGTAGGTACGTACTTGTTTATTATTCAACAATACACAATACAATAGACAATCATCAGAATTCAGTGTCGCCCATAGATAATATTAAAAACGGGGGAATCTAAAGTTACAGCATGTCAAAGTTGGAAAAAAACTTAAAAATAAGTAATTTCATAACTCTAAAACAAAGAGAAGATTTTTGGGGTCTTCTAAATCCCAAAAAATAATTCTGCTGCTGAGAGGAATAGGTACCTATGTCAGTCGCGTAAATGAACATGATTTTGCGATGATACATCAGCGCTAAATTAGACATGAGTCTACTTAATAGGGCAACGTGCTCAAAGGAACGATGACCACAACTTTGAAGAAAAATAAATCTGCATAAGTATTTTGTTTTTTGGCCTAAATCTTTGTTCAAAATCCTTGAATATTTTGATGCACCAGGAAAACCTTATTTTTATGAAATTTATTTATTAGTTGCCTTCCCTACATTGCCAATTCAGCGGTATCCAGTTATACTTCATAGGTTTAGGTAGTTAAATACAGGTAAACAAAAAATACCACGTGACGAGACAGCTGTTAAGTAACCGACTAAACGTAATACCTGCCACTTCAGTTGTTATGCTACGTCACAGTTGAACTCTTCAATTTAGCAACGTTATATTTCGTTGACGTTTAGAAATTGGGCTCTTTGCAATAGACAGATTACAAAATATTATAAATCTAACAAAAAAATTGTGCTCAAGCACTTACATCTACTAAAAGTAGTTTAAGAATAAACGATAAAGTTTATCATACTAATAAAAGAGGAAACTATAATAAAACATTAAATAAATTTAATTTGGTTTAATCGTATTTTTAATCAAGAAAGTGTCATCTATAAAAACCCTTTTTAAGATTTGTTTACCTTTTTTAACTACCTAAACCTATGGAGTATAGAATGGAAGCCGACCCCCAATACATTATGTAGGTAGTTGGGAAAAGGCTAGGCAGATTGATTTGCCTTATTACGTTTTTGCAAGAGGATGCTTCCATTGTCCAAATTTTTCATTGTCATTAATTGTGAAAAAATTATTGCCAGTAATCAATGGCCTGTAGATAGGGAAGGATAAAAACTAGGTATTGTTTGAATAGTGCGTTTATTTGACAAATGGTTGGTTGTGTGGCCGCTTGCGCGCCATGCACAACGCGCGTAGCGTCAGGTAGTACAGAAGCTCCACTGCACTCATCATGCTGAAGCCCATGCATAGACCCAGTAACCCGCCCGTGTTAGCTGGAATAACAACACACGTTATAGCATAGAAAAAATCTGTGGGAATCGGTTGTCACGGTATGGGCATGTGATGCGAAGGACCCCATTCCTTCGCTGTGAGGAATAGTGTTATTAGGAAAGTTTATGGTAAATTACTGCTGTAAAATGTTAAGTACTGTTTTAGACAAGTAGGTACCTAACATGTTAATAGATCCCGAGCAATGATGCTAGAAAGCTTAAAACTGAATTTTTACTTTCTACCATGATTGATGACACTGGTGCCGATTCCCTTGTTCACAAACTAAACTAAATTTAAGTTCAGTGCATCTTTTTCTTTCATTAAGAAAAGGACAGAAGAAAAATTTTAGTTTAGTCCTGTCAAATTAATCAGCGCTTGACGTAAATTGACGTAATTTTAGTTGGCAAGTTTTTAATCACATCTAAACTTGTATGGAGACTGGTGCCGATTCCCTTGTTCACAAACTAAACTAAATTTATGTTCAGTGCATCTTTTTCTTTCTATTTCATTAGGAAAAGGACAGAAGATAAATTTTAGTTTAGTCCTGTCAAATTAATCAGCGCTTGACGTAAATTGACGTAATTTTAGTCGGCAAGTTTTTAATCACGTCTAAACTTGTATGGAGAGTGACAGGCGCTGATTAATTTGACAGGACTAAACTAAAATGTATCCTCTGTCCTTTTCTTAATGAAATAGAAAGAAAAAGATGCACTGAACTTAAATTTAGTTTAGTTTGTGAACAAGGGAATCGGCACCAATGACAGGCGCTGATTAATTGGACAGGCCTAAACTAAAATTTATCTTCTGTCCTTTTCTTAATTAAATAGAAAGAAAAAGATGCACTGAACTTAAATTTAGTTTAGTTTGTGAACAAGGGAATCGGCACCATTATAGCTATCAGTTACCCGGTGCCATAGTTCAACTGAGTTCTTTCCCCGTTCGGCTTTCCTTTCGTTTCTCTTCTCATCCTAAAACAATTTGTCATCTCTTTTATTACATTTTCATACATATAAATTACATTTTTAAATATTTTGATAAAAAACATTTAATGTCCCTCGGGAATCATCGCATTTCCGAATACAAACGAGTGCTAATTTCCATGCCCATCAATTATTAGATTTATCTTGTATAATAATTTGAATTCCGAACTAAGTACTTTATTGTTGTTTTGATTTTCGTGTGATTAGTTCACACGAAAATCAAAACAACAATAAAGTACTTAGTTGTCGTCGTGCCTGCGACTTTAGCAGCTTTCCTGCTATTTTTTAAATAAATGACATCTTTTTCTTTCTTTTTCATTAAGAAAAGGACAGAAGATACATTTTAGTTTAGTCCTGTCAAATTAATCAGCGCTTGACGTAAATTGACGTAATTTTAGTAGGCAAGTTTTCAATCACGTCTAAACTTGTATGGAGTAATCTTAGACTCTACATGTAGGTAATATTTTTTCTTATTTTCCATACAAAAAGTGAAAAATTCCATATAAAACACGTTGAGGCTGCCCCCCTGCGAGCCTCCGGCTCTAAAAAGATTCACGTGGTTAGGTATCACGTGTGGAGTCGCGATTTTCAAATTCGATTTACACGTGTCAAAATTATTTTTAAATTTAGAGGTTTTATTTTACAGAATTGCTTTTAGATTCTCATAGGCAAAATCAAGGAATTTTAGTGATAGTTTAGTTAGTTTAGTTCGGTCATGGGGTCTCAACTCGAACAAATTATAATTAGTTCTGAAAAAAAAATCATAGATGGCAGCATAGGTAACAAATATGAAATTAACAATCACTAAAAAGCGATAAACGGCTGATTTTGGCGTAAGTATGATTAGTAAAAATCAAAACTTCTTGTTTAATGCTGATTTATCTATATAAATTCATAAATCATCTATTTTCAACAAAAATGATAAATGAAACATTTTGTTCAGAGCTCTTTGCAATAAATAGATGGCGTATTATTCAATTTGTCATCACATCTGTCGCTATTATTTTACGTTTAGTAGTTAATCAAACAATTTTTGAAGTGAAAACATCTTTAGGTGCGTTGGGCATTTTTGAGATGGGAAAAACAATTGAACTCGCGACACCGTTACCGACATCTCATTTTAGTAACCGCGATTGTGCTCTTTATTTATATTAAGTTACGAATCAATGTTCTATGCAAGTATTTGTACAAAGGTTTTGGAAGTATTTTTTTTTGTAAACGCGATTGCGATCTTTATTTAGATAAAGTTACGGACCAATGTTCAATACAAGTATTTTTCTTCCACCAAGATCTTGTTCAAGTTTTCGCTTCTGTCGGCACTCCCGGAGCGGCAGTTTTTTTTTATAATCTATTACCTACTTTACGTAGAAATATAATATCTGAAAGAAGTCTAAACATGTTTTTGGCAAGTACCTACCTACTTATATTTTTATCATTTTACTGAAAAACCGGCCAAGTGCGAGTCGGACTCGCGCACGAAGGGTTCCGCACCATTATCTATAAAAACGGCAAAAAATCAAGTTTGTTGTAGGGGAGCCCCCTTAAATATTTATTTTATTCTGTTTTTTAGTATTTGTTGAAAATATTGTAAAAACTATCTTTGCTTTGTTTAAATTCAATCTCTTTTTATTGTATGTAATTGCATATCACGTGTGCACTGTGAACATGTACATTCTATAACGCTACCAAATACTGGGTACGTCTTTCATCGACTTGAATATGCCCTGGCGGCTGAGAGTATGTCATGCTCACTCAAATGTCTCGCTGATGGTGGCGTGTGTGTTGCATCATTAAGGGGACGATAACTGACTTTTCATGATTTTACACTGAAGATGACGTCTAAACGAGTAGTGTTAGTATTTTAGAAAAAATATATGTCGAATTAGAGCATTTTCTTAATATTTTAATATACGCATATTTTTGATTATGTTTATATTACATAGTGAAATTAATTTGTAAAGTTATGTCTAACGCGTATAAAAAACCGAGAATGACGCAAAATCTATCAAGCGTATTTTTCTGAAAACTTCACCATTTTAAAGATAATTAAATTATTGATCGTTTAGTATACGTGTTTTATTAAAATACCTTTTGATTTACGGGTAATAAATTAATAATGCGTCTAATTTGGGACAGCGCTCCTTGATGGGCGAGTCCTATTACTGGCTGGTCGTACGACGCGTTGCGTGAGCTCAGTACAGAACACGCAAGCTAACCATTGAAGGTCACTGTAATATATCTGCGTCTTAAGTTCCCTTCAAAATGGTTGAGCTAAATGGTGCTGATCCATGCGTCATGTTCGTGAACGGGCACTGTCAGTAGGGACTGGTCATCTCTTAGCTGCCACGGTTTATTTTAATTTTTAAATTGTTTTTGTTTTATATTTTTATTACGGACGCTTTTAACGTGCACGTCTTTCCACATTGTTCTCACATGTATAATTTCAACATGAATGATGTAACCAATATTTTGTAACAATATTTTTATTTAAAAGAGTGACCATGGAGTTTCTTGCCCGTTCTTCTCCATAGGTACCTACTACGATTAGGAATGGGCAACTAGCTTCATCTTTCTGACTGACCGACCCCTTGACAATTCAAAAGTACCTGTAATTGGTTTATTTGAAATAAATGCTTTGAGTTTGAGTTTATAGCGGCTACAGAAATACATCATCTGTGAAAACAACTGTCTTAATAATAGAGACACAGCCTGGTGACAGACAGACGGACACCGGAGTCTTAGTAATAGAGTCCCGATTTACCTTTTAGGTACGGAACCCTAAAAAGGATTGCATGAAACGTTTTAAAAGTAGATAGGTAGATAATGGTGCCGATTCTCTTGTACACCGAACTAAACTAACTAAACTATCACTAAAATTCCTTACTTTTTACTATGAGAATCTCAAAGCTATTCTGCAAAATAAATTCTCTTTTTAAAATAATTTTGACATATCTAAATCGAATTTGACAATCGCGACTCCACACGTGATATCTAACCACGTGAATCTTTTTAGAGCCGGAGGCGCGCAGGGGGGCAACCTCGCCTCGATGTGTTTTATATGAAATTTTTCACTTGGCGTAGAAAAAAAATAAATATACCTACATGTAGAGCGTTAGGATTAAGGCTTTTATAAAGGGGGTCGAAATTTTCATTATTTTTGCGATTGGACACACCGTTTTCGAGATATAAGCAAAAGAAAAAAAAACATGTGTGCAATTCACACGTGGTAGAAGTGAAAGCTTCAAAAATTAAAAAAATATGTTTTTGTACGCGCACGAACACGTATTAACACACATACACACGGCTACACATCAAGCTATACATTTCCAGTATTAGCGGACCTCGCATTGTACGGAAATCCTATACAATGCGAGATCAGCATAAACTGGAAATGTATAGCTTGATGTGTAGCCGTGTGTACAACGCTGAGGCCCAAGCAAACTCCCACTATGCCTTGGTAAACACGAGTGGAGGGGGTACGAAGCAGAGCATAAAGAGAACCACGAACATAAGAACACACACAGACACACCCCTACACACACCCTCAGACACACCCCCACACACCCTCAGACACACCCCCACACACACCCTCAGATACACCCCCACACACATCCTCAGACACAGCCCCAAACACCCTCAGACACACCCCCACACACACCCTCTGACATACCCCCACACACACCCCACACACACAGACACCCCCACAAACACACAGACACACCCCCACATACACACACAGACACACGCCCATACACATCCTCAGACACAGCCCCACACACCCAAAGACACACCCCCAGACACACCCTCAGACATACCCCCACACACCCCCCACACACACAGACACCCCACAAACACACAGACACACCCCCACATACACACACACCCCCACACACACCCTCAGACACACCCCCACACACACCCTCAGACACACCCCCTCACACACCCTCAGACACACCCCCACACATACCGTCAGACACACCCCCCCCACACACTATAATGCTTCTTATATCATTTTTTTTTGTTTTTGTATCTGAAGTCGAGGTGTTGGTGTGAATTTAAAGTTCATGACAACCAATTTTATTCCACATGTTTTTAGTCAAAAAACGTCAAATTCAGAATAGCAAAATTGCCATTTTCACTAAAGTAATATCTCAGTTCCATCTTCAAAATATAGTTAAGTTGTGTCATTTTAGTCTTTAGAAACTATTCCGCCAACTCGAGAATTTTATTTTGTTGTTTTGTTATTACACTTGTCCTTGAACGCACCGTGCGATGTAGAGAATCTAAAATATCTAAGTCGACTCCTAGATGGCGTTGTAAAAGTCGCTTATGCTACCATCTGTTAATAAAAATGGAGGAAAAAAAATAGCCAGTTCAATAGCCAGTTTTAGGGAGGTGTCATTTCCTTGTATGGGATTGGGTATCTGTACGTAGTATTATATTATCTGTGGTTCGGTGTACAAGAGAATCGGCACCAATCAAAACTTTAGGTAAAAAGTCAAATTTGGAATAGCGAAATTGCCATTTTCACTAAATTAAAACTCATTCAGGTGCAAAAACAGTATTGTATCTTTTTTCTGTTCTTTTGCTTATATCTCGAAAATGGTGTGTCCTATCGCTAAAATAATGAAAATTTCGACCCCCTTTATGAAACCCATAAAACTCAACATGTAGGTAATCATTTTTCATGTTTTCTATACAAAAAGTAAAAAACGAAGACGGATGGACGGTAGACGGTGTATCTAGTTTCTTCTTTTTAGTTTTAGTTACTAACATTAGCCATAAGCGAAATTATTGTTACTAACAACCTCAAATTGCCTTGGCTATGGACTTTTTTGTCTGAAATACATGTTTTTTTTATAGCTTTTTTATGTTGATTGTTATAAAATATAAACATAAACGAATATACACAAACATTCCAGACTTATTTCTTATGCGTACCTACGTAACTTAACAAAATACCATCTATAGGATCAAAACTGTTTAAGCGATCACTACGCTCAATGTTTAGGTGTGTGTGTGTGTGATCGGTGCACACAAACATTGCATCGCAAGAGTTTACCTAAACTCTGTCGAGTGAATTTTGTGCACGGAGCCTTAAAATATTCGGAACATAATTTAAAAAAAAAAAACATAAAAATAGTAAGCCCACGTACGCACGGACGTAATAAAATCGCGGCTATTTTTTTTCATGTACTTGATTTTTCAACGCGTTGGGACGAGAGTGCGTTCCAGTGCGTTGGATTCTCAACGCTCGGCTTAACACCGAGAGTTCAAAATCCAGTGCGCGATAAAATCCCGCCGCGATTTTATTTCGTCCGTGCGTACGTCGGCTAAGTGACGGTCGATCTTTCAGCTTGCGTATCGTTAGGGGCAGAGGACTTATTAAATTTACGGATATTATTTTTAATAGAAATAGGCAAAAAACAAAAAAAAAAAACAAAATTCAAATATCTCGAAAACGGTGCGTCCTAGGCAAAAAATAACCGAAATTTTACCGCCCCTACGTCACCCCCGTGCAAGCAGCATCCCAACATGAATTCAAGGAAAAATTTTTTTTTTTATATTTCTCAACATGAAAAACCAAAAACCTCTGGTTTTTTTTTACACCATCTCATGGTTTTCGACTAGAACAACAATTCATTTCCAGAAAAGATTTTCATCCGAGCCACAACTTTGGAAATATAGAGATTTTTATTTAAAAAAAAAATCTAAAGGTCCTAACTGGAAAAGGTGCATCGTAGGGCCATATTTCTCAGAACATACATGGTTGCCATGGTCAAGCTTACGATACTGCAATAAAATTGGGTATTTCATAATTTTATTATTTCCCGAATAATAAAAATCCTCGCTCCGTAGGTTAAAAGGCTACACTCCAACCGGTAAGACTTTCATTTTGATGATAATGATTCATTTTTTACGGAAGTCACACCTAAAATGAAAGGGTTATTAGCACATTTAAAAATACGTATTAAAAACAAACCCAAAAAAACCAACCCCAAAAAAAATTCAATGAAAATAAAAGTTACACAAACTAAAACCCAACTACGACAAAAACACATAAAAAATAGTCAACAATAAAGCGCCTACGCGCACAATCGAATTGACCCTCTGCAGCGCGAGCTAGTCTATAAAACGCACATTAATACAATAAGTTCGTTCGTCCCGATAAATCCATCGCATTTGACGATGCCGAAAAGGCTGAATGCCTCGCAGACAGCCTCGAGGCCCAATGCACTCCCAGTTCCCTACCTGTAGACAAAGCTCACCTGAAAAAGGTCGACGCCGAAGTCGAACGTAGAGCCTCCCTCCCTCCCGTCGATGACCCTGATTGTCCACTGCCCCCCGTCCTCCCGGACGAGGTGCACGACATCATCAAGGGTCTTAAAGTCCGCAAAGCCCCCGGTTCAGATGGCATCACCAATAGGGTGATCCAACTATTCCCTGCCCACCTAATAATGCTTTTGACCACCATCTTCAATGGTGCCTTAAGCAACAATATCTTCCCCCAGTCATGGAAGGAGGCCACGGTTATCGGCTACCGTCCCATCAGTCTGCTCAAGGTTCTCGGAAAAATCTATGAGAGGCTTATTTATAAGCGCCTCAGAGATTTCGCCGAGACCAAGGGCCTCATCCCCAACGAACAGTTCGGCTTTCGAACTGAGCACTCTAGCGTGCATCAGGCCCACCGCATCGTAGAATCCATAAGCGCTGGTTTCCAGCGCGGGACTATGACCGGTGCAGTATTCTTCGACGTAGCGAAAGCGTTCGATAAAGTCTGGCACAACGGCTTAATATACAAGCTGTACCAACTCGGCGTGCCAGATCGTCTCGTACTCATCTTACGAGACTTTTTATCGAATCGCGTCTTCCGTTATCGTATCGAAGGAGCGTTATCCACTCCCCGTCCCATCCGCGCAGGTGTCCCCCAGGGCTCTGTGGTGTCCCCCCTCATTTTTACGCTATACACGAGCGATATCCCAAAAGGTTGCGGTAGGTCGCAGTTGGGTCTGTTCGCAGACGACACTGCCATCTACTTCAGCTCTAGATCCCCCGACATTATTCGCCTAAATCTCCAACGCGCAGTCAATAGACTGGCAGCTTGGTTTACAAAATGGCGGATAGAAGTCAACCCCGATAAAAGCCAAGCGGTTCTCTTTACGAAGCCGCGTTCAAGGCTCAAAAACCCCCTCCCCCGACCAATCACCATGTTCGGCAAGCCGATCCCTTGGGAGAAGCGAGCTAAATATCTCGGTGTCGTTCTAGACCATCATTTGACTTTCTCAGAGCACATAAAGATGGTTTGTTCGCGAGCCTCTTTCGCTCTCGGTAGACTCTTCTATCTGGTGAATGCACGTAGCAAATTGTCACTTAGGTGCAAATTGCGCGTTTACACGGCGTGCATTCGACCGATCATGACCTATGCGGGTGCCGTCTTCGCTCATGCGAAACCCCGTCACATCCATAGAATGCAAACAGTGCAAAATAAATTCCTCCGTAGGGCCACAGGTTCCCCCTGGTTCGTCAGGAACGAGGCACTCCACCTCGACCTAAAGATTCCCACAATCCATCAGTTTCTAAAACGCCTTTCCAAGCGTTTCTTTGAGTCCGCGGCCAAACATCGCAACCCTCTGGTTGTCGAGGCCGCCAGTTATGTCCCGAGTAAAATCAGCCATGTTCGCCGTCCAAGGCATATCCTCGTAGATCCCGATGACCCCATAACCCTCCTCCAGGAGAGCAATAGGGAAACAAGTACAGTGTACAAAAACAGACGCCTCCCGTCATACCGACCTCGCCGCCGAGGTCCTTTGCGATCTCGACCGCCGCGCCCCCGAGTAAATAATACTCCCCCCCGACCCTTGCTCGAAAACGAGGTGCCAGCAGTTGTTGCAGCTGTGCACGTAGCTTTAAATTCCCCGACTAATAATAATGATCAAAACCTTTTGATCCAGCCCGTCCCATCTTTTGATGTCCTCCCTCCGGATAACGCCCTAAGCCGAGGCTCGAACCCCGCAGGGGGTGCCCTTAGTGAGCGTTCATCCTTAAATTTTTAGCTTAGTATTTGTGCCCTGGCTGGAGGCTTTGAGTGTAGAAGCTTAAGGCAACCACAGGATTGACCGGTTAAACAGCTACGGTTTTCGGAACCAGCTGTGAGATGCCCAACAGAAAAAAAAAAAAAAAAAAAAAAAATATAAGTTCGTAAACATTCGCACTAACACATACGTATGCGCATAGTCGACGATAGCCGGAGCGGAGCAGCGAGCGACACAGCCCTCCCGTCTCAGTGCTAACGCACGACTGCCGCCCGCGTCCCGCGCAGAGCGCCTCTGACCCTCTATCTCTAATTAGGGACATTTTCTTTGCAAATATTGATTGATTTACATTTCCAGTTTCAAATTTGTAGTACTTTTAATCACCAATTTTTCAATGTAAAAATATTTACAAACATCAAAGCCGTTTAGAAGTAGTAGGGAATATTAGCTAAAAATAGCGTTTTGCTAAATATTTTTTTAAGGCTAAAGTATTAGCCATACGAAAAAATCCAGTTTCAAAAATGTTGTTCATGAATCTATAGCAAACATATATTTTTTTCAAATCTTTTAACCAAGCCGTTTATGAGAAGATTGCTTTTAAAAGTGACCGTTTTACGGTACTAAACGGGACTAAGGCCCTTAAAAGAGTATTAACAACTCTATATATTATACTTCCAAGTCGATTGAGAGCGTCCGGTATGCACCAAGTGCAAAGCATAGATAATACGAAGTGCATAGGGCAACTGATATAAATCTGACGACTGACGAAAGACGAGGTTTGCCGAGAGACATTAAGAACATAGATGTTTGTACTTTACATACGCGTTGCATAGGATTTCCGTACTATGAGAGGTCAGCTTATACTGGAAATGTATAGCTTGATGTGTAGGTAGCCGTGTGTACCCACCTAAGTATTTCCAATTGCTATGTGCAAGTTGCACTATAGCAGTAGGTAAAATTGATTGAAATAGACCGACACTTTTAAGAAGGAAAAAGAATACTTACCTACGTTACGAATGAGTACCTAGGTACCACCTAGCGAAAAACAAACTAACGTCTGCACAGCGTCACTAATGACTGCTGAAACAGCGCGATGGTCGCCTACAACTTTTAACGACGCATTTCACATTTACCTACTGCTATCTCTTTTCTTAACGAAGCTATTGCCGGAACAGCTTACCCCCGGCACTTTGAACCCCGGCCTCCTCTTCAGAATAAAGGTAGGTTTTTAGGTATTACCTACTTATACTTACATAGGAATTCAGTCAGGCCAAATATTTCTCCTTTCGTAAATCTCATAAATGTGTTCTCTTCAAAGTAAAAATGTACGACAAGCATGTTTTCCCTGTTGAGAATAAAATAGATAGGTAAATGATTTGATTTGTTTTGGGAGATCGAGAAGTAACTAGATGTAGGTAGGTAACTAAGTAGATAATGTCTATAGGTACCTACTACCTACATACCGTCACCGAAAATTAATCAGTACCCTAATTGCGTAACTTATTTTCGTAAACAATTTTGCCAGTTTCATTTTGACAGTTCAACAACATTCATTGCGTTATTTACGTTGTTGAGCAGTTTTTTTTTTCAACTTATGAAGCAATGGATTAGCAATCTGTTTCAAATCGAAACAAATTGTGATTGTGTTGTATTACGCAATTAGGGTACTGGTTAAGCCATATCTTTGATTTAATTGACAGTTAATTAGATGCCTAAGTTTATTTAATTTCCTGTTCAAAGATTCTAATACTTGTTGCTTCCGTCGACCTCAATCTCACCTGCTATGAAATAGCAACAAATCATTGTATGATAGCCATTTTGGTTAATTCGGTTTGTAGGGTAACTTAGGCCAATAAGGTTGAAATTACGTAAAGTATGCAGGAGTCCTGTTGCCGAGGGTCTTGGCGAGATTGTGGACAAGCATTTCTTTGAGCGGCGCGTCACTCATCCGCTCCTGGTAGGCGATCTCCGTGCATGCAGGCAGACATTCTTCACAGGTAACGTCGCGACCTGCAACACATTAGATATAATATGTGTATATGTCGGGGCCAGATATTAGAATTGATCATTTCATGAAATGATTGCATTTCATGAAATAGAACATCGACCGCTGGCCACATCATGATGTGGTCTAGCCAGCTCATTGAATACTCAACGTTTGACGATATGCACAGTTAAATGCACGACTACTTCATGATGTGGCCAAAAATTTGTGATCATATCGTAAAATAGTTAAATTATCTACCGGTAGAGGCGTTGATGTCGCTTTGTTTTTGTTGTGCATCATGGCGGCGGACAATAATTCGATTGGAAAAGCAATTTTAAATGTGCAAATGGAAGATAAAAGTGCATTGAAGTATCGTTATTATGCCAAGCTAAACCCAACTTTCATAAAAGTCACGTAGACTTTTATAAAAGTCACTCGAAAAACGACCGCAACGTTAAAAAAACCATGGAGTTTGGAACGTATTTCACAGGTTAGGATTTAAATATTCAAATTTTATTACTATTTTTCTTCTGGAATGAAAGCTATTTAAAATGTTTTATTTATCCATTGACCCAGATTACTAAAAATTAATGAATGCCAGTAATATTTGCATGGATACCCTACTTAATGATATGACCAAACGTCGACTGACATATCATTAAACGTTGACGTTTAAATGATATGGTCAATTTTAGCTGGCCATTTCATGAAACACAACCATTTCATGAAATGGTCGATCATTTCATGAAATGATCAATTCTAAGATCTGGCTACGACATGGACACTTAGACCAGACGGCTGTTGTGTCTGGTGGGCTACTGCCCGATGATTGTTTTTTTTTAACAATTGCAACTCACAGTTATGACCACTAAGGTCTTGGCTGCTTAACCGAACTTTCCTGTGGGAGCCTTAACCTACTACTACTATTCTAAATTAAAATTAACCGAACGCTCGCTAAGGGCACCCCCTGTGGGGTACGAACCTCGGCTTAGGGCATCAAAATTCAAAAATTCAAAAGTCATTTATTCAAACTAGGCTGAGAATCAGCACTTTTCGAACGTCAAAATTACATGAGACAGTCCCCCAAAAACGCCCACCCTTCACCACTTCCTAGTGCCTTTAGCTGGGAAGAAGAAGTGGCGCAACAAACTCCCCAGCAGCACAGCTGTCTATTCAAGTTAGAAAAAAATGATTCTACACAATAGTATGCAAAATAATTTACATTATGCATTATGCATCGCTGGGGGAGGACAGCAAGAAGGGACAGGCTGGATCAAAGTTAGATTTTCATCATGATTATTATGCGGGGTATTTAAAGCTACGTGCTCAGCTGCAACAACTGCTGGCACCTCGTTTTCGAGCAAGGGTCGGGGGGACCGATGATTGATGTCGGGATGTTGTATATATACCAGTCGCGCGGTAAACTCTGCTGGCGCGATTCAAGATTTGTGTGACGTCAGGTCTTTGATGCGTAGTTCGCATGGGGCGTTGTATATGCCGCTACAATGGGATCTAATTTTGTATGGAAGTTCTTCATTTTTGCTGTTAGGAAATCTCATTGGGTATGTGGCTTATCTAGTAATAAAAAAACCGGCCAAGTGCGTGTCGGACCACGCACAATGAAGGGTTCCGTAGTTGGGATGAATTTATCCCAAAAACAAACTTAACTTTGTAGTTGAAAAATATGTTCTCCCATATGGAATGTATGGGAAAACATGTTTTTGTAACTGCAAAGTTAAGTTGGTCGATTATTACTCGTTGACTTGTAAAGCCAACTTAGCTGTGATAGTTTTCCTTTTAATTTCGTTATATAAACTACTGTTGTGATTTTTTTCACACACTC
Organism: Agrochola lychnidis; assembly: GCA_963680765.1. Lineage (NCBI taxonomy): Eukaryota > Metazoa > Arthropoda > Insecta > Lepidoptera > Noctuidae > Agrochola > Agrochola lychnidis. The sequence continues at coordinate 9,257,042 of OY796868.1, read as the reverse complement.
AAAACCAACCATTTAGCTGGCAGGGGGGGCACACTTGACTCTAACAAAAATTAGCACTTTAAAGCTTAATATTTCGCAAACGGATCCCTGAATCCAAAAATGGTTGTCACAAACTCTCAATGTTTTTGAAGGACCTTTCCAATGATATTCACTATGGGTTAAAAAAAAAAAAAACCCCTTTACGTGTATGAGAGGTACCCTAAAAAAATGTTTTTCATAATTTTGTTTTACCACTTTGTCGGCGTAATTAATATGTATACCTATGCCAAATTACAGATTTCTAGTACTAAGGGTCTCGGAGCTAGACCGCGGACAGACAGACAGGACATGACAAAACTATAAGGGTTCCTTGTTTACTACGGAACCCTAAAAAGGTTATTTGGCAAGTAATTTTTGCTTCATTTTGGACCTATTAAGATCCTTGGAGTCAATTTAACCCCATTTAGGTACTTACTTACCTTGTTGATGGCCGATATGTCCATTGTATCTTTGGTTAGGTATTTGTCTTAGCTCGTCTGATTCTAGAAACTTTGTATATTTTTAGGGAATTTACAGGCAGAGAGATAGAGATCAGGGGGCCTACCACAAGCTCATAAAGCAGTATTATTTTAATATTACTTCAGTGTGGGAAAGAGATGAAGCTCTACAGGACGTGTAGCTCCATCTCTTTATCCCACTGAAGTAATATTAAAATAATATTGCTTTTGAGCTGGTGGTAGGCTCCCAGAAAGGTGGTTAGACACTAAAGTAGTAGAGAACGAAAAAACACCAACCTTCTGGCATGATTCTGCTCATGTTCGAATAACATTTTGCGTCTGCTTTCCCACAAATGCGAGTCGATTTGTTTTCTGTAAAACATTTTAAGGTTAGTTTTAGCTTAGTAGATACCTAAATCATCATGTCAGTTAAAAAACATCGACTACCACTTAAAGCTTGATTATTAGGCTTCCCCCACGAATCTCCTTAGCATTCCCGCCACTACCCTCTACCTACTGTCATAGTCATAATACACCTTTCTTCGACCGCATGAATGTCGGAAAATATCCCACGGGAACGTACTACCGGCATTCAAAGTAAGTGTGTTAATTCAGGTTATAGACTATCTGTGTGTCCATCCAAATTTTTCTGCGCCCATCCAACTTTTTCTGCGCCCATCCGGAACATACATCCAGACAAACACACAAACGAACAAAACATTTTCGTTGCTATTTTATTATACGTATAGATTATGTGTAGGTACTTACTAGGCATATAATAATATACACATTTGCATACGTCCAACATCGCTTGCGCTTCACACTCCATTTCGCAGTTCTTCAACGTGTAAGTTCTGAGGAAACATTAAAAAAAGAACTGTAATCGATCACAAACTCGATTATTTAATTACCCTTGTTGCATAAGAAGGGGTGATGGCATTAAACCATAACGTAGTTATCGCTTGAAGCCTCATTGCAGACTGGCGCGACCTGACGGCAAGCCGCGACTATAACAAAACAATTTCTAAGAAAACTTAACGGTAGAACAATTACCGGTGTCGCGTCGCGCCGGTCTGCACGAGGCTTTATTGGCCATGCCACTGCCATGATCAAAGTAAGGTAGGATCAAAATAAAGAAGGTACCATGGAAAGGTATTAAGACATTCTCAATGCTGTTATCTCAGCAAAATTTTGGCAAGAGGAAAGGAGATTTCCTTTTAATATTTCAATGATTTTAAGTCCATATCTTGTTGCGGTTCACTAGTTCAAAAAATGACTGAAACTAGAAGAAGTTTTCAGACATTTGAAATTCAGTGGGTCATTAATGCAAAGGTCCGATACGTACCTGTAAAACACTAATTCCTTTTCACTGGAGAACAAGCAGAGCCTCTTCTTTATATCAATAGATCGCAATGAGGGTTGCGCATCTAGTATTCTGGGCCAAATTGCGATCCGTGCTTCTATCCCTGGTCCATATATTGCACCCAGATTCCTGATCTTTGGTGTCTCCACCGGATTGTGGAGAAGGATCTGAAAGATAAAATGACTGATGAAAATAGTTTCTTAATTAAGGTCCCAGCTGTTAATATGGCACATAGAAAAATGTCGGTTATGTAAAAAAAGAAAAGAAGAAAAGAAAGAAAAGAAAGAAAAGAAAGAAAAGAAAGAAAAGAAAGAAAAGAAAGAAAAGAAAGAAAAGAAAGAAAAGAAAGAAAAGAAAGAAAAGAAAGAAAAGAAAGAAAAGAAAGAAAAGAAAGAAAAGAAAGAAAAGAAAGAAAAGAAAGAAAAGAAAGAAAGAAAAGAAAAGAAAGAAAATATGTTCGTGGTCTCTGTCTCGTTCTACATGACGGGCAGTATCTTTGGGTAGACGCACATCCGAAGCATGATGCGTCGCGTATCGTCTGTCGCGTAACGCCCAAGTAGTTAATAAAACATTCAACCTTACACACTCAATTGATGATCACGTTAGTGCATCGAGCGAATAAATAGACGCGACCAAAGTTACACCCGATGCATGTTCCGTCAGATGTGCGACCATCCTAACTCGTTGTGTTTTAACGGTATGTACTCTAATCTGTTTTAAAGCAAGTAATACTAAACCTTGAAGCCAGCACTTTTGGTGGAAGCGCAATAGTATTCCGCCATATTAGTATCCAGTACCAGGGAGAGACCATGCTGTGTGCCAATTCCTTCGAGCGAGAAAGCATGAATAAGTCCTTAATTAACCAATAGGAACGTTTATTGAAAATGTTGTCTAAGACATTCTTCTTACCTTTGGGTCTCCAAGGGAACCCGTCAGACGGAGTGTCTGATGGATAGCCATCTTCAGGTGTCCAATCCACTGATGGTGATGGAAACGTCAGGTTCAGGTCATTCAACGATCGTCTGCAACCAGGAAAAATTTACTGTTAATCTTTGACTTTGTTTAAAAATATGTAAAAGTAAGTATGTGTAATAACTGCCAAAATGTGGTACCGAAGCGCTGACGGTACCAGGATAAATGGAACACTTGTTTGTGATTCAATACTTATTTAGTATCTTTTAGTTTTGATTTTACATTTTTTTTTAATAGCAAATTAGTAATTAAAACTAGTATTTTTTTATTATTAATTTTTTTAGCTTTAAATATGAATGATTAGTTGCGCCCCGCGGTTTCACCTGCAGAAGTCTCGATCCCGTGGGAATATCGGGATAAAAGTATCCATGTGTTAATCCAGGTTATAAACTACCAAATTTCATCCAAATCCGTCACTACACACACACACACACTCACAAACTTTCGCCTTTTTAATATTAGTGTGATTATATATTACTAGCTGCGCCCCGCGGTTTCACCCGCATAAGTCTCGATCCTGTGGGAAAAAAAAAAGTATCCTATGTTCTTTTCCAGGGCATCATCTATATATGTGCCAAATTTAATCCAAATCCGTTCAGCCGTTTTAGCGTGAAGGCGTAACGAACAATCTTACTTTCGCATTTATAATATTGAGGAAGGACTAGCTGCGCCCCGCGGTTTCACCTGCATAAGTCTCGATCCCGAGGAAAAAAAAAAGTATTCTATGTTCTTTTCCAGGGCATCATCTATATATGTGCCAAATTTCATCCAAATCCGTTCAGCCGTTTTAGCGTGAAGGCGTAACAAACAAACTTACTTTCGCATTTATAATATTAAGGATTATATTAAGTATAGTAGGTAAAGGTTGTATATTAACTATAGTACATTACTGTCGCGGGCTGCAACTGGGGCATTGATGGACGATCGTGAAATACGTGAGTCCATCAATGGTTTGTATAGTACTTTTCTCAAATAATGCGCGGAAATTCAAACTAAGTAACTTAATTATAAATTCTAGAATCAATGACGAGCAACGATAATTTTTCACGCGCCAATAAGTTTATTTGTTTCATCTATACTTTAAACAGCTCTATTTGCAAGCCAGATCGAAATTTAAATAAAATCATTGATAAGTTACCTCCTTGGTTGCCATGTGTCGAAGTAAAAAGTTCATTCCATTTTAAAATAACACTACAGCTATGAGTTTTCATAGTAATTTATTCGGCCGCTAAACACAACAGATAAGGATTTTCATACAAACATTGCCTGACTCGACCAGTACTGTAATTTCGATTTATCTCGAAGAAGGTTGTCAAAATAATGTTCGAATTTCCAAGCATTTTTGATAAAATAATAAGTTAAGGATCTTTACTCAAAAATGCATGTAATGTGGTCATTATTTTGACAACCTTGTTTGAGTAAAGTCGACCTTGCCGTTCTGTTTCAAGGAGCGGCCGGCAAAGTTTTGCTGGTCGCTCTAACAGGCCAGCAAAACATTGCCGGCCGCTATTTTGACGTTTTAACGTTTTAAAAAATCAAATGCAAAAAGTTTTTATTTAAAACACAGCTGTTTGTATTTATAGAGATAGGTACAAAAAGATTTTATTCCATATTTGGCTGTATAGTTCCAACTACCATTGTTAAAAAAAAAAAAACAATGAAGTAACAAAAGCGCGGTTCAGCGAAAATTGTATTTTTATTTAGTGACTTTTTTGCTAAAAATGAGCTCTCAAAGCGAAAATTCTTCCGATTCAATGTGTTTAACACCGCCAGACATTAAAGATGAAGCTAAATTAGTGGTTGAAAATTTAATACCGCGAAACTCAAAGGAAAAATATAAGCTTGCATATGAAAAATTTCTGCAGTGGAAAATCAGTAGGAAATCTAAATCTTTACTTGCTGGTTTTATTTAGATTAGGTACTTGCATTTTTGAGTAAAGCACTATACAAGCCTTGGCCCACTATGACTGCTTCGCTGGCCACGCTATGATTGCCTCGAGCTAGCCTAGCTACGCTCTAGGCCTTCCAGCTTGGCCATCATTGCAGCCCTTGCTGTCCTCGCTGTAAAGGCCTCGACCTACGGCTTCGGCCTTTATCTCAGCTCGTCCATCAAGTGCTGCACGCTGACCGCGCTGTGTCGGCCTGGAGCTGCGCTACGCTACGCTGTCGGCCATCATCAGCGCGACCAGCAAAGTAGTCATTATAGACCGCGGCAGTAATGTACTATTACGTACCTACACCTCTTCCTTCGGGGAAAAAGGCATTCAAAGGGTTTTCAATTAATACCATCAAACTGCCGTCAAATCCTCACAAAAATATACCCATATCGATGACTGATTGATCAATTTTAAGTTAGCTTACGGGTTCCTGAACATATTGTTTCGGTGAACTACGTTGAAGGTGCAGCAGAGCCCCTCGTCAGTCAGCTGTGCGTTGAACAGATCCTCGCAGTTCACATCCGAGGAGTCCCAGATGCACTTTGCGAGCATTTCGCTGCACGGTTGCGTCACCTGAGAGAAGAAGTATACCTACTGAATTCAGTTCATGAACTTTTTCGAAAGATTGTGTTAATAAACGTGTGCTCAATTAGTTGAATGGAGGTTTTCAGAAAAGTGGGCACGGTTATGTTTGACTAATAAATTCACTTATTTCTTTATGGGTGATCCAGAACCCTGAAAGGGCTAGGTTTATTCTTATTGTATGCCAATTTCAACGAAGTTGGGAACATGCCGTTTCGTGATGATGTATCTAATGTAATGTGGGTCCGTGAAGGGATGAAATTCTGTTTTTGTTTTTGTTGTTGCAAATGTTTAGTCAAAGTTTGCTTTACCTCATACACAAACTATTTTAAACTGGTCAGCCATTTACAAGTCATTAGATACAATTTACCAGTTCTAATTACACTTGACACTTATCGTTAAGTGTCTTAATCGTGCCCAAATTATACATTTTCTTACGCACAAATGTCTAATATCCACTGACATATTCATAGGTAGAATTGCAAATTAATTTATTTCTTGAATTTTAACGCTGAACGGGACAGGTCGTCGTGGTGCTGTTTGACGGAGCCTTATGTCCAGTAGTGCACTTCTTTACCTGATACGTAGGTATGATGATCAAACTTAAGTTGTTCCAAATGGTAATGGCCTAATGGTGAAGATGGCAAAGATCCTTTGTACAAAAGACTAGCTTCTGCCTGCGACTTCAACCTCGTGAAATTTCTCGTTTTTACATAAAACTACGGCACTTGGGAATAATGTAGCTTCCTATTTGTGAAATATTTTCGGAATCGGATCAGTAGTTTCGAAGATTAACCCCTACATACAAACAGAAATTTTTCCTCTTTACAATATTAATATTACTATGAAGGTTATGGAAAGAAAGCTAAGGAGTGAGGGATTAAAACCAACTAACATTAATCAGGAATGATCTGGTGTGATCCCAGTCAGCGCTCTCTGCGATGCCATCCTCAAATATCTCGGAGTCGTCCCTTGAGCTGCACAAACTCTGCAGCAGCTTTTTGTCAACTGGATCCCTGTTACATAGAATAACATTGTACAAATGGCGCGTAATCATTAAAAAAATAATGGTAGGTAATCAAGCTTTTATGGGTTTAGATCTAACAATAGGCACGAGATATTTTTAATCGAAAGGGGAATTTGCTTGCGTATTAATAAGTAGAAATTATATGTTTTGACGTCAGTCCATCGTATTTATAGGTACCTACTTTGGACGTTTTTCCTATTACGTAGTTTGATTATGTTTAAAATGCTCTTTGTCACTTATTTATTTTTAAATAAGCATTATGTACACATATTGTTTTTTCCTTTAAGCTGTTTAAAATTGTAAGTACCTAGGTATTTATTGGAATAAAATTGTTTTGATATACGTTCAACGCACGATTTCGCACTGAGGCAATGTAATTGAAGTTTGTAATATTATTATATCTTTTATTTTTTGTAGGGCATCTTATAGCTGACCTCTGAGGTCATGACTATTTAACCGGTCAATCCTGTGGGTGCCTTAAACTGCTACACTTAAAACTTCCAGCCAGGGGTTATTCAACTATCGGCGGCGGTGATCTCTCGCGTCCAGCCCTGGTTCAGGCCATGGTACGGAGCGAGAGGAAATGGCAGGCTGTCACCTCCTTCTGCGAAGCGGTAATGCTCGCGAAGGAGGAGGCGGAACGCGTGAGGGACAGGCAAATTTCGCGCCCTCACGCCCCTAACCGCCGCAGGAGGAGACGCCCTGGGCATCGGGAATCGCGAGCCGATTTCCGGCCACAGTAGGCGCGGGCTTGCGGACGGTGAGCAATTGGTAGCTCGCCGTCCGAAAAGGACCAGTCCCGGGTCGACGGCGCGTTGTATTCCACGCGCGCCTCAAAGAGATGTCAGCAGAATTGATGGGGTCCGATAGGGCCAATGCCTGCCGGGGCTGCGAATACGAGCCGAAAGGGACATCGTGGCCTCCGGCAACAGGGCAACCGAAGGAACACGGGTGGGTTTTAGTCAGTTAGAGTCTGACACGCCCTCCCGCACCACCCAGAGCGGGAGATGTTATTTGATAATTTCCCACCCAAAAAAAAGGGGTTGTTCAACTATGCTAATTAAAACTAGGTGAATGCTTGCTAAGAGCTCCCCCTGTGGGGTACGAACCTTGGCTTAGGACGTTTACCGGAAGGAGCATCAAAGATGGGACGGGCTGGATTATTATATCAACGAAGCCAACAATGTTATAGATGGATGAGCTAGATAGTATATTAAGTAAGCCAATTATTTAAATTCCAAGTTTCAATATATAACAGTTGCAAACATAGGTGTGACCACTGACTACCAATTTCCAAATACATTTTTTACTGTGACTAAGCACGAATTATGTTCTATCAAGAGAACATTGGTTTAACATTGGTCGAGGGCTCGTGGTTAAGCAACGCTTGCCGAGGCCAGTCTGCGGATGGGTGATCATCCATTTCATACCAAGATCCCTCCGTGTCTCGGTCCCGGCTGTCATTCATGAATCTTTGGCAGTGGTTACGAGTAGTCAGAAGCCCGAAAGTCTGACAACTAGTCTTACCAAGGGGTATCGTTTTACCCAGTTACTGGGTGGTGGAGGTCAGATAGGCAGTCGCTCCATGTAAAATATTGGTATTTAGCTGCATCCGGTTAGACTGGAAGCCGACCCCAGCATAGTTGGGAAAAGGCTGGGCAGATGATGAAGAGAACATTAGTATTGCATTAATATGACAAGATGAATGCAGTCTACTTACTCCTACCCCGTTTAATTACCTAGCCCATTATGATAATGCCGTGGAGCATTCTTTACATGCTGTATATCTTTACATGCTGTATATCTTTACAAGCTGTATATCTTTACATGCTGTCTATTTTTACATGCTGTATATCTTTACATGCTGTATATCTTTACAAGCTGTATATCTTTACATGCTGTCTATTTTTACATGCTGTATATCTTTATATGCTGTATATCTGTACATGCTGTATATCTGTACATGCTGTATATCTTTATATGCTGTATATCTTTATATGCTATATATCTGTACATGCTGTATTTCTTTACATGCTGAATATCTTTACATGCTGAATAGCTTTACATGCTGTATATCTTTCTGTAGACACAATTGACTTCATAGTGGCACTGCTTACAAGGGCTTTATGGTAGTTTTTATAAGTTGGTATCAAAAGGGAAATAAAGAAAAGATTAACTAGGAAGAAACGTCATTAGTTCGTTCAATTTTATTCATATAGTTTCTGCCTGCGACTTCGTCCGCGTGTAATTTCTTGTTACCCCATCCCCCTGCATCGTATCGCATCGCCCGCCCGCGCTGTTACCTATTTCTTTTTCGCTAAGTGTTATTTCAACCTTTTTTTTCGTTGTCATGTCCTAAGGGTCATGCGTGATGTTAAAAAGCCTATAACCTTCCTCAAAAATTGGACTATCAAATGCATTATCCAAAAAAATAAACATAATCTTCCGTTTTATTATATTAGTATAGAGTACTTGGGCGACCGAGCTCTGCTCTGGTGAAAATAGAGAATGCTCATTTAATAGCATAGGATAGATAGTACCTACTAATTCCATACTGCCACAATAGTAGGTACTTACTAATTCCATGCTGTCATGTCATTATTCTATGTCAATAATTTTGTTCTAAACTTTGGGCGACCGAGTTCTACTCGGGTGAAAATACGAAGTAAACGAATTTTCCTAGATATGAGAACTAGCTAGATCCATTTTCGCCCCCGTAAACCCCTATATTACTACGTGAGTACAAATATATATATATACAAATATTGCTCGTTTAATAGATATTTTTATCGATTTAATTTTATCGTAGCTGTTCCAATAAATTAATAAACTGGTTTTTTCGTAGTTACACATGCAGACTTTAAAAGTGCACTTAAAGATCTACAGAATCAGTTACCCATACTCCGAATATCTTTCGGCGACGGACTTCTTGGCCTGGTTGACGTTACAGATGGTGAGGGCAGGGAAGGGCAGGTTGCTGAGCGGCATGTTCTCTGGATTGATGCTGACTATCATCGGAGACGAGCGCCATTTCGCGTAGATGTTTAGTATGAAGAACCCTGCGCTGACTAACGAACAGCCGAATGCTGTTAGCCAGAAGAATCTGAAATTGTAAATGTTTGTTTAAAAGAGGCCTCTCGGCGACCAATAGGTACATGGGAGAGCATAATGCTGAAAAATATACAGCATGTATCACGATAGATGGAAGTCGAGCTGTAGTAACGAAGTTTATACAAAAATTGGAATTGTGTCACCATTTTCCATTGTTTGTTCCATTCTTCATGATATAGGTACTGTGTGTCCTATTGTACACATATGTCTGACTATAAATAATTATAAATAAAGCCAAGATGATAATGAGCGACCTGTTCAAATCCAGGTGAACATTTACGGCTAATACGAAATGAAAATGTCGCACCTTTCAAACCAAGTCAACTTCCGTTCTCCGATGTATCGAAGCCCGTGTAGTGTGGACGTCAGTAGATAAGTTCTCACATCATTGCCAAAACTATTGACCTCTTCTTCCGTTTGATGGGGAGCTTTTGACACTGGTGGTCTTTCCTGCATATTAATAGACTAATTCACACCTGCATATTAATAGACTAAGTCACACGACAAATAGATTGAAATGAACTTAAACCATAGTTTATTTAATCACAAATCTTTGTGGCATTTATTGTAGCATTAAAATAACTATTAAAAGTTGACTCACTTCGCTTCGACTCCTGTTGATCGGTACTTTCGTGTCCCACACATACCAAGGCGGTGGTTCTTTACCTTGAGCCCAATAATTTTGCTGTCAGATGAATTGTATTATTACGATATGCTATTATGTAACTTCCTCTTTCAGCGATTTTATCACGTTAACAATTGGAAATAACAAATAGAATGCAATGTTTATTAAATTGCTTACCTTTCTAAACATGTCCTTATGTTCATTTCGAGGACGCATTCCGAATTCTCTGTTAGGGTTGACCATCTTGATACATAAAGTCGGAGCTTCTGATATGTCTGCTGCGTCCTCCAACAATGTGATGTAGTCAATGCTAAACTGTCCTCGTGTAAAGGTAATAAAAGCTCTTCAGCGAGCATCCAATTGGTGCTGGTAACCTAATTTTCCAAAGCAAATGTTTGCGGTCTAATCGTTTGATTGCGTCTATCATTTGATAGATCGACCTTGCACCGCCTCCATCGCTAGTTTTCGATGGCAAAATTATACATTTTCCAGTTATTTGTCGTCCTGTCTTGTGTCCGTAATTATGAGTCTTAGCTGTATCGTAAGTTACTCACAGAAACTTTATATTGTACCGTGTAATTTACTTTAAATTAGATTTATATCGAGAACCAACTTGGATAGCGTTACAATCAGTGGGTTTTTATTTGATTAAATTCAAAATGGATACTTTAGCTCTTTAATGTTTCGTAGAATCAACAAGAGCTTTTTGTTTTACTTTATTATGTTCACTAGTTATCGTTAGTTTGACATTATTAACTGTTTGTTTTGCTTCGTTAATTACTATTGCGTTTTTATAATTTAAACATAGAGAATTACTTCAACCGTAGCATTATCTATTTAGAGATCTATGCGGTTTCGTCATACCGTGTCACGTTATGGCTACGAGACTGCTAACCTTAGTTTGAAACTTTTATTTTTGTTTAATTTCCATTTAATAGCTAAACTACGTGCATGTGATGACATGTTTGTCTAATTTTGTTGTGGGTGGTCGTGTAAATGTTGACCCCTATTTTACTTTATGAGGGATTCTGGGAAAAATTGCCTGTATGTCTCAATTAGTACAGACCATTAACAGTTTTTAAAAAAAAAATACCTATGTTTTCAGAGAGTCTACCCGAATACAGCAAGGAGGTACCTAATTCCAGAAATCAGAAGATAGATTGATTTTTCCAGAAGGAACTTTTCTGTCATTTTCTACCGTAGGTACGATGTGGTTGCTAAGGTATTGGAATTCGTAATGTCTTATTAATATTCACAGATATTGCTTGCAGTGTCTATGCGACAAGTCGACCCTGCACTTTTAGGTGTCACAGACAGCGATTTTCCTCGGCATACAGTGAGAATAATGAGATAAGCGGCTGATTCATACCAAACTATGTTCAATTTGTATCTTCCATTGTCAATGTCTTTTCAATCTACATGAATGAACATTGTGACTTGTGAGGTTCTGATCGAGATTTGTAGCTCAATGGTAATGATATCTTCTTACGATTATGGTGTAAATATGTCAATGGATGTTTCATTCTTCATATTATGTGTCACCTCGTTATAATCGATCTTGACTTTGTTCAAGTGACGAAGATTTTTCAGTCGACAGGGTAAGCAGCTTTTGCTGATGAATATGTAACCACCACTTACTTACTTGATGCAAACATCACTTGACGTTATTTGCAATTCTTCATTGTGGGTTATGAGCGTCATTTATTAGATCGGTATGCCACCCGCTAGCCTTGCCAGCGAATGTTATGTACAACAGGTAGGTATCGATTATTATCATTTAAACTACACAATATTTTCCGTTCTATATAATTCGTTTTTATAACGCATACATACAAATTATTTATTATGTACAAAAAGTTCGTTCAATAGAAATTTCTTATAAAAGTAACAAAAAAGCCACAAGGAAAGAAAGGCTGACGCACTTGCACTTTGTATAATTCCTAAAGGAAGAAGAGATCGGAGGAGAAACAAGAGAGACACCTCAACGGAAAACTAGCGCACGACGCGCGATCACTCCCGCACGTCACTCGCTAGCTCATAGTCCAGGGATCCAGAGGGGAGGGAGTCATTCAGTTCACCAATGCTGCTGAGGGTGCGCGGGCGCGGCGTGCGCTACCTGCGCATGCGCCGCGAGGTGGGCGGCGCGGGCGGCGGCTACCTCGGGGGTGTCCAGGATTCCAGAGCCGTCATTGGCTAGCCTGATGTTAGCGGGCTGGTGCTGGGCATTGCCGGACTGCCATGAGGGAGCGCCGTTCCACTGGGAGGAAGAGTCCCACTGGTTGTGGGCGGGAGCATTCCACTGCTGGTGAGCGGGGGCAGAGTTCCATTGCTGTTGAGCGGGGGCATTCCATTGCTGTTGAGCGGGCTTAGCGGCGCTGAGGGCAGCAAGGTGGGCAGCACGAGCCTGGGCTACTTCAGGAGTCTCAGCAACGGGGGCGGGGGCGTGGCCAGCGGCGTTCCAGGCGGGTGCAGCGGGAGCAGCGTTCCACTGGTTGTGAGCGGGAGCACCGTTCCACTGTCCAGCCTGAGCACCGTTCCATTGTCCGGAGGGGGCAGCGTTCCACTTGTTCTGTTCAGCGCCCTGCCAGTACTCTTCGTTGTCCCATCTGGGGTCGTATGAGCCATCGTCCTGGGGGTTGGGGTTGTTCTGGTTAGCCTGCGACAGCGCAGCAAGGTGGGCGGCGCGCGCCTGCGCTACCTCGGGGGTGTCGAGGATGTTGCGTCCGTCCTGTGACAGCGCGATGTTGGCGGGTGGGCCAGCCCAGCCGGACGCGTGAGCGCCGCACGCCAACGCCAAGCAAGCAACAACGATCTGTGGACGAAGAGTTTTATGATAAGTTGTAAGTTATAGCATAGTTTGACGTGGATACAATTAGTTTAGTGGCGGACAAGCGGTTTCGTTTACAACGGATCGTTATCAGGTATTGTGCGCGAGTCTATCTAATCTGAAGTTATTGCGGCGTGTGCCGAGCCTATTGGCTACTATATCCTTTATTAACGAGATAATATTCAGAGTTATAGCTTACGAGCACCGAATCTAATTGCAAGCCGCGCTGCTTGTTCCCTGCCCTCTCATTATACCTCGGACAAGTTGATACAATATTTATATAATTCGAGTTGTCGATGATAAGTCGCCCCCGTTCTGGTCAGGTGTCGGCTGGCTACGCAACGTTTACTTGACTTTATGACCGGTACAATCACAAGTACAGCATGCAAAGCATTGACCGACATTTAGAACAGAGATTGTCTCAGATTTACTGCCATTCGTCTTTGGTCATAATGTCTGTTCTTATGTTTTGATACGCGTCAAAGATTAGAAACGCGATTCGGATCTGGCTGCCTATTTTGGAGGCGTCATTTGTTTTAGTATATATGTGTATAGGTATGACTAGATGGACTTTTATTATTCGTTGACTACATGTATTGAATAGAACTTATAATATCATCTTGAAAGTCACTAGTTTGGTCTGACTTAACAGCTAACACTTCTACTAGTCATTGGTATACTAAATATTCCACTAAGATAATACAAAATCATTATCAATAGGAATACATGAATGATAAAGCTAACATATAAACAAACAATGCTACAATTTGAATGCGACATGGGCAGAGTCGTGCGAAGGCTTGGCTCGGTAGGCGGGTACTGCCTAGCTCTCAACTGTCATGGTGATAACTGCCGGTGTTGATTCCAGACTATAGGCTTACTAGACTGGTGAAACAATCGCTACAGGACACGTTACAAAATAAGGCAAGTGTATTTCTAAAGTAGGGCACTTTGTAGATCAAATGATTCGTAGGATAGACTAAGAAGGCGGTTATGGAAATTCAAAGAAAGTAATTTGTCTAGTGCTAGAAGGAGATACTAATTCAGACGTGGCCCGTGAATAATCGAATAGAAAAGAATTAAAAATGGAAAGAAATATAAATGTTGACGATGATTAAAGTTCAATGTAGTCAAATTCATCTTTTGTAGCACTAGGCCTCTCCATAATTTAATCCTTGTCTTCTTTTGTTTCAGTAACAATGTTTTCTTTTGTTCAAAAGTTATACTTTGAGTCATAATAATATATATTCACATTGAATCCACAATAATGTCTCTTAAAGCCCACACATTACATGCAATTTAACTTCTCACTTTATTACCGCGGTCGGCGTGAATAAAGGTCATTTATAAATTATGGCAATGCTCCGGAGCAAGTTTAACGAGAAGTGACAACATGGACGAGGAATGTCATTATGTGCGATCGAGTTCCAATTCATTGCCATCGATTACCGAGACCTTAGTACAGAAAGTGACTGAATATGGAAAGGAAATCCGAAATAGGCGCGTCGTCTTGTGGAAATGCATTCATTGTTGGATCAGTTACACCGTCATCATTTTGATGCAGATTTGTTTCTAAACTACCTTTTGTTTTAATAGTTTTATTTTCATATATTTGCCGAACAGTTTAGCTTTTATTCTTACATTATGATCAATTAAATGCAACTAAATCTTTTATGTTAATACATCCAAATACCAATGTTTTATGTGCCGTTTATGTTTCTACTTTACAGTTCTATTTGCAACGATTCGTGTTCATTTTACAATAACTGCGTGTCTCTATATTATAAACATGTTCTTTGTTCGTAATATTATTAACTGCATGTTTGGACATTCTTTTATTTCCTGGGTCTAAGTTAAGCTTTGTGTTAATGTAGGCAATAAACGTTCCAAGTTACAGTCTAACTCAAGTTCTGGCCGTTTAGGTCTGTTGAACACTGGCACTAATTCAATTTGTTAAACGTTTGTTAAACCTGTCCGCTAGTACACGGAGCGTATTATTATATTCTGAAAATAATACTGTTCTGTCCAAGTTTCTAGGTATTAGTTATCAGATCGTAGGTCGAACTTAAATAGGTTGTAGGTAGGTTTAGTTGCATAATGACTTTATAAATCTGGTATTCAAGTAGCTTAAAATTGAACAATCGTGACCGTGACGCGTTAATTGTACAGATATCGAATAACAATATTAATTCTCATATAAAGGCTGAAGCAGACACAAAAAATGCGTTGTCAGTTAATCAGAATCACGTTGACTCAGCGTGACATTAGCGTGTCGCTATGCAAATTTAATTAATTACTTTAGCCTAATTGTGATTTAAAGCGTATTAAAATTGATGTAGATTGAACGAGATGAGTGCGTGAGTGAGGAATTTGCGGCGGCGCAGGCGCTGGGATAAGTTCACGTAACGATGTCAGGGCTTGTGGTCGGTCGTGGGCCGAACAGTCTGTGACCGGCTGACCGCCGACCGGACGGGTCACAACGATGCAATCCAATGCAGATCATGATACCTACGTTTACGATTGAGATCACGTTGGAAACCAATAAAGATTTTGAGAAGAATACGAATTTATAGCAAAGAGCTTTTACGTAACAACTTCAAGTAAATTGAAACAATGAGAGATCTGTGTCAAGTGTGTTATCGGTCTAAAAGTTTGTAAAAGCACGACGAAGCTTAAGTTTCAAAACATGTCTGTGATGTTATGATGTGCTTTAAGGTAAATCCTAATCATATAAAAATCTCTTTGGACTGCAACGTCTAGAGAAAATGTACCGCCCTTGAAAACACACGAATTGTGACGCAATTCATATTTATCTGATCAATTCCGTAACGACATACTTTGTACCTTTGTGGCTTTAGGAAGTTTAGAGTTAAACAAAAAAATGTTGATTGTTCCGTGTCAACGACTCGTTATTGCAGCAGTTTACGAAGGTTTATAAATAAACCACCCGCAAGTACTGCAAGTAGATTTTGTTAATTAACCGGCAAGTTGTTGGCATTTCTCGCGATATATTTTTGCTTCATTGATTTGGGATTTAAGTTGCCAAAAAATTTAATTAATGGAATTTTAGTTGAATTACTGAGTTTTGATTTGAATGTCAATCAAGCATGTGGATCGGATACATCGAAATTCCAAAAGAAAATGCGGAAAGCGACGGAAGCTTCCGTCCACGTGTATCGGCGCTCGCGCTCATATGTCAACATTGTCGCCTACGCTTTCGCTCTTGATCCATTCCAAATAAAAGTGAGCACATTGAGTGAACGGCGTCAAGGTCTGAAGGCCAGCCGAAGGTCGAGGAGCAGGAAGCAAGCCTTCCGGACCTGCCCAGAGCCGTCACATTCAGCAACTGGTTACCCTCGCTTGTCACACAGGCTGTTGCATTTTTTACCATTACATGTATATTATTTGCCCTTTTAAATGTTATGTGACGATTTGATTTATACCGAACTTGTTCTAAATATATGTTAACTAGTTTACTAAAGCGGAATTTTCTGAAAAATTGAGAGCAAGCACAAGATGCGAGACTCATGTTAGTGACGTAGAAATGTTCGGCCACTTTACAGACGCATCTTCAGTTAGTATTTCACGAGTTTTTTTACCATCGATTTTCAGGATCTAGTAATTTATTATCTGTTTCATTTATATTGTTGATTTCACATTTCAGTAGTTTTTTCAGTGGAAAGGTCTAACCGTTTTTATATTCCTAATTTAGATTGATTATATTATATTTATACAAGTATATTAGGCAGGCTATGATTTATACTGAACAGTCTGTGTTGAGTCGTTAATTGGGCACTAAATCATATATTAAATAGATATGTGACACCTCCTTGGTAGTTTGGTAAGTGTTCATTAATATTTGAGTCGACGCGTGAACGTGTAGATTGTAAATGGATTATTATAGATGTCTCAATTTGGATATGATTTATTAAAAATTATAAATTTACTCTTTTGAATGAGAAAGCTTCACAGGTTTTGATAGTTTTAGCTGGGATGAAGAAAAACTTGAAAAGAATGCCAAAGAAATTTTTTAGTTGTTCTATCTTTTTTATACGCAACTATTCTGAGAGAGATAAAAACAATGTGATAAAAAATGTAACCTGATCAAACGCTATGTTTTAATTATGTGTTAAAAAACTATCGATATCCCTGTTACGGTTACGTTTATATTTCAAATAAAATTATTAAAGAAATAAGATAGTGACACGTGATTGGCTGTTAAAGATACGTTCGGAAAAGTTGTTTCCTTTTATGAATATGGCTGGCTGGCTGATGCAAGATTCCTTCGTGATTTGTATAGGGTGAACGATTTGGTAGTCGACAAGAAAAAGTAATCATTTGAAAAAAAAAAATACAGGTCCGAAGCGTGAATATTCAAGGGGAAGACGAAACCACTTTGTTTTTTGTCGCCTATCGAAATTGCCTGTCCAATTACTGTCCAAAGGTGCGTTCATGGGAATGCCCCTGGACAGTTAGCCAGGCATTTTCATGTGCCCAGATACCAGTGGGCATTTTATAACATAATTAGGATATCGATAGGTAATATAGCCGTGGGGCGTTGCGTGGGCTTGCCCTTCTAAATTGGTGCGCGAAGGAATGCCGACAAAAAGCAGCGGTGAGCGGCGAGGCTAGCGACACTGTGTTCACAGGCGCGCCAACCGACAATTAAACGAACCACTATGGACATGCTAAATGGCTGTCATGCTTTGGCACCCAACCCCAGCCTTCTCTAAGAAGCAGAAGTGTATGTACCAAAGGAACATACACTGCTCCATTGTCAAAAGGAAGAGTCCATTGAGAATAATTCAATTTCAGTTTGTTTCAAAGTTCGATTACAAATTCATATCCAATGCGCCTTTGTTGCAAAGGTAAATTTACAAACAAGCTATAAGGACTAAGTAAAAGCTTCCGAGTTTACAAGGGACCGTAACTCTAGAAAGACTACAAACACAACGACATTCCCATCAACAGGTCATGTTCAAGATGCAATTCCAGATATCCTAATAGATGACGTCAAGATGAAATCAGAATTGATCGACGGACATAATGAAATGTTACGTAAAGTCGGTGGGTGGTCCTAGGGCGAGTCGTGGGATTATAGACCTGACTGCATTAGCTCTGTTGTGGGAGAGACCGTATCGAAAAGCTAAGATTATTAAGCTAGTGGTTTCTGAGATGGAAAGGGCGATTTATCAAAAGTAGATTGAAATAAATGGGCAGAGATATGGAATTCGAGTTTAAGATTTGTTAGATTTGAATAAGTTCAAAGTAGATGGACAGATAAACTATGGAAGTAGATGTGAGATTTCCATAGATAGATATAACAATAGAATTTGCATCTATTTAATAAATATATATTATGAAACGACCTCTCTGACATGATTGAAGTTATGTCTGTAAATGGATAATGTCTTAAGTTCACAAAACATCCTCGGAAAGAAATACAATTTCCAAACTTTAGACATATTAGAACAGCTCGTAGACGCATAGGTCCTAGCTCCAAGAACCGAGGGCGGAAACATAAACTATCACTAGAGTAAAGAAAAAGTGCTAGTAACGCTAAACAAGGTGAATGAGGAGGTGGAGAGCTGAACTAGTTGACATTGTGGGCATAAATGGAGCATAACAGATGAAATTTGGCCCTCAGTTAACTCTCGCCTTGCTTTGTCTAGAAGCGAGATAAAAGCCTCCCTTTTTATGCAATGCTTTTTAAGAACAAGAAATTTTGTACGTTTGTGGCTTAATCGGGGAAACGGCTGAATAGAATTGGATGATACTTAGTTTAGGCATGAAGAATTTACTCCTGAATTTACAAGGCACCCTGCAAGATCATATAACATTAATAGAAACCAAGTTATGCCTAAATAATAATAAAATCTAGATTATTTATCTCTGATTATTTTTCGGGTATTTAAATGGACTATATGACTTTCAATATTTAAAATGCCTTTACATAATTGATTTACAGCATTGAACGGTTTGAATAGTGATTGAATTTTCGACTTGTTCGTGGGTATTCAATTGTCTCGTGGGTATTTGATTGCCATTTGGTAAATTTGTAGGTTTTAATTTAAGTTTACGTTTCGAATTAAAGGCGTAAAAGTGGGTCATCACTGCTAACTAGTATTGTTGGGTGTATGAATTTCATTACCGTCAGTTTTAATTAGTTCAAGTGCCTTTACACTTAGGATTATCTAGGCTAAGGACTGCCAGCCATGTATACGAATAAAAAATCTGTATGTACAATTGGTCAAGTGAGTGACATTGACACGGGCAGGAGCCGCGCGGTGTGATTTGTGCTCTGATTCACTTAGCGAGCCACGGGCGACGGTACGGAACCTTAACCGCATTGCGTTGGTAAAATATACACTTACCGATACTACGCAAGTTCTCAAAATTTACTATGACACGTGATCTCATACGTTTACGTAAACGCAATAAGCGGTTTAGGCAACGCACTCTACCGTAGACAACCATTAGGGAAATTGGACCATTTCGAAAAACTTGCAACAAATATTAGAATTTTAATAAAATGCTAATGAACATTAAACGAACTATTGTAGTTAACACAAGATCGCGTGGAGGAAATGCTTTTACGTGTCCAATTAAAATTAAACAATTACAGTTGCAGTTGTTGTTGTTGCAGTTGTTGTTGTTGTTGTGTTGCAGTTTTCAGTTACTACGATGAGGAAACGAATAAAATGTTTCAACTTGTGTGGCACTGAAATTAATTGAGATTTTAAAATAAACGTAATTCGCAAAAACCCAACAGGGTTTCGTGCCAATGAAATTAGAAGTGAAGACAAAGAAAGTGGGAAAAAAAGAAGAAAAAGAAGATAGACAAGTTGATAAAGAAATACAGAAAGACATAATTATTACAGATGTAAATAAGAAAATGCAAAAGATTTCAAAGCCATTTTTCTTCAAGCAAGTTTTCTAGAAAAAAGTGGTTAAAAAATCTGCATGTTATTAACGTTTATATAAAATTTTAAAGACATTGTTAGTAAAATCAGGTATGTAAGAAATAGACCGTGAAATAAAATCCGTATGCGATCTGACAATGACCTGCAATGCACTAAGCATTGCATTATTTTCGACACAAGCACACTTGCTCACTTGGTTTATCATGTACTGACTACAATTTACTAGATGAATTTGGAAATTAACAAGTTAATGGTTCGTTGGCTTTGTAAACACTACTTTTCTAGACTTCTTTTTTTCAACACTATTTTTAAATGCTTGATATTTTTTATTGCTTGTTACCTATAATGTTTTAGTGCAATTGTAGACTAAAGCGTATTTGTTGATAACACGATCTTAGTTACATCATCTTTGTTGTAAGGACTAGTTGTTCGGTATAGAGGTCAGGTTTTCCGACAGCTAGGATGTTGGGCAAGGCGCTCGCGAAAATAACAAAGCGCTGCGACTGGTCCTGATATCAGATGCAACAACAATAAATTAAGCTATCGTAAGCCCCACTGGCACACACTTAGTCAATCGAACGGAACCGTATCATTTGCATAAGTGATCTATGGAATATAATTGAATCGGTGCTGATAACTCATTTCATGATGTTATCAAGCCGAACAATGGGTTTGTATGAAGTTGTCGCTGTCACACCACGTGACTATATGCTGATTGATTGTCAGTTATTGGAAATGATGCCGACAGAAAAAAGTACTCACCATGGATTTCATTTTGTTTTGTAGTTAACACAGAAGTGAAAGAGAAAGAGTTAGAAATAGATTTTTTTGTAATCTATATTAATTTATAGCGCTGATGGAAGACTAGAATCTTCCAGGATTCGCTATGTTGGAGTGCAACTTGCGTCTGTATGAAATGAGGGCGGGAGCGTGCTTTTATATCTCGGCGCGTGCGCAGAGGGGGTGCGCGCGCACCGCGGGCCGAACCGCGCCGCGCGTGAAAGTATTGGGACATGCCATTGATAATAGGCGAATATCATACACATTTCAATGGCAATCGCCGGTGGATTCGGCTGCTTATGATTTAGTGTGTGATCTTGGACCAAAATGTCTCATTTCTTGACTTTAGTTAGTGCTTCGTCCAGCAGTGTTCCTTTGGATGGCTTCACTCATTTCACTTTGTAAATGCTCAAGTGTTTTGGTGTGAATTTCTTCTTTCTTTGATATCTTTCGTTACAAATCTTTGGTGTTTATGAAAAGGCTGTATCGAGGTTTATAGAATTAAATTTTTATCTGCTATGTTTAACGCGTTTTTTATAATAACGGTGTGATTAAGACTTGTAAACTCCGTCTGTTCAGCTATTTGTCGTGATTAGCTGAACATGTATTTTTGTATTTTATTAGATTCGTTTGTCAGTCTGTATGTCCTGTGTTATTGATGTAGTGATGATAATGTTAACGTTTCTTATGCGTCGTTATGATAAACAAATCGTGCTGCTATCGACGCGTTGACAGTTTCGCTAGACAATTATAAAATTATAGATTTATGTAAATGAGATACGTTTATGTCTAGGATCTATAAAACAGTGCTCTTTATGATGATGTTATGATATCATTTGTGATATGTTCTTGTAGAATAAAATGTGATAGTTTTCTTGAATCAATGACTTCCGGCATAGAATTCGGTCACTCCTATTTTCCGAAGTTACTTTAGTTTATGTCGACGAATTTTCTTGTCATATTCTTAGTTTTTTGAGCTCTAATAATTGTTCATTTAGGCCCACAGTTAACAGCTAACTCAAGCGTAATCCAAAGAGAATTATTGGATTAACCCTGAGTTAGCTATTAACTCCGAGTTAGCTGTAAATGCGCAATTGGGCCTTAGAATATTTAGAATAGGATAGCTGGTCCCTTTTTTGTAAGAATATTTTTGATAGAGTTTTGTATCAATGGCTTTATATCTACTGGTTCGGAACTCCAGTAGGTTCAGGCATGCAGCAGGTCATCAGCTAATTGCGAGTATGTAGCAGTTATTAAGACTTAAGTTCCCTACGAATACTTAAACATAAATTCTATGATGTTTGCAATTTTTCTCTGAACAGACAGGTGGTGGTGCATATGTACGAAAAATTTAGCAGTCTCCTTTGCCTTCCATGTAATAGAGAGATAGGTCCGTGTCTATCGTTTTACTTAGTCACCAATGTTAGACAATGTGTTCACAATTCTTTCTATAAGGAAATCCACTGGTGGGCCGCATGTTCAACAGTGCTCACACCTGTTTTCCCTAAGGGGTAGACAGAGTTCAGTACACCCGTAGTAATTTCGTAGTTATAAACATAACTGCGAAATAAGGTCTTATGTATTAAGGGCCGGAGTCTATAATAATATGATGATGACCACTGAAAATCAGCGCTGTGCTGTGGGTCCCCCATAGCACTGCATCATGCTGATTGGAAGCCGGAGTGTCACAGTCATGTCGTGCAGCTGCCGCCTAAGTAATTTCTGTTCTCTGCTCATGATTTGTTATGTACTTTGTGTTGTTCTCTGATTACTCTTGTCTTTTATGTATGCACGTGTTTCTGTGACAAATAAACCTATTTTTCTTTCTTTCTTATAATGAGGACTTATGTCCTTTTTTTCGTCCCTTAAATCTGGTCCCGTTATCAAAATCTTCAGCGCCGGCGCAGAAAGCGAATCGACCTGTGTTGCCTGTGTAATAACTGCACTAATTATGCAACAAATGCCTCGGTGTTGCCAGCCTACACGCTTAGATTGTCCGCTGATTAGAAACACTAGTTTTTTGTGCTAATGATTTTTAATCTATACATTATGTAGTTGTTAGTTTTTGTTGTGTATCTTTGAATTGCAAATGGAATTGATTTGTCTTTGTGTATCCCTATCTTGTTACCGATTGTTGTTTTTTGTCTCTTAGCTGTATGCTGTTTTTTTTTTGTCTAAAAGGATATGAGGCCTATTACATTTTACGGCATGTAAGTAGAGTAATTTTTTGTAAAGGACAAATAGTTTCCTATGGGTGAGTTGATTTCCGATTCATGGAAAACTCGACAGAATGTATGCCTGAGTTTACTTGTGCTAACTAATCGAAATCGATGGGGAATCCTAAGGGAACCCAAACTATATAATCATCTCTCTATCTAGGTACCTGTACCTATAGCGATTTCATGATAAGTGGTGCGTTATGGAAATACACTGCTCGCGTAATCCAAAATTGTTTCTAAACTTTCTTACATTTGCAACAAAATTGGCTTGAAATATCTACTATTTATTTATGCTTCTTCCACACGAAACCTATTGGAAGCTTCAATCAGCCTTTTCCCAATCATGTTGGGGTCGGCTTCCAGTCTAACCGGATGCAGCTGAATACCAATATTTTACATAGAGTGACTGCCTATTTGACTTCCACAACCCAGTAACTAGGTAATAAGACTTTCGGGCTTCTGACGACCCGTAACGTCTGCCAAAGATCCACGAATGACAGCCGGGACCAACGGCTTAACGTGCTTTCCGAGGCACGGAGGAGTCTCGGTATGTAGAAATGGTCACTCATCCACGGACCAAACCCGGCAAACATAGCTTAACCTGATGGAAACTGAATACTTAGCCACAAACTCCTCACTCATTGGAAGCTGATTGATTATGGTGGATGATATTGTTTCCCAGTTATTATTTTCACCGGTATTTTTAATAAAGCCATAAAAAACCTCGGTTATTAAGACGTATTAAGTAAATGAAATAATGCGTGGGTTTGGGAAATTAAATGCTTGTATTGGCCATAACAGTAATCACATTGAAACCACAGTGGGCCATAATAGCTTGTTCACAAACAGAATGAAAATAAAAGTAATGTACGATACGAGGAGTTTTATTAGCATAATAACTTTCAAGAGTGTAAACAAAATATGTATGTCATTAACTTTATATCTTTTACCAATTGTTCTGTAGTCTGACGCCCGAAACAATCAGTCTTATCAATCAGGATTATGTAGTTAGTGGCCGCTGCGTAGAGTAGATTGGCACCCCGGGCGGTTTTGTATTGAGCACCCCAACTTAAATAAAACACCAAATTCCTACTAAACATGTTTATCATCAGACTTTATTTTACTAAAATATTCGATCACATTATCAAAATTGACGTCCCTGCTTACTCTTTCAATTGATAAAATCGAAAGATTGGTTAGTCGCACTTGGCTCATTGTGGACCTTGTAAGATTTTATTAATTTTAACTTTGTAAAGCTTCTTTCACATGAAGCATTTCAACGAAACATGAGCATGAATTCATTCTTTTAGGGAATTAGAAATCATATTCGAAAAAAAAAATATAGTTGCGATGGGTTTCAAAATATAATATTAGTATATGTAAGTAGCTAAGTACAAGTAGTAGCTGAGGAGCTCGTGGCTAAGTAATAACAGCCGCACTGGTCGATCCACCAGGTTAAGCTACGCTTGCCAGGGTTGGTCCGTGGATGGGTGACCATCTTTCCATACCGAAATTCCTCCGTGCCTCGGAAAGCACGTTAAGCCGTTGGTCCCAGCTGTCATTCGTGGATCTTTGACAGTCGTTACGGGTCGTTAGAAGCCCGAAAGTCTGACAACCAGTCTTACCAAGGGGTATCGTATTACCCAGTGACTGGGTTGTGGAGGTCAGGGGGCTTACCACCAGCTCAAAAGCAGTATTATTTTAATCTTACTTCAGTGGGAGAAAGAGATGGAGCTATACGTCCTGTAGAGCTTCATCTCTTTCCCACACTGAAGTAATATTAAAATAATACTGCTTTATGAGCTTGTGGTAGGCCCCCTGATAGGCAGTCGCTCCATGTAAAATACTGGTATCCAGCTGCATCCGGTTAGACTGGAAGCCGACCCCAACATAGTTGGGAAAAGGCTAGGCAGATGATGATGAAGTAGCTAAGTACAAGAGTTGGTAGTTATTAATATTGATATGTCTTTATAGAGGGAGATTTTGTGCGAATTCTTTGGCTGTACGAGTGAGTTATCGTTGTCACTCTTAGGTGCTTGGCACCCGGAGCGGACCAACCCCTCCACCCCCCCTTTACGCCGCCTCTGCTTATCAAGGGGTTTCGTGTTACCCAGTAACTGGGTTATGAAGGTTAGATAACCAGTCGCTCCATGTAAAATACTGGTAGGTACCTAAGCTGTACCCGGTTAGACTGGTAGTTATTGACGATGATGACATAGGTATAGGCAGAACATTTGAGATGCCTCGTTGGTCTAGTGCTCGCACTACTGCCGTGCATGAGGTCCTGTGTTCGATTCAAAGTGTTTTTGGGTTTTGCGATCAGGAATTTCTCAGTAGCACCCAGAGTTTGGGTTTGTGTCCGGTTGATGGAGATAGGCTCACCTCTTATTGCATGGGACGTAAACATAATTGGCAAAATGTGGTTGTACATGCACACCTCTGCCTAACCCTTCGGGGAACAAAGTCGTGATGTTATGTAGAACATGATGCTGCAATAAGGGAAACTATCTTAACAATATCTAAAAATTAACACGTTCAGTGCCGGGAGCCCTCCTGGAGGGTTCACCTAGTCGCATTATATTTTAACAAGATTTATTAGTGTATGCGTTGGTTATAAAATCCACGAACTTTTTTTTTTGTTCACGGTTACAAAAAAATTCACAAAAAAATTAAAAGGTTGGAAACTACGTATAGCGATAAGAGCCCCTGAAAACACTATTTTACAGTGTTTTATAACACAGTTTTAAACCTAAAGCTGTTGACCGTCCGCGATGGTAAACTTTAGCGCAAACGTAATGCCGGTAACCCTCCCGGAGGGTTCACTTCCACTTTTCATAGAACTCATACGCCATAATTGTTTCTTTTGTTAACACTTTCTACTCCACAGCCGAAAGTGTTCATTGTGCCTATTTTGTCTTGTATGTGCGTATTCGTTTATGCACTTAGTGTAGCATTTACGTAAGATAATAGTTTTCAGAATATGGAGCACTGCGGTGCCGTGGAGGTCAGCTGACGAACACGGGGGATACAATTTCGTTTGTAGCTAACACAAAATATGTATATCTTGATTTGTGAAGATATATATGCCAAACACGTAATACTACTGTAATACTGTTTAAGCCATTATAATAAAATATGATTCTTATTTGAATATAAATTGAAGATCAAGGCTAGATGCAGCTAGATGGACCGATGACTTATAAATTGAAGAAAATTAACTAGGATGGACTGGATGCGGAAGGCGGAGGACATGGTGTTGTGGCGCAGCCCGGGAGAGGCTTATGTCAATAAAATGCAATTCTACAAATGGTACTCACCGAAGAGACGTAACAGACCAAATCCTTATTTACAAAATTGCTAACGGTTTACTAAATGTTCCCGTTCTTTTGGCGGAATTAAGTATAGCTGTACCTCGACAGAAAACAATTCGATCTGGTCGTACGTAACTGCAAGTCGTACTAACCTTGGTAGCACCGCACCCATGAATCGTAAATTGAGAAATTGTAATAAAATCGCTACACGAACCAATAGCATCGACATCTTTTCTAACCCTTTTCGTCAATTCCGTACGAGACCTTTAACCAGCTCGGAGTCTCAAAACCTCTATGCGATACAAGCCGCTTATTAATAAAATTGTATCCACTTCCATTTCCTTCTTCATAGGTCTTTTTTAGGGTTCCGTAGTAAACAAGGAACCCTTATAGTTTCGTCATGTCCGTCTGTCTGTCTGTCTGTCTGTCCGCGGTCTATGTCCGAGACCCTTAGTGCTAGAAAGCTGTAATTTGGCATAAGTATACATATTAATTACGCCGACAAAGTGGTAAAACAAAATTATGAAAAACATTTTTTTTTAGGGTACCTCTCATACACGTAAAGTGGTGATGTTTATTTTTTTATTTTTTTACTCCATGGTGAGGGGTATCATTGGAAAGGTCCTTCAAAAATATTGTGAGTTTAACAAAACCATTTTTGGATTCAGGGATTCGTTTGCGAAATATTAAGCTTTAAAGTGTTAATTTTTATTAGAGTCAAGTGTCCCCCCCCCCCTGCCGGCTAAATGGTTGGTTTTGGGTGTGTGAAAAAAATCACAACAGTAGTTTATATAACGAAATTAAAAGGAAAACTATAACAGCTAAGTAGGCTCTACAGGTTAACGAGTAATAATTGACCAACTTAACTTTGCAGTTGCAAAAACATTTTTTCCCATACATTCCGTATGGGAGAACATATTTTTCAACTACAAAGTTAAGTTTGTTTTTAGGATAAATTCATCCCAACTACGGAATCCTTCATTGTGCGTGGTCCGACATGCACTTGGCCGGTTTTTTGTTATTTAGTTAAATATTTAATCGTAGTTGTGAACATAATTCATAATTAATATCTATTTTTATTTTGTAAATAATTCAACTAACGATAAATAAAACTTCCTATAATCATTAAATTCTCTGCTAGTGCTGTGCACTTCAGTAAGTGACGAGTTCACAATACTTATATAACTGTATGTGATTTTTGTATGTGTATGTTTGTGAGCAAGTCGTTGAGGTGCCAAATAAATAAATAAATACACATCTTAAGACGAGCAACGATCAATTGCAAAATTAGGTCACGTGAACAGATTAACTAAAAATTTCACTGAATAAAAGGTAAGCATGAGTTTCCCTTGTAGGAAATGTGGTATGATAAGAGGGTAACTAGCTAGTGAATAGGATCAATGCAAGAAAAAACATAATATGAAAAAGGTTAGTATGAAATCAAAACATTAATTCGCATCGCTATCAACGGGTAACGTGAAAGTTAAACAGCGAGTATAACAACAACAACAACATCAAAGTAAACAACAACAACAACACACACAGTCAGCAGTATTCAATGGTGCCGATTCCCTTGTTCACAAACTAAACTAAATTTAAGTTCAGTGCATCTTTTTCTTTCTATTTCATTAAGAAAAGGACAGTAGATAAATTTTAGTTTAGTCCTGTCAAATTAATCAGCGCTTGACGTAAATTGACGTAATTTTAGTAGGCAAGTTTTTAAATCACGTCTAAACTTGTATGGTGAGTGACAGGCGCTGATTAATTTGACAGGACTAAACTAAAATTTATCCTATGTCCTTTTCTTAATGAAATAGAAAGAAAAAAATGCACTGAACTTAAATTTAGTTTAGTTTGTGAACAAGGGAATCGGCACCAATATCTCACTTTCAATTTTATCTGGGAGGCAAACGTATAATACGCAAGCGAAGCTGCACGCAAACATGTGAGTTAAAAACAATCGAAAAGTTAATAACAACTCTTCAGAGAAAACATCGATATAATAATTAATAATGTTGAAGCCATTAAACTCATCTCTATTTGTTGTTTGGGCAGCTCAAGGCTTGTCGCCGGGTAATCGCTTTATGTGACAGTAATGCGCTCAGCGAACGACGCACGCGCATCGCCCCCGCTGTGCTACGGCGATGCTACACCGTGTTCGTAGCAGAGTACCCGCGAATCACGACCCTTTTTGTTTTACTTTATTCCTTATATTTAATTAACTTTCAATTTCGTCTGGCGAAAATAACAATTGATCAACTAAATTCTTTATTGCATATCATTGTATTTTTTAAAATAATAATTACTATTCTTATTATTATTTATTTACGCACACGTATTTACATTCTTTAAAATCTATCAGACTTAAAATAATAATATGTACAAGTATATAAAAAGGGGGGGATTATCTGTTTAATGACTGCATGATTATGATCAATAATAAATTTAAATAAAATGTAACTTATTTTATATTTGCACGCCGAAATTAAAAGCAGAATAAGAGAACAATTTTGTACATTTTACCATCCTTCTGTACCTTATTTAGTCAAATAAATGATTTTGAACTTGAATTAGGGCATCAAAAAATTATCAACTTGTTTTAATTTTATATTAATTTTATTTAAGGCAATTTGTGTTTTTTTTAATGAAAAAATAACCTACGTAATGACTTGTTTGAATTTAAGAGACTTCCAAAAACACAATGAAGTAGATTTGATTTTGTTTTTTTTTTTTTTTTGTTTTTTTTTTTTTTTGATTTTTTTAGTTTTGGTTTTTTTTTTTTGATTTTTTTTGATTTGTTTTTTTGCCTGCAAGAATACATAGTATGCTGTATGCCATACACCTAACCATGTAGGTATTCAGTCAGTCAATTATTTCAGACTTCAGATTTGTTTCTTGAGTTCTTTCAGCTTTCTTTGTTCTTTCAGCGTACGTTAGTACATACTTCTGAGTTCTGAAACCGTTTTGTAAAGACCCTTATTAACAATGTATTAATAATTTAGTTTCTTTGTACTTAATTAGTGGGAAATAGCTGTCATAATGTTATCATATTGCAGCGTTAGCTAGTGTAGCGAAAAGCACAATTAGTCGGGAATGATTAATAATTGTTGCACCACGAAATAACAGCTGTTTATGTAGCATGTAACTGATGTAACGACACCCAGTATTTAGTGGTGTTTTGTTAATGAGCAGCGAGGTGATATTTGATGGTGTTTTTACTTATAAATACTTTAAGTCATGTATTTAATGGAACCACTAATAATTCCCATTTTACGCCTCTAAAAATATTATTGAGCACTAATATAATGATTGCGCTTCTTTTTGTGATTCTCAAATAATTACAAATAATTACAATTTTGGGGTCCTTTTTTTTGGGTGGGAAATTATCAAATAACTTCTCCCGCTCTGGGCAGAGCGGGAGGGCGTGTCAGACTCCTACTGACTAAAACCCACCCGTGTTCCTTCAGTTGCCGTGTTGCCAGGGGGGCCACGATTTCCCTATCGGTTTTAAAGATACTAAATAGCCAAGTATCTGCGACCAACTTGGATGTAGAGCTCACCGGCTGCTGCCACGGCACCGCTCGCTTCGCTCGGTCGGCTCTCGTGCGGTTGTTCATTGTTCTAACCTAACCTAACCCATTTGGTCGGGGTGCCCTTTTTTTTTGTTCGGGGGTGGAAAATCCTCATGGATGTGCCGCCCTGGGGCGGGCGAAGGGGTCTGTCAGACTCCTACTGACTAAAAACCACCCCGGTGGTCCCTTCCCAAGCTTGGACTGGGGATCATGAGATCTAGTGCACCTTCCAAGATCACCGACTGGTGCCGGCCCGCTTTTGCGGGCCACTTCATGCCCGCGGAGGGAGTGAGGTATGAGACTCCCCCCGTGACGTCAAATAGGGGTGCGCGTGGAACACTACGCGCCGCCACCTTGGGTCCTGCTGGATGGGGGGCGGCGGACGTCCCCGAGTCCGCCGTCCTTCCGGATCTCTTTACGGGGGCTGGAAGAGGGCGTTGTCCGCCCTCCGCCGACGCCCAGTCCGCCTGCTACGGATCAGGAGAGTAGTCTCAATCTCCCTCTCCCTTTCACAGAAGGAGATCACCGCATCCCACGACTCGGCACTCCCGACCATCGAACGAGCGACAGCCGGCAGCGCCAGGTCGGCTCCGACTTCAGATACGAGGGCACGGCGCAGCTCTTCCCATGCGGTACTGTGAGGACTTATTGGAATTCAACCTCACACATTATGCAGGCTGGCAAGAACGCTATGGTAGCCGAACATTCGAACGTTATATATTTAAATTAGGATTTTTATATGGTGTGCATTTGTCAATGTAAGAAAAAGGAGTTTAGCCTCAGGCTCCGCTCGCGTAATATTGTCCTTTGCTTTGTATTATTGATTTAAATATAATCTTGTGTTCTCAAAAGTCCTTTAATTTAAACACAATACACGATCCCGAGTATCGCAGCCAAGCGAGTTGCTCACAAATGGTGGAGGCGCCTTTTTAAAGATAGTGCTCACAATTGGTGGAGGCGCCTTTCGAAAGCTAATTCCGGAGAGCTGAAGAAGACACGAGATCCACGCCGGAGATAGAAGCTAAGTGGTTTACGAAAGAATTGCACCATGTCACACGTACATTTCACAGGCACTGGTGCAGTTTGCTTCGAAGAATTCCTTATCCAATTTCGTATTGTGGCGGCCATAAATAAGTGGCCAGAGAATGATTTAGCGCTCATATTAGGAGCATACTTACAAGGTCCTGCTCTCGCGTATTTTAAATTGATATACAAAGAAAATTTAGAGTTTAAAACAATTTGCGACCTATTAAAAGCTGAATTTCCAACTAGCATAGACTACGTGGAAAAATTTTATAACGCACGCCAAGAAGCCAATGAAGACGTAATTGCATTCTTCTATAAATTGGCAGAACTTGCTCTTAAAGCAGACATCAAAGATGAGAAACATTTTATAAAGATTTTTTTAAAAGGGGTTACACCAGATTATAAATTAAAACTGGGGACAAAAATTTATGCGTCAAAAGCTGAGCTCAGAGCCACCCTCGAACAAATAAAAGAAATTTTTGAGGAAGCTCACCATGAGGTGGTAAATGTACCTTTACAACCTCCGAAAGGTATTTTGACCAAAGTAAGAATAGAACACCCGTCATTCGTAGATTACCAAAGACCATCGATGGCTACAAGACCATCAAGCCCCGCGCCATCACCCTCTGCGGCGACCACTCCACGCTCGTCAGGCGACCGTAGAGATGCGGAAACTTTCCACACTCCGAGATATAACTTACGGCCGAGATACCAATTTACGAATAGAAATAATCATTCTCCAATTGCCCCCAGTACAAGAAACCCACAAAATCCTAATAACCCAAACTACCAAGGACACAGACGCTAGAGGATGACTGGGAGCTGCAGGCTGTGTCCAGAAACGATCGTCTCCCAGAAGAAAACGACGTGCAAAGTAATTATAACCCTTTTATTAATGTGATTATAGCTAAACAGGCCTATACTGCGCTGATAGACAGCGGAGCATCAATTTCGTGCATATCAGAGCATTTAATGTTCGAGCTGAACCTCAAATATACCAGTGACAATGCGAAACATTTTGTGAAGTCAATTTCAGGTGCATGCTTAAAAGTTGTTGGAGAAACGAAGATTAGCTTTATAGTGGACTCATGTGTATTTGTTAACAGTTTTGTGGTAATTCAAAACATAAACCAGAAACTGATCCTCGGACAGGATTTCTTTCACAAATACGGTGCAGTCATAGATTTTCATAATAATTGTTTAATATTAAAAGGTCGTTTCCGTGCAGATTTTTGTAAATTTTCTGATCAAAATGATACGACAATGTCAAATACCCTGGTATATCAAAACCACAATGACAAATTAATAAAAAATAATACTGTCATAAGTGGCCATGTACCTATAGAAAAAAGAAGTTCTAAAACAATTTCAAAAATCGACTATCTTTATTTTTCAAAATTGATTCAAGAAAATGATGAGAGGATGATTTCATCATTAAGTACGGATCCAATGGACGAATTGAACATCAACCCAAAATTGGAAAACACCGAGAAGTTAGCACTAAAAGAACTTCTTTGTTCATATAGAGAAAACTTTGCATTTAAGGCCTCAGATTTAGGTAGCTGTAATTTAGTAGAAGTAGAAATTAATACGATTAATGAAACTCCAGTTCATCGACCGCCTTATAGAGTTTCACCAAAACAACTCAACATTATCAATTCCCAAGTGGAAGAGATGTTAAATAACGGGGTCATTCGTGAATCTAAAAGCGCGTATGCATCGCCCGTAGTATTGGTGCAAAAGCCTGACCAAACTTGGCGATTTTGCATTGACTATCGTAAATTAAATAAAAAAGTTATTACAGATAGTTATCCCTTACCAATCATTGAAGATATTATGATTTATTTATCGGGGGCACATTATTTTGCGGACTTAGATTTAAATTCAGGTTACTGGCAATACCGTTTATGCGAGAAAGATAAACACAAAACGGCATTCGCCACCCCAGCAGGCTTATATGAATTTAATGTTCTACCATTCGGCCTTAAGACGAGTCAGGCTGTTTTTCAAAGAACGATGGACAAGGTCCTAGCAGGTATTAAATACAAGAATGCCATCTGCTATGTGGACAACATTTTAATTTGGGGTAAGACTTTCTCTGAATTCCGAGAAGCTTTGGAAGACGTGTTACTGCGACTTAAGAAAGCAAACCTTACTTTAAAACCGAATAAATGCAGTTTCGGTTATTATGAAATATCCGTGTTAGGGCACCGAATCTCAGGGGAAGGTGTTAAACCCGATGAAAAAAAAATACAGTCATTAAAATTATTGAAACCTCCCACCAATACAAAACAAGTCAAATCAATATTGGGTTTGTTTTCTTATTATCGCAAATTTATCCACAACTTCGCTGAAATAGCATTACCTTTAACAAAATTATTAAAAAAAGGTACAAAATTTTGTTGGTCACAGAAGCATCAGGAGGCATTTGACACGATAATTAATTATATGAATAACCCACCTATATTACATTTTTATTCAAATGATAAACATATGCTGACCCGCCTTTACGTCGATGCTAGCGGAGAAGCCCTCGGAGCTTGTCTTATGCAGGGTTTAGATATCATGCATCCAATATCCTATGCATCGAGGAAACTTAGTGACAGTGAAAAAAAATATTCGACGACAGAAAAGGAATGCCTAGCATTGGTGTGGGCATTAAATTATTTTAAACATTTTCTTTGGGGCCTGAAGTTTCAAGTTGTTACAGATCACAAGGCGTTGTGTTGGTTGAGAGATAGAAAGGATATGAATGGAAGGTTAGCTAGGTGGTCGCTGTGCATCCAGTCTTACGAGTTTGATATCATTCACTGCGCAGGGAGAGATAATGTTGTAGCAGATTTTTTGAGTAGGAACCCTCTATGTCAAGAAGAAGAGGATCAGAAACCAGAAACGTGTCAAGAAGATGGTATGCAGATTTATAAGATCGAAGTAGTGAAGATGAAGGATGAACAATTAGAAGATGAATTCTGCAGACAATTGTTAGATAGGATGGCAGCAAATAATTCTAATGTCTATAGAGGTTTCAGCATTATAAATGGTATTTTGTGTAGAAAAGCTAAGAGGTCGAATAGCATTCGAGAATTAGTAGTGGTCCCTAAAAGATTATTACAGGACATCTTGCATGAACTACATGACGATCCCTGGTCCGGCGGACACTTAGGGCTAGCCAAAACATTAGCAAAGTTTAGAGCAGGATACTTTATTAAAAATGCAGAGAATGAAATAGATCGGTATGTAAGGAGCTGCGTGTTGTGCCAGGAGCGGAAGAAATCTCAACAAGTGGCCCAATTGCAACCAGTAGCAGTTACCCATTTAATGGAAAAAGTAGGAATCGACTTGTTAGGTCCTTTTAGAAAGTCACTGAATGGTAATAGATATGTAATTGTATGTCTCGAATATGCTACAAAGTATGCAATTTGTAAAGCAGTGCCGAGGGCCACAGCTGAAAAAATCAGCGAGTTTTTGATCGAAGACGTTTTCTGTCGTTTAGGGGGTGTTAAGGAAGTTGTGTCGGACAGAGGTTCAGTCTTTACATCACGGTTGGTTAAAGAAACAATAAGTTATTTCGGTGCCAAATCATGTTTTACCACAGCATTTCACCCTGCGTCAAACGGGCTAGTTGAAAGATTTAATAGGACGTTAACGCAGATGCTCTCCATGTATGTCTCTGCTGACCAACGGAATTGGTGTAGTTACATACCATTAGTATGTTATGCCTATAATTCCAGTAAGCAATCAAGCACTAGAATTTCACCTTATATGTTGATGTATGCTAGGGAACCCCTATTTCGTACCGACATGATTGTTAACAATGATGGTCATGATCGCGTAATTAATTATACAGAGCGACAGATGCATCATAATGCCCTAATTAATTGTGCACTAAACAATTTAAAAAAAGCACAATTAAAACAGAAAACCATTTACGATAGAAAAGCAAAAGTAAGAACTTTTGCTCCAAATCAATTAGTTATGGTGTATACGCCCAGGCGTACAACCGACAAAAGCATTAAGTTATGTAGATTATATAAAGGGCCTTATCAAATAATAAGACGGTTATCTGATGTAAATTATGTTATTAGGAGATTAAATAACAGAAGACTTAGAGATATTGTACATATCAATAGATTAAAACCTTTTCATAGTAGAATTTAATTATTAGTTTTTATGTCACTTATTCTATTGTTATATTATGACACTTAGATGTAGACTTCATTATTTTAGCACATTATTTTAGTGAAGATTATATAATATTATTCTAATGCATTATAACTTGTTTCTCGTTTCATATTATGGGGAGCAATCATCGGACGCTGCCGGGAGCGAGTGAGGTATTGTCACTCCTCACATCGCTGAGAAGTCGGAGGGAATGAGCCACTGTCTGCGTCTTCAATGTTATGTGTCGTTTCGTCTAAATTAGCATGAACGTACTCCAGAATTTATTAATGCGAATTAGAAGAGGCAAATATTTTTTGGAAACTGTGATCCCTTATGGAGGGAGGGGAAGTACTCTGTCTTGGTTGACACCAGCCTCGCTAACGGGGGCATAGCCCTTGCAAGGTGTGTCTAGTTGACACAATTGGTTCAACTTATGACTGAGGTCTCACAGTTTAGTCAGGACTTACTGACATTCGATAAAGAGTGAGTCTTGTGAGGATAATATGAGGTTTTGAGATTTTCCCTCTGGAGTATGGTCGTGAGTTTTTAATGTTGTTGAGCGCTTACTTCTTGATCCTTCGTTCCCTCTGGCTCAATTATGTCCGATGGAGTTAAGGCTTAGGATGTTAGAGTTCATTTTCATAAACCCCCTCTGGGTAGATGTGAACTGTCACATCTGTTTGTTTGTTGTCAGAGGCTTGCTGTATCTTTTGCGGTGGTTTTGGTACAGTGAGGTTTAAACAGAAGTATGTTAATTATTTGTGCACTGTTAGCACATATTGTCATTTAACTTGGCTGATACCTAACCTGGTATCAGGACTTTGCGATTCGTACGTTCTGACTTAAGCCTTCTCCTGCAAGAGAAAGACCTCACCTTGTATTTTAATTGCCATCGTTAGGTAACGTTTCTGTTAGGTATAGGCAGGAAGGGTACGATTGTTCGGATACTTTGAATAAAGGTCTCTACCTGATCCCTTTATTCAAGTGGGGCGTAGCTCATGTGAGGACTTATTGGAATTCAACCTCACACATTATGCAGGCTGGCAAGAACGCTATGGTAGCCGAACATTCGAACGTTATATATTTAAATTAGGATTTTTATATGGTGTGCATTTGTCAATGTAAGAAAAAGGAGTTGAGCCCATGGCGCCGGTCGCGTAATATTGTCCTTTGCTTTGTATTATTGATTTAAATATAATCTTGTGTTCTCAAAAGTCCTTTAATTTAAACACAATACACGATCCCGAGTATCGCAGCCAAGCGAGTTGCTCACAGTACACTCTGCCAGTGTATGCTGCGCCGTGGTCGGGGTGCCCTAGCTTAGTTTATGCGACCATCTGTGAGAAACGGACAGAGTGCTAAGAGTCTCATTTATTTAAAAAAAGTTTGCATCATCAGAAGCACAAAAAGTTTTTAGAAGATCAGCTAAACATTTTCCATATTTCAATAGGAGTTTTTATTGAGTCAACTTTTAAACAAGCTTAGTAAACATGCTTTTTTCTTTTTTTATCCTCAACTGGGTAGCTCTTGGCCTGCATCTCACCTGACGGTAAGTAATGATCAGGCCGAAGGTGGAAGTGAGTTTCACCCGGAATCCTCAACCACGGATACTGACTATCTTACCTCTAACTACCGAAACATAATAATGCTGTTATCATTGATGTTATGGGGACAGATTTAGATAAGATGGTGGTTATATATTATAGCTAGCTAGGCGGACTTAGAACAAGCCTTACCACCAACCAAACCAAGCAGAAAATTTTGACCTCACTGGGAATTGAACTATTGGACCATAGAGGCAGCTTTCATTAAATTTAAACCAATCGAATTTTTAAAAATCTAAATAGGGAAGGTCTGACCAAATTTTATAAAATGTATGTAAAAGTAGCGTATTATAAAATAACAATAAATACAATGAGGAGGAGGAGGTTTCTGTCTCTGGAGATATAACCACCTTTTTTATTAAAATTTTTTGGGTGGGAAATAATTATCTAATAACTTCTCCCGCTCTGGGCGGAGCGGGAGGGCGTATCAGACTCTTAACTGACTAAAACCCACCCGTGTTCCTTCAGTTGCCATATTGCCGGGGGCCACGATCTCCCTTTCGGTTTTATTCGCAACCCCGGCGGAGATCTAACCACCTTAGTTTGGACCCTGCTCCCGACACCAGAGGACCATAATTTTTTTATACCTTTATTTAAATGTTTCTTATTACTTTTATTTGACGATATATTTAAAAATTTATCAAATAAGGAAGAAAATAAATAAGCGGAATACAATAATAACAAAAGTTTTGATTGCAGAATGACGAGGGACTTATTAAAAATCTACTTATTGCAGCTCTTGCATTCGGAATACTGCTCGGTGCAATAAAGAATTATGATTAAGACGCCGACATATGCCTGTGACCTTGAATAGTTAGTTTGCGTGTTCTGTGCTGAGCTCACGCAACGCGTCGTACGTCCAGTTAGTAATAGGACTCGCCCATCAAGGAGTGCTGTCCCAAGAGATTATATTCATAATTAATTTATTATACGTAAAACAGAAGGTATTCTAATAAACCACGTATACTAAAAGATACATAGTAAAATTATCTTTAAAATTGTGGTTTCAGAAAAATACGCTCGATAGTTTTTGCGTGATTCTCAGTTATTTATCCGCGTTAGACTTAACTTTACAAATTAATTACACTACGTAAAATATATGTCGGATCCGGTCATTAGTACGGACACGAAACGAATCGCAACCGCGCCAGTGGCGACATCAAGTGATCTACCCACACCAGAAAGCCTGCTTCTATAGAGTCGTGATGTTTTAAGGCCACGGTGAGGAGGGATTCAGCCTCTGATCGCATCGGAGTTAAGACGTCGCGGGACTGTTCTCGATTCGTGGTGCTCAATTATTATGTTAGGAGTAATTTGTGATCATTGTGTTAATTGGTGATTTTAATAAACGCCGTTGCACCCAGTGTGTGTATAATTTAGCTAGTGTGATTGATAGTAAATTATAATGTGATCTGAACTGCAAACTGTTTTTCTATTGCGCACTAACCAACACTACCCACACTACGCCCACAGTAGTTAAAATATTTCGCTGATAATAACGAAAGAGTCACATACCCGACTCCGACATATAACATAATCTAAAATATTTACAGATTAAGTTATTAAAAAAATGCTCATATTTAATATATTTTTTTTCCAAATCGTTAACACTACTCGTTTAGACGTGATCTTCAATATAAAATCATTAAAAGTCGGTAAGTGTCGCCTTAAAAATAGAAAGAAAGAAAGAAAGAAAAAGTATTTATTGAGACTCGCACAGGAAATCACAAATTAAACTAAACATCTTCAATAAGAACATTAATAAAAATATAAAAAAAAACAATAAAAAAAAAAACAAAGTAAATAGGACTATGAGTAAAGCCTGCGTCGTTTGACATATTTCACGGCAGCTAGCAGCTCGATTATAGGTACAGACAGAGTACATGCAATCAGTCATGTAATTAGTTTTCAGACATGACGCTAAACAATATGTACAGCCTTTCTCTCAACGCGGATATTCTGATTTTAATCTCATGAGATCGTATCTAGTATCAATAAGTCTTTTTCAATCTTATTATGTTTGTTGATTTAGTTTTACTTAAAAACTAGCTGCGCCCCGCGGTTTCACCCGCAGAAGTCTCGATCCCGTGAGAATATCGAGATAAAAAGTATTCTATGTGTTAATCCAGGTTATAAACTATCTGTGTACCAAATTTCATCCAAATCCGTTCAGCCGTTTGAGCGTGAAGAAGAGACAAACATACACACACACTCACACACTCACAAACTTTCGCCTTTATAATATTAGTGTGATTGGCAACTCATCTAATAGTCATATTCTCAGACCAAATAAAAAACCAAGACATAGCGCTGCGAACAATACAGTGAAGCATGCCAAAACTACACCTCCGCTCTGTGCATACACGCTCACACGCACACATGTACAACCATTTACAATGAAATTACACCTCACTAAGTGCACACATGTTTACGAAACCGGCCTCACGTCACTGTTGACAGCGCTATGTCTTGCTTTTTTATTTGGTCTGAGGTCATATTGGGATGATTATTATGATTAAGCCGACGACGTTCGCACGGACGTAATAAAATCGCGGTGAGATTTTATCGCGCACTGGATTTTCAACTTTCGGTGTTAACCCGAGCGTTGAGAATCCTGGGACGCACTCTCGTCCCTGCGCGTTGAAAAAACACACTGTTAGATTTTCAACTCTCGGCGCTAAGCAGAGCGTTGAAAATCCAGTGCACGAAAAAAAATCGCCGCGTTTTTATTACGTTCGGACGAACGTGGGCTTAGTCAACGCATATTTTTTCAAGGATGTCTTATCTATACTAATAATATAATAATGAGGTATTTGTTTGTAAAGTTTGCAATTTGTGCCCATGCAAGGTAATCTTCAGAACTGCTGATCCGATTCCGAAAATTCTTTTATAAATGGGAAGCTACCGGTATTACGTTCTTTTGTGATGCATCAATCTTCAAACTGCTTTCCAAGAATTTCATAAGTTTTTCACAAAAAATTTGACAGTTCAGCACATTCAATTTGTAATTTTTGAAGTGAAATCTTCTTTAGGCGCATTGGGCATTTTTGAGATGGGAAAAAACTATTGAACTCGCGACACTGTTCCCGACACCTCCTTAATTTTAGCTTAAAAGACATCAACGCGCGATACATTTTCTTTAGGATTAATGACATTCCAAACATTGAAACATGACAACGACATGATTAATATTTCCCTTTTTTTAACCGACTTTAAAAAAAGTATTTCCTGCACAGTAAAATTGTTCAAGTTTTCACTTCTGGAGTGCCACTGTTTTTTTTATATCTGTGAATCGAATAGATAGGTACCGATTCATTGTAGGTAACGAAGCAATCAATCATGTTACTACTGAATATCTATTTTATTTAGTCCTATATTTTATGATTAAAATCACCTAGTAGAGTGTATTCTAAGAATCGAACTTGAAATGACAGATATCGTGACAATATAATTAATGTAATTACCTGTAGCTACTATTTCCTCATTCTTTGCAAAAAAAGGGCAAAATCCGCTCCGGTTACTAACCCATAACTTTTACTATCAAACTTCCATACCGTGACAATGACGGCGATACTTTAAATTCAATTTTATATGAAACATACATGTCAGGTTTACTTCATTGGTGAATTTTTTACTGTGAGTTTTGGTGAGCAATGTATTTGGTATAAATATGTTTGTGCCGATTAAACTTGTAGTCGTGACCAGCCTTGTCTGCATTTTCCACTTGCATAGTCGACGCTTCCGCTCAAAAGTGACATATTTGTACTCTTTTTTGCTCTTATTTGTCTTTTAATTTTATGGCATCTGGTTTGTTTTATTACTGGCCATTTACTTACACATTATTTTATTCGATTCTGCGTTTAAATTGATTATTCATCCAAATATGGAATATTTCTTTCATGATGTGGAAAGTTTTAAATGAGAATTGAATAAACAAAAGAATCCTCAAATGTAAGATATTAAGGCTTTAGCATTAATATAAGTAATTGAATAAGAACTTCCTCACCCGACAAGTCGTTGCAACCAACGAAGAGAAATGGTTAACGTCAAAAACTCAATTTCATCAGATTTTATTATTGTTTGTTTAACGCGCCGTCGACCTTGTCATCTGATGATATGATGAATAAGGGTTTATTTGAGTTCGAAAAACCGAAACATGCATTTAAACAAAACAGTTAAATATTAAAACATTAAATATTGACTAGACTTTCATACAACCTTCTAGTTGAGACAGGAAGTAATGTAACACACTCAAGTCACATAGTTCTATGAAATATGACAGTTGATACGGACCATAGAGGAATATAGGTAAATGTCAGGGATATGTCAAGAACGTAATGTGTATCAACTCTCGCGCAGGTTCGTGATCCGTATCTAATTGTTGTTAACCTTAAGCGTGGTGCACACGATGCTAAATCGTAGGAGTTACGCGTTTTTTACGTAACTGCGTAAAGTGCGTGCGTCGGCGTAGAAAAAGATAATGAATAATGACATGACATTATTGACAATAGAATAATGATCATGGCAGCATGGAATTAGTAGGTACTATCCTATACTATTAATGAGCATTCTCTATTTTCACCAGAGCAGAGCTCGGTCGCTCAGGTACTATTTTATGTTAAAATAAGAAATATCACACAGATGAAGTCGCGGGCAGAAGCTTGTTTTTTTGTATAGCTAGTAATAGTTAGGCAAAAATATTATAGGACATGAGAAAACTTTTGGAAAAGTGCACGGCAATTATTAAATGTTGTAATTATTTAGTTCTCTACTTTTGTTTGGTTCAACGAAATATTAGTGGTATTTTTTATGGGAAACCAATCTTTTGCGGATTAAACATGCGACCTGGCCTTTAAATTCCTTAATTATAATGAAGTATGGAGAATCTTACCTGTCCTACCATTTATCAATTGGGATGGTTTTCAATGTAATTGTAGTTGATTTTTGCACGGATGTTATGAACCACTCTTTATTAAGTTTCTTGCAAAATATCATTCTGTGTGACCAGGCAATGATTTAACTTAGGCGCGATGAACCCTAGGCGGTCGCGTGGGCAACATCTAGTTAATTAATTGTGTCAAGATTTGAACGGTTGAGATTTTTTAAAATAAGTATTGAAGTTGGCCTTTTATGAAACTGTTTAAATAAAAGTACCTGGGCGACCGAGCTCTGCTTTGGTGAAAATAGATCATGCTCATTTAATAGTATAGGAAAGTATGAACTTTCCTAACTAACCCATGTAAAGTACCTACTTATTCCATGCTGCCATGATAGTAGGTACTTACTAATTCCATGCTGCCATGATAGTAGATACTTACTAATTCCATGCTGCCATGATAGTAGGTACTTACTAATTCCATGCTGCCATGTCATTATTCATTCTGTTGTTCTAAATTTTGGGCGACTGAGCTCTGCTCGGGTGAAAATACGGAGAAAACCAATTTTCCCAGATATGACTCCTAGCTAGATCGATTTTTCGCCCCTAGTAAACCCTTATATATTGCAACTTTCATCGAGATCGTTAGAGCCGATTTCGAGAACGTGAGCACAAATATATGTATATAACATATTTATTTTCTTTTTTCTTCTTATAAAATTACTAGGTCTAGTGGTTTCTTCTCGGTGAGTGCTCAGCTTTACACCGTCGAGCGGTCGGCTAATGCGTCACCATCACAGGCCGTGACAGCTCGCATTATTACTGAAACTTATGCTGAATCTGGAATGTCGCGCGCGCCGAATTTATGATTATTACGTTTTAGCTAAACACCGCACATTACTCTTGTCAGGGCGGTATTGAAATGTTACCAAAACGTTCGTTAATCAATATTTATAAGAGAGTGTCGGGTCGCCGGTTCACGGTACAGTTTTGACAGTAACTTGACACGACTTGAAGGTTCTGTTCCATGTTTTTGAATGGAGGTGCGAGTATTTTTAGAATAGTTGCTTTGGATTCGAGTCAAGGTACGATGACACTTTTTGAAGTAAATACTTCTTTAGGCGCACTTTCGACCGTCACGCTCGGGTCAGTGACGCTGAATACTCGGCTCCAGGCGGTCGGTGACGCTGAATCGCGTATACTCGTCTCCAGTTAAGTTTTCACTTCTATCGTGTAGTCATAAACAAAAAATCTGCCCAGCCTTTTCCCAACTATATTGGGGTCGGCTTCCAGTCTAACCGGATGCAGCTGAATACAAGTATTTTACATGGAGCGACTGCCTATCTGACCTCCACTACTCAGTAACTGGGTAATACGATACCCCTTGGTAAGACTGGTT
Source organism: Agrochola lychnidis (assembly GCA_963680765.1). Lineage (NCBI taxonomy): Eukaryota > Metazoa > Arthropoda > Insecta > Lepidoptera > Noctuidae > Agrochola > Agrochola lychnidis. The sequence goes on along the minus strand of OY796868.1, from coordinate 9,214,251 downwards.
GTCAGACTTTCGGGCTTCTGACGACCCGTAACGACAGTCAAAGAAAAATCCACGAATGACAGCCGGGATCTACGGCTTAACGTGCTTTCCGAGGCACGTAGGAGTCTCGATATGTAGAAATGGTCACCCATCAACGGAACAACCCCGGCAAGCGTAGCTTAACCTGACAGATCGACCCGAGCGGATGTTAGTACTGAGCCACGAACTCCTCGTAGTCATAAACACACACCCTCTTTTTATCCGACTGCGGCGAAGCCAAAAAAGGAGGGTTCTTGTTTCATCTTTTAAAACAGGTCCAAGAGCGTCCCATTTCAATCCTGTAGAAACGCTCCTGAAAAAGATAGTCGTGAATAAAAGCACTAATTTTCAACATGGACAAACAGATCAAACCGGAACAGCGAATCTGTCAAGTATCATGTTAATCACATTAATTCCTCGCATCGTCTCATCAGGAAGTACTACACCATCAGTGTGGGTTTTATAAAGAAAAAAATGACGAACAATTTCCGGCTATGTAATTTACGCTCAACAGCCTATAAATCTCCCCGTCAATTGAGATGTTGATGACATGTAACAAGTGTTTCACAAATTGACAGGATGCTCATTATGTACTTACACCGCGATAAAGACAGCTGTGAAATGTTGCTAGCCCTGTGCCGATAATATTGATATTATTCACGACGCGATCGTGACCTGCCGTGAAGACCTCAGTCATCAGCGGGATTGTTCCATGTTTCTGCTCATTAAACAATAAGGTGAGGAATGTGGGGCTTTGAGAGAGTATTAATTTGACAAGCTGAAGAGAATGGTTTAGTCTATTAATCGACTTAGAGCGCTAACACATTGGGACGCCATGGCGACGTCGCTGGCTACGTAACCATAAACCTAGGCTCTGGCTACTTAGCGTAGGTTGCCAAATAAATAGCCAATAACACGCGGGCGTCCGTCCTGAAGATCAGTTGGCGACTGAGTGAGGTTTTTAACTAAGTCATCTCGTAGTTGACGTATGAGGTCATGGCTGCTTAACCGGGCTTTCCTGTGGTTGTCTTAAGCTTCTACACTCAAAGCCTCCAGCCAGGGGAATTTTTTTCTAAATTAAAACTAGGCGAACGCTCGCTAAGGACACCCCCTGTGGGGTACGAACCTCGGCTTAGGGCATCGCTGAGGGGAGGACAGCAAGAAGGGACAGTCTGGATTAAACTTAGATTTAAAGCTACATGCTCAACTGCAACAACTGCTGGCACCTCGTTTTCGAGCAAGGGTTGGGGGGGAGTTTCATTTTACTCGGGGACGCGGTCACGATCGCGATGGACCTCGGCGGCGGGGTTGGAATGACGGGTGTCGCCTGTATTTGTGTACTGTGCTGGTGGCCCTATTCTTCTCCTGGAGGAGTGTTATGGGGTTATCTGGGTCGGAGAGTACTGAGTGAGGGAGGTGTAACTTACTTTTATACAAAATACTGGCGACTTGGCTACGCGTCACCAGGTCGCCAGGTCGCCAGAGTATCCAGTCTCCACGTAGGGGCCAGTCGGTCGTGGCTACGCTTCCAAATTGGCGACGTCGCCAGACCGTAGCCAAGTGAGTTAACTGTCATACATTTCAATGTGAATTGTTTGGATACGTAGCGGACGACGTCGCCATGACGTCTCAGTGTGTTAGCGCTCTTAATCTGTCAGCTGCTGGACAGCTCGAGATCGGCCTAAGAAAGTTATAGCAAGTCTGCAATAAACTTTGAAATGTGTAAAACAATCTCAAGTTTACTCTCATGAAGAGGTAAAAACGTTATAAAAATTAAAACCCAACTATGACAAAAAACAACTGAAAAGGTATAAACAAGACATCACAGACAGACAAAGAAAAAATCCGGAGTCACACGTGTGGGGCATAAATCGAACAGATTACGTGTGGCTCCGGATTTTTAATTACATAAATCATAACCCACCTTTTTGCTTCGCCGTAATTAGGTAAAATAAAAGAAGTTAAGGTTGCTACCTACATAACATAACATCACGCCTTGTTTCTCCGAAGGGTTGGGCAGAGGTGTCCTTGTAGCAGGTACAACATTTCGCCAGTTATGTTTAAGTCCCATGTAATAGGGGGCGAGCCTATTGCCATCAACCGGTCACAAATCCAGACTCCGAGCTGCTACTGAGAAGTTTCAGATAGAAAAACCCAATAACACTTTGCCCGACCTGGGAATCGAACGCGATGCGACCACTAGACCAACGAGGCAGTACCTACCTAGAGATAGGCTACTTAGTTAATTGTTAAACAGCATAACATCATGCAGAACTTCAAATACCCTTTGTTGCCTTTAACAGCATCTTTCCCAGAAATACCGATGATATCTACTTACTGAAAAACATAATTACATCCACGGTCACGATTACATTACCACTTGTCTTTATTCATACTCTGCTTACAAATAATATACCTATCTTATGCCTTATCGGGTAAAAGCCAATCTAATAATCTTTCGCCAAGCGCGAGTGCACGTGACCGGTACCAAGGGCGCCAGGTCAACTCGCTCTAGGGTTGCCTAATGGCCTGAATTGAAAGTTCTAAGTTTGACAGCATTAACTGTAAATATACAGCTGTAGTTTTCGTTCATATTTTATGAATAATAATATCAATGTCAGAATTAAAGAAAAAAATACATCGTATGTGTAATGCTATTGTTTAATATTTTTTATTGTTTCTTTCGTTTACTGTGAGAAAATGCAAAAATATTTGTAGCCTGAAAAATCAACACTTCTATTAATCCATATGTTCTTTCTGAGTTTATTTTGGGCATTACAATTGTACAAGTTAGTGATAAGGTAGATCGTCATTAACAATTTTGTGTATTTCTGCACTGGGCGATTGATGTGGTTGCTAAGCGACAAAGCCCTTCAATTTTTTTTTTTAAACTTGGGCATTACTGACATCGCTGAAGGAAACCTGGACGTCTGAAATAGCCAACCCGTCTTGAGTAAGCGTAGTGATGAACGCCTTCTCTGTATGAGAAGAGGCCTTTGCCCAGCAGTGGGACAAAAATAGGGTAAATTATTCTTACCCATCAACCCTATTACTACAGAATCCGGTATCCGATAGACACATGGAAATTTTTCCTTGCAAGTTAATTGTATTGGTGCCATACGCGCCTAGAGACAAGCAAGCAGTCTGATTGTCTCTGGCTCCCCCCCGGCACCCTGCAGCCACCGGGCGGGTGCGCCGGCGCAGCGTCATGTACCGACAAGGACGACAGCCACCGTCACTGTACACGCGGGGACTCGGTGCTCTCCACGGAATATTTAGTGCATAAAGCATGCACACATATCTACATCTGGTTTTCGCCAGTTATAATGTGCGATGCAATGCAGGAAAGAACAAACTATTATTGGACGACAAGACTGTGTGTCTTCGTTGCATTTCTAATTGGCAGAAGTAGAAGTAAATCACTGTTTCTTCTTCTTCTTTGTATCAGTTTCGACGAAATCTATATAAGTCACACTGACAGCGTTAGCATTGGTTTTGCCAAGAAATACCCAGCAGTAGCTGGATGTAGTAGACTAGCTATGTGTGTTATGGCAAAATTAAGTGGGTCTATTTCGGTAAGAGCATTGCTATTTTCAAGAACAAGAATACAGTGCAGTGATATCGGTGAACAGTGGTAGCCCAGTGGTAACGGCCGCGACTTACGAGTTGTAGGTCGTAGGTTCGAACCTAGACAGGCGCTTTACTTTGTGTAAATTATTTCATCACCACTGCTCTCAAAACGGTGAAGGAAAACATCGTGAGGAAACCGGCATGTCCTAGAACCGAAAATTCGAAGACATGTGACATCTACCAACCCGCACTGGACCCGCGTGGTGTATTACGGCTCACTCCCTCTCACAGAGAGGAGGCCTGTGTCCCAGCAGTGGGAACATTATAGGCTGATGATGATATCGGTGTCGATGTCGTCTTTCTTTTTGTGACGTCCGCCAGCTCCCGCATTATCCTTCCATGGTTTCACTACTCCATGTTTTTCTTCAACAAAACCTATTTGATCGAGAATGAGTGGCTTCTGACATAAATATCATAATTAACTGGTATATTTTATGTTGCTATCTGTCTATCTCTGACCTCGGCCGCACCAAATTCTTGGGTATAATGTATTACTTTATAAATTTTCTGCAACGTTAGAATATTTGTTGCAGCATTATGTCAAATGATGTTGATTTAGTTTAGAGTTCGGTACAAGGCTGGGAAATAAGTAGAGTACGATATGTTAATATGGAACTTGGAGGCTAGGTTCGGATTTTGTAGCTCGCTGAGATCACTGACGCAGAGTTACCTAATACTGAAACAGAAGTTTATGCTGGTATGCTGATAATCACACTAATGTTATAAAGGCGAAAGTTTGTGAGTGTGTGTGTATGTTTGTCTCTTCTTCACGCTCGAACGGCTGGACGTATTTGGATGAAATTTGGCACATATGTAGTTTATAACTTGGATTAACACATAGAATACTTTTCGTCTCGATATTCCCACGAGATCGAGACTTATGCGGGTGAAACCGCGGGGCTCAGCTAGTAATATTATATGTTTAAAGTTTATGAGAGATGCTTTTTACAAATATATTAATAGCATAATATCACTTGATTCTAAGTCAAGATTGTTTAAAAACTGTATTTGAAAGATGTTTCGCAAAAAAATCGTAAAAGTGATCTAATTTTGAAACGAAATTTGCAACATTTGAGCTGGAATGTATATTTTTATATCTATTGATCGTGTTAATTAATACTTAGCGAAAACTATAAGCGTTGCATTTAATTGCAATCTAATTATCTTGTGTAATACCCAGTATGATGCTTTATGTGAATTTTTGAAGACTGCAGAATACAAGTTTGTTTCGATAGATATTTTTAATAACATAAGTAGGTACTTGGTATTTTAATTAATTTAAAAATTGCATTAGATATCTATATATTTTTCCGAAACAATAATATGCATAATTACAACTTTATCGTTCCTATGTCTTATGTATTATTTCGTTAGAAATATTCACGTTTTTGGTAAGTATTTTAGCTTTGAACTTGCAAGCTAAACAAACCTTCGTTCACGAGAACAAACTGCATTCCAAACTATCAGCGGTCGCTTTTCAGAAGAAGTGCATAAATGTATATTCTATTTATGTAAATGGCTCGAAGATGGAGTGATCTGTTATTGCTATATCGTGAACTCGTGCCGGGTGCCGGGGAATAGGCGTACCTATATATGTATGTAGGTCAAAGAGTCTATGGTCTATAAAGTAAGTAAAATGTTTACCATTCTGCAACGCATTTTAATTACTGTGTACTTTGTTTATTTATTAAACACTTTATTGTACACTACATAAACAAAAACATAATTAAAATAAAACAACCAAAACCCTAATTGCTTAACACACTTTCACAATACGCGGGTTTTGAAGGAAGTTCCTAATCCATTGCTTCATAAGTTTGAAAAATTCGTCTGTTTAGCAACGTAAATAACGTACGGTATTTATATTTTCTTAATATCCCTCGGGTATCATCGGATTTCCGAATACAAACGAATGCTAATTTCCATGTCCATCAGTTATTAGATTTATCGTGTATAATAATTTGAATTCAGAACTAAGTACTTTATTGTTGTTTTGTTTTCCGTGTGAACTATATAGAGCTGTTAAACTATTTTCCTATCCGTCGTGCCTGCGACTTTAGCGGCTTTCTTCCCATTTTTTAAAATAAATTACATTAAGTTAAAGAGTATTAACAACTCTATATACTTCCAAGTCGATTGATAGAGTTCGATCTGCACCAAGTGCAAAGGGCAACTGATAGAAATCCGACGACTGACGAAACACGAGGTTTGCCGAGGGACATTAAGAACATATTTTGTCTGTAATACACGTGACTGAACTGTCAAAATTAAAGACATTGCAATCTATGTTAGGCAATTACCCCGTGTAGAACTTTTTACATCTTTAGAAAACATTGCAGGATTATTTTACTGAAAAGGTACAAAGTTCAATCGAATGGGATTTGAAATTGCATAGCAAAAAGCCTATGAGGGCAACAGAGAATGTGTCACCAGGGTATTAACGGATACGTTTTCTTGCCTACGGTGCTTATTAACTGGATTCTGTTATACTTAGACCCTGGTAGGTATCAGGGGGCCTACCACCAGCTCATAAAGCAGTATTATTTTAATATTACTTCAGTGTGGGAAAGAGATGAAGCTCTACAGGTCGTATAGTCCATCTCTTTCTCCCACTGAAGTAATATTAAAATAATACTGCTTTATAAGCTGGTGGTAGGCCCCCTGGTACATCTGCCTTACAGGGTTAGCAGGATTCCTTATAGCAGGTTCAGTAGACGTGATCAATTTATAATAATAAAAATAATAAATTCATTTATTTTCAGGTAAATAACACCCATTGCCAAACATAAATTAATAGAAATGTTACAAATAAAATCAAATAATGTCAAATACAATAAAATCAATTAAAATCAAATCAAATTAAATTAAATCACATCACATTAAAATAAATAACGTCATTTTTGCAATAAAGTTTTTATAGTCGTTATGATTAATCACTTCATAATTATTGGTTGTTCTAGTTATAAGGTAATCTTCGATATTAATAGTTTTGACATTACTTGGCTACTAGATATCGACAAATAAGTAAACAGTTCATAGCCAATTTAAAATTAAGACCATAATAGACGTAGAATGCAATTAATTTATAGTAAATAGAAATATAGAAATTGGTTCTGGTTCTATTGAAAACATTCCTACCCATGGCTGTATCATAGTGTAAGGAGAGGTAGTAAGCTATCTTCAGACAAAAGCACCGCGCGTGGCTTGTATGTGTGGGGCCATAGTATCTATGCGTCGCTGCACGCACACTTAAACAAAATCTCGACACGTTTTCGTGGGAAACCGGTCGAGATTTTGTTAAGTGTGATACTATGGCCCCACACATACAAGCCGCACACGGCGCGTTTGTATGAACATAGCTTACTACCTCTCCTTATACTATGGCTGTATGTTATTTAGTTTACGGTTAAAATAGAGTTGTCATCGAGGTAAATCGAGAAAAACGTTCAAGTTATAAAGTATTTTACAACCAGTCTGGCTTTGACATGCCAATCGGTTTCCAATAAAGATATCCTCCAGTTGATAGATCATAAATTACGTATCAGAAAGAAAGAAAAATAGGTTTATTCATCACAGAAACACGTGCATACATAAAAGACAAGAGTAATCAGAGAACAACACAAAGTACATAACAAATCATGAGCATAGAACAGAAATTAGTCGGCAGCTGCACGACATGACTGTGACAAGAAGGCTTCCACACAGCATGATGCAGTGCTATGGGGGACCCACAGCACAGCGCTGATTTTCAGTGGTCAACCGAAGAAAGATGTCAGGTTCAGTGATTTGTTTATTAAATGTCTAGTATCAAGCTTTATCTAAATAGAGCACTAACAAACATCATGAACCAACTCCCACCTAATCATAATAAATGCTGCTCCGTAATTTATAACCAGATAACTACACCTTCATTAAAATTCCTCGTCTCATACCACAGAATCTACGAACAAAGCAGCGAGCAACGGCTAGCTAGGAAACCGAACAAAATCAATTTATTAAGAATGCGGCGACGCATGAATTGTCCATACAAACGTAGTACATAAATCATTTGCAATTTGAGCATATTTCCACCATATTATGTTGATATTCGGATTGAGACAGTATTTATCTAGGCTCCTACGTCTTTTTATTTCCTAAAACTTACCTTTAAATGAAGTGTAAGCGAATTGCATTTCGTACATTTTTACAGCGTAAATGACACGTTTTCATATTGTTTTTTCTGTATTATAAACAACAATATTTGTAATATTGTTTCAGCAGAAGCATAGTTTATGTTACCAAGTTACAAATTATTGAAAAAAAAAATGGAAATACATTAAGTTTTCACTCATAATTTTTTGTATTACGGAATACATCCATATTTATCATAAATTTTCGAAAGCTAGTAGTACTATCGCGTCAAGCAATAATTGTCAATGTGTGCGTGGTAGTATTGCTCACTGTAGGTGTATATCGCTCCGACAGGCACTCACACTAGCGCAACGTGATTGGAATTAAATTTTGCAAACATCTCGATTTGTAGTTGCGAGCCGTGTCGCCGGCCTCTTAAACATGTCCTAATAATAAGAACGAAAAGAAACAAATGATAACAGTACAGTAAATTATTTGGTACCGAACTGACATTGAATATAGGTATAAGTGCATTTAATATTATAATGCCTGCACTGATTGCTTGAATATTTCAGTGTGTAGGAAAAGCAATTTAGTTTCATTTCCAGATGAATGAAGCACGTCTGTTGGCCACTTTCTAAATAAATTCTCCTTTAAAAACTGGCAGAGGAGAAATGTTTAATATACTCAATAAATTAGGAATCGATTTGTAATACTAACTGTGTTATTGTTAAGTTTTTACGGAAAACGGTAAGTATTCCGTAAAAACTTTTGGTGTACATGTAGGGTTGCTAGGTGTCCGGCATTAGCCGGAAAAGTTCGGGATTTTTGCAGTCGTGTCCGACTAAATGTACACAAGTCCGGCCTATCTGGCTTTTGTTAGGCTAAGTTAACCCCTCCCCGCTAAAAGATGCCTGATCAATGTAAAGAAGTTACAAATTACTTTAGTAACAACAAAATGTGACTCATAATTAAGAGTACTTAAGGTAATCTCAAATGTTATTATAAATGAGAAAGTAAGTTTGTTTGTTACGTTTTTACGATAAAATGGCCGAACAGATTTAGATGAAATTTGGCACATGGGTAGACCATGATCTGGATTAGGATTAGGACATAGGATACTTTTTATCCCGATATTCCCATGGAATCGAGACTTATGCGGCTTAAACCGCGGGGCGCAGTTAGTACACAAATAAAAGCACTTTTTTTTTTGTATTCCTGTGGATCAGGCTTTCAGGGCAAAAGTTCAGCTAAATATGAATCTGTGTCCGGCTTTTCTATTTTTGGGCCTGGCAACCCTATGTACATGTCGGAGGAATGATAAAAATGTCGTCCGAAAAGTTTTGAGTATGAATGTGGATGGCTATACGAGTAGGGGAAGACCAAAGAAACGATGGATGGGCTGTGTGAAAGATGATATGGGTGGAAAGTGGGTGACTATCGAGATGACGACTAATAGAGAAGTACTGCTTGGTTACGAGGCTTTTGGCTACTCCATATGCAAGAAAAATTGTAAATTGTCTTTGCCATAAGCAATAGTGATAACAGTGGTAACGGCCGCGACTTACGAGTTGTACGTCGTAGGTTCGAACCCAGACAGGCGCTTTACTTTGTGTAAATTATTTCATCACCACTGCTCTCAAAACGGTGAAGGAAAATCCATCGTGAGGAACCGGCATCGGCATGTCCTAGAACCGAAAATTCGAAGACATGTGACATCTACCAACCCGCACTGGGCCCGCGTGGTGGATTACGGCCCACTCCCTCTCACTGAGACGAGGCCTGTGTCCCAGCAGTGGGAACATTATAGGCTGATGATGATAAGCTATAGACAAAATTTTTCAAACTTTTATTAGTTTTAGAAAAGTGAATACGAGGCTTTTGGCTAATTTGTGAATGTGCATTTTGTGTATAAACAATTTTTCTTTCTTTCTAAGTGTGGAAGGAAAAGACAGTTGTGGACCACAAATAAATTGGGATATGGGCAGGAGAATGATGATGACGACCTTCATGTTATACCGGTTACACGAAACTTCCTGTTTGTCGCGCAGAATGTAGGAACCGACGTTATACCACTTTTGGTACATTAAAGAAAGAAAGAAAATGTATTTATTGTGACTCACACAGGAAATCACAAACAAAAATAAAACACACTCATAAAAACATTAATAAAAAAATAATATTGGTACTGTAGGACACAACTTACATGTGGCATCGGCAAAATTCGTAAAACCGATCACCATCCGAACTGAGTGCGCCTTCAAAATCATCAATCTTTATTACTGCTGCTTTAGGTGAAAATGATCTTTACACAGACGCGATAACTTGTAAAGTCATTAACCAAACCATTAGTCTTTGCATCAATTTATGGCACTAACGCATGAATTCAAGACTGGCTGGAAATGTCCCTCGTGCTGTAATATTACGCGTCGCACCCGTCCTAATTTGGACACACCCGTTCGTTCTAGCACGCAGATTCCAGCATATGAGGATAATAGCATGAATATGTCGTGCGATAACATGGAACAACGACCACCCTCGCCTGGCACTCCGAAATGTATGTACACGTCACTTCCTACAAGAGTTGACAATAACTCCACATCATCGCTGCTTGTTGACAACCAAATCCAGTCTTTTACCTTAGAATTGAACAAGACATTGCAGGGATGGCGATCTGATATCGATCGTACTATGGCAATATTTAAGGAAGATATTAAAAATACTTTGAAGGATTGGCGAAATGAGATGGATGCTAGCATGCACAGTTATCACGAAAGTGTTAAAAACAGTTTGGCCGACATGAAGCAGGAGTTGGGCTCTGTTTGCGCTGCCCAAGCTGACCTCAAAAGGGACGTGAAGGATATGAACGACGATATGTCTAGTCTCAAACATTCGCTCCAGTTTCAGGCAAGCGAACAGATTGATCTTAAAAGACGAGTTGAAGATATCGCTCGTCTGCAGGCAGAACAATCAGCCACTTCCAATACCTATTTGGAATCTAAAATTGAAGCCCTTGAACAGCAAGCGAGGCAATGCAACCTGGAAATCTGCAACGTACCTGACAAGCGTGGTGAAAACCTTTTGCAGATGTTGGGGGCGATTGGAGATGCCATTGGCTTTCCCATACCTCAAAAGGACATAATATCCATCCACAGAGTACCACATGCCCACCAACAAACTAACAGGCCAAAGAACATTATTGTAAAATTCTCCACGCGCATATTGCGCGATAATGTTCATAGCGCATTCCGGAAGAATAAGTCACTGAAAACGGATCAAGTAGGCATAACGGGTTCTTCAACAAATATTTACATTAACGAACATTTAACTTTAAAAAATAAAATATTATTTCGTAAATGTAAGGAAGCGGCAAAACTTCATCAGTTTAATTATGTTTGGATTAAAAATTGCACTATTCTTGTTCGTAAGAAAGATGGCGAAGCTGCTTTTGTCATTAGGTCTGAAGCAGATATCGCTAAAATCAATAGTGATTGTAAAAGTGATCCTCTTATGGTCGGTAATGAGTAATCGTTGCACTTGTATTTGTTTAGTCGATGATTGCAATTATTATTTTATTATGTTGACTGTTCTTAGTCTGCAATTCAAATTATTATCTGTACTGTGCATGTTTTATTTTTGTGTTCGTAAATTGTGTGCCGTTTTCTATCGTGTTATAAATTATAAATCAACTCAGATCTCATATATATTAAATTCAACCTATTTGCTCATAACATTCAAAATTAATAGTACTATTACTAAGAAATATGTTGTTGTCGTCCTTATAAAGTGTTGCGATCTATACTGCCACCTGCTTTGGCCAATTTTATTTCCCATTACTTTAATTTTTGATATTTTTTTCTTAGAACTGTATAGATACTTTCTGCTTGAACACGCTCTTTTCATAAATACACACAAATATTTTAATATTAACAATGTCGCATAAAAATATCACCATTTACTACCAAAATTGTAGGGGTATTCGCACAAAACTGCAACAGTTACTCACGAACATCCTTATGAATACATACGATATCATCATCTTAACTGAAACCTGGCTAACACCTGAAATTTATGACAGTGAGTTCATAGACCAGCGTTATAGTGTGTACCGTTGTGATCGTGATCGCACTGCTACTAATAAACGGGATGGTGGAGGTGTACTGGTTGCTATCTTACGCACTTTAAAACCTTCTGAATCAAGTCTCTCATTAACACAGTATAGTGATCTCTCAAACACTCATATTGAACATATTATGGTTGAGTTGCCCAGCACTGTCAACAACAAAAGACACATTGTAAGTGCTGCCTACATACCACCTAAGACTTCTACTTTAATCTATGACAAGCACTTTGAATTGCTACAAGAAGTGTTGGGTCATCCTAGTGTTGAAAGTTTCTTTGTTGTAGGAGACTATAATATGCCTGAAGCCAATTGGCAAGTATCGTCTGCAACAGATATCTCAAACATTGCTTCATCATATACTGGAGGAGCTTCGGCCTGCCCAAATTTAAATATCTTGATCTCACTTTTGGGTGCTTCTCAATATAACAACATAGTGAATGGCAAAGGTAAAATTCTTGACCTTGTCATTTCTAACAACCCCTGCAATATTTCTAATATTATCACAACTGCATTACTACCAATTGACACCTACCATCCAGTCCTGACGTGTGAGACCTGTTTAAACGTTAAAATCACCCCTATGACTAAAACTCCCCTTCACAAATATTGTTTTCATAAGGCCAACTTTGACAATATTAATTGTAACATACAACAACTGAACTGGTCTGAACTGCTATGCCCTATGAATTCTGAAGAGGCTCTGGATAAATTCTACACCGAAATGGATAATATCATTAAACAAGACACCCCACTAGCCCGACCTAGATCAGTTAGCTATCCCATATGGTTCTCTCGCACTCTTATAACTATTTCTAAAAAGAAGCAAAAGGCTTGGATTAAGTGGAAGAAATATAATAACATTTCTGATTATGAATCATTTTCAAACTACAGGAAAAAGTTTAACGAAACATGTCATAAATGTTTCAGTTCGTACATCAGTTCTGTAGAGGACAATCTGAGTAGAAACATAAAACACTTCTGGACCTATATTTCTAATCGTAAAGATAAACCTGGAATCCCAGCTAAGCTTGAATACAAAAATGCTGAAACAAATAGTCCAGATTTGGTTTGTAATATGTTTTCTGACTTTTTTTACTCGGTATTTGAACCGCCTTCTCCATCGTTGTCTCAATGGAAGCCTCCGCAGGATAACAATGCACTACACGATGTCTCAATTTGCAACCTTTCTTTTAGTGAGGATAATATATTGAAGGAGCTTAAATCCATAGATCCAGCGAAAGGCCCCGGACCCGACGGACTTTCACCTTACTTCCTTAGAAATACTGCGACTTCCATCTGCAAGCCCCTTTTTATAATTTATAATAAATGTATTTCTGAGGGAGTTGTTCCAAAACTGTGGAAGCATGCGTATATCGTGCCCGTTCACAAAAGTGGATCCAAACGCAGCGTAGAACACTATCGTCCCATTTCCATCCTGTCTGCCTTGTCGAAACTCTTTGAAAGATTAGTCCATAGTAAAATTTATCCTGTACTCCACAACATCATTATTCAACAACAGCATGGTTTCGTCAAACGGCGGTCAACAAATACAAATTTATTATTATTTTCTAGCTTCTTGTTTGATTGTGTTGATAAAACCGTGTACAAGTAGATGCCGTCTACACAGACTTCTGTAAGGCCTTCGACAAGGTAGACCATGAAATACTATTAAATAAAATAGCGTTCAATGGAATCCGTGGAAATCTTCTGCGGTGGTTTACTTCCTATATAACCAATCGCAGTCAGAGGGTTGTAATCAATGGTCACCAATCTAACATCGCACAGGTGACCTCTGGCGTGCCTCAAGGCTCTATACTTGGTCCCCTTTTGTTTATTTTATACATAAATGACATCAGTCAATGCTTTCACAATACCAAGTTTCTGCTGTATGCCGACGACCTTAAGGTATACAGAGCCATACGACAAACAAATGATTGCCTTCTGCTGCAACAAGATTTGGACCGACTATCCTGTTATTGCCAGAAAAACAAGTTGCAACTAAGTTTACCCAAATGTAACTACTTAAATTTTACAAAAAATAAAAATAAATTTAACTATGCATACACGTTGTGCAATGCCCCCCTACTTAAAGTGGACTTCATTCGTGATCTCGGTGTTATCCTTGATTCTAAGCTTTGCTTGGACCTTCATATAGAAAAGATAGTTAATAAAGCATATCAACTATATGGATTTGTAATGCGATCAACTGTCGATTTTAAAAAGCCTTCTTCCTATATTTGCTTGTACAAGGCTTTAGTACGCTCTCAACTGGAATATGCCGTGTCCGTCTGGAGTCCATACTACAAAAAGTACGTTGAAATGATTGAGCGTGTTCAATACAAATTCCTGCGTACCATGCATTATAGATGCTATGGATATTATTTGCCGTACCTAGATTTGCTTGCAAAGTATAAGCTCGCAACACTTGAAAATAGACGTAAGTTCTTAGAAGCCATGAATCTATATAATATTGTAAGAAATATATTTGACTGCATTGAATTGTCCAACATGGTATGCTATGCGGTTCCTAGGACAGTCCACAAGCGAAAAGTGCGCGCTGGCAGATTATTTTCAGTAGGTACTTGCAAGTCCAACTCTGGCCTGCGTTCGCCTGTTCGCAGAATGGTCGATTCCTACAATGGGAACTTTGAACACATAGACATTTTTGTTTGTGCTCCCTATACGTTCAGAACTCTTATACTCAAGGAGCTTTCTTGAACATTTATTTTCTAACATTTATTTTATTCTATTTTTGTGTACCATTTCTTAAAATTTATATGGATATACTATAAACACGTTAGTTAAGAAAAAAAAAATGTATTTGTAACCCTAGCGATTATTTTCACTGTCACTGTCCTATAGCTAATCCGTGAACAGCGTTGTGGGCTGCAATATTGTCTATATTTTTTTATGTATTTCTTGTTCCTATGTTTTATATTGTAGCTGTTTGTTGTTCCTTTTGAATAAAAATAAAAATAAAATTAACCAAATACATTCGAAAAACTTAAATGAATTAATGCAAATTTTAAAAATTAATCCTACATCTAAGTTGTGTTATATTGTACTGTACTGTGTTGCGTTTCAGGAAAACATTTTCATTATTTACTAGCTGACCCGACAGACTTTGTACTGTCCAAACAATAATTCATACAAAAATCCCACAGAAAAAAGCAATTTCAGTTTTACCCGAATTTTCCAATTTTCCGGGCAACGAATGCAATTTTTCTCTCAATTAAAACCTAATTCGGTCTGTTACAAACATTTTAAAACAAAAAATTGCCAATTCGGTTCAAATTATTCGTTCGCAAATGATGCGCATATTAATGAACAGCATTTCATTGTTTAACCGACTTCCAAAAAGAAGAAGCTGTTCGACTTTCAAAAGAATGTCTTTTTTAAACGTATTTTCATCGATATTCTCGTCTATTGTGTGTGATTTTTAGTCAGTTGTGGTGTAGGTGTCAAAACTGAAAAGTGAAAAAAAAAAACAACCGACTTCCAAAAAAAAAAAACCCTGCAAAGTAAAAAAAAATACTTTCATTTCGGTAGTTAGTGGCAAAAAACGAAAATTCTAAACCAAAGACATCGACTTCCGAAATTAAAGTTATTTTTCACAATTTAGTGTTTTTTTGGAAGTCAGTTGTTTTTTTTTGTAAAATGTTTTATTCATATAGTTAGATAGATATCAGCTAAGTAATTTTCAATATACGATTATTAAACAAATGAACATCAACCTAGCGTTTTTGCAACAACCTTTCGGTATCGGTAATCTGTGTCGGTAATTGTTTATCTTTTGTTTTTCCAACTGTTCGTAAATAGTTACACTACGGTGTGACAGGCTGTCGCGTCACCACTTGAACTTGGTAGCCAGCAAAGAGTTATGGAATGTCAATCGCCTTCTAAAAGAGTCAAGTGTGAAAGGCACTCCGTTTGCCCGCAGATCGCTTTTTATTCCGATAGACATAAACATAGGTCACAGGAAATTAATTAAATCTGTTGCTTTTTATTTCCTTTTATAAGTATGTATGTCTTTTAAAAGTGTGGCTTAATTACATACCTACGTACTTAAAATATTTGCATGGTGATAATAATCTCATGCATAAAATGAAGGTGACCATCATGTTTAAGACCTCGTTTTGGTCCTTTTTTGGCAAAATATTATGTAATGTAACTACATATTGTAATGTAACTAACACAGAAATTTAAATTGATATTCAAAAGGTTATTTTATTAAGTATTCTATCGTCCAAGCGAAGTCCACCGGAAGCTTTTATTTCTTAAAAATACATTAACCTAATTAAATTGATACTTTAGCATTAGACACGCCTAAGTAAATAGCCACAAATACATACATATAGTGGGTACAGATGCTAATTTATTTTAAAGGTCAGTCATGATTGGTCACAATGGACATTTCTAAACTACTCGGACATAAGTACTGGTTCTCAAATTCAAGGAGTTCCGTTAAATTATAGGGGACTGATTACTTTTATAAACATTCTATGATTTATGGTCTTGTGCAAGTGTCGAGAGGAAGATTTATGCGTAACAGCGGTAGTAGGTCGAATGTTTGGCTAATGTTAGGTACTTAATTTATTACATTGAACAGAATTTGTGTATTGAGAAGACTATTCTTTGTTACATCAGCTAGTTTGATAGGTTTATATATACATGGTTAGGTTGAAGACAAAAGCATCATCTCATTTCTTGAAAAATAATTAAGATTATAAATAAAAATTGTAACTTGTAACTGATCATTAAAAAGCGTTTATTCTGGTAATGACAATAATTAAAACGTGATTACGTACCGAACGTAAAATATCTATAGTAAGTATGTGGTTTTTGAGCATAAATGTAACGATCCATATTTGGCGATCAATAAAAATAAATTCAAGTTCGTAAAACAGACGTAAAAATGTGAAGCAAGTTTAATATTATCGTATTCTAAGGGTACTTGTCCACCTTGTCAGATAAGACGA
The DNA here is from genome assembly GCA_963680765.1 of Agrochola lychnidis. Taxonomy (NCBI): domain Eukaryota; kingdom Metazoa; phylum Arthropoda; class Insecta; order Lepidoptera; family Noctuidae; genus Agrochola; species Agrochola lychnidis. Next base: position 9,197,391 of record OY796868.1, on the reverse strand, counting down.
GCTGAAAGGAGTTACAATTATGCACCGAGCTTTAATTTAAAAATGAACCAGTGGGTCAGGCAGGCATTGAATCGGATGATGAAACAATAATAACCAGTACAGTAGGCCGCACGTCAATGGTAACACTGACCTTGAGCTGGCCTAGCGTAGTACCTACGGACTAACAATAGAATAAGTGACCAGCTAACAGCAGTTAGTGGTGGCCTAGTGTAGTAGTCTAGTAGTTGTAGGTCAGTTCGAAACTTTTTTTTTTTTCGGACAAACCTGCAACCCCGGCAGGCATCGGCCCTAGCGGACCCCTTCAGTTGTGCTGACATCTCTTTGAGGCGCGCGTGGAACACAACGCGCCGTCGACCCGGGCCTGATCCTTATCGGACGGCGAGCTACCCCATTGCTCATCGTCCGCAAGCCCGCGCTTACGGTGGCCGGGAATCGGTTTGCGATTCCCGACGCCCAGGGGGTCTCCTGCGGCGGTTAGGGGCGTGAGGGCGCGAAATTTGCCTCTTCCTCACGCATTCCGCCTCCTCCTTCGCGAGCATTACTGCTTCGCAGAAGGACGTGACGGTCTCCCATGTCCTCTCGCTCCGTCGGCGGTCAGAGGTCGGTTCGAACCCTGACAGGCACTTTACTTTGTGTAAGTTATTTCATCACCAGTGCTCTCAAAGCGGTGAAGGAAAACATCGTGAAGAAACGGGCATGTTCTAGAACCAAAAATTCGAAGATATATGACATCTACCAACCCGCACTGGGCCCGCATGGTGGATTACGGTCCACTCCCTCTCACAGAGAGGAGGCCTGTGTCCCAGCAGTGGGAACGTTATAGGCTGATTATGTTATGAAAGTGACCAGCTTGTTACCACTGAAGTGCGACCTACCGTAAGTTTGACAGACTTATTGTGGTTCATAATCAGTTTTATTCCGCTATAGAAACCCATTTCGCCTGATGGAAAGCGATAGACTAAGTTTGAAATCAAACGAGCACGTATCCAGAAGATTCACTTTTACTTAGAAGGTTAACAGGCAGTGAGCAAGTTAACCTTCTAAGTAAAAGTGAAGCTGTTTCCACATATGAAAGGTCTGTGTCAGGTTCAAAGAGTAGATAGCAATCTGAGGGTAATCGACTTGCGGACGGTGAGCAATGGGTAGCTCACCGTCCGATAAGGACCAGGCCCGGGTCGACGGCGCGTTGTGTTCCACACGCGCCTCAAAGAGATGTCAGCAGAACTGACGGGGTACGCTAGGGCCGATGCCTGCCGGGGTTGCGAAGAAAACCGAAAGGGAGATCGTAACACCCGGCATCAGGGCAACGGAAGGAACACGGGTGGGTTTTAGTCAGTAAGAGTCTGACACGCCCTCCCGCTCCACCCAGAGCGGGAGAAGTTTTCCCACCAAAAAATAAAAGGCTGTGGGCAAGTAGGAAGGTCGAGTTTCAAACATAACTTAAAGGATTTACTTTGGTCTAGGGCCAATTCTTCAGATTATTTATAACTGAGGAATACAAATTGCGGCTTTACAGGTTTTTATAGAAAATTATGTCAACTACATTTATTCTTCATATAAAAGTTATCTGACGATTGATAAATCGACCCTTAGGAGAGCATTTAGGTAGATACTTACAGTTTGATTCCAACCGAAGCAGCCAGTGCAGCCCTTTGTAACAGGGGCTCAAATATATTTGCATAATCATCAATGCTGCGCCGCTACGCACACGCTACGAAGATTCGTAGCGATGATATCATCACGCTACGCAGGAGAATTGATGAGCCAGTATGATCTCACATTTCTACTAGTAATTTTTTATATTAGATAGGCATATCAACTTTATTCAATGTACGGTCTATTTTATTTTCTGTTATCTGGCTGCAGATAAACTAAGTTATAAGCTATTTGCTGGCTACATGTCTAAGCAAGTCGTAGGAGATTACATTTTTAGAAGAAAGTGTCTTCGCAAGTTTTAATTTTAACTGAGCACTGTTTATATATTAATGGCGTTTACTGCCTGCATGAATGGGTATAAATCAACGTAATAAACAGAGTACGAGAGTGTCAACTCTTCAAACAACAATTTAAATCCATTGGCTTGGACCTTAATCCATCAAAATGCGAAATTTTCCTTTCTGACATAACTGACAGATTTTGAGAAATTGACCTTTGATAAATTTAATGCAATAGCTCCACAAATCAAAATTTTAGAAAAAAGTTCACTTCAGCTCCTAGGTTCCCCAATTTTAGAAGACAGTTTTTCTCCTTTCATCGACGAAAAAATCAAAAACTTTAACGACGTTTCGGACAGACTCTCCAAAATTAATTTACATTCGGCATTCACCTTGATTAGATACTGTTGTTTTGGTCCAAATTTTATATATTGTCTACGCTTTTCCCCCTTATGGAAGCAGTTACAGCTCTTGGACAAAATTGACCAAATTATTGGCAGCACATTAACATCCATTTTAAACGTGGCCCTGGACAACCAAGCGTGGCTGCAAGCTACACTACCCATCTATTTTGGTGGCCTCGGCGTCCGCAAAATTACCAGTATTAGCTTACCCGCGTTCCTGTCCTCTGTCCACAGCACTGAAAAGTTGACCGGGAAAATTTTAGCCCCCTGTCTGGTTAACTCTGAAGTGTCGTGCTTGACCGTTGCGGAGAACGCCTGGAAAGCGACTTGCCCGAATACAGATCGGCCCGTGAACCCATCTTCCCAGAGGCAGTGGTATGAACCGCTCTGCAGGTTGGTACGGAACAATCTTATTAATACGTCCACCAATACTGCTGAGCGTGCCCGCCTGCTGGCTGTGGGTGAGTGGGAGTCGGGCCTCTGGCTTCTGGCGCTACCGTCACCCAACATAGGCACTATGCTGGGTGATACCACCTTCCGGCTCGCTACCTGTCTGCGTCTGGGTACTCCTTGTGTGGCTCCGCATCGCTGCCAGTGCGGTGAAGGTGTCGACTGTCTCGGACATCATGGCCTATCCTGCAGTAAGAGCGCAGGCCGGATAGCACGGCACGCCAGCATTAATGACATCATCCGTCGTGCTCTTGTCACCGCCGGAGTGCCAGCTGTTTTAGAACCCAATGGCTTGGCACGCGACGATGGGAAGAGACCAGACGGAATGACCATAATGCCTTGGAAGGTAGGTAGGCCTTTGGTATGGGATGCAACGTGTGTCGACACCCTTGCGCCATCCCATCTTCCTAGCTCGGCGAGCTGTGCTGGGGCTGCTGCTGCAGGTGCGGAAAACCTCAAACGGCGTAAATACTCCAATCTTATTGGGACTTATATGTTTGAGCCGTTTGGGGTTGAAACACTAGGGCCATGGGGTCCCACCTTGTTTTTCAAGACATCGTCAAGCGGCTGGTCGACTCTACACGTGACCAGAGGGCTGGCCTATTCTTTGGTCAAAGAATCAGCATTGCCATACAACGTGGCAATGCTGCCAGCCTTTTGGGCACTTTTCTTACTGACAGCGATGCGGACGAATTTTTTGATGCCCTATGATTATTTCACCCCCCCCTTTTATATGCTTGTACATATTAATTATTATTTTAAGTATGACAGTTTTTAAATAATGTAAATACGTGTGTAAATAATAAAGCCACTGTACGAGTCATGCATCGTACATGGCACACGCTCATTGCATACAATCAGCACTATTCCGTTGCCTTGCACAAAAATTATAGTGCAACACGACAGTACACGATCAGCGTTTATAGTAAGCTGTATATATTCGCATAATTTTCATATTGCATTAGTTACGTGGTCGTTAAATATACTCAATAAACCATCATTGGCTATTATCATTCAAACTATCATTCAAGGTGTGTGCGACCCATTCAGTAGCGCATACATCTTTTTGGTCCTTCGAGCCGGATGTTTAATAATGCAATGTAACGTTAATTAAAATTAGATTTATTACTTACCTACTTTATTATATTTGTTACTTAACACTGTTGCATTAATCTAGGTATTAATAACTCGCAACAATGAACATGATACGATGTGATGATGATGAGTTTAGATACTAAGTACAACTGTATAGTCTGTTTCTTATACTCAATACTTCGCAATGATGTCGATTTTAACTCCAAAGATGGCAGTTTCATTAGAGTACCAATTTGCTAATTAAAATGATTATCAGTCTAGTTTTCTAAGTTAAATTCCCAGGCCAATAATAGGCAGGAGAATCGTTGTTGCGAAAGGTCTGTTAAAAGATCTTCCACGATGTTTGACGTATTTTTTGCAGTTTACTGCACTACCCAAGTTGCTTACTGTTTTTTTTTTTAAGTGAAAACTTCTTTAGGCGCGTTGGGCATTTTTGAGATGGGAAAAACAATTGAACTCGCGACACTATTACCGACACCAGCTTTTGACCATTAAAAAGACATCAACGCGCGATACATTTTCTTTGGGATTAATTACATTCCAAACATTTAGACATGACAACGACATGATTGACGTTTCCCTTTTTTTACCGATTTTAAAAAGAAAAGTAATTCCTGCACAGTAAAATTGTTCAAGTTTTCACTTCTGTCGGCACTTCCGGAGTGCCACTGTTTTTTTTTTCAACATATCATCAGCATTAGCATTTTTGTTATTGTAGATGCATTTCTGGTACAGCTCGTGCCAAACTTACTGAGAAGATAAGAACTGATTCATAATTCAATCAACTCAGCCTATTACAGTCCACTGCTGGACATAGGCCTCCCCCAGGCTGCGCCACAACACCTTGTCCTCCGCCTTCCGTATCCAGTGTGTTCTAGCCACGCGGTCTCCACTCCAGGATTCGTCTGCTTCACCGGCCATCGGTCCTTCGACATGGCTAGACCACTGCCACTTTTGCGCTTTGGACCGGGCTATGCACAGAGTTTCTTTGAAGAATAAAATCATCCGGAAAAGAACCGGAGTTATAGCTTGCAGAGTAAACAAGCTGAAGATTCGCAAATGATTGAAGTGAAAAATAACTTTAATTTTGGAAGTCGGTGTCTTTGGATCAGTATTTTAGTTTTTTGACACCGACTTCCGAAATTAAAGTTATTTTTCACTTTGTAGTTTGGAAGTCGGCTGTATTTTTGAAAAAAAAAAATTTTTTTTTTCTCTTTTTAGTGGGTTGGTTTGTAATTTATCTAAGTTACAATAGCCCAATGTCAACTGCTCATCAAAAATATCCAAATCGCTATGGATGTGCCTATAATATAAGAAGAGTTCCCTCGATTTCTCCAAGATCCCATCATCAGATCGTGACCAAATGACAATGGGACCAATTTGAAAGCATACCCTTTCAAACAAAAAAAGACTTTTTCAAATCGGTCCAGCCATCTTCGAGTAATCGGGGAACATAAATTAAAAAAAAAAAAAAAACGTGTGGCACTAGGGGACTGCCGCGGTAAAGCTATTGCATAGCATTTGTAACCTCCATACTTCCTATTTGTCAACGCTACATTTGGGATGATGACGTGATGACATAAAACAAAAATTACGTTCCCATGACAACACACATGACCAGTTCCCATGACAACACCACGTTGTCATGGGAACCGTCATTACATGGTAGGCGGAGTGGGGGGTGTTAAGTTTTAATTTCGTTACGTTACGGAATTTCTTAATTCGGTCGCCGCGCTCAAGGCCCGCGACAAAAGCTATGCAATAGCTTAATAAAAAAATCCGACGAACTGAGAACCTCTTCTTTTTTTTTAAGTCGGTTAAAAATTGTGAACACTTGTCTACCACAAGGAGTAGGTAATAGATCGACAGAACTACATCAATTCTGGGTGGGTTTGTAGAACACATCAGAAATTACAAACCCTGTATGGTGATTCAGTGATAAGGAAGTTGCAATGTTTATTTTCATTTCAAAATTACTTTTACACTTAAAAGGAATGCTGTAAATGTATTTCGCGTCGCATTCTTATCAGTCGTGCATTTTTTGTTCGCCTTTGTACCTATTAGTCGAGTTCAAATATTAAGTTATGCATGCCAGTGTGACACGACTCATGATTTATAGCTTAAACTTAAATATTTATTGAAAACTTAATCTGTTGCGGAAAAACTAATGTTATATTTTGTAATTAATTATAATTATTTTTCGATTTCCTGCAATTACGACGTTGATTTAGTTCCTATTTGTAAATCATGATTAGTTCGATTAACATGTTATCATTATCCTGGACGTTTTGTAACTAAGGTTCCTTACTACTAACTAGGCGTGGCAGAAAGTCAATAAAATATATTTCAATTTATAAATTGGACAATCAACTTGCAATCAGAGTGGTCATAAATAAATTATAGTCAATGTACTTGCAGCTGGTGCGAACGAAATACTTAATTATTATTTCAATTAATAAGACCCATTATTAAGTCGCTGTTAAACAATCAAAATCTACGTTATGGTTTACCAAAACTAATTTATTTTGTTAAGTAACCTTCTGTGAACTTATATTATCAATCAATACACATAATGAATATTGTTTATTAATTATACAGAGCAGACATAATGAGTTATTAAAATAATACGATTACGTCTTGTTGGTTTTCTAATTGACAGTGTTTAGTGATTTATGAAGATGAAATGTACTGCTACCATATTTTGGAACATTTTTGGGACATTAAATACATTGTAATGTATGCATGCATGTCAAATGTTGTATGTATTAGGAACTTATCACTGTACCAATACTTATTGCAAATAAATTATAATGATTAAAGTAGACAAACCTTTGTTAACGGAATATATTAGAGATGCAACGAATATTCGGCAACTATTCGGTATTCGGCCTATTCGGCCATTTTTTCCAGTATTCGGTATTCGGCCGAATAGTAAGTAGTATTCGGCCGAATACCGAATATCTTATAAAAGGAAATAAAAAAGCAATTTAACCAAAACATTTATTTATCAAATAATCATTAATTGTGAAAACAAGAGTATTGATGTTTTTTTAATATTTAAAATTAATTAAAGGCAAATTGTAATGAATAAAAACAAGTTTTTCAGCATTTGTTGGTAAGAGACGATTGCGCTTTTCTTCATACACAATACCTGCTTCTGAGAATAGTCTCTCACTATAAACACTACTGCACGGTGACGACAGGTATTTTTTAACAAATAATATAAGCTCCCAAAGCGAAGCCATTTTAGACAATATACATTATTTTGCGATATCATAAAATACAGCAAGTTGTGACACGACTTGCCGGGTACTGAGCCAAATACTCCCCGCCTCGTCATCGCCGCACGCACTGCACCAAAACGTGTCGTAACTTGTTCGCGTGAAGTGTACTGGATCTCCCGCCGAATATTCGGTATTCGGCTGAGACCGCCGCCGAATATTCGGTATTCGGCATTCGACCAAATCACTATTCGTTGCATCTCTAGAATATATCAGTATAGAATATTTCAGTTAAGTACTAACAGCCGTTCGGGTCGACCTGTCAGGTTAAGCTACGCTTGCCAGGGTTGGTCCGTGGATGGGTGACCATTTCTGCATACCGAGACTCCTCCGTGCCTCGGAAAGCACGTTAAGCCGTTGGTCCCGGCTGTTATTCGTGGATCTTTGACAGTCGTCAGAAGCCCAAAAGTCTGACAACCAGTCTTACCAAGGGGGAGTATTACCCAGTTACTGGGTTGTGGAGATCAGATAGGCAGTCGCTCCATGTAAAATACTGCTATTCAGCTGCATCCGGTTAGACTGGAAGCCGACCCCAATATAGTTGGGAAAAGGCTAGGCAGAACAGAATATTTCAGTTTTATTTAAATCAATTACGTGATACAACACTTACAACTTCAATAGGTACCTATATTCATAAATTTAATTAAATTTTTCTCTTATTTGAAAGAAGTAGATGGCCTTAAAACTTTAATTTTATTATTCAAACTTACACCTGCACCCTAATTGCATAATACAACACAATCACAATTTGTTTCGATTTGAAACAGATTTCTAATCCATTGCTTCATAAGTTGGAAAAAAAATCTGTTCTACAACGTAAATAACGCAATGAATGTTGTTGAAATGTCAAAATGAAACAAATTTCGCGAAATTGTTTACGAAAATGAGTTACGCAATTAGGGTACTGTTCTCAAGAATGCAGTAAAACAATACCAGAACATTGAAATTGGTATCGCACACCATTCGCATTTTACGAGTAGGTACACACGGCTACACATCAAGCTATACAAATCTAGTTTAAGCTGACCGCGCATTGAACGGAAATCCTATACAATGCGAGATCAGCATAACTTGGAAATGCATAGGTTGATGTGTAGTCGTGTGTACCTACATACTTCCATGTCGGGACTATCCGGACTATACCTCCAAATTTATGGCAGCAAGAGCGTGGACATGGATACAGTTCCTATATTATTTCGATACGTGTGTGGTTTTAACCTACCGAAGGTTACTGATACATTTTATTGACCACTTACTAAAGTGGTGTAACGGAAGATATATGACCGGCGGTAAATACCTACCTACGAATAATGGAGGCTTAGATTGGGCGAGGTCGCATTTTTAATTAAACCATTATGTACAATTATTTTGTGCTACTTGCGCCCCACGGCGTTTCGTTTACTGACAACACCACTGTAATGGCAGATCGACTGGTTTAAATAAATAAGTGCCCACACTGGCGCCTCAAATTATAGGGTCGTAATTATTTTAGATTTTTAATTACAAGACTTATTATTGCCGGAAATTAAGGCGGCAGTCAAAATATCCCTGAAGCTTTAGTGGTATGAGGAACAGGGTGTAAAGTTCACTCATCCACCATAGAAAAGGGAGGATCCTCCGACCAGACGGGTGTTGTGTCTGGCGGGCAACTGCCCCATCGGTTTAAAGTTGAAATCTTGTATGTATGTCGATCGCTCGGAGAACTCTAACTGTGCGATGCAGGATTTGTGTGACGTCATGTCTTTGATGCGTAGTTCGTATGTGGCGGTGTAACCGCTACAAAGCGATAAAATTAGGTGGAATTAAAAAAATACTTACGGATGTATTTAGTGGGCTTATTGGTAATTCGCCTGAATTTACTCGCCCGAAACGGGCCGTGCAAGTATTAGGTACGTAAACAGATTTATTATAATTGTTTACCCCCCCCCTCCCCCTTGACAGCAAAAGTAAGCAAAGCTCTTACCCCCCCTCCCATACTTACGTAAACATTGGTATATGCATTTTTCTTTTAACGTAAGTATTCTGTTTTTTTTATTGATTCATGAGCAATAGATTGACGAACGAAATTTAGACAAGTGAATAGCACGCGGTAATTCCCCTACTCGGTTCTAAGCGAGTACCTAAACGTATTCATTATTTGTGGGAATCCCCGAATATGCGTTTCGTTTTCAAGCATAGATAATGTGTGGGTTGCCATATGTGTAAAAAAGTAAAGAATTACTGCTGACGTAATCAGCACCTAGACCCCTCCACCCCCATGACATCAAAAATAAGAAAAGTATAGACCCCCCCCGCCCCCCTATAGTGCTTACGTAACATTTGAACGGTCCCAAACGGGCGAATCGACACTATTAAATAATATAATTTTTTCTTGGTGATGTCCTACTACAAATATAAATAAATAGATTTCTTGTTTTTTGAATATCGTTAAGTTCGGTTGTAATGAGCATTTAATATCTATTATACAGTGTGTCCGGACATGGACTAGCGATATTCTAAATACTTAAATATAAACTATTTTAAAGTGCAATTACACTCTAAGCTTGGGTCTAATAATACACTTGCCCGTTTTTGTGGTAATTAACAATTACTGATTGAATTGCATTATTTTTTGTTTTATTTTTCAACTTTCACATTTTTTTTTCAAAAGTTTTGGAATTGTGAATAGATTTTTTTGTAATGCAGACGGTAGAAAATATTATTGCCTTTCGAATAAGCTTATTTTTATCTCAGTATGTCTAAAACTTTGAGAGATATGATTTTTTTTTGTACTTGCATAGAGAATATTTCACGAAAAAAAGCAAAATGGCTCCCACATAGCGGGGAAGTGTATTGGACCCAAGCTTAGAGTGTAATTGTACTTTTAAATAGTTTATATTTAAGTATTTAGAATATCGCTAGTACATGTCCGGACACATTGTATATGGACTCACCCACTGCTCACCATTTTGAGGGTTATTGTCAAAATTATATTATTTACGTATGGATCCGGCCTTTTACAAGGTTCCGTCGATTATTTAAAGAGGTCCATCGCGGATCGTTAATAATTTTCTTAATACAATGTAATTTAAAACAATGTAATATGGTATTACCGTCGCTTGCGCCGTATAAGTGATATTTCATCGTTGTATAAATAATGAGGATGCTTCGCACGTACGCATGATTCGATAAATTTTATTATTATCCGTAAAAAGGTTTGGCAGCTTGAAGTGCAATGTCCGACATTCTCTCAATGCGGTAATACCACGAAAACTGAACTTGTGAAGTCTTTACCGTATTATTAAAATATCTACTCATTTTGTAAGGAGTAAAGCATCATTTTTCGTTGGGTACAGAAAACTATATACTTTAAAAAAATATCGATTCAGGACATTGGATAAAGGAATGAAAGAGTTTGCTTTATCCCACGCAAGTGTGTAGAATCAACAAGTAAAGTGTATTACTGCACTACTTACATGTACCTACAACGTAGGTACACCTACGTCATCATCATTACGATACTCGTGCTTTCCTTATTCCAATTTATTTAGGTTTGGCGAAGCACGTCTTATTCTTCCTTTTCCACTAGCAGGTATCTAAGAAATCACACATTCCTTCCACGTGCCATCTTTTTTAGGTTTCTGTATCCGAAGTGTGTCAAATGTAGCTCTATTACTAAACCTCCACTGCTCGTTTGTCCGTCCAACTGTCTATCAGCGGGCTATCTTATAAACCATAATAGGAGACAGTTGAAATTTTCACAGATCGTAAAGTATCTACAAATTGTTTATTTCTACATTCAAAATTATAATTTGTGTTGTATCGCCGCTATAACAATAAATAATAAAAATGAAATAAAGTTAATAATTAAAGGTGGTCCCCATTCAAGAAACGTGTTTTTTTCGGGATTTTTTGCTAGATCTTAATATGGTATGGAATCCTTCGTGTGCAAATTCGATTCGTACTTGGGAGGTTTTCTTGGCTCTCTTCCTATAGCCACCATATTTAACACTTTTCGTATTACATGTCAAATATATTCAGGGTGGCAGACTGTAACCATGAATTCAGTACATGATTCTGAAACACCCAGCGTTGAAATTTTTCGTTGGTTATTAAAAGAATCTGCTGTTTTATAGAAAAGTGTAATACCTACGTGGTCATAATGTACGGAACAGCAATTTTTTTGAAACGAAAACTTCTTTAGGCGCGTTGGGCATTTTTGAGATGGGACTAAACCATTGACTTCGCGACCTGTTACCAACACCGTGGAGTAAAATACATCAACGCGTTGATTTCGCGACACTGTTACGACACCAGCTTTTGACCATTAAAAAGACATCAACGCGTTGATTACCGCGGTGCCGATTTTTTTCAAGTTTTCACTTCTGTCGGCATTACCGGAGTGCCACTGTTTTTTTTTTCGCAGAAGTAATTAGAATCGTGTACTGAATTCATGGTAACAGGTTGTGCATCAATGTCTCTGTATGCTATATATCAAAACCACCACCAAAACGTAGCTAGACATTTTAAATCCATATTTGAAGTCTACAATGTCAGCTGTTTCCACATACGTCTGTGTCAGGTTCAAAGAGTAGATAGCAATCTGAGGGTAACCGACTTAAGTGTTAATTTCGACTTTAAACTGCACACTTGGCAATGGTTTTTGATAAAGCCGTATTTTTATTTGAAAATATAGCCGGCTCATTTCGACGTCGACGTCAGTCGCATATTTTCGCAAAGGTACGATCGATTCATGTAAATTATCGCGTTATTAACTTTAAATACGCATTTAATCTAACTTTATGATCTCGCCAATATAAAGGTGAGGTATGAAGCTGAGTAATGTGAAGATTTACGTCATTCTGGAGACATTGAGCGGGTTTCTTACTACTTGTCATTTTTCGATATCTTATACCATTTAAATAAAAGGTTAATATGTCAGGTATCGCTTTTTTCTTTGAGGGATATGAAGATATGCAATGGTGGATATATTCCACCCTTGCAAAGCGTTTTGGTTACCCATTTGTTTTGCGTGCAAAAGAGTGAAACATCTCTAAAACTTGAGAGTCTTCCAGTGAATAGTTTTCTACCTAAGGTTTACTAAGACTGTGGTGCCCGCCACATAGCGGCCGCAATTTACGTGAATGACATCACTGCGATCTGTAGGTATACAGTCATGAGCAAAAATATACATACACTTTGCAAAATTCAAAATTATTTTCTCGTGGATTAACGATTGCAACTTGATATAAGCCTTAAGTAGTGCGGGACTGTGGGTTCCAAAATACTATACAGGGTGGCAGGGACATCGACGCGAAAACTGTTATCATGGATTCAGTACACGATTCTGAACCCCGCTGCGTTAAATTTTTCGTCGGTTATTAAAAAAAATATCTTCTGTTACATAGACAATTGCAATACTTACCTACGCAGTCATAATGTATAGTTCCATACATTATGACCGCGTAGGCAGATTTTTTTTTTAAATAATCGACGAAAATCTTCAACGCAGGGGGTTCAGAATAAGCGGGAGGAAACGCCCGGGTGTCGCCATTGTGTGGATCGCCCGGGGGACACGGTGGAGCATACGGTGGAGTACTGCCCGGTTTGGGCGGAGTATCACCGTGTCCTCGTGGAGGCGATCGGCGGCGGTGATCTCTCGCGTCCGGTACTGGTTCGGGCCATGGTACGGAGCGAGAGGAAATGGGAAGCCGTCACCTCCTTCTGCGAAGCAGTAATGCTCTCGAATGAGGAGGAGGAATGCGTGAGGGAGAGGCAAATTTCGCGTCCTCACGCCCCTAACCGCCGCAGGAGGAGACGCCCTGGGCGTCGGGAATCACAGGCAGATTTCCGGCCATCGTAGGCGCGGGCTTGCGGACGGTGAGCAATGGGTGGCTCGCCGTTCGATAAGGACCAAGCCAGGGTCGACGGCGCGTTATGTTCCACGCGCGCCTCAAAGAGATGTCAGCAGAATTGACGGGGTCCGCTAGGGCCTATGCCTGCCGGGGTTGCGAATAAGGCTGAAAGGGAAATCGTGGCCCCCCGGCAACATGGCAAGTGAAGGAACACGGGTGGGTTTTAATCAGTAAGAGTCCGACACGTCCTGCCGCTCCACCTAGAGCGGGAGAAGTTATTTGATAATTTCTCACATAAAAAAAAGGGGGTTCAGAATCATGTACTGAATTCACGGTAACAGTTTTCGCGTCGATGTCCCTGCCACCCTGTATTCCTAACAACATACAATTACAATCGATACAGTAGGAGAAAATAACTCTGAAAAGTTGATAATTGCATAAATACATATTATTGCTTGTACCTACTTTGTCAAACTCATCTGTCTAACCCTTCAGAAAAACAAGGTGTGATGTTATGTAATGTGAAATCACTTAAATGTTATTTATGAAAGTAAGTTGGACTGTTTTCCTAGAGAGCGTTTTTTGACACTGAAAAGTCAAACCCCGGTGCCATTATTTTATGACAATTGTCACTGCGGCCGTTATGTGGCGGCCAACGCTCTTTTAAGAACCCATAGCTTTTGTGTGCAATTGTTCGAGTACATAATTATTTACTACTAGCTGCGCCCCGCGGTTTCACCCGCATAAGTCTCGATCCCGTGGGAAAAAAAAAGTATCCTATGTTCTTTTCCAGGGCATCATCTATATATGTGCCAAATTTCATCCAAATCCGTTCAGCCGTTTTAGCGTGAAGGCGTAACAAACAAACTGCCCATTGCCGCCCATTGTGTCACCCAATGTAAAATTTCTAAATTAATGTCTGTAATTTTTATGGTGTACATAATTAAGAATATTCTATCTATCTATCGTACTTTCGCATTTATAATCTTAAAGGAAGGATTATTATTACTTAGGTGAGAAAAGAGATGGAAATCCCTAGAAAGTACTCGTCTATAGTCAGAGTAAACTCATTAATAGTAAGCGAGGTCTTTGCGACTATTAGAGGCGGCACCTACGGTAGAACCTCTAAGAAATATACCATAAAGGCATCACATAAAAATAATAACCAGTACCTTACGCTTCCGAACTAGGAAATACATGAGACAATTTGAATACAATGGTTATAAAGACAATAATCGTGTCGAATGTAACTATTTGGAAGTTAGCCGCGTTGCACACTAGCGGAAAGTGGGCCGCCTTACTTCATATTATATGCTAATTATTTTGTTTCACACTACGAATAGATTTATTTTTATTTATATTTGTAATAATTGACGCGTGTGCCTACGTTTCCGGTAAAATTACACTTTTGTAATTTTTATACACGTTAGTATTCATTTTGAAGGTTGTTTCATGTTTTAGTCTAGTAGGTTTGCAAAAGAGTGTAGTGTCTACAGTTCTTTTAGGAAAGTCTACTAGCTACAGAAACCTATCTGAGGTGCTATCAAAATAGTTCAAGTCCTTTGTGTATTTAATTTTTTCTCAGTTATCTAATCATGGTCTGACAGTTTGAGTAATTTATGTGCCTTTTTTTGGTATTGTTCGTCGAATCGTTGAGCTCCTTAAATTCTGAGTTGAGCTGCACGATAACTGACAAATGCGTGCACTGACTGGACAGGCCCTCTCCATCTGTGTGGTGCTTTCCTCAAAAGACTAATTCAGACACCAATCTAGATGGTCTTCACAAGATCTGACCAAGATTATGTCTGGACTTAAAAAGATACTTCTAAGTTTGTTTCGGCCTTTCTTCTCAGAGTAGTCAGATGGGAAACGTCGGCCTCAACTAATTTTTAAAATATGATTGACGTGTAAAAGTGTTTGTACAAACCTACTTACTTACCGAAATAAAATCATTTATCATTTGGGTTGACTTATGTCCCGAAAGGAAAAAAAAAACGTGTGGCACTCGGGGACTGCCGCGGTAAAGTTATTGCATAGCATTTGTAACCTCCATACTTCTTATTTGTCAACGCTACACTTGTGATGATGACGTGATGACATCAAATAAAAATTACGTTCCCATGACAACATCACGTTGTCATGGGAACCGTCATTACATGGTAGGCGGAGTGGGGGGTGTTAGGTTTTATTTTCGTTACGTTACGGAATTTCTTGATTCGGTCGCCGCGCTCAAAGCCCGCGATAAAAGCTATGTAATAGCTTAAAAGAAAGGAGTAGAAAGTATTTATAGGTAATAAAATTAATGAATATATTGCACTGACTTACTGGCTAATGGCTACAGACTGCAGAATTAGTCATCATCAAAGTATAAGCACAATTTATTTCATGGTCAAAGACGCCAGCTGTTAGTCTTGTAATCCCTGATCATTATCAGCTCGATGAAAATGCAAGAGTCACTGATAACCAGTGATCGGATAATCGGATGCATATTTACCTAAAGTTCATTTTTGGTTAGGAAATTATGGAAGCGGCTTCTTAAAACATATATTTTTAAATATAAATCCCGGGATTCCAGAAAATTCGGGAATAAGGAACTAGTCTGTAACATGGTGAGGAAACGTCGTCTTTAGCATGTGATATTTATTAAAAAAAACAGGGTATTACATAATAATAATTATGTATTTACTTGAAGTTAATTTTAAGCTCCCCATCAATTTATGACTATGTTGAGTGTAAGAGGAATAGTAGGTAGTAGGTACACACGATTTGACTCTAATAAAAACAGCAGTTGATTCCGAAATCCCGGGATTTTTTCGATACAAAAGTGCATTCCATAATATTAGCCAACACCTTAAACTAAGTAAATATTCCTACACCCGATTTGATTCTATAGTAAAAATAACGAAATTTGTCGATTCCGAATTCCCGGGATTTTTTCGATACAAAAGTGCATTCCATATTAGCCAACACCTACACTTTAGGTAAATATGCATCCGATTATCCGATCACTACTGATAACGCAGAGGGAACATTTTATTTATCATAATCCTCTACATATTCTATTGTGGACCACTTAGCAGCGGCTTATAACTTACCTACCATTCACAACACACAATAATATGATAATAACATACATTTACTGCGTCTAATCCTATTTGGGACTGTATTGGTTCGGTTTGATCACGACTCGCGGCTTGGCAATGACAAAAGAAATATTCTGGTGTATTTGATTATCGAGTGAGCATTGATTCGGTCAATGAAACAGTCGATATCATTGTGCATTGTGGCTGAGTGGGCGTTTGCACTCTTAATTGGACACCTGTTAAGGACATTTGGATAAAAATCTAAAATTGTTGCTGCCTGTCTAAATGTTTATACTGTTTTGTTTAGTGAAAGATGATATGGCAAAGAAAACAATTCTGAGAAAGTGGCTAATAATTAATAATAATAAATAAAATTGACTGTCTCGTTGGTCTAGTGGTCGCAAGCGCTACTGCTGAGCATGAGGTCCTGGGTTCGATTCCCGGGTCGGGCAAAGTGTTATTGGGTTTTTCTATCTGAAATTTCTCAGTAGCAGCCCGGAGTCTGGATTTGTGCCCGGTTGATGGCAATAGGCTCGCCCCCTATTACATGGGACTTGAACATAACTGGCGAAATGTGGGTGTACCTGCTACAGGGACACCTCTGCCCAACCCTTCGGGGAAACAAGGCGTGATGTTATGTTATGTTATGTTAAATAAAATTGTTTATTTCAATTACAAAAGGCATTTATTTAGACCCAATAATATTGGAGATCACCTTTTAAGCAATAAATTTTTTGTGTTAGGAGACTCCGCGCTTCCACTTATCATTATCTTATGCAATTGAATGTAGACAATGTTAACATGCAGAAAAATTAAATAAATGGGTAACTTAAAATTATACAAAAATTAAAGAGTGAATGGTTTGCTAATGAATGAGCGTTATGCATAGAAAAAGGGCCAAGTCGCGCGTTTACGTGTGATTATGTGTGAGTATGGGTGAGAGTGTGAAGAGTGAGGGTGTGTAGTGTGTGAGTTATAATTAGCATATTTAGTTATATGTGCTATCCTTTAATATCCTATAATATATAGGAGCTAATGAAGATCTAACTAAAAATGCGCCAACTGGAGAAAAGGGTTAAGGCAGGGGAGAAGGATGATGTTAAAGGAAGAGATCCTAAGCTTAACCTACCATAAGTTAATGTTATTTGGTTGACATGAATGTTGATCCTATCAGACTTTCTTTAAAATTCCAAATTGCGACTCCAGAAAACGATTAGAGGTCGTGCACAGACAAAGCTTGCGGAATCAACAATTTGAAGCAGGGCCAGCCAAGTGAATCAAAGGTTCTTGGTCAATAGAGGTGATCAATTTGACATAAGTGGGGTCAAATGCAGGCTGATGACCTGAAAACAGGCATATCTGGTGAACACGAAGCAGTTCAATCGTCAGAAGATAAGATTCTCCTCATAAATCAAAAAGTTACTACGACCGTTATAAATAAAATTTGCCTTGGATAAATTACGTTCTCAATATCATCACCTGCGTAGCCTTTTCCCAACTATGTTGGGGTCGGCTTCCAGTCTATCCGGATGTAGCTGAATTCCAGTATTTTACATGGAGCGACTGCCTATCTGACCTCCACAACCTAGTTACTAGGTAACACGATACCCCTTGGTAAGACTGGTTGTCAGACTTTTGGGCTTCTAACTACGTCAAAGATCTACAAATGACAGCCGGGACCAAACGCTTAACATGCTTTCCGAGGCACGGAGGGGTCTTGGTATGTAAAGATGGTCACCCATTCACGGACCAATCGTGGCAAGCGTAGCTTAATCTAATCGATCGACCTGTAGATCTATTATTACTTAGCCACAAACCCCTCTATTAATAATAAATTACGTTCTCAATAATTAAAAGTAAATCAACATCGCCTTAATTGCTCATAGGTAGTTACAGGTCTACGGTACCCGGACACTACCAGCTGCGGTAGCAACGAATGTAGGTAGCAAATATACAACTGGCACAAAATAAAAGAACCCCATACGTAATCACAATAAAATGCGCTTGCGCCACTCAGGGCCGTGTCAAGGTCGAAAGCGTAACTTTTTTCGAGTTCGTTTCTCCATTTGCGTGCGGTTGGCAGTTTTGCTTTATTTTCTAGTTCCGGTTGTTACACTCTCAAACAACGGGTTCCTAAGGATATCTAAATGTTAATTGGTAACGCAATGTAGTTGAACGGAATTCTGTAGTGATCTTTATGATGGTCGTTTGGGTTTGCTTAGAAGCTTGGCTCTAATTTCATACTGATTGTCTTTGATAAGTAGTAGCCACCTGGTGGAAAGTGGTAACAGCAAATTGTTTTGATTTTATTTCCTCACACACTGACTTATTTATTAATTGTAAAATTTTAGGAAAATCGACTTCTTTCATAATGTTTGTTATTATGTGAGCACCAATGTATCTATCACATAATTAATTTATCTGTCGTTGCTTCATTTTTGAATTCTTTTTACTTATTGTGGTATAGTAATTTTATTCTAGGTGCATCGTCTTCACATATAATTATATAATTAATGTACCTATACACAATAATGTAAAACATTTTAAAAGAGTATAGTCCGTGCAATCCACGAAGATGCGCCCCACTTCGCGATTTCTGTACTGTAAGCTGAACTCTAGTACGGCGCGGAGCGGAGTGGGGCGCGTCTTCGTGGATTGCACGGACTATAACGGTGGAGTTTCTTGCCCATTCTTTTCCATACGAAAACTACTGTTTGGAAGGGAAATTCTATTTTTTTGTTAATTTTGGCGTTCAAAAGTGCCTATTTGAAATAAATGATTTAACTTAAACTTTGACTATGTAGAACAAACGACAAACCATTTGTAACAACGTCGCCAACCGTACAAAAAAAATATTGTTCATGTGCTTGTAATTTTATATGATGAAATGCGAAGTAGAAGTTACACTAACCAGCACCACACCTTTTTCGTGTAGAACGCGAGAATTACATACCTATTGACACAACACACACACAATATCACGCCTATATCCACCGAAGGGTTAGGCAGAGGGCTACCTTAGAGTACACCCATATTTTCCCCACATTTCTCCTTTAGAGGGATGATGCCTGGGTCAATAAAATAAATTCTATTTCGTCCGTCAGTCAGATAATAAAAAAATATTAGACACATATTTTTTGCTTCATTAAATAATCATATTAATAAAAAATTACTTGGATAAAACGCATTAAAGTTCGGGAGTGGGGGTCGCTACGTCACAAGTAAGTATTAAATCTACATACTCGTGACAACATGGCACATTTTAACTCAATGTATCGCCGTAATCTTTTGATAACGTAAAAAAAGAAAAAATATGTGTCCAATATCTTCTTTATATATATAATTCTTCTGTGAGTGTGTATGTCACTGAACTTCTCTCAAACGACTGGACCGATTTTGATGAAATTTTTTGTGTGTGTTCAAGGGGATCTGGGAATGGTTTAGATTCACAAAAAAAAAAAAAGTTTGAAATTTTCAAATTAAAGACGTGTAGACAGGACAACGTCTGTAGGGTCCGCTAGTTTTTTAATAATCTACAAGACGGACAATTTTTTTTTGTCATCGTCCCTATTTATAAATAATTTTTTGAGATTATTTATGTAGGTATCTTTATAGAGGTATGAGGAACAGGGTGTAAAGTTACTACTTATCATTATGTAGGTACAACTTTTCAACCAAATCTGAAATCGCGAAAAAAAAATCAGCTGTTCCCTACATTAATGTTCGCATAACCCGTCAAAATGTAGGGAACAGCAGATTTTGTTTTTTAAACTTATCCTGTATATACTCGTCGCGCGGTAAACTTTGCTTGCGCGATGCAGGATTTTGTGTGACGTCAGTGTATTGCGTAGTTCGCATGTGGCGTTGTATATACCACCACATCTTTATATACCTTTAGGTACCTATATGCAGGTTATAAAAGTGTTCCAATTCCTACTAATTACGAATTGTGTAGACTTATTGACCGTAATGGACAGAATCTGGTAGGTTTATTAACTTTGATTGATATTAAGTTGCAAACAAGTCTTAATAGTTGTTCAGTAATAGCCTTAGCACGACTATTTACTATTCTCGGCAGTAAGAATAGAGCACGATTAGTTCAACTATAGAAAGCGCTACCGCCTTCTTAGTACGTTAGGAATAGGGTCGATTGCTGGGGCGACCAGCAAAATTTTCACACGTTCAGTGCCGGGAGCTCTCTTGGAGGGTTCAACTAGTCACTTATGGGATGCCGGAAGCCCTCGCGGAGAGCTCATTTTAAATGTAGGTTTTCCTTAGCGAATACAGCATAATAAACCGTGAAAATAAAATCTTATGTACATTTTAACAAGATTTATTAGTACATGCGTTGGTTTTAAAATCCAAGAATTTCATTTTTTTTGTTCACGGTTAGTAATATTCACAAAAAAATTAAAAGGTTGGAAACTACTTATAACGACAACACCCCCTGAAAACACTATTTTACTTCGTTTTACAGTATTTTATAACACGTTTTTAAACCTTATGCCTTTGACTATCCGCGATGGTTAACTTTAGCGCAAACGTAATGCCGGCAACCCTCCCGGAGGGTTCACTCCCAATATGTATGATGGCATGACGTACGAGTTCTATGAAAAGTGGGTGGAGTCGAAAGTGTTAGTTGTAGACCGTAGAGTTTATGAAAAAGATCAATCGCGCACCTCTTTTTTTGTTTCATTACCAGTGTCTTTGTTCCCTACCCGTCGTCCTTCAAAGCAAGAGTGAACACGCATTTTCTGGGTACGTACGCTCATTCCACCATAGATCGTCCATCGGTTTCCACCAGGCGATGTCAAGGTCAAGAGCAGGACCACATATATTTTTTTCAAACATTCTTGGAATTTCGAACATTATTTTGACAACCTTCTTCGAACTTTTTTATTTCATCACATGGCAACCAAGGAGGTGACTCTGAAGATTTTATTTTTTATTTGGCTTGCGAATAGAAAATATTCGTTGTTCATCATTGATTCTGGAATTTATAATTAATTTACTCATTTTGAATTTCCGCGCATTATTTGAGAAAAGTACTATACAAGCCTTGGCCGCAACCAGGCATTGATGAACTCTGGACTCACGTATGTGTGTCTCGGCTTCGCCTCGGTCCACATTTTCTCGATCGTCCATCAATCATTTCAACTCAACTTCAAATCAATTATTTTTAACCGACTTCCAAAAGGAGGAGGTTATCAATTCAGGTTATCGACTGTATGTTGTTATTTTTTTTTTTGTATGTTTGTTACGCGATTACTCCGTCAATTATGAATTGATTTTGATGATTCTTTTTTTGTTTGGTAGATCATACTTCAGAGGTGGTCCCATATAAATTTTATTAACTTTACTTGGGTAGTTTTTGAGTTAGCTTCAATAATACGTATTTTTACCTCGCTTAGTATGTGGATGATATTATGATAACTTCTTGTCACTGTTATTTACATAGCAGGTAGTGGTATTCGAATTTGTGTGGGGTAGGTATCACAACTTAAAAGTGACAAATAAAAACTTATTACAAAAAAAAAAACAACCGACTTCAAAAAAAACACTACAAAGTGAAAAATAACTTTAATTTCGGAAGTCGGTGACAAAGAACGAAAATTCAAAACCAAAGACACCGACTTGTTATTTTTCACTTTGTAGTGTTTTTTTTGAAGTCGGTTGTTTTTTTTTTGTAAAAAGTTTTTTTCACTTTGTAGTGTTTTTTTGAAGTCGGTTGTTATTTTTTTTGTAAAAAGTTTTTTAATGTACCCAAAGATTAGGTATATTATCTATTCTCTACAAAAAAGCCAACATCTCGTGGAAAAACATTAGCTCCTAAGCAAACTAAGTAGAGAGGCTGATTTGACTACCCAGGGTATACCGGAGGCACTTTAGCATTCTTCCTCCTCCCCAAAAGGAGAGGAGGAAGAGGAGGAGGAGGATCGTGAGTCGTCACTTCTATATGAGTGAATCTATGTACATTAAGAGCGTTTATTGTGAAAGTGGGTAACGTCGCAATTAGATGTCAAATATTTCGCCTATTTTGATTAATTTGGCAATATTACTGTATGGAAATATGAAATGTGGCTAACTAGCGAACCAGAAATTAATAATGAATTGCAATAATAACACTGAATTTGATGTTGTAACCGTTTTAGTTGTAAAAAACGCATTTGGAAAGTTTCCAAATACTTTTTTTACATCTGAAACTAAATATTCGGTGTTACGATATTAATGATTGCATTTCATAATCAATATTTAAGTTCACTAGTTAGTCACATTTCTTATTTCCATAAAGTAATCTTGCCATAATCAAAACAGTTAAATATTTGACTGCCTCGTTGGTCTAGTGGTCGCAAGCGCTACTGCTGAGCATGAGGTCCTGGGTTCGATTCCCGGGTCGGGCAAAGTGTTATTGGGTTTTTCTATCTGAAATTTCTCAGTAGCAGCCCGGAGTCTGGATTTGTGCCCGGTTGATGGCAATAGGCTCGCCCCCTATTACATGGGACTTAAACATAACTGGCGAAATGTGGGTGTACCTGCTACAGGTACACCTCTGCTCAACCCTTCGGGGAAACAAGGCGTGATGTTATGTTATGTAAGTTAAATATTTGACAGCTATTTGTGACGTTGCCAACTTTAAGGATAACGCTCTTGATTGCTGCGGTAGATATATGATTAGATGGGATGCCACGTTCATCGGCATTTCCAATTACTCCTGCCTAGTTTGACCATTTCTTTTGGCTACGGACCTCTGGATCTTTTGCCTTTTAAAAGCAAAGCATTCTTCGTATGGAAATAAAGAAAATATCGTTGAACACTTACTTTAACAGCATATCAACCTTCTGCCTTAAAATAAAAACCCATTTTACATAAATTAAAAGGTAAATTAATGTCCGTAAGAATTAACTGACCAGTTAATGAATGTAGTGTTGGGCCACACCGACATTCCGTCATTAAGACATTGTGTTTATGTATGTATTGCTATTTGCATAGTGAGACAATTTCAGCGAACCTGCGTACCGGCTGCGTTAATTATATCACTCCGACTATCGATCTAATATCTAAACAGTAACTGTTTACAAGTACTGTGTTTATACGGCACATCAATTTGTTGGTCTACTTCACCTTGTTGGTACTTCGTGGGTGTGGGCTCATTGTTAGGTCTGTTCATAGACTTAATTAGCTAATAGCCTTTTGGTGTAGACTTCCAAAATGAAGTTTATAATAACGTCCTTCCGACCGATTTCGGTCACGACGGCCAATTTCAACGGCCTGGAGACCACACAAGTACACAGGCGACCAAGAAATGTCCAAAATAAACTCGGAAAGTACAGTGCAGGTAATTATTATTGTGTGTGTGAAACCAGGTACGTTTTCTCATTATAATCAAGTAATCACATCATCGGGTGTCATCGGACAAGAACGTTTCCGAATGCAAAACTTGACTGCAGAATCTGTCTAGCCTTTTCCCAACTATGTTGGGATCGGCTTCCAGTCTAACCGGATGCAGCTGAATACCAGTATTTTACATGGAGCGACTGCCTATCTGACCTCCGCAACCCAGTTACTGGGTAATACGATACCCCTTGGTAAGACTAGTTGTCAGACTTTCGGGCTTCTGACGACCCGTAACAACTGTCAAAGATCCACGAATGACAGCTGGGACCAACGGCTTAACGTGCTTTCCGAGGCACGGAGGAGTCTCGGTATGTAAAGATGGTCACCCATCCACGGACCAACCCCGGCAAGCGTAGCTTGACCTGATGGATCGACCGGTGTGGCTGTCATTACTTAGCCACGAGCTCCTCAAAACTTAACTGCAGAATACATAATTTAAATCGCAGGTATACTTACATAATTTCACTGCGCATTTAATGCTGTGGCTACATTGTCGCGATAAAGCGAACTTCACTTCGCTCGCTCTTTGTTTTCAGCGAGACAGCGAGACGTGGAGCGGTGTGTAAGAGAGAGCGCGCAACACTTAGCCGGCAGACGTTCGCACGGACGGAATAAATTCGCGGTAGGATTTTATCGCGCACTGGATTTTCAGCTCTCGGTGTTAAGCCGAGCGTTGAGAATCCCACGTGCTAAGAGTTGGGACGCACTCTCGTCCCAGCGCGTTAAAAAACACACTGTTGGATTTTCAACTCTCGGCGCTAAGCAGAGCGTTGAAAATCAAGTGCACGAAAAAAAAATCGCCGCGATTTTATATCGTCTGCTTGATGTTCATATGTCACTGCAGGGATCCAGCAGCAGATCAGGGTCAGGTATATGTGCCTGACACAAGCTGAGCTGGAATCCTATTTGGTTTAACCTGAAGACGCACACCGCAGTTTGTATGGTCGTTCTGTAAGTCGTAGTAAGATGGTAATAGCCATGATATAGTTATATCCCTAGGGATATAGTTATAAACCGTAATATAGTTATATGAAACCGGTACATAACTATCTTACTAGGAATTTAACTATGATACGAGCACGATCTAGTAATATAACTATTAGGGCACTCTGACCAAAATACAACTGTGACCAACTACGCGCGAGTCGAGCGAGCGCTACGTCGAAATCGGCTGTTACCATCTTACTGCGACATATTCATATAATACGTCAAAACTGTACATTGAACATTTTTTTTAAACCACGCCTCGTAGAAATTACTTTTCTAGAGTCTGATGTCGGAAATGTAGTGTTTAGATTTTGTCTGTTCGTCTGTTTTTCTGTTCCGGATAGGCGCAAAACAGCTGAATGGATTTCGATGTTTGGCACACAGTGGTTTATAACCTGGATTAACACATAGGTTACTTTTAGTAATATTTACTTTTTAGTAGTATAAATTGTTACCATGGATTCAGTACATGATTCTGTACCACCTGCGTTGAAATTTTTCGTCGGTAATTTTTTTAAATCAGCTCTTTCATAGAAAAGTGTACCTACGTGGTGAAAATGTATGGAACAGCTGATTTCTTTTTTAAATAACCGATGAAAAATTTCAACGCCACCTGCGTTGAAATTTTACAGAATCATGTACTGAATCCATGGTAACAGTTTTTGCGTCGACGTCCCTGCCACCCTGTATATTAATAAATAAATGTTGAACTTTTTTTAAATTGGTACTTGGTTTTTTTTCTTTATGCATATAATTTGTTATCATTTAATTGTGCTTTTGTGTGTTGTACTATTTCTTTTGCATAATATAACATAACATAACATAACATCACGCCTTGTTTCCCCGAAGGGACCACTAGACCAACGAGGCAGTCAATATTTCTTTTGCGTGCTCTAAATAAATCATTCTGACACGACAAGAGAGAGATTAATTAGTTAAAATGATCATGATCGTTTTAACGATACTATTTCTTTTCCAGCAAAAGAAAAGTTTGAATGAAAAACAAAAAAAACTCGACACAAACATTTTCTCCTTTCTCTTTCCTACTCTTAGACCCTGTTCATCATCTATCTATAACCTATTCATTGAGACCATTCCAATGAGCCCAAACACGATACCTGTGCTGTAAGTTGGTAAGGAATTTGATTATCCTGCTAATTCCAGGTGATGCTGCAGCATTAGTTCAAGGTAAGTATGTTCTTCTAATATAATTGAAATAACAGAATACCAAATTTCAGACCAGTAAAAGACGCTCACATCATCAGAAGATTATCAACCGTTTTCTGGTTGATGAATATTAACCAGAAAACAGCTGATAATCTTCAAAGGGCTGAACCGATTTGTGTCCGGTAAAACATGTCTAAGAACCATCACTAGAAAACCTGCTTTCAAATAAAAAAAACCTCATTCAAATCGGTTCACCCGTTTAAAAGCTACGGTGCCACAGACACACACACATAGCGGTCAAACTTTTAACACCCCACTGTTTGCATCGGGGGTTATTAAATGTTGTCTTTGTGGATCTGGTAAAGAAAACAAATACTAATATTATTATGACTGTATTTATTTATGTTCACTTTTTACAAAATACTCAAATCTAAAATCTTTAAGCAATGGCAAGTAATCGTCGAGACATAGAACTAATAGAGTTATTCATAAACTAAAGTAAGATTTACAGTTTTAATAGTTAACTTGAAATATTACAACTAAAAGAAATAAATAACTATGTATTTATAAATAACGATGTGTAAGAGAGAATACGTTGAAATATTGACAGTTCACATAATATTTTAAAGCACTTTAATATTTAGTCATATCATAGCCAAGCTCACAGTAAAAATAAATTAACACATTCAGAAATATCCTAAGTTGTATAAATGTACAAGTTTTAATCATTTATTCGGTGGAAAGTCTAGCGTTGTGTATGTGGGTCTAGTGCGGGGGACTAGGGGGCGGCGGGGGCGGGGGTGGGTTTTCCCCCCCTCTACCGTCGAGCTGAGAGAAGCCTCCCCCTCTTCAGGCAAGTATGGGGCTCTAGGGCTTAGTACTAAAGCTTTGTATGATGAGTGAGAGTCGGCTATGCTTCGTCCATCACCTTCATCTCGTCGCGACATCTCGGAGAACGGCGACACGGATCGTTTCTCGATACCACTCGGTCCTGGAGTTTCTTCTTTCGGTTTTAACTCGTAAGCATTCTCTTCCTTTCTCTTTGGTTCTGTATCTTTCTTGAATTTCGTCTGTCTTTCAATGATTTCTGCTGTGGTTAGGTCAGAACCTTGCACGTCTGTTTCTAGAGGCGGTGCTGATAGCCAAGGTCGAGAGGAATTGCTACCACACCAACGTTCTTCGTTTTCACTTGCATCGCCCAAAAGGCCAAGTTTCTCCAAGTTTTGGAGTAGCAAGTTCTCGCTAGAGCTGGCGGCTCTCATTTCAGTCTTAGATTCTTCAGCTAGCAGCAACTCTGCTAGCGGTGGTGCAAGACCAAGTCCTATATTCCTTTCGTGGTAGACTTCGGAAATTGTCGGAGTTAGTTCTCCACTCATATGTCTGACTTGAGCCATGGAATCTCGGCTGCTTGTTCCCATTTTTGGTCTCGGCGTCCGTTTGGACGTTGAAGGTTGAGCCATTGTCTGTTCAGTCTTGTCTTCTTCGGATCTCCTTGGTTGTGCTGAAGCAAGGTCATAGAAAGCGTCGAGGTATCTTGCGTGGGCATGATCTGGTCTTCTTCGTAAGACTGTATCGTGTCCTGAGCTTTCCCAGTCTGAGTCATCAGATGGTGGTCTTCTTGTGTATAGAGTTCTTATTTTCGTTTGGTGTGCGAGTGCTAAGGACACGTCTCGGGGAGGTGCGGAGGTAGGTGCGGGCGGGGCGGCGGGAGGGGAGGGTGTGAAGGCAGCGTCACTCTCCCCTCTGTACCGCGGCGGAGGCGGCGCGGGGGGCGGGGCGGTGCGGCCGTCGGGCTCGCCGCGCCCTACTTCTGTAGAGGAGGCGGATCCTCGGACGTACATAGTGAAGGCGCCGCCGCATGATCCTAGAGGTAGAGGTGGTGGAGGCACCGATGATACACTTTCTTCTGTGGAAGAAAACGGGGGATTAAATACTTCACTCCACGCTTTGCATAACGATGATAGAGATGTTAATTTTGGTATTTTAAAACAGTGGATGTCAGACAAGTTTGGTAAACTACGTATAGTATTAATCAAAGTATGTATGAAGTACTTACGACGATGTTGTCTCGGAGGTGGTTCTCCATCAGAGTGAGGTTCTAAATCACCGTCATCAATAGAGGCAAGTGACTCAACGCTCGAGCTCGACTCCAAACTGAGACTACGTGGGGCTTCTTGCGTGTCTGTGGAAGAATTTTGTGGTCAGTATGTCTTTGTAGATAACTAAATCAGCACTTGAGAATAGCTCTGTTGCTTTAAATTTTTAACTGCGCTCCAAAACAATATTATCTTCGCATTAATATTGACCACCTAACGACACATTCCACGTTTCCATGTTTTTACTATTTCTAAACACCTTCATTCACCGTTGAACACTTGAGGGGCTTGTGGCTAATTAATAATAGCCGTACGGATTGATCAATCAGGTTAAGCTACGCTTGCCGCGGTTGGTCCGTGGATGGGTGACCAAGACCCCTCTGTGCCTCGGAAAGCACGTAAAGCCGGCCCCGGCTGTGATTTTTAGATCTTTGACAGTTGTTACTGGTCGGCAGAAGCCCGAAAGTCTGACGACAAGTCTTAGCAAGGGATTTCGTGTTACCCAGTCATTGAGTTGTGGAGGTCAGATAGGCAGCCGCTCCATGTAAAATACTGATATTCAACTGCATCCGGTTAGACTGGAAGCTGACCCCAAAATAGTTGGAAAAAGACTAGGCAGATTGATTGATGAAAGCAAAATGAAAATGTTTCCAAGAATTCTGTTAATATACACATAACATAACATCACGCCTGTAATCCCCGAAGGGTTAGGTAGAGGTATACCCATAGGACACCCACATTTTGCCAGTTATGTTTAAGATCCATGTAATAGGAGGCGAGCCTATTGCCATCAACCGGGCACAAATCCAGACTCCGGGCTGCTACTGAAAAATTCCAGATGGAAAAACCCAATAACACTTCTTTTGTTAATATCTTACCAAATAACGCGAGTAGTGCCTGTAGCACAAACTGTATGTGTCTCCTGTTGGCAGCCTTGCCGGTGCGAAGCGTTACTTCATCCTGACCCACCTCAGCCAGGTCAAAGCCCAGGGATGCTAGGAGTTCGTGGCAACCGTTCACTCGCCATAATCTGATGAATATTAAAAGTCAATTAGTGAAAGTTGACCCACATTATTTACATTTTTAGTTTTTGATAAGATGAAAAACGAAGAACAAGGAAAAGAAGGAAAGAGAAGAGATGGAGGGCGGGGGGTAAGATTATCTTACTAGCATTGTAAATAATTACTGCAGAGAGTCAGAAATAAAGGCTTACTTAATATTGCTGACAGTTCAAAGCCGGATTCGGAGGTTATTATGATAAAACCAAAAAAATAAAAAATAATACATAGTAACAACTGAAAGCCCGTTGATCTCTTCTCTTCTGGTGTCAGAGTTTTAAAGCCGCCCATGGGCCTCTGACCTGGCTTCAAATGCCGTCGAGAAATATCTCTCAGGCATGCCGGTTTTTTCCTCACGATGTTTTCCTTCACCGTTTTTGAAGCAAGTATCATATAATACGCACACGAATCCAAAAATTCAAAGGCCATGGGTTCGAACTCAAGACCTATGACTTGGCAGTCTGACGGACACACAACTAGGCTATCACTGCTGTTAGCCGTTGATAAGATTGCATGATTGAAGATCCCAAAAAGAAAACCATCTGCATAAATGTTCGAAAATCTGCATAAATGCGGTTCTGCAGTACGTCCGCCATGTTTGCCGAAGCGCGTACGAACTTTTACGCAATAAGACGCAAGCGTGTGGCGTCACTGTTGAGCAGAGTACGCGGCAGCAGCAACATTCTGAAGGTAGTTTCGAGTAAATTTCAGTGTCCGATGCACTCGCTCTGGGTAAGCATCGTGGTTGGGACGGTAAAATAAAATGTTTTAATTGTTATTTATATTTATATTCTTACCTACTAACATAGTTTATAAGCTCTTTACTAACCATAATGGATCATGTTGTCTGACATAAATAAATAAATTAAATAAATGTCTGCATAAGTCAGTTTCATAACGGTAAATACACCATAATATATGAAGAAGATTAAGGGAGGAGAAAAATTTACGAAGAAATGAAATGGAATGCAATTGAAATGAAGATGAACTCAAAGATACTTCCGTAACCTATATAGTTGAAGTAAAGGATCCTGCAATAAGTAAAAGATACGAACCTGACGTTGACAGCGACTTCAATGGTGTCTGTGTCGGAGTTCTTGACGGAGAACTGTGAGATGACGGAGCGAATCACGCCGATGATATCGTCCGCGACGTCGCCGTTCGATATCAGCTTTGATAGCGCTTGGAGGGTTGTTGATGTTAGACCTGAGATAAGAAAAGTGAGTCTCTAAATTCAATGTTAAGTACTTATGCGAACTGTTCAGGTTAAAATTGTTGGAATTTGGACTTTGTGCCGCAGAAGTTAAGATTGCAGATAAAATGTGACGTTTGTGCAAGATATGATGTATAGAACTTACCTAAAAGGGCTTGCAAACTAGCAGAGCATTGGGTTAGTCTTTCTTCGGGATCACTTTGAGGGAAGAACACACTCGACGGAATACCATTCGCCGCTGGCTCGAACCTGAGAACAAAGACAACATTTGGTTCTATTGACTTTTCTATCAAAAGAGCACTTTTTAGGGTTCCGTACCCAAAGGGTGCCAAACGGAGCAATATTACTAAGCCTCCGCGGTCCGTCTGTCAGTCAGCGGCTTACTGTATCTTATGAAATTTAATATAGGTAAACAGTAGTAATGGTAATAACAACAAAAAAAAACAGTGGTACTCCGGGAGTGCCGACAGAAGTGAACACTTGAACAAGATCGCCTTGGTAGAAGAAAAATACTTGTATGGAACATTGGTCCGTAAGCTTATCTAAATAAAGAGCACAATCGCGTTTGCAAAAATGAGGTATCGTTAACGGTGTCGCGAGTTCAATTGTTTTTTCCCATCTCAAAAATGCCCAACGCGCCTAAAGAAGTTTTCACTTCAACAATAAAATTAAAATAAAGTAAAAAATTCAAGGAATGTTTTTTGGGCATTTTTTGCTAAATATTGTACGGTGGTACGGAACCCTTCATGTGCCAGTCCGACTCGCACTTGGCCGGTGTTTCTCAGTAATTAGAACCACATTAAGCTCATGTTCGCACGGACGTAAAAATATCGCGGCGGGATTTTTTCACACACTGGATTTTCAACGCTCTGCTTAGCACCGAGAGTTGAAAATCCAACAGTGTGTTTTTCGACGCGTCGGGATGTACTCTGTTCAATTCTAATGCGCGATAAAAACCCACCGCGATATTTTTACGTCCGTGCGAACGTGGGCTTATTTGTTCTGCATACAGGGGTACCAGCGCTCATCTATGACATGTATGAACTTGGACGAAGCGAATCGTTGCACGTGATCTCTTCTCTTCTTCTTAGTGGTCTACCTCATCGGATAAAGAGATAATTTATGAATGTAGAACTATTCCAAGACACAATATTAGGAGGATCTTACCTAAATCCAACGCTCATGAGCAGTTCCCGCCAGCCGTTGATGCTGCCTGCCTTGTTCTCAATACTCTTCTGTGTGGTGTACATGGCATTCTTCTGTCCTCTCACTATCCTCTGTAGGGACTTCTCGACGAGGTGTAAGCATACTCGTAGTGCATCCCTAAAAATAAATCGGTTATTATTTGAGGTCCATTTCATCTTTTGATTTATCCCCGATCTCTAAAAGCGTAATTTAACACTTCTGATCAGCATATATGCTGTCAAAATTCTGTTAGAAAGCCGAGGTTGGTTTGTGGATGTGATGAATTAGTGGATTGGTGTCAGCTATCCAATCCTATAGAATCCGACAGAGTTTTTACTTCAGAACGATTGTCTAGAGGAGCGTCAGAGCGGAGAGAGAGATTACTGTTATTTATTTTGAATATTTGCGAAGACTTCTCCAAAGCCTGAAAGCTTATCTATATGCCTTTATTTTTATCTATTCTTCTCACCTGCACTTATCAGGGGCCGCCAACAGTTCACACAAAGCCTGGCCCATGAGTGCGACCTTGTTGCTGAGGCGCACGTTAGCTCCCACTAAGACCAGGCCAGCCCAATGGGCCGGGTGTGCGAAGTGCTTCGTATGACGGACTGTCTGCATCGCGTCACCGAGAGCCCTGTAGAACAGAGATATTGCTATACAATTTGTAATTAAAACTCCAATCTGGGCCAAAAAAACGCGGTAACGCAAGATTAAGATCCAAATACGTCCTCATTGGATTCTTCATGAACAACATGATCGTCAGTTTTTGACGCCACTTCTTCCAAGCACAAGCAAGTGGTGAATAGTGGGCGTTTTGTGCGCTGATATACATGCTAAAAATACAGCTTTTAACTTTCAAAAAGTGGTGATTTAAATTTGACAACCTAAATTATTTACTCGGCATCGCAGCTTCCCTGCAGCAGTGCAGAGTAAAGCGCTCGATACAGTACCTTGGTGGCAG
Source organism: Agrochola lychnidis (assembly GCA_963680765.1). Taxonomy (NCBI): domain Eukaryota; kingdom Metazoa; phylum Arthropoda; class Insecta; order Lepidoptera; family Noctuidae; genus Agrochola; species Agrochola lychnidis. Next base: position 9,165,248 of record OY796868.1, on the reverse strand, counting down.
TAAATATATTGCAAGGCTGCCCATAAGGTCATTAGTATGGCGTGCCCCTCTGCCCGCGAGTAATGCTTGGCATAGACGTGATTCTCCTTCTCCTGCGAGAGTCACGTCTTCACTCTCCTCGACCTACATATATACGCTTGAAAAGTCCTCTTACTTTATGTAGTTTACTTAGTCACGCGGTTTCCCGGATGCAGCAGTGCAAAGAAAAACACTCTATACAGTATCTAGAGGTGTTGACCATAAGGTCAGTAATATTGCGCGAACTCTAGCCGGTAATAGTGTTCGGTATAGACGTGAAACTCCTCCTGCGAGGCTGACGATTTCAATCTCTTTCTACTATATGACCTTGAAAAGTCTCTTAAATATAAGTACTTACTTAGCAACGCAGCTTTCCTGCAGCAGTGTGGAGTAAAGCGATCGATACAATATCTCGGTGGCAGTATCTTGCGGAGTTAGCCATAAGGTCAGAAGTACAGCGTGCGCTCCGGCCGCGAGTAACGCTCGGCATAGACGTGATACTCCTTCTCCTGCGAGGTTTACGTCTTCGTTCTCTAAGGCTGAAGACCCTAAATAACCTTAAGAAGCCTTCTACATGTATGTACTTACTTGGCAACACGGCTTCCCTGCAGCAGTGCAGAGTAAAGCGATCGATACAGTATCTTGGTGGCAGTATCTTGCGGGGCTGGCCATAAGGTCAGTAGTATGGCGTGCGCTCCGGCTGCGAGTAACGCTCGGCATAGACGTGATACTCCTTCTCCTGCGAGGCTCACGTCTTCGCTCTCTTCGGCTGAAGAGCCTTGGAGGGCAGCGCTTGATGGTGCGCAAGATATTACCACCTGGGAAGCATACATATTATTAATAGACTACTGACAAGTGTACGATAGAACAGAAAAGGGGTTTTATCCTGTTTGAATATGATGGAATTTATGAACCTATCTATTATTGTTAAGATTTCACCAGTGTTATTAGACATCCCATACATGTATATTTGTACGCGAAAAAGCAAAACATAGAGAACCTATCCTACTAATATTATAAAGGCGAAAGTTTGTGAGTGTGTGGGGGTGTGTGTGTGTGTGTGTGTGTGTATGTTTGTCTCTTCTTCACGCTCAAACGGCAGAACGGATTTGGATGAAATTTGGCACACATATAGTTTATAACCTGAAATAACACATTTTTATCCCGATATTCCCACGGGATAGCAATGTAATAATTGTAACATCTTGCACACTGTTGTAACCTATATTTACAAATAAAGAATATTGATTGATTGATTGATATGTTAGAATTATAATTTTAACAAATTAATCATTTACAAACATGTATAAGTAGTTCTATTACCATGTTATAAAGCAAATTAATATACTCTAGTCTATTCTAACAGTTCCAAAAAGAAATACAGAAGAATTGCATGATCTGATAAGTTTCGCACAACATGACGACCAAAGACAGGTAAATTGAAATCATAAGAAAAGTATATTCTGAAACTTACCAATCTGGCGGTGATCTTGAGATTCATAATTTCTGATGCAGTGAGCATGAACTCTGAAGCTGGCGGCAACTCTTCATTACTTGGAGGCATTTCGGAATCTATGGCAAAACAACCATATTACAGATAAATACTTATAAGTATTTAAAATTATAACATAAAATCTAATCTAATCTAATTTATTCAATGTAATTTAATTTATTTGTTGTAATCAATTGTATTACTTGTTTTAATTAATTAATTACGTTATTATCTGCGCATAATGTAGTGCATGCTTTGCTTTTCTAAAGTAATGAGGCGCTTAGACTTAAGTTTGCAATGTACTAATTATAAGTAATAGTGTACTCATTGTTGAAGAGCCTAATAATAAATAAATAAAGTATTTAGACAAGACTATACCAAACAATTATCGGGTCATTTGACTTTTAAATCAAAGTCATAAGGTTTAAATTGTCAAGATTAGGACGCAGGTGTACTATACTGACAAATACACTGATTTACGTACTTTCGTCTTCATTTTCCGTAGAGGTATCGGCAGCACCGCTGCTAGTATTCAGCAATCGCTTTGCTTGTGAGTCCACCTGCAAAGAATTCATCAAATTACTACAATAGAAACAAAAAAAAAAACATCGATAACAGTATAGCTATAGTAAGAGGTGTCCTTCAAGGCACAATACAGGGTGGCAGGGACATCGACGCGAAAATGTTACCATGGATTCAGTACATGATTCTGAACTAACCAACGAATAATTTCAATGCAGGGGGCATTGAAATTACATACATACATACATAAACTCACGCCTTCTTCCCATGGGGGTAGGCAGAAACTACAGAACGCCACCTGCTACGATCCTTACATAGTCCTTTTGCCTCGTTTACGTTCATACATCTGGTCATACACGCACGCCGGTTGCGAGTACTACGCACCTGGCCTTTCTGAAGAACATCACCAATAAGGTCAGTATATGTCCTCCTAGGGCGTCCCCGCCCGGCCTTTCCCTTTACATCAGCCTTGTAAATACATTTTGTTAGTCGCCTTTCATTCATTCTCTCAACATGCCCAAACCATCTCAGCATACCCTTTTCAATTTTTGTCACTACATCTTCTTTTAAATCACACCGCTGTCTTATCACATCATTCCTCAGCCTATCATTCATAGTCAGGCCACACATGCTTCGCAAGGAACGCATTTCCACAGCATTTATTCTACTTTCATGTTGTTTTTGCCACACCCAACATTCACTACCATACATAAGCGTGGGCACCAGCACACCATTGTGAACAGCCAGTCGAGCCTTTTTAGACATCGACTGGTTGGTCACAATCGCATGTATAGCACCATTCACTTTGTTTCCCGCGTTTACTCTCTTTTCCACATCTCCATCAATCTTCCCATCCCTTGTAAACAGACTCCCCAAATATATAAACTCACTTACTTACTCCACACTCTTATCATTTATTTTCACATCACACACCGATACATCCTCTCCTCTTTCAAACACCTTCGTCTTATTCACATTTATATTCATCCCTTTCCTCTTATATGCTTCACCCATCACAGTCACCATGTCTTGCAACTGTTCTGCTGATGATGCAAGTAGAACTTGATCATCTGCGTAGATAAGGCATTTGACAGGCAACTCATTCATCCTCAATCCGCACTCACCCTCTTTCAAATCTATCAGACAACTATCCATGTACAAGTTGAACAGCCACGGTGACGCTACACAACCCTGTCTAACACCCCTCGAGATGCAGAACCAGTTCGTGTATGCCCCATTTATCCTAACACAAGCACTGGAATCCTTGTATAAAGATTTCAGTGCCCGTACCAAGCGCCAGTCCACACCGTACTTGGATAGTGTCGACCACAGTTCTTCCCTCCACACACTATCATAGGCCTTCTCCAAATCAATGAAAGCACAATAGACGTTCTTGTGCTTTGCTAGATGTTTTTCGGTTATGCACCTTAGGGAGAAGATCTGATCCATACAGCCCATTCCCTCTCTAAATCCTGCCTGTACATCCCATATTTTCTCATCTGTCACTTTTATCACTCTATTTATCAAAACCTTCGCATACAGTTTGCCGACAACGCTCAAAAGACTAATGCCGCGGTAGTTTTTACACTCCTGCTGAGAGCCTTTTCCCTTATATAGTGGTACGATTACAGCCTTGCACCAATCATCCGGCACACGGCCATATCTCCAACACATATTAAAGATTCGGCACAACAGGCTTGCTACCACCCCATCACCGCCCTTCAGCATTTCAGCAGACACTCTGTCGTACCCTGCAGCTTTCCCAACTTTCATCCCTTTCAGCGCTCTTATAATCTCATCTATTTCTATCGCATTTTCGTCATCTACATCTGAGTTTGGGTCTTCAAAACTGGCGTCTGCCCAGTTACCCACTCCTTGCACACTATCCTGACAGCTAAATAAACTTTCAAAGTATCCCTTCCAACGTTCCAAGAACTTACATTCTTCGCTTAGTAAACATCCATCTTCTGCTCTTATAATATTCATACTCGATGTTTCTGTTACTCCGCGAGCCAATCTTACCTGTTTCCAGAACAGCTTAACATTGACCCTGAAGTTATCAGAGAACTTCCTGTTATACTTTTCTTCCTTTTCATCCTTCTTAATTTTTACCATCTCTTTCACTTTAATTTTCATTTCGGAGTATTTCTTCTTCACTCTTTCCAAATCATCTGAATCATCTGTTACATTCGTTGTCCCATTCATCCTATTTTGGGCCTTACAGGCTAAAACATTAAGCCAGGCCTCTTTTTTCTTCCTCACAACCTCTTTTACTTCACCATCTACCCAAGAATCATTCGTTCTACTACCACATTTTCTCTTCGCCAGACCACATACTTTTGTGGCTACATGCACCATACTACTTTTCACTATATCCCATACTTCTTCTAGACTGTAATCATTAGCATCATCAAATATTTTATCCGTCTTCACTTTCACTTCCATCTTATATTCCTCTTTTACTTTCAATTCTTGCAGTCTTTCTACTTTTATTCTTTCTAGAGCAGTCACAGGAACTCGAACTCGGTGCCACCAAGACCTGAACAGACCATCCATCCGACACATAACCAGATAATGATCAGTCCCTACATTAACACCCCGATATACTCTAGTGTCTGTGACTTTACTCTTTAATCTTCCATCAACAATCACAAAGTCGATCATACTTCTACTGTCTTGCCTTTCCCACGTATACCTGTGAACCTTTCTATGATTAAACATAGTGTTCATAACAGACAGATTCCTCTCTACACATATCTCTAGCAAATTGATCCCATTCTCATTCACTCTTTCATCCCCAAATGCACCTAACACTTTTTCATACCCATTCCTCTTCACACCAACCCAACCATTAAAGTCTCCAAGCATAACAATCTTCTCGTTTGACCTACATCCATTCACTAAATCCCTTACACTGCCCCAAAATTCGTCCCGCTCCGAAGGTGAGCTTCCTATATCGGGTGCATAAACGCACAAAATAAAAATAGAGTTTAGGCCCACCTTGGTTCTTACCCATAGAATCCTGGGACTCACACAAACATAATCTTTCACACATTTCATCATCCGCTCGGACAGGACCACCCCCACACCCTGACTGGCCCTATGTGTCTCTTGAACACCGGACCAAATTGCGGTCAGAGTACCGTGTTTGGATATGTCCACTCCCTTTCTTTTCGTCTCATTCACACATAACATATCTATCCTTTTATTCTTCACCAACTCACACACCTCATCCATCTTATCTTTTATACCTCCCTGCACATTCAGCGTAGCTAAGCGACATTCCGCCGCTCGCTTTTCGCCCCGTGGAAACAACTGACGTGGTGTGTGGCGAGCATCACCGCCGCCTCCGAGTTGATTATTATTTGAATTACTCATTTAGTTCCCACGAAAAGCAGAGGAAAAAATCTGTCAACACTCTACAGAGCCCCGCATGTAGAGGTAAGGCTTGTTAGTGCCTGGGGGCGCCCGATCCCAGACAACAGGCACGCTCGCGACTAGGCTCCCCCCTAGTCATGCAGCTCTCGGCACGGCAACCTTAGCTTGGGTGTGTGTTGTTCCTACCACACAGCAGGAAACAATAAAATGCCCCAGCTGTTCCCTTAGTCGCTTTTTACGACATCAACGGGATGAGATGGAATGGTTCTATTCTACTGCCCGGAGACCACACGGGGGTAATACAGCATTGAAATTATTCGTTGGTTATTTTGTTTTTAATCTGCTGTTTCATAGAAAAATGCAATAGCTACGCGGTCAAAATGTATGAAAAAGCTGTTGTTGTTTTTGCTTCAACGCACAATCATGTACTGAATCCATGGTAACAGTTTTCGCGTCGATGTGTCCCTGCCACCCTGTATACTAGGTCCAATACTCAACAAAAAATTATAATAATAAATGCAAGTGTGATTTTAAGAAGTGATCCTCAAGGTACTCTAATGGTCTAAAGACGGATCCATACCAGCCGTAAGCACATCCACACCTGCGCACGCGCACGAACTGTGCGGTTCGCGTGCATCTTAGGAACATAGTATGGACATCTTCACTTCACGGTTCGTGCGCGTGAGATTCCATTGTGCAGGTGTGGATCCTTGCACGCGAACCGTTCGCAACATGCGCGCGCGCGTCCATAACCATTTGAGGCGCTGCGCGTGCGTTGACCCAATACTCAAAAGAGCAATTAAATCTGTATAGAACTGTCCTAAATATTGGCCTGTAAGGTCTTTTCCCAGCAGTGGGACTTTATTTATGCTGGCAACAAGAGTGTACTGACCACTTCTCCGGGACTGAGAACAATGGCGGGAGTCTTCCAACAGATATGAGTGGCGAAGTGTATGCATTCAGCTTGCGTCAGTTGTGACAGTACTGCTTCTTTAGATGCCTGTGGACAGAAACACAATATTTAATTAAATTAAGGAGAAAATGTGTAAGAAATTGAACTTTCTTGTAAAAGAAATGCTTGTAAACAATGACGTCTAAATGATGTTGCCCTTTGTATATATATCGCACCTTCGGTGCAACAAAGTCACAATTCAGGACAGTTTTTTGTTGACTTTTATTTGGATTTTTTGATAATTCAACACAAGACTTTTAACTTAAAACTATAGCAAACAAAATAAACAATTAATTTTATCATGATTTCAAACCTACTATAAATAGTAAATATAGAAATCCAGAAGTGAGGAAATAAATGTGAAAAAAAACAATTGAAATCCTCTTCTGTAAAATTAAAAAACTTGCTGTTGTGACTTTGTTGCACCGAAGGTGCGATATATACATATTTTATTTATTGCGGATCACACATAAAGGTACATACAATCCATATAGTATTAGTAACAAAGACTTAGAAACTATGTTAGTAAAACTTACAAACTAACCAAACAACAACTAATAACTACGTGGCTCAACACATGTTGGTACGTGCCTCCGCATCCAGTGCCTAATAAAGGGGTTGTCCACCTTGTCGACCAATGTTTTTAGGATGCTGTTGGAGCTTTCGCGCAACCTTGGGTAGGTTATTATTGTTATTATTGACGCCGCCCGCTTTCTCATTAAGGCATGAAAATCGTCAACACGGGCTTCTGCGAACATCTGCGAAGCGCTGCAGAAGCGCGAAAGCCCCATCAACATCCTGAACCCATTATTATATTGAACGCATAGGACGTTGTAGGCCCTCTGCGTATACTTCACCCACAAGCACAAAGGACATTGATATGTTCTCATTCTATTTACCACAAAATTCGAGCGCCCTAAAATTACTCGGTTTCATTTTTTTGAAGGGTCTTGCCACTGCTGCTTTAGTTGTTGACCGTATTTTTTTTTTAATTCTAGGTACAGTAGGTCCTTACCTGATAGTCAATAAGTGGCGTGACGCGAAGCATATCGGCTACAAGTTCAGCTTCCTTCAGTTGCGCGTGCGCAGCTGCCCATCGTGCGCCTCCCACTCTTGGAGCTCCTACCACTAGACAACGCATGCCTGCTTCTGCATTGTTAGCGTTCGCATTCGATGCTCCTGGGAAGCAAAAAAAGAGGGACAGTTTAAGAGAAAGAAAGAAAGAAAAGAAAGAAAAGTCGTTTATTTGCGGTAAACATGACGCAAAGAAAGATAAAAAACACGTAAATAACAAATTGGGGGAAAATATGCGTCACATCCACGCAAAACGGCCATCGCTCAGCATAATGCTGCGACCCCATGCGAGACAGCCCCAGCGCTAGTTTTCAGCGATAGCCGGCGCTGACGTGATGACGTCAACCGGTGCAGCATATAGTGAAAGCAGTTTTGCAGTTTACACTTAGGTGATGGCGTCGCATTGACAAAGAGTAGACGCTGCATAAATATATCCCGTCGATGGCGTAGACATTGTATCGAAAACCATACGTTGACGGGGCGTTAGGCGTCGTTTGCATAGCATCTACGCTGCCTATGCGTTCATTGAACATTGGGCAAAGGTCAGCATAGAATATTACGAGCTGTCACATTATTTTGTTTAAAAAATTACAATTTTTTTTATGTCTCCATAATATTAAACAATAAGAACGAGCAGCTTTCGACCATATAAACATATCCAATATATACTGACAAGCAATATAAAAAAGCCATTTGCAAAGTGCCAAAAAATTCAATATATCTCCTAAATCACACAAGTTAGCTACATGAGGTAAAAAAGATCTTGAAAACAGTTTTTTAGGATTATTAAAATAAATAAAAGTAGTTACATATAATAGACGTGGATATATTTAGTAACCTGTTCCGCTTAGCTATTTCTAAAGAGCCATAAAAAACTCCTGAAAGAAATCGACACGTGTTTCACCTCTCAACGAGGCATCCTCAGGATGACGATTGACTTGTCGCGAACCCGAACATGGCGTGTTGCCACACCGAGCGCTAAACGCAGAACCTCTGCGTTCAGCGCTCGGTATGGTAATGCTAAGCGGAACAGGTTACTAAATATATTCACGTCTATTCTGTTTTATAATGGATTTCCGCAAGGTCACGCCTGAATCAATTTACTATCTAAAACTAGTTTCTTTCAAGTAACTAAACTCATATACAAAAAAAAAAGACAGGATAACAAGCATTATTATGCGCTATTAAATACACTTGAATGTTGCTTTTTAGTTCAAGAAGCTATCTTGCGGGTTTCGGAAATATTTGATGATAAGTTAGTGGCTTTTTTATATTGCTTGTCAGTGTATTTGTAGTTATAGCACTTACCATGATCATGATGCGGCCTCGCTCTCATATGCCGATGGTGCCTCAGTGGTCTCAACGCCGGCGCGGCCAGCATCGCGTACCGTTCACACAGTGGCTCGCCATCGCCGGCCACTGTCATGGCGGGCGTGCCAGGGGTGGTTGCACTGCGGAGAGCTCCCCAAGGACAGGCGTACAGTGCTCCTTCTACTACTACGATGAGTTCTCGGCGACCGCCGCAGCCGCGACGACCGTGGGAGGCTGTGGAAGAAGGTATGAATAAGTTTATAGAAGTATGGTTTGAGGAACAGGCTTTAAAGTTCATTCATCTTTAATAGAAAAGGGAGGATCTTCTGACCAGACGGGTGTTGTGTTGATGTCGGGACGTTGTATATACACCGTGAAATTTGAATCACAATTTTGCTAGAACAAACGTTATTCAGACCATGGTCTACTAACATTCTACAGCAGCCAATAAAAAAAACATAATTGGTTTATGAAAAAACACAAAAAGACAAAGTTTAAAATGTCAAGATTATCTACTACTTACTAAATTTCGTTTATGGAGGTACATTTCCCTGTAAACAATGCTGTGTCCCGTGCGTGGTGTCTGTGTTGTAGGGAGTAACGATAATCTTGACATTGTAAACTTGTTTTTTTTTTGTGTTTTTTCAAAAACCATTTTTTTTTTTATTGGCTGCTGTAGAATTGTAGTAGACCATGGTCTGAACAACGTCTGTTCTAGCAAAACTGTGATACAGATTTCACGGTGTATACACGTCGCGCGGTAAACTCTGCTTGCGCGATGCAGGATTTTGCGTGACGTCAATGTGATGCGTAGTTTGCATGTGGCCTTGTAGATGCCGCCACATCACTCCCTCCGGAGACCAGAGGACTGAGGGGAGTGATGTGGCATTCGATGTTTGAGTTGATGATTCGATGTTGAAGACGTCAACGTGAAGTCTTGATTTACTAGAATAAGTAGGCTATCGACGTAACAATTAGAGTAGAGCATCTTGTCAAAAATACTCAAGGAAGTATTGTCACCATTGCATTGCTATAATTTTGATTTAAAAAGAATGGATGTTGGTAAAATCAAAAGCAAGATATATTTTTCTTGGTGTCTAAGCCATCAAGCTATTTGAAATTACATTACAAGAGCATACAAATATATCAAAACGGAATATCATACAGAAAGAAGAATATGTATATCTGTGTAAAATATCCTCACCATGATTGTTGTTGCAGGAAGCTGGCAGCAAATCCTCGAAAGGTGCCAACAGCATCTGATACAGAGCGCTGAGGCACGGTGGACCCTGCCATGACGGCTGCTTCTTACGTGGGATGTGGACGCTGGACCTAAGAACAAAAAAAACAATGTTATGTATGGAAAGAAGTAAGATCAAGAGCCCACAATTTTGACCACCTCTGTAGTCTAGTGGTTAGATCACCTGTCTCAGACCCAGAGGTCCCTGGTTAGATTCGCAGTGGGGGCAACATTTTCTGCTCGGTTTGGTGGTGGTAGGGCTTGTTCTAAAACTGCCTGGCTAGCTACCACCGTCTTATTTAACTGTCCCTCCATAGCAACAATGTTAACAGAATTGTTGTGTTTCGGCAGAGGTAAGATATCCAGTTCCTCTGTGGTTGAGAATTCCGGGTGAAGCTCGCTTCCACCTTTGGCCTGATCATCACTTATCATCAGTAGGGACACGGTATTGAATAGAAAGTATCGACACTGTACTCATGAGTAGTATCAAAAAAAAAAACGTACTCATAAAAGTATCGATACTTCAAGGTATCGAGTACTTTTCTTAGGGCCTAATGCGCATAGAGCATAGGTCAATATCAGTCAGTAAATAACGTCAGTTTAACTTCAGTAGGGCAGGACATGAAAAAACAAATGACAACGGTGAACGAGTGAGTGAGTGATTGATTAGTGTAGTAAATGAATGAAGGAAAGGTTAGGAATTTAACTGTGAACGGAACGAACAATTTCGAGAAAAGATCGATGTAATGTTTTAAAAGGTTCAGAACGAGTGAACTAGATGGCGTAGCCATAACCATAAACATAAAGCCGTAAGGTCGTAAGTTTTAAATGGGTAATTTCTAAGATTACCCATTTAAAACTTAATTTCTTATTCGATACGATACCTGCCAAAAAGTATCGAATGCAAAGAATCGAGTACAAAAGTATCGGTATCGAATGGAAATGTATTCGTTACCACAAAGTATCGATACTTTTTTCGTGTCCCTAATCATCAGGTGGGATGCAGGCCAAGAGCTTCTCCTTAGTGGTAAAAAAAATCAGTGTGTGTTGAAGTCGGATAGCAGTCTTAAGAGTATACCAAAACTTACGGCACTTATCAAAATAATAAAACGACAATCCAATCAACACGGATAATCCGGTATCCGGAAAACACATACCTAGGTTGCTATGAGATTTTGATTGTAGTAGGAAAAACTTTGGCAAGCTAATATCTGATTATGTGTGTGACCGGTGACGAAGTGTATGCGTATTTGACGTACCTGGTAGACCCTTGTAGACTAGCCACGGATCCGGCGACGGATCCTCCGACTGAGCCCACACTGAACAGAGAGCTCAGCGAGTAGTTTGACGAGTTCAGCAGATGGTTGCGGGTTACCTGTGAGAAAAATAAGATCAAAATGATAATCATCGCTAACTGACAAACGCTAACAAAGAGTTGCAGAAATAGTGACCAATAAAATAAAATATTCGTAACATATGACAGTGGGCAAAGATGGCAAGAATTTGAGATAGTATAAATATTTAGTTCATATGGAATTAAAAAAATGGCCAGGATAATGGAATGAGAAGTAAATCAAGAACAGTTCAGTATAAGTTTCTTACCATTCGCGCAAGTCCCGTGTTAGGTCTATCATCAGGATCCCATTGGTCTTCAGCCTCGCCTCGACGCTCAGCGTTCGCTTTCAGCCAAGTAGACCACTCTCCGATGCAATGCTCCAACTTGCCAAGACCACTCACTAGAGAAAAACGGGAATTATAAAGAGAGTTATTTTTATTGCAACCTTAAAAAAATATCTTTGGGCTGTTTGACTTGTTCAATCAACAACGAAAGACAATGACTACTTCAGGTTTAAAAATAATACCTTATAAATAAAGACAATTAAAAAAGAATCGGAGCAGGTGTAAAGTTAATACAAGTCAAGAGTATTTTTTTATTGTGGTATTGTTTAGCCCCAGACTTCGATCTTGCCTGATGGAAAGCGATGAATGAGGTCTTTGATAACAATTTTACGAATGTCGATTCGTTACATATGTTTTCAAGATGTTTCCAGAATCATTTGTGTTAATCGACTTTTGTTGCTGACTGTGTAAATATTACGAGAATTTTTCTTACCATTGCTTGGCTGAAGGTCATCTGGACTGATATCAGGCAAGCTGTTATCACTGTCTTCAGCTTCTTCCAGTAGAGACACTTGGTGGAATCTCAGTATACCTTTGAAAAAAATAATAATAAGTGAACACATTTTGGATGATAGATCAACGAGATTAAAGTTCTACATTCGTCATTTAAGTCCATAGTTTTTATGCTTATATTTTCCAAGTATTGCTTCTTTTCGGGCACTGTAAAATAAGCTCTAAGGCCAGCCGATAAGATTCATCTGTTGAGTATGGTTATAATTTGGTCGTTACCTTTATGTGGCTGCAGCAGCCATGCATACAGCCTACCAGCTGCAAGACTATAGTACAATACGGGAGCTTTCTGCTTGTTCACAACTTCTAGTATTTGTTCCACGCTTGATGGACTCCAAGGTTCTGAGCGCTCTTTGCCAGCTTCTTCTGCACTCCTGAGACCAAATACGCAATGTTAGTGACATTTTTCCTCATTTTCAATTAAATAAAATTGTTCTGTATCAAGAGTTCTGAAGAAGATTTTAAGAGGGAAAGAAAAAAAAAAGAAGTAGAACAAAAAAAAGTGGTGGAACTCCGGGAGTGCCGACAGTAGTGAAAACTTGAACAAGATCGGCTTGGTGGAAGAAAAATACTTGTATAGAACATTGCTCCGTAACCTTATCTAAATAAAGAGTACAATCGCGTTTACAAAAAATAATATTTCCGAAACCTTAAAAGTAAAAATACTTGCATAGAACATTGATCCGTAACATAATATAAATAAAGGGCACTATCGCGTTTACAAAACCTTTAAAGTAAAATACTTGCATAGAACATGGATCCGTAACTTAATACAAATAAAGAGCATAATCGCGTTTACAAAAATGAGGTGTCGTAATGGTGTCGCGAAATCAATGGTTTAGTCCCATCTTAAAAATACCCAACGCGCCTAAAGAAGTTTTAACTTCAAAAAAAAAAGTTTGATTCTGCCAGTGCTAGGCTAGGTCGAGTCAGGCTAGGTCGGGTCAGTCTAGGCTAGGATATGGCTTGGAAAGAAGCGAACACTGAGATGACGGCTATAGATGTATGAAGCAAAAAGACGTCGTCTTGTAGAAGGACTAACCTCTGTTGTGCATGAAGTTCAAGATTGGCTTGGTTCAATGTTCCGGATGGTTTCTCAGTGACAGCGTCCAGGGATCGGCATCGTCCTCTCTCGGCCACTACCAAAGCTTCGGGGTGACGGCCCAGTTCTGAAAGTATTTGAACACTTTAGTGGCTATTTGCACTAGAAGGACTTAATATTACTACACCAAGATTAGCATATATAGATTTGTACTACGTATGTGGTCAAAGTCAAATCATTTATTTCAAATAGGCCCATGTATGGAACGTTTGAACGTCAAAATTTACAAAATAATAAAATTGATTCTAGTCGCAGAAACTACAGAACGCCACCTGCTACGATCTTTATATACTCCTTTCGCCTCGTCTACGTTCATACATCTTCATATTCTGCCTACCCCCATTGGAAGAAGGCGTGAGTTTATGTATGTATGTATGTATGATTCTAGTCGCCCCTTCCAAAAGGTAGTTTTCGTATGGAGAAGTATGGGCAAGAAACTCCACCGTTACTCTTTTAAAATGTTTTACAATAGTTTGTATAAGTACGTATACGAGTTAAATAATTATATGTGAAGACGATGCACCTAGAACAAAATTACTATACCACAATAGGTAAAAAGTAAGATGGCACTGCAATTCTGGCATTGCGATGGTGGACTAAAGCATGAGACGACAAGATTTTGTCGTCGTTTTATGTCGTGACGAAACGGGACATACGAAACGTACATATAGCAGGAGCAGTTAATCGTAATATGTCATCTCTTTCACTTACCAACTAATACTCTCTGCAGCGCATGTTGCGTAGATGTGTATAGTGCAGCGATCTTCCTGTCCCTATGCTTGTCGTTGCTAGACTCTAGTAGAGTTAGCGCAGCTTGTAATTGTTCCTTTGCCTCTTCTAGTTCTCCTGATGCCCATAGGGCGAAGCCGAGGCGGTGGCGAACGCGAGCCTAAGCAATAGAGTTGATGATAGTGGTAAGATTAATGAAGTCTGTAACGAAACTGCCTATATCGTTAATGGGTTCAACTTCTTAAAGAATGACTTTGTTGTTCAGACAGCCTTTTGAGTTTGTTGAGATAGTCTTTTACCAAAAATATCAATCCCATAAAAAAACACAATATGTAAAAAACTATGCATGTCTCGCAACGCAGTTCTTCTACCGCAAAAAGATGTGAGATCTAATGTAAAACCAAGTCTGTTAATTTATTCAGTACCCATCTATTTGTTGTTGAGACAGCCTTTTGAGGTTGTTGAGATAGTCTTTTACCAAAAATAACAATCCTATACTATTAAATGAGCAAATATATGTAAAATGAGGCTACTTTGCCCCATGAAGGTAAATATGCTCCAAATATAAAAAAAGATTATTTCGAACAAATCTCTAAATCTACAAGGAAATTGAAATATTTTTATACGCTTCCGATAAATATTTTATATGATTGGCAACACTAAATATGCACTTTGGGTTCCCGCCATTTCTTTTCTTTGATAGCAGTCATTGTATAATAGTTAGTGTTTTGGTAAAAAATAATAGTCTGCTAAATCCAACTCCTTCGACGAATCTACTTGGATATTTGAGGTAAGAAAGGTTTAATGTAGTTGGGTATGTAATTAGCTAACTATAATTATAAGGGAATATTTGTTTGATATGTAGATTTATTTGGTATTTTAGTCTCTTTTACTTTCACGTTCCTACTTTGCGCCATGTTTGGGGATATTTTGCTCCTGGAGCAAAGTTACAAAATATGTTTTTGGATACATATTATTTTAACTGCTACTTAACGCACAGTGATTCAAATCGTTTTTTTATAGGTGATATGCCACGTCAATATGTTCAGAAAGTACCTACAGTAAATTATAAAAACTATTCAGAAGAGACTCTTCGAATTGTCTAGCAGCAGTAGAAAACGTGTAGAAACCTGGTCGTCGTGAGTTTTATATTGTTCTTGAACTCGATCAAATTAGGGGGAACTAAGAACTCAAAAATAATTAAAAATATTATTGTATTTAATAAAAGTTTCTAAGATAAATATTTTTGTTTTCTAAAAGTTTGTATGATTCTTGATAGATGTTACGTTTGGTGATTTTTAGAGAAATAGTTTGTTACACAAAATGATTCTGAGACTGATTTAACTGATAGTACCTGCAAATAAAAACCTCCTTAATCATTTAGAGTTTTATTTTGTTCAAACCATTTCATTACGGCGAGAAACACAAAATTTGCTTCCTTAGTATTATTTTTTGGAGCATAAAGTTAGCAGCTTCAGCTGGTAGCTGAAGCTGCTAACTTTACTGCTTTCTCTAAAATGTGCCTGTTTTAGTACAAGTTAAATGTAGGAGCAATGTTTCCGAAAGAGTGGGAAATTTAAAAAAAATAAGAAGATAAAAATATAAAACAATTTTTGTCAATGAAATATTATAGCCAGAATGTTATAAAAGCTGTGGAAGATTTTACAAAAGCCATAACAAAGACGGATTCTAACGTCAGTCACACTTTTCCAATTTTGGAGCAAAAAAACGGGGCAAAGTAGCTTCATTTTACGGTAATCTCATTTCGATGAAAGTTGCAATATAGGGGTTTACGGGGGCGAAAAATCGATCTAGCTAGGTCATATCTGGTTATTTTTTATTTTCTCCGTATTTTTAGCCGAGCAGAGCTCGGTCGCCAATAGTTTAGTTAGAATAATGACATGGCAGCTTGGAACTAGTAAGTACCAACTATCGTGGCAGCATTGAATTAGTAAGTACCTACTATCATGGCAGCATGGAATTAGTAAGTACCTACTATCATGGCAGCATGGAATTAGTAAGTACCTACTATCATGGCAGCATGGAATTAGTAAGTACCTACTATCATGGCAGCATGGAATTAGTAAGTACCTACTATCATGGCAGCATGGAATTAGTATGAACTTTCCTATACTATTAAATGAACATTCGCTATTTTCACCAGAGCAGAGCACGGTCGCCCAGGTACTAATTATAAAACTGCAACATGTTAACTGCATCGGTTTTGCTTAAATTTGAAATCTAATCTGTGTTTTTGAACTCTCAGATTTAAACCAAAATACCAAGGATTCAAAGATTTCTTACCTCTTCATCAGCGTCAGCCAGTCCTTCAGTGGCGGCGAGAGCTTGTCTTAGATACGACACAGCACTGCCACAGGCACCCATAGCTAGATGTGCCCTTCCTAAATCTGCTAGCGCTTGAGCACGTCCTCGCGTATCACCTGTTAACAAAAATTTAATAAAATTCGGAATTTTGTAGATCAGGTGACATTACATTATGCCATGCTACTGAAGATTGTGGAGTTTGTTCTTATTCCGTCTTTTCTGATATGCTAAGACATCAGACGGAATCACGGAATCCATTTTAGATTCATGTTGTAAGCCAGACAAAAATGGTCAGGATCCCACTACATGAATTTCGATTTTAAGAATTTTATTTCTCGAAAGAGCACACATACCTAACATAGTTTTCTTTAATATGAGAAATTTATTAAAACATAAAAAGATTCTAAAGTAATAAACAACATTGAATAACATTTTAATGAAAAAAGTTTGAAAGTATTGTTGCAATTTACCTGCAGCAGTAGCATGTCGCAATCGTGACTCATGCCATCTGGCTGCTTCAGCGTGTGCGCCCATCGACGCGTGCGCAGCACCCAAACCGCCGCACGCACGGGCCTATAGTAAATTAATAAATCGTCAATAATATACTATGGAGAATAGTAAATTTCTGGTTGGTATGTGGATAGGTGACCATCATAACAGCCAACTAACATACCGAGACTCCTCCGTGCCTCGGAAAGCACGTTAAGCCGTTGGTCCCGGCTGTCATTCGTTGATTTTTCTTTGACTGTCGTTACGGGTCGTCAGAAGCCCGTAAGTCTGACAACCTGTCTTACCAAGGCGTATCGTATTACTCAGTTACTGGATTGTGGAGGTCAGATAGGCATTCGCTTCATGTAAACATTGTAAAATATGGTATTCAGCTGCATCCGGTTAGACTGGAAGCCGACCCCAACATAGTTGGGAAAAGGCTAGGCAGATTGATTTTTTTAGAATAGTAAATTATAATACAAGTAATTATTTACACTAGTTACAAAATTAAATAACACTAACTACATACACTACATTAAAAAAACTGTGTAAATATATCAGAGAAGTTTTCATCGTCATCATTTCAGCCGAAAGACGTCCACTGCTGGACATAGGCCGCCCCCAAGCACCGCCACTTCGACCGATTCTGTGCTTGCCGCATCCATTCATCCAGAGAAGTTTTATAGGTGAGAAATAGGTCATATTGGCTGAGAATCGAACCCAGTGGCGTGCAATTGGAGTTGTCCATTTCCATCAATTCATAGACGAAAGATGGCATTGATGAAATAAAATTGTCGAAAATGGAACTCAGTGTTGGAGAGTCGCATTTCCATAAAAAAAATCAATCTGCCTAGCCTTTTCCCAACTATGTTGAGGTCGGCTTCCAGTCGAACCGGATGCAGCTGTATACCAGTATTTTACATAGAGCGACTGCCTATCTGACCTCCATAACCCAGTAACTGGGTAATACGATACCTCTTGGTAAGACTGGTTGTCAGACTTTTGGGCTTCTGACGACCTGTAACGACTGTCGCATTTTCATCAATGTACTGAAATAGCCTGATAAGGATTTCTAAATCAACACTTGATAAACAATGCAACATCTTCTGGTATACTTTTCGACATATTACCTGTAAGTGTGTGAGGCCCAATCGGTGTGCTAACTCCAGCTCAGCGCGGTGATGTCTTACGGCAGCGGCGTGGTCGCCCAGTGCGTGCTGCGCCACGCCCAGTGAATGACAGGCTTCAGCTTCCATTATCTGATTGTTTAGCTCCCTGTGGACGGAGAGAAAACTTAATGACTGTACATCGAAACTGCGATAAGAGTAATTTTTCAACTCAAACTCAAAGCATTTATTTCAATTAAACCATTTACAGGCACTGTTGAACTGTCAAAGAGTCAGTCAGTTAGTCAGAAAGTTGAAGTTAGTTGTCCATTCCAAAACGTAGATCTCTATGAAGAAAAACGGGCAAGAAACTCCAAGGACACTCTTTTAAATATAGATATTACAAAATCCTGGGTACAATATTCTTGTTGCTTCTATATATGAGAACAATGTACAAAAATAATCAAAAGCAATTGAAAATGTAAGATTAAAAATAAGCCCTGGTAGATAAGAGATGACCAGTCTCAAATGAGGGCGCCCGTTCACGAACATGACGCGTGGATCGGTACCATCCAGTTCAACTATTTTGTAGGGAACCGAATGATTCAACAGACTGAATAATGACCCTGGTCCTTCTCAAAAATCTGCGATGCTTGTAAAACACTTTACCTAAGTTTTTGGTGCATGATGCCAAGTTAAAACAAAAAATCTTAAGAGCCATCGAGCTGCTGCGAGTAAATTTTAAATTTATATGAATACTAGCTTCTGCCCGCGACTTCGTCCGCAAGCCTATAACCTTCCTCAAGAATTGGGCTATACAATGCAAAAATAATTTTCAAATCCGACTGTTAGATCCAGAGATTACCTCCTACATACAAACTTACAAATAAACAAACATACAAAAAAAACATACAAACAAACTTTTACCTCTTTATAATATTTGTATAGAAGTATAGATATCACTATCGGGATTTAGCATACTGATTACTTATGAGGCCGGCAATACGGCTCGCAACTACAAATCGAGATGTTTGCAAAATTCAATTCCAAGCACGTTCCGCTAGTGTGAGTGCCTGTCAGAGCTATTGACACTTATTGCTTGACGCGATAGCACTACTAGTTTTCGAAAATTTATGTTAAATTTGGATGTGTTCCGTAATACAAAAAAAATATGAATGAACACTTAATGTATGTATTTCTATTTTTTTTCGATAATTTGTAACTTGATAACATAAACTATGCTTCTGCGGAAACAATACTACAAATATTGTTGTTTATAATACAGAAAAACAATATGAAAACATGTCATTAACGCTGTCAAAAGGTACGAAATGCAATTCGCTTACACTTCATTTAAAGGTAAGTTTTTGGAAATAAAAAGACGTAGGAGCCTAGATAAATTCTGTCTCAATCCGAATATCAACATAATATGTTGGAAATATGCTCAAATTGCAAACGATTTATGTACTACGTTTGTATGGACAATTCATGCGTCGCCGCATTCTTAACTCTCATAAGTTCCTTACTTACAAATTGAGCAATCGAAACTAACTTAATAACTTGCTAAATCCAGATATACGCTTGTCCCGTTAAAATACGGCAAATGTTTCAATAATAGTTGGACCCCAAATACTTACTTAGCAATATTCTTCTGATGATCCAAACATAGCACAGCCTGTTCCAAGTTGTTCAGGGCGATATGCAATGCTCCTAGTTCCCCATATGCTTGTGCCTTCGCTTCTGGAGCGCCCAGTTCATGTGATACTACTAGACGCTTTTCTAGACATACTAGAGCTTGCTGCAAGTTGCCGACTGACCTGGAAAGAGGAATTAGGATTAAATCTCCAGCACGCGTAGCATGACAAACCATAGAAACGGGTTTTCTACGGGTTTTGTCGACGGAAGAATAGACAAAATGACAGATTGTGATTGTTTATCTGTAATTTTGTCTATTCTTCCCTCGACAAAACCCGTTTCTATTGTGGTCATGCTAAGCGTGCAGGAAGACAACTTGAGAATGACAAAGCAATCAGTAAAATTATTTAGGAACTGTATTATTTAAAACTTTAATAGCCCATCGGGCTGGTCAGTCCTTCATAGTGTATTAAAATAAGATATTATACTGATTTTGTTGAAGAAAAAATAGTGGCACTCCGGCAGTGCCAACAGAAGTGAAAACTTGAAAAAAAAAACTTCCAAAACCTTTAAAGTAAAAATACTTGCATAGAATATTCATCCGTAACGTAATATAAATAAAGAACACAATTTCACTTCAAAAAATTTGTATCATAATATCATCATCAGAGTAATATTGGTAGAGTCTGTGTCCATACAAGTGTTGTATGGACAGGATAGACTAAAATTTAGACAGCTATTAATTTCGTCGGTATACGTACTTGTGACTAAGTCCCAACCCTCGATACGCTCTCTCCTGCTCTCTTTTATTATCCAGCTTCAGCGCAGCTGCCAGATGTTGTTCATGATACTTGGCAGCTTCGTCAGGATCACCCAGTGCGTCGTAACAGTCACCCAGTGAACCCAATGCTCTTGCTTTGTCTAGTTGGCATGTTGGTGTGTTAACGCGTTCTAGGATTGCTAGTTGCTGTGAAGAAAAAAAAGTAGTAAAGACATGAAGAAATATAGACTGCGCAGAAAATACATCATGACATGTTAACAGCGTCAAATGGTTACGAGAGATCGATCAGGAAAATACGCAAAATACTTTTGGAACGAATTTCTTTAACGCGGCTTGCGGTATGAGTACACTGGCAGAAATCGTCACGTAATGAAAAAGTGTTATGCCCTGTTGAATCCAATTTGAAACTTGAGATCTTATTAGATAGCTCCGTGTTTATATAATAGTACCTGGTCGACCGAGCTCTGCTCTGGTGAAAATAGAGAATGCTCATTTAATAGTATAGGATAGTTCATACTGATTCCATGTATAGTATATACTAATTCCATGTTTCCATGATAGTAGGTACTTACTAATTCCATGTTGCCATGTCATTATTCTAAGGTAGCCAGGGTTAGCCATCTTGTTCTAAACTTTGGGCGACCGAGCTCTGATCGGGTGAAAATACGGAGAAAACGAATTTTCCTAGATATGAGACCTAGTTAGATCGATTTTTCGCCCCCGTATTGCAACTTTTACCCCTATATTGCAACTTTCATCGAAATCGTTAGAGTCGTTTTCGAGAACGTGATTACAAAGATATAAAATAAACAATGCTCATTTAATAGTATAGGATACAGTGAAAAGAAATTCGTTCCAACCGGGTGTCCCATCCATGACACGTCCAGTTTTTACGGGATGCTTTCATTGGACAGCCCTAGATTGTGCGTATTGTACTTGTACTACTAGACTTCAACTTTTTTCACTGAGACACCCATTAGTTATTTTAATATTGTCTAGTGTTCAGGTTTGGTGAAAAAAAATCTTTGTCTTCTTCCTTTTATGTATATTCCTTTTAAAGCATTTTGTTTGTACATAAATAAATAAACAAGATGTTTGCTTATAATTGATTAAAATTACGTTTAAAACTTTTACAGACCTGCTCCAAATATCCTATGGCGTCTTCATAATGTCCCATGTTAAGTTTGGCGATGCCCAAGTTGCCGTATGCCTGGGCTTCTAAAGCGCAGTCTTGGAGTTCCTGCGCTCTCTCCAATTGTTCCTAAAAATTGTTGAAAAGTTTCGTGAACAGTTCTGCAGGAGAGTGCAGAACCAAATAACTAGTAGACGCTTGTGTAATAACGTTTCTATATTTAAACGTCCAAGTGTTGTTAATTGGACGTCTAAAACTGTCTGATATTGTTATTAGGCTGACGATCAACAACACCCGTTGTATTAGAGATTATTTATACCACACAATCCTGTAACCTAATTGCATAATACATGATCAATCACAATCTGTTTCGATTTGAAACAGATTGCTAATCCATTGCTTCATAAGTTAGAAAAAAAAATCTGCTCAACAACGTAAATAACGCAATGAATGTTGTTGAACTGTCAAAATGAAACAAATTTGTCATAATCGTTTACGAAAATAAGTTACGTAATTAGGGTACTGGTCCCCTTAAGAATGCTAAACCATGTCCCCCTCTTCTTCAGGTGGTTATTACATATATTCATCGCTTTCCATCAGAGTGAAGGCTCACGATAATTGAAAAATAATACCGTGTGCTTTGTCATAAATAATAAGGGTCTTTAAATAAATCGGATCCAGTCAAACACAAATACACTTTAAGTTTGGGGAAGAAGCATGATTTAAATTCTTTCTTACTCTGTAGCACCTGGCCGCGTGTGAATAATGTCCTAAAGCCATATGAACTGCTCCGAGGTGTGAATGAGCTCTCGCTTCTCCAGCTGCGTCACCTGCCTCTTGTCGTAGTGTAAGTTCCTGAAAGAAATACATTGAAAACTATTAATGACTCTTGCCAAAGAAAATATAGAAATAAAAGGCCCGATTTAGGTCGTTTGAGAATTCGGGGGTTAGAGTTACGGAATGAAGTTTTTTTTTCTCGATTTATTAGAGGCTTGTACCATTAACAGGTCATGTCAGCCCCATCATTTCCTTAGTAAGTTACTTACAAAATTTTCTTAAGACTATTAAATAAGCTTAGCTTTATTGCTTGTAGGGTAACAGGGTAAGCCAGAATACTTTGAAATTTACTCAAATCAAATGCACTTAATTTAATTTTTTTACATAAATGTTGCCTTTCAAAAATTTTACGAATACAATCTATAAGAAGGTGTTGGATATCTTCTGGTTTATCACAAATAATACAGTTAGGTGAAAGGGATTTCTTCATTAAAAAGGTAAATTTTTTTAGTGGTACATTTCCAGATCGTATTCTAAAAGCTACTTTAAGTAATTGCCTACCTAGTTTTACATCGCTAAACCACGGTATCCGAGGAGGGCTCACATTGCATAGTTTTGTACCATATTCCTTTTTCTCGAGATCGGATGTCAAAATGTTCTTTCCACTTTTTACGAAGATCTTATTAGGAGGTAAGTTGTAATAAAGTTCTTACTTGAGTATGATGTCCTAACGCAGCATCTAATCTTCTTTGAAGTCTTCTGGCAAGACCTAGCGCACCACATGCAGCTGCTTCTAATGATCGATCACGGGCCTGAATAGACAAAAGGAAAAGTATGGTCAGCTACTAAATTTTTTTTGATAAGCTTGCTTTAAATGTAAAGAAAACAGTTCTATACCTGTCTCGCAAATCCAAGCTGCCTTTGATACATCTTAACAGCTTCCTCAACATCTCCCATCTTAATCAGCACATCTCCAATATTGCCCAGCGCTCTAAACTTGCCCTGCAAGTGCTGGGTCATGTGGGCAATCGCCAGGAAATACTTCTGGCATTCCAGAGCGGTCTCTAGATTGCCCAGGGCTAAGTGCGCTAGTCCTAGGTTGCAGTACGCTCGCCCCATGTTCATCTTGTCTTGTAAGTCTTTGGCTAGGGATAAATCTTGATCGTAGTATCTGGAAATGCATGCCATCATTTTAAAATAATTGAAAAGGGAATCAAATCGATAGATGATACGGAAATATTTAAACAATCGATGTATAAATCCAGAAACTATTGTAGTCAAGTGCTACAGCTCTACCACAAAAGAACACAAAGAGAATTAGTGATCAGCTATATAGCTGGGATAATTATTGCACCATCTGCAAGGAGTCACAACTTTGGTGGCAGAAAGCAAGATTTATTTGAAATTAAATTAAATTTTATTTGCAAGAATTGTAGTACATTACAGTTGGTCGGGTTTCTTAACAAGTTCTAAAACAATTCGCTAAAACTAGCAAGCAAAATTACATAAATAAAATAAGAAGCTAATAAAATTGGAACGTACATCATAGTTTTTAAATTAAGAATAAAAATGTCAATCATTTGTCAAATTATAATAGATTTAATGAACATCGATAAATCAATGATATAAGTATCATTATGGTATCATTCCAATGAAAATTTAACTAACCTGACAGCCTCCCGATAATTCCCAAGACAGTAATGCGCATATCCCAAAAAATGGCAAGCCTTTGCCTCTGCAGTGACATCTCCCAACTCCTGTGACAGCATCAAATGTTGCTCATAGTACGGTACTGCCTGAGCGAATTCTCCTCGAGAAGAGAGGCAGTTGCCTAGGTTGAGGAGTGCGCAGGCCTCGCCGGCTGCGTCTTTTAGCTCGCGGGCTATACCTGAAATAAAATGGATAGAATAGTTATAGATGTGTTGCAAGAATTACTTAGGAATACTTTTTTTTGAGAATTTGTTCTGGAACCACCAAACACTCATCACATTCATTAGATCGAAAATTTGGAAATGTACCTATGTTACATAACCACTCATTTTTTAAGTAAAGATCTTTGATTGACCATTTACCCGACACGGCACCGATGCTTTTTTATCTTTGGTGATCGGTGAAAAAAGATTTCACAAAATTTTAAGCTATTATTTTCATATTTTTAAGTTCTAAACCACAAATCCAAAAATCTTCAAAACCTTATCTTCTACTATTTAATAAACCTTACCTAAATGAGCCCTATAATGAAACAGGGCCATATCATGTGCTCCTAACGCCTGGTACGCTACTGCCAGGTTCCCATGCGTGGAGGCTTCAGAACTCCTGTCATGAACCTCCTTGGAGATCGTCAGCTCTTGTTTATGGTACTTGATGGCTTGTTCGTAGAACCCCGCTGCGGAGTATGCGTTGCCTATGTTACCGTAGGCTCTTCCCATTCCTGCTTTATCCTGAAAGATGGTATGTATTTAAGTCGTTTCTTTGGATTTGTTCATCTATTTCTCTGTGTTTAGTAATATAGATAGATAGTCTTTTCTTTCATCGGTCATTTCAGTCAGTACTAATATTAAAAAAGAGATAAAAGTGTGTTTGTCTGGAAGTGTAAATCCGATGTTTTTTTTAAATTTGTCACAACTTGGAAGCTACATTATTGCTGAGTGTTATAGGATATTATGTTTAATTGTATAGTAACACACATGTTTACGAAGTCTAGGGCGGAAGCTAGTTATTATTATAACGAGATCAGTAGAGATCGTCAAGTTAATAGTATGAAACCAGTTATTAACAGTCATTATCACATTTATGGGTACACATTCGATAGCGTGATGTTATGCTCGGTCTAGCAGCAGTCTTTCAGCGAAACTCGGATGGCATGCCTCCGATAAATTCTTATCTTCACGTTAAGTTACATTGTTTCCATGAAAATTAATTAGGTAGAAGTTAATGGACTGCATGTGGGCGCGAATAATTTTAATCGAAATAAAACTGTTTGATTATAACAAATATGGAAGAGCGACATAAAACGATGAATACTCTCAGATGCTTAGGTGCAATGTGAAAGTGACCTTTTTTCATTGTGCGGAGGTTTGCAAATGCTTTGGCACCTAAATTGTATTTTAAATAGTAAAAGTGTTGGAAATTACCTGTAACTGTCTTGCAATAGACAGATGTGCTTGATGCAATTTGAGTGCTGCGTCGTGTTCCCCCAACAGTTGGTACACGATGCCAAGGTTTGAGCATGCTCGACCTTCCCCGACCTACACATAAGGAAAAGATTTCTATAACTACGAAGAAGTAATATAACAACAGATGAAAAACCATAGAAGACCAGCTAACCAATTTGATGTCCTTAAGATATCCCATGGAACATAAAATTGTCAACCGCATACTAGATGCCTAGGGCCCTGCCTTTATAATTTATTTACATAAACAAAAGAATGCTATCATGAATAGGATCGTGTGTATGCATACAAATAGTTTCATCAATAAAAAAGAATGGGTACCTTGTCCCTTGCCGCCAGAGCGACGTCCAATTGTCTCTCGTGCCATTTCTTAGCTTGCGCGTAATCGCCGGCGCACCTGTTAAATTTCAGTGTAAATTTTTGTTGCTGCCACATAAAACAGATCTTCCGTTTTCACGTAAAATGGTTGTGAGACACAACAATCAGCATAACTCAACAACAGTACCGTGTTTAGAAGGACGTTAAAATTGCATAAGTAATTGTAGCGTACAGAGAATTATAATACAGACTTGTCGGACGAGACAAGGTGTATTCAAATGCAAGTTTATGAATACTATCATAGGTATTGTTTTTCTCTAGCTCTCGTCTAGTTTCTCTCTCTCATTATCGTTGTCTACCTTGAAATCATTTTTCTCCTAAATAAGGAGGTTACATCAGGTAATTTATAACGGTTGGTAGTTATAGAGAGACTTACCTAGCTGCATGTCCCAAACCAGCATACGCTCTGGCTTCAATAGCTCTGTCACCAAGATTCTGTGCTATCCTCAATACGTTCTCATGGTAAGCGATAGCTTGTGAAAAGTTTCGTCTGTAGTGGTAGGATGATCCCAAGTTAGAATAAGCTCTTGCTTCTTCAACCTTGAAAAATAACATATTGCTCATGTTTTAATATTCAGTTAAAATTAATGAGTCATCTAGGTACACTAATGTACTTTTTGAACTTCAAATTTTATCATGCAATTACATATTGCAGTATTGTAACTCACTTCTAACTCGTGAGCTAAGTTATAGATCTTAGGCGCGTACAAATAATTCTGTAAATGCGGATAATTTTTTGTTGCAATATGCCAAAAACCGGGCTCCAGGTCAACAGATTGTGAAATAAGCTCTCACCTGATCTCCCAGTCTTCTAGCAAGCCTCAAATGCTGTGTATGACAGTCCACAGCAGAGTCAAACTCCCCCATAGCTAGGTACACTGCCCCAACGTTTCCAATCTCCCTTGCTTCCTGCAGCCGGTCCCCCATTTGTTTCACCAGCTGCACGCATTGCTTGTGACTGGCTAGCGCGTTGGGATAGTCCCCAATGGCTGTGTAGACGTGGCCTAAAGAGGTAAGAGCAGCTGCTGCTGCTTGCGTGTCCTGGGGAGAGAGAATTTTGTGATTTAAAGTTTTTGAAATTCGGAGCTTTTGCTATTCGGAGCTTCTCGTAGTTTTTTTTTTCGGTATTAAACCATTGCATCAAGTTCAGTTCTTAGATTTAATGATCATAATAAAGAGTCCTTAAATTTACAAAATAACATTTATTAACTGTAGTAAACATAAGATGTAAAATTCAAGAGCACTCCATATCCTTTATTAATTATCCTTTGATCCCAATTGAATCCAGAGACATAAAATTACAAAAAGCCATTACTTAAGGGCCATTACTGACACTTACCGACGATTCATTAGTCTCTTACCGACGTAACGTCTTGATCGTCATTTCAATACGCTTCCCTAGTCTTTTAATATAAGCACTAGCATACAATAACTTTTTATGGTCCCATACAGCGAATGTTCGCCGTACGATATCGTAAATTTCGCGAGGACATTGAATGCGTCCGCGTTCGTCCGACTGTCCGCTTTATTAGTTTAAGAGGATATAACATATATTTGTGATAGTTCCAATTCAATGGGTACAAATTTTATGGGTTTGGGTTTTATGTATCATTTTTCACATGTAATGTAAGTAGGAACACGCGAATGCAAATGCTCGACATTCCACATTATATGAACGACTTATTTATATATAGTTTAGCAGTAATTATGTAACGAGCGTAATGTAGCGTCGCGTGAAGCTTGATGTTATCAATGCGGTGCAAACACTATATTACAGAGCCGTATCTACATCTCTTTGGACATGGTTTCTTCTTAATTTACACGCAATGATTCGGAAATTATGTTCATGTCAAGTTCGGGGTCATGAAATATTAAAAGAACTTCAAATATGTAAGTTACACAGGTTGGTTTTAAAATAAATGATAGTTATGCCCATGAGCTGCAGTACTTGCAGATTTGAAATTAATGACATAACATAACATCACGCCAGTATTCAACGAAGGGTTAGGCAGATACACATATAGTAGTAATGCAGTAAAGTAATCTCAAATCTGCAAGTAAACTCAAAATTCAGAAAAGTCTTCTGTTGCAGTATGCCTAATCTACTTCTGAGACGTTCTAAATAAACAAAATCAACATCAGAGTCCGTTTTTTTAAACTTGTGGACCATTAAATAAGTGCATTATAAACCTTAGCGCTTTTGCCAAAGGCGTATCTAATCGATATTTTTGACGCGCATCACTGCCAAGAGTATTTAGTATACTTAATTTATAATAAAGCGAGGCATGCGCGTACAAAACCAATAAGAATAAAAAGATTAAGAGCAAATAAAGGACCCGTAGAATGCACCGCATCCTTTTCACTCAGGAAGTGAAGAAAAAAAAATAAAACCCGGCGACAGACGGAGACCGCCAATAGGGGCTTTGTTTTTGAGTAGTGATGTACTACGTCCGTTATCGATATACATTGTAATCTATTGGAAATAATGGAAATTATGTTCGTTCACACTTTAATGGAGAAAATGTTCCTATATTGAATGCAGAATGGCACTTCTATGCAAACAAAATTATAACACAAACAGGAATTACCGTAATAGGAAAAACGGACAAACTGTTGACTTTATAGAGCAAACGGACAAAGCAAAACTTACTTAGCTCCAGGAATACCGCTTTGATATCTCGCAATAAACTTCTACACGATGTTAAATTATTGCTAGATATAGTATTATCGTTGGCGTGCATCGACGGCGACCAACACTAGCGAATAAAGAGGGACGCTCCGCAACAATCTAGCTAATTAAGTATGTGCAACATGATACGATAAAGCGGTGATTTACATACTGACTCCATCTCGTTTGGACGTTTTCCTACAAGGCGAGTAACGAGACGCCGTGTTCCTTGTTACTACGCACACTATTCATGTGTGCAGACACTGTGTCACTCTGGCTGTCTGTGTCACTGTCGAGTCTAAAGGCTTTTATAAATAATACTCGAATGAGACGTACGTTTATCAAGCTTTATTATGTTCTTTTGTGTGCTTTGTTTCTTTGGATTATTCGTACGTACAATAAACATTCCTGTGTGAACTATGATGTGTATAAATCGGCAGAGGTATCGCACTTTATATCTCTGTGATTCATGGTTCTATTATTTTGCTTATAATATGTTTGATCAGAACATACAGGTGCATATTTTTGTATTTACGTCTACAATCTGTAATATTTTTTCTTGGTCTTTTGGTTCCTATTAGTGAAGACTTGCGGGACCTCAAGAGCCTTTGCCGAGTCTCTACATTAAGGTCCTTTTTGCTAAACTTGATTTAGAAAAAATAAACTGTGTTTTTATTATTTATAAATTTATTATAATGAGAATAATTTAAAAAAAAATTGTAAATTGAAATTATTAACATTAGTCTTGTTTTCACATCTACTTGGCAATCCGAGCAAAAATTATAAATATTTTCATATAGTTTATTTATTAATCAAAACATGATGGGCTGTGTACTTATAAATGAATATTTATCCACTCATTGTCGATAACATACAAAACCACTTAGTTTTCAATATAATTCTCAGAAGCATACAGTCGCGACCTCCAAACTTACTGCTATAGTTTGACCTAGATCACTGTACTGTGCCTTAGGTATCGCGGCGAGATGGGGGCAGTGCAGTCCGCTGATTGCTTAATGCTCTCGGCGTCCCGCCGTTCATTCGGCATTGCTGCCTAGATGCGCTTCTATGGGGGCCTATAGAGCACGACGGCGCTAGTATGTCGGTTACGCGAGTCCATAAGACTATCCCCTACCAAAAATCCCTCAACGCGCCTAAAGAAGTTTTCACTTCAAAAATACCTTATCATAGAGTATATCAATGATTTATCCCAAGACGCAGACAAACCTCTAGACTATGGCACAGCATAATTTATATTAATATTCATTATGTAAATTTTCTGCCTCATCACAGGAGTTACAATTATAATTTTCATTAGGACGAGAGAATTATGAGATTCTTGGGACTGAAGATAAATTACGGGACGCCTATTTTAATGAAGACCTTAGCTATTAACGTAGTATTAAATAATTATAAACGGAATTGAGTATATGACACTTAATTTGCTAATGTTATATGGTGTGATATTTGCATAAAACGACTATGAATAAAACTAACGCCACGCAGCTATTCATGTATTTTCTAAGTTTGCAATAACTTATTTCTAGGAAGCAGGGATGAACATTGAAGATAATATGTAAAACAATCCGCGATGATATGGTAAAGGAAATGTGTTTGCTGGTGTGTTGAAAGGACGGCCATGTTTTCTAATTAGATCCTATAACCGATAATAATTTTGTAATACCTACCTAATAAGATGGAAAGAGTGGAGGGAGGCTTTTGCTCAAGAGTGGGACAGCATAAAAAAAACCTAGTAAAGAATTATACAGTTTACGAAACAACAATTAAAAGAGCGGAGAAAAATTTGCCAAAAATGAATAAAAGTATTTTTGTTTTTCAAATTTATTTATTCTATTATGATTTTTTTATTTAAAATTCCTATATGAAAACTTATTTTGTACAACCCCCTTTTGGCATATCAGGTAAAATTTCTGTCAACTGTTTTATTTGATATTTTATTTTAATACGATTCTGACATTTTTATAATTTTATAACAATTTTTTTTTAATGAGTTGTTGAATATTTAAATTTAATTAACCACAGTTTTATTTTGGGTTTTTATCTGTTTAGAATTTAAAATAGCTTAAATTTTTTTTTTTTATGTAAAAATTGTTTAGCGTCGGCTACGCCTAGCTTCATATAATTTTTTTTGAGATAAAAGAAACATGTCGTGTTCCATTAATTAAGGAGTAAAGACGGCGTACCACCGGCTTATCCTGTACAATTTGTAACAGTCAGAATATGATAAAGGGCTGCAGTCATATGAGAGCGTAGAGGGACTAGCAACTTGTCAGCGTATGTTTTATTGCAGTTATTGTTACTTTTGCTTTCGAACAGCGCAAACATATTTCATTATTACCCGACTACGGCAAAGCCAGAAGGTTTTTCATGTTTTTTTTTAGGTTGTGCAAATGTGGATATCTTAACCGATCCCTATTATGCGAAAAAACAAAAATAAAAAACAAAGGTAAAAAAAGAGTGACGAATGTTCAAAAATATGATTCTACATCGAATCAGAACATGAGGATTAGCTGAATTTCTAAATGCATAAGTTTGACGTCATAGTATTCTAATTACAAACCATTGCCATGGCGATACATAAGCATATGGAATCTCGTCGATTTGTTGTAAAAAAATAATCGGGTGTTGAATTTTATAGAATAAACAAGAGTAGAGTCGGCTATAAATCATGTTCAGTTTGTTCGTGAGGGAAAAACTGTGCTATGCGAACTATGCATATGCATTGGGTAATGTTTAATTAAGGAGGAATTAAGGACTACTTAATTTACCGTTAATGTAAACGCAATTCTAGGATAAAACTGCTGTTTACATTTCAACACACACGATTTTTGTGACATCCGCTATGTGACTTGGACTTGTAGTTCAGGAAAATCTAGGTACAATGAAGTTAGAAAAGCATTTGATGAAGCGAATCCATATTCTAATCCTATACCTACATCTTTTTCGTATAATTAGGTATGCACAGCAATAAAATAATTATATGTTTTTAAGCTATTGCATAGCTTTTATCGCGGGCTTTGAGCGCGGCGACCGAATCAAGAAATTCCGTAACGAAAATAAAACCATAACGAAAATAAAACCTAACACTCCCCACTCCGCCTACCATGTAATGACGGTTCCCATGACAACGTGATGTTGTCATGGAGGTTACAAATGCTATGCAATAGGCCAATAGCTTTACCGCGGCAGTCCCCTAGTGCCACACGTTTTTTTTTTCTGTATTGCATCTGATAACTGACCTCTGAGGTCATAACTATTTAACTGGTTAATCCTGTGGGTGCCTTAAGCTGCTACACTTAAAATCTCCAGCAAGGGGTAAAAAAACTTGGAAAACAGGGAAAGTTTTTAACTAGTGCGCAAACTTAAACACGTGACTTTACTCATCATTATGAACAACTTTTACTATGGGCCCAAACCTGAAATCGTGAAAAAAAAAAACAGCTTTTCCCTACATTTATGTTCGCGTAATTCGTCAAAATGTAGGGAACAGCTGATTTTTTTTCGCGATTTCAGGTTTGGGCCCATAGTAAAAGTTGTTCATTATTATGAGTAAAGTCACGTGTTTAAGTTTGCGCACTGGTTTAAAAAAAACCTGTATAATTAGCAGCTATCTAAACCAACACTGCTCCTATTTATTTTATCACCTTGAATGGCAAAGTTCATCTCCATACAAGGATATACAGCCAGCACTCCGCCATTCAACATGAAAACTAGCGCATTATGTAAAATTATCATTTAAACATCGATAAATACAATTTAAAAATCCGTAATGACCTTCTCGCAAGAATTTCGCTCTTCATGAATATTCATACAGCGATGTATTTTAATCAATACCCGCTCTTCAATATACGATGATTATTGCAAATGAAGTTTTTAGTCATTACGTTCAACTCGATACGTATTTAAGTATTTGTTGGCTTTTTTGCTTTTTTATGCGAATTCGCAGACGGTACAGTCGAGTACACATGAATCGCGTCCACCGACAAGTGCACGCAATCACGAGTGTCTAATATATCAGTAAAGAACGACGTTTTTTTCACATTTCGTTTTAAATACGGCATCGATTACGCGCCAAAAGGAAAGCATAATTATAAAAGACAGATTATTAATCATCGTTTATTTCTTATGGACCGTATTAAAACTTTTAATACCATTTTGTTCCAATAAATTCTTTTGAAAACATGCAAAGAATCTGCATTTATTTATATCAGTTACAAGCTACACGTTAGTTTCGTTCGAAGCAATAATGGTTGTAAAGATTGCAGCAGTGATACATTGCTACGAGTAAGTCATCGCATATAAATTCTGTGTCCAGTTCCCTTCAGCGACTTTTACAAGATGCATTAGAATTGTGCGCTTGTTTTACTTGCGTCCCTGATTCTGTATGCAAACAAATAAAGAAAAAAACATTTAAAATGTGTAAAGTTTATTATCTTTTAGTTTTCATTCCTTGTAATAGAGCTTTTGTAACAGCGCTGTCTATGTTTTTTGGACTTGTGAACTGAATAGTTAAAGTTTTTTGGTTCATAGAATAACTCTATTTGTCAGGTTTGTCTTGGCACTTACAAAGCGCGTACATATGGTTGAATTATTTGTTTCAAATAAATGCTTAAGATTGATCACTGTTTTAAGATTTCGAAACTTGATGGCATTTTCTACGTGCTCAGACTCACTATCTCCCGCCGCATTTTCGGAATACCCAACTCTCTGCTCATCGCGGCTACAATCAGCCTTTAATAACAATTAATTAAAAACGTTAAACGTTTGACCGAGCAATTGGAACGCGTAGCCGCGAGATAGCACCTGCCTGCGACGGGTTATCCACGGCATCCGCTAATGAAGCCGGCTAGTCCACCTCACATGTTACTGTCAAATTATTCGCGGTATACGTATGGCACTGCGAAACATCGTGTGTAAGCCGCCTGCAATCTATGTGAAATAAAACCTGAGCAGGTCTATTTTAAACGGGCCTAATAGTTTTTAAAAGACAAGTCTTAATGTGTTTTTCTTTTTTTTCTTGGGATTCTGTCTCGAGAAATGTAACCCTTATACGAAGATTTCTTGCAGTGTTGCGAGGAACGGAACATGTGTGGTAAAAAATGTAGCTTAAAATAAAAGTCGTAGTGATGTAAGTACTCTGCAAGTTATAGCTGTTGTCGATTGTACTTCTCAATAATTGACGCGGTATAGATATGTACGAACTAGTTCGAAAATGCTGGTCAAGCCGGACTGGTCAGTGATATCCGTCTTTTGTAGGTAATCGGCTCTTTCTACGGAATTCATGATTAAGATGGGCAATTAGTCCATAATAAAATAACAATTTACATAAAGTGTTGACTAAACTTAGATAAAGACAGCTTACGACTCAAGGTGTAATTTATATTTAATGCTGGACTCAGCACTGTCGATGAACAGTAGGTACAAGCTTTACTAATCTCATAGTCATAAATTAAGTGAAATTGACTGTTGCGCATTACAGGCCGCTGTCGGTAACTCCCCGTAATCATTTAAGGCGCAACTAGCCGATACTTTTTCCATACAAATTTCGGGGGGGTTTTACTCCACATTGTACATCCAAAGTAAAACATGAAATCGTTTTGTCTTATTATTAATTTTGTCTGTACAGAAGCAGAATAGTAAAAAAAAGCAATTAAAAAGTTATGAGCCAACAAAGATTAGTTTTTCCTGCTAATTTTAACGCAACTTTGGAAGTAAATAAGTAATAAAAGAAGTATAAAATCTCCAAAACAAAGCTCGTTCCGACAAAGCTCAATTGTCGAAGATTATAATAAACTTTATTCGTAATTAATTTATGCAGTAGTTTTTTCATAAAACTCCACCTTCCAAAGG
Source organism: Agrochola lychnidis (assembly GCA_963680765.1). Classification (NCBI taxonomy): domain Eukaryota; kingdom Metazoa; phylum Arthropoda; class Insecta; order Lepidoptera; family Noctuidae; genus Agrochola; species Agrochola lychnidis. The sequence continues at coordinate 9,130,905 of OY796868.1, read as the reverse complement.
ACTTTTCGTAATTTTTTACGCGCTCGATTTACTAAAATCGTTCTGAACGGTGTTTGTGTGCGTGCGAACTAGAGTTTGTGCATGTAGACCAGCGTCTAACTGCTCATCACTGATACTACCTCTGTCGGACACAATGCCAGGTGAGATAGCATACTTTTTGACCAAGCCAACCAATGAGTTCGAGCCCGCGACTAGTTCAACCTTAAAGCATGCTCGCTTGATAATTCTTTTGATTGTGATCGCGGCGAAGCTGCGTCCACTTCACTTTGTCATGTAATTATTAATCGCCCATTCTCGGATTACTCGCGAGTGAATTCCTGTGTTGCCAGCATTTCGCGGTTATTTTAAATCGACTTGCGAGTTTTTGTTGTGTACCATTCGAGCAGAACGTGCAAAGTAAATAATTTTTTACGACTATTTGTTCGTCAGATTGTTTCACAAGTGGACGCAATGATTGCTCGCCTTTAAAATGAGAATAAGAGAACTAACACACCTTTATGGAAGGATATTTTACGTAATGTATGGAACTCTGGGTAATTATAGTACCTACCTGTACGGAGTTTTTGCGTAAAATCTATGTGTGAAACTGAGAACAATAAAGTTATGTCGCCGCGGCTTAGAGGTGAAAATCCACTTTTTAGTTTTGCTTTACGATCATGTTGAAAGTATATTTTAGCAGTAAAATAATAAGTTGCTTGAACTTGCTCAGCGAAGTCAAATGGTAGTAAAACTAACGTCAGTGTTGGAGAAGGAAAACACAGGGTGTATATTATGAATAAAAACAAACTTGTTTAGTTAAATCTAACTTTCCTCTAGTAACTAGGTACTTAGGTACCTACTATATTATGCTTATAATAAAAATAGCTGATTCTTATCCGAAGAAGTAAGAATTTTTAAGCTTTAACTACTGACGGTATTTACATGAATTCATGACGGCATTATGCGATTTCTTCGTTTGAAATGGGAATCAAATCCATTGCATGATTTTGATCTACCGAAAAGTTAGGTTTTCCCGAAACTGACAACCTATCAACCATACAATTTCTCTATTCAATATCATCAGTCCAATATACAAAGTCCAGAAACATGCCTAAAAGTAGAACAACACTAGAAAGTGAACACAATCTCTACACGGTCGAATTAATTTGAGCATCAAGTATTTAGACTCCAGACCCAATTGCAATTTAAAGGGACAATAAAGTTCCGAGAACATCGAATTAATCGTAGTGGAAGATAAGTGTCATTCTGTACATCGAGCCGCGGCCTTGTCGCCGGCGCACGTCAGGGTATTTACTGCAAATTAGCATCACGTCGTGTGCGGCTCGCGGCGACCATCAAAGGCATCAATAAAAACTGAACTTTACTATTTGTAGGGTTTCTTTTAAAGTGTAATACGGTTGCCAGTTCTCGAACGAAAGTGATTCCCGCAGTCTCTGATAAGCTGCGTCTGCGCGAGTGTGCGCTCGCTCTCAGTAATCTGTATGCGATTTATAAGAGTATTATGCCGGTTTGCCGTGACATATCACTTTATACTTTTTGTATTTTATGCAATGTTTGAGAATAGAATATGTGAGGACGGCTTTAATTAAGATATAGTGTATATCAAAAGAATTAATAGGCATAAAAGGATAGCAGCAGAATACTAATTTAATAGTACATTCATAAATATTCATTTCGATGGCAGTAATAAATCATGTTGGACGACAGAATTAATAGAATTCAGTTTTTATAAACATACCGGATCAACAGTTTCAAATATTCCTCACTGCCTAGCTAGGTTAGGTCAACATTGAATTTACGCTCTTGATTTTAGAAAAGATCTGCAGAGCGCTAACAAAGGAACAAAACTATAAAAATAATAAACCATCATCAGTCGAGAGCGGAGTGCCATAGTAAAAATTAAATTAACTTTTTACAACTACGACTCGCGTAAACCGCACAAGTTATTATTGCGACTGAGAAGTCGAGAACATTTGTTATTTCATTTGTAAAAGGAGAAATCAAACGGTTTACTACCATTCTTTATGTAAATATTCCATTGTGCCTGCTGCGCGTATATTGGAGCGCGCTTGGGAACAGGGCGCCCTCTACAGTTCATATTGAGCGATTTGTTATACTACATTTGCCAGGGAGTTCAGGGAAGCTGACTGCCGTTGAACGCTACGTTATTTTAAGTATTGTCTTTAGAGTAGCAGGCCTATTCTGTAATGACATAATTAGTGGGCCAAGATTAGCCACGTATCCCAAAAGGTTTGCATTCACTAACACAAGCACGGTTCGCAGACGTAAATGGAGCAAGTCTGTGTAGTTTATTTAATCGGTTAGAATTGACATTTTAAGATAGCTTATCAGTGGAACACAGACTTGGTAATAATAAAAGGCTGAAATATCTCAATAAACATGAAAACAACCGTAGAACAGACAGTTCAGGAGTAGAGCAAACTCACAAAACTATCAGGAAAATACTTGGTTGTCGTCACATCGTGCAACATATAGCTAACAATGGTACTTTAGGGGCATGAGGAACAGGGTGTAAAGTTCACTCATCCACCATAGAAAAGGGAGGATCCTCCGACCAGACGGGTGTTGTGTCTGGCGGGCAACTGCCCATCAGTTTGAAGTTGAAATCTTGTTGTATGTATGTCGATCGCTCGGTAAACTCTAACTGCGCGATGCAGGATTTGTGTGACGTCATGTCTTTGATGCGTAGTTCGTATGTGGCGGTGTGTAACCGCTACAGTACACATATTGCACTTCATAGCCAGCAACAGTGGATATCGATGCGCCGTCAATGGATCCTTGTAGAACTCCTTGCTAAAGTACGCGGTACCAAGGTTGCTGGGCACCCGGCACTCGCCTACAGTATAGTCACAAGACTTGGCTACTGCTACATCATGCTGTATATGTTACTCACTTTGCATTTCATAGCCAGCACTAGCTGATATCGATGCGCCGTCAAGGCATCCTTGTAGGAGCCCTGACTGAAGTACGCGGCACCAAGGTTGCCGTGCGCCCGGCACTCGCCTGCAGTATCACCAAGAGACTTGGCTACTGCCAGGTCCTGCTGCATGTAGTTGATGGCAGCATCCAGTTGACTGAGAGCCCAGTGGGCTGAGGATAGCGCGCTGAAGACTGAACCTCTGTGGGAGAAAAAGGGTGATTAGGATCTTGAAAATATCTTTTGATTTGTCTATAACTCTGGAAACTGTCTAAAGTTGGCTCATTACTCTTGTTTAGTGACTGTCCGTTGCATTTCTTTTGTTACTTATAATTAGTGATTTGCATCTACAAATTGATAGGAGCACCAGTGAGTGAGTTCAGTTTATTTTTAGTTGTACTAGAGAGTAGTAATTAATGCAATGCTGTATAGTGTAGCCATGTTAGTGGAGTTTTAAGCGAGTACTCAAGTTTGAAGTTGTAAAGTTTAAACCAAACCAAGACCTGCAGAAGTTAACGCAATTTACACGTAAATACTGACACACGGGTCATACTTCCTGCCACCTAATAACACAATGTAATTGGTTTGCACAGCAGTACAGCACTTTAGCTATACCTAGAGACATCGTAAAACTAGTGCCTTGGACAACCGACAGCATTTCACATGGGAAGTCAAAAGTCAAACAAACATCGAAGTCCGCAGATAAATGCTCATTGCTGAACACGAACCGCTTTCGACAATAGATAAAGAACAATGAAATATAATTCATTCAGTAGGTACTAGAGAAAGTAAGGTAAGAGAGAAGACTGAAGAAAGTAGCGCCGATGACAGCAAATATGAAAATAGAGTAAATATAAACGTTAATGGATGGAGGGAAAGGGTCACAAAGATTATCAATGTGAGGGATGATATGAGCGAAAAGTGTACGAGTATAATGTGATCAGGTGATGAATGGTGAAAGATGGTGAATGATAATGGAAGAAGAAAACATACTACACCGACCCCAATTAACTTGGAACAGAGCAAGCAGAAGAAGTAGAAATGGTTTTGCAACAAATAAAATCAAGATAAAACATCATGAATTCATGATTCATCCCATTACCAACTCAGAAATCTGCTAGGTGTAGAACAGTCCGATATTCAGTTGAAACCCCGCTATAAAGAGCCGTGAGGGAACATAAACTAAAGTAATATAGTTCCCAGTATCATAAATGAAAACATTAATTAGTTATGTTCAATCAAAGAGCTCAACACAAGCGGTTTTAGCGAACAAGCTACATAAAACCACAATTACAGATTCTAAAAACTACTAAACGATTTGAAATCGATGAGGGAACAAATAATGTTAGTACAACACTATTTGGGATAAATTGCAAATTAATCGACAATAGTCTTTAGAAAATAGAATAATTAAAACTACCTACTTAAGTATCTACTTTCGAAGTAAAATGATGTTAGATTTACTTGAGTAGAATCGTTGGAGTGTTTAGTGACTATTAAATAATTTTATTGGCACTCTATTGGCTTCAATGGCTAGTGAACGAGCTTGTCTGAAGGAACACTTAATTCTGCCTAGGCTGAAATATCTCGCCTAGAATTATTGTTTGTTGATCTACAGGAAGTTATGGTTCAGTGCTGACAGGAGTTCAAGTTACTGTTTGAAGTGGTATGCAAAAGGCTTTATGTTTTAAGTTTGTTTAAAGATGAAGGAGTAACTTTATCTCATGATCTACCCATGAAGATCGTAGCTATTTTCAAATTCGAAGGACGTTACTCAGGAATTAGATAAGTAGGCCTGAGCATAACATCAAAAATTCATGGGTTAAAATTGCGAAGTGTAAGTTTTATAGAGAAAAATATTAAAGATATTGTAGTGATTAGGTATTGTCATTATGTCAAGGGTTAGAGAGGTATTGAAGAAGATTATAACTGAGGTTTATTAAAGTACTTCGCACAAAAGAAAGTACTTACGCCAGGCTATTTTCCGTACAAAGAAAATGATTTTCTGTTAACGCTATCATAAATATTAAATATACAGTACTATGTTTTGTTTACCGGAATGAGCATAGCATGCAAAACTAGGCAAGACATGAATGTTTATAATATTCTAAAGAGAAATCAGAACGTCCGTTTTCAATAACACAGGCTCAGTTTAGAAAGCAACGACTGGTTTTCCTGAATTGTAAACCAATATTTTAGTATAGTAAGTGCAGATGACTCTAATTTAGAGGACGCCTCGGAAGTCGACGCCATTAACTCTAATTTCAGTAATATTTTATGAACAAGTCGAGAGGTAGAGAGGTGCATTAACAAGTTGCCGCCTATATAGTTTTATTAGGCATAATGATCACCCATCGCTCTGGCCACGTTTACTAACACGAACACTCTCAAGCTCTTTCTCACCCTAAGCACTTCGACCTAAGTACATAACAATTATAATAATAGACGCATTTTGCGTACAACACGTAAAAGCCGACGACTTCATAATTACCCATGAGGTACAAGCATCGAGGCTAAATGTTCACACGTCCGGTTTTTCAAGCCTGCTTGTTCTTAAATAGCTCGTGTGAAACCGATTAAAATAATCAGAGATAAATATTTTAATTTGTGGTGAAGGTAATGAATCACACGGCGCGATGTAATTTGACATCACACTTTTACACCTCCACTTGCATCGATCTCTCGATTCTATGTTGACGTATTCTGTTAATCGATCGGGACGCATCCGCTGATCGAATCGCTTCCCATAATACCATTATCTTTGAGCTATGCTCAGCCGATGCCATTCTTAAGTATTTTAGTTGATGCTAGGAACTAAGATTACGTGCTCTTGTACTGTCGGCCAGTTTATGTCAAGACGTAATACACTAAGTACTAACGTTTGCAAGATTGAATATAAATAAGTTATCGGTTAGTTAGTGCTAGAAATAAGATTCATGATTTGAAACGTAATTATGACATTTCTGTTATATCGTTGTAAAAGCATCAGATATTAATGATATCAGACAGGAAATAATGTGAAACACATTTATATGGAAGTCAAGGTAATTTTTCTCGACCAATGCACCCGGGAGGTCGTTTAGAAAAAAATATTTATGTTAATTTATCAATAAAAGTGGTCAGTGTATTCATTATTTCACCTTTTCCAAAGTATTATCCCGTTTAATCTCATCATCTGTCAACAGAGATCATCTCGATAAGGATCGCGTATAACAATCCTTATTTATATCGAGTGGCGTTTTATCGTGGGGCGAACAGAATAGTCCCGTATCGATCCAGCTTCGATCCATCAACGCAGAGATAAGATCGCGCCGAGGTGTGGGTTTCAACGCCCGGACCGCTCCAACGCTTAAGTTGACAATTTTGGGACGGGAAGAGTTACTTAATGTCTTCAAAGTGTATAGAGATGGAGGTTATTCAATCAATGTCTTCGGCTCGAAACGTGTTTAAATAAATTTAACTGAGGAATTAGGTGTCTCGGGCGCACCGCTCGTACTCGTAGGTGTTATAATTACGTCTCGTTCCAATTTTGAGCTCGTTATAAAGGAATTTATACACAGAAGTCATCGTAAAAGTTTTTATTTATTTATTGTAGTGATGATCGTCATCGTGTGTTATAAAATCCCTTAGTACTTACTAGTGTGCCTTATTGTAATATCAACTGTTTTTTTATTTTTATTAAGGAGCTTTGTCACAATACTATGTTGCTCCATCATAGCCAAATTTTGAATTATTTCATATGATTGTAATATATTTTGTACAGAGTTCTAGCCTCGGCCGACATAGGCTTAGCTAAAACACTATTTAAAGTACAAATTCCAAATATATTTTGGGAATCAAACAAATTTATCCTGAGGCGTTCGCCCCGCGCACACTTGATCAAGATTATGATTGTATATATACGTCCTCAATTATTCTACATTTCTCGCAATTAGGTGAAGGTGTGATACCCATAAGGAACGGATCAATTATAATGTCTTGTACATGATGTTGGCTGAAATGTCAATAAATGCTCATAAAACTAGCAATTAATGCCTGTCTGTGTTTATTACAGAAGTTACAATCAAGAAATTATTAAGTTTCATGTTAAAATATCACAGAATGTATAATATCGTTCTCTCTTGTTATATTCGCCGAAGTAATTCAATGGAAATTCCTTGGACACGACATGAACACCCTACACGACTATAGACTTAACTCAAACACGGTCTTTCACTACTATACAGGTTTAGTGGCTGTACTGGATATAGATATTTATTAAGCGATGGTATTTCTCATAAGGCAAAATATCCGAGACCGTGGTAGGAGGTCATTAACGGTGATTTTAATAGCGCCATAAACATGGGCCCCGTTCCGAGGGTGCATCTACTGAATACATTCCCACTGATCTGCTGCGTGCATCGATACTTCGTTAGCTTCCATTTCAATATAAGTTTGGGGTTTAACGACACTTGATGGCCAAAACTTATAGGCTTGTTCTTTACTAAATAGAATGTGAAACCAGTGAACGCTTTGGAGATTTTTTTTGTAACTTAATCTGACGAAATTCGATGTTCAGTGAATTCTGTTTAGTAATTAGTGAAGTATAACATCCACACTAAAAACATTAGGTATCTTCTTTATATTAAGTAGTATGTGTATGCCGTTTTTTTCGCAGGATAAGCAGAGCGAAGCAGCGGGACGTGTGTAAACATTCAGTGAGTTGCATTTATGAATATTAAATTAAAGTACCTAGATATTTTTTGTACGTGCATTGCTCCTGCTCCTAATTATTTATGGTAAGTACTGCCGGTTGTGTAGTTACAGTGGGGCGAGCACATACATATAACATTTTCTGTTTTTTCTACGAAAACTATGAAAACGACACCCATGACGAAAAATTTGAACATTTTGCAGTCGCCATCTTGGATTTATATTTTTAGCTCACTATAGGCTTCAGCACCCTCGAAAACCACGAAAACGACAACCATGACGAAAAATTAGAAAATTTTCGCAGTCGCCATTTTGGATTTACTTTTTCATCTCACTATTGGCTTCAGCACCCTCTAAAACTATGAAAACTACATCCATGATGTAAAGTGTGAAAATTTTCGCATTCGCCATCTTGGATTTTCGTTTTGACCAAATTTATACTTTCTCTCTCTCTCTCTCTCTCTATCGAATTAGAAGAAGACAGACGCAAGTATGAAGTCGCGTTAAAGAACTTCGTACCAAAAACCCGTTTACTATGACACACTATGAAGTCGTAACAAGAAAGACATGTCGTGCCTCTGATTATGTCACATGGTGGACCCGTGCTAGCATTGAAGACACAGTTTTATCGCCATAACTGTGATAAAATGTGTGACTTAAACATTGTCACAGTTGGCCATGCTCGAGGGGCAGTAATGCGTTGAGATTGATTGGCAATATTCTGCCAATTTCTAACCGTATTAAATGAGAACATATGTTGCATTTAGCTTTAGTTATTACTCCATTGGCTTAATGATAACAAGCATCGATTTGGTTCGATCCCTAATTGATTTTAGAATCCTTAGTTTAAAAGCGTAACTGGATTTTTATGTAAGAAAAAATCCCAATTCCCAATGAACGCCTGATTCTGAAATCTGAGCAGCCTGCAGTTGCGCGATAAAAAAATCGACTATAGCAACTAACATTGTCGGATCCACATTTTTGTGATTTTTAAATTTATTGCATTAAAGGTTTTAGAATAAATTATAAAAATGTTCCCGCAAAAATTAGAAGCAATGAAAAAAAAAAAAATCGCAGAAATGTAGATCCGACAATGTTAATTGCTACGGTCGAAATGGTTTCCACCCACTGCCAAATTGGGATCGGTAAATTAAGGGCAATACACAACTGCTTTATTTTCGGATAAAACATCCGCGAAATAATCGCTTTCAACTCGACACAAGAGAACTTCAAGAAGACATAAAATGAAAAATTAAGTGCTGTATCCCACGGAACGCTAACACATGCACGTCGTACGAATGTAACTGCACATATAAGGACTATTGCATTCCATTAATTAGAGAGCTGTTATTAAAACGCACCACCTTATATCCCGCTCAAAATTTACGACGTCTTTATTTCCTCGATACTGGAACATTATAAATCAAAACGTCGAAATTCCGCCAAAGATAACCGTTCCCTTTAAGTATATATAAATTATCCCACTGTCAACTCCTTACGTCCTGGTTGTGATTAAAAATAATAATGTTACAAGTAATGAACGAAGAGAAGAGATTCGCTCGGTCATTTGTCTTTTTCTTATTAACAACTTGAGCGGTGTTAATGCTGTGAAATTGTTGTCCAGGGATTACGATCGAAACTTTCATACGAAAATAAACGGACTAATTTCTTTTTAGTGCGCTGTAGACGATCCGCATCTGCATCTAACCAGCTGTGAGACGATGCGTTAAAACCTCTGATTGGTGCAATTAACTGGTAATTTCTTCCTACGGATGCTCAGCAATATCAAATGATAAGATCTTGTTCCCAATGGCTTATTACTAGCCCTGAGTATTGTAGTAAAAATATTTCATAACTTTTACAACTTTTGCGAGAGCGTAAATTACTCGTTGTTTCTTTTAATGATCAGCAATTTGTCTAAATCTTGTAAATATTTCTCTTTACGACATTTACCACATGTAACTCTAGTACAATTATCTTTTAAATGATAATAAATAAAGTAGTAATCGAAGTAATCAAGTATTATGTTCTTGCAAAGCGCAAGCAATAGTTTTTAGGGTTCCTTACCCCAAAAGGAAAAAAACGGAACCCTTATAGAATCACTCATGTGTCTGTTTGTCTTTCACAGCCAATTTGCTCCGAATCGAATGGACCGATTAAGTCAATTTCTGTAACCCAAACACGAACGTGTAACGTAAATAAATGAAGTCACTTTTCGGGGGCAAATATTAAAAAAAAAAAAAAAAAGTTTTGTAAACTGTACTGTGACATATCAAATGATAGGGCTTGTTGTGAGGATCTCAATTAAAAAATAATAATAATATTACAATAAATAATTTTAAAGATAATTAAGAAAATAGATAAAAATTTACCATTTCCCCCCCTTATCTCCAAAACTACTAAGCTTATTTATTTTTTTTAAATACAGAAAATAGTTCAATACTTATAGATTAGAGGAAAACCTATAAGAAGTCTTAAAATAACATGGCAAATCTCCCAATATTGTGCGTATAAACTTACATTTGCAGTTGGAATGTATGTATTAGTTTTTCAACTACAATGTAAAATATGTTCTTGGGATCAATTCATCCCAACTACGGAACCCTTCATTGTGCGTGGTCCGACACGCACTTAGTCGGTTTTTTTTATTTACTGTCGCCAGTAACTTGAGGTGACTATAGTAAACATTGGCAAATCGCATATAATTTGCATTTCACTGCACGTTATAATCAACGATGACTGCAAACTGCGATCCGTCTGTGGGAGCTTTTACAAATTCAGGTTCAAAGAATTTAATCTGAAGATAACTGGGAGATACCTGAGCACTGGTGTTTATAATCGTGAGTGCAGTTGCGTTATCTATATTAATCTAGAAAATTCTTGGGAGCGGTCTTCTTGTGTAGAGATTACTAGAGATTTCCGGCATTCTACTTATGTAAATTTATGTAGACTTGTTTCAAATGGATCGTTGGTTTTATTACAGTTTCATACAGTGATCAAATGTCTCGGTTTTCTCTGTTTAAGCTAATCATGAACGTGACTTGCAAGTGATTTGCAAGATCGGTGCCATTTTATTAATAGAGTATGCATTTGGTACAATTTCGTCTGGTGGAAGTTTCAACAAATGCATTTTCTTTATTTCCTTCTTCAGTAGGAATTGTGTAACCTACTTCTACAGAAAATATACTAGACTAAATTAAACCGCCAATCTAAAAAAAAAACATCAGCAGCAGACATGAATTCACAAGTGTTGTTGTTTGTTTAACATGTTCAGTGCCGGGAGCCTTCTTTTAGGGTTCACCTAGTCGCATATGGGATGCTCCAGGCCCTCGCAGTGGGCTCATTTTAAATGTAGGTTTTTCTTAGCGAATGCAGCATCATAAACAGTGAAAATAAAATCTAATATAAATTTTAACGTGATTTATTAGTATTATTAGCGTTGGTTTTTAATTAAATTCAAAGAATTTTAATTTCTTTATTTTTTTTTGTTCACGGTTACAATTATTCACAAAAATTTAGAAGATTGGAAACTGCTAATAGCGACAAGACCCACTGAAAACACTACTTTACTTTATTTTACAGTGTTTTATAACACGGTTTTAAACCTAATGCCGTTGACCATCAGCGATGGTTAACTTTAATGCAAACGTAATGCCGGTAACCCTCCCGGAGGGTTCCCTTCTGATATGTATGGCGGCACGGCGTATAAGTTCTATGAAAAGTGGGTGGAGTCGAAAGTGTTAAATATACTAATCTCCTATCAGATATTCCTACCTCATATCTACGCAGAATTACCATGACAAATATCATCTATTTTCGTAGCATACGCAAATTATCAGCTTAGCAAATAAACCACAACAGTTACATTGCAAGCAGCGGAAACTATAGTTATATGCAGTCCAAGATAGTGTACTCCTAATATTGCATTGGCGTGAAATTGAAAGTGCTTGTCGGACGCGAATCGTAAAAGGCATTGCATCGTCTTGTAACCCCAGAATAGACATATATCTCCGAATAAGGCGCTTAAGTTACTCGTAAAAATGTTAATGGGTACAACTTAACTAGTTCAGATAATTATGTTGAATGACAACGCTGTGTTGAAGTGCTAAATTAAGTACAACTTTCCCTGCTCCTCAGATCATGGCGGTTCTGACTGGATGTTCAAGCGTGTTTTTTTTATCAAGATCCCTTGTACTTATGGTTGTACTTCAAGTATTTTGCGTAACATTAACAAGTCCTGTTTTTAGAGTAGGCTGAATAAATTGAACAACTGATTGTAAAGATATGCATCTAAGTTACCTTATCCATATTTCGACGCTCGTTGTGCTTTTTTGTGGTACATCATTTATCATCGACTTAACACAAGATTTACTCGCGTACATTCATTTTTAGGACTTAAAAATTTACATTTATCTTTTGTTTTATTGCGCAAACAATAAAATGGTCTGCGCTTAAAATTCTTGAGCGGTTTTATAATCGAGTATGCAATTGAAGTGCTGTATAAGTAAGTGTGCAGTGAGTGAGCAGATTGGCAGTAGCAAAAACCCTTAAAAGACCAAATGGCTTGTCGTCAATTACCTCACTGTTACTCCTGTATTGATAGCGAAAACTGTTGCCCCTGTCTTGAAATTTTTCGTCGATTATTTATAAAAGTTTGCTGTTTCACAGAAAAATGCAATACCTACGCGGTCAAAATGTATGGAACAGCAGTTTTTTTAAAATAACAGACGAACAATTTCAACGCAGTGGGTTCAGAATCATGTATTGAATCCATGGTAACAGTTTTCGCGTCGATGCCTCTGCCACCCTGTATATATTTGTACATTCTAAGTTCGGTAATACAAAAACAACTTTTGTCTGAAAGTCCTCTAAAAATAAACATTGAAACAACAGAAAATTCTTTGGACTGCCATAGTTTCAGAAGGAACATATTTACTTGGTTTCGTTTCGTCCTCGTCTGTTTCGAGTCGTTTTGTATGATTAAGTTCAAGTTAAGTGAGATGACTTACCGTAACTTGAGAGAACAGGATCCGATCCTAAGCGCTGCTTCTAATACGGTGACTGCAGCCTGGTACTGTCCTGCTGCCAACAGCTCTTGACCGACCACCTGCATATATACGTAAGATATTAATATATTGACCATTAGTATTATAGGAAGGTATGAAACAACAGCAGGACTATTGGTCGACTGGGACTGGAATAATTTTACTTTGTTATCTTGATATCGAATTAAGTTTGATTGCTGACAGGTACCTACAATACGTTACTAAGCATATGGCGAAAGATTATTTATATTTGTATTTTGCCGGTATTGTAGTTAGATTTTTTAAATCCTATTTCCTTCAGAACGGGAACAAAGAAAGTCATGGAGCTGCTTTTAAGTGACACCGGAGTGAAATGGATCCATTCACTGCAGTGTCACTGCAAAGTATATCAAAGACGTTGACATAATAGTATTGCTCTTGAGCAGGTATTGTTGTTTGTGAGTTGAGCTCCTTAAGTTCTGAGTTGAGCTCCACGATTACTGAAAAATGTTTGCACTGACTGGACAGGTCCACTCAAATCTGTGTGGTTCTATCCTAAAAAGACCATTTCAGACACTAATCTACATGGTCCTCATATGGCCTGACCAAGATTATGTCTGGACTTTAAAAGAGACTGCGACCTCTGAGTTTGTTTCGGCCTTTCTTCTGAGAGTAGTCAGATAGGAAACGACGAACTCATCTAGCGTATTTTTAATATTTGTAAGCTATTGCATAGCTTTTATCGCGGGCTTTGAGCGCGGCGACCGAATCAAGAAATTCCGTAACGTAACGAAAATAAAACCTAACACCCCCCACTCCGCCTACCATGTAATGACGGTTGACGGGAACGTAATTTTTGTTTTATGTCATCACGTCATCATCTCAAGTGTAGCGTAGACAAATAAGAAGTATGGAGGTTATAAATGTTATTATTATGGAGGTTACAAATGTTTACCGCGGCAGTCCCCGAGTGCCACACGTTTTTTTTAATATGACGTGTAAAATTTCATTTCATTTGTGACTGAGAAGTTCTCTGAAATCTTGGAGAAAAGTCGATTAATATTTGAGGGAATTGTTTGGACAATGGTCTTAGACAAGGATTTTTTAAAGATTATGGCAATGTTATATTTCTAAGGATTGTCATTGTCATTTAAGACTTTATTGTAATAATGCGTAGTGACTTGTTACACAACAATAAATGGACGCCGTGATGGAATGCGGTCTTAGCATAAATATGTTTTTGTAAAAGACTACTTAAAATCTTAGATAGCCACGTTTAGCAAGCCAAGCTTCCGTTGTGTCCTCAACTCATAATGACCAGTCTGTAGAGCTTCTGAATCATGCAGTGACCGCTCCGACTTATATCGGTGCTCTTGATCTCGCCTTTGATGTCATTTACTTTTTAAGCCCGACATAATAATAAGCTAATGTATGTTCAAAAATGCGAATTTGAGTATCATTGGCAGGTACAAAAAGCGCGACAAATTTTGAAGAACCCATTAAGCTTGCCGTTACGATGACTGCAGAAACATTTAGCCGAATGATTTGAACTTATCTCGGCATAAAGTAATAATATTATATTTAAGGAACACCCAGGGAGTGGTTATTTGGATCAGTAACTATTCCAAAAATATCGACCGTATTGAAGTGAAAACTTCTTTAGACGCGTTGGGCATTTTTGAGATGGGACTAAACCATTGATTTCGCGACACCATGACGACACCTCATTTTTTGTAAACGCGATTGTGCTCTTTATTTATAATTATTACGTGACGGATCAATGTTATAAGCAAGTTTTTTACTTTAAAGGTTTCGGAAGTGTTATTTTTTGTAAACGCGATTGTGCTCTTTATTTAGACAAAGTTACGGACCAGTGTTCTATACAAGTATTTTTCTTCCACCAAGGCGATCTTGTTCAAGTTTTCACTCCTGTCGGCACTCCACACTTTTTTTTGTGTTTCAAATGTTTTGTATTTAGAAAATGCATGGTCGAGCCGTCAAGAAGCAGTTTTATGTAGTACAGGCATTCAGCAGGAATTCTTGATTATATGACATTTTGACTCCGCTTTAGCACTAACTACTAAAGCTTCCTAATCATTGTTTTATGGGCAAGATTAGGAAAGTGTTATACACTTAAATGCGCAGGAGAGCAGATAATACAGTGTCGACGTTCAGTTACATTATCTGTCTTTAAATCGCTTCAATTTACGGATTTTCAGTTCAATTCGGTACATTGTATGCGCGGAGCGGCGGCCATTTTGTGGTAGTGCGACGCCATTTCGGCCATTCACGTCTGGGCTGCCGATCAACTGTCGCGCAGATTGTATGTAAATTCACGGGGGTCGGTCGCGTATTTATGGGCCTTTGATCACTCAGCCCCATTGTCTGAGAGTTAAATGCGCCGAAAAATGTTCAGATGTCGACCGACTGCACGCCAGCGGAATGTATGCAAATGGTTCGCTCGCTCTGTGTATGGGGTGCTTAATATTGCCAACATCGACGAGACCTAAATGTGCCATTATTTGTATAATGATGATTATATTTGCGTAATGTGTTTTTCTTTTAATATGTCACATAAGGTGTACTTGTTTTCGTGTAGAGACGTGCGAATCTCGTTAATGTTTTCAGTCTCATTCACGAATCACGACCGAAGTAAATCTTTGTGACTTTGTTGCTGCCTACGCTTAAAACGTGTTATGTGTGACTTGTGAAATGTTTTACGAAATATTTTAGGATCTTTATGATTTTACTTTTAAATTCTCTTACAATTTTAATCCTACTACGATCTTCCGAAGATATAAATGTAAGAAATGGAAACGTCCTCTATAGGTCAGTGTTTTTATGTAAATCGCGAGTCTGTCCTCATGTCTCCGTCAGTGCTGAGAAAGAGACTGACAATGCACATATTTCCGGAGATACGTTAATGGATCGCATTATTTTGAGATCGAGACTTCGAGAGCCGCGGCGAGTATTGCGTGGTGTTTATGCTGTCGAGACACTGTATTCATGGAGAGGAGACAACGTTTTATGGTGTTTTTCTCTCAATTCTTGTTTAAATATGGGTAGGCACTAACTTTGTAAGTAAGTAACTGTACCTACACTGGCTAGAAAATAAGGAAGAGTTATTTCTGCCATTAAAGCCCAATAGGTCTATCAAGTGTACTTTTATATTAAAAGTTTCAACAAAGTTGTGATTTTTTAACTTCATACTTCACAATATTGTCTGTTTTAAAGGCTGTTTGTAGTGCCTTTTTTGGTAAAATCCATGGAACGTGACAAGTTATATGCGTGTATATTATTTTCTTTATTAGGTACACAAGTCACTTCACGTAAGCACAAAGGAAAGTTCGCTTTTATCGAAGTTTACTGATATAAAATAACGGGCGATACCATTTTTGGCAATATTTGAAATTTTTTATAAAACTTTTTAATACATTTACGCCGAATCATGGCATCAACGCTGTTGGTACTTTTAGAAGTTGTTAACTTAGGTATCGTGGTGGTCCGAAGGAGAGTATTCTTGTGATTCCGGCAACAAGTAGGTACAAAACTGTTTCAAATTTATACAAAACTTTCTTCGTTAATCTTGGACACGACAGACTTTATTTATTTATTATTTATTAAAACTTTATGCACAAGTAGGCCTGCAGCATTTTCTACCAGTTAGGGTGATGCAGAGACAAAACATGGCAGGTGCAACATGAGGGATAGATAACTCGAAAAAGAATACATATTAATACATAGATACATTCATATCAACAAAATAAACTGAGTCAGGAGAAATAACGATAGGCAGAGGAGAAAACGAATCTAGCAAACAGTAAATTTACTGATTGAAGAAAAACCCTGGACCTAAAACGGTCTGAAATCTCCAAAACACAGTGTTTAAGCATAAGTAGTGAGTAGTAGGGACGTGGGAGTAGTGCCCTATAGTCGATGTACCTACCTTACAATTTGCGACATTTTGACGCGTCAATGTTCTTCGTTTACATACAAAACGAAGCATTTGCGTCTGCGCAGCCTGTATGAGCGGCCTGTTAGTCGCTACAACCCTAAGTAATTCTCAGCTTTACACACTAATGGTAAAACATTGGCCATGTTTACACGTATAATCCTTTCAATTTTGCGATTCCCAGGTCGAGTGCAGCTTGGACTTTTCAAGCGTGACATTGAATTATACAGGATTTTAACTTTGGCACAGTGTAAATAAGTAACAGTATTATATATTCATAGAAAACGACCGAAACGACGCGTATGCAACAGTATCAAGTGCGCAGCGGTTACGCATGGACGCTGAAGGTTTATCTACCGAGCGGCCGTAGATCATTATTTCAAAGTCACTGCCAAGACAATACTGTTACTTTATTATACTGTGACTTTAGTGAGATATTGTTAGATGATATTAATACAGTGTTCATGATGTTTTGGTGGAATAGGTCATCAGCAGTGGCCTTTGATGAGTTTGGAATAGGGTCATCACATCTTTCTCCATGATCCACGCAGTTTTCCACATGCTTAGTAGATAGAGGAAATTGACTATCATAACAAAACTATATCATACTAAACCATATAAAGAATGCAAATCGTTGCTGATTAAGTGGATAAACAAGTTAAGCTACGATGAAGTAGAGAATATTCTACTAAATATCAGGTAAAACCCTTTCCGTAAAAAACAACCACACACACACACTTATATATACACATACACTTAAACTCATACACATAAACACATACACATAATCACACACGCACCCACACATATACACACACACTAACAGACTAAATAAAAATAATAAATTCATTAACTTGTAACTTTTATTTAATAACTTTTTGTTTAACTTTTGCTTAATAACTTTTGTTTTAATAACATGTTACACTAATAGCAAGATATAAAGGAGCGGCGCCTCCTGGCACAGGCATCTATATGCTTAAAAGGGGACGCCACCAACTGTATAACGTATGTACAACGTGTAATATTGAAATAAACATTTTTGTATTGTATTGTATTTGTATAACAATACCGGACGTAATACATACACATACATAAATAAGCTCACACCTCCTTACCATGGGGTAAGTGGAAATTACAGAACGCCACTTGCCGAAAAGCCGAAATGTTTTTATATCTATTTTTTGCCGGTCTCTTTATTTGTCATAACGATTCCATAGATTACCACTATATTACTTTCCTCTATGGTACCACAGACACTAAAGGCATGGTCAAGTAATTGATGTTACGTTGGGTGCAGACACGCGGACTACATACATTTTATTTTTTAATGCTTTCAGACATTTTTGAAGTGAAAACTTCTTTAGGCGCGTTGGGCATTTTTGAGATGGGACTAAACTATTTCGCGACACTGACGGAGTTTATCGACACCATGGAGTAAAATATATCAACGCGTTGATTACCGCGGTGCGTGGACTAAAAGACATCAATGCATTGATTACCGCGGTGCTGATTATTTTTCAAGTTTTCACTTTTGTCGGCACTCCCGGAATGCCACTGTTTTTTTTTTTTTTTTGGCCCTATCTATGGACTTATTATACATAAGTCCATGGCCCTATCAGAATACCAGCGCTGCGACATTTATTTTTAAATGTCGCAGCATATGCTGAGATAGGGCCTCGTACGAGACTTTCTGCTTTTATTTTAATTTTACTTTGTTTTTTAGTGTTTTTTTTATTTATGTTTTAATGAGTGTGTTTTAGTTTAATTTGTGATTTCCTGTGCGAGTCTCAATACATACTTTTTGTATAATACACGAACGAGAGCTATGATGTCAAGCCCCTAAGTGAAACGCGATTGCCTCAGGCGTGGGAATCAATGTGTCTTTAGCACATGAAAACAATGTTGGCATTTAATTTGGTCGTTAACTTCTAATGTTGTAGGGAAAACCTCACATTATGTACCCTCACGTAGATTGGAAAATGGTATAAATTCAAAATGAGAAATTGAACAAGTGAACAAATCAGGTACAGGAATCATAATAAATAATGACCAATGACAAGATCATCATCTTCCTGCCCTTGCCCCAGTTACGTGGGGTTGGCGCACTCGTTTTCTTCTTCCATTCTCCCCTGTCAACAGTCACGCTATCATTCACTCCCAAATCATTCCTCACATAATCCATCTATCTTTTCATTAACCTTCCTCTCCCTCTCCATCCATCAACATTTATTTTCATCACTCTTTTAATCATATGAGTTCCCTCCTCATCACATGCCCATATCAAGCCAAACGATTTTCTTTCAACTTTCCTGTCACTGGCGGCACTATCAAACTCATTTCTCACTTTATTCAATATCGTCACTCCACTTGACAAGCTACTGCGCTCAAAATGGCCCATAATTGAACAGAAAGTATAAAACATAATTATAATTGATATAGCTAAAACGAAAGCGAGGGTACAACACGAAGATTCGTGTATCATTTGCAGGCACAACACTATTCTTACAACATTATTAACATAATGCCATCGTGATAACGAATGAAATTGCATTCGGGGTATTTATTTAGAAGGGCTCCCGACTTGGAAACGTGTATTTAGTTAGTTATTTGATTATGTGTTAATGTTCACAGTTTTAAACTTTAGCATTGCAGAGTCTGAATTCTAAATGTTATTGCATCAAGGTTTTGCCACTTTTTTCTTTTGGTGGGAAATTTTCAAATAACTTCACCCGCTCTGAGCGGAGCGGGAGGGCGTGTCAGACTCTTACTGACTAAAACCCACCCGTGTTTTTTCAGTTGCCATATTGCAAAGGGGCACCGGTATCCCTTTCGGACTTTCCCGCGACCCCGGCAGGCATCGGCTCTAGCGGACCCCGTCAGTTCTGCTGACATCTCTTTGAGGCGCGCGTGGAACACAACGCGCCTTCGACCCGGCCTGGTCTTTATCGAACGGCGAGCTACCCATTGCTCACTGTCTGCAAGCCCACGCCTACGGTGGCCGGGAATCGCCTTGCTACTCCCGACGCCTAGGGCGTCTCCTGCGGCGGTTAGGGGCGTGAGGGCGAGTAATTTGCTTCTCCCTCACGTGTTCAGCCTCCTCCTTCGTGAGCATTACTGCTTCGCAGAAGGAGGTGACGGCTTCCCATGCCCTCTCGCTCCATACCATGGCCTGGACCAGGGCCGGACGCGAGAGATCACCGACGCCGATCGCCTCCACGAGGACACGGCGATACTCCGCCCAAGCCGGGCAGACCTCCACCGTATGCTCCACCTCCGGGCGATCCACACAAAATGTTTTGCATCTGTCGATCTTCTTTAGTTAATGTTGTAACATCTAAACTGTTATATTTCAGTTTCACAGCAAGCAGAACTGGCCAAAACGTAATGAACTAAGGCTTAGTACTCATTCGTTTATTTTATTTGCATTCACATATTTATTTTATTGTAATCTATTCTGTTAGGTTAGGGTTGCCAACCGTCCTGTTTTCCCAGGACATGTTCTGCTTTTTGAGAAATTAATCTGAAATAATATTATAAATAAGCTAGATGAGTTCGGCGTTTCCTATCTGACTACTCTGAGAAGAAAGGCCGAAATAAACTCACGAGCTTGCAGTCTCTTTTAAAGTCCAGACATAATCTTGGTCAGGCCATATGAGGACCATGTAGATTGGTGTCTGAAATGTTATTTTGAGGAAAGAACCAAACAGATTTGAGTGAACCTGTCCAGTCAGTGCAAGCATTTGTCAGTAATCGTGGAGCTCAACTCTGAACTTAAGGAGCTCAACTCGACGAACAATACCAAAGAAAGGACATGGGACAAGGAATGTCCTGGGGTGTCCTGGATATTTTTTAGTACCATGTCCTGGGTTTTTTAAAGCATCCTGGTAAAGTCTTGTATTTTAAATTTCGCGGCTTCAACCTTACGTTTATCGGTCGGCCCCGCGTCTCCTTCTTACCACTATTTTCGCGCACTAGAGCTCTCTCTATCCAACTGCTAGAGCATGCGGGAATATTGAGTTTCATTGAACTTGTTTTCATTGCGTGTTGCTATTAACTACTGCTCTTATACTGCGTCCTGTTTTTAAATGTCCTGGTATTTTCACCTTCTAATCCTGTTTTTCAAAATTTGGGGTTGGTAATCCTATGTTAGGTACAATATTGTGAAATTAAATTTTATGGAATATGGGTTTTAACTGTATTAAAACTTTTTTTTCATAGGTGTAAATCACCGTTGCTAGGACCAAAACCAGGTGGATGGGTGGCCATTTTTTCCAGTCATATGGAACTTCTCCGTGCTACGGGGTCGTAAGCAATAAGTTTTGATTGTCATACAAATTGAGATAGGCCCAAAATTAGGCTTCTACCGTTCATATACCGGAGAAGCTTATTTGTGAACTTTTCTTAATGCTTGATAACAAAGACTTACCGATATTAGTACAAAAGGTGATTGATCCAATTTCATAGCTTCTAACTGTCTAAACGTAGGCTCCAGGGTTGTCCGGAGCGGTGACTTCAAGGAAGCTTCCACCAGAGCAGCTAGCAGCTGCCTCGAAGATGGCTCCACTCCCAACCCTGAGCTGAATGCTGCCAGTGCTTCGCCGTGTCGACCAAGACATTGAAGTGCCACCCCTAGCAAATAAAGAAGATTTAAACATTGGAATATACCACAGACTACACAGATACCGTTGTTCAACGCGATGATTGGCGAGCAAAGGTATTTTACCAATCATACTTTCAAAGCTGCTAAGTAATTTAAGAGGCGTTGAACCTCTTTATGGACAAAATGGTTACCTATACTGTGACAGCACGATTTACACTAATGAATGCACATATGGTATCGTCTACAATTACGTAAAGCGTAGGTTGAAGCAGTTTTGTGCACCCACAGTTTGCTAATAACTGTAAAGTTACATTCTTAATTATTCCGCTGACATTGCTTGGTGTTCTCATACCAACAATTTTATTATTAAAAGAAACAATGGGATCATTCAACATATTGATAGGAACCGCCTTCATTTGAATACAGAATATTTAATCGAATTAAAAAGATAATCGATTTTGATTTCAATTTTTTTGTAGTTAAGCGTTCTTCTTTTGTTTGCGTTCGTTTTGGCTTATTGGTTGATTCAAACGAATTTATCCGCCCGAAACGGGCGAATCGACACTTTTAAATAATATTACTTTTTCTTGACGCGATTCGCACGAAGTCAATTTATTTGTGAGCGAATCGACAACTCCAGAAATACGTATTAGGATTGGCACATTTTGAATTTTTATACAATAAAGTTAGTGTACTTTTTTAACTTTATTGCATAAAATTCAAGAGTAAATTATATTACTTATAAGTGTCGATTCGCCCGTTTCAGGTGAGTAAATTCGTGCGAATCAACCAATAAGCCTTCTTTTCATTTAAAATCGGAATAAACGTAAGCGTCTATACAGTACCTCGGAATAAATGGAGGTATCGATGTCGGCACTATAACGTGATTGACAGTAATTGTCATGTTTACTCTCATTTAAGAGAAATCTCGGACAGTCGCGGACAGTCGGACAATACAGTAGCGTAATTACAAGGGTAATTCATACCCGACTTCAAACGTAAATCTAATGTTAGTAGACAATTAGAAATTTTATACTTTCATTATGTCGATTTCGTTTCGCTGAATTACTGTAGTCGTAACAGCTGGTTAAATTATTATCTTGGTTATTATAATCTTTCTCATGTACCTACAATCTGATATCAAAGCAAATTTCAGTGTTATATTAATACTAACAACAAAGGTATTACAATGTTAATCGAATTTAAGATATACTTATAAATTGGTTTATGATTTGTAAGCAAACATGACTCATATTTTTTAAATTATTTATTTATTTATTATATTTAAATTAACAAGCAACAAGACTCAAAAATGTTAGTAACAATATATCTTAACAACTATGTTAGTATACATAACCTATACATTTAATGAATCCCTGCTACACGCTCAACACAGATGTGGACTGTGGAGTCATGTCCTAGCTACTTAAAATATTATAAAAACATGACTGTATTACAAATAATACATTCTGAAAACTCAAAACGTATTTTGCGAACAATGAAACTTAGCTGCGAAAAGCTTTTGTTTAGTTACAAAGTGGGTATTTTATTAAATGAGTTGTCACTGTATGCGGTATATGTCGTGTCGTTAGAGCACTAGGCTTGTCACGCTTCTATAGTTAGAAATTTATTGATTGATTTAAGACGCCGATATATGCCAGTGGCCTTGAGTAGTTAGCTTGCTGTACTGAGCTCACGCAACGCGTT
Source organism: Agrochola lychnidis (assembly GCA_963680765.1). Lineage (NCBI taxonomy): Eukaryota > Metazoa > Arthropoda > Insecta > Lepidoptera > Noctuidae > Agrochola > Agrochola lychnidis. The sequence continues at coordinate 9,107,992 of OY796868.1, read as the reverse complement.
GTACGTCCAGCCAGTAATAGGACTTGCCCATCAAGGAACGCTATACCAAATTAGACGCATTATAAATTTATTATACATAAATCAATAGGTATTTTAAAAATAAGAATACTAAAAGATAAATAATGAAATTGTCTATAAAATGGGGATGCTTTTAAAAAAAATACGCTTGCCAGTTTTTGCGTGATTCTCAGTTTTTTATTCGCGTTAGACATAACTTTATAAATTAATTACACTATGTAATATAAACATAATCTAAAATATTCACAGATTGAGTTATTAAGAAAATGCTCTAAATTAGTGTATTTTTTTTCCAAATCATTAACACTATACTCCATAGGTTTAGGTAGTTAAAAAAAGGTAAACAAATCGTAAAAAGGGTTTTTATAGATGACACTTTCTAGTTAAAAAAACAACAAAACCAAATTAAATTTATTTTAGTGTTTTACCATAGTTTCCTCTTTTATTAATGTATGTTAAACTTTATTGTTTATTCTTCAACTACTTTTCGTAGATGTAACTGCTTGAGCACATTTTTTTTGTCTGATTAATACGATTTTGTAATCTGTCTATTGTAGAGCCCAATTTCTAAACGTCAACGAAATATAACGTTGCTAAATTGAAGAGTTCAACTGTGACGTAGCATAACAACTGAAGTGACTGGTATTACGTTTAGTCGGTTACTTGACAGCTGTCTCGTCACGTGGTTTTTTTTGTTTACCTTTATTTAACTACCTAAACCTATGGAGTATAGTTACTCGTTTAGACGTGATCTTCAGTATAAAATCATTAAAAGTCGGTTATCGTCGCCTTAATAACGCTCGCTCAGTGATTAACAAAGCGTAATTTCTATTTCAATACTTGCGCTGCATTGTTTCACGGTTGCTTGACCAGTGAAGAAAGTTTAGGGATATTGCAAAAGTATTTCTTCCTTACATCCAAATATTAAAATTGCTAATGCATGTGATATCGTACTAACTATTACAAATAACAGTCCGACTGTTTTAGATGTCTAGATTTCGACGTCATCATCATCATCAGCCTATAATGTTCCCACTGCTGGGACACAGGCCTCCTCTCTGTGAGAGGGTGTGGGCCGTAATCCACGCGGGCCCAGTGCGGGTTGGTAGATGTCACATATCTTCGAATTCTCGGTTCTAGGACATGCCGGTTTCCTCACGATGTTTTCCTTCACCGTTTTGAGAGCAGTGGTGATGAAATAATTTACACAAAGTAAAGCGCCTGTCTGGGTTCGACCCTACGACCTACAACTCGTAAGTCGCGGCCGTTACCACTTGGCCATTTCGACGTGATATAGGTAAATTCCACGAAATGTTTAAAGTTCCATCTATTTGAAAAGTGCGGCTTATTAATTAGCAAATGTAGAAAATGAATTTTAGGAAGGTAATAAACCACAAGACGAAGGAAAAAGCTAAGAGAATGGGACTTGCGAAACTTGGTTTTTATGGTCTTGGTCACGAGAAAGCGGGGACCGCACAGCACCAAAATAGAACCTCACAATAATAAGGACTCAAGTAATTACGGTTAATAATAAGTGGTGTTCATAAATAAGTCCGCAGACGTAACATTGTCGATAATTTATGGGTACTTACTCTTCCCTATGTATTTCTTTGTGCCAATATCGCGGCAGGGGACCGAATGTATCGATGTTCGCAAAAAAATTAAACGAAAAAGGTACACTTAAGGCCACATTAATGGGTAAAGTATTTAGCCATAAAATAAATTGTCGGTAATAATAACCCATCATATGTTAATAGCCACAGAGTAAATAAAAGACTGCCTTGTTGGTATAGTGGTAGCACTACTGATGAGCATGAGGGCCTTTTTTTTTTTGGGTGGGAAATTATCAAATAACTTCTCCCGCTCTGGGCAGAGCGGGAGGGCGTGTCAGACTCTTACTGACTAAAACCCACCCGTGTTCCTTCAGTTGCCATGTTGCCGGGGGGCCACGATGTCCCTATCGGTTTTCTTCGAACCCCCGGCAGGCATTGGCCCTAGCGGACCCCGTCAATTCTGCTGACATCTCTTTGAGGCGCGCGTGGAACAAAACGCGCCGTCGACCCGGGCTTGGTCCGTATCGGACGGCGAGCTACCCATTGCTCACCGTCCGCAAGCCCGCGCCTACGGTAGCCGGAAATCTTCCTGTGATTCCCGACGCTCAGGGCGTCTCTTCCTGCGGCGGTTAGGGGCGCGAGGGCGCGAAATTTGCCTCTCCCTCACGCGCTCCGTCTCCTCCTACGCGAGCATTACTGCTTCGCAGAAGGAGGTGACGGCCTCCCCTTTCCTCTCACTCCGTAGCATGGCCCGAATCAGGGCCGGACGCGAGAGATCACTGCCGCCGATCGCTTCCACGAGGACACGGCGATGCCCTGCCCAAGCCGGGCAGACCTCCACCGTATGCTCCACCGTGTCCTCCGGGCGATCCACACAGTGACGACACCCGGGCGTTTCCTCCCGCTTTATCCTGAACAGGTACCTCCCGAAACAACCGTGTCCGGTGAGGACCTGCGTCAGGCGGAAGGTGAGGACGCCGTGGCGCCTCTCTAGCCACTCCTCAAAGAGGGGTCTTATCGCCGCAATTGTGGCGTGCGCAGCGCTGGGTTGCGACAATCGCACTCTACATTCTGCCATGAGATCCCGCCGGAGCTCTGTCCGCTGTGCCGCGATTTCTTGCGGCATCGGAGTTAAGCCCTGGCGTTTCGCCTCCTCGCGCCACTCCCAAATGTGCGCGAGGACCTTTGCCTCCAGATCCCATGGTGGTACTCCGGCAAGGAGGCTCGCCGCCTCGCAGGAGACCGTGCGGTATCCTCGGGCCAGCCGGATGGCCATGATCCTTTGGGACGCGTTAAGCCGGCGGGCTGGCTGCCACCTCAATGAAGGCGCCCACACCGGCGCCCCGTAAAGGGCAATGGACCGCACGACCCCCGCGTAGAGCCTCCGGCAGGAGGCGTTTGGACCTCCCAGATTGGGCAGGAGCCGCTTCAAGGCAGCCCCGGCCCGGTCCAGTCTGGGAGCCAAACGTCGGAAATGCTCCACGAAGTTCCACCGGCTATCGAGGACGAGTCCCAGATACTTCATCGTCGACTCGACGCCGATGTGAACCCCTCCCGCCATTACCTGGTAACCCGACGGTGGCGCACTACGAGGACCATAAAAACCCATGGCCTCGGACTTGTGCAGGGCCACCTCGAGTCCCAGCTGCCGGATTCTGTCGACGATTGTCGCAACCCCGAGCATGAGGGCCTGGGTTTAATTCCCGGGTTGAGCAAAATAATAATAATAACCGAAGTCTGGATTTGTCCGGTTGATGGCAATAGGCTCGCCCCCTATTACATGGGACTTAAACATCACTGGCGAAATGTGGGTGTTACTAAATGTACCCCTCGTCCTAACACTACGCGCGGGGAATACCGGCGGGATGTAAAGTGTTTTGTAATTAAAATTAAAGCGTATTCAGTGGAGTGAAAGTGATAGCCGATAGAAAATGATGAAAAAAGGAAATGTAATCTCACGCAACAGTCGTAACAATGTGAGCACTGTGCATGTCACGAATATGCAAAAAAATGTATTAATATGCAATAGAGGTGCTAAATGCATAGCTTATCACGACTGATGATTTAAGGTGCGGATGCTATACTAGAATGCTCAGTTTATGACGTTTTCAATGCAGTAAGAAAGAAAGAAAAATAGGTTTATTTGTCATAGAAACACGTGCATACATAAAAGACAAGAGTAATCAGAGAATAACACAAAGTACATAACAAATCACAAGCATAGAACAGAAATGACTTAGGCGGCAGCTGCACGACATGACTGTGACAAGAAGGCTTCCACTCAGCATGATGCAGTGCTATGGGGACCCACAGCATAGCGCCGATTTTCAGTGGTCACGCGAAAAAAAAAAAAAAAAAGATGTACGGAAATCAAGTCAGGTTCAGTGATTTTTCTATTAAACATGTAACAAAATCTAAGAAAAAAATAAAATAAACAGTGCTTAGAAGTACAGTACTTGTCAGAAGTTTTTGCACACGGAATTACTTTTACCCTGATATCATCCTTATGGACTCGACTGTAGGTACCATTTTTTATTTTCTTGTGCGGTCGGGGAACCCCGTCAGGAACGAAGTACCTTACATAGTCGCACGCACACACACTCGTATATAATAGAAAGAGACAGAGAGAGAGAAAGTCGCATGGAGGGGGTATAACGGGTTTTTGTTACGTGACAATTTCTATCAGTCAATTCCTACTGCAAGTCGCGTTAAAGAACTTCTTTCAACTAAAAAAAAATAATTCACTGACACAACGCACAGCCTGAACCGCTGGGTTTAGAAGCGTGAAACTTTGCACATACTTCCACATAAACGAAAGTGAGCACTAGGAAAGGATTTTTAAAAATTCACCCCCTTAAGGGGTTAAATAGGGGATGAAACTTTGTATGGAAGTTCGTCATTTTTAACAGACTTCCAAAAAGGAGGAGGTTATATGTTCGTAGCGTATGTTTGTTCCACCGATTTCTCCATCATTTATGGACCGATTTTGAAAATTCTTTTTTTGTTTGTAAGGGTATGCTCTCAAATTGATCCCATATAAATTTTATTAACTTTGCTTGAGCAGTTTTTGAGTTAGCTACAAAATACGTATTTTTTTTCCCACTTTGTATGTAGATGATATGATAAGTTCCTGTCACTGGTAGCAGGTAGTGGAATTCGAATGTGTATGGGGTAGGTACCACAGCTAAAAAGTGAAAAACAAAAACTTTTTACAAAAAAAACAACCGACTTCCAAAAAAAACACTACGAACTGAAAAATAACTTTAATTTCGGAAGTCGGTGGCAAAAAACGAAAATACAAAACCCAAGACACCGACTTCTAGTGTTTTTTTTGAAGTCGGTTGTTTTTTTTTTTTGTAAAAAGTTTTTTGCTGATAGGAATGCCTTCGGTCCCCGCAAAGCAGCAAATGCGATTAACTTAAGTAACACTTAAATAGATAAATGTAACTTTAATGGTCGATTTAAGTTGCTCGTAATTATGAAATACTCGTCTATAATCCTTGTCATTAAAAGTAATTAATGAACGGTTTAGCGGTTAAAAGTTATAATCTTAAGGCTAAGGACATCAAATGGGAGTCGTTAAGTCAGTTACTTAGTAAACTTAAAATCCGTTTCCTAGTTATATTAATAAATCGCTTTTGTGACTGTTAATCTTGGCAATAAGTATATTTGAAGATAACTCTTAAGATGACGTTGGCATTTTGACTGTTGTAGCGTTTCCTGGAATAACAGTTCCATACGCAGTTTGTTGAGTAAAATTTAGTTGGACCCACAAATATCGAGAGAAAAGGAGCCAAGCTCTAATCAGTGCCAAAGGAAGAGTTTTGCTCGATTCCGACATCCTCCGGGTTCCGCGATGCAAAAGGCTTCAGCTCAGAATTTTGGCCAGCTGGATTTGTGTTTTTAGATGTTACAGAGAAGTGTGACCAAAACTAAACTCCCATGTGCAATTAGCTGTTCCATACATTTTGACCGCGTAGGTATTGCACTTTTCTACGAAACAGCAGATATTTTTTAATAACCGACGAAAAATTTCAACGCAGTGGGGTTCAGAATCATGTACTGAATCCATGATAACAGTTTTCGCGTCGATTTCCCTGCCACCCTGTATTTTATAGTAAATTTGTATGTATATGTATTATTAGTTTATAACCTATTTATGTACTTGTGTAGTTATGTAACTATTTCATTTACAATTCATTATGTTTTATATTTATTATTATCTCTTTATTACGTAGTCAATCAGAGCACCTGCCATCTTATCTCTTCACCACCCTTGGTTGACTAGTAGAGAATGCCTAAGGCATTAAGGCGACACTAAGCGACTTTTAATGATTTTATACTGAAGATAACGTCTAAACGAGTAGTGTTAATGATTTGGAAAAAATATATGTCATATTAGAGCATTTTTTAAATAACTTAATCTGTGAATATTTTAGATTATGTTTAAATTACATAGTGTAATTAATTTGTAAAGTTATGTCTAAAGTGAAAAAAAAAAACTGAGAATCACGCAAAAATTGTCAAGCGTATTTTTCTGAAACTTTCACCATTTTTAAGATAATTTAATTATGTATCTTTTAGTATTCGTGTTTTATTAGAATACCTTTTGTTCTACTCCTTGATGGCTGAGTCCTATTACTGGCTGGACGTACGACGCGTTGGGTGAGCTCAGCACAGAACACGCAAGCTAACTATTCAAGGTCACTGACATATATAGGCGTCTTAAGTCCGCTTTTGAACCTTGTTGTGTGCGAGAAGTTTAAACAAATAAGACGAACTTAAAAAAAAAATTGATGTGCAATATTTGCGGCCGCGAAGTGTACTGTGAGGACTTATTGGCTCTGACTCTGGCTCAATTATGTCCGATGGAGTTAAGGCTTAGGATGTTAGAGTTCATTTTCATAAACCCCCTCTGGGTAGATGTGAACTGTCGCATCTGTTTGTTTGTTGTCAGAGGCTTGCTGTATCTTTTGCGGTGGTTTTGGTACAGTGAGGTTTAAACAGAAGTATGTTAATTATTTGTGCACTGTTAGCACATATTGTCATTTAACTTGGCTGATACCTAACCTGGTATCAGGACTTTGCGATTCGTACGTTCTGACTTAAGCCTTCTCCTGCAAGAGAAAGACCTCGCCTTGTATTTTAATTGCCATCGTTAGGTAATGTTTCTGTTAGGTATAGGCAGGAAGGGTACGATTGTTCGGATACTTTGAATAAAGGTCTCTGCCTGATCCCTTTATTCAAGTGGGGCGTAGCTCATGTGAGGACTTATTGGAATTCAACCTCACACATTATGCAGGCTGGCAAGAACGCTATGGTAGCCGAACATTCGAACGTTATATATTTAAATTAGGATTTTTATATGGTGTGCATTTGTCAATGTAAGAAAAATGAGTTGAGCCCATGGCGTCGGTCGCGTAATATCATCCTTTGCTTTGTATTATTGATTTAAATATAATTTTGTGTTCTCAAAAGTCCTTTAATTATTACACAATACACGATCCCGAGTATCGCAGCAAAGTTAGTTGCTCACAGTACCTACTGCTTATTAAACCAGGCTTCGCAAGTAAATAAAAAAAACAGGTGAATTCTAAGCACATTACCTTGTCTATAATACGCTTTCGGCCAGTTTGGGCACAGTTCTCTCGCTCGCGTCGCATCTTGCAGAGCTGCTGCAAACTGTCCTTGTTTTAGCCTTGCTGCTGACCTGTGCAAAAATTAACGATTAAGTATTAAACAAGATCTATGGAAATAATTCCTTTATATTTTCTGGAGTCGATTATGAAAGAGGATAAGTACTAAGGAAACCTGGTTTTCTGGTTTGAGTTGAGGAAAATGTTAAGTCAGGGAAATTCATTTTGAAGCGAAAACTTCTTTAGGCGCGTTGGGCAATTTTGAGATGGGATCAAACCATCGAATTCACGACCCCTGTTACCGACATCTCATTTTTGTAAGCGCGATTGTGCTCTTTATTTATATTACGTTACGGATCAATGTTCTATGCAAGTATTTTTACTCGCCAACAGACGATCTGTGGAGTAAAAGACATCAACGCGTTGAATACCGCGGTGCCGATGCAGGTGATGTTATGATACCTACGGAACATGTTTTTTAGTTTTCACTTCTGTCAGCACTCCCGGAGTGCCACATTTTTTTAAAATCTATATGACTATCAATTAAAATTGTCTGTAAATTCAAATCAGATTTGTCATTCTTTGATAGTTGTGTGAAATGGCTATTGCACGGCTAATTGATTTAGATTTTAGGGTGTCAATAAATAATTAACAATAAATTTTGCCTGGTTTTACTAAACAAGCTACACTTTAGAATTTAGAGTGGAGAAATGTAGACTCATAAATAGACGATTTTCGAAGAAGAAATAGAATGGAGTCAAGCAAGATCAATTTTATAATCTGCATAAAGGTACAGAAGAGCTCAAAACGGAAAAAATAATGTAGTTTTCCTTTGTATAGCATGCGAAACATTCTACTAGTTAACATTGTACATAATGAGACTATACAAACGGTACATAAAACACGCTGGTGCAAATAATAATTCTATAATTTCTCCTAATTATGTACACGCGTGACCAATACGATTGACAGCTAGAGAGGTTGGTCTAGATCATAACCACTACCGTTCACTGATCCAATATGGCGAAGATTGTCTACTATAATGTTCCTCATTCTTGGTTTATAATTAAAGTGATAGCTGTACAAGATACAGCCTGGCTGAAGCCAAGAATAATTATAACACGCGTTAAGCTAAATAATGTTAAAACACCATTCTAAAAAACTAATATTATAAAGAAAAAAGATTAGATTTTTTGTATGTTGGTTTGTTACGCTTTCACGGCTAAACGGCTGAACCGATTTTGATGAAATTTTATATGAGGATACTTTGAATCCTGGGAAAGGACATAGGCTACTTTTTATCGACAAACCACGCGGGCGAAGCCGAGGGCGGAAGGTAGTGTTAAATATAAGAGGGCCTGAAAGCTAAGAGTTTAGTTTCTGTTTTTTGAAGGCTCCAACGTCATAGGACAGAAAAATATAACAAATGGGTGTGTAATGGGTGGGTGGGTGATGCAGGTGATGCTGCAGTTTTAGTGCAATCTTTGGCATGATGTCGACTAACTTAAGAAATTACATTCGATTCGGCAGAGAACAGAGGCGACCCGAAGCAATTACTACACATATTCGGCTTTCATTGGACTCGTGCCGATCGGCAAACTTCGTTCGGCATCGACCCTCACTTAATCATGTTCGGGTCGGTTCGGCACAATTCGAGCAAGTCGTGCTGCTTTTTCACGAACATATATTTACAGAATTATATTCGATTTTGCTGAAGCATGTGAAAATGTGTGTAGCACCTTTGACGTTCATATTAGACCAACAACTTTGCAGAACTTACCGGTTACTATAAAGTATGTGATTGGCAGGATCCAGGGTCAAGGCATCTGTGTAGAGAGCGACAGCAGTGGCGAAGTCTCCAGCTTGGCATGCCGCGTTGGAGGCGCGGACCTTCTCCACAAAGAGGGCCCGGGAAGCCGCCCCCAAGGATGCCGAGCCTGTCGGCTCCACCTGTGAGAGGAAAATAGGTAGTAAGTAGGTTGTGGCGAGGAGTTTCAAAGTAAGACTACTGGATAAACATAGCGCAGTAGCTAAGGGAACGTACCCATACTACGTGACCCATTTTTTATCTCCTCTCCCCCTCTCATATATGCCAAGATCCTCCCCTTCTAGTTTTCACGTAGTAATTCATAAATATAGTTTTAAATCATTTTTTGCCAACAGAAAGTTAAAAAAAAAAAAAACATTTGGCTCATATTTGTCTTTATTAATACAGCGCTTGTCGCGTGACGCCAGGAATGCGTATATACCTATAATGACAAGTGAAAAAAATATTACCAAGAAGAAAAAACTTGCATTAGAAATTGTCAGTTTTCAATCGAGATTCCCTAGAGGATTTTGACTACGTGACAAAAACGTGAGCCCCCCGTCCCTGTGACCAAGCGTGGTATGTTGAACAACCCCCTCCCCCCTCAGAATGGGTCACGTAATATGGGTACGTTCCCTAAGCGTTTGGCTTCTGTGGTCTTATTCATCAATCCATGTTATTCTGCCAAGATAATGGTATACTAGTAGAGACACATATGAGGTCAAAGAAAATTTCTCCTAAACAGTATGTCTTCATGATTATCTTAATCGTTTCCAGCAATATTTGCAGTTGGAACCTGTTATTTGCCTTCCAACTTTCCTAAAACAAGCTGCCATTAAAAACCTTTTGCATTATTGTGACTTCGCGATTATACTAAAAATATTTTTCTGTGCCTTGTAGGCGCAGATTGATATGTAGGACCAACCCACAAACATCTACTTTCTAACATGAATTTACTGTAATTGGGTGAATTACCTGTATTATATGTAGCCAGCATATTAAACAGTGCCCCTTTGTAACTCAAAGTATATGAAGTTAACTTTCAAAGAAATAAGAAGTAGATTTTCAGATCATGGCATGTACATAAATCTATATGTCGCAGTAAGATGGTTATAGCTGTGAGTAATATACTTATATGAAACCGGTTCATAACTATCTTACTAGGAATATAACTATGACACGAGCACGATCTAGTAATATAATTAGGGCACTCCGACCAAATAGGCTAGGTTAGAACTGTTATCAAATACGTCGAAATTGGTCGCAGTTATAAAATTAGAGCACTCCGACAGTTATGAACCGTTTTCATATAACTATGTTATGGTATATAGCTATATCCCTAGGGATATAACTATATTACGGCTTCAACCATCTTACTGCGACATATACATATTATAAAAAATAAGGTCTCTTATCGTGTGTATCTGTGTGGCCGCGTTGATCTTCAAAACTACGTAACGGATTTTGATAGGGTTTGCACTATCATTTAGAGAATTTATTCCAGAAGGTTTATATGTTTAATACATTAATAATGAACTTGTATAAAATAAAGAAATCGCAATACTTTGTAAAGTCGTGAAAACCGTGTGAAGCGATAAGTAGTTTTATAAACAGCAGACAATTTGTTATTACGTGTTGAAAAGCAATCAAAATTCGTTTCAAAATACGACCGACACATGCATCTCACCCGATATCATAATTTAAAACCTGAAAACTTAAACCATTGATTCGTAACCACATTATTTTTTACAACCACATCGTAATCACAGCCTTTTCCAATTTCCCCCGCTCCCCATTCGTCGGGTGCTTTCGATAGCACTCGGCTATCTCCGGGAATAAAGTGTATTCGTATTAAGTATTTTATTTTACGTTTTGCTGTATGGAACAGTTGTAAGCAATAACACGAATATGCTTTCACGACGCGACGTTATGCGTAAAGTCAGTGGGCTTTAAGTTGTTATTGCACCAATTATAATACCAATAAATAACATTTAAGATTTCAAGCTTTTTTTGCTTTTATTGTATGAAATTACATGAACCCGTGCTGGGTTAAATAGCAAGAGCACACAACATAAATTAACACAAAAGTAAAGTTTTTTAAAGACACTGGTGTCGATTCCCTTGTCACAAATGCCTCTAAACTAGACTAAAAATCACCAAAATTTAGTTTAATCCTGTCAAACGACGATTTCCCATTCTGAAATAGACTAAAATGACACAACTTAACTATATTTTAGTTTGGCAGCAATAAGATGGTACTGAGATATTAGTTTAGTGAAAATGGCAATTTTGCTATTCTGAATTTGACGTTTTTCACCTTAAATTTAGATTTTCTAACTAAATCTGACTATTTTTAATCGCGAAAAACGTGTGGAATAAAATTGGTTGTCATGAACTTTAAATTCACACCAACACCTCGACTTCAGATGCAAAAACAGTACTGAATATTTTTTTTTCTTTTGCTTATATCTCGAAAACGGTGTGTCCAATCGCAAAAATAATGAAAATTTCGACACCCTTTAGACCCTTAAACCCCTAACACTCTACATGTAGGTAATATTTTTTTCTTATTTTCCATACAAAAAGTGAAAAAATCCATATAAAACACGTCGAGGCTACCCCCTATGCGCGCCCCCGGCTCTAAAAAAATTCACGTGGTTAGGTATCACGTGTGGAGTCGCAATTGTCAAATTCGATTTAGATGTGTCAAAATTATTTTTAAATTTAGAGAATTTATTTTGCAGAATAGCTTTGAGATTCTTATAGTCAAAAGTAAGGAATTTTAGTGATAGTTTAGTTAGTTTAGTTCGGTGTACAAGAGAATCGGCACCATTAATACTTTTTTATGCACTTATATTTAAAGTCTTACTAAGTAAATCCTCGTGTACAGCTTAAACCTATAAAATGTAAAAATAATAAAATGTTTTATTGACAAAAAAAAGGTAAACATACATTTTAATTTGAAGCCCTGAGTCCTTTCGGTGGTACCTGTGTTACAGGAGTCAGTGTCTTCACCCGTTTTTATAATATTGCAATTTACGCAATAAAATAAATGTAAAATGAAGGGAATTTAGTGCATGCATGCTCTCGAGTGGAAATGTATGCTTACAAGCTTTCATAGCAACACATATTTAAATAAAGAACCAGTCAAGTGCGTGTCGGACCACGCACAATGAAGGTTTCCGTAGTTAAGATGAACCTATCCCAAGAACAAACTTAACATTTTAGTTGAAAAACATGGTCTCCCAGTAGTACTTACATTCCAACTGCAAATGTAAGTTTGTACGCACAATATTGAGAGATTTACCATGTTATTTTAAGACCATAGACTTCTTATAGGTTTTCCTGTAATCTATGAGTAAAGAGCGATACTATGTATTTTTTCAATATTTTAGGCTCAGTAGTTTCGGAGGTAAGGGGGGAATGGTCACTTTGGACTAATTAATCATCTAATGGACCAATTACGTTCTTTGGCACGCACAATGGTCCACCTGACGGACTAAGTGCGGAAACCAAACCCCATAACATAGATGGTCACTTTTCATCAATTTTCTTAAATATCTTAAAAATGATTTATTTTAAAATTATACTAAAAATATATTTGAGATCCTCGCAATAAGCCCTTTCATTTGATATGTCACACGGTATAGTTAGCAAAGCTTTTTTTATTTTCTTATTTGTCCCCCAAAAGTGACCCCCATATTCAAAATTCATTTATTTACTTTATACGTCCGTGTATGGATCACAAAAATACATATGCGTACCAAACAACTTAATCGGTGCATTAGATTCGGAGCAAATTGGCTGTGACAGTCAGACACACGAGTGATCCTATAAGGGTTCCGTTTTCAGGGTTCCGTAGTAAACAAGGAACCCTTATAGTTTCGTCATGTCCGTCTGTCTGTCTGTCTGTCTGTCTGTCCGCGGTCTAGCTCCGAGACCCTAAGTACTAGAAAGCTGTAATTTGGCATAGGTATACATATTAATTATAAACAAAGTTTGTAAAATCTGTATTTGTGTCAATAAAAATTATTTTATTATTATTTTATAATTATGCCGACAAAGTGGTAAAACAAAATTATGAAAAACATTTTTTTTAGGGTACCTCTCATACACGTAAAGTGGTGATGTTTATTTTTTTATTTTTTTACCCCATGGTGAGGGGTATCATTGGAAAGGTCCTTCAAAAATATTGTGAGTTTGTGAAAACCATTTTTGGATTCAGGGATTCGTTTGCGAAATATTAAGCTTTAAAGTGCTAATGTTTGTTAGAGTCAAGTGTCCCCCCCCCTGCCGGCTAAATGGTTGGTTTTGGGTGTGTGAAAAAAATCACAACAGTAGTTTATATAACGAAATTAAAAGGAAAACTATCACAGCTAAGTAGGCTCTACAGGTTATTGAGTAATAATTGACCAACTTAACTTTGCAGTTGCAAAAACATGTTTTCCCATACATTCCGTATGGGAGAACATATTTTTCAACTACAAAGTTAAGTTCGTTTTTGGGATAAATTCATCGCAACTACGGAACTCTTCATTGTGCGTGGTTCGACACGCACTTGGCCGGTTTTTTTTCCTTATGATGTACGGAACCCTAAAAAGGAATCAATAAGGAACACCTGTAACCTTTATTTTAAGATATAAAATAGCATGGCAGACACGGCCCATAGTCTGTGCCATAGACTTTTAAAGACAAGATCGTAATCAGTTATCCTTGCTATTTCATTGGTAACTTTTTCCATTTATATACGTATTTAGCCTTGTATTACGTTAATGATCTGTCTAAAGTATATTACTGGCCTGTAATTACTATATTATCTGATTGGTATTGGGTGATATCCATACGGGGAGTGGCAATCAACTAGGGGAAATTACGTAGGAAGGATTATTTCATGAATTTAATTTAAATAAAGAAGTGTCATGTTCGTGAACGGGCGCCGTCAGTTGAGACTGGTCATCTCTTATCTGCCAGGGCTTATTTTTAATCTTATATTTTTCAATTGTTTTGATTATTTTTTGTACATTGTTCTCACATATAGAAGCAACCAGAATAATGTACCCAGAATTTTGTAATATCTATATTTAAAAGAGTGGCCTTGGAGTTTCTTGCCCGTTCTTCTCCACAGAGATCTACGTTTTGGAATGGGCAACTAGCTTCAACTTTCTGACAAACTGACCGATTCTTTGACAGTTCAAAAGTGCCTGTAAATGGTTTAATTGAAATAAATGCTTTGAGTTTGAGTTGAGTTTGAGTGTGCCAGCAATGCGTTGTATGGCAGCTTTGTTTTCGTACCGTACTTTTTTTTTTACACAGTTAATACGGTAATTGCCTAGGTAAAAAAAAAAAGAAATTCTATTTAGTCCGTCTTTCAGAAAATAAAAAAATATTAGACACGCATTTTTTGCTTTATCATATTAATCAAAAATAACACGTATTAAAGTTCATATTCCATATTTGCGTTCTACAAGGTAAAAAAAGATGTTAACAAAAGAGCCGTTGTAGACCCTGTCAGGGCACAGCAAAAATTATTATTAGATTTAGATACATAGCTATTACTTAAAAATAAAAATGCAAGTCGCAAGTGCAAGTTGGGGAGTGGGGGGCGTGGGGGCTCGCTACGTTACAAGTCAGTATAAAATCTAGCAAGGCGTGACGTCATGCCACATTTTAACTCAATGTATCGCCGTAATCTTTTGATTACGTCAAAAAAGAAAAAAATACATGTTCAATATTTTTTAATAATCTACACGACGGACAAAAAAATTTTTTGGACACTGGCCTATTCTTTTGCGAAAGGGATAATCCTTTCTCGTATAATTTATAAGACGTATTTATCTGACTATGAAATGCTGTTCGTTAGTAAGCGCATCACTAACGGCTGGACCGATTTGGTTTTGTTTTGTTTTAATGTTCTTAATAGTCCGAATCAGGTTCTTACGGAAAGAACAATAGGAAAAGTTTCCCAGAAAATCTTCAAATTCGGGAAAAACGGACCATCCTTTTTTGTATGAATTATTGAAAGGACAGGACAACGTCTGTGTCAGCTTGTATTATAATAATTAGAAAAAATATCTAATTACGAAGCGGTAAAATAACTTCCAAAAAAATAAATAAAAAGCAGTGGCACTCCGGGAGTGCCGACAAAAGTGAAAACTTGAACAAGATCGCCTTGGTGTAAGAAAAATACTTGTATAGACCATTGGTCCGTAACCTTATCTGAATAAAGAGCACAATCGCGTTTACAAAAATATAATACTTCCAAAACCTTTAAAGTAAAAATACTTGCATAGAACATTGATCCGTAACGTAATATAAATAAAGAGCACAATCGCGTTTACAAAAATGAGGTGTCGGTAATGGTGTCGCGAGTTCAATTGTTTTTTCCCATATCAAATATGCCCAACGCGCCTAAAGAAGTTTTTACTTCAAAATAATTCAAGTTTGAACAAAACATTCTTAATTTACCTACTGTATTTTTAAGGTGCTTTGCAAAGCTTAATGTAATATAATTTTAACCCTCTCAAAGGCCTTTACGCAAAAAGGATATGTAATTAACGTTACGCATGCGTGTTTTTCGATGGGATTCCAATTAATCGATTCGTACGTGACTTTTAATGTACGTTATCGATATAAAATTCGATTCCTTCCTCCACTGCCATACTCGATGGATATTAAAGCTTACAATCGATGTGGGTTATAAAGTTCTCGATATTAATTGGTTTGGAACTTAATTACTTGTTGAATTAATGTTTTTATAGGCTAGTTTCAATGTCGGAGGCTCGAAAGGTTTGCTTGTGTATCTTACATAGTTGTCGGCCGAATCTCGCCGAGTGATTTTATTAGAGCTTTAAATTTTGAAGTGATAAAGTACGACATTCATAGATAGTAAATGACAAACTTGGGGTTTTAAAACACGCTGCTTAAGTAAAAGGTTTTTTTTACCCAGTTTTATAGCACCAAAAGTAAAAATAAAACCGGCCAAGTGCGTGTCGGACCACGCACAATGAAGGGTTCCGTAGTTGGGATGAATTAATCCCAAAAACAAACTTAACTTTGTAGTTGAAAAATATGTTCTCCCATACGGAATGTATGGGAAAACATGTTTTTGCAACTGCAAAGTTAAGTTGGTCGATTATTACTCGTTAACCTGTAGAGCCTACTTAGCTGTGATAGTTTTCCTTTTAATTTCGTTATATAAGCTACTGTTGTGATTTTTTTCACACACCCAAAACCAACCATTTAGCCGGCAGGGGGGGGGGGGACACTTGACTCTAACAAAAATTAGCACTTTAAAGCTTAATATTTTGCAAACGAATCCCTGTATCCAAAAATGGTTTTACAAACTCATAATGTTTTTGTATGACCTTTCCAATGATACCCCACACTATGGGATTTTCATTATTTGTTTTAGCACTTTGTCGACGTAATTAATATGTATACCTATGTCAAATTACAGCTTTCTAGTACTAAGGGTCTTGGAGCTAGACCGCGGACGGACAGACAGACAGACAGACGGACATGACGAAACTATAAGGGTTCCTTGTTTACTACGGAACCCTAAAAACGATACAATCTCGAGGTGATTGATCCTGATTTTAGAGTGCAAATGAGTCTGGGCCCAGGACTTTGATAATATGCATCTATAGTCCATAGGTTTAGATAGTTAAATAAAGGTAAACAAAAAAAACCACGTGACGAGACAGCTGTCAAGTAACCGCCCAAACGTAATACCAGTAATTTCAGTTGTTATCCAACGTCACAGTTGTACTCTTCAATTTAGCAACGTTATAATTTGTTGACGTTTAGAATTTGGGCTCTTTACAATAGGCAGATTACAAAATATTAAATTTTTATTATAAATCTAACAAAAAAATTGTGTTCAAGCAGTTACATGTACGAAGAATAGTTTAAGAATAAATGATTAAGTTTAACATACGTTAATAAAAGAGGAAACTATTGTAAAAATCTAAAATAAATTTAATTTGGTTTTATCGTAATTTTAAACAAGAAAGTGTCATCTATAAAACCCTTTTTACGATTTTTGACCTTTATTTATCTACCTAAACCTATGGAGTATACATAAATTTTCTAGTAAAAAGTTTTTGGATTGAAGGTTACGAAGTCGTACGATCTTATTTTACTGATAGGGTTCATGTTATTTGGGGTGATCAATCAATCAATCAACTCAGCCCATTGCAGTCCACTGCTGGACATAGACCTCTCCCCGGCTGCGTCACAACACCTTCTCCTCCGCCTTTTAAAGTCGTTGGGTTTTTAGGGGTTCGTGTTATTTGAGTAAAATTAAAATATTCCTTAATGCCTCTAAGACCTGGGTTCCGAACCTGGGGGTAATTACCCCCGCGGGGGTAAATCAGCTATTCTTTGGGCGTAACAAAGAACCTAATCTGGTAGGACCAAAACTGGTGCCGAATATACTGTTAATAGCTAACAGAGCTTTAATAAAACGTTTATGAGTACCCTTTGCCACCACCTATAGATGTGAGAGTGGTTTTTAAACTTTGGTTACACTGAAAACAAAGGCCGGCACCGTTTCAATGTGGAACATGACTTAAGATGCGCTATAAACGAAACTAAACCTAACATAAAAAACTTGTGAATGCAAAACAATACCAACCATCACACTAACAATTTTTACTTAATTCATTTTTTAATTTAAATATAAAATGCGTAAGAATTATAAGCTGGTCTTGTTTGTATTGATAACATTTTAAGGTCGGGGTAAAATCACTTTTCCTAATAGGTCACAGGGCCAGGGGTAACAATATTGAAAAGGTTAGGAACCACTGCTCTAAGATATTAAAACAAAAACAGACACGTCTCAATAATTTCTAAGAAATAACACTATGAAACGTTTCATAAATATTTATAAGTCAAAATATTTGTGTTGCCTAACAAAAGCATAAAGGATTCGACGGTGCCGACGTAATAATAGTAAAAAACGACAAATGACAAACTGCTACTGGATTCCTAAACCCTTCGCCTACGATGGTAACTTTAACACTACGTTAAAAGTAACCAAACAAGTTCCGTAGGTATAGAAAGAAAGGATATTTTTTAGAGCAAGAGAAATGCGTTTAATTTGTCTTGCTTATATTTAAAAACTAGCGGACGTAACGCGGTTTTACCCGCGTAGTTCCCGTTTCCGTCGGAGTACGGAGATAAAATATAGCCTATGTTACTCGCTGATAATGTAGTTATCCATTGCTGAAAGAATTTTTCAAATCGGTCCAGTAGTTTTTAAGTTTTTTATATTAATACAAATCTTTCCTCTTAATAATAATAGTATAGAAAAATTTATCATTTTTTAAGAAAATATGTTCAGGATAAATTAGAACATGAAGTTGATGATTCAATGTTGAATTGGTAGTCTACTCAAGGTGATGTGTGTTCTGAATATGTTGGCTAAATCAATTTTAGGGAGAAAATGCGATCTATAATTCAGATAATTTACGTCCACTGTCTGTCAGACAGTGGGTGTTATCCCTGTACTTTTAAAATAGACTCCATTAAGCTCATCCTTAATTTAATCTTAAACAATAGGCAAAGGCATTCTTAATTAACAATTGTCCTTTAACCGAGCAAATAAACAACGTTAAGGAATTAAACGAAGGCTTAAAATATTCATTGGTCCCTGCACCCAACGCAGAGATCCCTAAAAATAAAGTATTTTAAATTTGGAACGGGCGAGGAGGCGTGAGGCGCGATCGCCACCTGCGCTATCTATCCGACCGCATCGGAAGCGAGAGTATTTTTTTCTCACGGACCGCATTCTCCAACCTCACCGTGAAACAACCAACCATTGATCTTCCCCTCCTATACCTTATACATAGCTGCACCACACATTCTTTCACTTAACTCGAGATTAAGTTACACAGTAATGTATTTCGTACTGTTTTAAAGCACCGATTTCACATATTTCGTGTGTTGTATGTATTGCAGGCAGGCAGAGAAGGCGCCCTTTTACCTATGGCCCGGGTACACTCTCGTGAACGTGATCTTTGTGCTGTAACAATGACGGATTGACTAAAAAGGGCATTGTTTAATGATGGTGCCGATGTCTGTTAACACACCCGTTCTGGGATACGTATGGTGGGGAGTTACGTGAACCAGGAAATTTTGGAAAAAGTAAAGGATATAAATCTTAATAAAAACTAAAAAAGTATGAAACAAGAGAATATTTCAGATAGAAATCAAGACATAGGTACAAAAATGGTCAAGGTAAAGCCGTCGTCGCATGCCATTATAATTTTGTAAGTGTGTAGTTTTTGAACTTACTTTTTATTTAAATTATTTTGGGGTTATAATTTCATGATAAAGTGTTTGCAGAGCAGCTTAAAATGTTTTTTGTTTGGGTTTTTTTGTATAATAGGTTAGTAATTTTCGTAGCAGTCTCACTTTTGCTTGTTTTTAACAATTTAAACATATTTATTTACTTAGACAATATTATATATACACACATATTTGTAATGTGCTCGTCAAGCTCCTTTCATTTGATACCCAACACGGCAGAACAATTTTTTTTTTTAAGTTCATGTCCTTATGTCCTCTAGAAGGCGCCATATTGGATTTAATGTAAATTCACATAGCCTATAACCAGCAGAAGATCAAGACGCTTCCAATAATATCTCATTTGTCAAATTATGATCCGGAGTTTAGAAATTATGAGGTAACAGAGGAACATACATAAATACATACATATCGGTCAAAAACTTTTTGCTTCGCCGTAGTCGGCTAAAAAGAGAGATGAAGAAAACGTCGGATAGCTAAAAGGGTAGCTAAAGGATACGGCGTCGTTCGTTGATCTTATCGAAGAGGATTAGTCGCATTAAAAGGAGACACCGCCTGAACTATAGAAATTATATAAGTAATCTACATTCCCTATTCTGCAAACGATGTAACTGCGATGACAGTTGACTTTAATACCTCCAAATATGGAAAGTCTATGTTCAAAAGAACATACGATTTCTAGAGAACATGCCCTATTCCCTTTCCGGGTCTTTGAGCTTTATGTACCTACAACAAATATTGAACGGGGATACGCTCATTCTCCATCGTAACTTCAAAAATTATCATTTCATTTTCATACCGGTACCATTCGATAAGTTTACCATAAACGGTAAGTTTGCGTACCATCATTACGAACGTTTATCAATGCGCTCCCGTGGCGTATACCGTGCGCATACGCATCCACTGGTAATGATCGCCGATTGTTTCGGCCATCTTGAAATATGAGCGACGTAATCGAGCCTTATTCGCTTTATTAAAATTTCGTTTAAAGAGGCGCCTGATAACCGTTCGCTCGACGGATTGGGTAATAATTTTTTCTTGAAACGACCTTTCATTTATCTTGTAACGTTACTTTTTAAAATGAAAAGATGCGGACCGCCCCACGACGCTTAGTGAACGTCGTATTGGAAGAATTTTTAATATCGCCGTAGTTAATTAAAGTGTGTTTAAACATTATCTGTCGATTTATCAAAATGTAATTGCGAGTAGAAAATGCACAGCATGTAATGTAAATACATGGCCGGAGCGACCGAACGTAATGAACATTAATAATGGAAACTATTATCCTTTGAAATTTGCATTTTACCATATTTAATGTCGCGGTGCCCAATGGTTATAATTTTTAATTTAAGTAATCCTTTATCAGATGGGCATGTCATACTCCTGATATGCAGTCAGACTTATCTGAACACGTAGATTTGACGGAGAAATATAATAGCGTATGCATTCTAATGTAGATAGAGGTAGTACATTTTTCCATTTAGATCGAATTTGGTACAAGTTCCGCCACAAACTAAAACATCATTCTACGAAGATTTAAGTGCATTTCGCGAGAACGAACCCGCTGGCAGTGTTAGTTTGCATGTCATTTCAATAGCTATACATTTATAATTTATATAAATAAATCCATGCATCAATTCCCGGTATACTCACGAACATTTATCATAGGCACAAAATGTGTTCTGTGAAATCATTTGAAATTCAACATGCGCTTATAACTTCCTATTTTATGGGTCCGGGATGGATGCGTGGTCACAGCTGAACTGTACAGGCGGAATTACTTGTAAATACATATATGTACATGATATAGGTGTACAGGAGATTGAAATTGATGTTATTAAACCTGCATTCACATGGTATCAATGTTCCCTTTCAGCTAATCTCGAGCCATTGAGTATCGCAACATGCTGTTGTGCAAACGCTAATTCGCTTTCAATGTTACTTGCACTTTTGATAGCATAAAAAGACGATACGATGAGAGCCGTACCTACGTGTTTGTGTAGTAAAGAAGTTTACAGCCTGTCATACACATTCCAATTGTATATAACAGCTGCAATATATTGGAAGATTTAATGGTTAGATAAATGTTACGCGAGTTTAATTTAACTTAAGGGGGCGGAGGACGCATGGATTTTCTTAATTTTATAATTGAAGCCGTTGCCGTACTTGCCGTTCGTGATTAATGAATTTTGATACAAAACAAATTGTTATTGTTAACGATTTGTTCAACAATAAGGCATCTCTCATGAATATTCTCTGAAACTCTCGGAGTGAAATGACAAAACAATAAAAAGAGAAGGATTTTTATTAGCTGTTACCACAACAAAGCTTGTGTAATCACGTCAGTGCTGACTCCGTCACGTTTTTATCGCTGCTACGTGATAGGACAGGCCCATCGTCAGGTGCCGTCAGTTTTGTTGTGAGAAAAAACATGACAGTGTACGCGACATCAAAAATAATGACATCTTCTTTAAGATTGTTGATATCACTTTGTCCCAATAATTCCTTCGCAATTACTCTTCTATTTATACTTCAGAATGTTCAACCATTTTAACATTGCAACAAAAAAAGTTTTAAACTTGAGTCTGAACTCATTCCCTCGCCCAGGTATAAGGGTTAAAAACAAAAACCGACGTCGTCGGTCATCCTTTGTCTATTTTTTCCCGCCTATTTTCATTGTGGACCTCTCGGGATAATTACGAGATTTTTACCTGTTCGAAATAAAACAATTAACGTGTGTTGTGCCGAGACAAATCACACAATAATTTGGGACCGGATTCGGGTAATTTTTCGATGGTTTAGTTGAAAGTTTTTGTGTGTTTCTTTATACACATTCATACATTTTATGGGAATCAATCTTTGAATCAAACGAGGACGTGCGTTCCGCTCGTAAACCATTCGTTGTGGCTGGTGTCTAAATTAATTACAAATAATGACACAGTGCGCGGAGTTGCCATTGTTTGTTTGGATAAAGAAAAGTTAAGGATTTTTTAATGAAATACATTTTAAGCCTGAGGGTGACAGTACTGACAGTTCATTATTTGAGTAAAAAAACCTCGCATGCATCAGACTTCCGCGCATCTGTTCAGTTTGGCCCGAAGGCGTGGGTCCCATCACGACTTCCATACTTATTTGTGTAACCCGACCGAGAAGGGAGGCTGGTCGTCTTATAAGGCCGGGGCGGGTTCGACTGAATTTTCTGTTTTATTGGGTTATTGTTGCGAAATCGCACACAAACGCGGCGGATTCCTCACATTCCTCGACAATTACTATTTCGTGAGTGACCCCGTACTCTCGCCGAATGTCCGCGGACTGGTCTCACCGACGAACGTCTGACCTTTGACTCTTGTATCCTCGACGTTTAGTTGTATCCTTAAAACAATGATAACAGGATTGGATAGGTGCTCAAAGTGTCAACATAAACACACTTAGTTCAACACTAACAAAAATAGTTTTAATATGTAGTTGAACTGTTTGTTTGTTAGTACTTATAAAAGAATGAGCTGCATATAGGTACCTGTTATCCAATTCCAATCCAGCTCCATACAATTTAACACTATAAATATCGAATTGCACTGAGAATCGAAGCATAATAAGCCGCAGCTACAATAATTCAACGGCAATTAGTTTTAATAATTCCGGTTAACCATACGATTTAACTCAGGAAATTACTCAATAAAGTATTCAATACCATAATGACCACGATTGCCGGCCATAATGGTAATAACCATGCGTAGATATTTCCCATTGTATTCTGTTTTAGGTAACATTTAAATATTTCCATATTGACTCAACGGGCTTTAATAATGTACGGTGCGTGGCCACTGTTGGCAATCTTACGTATTTTTAATACGAAAATCAATTGTGTTTATTTTATTGTTTTGTTAAGTTGGCAATAGTTTTGTTGAACTTTTTTGTTAGGCTTGAATTAGCGCGGACTTTGAAAACGTTCGTAATTCAAAATTACTTAGTTCAAATTCAGAACACAAGTAATACCTAATTCATTAAAATAAATAATATAATGACATGATTTCTTGAAATATAGAAAAGGTACCTTTTTATGTAGATATTTCAAAATTGTACTTTAGGATTTGATAGGAAGAAAAGCTATAGTTTTCGTTATACATTATACTCGTAAACCCATCAAATAAAAAAATGTGTTGGACATCGTCCATTAAGCTATGTTTGTGTAGGTGTAACTTTTTATTGCTAAAATATAGCAAAAGCGACCACCAACAAGTTGATTGCCCATCGTTTATGAAGATTGTCAGAACCAGTTCCCTTCAGTTAGGTATTTATTTATTATATAATTTGCGCTTGATAACGATCGACGAGGTGATAAACAAGGATTTGAACGTGTTTATTTTATGAAAATATGGTAGTAATGTAGACAGTTTGCAGTAAGCAGTAGGCAAGTAGTAAGCAATATAAAACCAAGTGTTTACCGCTAAAGATTATGTTACTTTAGGAAGACATACATTTACCTGTTGATGTTTACCTGTCCTGTTCTTGTATTTGTTTATATGCAATTATGCCTTCAGGGCGGTGAAGCTTCGCATTCCTTGTTCTTCATTATAATAAATGCCGATAGTAGACTGCATTACCGTCGCTGCACTTAATATTTTACGCGCAGAAAGTGGCGCCATCTAGTTTTGTTACAAGGTTACTGGAGTCACCAAAAAGGTCGGATGAGTGACACTGGCTGGTGAGAGTCTCTCTAGCAGAGCGTCACATTGATGGTTGCGTGGCGGCTGTCTCTGACGACAGAGTTGATGTCAGTTGAGCCATTGGTGCCGATTCCCTTGTTCACAAACTAAACTAAATTTAAGTTCAGTGCATCTTTTTCTTTCTATTTCATTGAGAAAAGGACAGAAGAAAAATGTTAGTTTAGTCCTGTCAAATTAATCAGCGCTTGACGTAAATTGACGTTATTTTAGTAGGCAAGTTTTTAATCACGTCTAAACTTGTATGGAGTAGTGACAGGTGCTGATTAATTTGACAGGACTAAACTAAAATTTATCTTCTGTCCTTTTCTTAATCAAATAGAAAGAAAAGGATGCACTGAACTTAAATTTAGTTTAGTTTGTGAACAAGGGAATCGGCACCAATGATTTTGAGGTAAATATATGCCATTGGACAAGAAGTATTATGTGCTTAAAGGCGAGGGACAGCCTTTACCAGAAGTGATCATCATAGTAGTGGTTCAACAGCTTGAATATCATCAGTATCGTCAGACTATAGCAGTTCGTTGTGGATTTAGTACGTTAAACAAAAATTTATCCTCTGTCCTTTTCTTAATGAAATAGAAAGAAAAGGATGCACTGAACTTAAAATTAGTTTAGTTTGTGAACAAGGGAATCGGCACCAATGTCGTACTAAATCCACAACGAACTGCTATATTCTGACGATACTGATGATATTCAAGCTGTTGAACCACTACTACGATGATCACTTCTGGTAAAGGCTGTCCCTCGCCTTTAAGCACATAATACTTCTTGTCCACTGGCATATATTTACCTCATAATCATTGTCACCTACCTACTGTTTCTCCCCCGTTATTTAGAAGTAGGTAAATTACTCATGAAAGGAAAAACGCTTAAATGCCATTCATACGTGTAATACATGATTCGTAAAACACGATTAAATCAAAACGGCTTTAAACAACAGTTACTTTCATTTCAACATGTTACAGACATACGTTACAGTAATCGATTCAGTTACTTTAGCGTGCGTTAAGTCTAGCGCGAAAAATTGCCTAGACATTCCTTCTGCCTGGAATTCTCTGCGAACATTTCAAATCATCTAACTAAATAGGATGTTATTCTATGTGTACGCATGTCAGAAATCTCGGGGAAAATTACTTTCATATAGTAGTTTTTGTTCCGGCACGCGTTCAGCGTGAGTGGAATGCGTTCGTGACGATCGATTTCGCGCGCAATCATCGTCCGCCATCTTGTTTTTACTGTCAAAATAATAGCCCCAGGCGCGTTCCGTTGCACGCTACTGTCTCCATCACACGTGATGTCACAGATATTTATACCATAAAGTATTATTGCATTTATAAAATTAGGTAACATAAATGGTTTAATGCAAGATAATAAATCCAGAGGCAATATGAAACTACATCAATGCCTCTATTCTCAACTAATAAACAATTTAATGTCGATTCTCGCAGCGAATTTGTTTTTTCTTATATTTAATTATATTCAAGCTGTTATTATGGGGAACATTATCACGGATTAAGAGTTCTCTTTTATTTTTTGAACCTTCACAAACCTGCCAGTGTGGGCGTGGTAGACAACATGTGTTTTATAGCTGACCAGTCTTATTTAGACTCCCAAGCTCACAGCACTTAATGAAAAAAATGTGGAGTGCAGAGGGCGTTGGGGTCTCCTTTCAACGGCTGGGTAATGATCCGCGAAAAAAGACCAAGTTTGATATAAAAGAGTTTGAAAATTACATTATTTCGGAGCGGGCCGAGTGTAATCGACTGTAGTAGGCATTAAACTTTATAATAAAAATCGCTGTGCAAAGATTATCCACGATATTAGCCAGAGTCGCATTTGAGATATAATTTATACTTATTTTTTATAGCTGCTTTTTATTGATTGACACAAAAGAAGTAAATTCTGTCTTGTATGTTATATTTTATGTTAAAGTGTCTACAATAAAGCGGATGAGTTGTTTTTGTAGCCGTTTTTCTTTGAAATTGTTTGTCTCATACAGTTTACGAAGTGTTATACGAGGTAACTTCTCAAGTTCTCATCGGCGGAGGATGTCGGCTTATTTAATTGAGGTAATAAATTGGGGTCCAAGAACAAAAACGGTGTTGACGATCCACTTATTATTTATCTACAAATGTTTCTTGAATGTGTTTCTGATTCAAATTAGGTGGTTTTGCAACTTGGAATTATATAAAAAATTTAAGTGATAATTGTGGAAACAGAAGATTCTGCAGCTAAGTACCATCGCAGAAGCCCATAACTAAACACTTTGAGAACAAAATCCCGTGCACACAATGACCACATCTGTTACCGCTCCAGTTCTATAGCGGCCGAGTGTTGCAAGTAAGAATAGTCCTTAGGGTGGTTAGTTATGGCTTTCCGCGATGGTACATACTCCTAGTAGGTTAAGTATGATGCAATTCGTTTTAGCTTTATTAAAATCCTAAATTACAATAATGTAAAGTAAAGTAAATGTGAGTAATAATGTGATGATGTAATGTGATGTGATGTGAATGGGATGTGAGTGTAATGTGAGTGTGTTAATGTAAAGTTTAAAGCATAAAGTTTACTGTCGATCTTTAAACTTTTAACAGAGTAATCGATAACTATAGTCTAGACCACCAGCAAAAATATAATAAAAGTCAGACATAATGCATCCGGTGACTTTAATACTTTATAACCAACCTTATCTGTTGTTATTTTTTATTTAACCCTCCTAGTAGGTTAAGTACGATGTACTTCGTTTTAGCTTTATTAAAATCCTAAATTACAATGGTTTACTGTCGATCTTTAGACTTTTAACAGAGTAATCGATAATTATAATCTAGACCACCAGTAAAAATATAATAAAAGTCGGACATAATGCATCCGGTGACTTTAATACTTTATAACCGACCTTATCTGTTGTTATTTTATATTTAACCATAAACTTTAATGGAAATCTTTATTTTTATTACGAAGCGCACTAAAGTATTGTCGGTATCAGCCATTCTTGCCTCAAGACCACCGACATGTTGATCATAATTATCCTTTTAAATAATTACTAATATGTAAGTCAATTAATGGTCACCTTTATGGCTATTAAATACAATCTCAGAGACCAATATAGATATGAAATGCATTTACTAGAACATATATCAGACTTAAGTAGCTTTACTTGTTTGTAATTTTACATGATTATGAAATTTAAAAAGTTATGTGTTAGATTTATTTTATTGGGAAATGCTTAAAAACCATAAAAGATAATAAATGCTTCCAAATTCTTTAGAGACAATAAAAAAGTCACGTTAGATCACTCTTATTTAAACATTAGGCGAAGAAAACATTACTTAACATTTCTTTTTAGCTAGAGAGCTTTTTTAAATTTAAGTAATTTTCTGATAACCTTTGATTTCTGAAAGTCTAATCAATTCAATATGATTTCAAATCTCATTTAATTTTTTTGGTTTATTTTCAGATTGACTAATCAGAGAAAACCTTTTGTTATTCCAGTATTATCAACCAAGAAATATTTCCTAGATCATCGATTCCTAAGTCCGTCCCAGCACAAGCATCCGAAGGGTGTGCGCGAGCGCAGGGTAGACTTAATTAGTTCTTAGACGCGCAAGAATGTGGCACGGAGAGCTGCGCCGACGATGTTATCCAGAAATTAGCCAGCGACCGAATTAGCTGCAGTATACCGTGTAATAAACAGTTTTTAGATAAAGCCGCTCTGCGATCCAATTGTACATGTTATTACGTGCTGGCTGGACGAGAGAATAGGTAGGTATTGGTAGGCTTATGGTACTAATGGGTTCGGTAGTTACGATTAGTGATACAGCTTTTGGATGTTGTTAGAAGATGGAGGTAGGTCAAGACCTGATTCAGGTTAAGAAGGTTTATCCTAAAAGTTGGCAACGTCGTAAAAAGCTGTCAAATATTTACCTGTTTTGATTAATTTGGCAATATTACTGTATGTAAATAAGAAAAGTGGCTAACTAGCGAACTAAAATATTGATTATGAAATGCAATAATTAATATCGTAAAACCGAATATGTATTTAGTTTTAGATATAAAAAAAGTATTTGGAATCTTTCCAAATGCCTTTGTTACACCTAAAATGGTTACAACATCAAATTCAGTGTTATAATTGCAATTCATTATTAATATTCTTGTTCGCTAGTTAGCCACATTTCATATTTCCATATATTGCCAAATTAATCAAAACAGCGAAATATTTGACATCTATTTGCGACGTTGCCCAGTTTCATGATAAACGCTTTTAATATAAAATCATTCTCCAATTTCTAGCAGCTGATATCTAATCTGTAGGGGTTAGTCTTTTCAAAGCCTTGTTATTTATATTACCCGCGTAAGTACAACATAACAACACGTCTCGAAACTTTTTACTAAGTTCAGGATTTTTAAATAAGATGGTAAGTTAGAGTAATTTTTGACGTGACTCTAATGATGTTACTGACCCCGAATCTGCGCTATAACTACTTGGTAACGGCTCCCGCAGACAGGTGCGACGCGACAGCGCGACATCGACATTTGAAAATTTTCTATGAATAGTTCATGGAAATTGTTTTATCAGAATCGCGTCGTACCGTCGCGTTGCGCTTGTCTGCAGGAGCCCTAACGCTTTATAAAAGGGTAGGGAATACTAGTGTTGCAAAGAACTCGAGTCTTCGAGTTCTGAATTACAAGACTCGACTCGTTACAACAGGATTCCAAGACTAGACAACTAAATTCTGTACGAGCTCTTGAATGTTATACGAGAGCTCGAGTCTCTTTGTGCGCTCGAGTCCTTTTTATGCGGCGAGTCGCACTCAACTCCTCTTCGTGTATGAGTCTAGCAATTAAATTGTTTCATTTACTGGACGGGGAGAAAGGCTCAGATAAAAAATATTTTTTTTAGAAGTGAGTTTTGAGCTGATTTGTAATGATTTTGTCTTATTAGATTTTTTTGTATGCATAGTTACATCATTACCATTTTAAACTTATCATCTATTTGAGTCTTTTCGAATGATAAGCTTCAAGTCTCATCTTCATGCTCATGCTCCGAGTTTTTCTTGAAGACTCGGAGTTAATTTTAAAACTCGAGTCCTTTGTTAAGACTCGTGTGGCTGTTAAATGACTCGGGCTCGGCTTGACTCTAGACTCTGAGCCTTTTTAGCACACTGAGTCTTGCATAAATGAGTCGAGTCTTTAAAATTAGGACTCGAAGACTCGAGTTCTTTGCAACACTAGCCGGAATACTATGTGTCTAACGAAGATTACGAGAGCTAAATAATGCATTGACAACTTCCATATCGGACTTTTTATCAACAAACCTGATAGAAAATTACAAACTGTTCCCATATTACAATATTGTAAGTATCAACAGTACATTATCTCAACAATTTAGCATAACTAGATGATCCACTTATATTTATCTTCTTGTTTAACATGTTATACACGCTCTTATTATTGTGAAAATATTGAATGACTTCTGTTATCATCACTACATAGTATAAAACAAAGTCGCTTTCTCTGTCCCTATATCCCTATGTATGCTTAAATCTTTAAAACTACGCAACGGATTTTGATGCGGTTTTTTTAATAGATAGAGTGATTGAAGAGGAAGGTTTATATGTATAATAACCCGGTTTATACCCGTGCGAAGCCGGGGCGGGTCGCTAGTATTTTATAAGATAGGAGTACGTTGCAAATTTAACAGTTTTTACTCATTTTGATGGTAAATGCACGGTCTCCTTCATTTCGTGAGGTTAGTGCCTTACCAGCAGGGCTAACATGACAAGCGCGAGAACGCTCTTTTTCTCGTTTTATCGTAATTTGTCTACGATTCTGACGTCATTCTAATCCCTAACATGACCGTAAATGACGAGTAAACTTGAAAAAGGCACTTTGACAATTCTTTATCGTGCGACTGACCAATGTTGCAACTTATTAAAAACAAATTATTTTTATGATAGCAACATCGGCTTGAAGTTCTGTTTCATTCATTCAATTTTATGCATGGAATTATGTACTTTATTGAATAAACGTCTCTCTCTCTTAAGTATTCTCTCTTTTAATTATTTCATGAATTATAAAAAGATATGATTGATTGTTTTTTTTTTTTTTTTTTGATGATGATTTTTTTTTTTTGATCTTGCTTAAGAAGTTAGAAGCTTATGGAATTCGAGGAACCGTACTAAAATTGATAGAATCATATTTAATAAATAGGAATCAATACGTGGAAATTTCGAAGATAGATCCAAAGACTAAATCCGAATTAATATTTAGGTCAAATAAACGATTCATTAAGT
This sequence comes from Agrochola lychnidis, assembly GCA_963680765.1. Taxonomy (NCBI): domain Eukaryota; kingdom Metazoa; phylum Arthropoda; class Insecta; order Lepidoptera; family Noctuidae; genus Agrochola; species Agrochola lychnidis. The sequence continues at coordinate 9,077,653 of OY796868.1, read as the reverse complement.
ATGGTGTTCCACAGGGGAGCGTGCTAGGTCCCCCGTTATTTTTAATTTATATCAATGATTTACCAAAGATAACCATTCATCATATGTCACTATTTGCTGACGACAGCACCGTAACTATTAATAGTACTAACGAGTTGCAATTGGAAAATGAAATTAACAAAACTATTCAATCAATAATTACATGGATGGATAATAATAATCTTAAGATAAATATTAATAAAACGAAATTAATGTTGTTCAGTCAACGACCAAAGGCATCTAATATGATAATAGAACACGGTAGCAAAATTATTGATAACGTAGATACTACTAAATTTTTGGGTTTAAATATAGATCAAAGGCTGGATTGGAAGGTACACACAGAGGAATTAAGCAAAAGAATAAGCAAATCTGCTTATGCTCTTTATAAACTGTCTTCGATCTTAGGTACTGACGCTTTGCTCACTGCATATCATGGCATCGTTGGCTCAATCTTAAGATACGGGGTTATTTTTTGGGGCAACTCGTGTAATAGAGAACTAATCTTTAAATTACAGAAAAGGTGTGTCAGAGCGATGTTTGGACTAATATGTACTGATACGTGTAAGCCATATTTCATCAAGAATAAGATATTAACACTCCCGTCATTATACATTTACGAGGTTGCAGTCTTTGTTAAAACAAACCCTAAGCTTTTCAAGAAGCTATCCGACACTAATACCCGAAGTCGACGGGATTATAGTAAATTATGTGGAAGAAAGTCCAATACAGCACTGATGCACAAAAGTGTGTTCTGCATGGCGCCAAATATATTTAATCACATTCCGCCACACATTAAAGAATTAAATGTCAATCTATTTAAAAAAAAATTAAAGAATTTTCTAATTCAAAAAGCATATTATAGTATTTCCGAGTTTTTAACAGACAAAGTATTGATATAGTGTTATTTTTTTTTATGTTTGTTTTGTTCATTACTAATGTTATTTTATTAATCTGACTTGTGTGACATAATATGTAGATTTTTATTCCTAATTACTTTGACTTTTGACTTGCTAATTTTGTTTTATTATAATTTCTATGACGAGTTGATGACACTATTCTGCAGTATTTATTATAATTTGATTGATTAAGTTTTAATTTAATAAATGTTAATTGCTTTGAATAATGGACAAATTTATAACTATTTGATGTTTAATTAATAAAAATAACCAACGTGTTTATATTTGTACGCCGTTAAGGCAAAACATGACTGTGCTATAATCTTATGTAACATCTTGCATGCCATGTGTGTATACTTATGTTTTGGACAAATAAATGATCTTATCTTATCTTATCTTATGATTAGATTTTTGTGTAACCGACTTTTTGATTAAAATTAAGTGATTTCTTTGGCATGCTGAAATTAAAATACAAAATGACGGAAATTAAAATTAGTGGCACCTATACTCATTAGATAATCACCACAAATGACAAATGGGCAGCAGCAACCACAAAAAAATCAAATATTGCCTGCAATAAGTACAACTATGAATCTGCCATCTTATTTTCGAGTTTTTTTTATGTAGGTATCATAATTTTGTCTTTTTGTCCACTCTTCTCGTCGTCAAAATCGAGGACGACAAAATACGACAAAATGACTGATTATCTCGTGTTGAACTGTCAAAAATCGAGATAAATAACGTGTCATGTTAGGGTTTGTCGACAAAACATCAAGTTTGACAGAACGAGTCGAGTATTTTGTATGGCGTAGCTGTCAGAAAACGATAAAACTACAGAAATAGACAAAAATTAGGCGCGCGAGAGTGGATAATTGTTGCGTGTGTCATGTTAGGCCTGCTGGTGTTAGTTTTAAAGCCATCCATATTGGTCCAGTAGATTCGAAGCAAATTGGCTGTGACAGACTGACAGCCAGCCAGCTAGACAGACAGACACACGAGTGGTCTTATAAGGGTTCCGTTTTTTTCTTTTGAGGTACGGAACCCTAAAAAGACCACCATAATTGACATTACAAAATCAAAACAAACTTCGATTATCGAAGAAACAAAAGAAAGTAAATAAAAGCTTGCAATCTATATCATTGAATGACGCCTGAGCAGTATGGTGGTAGGTTTAATATCAGAAAGAGCGATCGTTCTGCGGTCGCGGTACCACAAAGGATCGCCTTCGAATCCCGACGTTTCACACAATAATGTGGCCAGGTAGAAACAAAAATTTGAACGAATTATAAGGCTTTTGATGCGGTTTGTTTTTATAAGGGTCTGTGTTGACAAGAGCTCTTTACAATAGAGAATGGTTTCTTTACAAATACCTATAAAAAAAGTAACGCCTATAAATTATGCTGTTAGATAGTTGATGAAAAGGTTTGTACGAGAATCATGAACTTAAGAGAGCGTTCAGTATTCCTAAGAACTCCGACTAGCAGGAAAATAAGGCATTAGAAAACCAAAATGATCTCTTGGCTACGTGCATGGAAGGAATAAAAACTATCGGAAACCAGGGACCAAAAACCATTATAAACTACGGTACAGGTATCGAAGAATTTTGGTTACTTCTACGACTAAGTAATACCCATTGGAAAGAATGGTTGTCAGACTTTTGGGTTTCTGACGACTCGTAACGACTGCCTAAAAACGAATGACAGCCGGGACCAACGGCTTAACGTGCTTTCCGAGACACGGAGGAGTCTCGTCATCTAAAGATGGTCACCCATCCACGGACCGACCGCGGCAAGCGTAGCTTAACCTGATTGATAGAACGGTTCACCTATTATTTCTTAGTCACGAGCCGTTACTGTTATTACTTAGGCGATATATGTATCTAGTAGAAAGTATAGTCCACTACACATCAGGGGTAACAATTTGAAACATTGACAGCATCTTTATGTCGTAGCAATAAGGGTGATTTTCGTAGTGCAAGTATTCCAACTGATGTGCACCTGTACCAGATCGGTGAGAGCGTTTGTTAAGTATCGTCTAACCCGGAAAGACGTGACTAAACAGTAATGTTTGCATCTACTAATTAATTTAACAAACCGGTCAAGTGTAAATCGGGCCACGATATCGAAGTTCCCATACACCATAGCGTGTTTAAATAACGAGTAAGCATATTGACCTACTGTTTTAATTAAATATATGAGACGTGAGATAATGTTGCTTAGGCCAGTGTGCCTTTTGGTTATGAAAGTTGTTGAGATAGTTTCTGCTAATTATTTAATATCGAATATCATAATGATGATAATGATTATGATAGGCTAAGAAGGAAAAGAACCGTAAGATGACAAGATATAAATTTTTATGTATTGAAGAACATGAAGGAAATTATAAAAAAAAGTGGTGGTACTCCGGGAATGCCGACAGAAGTGAAAACTTGAACAAGATCGCCTTGGTGGAAGAAAAATACTTTAGAAATACTTGAACATTGGTCCGTAACCTTATCTAAATAAAGAGCACAATCGCGTTTGTAAAAAAAAAACCAGTGGCACTTCGGGAGTGTCGACAGAAATGAAAACTTGAAAAAAAAAAAATTGGAATCAACGCGTTGATGTCTTTTACTCCACGGTGCCCGTAAATTGCGTTAGTCGCGAGTTCAATGATTTAGTCCCATCTCAAAAATGCCCAACGCACCTAAAGAAGTTTTCATTCAATAATTTAAAAACAAACAAACTTATAAAGCTATAAGGTAGGTATGTTTTAATCAATTTATTCCACTAGAGTCGATAAAAATGTAAGCATAAATACGGAAATAAGTGCTACGCGCGTGCTACGCCGTAGCACTGATTTATTTTATTTAACTGACATTAAAATCATTTGTATGCTGTCTTCACTGACTTTCCGACTTTTATGCATCTAGTATAAAGCTTTGAAGTGAAATGTATCGTCTACAATAATTTAAGTTTTAATTGATCAAGAAAATATTAAGTATCATTGACATTATACAACTGCACAGGCTAGCTTTTACCAGAAGTGGTAATTGTATTAGTGGTTTAGTAGCTTGAATATCATCAGTATCATCAGAATATAACAGTTCGTTGTGAACTTGGTACGACAGTGGCTCCACTGACATCATCTCTGTCGTCAGAAGACAGTCGCCACGCAACCATCGATGTGACGCTTTGCTAGAGTGACTCTCACCAGCCAGTGTCACTCTTATCCGACCTTTTTGGTGACTCCAGTAACCTCGTAACAAAATTAGATGGCGCCACTTCCTGCGCGTCATATATTAAGTGCAGCGACAATAAAGCAGTCTATTATCGGTATTTATTATAATGAAGAACAAGGAATGCGAAGCTTCAGCGCCACGAAGGCATAATTGCACATAAACAAATACAAGAACAGGACAGGTAAACATCAACGGGTAATGTATGTCTTCCTAAGGTAACTCAAGTATACTTGAACCTAAGCTTTAGCGGTAAACATTTGGCTTTATCTGATGGCTGCTTCCTGTGTCAAGAGTCAAATCAATTTGATGCTGATTAGCGCTTTAATAACATGTATTTAAGAGCTCTTTATGAATGGCAGTTTCGATGAAAGGCTATAGAAGTGGTTATCAGCTTTAATTAATCAAGCAGATGAATTCGACATCGCCTCGCCATCGTAGGTGTTGTTCGGGGACTGAAAATAATACTGATAAACGAAAATTGGAAATTTTCAAAGATTACCTGAGGAATCGCACCTAACGGGTAAAAATTGGCTCTAGCTATAGTGATGAAGAGGCTGTGCTATACGGTGTCCCCCAAGGAAGTATTCTAGGCCCCACCCTTTTTCAGATAAACATAGATGATCTTTGTAAAATGTCAATACCAGGTTGTAAGATCTATGCATATGCAGAGTTTCCTGGGAGGATGTGAAACGAAAGGCGGAATTTGCACTGTCTTTAATGATGAACTGGCTAGACCTAAAGTTACTGACATTAAATATGAAAAAAAAAAACATATTAGTTACCCTTTGTGATCCCGTCTAACACCAAACCTACAAGTAGTTTCATGATAACGGCTCATATCAGAATCAGTTTATATCGTGCTCATGCCTGAGCTGATAGTGTTAAATACTTGGGTGTGCATATGAACGATGGACTAAAATGGGACAAACAACTCGACACACTTCGTCTTATTCATATCTTCAAATCTCTCCGGAAGATCAAAATTTTGTTTCAGTGTGGTTAGTGGAAGTGCTCAGGTGCGGTTCAGACAAGTGCTGTAGAAATCAGTGCTCTGATAAAATAAAGGTTTGAGCGTCTTCTTCTTCTTCTTTCTCCTGGCTACTATCCTAATTTATTTGGGGTCAGCCCTCCTAGTACTTCTCCGCCACACCGTACGGTTGTGGGTTGTTTCTTTTGTTGTGTTGCTCGTCATCATATCGTTTTTTATTGTTCGTAGCCAAGTCATTGGTGGTCGTCCACGGCCTCTCTTTCCGTCTACTATATTCATGACTCTTTTAGTCATATGGTCATCATCTCGCCTCATCACATGTCCGTACCAGCGCAAGCGGTTTTCACTAAGTTTCTAGTGTATCTTTGCGACTTTAAAAGTACCACGGATATATTCGTTTCTTTGAGCGTAAATAGCTGTATATATACAAAATGACTATGAAAATATGTATTACATTTATACTTCGACATTACTCGAGAAATTCATTAAGATCACAATCATTTGATTAAATCGATTAGTTTTGATTTTATTAAATCTTCTCACCGCTGCCTCGATGAAGTCTACACACAGCGACTTTCTTGTAAGTTTTCCTAAAGAATCTCGACTAGTCGTGATTAATATTAAATATGATATTAGGTACAAAACCCAAACATTTTTAATTACCCATGTTAATTAGCTAACGGATGGAAAGTTAACTTTAAATTAAGTGAACACGCGTTTTGCAACACGTTCTCAGGGAATGCGGACGCTGAGGCGGGTTCTAATAAAAAACCACGTTTTATGATTGTCGTGACAAATTATGTGACTTTATCATGAATCTCTAGTTGGTCTCATTAGAAATATGAGTTTAAATTTTTTCTGTAGCCTAGTTTAATTTATGGTAATGTTAATAGGGTTTATTCTAAATGTTGGCAACGTCGTAAATAGCTGTCAAATATTTACCTGTTTTGATTAATTTAGCAATATTACTGTATGGAAATGAGAAATGTGGCTAACCATTTCCCTAAAATATTAATAAATGATATGCAATAATTAATATCGTAAAACCGAATATTAATTTTAGATGTAAAAAAGTTTTTGGAAACTTTCCACATGCCTTTTTTACACCTAAAATTGTTACAACATCAAATTCAGTGTTATACACTGAATTTGGCATGTTTTTGGAATGTTTTTACAACTAAAATTAATATTCGGTTTTACGATATTAATTATTGCATATCATTATTAATATTTTAGGGAACTATAGTTAGCCACATTACTTATTTCCATACAGTAAAACTTTTTTTTGTGTGTGGGAAATTACCAAATAACTTCTCCCGCTCTGGGTGGAGCGGGAGGGCGTGTCAGACTCTTACTGACTAAAACCCACCCGTGTTCCTTCGGTTGCCCTGTTGCCGGGGGCCACGATCTCCCTTTCGGTTTTCTTCGCAACCCCGGCGGGCCATACAGTAATACTGGCAAATTAATCAAAACAGCGAAATATTTGACATCTATTTGCGACATTGCCCACTTTTAGAATAAACGCTCTTAAATTATTCTGGTTATTTTGGGAACTACCGGTTTTTAGAGGACCTTTAAGTTATCACTAGCTTCTGCTCGCGACTTCATCTGCGTAAAATTTCTTGTTTAACACAAAATATAACCAATTCCTATGACATTCGGCAATACTGTAGCTTTCCATTAGTGAAAGAATTTTCGGAAACGGCTCAGTAGTTCAGAAGATTACCCTACATATAAACTAACAAATGAGGACAGATGTGTCCTTCTTTCTTGTCAAGTACAAGCCTTGGTTTATAGAAGTCTAGTAAAGTTTCTGTTCAACCAATCTTAGTTGTTGTGATATTTAAGGAACATCAATCAAATAAGACAGAGTCTGTGTCTTTGGTTTAGAATTTTCATTTTTTGCCACCGACTTCCGAAAATTAAAGTTATTTTCACTTTGTAGTGTCTTTTTTTTGGAAGTCGGTCCTTTATTTTGTGAAAAGTTTTTATTTTTCAACTTTTAGTTATGGTACCTACCTACCTATCCCACATAAATTGGAATACCACTACCTGCTATGTAAATAACAGTGACAGGAAGTTATTATAACATCATCCACATAGGCTAAGTGGGAAAAATACGTATTATTGAAGCTAACTCAAAAACTAACCATGCAAAGTTAATAATAAAAAAAAAGTGTGGCACTCGGGGACTACCGCGGTAAAGCTATTGCATAGCATTTGTAACCTCCATACTTCCTATTTGTCAACGCTACACTTGGGATGATTACGTTCCCATGACAACGTGATGTTGTCATGGGAACGTAATTTTTGTTTTATGTAGGCGGAGTAGGGGGTGTTAGGTTTTTTCGTTACGGAATTTCTTGATTCGGTCGCCGCGCTCAAAGCCCGCGATAAAAGCTATGCAAAAGCTTAAAAATATGGGACCGCGCAAGCTTCTTCTACCAAATGAAAAAAGAATTGTCAAAATCGGTCCACAATTGACAAAAATATCGAAGGACACTAAAAAATACATACAGACTGTAGCGGTTACACCGCCACATACAAACTACGCAACATAGACATGACGTCACACAAATCCTGCATCGCGCAGTTAGAGTTTACCGAGCGATCGACATAGATACAAGATTTCAACTTCAAACCGTGGGGCAGTTGCCGGCCAGACACAACACCCGTCTGGTCGGAGGATCCTCCCTTTTCTATGGTGGAAGAGTGAACTTTACACTCTGTTTCTCATACCACTAAAAGACGAACATTAGAAACTTCTCCTTTTTGGAAGTCGATTTAAAATAAGCTACCAACCTAACATCAACTTTGCATCCTTCCTTTACAAACATAACTTTAATTCCAGGAACATTCACATACAGTAAGCTTTCAATCCCTTTCTTTATTGCCCTGAACTATAAGGAAATCGTCATACAATGCACATGGCTCCGTCAACATTTCGTTTAGGTCGCCAAACACCTTCCATCGTCAGGCAGAGTACAATCCATCGCACGTTCCTAGCAACACTTTCACTCTGACAGCACGTTTACATCGCAACAATAATGGCTGTTTTCGTAATACTAACGTGCAGTTGACAGTACAGACGAGTCTCGTCAGGTGTTGATATATGACACATTGTCTGCCAGTGGGTGGACCGCCTAACAATTGCCACTAAAAGCGACGAACAACAAAAATATGGAAACTAAAGCTTGGGCTACAATGAAAATGTCAGGAGGGAGATAATTTGTGCCGGTTTTGTCTCGAGGGAATAGGAAGATGGTCATATTAAAACTCCTACGGTAGGTAAACATACACTGTTTAGTCTATAGTTATATCTAGTAGTTATTAGCTTTAGTCTACTTAGTTATTCATTTAAAGTTACGTATGTACACACGGCTACACATCAAGCATTAAATTTCCAGTATAAGCTGACCTCGCATTGTACGGGAATCCTATACAATGCGAGATCAACATAAACTGGAACCTTGTAGCTTGGATGTGTAGCCGTGTGTACCTTTGTCTCACACTTCTCTATTCAAAACAGGACATACACATTACATTTTGACGAGGGAATTCAATTCAGGAGTCCAGTGGTGGCCCAGAGGTAACAGCTCCGATTTACGAGTGGTCGTGGGTTCGAAGTCAGGAAGGCGCTTTATTTGTTTATTTATTGAAGTGAAAACTTCTTTAGGCGCGTTGGGCATTTTTGAGATGGGACTAAACCATTGATTTCGCGACACTGTGACGACACCAGCTTTTGACCATTAAAAAGACATCAATGCGTTGAGTACCGCGGTGCGTGTAGTAAAAGTCAACGCGTTGATTACCGCGGTGCCGATTTTTTTCAAGTTTTCACTTCTGTCGGCACTCCCGGAGTGCCACTGTTATTTATTTAAGTCTTTTATATCCCAAAAAGTACATTTAAAAATTCATTACTTACTTGGTATCATAAAATATTCATTTGCTTCTAATGAAATAAATAATTATTAAAACAAAAATAGATTTTTAAATAAATAGATTGAGTAAAATCCAGCCCGTCCCATCTTTGATGTCCTCCCTCCGGTAAACGCCCTAAGCTAAGTTTGTACCCCACAGGAGGTGCCCTTAGCGAGCGTTCACCTAGTTTATAAGTTTCCGTTTGTACGCCACTGGCTGGAGACTTTGGGTTTAGTAGCTTAAGGCAACCACAGGATTGATCGGTTAAATAGTCATGACTTCAGAGGTCAGCTATGAGATGCCCTACAGAAAAAAAAACTAAGATAAAATAAAATAAATTTGCTACATAATCTCTTAATCAATTAGTGTTATTGGGTGCCCATTTAAGGGCGAAAGCCTCCTCCATCTTTCGCCATTCCTCTCTGTCTTGGGCTATTTAGGAAGGCGCTTTACTTTGCGTAAATAATTTCATCACCACTTGTGGTTGGTTGATTACAGCCCACTCCCTCTCGAAGAGAGATGACCTGTGTCCAGTGGGAACATTATAGGCTGATTATGAGGGAATTCAAGCTAAATCTCAGCAGTTCTTTCTATCTGCTATTAAACCATAAAATACAATAGACGTGGATATATTTAGTAACCTGTTCCAACGAGGCATCCTCAGGATAACGAAGAAAGAAAGAAAGAAAGAAAAATGCGTTTATTGGCATTACAGCAGAGAAAATACACCTTATAACTATAAAAAACAAAAAACAATGATGATCGAAGTTAATCGTCATCCTGAGGATGCCTCGTTGAGAGGTGAAACACGTGTCGATTTTTTTCAGAAGTTTTTTATGGCTCTTTAGAAATAGCTAAGCGGAACAGGTTACTAAATATATCCACGTCTATATTATAATGGATTTCCGCAAGGTCACGCCTGAACCTTTAGCTGTTAAACCAATAAGGTGGAATTATATCACCATATTAAACCTTCATGGTATCAGACAGGTAGAATGCCAAGTCTACAGCGACCGGTAAGTAGCTCACGCCACGGGCGTATCGCAATAACGCTTATCCCTCTCTGAAACACCGAGGAGTTAGCAAATGGAGGGATAACGTGCGACACACGCTACGTAAGTCATTTGCATAAAACGTGCTCTGACATCAACAGTCACCATCGACCTTTGTTGAATGACACACGTTTTATTTTCCATTTGCACGTTTTAACAATTCGATCAGCGCATGGAAGATAAATAAGATGATTGATTATCGGCAGGCCGAGACGAAGATGGCGGGATGAGCTTAACTCCTACCGAAAGGACTGGCCGACACTAGCAATAAACAGAATTGTGTGGAAAAGGGAGAGGGAGGCCTTTGCCCTGCAGTGGGACAATACAGGCTAGTTAGATTAGATAGATTATAAAGGTGAAGGAAAACATCGTGAGGAAACCGGCATGTCCTAGAACCGAAATTTCGAAGACATATGACATCTACCAACCTGCACTGGGCTCGCGTGGTGGATTACGGCCCACTCCCTCTCACCAAGAGGAGACCTGTGTCCCAGCAGTGGAAACATTATAGGCTGATTATGGTTATGGTTATAGATAGATTATCATCAAAATACTTAGAGACTGGATGATCAACAGCACACAGGAAACACAACCGCCCGCCTGCCGGAAATATCTGTCTTTCGCGTAATCCACGCGCGGGTGGAAAGAAGTTGATCTCTCCATTTAGTAATTACTCCGTGGTTGTCAGATAAGAAACAGCTTCCACGGTTCTATAATCCGATATTAGAAATAAGATAGTATCTCGCACCGTGCGCCGTTGTGTGATCCCGGCCAAAAATAGACGCGTGACTTTTATTGTGGGTGTGGAAGAAGATGATTTAGGGTGAGTGTTTAGTGGAAAGGCAGCAGCGGGCTGCATATTGGAAACAATAAGCAGGATTTACAAACAGCGAGCAATGCAGGAGTAAGCATTGTCATCTATTGTTACTGTTAAAAAGGACAGTCTCTTTTCTAGGAGTATTTTTTTTTTGCAATATCTTGACAGAATGGTGACCAAAGCAAGGGACAAGGAATAGCTGCTCTTGCGACAAAATGAGTTGAAAAATTAAAAAAAAAACACATAACATAATATCACGCCTGTAATCCCCGAAGGGTAAGGCAGAGGTGTACCTATAGTACACCTACATTTCGCCAGTTATGTTTAAGTCCCAGGTAATAGGGGGCGAGCCTATTGCCATCAACCGCACAAATCCAGACTCCGGGTTGCTACTGAGAAATTCCAGATGGAAAAACCCAATAACACTTTGTCCTACCCGGGAATTGAACCCAGGACCTCATACTGAGCAGTAGCGCTTAGGACCACTAGACCAAAAAGGCAGTAAAAAAACAAAAAAAAAAATCATTGACTAATTTGTTGCCAGTTGCAACTGACACGGTATGGATGGCTAAATAACAAGAGACAATTATATCATAGAATTGTGATTACTCCTACCCGTACTCGCTCCCGCTCTCTACCGCCCCAAGTCCTCACCCTTTCCACTCACCGGATCGCGTGCAACTTGTTATTACTGTGCATCCAACCGCACGTCGCCGCGGTACCGTATTATAAAGTCGCGCGATACACAACGCGCGTAATTCTATCGCTGACGACTCGCTCGTGGCGCCCCCTATAATCCTCCGTGATAAGATAATTAGGCGTCAGATTAGACGTAATAGGAGAAGGAAAATGTAAATTATGTGGCTGTGTCTACTTTGATTATATTATTTAGTTTTCTGCGTAGCGTTGTGTCGTTAGGAGTAAGTCATTTGAATAGAGCATCCCTAAGTCTATATTAAGTCTGTATAAAATTCAAGGCATGGAGGTTTTACCATAGTATATTGAATTTTCCAAAGTGAAAAATCTGATCGATTTTTCATCAAGGTCTATTAAATTTTTAACGCAAATTCATGATTTTTGACGTTATAATTTTCAGTAGCTGTAAGATATTTTAATTATTTGAATATGAATAACGATAGTGCCTTTCTCTTTCTTGTAAGATGGAGTTACACCTTTTAATTTTTCTTTTCATGTAATTTACTATAAATATTTTACAAACTGAGTTTACAAGAAACCCTCGGCGATGGAACTTTGACGCCCAAATTCAGATTATTTCATTCAATTCTAATAAAAGCTAATATTACTAAAAGATAATTTGAATGTTTTACTTGTTTATTGGAGTTTTCAAATTTCTTGAAATTCTTTGAGTTTTCACGGAAAAAATCGTAAAGAAAAACAATAAATGTCTTGATTCAGCGTCCATTATATTCCAAATAAACACAATTTTATCAAATAAACTAATAAGATATAAAACTTCTATCTACAATGAATACGTTTCATTAGTTTTCGTTTCTCAATATAATAAGACAAAATTACAATAAATAAAATTAAAGTACTAAATACTCCGCGTAACCAATTCCTAATTCTGTTTCAAATTTTCCAATTCAGCAAATTACACGAAAATAATGTGTAACTCAATCTTACAAGAAAGAGAATGGCACTATTGTTATTATAATCAAATAATTAAAATGTCTTACTTCTGCTGAAAATTACAACGTCAAAAATCATGAATTTCCGTAAAAAAAATTAACAGGCCTCTTAATTTATAACCCTATGTTCTATGTTATAGGGTTTGGTTTCCGCACTTAGGCCCGTATTACAGAACGTCACTCAATACTCAAGCATTACTTTAAACTAGACTCGAGCCATTTGATTGGTTGAAACTAGTTTTAAGTAATGCTTGAGTATTGAGTGACGTTCTGTAATACGGACCTTAGTCCGTAAGGTGGATCATTGTGCGTGGGCCATGGTGGCCGTTTGGTGGTTATTCCAAGCAGCCCACCTCCCTCCAGAAGCTAATTAAATCTCCTGGTCTGTTCAGAACATCTGTGTAGGATCTGGGTGACTAGAGGGTTTCTGTTCTAATCTGGATGACGCCTGTGCATTCAAAGAGCACGTGCGCTACGGTTTCCTCAGTCTCCATGCACGCCCTGCACAGAGGACTGTCCGTTATGCCTATTGTGTGGAAGTGTTTGTTTAGCGAGCAGTGTCCCGTGATGGTCCCCGTCACCAGGCGCAGGCCGTTCCTGTCCAGGCGTGATAAACGCCTGGTTAGCCTGCTATCCAAGGATCGCGTTTATAACCCTTTGGTATCTGGCCTTGACATAAGCAATAGACAAAATTTGTCGAACTTTTTATTAATTTTCGAAAATTGGATACGAGGCTTTTGGCTATTGGTGAATGTGTATTTTATGTAATATTGTTTTTTTTTGTGTAATGTGCGTTTATTTTGTGCAGAATAAACAATTTTTCTTTCTTTTATTTCTTTCTTTCAATAGCATCTTATCATCAAAATTAAATTATTAGATGCTGAAACAACATTGAAATACTGAAACTTTTATGTTTTTCATACATAATTACGTACCCAATCGTATGCATGACTCGACGGACACACCTTTTGCTAATTATGGTTTATGCGACCTTAAAACATTATAGTTTCTCGCAATAAACGGCTTCAAACAATGCCGAGACCGTGTAGGTGTTTCTAAGAACGATCAAAAACTTCCCGGAAAGCCCTATGCGACGATTTCCTTAAGAATTTCTTGAAAGTGCTGCCAACTTCATCTATCTAACTGTCATCGCAGGTACGCATAGCAAAATGGCTAAATTTAGTAGTAAACTAAACTTGTATTATAAAGAGAAAATATTTGATTTTTTGTATGTTTGTTTGTAAACTCAAAAACTACTGGACCTATTTTAAAAATTATTTCACCAGTAGAATGCTATATTAACTATCACTGAGTAACATCTATACTAATATTATAAAGAGGTAAAATTTGTTCGTTTGTTTATTTTTTTGTTTGTAAGTTTGTGTGTAGGGGGTAATCTCCGGAACTGCAAGTCACATTTGAAAAATTATTTTTGCATCAGTTAGCCCTATTCTTGAGAAAGGCTACAAGTCTGCGTTCAGTGCTTGGTGTGGCAACACCCGTGTTCGAGTTTGCGACAAGTCAATCATCATCCTGAGGATGCCTCGTTGAGAGGTGAAACACGTGTCGATGTCTTTCAGGGTTTTTTATGACTCTTTAGAAATAGCTAAGCGGAATAGGTTACTAAATATATCCACGTCTATTGTATTTTATAATGGATTTCCGCAAAGTCACGCCTGAATCAATCAACTAGGTTATAAGAAGTCGCGGGCGAAGGCGCAGGCGGAAGCTAGTGTGAAAAAACGTAATTTTCCGTCATATCAACTAAAGAAAAGTTCAATCCAATAAAATAATACAGTTTCGTGCAAAATAAAACAAGCAAGTCTGGGTACCGAGATATAAGTACAAAATTACGACGATTTGGTTTCACATTAAGTATAAAACTACTTAAAACATAATCAGAGAGACAAGGACTAAAATAAATCAAAGAAGTCGCGTAAATTCAGTTATATCCCCACTCAATTGTTAAGTGTACGTAATTATAGAGGCGGTTGGCCACGAAGTCTCTCGGATTTGTGAGGTGAGTTCACACTAGAGTATTTACATGTAATGCAGTGGCGGATTAACCACGTAGCAAGAGTAGCAATTGCTACGGGCCCCGTACAAAAGGGGGCCCCGCGTATCCAAACCCGTCCACCTCCGCCTGTGCGTATGAAACTTAGATGTGATAGGTATATTGAATTTACTTAATGTCACAAAAACGTGATATGTAAGTAACACCTTTTCCGACTAAGACAATCCACGTCAGATAATCTGTAATATATATTTTACATATTCCTAAAAGCTGATGGCAAATAAACGTATTGAGTATTGAAAAAAAAAAATACCACTATATACTTAAGAACCCATAGCAGAACAAGGGCCCCTCAATAAAATTTGCTACGGGCCCCGCGCTTGCTTAATCCGGCACTGATGTAATGTCATGTTCCTACAAATGTTTGGTGCATTGTTCGATGAACAATCGTTCACTCATGGCGAACGAGCATTAATAGTCCATTCACAGTTATTTTACCTTTAACAGCAGCACCTTAATACAACGACAATGGTGCCGATTCCCTTGTTCACAAACTAAGCTAAATTTAAGTTCAGTGCATCTTTTTCTTTCTATTTCTTTAAGAAAAGGACTGAAGATAAATTTTAGTTTAGTCCTGTCAAATTAATCAGCGCTTGACGTAAATAGACATAATTTTAGTCAGCAAGTTTTTAATTACGTCTAAACTTGTATGGAGAGTGACAGGCGCTGATTAATTTGACAGGACTGAACTAAAATTTAGTTTAGTTTGTGAACAAGGGAATCAGCAACATTGGTGCCGATTCCCTTGTTCACAAACTAAACTAAATTTAAGTTCAGTGCATCTTTTTCTTTCTATTTCATTAAGAAAAGGACAGAAGATAAATTTTAGTTTAGTCCTGTCAAATTAATCATCGCTTGACGTAAATTGACGTAATTTTAGTCGGCAAGTTTTTAATCACGTCTAAACTTATATGGAGAGTGACAGGCGCTTATTAATTTGACAGGACTAAACTAAAATTTATCCTGTCTCCTCTGTCCTTTTCTTAATGAAATAGAAAGAAAAAGATGCACTGAACTTAAATTTAGTTTAGTTTGTGAACAAGGGAATCGGCACCATTGAACCTCACTCTGATTTTGACAGACTTGCCAGTGCAGCAACCCAACAGCAACCTTATTATAAGGAGATTAAAGATCACTGTGGTTTAGAAAGTGATGCAAAATCAGAGGTAAAATAACTTGTAATATTCGTTTTAGTTTTTGCTCGATGAAATATTACACGAATCAAATAAGGCCCGATGTTCTGTGACAAGTAAACACATCAATGTGTCCTCAATCTGTAGTTAGCTCAATGACATTCATCTTACTCTGTCATTTGTCTATAATAAAACTTGATAATAAAACATACAGCGAACATGTCTCTGTCCTATTGAAATTATTATTAAAATAATATACGGCATAATAATTGTGCATGCAGTTTAACTTAAAAGTTTCAATTTGATGCAGTATATTCCCACATTTTATTTTGAAATTTTATAGGACGTAGTTCTGTAATTGTTTGAAAGATTGTTTTTTTGTTTAATTGCTTTTAAATTAAACTACTTGGGTAGGTGCATACATAGGTACAGTGGGCTGCATCAATAGGGTACCCCAGTTGTATTAAAAATTCAATACAACTGGGGTACCCAATTGATGCAGCACACTGTACATCGGTACAGATGGGTAATGGCGATTATGCTAATCGAATTCGCCGCTGAAAAGGGCGCCATTTTCTCTTACGTTAATGATGTCTGAAAAATGAATGTAATTCCCGTAAAGTTTACTTTCCTTATCCTCAAACAAATCTGCTATGTAATTGCATAACACATTTTCGTAAATAATTAAGATTAATCAGTTTCATTTTGACAGTTCAACAACATTCATTGTGTTATTTACGTTGTTGAGCAGATTTTTTTTCGAACTTATGAAGCAATGGATTTGCAGTAACCTTCAAAATTATTCAGGGATGCCGAACTCGGTTCAGTTTTGTTCACTGTTCAGAAAGAGTGCAAAGAAGTTTCACTTCTAAATGTCCATTAGAACGTGCAAGTCGTGCAACGTAGTATTATACAATGTCGCCCATGGGCATGTGACCGCCCGTATTTTTTTGAATATTCATGATAATGCTATCGAAAATTAACATTAAATCTTTAATATTTTTCATGTTTTTTTTTTTTTTTTTTGAGTGGCTTTTGCCATATCTCCGATGTTATTGGCTCGATTTGGATTCTGTTTATTATTTCTAAAAAGCTTATGAATTATTTTATCGGACTAACTAAAATTTTTTATTAAAATTTGTCGGCTATGAAAAAAAAAACGGAGAAGACATTTTTTCTAAAAAAAAACAGTATTTATTTAAAAAGTCCATAAAATCATAAGGGGATATTGAAAAAAAAAAATAAAAAGAAAAAAAAAAAAACATAAATATTCTAAAAATACGGGCAGTCACATGCTCATGGGCGGCATTGTATAGTGCTCTGTGGTGCAACGTGTGCACGCGACTGTATACTAACAAAGTAAAAAACATACATTGTTACAGTCGGCTTCCCAGCCAGCAATAAACACTGATAATCTTCGTAAAGCAAATAAGTATTTAAATTGGTTTATTAAATCAAATACGTTGTCGGCCATAATTCGATGCTAATTGCAGGGTGTTAATGTCGTTTTTAACGTTCAGATTATAGTTTTATACTGCTATTTGAATAAGGGCCCGGTGGAGACTTACAAAGTTATCGCGAGTTCTTGCTATTGCAATGTCGCTGTTTTCCCTCTCCTGATAAGATAGTCGTTGCCTAATGGTTGCAGGGACAGGACTAATGATACTTAGTGTATTTAAAATACCAGCAGTGCTATTCTGTAAAAATCTCACCGTGAACGCTTAGGTGAAGTGAGCTTGAAAGTGAGCTGTCAACAGTGTCAATCTCTAATAAATGGTAGGATGACAGCTCACTTCACCTTAGCGATCACGGTGAGATTTTTACAAAATAGCACTACTGGATTTACGGAGAAACAGTATTGTTTCTATTTTCGAACAGGTGTGAACGGTGGCCCTTTTTTTTGCTTGAGACATGATCAAATTACTTCTCCCGCTCCGGGCCCTCCCGGCGTGTCAGACTCTTACTGACTAAAACCCACCCGTGTTCCTTCGGTTGCCCTGTTGCCGATGGCCACGATCTCTCTTTCGGTTTTCTTCGCAACCCCGGCAGGCATCGGCCCTAGCGGACCCCGTCAATTCTGCTGACATCTCTTTGAGGCGTGGAACACAACACGCCGTCGACCCGGGCTTGGTCCTTATCAGACGGCGAGCTATGAACGGTGACCCTAGTCATGGAAACGCAATAAATGAAAAGGTATTTGGTAGAGGAAGACCAAATTTCTTCCATTGGAATCTATGAGACTGTATTATGTAGGTGAATTATTAATAACTACCTTTAACCCGCGAAATATCAAGGATTTTTATATACACCGTGACATTTTAGTCGTCTTACAAAAGCAGCCCACTTTATGTATCCGATGACAACAAAACATTCATTAAAAAAAATATATATACGTCGTGACATTTTAGCTGTCGGGCCACAATGAATCCGACCTAAAATACCTCTAGGAGCATTTTTTTTAAATGTGGAAACTTCCGTAGACGCGTTGGGCATTTTTGAGATGGGAAAAACAATTGAACTCGTGACACTGTTACAGTTACCGTTACCGACACCTTATTAAAAGTATTTCCTGCACAGTAGAATTGTTCAAGTTTTCACTTCTGTCGGTGCTCCCGGAGTACCACTGTTTGAATGGATGAAGTGGGCTGCTTTTGTTAGACGACTAAAATGTCACGGTGTATATTTTTTTAGATTTTTAATTCGTATTCTTAAAGGCACCTCTTTAGGTCATGAGCTATTCGGATATCAAAAAATATTTGGCCGAGGTCTTAAAGGAGAGGCGTGAAACTTGATTCGCTGTAACAATGTATAATAGATAAATAAACCGTGAGGAGAATTCAAGCGTATATGTATAAGTCTATTTCTGTAAAAAAATAATACAAGAACACAACTAAATTGTTAACTGCTACAATCAATTAATCAATTAAAGTCTACAAGTCAATTAACACAGAACAGTTTGTAATTAGTAACGTTTAAGTTATTTTCGCCGACTGGTTCGATTTTTTTTCCTTTTACCTACGCACAATCGGGCTGAGCCTAATAATTAATGAATTTACAATGGCCTCGAGATTTGAAAACAGGAAAGTTTTTTGCAACTTTTTCTTGGAACAGTAGAACATTCTTTCATTATGATTTTTTGTTATATCCTAAACCCACAAATGGACAGCATAATTGATTGATTGATAGACTGATCCAAAGCGTCCTATGATATCTTTCCTAGTTTCTTTTTCTACAAAAAAAGGCATAGGTACTGTTATTGGGTTTTCCATCTGGAATTTCTCAATAAATACATGAGCCTTATTACATAAATTCAAGGTCGTTCAGCAACCTATGGAATGAGCTATGCTTGGAGTCTCTTTGAGGGATCGAATCCGGAACGAGGTGATCCAGCAGAGAACCGTTGTCGAATTAGCTCACGGAATAAGCAAGCTGAAGTGGCAATGGACCGGCCATATTAGCCGTAGAAATGATGACCGTTAAGGTACACGTGTTCTTGAGTGGAGACCGCGAATCGGCAAAGGTTAGGTAGGACGCCCTCAGGCTAGGTGGAGCGACGATCTTCGCAGGGTGGCTGGTAGTGGCTGGATGAGAGTTGCCGAGAATCGAGCTGAAATATGGATGTACTAGGGGTATACCTCGCCTAACCTTTCGGGGAATTCAGGTGTTATGTTATGTTACTAGAACTAGGCACACAGACAAAAAATTTGGTCGCATTAGCTGTATTTCTAACTTCCTTTAGAATCAATAAAATTGTTACGTTTTAAAAAGGAGCTCTGCTCTGGTGAAAATAGAGAATGCTCATTTAATATTATAGGATAGTACATACTAATTCCATACTGCCACGATAGTAGGTACTTACTAATTCCATGCTGCCATGATCATTATTCTAATGTCAATAATGTCATGTCATTATTATTCTAAATTTTGGGCGACCAAGCTCTGCTCGGGTGAAAATACGGAGAAAACTAATTTTCATCGAAATCGTTAGAGCCGATTTCGAGAACGTGAGTAGAAATCTATATACAGACAAATAAATATATTTACAAATATTGCTCGTTTAATAATATAGGATACTTACTACGCAACCTACTTACAAAATTTCAATTTATTAAAACTATACTAAACGTAAAGAAGAGACATTCTCCAAGTGATGTCTAGTAACACGATATAAAATAATCTTGAACATTCTTAAAGCTTATATATAAGTTATAACATACAATAAAAATAGATACCGATGTAGGTACACTTAATTGCGAGACGGAAATACGCTTAACGGACGTAATTAAGATTAGAAGTGCAGGAAATAACTGCGCTAATACGTCGAGTGGACGTAAAAACGTGCTTACACTGATGTTGGAGTCGCTGCTTTTATACAATGTCGCCCATGGGCATGTGCCCGCATTTTTCTAAAAATTATCGAAAAAATCTTTAAAAGGGGTCTTCTTCTTGACATTTTTTTTTTCTGAATCTTTTATGATTTTATGAACTTACATAACACTTAAACTTGTGTTTTTTTTTTAAACACTTCTTTTTTTGAAAAAAATGTTTTCGCTTCCGTTTTTTTTGCTTTTATAAACTTTCATAACACAATTGTGTTTTTTAAAACACTGTTCCTTTTTTGCATAGTCGACAAATTTTAATAAAAAGGTTGGTTAATTCGATAAAATAACTCATAAGCTGTTAGAAATAATAAACAGAATCCAAATCGAGCCAATAACATCGGAGATATGGCAAACGCTACTCAAAACATAAAAAATTGAATAACTTGAAAATTATTAAAGTTAGTTTTAAAGTTATTTTTCGAAAAATAATCATGAATATTCAGAAAAATACGGGCTGACAAATGCCGATGGGCGACATTGTGTACTCGGACATAAAGCATGATTGTTTTTTCTATGTATAAAATAAAAAAACATATAAAAGTGAAACAAAATAAGAATTCTAAGTGCTAGAGAAAAGTAACGAGAGTTGATCAATGAATTATCAATTTTTATAAAATTTATTAGAGATAGTAATTTTTTGAATAGAACTTTCCAAGCAATAAAAAGTCCGTTATTTTTATCTTAATACCTCTATATCTACAGATAAATACTGATGGTATCTAGTTTCTGATTTCCTTCCATTGATTTACAATTTACGCCAAAGATAAGCAATTAATAGTGTCGTATCTTTTTTTTTCCTGATCTCAATCTTAATAAGACAAGATAGCTAGATAGCAGGTATTAAAATAAAACTGGACGGTTTTCTTTTAATTCTCAAGCACATAACTATACTCCGTTGGTTTAGGTAGTTAAATAAATGTAAACAAAAAAAAAAAAAAACACGTGATGAGAGAGCTGTCAAGTAACCGACTAAACGTAATACCTGTCATTTCAGTTGTCATGCTACGTCACAGTGGTACTCTTCAATTTAGCAACGTTATGATTCTTTGACGTTTAGAGTACCTTTTTGAGCTCTTTATAATAGACAGATATATATTAATAAAAGAGGCCAGCCCGTCCCATCTTTTGATGTCCTCCCTCCGGATAACGCCCTAAGCCGAGGCTCGTACCCCACAGGGGGTGCCCTTAGCGAGCGTTTATCCTAAGCTTTTTAGCTTAGATTATGTGTGCCCTGGCTGGAGGCTTTGAGTGTAGTAGCTTAAGGCAACCACAGGATTGACCGTTTAAATAGCCACGGTTTCAGGAACTAGCTATGAGATGCCATTGACATGATAATTATTCAGATTGATTACAGTTGTAATAGCAATCATATAATTGCGTTTTATTAAAATAGGTTTTTTTACTTTTATTAATTAATTTAGTTTTTGTATAGATTCTTTTCTACATATTTTGTGAATGTGAGAACGCTGTAGGCTTAGTGGATTGTAGACCTGTTGACCATTTTCTATTTTGTTAAGTACTTGGTATTTATTGAAAGACCTACACTGTCCTCCCATACCTAGAAACACTGTTATATGAAAGTATTGTAAAAGCCAATTATTTTTAAAAGAGTAACCGTGGAGTTTCTTGCCGGCTCTTCTCCATAGGAAACGATCAATTGGAACCGTGCACCTAGCTTCTGACGTTTCATAAGTGCCCATGTAGGTTTATGTGAAATAAAATATTTTGATTTTGATTTCATTCAGAAAAAAAAAGACGAAACTATCGTAAAAATCTGAAATGAATTTAATTTTGTTATGACGTATTTTTAAACCAGAAAGTGTCATCTATAAAAACCCTTGCGTACCTACATTAGAAATCGGTTGGGAAACTCAAAGCATTTATTTAAATTAAACCATTTACTGGCATTTTTGAATAGTCAATAGCGTCGGTGAATCAGAAAGATGAAGCTAGTTCTCACTTCCAAAGCGTAGTGGATTCCTAGAGAGGAGAAGAACAGGCAAGAAACTCCGTGGATACTCTTTTAAATGTTTGTCGTGGTATGCGGAATGGTACGGAAGAATGAAAGGCATGTCGTTAGACTCACGAGACTCGTGAGGAAAGTTTTAAGTCTGAATAATGATTTGTGGAGTAGGGGAAGACCAAACAATCGACGGGTGGAATGTTTTAAAGATTATGTGGCTTGAAATAATAGCACGAAGGAAGAAGAAGAAATGCTGTACCGACTCCAAATAAATTAGGATAAGGAAGATACTTTATTGCTGCTATTATGACCTAAGCCTTATTGATACCGAATTACCGACCAATGAGTATTTAATCGATAATTATAAATACAATGTTGCCCATCGGCATGTGTCCGCGCGTATTTTTTTGAATATTCATGATTTTTTTTCGAAAAATTCACTTTAAAAGGGATTTTTTTTGTTTTTAATATTTTTTATATAATTACATTTTTTATGTTTTGAGTAGCGTTTGCCATATCTCCGATGTTATTGGCTCGGTTTGGATTCTGTTTATTATTTCCAAAAGCTTGATGAGTTTTTATTAAAATCTGTCAACATGCAAAAAAAACAGAGGCGAAAACAGTTTTTTCCTAAAACAAATAGTGTTTAAAAAAAAAACACAATTGTAAATTTATAAAATCATAGGGGAATATTGAAAAAAAAATATATATATTAGAAAAAAAAGTCAAGATATATATAGATTTGTATAATATTCAAAAAAATGTGGGCCACATGCCCATGGGCGACATTATATAGGAAGCTTATGTAAACAACTTAATAGGTATTAAAACGTTTAATGTGGGTACAGATGTAAGTACTGTTTCGTATACGTAAATGGCAATGGCACTTAGCAGTATTCACATTCTGTTTCCTAATTTAAACTGTTAATAATTCCGGGTTCCGTTCAGCACCCTACGGGTACGAAACCCTAAAAACGAATGGCATTAGGATTGTGTGTTTTACGGAATTACCCGACTGTTTTGTCTCTCGTGTGCGCACTGTCTTAGGGCCTTCGACCATCTCCCGACTAACCCATAATTATTATTATGTGCTGTTCATTGTGCTATAAAATTCTGTATAAATTGGTCGTGAAGGACGGAAGATGGCCACCATAAAACTTTGAACTGTCAGGAGCGTATTAATGGCCGTTAATTGTAGGATGCTTTAAATAACAATAGTAATACATTATAACGCAAATAAATCCTATACTATTAAACGAGCAATATTTGTATACAATGTCGCCCATCGGCATGTGCCCGCCCGCATTTTTCTGAGCCCGCATTTTTCTGAATTTTCATGAAAAATTATCGAAAAATAACTTGAAAAGCCCCCTTTTAAAGTTATTTTTCGATAATAGTCTGTCCATTTATATTAAAAAAAAACTATTTTTTTTAAATGAAATTACACTTGTTTTTTTTTTGAAAAAATTTTTCGCCTCCATTTTTTTTTTGCATAGTCGACAAATTTTAATAAAAATGTTAGTAATCCGATAAAATAACTCATAAGCTTTTAGAAATAACAGAATCCGAGCCAATAACATCGGAGATATGTCAAACGCTACTCAAAACATAAAAAATTGAAAAACATAAAATATTTTAAAGTTTACCCCCTTTTAAAAATATTTTTCGAAAAAAATAATGAATATTCAAAAAATACGGGCGGGCACATGCCGATGGGCGACATTGTATATATTTGTAATCACGTTCTGGAAAACGGCTCTAACGATTTCGATAAAAGTTGCAATATAGGGGTTTATGGGGGCGAAAAATAGATGTAGTTTAGTCAGTCATTTTCTTCGTATTTTCACCCCAGTAGAGCTCGGTCGCTCAATGTTTAGGAACAAGATGGCAACCTTAGAATAATGATGACATGGCATCATGAAATTAATATGTACCTACTATTATGGCAGCATGGTATTAGTATGTATGTACTATACATAATGCTTTGCTAAGGGCTAAGTAAGTAACTCCTATAAGTCTAATAATTAATATTCTTTGCACATCATTTATCAAGTTTGTTAGAGAAATTTCATCCTTATAATTGATCCTAACAATCAATGCAATAAAACTACAGGCTGTAATTTTTATAGATTTTAGTCGGTCCGATTCCCGGGTGTGGCAAGCGAATTTTCGAAAATCTTTGAATGCAGTTTTCTTTCTATTCAAAAATAAAGGAATGTTTTCTTTGAGTAAAATGTTCTATCTACAGTATTAAGAGTACTTTCCCTTCTGGTGGCATTACAAAATTCCACCCTGTATACTTCTTTAATCTTCTAACACACGCATCCAAGTTTGTTTCACTATGAGCAGTCTTGTTTGGAATGATAACATTGATAGGAGGTATATTTTCTATAGTCCTGATAAGCGCGGTTCGATTCAAGTACTTACAAGAAAGATAACGATCGAATGCGCTTTAAAAGCCACGGCGAAAGCTCTTTTCTGAGTATCTAACGAAAAGATTTCTTCAAGATTTGTCGATTGGAAACCGAAATAATATTGTGGAGTGGTACCTAACTGTAATGTTAGAGATTTAGTAATAAAGGGAACGTTGCTCAGAACACACGTATACTTAATTATTGCCTCCGGAACCCCCCACACCTCATGGCGACCCTGCCAGCCGTGTCGTGTCGGGCGCGGGTATTTTGACGTGGTCAGCACATTCCTGCACGTAGGTGCTGTGCTGAGGCCCGATGGGTGAACGGTTGACAATTGGTTCGGTTGAAAAACAGTAACGAGTGCAAGTGAACATCATAATACATTGTAATAATTATCAATACTTCACGAAAATACGAAGGAAAAAATGGGACAAAGTTATACAAAACAGGAGGAGAAAGAAATTATAATCGCACAAAGCGGGCAAAACCGTGCGAGTACCCAGGAATCGGAACAACATTTGAAAATAGATACCATACTTTTGAGTATTATTTTGGCCGCTGCAGCTGTGGGCGTGCTGTATCTGATATGGCGCCGGTACCAGAGTAACCAGCAAAAGTGGATGCAACGGCAGATTAACGTCGAATTTTTGAGGCGAATGGTGTCCAGACTCTCTGCAAGGAGGGCTGCTGCCGGGGGAACCATGTTTTCAGGAGGTGCTGAAGCCGACATCGGACTTCAAAACGTGTGAGTACAGTGAAAGTGTCAAAAGTGAAGTGCAAGCGTTTTCTCAAAAAAAAAAAAAAATTGTGAAAAAAAAAGGGTTAAGGAATTACATTATGGACATTAGTTTCGTATCCATAGCATACTATTACTAGTATGTAAATATTTTTAATTATCTTTGATTTTGCAATGATTACTTTTATTTGATATGTCTTTGTCTTTAAAATCCTATGGAATTGCATTTAGAAAATATTTGCTCGAAGTTAGAAAGAATACAGATAGATTTAAGGAAATTGGGAAGTGAAAGGAGAGATAAATATAAGGAAAACACGTTGAATAAACTGGTGTTAGCAGAACAATATTATGAGGAGTTTAAGCAGTTAATTAAACTAGCAAGTGAGCAAGAAAACAGTCCAAATTTTTTATCAGTACGTATTAAGGAAAGCCTAACAGATAAAATATTGTTAGTATACGAAAAAATAAAAACTTACACACAAAATATAGAGCTAAGCAAAGGTTTACCAGAGACTAGTTCAGATAGGGAGATACATTATACGGAAAAAATGGAAACATTTGATTTAAAAACGGCTGCTATCTTAGTGCCGGTAATGGACGAAAAAGATGAGACGGTTGAAAAAATCATAGAAGGAATAGAGATGTACGATAGTTTTCTTAAAAGTAAGGATTGCAAAAATCATTTAATTACTTTTGTACTTAAGACTAGGTTGACTAGAAATGCAAAATTGAAGCTAAAATCTAACTATGCATCTTGCGGTGATTTGACTTACGATATAAAACAGTATTTGTTGCCTAAGAAGTCTGCAATTTCCTTGATAACTCAATTAAATAATATTTCTCAGGAAGGATTATCGATTTCGCAATTCGGTGGAAAAATTGAAGACCTTTTTGTGAACCTTACAATCTCGCAGGCGAATTCAAATGAAAAAGCAAACGAGATTTTAAGGCCCATAAATGAACAGTTGGCAATAAAAAAGTTTGCCGACGGGTTGCGAAATAGACGATTAAGCACGATTATTGCAGCTAGGAATTACTCAAATCTAAAAGATGCCGTGCGCGCAGCAGAGGATGAGGAGCTGTCGCAGCCCCAGACGTCCCACGCTGTGCTCAACATGCAGGGTAAGTCTAGAAATTATTATAGAAGTAGATCTGTACGTGGGTACCGAGGCTTTCATCAGCAAGGTACACGTGCAAAGTTTAATCAAAATTGGCCTAGCCGACCTCACAGAGGAACTTATTATAACCGAGGGTTTTATAATAACCGTGCACAGACTAATGTAAGAGGAAGAAGTGGAGTTCGTTGGTTTCGAGGAAATTACAATCATGACCAACGAGGTCGACAGAATGTTTATTCTGCTCAACACATGAAGTCGGACGACACACAACATAATAATTCGGAACCAGAAAATAAAATATTTTTTCGTGAATAAAGAATACATTTTAACAATAAGCGAAAATATAAGGTACGTTTCTATGAATTTACATAATAAGGAATGCTTTTGGTTATTAGATACTGGAGCGTCAATTTCCGCTGTACGGTCGCAAGCGTTATCAGAATTCGTAGAAGTACACTGCGATAACATTCTTATAAATGGTATAGGTGGGAAGATTTATTCAAAAGGTTACGTTTATTTAGACCTACAATTACATGATGGTTCGATTTACCAACATAAATTTTATTTATTTGACAAGTTACCTTGTAAAGGAGATGGTATTATTGGATTAGACTTTTTAACGAAGTTCAATACGAACATTGATTTGGAGAATTCATATTTAAGATTAAAACATTTAAATACCTATTGTGATTTACCCATATTTACATCACCAAAGGTATGTACGAGTTATATCACTCTACCAGCGCGAACTGAATCAATTCATTATATTCAGTTAAAAGAAAAAGTTACAGAGGATTGTGTCATTTATCCAAAAGAGTTACAAGAGAATATTATTTTAGCAGGACTTATAGTTAAACCAAAAAATAATGTAATACCTATACAAATACTTAATACAAGTGAACAATCAATATCCATACCAATATTTCAGCCGGATATTTATCCATTAAAAGATTATAAAATATGTACATTCAGTAAGACTAAGGCTAATGCAGAAAGAGCTCGAACATTATTACAATTGTTGAAACTTGATCACTTACATTCCAGCGAACGAAGTAGCATTGCGTCATTATGTTCAAAGTACAGTGACATATTTCACTTACCAGGCGATAAGCTTACAACTACAAATATTTATGAACAATCTATACATTTAAAGCCAAATAATAATCCAGTTTATGTAAAGCCTTATCGAACACCAAATAATTTAAAGCCAGAAATAGATCAACAGATTCGAAAATTATTAGAAGATGACATTATTGAAGAAGCTAGTAGTGAATGGTCCAGTCCAGTCTTGTTAGTACCTAAAAAACAGACTGAATCGGGAAATAAAAATTGGAGATTAGTAATTGATTATCGTAAACTCAACGAACAAATACAGGATGACAGATTTCCACTACCGAACATAGTTGAGATATTAGATTCGTTGTCGGGAGCAGTATATTTTTCACATTTAGACCTAAGTAATTCATATTATCAAGTGGTTCTGTCAGAAGACAGCCGAAAAGTAACTAGTTTTTGCACAAATACCGGACAATACCAAATGAAACGATTACCCATGGGACTGAAAATTAGTCCAAGTTCTTTTTCACGGATTATGACCATAGCTATGTCAGGACTTAATTTAGACAAGTGTTTCATTTATTTAGATGACCTTGTAATATTTGGTAGATCAATAGAACTACATAACAAAAACCTCAATGATGTATTTGAAAGGCTACGTAAAGTTAATTTAAAGTTAAATCCAAAAAAATGTAATTTCTTGCAAACAGAACTTTTATATTTAGGTCATGTAGTTTCAAAAGATGGAGTTTCACCTGACCCAGAAAAAATAAAAATAATTAAACAATACCCAGTACCAAAAAATACAGATGAGCTTAGACGTTTTGTCGCATTCTGTAATTATTACAGGAAATTCATTAATAAATTTGCAGATATAACTATTCCCTTGAATAATCTTTTACGTAAAAATGTACCATTTGTATGGACATCCGAATGTGTGCAATCATTCGAAATTCTAAAAAATGCACTAATATCGCCACCAATCTTGCAATATCCAGATTTTTCTAATGAAAATGAATTTATTTTACAAACAGATGCATCAAATATATCAGTAGGAGCAGTATTATGCAACAAAAATATGAGACCAGTAGCTTACTCAAGTAGACCATTGAACAAAGCTGAGAAGAATTACCCAACCATACAAAAAGAGCTAGTTGCAATAGTATGGGGAGTAATATACTTTAGACCGTATCTGTTTGGAAGGAAATTCACTATTATGACGGATCACAAACCATTATTATATCTATTCGGAATGAAAGATCCATCAAGTAGACTTTTAAAATTCAGATTAGCTTTAGAAGAGTACGATTTCAATATAACTTATATAAAAGGTAAAAATAACGTAATTGCGGATGCACTATCGCGTATAACAATCACTTCAGATGAATTAAAAGAGATGAATGAAAAGAGCATGATAGTAATGACGAGAGGACAAAAATTGAGGGAACAGGAAATGATAGAAAGAGAAAAGAATAAGGAATTGGCAATCCCCAGTAAAGCCACAGACGAAAGGTGTGATCAGCCCAGAGTCGTGAAAATATTAAGGATTCCAAATGGCTCAGTTGAAATGACATTTGTTAAGGGAGATGAAATAAAACAATTGAAAAAACATAAAGATATAGTTGAAAATGAATGTTTTATATTTGTACCAAGTAAAAATATTTTATACATTAACCATGATTTTCATTCACAATTTACGCGAGCCGAATTTGTGGAAAAATTATGTGATTTATGTAAATCAATAAAAGTAAACCAGATTTGCTTAATAAAAAGAGAAGAAAACGCGTTATTCATAAAAAACCTTCTGAATGAAGTAAACAACTCAAGTAAATACGAGGGCCCTACAATACACATTTTACGTGGTATTAAAAGAGTTGAGATGCAAGACGAAAAAGAATTTATTTTAAATGACTATCACCTATTACCAACTGCAGGTCATGCAGGGGTACGTAGAATGATAAATAATATCAGACGATCATTTTACTGGCCAGAATTAGAACGAGATGTAAGACAATTTATGAAAAAATGTGATAAATGTAAAAAAATGAAATATGGTCGTAATACCATTCAGCCTATGGTTGTCACAACAACGGCGACCTCGGCTTTTCAAAAAATATTCTTAGATATAGTGGGTCCATTAGATAAGGATTTAGAAGGTAGTTCGTATATATTAAGTATTCAGTGTGACTTAAGTAAGTTCGTAGAGGTATATCCATTACCTAATAAGGAAAGTAAAACAGTAGCTAGAGCATTAGTTAACAACTTTATAATAAGGTTTGGTATTCCAAATACTATATTAACAGATAGAGGTACCGAATTCATGTCTTCAACGATGATAGAAGTATGCAAGTTACTAGGAATAGAAAAACTTAATTCTACATCTTACCATCATCAAACTATAGGATCCTTAGAAAACTCACATAAACACCTAGGAGCCTATTTACGCACTCAATGTGACAAATATCCAGAAGCTTGGAGTCATTGGTTACCATATTGGTCTTTTACTTATAACAATACAGTCCACACTATTACAAAGTATACACCACATGAATTAGTATTTGGCAAACCTAGTAATATTCCATGTAGAGTCAGCACTACAGTAGAACCATTGTATAACCCAAATGATTATTGTTTAGAACTTAAGTATAGATTACAGTTAGCATGTAAGGATGCAAGAGAAAATGTAATCAAGAACAAACAATTAAAAAAATGTAGTTTTGACAAGAAAACATATCCAGTAACGTATAAAAACGGTGATAAATTATTAATTAGAAACGAAAATGTAAGTAAATTAAAACAATTGTTTGAAGGACCATATACTGTTATAGAAGATTTAGAACCAAATGTAAAGATAGATAAAAATGGAAAAATTGATGTAGTACATAAAAATAGAACAAAATTGTATACATAGCAATAAATTGATTCCATACATGTTGAAAGATTACTAATTAAGTTAGTGTAAGCATTGTTATTGTACTAAATTCTTTTTATAGCATAAGCATAAGTAAAGAGTATGAAAAAAAAAAAAAAAAAACATGTAATCATTTTTTTTTTTTTTTCAAAGGAACCCCCCATATGTGGAGTGGTACCTAACTGTAATGTTAGAGATTTAGTAATAAAGGGAACGTTGCTCAGAACACACGTATACTTAATTATTGCCTCCGGAACCCCCCACACCTCAGTCGGTCCGATTCCCGGGTGTGGCAAGCGAATTTTCGAAAATCTTTGAATGCAGTTTTCTTTCTATTCAAAAATAAAGGAATGTTTTCTTTGAGTAAAATGTTCTATCTACAGTATTAAGAGTACTTTCCCTTCTGGTGGCATTACAAAATTCCACCCTGTATACTTCTTTAATCTTCTAACACACGCATCCAAGTTTGTTTCACTATGAGCAGTCTTGTTTGGAATGATAACATTGATAGGAGGTATATTTTCTATAGTCCTGATAAGCGCGGTTCGATTCAAGTACTTACAAGAAAGATAACGATCGAATGCGCTTTAAAAGCCACGGCGAAAGCTCTTTTCTGAGTATCTAACGAAAAGATTTCTTCAAGATTTGTCGATTGGAAACCGAAATAATATGGTACTTATGATTTTTTTTTTCGGTGCTTTCTTAGAAAAAGATTTTGAAAAGAATAGTTTTAGGACGAGTGTATAAAAGGCCTGTGTTCAAAATTTTTTTTTGTCTGTCTTGTAGATTATTAAAAAATATTGAACACGTATTTTTTCTTCTTTGACGTAATCAAAAGATTACGGCGATACATTGAGTTAAAATGTGGCATCACGCCTTGCTAGATTTAATACGACGTTGTGACGTAGTGAGCCCCCACTCCCCAACTTTAATGCGTGTTTTCTAAGTTATTTTTGTTTAATGTGATAAAGCAAAAAATACGTGTCTAATATTTTTTTATTATCTGAAAGACGGACTAAATAGAATTTCTTTTATTTTACCTAGGCAATTACAGTATTCGATAGGTGTCTTTAAGCATTATTTAGACCTCTCATTTCAAACCTTCCCCTTATCACTTTGATGTTTCCGGTGAGCTTGAAAAGTGCTGTGTTGAAATGTATAAAATTCAGATGATGCATTCGGCTGTATGTTTCAAGATTTTATTCTCAGGTGTCTACGATATTGAAATAAGCTCAATAGCCATAGAGTTTTGCCGATTTGGAAAAAACGAAAATGGGTAACTGTAAAGATGCCTTCAAAATATTTCTATCCTCCATTATTTTCCCACATACAGGATGTATTACGAGCTAATTTGTAAATAATAAAACCGATATTAGGGCCGCGCCGCACCGCTGCGCCGGCGCACGCCCACGTTATCCGTCACATCTACACCTTAACAGCATTTGAATTACATTAATTTGTAGCGGGCCTTATGTGTAACTTACCGCGTCATTGGTATGCCGAAAGTTACAAACTTAAACGTACTTTGAATGTTAGAAACAGAAGTTGAAGGAATTCAGTTCTTCTGGAAATTGAAGAGGGAGGGAGGAAGGCTTGACCTTACATAGATTTGCCTGTTTATTATCAAAAGAGTGCAAGAAGAAACTAACTTAGAGGAAGACATGACGAAGTAATCAGTTTTCTTAATTGTAGATTTTAACATCGTATTTAAGGTTCCACTAGTCGATGGCTCGAACTCGTTGGTGGCGTGGCAAATATGCATGCTATTTAGTACAGTTATTTAAATATTTAGTTTTAATTATTTTGTATTTATTTATCTAGTTTTTATTTAGGTATACAGGGTGGCAGAGACATCGACGCGAAAACTGAAACCATGGATTCAGTAAATGATTCTGAACCACCATGCGTTGAAATTTTTCGTCGGTAATTTAAAAAAAATCTGCTGTTTCATAGAAAAGTGCAATAGCTACGCGGTCAAAATGTATGGAACAGCAGATTTTTTAAAAAATAACCGACGAAAAATTTCAACGCAGGGGGGTTCAGAATCATGAACTAAATCCATGGTTTCAGTTTTTGCGTCGATGTCCCTGCCACCCCGTATATTTATTTAGTGAAATAGACGAAGATTTATAACGAAAATGAGCGCGTAAAATTTCATGAACAGACCTTTGGGAGTATAGATATTATGGAAAAACTACTAGATGTAAAAATATGCAAAAATATTATTTGAATTTTTCAATAAATAATCTATTCTTGTACTGTTTATATCTTGCCATTTTCATACTACATAAGTCATTTACTTAAGCCCAAAGATGAGTTAAAATTAGTGTTGATATATGGAAGTTTCGATGCTCATAACTTCCAAACCAATGCTTTTTTCCCAATTCTGCTTCCATACAGGGCTAGATAATCACAAGGCAAATTGATATAATTTTTAGTTTTGAACGTACACCGTTAGACGAGTAATCACCATACTACTTTTGTATGGAAGAATGCCCGACTAGCGTAACCATAATAGTGAATGATAGCGTGACGGTTGACAGGGGAGAATGGAACAAAAAAACGAATGCGCCGACCCCACGTAACATGGAACAAAAAAACGAATGCGCCGACCCCACGTAACATGGGACAAGGGCAAGAAGATGATTATTTAGGAAGGTCATGCAAAAGTCCATAGGTAAAACTTCTATATCTTAATTAGCTTAATTGTTTTCAATCTTGGACAAATATTGGGTATACCTAAAACTACATGAATTCTGGCACATAGAACGTTAAACAGTTGAAGTTAGCTTGAATACCCTTGTTGCAACTAGTCAGCGATATTCACTCCGCCCCGCTACCGCTTATAACTCGCACCTCAACCCAATACTAGCAAGTCACGCACAACTATACACGTTCACACGTCGCGGTACGTCCGAACTACTCCGAACAACAACGATTGGGAACGTACAATCGAACCGATGACGAAATGGGATTAAAGGCCGGCCCTATATGGGGACGTTATGTTGGGCCAATGGACTTCCGAGAAGAGAGAGGAAATTCAGATGTAATTTGAAAAAGGTTTTTTTTTTGGGCTTGATAGAGCTGGTTGTTTTAAGAAAGTGTTGGGGATGAGTGGCGTGGCTTTTGGTTCCTAGTAGAACGGTGTCATGGTAAATGAATACATGCTTTTTTGGGAATTGCTAATTAACAATAGTGGGGATAGGTATAGAAAAATAGTTAGTAGGTCCTACTAGGGGTGTATTTAAAGTCTTCACGAACGAGTGAGAGTGTAGGTACCTAAGTATAATGCAACGGACTCGTTGCACAAAATTTTGATTTGCAAGCTTAGGCCGTATTCTCGGTGGTAGCGGGCAGCGGGCAGCTGGGCGGCGGCGACAGCGGCGCGATCAAATGCATAGTTTTCTATGGAATTGTTTTCGATGGCAGCGGCGACAGTTCCATTTAGAACTATGCATTTGAATGCGCCGTTCTCGCACCGCTATCGCCGCCACCCCGCTGCCCGCTGCCGCCGAGAATACGGCCTTATGAATATAATACAGTGTACCAAATTCAATATTTTGTAACATCCCATAAACCTGTGTTATGCAAATAAATGAATTTGAATTTTATCGTCCCAGGGGCCAGACTAGTCACACCCAGATTTACAAATTCGCCCCAGTATAAGCTACTCGTAAGGCCTCGGTCTCGAAGTCAGCAGGCGCGGGGCGGCGGCGGCGGCGGCGCGAGAGCAGCGCGTTCAAATGCATAGATTTATTATGGAACTGGCCTCGAAGGCAGCGGCGCGGGGAGCGAGAACAGTTGCTTCCGCCGCCGCTCCTCATCCGCTTACTTCGTGCCCGTAGCCTTATAGATCGTATTCGTATGGTCGTGCCAACACAAGAGAAACAACGATTTGTTGAAGCTTAGGCATCAAATACCCAACTGCGATGTACCTGCTCTATCAAGAGCTTAGCAAATCGACTGGCCAACTGCAAAATCATGCAAACCTGTGAGGAAAGTCATGTTTATATTTATGAACAGACAAGCCCCAGTGGGAAAACAAAATAATCTTAAGATAACTCAATTTGTCGTTTTACCATACAAACAAGTTTCCTTTAGCGGTCTTCAACACCATGCAAGGGGTAAACAACTGATTATAATCTATGATAAACCTCATTCGCACTGCTTGCGGAAATAATAAAATATTGTAGAATTACAAACTAGGTAATTGCAAGACATACCTCGGAGAAATCCCTCTGCGACATTTTGATTCGCCTACGTTCTTCTTAACCGAATCTGGGAACAAAAACATCAATGTTAAGTAGAAAGTCATTCCATAATTAGTTTTTGAAGTGAAAACTTTTTAGGCGCGTTGGGCATTTTTGAGATGGGACTAAACCATTGATTTTGCGACACTGTAACGCAATTTACCGACACTGTGGAGTAAAAGACATCAACGCGTTGATTACCGCAGTACCGCTTTTTTTTGAAGGTTTCACTTTTTTAGTTCTTGATATAATCATAATTGATTAATAAGTGGGTAGAGTCAAGAAACTCACTTTTTTTTTTTGCTTGGTAGGGTGCCAACAAGGTGACCCTCTCGGGCCAGTCATTTTCAGCTTAGCTATCCATCCAATTATCCAGAAACTAAATTCAACATTTAACGTGTGGTATTTAGATGATGGAACGCTAGGAGGTGATGTAGACACCGTTTTGAAAGACCTACAACTCCTCAAACAACAATTTAAATCCATTGGCTTTGACCTTAACCCATCAAAAAAAAAGAAATTTTCCTTTCTGACATAATTGACAGACCAGACCCTCGATAAATTTAATGCAATAGCCCCACAAATTTTAGAAAAAAGTTCACTTCAGCTCCTAGGTTTCCAAATTTTAGAAGACAGTTTTTCTCCTTTCATCGACGAAAAAATCAAAAACTTGGGAAAAGGCTAGGCAGACTGATTGTGTAAAAGTGTTTGTACATACTTCTAAATTAGAGATTCGCCTAATACGACAAATATTTTCGTCTGTGTAGCCAAGGTCTAGTAACAATAGTAATAAATAAAGCTCCATTGTACACTCTCCTAACGACAAGTCCGACCTTTCACACAACAAATACATGCGCGCAATTATGCAATACAGTTAAATGATGCAATGCGATGTGAAATCATGTGCTGCACGGAAAAAGTCAAGATGCATATGTGTACTTCTCAAAGCCTGCTCCCACGACACCAATAAACCCATGTACACCAATGAGGCGGTAAGCCTAATAAAAATAAATAAACGGCTGGTCATATTTCAGATATTCAATTTCCCTTAGCCGACTTACAGGTTGTGTGGAGTGTGGCATGGCAGGAGCCTGATATATGACATGTTGTCTTTCGTTAAGTAATTTTCAAGGGAATTTGTAATTAAAAGATGGGTGCTGATAGTTGTTTCGGGTTTGGGAGGCTGTTCAAGTAAAGTGAACGCACCAAAAATACAGGAGAATTTCACATACACGCGGTGGAGCGATGTTTTAAATACTAACAATTATTTTTTAGGGTTTCGTACCTCAAAAGGAAAAAAAGGATTGTGTGGTTTTATGAAACCACGGTAAAAGTGAAACTTCTATAGGCGCCGCCATATTGGCCTTGGCTGCTCTGACGAGCGCCTTTCACTTTATCCCTACTCCGCGGCCGACCGTCACGCGACATGCACAGACGAAAAAGTTTGAGACGATGTAATAAAAGTTTCATTTTAAAAACTGAACCCTTATAGGATCACTTCCTTGTCCGTCCGTCAGTCTCTCAAGACCCTTTTTCTTAAGAACGCGAGGAGGTATCGAGTTGAAAATATCAAATACGTTGGTTTATGGTCCCTTGGAGCTCTAAAAAATCAAGCTACTAAGTTAACGCAATAAAAAAATACGGCCATTTTTGCGACATACTTTGATACTCGCAAATAAATCAAAACCTACAGGGTACTTTCCGTTGACCTAGAATCATGAAATTTGGCAGGAAGCAAGGTCTCACAGCACATATAAAGGAAAAAGTCCGAAAATGGTTATTTTGTAGTTAGAAAAAACTAAAAAAATGCAATCACAAACTAACATTTGCAGTTGGAGAATTGACCGTGACGTATATCGATTTATGGGAGAACATGGATGCCTTAGTTCTAAAAGTCACTAAGTCCATTTTTATCGATATTGAGTTTACCAGTTCAAATAAAAACTTTTTTTTTTGTCTATGAGTTGGTCTCATCCTTTTTTTAATTAAATGTCGCTAAGATGTTTTTTTCCAATTCCTAAAATCACTAAATCCTCTAAACTGAATTCAAAAAGTCACTAAATTCAAATTTAAGCAAATTTTATGTGATAAGTAACTAAATCCATGTATTTTTAAACTATATCCTGGTCACACAGGCGGTCGTTTATTTTCACTGATTTGAATGTTGGAAAAGATTAGTTTGCGAAAACTGTTTTAAACTTAAAAATTGAAGAAGAAAACGAAATAAAGTGTAAAATTGGAGAATGTCAGAGGATAAACTGGAACGGTAAGTATTTTTTTCAATTTGTGCTCGATTTGGTTAGAATAAATGAAATATTAATAGAATAATAATTACTAGTCTTTTTATTTCAGACTTATGTACGATTGTGGTATATACGACGGTGATTCCTCTGGTAGTGAATGGACTCCAGAAAATGAAAATGCGATCACGACTTATAAGCGTATCACGACCTCTGCCAGCGTTCATACAGGAAACAGGTAAGTGTATTGGTATAATACCCGTAATAATTTTAGAACTACCCGCATATTATAAATTTACGAATCTGGACATATTCTTCAATAATTTATTTTATTAGTTCACAGAGTGCTACGAATTTGACAAATCAAATTAATGATGTTGAAAATGGTATCAGAAAAATAAATAATAAAAAACGAGTCAAGTTGAATGAAAAAACGGGAGAAATTGTATCAGATAGTGAAGGTGATAATGAAGAAATAGAAGTTTATGATGAAAATGACGTTTCAGATATTGAATTTCGAACTATTGAGCCTACTAAAAGGAGGAAAATTTTAAATGAAATAACTGGTGAGTTTAATGAGGTTGAAGAAATAGATGAAACGAACGATATAGAAGTAAACATAATAAAAAAGCGTGGGAAAAAAAGAACATCTAGGCCAGAAAATTGGAAGAAAAATTTGACAAAGAAAAAGAACGTCAAAAACCATGTTAGGCGCGAAATACCAAAATGTCGGTGCAAGTGTAAAGAAAAGCTGTCAGAAAAAGAGGCTGATAGTATTTTCAACAAATTTATTGGTTTGTCTTCGCACACGAATCAAAACGTATACTTGCAAGGTTGCCTTCAAGAAACTAACCCTCTTAGATTTGGCCCAACAAAATCTCCAACAAAAGCAAGGCCACGAAAGGTTTTTAAGTATCATGTTAGTCTGAAAAAAAGAGTTGTAGTGTTATGTCAGCAAGCTTTCTTAGCGATACACGGTATAAAAAGGGAAAGGCTTCAGCGCAAAGTACAGCATAAAGAAAAAGACATCACTGACTTGAGAGGAAGGCAAAGTCATTCTACTTATAGCCAAGATGTTATAAAAAAAGTACACGATTTTATTGAAAGTATTCCAGCTAGAGAATCACACTACTCTAGAGAATCTAATAAACATAAAAAATACATTGATTCAAATCTATCTGTTGCTGAGTTACACAGAAAGTTCAAAGGTGATAACCCTGAAATAAACATTAAGTACAGCAAGTTCAATGAAATCTTCAATAAAGATTTTAATATTGCTTTCGGACAGCCTAGAAAAGACATTTGCGCGACATGTGAAAAATTAAAAGTTCAGATAGATTTTGCGACTATGAACAAAGACATGAAACATGTTAATTCTTTGAAGATGGAAAAAGAACTTCATTTGAGAAAGGCTGAAGTGTTTTTGAAAACAATCACAAAAACTGAAGCTGACAAGAAAAACGATAAGTTATCACTTTGTTTTGATTACCAGAAGAATTTGCCATTACCTGTAACAAATGTTTCTATAGAATATTATTCACGTCAATTGTGGTTACATAATTTCGGTATTCACAATCTTTCAGACAACACAGCTTCCATGTATTTATATACTGAAAATTACGGACAAAAAGGGCCAAATGAAGTCTTAACAGCTTTGGCTGACTACATCGCGCACAACAAACTTCCAGAGCAC
The DNA here is from genome assembly GCA_963680765.1 of Agrochola lychnidis. Taxonomy (NCBI): domain Eukaryota; kingdom Metazoa; phylum Arthropoda; class Insecta; order Lepidoptera; family Noctuidae; genus Agrochola; species Agrochola lychnidis. Next base: position 9,039,119 of record OY796868.1, on the reverse strand, counting down.
ACTCACTTGGAGTTGTTTTGTGATAATTGTTTTAGCCAAAACAAAAATCGCTATCTATTCACTTTCCTGGACCAATTATGTGCAAATAATATATTTCAAAAAGTTTCAATTTCTTTTCCGATTCCTGAACATAGCATGATGCCAATAGATCGCGACTTTGCACTCATAGAAAGAAAGCGTATTAAAACAGAAAAGGTTTACACGCCTGGCTATTACGTAGATCTGATAGAAAACTCACGCAATACAAACAAATTCCAAGTTCTCTTTCTAGAAAAGAATCTAAGGGATGAGGAAAATCTTGAAGATCGCGTCTTAAAAATTAAGAATTACAAGAACCTGTATGATGCTCATATTAAGCCATCAATAAATGGAATAGCTGTATGCCGAAATGTACGCTTTCAAAGATTCCGACACCCTGAATTTGCTACCTCGATGACAGGTCAAAATTTTAAGAAGATGACATTGTATCGTGTTGGCATGGGTGGCAAGATCATCGAAGATCTCAGTAACTGTTACCAAGGGATGTTACCATTAAAACCAGCAAAACTTCAGGATATCAAGAAACTGCTTGAGTATGTGCCCGTTGAAAAACGACTCTTTTATGATGACATACTGTTAGAAGCTACTTCTTCAGGAAGAGAGCAGGATTTTGAAAATAACGATACACAAGAAGAAATTTATGAATAAAGACAATAATATAATAATAAAACTGTGTTCAATATGATTAAACGTGATTTTAAATTTAATGAGAAGATAAGAAGGAAGGTTATATTGTGTTAAAATTAACAGTTAATGCTAATAATAAGAAGAAGTTTATAGTTTTGTTATTGATTGTTTTTTTGTTCTTTATTAAGGTTAAGATAATATGTCACTAATTCTAAAGAATTTTCATAAGAAGTCCCTAACTCCACTAATTTTGCGATAAGTCCTGTTTTTTAAGTATTTAATACTGATAATTATAATAATAATATTTGTTTTTTAAGAACACCATATTAAAGCCTACCCCATAAACGATTGTTTCATTTTTTTCCAAATTTATTTATGCGGCCATTTTCTTAAAACATTTTTTTTTGCACTTTAAATGATCTCATCTCAAAACAAAGAAAATGGATTTAGTGACTTTTAGAACTAAGACATCCACATGTTTTTCAACTACAATGTTTTTGTTTTTGGGATAAATTTATCCCAACTACGGAACCCTTCATTGTGCGTGGTCCAACACACGCTTGGCCCGTTTTTTTTTTCATTTCTGTTTAACAAGTTTTTTCTCTGTCTACATACACGACGTCCGATAAAATTTAAATAAAGCTTATTATGCCCTTAATAGCTAAGGGAATCTAATGGCTTTAATTACTTAATTAGTCCAGTAAAAGGCGAAAACCGGGAATAAAATCCGCGATTTCTTAAAAAGTAAGCGGTAAATTATAGCGTTGCGTTGACATTGATGTGCACTTTTGAAAGTCACCATTTCATAGTCGCACATTACTTTGAAAATTACACCCTAACACGTGTACTTAAGGTTTTAATTTGCATGAAAGTTGATAAGCGGTGATCGTGGCAAGGCAATAATACGTTCGATGATCGTTTCCGGTAGCGGTTGTCAGACTGGCCATAGACACATTAAAAAATAAAAGACGGGTAGTTTTAATGTCATTTCTATAGGTAATATAATGTTATGTGTAAAATATAATCGACTAAAATCAGGTTTTAATTGAGTCTACTCTATTCATATTGATACTCGTATGTAGTACAGTATTTCTATTTTTTTAATGTCCCTCGGCAAACTTCGTGTTTCGTCAGTCGTCGGATTTCTATCAGTTGCTCTTTGCACTTGGTGCAGACCGGACGCTCTCAATCGACTTGGAAATATATAGAGTTGTTAATACTGTTTTAACTTAGTGTAGTTTATTTTATTTTAAAAATGGGAGGAAATGTGCTAAAGTCGGAGTTACGACAGATAAGAAAATAGTTTTACAGCTCTATATAGTTCACACGGAAATAAAAATAAAACAAAGTCAAAGTCAAATCATTTATTTCAATTAGGCATAAAAAGGCACTTTTGAACGTCAAAAATAAAAAAAATAGAATTGATTCTAGTCGCCCCTTCCAAAAGGTAGTTTTCGTATGGAGAAGAATGGGCAAGAAACTCCACCGTTACTCTTTTAAAATGTTTTACAATATTTTGTATACATTAATTATATAATTATATGTGAAGACGATGCACCTGGAATAAGATTACTATACCACAATAGGTTAAAATAATTAAAAATGAAGCAATGACAGCAAAAATTATTATGTAATGGATACATGCATACAAACAACAATAAAGTACTTAGTTCTGAATTCAAATTATTATACACGATAAATCTATTAATTGATGGACAAAATTAGCATTCGTTTGTATTCGGAAATGCGATGATTCCCGAGGAACATTAAGAAAATATAAATACTGTACTTATAGGTATCATGGAATATCAGCAGATCATTTTTTTTAAATATTTTTTATTAGCCATTATTGTCCCACTGCTGGGCAAAGGCCTCCATACTCTCTTTCCACCTCTCTCTGTCTAGAGCTGCCAAGGACCAATCTTTATTTAAAGGAGTCCAACTTATCCCGTCGTCTCGGTTTGGGCGTGCCGCGATCTCGTTTTCTATTATTATCATGTCATAATCAACATACACATTATTATTATATTAAGGTAATACTAAAGTTGTAGAAGGGGGGAGGCTTCTGCTTATCCTCTAAATATAATCTCTAGTTTACCATTAACGCTCCCGCAGACAAGCGCAACGCGACACGGGTAGAACAATTTCCGTGAAGTCTTCATAGAAATTGTTCCTCCTGAGTCGCGTCGCATGTCGCGTTACGCCTGTCTACGGGAGCCTTTAACGTACCCACGAACAGCGAGACTGACGTTTCTTTTCTAGCCACACACACATTTTGAAAACAGTAAATATAATTAAAAAGAGAGTAGGTACACTTTTAATAGATTTCTTAGGTCTGGGTAGGTAGGCACCAGGCCCGGGTCGACGGCGCGTTGTGTTCCACGCGCGCCTCAAAGAGATGTCAGCAGAACTGATGGGGTCCGCTAGGGCCGATGTTTGCCTGGGTCGCGGGAAAGTCCGAAAGGGATAACGTGGCCCCTGGCAACATACATGCAACTGAAGGAACACGGATGGGTTTGAGTCAGTAAGAGTCTGACACGCCCTCCCACTCCGCCCAAAACGGGAGAAGTTATCTGATAATATCCCACAAACAAAAAAAAGTCTGGGTAGGTACACAAACCTAAGAAATCTATTTAAAAGTAAAGACTTTTTAATATTCAATATTGCACAAAAACCTCTAATAAACCCTAAAAAGCGATGGCGACCAGTTCTGAACTGCTTTTGAAATCGAAATTCGTTCGAAGTTTCGAAGACATTCTTTTTAGGGTTCCGTACCTAAAGGGTGCCAACGGGACCCTATTACTAAGGCTCCGCTCTCCATACGTCCGTCTGTCACAGGGCTGTATCTTCTGAACCGTAATAGGAAAACAATTGAAATCACAGAGTTTGTATGGCCGTTATAACAATAAATAATAAAAAAACAGTGGCACTTCGAGAGTACCGACAGAAGTGAAAACTTAAACAATTTTACTGTGCAGAAAATAATGTATTGCGCGTTGATATCTTTTTAATGGTCAAAAGCTGGTATCGGTAACAGTGTCGCGAGTTCAATTGATCAGTCCCATCTCAAAAATACCCAACGCGCCTTAAGATGTTTTCACTTCAAAAATAAGGGGGTGGTACGAAACCCTTCGTGTGCCAATCCGACTCCTCGCACTTAGCCGGTTTTTCGACCTAACTCTCTTGCTTAGACAATGGGCTATTAAAAACTTAGACAGGTCAAATAAAGGATTTACTGACGTTCTTACAAAGGAGCAGCGCCTGGGAACAGATGACGAATGGGAGACCTTAAGGCGAATTTTAATTATGGCCCATGAGAAAAGTAATATTTCCACTGAAAATAATTTTAAGAGCAACTGAACTGATCTTCATTATTCATTATCGACATTCTTATTTAAGACAGAAAAACATTGAAAAACAGAATTCAATCAACATTTTTACTTTTAAACAATTGTGTTGTGGTCGGTTTTCAGTCTAACAGGATGCAGCTGAATACCAGAATTTTACATGGAGCGACTGCCTATCTGACCTCCACAACTCAGTAACTGGGTAATACGATACCCCTTGGTAAGACTGGTTGTCAGACTTTCGGGCTTCTGACAACTGTCAAAGATCCACGAATGACAGCCGGGACCAACGGCTTAACGTGCTTTCCGAGGCACGGAGGAGTCTCGATATGTAAATAGGGTCACCTATCCACGGACCTACCCCGGCAAGCGTAGCTTAACCTGCCGGATCGACCCGTGCGGCTGTTATTACTTAGCCACGAGCTCCTCATTTTTTCCTCATTTTTACTTTTTAACCGACTTCTTTAAAAAAGATGAGGTTCTCAATTCGTTTGTATATTTTTTTTATGTATGTTCATCAATGTTTTCGTCTATTGTAAACCGATTTTGAAAATTATTTTTCATTTGGTAGAGAAAGCTTCCGCGGTGGTCCTATATAAATTTTACTTGGGTAGTTTTTGCGTTAGCTTCAATAATATGTATTTTTTCCACTAGTCTATGTTGATGATAATGATATAATAACTTCCTCTCACTGTAATTTACATAGCAAATAATGGTATACGAATTTGTGTAGAGTAGGCACCACAGCTAAAAAGTAAAAAAAAGTATTTTTTTCAAAAGAAAAAAACGACTTCCTAAAAAATCCCTTCAAAGCAAAAAAAAATAACTTTAATTTCGGAAGTCGGTGTCTTTGGTTTTGTATTATCGTTATTTGTCACCGACTTCCTAAATCCTTAGTAAAATTACAATGAAAAGTTTACTTTTCTGATGGACTAAAATAAAAAATTCGTCTTTAGGTCTCCGATTCGCTATGTCTCAGGATAGATCCTTTGTAAGGAACGTCAGTAAATTCTTTTTTTGGCCTGTCTAAGTTTTTAATAGCCCATTGTCTAGCACGAGGGTTAGGTCGAAAAAAGAATGTCTTCGAAACTTCGATCGACTTTCGATTTCTAAAGCAATTCAAAACCGTCGCCATCGCTTTTAAGGGTTTGTTAGAGTATGGTTTTTATACAATAGTGAATATTAGGCCTCAACTCTCTTTTGTTAATAAGTATTTAATCTAGCAAACTCTTTACTGTTAAAAGCGTCTCAATATTTTAGTTCACTAGTTAGCCACATTTTTTAATTCCATACAGTAAAATTGCCAAATTTTCAAAACAGGTAAATATTTGACAGGTATTTGCGACGTTGCCAACTTTTATGATACTTTTATTGCGACGTTGCCCTCTCATTAGATTTCTTAGGTTTTAATTTCGGAAGTCGGTGGCAAAACACGAAAATATTAACCAAAGATGGGTCTTTGGTTAATATTTTCGCGTTTTTCCACCGATTTCGAAAGTAAAGTTATTTTTTACTTTGTAGTGGTATTTTTAGAAATCAGTTAACTTGTTAAAAAGTTTTCATCATCATCATCATCATTTCAGCGAAACACGTCCACTGCTGGACATAGTCCTCCCCCAAGCACCGCCACTTCGACCGATTCTGTGCTTCTCGCATCTAGTGGAATCCTGCGGCCTTCACCAGGTCATCGGTCCATCTTGTGGTGGGCCTTCCAACGCTACGTCTTCCGAAACGAAGTCCCTACTCCAAAATCTTTCGGCCCCATCGGCCATCTGTTTTGCGAGCAATGTGCCAATTCGATTGTGCCAATTTGGCAATGCTTCAGGCTATGTCGGTCTCCTACGGATCTTGGTTCTCCTACGGATCGCTTCATTTCTGATTCGATCACGTAGGGAAACTACGAGCATAACCCGCTCTCCATTGCCCTTTGGTTGATTTCAGACTTCTAGTAAGCCCATTGTGAACGACCACGTTTTAGTGCCATAGGTCATCACTGGCAACACGCACTTGTAAAAACTTTCGTCTTGAGACACTGAGACTGATACCAATATGAGACGAGATGACAGTACGCAGCTTCCTGAACGCCGCCCAGCCGAGGCAGATTCGACGATTGACCTCTTTCTCGAAGTTGAAAGTTAAAAAGTTTTAGTTACGGAAATAACTAATAGGTACTGTGACTGGCTTACAATACAACCTACTTTACTATAAATTTGCACGCTTTTATAAACAACGACCTTTAAGTTTTCAGCATTTTCCATCAAATAATTTTCACTGACTTCAATAATAAATATGATACATTTTTGAAGTGAAAACTTCTTTAGGCGCGTTGGGCATTTTTGAGATGGAAAAAAACAATTGAACTCCCGACACCGTTACCGACACCTCATTTTTGTAAACGCGATTGTACTCTTTATTTAAATAAGGTTACGGACCAATGTTCCATGCAAGTATTTTTCTTCCACAAATACAATAATTTCATGACCTAAGATTGTTAATAAAGCGATTTATTTGCGATAAAACTTTGCCAAACGTGTGGGGAATGTAAAGTCTATTGATGTCAGATCAACACTTCCTGCGAGATATCTCGTCACATCGTTGAACTGGCATATTAAATCAGATGCAGATAGATTACACACGTTAAAGTAGCTGCAGCGCTTGCCAGCAGCTTAAGTAGCGCTTTATTTTATCGTGATAAGTTATTTTTCTAATGCTTATCGAGAAACGGTAATGACTGCAGCTGACTGGACGTCTTAGCTTCCTAGTTCTGTCACACATGACTCATTCAGTGTTCTTTTTCTTTAGCCGGGTAAGTTATATCTAGGGTGTTTCAAACTACACAAAAAAAATAAAAAGTGGCACTCCGGACGTGGAAAATGGCGCCGACGGAAGTGAAAACTTGAAGAAAAAATACTTCCAAAACCTTTAAAGTAAAAATACTTGCATAGAACATTGATCCGTAACGTAATATAAATAAAGAGCACAAAACAATTGACCATGTTTCTATGTAGGTATCATAACATCACCTGCATCGGCACCGTGGTTTTCAACGTGTTGATGTCTTTTACTCCACAGATCGTCTGTTGACGAGTAAAAATACTTGCATAGAACATTGATCCTTAACGTAAACTAAATAAAGAGCACAATCGCGTTTACAAAAATGAGGTGTCGGTAACGGTGTCGCGAGTTCAATTTATTTTTTCCAATCTCAAAAATGCCCAACGTGCCTAAAGAAGTTTTCGCTTCAATAAAAATCATTTCAAAATTCACGTTTCTGTGAAATCGCAAGCCGCTTGTAAAATTTAGCTAAGGAATAATGTAACAGTTCGAACATTATGGCTGTAGATTTTACTACAGATAATGATTTCAAAATCACAACCTAACGTTTACATGTCTGCACTGCCATTTTCGTCCAAGAATTCAAAGAAAGGAACATTATTTACGAAAGATATAAAACCTTTTCTTCACACTGCTGGCAACACTGTAGTGATGCTTGTACCGTCTGAGAGTTATTATTGTCTATGATTATAAGTATGGCAATAAAACAGACTCGTGAAGTGACCCTTAAATATTTTAACTTTATGGTAGGTCGTACGACTTTGGTATAACATGTTTATTAGTATGTCAAAATTAGGTAGGTACTTATTTACAGTATTTTAAATTTTCAAACCTTTGCTTTTTAAAGATGCCCGATTGCGTTGAAGAAAACAATTAAGAAATGGGTGTACTTACATTTTGAAATCATAATAAAGATAGCGAAAGAGAAGTTGCCAAGCAGTTACAACTATTCTTAAAACATTACAGATTTTAAGGCATATTTACATAAATCTGTAGACTGTAATTGAAATAAGATTAGACATAACAAACCTTTTTTACAGTCTGTTCAATCGATTTTGATTTCTATGTCGTAGGCATAAGGATGGCATTAAAAGAAAAAAAGTGGTTAAAATACCAACTGTTTACTGCAGCTACCATTTGTCATGCCACCAATGCAATAGAACTCAAAATCGGTTGAACGGACTGTAAAAAAGGTTTATTTAAATGTCTAATCTTATTTCAAATTGAGTATAGTAATAGTCCTGACGGAAACATGAAATTAATTGGTGTTCCACTCACGGTTAGTAACTGGTTACTGGCCAGTTACTGGTAAGTAAAGTGCACTCGCAAACGACGGTTTAACCACCACCTATTATTTGGGTAGTTTCGGATTTTTATGTTCATGTTCGTACAGACGGTACTAGGTACCTCTTAACTCGATGAGCTGCGTAAATTAAGTGCTTCTAGGTCTATGCTTTATTGGCTAAAGACAAGGCAATTAAAAAGTTATCGTTATGGCACCGGTATAACCATTTATTTTTGAAATCCCTCATCTGTCATTTGAATAGATTCTGGTGACAGTTTTGCTGGTTACTTGTAAGAAGGCCCGCCATGATGAGCATAATCGTAACTTCGGTAGAATATGTTTTGGAAGTGAAAACTTCTTTATGCGCGTTGGGCATTTTTGAGATGGGACTAAACCATTGATTTCGCGACACTGTTACGACACCAGCTTTTAACCATTAAAAAGACATCAACGCGTTGATTACCGCGGTGCAGTTTTTTTTCAAGTTTTCACTTTTATCGGCACTCTCGGAGTGCCACTGTTTTTTTTAAACATCTATGTACTAATTATCCATGTTTGCAAACTAATAAATGTTTTGATTTGGTTTGATTTTAATTGCATCAAAATCAAAACGATTTAAAAATCTATAATTAGAAATCCACGTTACGACCTTCGACCTTCTTCCGTTATGTACTTTGTGTTGTTCTCTGATTACTCCTGTATTTTATGTATGCACGTATTTCTGTGACAAATAAACCTATTTTTCTTTCTTTCTTTCTTTCTTACCACCTGCATCAAATTAAAAAAATAACGTAAATAATTTAAGAGAAACCTACAACCTCTGGGCACACTTTTATTCCAAAAACAGGTGTATCAGTATCACGTTCGGTCCAGTCTTTTTGTGCTTAACCACAAATTTCTTCAAATTGTTACGTAGTAGCTGAATAATGAACAAAAACACAAGCTTATGCCTTCAAGCTATGCCTCTTATACAGAAGCCAGGTGGCAAAAAAATTCAAATCCTAACTTGGTACGACGTGGTATCATTACGAGCACGTGAAGTGGCGTGAGCAGACCAATCAACGTAATTTGTATGTAATCTGCACGGGATAAAGGGACAGGCCTTATTTTGTTGGCTATAAGACCCATTTCTGAACAACAGTTGCATTCTTTTATTTTCTTTTAAATAGTAATAGGAGAGGTTTGTTTTGAGTTAAAGTCAGATTCTTTAACATAATTATTCTTACAGTTGGGTAGAAGGAGTAAGTGCCTAGGTAATTCGTATGATATTAATTATGTTTAGTCAGCACTGAACTTAGCTGGACTTCCTTAATACCTAAGTTCTATCTTCTTACTTTAAGAGTACCATCGACAATATGATGAAACGGGAAACTTACAAATATTTGTTCAAGAAATCGAAAAGTAAGCTCATAGGTTATGGTACCAGACACTCTAACAATTTGAAACCGAAATACAATTAATAAAAAAAAGAGTGACTAATTAGGATTTGATATTGGTATAAACCGATGAGTTTTCAACACGAAATCAAATATCGCATTTATTGGACAAATAAAAGCTCCCAGTTCTCATGAACTTGTAAATAATTAAACAACTGTAAATTTAATCGAAATTATGAAGGATGGGAGATATTATTTTTATAACCGTTAATTACTAAACTAATACAAATTCTAATGCTAAAGTACCGTTTCGTATTCATGTTACTTATAGATTTCTGAGATTGCTAATAGATTTTAATGCATTACCTATTTCAAGACTACGTATGAGGCATAATTAATTTCGTTAATCCGGAATTAGACTGTGAGAATGGCAAATGGTTATTTCTGGTTGAAATATTCACATGCCTATAGAGCATTGGCTTATTCACATTGAGGTAGATCATTAATTGATTCCGATCCTTTCTCAACTCTTCTATTCTCCATTTGAAATAAGATTAGATATTTAAATAAACCTTTTTTACAATCTGTTCAACCCATTTTGACTTCTATTGCGTTGGTGTGATGACAAATGGCAGCTGCAGTAAACAATTAGTATTGTAACCATTTATTTGCTTTTAATGCCATCCTTATGCCTACCAAAATCGGTTGCACGGACTGTTAAAAAGGTTTGTTTAAATGTCTAATCTTATTTCAAATGGAGTATAGATATCGAGTCTTTTTACTCGATCGAAAAGGAGGGTTATGTTTGTCATGTTTTCAGCGGAATTTGTACCTCAAATTCTATTTTCAAATACAAACATTAACAGCATCACGAATCTTAAAGCATTTACAGTTACACGTCTCTCAAACCCTTATCAAAAGCGAGTAGAAGGGAGTCGCGTGCGCCGCGTCTCGCCGCAGGCGCGCGCGCTTTGACGGCCGGGCCCAATACAATCCTTCACGAAAACACAAATAATACAAAAATACTGCTACCTGTTACTTGTAACGTAGGCGGCACTTAACGTTATGCCTCTAGCGGTCTATGGCCGATCATGGTGGAATTTTGAAGTACATTGATGAGGTTTATTGTTATTTTGTTTATTAAATGGGGATTGATGGAGCAATATATGCTGAATTGCTGAAGTAGATCCTTCTGTTTTAAGTGGCTTCTGAAACTTTTTGCAGCATTTTCTAGTCTTATTTATAATTTGTTGCCATTCCACATTTCGAACCTTATCTTTGGTGGTGAACCCCTTGCGTTGACCATTGTTTTGGATATTGCCTTTCATTTTAAAACGTAAAAATATTGTTATACGTAAAAAATCTCTACCTTTACATCGTGCTTTTTATTCCCAACATTCTCACGCTCTTGTGTAAGTTTATGTATTATAAGGAGGAAGGGAGGAGCTCGTGGTTAAGTAATAACAGCCGCACGGGTCGATCCATCAGGTTAAGCTACGCTTGCCGGGGTTGGTCCGTCGATGGGTGACCATCTTAACATACCGAGACTCCTCCGTGCCACGGAAAGCCGTTTGTCCCGACTGTCATTCGTGGATCTTTGACAGTCGTTACGGGTCGTCAGAAGCATGAAAGTCCGAAAACTAGTCTTACCAAGGGGTATCGTATTACCCAGTTACTGGTTTGTGGAGGTTAGATAGATAGACGCTCCATGTAAAATACGGTACACAGCTGCATCTGGTTAGACTGGAAGCCGACCCCAATATAGTTGGGAAACAGCTAGGCAGATTGATTGTGTATTAAAAAGAGGCTGTTATAAAAATCTTATCTAAACAGTTATATAGCTAACTCCGTCAAACAAAAGCGTTAATAAAATATTCTCACCACGATCACGTTATAAATAACCTCTTTAATCATTATGCAAAAAAATGACGGACTCATACCACTAGAATACAAATATAATTGAATGTAATAGTCTTGTATTATGTTCCTTTTTGTTTGTTCTTTTATACCTGACATTATATTTTATACCTGGGTAGGGGTGCGGGTATATAATTCACTGTATGAGCAGGTAGTTAATGACGAAATCTTAAAGCATAGGTAATTAATCGGTAATTACTGATCAGATTGTATGCACTACCGCGCCAGGTCAAGTACGCCCTGCCGCCCTGCACATAATATTATTATTTGCTGTGCATGAATCATTTAAAGCTATTTCAACCCCTCTTTATCTTCGAAACATTACAGAATTAAATGTTTTCAGGGGATGTCCCTAAAAAGTTCACCAAGATCACTCTGGTAATGAAAACCTGTATAGCTTATCTAGAGACTTGTCATATTGAAGTGAAAACTTCTTTAGGCACGTTGGCCATTTTTGAGATGGGACTAAACCATTGATTTCGCGACACTGTAACGCAATTTACTGACACCGTGGAGTAAAACACATCAACGCGTTGATTACCGAGGTGTCGATTTTTTTTCAAGTTTTCACTTCTTTTGGCACTCTCGGATTGCCACTGTTTTTTTATTATGACAAGTCTCTAGAGAAGCATTTCAGATAGTTTTTTCAGAATACCAAAAAAAAAGGTCTGAAATCAGCCTGTGTGTTACTAGTATGTACCTATATTTAATAGGTACCGGGTACGAGCAAAAAAAACAATTTCTTGAAATCCACTTCTTTTTTTGACAGCGCCATTGAAATGACGAACTTATCCGCAAATATAATTGAATGTAATCGACTCAAATTATCTCGGATTTTTTGTGGACGTACATTATACCTTTTTACCTAAGTAGTTTACGTATCATTCACCTGTCTAATGAAAAAGTGGCAACTCAACAATTTTCTGTTGGTGTTCGGAAGTTTTTTAGTATTCGGTAGATGATTATGCTTAGTCACGGACTTGTCAAGGTCGTGTCCAGAGATCACTCCATGAATGCAAATATAATTAAGTGACTCATATAAGCTTATATTAAGTCGTCCATCAAATTCTAAGACCCTCATTCCTGAACTCAATATTTTGGACATCCACGTTACCTCCTGTTCAATAGATGGTTTATCTTTGGAAACCGTCCACATTTTTCCTATAATTTTCCATCTTCAACGGCCAGTCTTGATCAAGTAGCGTTTGCCCAGCGGCAATCGCGACCATATCCTCATCAAGAAAGCTCTGATTTTTCAGATTATCGTCCCCAATTACGCCAAAAATAAAATTTTCATACACGCCACTTTAGTATTCAACAGGTATAATAAATTGTTCGTTATATTGGAGACCTTGAGACGGATGTGGCCCTGTTTGTTATTAAATAACATCTCGAATGTCTCCGTGCTTGTTCAAGCCGGTATTTAAGTACCAGTTGTTTATTTACTTCTATTTGCTTTCCGGATTTAAATGTTTATTTAGCCGTTGACTATAGATTTTTGTCGGTGTGTTGGCTTCGCGTTTGATGATTTAGCAGGTGAATCTTGACGAGGCGGGCTGGGCTACTCATGAGGAATTTTACTTAGTTTTTCTGGGATTTTTTTTCAAATTTTTTCTTCAATATTAGAGCTTGCCAGAGGAATTTTACTCGTCTTTTTTGGGTATTGTTCTTCGTTACTCGATTTCTTCTTTCTATTGGTATAATCGCCAGTTGGTAGGAGCTTTACGACAATAGCTTACGTTGGAATGATAATAGAGGGGCTGAATGCCTATAGTTAGGTACATAAGTGGCTTAGGTACTTAAGTATCGTCAGACATGAGTATTCTTTTCCCATTCTTTTTCTTTAAGTATGAGAAGAACCTTTCTCATGCACTGGGATAATTATAGGCTGATAACAATTTATAGGTTTTCTAGCTGTAACATCGAACAGTGTGGTTGAGTTTGTAAACAATTCTTGAGTCCTAAAGGTTCAATATTACTTACTGCTAATTAGGAGAGCAGTGGTGGCCCGGTGGTAACGGCCGCAACTTACGAGTTGTAGGTCGTAGGTCCGAACCCAGACAGGCGCTTTACTTTGTGTAAATTATTTCATCACCACTGCTCTCAAAACGGTGAAGGAAAACATCGTGAGGAAACCGGCATGTCCTAGAACCGAAAATTCGAAGACATGTGACATCTACCAACCCGCACTGGGCCCGAGTGGTGGATTACGGCCCACTCCCTCTCACAGAGAGGAGGCCTGTGTCCCAGCTGTGGGAACATTTATAGGCTGATGATGATGATGATGAATTAGGTTTTACATTTTTTTCAAATTGATGAGTATCGACATTAACAGTCTATCAAAGAACAATTAAGATCTCTGTCAAAAAAGAATCCAAGTTAACCATAACTTTATCGAGTATCCTAATGATGAATAATTTTACGAATTTTTGAGAAGCTAATGAGATAAAAATTGCAGGGTGACCAAGTAATACCTTCTTGGTCCCTTAATGATTATCAAGGCGATTATCTTTGTAAAGGATACAAAATGTATTTTATTTTTGAGGTCTTTTAGACCCTCCTCGAGTGGGATCAATGTTTAGTTTAGTATATGGAGGATTAAATTGTGAGTTGTTACCTCCAAAAGTCAATTACACGGTTGAATTCACCCTCGGAACAATGCGGTGGCTTTTTTTCACTTATAATGTCGGTTCCAATTGGTGTCGGTATTTCGATTGTTTCGGCATTTATAATAAGGTATTGGGTTCTAAAATAACAATACGTAGGTTGTGCTTGACTTAAAACTCATGTAGGTATATAAAACCCACATTATTTATTTGGAAATGACAACTGTCGGATAACTTTGCGACAAAAAATACCGACATCAATTTCGGTATTATAACAGGTTAATGGCCTAAAGTTTTAAGGCAAGTTATTCATAGGCATTTAAGACGATAAACTATGTACAATGTAACTAGCACGGCCATGAATATTGAAGTGAGCAATTAAACCGATAACTCAATTTGCGATCACAAATTCCACAACACCGCAAAGGAATGCGCGTTGATGTCTTTTACTCTACAAAACGCAAACTTGCGCACACGCATACCCGGACGTTCGCTCTCCATATCCATCATAGAAAACTACAGATAAGCTTACTCTAGGCACAGTTAAATGATCACATAGCTTTAGATAAAGTACTTGAAAGTACAGACATAGCCCATCAAAACAACTTTCTAGTTCGTCGACTCTAAAGTCGGGAGGTGTTAGAGACTTCAATCCTCAGCGTAATGTTTTATAAACTCTCAACTAGATAATATGTGAATTTACTTCAGCGTTTATACATAATGTAAAAGACGAAAGCATTTCTCTGTACATACCAACAAGTAACAACTACAGACATACATAGTCACGAACACATCTTAACATAAATATTTTTAGGTTTAAACCACAAATAGGTATAACTCACCATCGTGGCCATTGATTTAGACCAATTATAAACCCATTTCTTGGTTCAGAACACGGTTATTACGTACACACAGGCGGACAAACAAAAAAAATTTCAATCGTAAACCACTTTACATGTTACACAATTCGGAGTGTTTCACATCACTAGTTAAGTATATCACTTTAGTACATCACTATTTAGACTTCAGTAGCGTTGAAGTCGTTCGGTGATGTATTTGGGGGATGACTTTAATTTTGTAAGTCGAGGCTAACGTTTGGCGGTGGCATGCGCTTGGGCAGCCTCTGAACGACTGACTGCCGGTCGTTGGGGCTGCCAGCCTTGAACTGTGTTTACTGCTATAGAGCCTTCGTGTTGCTTTTTCACGGAAAAGCTCCGTAGCTTTTCTACCATGCCTTATTTATATGTACAGATGTATTGATATCTTCTTGTGTTTGAATATTGTTTCTCGAAATATAGAGATTGCAAAATACCAAGAAAAAAATGAATAATCTTTTATAAAAAAAAGCCTTCAGTTTTAGATACCGTAAAATTTTACATTTTGCAGCTTTTTGTACAGACGCCAGCACATCAAGCTACCCGAAACTGTCAAATTTTCCCAATCAACTTTGAACCTCACACTTCAGCGATAAAGTTGAAAATCTATTAAATAAATTTGACAGATTGTAGTAGCCTGATGTGCTGGCGTCTGTACATTAGATGTGTAGATAAATATGTCCTGAAAATCTAATATAACTTAGATCTTCGGACTCATAAAACAATATTTATCAATTTTGTTCAAAACTTATTGATAATGGTCCTTAAAATTCAAAACTCTACATTCAAAAATCTACCATGAAAAGTCAAAAATCTCAGCGTAGCAACACCAAATGAGGCTCCATTGTATCTAAAGCGAGACAGACGATATCCCTCTCTCTTTCTTCATGTCGGAATGTGACCCGCTATCACCTTGAAGGCCGCAAGCTCTGGACGACTCAATGAAAATAAGAGCTTTTTAACTTCACAAATTAAAACCAGAAACTAATAAACACTATTCAAAAAAAGAACTAAGAACTGTCAAATCTAGACTTTTTTAAATTCTCAATGTGACGCAATGGTGTGCGTACATTCAGCTTTGTATATATTTAGTTTCTGGTCATGCCGGATTCCCTAGGCCTGTTGCTGCTGGCCCGTATAAACGCTGCGTAGCTTAGCAACGCATATAGCGTACAGTTATTAGATGGATTACAGTTTGATACCCGACTTTAAATTTTAGCTTTGCTAATAATATTTGCTAATAATTACCTTTGAAATCGATTAACGTTGTATAAGAAAAATCGGAATGTTTGTTGATGTCTACCAATCGTTTGGAATGATTCTATCGCATCTAGAGTTTGTTTTTGACACTTCCTTTTGAATATCATTTCAAACCAATGGATCACCTAAGTTCTAGTCTTTTTTATACAGTGTGATTCTTCATAATGTGCAAATATCGAAATGAGGGAATCTATGCTTAATTTTATCGATGGAAAAAAGACTTAATTTTTTTTAAATTTTTTTCTGTCGTTCAAAATAAGCATAGATTCCCTCATTTCGATATGTGCACATTATGAAGAATCACACTGTATATTGAACCTTTCTTATTTACTTGTGTTCCTGCAGCCATATACAAATGTAGAAATCACTGAGAACAGGTAACACAATGTTTCTTAGATAACATTAACACGTTCAGTGCCGGGAGCCATCCTGGAGGGTTCACCTAGTCGCATCTAGGATGGTGGGAAACCTCGCGGAGGGCTCATTTTTAAATGTGGGTTTTTCTTAGCCAATACAGCATTATAAACCGTGAAAATTAAATCTGATGTAAACCCAGAATTTTTCAAGAAAATTGAAAAGGATGATTTATTTGTTCCAAACATTCTTCCTCACTGTTGGTACCTATATTTTAACAAGATTTATTAGTGTATGCGTTGGTTGTAAAATCAAAGCAATTTTTTATTTTTTCTTCACTATTACAAATATTTACAAAAAAATTAAAAGGTTGGAAACTATGTACAGCGACAAGACCCCCTGAAAACACAATTTTATTTTGTTTTACAGTGTTTTGTAACATGGTTTTAAACCTAATGCCTTTGACCGTCCGCGATGGTTAACTTTAGCGCAAACGTAAACGTAATGCCGGTAACCCTCTCGGAGGGTTCGCTTCCAATAGGTATGTATGGTGGCATGGCGTATGAGTTCTATGAAAAGTGGGTGGAGTCCAAGTGTTAGGATCAAACGACATTTATAAATATTATAAATTAAAGTCGCTTTTCGTGTCTGTTTGTATGACTCTGTTATTCTTCTAAACTACGCAACCGATTTTGATGCAGTTTTCACGTGTAAAATACATTCATATTTAATTTAGAAATAATCTTAATAAAAACCGTGCGAAGCAGGCGGGCGGGTCGCTAGCAGAAACTATAACTTAAAACAAAACTTTAGAATAACATTACATTTCCTGTGATAACACGCAATTTACAATAATAAAGCCACTTCCTCAATTAAATGTACAATAGACACGAGCCAGGAAATTATAAAAAGGTTCTGAGTAATTTTTGCTGACCGCAAAATATAGCGGATGGCTGCGTTTCATCTTGCAGGCGAGTTTCACGTACTTGCTAGCAAGCTTGTAGCTAGAGAGAACTGTGAATTTTGTTATTTTGCTGAGTATACCCACAATTTATTATGCCTAACTATACAAGATGATTTTTTCAAGTGAGCGTCGCGGTCAGTGGCCAAATCGTAGGTAGATGAAAATTATCAAAATTTATATATGATATACGGCAAAAAAGGGTTGATTTTTTATACAGTTATTAATATTTTTAAATATAACATATCTACATGTATACTTAAACTCACGCCTTCTTCCCATGTTGGTAGGCAGAACCACATAACGCCACCTGCTACGATCCAAATATTAATTGTACCTAATCTATATCTTTTCAAAATACTCAGTATGTAAATCTAAAGGAAATAGCACACATATCAACTCGGAAAGGGATCGTCGCCGTATCAACTCGAGCCATTCAGTATTCTTTTTATGAAACTCCCTACTGCAACGCACACTAATCGGAATCGTAACGTAATCGCCTCGCCTCGGGACAAGCTCACGAACCGCGGTGCGGTGCTGGTCAACTTGCAGTTTCCGCGCTTACGGCTCGTCGTCCCAGCGCTTACGTCTCTCCGTACCCGAGCTTACGTCTCTTCGTCCATCCTTGTCCCTCTCACCCTTCCCGCGGCCTGCCTGGATCACACTACTGCCGCGCGCGCTTACGGCGAGCCGTAAGCGCGGCGCCGCCTAGCCGTAGCCGACTCGACGTATCGGACCTGCTGATCCGCTTTGGTTACGTACTTATGTTAGGTTGACGCTTGTTTGACGGCGAGGCGAAAGGCGATACGGTGCTAATCCCTTTCCGAGTTAATATGTGTGCTATGGACCTTTATTATTTATCAAAACCAGACCCGAGACGCCGTTGAGTAATTTTCACTAAAAAATTTGGTCTAATTTCGGATTTGGCCGTCCACGCACATTCGGAAAATTCACCCTGAATAAAATACATTATGATCGTGAATATAAATTAAACAGAATATTATTTAGTACTTTATAATATAACTAGCGGACCCGACAGACGTTGTCCTGTCAAAACATTGTCCAGCGGACAAAATTGTGAATCTAAACCATTCCCAGATCCCCTTGAACACACACAAAAAATTTCATCAAAATCGGTCCAGTCGTTTGAGAGAAGTTCAGTGACATACACACTCACTGTAGAATTATATATATAAAGATGGTGCCGATTCCCTTGTTGACAAACTAAACTAAATTTAAGTTCAGTGCATCTTTTTCTTTCTATTTCATTAAGAAAAGGACAGAAGATAAATTTTAGTTTAGTCCTGTCAAATTAATCAGCGCTTGACGTAAATTGACGTAATTTTAGTCGGCAAGTTTTTAATCACGTCTAAACTTGTATGGAGAGTGACAGGCACTGATTAATTTGACAGGACTAAACTAAAATTTATCTTCTGTCCTTTTCTTAATGAAATAGAAAGAAAAAGATGCACTGAACTTAAATTTAGTTTAGTTTGTCAACAAGGGAATCGGCACCAATATGTACTTAAATCATAGGTACTCCGCAGACACCAGCATTAGTAGGTGGTCATTCATTTTAAGAACAGAAGAAACTTGATAATGCATTGTCATATCATCATTCGAGGACAACAACGTGTGGTTTTTGAGCCACAACTTCTTGTGACTTAACATTCAAGAGTAGGTATAGAGTACCTCAGGCTCATCAATAAATTGCGTAAATCCGCCTAGATCCCTGAAAAAGGAGAAATACCTATACTCCATTTGAAATAAGATAAGACATTTAAACAAACCTTTTTTACAGTTCCTACAACCGATTCTGACTTCTATACCGTACGCTTAAGGAGCCACATTAAAAGCAAAAAAGTGGTTACAATACTAATTGTTTACTGCAGCTACCATTTGTCATGCCACCAACGCAATAGAAGTTAAAATCGGTTGAACGGATTGTAAAAAAGGTTTTGTTAAATATCTAATCTTATTTCAAATGGAGTATAGTAGAAACGTACCTAATCGTAGTGAACATTTTACTGTTGTCTTTTGTATTTCGTGATTTTTTTCTAAGATCAAATTAGGTAACCCAGTTACTCCTTATAACATCAGCTACCTGCCAGTGAAAGTCCTGTCAAAATCGGTCCAGCCGTTTCGGAGATTAGCCGGAACAAACAGACAAATTTTTCAAATTGTTTTTTTTTTAAATGTACCTGCTGTACCTAATGCAATTAGTAAAAAGCTGTTATTTTGACATTACCAACAGACAATTTTTATATATTTGTATAGGTATGTAGATGTAGGCATAGATTAGGAAGTAACATTATTTTATAATAGGTACCTACCGTTATTGTATGCTTAGGTACGTCGTACCCGTTTTATTCCGCGGCTTTAGGTACAGACGCCAGCACATCAAGCTACCCGAAACTGTCAAATTTTCCCAATCAACTTTGAACCTTATACTAACCCACGATAAAGTTGAAAATCTATTAAATAAATTTGACAGATTGTGGTAGCTTGATGTGCTGGCGTCTGTACAGTTTACAGTTGCTAGTGTCTCAGCTCACAGTAGTTTTTTTTTTTTTTAGGCAGGGCATCTCGTAGTTGACCTCTGAGATCATGACTACTTGCTACTACACTTAAAACCTCCAGCCAGGGGTTATTCAACGCTCACAGTAGTACGTTCATGATTACCTACTTTTCATCGTCATTAGTTTTTTGTTCTTGATTAAAGTGATCTCGACTAAAATCACAAAGAAAGAAAAATACAAAGGTCACCTAACTCTATTATTTTAGATTTTTGATAGTTTACCTTGATAATACCAAAATGGATGGATGGATTGTGTGAAAGATGATTTGGCTAGTAAGGGAATGATGGCGACCAATAGAGAAGTATGGAAGAAAAAGATGTTTTGCGTCATAGAGTACCTATAGTAATTGTTTTGCGTCGACTCCAAATAAATTTGGCTATGGTTAGGAGAATGATGATGACTTGACAGTTCCAAAAGATTTTTAAGTAGGTAAAACTCCTGCAAAATAAAGATAAGCAACAATTAACGCGCGAAGTAAACATTAAAACACGCTTAGGCGCGACCACTTTACGCGTAGCAGACACGTATATATTTATATTTTAGAATTTATATCAAAATAATTACGAAGATAATATATTATGATTATAGAGGTATATTTTAATTTAACTTACAACGTAACCTAAATTACGCGCCAATCTCCATTGCAATGAACAAAATCGTGAAATGAAACGTTTTTTTTTTCTTCTAATAGTAAGTTATTGTATGATCAGTAACTGTTAAGAAATAATCAAGTTTTCAAATTAGCCTAGTTTAAATACACTAATAAAAATAATTAAATTTTTTATTTAACAAATAGTTTTGTTTTCACTTCAGTCCAAATGAATAAACTGAAACGCAACTCGTTGCTAGGCAACTGTCAGTTTGACAATGGCATAATCTTGTTTACTATCTGTATCTGTGGCGTGTGCAGTGCATACGTTTTTATTTGAAATTGCGTGAATGTGAGCAATGAAAATTAATTTTACAAGGAAGTAAATTGAATTGAACGTAATCTGTCTGACCTCATATGTTCCAATTACGGGTCGTTTTAGCACCCACGCGAGCGAATGTAACAGTCATGTAATTGACTTGGATCATTACGAAGGAGGTCCAAATCGTGTGCAGTCAACCAAAGAGGTTCGTATGTATTGATCTCGCAAAGTGACTCATTTACTTCTGTTTCGGATAAAATTCCATATTCGGTCGTTACCTTGTGCTTGTGTTATCATTTTGCAAATAATAAACTTCCACAGGTGTGTTACTATTTACTGTTTCTTTCAAGTTTCAATGATTGTGTTCTACCCATGTTTATATTATTTGTTCTAAACAAGACAACTCTCAGACAACAATTTCTTCTAAACTCTATTCAGTGTATCTAGCTATTAGGATTATATAAAGTAAGTAATTAAAAAAAAAAAATATGTCTTTGGCATTTATATTTAAATTGCAGGGTCAGTTCGTTTTGTATGACTTCATTTCTATTCTGAGTCATGTTTAGCTAAAGTTCAGTGTGCTTCAATTTGTCAGTGAACTTGAATTTAATTTTTAAAGGTAAATGTGTTGTTAAACCTGTTGTTCTTGACATTTCATTTAAATTTGGCAAAACTGTAGCAATAATTTTACATTAATTTCAACATTAATTTGTTAAGGAATTGAGAAAGGATTGTTAGGATTTCTCAAAATAGAAAATAATAGAATACTCTTTGTTATGAATACGGAATGAATGAATATAAATACAGAATATGAATTGCAGATATAAAAGTGCTGGTGGTTGGTATTTTACATGTGATACAACGGGTGCTTTTATCACTATAATTATAATAATAGAAAGTTTACACCATTCTTGGGATATGGATACCAAAGTGCCCCGAATTGCTATATTGCAGATTGATTAGCAGTACTTGCAAGAGTTGCAAGAAGTAAACCAAAAACTCATAATAGACTAGAGACGTAGACTTACTTTTATTTTTTAAACCCAGAAGTGTATAGTCTACACTAAGGCTGCTCAACCCCAGGCCCGCGGGCCATACAATAGCCCGCCAGCGTCTTTGAATTTGCCCGCTAACAGCGGCCGGCTGGTCAGTGATTGATTTCAGGATTTCAAACCAGATCTAAATTAATAAAATCTTCCATAAATGACACTTCCACAATAAACTGAATAAATAAAAGTTTTATTTCATTGTAATAGTTAGGTGTCTACCACAACTGAAGGCAAGTTTTATTTACAAAAGATGGCTCGCCGGATAAAACGAGATCAAAATTTTGGCTCATCTTCAAAATTGGTTGAGCAGCCTTGGTCTACACGTTGGAGTTTTGAAACATTTTCAGGTTCAGGGTCTGTTACACACATAACACTCCTTTTTTTGGGCAGGCGTGTAAAAAGTAATAGACACCCTACATAGTAAGTCTTTCATAAACATTTAATTTTTTACCTTATCTATTTGTTTCAGCCAAATACTCCCAGACAATGTCCCGTCCTCGCCCACAATGGCAGCTGCAAGCACAAGCGGCCCAGCGCCGTGACAATGAACTGAAACGTGCTGAGGAGCTGCAGAAAGTTGCCACATACTATGAGACAAACACTAACAAAACCAGGCATCATGAGCAGTGGACTACGGAGGGGTATTATGAGAAGGCTAATAAAGAGGCTGAGTTGCTAAGCCAGAGGAAAATTAGAGCAGCGTGAGTATTATAGCATTTATATCTGTCTATCGTTATTTGTACCTTTTCTTCTATGAGTATTTTTTGGGAAAACCTTGTTTTTGTGCTTAAATTATGTTTTGTTTCCAATTTTATGAATTTTTAGAGTTCCTTATCTTATTCTAAGTCAGTTTTAAATATTGCATTATATGTAGGTCATGCAATTATCTGCCCCATTTAACTATCTGGATATTTCGGATACTACCACAAAACTATCCGGATAAATCTGAATAATATGGATATTTTGAATACCACTATAAAATAGGTAAATATAAGTCTCCAACATTTTTATTACAAAAACTCCCCAGCAACTGTGTAAATTTTTCTACACAACAATGTTCAAAGAAATATCTTAAAAAAGTTCCAAATGTACCTTGCTCCCTAACAAAGAGTGTCATTTGTACTCGGCAAAGAATTTATAAATCTTCTTATCTTCATTGTGAGCTGGTGTTGCTGTTGCAGAGTACATAGATGGTGTATTGAACATGGTTATTTTAATCTCTTTGCCATTGTAAAAAATATCAGTTTTGATTATAGCAACATAGAACAAAAATTCTTACAATATGATTTGGGCAGTTTTGGATTTATTGTGTAGTAGTTTACATAAACAAATGATGATATATTATCGTTGTCACAATTGCGAATGCCAATTTTATTAAAATAAAATATTATTACCAGTAATTGGGTATTCGGATGCATATTTACTTAAAGTTTGTGTTGACTAGTATAGGGTGCGCTTCAGTACGGGAGAAGTCCTGGTTTTCGAGACTGACGAATTTTGCTTTCAGGTTTAAAAAAAAGTATGTGTGTGATATAACCCTGATAACTGATTGTAATAATCAGTTATCAGGGTTTTTTCGATTTTGATGTAATATTTTTTTCAAAATAATGTGCTTTTCAATAAAAAGAACTGTGCGTATTATTCATTATATTTGGGTAGTAAAACTATTGAAATCCGAATATTATAATCGACGGATATCCGGATAATTTGTATATCCGGCTATCATGCCCTAAATCATTAGTGTCTTTTAGTTGCTGTAACACGCATACATGAAACTTTTATAATGTTGTACTATTTCAACATTTTCAAATTAGCCTAAGATGGAGTCACTTTGCATTCCCTCTGCATGAGAATTTCATCCACACTGAAACAATTGTATTCTGGTATTCTTATTATAAGTATTGTTATTGCTAAAATTGCTAAAAACATTATTACCCTGAAAAAATAACCTTGTAAAAGTTCAATGTACCTAAAAAAAAGAGTTGGTTCATAAGACCAGTATCAAATTAAAAGAGTTTAAAATATCTGCAAAAAAAACAGTTTAAATATTATCATTTTTTGTATGCAAAGGATATTGTTATAGTCTACCAGGAAATGGATATTACAAATTCCATTAACGACTGTCAGTACTGGAATTTGTATTATAAACTTTTTGTTTGAACTTTTTAGACAACTCGAAGAGCGACGCAAAAAACTGGAACTAATGTTGTTTCAAGAAGATATGCAGTTAGAACAAGAACTGAAGACTTTAGCTAAGCAGCCGAAGTTTTATAAAAATGGGTAAGGATAATTATTATTGATTTTAATTAAATAATTGCTCCAGAAGACCATGTTTTTCGGGAGGGAAATGAAAGTAAATAGTTGTTCTGTGTTGAATAGAATATGTTTATTTGCATTCAAACATGGTACAATACGGTAGTTGCTTAGGTAAAAAAAAAGAAATTCTATTTAGTCCGTCTTTCAGATAATAAAAAAATATTAGACACGTGTTTTTTGCTTTATCATATTAATCAAAAATAACTTAGAAAACACGCATTAAAGTTGGGGAGTGGGGGCTCGCTACGTCACAATGTACTATTAAATCTAGCAAGGCATGACGTCATGCCACATTTTAACTCAATGTTTCGCCGTAATCTTTTGATTACGTCAAAAAAGAAAAAAATACGTGGTCAATATTTTTAATAATCTACAAAGGGACAAAAAAATTTTTTGAACACAGGCTTATAATGAGATTATGATCTACATGTCTGTCTTGTGTGTGTTGTCTTATGTCTTGTGTACTGCCTCGTTGTTGTAGTGGTCACAAGCGCTACTCCTGATCATGAGGTCCTGGGTTCGATTCCCAGTTCGGAAAAAGTGTTATTGTGTTTTCTATATAGAATTTCTCAGTAGCAGTCCGGAGTCTGGATTTGTGCTCGGTTGATGGCAATAAGCTCGCCCCCCCTATTACATGGAACTTAAACATAACTGGCGAAATGTGGGTGCACTATAGGTTCTGAACTTTTATGTTCTGCTGAATGCCAACACTCCGTACCTCTCTTGTACCCTGGGTTAATCTTTTTATTAGCACCGCATACCTAAGCTATTCACGTATAATATCGAATAAAGCCCGCTCTACACTCACGCGCGAATCTTGCTGCGGATTCACGGCGCGAACCGCGGCGTGAACTCCACGTGAAAACGTGTCCCTCCACACTCGCAAAGTTTCGCAGTGTCGTTCGCGATCTCATAGAAAATGGACGCCAATGTGTCTGTTGCTGTTGCTGTGACACTATGTGCCGTAGCGTAAGTACTACAATTATATTTGTTTTAAAAATAACAAACAAATAAAAAAGAGATGGAGAAAGAGAAGATGGTGGATGACGAAAATCCTTATAAAAAAATCTATGCTTATTAAAAAATCACGCTTGACCACTCCCGACAGCGACTCGTGCGCTACAGCGAAAAGCTGCGAGTAGATGCGTTCGCGCTCGCATGCTACGAACCAAGCGCGAACCCTTTGTCGCGGGACCAAAAACCGACACCGATCGGGGAACAGCGCGAAGACGCGAAGGCGCGAAACCATCTACACTCGTGTTTCACGGCTTTCGCGGGCGTTCGCGCCGCGTGTGTAGAGCGGGCTTAAGAAGGAAAAATAGTGTCGTTTGGCCGTTACTCTTGTAAAAATAAAACATCTTGATGTTATGTTCCTCCTTACAGTTCCTACCTTAACAAAGTACCAACCTCAACTCTCAAAGACATCAATCAGGGTATCATGGCGAAACAAGAGCAGTTGCTACGTCACGAAGCAGAGCTGCGACTGCACCACGCATGGAGTTTGAAACAACCAGAGTTGAGAGCCGCGAGAGCTTATGTCGCCAACGGCAAACTTAAGTCAGCGTGGTAAGATAATAAACTCCTTTGCAAAAAAAAACGGGCACACAGTCATTGGCTTTTCTATGGATAATATTAATATTTTTAGCATAAATGACTAGAAATTTCTTATTATCTGCTGTGAGACGTAACATTGATTACACCCCTCTTCCTCTTCTAATTTTACTAGCTGTTATTGCTTTTTCTGCCATTACAATCGACACAAAGATATCTGTCTGTCTGTCTGTCTGATTATGCGACAAACAAAAATTATTCTACTACAAATAACGAGAAGTTAGTTTTAGTTGCCCGATAGATAACCTTTTAACCGCAAACCCGCGAAAAGTATGTAAAAAGTCACAAACTGAAAACGGTTTTTTTTTTAAACAAAGGTTTCGAATTTGGAATTAACTTTTTTTCATACCCAGTCATTATTAAGTGCCAGTAACATAGTATGACTATTAAAACCTCTTTAGAACTAAATGATTACCAATAATGTAGAAAAATCAAAACCGCCCGTTTGTAGGAGTATATAACAATAGATTAGAAGTACCAGGGCGTCTCAGCCCGTCTCATCTTTTGATGTCCTCCCTCCGGTGAACGCCCTAAGCCGAGGCTCGTACCCCACAGGTGATGCCCTTAGCGAGCGTTTACCCTAGCTTTTTAGCTTAGTTTTATGTGTGTCCTGGCAGCAGTGTAGCAGCTTAAGGCAGCCACAGGGTTGACCGGTTAAATAGTCATGGCCTCAGAGGCCAGCTATGAGATGCCCTACAGAAAAAAAAAATATCAGGGCGTCAGATACAAAGAGGAGCAGTTATTGTGCCACGAAGCAGAGGCATGCGTGCAAGGGCGGATCCAGCCTTCGAGTCAGGGGGGGGTCACGTAGTCGGGGTCAGTCAGGACAGGTTTCAATCAGTGGCGGACTAAGCCTGTCGGGGGCCCAGGGGAGCAAAACAAAATAAAGCCGGCGGCGGTCTTCTCAGTTTATGTAGGTATTTCTAGTAACACTTCACAAAAAAATAATAATGACAGCAAAACAAGTATAATGTGTCTAATTATACGTAATCTAACTACACCATGGACCTCGCAACAGTCAGGAGAATTTTTTCAGGGAGGTGCATTTTCGTCTCTTCATCAATAGGATACGAAAAGTAAAAATGTAGGGGAGCGCGAGCAAGGCGAGCTCGAATTTTTTTGCACCTCGTCTCGGAATTCTCGGTTAGGTTTCTATTAAATATCCTTACGGAAATAGGAGTTGCTTTGTCGACTTATGCAGAAAAGTTTAAGTTAGAAAAACATAGAATTCAAGAGCGAGCGTAGCGAGCTCGAAAATTTTAGCACACCGCCTTGTGTAAGAGATAAGGTTTTTTTTTTCGAGTTCCTTTGTCGACTTATGCAGAAAGTTTGAGAATGTAGATTGAAGCGAGCGGAGCGAGCTCGAAAATGTTCATCCTCAACCTCCAACTCTAAACTGCTTTTTACTGAATATTTATGTTGACCGTGTTTGGGATATCATTAAAAAGTACTTCTTAAGATTTAGGGGGCCGCCAAGACCGGAGCCGGGGTGGTTTGTCTTGACACATTCTGGGGTATTTAATTTCTACGTCTAGTTGCTAGCTTCAGATAAACCTACTACTAAAGTTGACTGGTAGAAAATGCCTGTGGCATTAAGTCCGCCTCTGTACATTTATGTGCTTGAAGTATTAAATAAATAAACCTACATGGATACTTATGAAACGTCAGAAGCTAGGAATCATTTCACTTGGTCGTTTTCTATGGAAAAGAGCCGGCAGAAAACTCCACGGTCAATCATCATAATTAGAATAACAGCACATAGTCTTATTTTGTATGTCGTTCGCATGTGTGGCAATGACAAAACATCCTACGTGGCAACATCATACAAAGTATTTATTTGATTAAATTTATCAATGAGATTAGAAAAAATACCAGTGGTTGACCTAAACGTAGCCCAGGGGGGGGGTCATGACCCCCATGACCCCCCCCGGATCCGCCCTTGCATGCGTGGAAACTGCGACAGCCTGCATGCACTGAGTGCTGCTGTCCCTGCAAGCTGAAAACTGCCTGATAAATTTTCAATATAAGTGTAATCATCTCATGCTGAATATGACAGCCCAATAACAAACAGTTTTTAAAAGGGGAATGGTCATAAATACAATGATCGTGATTAGAGATTGACCTATATTTCATGGGTGGTTTGGGTCTTAGTAAACAATGTTGTTTTTCTATCTACATTAGTAATAAACTGTTTATTTATTTAATCTCGATGGTTCTAGTTTATCATTTATAACTTCCAATTACACCTTTATATAGCTATATGTAAGCGGGCACGCCCTTTATGCCTGGAGGCTTAAATAAAGGTCTGTTTACGTTTAGTTTTTATTTCTGCTTGAGTATAGTTCTCGATATTTTTGGTTGGTAGGTATATTGGCGTGTGCTAGCTGACATAAATTGTGGCTATTTCATAATTTAAATAATGTTTTGTGTTGCATTATGTAAATTATTTTGCATACTATTGTATAGAATCAATTTTATTTATTTTTCTAACTGAACAGACAGCTGTACCGCTGGGAAGTTTGTTGCGCCACTTCTTCTTCCCAGCTAAAGCACTAGGAAGTGGTGAAGGGTGGGCGTTTTGGGGGACTGTCTTATGTAATTTTGACGTTCGAAAAGAGCTGATTCTCAGCCTAGTTTGAATAAAAGACTTGAATTTTGAATTACATCACGGTGTTGTCCTATATTCCAGGATGGAGCAATTGGTGGAGAAAGAAAATCAGAAGCAGAAAGATGAAGAAGAGATGCGTAAGACTTTGAAGGAGCGAGACGAGATGCTGCGGAAACAGATACAGATCGAGCAGGAGAGATTGAAGGAAAAGGAGCAACAAGTTCGAGTGAGTAGCAGTTAGCACAGGTTTTTCAAAGTCTCTTGTTAGTTGTTTTAGTTGAATAGGGAGGATGACAAAAAAAATCTCCGTCAATGAGATTATAAAAAAATATTGGACACGTATTTTTTCTTTTTTTACGTAATCAAAAGATTACCGCTATACATTGAGTTAAAATGTGGCATGACGTCTCGCCTTGCTAGATTTAATAGTGCGTTGTGACGTAGCGACGCCCTCACTAACTTTAATGCGTGTTTTCTAAGTTATTTTTTATTAATATGCAATTAAGGAGATAAAGTTTTGTTTGAACTCCATTCAGGATTTTTTTTATACCTGTTATCTTTTCCAGGAGCTCCGCGAAGGTCTCGAAGGTCAGATCGCAGAGTTAAGCGAAAAGGAAACAATAGTCAAACGTCTGCGCCAACAGGAAGAGAAAGAGAAAGTAACTCTACACGGGCTACAGTTCATATCGTGCGAAAGAGAAAGGGAACACGCCCGCCTCGTAGCAGAAAGAGACGCCTGTATAGTGAACATGGGGCTGTTTAAGTATAAGTTGAAGAGGAGAGTGATCTCTGTTTTGAAGGAAATAGAGTTGGATTTGGAAATGCTGGATAAGTTGCGTAGGACTGTGCTAAAGGTATGATTTAATAAATTGTTGAAAGCGACTCTTATTTTTAACCGACTTCCAAAAGGAGGAGGTTCTCAATTCGACTGTATGTTGTTTTTTTTTTTGTATGTTTGTTACGCGATTACTCCGTCAATTATGCATTGATTTTGATGGTTCTTTTTTGTTTGGTAGATCATACTTCAGAGGTGGTCCCATATACATTTTATTAACTTTGCTTGGGTAGTTTTTGAGTTAGCTTCAATAATACGTATTTTTTCCCACTTAGTATGTGGATGATATTATGATAACTTCCTGTCACTGTTATTTACATAGCAGGTAGTGGTATTCGAATTTGTGTGGGGTAGGTATCACAACTAAAAAGTGAAAAATAAAAACTTTTTACAAAAAAAAACAACCAACTTCAAAAAAAACACTACAAAGTGAAAAATAACTTTAATTTCGGAAGTCGGTGACAAAGAACGAAAATTAAAAACCAAAGACACCGACTTCCGAAATTAAAGTTATTTTTCACTTTGTAGTGTTTTTTTGAAGTCGGTTGTTTTTTTTTTGTAAAAAGTTTTTTAAAAAAAATGTACGGAATTTTATAAACAATCCAAGCTGTTTTGCGTACCTCTCATTATAGTCATCTATCTTCACATTTTGCTTTTATAATCTGTAATTATCATGTTTGGGTGTTTTTTTTTTTATTATTTTACAAATCAAAAATAAGTCGGAGTTAAAACTGAGGACACTCATTAGATTATGGGTGCACCAGCTTGCGTAGCATGACAACCATAGAAACGGGTTTTCTACGGGTTTTGTCGACGGAAGAATAGACAAAATGACAGATTGTGATTGTTTATCTGTCATTTTTTGTCTATTCTTCCGTCGAAAAAACCCGTTTCTATTGTGGTCATGCTAAGCGTGCAGAAGAGGACACTTGCATCGTCGGTCGCACAAGTGTTTAAATTAAAACCAAAGTACATGAATCCTAACTCTTTAGTCGTGCTGAAAGCAAAGCACAGTCCCTTGGTAATGAGGGGCAAAACTGTTTTTTTTAGACCGTTCGCATTCTAATCTCTCTCAAACTCAATATGTAAAAAAAAAACTCTAATTTACTTAAGAACAGGGTTGTAATGGATGTCATAACGGATGAGGATGCGGATGAGAATATAGAGATAATCGGGTTTGAGGATGCGGATGAGAATACGGATACTGGGAAATTCCTTATTGATGATGCGGATGAGGGTGCGGATGCAGATGTCGTACAAAAAATAGCTCTTGTTTTTTATAGTATTTATATTTGTATTATAGGTAGTAGGTAATCATTTGGTAGGTTACCGTAGCGTAATTCGCCTGCAAAAAACTTCACTTCTACGAGCAAACAAAAAGTAAACAATAACACGCCACCCGGCACCCAGTAACTCAAATTGTGACATGTGACACCACAGTCGTGCCACCACTGCCACGTGCGGCCGATCGTCTGTCATAGGTTAAGGACATTGCGAATTCAGCCAATAGGAACGCATAACTCACTTATCGGCCCGCTCATTTAAATCGGCGCAAGGTTTTAAAAATTCACTATTTGTACGAACAACGTAGGGTCACATCCCCATAAAAATGAAAGACATCAAAGGAGGACATTCACCGTCCATACATTTTTGGGCTAAATGTGAAAGTGCCGGCCAAACATAAAAAATGTTATATTCCCTTAGAACATGTTATTCTCTTCATTTTTCACTATGGGACCTAATCTGTAAGGCCATTCCCTGCGCTGTTATACGATTTTGAAAAATACTGTTTTCAGTGTGTTTTAGATAAAGTAATAACAGTAATATAATTATAGTAATAGCTTATTATGCCAGTTAACATTACAGTTATTATCTTTTACTGTGAAACTAAGGCTTTAGGGTTATTCTCCACATAACTACAGTGTGCGAAATAGTTATTTTTTTCTCCAGTACCATAGTACCATAATGAAAAGTGAACAGAATTACATGCTCTAACGGAATATAACTTTTTTATTATTTGGCTGGCACTTTCATAATTTAGCCCAAAATGAATTTTCTCCTTTATGCGGATGCTCCGCAGTTGCGGATGTGGATACGTATATCCGTTACATCCCTGCGTAAGAGTCCGCACCACCACTCAAGTCAGTCCGCTAGACGCGGCGCTAGTGTCTATGTCATTGCATCAAATTGCATTTTAAAAAATAGTTTCACAATTTTCCGCCGGTCTTCAGTGGTGGGGCGGACTTTACCTAAATATTTGAGGGCCTTCTGTTAGTCTCTTACAAAAACATTGTCCTATACATTTTCAGGAGCGCGAATCAGAACAAGAAACATGCGGGCAGTACAAACGCGTACTAGACGCCGCTCTGGCTGAGTTGGTAGAGCACAGGGAACGGGAGCGACAGAGACAGAAGAGCATAGAGGCCATGTATGACGGAGAGGCGAGGCAGATTAATGATAAACAGGATAAGGTGAGATCACATGTCATAGAATTAATTAATTATTGGATAATTTTAATAAATTTTAATAATGATAATTGATAATTTAATTACTAGACACCGCTCTATCTCAGTTAGCAGAACATAGGGAACGGGAGCGACAGAGACAGAAAATCATAGAGGCCATGTATGACGGAGAGGCGAGGCAGCCGCGCCTTAGGAATGCGCGGCGAGATGGGGGCAGTGCAGGCTGCTCATTCGTCAACGCTCACGCCGTCCATCCACTCATTCGTCAACGCTGCTTCGCTGCGCATTCCTAAAGAACGGAACAGCGATCTCAGTCAAACTATACCTTAACTGTTTTAATTAGCATCATAGTGTAATTGTCTTTATCCAAGATTCCCCTTTTTTATGTACTCGTTTTCACGCATTGAGTTGTAAAAGAGCGGTGTCTTCGTGTATTTTTATAGCACTCATTATTTATATTTATCACAAACTTATTTTGTTATAGTTTTACCGAAACCGCTGTACCGCGCCTTAGATATGTGCGCAATGACAGGGGGGGCAGTGCAGGCCGCTCATTCGCCAACGCTCATGGCGTCCCGCCCCCCGCCTCGCCGCGCATTCTTAAGGCGCGGTACAGCAGTCTCGGTCCACCTATAGCTAGGTTTTGACGCCAAACTGAATGGAAAAACAGACCTATTTTTGTAGTGTAGAATATTGATTAAAATTTAACTCCTAACCAACGTTAATTCAGTTTACCATTGCATTTTTTATGAAGACGGTGACTTTTTAAACTTTAAAGTCATTCTTGGACACAATATTATGTTTTAGCAATAAAGAATTTTGATAAAAATAGAAATAGAACTCCTAACTGATGTAAATCTAGTATCCCATTAATTTTTAGGAAATAATTAACTGATCCTCTATAAAACTGATTGGCCTTGTAATGATGTACACTTTTTAAAATTAACGAACCTCTAATAACTTGATGGGCTGCTAATGATGCACACTTATTTTTTAATAAGTGAGCCTTTTTAACATTTTGGACTTTTCTCACGGTTACCAAATGGGTAAGGTTAGAATTGAGTGTGAAAGTTTGCTTTCTTAGGGGAATTATTTGAAATTCGATGCCTTACTTTTTTATAAAGATTGAGGAAAAAAGCTTTCTTTGAGGGCGCCACTATCGCACTAAGGTGACTTTGAATGGGAAATAAGTAAAAGAATTTAAACAAATTGTTAAAAACGCTGGGTGACTCAAAACCTACTAGCAGTTGTCGACAAAGTAGTGCCATCATCATAGGTCTGCATAACTTAAGTAAATATTTAGCTCCAAATGTCACCACGTCAGACTCTTTTTATGTCGACCTGTACTTCTGAGACCATTATAACTAAATTAAATTTTCTGTTTCCAGTTATGGGCTAAAGAACGTGACGCCCGCGCCATCCTAATGCAAGACGTGATCTCCACTCTCCAGAAGCAAGTGGAAGAGAAGATAGAAGCCAACAGACAGCGGCAGAAGGCCAACGTGCTAGAACGAGAGAAGATTCTAGAACAAATGGAAGGATTCCATGATGAAGTCAGGGCTAATGAGCGGGCGACGCAGGTTCGTAACGCCGCGAATACTTTTGTGGAAAAAAAAAACAGTGGCACTCCGGGAGTGCCGACAGAAGTGAAAACTTGAACAAGATCGCCTTGGTAGAAGAAAAATACTTGTATAGAACATCGGTCCATAACCTTATCTAAATAAAGAGCTCAATCGAGTTTACAAAATAAAAAAAATATTTCCAAAACCTTTAAAGTCAAAAATACGTGCATAGAACATTGATCCGTAACGAAATACAAATAAACAGCACAATCGCGTTTACAAAAATGAGGTGTCGTTACAGTGTCGCGAAATCACTGGCATAGTCCCATCTTAAAAAATGATATTCTTCCGTCGAAAAAACCCGTTTCTATTGTGGTCATGCTAATCGTGCTATTGAAGATTCCTTTCCCGATTTTTGCAGGAAAAAGTCTTAAATAAAAAAAAAGTGAACACTGACAGCTACATTTTTGCTTTCGTTATTGAAGTGAAAACTTCTTTAGGCGCGTTGGGCATTTTTGAGATGGGACTAAACCATTGATTTTGCGACACTGTAACGAAATTTACCGACACCGTGGAGTAAAAGACATCAACGCGTTGATTACCGCGGTGCGTGGAGTAAAAGTAAAAACCATCAACGCGTTGATTACCGCGGTGCCGATTTTTTTTAAAGTTTTCACTTCTGTCGGCACTCCCGCTGTGTAACTTTTTTTTTTTTAATGTATTTTTCAGTGTTCAAATCTCACGCTATCGAGTACGAAAATAATGAGCATTGATAGCTGATTTACCTTATATGAAATTGAAATTTACCAAGACTCGATATTTTTCTCTTCCACAGCTCAAGAACTCAAAATACTCAACGGTCACTGCGCTACAGTCACAACTGAACAGTCTGCGCCTACAACAGGAGCAGTTAGAAGCGACCTGCGCAAGAGAGGCCGAGCTCAGGGAAGCGGCTTCCAACGAGAGGATGCTGAGGAGTGAGATCTCCAAGATACATCGCGAGGGCAGCACTCAGGCTTGGACGTAGAGAGTAAAAGTTTTAAGTACAGTAGAATCTCACTAATCCGGCACTTCAATAGACCGACACATCCAATAATCCGGCACCCTCCGCCCGCACCGCCCTCGACCCTCTTCTAGGCCGAGCACCGCGCATTCGTTCCGTCGCGTCCAAGGCTCGGATACCGGTTAAATTTTCAAACTGTTATTATGTACTTGACGCAAAAATCCTTATATTCGGTTTCGTTCATATAAACCGGTTTTGGAGGAGTCTACATAAAGATATTTTTCGGATTAAACGGTTTAGAGCAATATTAACCGGTTTTTTGTTTAGTTTTTATTCAGCGTGGCATCCTCACAAGTAATCACAAGTTGCAACGCGTTTACCAACATGCCGCTCGTCGAATGAACCGGTTAATTTAGGTTAGAATAAAGTTCTTAAAACGTTCACGTTCTTAAGAAAAGTTCGGAGTAAAACCCAAATAAACTGGTTTTAACCGGGTATTTATTAAACCGGTTCCGAGCCTTGGTTTCGTCATCCGTCAAGCAGTCGTCTAACCTCTAAACGTTATCACGTGCACGACCGTACATATTTACCTGCTGTTTTCATGTGAGAATAGTGTACATAGTTATAAAATGCTTTATTTACATTATTATGAATTTTTCAATACAATCCAGTAATCTTTCATTAATCCGGCACCCTCTGGTTTTTAATACTGCCGGATTAGTGAGATTCCACTGTGCTTATCGGCCCGGGGTGGGGGGGGGGGGGGGGTTTCTTCCCGTACTCTTAAGAACGTTCGCATTCGGCATCCTAATTGCGTAACACACGATCAATCACAATTTGTTTGATTTTGACAGTTCAGCAACATTCATTGCGTTATTTACGTTGTTGAGTAGACAAATTTTTCCAACTTATGAAGCAATGAATTTGCAATATCGTGCATCTTGTGTTGCGCAATTTGGGTGCTGGTCTCAGTCGCAAACTGTCAAAATACCTCTCTCAGGTTTTTGACCTTGATTTTATCAATGAAATGAGATCGTAACTAGATTTAGAGTATTTTTAATTATGAGAATTAGGCTTATTTTTATTTGTATGGGCCAGAACGTGGTTTAAGGTCAGCCCAGTCAATTTTTCATTGCTAACTACATAATTAAATGACGAATCGAACATGATATTAAATGTGAAATGTATTTTAAATATGAAGTTGGTGATCCTAATGAATTAAATCGCAATTCAATAAAGTTCAAAATAGCGTGCAAGAGATGATACCCTGCCGCATATATTATTTTCCTTCAAAACTTGACATCAAAAACATGCTCGAGTATTTTCCTATGTGGGCTTCTTCGTGTGGTTAGTGTTGTCTGGTGTCCAGAGTTTTTATGCCGCCCATGGGCCTCTGACAAGGCTTCACATGCCGTCGAGAAATATTCCTCAAGATGTTTGCTGTATGCGCTGACCCTCACCCCTTCCGGTTTGAACATTCCAAACTAAATTGTGACAAATGAACGCGACTATCGCGTATATTAAGACACGGCCTTACTGCTATTCGAAGGTCGCTCTCTATTATTTACAACGAACGGATTTTTATTCTTTGACCTAATACGAGGTGGTGTATCGGGCCGCGTCCTATTTAAAAACGATCGGCTCGCGAATACGCGATCGGTCGCGTGTATACGTCACTTTTTGTTCAGAAAACCGGAAAGCGCCCTCTGTCGGCGCGACCACGCGTTCGGGATCACCGAACAAAAAATTCAAACGATCGAGTAATTGGGACGTTCGCTTTTAAATAGGACGCGGGGTTATTCTCATGAGTTTCAAATCAGGTTTAGAAATAGGAAACTTAAAAAAAAAAACTGTAAGATCAAGCTTGATTGGGGGTTAATAGTGTAGTTTTCATTTAAACAACGGGGTATAAGTTTTGTTTAAAATAATGCGACATTTTGTTAAGATATTACAATTTAAACCAGCGGTCGGCAACACGCGGCCCGCGTACGTCTTACTTGCGGCCCGTGAATTTGTATAAATCAGTTACCTATTTAGATACTTTGTAGTTTTCATTTCTGAATGATTTAAGGTGGTTATTTTTCTACTACAAAACCCAAACATATAAACATAATGTAAGTGTTACGTGTACGAATTAAATTCCGTGTGTTTTAACAATTTTTAATAGCATTTTATTTTTTCTATGGGATATGACCAATTAATTATACGTAGATATATTGGGCTTCTAGGATTAATATCACAAGTGCGGCCCGCCTTTAGTTTATTTTGCCACCTTGTGGCCCTTGCCTGCCAAAAGGTTGCCGACCGCTGATTTAAACTATTCGACATTGCTTGATATAGGATTGTCCAATTGATATTATATTGCCCTATATGGGCCTGCACAAACTGGCGGACGCGACGGCAGGGGATTTTAAATTTATAAATTGAATTTAATACTTATCCAACCGAAATAAGGTATATATTTCATTGCTCGGTGATCGCGCTTGGAGTATCGCAGTGCAGCCGATCATCGTCCGCCAGTCTGCGCACGCCATAACTGCCTTTATTTACTAAAAGACTGACAAAAATAGTACTAGAGTATTTACATAAACTATTTAAATTCTAATGAAGTACTAATAAGAGATAAGGTTCTAAGCACAGATATATAGAATATACCTAGATAACGCAAGAGCAACTACTTCGCGTGCCATTGGTGCCAATTCCCTTGTTCACAAACTAAACTAAATTTAATTTCAGTGCATCTTTTTCTTTCTATTTCATTAAGAAAAGGACAGAAGATAAATTTTAGTTTAGTCCTGTCAAATTAATCAGCGCTTGACATAAATTGACGTAATTTTAGTAGGCAAGTTTTTAATCACGTCTAAACTTGTATGGAGTAGTGACAGGCGCTGATTAATTTGACAGGACTAAACTAAAATTTATCTTCTGTCCTTTTCATAATTAAATAGAAAGAAAAAGATGCACTGAACTTAAATTTAGTTTAGTTTGTGAACAAGGGAATCGGCACCATTTTCGCGCCCAGCTTACGTACAATAATCGTAAGCTGCCACTTTCGCGCTCAGTCTGCATCGGTGCCACGCTTGTCGGAAGTCAGTTAAAAATTGAAAATGGTTAATTACGATGTTATAAATTGTAAAAACTATGGAGAAAAAATAAAAGAAACGTTTCCTAGTGCTTGTGACGTCATAGTAGGTAGTTAAAAAATGCCACGCTTGGTTTTCATACAGATCGTGATACTTGCGTCATCTAGGTCTATCTATATCAGTGGTTCTAAGCAACCATATTATTTTATTTATTGTAAGTTTTCCTATAGTATAAAGCCTAAAACATTTGTCTTATGTATTTTAGCGACTGATATTTTTGTGTGATATGAAGCAAAGACTTTGTATATAGGTATTAGTTGCCCAGTTATTTTAAGTGGTTTGAGTGTGTTCAAAAATAGGTACTATTGTGGCTACTAAGAACGTAAACACACGTTATTTACTTGCCAAGATAATTAAGCAGCTTTTTAAAAACTATCTAAATTGTATTTTGTATCAAAGATGTATTTTGTCTGCTTGACTTCTATCAACTTGCCTTCTTGATGAATTTATTGCAAAGGTAAAGATATATTTTTATACTAGTGTGAGTGAGTTTGCGGAAAATAAAAGATTTGTATTTTGATATTTGAGTTTCCTTTGCCCAATTTTTTATTCCTATCTTGTACTCACTTTAGCAATATTGCGAGTAATTGTAGAAAATATTCTAATGAAGTACCCACGAACTGTTAATGTTCTGGCAATATAATACCTAGAGCCAGAGAAAATTTGGCCACGAGTTTGGCACCTTCAGTAGCGTTTATCAGTTTCTGTAACGTGCAGACAACAGGACACGCTGGACACGATATTAAGTGCCCTATAAAGTAAGAAATACCAGTATTTTGTTAGCAGAATTGAGGATTTTTATTCACGTCAGAATAAAATGCTTGAGAATTTGGATCAACAATTTAAATGCGCGCCATCTAGTGAAAATATAACTAACTTCAATCAATGTGGAAATTGATAGAGGCTATCACACTAGATGGCGCTATAAAGATTGTTTATTACCAGTGTACTAGATGTCGCTACAGTTCTTTTAGATAGTTTTGATAAATTTGCTAGGTACATACTTCTGTCTTCGGTAACAGGAACCATAAAATGAACTTGACTTTTGATTTGACTGCATTTCGCTGGTTTTCTGGAGACTGCGTGAACGTGCAGAGGCTATGAGTCTACACTCATAGCCTCTGGAATTATGAGTACCTACCTACGTACCCAGCTTTTGGCAGAGGGAAATCAATCACGATTTCCTGTAGTACCTAAGTTACTACAAATGCCTTAAGGCATAGAGCTTCCCCATTGAGAATAAAAAAAACAGTGGCACTCCGGAAGTGCCGAAATAAGCGAAAACTTGAAAAAAAAAAAAAAAAAAAATCGCCAGTAATCAACGCGTTGCTGTCTTTTACTCCACGCACCGCGGTAATCAACGCGTTGATGTCTTTTTAATGGTCAAAAGCTGATGTCGTAACAGTGTCGCGAAATGGCTTAGTCTTATCTCAAAAATGCCCAACGCGCCTAAAGAAGTTTTCACTTCAAAAATTAATGAAAATAGGTAAATAATTTATTTAAAGCCGATAAATTACGTAAATTTATGCCCAAAGTGGGGTTGACTCATAAATCAGTCCAGGTCCAGCGTTCCCCCTTGCACATGCCAGAAGACCTCTGCCAGTTTTTGTAAAGGTTAGCAGAGGTGAACGGCGTAGTCTTGCATAGGAGAAGTGCTCAGGCGGCTTGTCCTTCGTCTTCAAGTGGGATGGCCCGATCTAGCTTGATCTCTCTGAATGATCTACTCTTTTGACAATTGAAAAGTGTTAAGTGTCCATGGTTTAATTGAAATAATGCTTTGAGTTTGATCTACCGATCCTGCTCATTAGCCTCCTTCTGCACGGTGACGGCCCCACAGAAGGACCACTGCCATAGGCAAGCAGAGACAGGTCAGACAGGTCTCCCTCGAACCCGTCGACCAGGACTCACCGCTCAGAGTCCTACGCATTGCATTCTTCTTGCGTGTTTTTTATGACGGTCGGGTGTTGTAGACTGAGCACAAAATCGTCATGCTTGTGCAGCGGCCGCTGACGCGTCTTCGTGCTCTGTGGGTGCTGTACCTACATACATCATCATCATCACCGTTTCAGCCGAAAGACGTCCACTGCTGGACATAGGCCTCCCCCAAGCACCGCCACTTCGACCGATTCTGTGCTTTCCGCATCCAGCGGATTCCTGCGGCCTTCACAAGGTCATCGGTCCATCTTGTGGGAGGCCTTCCAACGCTACGTCTACCGGTACGTGGTCGCCACTCCAGAACCTGCATCTACATACTAGTACCTGCATACAAGTAACAATAGTTATAGGTCCCTATTTATTATTATTATTTCTACATTTATACAGCGTGCCGTTTTAAAGGCGACATTTAATGTAACACACTATGGTTTCGCGTTTTCGTTTTATGAAGATTAATATTAGGTATTATTTACCTATACTGATTTATTTACAATTTTCTAAAATAGCATCTTGGAGCAACCTGTAGCGCAGAGGTCATTTGCCAGGGGCACGGATCATAACATCGTATCAATGAAAGAGAGTACTTAGGCGAATTGAAGGAAAGAGAGAGCCGTATGTCGGCGAGCGTTTGAAAATTAAAAATTTTCGTTTTACGAATTATTTTATCTTATTATAATTTTTATGATTTAGGTACTGGCCAGTAGCCCTACCCGCCCGTGTATTACATTAATGTCGCCATTGTAGACATTAATTTATCACACGGGTACGGGCACGTTGTATCTGTAATTCATATGGTGTACTTAATAAAGAGTATTCTTTATTCTATTCTATTATGTTATAAATAACCTGCATCCATCCATATCAATTCATCAAAATAGTTACCAACTTTAATTAGTTTCTATATTCGCTTCAATCAAGTCTATGAATAGATCACCCCATCATCGTCCAGCTTTCGTAAGAGATTATTTCAAGTGAATGGGCAGGCAGCGTCCATTGATCTTTATTATGTTCAGAACTTGATTTCCCCAAGGATATGTCTTACAACGACAATCACTGCACGTAGCATTTAAAACTAGGTACTAGAAATTCGCCACTGTTGCGCGCGAGTTTGTTCGATAGGTTCGAATGTTCAAATTCCTCAAAGGCATAGTTTTGAAAAATCAAGGAACGGGAAGAAATGAGACGTTTCTATTTTAAGTAGTTTAGGGTGTGCTGTGTCTGTTACTCAGCCACAGTAGTTACATACATAAAAAAACCGGCCAAGTGCGTGTCGGACCACAAACAATGAAGGGCTCCGTAGTTGGGATGAATTTATCCTAAAAACAAACTTATCTTTGTAGTTGAAAAATATATTTTATTTATTTATTACAGCATGGAAGACTTACAGCTAAAAAAAAAAGGAAACAATAGTCGACAGAAAGCCAATTACAAGTCTTCACGTTTAGACTTATAATAGAATTTGTGTTGTGAACATACAAAAGTAGCAACATATCACTATATACTATATTTTAATAGTTAAAACTATTTAAATAACCACTTGTGTCTGCAATTCAAAAGTGAAAGAGCAAGAAGAAAAAAAAAGTACATTTAAAAGCAATGAAGCTATTTAAAAAAATTGAGGCTTAACACCTTCTAGCTGAGGTCACACTGGTTGTAAAGAGATCCAAGTCGTTTTCCCATACATACAGGATACGGCATGGACTCACGGTCAATTCTCCAATTACAAATATAAGTTTGTAATCGCAAAAAATATTTTTCTATACTCCGTTTGAAATAAGATTAGACATTTAAACAAACCTTTGTTACAGTCCGTTCAACCGATTCTGACTTCTATACCGTGAGTATAAGGATGGCATTAAAAGCAAAAAAGTGGTTACAATACCAACTGTTTACTGCAACACCAATGCAATTATTGTAACACCATGTATACCATGTTTTATGCAAATAAATACTTACTTACTTAATAAAAGTCAAAATCGTTTGAACGGACTGTAAAAAGGGTTTAGTTAAATGTCTAATCTTATTTCAAACGGAGTATAAATGATAAAACTACACATTAATAATTTGCGGACTTTTTCCTTTATTTGTGCTTTGAGACCTTACTTCCTGCCAAATTTCATGATTCTATATCAACGGGAAGTACCCTGTAGGTTTTGATTTATATTTGCGAGTATCAAAATATCAAAATATGTCGCTTAGATGGCCGTATTTTTTATTGCGTTGATTTAGAAGCTTGATTTTTTAGAGCTCCAAGGGACCACGGACTTACGTTTTTGACAACTCACTCAACTTGATACCTTGACGTGATCCTGAGAAAAAGGGTCTTGACAGACTGACGAACGGACAACGAAGTGATCCTATAAGGGTTCCGTGTTTTCCTTTTGAGGTACGGAACCCTAAAAAACAAATATTTTGTATATAGTGCACGCCACCACTGAAATCCATTTATCGCGGCGCTAGTGTCTATGTCATTGCATCAAATTGCATTAAAAAAAATTAGTTCCACAATTTTCCGCGGGCCTTCTATCGTGGCGCGCACTCTGTAGCATGTCCTGTAAAGTCTGTCCTGCAAAGATCGTTTGAGCCAAGGAAGGGCCAAGCAATAAGTACATACGACCGGTGGCGGTAGCTGGATCAGCTTGACCATCCAACAAGACTGGTTATTGCCAGAAAGGGCACGGAGAAGTAAGAGAATAATATGGCAGTAGGGTAAGTACTGCTGGCTTTTAAAAATAATAAGCAGATGATTAGTTTATTACAAGGTGAAGGAATATCTTCTTCAAGAAATAAGATGGCTATCAATCTTCGTATACCAAGAGGGTATAACGTTTGAGTGTGGTGGAGTCATCAGTGTCTAAGGCCGGCCACATACATACGGAATTCCGATTCGAAATATATAGATTCAGAATTTCGATGGCAGCAAATCCATACAAAATCAAGGATCTCTAGCACATGTACAGTTCTTGGATGGATTTGCTGCCTTCGAATTTTTGTATACATACATACATAAACTCACACCTTCTTCCCATGGGGGTAGACAGAACGTCATCTGCTACGATCCATAAATACATCCATCGAAATTTTGAAAATCATCTTTAAAATAGTGTTTCTTGTTATTAATACTTTTTTGAATAGCCTACATCGTGTGACCTGACAAAGGTCTCCCCTTTCTCATTCTAGACCTTTCTATCTTTTGCAATATCTGGCGACGTCTGCCCTGCAAACCTATCTTGATCGTCATACCACCTTCGCTACTGCCGACCTCCGCGACTCGAGGCGGTGTGCCTCGGCGTCCAGTGAGTGATGATTTTTGTCCAGCTGTAAAACAGAGTGTATTCCAACTATGAGTTAACAATCAATCTACCTTGCTTTTTCCCAACTATGTCGTGGTCGGCTCCCAGTCTAACCGGATGCAGCTGAATACCAGTATTTTATATGGAGTGATTGCCTATCTGACCTCCACAACCCAGTTACTGGGTAACACAATACCCCTTGGTAAGACTGGTTGTCAGACTTTTGGGCTTCTGACGACCCGTAACGACTGTCAAAGATCTGCGAATGATTACTTGAGTTACTTATATTTTTTTTGAATAATTAGCCTACACTGTCCGTCCCACTGCTGAGCAAAGGCCTCCCCCAAATCCTTCCATGCATTCTTTTCCAAGGCCACCTCCATCCAACCCTTGCGGTACGCGTCTAGGTCGTCTCGCCACCTCTTCCTGGGCCGGCCTCGGCGCCGCCGTCCATCCTCAGGCACCCACCGTGTGGAGACTGTTGCCCAACGGTCACGATGCATGCGGCTGACATGACTCGCCCAATCCCATTTTAGCTTGGCAGCCTTTTTGCCTACGTCTAAGATCCCCGTTTTGGAGCGTAGCGTGGTGTTGCGTATTCGGTCAGTTCGTTTTACACCTAGAATGCTGCGCTCCATTGCTCTTTGGCAAACCCCAAGGCGGTTACTTATAA
This sequence comes from Agrochola lychnidis, assembly GCA_963680765.1. NCBI lineage: Eukaryota > Metazoa > Arthropoda > Insecta > Lepidoptera > Noctuidae > Agrochola > Agrochola lychnidis. Next base: position 8,995,654 of record OY796868.1, on the reverse strand, counting down.
GGAGAATTTTATTATTAGTAAAAAAACAAACTATACCAAGTAGGTACGCATTAGGTACTGGTATACGTGACAATAACATCACTATTTAATTATGCAATAGACGTGATACCGGATTCTACGTACAGATTATTTTTTAAGTAACATATTAAATGAATTGTGGCATTGACTCGCAAGGTCCTTTTGACATAAAACTAGTAGAAATACTTACTAATAATATATTTCACTTAAATAACATACTTATTTGGGTTCATATTATGGTCGGGGAAATGAATTGTTTATCAAACTGACACAAAACGTCAATTTGCCGTGTTAGAGCGTTTTCGCACTGCATCCGATCCGAATCCGGATTCAAGATACAAATTCAATCCGAATTGGAAATGTTCAAAATTCGGACGGACAAAGATACGAATACTTAGTACTGTGGGAAACCGCTCTTATAGCAGTTTTCTAAACAACTGTCACAAGAATTATAGTTGTGATTAGAATATACGTACAATTTAAGTTGGTAGATAATAAAATTTTATAAGTATATTTTAACAATTAATTTTCGTTTTTTACTTGTTTTTTGAGAAAAAGTTAAATAAGTGCTGCAGGGGGAATTATAAGTCTCTGCATCTTTAATCTTAACGAGAAGAGCATCGGAAATTAGGCAGCAGCGTCCTTCTATTTGCTAAGAACGTTTACCTGCAATCAGCAATCCCAACAGCCAAGTCTTATGTCAAGTTTAATTAGTACTCACTTTGACCAATCATTGGGTAACATTACTGAAATAGTACCTAAGTACCTACTTAGGTATATTAGGTACTTTAGTTATATAAGCCTCCTCTTACTGCCTCGTTAATCTCGTGGTCCCAAGCTCTACTGCTGAGCAAGAGGTCCTGGGTCGATGCTCAGATTGAGCAAAATGTTATTGTTTTTTGAGTTTCTCAGTAGCAGCCTGGAATTTTGGAATTATTGTGACCGGTTGATGGCAATAGGCTTGATTGCATGGGACTTAAAACATAACTCTGTCAAACAATGACAGTTGTGATTTGAATATTCGAACACTTTTAAGTTGGTAGGCAGTATGATAAACAATTAATTGCCCTGACTTTATCAATCGCACCCAGCAGCGGATGGCGTGAGAGATACTCGAGCAAGAGTATCTACATGCTGACATGTTAAAATCTGATACCTATTACTTATATTATACCCTACCTACATGAACCAATTTCTTTTAGGTACCGCGTCGTACACTCGTACCGCTACTTATGACGAAAGTACGGGATACACGCGGTCTTTGGCGTAGAGTGCGCCATCTTTGTTTAGATTTGACGGAGTCTGATGTTTCATCTGTCCGGGGAAATGTGAAGGTAAGTAGAATCAATGGTGCCGATTCCCTTGTTCACAAACTAAACTAAATTTAAGTTCTGTGCATCTTTTTCCTTCTATTTCATTACGAAAAGGACAGAAGATAAATTTTAGTTTAGTCCTGTCAAATTAATCAGCGCTTGACGTAAATTGACGTAATTTTAGTCGGCAAGTTTTTAATCACGTCTAAAATTGTATGGAGAATGACAGGCGCTGATTAATTTGACAGGACTAAACTAAAATTTATCTTCTGTCCTTTTCATAATGAAATAGAAAGAAAAAGATGCACTGAACTTAAATTTAGTTTAGTTTGTGAACAAGGGAATCGGCACCAATGTGATACTTAATTCATTCATTAGAATTTAGATGCAATTTTTTTTTTACGTCTCCCGTGATGTGTAATCAATATGTGAAGTAATTCAAGAACATAGGTATCCAGTACGAATGAAATCGGTTGTCATGATAAATATGGGGCACGTGCGGAGGAATAAGGAACATGTGAGGATTGTTTTGAGTAGGTATGAATGTGGATGGCTTTATGAAATGCAATGTTTATTTCTGTAATTAGATCTTTTAAGACACTTCAATATTTTAGTCAATATTTTAAAACTAGGTGGCGCCAGCATTTCCTAGCAGACTGATCTCTGAGAAGAAATGCCGAAACAAACTCAGAGGACATCATGGTCGCTTTTAAATTCTAAACATTATACCTATTTACATAAGTAGGGGAAGACCACGATGGTTTGTGTGGTACCTATGTTTAAATTGTAATCATGTAAACTACTTTTCGTTTTTGAATAATAAAAAAAAATACAAATAAACGATCGATGGACTGTGAATGAATGATTTTATATAGGGTGGCAGGGACATCGACGCGAAAACTTTGACCATGGATTCAGTAGGTACACGATTCTGAAACACCGTGCGTAGAAATTTTTAGCCTGTAATAAAAAAAAAATCTGCTGTTTTACAGAAAAGTGCAATACCTACACGGTCAAAATGTATGGAAGAGCAGATTATTTAATAAAACCGACGAAAAATTTCAACGCACGGGGGTTCAGAATCATGTACTGAATCCATGGTAACAGTTTTCGCGTCGATGTCCCTGCCACCCTGTATTTGCCAGAATATAGGTACACACGGCTACACATCAAGCTATAATTTCCAGTATAAACTGACCTCGCATTTTAAGGAAATCCAAATCAATGCGATATCAGCATAAACTGGAAATTTATAGCTTGATGTGTAGCCGTGTGTACTAAGTATGACTATTAATTTATTGTAATAATTAAGATTCAGATTTATTTTGCCAACAATGTAGGTACAGGTATAAGATGATAAGTTCTGAGTTGAGCTCCACGATTACTGACAAATGCTTGCACAGACTGGACAGGTCCACTCAAATCTGTGTGGTTCTTTCCTCAAAAAACAATTTCAGACACTAATCTACATGGTCCTCATATGGCCTGACTAAAATTATGTCTGGACTTTAAAAGAGACTGACTTTTGAGTTTGTTTCGCCATTTCTTCTCAGAGATGTCGTCAGATAGGAAATGTCGACATAATCTAGCTTATTTAGCAGTGATAACCTAGTGCTGTGACCGACAGACTACCAAGTCATAGGTCTCGAGTTCGAACCCAAGGCACGCACCTCTGACTTTTCAGATTCATGTGCGTATTGTATAATTATCATTTGCTTCAAAAATGGTGAAGGAAAACATCGTGAGGAAACCGGCATGCCTGAGAGATATATTTCTCGATGGCATGTGAAGCCATGGGCGGCTTTAAAACTCTGACACCAGGTTAGTCTCACACCACACAAAAAAAAGAAAAAAAAAGCTTATTTTTTTATTTATTTCTAAATGACTTTGAAAGGTGATTCTGATATCCTATTTACAGATTAAACAATTTCATTTCATTAATAACGAATGGTTTCATTATAGGTATTCAACTTTTCAGTTGTGCAAATATTTAAGTTACGTGCATATCTAACAGCATTGAATACAGTCACAAAGTAGAAAATGACATGATAGAAACTCAAAGCATTTATTTCAATTAAACCATATACAGGCACTTTTGAATTGTCAAGGAATCGGTCAGTCAGAAAAAATAAATTATTTAAAAAAAAAAACTCGACTGCAAAAACTCATAACTGAAAAGAGAAAAACAAGCATTATAATCTATAGGATTTTGGTATTGCAGGCGGGACAAACCAATAACCTGAAATTTTGGTGAAACTTTTGTTTGTCCCCCGCTTGCAATACCAAAATCCTATAGATTATAATGCTTGTTTTTCTCTTTTCAGTTATGAGTTTTTGCAGTCGGGTTTTTTGTTTTTTTTAATAATTTGTTTTATTTCAAACTTTTTAGTTTTATTAATATATAAATATGTATATATATTTGAAATTGACTCATCACTAACTTTTATTTGATACCAATAATGTTGTTTTTTTTTTAAACCTACCCCTCCTTTTTTGTTGTATTTCATATGTTATCCATCCATCAAGCCGTTTAGGCTACAGAGCGTGCGAAAGAAATAGACATACATAAAAACATAATACATACTCTCGAAAAACATTACCCTCCTTCTGGGGCAGTCGGGTAAAAAAAGTAAGTACATATAAAGGGGGCTTCGGAGATGAAGATATGGAGATCTAAGTGTGGAAGAAAAACTCGCTGTGTTGTCCCCATTTTAATTGAAATAAAGGCAAGAGGAGGATGATGATGGACAGCCTAATAAACGACCTATGATCAGCATTTGTAACGCCGGCCATGCATGGTGATTATGAACAGCGCCATGTTAAGGGGTGGTGAAGGGGGCAAGCGTCTCGGGCGTCTTGGCCAGGGAGGCGCCAAATCATCTTGACTTAGCCGACGTTGGCACGGACGTAATAAAATCGCGGCGATTTTTTTTCGAGCACTGGATTTTCAACGCTCTGATTAGCGCCGAGAGTTGAAAATCCAACAGTCTGAAAATCCAGTGCGCGATAAAATCCCGCCGCGATTTTATTACGTCCGTGCGATGTCGGCTTATACTGTGTATTGATGTTAGTCTAGTGCTAGTTCGTAGCTACCGCCGTATCAGCCCTATCAATGATATGGGGATCCCAAGCTACAGGGACCCGCCGAGGCGCCTTGTGGAAGTAAAAAATTATGCTTTTTGAAAAGAGTGATTGTAATGAGTGATAACCTAACGAAAATTAACAGAAACAAATTACAGTCCAATTTTCAAGCTCTTTCATTAGTTAAGTAAAATCACATAGAAAATGTATGTTATCCAAGTCAGAGTGCTCAAATTTTTGAGCTCGCTTCGCTTCGCAGTCTTGCATTCTTATAATAAAATCATAAGGACAGCTTAACCTAGTATCCCAGTTAGGATGCTCCAATTTTCTAGCTTGTTTCGCTCACTCTTGTATTTTCTTAGTAAAATTACAATGAAAACTTAACCTATCCCGGTCCAGTATTGCTTACTTTTTGATAAAACCGGATCTGAATCATGAATGCGTCAAGTTTTAAGCTCGCTTCGCTCGCTCTTGCATAGTCTTAGTGAAATTATAATGACAGCATTGACAGCTTGACCTTCCAAGTCAGTAGTTATGCTTATATATTTATTTAGTAAAAAAAAAACCCTCTTTTGGAGCTTTACTGTAGTCGGATAAAAAGGGCCCTAACACATTTGATTTAGATCTCCTTTATGACTAGCTGCACCACTGGTCAAGTGTCGAATTCAGAAACTCTGATTGTGAGGTATGTTAAGGTTACAGATAAAGGGAATCGATTTTCAATAAACCAAGAAAGACTTAGCAGTTTAAGTTTACTTTCTATTGAGCAGAGTGTAACGTGATCGCTTAGTTTATTATAGAAAATAATCGTCAATTTTGCCACACTGAAAGCAAGGCAAATCAAATTTTAGTAAGTGTGAAATCATACCTTTTAATTTTGTATTTCATACGTCAATACGGATAAATAAAATGATTAATCTATAATAAAATACTTGAAATAATGTATTAGTTAATTTCTCCCAGTATTCGCATTAGGGGTTTATTATTTAAAATATGATTTTTTATAAAAAAAAGAAAGCTACTTATAATAAAACATGGTGATATTTAAAGATACTCAAATCCATACCTGCTTACGGCAAAGTTAAAATATGAAATGACAGAGTATATAAAAAAATCATATTTTTGTAGAGGCTTCGCCCCGGGCGCAGTTTTATATTCACACGGCTTTGGGTAGGTTCCCTGAAAGAGGAATCTACCAAACCGTCTAAGTGAAAAGCGTAATAAAATTGTAATAGCGCTTGTAAGACATGTTTCGACTACCTATATACCTAGCCTGGCTGCCTTTCCGCCACAGATTTGCAAATATTAAGCTAAGCTAGCGACTAAAAAATTTTTCGCCGGTTATAAAAATAAAAATTGCTGTTGTATAGAAAAGTGCAATATACGTACGCGGTCAAAATGTATGGAACAGCAGATTTTTTTTAAATAACCAGCGAAAAATTTCAATGCAATGGGGGTTCAGAATCATGTACTGAATCCATGGTAACAGTTTTCGCGTCGATGTCCCTGCCACCCTGTATAGCGTAGTTTGGCTTAGCTCTAGTAGAAAAGGGTTTAAAGAAGCTAAGTTTTTTTCAAACGCACAAAGCGCATCTTCATATCACGTCCTACCTGCTCCGCTACACCACTTAAAGTTCCAACTTTAGCAGCTTTCCTCCCATTTTTAAAATCCCAGAGAGTAATTTGACATTTCAAGTGTTTGTTTTTTCAATTTGAAGTTTGACATTTGCATCTGTCAAATTAGTCTCTGGGATTAAAAAACGAACTGTAGCTATGGTTGAACTAGACGATAATGCCCGTTTTAACTAACACTAGGCGACACCTTAATGAATGCCCTATTTAAACCGCACTAGGCGACACCTTAATGAATGCCCTAATTAAACCGCGCTAGGTGTCGCTTAGTGTAAATGAAAACCTGCAATAGTATCGTAGTTTAGCTTCATCGCCTCGCTACTTCGCATATCTCTGGTGGAAAGGCAGCCTTAAAACCGTGGTGAAGGAAACAAGACATGTTCTTCATATTAGCTAGGTACCTAATTTACTTAAACACCTTCTTTTTGTAGAGCGTCTGTTAACGAAATTGATGTGGCAGCTGTTTTACTAACCACCTTATTATTTTCTATCGATGAATGAATGATAAAATGAAGAACTTAATTACCTAAGTAACTACATTTCAAAATCTATTTCAAAAAGATCTTGGCTAACACAAAACTAAATTACATAAAAATAACTCCATAAACGTAAGGCTTGTAAAGTTAAAGAGTTTACTTTACTCGCAAACTTCAATAACCGAGCTTTACCGAACATCTTACATTAAGAAATTTCATTAATTCGGTGGTAGCACATTAATTTAACATAAGATCGAACTATCGACGCCTACCTATCGCATCGCGAACCGAGATCACAAAATAAAAATAAAGAAATGAACGAACACGTCTAGAGGCGGGCAGTTTACATAAACATAGAGATCACGCCCCCAGTCAAAACATTCAACAGAGAACGCATAAAAATAACTAAAATAAGACACCGGTCCGGCTAGAGAAGTAACCGAAAAATCCTGTCTGTATAATTACGTGGAGCTACCACTCGATCTACCGGCGAGCCAATTTAAATTTACTGCGAACGGCGCACGTGTCCTACAAAATGAAATCCCACTACCGCAGAGGAACACGCACGAAAAAAAATTGTAGAAAAATATACCGCAGGCGCCACCCCCTGAACGTTAGTGGCTGCTTACTTCAACCACGCCTGTTTCTAAGCGCTACTCTACCTTTCTCTTTCGCACTTGGTAACTCAACATACTGCTGTCTCAGTTGTGTATGCGCGGCCGCCGGAAAACGCCAGCTTTTTCGACAGTACGCGTTTGTGCGTCGCGCGTGTTGGGTGTGTTGAACCGCCGTCGCGGTGTGTTGTGCAGTGCCGTGTACAGGGTGCCGAAGTGGCGGGTTTCCTTGCCGCAGGACGGGGGGCCCATGCCCCCTTTCATCAGCACCACATTGGTAAAAGTTAGTGTCCTGTGTCTTAGTTAGACTGTTTCGTGGAGTGCAACTATGCCGTATGGAGGTTGTTGTCATCATGTTATGTTTTTTTTTCTATTATATTTATGTAAATACATCGTAACAGTGGTAAATATGTGTTTTGTGATGTATTCTTTTTTTTTCTTTATTGTTATTGTTTCCATTTTTATTTTTCCCGTTTAGTACTGCCATAAAACTTGTTTGTACCAGACACTAAGTTCATTAGTAACCATTTTATCATTTGAAAATGTATCACTTCACTCAATACTAAAGTCATTGAAATAAACTAAAAAAAGTAGCTCTACATTTTCTTTTTTCTTCTAAACTCTACCTCAATTCAGATCTATGCCTATCAAACTAAGTTCTAGACATAGAGAAAATATCAGCCGATGGTCTATTTATATGTGGTTACCACAGATAGTTTCAGAATCGACTCTTATCTTAGGCCTAGGCTATACAAGATAGGCCTACAGCTCTCGCACATTATTTTGCAATGTTACTGCATGTAACTTGCTCTACTACTTACCATTTACAAAAAAATATGGCTCGACTTGTCGTAAAATATGTCTAGGTCTTGTATTCTTACTGTCAGTAACATTGAACCACTTTTTCTAATAGTTTTTGTGTAATTTTTTCCATTGTAACATAATGTAAGAACAATTTCTTATACTAATCCGTTATCAATAAAAATATTAATCTTTTCAATGTCAAGATTCATAGACAGAGTGAGAAAAATAAAACACATTTATGTTAAAGAAACCAGATAATAACAAAAATGGTTGTAAAAGTTATGAATGCTGTAAATTGCAATATGAAGAACAGATTTCACAACAGAGAAAGGCCAAAAAGAAAAAAATACAATATCAAAAATGTTACAGAGATTCCCTCCTCCTTGTATGCCAGCTTTAGTTTTCTTCAATTACAAATATTATAAATGAGCAAAAAGAGGAACTTGCAGGTACAGATATAACTACAATAAAAGATCTGACAAAAATCCTAAAATAAGCTAAGAGAGATTTAGAAATCATACAGTATTACAATATCCAGGATAGCAACTAAATTGACAAATTTTGATAAAAAAGTACTAAAATTTTCCTACCGTAACAATTGATAACACCGTAACGTTCAAGCAACAATAGCCATTTATACTTACATAAAGGACAAAACAATTTTGCCACGAGCCTAAAGAATAAAGGAGCATTACGTTTCCAAAATTCGTAATGCCTTTATCAATGAATCTCCACAAACAGGTAAATTCAAAGAAGCCTTAGATAAGCTTCTTTAAAACACTTTAAAACATTCAAAAGTTTTGTCCCTTACTCAACAGGAAACAGAACAATACAAAATTAAAAAGTATAATCGCAAAACTTCCAAACTCTTTGGTAAATCCTTTTTGGGATCAACTGTATGATCTGCTTAATTTTTTGAGGAATTAGAAATGATAATCTTCCCTTCTAGTGTAAAGCATGATTAAATTTGTGTATAATTTAAAACAGTTATATACTTAAGATGGGAAGATTTGATGCAAAAACTGTAAAACTACTCTTTCATAGAAAACTTTTATTACTCTGGGTAGATTTGCATACGGCTTACTATCAGATGCTTGTGAAACAGTTAATTAGTTACTGGTAGTTATTTTTGCACTTAATTTGTTATGAACGGTATAATAAAGAAAAAAATGCATGCAGAGACAGTTTATTACCCTTTTATTACCCAGGAAATCTCTCAATTTATAAAAGAATCATCCATGTAGACAATGATTGTCTTCACTGAAGAAATTTTGTAATTTTTTTATTTCTTGATTTTATTCTTATTTGGACAAGTTTGGGTTATTAAACAGAATCTCTTTTTTTAATCTTCGCAAGCAGCGCTATATATATTTAAAAAAATTAGTCATAGAAATGATGTGTAATCCAATTTCACCCATGAACTTAAGCAATTTAAATATAAATATAGTGTAACACTTACTATAGTTAAACAATGTTGTAGTTATGAAATCATTGATAGTGGTAGACTTTAGAATAGAAAAACTATCGGCAGGCAGGATGAAAGGTATCAGATCTTTTATGACAGGCAAGATACCAAATCACATCATTCGAATCGAATGCAATCCGAAAATTATATTTGCTGGATTCAAATTCAAACACAACCTAGTTTTAGGCGAACGTTTCATAATTTTGCCAATAAAATACGTTAAGAGGAAAGTTTTGTCAGTAAGTCAAGGATTTACTTTAATCGGCTTAACTGATTGATATGCCACTTTCACTATCGGATTATTTATAATATCCAGATCGTCTTAATACCTTCGTTGATGTACAAGATTAAATAAATATTCATCTTTGGTACAGTTACCTATTTAGCAGAACAAGGAAATTGCAGCTAGTTACAGCTGTTTTCCTTTTCATCTACTTCATCATTCCATGTTTTTACTGAATTGGGTTTATAAGTACTCAGTGTAGGTACTGCTACTTAAAGTACTTCTTTCACCTACAATTCACAATTCATACCAATTTCAGAACAATCTGTCGGTACTATTTTGTTTTTGATGGAACTAACGTCGGTAGAGTGGTTAAAGCCATAGGTTTAGGCTATAGGTTTAAACTTTAGAATTATTTATTGCATTCTTTGATAGACATGGATTTGTAATACAAAATAATGCCTTCAAGTTATAAATCGGGAAGTCTCGACTTTGGTTGCAGCAGCTTCATACTAAACATTTGTTATCCATAGTGATTTTTCTCTCTACATCAAAGTTACTTGTGTTACCGGAACCGAAAGCTTTATCATCGGCTGAACTATAATTATCCTATCTGTTATCAAAACTTTTCTGGGCAAGAGTCTTTGGTTTATTCCTGTTGCTAACAGAAAATTTGTGTCAAAAAAATTGTTAGTACTCTTTTTAAAGGCGCCAGCTTCTTATAGACAAGATACTACTTGAAAAATCGCTGTAACAATGAGGTTTAGGCCACTGCTTGTATTAGTTTACTTCTAAGGCTTTCCAGTTGCTGTTTATTCTTAAGATTTTACTATGATGCTTTTTCCCAAAGCATATCTTACCTACAGAAAGTTGTCTTGTAGTTTAATTTTAGCCTATCGTTGGCCCAGAAATTAATTAGCGATGTAAAAGCTTGTTACAGTAATATGTGTTTATACGCTGCAAGAGCACAAAAGATTTCAGTAAGTACGACTCTTTAATGTAATATTTTCCGTTCTGAAATCTAAGAACTTAACCGGAGTGGTCACTATAAAAATTGAGCGACTTTGTAAGTACATAGTTGTCCAATACCTTTTATAGAGTTTGCAGTGAGTCACCCTGTTGCTATAACTTTTACAAGACAGTATTACTTAGATTTCTACTTTTGCACTATTGTGTTGCTTTAAAGACCGGTCTGTTCAAGTAAAGTATCATTATCTGTATGGTTAGAGTAGCAAAAATACCACATAATTTAACAAGCTATAACATCGCATACCGTCGGGAAGACGAAATTATTGCTATCTTTAAAAACCGATACATTTTTATTGCGCGTTGCTTGAAAGTACTGTATAATTCTTACTCAGCCTCATGAGAGAAAACCGACAAGGTTACATTGTTTTTTAGTATCAAGAGTTCTTAACCATATACACCTGTACTTGTGGTAAGGTAATAAGTAAGGCTTTACTCTTTAGTTAGCCCGGATCCTTGCTGCATGTAAATTGGTTCAGCGGTTTCTGAGTAATTGGATGACAAACAGACATTTTAGCGTTAAAATGTTGTGTTTAATAAGTTCACACTTTGTTTTAAAAGTTCTGAAGTTTGTTTTTTTATGTAAACTCAAGATTATGTGGTTATTTTTACGCATGTTTTAAATATTTCGTGAAAATAACTTTGTGAATGCTTTTTCATAAGTTCTGAAGCTTTAGTTAACGGTAGTTAGTTTAATATTTCGTTTTTGCATTAGTTTTTTCTGATAAATCTTTATAACACAAAAAGTTTTCTAAATGTAGGTATTTTCCTTTTCTTTTTTTGTCCAGAATAATAAATACTTTGATAGGTATTTGGATTTTACTGTGTGTTTGTATACCAAGTAACAATGAACTTGAGTTCTACCAACCGTTGTTTTCCATACAATGCAATCGCATTTACAATTAAATCGAATAATTTACTTAACCAGGACGATTTTTGAAAATACATTCAGAATATAAAGAATTTTTGTGAAAATAGGTTACTTAGTTTCAGGAACTTGTGATTTTTGACTGGTTGCTGAGTGAAATTACTGTGCTTATAATATAGTTATAGGCTCACCGCTTAACTGAGTTAGTGCGCGGTGCGGGAGGGGTGACAGTTGTCATAAGTTGACGAATCACTGAGCTCTCGCATCACGACACCACACCTCTCCCGCACCGCGCAGCTACCTCAGGAACGGACTCAGTTAAGCGGTCGGTCTGTTGTGCTACGAATCTTCTTTTCGTCATTTTGTTGAAAACAATGTTGTAGATAGGCAAAGTATTTTGGATATGACTGCCCCATAAATTTGGTGTCCTCAGTGCCTTCTGTTTAATAATGTATGACCTGAAAAATCTTAGGGGTCCCCGAAACGATCAATTGCCATCAATTTCAATTGTTGTAATATTGTCAATCGCTTCAATTGCATTTGGGAGACGATCAATTTGCGCATCAATGTCGTATCAATGACGTAAAAATTTACAATTGTAATTGATCATTTCGGTGACCCATATTATGTGTGACATACGTCTACTTTACAAAATGGTTGCCATTTAAAAATATACTCTTTGACATTCTAAGGGCCGGCGCCCAGTGGCGGCACGGCATGGCAAGGGATTTTCATGCAACGAATAGAAATGTAATTTAATAGCATGACAATAAAATTTCAATTCCAACGGCAACGATGCCGCGGTATCCTTAAGCATGCCGCGACGTCCTTAGGCATCATCATTGAAATTTCAATTTGACTGTCATACATATAAGTTTTATTTCTATTCGTTGCATAAAAATCCCCCCTTGCCATGTCGTGCCGAAACTGGGCGCCGGCCCTCACATTAATTAATCTACTTAACTATCTGACGGTTTGCAAGTCTGCAACACTTAAGTCATTTGTCATTATCTTAAACCAGTTTTAACAGAGATAACACTGTCAGATTAATATTAATACCAAAATCCACAGGCTAAACAGCGTGACAGCGGTAAAATTTAACCGAAGAATCACACGCACCGCCGCGTATCCATAACGGCTATTATTCCGTCACAGAATTTGTGAACGCGACTGAAATGGCGCGCGACCAATCGGACGTTCAGATTTGAATATGGAATGTAAAACCGCGGCGACCTTCATAAATTTAGCCAATAAATGTCACATGTGAAAAAATGGTGGATATTCTTTTTTTAAAAGGGCGCCCGCTTCACTTGTCATTGTATATTTATAAGGTGTAATAACAATGTGATCTGTCAAAGTTGTGTATGAAGAATTGATAAAGGGAGTTTTTATTCATCAGTTTGTCTTGTAATGTGTTTGGTTTGTAATGTGTTAGGATATGTGAACTTTAGCTTGGTGTATCTTCAATTCTACACCTTCACTATGCTTCTTAAAGGCAATTCATAAATAGCGCGTACCTACCACTCTCTCAAGAGATTTCCAGTCAACCAACCTGCGTTAGGGAGTAGGTACTGTGAGCAACTAACTTGGCTGCGGCACTCGGGATCGTGTGAAGTGTGAGAAATTAAAGAAACTTTTGGAAAAACAGACTATAATTAAATCAACAGTATAAAGCAAAAGACAATATTACGCGACCGGCGCCAGGGGCTCAACTCGTTTTTCTTACAACAAAAGCACACCATACGAAAATCCTAATTTAAATATAAAATGTTCCAATGTTCGGATACCATAGAGCGTTCTTGCCAGCCTGCATAATGTGTGAGGTTGAATTTCAATGATAAGTCCTCACAGTACCTACTTCTTCTTCCTTGTAAACAGCTTCAAGTATAGTTTAAACGCTACCTATTTCCAAAGGGTTAGTTACAGTTCGGCAATACATATAACCCCGCTTTATTTACAGTCCAGACGTTTACGTACTCTTTGACGATCACGAGTTGCTAACCGATCGTAACTCCTAGCATTTAAACGGAAAATGTAATTGAAATTTATCTGCTTCTGGTTCGAAATAAGTGCTTGGTGGCTTGGTACCTAGCTGAAGGTGTAACACCCAGTGCCGGTAATAACATATGTTAATAAAACTTTATTCAAGCTAAGCTTTATCGATCGTAAAACTCAATTCCATTATGTTTGTGCCCGCAGTGCTACCAATTTTATGATGAACGAAGTATTGAGTACCTACCTATAGGAACTCACATACGTGATTTACGTTGGTACTTCGGTGTAGGTACTCTTTTACGTGTTTTCAGAGCTAGTTCGGACGTAAATTCTTGTTTCTAAAGCATTTGTAATGCTCTGAACGTTTTTGATTCTGTTTTGTGATGTGTGAAAGAAAATGGCGTTTAAATTCTGTGTTGAATTGGATTGGTTTGGTTGGGGCAATAGAAGGGGTTGGTTTGTATTGTATTGTATGAAACTTGTTTCTATGTATTTATCTGTTTGGCTTTATTTACAATATATTCTGTCAGTGTGTGTAGGTAATTGTTCTGCCGTAATACCCTATATGTCATCAGCATGCTTAGCATGACCACAATAGTAACGGGTTTTTTCGACGGAAGAATAGACAAAGTGACAGATGAACAATCACAATCTGTCATTTTATCTATTCTTCCGTAGACAAAACCCGTAGCAAACCCGTTTCTATGGTTGTCATGCTATGCATGCTGGTAAAGAGTTACCCTAATACAGTGTGATTCTTCATAATGTGCACATTTCGAAATGAGGGAATCTATGCTTAATTTTAACGACAAAAAATATTTAAAAAATCTAAATATTTTTTATACTTTTCACGGAATTAAAAAAAATGTAACAAAACTGTCTAACTTTTAAACTGAATCAGCTATCGCGATGAAACAAACTCCATAATGATTAAAAGTAAGTAGGCGTCCACATAAAATTAAAATTGAGAAAAAAACTACCCTTAATTGAAAATAAACATGTTTTTTTAGTAAAAATCTGTATTTTTTTCATCAATTTTTACAATAATTGTAAAATTTATGAATAAGATGCCCAAGGGAATAGAAAAAATAAAAATATTTGAAAAAAAAAAAACAAAAAAAAAATTGACCATTTTTTCCGTCGATAAAATTAAGCATAGATTCCCTCATTTCGATATGTGCACATTATGAAGACTCACACTGTATACTAATCAAGCAAATATTGTTCTTGTTGTTGTATTATTTACCTTATTTATTTTTTTGTATGTAGGTATAGGTAGGTACTTTATCTTCAATTGACAAAATTAAAATACTAAACTATTGAGATTACGACTATGAACTTATTAACGAGGGACTAGTTTGAGTATCAAAGTCAGCCTTGCATTACTCGTTGCATTTCACAAGCCCTTGTCATTGCAATTTAAACCTTATATCAATTACATAAAACTGACAAGACGTGCACTCGTGATTTGTAAGAACTATACCAAGTTGCTGAGAGGCTTAAAATTTTAGTAAAGCTGATATCATTTTTGTTTCATTCAACGCTCACACGACACCGACAAAATGACTGAATTAACGTTCATCTACTCCTTTCATTTAATTTCTCGATCATTTGGTAGGCGAGTGCTAGACACGAGTGCCAAAATCCAACATCGTTGGATCAGTTCAGTAAGGAGTCCCCGAAACGATCAATTGCAATTGTCAATTTTTACGTGATTGATATACATTGATGCGCAAATTGATCGTCTACCAAATGCAATTGAAGCGATTGACAATATTACTAGAATACAAATTGATGGCAATTGATCGTTTCGGGGACCCCTTATGTTTTTTTTTAACTTTTGATTAATTTTTAACCGACTTCCAAAAGGAGGAGGTTCTCAATGGGGTTAAAAACTGAAAGCTCATAGCAGATGGCAGCACAGTTGTGCGTCTTTAGTCCGCCATTGTTGTTTATGTTTTCACTGTTATGTCGATATCGTTTATACGAAAACTATACAAAAATGTATGCGATTTGGAGTGTAATACAACTAAAAGCGGAGTTAAGGAAAAGAGATGCGTCTACCACGGGTTAAAAAGCAGCTTTAGTGGAAAGGTAAATAAATAATGACCATTTTATATTTGATAGATTGTTTTGTTTACATTATTTAAAAGTCCTTTTTTTGTTGAAGACTGGAGGCATACGACAAGAATAACTTGATCAGAGTTGAAGAAGAGCTTGAGGATGATAACCCTAACATTCCTGCCCTGAAAAAGTTCAGGGATGTCAATTCTAGCACTGATCTTCCAGCGCTATCTAAAACCCACATTCAAGAGTTTGCTGAAGGTAAGTTTTCATACAGTGATCAACTGATGATGCATTCGACATCTTCCTTTGTGAATTCAACTATAAAAAAAGCGTGTAATATACTTAATTTAATTTTAATATTATTCCAGGTTTCAAATACCTCCTAAAGGGAAAATCCTCTATGAAAATAGGAGCTTGGTCAAGCTAATGATCGTAACTATAATTATTTTCATGCACAATGCAAGGCACAAATGAAAAGATTAATGTATAATGTTATACTCAAGATGAATAAAATTGGTATGATAATGTGAAAGTCATTGTGGATGTGCAGCTGGAAGTGACTTGGAAGCACACTGTAAACATATCTTCACAGTCCTCCACGGTATAGAGGATATAGTATGTACAAAGATTATAATTACCTATGCATAAAGTATGCACAGAAAAATTAATAATGTTCAAACAACCAAAAACAACATCATTTTATACTGAGTATCTCCAACCAGCAATTTACGATAAATACTTATAAATATTATGATACTGTAATAAAACCAAATTAATATTATATACAATGTTTTATTTATCTCCAATGCATATTACATAATACATTCTCTAAAGTTACAGCACATAAGACAAATAAAAAATATCTTTGATGCGAGGGGCACAAAATTGTGATGTTTTTGTCAAACCTAACAAACGTTCAACATGAACGCATTGACTTATTTATAGGTTAGCCTACAATTGTTTACACATTACATTTCTTTTAAAACTACACAATATACATTTATAAGTGCAACAATTACTTAAAAGCTAACACCACATGCACTGTATATTTGAATTTTACATTTTCATGATTGCAATTAATTTCTAATAATGGCTGATCTAGAATTATGTAAAAACAAAGCAATAATGCAATAAACTAGGATCAAATATTTGGTTTACATTAAATAATAAATTAAAAATTAAATTACATTGAAATAAATAATTTTCAATAGTAATATTCTTCACATGACTTCCATAATACTTTATTTTGTGAGCCATTAATTAATGTTGAACACACAAAATAGAACTTTTGATAGGTTTCAAAGTCTGTGTAGAAAGCAATGATACTGTCATTGTTTTTATAGTTCTTTATAGATCCATAAATGTACACAAAATTCACTTGAGTATGTCTTGATGATACAGTATGTTGGTCCCACTTTGGCCCATCATCTGGCTCCAATGGTGTGCTAGGAAAAATTTCTATTTCGTTAAACATTGTAAGTTCCTCGTCTTTATACTGCTCTTCATAACTATCACGGGTTTGAACATGGCTAGGTCCAGCAATTTAATTACTATATGTATCAAAACATTGTTTTTTCTCATTTCTCTGTAAGTCTATTTGCTCTGTCTTCAGCTAAGGGGTTGACTCGTTTGACTTTAGTAAAAGAAAAATATAGGGTACAGCAGTCTTCTTGACCCTTTGGTATATATTTTCATCACCTAGAACAGACAAAAAGGATCTATGATCTACTTATCTATGTGCGAAACATAAAATACAAATATGATAAGTGGAAGATATATTTATCTATTTAGCCCGTAATGTCCCACAGCTAGGCAAAGGTCTCCCATTCCCTTTTCCACACACGTTTGTCCACTGCCATTGCGGGCCAGTCCTTTCGGTAGGATTCAGTGCAGGATATGTGTTAATATTAGGTAGTTTGGTATGAAGGTATTAAATACAATGCAATAAAGCGAATGCTGCATAGATGCTTGCTACTTAGACATACGAGTATTTATTTTGGTCGATTAAAAGATAATCTTAACAACACAACCTTAGTATAATGTATATAAATAAATATCCACAAATGCCTATAATGAAAACACACTTAAGTTCTCTGTATTATGAAAAACAGCGTCACCTATATATGCATTTGTCTGATAGAAGTCTTCAGGTTTAAAATGTATAGCACATAACCTCGACGAATTATTTGGTTTCCAATTTTTTCTTCGGAGAGCTCTCTCCCACACTTTTCTTCTTTTAAGATCTTTGGGGTATACATGGGTCCCCGGATTTTTGCGGTCAACAGCTGCGCAAAGGGACATATTAATTAATTAGGCGTAAAAGAAGTTGATTGTTTACAAAAAATGTATGGATATTGACAGCTAGCTGTCAAATTTACGGACGCACAATGATAGCGACATCTGAAGTGAGCAAATGGCAGTTTTTATCCCCATTCAACAGTATGTTTTTTTTTTTGTATGTTTGTTACGCGATAATTCGGCCAATTATGAATTGTTTTTAATGATTCTTTTTTGTTTGGTAGGTAATACTTCAGAGGTGGTCCTATATAAATTTTAATAACTTTGCTTGGGCAGTTTTTGAGTTTCTTCAATAATATGTATTTTTTCCCACTTAGTATGTGGATTATATGTTAAGTTCCTCTCACTGTTATTTACATAGCAGGTTCGATGTGTGAGGTAAATACCACAACTAAAAAGTGAAAAATAAAAACGTTTTACAAAAAAAAAACAACCGACTTCCAAAAAAAACACTACAAAGTGAAAAATAACTTTAATTTCGGAAGTCGGTGGCAAAAAACTTAAATTCAAAACCAAAGACACCGACTTCCGAAATTAAAGTTATTTTTCACTTTGTAGTGTTTTTTTTGGAAGTCGGTTGTTTTTTTTTGTAAAACGTTTTGTGTTCAGACATTTCACTACGAAAGATGCCACAAAAAGTTAAGCATCTGATACTTATCTACTAAGAATTCGCTCTTCGTTTGTTCTATCGGTTCTTCTAACACCATCTCCTCCGCAGGACGTGGCGAGGCAGGCGGCGCGATGGCGTGCGCCGGCTGCGAGAAGCCGATCCTGGACAAGTTCCTGCTGCACGTGCTGGAGCGCGCGTGGCACGCCGCGTGCGTTCGCTGCGCCGACTGTCGCGCGCCGCTCGCCGATAAGTGCTACTCGAGGGATAACAAGCTGTTCTGTAGGAATGATTTCTTTAGGTAAGTCTAAATTCAGAAATCAACACTTATTGAACATAAAAAAAATATGAAATGTAGTCCCCATATCCCGCCAAAAACTTACCACTTCTTGCTATATCAAAGAGTACTTACCTACTCTATGAGATATATCGTTGAGATAGTATAAATAGGTATTCCTCGTCAGTTTTTGAACGTTAATTACTACCTTATGGTGCATAGTTATGACGAGGAGTAAAATCACTATATCCAAGATAAGAGTGCTTGGGAACATGCTGGTCCTGCTCCATAGGACAATTTAGAATCAAGACAAAATCAAACTGGTTGTCAAAATTTATTATTTTGTGTTTTATGACATTGATTTTACATTCTGTGATTACTTCCTCACACACTGACTTCCATTTTCCTAAAATTTTGTAATTAATAATTACAAAATTTTAGGAAAATCGTCTACTTTTACAATGTTTGTAAATATGTGAGCACCATGTATCTATCACATACTAAATTATCTGTCGTTGCTTCATTTTTAATTCTTTTTACCTATTGTGGTATAGTAATTTTATTCTAGGTGAATCGTCTTCACATATAATAATTATTTAACTAATGTACGTACATATACAAACGATTGTAAAATATTTTAAAAGAGTAACGGTGGAGTTTCTTGCCCATTCTTCTCCATACGAAAACTACCTTTTGGAAGGGGCGACTAGAATCAATTTTATTATTTTTGTAATTTTTGACGTCCAAAAGTGCCATACATGGGCCTATTTGAAATAAATGATTTGACTTTGACTTTGATACTTTAGAGAGGATTTCTAAAGTGATTTTACTCCTCGTCCATCACAATCAATTCACAATCCTCGTGAATTGATTGTGATGTAGGTATCTAGCTAAGTACCTACTGTTGGACATGATCATCATTATTCAAGTTTGTATACTGTATTTAGATTAGACGGATTTTAATATTAGGCAAAGTTAGTAATGATACTGCATTATTATTTCACGAAAGCTAGCATTGATCAGCTGTGTGAGACGTTTGGACTATCCAGCAGTTAACTTTATCAAATGAATTAAGTACTTATTCAAATCAAAATGGTTTGCCTCGGAAAGCACGTTAAGCCGTTGGTCCCGGCTGTCATTTGTAGATCTTTGACAGTCGTTACGGGTAGTTAGAAGCCCAAAAAGTCTGACAACCAGTCTTACCAAGGGGTATCGTGTTACCTAGTAACTAGGTTGTGAAGGTCAAATAGGCAGTCGAACCACGTAAAATACTGGTATTCAGCTGCATCCGGTTAGACTGGAAGCCGACCCCAACATAGTTGGGAAAAGGCTAGGCAGATGATGATTCAAATCAAAATGGTTGTCAGTGAAAATTCTATAAACACAAACCTTAAGAGCGTTCATCCACAAAGTTGGCAACGTCGCAAATAGCTGTCAAATATTTACCTGTTTGGCAATATTACTGTATGGAAATAAGAAATATGGCTAACTAGTGAACTAGAATATTAATAATGAATTGCAATTATAACACTGAATTTGATATTGTAACCGTTTTAGGTGTAAAAAATCCAAATACTTTTTTTACAAAACTAAATATTCGGTGTTACGGTATTAATTATTGCATTTCATAATCAATATTTTAGTTCACTAGTTAGCCATATTTCTTATTTCCATACAGTAATATTGCCAAATTAATTAAAACAGCGAAATATTTGACAGCTATTTGCGACGCTTTTAACACACGTGCTAACTCGAAAGTGTCGACACATTACGACTAAAATCTATCTATAATGACTAGGTACGTTACTAAATTCCACAGACAAAGCGTCTAGCGAAGGAGCGAGTGTGTAACCGCCATATTAGGTTCGACGCGAACTTGCGATTACTACGCGAACTATTCAGGAATTTAAGAACGTTAATATGGATAGAGCTTAAACTTTAGCACGCAAAGACGATTTGGTGCACACGATGTAGTCTTGATTGACTTTAGTGTGTTACGTAAACGATCACACATCAGTACGTAACACACTAAAGTCGGATTTGAAGTAATAACTACCTTGTGATAGTGATGGAACGGAATTAGGAGTCACAGTCACGCAAACGTAATAAGGGGTTAACCATAGGTACACCTCTGATTAACACTTCGGGAATATATGCGTGATGTTATGTTATGTTTACGAAATTGCATTATGGGGACTTAGAGACATGCGTGACATTATGTTATGTTTACAAAATTGCATTATGGGGACTTAGAAACATGCATGATGTTATGTTACGTTTACGAAATTGCATTATGGGGATTAGGAGACATGCGTGATGTTATGTTGTGTTTACGAAATTGCATTATGGGGACTTAGAGACATGCGTGATGTTATGTTATGTTACGAAATTGCATTATGGGGACTTAGAGACATGCGTGATGTTATGTTATGTTTACGAAATTGCATTATGGGGACTTGGAGACATGCGTGATGTTATGTTATGTTTACGAAATTGCATTATGGGGACTTAGAAACATGCGTGACATTATGTTATGTTTACAAAATTGCATTATGGGGACATAGAAACATGCGTGACATTATGTTATGTTTACAAAATTGCATTATGGGGACTTAGAAACATGCGTGATGTCATGTTATGTTTACGAAATAGCATTATGGGGACTAGGAGACATGAGTGATGTTATGTTATGTTTACGAAATTGCATTATGGGGACTTCGAGACATGCGTGATGTTATGTTAAGTTTACGAAATTGCATTATGGGGACTTAGAGACATGCGTGATGTTATGTTATGTTTACGAAATAGCATTATGGGGACTTGGAGACATGCGTGATGTTATGTTATGTTTAAGAAATTGCATTATGGGGACTTGGAGACATGCGTGATGTTATGTTATGTTTACGAAATTGTATTATGGGGACTTAGAGACATGCGTGATGTTATGTTATGTTTACGAAATTGCATTATGGGGACTTGGAGATAGCTACCTACTTCCACAAGTGTATCATCATCATATGTATTCTAGTCCCCTTACCCGGCAGCTGTTTTAAAAATGATCAGCGCAACGAGTCTTCTTCTGCCATATATCTCTCAGCCATCATGTTAGTACCTAGTAACCTCCTGCCTAGCCATTTTATCTTTCACACAATCCATCCATCACTTCTTTGGTCTTCTACTACTCTTATAGTTATTCAATGTTTCCCATATTGCATCTTTTTGTTGATATGAAATGCAAAACTTACTTAAAAATCGTTTCGTACACTTTTAAAGTATCGCCAAAATAACCAAAGCTAACTACCACGAACATCCTAACTTATTTATAAATATATGCATATTCGGTAGGTCTGAGAAACGATCGTAATCTATTTTTCATACTCCTAAGTGATAAGGGTGGTCCACCCCAAACATTTATATGGCAAAACAACGTTTGCTAGGTCAGCTAGTATAATATTATAAATGCGACAGTGAGTTTGTTTGTTTTTTACGCTTTCGCGCTAAAACGGCTGAACGGATTTAGATGAAATTTTGCACATGGATAGACCATGACCTAAGTTAGGACATGGGATAGTTTTTATCCTGATATTCCCACGGGATCGAGAATAAATATTGTTGAGCAAACAGGACCTAAATACTTAAATATTATAGTTTAACACCTTTTTGGTCAAATAATTAGTAGAATAGTAGGTAGTGGTAGCTTCATAGCAGCATCTGGTGTTATAGTTTTAATTAATTATTTTGTAGCAATTATTAATATTTTTATTAGATGGGAACGGGTTATAACTGAAGTTATTGCACCGATGATATTTATTTATAGAAATCTCTTTATATAGAATACTTTAGAGCCTAGGTTCCGAACCTGGTGGTAGTTACCCGCGGGGTAAATCAGTTATTCTGTGGGGGTAACAAAGAACCTAATAATTAAGACGTAATCTAATAAAATACCTAGCTAAAAATAAGATATGATAGATCGCCGCGCAGTAAGTACCTTTCAAATTTATGATCTCAACTCATTTTTCCGAAAACCTAGTGCCGAATATCCTGTTAAAAGCTTACAGAGCTTTAAAAATACTTATACCCTTTGCCACCACCTATATAGATGTGAGAGTGGTTTTTCAATTTTGGTTACACTGAAAACAAAGGCCAGAAACCGTCTCAATGTGGAACATGACATAAAACTTACAAAAAAAAAAAAAACGTGTGGCACTCGGGGACTGCCGCGGTAAAGCTATTGCATAGCATTTGTAACCTCCATGACAACATCACATTGTCATGGGAACCGTCATTACATGGTAGGCGGAGTGGGGGGTGTTAGGTTTTATTTTCGTTACGGTACGGAATCTCTTGATTCGGTCGCCGCGCTCAAAGCCCGCGATAAAAGCTATGCAATAGCTTAAAAACTTGTAAATGCAAAATAATACCAACCATCACAGAAACTATTTTTACTTGGTATTTTTGGTAATTCATTGTTTATATAAGTCTAAATAAAATACGTTAAAATTATAAAACTAATGTGCAATTTGTGAATAATAAAGAAATTTGTATTTGCTTGTATTGTTAGTACTGATAACATTTTAAGGTTGGGGTAAAATCAGTTTTCCTAATAGGTCCAAGGGGTAACAATATTGAAAAGGTTAGGAACCACTGTTTAGAGGGTAATAACTTTATGGGCATTTTAAATAATAAGCAGTAATTGGTTTCTAATATGTGTCTTGAAGGTTATTTTATAGAAGAATCAACAGTTACTGAACTTGAGGAGCTCCATCAGGTTAAGCTACGCTTGCCAGGGTTGGTCAGTGGATGGGTGACCATCTTTACATACCGAGACTCCTCCGTGCCTCGGAAAGCACGTTAAGCCATTGGTCCCGGCTGTCATTCGTGAATCTTTGACAGTCGTTACGGGTCGTCAGAAGCCCGAAAGTCTGACAACCAGTCTTACCAAGGGGTATCGTATTACCCAGTTACTGGGTTGTGGAGGTCAGATAGGCAGTTACTCCATGTAAAATACTGGTATTCAGCTGCATCCGGTTAGACTGGAAGCCGACCCCAATAAAGTTGGGAAAAGGCTAGGCAGAACAGAACAATAGCTACTGAACTTCTTTCTGAGGACCTCTGAACATGGGCAATATGGAATAATATAAACCTGAAATATTAAAATATATACATAAAAGCTCAGCAGCTAAATTCTCTTCCGTAATTGAAGATTTTGATAGTTATTTAACGTCGTGTGCCATAAATAAAAAACCCCTTTCTAGGAAACATTTTATTACTTTCTTTGAGGGTCTTAAAACGTCTCTTATGACTTTTCTAAACCGCACTCGCAAATAGCATTAATCATGAGAAGGGCAGTAGCCCCGACCATGTATAGACAGTTGTATTCCTATGTGCTCATTGAGTGACACTGATTCGTGCCAAGTATCAATTTTGCCAGGAATAGCAAGTTAAAGATGATGTTCCACTGTCAAAAAGTTTGCTGATTTATTTAATTTAATCTAAGATATTGTCTCAAATATTCAGCTGCATCCGGTTAGACTGGAAGCTGACCCCAACAGATGATGATATTGTCTGAATATCGCTAGCAGAACCAAAACCTCTATTTTCATTGACTAGAATTTACAATGGCATTGGCGTAGAGAGGTCCTAATATCGTTCCTTGTGGCATTCCTATCGACGAGGTCTGTTTTTAACGATAAATGTTTCCTAAATTGTATTTTTTTTTTTTTTTGATGATATGAAATTTCTTAAGTTGGGCTTCCAAGTTATGCTATCACCAAGTATTATCACTAGTGATCGGATATTCGGATGCACCTAAAGTTAATATTTTGCTAAGAAATTATAAAAGTGGCTTCTTAATAAATAAAAAAAATAACATAAATCCCGGAATTCCATAACATCCGGGAATGCACAACTAATCAGATATATGGTATGGAAATGACTTATCAGCCCTCTTATGAAGGTTACTTTTGCGTTGTTAACATTAAAATGTATATACCCACTAAACATTTTTTTACGAAACTCAGGACACCGAGTTGTTTGTCGCTATGTGCTATGCCAATTTGGCAACCTACTTTACAACATTAGCTAGCATTTCTATATATAAAAAAGCACTAAATTTATCAATTCCAGAGTCGTGATATTTTTGCGATCGATACAAAAGTGCATTCCATAATAGCCAACACCTCAACTTTAGGTAAATATGCATCCGAATATCCGATCTCTAATTATCACAAATTAAAGTTTTGTGGGAATGCGAATATTCTCACGGCGTAGCTACCTGAGGTAGGAAAGGCTTATCCCATGTACAGGATAAAACAATTACAGACTTTTGTCTGTGACTAATACATAGTAACGTTAAAACGAACACTTATAGCTATTAATACTTTATATGGTAACTTTATATCTTCAACTACATTTGCCATTAAACATTTATTATTTAGCAGATACATTAGTAAGCATCAAAAACAATGTCAGAAGCATAAAGTTTTGCCTTCGACATTTACTTGATGTCTATAAAACTTTGTTGACCGCAACTACTTGTGAAATTATATGGTTTGTAGGTAGTATAACTGTCATGTTTTCCCTTTTTAAGGTTCCGTACTCACCTCAAAGGGGAAAAAAAAAACGGAACTCTTATAGGATCACTTCGTTGTCCGTCCGACAATCAAGACCTTCTTTCTCTGGAACGCGTGGAGGTTTCACGTTGAAATTAATATCAAATACGTTGCTCAACGGCCCCTTGAATATTTAAAAAAATCAAGCTTCTAAGTCAACGCAATAAAAAAATACGGCCATTTATGCAACATATTTTGATATTCGCAAATAAATCAAAACCTACAGGGTACTTCCCGTTGAATGAAATTTGGCAGGAAGCAAGGTAAAGCACAAGTAAAGGAAACAGTCCGAAAATTGTTAATTTGTAGATTTATCACTTAAAAAAAAAATACTGCGATTACAAATTTACATTTGTAGTTGGAGAATTGACCGTGATGTATATCGATGTATGGAAGAAAGTGTTTTTCAACCAATATACATATTTATTTCTCTAACTAGAGCATAGTGTTTTCGTATCTTTGAATCAGTTTCCCGTAACTTCAAATGTAGTCAGCGGCAGTTTTATTTCAAGAATAACTTTTTAAATTTATTCTGGACGCTTCCAACATATCTACACGTATTTCTACATCGTTCTCACATGTATAATTTAAACATGAATGATGAAACCAATATTTTGATTTAAAAGAGTGTATCCATGAAGTTTCTTGCCCGTTCTTCTTCATAGGAACCTACTACGCATTGGAATGGGCAACTAGCTTCATCTTTCTGACTGACCGACTCCTTAACAATGCAAAAGTGCCTGTAATTGGTTTAATTGAAATAAATGCTTTGAGTTTGAATTGAGTCGGCTGCATCAGATTGCAACCAGCTGCACCATCAGTTGTTGTTAAGTTATCTAGTCGTAGTCCGCGTTTAGGGAGTCCAATAGCCTGAATGACTGAGAGATATCAAGTTCTATAGAATTACTATAGAACCTTGGGGTACAAATATGTTCTTAATGTCCCTCGGCAAACCTCGTGTTTCGTCAGTCGTCGGATTTCTATCAGTTGCTCTTTGCACTTGGTGCAGACCGGACGCTCTCAGTCGACTTAGAAGTATATACAGGGTTACTGGTTACTCGACGTATTCCTTGCAGGACGTCATAGTAGGGTTAAAATGCAACAAATTAAGCCACCAAATGTTCTACCGAAATTCAGTAGTTTTTGAATTAGTTAAGAGTTTTAGTTTTTTTATGAAAAATCCCAGATTAAATCATTTGAAACCAATTTAAAAATGATTTACGGCGCGACTGTACTGAAATTTAAGTTATTATCATAGTTGACGCCGTAGCAGACCTTTGTTAATAATTAAAAGTTCAATAATGCCTAAAACTTTGGCAAATATCACTAACCAAACATTTAATTTTTTGTAATTTTTGCTATTACTTCATAAAAAATGTAGTCTAGTGCAAAAAAAAAAAATGCTACACCTGGTGTACAAATTACTAAGAAAATATCCTTGTCTTATCAGCTATCCAAAAAGGTATGAAAGTTAATACAAAATCATGTACTACATTATGAAAATCGTTTTTGATTTAGTACAGGCGTGCGTTTCACAAAAAGGTGATTATTCGAAAAATCAAAAACAAAATCGTGAACATTATTATTCTTTTTAATCAATATTAAAAACTTTAATTACACACATTTCACACGTCTTGTTCGATGTGCTGCCCTCGGTTTCGAATACATGTTCTTATTCGCTTCCTTACTTCGGTTTTTGTTATTCTTGATGTGATTGTTGCCCTCATCTGGTCCGCCGCATTTGTAATTCTCTCCCTTAGTTCTTCAATTGAATTTACTGAGGTCACATAAACTAGATCTTTCATATGACCCCAGACGTAAAAGTCTAGCGGTGTCAGATCAGGGCTTCGTGCAGGCCACGGAATCGGCCCACCGCGCCCTATCCATCGGTTTGGATAGTTTTCATCCAGCAATTGTTGAATTGTGATTCGGAAGTGGGCTGGACATCCGTCATGTTGGTAAATCATGTTTGCTCTTCTTTCTTCCGGTACATCCGTGAGCAGTGCTGATAAATGATTTCTGAGGAAATCTTCATAAAGTTCCCCATTTAGTGTTCGGGGTAAAAAATGTGGGCCAATTAATTTGTCGTCAATAATACCCATCCAAACATTAAGCGAGAACCTTCGCTGGGATGCGGTTGGTTTCAGTTTTTTAGGGTTTGCTTCTGCTTTCGGTGCCCAGTAATGTAAGTTGTGGTAATTTGTGATACCATCACGATCAAAACATGACTCATCGGTCCACAGAATGTTTTTTAAAAAGTTTTCGCTGTCGGCGTTGGCACTTAGCATAAAACGACAAAATTCAAGCCGTCTCGGCGGATCTCCTTCTTCTAATGACTGGACTGGTTGGTAATGGTATGGATGTCGGCCTGACAAGTGAACTACAGACCAGACTTTCCACTGTGACATACCAAGCTCACGCGCTACGATGTTTGTCGATGTGTTAGGATCGTCAATAAAACGTTGAAGAATAAGCTCCTCGTCCTCAGCCGTGTATCTCCGGGAACGACCAGTGTCAACTTGCCTGCTTCTTTGGACGCTGCCAGTTTCAGATATTCGCCGATAAGTCGATCCGAAGACACTAACGTGGGGGAGTCGGCGGTTGGGAAAGCGAAGTTGATATTCTCGCCGCGCCTCAGCAGCGTTCCCGTCACAAAGTCCGTAACAGTACATTATGTCAGCGTATTCAGGATTAGAATATGCAGCCATAGTCAGCGCTTATGAAGGCACAGCACAGCACAAGAGCAAGATACGCAGCAACAGTTAG
This sequence comes from Agrochola lychnidis, assembly GCA_963680765.1. Lineage (NCBI taxonomy): Eukaryota > Metazoa > Arthropoda > Insecta > Lepidoptera > Noctuidae > Agrochola > Agrochola lychnidis. The sequence continues at coordinate 8,967,513 of OY796868.1, read as the reverse complement.
GGAAATAGCCAGTAACAAAACACGAGCTTGCGCGACGTAGAGTTGAAACTAACTAACGCTGACGACCAAATTTTGCAAAATCGCACCCCCTGTCATGCCGAGAGAACAATAGCGACCAATCACAAAGCTCCCCGAGTGTTTGGAGTTCAAGCGCAGGTAAAAACTACGAATAATACGAATACGAAACAATAGGTTGACCGTCTCGCAATTTTACCTGCCCTCCATAAAACTCTTCTCTTCCCTGGCACACATGCAAAAGTATTGACAATCATACCTTTCTGAATATGTAACTGATAAGACAAGGATATTTTCCTAGTAATTTGTACCACCAGGTGTAGTATTTTTTTTGCACTAGACTACATTTTTTATGAAGTAATAGCAAAAATTACAAAAAATTAAATGTTTGGTTAGTGATATTTGCCAAAGTTTTAGGCATTATTGAACTTTTAATTATTAACAAAGGTCTGCTACGGCGTCAACTATGATAATAACTTAAATTTCAGTACAGTCGCGCCGTAAATCATTTTTAAATTGGTTTCAAATGATTTAATCTGGGATTTTTCATAAAAAAACTAAAACTCTTAACTAATTCAAAAAATACTGAATTTCGGTAGAACATTTGGTGGCTTAATTTGTTGCATTTTAACCCTACTATGACGTCCTGCAAGGAATACGTCGAGTTACCAGTAACCCTGTAGAGTTGTTAATACTCTTTTAACTTAATGTAATTTATTTTAAAAATGGTAGGAAAGCTGCTAAAGTCGCAGGCACGACAGATAGGAAAATAGTTTTACAGCTCTATATAGTTCACACGAAAATCAATACAAAACAACAATAAAATACTTAGTTCTGAATTCAAATTATTAAACACGATAAATCGAATAATTGATGGACATGGAAATTAGCATTCGTTTGTATTCGGAAATGCGATGATTCCCGAGGTACATTAAGAAAATAGTTGTAGTCCTATCCTACCTATCTTTTACAAGATTTTTTAAATTGATTAGTTAGGTATCCTCTGGAATTCCATTCATTTGTATTAATTTGTTTCTACATATGACTATTTTTTGCGTGACACAGATAAAAAATAGATTTACATACGCATCATTAAAGAATCATTTGATGTTAAATGACGAACAGATTATTAGAAGTACAGACAGTGGTCATACAGCAATAATATTCAAATTGCAGTTCATAAGTAACTTGTATATTTGACACCACATTGATTGCCTAACCCTTGACAAGTGTTGAGCTTATTAGTAGGAAGGTATTAAGCAGATCAAAACAAATTATTATAGGAATATTAATAAGATAAATGAGGTGCAATTGGAAGCACAAGGAATTTTAAAAATTCGAAAAAAAATTGAGACTTCGCGAGACGCCTGGCAGATGTGAAACATCGAAATTATTATGTACAGGTTATATGCATAAAAGGATAATTTGCCGACGCCAACATTGGCGTAGGCGTTGGTTTGGCATTGGCACTGTTGGCGTGGCGACTCGGCGTCCACGCCAACAGTCGGTCTGACCCGCAGTAAAGATATAGTTGCGGGTCAGACCGACTGCTGGCTTAATTTTTGATGTGAAACATCTGTTTCACATAAAAAAATAAGCCAACAAAGTTGTAAACATTGCTGACAAGACTCCTAGGTGGCCTCTACATGATGTATCCCATACTTGTATAGAAAATTCCTTAATTGATCATTTTATACTTTTCCTTCTACTGTCTACAATGCTTCACCACTTCGAATAGCTTTTCTACGGCTCGGCTCTTGTCTCGATTCGGTCTCTCTGTTCATCAAACGACAAATAATAATATATTCTTCTTCTGACGGAGACTGACTTGCAACATTTGTTTGTAATGTATCATTCGAGGAGAGCTTGGTTACAAAACGGCGATACACAAGACACGGCGAACGCTCTATGCCATGTCAATCGTGCTCCATTTCTTGTTACAAAACGGTGATAGCTGCACTAAACGTGGCGAACGCTCGCTTCAAGCAATTGTCTCCATTTTTTAACCGACTTCCAAAAGGAGGAGGTTCTCAATTCGACTGTATGTTTTTTTTTTCTTTTTTTTTGTATGTTTGTTACGCGATTACTCCGTCAATTATGAATTAATTTTGATGATACTTTTTTTGTTTGATAGGCCATACTTCAGAAGTGGTCCCATATAAATTTTATTAACTTTGCTTTGGTAGTTTTTGAGTTAGCTTCAATAATACGTATTTTTTCTCACTTAGTATGGGGATGATATGATAACTTCCTGTCACTGTTATTTACATAGCAGGTAGTGGTATTCGAATTTGTGTGGGGTAGGTATCACAATAAAAAAGTGAAAAATTAAAATTTTTACAAAAAACTTTTTACAAAAAAAAAAAAACAACCGACTTAAAAAAAAAAACACGACAAAGTAAAAATGACTTTAATTTCGGAAGTCGGTGTCTTTGGTTTTCAATTTTCGTTCTTTGTCACCGACTTCCGAAATTAAAGTTATTTTTCACTTTGTCGTGTTTTTTTTTTAAGTCTGTTGTTTTTTTTTTGTAAAAAGTTTTTATTCAGTATGGCGGACGTAGAGGTTGACATGCGCTCGCATTGTTCGCATCGAGAGAAATTTTCAACTTCACTTTCAACAGTATTATCTTTACAACTATATTGACCTTCAAGTCCCAACACTAGGACTCTAGCAAGTACTACATACTTGTGTGTCCTACCTCCATTAGCCTATCCGACAATTACGTATGTACACATACCGACAGATGCGACTAATTATGTCATCAGCTCGCCGTCACGCGTCTTAATGCCGACAAGCTCGACGATTACCATCAATTTTCATAATGGACGCAAAAACGTCAGCCTTTGTAGGTTTAGTGCTAGGATACAGGTTGACACTATTCTTGATTCTGTCTATGTATTTTCTGAAGAAGTGTAAAAGTGTTTGCTGTTACTGTTCTTGGTCTGCCTGCGCTGGGTTCACGTTATTTGGGTTCAGCCTAAAAGTTTTTCACCTGTCTTACCTTATCATCATGCATTCCTTTTTTATTCATTTCGTCCCTTTCACTTACGCTATTACTCAGACATTAAAGACAGTCTCAAGAGTCTTATTCTCTTTTGTTGCATCATCCTCCTTAATTCACTCTGGCAAATACAGGACTATTCTTTTCCACTATACCATGTTTCCTTGAAATCGTACTTTATTTTGATTTAGTTCAGATTTAGACCCTGCTAAACTAAGCATAGAGTCGAAGTTTAAAACAATCAAAGTTAAGTCTTGTAACCAAGAACTTGTAAACAATATGAATTTATAATGTCTTATTATTATTTGCACATTTCGCACAAGTAAATTCTCAGAAACCCGTATGTAACCAATATGTCAGTGAAAGTAATATTTCAATCTCAAATATAAGAAGAAAACGTTAGTAATAAATCAATAAATCTTTAAACTTGTCTTCAATCAAACCAGTTTACAAAGTTAAGTCGTAGTTTCTATTTTTGCTTTGATGTCTATAATCGATTTAAAGTCATTTAGTTATGATGCCTAATCCAAGTTGTTGAGTGTAGGTAAAAATAATTCTGTTTTGACTGATGACCTGTCTGTATTCTGAGGTTAGATTTTATAAGTATTAGTGTTTTTTTCAATATGCAGTTTGTATAAATGTTGCAAATTGATTTTACTGTGTCAGCTTTGAATATTTAATTGACTGTTGGTTTGGTCGTCCATCAGTGATTATCACCTTGCAAATGAGTTCTTTACAAAAAAAAGCAAAAGAGAGATACCTTGTTGAGATGGTTTTTAGAACTTGGAATTTTTGATAAACCTAATAATGCTGCTCTAAACCTATTTTATCTATCAGTCTGTTATGCCTATACATTTTCCCCCTTATATTAAAATGACAACTACAAGTAAAATACAGGCATCTCAGAAAAAAATTACAACCTTTTTGAAGAACCAACCTCATGCCCAAACGTTCCCACAAAATAGATATTAAAAATAAATGTCTAAATTACATGGCGCCAAAACTTTAAAAAAAGAAGAAAAAAAAGGAATTTTGTCGCAGGTCAGGTAAGAGCGGAAAACGGTTCACTTACGACTTCCGCTGACTGCTGACTTGATGGTTTAATTCGGCTTATATCGTCTTTAGGGTTCCCTGTGAAAATAGATGTAATAATGAGGGATAGATCAGTCAGAAGGTTTTCTATTGGTTTTCTATTTTTAAATTTGAAAGTTTCTTTTCTTATTCTAATTACCTTAAAAGAAAATATGTATTTACAGAATTGGAATCATTAAAAAATCTCTCTATTTTCTATATTTTCAATGATAGAAATATTTCTAATTTTTTTTCAAAGCCCAAGTGACTAAAATGCTGAATCTTCACATCCTCTTTCAGCGTTTCCTCAACCTGCTTCGGCGATGATTTCTGTTTTTCTAACGTATGTCACCCATGCCATAGGATCTATATTTTTTTTTCAAGTACTTTTTTGTTAAAATGTCTGAGTTCTTCACCAATGGTTTGTAATAAATATTATAAGAGTTCAACGGTCACCAGAATTCATTGAGATCGATAACAATTAAAATTCTATTGTGTCTCATTAATGGCCGTTGAAAAGTTTAAACTTAAACATAACTGGCGAAATGTGGATGCACCTCTAGGGTACACCTCTGCTGAACTCTTCGGGGAAACAAGGCGTCATGTATTATGACAGCAGCCATTGCATACATAGATGATAATTAGTATACGGACACTGACTATTGTGTAAATACAATTTAAAACAATTGTTGTACTTCATGGAAAACATCATAATTTACTAGAATTTAAAAGCATATTAAACTTGTGTTTAAATGACATTTAATTTGACGTCAATTGTCAAGTAAATGCCATCCACAGACAATATAGATGTTATTGTACAAAAGAACTTAAAACTACGTCAAAAATTATGTACTTGTATTATAATGTATGTGTATTTTAATTGTAATGTACTACATGTAATGTAATTATACCTTTGTTGGTTTGTCGACAAATTGAAATAAATTCTATTTTATATGGATGCGACTGATGTTACATACGACATGAAGTCTAATGTCTATGAGTGCATTTATCTTGTATGAGGCATAGGTTGTTTGTATAATTCTGTCCGTATGCCTCCGATCCAATTTTTGATAACTGTCCACCAACTGCTGAACAAGGCCCTTCTCTTTGACCACTTACAACGCTCTGTAAATCCAAAGATATTTGTAATACTTGCCTCTTCCTCTTCTTAGCGTGTCGATGGCAACCTAAATAATATCAGACTATAAACTTAGCTATAAGTACCTACGAGTAATCAGAGAAATATCAGAAAGAATTGAAAATCATTATCAGAAGCGTCTGTGAGTTGCATCAGTATATTGTCATAGAACACTGAAAGTGCTTAAAATCCATCTGAGATCTTCCTCAAGAATTGGGCTATCTAATGAAAACAAGAATTTTTCAAATCCGATTGGCAGTTCCAGAGATTATCCCCTACATACAAACTTACAAACGATTTTTATGACCTCTTTATAATATTAGTATAGAAAGCTTCTGCCCGCGACTTCGTCTGCGAGAAATTTCTTGTTTTAACATAAAATATATCCTATGACACTTAGCAATACTGTTGCTTACCATTAGTGAAAGAATTTCCGAAGATTATCCTATAAACATACAAACTAAAAAAAAAAACAATGTACAGAATCCCTAGCTATGCATTCTGTTTTATCGAAACTTTTTTATTTGATGACATTATACTCTGTGGTGACATTTCGACTTCCTCAATATAAGTGACGTCATTTCCGTTGTTTGACACCCCGCCATTATTGCGTTAGTTTTGAATCGACGATGCTCCAAAAGTTTGCGGGGCAATCTATGTAATTATATTACTAAAGTTCACAAAATAAGGGGGACATGCTTCATGTTTATTATGATAAAACAATTTTCTATCGTATACTAAGCTACTCGAAGGCTTCCGAAAGATCTTCTTTGGAATTTTCAAGGGAACGTTTTAGGTCCTTTTTCGTTTGAGAGTTATTAAGTACCACAAAGCCCTGTCAACAAACAAAGTGTAATATATTCCATCGACGATAAAATTAAATGCTTCATCATTATGTACATATTTCCCTAAATAATTCTTCGCGAATGTCATCGTAAAATCTTATTTGTTGAGCTTAAAGCTATCTTGATTATAACTTCAAAACACCTGTCATACTTCAATTTTAATGTCATCAGCCGACAACGTAAATTATGTTTAGTTGGAATTGTCTTAAAAATAATTTGAAAGACCAAAAGGGTCTGCCTTCAGGGCATTGCAAACTCAACTAAGGCACGGGGCATAAAACATTCAAGATGACGCGGACACAATTAAAAAAATGAAGCAGAACGCTTTGCAAGGCGCAAATTGATGAATGTTATAATCAATTAAAATTGTTTCTGTTTTAGAGGTATGAGGTACTGTGTAAAGTTCACTCATACTCCATAGAAAAGGGAGGATCCTTCGACCAGACGGGTGTTGTCTGGCGGGCAACTGCCAAACGGTTGAAGTCGGGATCTTGTATGTAGGTCGATCGCGCGGTAAATTCTAATTGCGCGATGCAGGATTTGTGTGACGTCAGGTTTTTAGATAAGATAAGATAAGTCTTTATTTGCCTTAAACATGGTATAAAGTTGTTACAGTCAGGTATTAATCTAAAGTCCACATGTTTAGCTATACAGGATATGTATCAATTGCATGCAAAATTGTAATTATTAGTTAATTGTTGTTCAATGTCACAGATATAAAGTCAATACAATAATATAATAGTTTCATATTAGCATTATCCGTAATGACAAAAGTCCAGAAATTTATAATTTATTGTTTAAAAAGTCTTAAATATCATAAAACATATGTTCTTTCAGCCATTTCAATAATTTGTTTTTAAAGTGAAACTTTTATTACATCGTCTCAAACTTTTTCGTCTGTGTGTTGCATGTCGCGTGACGGTCGGCCGCGGAGTAGGGATAAAGTGAAAGGCGCTCGTCAGAGCAGCCAAGGCCAATATGGCGGCGCCTATAGTTCGCTTAAAAAGTTTCACTTTTACCGTGTTTTCATAAAACCACACAATCCTTTTTTAAATGAGTTAATATTATATACATAATTATTTCTTTTGGAATTTTATTATAAATGCGTATACACATGACTAGGAAACTTTTTGCATACTTGGCTGATTTAGGAGTATTCTGCAACTCAAGTCTGCATGGATCTCTATTTCGAGAGTTCAATTGATATATAGGCTTTTTTGAATAATCCCTTATTATTATAAACATAATTACAGATTTCGTAAATGTAGAGTGACGGAAGTGGAATTTTTGATGAGTAGTTCGCTTGTGGCGAGGTAGATGTCGCCACACTGTTAGGTTTTGAAGAGTTTACTTTTTGAAATATGAGCAGTTTTCCGTTGGTTTTCAGATTTAGTATGCTCAAGATGAGACTATAATTTTATGGAAAAAATATTTCTTCTTTCTTCGGAGTATTTGAAGGGATTGGTTTAAAATTAATATAACTCATAACATAACATCACGCCTGTATTTCCAGAAGGGTTAGGCAGAAGTGTATATAAAGTATACCCACATTCGCCAGTTAAAGTCCCATGTAATAGGGGGCAAGGCTATTGTCATCAACCGGACACAAATCTAGACTCCGGGCTGCTACTGAGAAATTTCAAATGCAAAAACCCAATAACACTTTGCCCGACCGTGCCGATTCAAACCCAGGAGTTCATGCTCAGCAAAAGTGGTTGCGACCGGTATGTCCTACCCACTATGGTCCACTTGAAAGACCAAAACCTCCATAATATAGAACACAGCGGTTGCAACTAGGACACAAAAAAAATTGAATGTTGACTCTAAATGACTAAATTCTGTATTTTGTTGCTTTTTCGATGTCTATCACCTTTTAACCTGCGGATTTCTAAAAAAAATCTTAAAATTGACGGCAACACTGTTGAGATATGACATGGCGGGTTGCCAGCTCCATATAGCCAAACCAAGTTTATGTTTTATTCATGCGGCCTCCATCGTTTATGCAAATGTACCTGGTAATAATTCAATGTGATGATAAAATAATAATAAAAACAACATTGCGGCAAAATTTCTTGTTTGCAATGTATTTAGAACTGAACTTGAGGGCTTGTAAGGTTTTATAAATACTTGCTTGGTTTTACATAACGTCGTAGAGACTTACGCTATCTTCCATAAATTAAAAATCGGTTTTAGGAATTATCAGTTGAGATTCTATCAATGCCTTATGTATATATGTCACAGTAAGATGGTTATAACCGTGATATAGTTATATCCCTAGAGCTATAGCTATATATACAGTAATATAGTTATATGAAAGCGGTTCATAACTGTCTTACTAGGAATATAACTATGATACGAGCACGATCTAGTAAAATAACTATATATATACACTCCGACCAAATAGAACTGTTACCAACTACGCCGAAATTGGTCGCAGTAACAAAATTAGGGCACTCCGACAGTTATGAACCGCTTTCACATAACTATATTACGGTATTTACCTATTTCCCTAGGGATATAACTATATCACGGCTATAACCATCTTACTGGGAAATATATATACAATTACTGCTTTATTTGTTTTTGGCTAGGGTGGAAGGCTTTAAGACTTTCTCGAATATAAGCCTCATGCATAAATGACCACAGAAACATTCAGGTTGTTCAAAGATGATGATTTTATTGATTTTGATTGGACAACAGTCCATTCAATATTATCCTGCATTCCTTTACTTCACACTTTTTCTCATTTATATTTTAGGGCGGTGTCTATAAGAGTCCTTTAATCTTAAAATGACGTCATGATAAATGAGCTCTTATTACTAGCTATGAATGGTATTAAAATAGATCGATGTTAGTAACTAGTACTTGATCACTTACTACCTACGCATCGCCTACATTACCTACCGTTATAGGATCAAGATTAGAAGTTAAGTGTTTGATCAAATCATCTATAAACTGGTAAAAATGACTATTTGTATATTTTACTTGAACCATGTAATGATGTGACTTGTAGGAATCATCTAACCAACCACTGTGAACCACTATGTGGAAAGACAAATGATTTTATTTTTTGTATATTTGTTTATTACGCTAAAACGGCTGAACGGATTTGGATGTAACTTAGCATATGGGTAGGTTAGAATATAGAATACTTTTATCACGATATTTCCAGACTTATGCGGGTGAAACCGCTGGACACAGCTAGTTTACCAATACATTACTATGACTATTTTCCAGACATTATTCAAGTAATAACAAATCTTCGGGCTATGTCGGTTCCCTTGATTCTCCTGCGGATCTCTTCATTTCTGATTCAATCACGTAGGGATAGTCCAGGCATAGCCCTCTCCATTGCCCTTTGGGAGACTTTTAGCCTTCTGATAATCCGTTGGATGCGGAAAGCACAGAATCGGTCGAAGTGGCGGTGCTTGGGGGAGGCCTATGTTCAGCAGTGGACGTCTTTCGGCTGAAAACTACAAAGTTTTCAATTACTTGAATCATCATCATTAGATGATTCAAGTAATTGAAAACTTTGTAGTTTCCTTATTCATCATTAATTGCCTCAATAATCAATGTTTTTGATATTAATGAATAATTATCTAAATTAAGTTTCCTCTACAATTAGAGATTATTCAAATAACACGATTCGTAAAACGTTTTAGCCTAATAATGTCTGTAATCTAGATTTAAATTTATCTGCTCAAATTTAAATCTAGATTGCATATCAGTATAATTTTAATTCCTAATGTCTCAACATTTGATATGACCCTTGGCTCCGGATTGTTTCTCAACTCTCGTAATAATCTATACTCATCGTAAATCTTTAATCGGTGGCAATTTTAGTATCATAATATTCGAAATTATTGATCTTTTATTAGGCATGTTGACTCATGTTTGCCTGTCGGTGACCTTTCTCGAGTTTGATGATTTAATTATTAGTGAACTAAATACTCAAAGATACAAATCAATAGCATCGTCGTTGGCAGCCTTGTTTCATCAATTGTTGACTATAACTCTCCTCCCTCTGGTGCCATGCTTTCCTGGTCCGTGCGAGGTTCATCTCCGCGATCTTCTATAGGTTGTCCTGCCATCGGGCTGTTGGTTGGTCTGCCAACGCTCCTTCCTTCTCCATCTCTCGGCAGCCAAATATAAATATCGTGTCGTAAATTGCTTGGTTCCTCAGCCAAAAATGCATAAGCCTTTTAACCTAGAGTCAATTTTGTATATGCCTTTATTTTGGTTTTAACAGGCTTTGAGCTATTCTCAGGTTTAGAGGTATGAGGAACAGGGTGTAAAGTTCACTCATCCTCTATAGAAAAGGGAGGTTCCTCCGACCAGACGGGTGTCGTGTCTGGCGAGCAACTGCCCTACGGATGAAGTCAGGATCTAGTATATATGTCGATCACGCGGTAAACTTTAATGGCGCGATGCAGGATTTGTGTGACGTCAGGATTTTGTGTGACGTCAGCAGTGTTATTCTGTTAAAATCTCACCGTGAACGCTTAGGTGGAGTGAGCTTGAAGTGAGCTGTCATTCGGCCATATGCTAGCGATTGACACTATTGACAGCTCACTTTCAAGCTCACTTCACCTAAGCGTTCACGGTGAGATTTTTACAGAATAGCACTGCTGGTCTTTGATGAGTAGTTTGCATGTGGCGATGGAGATGTCACCACACAGGGGTCGGGAAGTAAGAATGAACGATATATCTCTTCAAGATGCTGAAAATTTTCTGCTATCATCGTCTCTTACGACAAATCACTATCTATTTTAGCTGCGTATCAGCTAAACAGAAGCCCGTTCCCCGTAGAGCGTTACGAAGACATATTGATATGATAATCCCATAGGTAATCACCAAGTTTACTAGGTTATCGGGTTGGTGAACAGTGATCGAAAGTAGGTGCAGTATTTGCATAAACGATTACTGACGAATATTATAATTCTTGCACATGTATTGGGCATTTGACAACCAGTTTTTAACCCAAAAAAAAAAGAAAAAATCCATTTTTCAAATTTCGAAACGATCACAGACAGTGCCGCGGGACGATGGTCGTTTAAATCATTATCGAGTAAGGTCTGGCCCACATTGCCAGACTAAAATAACATAAAATATGAATTAAAGCCGTTCGCGGGAACTTAAATCTATCAAAACCGACGATTAACATTCATTAGACCGCTACTAGACGGCCGAGTTTTTTTTTTTGTATAATCGCTCACTGTTATAAACTTTGGAGTTCGGTACAATAAAAAGGTTGCTTTACTTGGAAACTTTACTTTTTATTTTCATGGTTTTCTTTCTCTTTGAAAGGAGAATTTTACAGAGGATGAATGTGAACAATAATAAGAGCTTTGTTTTACTTTTTCCAAAATGGTCTCTACTATAAACTGCAATTTAATAGTGTAGGTGTATAGCTCCTAGCCACTTTAGGGCTTCTGACACAAAATCGAATTTTGCGATTATTGTGAATATATCTAATACCGAACGCAGCTTATTAGAATCGATCACACCTGACCGGATTCTGACTAGTGTCCATTAATCATAGTAATTTGCATAACATTCACATGTCATCGGTGTGCCGAAAACGTTCGATTGCGGTTTAAAGCTAGGACTCACTGACGGGTGAGAAAATATAGCTACAACATTTTTTTTAAATAGTGATTGTGTGTGACGCATCTTTGAAGATGTTCAAATATGTTCACATGCCCTATATGTCATGCCATTGTACTGTCACGTAAATTGAAAGTTGAAATGTCTTTGTAGATACCTTAGGTAGGTACCTATACCTTTAAGCACTCTATCACTTAGTTTCTGGATTAAATTTTACTAGCGTACAGTTAGGGAAATTAAATTAGGTAAATTGACACCCTTCGTCAATTTACGTGTTAAATACCAAAAACCGGGAATGGTAATCGGTACTTAGATTTTTGATCTTATGTGTATACGAGTAGGGTTGAGGATAAAATGAAAACACCAAACTGTATACTGATCTAAGATGGTTCTCATGTTTAATAAAATTTGCAAGACCCTTGCCAAATCGTGGTAACGTAACCATAGCGACTTCTAATTTGACGCCAACGCCATCTAGTTACGTCGTTTACAACTTTGGTCAAAAATACAATTCATTATGGTGACCTGATGAGCGGCTTGATCATGCATGATCATCGAATTAACATACCGTGTCTCACAAATTTCATACAACTATCAAAAAATTATAGTTGTGATTTGAATTGGCATATAAGGTACGGACAATTTAAGTTGGTAGCAATTAATTTTCCTGAATTAACATTGGAGTTATTTCAAAAACTATGTGCTTACTTTCCTGAAAACCATAGATACTTAACCGTATTTTTATCGGACTGACTACCATTGGGATTTTTCTATAAAAAACTACTTTTGATTTAACTATGTATAAAAGTACTTACAGGTATATTTCTGCCTAACCCTTCGGAGAAACAAAGCGTAATGTTATGTTATGTTATGTTATGTGTATAAAAGTGCAAACAACCAGAACGAAAGTTGAAGATACGACGAGTATGTGCACCCGTCCTATTTATCGACACATCCGTCGGTCATATCTTATAGAGTTACATCACTGGCCTATGAATATTGATAGCAATATCTTGAATATTTTAACATAATTCGCTTTTAGGTGATAGAACCATCATCGAAACGATGCCAAGTGGATTAGAATGTCGTTACGATTGAAATGATACGGAATTTCACAAAAACATCGATTATTTGACAGACGACTTGCAAACTTTTTACTAAGACTTTTTATGAAAACGATAAAGCACTAGGAAACTTGAAATATTATTTTCTTTTACAAAAACTTACCAGTTAATAGTAACCGAAACTATCCTATATTTTTATTTTTTTAAATTATGAACGTATCCTTTAATTTCAGGCGATACGGAACAAAGTGCAGCGGTTGTGGCCACGGCATCTCACCGTCCGACCTCGTTCGCAAAGCTCGCGAGAAGGTGTTCCATCTCAACTGCTTCACATGCCTCGTGTGTCGGAAACAGCTGTCCACCGGCGAAGAGCTCTACGTCTTGGACGACAACAAGTTTATATGCAAAGAGGATTATCTCGCCGGGAAGGCGCCGACACAGCATTGTAAGTTTTTTATTCCAAATTTATGACTTGTAACCTCTTTACAAGCTCTCTGTATTTCCACAAATATATTTAAAGATTTTATTCGATATCAACAGATAAGTAATATTTTATTTATGTGCTGCTATCTCTGATGCCGCCGCGGTTAACAGATGTTTATCTGATGAACGCATCCATTGATGAACGGCCGTGCAATTAAAATGTGAAAGTTGGTAGCACTTGTTCCAATTTCAAATTAGACAAGGTGGAGCTTGGAGCTTTGCTTGTATCGATAGCGCGTTGTGAAAGGAAATCAGAATTGAAGTAGACATGTGGCGACATCACGGGTCAATGTCGCTAAAATAAAATAACAAGACAACTAGATTACTTCGAAATTGCGCTATTCTTGTCTCCAAACTAAACTATATACTATTTACGTAAGTCAATCAAACATCGACACACGCCCGTCACGTTAACAATCACTCCCAATGTTGCTATATGAAAAAATTAATGAGGTCTTTTATTGTCCTCACTCGTTCTCGGACCCAATCGATGCAGAATAATTACTTTTCTAAAACACGACCACGTCTCCTTCAATTTACGAACGTGACATGTGAGAATTGCATTCTCAATTTAAAATGCGTTTTTTATTGTTTAAGAACGTATCACGGCAACAATAAAACTCTCGGAGCACCCATTTTGAAATCGGATTTTTCGATCAATACGAACCGTAACAGAATCCAAGTGAAAAAAAAAGAAACAAAAAGTCGAAGGCGTCGGACAAAAAGCCAACCGCATTACACATTAGCCACGTCTCCACGCGGTAGTGCTGTAGACATCTTTTTTTTACTTTTTTATTTACCGCTTTGTCGAAGGCACCTTGACGTGAGGAAGAAAAAACTGACGGATTGTAGGCAAGATGTGATCGTGAGGTACGCCATTCAAATATACACGGAGATAGTACAAATATTTTGATTGGCACCCTCGTTAGAAATGGATCCTGGCTGAAACAGCAGCTGTAGTGGTTTCGTTTCTTTTAACTCTGTGTTGTCCGGACCGGGTTGCATATTTCTATACATCACATCGTATTGATATCCGGTATTTCTAGTTTTTCGAATCAATTATTACGTACCGAATGTTAATGTATTCTGTTTGCTACTGTATCGTGTAGCTTTTAAAGTGAATATAGAGATTAACGCGAAATACAATTAGCATTTTGCCTTAATTTCTTTTGTTGTGGGAACTGTATTTAGCAAAAAATAGATCCTTCGTATCGAAACGTCCTATTAGCAAAACGGTCCTTAAAACAAAAGAATGGAAATGGTACAGTCATACCTACCTTAAAATTAATTCGTTTTTGAATGAAAATTAATCACAAGAATATTTTAAGCTTTTATTTGAAATAAGAGAGCAAAACCGAAATAGGTAATCGATTTACAACGTAGTGTGAAAATCGATGACACACCACTATGTTTTCAAAATTGGAACGGATATTTTTTAAACCAGAGCTGTAGCGCTAAGCATATTCAAATACGACGTTGGTACAATAAAATAGTGTTGTCCATGTGTTAGCTCGTTCACCCACAAACATGTGCTAGCCGGCGGCGCCGCCCGTGTTTGCTCAACGTAATTGTGTTTATACATTGTTAGAACGGAATAATGCCTGCAAATAAACTCGAGAGCGAAATAACGCGACGCGACGGGAGCAATCGCGCGGGAGAATTTAGAGTATCACAGAACAGAAGGGTTGGATTTTATAGGTATCGATAGTGTATTGAGTTTTTTATGAATTTTCTATCGAGGAAATTAACCCTTCTTGTGCTTGAGCATCAAATCTTGGTAAGGTGTTTTAATGGTTAACTCAGCCCTACCGTATTCCAAAATCAAAATGTACCCGGCCTTACCGTATTCCAAAATCAAAATGTACCTATTAGGTACAATAAGTCGTTGCAATTTGTTTATATTTTGACTATTGATTTTGTTTAACGTGTGTTGCAAAATCAAAATGTTTGTGAAGATACTTACGTCTGAGTCAAAGTCAAATAATTTATTTCAAGTAGGCCATTAAGGCACTTCTGAACGTCAAAATTTACAAGAAAATAGAATTGATTCTAGATGAGATCCAAAAGGTAGTTTCGTATGGAGAAGAATATGCAGAAAACTCCATAGTTACTCTTTTAATTATGTGTTTCAATATTTTGTATAGGTACGTAGCTGTATATTAAGAGCCTTTTGCTCAAAACTAAAATAATGTATTCCAATTGTGTGGCCATCAGAGTCTCCTGAACTCGCTTGACCAGACAATTTTATTATTATTAGCTGACCCGACAGACGTTGTCCTGCCTAAATTTTAGCCATTCATACAAAATCCTGAATTTGAAAATTTGAAAATTTTTCGGGAACTTTTCAATTTATTATTTTCCATAAAAACCAAATTCATACTATTACGAACATTTTCCAACAGAAAATAGCGAAATCGGACCAGCCGTTGTCAAGTGATACGCTTACTAAAGAACAGTATATCATTTTTATTATATAGATTATTTTAAGGTCATACACAATCACACGCATTATTATGGATGATCACGCGTTGCCAATCTAAGAACCGAGTTACTCATCTCACATTAGGTTGCTATGATAATTTTATTGATTACTGTCTTCATTTTTTATAATACACGGTTCACTGAAATCGGCTCCGCATCGTTTAAAGTCTGTTTTTAGAAGAAAAAAAAATGACTCATTTGCTTTAAAATTTGTTAAGGCAAAAAAAAATTGTATTAAAGATAACTAGCGACCTGCCCCTGCTACGAAATTTCTTTATTATTTATGTATTTATACATATAAACTTTCCGGAATAAATTATTCTCTAAATGATATTGCAAACCGAAACAAAACTCGTTGCATAGTTTAGAAGAACAACGCAGTCACACAGACGGACAGGAAAAGCGACTTCATTTTATAATATTATTATGAATAGATATAGATATTTCATCCTACTTGCAACCAGTAAAAAAACTCTCTCAGCAAAATATTTTTCATAAAACAAAAGAGAATCGCAAACTAAACACAGTATGACAGTCAACCCCCGCGTGATCGTGCAATGATACGATAAGCCAAACAAGGAATTGTTTCCACCAGCTGAACTGAGCCCCACAGAGCAGTAGATTAGACCCCGTCGGTCCCTGCCCCGCATGCGAGGGTTAAGAAGCTTACGTGGTTATTGATACGGTTAATGCGAAATTGCGAAACTTATAATACCTAAAAGACTTTATGATTGTTTATTGTAGGTGTATTTTTTATATACCTAGACAAGAAAAAAAGAAAAATATGTGTAGGTACTATTTTCCGGATATTAAGTGCTTTGAGGCCCGCTTGCACCACAAATCTATAAATAAATACTTTTAGCGCCAAACTTAATGAATAAAGTCGTTTTGTTTCTGTCAATCGTTTGAAAATGACAGAGACAGAACGATGGTTTAAATTCGTTAAATGTTATTAATGTTTTGTGGTGCAAGACGACTTTTAGAATTGCTAAAACGGCTTCTTTAAAACTATTCTCTTCAGTCACATACAAAGTTCAACATGAAACAAAATTACGTGTTATTTTTTTTGTGTAAATCTTGAATCTGTGAAAATTTTCTACCAAAACAAACCAAGCCCTTTTCTATAAACGGCCCCCGATCCTATTTCCTGTATGTGTATGAAGGCTGGATATCTGCGCGTCCCAGGCGGGGTCGGGCCGGCGCACGGCGCATGCCGATAAGGCGTATCAATCAAACGCACGCGCTCTGGGCGCAATCGGGTGAATAGGTGACCTTATCGCGAGCGTGGCGGTGACGGGTTGAATTTTCTCTTCTATATTTCGTGTGTCAACGTCATTTTGAAGTCTAAGAAACTAAGATTTACTTGTTTTGAGGGGTCAGTTTTTTCCCGCAACTAGTTTTTGCAGCCCAAATTAGGTTGTATACCTAGACATGTTTGTCACAAAAAAAAAAAAACTTAATCGTCTAATCCGAAAAATCTGTAGCATATTTTTACTGAAACCGAAGCGCCAATTTTAATTACCGTGAAAATCGACACAGTTTTTTAATCAAATCGAAGTAAAATTCGAACAAAGGCAAATCAAAAACTACAACTTTTTTAGAATGAAACTTTAATCCCACAGCTTATAAATTAAATCCGTATTTTTATTTCGTAAAAAAAAATAACGCAAAGATAACAGCATAACTGCTTACGTTGCGAGTGATCCCCAATAGGGTTGCACCCTCAGAATAAACGCTGCTGGCTGTTTGTGTTGCAACCGATACGAGAGCGAGCTGTTTGTTGTGGCCACGCTCTAGCGCGCCTCATTACGTCATACACTTGTTCCAGACTTGAATTTAGAAAAAAAAAAGAAAACCGATGAGCAGAAAACATGATTCGATTTGTAAAATAAATTGAACACTTTGTAGGTATACCTACTAGAAATAGTTGTTTGAACGCTTGTGCAAGTTTTTACTCTTTGGTGCACCACAGAATATATAAGGCGATGCTGGGTAAAATTAGCACAAGAACAAAACATTTTATTTTTGCAATGGCACAATAATGATGTATACATTTTTATTAAAAGTGGATATCTTCTAAGAATATAAATCAATTATTCCTTTATCCTCTTACAAGTAAATGCTTTTGAATCCTTTGAAATTGCCCAAGCCTAATAACTTTACATTGATTACTATGATTATAACTCGACTGTCTGCTCGGTATTTCTAAACACAAAAATACACACCAATTTTCCAGCTTAATTTTTTATACAATACAACAAGATTACTACGATTTCAGTAAAAGTATTCACGAACTCCAAATAACACGAATGTCAAGCGAGCGCGGTAAAAAAGTAAAACGCGAAATTTCAGACGTAAACAAAACCTCTGAACAAGTTTTGGGGGCGTTCGTCTGTGAGTTTTAAACCTTATCCAGAGGTGTTAAGAGTGAAGTGAGGTGCAGAGAGAAAGTTGTGGTTACAGCTATGTGCAGTCACGTAGAGACTCCGAATGGCGTGGAATGGAGGAGACCGATAGAATCCCATTTCGTGTCCCCCCTGCTCCTCGCCCTCCCTTCCCTCTCCCGGTAGCCGTGGGGGTGAGGCAACCATTACTCCTGATTCTGCATCCGACGGCCCGATCGAGTTAATAAGACTGACAGCAGTGTATTATTTCAAAAATCTTTTGAATATTCATTCGTATTTTTCTTGGAAATTACATCATATCTTACGTTCTCGGTTCAACAATAGATCTCTATTAATTAATTTTACAGAAGAAAATGTAAGTGTATTTCTTATTTTTTTTTTTTTTTGTAGAGAGATATCTGTCTCCTTACACTTAGTGTCGCTATACATAGATCGTCTTGAATATCGTTTCATATTCATAGCGTTGAGAACTTTTCAAGTAGTAATCAAATGCACGTCTACGTGGTTATAAATATACATAGATACAAAGTTACATTAAACATTCTACTGGTCTTTTAACTGGTTGATTTTCTTGAATGATCAATGGAACGAATACTTTTAAACGTTTTGCCGCCGTACCATGGTATAATAGGTATAGTTAACCCGTGCAGTGCCTGACCGCCTGTATCATAGACTGGGCGCGAGCTCAGTTCACTGCCTAGTTATTGCTTCCCGCCTAACGTGGCCACTTCGATTTCGTCGTATGTCTGCCCATTAATTTTTATTTATCGTTAAAACGATCGATAGGTAGCGTGCTCGTAAACTGGCCGCAGTAAACGTTTATGTTTGAGTTTTATGATGTTTTAATGTAGCGTTTTTGAAAGCTCGCGAGTCCCGAGTTTCTATTTTATATGGACTCGTGGAATAGAATTATAGGCAGTAAAAACATGCCGAGGTGTGTGATAACCACGGTTTCGATTTTTAGTCTCGTCGCATTGCAAAAATGACATTAATGTTCTTAATGTAAGTGTAACTGTAAACTGATTTATGATCGAAATATGATCATAAAAGCAGAACGCATATATAGAGCTATTATGTACGGAACTGCGGAATGGAAACATTCTGACAGGTGAACGGTAAATAGTAAAATCGAACGATCACGTACACACAAATAAAGACAGCAAAAAAACTAATCGGTCAACGATTTACAGCGTCAGGAGCGTACCCCGAGGGCAAATTATCGATAATCGAGAGACTAACCAAATAGCCGGTGTCGATACAAGTTATCGACAGTAATCGTTATAATCGCTAGTGCCGCGCGATTGTTGCCGCTCGCCATTACGGGACGTGCGCGGCGTTTTAATACTTAACCATTTTTTTTGACCCCTCACTTTGAGGAAAACAAAACCTCCGCTGGTCCCTTCTAAACTAGTGATCTCTACAACTTTTTGTATACGCTTATTATTGAAATTATTATTTATTAACTGTAATTGTCGGCGACGTTTCGAGGGTTAAGTTCAGCGTTTAGCGTAATTTGGTCGGTTTGGCTTTTTGAGGGGCTTATTAGTAATTATTAGTTGTCAAACCGCAGAGGTTGTGGTGCGGTAATTATTGCGTTTATGACCAACATCGAAAATAATGTTTCCTGTCGGCGGCCATAGTCGGTCGAATGAGGTTATAGTGAGAGGAGATAATACTGGCTTCATTTTAGATAAAGAGTAGATCAATTTCTGTATAATAATAATTAACCATAATCTCCATACGTAAATCATTAAAACAATTATTTGTGATTGTTATTTTCGCTGCTATTTCCCGTTTTTAGTTCGTGACGCGCTGCTCGAAGGAGTCCACGCATTCTTTTTTCAAATTATTTTTCTTTCATGCGCGAGTATTGTGCGCGGGTAAATGGCGTGAAATTGACGGGTGGCCAGTGTTTGCTGGCGTAAAGCCTGGCTATTTAAATATGGACCCTGGAGGTTATACACCGCCACCTAATCGTACTTAATTTTTTAGAGTTATGTTCAGGTAATAAATGAATTGGTATGCTAAAATATAGCTAGGGACGTATGCAACTTGATCATGAATGTATACTTACTAGGTATGAGAATTTTAAGTTGCTGAAGTTAAACTTTTTAGGCGGCGATTCGATAATTGAACGATAATTGATAGTGAAATTTCAAGGGTGCGTCATGTTTCGGCACATTTCGTTACACGAGAGAGAAGAAAGATATAACTATCTCTCTTATTCTAATTTTTTTAAGATTTTTCACTTCTAGCACGTGTACGGTGCTGCACGCCTAATGTTTTTCTTACCTACCTACTTGTTTATTATATGGTTATATTTTACAAGGAATTCAGTATTCAAGCCTTGAAAGTTAGTTCTATTTTGGCAATAGGTACACACATTACTTTAAAACTACAGCTCCAATATTATCTTGCTACATAGGTTGTAGTCTATACTCCGTTTGAAATAAGATTAGACATTAATTAACTAAACCTTTTTTACAGTCCGTTCAACCGATTTTGACTTCTATTGCGTTGGTGGCATGACAAATGACAGCTGCAGTAAACAGTTGGTTTGTAACCACTTTTTTTGCTTTTA
The DNA here is from genome assembly GCA_963680765.1 of Agrochola lychnidis. Lineage (NCBI taxonomy): Eukaryota > Metazoa > Arthropoda > Insecta > Lepidoptera > Noctuidae > Agrochola > Agrochola lychnidis. Next base: position 8,946,821 of record OY796868.1, on the reverse strand, counting down.
ATGCCATCCTTATGCCTACGGTATAGAAGTCAAAATCGGTTGAACGGACTGTAAAAAAAAGGTTTGTTTAAATGTCTAATCTTATTTCAAACGGAGTATACATACCACAAAGATCTTATCGTTCCTTACTGAGCTTGTTAGTTTCAAGTTTGGGACATAATGTGACGCTTTGTGCACTAGAGTAGGCCACCTCTTTGTCAGGGCAACCTTTGAATTCGAATTTCGAAAACGAACAGCCTTCGTTGTTTTAATTTGCGTTCGATATTTAAATTGCGTAACGCTGTGATTGAAAGTTTGCTTTTCATTACTGATGTTTGATTAAAATAATATTAAAAGTATTAAATGCTTTATTATTTGCATAAATGAAATACTTATGAGGTAGGTATATTTTATTTCTTTATCCTTTTAATACTTTTGGCCTTAAAATTCCATTCCTTCTTTTCTGTATGCATAGATTATGGCTGGAAAAAACTAGTTTCTTCTGCCCGCGACTTCGTTTACGGACGTTTTTCGTTTTAACTTAAAACATATCCTACGCTCTCAGGGATAATCTAACTTCCCTTTAGTGAAAGAATTTTCGGAAACAATTTTGCCTAATTTGTTTCATATTGACAGTTCAACAATATTCATTGCGTTATTTACGTTGTCGAGAAGATTGTTTTTCCAACTTATGAAGTAATGGATTAGCAATCTGTTTTAAATCGAAACAGATTGTGTTGTATTACGCAATTAGGGTACGGATCAGTCAGTTTCGAAGATTACCCCTACATACAAACTCATAAAATACCTCTCTATAATATTAGTGGGTATGTAGGTAACTGCAGCTGCAGTAGCTTCAATATTTTAAATAAAAAGTCAATCCTACCCCAAGCCATTCATACCAGTTTTATGCTGACAGATTCATTCCAGACGTATACCTACATACCGACTTCTATACATAGGCAGTGTCGCGCAGGGAGGCGGCTGAAGAAATATTATTTCCTTATCTACCCTCCGCAAGTCGTTCGCCCCCACTCTCCCCTTGACCGGGGCGCCCTCTCACACGGTCGTAAGACAGTATTTTATTATGGAGCAGTTTTCTGTAGAAAATAGTGTGCTGTTGAAATTATTTTTAGATGAAAAATAATTTTCTAGTAACAGAAAATTAAGTGCCTGACTAAATAAAAATAAAATAGATATCTTTGATGATAGGCAAATATTTGTAAGATTGTTTTAGTTATTTATTAGAGACGGTAGGGGAGCACTAAGATAGAATATTTCGAAACTCAAACAACACCCTGAGAGGGTCTAAAGTTTATTTATTTACCACTTGCATTACAAGTAACGTTACACGTTTTGGGATTGGCTCTACCTAAATAAAATTATCTACATCTATCTATTTATATGTGTACATCTACAAAAATCGATTACCGTATGTTAGTCCCGCAAAATACTCAAAAACCGGCCAAGTGCGAGTCGGACTCGCGCACCGAGGGCTCCGTACAAACCGCGTTCATGAGGAAAGGGGTAGTAAGTTAAAAATTATCAAAAATATTTTTATTATATGATGTAACCAAAAACTTATGCTTTTCGAAATTTTTTCTTTATTTGTGCTATAAGACGTTGCTTTGTACCAAGTTCCAAGATTCTGAGTTCACGGGAAGTACCCTGTAGGTTTGATTCCCTTGCGTGTGTCGAAAATTTGCAGCATAAACGGCTGTATCTTTTGATTGCGTTGGCTTGGAAATTTTATTTTTTCATAGCTCCAAGGAGCAGTATAATAGACTTGAGTATTTGATATGAATTTCAGCTTGATACCTTTACGCGTTCCTGAGAAAAAGGGTCTTGACAGACAGACGGACAACAAAGTGATCCTATAAGGGTTCCGTTTTTTCCTTTTGAGGTACGGAACCCTAAAAATGGCTCGAACGATTTGATTTTTATTTTATTTTGTTCGCCTTAATACTGAGGTGGTTTAGGAAAAAAAGAAAATACAAAGGAACAGCCGGAAAATCGAAAAAAATCAAAATTTTTCCTCACGTGGTATGAATTTCACCGGGTCATCTATTCATTAGAACTAAGATCTGTAACTTATCTTAATGACAACTAAGTGATGACCCTTCTCAGATCTCTGCTTTTAAACCAGATGACGTCACGTCGTCCAACTTTTCTCACAAACCAAAAGCCGCTTACACACACCACAAAATTTACGACTGAAAACTATAAAATAGCCTAATAAAAAAAATCATTAATCCTGGGCCTGATTAATACGGCCCGGTCTCGTCCCAGGCCAGGCCGGTGAGAGTAAAGGCTGGGCCCAACAGGGGGCGCCGTTTAATTGGACCCCCTAAGTCCGGGCGTTAAAGCACAAATGTTAGGTTATTTATCGACTGGACAGTCATTATCGCTCGTGTGTTAGATATTCTGTTGTTCACAATGTTCACCTCTTTAACGGATTTGTATTTTTTTTAAATGTAAATAGGCTGTATGTGTTTTGGTCTGTGCCTTGTTCTTTGATTGCGTCGTTTGAAAAGCGAAGGCGAGGTTGTGTTGCCAGCCAGGGGTTGTAAACCTCATTTGTTTATAACTTTCTTAGATCTTATGCTTAGGTACTTTTTTATTATGCCTTAGCACTGGTATTAGTAAAAGTCTAAAGTAAAAAGTGCAGTCTCTAAAAAGGTGAATATCTACACCTATAGTGTAATCAGCCTATAATCTTCCCACTGCTGGGACACAGCTATGGATGTAAAACGGTAAAATTACCCTGATATAATACGGTATAAAATGTAATTTTACGTAATTTATGGTATTTTACGGTAAAATATGGTAATTTTCGGTAAAAAACATATTCAACGTACTTATACAGTCATACTCACTAAAACACTACAAATACAGAAGTGAGTATGTTTGTGTGTATCATGTTTATGTCACTTCTTCATTATTAACTGATAAATGGATTTGAATGAAATTTGTCAGAGATATAAGCAGTATTGAAAATTAAAAAAAAACCAGAAAACTGGGCTCGTGCGACTCATGCGTACTAAAAATCCCTAAAACTTAATTCTTTAGTCAAGAATTCAGGATATTAATCACACCATGTCATGGATTATAATAATATCAGCTATGAACAGACGCCAGCACTTCAATCTGTCAAATTTATTTAATAGATTTTCAACTTTATCGCTGAAGTTTAAGGTTCAAAGTTCATCATCTGCCTAGCCTTTTCCCAACTATGTTGGGGTCGGCCTCCAGTCTAACCGGATGCAGCTGAATACCAGCATTTTACATGGAGCGACTGCCTATCTGACCTCCACAACCCAGTTAGGTACTGGGTAACACGATACCCCTTGGTAAGACTGGTTGTCAGACTTTCGGGCTTCTGACGACCCGTAACAACTGTCAAAGATCTACAAATGACAGCCGGGACCAACGGCTTAACGTGCTTTCCGAGGCTCGGAGGAGTCTCGGTATGTAAAGATGGTCACCCATCCACGAACCAACCCCGGCAAGCGTAGCTTAACCTGTTGGATCGACCCGTGCAGCTGTAATTACTTAGCCACGAAGTTGATTGGGAAAATTTGACAGTTTCCGGTAGCTTGATGTCCTGGCGTCTGTACAGAGGCAGAGCAGAGGACAGCACAAAATAAAATTTTAAACTTCATAAGTCGCCAGTAATTTTATCGTAATTAAGTATATAAATGACTGTAAAATACCCGTATTTTACCAGCGTTTTCCATAAAATTACGTAATTTTGCAACCCTAGACACAGCACTCATCTCTGTGAGAGGGAGTGGGCCGTAATCCACCACGCGGGCCCAGTGCGGGTTGGTAGATGTCACATGTCTTCGAAATTTTGGTTCTAGGACATGCCGGTTTCCTCTTTCCTTCATCGTTTTGAGAGCAGTGGTGATGAAATAATTTACTTATACAAAGTAAAGCACATGCCTGGGTTCAAACCTACGACCTCGTGTAGCGGTTACACCGCCACATACGAACAAGGCATCATAGACATGACGTCACACAAATCCTGTATCGATCGACGATCGACATAGATACAAGATTTCAACTTCAAACCGATGGGCAGTTGCCCGCCAGACACGAGTTGACACGACACCCGTCTGGTCGGAGGATCCTCCCTTTTCTATGATGGATGAGTGAACTTTACACCCTGTTCCTCATACCACTAAACTCGTAAGTCGCGGACGTTACCACTGGTCCACCATTGCTCACTGATCTACACCTTATACTACACTTTTACTTAGTTTGATATTATCATTGAAAATGAAAGGCTTCAACTACAGACATATTATCTGCTTTTAGACATTGAAAAAGGATTGAAACCCGGTTCCTGTCTAGAAGTGACCCACTTCTGATCAAAATGCGAAAGTGTAGTTTTACAACCTGCTCTACAAGACACAAAGGAATTGAGCATTACTAATCCACGCACCAATTACTGACCACCAAAATCCACCGTCAATTAAAGAACAACAATAATCAGCCACATAAACCCAACGTCCGGCTACCGAGGCAGTCAATAAACTAAATATTCCTGGAAAGCAACACAATCGTGAAAGACACCCGACACTCAATCCAACGCCTGTTCGGCCCAGAACGCGCCGTTCATACAAAACATATGCTAACAATCCGTCCGTGCCATTATTCAACTTAACCCTAACACTTTAATAGCCTGAATCGGGAATCGAAGCTGCGACGCCTCATTTCACTTCGCTTCCTCACCACAACCAACCATTCAAATCTCAACATTAAACTCTCAAGCTACGGTCTAAAATCCCGGATTGCAAACTAAGGTCCCTTAATTGGCCGCAATGAAATGTAAACATCTTATGTAACTCAAATAAACAATTGAATTTCAATTCAATAAACGTCCGAATAGAGTTAATAATGCAATACAGGCAGGAAATGCAAATTTTCAGCCACACAGTTTACTTGGCAATTAAAATTAATGAGCGAAACAAGTTCAGGTTTTGTGGAACAGAAATGAGAAGGTCCAAGGGACTGATGAAGTCTTGAATATGTGAGAATAGAAGGTACTAAACAATGTGGAAAATCTGCTCCTGAGACAGTCTCGACATTGCTCAAGGTAGCATGACACTTACAAGCCTAGAATTGTCAGTAAAAGTCTAATAACAGTCTGCTGAGAGCTATGTAGCTGTTACAACCGAGTAGCTGACGTTAGAACCGAGAGTGGCCATCTTTTTATTTATGGTCAAACCGAACTGGCTGTAAGAATTTCACGTCGCAGTCATAATAATAGTAGACATAAATCGGCTTATAAGAAACCTTGACGCCGAAATCAAGACCATAGCTTAACACTGAATTAGAAACAGGTTGCCACTAAAAAAAAATATTTCTTTAACGCTTCATTTGAACTTTGGTTGTTTATGGTTAGACTTTTTCTAGATCTGTTCTGGTGACGAATCTCAATGGAGCGTGCAGGTTTCCGCATAGAAAGCGTTTCCTGAGGTCATCCGATCGATATTTTTTATCGATGTTCAAATATTTTCGCACTTGAAGAAACCGGACGGATTCGAATTGCAGTCTTGCCTCTTTCTACGCAACTAGGTCAACCAAATAAATGCCCGCTGTCAAATAAAATTTGACCCAACGTGGCCTGTTAACTTACTCACCAATAAATCCTCAAATTGGGATAAAATTGACAGGTTCAACAGTTTGCCGTGCCTGAATTTACCTCAAGGGAGGTCGTTCCGTGTCCGTCAAACGTTCTCAGGCTACCGATTCGGACCTCCTCCATTTTATTGTTTTCAAAATTTTACTGCCGCACTAAATCATTATTTTCTGCGAACCGGCCAACGTTATGAGATTTAACAAGCGAACGCCTTCGCTATCCTTTGATGGACTCCATTTATATTTAAATCGTCATTCTCAGAAAGATATGAAACCGCTTCATCACTGCCTTTCCCATAGAGAAGACATCTTCCATATTTAAAACTTTAGTTCGTATGTAAATAAAAACGCCGCGGCTATATTAATAATGCGGAATAGAAACAAAAAAAGAAAATAAATTAAAAATCGAACGCCGGGAACGAAACATCCATACAATAATGGGAAGGAACAAAGAGGTAAAAAAGCGGGAAGAAACCTGTCGACGCCATGTTGTGTGGCAGTCGGCCTTCACGCCTCGGCCGCTGAAGATTATCTTTCGAAAAAAGAACCGAACGGGAGGCTTTTCTTGACGATGTAGGTCTTACATCCCATTCATATCGTGGGATTATGGCCTCTTAACGCTACCGAATAAAGAGTATATTAGTATGGAGTGTTTCCGACTTAATATCTTTTGTGATCGCTTGGAAGAAAGAGCGTCGTCACCGTGCGCCTGCGCTGATGACCTGTCAATTCCGTCGTGTACGCCGGCCGTAGGGAAAAAAGTGACATTAGAGCGGCCATCTATTATTTTGACTTTATGTGGGGAGATGGAGCTGAGATTGATCGTGTTTGGCTCAGCCCTTTTAATTACACCGCATTCAGTTGAATGGCTTTGTATCCGTCTACTGTTCGGTAGATGTTTATGTATACGTAACTACTTATGTGCAGTCATCATTTGTAAGAAAGGTTTTTGTTGCTCGAAGTGTTTTGAAACTTCAGTGTCCGTGTTTTGAACTTTCAGCTTGGAAAATATAAAAGTTTTATTAACTATTTTTTATTTTTCAAAGATAAAAATTGCAGTTTATTTATTTCTTTCATTTTCTTGACATTCAGCTAGGTTTCAGTTAAAGAGGAAAATATTTGATTGAAAATATTTATGTCAAAGTTATAAAAAGATGATTTTACCAAGTATACATCACATAAGCGCGCGCGCATTTGTCACGGTACGTCCAGAGAGCGCGTGCGTCGCTTCTTGCGTCCTCTCATTGTGCGATTTCGTATGCCCGCCATAGATTACCGTCAACTACGTCGTTAAGTCGCATTCTTGACGCTAATGTGGGATAATGTTACTTGTACCTGTAAAAGATACAGGCTCCATGTAAGTTCTTCATGATGCAGCTCATATTAAGCGTTGTACGAATTTTGCGGTTACAATTTTTTCGTCCTCTCTTTTCGAGGTGGCGCAGACAAAGAGTACTTAGTTGGAAAATTTAGGGAGGCCTAGCATCCATTTTATTTATTTACTTACAACCCGTGTGCCCGATGGTATTTTCCTACTGCAAAAATCACGAACTTTAATGCAAACGTGCATCCTCTATATAACCCCTTTAGGAGATGAATTTTCAAAAATCCTTCTTTAGTGTTCATTTTCGATAAATAAGACATCCTTTTGCAAATTTTCATTTCTACGCCCAGCGGTTTAGGGAGTGCGTCGTCTGTCAGTGAATGAATTATAATATTTTTAATTCAAAAATTCAAATTTTAAATTATTTATTTTGGGACAACTAGATCCAAAGGTTAGTATACAAAAAACTTAGAAACTATTGTTAGTACTTAAATACGATTACAAAGGACAACAATCATTACATACATTCTATAAACAAATGCCCCTGTGCTGAGACATTCCGCCCCGTCCAGATAACCAATAGGGAGATATTGTACCTCCCTAAAAGATCATCAGAAAACGAAATGCACCAACACAGGTGCACGTACATCTTCAGCTATAGTTTTTTTTAAATGTATTTTCTTTCTTTTTATTTCTTCTTTCTTTCCTATATTGTCTCACTGCAAAGCAAAGGCCTGCCTTTCCCCAACAGTAACAGTATAGGTTAGATAAATAATTTTCTTCCGTGTTCACTATCAAAGTGACAACTTTATCGTTCACAGATCTTGTGATCCAAGTTCACTTATTTCTATATTCATCATCATCATCAGCCTATAAATGTTCCCACTGCTGGGTCATAGGCCTCCTCTCTGTGAGAGGGAGTGGGCCGTAATCCACCACGCGGGCCCAGTGCGGGTTGGTAGATGTCACACGTCTTCGAATTTTCGGTTCTAGGACATGCCGGTTTCCTCACGATGTTTTCCTTCACCGTTTTGAGAGCAGTGGTGATGAAATAATTTACACAAAGTAAAGCGCCTGTCTGAGTTCGACCCTACGATCTACAACTCGTAAGGCACTTTTTAAAAGTGCTTGTAAATGCTTTAATGGATGTCGAGAAGTCGGCTAGTTAATGAGAAATTTGAAGCCCATTCCAAAACGTAGATATCTATGGAGAAGGACTCCAAGGACACTCATTTAAATCAAGATATTACAAAATCCTGGTTAAATAATAGATTATGTTTCAAATAGCTTACAAGTCTGGTAACCAGTTTCGAGATATACAAGACCGTCTTCCGACAGAGCAAATCGTCCAAATAATAGTGTGGACTTTGTTCGTCTTATTGACGGTTTCCGCTCTATAAAGGTACTAGACCATTTCTTTTTTACACCTGCCACTTTTCTGGAAATTCGTTTGGCTGTACCTAGTCAAGGGTACATTTTGTTATTCTACATAACATCACTCCTTGTTTCCCCGAAGGGTTGGGCAGAGGTGTACCTAACTTATAATGCACCCACATAAGGTTTTTAAGTCTCCTATAATAGGGGGCGAGCCTATTGCCATCAACCTATTGCCAACATCAAAGTGGAGTTTCTTGCCGGCTCTTCTCCATAGGAAACGACCAATTGGAACCGTGCACCTAGCTTCTGATGTTTCTTAAGTGCCCATGTAGGTTTATGTGAAATAAAATATTTTGATTTTGAACCGGGCACAAATCCAGACTCCGGACTGCTAATGAGAAATTCTAGATAGAAAAAACCAATAACACTTTACCCGACCCGGAAATCGAACCCAGGACCTAATGCTCGGCAGTAGCGCTTGTGACCACTAGATCAACGAGGCAGTCAAGTGCAGTCATTTTGTTATTCTCTTATTTAATATCTCCAAAATGTTTCAAAATACTGTTTAAAAAAAATACAAGGAAAACATCCAGAGTTGTCAATTAACATCCTGAACTGTACTTACGTTCATATGATTGTCTAGTGCACAAGTTCAGTGTCTCTTAAATCCCAAAAATATCCTTGAATATTCTTCATAACTTTAATTAATAATAGAAGTACCTATTGAAATTATAAGAAAATCTAAGTATTTTCTCATAAACTAAGTACCGTCGGATCTTATAGACTTTACTGCTCTATTTAGCTCTAATATTAGGTACCTTTACGAAACTGTAATTTTCGAACACAGAACAATACCTACAAATCCACAACGCTCACTCGCAAGCGGTACAGTCGCGCGCAACAGTCAGATATAGAAATAAATAAAGCCACCGCACACGCCGCGGCCCAGCGAAGGCGCAATCTCGGGGGGTCACGATCTGCGGTCACGTAGCTCCCACTCCCATAATAATACATATACAGTGCACATTGCCACAGAATAGGACGGTACAGAAGGTTGATATACCTACCACATGCGATTACTGGCGCACGCACACATACATATCGCATCTACGGTGCAAAAACGTCACTTATGCAAATGATGTAATTTTTCAGGAGAAACGTTTGAAAATTCGACATCCTATTATAATGTATAGTTCTTCTTGACTAAAGAAATGATTTGGTAATATTTAAACTACAACTTTTAACTTCATATTATTACTCACCAGGGGCACATTAGCTACTTTTTCTCACACTCAGATCAATTTTGACAAAAATTGCATAAGTGACGTTTTTGCACCGTAGGTGCGATATTATAAGACGCTAAAACTTTCGCAAACGTATCCCAGTATGCGGAGTCACAGGCAGTCCACTGCAGGTCCTGCATGGAAGACGAGACAGCAGCTCATGTGCTTCTAAACTGCCCAGTGGTAGCCACATACAGGACAAAGTTTCTACTTCGGAAACCCAGGTATCCTCTGTGACATCGTCAATAACAACGTCGAACAGTTGATCGAGTAATTGATTTTCCCATCCGTACGAAATATAATATATGTGTTTGGACGTGGAGTTGTGGACACCACTTCGTTATACAATACTATACAATGCCAATAGTATGCACTCGTGTGTCAATGTATGCGTGCGTTTTCTCTCGTTGTGTAGAGTTAGCCTTCTGTAACTATTTATTATGTGACATTACTATGTTGCTGCCTGAGTCTACTATGTAATTTTCTATTGGTATACGGAGCTAGGCGAAAAAGATGGCTTCTAATTGAACTAATAAATGTTGCTATTTGGGAGTGGTTGGAAATTACTGCTTATTATTTAAGTTCAATCGGTTATTGTCTATGGAATGTAAGTATTGGAGATATTTTTAACTAGCGAATTTTTTGTGTTAGAAATCTTTTCCGGCGCGCACACAACAACTTACCAAAGTTTCATTATAAGCGGTCGAGCCATTTTGGAGTTTTTGCGAGACTAACGCACGGCAATTGATTTTTATATAGAATAGATATTTGTGTATGAGCAACTTGAAAGTTATGGAATATTTAATAATGTTTTTGTAAACTTCTTAGTTCCTGTTCAGATATGAAGAAAAGTTTCATTGATCTCTCTAAATTTGAAGTAGATCTGGCTTCACATGTTCTATTCTTTAGTTTTACTAAGAGGTGAGGCTATTATCTGGTATACTGATTTTTTTTAAAGTACCATCCGAAAGTGTAGTAAATATTCCATTGAATGAATTTCGGTTCTATCCAGTAAAATATAAATGAAAAAATTAAATCCTGAGCCATAATTTTGTATCTTTGTTCTGCAGTTTTCATAACCCGCAAAAATACAACAGAAGCCATAATTGAAAACGCCAGATGGCGCCACTAAAACTTAAACAAAAGCTGTAAAAAAAGAAACAACGGAGAGATCATTCGTGTACATACATTTTCTTTGTTCAACTGGTTTGTACCATAAAAATCTTGCTTAGACTAGCATCCCTAATGAGTCTAAATTATCATGAGTTCGATAAGCACCCGCCAGTGTGTGGCCATAGCCCCTGATTGATGGCTCTTCGTTCTTAATGGTAATAGATACTCGTTACTCAGACCCATCGGCGATTTTTGTAACATTTGAAATATGAATATTACTGAAAGTTCCCCTTTGAATTTCCTTTCGAAGACAATAAGTCTTGATGTGCTATTGTTTTTAAGTATGACAAGCGTCTTTGAGCGCTTTTCTTTTGCTTATTAAAATTATTATGATGGCAGTTTCAAAGAGGAAGTCGTGTTATTGCTTTGTCTATCCTCATTGTTTCATTGAATGTTCAGAAACCATGATGAAGCATTTGTATTTTCGCTGAAAACATGTAAATGTCAAAATTACATATGTCTCATTGTCATTTTACTGCAAAGTGTTTTCAGTAGCTGAGTAGAAAGAAAGAAAGAAAAATAGGTTTTTTCACAGAAACCCGTGCATACATAAAAGACAAGAGTAATCAGAGAACAACACAAAGTACATAACAAATCATGAGCATAGAACAGAAATTACTTAGGCGGCACCGAATCAGCATGATGCAGTACTATGGGGGACCCACAGCACAGCGCTGATTTTCAGTGATCACCCGAAAAAAAACAGATGTACGGAAATAAAGTCAGGTTCAGTGATTTTTCTATTGTTTTTTTCATTGTTATTGTTACTGTTAGCCTATATCATCCCACTGCTGGGCTTTTCCCCATCATTTTCAGTGTTTGCGATCCAGTGCTAATGTAGACCACTAGTTGTTGGTTTTGGTCCAGCTCCTCCCGCCATCTTCTACGGTGTCTACCGCGACGTCTTCACATTGCAGAGTAGCTAAATAGTAAAACAGTAAATACTAAGGCCCAGACTCCATCAAAGCGGAGATGTGCGGAGATGTCCGAAGCGGAGACGAGAAGACATGTTTTTCAGGGTGTATCCACCGAAGCTGTGCGGAGATGCGTACTGACTTGACTGAAGCGGAGATGTGTCCTGGATTTTTTTTTTGGTTCTGAAATTATCAAATAACTTCTCCCGCTCTGGGTGGAGCGGGAGGGCGTGTCAGAGTCTTACTGACTAAAACCGTGTTCCTTCAGTTGCCATGTTGCCGGGGGGCCACGATTTCTCTTTCGGCCCATATTCGCAGCCCCGGCAGGCATTGGCCCTAGCGGACCCCGTCAATTCTGCTGACATCTCTTTGAGGCGCGCGTGGAACACAACGCGCCGTCGAGCCGGGCTTGGTCATTATCGGACGGCGAGCTACCCATTGCTCACCGTCCGCAAGCCCGCGCCTACGGTGGCCGGAAATCTGCCTGTGATTCCCGACGCCCAGGGCGTCTCCTCCTGCGGCGGTTAGGGGTGCGAGGGCGCGAAATTTGCCTCTCCCTCACGCGTTCCGCCTCCTCTTTCGCGAGCATTACTGCTTCGCAAAAGGAGGTGACGGCTTTCCATTTCCTCTCGCTTCGTACCATGGCCTGAACCAGTGCCGGACGCGAGAGATCACCGCCGCCGACTGCGTCCACGAGGACACGGCGATGCCCCGCCCAAGCCGGGCAGACTTCCACCGTAAGATGTGTCCTGGCTAGAGTGGAACTGAGCTGCGTGCACGTCTCACATCGACTCACATCTCTTCTCGTTTCCAATGCGCGCTGTCGTCGCCAGCTTGCGAGGCACAGCTCACATCTCTGCTTTGTACGGCCGCCCAGCTCAATCTCGGCGAGGCACAGCTCACATCTCCGCTTCGATCGCGTCATACAAATATGATACATCTCCGCTCAGTGATATCCACTGATGCTGCATGGAGACGAGATGTGTGAATAAAGAAATTCTATTGGTTGTTTAAAACACATCTCCTCTCTCGTCTCCGTTTTGGTGTAGTCAGGGCCTAAAAGACTTGGGTGACAATTTTTTGCAATAAAAAAAATCTGAAAGTTTTCCTAGAAACGGGTGAGGCATTCGTGATGGTCTATAATAGACAAATTTAAACGCAGACGGAACTGTGGGTGGTCGATAGCGAGACACACCGTAAACAAACTGAGAAATTGAAATATTATTCGTCAAATACACAAATCGAGCTCGTTACGGGGTCAAAGAATTCACTTCGGTGCATAAGAAAATAATTTAACACCAATTTTTCACAGCTATCCGATGGATGGGCGACTAATTTGTCCAAATGCTGCGCCTCGGAGTGCGCGGGCGCATCCCATTGTGTTAGATCAAATATGGCGTCGTTAATGGCGCCGTAGACGCTGACATATTGCCTTACGTGTGTTGTAACTGTTATTTATCGGTGAACCACTGTATGTGCCTGTACGAAATTAAGCAGCTTTATGTTTGCCAGGTCATTTCTCCTGACCTCTTGCTGTGCGTCTTTTCAGTGTTATTGAATGACTTCCTTGAGTTTAATAAGGTTTTTATACTACGATTTATTACCTCTATCGTGAATTGAATGACTCTACCGGTACAGGAACGTTGGGTTTCTGAAACGTGTTTTGAACTGAGGTTGTCTGTCTCATTTTCTAAACTTTATAGGTACTTTCTTTATATCGTAGTAGGTAGGTTAGCTTCTCATGTTTCTATAAAACTAGATTTTAAAATTTACCTATACAGCTGCTTTTATTAACGCTTTGAATTTTATCATTCAACATTGAATGTCGTTGGAATTTTATTGCAACCATCCTACAACATTCTTACAACAATTTACGTGTAAGTTAATCATAGCAACTCGATCTATTTTACTACACAAACAAGAAACGCCGAAACTTTATTATGTACAACGTTGAAAGTAAAAAGTACAGTCGAGTAAAAAAGGTAAAAAGTCATTAGTCATTTCGGCGTATGGCGTAGTCGGCGTATACGTCGACGAGGCGCCGCGAATCACAACGCGTTAAAGACCCGACTCATGCTATCGTAGGCTCTTTAATTGTGTTCTTCGACTACCCTCCCACCGCTACTTGGGGAAGTCACGTCACGACCGCCTTTGTCGGGAGCCGGCGATCGCCTGCCTTTGTCTGTCTGCGAAACCGAGTTTTTTTTTTTGTAGCTGTAGGTCGTCTAAAGTCGTCGGATACCTACTGGTGTTATTAGAATAAGTTCCACTGTAATTTACATACCTACTTAGTTGCTATACGAAAATAAATCAATTGTTTTTTGCGTTCTGCTGAAATTATTTTGCATAATGTCGCCATGTCGTATGGAAATACTTATGTAGAAAGATAACGACTTGTAATCGCAGAAGTAATTAGTTTCCACACAATGTTTATTTCACGCTTCATTAAAACGTTTATTTTGGCTTCGTTATTCAACTCCACACTGCAAATAAACTCGCATAATTATTTCTTCAGAATTCTATTCTTGTGCGGACCAGTCACACAAATCATAATCTTTCGTTTTAAAACAATTCGCCGGCGAGTTTCCCAGCGCTATCAGACGGGCGCCCAATGGAAATGACATTTTAAAAACCGCTCTGGAGCCTACCTATAGCTGATTTTACATATACTTGTGTTTCGCACGCACGCTCCGTGCGCAACGTCGATAAAAGAGGGCGTGGTCGTCACCGCCGCATCCGCCAATCAGGTTGCTTTGCTCCACGTGTGCGTACGCCGCACCCTTTCATGTGTGCCGCATCACTTGGCAAGTGTGAGTGCGACGTTACGTTTATACGCCCGTGGTGTATATGGGCGTAAATAAGTATATGCCGGCTACCGGCACCACAAAGGTTCCCATATCTTTTATGTTCTTAGATCCTTATCTCGCGGTTTCTTATTTTACATTTGAGATGGTGGTCTGGAATTAACGGTCAGCCCCATAAACACGCTATAACAAACTTTAATATGGCCGTAATACAAAATAATCTGTGATTTTTACTACGTTCGCTGCGTTAATAGGTTGTTATAGATTTGAAGATAGCGCACTAGTGTTTTTTTGGTAAAAAATATTCATGAATCACGCTGATTGAATTGTTAATGGGTCTAAATTGTTGACTATCGCGATGTAAATTATGTTTTTAAAAGCGAGTTTATGTAAAACAATACAGATAAGTATTTTTATCTTTGAATGTTATTAGCTGGCATTAGCATAAAATAAAAACATGGAGGCAAACATTGATTGAATCATTACATACAAAATAAAAACCGATGTACCGCGTAAAAATCAATCAAACGACGATAAATACTGAAGTACAAATAAAGAAGCCACAAAATTTTAAATTCGAATTTCGTACATCAAAGAGAACTTGTTCTATATTCGAAATTGAGCGACAATAAAAGACCGTTTTCCCGCCAAAATTCGATTAGCGAGGTACAGCGGGACAAAGGAAGTCGTTTATACGGGGGGCGGTTTTAAAATTGATTTTGGAAGCGGGGCGGGGAGCTCATAGGTGACTGGTTACGACTGTACCTACAGTAGGACGCCAGAGAACTCAACATTTTCAATCATTCAATTTTAGTTGAATTGTTGGGTTTGCTGTGACTTACCTACCTACTTGGTGAGTGTTGTGCCTAAAATACAATATGTTTTAAATTATTTCCATGTACCTACTCACCTACAATTTTTCAAACGTTTCAAACGGGAGCTTTAAAGTGTCTCTCTTATTACGATCATCAAGTATTGAAAGCTGTATGTTCCCTTATATCGGTAGAGCACGATTTTGCTATTGTTTTGTTTACTTATTAGAAGAATAATGACTTAATAAACGAGAGAAACAAACAAGATATAGTCTGCTTAGTTTATATTAGCTTTCGCCAGCAGCTTCGCCCGCGTGATATCTTTATAAATTATAGCCTATGTTACTCATTGATAATATAGCAATCTACTGGCGAAAGAATTTTTAAAATCGGTTCAGTAGTTTTTGAGATTATTAATTACAAAAAAAATACAAACCTCTACAAAAGGATAAGAGCATCGATCTTGTTAAAACTCTAAAAAAATATACAACAAAATAGTGTTCCTTCTATATCAAAAGCATCGACAACACACAAACAGTCACAAAAGATCACAGACTCTAGTGTTTGTACACCGAAGGGCCCCAGGGCGAAGCACCCTCCATGAACTGACGTAAGAGGGTATGCACACAAACTTGATCGCCCATCAAGTGGGTAGGTGATGGTAAAAATGTGAGTGGTGATTGGTTTACTTGGTTTAAGACAAGGGAGCTGAAGTATGTTTTGACATCGATGTTGTAGGAATAAATGTTAATAACAATAAACTTGTTGGGAAGATGATAACATCTTTTGTACCCAACCTATACTCCGTTTGAAATAAGATTAGACATTTAACTAAACATTTTTTACAGTCCGTTCAACCGATTTTGACTTCTATTGCGATGGGGGCATGACAAATGACAGCTGCAGTAAACAGTTGGTTTGTAACCACTTTTTTTGCTTTTAATGCCATCCTTATGCCTACGGTATAGAAGTCAAAATTGTTTGAACGGACTGTAAAAAGGTTTGTTTAAATGTCTAATCTTATTTCAAACGGAGTATAATTACAAATAATTCTTTGAAGGCTTAAATTATTATTATGTTTAAAGTTACTAAAAGTTCCAAAGTAATAACTTTAGGAGTAGCTACCTACTTACATGGCTCTTAATTTGCTCACTCTCCTTTACCTTGATACTACTTATACTCCGTTTGAAATAAGATTAGACATTTAAACAAACCTTTTTTACAGTCCGTTCAACCGATTTTGACTTCTATACCGTAGGCATAAGGATGGCATTAAAAGCAAAAAAAGGGGTTACAAACCAACTGTTTACTGCAGCTGTCATTTGTCATGCCGCCATTGCAATAGAAGTCAAAATCGGTTGAACGGACTGTAAAAAAGGTTTAGTCAAATGTCTAATCTTATTTCAAACGGAGTATAGGTAGGTACTAGTGTCGTGATTTCTTTGATAAAAAAATGCATTATTTTTATATCGATTTATAATATCCACTGTGGCAACACTGTCAAAATACAAATTTTAATATTATTAGAAACTTCTAAATGTATTTTCATTATGGCAAGTCAATGTATTGTTTTACTTTGGCAATACTTAGAAATGACGTTTATGATATTATCGTTATTTCTGGGTGAAGCAAAAGTCGTTTTAAATGGTAAAATGTAATGCATAGTTAGTCGTCGTTTGATTGTGAAATAGTACAGTAATGTGGATTAAAAGCAAGAAAAGAGTGTTTTTCTTAATACTAGGTACTATATTTAGCCCGGATTATCCCACTCGGCAAAGTCCTTCCTTCATTCCTCTCATGGGTCTCGATTCTGCGCTACTTCATATCAATCCCTTAGATATACAACTACATATATACTTACTACCAGGTACAAGATATACTACGTAATTTTCACATAAAAATCTCCCCGTAACAGAAAACTTTTTTCATCGTAACTATGTCGTGGAGGCGTAGTACCCTAAAATGACTTGCAAGTCTAAAGAAGCGCAAGTCAGTGGCGGGAACGCAGCAAGATTAATATAAGTCAAGCTGCGGTAAACGCTGGCTCATTGTTGTATAGGCTTAATTAAGTTGAGCCCTTGTTGCCATGCAACTCGATATTTGTATCAGGAAAAGGTGAAAAATTATACAAGGAGGTCTTATGCAGGAAAGGTGTGAAACCGACTTTAGACAAAAATGGAACTGGCAAGATAGAATGTTCTGAATTCGAATTTGGATGGAAAGTTCTTCAATAAAGCTTACTTGTTTCTTCCGAACTCTTAATATTCAATCATTTGGCAAGTTTGGGGCACGGATAAGTTATTGGAATAAAAGCTTGCGATTACTTTATTTTCCTTTTTTTTAGCTGCTCCAGATACTTACACCTCTGCCTAACCCTTCGGGGAAACAAGGCGTGATGTTATGTGTTATGTTACTTTATTAAAAAAATAACCACACGACTCTATGTCTATATAACCATTAACAAAAATAATAAACTACTTCTTCAATTAAAAACCCGTCTACGATTTATCAAATCTCTAGAGATATTAGCGCCGTCTCATACTATTTTTATCGACAACATATCTATTTAATATCTAAGATAAAGTTATTATAAGGCTGTATACACATCATGCCATAAAATGTTCTCCGAGACAAGCTCATCTCGTGCTATGACAGATGTTATAGTGTACGCCGCCCTAAAACAGCCTCGGGCTCACCAGACGGCACCGTTGCCTGCTTCGAGTGAATTAAAAAATAATAATGAAAATGGATTTCATTTTGAACTCTACTATTTATCATGTTTGTTGTTTTACTTGCGAAAATATAGCTGTAAATGCAGAAAATAATATTCTTGATTGGAAAGAGGACAATAATTTTGTAATGGCAAATGACTTAACAAACTTAAAGAGTCGTTAATGTCTTGATGTAGTCCAAGTTCCAATTAGGATGTTACTTGAATACGAAATTACAGGGAAGTCATCGTAAAAATATTATTGCTATGACATACGATTGGATCCTTTAAAGCTAACTGTGAAAGCTACCTATATACATTGTTGCATTGCTACAATATTAAAGAAGATAATATATAAACGACGATTCCAATAATACAAGCCGACCAAAAAAAATGCAGTGCATCTCTGTAGTTGACTGTAGGAGTTTCTTGCCCGTTCTTCTCCATAGAAACTACTACGGTTTGGAATGGGCAACTAGCTTCATTTTTCTGACTGACCGACCGTTTATTTGAAATAAATGCTTTCAATTCGAGTTTTTTGCAAATATAAGCATCTCAAAAGATTATTTCAGACACTAATCAACATGGCCCACACATTATCCGATCATGTCTGGACTTTAAATGAGACTGCGACCACCGAGTTTGTTTCGGTCTTTCTTCTCAGAGTAATCAGATAGGAAACACCGAACTCAATTACTTAATTATTATTTTTTAACTCATACGCCATGCAAGACATACCTATTGGAAGTGAACCCTCTGGGAGGGTTACCGGCATTACGTTTGTGCTTAAGTTAACGATCGCGGACGGTCAACGGCATTAGGTTTAAAACCGTGTTATAAAACACTATAAAACCAAGTAAAATAGTGTTTTCAGGCGGTCTTGTCGCTATACGTAGTTTCCAAACTTTTGAGTTTTTAGTGAATGTTTATAACCGTGAACAAAAAATTAAAATGCTTTGATTTTAAAACCAATAAATCTTGTTAAAACATACATCAGATTTTATTTTCACGGTTTATAATACTGTATTCGCTATGAAAAACCTACATTTAAAAAGAGCCCTCCGCGAGGGCTCCCGGCATCCCAGATACGACTAGGTGAACCCTCCAGGAGGGCTCACGCCACTGAAGATGTTAAAAGTGTTAAAGTACAAACCTACTTACAGGAATAAAATCATTTATCATTTATCCCTGATGTATACGATGTTCTTTACGAGATTGACTATACCTAAACAATCTGCTGTTCAAAAAACCAACCCTTTGACAGTTATTACAAACCAAACTAATTACCAACATAATGGGTGGATACTCACACGTGCAGTGAACACGGCCCACAAGTGCCAAGTTCCCAGGTCTAGGTACCCCTGCATCTAAGTGTCCGGTCACCTCTCCCCTCTGCAAACGTTCTCCAGCCACCCTCCATGTTTGCAAGAAATAAACGGTTTTTCTACCCCTACTCTTGTTTTCTCGGAATATTTGAATTTACTCGTAAATGCGATTTCCAATCGAGTTTGGAACCTTATGCTAAATCTAAAAGTTACCTTACTTCCAAGGATTTTTAGGAGATCTTACTAAAATTCCCTTAATTCTAAACTGTTAATAAAACAACTTTTTGCTACGAATCTACGTATCGTACGCTACGCAGAGTCTGCTACGCACAGTAAGCTACGCAGAGTCTGCTACGCACAGGCCCCTACGCAGAGTCACCTACGCATAGTCCGCTACGCAGATTACCCTATGCGTACCCATCTGTGGCTACGCCGTAATCTACGCTGCTACGAAGATAAAGGACAACGCAAAATGGCCCGTAGACATTGCAAGTTTAAAATATTTTGGTATGTTTTAATGCCATGCGCAAGCGGGGCGCGTCGCTGGTGCGTAGGGTGTGGGGCAGCACCAATGTCGTCCTGGCGATGATCGCAGACCGGATGGACTGCTCATACATACGGCACTGCTATGATAGGCATGTGGCCGTCAGCAGGGCCGGTTAGTTATTAAGTCTTGGTTTGTTTTATTTTTATTTTTATTCTGTATTTGTGTGTCCACTTACGAGTCAAAGGTGCTCGAAAATAAATGTATTTTATTAATTTATTTAATATACATTGCGATGGTTTACTTTAATTCTTTACCTACTTCCGTAAGACTGTAAGTTTCACGTCATAGTTTTGAAATACCAACACATTTTCTTGTTTGAAACAATTTAGTGAAATGTCATAAATAACAACGATTTTATTAAGCTCAGTCATGATATGAACAATACATAAAAAATGTCACTAGTAGATTTACTGGCAACTTAATGTGTATGACGCAATACGTAGTTTAATGACGATGACGTACCTAAGTATTTTCCGTGGCAGTTTATGGATGTGTCATACTTAAAAAAGTACTTCCCATAAAATTATATGTAACCTGTCCTAAAAGTGCATGACTTATGTGTAAAAAGGGTTATTATTTTTACTTCAATCTGCATAAGTACCTACATCCTACTCAGTACAGTACTTAGTGTTTAAGTAGTAAATGTTTGTCTCGTAATTATGTCATCAACTTATAACGGACTCATGGAGATTGCATACTAACCCTCTCCTGACTTCAAGAGGCAAAATCTTGAAACGGACAAACCTATGTATCAAACTGTCCATAAACTATTAAGTATCTGTTTTATTCGCATTCGTTTTTCGTACCAATACACACAAATACTAAACTCACGCCTTCTTCCTATGGGGGTAGGCACAAAAGACAGAACACCACCTGCTTCGATCCTTACTTACTCCTTTTACTTCGTTTACTTTCATACACTTGGTCATACATGCACGCCGGTTGAAAAACGTACCATGTTTTGCGAAACTCGTACCAATCGAGTTCAGTGAAAATAATTTTATTTCGAGTTCTACGAAAACCAATAGTACGGCCCTCTCTCCCTCCGCCATAAGTAATTGTTTTTGCGGCTAATTCTTTCTGTTGCCATTTCTTTGGGGGACGAACCACTCGAAATTACATTTTTATTTGGTTAAACCGGCTCGGGGTGACGCGATTGCTTTTTGATAAGTCAATTCTATTTTAAAGGGTTTTTTAATAGTTTCACTTTACCTATGGACATGTTTATCATTGTATTTTTTTTCTCTGTCGGTCTATTTGCAGGTTTAGATAACTATCTGTAATCGCAGTAATACTATACTGCTAAGGATTCTTTTAACAACTTTTGCTTTTGAGAAAAGGTATTAGCAGCAATTACATGTTTTGTGATTTAAATAAAACCAAACCGATCCATGAAGCCAGCTACCATTGCTTGTGTATAATTGACGTTCCTTTTCGACACAATTCTCTAACCTAATATTATCTTTGTCCATAGCGGATTCGCTACTAGGCTCAGGGTCTGATGAAGAAGAGGAGGATGAATCCAGAGCAGCTAATAACTCGAGTAGTCCTGCACACGCACCTCATCCCGCGTTGCACTCCGAATTATCGCATAATGGTGACACGAAGCCACATGACGACTCGGAAGACCAGGTTGGTTGAATTAAACTTGTAGACTTGCAGCTTCTGATCGTAAAAAGTCCTACAATAAGCTCTATATGTATTTTAATTAAAAACTGCTTTTCAAATGATTAGGAACATCAAAAAAAGCTTACGAATACAAACTGTGAGGTATCCCTTTTCACTGAAGTTACTGATTAATTTGTTGTTACCACGGTAATCAAAGGATCTCGTTGTTTATATTTTAATAATATTTGCTTCAAATCAAACTCCGTATACATTTTTAACATATAGACCATCCCACCTTTACAACTACGAAGCCCGTTCACATAGTCGCATTCAGTTGTTTTTTTTCACACCCCAGGGTTCCCTTGATGGAGACCCGGAAACCAGAGACTCCCAAGCCGAAAACAAGTCCCCGGACGATGGCAATGGAGGCTCCAAACGACGGGGGCCAAGGACCACGATAAAGGCGAAGCAATTGGAAATCCTGAAGTCGGCTTTTTCTCAGACGCCGAAGCCGACGAGGCATATAAGAGAACAGCTGGCGAAGGAGACGGGTTTACCCATGAGGGTCATACAGGTTAGTGGTTGGTTTGAAATATAGATTTTTATATAGACATGGATTAGCCTGAAGAAGTTACTGTGATTGGTAGAGAAAAGTTAGAAGATGGTGACGAAACTGTAGTGTCCAAACTTGAAGGAGATGACAAAGTTGTACAGTTCAATTTCATAACCGTTTTATAAGATAAACAAACAATAGTAGATGCGCTTTACGCTAGCTTTACGAAAGCCACCGCGACAGTTGCGTCAAATTGCTTGACAAAAGATTCCATTAGTGCATCCACTGGTTTCCATCAATTTTATATAGGCCAACGAAAATTGATAGTAAGCGGGGGGCGTTTTTGTCACTGAGAATCCGAATTAGCAGTGTAGTTACTGTAGTCACGAGGAGAGCCACATGCCTTTATATATATTCAATACGTTATCTGTGCGATCCAAAAACCTTTGCACTCCACAAATGAAAAAAAAAAACTTGATCAATATTCACCATTGGAGTTTTCAAATCGATTTATACCTTTCTAAGAAATTCTAAAGAAAACTGCATAAGTACATTGACATTTAGTGACTTTTGAATTAAGTATGAAATTGATGACATTGTCAATTGAAGATTTAGATTAATTTCCAGAATTGGTTTTACAAAAGAAAAAAGATGCACGTAGTGCTATAAATGAAAATTATTATATGACAAATTAACTGCAGTGTGAAAAACGCAAGAAAAATCTTATTTGGAATTTATAAAATTCTTAGATTAGTACCGTACGGTATCCACTGAAGTTCAAAAACAAAAAATATTATGTTATCAATAAAAACATAATGCGCATTAACGACACAGTCCCAGAGTTCGGCATAAAATTGATTTGTACAAAACCTCTATTCATCACGCACCTTCGTACGGTAACCGTTACAAATGGCCGATTCTCCATCATGGCGGCCCATCGGTACGTTCGCAAATTGAATATCGCGCTCGCATCCGTCCAGGAACGCAGTGTCGACGTGACAAATATCCTAATTAACGAACACACTCTATCAGAAATATTGTGACGCAGACAGTTTCTGAACATTAATTCGAATCTTGTTTATAATTTATATTTTTTATCGTTTAGCTGGTTCATATTCATAAGAATGATATTCATCCCTGGCCAGTGTCAAATGTTCATTCTTTTGCAAAATGTGAAGAAGTCAAAATTAAGATGAGTGGTTGACAACTTAATTTTGTTATCAAGATTCGTGTTAAATTAAAACGAATAAAAACAAAATTCTTTGCAGCTAAAAATGTCTAGTCATTAGTTGTTTATTTGAACCTTTTAATAAACGAAAAATAAATAGTAAAAATATAGAAGAATTAATAGCCCTAGAGGCTGATCAACAAATTTGACAATATTTGAAGGATTCCTAGTAATCCGTGTTGCAAATTTTGATCCATTTGCATCTGAGTCAGCCGCAACGAGTCTGTTCGTAGAACTCGTAATCAATCTTACCTTCCGAGGTTCCTCACCCACATCTAATTCGGTAACATTCCCGAAATCCTAAACTGATCTAACACATGGAGTCACGCGATTCTCCACACCGTCAGCAAGAGCAACAGATGTCTGTGCAGAGATCCGTCCGTCTGTCCGTCACGCTTTTTGCGCTCCTTCCTCTTTGTTTCAGTTTTTGTTGCTGTCGGTACCGAAATAAAAAACCCTTACTTTTTACCACCGTCTAGCGGACTGTTTGTAAACGTAGTGGGTACTGAACTATCAGTTTCGTCACCGGTAGAGAAGTAATTAATGATATTCGAAAAAATTGGCCGCCTTTACCACAGATGTTGCAAAAACTGCAGTTTGTAACTTTGAAATTATTGTCTGTGCGAAAGCAAAAACAATGGTTGGATTCTTTTTATTTGGAAGAGAGCTAATTTTAGCTTTTAAGCTTTTTCGTGGAAGGCAATTAAAAGCAAAAAATTAAATAATGTTACCATTAAAATGAATGACTTCATTAAGCTTCTATTGTGTTAAAAATATAACTAAATCTATGTTATATCATTCGGAACAAAAAACTGAATAATCAGTTCAGTCAGTTCCGCATTGTAAATATTATTTTCGGAGCAAGAGAGAGTTCAGATTTATCCGTCCGTAAACTGACAAATGTGTGTACAAATATTTACAACGCCGAGAATTCAAGTGAGCAATATTTTTCTCGAACAAAAACAATGTCAAGTATGTTAAGTGGGATCATAAACAACTATTTTTTGTCCTCGCTCGTCAGTCGAGCCAGATCGCGCGTGTCAAATGTTTGTGCCACCGACACCACATGTGCTTGAGCGGCATAACTGTAAAATGACTTTTTGTAAACGGGATTTAACTAGTTAACACCGGTGCGTGTGAAATTCGCTGTTTGAAGAAACTGCTTACAACATTTTTTTTTAAGTAAAATCAATTTTCTACTATATTTATTAGTCATTGACATTTC
The DNA here is from genome assembly GCA_963680765.1 of Agrochola lychnidis. Lineage (NCBI taxonomy): Eukaryota > Metazoa > Arthropoda > Insecta > Lepidoptera > Noctuidae > Agrochola > Agrochola lychnidis. The sequence goes on along the minus strand of OY796868.1, from coordinate 8,922,313 downwards.
ATCAATTTGGAAATTATACAGAAAATACAGTGAAATGAGGCAATTTACAGGAAAAATGAACATCTAATGGGTTCCACCTTTTTGCTTACGAAAATCTGATTGGATAGTTAAACGCTTTCTCAGGCTTTGTAAAATTATTAATGCTATATTAGCTATAAATATTTAATTTATAGGCAACAGTTTCATCAACCTTAAATACCTTGGTATTTTATTATCAAATAAAGTTGAAGTTACATTATAACTGAGATATACATTATCACATATAAAGATGATTCTCAGACCACGGTCGTTATACCTAGCACATTCCTGAGGCACTCAGTGGATCTCAAAGTATTCTCTATAATCTAGTATTTATCTATTAACTATACTTGACGTGCATTTTTAGATATTTGTCACACTATCATACACGTTTTTATTAAAAACTCTGGCTGTACCGCAACTTAATTTAAAATTATGACTCACGCAACTTTTAGAATCGCTAAATTATCTTAAAAGCAGACATTACGGCACCAGGAATGCAGGAACCAGGAAGAGGTATCAAAATAACAGACTTCTAATCCTGCTGCCATTCTTCCTCGACGTCAGTGTCATCCAACCGCGAAACGAGAAAAAAAAGTGGAGATATTTTAATAAGTTCATATATTGTAATTTCTTTAGCGTGACGGCCCTGTCGCCGCTCGACGCGCCCTTATTGGCTCATATTTTATTTTGACAGCTCGTATAGTTAGTGTCTCACTAGGGTTGTCAGTGAGTCTTCATTAATTACTGCAGTTTTCACATTTCTTTTCTCAGACATAAGTAGCTAGTATTAAAACGTTTAATAGTAGGTAATTGAATACGCCTTTATTTCAATTTACTGCTAGATAACTTTACTCTGTCACTTTTTACTTACTTAGTAAAATGACCTTTATTATTATTTTTTGAGTTCATGTATAAAATGAAATAAGTTCGGTTTTATAATCGTTGTCTATCAAACATATTTTTTTTCCTCACTACCTACCAACCCTATTCACAAACATAGTGTTTCTATTAATATTTGCTTACATTTAATTAAAATATAAACAACTAGCAGACGTCACGTGGTTTCACCCGCGTAGTTCCCGTTCCCGTGGGAGTACGGAGATAAAATATAACCTATGTTACTTGCTGATAATGTAGCTATCCATTGCTGAAAGAATTTTTCAAATCGCTCCAGTAGTTTTTAAGTTTATTCGTTACATATAAAAATACAAAAATATAAATCTTTCCTCTTTATAATATTAGTATAGATATAGATAATCTCACTGCTTACTACTATGACAATGCAGGCATCGACTTACTTATTTAATTTTGATTCGGCTGTCTCTTACTTAATGTCTTGCTTGATATCATTTAGGTATCTCACAATTATTCAATGTTATTATTTATTCTGAAGCACTCACATTTTTTGTTAAAACACCTGAAACTATTTAACAATAATCAATCAACACGTCAAAGAATCATTTTTCATTTCGCGCCAAAATTTGGTCGATGACATTTCTTATTATAAAGGCGACCACACACGTAACGCCACTTAAAAAAAAATACATAAAGAAGGGGTTAAGAATAAATTAATTCAACGATTAAATATCTACTTTGTAAATGTCATCGGCGTATAGTTACATTTTACAAATTATTACCTTATTACTCAAGAAATATTCACCACGCGCGTTGCATATTAGCATTTATAATTCTGTACAAGATCATTAATCATTATTAACTCAGTATTCATTGAGACAATTCCCTCACTATTAATTGTGACGGAGTGATACAAAAATTGATGTAGTTATTGATTATTTGCTCATAATTACTTGACAAATGGCATTAAAAACGACTTACATTGTTCACACTGTAAAATAAACTTAATGTTGCTTGCTACCTATAAATTATTCTCCAGGCCTGTTTTCCATTACAGCCTTCAAACAACAACGCCTCTGCAGTATCTAAACACAAACCCGTTGGTTTCTAGTTAATCACAAGCATTTTATTATTAGTGGACGGCCATCGAGAAAGTAATTCCCACACGGAAGCTCGTGTCAGTGGTTGATTGATAGCGGGCGCGATAAAAACAGTTTGTCAGCGAGTCGCGAACACGTTATTATGTCACCACTGGCTACTGACGTGACGCGTCCTGATTAATGTGTGTCGTGTCGTGTGTGGCAGCCTTAATGCGCTCGCGTCTATGGTCATTAATGGCGCGCGTTGTCCGCGGTCAGGATTCCACGTCAAGCTCACGATTAGGAATTTATAAGGCAAAAAATCTAAAGTTTGTCTGAGTTAAAATAAGTAGGCAGTCGTAGGCCCATCCACGAAGGATTTAGGTCAAGTCGAGATTACCATCGCGAGCTTATTGATCTTACGTTAATTTCTATGGTTATTGTAAAGGCTGGGTGTTTAAAATTCTACGCTCGATAGTAGGAATCGAATTAAGACTTTTTATTAAACTGGTCTATCTGCAGCTGTACCTACTTAGAGTCCGAAAAAGACTCGTTTTTAAATTATTCAATAATTTATTTCTATTCGATGCCTGTCTTCATGCCTATTCCATCAAAAGTGATGACTGTTTATGTTTAATAAAACAAGCGCCGGAGTTCCCCACGATTCCAATTTTCTCATTGGAATTGAATATTCAAACAGTTATTTTAAGAAAATGGCGGTTCTAGAAAGACGTTCCAAAAAAATGTCGACGTCAATCTCTTCTTATATTTTTTATTTTATTTTAAATATGACTTCAGTCAATTATGAAGAAGAAATCCAAGTAAACGTCAGTGTCGAAATCAGAGTTGAATGAGCCGTACTTCGGCGGTCGCACGGCCATATCTCATGTTTTAATATCCGTCGGCTACTTTGAACTGCCCCAAATACTATAACATGCACGAGTTACGAGGCAAACGGGTAAACGTGTGTGTGACCGCGGCTTTACTGCCGAGCTAACCCGATCCCGGACGATGTTTTACGACAGATTGTTCAGTCTTTTTAATTGATTGGCTGTTCTATAATTTATCTGTCCTTACAAAGAACTCGGTATCGCTCTTGTACCGACTGACGTTTACTTGGCAGATGTGTTCAACATAATGCTTTGCGACGTTCAGGTGAAAAACGTTTTGTCGTAAATCAATTTTCATTATCTTGTTTCCCATATTCTACTTTGAATAAAATAATAGCTTTGTGTAATTGTGTAGGTACAGGCACTAAATATACCTATACAAAGCTAACATTTATTTCATATAGTCGTGAAGGTATTTCTCCTCTGTCGGAATGCTAAAATAAGTTTAATTTAAACTTAAACGTGTTCTTTTTCCGAAAATTCAATGAAATCCTTACTTAATTGCCTTTGATCTTTACTTAACTTCCGTTAATGCGCATGATTCACAAAATCCCAATTTTCCTTCACAAGTGAGTGTAACTTGGGATTAAAAAACGAGAAAGGTTTTTAAAGAAGTCGCGTACATGCCGCGAATGTCGTTCCACGTAAAATGCATTCGGCTAACGATCGCATTTGGCGAGTACGACACGCCGCCATCGAATCCTCACTTTATCTAAAAACGAGGTCGCTAATGTAATAAATTTGTAATTTTAATCGTTATTATTAAAACAACGGTGTGGGATAAGCATGAGGTAACAATAAAATATCTATTTTACTACGTTATATCGTGTCAATTCTCGTAAAAATGTCGGTGGTACGGCGCGTAGCGGGATTTGCATCAAAAGATGACGTTTATTGTGCTTATTGTGCATAAACGCCATGAAAGTTCGTGCCTCCATCTTGTGGCCGCGGTGTTATGGCCGATTGCGTTGAGAAACAACCCAGGAATTGTTTTTTACGGAATTAAAGGTCTCTGCGGTGACTTTATTTATTATTATGTTTTACTAGTAACGTTGTTTTGGTTTGTTAATGAAAGTATAATACAATATTGTATTTTATAGGTATTAATTTGGCTGTCTCGATTTTTTTATTATTATTGCTTATAAATAAAACGGTGGCTGGGAATTAAAGATACGGAATTTATGAATACTTAGGAGTGTTACACACTTTGTTTAGAAATTCATATAACAATAACAAAAAGCAATAAAGGCACCGATGTTATGATTTATGATATCGAAGACAGAAGCACCTTATATTGTGTCGGTAAAGCAGGTGCGGCGCAACAAAGAACTACATCGAAACCAATAAATTATTAATTATGAAAAAAGGCCAATACTTACACTTGCGAAATATTATCAAAAAAATTCAAGAGCGGCGCCAAAAACTCCTTTGTCTAGGAGACGTCCTGCGGGCACACTGTGCGGTGGTGGACAAAGGGAAGTAAAGTTGCCGACGCGGCGCGCACACTGGGACAAAGGGGCACCCCGTCAGGACAAAAAATGACATCATTTATTTTATTGCCTCGAGTGAGAATGTGGCACATTAATATTGCGTAGGCCTTAATGTTCGATCGCCCTAGGCCGGTCATCACTCAATATGACTGTTGTCTATAAAATAATTGTAGAAACGTGTTTTTCGAATACTAGACGATGTATGCCACAAATCATTAGTAAATATCCAAAAATAATATTTACAACTACACATCGCATATGAATATCATAGAGTTTAAAATTCGCCGTCCTTGTTTTTTTTATTTTATAAGTATCTAGTCGGGGTGATATTAAGTTGTAAAAATTTAGCTTATTTTGCATCGTAAATCATTTAAGTCGATGTTTTTACAGGGGGTCAATTAAGGACATAAGATGCATTAATATTAATTATTATTTAAAATGTTTTACAAAATAGATACGTTCGGAATCTTTCTTAAATACCAAGTAAAAATATAGATTTTTGCATATTGCTAATTGCTTGGAGGATAATTTTAAACTTTAAAATTTTTAATTATGGTCAGACTCTCCTAATATCTTCATATCAAAATACCTATGGATAGTAATTGAAAATATGATTCATTACTATCAGGGCCGCCCCGAATCGATCGTCAGCTACATCTCAATTCGCTTATATTATACCTACTTACCAATAGATGCAGGGTTGTCAAAATTTGTAGTCATAATCCAAAATATTGATTTCTATCAGACACAAAGGCGTGTGTCCAGAAATTTGTTTTTGTTCGTCTTGTAGATTATAAAAAAATATTGAACACGTATTTTTCTTTTTTGACGTAATCAAAAGATTACGGCGATGCATTGGGTTAAAATGTGGCATGACGTCACTCCTTGCTAGATAGACTCGCAACTCCGTGCGTTGTGACGTAGCGAGTCCCCACTCCCCAAATTTAATGCGTGTTTTCTAAGTTATTTTTGATTAATATGATAAAGCAAAAAATACGTGTCTAATATTTTTTTCTTATCTGAAAGATGAACTAAATAAAATTTCTTTTTTTTTTACGTAGGCAACTACCCTATTGGTGTAAAATCTTGGTTGATAGTCTTCGATATTTCTTGCCATTCTTTAACTTAATTTATTCGGTTAGTCTTTTTATTTATTATTACCTATCATACCTGAGTGTACTCTACCTATTTCAAGTAAAAAGTGGTCGTTTGCCTCAGCTTTAACTTCAAGCTTAACTTACAAAACAGACTGGAGCCTTGAAGTCTTTACCAATATAATGTGCATTAACTTAAGTAAGGCTACGCTACGCTAAGTAAGTTAGCCTTTGTACACACACGTTTTTATTGTCGTGAAAAACTACGGTTTATTCACCGTGTGTAGGCACGGTCGTCAGTATTATATTGATCACTATGCAAGCTTGTTGACAGACACTTTTTTTTTCACGGCACGGTTTATACGCCGCACCGTAAAGAAATCGTGCCGTGTACAAAGGGCCTAGCTTTACAAATATCATGTAAAGAAATAAAAACAAATGAAGATCTTTGTAGACTTCTGATGAGACAAAGACAGCCCTATCTGTGTGTAAACACGATATGCGCGTACGCAGCGATCCATCACTACGAGCCACGACTACATTGATTTATTACGAAATGCCGCCATCTTTCCATAGTAGCAGAGTTATAGCAAATTAATTATATACTGCTTGATCATCGCAAGGATCAAAGTTTTACAAAAATATTGTGAGACGAAGAATGTTCAGAAAAAATATAAAGTTGATGGAGATAATAACGACACTGCAATTCCTAATAAACATAATATTTATATTAAACTGTCTGTGAAATTCTAGACACTAATTATTATTATTAAAAAGCTAGGTAATAATAGCTTACAAATAGTATCCATACTAAGTAAAGGTTTTTGTAATGCTAGACTGCATAATCAAATTACCTAACCAGAAGAAATCATTATCGAGTACCTTTAACGCGGTGTTCCTAAAGGCATTATCATAGGACCAAATCCCATCTATCACGTGAAACATGCCACTATTCTCAACAGCAATAACTGCCCTAAAAACCAATTGTTGCGTGTTGAAAAAAATATTGTTTTGTACAGTTCGTTGACCGTTTTTATGAGTTTCAGACTATTTTTTCATCTCAGCTGATGCTCCAGCACGTAATGAAGTTTACGGTGAACGCGTTTGTTGACGTGACAATATCGGCATCGACACGGGTCACTTATCGTTGTTGCACTCTGTTTTTGCCAGCAGAAAGGTCTTTTTTTACTCTAGACTAAATTTACATCTCATTTAGAAGTTATTTCGTTTAAGTATTGCACCAGTAACTCTTTGGATTGACTGTTTTGTGATTGGAAGTGTATTTGATAGTATCGAATGCTTCCGACGATTCGACATGGCGCTATTTCGTAATTTTACCAGCATTTCCCTCCGTAGCCGTCTCGCACTGTCGCCCTCCGAGGTCATTTGTCGATTCCGCGTTATGACGTCCGAATCCTCTCAATGTGACCTCTACACTCTTCACTTCCTAGCTGACCATTCCGTGTACAATCACTATTGTGGTCAGTGAAGGTAATTGATAAACCATAGATTTGGTTTTTAGGTAGTGTCTCTGTCGAGGCTAGATAATTACAGTCCTCTAAATTATCCTCCCTTTGTCTACAGAATCTGTATAAATGATTTTGGATCTGCATGAATGATCAAAAAAGGTCTCAGCTCAAAACATAAATAACATTTAGAGCCAAGTCTCAATTAAGTTCTTTGTATATAGGACACGCAATGATGATTTAGATTTCCATATTTTTTTATTAACCATTAGGTATGTCTTTAAGGCTTACATCCTAAATTAAAACAATTAGGTAATTACTTTCGTTAAGTCTTCTGATTTCCTTGCCTGCCTTTGTGAAGTATATCACACTTTGTTGTCTGCTCCATTTTTGCATACAAATTGTGCAACCAAAAATTGTACAAACTTATGCTATGTGGGTACATACGGGTAGTTAACTACGTCACGTTCTGTCTCGATTACTCACGATTCGTATTTGCTAATGTTGGTTCAAGTTGACATATTGCCGATTTACATAACGCCTTATTTATTTTAGATTGTTTACAAAGGTATTGCTTTCAACCACTGTGACCACTAAGTGTAGCTGTCGTATCATTTGTATGATATACCTATTGCGTTGTATGTTTCTCTTATTTTTTATTCTAAGTCAATTTGATCAGTTTTTTCTGTGCACAATTGTTTTGGTCTCTATAAAAGTACTAAATTCCTTCCAAAACTTCTCCTTTTCAAAAAATTTACATTTAATTTTAAAGCTTCAAATGGAAATATTTCTACTACGTTCCATAGTAAGTACCAACACTTTAACATCGCATTTTTATTGTGTTACAACAGCAAAACGATAGCTTATCTGAGGCCGTTAAATATAAAACCTACAACACTAAAACGAACTGAGATAAGGCCGCCATCTTAAGAAGCGTGACCAATAGCACGAGCGTACGTTATCAGAACAGTAACTGATAACAGTTTGATTTATACATTCTCAATGGTGATTGGTGGAACGGTTACACACTCCTGCGCCGTTTATCAGAAATTAAAAATGAAATCTTGTTAGTGAGAGAAATGGGTCGTGCCTTATGCGATCGTGATGCACATTAACCGATTTCACATTAAGTGCTAGATGTCCTTCGACTGAAATGGTTGATGATGAAAATATGATAAGTTTCGAGCCTCTACCTTTCAACAAGATTGTTCCCTCAACCATCATTTTAGCATATACCAAACGCTTTCCCACAGCCAATAACTAGGAGTACCTACCACACCTTCCTAGTTATTGGTCAGCAAAATCTCATTATTGAAAAACATCTATAATAGAATAAATACACCTACTTTAAAAAAAATACTGAAATCAAAACCATGTGACAAAGCTAAAGAAATGTTACCTACAAGTATAAAAATAAACACATCAACGGCAACACACAAATAACACAACAAGTAGTTAATGTACTTATTTTGAGAACATCTAATTAACTAAAATAAGACAAGTCACAAATTGGTGCCGCTGAAAATGATTGCTGACACGGTAAATTTAGCTTTGTGAACATCGAGAACACACTGTTTTAAGTATTTTATAAAATTAAATAAATCTGTCAAGGGAAACGGGTTGGCGGGAAAGATTGACGTTTTGTTTTTTTCTACTATGGCAGTTCTGATATTTTAAACTAGGACATTAAAAATTTAAAGGAATCCATAAATTCAGCAGCGTAGCTTTATCAAATATTTGATAAAAGGTTATTGGATTGATATTGGCCCCAATCACGATTTTGTAATATCTAACATCAGTCAAGAACGCGATTTTTGCGCTTATATTGACCGTGAAAACGGAAAAGTAGGTTAGTACCTACCTACTAAAATTCAACAATTTCAAATTGTGCCCAAGCATGCCAAAATTAAGACATTCGGCTTTGAACATATTCTTTTTAGGAGTTACGGAAAAAGGGAAAATACTTCGGATTATTTTTGAAATTCAATGCTAATAACAACATCCCGTCCAATTTACATCTGTAGCGCTTATAAAACAAGTAAGAGTTTCTCGTGTTGTTCAATTTCACGTGGAAACAATTTACTTTTACCTCGGCGAGCGCCACGCCAATTGGTTGTAGATGGCGCATGAGGTGCGCGCGCCCTGTGGTCGCGTCTTCACAGACGCCATGTTCTTTTTGTTTCTTTTTTCAAAATTTCAACGTCTGCGTTTGTTTTTACCCTGTGGCACGCTTCCGACATTTTTATTACCGAACGAGACTCTAAAATTGATATCAAATTACCAATACATCATTTCCTCTTGTAATATGCTAAAATAAAAACTATAACGAAAATACACGATAATGAATTATCGAACAAATTGCGGCGTCCTCATCAATATTCCGCGAGTACCCGCGAGGGTGCCCAAAATTCGCGCTTACGTCCCACATGGCGCATGACACGATAAAGTTTATGACGGAACGAAAAACGAAAACAAAAATACGGTCAGCACAACTGTTCGTGTATTATTGTTAGGTAGATTGTGTCGCGCCCTGTAGGGAGTCGACCGCCCGCCGCGCGGCTCTCAACGCTCTAAGCCCAAATTACTAGTTCAGCTCACTCGCTAGATTACACATCCGATTCTAGGTATTGCGCCGTGTCGCAACTACTCGCAAGCTTAAGCCTAAATTGGGTTTGCTTTCATATATCTGCCATTTGCGGTACTGAATACCTATGTAAGAAGATTAATTTGATCCACCTGTATTATTAGGAATGTAAGCTGTTAGAGTCGGACAAAATAGAATCGGAATAAACATAGTGTATGGAGGGATAAGTGCGTTGGTATGAGATTGGCAAATTATTTTCGTGACGGCTGCTGTAGTTTTTTGTTTCGGTTCTGTGTTCGGTACTGTCGACTCATTAGCACTGGGGGGCGCCTCGGCCGCAGGTAGGCTCGACGCTCCGCCGTTATTTATATTGGGGGCGAACAGAACAATGTCCAGGCCGATCACTTATTAATCATCTCTTTATTCAAGCCGGCTGGGTGATTCTGCCTGTTGTGATGCTAACACAATAGAATATATAGATTCAGTTACAAGCAATATGTTTGGTGATTCCGCAGAAGAGTATCTAATAGTTTTGTTGAACAGCTGTTGAAATGTGTGTCTGGCGTAAAACTGAAAAAATAACCCAGCATATTATACGCTAATATTATTTATTATCCTCATAGTCGAGAGATTTGCAAATTATGTTAATCTTTTAACGTATCTAGTTCATAGAAATCATAAGACCAGTTTGCAATTTTATTAATAACCGTGAGAAGAAATGCTATAAGATGCCTTAGCCCCCCCCCATCAAAAGCGATTGGCATTATACCATAATATTTGTCGTACTTAGAAGCAAAAGCACTGAATATTATGTCCACATACCACAGGCGAACAAACAAGACACGCTCAGGTGCATTACGCGTCCATATATTAAACACGAGCTTTGCAAAAACATCACGTACATACAGAGGCGTTATATATAGACTATACAGTTAATCCATGTTTATACCTCGGTAGTTAATACTAAGATTTTACGAGTTTCTAAGGCGTCGGGGTTAGGATAAGAGAATGGCCCCTCACAGCGGTGGACGTATGAAATATAGTGTTTAACACCACGCGGCATGTTCGGCGGGCACCCCGTGGCGTGAGACAGTCTCGAGCGCCCGATCAACATCGTCACCCTACGCGATCACAAAGCTCCTTTATATTCCTTCAGACTTTCTTTCTCAAAACTACTATAAAATCTAAGCGTTTACGAACATTGTCATTATTGTTGAGCTATCATAATTCTTAAATTTATAGTTTGAAACTGTTGCATATTACAGCTCAGTCTGCAAAGGTATAATTTGTAAGACACAGCCTTTTAATATTCTAAACAGTTTAAACTTAAAAGCATTTAATCATGAGTCATGTTTTAGTTGTTGAATATTCATACGAATTGTGATACCATGCTCTTAACATAGAATAAGAACAAGAGGCGATCGATAACGGTTATTTGAAGGCAATTTATTTTCTTTGTTCGATTCAGCAATAGGTATGTACTAACAAGCATATTCATTTTATACCTGTGATAAGACGTCATCCAAGTATAACTCAAAACAAAATTCTTAACATATTATACCATACCTGGTACAGTGTACAGTGATAAATGTTAATTTCTTATAAAGTCTGGTATCATAAGTCGTGAGGAAAATTAACTAAGCAAATGTGTCCAATCGTCAAACCTGAACAAAAGATTTTAAATTGGAATTTGATAGAAACCCCCAACCATATCTACTAAGCCAGATTTTACGACAAACGAAATGTTATAGATTGGTTTAAACCGAGACCTCATGGAAAATCGTATAGGTACCGTTTACTTCATGCTACTGTTATTTTATCAAAGATCGAGTTTCCATTCACAACACCCATCAAATATTATTATATTTTTATGGATTGTAGGAACAATAATAGGGTGGCTGGTCTAATGACGTGGTTATGGCCACAATTTTAATAGTACAAGTATTACGAAGTTTACATTTTTTTAACGATAAAGGTTTTTTATTCGGTTGATCTATTGGTGCGATTAAGTAATAAAAGCCAATAACGATAAGCTTGAACATTAAGCAACGGAACAGGTCAATTTTGGATCAACTGGGTATGGTCGGTCACAAAAAGCTGTTGTTACTTACTTGAGTAAGTATGTGAGCTTTAGGATGTAAAATTTTCCAGTGATTGTGCATTTAAAAAAAAATATTATGGCTGTTGCTTTGCAAATATCTACCCAAAAATACCTTTGCTTTACAGGCTGAATAAATGTAATACGTACATGTTTGTTTTTAAAACTACTACTATGTTGGACTCAGATATTGTAAACTGTCCCTCTGAAAACATTTTTTAAATAATTTCCCCTTAGCTTCAAAGTTTTCATTATTCTACTAAACCAATCTCTTATATTTCCTTTTTAAGTACCTAAAAACAGCCCACTTTTCTACTTGATTGATTAGATCACCGACATTTATCGCTAACTGTACTATCATACCGGTGATTGTCTGAAGGCCATTCGGACTTCTGACAAATGTCGAAATATTATTTATTGTGTTTGAATGTCACGTCAAAACCTAATAATATCGATAGTTAATCAAAGAGACCAACATCTGATTAGATTTATGCATGAACTATATTATTAAAATGTGGATCATGTGCGAATTGCATTCTTATGGTAATATTTCACACCGTTCTAAAATTTGCATTTTGATTATAAAAAAAGAGTGTAATAGGTTAAAAGTTTTTTTTGCAAGTTGCTCTGGTGAAGCGATCTGCACCGTAACTTATCTCTCAACGTTTTCAAACGATAGAACATTCTGTCTTTTAATAAAATACTTGAAAACACAAAACAAATTTTGGTTTTAATCATTTGTATCTGCCAAAATATTTGTTTTGTGTTTTGAAGTATTTGTAGGTTAAAGGTTTTTCAATTATAAGAAGCTAAAAATCCTCTAAAAAGTCTACATCAACCAAGGAGTTTGCAAGATTCCACCATCTTGTGCACGAAAGTGAATACCTGGCTTGAAACTGTAAAACCTATTTGAAAGTATAGACTTTAAATCTAAAATAATCTACAAGAAGAGTCCGCGCCACCACTGCAGTCAGGAAAAGTTGTGTAACTACATTTTTTTAAATGCAATTTGATACAATGACATAGACATTAGTGCCGAGTCTATCGGACTTGAGTGGTGGCGCGGACGCTACGTAAATTTTAATTGTCGTAGAATTTCTTTCAGGTTTATTCTCATAAAACTTCAAATTAAAAGTCAATCATTCAAGTAAAACGGAAACTGAACAACCACTCTTAGTGGGAAAGCAATAATGGCGTACTTTTAAATAATTCTCAATACTAATTATAACACTTTTATGACTTGCTCTAAATGAATAACAGCCAGTTTTAAGCATTTACGTTTATTGCTCGATAATCAATTTTACGATAGTTCTATAGTAGTCCAGTAAATCATTGCTACCGCTATGAAACCATTATATAGATGGGAAATGCGCATGAGTTCTCATATGTGGTTTCTGTTTCTAGTTCGAAGTATGGATAGAGTAACTGAGTGAGATCGATTTGCGTACCCCGGTGTTCTCGTCTGATCATTTTAACGACAAAAAATGACTTGATACTTGATTATAGGTTACTGGTATAATATTGGTTGGTGGTCCGTTTAGAGAAGCCAACCATTAAGGTGACTTGATAGAATATGGTGTACCTACCTGCCACGTTAATTGCCAGTTTAGTTTATGTTGAACCTAGCGTCCGGTTTGCAGCAGACCAGTTTCGCAAACCATCTAGATCTATTTATGTCAAAATGCTAATCATTGCTCCAACTTTCAGTCTAAATTAAGGAAATAAGTATATGATTTATTATTTATAAAAAATGACCTTATATAAATTATAGAGTTAATAGACAGATCTATAGCCAAAATTCATTTCGATTTAGTACGTCTATTAATCAATAGTTTATGCAAGAGAATTGGATCAGGTTGTAAATGTGATTTCTGTGCAAATGGCGTGCGTGGGCTCGGGAGCGGCGCGATCAAAGCGTGCGCCCGCGCAGCGGGGCTAGCGCGCGTGAGCCTTTACAATAACGCTCTTGTTTTCTTCATCTGTTTTTTCTTTATATTTTTTTTAAGGTGCCATGTTACGCAAATGCAGTACATCCTATAGTTTACCGTTCATTTCATAAAGTTTTATTGTCATTGTAAAACGGCAATTTATAGTAAAGATGTGCTTAGCACAGTTGGAAGCCGCTATAAACAATTTTAGATATTATTTACAGCGATATTATTTTAAACGCTGATAAATAAAATTGTAATGCCTGCATGATGTTAAAATATCCCTGAATATAATTAAATTACGGATATTGTAATGTAAACAACAGCTCCAATCTTCGAAAATCGACGTGAAACAAACTTAATTACTAAACTAACAAATTGTATTAATTGCTTGTAAAATGGACCGCGAATTCACGAATCCCATCAACTATAGTTAACGAATTACTTATTTGGTCTATTTGTGTAGCTATTACATGACTGGTTAATCAGAAGATGAATACTTTACGCCCTTGAAAACTAATTGAAAAATTGAGGGCTACACTGAGAAAGCAGGTGTAAGAACTGCGACGTTTTAGTACTTAATTGAACTAATTTTTTTATGTTTGGAATAATTTAACGACACTCAAACAAGTCAAGAGATGTTAAGAAAATAATATTTTATGATCCAACCGCTGGTTCCATAATTTTTATCACTTTTTTATACACTGAACTCGTAATAATTGGCACTGGAAATGCTGTTGTCCCTGGTGTGAAATTTTGCAGAATGAACCTGGCATTATTTGCTCTGAGTGGTTCTCTAGTAAAAATTGTATTGGACATGTCTGAAAACAATTAAGGTATAATTTTCATTAAGTTTTTACCACTGTCAGAATAGCAATTGCCTGGAAAAAGCGTGGTTATAGTAATAAATGCTATCTGAAGTAAAACACTCACCTAGAGACCGATGCACATGTTGTTTAGTGCAGTTTTACAAGCTAATAACAATGAAATTGTCTTTTAAAGACATGGAGACTATAATATACTTTTTTGGCATAGAGTTTACCAAAGACTCGCAGTTTTTTTAAACACGTGTTCGGTGCACATTCCCTCTCACTGCTTCCCAATTTCTGCAACCAGGGGTCACGCATCGGCCTTCATGTTAAACCGTGTCAATGCCACGCAATATTTAGGCGCGGCTCACACTGAATGCGGAGCGAATATAATGGCGAGCACACACGACACGTAATCGCCGCGACGCGCGATCTCGCCGTTACACAAGTTAAAGATTAGTGACGCGGCTAGCACGCGACGGATAACGCGCCATGAACGCGACAAGACAGCTTTATTTTTTTAAATTATTTAGAAGCAGAAAAACGATGGAAAATAGTTAATTGTCAGATTAGACGCGATGATTGCTTAATCTCGGTTTGCTAAACGATCGGTTAATTGCATGATTAGATCTACGTCAATTTGTTTTTCTGCTGCCAGTTTCCACGTATTTCGTTCTTTGATTTTTTTATTTAGCCTGCTCTGTCTCACAGCTTCGCAAATGCCTCCCCAAAATCCTTCACGGCATCTTTTTTCAGAGCCACCTCGATCTAACCTTTGATTTAAATGAAACAGTAAAATTCACAGTAGATTACCTACGAGGACTATACCCAATGCAAATATTACTCATGTGGATGGAAGTACCTTAGTCATTGGCATAACAAATACTTCGCGTCGACCACAAAATTGCGGTCAAACACTAAAGTTTTATTTCGCGCCAAAGGGAACAGTTCTCATGACTATTTTTCGCCTTTTCTTTAATAAACATTTATTGTTATGTTGCTTTACGACGACGTGGCAACTGTTACTATTATTTCAAAACTCGTTGAAGGACTTTGTCAGTTTATGATTCGTGCATAACTAGTTTAATGAAAATTGTTGGTAACTTTCGAATGGCGCGAACATTGTGTGATTATTGCGTTTATTTCTTTTATTCTTAGGACTTGATTTCAATATTTTGCCATCATTATCTTCCTACTGTTTTTTTATTTCTTTCGAATCTTCTGTTCGTCTCGTGTAGTCAATTCATGAATATTTAGGTCCAAACAATTTATTTTGTGACTAAAAACTTTTATAATTAACCATCCCTTTTCCCCAACAGGTGTGGTTTCAAAACAAGCGATCGAAAGAGCGCCGTCTGAAGCAGCTGACCTCAATGGGGCGGGGCCCGTTTTTCGGGTCGTCCCGCAAGATGAGAGGGTTCCCCATGAACCTATCTCCGGGGGGGCTGGAGGAAGGCCCACCGGGGTTTCCTTACTTCGCGACAGCGGATGGCAAGTTCGAGTTTGGCTATGGCCCGCCGTTCCACCATGATGCGCCGTTCTTCCATCCTCCGCCGGCGATGCCCTTCAATCAGCCAGGTTGGTAGACTTTTTGATATAGACAAACATAGATGGATCCATATAACTATTAATTTGTACATAATACTGAACATTTTGATCTAAAATAACCTCTAAACAGGCACCATATTTTTGCTGACAAACGAAGACAGAAGCAATTCTTGAGCACCATTAAACAGTTTCAAAGTCAAGCTCGATTTCAAATTCTTATTATTTCAAAGTGCTGCGCACGTATCTTGTTCGCCATTTTCGAATCAGGGCCAAGTTTAGCCATAATGGTTTGTTCAAATGAAACTCTGTAGACGCGAGTTTGTGAAGACGCGTGAATACCGACAATTAACAATTTTGTGTGTCTTTTGCGCGACTTTTAGATTAGGTATAGGACCGTTTTTGTGTTGATTATGTAATGTTATACAATGTCGCCCATCGGCATGTAACTGCCCGAATTTTTCTGAATACCCTTGAATTTTTTTTTGAAAAATATCTTTAATTCTATAATATTTTTCATGTTATTCAATATTTTATGTTTTGATTAGCGTTTGCCATATCTCCGATATTGTTGGCTCGATTTGGATTCTGTTTATTATTTCTAAAAGTTTATGAGTTATTTTATCGGATTAACTAACATTTTTATTAAAATTTATCAATGCAAAAAAAATGGAGGTGAAAACGTTTTTGTCTAAAAAAAATCGTGTTTAAAAAAAACACAAGTGTAAGTTCAGAGAATCATGGATTTAGAAAAAAAAATAGAAAAAATTAAAAAAAAAGTCAAAATTTTGACTTTTTTTTCTAATTTAAAGTTATAACTGTAACAGCATTAATGATTGGCACCAAGTTTTTTTGATTTAAAAAATATGTCTGAAACTCTTTACGGCATAATTTTTAAACCATAATATTCTTCGGGACCCCATAAGGCAACCTTACAATTTTGATACATTTATTAAGGAAATCAACCCCAAAATCTAAAACCCCCTCGAACAATGTATACCAGGCGCTTAGTAACGGAAGCAGGTCGTTTCGCAGGCATGGAGACTCTTCCTGGCGGGGAGTTCCCCGAGCAGTTCCCGCCTCCGGACCACCTCGTGCTCCCTCGGCCGTCTTCGCCGGAGTTCACCTTCGGCGACGGGCCGCCCCCTTTGCACCCCGAGGGTCTGGTGTGGTAGCTCAAGCCGGAGCCGCGGGACTACCACGACTGATGCGGCTCGACAGGCTATAAAGTGGACTTTAGCAGTGTTATTCATTAACAGTTGCGATTGGTGAAGTTAAGAAAGACGCAGTGTTTATGTGATTTTAGTTTCTGTGAACGTTGAGGAGTTTCCCGCTTGCTTCAGGTTTGTTTTTGATGTTACTGATGGAAGAACCACTAAGTTTTCTGTTGCAGTGATTTGGTGCTATAAAGGTTAATTTGTCGATGTTTTCTGATTCAATTGGTTTTGATTCTGATCCGGTATCAATTGTCAGAAGTCTTAATATAACTTGTGTTATTATGATGACTGTTGATCGTCAGAATATTATTGTTATACACAAAAAACATGTTTCTATAATCTGTGGAACATAAACCAATTTTTTTTGTCAACCGGAAAAAGTTTTGCATAAATCATAGAGAATAAATTCTATGCTTTTATATCCTTTTAGTTGATACTTAATAATAATAATCAATATATTTGTGAATAAGCCAGGCACTGTGAATATTAAGAATATATGTACAGATAGCTATTGTAATAGATAATTTATTAAGTTACGTCATAGCAAGAATAATTTATTTACAATGGGTTTTATAAGCATAATTTATATAAGAATAATTTTGGTTCCTATACTAAGATAGACACACTTTGAGCATTTTTTTTTGTATATTTATTATTAATTGATATCTTACCCGTTATTTAAGTACAATCTATTAGAATAATAATCTTAATATTGTAAATAATCGATCTGTATATATTAATGTATTGTCTAAGTAATATGTACTTAATTAGGTACTTAATGTAAGTATCATTGTACTTTTAGCTAACCATTATAGTTTTGTTTTCAATAAACGTTTACAAATTAATCACACATACGACAAAATTTCATTATTTTTTCAAAAATCTTGTAATTATAACAGATTTTTCTTTTTTGCTGTCAATCATTTAATTATATTCACAAACATTTGGCACAATTTTTAACATTAGGAAATATAAAACCAGTGTTTTGAAAGTAAAAAAAAAATACTGAAATTACTGTCAATTCGACCACAGCAGGAAAAACTTCATAATTCATTTTAATTTGAGTATATGTCGTTAGTTCGGGTTTACCACATGTCACTAGCTCGACAGTTAACTCAAGAATAGGGATCATGAATTTTTTTTTGTCAGGTATTTTAAAAAAAATATTGGACACGTATTTTTTATTTTTAAAGTTATTAAAAAGGATTACGGTGATACATTGAGTTAAAATGTGCCATGACGTCACGAGTATGTAGATTTTATACTTACTTGTGACGTAGCGACCCCCACTCCCCAACTTTAATGCGTTTTATCTAAGTATTTTTTATAAATATGGTAAAATAAAAAATACGTGTCTAATATTTTTTATTATCTGACTGACGGAAATTGAATTTCCTGTTTTTGATTCAAAAAGAAGCTTTTTCAAAAAGAAACACTGTAAATATTACACACGAAGTATTTTTCGAAAAGAATTTCCATACATTTAAGAGGACATCGTGTTCTATGTGAATGACACCATTCCAATTATCTTTGGAGTCACGAATAGTTTTATGTGTACATACATCGTCTGAAACTATTACAGTATATTATCTAAAGTCGTGTCTCTGAAGTAAATGAAGAAGTTTATTCAGTAAAGTGTAGTCGTGGCTAGGGTTGCCAGGCCCAAAAATAGAAAAACCGGACACAGATTCATATTTAGCCGGACATTTTGTCCTGAAAGCCTTTTTTTTTGGTTGGGATATCATCAAATAACTTCTCCAGCTCTGGGCGGAGCGGGAGGGCGGGTTAGACTCTTACTGACTAAAACCCACCCGTGCTCCTGTTGCCATGTTGCCGGGGGCCTCGATACTTTCGGACTTTGTTGCAAGCGTTACTGCTGAGCATGAGGTCCTGGGTTCGGTTCCCGGGTCAAGCAAATTGTTATTGGGTTTTTCCATCAGGAATTTCTCAACAGCCCGGAGTCTAGATTTGTGCCCGGTTGATGGCAATAGGCTCGGCCTCTATTACATGGGTCTTAAAAATAACTGGCGAAGTGTGGGTGTAGGTACTATTGGTACACCTCTGCCTAACCTTTTGGGGCTTACAAGCGTGATGTTATGTTATGTCTAAATGAAAAGCCTGATTAAAAACATCGTTCTTAAGGATAATTTCCACCAAACGGCTCGCATCGTATCGAATCAGAACGGATTTTACAATCTTTAAACGATATTAAATCATGTACACAGTATTTAAAGTCTATATTACCAAGCCGCGCACAGCAGCTTGACCGCGGGCGTCTTCCGCGACACGCGATCGTAGCCGAAAGTATGCTGCGACGCGCGATCGGCTCCGTTCGCCTATTGTCGTATCCGATCGGATCCTTTCGGCTGTTTTATTTTCTTTATCTTTTAATGCAATAGCCAACAATATTACGTCAACTTCAACCATTTTCAAAAATTAGAACACGTCAACACTGTAGGAATGAAACCATTTGACTAGGCGCAGAAACGGATACATTCGCAAGCGACGGTACGGAGCCCATCGTATGCGTCGACATCCTGCCGGACGCGATCGGCTGTCGCCGCATCCGTTCGTATCCTTTCCGATCCGATGTTTTTCTTCAACGTTTTTACATGTCAGAATGCTGGGACTTGATTTTTCGCTTTTTCATTTGTTTTTTCAACCCATGGAGTAAATCTTCGTGGCTCCAATCATAATAAAAGATGAGTTAACAGGATCACTAACATAAGTATGTATGTACTTTAAACTAAGTGTTAATATTTGATACATACTGTTGTCTATCTGTATTTAGCACATAAACAAAAGTATAATGGAATTGTCTGTAAGAATAAAGTCTATTCGAAAATATAAAATGTTTTATTTATCATTTATTTTTAAAAGAGTAATCGTGGAGTTTCTTGCCGGCTCTTCTCCATAAGAAACGACCAATTGAAACCGTGCACCTAGCTTCTGATGTTTCATAAGTGCCCATGTAGGTTTATGTGAAATAAAATGAACACACTTTTTCTATCTGGAATATCGCTGTGCAAAAATTATTGTTTTTTTTTTTTTAAGTGAAACTTCTTTAGGTGCGTTGGGCATTTTTGAGATGGGAAAAACAATTGAACTCACGACACTGTTACCGTTACCTCATTAAAATATTTCCTGCACAATCAAATTGTTTCCCAAATTAAA
Source organism: Agrochola lychnidis (assembly GCA_963680765.1). Lineage (NCBI taxonomy): Eukaryota > Metazoa > Arthropoda > Insecta > Lepidoptera > Noctuidae > Agrochola > Agrochola lychnidis. The sequence goes on along the minus strand of OY796868.1, from coordinate 8,902,063 downwards.
ATAGAATAAAAATAAAAAATTGTTCACGTTTTCACTTCTGTCGGCACTCCCGGAGTGCCACTGTTTTTCCAAACCTCCCTTCTTAAGCGTTTTCTGGCTATGTTGACCATGCAAACTTTACTTTAGTCTGTCCAAATAATGTCATTGTGGAATAAAAAAACTTCTACTGAATTGCCTCGCGCGAATGATGAGTGGGTTTGATTCCCAGGTTGGGCAAGGTGTTATATTTCTCAGTAGCCGAAAACAGACGTTTCAAAAAGGGGAGTAACGATCGGCCAAGTGCGAGTCAAACTCGCACACGAAGGGTTCCGTACCACCGTACAATATAACACAACATGAAAGAAAGAAAACACATTTATTTAGCACAGACCAAAAAGCACACAATATAAATTAACAGCAGATAAAAAAAAAAAACAATAAAAAATGTTAAGTGCGATGTAAGAAATTAGCAGGGGAGTGTGCCTCATGGCTGCGCCAGAAAAGGCACAGTTTAGCATAAAATGCCAGACAACTATAAGTGCCTGACGCTGGTTTTCAACTGGACCTGAGAGTGTGATGTGACGAATGTAGGTAAATCAGTTTATAATGTAACGTGTGTATGAATAAAATAAATTTATGTTAGATAAAAAATAATAATAACAAATATGTAGGTATAAAAATAGTTTGATTGTGCATAAATTTGTTAAACAAAACAAACAAAGACTGACAAATAAATGAGTAAATGAGACGGACGCATGATAGACCATTGTTAAATATGTAAATAGAAATATCCTCCAATAGAGATGTCGGAACATATTTCTTTAACACGTTTCTTGTGTGGCGACTCCCTTTTATTTTTAACATTATAAGTATTATTTGTTGTTATAGTGGCATACACACTCTGTGAAAGTTTTAAGTCAGTAAGTTTTAAGTTCAAAAGACACCTGTGACAGACGGACGGACGGACAGCGGAGCCTTGATAATAGGGTCCCGTTGTACGTTGGTACCTTTTCGGTACGGAACCCTAAAAAGGAAAGAAGAAAACTTTTTAAAGTACCTACCTAAAAGTCTGCAACATACATTTATAAAATAAATTTGACAGGTGATGAGATAAATGAATCAAGTTTGTATCATTTAGTTATATTACCTACAATTTATTTGACTGACAAATTGAGTGTAAATTATACCGATCAATGGCCTACCACTGAGTGCTAAGTGGAAAGGTTTGTATTTATATATGAGAGCATATTAAATTATATGATGGTTGGTACCTTACTGATTTGATTGATAAAAGGGTTCCTTTATTTGCACATGACGTATACATTGTGGAGGTAGTAATAAATATATTATATGTGTTCTTGTTGATGTCCCATAATTCTAAGTAATAAAAATAATACAAAAAGTCCTAGAACAAATGTTCCAAAAATATACAGGCTGTTTGGCAGAACGTTGAACATACGAAAATGGTGGATAGGTGGGGTCATCTGCTACTTACTCAGCCCTAATTTATTTGGCCCTGGCCCCCTGGTTTTTTTTTTTAATGCAGGTTGAAATTAGGATTTAAGTATTTTTTACATCTTTCTGTTATAAGAATCTGCCAATATTAAAGATTTAAAATAAAATGCCTGTTTTAAACATTTTTTTAATAAAAATTACACTTTAAAGTTAAGAAAGTTGTGAAACTAGAAGAAAGTAAAACATTTTTTTTTTAATATCCAGGGCGCCAGGGCCAAATAAATTAGGGCTGAGTAAGTAGCAGATGACCCCACCTATCCACCATTTTCATATGTTCAACGTTCTGCCAAACACCCTGTATAGTTTCGTAGATAACATAACACTACACTCTCGATGTGTGTATCTAAGTTTCATTGATAAGTACGAATAAATCATTTTCATTTTCAACCATATTTAAAGTTAAGAAAATTTCATATTCAAAGCTTACAAAATTTTATGTTTATTCTAAAAAAATGCGACGTTGTCTTATTTTTTTATGGACAATAATTTGACAACTCTAATTAATATTTGTTAATGAGCTGTTGAATATTTTAACTTAATTAGTTACAATTTTGTTTTGGATCTTTAGCTGGCTAGAATTTAAAATAGTTATTATTTAAATATAGGTATGAGTGTAAAACACAGAACTCAATCAATCTGCCTAGCCTTTTCCCAACTATATTGGGGTCGGCTTCCAGTCTAACCGGATGCAGCTGAATACCAGTATTTTACATGGAGCGACTGCCTATCTGACCTCCACAACCCAGTAACTGGATAATACGATACCCTTGGTAAGACTGGTTGTCAGACTTTCGGGCTTTTGACGACCCGTAACGACTGTCAAAGATCCACGAATGACAGCCGGGACCAACGGCTTAACGTGCTTTCCGAGGCACGGAGGAGTCTCGGTATGTAGAAATGTTCACCCATCCACGAACCAACCCCGGCAAGCGTAGCTTAACCTGACAGATCCACCCGAACGGATGTTAGTATTTAGCCACGAGCTCCTAAAACACAGAACTATGGACTAGAATTATGTCTGAAATAAATAAATAAATAAAATTAAAAATAGTATGAATCAAATGTTTTTTTTTTATTTCACGGAAGTAAGAGTGTTTTACATAAATAATCGTGACTGTCGAATTATTTTGTATGAAAAACGAAAAAAAAAATCATATGCCTGTTAATTCTTTGACATGGTCTCATTAATACCCTGGAGCTATGGGATATCAAAAGGAACATGTTGTATAACAACAACAAATTAAAACACTGACAATACTAATACATACATACATAAACTCACACCTTCTTCCCATGGGGTTAGGCAGATACTACAGAACGCCACCTGCTACGATCTTTACATACTCCTTTTGCCTCGTTGCAGAGCATTACGCACCTGGCCTTTCTGAAGAAGTTCACCAATAAGGTCACCATATTATGTCCTCCTAGGGCGTCTCCGCCCGGCCTTTCCCATCTGTCTTGTAAATACATTTGACAATACACAACACTAATGTTTATGAGTATTTTGGAATTATCAAATAAATCCTAATCCATCGACATTAAAGAAGTGTTCTTTTCAAACAAACTAAATAGTAGTGATGGGCTGACTATGGGTTTTGCCAATCTTTGACAAGCTATAATATAGTGACTAAACTATTTCTTTGATTGAATTTTCGAATGCAGACATCCCAAACATCATATATATTATACGCAATTTAATTTATTGTCATATTATCATGTCCACTTTTTAGAACAAGGATTCTGACGTCTAGTATTTTGATTGGCATAAGTATAGGATCTCGAGCACTAGACGGCCGCGACCACGAACAGTGGCCGCAGAGACCAGGTAAACTAGAAACCGATACGAACCGCGCACTTGGTCGCAACGGCCAACTAGCCGCACACCATACAATACCATTACACGGCCACGACTAGCCGGAGTTATAGCCGTCTAGTGCGCGAGATCCCTAACTACTGCCCATAAGAAACTCATTCACGGCATGAAGGTTAGGTAAGCCTTTTTTTTTGGTTGGGAAATTATCAAATAACTTCTCCCGCTCTGGGCGGATCGGGCGGGTGTCAGACTCTTACTGACTAAAACACACCCGTGTTTCTTCAGTTGCCAAGGACCACGGTATCCCTTTCGGACTTTCCTGTGACTCCGGTAGGCATCGGCCCTAGCAGACCCCGTTAGTTCTGCTGACATCTCTTTGAGGCGCGCGTGGAACACAACGCGCCGTCGACCCGGGCCTGGTCCTTATCGGACGGCGAGCTACCCATTGCTCACCATCCACAAGCCCGTGCCTACGGTGGCCGGGAATCGGCCTGTGACTCCCGACGCCCAGGGCGTCTCCTCCTGCGGCAGTTAAGGGCGCGAGGGCGCGAAATTTGCCTCTCCCTCACGGACGGATTGTAGTTATAAACCACTATTGAATTTGCGCCGACTAGGAATGGTCTGTTTTACTGGCATTACATAATTATTGAAGTGAAAACTTCTTTAGGCGCGTTGGGCATTTTTGAGATGGGACTAAACCATTGATTTCCGCGGTGCCAATTTTTTTCAAATTTTCACTTCTGTCGGCACTCCCGGAGTGCCACTGTTTTTTTTTTGTAGATATTTCTTAGTTTGTTTCTACATTATGTGACATGGTGCCGATTCCCTTGTCCACAAACTAAACTAAATTTAAGTTTAGTGCATCATTTTCTAGAAAAGGACAGAAGATAAATTTTAGTTTAGTCTTGTCAAATTAATCAGCGCCTGTCACTACTCCATGTAAGTTTAGACGTGATTAAAAACTTGTCTACTAAAATTACGTCAATTTACGTCAAGCGCTGATTAATTTGACAGGACTAAACTAAAATTTGTCTTCTGTCCTTTTCTTAATGAATTAGAAAGAAAAAGATGCACTGAACTTAAATTTAGTTTAGTTTGTGAACAAGGGAATCGGCACCATTATCTTTTAATTAAAAAGTAGTCCAAAACGAAATAACAGGGCCTTATCTTTTACTTTGTAGAGCGACGTAAAAGTAGGTACGATATTACAGATAAGCCTAGGAAATATTAAACACATATTTTACTACTTTAACACATAGGTAAGTTCAGAAGGAAATGAGTTCTAGAAGTAAATAAAACCGGCCAAGTGCGTGTCGGACCACGCCCAATGAAAAGTTCCGTAGTTGAGATGAACTAAGAAAACAAACTTAACATTGTAGTTTAAAAACACCTCCCATAGATCGATATACATCACGGTCAATTCTCCAACTGCAAATGTAAATTTGTAACCGCAAAAAAAAAATGTGATAAATTACAAATTAACGATTTTCGGACTTTTTCCTTTACTTGTTCCCAAATTTCATGATTCTAGGTCAACGGGAAGTACCCGGATTTGATTTATTTGCGACTATCAAAATAAATATCCCATAAATGGACGTATTTTTTATTGCGTTGTTTGTTGCAGCTTTAAAAAAAAATCAAGCTTCTAAAGCTTGATTTTTTTTAAAGCTCCAAGGTACCTACGGAATTTAATATTAATTTCAATTTCACCGGCAAATGAAAACTTGTCTTGCTACGACCGAAACATGGTTATCGAAGGCGTTGCTATGACTGACTGACTGACTATGTGTTCACACACGTCCCTGAAATTGACGTGACTGATCCGCGACTTGACGTTGATGTGACTGACGTATGTGCATGAACCTTTATGAGTTCAAAATGGCGACTGACAGAACAGTACTACCAATCGCGTCCGGGACAAGTTATAATGAACGAACTGTAGGTCAATCAATCTGCCTACCCTTTTCTCAACTATTTTAAGGTTGGCTTCTAGTCTAACCGGCTGCAGCTGAATACCAGTATTTTACATGGAGCGACTGCCTATCTGACCTCCACTACCTAGTAACTCGATAATACGATACGGCTCTTGGTAAAACTGGTTGTCAGACTTTCGCGCTTCTGACGACCCGTAACGACCGTCAAAAATTCACGAATAACAGCCGTTGGTTTTTGGAAAATCGACCTTTAAAGGGTTGAAAAGGGGGGATTTTGTTTGTATGATTTTTTTTATTCCTTGAGTTAATAAACTTGAAACTTGGCACGAATACTTATCTATGTAAATTATAAAGTTTGCAATTTTTAGTTTTTCTAAACTACCCCCTAAGGGAGGATTGGGGGGTGTCAAAGTTTTTATGGAAGAATTTTAACGCGCGGTCTGATTAACTCGAAACTCAGTATTTATACTTAAGACTAAAAACAAATAAAAACGTATTTCAAGGTTTTTTGAAAATCTACCCTTGACGGGGTGAAAAGGGGTATTTATTTTTACAGGGGAGAATTTTACTGTTTGGCTTGATTAACTTGAAAATTGGTATAAATAATATGTCAAATAATGGAAACGTCACAATAGACTTTTATTATCATGCTATTTGCTATGGGGGATGAGCAATATTGCATTATGTTCGTATTCTTCTATAGTTTACCGCAAACTGTAAAAAGACTATCCAAAAGGTTAGAATATTGCAGACAATTAGGGATTTAACCTTTTAAAACATTATCATCACGCTATACCTTTATGGAGCTAAGTAGTCAATCATAACATATACAGGGTAGATGTTGATATGGGGCAATAAGGGCAGATACCTTAACCATTGTCGCTACAAGAAAACGGTCTTAGGAGACTGTCCTTAACTTTTGAAACATTGTGATCTGCATTCACAGATTTTGAAAAAAATTGTACAGTCAGCAAGAACATGGGCAATTTTCACAAAAACTTTTTTGATGCCTGTCGATCCTATTTCTTATTACTAGGGTCAAAAAACTATATCGGGCCAACTGAGGTTTGAGTACGAGAAAATTCAGAAATTGCAAAAAACTTTCGTAGGAAATGAGCCTGAGAGGAGATAGAACAACACGAAATATAATCCGCAACGATCAAAATCCGTACTGCGCGCATAGCCTAAGTTTTTAATACCTATCTATTTCAACTTGATACCCGTGGAGGTACCGTTTCAGAGAAAAAGTCTTGACAGGCAACGATGTCATCCTTTAAGGGTTTCCATTTTTAGTTTTGAGGTACGGAACCCTAAAACAGATTTATTATCTATCTATTTGTTACCTTTTCATGCCGTAACGGCTGAATAGATTTAGATGAATGGTATACGGATGGGCCATGACCTGGGTTAGGACATTTGATAAGTACTCTGAATATCGGTAGTATCTACGTTCCTGTGGGATATTTTCCGACATTTACGCGTGCGAAGCCGCGGGCAAAAGCTAGTGAGCTTATAATTTGCACTGCAGGAGTATTTTTAAGGGCTTGCGGACGGTGAGCAATGGGTAGCTCGCCATCCGATAAGGACCAAGCCCGGGTCGACGGCGCGTTGTGTTCCACGCGCGCCTTAAAGAGATGTCAGTAGTACTGACGGGATCCGATAGGGCCGATGCCTGCCGGGGTTGCGGTTTTGTCGGAAAGAGTTACCGTGGCAATACAGGCAACTGAAGGAACACGGGTGGGTTTTAGTCAGTAAGAGTCTGACACGCCCTCCCGCTCCGCCCAGAGCGGGAGAAGTTATTTGATAATTTCCCAACCAAAAAAAGGAGTATTTTATAGGTACCTACCTACTTCTGTAAACCCCTGATGGAAATTAAGAGCGCTGTTTAGGATTCCTGTCCTTATTACATCGTTGGACCGTTATTCTGAGTTTTTCTTTACTAAAATCGCCTCGCTCGACTACCTCGTTGGTCTATGTCGCAAGCACTACTGCTGAGCATGAGGTAGGCGGGTAAACTGTTATTGGGTGTTTCTATCTGGAATTTCTCAGTAGCAGCCCGGAATCTGGATTTGTGCCCGGTTGATGGCAATAGGCTCGCCCCCTATTACATGGGACTTAAACATAACTGGCGAAATGTGGGTGTACTATAGGTACACCTCTGCTTAACCCTTCTTGGATTAGCTTATTTAACCTGGATAAACGAGAGTTCAAGGGACCGCGATCTCCTTTTCGCTTATAGTAATAATACCATTTATTGGAGGCGACACAGGCCCATAGAAAAATACCTTAACCTAAACATAATATTCTAATATAAACAAAGCTTGTGGTTGCTTGTGCTTGTATCAAGATTTCTAACTAACTCTAGTTTCTAGCTTATAGAGGTACAGAAGTGGCCTCTCTCACTTATAGAAGTTGCGGCCGGTTGGGAAAGATTGAGCTGAATAAAAACAATGTTAGTTACACGAAATTTAAGAATGAGTCATAAATAGCAGATGTTAAATTACACTCGACTGTCGCTTGTAGAGGTACAGGCAAGTAGCAGTCTCAGTTATAGAGGTCCACGAGCGAAAAACGACATTCTATTATAGACGTTTTTAACCGACTTCAAAAAAAAGGAGGAGGTTCTCAATTCGTCGGGATATTTTTTTTTTTTTTTTTATGTATGTTCCCCGATTACTCGAAGACGGCTGGATCGATTTGAAAAAATCTTTTTTTGTTTGAAAGGGTATACTTTCAAGTTGGTCCCATTGTCATTTGGTCACGATCTGATGATGGGATCTTGGAGAAATCGAGGGAACTCTTCAAATATTAAAGGCACATCTATAGCGATTTGGGTATTTTTGATGAGCAGTTGACATAAGGCTATTGTAACTTAGATAAATTACAAACCAACCCACTAAAAAGTGAAAAAAAAAATTTTTTTACAAAAAACACAACCGACTTCCAAACTACAAAGTGAAAAATAACTTTAATTTCGGAAGTCGGTGTTTTCGAAAGACACCGACTTCCGAAATTAAAGTTATTTTTCACTTTGTAGTTTGGAAGTCGGTTGTGTTTTTTGTAATAAAGTTTTTAGATTGTTTTAAATGACGGGACCTGACAATTACTCTCATTTATACAGTTTTCTCACTTATCCAGTTCCCGCTTACTCAGGTTTGACTGTAGTAACTACAACACAAAAACATTCCATTTCATTCTCTCACATTATACTATAGCTATTCGTATCAAACGTGGAATCGTGTGGAATCTACCCAGTACCAGATAAAACCGCACCAAGGTAAGCACCCTCCACACGGTCCTATCTACCATTCGCACATAAAGGAAAATTGGAATTTGCGCGGGGGTTCGTTTGAACCAGGCGCGCGTTCGCACGACCGAATTAAGCCGCGACCGCGGAGTACCGAGTCGTAATTGGAATCGTTGTGTTTGCTTGATCCGAGTCTATTATCTCACGGGATTGGGAGCAGGGTTAGGTTCTGATTATTAGGTATATTGGTAATGCTAATTTTCGGTATTGAATTTTGGGTAGATCGGAAGTTTTAATGGAATTGTGTTTGGAATGGTATTGCATTGGAAATGTTTGTTAATAATTTTAGGACTTCTCTTAAGGCTCCTGTCCCACGGTCGACGATAGCGAGAAGCTAGTAAAACTAGCAACTAAAATGAGTTGGCGAGCAACGAGTAGCGAGTGTGTAGTTCGAATAGTTTTGTCGCTGGGCTTTATATATATATATATATGTTTCATTTATTGCGGATCACACATAAAAGGTACATACAATCCATTTAGTATTAGTAACAAAGACTTTTAAACTATGTTAGTAAAACTTACAAATTAACCTAACAACAACTGATAACTACGTGGCTCAACACATGTTGGCACGTGCCTCCGCATCCAGTGCCTAATAAAGGGGTTGTCCACCTTGCCGACCAATGTTTTTAGGATGCTGTTGGAGCTTCCGCGCAACCTACCCATTATTGACGCCGCCTGCTTTCTCATTAAGGCATGAAAATCGTCAACACGGGCTTCCGCGAACATCTGCGAAGCGCTGCAGAAACGCGGAAGCCCCATCAACATCCTAAACTCATTATTATATTGAACGCGTAGGACGTTGTAAGCCCTCTGCGTATACTTCACCCACAAGTTGTACGTGTTGGCAGTAAGCCTTAAAAAGATACACCTTCACATCCCTACTACAACGTGCAAACCTGCTTTGAGGGAGTACGACGAGAAGAATGACTGCCGAGTCACTTGCTGGTATGCATATGTCCCTAGCGAGAGTCTCTCAGCGAATCTTCAGCTGCGAGTGTTTCAACTAGTGTTGAGAGAGTTCTCGCCGGCGCGCGGCGGTGTGAACAGTCAGCGATCAACTATTAACATATGTGCATCTCTTTCACTGACCTACATCTATCGTACATTCGAGCGAGAAAATAATCGATAGGTAGTTGCTTTCCTCGTCGGGCGGTGAGACTAGTGATTAAGATCATGACAAATATATGTTCAAAAATGTACCTAAGCTAATCCAAATCTTTGATAGATTAATAGGTATTTATTATTAAACTAGTTCCATCTTTTTCTCTTTTATAAAGCAAAAAAGGGACGGATATAATGTAAAACCTGTAAAGTTGAACTAAAACTTAAGTTTCCATACAAAAATAGTTGTCATTTCAGAACGCATTGACCAAAAACTCGGCGAAATAACTTTAACTTATTTCTTATCCGTCGCTTTAAACCTACAAAGTCACCTCAGTGACAGTCACCACCATTTTCGCTTGTCAGTAAGAAATGTACATCCTCTTAAGGGTCCCTGAAACGAGCAATTGCTTCATCTTTTTCTTTTCGTGTGGTTAGTAACTTTGGTGTCAGAGTTTTAAAGCCGCCCAAGGGCCTCTGACTTGGCTTGAAATGCCGTCGAGAAATATCTCTCAGGCATGCCGGTTTCATCACGATGTTTTCCTTCACCGTTTTTGAAGCAAGTGATAATTATACAATACGCACATGAATCCGAAAAGTCAGAGGTGCGTGCCTTGGGTTCGAACTCGACAGCTATGATTTGGCAATCTGACGGTCACACCATGAACTATCACTACTAACGAATCGATCAATTGCAATTGTCAATTTTTACTTTTACATGATTGATACACATTGATGCGCAAATTGATCGTCTACAAAATACAATTGAAGCGATCGACAATATTACTACAACTGCAATTGATTACAATTGATCGTTTCGGGGACCCTTAACTTTAGTTTAATTTAAATATATTTTAAGACAGTACATCTTGAGGCTAAGTAATAACAGCCGCACGGGTCGATCCATCCGGTTAAGCTACGCTTTTGCCGGGGTTGGTCCGTGGATGGGTAACCATCTTTATATAACGAGACTGCTCCGTGCGTCGGAATGCACATTAAGCCGTTGATCCCGGCTGTCATTCGTGAATCTTTGGCAGTCGTTACGAGTCCCGAAAGTCTGACAACCAGTCTTAATCAGAGGGTATCGTATTACCCAGTTACTGGGTTGTGGAGGTCAGATAGGCAGTCGCTTTATGTAAAATACTGGTATTCAGCTGCATCCGGTTAGACTGGAAGCCGATCCCAACATACTTGGGAAAAGGCTAGGCAGATTGACTTAGAGGTCCGCATAAAATTGGTCGGCGGTCCAGATCCGGACCACGGTCCACCATTTATTGACTCCTGTATTAAGGTAGGTATAGGTAGGTATATTAAGCAAAAGTTATTTGTAATGTTGGTGTGTTTTGTGGCTAAACTGTTTAACTTATTTATATGAAACCTGGCAGGATAGCTTGGAAAATGAAATTAGGTATACCTTCATGCAGGGATCGAATGTCGAGTTAAGTCCAGTCGATCTATTGTTTAAAAATCTCATCAAAAAAACTTAGGTTAAGGCGACAAAGTCCGACTTTTAATGATTTTATACTGAAGGTCACATCTAAACTGAAAGACTGGAAGCCGACCCCAAAATAGTTGGGAAAAGGCTAGGCAGATTTATCTAGGTATCAATAGACAAAATCTAATTGACTGACTTAAATTCAGCTAAGTATTCAAAAGTATAGCTTGTCCTGCACTCGAAAATGACGCACCCCACTACCGCATTTACGGACCCGGTACTGCAGATTTCAATGGGGCGCATCATTTCAGAGTCGACAAACTATGCTTACAACTTAACAATACTAAAACAACCTAGGCTCTAAGTTGTTCATTCTCCCTAAATTCTTAACGAAACACGTTTGAAAATAAACGTTAATACTTATTAGTGTGGGCCCTTCAGTATCGTATTTCTAACTGTATAGTAAAGTATAGCTGACGACGGGTGAGTGTGACCAATGCAGATTGATTGAACATCGGCCGGCCGCGCTGTCGCTACCTACTCGACTCGAATCAATAGTTATAAGTGAGTACGTGGGTTAGTAGTAGTGAATGTGAGTGTTTTGTAATGTTATGTAATTAATAATAGAGGTTTATGTGATCGTGTTTTTGCATACGCGATTGGCATTTGTGTGGTCTAAAGTCTGATAGAGAGCGGTTACAATTTACAAAAAAACCACCTAAAAATAAGAAAATTCAATGACCTAGAATTTGATAGAACATTATACTTATAATTATGTAGAACATTATGTATGAATATTTAACTTATGGGTATGTTGACAGATGTTTTTATTCAGTTGATTACTATTTAGTTTTCAAACCCTTTTGATAAAACTGTACTGTCGGTGCACGTAACTTGGCAAGGTTTTGGCGTATTAGAAGTAAGTTTTCGCATGTATACTGCGCAACAAACAAATTTGAACTTTTATTGCATTTCATTAATCTATGGTTATTGCCTTAACTTATTTTTGAACATGTCTGTTAAGAAAAACATGCGAAAATGAATTCTGCGCATCTATGATCGCCAAGTTACGTGCCGGTGACTATACCTTTATGTTATTTGATATTTAGTTATTCATATTCAACTACTTATTGACATTCTTATCTATTAAACCTAATAAATACCGAATCATCAATAATCACGCCTTCCCCTTAAGATTTAGGCCAAATATTTTTGAACAAATGACCTAAAGAGGTGCCATAGAGAACATGATTTAAAATTCTCACTAATTAAAAAGATAAGCAACAATACGATATTTTGCGGGTAAAAAAAAATCATACAAAAAAAAATTACAACCAACTTCCAAATAAAAACACTACAAACTGAAAAATTTCTTTAATTTCGGAAGTCTGTGAAAAGAAAATGCAGATCCAAAGACATCGACTTCCGAAGTTTAAGTAATTTTTCACTTTGTAGTGTTTTTTTTTTTTGGTTGCCCGTTTTTTTAAATATCGTAAGCAATGGTTAAATTCAAATTACTTATAAGCTAAAAGGCTAGATTGTAATGTGAATAAAGTACATAGCTATCATCTATTGTGATACATTACATAAGTTTAAAAAAAAAACAACCAGCAAAAAGATCAAAACTACAAGAAATGAACAACAATTTCAGAAACCCATCGATGCCCCATCAATAATTAGGAGCATCAAACTCAGTAGGTAAGTAACATTGACCCTCGAACCCCAAACGAACAGTAAACACAATACTTCTACTCGTAACTGACCGTTAATTAGTACTATTGTTAAAGGTAACAACACACCCTACTTTATGTATATAGAGCACGCTATACCACCCCACTCTATAAAATTTAGATAGTAGAAACTCAAGTTTTCTTGTTAGTTACTAATTTGAGATCCTGAAGTAATGAATTATTTTAGAATTTTAGAGCAGAACATAATGTAGAGGATTTAGTCTCGATTGCATATGCCTTTTGGCTGTTGTGATACAGGAACTCCTATTACAAGAGCCAGCGCTACGCAGATGTTTGTGTCACTGAAATGAAAAAAATAAAATAAAAATATTATTATTACCAATTTCTATGATTTTATAACCAGAATCTATATTACTTGGCGGGCCTTTTTTCCAGAGTAAATCTTGGAAGTCATCTACTTTTATTGAAAACTAAGCTATACATTTTCCAGGAATTTCACAGAGTTTTTCCTACAGTCAAAGTTGTTGTTTTTTTGCATGTTGTCATGTAAAAAAAACCTTGTTCGATTCGTGAGGGTGTTGATAAGTATCCTACTGAGAGTCTATTTATGTGGTAATTTTCAGGAAAAGAAATATCCTCCATAGTTTTATTCAATGGGGATTTTCCTCTGCTGTCGTCAAAGTAAGTCAAAATTTATGACCCTTGTTGAAAATTTGCAATTTTTTTATTTGACATAATTTTGTTACTTATGTGAATTTTAAATAGCAATAACTTTTTCATTTTCAATAATAACTTTTTGGTAATTTTATTGCAGTACCTATGTGCCCCTTTCGGATCGGACAGGTTTATTTTTACATATTGTATATATATCTCTTAAAACGTCTCTAGTCAGCCTTTAAATACGTAACGGCTTAGGACAGCTTTTGGTAATCGTATTAGGTACAACAGCAGCTCCCCGACGTCATCTGTCATCAGAAGATAGCCGCCACGCAACCATAGATACGACGCTCTGCTAGAGTGACTGTCACCAGCCAGTGTCACTCTTATATCCGACCTTTTCGGTGATTCCAGTTTCATCGTAACAAAACTAGACGGCGCCACTTGCTGCGCCATCATACTTATAAAACGTTCATAAATAGGAAAATGTTTCAAATTCCATCGTGTTTAAACGCCCCATGTCTCCGGTCAGTGGTAGTTTTACGTTTAATCAGATAAGGCGACATTTGACAGGCTATTATACTTGTTTACTATTTATTTCGGTCATAAAAGTTATTAAGTTTGCTCGAGTTTGTGATGAGTTGCGCTACTGTATAGTTTGTTTGTTTCGAGTAATAATAATAAAGATTATTATTATAGATAGAATGGATGGATTATTTTACTGTGTGGTGTTTGTAATAAGGTCAGGAAAGTGTTAATTTTGTTCCGAATAATAGCATTAAACTTTGACGAAGTTCTTTGGACTTCATGCTGAGTTAGAATCGTATCGCGATTGTAAATAGGTTTTAAAAGAAAGAAAGAAAATATACGTTTATTTGCGGTAAACATGCGCAAAGAAAGAACAAAACACGAAAATAAAAATTTTGGGGAAAATATGCGTCACATCCACGCAAAACGGCCATCGCTCAGCATAATGCTGCGGCCCTATGCCAGACAGAGCCACAGCACTGGTTTTCAGCGACAGCCAAAGTGCTTTGTATTTTAGATTTGATAAGTGTGGTTCATGGAAAAAACTTAAACGTTTGACACGACTCCCTATGCGTGTTCAGCGTGCACTCTGACACACTTTGTGAGTCGTGAGTCGCGTTCTTGCAATCAGTCGCAAACACGTAAAGAAATAGGAACATCTATGGTCATGTGGCATAAGATTCACCTTCTTTGTGCGGTATTATCCTCTCTATATCCACCCCGCTCCCTAGCGCACACGTGCTCACGCTGACATTTGCGTGTGCGCACACCATCGCTCACCGTGTGATCCCGCCGCCACACCGCACTGCACGCTTCCTACCGATTTACCTAAATGTCACCATACATACAATTTACTGGCTTTTAACCACATTATAGAAGATTAAAAATTATTGGTAAAAATACGGTTTCATAGAAGTTTTCCCACGGAATACTGCTAATCATAAATATTGGTTTGTAACTTTGTTAGTAGATATACTAATTGTGATTTAATAAATCATTAGATTATAAATAATAATATACAAAGTCTGAGAAATGGATAGCACTACGTACTTTCATAAAATAGTTTTTTAAATGTTGCAGTTGCAATATTCACGTAAGGACTTCATTGAAAATTGTGTTAAAAATGTCTGGTTTTGGTATTTTAAATTTTGAAACACAGTATATTTAAATGTTATTTAAAGAATCTAGCTTTTAGGATTTAAACGCACACCTTCGACATCCTTTCGGAGTATATTTTTTGAAGTGAAAACTTCTTTAAGCGCGTTGGGCATTTTTGAGATGGGACTAAACCATTGATTTCGCGACCTGTTACCGACACCGTGGAGTAAAAGACACCAACGCGTTGAATACCGCGGTGCGTGGAGTAAAATACATCAACGCGTTGATTACCGCGGTGCCGATTTTTTTCAAGTTTTCCCTTCTTTAGGCACTCCCGGTGTGCCACTGTTTTTTTTATTATTTCGATTTTCATACAAAATAATTCGACAAAGTCGTGATTATCTAAGTAAAACACCCATACGTGAAACTTGAAAAAAAAAAACATCTAATTCAAATATTTTTGTCCATAAAAAAAAATGACAACGTCGCATTTTCTTAACTTTAAATATGAATGATTGGTTTGAATAAAAATCTCTCACTCGTACTTATCAATGAAACTTAGATACACACATCGAGAGTCTGTTATCTTCGAAACTGTATATATTTTTGGAACACTACTTCTAGGACTTTTTGTGTTATTTTTACTAATAGCATCTAACCTTAGAATTATAGAACATCAAAAGAAACACGTATAGGTTATCAACATCATGTCGTTGTCGTGTGCTACATGCATAGGTTATCAAGAATATTTGCTGACATGTCCAGCTAGGGGGGACGTTTTATGAGACTTGAGGATATAATCTAATCATAAAGGTTCATAATAACAAGTAACGACCTCACTGTAGGTATGAAAAGCTGTCCACGCAGAGTGTAATTTATGAAGCGTGGGTTTTGTATGAAATGTTCTTTTTTTTCGGACCCGTTCTTGGTCATCGCAAAAGTAAAGAAGGCAAGCCATTGTGTCAGTATTTTAACAGTATTTCAGTTTGTTACGGTGACTCTCATTATTTTAAAATAGAATTGTTTGAATATGGTAACTGCAGTAAATCACAAATATTTAAGAGGGTGTCATTCAGAAAGTTGGCAACGTCGCAAATAGCTGTCAAACACTTCATTGTTTTGATTGTTTATCAATTACTAAATAAAATTATGAAATATGGCTCAGTAATGCACTAAAATATTGATTAAGGCGCTGAGCAGACGATGGAAAATTTTGTATAACGCGCAATCGGACAAAATTTTCATAGCGGATTTCCAAACGATTCCAAACTGCCCGTGGACACAGTCCATCGTTCGCTCAGCGCCTAAGAGTTGCAATGCGATATTGAAAACTTTCAGAAAACCATCTTAGGCAGCTATTAATTTATCTACTGCAGTTCAAAGCTAGACAAACGCTACCCTTAAAGCAATAAATCTATACAAGAGAAAGTGCCATGGCCAGAATCGAATGGAGTAGCGAATTAGGAACTTGGTGTAAAGGAACTCTTTACAAAATGTTCATGATTTTTCTCATAGATAGGTTGATAGAATATTTACTCTTTATTATGAACATACACCATTTAAGTTTAAGATATTAAAACCTACAGTAATTAATCACATTACTCATCATTCATATTATTTACCCAGTTTTTAAACTTTAACCACGGAACCCTAACTAACAGGTGTCCGTTCGTATCTAGTTGACATTTCCGTGCTTTGCCATCATTAGCCATTAGGGGAAGCCTTATCAAATTATAAATGCCAAAACGTACCTCATTACCATCACTCTTATTCCTATAAAAATAAAGACTATTATCATGAGCTCGTCAGCTTTAAGTTAATATATCTTGTCATGATGGTAATAAGGTTGATTTTTGATAGATTGTGTGAGGTTGTTTGTGTATAATATTAAAGTGTTGACATTAATAGTGTATCGCACAGTTCTGCTTTATTGTTTGTCCTGTTTAATTAAGTATTTGTTAATTAAGTGGGTGTTTATAGCGTGTATGTGAGGGCTGGGGACGTGTATTCCATATTTAAAAGTTTTAATAATGGGATTTTCTTTTTTTTACTTTATTATGGTCAATTTTCATTTAGTTATTGCCAGCAATTTTTTTTTCAACTCTCAGCTGATTTAATCCTGTCTCCTTTGTGCTATGAACTATGTGTTCTGGTTAGTAGACTGTCATTGAAGATGAGACTACTGTGGTCGCTACATTATCGTCCGCAATTTACCGTCGAATGACGTCACTGAAACTTTATAAAAATAACTTGGTGTGTACCATAAAAATAAGTCCCTAGAGAGCATTTTTCGACGCTGTGAAGTCAAACTTCGACGGTCCATCATTCGCATTATAGCCGTCACTGCGGCCGTTCTATTTTATTCAATTTTTCTCTATGGCAATGGGGCTGATGTCGAATTCTGCCAATGTCAGATGTTTTAAGAACCATCACTGTCGTAGGAAACCGTGAAAGCCTTAAACTATAATTTATTCTCTCGATAGTTCTTAGGCCATATGTTCAAATGCTTTCATGCAATCCTGAACTTCGTCAGTTTTCAAATTTTGCCAGTCATTTTGACCTGCCAATCTTTTGGGCACTATTTATGTTCACAGCGGTGCAGATATTTTTTGGATACCCAATGACCTCTTCACCCTTTTTTTCTTATACTATTATTTTAAAACCTTTGTACCAATTATTTATGATTTTGATCTCTAGTCAACTTGTTTTGAATTATTTGTAATTTGACTGCCTTATTTCGTGGTTTCAACGCCAACAAAAACAACAGTTGCAATTCCCGTGGAAGTCTGAAGTCTAAAACAACGTCTTAGAAGTAAAATTAGTTTGCCCCAGCCTGTGAAAAACACTATTTCTGTCTTTGTTTCAAGGTTTATTGGATGTTTAAAAAAAATGGTAGCCAAGCTATTTTAATAAAACCCGAAATTAAGTTGCTCCCAAAAAAGAAGCAAATCTTTAAAAAAAGCAATATTTCATGCTGTACACACCTAGTTTCACCTGTCCAACATTATACTCGAAAAATGCCACAGAAATAAAATTAATTATTATTTTTTTATCTGTGGCCCACAGAAAATGTTTATGGCAGAAATTATTTGGTGTTTAGCCGCGAGAGGGCGTGGCTGTGCGTGATTAATATATTTCTATGGAAAAACATTATAATGAGTTCGCTGGCCATATCGTTGTTTTTGGGTCTGCGCTTTTGAAGACGGTTCGGTATTTTTTATGTAGAATGAAGGGTTTCGGTGATATTGTTTTATATACATACTATGCATATTCAAAATAATATTATGGCTCTCATGAACGCGGTTGTGGGGCAAGTACCAATGTCACTTTTTCAATTCGCATAATATGTACTTTCTAAGTTGTCTTGGACATTACTGACATCAGTAAAGGAAAATATTGTGACTGAATTGATAAGTCCAATTAATTTTTATTATGTAGAGAAGATAGATATATCTTCTCTACATAATAAAAATGAATTGCTGTTCGTTGGTAAACGCATCACTTGAGAACGGCTGGACCGATTCGGCATATTTTTATTTTAAAATGTCCTTAATAGTCCGAATCAGGTTCTTACGGAAAGAAAAATTGGAAAAGATACCCGGAAAATCTTAAAATCCGGGAAAACCTAATATATTTTTTTTCTATGAGATATTTTTAATGAACTATTGAAGTTTGGACAACTTCTATCGAATCAACTAGTAATTAATACAAGTCTGAAATCGGCAACCCGTCTTGAGCAAGTGTGGTGATCAATGCTCGTGCCTTCTCTGTATGAGAAGAGGGCTTGGCCCTGCAGTGGTACAGTAATAGGCTGGTATTGTTATTATTATAAGTTTTAAAAGAAAGAAATAATAACGTTTATTTGGACATAGTTCGTGAACCCTAAAATATAAATAACAAAATAAAAAGTGAAAATTATATTTTAACAACAATAGTGTATCCCTCACGGCTTCGCCAAAAAGGTTCATTTAAGCATTAAAATGCCAGACAGTTGCTGTCTGACGATGCTTATCTAATAACTATTATACAGGGTTATTTGTTATATGTCGGCAATTCATTAAGAGGATGTAGGAGAGGTCATTTGCAACCAAATGACCCCATGACCCCTAAGCCAATATTCACCATTATCGAGTCATTTTATATTTTAAAATGAATGAAATATAAACATAAAATGTCAAATGATACGAAAATTGTTGACATTTGCATAGGAGTCAAAAGGGGTCATTTGGTTGTAAATGACCTCTCCTACATCCCCGTAATGAATTGCCGACATATAACCAATGACCAGCGATCAAGGAGTGTTGCACATATTTTAGGTAAGTGGTATTCATCATTTGTTTTTAACCACCATTACCATTATCATTTTGATTGCCATTTCAAATAACTCATTTCTGGTCTACCTATACTACCCTCTGTGTCCTAAAATACGCTATCAAAGGGACCTTTGCACTGTCACCGACGATGCCTTGAAAATGGCGAAGATTTTTTTAATCGCTTCTTGCAGATCAGCCCAGGAGGTTGTCGGCTGTTTAGCCAGACTTTCCTGTGGCTGCCTCAATAAATCAAGGCCTCCAGCCAGGGCATAAAACTTAGAAACTTCGCGACTACAAGCTAAGGACATCCCCTGTGGGGTACGAACCTCGGATTAGGGCGTCGCTGGGAGGACAGCAAGGGACAGGCTGCATCGGATTAAAATGGTGAAGTATTGGGCCAACAAGATTTTAAATACTGTCGTACCAGCCACACAAAGAAGAAGAAGTCATAATAGCTATTGATATTGGTTTTCTTGTGCTTAGAACAGTGTTTTAAAAGTCTATTCATTTCGTCGTAAATTCACTAAACCATTGCCATGTCTTGATTTTTTGTGCCTACTTAAATAGCTAATGCCACAATGCTTCTTAATTTTTTTTAATACCAGGAGCTGTCAATGTCAAATTATTTCAAGTAGGTCCATATATGGCACTTTTGAATGACAAAATTTACAAAATAATAAAATTGATTCTAGTCGCCCCTTCCAAAAGGTCGTTTTCGTATGGAGAAGAATGGGCAAGAAACTCCATTAGCTAAATAATTATATGTGAAGACGATGCATCTAGAATAAAATTACTATACCACAATAGGTAAAAAGAATTAAAAATAAAGCAACGACAGATAATTTAATATGTGATAGATACATGGTGCTCACATATTTACAAACATTGTAAAAGTAGCCAATTTTCCTAAAATTTTGTAATTAATAAGTCAGTGTGTGAGAAAGTAATCTGTGCTACTCGTATAAAGCTGTGCAGTATAGTTTCGAACTAAAGTTTTAAATCCTTTCAATATAATTTTTTTATAGTCTAGGCTTAGTGGCTTTTATGTTCCATAGCTTTATTTATAGGCAAATAGGTATGTTCTAGGAGGACCTTAACACTCTTTTAAGACACCCAGGGAAATAATTATTATGACAATAGGGCCGTAAACGGACATTATGCGTGGCGGCCGTAGTTCGACTCCGTCAGTAATAGTAATAGTTTAATGTACAGCGAAATAAAAGTAAACATTTATAATTTACAAGCTAACCGTTTTAATCTTAGACGTAGGCAAAAAGGCTGCCATGCTAAAATGGGTTTGGGCGGGTCATGTCAACCGCATGCATCGTGACCGTTGGGCAACAGTCTCCACACGGTGGGTGCCTGAGGATGGACGGCGGCGCCGAGGTCGGCCCAGGAAGAGGTGGCGAGACGACCTAGACGCGTACCGCAAGGGTTGGATGGAGGTGGCCTTGGAAAAGGACGCATGGAAGGATTTGGGGGAGGCTTTTGCTCAGCAGTGGGACAGTGTAGGCTAACATATAACAAAATTTAAAAAAACCGTCTTAAAATAATAATAATAAATGCACATACATAAAAAAAGGAGGGAAGGAATCATAGGATATCAAAATATGTATGTATAGGTCAGCATTGTTAGCCTAGTGGTGTGACCGTCGAACTGCCAAGTGTTTGAACCCACAGCACGCACCTCTGACTTTTTGGATTCATGTGCGTATCTATTGTATAATTATGACTTGCTTCAAAAACGGTGAGGGAAAACATCGATCGTGAGGTAAAAACCGGCCTGAGATGCCTGAGAGATATTTTTCGACGGCATTGAAGCCAAGTCAGAGGCCCATGGGCGGCTTTAAAACTCTGACATCTGGTTAGTCACTAACCACAAGAGAAGAAGAAGGAAGAAGGTCGTATTATCGTCGGAAGAAGAAGGTCGTATTATCGTTGGAAGAAGAAGGTCGTATTATCGTCGGAAGAAGAAGGTCGTATTTTTCTGAAAAACAGCAAAGCACGCAAACACAATATTGGTGATCATATGTAAGTAGGTACTGCAGTAATCGATTCAAATAATCACCAAAACCCTTAATGATAATCTAAAATTTAGTCCAAAATAATTTTTACTTACATTTCGGAATGGGTTTTAAAAAACGATATATTATGTTGTTTTTTTTGCGAACCATCAGAAAAGACACGCCCACGGACGCTGGGAATTTGCATTCAGCTTAATCTGTCATTGTCTGGAATGCTTGGCAAAAACGAGAATGAATACTGCTTTAGTTTTTTTTTGTTTAAAAAAAAGAAGCATCTTGTTCATTAATTGTTGGGAACTTTCTTGGGGTTTGTTGAAGATTTTCGCGGTGTTCACGACTTTTGTCGAGATAGTTTTGTGCTTCTTTTGTTTTTATTCAGCAATGAATATAGAAAATTTGGAGTGAGTTCAGTTTAAGTGCTTATGAGAGGCTGCTTAAGCTTGCAATTTTGACTACTTTTACAGGGACAAAGATATTTCTTAAGAACTAGAATAAAAGTCAAATTGGTGGCCATAATCCTATACTACTTACTAAACGAGCAATTTTTGATATATATTTGTAATCACGTTCTCGAAAACGGCTCTAACGATTTCGAAGAAAGTTGCGATATAAGGGTTTACAGGGGCGAAAAATAGATCTAGCTTGGTCTCATATCTTCGTTTTCTCCGTATTTTCATCCGAGAAGAGCTCGGTCGCCTAAAGTTTAGAACAAGATGGCCACCTTAGAATAATGATATGGTAGCATGGAATTAGTAAGTACCTACTATCATGGCAGCATGGAATTAGTAAATACTCTCCATTTTAACCAGAGCAGAGCTCGGTCGCCCAGGTACTAGTAGTTTAAGTATCATCTTAAAGATCTTCACTAAATCATCTGTTTCGCATTTTAATTCATAAATCTGAGTTTAATGAACTTCTAAAAATTCAGAATATCGGCGATATCGATCGACCACACCCACAATATTTCTTAACAAGCCATAGTAGGTAAGTATCAAAATAGGTACCTGTTCTCTTCAACTCAGTGTTTCCCAGATTAATATGGAAATTACATACTTTGTACACCATGATCCTTATCTCCCAACTACTGGTTTGGAGATTATTCTCGATTTAATCGTAGACGAGGTATTATACTCAAGTATAGGTACTGTTAATTGGTTCAACGACTGATGGTCATAAATTTTAGTCATCTGTCAGTCAAATGAGGCCCACGGACCGTTAGTGCGTATTTCCATTGCGGCGCAAGATACGATTTTGTCGCGGAAGAAACACTGTATTTTTATTGATTCTCATTCGTTCTTTGTCCCAGTGACTGCTGTAGTACTCTCAACTGGTGTTAATCTTCTTTTAGAAATAGTTTTTTAATATGCCTTCAGTTCACCAGTTTGTACACTACACATCAATTTATATATTGTATAGGATTTCCGTACAATGCGAGGTCAGCTTGTACTGGAAATGTAGGTATAGCTTGATGTGTAGCTAAACTAATTCAGTTTTTAGTCCTATCGTTTTAGTGAATAATGAAAAGGCTTTTCTTGTTGCTCTGGCGTTTTCTCTGGATAATCTTCATGATGATTGGCTTGGCACGAAAAATAGAAATAAGCTGTTGGACGTCGGTGTCGTTACTTTTATAATTCCCAAAGACGTAATGGATGGGAAATTAAGGCTAATAATCAATCAATCAATCAATCATTTTATTTCTCACCACAATATACATAAATTATTTTACATTGGTCAGATTCGACAAAGATACACAATTCAAATGAGTATAATAATATATTGTGGGAGACTGGTGCCTAAGCTAGGCTCATGGCCTGTGTTTCAGGACACCCGGATCCCACCCCTTTACATTTTCATTTTATAAATTATGTACTAAGCGCGCTTAGTACATAATAAGAACAGCTTTGTACTTGAACTTGAAGTTATAACTAAAACCTAGATTAAAAAAGAAGATTCTATTAATTCAATAACGGATGCTCAAAACAATGGAAACAAACAAACGCTCGAACAAAAAAAAGCTCTTAATATTCATATTGCCGCTTCGCCCGCGGCGACTTCGCGAAATTATAACAAAATAAAAACTAAACCTCGCCGCGATTTATAATGTAAAAGGGACAAAATAATAGCCACCAGCCAGTTTCAACCTCTAATAGAGAATCCATAATGGAAGAATAAAGGTCTTGTTAAACTGGATAAGAGTGAAAAACAATGCTTTGAAACGTGTCGAGGTAGCGAAATATATATGTTCATATGTCATTAGCATATAGGGACAGACGTACCGTAAACAAGATATGTAAATGATATAAGATGCTTGTACCGTCGTCGCCGCCTTGTAATGATTATTACATCTGAGCCGAGATTTTTTGTAGAAATCACAAGCTTCGTTGTGAGACAACGACTTGTACTTGGTATTTTGATTATGCTGACAAAAATGTTGGAGTTATTTTTGGATAAGCAGAAGGATTGCTTTATTACTTTTAATTTGGATGGAAAAGATAGAGAACCTTTATGCTATTTGGTGAGCAAAAAGGTTGACATCCCATATTTATGAAAATAAAAAAGCAAAAGGCCAATTGTCGAAAAAAAAAAAAACAGTGGCACAAAGAATTAATAACTTGAACAATTTTACTGTGCAGGAAATACTTTTAGTGAGGTGTCGGTAACGATGTCGTGAGTTCAATTGTTTTTTCCTATCTCAAAAATGCCCAACACGCTTAAAGAAGTTTTCACTTCAAAAAGTAAAATCTAGGCCGCTTTCCGCGTTACGCTAAAAGTGATAATATCGCGAATCCGACAAAATTTAATAGTCACAAAATATAAGGGCTATTGAGTAATAATTGTGACTATAAAATTTGGTCGGATTCGCGATATTATCACTTTTAGCGTAACTCGGAATGCAGGGATGGTCGCAGTCTCATCTCGGCGACAATCAAATGTCAAAAACTTCAAATGTCAAAAATGTTGAAGTATTTTTGACAGATTGAAATACGGCCGCCATGGCCCACGCACAATGGTCCACCTTACGGACTAAGTGCGGAAACCAAACCCTTTAACATAGAACATAGACAGATTGAAATTAGAATGCGAACGGTCTTGAAAATACGGGAATTGTCCCTCTGATCTAAGGTACAAGGCAGAGAGAGAGAGATATGACATCTCTTTTCTTATTGATACCATTAATTATAATGATCTTATAATAATTCTCTTGGATGTAAAGAAAGCATTTATTTAATTTATTAATTATATAAACATACTAGCTTCTGCCCGCGACTTCGTTCGCGTGGAATAGTTACTTTGGTGCTCCGCTCCTATTGGTTTAAGCGTAATGATATATAGCCTTCCTCAATAAATGGGCTATCTATCACTGAAATAATTTTTCAAATCGGACCAGTAGTTCCTGAGATTAGTGCGTTCAAGCAAACAAGCATAGATAATCATGATTTAAAATCGCAAACTCTATGTAGTGTATTTGAGCTTTTCCAACATAACAGAGCTTAGGCCGGGTGCTAAGGCGTGCGTGCCTCAAGCGGGGGCGGGTAGGCTTCCATATAATATGCACTGTAGTCTACCTGATAATGTGTGGTTCTCGCTCACAGCCTGAGGCAGCATCGTTATGCCACTGCGGGAAACACAAAAACTCTAATTAAAACATTTAAAAAAAGCTCCTTAAAACGCTTTTTACTAGACTACAGTGAATCCCAAAAGGGAGTGATGTTTTTGGTTGGTATGCGTATCTCAAATCATTAGATTTTTTTAGAACATACTTGAATGAATCGTTAGAAAAGATCTCCTTGAAACAAGCATTGAGCTTAGCGTAGCAGAAGTAACAGCATTTTTAAATGTCCCAAAAATCAGAAATCTTCCTTCCTACAGCACAGAGCTTAGGCCGGGTGCTAAGGCGTGCGTGCCTCAAGCGGGGGCGGGTTGGCTTCCATATAATATGCACTGTAGGCTGCCTGATAATGTATGGTTCTCACTCACAGCCCGAGGCAGCATTGTTATGCCACTGCGGGAAACACAAACTCGATCTAAAAGAAAAGCGGCTTATAACGCTTTTAACAAAGTTGTGTTTCTAATATTACTGCGTACAAAAATTATTGCTTTCAAATTATACAGGATTGAAAAAGCAACCGCTCCATCATACGGCAAGTATGTACTTTAAAAACACATTACACAAAAACATCGAAATAAAGAGGCGTGGTGTGGCCATACACATTTGTGTATGCAAACAAGATGTTTTTGTTTTCCGAGCTGCATGGAAAACATACCCCGCGCGGGTGAAGAGGGGAAGAGTTTGTTTAATTTTCAACTGCTGCGCGCATCGCGGACATCTGTCACTGTCATTCAACACAGGTTTTGAGGTTATATTGTCTTGTAAATAGTTGTGAACAAGTTGTGATAAATTGACAATGGATTGGAATTGGAATAGATAAACTGTTGTTCACTTTTTAAGCACGTCTTTCTTGTTGGAACTCATTACGACATTTACACAAAATAAATATTTTAATACGCTGGAGATAGCTTGTGTATGAAAACAAATGTTTATGTGTAAGGTTTTTTGTGTAATGTTTCGAAAAAACACGCGCAGGAGACACGGCTTTAGGTGATAAGATTTTGTGGTTTTAAACTGCCTTTACTGATTTTACAGAAGTCGCTCATCAAAAATCTATAAAGTAAGGTGCTTAGACGTGCGTGCCTCAAGCGAGGGCGGACTGACTTCCATATAATATTCACTCATTTACTGTAGTGTAGTCCACCTGATAATGTGAGGACTCACAGCCTGAGGCATCATCGGCTACTGAGGGAAACACAAATTCTAATTAAAACAAAAGTTCCCTGAAAAGCTATTAAATAAAGTTGTGCTTTTTAAAAGTACTCACCTACTGCATTTATGGCAACAATAGTTATATCCAAATTAAAGTGTTGAAAAAGCAACAACTTTACAAAATAAAAACACGTTTAGCATCTCAGATAGCAAGATACAGTCAAAGAAAATTCTACAGGGGGCCTAAAACGGCCGCTTTGACAGAATCATTATTATGTTATTATTAAGAATCACACAAACTGTCACAAACTGACAATTCGTAATATTATCTGCGTTCAGTTCATATTACGAAATTCATCTGTTTGACAGTTTTGTATTATAATGAAATACCATTTAAACTAGAAATAAAAAATAAAAATCTCATTTGATTAATAAAAAAAGGATTGTGTGGTTTTATGAAACCACGGTAAAAGTGAAACTTCTATAGGCGCCGCCATATTGGCCTTGGCTGCTCTGACGAGCGCCTTTCACTTTATCCCTACCCCGCGGCCGACCGTCACGCGACGAAAAAGTTTGAGACGATGTAATAAAAGTTTCACTTTAAAAACTGTAAAGTAAAATTATCCGGGCATGAAAAAATTAAGTAATTTACTTAATTTTTTCATGCGGCAATATTTACACCACATATGATTCTAATATGAATTGAATTGAATATGATTCAGCTAAAGTATGTGTCACCATTGAGGAATTGCAGGGAATTCAGAAAATGAATTGCTTTTAGAGAAATTGCTTAATGTGACCGTTTTAGACCCGCTGTTCTCACTGATTTTACAGAAGTCATACAAAAGTCTATAAGATCAGGTGCTGAGGCGTGCGTGCCTCAAGCGGGGGCGCGTGGGCTTCCATATAATACTCACTCGTTCACTGTAGTCCACCAGATAATACGAGGTTCTCACTCACAGCCCGAGGCAGCATCGTTATGCTACCGAGGAAACTCAACCTGCAATTTTAAGGAAAAAATATTTAGGTATGCAAATTGCATTGTTTTGACGGAATAATGTCGGGGTTTTTGAGAGTTATGAGTTAGGATTTAGGTAAGTGTTAAAGGATTGTAGAATTTTTTGTATGCATCGATAATTTGTGAATTTTAATACCGAATCAATAAGCGTATTTAATTACACTTATAAGAAGATACAGCTAGGGAGCAGTCATGATAAATACAACGTCACGTTCTAGTATTTTCATATTTTTATATTACGCAGCAGCAATTTCTCTTTTTAAATAAATAAACAATCATCGCAGTAGCGAATTAAAAGAAAACTTTAGAAAATTTTGCTCTATCTGTAAACTCATTTGTAAGAATAATATTTCTTCAAAGTACAAATGAATATTGTAATGGAAGGCGTTAACCTCGCTGCTTCTTGAGCAGTACGATAGCTAGCCGCAGGCAATGTGACACACCCTGTAAAACAGATTTTTAATCCAATATCGAAACAGTAATAATTATTTTCAGAGTTGCCACCATGCAATACACTGTAATTTCACTAGGTATCTATTCATACCGCTTCTAGCCAAACCATCTTTCACGCAATACATCTGTGGTGGCATCTGCATTGCCACATGTGAACTACGCATCACACTGTTGTCACGCAAAATCCTGCATCGCGCAAGCATAGTTTACCGCGCGACTAGCATATATACAACGTCCCGACATCAATCGTCGGGCAGTACGCCACCAGACACGACACCCGTCTGGTCAGAGAATCCTCTCTTTTCTATAGACGATGAGTGAACTTTACACCCTGTTCCTCATACCTCTAAACATCCATCGTTTCTTTGGTCTTCCCATATTCTTAGGTATCAATCAACTGGGCACGCCACAATTGCGGCGATAAGTCCCCTCTTCGAGGAGTGGCTAGAGAGGTTCCGCCAACGCAGGACCTCACCGGACACGGGTGTTTTGGGAGGTTTCTGTTCCGAATAAGGCGGGAGAAAACGCCCGGGTGTCACCATTGTGTGGATCGCCCGGAGCACTCGGTGGAGCATACGGTGGAGGTCTGCCCGGCTTGGCCGGAACACCGCCGTGTCCTCGTGGAGGCAATCGGCGGCGGTGATCTCTCGCGTCCGGCCCTGGTCCAGGGCCGTGGTACGGAGCGGGAGGGCATGGGCAGTAATGTTCGCGAAGGAGGAGGCAGAATGCGTGAGGCAGAGGCAAAATTTTGCGCTCACACGCCCCTAGCCGCCACAGGGGACGCCTTGCGCGTCGAGAATTCCAAGCCGATTCCCGGCCACCGTAGGCACGGGCTTGCGGACGTTGAGCTTGATCCTTATCGGACGGTAGCTCACCATCCGATAAGGACCAGGCCCGGGTCGACGGCGCGTTGTGTTCCACGCGCGCTTCAAAGAAATGTCAGCAGAACTGACGAGGTCCGCTAGGGCCGATGCCTGCCGGGGTCACGAGAAAGTCCGAAAGGGATATCGTGGACCCTGGCAACATACAGGCAACTGCAGGAACACGGGTGGGTTTTAGTCAGTAAGAGTCTGACACGCCCTCCCGCTCGCGCGAGAAGTTATTTGATAATTTCCCACCCAAAAAAAGGTATTAATCAACTCAGCCTCTCGTAGTCCACTGTTCGAAATAGGCCTGCGTCACAACACCTTGTCCATCTTTTTAAGGTCGTCGGCTCATCTAGCCTGGGGTGTCACTCGCTTCGCTTGCCGATACATACTTAAGTATAAGTCATCCAAATTCTCAAAACTTCCCTCACACATACCCTGATAGCCGTAGAAACTCTTGCAATATTTAGCTTGTTTTTACTTTATTCCAAGACTTCATTGATATTGCGTCTATGTGAAATGGCTTTCATATCTCAATCGTTTTCACGACTTGCATGAAACGTTGTGTTGAGAGTTCTAAGCTAAACACACACTAACTATTTGAATTCCTTTCATTTTGAAAGTCAACTAATATTTATTTACATAATTTAAAAGCTAACAGTCTTAAAATAATAAGAATAATAAGTACAAGTATATAAAAAGGGTGAAAAATCATGGGTATCAAAAAATGTTGACAGTTCGACGACATTCATTGCGTTATTTACAGTACCTGGGCGACCGAGCTCTGCTCTGGTAAAAATAGAGAATGCTCATTTAATAGTATAGGATAGTACCTACTAATTCCATGTAGGTATAGTACATACTAATTCCATGCTACCACGATAGTAGGTACTTGCTAATTCCATGCTGCCATGTCATTATTCTAAGGTAGCCATCTTGTTCTAAACTTTAGGTGACCAAGCTCTGCCCGGATGAAAATACGGAGAAAACGAAAATATGAGACCTCATCATCATAATCAGCCTATAAATGTTCCCACTGCTGGGACACAGGCCTCCTCTCTGTGTTCAGGATAAAGCGGGAGGAAACGCCCGGGTGTCATCACTGTGTGGATCGCCCGGAGGACACGGTGGAGCATACGGTGGAGGTCTGCCCGGCTTGGGCAGAGCATCGCCGTGTCCTCGTGGAAGCGATCGGCGGCGGTGATCTCTCGCGTCCGGCTCTGATTCGGGCCATGCTACGGAGCGAGAGGAAATGGGAGGCCGTCACCTCGTTCTGCGAAGCAGTAATGCTCGCGAAGGAGGAGACGGAGCGCGTGAGGGAGAGGCAAATTTCGCGCCCTCGCGCCCCTAACCGCCGCAGCAGGAGACGCCCTGGGCGTCGGGAATCACGTGAAGATTTCCGGCCACCGTAGGCGCGGGCTTGCGGACGGTGAGCAATGGGTAGCTCGCCGTCCGATAAGGACCAAGCCCGGGTCGACGGCGCGTTGTGTTCCACGCGCGCCTCAAAGAGATGTCAGCAGAATTGACGGGGTCCGCTAGGGCCAATGCCTGCCGGGGGTTCGAAGAAAACCGATAGGGACATCGTGGCCCCCTGGCAACACGGCAACTGAAGGAACACGGGTGGGTTTTAGTCAGTAAGAGTCTGACACGCCCTCCCGCTCCGCCCAGAGCGGGAGAAGTTATTTGATGATTTCCCACCCAAAAAAAAAAAAAGGCCTCCTCTCTGTGAGAGGGAGTGGGCCGTAATCCACCACGCGGGCCCAGTGCGGGTTGGTAGATGTCACATGTCTTCGAATATGAGACCTAGCTAGATTTATTTTTCGCCCCTGTAAACCCCTATTTTGCAACTTTAATTGAAATCGTTAGAGCCGTTTTAGAGAACGTAATTTGTATTTGTTTGTGCAAATGAGCAATATTTTTGAATATGTATTTGTTGTATACATATTCAAAAATAATGCTCATTATTAATAGTATAGGAGAGGCTTGTGGCTAAGTAACAACAGCTGCACGGGTCGATCGATCAGGTTAAGCTATGCTTGCCGCGGTTGGTCTGTGGATGGGTGACCATCTTTACATACCAAGACCCCTCCGTGCCTCGGAAAGCACGTTAAGCCGTTGGTCCCGACTGTCATTTGTAGATCTTTGACAGTCGTTACGGGTAGTTAGAAGCCCAAAAAAGTCTGACAACCAGTCTTACCAAGGGGTATCGTGTTACCTAGAACTAACAAGGTTGTGGAGGTCAGATAGGCAGTCGCTCCATGTAAAATACTGTTATCCAGCTGCATCCGGTTAGACTGGAAGCCGACCCCAACATAGTTGGGAAAAGGCTAGGCAGATGATGATTAATAGTATAGGATTATTGAGCACACGAATTTTTCAAACATATATAGCAATAGAAATTTCCTTGAAAATCCTGCGGGTTGTGAAAGAAAATATGTGACGCAATAGGCTGGCTTGGCTAAATAGCTTGCATGAATTAGCATACATTTGCTTGTATTACCCCGACAATCTGCAGTTTTCTGTTATTATCTAGAAATTATACAATAACATTGCATTGCATTATTTTATCCTAGTTTCCTTTCTAGCCGACGACGTCGCTAAATTGTTTCAGCTTAATTGCATATTTTGATTTTTATAAACGTTTTATGTAGCAAACTGTGATTGCCATAACTTTGCTGAAAGAAATATGACCAGTCACATTCTGTTTTAATTTAAAGAATAAATTAGTACTTAGGTAGTTTACAATTTCGATGATTTTCAAAAGGAGGCTCTCGTTCGTTTTTTTTACGCGATTACTCCGCCAATTATGAATTGATTTTGATGATTCTTTTTTTGTTTGGTAAGTCATACTTCAGAGGTGGTCCCTTAATTTTTTTATTAACTTTGCGGGGGTAGTTTCTGAGTTAGCTTCAATAATACGTATTTTTTCCACTTAGCCTATGTGGATGATATGATGATAACTTTCTGTCACTGGTGTTTACATAGCAGGTAGTGGTATTCGAATTTGTGTGGGGTAGGTACCACAACTAAAAAGTGAAAAATATATTTTTTTTACAAAAAATAAAAACACTTCCAATAAAACCACTACAAAGTGAAAAAATCACTTTAATTTCGGAAGTCGGTGACAAAAAGCGAAAATTCAAAACCAAAGACACAGTGCTTGTAGAATTTTCAGCAGTTAAAGTCAACATAACATATTAACATAACATCACGCCTGTATTTCCCGAAGGGTTAGGCAGAGGTATACCAATTGTACCTGCACCCACATTTTGCCAGTTATGTTTAAGTCCCATGTAATAGAGGGCGAGCCTATTGCCATCAACCGGGCACAAATCCAGACTCCGGGCTGCTACTGAGAAATTCCAGATGGAAAAATCAAATAACGCTTTGCCCGACCCGAGAATTAAACCCAGGACCTCATTCTACCACTACACCAACGGGGCAGTCAATTAAAGTCAACTGATTAAAAAGTTAAATTAATGAAAAACTAATATTGTCGATCTTAAACTATATTTGTTAAAGACTAATTTCAAGCTTTATTTTCAAAAGTATAGTTAGAAAGTACCACAATTGTTTGCAATTGACTATCTGGGAAACTATTAAAAAGATTAGGTATTTCATGTTAGCAGGGTTCTGCTATTGTATTTTCTTTCAGATGCAATTATACGAAAACGAAAATTATAATTCTTCAAAGTCAAAGTCAAATAATTTATTTCAATTAGGCACATAAAAAGGCACTTTTGAACGTCAAAATTTACAAAAAATAGAATTGATTCTTGTCGTCCCTTCCAAAAGGTAGTTTTCGTATGGAGAAGAATGGGCAACAAACTCCACCGTTACTCTTGAAATATTTTACAATATTTTGTAAACATTAATTATATGTGAAGACGATGCACATGGAATAAGATTACTATACCACAATAGGTAAAAATAATTAAAAATGAAGCAATGATAGAAAAAATAATTATAAAATCGATAAAAAAACAAATACATGTTGTTCACATATTTACAAGAATTGTAAAAGTAGGTACCGATATTCCTAAAAAAATTACAAGTAATACTAATAAGTCAGTGTGTGAGTTCAAGTAATCACAGAATGTAAAATAAATGTTATAATAATTAATTATACAATTAAATTAGCAACCAGTTTGATTTTTTCTAGACTCTAAATTGTCCTATGGAGCTAGACCAGCATGCTTCCAAGCATTCTTATCTAGGATGAACTTTATTAAATAGTGAACTGTTGTAACCATCTCTTCTTGAAGGGAAGGAAATTCTCCTAGTCACATAAAATAAAGGTCTGTACCTCTGAAAAAAAGGTTTTTGAAGTGAAAACTTCTTTAGGCGCGTTGGGCATTCTTGATATGGGACTAAACAATTCATTTCGCAACACTGTTACGACACCAGCTTTTGACCATTAAAAAGACATCAACGCGCGATACATTATTTCCAGCACAATAAAATTGTTCAAGTTTTCAATTCTGTCGGCACTCCCGGAGTGCCACTGTTTTTTTTATTTTTTTCGTAGTACCTGCCTAAGTTTTCTTTCTTCCGGATGAGTAAAGTTTATCTCTACGCTTCAGAATAACTGCATCAAAAACTTTCGTTGCTTCAATCTCCAGGGGAGCAGTGGTGTCCCAGTGCATAACGGCCGCGACTTACGAGTTGTAGGTCGTAAGTTCGAACCCTGACAAGCGCTTTACTTTGTGTAAATTATTACATCACCACTGCTCTCAAAACGGTGAAAGAAAACATCGTGGGCAAACCGTCTTAGAACCGAACATTCGAAAACATGTGACATCTACTCGCACTCAGCCCGCGTGGTAGATTATAGCCCACTCCCTTTCGAAGAGAGGAAGCCTGTTTCCCAGCAGTGGGAATATTATAAGCTGATTCACTCTTCAGTACGAAACATCAAAAGCTCCATTTAGATAGATCTTTAAAAAGTTTGTCTTTTACCATTCTTTTCTCACAAACACTGAACCCCAAACCGAGTATATATCTCAAAAAATATATAAGCTACCTCTTGTCCAACCTACATGGATATTTTTTGTGAGTTCCCATCGACGCCGCCCAAAAACCGCTGGTCATCATCTACTTTCATTTCTTTTTAAATGTGTTCGAATTTTAAATTTTAATCACAGACTAATCTTGTGTTTCTATAGACTGTTTTTTGTTTGTGTATTTGTGTTAGTAATAGTTTATGGTATAGACTCCTGTATCTAATAAGTTTGCTGAAATTGTCTATGATGAGAACTGTGTGTTTTGGTAGCGCTGATGAAAAACTCATTTAGTTTTTTGTAGGTTCTTACACGGTAGCTTTGTATTGGTACTGATTGTTTTGTTAAATACAGAGATAGGTCATGGGTACCAAGAATTTAAAAAAAAGTTAGTGGATATTAAGAGATTTTGAATCGAATCGCCATTTAGCCTACAGAGGCCTTTGATGTGATAAGAAATAAATAACATTTTAAATATTAAAACATAAGTGCTACTGGTCATCGTAAAATAAAGTTAAAATGCAGGGTAGCGATATTTGTGGAAGATAAACCTTCAAGGAAAAAAACTCCAATCGGCAGTCCTTTATTTCAGCATTATGGACAGAAAAATAATTAATAAAAGAAAAATAACGAAAAAATAGTAAAAAAAAAATTGCGTAAGATACATTTGAGATAGAACTTTATATTTTTGCGTAAAAACACGTAATTTTGGAAAAAAAAAATTGACGTTCGTCTGAAAAATACTATCATACACGTACAGTACAATTATGTTCTTAATGTCCCTCGGCAAACCTCGTATTTCGTTAGTCATCGGATTTCTATTAATTGCCCTTTGCAGTTGGTGCAGACCGGACGCTCTCAATCGACTTGGAAGTATATAGAATTGTTAATATTCTTTTAACTCAATGTAATTTATTTTAAAAATGGCAGGAAAGCTGCTTAAGTCGCAGGCACGACAGATGGGAAAATAGTTTTACAGCTCTATAAAGTTCACACGAAAATCAAAACAAAACAAAATAAGTAGTTCTGAATTCAAATTATTAAACACGATAAATCTAATAATTGATGGACATGGAAATTAGCATTCATTTGTATTCGGAAATGCGATGATACCCGAGAGACATTAAGAAAATAGAAATATTGTTTATTACTTGTTTTATACTGTGTATTTTTGATATTTAACAAACAAAGGGAAACAAATCTTGCTTATTAATATTGGTTGAAAATTAACTGAACAGTAATGTACTTTACGTAATCGAATCAATATCTCGGTTGACATAAATTAAACAGAGTAGGTGTAAATTATTGGAAAAAAACAAAAAGTCTACAAATCAATGTCACTACACTGGCTGGCGAAAAATACACCGTAAAATACATTTAAAAAAACTTAAACTTGCGATAGATTCAACCGAAGATCCACAAGTAAACTTTCTGTATTTTACTGAAAAATACAGAGGCGTTTGAAAGATACGTGTATTTTAGATGTTATTTTCAACGCTAATAAAAACACTACCTGGCGAACCGTCAACTTCTATTTTTAAAGTGAAAACTTCTTTAGGCGCGTTGGTCATTTTTGAAATGGGACTAAACCATTGATTTCGCGACTTGTTACCGACACCGTGGAGTAAAAGACATCAACGCGTTGATTACCGTTGGTGACGATATTTTTTCAAGTTTTCAGTTCTGTCGTTGGTATCTATAACAAACCTACTTATTAATTGGCCAATTTAAATGGACCTACATATAATGTATTGTCTACGATCCCATGTTTCTTCCACATATCTGTAGGTAGTGCCGCCCCACATAATTATAGCATGGAGTTCTGCTGACGCCCCCATGCCTTCCGAAGCATCTCGCTTCAATGATAGATGTCTTTCTACGATTATAGGTTTCGCTAACTAATGAAATCAAGAGTAAAACTTTGTAGTTTCTTGCCCGTTCTTCTCCAAAGGTACATACTACGCTTTGGATTGGGCAACTAGCTTCATTTTTCTGACTGACCGACCCCTTGACAATTCAAAAGTACCTGTAATTGGTTTATTTGAAATAAATGCTTTGAGTTTTTTTTTTTTTATAATTAATGCCTACGTTACCTTTTCATTATTTTTTGTGCATGCGTCCCATTTAGTCTTGTGGCAGTCGGACGGGTCGATCCATCAGGTTAAGCTACGCTTGCCAGGGTTGGTCAGTGGATGGGTGACCATCTTTACATACCGAGACTCCTTCGTGCCTCGGAAAGCACGTTAAGCTGTTGGTCCCGGCTGTCATTCGTGGATCTTTGACAGTCGTTACGGGTCGTCAGAAGCCCGAAAGTCTGACAACCAGTCTTACCACGGGGTATCGTCTTACCCAGTTACTGGGTTGTGGAGGTCAGATAGGCAGTCGCTCCATGTATTCAGCTGCATCCGGTTAGACTTGAAGCCGACCAACATAGTTGGGATGATTTTACAATTTTATTTTTTTGCAAATTTTGACGTTCAAAAGTGCTTTATAAGGGCCTATTTGAAGTGAATTACTTGACTTTGACTTTGATTATAAGAAGTCTATCTGGGAGAAGCCATAGGGGGACCTATAGCTTCTCCTAGATTCAGTAAAGTAGATTTTAGGCTAACTATGAACTTTACTGTTATTTGTTAAATACAAGAAAATTTATCATGAAGTAAATTGACACCCTACATCAATTTGCCTTGTTATAGTCATTTCATACAAATATTAAAGTATGACAGTTGTGATTTGAATATCGAACAATTTAATTTGAAAGTCAATTTGCTGAACAATTTATTTACATCACCCTATTTTGCCAGAGGCTCGTGCTAAAGATTGCAGGCCCGTCTTTCGCCGAACTGTAAGAGCAATTACTTTGGTTAAGCAATCGAAGACTCATCATCATCTGTCTAGCCTTTTCCCAACTATGTTGAGGTCAGCTACCAGTCTAACCGGATGCAGCGTATTTTACATGGAGCAACTGCCTATCTCACCTCTACAATCCATTTACTCGGTAATACGATACCCTAATGTGAGACTGGTTGTCAGACTTTCAGGCTTCTGACGAAACTTACTGTCAAATATCTACGAATGACAGCCGGGACCAACGGCTTTTAACGTGTTTTCCGAGGCACTGAGGGGTCTTGGTATCGAAGACTACTCATCCTAATTAAAAACATACATCATAAAGCATCTTCTTATCAAAGATTTCAACTAATAGGTAGAAAAATAATAATCAGAAATGATTATTTTTTCATGATTTCTGTTCTGCTACTGCTCTATGCTACTGCGAACCTTGGCGATGGTGTACTAAGAAAGTGTGTTAAAGAAAGAAAATTCGATTATTTGTGATAAACATGACGCAAAGAAAGATGAAAAAAAAAAACACGTAAATAACCAATTGGGGGAAAATATGCGTCACATCCACGTAAAACGGCCATCGCTCAGCATAATGCTGCGACCACTTGCGAGACAGAGCCACAGCGCTAGTTTTCAGCGACAGCCGGCGCTCACGTGATGATGTCAACCCGTGCAGCATATAGTGAAACAACAAATCAAAAATAAAATAAATACAATACTTAGTCCTAAATGTTTCATTTCGTTCCGTCGGCGACTCGAACTTACCTTTTACCTACCTGGTACAGTCAGCTGCAGAGAAATCTCACCCCCTAGCAATGTAAAAATACATTGCTAGGGGGTGAGATTTCTCTGCAGCTGACTGTACCTACGAATGTTACCTACATCCTGCAGAATTACTATTTTGATCAATACTTAGGTAGGTACCTACCTACTTAAATATCTAATATAAAGTGAGTGGAGAGGGTCACCCATTTATATACCCCTTAGGTACCAGATGACAGTCCAAACCCACAGGCTCTCTAATAGATAGCTACCACTTCCTACCCAATATATCATGATGTGAGAAACTGAGGCAGCCGGTCTGCTTCGAGTTGGCAGGAAGAGCCCGCCCCTCCTAATTATAGCTTGTAGCCGGCCATACGCCCACCAGAACCGAGCTGGTGCAACCGTGGGAGCGGTCAGTTAAATATATGGTGGTGGTTCGATGTGGCCACTGATTTATTGTCGATAGACTTTTTGATAGTGATGTATAAGAAGCTTGGTTTACTTCGATGACCAATTTCATCAATTTGCAGTACCTTCTATAGAAAACAAATTATGTGGGAATGTTGGGATAAAAGTATGCTATGTCTTAACCCAGGTCATGGTCTATCCATGCGCTAAATTTCATCCAAATCCATTCAGCCGTTTTAGCTTGAAATCGTAACAAACAAACAAACTCATTTTCATATTAGTTAGGATAGAATAATAGAAAAAACTGTTTGTTGTCCGGGTAATACAGCAAGCAGGTTCACATGTTAACACAAGTTGAGACGACATGAGTAACTAAAAATATTACCTACAGCTAGGTTACAAAGTATTTTTTTGCTATTAAGCCCCAAACTAGACAGTAAAGACAATTCCGTAGCCGACCGCAGGCGGCAACTGCATGCGACGTGTTGTTGCGACACGACTGATTTCTATGAATTTCTATGAAATACCTTCTGTAGCTAGCGACACGTCGTTGGCAGCTACGGGCGAGTGACAGCCGACACGTGCAGTCCGACTGCAGACCAGTACCCTAATTGCGTAATGTACGATCAATCACAATTTATTTCGATTTGAAACATTGCTAATCCGTTGCTTCATAAGTTGAAAAAAAAAATCTGCTCAACAACGTAAATAACGCAATGAATGTTGTTGAACTGTCAAAATGAAACAAATTAGGTAATCGTTTACGAAAATAAGTTACGCAATTAGGGTACAGTAGTGCTGCCAACGCTCGAGCGATAGTCACGTTTTTCTATCTTCTACGTACTTACCGACTGGAATACGGGCAGTTGCCGCCAGCGGTCGAGTTCGGAATCATGACTGCAGTGACATGGCGCCGCGACGTGTTGCCGCGACGTGTCGCCGCGACACGACTGGTTTCTATGAAATACCGTCCGTAGCTTCACACGTCGCCTTCACAGAAATACATAAAAATACATATAGAAACCAGTCGTGACGCTGCGACACGTCGCCTGCAATTGCTGCCTGCGGTCGGCTACGGAATTGTACCTTTAGTTTGTATCTTGGAGTTCGGTTGTGGTGGAAAGTGGCCCAAAATCTGAAAAGCTTAAAAACTCAACTTTTCTTCTAAGTTACTGAAATTCGTACCTGATTTTTTTTTTAAAGCCCAAAAAAATTAAAAAGACAAATAAAAAGAACGCCACCAGTTGGCGCTACTTTGACCAGAGATCTTGCATTTTGACAATGAATATAAAATATAAAATGACATTCATTATTCGTTTCATTCATTCAGTCACGAGAAAAATTGTCGTTTTGACACTTTTGACAGGGAACTGACATCTAAGTGCTGCCACATAGTAAACGTCATTTCAGAAAATTCTCATTTCATTTACCAGCACAGTTACAAACCCAATTTAAAAGTTAGAAAAAAACCTGAGCAAAAAGTTCAAATCAGCAAAATGTTAAATGCATCGTGAAAATTATAATCTGTGAAATTAGTTCTATTTCAAAACGCTTAAGACCTAGCTGTCAAAGTAGGCATCTAGCAGTGCTATTTTGTTAAAAACTCACCGTGAACGCTTATGTGGAGTGAGCTTGAAGAGAGCTGTCATTCCACCATATGTTAGGGATTGACACTATTGACATCTCACTTTCAAGCTCACTTCACCTAAGCGTTCACGGTGTGATTTTTACAGAATAACACTGCAGGTATTACAACTTTCGCGGTTTTCAAAAAGTATTCAACTTTGCCTCGGTTTTTACAAAACGTGTCAATGTGCCTTTCTCTATTCAAAATGATACAAAAGTAATTTTAGAAATTCTTTTTTCAAAATTCATTTAATCAATTATGTATCATATTGTTGAGAAAAAATTAGGTCGCCGCCTCTTATTTCCAAGCATTTTTTTTTTTTCATTTTGCAAGACTCATAATGCGAAGCATTAGAGAGTGCTTTGCGATCGAATAATTTGTGTTGCCTCCTTTCTGCAACTGTTTTTATTGTTACCCTCCTGCTAGTACACAGAACTTTTAATTTATATAGATTTGTATAGATAATTTAACGGAGATTAATTCTGTACTTTTTTTAAATTGATTTAGGTTATGCAGCAGAAACGAAAATATCATCAAAACCTGAAAACATTGTAGCTTGCGAAAAAATCAATTAATTGAGTCAATTATTTTTTATAGATTCCTTTCAGCCGTAGGAGGAAACTCTATTAAAAATGGCTCTTTTATTCAACGTAGTTTAATTAGAATTAATAAAATACTAACTAATAATATAAATATCTATATCTTTAATACTTAAATATATTTCCAACTTCGACCTTCTTCCGTTGCCTAGCAACCAACAAAGCAAACCTAAATAGTCTTTAGTTGACAGTACGTAAAGATTGCGAGGTGATTTTTTTTTATTTAATTTAAATTAAATAATGTAAATACGTGTCTAAGTAAGTAGTTTATTCATTTAATTAGGAGTGCTAATAAATACTTATTTAAGCAGAAAAAAAAATAATTGTTTATATAATTTTTAAATTTTTCTTCTTTTTGAATGAGCGTTATGAGGCGTGCATTTTGTATTTTTCAAATATTGTACCCCTCTTTCCGCATAAAGTCCCACGAACTTCAACACCATTAAAAATCTAAATTTAAACCATGAACAAACCGGACGGACTGACCATCATCAAGTGTTCGCAGTCATCAAATACCACAGAACTGCTTCCCGTGCATTCCTAGCAATTTATTGTTTTATTTGGCATATACGGAGGTAGTTTTTAATTGCGGCCATTAAATCTTGGCTTCCCAACTAAAGACCGGTTACACGATCCACTTTATGACACCCACATTAACTGTTCAAAAGTTAGCAGTGAGTTAATGGCTGAATGTCTGAACGCACTTTCTTAATGTATTTCTGTGAAAAAATTTCCTTTTACGTTTTATTAGTTGGACTAATATGGAGAGAATGAGTTGACGCCAGTTTACTGTGAATGACGTCTGTAAAGTTTATAAATCGCAAAACATTCATAGGCCAAAGATATAAATATATCTAAATAGACAGTCAAAGCTGTAAACTCGTCGTAAAAATTGCATCCAACTGTAATAAGAACCATCCTGACTCTAAAATAACTAATTTAATTCCGAATATAACTATTTAACCTCAAAATAGATACTAATCCCCAAATGAATCTTGAAGTCGCTACCCTAATATCATAATCTAAAACTGTATAATAAAACTACATATTCACAATATTTCAGGGATAAGGAAAATAATATGCAACACCAAGATATTTTGTCTGTCATTTATATTTCTTTGCCAACATCAAATTCAATATTCTACACCATACCATCACATCTCCTATTCCCCACATAATATCACAATTCAATCTGTATTCTAATATTTACCATGAAACAAATAGGTTACCTTAATTTACAGTAGATTTCTAACCAATACCATGCCAATCTATCTTTTTACCGAACCAGCCACTAAGCACATCTTACCGTCACGAGCGCCAGACCCAGAAGGCCGTTCCCGCGCTACGTTCTGACACATCGAATCTTTGGGTGTTGCCAGTATAATATCCAACAATTACGTATTTATAAATTGAAACCTAACACAACTGTTGGCTGCTAAATGTACGTAAACTAGAAAAGCAGAATGACAGTACAATGATATGGCGCGAGTGTAAGACGTAGCTGTCACGCACTCCAGCATAACAAAGATGGCTTGTTTGTTTTAGTTCTTTTGCAGCGCGACACTCTATCTAGACATTAAAAAAAAAACGTGTGCAGTCGGGGGACCCCCGCCAGGAACGAAGTTCCTTCTCACGTATGATTTAAAACAAAAACAAAATTTTTGCAGCAGCCATCTTGGATTTTCATTTTGACCAAATTCACTTTCCCTCTCGAATTGTACTCGGCCGATGTGTATAATTTTATCCCACGACACCGTGATCACTTTACTGTTTTCTTTTGTTTTTTTCTGCCGGCGTTCTCTCTCTCTCTTTCTTTTTGAATTAGAAGAAGACAGTCGCAAGTATTAACACTTTTTAGCGTGACGATTTCTGAAAGTAAACAAGCCGCGTTAAAGAACTTCGTTCCAATACCTAAATAATTAAAGGCATAGGCATACCTTGTGAACTCGAAACCTCGGTTTATTCTGTAAACTGTGAAAACTTAGGTGAAGTGAGCTGTCTGATCCTACGGATTGACACTATTGACGCCAATGGCCTTGAGTGGTTAGCTTGTGTGTTCTGTACTGAGCTCACGCAACGCGTCGTACGTCCAGCCAGTAATAGGACACGCCCATCAAGGAACGCTGTCCCAAATTAGACGCATTATTAATTTATTTATACATAAAATAAAAAGTATTTTAATAAAACACGTATACTAAAAGATAAATAATTCAATTATCTTTAAAATGATGAAAGTTTCAGAAAAATACGCTTGATGGTTTTTGCGTGATTCTCAGTTTTTTATCTGCGTTAGACGTAACTTCACAAATTAATTACACTATGTTTTATAAACATATTCTAAAATTTTCACAGACTATGCTATTAAAAAAATGCTCTAATTTAACAAAATTTTTTTCTAAATCCATCTCATTTAGACGTGATGTTCAGTATAAAATCATTAAAAGTCGGTTATTGTCGCCTTAAACCTAAGTTTTCTTGATGATTTTTTATAAAATAGATCTATTGAACTTAACTCGACATTCGATCCCTGCTTGGTAAGTATACCTAACTTCATTTTCCCAAGTTATCCTGCCAGGTTTCATATCAATGAGTTAGACAGTTTAGCCACAAAACACACCAATATTACAAATAACAAATTGCCAAAGACATGGAAAGAGCTTCCGCTTTCATTATTTAAAAAGAAACTCCGAAGCTTTTTAGTGGCAAAATCATAGGAGTTCTTAATTGAGAAAGAATTTTTAAGCTAGTGTATACATATTATTTTTTGTACCTACTTACTTCATCGTGTAATTTTAAAATTGTATTTAATTATTTAGTTATAAGTAGAATGTTTTAAATATTTTGCATGCCTACGTGGTAAAATATGGCTGAATTCTTATATTTTTTGTCATCATTTGCTGTTACCCATATTTGTACAATAAAATTTTATCTTTATCTTTAATAACTTTTGCTTAATATATCTACCTAACCTATACCTTAATACAGGAGTAACCAAATGATGGACCGCGATCCGGATCCGAACCGCCGACCAATTTTATGCGGACCCTAAGTCAATCTAAGTCAATCTGCCTAGCCTTTTCCCAAGTATGTTGGGGTCGGCTTCCAGTCTAACCGGATGCAGCTGAATACTAGTATTTTACATGGAGTGACTGTCTATCTTACCTCCACAACCCAATAACTGGATAATTTGATACCCCTTGGTAAAACTGGTTGTCAGAGTTTCGGGCTTCTGACGACCCGTAGCGACTGTCAATGATGCACGAATGACAGCCGAGACCAACGGCTTAACGTGCTTTCCGAAGCACGGAGGAGTCTCGGTATGTAAAGATGGTCACCCATCCACGGACCAACCCCGGCAAGCGTAGCTTAACCTGATGGATCGACCCGTGCGGCCGTTATTAGCCACGAGCTCCTTTAAAACTTAATCTAATAATAACATTAAAATAAACTTGAGTTTTATCTTGCACCAAACTTTACTCCAGAGTTCAGATAGTAAAAACTGTGAAAAATCACATTAATATTAATTACTTAAGTATTTTATTGTTTTCGTTCATTACAAAACACAATTATTAATTAATAAAAAAAAAATCCGTTTTTTTTTCATTTTCTTCAACCAAACGGACCGCGACAACCATTTAATTTTAAAAAACGGACCCTCAATTAAATTAATTGGTGATCCTTGCCTTAATATAATAGTTAAAATGCTCAAGAGTTTCGTGTATACCAGCCTTAAACTTAACACTAAAGCTATTGTTTTTACGCTAAGAATAATAACATAAATCATATCTATGTGCCTCACGTCCCGCCATCTTGAATTACCGACTAAAATTGAATATTTTTACGCCATTTTCACCGTGTAATTATAATAAACACCAATATTACTATCCTTGGCTGATTTCTGCGGAGATAAAGATAGTTCATGGAGAGATTTCATATTAAAGATAGCTTCGGTGGCTAAAATAAATCTCGAGGAAAAGTATAGAGGCGCAGTTATTTTCAAAATTATTATCTAAGATCTAGTCTGATGAAATTTCGCATATTTTAAAGAACAATGCAAATCACTTTATATTATACTAGCTGCACCCCGCGGTTTTACTCGCATACGTCTTGATCCCGTAGGAATATCGGGATAAAAAGTCCTATGTCCTTTTGACGTTCAAAAGTGCCATACATGGGCCTATTTGAAATAAATGATTTGACTTTGACTTTAACTCAGATCATGGTCTACCCAAGTGCCAAATTTCATCTAAATCCGATCAACCTTTTTAGCGCATAAGTGTAACAAACAAACATACAAATTTACAAACATACAAAAAATCAAATCTTTTATAATATTAGTTTAGATAGATCTTTTATAAAGAATGAAGCTACATAACCAAATAAACTCAAAACTAGGTTTTTATTGAAATAATTGTACTGTTTTGACTTTTTGGGTGAGGAACCTAAAATATGTTTTTGTCCCAAAAATATTGAGCAACCACTTTTATTTTACCACAACACTACCTACATTGATTTTTAAAACTCCTTTAATTAACAGAAACAAACTCAAAACATTAGAAAACTGAACGCGATCACCACATTTTAACCGCGTTCAAGAGTTGTCGGTGTCAATATTCTACAGAAAATAATGACGCCCACAGCTCTTAAAACGTGGTTTATGTGCTGATCGTGTTCAGTTTTCATTGGTGAAATTCTCCCTAAGT
This sequence comes from Agrochola lychnidis, assembly GCA_963680765.1. Lineage (NCBI taxonomy): Eukaryota > Metazoa > Arthropoda > Insecta > Lepidoptera > Noctuidae > Agrochola > Agrochola lychnidis. The sequence goes on along the minus strand of OY796868.1, from coordinate 8,857,620 downwards.
ATCCAGTTGATGACTAAAAGCAACCCAATAAAGACCAATTCAGCCACATCACGACCTCATCTACCATAGAGACATACCACATAAAGTAGCTGCACATTGCTCCGACATCGGCGAGTGTAGCCCGCGCCTGCGCTTGGGCAAGAAGCCGCGGTACCCCGTAATTAAGGCCGGCGCGCCTGCCGCCCATGTACGCGCGGCCTAACTCTTTTTTTTTTCTTCTTTTTTTACTTTTTCCTACATTACACACCGCTTCACGTTTTATGAACGTGTACGTATTCTGTTTTCAAATAATTATTGTTTTGTGTAGGTTATTTATGTATGGATTTAATGTGAAGGTATGGTGGAGGATTTTAGCTTGCTGGAGAGAAAAGTTAAAAGTTTACAGATCCCATTCGCTCTTACTAGGTACACGTCCTGATGAGTAGGTATTGTTATTTATATTGAACTACTTCAAGGAGACGAAGCACACATAAAACTAAACAAAAAAAAAAAAAATTATGGAAATAACCTAAAATTAAATAAAGTTCTTCGGTTAGATACTGAAACTGTGAGGCCGTGAACGTCTTACTGAATTAAAAAAAAAAAACAGTGGCACTCCGGGAGTGCCGACAGAAATGAAAACTTAAAAAAAAATCGGCACCGCGGTAATCAACGCGTTGATGTCTTTTGAATGGTCAAAAGCTGGTGTCGTCACAGTGTCGCGAAATCAATGGTTTAGTCTCATCTTAAAAATGCCCAACGCGCCTAAAGAAGTTTTCACTTCACGAAGCTCTGAAAAAATAAATAAATGTTCATTATTTGCAACTTCAATGATCATCGTTTTGTATTTTCATTCCCAATTTCCTCAACAATTTGTAAACATTAAAAAAAAAAACACGTACAAAACAGAAAACAGGAGCCTAGGGATGAGAACCGGCCAACTCACTCGAAACCCTTCACACGACCTATTCGTAATTAAAACAATAAAAAAACTTCATGAATGGGTATACCGATATAGGCTTATGTTTATTAAAATCTTGGCCGGGATCGCTTCCCGTCCAAACATGATTTATGTGAAGTAGAAGCGGGTCGAGCCGCCTTCATTCATTTGTTTTTTAACATCGACTAACCAGTTGTTTTATTCCCTTTCAGATAGGCTTGATTAGTTTTAGCTCCGATTAATCGACTAAGGTCTCTCTGGTTCTTTGTTCTTTTTTTAAAAAGTTCGTGAGATTAGTCTGTGTTGGGCGCGCCTTATGATTTGTGACAGCGTGTTATTGTTTTTTCATTACGTTTCGTTTGCTGAGTGTAATTCGGAATTACAATAACTTTTATGGAGACAGGAGAAATTATGTAATAGTTTGTTCCATTGATAAAAGATTGTAGTGTAAGGTTTTATGCAATAAGCAACCTTATGTTATGCACGCTGGTGAGAAAGCAGCATTACATTAGAATACTCTGACAGATTGTTTTAAATAGGATTTGAATATATTTTTGTTTGAGGAAGAAAAGTCTGAGAGTTGCGCCCGACGCTGACAAGCGGCTAGATAAAAATATATATGTTATAAATAATCCTAAAATCAATATAGAAATCAGCATTACTGCAAAAACCTTTCATTTTAATATCATCCCGGTACCGTAGACAAACAAAGTGTCTATAGTACCTACTTATTAATTGGATCTTTTTTTGGTAAGGTTATTTCGTTCTTTAGCTAATATTTCGGTCATCTCATAATTTTTAATTCGATTTGCTTGTATTTTTAAACAAATTTGTCAATAATTTTATTCCAAAATCGGTCTATAAAATAAAAATACAATAATTTTATTTTCGACAGGTTTGCACTTAAATACTATTGTTAGTGACTTAGATTTAAATGAGATATGATCCTGATAACGATGAATACTATTTATTCACTTTTATAGTCACAAAAGTGGTTAGTGCTCATACACACCAACGGCAAGTGTCTATGGCAGATGCTGCAGCTACCGTCAACACGCGTCGACGGCAGCTGTTGACACCTCTCGACGGCCTCCGTCGACAACGTGCTGCTGTGCATTTGAGCACCATGGCCATTCTCACACGAGATGACCAAGATAAAACCAGTTTTCAACGCCGACGCAACCAATCGCCATAGTATATTCATCTCTATGGCGGTTCTCACACGACGAAACTTGAGTCCACTAGTTTAAACACGCGCAATGAAGGGTTCCGTAGTTGGGATGAATTTATCCCAAAAACAAACTTAACTTTGTAGTTGATAAACATGTTCTCCCATACGGAATATATGGGACAACATGTTTTTGCAACTGCAAAGTTAAGTTGGTCGATTATTACTCGATAACTAGTAAAGCCTACTTAGCTGTGATAGTTTTCCTTTTAATTTCGTTATATAAACTACTGCTGTGATTTTTTCACACATCCAAAACCAACCATTTAGCTGGCAGGGGGGGGGGACACTTGACTCTAACAAAAATTAGCACTTTAAAGCTTAATATTTTGCAAACGGATCCCTGAATCCAAAAATGGTTTCACAAACTCATAATTTTTTTGTAAGACCTTTCCAATGATATCCCCACTAAGGGATAAAAAAATAAAAAATAAAACATCACCACTTTACGTGTATAGTGGTACCCTAAAAAAAAATGTTTTTCATAATTTTGTTTTACCACTTTGTCGGCGTAATTAATATGTATACCTATGTCAAATTACAGCTTTCTAGTACTAAGGGTCTCGGAGCTAGACCGCGGACAGACAGACAGACAGACGGACATGACGAAACTATAAGGGGTCCTTGTTTACTACGGAACCCTAAAAACAGCAACGTTCATACTTTGCAAAAATTGCGTTGTCTATGGTTTCGAATTGTTTCAGTAAAATAGTAGTTGATGCACCATTCCGTATGCAACAAAAACAGCAAAAACCCGTTTAAAATCACATTGCAAAATCAATGTAACTATGTAACAAAATCAATAATGTCCAATTATAAATGAGTATTTTGAACCCTACAAAATTTTAAATATGGAATTGTGGACATTTTACAAAAGTGGACACTGTGGTTTTTTAAACTAGTAGAGTCACTTGTAGTAAACTAGTTTTCAACGGCGACGCAACCAGCCACGTGTTACTGGCAGTGCAGGTCGCTCGGTCCTTGCCAACGCAATTTTTCATAAAATTGGCGCTTTTTCGTGTCACGTCGATGAAGCAAAAAAAAATAACGATTAAAATTGATACAACTTGAGTTGCGCCATGTGAGAGTACCAGTTGCATCGCAGTTGGCAATGCGCGTTCCAATATCGCGGCATGATTTTATCGCGCACTGGATTTTCAACTCTCGATGTTCAGCCGAGCGTTGAGAATCCAACAGAGTGCAACCCATCGCGTCGAAAAAACATACTGCAGGATTTTCAACTCTTGGCGCTAAGCAGAGCGTTGAAAATCAAGTGCACGAAAAAAATCACCGCGAGAAAAAATCGCCCGTGCCAACCTGGGCTTAAGGTTGAGTAAGGAACTGTTCTCGCTCCCCGTGCCGCTGCGTTCGAGGCCCGTTCCATATAAGCATTTGAACTTACCACTGTCGCGCTGCCGCCGCCGCGCCGCCGCCCCGCTGCCCGCTGACTTCGAGACCGAGGCCTTACCGTCACCCCGTGGGAGCTTGGGCTTAGTCAACCACTAACCTAAATACGAACATGAATGTACAGACGCCAGCACATCAAGCTACCCGAAACTGTCAAATTTTCCCAATCAACTTTGAACCTAAGACATCAGCGATAAAGTTGAAAATCTATTAAATAAATTTGATAGATTGTAGTAGCTTGATGTGCTGGCGTCTGTACATACATAGTTCCAATATCAAGCTATTTCGATCAAACCGCAAACTTATATATAGGTAGTAGTCACATAGACATTGTACATTAGCTGTCATCGCCACGCAGCACAAATCTCAATCTCATTAATGTGTCAAAACAATGCGGTAATTAGCCAACTCAATTACCAGATGGATATGGCAGTTAGGCATAGTTTACCACAATACTGATAACAGTTTGATGACTGAAGGTAACTCTTTTCGAAGCAAAGATAGGAAGGAACTGAACTACAGTGCGTTCATTATATTTGCGATAGGTAGCACTGCATTTTGCAGTCTTAGGGCCAATTTCATCCATAAAACTGAACGCGATCAGCACATCTGAACCACGCTTAAGAACTACCAGTGTCAATATTTCTACAGTGTGATCTATGCTTAATTTTATTGACGGAAAAAATGTTGAAAACATTTTTTTTTTTGGTTCTCTTTGGCATCATAATGATAAATTTTACAATTATTGTAAAAAATTATGAAAAAAATACAGATTTTTGCTAAAAAAACATGTTTATTTTCAATTGAGGGTAGTTTTTTTCCTCAATTTCCATTTTATGAAGACGCATAATTACTTCCAATCATTATGGAGTTTGTTTCATCGCGATAGATGTTTTTAGTTTAAAAGTTACACCGCTTTGTTACAATTTTTTGAATCCCATAAAAACTATAAAAAACATTTAGATATTTTAAATATTTTTTCTGTCGTTAAAATTAAGCATAGATTTCGATATGTGCACATTACAAAGAATCACACTGTATAGCAATGATGATACTGACAGACAGCTCTTGAACGCGGTTAATATGGGTCGACCACGTTCAGTTTCATTGGTGAAATTCGCCCTTAGTTTCAATACTAATAGAGTTCAAAATGACGACTGACAGAACAGTAACTACCAATCACATGACTGCAAAATTCAGTGGTACCAATCGCATCACAGGACCAGTTTTGATGAACACACTGTCGACTTGAAATAATCAGCCTTACTATAGTCATTTATATAAATGTTTTAATACCTAATTATAACAGTTGCATACAATACTTTATCTACACCCATGATATGAATCCTCTATAAAAGTATCTGAAATCATTGAGTGTTTATAATTCAAGATCAAGAATAAAGAAATTCCCACGAAATTCAATACAACTGCACGTATCGTCGCCTGCAACAGCACATAACACACATGCGTGCAGCGGGTGCTGCTGTCCCCCGCTTGAACATTGAAACGAGTTGCGTAATGAAATTTAGTAGATACAACATTGTAACACTCATTGGGATGAGGTAATGGTTACTATGACACTGGCTGTTATAATGTTGCCAATAAGCTAATTGTTCTAGAAACTTTTATAGAGGTTTTATAGCATGGAGATGAAATAGATTTTAAAATTAGAATTGGATGAATGTAATTTTCCTACACTTGAATTTAGAACCTTTTCACAGTCCCTTTCTCGATTTTCGAAGTGAAAATAACTATAGACGCACTTTGTGCTCTTTCTGAACTGTGAACTTAACTGAACCGTCACTCTCGGGTCAGTGACGCTGAATCGCTTAAACTCGGCTCCAAAGTTTTGACTTCTGATGTGCCATACATCCTCTTTTTTAGGGTTCCGTAGTCAACAAGGAACCTATATAGTTTTGCCATGTCCATCTATTTGATTTTAATGCTCTTGCTAAAATATCAAAGTTAGTCAGCATGGGTAGAAGTTTAGAGGATAAGACTATTTTCTTAATCTCCTAAATTTTCATTTCCGAATACAAATGAATGCTAATTTCCATGTCCATCAGTTATTAGATTTATCGTGTATAATAATTTTAATTCAGAACTAAGTACTTTATCGTTATTTTGTTTTGATTTCCATGTGAACTATATAGAGCTGTAAAATTATTTTCGTGCCTGCGACTTTACCAGCTTTTCTCTCATTTAAAAAATAAATTACATGAAATTAAAAGAGTATTAACAACTGTATATACTTCCAAGTCGATTGAAAGCGTCCGGTCTGCACCAAATGCAAAGGGCAACTGATAGATGGCGTTTTCACTTGATAAAATCAAAATCTAAAATAATGCAATAAAAATTCTCCCACGTTCACTTTTATAAAGGTAATTTTATTCACAATACACCAACGCGTGGTCGAGGCGTGAATTTGCGAAGATTTTTCAAAAACTCTTTAGTACTGAGATGGAATAATAAAACTGTTCTTGCGGTCTACATTTAACTGTCAACTCTTTGGTTTTTTTTCCATGATATTTGTGACGGTGAAGCTCAAAGCTTGTGGTCGGGGACCACATCACTCGTGGCCGCGTTCAGACAAATTCATACCCCATAAAATTGACGCGACGCTCGCTGGTACGCCACCATTTTGTTTTTGTTTTTGTTTTCGAGTAAAAAGACCGAATGTAAATGAGGTTTTCTTGAAAAAGGTGAGAGATGTGAGTGTTGTTTAGGCTAGGTTATTTTGTCTCATTTATAGGTAGATGTCACAAGGTTTCATGATATTATTATATTTTCAATGGTTTTTCTATAGCACTTACGGCATAGTAATTTTCTGACAAAGCTTTGTAATATTCTGAGTTGACAATAGTAAAAAGAAAACGATACTGGCTGAAAAAAATAGAAAAATTAGAACTGATAGCTTTTACATTGTTAACTCACAACAGTTTTCTGGGGTTCAGGTGCACTTATGAACTCTTGTTGTTCAATTTCGTCAAACATTGTCCAACATTCTCATCAAAGGGTGTTAGCCCACCAGGTTTAAGTGCTGACAGATACTTTGAAAGGAGCCCTAGAGCCCACGATTATTCCAAATTTAAAAATGCCGATGGCTAAACTGGGTGTTGGTGTCATCTGACATCACAGCTGCACAGGCGCCCGGCAGACGATCACTGCCAATTTTGAAATTGGAACGTTTACTATTCTCAAACAAAAAACTGGCCACACAGAAATTTACTCTACCCTTCCTGTTTTAAGATTTAAAACTTATAATTTTGTAAGCTGTGCCATTTTCCAAATTTAGAATTCAAGTGACGTAACTCTTGAACGTTATCGACAAATTAAAGTTCTTATTTGTTTGTTGATAAGGTGGGTTTTTCTTTGAAGCGTTTTTTCTATTGTTTCGGTCGGTCGACTATAATGACATAATGGGTCGCGGGTTCGATCCGGCGCAATTACGCGGCACACGATCGATTATTGTGATCAATACAGGGGTTAGACGGCGGTTCGCTGCCAATTTTACATCTTTTTTTATATAATTTTGTTACAAACAATGTAGCTGTGATGCGACATCGATACCACTTATCGATCTTAGGAGTTAACGATTAATTTCCTTTTTAGATATATTTATGGATGTCTAGCAATATTTTACGTAAGTAGGTATAATAAATCTTAATTAAAAATTTATGAGTAATGTCTTTTATAATGGCCAAGAAAACAGTTGACAGATAAAAATGATCACGACTAATTCGAATTAAATATAATTTATAATCATATAAAACACCAGTTTTTTTACCTTGACTTTATCATTAGCATTTTAAAAGTAGATCAATACAAAATGTATTCATTCGATAAAATTAATAAATCGATAACTAATATCAAATACAATAACTAATTTAACAATATCGATAACAATACGGTCGCATCACTACATTATCGACCGATCATCGACTCGGTCGCCGACACGGATCGACAATTTCGTAAATTGTGCACCGATTAGCGACCGATTACGACCATTACCGACAGACGGACACCCGATCCGGCCGCGCCGATTAAAATAATCGGTAAACGATAAAAACCGATAAAATAATCCCATGTTTTGTCTGTAGCCGGTTTTTTGTGATGTAAGCTGCCGCGTGCGTGAGTTTGAAACTAACCTAGCGTTTTGTCTAGCTTCTAGAATTTAGTTTTTTTTGCCTCTATATCTTAATAGTTATTTTGCTAATTTATTATTACAGTGTATCCAAATCTATTAAAATTTAATGGAAGGCGCCATCACATACCTAGATATTAATTTGTTTTAGTAACGTTGGAGAATCGGGTCTACCTTTTATGGTAGAACTTTTTATGTCATAATATTATTTTGCATAACAACGGATAGCATAAATCTTCATTTCGCATTTTTGGCATACACTCATTTAGTATACATTCAAACTCACAATTTTGTTAGTCAGAATCATCTTTTGGCATAAATTTCATATCAATGATAATTAAAAAGTAGAATCATCATATTGCAGAAAGTTCATACAAACATGCAAACAGGCATATGCCAAGCATGCAGCAAGCATGCAACATGCAACAGGCAAGGTTTCTGTCACGGCTTCGGCACTGCGAAGCTCCGGCGGCCCCACGCGAGCTTACCATCGCAGATGGTTTTAACGCTCACCACCGCAGCTTCGGCTTGCTGGCCGGCTATCCCAGCCGGGCCAGCCTCAGTCGCGGCGGCGAGCATTGAGACCACCTGCTCCTCAAGCCGCGGGCCGCCTCGCCCCTCCGCGCCTACGCGGGCTTAAATTACACTCTAAGGGTAGGGCAGACAAGACTACGTAGAGTCGGTTATGCAGCGATTCGTTTCTGTCACTAACTTTTGTAGCACAACATTGACTTTTACAGCAGTGGGAAGATTATGGGCTGATTACGCATCACAATCCGTTATGTAGTTTAGAAAAACAACGTGGTCACACGGACAGACACGAAAAGGGACTTTAATTTATTATGTATATATACTTAAAGATATACATACTTAGATACAGACAGGCCTCCTTGATTTAAATTAAAACCAGCCAGCGTTGTCCTTGTCACTTGCCCATTATTCCTTCTAATCTCGTGGCCACCTTTCGTCCTCATGGGACACCATAGTCCCTTAAGTAATCAGGAATCCAACTGCTATAGACACTTGTATACACGTTTACGTACTGTTTTAATTTGACCAAATAAATCCCACGGGCGGCCGCCATGTCTGATGTGTTGGATTTGACTCCTGAGTAACTATGCATATTTTATTGAAATTTTTGAAGTCCTATGACAGTGTTCTAAAAATCGATTGATGATCTCTAGAGCACCATAAAGGAGCAAACAAACATACATACCTACATATAAGGTTCTATTATAATAAATGGTCAAACTTTTAGAAATCATTCAAATCACCAAAATAAGGACAATGGTAAAAAATATACATGAGAAAAACGCATTTGATACAAGAAAAAAAATCAGCTAACGAAAATACACTAAAAATGTTGGTTACTAATGTTAGTTAATTATTTTAGGTCAAAATAAAATCACTTTAATCTGTGTTTTTTTTTTTGCTTCGTTATCTTTGGTTAGATGTACTGGACGCTGTTTAAAAGGAGATCATTCATTTTGGGCCAAACAAAAAAAAAGTTATATTCCGTTAGAATGTGAGTTATAGTCAGTATTTGACATTATATACCTACAATTTTCTAAAATTTTTTAAAAATCAAATTAGATTTGTTACAGCTGTAGTGGCAATTATGTCATTTGGTTTAAATAGGTCCTTATTTTTATTATTTTGTTTATCTTTTATTTAGATTCTTTTCTTTTAGATTTTGTGAATGTAAGAACGTTGTAGGCTGTAGACTTGTGGATCATTTTCTATTTTACTAAGTACCTGGTACTTGTTGATAGGCCTACACTGTCCTCCCATACCTATTAACACTGTAATTTGAAAACATTGTAGAAACGATTTATTTTGAAAAGAGTAACCGTGGAGTTTCTTGCCGGCTCTTCTCCATAGGAAGCGACCAATTGGAACCGTGCACCTAGCTTCTGACGAATCATAAGTGCCCATGTAGGTTTATGTGAAATAAAATATTTTGATTTTGATTTTAGAATATGTTACATAGTACAAAGTAGTACATGAACATAGTAAAAAGTGAAGAGAATACTCATCACTTTTTACTATGGGACCAAATCTGTAGGGCCATTCCCTGCGCTGTTATACGAGTTTGTAAAATACTGATTTCAAAATGTTTTTGTTAAAATATTATCAGTAATCTAATTATAGTAATAGTCTATCTATTTTAATGGGACCTTATATATAGGCTGATAAACACATTACATTAGTAGGGACAAGATTGCCTGCGGGAATCGCGAGCCGATTTCCGGCCACCGTAGGCGCGGGCTTGCGGACGGTGAGCAATGGATAGCTCGCTGTCCGATAAGGACCAAACCCGGGTCGACGGGGCGTTGTGTTCCACGCGCGCCTCAAAGAGATGTCAGCAGAATTGACGGGGTCCGCTAGGGCCAATGACTGCCCCCCGGGGTTCGAAGAAAACCGATAGGGACATCGTGGCCCCCGGCAACAGGGCAACCGATGGAACACGGGTGGGTTTTAGTCAGTAAGAGTCTGACACACCCTCCCGCTTTCCGCAGAGCGGGAGAAGTTATTTGATAATTCCCCACCCAAAAAAAAAAAGGACAAGACTGCCTTGCGTTCCGGTCTGGGTGTAAGTAAAGCCAGGAAATTCATTGTCAAGCAAATTGACTACCAACCTAATTTGTCCGTATATTCAAATCACAACTGTCATTCTATGACAGTTGCATGAAATGGCTTTAACATGGCAAATTGACGTAGTGTGTCAATGTACTTTACAATTAATTTTTCGGACTATTGCGTAACTTATTTTCGTAAAAGATTATGACAAATTTGTTTCATTTTGACAGTTCAACAACATTAATTGCGTTATTTACGTTGTTGAGCAGATTTTTTCCAAATTATGAAGCAATGGATTAGCAATCTGTTTCAAATCGAAACAGATTGTGATTGATCATGTATTACGCAAATAGGGTAAAGGACGTCAACGAGAACGAGGTGACGACGCCGAAGTAGCGATAATACATTTACTATTCTAAATCCAGTTTTTTTTTTTCGCGTATACCTACATGGGCACTTATGAAAAGTCAGAAGCGGAGAAGAGCCGGCATGAAACTCCACGGTTACTCTTTTAAAAATAATTGACTTTTACAATATTTTTAAAAACAGTGTTAATAGGTATAGGAGGGCAGTATAGGCCTTTCAACAAATCATCATCATCATTAGCCTATAAATGTTCCCGCTGCTGGGACACAGGCCTCCTCTCTGTGAGAGGGAGTGGGCCGTAATCTACCACGCGGGCCCAGTGCGGGTTGGTAGATGTCACATGTCTTCGAATTTTCGGTTCTAGGACATGCCAGTTTCCTCACGATGATTTCCTTCACCGTTTTGAGAGCAGTGGTGATGAAATAATTTACTCAAAGTAAAGCGCCTGTCTGGGTTCGAACCTACGACCTACAACTCGGCCCTGTGCAGTGGTGGCCCGGTGGCAACGCGGCCGTTACCACTGGGCCACCACTGCTTCAACAAGTACCAGGTACTTAATAAAATAGAAAATGGTCAACAAATCTACAGTGTACTAAGCCTACATACAACATTCTCACATTCAGAAAATAGAAAAGAATAAAAGCATATAAAATATAAATAAATTGATAAAAAAAAAACAGTGGCACTTCGGGAGTGCCGACAGAAGTGAAAACTTGAAACATAATCGGCACCGCGGTAATCAACGCGTTGATGTCTTTTTAATGGTCCTTTTGATTAAAAAGACATCAACGCTGGTGTCGTCACAGTGTCACGAAATCAATGCTTCTCAAAAATGCCCAACGCGCCTAAAGAATTTTTCACTTCAAAAATATAAACCTATTTGAAACCTTATTGCCATTACAACTGTGACAAATCTGAATAATTATCATGTTCACAAAACCCACTAATACAGAGTTGAAATTAAACTATGCTATGGCCGCGTAAGCTCGTTTCTCGTTGACGCATTCACGGTGCTGTGGACAGTGATAGTCCTCTCCCTGGTCCACAAGGCCTAAACACACCTCCAAGCAATAACATAGGTACATTAACTCCACCTAACCCTAACGTCACCCGCATGACCAAAATCCAATCAAAAACCTGGCATAAACGTCTATTTGATGAGAAGAATGGCTCATAAGAGAAGTTTATTAAAGCTGGGGACATTGGGGACCAGGGCAGGAGACCGCCTAGTTATCAAGCGTCTGAAGGTACATTGCGCGGGTCTCTCCAAAGACACGTCAAAGCCTATCCTAATTTAAACAGGGCTGTTTACGTCCCCGGGGCTTGGGTCACGACGAACTGTCGGGTTGGGCTGCTGTGGTAGCGGGGAGGTGGGTGAAAGCGAAAGGAATGACACGTTTTTAAGATTTATGGGTAAGGGACACAAACATGACCTCACGCCCCGAAGGGCCAAGGTACATATAGTACACCCAAATTTCGCTAGTTATGACATTGTAACCTATTAGTGGCCAGGATGTCGGAAGAGGTGGAAAGGTGGACGAACGCAAAAAGAAATAGTATTTTATGCTTTTTTTAATCCCCGACGAAATAAAAAAAGGGGTGTTTTGAGTTTGTCCGCTACGTGTCTGTCTGTCTGTCTGTGGCACCGTAGCTCTTCAATGGGTAAACCGATTTGAATGCGTTTTTTTTATTATTTGAAAGCAGGTTTTTTAGCGATGGTTCTTAGATATGTTTTATCAAAATCGGTTCAGCCGTTTCAAGGTCATCAGCTCTTTTGCGTTAGCTGCGGTAGGGATCTTAGACACATAATGGCTATTTACTTTACTTTCAAACCTGTCTGTGACAAAAAATTGCATGCTGAGGTATATATGAGTTGATCGGGGGTTTTTTAAATTAGTAATTTAATACTTTCACTGTCCCAAGGTAATTGGTAATTCTATCACCTTAGGTTACGTCCAATAATAATATTGCATTCTGATGTTTTATAAAGAAAGAAAGAAAATACATTTATTTAGCACAGACAATAAAGGCACAAAACACAACAATTAGAACACAAGTAAAAAAAAAAGAGAGTGTTAAATAATAATTTAACATGAAAGTGTACCTCGCGGCTGCGCCAAATAGAATAAAAAGAATAAAAGCTTTATTTGGAACAACTTAAGTTTACAATTTACATAGGAAAACGAAGATAGCCACAAAAGTAAAATACTGTGGCGCAGCCATCAACGCCCAACTCTCAAAATTATATACACAAAGACATTGTTCCAGACTTCCCAAAGAAAGTTAATTAAATAATTACAAAAATAAAAAAAATTGAATAAAAAGAGAATATACTCTATGTGGAAGTAGTAGTAAATAGGCCCAGTTCAGCAAAAATGCCAGACAACTAGGTCAATAAGGTCATTTACTTATTCTACGATGGCGAAAATTTATCTATCACCCTCAGATAACCATTACATAATTATTATAATTTTCAAAAATGCATAACATGTAATGCACGGACGTATTAGCTTCACTTTCAGCCAATAGTGTTGTTTAAAAACGTTGTTAAAAACAATAGAACTGGTTCTATTATTTTCTTGTTTAATTTCACTGGAATATTGGATAAAAAGTCACAGATGTATAGAATTACGTCTTCAGTGCATTACATGTAATTGTTAATAACTTGATAAATCAATTGAAGGTTAATTTATGCATTAAAATGCTTAAGAGCGACTTTGGTATTCAAAAAATTAATAGTTATAACAAAAGATTTACAGATTACATTTTTTTTTCTTTTTTCGTTTTCTTGCAATCTGTTCCATGTGAACATTCAGCATATGGTTAGGAGTTTATTCATTGTCTTGAAGGGCAGTCAGTCCAGCGACATGCGCCCTTTACGTATCATACATATTCCCTATAAATCTCTAGGGGACTTTCGTTTTAGCCTTTTGAATTTTGAATTATTATTCATTAAGTGCGTAACTAGTAAGTTTGTTAACTAGTATGCTTGTCCAGTCTGTTCCTGTACGATTTCATTGAGTGTTTAATCTCTTCTTGTACTATTTGATTTAATAATGAATCTTTTAATATAAAAACATGCGATAGAAAGGATATCCATACGATCTAAGAAATTTGCAAAACAAGACACTGCTACCGCTAAACGCATAAAGTCGACTCCGCATTCTCTGTAAAACTACACGAGACTTACTCTCGTAGAGTGTAGAAGGAATATTCGTCTAAATTCTTGTTGTTCTCTCTTCTTGTTCGTCTCGGCAAATGTTCTCGTCGAGGCGTCCCGCTGAGAATGTGGAGCGGACTTTAGACTAGTCAACTACAAATTTTGTTTCTGCCCTATAAAGGGTTAAAAAAGTTATGAAAATACCTAGCTTCTGAAGAAAAAAGATTATATTTCTCTATCCCGCTGTCACTAAAACCAGACCTCTCTCCGAACTCATTTCAGGGCTGAGCGCGCACCCACCGCCCTGCCCCTACCACACAACCGCACTTTATAAATATTGTACTCTCACTCAATAACGACCGTGACAACCCTTGATGTGCTTCAGCGTTTACACTAGTAATGTATAAAGACAAGAGGAATGGTATGGTGGTGGTGGAGAAGGTCATAATAGTGGACAGCATTACGCTGAGCGATGGCAGTTTGCGTGGATGTGACGCATATTTTCCAACTTGTTCTTTTTTGTGTTTGTGTTCTTTCTTTGCGTCATGTTCACCGCAAATAACCGTATTTTCTTTCTTTTTTTGGAATGAAGATTTTTAACGCGACTTGTCTTTCAGAAATCACGCTAAAAAATGTTAATACTTCCGACTGTCTTCTTCTAATTTATAGAGAAAGAAAGAGATAGAGAGTAAAAAATAAAGACAAAGTTTTATCATGGGTATCATTTTCATGGTTTTCGAAGGTGTTAAAGATAATAGTGAGGTCGAAATGTGAATCCAAGATGGCGGTTGCGAACATTTTCAAATTTTGCGTCATGAGTGTCGTTTTCATAGTTTTCGAGGGTGCTAAAGCCGTTATGAGGTTAAAATGTAAATCCAAGATGGCGGCTGCAAAAATTTTGTTTTTGTTTATCATACGTGAGAAAGAACTTCGTTCCTGACGGGGTCCCCCGACCGCACACATTTTTTTTTCTTAGTAGGTCAAAAAATATAGGTGATGTTCAGAAAGGTCAGGTACTTGCAACTGACGTGCATGTATGACCAGATGTATGAACGTAAACGAGGCAAAAGGAGTATGTAAGGATCGTAGCAGGTGGCGTTCTGTAGTTTCTGTCTACCCCCATGGGAAGAAAGCGTGAGTTTATGTATGTACTATCGAAGACACGCATTTCTGTACACTGTAAGGACTATTCTTGCTTGCAGCGCTCGACCGCTATAGTAACACTTACTTACGAAAAAAAAGGGTCGTGTGCACGGGATTTTGTTTCCAAAGTGGTTGGATATGCATTGCCCCGATGGTACCTATGTATAAATGTTTTTTATTTTGATGCATTTGTCATATTTCTCCGGAAAAGTCTTTTCAGCAAAAAGAGCATTTTTGTGACCATATATTAAGAAGTGATATAGGGTATTGACTTAAATGTATGCGCAAGGGAGGGCAAGGTGGACTGATGACCTTGTGAAGACCGCAGGAATCCGCTGGATGCACGGCAATAGATTTTTTTAATAAAAGGTAGCAAGTAGTGGTATGATATCATCATCAAAATATTCGAAGTAATTTATGTTACTAAACAAATGGAGTACACAATGGGCCTTATACAAGGCTAAAAGTCACCCAAAGGGCAATAGAAAGGGCTACGCTTGGAGTTTCCCTACGTGATCGAATCAGAAATAAAGAGATCCGCAGGAGAATCAAGGTAACCGACATAGCCCGAAGAATTGCCAAACTTAAGTGGCAGTGGGTAGGGCAAATTGCTCGCAGAACAGATGGCCGATGGGGCCGAAAAGTTCTGTAGTGGTGACCGCGTACCGGAAGACGTAGCGTTGCAAGGGCTGGGAACAAGGTGGACCGATGTCCTGTTGAAGGCCGCAGGAGTCCGCTGGATGCAGAAAGCACAGAATTGGTTGAAGTGGCGGTGCTTGGGGGAGGCCTATGTCCAGCAGTGGACGTCTTTCGGCTAAACCGATGATGACGTAAGGGTAGGTGCTGCAACACAAAAATTATTATTCGACCGACTCCTACTTCGCAAATCAAGTACTTAACACCTGAAGAGTGTTGGACAGTCTCATGGCCCTGTTTCTTCACCGCCAGTTATTCCATTGTCGCTCGCTATCTACGGCTCTAAGGAGGAGTCCGACAACTGAATCTGTTCTGAAAGGTCTGGCCCGCCACGTGCTGACAAGGACGGTACCCTTCTTACCTATCCAAATGTGCGCGAGTGTTCAAGTCAAAGTGTCACCTACGACCTTTTTTTTGTTGTTTTCGGGGGAAACCTTCAAAAAGCGCCCGGGCTTTGGGGATAAGACCGGGGAGTATGGGATTTTTACCTCACTAAAACCACCCCGGTGGTCACCATCTGCACAAGGAAGGGGCACCGTTACCTCTCAAAAGACCAATCCGGAACCCCCTCTGTGCAGCGCTTGTTAGGGCACATCTCTGGGGAGACTGTAAAGGGGTCTCCCCGAAACCTAACTGTACAAATGTGCAAGGCAGCGCGTGACCACTGTGCACCGTCTACCCTGAGGTCACTCAGTGGGCGGATAGAGTCCCCACTCTAAGCGCCCGTGATCCCTAATTCCCGGCTGCCCTAAAGATTGCAGACGGGGTTGCGGCGTATTCGGCGTCGAGGCGGTTGCCTCCTCGACGCTTTCTCCTACGAGCGGGATCAGCCCTCTCACGATCCCGCTAGCCAGCCTCCTTCTGAACCATTACGGTCTCACAGAAGGAAGCCATTTCTCGGCAGTTCTCCGACGCCACCAGCATAAACTCAACTACTGCTGGTAGGTCACCTACGACCTAGCCGTGTTACTTTCTACTTCAATTATTTGTATGTAGCCAACTTGCTAGTTTTCTTTCTCTCTCTCTCTCTAACCTAACAGTTAACGGCCTGCGCAGCCTACCTGCAAAGCTCTAGCCGTTACACCATATACAAACAGGAACGCAGAGGTAGCTAGGAACAGTTATAGAGCTATATCTTTATATATTATAAAAGTATTTACTCTTTCACAAAGAGTTACAATCATCTTTACATATCACTAAGGTTCCTTTCGAATAATTTTCATATTATTTTTATTACCTACTTAAGTAATAGTACCTGGGCGACTGAGCTCTGCTCTGGTGAAAATATAGAATGCTCATTTAATAGTATAGGATAGTACCTACTAATTCCATACTGACATGATAGTAGGTACTTACCAATTCCATGCTGCCATAATCATTATTCTACTGTCAATAACGTCATTTAATTATTCATTATCTTGTTCTAAACTTTGGGCGACCGAGCTCTGCTCGGGTGAAAATACGGAGAAAACTAATTTTCCCAAATATGAGACCTAGCTAGATCGATTTTTCGCCCCATAAACCCCTATATTGCAACTTTCATCGAAATCGTTAGAGCCGATTTCGAGAACGTGAGTAGAAATCTTTATACAAACAAATAAATATGTATACAGATCACTGTAGTTGCCTAGGTAAAAAAAATAAATTCTATTTAGTCCGTCTTTCAGATAATAAAAAAATATTAGACACGTATTTTTTGCTTTATCGTATTAATCAAAAATAACTTCGAAAACACACATTAAAGTTGGGGAGTGGGGGCTCGCTACGTCACAACTCAGTATTTAAATCTAGCAAGGAGTGACGTCATTCCACATTTTAACTCAATGTATCGCCGTAATCTTTTGATTACGTCAAAAAAGAAAAAATACTTGTTCAATATTTTTTAATAATCTACAAGACGGACAATTTTGGACACAGGCCTATTATGCCAAAAATCTAACATAACCTATTCAAAGTCTAAAATCGTTATGAAACTTTCCACTTTAAATCGTTGAAGTTACTAGAATTCCTTTCGATGGTCATAAATTCTATCACACTTATACCAACATTTCTGACTTTTAACATGAGATGCCTCACATTATGTTGTAGAAACTTCCATTTGAAATCGTGGTCAAAAAAATACAACATCAAAGCTAGGAAATAGAAAGTGAGTGGCTATTCTTGATCAATAGGCGTGGCCTGATGTTATTATTAAACCACACCATTGTGACACCCAATACAGCCTCCTGTAACAACTAGCTAAATTCTAAGAAACAGATCTCGTTGATAGATAGATCTTGGAGGCTTTGTAAGGAAGTAATTCCAGGAAAATGTCGTGATGGCCCAATGGTTAAAGCTTCACCTCTAATTTAAACACAAGGTTGTGCATTTAAATCCGGGCAAGTACCAATGTGACTTTTACAATTCATATGTAGTTTCTTATTTTATCTTGGACATTATTGACATCGGTGAAGGAAAACATCGTGAGGAAACCTGGACTTAAGTTAATATAAGTCAGTACGCATAACAAACGTTGCGGTCGCCCTGCGTTTTATCGCTGTTCGTGAATTAGGTGGCGATGTAATATATATTGTTGGGTAAGCAAAAAGTTCGCGGTGAGCGCAAGCGCATTATTGTAAAACCACAGAGTAGTAGTCAATGTTGTGCTTTGTAAAGAATTGCACAGTACATTTTTAGTTGGAACACTTTCACTAGGATTTTTCTTGGTACTGGTGTAGGTCCTATGTCCTATGGACTATGTCCAGCAGTGAACGTCTTTCGGCTGAAATGATGATGATGATTACTGGTGTAGATAAAGCAAAGTTTAAATAACCTGAAAAGCTATTGCATAGCTTTTATCACGGGCTTTGGCGCGGCGATCGAATCAAGAAATTCCGTAACGAAAAAAACCTAACACCCCCACTCCGCCTACCATCATCCCAAGTGTAGCGTTGACAAATAGGAAGTATGGAGGTTACAAATGCTATGCAATAGTTTTACCGCGGCAGTCCCCGAGTGCCACACGTTTTTTTTAATTATTAATTCATTTCCTCAGTCTAGAGACTGATTGTGATTATGAACAGTCTTCATTATTCTCTAATCAGCTTAAAATTGTTCCCACTGCTGGGACACAGGCCTCCTCTCGGTGAGAGGGAGTGGGCCGTAATCCACCACGTGAGTCCAGTGCGTGTTGGAAAATGTAACTTGTCTCCTAATTTTTGGTTCTAGGACTTGCCGGTTTCCTGTGTGTTCCAGTGGTAATTGCCGTGACTTACGAGTTTTAGGTCGTAGGTTCGAACCCTGACAGGCACTTTACTTTGTGTAAATTATTTCATCACTACTACTCTCAAAAGGGTGAAGCAAAACATCGGGGGGAAACCGGCATGTCCTAGAGCAAAATTCGAAGATATGTGACATCTACCAACCCGCACTGGACCCGCACTCCCTCTCACTGAGAGGAGGTCTGTGTCCCAGCAGGTGGATCATTATAGGCTGATTATGCAACTTTAAATGAGCGATGATAAACGTAGTTTTGAAACTGGTACAGAACACTGCACAGCTATAGAAAACGTTTGAAAGAAACTGTCAGGATTTTTACAAAAAAACATTTAGTGGTAAGCAATTCTATCCCTGCCTAAACCTTAGGACCATCGATAAATTCCTCTATGAAAAGTGGAATGAAAGCTGACAGCACGTTTACGCACATAACAATTAAAATATACAACCAGTCAAACTCAGACTCAAACCATTTACTTCAATTAATCCATTTACAGGGATTTTTCAACTGTCAAAGAGGCGGTCGGTTAGTCAGAAAGTTGAAGCTGCATGCGGTTCTCCTGATTCAATCCTTCTTTTACCCTGCTGTGATAAGACCTGCAATATGCTCTTAAGTGCAAATGGACTCTCAAATAAGCCTGCAACGATATTACTACAAAAGCTGCAGCTATTGAACTACGACGCAATGATAACACCTTCGCGAAAAAACTTGAAAAGAAAAAACGTCGTGGTAATGAACAAAATATTTGACTGCCTCATTTCCCTGGGGCCTACCACCAGCTCAAAAGCAGTATTATTTTAATATTACTTCAGTGGGAGAAAGAGATGGAGCTATACGTCCTGTAGAGCTTCATCTCTTTCCCACACTGAAGTAATATTAAAATAATACTGCTTTATGAGCTTGTGGTAGGCCCCCTGGTCATTGCAAGCGCCACTGCTGACCATGAGGTCCTGTGCTCGATTCCAGATTGGGAAAAGTGTTATTGGGTTTTCCATCGAGAATGTTTCAGTAGCAGATCGGAGTCTAGATTTGTACCTATAGATAGAGATGGCAATATGCTCGCCCCCTATTACATGGGACTTAAACATAACAAGCGAAATGTGGGTGTACTACAAGAACACAGGTCGCGTTCTGTGGTTTCTGCCAATCCCCACGGGAAGAAGGCGTGAGTTCATAATTTGTATATTATTGTTATTAATCATTTTATTGCAGATAAAAATTAATCCACAAAATTACAAAACGATAAAAACACTGTGAAAAAAAACAGAGATTTTTTTTTATTATTAAATTAAATTATACCGTTTATTTGTATTTTTTTTTTGTTTTTCTTTTATTTGTTTAGGCTTCTGCCTAACCCATCGAAGATTACAGGCGTCATTTTTGGGTTACGCAAAGAATATTAAAAAAAAAGGAACACAAACTTAAATAGGCACTTATGAAACGTCAGAAGCCGAAGCCGTCCGTTTGAAATAAGATTAGACGTTTAACTAAACCTTTTTTACAGTCCGTTCAACCGATTTTGATTTCTATTGCGTTGGTGGCATGATAAATGACAGCTGCAGTAAACAGTTGGTTTGTAACCACTTTTTTTGTTTTTAGTGCCATCCTTATGCCTACGGTATAGAAGTCAAAATCGGTTGAACGGACTTTAAAAAAGGTTTGTTTAAATGTCTAATCTTATTTCAAACGGAGTATAGGTGCATTTTTACAATGAAACCTCTTCTGTCATACGTTGATACAGCTTCCACAAGCTTGACAATAATAAACTACTTCTAGCGAATACATCATCATCTTCTGCCTAGCCTTTTCCCAACTATGTTGGAGTTGGCTTCCAGTCTAACCGGATGCAGCTGAACACCAGTATTTTACATAGTGCGACTGCCTATCTGACCTCCACAACCCAGTTACTAGTAACACGATACCCATTAGTAAGACTGGTTGTCAGACGTTCGGGCTTTTATCGATCCGTAACAACTGTCAAAGATCTACAAATGACAGCAGGGACCAACAGCTTTACGTACTTTCCGAGGCACGGGGGGGTCTTGGTATGTAAAAATGGTCAGCCATCCGCGGATCAACCGCGGCAAGCGTAGCCTAACCTGATCAATCGACCCATAGGGCTGTTATTATTTACAATTTTTTTTTTTGTATGAGGACTCGTAAATCTCGTACCGACACGAGAAAGGAAGAAGTAGTAGATAATTAAATTGTAATGTTATTAATAGTGTAAAAATGTAATGAAGTATAGAGAGCAGTGGGTTCGAACCCAGGCAGGCGATTTACTTTGTGTATTTAATTTCATCAGCACTGCTCTCAAAACGGTGAAGGAAAACATCGTGTGGAAACCGGCATGGCCTAGAACCGAAATATTCGAAGACATGTGACATCTACCAACCCGCACTGGGCCCGCGTAGTGGATTACGGCCCACTCCCTCTCACAGAGAGGAGGCCTGTGTCCCAGCAGTGGGAACATTATAAGCTGATTATGATTTATTTATTTATTTATTTAAAGGCTTACCAACTAAACACATACACAGCATTAACCCAAAGTCTCTGTCAAATGTAGATCTCGAATGTATCTAAATTACAGGAAAGCACGACACTATCAATTAGCATACTAGAACATTAAACACAAACCGCACAACGCGCCTAAATAAGTTTAAAAACATCAAATAATATAATAGTAATGAAACAATTTCAAATAATAATATAAAATTTTCAAATAATAATAAAACAATTACAAAAATAATTTAAAAAATAATGAGTAATAATGTTGAATACTATGAATACTACGGTATAACTTACAAAAGCTGGGATTGATGATAATAATAAATTAATTAATCACAGACGGAGTTTGGCATTTTTCCACAAAATTATTTTTATAATTTGTTGCAAATGTAGACCACATATAATATGTAGGAACTAATAATTTTCATAATTATTTCTGCAACTGTGTAATGTTTATTACTGACTTACTTTTGCCCGCGGTTTCACCCGCATAGAGGTCGGAAACTATCCTAACGACATACTACCGGGATGAAACGTATCCTATGTATTAAGCCAGGTTATAAACTATCTATGTGCCAAATTTCATCTAAATCCGTTCAGCCGTTTTTGCGTGATTGAGCAACAAACATCCAAATATCCATACAAACTTTCTCAAAATCAAAATTCAAAATATTTTATTTCACATAAACCTACATAGGCATTTATGAAACATCAAAAGCTAGGTGCACGGTTCCAATTGGTCGCTTCCTATGGAGAAGAGCCGGCAAGAAACTCCACGGTTACTCTTTTAAAAATAATTGGCTTTTACAATACTTTCAAATAACAGTGTTTCTAGGTATGGGAGGACAGTGTAGGTCTTTCAATAAGTACCAAGTACTTAACAAAATAGAAAATGGTCAACAGGTCTACAATCCACTCATTTATAATATTACTAGCTGCGGCCCGTGGTTTCACCCGCATAAGTCTCGATCCCGTTGGAATATCGGGATAATAAGTATCATATGTCCTAACCCAGGTCATGTTCTACCCATGTGCCAAATTTCATCTAAATTCGTGCAGCCGTTTTAGCGTGAAAACGTAACAAACAAACAAACTCACTTTCGCATTTATAATATTACTTAGGATTAGTAGGATAATTCCATAGACTTATTCGAGTTTTATGAGTCACGACATAGCCTTGTAATTAAACTTGGTAATTCGCGTGTTCAAAACTAAAAGAAACATCGCAACTAATGTGCTTTTGCATGAGCATTATTGCCAACCAATTTTTTTTATCACAACATGTTAACTAATTCAACACTTACTTTTTTTATTGGGTTAAGACAAGTACCTGGGCGACCGAAATAGTACATACTAATTCCATGTTGCCATGATAGTAGGTACTTACTAATTCCATGCTGCCATGTCATTATTCTATGTCATTAATCTTGTTCTAAACTTTGGGCGACCGAGCACTGCTCGGGTGAAAATACAGAGAATACGAATTTTCCTAAATATGAGACCTAGCTAGATCGATTTTTCGCCCCCGTAAACCCCTAAATTGCAACTTTCATCGAAATCGTTAGAGCCATTTTCGAGAACGTGATTACAAATATATACAGGGTAAGTTTTTATCCAGTGCGCAAACTTAAACACGTGACTTTACTCATCATTATGAACAACTTTTACTATGGGACCAAACCTGAAATCGCGAAATAAAATCATTTATGTTCGCATAACTCGTCAAAATTTAGGGAACAGCTGATTTTTTTTGGACACTGGATATTTTTTCCTGTATTTATTAATATATAAATAATAAGGATAAGATATTATTCAGAATTAAAATGAAATACATTAATAACAACTTATACCTTGTCAATTAATAAAAAAAGGATTGTGTGGTTTTATGAAACCACGGTAAAAGTGAAACTTCTATAGGCGCCGCCATATTGGCCTTGGTTGCTCTGACGAGCGCCTTTCACTTTATCCCTACTCCGTCACGCGACATGCAACACACAGACGAAAAAGTTTGAGACGATGTAATAAAAGTTTCACTTTAAAAATAAAAAACAACTGTTAACAAACCAAAATATGGCGTCGAAAAATTCATCCGTATCGACTGGTAATGTACCCAAGAGACTGGCGACATTACCACGTTGTATGGCAATGCTTAGCCTCTGGCCAAGGTAAAAACCAGCCCATGGGTCATGAGAAGTGTCAACCAGTCGTTTGGAGAGACGTACCTACACCGTTGAGTTTAATTTATTTATTTATTGCATACGAACTTAACCGCTAAAGCTGAATGCAGCACTTTTCTTCAACAAATTGGAAAATTCCCAAAATAAATCAACCTTTTACGTATTGACTTAAAGACGGAACGAAAATCTTCTATTGAACATACAAAAAATGCCTTTTGATGCCAAAATTTGATATTAAAAAGCCGATTTAAGATCGATTAGGAATCTAATGTTACTTTTTAAGCCCGGTTTAAAGTTTTTGTCAGCAATCCGTTACATTTTACATTTAGTTTAAATGAAAATGTAATGAGTTACACTTGACTTACATACGCAACTTGTGGCAATGAGAAAAGCGTTTTTTTGCTTTCGTTTTTTATTTTATTTTATTTTTATTATGAATAATGTTTTAATGAGTGCGTTTTAGTTTTTTTTTCGTGATTTCCTGTTCGAGTCTCAATAAATACTTTTTCTTTATTTTTTTATTTTTCACCGATTTTCAACCACAATTCTTTATTGCATTTCATAACGTTGGTAAAAAAATTGATAGGTTTAAAATTAATTAAACAATTATGGATCCTGTCAGGCAGAGCATAGTAGGAGAGAGGAGGAAAAGTGCTTATTTGTGTTTATATTATTTATCTATTCTGGCAATTGTATTTTTATATAATTACTACTTTTTCTTCTTTTTTCTAATATTTAAGTAGTTTTATAATATTTTGGAGGTTATAGTCTACCCATAGGTATGCCAAATTTCATCCAAATCCGTTCAGCCGATTTAGCGTGACATCGTAACAAACAAACTCACTTTCACATTTATAATATTAGTTAGGATTAGGATACCTGTTTGAATAAGTAGGTATGTTTTATGTTATACATAAATTGTTTTAGTTAGTTATTCCTGTTGTACCTATTCAATTTTTACACAATGTTTCTTTTAACAGAATTTTATTTTCATCGTTTGTATATGTTTCTGGTTACTCGCTTTAACATACTTTTTTATAGAACAGAAATGCTGTACCAAACCCTGAGTTTATTATTTATTTATTTATTTATTTAATACTTCAAGCACACAAATGTACAGAGGCGGACTTAATGCCAAAGGCATTTTCTACCAGTCAACCTTTGGGTGATGCAGAGACAAACAGTGGTAGGTGCAATAGCGAGAATTGAGGAATAAATATTTATTTAAATATAAAGATATATATTTCCAATTATATGTAAATATAAACAAAACTAAATATATATAAAAGTACTACTAAAGCAAATAAGACAACAATGGGAAATCATTACCGTTGTGATGATACTGCCAGCTTCCTGCGAATGTGCTCGCGAACTTTAACTTTAAAAGATAATCGGTTGGTCGCCATCCTGATTTCCTGGGGGAGCGCATTCCACAGAAAGATAGACTGAACGAAAAAGGAAGAGTGAATGAAGTCTGTGCGATGGGTGGGACATTGATGAAGACGATTGTGAGATGAACGTAGATTTCTATTGTGGTTGTCGCAAATGTACTGAAAGTGCGGGACTAGATAACTCGGGGAAGACGGAGAGTTAAGAAATGAAAACAAGGTGGTCAGCGCCCTTTGCTCTCTACGCTGGCGTATGGGCAACCACTTTAGAAGCGAACGATGAGCAGAGACATGATCATATTTACGCAGATTGAAAACGAATCGAATGCAGTTATTGAGAAGACGGTCAAGTTTGTTGAGGAGATCTGCATTCAGGTCATAGTAGCACACATCACCATAATCGATGATAGGGAAAATTAAGGTCTGCACAAGCATTGTCTTCGTAGTCGACGGTAATAAGTTTTTCAAACGGTACAGAGCCCGCAGCATTCCAGTAACCTTCTGAGTTTCATCTCGATTTTTGTAAATCTCGTCTTGCTGACCTTTCAACATCTCAGTTTGAAATAAACCTTTCAATTAGATCTTGTAGGTACTTATCTTACACCTAGTACATAGCTATTGCAATCTTTATATTTACCTACGACTTCAGCATCCATCTTACTAGGTATAGAAGGAATATATAATAATAATATAGAAGGAATAATAAAAAGAATTTACCTACCTAAGAGCTTTAATTTTTACCATACACAAACATTTTAGGAATTAGGAAATCTTTTAAAACATCTAGGCAGAGCTTTACATGGTTTTCTTCATCAAGGCTCCCGCAAACAGGCGCGACGCGACTCTAATTGCATAGAATATTTTTTTTCTAACTTGAACAGACAGCTGTGCTGTGGGGGAGTTTGTTGCGCCACTTCTTCTTCCCAGCTAAAGGCATTAGGAAGTGGTGAATGGCGGGCGTTTTGGGGGACTGTCTTATGTAATTTTGACGTTCGAAAAGTGCTAATTCTCAACATAGTTTGAATAAATTACTTTTGAATTTGAATCTAATAAAACAATTTCGGGTGGTGGGTTCGAACCCAGACAGACGCTTTACTTTGTGAAAATTATTTCAACACCACTGCTCTCAAAATGGTGAAGGGAAACATCATGAGGAAACCGGCATGTCCTAGAACCTAAAATTCGAAGACATGCGACATCCACTCATGCCCACTCCCTCTCACAAAGAGGCCTGTGTCCCAGAAGTGGGAACATTATAGGCTGATATGCAATGCAAAACAATTCCTAAGAAAACTTCACGGTAAAACAATTACCGGTTTCGCGTGGCGCCTGTTTGCAGAAACATTCATACCAATACTTAAAAGAGCCAAATAAATGATTAAACTACTTATACAAATCACTTCAATGACAGCTATTTTCATAGACCCACATCACCTTGTCGCATTCGATTTCGCGACATTTTTCACTTCTGTAAACCGCGGGGTGTTGTTAGCGTCGACTACAGTGAAGTACAATGTCTCTGAGGGGTGAATCAACCCCCCGCCGAGTCTCCAATACACACACATGTTGCAAAATTTAGATTATTTTACAGTTCTGTACTTGACAATTTTGTTAGTTTAGAAATTAATGGAGTTGAAATCTGATTTCTATTTTTCTGAATTGTTCAAAGTAGCTAGCGTTCATAAGGCGTACTTACGGTGAATTAAGTCTTGTAAGATGTATCTAAATGCTATTTACTATTTAGACGCTTACTTATCTGCCACGGCTTATTTTAATTGTTTTTATTGCAGACGCTTTTAACGTACACGTCTTTTTACATTGTTCTCACATGTATAATTTAAACACGAATGATTTAACCAATATTTTGTAACAATATTATGATTTAGAAGAGTGTCCGTGGAGTTTCTTGGCCGTTCTTCTCCATAGGAACCTACCCACTACGCTTTGGAATGGGCAACTAGCTTCATCTTTCTGACTGACTGACCCCTTGACAATTCAAAAGTGCTTGTAAAAGGTTTAATTGAAATAAATACTTTGAGTTTTGAGACGCAAATATTAGGGAAGCAAAGATATGATTTTACTAAATAGTTTTATCAAAGCTACTGGCCAGTCAGAAAATTCAAAACAATGAAAAATAAATTCAAAACTGTTAACACCACTTCACTGGTCAATTTTCTGATGACCAATTTAAAAACAGAACCACACCAATTTTAATTTAAGAACAACTGTTTTATACCTTAATAAATACACATTATCTATCCCATAGTTTTTATTATAAATGGGAATAATCGTATCGATTGAGCATCAAAAAAGCAATGATGCGACTCGAGCGGGCTATAATAACATAATATGAGCAATTTGAACGATTAGCATCTACCGGAAGTTGTTCGCAGGAAGCGTTGTGGGCAGGCGCGGGCGCATACTATGAAAAAAATGGGCATTTTAAACCATTCGTTTAGTGTTTACTCCCTGCTTCGTTTGTGGTTTTATATGGTGTGTTTTAGTAATTTTCTAAAGGAAGTGTTTGCGTATGTTATTTTTAATATGGTTGTAAAATGAAGAAAAGTATTATAAAGAAGTATTTGTTTGTTTTATTTTATAAAATAATATATAATATTATAAACTTTGTTTATAAGTTTCAATTAGTGGATGTTGGAGAAAAAACAGCCAGGCTGAGGTGGGAGTGGGCCGGCCACGTCGCACGAATGCACCCGGAGAGATGGGCAAAGATCGTCACTCACTGGACGCCTGAAGGAGGACAACGCCGTCGAGGTAGACCGCGGCGAAGGTGGTGTGACGATATAGTTATGTTTGCGGGGTCAACATGGCATGAAATCGCTCAAAACAGAGTGATTTGTAAGGGAAACGGAGAAGCCTTTGCCCAGCAGTGGGACACAAAGTAGGATAACAAAAAAAAAGAAAAGAAGTTTGTATATAGGGGATAATCTCCGGAACTACCTGTCGGATTTGAAAAATTCTTTTTGTATTGGATAACCCAATTCTTGAGAAAGGTTATAGGCTATATAATATCGCGCTACGACGCTAAGACGCTGAGCAAAAAGAAAAAGTCAGAAAGAACGCTAAGCGAAAACGAAGTAATAGCGCGGGCGATGGTTTGCGAGTTGCGACGCGGTTGGTCGAGGGCCGAAACACGCGGACGAAATCGCGGGCAGAAGCTGGTTAAAGATAATTTTAGTACAGTCTCATAATGTCTCTCGGGTATCATCGGATTTCCGAATACAAACGAATGCTAATTTCCATGTCCATCAATTATTAGATTTATCGTGTATAATAATTTGAATTCAGAACTAAGTACTTTATTGTTGTTTTGTTTTGATTTCCGTGTGAACTATATAGAGCTGTAAAACTATTTTCCTATCCGTCGTGCCTGCAACTTTTCTTCCATTTTTTAAATAAATTACATTAAATTAAAAGAGTATCAACAACTCTTTAGACTTCCAAGTCGATTGAGAGCGTCCGGGCTGCACCAAGTGCAAAGGGCAACTGATAGAAATCCGACGACTGACAAAACACGAGGTTTGCCGAGGGACATTAAGAACATATTTGTATTGTACATGCATGAAAACATTACCCATAAGCTTTAGTAGAGATGTCCAAATCTTAATGCCAGAAGACCTTCCTACCGATTTACTCTAGAATCTAGATAATATTAACAGCTGTAATTTTAATCGGTCTTATTACCGTTTTACACCTTGAATAGCCTTGACTTTTAGTTAATTGTTCTATTAATGAAATTGTGGCGGCCATTATAACAATATGAGATCGTATCTATATCGTATGTAGGCAAGTAATAACTACAGTTTTTAACCGTTTTATAAATCGGTACTTATTAAACGGTTGTTTTATTAGGTACTCAGTAAATATTTAAGAACTTAACCTTAATTGATTAATTGATAAAGAAGTAAATTATCCCCAAATATTAATCAAAAAATATTAGTCTGGATTTGTGCCGGTTGATAGCAATAGACTTAAACATAACGGGCGAAATGTGGGT
This sequence comes from Agrochola lychnidis, assembly GCA_963680765.1. Lineage (NCBI taxonomy): Eukaryota > Metazoa > Arthropoda > Insecta > Lepidoptera > Noctuidae > Agrochola > Agrochola lychnidis. Next base: position 8,828,633 of record OY796868.1, on the reverse strand, counting down.
GTACATAAATACACCTCTACCTAGGGTTGCTAACTCTACTATATAATATAGTATCCTGCTTTATTAGAGGCCTAAATACTTTTCTAAAGAAAAAGTATTGTGGGCGAAACTACAATATTTTTATTTCAATACAAAATGGAGAAATGATTGGAATAGGGCCAGTAACCTTAATTAAGAGAGTAAAAACCTGATAATGAAGGGTCATACTAATAGTAGCAAAAAATATGAATTTAAAAAATAAAAATGCTTTTGAAATATACCTACTATATTCTATATTTGATAAAAAAATTGGCAACCCTACCTCTACCTAATCCTTCATGATTACAGGCGTGATTTTAAGTTAAATTATCCACAAAAAATAAGTTTATTTATAATTTCTGTTGTTATAAAAAAGGTAGTACTTATCACTGTCCCCGGCGAATAAAATCTTAATCGTAAAAACTAAAATTTACAGGAAAAATAAAAAAACAGTTTTTTGTGAATATCTTATTAAGTAATATATATAGCAGAATTGTTCAAATACCAAAAGAAAAGTGATTTTTTACATTCATTACAATACACCTTAAAATCTCGTAACTTCTTAAATAACCGTAGGAAATGAATAAAAAAAAATTAAAAAGTGTAATCGGACCTCTAAATAATATCGAATATGCAATAAAGTTAAAACTATCGTAATAGCACATTACCATTTTATTCGCCGGGAACCTTTTACCAGAAATAAGTATTTGTAGTACAGGTAATTTTGTAGCGAAAATTAAGAAAACATTCAGATTTTTTCTGTAATCATTTAATTAATCATGGAAGCTATAAAAAGAGTGTATATTTCGAGTGCGTGACAAAAACACGAACGATACACTTGCGTGCATAATCGTTGGACAGCGCACGTGGTGTGTTACTCTGGCGGCCAATTTAACGATACATTAATTCGCGAAGCAGTGAACAAACGATGAAGTATTAACACATGAGTACACATACACTGATAAACATGATACGGTGGACGTGTGTAGAATTCGAAACGTTTTTTTTTATGTCTTTACATTTTTCATGTTTTTTGTCTTAATAACTAACCGATAAAATGCTCAACAATTTTTTAAAGGTTAAGTACTTAATGCAATATGATAATGTCATATTTATGGAAGCCATTACAACTTTGAGAGAAAATCCTGAAATCATCTCAAAATAAGTATTCATGGGACAAAACCGTCAAAAAAATGAGACTCAGATCTACTACGCTTTACCTATCTATAATAAGTGAATCCGTAAAGAAAATAAAAAAATAATTAATGCCACAAACAATCAACTGCAGCTTAACGTCAAACAATAACACAAACGTAAACGACCATAAAGACAAAAACAGTAAAGTCCACGATCAAGTCCATAATCCATGTTTTACATTACTAATCCTATCAAAAAACCAGCTCTACGTTTACCAGCACTATAACATAATCTTCATCGCTTCGTTTCCCACAGTAACCGAGAAAATGCATTCATTTTGTGCTATCCATGTCCAATTTTATCCAATTTTTAATGGCGCTACCGCGGCGGAGCGGCCAATATCGCAAATTATAGTGTTCACAGATTACGTCGGGAGTTACCTACGTGACGGGCGGTGCCTGCGAGTGGCCGCCAGTGTACACGATAACCTGTACGCTGAGTGAACATGTCTTATAGTGTAAGTACTGCGCTTCCGCGTCGATATGAGAAAATGTGGAAAGTAAATTCTTAAAAATAAACGTGGGTGGATTATTCGCTCTCGCAGTGTAATCGCGGTTTGTATATGTATGGATAATGTTGGTCGGTATCGCAGCTTGAGGTGTACAAAGCTTACATTGTATGTAATAGGTATTTTGTATTAGCGTTCATAATTATGAAGAAACCGGTGGGAAATAAGTATTAAACAGGATTCACTAATTAGATGGTCGTCATTAGCTATCGTGTAGTGCATTTAAGTATCACGCAGCTGGTGCCAAGTAAATTACAAATATTTAAGTAAACAAATTGGATACTTACGTAGTTTTATTAAAAATTAAGTCGTGACCGCATCGACTTACAGATAATAAATTATTTTTCACTCCTCTTGCTCAAAAAGCCCGTCATTGTAGAGTACCAGAGCGGGAAAAAATAGCATTTCTTGCTCTAGGGGAAAAAGTAATTTCTTTTTAATTTTTGTCTGTTCCAACGAGCCTTGAAAAACGAAAAAGTCTTTATTCTTATGTAGAATAATCATGATTATGGACTCGACTTATTACTGGTTCACAAAAAAAAAGAACATTTTATTTTTGAAAATGGAACTAAATGCTGCTATCTCTTCGATAGAATGCGTGCATTGCGTTGCGGCTACAGAAGAAATAAAAAAGGCATTGGCGCGAAATCTTTAGAATTTGGCTCTAATTACGAATTGAATTGGTGACCGTAATATAATTTACAACAGTGAAAATGTCATCATCTAGTGAGAACATCTTCACAGAGGACTGAAATTAAGTTGTCGGAAAAAAATATCTCGTTAAATATATCCAGAATTGTACAAACACGTAACACGTATACGAATTGTGACGTAAAACAAAGAAGCTAAAGTAAAAATCCTTTTTACTATTAACCTTAGATTATTTTAATACGTTGTAGCATTGTGTGAGGTCTCAACCGTAATTAATCACAATTAGTAAGTTACTAACCACACATCACTAGAAACGTGGCACAACACTAATTTCCTAAGGACGCTCTGCATTTCGACATCCGCTGGCTTACATAAAGGAAGGTATTCTTTGATTATCAGGATTACTTGGGCCCCGACCTAGGGGCTCTTTGTACGGGTTGAAGACACCTCTTACCCAATTCTGCACGTTGCTCGCATGCGTGGCTAACTGCACGCTACTGAGGTCCGACGCCCGGCCTGCCTGCCTGCAGCCTACCGCTGGGAGCCTGAGCTGTCAGGCGACCTCCACGGCTACTGACTACGTACTACCACGTGCCAGGGCCGTCCGGCCTGCTACGGAGCCTGTGCTGAGCAGGCCCCCCGAATCTACCACGTGCTACCAAGGACGGTAGCCTTCCCATTTTACTGTGTTAGTGCACGGATCAAATCAGTGTGACCTTACCGCGACCTAGCCGTGTACATTCTACATTCTAGTGTTAAAAATATATATATTAACTTGTCTAGCTGTTTTACTAACTACTACCTAAACCGTTAACGGCCTGCGCAGCCCTAGCCGTTACAACGTCTAGATAGAGTCGCGCTGCAAAAGTACTAAAACAAACAAACCATCTTTGTGATGCTGGTGTGCGTGACAGCTACGTCCTCGCGCCACGTCATTGTGCTGTCACTGTGCTTTTCTAGTGTGCATGCATTTAGCGGCCAACAGTTGGACGCTATTGTTATAGTTCCGTTTTTAGGGTTACGTAGTAAACAAAACAAAGTAGTAAAACAAAATTATGAAAAACATTTTTTTTAGGGTACCTCCCATACACGTAAAGTGATGATGTTTTTTTTATTTTTTTATCCCACCATGTGTGGTATCATTGAAAAGGTCTTTTAAAAACATTGTGAGTATGTTGCAACCATTTTTGAATTCAGAGATCCGTTTGCGAAATATTAAGCTTTAAGGTGAAAATTTTTGTTAGAGTCAAGTGTCCCCCCCCCCCACCAGCTAAATGGTTGGTTTCACATATGTGAAAAAATTCACAACAGTAGCTTATATAACGAATTTAAAAGAAAAACTATCACAGCTGAGTAGGCTTTACAAGTTAACGAGTAATAATCGACCAACTTAGATTTGCGGTTGTAAAAACATGTTCTCCCATACAGAATGTATCGGAGAACATGTTTCTCAACTACAAAGTTAAGTTTGTTCTTGGGATAAATTCATACCAACTACGGAACCCTACATTGTGCGTGGTTCGACATGCACTTGGCCGGTATTTTTCCTTTTGTGGTACGGACCCTTAAAAATAGCGTCGTTATAGGATCACTCGTGTGTCTGTCTGTCTGTCACAGCCAATTTGCTCCGAATCTAATGGACCGATTAAGTTAAAATTTGGTACACATATGTATTTCTGTGACCCAAACACGAACGTGTAACGTAAATAAATGAATTTTGAATATAGGGGTCACTTTTGGGGGGAAAACATGAAAATTAAAAAAAAAGTTTTGCTAACAGTACCGTCTGACATATCAAATGAAAGGGCTTGTTGCAAGGATCTTAAAAATATTTAAAAAAAAAAATTTGAAAAAATACAAAGTAAGGCTCGTTACTCATAAATTACAAGAAAACCTATAAGAAGTCTATGGTCTTAAAATAACATGGTAAATCTCTCAATATTGCGCGTAGAAACTTCCATTTGCAGTAGGAATGTATGGGAGAACATGTTTTTCAACTACAGTGTTAAGTTTGTTATTGGGATAAATAAATTCATCTCAACTATGAAACCCTTCATTGCGCGTAGTCCGACACGCACTTTCCCAGTTTTTTTTTTTCGACGATTTTTTTTTTTTTTTCATTTATTAATTAACAATTTTTACATCGTGTCTGAATTTCTATAACTAAATATACAAGAAACATCATACATGCAATCTATATTTAAATTATTACAATTATCCAAATTACATAAAAATCAATCAAAAATATAAAAATAAATGTCATAAGTCAATTCATAAAATTCAATAAATATTTCCATTTCAAATTCATTAAACTATGTTACTATGGACTTTTGTATTAGTTTATAATTCATCAATAGAATATAGACACTTATTTAACAAGAACCGTTTACACAGCTTTGACTGCCCATCTATCTAGACGTATATAAATCTTTGCTAATAACATGCAATTAAAAGACTATAAAGGAGATGAACTTAGTTAGATTAATATTACGAATATTCGCTGTCCGAATGACGACTATGCTCCTACCTACAAACTCAACCTTTAGATAATTATCTAAGAAGGTTCATAAATTTCTTTCTACCCTCGCCACAGCAGTATTCATCTATGCCAGTACCCTCATTTCAAATCTGTTCTGTAATCAAGCGTGGTCCATTGCAGGCGCAGCACGTGCTCTGCGAGAGAATTACGCGAACCAGCGACTCGATCGCCGCCGCTAATGTACTAACACGTGAAATTGATGTAAAAAAAGAGGGTAGGTACACGCGTCCGTGCAGGATAGTTTGTGTTTTGGTACATGTTTCCTTAGGGTAAGCGCACACGAACCACTGGCCACAACTACCGGTGGCTATCATCACTTGCTGCGGTGTTGTGTACTGTTGTAGCGGGTGGTCGCCACCGGCCACACGTGAACGAAAAATCCATACAAAACGTATGAAAAAGCATGTGAACTGCTTGTCGCTGGGTTACTGGTGGCTATGGCCGGTATCTTTTTGCATTTAGCCTAAGATCGGTCATAAAACAACGGCTGCCCAAATTGAGAGCGATTTATGATTTGTGCTTAACCATACATTTCTTGACGTTTAAACGGTTTATAAATATAAACGTTACAGTATTATTATTATAAATAAAATTTTACACTGCAAATTACTTTTACATAATCATTAACAATTAAATCTTTCAAATAATAACAACATTCGATTATTAATACCATACACTTCACAGCAACAAAAAGTAGGACATCATCACAATAACCCAGTCAAAAACCAAAGTCTGTTACATCAACTTAAGAACGTATGCGCAAAAAATGACATTGATTGGTCAGAACCTTCAACCTTTTCCTTAAAACAAAAGGATTAAATACTCTTGCACAAGTCCGGTTAGACTCATGTATAGTGATGTGACAGGACATGCGCATAACCTGCGATGTTTATTTATAGCTGGTGTTGCCAGTCTGACTCTGTCCTGCCCAATTGGCCTTTTTTACATTCGGGAAAACACAACAGCGAAGACAGGGTTATGTTTTTCCCGCGAATCTATTTTCATTGGGAAACCCTTATGGATACTCTCCGTTATAGGAAAAGCCAACTCAAGACTCTTAGCGGTTCAAACCAACTCATTGACCTACTCCTCAATTTTTCAAAACAAAGTTCTTTAATACGGCTTGTAAACTTTCAGAAATCGTCATGCTAAAAAGTGTTAATACTTGCGACTGTCTTCTTCTAATTCACAGAGAAAGAAAAAAAGAGAGAGAGAGAACGCCGGCAGAAAAAAACAAAATGAAAAAAAGAAGAGAAAAGTTTATTATAGTGTCGTGAGATAAAATTGTACACATCGGCCCGGAGTACACTGCAGGAGAGGGAGAGAGAAGGTGTGAATTTGGTCAAAATCAAAGATGGCGGCTCTGAAAATTTTCAACTTTTTCGTTATGGGTGTCGTTTTCATAGTTTTCATCCAAGATGGCGGCTGCGAAAATTTTCAACTTTTTCGTCATGTTTTTTTTTTTGTTGCAAATTTTAAGACAGTTCAATATTTTCCTAGGACTCATTGCGATTCATTGTCTCGGCTTTTTTATGGCTAGTAGCTACTAGTACAAGCTGGCTTACAGGAGAGGCAGTGTATTACAGAAGTCTTGGGGCAAAAAAAATTACAGAAATCTATTTAAATACTATTTACGGTATGGGGTTGAAAAACTAGGGCCGTGGGGTTCACGTGCTCATCGAGTAGGTATTCCGGGACATCGCCAAGCGGTTGGTCGACTGTTCACGTGACCAGAGGGTTGGCCAATTTTTAAATCAAAGTATTAGCATTTCCATATAACGTGGCAATGTTGCCAGCCTTTTGGGCACTTTTTCCACTGACAGCGATGCGGATGAATTTTTTGAAGCCCAATGATTTGTTTCTATATGTTTTTTCATCTGTATATTTGTACATAATTTATATATTTTAGTGTTAAATGTATATTTTAAAAGTTATTTATGCAACTGTTGTATAATAAGGGGTATTAAAACACGAATGTGGGTTCACATGAGTGTTTTAATACCTAATTATAACAGTTGCATACAAGACTTTATCTACACCCATGATATGAATCCTCTATAAAAGGTTCTGAAACCATTGGGTGTTTGTAATTCAAGAACAAGAATAAAGAAATTCCCACGAAATTCAGTACAACTGCACGTATGAGTACGTCGCCTACAGCAGCACATCACACACACATGCGTGCAGCGGGTGCTGCTGTCCCTCGTTAGAACGTTGAAACGAGTTGCATAATGAAATTTAGTACAATATTATAACACTCGTTTGGATGATGTAATGGTTACTATGACACTGGCTGTTTTAATGTTGCCAATAAGCTAACTGTTTCAGAAACTTTTATAGAGGTTTTATAGCATGGGTGTAGATAAAATAAAACGGTATTCTTTACTCATACTTTTCATGATTGTAATGAATTCGAATTAATTTTCTAGAAGGCAGTACTACGTTTACTCTAATTGAGTACTTAGGTACGAATCGAAATCAAAAAAAAAAAAGAAGTAAATCTGCTGTCAGACTACTAAATTCTCACATACAATCATCAACATAATTTCTAAAATAAAGAAAGGGTACGTTTTCTCACATTAACAGTGGCTTATCATCATTAATATCAGTATTACAACTCACCCCACCACAGTTAGCGTGGCACAATCTGTCATTTTTGACGTGTCGACGCGACGGCGACGGTGCATTGCGCAGGGGCAGTTTATTCGACGCAATCATTTAGTAAGAGAATGTTTATTTTCAACAAATACAAATAAATTAATACTAATAATAATACCTTGCTTTGCCTAACTTGTGTTTTGAAATAAATAAATAAATTTTATTAGTAAAATAAATAAAATAAAAAAATATATATATAAAATGTAAAAAAATATAAATATGGATCACTGTATCTGATTTAAATAAATAAATTTAATATTTAGTTTTTTTTTAAACCCGGTATCTTGTTTTGCATTTGGTTGTTGGAAATAGGGTCCCTCTTATTACTTGGGACCTAAATATAATTGACCACATGACTGGTAGGTGTAATAAACATCTGTTTCTACCCCTTGAAGAATTACAGGTGTGATGTAATGGTATTATATAATTCATTTTTTCGATTTGTTCAATGAGGTTTTTCATGAAAATTCAAGCCACCAGCTGGCGCCTCTTTGACAAGGGGTCTTCCATTTCTACAATAAATATAAAATATATGATGACGTTCATAATTCAGACATGACTAAAAAAAATTGGCGTTTTGACACTTTTGGCTAGTCCTGACGTTTCAGTGCTGCCATTTAGTAAATGTCATTTCAGAAAACCCTCATTGTGAAATCAAGAATTTTTGTTTTAATTGTTGAATATGTTTCTATTAAAATTGTTAGCGGAATAAAGTAGTACCTACCTAATGGCGTGGCGTAAGCTCAAGATACGTTTAATTATTTTTTAAATTATGCTTTTACTTTCCAAAATACTTTCATACTTAATAACTTTCCTAACATTTAATTATCTACGATTAATTAGATTTTTCAATTATTGCAAATTCTATATTTTATTTTATTCTAAAATCATAACGTATTCTGCAACCGGATGCGGTTGCATTTATCTACCACATAAATAACACAGAAGGCCAAAATCAGAAATATTAAAACTGAAATAATTTATGACTAATTACAAAAAAAAAGGTTTCAAATTAATATTTTAATATCATCATAACGTAAACTAGTTTTCCATACCACTACACTTTTATTCTTTCTATTCCATAATCTTTAATTACTCATAATGTATGAGCGTTGCTGATCGATTCGATGCGGCTGCGTGGAAGCGCAAACGCTGCGCCCGCGCAAGTCACGTGACTAACGCGTGGCTTACGTATCATGTACCACCACAAAAGGAATCTGTACAGAAGGTTTACTCGAGGCGAGACAAGAATGACCTGTACCCTAATTGCGTAATATACCAGTGTCCAATTTTTTGTTGTCCGTCTTGTAGATTATTAAAAAATATTGAACACGTATTTTTTCTTTTTTGATTTAATCAAAAGATACATTGAGTTAAAAAACTTTTTACAAAAAAAAAACAACCGACTTAAAAAAAACACTCCAAAGTGAAAAATAACTTTAATTTCGGAAGTCGGTGTCTTTGGTTTCGAATTTTCGTTCTTTGTCACCGACTTCCGAAATTAAAGTTATTTTTCACTTTGGAGTGTTTTTTTTAAGTCGGTTGTTTTATTTTTGTAAAAAGTTTTTATTTTTGACTTTTTAGTTGTGATACACCTACCCCACACAAATTCGAATACCAATACCTGCTATGTAAATAACAGTGACAGGAAGTTATCATATCATCCACATACTAAGTGACGAAAAAATACGTATTATTGAAGCTAACTCAAAAACTACCCAAGCAAAGTTAATAAAATTTATATGGGACCACCTCTGAAGTATGATCTACCAAACAAAAAAAGAATCATCAAAATCAATTCATAATTGATGGAGTAATCGCGTAACAAACATACAAAAAAAAAACAACATACAATCGAATTGAGAAACTCCTCCTTTTGGAAGTCGGTTAAAAATGTGGCATGACGGCCTGCTAGATTTAATACTGCGTTGTGACGTAGCGAGCCCCCACTCCCCAACTTTAATGCGTGTTTTCTAAGTTATTTTTGATTAACATGATAAAGCAAAAAATACGTGTTTAATATTTAAACCGACTTCCAAAAGGAGGAGGTTCTCAATTCGACTGTATGTTGTTTTTTTTTGTATGTTTGTTACGCGGTTACTCCATCAATTATGAATTGATTTTGATGATTCTTTTTTTGTTTGGTAGGTCATACTTCAGAGGTGGTCCCATATAAATTTTATTAACTTTGCTTGGGTAGTTTTTGAGTTAGCTTCAATAATACGTATTTTTACCTCACTTAGTATGTGGATGATATTATGATAACTTCCTGTCACTGTTATTTACATAGCAGGTAGTGGTATTCGAATTTGTGTGGGGTAGGTATCACAACTAAAAAGTGAAAAATAAAAACTTTTTACAAAAAAAAAACAACCGACTTCAAAAAAAACACTACAAAGTGAAAAATAACTTTAATTTCGGAAGTCGGTGACAAAGAACGAAAATTCAAAACCAAAGACACCGACTTCCGAAATTAAAGTTATTTTTCACTTTGTAGTGTTTTTTTTTGAAGTCGGTTGTTTTTTTTTTTGTAAAAAGTTTTTTTTATCATCTGAAAGACGGACTAAATAGAATTTCTTTATTTTTCACCTAGGCAACTACTCTATTCTGATTTAAATATCAAAACGGGAAATTCCAGTCGCGTCGTAGCCAAACTAAGCTCTAAATACATTAGTACGTAGCACTGCTACGAAATTGCGTAGCAAATGCGTAGGCTACGCAATTAGCGTAGGCCGTAATTTCTGCTTTATTTCAATCACCACAGTTTTTGAACCTTGAACCTTCTGTAGTTATTTTTAATATAAAAGCATTACACCCCATGTCCACAGAGGTTTGGATTGATCTGCATTTGAGTACTTTATGATGATTATGAACTAATCTTGTTTGCAAATCAGTTTTACTTGGTGTGAATTTTAGAAAAGCTTGTTGACACTTTTTTTGATCTGGGAAAGTAAAATATAGTTTGTAAGCTTGTTGTAATGGCTCCGATGTGTACACAATGGCTCTCGAACGATTTGAGTGGATGACATTTTAATTGTTATGGGAAACGGTTGTGATTTTTGACGATTTGAAAGCAGAAAATAATAATTACTATTTTAAAAAAAGTGGTGACTTCGGGAGTGCCGACAGAAGTGAAAACTTGAACAAGATCGCCTTGGTGGAAGAAAAATACTTGCATAGAACATTGATCCGTAACACAATATAAATAAGGAGCACAATCGCGCTTACAAAACCTTAAAAGTAAAAATACTTGCATAGAACATTGATCCGTAACTTAATATAAATAAAGAGCACAACCGCGTTTAAAAAATGAGGTGTCGTCGCAGTGTCGCGAAATCAATGGTTTAGTCCCATCTCAAAAATGCCTAACGCGCCTAAAGAAGTTATCACTTAAAAAAAATATTTTTCTGATTATTTATGTCGGACCGAATTTGTTTATTCTTATTTCAATATTTCGTTTCGGATGGTCACACTCACGTTGTACTAATGTATCTCTATCTCTATTTAACAACTTCTTTGAAACTGTAGAAAAGGCGCCGGTGCAAAAGTACAAGTATTATCTTCGAATTACCAAGATTGGCTGATTTACTCATAGTCTTCATCTTTTCGTGTGGTTAGTGAGTAACCTGGTGTCAGAGTTTTAAAGCCGCCCATGGGCCTCTGACTTGGGTTCACATGCCGTCGAGAAATATCTCTCAGGCATGCCGGATTCCTTCACCGTTTTTGAGGCAAGTGATAATTATACAATACGCACATGAATCCGAAAAGTCAGAGGTGCGTGCTTTGGGTTCCCATGACAACATCACGTTGTCATGGGAACCGTCATTACATGGTAGGCGGAGTGGGGGGTGTTAGGTTTTATTTTCGTTACGGTTTTATTTTCGTTACGGAATTTCTTGATTCGGTCGCCGCGCTCAAAGCCCGCGATAAAAGCTATGCAATAGCTTAAAAAATCAAACAACTTACGTAACAATTAATATCACTACCTATAGTTTTAGAAGAAACGCTTAATTTGTCAGCCTTTCAATAAGACGTGGCATCAAATCATTGAATAAATGTTTTTTGGTCAATTAGCTGAAGCAGCTGGAGTGAGCCGGAGTGAGCCGAAGTGATCCGAAGTGAGCCGAGTACCCTGGCCACAAAACAAAGGCTCAGCGACCCCCCGGAAGCATTGAGTTGTACCAGCCCCGGGTTACGACTTGGATGAGCGGGCGCAAATTAAAAGGTTTTGCGAATGTCAGCGTGATGTCTGGGAAATGTATCATCTACTCACATATTTTTTATAGGAAGCAAACAAAAAAAAAAGGCACTCCGGGAGTGCCGACAGAAGTGAAAACTTGGACAGTTTAATATTGTGCAGGAAATGATGTATCGCGCGTTGATGTCTTTTCAATGGTCAAAAGCTGGTGTCGTAACAGTGTCGCGAAATCAATTGTTTAGTACCTTCTCAAAAATGCCCAACGCGCCTAAAGAAGTTTTCACTTAAAAAACAACAAAAAAAAAACGATATAAATCAGATACTTTATATTTAAGTTTAGATGACTCTTTCGATTAAAACCTATAGGTAATCTGAAGTTATAAGTCTTATTTAATGACTTACAACAAAGTTTATTTACAGAAATCAAACAGCATATTTCCAGCATATTTTTAAGCTGGTTGGTGCCTTGCAGATCTTTGTGAGGAGACCATTAGACTCTTACCCAGTAATGCTCACCAATAAGTATTTTTTACCAACTGACAATAAAAAAATGCTAATAATAGGACTTGTCGTGATGGCCCAGTGGTTTAAAACGCTTCTCAAGCACGAGGTTGTGGTTTCAAATCCGGGCAAGTACCAATGTGACTTCTTCAATTCATATCTTTCTGAGTTTATCTTGAACATTACTAACATCGGTGAAGGAAAACATCGTGAGGAAACCTGGACTTCTAGTCAATATAAGTCTGAAATCGCCAACCCGTTTTAACCTGGCAAGTCCCATATTTGTGCACTGGATTTCTGTTCACTTAAACGAGAATAAAAATGACGAAATGCTTTTTTTTTTTAAGACTTTGATCATTTAAATTTTTAATGATGATTTTTAATGATAATTTTTTAATGATAATTTTTGAATATTTTTAATGTTTTTACTGTTTTACTTCTTATTTATTCTTTTTTTGTATATGGGTATTTTGCCTGATTTAAAACACCATTTATTTTTATTTATTTTATTTTTTAAGCAAGCGTGGTGATGAATACTCGTGCCTTCTCTGTATGAGAAGAGGCCGTGGCCCTGTAGTGGGACAATAATAAGCAGGTATTATTATTACTATAATAATAGAACTTATAAATCGCGACAGGCTCTCAACTTAGACCGCGCACACACGGTCCACCGCCCCATCCTTGCGTTGGTTGCGTGAAATGTAAATTTTTTGCTATTCATTGCGGGTTTGAGCTGTTTTTCTGACACTCGCGCCTTTCGTACGGGGCCAGCCCTTTATTAGGGGACGATGTGTACAGTTGCGAATAAAAGTGTAACGCTTGGTAATTTATTTTTGTTTCGCATAAAAAGGGTAGGTTTTATTTTAAATTAGTTGCCTTTAATATTCTTACATATTTATATGTAAAAGTGAGTCTATTCATAATTTCATACATAGATGAAATTTTACAACAGTAGTTTTATTAAAAAATAACAAAAACGCCACGTGTGGCACTGCTAGTCTAAATTAAGACATAAAAAAATTAACATATCTAACCATTATGTGTATTAATTATTTAAATAATTCAATAGTAATCTTGAACTCCCACGCTTAACACCTTCATCGCCATATCAAGAAATAATTATCTTGATTTAGACATTAACCTGATTTTATTATTTTTTACTAACAGAAACCCTTTTTAGGAAATGTTAGTAATGATAGGTGTTATCATTTATTTCTATAAGTGGCAATTTATAATAATAACGAAAATAATTCAGCTAATTTATTTTATAACTTATAATATAATTTAATTTTTATTATTAAAAGTTTGAAATCGAAGCAACGTCGCCATTAAAGCGAGCTCTTTGTTGATCATTCTTAAACTATTAAGTTCTGGTGCCCGTGCTAGCATAAAGAAATGGATTCCCGATTAAGACAAATCGGTACAGATCGGTGCGGGTGAAGTAGTCGTGTGTTAACTTATGCGCTTACAGATTTAATAAACAGCTAAAACATGTAATCGTTTCTTTCCGAAGATCAACTTGCAGCGACCTGAGAGATTGATTCGGGTCTTAAAACTTCCTTCTTTATGCTTTAAACAATATAGTTGAACAAAGAGCTTAGTGATCTAGTCTATACGTTGATGTTACAAAAAGCAACCAATTAAACAAGGAAAGTATAATTTAATTTTGAAATTTATTATTTTATTTAGATTAGTCGCTTAATGAAACAAAGTCAAAGTCAAATCATTTATTTCAAATAGGCCCATGTATGGCACTTTTGAACGTCAAAATTTAGAAAATAATTGAATTGATTCTAGTCGACCCTTCCAAAAGGTAGTTTTCGTATGGAGAAGCATAGATAAGAAACTCCAACGTTACTCTTTTAAATTGTTTTAAAATAGTTTGTGTTTGTAAACAACGGCAATGCCTTGTTCCTTAACTAAAATATCCTCGTAACACTTCTGTCAGAAACAGTACTTGAACTAAGATGCAAGCTCTGCACATTGCCAGCATTCCGGGCGAGTTTCAACAAATTGTGCCAACATACCTCGGGGGCATCCATAGGGCGACCCTATGTTGTGATTATAGTAATAATAATTAGTTCAAGTGATGAGTAATTTTTAAGGGAGAGTTTGAATAGAACAGACGTAATTTTGTGAATATTTAATTTTAAAAAGGCATGTATTTGAATCGAACCTCAAATAACTACCATTTTCCTCTTCTACAAATATTATTAAACACTCTAAATAACGGTAAATTAATAGTAACGGTCTAATATACCTAATGTATTTTTTCTCGATTGACACTTTCGACCCACTTTTCATAAAACTCATACGCCATGCCGCCATACATATTGGAAGGGAACCCTCCGGGAAGGTTCCCGGCATAACGTTTGCGCTAAAGTTAACCATCGCGGACGTTCAACGGCATTAGGTTTAAAACCGTGTTATAAAATACTGTAAAGCAAAATGAAATAATATTTTCAGGGGTCTTGTTGCTATAACTAGTTCCCAACCTTTTAAGTTTTTAGTGTTTATTTGTAACCGAGAACAAAAAAATTAAAATCTTTCAATTTTAAAACCAACGCAACTAATAAACATTGTTAAAATATACATCAGAGTTTATTTTCACGGTTTATAATGATGTATTCGCTAAGAAAAATCTACATTTAAAATGAGCCCTCCGCGAGGGCTCCCGGCATCTCATATGCGACTAGGTGAACCCTTCAGGAGGACTCCCGGCACAACGTGTTATAAGATATTAGTTCCATTGAGAAAGTTGGACAACTTGCTGGTCTGTACCACATCCTTAAATTTATCCACATACCTTTCTGAAACACCCTGTCATAAATCTGTACTCATCATCATCAGCCTATAAATGTTCCCACTGCTGGGACACAGGCCTCCTCTCTGTGAGAGGGAGTGGGCCGTAATCCACCACGCAGGCCCAGTGCGGGTTGGTAGATGTCACATGTCTTCGAATTTTCGGTTCTAGGACATGCCGGTTTCCTCACGATGTTTTCCTTCACGCAACCAATCATTACGTTATCAATTTCTGATCGACCCTAGAGTTCATTCTTTAAACAGCTGTTGTTAGTAATTTTACATAACATAACCTAATATCACGCCTTGTTTCCTCGAAGGGTTGGGCAGAGATATCCCTGTAGCAGGTACACCCACATTTCGCCAGTAATGTTTAAGTCCCATGTAATTGGAGGCGAGCCTATTGCCATCAACCGGGCACAAATTCAGACTCAGGGCTGCTACTGAGAAATTTCAGATAGAAAAACCCAATAACACTTTGTCCGACCCGGGAATCGAACCCAGGACCTCATACTCAGCAGTAGCGCTTGCGACCACTAGACCAACGAAGCAGTCTACCAACGAGGCAGTCGAGCACAAACAAAAATCGTAATTCTGCAATAGAACTTAACCCAATCATTATGTTATCAATTTCTGATCGACCCTAGAGTTCATTCCTTAAACAGCTGTTGTTAGTAATTTTAGTAATTAGAAATGTTCCTGATTGGTACCTTTGTCTATTAGAACGCTTTGCTATCTAATATTCTAACATTCTGAGCTAATTTCTTTGTGAGAATGGGCTTAGAACGGAATTAGCTTGGAATGTAATAATCGACGAACCATGAAATCATCGTAATATCTTATTTGCAGGTGCTCTGGAAACCAATCCTGAAATCATCTGTAATTATAAAACGAAGGCAGATTACTAGGTAGGTTTCTATAACGTTTAATTATAAGCCTATTTTTTATAAACTTTTAAAAATGCTGCTAGTCAAAGTCAAATCGTTTATTTCAAATAGGCACATAAAATAAATAAATTTTGTTTGTTGGGACTTACACAGGAGAGCATAAATTAAACTTATCTTATTTATAACAACTAATTAAACATAAAAAAAATATTTAAAAAAAACTTTTTACAAAAAAAAAAACAACAGACTTCAAAAAAAACACTACAAAGTGAAAAATTACTTTAATTTCGGAAGTCGGTGTCTTTGGTTTTGAATTTTCGTTCTTTGTCACCGACTTACGAAATTAAAGTTATTTTTCACTTTGTAGTGTTTTTTTGAAGTCGGTTGTTTTTTTTTTGTAAAAAGTTTTTATTTTTCATTTTTTAGTTGTGATACCTACCCCACACAAATTCGAATACCACTACCTGCTATGTAAATAACAGTGACAGGAAGTTATCATAATATCATCCACATACTAAGCGAGGTTAAAATACGTATTATTGAAGCTAACTCAAAAACTACCCAAGTAAAGTTAATAAAATTTATATGGGACCACCTCTGAAGTATGATCTACCAAACAAAAAAAGAATCATCAAAATCAATTCATAATTGACGGAGTAATCGCGTAACAAACATACAAAAAAAAAAAAACAACATACAGTCGAATTGAGAACCTCCTCCTTTTGGAAGTCGGTTAAAAAACAGTGGCACTCCGGGAGTGCTGACAGAAGCGAAAACTTAAAAAAAATCGGCACAGCGGAAATCAACGTGTTGATGTCTTTTACTCCACGGTGTCGGTAAATTGCGTTACAGTGTCGCGAAATCAATGGTTTAGTCCCATCTCAAAAATGCTCAACGCGCCTAAAGAAGTTTTCACTTCAATAAAAAACAAAGTAAAATGAAAGCAGAAAGTCATGTACGAGACTAAAAGGCGCTTTTTAACGTCAAAAATTAACAAGAAAATAGAATTATTGACTCTAGTTGCCCTTTCCAAGAGGTAGTTTCGTATGGAGAAGAATGGGCAAGAAACGCCAACATTATTCTTTTAAAATGTTGTACAATATTTTGCATACATTTAATTTTGTTCTTTGCACAAAGAAAACTGAATGTGTGTAGGTACAGCCAGGGAAGTTAATTGGTTATCAAATTGACACACTATGTCTATTTGCCGTGTTATACAACTTTCAAAGAGTGAGAGTTGTGATTTCAATATAATGACAATTTAAGTTGGTAGTCAACTTGATAAGTGTTAATTATACAATTAATGTTTTTTTTAATGACACTACATTTAGATTTAATAGTTGATATCTATGTTTAAATTCTATAATTATTATTTTTTTGCAAATTTTAATTTGATTGACGTGTTTTTTTAAAATAAAAATTGGTTTTCAATGTTTGCATGCCTAAATTTAAAGTAGATTTTAAGGGAATCACAAAACGTGTAAACACCTTTATCTTATGGACCAACTATCTAAGCAAATAAACGATTATTTATATTTACAACAATTAAGTTGTGAGTTTACGTTATCCTAAATCCTTAATATTATAAATGCGAAAGTAAGTTTGTTTGTTACGCCTTCACGCTAAAACGGCTGAACGGAAATTTGGCACATATATAGATGATGCCCTGGAAAAGAACATAGGATACTTTTTTTTTTCCCACGGGATCGAGACTTATGCGGGTGAAACCGCGGGGCGCAGCTAGTAGATAAAAAATTTTGAAAGAACAAGAAAAAAATTAATAAGAACTATCCAATTAGTTTAAATCATAAGTAAAGGTTTTCATATTGTCTGCAAATTCTGCCAAAACCCGTTGATATAAAGGACAACAAGTTTGAAGACTCTTTGACCGTCCCTTCTCACTCTGTTTTAAAATATATAGCAACATAATCAGGGCCATTTTATTCTTCCACACCCTGTATACCAATAAGGAACGCATTCAAATAATTAAAAGCCAATTTGCCAGCACCCTGAATCGCAATACTTCCCATAAAAATCGCCACGCGACCGCTTTAGTTACGGGTATGCTGTAGTTACCAAAATAGAGTAACAACCACTAAACCCCTGCTCCAAGGCAATTTCAACCCTATGATTCTTAAAATTCAGTTGGTTTTTTGTTGTGTATATTTCGTGAATTGAAGAAAATAAGCATGAAATAGATAAATAAGATTTAACATGGGTGTAGAATCGTATGTATTTCAGGGGCGTGTTCGGCGCGTGCGCATAGTTAGGCGAGTTTTCCCGTGACTGTTTCAATTATAGCAAATTGGATGTTAGATGGATTTTAATGTTAGTGGCTGTGGCTAAATGCTTATGATTCGCTCGCAGATTGTAAGAAGAATAAGAGATGCATACCAGTGGCCGATTTTTTGTAGTGTAGCGGTTACACCGCCACATACGAACTACGCATCAAACACATGACGTCACACAAATCCTGCATCGCGCAGTTAGAGTTTACCGAGCGATCGACATACATACAAGATTTCAACTTCAAACTGAGGGGCAGTTGCCCTCCAGACACGACACCCATCTGGTCAGAGGATCCTCCCTTTTCTATGGTGGATAAGTGAACTTTACACCCTGTTCCTCATACCACTAAAGTAGAAACTAAATAAAACAGTAGAGATTAAATATAACAACGCACTCGTCCTACAAACATACATCATCTGCCTAG
This sequence comes from Agrochola lychnidis, assembly GCA_963680765.1. Lineage (NCBI taxonomy): Eukaryota > Metazoa > Arthropoda > Insecta > Lepidoptera > Noctuidae > Agrochola > Agrochola lychnidis. The sequence continues at coordinate 8,809,961 of OY796868.1, read as the reverse complement.
CCTTTTCCCAACTATGTTGGGGTCGGCTTCCAGTCTAACCGAATGCAGCTGAATATCAGTATTTTACATGGAGCGACTGCCTATCTGACCTCCACAACCTAGTTACTAGGTAACACGATACCCCTTGGTAAGACTGGTTGTCCGACTTTTTTGGGCTTCTAACTACCCGTAATGACTGTCAAAGATGTACAAATGACAGCCGGGACCAACGGCTTAACGTGCTTTCCAAAGCACGGAGGGATCTTGGTATGTAAAGATGGTCACCCATCCACAGACCAACCGTGGCAAGCGTAGCTTAACCTGATCGATCGACCCGTGCAGCAAATATATCAACACACTCGTCCTACAAACCGTAGGTCTAAATAACGTAGGACGAAAGAATCTGACCGATTGTAGAACCTACAAAAAGTATGACCTGTGCAAGCGCGCTTAACATAAATTTTATACCCCGGGTCCACACTCTCCAAGAGGCAAAACGAGGTGAAGCGAGCACGATAGGGTGGATCGTGCCCCCGCTTCCCCTCGTTGTCCCTCGCCTCGCCTCGCGTACGCTCCGCTTGGTGTCGGTTTTGTGACCGAGGACGCGAGGCGCGAGGCGTGGCGAGTAACTGGATAAGACGAGAGTGTGGATGGGTAGTACTTGTGTAGCCTCCGCTTGCTGCGGCTCGTGCAAGGGCCTCCACGAGGCGCACTCGCGAGAGTGTGGACCCGGGGTTAGGTCTTCTTTTTCGTGTAATAGTGACTAACCTGGCGTCAGAATTTTCATATCGCCCAAGGACCTCTGACTTGATTTCACATGCCGTCGAGAAATATCTCTCAGGTATGTTTCCTTACGATGTATTCCTTCACCGTTTTTGAAGCAAGTGATACTTAATTGTAGAATACTAACATGAATCCGAAAAGTCATGATACGCCACCTTGGGTTCGAATTCGAAACCCATGACTTGACAGTCCGACTGCGGCGTGACGACGCTGTCATAACCCGCAGGAATAATTTCCCGTTCCGTGCAGACATCAGCGCTATTGTCAGGAACCTCGACATCGGAGCCGGCCACCACACTTGTCAGTCTATGCGGCAGTCACACTACAAGTGCACTTAGTAGTCTAGAACTCTAGAATAGGTGCCTTTTTTTGGGTGGAAAATTATCAAATAACTTCTCCCGCTCTGGGTGGAGCGGGAGGGCGTGTCAGACTCTTACTGACTAAAACCTACCCGTGTTCTTTCAGTTGCCATGTTGCCGGGGGCCACGATATCCCTTTCGGACTTCTTCGCAACCCCGGCAATAGGTGCCTGTGATTCAATGCACCTATTCAATTTTAATCATGTAGCCAGGACTATTTTCAGCGTTGTTCAGTTGGCTAGGGATCGACCAGATTCGGTGGACCATCTGTTATTGAATTTTGGCCATCAGATTGCCCGTAACATAACAGCATTAAATTAATTACGTGTCCATCTTGTGACAACTAGCTCTGATGACGGCTCAACGTACTCTCTAAAACCATTTTAAATCTAGGCATTGTAAGAAAATCGTGCATTGGGTATAAAGAAACCACTTTCTCCACTTACATAGTTAATACACTCTACACAATTTGGTCGCCCGCACCTACATCCACGTTCCCAATAAAAGATCCACAAAGCGCCGCTTTACGAAATAATTATTAACAGAAAAACCACAAAAAACTATTCGAAATTAGTTCCCGATGACAGTCAAAAAATATATGTATATTTTTTTGTAGGTTATGTTTATAAAAAACGATGGTCGAAGCGCCATGGTCGACGCGCGGTCCCTTTTCGCCCAGCAGGACATCGCCCGTTCCGACTTTTGGTACTAAATTTCTGTGTGGCATATTTATTCGGTTCTGAGATTATTTTCTACTAGGATTTTATGATAATCGGGTTCCCTAACGAGTAATGAATTACGTTCGCGCATAGATACGGGACTTTAAAGGGCATGGGTGACAATTGGGTCCGTTTTTGTCGTTCGTTTCATGATAACCATCTCGGTCGTGTTCGTAAGGCGATTAGAAGGTAATTATTGCTTTAAAGTGTCGATGTTTCTCGCGTTTCTGCTGTTAAACCACGTTTTTTTAATGTCAGCTTCCAGTGTTTTTGTTAACGTCTTTTTAAGCGTCGTTGACTTTGACATGTTTTAATTTAATTTACTGCAAAACTTTCATGGTTAAGAAAGAAGAATTTGTAGGTTACTAGGTTTTCATATCTATTATAGGCATCATCCATCGCAAAACGGGGTGTGTTGTAAGTAAGTCTATCTACTTTTTTGTCTCATTTATAGCCTCCCAAACGAATTCTTTCATTGGATATCTTGAAGTTGTCACGCCATAAAGTTTTTCCTATTATTCGTTTTTTTTTATTTACTTTAGTCCAGAAGACTATGCCCTTAGATAATTCTAAAGTTTAGTATTTTCGCTGAGTGGATAACTTTAGTGAGTTACGGGACAGTTTCAGTTTTCCATTGTTCCACGGTACCTGTCTGTTAGCATTTTCACTAATAAAAAGTTTAGATAGTACTAATAAAGAAACAGTAAAGTATTTATTTTTTATATTATTGTTTTAACACGAAATATTAGGAAATACCTACTTTATACTGCCTCGTTGGTCTAGTGGTCGCAAGCGCTACTGCTGAGCATGAGGTCCTGGGTTCGATTCCGGGGTCGAGCTGCGTGTTATTGGGTTTTTCTATCTGGAATTTCTCAGTAGCAGCTCGGAGTCTGTATTTATGCCCGGTTGATAGCAATAGGCTCACCCCTATTATATGGGACTTAAACATAACTGGCGAAATGTGGGTATACCTACTACAGGTACACCTCTGCCCAACCCTTCGGGGAAACAAGGCGTGATGTTATGTTATGTTACCCACTTTATAATTATCGCATAACTCTAAACTGTTAGCATTTTTGTACATAGTAATGAATTCACTAAAGTTATCCACTCAGAGAAAATAAAAACTTTTGAATTATCAAAGGTTATGTGGAAAAAATATCATATCTCAGCTATACTACTTACTGTCTTCTAACTTATGAATTACTTAAGTCTAACTTAACTCCATGTGTTGTAGAGACAACATATTGGTCCTACAGCTACATATTGATAGAAAACTTTGTAGACTTGCTTAAACGTCTGATGAGAAAACAATGGTATCAAAGTTTTAGATTTTTTTGTAGAGATTAGACTTTATTGTAGAAGGAAAATGATAAAACAAAAGTAGAGAGATAAGGGAATTGTGTAAATAACAGCTGTTCAGTATACATTAATAATATGATGTAGTCTTTGTATGACTAACAGAGTTACAGCCCATCTGCACGCTTATGGAAACGGGTTTTGTCGACGAAAAAATAGACCAAAATGACAGATAAACAATCACAATCTGTCATTTTGTCTATTCTTCCGTCGACAAAACCCGTAGAAAACCCGTTTCAATGGTTGTTATGCTACGGGTGCCGGTAGAAGTTGGTAACTACTGACTGCCTATGGAACTGTAACTAAGTGCCTAGAAAGAAAGAAAGAAAGAAAGAAAAAGTATTTATTGAGACTCGCACAGGAAATCACAAATTAAACTAAACACCTTATAAGAACATTAATAAAAATAATAAAAAAACAAAGTAAAATTAAAATAAAAGCAGAAGGTCCTGTACGAGGCCAAAAGGCTCCTATCTCAGCATATGCTGCGACATTTAAAAATAAATAAATGTCGCAGCGCTGGTATTCTGATAGGGCCCGCAGTGATGTCACGGATAGATAGATACAGAAAATAAATATACCTACTGCAACCTCGGAAACTAATACATATATATATACAGGGTGGCAGGAACATCGACGCGAAAACTGTTACCATGGATTCAGTAATGAATCTGAACCCACCTGCGTTGAAATTATTCGTCGTGTATAAAAAAAAAATACAGCTGTTTCATAGAATACCTACGAGGCCAAAAGGTTTGGAACAGCTGTTTTTTTTAAATAACCGACGAAAAATTTGAACCCCCAGCGTTCCAATTTTTCGTCGGAATCCATGGTTTTCGCGTCAATGTCCCTGCCCACCTTTTTTTTTTGGGCGGGAAATTATCAAATAACTTCTCCCGCTCTGGGTGGAGCGGGAGGGCATGTCAGACTCTTACTGACTAAAACCCACCCGTGTTCCTTCAGTTGCCATGTTGCCGGGGGGCTGCGATGTCCCTTTCGGCGGACAAAACCGCAACCTCGGCAGGCATCGGCCCTAGCGGACCCCGTCAATTCTGCTGACATCTCTTTGAGGCGCGCGTGGAACACAACGCGCCGTCAATCCGGGCTTGGTCCTTATCGGACGGCGAGCTACCCATTACTCACCGTCCGCAAGCCGTTCCTGCCACCCTGTACATTATGTCCAAATATTATGCGCCTTTTAATGTATCTAGTTCAAACCTGGAAACTATAATAATTTGTATCCATCAGCTATTTTTTTAGACTGTGGTCTTTTCAAACAGGGAGATACAAGGTAAAAATCGATCATATCTTGACTTTTCAATACCTACCTTAATGTCAAAACCACCTGACACTACCTCCCGCTCCAAAAACCGTAAAAATAACAAACTGCCGTCATAAAAATTACCCCTAATGTCTGGCAGAGCATCAATACGCTATCAATAATTATCATTGCTCCAGAACATCATCCATCAATGACTGGGATGATGGATCGTGGCACCGCGTCGCTTGACCCCGCGCGGACATTACTTCTTCATGGAGGATGTAATTATGGGGATGTTGGTGTTTTCGAGTGTTTGACGTGTGGATGTTTTTAAGAGCAGTACTTACAGGTAAATATGTACATTGATAAAACCATGTTTTCTACAATTGTAAGCTTATCGTCTTCATGCAAGAAATCAAAACCCTTAAGGTACTGCAAGCGACCGACGTTTCGCGGCGTCATATCGCGGCGACACGTACATACCGGTCAAATCATAACCCTCCTTTTTGCTTCGCCGTAGTCGGGTAAATATTAACGCTAAAGTACTTATGATATAATTTTCCAAACACTTCCATAATAACATAAAGTATAAACTACACTTAAAAGGCCCACATTGACATAAACTTTTAAGTTTAAAAAGTTCAATTACACACATAAGATAAATATTAAAGTAAACACTTTCATATAAGTGTCAAAATATTATTATAACGTGACAATTAAATCGTGAAATAAGCACGTATACTTAATATTAAACGAATAACTAACTAATTTAACTGTTGCGGTTTTTAAAAGAAGAGTGAAAGAACACTATCTTTCCACTTCGTCATAGTTGCATAATATGTATTTATTATTGTAGAAAGTAATTTTATCTAAGTATTTTAGTGATATGTATTTTAGAAGTATGTATTTAAGTATATTCTTATGTTGTATGTTTATATTTAAATTAGTGTAGGTATAGTTAAGTTTTAGTAATAGTTAAGTTTTATTTTATGTATTCTGTTTTCTCTTTTACTCTTACACACGTTGTCTACATCTCTTTAATTACTTTCCTATCGCAGGTATGCTGGAAGAGATTTCTGTAGAAATAAGCATCACCTTTATACGTATTTTTCTGTTCCTTTCTTCTTGTCTGTTTATATGTGTGTACATAAACTGTTAAATAAATAAATAAAATAAATAGTACATTACTGTCGCGGCCTGCAACAGGGGCATTGATGGACGATCGTGAAAATACGTGAGTCCATCAATGCCTGATTGTGGCCAAGGCTTGTATAGTAGGCTTTTCTCAAATATTGCGCGGATATTCAAAGTAAATTAATCATAAATTCCAGAATCAATGACGAACAACGATAATTTTTCACGCGCCAATACAGTGTGAGTCTTCATAATGTACACATATCGAAATGAGGGGAATCCATGCTTAATTTTATCGACGGAAAAAATGTATAATTTTTTTTTTCTCTTGAGCGTCTTATTTATAAATTTTACAATTATTGTAAAAATTTATGAAAAAAATACAGATTTTTGCTAAAAAAACATGTTTATTTTCAATTGAGGGTAGATTTTTTTTCTCAATTTTAATTTTATGTGGACGTCTACTTACTTCCAATCATTATGGAGTTTGTTTCATCGCGATAGCTGATTCTGTTTAAAAGTTACACAGTTTTGTTACAATTTTTTTTAATTACATAAAAAGTATTAAAAAAATATTAAGATTTTTTAAATATTTTTTCTGTCATTAAAATGAAGCATAGATTCCCTCGTTTCGATATGTGCACATTATGAAGACTCACACTGTATGTTCATTTGTTTCTTCTTTACCTCAAACAGCTCTATTTCCAAGCCAAATCGAAATTTTAATAAAATCTTTGAAAACTACCTCCTTGCTTACTTAGTTGCTATGTACCGGAGTAAAAGATCATTCCATTTTTAAATTACACAACAGATATGAGTTTTCATAGTAACATTGCCAGCCAGGCACTAGCTGTACAGAATTTTCGATTTATCTCGAAGAAGGTTGTCAAAATAATGCTCGAAGTCATATTACTTTTTAAATGGTCGTGAATTCAAATCTGGAACAATGACGACACCAAAATGATGGCTAGTATCTCGGCTTCGAAACTGCATAAAAACTTTTTCTTTGACTCATTATAGTCATTATTATTTTGATGTTTTAGGCCTTTATACCTTTTAAATTTCGGAGTCCGGGAGTCACGAACATAAACACCTCAGTTACTAAAAATTCAAAATCAAAAATCTTCTAAAGTATTGGTAGTTATTTTATGGTGTTACGAAAAAATCATCATCATCATTAGCCTATAAATGTTCCCACTGCTGGGACACAGGCCTCCTCCCTGTGAGAGGTAGTGGGCCGTAATCCACCATGCGGGCCCAGTGCGGGTTGGTAGATGTCACATGAACACGAACAAATAGTATTATTGAAATCATATTTATGAAATAAGTCTTTTCTCTTATTTCACGCAACTTTTATTTCACGAGAAAAACGCTATTGAATTTTGCGTAACCATAATGTATTTATTCTCGTGACTACATGTTAGCCGATGTTCGCACGGACGTAATAAAATCGCAACGGGATTTTAGTGTGCAGTGGATTTTCATCTCTCGATGTTAATAAGCCGAGCGTTGAAAATCCAACGCGCTGGGACGCACTCTCGCCCCAGCGCGTTCAAAAAACACACTGTTGGATTTTCAACTCTCGGCGCTAAGCAGAGCGTTGAAAATCAAGTGCACGATAAAATATCGCCGCGATTTTATATTACGTCTGTGCGTGGCGTTACGTGGGCTTAGAGAGGCTATTTTCGCTAGTGGTTACATACATGTTTTTATGATAAGTTACACAGCTCTACTCTCATCTATCGGCCGGTACTAGGTATGCTATCGTCAATAAGGATAAAATATTCATAAACTACTTTGTAACAAACTCTACTAAGCGGTACCATAGGTTGAACAAAAGGCTTTATTGCTTACTAACTTAACTATATCTTTATTAATATTAAATTATGAAGTTTAAGATCTTTTAGTAATTATTTATTTTATTATTTATCTACACACAGTAAAATACAAACAGCTACTATAATTAGTACTTAGTGTTCATCATTTTATTAGGGTTCCGTTGCCAAATGGCAAAAAACGGAACCCTTATAGATTCGTCATGTCTGTCTGTCTGTCTGTCTGTCTGTCCGTCCGTATGTTACAGCCACTTTTTTCCGAAACTATAATAGCTATGCTGTTGAAACATGGTAAGTAGGTGTATTCTGTGAACCGCATTAAGATTTTTACACAAAAATAGAAAAAAATCAAATAATTTTGGAGTTCCCCATACTTAGAACTGAAACTCAAAAATTTTTTTTTCATCAATCCCGTACGTATGGGGTATCTATGGATAGGTCTTCAAAAATGATATTGAGGTTTCTAATTTCATTTTTTTCTAAACTGAATAGTTTGCGCGAGAGACACTTCCAAAGTGGTAAAATGTGTGTCCCCCCCTGTAACTTCTAAAATAAGAGAATGATAAAACTAAAAAAAATATATGATGTACATTACCATGTAAACTTCCACTGAAAATTGGTTTGAACGAGATCTAGCAAGTAGTTTTTTTTTAATACGTCATAAATCGTAAACCGCAATTTACCTTTCATTCAATGTTACTTGCTGCTACGGAACCCTTCATGGGCGAGTACGACTCGCACTTGGCCGCTTTTTTTTTATAATTTGTTACCGGTTGGGTGAACTCTGATTCTTATTGTAGTGTATCACCACTCACCAACCAGTATTGATGAAACCTATAAAGAAGCGTAGTTTTCATATCTATACTATTATTATAAAAGGGGAAAATTTTCGAGTTTATATGTAGGGGTAATCTTCGGATCTTCAAATTCCAAAAATTCTTTCACTAATGGAAATTACCGAGTGTCATAGTAATCTCTAAAGTTAATACGTTTCGAAACACCGAAGTTTTCCCTCCATAGTCCAATATTCTTTTGTTTTTAAAGTTGATTTTATTTTTTAATTTCGAACTAAAGTTCGCGCCACCACTGAAGTCCGGCGGAAAATTGCGGAACGAATTTTTTAAAATGCAATTTGATGCAATGCCATAGACACTAGCGCCGCATCATTCGAGTCATTGTGGCCAGTACTTCTACCAAAAAGAGTTTTCTTAAATAAGTTGATATAGTTAGCTTGTTCCCCAGATTTTGATGACTAGTAAACTCTTCAAAAAATCATTCAGTACCTACGGCATTGCCAAAAATAACGACTGGTAAGTCGAACGATCCATTATTTATAATATATATAGAAACAAGCGTAAGTAACATAGGTTTTACAGAGTAATTTTCGCTTAGTTGTAAAATTGATAGCCGTGGAAGAAGCCCCCAGAGCGGGTTGTTACCGCTACTGGTCATGAAGATAATGACTCTAAGCTTAGCTTACAAGATAACTTAGACGCTTTGAAGGTTACGGTCCATAATATAACCTCTATTGATAAGTTCTTCTTACTTTTTAATGTGTGGTGCTCGTTGCTAAGTAATAACAGCCGCACAGGAGAATCCATCAGGTTAAGCTACGCTTGCCGGGGTTGGTCCGTTTATGTGTGACCATCTTTACATTCCGAGACTCCTTCGTGTCTCGGAAAGCACGTTAAGCCATTATTCCTTGCTGTCATTCATGGGTCTTTAACAGTCGTTACGGGTCGTCAGAAGCCTTCATATAAATACTGAATACATAGAAACCAGTCCAGACCCCGATGACCCCATAACCTTCCTCCAGGAGAGCAATAGGGAAACAAGTACACTGTACAAACACAGACGCCTCCCGTCATTCCGACCTCGCCGCCGAGGTCCTTTGCGATCGCGACCGCCGCGCCCCCGAGTAAATAGTACTCCCCCCCGACCCTTGCTCGAAAACGAGGTGCCAGCAGTTGTTGCAGCTGTGCACGTAGCTTTAAATTTCCCGATTAATAATAATGATCAAAACCTTTTGAACCAGCCCGTCCCATCTTTTGATGTCCTCCCTCCGGATAACGCCCTAAGCCGAGGCTCGTACCCCACAGGGGGTGCCCTTAGCGAGCGTTTATCCTAAGCTTTTTAGCTTAGTTTATGTGTGCCCTGGCTGGAGGCTTTGAGTGTAGTAGCTTAAGGCAACCACAGGATTGACCGGTTAAATAGCCACGGTTTCAGGAACCAGCTATGAGATGCCATACAGAAAAAAAGATACCAGTCATGTTGCCTCGACTCGTCGCCTGCAGTCGGATACGGAATTGTACCTTAAGGGGGAAGCGTCAGGGTAGCCCGCGAAATTCAAATTTTCTTACGTTTTTTGCATTTTGCAGGTCAGTGTCAGGTTTTATGTTGATTAAAATATGATTCGCGGTCGTAACAAATATGGCTTAACACGATTATAATCATTACAATCAGCAATACAACTCCATAAGTTAGCAAAGGTGTCAAATGTGTTGATTTCATGAAATCATGACATTTAACACCTTTATCTTCTTCTTAATCACTATTGCTGATTGTAATGATTATAATTGAGTAAAGCCATATTTGTTACGGCCGCCAATCATATTTGAATCAACATAAAACCTGACAGTGACCTGCGTAATGCAAAAAACGTAAGAAAATTTGAATTTCGTGGGCTACCCTGACGCTTCCCCCTTAATGGTTTCTGCTACCGATAACAATAATAAAGCTTTTAAGTAAATATAACATTCTGTACCAACATATTCTGTGTGTATTTTGATAGCCAATTCTTTAACAATCTCTCACACACGGGACCGTGCTACTTCCAGAAAGAAATAAATAAGATTAATGATACCCATTCATTTATCTTCCTACCTTGCGATGCTCTATTTCAATTTAAAGTTCATCTAGTCTTTGTCTTGTTTGAAGCCTTACAGTTGTCTGTTGAGCCATTCTTTGATAGGAAATAAAATATAGCAAAGAATATGTGAATTTGCCTAGCCTTTTTCCAACTATGTTAAGGTCGGCTTTCAGTCTAACCGGACGCAGCTGAATACCAGTATTTTACAAGGAACGACTGCCTATTTGACCTCCACAACCCAGGCTGGATAATTCGAGACCCCTTGGTATTACTGGTTGTCAGAATGTCGGGCTTCTAACGACCCGTAACGATTGTCAAAGATTCACGAATGACAGCCGGGATCAATGACTTAACGTGCTTTCCGAGTCACAGAGGACCAACCCCGGCAAGCGTAGCATAATGGATTGATCCATGCGGCTGTTATAATAATAATAAGCCTTTATTTACTGATAACTACTTGCCTTTTCTCTCCAAAGTCCTAGAACGCCTTGTCCACAATCATCTTAGTGCTTTTCTGTATAAAAATAGTCCGCTGAATCCTTTTCAATCCGGTTTTCGTCCTGGTCACAGCACCACTACAGCCCTAGTTAACGTCACTGATGACATACGGTTAGGCATGGAAGGAGGAAATCTGACGGTTCTTTGCTTACTGGATTTCAGTAATGCGTTTAATACTGTCGATTTCGATATCCTGCTTAGCATGCTTCGCTCGCTTAACATATCTCCAACGGCGATTGACTGGTTTCGTAGTTACCTGTATGGCCGCCGGCAACGTATATGCATAGAAGAGTCTTATTCTTCTTGGTGTTATACTTCTGCCGGTGTACCTCAGGGTGGCGTTTTATCTCCTTTACTCTTCGCAATTTTTATAAACTTTATTTCCAAAAAACTTCTTTCTTCCTACCACTTTATGCAGATGATTTGCAAATATATAGACAAGCTGCTCTTTCGGGTTTGGCTGATGCAATTAATATAATAAACAAGGATTTGGGTTCAATTTGCGAGTGGAGTGAGGCGCATGGGTTGCAGGTTAATCCATCGAAGACTCAGGTCATTGTTGTTGGCAGCTCAAGGATGACCCCCAAGATAAACTGGTCGCAGCTTCCTCAAGTTCAATTTAACGGAACTGCTATTCCAGTAAGCGAAAAGGTTAAGAACCTTGGGGTTTGGATTGACAAACATCTTTCTTGGGGTCCCCAGCTACAGGACGTAAGTCGCAAAATTTTTGCATCTGGTAAGTCCTTGAGACGACTGCGCAACTTTCTTCCGACTGCCACTAAAACTGCGCTTGCACAATCCCTTTTACTTCCCATCCTTGACTACGCTGATGTCAGTTATCTTGATCTCACTGAGGCACAGCTAGATAAGCTTGAGCGACTTCAAAACTTTTGCATAAGATTTATATTTGGCCTGCGCAAATATGATCACATTTCTGAATTTCGTACAAAGCTCAAGTGGCTTCCCATACGTCTTCGCCGGAATGCTCATATCTTATTTCAGCTCTACAGTATTCTGTTCAATCCTAAAACCCCCTCTTATCTTAAAGAACGTTTCAAGTTCCTTCATGACACACATAATAGATATCTGAGGTCATCGGAAAATTTGAGATGCCGATGCATTCCACCGGCTTTTATGACAAATCTTTTAAGGTTCAAGCAGTACGGTTATGGAATGCCTTGCCCGTGTCGATAAGGCGTGCTCAATCTTTGTCCACTTTTAAAATTCTGGTAAAAAAACACTTTCTCTCTCCTTAAACATCGTCATTACAAATAGTTCCTTGCTCTTGTTTCATGTTTATAATTTTATGTATATCTGTCTTATATATATATATATATATAGGTAATTATATGCTTTATGTATCTGTGTATTCTGTTGTATATGTAAATGGTACACCACTGACTACCTGCAGTATTGTCTCTCCTTTTCCATTTAAATCCATCCAAAGGTTGTCTGTAAAAGATCGCTTTTAGCGATAAGAGCGCCCATTGTGTCACCCAATGTAAAATTTCTATATTAATGTCTGTAATTTTTATGGTGTACATAATAAAGAATATTCTATCTATCTAACTAAAACTAATTACAATATAAAATAAATTAAGCAAAAATAACTATTGCACTTCGGAGTCTTCGTCAATCAGCGCGTCCTTTGACGCATAGGCCTCCCCCAGGCTCCTCCATTTATGACGGTCTCGTGTGTCTAGTACATAGGGCACCAGCTGTCTCCACTATGTCGTCATGCCAGCGTTTACGTTATCTTCCTCTACTTCTTTTCGACCCATCTCTATTTTGCCATTCCGTCACAGCTTTAGACCACTTACTGTGATCTAAAGCTGTTATTACTTAGCCACAAGCTCCTCTTTTTTTACCATGTTACATGACTGTATATACATTCAAATAAATCCTTCATTCATCCAGACTCGGACAACTGAGTATCTGTCAGCTCAGCCACTGCCAACACTGCCAACTAAACTCCTTTATTTTGACGTTTACAAATCTCGGAACCCTGTGGAAGGCGCACGTGGGGCCGAAGCCAGAGACCCCTTAGACAATTTTAAATGAAGTGAGACCTCAACCGACGAATATCCTTGTTTGCACTACGCAAGTGCACCCAAGTAAAATCCCCGGTTGGTGCAGGACTGTTGCAGAACATGGAAACAATTAAAAATATATTATCACTAGCTACGCCCCGCAGTTTCACCCGCAGAAGTCTCGATCCCATGGGAATATCGAGATAAAAAGTATCATATGTGTTAATCCAGATTATAAACTATTTGTGTGCCAAATTTCATCAAAATCCGTTCAGCCGTTTGAGCGTGAAGAAGAGACAAACATACTCACAAACTTTCGCCTTTATAATGTATTAGTGTGACAATTCAGTTCAGTTACTGATCGACACAACTCATAGATGAGTTGTACAACGTATATCGTCACACACTCGAAAATCTTCCCATCTCCCAAACAACAGTTACGAGTATCAAACCTCTTCCGAACACATATAACGGCCTCTTTTAATTTCGGAACGTTACTTATCTGACCAAAGGTTGCCATCACAAAAAATAACCCATAAATTAAATAATTTATTCCCAAAGCGGACGGTTTAACGTGGCTCGTGTAATATTATAATGGAGGACAGGTTCTTTGGTGAGCGCCGCTTCCTAGCTATTAAAGAGTCTAGATAGTAAATGTCGTTGTAAACTAAACTAAATATGCTCGTTTTGAATTCTTCATCGTTTCTATAGAGTAGCGGAGGCCGTGAGAGTAGATTCGCGTTTTTTGTGAATAATATATGACGTCGACGTTTGTGTGTTTTGTGTGCTGTGTTTGTTATTTCCTGTAATAGTTTTTACGCTGCGCAGGAGTTAGGGCTTCACTTTGTTTGTACATTTTATTTTATACCACTAAAGAGTTAGCGTTAAAGAGCAGTGGTGGCCCAGTGGTAACGGCCGCGACTTACGAGTTGTAGGTCGTAGGTTCGAACCCACACAGGCGCTTTACTTTGTGTAAGTAAGCGAAGTAAAACATCGTGAGGAAAACGGCATGTCCTAGAACCGAAAATTCGAAGACATGTGACATCTACCAACGCCCACTGGGCCCGCGTGGTGAATTACGGTCCACTCCCTCTCACAGAGAGGAGGCCTGTGTCCCAGCAGTGGGAACATTTATGGGCTGATGATGATGATGATGATGAAAGAGTTATTATTATGAAAAGTCAATCTGTCATATTTATTCTTCAGATAAGAGACTATTGAAAAATCAGCCCTTAATTATTGATGATGACTACTACTGAGAATTATGATTGATAAATAAAACAATGAATAAGGTAGCTAAAATGTGTATTGAATATATAAATGCATTTACTGAAGTACTAGAAAGAACAATTGTTTATTCTGCACAAATTAAACGCACATTACAAAAAAAATAAAAAACATTAAATATACTTACAAATTAGCCAAAAGACTCGTATTCAATATTCAAAAGTAATAAAAGCGTGACCAAAGACAATTTACATTGCAATCAAATGAAAACAAACAATCAAAACATAAACAAAATGCCGATTGCAGAGTGGGAAAATAACGAATTCTACAATAATATTTATTTTATAATTAACTAGCTGACCCGACCGGCGTTGTCCTGTCCAAACAATCATTCATACAAAATTCTTATAGAAAATAACAAATGTTCCCGGTAACTTTTCAAAATTTTCTTTCCGTGAGAACCTGATTCGGATTATTATGAACATGGAAAAAAAACCATGTCTCCATTTCATTTTTATTTTAATAGATTACGCACATCAAATTGCACAGCAAAAAAACTTACAGACCTCATAATTTGTAATATTAAAGAGAATACTTAGTCATAAAAAACTGTATTTATTTTTAAATCGCTTCGTTAAGCACAAGATTTTTTCTTCTATAAAAATCATTTTTTTTTTAACTCGGTACTCTGTATTAAATCAACTGAGATCTCATTTCATTATTCATACCACGATTCAAGTAGCTATTCCCTTAATTACCCGGTTATTATCAAAAATGCCCTGAGGCAACATTTCGTAACAATAGCTTGAAATATTTATGTTGCTAATAGAGAAATGTTTGAACAAATTACTTAAATCAACTTGGAAATGTAGAATCTTGTAAAAGCCAGTATAATGAGTTGGTAATACAGCGTGTTCCAAAAATATGTGGTCATATTTAAGGATGCCAAAAATTTGTGGTCATATTCAAGGATGCCAAAAATTTGTGGTCATATTTAAAGATGCCAATTTTTTTAATCTGTTATTCCATAAATTTGGTCGAGTAGGTATTTAAGTTTTGTATGGGACAGCTAATTATATTTTCGCGAATACTAGAGAAAGTTGTTCTGTTTGATGGTCTGTACCACAATCGTAAATATGACCACTCATTTCTGATACATGAATGATGATGTATACTCATCTATTAATTATTTAGTATCTCCAACAAAAGATTTATGTACACAAGACATGATATATAATGGGCGACAATAGGTATTAAGAAGATCTAGTCATATTGTTAGTAATATTTCGTACAATTGACCATAAACTGTGAAATATTAGAATCAAAACAAATTACTTATAGGACTATCGTACAAATAACAATTACAAACTCAAAGTAAACGGTTTAATTGAAATAATTGCTTTGATTTAGGTCTGCATCTGTGTCATTGGGTTTTGTATAGTCTTGTTTTCTATTGGGTAAGTACTTATACATAGTTATAGTATATTGTGTAACTCTCAACTTTTCAGATCATCAAGGGTCTTTGGACTCAAAATTATTATCTCACTAGAATTGGTCAGGTCTTGTTGAGGTGTCGGTGGTGCAGCTGGTACCTTGGCACGAGATATTTTGGCACGTGATATTTTGGCTCGCGGTATTTCGGTACGCGATACTTTGGGATGCGGTACCTCAGCACGCGGTTCTTCGGTATGTGGTACTTTGGGATGCGGTACCTCGGTACGCGGTACCTCTTCATTATTGTTTAAATTAGTGATCGAACGGGTACTTTCAGGTATATAGGATTCACCAGTTGAAGTATAACTTCTAACTTGCGACTTATAACAGGTCACACAATTTTCTTCTTGTGGCTCCGGACTTTCCGTATTTAACTCATGGTTTTCTGGTTCATTTAATAGAATTTCCATTTCATGTACTTGTACATCCTTGTGATGGTCTAGTTTATCATTTTCCTTCGTATTTTCTGATTCCTTATCTAATTTGTTTTCTTGCTTGTTGCTAAGTGATCCATCTGGTGCTTCTATGGTCAGAGTGTTGTTTGTATCAAGTTTATCATCAAAATTATTGAGTTCTTTCATGGTAATCTGTAGTTTATTTGGCTTAGGAGGACTGGGCTTTGGATCATTCCATAACTCAGGTTCAACTTTAACACACATCTCTTCGTCTAAATCAGCCACCGGTGAAACAGCTTTACTATCTCTAGCTTTACGTTTCTTTTCTTCAGGATGTTCTGGTTTATTAATTGGTTGTGAACCTACTTCTTCATTGTTTTCTTTTGAGCTCTTATCTTCCGTAGATGTCTCTTTTGTAACTTTTTTTCCTTTTTTATCATAAACCCAAAAACTTCTTTCATCGGCTTCAGGTATAGGCCCCCACTCATGTCCCTGGTATAGATAAGATTTGCCTTTTCTACCTCGGTACCCGAGTCTCGATGCTTGTTCATGTAGTTTGCCCTGTCGAGGCACGTGATTCAACCTTGCCATAACCAGTAGAGTATCATCCTAATAAAACATGAAAGCATTTGACGTTAGCCTGACTCTCTTACTAACACATCGTCTTTCACATATAATTATAATTAATGTGTACAAAATATTGTAACACATTTGAAAAGAGTTACTATAGAGTTCCTTGCAGCTTCATCTCCATACGAAACTACGTTTTGGAAGGGGTGCCTGGAATCAATTATCTTTCTTGTTTTCGACGTACTCAAAAGTGCTTTTTAATGACCTACTTGAAACAAATTGTTTGACTTTGACTTTGTACAGAAAAAAAAATAGGGATGATGCCTGGGAAAAAAAAGAAATTTTATTTAGTCCGTCCGCCTGATAATGAAAAATATTAGACACGTATTTTTCTTTATCATATTAATAAAAAATGACTTAGATAAAAACACATTATAGGTCGTGTGGGTCGCTACGTCACAAGTAGTATAAAACCTACATAATCGTGACGTCACGGCACATTTTAACTCAATGTATCGACGTAATCTTTTGATGAAGTAAAAAAAGAAAAACTACGTGTCGAATATTTTTCAATAATTTACCAGATGGACAAATTTTTTTTTTTGTGTTAGTAGAATTATCAAATAACTTCTCCCGCTCTGGGCGGAGCGGAAGGGTATGTCAGACTCTTACTGACTAAAACCCACCCGTGTTCCTTCAGTTGCCATGTGGCCGGGGGCCACGATCTCCCTTTCGGTTTTCATCGCAATCCCGGCAGGCACGGCCCTAGCGGACCCCGTCAATTCTGCTGACATCTCTTTGAAGCGCGCGTGGGACACAACGCGCCATCGATCCGGGCCTGGTCCTTATCGGACGGCGAGCTACCCATTGCTCACCATCCGCAAGCCCGGGCCTACGGTGGCCGGAAATCGACCTGCGATTCCCGACGCCCAGGGCGTCACCTCCTGCGGCGGTTAGGGGCGTGAGCGCGCAAAGTTTGCCTCTCCCTCACGCGTTTCGCCTCCTCCTTCGCGAGCATTTCCGCTTCGCAGAAGGAGGTGATGGTCTCCTATTTCCTCTCGCTCCATACCATGGCCTGAACCAGGGCCGGACGCGAGAGATCACCGCCGCCAATCGCCTCCACGAGGACACGGCGATGCTCCGCCCAAGCCGGGCGGACCTCCACCGTATGCTCCACCGTGTCCTCCGGGCGATCCACACAATGGTGACACCCGGACGTTTGCTCCCGCCTTATCCTGAACAGGAACCTCCCGAAACAGCTGTGTCCGGTGAGGAACTGCGTCAGGCGGAAGTTGAGTACGCCGTGGCGCCTCTCTAGCCACTCCTCAAAGAGGGGTCTTATCGCCGCAATTGTGACGTGCCCTACTCATCATCCCTATTATCAGGAACCCAGCCACTCTTCAGTAATTTGGTCTCCTGAAAATTCGTGAAAATCGTCCTTTTGGCATGGCAGGTCTGTCATGTGTAAGCGCGTGTTGGTGTATTTGTTAGAAACAAAACATTTTATTTTATATTAAACACATCGTAATCTCGTAAAAATAATAATCAGCTGTCCACACAAAACTTCAATACCTACTCGAAATGTATGGGACGCCTGACAATAATTTTTTCGCGATAATGATGTTTTATGTTCACACACACCCATAAATAAAGAAAAAAGAAGAAGAAAGAAAATACATTTATTTTTAAAAATTATGGTCACACCTTTCTGATACATGCTGTATAATTATGTATACAACGTGTTCCTTTTGATATCCCGTAACTCTAGTTAGGGTATTAATGAGACCATGGCAAAAAATCAACTGGCATATGTTTTTTTTATTTTTTTCAAATAAACAATTCGATACGTAAACACCCTTACGTGAAATATAAAAAAAAACAAAAAAACATTTAATTCAGATTATTTTTGTTCTTAAATAAAAAAATATGACAACATCGCATTTTCTCAGCGTTTTAAATATGAACGAGATTAGTTTAAATAAAAATGATTTACTCGTACTTATCAATGAAACTTAAGAAATACACTTCTAGAGTCTAGTGTTATGTTATCTTCGAAACTATGTATTTTTGGAACAATTATTGTTCTAGGACTTTTTGTATTATTTTTAACCCCCGACGCAAAAAGAGGGGTGTTTTCTTAAACGGGTGAACCGATTTGAATGTGGTTTTTTTATATTTGAAAGCAGGTTTTCTAGCGATGGTTCTTAGACATGTTTTATCAAAATCGGTTCAGCCGTTTGAAGATTATCAGCTCTTTTCTAGTTGATTAATGGTTGTGAGTATCTTCCACAGGTCTGGTTGATTTCAAATTTGGTATTCTGTTACTTCAATGATATTAGAAGAGCATTGTAAACTGATGCTGCAGCATCACCTGGAATTTGCAAGATACCCAACTCCCTCACCAACTTACAGCACAGGTATCGTGTTTGGGCTCATTGGAATGGTCTTAATGAACAGGTTATAGATAGATGGTGAACAGGGTCTGGTGATGGAGTAGGAAAGAGAAATGAGGAAATGTTTGATTCGGGGGTTTTTTAAATTGTAACTTTTATAATTGTACTTGTTACGTATAACATAACGATGCCTTAGAGTTAAACCCTCGTAAGTGTAAAAGAAGTAACTTTTCAGAAGGAAGAAAAAACTGCGTGCTGTAAAATTTTGTACGGCGTCTTTTATGTTCCTTTGTGTTCTGAATATAAAAGCGGGTTAAATTTCCAAAATATATTAATTAAAAAAAAAACATAAAAGACGCCGTACAAAAATTTTACAGCACGCAGTTTTTTCTTCCACCAAAGAAAAGTTACTTCTTTTACACTAACGAGGTTTTAACTCTTAGGCGTCGATAATAACCTTAGAGTTATGGGGCATCAAAAGGAACACCTTGTATATTATAGGGATGATGACTAAAAAAATATTTTTTGTCCGTCTTGTAGATTATTAAAAAATATTGGACACATATTTTTTCATTTTTTACGTTGTCAAAAGATTACGGCGATACATTGAGTTAAAATGTGCCGTGACGTCACTTGTATGTAGATTTTATACTTACTTGTGACGTAGCGACCCCCACTCCCCAACTTTAATGCGTTTTATCTCAGTTATTTTTTATTATTACGATAAAGCAAAAAATACGTGTCTAATATTTTTTTATTATCTGACTGACGGACTAAATAGTTTTTTTTTTTTACCCAGGCTTCATGCCTATTGTTTACTCACGGCGCAATCCATATATCCAAGGATTTGATTGTCTCCGGTCTGCTTCAAGCGAACATCACGAGGAGTGATTTTTCGCCCTCCTTCTACTACAAATATATAGAATCGTTTACTATTTCGTTTATAAAACTCAAGAAACTTGTTGAATTATATTGGTACCTTGCTGTTCACAATGTTTGCACCCACTTCTATCGTGCATATTATAGCTTACTAGCTTTTGCCCGCAGCTTCACCCGCGTGAATGTCGGAATATATCCCACGGAAACGTACTATCGGGATTAAAAGTACCCTAAGTATCTAGGTTATAAACTGTCTGTGTGTCAAATTTTATCCGAATCCGTTTAAGCCGTTTTTGCGCCAATCCGAAACATACATCCAGACAAACGGACAAAAATTATAAAATCAAAATTTTAGACATCAGACTCGTTCATTTAATATTAAAATAAAAAAAAGGTGCCAGCCCTAGTGGGGCAGAATCCACAAGATTTAAAACTAGTGGAATCTGCCCCACTGGTTCGACTTGGTGGGGCAGATTCCACTAGTTTTAAATCTTCAAAATTCAAAATTTTAGGCATTCCATTTTGCCCCACCAGTGAGGCGGCTTGGTAGGGCAAAGGGAAGTACTCAAAATATCGCCATAAAATGAAGATGCTACTGCCTGGTTCTGACAATATCTTATTTATTAGCCAGCACGCATGTGATGGCGTGGCTTTATATTGTTACCAATTAAAATACAATTATTTATTACCAACTATACTCCATTTGAAATAAGATTAGACATTTAAATAAACCTTTTTACAGTCCGTTTAACCGATTTTGACTTCTATTGCGTTGATGGCATGACAAATGGCAGCTGCAGTAAATAGTTGGTATTGTAACCACTTTTTTTGCTTTTAATGCCATCCTTATGCTTACGGTATAGAAGTCAAAATCGGTTGAACGGACTGTTAAAAAGGTTCGTTTAAATTTCTAATCTTATTTCAATTTTTTTTTTTATTTCAAACTAAAAAAAAAAAAATGGAGTATATTTTCTCCCCTCAAGAATTGGGCTGGTAGTTGCAGAGATTACCGACTGGTAGTTGCAGAGATTACCCCCTACATACAAACAAACAAACAAACAAACAAACAAATTTTATCTTTCTATAATATTAGTATAGATATAAGTCAATAACCACACAATAAGCCGACGTACGCACGGACGTAATAAAATCGCGGCGGGATTTTATCGCGCACTGGATTTTCAAGTCTCGGTGTTAAGCCGAGCGTTGAAATTCCAGTGCACGAAAAAAAAAATCGCCGCGATTTTATTACGTCCGTGCGTACGTCGGCTAAGTTCCAAAACAGCAACAAACGGCAACGCGGCAGGTCCTAGAGAAGAGGCGTGACGAACTTGACTCTTTTCTCAAACATTTGATAAGTATTCTTCTTTCCGTGTGTTGGCCATGGGCCTCTGACTTAGTTTCACATGTGGTCGAGAAAAAAAAAAGAAAAAAAAGTTACCATTCGCACATGAATCCGAAAAGTCAGACGTGCGTGCCTTTTTTTTGGGTGGGAAATTATCAAATAACTTCTCCCGCTCTAGGCGGAGCGGGAGGGCGTGTTAGACTCTTACTGACTAAAACCCACCCGTGTTTTATCGGTTGCCCTGTTGCCGGAGGCCAAGATTTCCCTATCGGTTTTCTTCGAACCCCCGGCAGGCATTGGCCCTAGCGGACCCCGTCAATTCTGCTGACATCTCTTTGAGGCGCGCGTGGAACACAACGCGCCGTCGACCCGGGCTTGGTCCTTGTCGGACGGCGAGCTACTCATTGCTCACCGTCCGCAAGCCCACGCCTACGGTGGCCGGAAATCGGCTCGCGATTCCTGCCCCGGGCGTCTCCTCCTGCGGCGGTTAAGGGCGTGAGGGTGCGAAGTTCGCTTCACCCTCACGCGTACCGCCTCCTCCTTTGCGAGCATTACCGCTTCGCAGAAGGAGGTGACGGCCTGCCATTTCCTCTCGCTCCGTACCATGGCCTGAACCAGGGCCGGACGCGAGAGATCACCGCCGCCAATCGCCTCTACGAGGACACGACGTTGCTCCGCCCAAGCCGGGCAGACCTCCACTGTATGCTCCACCGTGTCCTTAGGCCGATCCACACAATAGTGACACCCGGGCGTTTCCTCCCGCCTTATCCTGAACAGGAACCTCCCGAAGCAGCCATGTCCGGTGAGGACCTGCGTCAGGCGGAAGATGAGGATGCCGTGGCACCTCTCAAGCCACTCCTCAAAGAGGGGTCTTATCGCCGCAATTGTGGCGTGCCTAAGAGGTGCGTGCCTTGGGTTCGAACTCGAGACCTATGACTTGGCAGTCTGACGGTCACACCACTAGGCTATCACTGCTTAAAGCACACTGCTTGCACGCTGCTTACTGCTTGTATAAGTTTAATAAGGTTAATTAATAATAATTACCTCTAGCGACAGTGTAGGACCAGTACTCCCCCCTGTCGCTACGTTCCACCAGCAAGCTCATAGATTTTTTATTATCCTCCATCAATATTTGACGAGCTGACCACATCACGGGTAAGACAACATTCCCGTCAAATAGTCTTTTCAGATGTTTGGTATGCTGAAAAATAATAGGGTAGATTCCTAGGTAAAAAAAAAAACTATTTAGTCCGTCTTTCAGATAATAAAAAATATTAGACACGTATTTTTTGCTTTATCATATTAATCAAAAATAACTTAGAAAACACGCATTAATGTTGGGGAGTGGGGGCTTGCTACGTCACAACGCAGTATAAAATCTAGCAAGGCGTGACGTCATGCCACATTTTAACTCAATGTATCGCCGTAATCCTTTGATTACGTCAAAAAAGAAAAAATACGTGTCCAATATTTTTTTATTATCTGAAAGACAGACTAAAAAAAAAAAATTGGACACAGGCCTATTGCTTAATTATTTCAACTTCTCATATAATCGGCAGAATTAAGAATAACTCATCAATCTACCTAACCTTTTCCCAACTATGTTGGGGTCGCCATTCAGTCTAACCAGATGCAGCTGAATACCAGTATTTTACATGGAGCGACTGTCTATCTGACCTCCACAACCCAGTAACTGGGTAATACGATACCCCTTGGTAAGACTGGTTGTCAGACTTTCGGGCTTCTGACGACCCGTAACGACTGTCAAAGATCCACGAATGGCAGCCGGAACCAACGGCTTTTAACATGCTTTCCGAGGCACGGAGGAGTCTCAATATGTAAAGATGGGCACGATCAATCCCGGCAAGCGTAGCTTAACCTGATGGATCGACCCGAGCGGCTGTTATTACTTAGCCACGAGCTCCATACATTGAAAAGTAAGAAAAACTTATAGAATTAAGACGCAGATATATGACAGTGACCTTGAGTGGTTAGCTTGCGTGTTCTGTACTGAGCTCACGCAACGCATCGTACGTCCAGCCAGTAATAGGACTCGCCCATCAAGGAGTCCCAAATTAGACGCATTATTAATTTATTATACGTAAAACAAAAGGTATTTTAATAAAACACGTATACTAAAAGATCACAATTCAATTATCTTTAAAATGGTGAAGACTTCAGCAAAATATGCTTGATTGATTCTGCGTCATTCTCAGTTTTTTATCCGCGTTAGACATAACTTTACAAATTAATTTCACTATGTAAAATAAAAATAATCCAAAATATGGCTATATTAAAATATTAAGAAAATCTCTCTAATTTAACATATATTTTTTTCAAATCATTAACACTACTCGATTAGACGTCATCTTCAGTATAAAATCATTAAAAGTCGGTTATCGTCGCCTTAAGAATAACTCATGCAAGGGAAAAATATTACCCAACTAGAAAGGTGAAACTGGGGCTAAATGAAACCATATGAGTACTGTAAGGTTTTATGCAATAAGCAACCTTATGTTATGCAGGGAAACAGCTCGACATTCCACCATTCTGACAGTTTATATTTAAATAGGTTATATGATTTTGATTGAGGAAGAAAAGTCAGTCGTTGTGTTCCACGCTGATGCCTGCCGGGGTTGCGGGTTTGTCCGAAAGGGTTACCGTGGCCCCTGGCAACATACAGGCAATTGAAGGAACACGGGTTGGTTTTTGACAGTAAGAGTCTGACACACACTCCCGCTCCGCCCAGAGCGGGAGAAGTTATTTGATAATTTCCCACCCAAAAAAAAAAAAGGATTGTGTGGTTTTATGCAACCACGGTAAAAGTGAAACTTCTATAGGCGCCGCCATATTGGTCTTGGCTGCTCTGACGAGCGCCTTTCACTTTATCCCTACTCCGCGGCCGACCGTCACGCGACATGCAACACACAGACGGAAAAGTTTGAGACGATGTAATAAAAGTTTCACTTTAAAAAAGGGAGTCGGGTCCGACGCTGACAGACGGCTAGATTAAAATGTACATATGTTATAAATAATTCTTAAACCAATATAGAAATCGGTATTACTGCAACAGACCTTTTATTTTAATATCGTCTTCAAAGATATAGCCTTGTGACATACAGACAGAGAGACAGTCGACGTAGGCATAGTAATAGGGTTCTGTTAGCACTCTTTGGGTACAGAATTAATGAAAAAAAATTGGCCCGTCTGCAACGTCGCGGGGCGCCTGATGACAGATATGAAACATCAAAACTACTTTTTATAGAAAATAAGCATGAAAGGATGGTTTTTTTTACGAAATAAATATGGCATAATCAAAAAATATGTCATATTGAAAGAAAAAAAAAATGTGATAAAAAAAATCTTAATTTAAATTTCGTTTGGAAGCTGGCTGTTGGCTGTTGGCCACCACGCCGACAGCCGGTTGGATCCAAAAGTATTGTCCAAACATTTGCGTGGACTTTCCCTAAAGCTGAGAAAATTTGAATTGCAACAGCATGAAATTGGCTCCCAGAAAATGTTGTGACGGCTCTCATACTAAACTGCTTCAAGAACCGACTGGACAAATACGGTAGTTGACTAGGTAAAAAAAAAAAAACGATTTAGTCCGTCTTTCAGATAATAAAAAATATTAGACACGTATATTTTGCTTTATCATATTAATCAAAAATAAATTAGAAAACACGCATTCAAGTTGGGGAGTGGGGGCTCGCTACGTCACAACGCAGTATTAAATCTAGCAAGGCGTGACGTCATGCCACATTTTAACTCAATGTATCGCCGTAATCTTTTGATTACGTCAAAAAAGAGAAAATACGTGTTCAATATTTTTTAATAATCTACAAGACAGACATAAAAATATTTTGGACACAGGACTAAAAATTTAAAAAAACCCTTTTCACAGGTATTGTGGACCTGCGAAAAGGGTTTTTTTTTTTTTCATTAAATGATAAATGATTTTATTTCTGTAAGTAGGTTTGTACAAACACTTTTACACGTCAATCATATTTTAAAAACTAGATGAGGTCGGCGTTTCCTATCTGACTACTCTGAGAAGAAAGGCCGAAACAAACTCAGAGGTCACAGTCTCTTTTAAAGTCCAGACATAATCTTGGTCAGATAATGTGAAGGCCATGTAGATTTGTGTCTGAAATGGTATTTTGAGGAAAGAACCATACAGATTTGAGTGGACCTGTCCAGTCAGTGCACGCATTTGTCAGTAATCGTGCAACTCAACTCAGAACTTAAAAGGAGCTCAACGATTCGACGAACAGAAAAGAAAGGACATTTGGGTAGGCCGCATGAAGTACTCAAAACTGCCAGATTATCAAAAAATAAATAAATATATATACATGAGCTACATAGTCCTCACATTCACAACAATAAAAATAAAAATAATGTTATACTTAACAAAGTAAATATTCATGTCATTGTGAATATAATTTTAAAGTTTGCAAAATAAACAAAGTTCCAAAAGTAAAAAATAAAAATAATAATTGGAGCAGCTCAATCCCAAGCCTTTTTGTCCTCAATGTAATCTTTAACAGTATAAAAAGCTTTCTGGCACAACTTACGTTTAATGAATGATTTGAATTTATTAAGGCTTAGATCTTGTACGTGGTTCATCATATTCTTTATGGCTCAGGGGTTCTTTTTTTCGAGTTTATCCATCAGGTTAAGCTACGCTTGCCGTGATTGGTCCGTGGATGGGTGACCATCTTTGCATACCAAGACCCCTCCGTGCCTCAGAAAGCACGTTAAGCCGTTGGTCCCGGCTGTCATTTGTAGATCTTTGACAGGTGTTACCTAGTAACTAGGTTGTGGAGGTCAGATAGGCAGTCAGATAGGCAGGTATTCAGCTGCATCCGGTTAGACTGGAAGCTGACTCCAACACAGTTGGGAAAAGGCTAGGCTGATGATGATTCTTTATGGTACCTCTTTCGGTCATGAGTTATCCGAATATCAAACAATATTGGCCGAGGTCTTAAGGGGGAGGCGCGAAAATTGATTCGCAGTTAGAATTTAAAAAAAAAACTTTTTTACAAAAAATACAACCGACTTCCAAACTACAAAGTGACTTTAATTTCAGAAGTCGATGTTTTTGGGTCAGTGTCTTAGTTTTTTGACACCGACTTCCGAAATTAAAGTTATTTTTCACTTTGTAGTTTGGAAGTCGGTTGTATTTTTTGTAAAAAAAAAATTTTTATTGTAAAAATCTTTTTTTTTCACTTTTTAGTGGGTTGGTTTGTAATTTATCTAAGTTACAATAGCCTTATGTCAACTGCTCATCAAAACTACCCAAATCGCTATAGATGTGCCTTTAATATTTGAAGAGTTCCCTCGATTTCTCCAAGATCCCAACATCAGATCGTGATCAAATAACAATGAGACCAATTTGAAAGTATACCCTTTCAAACAAAAAAAGAATTTTTCTAATCGGTCCAGCCGTCTTTGAGTAATCGGGGAACATACATAAAAAAAAATATACATATCCCGACGAATTGAGAACCTCCTTTTTTTTTTAATTTGGTTAAAAATAATAAAATTAGACTAATACTTACGTTAGCCGAAGGATAAGTAAAAACGAAAGTGGTGTATGTTACTAATGGAGCCCAGTAGTAGAACACAAACCATTTCTCTTGAAGGACGGAGAAAGGATTGAACCTGGCAAACTTGGAAAATTCCGAGCAGTTAGTTTGTTCTCCGAAAGCCATTCCAGTAGGACCGTATTTCATTTTTGGTTTTTTGAATTTTTTACTGATAGCAGAAACTGCACACGCTATAACTATTAGTGTTAATGTTAACTTAACACGCGAAAATATCACGCTAAATAACATTTTTCAAAAATTTCGTACTTAAGTTAGTCCTTAGGTTAAGTACTAAATGTTCTTGTCACGTTAATCACCGATTTGAAGTAAACTAAATGCCTCTGGTACTAACAACCATCTCTCTTTATACTCAGTATTGAGGATGTTTCATTTCCATTTGTTTGTTAATTGTTGGAATGTGTTGCATCTTTACATCTTTTCGAAGAAATCAGTACACAAACGACATTATTTTCTTTTTAAAGAATTTATTTGTGAACATGATGTTTCTTTTGTTAAAATTTCGTTTAAATACACAAAATTTTATTATTGTAGTAGATAAGACCCTTGATTTGAAAATTAACTAAAGTATTTCGGTAAAGTCAGGTAAAAGTAATTGTTAAGCAAATTGACTTCCAACTTAAATTGTCTGTATATTCAAATTACAACTGTTATTAATCAAAAAATTTTTTTAAGTGAAAACTTCTGTAGCATCGTTGTGATTCGAAAGTCGATGAAACGAAAAAGCGACAGTGAAAAGAGACAGACACATAAATTCATAAGATTTAACGTGGGAGAAAATGAGATAGGAAGCATTATACAGTGTTTCTTATGTTCGTGGTTCTCTTTGTGCTCTGCTTCGTACCCCCTCCACTCGTGTTTACCAAGGCATAGTGGGAGTTTGCTTGGGCCTCAGCGTTGTACGTGTGTTAATAGGTGTTTGTGGGCGTACAAAAAAAAAAATTTTGAAGGTTTCACTTCTACTACGTGTGAACTGCACACATGTTTTTTTTGTCATGGAATTGCTGAAACTGCAAATTGACGTGCAATTTGTTTAACAATTTTTTTTCCCGACTGTACTTAAATATCGAAGAAAAATGATGTGGAGAAGGTTATATAATAAACACACGAACCCAGTTGTACTAAAACAACGTAATTTGTAGATTACTATTAGATTTGTCAATCTAGGATCGCTGTCACATTTTAAACAATATTTTTCATGTTTTCGTGTGGATTCCCTCACAATTCTTTGCTTAATTATATATTAATTATTTTACTAGCTAATGCATGCGTTGCTATGCCTGTTTAAACCTCCGGCGTGCACACGACTTACCAAAGTTTCATCACAATCGTTCGGGCTGTAGGGGATTCAGGTGCAGGGTGGATATTGGTGGCCATAAACCAAAAATAACACACTTTCATTGAGTACATACAATATAATCACACAATATAAAACACTGATTACAACATTAGCTTACGCACTAAAAAGAAACTAATCGAGGTACTAGAAACAGATTAATAACTACCGATACACAAACTTATCCTCTGTTCCTAAATCTAGAATCTATCTAGGTCACATAAGGCGAAACTTGCTATAGGTAGTCGATATAGGCATTAGCCCCACGCGGTTCGACACTCCCCAAAAGGAGACTGACCATTCGACTGAACTTATACTGAATTACTTGACTGAATTATACTGAATACATTTAGAGAAATACTTATTGAGAATACAAATAAGTTGATGAGAACGCCTATTGCGAATACATCTTGAGAATACTTATGAGAACGCACTGACTGTTTTTTTTTTTTTTTTAATGGCTTCTCGCAGTTTTGACCACTAAGGTCGTGGCTGCTTAACCGGATTTTCCTGTGGGTGCCATAAGCTTCTACACTTAGAGCCTCCAGCCAGGAGCTTTTCAAACTATTTTAAATTAAAATTAGGCGAATGCTAGCTAAGGGCACCCCCTGTGGGGTACGGACCTCGGCTTAGGGCATCGCTGACGGAAGGACAGCAAGAGGGGACAGGCTGGATCAAATTTATATTTATATCGTGATTATTATTCGGGGTATTTAAAGCTACGTGCTCAGCTGCAACAACTGCTGGCACCTCGTTTTCGAGCAAGGGTCGGGGGGGGGATTCGTTTACTCGGGGAGTAGATCGCGTACGTAAAGGACCTCGGCGGCGAGGTCGGAATGACGGGAGGCGTCTGTGTTTGTGCACTGTACTGGTGGCCCTATTCTGCTCCTGGAGGAGTGTAATGGGGTCATCTGGGTTGGAGAGTAGCACTGACAAAATTTTTTTTTTTAACAATGGCTACTCGCAGTGATTGACCACTAAGGTCTTGGCTGCTTAACCGGATTTTTCCTGTGGGGGCCATAAGCTTCTACACTTAGAGCCTCCAGCCAGGAGCTTTACAAACTATTCTAAATTAAAATAAGCGAATGCTCGCTAAGGGCACCCCCTGTGGGGTACAGACCTCGGCTTAGGGCATCGCTGACGGGAGGACAGCAAGAGGGGACAGGCTGGATCAAATTTATATTTATATCGTGATTATTATTCGGGGTATTTAAAGCTACGTGCTCAGCTGCAACAACTGCTGGCACCTCGTTTTCGAGCAAGGGTCGGGGGGGGGATTCGTTTACTCGGGGAGTAGATCGCGTACGTAAAGGACCTCGGCGGCGAGGTCGGAATGACGGGAGGCGTCTGTGTTTGTGCACTGTACTGGTGGCCCTATTCTGCTCCTGGAGGAGTGTAATGGGGTCATTTGGGTCGGAGAGTACATGCCTCGGGCGGCGGGTCTGACTGATTTGGGACGGGACATAATTGGCTGCCTCTGATAGTTCAGAGGGTTCCGATGTCGAGAAGCGGAGTCAAAGTAACGCTTGGACATGCGTTTGAGAAACTGGCGGATCGTAGGGATCTTACAGTCGAGATGGAGGATCTCGTTTCTGATGTACCAGGAGGCTCCCGTGGCCTTGCGAAGTATGGGTAATAAAAGTAACTCACACAAAAAAGACTTTATTAACCTAGGGTGGTGTGAAGTACCTAGCCATACGCAATAAACATATTCTTATTAGATCGCTGTGCTGTGCAACACGAGCTATTTTCGAAGTTTTGCGAGACTAACGCACGCATTGATTTTTGGTTTAGTCCTATCTCGGCACCCATTTATTTATTTTTCATGCCCACGAAAAATTCTCATCTCGGCATCCTGTTTTAAGACGCAGATATATGACAGTGACCTTGAATGTTTAGCTTGCGTGTTCTGTACTGAGTTCACGCAACGCGTCGTATGCCCAGCCAGTAATAGGACTCGCCCATCACGGAGCGCTGTCCCAAATTAGACGCATTATTAATTTATTACACGTAAAACAAAAAGTATTTTAATAAAACACGTATACTAAAAGATTAATAATTTAATTATCTTTAAAATGGTGAAGTTTTCAGAAAAATATGCTTGATAGATTTTGCGTCATTCTCAGTTTTTTATCCGCATTAGACATAATTTTACAAATTAATTTCACTATGTAATATTAACATAATCAAAAATATGCCTATATTAAAATATTAAAAAAATGCTCTAATTTAACATATATTTTTTTCAAATCACTAACACTACTCGTTTAGACGTCATCTTCAGTATAAAATCATTAAAAGTCGGTTGTCGTTAGGTACACATCGAAAAATGGAACACAGTATCTTTGTAGTGAGTAAATCAACCAGATAATATTTTTCAAAAGTTACTGTTTATAAAATAAGTTTAATTTTAAAATACTAGTGTATAAAGTAACATATATTTTTATGGGACTTACACAAACAGCTTACTCCCAGCTCATAAAGCAGTATTATTTTAATATTACTTCAGTGTGGGAAAGAGATGACGCTCTACAGGTCGTATAGCTCCATCTCTTTCTCTCACTGAAATAATATTAAAATAATACTGCTTTATGAGCTAGGGGTAGGCCTCCAGGCGTAACAGGCAAATCTTAATGCATGAGCATCGTTTTCAAATTATATGTTTTTCAGTTCATAATACATTTTATAAATTAAATAAATATATGTATACATACCTACTGGTGTTTTGGTCATCAGACTTATCGCTGTAGGCATGCACGAGTGACGGATGCATGCACAAAGTAACAAAAGAAAGAGCGAGATAGAAACAATTAGCACATTATGATGTGACCAGCGCAAGCGGTCGATGTTCATTTAATGAAATAATCAATTCTAAGATCTGGCCATGACATAATAATATATACAACTGTTGATTAGTGTAAATTTTTTGATGTGAAAATTTCTTTGAATTTTTCAGATGGGAAAAAACAATTGAACTCGCGACACCGTTACCGACACCTCATTTTTGTAAACGCGATTGTGTTCTTTATTTATATTACGTTACGGATCAATGTTCTATGCAAGTATTTTTACTTTAAAGGTTTTGGAAGTTTTTTTTTTTTGTAAACTCGATGTGCTCTTTATTTAGATAAGGTTACGGACCAATGTTCTATTCCAGTATTTTTCTTCCACCAAGGCGATCTCGTTGAAATTTTCACTTGAGTGCCAATGTTTTTTTTTTTTGTAATTATTTATTTTTAGTTATTTGCAATTATGTCCACTTTGTTTTTTGTATGAAGTATAATAACTAACTTGCAGAGATTTTATTATCTCAGATAGGGGGTTTTAAGACTGTTTTTTTCTGTGATATTATTAAGTTACTACTTATGTATATAAGAAAATATAAAATTCTGATTTATAAGACTGAAAATTAACGTACAGTGAACGCGTAATCAAGCGTATCATTCAGTACCAGTATGAACGGCCATATTTGCCCATGTCCCAATTATACTGATACCGTTATACTGATTAAGAGGGAACAGGGCCTGCGATTCTCCATACAATTTCAGCTGTCCGTATTCACCTTTTTTCTTCCTGAATATTGCCTCTAGAACAATTTTTTTTTTTTCATATGATCAAAGTCTGCTGTAGGCACGTCCTGTTATTTCTTTTTTTTTCAGCAACTAATTGGTAAAGAAAATATGACCGTTCAAAAAAAAAATTACAAATATCCCCCATTTTTTACCGCCATGATTAGAGGACTACCAGACAAATTCGAAAAGTTTTTAACATAAATGAAAATGATATGAACATGACATAGTCTTTCTTAAAATTTTAATGTAAAAAATGATTGAATCAGCTCAGTTTTCGAGGAGAAAAAAGGGGAATACGAAACGTTGATCTCGTCAAAAAATTTGTGATTTAATCGGTCTGAGCTGCAGTTGTCCCTATCGCACTTTACAGGGGCAGACTTGAAGTAAGACGACGGCAATAGTTTCTTCAAAAAACAATTTTTCAAATTCCTCGCAGGCCCTGTTCCCTCTTAAGCTGTTTATTTTACAAATAATAACTGTTGATTTTTGTAACATGTCTGTAATTAAATTGCTGTTAAGATTTTAAAATGATTATTCATACGAACCATTGATTTTTGCATATATTTTAAGATTTCCAAATTTTATATTTTTTATATGTGTGTATTCCTGAATTAAATTATTTAAATTTGAATAAAGCTTTGAAAATTGTGTTTATGGTATGAATTTACTATGTAAATGTATATTCTTTGCTATTTATTGTAGTTATTGTTTTTTTTTTTAATAATTGCCGTTTTGTGTTTGTACCAGTTCTGGTACATTGTGTTATTAAGTGTCATATAAATTGAGCACTTTTTTTTATTTTTGCACTTGGTGGGCTTTCAAAAGTCAAGGAGACGAGAAAATAGAGCAGTTCCTCTTTGATTATGCAGAGAATGAAGATGGATTTGACGGTGAGGACGACAGCATTGCTGATCCTGATTTTGTTCTGGATTTGGAGGTGCCAATGGAAATTGACGATTTTGAAGAGGTTGATGGAGTGGATATTGACACCATCATTGAAAATATTGAGAGTTCAAGTAGTACTTCCCAATTGCCAACTCCTACGAAAACCTTACCTCAACCAGGACCATCATCTAGACCTGTATCATCAGGACGTAATCAAGCCAAGTTGGAAAAAAAAAACTCCAGCTAAATGAGCAACAACTCTTCTTTACAGGTGACGAAGACTTGCCAGCAGAGTTTCTAGAACTTGATATTCAAATGAAATGAAATTGTTTATTCTGTAAATAGAATATCGGAATCACTTTTACATGTCATATAAAAAAATATTAAAAATAAGCTAGATGAGTTCGGCGTTTCCTATCTGACTACTCTGAGAAGAAAGGCTGAAACAAACTCAGAGGTATCCGTTACAGTTCTTCTTCAAAATATTTCCTAAGGAACAATAAAAATAGCCAACCAAACTAACCTTTACCTCGTGCAGAAAGATACCAACATGCCATTCCGGATCACAGAAACCGATATCGGTCTGGTTTTCACAATGTCGTTAGTACATCTGCCAAGAGTGACGAAACATTGGAGTGGTGGTTTAGGAACTCCTCTAGTAAAAGACACAATTCGATAAAATCGGACGGTTTATTCACTTCAATGAAAACTCGAAAATGGTTCCTCGCGATCACGCAGACCTTGACCGCCTCTACAAAATCAAGTCAGTTGTGACAAACCTAAATGAAACTTGCCTCAATTCTCTTCATAAGAGCCACTGCTGACATCTGCTAAGTTTCGTGAAGAGATTGGTATGCTGCTTTGTAAGATGGGGATAAAACGTTCAACGCCGAAGTATTGAACCAGATATCCAGGCGAAAAAACGCAAGGATCCAGCTCCGCCATGACCAAGTAGGTCACTGGCCAGTATCGGTCGAAAAACGGTCCATTACAAGCTCTCTAAATGCTCTGGTAAATCACAGACCATTTGTGAAAAGTGTGGAGTTGCATTATATAACAAAAAACAAAACAAATGTTTCAAAACGTTTCATACTTCGTTTTGGAATACATTGCTGCAATGTTCCCGTTATGGCACACTCCCTTTTTTATTTTTGCGAGGTAAGTACCTAATAAAAAAAATTAAATAAAAATACATCTTTTTTTCTAATATTTTTAAATGCTATCCTAAAAGCTACTTTTTATTCATTAATATTTTATTGAGTTATAAAGAGATAATCATCACCTCTCAGTGTTTTTTTTTTATAAAGAGACTTATCAGTCGACGTGGTAAAAAATGATCACCGAAGAGACAAAAAAAAATCCGGTGAATTGAGAACCTTCTCCTTTTTTTTGAAGTCGGTTATAAATCTAATATTTTCATTGCCCTCAACCCTATTGACCTGCTTCAGGTCCAAATCTGCCTATTGGACCGTTAACAAAAATAGATCTCTCATGATCTTCCCTTATCTTTGCCTCCTGTTCCGCTCTTATTTTTTCTCTTTCTAACTCGTAATCTCTCCAAACTGGTCTTCCATTTCCCACAAACTTGATGGTGGCTGCTTCGATCATCATTTCTCTGGCATCAGTTGGTTCATTTCCTGATACGGCCATCACTGCAGCGTATTGTTGTTCACAATAAGTCATTACTAAATATGGATCTTCTATCTTTATTCGTAATGACACCGAAGGCAATTTCATAGCGGCTGAAAAAGGGTTAAGTACACATGTTAAAAGTCGAAGTCAAAGTAGAATAATTTATTTCAATTAGGCACATAAAAGGCACTTTTGAACGTCAAAATTTACAGAAAATAGAATTGATTCTAGTCGTCCCTTCCAAAAGGTAGTTTCGTATGGAGAAGAATGGGCAAAAAAACTCCACCGTTACTCTTTTAAAATGTTTTACAACATTTTGTATACATTAATTATATGTGAAGACGATGTACCTGGAATAAGATTACTTTACCACAATAGGTAAAAATAATTAAAAATGAAGCAATTATAGAAAAATTAATTATGTAATGGATACATGGTGTTCACATAAAAAAAACAGTACACTTCGGGAGTGCCGACAGAAATGAAAACTTGAACAATTTTATTGCTCAGGAAATACTTTTAATGAGGTGTCGGTAACGGTCAAGAAGTTTATAGATAAAAGTGGAGACAACACTCTAGATACCTAAGTGAAGACGACTGTGGTCGGACGCTCTCTTTCTGAATACATATATAAGATAAAGACAACAAATATCACTGTCTCCTTCTTATTTATGTATTTAGAAAGAGAGCGTCCGATCATAGTCGTCTTCACTTAGGTATCTAGAGTGTTGTCTCCACTTTTATCTTTATGCTTCTTGGTAACGGTAACAGTGTGGCGAGTTCAATTGTTTTTTCCCATCTCAAAAATGCCCATCGCGACTAAAGAAGTTTTCACTCCTCTTGCTCAAAAAGGCTGTCATTGTAGAGTACCAGAGCGGGCAAAAAAAAGCATTTCTTGCTCTAGGGGAAAAAGTAATTTCTTTTTAATTTTTGCCTGTTCCAACGACCCTTGAAAAACGAAAAAGTCTTTATTCTTATGTAGAATAATCATGATTATGGCCTCGACTTATTACTGGTTCACAAAAAAGAAGAACATTTTATTTTTGAAAATGGAACTAAATGCGGCTATCTCTTCGGTAGAATGCGTGCATTGCGTTGCGGCTACAGAAGAAATAAAAACTTTTTACAAAAAAAAAAACAACCGACCTCCAAAAAAAAACTACAAAGTGAAAAATAACTTTAATTTCGGAAGTCGGTGTCTTGGGTATTGTATTTTCGTTTTTTGCCACCGACTTCCGAAATTAAAGTTATTTTTCACTTTGTAGTTTTTTTTTGGAGGTCGGTTGTTTTTTTTTTTGTAAAAAGTTTTTATTTTTCACTTTTTAGTTGTGGTACTTACCCCACACACATTCGAATACCACTACCTGCTACCAGTGACAGAAACTTATCATATCATCTACATACTAAGTGGGAAAAAAATACGTATTTTGTAGCTAACTCAAAAACTATCCAAGCAAAGTTAATAAAATTTATATGGGACCAATTCGAGAGCACACCCTTTCAAACAAAAAAAGAATTTTCAAAATCGGTCCACAATTGACAGAAAAATCGGTGGACATACATAAAAAAAAAAAAAAAAAAACAAACATACGCGACGAACATATAACCTCCTCCTTTTTGGAAGTCGGTTAAAAAAGGCATTGGCGCGAAATCTTTAGAATTTTTCTCTAATTACGAATTGAATTGGTGACCGTAATATATGATTTACAGCAGTGAAAATGTCATCATCTAGTGAGAACATCTTCACAGAGGACTGAAATTAAGTTGCCGGAAAAAACATCTCGTTAAATATCCAGAATTGTACAACTTGTAAGTAGGTACATTTAAATAAAATAAACTATTTAATATTGTATTGGATTATTTTATTTTCTCGCAATCGTAGTGAAAAGTAGAGTGTAACACACGGCGCTAAAATCCATTATAACTCGGTTTCTATTTACTCCCTCGCTAAAGCTCGGGAGTAAAACTACCTCGTTACAATGGGTTATTTTAGCCCCTCGTATAACAATCTACTATTTCACTTCAAAAATACACATAA
The DNA here is from genome assembly GCA_963680765.1 of Agrochola lychnidis. Taxonomy (NCBI): domain Eukaryota; kingdom Metazoa; phylum Arthropoda; class Insecta; order Lepidoptera; family Noctuidae; genus Agrochola; species Agrochola lychnidis. The sequence goes on along the minus strand of OY796868.1, from coordinate 8,773,763 downwards.
ATATATCATAATCCCCAAAAGGATTAGGCAGAGGTAAACTAGTCTAGTAGGTACACCCACATTTCGCCAGTTATGTATAAGTCCCATGCAATAGGGTGCGAGCCTATTGCTATCAAGCGGGCACGAATCCAGACTCCGGGCTGCTACTGAGAAATTCCTGATGGAAAAGTCAATAACACCTGGGAGTCGAACCCAGGGCCTCATGCTCAGCAGTAGCGCTTGCGAACACTAGACCAATGAGGCAGTTTAGTAGAGTTAGGTAGGTATATTATCGAAGAAATGAATGTAATAAATATTTATAGTTCTACCACAGATTAGACACAGATGAGACACACACACACACACAAACAGATATACACCCACACACACCCCCCCACACTACACACACACACCGCACACACACACAGATGGTTCACCCCGCAAAATCATTTAATTAAAAAGCGACTCTTGCTACGACACAATAAAGTCGAGGTTTAAGGCTGGGAAATACGTCAGATTTTTTCATCAGATAGTCGGATCTGATAGTCTGATCCGGCTATCAGAACAATGCAAACTATCCGACTAAAGGATCGGACGTGTGTTGAATGTTCAAACAATCAAATAACTTCTCTCGCTCTGGGCGGAGCGGGAGCGCGTGTCAGACTCTTACTGACCCACCCTTCAGATGCCTTGTTCCTTCAGATGCCTATATTGCCAGGTGCCACGGTAACCCTTTTGAAACAACCCGCAACCCCGGCAAGCATCGACCAGTCTCACTAAGGGGTATCGTATTACCCAGTTACTGGATTGTGGAGGTCAGGTAAAATACTAAAATTCATCTGCATCCGGTTAGACTGGAAGCCGACCCCAACAAAGTTAGGAAAAGGCTCGGTAGACTGATATTGCATTGCGAGTCACCGGTAGAACCTGTTTGTCCTCAGGCCGCTGTAATTCACATGCGGTTTCAATATCACTTTTTAAATTGGCCTCTCGTAGTTTTGACCACTAAGGTCTTGGCTGCTTAACCGGACTTTCCTGTTGGTGCCATAAGCTTCTACACTTAGAGCTTCCAGCCAGGAGCTTTTTCAAACTATTCTAAAGTAAAATTAAGCGAGTGCTCGCTAAGGGCACCCCCTGTGGGGTACGAACCTCGGCTTAGGGCGTCGCTGGGGGGAGGACAGCAAGAAGGGACAGGCTGGATCAAACTTAGATTTCATCATGATTATTATGCGAGGTATTTAAAGCTACGTGCTCAGCTGCAACAACTGCTGGCACCTCATTTTCGAGCAAGGGTCGGTAGGGATTCAGTATCACTAAGCTTGTAATGCTTATATATATTGCACTGCAATGTTGTATTTACAACTCTCGCTCTAGCTGAGCGTTACAGCCGTGATAATCTGTGGTATGACCGTCAGACTGCTAAGTCATAGATCTCGAGTTCGAACCTAAGGCACGCACCTCTGACTTTTCGGATTCATGTGCATATTGTTAATTATCACTTGCTTCAAAAACGGTGAAGGAAACCGGCATGCCTGAGAGATATTTCTTGATGGCATGTGAAGCCAGTTCAGAGGCCAATGGGCGGCATACAAACTCTGACACCAGGTTAGTCACTAACCCGGGTCGACGGCGCGTTATGTTCCACGCGCGCCTCAAAGAGATGTCAGCAGAATTGACGGGGTCCGCTAGGGCCGATGCCTGCCGGGGTTGCGAATAAGGCCGAAAGGGAAATCATGGCCCCCGGCAACATGGTTAAAAAAAGGTTAGTCACAAACCACAAGAAAGAAAATGATAGAGAATGCTGGGCGTTGAAAATTCAACAATGCGCTTCTATGTAGACATTACATTTAAAGGTATTGTCTAGTCTTAGTAAATCGGGCATAATCCCGAATTTCATGGGCATCAAAATGCGCGCTGTCGACCAAGAGAAGTTTATTATTATATAATATGTTGACTTGCTTTTCTTTTCTTTGATTTTGTTTTAATTTTCTTAGGTTTTTCAAACTTTTGATTTACCAATAATTTCTTGACTCTACTGTTTTGCAAATTAACATATCCTATCGAGAGCCGGGACCTTCCTACCTTAGACAATTTTTTCTATTTAAGATTGTGCATTTTATTAACCAGTGCCTATAATAAGATGTTGAGATAAGTAAAGATTTATGATTATTCTACTATATCTTATTATGTAATATTATAAACGCGAAAGTTAGTGAGGATGGATAGATGGATGGATGTTTATTACTCTTTCACGCAAAAACTACTGAACGAATTTGGATGAAATTTGACACACAGATAGTTTATAACCTAGAATAACATATAGGATACTTTTTATTCCGGTGGTACACACAGCTACACATCAAGCTATAAATTTCCAGTTTAGGTTGATCTGCTTATACTGGAAATGTTTAGCTTGATGTGTAGCTGTGTGTACGTTCCCGTAGGATTATTTTCGACCACGACGCGGGCGAAAGCTAGTTATTATTGTATAAAGCAGTCAAAGGTTAGAACTTACATGTGACAACGCTCGGTACCTCGTGTTTCCCTATAACATCGAACAAGCCCCTCTTGTCGGATGCAATCAGCAGCGACTCAATTTCTCCTTTCATTAAAAGTTTAGTTTTGCTCCAGTCGACAGTTTTGTTCAACATTTTGCCGTATTTTAAATGATATTCATTTACCAGCTGCAACAGAGATTCATGCCTCATAAAATGTCTCAAAATAATTACTGAGAGCATTGAGCAAATGAGCGTTCTCTATTTTCACCCAAGCGGAGGTACTGCTTGGGTGAAAATAGGGAATGCTCATTTGCTGCATAGAACATATATAGGACAGTTCATACTAATTCCCTGCATAGTATATACTAATTCCATGCTGCCATAATAGTACTCGTACATACTAATTCCCTGCTGCTATGTCATTCTAAGGTAGCCAGTAGTAGTATCTTGTTCTAAACTTTTGGCAACCTAGCTAGATCGATTTTTCGACCCCATAAACCCCTATATTGCAACTTTCATCGAAATCCTTAGAGCCGTTTTCGAGAACGTGATTATAAATATACATATTATAATATACAGGGTGTTTGGCAGAACTTTGAACATACGAAAATGGTGGATAGGTGGGGTCATCTGCTACTTACTCAGCCCTAATTTATTTGGCCCTGGCCCCCTGGACATTTTTTTTTAATGCAGGTTGAAATTAGGATTTAAGTATTTTTTACATCTGTCTGTTATAATAATCTGCCAATATTAAAGATTTAAAAAAAAATGCCTGTTTTACCCATTTTTTTTAATAAAAATTACACTTTAAAGTTAAGAAAGTTGTGAAACTAGAAGAAAGCAAAAAAAAAATTTTTATCCAGGGCGCCAGGGCCAAATAAATTAGGGCTGAGTAAGTAGCAGATGACCCCACCTATCCACCATTTTCGTATGTTCAACGTTCTGCCAAACATCTTGTATATTATGTACAGGGTGGCAGACAAATCGACGCGAAAACTGTTACCATGAATCAGGGTTGGCATAAAAGAAACAAGTTATTTTAAAACACGTATTTTAAACAGTGTTTAAAACAGTTTGAAATAATACAATGTTTTTTATTAAGTGTTTAAAATCACAGTATAATACAAGTTTAAGAAAATGTTTTAAACATCAAGAAAAAAATGTTTTAAATAAATTAATTATATTAGGCGTGATCGATCAGTGTGGACAGTAAATTTGATAAATCGCTCAGCGAAAAAAAACAAAAAACTCTTGTTTAAAACATTTTGAACTGTTTATTTTATAAAATTTAAATAAAACTGTTTTTTTCCAACCCTGCCATGAATTCAGTACTTGATTCTGAACCACCCTGCGTTGAAATTTATCGTCGGTTATTTTTTTTTAAATCTGCTGGTTCATAGAAAACTGCAATACTTACGTGGTCAAAATGTATGGAACAGCTGACTTTTTTTTAAATAACTCATTATCTGTCACGATGCCTCATTGAGGTGGATAACAATTAAAATTCTATTGTGTCTCGTTAATGACAGTTGAAAGGATAGGGCAGGGGGGAAGGACCAAGCCCGGGTCGACGGCGCGTTGTGTTCCACGCGCGCCTCAATGAGATGTCAGCAGAATTGACGGGGTCCGCTAGGGCCAATGCCTGCCGGGGGTTCGAAGAAAACCAATAGGGAAATCGTGGCCTCAGGCAATAGGGCAACCGAAGGAACACGGGTGGGTTTTAGTCAGAGTTTTAATAATATAGGTGACCCAAAGGAGTTCTACGCCGAGTTCTTTTCACTATTAAACACGCAATTTAATGACACTTTTCCACTAAAGACTAAAAGTATTTACACAAAGTTCTTATTTAGTGATTGGGCGACTCCAGGTATTCGTAAAAGCAGGGAAAAACTATTTGAACTTTATGGCTTAAAGCAACATATGGATAATACAAACTTTCATAAGTATGTTGCAAAATATTCAAAAACTTTTAAAAGTGTTTGCAAAATAGCCAAAGCTCTGCATATTAGCAATAAAATAAAATCAGCTGATGATAAAATAAAAACTACCTGGCAAGTAATAAATAATGAAACGGGTAGGAAAAAACAACGAAATACTGAATTTAATTTAAAGACTGCACATGACCCCATTAACTCAGATATAGAAATAGCTCAAGAATTTGAAAACTTTTTTGCTAATATTCCTCTTAAAACTACTGAAGCTTTAAATTCCTCACCCGCGCTTTCAGCTGCCTTACTTAGACAGAATGTGAAGGCATGCCCTTTGGAGTTTAGGTTTCAGCATACAAACCCCCAGGCTGTTATAAAAGCTTTTAAAGATCTTAAAATTAAATCAACAGAAGATCTCTGGGGAATGTCTGTAAAAGTCTGTAGATCTATTATCGAAACCATTGCGCCCTATTTAGCTTACATATTTAATACCAGTGTAGACCAAGGAGTCTTTCCGGATCTCATGAAACACAGTAAAGTAGTTCCATTGTTCAAATCCGGTGATAGTAAAGAACCCAACAATTATAGGCCTGTGTCAATTCTGCCAGTTCTCAGTAAGGTGTTTGAAAAGTTGATGCTCAATCAAATGTTACGTCACTTTAATAAAAATTCCATCTTTCATGAACAACAGTACGGTTTCACCAAAGGGCGTTGTACTACAGACGCCGGTGTCACCCTAATAAAGAACATTTTTAAGGCCTGGGAAGAAGCACAAGATGCCATTGGAATCTTTTGTGACCTTTCGAAGGCGTTCGATTGTGTAGACCATGAGACACTTCTGCAGAAACTAGAACACTATGGGATTAGGAATACAGCTCTTGATTTACTTAGATCATACCTGAAAGATAGAAAGGTTAAAGTTCAGGTAAACGGCGTAAACTCATTAGGGTCTGAAATGGCAATGGGCGTTCCTCAAGGTTCGATATTGGGTCTATTCCTCTTTTTAGTTTACATTAATGATTTACCCCAAATACTTCAAAATCAACCGAAGATGGTGTTATTTGCAGATGACACATCATTAATCTTTAAAATAAACCGACAATCACAAAATCTTGACGACGTGAATAGCTCTATTCTGCAAGTCCAAGATTGGTTTACGGTAAATTATCTGGTACTTAATAAAAAAAAAACCAAATGCATTAGATTTAAATTACCTAATGTTAAAAGTAGCGAATGTGACATCATATTGAATGGAGGAAAACTGGAATTTATTAATCAAACGGTTTTCCTGGGAATCACGCTAGACGAGAAATTACAATGGGGACCTCATATAACATCTCTTGCGGGGCGGTTAAGCTCGGCCGCTTATGCTGTTAGAAAGATAAGACAGTTAACAGATGTAGAAACCGCGCGTTTGGTCTATTTTAGCTACTTCCACAGCATTATGTCATATGGCATTTTACTGTGGGGTCGGGCTGCTGACATTGAATCCATCTTTATTTTGCAAAAGAGAGCTGTCAGAGCCATTTATAATCTACGTCGCCGCGAATCTCTCAGGGAACTTTTTAAAAGGATTAATATTATGACGGTACCTTGCCAATTCTTTTATGAAAATATTATGTATGTAAGGAAAAATCCACATCTCTTTAATAAAATAAGTGATAGACATAATTTTAATACTAGAAATAAAGATAAACTAGATCAACCATTTTTCAGGTTATCTAAAGTACATACATCTTTTATGGGGTACTGTGTTAAATGTTACAACAAAATACCTTGTGAAATATTGCAATTAAAGGAAAGAAAATTTAAAACTCATATAAAAAGTACACTTTGTAAACAAGCATATTACAAATTAGAGGATTATATCCAAGATAAGAGTGCTTGGAAACATGCTGGTCCTGCTCCATAGGACAATTTAGAATCAAGACAAAATCAAACTGGTTGCTAATTTAATTGTAAAATTTATTACTTTGTGTTTTTAAGTATGACATTGATTTTACATTCTGTGATTACTTCCTTACACACTGACTTATTAATTGTAACATTTTAGGAAAATCGTCTACTTTTACAATGTTTGTAAATATGTAAGAACCATGTATCTGTCACAAATTAAATTATCTATCGTTGCTTCATTTTTAATTTTTTTACCTATTGTGGTATAGTAATTTTATTCTAGGTGTATCGTCTTCACATATAATAATTATTTAACAAATGTACGTACATATACAAACAATATTGTAAAACATTTTAAAAGAGTAACGGTGGAGTTTCTTGCCCATTCTTCTCCATACGAAAACTACCTTTTGGAAGGGGCGACTAGAATCAATTTTATTATTTTGTAATTTTTGACGTTCAAAAGTGCCACACATGGGCCTATTTGAAATAAATGATTTGACTTTGACTTTGTAAGAGTCTGACACGCCCTCCCGCTCCGCCCAGAGCGGGAGAAGTTATTTGATGATCTCCCACACAAAAAAAAAAAAAAAGGGGGGATTCAGAATCATATCTGAATCCATGGTAACAGTTTTCGCGTCGATGTGCCTACCACCCTGTATTATACAAATATTGGTGATTTAATTCAAAACAAATTATTATAGTTACAACAACAACCCTTTATAGAAAAAACTAACTGACACTACCCAGCTGTTGGTATAACACACGGAATTTTTAGTTTTAGTTCTTTTTTTGCCTTATCAGAGCGTCGGTAACCGATGCGTACTGTAAACAGGGTCAAATTAAATTAACTAGCCAAACCCCGACGAGACGTGATGAGTACTCAAAGCATTTATTTCAATTAAACCATTAACAAGCACTTTTGAATTGTCAAGGAATCGGTCAGTCAGAAATATGAAGCTAGTTGCCCATTCCAAAGCGTAGTAGGTACCTATGGAGAAGAACGGGCAAGAAACTCCACGGACAATCATTTAAATAAAAAATTGTTACAAAATATTGGTTACATCATTCATGTTGAAATTATACATATGAGAACAATGTAGAAAGACGTGCACTTTAGAAGCGTCTGTAATAAAAAGATAAAACAAAGAACAATTCGAAAATTAAAAATAAGCCATGGCAGCTAAGAGATGACCAGTCCCAACTGACGGCGCCCGTTCACGAACATAACGCATGGATTAGCACATTCAGCTCAACCATTTTGAAGGGAGCTAAATGATCCAACACACACGCCACCATCAGCGAAACATCTGAGTGAGCATAACTTACTCACCACCGCCAGGGCACATTCAAATCAATGCAAGACATATTACCCGGTAAATGGTAACTCTTTAGTACGTAGTGCTCACACCTGTGCTATGCAATTATATAATACAAAGGAGATTGAGTTTATACAATGCAAAGATGGTCTTACAATCTTCAGCAGCTCCAATAGTATTTGCAAATGTTAATCAATTAGTTGTGGAGCAGGACCAGCATTGAGCCAAGCATTTTTATCAGCGATGTAATCCTGTAATCCTGCCTGCATAGTGTGCGTTTTATACAAGATTTGAATTTCGTCTCATTCAATTGAAGTAAGTGGGGAGGAATTTTATTGTAACATTTTAAACAGTATCCCATGAAAGATGAATCTACTTTAGCCAGTCTGAAACCGGCACCCTAATTGCGTAATACAACACAATCACAATTTGTTTCGATTTGAAACAGATTTCTAATCCATTGCTTCATATGTTGGAAAAAAAGTCTGTTCAACAACGTAAATAACGCAATGAATGTTGTTGAAATGTCAAAATGAAAAAAAATTCGCGAAATTGTTTACGAAAATGAGTTACGCAATTAGGGTACTGGTTGCACTAATAGGTCCCTATTTCTTGTACTATAGTTATGTCTATCACCTCTTTTGCTAAAAAGATGTAAATTCTTTCTTACGTACCTACATGATGTTTTCATAGATATATTGACAAGGTACCATCGTATCGCCGCCCCCGCAGAATAAACGCGCAAGTGTAAAAAGTCAATTTTACAGGAAAAATAAAAAACTTAAATTGATCCATAACTTTATGACTACACCGAATAGAAATTTGTTTTTTACGTCGTTTACAAGATTTTTTTTTTTTTGTAGATTATCTAATTAATGTTAAATGTTAAACAGGTACTGTTTTTAAGTCATTGATAAAAAAACATTTTACAGAAATGTTTTAGTTTTTTTTTTAACGTTAATGTTACTTTGAGTTATTTTTTCTTATCAACTATTGTCTTTTTTTTGTTTTGCAATGTAATATTACTTGCGTTTTTCGCAGTAAGTACAGTGATACCGTTAATGGGCCATTACGCGTTTATTCTGGTGCAGTCGAAAAAATTCTGATAATGTAATAGGTAATTAAGTTTTTACATCATCAAGGTCGGAATTATAACATTATGTTACGGTATATCGTGTGTATGCAACTTCGTAAATAATTGATGTACAAATCTGGAAAAAATTGAGGTGATGTATTTTGACCTATACATAACGAATATGGATTAACATCAAAACCGCCTCAATAGCACTTACGCGTTTATTCTGCGGGGGCGGCGATATGTTAATATCTTTAAACAGAGGACAGTTGAGAATGAGGACGAGAATGAGTCGAAATACAGCATGAAACGAGTTAAGAAAACTGATCAGTTGCACAAGGTGACGCATTAGTGAATGTGACTGATTAGCAGAGATCGGAGTAGGTAGATTGATTTGGAGTCAATGAACTGGCACGTATATATTAGTATGGATATGCCCCCGGGATTCCGGGATTTTGAAATTATTAAGATTGTTTTAAGGAATTTCAAATTCTGTAATGTGTAGAATAAAGATTACATCAATATGAATAAGAAATGTTTAACCCTTTTGCTGTCTTTTTAATAGTACATAGGTGATCGGACTCCAAGAAAAGGATAGTAAAACTATAAAAACAATATAATATATTTTAAATGTTTATCTATCGCATTCTTTAAATTTTTAATACAGTAGTTTAAAAATCCTTACTTTAAAAATATTTGATTCAATCCCGTAAGTACCAAAATGAATTCCCGGAAAAAGACTTATCCATGTTCTGATTTCTATGACTATTCATGATGCGAGTACGTAAAATCAATCTACCTACTCCGATCACTGCTTATTAGGGATAGCGACGACATAGCGAATGTGACGAATGGTCATCCTATCCTTTTATTTATGTAATACACAATACCAGCGATCATTGACCCCCAAAAAAAACATCAAATCTTTTTTAGGGTTCCATACCTCAAAAAAAAAGGAGCCCTTATAGGATCACTCGTGTGTCTGTCTGTCCGTCTGTCACAGCCAATTTGCTCCGAATCTAATGGACCGATTAAGTTGAAATTTGGTACATGTATGTATTTCTGTGACCCAAACACGAACGTATAACGTAAATAAATGAATTTTGAATATAGGGGTCACTTATGGGGGGCTAAACATAGTTATACAAAAATATGCAGAAGCTCATGAACATAGACTTCATCATCACGTGAATGTTGAGGCGATCCAACTCCTTGACAACACTGAATTAGTGCGAAGACTAAAAAGGGTTAAACTTTATGAGTTAGTTTAGTGCAATGTAAGTGAACTTAAACTGTAGTGCAAGTGCTGACTTTTACAAAGAACACGTGAATCAAGTGTCTCCCCTTAACTTATAATGAATAAGAAAGACGTTATTGGACGACTTCTTAATTTTAGTTACTTAGCAGTTTAAGTTATATTTAAATTACTTATTAGCTAATAAGCTAGATTGTAATGTGAATAAAGTACCACCAATTGTGAAACTTTATAAAGGGAAAAAAAAAACTTATGGGGGCAAACAAGAAAATTAAAAAAAAGTTTTGCTAACAGTAACGTGTGACATATCAAATGAAAGGGCTTGTTGCGAGGATCTTAAATGTATTTTTTTATATAATTTTAAAATAAATACTTTTAAAGATATTTAAGAAATTCGATGAAAATTGACCATTCTAGCCCTTATCTCCGAAACTACTGGATCTAAAATTTTGAAAAAAATACAAAGTATGGCTCTTTACTCATAAATTACAAGAAAACCTATAAAAAGTCTATGGTCTTAAAATAACATGGTAAATCTCTCAATATTGTGCGTACAAACTTACATTTGCAGTATGGCAGACCATGTATTTCAACTACAATGTTAAGTTTGTATTATGGATAAATTCATCCCAACTACGGAACCCTTCATTGTGCGTAGTCCGACACGCACTTGGCCGGTTTTATTTGCATAGTTTCGCTATCAAATTTTATTCGACTCTATATGTACCGGTATTTTGTAAAGTATCCACTTTAAATACTTTAAAGCCAGTTACACCACAACTCACCTTATTGGTTGGATACTCAAAAGTATGTTCTACTGCATATTCCATTTTCATATTAGCCCAGATAAAAAACGGCGTCCATTTCAAATTTACAACATCTTTTGGAGAAAATATTGCTCCAACAGCAAACTCGTCACAAGTGGTCCAGTTCCTAGACTCCTCTGGTCGTTTGGTAGTAATCTGGAACGAATTTTTTGAAAAGAACGGCCGTTTTCCGATCATCTGTGGTACTGGTGGCAGTACATGGGCGCCGGGTAGAGGTTTCTTTTTCGGAATGAATTGGCGCTTTGGAGGCAGCATTGCATTTCTGGCTTGCATCGTCGGTAAATCATACCATTTCAACATTGTATGATTCACCTGTTTCTCTGGATTTAAAAACCTGTCTGACAGCAGTTCTTCTTTCGGGCTGCGCTGTCCGAAAATTGAAGGTATATTGAGATTTACAAACATAAGATTTTTAGGTTTGGTCTTCTGCATCAGTTCTAACGCTTCTTTTCGGTCTTTCGGCCTTTTCAGAGTCAGTTCTAAAAAGTCTAGTGGCTGTTGCATTGGTGAGAAGGGGTCTCCATAGCCTTCTCGAGTAATGTGTCCAAAAGGCACAGGTTCGTCGAATTTCGGTGGGTCCATTTTTCTCGGAAAGTTCGAATAACTGTCGTAGTTGTCAAAGTCCAAGACTCCTTCTCCAGTCTTAGCAAAAACGAAGACGAAAACGCACAACAAAACTCTCATTTTTTTCGAATTGTAATGAAACGAAACGATAAAATTTCTTTTTATTATAGGTTTGACCGAAGACGCAGGGGTGCTCAACTATTTTCTAACATTCAATTTTATCGCATCTACGTGTGTCTGTGAGCCTTTTTGGGTAAATCATGGAAACTTATTGTTGACTAGCTTTACCCGGCCCGGCTTTACAAGGGTAGCACTAAGTAGTTATGTACAGCACAATTACCTACCCTACATACCCACCTACTTACCTACCTACAAACCTACAAACCTTGTCCTGAAACCAACGAACATAACAAAAACTTAGTTATCCAATTTGGTGTAGTCGTTCGGAAGGTACATACATTGACCCGTCAGACATTGTCCTATAAAAATTTCAATCTTGATTTTTAGGATGTTCCTTTAGGTGTTTCATAATTTTCTTTTTTCCTTATCCACCCCAGATGGCGAAAAAAACAAAAAAAAAATTCAAATCGGTCGAGCCATTTTCGAGACTAACGCACGGCAGTTAATTTTTATATATATAATAGATACATAGTTACAACCTATTTAATAAATTTTGATTAGTCTCATATCTACACTACAATGTTTTTTTTCTATTTCTACAAACACGGTACGAAAATTACAAGTTTTTGCGTCAATCACACAATTGAGTTTAGGTATGAACGATTTGATCTTAGTAAGATACACCAGAAACTAGAAACCATATTATGCATTAATTGGCTACACCAAAAACTGCTTTGAATAAATCATAAAATTAGGTAATATTCTCAACAACGAGAACTCAGTAGCTGGGTCAGTTTTTTTGATCAAATAAGTTCCCAAATTCGAGCTACGTGACACATCTGTTTTGCCGTCATCATTTCCATGAATAAATGTGCCAAAATCACCCATCCTCAACTAGGCCTAGTTATTTTAACTTGTCATGTACATGTCGGTACTGAGAGTGTACACTCTTCACAACTAATTCATTTTAATTAACAAAAAAAATGCGCGTTCAACACCGTACACGTGATAGAAGTGAAACTTCAATAAGAGAGATTTAGTGTGAGTGACTGAGAGAGCTATAGGTATCTTTCTTCTCTATCATGTAACGGTACCTAAGCGTGACGCGTCCTTGAAATTTCCCGCTCAATTCTCGTCCAATTATCGAATCGCCGCTTAAGAGGCCGGCGACACGGCTCGCAACTACAAATCGAGATACTTGCAAAATTCAATTCCAAGCACGTTGCGCTAGTGTGAGTGCCTGTCGGAGCGATATACACCTGCAGTGAGCAATACTATCACGCACACATTGACAATTATTGCTTGACGCGATAGTACTACTGACTTTCGAAAATTTATGATAAATTTGGATGTGTTCCGTAATACAAAAAATTATGAATGAAAACTTAATGTATTTCCATTTTTTTTTTCGATAATTTGTAACTTGATAACATAAACTATGCTTCTGCGAAAACAATATTACCAATATTGTTGTTTATAATACAGAAAAAAACAATATGAAAACATGTCACTTACGCTGTAAAAATGTACCAAATGCAATTCGCTTACACTTCATTTAAAGGTAAATTTTTGGAAATATAAAGTCGTAGGAGCCTAGATAAATACTGTCTCAATCCGAATATCAAGATAATATGGTGGAAATATGCTCAAATTGCAAATGATTAATATACTACGTTTGTATGGACAATTTATGCGTCGCCGCATCCTTAAGGAGTTTCACTTCAAAAACTTTTGACACAAATCTAACCTATGTTTAATTTCCTTTATGGAAAATGTTGGCGACTCCAATATTTGTAAAACATGTCATTTGACACCCCTAGCTTGTTTGCTTCCGTATGCAAACTGACTCATTGTGTTGCTGTGTTTGACAAAACTAACGTTTACATAACTATCATCAGTTAGGTGTCGATACACGCTATAGTGGTTCCTGTGATTTGCACCACCTTCAAATAAGTTCCAGTTAACTGATTTAACTTATAAGTAAAATAATTTCATGTATTTTTTACCCACAACGGAACGGAGACGGTATATGCGTTTGGGATGAGAGGATATTTGTGCAAATCCAAGTTGCCATTTTTCTCCAAAACTACTAGTCCGATTTTGATGCAGTTTTCAGTTATGGGTTTGAGTTTGATTGGTGCATGTTCTTAGTTAGGTGTTACGGTGACAATTCATCAGGGGGCGTTGCAGCAAAAAAAATTTGTGCAAATCCATGTTGCCATTTTTCTCCAAGACTACTAGTTCGATTTTGATGCAGTTTTCAGTGATGGGTTTGGGTTTGATTGGTGCATGTTCTTAGATAAATGTTACGGTGACAACTCACCAGGGGGCGCGGCAGTAAACATTTATTTGTGCAAAACTTTTATCCTTTTTCAATTACTTTTAACCGTCGTGAGTTTTATCAAAATATTTAATTTTGCTTTTTATTATCAGGTGTATCCTATCGGAAAATGTGACAAAACGGTGGTATATAAAAATAAAAGTTTTAAAAACTAAAACCCAACTACGACAAAAAGTCAACTAAAAAGGCACCTATAAACATAACATCACAGACAGACAAATTAAAAATCCGGAGTCACACGTGTTAGGGCATAAATCGAACAGATTACGTGTGACTTTATTAAATTATTTTGTGGTTTATTATATATATATTTGAAATGTGCTAATTAAGCCCTTTCATTTGATACTCATCATATCATTAAATATTTTTTTAGTTCGTAACTTTACGTCCTCCCGAGGGCGCCCTCTGGAGGACATAAAGTCATGAACTGAAAAAATATTATAAAACATAAAATATTCAATTTAATGTGACGTCAAATGACTCATTATCTGTCACGATGCCTCATTGAGGTGGATAACAATTAAAATTCTATTGTATCTTGTTAATGACAGTTGAAAGGATAACCAGCGGACGATCAAGACGCTTCCAACGATACCTCATTTGTCAAATTATGATGATTAGTTTAGAAGTTACGAGGGAACAGATTAACATAAATACATACATACATACCGGTCAAAATCATAACCTTCCTTTTTGCTTCGCCGTAGTCGGGTAAAAATTAGTCTTATATGATTGAATTAGCTTCTGCCCGCGACTTCGTCCGCGTGAAATTTCTTATTCTCCCGACACATCGTGTCGCATCGCATCATCTGCCCGCGCTATTGCTTCATTTTCGCTTAGCGTTCTTTATGACTTTTTCTCAGTGCTCAGCTCCTAAGAGTCCTAGCCTAGCATGATGTTAAATAGTTTTCCTCAAGAATTGGTTTATCAAATGCAAAATTATTTTGTTAAACCCGATTGGTAGTTTATTTTTATTTTTTTATTCTATTCGGGAAACTTACAGCTAACTTACACAGTGGTGCCGATTCCCTTGTTCACAAACTAAACTAAATTTAAGTTCAGTGCATCTTTTTCTTTCTATTTCATTAAGAAAAGGACAGAAGATAAATTTTAGTTTAGTCCTGTCAAATTAATCAGCGCCTGTCACTCTCCATAGCTACATGTTTAGACGTGATTAAAAACTTGCCGACTAAAATTACGTCAATTTACGTCAAGCGCTGATTAATTTGACAGGACTAAACTAAAATTTATCTTCTGTCCTTTTCTTAATGAAATAGAAAGAAAAAGATGCACTGAACTTAAATTTAGTTTAGTTTGTGAACAAGGGAATCGACACCATTGTTCATAAATAATATAAAATTAAAGGCCATTTACAAGTTTTCACTGATAAACACGTAACATAAAAACCGGCCAAGTGCGTGTCGGACCACGCACAATGGAGGGTTCCGTAGTTGGGATGAATTTATCCCAAAAACAAACTTAACTTTGTAGTTAAAAAAGATGTTCTCCCATACGGAATGCATTTAGCCAGCAGGGGGGGGACACTTGACTCTAACAAAAATTTAGCTCTTTAAAGCTTAATATTTCGCAAACGGATCCATGAATCCAAAAATGGTTTTCACACACTCATAATGTTTTTAAAGGACCTTTCCAATGATACTCCAAACAAAGGGACAGAAAAAAAAAACATTACCACTTTACGTGTACACGTAAAGCGGTGATGTTTTTTTTTTCTGCACAGGTACATTGAAAAAAAAAACTTATTTTTATTTTACCACTTTGTCGGCGTAATTAATATATACATCCATGCCAAATTACAGCTTTCTAGTACTAAGGGTCTCGGAGCTAGACCGTGGACAGACAGACAGACAGACATGACGAAACTATAAGGGTTCCTTGGTTACTACGGAACCCTAAAAAGAGAAAAAATATGTCGGTAGAAAATACCTATTAAACATATATTAGGAAAAAAAATAGTACACGATAAATCTATACATATAATAAAATCGTAGCGATGTCAAAACTGTACATTGAATATTTTTGAAAAAAAGTAATTGCTACGAGGTCGGGGATCGATTCTAATGCCGAAAATATTTTTTTTAGAATTTTTGTCTGTTTGTCTGTTTGTCTGTATGTATGTTCCAGCATGGCGCAAATTCTACCGGACAGATTCTGATAAAATTTTACATAGATATTCCCTGTGTGTCTGGTCAAACTATAGGGTATAAACTATCACGCTATTTACTATGGGGGACGAGCAATATTACATTATGTCGTATTTGTATGTTCTAGCATGACGCAAATTCTACCGGATAGATTCTGTTAAAATTTTACATAGGTATTCCCTATAAGTCTGGTCAAACTATAGGGTATAAACTATCACGCTATTTACTATGGGGGACGAGCAATATTATATTATTTTCGTATTTTTGGAAAAAAACGCGCCGAAATATTAGGATATTGCAGATGATTATCGATTTAACTTTTTAAATTATTATCATCACGCTATACCTTTATGGAACTAAGCAGTCAATCGTGAAATATATAGGAATGGCTATTTTAGGGAAGTTTCTATGAAGCAATTAACTCAGCGGTTGGATGGTTGCTTTGCAAACATGGGGTTGTAAGTTCGATTCCCAACTGCGGTTTTTTGTTTTTCTTTTTTTTTCACATTTTGTACTACTATTTTTTTTTTGATTATGTATCCATACATATAATAAAATCGTAGCGAAGTTAAAATTGTACATTGAATATTTTGAAAGAAAGTTATTGCTACGAGGTCTGGGATCGATTCTTATGCAGAAAATTTAGTTTTCAGAATGTTTGTCTATTTCAACTGTAGGGTATAGACTATCACGCTATTTTCTATGGGGATGAGCAATATTACATTAAATCGTATTTGTATGTTCTAACGTGACGCAAATTCTACCGGATGGATTCTGTTAAAATTTTGCATAGGTATTCCCTATAAGTCTGGTCAAATTGTAGGGTATAAACTATCACGCTATATACTATGGGGGACGAGCAATATTATATTATGTTCGTATTTTTAGAAAAAAACGCACCAAAAGATTAGGATATTGTAGATGGTTTTCGATTTAACTTTTTAAATGATTATCATCACACTATACCTTTATGGAACTAAGCAGTCAATCATGAAATGTATAGGAACGGCTATTTTAAGTAAATTTCAACGAAGCAATTAAGTCAGCGGTTGGACGATTGCTTTGTAAACATGAAGTTGTCAGATCGATTCCCATCTACGGTTTTTTTGTGTTTTTCTTTTTTTTACATTTTGTAATACGAGTCGATTGTTTTTTTTTTTTTTGTAAAAAAGTTTTTATTTCTCGCTTTTTAGTGGGTCAATTTGTAATTTGTCTAAGTTACATTAGCTTAATGCCAACTGCTCATCACCTTTTACAAAATATTGCTTTTCCCGATGCAGGGACGTTCATCGTTGAAAGTTCTCCTGGTACTTCACCATCAACTCCACTTCTCCTTATGCATTGTGACGAGGATAAATTGCATTGCAACCTATTAAAGTAATCGAATCGCAACCCGTGAAATACTTATTATTTAGTAGTTCCGGTGGCTATTTGTGGTCATCATCATCAGTTCCACTTAAACAAATAGTGCTTTCCAAGAGCAACTGCACGAGTTATTATAAAAAATACCCAAATTGCTATAGGTTTGCCTATAATATTTGAAGAGTTCCCTCTATTTATCTAGGATGCCATCATCAGATCCTGGTTTCCTTATCATGGTACTCCCTTTAAAATATTTCCTTTCCAACAAAAAAAGAATCATCAAAATCGGTTCAAAAACGGCGAATTTATCCGCGAACACACATAAAAAAATATATACGGTCGAATTGAGAAACCTCCTTTTTTTGAAGTTGGTTAAAAAGAAAAACTTCGTAAGCTATGGGAAACTGCTACGTTACAAGTACTTTACAGTCACAAAACATTCAAGGTTGTGTTCTGATCATTTTAGAGCTAAAGACTATAGGAATAAAAGGAATTTTACATATTTTGACAGCAGATTTGTCCTAGCGATTTTAAAATCTGTGTGTGGATCTTCTGGAATCGTTTAAGATTCCCATCAATTTAAAGAGCAACGAAACGCCTGTTTGTGGGGTGTCACGCAACAGTAACAAGGGATGTGTGCTTAGGGATTGCGCTTCATCGTATGGGATGAATGCATTATGGCAAAAAGAAAAGCAGTGGAAGCTGTAAACAGAACCCTGCAGGACATCCGCAGGAACCAAGACATGATTACAGTGTTACAGTCCTGACTGACAAAGTGAATACTTCGTTGAAAAGGTCGACTCTACGGTCGAGAGTTCATAGACTGCGCTTGACCATCATCATACGAGCTCGGCTTGGCGGGAATTCAAATGCTCAAGAATTCTCCGATGTTCTTCTAAAAGTTGTTCGAGGCACTCTACCAGAGACTCTTGGTAAAGTAGATCCCACTTAAGAAGATCTTATTCGTCTGGTATACGGGGACATCAGTCAAATACCGTACCAAGAGAATTCTTGGGCGTGTTTCCATTTTAACTCCGAAAATGATCAAGCTGCAGCGATCAACCACAGTATTCTCTCACAAATTGAAGGGAGTGAAATGATATACACCTCCATTAATACTAATGTGGAGGAAGATTATGCCGCACATTACCCCGTAGAATTTCTCAATTCGCAAATGGCAAGTGGACTTCCGTTTGTTCATCTGTGTAACGGAACCCGGCTCAAAGTTACGTCTTTGCAGAGAAACGTCATCGAGGTAGAAATTCTAACAGGTTATGGCGATGGTGAGACAGTGTTTATAGCGCGTATACCACTAATTCCTCAAAATTACCAGTTCAAGCGTATGCAGTTCTCTCGGAGCGTATGCTTTGCGATCAAAAAGTCACAGGGTCCGACACCGAAGGCTGAAAGTTGCGGGTGTCAACCTCAGGACAAGCTGCTTCTCACACGGAAGTTTCGCTTGCTCCCGAGTCACCATTCCTGACTCTGCATATTTTGACTGCTGAGAATAAAACTACAAATGTAGTAGGTATACAGGGATGTTTTATAAAAATGTGGCTGTTATTGTAGTATATTGTGGTATCTTACGACTTCCACGTGAACGAAGTCGCGGGCAGAAGCTAGTTACAAACTAAAAATCAGATTTTGCTAACAATTACTTTTCCAATTACTTTTTTTTATTATTTTACAGTTCTAGAGATTAGTGCGTTCAAAAAAACAAAAAATAAACTCTTCAGCTTTATTATTAGTATATTTGAGTCTCAGTAATAATTTTTCTATGAGCACAAAACGCAAAATTATATGAAAATGAATCGACGATTCACTTTTAGCGACGTTTCGATGAACTGAAAAGTCACATTAGTACATTAGGGATGATGACTAAAAATATATTTTTTGTCCGTCTTGTATATTAGTAAAAAAATATTGGACACAATTTTTTTATTTTATCATAAGATTACTGCCATGACGTCACGAGTATGTAAATGTTATACTTAGGTAGGTACCTACTTGTGACGTAGCGACCCCCACTCGGAACTTATTAATATGATAAAGCAAAAAATACGTCTAATATTTTTTATTATCTGACTGACGGACTTTTTAATTCTGAAAAAAAGACTTTCTAATTTCATTTTTTGACCTACTTGATTTGAATTCATACGTTCACAAAATGTATGGAATACCTGCTCTAACTCGACAAAATGTGTAGAATAGAAAATATTTTTTTGTAGAAGTTAAATGCCAACCAAAATAATCACAATTCATCTATTTGTGCAGGCACTGCTTCTGCCTAGTTTTTTTATTTATTTTATTTTTTGGAAAACTTACAGCTAAACAGACACAACAAGTTATAGTTGTGAACAAAATATGGCCAATTACAAGTTTTCACATGTAGTTTAAGGCTCCGTGCTGCCGCACCGCACGAAATCACTGATTTTGATCAATTTTGTTTATTCGTTGTGAGAAAGGGGACGAGAATTTAAACAAAATTATTTGTGATTTGAAAAGTCCAATTCTTCGTCTTGTACATAGGGGAAAGGAATTTTTGAAATAAATTAAGGATTCGTGGGAAATCACTAAAATTCGCAACAAGTTTTCCAAAAAATGACGCGAGACTGACGTTTGATCGTTTCGTTAGAAGAAACTGCTTTTGATGTTGAAAATTAAAAAATATCATCAACATCATTATATGGTCTACTTGTACATAGGGGAACCACTTTTTTCAACTTTCATACAAAATATAGCAGAAAAAAAATGTTGAAATAACGTAACTTTCTCAAAACTTCAAGCCAAATAAATATTTTTTTCTAATACTTAGAAACACTTTTAAGAAATTTAAAAAATTATATATTAATTTTAAGTTAATTGTTTAATAGAATCTAAATTTTATTTTATAAATAAACAATTACTTCATTACGTAAATAAATGGCAAAGTGAACTATATAAACGATCGCGGAAAATCTATTCCGTCAGTACCGAACGGGCCTTCCCAGCGTGAGGACGTATCACTTTGCGTCGCAGCACGCACACACGCACGTACGTGTCCGATGTTAACATATTCCAGAAATTGTACGTCGACTACCACATTTTGATCCGCATTTTATTTTAAAGTACTTTGCTTGTTTTTGAAGAACATTAAAATTTTGCATGCCTGGCAATAAATAAAATACCGGTGTACGTGTGTTCGTAATTCTTCTTATCCTAAACGGCTTGACTGATTTAGATGTTTTTTTTTTAAATTCTTTTTGTTTAACTTGGATGGTTCATAACTATAGTTGGACTCGCGTGGCGCTGTTGTCGCAGGACAACATCTGCCTGCTAGGTTCACTAGTTATATTTTGACTTTAGATTTCATAGTTTTGAGTGATTTTTGGTAGGGGAAAAAGTTATGGGTTCGCGTCATCGATATGCCCGCGCCTATATGCTGTTGTAGCAATAAGTGAAGTATTTTTGGAACGAAGTTTCTTTAACGCTACTGAAGACTACTTTAAGTCAAAATAAAGATCCAAGATGGCGGCTGCGAACATTTAAAAATATTTCGTCATGGGTATCGTTTTCATAGTTTTCGAGGATGCTAAAGCTGATAGTGAAGTCAAAATATAAATCCAAGATGGCGGCTGTGACAATATTCAGATTTTTCGTCATGGGTGTCTTTTTCATAGTTTTTGAGGATTCTAAAGCAGATTTTGATGTCAAAACGTAAATATAAGATGGCGGCTGCGAAAATTTTCACATTTCTTCATAACATCACGCCATCAATTTCAAAGTGTTGGGCCCTTTGAAATTGATGGCGTGATGTTATGAAGAAATCTCATTTCCGCAACTTTTTCGCGCAAGTGGGTTCGCGCAAGTGTCTTTCGCGAAAATGTCTTTCGCGCAAGTGTCTCAGATCCCTTTATGGATACTGGTGCCAATTCTCTTGTCACAAATTAATGCCTCAAAACTAGACTAAAAATCACAAAAGTTTCGTTCATTCCTGTCAAACGATGATTTCCCATCGTGAAATAATTATAGAATATATTTTATTTTGACAGCACTAAGATGGCAATATGGTGCCGATTCTCTTGTATACCGAACTAAACTTACTAAACTATCACTAAAATTTCTTACTTTTGGCTATGAAAATCTTGAAGCTATTCTGCAACAAAAATTTTCTAAATTTAAATATATTTTGACACACTAAAATTATATTTGAAAATCGCGAGTCCATGTGGTACTTGTTTGCCCTACCCCGTGAATTTTTTTTAGAGCTGGAGGCGCACAGGGGGCAGCCTTGACGTTTTATATAGAATTTTTACTTTTTGTAAGGAATATAAGAAAAAATATTACCTACATGTAGAGTGTCAGGGGTTTAAGGGTTTTATAAAGGGGATCGAAATTCTCATTATTTTTAAGAAAAAAAAAAGATACAGTACTGTTTTTTGCACCTGAAGCGAGGTGTTGGTGTGAATTTTAGTTCAAGATAACTAATTTTATTCCGCACCTTTTTAATCGCGATTAAAAATAGTCAGATTTAGTTAGACATGGTGCCGATTCTCTTGTCACAAATGCCTCTAAACTAGACTAAAAATCACCAAAATTTTGTTTTATTCCTGTCAAACGACGATTTCCCATTCTGAAATAGACTAAAGTGACACAACTTAACTAGATTTTAGTTTGACAGCACTAAGATGGAACTGAGATTTTCATTTAGTGAAAATAGCAATTTTACTATTCTGAATTTGACGTTTTTCACTTAAAATTTAGATTTTCTAACCGAATCTGACTATTTTTCGCGATTAAAAACGTGTGGAATAAAATTGATTGTCATGAACTTTAAATTCACACCAACACCTCGATTTCACATGCAAAAACAGTACTGAATCTTTTTTTTTTCTTTTGCTTATATCTCGAAAACGGTGTGTTCAATCGCAAAAATAATGAAAATTTCGACTCCCTTTATAAAGCCCTTAAACCCCTTATACTCTACATGTAGGTAATATTTTTTCTTATTTTCCATACAAAAAGTGAAAAGTTCCATATAAAACACGTCGAGCGTGCGCGCCTCCGGCTCTAAAAAGATTCACATGGTTAGGTATCACGTGTGGAATCGCGATTGTCAAATTTGATTTATATGTGTCAAAAATTTTCTTAAACTTAGAGAATTTATTTTGCATAATTGTGCCGATTCCCTTGTTCACAAACTAAACTAAATTTAAGTGCATCTTTTTCTTTCTATTTCATTAAGAAAAGGACAGACGATAAATTTTAGTTTAGTCCTGTCAAATTAATCAGCGCTTGACGTTAATTGACGTAATTTTAGTCGGCAAGTTTTTAATCACGTCTAAACTTGTATGGAGAGTGATAGGCGGTGATTAATTTGACAGGACTAAACTAAAATTTATCTTCTGTCCTTTTCTTAATGAAATTGTAAGAAAAAGATGCACTGAACTTAAATTTAGTTTAGTTTGTGATCAAGGGAATCGGCACCAATAGCTTTGAGATTCTCATAGTCAAAAGTAAGAAATTTTAGTGATAGTTTAGTTAGTTTAGTTCGGTGTATAAGGGAATCGGCCAATCAAAATTTTAGGTGAAAAAAGTCAAATTCAGAACAGCGAATTTTTCATTTTCACTAAATTAATAACTCATTCAGTTGCAAAAACTGTACTTTATCTTTTTTCTGTTCTTTTGCTTATATCTCGAAAATTGTGTCTTATCGCAAAAATAATGAAAATTTCGACCCCCTTTATGAAACCCATAAACCCATAAAACTCAACATGTAGGTAATAATTTTTCATGTTTTCCATACAAAAAGTATAAAATTCCATATAAAACAGAATTGTTATAAATATACTAAACGAATATACACAAACATTCCAGACTTATTTCATAAGCGTACCTACGTAACTTAACAAAATACCGTCTATAGGATCAAAACTGTTTAAGCGATCACTACGCTCGATGTTTAGGCGTGTGTGCGTGAACGCTGCACACAAACATAGCATCGCAAGAATTTACCTAAACTCTGTCGAGTGAATTCACAGCCAGGAGCCTTAAACCTAAATTATATGAACACGACAAAAAAAATTGGCAATAAGACTATACACAACAAAAACAGAAATAAGACTATTTACGCTCGAAGAAGCCATTAGATAAAATTTTCTTTAATTTAGCAACACTAGTATTGAATATGTCGATATCAGCTTCCTGGCAGGTTGCGTTGTAC
Source organism: Agrochola lychnidis (assembly GCA_963680765.1). Classification (NCBI taxonomy): domain Eukaryota; kingdom Metazoa; phylum Arthropoda; class Insecta; order Lepidoptera; family Noctuidae; genus Agrochola; species Agrochola lychnidis. The sequence goes on along the minus strand of OY796868.1, from coordinate 8,750,232 downwards.
ATGCGACTGGCTCTCATCATGTACGAGTTCCGTCTGTACGTAGTGGCCTCCACTGGGGTGTGCAATAAATGAGGTCTACGCAAGAACACAGACGGCACTCGCAGCTCGATTTTGTGTAACAACTCTGTAACACCAGTTGTTCCATTGGCAATCTTGAAAAGAAACACAAGATCTGAAATGTTTCGCCTTTCGTAAAGTGGAAGGGTATGAAATTTTATGCAACGGTAGGTATAATTCGTTGAAAACGTTTTAGACCGATACTGAATGTGCCTTTAAAACCTTTTCTGTATGCTCTCAATACGATTTATATAAACATTATAATTGGGGTTCCAAACCTGAGAGGCATACTCCAAGTGACTACGAACAAAGGAACAGTACAATATTTTAATAGTCTTTATATTTTTGAACTCAGAGGACACCCGGAGAATGAAACCTAATGCCTTTGATGCTTTCTTAACTACATTATCTATGTGCGCATCAAAGAGGAGCTTAGTGTCAAAGGTAACTCCCAGATCCCTGATAGTGTTGACCCTATTAAGTACTGTATCCAAAAGCGTGTAGTTATGGACGATCTGGATAGGTTTCCGTGTAAAGGAGCAAACAAGTTTTACCAACTATGTTGGGGTCAGCTTCCAGTCTAACCGGACGCTGCTAAATACCAGTATTTTACATGGATAGACGCTCTATCTGACCTCTACAACCCAGGACACAATAGGTAACCCCTTCTAAAGTATTAGGTAAATACAAAAATCTGTACAGAATACAGATTTTGTATAGACCTACCTGCAAAAGTACATAAAGGTATTGAAAAAAAAAAATTCGATATTATTATGTTTTTAATAATAATATTATTCAAATCCAGTTATTTAACTTACACACAGTTCTTAACCAAATAAGTAAGTATCCATAGTCGATTAACCCGCTCACAAACTAATGATCACATAATTAGTAAATTGTTATGATCACATTTCACATAACATCACGCCCAGCCCCGGATCTAGGGGGGGGCAAGTCGGGGCCCGTGCCCCTGGGGCCAACTTCAAGGGGCGACAAATTCAAGCGTAGCAGACAATTGCACCACCCAGTACACAGCAAGTTTGCTTTATATGAGACGCGCAGCACATTTATAATCAATTTTTTTTTCTTTTTATCAAGTTTTGGCGCCCCTGTTGAATTGGCGCATTATCGATCGATACAATTTGATTAATATGTTGCTGCCAAAATTTTCATTTTGAGAAAATTTTAATTTCGCGGGGGCTAACTTAGCGCATCCCCATAAAATATTGGCGGGGGCAGCAGACGGCAGTTTTTGCCCCGCCTCAAAAAAAATCTAGATCCGGGGCTGAGCACGCCTTGTTTCCCCGAAGGATTGGGATGATCACATTTAATTTTAAGCAACCACCTAAGTACACATTATGGATTGCAAATAAAGTATTGAGTATTGAACCTGGTAGGCCAATTTTAATAAGCATAAACTAGCTTATACTTAAAATATAATTCATGACCTTACTAAGCGCACGTCTAATTTTATGAATAGCTTAAAACAAATTCATTTTTCGTGACTGTGCGCTTAGTTCTTTTAAATTACACTATGTATTTGATGATTCCCGAAATATAATAATACAATAATATTTAACTTTGATATATGTAAGTCTAACACAGAATCAAGATTTTTTTGACATTTCTCCACATCACTAAATCGCACCCGTGCAGGGTCGGACTAAACACTAAAAAACAAAATACTAAACGAACAAATTATTTAAATAAAAAAACAAAAAATTCGACTGCAAAATCACATAACTGAAAAGAGAAAGCATTATAATCTATAGAATTTTGATATTTCAGGCGTCTCGAAATTTTTACAGGGTGTTCTACCCATGAATATAAACAACTTTCACTATCGGAGCAACTCTGAAATCACGAAAAAAAAATCAGCTGTTTATACAAAAGTTCAATACCTACTCGACCAAAATGTATGAAACAGCTGTTTTTTTTTCGTGATCTCAGAGTTGCTCCCATAGTGAAAGTTGTTTACATTTATGGGTAGAACATCCTGTAAAAAATTCGACACGGTAAAAAAAATCAGCCGTTAGTTACACCATAATTTTTAAAATTTGAACAAAAATTGGTTTAATTAACAGAATTAACCAACTTTGAGGGAATAACTAGTTAAAATAGAATGGAAATCGTTTATTTGCTTACTAGCTGCGCCCCGCAGTTTCACCCGTATAAGTCTCTATCCCGTGGGAAAAAAAAAAGTATCCCATGTTCTTTTTCAGGGCATCATCTATATATGTGCCAAATTTCATCCAAATCCGTTCAGCCGTTTTAGCGTGAAGGCGACAAACAAACTTACTTTCACATTTATAATGTTATAAGGATAATGTTGGATACAGATTAGATGAACTGGTGACTATGAGGAAGTATCTAATCATTTTGTATTTATATGTGGCTTGTAATTAGCAGTTTAGTAATATAATATTGTTATTTTAATGTTATTAATCTGTAAGACTTCCGAAAAGAAAAAACAGGTTTATTGGTTTTTCCCTGCCTTGCTTTATTTCAAGTTTTTTAGTTGTTAGTATATCTATATTTGGGATTTATCATTACCAGCTTTCATTTGATACCAATGTTGTTGTATTTTTTTTAAACCTACCCCTCCCTTTTTTATATTTGCAGATGCTATGTATAAATATCATATAGCCTATGATGTCACTCTCACAATTAAGACAAAAACGACACTTCATATGTTAAAATCCATCAAACCGTTTAGACTACAGAGCGTACCAAAGAAATAGACATACGAACAGACATACATACCTACACACTCTCAAAAAACATTACCCTCCTTCTGGGGCAGTCGGGTAAAAATTAATGAAGTATTTATCTCCTGCCTCCTACTAAATAAAGGTTAATCACAAAAACTGCAGATTGTGGTGCTGGTGTATTATCTCCAAGTCTTCATCCTCTTCATCATCATCCATTTCATTGGGTTCTGGGGCAAGGGTGGGGATCGGGGGAATCGTCGCCGTATGGGTCCGTCCGAAGTCGCTCCAGAAGCCTAACCTCTGTGCCTCTTGAGTCAACTGGAAAAATTACCAATACTTATCATCATCTGCCTAGCCTTTTCCCAACTATGTTGGGGTCGCTTCCAGTCTAACCGGATGCAGCTGAATACCAATATTTTACATGGAGCGACTGCCTATCTGACCTCCACAACCCAGTAACTGGGTAATACGGTACCCCTTGGTAAGACTGGTTGTCAGACTTTCGGGCTTCTGACGACCCGTAACGACTGTCAAAGATCCACGAATGACAGCCGGGACCAACGGCTTAACGTGCTTTCCGAGGCACGGAGGAGTTCGGTATGTAGAAATGGTCACCCATCCACGGACCAACCCCGGCAAGCGTAGCTTAACCTGACAGATCGACCCGAGCGGCTGTTAGTACTTAGCCACGAGCTCCTCGTGGAAAAATTACCAATACTTATAAAGGGTGTAAAATCGTCGAGTAAAGGATTATTGGGTTTTCTATCTAGAATTTCTCAGTAGCAGTCCGGAGTCTGGATTTGTGCCCGGTTGATGGCAATAGGCTCGCCCTCTATTACATGGGACTTAAACATAACTGGCGAAATGTGGGTGTACCTGCTACAAGTACACCTCTGCCTTACCCTTCGGGGAAACGAAGCGTGATGTTATGTTATCTAAATTAATATAATTTCTTTTATAAAGAAAAGATTGAATTTTTTGTATATTTGTTTATTTGTTATGAAATAAACTCAAAATCTACTGGATGATTTAAAAAAAAAAGTGGTGGCGCTCCGGGAGTGCCTACAGAAGTGAAAACTTGAATAGTTTCGCCTTGTTGGAAGAAAAATACTTGCATAGAACATTGGTCCGTAACCTTATTGAAATAAAGAGAAAAATCGTGTTTACAAAAAAAAAACTTCCAAAACCTTTAAAGTAAAAATACTTGCATAGAACATTGATCCGTAACGAAATATATATAAAGACCACAATCACGTTTACAAAAATCCACGAAGACGCGCCCCACTCCGCTCCGCGCCGTACTAGAGTTCAGCTTACAGTACAGTAATCGCGGAGTGGGGCGCGTCTTCGTGGATTGCACGGACTACAACGGTGTCTCGAGTTCAATTGTTTTTTCCCCATCTCAAAAATGCCCAACGCGCCTAACTCATCATCTGTTACGATGCGTCATTGAGGTGGATAACAATTAAAATTCTATTGTGTCTCGTTAATGACAGTTTTCACTTCAAAAACTCTTTCTGTCCGTCGGTCTATCCGTCTGTAATTTGAAGCCGTTACGTCTAATCAGATTTATATGTTTGGCTGATGTATAAGGTAGTGCGTTTCCGTGGGATTTATCAAACTTAACGCGGGCGAAACCGCGAGCGAAAGCTAATATTATTTAACGGGTGTAAAAATAACCTTTTCTCAAACATGCTTGGAAATTCGAACATTATTTTGACAATCTTCTTCGAGATAAATCGAAATTGCTATACTGATCAAAAAGGAGCACCCGTCCGGCAATGTTACTGTCAAAATCCATATTTTTCGTGTTTAGTGGCCAAATAAATTACTATGAAAACTCATATCTGTCGTGTTATTTAAAAATGGAACGAACTTTTTCACTTCAACACATGGCAACCAAGGAGGTAACTTATCAAAGATTTTATTTAAATTTCGAACTGGCTTAGCAAATAGAACTGTTTAAAGTAAAGAAGAAACAAACGAATATATTGGCGCGAGAAAATTTTTCTTTGTTCGTCAATAGTGCCGATTCCCTTGTTCACAAACTAAACTAAATTTAAGTTCAGTGCATCTTTTTCTTTCAATTTCATTAAGAAAAGGACAGAAGATAAATTTTAGTTTAGTCCTGTCAAATTAATCAGCGCTTGACGTAAATTGACGTAATTTTAGTCGGCAAGTTTTTAATCACGTCTAAACATGTAGCTATGGAGAGTGACAGGCGCTGATTAATTTGACAGGACTAAACTAAAATTTATCTTCTGTCCTTTTCTTAATGAAATAGAAAGAAAAAGATGCACTGAACTTAAATTTAGTTACGTTAGACGTAATTTTAGTAGGCAAGTTTTTAATCACGTCTAAGCTTGTATGGAGTAGTGACTGAATCCCAAAAACAAACTTAACTTTGTATATAAATAATATAAAGCCGCTAAATACGCAGGCACGACAGATAGGAAATAGTTATTTGTGCAACAAAAGAGCAAAGTAGGTTTTTGCTGCGAGTGTTGATTTTGAATCCCGAGTAAGCGAAGGACTCTATAATTGAATCACGAGCGTAGCGACTGATTCTAAGTTAGAATCCTGAGCGCAGCGAGGGATTCAAAGACACGAGATGCAAATAACTTTGGTCTCATGTACAACTTTTCACCTCAGCAGCGAGAACATATTAATATATTATTCGTAGTATATAAAGGTAAAAAATAGAACATGGTAAACATTTAACCACATGTATATATGTAAAACAAAGTACCTATATCAAAAAATTAAAAGTTAAAAGGAAAATTATTGCACTGACATTCTTTTCAAAAATGCAATAAGTTTGGGATAGGTACACGACGTCATCTTTTGTCTTTATTGTGGCTTTCAACATTGAGTAAATACTCCACATTGTAAATGGTTGCCTCGTTTGTGATAATTCAATGAAGTACGATAACAGTACAGTTTCCGAAAAAGTGTTTTCACCCTTTGTATTGTCTCCATTGCTCGGATATTTTTCGCGAGACTTTTCAGGCAGGAAACTTAAAATATGAATATGAACATCGTTCTGCATTTTTTACATGCTGCTTTAATTCTTCCGGTGGTAAATAGCAGACTTCGTCACTGGACTTACTCGTATTTATTCATTCTTATTTTTATATTTTAGCCAACGTGTATCGAACTTTGTGGCTAGCTCAAAAGAAAAAACAATTTAAAAAATATCCCGCTATTTTTTAAAGATGCGTTCTGAAACTGCACCCGCGGTATTCTGCCAAAATATTAAAGATTGTTAAAACAATAAATAATTATGTAGGTACATGATAAACTTCGTATTTATTTCTTCAACATTATCTATAATTGATAAAAAAATATAATTCGATTATTTAGAATAAAATATAAAAAATATAATAAATAAAAATAAATAGGAATATAAAATGAAAAAAAAAACAACAACACAATGATGAATGAATATAGTATTTACATTTAAAACCACAGATGATTTGCAATTTTACGGTTATGTGTTTCCGAACGTTTTGTTTGTTTCTTTTTTGGGCCTATTAAGTATGGAATTCGAGAGCAGTGGTGGCCTAGTGGTAAAGGCCGCGACTTACGAGTTGTAGGTCGTAGGTTCGAACCCAGACAGGCGCTTTACTTTGTGTAAATTATTTCATCACCACTGCTCTCAAAACGGTGAAGGAAAACATCGTGAGGAAACCGGCATGTCCTAGAACCGAAAATTCGAAGACATGTGACATCTACCAACCCGCACTGGGCCCGCGTGGTGGATTACGGCCCACTTCCTCTCACTGAGAGGAGGCGTGTGTCCCAACAGTGGGAACATTTATAGGCTGATGATGATGAAGTATGGAATTTAAAAATCGAAATTCGAATCGACTTGTTTTTATCTCTTGTTTTTTTCGTATCGAAGTGAAAGTGACAGAACAAAGTGAAGTTTAAATCTTTCGAATTTTGTGAGTAGATCCAGTACTGTTGTAAAAAAAAAATTAAAACGTTACTTTGTCTCACGCTCGCAGCAAAATCGAATTTTGCTCACTGTCTTTACACAGCAAAACCTGCTTGTTTGAGGTGCTGAGGTGAAAATAGTTTTACAGCTCTATATAGTTCACACGGAAATCAAAACAAAACTACAATAAAGTTCTTAGTTCTGAATTCAAATTATTATACACGATAAATCTAATAATTGAAGGACATGGAAATTAGCATTCGTTTGTATTCGGAAATCCGATGATACCCGAGAGACATTAAGAAAATAGGAATAGTGTAGTTTGAACAATGATGGATAGAAGACCCATCACGAAGCCGTCCTCTGCGCATACACTCTGTATACTTACATAATCATGATTAGGCATCCTGTTGGCCGGCGCCAGAGCATAGCACAGTCTGTACTTGCAGTTTAGGATGCCCAAATAGCCAGGATCTACTACTTTCATGGCGAACATCAGAAGTGGTGCTTGAGCAACTGTAATTATACGATAAGGTTACTATTAGCTTGATATAGATAAGGTTTTAGTTGAAATTAGTCTCCTACATGACAAATCTCGTGAAAAAGAATAAAAAAAGAAGAATTTTCAAGAAACAGCATTGCCATACAAAGTGGCAGTGCTGCCAGCCTTGGGACACTTTTCCTGTTGACAGTATCGCGGACGAATTTTTTGAAGCCCTATAATTTTTTCCTCTACTTTTTTATACAGTGGAATTCTTTAAAATGAGCACATATCGAAATGAGGGAATCTATGCTTAATGTTATCGACGAAAAACATATTTCAGAAGGCGAGTAATCTTCTGTACAGGTACTCATAGGAGTATCTATGTTGAACCTGCAGCAGCCCTCCTTACTTTATGGACGATTCAAAAATTTATAATTAAATGGACTTTAACATAATATAAGCAAGGGCGTAGCGAGGTACGGGCAGGGGGGGCAGCTGCCCCCCCCCCCCCAGGAAGGTGCAGGAATGCTCACAAACCGTAAAGTAATATTACGTAGGTATAGATAGTGCAATCCACGAAGACGCGCCCCACTCCGCTCCGCGCCGTACTAGAGTTCAACTTACAGTACAGAAATCGCGGAGTGGGGTGCGTCTTCGTGGATTGCACTATCTGTAACCTATTAATAAACAAAAACAAAGTTTATTCTATTTGTACGGTCTCATCGCCGTACATTTTTGATTTCTCTGTAACCTACTTTAGGCCAACGATGCGCGTCATAATTTAGCGTGTTATATTGACATAAATAACGAATAAAAATAGTGTGAAGTTATAACTGTCAACAACTGAGAGAAATAATCGCCTTCCACTCACTTACTGTAACTTACTTTTAACTTCAATAAACTTAACTATTTAGTGCAACTTAGTGGAACATGTTTCTCTATACTAACTAAACTTTCAAACCTTCACGACAAATCGGTGTACGGAGTTAACTATTACAACCCGTACACTATTGACAGGTGAATTTTATAAGATTGTACTATGAATGGTTGAATCTAGATTCGCTTTATTACGAGCGAAACTGTTTTCTCGACACCGTGCTGCGATATATTCTTGGTTTGTCTACGCCTGCCTGCCCCCCCCCCCCTTAACAAAATCCTAGCTACGCCCTTGCATATAAGAAATACGTACACTCAAAAGCTAGGGTCGGAATTATTCTGAACATGCCAGGGTCATTGGTCTTGACAATCAGCGCGCTGAAGTCGATGGAACTCTCCATGAACAGCACAGAGTTGGTCCAGTTCACGGGGGGTTTCAGTTCAGTATCCAACTCCACTCGAAATCGATCGACTAGCTGGAAGAATAAATTCTTATATGGTTAATGAGGGAAGAGAGAAGTGAGATATTTATAAAATATAACATAAACATCAAGCCTTGTCTCTCCGAAGGGAGGCAGAGGTACACCCACATTTCGCCAGTTATGTTTAAGTCCCATGTAATAGGGGGCGAGCCTATTGCCATCGACCTGGTAAATCCAGACTCCGGGCTGGTACTAAGAAATTCCTAATGGAAAAACCCAATATCACTTTGCCCGACCCCCAATCGAACCCGGGACCTCTTGCTCAGCAGTAGCGCTTGCGAGCACTAGACCATTGAGGCAGTCAAATCAGAATAGTTTTTACAGAATAGATTAGCTTAAGTAATAACAGCCGCACTGGTCGATCCATCAGGTTAAGCTACGCTTGCCGGGGTTGGTCAGTGGATGGGTGACCATCTTTACATACCGAGACTCCTCCGTACCTCGGAAAGCAAGTTGAGCCGTTGGTCCCGGCTGTCATTCGTGGATCTTTGACAGTCGTTACGGGTCGTCAGAAGCCCGAAAGTCTGACAACCAGTCTTACCAAGGGGTATCGTATTATCCAGTTACTAGGTTGTGGAGCTCAGATAGGCAGTCGCTCCATGTAAAATACTGATATTCAGCTGCATCTGGTTAGACTGGAAGCCGACCCCAACATAGTTGGGAAAAGACTAGGCAGATGATGATGAGATTAGCTAGTAAACCTCTCCGACAGATCGCAGCGTGTAGGGCCATCATAAAAGTGCTGATAAACTTGAGCATTCACTTGTAATGAGCATTCCAGCGAGTGTTACCTACATTAAAGAAAAAGAAACGCGAGCGTTTTAGCGAGAATTCTAGCGTGCATTCTAGCGAGCGTTCTAGCGAGCATTCTAGCCCAAGGACAGTAAATTTGCATCGAGCTTTTTGCCGAGCGGAGCCATTCTGTCATTGTTCCGCCGCCGTCCCTCTATGCCTCCCGCACCCCTTAGCGAGCATTGACTAGAATGATCGTAATAATGTTCGTTGCGATGTTTGGCTCTAAGCTTGACTCTGTTCGTTGTTCAGTTCGACAAAAAACGGTGAATGCTTGATGTTCTGTTACAAGTGAATGCTCGGAAACAAAATCTAACGTCAATACCGATTCAAAAACGTAAAATGTACAAACCACATCAGACGGAACACTGAATTTTATGTTATAACTCTCTTCGAATTGAGGGTTCCAGAAGTAGAAGATCTTCCAGTCAATGTCCAATACACTCTTAAAGTCAAAAGTGGTGTTCTCCAGGAATTTCTCGCAAGAAGTATAGTTCTGAACATCTATTTCGCTGAGGTCCTTATAAGCTGCACTTTCTTGTATCGACAAGGAATTGAGGAGGAACACTAGAAACATGGCCAACATTGCCTTTAACCAAAAACCCAACTTCCAAGCCAATGAATAATATTGTCTGGATTTGTTTATTTATTTTAAAACTAATTTCACGTTTACTTGTTATCACTTTTAAGTACAACAAAATTAACTCATTCTTCAAAAAATCTCTTAATTATTAAGTTTGTATTGCACGATCAGTAAACACTGAGCGAATACCTTTCGTGATCGCTATATATATGGCAGTTTTGTTATTGTTTACTATAACAGTATCTTTACTTACACATTTCAATGTAAATGCAATATTATCTTTGTTCATTCCTTCAGAAATATTTTCGACAATTCTTTCGGTATTTAATTCGTGTTTGTTGTTTTGAGTACAGTTTCCTTTTCCTTTATAAATACGTTATTAATGGTATCCTCGCCTTTTAATGCCACAGTTTCATTATTGGGGAAAAGACTTATCTTATCTTATCTTACTGCTGGAGGTTTTTTAAAGTGAAAACTTCTCGCGATACTGACACTCGCGACACCGTTATCGACACCTCATTTTTTCTAAACGCGATTGAGTTCTTTATTTATTTTACGTTACGGATCAATGTTCTATGCGAGTATTTTTCTTTAAAGGATTTAGTTTTTTTTTTTGTAAACGCGATTGTGTTCTTTATTTAGATAAGGTTACGGACCAATATTTTATACAAGTATTTTTTTTCCACCAAGACGATCTTGTTCAAGTTTTCACTTCTGTCGGTACTCCCGGAGTGCCACTGTTTTTTCATGAGTTATACATATAAATTTTTGATGAAGACCTCATGCATCGGATCCAATCGAAATCAAAACTATTAAATCATTCCCGATATTATGTACGTGAGTAACGATGTGTTCCCTCCTAAGCTTCTAGATGATATTTTGATCAGCCCACATTTCGACTAAGTGAGTTGTTTTGCTCAGTATTATTCACGAAGTAGGTATATTTATTTCATGATATTTATGGATAAAAAGTTATTGCATTAAATATACCTCTCTCATAGAAAAACAAAGACTCTTTTAAAAAGAGTCTTTAAGGGGCATGCGCTAAGGAAGCCCACGAAATTCAAAAGTTTCTTACGTTTTTTGCAATTTGCAGGTCAGTGTCAGGTTGTATCTTAATTAAAATATGATTCGCGACCATAACAAATATGGCTTTGCAGAATTATAATCATTAGAATCAGCAATACAACTAAGGAGTTGTATTGCTGATTCAAATAATGATTATTATTCTAAACATAAGGATGTTAGAGTAGTCCTAAAATGTCATAATTTCATGAAATAGTCATTCAATAGGATTATATGAACTTAGTGAGTAATATTGATGATTTTTATGATTACAATTCTATAAATATATATTTGATACGGTCGCGAATCATATTTAGATCAACATACAACCTGATAGTGACCTGCAAATTGCAAAAAAACGTAAGAAAATTTGAATTTCGCCTTAACTAAAAAAAAAAAATTTATGAGAAATATTGTGTTTTTAGGTTCGAGTGTGTCCCCCCCCCCCCACCATTGTGTGGATCGGCCGGAGGACACGGTGGAGCATCCGGTGAAGGTCTGACCGGCTTGGGTGGAGCATCGCTGTATCCTCGTGGAGGCGATCGGCGGCAGTGATCTCTCGTGTCCGGCCCTGATTCAGGCCATGGTACGGAGCGTGAGAGCATGGGAGGCCGTCACCTCCTTCTGCAAAGCAGTAATACTCGCGAAGGGGGAAGCGGAACGCGTGAGAGAGAGGCAAATTTCGCGCCCTCATACCCCTAACCGCCGCGTCTCCCCTAGGCGTCGGGAATCGCAGGTCGATTCCTGGCCACCATAGACGCGGGCTTGCAGACGGTGAGCAATGGGTCGCCCGTTCGGCCCGGGTCGACGGCACGTTGTGTTCCACGCGCGCCTCAAAGAGATGTCAGCACAACTGAAGAGGTCCGCTAGAGCCGATGCCTTCCAGGGTTGCGGGTTTGTCCGAAAGGATTACCGTGGCCCCTGGCAACATACAGGCAATTGAAGGAACACGGGTTGGTTTTAGTCAGTAAGAGTCTGACACGCCCTCCCGCTCCGCCCAGATCGGGAAAAGTTATTTGATAATTTCCCACCCAAAAAAAAAGGTCGAGTGTCCCAAATCATTACTCTCTTGCCGTTATCCCAATATATTTGGAGTCAGCACAACCTTTGTTTTTCTTCCATACTTCGTCATCTCAGTTGATTCTATCCATATCATCTTTCACACAGTCCATCCATCGTTTCTTTGGTCTTCATCTACTCTTATTATATCCATCGACATACTCAAAACTTTACTCACTACAAATTGTCCCAATCTTGAAGATAAATACTCAGTTATCAGTACAAATTTCAGGTCATGTTTCATATTTATTGGGACTTATATGTTTGAGCCGTTTGGGGTTGAAACACTAGAGCCATGGGATCCGAGTGCCCACCTAGTTTTTCAAGACATCGCCAAGCGGCTGGTCGACTCTTCACGTGACCAGAGGGTTGGCCTATTCGTTGGTCAAAGAATCAGCATTGCCATACAACGTGGCATTGCTGCCAGCCTTTTGGGCACTTTTCCTATTGACAGCGATGCTGACGAATTTTTTGATGCTCTATGATTATTCCTCCCCTCCTTTTTTATATGCTTGTACATTCTTATATTAAGTCTGATAGTTTTTAAATGATGTAAATACGTGTGTAAAGTAATTTTTTTTATTATTTAAAAAAAAATCTGTAGAAATAAAAAATAAAAATCTCAGTTGAACAATGTTTCATATTTCATGGGCAGGGAATAATGGAAGAAGCATGAAGAAACAAACGTGCTGGGCCGACCTCAATTCATGGGACGAGGGTAGGAAGATGATGAATGTGGGAAAGATATAATACAGGCCAAGTGCGTGTACACAATGAAGGGTTCCGTAGTTTGGGGTTTAGTGCATTGTGTTATTTGAAAATATTGTAAAAGCCAATCTTTATATATATAATTCTTCTGTGAGTGTGTATGTCACTGAACTTCTCTCAAACGACTGGACCGATTTTGATGAAATTTTTTGTGTGTGTTCAAGGGGATCTGGGAATGGTTTAGATTCACAATCGGACCCGATAGGTGGCGGTATTCGGTCAGGACAACGTCTGTCAGGTCCGCTAGTTATTTATATTTTTAAAAGATTAACCGTGGAGTTTCTTGCCGGCTCTTCTCGATAGGAATCGACCAAATGGGAACCGCGACGTTTCATAAGCGCCCATGTAGGTTTATGTGAAATAAAATATTTTGAATTTTGACGAATTTATTTCAAGCTCAAACTTAACTTTGTAGTTTAAAAACCGCAAATTAATGTAAGTTGGTCGATAATTACTCGTTAACTTGTGAAGCCCACTTAGCTGTGTTAGTTTTCCTTTTAATTTCGTTATATACAGTGTGAAAATTAATCATAGATTCCCTCATTTCGATATTATTGAAATGAGGGAATCTATGCTTAATTTTATTGACGGAAAAAATGGTCAATTTTTTATTTTATTTTTTGTACCAAATTTTTTTTTTTATTCTCTTGGGCATCTTATTTATAAATGTTACAATTATTGTAAAAGTTGATGAAAAAATACAGATTTTTGCTAAAAACCGGCCAAGTGCGTGTCGGACCACGCACAATGAAGGGTTCCGTAGTTAGGATGAATTTGTCCCAAAAACAAACTTATTGTAGTTGAAAAATATGTTTTCCCATACCGAATTTATGGGAAAACATGTTTTTGCAACTGCAAAGTTGGTCAATTATTACTCGATAACTTGTAAAGCCTCTTTAGCTGTGATAGTTTTCCTTTTGATTTCGTTATATAAACTACTGCTGTGATTTTTTTCACACATCCAAAACCAACCATTAAGCTTGCAGGGGGGGGACACTTGACTCTACCAAAAATTTGCACTTTAAAGCTTAATATTTCGAAAACAAATCCCTAAATCCAAAAATGGTCTTGTAAACTCACAATATTTTTAAACGACCTTCCCAACGACATCCCACACTATGGGATTATTGAGAGAAAAAAAATCATCCTCACTTTACGTGTAGGAGAGGTACCCTAAAAAAAAATGTTTTTCATAATTTTGTTTTACCACTTTGTCGGCGTAATTAATATGTATACTTATGCCAAATTACAGCTTTCTAGTACTAAGGGTCTCGGAGCTAGACCGCGGACAGACAGACAGACAAACCGACAGACAGACAGACATACGGACATGACGAAACTATAAGGGTTCCTTGTTTACTACGGAACCCTAAAAAACATGTTTTATTTTCCATTGAGGGTAGTTTTTTTTCTCAATTTTAATTTTTTTGTGGACGCCTACTTACTTCCAATCATTATGGAGTTTGTTTCATCGCGATAGCTGATTAAGTTTAAAAGTTACACAGTAAAAAGTAGTAGTAATTTAAAAATATAAAAAAAATATATTTTGATTTTTTAAATATTTTTTCTGTGGTTAAAATTAAGCATACATTCCCTCATTTCGATATGTGCACATTATGAAGACTCACACTGTATACTACTGCCGTGATTTTTTTTTCACATATACAAAACCAACCATTTAGCTAGCAGGGGGACACATGACTCTGACAAAAATTAGCACTTTAAAGCTTATTATTTCACAAACGGATCCCTGAATCCAAAAATGGTAGTGGCAAACTCACAATATTTTGAACGACCTTTTCAACGACACCCCACGCTATGGGATAGATGAGAAAAACAATAACATCCCCACTTTACGTCTAGGGGAGATATCCTAAAAAAATGTTTTGATTAATATGTATACCCATGCCAAATAACAGCTTTCTAGTACTAAGAGTCTCTAAGCCGAGGACAGACAGACAGACAAACGGACATGCGAAACTATAAAGATTCCTTGTTTACTACGGGACCCAAAAAAATTACACCAAGGCCAAACAAAAAGAAAAACAACGAGCCAGTTTTCATTTATTCCTGAGGAACGTTTTTATTTTTCTTCTTAATAAACTGACAAGTGTGGTGGCCGGCTCCGATGTCGAGGTTCCTGACAATGGCGCTGATGTCTGCACGGAACGGGAAATTATTCCTGCGGGTTGACAGCGTCGTCACGCCGGCCTGACAGTCAGCCATCAGCAGGTACCTGCCTCCGTTTATCAGTTTCAAATGGAAACTTATTAGCGGTATCGTCCGCTTGAATGGTGTTGCACCTGTAATGATATGCATAACATAAGCATAATCAGCTAATAATGTTCCCACTGCTGGGACACAGGCCTCCTCTCAGTGAGGAGTGTGCCGTAATCCACCACGTGGGCCTTGTTTGTGGATGTAGCATATCTTCTCGTCCAGAACATGCCATCATCCTCACAAAGTTTTCCTTCACCGTTTTGAGAGCAGTGGTGATGAAATAATTTACACAAAGTGCCTATCTAGATTCAAAACTATGACCTTTAACTTGTAAGTCGCGGCCGATTCCACTGCTGTACTGCAAATAATATGGTTTTATAAAAAATGGATACTGTAACCAAGCGTTTTCATACAGTGTGGCCAACTCGGAAGTATGCAACTTTAAATCAAGATTATTTTTATTACAAACGAAAATAACTAGATATTTTTTTCACAATTCTATTATTCAGGCTTGCCAATTTATGTGATAAATACATAACATCTGCCAAATGTCCAACTTTTTGATTTTTAAAAAGATCAGTTTTCATCGTGTTTTTCATATAATTTTCACATACTTTATTAAGTATGCCTCGTTGGTCTAGTGGTCGCAAGCGCTACTGCTGAGCATGAGGTCCTGGGTTCGATCCCCGGGTCGGACAAAGTGTTATTGGGTTTTTCTATCTGGAATTTCTCAGTGCAGCCCGGAGTCTGGATTTGTGCCCGGTTGATGGCAATAGGCTCGCCCCCTATTACATGGGACTTAAATATAACAGGTGAAATATGGGTACACCTCTGTCCAACCCTTCGGGGAAACAGGCGTGATGTTATGTTATGTTTATTAAGTAAGAAAGTCGCAAATATTCTGCTTTTCGTTTACAAGATTGACCACGACAACTTCCATTAGATAACCCCACATTAAAAAGTCAGGACGTATCGCGAACTCCTGAGTGATCTAAAAGGTAAAAAAACAATTAAAAAAACAGTGGCACTCCGGGAGTGCCGACAGAAGTGAAAACTTGAACAATTTTACCAAGAAATACTTTTAATGAGGTGTCGATAACAGTGTGGCGAGTTCAATTATTTTTTCCCATCTCAAAAATTCCCAACGCGCCTAAAGAAGTTTTCACTTAAAAAACTAAAAATACTGAAGGTATTACGATGGTCATGGTCAGTGGCACCGAATCAGAACAGTAGCAAAATAAAGTTGTATACATTCGAGCTGGTCACCTTGTTGTTCGTTCACACAGTTCTAAAATATTTCAACAACTGCATGTAGTCTGATCTATCTGACTGAACTAAACAATATTTATTTTCATTTCTCATACTCAGAAAATAGTGTTTGTTTGATCCAAGTAGCGGGTGGAAGACGCTGATCCCCACCCTTGGGCGGGAAAGACTCATAGTAATTGCTTCCCTCTCTAGGGCGGGAATGATTTTTAAAATAGAACGAAATTTGGTTAAGTAGTCAACTACGAAAATTTTTACTAAGGGGGTATTACACAGTCGAGTCTGTGGTCATGGATCTGTGATCGAAGATATAATGGAATTGTAAAATAGACATTTATTATGGGTATACACTATCATATTATATCATATATGTACCTATCTACGAAGCTCATAATATGTATATTTTACAATTTAGTTATGTTTTTGATCATGGATCTGTGATCGTAGGTATGATGGTGTAATACCCCCCTTATAGAAAAACACTGATTAAAAAAAAAATGCTGCAGTCATGTCATTATATAAACAGCCAGTGTGAATTAAAAAAATACCTAAACGGGACGACCCGCGGCGGTGACGCAGTGTGTGTGTTCCATATTTAAAATTAAAAAAAGACTAGTATCTACTAGAATACTCATGTTATTATCAATTAATATTTTAGAAAAACTACAACTTTTTACTTTCCTTATATTCGAAATGAAAAGTAGAGTGTTTAACACGGGTGAAAGTCATCAATTCCTTTCGACCCTTGTATAACAATCTACTATTCTTTCTCGCGCCATTTGCACATGGACCTCCTTACAACTACTACAATTCTAGGTGTTATTGTCATGATCACAACGGCTTGGTTGCTGGTGTAAGAAGGTAGAAGGATACTGGCCTCTCTCTTGACCTTCAGCTGGACCCAGAAGTAGATGTGACGTGGCCCATAGCCAGTTGTCATAGTAAACAGAAGAGTAGTTACGGATCAGTCGTGCAATTCTGTTAAAATCTCACCGTGATATCTTAGGTGAAGTGAGCTGCCAATAGTGTCAATCCTTAGAAACTGACAGCTCACTCCACGCTCACTTCACCTAAGATAACACGGTGAGATGGTTACAGAATAGCACTACAGATGATCAGTAACTTAACTACTCACTCACTTACTTTTACTCAAACTCAAAGCATTTATTTCAATTAAACCACTTACAGGCACTTTTGAATTGTCAAGGAATCGGTCAGTCAGAAATATGAAGCTAGTTGCCCATTCCAAAGCGTAGTAGGTACCTATGGAGAAGAACGGGCAAGAAACTCCACGGACACTCTTTTAAATAAAAAATTGTTACAAAATATTGGTTACATCGTTCATGCTGAAATTATACTCTGACGGATATCGTGTAACTGAGTTGTGGAGATCAGATATGCAGTCGCTCCATGTAAATGGTATTCAGCTGCAACAGTTGGGAAAAGACTAGACAATTGATGAATAACTTACTCCCATCTCTTATGAAGTTGGGCACTCCTTGGTACCTCCCCGCAGGTCCTTCCTGGTCTGCAAACAGTAGCATTTCGTGTTTTGTGCGACCAATTTTGACCATCAGCTTGGCAGCATCCCAGTTAGGTTCAATCTTCAAGTACTCGTTCATGTCATTGTACGTGCGCGTGATCACCTTAACAAGGAGATGATGTGATGTAGATGAGAAATCAAAGACGACAAGAAGTAAACAAATCGAAAAGTCACTTGTGAATAGTTGTGGCTAGATCTCGTGGATACAACATATCGTCGGCGTAGGTGGAGAACTAAATAACTGCGATTTTGGTCAAATTGACTTTTCACCATTTTCGTAACACCCAAATCAAGCCGCATAAATAAATCGCAATTTTCTGCAAACAATTTTTTGTTATTTAGTTTGCCACCTACACCTACGATATTACAGGCTGGGCAAAAAATCGTCTATCAAATGAAACAGGGCTGGGGTTATTAGCAGTAAAAGTAGCTTTTAGACGACGTTTACGGCAGTACCTAATAGATGCGCAGCGGAAGTTGGATATGGTCACACTAAATGTGTCAATAATATGATATTTGTATGTATATGTACCCAAGTGCTTAATAGATTACATTTGTTGGAACGTGGAAGCCTGGTAACGTTCAAAACAGGTTTTTGTTTGTTTCGAAAGATATAACATGCGTCCGTCTCATTTATTTGTCAGTTTCTTTTTGTTTTGTTGTTTTACAATTTTATTTTATTCACATAATGTATTGGAATATTCGTTATTATTATTACACTAATTTATTATATATATGTATACACACACACATTGTAGTACAAACTGATTTACATCCGTCACCTCACATTTCAGGTCCAGTTGAAAACCAGCGTCAGGCACTAGTTGTCTGGCATTTTTGCTGAACTGGGCCTATTTGGCGCAGCCGCGAGGCACACTAACTTTCATGTTAATTTATTATTTTACACACTGTTTTTTGTTTCCTTTTTTATTTCTATCTTTTACTTGTGTTATAATTATGTTGTGTTGTGTGCCTTTTTGTCTGTGCTAAATAAATGTATTTTCTTTCTTTCTTTCTTTCTAAAAATACAGATATATTACTCTAATTGTTTGTTATAAAAAAAAGTGATTTCTTAAAAAAACTCAAATAGTCACATAACTTTTAAGGAGATCCAGTTAGGGTTCTGCCGCAGAGATTTTTTTACTGCAATTAATCCCAACTATCGCCCTGTTTCGTTTGATCCATGACTTTTGACCCACTCTGTGTAACATAATTAACTTCACGCCTGTAATCCCTAAAGGGTTAGGCAGAGGTATACCGATAGTACAACAACATTTCGTGAAGAATTAGTTGATTTAATCTTTCCATGCTCAGTGCGCTTAATTTGCCTCAGACTCGCACGAATAAATGATTCTATATGATATCTATGGCCTGACCAATCACGCCACAATAATATAAGAAGTGAGTGAGTGAGTGTTAAGTGATTTTTCTCAG
Organism: Agrochola lychnidis; assembly: GCA_963680765.1. Taxonomy (NCBI): domain Eukaryota; kingdom Metazoa; phylum Arthropoda; class Insecta; order Lepidoptera; family Noctuidae; genus Agrochola; species Agrochola lychnidis. Next base: position 8,730,952 of record OY796868.1, on the reverse strand, counting down.
CGTGAAAACTTGGCTTTCCAAGGAAGTTTGTAACAGCGGCTATGCGATGTGAAATCGTCACATAATTAGCCGATTATTATTGTAACAGCCATAAATACACAAAAAAAATCGGAGCATTTTCATAACAGCTCATTGTATTAAAAAAAATATTTGGAAAATTCAAATGTGCACGCCTCACAACGCTCATTCAAAAACAGAAAAATATCAAAACGACTTTTCATGAAGTATGTTTTGACTGCTTTTTTACCCATCAATATGGGTAACATTTCTCAGCTCGCAATCTTTACGAAGAAGTTTAAAAGTGGCGCCAGTGACAGAAAAGTTGAAACGAAATCGTTTGGCCTGGTATGGGCATGTGATGAGGAGAGAGGAAACGCATGTGACTAAAAGAGTAATGAATATAAATGTTGATGGATGGAGCGGGAGAGGAAGACCAAAGAAAAGATGGAAGGATTGTGTGAGGAATGATATGAAAGAGAAGGGAGTGAATGATAGTGTGACGGTTGACAGGGGAGAGTGGAAAAAGAAAACGTGTGCGCCAACCCCACGTAACACAGGACAAGGGCAGGAAGATGATGATTATATTAGTTCGTTTTTTATTAATTATAATTAAACTACTTTGAATAAAAGAGCCACTTTCAATATGGTTCCTCATATGGCAGAAACGAATCTTTAAAAAAAAATTACTCAATTAATTGATTTTTTCGCAAGCTACAATGTTTTCAGGTTTAACACTTGATTGACATTTTTTAACTACTTTGATGTTTTTTTCGTTTCTGCTGCATTAAATCAATTTTTGAAAAGTACATAATTAATCTCCATTAAATTATCTATATAATGGTATATAAATTAAGTAGGTTCTGTGTTATAGCAGGAGTGTAACAATAAAAACAGTTGCAGAAAGGAGCCAAAACAAATTATTCGATCGCAGAGCACTCTCTAATGCTTCGCATTATGACTCATGCAATTATGAGCGTTTATTCTAAAAGTGGATAACGTCTCAAATAGATGTCAAATATTTCGCTGTTTTGATTAATTTGGCAATATTCATCATCTGCCTAGCCTTTTCCCAACTATGTTGGGGTTGGCTTCCAGTCTAACCGGATGCAGCTGAATACCAGTATTTTACATGGAGCGACTGCCTATCTGACCTCCACAACCCAGTAACTGGGTAATACGATACCCCTTGATAAGACTGGTTGTCAGACTTTCGGGCTTCTGACGACCCGTAACGACTGTCAAAGATCCACGAATGACAGCCGGGACCAACGGCTTAACGTGCTTTCCGAGGCACGGAGGAGTCTCGGTATGTAAAGATGGTCACCCATCCACTGACCAACCCTGGCAAGCGTAGCTTAACCTGATGGATCGACCAGTGCGGCTGTTATTACTTAGCCACGAGCTCCTAATAATATTAATTTGGCAATATTACTGTATGGAAATAAGAAATTTAGCTAACTAGTTCATTGAATTTGATGTTGTAACAATTTTAGGTGTAAAAAGGCATTTGGAAAGTTTCCAAATACTTTTTTTTACATCTAAAACGAAATATTCGGTATTGCGATATTAATTATTATTGCATTTCATAATCAATATTTTAGTTTCCTAGTTAGCCACATTTCTTAATTCCATACATTAATATTAATTAATCGAAACAGGTAAATATTTGACAGCTATTTACGACGTTGCAAACTTGTAGGATAAATCCTCTTAAGCATGTGAATTAAAACTAACTGCCAGCGTAGCATTCATGAACGCCAGATCCAAACATTGGTTTTGTATATCCATGTTCCATGTGTAGTAAACCCTCCAGGGTTTACCCAGCAACTTTTCGACATCAAAATACGGTTCCTCGGATAACCTGGCGCACATCACGTGACCTTTCTCTGGGTAATTCCCGGCAAGATTGACATTTTTCAGTAACATTTCTTCGTGCTCCTCGCTTGTCAAATCTCCTGACACCATTGGCACTAATGCTACTATGAGGCGTACTAACTTCAGGAGTTCCATCGTGACACTACGATTTAATGTGAAATATTTCCCTTTATAAAGTCTAACAGAAGTTGTTTTCAGTATTTGTTTGACTTTTCCAAGGTTCAGTTGAATCAACATTTATCTATTAGATCAACTTTACAATGTTTTGTAATGGCTCACCTTCTTTGTCTACTTTCACACTCAATTTGGTGCGATATATTACCGGATATTTATTATAAACATGATATTGCATTAAAAGTGTTGTAATCTGGGAGAAAAATTCCCTGAAGTTTCGGCAAAGGATGAATGTCAAGCGATTTTGAACCATATGTGGTGCAACTATTAATTCAACTTGACCTGCCCTGTTTTCAACGTGTGTGTAGACAAAGTTGTAATTAGTGTTGTAATGCCAGCTTGTCCTAACACTATTCATATAATTATCTAGTACCTGGGCGACCGAGCTCTGCTCTGGTGAAATTAGAGAATGCTCATTTAATAGTAAAGGATAGTTGGTAGGTACCTACTAATTCCATACTGCCATGATAGTAGGTACATACTAATTCCATGCTGCCATGATCATTATTCTAATGTCAATAATGTCATGTCATTTATTATTCACTATCTTGTTCTAAACTTTAGGCGACCGAGCTCTGCTCGGGTGAAAATACGGAGAAAACTAATTTTCCCAGATATGAGACCTAGCTAGATCGATTTTTCGCCCCCGTAAACCCCATATTGCAATTTTCATCGAAATCGTTAGAGCCAATTTCGAGAACGTGAGTAGGTACAAATATTTATAGAAACAAATATATTTACATACAAATATTGCTCATTTAATAGTATAGGATAGGATTGTAAAAGTAACAGGCATCTTGACCAGACCAGACCAGACCGGAATCACGGACCGAAATTACAACACTAATTTCAACTTAGTCTACATACATGTTGAAAACAGGGCAGTTCAAGTTGAATCAATAGTTGCCCCACACATGGTTCAAAATCGCTTGACATTAACCCTTTGCCACATTTTCATTTTTCCCCCAGATTTCTACACTTTCAATCTATGTTTGACGATTCCTTCCAGCCAAGGAACCTCACTTTTTTGCGCTAAGTGGTTCAATCTTGGGTTCTAGCCAAAATAATCGGTTAAGTTTTTTAGATCCTGAATCTAAAAAACTTAAACGATTATTTTGTATAGTAATTTTTTAAATCCAGGGTCTGGACCCTGTGCGGTCAACAGAGCTACAAATTATGCTGACTTTCTAATCTAGTTACAATTGCAAGAGCGGCCTAGGTTCAGCTCGCGTTTATACGAATAATTTTAGTAATATAATAAAAGTAATGCAATTCAAATCTGTTTGCTATCCTCCGTATTCAGGGCGCGTGACGAAAATATTTCACCTCTTGATGCCGCAGTTTCATTATTAGTTGGTTTCATTGGCACTGATGGAAGTTTTTCTTTTTAACATACAGTAACTTCCTTTCGTTACATTCTTTTTTTTTTGTGACCCTCATGACTCGGATCCAGTCGAGATCGAAAGTATTCAAGCATGCCCGATGTATGCACGCGAGTAATGCTGTGTTCCATCCTAAGCTCCTGGATGACAGTTCATCATCCTTTATTTAGACTAAGCTTCGTATTTATCACGAAGTAGGTATACATTTACTTCGTGATATAAAAAGTAATTGCATTACAGTTTTCTCTCTTAGAAAAAAAAACAGGTTCTTACAGTGGCTCGAGTATCCCAATCATCATTCTCTTGCCCTACCCCAATATATTTGGAATCGGCGCTAAATTTACGCACAGAACTAAGAACAAACTAACTAAGTTCAAAACCCACATCAAACGTGTACTTATCATAAAAGCATATTATAATTTTAAAGACTACGTTGAAGACAAGGAAGTTTGGCAATAATTCCTTCTGCACATATGGCTTCCCTGGTATCTCACTAACGGCATAACAATGTAAATATCTACTGCTCCCAAATTACGATGATTATTTTATTTTACTTTTTTACATACATCATTGACATAATCTTTCATTATTTGACATTATATACCTTCATTTTTTTTTAAATCAAATTAGATTTGTTACAGCTGTAGTAGTAATCATGTCATTTGGTTTAAATAGGTCCTTATTTTTATTATTTTGTTTATCTTTTATATATAAATTCTTTTCTTTTAGATTTTGTGAATGTGAGAACGTTGTAGGCTGTAGACTTGTGAACCATTTTCTATTTTACTAAGTACCTGGTACTTGTTGGTAGACCTACACTGTCCTCTCATACCTATTAACACTGTAATTTGAAAACATTGTAGAAACCATTTATTTTTAAAAGAGTAACCGTGGTGTTTCTTGCCGGCTCTTCTCCATAGGAAGCGACCAATTGGAATCGTGCACCTAGCTACTAACGTTTCATTAGTGCCCTTATAGGTTTATGTGAAATGAAATACACATATATATTTTTTAAATTTGTATTCTACTTCCATACTTCGTCATCTCAGTACCTAGTCCCCCCTTTCTAGCCATATCATCTTTCTTCCACACAGTCCATCCATCATTTCTTTGGTCTTCCCCTACTCTTATTCCACATTTCCACATTTCCTACATTAAAGGTAGCACACATATCAACTCGGAAAGGGATCGTCACCATATTGCCGCGGTTCGTGAGCTTGTACCGAGGTGAGGCGATCACATTACGATGCCGATTAATGTGCGTTGCAGTAGGGAGTTTCATACAAAGAATACTGAATGGCTCAAGTTGATACGGTGATGATCCCATTCCGAGTGGATGTGTGCTAGTTTCTTTATACTTATTCAGTAGTTTACTCACTACAGAGAGTATACTGATTGATAAACTGTTCCACCGAACCGCACTTATCAAAATTTTGTTTCAGTGTGGTTAGTGGAAGTGCTCAGGTGCGGTTCGGACAAGTGCTGCTGAAATCGGTGCTCTGAGTGGAATACCTCGATCTTGTAGACAAATACTCAGTGTTACTCGTTTGAAGTCATGGTCATATTTTTTCATTTCATTTATAAATGAAATAAAATGGAGTGTAATGAGACGGAAGAATGAAAGAAACAGGAAGAAACAAACGTGCTGCGCCGACCCCAACTCATGGGACGAGGGCAGGAAGACGATGAATGAGTCTAAAAAACAAGGTATCCATAAAACATTTTAAAATGGTCTATTACGCATTAGTTGAGTCAAAACTGAGATACAGTATACTTTTCTGGGGAGGAAGTTATGATTACAATATTCAAAAAGCTTTTGTAATTCAGAAAAGAGCAGTCAGAACCATAGCTAGCATTCAACAGCAAGAATCATGCAAGCCACATTTTAATGACTTTAATATATTGACAGTCCCAAGCTTATACATTTTGGTCCTACTTAGTCACTTATCAAAATATATCTTTGAATATGAGACTGAAGATGAAAGACAAAAAAGGGAGAGCACAAGAAGAAAAGATCTCCAGCAGTGCTATTCTGTAAATATCTCACTGTGAACGCTTAGGTGAAGTGAGCTTGAAAGTGAGCTGTCAACAGTGTCAATCCCTAGCATATACTGGAATGACAGCTCACTTCACCTAAGCGTTCACGGTGAGATTTTTACAGAATAGCACTGCTGATGAAGCAAGTGCCTCACCTGAACGTTGTAAAGCATAGCGCCTACCACAAGTCAATAAAAATGTTCAATAAACTGCCGACAAATAAAAAGTCTAGTATATACAAGTGGGGTTCGGAATAAGTTTAAACGGTTCTTGTTAAATAAGTGTCTATATTCTATTGATGAATTATAAACTAATACAAAAGTCGATAGTAACATAGTTTAATGAATTTGAAATGGAAATATTTATTGAATTTTATAAATTGACTTATGACATTTATTTTTATGTTTTTGATTGATTTTTATGTAATTTGGATAATTGTAATGATTTAAATATAGATCGCATGTATGATGTTTCTTGTATATTTAGTTATAGAATAGAAATTCAGACACGATGTAGAAATTGTTAATGAATAAAATGAATTGAATTGAATTGAATTGAATGTGGAAGAGATAGGAAAATAACGCCAAGGCCAAACAAAAAGAAAAAAAATCCGGCCGAGCGCGAGTTGGACTTGCAGACGAAGGATTCCGTACCATATCGTATTTTTCTTTTTGTTCAGATAAATGAAAATACAAAACGAAGAATAGTATTTTTCACCTTAAATTTTAAAAAATCGCGGAGAAAAATTTGTATTTCATAATAATAATTACAGAGTTAATTACAGAGTATTTTTTGCGGTTGCATAAAATCGCCCGTATTTAAATAAAATCCCTTATGTTTCGGCGTTCATTTTTTATTTTGATTAAATACAGAACATGGTAGGTACATGATATTCAGAAGTTTCAAATTCGTAACTAGTTTAGTTGTTGCGATAAAGCTCGTATAAAAATGGTCTAAAAATTACAACTTTTACGGCCCCGTATTGCTTCACTTTGGAAGATTATACATTAAAATTATATTATTGTACTCTACCCGAAGAGTTCAAGATCATGACACACATGCCAGGGTAATAATTTTTTAAATAAATTTATTGTATGTAGACGCCCCCTTGATTTCTTACTTTATTTAATTTTTATCATTTGTTTTTATAGCGGTAATAGAAATACACAATCTGTAAAAAAATCCAACTATCTTTTTATTACAGTTCATGAAATACAGCCCGCTGACAGACAAACTGACGGACGGACAGCGGAGGCTTAGTAATAGGGTTCCGTTTGGCACCGTTCGAGTACGGAACCCTAACAACGTGCAAGCATTAATTAATTCCGTATGAACGTCTTCATTCTTATTCTAATCAGTCTGACAAGCATCGAGGCCGGGTCCGATTTCGAGGTGACTGACAATGCTGCTGATCTCTTCTCGGTACAGCAATTTATTCTTGCGAGCTGACAGCGTCGTCACGCCGATCTGACAGTCGGTCACCAGCAGGTACTTGCCTCCGTAAATAAGTTTAAAATTAAACTTGTGTAGCGGCACCATCTCCTTCGATGATGGTAAATCTGAAATTATGTGCATAACATAAGCATAATCTTGTCTATAATGATCTTCCTGACCTTCACTGTATGAGAGGTAGTGGGCTGTATCCAACGATGCGGGCGCAGTGAGGGTTGGTGGATCCAGTTGATGAGCAGATTCAGTGGTTGGTGGGTGGATATTTGTCACATATCTTCTCGTTTTCAAGTTTTTTATTCTGTTTCTTTACAAAGTTTTCCTTATACAGATATTCTATATTCCTTATATTATAATTATATTGACTTTTAATGATAAATGATTTTATTTTTGTAAGTAGGTTTGTACAAACACTTTTACAGGTCAATCATGTTTTAAAAACTAGATGAGGTCGGCGTTTCCTATCTGACTAATCAGAGAAGAAAGGCCGAAACAAACTCATTATTTAGGCTTGCCAATTTTATATGGTAATTTAGATTTTTCCTGCGGCTTCGCCCGTGTGGAGGTCGGAAATTATCCCACGAGAACGTACTATCGGGATAAAAGGTATCCTATGTCCTAACCGAGGTCATGGTGTACTTAGGAGCCAAATTTTATCTAAATCCGTTCAGCCGTTTTAGCGTGAAAGCGTTACAAACAAATAAATAAACTCACTTTCGCATTTATAATATTACTTAGGATATAAGTTAGGATATATACTAACTGTAACTGAGTTGTGGAGGTCAGATAGGCAGTCACTCCATGTAAAATACCGGTATTTAACCTGCCTCTGAGAGACTGGAAGGCGACACTAACATAGTTGGGAAAAGGCTTCGCAGATGATGAGTAACTTACTTCCTGTATCGACGTAGGGCACTCCTTGGAACATCCCCGGAGTTCCCGGGTCTGCAAACAGTAGTATCTCGTATCTTAAACGACTCATGTTGACTAGCACCGTGGCAGCATTCCAGTCAGGCCAAGTATCCAAGTACTCGTTCATATTTTTGTAGAAGCTTTTAACTATCTAAACAAAGAGATGATGTGATGTAGATGAGAAATCAAAAATGAAAATAAGTCAACAAAGCGAAAAGTCACTTCTGAATAGTAAAGGTAGTTGTGGCTAGATGTTGTGAACACAACATATATGTATAACATAATTAACATCACGCCTCTAATCCCTGAAGGGTTAGGCAGAAGTGTACCTGTTTTTTTGGGCAGGAAATTATCAAATAACTTCTCCCTCTCTGGGCGGAGCAGAAGGGCGTGTCAGACTCACACTGACTAAAACTCACCCGTGTTCCTTCGGTTGTCTGTATGTTGTCACGGTATTTCTTTCGGATTTTCCCGTAAACCCAGTAGGCATCGGCCCTAGCGGACCCCGTCAGTTATGCTGACATCTCTTTGCGGCGCGCGTGGAACACAACGCGCCGTCGACCCGGGCCTGGTCCTAATCGATCGGCTAGGGGCGTGAGGGCGCGAAATTTGCCTCTCCCTCACGTGCTTCGCTTCCTCCTTCGCGAGCATTACTGCTTCGCAGAAGGAGGTGACGGCTTCCCATGCCCTCTCGCTCCGTACTACGGCCTAGACCAGGGCCGGACGCGAGAAATCACCGCCGCCGATCACCTCTACGAGAACATGGTGGTGCTCCGCCCAAGCCAGGCAGACCTCCATCGTATGCTCCACCGTGTCCTCCGGGAGATCCACACAATGGTGACACCCGGGAGACAGAGGTATACCTCATAGTACAATATTTCGTGAAGAATAAGTACTTTGCCTCAGACTCACGAATAAATGATATTATATGATACTAGCGACCCGCTCTGGCTTCGCACGGGTATAAACCGGGTTATTATACATATAAACCTTCCTCTTCAATCACTCTATCTATTAAAAAAAACTGCATCAAAATCCGTTGCGTAGTTTTAAAGATTTAAGCATACATAGGGATATAGGGACAGAGAAAGCGACTTTGTTTTATACTATGTAGTGATTTATTTCTAAAATTTGGTTAAAAAACCACTTTTAATGTGTTTTTTTAACTGATGAGAACGTTGTTTCCTAATCGATTACTTTGAGAAGAAAGACCGAAACAAACTCAGAGGTCACCCAAGCCAACTCAGCCCATTGCAGTCCACTGCTGGACATAGGCCTCTCCCAGGCTGCGCCACAACACTCTGTCCTCCACCTTCCGCATCCAGTCTGTTCCAGCCACCCTTTGAAGGTCATTGGTAGCTAGGGGGATCCCACACTACGCTTGCCGATACGTGGTATCCACTCCAGGACTCGTCTGTTCCACCGGCCATCGGTCCTTCGAAAAAACATGGACAAGCAACTGACACTTCAGCTTGCTTTTTCTGCAAACTATGTCGGTGACTCTGGTTCTTTTCCATATAATTTCATTCCTGATTTTATCCTACAAAGAAACTCCGAGCATAGCCAAATCGCGTTAAATGGTGTAATGTGTCTTCCGAGCCGTATTTGTTGCAGTGTGGTAACATCGCCTACTTTGTTTAACGTGTACATGAATGACCTGATTGATGAGCTCAACAGAACCAATGTCAGCTGTTCAATAAATAGTGTAATGGTTAACAATCTGAGCTATGCAGACGATATGGTGCTAATGAGCCCATCAATCAGTGCACTCCGCAAATTGCTTGTTGTATGTGAGTCTTATGTGGCGATGCATGGTGTTGTATGTACAACGTTTAGAAATCGCAGTAACATGCATCTTTAGGTAACGTTCCTGCAGTGACTATAAGCGGAACACCTTTGCAGCGTGCTGCTCAGGTTAAGTACCTAGGACATTTTGTCACGGAGGACTTATCTGATGATGCAGATTTGGACAGGGAGCGTAGGGCGTTTGCGGTTCGGTGCAATATGTTAGCCCGCAGGTTTGCACGTTGCAGTAGGGATGTGAAGGTGTATCTTTTTAAGACCTACTGCCAAATCTTCTACACATGCAGCTAGTGAGTGAAGTATACGCAGAGGGCCTACAACGTCCTACGCGTTCAATATAATAATGGGTTTAGGATGTTGATGGGGCTTCCACGCTTCTGCAGCGTTTCGCAGCCCTGTTCGCGGAAGCCCGTGTTGACGATTTTCAAGCCTTAATGAGAAAGCGGGTGGCGTCAATAATGGGTAGGTTGCGTGGAGGCTCCAACAGCATCCTAAAAACATTAGTCGACAAGGTGGACAACCCCTTTATTAGGCACTGGATGCGGAGGCACGTGCCAACATGTGTTGAGCCACGTAGTTATTAGTTGTTGTTTGGTTAGTTTGTAAATTTTACTAACATAGTTTCTAAGTCTTTGTTACTAATACTATATGGATTGTATGTACCTTTATGTGTGATCCGCAATAAATGAAATATATATAGCCCGCTCCATAGCGGGCTGAACCACCATCAATTTGTGGACCACCCCGACTGTCAGTGTCCACGTTTCGGCACCGTAAGACATAACAGGCGGGACGCACTGACAAACTTGACGGAGTTTTCCAAACGCTGCTCAACCCACATGGATCCTCCTGTCATCTTCTTTCTCAAAGTTATGTGTACCAAGCTGATACAAATACTTCTTCACAACTTCGAGAAGCGACCTTCGATGTGGATTGAACTCGACAGGACGTGAGAATTGTATATTACTTTCGTCTTGTTGAAATTCGTGCCAAAGCCAATCCGTCGAGAAGCTCCATTTAGGCTGTGCACTATCTGGTCTAACTGTCCCAGTGTCTCTACCTTTATGACGATGGATGGCTCTTGGATGACGGAGTTGAAGAAACTCGCCAGCTCTCTCAGGACTAGAGGCCCGCCCGCTTTTAGGAGCTCTGTCGTTATTCCGTCATCACCAGGTGCCTTGTTGTTCTTTAGCAGCTCAAGAGCCGCCCTAATCTCGCACTGGTCGACATCCAGGATGTCATCCGTATAGTGTCGCGTTAATTCGGCTCGTTGGTCATCGACACTATGTCCCACTGGTTTCACCGTCCGTATTGAGTATAAGTGCCAGTTAAAATCCTTGACTTTTTGGAGGAGTGTCGTAGGTAGATAAAATAATACTCGGACTCCAGATTTGTACAGAATAATGAAGAATCATATTTATTTAAATAATGTTCCTGCTTATGTACTATTTACAACTATCAACTAACTAGTGAGACTACATATATTTACAAAAGGTTTGACCAATCAGATCACAGCACGTTGTTGACTGTTTGATCCGCACGGTGTCGCCATAGACGCGCGCGCACATCTCGTCGCGCTCTGACACCGCGGTTATAAATATATGTGACACACGCGCACCGCCATTCATCGAGGCGGCGTGGTCCAGTGATGGTGTGAGTGTAGTGCGCGCGTGCGGCAGTAGACAGGAGCGAAGCCCGGAGTACGTCTGGTGGCGTCGACAGTTCCTGTTCTGTGCTTCCTCTAACAGTTTCCCTGTTTCTGGTTCAGAGTGTCAAAAACGTGCTATGCCCAAAGTTCTTTTGAGAACTGGTGTGATCTAAGTTTCTTGGTATCAGAAGGTCAAAAACGTGGTGTGATGAGTGGTGGCTACAACTTCCTCGAGTATCTCGGACTACGAAATCACTATTTTGCCATCAGCAGTTCTTAGTTTTATCAGATGGGTCCTCCTTAATTGCTAAGTGAACACTTACCACCCTCGGTTTTGCTCAGTATGTTTGGTTCCTAAGGTCGCGAACTTAGGGTCAAATCACACATACCACAACCACACCACAACGACAACACGTGGTCAGGCGCTAATTTGTATGAAAATGAATAGTTTCTTCACATGCACTACATTTGGCCGTCAAAATCAAGAGTGTGGGCGATACCGACCACATCGCACCCACGGTGCAGCCACAACGCAACCACCAGCAATACCACGCACTAACGGCCAGCAACATCGCAAACACAACATTGCATCAACCATTTTATTTGATTTTGTAGTAACCACACCGCAACTCTAAAAAGCTGCAGCACACTATTCACACGTAACCACTGCTTGCCCACATTTTGTCCCTGCAATGTGGTGTACTCTTCCGCTTTACCCCTTACTTTTTCGATGTGACGGGAAAAGTCTGCGGGTCGCGTCACGTAGTGCTTTGACCACCTCGTCGGCTTTTTCGTCGATAGTGCCTGTGGAATCGATTCTGAAGTTCCAGTTGAAACTTTTGGAATCCCAGAGCGGCTTGGAGCTGCGTTGATTCGAGGGTAGGCCTCATCATGCGAATTCTTTGCCTCGAAGATTATTCTTTAGAGTGCCTCAGACAAGCGTGTAATTGCTTCCGGTATTAAAAGCACGGTGACATCCCTAAATATATGCTTCTTATCCGTCATGATGGAAGTCTTTCTCGTTCCTTGTCACTTCATCAGGGCTCTGACAGATCCAATTCCTTTGAGGTTTCTTTTTACAGAACGAATTTATCAGGAAGAGCCCCTGTGACTCCAAAAAGTTGAACAGCATTTGCCCCCTGTGATTCCTGCGCCCTGAACTGGATGGTTTGACTTTCGATTCGCCGCGATCTTGTATTCCCACTTTGACATTGAAGTCCCTCATAACGTTTTAAGCCATTGTCGTACTGTGCATTGCCTTGGCAATATCCTTGTACATGGCCTCGGCTGTCTCCTCAAAGAATGTCGCAGTCGGTGCCTATTCCTGCATCACTTACCGGTTGTATGTACCTACTTATCAGTGAGTTTCAGTACAAGGTACGCTACCCGTGCCGACACACTTTTGATTTCTACAATGATGCTAGTGAGTTCCTTGTTGAGCAGGAAGCCGACACCGCCTTGGGAGAGCTGATCACCTTCGCGAAAGTAAAATTGGTGGCCTGACTTCAGGGTTATTATCGTGTCCTCCCCCTGTTTTCGAAGTTCAGATAAACCTAGTACATGCCAGTTAATGTGACTCTACCTCAAGTTCGGCAAGGTGATGGTCCAACGTTATCGTACGTAGCTAGATGTAGCCGTCGTTCGTGACCCCGAATACTTCGCACCCCCGTCCCGTCATTACCGTGACCGCTACCTTGACCAGGAATAGCGAAATCACCGGGAACTAGGGCCGTTGTTTTGGCACTTTATCCATGGGAGATTTAATGTCCGTAGTCACTACGCTGGGCGGGTTGGTGACCGCAGAGCCAATTCTTTCACAATGATGACGCTGCTGCCCGTCATCATCGCTCTGGAGAATTTAGGTTGGCATGTGGGATGGTTATACCGCCATCAGACGGTCGCCAGCGCCTCGTCCGTCAGTGGCAGTGGTGTACCGCGCGCAGGTGAGGTTGACATTTGGAGAATCCTGTTGTTGTGTGCTTCCCCTTACAACCCACAGAGAGTCACAGTCTATTTTAAAGTCCAAATAATCTTGGTCAGGCCATATGAGAACCACAAGCATAATCAGCCTATAATGTTCCCACTGCTGGGACACAGGCCTCTTCTCTGTGATAGGGAGTGGGCCTTAATCCACCACGCGGGCCCAGCGCGGGTTGGTAGATGTCACATGTCTTAAAATTTTTAGTTCTAGGACATGCTGGCTTTCTCACCATAAAATCACTTTTGTTCACCGTTTTGTTTTTATGAGAACCATGCAGATTAGTAATATGAATTGAACGCCGGTGAATCCAATTTAAGCGATTTTTCTCAGCATGTTGTTTGTAACAGTGCCTACTATGCGATGTGAAAACGCCATATAATTAGCCGATTATTTTTGTGACAGTCATAAAAACACTCAAATCTGAGCATTTTCTTAACAGCTCATGTCATTAACTAAAAATAAAAATAACTGAATGTAAACTAACCCCCGGCGTAGCATTCATGAACGTCATATCCACGCATTTGTTTTGTAAATCTATGTTCCATGAGTAGTAAACCCTCCAGGGTTTACCCAGCAACATTTCAACTAAAAAATAAGGTTCCTTGGAAAACCTGGCACACAACTCCTGTTCTTGCTGCGGTTTAATCGTCATAAGTTGTTTAATTTTTAATGGTGTCTGTCTTCTGTCTCTTGTCATATGTTTTCCTGACACTATTGGCACTAATACTACTATGAGGCGTACTAACTTCAGGAGTTTCATCGTGATACTACGATTTAATGTGAAATATTTCCCTTTATAACTATCACTAACAATGAGAATTTGTTTTATGTTCTTGTAAGGCGTTTCCCAGGCTCAGTTGAATAAACATTTATCTATAAGATCAACTATACATGTTTTGTAATGGATATCCTCACAAACTTGTTTAAGCAGATGTTTACTTTAGTAGAATTGTAGATGGTTACTTTCACACTCAATTTGGTGCGACGTATTAATATTTAAGATTGACAGTATTTGAAGGAATCGTCAAACATAGTATTGAATTTAAAATGTTGAAATCTGGGGTTTCCACTGAAAATGTGGAAAAGGGTGAAGTGTCAAGCGATTTTGAACCATATGTGGTGCAACAATTAATTTAATTTCACCTACTTTGTCTACATACACGTTGGATACAGGGCACTGTTTTCAACGTGTTTGTAGACAAAATTTAAATAAGTGTTGTACAGTCAACTTGACCTAGGACTATTCATATAATTATCTATTGTAAAAGAGACCGGCCTATCGTGCCAATCCCCTTCAACCAAATACGTAGGTGGCGACAGGAGTTCACCCACACTCAAGCGGAGAACTGGTGGACCTCGACACCGGGCTGCAGGCAGTCCAAAGAAGCTATGCCATTCTTGGATAGCAGGCTAACAAGGCGTTTATTACGCCTGGACAGGAACCGCCTGCGCCTGGTGACGGGGACCATCACGGGGCACTGCTCGCTAAACAAACACTTCCACACTATTGTGACATAACGGACAGCCCTCTGTGCAGAACGTGCATGAAGGCTGAGGAAACCATCGCACACGTGCTCTTTGAATGCTTAGGCGTCACCCAGATTAGAACAGAAACCCTCACCCAAATTCTTCACTGATGTTCTGAACAGACCAGGAGTTATAATTAATTGCTGGAGGGAGTTGGGCTGGTTGAAATAACCACCAATCGCCACGGCCGCCATGGCCCACGCACAATGGTCCACCTGACGGACTATGTGCGGAAACCAAACCCCATAACATAGAAGGGACCGGCGAATATCTTGACCAGATCAGACCAGACTGGAATCATCGACTTCTGATAATCTTCTTCATCTTCCTTCCCTGGTCCTGTTATTTGGGATCAGACCCGACCTTAAATAACATCACTTTTCTTCGCCATGTGGTTCGATCTTGGGTTGTCGGTTCTAGTTCCACTGAAAATAATCTTTCAAGTTTATTTGATCCTGAATTACCCTGTGCGGTCTACCGACCTACAAATTATCCTGACTTGCTAATCTAGTTACAATTATATGAGCTACCTAGGTTCAGCTTGCGTCTATGCTAATTATTAGTAAGTACCTGGTCGGCCGAGCTCTGCTCGGGTGAAAATAAATAAACATATTGTCCAAGTATACCAACGTTGTATCATATTCCCGAGGCTGTGAAAATAGAGAAAACGAAATTTCCCAGATATGAGACCTAGCTAGATCGATTTTTCACCCCCGTGAATCGCTATATTGCAACTTTCATCGAAATCCTTAGAGCCGTTTTTGAGAACGTGCTTACAAACACACAGGGCGTCCTACGGATATGCCACATGGAGGGAAAGTACCTTGAATATTGTAGATGGAACATTTTACAAACGCCGTCGAGAATCACATACCAGTCTCCGACATATATATTTCGGGGACGGGTATGTGACTCTCGTTATTATCAGCGATATTTTAACTACTGTGGGC
Organism: Agrochola lychnidis; assembly: GCA_963680765.1. Classification (NCBI taxonomy): domain Eukaryota; kingdom Metazoa; phylum Arthropoda; class Insecta; order Lepidoptera; family Noctuidae; genus Agrochola; species Agrochola lychnidis. Next base: position 8,715,214 of record OY796868.1, on the reverse strand, counting down.
GTAGTGTGGGTAGTGTTGGTTAATGCGCAATAGAAAAACAGTTTGCAGTTCAGATAATAACACACACACTGGGTGCGAAAGCGTTTATTAAAATCACCAATTAATACAATGATCACAAATTACAACTAACAATAACTGAGCACCACGAATCGAGAACAGTTCCGCGACGTCTTGACTCCAATGCGACCAGAGGCTGAATGTCCTCCTCGCCTTGGCCTTAAAACATCACGACTCTGTAGAAGCGCGCCTTTTTTGGTGTAGGCAGATCACTCTTGATGTCGCCAGTGGCGCGCTTGCGATTCGTTTTGTGTTCGTACTAATGACCGGATCCGACATATATATATATTTTTTTTTATTTGTGTTCTACTTCCATACTTCGTCATCTCAGTACCTAGTCCCCCTTTTTTAGCCATATCATCTTTCTTCCACACAGTTCATCCATCGTTTCTTTGGTCTTCCCCTACTCTTATTTCACATTTCCTACATTAAAGGTAGCACACATATCAACTCGGAAAGGGATTGTCACCATATCGCCGCGGTTCGTGAGCTTGTACCGAGGCGAGGCGATCACATTACGATTCCGATTTATGTGCGTTGCAGTAGGGAGTTTCATACAAAGAATACTGAATGGCTCAAGTTGATACGGTGATGATCCCATTCCGAGTGGATGTGTGCTAGTTTCTTTATACTTATTCAATACTTTACTCACTACAGAGTGTATACTGATTGATAAACTGTTCCACCGAACCGCACTTATCAAAATTTTGTTGCAGTGTGGTTAGTGGAAATGCTCAGTTGCGGTTCGGACAAGTGCTGCTGAAATCGGTGCTCTGAGTGGAATACCTCGATCTTGTAGACAAATTAGATATGACAAATCAGTTATTAGAACTCGTTTGAAGTCATGGTCATATTTTTTCATCTCATTTATTTGCATTCTACAATGAATGAAAGAAAATGGAGTGTGATGAGGACGGTTGACAAGGAAGAATGAGAAACAGGAAAAAACAAACAACCTCAAGTCATGGGACGAGGGCAGAAAGATGATGAATATGGAAAAGATAGAAAACAGGCCAAGTGCGTGTGCACAATGAAGGGTTCCGTAGTTTGGGGTTAAGTGGATTGTAGATCTGTTAACCATTTTCTATGTTGTTAAGTACTTGGTACTTATTGAAAGACCTACACTGTCCTCCCATACCTAGTAACACTGTTATTTGAAAGTATTATAAAAGCCAATTATTTATATTTTTAAAAGATTAACCGTGGAGTTTCTTGCCGGCTCTTCTCGATAGGAATCGACCAAATGGGAACCGTGACGTTTCATAAGCGCCCATGTAGGTTTATGTGAAATAAAATATTTTGAATTTTGAGGAATTTATTTCAAGCTCTAACTTAACTTTGTAGTTTAAAAACCGCAAATTAATGTGGGTTGGTCGATAATTACTCGTTAACTTGTTAAGCCAACTTAGCTGTGATAGTTTTCCTTTTAATTTCGGTATATATACTACTGCCGTAATTTTTTTCACATATCCAAAACCAACCATTTAGCTAGCAGAGGACACATGACTCTAACAAAAATTAGCACTTTAAAGCTTATTATTTCACAAACGGATCCCTGAATCCAAAAATGGTAGTGGCAAACTCACAAGGACCTTTTCAACGACACCCCACGCTATGGGATAGATGAGAAAAACAAAAACATCCCCACTTTACGTTTAGGGGAGATATCCTAAAAAAATGTTTTGATTAATATGTATACCCATGCCAAATAACAGCTTTCTAGTACTAAGAGTCTCTGAGCTAAGCCGAGAACAGACAGACAGACAAACGGACATACGAAACTATAAAGGTTCCTTGTTTACTACGGGACCCAAAAAAATTACGCCAAGTCCAAACAAAAAGAAAAACAACGTGCCAGTTTTCATTTATTCCTGAGGAACGTTTTTATTTTTCTTCTTAATAGACTGACAAGTGTGGTGGCCGGCTCCGATGTCGAGGTTCCTGACAATGGCGCTGATGTCTGCACGGACCGGGAAATTATTCTTGCGGGTTGACAGCGTCGTCACGCCGGCCTGACAGTCAGCCATCAGCAGGTACTTGCCTCCGTTTATAAGTTTCAAATTAAACTTGTGTAGCGGCACCATCTCCTTCGATGATGGTAAATCTGAAATTATGTGCATAACATAAGCATAATCTTGTCTATAATGATCTTCCTGACCTTCTCTGTATGAAAGGTAGTGGGCTGTATCCAACGATGCGGGCGCAGTGAGGGTTGGTGGATCCAGTTGATAAGCAGATTCAGTGGTTGGTGGGTGGATATTTGTCACATATCTTCTCGTTTTCAAGTTTTTAATTCTGTTTCTTTACAAAGTTTTCCTTATATAGATATTCTATATTCCTTATATTATTATTATATTGACTTTTAATGATAAATGATTTTATTTTTGTAAGTAGGTTTGTACAAACACTTTTACAGGTCAATCATATTTGCTCGCGCAAGTTTTAGTAATAAGTTTTTTCTATTATAATATCCGAACGCAGTTTTGAGCTATATTCCTTCCTTCCCAATTCCCGTACAACGGAACGAGACGGACACTCATCGCACGCACCAATCAGAGGCTCCGCTGTAGCGAGAGCCAATCGCATCTCCTGTGATTTGCGGGAACTTCTCAAATTTTGGACACTTGTCAGTGACCGCTCACCGCTCCCGCTCGCGCGCCGCGCGCGCACCTCACTGCCCGCGCCGAACTATATCAAAATTCAAAAGCTCTCTATTTATAAGGCCGATACAATTGTGACATTTAAATACCCAATAAAAGTGCACCACAGTGAGTTGCTTACTCATACCTGTGTGTAGCTCAATTCTGTGTCGGCTAATATTCCACCCCACGTAAATTATTTTCCCGCGTATGGTCCTTCGAAAGCCGCGTCAACTTATACACCAATATTTTTAAAAACTAGATGAGGTCGGCGTTTCCTATCTGACTAATCAGAGAAAAAAGGCCGAAACAAACTCATTATTTAGGCTTGCCAATTTTATATGGTAATTTAGCTTTTTCCCGCGGCTTCGCCCATGTGGAGGTCGGATATTATCCCACGGGAACGTACTATCAGGATAAAAGATATCCTATGTCCTAACCCAGGTCATGGTGAACCCAGGAGCCAAATTTTATCTAAATCCGTTCAGCCGTTTTAGCGTGAAAGCGTTACAAACAAATAAATAAACTCACTTTCGCATTTATAATATTACTTAGGATATAAGATAGGATATATACTAGCTGTAACTGAGTTGTGGAGGTCAGATAGGCAGTCACTCCATGTAAAATACCGGTATTCAGCTGTCTCAGAGACTGGAAGTTGACACTAACATAATTGGGAAAAGGCTTCGCAGATGATGAGTAACTTACTGCCTGTATCGACGTAGGGCACTCCTTGGAACATCCCCGGAGCTCCCGGGTCTGCAAACAGTAGTATCTCGTATCTTAAGCGACTCATGTTGACTAGCACCGTGGCAGCATTCCAGTCAGGCCAAGTATCCAAGTACTCGTTCATTTTTTTGTAGAAGCTTTTGACTATCTAAATAAAGAGATGATGTGATGTAGATGAGAAATCAAAAATGAAAATAAGTCAACAAAGCGAAAAGTCACTTCTGAATAGTAAAGGTAGTTGTGGCTAGATCTTGTGAACACAACATATATGTATAACATAATTAACATCACGCCTCTAATCCGTGAAGGGTTAGGCAGAAGAATACCTGTTTTTTTGGGTAGGAAATTATCAAATAACTTCTCCCTCTCTGGGCGGAGCAGAAGGGCGTATCAGACTCACACTGACTAAAACTCACCCGTGTTCCTTCGGTTGTCTGTATGTTGCCAGGGTATTTCTTTCGGACTTTCCTGTAAACCCAGTAGGCATCGGCCCTAGCGGACCCCGTCAGTTATGCTGACATCTCTTTGCGGCGCGCGTGGAACACAACGCTGGTCCTAATCGATCGGCTAGGGGCGTCAGCGCGCGAAATTTGCCTCTCCCTCACGTGCTTCGCCTCCTCCTTCGCGAGCATTACTGCTTCGCAGAAGGAGGTGACGGCTTCCCATGCCCTCTTGCTCCGTACCACGGCCTGGACCAGGGCCGGACGCGAGAAATCACCGCCGCCGATCACCTCTACGAGAACATGGTGGTGCTCCGCCCAAGCCAAGCAGACCTCCATCGTATGCTCCACCGTGTCCTCCGGGAGATCCACACAATGGTGACACCCGGGAGACAGTAGCACAATATTTCGTGAAGAATCAGTACTTTGCCTCAGACTCACGAATAAATGATATTATATGATATTTATTTCTAAAATTTGGTTAAAAAAACCACTTTTAATGTGTTTTTTAACAGATGAGAACGTTGGTTCCTAATCGATTACTTTGAGAAGAAAGACCGAAACAAACTCAGAGGTCACCCAAGCCAACTCAGCCCATTGCAGTCCACTGCTGGACATAGGCCTCTCCCAGGCTGCGCCACAACACTCTGTCCTCCACCTTCCGCATCCAGTCTGTTCCAGCCACCCTTTGAAGGTCGTTGGTAGCTAGGGGGATCCCACACTACGCTTGCCGATACGTGGTATCCACTCCAGGACTCGTCTGTTCCACCGGCCATCGGTCCTTCGAAAAAACATGGACAAGCAACTGACATTTCAGCTTGCTTTTTGTGCAAACTATGTCGGTGACTCTGGTTCTTTTCCATATAATTTCATTCCTGATTTTATCCTACAAAGAAACTCTGAGCATAGCCAAATCGCGTGAAATGGTGTAATGTGACTTCCGAGCCGTATTTGTTGCAGTGTGGTAACATATACTTTGTTTAACCTGTACATGAATGACCTGATTGATGAGCTTAGCAGAACCAATGTCGACTGTTCAATAGATAGTGTAATGTTTAACAATCTGAGCTATGCAGACGATATGGTGCTGCTGAGCCCATCAATCAGTGCACTCCGCAAATTGCTTGTTGTATAAGAGTCTTATGTGGCGATGCATGGGCTTACATACAACGTCAAGAAATCGAAGTTGGTGATTTTTAAGTGCAAACATGCATCGTCAGGTAACGTTCCTGCAGTGACTATAAGCGAAACACCTTTGCAGCGTGCTGCTCAGGTTAAGTACCTAGAACATTTGGTCACGGAGGACTTATCTGATGATGCAGATTTGGACAGGGAGCGTAGGGCGTTGGCGGTTCGGTGCAATATGTTAGCCCGCAGGTTTGCACGTTGTAGTAGGGATGTGAAGGTGAAGGTGTATCTTTTTAGGGCCTACTGCCAAACCTTTTACATATGCAGCTAGTGGGTGAAGTATACGCAGAGGGCCTACAACGTCCTACGCGTTCAATATAATAATGGGTTTAGGATGTTGATGGGGCTTCCACGCTTCTACAGCGCTTCACAGCCCTGTTCGCGGAAGCCCGTATTGACGATTTTCATGCCTTAATGAGAAAGCGGGTGGCGTCAATAATGGGTAAGTTGCGTGGAGGCTCCAACAGCATCCTAAAAACATTGGTCGACAAGGTGGACAACCCCTTTATTAGGCACTGGATGCGGAGGCACGTGCCAACATGTGTTGAGCCACGTAGTTATTAGTTGTTGTTTGGTTGGTTTGTAAGTTTTACTAACATAGTTTCTAAGTCTTTGTTACTAATACTATGTGGTATGTATGTACCTTTATGTGTGATCCGCAATAAATGAAATATATATAGCCCGCTCCATAGCGGGCTGAACCACCTTAAATTTGTGGACCACCCCGACTGTCAGTGTCCACGTTTCGGCACCGTAGGTCATAACAGGCGGGACGCACTGACAAGCTTGACGGAGTTTTCCAAACGCTGCTCAACCCACATGGATCCTTCTGTCGTCTTCTTTCTCAAAGTTATGTGTACTGAGCTGGTTCAGTTGTCCTAGATACACATACTCCTTTACCACTTCGAGAGGCGACCTTCAATGTGGATTGAACTCGACGGGACGTGAGAATTGTATATGACTCTTGTCTTGTTAAATTTCGTGCCAAAACCAATCCGTCAAGAGGCTCCATTTAGGCGGTGCACCATCTGGTCTAACTGACCCAGTGTCTCTACCTTTATGACGATGGATGGCTCTTGGATGACGGAGTTGAAGAAACTCGACAGCTCTCTCAGGACTGGAGACTCGCCCGATTTTAGGAGCTCTGTCGTTATTCCGTCATCACCAGGTGCCTTGTTGTTCTTTAGCAGCTCAAGAGCCGCCCTAATCTCGCACAGGTCGACATCCAAGATGTCATCCGTATAGTGTCGCGTTAATTCGGCTCGTTGGTCATCAACACTATGTCCCACTGGTTTCACCGTCCGTATTGAGTATAAGTGCCAGTTAAAATCCTTGACTTCCTCGAGTATCTCGGGCTACGAAGTCACTATTTTGCCATCAGCAGTTCTTAGTTTTATCAGATGGGTCCTCCTTAATTGCTGAGTGAACACTTACCACCCTCGGTTTTGCTCAATATGATTGGTTCCTAAGGTCGCAAACTTAGGGTCAAATCACACATACCACAACCACACCACAACGACAACACGTGGTCGGGCGCTAATTTGTATGAAAATGAATAGTTTATTCACATGAACTACATTTGGCCGTCAAAATCAAGAGTGTGGGCGATACCGACCACATCGCACCTACGGTGCAGCCACAATGCAACCACCAGCGGTACCGCACACTAACGGCCGGCAACATCGCAAGCACAACGTTGCATCAACCATTTTATTTGATTTTGTAGTAACCACAACGCAACTCCAAAAAGCTGCAGCAACACTATTCACACGTAACCACTGCTTGCCCACATTTGTGTCCGTATGGATTGAGGAGCCATGTCTCATATTTAAACGCGGATACTACTAATATTTAGTAGTAAATTAGGCGATTTTGTAGGCCCGATCCTGGAATTTGTAGTAAAACATTTTAAAAGATACACGACTTTTAAGGTGGCTCCTCAATTCAGACGTCTGAATTGAGGTGCCACCTTACAACTCTAAAACTAGCCGATGGATAGTTTTGAAAATTTGGTAAGATTTAGTAGTACTTATGCGTAGTCTCTACAAAAAAAATGGGTTTTGTACGACTGAATTTGAGATAGCTACAATGTTTTGATTTTTCATAAAAATCTATAAATTTCACCACGCTATTTCTCGGAAAGTAATTAACCGATTACAACTTATTTTTAGCATAATTTAGTAGTAAATACGTTCTAATTTGTAGTATAAAAATAAATTGGAAAAACTACATAATTTCGCTAATACAACATATTTTATATGGCTCCTCAATCCTGACGGTCTACAGGAAATAATATGTACGTAGCTACTAAAGTAGTTGATCAAATCGGATAAAAATAGCACCAATATTTAGTAGAAATTTCTACTAAATATTGGCGTAATTCAAAATCCTGTACATTTAGTATTTCAAAAGATATTAACAAAATAAACATTCCTTAACAATCTAATGTGGTACGAGAGCCCACGACCAAAACCATATCACATCGTTTTAGGGTCAAAACCGTATAAAATCGTTAGTTTAGATGATTCCTGAACCCAACTTGGAAGTACCGGTCAGAAACGTCTCAGTTTTACGGAAGCCTATTTCTGCTATGTCAAAAAAAATAAGCAGACGGTTTCATCACAATATGCCTGATATTAAAAATGTTACATAGTTTTCGTAATTTTATTACAAAAAAGTTTGTTTTCTGACATTTTGCGTGTCACATGTGGACTGAGCGCATTTTCAAAAAATGATAAAATATTTAACCTATCTGTCTCATAGCAACCTGGTTCAATTATTTTAAAATCTTTTGTATAGTTACTGAAAACCTGTTTTTAGAAATTTGAAATGTCATATATAACTTCAAAAACAAAATGAACGTTTCGGAGTCGCGCGGCTAACGCACGGTGCTTGTTACGCTTACGACACCGATGATGAGTTCGACAGTAAAATAAAAAAAAAATTGAATTTAATTTCAATAAACAGTTATTTTCAAACGTCATCCCAGTTTTCTTTTGTCCAATTTATTAAAAAAAAACCTTATTCAGTTTGATGGTTTCGGATAAGCTCTTTATTAATCGTACGTAAAAACGATTTATTCTGAAAAATGATTTATTCGCATCAACTGACCAATGTTCACCTGAAAACAAGATTTTTAGACAGGTTGCATTTTTTTTATTTTTTGCTTCATTTTTAATTTTCTCAAATGACCTTTCAGGTGTGACGCTACTGGTTTCGGAAAATTATGTTTTCGGTATCTAAAATCTATCGTTCAACTACATTCGGAAAATCAGACAGATTGCTATGAATCAGTTCAATATTTTTTTACATAGGTATTTCAAATGCGCTTAGGTCAGACGTGATGCGGAAAATGTCTGAAATTTTTGGATTCAGAATCTTCTGCAGTTGTAGCCACCGACATTAAAAATTTCTTACGTTTTTTACAGTTTTTAGGTTAAATCATTAATACATCTCCCTAAGATAGACTTGTTCCATTAGAACATATCTCTTATGGAAAAGTTATTTTTGATCAAGATACAACCTGACACTGACCTGCCGTAATCTTAAAGATTACGAAAAAAAATGAAAAATACGTTACTAATCAGACAACTTTTCGATTGAACCCGACCCTAATTGCGTAACTCATTTTCGTAAACAATTTCGCGAAATTTGTTTCATTTTGACATTTCAACAACATTCATTGCGTTATTTACGTTGTTGAACAGATTTTTTTTCCAACTTATGAAGCAATGAATTAGAAATCTGTTTCGAAACAAGTTGTGATTGTGTTATATTACGCAATTAGGGTGCAGGTTGCTATGAGACAGATAGGTTAAATTTTTTATCATTTTTTGAAAATCCGAAACCGTCTGCTTATTTTTTTTGACATAGCAGAAATAGGCTTTCGTTAAATTGAGACGTTTCTGACCAGTACTTTCCACCGAGTTGGGTTCAAGAATCATCTAAATTAACGATTTTATACGGTTTTGGCCCTAAAACGATGTGATATGGTTTTGGTCGTGGGCTCTCGTACCACATTAGATTGTTAAGGAATGTTTATTTTGTTAATATCTTTTGAAATACTAAATGTACAGGATTTTGGATTACGCCAATATTTAGTAGAAATTTCTACTAAATATTGGTGCTATTTTTATCCGATTTGATCAACTACTTTAGTAGCCACGTACATGTTATTTTCTGTAGACCGTCAGGATTGAGGAGCCACATAAAATGTGTTGTATTAGCGAAATTATGTAGTTTTTCCAGTTTATTTTTATACTACAAATTAGAACGTATTTACTACTAAATTATACTAAAAATATGTTGTAATTGGTTAATTACTTTCCGAGAAACAGCGCGGTGAAATTTATGGATTTTTATGAAAAATCAAAACATTGTAGCTATCTCAAATTCAACCGTACAATTCTCATTTTTTTTGTAGAGATTACGCATAAGTACTACTAAATCCTACCAAATTTTCAAAAATATCCGTCTGCTAGTTTTAGAGTTGTAAGGTGGCACCTCAATTCAGACATCTGAATTGAGGAGCCACCTTAAAAGTCGTGTATCTTTTAAAGTGTTTTACTACAAATTCCAGGATCGGGTCTACAAAATCACCTAATTTACTACTAAATATTGGTAGTACCCGCGTTTAAATATGAGACATGGCTCCTCAATCCATACGGACACCCACATTTTGTCCCTGCGATGTGGTGTACTCTTCCGCTTTACACCTCACTTTTTCGATGTGACGGGAAAAGTCTGCGGGTCGCGTCACGTAGTGCTTTGACCACCTCGTCGGCTTTTTCGTCGATAGTGCCTGTGGAATCGATTCTGAAGTTCCAGTTGGAACTTTTGGAATCCCAGAGCAGCTTGGAGCTGCGTAGGTTGGAGGGTAGGCCTCATCATGCGAATTCTCTGGCTCAAAGATTATTCTTTTAGAGTGCCTCAAACTGCCTGTGATTGCTTCCGGTATTAAAAGCACGGTGACATCCCTAAATATATGCTTCTTATCCGTCATGATGAAGTCTTTCTCGTTCCTTGTCACTTCATCAGGGCTCTGTCAAGTCTAATTCCTTTGAGATTTCTTTTTACAGAACGAATTTATCAGGAAGAGCCCCTGCGACTCCAAAAAGTTGACCAGCATTTGCCCCCTGTGATTCTTGCGCCCTTAACTGGACGATTTGACTTTCGATTCGCCGCGATCTTGTATTCCCACTTTGACATTGAAGTCCCCCATAACAACGTTTTAGGCCATTGTCGTACTGTGCATTGCCTTGGCAATATCCTTGTACATGGCCTCGGCTGTCTCCTCAAAGAATGTCGCAGTCGGTGCCTATTCCTGTATCACTTTCCAGTAGTACCTACTTGTCAGTGAGTTTCAGTACAAGGTACGTTACCCGTGCCGACACACTTTTGATTTCTACAATGATGCTAGTGAGTTCCTTGTTGAGCAGGAAGCCGACACCGCCTTAGGAGAGCTGATCACCTTTGCGAAAGTAAAATTGGTGGCCTAACTTCAGGGTTATTATCGTGTCCTCCCCCTGTTTTCGAAGTTCAGATAAACCCAGTACCAATCAACCTCATCGTACGTAGCTAGATGTAGTCGTCGTTCGTGACCCCGGATACTTCGCACCCCCCGTCCCGTCATTACCGTGACCGCTACCTTGACCAGGAATAGCTGAATCACCGGAAACTAGGGCCGTTGTTTTGGCACTTTATCCATGGTAGATTTAATGTCCGTAGTCACCACGCTGGGCGGGTTGGTGACCGCAGAGCCAATTCTTTCACATCGATGACGCTGCTGCCCGTCATCATCGCTCTGGAGAATTTAGGTTGGCATGTGAGATGGTTATACCGCCATCGGTCGGTCGCCAGCGCCTCGTCCGTCAGTGGCAGTGGTGTACCGCGCGCAGGTGAGGTTCACATTTGGAGAATCCTGTTGTTGTGTGCTTCCCCTTACAACCAACAAAGATTCACAGTCTATTTTAAAGTCCAAACATAATCTTGGTCAGGCCATATGAGAACCATAAGCATAATCAGCCTATAATGTTCCCACTGCTGGGACACAGGCCTCTTCTCTGTGAGAGGGAGTGGGCCTAATTCACCACGCGGGCCCAGTGCGGGTTGGTAGATGTCACATGTCTTCAAATATTTAGTTCTAGGACATGCTGGTTTTCTCACCATGAAATCACTTTTGTTCACCGTTTTGTTTTTATGAGAACCATGCAGATTAGTAATATGAATTGAACGCCGGTGAATGCAATTTTAGCGATTTTTCTCAGCGTGAAGTTTGTAACAGTGCCTACTATGCGATGTGAAAACGCCATGTAATCAGCCGATTATTTTAGTGACAGTCATAAAAACACTAAAATCTAAGCATTTTCTTAACGGCTAATGTTATTACTAAAAATAAAAATAACTGAATGTAAACTAACCATCGGCGTACCATTCATAAACGTCATATCCACGCATTTGTTTTGTAAATCTATGTTCCATGAGTAGTAAACCCTCCAGGGTTTACCCAGCAACTTTTCAACTAAAAAATAAGGTTCCTTGGAAAACCTGGCACACAACTCCTGTTCTTGCTGCGGGTTAATTGTCATAAGTTGTTTATTTTTCAATGGTGTTTGTCTTCTGTCTCTTGTCATATGTTTTCCTGACACCATTGGCACTAATACTACTATGAGGCGTACTAACTTCAGGAGTTTCATCGTGATATTACGATTTAATGTGAAATATTTCCCTTTATAACTATCACTTACAATGAGAATTTGTTTTATGTTCTTGTAAGGCGTTTCCCAGGCTCAGTTGAATAAACATTTATCTATAAGATCAACTATACATGTTTTGTAATGGATATCCTCACAAACTTGTTTAAGCAGATGTTTACTTTAGTAGAATTGTAGATGGTTACTTTCACACTCAATTTGGTGCGAAGTAAGATTGACAGTGTTTGAAGGAATCGTCAAACATAGTATTGAATTTAAAATGTTGAAATCTGGGGTTTCCACTGAAAATGTGGAAAAGGGTGAAGTGTCAAGCGATTTTGAACCATGTGTGGTGCTACAATTAATTTAACTTCACCTACTTTGTCTACATACACGTTGGATACAGGGCACTGTTTTCAACGTGTTTGTAGACAAAATTTAAATTAGTGTTGTAATGTCAACTTGACCTAAGACTATTCATATAATTATCTATTGTAAAAGGGACCGGCCTATCGTGCCAATCCCCTTCAACCAAATACGTAGGTGACTACAGGAGTTCACCCACACTCAAGCGGAGAACTGGTGGACCTCGACACCGGGCTGCAGGCAGTCCAAAGAAGCTATGCCATTCTTGGATAGCAGTCTAACCAGGCGTTTATTACGCCTGGACAGGAACGGCCTGCGCCTGGTGACGGGGACCATCACGGGGAACTGCTCGCTAAACAAACACTTCCACACAATAGGCATAATGGACAGCCCTCTGTGCAGGACGTGCATGAAGGCTGAGGAAACCGTCGCGCACGTGCTCTTCGAATGCTTAGGCGTCACCCAGGTTGGAACAGAAACCCTCACCCAAATTCTTCACTGATGTTCTGAACAGACCAGGAGTTATAATTAACTTCTGGAGGGAGTTGGGCTGGTTGGAATAACCACCAATCGGTCGCCATGGCCCACGCACAATAGTCCACCTGACGGACTAAGTGCGGAAACCAAACCCCATAACATAGAACATAGAAGGAACCGGCGAATATCTTGACCAGATCAGACCAGACTGGAATCACCGACTACTGATAATCTTCTTCATCTTCCTTCCCTGGTCCTGTTATTTGGGATCAGACCCGACCTTAAATAACCTCACTTTTCTTCGCCATATGGTTCGATCTTGGGTTGTCGGTTCTAGTTCCACTGAAAGTCGTTCAAGTTTATTTGATCCTGAACTACCCTGTGCGGTCTACCGACCTACAAATTATCCTGACTTGCTAATCTGGTTACAATTATATGAGCTACCTAGGTTCAGCTTGCGTCTATGCTAATTATTAATAAGTACCTGGTCGACCGAGCTCTGCTCGGGTGAAAATAAATAAACATATTGTCCAGGTATACCAACGTTGTATCATATTCCCGAGGCTGTGAAAATAGAGAAAACGAAATTTCCCAGATATGAGACCTAGCTAGATTGATTTTTCACCCCCGTGAATCGCTATATTGCAACTTTCATCGAAATCCTTAGAGCCGTTTTCGAGAACGTGCTTACAAATATACAGGGCGTCCTACGGATATGCCACATGGAGGGAAAGTACCTTGAATATTGTAGATGGAACATTTGACTGAAAGAAGACATTATTAGAATTAAAAAAACAATTCAAACTGCATTCATAGATATTTAATTAAATAATTACATGGTTGAATTTTATGGGGTTATGTAAATTTTTTTTTATATTTAATCATTCGGGATCGGCGCAACATTTGTGTTTTACTTCCATACTTCGTAATAATACCCGCCCGTGTCAATCCATCAGGTTAAGCTACGCTTGCTGGGCGTTAGTCCATGAATGGGTGACCATCTTAAGACTCCTCCGTGCCTCGGAAAGCACGTTAAGCCGTTGGTCCCGGCTGTCATTCGTGGATCTTTGACAGTCGTTACGGGTCGTCTGACAACCTGTGTAGAGGTTAGATAGGCAGTCGCTCCATGTAAAATACTAGTATTCAGCTGTTTAGTGGTTTGAGGAACAGGGTGTAAAGTTCACTCAACCACCACTGAAAAGGGAGGATCCTCCGACCAGACGGGTTTTGTGTCTGGTGGGCAACTGCCCATTGGTTTGAAGTCGGAATCTTGTATATATGTCAATCGCTCCATAAACGCGCTAATTGCGCGATGCAGGATTTGTGTGACATCATGTCTATGATGCGTAGTTCGTATGTGGCGGTGTAACTGCTACAGCTGCATCCAGTTATACTGGAAGCCGACCCGAACATAGTTGGGAAAAGGCTAGGCGGATTGATTGATTGACTTCGTCATCTCTAGGTACTGAGATGACGAAATCAATCCCCCCTTCCTAGCCATTGATATGGCTAGGAAAGACCAAAGAAACGATGGATGGACTGTGTGAAAGATGATTCTTTCACGCAGTCCATCCATCATTTCTTTGGTCTCCCCCTACTCTTATAACCATCCACATTTCCACATTAATACTCAAAACTTTACTCACTACAGAGTGTATACTGATTGATAAACTGTGCCACCGAACCGCACTTATCAAAATTTTGTTTCAGTTTGGTTAGTGGAAGTGCTCAGGTGCGGTTCGAACAAGCGGGTCTGAAACGGCCACATTAAGCAATTCCTCTAAACTCAATTCATTTTCTAATTATTGGAAGAGCAGTAAGTAGCTAGAGAAACGGTCTAAATCCTGCTGGAAGTTAAAACAATCGGCTTTATCAGAAATAGTTTTATAGACCTTTAAATCGTCCGCGTAGAGAAGAAACTTTGAATTTTGAAAACAGTCTTTTATGTCATTACTGTATAAAATAAATAATAAAGGGCCTAAAAGAGAACCTTGTGGTACACCAGAGGTGACCCAAAAAGAGCCAGATTCAAAGCCATTAACAACCACCACCTTTTGTGTTCTGTTAGTTATGTAAGATATAAACCACCATAAAAGGTCCCCTGATTTCGTTGTAAGCATTTTTATTAAGTAGTAGTAAGTGGTCAAGTTTATCGAAAGGCTTCTGAAAATCTGTGTATACCGCATCAATCTGCTGTCTATTATCGAGACCATCGTTTGATAGTCGGGACGTGAAAATGAGGAGATGCTGTTCTTTTATTAAAACACTGCGAATAGCAGGATATAATTTACCATGCACCAGTCTCTCAAATAGCTTGGAAAAAGCAGATAGTATAGAAATAGGCCAATTCATATCAGAATCATATTTGGTGTAAATATTGCCGCAAGAAAAAATTAAGACCGTAATTTAACCGTTTTTTTTTTTTTCAAATGATTTTTTTTTTTTTTCTACAGAAGAGGTACCTAGTTTGGTAAATAGGTAGGTAGGGTAGGTAGGGTAGGTAGGGTAGGTAGGGTAGGTAGGGTAGGTAGGGTAGGTAGGGTAGGTAGGGTAGGTAGGGTAGGTAGGGTAGGTAGGGTAGGTAGGGTAGGTAGGGTAGGTAGGGTAGGTAGGGTAGGTAGGGTAGGTAGGGTAGGTAGGGTAGGTAGGGTAGGTAGGGTAGGTAGGGTAGGTAGGGTAGGTAGGGTAGGTAGGGTAGGTAGGGTAGGTAGGGTAGGTAGGGTAGGTAGGGTAGGTAGGGTAGGTAGGGTAGGTAGGGTAGGTAGGGTAGGTAGGGTAGGTAGGGTAGGTAGGGTAGGTAGGGTAGGTAGGGTAGGTAGGGTAGGTAGGGTAGGTAGGGTAGGTAGGGTAGGTAGGGTAGGTAGGGTAGGTAGGGTAGGTAGGGTAGGTAGGGTAGGTAGGGTAGGTAGGGTAGGTAGGGTAGGTAGGGTAGGTAGGGTAGGTAGGGTAGGTAGGGTAGGTAGGGTAGGTAGGGTAGGTAGGGTAGGTAGGGTAGGTAGGGTAGGTAGGGTAGGTAGGGTAGGTAGGGTAGGTAGGGTAGGTAGGGTAGGTAGGGTAGGTAGGGTAGGTAGGGTAGGTAGGGTAGGTAGGGTAGGTAGGGTAGGTAGGGTAGGTAGGGTAGGTAGGGTAGGTAGGGTAGGTAGGGTAGGTAGGGTAGGTAGGGTAGGTAGGGTAGGTAGGGTAGGTAGGGTAGGTAGGGTAGGTAGGGTAGGTAGGGTAGGTAGGGTAGGTAGGGTAGGTAGGGTAGGTAGGGTAGGTAGGGTAGGTAGGGTAGGTAGGGTAGGTAGGGTAGGTAGGGTAGGTAGGGTAGGTAGGGTAGGTAGGGTAGGTAGGGTAGGTAGGGTAGGTAGGGTAGGTAGGGTAGGTAGGGTAGGTAGGGTAGGTAGGGTAGGTAGGGTAGGTAGGGTAGGTAGGGTAGGTAGGGTAGGTAGGGTAGGTAGGGTAGGTAGGGTAGGTAGGGTAGGTAGGGTAGGTAGGGTAGGTAGGGTAGGTAGGGTAGGTAGGGTAGGTAGGGTAGGTAGGGTAGGTAGGGTAGGTAGGGTAGGTAGGGTAGGTAGGGTAGGTAGGGTAGGTAGGGTAGGTAGGGTAGGTAGGGTAGGTAGGGTAGGTAGGGTAGGTAGGGTAGGTAGGGTAGGTAGGGTAGGTAGGGTAGGTAGGGTAGGTAGGGTAGGTAGGGTAGGTAGGGTAGGTAGGGTAGGTCAGCTAGTATTTAAATAAAATACCTCATGAATTAGCGTTTTATATTTTTGTTTTTTAAATACAGCATAAAGTAGATGATAATGCAGAAATTTCAAATTCCTAACTTGTTTAGTAATTACAAAATAAATAGTCTAAAACTAACAACTTTTACTTTTCTTACTTTAAATTTGTACTCTGCTCGATGAGTTTTAGACAATGACACTACACATGCCAGGGTAAGATTTTTTAAGCTATTGCATAGCTTTTATCGCGGGCTTTGAGCGCGGCGACCGAATCAAGAAATTCCGTAACGAAAATAAAACCTAACACCCCCACTCCGCCTACAAAAATTACGTTCCCATGACAACATCACAAAAATCACGTTCCCATGACATGGGAACGTAATTTTTGTTTTATGTCATCATCCGTCATCATCCCAAGTGTAGCGTTGACAAATAGGAAGTATGGAGGTTACAAATGCTATGCAATAGCTTTACCGCGGCAATCCCCGAGTGCCACACGTTTTTTTTTACTTTTTTGTATGTCAAGAGTGTCCTCTTAAATTAACTTTATTAAATTTTTATTATTTTTTGTTACAGCAGCAATAGAAATACACAATCTGTAAAAATGTTAACTGTCTACCTATTACGGTTCATGAAATCCAGCCCGCTGACAGACAAACTGACGGACAGACAGTGGAGGCTTAGTAATAAGGTTCCGTTTGGCATCCTTCGGGTATGGAACCCTAACAACGTGCCAGCATTAATTTCGTATTATATATTCCGTATGAACGTCTTCATTCTCATTCTAATCCCTCTGACAAGCATTGTAGCCGGGTCCAATGTCGAGTTTACTGACAATGCCGCTGATCTCTTCACGGTACGGCAATTTATTCCTGCGAGTTGACAGCGTCGTCATGCCGACCTGACAGTTGGCCACCAGCAGGTACTTGCCTCCGTACATAAGTTTCAAATGGAACTTGAGTAGTGGCACCACCTTCGTTCCTGGTGATATACCTGAAATGATGTGCATAGCATTAGCATAATCATTCTATAACGTTCCTCCTGGCCTCCTCTCTGTGAGAACGTGAAGCCTATTGAACCACGCGGGCCAGTGAGGGTTGGTGGATGTCACATAATTATGTTCTCGTCTTCGAGTTTTCAGTTCTGTTTCTTCACAAAGTTTTCTTTCACCGTTTTGAGAGCAGTAGTGATGAAATAATTTAGAAGTTAAGTGCCTATCTGGATACGAAACTATGACCTACAACTTGTAAGTCGCGGCTGTTTCCACTAGACCACTGCATGTAATATGATTTTTAACTTTAAATTAAGGTTATTTTTATTACAGTAGTAGTTAAGTATACCAGATCTAGCCTCAAAATTCGCAGACCGAAGATAAGTATGCCATCAATGGGTGTACAACTCACCATAAGATTTATTTATCGATGTAAATCTGGCAACATATTAATCATTGTATCAAGGAAACAGATTGCTAAAAATCTTCTTTTTTTTTTTCTTAATCATATTATTTTGAGTTAAGCTAGCTTTTGCCCGAGGTGTCCGAAAAGGTTACCGTGGCCACTGGCAATACATGCAATTGAAGGAACACGGGTGGGTTTTAGTCAGTAAGAGCCTGACACGCCCTCCCGCTCCATCCAGAGCGGGAGAAGTTATTTGACAAATTCCCACCCAAAAAAAAGACTTCCAAAGCGTGGGGTTCGAAAATTATTCCACGGAAATCTATTACCGGGATAAAAGTATTCCATGTGTTAAGCCAGATTATAAATTAATTATCTGTGTGCCAAATTTCATCCAAAACCAATTAGTAGCATAATACTAATGATTGAAATACTATCGTGAATTCATGCAAGCCTAGTACTTTTTGATAGGTTACTGCTCAGAAATTGTACGCGGTAAATTACCATCAGAATCGTATTAGGGATAACCACCGCGATGACAAATTTGGTGGTTTAACATTTTTTTTAATGAACATAACATAACATAACATCACGCCCGTATCCCCGAAGGGTTAGGCAAAGGTGCACCTATAGTACACTCACATTTCGCCAGTTATGTTTAAGTCCCATGTAATAGGGGGCGAGCCTATTGCCATCAACCGGGCACAAGTCCAGACTCCGGGCTGCTACTGAGAAATTGCAGATGGAAAAACCCAATAACACTTTGCCCGACCCGGGAATTGAACACAGGACCTCATACTCAGCAGTAGCGCTTGCGACCACTAGACCAACGAATGAAATTAACCAAAATCCAACTTAAAAAAAATTATTATTGCCTCAAGTGGGTAGCAACATTTTCTATTTAGAAAAAAACATTTCGACTGTATTTTAACTTTCTGCAGTGGCATTTTCATCCACGCCACGAAAATTTTCTGTTTGTGAAATTCACCCTAAAAACTGAAAAATAAAATTAATTTCCGAAGTCGGTGGTAAAAAACGAAAGAAGTAATCAGATGATCTGTAACTTAACTACTCACTCACTTTTACTCTCACGGTATCGTGTAACCCAGCAACTGGATTGTGGAGATCAGATAGGCAGTCGCTCCATGTAAAATACTGGTATTCAGCTGCATCTGATAGGCGGCACTAACATACTTGGGAAAAGGCTTCGCAGATGATGAGTAACTTACTTCTTCTATTGACGAAGGGCACTCCTTGGAACGTCCCCGGAGCTCCCGGGTCTGCAAACAGTAGCGTCTCGCGTCTTTTGCGACCCATTCTGACCAGCACCGTGGCAGTATTCCAGAAAGGCCAAGTGTCCAAGTCCTCGTTCATTTTTTTGTAGAAGCGGTTGACAATCTAAACAAGGAGATGACGTGATGAAGATGAGAAATCAAAGACGAAAATAGATCAACAAAGGTTTAAATTAATAATAATAAATGAGTAATGATTTTATTTCTGTAAGTAGGTTTGTACAAACACTTTTACACGTCAATCATATTTTAAAAACTAGATGAAGTCGGTGTTTCCTATCTGACTACTCTGAGAAGAAAAGCCGAAACAAACTCAGAGGTCACAGTCTCTTTTAAAGTCCAGACATAATCTTGGTCAGATCATGTGAAGACCATGTAGATCGGTGTCTGAAGTGGTCTTTTGAGGAAAACACCACACAGATGGAGAGGGCCTGTCCAGTCAGTGCACGCATTTGTCAGTTATCGTGCAGCTCAACTCAGAATTTAAGCAACTCAACGATTCGACGAACAATACCAAAGAAAGAACATTTGGGTAGGCCACATAAATTACTCAAACTGCCAGACCATGATTAAAACTAACTGAAGAAAAAATTAAAAACAAAACAAAAAGGAATGACCACATAGTCTTCACATTCACATTAACTATAAAAGTAAATTTTCATGTCATTGTATATATAAAATTCATTAATGTAAATGTGTATATAAAAACCCGGAAATAATCTTGGTCAGAGCATTTCATTTGAGCACCATGTAGATTTGTGTCTGAAATGGTCCTTGAAGAAAGAACCAGATTTGAGTGGACCTGTCCAGTCAGTGCACGCATTTGTTAGTAATCGTGTAGTTCAACTTAGAACTTAAAAGGAGCTCAACGACTCGACGAACAATAACAAAGAAAAAACATTTGGGTGGGCTGCATAAAGTACTCAAAACTGCCAGATTATCATTAAAAGTAACTGATAAAAATAAATACATATATGTATATACATGACCCACATAGTCCTCACATTCACAACAATTAAAATAATAATAATATTATACTTCATTCTAGTAAGATGCTGGTAGGGATCTTGACCGTACTTCCGGGATTGCCT
The DNA here is from genome assembly GCA_963680765.1 of Agrochola lychnidis. Taxonomy (NCBI): domain Eukaryota; kingdom Metazoa; phylum Arthropoda; class Insecta; order Lepidoptera; family Noctuidae; genus Agrochola; species Agrochola lychnidis. The sequence goes on along the minus strand of OY796868.1, from coordinate 8,695,148 downwards.
GATAGCCGTGGAATACCTCTCCACACCTCATAAGCACCTCAGGACGTGTTGCCCCCTTGTCGCTACGACACTATGTGCTAGTGACCGTTTTCGGGCGCCCATTATTGAGCGTGCAAGTCACCCCCTGCCATTTTATCTGTGTATTTTATATAAAACATTGATCAGGCAGGGGCCATAGTCTTTCCATAGTCCTAGGTAACCAGTTCACTTTTCAATGATGAGTGCAATGACCCCTTAAGAGGTTTAGTGTAAACAAAAACTAACGTTGTATAAATCTAAAGTAAGCAAAATTAACAAAGTTCCGACAGTAAAAAAATATTTTATTTTTTATTTCAATTTATTTTGTAAAGGCAGTTGTGGCTAGGTCTCGTGAACACAACATATATAACATAACTAACTTCACGCTTCTAATTCCTGAAGGGTTAGGCAGCGGTGTACTTTTTTGTTTTTTTTGGGTGGGAATTTATCAAATAATTTCTGCCGCTCTGGGTGGAGCGGGCGGGGTGTCAGACTCTTACTGACTAAAGCCCACCCAGCCCCTACGACTCCAAAAATTTGATCAGCATTTGCCTGTCATTCTTGCGCCCTGAACCGAACGGTCCGACTTTCCATTCGCCGCGATCTTGTAATCCCATTTTGGCATTAAAGTCCTCCATAACAAAATGGGCCTTTATCGTCCTCTGCATTGCCTTGGCAATATAAATAAATAAATAAAATAAAAACATTTATTTGACACTTAAAATACAAGTTAGAAACAAGTAGGTCGAAATAATATAGCACACAAATGTATAGCCAAGAATCTGATCCTAACCCCCAAACAAGGCCTGGACCTGTATTTTGGGGGCCAGCGTTCAGCCATGGGCTCTATTATTGCTCTTACAACATTGTGGAGAAGTGTCGCTACATAGTTGACAGTCAAGTGTCATGTGATAAAACATATTTGGTTAAATTTATCAGTTAAAACATAGATAAAACTTATTAACTACAAAAAAACGGTAAAAATACAACAGAGTTATGTGTATATCTGTGCGTGTGAATGTGTGTCGCTGTGTGTGTGTGAGTGTGTGTGGGGGTGTGTGTGTTTGTGTGTGTGAGAGAGAGAGAGAGAGGGGGTAAGGGTGTGTATGAGTGTCTGTTTATGTTCGCACCTTTGAATTTGTGTTAGAAGAAGACTTAAGTATGGATCACAGCATGTAATAATTTTGGATCAAGATATGAATGTGAGTAAAGTTTCAGTCTCCTGATAATCCATCTTTTGGAGCCAGTCTGCTACTTTCTTTTTCATTTCCTGCCGGCACATTTTAGCTATGTTAAGCTTTTTGTTAGCGTGATTGTAAAGTTTGCTGCTTAGGCTATTAAACTGGTGTTTGGCAAAGGAGGTCCGGCAGGGTGTAGTAGGGCATATAGAGGATTTGCTGCGTTTATTTGGGTCGGGTAAGGGAACATACCATTGTTTCCTCAGGATGGATTTGAGCACATAAAGCTGACGTACTGTGAGGACCTTACATTCAGAGTATAGTTGTGAGGTGGGGAATCTATATGGTTTCTTGGTCATGACCTTGAGCACAGCTCTCTGTGCCCGCTCCAACCCGAGTAGACAGGTCTTGGTTGTACCTCCCCACACGGTTATGCAGTATTGGATAATGGACTGACATAGGGCTAAGTAGACTAATTTTAGTTTTTCCAGAGTTGCCGAATCTCTTAGGGCCTTAAACACAACTATTAGCCGCCTAGTTCTGCGAATAATCGAATCAATCTGCCTGTCCCACCTCAGTCCACTATCCATCAGCACTCCCAAGTATTTTACGGAATCTACCCGAGAGATTACCTGGCAGGTACATTTGTGTTGATTATTGCAAGTATGCGCTATTATAGAATAGTCAGGTAGGGGTTTAGTGTTCGGTCTCAAGAAAAAGGGTAGTAACTGTGTTTTGCTCAGGTTCAGTGTGAGAAGGTTTAGTCTAAGCCAGGCCATCATTTTGGAGAGGGAATATTCGGCTCTATCCTTGACCGCCTGCCAACTCTGTCCCCATACCAATACTGCTGTGTCATCTGCATATGTGAAAACCTTGGTGTGCCGAAGTGACATTGTGCAGAGGTCATTTATGTAAACCAGAAACAACAGGGGGCCCAAAATACTCCCTTGTGGAACTCCAAAGAGGATTGTGCATTCCTCACTAAGATAATTGCCTATTTTGACACGTTGCTTACGCCGGGAAAGGTAGTCTTCAAATATCTTTAGAGCAATGCCTCGTACTCCTACTCTTTCCAACTTTACTATAACTAATATATTCGTACCTCGGCTGTCTCGTCAGAGCATGTCGCAGTCGGCGCCTATACCTGTATCACTTTCTGGTAGTACCTGTCAGTGAGTTTCAGTACAAGATACGCTACCCGTGTCGACACACTACTGATTTGCATAATGCTGCTAGTGAGTTCCTTTTTGAGCAGGACGGCAACACCATCTTGGGAGAGCTGATCACCTTCGCGGAAGTAGAATAGGTGGTCTGACTCCAGGGTTATTATAGTGTCCTCCCCCTGTCTTCGAAGTTCAGATAACTCCACTACATACCAGTTAATGTGACTCTACCTCAAGTTCGGCAAGGTGATGGTCCAACCTCATCGTACGTAGCTAGATCTAGTCGTCGTTCGTAACCCCGGATACTTCGCACCCCCCGTCCCGTCATTACCGTGACCGCTACCTTGACCAGGAATAGCGGAATCACCGGGAACTAGGGCCGTTGTTTTGGCACTTTATCCATGGGAGATTGAATGCCCGTAGTCACCACGCCGGGCGGATTGGTGGCATAGCCAATTCTTTCGTAACGATGACGCTGCTGCCCGTCATCACTCTGGAGAATTTAGGTTGGATGGTTTTACCGCCATCGGTTGGTCACCAGCGCCTCGTCCGTTAGTGGCAGGGTGCACCGCGCGCAGGTGATGTTGATATTTGGGGAATCTTGTTGTTGTGTGCTTCCCCTTACAACCCACAGAGAGTCACATTCTATTTTAAAATTCAAACATAATCTTGGTCAGGTCATATGAGAACCATAAGCATAATATTCCCAGGAGGGAGTGGGCCGTAATCCACCACACAGGCTCAGTGCGGGTTAGTAGATGTCACATGTCTTCGAATTTTTGGTGGACTCTAGGACATGCCGGTTTCCTTCACCGTTTTGTCTTTATGAGAACCATGCAGATTAATTATATGAATTAAACGCCAGTGAATCCAGGACAATTGATTATTTCACACTGTTCACAGCGTGAAAACTTGGCTTTCCAAGGAAATTTGTAACAGCGCCTATGCGATGCGAAATCGCCACCTAATTAGACGATCACTTATGTGACAGTCTTAAAAACACTAAAATCTGGGCATTTTCTTAACAGCTCATGTCATTAACTAAAAATAAAAACAAACAAATGTAAACTAACCGCCGGCGTAGCATTCACGAACGTCATATCCACGCATTTGTTTTGTAAATCTATGTTCCAGGAATAGTAAACCCTCCAGGGTTTACCCAGCAACATTTCAACACTAAAATACGGTTCCTTGGAAAATCTGGCACACAACTCCTGTCCTTGGTGCGGGTCAATCGCCATAAAATGTTCATTTATTACTGGCGTTTGTCTTCTCTCTCTTGTCATATGTTTTCCTGACACTATTGGCACTAATACTACTATGAGGCGTACTAACTTCAGGAGTTTCATCGTGACACTACGATTTAATGTAAAATATTTCCCTTTATATAGCCAACAATAAGAAGTTGTTTTATGTGCTTGTATGACTTCTCCCAGGCTCAGTTGAATCAACATTTATCTACAAGATCAAGTTTACAATGTTTTGTAACCTCACCTACTTGTTTATGTAGAATTGTAGATGGTTACTTTCACACTCAATTTAAGGTGCGACGTATTAGCTGATATTTGACGAACTTGCTAGAAGAGGTTCTAGCACGGCGGTCTGTGGACCCGAACCTATCGTACCGATCCCTTTCAATCAAATACGCAGGTGGCTACAGGGGTTCACCCTCACACAAGCGGAGTACTGGTGGACCTCGACACCGGGCTGCAGGCAGTCCAAAGAAGCTATGCCATCCCTGGATAGCAGGCTAACCAGGCGTTTATTACGCCTGGACAGGAACGGCCTGCGCCTGGTGACGGGAACCATCACGGGACACTGCTCGCTAAACAAACACTTCCACACAATAGGCATAACGGACAGAACCCTGTGCAGGGCATGCATGGAGGCTGAGAAAACCGTCGCGCACGTGCTCTTTGAATGCACAGGCGTCACCCAAATTAGAACAGAAACCCTCGGGTCACCCAGATCTTTTACAGATGTTCTGAACAAACCAGGAGTTTTGATTAACTTCTGGAGGGAGGTGGGCTGGTTGGAATAACCACCAAACGGCCGCCATGGCCCACGCACAATGGTCCACCTGACGGACTAAATGCGGAAACCAAACCCCATAACATAGAACATAGAACATTAGCTGATATTTAAGATTGACAGTGTTTGAAGGAATCGTCAAACATATATTGAAAGTGTAGAAATCTGGGGGACAAAGGCACTGAAAATGTCGCAAAGGGTTTAATGTCAAGCGATTTTGAACCATGTGTGGTGCAACTATTAATTCAACTTAACCTGCCCTGTTTTCAATATGTATGAAGCTAAGTTGAAATTAATATTGTAGATTTAGCTTGACCTACCACAATTCATATAATTATCTATTATAGTTAATTGATTCAGGCGTGACCTTGCGGAAATCCATTATAAAATACAATAGACGTGGATATATTTAGTAAACTGTTCCTGTTCTGTTTTGACTCTGCGTTCAGCGCTCTGTGTTTGGGTTCGCGACAAGTCAATCGTCATCCTGAGGATGCCTCGTTGAAAGGTGAAACACGTGTCGATTTCTTAAAGGAGTTTTTTATGGCTTTTTAGAAATAGTTAAGCGGAACAGGTCACTAAACATACCCACGTCTATTGTATTTTTTTATTATCTATTATAAAAGAGACAGGCAAATATCTTGACCAGATCAGACCAGGCTGGAATCACCGGCTGCTGAAAATCTTCTTCGTCTTCCTTCCCTGGTCCCGTTATTTTAGGTCAGACCCGACCTCAAATAACGGGACCAGGTTGGGTTTATTACAAAAAAATTAATCAGATTTACTCTATTGTTAGGTAGTTGAGTATTCTTAGTCTTCTGAATAAAAAAAGAAAGCAAAAATCAAAGTCAAAAAAGTTTTATTCATTAGAAAAATGCGGTGTTTCAAATAATATAATCTAAGGAGCTAGTGAGATTACGCGTCGGGTAGGTGGAAAGTACTCTATTGTTAGGTAGTTGAGTATTCTTAGTCTTCTGAATAAAAAAAGAAAGCAAAAATCAAAGTCAAAAAAGTTTTATTCATTAGAAAAATGTGGTGTTTCAAATAATATAATCTAAGGAGCTAGTGAGATTACGCGTCGGGTAGGTGGAAAGTACTCTATTGTTAGGTAGTTGAGTATTCTTAGTCTTCTGAATAAAAAAAGAAAGCAAAAATCAAAGTCAAAAAAGTTTTATTCATTAGAAAAATGCGGTGTTTCAAATAATATAATCTAAGGAGCTAGTGAGATTACGCGTCGGGTAGGTGGAAAGTACTCTATTGTTAGGTAGTTGAGTATTCTTAGTCTTCTGAATAAAAAAAAAAGCAAAAATCACAGTCAAAAAAGTTTTATTCATTAGAAAAATGTGGTGTTTCAAATAATATAATCTAAGGAGCTAGTGAGATTACGCGTCGGGTAGGTGGAAAGTACTCTATTGTTAGGTAGTTGAGTATTCTTAGTCTTCTGAATAAAAAAAGAAAGCAAAAATCAAAGTCAAAAAAGTTTTATTCATTAGAAAAATGTGGTGTTTCAAATAATATAATCTAAGGAGCTAGTGAGATTACGCGTCGGGTAGGTGGAAAGTACTCTATTGTTAGGTAGTTGAGTATTCTTAGTCTTCTGAATAAAAAAAAAAAGCAAAAATCACAGTCAAAAAAGTTTTATTCATTAGAAAAATGTGGTGTTTCAAATAATATAATCTAAGGAGCTAGTGAGATTACGCGTCGGGTAGGTGGAAAGTACTCTATTGTTAGGTAGTTGAGTATTCTTAGTCTTCTGAATAAAAAAAGAAAGCAAAAATCAAAGTCAAAAAAGTTTTATTCATTAGAAAAATGTGGTGTTTCAAATAATATAATCTAAGGAGCTAGTGAGATTACGCGTCGGGTAGGTGGAAAGTACTCTATTGTTAGGTAGTTGAGTATTCTTAGTCTTCTGAATAAAAAAAGAAAGCAAAAATCAAAGTCAAAAAAGTTTTATTCATTAGAAAAATGTGGTGTTTCAAATAATATAATCTAAGGAGCTAGTGAGATTACGCGTCGGGTAGGTGGAAAAATTTCTTGTTCTCACTTTTCTACGCCAAGTGGTTCGATCTTGGGTAGTCGGTTCTAGCACCGACCGCTGAAAACAATCGTTCAAGTTTGTGATCCTGAACCAGACTCTGTGCGGTCTACCGACCTACAAATTATCCTGAATCTAGTTACAATTGCATGAGCTACCTGGATTCCGGATTTTTTTACACGACTGCCCAAAAAGGAGTGTAATATTTTCAGGGTTCGTGTATGTATGTATGTGAGTTTCTTTGTTCCACCATAACTTTTAAATGCCTAAACAGATTTGGATTCAAATTCAAATATAAAAAATTCAAATGGATGTTTTGGGTATACACTATACATATATACATCATCCCGAGTGACATAAAGTAAAGTAAGAATACAATAAACAGTGAGTAAGTGGTCTGAAATAAAGTATTTTATCATTATTATTTATTACAGGCTAATTTTTTTATCATAATGCTGTCTGTGGCTCCATAATCAAATGTGTAAATAAAATAATTTCTTCACTTATTACAATATGCTTATCCAATTGAAGGCCTTGATGAGCACATTCCAAAAATATAAAATTTATTGGCATACATTTTACATAGGTAGGTTGTATATGCAAAACAAACATTTCATCCCCACGCCATCCACGCCACGCCTCGCCTCGCCGTGAGAGTATAAAACCACTTTTAGTGCTTAAATATGTTAGCCTAGCATGATATGTTTTAAAATAAAAATAAAACTTGTCACTAAAATGTATAAAATAAAAATAAATAATTAAAAAACGAACTAGAAAGTAATAAGCAAAAGGTCATTGTCATTGCAGTCGGGTGACCTCTTTATATCAAAAAGTGTTCCACACGACGACACAACGGTCTCCCGACAGCAATGATAATTTTATACCAGACAGTTGCAAGCCTTATTTTAAGCAGTACAATATCTTGACACTGCCTTGTCTATATATTTTCGAAGTTGCTATGTTTGTCAAACAAAATCCAAGTCGTTTCGAACGTTTAGCTGATGTATTTCCAAGAAATAGGCGTGACAATAGTAAATTACGTCAATTGCCGTGTCAAACTACTTTGGTGCGCAAAAGTGTATACTGTATGGCTCCAATTATTTACAATAAATTACCAAGTGGTTGGAAAGACTTGACAACAGTGCTGTTTAAGAGTAGACTACGTAATTTTTTAAAGGATAAGGCGTACTACAGTGTGACTGAGTTATTATCAGAGAAATACTTTTGCTGAAATGTTGCTCGCTTATGGTAATATTCTAATAATTATTTCATATTGACATTTTTATAATTTTTATTTAATTTATTATTTTAGAAGAGAATGTGACTAAATACCTATCTGTTTATGTGCCATCTTAATTTATTGACATTTTATTATTATTGGCATGAAATTGTGACATGTACCATGACTTTTTATTTTTATTTTCATTTTGTTAATGTTACATTTGATTACCTATCTATTTACCTAAACAATTTTGTATGCCTTCTGGCGGGACGTAGTATGGACCGATATTTATTTGTAACAGCTGTATAATCTTTTACCCTATGTTCACAAAATTAATAAATGAATTTGAATTTGAATTTACAACTTATTACTTTTTAGTTCGTTTTTTAGCAGGGCAGTTGTGTTTTTTGAAGTGAAAACTTCTTTAGGCGCGTTGAGCATTTTCGAGATGGGACTAAACTATTGATTTCGCAACACTGTTGCGACACCAGCTTTTGACCAAAAAAGACATCAACGCGCGATAGATTATTTCCTGCACAGTAAAATTGTTCAAGTTTTCACTTCTGTCGGCACTCCCGGAGTGCCACTGCTATTTTTTTATTATTTATTTTTTTGTTTGTCTCTCTGTGATGTCTTGTTTATACCTTTTTAGTGGACTTTTTTGTCGTAGTCGGATTTGAGTTTTATAACTTTTAGTTTTATTTAAATTATTTTGGGGTTAAAATGCAATTCTATTCTGTTTACGACCCTGTGGTATACAGGGGGCATTTCACCTCTTGATGCCACAGTTTCATTATTGGTTGGTATTATTGGCACTGATGGAAGTTGTTTTTCAATAAACAGTAACTTCCTATTGTTGCATTCCATTTTCACCCTTAAGGTGGTTTTATACCGGCGAGGCGAGGCGTGGATGGGATGGGCGACCCGCGGGAATTGAAACCACGCTTACCCTTTTACACCGAAAGATGTCCAGCGCTGCCTCGCCGGCTCGCAATGTCTCGCGCCGCCCTGCCAGCTGTGTCTGGCGCACCAGCCAGCCGAGAATATAGTATGCAGAGATGTCTTGCGATGGTCGGAGCGAGCCGGCGCGTGCCAGCGCGTGCCAGCGCGCGACATCGCCAGACATCGCGAGTCGGCGCTTGACGGAGAGAGACCGTGCGGGTCCTCGATGGCCGGTGCAAGATTTGTATATTCGTTTTAAAAAGTAAATAAATGCTCTATTCATACAGCAATAATGTTCAATATTGTACTAACAAATATTTCAATTCTCGCCTCACACTTCCTCGCGCATCTAAACCTTTTACACCAAAGATGGGCTGGGCGTGGATAGAAATTTTGCCATACAAATTTCAATTCTCGCCCATCCCATCCACGCCTCGCCTCGCCGGTGTAAAACCACCTTTATGAATCGGATCCAGTCGAGATCGAAACTATTCAAGCATGCTTGATATATGCACGCGAGTAATGCTATGTTCCATCCTCTAAGTTCCTGGATGACATTTTGATCACCTACATTCAGACTTAGTAACATGGTTAGCTTCGTATTTACCTTGAAGTAGGTATACATTTACTTCGTGATATTTATGTATCTCTTAGCGGTATTTTGATATTTATGTATGAAAAGTAATTGCATTATACCACTCTCAACTAGACAAAAAAAAATTGTTCTTACTTAAATTGACTCGAGTATCCCAATTAACATTCTCTTGCCGTTATCCCAATATATAGTAATGTCGCTCATCTCGTGAAAAATGAACGAAAAATAACTTTAAAAGGCGGGGTCCATCTTTAATATTTTTCATGTTATTCAATGTTTTATGTTTTGAGTAGCTTTTGCCATATCTCCGATATTATTGGCTCGATTTGGATTCTGTTTATTATTTCTAAAACCTTATGTGTTATTTTATCGGATTAATTAACATTTTTATTCGGGGAAACAAGGCGTGATGTTATGTTACGTTTTATTAAAATTTGTCAATTATGCAAAAAAAAAAAGGAGGTGAAAACATGTTTTCTAAAAAAAAACACTAGTGTAAGTTCATAAAACCAAAGGGAATTTTGAAAAAAAAATTTAAAAAAGAAAAGTCAAGATAGACCCCCCCCCTTTTAAAATAATATTTCAATAATTATTCATGTACATTCAGAAAAATGCGGGCGGGTACATGCCGATGGGCGACATTGTATTTGGGATCGGCACAATAATTCTGTTTTACTTCAATATTTCGTCATCTCAGAAGTCTCCCCTTTCTAGCCATATCATGTTCACACAGTGTGTCCATCATTTCTTTAGTCTTCCCCTACTCTTATGTATATCCATCCACATTAATATTCAGAACTTTACCTACTCACTACAGACTGTACTAATCTTGTAGATCTATATATATAGATCTACAAGACTTCTGATCTTCTGACTTCAAACGAGTTCTGATGACTGAGTATATACTCAGTCATCAGAACTCGGTTGAAGTCATGTTCATATTTCAAATCATTTAAATGCATTCCACAATAAAAAACAAAAAATATTTAAAAAATCGTTTACTTCAGGCAAAACCCTTTACATAAAATTTCACAATACTGCAACAGAATAGATCAAAATAGAATAAAACGTCAATGCAATTAAAATAAACAAATCAGTAGGTACAAATTATTAAGGTCGCAGAATTAAAATTAAAGTAAAATGTCAAATGCAATTAAAATAAACGAATGAGTAGACATACAAATTCAAAGGATCACAGAATTGAAATTAAAATAAAATGTCACGTTAAAAGGATCACAGAATTAAAATTAAATAAAACAAAAATTTCATATGAAAACAATGCAATACAAACAAGTCATTTTATATATTACTAGCTGACGCCGGCAAACGTTGTTTTGCCAATTATTTGTTTGGGGTGGACAACCCTTATCACTTAGGGATATGAAAAATAGATAGTAGCTGATTCTCAGACCTACTGAATATGCATACAAAATTTGGTAAAAATCAGTAAAGCCGTTTCGGAGGAGTAAGGTAACTAACATTGTGACACGAGAATTTTATATATAAGATATAGGTCAGTGTCAATCAGATTAATTGCCCTGGCTATACATGTCTGCTACAGCAATGTCGTATGTAAGAGCAGTCAAATCGCTCAGCAATGCCCTGCGCACTAAGGACGCGCACCGCTTGCACCGCCGCATGATGGCGTGAAAACAGTCAGTGCGCGTTTCCGCAAACATGCCCAACACGCTGCAGAAGCGAGGTAGCCTCAACACACCCCTGGACGCGTTGTTATACTGGACGCGGAAGGCGCTGTAGCATGCTTATGTGTCGCGAGCCCACAGGCTGCACGTGTACAGTGAGGTGCAATATGCTTTGAAAAGGGTGATTTTAACTTGATCGGAGCAACGAGCGAGAGAGCATATTCGCTCTTTTCGACAAAACCCTCCGCTCCCGTTCGATATCAGCATGATCCTTGAGGTCAGCCGTGACTATATGTCCTAGGTATATAAAATGATCACCTCCGCCTAAAGCAACACCATTGAAAAAGACTGGTGGTACATTTTCCAAGGATTTTGCACCTTATTGATATCTAAAAAACCCTGATTTCGTCACTCACTCATTCACTGATGATCATCAAAATTCTTAGGGTACTTCCTGAAGTCCTAGAAAGCTGAAATTTGGTGTGTAAGCTAGTATTAGTACACAAACAACAAACAAATATATAAAACTTGGAACTTTTACGACCGAACCCCTTACACTAGGGGATGGAAGTTTGTATGAGACTTGCGCTAATTTTGATGCTAGTGGTCTGAAAATTGATATAGAGACACCTTGTTATAAATAATAAAATACATATTTCAGTTTTTTTTTCTGTAAATCACCACCATTTAAATTAGGGGATGGAAGTTTGTCAAAGTCAAATAATTAATTTCAATTAGGCACATAAAAGGCACTTTTGAACGTCAAAAATTTACCAAAAATTTAATTTATTCTAGTCGCCCGTTAGTTTGTTATAGGTTTTCCCTTACAAACTCAAAAAAAGGCAAAGATAGAGAGTGAGCTATGAAAAAGGCACCTCTGATGTGCAAGAAATACACCCCAAAAAAAGAAAGAAAAAATTTACAAAATTAAAAAAAATATTGTCATAAGCAATTTACAAAAAGAAGTAGAATCACAACAAAATCATTTTCATGTAAACTGTTGCCAATACGAGACCATATGGCTTGCACTGTCAAAAAGTTATCACATCTCATATAGAGCCAAGCTTCTAACTCTACACGCCCTAACTGTACAAGCCCTAACTTCACAAACTCTACACCTTAGTCAAAATATGTGGCTTGGCCGTTTCGCTACCGTTACATGGGCGTAAGATGAAAAATACATATATTCACTGTTAATTACTTTTCTGTTATACAATAGTTAATTATTTATTAATTTAGTTAATTATTTCTCATGTAGAGCCAAGCTTCTAACTCTACACGTCCTACCAATAAACCGACGACGATCAGGCCGGAAACGGCCAAGCCACATATTTTGAATAAGGTGTAGAGTTTGTGAAGTTAGGGCTTGTACAGTTAGGGCATGTAGAGTTAGAAGCTTGGCTCTAAATGAGATCTGATAACTTTTTAACAGTGCGAGCGATATGGTCTTGGCTTGGCAACATTTTGCATGAAAATGTTTTTGGTGGGTACGAGTTACGCGATAGAAAGACAACTTCTAAGTGAATATAACTGTAGGTAATTAGCACTGTGCGACCAACTTTATTGTGTTGTAGCAAGAATCGCTTTTTATTTAAATGATTTAGCGGAGTGAAACCATCTGTACTGTGGTTCTGGATATATTATGATAACATGTCGTCGATTTCGATGTTACATGCACGAATTGCTCGATGACAGCGCTGTCGACGTTACGTGCATATCACGATTGGGTGCCGAGACTCACAATGTATGAGACATAACTACAATTTACAACAATTTTAACAGTTAAAATTTAAAAAACCCCCGACACAAACATTTCCTCATTTCTCTTTCCTACTCCATCACCAGACCCTGTTGACCATCTGTCTATAACCCATTCATTGAGACCATTCCAATGAGTCCATCACGATACCTGTGCTGTAAGTTGGTAAGGGAGTTGGGTATCCTGCAAATTCCAGGTGATGCTGCAGCGTCAGTTCAATGTTATTATGTTCTTCTGATATCATTGAAGTAACAGAATATCAAATTTCAAATCGATCAGGCCTGTGCGGCTATACCGTTTTTGATAAAGCACGTCTAAGAACCATCGCTAGAAAACACGCTTTCAAATAAAAATAACCGCATTGAAATCGGTTCACCCGTTTAATAGCTACGGTGCCACAGACAGACACACATAGCTGTCAAACTTATAACACCCCTTTTTTGCGTCGGGGGTTAAAAATGGAGTGTGATGGAGACGGTTGATAAGGAAGAATGGGAGAAACAGGAACAATCAAACGTGCTACGCCAACCTCAAGTCATGGGACGATTCAACATCTTCCTGGATGATGAATGTGGAAAAGATAGGAAAAATGAAGCCAAGGCAAAACAAAAAGAAACCAAAACCAGCCAAATAAGAGTTGGACTCCCACACGAAGGTTTCAGTACCATACCGTATTTTTTTTTTTAGTTCTGATAAATGAAAATACTAAACAAAGAATATTTTTCATCTCTTAAATTTAAAAAATCGCAAAGAAAATTTGTATTTCATAATGATACAAAGTAATTTTTTGCAGTTGCAGTAAATCGCCTATATATAAATAAAATTCCTTGTGAGTCGGCGCTTTTTTTTAATATTTGTTCATTAAATACAGTTTAAGGTACATGATACACAGAAGTTTCAAATTCTTAACTTGTTTAGTTGTTGCGATAGAGCTCGTACAAAAATGGTCTAAAACTGCCAACTTTTACGGCCCCCTGTATCTTCATTTTTGAAGATAAAAATTATAAAAATAATATTTGTACTCTTCTCGATGAGTACTAGACAATGACACATGCCAGGGTAAGATTTTTTTAAATCAAAATCATAAAGGAGAAGGCTCAAAAAAAAGAGAGCAGAAATATACCAAAAGAAAAAAAAAAACTAAAGAAATATCTCAAATTATCGCAAAAAATAAGTTAAACAAAATTACATACTTCCGGTTATAATCCTAACTGGCTAAAATATGAAAAAAAAAGCTCTGGATCTTCAGGAGTAATATATAATTTAGTAAGATCTGGAGATTTTAGTTTAAGAAAGACTGCCTCGTTGGTCTTGGAACTTGCAAGCGTTACTGTTTTTATTGCATTTCTAATCGTTCTAAAATTATAATCTGCAGATTTTACTAAATTATATAATACCCCAGAACGAATATTCAGAGCTTTTTAACCGATTTAATTAAAAGGAGGCGGTTCTCAATACGACTGTATTTTTTTATTTATTTTTGTTTGTCACGTCAGAACTTTCGACTGGGTTAATGCTTTTTTATTTGAAAGCTGGTGCTTCCCGTGTGGTCCCATTTCAATTTGGTCCAGTTCTGACAATGGCATCCATGAAAAAACCATATAAGTAAGTACGCGACAAATGGACGAATAACTCAATATCACGCCTACCGATTTCAATGATTCTTTTTTAAACGACTTCCAAGTACCACAACTAAAAAGTGAAAATAAAAACTTTTTACAAAAAAAAAACAACCGACTTCCAAAAAAAAAACACTACAAAGTGAAAAATAACTTTCATTTCGGAAGTCGGTGGCAAAAAACGAAAATTCAAAACCAAAGATACGTTTTTTTATTTAGTAGGTATGTTTGACAGTAAGGATTAAAACTGGAAATATTTTTTTTTTAACTTATTTTAGCGATTTTTTTTAGATACTTCTGTCTGCTGTCAGACGTGGGGCAATTTTCTATGGGAGATGAGACTTCTCCTTTATTGTATGACCCCCTTAATTTTTCACTTTATTTAATTTTTATTATTGGTATAGCGGCAATAGAAATACACAATTTGTAAACATTTCAACTATATACCTATTGAGGTACAAGTCCGTAGCCGACTGCAGGCAACAGCAGCAGACGACGTGTCGTTGCAACACTACTGGTTTCTATGTATTTCTATGAAATACCTTCAGTACCTAGCGACATGTCGATTTCAAATAAAATAAAAAATAGTGGCACTCCGGGAGTGCCGACAGAAGGAAAAACTTGAAAAAAAATCGGCACCACGTAATCAACGCGTTGATGTCTTTTACTCCACGCACCGCGGTAATCAACGCGTTGATGTTTTTTACTCCACGCACCGCGGTAATCAACGCGTTGATGTTTTTTACTCCACGCACCGCGGTAATCAACGCGTTGATGTCTTTTACTCCACGGTGTCGGTAACAGGTCATGAAATCAATGGTTTAGTCCCATCTCAAAAATGCCCAACGCGCCTATAAAAGTTTTCACTTCGATACATAGAAACCAGTAGTGTCGCGACGACACATCGCCTACTGCTGCTGCAGTCGGCTACGGAATCGTACCTTAACGGTTCATGAAATCCAGCCCGCTGACAGACAGACAGACGGACGGACAGACAGCGGAGGCTAAGTAACAGGGTTCCGTTTGACACCCTACGAATACGGAAGCCTAACAACATGCCAGCATTCATTTATTTCTGACCAACTTCTTCATTCTTATTCCTATCTGACTGACAAGCACCGAGGCCGGGCCCGAAGTCGAGGTTACTGACAATCCCGCCGATCTCTGCACGGTACACCATTTTATTCTTGCGGGTCGACAGCGTCGCCACGCCGATGTTACAGTCGGCCATCAGCAGGTACTTGCCTCCGTACAGCAGTTTCAAATGGAACTTGAGTAGCGGCACTGTCTGTTTCGCTGGTGATATACCTGAAATTATAAACATAAGCATAATTCGTCTAAACTAAACCATTCCTTCTTCAACCACGCGGGCCCAATGTGGGTTGGTGGATGTCACATATCTTCTCGTCTTCAAGCTTTCAGTTCTAGGACATGTCGGTTTTAGTCACACAGTTTTCCTTCACCGTTTTGAGAGCTGTGGTGATGAAATAATTTACAAGTTAAGTGCCTATCTGGATTCGAACCTTTGACCTACAACTTATAAGTCGTTGCCGTTTCTACTGGTTTTATAAAAAATCGTAACTATAAATCAAACGTCTTCATACAGCGTGGACAACTCGGAAGTATACAATTTTAAATTAAGGTTATTTTTTTATTAAAAACGAAAATTACCAGGTATTTTTTAATTATATTATTCAGGCTTGTAAATTTTATTCATGATAAACTAACATTTGCCCGTAGCTTCACCCGCGTGGTTCGAAAATTATACCACGGGCTACTGGGATGAAAAGTATTCTATGTGTAAATCCATAATATAAACTAGCTGTGTACCAAATTTCATCCAAAACCTATAATACTAATGACTGAAAAACTATCGTGAATCATGCAAGCCTAGTACTTTTTGTTAGGTTACCTACTGCTCAGAAATTGTCCACAACGTGTCGTGAACAGAATACCGTCTTGTATGAATGCAGCGTACTACCGGCATAAAAAGTAAATATCCCATATTCTAACCCAGGTCATGGTCTACCCATGTGCCAAATTTCATCCAAATCCGTTTAGCCGTTTTACCGTGAAAGCATAACAATAAACTTACTTTCGCATTTACAAATGATATTATAAATTACTAACTGTTGCCCGCGACTTTATCTGCGATCTAGGATGAAAAGAAGCCTATTCTAATAACCTCCTGGTCCCAAGCTACCAATTTGTTAAATTTCATAACAATCCGTTCAGTCGTTTTAGCGTGAAAGCGTAACATCGACTCAAAAACTGTTACTATGGATTCAGTACATGGTTCTAAACCCCCTGCGTTGAAATTTTTTTCAAATAAAAGAGAGATATTTTCCTTTTTTTTCTGTATTGCAGTCCTTTCAGCATGCTTTGATACCATTTTTATCCCTCTATCTTAATAATTAAGGACAGTAAGGTCGAATTTTTCTTGAAAACGTGTACTCTACTGAAGCGATTGAAAAGCATTGTCAATGCTAAAAGTTGTATACATCCTAGCTGGCCTCCTTGTAGTTCGTTCACACAGTTCTCAAATATTTCAACAACTGCATGGAGTCTGATCTATCTGACTGAACTAAACAATGTTTCTTTCTTTCTCAAGGTGATCAATTGAAATCACGCTTACCCTTTTACACCGAAAGGTGTCCAGCGCTATACCACACCGTCTCGCGATGGCCAGCGCTGCCTCGAACCCCGGCTCGCGATGTCACGCGCCGGCTCGCGCTTTCACGCGCCGCCCGGTCAGCCGAGAGTATAGTATGTAGCGATGGTCGAAGCAAGCCGGCGCGTGCCAGCGCGTGCCAGCGCGAGACATCGCGAGTCAGCACTTGACGGAAAGAGACCGTGCAGGTTCTCAATGGCCGGTGTGAGATTTGTATATCCGTTGTAAAATGTAAATAAATACTCTATTCTTGTAGAAATAAAGTTCAATATTGTACTAACAAATATTTCAACTCTCGCCTCACACATCCTCGCGCATCTGGACCTTTTACACCAAAGATGAGCAGGGCGTGGATGTAAATTTTGCCATACAAATTTCAATTCTCGCCCATACCATCCACGCCTCGCCTCGCCGTTGTAAAACCACTTTCACACATTTTGCGCATACGTTCGCACATGGACCTCCATATGACTACTACAATTAATTCTAGGTGCTATTGTCATGATCGCAACGCTTGGTTGCTGGTGTAAGAAGGTAGGAGGATACTGGCCTCTCTCTTGACCTTCAGCTGGACCCAGAAGTAGATGTGAAGTGGCCCATAGCCAGTTGTCATAGTAAACAGAAGTCATCGGATGATCAGTAACTTAACTACTCACTCACTTTTACTCTGTCGGGTACCGTGTAAGCCAGTAACTGAGTTGTCAGGCTGTCACTCGATGTAAAATACTGATATTCAGCTGCATCTGATAGATTGGAAGGCGACACTAATATAATTGGAAAAAGCTACGCAGATGATGAATAACTTACTCATATTATCTCTGATGATATTGGACACTCCTTGAAACCTCCCGGAAGCTCTATGGTCAGATAGGCAGTCGCTCCATGTCAAATAATGGTATTCACCTGCATGCAGTCTGCATGGAAGCCGATCCTAACAGTTGGGAAAAGACTTCGCAGATGATGAGTAACTTACTTCCATCTCTCATGACGTTGGGCACTCCTTGGAACGACCCCGCAGCTCCCTGGTCTGCAAACAGTAGCATCTCGTGTTTTAAGCTACCCATTCTGACCAGCACCGTGGCAGCATCCCAGTACGGAGAAGTCTCCAAGTAGTCGTTCATGTCATTGTAGATGCGGTTGACTATCTAAACAAAGAAAAAAATACAAACTAGATAAGAAATCAAAGACGAAAATAGATCAACAAAGCGAAAAGATACTCTTGAATAGTAAACGCAACTAGCTAGATCTCGTGAACACAACATCATCATCATTCATCATTTCAGCCGAAAGACGTCCACTGCTGGACATAGGCGTTCCCCAAGCACCGCCACTTCGACCGATTCTGTTCTTTCCACATCCAGCGGATTCCTGCGGCCTTCACAAGGTCATCGGTCCATCTTGTGGGAGGCCTTCCAACACTACGTCTTTCGGTACGTGGTCGCCACTCTAACGCCAATATACCAAAAAATAATAATACTAGAATACTAGTCACTGTATTCTAGTATTATTATTAGTCCTGAAGGTCGACACCCGCAGCCTTCAATAGCAATAGTAGACGATTTTCCTAAAATTTTGTAATCGAAGATGGCGCCCCTAAAAATTTTGTTGTGTGTCGTGTCGATTTATTTCAGGACTTTTTATGGCTCTTTAGAAATAGCTAAGCGGAACAGCTTACTAAATATATCTACGTCTATTGTATTTTTTTTTTTTTCATATAGGAAATGTCGACTCAGCTTATTTTAATTCTTTTTTTAATATGACGTGTAAAAGTGATTCCGATATCCCATTTACAGAAAAAACAATTTTCTTTTTCATTGCATTTCATTTTATTAATTCCCTATTCAGCCCAGTGAAGGATTTGACTCATTCGATTTTGTGTTCATTTAAATAATAGTAGGTACCTCATTAAAAAGTTATTTCATCATACAAATATCGGAAGTTTTTTGCAATTTCTGACTTATCTCGTACTCAAACCTCAGTTGGCCCAATATAGTTTTTTGACCTTAGTAATAAGAAATAGGATCGACTGAATTCAAAAAAGTTTAACGAAAATTGGCCATTTTCTTACTGTCTGTGCAATTTTTTCAAAATCTGTAAATTCAGATCAAAAAGTTAAAGACAGTCTCATAATACCGTTTTCTTGTAGCGACTACAGTTATGGTACCTGCCCTTATTGCCCCATCTCAAAATTCATCCTGTATGTGTTATAATTGACTGCTTAGCTCCATGAAGGTATAGCGTGATGATAATCTTTAAAAAGTTAAATACGTACCTAACTATCTGCAATATTCTAACCTATTAGCTAGTCTTTTTACAATTTGCGGTAAACTATAGAAGAATATGAACATAATGCAATATTGCTCATCCCCCATAGCAAATAGCGTTATAATAAAGTCTATTGTAACGTTTCTATTATTTGACTTATAGATTGTTTATACCAATTTTACAGTTAATCAAGCCACACAGTAAAATCCTCCCCTGTAAAAATTACTACCCCTTTTCACCCCGTTTGGGGCAGATTTTCGAAAAACCGTTTTCATTTATTTTCAGTTTTAATAGCGTTTATTCTGAAAGTGGGCAACGTCGCAAATAGATGTCAAATATTTCGCTGTTTTCATTAATTTGGCAATATTACTGTATGGAAATAAGAAATATGGCTAACTAGCGAACTAGAATATTAATAATGAATTGCAATTATTTTAACACTAAATTTGATGTTGTAACCGTTTTAGGTGTAAAAAAGGCATTTGGAAAGTTTCCAAATACTTTTTTTACATCTAAAACTAAATATTTGGTGTTACGATATTAATTATTGCATTTTAGCCACATTTCTTAATTCCATATCTACAGTAATATTGCCAGATTTATCAAAACAGGTAAATGTTTGACAGCTATTTACGACGCTGCCAACGTTTAGGATAAACCCTCTTAAGATACTGAGTTTCGAGTTAATTCTTCCATATAAACTTTGACACCCCCCAATCTTCATTTAGGGGTAGTTTAAAAAAACGAAAAACGAAAAATGGCAAACTTAAAAATTTACCTATATAAGCATTAGTGCCAAGTTTCAAATTTATTAACTCAAGGAATAAGATTTTTCGTACAAACAAAATCCTCCCATTTCACCCCCTTAAAGGTCGAATTTCCAAAACCCTTGGATGCCTACGTCATAATAACTACCTGTGTACCAAATTTCAGCCCAATCCGTTCAGTGTTTTGAGCTGTGCGTTGATAGATCAGTCAGTCAGTCAGCCAGGTCTGTAACAGGCAGCGCCTATGCGATGTGAAATAGACGACACAAATAGAGACACATATTAGCCGATATTTTTGTGACAGTCATAAAAACACTAAAATACCCATCTAGTTGCCGAGGTAAAAAAAAAGAAATTCTATTTAGTCCGTCTTTCAGATAATAAAAAAATATTAGACACGTATTTTTTGCTTTATCATATTAATCAAAAATAACTTAGGAAACACGCATTAAAGTTGGGGAGTGGGGGCTCGCTACTACGTCACAATGCAGTATTAAATCGTGAAGGCGTGACGTCATGCCACATTTTAACTTAATGTATCGCCGTAATCTTTTGATTACGTCAAAAAAGAAAAAATATGTGTTCAATATTTTTTAATAATCTAAAAGACATACAAAAAAAATTTTTGGACACAGGCCTATTGGAGCATTTTCTTAATAGCACATGGTAATAACAAAAAAATAAAACAATTGAATGTAAACTAACCGTCTGCGTAGCATTCATGAACGTCATATCGAAGCATTGGTTTTCTAAATTCATGTTCCATGTGTAGTAAATCCTCCAGGGTTTACCCAGCAACATTTCGACTCCAAAATACGGTTCCTTAGATAGCCTGGCGCACATCACTTGACCTTGCTGCGGGTCCATCGTCAAATGATGATCATTTTTAACTGGCAGGTCTTTGATCTGCTCTCTTGTCATACGTTTGCCTGACACCATTGGCACTAATACTACTATGAGGCGTACTAACTTCAGGAGTTCCATTGTGATACTACGATTTCATGTGAAATATTTCCCTTTATAAAGTCTAACAATGAGAAATTGTTTCAATGTTTGTATGCCTTTTCCCAGGCTAAGTTGAATCAACATTTATCTATGAGATCAACGTTAGGTCCAATGTTTTGTAATGGATATCCTAACCTCCTTGTTTATGCAGATGCAGATAATCACTTTCACATTCAACTTGGTGCGAGGTATTAGCGGATATTTAAAATTAACAGTGAATGAATCGTCAAACATAGTACGGAATTGAAAGTGTAGAAATCTGTGGGAAAATGTACTCAATATTTGACAAAAAGTGAGGTGTCAAGTGATTTTGAACCATGTGCGGTGCAACTATTAGGCCGCGCATACTTTGGATGCGTTTTCGTACGAATTTTACTCGTGCGTACACGTGCGACCACGGTCGTTCGAATTAAGTTGAGACACGGATACGTTTTTCTCCGTCAAAAAGAACAAATCCCAACAAGTTCGGATCGTTTTTGGACGTCGGAACTGTACGAATACGTACGATTAAGTCGCACCCAGTCTGCGCGCTCCCTTTGTACTTGGATGGTCGGGATCGTTCGTGCGTGTTCGTACGCACGAGTGAAATTCGTACGAAAACGCATCCAAAGTGCGCGCGGCTTTACTGTTAACTCGCCCTACCCTGCACTTCGATTTCTCTGAAAATAATTATTCCAAGTCCCATTATTTTTACAAAATTCACAAAAATTGTTGTGGGCTCTGAAAAATGGCAATTGTCACCCTTAGAGTGACTACCGAAATGATGACTAAAAGAGAAGTATAGAAGAAAAAGCCACACTTCTGTGGCACTCCAGGAACGCCGACAGAAGTAAAAACTTGAACAAGATCGCCTTGGTGGAGGGAGACGACAGCGTTTCAGATTCTAGAGATGAAAATACAGTAGGGGTTAAATAAGAACAATATCAAATAATAAAAAATTAAATAGTTAAAAATTTTAATTGTAATTGTAATTGTGTGTTGTGTGTTTATATTAATGTCTGTAATTTTTATGGTGTACATAATAAAGAATATTCTATCTATCTATCTATCTAGGTAAGTGCTTAATGTTTTGCATGTGGGAGTGTTATGTTTGAGTGTAGTCGTGTCTGTGAGTTGTAACTGTAGAGTGTGTCTGTATGTAGACAAAGTTGAAATTAGGGTTGTAATGACAGCTTGGAACTAACAAAATTCACATTCATCTATTGTGGAACGGACTAGCAAAGATCCTGACCTCGAGATCACCGACCACTGAAAATCTTCTTCTTATTTCCCTGGTCCTGTTAATTGAGGTTAGGTCTCCACACTTTTCTGCGCCAAGTAGTTCGGTCTTGGGAAAATAATCGTTTTTGAAGTGAAAACTTTTTAGGCGCGTTGGACATTTTTGAGATGGGACTAAACCATTGATTTCGCGACACTGTGACAACACCAGCTTTTGACCATTAAAAAAACATCAACGCGTTGATTACCGGGGTGCCGATTTTTTTTCAAGTTTTCACTTCTGTCGGCACTCCTGGAGTACCACTGTTTTTTAAGTTTATTAGATCCTCCTACCTACCTGAACCAGATTTTAGCGATGGTAATCTAAATGGACTCAGCCAAGAATTCGGTTGTAAGCTTGGCGCCGTTACGGCCGGCCATCAGTTCCTGTAACGTGTAGATAGGACACGCAGGACACGATATTAACTGCCCCATCGTTTGTGGAACAGCACCACATTTCCACTAAAAGGCATTTCTATGAATCTCATGCCTCCTGTTGAACAGATTTCCTTTGCTACGACCAAAGAGAACAAAACAGACTTCGGATTCAGTCCGGAGTCTGTTTAAAGACTGCCAAATTAGCCAAGGCAACTCTTGTCCATGAGGGAGATCCTCAGCAGGTGGAACGAATAGTATCTATGGGTATGGAAAAGATGGTATCTTGCCACAGCTTATCTAGTTAAAATAACATGAGTTACCTTTTTTTTTGGCCTTTCGGCCGATGGGGGAAAGTTCTGGAGTGACGGCCACTTACCGGAAGACGTAGCGTTGGAAGGCCTCCCACAAGATGGACCGATGACCTTGTGAAGACAACAGGAATCCGCTGGATGCGGAAAGCACAGAATCGGTCGAAGTGGAGGTGCTTGGGGGAGGCCTATGTCCAGCAGTGGACGTCTTTTGGCTAAAATGATGAGCTACCTTTTTTTTGGTTGGGAAATTATCAAATAACTTCTCCCGCTCTGGGCGGAGCGAGAGGGCGTGTCAGACTCTTACTGACTATAACCCACCCATGTTCCTTCAGTTGCCTGTGGGATGCTAGGGGCCACGGTATCCCTTCGGACTTTCGTACGACCACGGCAGGCATCGACCCTAGCGGACCCCATCAGTTGTGCTGACATCTCTTTCTTTGAAGCGCGTGTGGAACACAACGCGCCGTCGACCCGGGCCTGATCCTTATCGGGCGGCGAGGTACATTGCTCACCGTCCGCAAGCCCGCACCTACGATGGCTGGGAATCGGCCTGGGATTCCCGACGCCCAGGGCGTCTCCTGCGGAGACTAGGAGCGTGAGAGCGCGAAATTTTCCTCTCCCTCACGCGTTCCGCCTCCTCCTTCGCGAGCATTATTGCTTCACAGAAGGAGGTGACGGCTTCCCATGCCCTCTCGCTCCGTACCATGGCCTGGACCAGGGCCGGAAACATGAGCTACCTAGGTTCGGGTTGCTTCTATACGAGCAATTCTATAAATAAACGTTTGACTACGTTTGTGAGCCTGTATATACAGGACGCGTGACGAAAATATTTCATCTTTTTAAGTATAAACTTTTTGCACGCCATTCTGTTACAATCATGCTATAATTTTTTATAATAATGGAGTTCCATTTAATTAATTGGTATTTCTATGTGAGTCTTGGTTCATAACAAAACTTTATTTCGTTTAATTAGTATTATATTTTTTATTTATTGGGATTTCTTCATTAACACGACTTTCTTTGTATTTATTGGGTTTAATTACAATTTATTTTTAACCGTAGTTGTAAAATAGCTTCTGCCCGCGACTTCGTCCGCGTGAAATTTCTTGTTCCCCCGACCCGCATCGCGTCGCATCGTTGTCGCATCGCATCGCCCGCCCGCGCTATTAGTTCGTTTTCGCTTAGCGTTTTTTCTAACTTTTAAGCAATTGCATAGCTTTTATCGCGGGCTTTGAGCGCGGCGACCGAATCAAGAAATTCCGTAACGAAAAACCTAACACCCCCCACTCCGCCTACCATGTAATGACAGTTTCCATGACAACGTGATGTTGTCATGGGAACGTAATTTTTGTTTTATGTCATCACGTCATCATCCCAAGTGTAGCGTTGACAAATAGGAAGTATGGAGGTTACAAATGCTATCCAATAGCTTTACCGCGGCAGTCCCCGAGTGCCACACTTTTTTTTTTTTCTATTTGCTCGACTCCTAAGCATCGTAGCGTGATTTTAAATAGTCTTCCTTAAGAATTGGAAAAATAAAAAAAAAAACAAATCCGACAGGTACGACCTAGTTCCAGAGATTACATTATTATGATAGGTAGTATTATAGTATATTAAATATATATAATGTACATCAATTTGTATCACAGATCAAAAGATTAGAAGGAAATGAATGAGAAAACAGTGATTTAAACCATAAGTAGGTACCTATTTAAAAAAAAAAACAAAGAGTTATGTTTAAAAAGAAACCAGAACAATGGTTCTCATCGAAATAGATATGGCTGAGATAGTATACTTATAGAACAATGCATAGTATAAATATTATAGTAAACTATCAGTAGGGCAATGTATCGGATAATTTCCTCACGCACTTTAGAAATACTATTCTTTTAAAAATCAACACGGTGCTTCGTTAGAGGGACGTTGTCATTCTACAAGTTTTTTTTATTTTTTAATACATACATACATTTATATACCTACATTTTTTACGAGTTCACCATGTATTACGTTTTACATTCGATTAAATTTTTAATTTTTATGTAACCTAGTTTGGAAGGCGCTGGTGTCTGTGATACAATGATTTTTCATTAGTACAAGCAACAGTATAAAAAACAAATTCACGGCTTTTTCCCACGGGGGTAGGCAGAAACTATAGATCGCCAGCTGCTACGATCCTTACATACTCCTTTTGCTTCATTTAATTAAAAAAACCTGACTAATATAATTATAATTAAAACAACCTAACTAATATAATTGAAAAAACAGAATACCCTATTTACATTTAAGGGTTTTTTCCTGTATCGAAAGATTTATTTACTTATTTAAGTTTTCATGCACAACATTAGAGAATAGAATCCCAAGGTATTTAGTACAGAGCAATTTACAAACTAAAAAGTGATAAACATAAATATACTAATTGTCTTTCATCCATTGTCCAGTTATGTAACTTTTTAACTTTAGAACTCGAATTCCTTTAAACATTCTCCTAACACCAAACTTTAAAAATCGACTTATAAAAATGTTGCCCATAAAAATAAAATATAGGCATATTATATGAAATTCCTCGCGCAGGTCATCGCGTGTTCCGTAGCTCATTTGTTCTGCAGGAGGCGGTGCTGACCGGCCACCGATGCGTATCTCGGCATAGCTGGAATAGGTAGGCGGAATATAATTTATGAAGCGTTTCCAGTCGTTTGTATAGTGACAGAATTCAAACCGTAATGACATGACTGCGCCGCCCATTCACGATGATAGAAAAAAAGTGTTCGAATTTTGAAAAAGTTTTGATTAGGATATTTTTTTATTTTTTTGTTTTTAGACGGTTTTTTAGAATAATTAATGTTGGCAGTAAATGTGGTTGGTAAAAAATATTTTGTGTGGTAGTAATTATTGGGTACGAAAGTAGTAGCGGTTGTTAAAATGTTGAGTTAAATTAATCAGTCTTTGAAAGTAATTATTTATCACAATTTTGACAGATATTTTCGAGAATGACGTTAAATTATACATATGTTTGAATCCCAAGACTCTAAGAAACTACATTCTCTCACAGGTACCTACTTGATATTTTTGAAGTAAATATTTCTTTGGGCGCGTTGGGCATTTTTGAGATGGAACTAAACCATTGATTTCGCGACAACATGACGACACCTCATTTTTGTAAATGCGATTGTGCTCTTTATTTTGTTACGAATCAATGTTCTATGCAAGTATTTTTACTTTAAAGGTTTTGTAAACGCGATTATGCTCTTTAATTATATTTCATTACGGATCAATCTTCTATACAAGTATTTTTCTTCCACTAAGGCGACCTTGTTCAAGTTTTTTTTAAATTAATTTTATACGATGTTTTACTTCCTAATCAGCGAATGCCGTT
The DNA here is from genome assembly GCA_963680765.1 of Agrochola lychnidis. NCBI lineage: Eukaryota > Metazoa > Arthropoda > Insecta > Lepidoptera > Noctuidae > Agrochola > Agrochola lychnidis. The sequence goes on along the minus strand of OY796868.1, from coordinate 8,668,916 downwards.
TACCACCACTATTCTCATTTGTCGCCATAATGGTCGCCATTATAATTAATGCAACATTCACACTCCATTTTATTAATTACTAATTTCTACTCTATGAAATATCGTAACAGTTATAATCAATCAAGTTTGTAGCGTTCAATTTTGTTGTGTTTTTGTTGCATGTTCTCTAGCTTCGAAAGGAATTTCCAGCAATTGGGGATACCTATGACTTGTGTTCATACCTTAAATGTTTTAATATTTTATTTTTTGTCTGGACGCATCGGGAGTCACCGACAGAAAAATTATATCCCAAGGAATAACCTCAAAACCATACACCTGCACATTGGTACGGGCAATACTGCCTATCTGCAGATCTACAGCACCTTTTACTTGCAGCACGCAGAAGGCGGAACTCACAAGCAAGGGGCGTCCCTGATTTATGGTCCAACGATGCGGAGGCACCTTAAGAGAACCGGTCCACCGCTTGTGTTCTATGCTGCCCTAGTACTTGATTTAGACTAGGGTACCGTAGAATGTTGGATTTTATACAATCAATACGCGATGGTTTATTTATTGCCATGTACATGATTTCCAAAATACTGATGATGCACTTATTTTGATGTAATCATATATCAAAGTTGCCTCTGGACAAGTTGTACGCAGAAAGCCATCAATGTTCTTCGAGTCCAATACAACAATGCATTCAGGATGCTGTTGGGGCTGCCACGCTTCTGCAGTGCGTCGGGAATGTTTGTTGATGCGCACACTGATGGATTCGCAGCGATCAGACGCAAGCGTGCCGCGTCGCTGCTGCAGAGGGTCCGGGGCAGCTCCAACAGTCTCCTGAATGTCATTGCGGGGAAATTTGATTGCCCGCTCGTCCATTATTTGTCCAACCTGCATGTTTACTAACATAGTTATTAAGGTTAATATTTACTAACAAAATAATGGATTATTCCTGTAAGACTAACAATATTATTATAATCACGATTTAGGTTATTCAATTGTTATTATTTGTGTTAGTGACAAGTATCTGTCAGTTGTCATAGACACGTAAACAGTCTTGTATTTTTCGTCTGGTAATATGGACAGATACCCGTCACTAAAGAGTAATCGACTAATTTAATGTTAGTTGGCTGTTGAGAGTTGAGTTTGGCTGTTGAGAGTTGCCATGTCATTTTATTTTGAAAGTGTGACAGTTTCGACTGAGGATTGAACCGTTGAACGGAGCGTTGATATTTTGCTAGCGTTGATATTTTGCTGTGAGAATTAAATCAAAGAATATCCATACAATCGTTGTTTCATTTCTGAGTTTAGGACTAGATCCTACATCTCAGAAGTGGGATAAATACAACACACCCGCAAGTTTTGGAAAATATTAGTAAATATGGAACGTGACAGGAACCAATCGCATAGGAGCCGATTCCGTTTTACTTTAGCCATTGTGAGCATGGAACGTAAGCGTTGCCGTGATAATGAAGCCAGTGAAAATAGCCTGATGAGGAAGCGGAGTGAGAATGACCAAGACGAGAAGAGTCGACCTCGAACACGGACTGATGGGCGGCGTCGGTGAAGTCGTAAACATAGCTGCGAGGATGAGCATCGCTCGCGTCGAAGCCTGACAAACAAAGGGAGTGAGCAGCAGCATACCGGACGCCGTAGGCAGTCGTCTGACCGAAGTAGCCCATCAAACACCGCAGTAAGTGATGAACCACGCGGAAATATTCAGGTAAACGAATCTATGTTTGCTAACAGTGAGACTAGGTTATTTTTGAATGAGTTATTTAAATCTTTGTCGGATGCGAACCAGAAGGCAATAAATTTCCGATGTTAGGTAATGTTATTCCTGAATTTGACCCCATGGTCAAGGGCCAGACGGTCCACATGTGGCTTAATAAGGTCGACGAATGTGCGAAGTGGTACCGAGGAGTGTTAGGGGAAGTAAAATCTGGTTGTTTTTGAGCTGCGGCCTACCGTTTGGAAGGTATTCGACATTTTGACTTTTTCACGGCTTGTTCGAGGGGGAGTCGGGCCCGTTGTTATGAGTTTCAGTTGGTGTTTCGCGACAGTGAGGCGACCTCGCGGGGGCTGGGGGCCAGGGGCGCCGGCTGGCGACCCTGGCCCGAGATAGTATCCATTTAGTGGTGGAACTGGGAACTGATGTCGGTCATGGCTGACACCGTGGAGGTTGCGGCCGCCGTGGTTGGAGTCTCATGCGCGGCGCTCGTCGTGGGCGGGCAACGGGTGCACGAGGTGCGCGATGCGGAGCGCACAAGGTGCTCCATGTTGAGCGTATGAGGTGTGCGATGCAGAGCGCATGAGGTGCGCCATGCGGAGCGCACGAGATGAGCGATATGTAGCGCACGAGATGCGCCATGCAGAGCGCACGAGGTGCGCCATGCGGAGCGCACGACGTGCGCCATGCTGAGCGTACGAGGTGCGCGATGCGGAGTGCACGAGGTGCGCGATGTGGAGCGCACGAGGTGCGCCATGCTAAGCGTACGAGGTGCGCGATACGAAGTGCACGAGGTGCGCGATGCGAAGTGCATGAGGTGCGCGATGCGGAGCGTACGAGGTACGCGATGCGGAGCACACGAGGTGTGCGATGCGGAGCGCACGAGGTGCGCCATGCTGAGCGTACGAGGTGCGCGATGCGGAGTGCACGAGGTGCGCGATGCGGAGCGTACGAAGTACGCGATGCGGAGCACACGAGGTGCGCGACGCGCAGCGCACGTGGTGCACCATGCTGAGCGTACGAGGTGCGCGATGCGGAGTGCACGAGGTGCGCGATGCGGAGTGCACGAGGTGCGCGATGCGGAGCGTACGAGGAACGCGATGTGGAGTACACGAGGTGCGCCATGCTGAGCGTACGAGGTGCGCCATACTGAGCGTACGAGGTGTGCGATGCGGAGTGCACGAGGTGCGCGATGCGGAAAGCACGAGGTGCCCATGCGGAGCGCATGAGGTGCGTCATGCGGAGCGCACGAGGTGCGCGATGCGGAGAGCACGAGGTGCCCATGCGGAGCGCATGAGGTGCGTCATGCGGAGTGCACGAGGTGCGCGATGCGGAGCGTACGAGGTACGCGATGCAGAGCGCACGAGGTGCGCCATGCGGAGCGTACGAGGTGCGCGATGCGGAGCGCACGAGGTGTGCAATGGACAGTGTGGTATGTGTGTATATGATAGCTTGATTATGAGCATAGACTATGAGCAATTAGTGCAGAAACGAATGATATCGAGTACAGATATCGCACAGATTGATTGCATATCATAGAAGATCATGCGAGTAATTAGTATCGTACAGATGATTGTAGACTGTAGCAGATCGTGCAAGATGTATGAATGTGTGTGTATGATAGCTTTATTATGAGCATAGACTATGAGCAATTAGTGCAGAAACGAATGATATCGAGTACAGATATCGCACAGATTGATTGCATATCATAGAAGATCATGCGAGTAATTAGTATCGTACAGATGATTGTAGACCGTAGCAGATCGTGCAAGATGTATGAATGTGTGTATATGATAGCTTTATTATGAGCATAGACTATGAGCAATTAGTGCAGAAACGAATGATATCGAGTACAGATATCGCACAGATTGATTGCATATCATAGAAGATCATGCGAGTAATTAGTATCGTACAGATGATTGTAGACCGTAGCAGATCGTGCAAGATGTATGAATGTGTGTATATGATAGCTTTATTATGTTATGAGTATAGACTATGAGCAATTAGTGCAGAAACGAATGATATCGAGTACAGATATCGCACAGATTGATTGCATATCATAGAAGATCATGCGAGATGAGAGTTTTAGGTAAGAAAGAATTGATAACATGTCATAGATGATTGTATTAGAAAGTATGATATAATAATTATGTAATTAAATTAAATATAGATTCATTATTGGATACGTACTAAAGTTTGTGTTCGAATATTTATTTTCTTGAAGTGAGAGGACTCACTTATTAAAGGATGGCCGAGCTGTAAGACTAACAATATTATTATAATCACGATTTAGGTTATTCAATTGTTATTATTTGTGTTAGTGACAAGTATCTGTCAGTTGTCATAGACACGTAAACAGTCTTGTATTTTTCGTCTGGTAATATGGACAGATACCCGTCACTAAAGAGTAATCGACTAATTTAATGTTAGTTGGCTGTTGAGAGTTGAGTTTGGCTGTTGAGAGTTGCCATGTCATTTTATTTTGAAAGTGTGACAGTTTCGACTGAGGATTGAACCGTTGAACGGAGCGTTGATATTTTGCTAGCGTTGATATTTTGCTGTGAGAATTAAATCAAAGAATATCCATACAATCGTTGTTTCATTTCTGAGTTTAGGACTAGATCCTACATTCCGAAATAAAATGATTATTATATTAAACGGTGTTTTGAGTAAAAAATATTTTTTCACTCCTCTTGCTCAAAAAGGCCGTCATTGTAGAGTACCAGAGCGGGGAAAAAATTGCATTTCTTGCTCTAGGGGAAAAAGTAATTTCTTTTTAATTTTTGTCTATTCCAACGTTCCTTGAAAAACGAAACAGTCTTTATTCTTATTTAGAATAATCATGATTATGGACTCGACTTATTACTGGTTCACAAAAAAAAGAAGAACATTTATTTTTGAAAATGGAACTAAATGCGGCTATCTCTTCGGTAGAATGCGTGCATTGCGTTGCGGCTACAAAAGAAATAAAAAAGGCATTGGCGCGAAATCTTTAGAATTTTTCTCTAATTACGAATTGAATTGGTGACCGTAATATAATTTACAACAGTGAAAATGTCGTCATCTAGTGAGAACATCTTCACAGAGGACTGAAAATAAGTTGCCGGAAAAAACATCTTATTAAATATATCCAGAATTGTACAACATGTACATTTAAATAAAATAAACTATTTTTTTTATTAGATTATTTTATTTTCTCGCAATCGTAGTGAAAAGTAGAGTGTAACACACGGCGCTAAAATCCATTATAACTCGGTTTCTATTTACTTCCTCGATAAAGCTCGGGAGTAAAACTACCTCGTCACAATGGGTTATTTTAGCCCCTCGTATAACAATCTACTATTTGACAAAAGTTTCTTATTCAGTATTCTTAAATCGACTCATAAATGGAGGATTTAGGAATGAAACTGATTTCTTCTTCTACTTCGATTATGCCTAGGTATCTCCTGTGTCTATGGAAGTTATAGCTTGCCAAAATTACCACTCGTAAGTACTCCCGTACCCAATTCCTGAAATTACTGGCAACTGTCAGAAACAGAAATTTAGTATACCGTATTCTATAAAGTTCAACCTCACTGTAATTAATAAACTAAAGGGAAAACAAAAAAAAAAAACTCGATAAAATCAAAGCCAGATTTTGGAGTGCTGATTTTTCTGCAACGTTAATATTTCCATAAAAAGTACACCAGGTATCACACAAGATACACGCCCTTTTTATGACAAATGACATCCTCCGACATCATTCCTTAATTCCAACGACATCAAACAATCTCTACCCTCGACATCACCAAATAATACGTCATACACATGTAAACAGAGAACAGAACAAGAATGGCAGGGCAGAATCGATTAGCGGTTCAAAAGCAGGGCAGAACCCATCAGGTGAGGCGACGTGAACACTGCCTGTCACGCGCACCACCACGCCAGAGGCGCACAACACTATGAGTACGCAGGGATGCCACTACCCAATTCCGCGGGAGCAGGAAAATATAGCCCGAACTTTTTTTCTAAAGGTAAGTTGACTGTGCCATTATATTTGTGTTATTTTCCTTCATTTTTTAACGTCGATGTGTTAGGCAAATGGTTCTGCTTTCTATTGTTAGTCCTAAGTACGTGGTGCCACCTCAATTCGTATTAACCATTTTCCTATGTGCATTTTGTTCAAAAAAACGTAGGATTTTTTCTTCTAGTAATAATGTGCTTCTACTTTTTTGTACTCTTATTAATAAAAAATAATTTTAAAAAATGTTTCAAAACTGTACCTGAATTCCGGAGAAACAAGACTCTGGCAACACCCCAATCATTCGGTAAGTATTAAAAAAAAAATACAAAAATTATTCTAATATTCCCCGTATAGAAGATAATTACTATCCATAAAATTATTTCCTTTTACTAACAGCCCTAAACCGGTTGGAGACGGTTCGATCGAGTTCTCGTGACGTCACTCGAGGGCTCAGAATGGATATAAATTGGCGCGGCTCGATATTAATGGTTCCGAGGAGTCTTACTGTTTCTGACTTACCTATTGTGGCTACTGTATTCGATGATTGACTTCTGATCTTGTATTAAAGTAGTCAATGGATAGAGAAAAATTAGGAAGTTAATTTGGTATTTATTGAGTAATAAGTTTAACGGAAAGAAAGATGATAAGTTTAACAGAAAGAGAGCCAATGAGTTTAACAGAAAAAGAGACGATACGTTTAACGGAGAAAATGGTAACGTCATGGGAAATTAATTATTGAGGCCCGTTAAAGTGTATAGAAGACCGATGCTTACGCTTCTTGAAGATATTCATCATCATCATCATCAGCCTATAAATGTTCCCACTGCTGGGACACGGGCCTCCTCTCTGTGAGAGGGAGTGGGCCGTAATCCACCACGCGGGCCCAGTGCGCGTTGGTAGATGTCACATGTCTTCGAATTTTCGGTTCTAGGACATGCCGGTTTCCTCACGATGTTTTCCTTCACCGTTTTGAGAGCAGTGGTGATGTAATAATTTACACAAAGTAAAGCGCCTGTCTGAGTTCGAACCTACGACCTACAACTCGTAAGTCGCGGCCGTTACCACTGGGCCACCACTGCTCTCAAGCTCTTGAAGATATTATTTAATTCGATTTATAATGTGCCTCATCGTAATTTTTTTTTTAAGTTTGTTTTTTAATCTGTATCTTTTTTACTGAACCAAGAGCGAAAAACCCGTTTAAAAAAAGGTAAAAAATTATTTGTGAATTTTCCTTTAGACCAGACTCGGGTACCATGAAGATTCCAAGTTTTTAACTTTACAAAATAACCGTAAGTAACATTACAGGATCCGTCTATGCACCATGATAGATGACAAGACGGTTGGAAAACATTCTGCTGATACATCAAAAATAGCAAATAGCATGAGCATTTGACTGAAGTCACGCTACTTCAAATTGCCAATCAACCTGAAATACGTGAAAGAATAATGAAGAGAAAAATCCTGTCCAACCCACATTTCCCAACCTTTAATTTCGCACCCACATTATTGGCCGCAATAAAAAGCCTTCCAATCTGGACCACGAGCATCCAATCAAGTACTTTCCTAGCTGCCACAGCCGAAAATACCATACATACCTACTAGCCAAAACTGATATCACTTTCTCCGCGACTTTTCCTTTCTATTCCGAATAAGTTAGGAAAACATTTTCGCCTGTGTAGTTCCGTACCCTCCCATAATCCTCTACCTGCAGAGATATACCCGTACTTACCCCGCGCGGGCACTATCATCCATACCTACTGGGAGCTTGGCAACACTAAACATCGTATCTACAACCTATTAACGAAGAAAAAGCAACTTTGTATGTTAGAGAATAAAGTTTGAATTCAATTGTATGGGTCACGCCGTTATGTTGTTGATTTATGATTGGTTCTCCCCCCACCATCGTGTCTCTCGCCCTGCCTCATGCATTTAAATTGCTTCATTACAGAATCTAGACGCCGGGGTGTAGGGTTGCCTGTTGGGAAAAATGTTGCCAGTTTTATTTTTGTGGATTGTGTTGTTATTTATTTAGTTTAGTATTTGGGAAATAATGAGGTTTTGTTGTAGTTCTGCTGTTTGCACTCGGGTGTGATAATGAAGCGAATGTAACTAGAAAAGGGTTGCTCCATAAAGAATGACTTTTTATCAAATCCAGCCAATGAGATTCTCTCTAGAGAAAGGTCACCCAAAAAGTATGTTTCGATAATTCTGCAACGAACGCTACAAAATAATATGAACACACAATTTTTCTTTTTAGTGTCGATGGTAAAAATAACTCATAATTTTTTTTTTTTTGTTTAGCCCAAAAATCAGCAACGTGAATACCGTTTGCTGACGCAGCCATTTAGTCCTCACGTTTGCAGATGACGGACCATGTATGGAAGTTGGGCCATTGTCACAACACAACAACAACACTATTATCTCAGTCAGAATCATTGCTGCATTCCTGTTCTTTTTTTATTTCTTTTCTTAAGTGACATCTACCAACCCGCACTCGGCCCGCGTGGTAGATTACAACCCACTCCCTCTTGAAGAGAGGAGGCGTGTCCCAGCGGTGGGAACAATATAATAATAATAATCATTTTATTATCAGGCAACTAAGGCCCATACATAGAATAAACAAAATAATCTTATACAATGATAAACTAATATATAAAAAAATATAGGCTGATTATGCTTGTGCTCAATCAGCTTATACAATATGTAAAAAAAACCTTGTCCGATCCGAAAAGGGCACGTACTGCAATGACATTACCTAAAAATAATAATAAATGTAACAATTTGTTTTATTTTTTCCTGAATTTTACCACGTAAATACTCTCAGTAACCTAACAACATCCTCACGTATCGGACAGTTTTTTTTTACATATTATATTGTTCCCACTGCTGGGACACGGCTCAAAAGGCTGGCCAAAATGGGAGTAGGCAGGACATATCTGCCGCACACCGGACAAACTGTGGGCCCAAATAGCACAGAACTGGTGCACTAAGACAGTGAGGCGGGGTAGCGGCGGACCACGTAGGATATGGCGGGACGAGCTGGATAGGTTCCGTAAAAACTGGAAGCAGGACGCGTGGGCTCGTGAAAGATGGAAGGAGTGGGGGAGGCCTTTGCCCAGGAGTGGGACAGCATAGGTTAGTAAAAAAAATAATTTAGAATAGGCTAATCCTAAATTTGATATCAGTACTTCCCATCATTATCAAATCCAGAATTGACATAACCCACAAAGTCATCACGCTTACTAACACCTTCTTTCACGACCTACTGTCTTTTCTGAACCATCAATCTCTATTTCTACAAAAGCCTACAGCATCTGACTTCAGGCCCCCTGTACCACGACACACAGCCTCACGCGACAGCCCTAGAGAGCGGGCGGGCCGTATCTGCCCGCCGATCATTAGTTCCAGAGTGGCCAGGGTAAAATTTTGCATGCTACCGATATTTCGCCAGCTAAGCAACTCTTGTATTACTTTGATAATGTTTTTGGGATTGGAGCACTTGATTTTTTAAATTGGTACCAAGTAATAAGAGGTATTTTATATTATATTACACACACTTTCCTGTTAAATTATTATTTACAATTTTTATTTGTTTCTTTTTTTTTACTTAATAGGTACCTGGGCGACCGAGCTCTGCTCCGTTTAAAATAGAGAATGCTCATTTAATATTAAAGGATAGTACTTACTAATTCCATACTGCCATGATAGTAGGTACTTACTAATTCCATGCTGCCATGATCATTATTCTAATGTCAATAATGTCATGTCATTATTCATTTTCTTGTTCTAAATTTTGGGCGACCGAGCTCTGCTCGGGTGAAAATACGGAGAAAACTAATTTTCCCAGATATGAGACCTAGCTAGATCGATTTTTCGCCCCCGTAAACCCCATATTGCAATTTTCATCGAAATCGTTAGAGCCGATTTCGAGAGCGTAACTAGGTACAAATATATATACAAACAAATATTTATATAATATACAATATTGCTCGTATAATTATGATAAATGTAATGTAGGATGTTATAATTATGTTGTGTTGTGTCTTTTTGTCTGTGCAAAATAAATGTATTTTCTTTATTTCTTTCTTTATAAGTTTTTATCGAGTTGATCATTCTTTCTTTTTCGCGTGGTTAGTGACTAACCTGGTGTCAGAGTTGATTATGCAATGGAAACAAAACAATCAGCCGCATTTGTACAGTTTGGGTGAGACAAGCCGACCCCAAAATGGCTGGGAAAAAACTTGACTATTGTGAAAAAATCTAGAAGACCACCCTTCACAATCCTCAAGCTTTTAAGCTGCTAGGTCGCATGAATTCAAGATCTCGTTTGAACTTTCTTCGAGCTTTCGAGCTTCTCAGAAAGCAAGAATATAATGCTTACCAAATATCAAGTTTAGTAGATCCTTATAAATATCGTGATTAAGTCAGTTACTGAGTCAGTAGTTTATTTAGCTCGTAAGTATGTGAAAGATAACTAAATGCGATCTTCGAATAATGTAATGTACGCTAATAAAATAATTTTACAGTTCAGTTGTGTAGTTCAGGGAACGATTTCATTGTTTCACAATTAGTGAAACCTCAAACCAAATAAAAAACCAAGACATACCGCTGCGAACAATACAGTGAAGCATGCCAAAACTACACCTCCACTCTGTGCATACACGCTCACACGCAAATATTTACAATCAAACTACACCTCACAAAGAGCACACATGTTTACCAAAGCAGCTTCACGTCACTGTTGACAACGCTACGTCTTGGTTTTTTTTTTGGTCTGAGTTCTTTTCGTGTTTTCTTTGAACTCATTTCCAATAAACTTCAAAGATTTCTCGAAACTTCAATTGGTTCAAACACGCAAAAACATCAATTCATAATAATATTAAAACTGCCAATTATCAACAGTTCATCAATGATGGTAGTGGGCAGACAGTCGACATGAATTTTAAATATTTAATTAACGATTTTCTCGTTAATTATCGACAAAATGACGTAGGAACGCGTGTTGGTGAAAGATATTTCGCCCACCGTTTCGACACTTTGATGTTATGTTTTAACTTTATATATTCGTATATTTTCTAATAGATTTGATATTGTTATAATAGACTTTCGCGTTTGCTTAAAGTTAATATGTACGGAACGTGTATAATATATAAGTACCTGGGCGACCGAGCTCTGCTCTGGTGAAAATAGAGAATGCTCGTTTAATAATATAGGGAAGTTCATACTAATTCCATGCTGCCATGATAGTAGGTACTTACTAATTCCATGCTGCCATGTCATTATTCTAAGGTAGCCATCTTGTTCTAAACTTTGGGTGAACGAGCTCCGCTCGGATGAAAATACGTAGAAAACGAATTTTTCCAGATAAGAGACCTAGCTAGATGGATTTTCGCCCCCTATATTGCAACTTTCATCGAAATCGTTAAAGCGGTTTTCGAGAACGTGATTACAAATACAAGTATATAAATAAAAATATGGCTATTATGGCAGATTGGCAGTTTACGTTTCCACGAAATGCTGTACTGATAAAAAATCTGAAGTTTTCATAACTTTCAAGAACTTAACTACGATACTTTTTAGCATATAGTACAAATAGGCGCAGACTCTAGCTTGAAGCAAAGGTAAAAAAGTTGTTCCTAGCAGAGTTTAAGAGGAGCGCCTGTTGACTAGTCAAGTAACTAACTAAGTTTTTCAAGTAAGTGGGACTTCCTTTGCACTAAGCAGACAGGTGCTCTTGATATACTGTCTAGTGTTAAACTCTTGCAACATTGATGTCCTAAATATCGAAGTATTAAAGCTCTATACCTGGGCGACCGAGCTCTGAGAATAGAGAATGCTCATTTAATAGTATAGAATAATTCATACCAATTTCATTTATAGTACATACTAATTCCATGCTGCCATGATAGTAGGTACTTACTTATTCCATGTCGCCATATCATTATTAAAGTTCTATCTTGTTCTAAACTTTGAGCGATCGAGCTCTGCTCGGGTGAAAATAAGAAAACGATTTTTTCCAGATATGAGACCTAGCTAGATCGATTTTTCGCCCTCGTAAACCCCTTTATTACAACTTTCATCGAAATCGTTAGAGCTGTTTTCGAGATCGTGATTACAAATACGTATATATACCTAAATATACACAAATATTGCTCGTATAGTAAACACTAAATCGAACTCCTAAAACTTAAACTCATGAAAATCTTGAAAACCAACGCCAAATGTATTGGATTAAAACAAATCTCATATCCCAGGTAACATTATACAATCAACAATCGTATTTTATTTCCGACGCAGAAATTATTATATCCCATGATCCTGTCAGTCCGTCCATACATCCACGGATCCCGCCTATCTTTACAATAATCAAAATAATATTATTTAACAACAATATTTTTTCCGAACGCAGCTGTATCCATTTACCCCGCCAAACGTCAACAATTTGCCTATTTTACTTTTTGCCGCCAATCAGCGCAAAGTATTGCCACAATGCAAAAATCAGGTATCAATACCGCTACTTATAGGGCATTCAATCAAGAAAGGTGTCACATTACGACACTCCATTGTATCGTACGTATCCGTGTTTACAAACACAACAAGGGCTTGTCATAATCTGTTTTTGAATGTGTCCTTTTCTATTTTTCGGTCTGGCAACTTTTGGCGTGAATGTTTTTTTTTCGTCTGTGAACAAAGATTGGTGGAGGTATGGATTTCAACGCCTTATTGTTGGTTTATCCATGTATTGAATAGGCTTCACGGAAAGCGAAGGTAAGTCGTACTTATGTTGATCGGCTGATAATTCGTTAGTGGTGGTCTCGTGACTGGCAGTTGACAGTGAAGGAGGCTGGGGATTCAAAAAATTTCGCTTTCAATGTAACTCTGGTTTTGTATAGTTTATTGTACTTGTCAAGCCTTTCTGTTTACTTTAGCTGGATGAAACGGACCGCGAATGTTTTTGGTAAAAGGTATGTCAGCAAAATAAGATATTATAAATTGCCAAAATGATAATAAGAAGTGTAGAAAATGTTGCATTTATAATAAGAAGTGTAGAAAATGTTGGCCAATGGTGCCGATTCCCTTGTTCACAAACTAAACTAAATTTAAGTTCAGTGCATCTTTTTCTTTCTATTTCATTAAGAAAAGAACAGAAGATAAATTTTAGTTTAGTCCTGTCAAATTAATCAGCGCCTGTCACTCTCCATACAAGTTTAGACGTGATTAAAAACTTGCCGACTAAAATTACGTCAATTTACGTCAAGCGCTGATTAATTTGACAGGACTAAACTTAAATTTATCTTCTGTCCTTTTCTTAATGAAATAGAAAGAAAAAGATGCATTGAACTTAAATTTAGTTTAGTTTGTGAACAAGAGAATTGGCACCAATATAAAAGTAAATTATTTTTATTTCTAGTAGAAAAGACCTATTACTCCATAGAATATTTTTTAAATGATAATATAAATTAACGGCTATTGACATTTTATTTTATTCTTTGACATTTATCTACATTAGATTTTATTAGACATTGACTTAAACTTTCGAAGTCATTTATTTAATCTTAATTAATTATTTTAATTATTATCATTGCATGTTATAAGTATTTATTCAAATAACAAATTATTTGTATACCAATTTCATTGGTAGAACATTGAGATCACGCTAAAATGTATATTTTAAGACCTTTCTTGTACCCTATGTTCACAAATAAAGTTTGATTTGATTTGAAGAACACTTAGTATTATTTTTACTGTTTTTTGAACGGGCAATTTTTTGCTTTAAATTGTTTCAAATGGCTTGATATTGCACCTATAATTGATATGGACGGTACATTTGCGTAACAGTGTTTTTCCAATAGCACCTTTTAGTTCCACATCGAGTATAATTTCACAGTGCTTCATTCGAATATAATATAAGTAAGTACCTGCTACCAAATATCTTACAACGCAGATTCGTCGTCAGTTTCCTCAACAAAAAAAAGGTAATCTTGAATTTTACACCTCCCCGGTCAGTCGGGCAAAAACTTCACAAAACAAACAATACATTTATACAACAATTACATTACAAACGCGAAACCTCAAGCGTCAAATGCCGAACTTTGGATCACCAAGATCTACCACAAGCTATCAAAAACTCACCACACTCTAAAACCCTCAAAACAGAGTTCAAAATCGTAGATCTTTTATTTCACCAGCTACATGTGTAACTTTGCAAAAAACACGAAAGCGGTGAAGCGTGAACGCTTGTGCAGGACAGAGGGGTCTGTCGGTTTATTTTTTCCTTAATCCTAACCGGGATTAGGTTAAAGCCCTTTTGATTGGCAGCCGCCGTCAGATGCAGGAGACGGCTGAGGTGCACCGTGAGCCAGGAGTTTAGCGGAGGCTGGGATAGTAGGTATGTACTTTTAAGACGAAGAAAAACATTGGGAGTGAGATATTTTTTGAAGTGAAAACTTCTTTAGGCGCGTTGGGCATTTTTGAGATAGGACTAAACCATTGATTTCGTGACACTGTTACCGAATTTACCGACACCGTGGAGTAAAAGACATCAACGTGTTGATTAGCGCGGTGCCGAATTTTTTTCAAGATTTCACTTCTGTCGGCACTCCCGGAGTGCCACTGTTTTTTTTACCTATACTGTTTTTGCTTTATGTATTCAATTTATCTGTGTGTCTGTATGTCTAGGATCACTTCAGCCATACTTGCTTCGACAATAGTAAAGGAAAACATCGTGAGGAAACCGGCATGCCTGAGAGATATTTCTCGACGGCATTTGAAGCCAAGTCAGAGGCCCATGGGCTGCATAAAAACTCTGACACCAAGTTAACACGAAAAAGAAAGAAAGAAAAGCCATATTTGAAAGATTTAGGTAGAATTAAGAAAGCTTCTATCGGAAAAAATAATCATCCCAAGATCTGCAAATGAGGTGGAGCACAGACATGGAGAATGGAAAAAAATGGAATGGAATGAATGGATGCAGTGGTGGATTTTAACTGTTACATCTTATTTACTGTACCTGCAATCTATGCAAATAAATTTTTACTTTACATTCCTATTGGTTTCCGAAAATAAACTTCCTTCGGTAAACGAGCCTATTTAGCCGAACGAAAAGGTATTTGCCAAGCGTGGTTATCATGGCCTCATAACCACCATAGCACTTCATTGTAGTTCTATGAGAAGATAGCTTTCAGTAACGGACTTCGTGAGTTACAGCATTATGGTGATGACCTTGATTCGAAATGCATTAATCTTTTCACTAACGTTATTTAAACTTCACCACAAATTAGCCAGAACTAGTCCACCAGCTAAAAACATTAATAAATCCCAGCGTTGATTTGCTAGATTCGTTTTCTCCTCTACTGATCGTTATTTCTCCTCTACTGATCGTTATAACTCCTCTACTGATCATTATTTCTCCTCTACCGATCATTATATCTCCTCTATTGATCGTTATTTCTCCTCTACCGATCGTTATGTCTCCTCTACTGATCGTTATATCTCCTCTACTGATCGTTATATCTCCTCTACTGATCGTTATTTCTCCTCTACTGATCGTTATTTCTCCTCTACCGATCGTTATTTCTCCTGACAAAGTTTATTCTGTTTATATGTATGTATCTGTGTATTTATTCTTGTATTTTATTTTATAGTTATTTTCGTGTTGTCAATCTCTTATGTTGCATCTGCCATGTTTTGTCTCTGCATCACCCTAAGGTTGACTGATAGAAAATGCTTCAGACATTAAGTCTGCCTTTGTACGGTACTTTTTTAACTTGTGCATAAAGTTTTAAGTAATAAATAAATGCCTTCTACTTTCAGATGACCCATCAGCTTAACATAATTAGACATTTAACATCACCTGCAGCCATTACCAATATCATCTTTATTCCATACTTAAGTATAACGTTTCGCATGCTCCCGCCACCAACACTAATCGCATCATATAACTTACCACTAACTACTTACCATATAACCTTGAACGCCACTTAGTTCACGAGCGAGTTGCGCAGGCGACTGAGTGACATTCGTCACGGCGCGGGCGCAGTTCTCACGAGCTACCCGGCTACCCGTGTTGCTCATAGGGATTAGCGTGCGTGTTACAGGGCTGCTACCTAGGTGCTAATTGATTTATTGGATATTTATCATATTATGAGACTCATAATATCTCTTTATGAGCCGTTGTGAAAGTAACAGTAATTTTCTAGTATTTCTCACGGCATTGTTAAAAATATGGATAACGTCAGTGTGAAAATTTGATCATCCCTTGCTGTGATCTGAGACACTGGAAAAGTTCGACACTTTTGACAGCAGGTACTAGTTGTACTGGGTTATTTAGATAGAAATCAATAGTCGCTATTCCTTAAACATAGACATTGGACATTCAAACTTAATGGTTTTAGAACTAAGTATTTTACATTTTCATAAAATACTGGGCTACTAATGATTACCACGTAATTATGTATTCGTAATTATACAATCAAAAACAGGTTCCGAAGCTTTTTAACGCTAAAAGCATCTCAGCGAATTCCTTGCTGAGAAAGAATTTTGTATTGTATAAGTAAGTAGTGTTTTTGTTGAGAATTTTGTATATATAAATTGTGTGGTAGTGATCTATATAAGTTGTGATTTAAAGCTCTTCAATGTATCTTATAATGGCCTTTATTGTTTAACTTTTGCATGCCTATTGGTAAAATATGGCTGAATCTATTGGTTATCTTTATCACCATGTACTGTACCCATATTTGCAAAATAAACGACTTTCTTACTTACTATGACGTCTTTTGAAGCTGTAAAGGATTTCCTTGTGAAATCAAAATTGAAATGGATATTGCAAAAAAAAATGTAACGCTGAGACCCTACATTTTAAAGCAACTACTTACAATCATACAAAGCATGGTGTCAGTGTCAGCCCTACGTAACGTGTCAGAGTTGGTCGACAGTGACAATTCATTCAGACCAGCCTACCTGCGCGCGCGCCTAATCCAAGTGACATACGAGACGTGTGCCATAGAGCAGGAGATTTGTGGATGATGCTGTACATTGTGCCTACAATGCAAGAACCTCCATGGGTCAATACAGTTACGTCGGTAATCATGTGATTTTTGACGTAGAAAATGAAATTAACAAACCAGAAGAAAAATTGATGAGTTTTTAAAATGAAGTGTTCTTAGTCATTACCATCGTCATTTCTGCCCGAAAGCTCGATATAAACTTCCCTCAAGGATTGCCACAACAATGGCTAAGTAATAAGTTTCCTTCATCCAGCGGATTCCCATGATCTTCACCAGGTCGGTTCACCTTGTAAGGAGCTTACCTAGTACCTGGCCCCATCGGCCGTCCATTCGCTCCATCCGTATTTCTAGTAGTCATTTAAAAAATCTTCAAAACAAACAGTAAGCCCAGGAATTTCTAGAATGTAGATGTTTTAACTTATATGGGAAGCAGTACTTTGAGTCAAATAAGTTTCTGCTCTGAAAAGATATGAAACACTACCCAAAAGATTCCTCCTGCCACATCTGTTTTCCATCTAATCTATGTGATTAGAGTCGGCCTGACGATTTGAAGCATTTATAGGTCCGTATTGATCAGTGAGTGGATTTATTACGGGCTCGGATCGAGACGGATTGTCTCTGGCTCTCACGATGATAACATTTATTATTTTATTGTTATTGACATTTGACTACTTCAGTGTCGGTTTATTGTTGCTGCTGTAAATTCCTTAACAGTTCTTGTTTGGGATTGTGAAGGAGTGTCCCTGTCGTTTTTACTGTTAACGGCATTGTGGAATTCCAAATATCTAAGTTTTTTATTATTAGTCTGACCCGGCTAGGCCCCTTGTGTTATAATTAACAATTACTGTAGTAACTCATAAGTTCTCAATACTTACTAAGCTACAAACTTCAAAATATCATAAGTCATGTATTTTTTTTTTCTATATTTTTCATCTAATTAACTTTTTACAAAACTAAAAATATGGGCTGCGGAAAACCTCAAGCGGCAAAAGTATAACAACCTTATAGGTCAGTATATTTTCGTGCTGTTTAGGGTTGAAACCCTAGGGCCGTGGGGTCCGAGTGCTCACGGTCTGTTCAATTAAATCTGCAAACGACTGGTTGACACTTCCCGTGACCCAAGGGCTGGCTTTTACCTTGGCCAGAGGCTAAACATTGCCATACAACGTGGCAATGCGGCCAGTTTCTTGGGTACATTACCAGTCGACAGCGATGCCGAGGAATTTTTCGACGCCATATTTTAGTTTGCTAATAGTTTTAGTTAGGTTAGTCATAATTGGAAACAATGGAAGTTTCCAACTAGATTCTGACCATCCCAATTTTCAGAGCTATAATTTCAAGAATATGCTTACAAAGACAATATTTATGTATATTTTGTATAGGTACCAATGCCCCATTTTATTCCATCAAAAGTAAAGCTTAAGTAAACAAACTCAAACATGAATGAAGCAATGATCATCATAAACCGGAAGCTGCGACAATGGGTGCATCACTTGAAATTAGTGCACATCAACATACAACCGCCCGATTACTGAGCGTCCCAAACTTAAATCATAAGGACCTTTAGTTTACGCACTTGACTTGAAAAACGCGACGGGAAACCGTTCCAGTAATGCTAACTATTCACAAAGGATTTATAAGTAGGCCTATACAGGGTGGCAGGGACATCGACGCGAAAACTGTTACCATGGATTCAGTACATGATTCTGAAATCGAAATCTGCATATTAAATATTACATTACTACCAAGAAATTATAGAAAAGAGTCAGCAAAGTTTTCAATACTAATAAAGACGTGGCCATTCGCAATAAAAATATAACGACATCCTTAACCAAATCGAATTTAGTAATCATGAATTTAGAATAGTAAATTGTTAGGATTTTAGGACACTGCTATTTTCATTATTGTATTTAGAATTAGATATAATAATCAAATTTTTGGATTTTATCGCTGATAAAGGTCTCTGAAAAGAAGTTGGAGAATTCTTAGTCAACTTTTCATCACACAGAGCCATCTAGCCAAGGTTATGGAAGCAAATCTTGCTTCAAACCTCACGCGTCGTGTTTACCGTGCAGTGCGTTCACTTAAGATGCCAATCTCGGCGGATGCATCGACTTATATGGTCCATCGTCACATAATCGCGTTTTTGTATTTAAATGTCCGCGATTTGAATACAATGTCTATGCAGCTACCGAGATCGATCGCACGGTCGCACTGTAATGGGCTGGGCGAGACAAACCACTTAAAAACTAAAAAAGCAATAAGATACTCTATCATCCCCGTGTAAAGTTCAACTTTATTTGGCAAATTGTGGGTGGTTGGGACATTTTTTGGTCGAGAGCTTGAGGTTTGGGGTGGACAAAAATTTTCACACCATTGAAGACGTTGATTGTTCTCTTAAAGTCAATAAGTCAGTGAAACGATAAAGGAGTCGCTTTCGTAGAATTGTGAAGGGATTTCATGGACTTACTGCACCTATTTAAAAGAAAAAAAACTGTGAGCAACTGTAAGGATCGGAATAAAAAAAAATGTAAAATCAATGATGATTCATCTTTAAGTGAACTTGAAAATGATACTGGTTAGCGAAAAATAACTCCACTACCTTATGATCTTGTTAAGAATAACAAAACAAAAACGTCTGCCTAAAATAATTATACTTCATAACATAATTGCATTCCGACGCCCACGCCACGTCGTAATTCCAGAAATTGATTCTGACGTAAAACTGTGGAAGGACACGAGCCACAACTTACAAAAAATGCTTGAACCCCGATATTATCGTAACAACCTCAATTTCGACCACAAAATTATGTCATTCAAAAAAAAATACTCAGAAACGAACTACTAAAATGCTTTTTAAAATCGACCTCACACATTTAGGGGTTGTTTCCCAAAAATCCACGGGGATTCTTAAAAAATACATTTGAATACAGTAGTCTCTGCCCAGGTGTTGTTGGACAGTTTTTTTTTTTCAATGTGTCACAGATCTTTATCAAGAAGGACGGATTTAACAACCTCGTAAGCGCGGTCGCGTCAACTTTTTTATTTTACTTTTTTTTTGTCTTAACGCGTCAAGCCAGTCACGTCGAATTAGACAAATCCTTTTAGCTGAACATTGATTCCTGTGGGTGAGAACTTTTTTCTTTTAGCATTCACGTTGGGTATTTTGAATTTGTCGTGTTGGATTCTTTTTTCGAATACGAGTGTTCATCTGCTTTCTAATGAGAATTCCCTACTTATTGTAAACGTAGTCTTGAAATATCTGCGAATTGCGATTATTTCTAAAGACAACATTATTGAACTCGTACCTTTTTACATAACTTATCACCACGCCTGTATTCCCCGATGGGTTAGGCAGAGGTGTACCAATAGTACACCCACATTTCGCCAGTTATGTTTAAGTTTCATGTAACAGGGGGTAAGCTTATTGCCATCAACCGGGCACAAATCCAGACACCGGGCTGCTACTGAGAAATTCCAGATGGAAAAACCCAATAACACTTTTCCCGACCAGAGAATCGAACCCAGGACCTCATGCTCAGCAGTAGCGCTTGAGACCATTAGACCAAAACAGTCGCACACTAAACCTACTGGTGTACCTATTTACCTTTATCATACAATTCCTATAAGTTTCATAACACAAATACTTACAAGTGTCATCGGACATTAGAAAACCTGCCAAACACTTGCGCAAAGAATAACCACCCAAAACTATAAGCATAAAATATAAAATCCCATCAATCAAGTGCTCGAAACAACTAAAGCGTCCTATTTTGCCAGTGCTCGACATTCGAGCACATTTGTCAATGTAAACAAGCAATTATTTGAGGATGAACCCCAGCAAGTGACACAAAAGAATCGTTTTAATTCAAAGCCCCACTACTGACAAATTGTATCAACTGTTGAATTCAATTGGATGGTTTAAGATTTATAATTTATGGTTTCAATGCACATGGGGAAATGGTTTAGAATAAATTCCGTAAACGAAGGTAAACTAATTTGAGAACTAGCAACAACCATAGATGAGTCTTCGATTTTCTACGAAGATCGTTGATGAGTTTGCGGATCATGCAAAATAAACCAGTACCCTAATGACGTAATACACGATAAATCACAATTTGTTTCGATTTGATCCATTGCTGCATAAGTTGGAAAAAAAATCTGCTGATTAACGTAAATAACGCAATGAATGTTGTTGAACTATCAAAATGAAACAAATTTGTCGTGATCGTTTACGAAAATAAGTTAGGCAATTAGGGTATAGGATCTAAAGACGACAGCTGGATTAATGAAGTAATTAAAGAGAATTGAGAAGAAACTGAAAGCGGCAAGGGACAACTAGATACAGTTACTAGCTACAAACTAGGTAATGTTAGCCAATACTGTAGCTTCCTATAGTGAAAGGATTTTCGGAATTGGATCAGCAGTTCCGAAGATTACCTCTTACATACGAACTCACTACCTCTTTAAGTAAATAAATAGTTTATTTCTCACCAGCATGGCAACAAGGATTACCTAGTAATAGTGCTTAATACTAGATAAGTATATTAATATCATGCATATTATATAATAATAATCCAGCAGCATTAGTGGCAGCATTTATAATCTTCTTATATATAAAATTCTCGTGTCACAATGTTAGTTACCGTACTCCTCCGAAACGGCTTTACTGATTTTTACCAAATTTTACATGCATATTCAGTAGGTCTGAGAATCGGCTACTATCTATTTTTCATACCCCTAAGTGATAAGGGTTGTCCACCCCAAACAAATAATTGGCAAAACAACGTTTGCCGGGGTCAGCTAGTATATGTATAGATGTTACAAACTTTATTACTATTCGGAAACTTTTTATGTAATCATTGCAATTTTGGAAAAATCAATATGTCTGAACATTGACTTAACACTGTTAACATAACTTTAAGTTTTGTAATAGAATAGTTCTTTATTTGCACAGAAAGTAGGTACAAGTTACAGATGTTGAGTTTAAAATTATTGTTGTTGATTATGTGATATTTGAATGATTGTTGATTCTTTGTCTTGATTTCAGGATTGAAGCCTCAACTTCTCAGTTCTCTTTGCAAAGAAAATCTTATTGCTATCGTATCTATAATCAATACACCATCACTATTTCAAACCCAGTTGACCCTTAACAATACATCCACTAAATCTGTTCCTCCTGAGACCAGTAAAAACAAATGTTCAATTCATTGTGAGCCATCATCAATAATTCTGGATGTTCCCCTAATCTTTCTGAATCTAATCATACATCATCCGCGTCGCATCTGCGTGTTTA
The DNA here is from genome assembly GCA_963680765.1 of Agrochola lychnidis. NCBI lineage: Eukaryota > Metazoa > Arthropoda > Insecta > Lepidoptera > Noctuidae > Agrochola > Agrochola lychnidis. Next base: position 8,646,897 of record OY796868.1, on the reverse strand, counting down.
GACCGACGCTTATAAAGTCGCCAGTGTGTTCCAACAGGGCAGTTGCTACCCTCTGCTTTGTTAAAATATTGGGGAGTCTGGTTGTGACGGAAACGCAGCGTTAAATTGCACGTTGGCTCTGTACCTATTCATGTTTACGTTGTGTAACGTGGTTTGCAGTGTAACTGTACCAAACACTTTCCTATGAAGAATTTGTAAAAGAACTCCTTGTGTTACAAAAATTCAATATTTCAATCGATTCAGACTATCACAGTCCGCTGCTAGACACGAGCTTCTCCAAGTCACGCCACAACACCCAGCTTTAATCATGACTTTAAAAAAAATTCGCTTATCAATTTCGACACGTATGTATTAAGCTCTGTTCCTAAAAACGATTACGAATCGTTTTCTTTACCAAAGGTAGATTTATTTTTTTGGCAAACTAGGCATAAAAATAGATTCGTAAACTAATTTTACCTGTGATAGCTTCTTCCATATGGTAGGGTTTACTATGCAAAGCTATAAAAAAAACGGTCCGTAAATCATAAGAATCAGCCATAAATCTTTGGTTCATCTATCTACTTATTTATGTGCTTATTATTATATTGAAATATTACATAACATTCCTTTCCAATAAAAGAAAATACAGAAAGAAAACTTGTTTATTCTGCACAAACAAAACGCACATTTAAAAAAATTAAACATAAAATACACACAATACAAAAGTAGCCAAAAGCCTCGTATCCAATACAAAAAAAAAATTAAAAAGTTGACAATGATGAAAAAAAAAACAAGAAGATGTAGAAAATTTACCTTCAGCGTGTGCTACCGTAATAGTTCCTCGTGTATTTCCATCACAGCGGGTCTCAAGAGAGATGGGAGAATTAAATGACAATTTTAACACAGCCCTGAACTCGTAAAACATTCATCAATTTCGCAAATGGTGTTTAAATACATATGTGGCTGGTTTGCTTTATTTTAGTTTATATTTTGTGTTCTTATCTGGAGGATTCCTTGCAAGGAGTGAGACAGATTTTGTAGAGAAGATTTATTTATGGAAACCGATCATACAAACGATACGAATGGCTACAATCAAGATAAGTGCTATAATAGAAGAAATCAATCATATTTTTAGGAGATATTACAGACTTAAACATAACTGGCGAAATATCGTTGTAGGTACTATAGTTACAACTTTGCCCAACTCTTCGGTGAAAACAAGCATAATGTTATTTTAAAAAACAAGCATACCGACCATGAGAAAACACAAGATTAAAGTGCAAACTTTTTCTACAAGAAACAAAAAAGGTGCCAAATAGTTTGTCGACAGATTTTTTCGTAAAAACCTCAATCGGCACGTTAAAAAAATATATCAAAACTGACAGGAAAAAAATGGTCCTTTAATACGGGGGCGCTAACCCTTCGCTTATAATGTCTAAAAAGACCGGTCCCATCAAAATTGTCGGTGTTAAAATACACCCCATTGTGGCACACTACGGCTTCTTAACCCCAAACTAAATAGACAATTTGGAAGCCGAAATTGTATTTATAATAGTCTTTTTTGTTGTCAATCGAGTTTTTGTATTCCTTTTTACACAATTAAAAAAAGAGGTTTGATCAATTCTGCCTTTGTAAAATGGAAACCAATTTATGTACAGGCGAAATAATGTTGACAGACTCCTTACAATAATTGTATGGACGACTTGAATGACTTACAATGGATAGTTTATAATGTAACAGCGGAAAATGTGGTAAAAATTACGTCATAGGTGGCCTGACAATGCTGTGCTTCTAAATGATTACCAACTGACTGTAGCTATTAAATTAATCGCTGGTTTGAATATACAGGGTTTTTGGTTATATATCTGCAATCTATTAAAGGGATGTAGGTGAGGTCATTTACGACCAAATGACCCCTTTTGATGCAAATGTCAACAATTTACGAGTCATTTAACATTTTATATTTTTATATGAAATAAAAATGTAAAATGTCTTTGGTTTAGAATTTTAGTTTTTTTGCCACCGACTTCCGAAATTATTTTTCACCTTATAGTGTTTTTTTGGAAGTCGGTTGTATTTTTTTTTTTAAGTTTTTATTGTTCACTTTTTAGTTGTGGTACCTACACAAATTCGAATAGCACTACCTGCTATGTAAATAGCAGTGTCAGGAACTTATCATATCATCCACATACTAAGTGGGAAAAAATACGTATTATTGAAGCTAACTCAAAAACTACTCAAGCAAACTTAATAAAATTTATATGGGTTCTGAAGTATGACCTACCAAACAAAAAAGTATCATCAAAATCAATTCATAATTGGTGGAGTAATCGCGTAAGAAATATACAAAAAAATAAAAAATAACATACTGTCGAATTGAGAACCTCCTCCTTTTGGAAGTGGGTTAAAAATGTAATTTTACTCAAAAATGGTTGACATTGGCATAGGGGTCATCAGGGGTCATTTGGTTGCAAATGACCTCTCCTACATCCCCCGATATATAACCAATAATCCTGTATAGCCGTATGTAGGTACTATTTCGTGAGAAAATCCTAATTATTTCTTGACTAAATGAAAATCCTAGCCTGAATGCTGAAACGACTGTGATACTGGATTCAAACTGACCGCTCCAGAGCCAAAAAATTCTGGGATTAAGTATCAAGTGGACTTAAATCTGAAACCAAGTTATATGAAAAGAACGAAGAAATAATTTGCGACTAAGGTAAGAGTTACTTTTCCTATTTCATGATCATATGATATATGACTTTTTATCGGGTGACCACTGAAAATCAGCGCTGTGCTGTGGGTCTCCATAGCACTGCATCATGCTGAGTGGAAGCCTTCTTGTCACAGTCATGACGTGCAGCTTCCGACTATTTCTGTTTTGTGCTCGTGATTATATTTAAATCTATTGTTTTATTTTATTGTTCTACTCGAGTAATTATATTTTTTTATGCACGTGTTTTTGTGACATCATCATCTGCCTAGCCTTGTCCCAATTATGTTGGGGTCGGCTTCCAGTCTAACCGGATGCAGCTGAATAACAGTATTTTACATGGAGCGACTGCCTATCTGACCTCTACAACCTAGTTACTAGGTAACACGATACCCCTTGGTAAGACTGGTTGTCAGACTTGGACTTCTAACTACCCGTAACGACTGTCAAAGATCTACAAATGACAGCCGGGACCAACGGCTTAACGTGCTTTCCGAGGCACGGAGGGGTCTCGGTATGTAAAGATGGTCACCCATCCACGGACCTACCGCGGCAAGCGTAGCTTAACCTGATCGATCGATCCGTGCGGCTGTTATTACTTAGCAACAAGTCCCTCCTCTTTCTGTGACAAATAAACTTATTTTTCTTTCTTTCTTTCAATTCTTTCACTATTATATCTGCTTCGTCACTTTTTTCCAAAATGAAATCTTCGTCGAGAAGTACTTTAACCTCATTTTTGTTTTTACAACTGGTAGCTCTTGACCTGTATCTCACCTGATAGTAAGTGATGATAAGGCCGAAGGTGGAAACGAGCTTCACCCGGAATCCTGAGCCACAGAGGAACTGGCTATCTAACCTCTAACTGCCGAAACACAACAATGCTGTTAACATTATTGTTATGGCGACAGACTTAGATAAGATGGTGGTAGCTAGCCAGGCGGACTTAGAACCCTACCACCAACTAAACCGAGCAGAAAATTATGCCCCCACTGGGAATAGAACCCGGGACCTCTGGGCCTGAGACAGTTAGTCTAACCACTAGACCATAGAGGCGGTTTATTATACAATATCTGTACAAAGAAAATACAACGGTCAACAACTATAACAACCGCACCATCGCAAAATCACATCCGATCAACAACACTCTAAACATGTTGTACTCTTGCAAACAACACCAGTTGTACAAGGATGTAATCCAACAACACAACATATCGGTATCATCGCAACAGTTGTCTATGGTCGCCCTGGGGTAGTTCAAGAGATGCGTCCGTATGGCGAGGGATGAAACCGATTTCATTATGGTTATCTGCTGCGCCTGCGATTAATTTTGGTCTGTTGATGGTTTTGTTGTGGAGCACTCTTAATTTATCGTTTAGTTGTCCATATGTGATGTATTGGGTGTGAATTTGTTACTTACAAAATAGTGATTTCTGGTTTTGGTCATTTTGAACTGCATCAAGTCTAAATTTGAAGACTTGTAATTGGTTTTCTATCGACTATTGTTTCCTTTTTTTGTTGTTCTTTTTTTTTTGCTGTAAGTCTTCCATGCTGTAAATGAATAAATAAATATTAACCTGATACCTACTACAATATATAAATTACATAACATTTGTCATTTTACAAGCTAAAGGATCAAGTCGATCTATCTGCCCAAAAGTCTTTTAAGTACTATGTCGTGAGACCAAATTTTAGAGGAAAAGTTGAAAGAAAATCTGATCGCCGAACAGGAACAGAGAGAAATGAAAAGCTTTATAATGCTTATTCGAGAAACAGGTATGAAACCAGTGTACCTACTTAATTAAAAGTAGGGTTTATTTTTGGTGTAGCGGCCATACTTCCAAACCATAGACATGCACAACATTCTGATAAACAAAAACTATAGCAAATAAAAAAAAGCATTTTCAAATTTTAAATTACGAATCCGCGCGAATCCCCTCGCGATTGGTGAAAAGATAAACCAATGGAAGGGGGTGGTTATAATGGGCATTGTTACAATATCTGCCAGTATCACGATAACGCTCGAAGGGTGCAGGCATCTCTGACGTGCATAGATAAGCTGTAATGCTGCTTGTATCACAGCAAGGGTGCTTGTTGACTTTATGGCATACTAAATTTAGGAAAGAGGCATTTAAATTTGAATAATAGCTCCGTCACTTAATCTAAGTCTGTTAAGTTTTTTTAGTTCCCGTTCTAACGAGTTTGCTATCGCTTCTAGCTCATTTGCATACCACTGTCTATGCGTCAATCACACAAATGAATCGTCGATTGATTGATTGATGATCGCCGATGAGCGTTCATTCACTCGTTCAACTGGTTTACTCACTACTTTTTTACTATTGACCTTAACTGATGAAATGGTGATATGATGAAGTTTAGATATTATTTCCACTGTTCTGTGGCGCCGCAATTATTGTTTATGCGATGAAGGTGCATTTGATTTGATAGATTGTAATACTGATGAATTAATGGTTTTTAAAAGCTTGGATTATGAAATAGCTGATTGTAACTGTATTTAGTGAATGTTGTTGAATTTAAATACAGATAAAATCGTAGATGTAGGTACCTATTGCACCACAAGTGACCCTTTATGGGGCTCAAAGAGGACAGTTAGGTCAAATCAGAAATATCCTTATTAAGATACGCTAATATTTATTTTGTAAAACATTATGAAGGTCTTATTATTAATATGAGGTGGCTACATGTTTTGCCATTTATGGCGTACAAAATTAGTTGCAATATAAAAACAATACAAAAAAAATATAAATAAAAAATTACAATGTCAAAATTTAAATTAAATAGGAATTATAATATCAAAATTTAAATTTCATTCAAAATTACAATGTTAAAATTTAAATTCAATTCACAATCACAATGTCAAAATGAACATGGACATTTTATGAAAGATTTACAGTGCGTTCATTATAACTTGGCCCGTGACGCGATTGGTACTTGTATTCTTATTGGTACTTGTATTCTTTATATTGATTGGTAGTGCTGTTCTGTCAGTCGCCATTTTGAACTCTATTAGTATTGAAACTAAGACTGCAAAATTCAGTGCTACCAACCGCTTCAAAGGTCAATTAATAATGAATACACTGTAGTAAGTACTGTACATTACAATGGAAGTCACTAATAAAAGCCTAGATTTTGGAAGCATATTCTTTAAGAAAAGGTACCTATGTATCCTATCGTAAGAATTCTCTTTCGTGGCAAATGTAAGACTGCCGGCTTTTATCCAACATCTTCGAGTTAAAATCGAATGTATAAGATTCTGATTAGATCACAAATAGATTTAATTCAAAACTCGAAGATATCGAAAGTAAAAATGCCAGTATTTTACCCAAAACTTAAAACCAGCTGTTTGAATTCGTAACTAGAACTTTCGTGTCGTGGAACAAGTCGTTACCTATTTTCGAAACCATGCGTGTCTATTAAGAGTTATACTACAGAAAACAGTTACGAACAGGCCAAGTGATTAACCATAAAACAGCTCATCATATCCGCAATATCATAGGTAATTTCACCACTAACTGAGTTAAACCAAACTGAGGGACGCGACCCCATGCCATAAATCCATAGAGAACATTAAAACACCGCCCATTACACGAAGGAATTGCCCCAAAATGCCTCAAACATGTGTCCTATGGCGACCTGTCATCGGGGTTGCCAGCACAATGGGTAGAATTATATTTTTTTGTGTTGGCAACACGACGACAGACGCGCGCCGCGGGATGCCGCCACGCCCCACCTTGTTGCCGATTTGTTTAGAACACTATTCATTTGTGGATTCATGAAGAGAGTAGACAATTGGGCTAGAGCGCTTATTTTAGGGTTATTGCTTTTGCCTCTCTGAGGCAGCATAAAATGAAAGAAGTGATTAGGTACTAATATTAAAGATGTCCTCTTCCGACTCCACCCACTTTTCATAGAACTCATACGCCATGCCGTCATAAATATTGGTTGTGAACCCTCCGGGAGGGTTGCCGACATTACGTTTGCGCTAAAGTTAACCATCGCAAACTGTCAACGGCATTAGGTTTAAAACCGTGTTATAGAACACTGTAAAACGAAATAAAATTTTCAGGCGGTCTTGTCGCTGTACGTAGTTTCCTATCTTTTCATTTTTTTGTGAATACTTATTTGTAAATGCGAACTAAAAATATAAAAAAATGCTTGGATTTTAAAACCAACGCTTATACTAATAAATCTTGTTAAATATACATCAGATTGTATTTTCACGGTTTATAATGCTGTATTAGCTAAGGAAAACCTACATTTAAAATGAGCCCACCGCGAGGGCTCCCGGCATCCCATATGCGACTAGATGAACCCTCCAGGAGGGCTTCCAGGCACTGAAGTGTTAATCAATATTCAACAGCGACGAAGTAGTAGTATGTTACGGTAACTCTGGCGTTTATATGTTTCCCTACCTATACAAAATACCAGGACGGGCGTTACAATACTAATTACTAAGAGAAGAAAAATATATGGGCATTTTACGACATCAATATCGTAATATCATAGAATATTTGGATCCAAAGCATGCGAAAATAACCCTCTGCACATCGCCCGTCTACTCTATGGCCAATATTTCTAACAAGGCGTAGAGTTCGTTATACAAGGGTAACATTTTGTGCACCACATCACAATAATTAGCCCTTCGCTAATAGTGGGCCAAACTGTAATCTATGGTACTTAGTGCACGTAATCATAGCTTGGCACAAGGTACCACTAAAAGGTTAATTAGTTATGATTTTTTCTAATGGTTTAATGGTGGTGTTTTCAAAAGTCTGACCACCAATCTTACCAAGGGATATCGTGTTATTTTTATCGTGGTTAGATAGGCAGTCGCTCCATGTAAAATACTGGTATTCAGCTGCATCCGGTTAGACTGGAAGCTGACTCCAACATAGTTGGGAAAAGGCTAGGCTGTTGATGATGGTTTAATGTTTGGATGTATAAAAAATATCCACATAGTCCTCACATTCACAATAATTAAAATAATATAATACTTTACCATGTAATCATGTCATTTTGTATAAAATGTTTAACAATGTCAATGTGTATATAAAACTGGTATATTTTGATGATTTTACATAAAAATTAAAATGTCAAGTTTTATGGTTTTATCACAAGGTTTAGCCGAGCGAGCAGCTCAATCCCAAGCTTTTTTTTTTATCTTCTAAATAATCTGAAATATTATAGTACCCTTTTATACAAAGTTTGGTTGCTTTGGAAAAACCTTATGGTGTTCCTCTAACATTCTAACGCTGGGGATGCTGACGTTACTCACACTGCTTAGCTTTGAATCATGCATGGTACAATTTGACTATTTTCTTAATTTTCCTCGGGAATCATCGCATTTCCGAATACAAACGAATGCTAATTTCCATGTCCATCAATTATTAGATTTATCATGTATAATAATTTGAATTCAGAACTAAGTACTTTATTGTTGTTTTGTAATTGATTTCCATGTGAACTATATAGAGCTGTAAAAATAATTTACGTGCCTGCGACTTTAGCAGCTTTCCTCCCATTTTTTTAAATAAGTAACATTAAGTTAAAAGAGTATTAAAAACTCTACATTATTCCAAGTCGATTGAGAGCGTCCGATCTGCACCAAGTGCAAAGGGGCAAAGGGCAACTGATAGAAATCCGACGACTGACAAAACGCGACGTTTGCCGAGGGATATTACGAAAATTTTTAAACTGTACATTTAGTGGTTTCTCAACTGGCAAAATAAGAAACTTAAAATATTTATGAACTGTGCAATATCCACATATGCCATACCAATATTAAATAATCATAATCTCCATGGGACACAACTCCTTCACATTCTCCCCTTATTCGATCAATGAGTGCTACTCGTTGAGTATCAAACTTTAAACGCACTCGACACCTCTTGACCAAATAGAATTACTTCGGTAATCGCTCTCTGTTTCAAGTAGACAGTTGTCAATCATGTGGACTGTACTTTGAGCAAACTGCTGCACAATTTGTCGATGGGGTTGGACCTTTTGGAAATATAGGATACAAAATATCATGATGAAGTAATATTTTCATTAAATCAGAAGTAATTGAATTTTTTAATACCTACTGTTAGTATGAAAGTATGGGTTATTTCAAAGTGTCTCGTCTCAACATTCTTAGCCCATTTTTACCCGACCACGGCGAAGCAAAAAGGAGGGTTATAATTTTTACTGGTATGTATGTTCATGTGTTACCTCATAACTTCTAAACTACTCATTATTATTTGACAAATGAGGTATCGTCTTGATTGTCTGCTGGTTATGGCGCCCTCTAGGGGACATAAAGTCATGAACAATTTTTTTTGGTTTTTTTAGCATATTCCAAACATATATATTAGGTATTATTATAACCCTGTGTAAAATGCTGTGGAAATGCGTTCGTTCCTTGCGAAGCATGTGTGGTCTGACTATGAATGATGGGCTGAGGAATGGTGTGATAAGACAGCGGTGTGATTTAAAAGAAGATGTAGTGACAAAAATTGAAAAGGGTATGCTGAGATGGTTTGGGCATGTTGAGAGGATGAATGAAAGGCGACTAACAAAATGTATTTACAAATCTGATATAAAGAGAGAGGCCGGGCGGGGACGCCCTAGGAGGACATATACTGACCTTATTGGTGATGTTCTTCAGAAAGGCCAGGTGCGTAGTACTCGCAACCGGCATGCTTGTATGACCAGATGTATGGACGTAAATGAGGCAAAAGGAGTATGTAAGAATCGTAGCAGGTGGCGTTCTGTAGTTTCTACCTACCCCCATGAGAAGAAGGCGTGAGTTTATGTATGTATTATAACCCCAAAATAATTTAATTATAAAACTAAAACCCAACTACGACAAAAAAGTCATCTAAAAACATATAAACAAGACATCACAGACAGACAAATTAAAAATTCGGAGTCACATGTAGGTAATCTGTTCTATTTACACTCATTTTGTTTAATTGTGGTTTAATAGTCCGTTTATTCTATAATGGAAAGTCCACGAATAAAATAGACACTATATCGATCTATTTAGATCGAAGCAGAAAGCCTTGGAAATATGTTTAAAATTTAGGAAGATTTACGAAGTTACAAAAAACTATTCAACTTTTGGATAAGTACCATGTTTTAATTTTTACGTTGCAAAATAAAAATAAGTGTGTAAAGTGTAACAGCTGTGTGACGCATACGCACGGTGAGAGGCGCGTGCGCCGGCAATATGGTGACGCGCCGGGCGGTATAGCTACAGGCGATTTAGGGTTGAACTATTAATAGGAAAAAAATGTTGCCAAAATATCGGAGAGAAGTCTGCTTTTTAACCGACTTCCAAAAAGGAGGAGGTTATATGTTCGTCGCGTATGTTTTTTTTTTTTCTTTTTTTTTATGTATGTCCACCGATTTCTCCGTCAATTGTGGACCGATTTTGAAAATTCTTTTTTTGTTTGAAAGGGTGTGCTCTCGAATTGGTCTCCCATATAAATGTTATCAACTTTGCTTGGATAGTTTTTGAGTTAGTTACAAAATACGTATTTTTTTCCCACTTATTATGTAGATGATATGATAAGTTTCTGTCACTGGTAGCAGGTAGTGGTATTCGAATGTGTGTGGGGTAGGTACCACAACTAAAAAGTGAAAAATAAAAACTTTTTACAAAAAAAAAAACAACCGACCTCCAAAAAAAACACTACAATGTGAAAAATAACTTTAATTTCGGAAGTCGGTGGCAAAAAATGAAAATACAAAACCCAAGACACCGACTTCCAAAATTAAAGTTATTTTTCACTTTGTAGTGTTTTTTTTGGAGGTCGGTTGTTTTTTTTTGTAAAAAGTTTTAAATAAAAAGGTCGAAATCTAACATTACCCAAACGGGCAAAGTGGAATATTCCAACTAAAAGAGCGTCTTACTTTTTGATTCGTAATTTTTATTCGACTCTTGTTTGATTGTAACTGTTGTATTAAAATATACCTATTAGAAACAATGCACCTGCCCAGGGAATCCTTCGTAACCCAACCTGGACAGACTAACCTACATAATAGGCCTGTTTCCAAATTATTTTTGTCCGTCTTGTACATTATTAAAAAATATTGAACACGTATTTTTTCTTTTTTGACGTAATCAAAAGATTACGGCGATACAGTGAGTTAAAATGTGGCATGACGTCACGCCTTGCTAGATTTTATACGACGTTGTGACGTAGCGAGTCCCACTCCCCAACTTTAATGCGTGTTTTCTAAGTTATTTTTGATTAATATGATAAATTAAAAAATACGTGTCTAATATTTTTTTATTATCTGATAGACGGACTAAATAGAATTTCTTTTTTTACGTAGGCAACTACCGTATAGCTTAATTTGCACTTTAACTTAGTTTTGGTAAATGAGTAAGTACAATGAAATTTAAACATCAAGTAGAATTCATTTTAGTTGGCTCGTCGATCTAAACGATTCTGTGGGCTTACAGGTTTCTTAAAATCTGTGTAGGTTTCCAGAATGTTTTCCAAAGCGTTTCTTACATTGCATGCGAACTATGTAACTATCGATTTTATTAAATAAACTCCTGTACGAACGTGCTCTATACGACTGCCGTAAAATCCGTTCAAATAGAACACGTAAAACGAAATGTTTACGACAGCTCGTCATACGGAACCCTAAAAATATAAACTCACAACGATTTTCTTGTTAAAATTTTTGTAACATTGCAGAGACAAAAGCCGCCCACTGGGACGAACACTCGGCAAACGCGCAAAATGCTCTGCAAACTTTGCACAGTGGGCTGGCGTAGCTCCCGGCCAAAATATTGTTGAGAGGACTTCAACAAGCTCATACTGTGCCCGATAATTTTTATAACACTCTACTGTTGAGTGGTTTCAAGTTTTAGAGCAAAATGCAATGTGTTATGATTATGAAACTTGAAATCATTTTAATCTAGTTCGTATTCTGTTTAATCGGTACATTTTAATTGATCCTTTTGTGAATTTGAAATAATTTTGTAGTGTCTAATTTGTTAATTATCTTACTTCCTACATTAATTAAAATATTATAAAAGCGAAAATTTGTAAGGATGGATGGATGGATGTTTGTTACTCTTTCACGCAAAAACTACTGAACGGATTTGGATAAAATTTGGCACACAGTTACTGTTTATCTCGATATTCCCACGGGATCGAGACTTATGCGGGTGAAACCGCGGGGCGCTGCTAGTAATTTATAAGTAACTAGCGGACGTCACGCGGTTTCACCCGCGTAGTTGCCATTCCAGTGGGAGTACGGGGATAAAATATAGCCTATGTTACTTGCTGATAATGTAGCTATCCATTGCTGAAAGAATTTTTTTAAATCGGTCCAGAATTTTTTAAGTTTATTCGTTACATACAAAAATACAAATCTTTCCTCTTTATAATATTAGTGTAGATATAGATAAATAGCTTCTGCCCGCGACTTCATCAGAGTGAAATTTCTTGTTTTTAATATCAAATATATCTATGACTCTCGGTACCTAATACGGAATACACCTAGTGTAGCTTTAGGGTATCAGTAGTTTAACAAACAAACAGGGTAATTGAAAAAAAAAAAACAGTAGCACTCCGGCAGTACCGACAGAAGTGAGAACTTGAACAATTTTATTGTGCAGGAAATACTTTTCTTTTTTGAAGTCGGTAAAACTCAAACTCAACTCAAACTCAAATCATTTATTTCAATTAAACCATTTACAGTCACTTTTGAATTGTCAAGGAATCGGTCAGTCAGAAATAGGTAGGTACCTATGAAGCTAGTTGCCCATTCCAAAGCGTAGTAGGTACCTATGGAGAAGAACGGACAAGAAACTCCACGGACATTCTTTTAAATAAAAAATTGTTACAAAATATTGGTTACATCATTCATGTTGAAATTATACATGTGAGAACAATGTAGAAAGACGTGCACATGAGAAGCGTCCGTAATAAAAAGATAAAAAAGAACAATTCAAAAAATTAAAAATAAGCCCTGGCAGCTAAGAGATGACCAGTCCCAACTGACGGCGCCCGTTCACGAACATGACGCAAAAAAAGGGAAATGTTAATCATTTCGTTGTCATGTCTCAATGTTTGGAATGTCATTAATCCAAAAGAAAATGTATCGCGCGTTGATGTATTTTTAATGGTCAAAAGCTGGTGTCGGTAACAGTGTCGCGAGTTCAATTGTTTTTACCCATCTCAAAAATGCCCAACGCGCCTAAAGAAATTTTCACTTCAAATAAACAACGACCGCTGATGGTGTTATTAATTTTAATATGGGTTGAGAAAATCTGTTTTCTTTTGTTTTATCATGTTTAGATATCGATACTCATCACATTTGTGAAGTATACCTCCACAAAAAGTGAAGGTGAAAGGTTCAGTTTGCGCTACAACCTCATATTTCTTATGACTTTTTCAACAGTACTAGTCAGTCTAAAACCAACTTTATTTACACTTCTTTAAAGTTGATGTTTGTTTAAATGGAAATAACATAAATTGGAAATAGACCTTACACGAATTGCGGTTGATGATCCCAAAAAAATACTCATTTAATTAAAAACTCATCACATTTGAGAACTTTTGCTAGCTAATTTAATATGACCCTGTAAAAACCAGGACCCTTTTTAGGGTTCCGTAGTAAACAAGGAACCCTTATAGTTTCGTCATGTCCGTCTGTCTGTCCGCGGTCTAGCTCCGAGACCCTTAGACTAGAAAGCTGTAATTTGGCATAGGTACATATTAATTACGCCGACAAAGTGGTAAAACAAAATTATGAAAAACATTTTTTTAGGGTCCCTCTCCTACACGTAAAGTGAGGATGTTTTTTTTTTTACTCTCTATAATCCCATAGTGTGGGGGTATCGTTGGAAAGGTCGTTCAAAAATATTTGTAATATTTCGAAGACCATTTTTGGATTTTGGGATTCGTTTTCGAAATATTAAGCTTTAAAGTGCTAATTTTTGTTAGAGTCAAGTGTGCAAGCTTAATGGTTGGTTTTATATATGTGAAAAAAATCACAGCAGTAGTTTATATAACGAAATTAAAAGGAAAACTATCACAGCTAAAGAGGCTCTACAAGTTAACGAGTAATAATTGACCAACTTAACTTTGCAGTTGCAAAAACATGTTTTCCCATACATTCCGTATGGCAGAACATATTTTTCAGCTACAAAGTTAAGTTTGGTTTTGGGACAAATTCATCCCATCTACGGAACCCTTCATTGTGCGTGGTCCGACACGCACTTGGCCGGTTTTTAACATTAGTTTGGATAGATAACTAGAGGATTTTTCTTACAGGTTCTGGTTCTTACAGGGAGCGGCTTTTCATAATAATTTTAAGGAGTATATTTTAAGGCATTTGATTCACTTGATGAGAAATGTCTGTCTGTTGACCAATTACATCAAAGGAAGTTGTGAAATAGAGCGCACTGATTTAGCCAATTAATAAGGGGTCATTAATATTCTAGCGATTGCCCATCAGCCCAATCCATTTAACCGATTACACTGGTGGTAATTGAATATTTTGGTACTACAGCAGAAACACAGAATAAATAAGTAGCAGTATTTTATCTCGGCAGTGACCTTGTAATATTACCTACGGCCGCTCAGTAGATAAACCTTCTCGATACTGTTCCGTATAGGGACACGAAAAAAGTATCGATACTTTGTGGTATCGAGTACATTTCACACATTCGATACCGATACTTTTGTACTCGAAACTTTGCATTCGATACTTTTACTCAATGAGTACTTTTTGGCAGGTATCGTATCGAATAAGAAATTAAGTTTTAAATGGGTAATCTTAGAAATTACCCATTTAAAACTTGCAACCTTACGGCTTATGTTTATGATTATGGCAACGCCATCTAGTTCACTCGTTCTGAACCTTCTAAAATATTACATCGATCTTTGCTCGAAATTGTTCCTTCCGTCACAGTTAAATTCCTAACCTTTCCTTCATTAATTTACTACACTAATCAATCACTCATTCACTCACTCGTTCACCGTTTCCATTTGTTTTTTTCATGTCCTGCCCTACTGAAGTTATTACGTTATTTACTGACTGATATTGACCTATGCTCTATGCGCATTAGGCCCTAAGAAAAGTACTAGATACCTTGAAGTATCGATACTTTTTTTTTCGATACTACTCATGAGTAGAGTATCGATACTTTCTATTCGATACCGTGTCCCTAGTTGCGTGTCATATTGTACACTGTGATTTCGAAGCGCGTCGTTTCGACCGTTTTCTATGAAGATAGAATACTGTACTTATTTATACTATGGCAGACGATAGGTGATGGTTAGGTACCTACTTAAAGTTATGAATATAATTTTTCATTGGATGGCGAAAATTACCTACAGGTTTAACACATACCTACAGTTCATTATCCTTATTATCTCACATCAAAGCAATTATAGGTTATTTAAAAAAAAACAGTGGCACTCCGGGAGTGCTGACAAAAGTGAAAACTTGAACAAGATTGCCTTGGTGGAAGAAAAGTACTTACAAAGAACATTGGTCCATAACCTTATCTAAATAAATCACTTGTAATTATTTTTTTAGGAATATCGTATAGGTACCTATTTTTACAATGCTTTGTAAATATGTGAACACCATGTATCCATTACATAATATTTTTTTCTGTCATTGCTTCATTTTTAATTATTTTTACCTATTGTGGTATGGTAATCTTATTCCAGGTGCATCGTCTTCACATATAATTATAAACCAATAATTATAAAATTATAAAACATTTTAAAAGAGTAACGGTGGAGTTTCTTGCCCATTCTTCTCCATACGAAAACTACCTTTTGGAAGGGGCGACTAGAATCAATTCTATTTTTTGTTTTTGACGTTCAAAAGTGCCTTTTTGTGCCTAATTGAAATAAATTATTTGACTTTGTGACTAAAGAGCACAATCACGTTTACAAAAAAAAAACTTCCAAAACCTTTAATGTAAAAATACTTGCATAGGACATTGATCCGTAACGTAATATAAATAAAGAGCACAATCGCGTTTACAAAAATGAGGTGTCGGTAACAGTGTCGCGAGTTCAATTGTTTTTTCCCATCTCAAAAATGCCCAACGCGCCTAAAAATGTTTTCACTTCAAAAACTACCACCAAGCTTTCTAGGTGACTCCTAATTATTATTTTTTTACTCTTTTCTATAGTGTACTTTTCGGTAATTTTAAAGGTAATGCCTTAATTTTACTGGTACCTAACAGACATTATAATATTATCAAAAGATAGAACAACTAATTTATTGATTATAAAATTTAAAATGCGATCATACACAATGTACAGTGAAGCTTATGGAAATATCTCCACAAACGAAGGGAGTGCCCGTGCAAACAAGGACTGTTCCCCGCTACAATCATACTTAGATTATCCTAATATCGTTTTCGGCAAGTACCAGTTGGAACTACGAAATACTAAACATTGGATTCGGTAAAGGAAAATGAGTTTTCCAACACGCGTAACGTAAGATGGGTTTTCTACATCGGAAATTTCTACAAAGAATAGACAAAATGACAGATAAACTATCACAATCTGTCATTTTGTCTATTCTTCCGTCGACAAAACCCGTTTCTTTGGCGGCCATACCACGTGTGCTAGAGCTTCCTTTTCCCTTTTTCTTTTGAAATCAAAAGTCATATAATAAAATAAAGCTGGGCTTTTTGAACGTCAAAATCACATAAGACAGTCCCCCAAAAACGCCCACCCTTCACCACTTCCTAGTGCTTTAGCTGGGAAGAAGAAATGGTGCAACAAACTCCTCAGCAGCAACTTTATTTCATAGGTCTTTTTTGAAAAACTGTTTCTGTACCTTGGATGTTTTTCTTGAAATGAAATGAAATTGTTTATTCTATAAATAGGATATCGGAATCACTTAAACACGTCATTAAAACTAAGCTAGATGAATTCGGCGTTTCCTACCCGACTACTCTGAGAAGAAAGGCCGAAACAAACTCAGAGGTCGCAGTCTCTTTTAAAGTCCAGACATAATCTTGGTCAAACCATATATGAGGACCCTGTAGATTACTGTCTGAAACGGTTTTTATAGTATAGTTAATCATCATATAATGTAGAAAATAATATTCTAACAAGAATATTTTAGCTTCTATTGTAACTACCAGAACAGACTGGAGACTTAACAATGGAAGCAATTTGCTTCTGGTTAGTGCATTCACGACCTATTCAATTTATTATCATATTAAAGAGGTTTTCTACTTATACAGCGTGTATCTGAAAGGTGTGATCAAATTTAAGGTAAAAAACTTAAAAAATAAAAAGCCAAGACATAGCGCTGCGAACAACACAGTGAAGCATGTCAAAAATACACCTCCGCTCTGTGCATACACGCTCACACGCACACATTTACAATGAAACTATACCTCACTAAGTGCACACATGTTTACGAAACCGGCTTCACTTCACTGTTGACAGCGCTATGTCTTGGTTTTTTAATCGGTCTGAGAATAGGACCAACATCGTCACCGCGAAAAAATTATCAACCATCCCATTTGGGTCAAGTAGGTATTGAAGTTTTGTATGGAATAGTTGATATTTTTTCGCGATAACAATGTTGATCCTATGGAGAAAGTTCTTTAGTTTGATGATCAGTACCACATCCTTTGAACACGCCTTTCTGAAACGTGCTGTATGTACACTTTCAAAGCTATATGCTACCTCATTTACCGTGATAAAAATTAAAAGCAATAGACATTAATCAATTGATATCAAAAAATTGATGATGCAACGCGATATATTAATATTTATTGCCGATTCTTATCGTAAAATTGATTTTAACAATCCAATTAGTAGAAATATAAAATGAAACCAGTTGCCGGCTGTAATCAAGAATTCAATTAATTGAATCTCTAATTTTTGTTAATCAATTTAATTACTCCTATTATAACTACAAATATAATGGTCTAAAGGTGGATTTTCTTAACCGTTTCTCTTTTAATATGATGTGTGAAATTGCTACCTGATTAATCAATGTAATCAATAACATAATTTAATATTCGTTGTCTAACGCCTCCTTAATTAATATTTTGGGAAATTAATTTAACGAGTAATTTATTTGAATTATTTTTATCCTAGTTAGGAAGCCCAAATTAGATTTGATTTCTTTTTAATTCGACTGTCTACACGTGATCAAATCAATTAACAAATTATAATTAATTCTGGGTTAAAACCAGCTAGGCTTGAATATAGAGCTTAGCAATAAATTTAAAAGCAAAAGGAATCACGAGTTCATTCACATATGTGAGAAAACAGCTGCCAAAAATACGATCATTGAAAAAATTAAGAAACCATAATTACAACCCGAAAAAAAAAATTATGCTAGATCTCCTAGCAAAATCATTTTTATTTTATTATAAAATTATTCTGGCCAGGATACACTACACGAAGAAACAACTCAACCTAGCGTATCTAATCGCGATTATTTCATACTCCATGGTTCTATGGCGTCAGTGATCACCCCCATGAATACATGATCAGGTGGTCCCGGCTCGGCGGCGCGGGAAATACCTCATTTATATGCAAGGGTCAAACAGTTATAATATTTGCAAAAATATACGCCTACAACCACGAGGCTACGACCTAGTCAGCATTGTTTTTTTATATTTTATTCCGCTACGCTTAGCAAGATTTTATCTTTAATGTTAAAGCAATTTAATTAAATTCGTTTGTTGTGTAGCTGTGTCGTGACCGCATGTATTTTTACAGATAATTTCATACAAATTTACACCCTGTAGAAGAGCTAAAACCCAGACAGTCATAGAACCATAGCTCAGCTCATAGAACATATTCAATATGGAAACGATAGTCTCTTGACCTTTCAAAAGCTTTTGATATTGTTTTAATAGTCAAAGTTAAATAACTAAAGTAGGTTTAAAGCTGTTGTACCTATTACACAAATTGGGTACTTACGTAATGTTTTGTACAATCAACTTATCTTTATTATAAACCTAAAAACCAGGTAAGTACATGGTGCACACGCGCAGTCAAAAATAAGTTTCCTCAAGGCAGTGTGCTGGGACCAAAGTTATCAAATTAACCCAAACAAAGATTTTGGTATGATATGCAACTAGCGCTTCAGTATTTAGAAAAATATAACAAAAAATCACCGATTCCGAGAGCGCATAACCAACTGATGTTATAACATAAAAACCGCAAATAAAAGCAATTTTATTAGCAAAACAATACATTTAATCCAAAAATCACGTATAAATCTGTTAACCAAAATATCCTACTTCATTATACCAACAATCGAACCCCATGAATCGGGGACAAAGCTGATAATTAGATCCGACCGTTTTTGCCGGATTTTACGTAAAACTGTACTCGACACAAAGGAAACCCAATACCGACGTCAAAAAATCACTGTAATTTCGCACTTGGGACCGCCCCACACCAGAAAACTTAATCAGGACGAAGGGAGTTACATTTCTGTTTCCGATACGATATACTATAGCGTTTGAACACAGATTATCCAATCAGTTAAGATAAAGGACACGCTTTTTTACTTGGCAGACATCTTGTTTAGAATTAACTGCCAAAATTTAACAGTTCTATTTTGACATTTGCGTAACAGGAATAGAGTTGTGTTTTCTTTTCTGGATCCATTCAAAGGAACCATTTCTAAACTTGCCTATTCACGGGCATGTCGTATGCAGGAGAGGCGCGCGTGGCGGTCACGTGATCGAGATTACGCGGCGCATTCATGTCGCGCGCACAAAAGCGCGGGTCGCGGGCGAGACGTCAATTGTGTGCGGATTGGGGGAGGAAATTCGCCTAAGTTCGGTCGGATTTGAATTATAAATACGAAATTCTACACTATTTGCATATCCCACGGGTGTAGGACGTGTTTTTTTACGATTAAAACGACACCAATTTATGTCACATCAATAATTTTAAATAAATTAATCAAATTATAAATCGTAAATCTAGAATTTTCTGTACGTAATTGCCATTAATATAGATATCATATAGCTGTCAATATTTAGTAGTTTATTGGATAATTAATAGAATATCTAATGATTGGCAAAACAACTTGTAGATCCTGTTGTCTATGACTTTAAATATCTATTTCTTAATCGGAAAAAATGCGAGTCCGTCAAACGAGTTTATATTGAACTAATGATACAGCTGACCTGGCATTTAACCTTTCCAGATTAAATATAGCATCATTAGGTGGGTGTGACAGACTGGATGCAGAAAGCGGAGGACAGGGTGCAGTGGCGCAGCCTGGTAGAAGCCAGTAAAATTGTCCAAGAAAATTACCTTCTAGAACTAGGCAGACTTTATTAGGTAGATACCTCACTACCTACAGGTACACTGAGAACAATATAAGTAAAAAGAAGAAAATTTAAACAAATTAATGTTTATAATCCTGCCGAAAAATGTCAATCATCACACACATCAACACGACGCAATCAAATTCTAAAATTCCACCCACTCAATGGACAATGACAACAGCTGAAAGTATCATCAAACAGTGTCGGTAAACAGAGTTAAAAACAAACGACGAGTAAACAAAGACGACACCAGTGCGCAAACACTTGCTACCATCGGTACATCAATATAGGAACACGTTGATGTCAGTAGTACCGAGGGAGGACAAATAAATCAAAATAGATCGCGCTCTGGGGCGGGGTCCCGAGAGACCTGAAGTAGCTGGAGTTACGAACGCGAGGAGATGGTAATAAAAGTCTTTCGATTCAGAGGTTGTTGTGTCGACAATTGGTACTTGGTACGGTCAAATAGTAAGTAAGTAAGTAAGTAATCATTTTATTTACCAAAAACTTAGCCTAGGTAACATCAGTGTAGTTTAAACTATGGGATGGGTATGGCTATTACAATGAGTAAGACCCCTGCCCTTCAAACTAGGAAAATCCTGTATCTTGAAGGACAGTGTGAATAGTCTTATAACCTTTGTCCGAACCCTGAGTGACTCTTCGTCCGCAAACTGAGTTGAGGCTGGTGCAAAATTAAGAAAATAATTAGAAATTAAATACTTAATAGAGGTGGCAGGACGAACTGGATAGGTTCCGTCAAAACTGTAAGGAGGACATACGGGCTCACGAAAGATGGAGAAAGGAGTGGAAGGAGTCCTTTGCCCAGATATGGGAATGCCCTACTCTGTCTCACTTTTCTTAAAATTAAATGGGTACGTATGCCAGCAGTAGATAAATTTTACATTAATGAAAAAAAGTTATACGTGCATAGGTTATAGGAACTTAGCCGTTCTTAAGCATAGCCCAATTATAACTTGGAGGATCGTCACAGATGTTTAAGAGATGCTCTCCATGAAGATCTGATCTTTTCTCTTCATGAAGATTTGATCACTGAAAGCTTGGACCCTGTTCCCGATGCCAGAGATTGTGTTTTTTTTGCGACATCAAACTTTACTTAGGTAATACCTAAGTGGATATGTCTGTGAAGACTACGACATGATTCAGTCATTCTTCATTCTTTGGGAAATATCTTAAATTGGAAGTGTGGTGTTCACCACGTTAAAGGAAGTAAGTATTCGAGTAGTTCAATTAAACAAACATTTACTGTACCTACAACAGCAGAAATCACACATCTGCATCGTTCGGGCGCCAGGCTGCAAGTGACCACTCTGCGGGTCTGCGCAACTGCGCTAATTTATTCTGTCGCTATGCTACAGGAAGATATAGATTTCAAGCAACCCAAAGTGTTGTTTGGGCTCCTTGAAATCCGACAATTCTTGGTGGAATTAAGTATAACTGAACTATACAACAAATAAAGTGTTCAACAGCAGAGATCACACGTCTGCATCGTTCGGGCGCCAGGAAGCAAGTGACCACTCTGCGGGTCTGCGCAAATGCACTAATTTATTATGTCGCTATGCTACAGGAAGATATAAATTTCAAGCAACCCAAAGTGTTGTTTGGGCTCCTTGAAATCCGAAACTTCTTGGTGAAATTAAGTATAACTGAACTATACGACAAATAAACATGCCTTATCCATTCCAATTCCTTTAGGTTCTACGGTGAATGTGCGCTCTCGTGGGACAGAGGACGCATATTGCACTCATTTCATTATGTACACACGACAGCCGCGATTTGGAGACAATCTATGTAATGTCCATAGCTTGAATGAACTGGTGATAGTATTTATAATAATGTGTGAACTCTGAAAAATATTAAATTTTTAAACTTTTTGGTTCACTCGATGGAACCTCGAATATAAAATTGCAGTTTTTTTTTGCAGTTATTATGATTGATGAAACTGACTCATTTTATAACAGAGTCAATCAAACGGTTAAAGATTTTAAAAAGGATTTCTAGCCCTCTTACAAGTTACAGACCTAATCTATTCTATCAAACATGATAGAATAGATCTATCTATCGTTCTTGATATTTGTGTCTGTTTTTTTTGTTCTGTTTTAGACTTAAGTCAAAGTTGTTTTTTTTTATTATGATTCTAGTTTGTTTTCCATTTTAATTAATATTTTAATCTTATATAATTTAAGAAGGTTGCGTTGTTTTATATGAATGTCGTGTACACCTGTAATTAGTATACTACTAATTTTTACTATTTAATGTATAATATATATGCTGTAGGCGTACCTATTTTAAATAAATAAATAAACATGTTTTTCGTGGACTTCCATTATCTAGGTAATTCATAAACTAAACAATATTTATTGTGTGTGTATTTTTAAATATTGTACCGTGTATTTTTTTAACCTATTATTTATATTAAAATTCCTACTTTCCGAAAAATCATTCTTCTACTGGAAAATTAGTTCGTCTACAATTAACAACCAAGTAGGTAAGCACACAAACCCCAAACTACTTAATATTTACCAAATAAAATGAATTGTACCGAAATGAAATGTGACCGTCGCTTGGGAGTGCCTCCTGGGCCAACTAGCCTTGTTAATCGTAACTAGTTTAGTTAAGGGTACCCACCCTTGCTGCCGGGCTACCCTGGTGACAGACGACACCTTGCCACGGTAGCCATTGTAGTCAAATGTTTTGACAGCGCGTGTTAGCTTTCAAATTAGTTGATCCTGACATCAAAATATATCTCAAATAAACTATTTTTTTCTCATCACTGTCAGATATTTGTGCTTCCAGTGGGATGTCACATATTTTTGCAATATGAGCGGCACTGAATGCGATATAGAAAAGAAAGTGATGACAGATATTTTTGATCACGACGAGGTTTCACTTTCTTCTGAACTGGACTGAGTAGGCAGATATTTATAAAGCAAGACACGTCCGAATTTTATGCATTTTGAGAGGTGACACATCTTTATGAAGCCGATGCGCGTCGCTTTTGTTATAGATAGTTTCTTCGATGTCACATATTTGTGCCCCTACTTGTATATGCCTTCCACTCATGATCAGATATTATTGCTGAACTGATCATAGTAATATATTTATGCTCGTGACTGTACCCTACCTAAGTACTGTCTTCAAATTATGATTTTTTGTTTCACTGTTTGGTCTAAAACTCTTACTTCCAACAAAACAAGATACTTATGCCTACCATTTCTACCATTTGCCACCAAAAGATAACAGATATCCCAATGAATCTTCACCATATTTACTCATCGGCGCGCACTTATGATAAAGGGTGTAATGTATTATTTACAGCGGGGTGTTCGGGGGAGGGATGGGGGCCGAGGGGTTGTTCGTTACCCGGTTCACTGGGCCATAATAACTTCAGGGAATACCCGGCTCTGAGCTACTAACACCCGTCGGTAGGATGTACGAACGGTTGTGGTGCGACGTTTGAATTGTGGGGAATCATAACTCTTTTAGTGTGTAAAAGTTATTTTATGATTATTAAGCCACCAATATTTTCCTGCTAAATCTTTGTAGGCATATTAATATAGTATAAATTTATGAAAAACTGTCAAATAAACTCAGTAAAGTTGTTCAGTTTGAAAGTGAAGGTTCCAAGAGAAAAAGATACTTACAAAAATATTTACAATGAAATTCTAGTAATTGTTTTTATAGTTATGTATATAATGTAGCAATTTATTTCAATAGATAATCAACTAATAACTCATCGTATAAATGTACAATATAATAAAATAAAAACACAAAAAAAGAATAGAACAGAAAAACTAGATTTTTCGAGAAAGATACACATATTTAAATGTGTCAGATTTCAATCGAGATTCATGCAGCATGTTTAGAAATTAGAATACTCCGAGTCCTAAGCAAATCAAATAGTCTTGTCAATAGGTATACGATCGTCGCGTTCCAGTCACTAATTGGTTCAGAAAACTAGAAGGCATCCTCTGCAGCGCGACGACGCGTTTAAGTTCGCCGAACAATGCGACAGTCGCGTTTTCGCGCGGGAATCATTTTGGTTACGACACGACCTAATGGTGCAGATTCTCTTGTACACCGAACTAAACTATCACTAAAATTCCTTACTTTTGACTAGGTAGGTATGAGAATCTCAAAGCTATTCTGCAAAATAAAAATAATAAAATATCTGATCTAAATCGAATTTGACAATCGCGACTCCATACGTGATACCTACCACGTGAATTTTTTTAGAGCCGGAGGCACGCAGGGTTTAGCCTCGATGAGTTTATATGGAATTTTTCACTTTTTGTATGGAAAATAAAAAAAAATATCACCTACATGTTGAGTGTAAGAGTTTTACAGAGGGGGTCGAAATTTTCATTATTTTTGTGATTGGACACACTATTTTCGAGATATAAGCAAAAGAAAAAAAATTACGGTACTGTTTTTATTGCACTTGAAGTTGAGGTGTTGGGTGTTAAAGTTCATGACAACCAATTTTATTCCACACGTTTTTAATCACGATTAAAAATAGTCATTACTTAGAAAATCTAAATTTTATGTGAAAAACATCAAATTCAGAATAGCAAAACTGCCATTTTCACTAAATCAATATCTCAGTGCCATCTTAGTGCTGTCAAACTAAAATATAGTTAAGTTGTGTTACTTTAGTCTATTTCAGAATGGGAAATCGTCGTTTGACAGGAATAAACTAAATTTTGGTGATTTTTAATCTAGTCCTCCGGTGGTGGTGGTGTGCCTCGTTGGTTGGTCTAATGGTAGCAAGCGCTACTGCTGAGCATGAGGTCCTAGGTTCGATTCCCGGGTCGGGCAAAGTGGTATTGGGTTTTCTATCTGAAATTTCTCAGTAGCAGCCCGGAGTCTGGATTTGTGCCTGGTTGATGGCAATAGGCTCGCCCCTATTACATGGGACTTAAACATAACTGGCGAAATGTGGGTGTACCTACTACAGGGACACCTCTGCACAACCCTTCGGGGAAACAAGCCGTGATGTTATGTTATGTTATGTGTTTTAATCTAGTTTAGAGGCATTTGTGACAAGTAAATCGGCACCAATGTCGCACCCTCTTATTCCGTACACTTATTAATATGTTATAATTTTGTCGCCACATCCATCACGCTCGCTAGGACACATGTCGCGATTACAGCTCTCTGCTCACCTCCCATTCGTTCGCTTATCATAATTCATTCTCATTCACCGCCGCTGAACTTTTATTATGTTGCCTTTCAATCTTGAAGCTGAAAATGTTTTGCCTAATCGAGTGATTTAAAGGGAAAATCGAAATGTAAGTCAATGAAGATTTTGACTGAAATTATTGTGTTTTTTTTATGGACATGCTTTTTTTTTGCACCAACTCTATGCCACTACCTAGAAGCTATTATAATCACTATAGCATGGTTATCATCAGCATGTTCAGGGATAAAAATATAGTGAGTCGTTAAGCAAGCAAGGAATCTTGCAAGCAAGCCAAAGCTGCAAGCTTCTCAGGTTGCTTAGCAAGCCTTCGTGAATAAATACACACACACAGCCATTAAGTGAGGATTCTGTCGCGGGAGATCTAGCCCTGTCATTGAAGACCTGGATTCTTTTTTTTAAAGTTATTGTTTACCAGTTATCACTCGTATTTCTCGACTTCGAGTAGTATATCTTGACTCAAGTCAGAGGGCCATGAGGAGTATAAAAACTAACAGCAATTTAGTCATCAACGACACGAAAAAAAAGTCCAACGCCTAATTATGAATTTGACACAGATTTATTCCCAAATCAAAACGAAATCCAATAAATCATTAACAATTAACGCTAAACCCGAGCCTACACGAGTAACGTTAACAATTACCGTCATGTTAACACTGTTATTTCTCGTATTGTTATTTATTCAGCTAGGTCTGTGTAAACCACAGGTTTTCGACGAACGCTGTGCGTGACGGCAGACGCGGCCGACGTGTCGCGTGCACGCCACTCAGTGTGGCCCTGGCCTTAGGGACGGACAGCAGAAGAAATACTAAACAGTTCTGTAATATTTTCGTGCTAGATAAAATAAGTATTAGGTAGATAGTTACTTAGGAACATACCTACATCTAACCTTTTTAACCGACTTCCAAAAGGAGGAGGTTCTCAATTCGACTGTGTTTTTTTTTTTTTTGTATGTTTGTTACGCGATTACTCCGCCAATTATGAATTGATTTTAATGATTCTTTTTTTGTTTGGTAGGTCATACTTCAGAGGTGGTCCCATATAAATTTTATTAAGTTTGCTTGGGTAGTTTTTGAGTTAGCTTCAATAATACGTATTTTTTCCCACTTAGTATGTGGATGATATGATAAGTTCCTGTCACTATTATTTACATAGCAGGTAGTGGTATTGGAATTTGTGTGGGGTAGGTACCACAACTAAAAAGTGAAAAATAAAAACTTTTTACAAAAAAAATACAACCGACTTCCAAAAAAAAAAACAATACAAAGTGAAAAATAATTTTGGAAGTCGGTGGCAAAAAACGAAAATTCTAAACCAAAGACACCGACTTCCGAAATTATTTTTCACTTTGTAGTGTTTTTTTTTTTGGAAGTCGGTTGTATTTTTTTTGTAAAAAGTTTTTTTCTAACAAAAATTTGTTAATTGTTCTGGAAAATAGGGAATATTAACCACATATGTTTTTATGACCTTCTTAGGAGCTCGCGGCTAAGTAATAACAGCCGCATGGGTCGATCTATCATGTTAAGCTACGCTTGCCAGGGTTGGTCCATGGATGGGTGACCATCTTTACATATCGAGACTCCGTGCCTCGGAAAGCACGTTAAGCCGTTGGTCCCGGCTGTCATTCGTGGATCTTTGACAGTCAGAACTAGAAACCCGAAAGTCTGACAACCAGTCTTACCAAGGGGTATCGTACTACCCAGTTAGTGGGTTGTAAAGGTCAGATAGGCAGTCGCTCCATGTAAAATAATGGTATTCAGCTGCATCCGGTTAGACTGGAAGCCGACCTCAACTTAGTTGGGAAAAGGCTAGGCAGATTGATTGATGTTTTTATGACCTTTTTGAGATAAATATTTTTAATATATCAAGTAGCTGCGCCCCGCGGTTTCACCCGCATAAGTCTCGATCCCGTGGGAATGTCGAGAAATAAAAAGTAGCCTATGTCTTAATCCAGGTCATGGTCTACCCATGTGCCAAATTTCATCCAAATCTGTTCAGCAGTTTTAGCGTGAAAGCGTAACAAACAAATAAACTCACTTTCGCATTTATAATATTGGTTAGGATAGGATGTTTCACGGTCTCAATTTTGAACCGAGCTGGACCTTTGGTCTGAGTGCTGAGTGCTGAGAAAAATTTCACTGAATAATTGATGTAGCAACAGAAAGCCGATGGGGCTGAAAAGTTCTAGAGTGACCCCATACCGGAAGACGTATAGCGTTGGAAGGGCGTCAGAATCCGCTAGATACGAGAAGCACAGAACCGGTCGAAGTGACGGTTCTTGGGGGATGTCTAGCAGTGGACGTCTTTCGGCTGAAATGATGATGATATTGCAAAACGGTGATTTTGTAGTTGGTCATGATTTATTAGCCCGACCCGGGATCAGAATACACTGGCTTCAAAGTCCATGCCATCGTAGTCAACATAGGTAAGTAGAAAACCATCTGCTCATACTATTTAGGATAGATTACAATGTGGTTATCCGGAATTAAGTAGGGAGACGAAAGCTGACATATCACCGAGATTCCTTAACACCGGTTCCGGGAGCCCTCCTGGAGGGTTCAGTTAGTCGCATATGGGATGCCGGGAACCCTCGCGGAGGGCTCGTTTTATAAATGTAGGTTTTCCTTAGCGAATACAGCATTATAAACCGTGAAAATAAAATTCGATGTATGTTTTAACAAGATTTATTAGTATATGCGTTGGTTTTAAAATCCAAGTTTATTTTTGTTCACGGTCACAACATTCACAAAAAAAATTATGGTTGGAAACTACATACAGCGACAAGACCCCATGAAAACATTATTACACTTCGTTTTACAGTGTTTTATTATAACACGTAGTCCGTCCGCAATGGTTAACTTTAGCGCAAACGTAATGCCGGTGACCCTCCCGGAGGGCTCACTTCCAATATTTATGGCGGCATGACGTATAAGTTCCATGAAAAGTGGGTGGAGTCGAAAGTGTTAAGCTAAACCTCGTTAAGCTAATGCAACTGTTGAACACGAATGTGGGTTTATCACACTCGGCAGTTGCATACAATACTTTATCCACACCCATGATATGAATACTCTATAAAAGTTTCTGAAACCATTGAGTGTTTGTAATTCAAGATCAAAAATAAAGAATTTCCCACGAAATTCAGTACAAGTGCACGTATGAACGTCGCCTGCAGCAGCACATCACACACACATGCGTGCAGCGGGTGCTGCTGTCCGCTTGAACGTTGAAACGATTTGCGTAATGAAATTTAGTACAACATTGTATCACTCATTGGGATGAGGTAATGGTTACTATGACACTGGCTGTTTTAATGACGGCAATAAGCTAACTGCTTCTGAAACTTTTATAGAGGTTTTATAGCATGGGTGTAGATAAAGTATATTAACAAAATACTTTTCTAATCATCCCAATGAATCTGCTAACGCTACCCAACCTACCTTCACGACAGTACACAAGGCAGCTGCCAGACGCCCGTCAACGTCAGCGGCGCGCGAATCAGTGGTTAGCATGGCGTGCGGGCGCCGATCGATATCTACCCTCCAACTCACCTGATATCAGCTAACTCGGGAAATCTATTTCAACTAGGTACGGTTGTGGTCGACACGTGTTTTTTAGCATGACACGTAAGCTTCTGTAGTTTGGCTTCCCCACAGAATATAATAACTATGCCTATAAGTTGTCCACTCTGAAATGACCTCCCCCATTACCGCATTCCCGCATTAAGCCTCGGGCAGACTAGCGCGACACAACTCTTAAGGTGGTTTTACACCGGCGGCGAGGCGAGGCGTGGGTGAAAATTTTGTGCGAAAATGGGCAAGATTTCGCGCGAGGATGTGCGAGGCGAGAATTGAAATATTTGTTAGTACAATATTGAACTTTATTGCTAAGCATAGAGTATTTATTTACATTGTACAACAGATATACAAATCTCGCACCGGCCATCGAGAACCCTCACGGTCTCTCTCCGTCAAGCGCTGACTCGCGATGCCTCGCGCTGGCACGCGCCGCCGCCGCCCGGCTCGCTCCGGCCATCGCGATTCGCGAGACATCGCTGCATACTATACTCTCGACTGCCCGGCGCGCCAGACACGGCTGGCCGGGCGGCGCGGGATAGCGCGAACCGGCGCGTGACATCGCGAGCCGGTGCGAGGCAGCGCTGGCCATCGCGAGATAGCGCGGCATAGCGCTGGACATCTTTCGCTGTAAAAGGGTAAGCGTGATTTTCAATTCTCGCGGCTCGCCCATCCCATCCACGCCTCGCCTCGCCGGTATAAAACCACCTTAACAATACAATTTCCAAGAATGCTTCACATTAGAACAATTACCGGTGCGGTGTCTCGTCGCGCTAGTCTGCACGAGGCTTTACCGTGTGCGTAAAATACAGTAGTGGGTAGGTCATTTCAGACTGTACAAGCCCTACAGGTGTAAGGGACATCGACGCGGACGCCCAAACTTGTAACATGAATTATTTTATTAGACCCTCCAGCGTAGGAATTTTTCGTCGATCATAGATTTTTTTTTTTAAAGTGAGCCTTATCCCCGGGTCCACTCTCTCGCGAGTGCGCGTCGTGGAAGCCCTTGCACGAGCCGCAACAAGCGGAGGTTAAACGACTGCTACCTTTTTTTTTTTTTAATATGGCTTCACGCAGTGATTGACCACTAAGGTCGTGGCTGCTTAACCGGATTTTTCCTGTGGGAGCCATAAGCTTCTAAACTTAGAGCCTCCAGCCAGGAGCTTTTCAAACTATTCTAAATTAAAATTAGGCGAATGCTCGTTAAGGGCACCCCCTGTGGGGTACGGACCTCGGCTTAGGGCATCGCTGACGGGAGGACAGCAAGAGGGGAGAGGCTGGATCAAATTTATATTTATATCGTGATTATTATTCGGGGTATTTAAAGCTACGTGCTCAGCTGCAACAACTGCTGGCACCTCGTTTTCGAGCAAGGGTCGGGGGGGGGGGAATCGTTTACTCGGGGAGTAGATCGCGTACGTAAAGGACCTCGGAGGCGAGGTCGGAATGACGGGAGGCGTCTGTTTATGTGCACTGTACTGGTGGCCCTATTCTGCTCCTGGAGGAGTGTAATGGGGTCATCTGGGTCGGAGAGTACATGCCTCGGACGGCGGATCTGACTGATTTGGGACGGGACATAATTGGCTGCCTCGACTATCAGAAGGTTCCGATGACGAGGAGCGGACTCAAAGTAACGCTTGGACATGCGTTTGAGAAACTGGTGGATCGTAGGGATCTTACAGTCGAGATGGATGATCTCGTTTCTGATGTACCACGGGGCTCCCGTGGCCTTGCGAAGGAATCGGTTCTGTAGGGTCTGCATCCTATGGATGGAACGGGGTTTGGCGTGGGCGAAGACTGCTCCCGCATAGGTCATTATGGGACGGACGCACGCTGTGTAGATACGCAATTTGTACTTTAGTGACAATTTGCTGCGTGAATTTAGAATGCAAACGAGTGCTACCCATCCACACTCTCGTTTTATTCAGTTTCTCGACAAAAGCCGACACCGAGCGGAACGCGCGCGAGGCGAAGCGAGAGACGACAAGAGGAGGTGAAGGCGCCATCCACACTATCGCGCTCGCTTCACCTCGTTTTGCCTCCTGGAGAGTGTGGACCTGGGGTAAGATACAGTAGTCGCATATGATGTGTAACATCTGACCTCGAACCTTGGTAATAGTAGGTAAACTCTAGCACCACGCGCGCTCATTGGTCAAACCAAATAGCGCGCGCTTCTTCGACTTCCTATTACACACTTCCGTTCCTTTTCATGAAATAACTCCTACGGATTTTTAGGGTATATGTTGTTCTGTGCAAGATTGCAGGAAATCGAGAGGAAATATTATGTTACACATCAAAAATCTGCTATTTCATACAGATTTTTTAAATTTAATTATTTGCTGAATTCCTGGTAACAATTTGCTCGTCGATGCTACACCGTGTAGGTATGGTCCGTCTTGCCAATAGCGATAACTATCCTGAAGGCTCTCGAAGCGTCGAAAAAACTGCAGAACTTCTGCAGAAGACCATCTGAAAGTGATTTTTTATTTTTTAGGTAATTCATCTCGTAGTTGACCTCTGAGATCATGACTACTTAACCGGGCTTTCCTGTGGGTGCCTTAAGCTACTACACTTAAAACCTCCAGCCAGGGGTTATTCAACTATCGCGGCGATAAGACCCGTCTTTGAGGAGTGGCTGGAGAGACGCCACGGCGTTCTCACCTTCCGCCTGACGCAGGTCCTCACCGGACACGGCTGCTTCGGGAGGTTCCTGTTCAGGATAAGGCGGGAGGAAACACCCGGGTGTCACCATTGTGTGGATCGGCCTGAGGACACGGTGGAGCATACGGTGGAGGTCTGCCGGGCTTGGGCGGAGCAACGCCGTGTTCTCGTAGAGGCGATCGGCGGTGGTGATCTCTCGCGTCCGGCCCTGGTTCAGGCCATGGTACGGAGCGAGAGGAAATGGCAGGCCGTCACCTCCTTCTGCGAAGCGGTAATGCTCGCGAAGGAGGAGGAACGCGTGAGGGAGAGGCAAACTTCGCGCCCTCACGCCCCTAACCGCCGCAGGAGGAGACGCCCGGGGCGGGAATCGCGAGCCGATTTCCGGCCACCGTAGGCGCGGGCTTGCGGACGGTGAGCAATGGGTAGCTCGCCGTCCGATAAGGACCAAGCCCGGGTCGACGGCGCGTTATGTTCCACGCGCGCCTCAAAGAGATGTCAGCAGAATTGACGGGGTCCGCTAGGGCCAATGCCTGCCGGGGGTTCGAAGAAAACCGATAGGGAAATCGTGGCCCCCGGCAACAGGGCAACCGAAGGAACACGGGTGGGTTTTAGTCAGTAAGAGTCTGACACGCCCTTCCGCTCCGCCCAGAGCGGGAGAAGTTATTTGATAATTTCCCACCCAAAAAAAGGCAAAAAAAAAGGGGTTATTCAACTATACTAATTAAAACTAGGTAAACGCTCGCGGAGAGCAGTGGTGGCCCAGTGGTAACGGCCGCGACTTACGAGTTATAGGTCGTAGGTTCGAACCCAGACAGGCGCTTTACTTTGTGTAAATTATTTCATCACCACTGCTCTCAAAACGGTGAAGGAAAACATCGTGAGGCAACCGGCATGTCTTAGAACCGAAATTTCGAAGACATGTGACATCTACCAACCCGCACTGGGCCCGCGTGGTGGATTACGGCCCACTCCCTCTCACAGAGAGGAGGCCTGTGTCCCAGCAGTGGGAACATTATAGGCTAATGATGAAACGTTCGCTAAGGGCACCCCCCTATGGGGTACGAACCTCGGCTTAGGGCGTCAACCGGAGGGAGGACATCAAGGATGGGACGGGCTGGATCAAAGTTTTGATCATGATTATTATTCGGGGAATTTAAAGATACGTGCTCAGCTGCAACAACTGCTGGCACCTCGTTATCGAGCAAGGGTCGGGGGGGAGTATCATTTACTCGGGGACGCGGTCGCGATCGCAAAGGACCTCGGCGGCGAGGTCGGAATGACAGGAGGCGTCTGTTTTTGTACATTGTGCTGGTTTCCCTACCGCTCTTCAGGAGGAGGGTAATGGGGTCGTCAGGGTTGGTAAGGATTCGTTTAGTGCGGCGAGTTCGATTGACACTAGAGGGAGTGTAACTAGCGGCCTCGACAACCAGAGGGTTGCGATGTTTGGCGGCAGTATCAAAATAACGCTTGGAAGAGCGTTTGAGAAATTGGTGGATGGTGGGGATTTTTAGGTCGAGATGGAGGATCTCATTCCTAACAAACCAGGGGGCTCCCGAGGCCTTCCGAAGGCAACGGTTCTGTGATGACTGCATCTTATGGATGTGACTGGGTCTTGCTTGTGCAAAAACAGCACCCGCATAGGTCATGATTGGGCGAATGCACGTTGTGTAAATACGCAATTTTCACCGTAGTGACAATTTGCTACGTGCATTTAGAATAGAGTGAAGCCTTCCAAGAGCCCATGCGGCTCGCGCGCGGTTTGGGTTATGTGCTCTTTAAAGGAGAGATGGTGGTCGAGGACTACACCTAGGTACTAGGCTCGCTTCTCCCAAGGGATAGGCTTGCCTAGCATGGTAATGGGTCGGGGGAGATCTGAAAGTGACAACTGCTACTTTCAGTATTGAGAGAGTCATGAGTCTTACGTGGAAAAGCGCACAACACCTGGCTTCACCAAACGTCAATGACGACAGCGTGTGGAGTTCGTGCTTTTCGATCCTAACGAATCTCTCGATCGAAATTAGTTTCATTTCGAACCACCGCACGATCGTGCGCTAGTGTCGAATTCAAGAGTATGAATCGGCATTGAATTTGAAGCTAGCGAAGCTGTCGGGAGTAAGGCCTCTGGTCAGAAACGGGGCGTTCCTATTAGATAACAATTTTCGTACGCTGTGGTGTTGCTAGCTTTTTGGGTTGTTGGGTTGGGTACCTATATGTTGGGAGTCAATCCAATCAAGAACTGTTAAATAAAATAATGCAGGATTTTTAAGTCGGTAGGTACGTAGTGTTGCTGTTGTCATGAATGGACTGCTAAGCTAGCAGGTTTTTGAATCATTTAGTAGGTCACTCACTATTCTAAGTAACTTAAAGATCATCATGACATGAATCATACTTATCTAAGTACTCCGTGATTCATCGCATACCTGACTGAGACAAATTACTTATCGCTTTAAATCTAGGTACAAACAATTAATTAAACTACTTTGATCAACAGCTGCAATAACTAATTCAACTTATTGCCATTTATGGTAGGTATAATTGACTTGTCTTACCAATAACTAGGTATAACCTAACCTCATAAAATAAGTGCAAATATCTCCTATAGTTTGTTCGAAAAGTATCTAGTAAAAATGAAAACAAATGGATCAGAAAACTTACTTATCTGTGGTGTGAATACTAACCAATTTGTAGAGCCACTTACAAATTAAGTACTTACTTTGTTTGGATTACCTATTTGAATATCTTAACCCGAAATTCTAATTTTAAATCACCTTAAAGATGTTTTTCATTTGAAAACTGAGATTTTCAATAACATTTTAATAATTTTATTCAAACAATAATTGGTGAAAATCTCACCACTTAGATACAGTGTGATTCTTCATAATGTGCACATATCGAAATCTATGCTTAATTTAAACAACAGAAAAAATATTTTAAAAATTCTAAATATATTTTTTTACTTATTACGGAATTTAAAAAAATTTTAACAAAACAGTGTAACTTTTAAACTAAATCATCTATCGCGATGAAACAAACTCCATAATGATTGAAAGAAATTAGGCGTCTACATAAAATGAAAATAGAGAAAGTAAACTACCCTCAATTGAAAATAAACGTGTTTTTTTAGCAAATTCTGTATTTTTTCATCTATTTTTACAATAATTGTAAATTTTATAAATAAGATGCCAAAGAGAAAAAAAAATGTAAAAACCCAAAAAAAATTTTTTTTTTTTTTTCCTTCGGTAAAATTAAGCATAGATTCCCTCATTTCGATATGTGCACATTATGAAGAATCACACTGTATAACAAGCAAATAATATTTTTTAGTAAACGAGCTGAGACATAAAATTGAAACCTTCTAAATACTGATGTGTTACTAATTCCCTTAGTGAGTAGGTAATTGCGTAAGAATTTGCTTGAACAGGTTTTGTTTACAGTTTCATCAGATACTTTAGAAACATACGATATACGATTATTACGATCATTTTCTAATCACGGCTCGCTGCAATAAAAATGCAAATGATACCAAAGGTCGAGAAATCCCCTGTATACCGCAGCTACAAAACTGTAGCATTATGTCCACGCCAACAAGTATGTAATTCACTTTCTATTGCGGCCAATTGCTGGAGGGGTGTATCTAAATCGTCTCGCCATCTGTCAATGTTTCTCTTTGATATAGAGATGCTGGGGAATTTTATAGGGTATGTTTTTAAGGATAGGTAATATAGATCCCGTATTTAAGCTGAATATACACTGGCTCATCACCACACCAAGCCTCCGTGCAGGCACCGCCTCACTTTCGACTGTTTCCAGCCATTCGTGGTAAACTTACAGTTTTGACATTAGTGACAGCGACCTCACTGCTGACGTCTATAGATAAGATACAGTACAGGTACCTTTACGGTATCTATAGGTAAATGATGAGTAAGGAAAAAGGTAAAGAAATCGGGTAGGTCTAGATACCCAGGTGGGTATACTTAGGTCTACAGATATACGTAGGTATGCGTACGTAGGTAGGACTAGGAAAGTCCATTATCACTGCTACTTGTAAACAATCTAAATAGACACAAATTGTTCGATACATTGTAGGAATTTATTGCATTTCATATAATAGCTAAGAGTTTATTATTCCTTCAATTCTACTTCTGTTCCGATTTTAGTTATAATAATTATAGCTCATTAATTAAAATTAAGAAACTGAAGTGTTAATCGACTTTTTTCGCTGACTATATCTACCTTATTTCTGTTGTCTTAATCAAATTCGAGTTCAAAATTAGGTTATTACCTTTCATGGGACCATTTCTGACAAGCAAAGTGGGCTAGCTAAAGATAAACAGTAACAATTAACACAAGAAAAAATTACAGATTTTGTACATACCTAATATAGGGTTATCAAATGCATAAAACACATTTTGAACCAGGTAGATGCTTGTTGTGCTTGACAAAACTACAAAATAAATAATGTAAGGAACCACATGGGAAAGTACAGTACAATATACAAATTGGCCTATCACCAAAAAGGACTTTCATTTTCCTTACTGAAAGCAGCGCCCACAAATTAGTTTTGAAAATTGACCCAGATTTATTAAAACGTTTTTTCTGTGTCAGCTTTTCTTTCTACCCCCGAGCCGAGTTTGCACTTCAGCGCAGGTTCATTTGCAATTGAAGTCACAACCTCTCGCCTAAAAAAAAACAAGAAAAAAAGCGCGCACTTCGTATTTGACAAATCCCCGCGGGCGGCCGAACACAAACCTTGTATACTATCTTTTTCACGCTTCAGTGTTACGCATCTTCCCTTCCACTCCCACGCGCTGATTGCTTTAGGTTCTTTCTCAGAAATGCTCCACCCGCGCCACGTTTATTTTTCATTTCTTAGGGAGCGAAGAAAATAATTTTCTGTGAGCTTTGAACCCGCGGCGAGGGAAAAATGGGAAATTTGGAAAATGTAATTGGATTCTGGACTAATCTCGACGCCTCTCGTATTTTATAAGAGGGGAGTGCGTGTTGAAATAGAAATAGGTACCGTCTTACGTACCTACCTATTGAGTAGGTATGTAAGAGCTTCTCCGTAAATTGGTGTTGAAGAGCCTATTCTGTATTTTTTGAAGCCCTGAAAATCACATTGTAAATCTACGCTCTTTGCCCGTTGGCATTTTATAAATTAGTTTCATGGTATCTACTAATAGAGCAGCTGAGCAGTTCCGAAGTAAAATTGAATCTTTAAAATCCATAATTCTAAGTTTTACACTAGTATTAATAAATTACCAAAATAAAACACTGTTCGATTTTTGCGGAAAATACCTAACTGATTTGAATTCCCAAAGCACCTATGAGTTTTATTTAATCTCTACCTTTATTGTCTATGTATTCTTGCAGCCGGGATCTAGAATTTTTTTGAGGCGGGGCAAAAACTGCCCTCTGCCGCCCCCGCCAATATTTTATGGGGATTCGATATAGTTAGCCCGCGAAATTCAATGAAAATTTTGCCATCGACATATTAATCAAATTTTATCGATCGATAATGCGCCAATCCAACAGGGGCGCCAAAACTGTTGTAAAAAAGAAAAAATCGCGTCTCATTTATTGCGAAGTTGCTGTGTGCTGGGTGATGCACTTGTCTGCTACGCTTGAATTTGTCGCCCCCTGAAGTTGGTGCCCGGGGCATGTGCCCCGGTTTGCCCAAGATCCAGGGGCTGGTATTAAGTCGAAGTCAAATCATGTATTTCAATTATGCACTTATAAAGGCCTATTCAGATATAATCGAGCGAGACAGCGATATGGCTTAAATCTGAATAGGCCCAAGGCACTTTTGAATGTCAAAATTGTTATAGTTTAAGATTTGTCCGTACTGTCTTATCTCAACGGAGCTCGAGCATCCTATATCAAAAAACTGCCTAGCCTTTTCCCAACTATGTTGAGGTCGGCTTCCATTCTAACCGGATGCAGCTGAATACCCGTATTTTACATGGAGCAACTGCCTATCTGACCTCCATCCACAACCCAGTAACTGGGTAATACGATACCCCTTGCTAAGAATGGTTGCCAAGCCAAGGCTGGTTAGACTGGTTGGTGGTCGAGCGTCCTTTAGGCAGGATGAATTTTTCAAGAGGGCGTGGCTGGCCAAATCCGAAACTATAAGAAACTAGCTGTTGCCCGCGCCTTCGTCTGCTATCCAAGACATAAAGTAGCCTATGTCCTAATCCAGGTCTTGGTCTACCCATGTGCCAGATTTCATCCAAATACGTTCAGCCGTTTCAGCGTAAAAGCGTAACAAAGAAACAAACTTTATAATATTAGGTTAAAATTCTAAAGAATAGGTACAGTCAGCGACAAAAGTCAAATCACTTCTACTGTTACACATCATCTAAATCTAAATTGACACTAAATGATTTGATACATTGTATTTCAGCATCTCTTATTAGCTAAGAGTTTATTTTAATTATACTTCTGGTCTGATTTTAATTAAATATGTACTTAATCAATAATGATGAAATGATAAAACCTGAAGTGTTAACTTTTGCCTTGTCGACTTTTATCACTGACTGTATTTAAAGGAGTCTCGGGACGATAAAAACTAAAACTAAATCATACGATTTTTGAAACATCTAATTTTCCTAGCTAGGAAGCGAACCGTTGCAAAGCTTCATTTATGCTGAACTCGGCCCTTGTGTGGTTCTCTCGACATAAACCCTTCTTTTATCATCGACGTTATGGTATGTCGACGTAGGTGTCCAAATCAGCCTTTTGCATCCTATGTATGTACGACCATTTCGT
This sequence comes from Agrochola lychnidis, assembly GCA_963680765.1. NCBI lineage: Eukaryota > Metazoa > Arthropoda > Insecta > Lepidoptera > Noctuidae > Agrochola > Agrochola lychnidis. The sequence goes on along the minus strand of OY796868.1, from coordinate 8,608,663 downwards.
TTCTCTAACCGTGTTGTGCCAAAAACCGCGTCATATCGTGTCAGCGTAGCTGCATAAACATTCTAAGATTTCTAAGCTAGCCCTAGCAAGGTTACCCAAACCCCCACGCCACCCCCACCCCCACCCCCCTATAAAAAAGGGCTACAAAATTTTTACGTATATGTATGTACTGTACTAACCGCAGACAATGGCGGTCGACACTTTTCACTCTTATGCCTTTAGTGATAAGGTTGAAAAATAGTCCACCGCCAGTGTCCGCGATGGTACACACGGCTACACATCAAGCTATACATTTCCAGTTTATATTGATCTCGCATTGTAAAGGATTTTCGTATAATGCGAGATCAACTTCTACTGAAAATGTATAGCTTGATGTGTAGCCGTGTGTATACCTACGTCGGTCCGCCTCGATTCATACGCACACAGAACAGCAAAATACTGAAGAAGCATGTTATTAGCAAATGACCAGCAGGTCAAGACGAAAGACGATGGGGTGAAAATGTTGCTACCTACCTATGCGTGAGCACACACCACAGGGTTCCTCTCTTGTGCTATTTTATTACCCCTATTTTAAATGTTTAAATACGATTTAGTTCATTATTATTGACAAATTGTTCGAGCATTTTACTGCTGTCTGTGCTTACCCTTAGAGCAAGATTCACAGACCACACTTTGCTTATGTAAACGTCGCATGCGGATACGAAAGTGAAGATATAGGTAATTATGTTCATATTCAAATGAAACGCCTGCTTTCATTCGCTATTCGATATACGAATATAAACATTACATGCATAATAAATGGTTCATATTCATATAGAACGCTTACTTTGTAAAATAAAGTCAAAAGTACGATCTATGAATCATGCCCTGAAGACAAATGTCCGTGACTACGGGGCGACCACCAACGCCAATCGCTTCCAATATTTGTTAAATAATTAGTTATCTGTACTAATTATTTAACAAATATTGGAAGCGATCACAGAGTTTTTAATAGGCAAATCTTGAAATGAAAATTTAACACCGTGACTACGGCCACCCCACCCAATGGCATGGTATATCTGGTAAACTACTGTCTTCAGTAGTTAAATGTGTCTTTAGTAGTAAAATTGGTTCTTACCAATTTTGAATTTTGGGCACTAATTTTGGTATTACAAGCGGGACAAACCAATAACCTGAAATGATGGTGTAAATTTTGTTTGTCCCGCCTGCAATACCTGCAAATGTTTTATTTTAGGCTACAGAGCGTGCCAAAGAAATAGACATACATACATACTCTCGAAAAACATTACCCTCCTTCTGGGGCAGTCGGGTAAAAAATACATCCAAGGTCCCACAGACATGTCAGAAATTTGATAAAATCGACTTCAGGTAGGTACTGACAAAATACATACCTATTACCTATGTAATCCTTATATACTTACGTTATTAGCAAGATATTGTTACTGCCGTAAATTAGGTTTTTAATACTTAGGTATAATTCGTAGGAAAGAAATAAGAAATACCTATCGCTCTAATGATATTCACGTAACAACACAGAAGAAAGGTACTTACTTACAATACAGAAAAAATATTATTCCATTACCTACCTACCCACATCATAAACAATGGTATCACAGGCCATAGGTAACGATAGGTTATTCCAACATCCATAAATTTATGTGCACGAGTGTACTTCTCCTAAACAGCTCATATATAGTCAACTTAATTTGGTCGTGTTATACGCTGAGATTTAGTATGGAAAAGTAATGAAAGCTAATTAATAATAAACTCTTAAAATACAACACTTAGGAATCTGAATTTTTGGTCGCTATAACTTCTTTAGGAGCACTCATTTTTGTATAAATTTGGGAAGAAATCACGGTTTTTAATAGGGAAATCTTGAAATGAAAATTTTACACCGTGACTACGGCCACCCCACCCAATGGCATGGTATATCTCGTAAACTACTGAAGAACCAATTTTGAATTTTGGGCACTAATTTTATCTTGCAGGGTACTAATTTTCTATATAGGTTTGAGGAAAGCGACAAGCTCGTCAAACTTGGAATCAACATTCAAAGTCGTGGTCCTGCTGAACGAGCGCGCGAAAGTTATCATCGTTGATTTCTCGGTAAATACAAATGTTTCAGTTTTTTTTTAAGCAATGAATCACATTTAAGGGTACTAATTATTTGTACTTACAATAGCTGCAGCATGCCCCCTTGTTCGGCGCTCATGGTGGTCCTGCTGAAGGGAGCGTTACTACCGCCGGACCACCTTCAAAGTCTAGTTTCTCGAAAACTACTAAGGTACCAATTTTGTCGTTCGACCACTAATTAGTACCAATTGGGTACTAAATATGGAAGCGATTGGCGTTGGTGGTCCTGCGGTAGTCACGGACATGTAAATATGTATGGAACAGCAGATTTTTTTTATCTCTGCGACCAGCGCTCGGTGTGGCAACACGCCGTGTTCGGGTTCGCGACAAGTCAATCGTCATCCTGAAGATGCCTTGTTGAGAGGTGAAACAAGGCTCGATTTCTTTCAGGGTTTTTTATGGCTCTTTAGGAATAGCTAAGCGGAACAGGTTACTAAATATACGTATAATATAATGTCTATTGTATTTTATGTTATGAAAATAAGGTGTAAGGATTTAAAACTAGAAAAATAAAACACAATAAATACTTCATTGTAAATATTAATTTCCAATATTATTTTATGCTTATGGTAACCAATGATACAATGTTACTTTCCGTGAACGCGGTACGCCGCGTAATATCGCTATACATAAACCTAGCCATTGGCATGTAATATCACCGTAACTGCCAACGACGACGCCCATGCGAGACATATAAAAATGCTATCTCATATTGATCAACTCTCGCATAAAGGCAGCTTACAAAACTAGATAATATCTATCTTATAATTAACGCTCAAAAATCACTCATCAATTTGTTTTTTTTTTTTCTTCTAGGTCCATAAATTTTGATGAACATAGTTGTCACAAGTATATTTTTTATAAACAATTTTTTTCTCTATATCTAATTGTCTATAACAGAGGCACACAATGCTTAGAATCTAGCTCGATATTGTGGAGCTCACGGTTCCAAGTAAAAATGTTACTCGATAACGAACTTACTCTAACAATGTACAGTCCGTGGAGTTTGTAGCACTCGTCAAATTTTATCGCCGCTCTATCGACGCCAGTATTACTTAAGACAGTCTATTCCTGCAAAACTGCATATAACTATTATAAATCTTTGCACATTATAAGTAAACATATTTCTCAACTAAGTCACACTGATATACTGGCATCGATCACAAAATTGGACAAGTGTGTACACAAATTTTCTTATTAGTTACGCTATAAGGTCATTATTTCTCCTAAACTAACACTATAGGCGGCCCTCCGACCTCGCTTACTGTGACCAGAGTCGGGTATCTTACACACTAACGTATGACATAACTGTTTCTTTTATATGTACAGGCTCTGGAAGTAAACAGATATGTCACCCCATTTTTTAATTTAAAATAATGATAAAATCTTGAATCTCTTTACATTTGGTGCCCATTAACATCTGTATATATTTATTTAAACTGTATCTTTAGAATATTGTCTTTCCCTATTATAATGTTAGTAAATTAAAAAATGGAGTTCTTTGGAGCGAATATTTCAGATGTTTGTTCCGTAACTTTATGGTATGGGGGCCAGCTGCGAGGTAAGTCGCACGTCTAAATCAAAAGCTATTTGGATAAAAGCATGTGTGGAACAGCGAGAGACTATGTGACATTAAAGATGTCTCTATGAAGAGGATAGTTGGACAAGTCTGCATGATGCCGATATATCAAAATGCTACTAATTTGATAGACTATCCTGTACATAGGACATCTCCAGGCCAATCACAAAGTCCACATTTTATAATACTTTCCCACAAATCGACCGATGTCACAGAACTTACGGCTTAACCTACAAAGAGACTAGAACTAAAAAATACAACCTAAGCAATTTTGAATTGTCATGTAACTAAAACATATCTTTCTTTAGGAATAACACTGTTTAATAAATAAAATTAAGATGCTATTTACAACGAAAATATTGCGGGGAATATGGTCGTACACACATAGATATACTGTACTAGGCCGCAATATCACACTAACTTTGACAATATCTATACAATATGTACTTCACATTGTATATCTATTGTGCTATAACAATACAAAGTTAATAAAAATATACTTTCACGCCAAAGTTGTGTGATATTGCAAAATGATATTTTACACGTTTCAACAATAATTTCAGAATTTTCAGTCATTATTTTAAAATGGGAGCCTCTTGTGGTCCAAAATATGGTCTTCAACTTAAAGAGTTACAAACAAAGAACTAATAATAAAATATAATACCGATGCAACAGCATGCAATAAAATTAATATAATATATATATAACTATAATATATTTTATTTAATTGTGCAGTGATAAATGTGCTTTCTCATATAGAATATATATGTTGGCACACAAGTCATTGTATTGCAGAATTGAAATTACAAACAAATTATAAGGAACTAAAACTGATTAAATTTGAACATTTATTTTATCATTACTTAATTTTGAGTACTTTTCTTCTAACCAATCTCTTTCCTAAAAATATTTTTCCTAATCAGAAATCGTATCACGTTAACAATAGTACCAGGGTAGGCATCAAGTCTTTGCAAAATTATCTACATCGTAGAAACTGTGTGTTGATAGCATAGTTTGATATGTTGTGCGAAAGATAACTAATACAAAATCTTCAAGAAACTAACATTATTTATTTTGTAACGTTCTAGAAAACAAACACACCAAATCTTAGGATAAATGCCGATTAGAATTAAGTACTTGAGAAGCTGTCTTGAAAGAAGATTATGTTGGTAGCGGGTTATTTCTAGGGTCGATGATGTAGAACTAGACTAGAATGTGCTAACTTAAAATATCAACAACGGGTAGCGAACTTGTCGCGTGGCAACCGAACTGTTCGTGGTATGCGACCAACACACCGTCACTCACTATATATCACTGTTCAGGCAGCGTCTGTCTGCGCGGGCTCGGGCTCCGGCGACGCGCCCTCGTCCTCGGATCAGGTCTTCCGCAACTCTACCAGCTTCACGTCCTTAACGTGCAGGTTGTGCTTCGATTTGGCCGCGAATTTGATGACCGCCTGCGTTGAGACGAGAGGCACATGTCGGAGATCCAGTCTGTTGAGAAAAATATAAATTCGGATCAGTCTCTTTGGTATTTTATAAAAACATATTTGTATTGAAATTCGCAGATAACCGACAACTCAAAGAATTGTCAAACAATCAACATTCCTCGCAGAACGGATGGCTGGTCGGGTCAGTTCTGAATAGCGCCGCGTCGTCGATACGTTGTCGCACACATACCGCCGCGGTCCAGCGTATGTCTATGGGGTGGACTATAGACCGATAACCTGGTGAAGATCACAGGAATCCACAGGATGCGAGAGGCACAGCACAGGTCGTTGTGTCCATGATACATGCAAGTGCATTAAGGCGACTTGTTCAAAATTTAGTTGTAGACGAGATAGAATACGGTGGTGTAGTTACCGCACGAGGTTGGGGCAGCGCGCCAGGTGGTCGAGCGCGGCCTCGGTGAGCAGCCGGCAGCCCGCCAGCGACAGACGCTGTAGTTGTAGACGAGATAGAATACGGTGGTGTAGTTACCGCACGAGGTTGGGGCAGCGCGCCAGGTGGTCGAGCGCGGCCTCGGTGAGCAGCCGGCAGCCCGCCAGCGACAGACGCTGTAGTTGTAGACGAGATAGAATACGGTGGTGTAGTTACCGCACGAGGTTGGGGCAGCGCGCCAGGTGGTCGAGCGCGGCCTCGGTGAGCAGCCGGCAGCCCGCCAGCGACAGACGCTGTAGTTGTAGACGAGATAGAATACGGTGGTGTAGTTACCGCACGAGGTTGGGGCAGCGCGCCAGGTGGTCGAGCGCGGCCTCGGTGAGCAGCCGGCAGCCCGCCAGCGACAGACGCTGTAGTTGTAGACGAGATAGAATACGGTGGTGTAGTTACCGCACGAGGTTGGGGCAGCGCGCCAGGTGGTCGAGCGCGGCCTCGGTGAGCAGCCGGCAGCCCGCCAGCGACAGACGCTGTAGTTGTAGACGAGATAGAATACGGTGGTGTAGTTACCGCACGAGGTTGGGGCAGCGCGCCAGGTGGTCGAGCGCGGCCTCGGTGAGCAGCCGGCAGCCCGCCAGCGACAGACGCTGTAGTTGTAGACGAGATAGAATACGGTGGTGTAGTTACCGCACGAGGTTGGGGCAGCGCGCCAGGTGGTCGAGCGCGGCCTCGGTGAGCAGCCGGCAGCCCGCCAGCGACAGACGCTGCAGTTGTAGACGAGATAGAATACGGTGGTGTAGTTACCGCACGAGGTTGGGGCAGCGCGCCAGGTGGTCGAGCGCGGCCTCGGTGAGCAGCCGGCAGCCCGCCAGCGACAGACGCTGTAGTTGTAGACGAGATAGAATACGGTGGTGTAGTTACCGCACGAGGTTGGGGCAGCGCGCCAGGTGGTCGAGCGCGGCCTCGGTGAGCAGCCGGCAGCCCGCCAGCGACAGACGCTGTAGTTGTAGACGAGATAGAATACGGTGGTGTAGTTACCGCACGAGGTTGGGGCAGCGCGCCAGGTGGTCGAGCGCGGCCTCGGTGAGCAGCCGGCAGCCCGCCAGCGACAGACGCTGTAGTTGTAGACGAGATAGAATACGGTGGTGTAGTTACCGCACGAGGTTGGGGCAGCGCGCCAGGTGGTCGAGCGCGGCCTCGGTGAGCAGCCGGCAGCCCGCCAGCGACAGACGCTGCAGTTGTAGACGAGATAGAATACGGTGGTGTAGTTACCGCACGAGGTTGGGGCAGCGCGCCAGGTGGTCGAGCGCGGCCTCGGTGAGCAGCCGGCAGCCCGCCAGCGACAGACGCTGTAGTTGTAGACGAGATAGAATACGGTGGTGTAGTTACCGCACGAGGTTGGGGCAGCGCGCCAGGTGGTCGAGCGCGGCCTCGGTGAGCAGCCGGCAGCCCGCCAGCGACAGACGCTGTAGTTGTAGACGAGATAGAATACGGTGGTGTAGTTACCGCACGAGGTTGGGGCAGCGCGCCAGGTGGTCGAGCGCGGCCTCGGTGAGCAGCCGGCAGCCCGCCAGCGACAGACGCTGTAGTTGTAGACGAGATAGAATACGGTGGTGTAGTTACCGCACGAGGTTGGGGCAGCGCGCCAGGTGGTCGAGCGCGGCCTCGGTGAGCAGCCGGCAGCCCGCCAGCGACAGACGCTGTAGTTGTAGACGAGATAGAATACGGTGGTGTAGTTACCGCACGAGGTTGGGGCAGCGCGCCAGGTGGTCGAGCGCGGCCTCGGTGAGCAGCCGGCAGCCCGCCAGCGACAGACGCTGTAGTTGTAGACGAGATAGAATACGGTGGTGTAGTTACCGCACGAGGTTGGGGCAGCGCGCCAGGTGGTCGAGCGCGGCCTCGGTGAGCAGCCGGCAGCCCGCCAGCGACAGACGCTGTAGTTGTAGACGAGATAGAATACGGTGGTGTAGTTACCGCACGAGGTTGGGGCAGCGCGCCAGGTGGTCGAGCGCGGCCTCGGTGAGCAGCCGGCAGCCCGCCAGCGACAGACGCTGTAGTTGTAGACGAGATAGAATACGGTGGTGTAGTTACCGCACGAGGTTGGGGCAGCGCGCCAGGTGGTCGAGCGCGGCCTCGGTGAGCAGCCGGCAGCCCGCCAGCGACAGACGCTGCAGTTGTAGACGAGATAGAATACGGTGGTGTAGTTACCGCACGAGGTTGGGGCAGCGCGCCAGGTGGTCGAGCGCGGCCTCGGTGAGCAGCCGGCAGCCCGCCAGCGACAGACGCTGTAGTTGTAGACGAGATAGAATACGGTGGTGTAGTTACCGCACGAGGTTGGGGCAGCGCGCCAGGTGGTCGAGCGCGGCCTCGGTGAGCAGCCGGCAGCCCGCCAGCGACAGACGCTGTAGTTGTAGACGAGATAGAATACGGTGGTGTAGTTACCGCACGAGGTTGGGGCAGCGCGCCAGGTGGTCGAGCGCGGCCTCGGTGAGCAGCCGGCAGCCCGCCAGCGACAGACGCTGCAGTTGTAGACGAGATAGAATACGGTGGTGTAGTTACCGCACGAGGTTGGGGCAGCGCGCCAGGTGGTCGAGCGCGGCCTCGGTGAGCAGCCGGCAGCCCGCCAGCGACAGACGCTGTAGTTGTAGACGAGATAGAATACGGTGGTGTAGTTACCGCACGAGGTTGGGGCAGCGCGCCAGGTGGTCGAGCGCGGCCTCGGTGAGCAGCCGGCAGCCCGCCAGCGACAGACGCTGTAGTTGTAGACGAGATAGAATACGGTGGTGTAGTTACCGCACGAGGTTGGGGCAGCGCGCCAGGTGGTCGAGCGCGGCCTCGGTGAGCAGCCGGCAGCCCGCCAGCGACAGACGCTGTAGTTGTAGACGAGATAGAATACGGTGGTGTAGTTACCGCACGAGGTTGGGGCAGCGCGCCAGGTGGTCGAGCGCGGCCTCGGTGAGCAGCCGGCAGCCCGCCAGCGACAGACGCTGTAGTTGTAGACGAGATAGAATACGGTGGTGTAGTTACCGCACGAGGTTGGGGCAGCGCGCCAGGTGGTCGAGCGCGGCCTCGGTGAGCAGCCGGCAGCCCGCCAGCGACAGACGCTGTAGTTGTAGACGAGATAGAATACGGTGGTGTAGTTACCGCACGAGGTTGGGGCAGCGCGCCAGGTGGTCGAGCGCGGCCTCGGTGAGCAGCCGGCAGCCCGCCAGCGACAGACGCTGCAGGCCGTGGTGCGCCAGCTGCGCCGCGCCCGCGTCCGTCAGGCGCGCGCACGACGACGCATCCAGCTCCACTAGCTTTGGTAACGCCTGAAACAACATCACATATGTCATATATTACACTAGCGACCTGCACGTGCGTCGCACGCTTATGAATAGCGATTTTTATTTATAATGTCGCACGTTCGATCAAGGGTCAAGTTACTACGCTTATCGCTGTCGGTTCGTGGATTACATATCGCCTCGAAAGCACGTTAATTCATTGGTCTCGGCTGTCATTTAGACCTTTGATAGTCGTTACGATTATGGCTAAGCCCAAAAGTCTAACAACCAGTCTTACCAAGGGGTATCATGTCACCCAGATGAACTAGTTTGTGGAGGTTAGATAGACAGTCGCTTTATGTAAAATGCTGGTATTCAGCTGCATCCGGTTAGATTGGAAACCTAACATAGTTGGGACAAGGTTAGGCAGATGGATTGTATCGTAAGCAGGTCCCCGTTACCTGCACGACGTATCGCATGGCGACGTCGGTGATGTCGGTGCCGGGCAGGCGCAGCACGGCGAGCGCGGCCAGGCGCGAGGGCTCGGCGCGCGTGGTGGCGCCGCCGCCCGGGCGCGAGCTCTCGGGCGGCGCCAGCACGCCGCGCAGCTTGGCGTCGTCCAGCGCGCGCGCGAACGACAGGTCCAGCGCCGTCAGCGGCGGGCACGCCCCGCTGCGCAGCGCCAGCGCCGCCTCCGCCGGCGAGCCGGCCAGCGACAGCGAGCGCAGCGCCGGCAGGCGGGCCAGCAGCCTGCACGGTAATGCACAACCTAATGTTAGCGTTAACTTATTTAGTTAACTTAGTTAGCTCTTAACTTTCACAAACATCAAACATTTTATGACGCGAGCATTCTGCCGTTATTTCATGCCCTCTCTTCCGATCAATTTATCCAATTTCCCACTTAATAATAGGATGCATTCTGAAAGTTGCAGCAATTAGCTGTCAAATATTAATTCATCAATGTTATCAAAAATATTTATCCATATTACTAAATTAAATTATGAAATATAGCTCTGTAGTGAACATTATGAAATGCAATAATTAATAACATGACACTGAATATTTGGGTTTAGGCGTGAAAAACGCACATTACAATTTTTTTTTTTTTAGTTTAGAAATTATCAAATAACTTCTCCCGCTCTGGGCGAAGCGGGAGAGCATATCAGACTCTTACTGACTAAAACCCACCCGTGTTACTTCGGTTGCCCTGTTGCCGGGGGCCACGGTCTCTCTTTCGTTTTCTTCGCAACTCCGGAAGGCATCGGCCCTAGCGGACCCCATCAATCCCGCTGACATCTCTTTGAGGTGCGCGTGGAACACAACGCGCCATCGACTCGGGCCTGGTCCTTAATGGACGGCAAGCTACCCATTGCTCACCGTCCGCAAGCCCGCGCCTACGGTGGCCGGAAATCGACTCGCGATTCCCGACGCCCAGGGCTTCTCCTCCTGAAGCAGTTAGGGGCGTGAGGGCGCGAAATTTGCCTCTCCCTGACGCGTTCCGCCTCCTCCTTCGCGAGCATTACTGCTTCGCAGAAGGAGGTGACGGCCTCCCATTTCCTCTCGCTCCGTACCATAGCCCGAACCAGGGCCGAACTGCGAGAGATCACCGCCGCCGATCGCCTCCACTCGGACACGGCGATGCTCCGCCCAAGCCGGGCAGACCTCCACCGTGTCCTCCGGGCGATCCACACAATGGTGACACCCGGGCGTTTCCTCCCGCCTTATCCTGAACAGGTACCTCCCGTAACAGCCGTGTCCAGTGAGGACCTGTGTCAGGCGGAAGGTGAGGACGCCATGGCGCCTCTCTAGCCACTCCTCAAGGACGGGTTTTATCGCCGTGCCCAACGCACATACGCAAGGATAAGGCGTACTACAGTGTGACTGAGTTTTTATCAGAGAAATTCTTTTGCTGAAATGTTGCTCCCTTATGGTAATTTATTGTTTCATTGTATTATTTCATATTGACATTTTTATTGTTTTTATTTAATTTATTATTTTAGAAGAGAATGTGACTAAATACCTATCTGTTTATGTGTCATCTTAATTTATTGACATTTTATTATTATTGGCATGAAATTGTGACATGTACCATGACTTTTTATTTTTATTTTCATTTTGTTAATGTTACATTTGATTATCTATCAATTTACCTAAACAATTTTGTATGCCTTCTGGCGGGACGTAGTATGGACCGATATTTATTTGTAACAGCTGTATAATCTTTTACCCTATGTTCACAAAATGAATAAATGAATTTGAATTACACCTAACACATGATTCAGTGTTATAATTGAAAAAGTCACTGATTACATTGCTTGTTCCCGACCTCTAATCCCGTCATCAGTAGAAAATACACAATTCTCATCGTTTAGGAGTAAAGACAAATATAATTACCATGCCAGTTGCCTCCTAGCGAGATGGCACCACTCCAGGCCCAGGGACAACGGCTGTCGCCGGGCGATGCCGGCCAGCTGCGCGGCCGACACGCGCACTTGCACGAATGACATACTGCGCCACAGAGAGGGATCCATCTGGAAATACAACGTAAATATTATGATGTGATCAAAATTTCATCAAATTTACTGGTTCCACGGCTAGGTAGTGTCCGACAATTTTGTTGCGGTCTAAATCGAAAACGAAATTCGGTCCGATTTGTATTTTCGCCTGAAAATCGAAACCAATAGTAAAACAAATGCAATGTTCATCTTTTATATTTGACCGATTAATCTTAAATCAATCGGAACTTTATACTTTTCGATGCGAGTCAAACATTTTTTTTCTGCGTTTTCAGTTATTGGCAACCGAAATATGCATTTTCGCCAATTTGTAGGCACGTCATTTTCGGCAGGTTTGTCGCTAGTTCGCTGCGCATAAACGCCATAAAAATTTCTGGAATTAATCGACGTTATATTATACTAGCTGCGCCCCGCGGTTTCAACCGCAGAAGTCTCGATCCCGTGGGAATTATCGGGATAAAAAGTATTTTTTTTTTAATTATGTGGTTAATCCAGGTTCTAATCCAAATCGCGCGGAGTTTGTGTCTCGTCTCTAGGATAGAGAGCGTTTTAGGGGAGCCGCTGCCCATCATTTTCATGTGGCAGCCGTTAGTGGCGGTGATAGAATGAAAACAAGGGCAATTAACTTTATAATACTAATTTATTTAAAAGGTATGTAACTGATAATGTTAGCACTTGATAGATGGAAAAAACAAGAGAGCGCACCATACACTCTTGTCAAGTGACGTGACACGTCTATGTGCCAGACTGCTTATTATTATAGTGCAGGGTCCATACTTTCATCAGGCGGCCGTTATTTGGCGGCGGCTATGTGGCGGCCGTTATTTGGCGGCGGCTATGTGGCGGCCGTTATTTGGCGGCGGCTATGTGGCGGCCGTTATTTGGCGGCCGCTATGTGGTGGCTGTAATATGGTGGCCGTTATCTGGCGTCCGTTATGTTGCGGCCGCTATGTGGCGAACGTAATGTTGTGGCCGTAATGTGGCGGCCGTTATGTGGCAGCCGCTATGCGGCGGCCGCTATGCGGCGGCCGCTATGCGGCGGCCGCTATGTGTTGCCTGCTATGTGGCGGCCGGTATGTGGCGGCCACCGCTCTTCTAGAAGAGCTAGCAAACCGTCACTTTTTATTACGTTTTTTGGCGGCGGTTATGTGTCGTCCGTTATGTGGCGTCCGTTATATTGCTGCCGCTATGTTGCGGCCGTTATTTGGCGGGGGCTATGTGGCGGCCGTTATCTGGCGTCCGTTATGTTGCGGCCGCTATGTGGCGACCGTCATTTGGCGGCCGTAATGTGGCGGTCGCAATGTGGCGGCCGTTATTTGGAGGCCGCTATGTTGCGGCCGCTACGTGGCGGCCGTTATGTGGCGGCCGCTATTTGGCGGCCGTAATGTGGCGGCCGTAATGTGGCGGCCGTTATGTGGCGGCCGTTATGTGGCGGACGTAATGTGGCGACCGTTATGTGGCGGCCGTTATGTGGCGGCCGTTATGTGGCGGCCGTAATGTGGCGACCGTTATATGGCGGCCGCTATTTGACGGCCGTAATATGGCGGCCGTAATGTGGCGGACGTAATGTGGCGGCCGTTATTTGACGGCCGTAATGTGGCGGCCGCTATTTGACGGCCGTAATGTGACGGACGTAAAGTGGCGGCCGTTATGTGGCGGCCGCTATGTGGCGGCCGCTATATGGCGGCCGTAATGTGGCGGCCGTAATGTGGCGGCCGTAATGTGGCGGCCGTAATGTGGCGGCCGTTATGTGGCGGCCGTTATGTGGCGGACGTAATGTGGCGGCCGTTATGTGGCGGCCGTAATGTGGCGACCGTTATATGGCGGCCGCTATTTGACGGCCGTAATGTGGCGCACGTCATGTGGCGGCCGTTATTTGACGGCCGCTATTTGACGGCCGTAATGTGGCGGACGTAACGTGGCGGCCGATATTTGACGGCCGTAATGTGGCGGCCGCTATTTGACGGCCGTAATGTGGCGGACGTAATGTGGCGGCCGCTATGTGGTCCCTGCTATGTGGCAGCCGGTATGTGGCGGCCACCGCTCTTCTAGCAATCCGTCACTTTTTGTTACGTTTTTTGGCGGCGGTTTTGTGTCGTCCGCTATGTGGCGTCCGTTATGTTACGGCCGCTATGTTGCTGCCGCTATGTGGCGACCGTCATGTGGCGGCCGTTATGTGGCAGCCGCTATTTGGCGGCCGTAATGTGGCGGACGTAATGTGGCGGCCCGTTATGTGGCGGCCGTTATGTGGCGGCCGATTTGTGGCGGCCGTAATGTGGCGGTCGCAATGTGGCGAACGTAATATGGCGGCCGTTATGTGGCAGCCGCTATGTGGCGGCCGCTATGTGGTGCCTGCTATGTGGCGGCCAGTATATGGCGGCCGGTGTGTGGCTTTTTGTAACATTTTTTTTTTTTGTGTTTTGAGCCGATTTTAAAACAATAATAATTCAAGATACGGACGGACTATTCCTTAAATCCGAAAAGAAGACACAAAAAAATCATTAAGTGTGTTTTTTTTTTTTTTTTAATAATTTTAGATGGGGATGGTTTTACAAAAACACATGCGTAATTCTTTATTTCTTAACAAAAGCATAAATTTGAATTTTCATATCCCTAACTTAAGAAATGCTGGATTTGCTATACAAACTCTCATTCCCTTTAGACAAAAAGGTAGAGATGGGCTGAGTGATGATTTTTCTGTATCAATGACTGCATGACAATTACAAAATAATATCGATGACGGGAACAATGACGAGACGACGATGAGAATATGATCACGTCACTACAAATAATTGTGGAACGGCTTTGTGAAATTATCATTATTTAGTAGGCATTGGTCGTACTTGTCCACTTTAAGGGTTATCCTCTAAGTTAGATTGCGAAATTAAATTTTTCTTTGTTTGCGACATTCATGGCAGTGTATTTAGAATAGTATTGATTAATAATAATAATCATGGAAATTTTCATTATGTTTCCATTTGCGATATTTGCTGATTATTTTTTTGTATTTCATGGCAATCTGGCGTTCTTGCAGGTAAATACCTGGTGTGAAAACTTGATCGCGTAAATACGCACGTTCCCTACAAGTACTTTACGTAATATTTCAATCTTAACTTCAAACTTTTTGTATAAGTGTGGTCGTCCTCGTTATATATATTAATTAGTCTATGGTTTAATCAAAACAATGATTTACGAAACACAAAATGCTAGATAACTCTTGCCGCGCTTAAACAACGCAAGTGACAGTATTGTTGCAGTGACGTGCGCCTAGCACCGGGCATTTTATCGAAACTGTGAATTCTGTGACCTAAGTATCACCGATCATGCAGGCTCGCAACGTAGCATCCGAATCACCGAAGTTCTCGTTCATTCATGAAATGATTTAAAAGCATTGATGATTTTGTCGTTGTCATTGCATGATGAAATGATTTTAAAATATCGATGATTTTTACATGTGGCATGATATCGGACCCAACTCTACAAAAAGGACCTTTTTTGAGACAAAAATTACCCTATGTCCTTCTCTCCAGGATGCCATCTATCTCCTTACCCAATTTAATCGAAATCCGTTCAGTGGTTTAGCCGTGAAAAGGTAACATACAGAGTTACTTTCGAATTTATAATATTAATAAAGTATGGATTACCTAAGTATGGATGAATTCATGATTGACTGCTTAGCTCCATAAAAAAGTATTGCGGGATGATAATCATTTAAAAGACAGATTTAACAATCTGTAAATATCCGCTACATTCGTTCCTTATTCAGCCCAGCGAAGTATTGGAATAATTCATTTAAATTATAGTAAGTACCTCATTAAAAAGTATTTTCATCATGCAAAGATTTATTGTTTTATCTCCTCTCCTTTCCCACGAAATGTATGAGAAGTTTTTTTTTGCAATTTCTGACTTTTCTCGTACTCAAACCTCAGTTGGCCCGATATAGTTTTGTTGATCCTAGTAACAAAAAATTGGATCGACTGGCATCAAAAAAAAAATTTATGTGCATTGGCCATTTTCTTGCTACCTATAATTTTTATCAAAATCTGTGAATACAGATCAAAATGTTTCAAAAAGTTAAGGACAGTCTTTTAAGACTGCTTTCTTGTAGGGACAACGGTTAAGGTGCCCTTATTGCCCCATCTCAAAATCCATCCTGTATATGTTATGATTGACTGCTTAGCTCCATAAAGGTATAGCGTCATGATAATCTTTTAAAAGGTTAAATCCGTAACTATCTGCAATATTCTAACCTTTTGGCTAGTCTTTTTACAATTTGCAGTAAACTATAGAAGAATACGAACATAATGCAATATTGCTCTTTCCCCATAGCAAATAGCGTGATACTAATTTTTGAAAAATCTATTGTGACGTTTCCATTATTTGACTTTTAGATTATTTATACCAATTTTCAAGTTAATCAAGCCACACAGTAAAATCCTCCACTGTAAAAATGAATACACCGTTTCACCCCGTTAGGGGTACATTTTCAAAAACCCCTGATATAATTTTTCATTTCTTTTCAGTTTTAATTATAAATACTGAGTTTCGAGTTAATCAGACCACTCATTAAAATTCTGCCATACAAACTTTGACACCCCCTAATTCTCATTTAGGGGGTAGTTTAGAAAAACTAAAAATGGCAAATTTTATAATTTATATAGATAAGTATTCGTGCCAAGTTTCAAGTTTATTAACTCAAGGAATAAGATTTTTCATAAAAAACAAAATCCCCCCTTTTTACGCCCTTAAAGGTCGAATTTCCTAAAATCCGTTCTTAGCGGACGTCTACTAACTGTAAACTACCTCCCTGCCAAATTTCATCTTTATACGTCAAGTGGCTTTCGATATTTCGTGATGAGTGAGTGACCTTTCGCTTTTATATACAGGGTGTCCCGTAAATAATGGATCAAACGTAACGGGTAGGTAGCTTACCTCATTTCCAACAACTAATTTGAACAGTAAAAAAAAACCGGTAAGGTAACCAAGATATTTTTTTTTTTTTCGATTTTTACTATTTTCTGTACCAGCATTCAGTGTTTTTAATGCTGTTGCTGCAAATGGTATCATATTTAGGTGTGATTTTTGTCAAACATTTCTGAATAGTTTACTAATGTTATAAGATACCATTTTTTTAAATAACATTTTATTAGCCTTAGAAAAAAAATCTTGAATTGAAAAGTTTTGTTTTTACGATGAAAAGACCAGAATTGGAAAAATTCTCCTGTAAAAAAATTTATGACACCAAAGTGTACCATTATTTTAAAAACTTGTAAAATTACTAAGGTTTGCAAATTGGTGTAAAACTTACGCCTAGTCTTTGTCGTTACAAAGATATTGCTATGAATCTGACAGAGGTGCCAAATTACGAAATAAAATAAAATTTGAAAAAGTGTATCTCAGCGTATGAAAAAAATTAGGAGATTAAATTTAAAAAAAATACAAATAAATCGTTTATTTTGTTTTTACAGTAAATGTTCAAACTGACGTCCCCCTACGAGAATGCAAAGTCTGCACCTCCTAATAAAGGAAGCTCTTATCCGACGGACAAAATAGCTGTTGTTTATTTCTGATACAGCAGATTGGATGCGCTGACGTAATTCTTCTTCCGACGTTATTCGTTGTTTGTAAACTTTGTCTTTTAAACATCCCCAATAAAAAAAATCTAAGGGATTTAAATCCGAAGATCGCGGAGGCCACAAAATTGGTCCTAATCGGCCGATCCATCTGTCAGGGTAAGTTTCATTGAGTTGCGCCTTTACTGCCGTCGCATAGTGAGCATTCCGAGCCAATGACGTCATCTGTTGGGAATTTGGGACCGCTACCTGCGGAGTTGCACCTCACTCAGTGTGAAAGGGATAGATAGCGCCGCTTTTGTATTTTTGGTAAATCGGTGTCTTTGTGTCCTTCACTCATACAGGGCTTCATTGTTGCATGATTTTATTTGTTTAGTTGACACGAATCTCTCTTCGAGTTGATACGTACGTCAGACTACTTTCACTCCCGCTGTGCCTAACTGTTGTGTTCCTTAAAATTAAACTTGTGCTGTGTATTTGGACTTTGCTTTGCCTAACGATTTGGAACTGTTTGTGTTTTGGACGAATGACTTGGCAATCCTACGGACTTCGAAAACAATCGTTTGTGTGAGGTTGTACGTGTGTGCAGTAGTACGATGCCTCGTTACGAGTACACGCCACGGGAGTATGCCGAAATGCATTTTATCTACGGAGAAGCAAGAGGTAATGCCAGGGCGGCCGCAAGATTGTATCGTGAAAGATACCCGAACCGGGATCGACATCCCGACTATCGCGTATTCATTAGAGTGCATAACGCACTTCTTGAGGGAAGAATTCTTGGCACCGGAGTTGGGGGTGCCAGTGAAGGGCGACCGTCACAATCCCGTCAATGACGAAATTATTATTCGAGAAATCGAGGAAGATTCGTCGGTCTCAATTCTCGTCATAGCGCAACGCACAGGTATTCCAAGATCGACGGTACATCGAGTTCTAAAAAGGCACCGGTTGCACCCATATCACGTGCAACGTGTTCAAACGCTGACGTCACGTGATTACCCGCAAAGAGTAGCATTTTGCCAAAGGATGCTTAGAATGATACGGGTGGACCCACAGTTTTTTAATAAAATTTTATGGAGTGACGAGTCTTCATGCCGGCGAGATGATATCTCAATTTGCATAATTTGCACAGTTGGCAGCTGGTAAACCCACATTTGATGCGAGAGGACAGGAGCCAACATCAATTTAAAATAAATTTATGGGCAGGAATAATAAATGGGGCCCTTTGAACTACCAGCAACTCTAAACGCCGAATACTATCTGCATTTTTTAAGGAATGAGTTGCCAACGTTATTAGAAAATATTCCAGAAGACGTGCGGCAAGCAATGTGGTTACAAAATGATGGTTGCCCCGCTCACTATGCGACGGCAGTAAGGGCGCAACTCAATGAAACTTACCCTGACAGATGGATCGGCCGATTAGGACCAATTTTGTGGCCTCCGCGATCTCCGGATTTAAATCCCTTAGATTTTTTTTATTGGGGATGTTTAAAAGACAAAGTTTACAAACAACGAATAACGTCGGAAGAAGAATTACGTCAGCGCATCCAATCTGCTGTATCAGAAATAAACAACAGCCATTTTGTCCGTCGGATAAGAGCTTCCTTTATTAGGAGGTGCAGACTTTGCATTCTCGTAGGGGGACGTCAGTTTGAAATTTACTGTAAAAACAAAATAAACGATTTATTTGTATTTTTTTTTAATTTAACCTCCTAATTTTTTTCATACGCTGAGATACCTAAACATTTTTAAGAAAATAGTTGAATTGTGCACACTTTTTCAAATTTTATTTTATTTCGTAATTTGGCACCTCTGTCAGATTCATAGCAATATCTTTGTAACGACAAAGACTAGGCGTAAGTTTTATACCAATTTGCAAACCTTAGTAATTTTACAAGTTTTTAAAATAATGGTACACTTTGGTGTCATACATATTTTTTACAGGAGAATTTTTCCAATTCTGGTCTTTTCATCGTAAAAACAAAACTTTTCAATTCAAGATTTTTTTTCTAAGGCTAATAAAATGTTATTTAAAAAAATGGTATCTTATAACATTAGTAAACTATTCAGAAATGTTTGACAAAAATCACACCTAAATATGATACCATTTGCAGCAACAGCATTAAAAACACTGAATGCTGGTACAGAAAATAGTAAAAATCGAAAAAAAAAATATCTTGGTTACCTTATCGGTTTTTTTTTTACTGTTCAAATTAGTTGTTGGAAATGAGGTAAGCTACCTACCCGTTACGTTTGATCCATTATTTACGGGACACCCTGTATATTGATTATAAACTGTTATAAACTACTTACAGAGTACTCGGCCCAAGCCTTGCAGACGAGCGCACAGGTCGCCAGCTCGTGCGGCGTGAGCTTGGCGAACACGCACAGCATGGCCTCGCGGTCCAGCCACGGCGAGCCGGCCGGGTTGCACACCGCGCTCAGCGACGGCGCCGGCCTGATCGGGTACATCGGCTTCTTCATGATCTGTGATAAATGTCACGGTATAAGACAAGGCACCGTTTTAAGGCAAGACACCGTTTTAAGACAAGGCACCGTTTTAATACAAGGCACCGTTTTAAGAATGCGGCGACGCATGAATTGTCCATACAAACGTAATACATAAATCATTTGCAATTTGAGCATATTTCCACCATATTATGTTGATATTCGGATTGAGACAGTATTTATCTAGGCTCCTACGTCTTTTTATTTCCAAAAACTTACCTTTAAATGAAGTGTAAGCGAATTGCATTTCGTACATTTTCACACCGTAAATGACATGTTTTCATATTGTTTTTTCTGTATTATAAACAACAATATTTGTAATATTGTTTCCGCAGAAGCATAGTTTATGTTATCAAGTTACAAACTATCGAAAAAAAAAATGGAAATGCATTAAGTTTTCATTCATAATTTTTTGTATTACGGAACACATCCAAATTTATTATAAATTTTCGAAAGCTAGTAGTACTATCGCGTCAAGCAATAATTGTCAATGTGTGCGTGGTAGTATTTCTCAATGTAGGTGTATATCGCTCCGACAGGCACTCACACTAGCGCAACGTGCTTGGAATTGAATTTTGCAAACATCTCGATTTGTAGTTGCGAGCCGTGTCGCCGGCCTCTTAAGACAAGACACCGTTTTAAGACAAGGCACCGTTTTAACACAAGGCACCGTTTTGGATAAGGCTCCTTTTAAAGACAAGGCACCGTTTTAAAGACAAGGCACCGTTTTAAGACAAGGCACCGTTTTAACACAAGGCACCGTTTTGGATAAGGCTCCTTTTAAAGACAAGACACCGTTTTAAGACAAGGCACCGTTTTAACACAAGGCACCGTTTTAACACAAGGCACCGTTTTGGATAAGGCTCCTTTTAAAGACAAGGCACCGTTTTAAAGACAAGACACCGTTTTAAGACAAGGCACCGTTTTAACACAAGGCACCGTTTTAAAGACAAGGCACCGTTTTAAAGACAAGGCACCGTTTTAAAGACAAGGCACCGTTTTAAAGACAAGGCACCGTTTTAAGACAAGGCTAGGAAACATAGTTGGCGAAAGGTCTCGCGTCTACAATTAACTTTATATCATAACTAGCCCGCGACTTCGTCCGCGTGGAATTTCGGACCACGACCCACCGCGTCGCGTCGCATCGCCCACCAAACTGTTTTCATATAACTCTATTGGTTTACGAGGCGCACGCCAGTAAAGCTCCCAGCATATTTTGTACAAGAATTCCCTAAATAACGAAAGTAAATGAATTTTCAAAAATCCTTCCTTAGTTAGCTTCAGGAAGGATTTTTGAAAATTAAAGGATTCAACCCCTTTAATTTTCAAAAATCCTTCCTGAAGCTAACTAAGGAAGGATTTTTGGAAAATTAAAGGGGTTGAATAGGGGGTAAAAAGGTAAAAGTTAAGTTTAATTTATTTGTTCAAAATTATACAACAATTTAATTATTATGGAGATAGATACACTTTATGACACTTGTTTCTATGAACAGATTTTAAACATCTGGGTCTGAACTAGATATAAAATATCTGTATTTCAGACCAGATAGTCTGAAAGTTTGTTTGGAAGTTCGCCATTTTTGCCGATGGAAAATCCCTTCGGGCACATGGCTTGTTATTAAATAATAAACGTTTCTGACTAACTTTCCTCACCTTAGCGGAGTGGTGTGTGAGCTGCAGCGCGAGGTGTGCCCGCAGCGCCTGCTTCTTGGGCGCCTCGTCCTCGTCACTGGCGCGCCGCTTCTTCAGCGCCGGCTCCCAGCCCTCGCCCTCGCCGGCGGGGTTCCCTTCGTCCTCGCGCTTTATTTCTGTAAGATAAGGTTTATAGCGATTAATTTTACCATCTTTAGAAAACTAGTACGTCCTACCCAATATCCAGAGACGTGACATCCACCAGCATGTGCCCGCGTGGTAGATTATTCCCCTCACGAAGAGGAAGCCCGAGTCTCCCAGCAGTGGGAACATCTCTTATAAATACATTAAATAAAAAAAAAATACACTAACAAAGAAATATACAGCAAAAAAAATACGCTAATTTTACCTCCCCCATAGAAAATCGATCAGCGAATCGCTCATTTCGTATTGGTTTTAGAATCACCTCTATTTAATACAGTGGAACCTTACTAATACTATTACTTGTCGAAAAAAAAGCAAGAGATAATATAGGTCAAAAAAAAAAACAGTGGCACTCCGGGAATGCCAATAGAAGTGAAAACTTGAACAAAATCGCCTTCGTAGAAAAAAAAATACTTGCATAGAACATTGATCCGTAAAGTAATATAAATAAAGATCACAATCGCGTTTACAAAAATGAAGTGTCGGTAACGGTGTCGCGAGTTCAATTGGTTTTTTTCCATCTCAAAAATTCGCAACGCGCCTAAAGAAGTTTTCACTTCAAAAATGTGTTATTGAGTCAAAGCTATGATATCAAAGAACACGAATCCGTCCTCATGATAATGACAATATTTCGTCAAGATTACTCAAATTGTAGCCATAACTTTCGGCCTATTTAATTATTTGGCCGAAATTCAGCAGCGGACGTTTACTGAATGATGGCATGTATTTACCGTCCTCAGACTTGATATGTGGAACTTCATTCTTGCCTTCATTATCGGAGCCGGCTTCCGATTTGATTTGCGACTGCGATGTCGGTGCTGGCGCCTTATTCTGAAAACATAAATAATGGTCATAAGTAATTTGTAAGTGTGTGTGTTTGTTTGTGTATGTTTATAGGTGTATGTGTAATGTGTATATTTTACATTTATTATGTAAATGTTTACATATTTTGCTTTTCAGTCGTTACGGGTAGTCAGAAACCCCGAAAGTCTGACAACCAGTCTTACCAAGGGGTATGGTATTACCCAGTTACTGGGTTGTGGAGGTCAGATAGGCAGTTGCTCCATGTAAAATACTGCTATTCAGCTGCATCCGGTTAGACTGGAAGCCAACCCCAATATAGGAAAAGGCTAGGCAGATTGATTGATAAAGGACAGTTCAGACTATGCTATTATATATAGCAAATATTGTATAGCACAACAATATCGCTTAGCATACATTTTATATGTACACGTTCTCACAACGCTATGTCATAAAATATTAGCTTGCTGTACTGGTCCTAGTTTATCATTTATAACTTCCAATTACAGCTTTATGTAAGCGGGCACGCCTTTTATGCCTGGAGGCTTTTAATTAGATATTTAGTTCTGTTTACGTTTAGTTTTTTTTTTTTTAATTCTGCTTGTGTATAGTTCTCGATGTTTTTGGTTGGTATATTGGCGTGTGCTAGCTGACATATGGCCAATAATAATTTATCATTTAAATTATTTGCATACTATTGTATAGAAACATTTTTTTTTTCTAACTTGAACAGACAGCTGTGCTGCTGGGGAGTTTGTTGCGCCACTTCTCTTCCTAGCTAAAGGCACTAGGAAGTGGTGAAGGGTGGGCGTTTTTGGGGGACTGTCTTATGTTATTTTGACGTTCAAAAAGTGCTGATTCTCAGCCTAGTTTGAATAAATGAATTTTGAATTTTTACATGGGAAACTTGATCGATTCTCAGAGCTATATCATACGATTCTCCGGTTATTTTTTTCATTTTCATAATGAGCTTTCCACGCTGTTGAGTACCAAATCCTTTGTGCGTGCACTTTATGACGGATCGCCGTTACTGGCTCTACATAGTAGCCCTGTTTGCGATATAGCGTATAGTGTGAACGTCATGCTATATAATTACAGCTTATGACCTTATGAGCTTATTTTCAACTTACTGAAGATTTTTCCAGAATCCCGGGAAAAAAATTTTACTATCGTAAGGAAGTCTCCACTTTCTGTCTCTGTTCTCCGAAGTTTAGGCAAATATAGTCAGCCTATTCCGATCACTGCTTATGACGCAATATGTTTTACTGCGAAATAGAGATGCGTAGCACCCTCTTTTGAGGATCGTGTGAGGCACTCATTTTTACAAAGTGTGCTAGCACACTGATACCTCAAATGAGGCGAGGCTGCGGTGGCCTGTGAGCACGTATGTGCTGTGAGTGTGTCAGTGAGGCGCATGACTCGCCGCGCGAGTCGCGAGATTGGTGTGTAGCTACGACAACACGACACGGTACACAAACGCAGTAGAGTAGGCACACGCGGTGACTAATCGGTTAAACGCGTCAATTTAAACTTAGACCTTAACTCCTTTGCTTAGAATCGTAAATAGACTTGCAATTGAGTGACTTGTTTCGTTCAAAACTCACAATACGAATACAAAATGTGTGTACCTAATCTGTGCCTTGTGGTGTGTACTAGCACATCAAATTCAAAAGAGTGAGTGACTCTTTTGATTCAAGTGAGTAGCTACAACTGTGCTAGCACATGTGCTGAGTTACCAAACACTACTGCGAAATAGTACAGCGTAGTCCGATGAACTTTATTCAGTATCTCGGAATGAGGAAGCTTGTCAAGCCAACAAGGCAAGAATCAATCTAATTTAGATCGTAACCTTATCTGATCTTTAAATCACTCTTCAAAATCTGTTTCAGATTAGTGTAAGTGCACCCGTCCCACGACGACGATAATCAATGAAAAGCTACCAACTAGAAATTGTCGAGTTAGAGATCAACTTTTAATATAATGTATCTCTTTTACTGACACGGGAGGTACTATCATAGAAACGCATATCTAAGCAGTTTGAAAACAAAATCCCGTGCACACGACCCTTTATTTTCGTAGGTAAGCGTTACTATATCGGCCGAGCGCTGCAAGCAGAAATAGTCCCTACGGTGTATAGATATCGTGGCCAGATCTTAGAATTAATAATTTCATGAAATAGAACATCGACCGCTAGCCACATCATTGAATACTCAACGTTTGACAATATGCATAGCACGACTACTTCACGATGTGGCCAGTGACCATATCGTTAAATAGTTAAGATTATCCACCGGTAGAGGCCTTGATATCGCTTTGATTTTTTTGTGCATCATGGCGGCGGACGATAATTCGATTGGAAAAGCAATTATAAATATACAAATGGAAGATAAAAGTGCAGTGAAGTATCGTTATTATACCAAGCTACGTGACTTTTATGAAAGTCACTCGAATAACGACCGCATCGTTAAAAAACCATGGAGTTTGGTACGTATTTCACAGGGTACTAACTCTTCAATCTTATTAATTATAATTTTTCTTCTGGAATGAAAGCTATTTAAAATATTTTATTTATCCATTGACCCAGATTACTAAAAGATAATTAATGCCAGTAATATTTGCAAGGATTACTTAATGATATGGCCAAACGTCGACTGACATATTAAACGTTGACGTTTAAACGATGTGGTAAATTTTAGCTGGCCATTTCATGAAATACAACCATTTCATGAAATGATCAATTCTAAGATCTGGCCACGACATAGATAAGCGTTTCTTCGATAGTACATCTATTGTACGAGTCTTGAGCGAGAAAATAGTCAATAGCTAATCTCTTCCTCGTCGGGCGGCGGTGTGACAGGTGGTTAAGAACGGGCGGGAACCATAAATAAGGTTCATAGTTTAATGGTACGATTTTACCTGTATGCCATGACTGATTTGTCCGACGTCGGAGCCCACACTCATTCGCCTGAGGTCCGATGACTTCTGACGGGCGCGGAAGTGGCGAGGCTGAAATACAATCTTCTTTATATTTTCGTACTTTAGGTGTCCTCGCCCGTGTGTGGTCCGTTGTTGTAAGGTTTATAGATAACTGTACACGGCTTTATATAAATAAATACAAAGAATAATCTCAAATCTTATTCCTTCTCTGTACATGCAGTAAAATTGTGGAAGTCACTTCCGCCTAGTATTCGTGATTAAAAAAAACTGTTTCTCAATTCAAATATCGAGTAAAAAGCATTACCTCTCTTCTCAACTGTAAGTATTTATATACCTATAGTATGTATGTTTATACATTTAAGCTTTATGTATTTATTTAAGTATAAGTTCATGTATTACGTTTATACGTGTAGATATATTTAATATTTTAGTTTTAAGACTTTGCATATCTATATTTTCTCTTGTTCTCACTCATTATTTTCAACATTTCTTTCTCATATCTCCTTTCGCAGGTCTGCTGGAAGAAATTTCTTAAAAAATAAGTAGTACCTTTGTAATCTAAATTATAATTATGTCGTTTTTCTATGTATTTTACTGTGTACATAAATAATAAAATAAATAATTTAAAAATAGTAATTGACTTTCACTACCTCTCTTGGTTGCATTTTTACGATGCATGGCAAGAGGGGATGCCAGAATAGACTTCAAATTAAATGATGCTGGTATCCGACACTCTGATGAAAGCCACGTGTTCGTACCTTGTAGTCATGGTTGAGCCCCATGGTGGTGCAGGTGGGGCACTCCCAGGAGTTGGGCAGGTCCTCGTTGAGCTGGCCGCCCGGCGGCACGCAGGCGGGGTGCACGATGCTGTAGCACACCGAGCACTCGCGCAGCGACGACGGGCCGTTGCGGCCTGCGCGGGAGTACACTTAGTATGTTGTGGGAAAACGACTGCATAATTATATCATGTTTGTATTCCCCGGACCCACATTTCCGCAGTTATGTAATACGATTGAACCCTCCAGATACTACTATGAATCTCCTGTAGGAAAAATCTGATAACAGACGAATATGTGGTAAAAAATAACATATCAAATTAATGTTTTAGGAAAAGTATAAGTATTCTTTTATTTCTCTCGTCTCCCTATAGATAGAATATCTAACAAATATGATTGTCAAGATTACGGGACTTTTTCTGCAGAGATGGAAATAAACGACTAAAGACTCCCGCAGACAGGCGCAACGCCACGGAGCAACGCGAATCTAGTAGAATAATTTCCATTAAATTTCATAGAAATTGTTCTACTAGAGTCGCGTCGCGTTGTCGCGTCGTGCCTGTCTGCATGAAGCTGTATTATTCAAGATCTAAGTCTAATTCAATATCAAATCGAGAGCTGATCTTCGACATACACAATATGTAAAAAAAACCCTGTCCGATCCGAAAGGGGCACACAGGTACTGTAATAACATTACCTAAAATCTTATTACTATAAAAAATAATAATTATTACTATTTAAAAATCACCTTTTTAGTACCAAATCCATTAAAAATTAGCAAATTTTCAACAGGGGTCATAAGTTATGACTAGTGAGACTAGAGACCCGCTAAATGACAGCCGCCCGCGCCCCATGTAATAATAAGCCGGGAAAATTCCCCATTGAAAAAAAATGTGACGAATTATTATTTACTTTTTCCTGAAATTTACCACATAAATACGATTTTTTTTTACATGTTGTACTTGTATACGATATCATTTTCGGAGACAAGCGACAAAGAGATAATTTCACGTTTATGAGACATTACTTTAGAGATAGAGCTGAAATTACCAAGAAAAGTTGATAACTTACCATTGTTGCCTTTAGCTTGTGGCGCGACGGGCGTCTGCATCCAGCCGTCAAGATGGCATGCTGCACACGATGCTGTAACTGGCAGCATGGGCTGTGAAATACAATAAAATAATCCATTCAACATCATCAAAGTACTATTTTATACGAAATCTTCCTGGCCAAAAGCTCAAACAAAAACCTGGCAAGTGTTTTTTTTTTTAATCGAGGTTTCAGCTGATTTAGAAAAGCCTAAATTGTGTCACACCAATTCATTGCGCTTTTTAAGGATTTCTGTAAAATGTGTACAAGACCTGTCAGTGCCAACAAGTCATCGCCACTTGGGTTTATCTTTGAAACTGAGAGACATGTGCTAGCTATTGTAGCGTGCGTTGGCTTGGATGTACCGTTAAGTATTATCATAAACGATAGTATAGTTAGGTGTTTGTTACAGAACTTAGCGATGGGAAGTTCAAAACCCACATCAAAAACGTCCTATCAAAAAAGCATATTATAAAATTTAAGACTACGTCGAAGACAAGGAAGTTTGGCAAATTCCTTCTGCACATGTGGCTTCCCTCCTCATTAACGGCATATTAACTGCTCCCAAATTACGATTATTATTTTATTTTACTTTTTTTTACATACTTCATTGACATATTTTTTTCATTTTTTGACATTATATAATTTGTATACCTACAATATTCTACCTATTTTATTTTTTATCGAATTAGATTTGTTACAGCTGTAGTGGCAATCATGTCATTTGGTTTAAATAGGTCCGTATTTTTACTGTTTATCTTTTATATAGATTCTTTTCTTTTAGATTTTGTGAATGTGAGAACGTTGTAGGCTGTAGACTTGTGGACCATTTTCTATTTTACTAAGTACCTGGTAATTGATATGCCTACACTGTCCTCCCATACCTATTAACACTGTAATTTGGAAACATTGTAGAAACCATTTATTTTGAAAAGAGTAACCGTGGAGTTTCTTGCCGGCTCTTCCCCATAGGAAGCGACCAATTGGAACCGTGCACCTAGCTTCTGACGTTTCATAAGTGCCCTTGTAGGTTTATGTGAAATAAAATGTTTTGAATGTTTTTTTTTTTTTTTTGGGCGCCTTTTAAGAGCGTGCATTCTGAAAGTGGGCAACGTCGCAAATAACTATCAAATATTTCGCTGTTTTGATTAATTTGGCAATATTTCTGTATGGAAACATGAAATATCGCTAACTAGTGTTCTAAAATATTGATTATGAAATGCAATAATTAACATCGTTACACCGAATTCCTTCCACCACCTAAAGCGGTTACAACATCAAATGCAGTGTTATAATTGCAATTTATTATTAACTAGCGACCCGCCCCGGCTTCGCACGGGTATAAACCGGGTTATTATACATATAAACCTTCCTCTTCAATCACTCTATCTATTAAAAAAAACCGCATCAAAATCCGTTGCGTAGTTTTAAAGATTTAAGCATACATAGGGATATAAGGACAGAAAAAGCGACTTTGTTTTATATTATGTAGTGATATCTATTAGGTTAGCGATATTTCATATTCCATACAGTAATATTAACAAATTAATAATAAAAACAGGTCAATATTTGACAGCTATTTGCGAAGTTGCCAACTTTTGGAATGAACGCTCTTAAGATGGGAAGTGTACAAACTTTTATCGTTCAACACTCAAAAAAAGTGAAACCTCATGTAGTTTATTTTAGTTGTATTACCAAACAATAATGATTGTTACCTGTAAGCACTGTCGCATGATACAGGTCTGCTTGGCGCGGCCCAGTCCGCCGAACTTGACCATGTCGTGACAGAACACGCACTCGCCGCAGTCCGTGCGCTGGCACGCCTCGCACTTCTTGCATCTGAAATTATTTACAAATTAGGTAACATTATTTAAATCGGTAGACTGTAAAATCTATCCAAATTGGAAGTTCTTGCAATTAAACTTATATCAAGTTTGTGTAAGTGTAAATTAGGTCGTTTTCAGAATGCTTGGTATATACATACCAGGGATGTTACGGAGCTTCGGTTCCGATTCCGAAAGATCGGAACTTCCGATTAATTTTACTTTTCCGATTCCAATAATTTTGAACCGGAGTTATACCGAAGTTCGAAACGCAGCAATGCACGTGACTAGACCGCGTACAAACAAGTTTTAACTCATCGCCAGGGCAATGTTTGTTTATTTTATACACGCTCGCGCTCGAAGTCTCACTGTGTGTTTGCACTGGCAACATTCACAACAAAACATGTTGAAATCTCAAGTTCCTGTCAAACTTTGTATGAAACATTGACAGAAAGTAAAGATTTCAATATGTTTTGTTGTCGATGTTTCACCAGTGCAAACGCACAATCAGTTTATTGTTTTATTTATGGATGTTTTCACTAATATTTGACTGATTAACGCGACTGATTACAGAGACTAATTAAAGGGACTGATTAGAGAGGCTAAATTATGTTTCTATTGTTTCATTGAGCCTTCCAGTAACACATCTTCTACTTCCGCCTCCGCTACCCGTTCCGTTTCTAGTTGCGATTTCGGTTCCGATTCCGAACAATCGAATTTAAAATCTCCGGTTCCGGGAAAACGACTTCCGTAACATCCCTGCTTGGTACTATTGCAAATGACGTAAATATATTAGATACTAAACTTCTATTTGTGCGATGTTCACTACAATTATTTATGGGAAATAATAAAACTTCCGAAAATCTGTGGTTGACTGTAATACAAAATTTCCGAAAAGTCAATATGTTGTGCTACAAAAGTTAGTGACGGAAACACATCACTGCAAAACCGACTCCACGTAGTCTTGTCTGCCCTGCCCCTAGAGTGTAATTTAAGCCCGCGTATGCGCGGAGTGGCGAGGCGGCCCGCGAGCTGAGAAGCAGGTGGTTTTATCACCACCGTAGTTTTGCCAGCCTCAGCCGCAGGCGGCGAGCGTTAAAACCATCTGCGACGACAAACTCGCGTGGGACTGCCGAAGCCTCGCAACGCCGGAGCCGTGACAGAAACCATGCCTGCTGCATATTGCATGCTCGCTTGTATGCTGCATGCATGGTGTATGCTTGTTTGCATGTGTGAAAAATATTACGTCAGCAAATTCTGTATTGATTTTTCGGAATTTTCAGTATTTTATTCGGTCGTTTCAGTATTTTCGGTCGGGGCGCGCGCCGCGCCCGCTCGACTGGCGCCGCTCTGTGGACATAGTACGTACCGTGTGCGCCTCCTGCGCGGCGCGCTGTTGGCGTGGTCGGGGCGCGCGCGCGCCGCGCCGCCGCGGTGCAGCCCGCCGCGCGCGCCGCGCCCGCTCGACTGGCGCCGCTCTGTGGACATAGTACGTACCGTGTGCGCCTCCTGCGCGGCGCGCTGTTGGCGTGGTCGGGGCGCGCGCGCGCCGCGCCGCCGCGGTGCAGCCCGCCGCGCGCGCCGCGCCCGCTCGACTGGCGCCGCTCTGTGGACATAGTACGTACCGTGTGCGCCTCCTGCGCGGCGCGCTGTTGGCGTGGTCGGGGCGCGCGCGCGCCGCGCCGCCGCGGTGCAGCCCGCCGCGCGCGCCGCGCCCGCTC
This sequence comes from Agrochola lychnidis, assembly GCA_963680765.1. Taxonomy (NCBI): domain Eukaryota; kingdom Metazoa; phylum Arthropoda; class Insecta; order Lepidoptera; family Noctuidae; genus Agrochola; species Agrochola lychnidis. The sequence continues at coordinate 8,578,231 of OY796868.1, read as the reverse complement.
GACTGGCGCCGCTCTGTGGACATAGTACGTACCGTGTGCGCCTCCTGCGCGGCGCGCTGTTGGCGTGGTCGGGGCGCGCGCGCGCCGCGCCGCCGCGGTGCAGCCCGCCGCGCGCGCCGCGCCCGCTCGACTGGCGCCGCTCTGTGGACATAGTACGTACCGTGTGCGCCTCCTGCGCGGCGCGCTGTTGGCGTGGTCGGGGCGCGCGCGCGCCGCGCCGCCGCGGTGCAGCCCGCCGCGCGCGCCGCGCCCGCTCGACTGGCGCCGCTCTGTGGACATAGTACGTACCGTGTGCGCCTCCTGCGCGGCGCGCTGTTGGCGTGGTCGGGGCGCGCGCGCGCCGCGCCGCCGCGGTGCAGCCCGCCGCGCGCGCCGCGCCCGCTCGACTGGCGCCGCTCTGTGGACATAGTACGTACCGTGTGCGCCTCCTGCGCGGCGCGCTGTTGGCGTGGTCGGGGCGCGCGCGCGCCGCGCCGCCGCGGTGCAGCCCGCCGCGCGCGCCGCGCCCGCTCGACTGGCGCCGCTCTGTGGACATAGTACGTACCGTGTGCGCCTCCTGCGCGGCGCGCTGTTGGCGTGGTCGGGGCGCGCGCGCGCCGCGCCGCCGCGGTGCAGCCCGCCGCGCGCGCCGCGCCCGCTCGACTGGCGCCGCTCTGTGGACATAGTACGTACCGTGTGCGCCTCCTGCGCGGCGCGCTGTTGGCGTGGTCGGGGCGCGCGCGCGCCGCGCCGCCGCGGTGCAGCCCGCCGCGCGCGCCGCGCCCGCTCGACTGGCGCCGCTCTGTGGACATAGTACGTACCGTGTGCGCCTCCTGCGCGGCGCGCTGTTGGCGTGGTCGGGGCGCGCGCGCGCCGCGCCGCCGCGGTGCAGCCCGCCGCGCGCGCCGCGCCCGCTCGACTGGCGCCGCTCTGTGGACATAGTACGTACCGTGTGCGCCTCCTGCGCGGCGCGCTGTTGGCGTGGTCGGGGCGCGCGCGCGCCGCGCCGCCGCGGTGCAGCCCGCCGCGCGCGCCGCGCCCGCTCGACTGGCGCCGCTCTGTGGACATAGTACGTACCGTGTGCGCCTCCTGCGCGGCGCGCTGTTGGCGTGGTCGGGGCGCGCGCGCGCCGCGCCGCCGCGGTGCAGCCCGCCGCGCGCGCCGCGCCCGCTCGACTGGCGCCGCTCTGTGGACATAGTACGTACCGTGTGCGCCTCCTGCGCGGCGCGCTGTTGGCGTGGTCGGGGCGCGCGCGCGCCGCGCCGCCGCGGTGCAGCCCGCCGCGCGCGCCGCGCCCGCTCGACTGGCGCCGCTCTGTGGACATAGTACGTACCGTGTGCGCCTCCTGCGCGGCGCGCTGTTGGCGTGGTCGGGGCGCGCGCGCGCCGCGCCGCCGCGGTGCAGCCCGCCGCGCGCGCCGCGCCCGCTCGACTGGCGCCGCTCTGTGGACATAGTACGTACCGTGTGCGCCTCCTGCGCGGCGCGCTGTTGGCGTGGTCGGGGCGCGCGCGCGCCGCGCCGCCGCGGTGCAGCCCGCCGCGCGCGCCGCGCCCGCTCGACTGGCGCCGCTCTGTGGACATAGTACGTACCGTGTGCGCCTCCTGCGCGGCGCGCTGTTGGCGTGGTCGGGGCGCGCGCGCGCCGCGCCGCCGCGGTGCAGCCCGCCGCGCGCGCCGCGCCCGCTCGACTGGCGCCGCTCTGTGGACATAGTACGTACCGTGTGCGCCTCCTGCGCGGCGCGCTGTTGGCGTGGTCGGGGCGCGCGCGCGCCGCGCCGCCGCGGTGCAGCCCGCCGCGCGCGCCGCGCCCGCTCGACTGGCGCCGCTCTGTGGACATAGTACGTACCGTGTGCGCCTCCTGCGCGGCGCGCTGTTGGCGTGGTCGGGGCGCGCGCGCGCCGCGCCGCCGCGGTGCAGCCCGCCGCGCGCGCCGCGCCCGCTCGACTGGCGCCGCTCTGTGGTCACCACATCGTCTGGTCCTGCATACAAAAATTTAAGAAATAAAGAAAAATTCGAAAATTTTCGCAGCCGCCATCGTGGATTTATATTTTGACCTGAATATCGACTTTAACACCTTCGAAAACTATGAAAATGACACCTATGATGAAAAATTTAAAAATGCCCGCAGCCGCCATCTTGGATTTACATTTTGACCTCACTATCGATTTTAGCACCCTCGAAAACTATGAAAACGACACTCATGATGAAAAATTTGAAAATTTCTGCAGCCGCCGTCTTGGATTTTCATTTTGACCAAATTTTCACTTTCTCTCTCTCTCTCTTACCAGCCTGTTACTTATTCATACAATGTTCGTGTTTGATGATTGAAACTTTTACTAACAATATACACGTTCCAAATTCAAATCACTTTTAATCCCTAGGGATTAAAAAGCTATTTTGGAATATTCTCTAAAATAAAAAAAAGACCCGGAAAAAAAAAGATGTACGGAAATCAAGTCAGATTCAGTGATTTTTGTGGTTTATTATAACTTCGCCTACCTTTGAGTACCGGCACGCCAGTGCAAGCCAGATGTTGTTTATCATGCCTGTGCTGTTCCACAAGTGTGCGCACATCCTTGACCAGCGCGATTGGGTCGGATAGCAGTTCCGGCACCGACTTGCGAGCCGCCGGCAGTTGGTGGAGATACATTACTATTGCCTGAAAATGGAAAGATCAAGTGTTATAGAAAATATTTTTGTGTTCGATGTAGTTGCTAAAGAATGTACAAGGAATATCGTTCAATTTCAGTCATATCATGTACTTTTTTGGTAAACTTGAAGAGGCCTATGTCGAGCTATACAGGGTGGCAGGGAAATCGACGCGAAAATTGTTACCATGGATTCAGAACATGATTCTGAATTCCCCTGCGTTGACATTTTTATTTATTAAAAAAAAGGTTATTTAAAAAAAAAACAGCTGTTCCATACATTTTGACCGCGTAGGTATTGCACTTTTCAGGTTGGTTTTGGGAAAAACCGACGAAAAGATTTTTTTCAATGTTTGCAGAATTTTATCTCTACAAACATCCACTTCAAATGTGATTTCCGTGTCCGTGACGAACTTGTAACATATGATATATCTCACCTTGAGACCATGCAGCTCGTTCTGCGTGAGATGCAAATGCTCCTTGGGCGCGGCGAGCGCGGACTGTCCCTCGGGCGCGAGGTGCGAGCGGCCCAGCAGAGCCATCACGTAGCGGTCCAGTACGTACCACAGCATCTCCGTGAAGAATGGGTAGCGGAACTTTTGTGGCACCTGGAATTGCATGAAGACACAGTTAGTCTTGATAGTGTCGCGCTGCAAAAGAACTAAAACAAACAAGCCATCTTTGTTATGCTGTCGTCTGTGACAGCTACATCTTACACTCGCGCCACGCCATTCTGCTTTTCTAGTGTGTGTGGATTTAACGGCTAACAGTTGGACGCTTTTTTTTCGACGAGTTCACAGCTTTGACGGTCTATCTATACATATTTATATCTTTAACTGTTAGTTAAAATAACTAGTAGTACCGCTTGTTATTAGTAAACAAGGGGTTTATCGACAGGCCAATGTAATTTATTGAAAGGCGATTCGAGGACATGCTATGTCTAGCGGTAGACGTCGTTTAGCGAAAATAATGAAGTTGAAAATTTTAACAGCTCCTTAGCTGAAATGAAATTATTTATTCTGTAAATAGGATATCGGAATCACTTTTACACGTCATATTAAAAAAAATATAAAAAATAAGCTAGATGAGTTCGGCGTTTCCTATCTGACTACTCTGAGAAGAAAGGCCGAAACAAACTCAGAGGTCAGTCTTTTTAAAGTCCAGACAATCTTGGTCAGGCCATATGAGGGCCATGAAGATTAGTGTCTGAAATGGTCTTTTGAGGAAAGAACCACACAGATTTGAGTGGCAGGTCCAGTCAATGCAAACATTTGTCAGTAAACGGTCTGCTGGTCAGACAAAGCCAAAAATAACTAGATCCCCAGAATAATTTGTTAACATCAAAACAAATAAAATGCTGAAATAATGCTAAATAATTAGGCTGGTAAACAAAAACATCCGCACCTAAAATAATCAAGAAAAATACAGACAAAATCATCCAGCACACGTAGCATGACCACGATAGAAACGGGTTTTGTCGACGGAAGAATAGAAAAAGTGACAGATTCACAATCACATCTGTCATTTTGTCTATTCTTCTGTCGACAAAACCCGTTTACGCATGCTGGTTTCCCAGAATTTTGTTGACATTTGATTTTAATACATATCATGTATAATCTTACCTTAGTAACATCTTCAACTTGAGCAATCTTAAGCTGCTTTTCAATACCGAACTGGTGCAAGAAATTGCCGCCGAACACCAAGGAGTCGCTCGGTGTGTATACAGCATGGATCCAGCCGGTTGGGATGAAGAATGTGTGGCCGGCTTGCAGCTGAAATGTTACGAACAACACAACAATGTAACATAGGTACTAATACTCCATTTAAAATTTAAATAAACCATTTTTACAGTCCGTTCAACCGATGTTGACTTCTATTGCGTTGGTGACATGGCAAATGGCAGCTGCAGTAAACAGTTGGTATTGTAACCACTTTTTTGCTTTCAATGCTATCCTTATGCCTACAGTATAGAACTCAAAATCAGTTGAACGGACTGTAAAAAAGGCTTGTTTAATGTCTAATCTTATTTCAAATGGAGTAGATACATCCTTATTCATGATTTTAAGGCGAAGAAATTATACCACTTGAAATTAAATTCATGAAAATCATTATTCCCATTGCTGGGTGTGACTTAAGCCTACACTGTCCAAGAAATTGGGCCAAAATTCACTCGCGAGATCAGTATGGGTTTAACTTTAAATTCAGGATAAATGAATCATGCTATGTAATGATTTGGCAACATTCCACTGTTAAATTTACAGGTCCTTTCTACGTGTTAAGGGAAAAGTAAAAATATAACATTTGAAAGATATAAAGCAGTCATAGTTAATTAATGTTATAATTTACGAGTTCCGAGCGTATTTTTATGAAGCTATTAAGAACACGATTGCTGTGTAAACCGTCGCCGCGTACGTGGTGAACCGCGTCACCGAATCACACGTTTACGTTTTATTGGTATTGCAGTTCTCGACTAACAATCGTAATTATTTAGTTAATCCGTAGAGGCGGAAATTACGCCGATTACCTTCCGTCTGTAACCCTAAATGACCTTTAATTTAGTTCAGAAGTAGACGAATGTAAAAATATTAATGATTATATATTATATAAGCTGTAATACTCACATGAACTCGAATGCATTTTTCGACCGTGTCGCCGAAGAAGACATCAGACTGTTTTCCAGAAAGCACCCACTTTTCATACAGCTGCAAGTTTTTCTCAGTTGGTGGGATCAGCCAGAATACTTTGGCGCCTGAAATTGAATAGAAACCATAAAAAAAACCTCTTTTCGCATAAACATGATGGTGCAGTTTAAAACATTTCCTATAAACAATCTTTATTTGCCAAAAGAATAACAACCTTATGGTAATTATTTAATCACCACTGCTCTCAAAAAGTTGAAGAAAAACATCATGAGAAAACCGGCATGTCCTAGAACTAAAAATACGAAGGAGTTTTATGGCCCACTCCTTCTCACAAGAAGAGGCCTGTGTCCTAGCAGTGGGAACATTATAGACTGATTATGCTTAAGCTATCAACCTTTCAACAAATTCTACATTACTAATTAATTTTCAATTAAATAGGTCAAAGCTTTATAACTGAAACTTCTTTGCATACTACAATTTCATGACGTAACTTACCTCGCAAAATATGGTACCAAACGGAGGTACCTCCAAAATCAATGTGGAAATCTGTGTAACAGCCTTTGACGGACATGAGGCAGTACTTCTGCACTTTCGGATACATCATATCGTCCAGAGCGTTTGTTGATTCCGTCTGAGGAAGTAATTAAAAACATTATTAGATACAACTCATATGTTAGTACTATCGAAGAAAGGCATATCTGTACACTGTAAGGACTATTCTTGCTTGCAGCGCTCGACCGCTATAGTATCGCTTACCTACGAAAAAAAAAGGTCGTGTGCAAAGGATTTTGTTTTCAAATTGCTTAGACATGCGTTACCCCGATGGTACACACGACGAAACACATGCTATAGACATTAACAGTATTTAAGCTGACCTCGCATTCTATGGGTCTTCTATACAATGAGAGGTCAGGTTATACTGCATATTTATAGCTTGATATTTCGTCGTGTTTACTAAGCATATCACAAAAGTCAGTGTACGATACATTGTAGGTTTTAATTCTAGGAATTTAGCCAAATAGACGTTTATTGTTTGGCTATGAAAAAGAAAACCTTGAATGTGTTATGAATTGTGTTGCGTCTATTACATTTGAGAGTTATAGTTGAATGACTATAAACGACCATCGTAAATATAGAAGGCATAAGTACAAGTGCGTTCTAATTCAAACTCAAAATATTTTATTTCACATAATGGACACTTATGAATCGTCATTGTATGCGACAATGACGATTCATAAATGTCCATTATGCACATATGGTTCCGAGTGGTCGTTTCCAATGGAGAAGAGCTGGCAAGAAACTACACATTCTTAAAAAAACCGGCCAAGTGCGTGTCGGACTACGCACAATGAAGGTTTCCGTAGTTGGGATGAATATAATACAAACTTAATATTGTAGTTGAAATACATGTTCTGCCATACATTCCAACTGCAAATGTAAGTTTGTACGCACAATATTGAGAGATTTACCGTGTTATTTTAAGACCATAGACTTCTTATAGGTTTTCCTGTAATCTATGAGCAAAGAGTCATATTATGTATTTTTTTCAATATTTTTAGTCCAGTAGTTTCGGAGATAAGGGGGGGGAATGGTCAATTTTCATCGAATTTGTTAAATATCTTTAAAAGTATTTATTTTAAAATTATATAAAAAATATTTTTAAGATCCTCGCAACAAGCCCTTTCATTTGATATGTCACACGATACTGATAGCAAATTTTTTTTTTGCCCCCCATAAGTGACCCCTATAAACAAAATTCATTTATTTACGTTACACGTCCGTGTTTGGGTTACAAAAATACATATGTGTACCAAATTTCAATTTAATCGGTCTATTAGATTCGGAGCAAATTGGCTGTGACGGTCGGACAGACAGACACGAGTGATCCTATAAGGGTTTCGTTTTTCCTTTTGAGGTACGGAACCCTAAAAATAATTGACTTTTACAATGTTTTCAAATAACACGGTTAATTAATAGGAATGGGAGGACAGTGTAGGCCTGTTAAGATGCCTGTCATTCTGAAATGTTTATAAGTACTTGGAACTAAATAAATGTTCCGACATCGTCGTGCTCGCGTGCGGATGGACCGTGTAATACTTAGGTCGTGCCGTGCTGCGTGTTCAAGCGTGACACGTAAGTATATGTCAACCCATTCATAAACCACATAATTACGATTAAAGATATAAGAACTAGCCGTAACTCTTCAACGCAACTTTTACAACGAAGTTACAATTTCCTTTGTCTTGTTTGTTTTGTTTATTCATACTTTTACGCAGTTCAAGGGCATAGGTCGTAAGGGCGGGGGTAAATGTAGCTGAATCCACCAGGTCACCCGAAATAATCCGACCTCTCACGATCTCAAACGAGTCCGTCCCGCCCAAGTCAGCATATTTTCCGCCCGATACTTTCAGCGTAGGAAACTCTTGCAAAATATTATTTTCCTTTATCGGATCTCGTAGTAAACAATTTTCTTTTAGCTATGTCAGTGAATTTTACTTGTAAAACCAACTTTTGCAAATATTGTTTTGGGTTTGTGATGTTACCAATATTTTGTCACAATATTTTGATTTAAAAGAGTGTCCGTGGAGTTTCTTGCCCGTTCTTCTCCATTGGTTACTACGCTTTGGAATGGGCAACTAGCTTCATTTTTCTGACTGACCGACCCCTTGACAATTCAAAAGTACACACGGCTACACATCAAGCTATACATTTCCAGTATAAACTGACCTCGCATTGTACGTAAATCCTATACAATGCGAGATCAACATAAACTGGTTTTATATAGCTTGATGTGTAGCCGTGTGTACCTGTAATTGGTTTATTTGAAATAAATGCTTTGAGTTTGAGTTTGAACATTAGATCGATTTAACTCACAATCAGAAATTACTAATAATCACGATATCAACGCGAAATAAGTTAGACATCGTACTACTAGTATTAAACGTACGTGAGCTATGAAAAGATCATTTTACCCTATTCACTATCCCGCCATTCAGTGACCACCGAGATCCGCGAGATATTAATTGCTATTTCAGCCTAGCAAGCGCGACGATGGGCCGCTTACAGGAAAATTAATGAACATAGTATAACGGGTGTAAAAAGATGCTTAAGGGGACGATAACCGACTTTTAATGATTTTATACTGAAGATGACGTCTAAACGAGTAGTGTTAGTGATTCGGAAAAAATATATGTTAAATTAGAGCATTTTCCTAATATTTTAATATAGGCATATTTTTGATTATGTTTATATTACATAATGAAATTAATTTGTAAAGTTATGTCTAACGTGGTTAAAAAACTGAGAATGACGCAAAATCTATCGAGCGTATTTTTCTGAAAACTTCACCATTTTAAAGATAATTTAATTATTGATCTTTTAGTATACTTGTTTTATTAAAATACTTTTTGTTTACATGTAACAAATTAATAATGCGTCTAATTTGGGACAGCACTCCTTGATGGGCGAGTCCTATTAGGGGCTGGACGTACGACGCGTTGCTTGAGCTCAGTACAGAACACGCAAGCTAACCATTCAAGGTCACTGTCATATATCTGCGTCTTAACGAAGGCGAAAGTCACTTGAACGGTTGAAACCCCCATTATTGTAAAAAAAAAATTGTACTGGTCCAATACTGATAATAACTACCAATACCTTACGCAGATATTGAAGGTCAAAGTTCTAGCTTTTTAGCTTAGTTTTAAAGGTTATAACTTAACTTTAAATACCCCTACAACTTATGTACTGTTCCATGCACCCAAAAGCACAATGTATTGTGTGCGTTACATTGTGCGCTGTCGTAAACAGTGATCACAAAATTAAAAGTAAAAGTATTTTACCAGCAATAATTTTTGCTCAAACTCAAAGCATTTATTTCAATTAAATCATTTACAGGCACTTTTGAATTGTCAAAGAGTCGATCAGTTAGTCAGAAAGTTAAAGCTAATTTTGGAGAAGAACGGGCAAGAAAATCCAAAGACATTCTTTTAAATATAGATATTACAAAATCCTGGGTACATTATTCTTGTTGCTTCTATATGTGAGAACAATGTAAAAAAAAATATAGGTACGATTAAAAATAAGCCCTGGCAGATAAGAGATGACTAGTCTCAATTGACGGCGCCCGTTCAAAAAAATGACGCGTGGATCAGCACCATCCAGCTCAACCATTTTGTAGAAAACCAAATGATCCAACACACTCGCCACCATCAGCAAAACATGACATACTCTCAACTGCCATGCTTTTTCAAGTCAATATACATCATAATAACTAAAATGCTAAATGTTACTTATTTTTGATGTACCTACAAAATGTGTAGATAACTACATGATGGGTCATTTGACACCCTGTATGACAGGATGGTTTATGTAAATCATTTGTAAAGTGACTATCAACTGCATACTGTCGGCGTAATGTTGCTTGTCGATCAGACTGTACTTCGGAGAGTGTGCGCAGGAGATCCACGATCTGCTTCCAACATTTACCTTTCATTACTAGACTACCAAGCGTACTGCATGCAGGGTTCCATCCGCACTTGGTTGATATCCCGACCAGCAATGCGCCTGCTTAATACAGAGGAAAAGCGCTGAGGACGTTTCTCCTCCACATTAAGTATGCGCACAGTCAAAGTATGGAGCTCTCTGCCAGCGTCTGTGTTCCCTTCCACATATAACCCGTCAGCTTTCAAGCAAGAGTGGTCAGGCATCTTCTGGTCACGCTCGTTCTATCGTTAAACTCATTCATCGCTTTCCATCAGGCCAGGTTGAGGTCAAGAGTAGGCCCATTGCGTAATAAAATAGTTCAAACTTCTGTAGCACCACTTTACCTGCTGATCTTTAAGATGTCTTGGCCACACGGTATCCACCCAGTCGATGAGGCGCACGATGCGAGGCGCCTGCACATAGTTCTCGAGCCGGGTGTGCGAGAACTCCAGCGAGATCACGTTGAGCAGACGCTCCTTGTTGGGATCATCGTAGTAACGCTGCCAGTCCTGGGTGATGAGAGATTTTACATTATGTTAATGTTACTGTTTAGGTGAGATGTTAAGACAGGGCACTCCAAAGACAATTTCCACGCAAACTCCGCCCCAATGCACCCCAACACTACTATGTGCTAAACGCTAACACATCACTACATAGTATAAAACAAAGTCATTTTTTCTGTCCCTATATCCCTATGTATGCTTAAATCTTTAAAACTACGCAACGGATTTTGATGCGGTTTTTTTTAATAGATAGAGTGATTGAAGAGGAAGGTTTATATGTATAATAACTCGGTTTATACCCGTGCGAAGCCGGGGCGGGTCGCTAGTCAGTTATAAAGTTGAATATTGCGTGCGCTCTTTGGTCGTGTTCGAGCACGGAACTAAATGTCGAAAGTCTCAATTCTTATTTCGTTTATAACTAAAGTTATAATTGATCTAGTGAAAAAATATCTTATATCTGGAAAATAAACTATATTTTCTTACTGTCAATAATTATTTTAGACATAAAAGCCGAGTAATCTTGTTTTTGTTTCAAATAATCTTTAAAAAGACATGATTTTCGAATAAAAAATTAATCGAGCGAAAATTTTCCATTTATGTAACTGTCTTATTTATGGAAAGAAAAAGATCCAATAAATTATATAATAAAGTTACATTTTGATTGTATGCGTGAGTTTTTTCAGAATATTAATGCAAATTAACATACAATTTAGGGAGCCTCCTCTTAAATTGTCGCTGTTGTAAATTGTCGAGGTTCCTTATAAAACAATACTACATATTATAGTATAGATAGATAGTTGTAAGTAGCGTGGTTATCATTTCACACGCTTAATAGAAGAGTTCCATGATGTTTATTAGTTTTTAAGATAAAGAAAAATGATTCCTCCGAAACATATAGCAAAAACACTCTTACTACCTTTTTATGGCACTACCCATATATATATCACATCACACACACATACACGCACCCCCACACTCTAATATCACACTTACTTTTTTATTTCATACTTAATGCATACTTTCCACATAAGTTCTTACATGGCAATCTTATTATGTTTACAACTTTAAACATGGCTACTAGATATTCACAATTTATAGAAGGGGATCAAATGTAATCCGAGATACAGGTTTACCACCTAGTTCGGATGCAGATAGTCCTAATCTTTGTATATTACAAAGTTTAAGCCATTATTTACTGTATATTTTGTCCAATATTCAAGCCTGTAATTATCATCAGCCTATAAATGTTCCCACTGCTGGGACACAGGCCTCTTCTCTGTGAGAGGGAGTGGGCCGTAATCCACCACGCGGGCCCAGTGCGGGTTGGTAGATATCCCATGTCTTCGAATTTTTGGTTCTAGGACATGCCGGTTTCCTCACGATGTTTTCCTTCACCGTTTTGAGAGCAGTGGTGATGAAATAATTTACACAAAGTAAAGCGCCTGCCTGGGTTCGAACCTACGACCTACAACTCGTAAGTCGCGGCCATTACCAGTGGGCCACTACTGCTCACGCTCCACTACTGCTAAGTTTGATGTGTTCTTATTTTGGTGAATAAATCAAATAAATAAAATCAAGGAAGTGAGCGGCTAACTATACAGTAATTGCATTACTTTAGTGAAATGAAATGTAGAAAGTAAAACATGAAATGTATTCTTTCCTAAAGATAAGCTTTTAGACCACGTTCGCAAGGACGTAAAAATATCGCGGCGGGATTTTATTGCGCACTGGATTTTCAACTCTCGGTGCTAAGTAGAGCGTTGAAAATCCAGTGTGCGAAAAAAAATCCGCCGCGATATTTTTACGTCCGTGCTACGTTGGCTTATAGTTATTAAAAGCTATCGTGATTAATGAAAATTGTACTTAATAATGGTGTCGTAAAAGTCTAGATTTTATTGGCCATTTCTATAAATAAATATAATTTATAGACTAGAGAAGAAACATTATAAGTTACTAAGTTTCAGCGAAGTGATAAAACAATCTGTCTGATTTCGCTGAGTTTCTTTACTTAGAGGATTTACAAAATGTATTTCAAACTTAATTAATCCTTATGACGTGAAAACAATCCATGTGGTCATGAAAGCATACTTATGGAATTAGGGTTATTGATCTCATTTTAATCGAAATTGAGGGATTTTTAATAACAAGTAATGTCATGAAAATAGTCAAGGACCCGTACCCTAATTGCGTAATGCACGATCAATCACAATTTGTTTCGATTTGAAACAGATTGCTAATACATTGCTTCATAAGTTGGAAAAAAATCTGCTCGACAACGTAAATAACGCAATGAATGTTGTTGAACTGTCAAAATGAAACAAATTTTTCAAGCTCGATGTGTAGCCATGTGTACTATCGAAGAAACGCACATCACCGTAAGGACTATTTCTGTTTGTAGCGCTCGGCCGCTATGGAAAGTGGCCGTTAAACAGATGTGGTCATCGTGTTCACGGGATTTTGTTTTCAAACTGCAGATATATATATATGCCTTTCTTCCATATGTAACTAAAGATTTACATTTAAAAACATTATATGAAATTTAATTCAATAAATAAATGATATCCTCACTAGGCCCGCGCGATGGATGATGACCCATTCACAGTGAGAAGGTCCTAAGTCCTAGCATTTCGAACATTATAGGCAGTTTTAAATAATGTTGTGGATGTAAATAAATCAAATGTGTAAAATTACTTTAACAAGTTCTACCGTAATCATGAACCGTTTAATCAGAGAACTTAAAACGATTAATTACATGTCAATGCATCTCGGATTCCGGTTTGATGTCACACCCACATCATCTATATTTAGCCGGTCCGGCTATAAAACCGCAATCCGGGACGCTGACGGCAACAAATTATCTGTAATGTGCGCAGTCTTATCAAATACAGAGGTGTGTCTTGAATTTGATAAGGAGCCACGCGTATGAAGTCTTGGATTCTCAATTAAACTCAATCTATGAATCTTTGTAGATTTGATTTATTCATTAATCATTAGGCAATCTGTGATGTGATAAGATTCATTCGCCTTGGTGTTTGGAAGGCGTACGAGGGGCCAAAACTCGCAGAGGCCCCTTAGACAATTTTAATTGTTGAGCGACTAACCGACAATTATCCTTGTTTACTCTATGCAAGTATTGCAAGTGCACCCAAGGACAACCCCCAGTTGGTGCAGGACTATAGCATAAAATAAAAAGCGGCCAAGCACGAGTCGGACTCGCCCATGAAGGGTTCCGTAGCAGCAAGTAACATAATATAAAAGTTCTTGTAGTTCGTTGTAACTGTGATCAATGTTTTAGTGTTAGTGTTTTTTTTTTATTAAGTTATTGATAAGTAAACATTATACTTAGGTACCTAAATGATGGGATTTAGATGCGCTCCGCACCCGCTACCGATCAAGCCACGCCCCGCGCGAATTATAATTATTATTTACTTAGGCACCTATTACAGATTTATTATTAGAAAATAATGGTTCACGGTTTATGTTTATGAAATTAAATGATTTTTTTTTAATTTTTATATTTGAGTTGATTGAATGAAAGGTAAATTGCGGTTTACGATTTATGACGTTTTAAAAAAAATTACTTACTAGATCTCGTTCAAAGCAATTTTCGGTGGAAGTTTACATGGTAATGTTCATCATATATTTTTTTTAGTTTTATCATTCTCTTATTTTAGAAGTTACAGGGAGGGGACACATTTTACCACTTTGGAAGTGTCTCTCGCGCAAAAGATTCAGTTTAGAAAAAAAATGATATTAGAAACCTCAATATCATTTTTGAAGACCTATCCATAGATACCGCAAACGTATGGGTTTGATAAAAAAAAGTAAAGTACTAAATATGGGGAACCCCCAAAATTTAGTTTTTTTTTTCTATTTTTGTGTAAAAATCTTAATGCGGTTCACAGAATAAATCTATTTACCAAGTTTCAACAGCATAGTTCTTATAGTTTCGGAAAAAACTGGCTGTGACATACGGACGGACAGACAGACAGACATGACGAATCCATAAGGGTTCCGTTTTTTGCCATTTGGCTACGGAACCCTAATAAAACAGTTTTATTATTACTGTTTTAATTATTTATCTAATGAATGACTCATAATATTGAAATCATTTGCCTTATGTAAATGTACTTATCATGTGCCAAATCTTTCTATGTGGGGGGTCCATAATTCATAAAAAACAAACAGTAAAGATTTGTGTAGTATGACAACTGTGACAATTAATTTGAGAAGTGTTCAGTCAACTTTTGCGTGAAATACTACGTCCGTGTACACACGGCTACACATCAAGCCTTTCCAGTTTAAGCTGACCTCGCATTGTACGGAAATCTTATACAATGCGAGATCAACATAAACTGGAAATGTATAGCTTGATGTGTAGCTGTGTGTACATCTACTATAGTCCGGCCGTCGAGAGAATGCGTTCCTGACACCTGTCAGTTGGACAATTTCTAGTAGCAATAAGGATCAAATTCGCAAAACACATTCGTTAGTAGCTTATTTTTTGGACTTACATAAGTTTGTCAGTTAGATAAGTTAAATTAGTGATTATTTCTCGTTTCTTTCTTTGAAGAGCTTACTGTGAGTAGGTAGCGATACTGCGTGACGTCCAATGGTTTGTAGTTAAGGGGACGATAAGCGACATTTAATGATTTTATACTGAAGATGACGTCTAAACGAGTAATGTTAGTGATTTGGAAAAAATATATGTTAAATTAGAGCATTTTTCTAATATTTTAATATAGGCATATTTTTGATTATGTTTATATTACATAGTGAAATTAATTTGTAAAGTTATGTCTAACGCGGATAAAAAACTGAGAATGACGCAAAATCTATCGAGCGTATTTTTCTGAAAATTTCACCATTTTAAAGATAATTAAATTATTGATCTTTTAGTATACTTGTTTTATTAAAATACTTTTTGTTTTACGTGTAATAAATTAATAATGCGTCTAATTTGGGACAGCGCTCCTTGATGGGCGAGTCCTATTACTGGCTGGACATTAGACGCATTGCTTGAGCTCAGTACAGAACACGCAAGCTAACCATTCAAGGTCACTGTCATATATCTGCGTCTTAAGTTTATAGAAAGAAAGAATTTTCCCACTTAGTATGTGGATGAATTATAATAAGTTCCTGTCACTATTATTTACATAGCAGGTAGTGATATTAAAATTTACACGTCGGTGGCAAAAAACGAAAATTTAAAACCAAAGACACCGACAAAATTAAAGTTATTCTTCAAATAGTATTTTTTTTTTTGAAGTCGTTTGTTTTCTTTATGGAAAATGTTTTTTTTAATGACATAGGTATAATTGAAAATATTGATCACTAGTTCTGCCCGCGACTTTGTCCGCGAGCCTATACCTTCCTCATGAATTGGGCAACAATATTTTTTCAAATATGACTAGTAGTTCCGGAGATTACCCCCTACATACAAACTTACAAACGAACAAACAACCAAACAAAACAAACAAATTTTACATCTTTATAATATTAATTATTATATTTTTATAGTATTAGTTTCATCATATTCTTGTGACTAATATTCTTTAATAACTAATCGCCCTAAAAGTTTCCTGCTCAGATTTACAACTCTACGTACAACACGGCTACACATCAAGCTATTCATTTCCAGTATAAGCTGACCTCGCATTGTACGGAAATCCTATTCAATGCGAGATCAGTATAAACTGGAAATATATAAGCTTGATGTGTAGCCGTGTGTACAAGAAGAATTCTTCAAGAAATTACGTAAATAGAATTTACAACAGACATTGTGAGTACAAAACAATAAACATTGCGAAAACGGCAATATGCAGTCTTTATGAATTGTAAATTCAGTCTCTTCACTCCAGCCCGGAGTTAGGCCTTGTGTAAACAAAGCTTAGATACGACAATCGGCGATGCGATTACCGCCGTCAACTGTAGATAGTGATTGATGACCGATTTCAAAATAAATTATGTGGTTATAGTAAAATATTACAAGTGCTGTCTGTCGGCTATCGCCGTTTATTGGTTTAGTGACATAAATGTCACGTTTGTTTATGATGGACCTAGCTATGATATAGGCAATGTGTTAAGAGGTAGAACTTTTTGCGGTAAAATTTTCTAACAAAAAACTTTTCCCGTTTAAGCAGCACCTACGGTTGCAAAATTACGTAATTTTACGGAAAACGTTGGTAAAATACGGGTATTTTACAGTCATTTATATAAGTCACGGTAAAATTACCGGCGACTTATGAAGTTTTCAATTTTAATTTGTGCTGTCCTCGGCTCTGCCTCTGCACATAGATAATTATTATTATAATCCATGACATGGTGTGTTTCAAATCTTGAATTTTTGACTTAAGAATTAAGTTTTAGGGATTTTTAGTACGCATGAGTCGCACGAGCCCAGTTTTTTGTTTTTTTTAAAGTTCCAATACTGCTTAAATATCTCTAGCTTTCATTCAAATCCATTTATCCGTTATTAGTGAAGTAGGGATTTACACATGATGATACACACAAACACACTCACTTCCGTATTTGTAGTGTATGACTATGTGAGTACGTTTTTTACCGAAAATTACCATATTTTACCGTAAAATACCGTAAATTACGTAAAATAACATTTTTTACCATATTATACCAGGGTAATTTTACCGTTTTACATCCCTAATTGCGTAAAACACGATCAATCACAATCCGTTTCATTTTGACAGTTCAACAATATTCATTGCGTTATTTACGTCGCTGAGCAAACAAATTTTTCGAACACATCAAGCAATAGATTAGCAATAACTTTTAAAATGATTCAGATTATGATTGATCGTGTGTTACGCAATTAGGGTGCAGAACTAGGTAGGTGCCTAGATACCAAAGCGGGGAATCGAAGAAACCATGACGGATGCAGCCGTTCCGTGCAATTCACAATAAAATTGGAATGACGTAAAACCATTAGCCAGTCAGTGCAATGTAACTCTAATTTAATTGTAGTAAAGTATAAATTAGAACGATTGCCGTAAGATTGATAAAACTCAGAGCAATCATTCTAATTTATACCTTACCTTACCAAGATAAGAGTTACCTTAAAAATATATAGTAAAATAATGCAAGTAATTGTTAAATTGAGAAAGGTCAGGAGAATGATAATAAGTTGTTTAAATAACAATATATTACAATAATTCCGTTAGTACTGGATGTTTAAAAGCGCGACATTCTCGCTGCAGTGTTTATTTTATGCAGTTCCCTACGGCACGATTGTTGAAGTTGCAGCATAATGGTTTATTCATAAAAGAGCCACAAAACTTAATGAAAACATTCGACGACATTTTATTTATTTTCGTTCACGCTTCATAATATTTTATAATTTACTGTGGTAGGTTCCTAACGTTATTATTGTATTTGGTTTTAAGGTCAATAGCCCCAGAATAAGATTGGTGTAGGTAAGTTTCAAGTTATTTTCAATACTTGATACGTAATCATTTTTATCTGTGCCACTTTGACAGATAACCTGTCTCCATAATAAGAGGTCAGCGATATTCTATACCAGTATAAAGCTTCGTTCAGACTAGCGCGACGCGACACCGGATAGGCCTGTGTCCAAAAATTATTTTTGTGCGTCTTGTAGATTATTAAAAAATATTGAACACGTATTTTTTCTTTTTTGACGTAATAAAAAGATTACGGCTATACATTGAGTTAAAATGTGGCATGACGTCACGTCTTCCTAGATTTAATACTGCGTTGTGACGTAGCGAGCCCCCACTCCCCAACTTCTAAGTTATTTTTGATTAATATGATAAAGCAAAAAATACGTGTCTTATATTTTTTCACTATCTGAAAGACGGCCTGATAAAAATTCCTTTTATTTTACCTAGACAACTACCCTATTATTCTACCGTGAAGTTTTCTTCGCGCTAGTCTGCATGAGGATTTTCTCTTTTACTAACAAGTAACAAAAAAAATCATTTTCTGAATATTCAAAGTAGGAATTTTGTAAAGGTCTCTGGCATCTCTCTGGTTTATGTAATCTCTGTTATTAAACAGAGATTAATTTTGGAGAGGGTTTGAGGGAAACAGTGACGGCAAAATACTGACTTGTAAATACCAATTTGGTTTCTCTGAACTTCTGCCTCTGCCTGGCCTTTTCCCAACTATGTTGGGGTCGGCTTCCAGTCTAACCGGATGCAGCTGAATACCAGTATTTTACATGGAGCGACTGCCTATCTGACCTCCACAACCCAGTAACAGGGTAATACGATACCCCTTGGTAAGGGCAGTTGTCAGACTTTCGGGCTTCTGACGACCCGTAAGCCCGTAACGACTGTCAAAGATCCACGAATGACCGCCGGGACCAGCAGCTTAACGTGCTTTCCGAGGCACAGATGAGTCTCGGTATGTAACGATGGTAACCTATCCACGGACCAACCCCGGCAAGCGTAGCTTATGGATCGACCAGTGCGGCTGCTAATACTTAGCCACGAGTTCTTACGTCGACGTCTCACTAAACCTCTTCATGGTAACAAAATTATAGGTTACATCTATTATTAGTGCCTGAAAACTTAAATGCTTTAACACTTTACAGGAATTTTCCCGAACACTGGGCTTCAATCCTCTTTTTTAAGAACAGTCGATGTTCAAAAATTCCTATGGTTACTTCTCAATCCTGATAGCGAGAACTGATAACTTGATAAGTCATGCAGTCTTACCTTCATATTCATCTCGATGTTCTTCTGTGTGTTGACATCCATGACATCGAGCATGCGGCGCGACCCAACACACATCCTCACATCGTTCACCGTAAAGTTGCTGGTCGGGACCCTGTAACAAACAAAAATGTTTTAGCACAAAGTTTTTGAAGTGAAACTTCTTTAGGTTGGGCATTTATGAGATGGGACTAAACCATTGATTTTACGACACTGACGACACCAGCTTTTGACCATTAAAGACATCAACGCGTTGATTACCGTGGTGGATGAAGTAAAAGATATCAACGCGTTGATTACCGCGGTGCCAATTTTTATTCAAGTTTTCACTTCTGTCGGCACTCCCGGAGTGCCAGTTTTATTTTTTGGACTTGGTCCAGCGCACACACATTATTCACGCGACTTTCATCAAGGGTCTCCTTAATAAAACCGACATGTGACAAGACAAGCCACAATCCTACAATTAAGTATCAAGTTCTTTTATACGCGTTTACTTAGATTTTTTAAACGCGCGAAATTTGAAATATATCAGTGTATTGGCAAATAAATATAGTTGATACCCGATGTATCGGAAAAATCAAAATATCGTCGATATATCGGTATCGGCATCGGATGCACCCCTAGTAAATACAGGATAAAATTGAAAACATGCGACAAATTGAAATGGGAGATTCAGTAACTGTTACCTAATTGTTATTTCCGAAATATAAATTGTGAAAAAAAAATCGCGCACGACCAGCGGTGCCTTTGTGTCGCGTCGCGTGTCGCGCTGGTCTGAACGAGCCTTAAATTTATACTTGAATTTTTTTGTTTGTTTTAAATTTATTTAATTTTACTGGAACGCCATAAAATCGTGTCTACGTGAAGACAATAATTTAGTTTGCACTATCTAAGACAATAATTACACGATTTTTTTTTTCACAATTTATATTTCGGAAATAATAATTTATAATGATTAGGTAACAGTTACTGAATCTCCCATTTCAATTTGTCGCATGTTTTCAATTTCATCCTGTATATCGTATGACGCTGCCCACATCCAGTGGATTACCGCAACCTTTACCAGGTGGTCGGTCTACCTTGTTTGAAGACGTGCCCACGCGCGCTGCTTCAACAAGTATACAATTCATCGACCTTTATTCATTTATTGCACTACTAGTCTGGCCACGCTGTCTGCAATGGAATAAATGGGCAACCCCAAAGTTTTAAATATGGTATACTTTTACATCAGTCAGATATGTCAGTTTCGGGGTTTTAAGCAGATCTTATGATTTTGATATTTTGTCTTTTGATTTTTGCATAATAGATTATGTGTAATAGAGTACGTCGTACCTATGCTCTGCCTCCATACGATGACAAAATTATCAAATACACACTTGTATCGTGCTACAGTGACTATTCTTTACCAGGAATAAACCAGAATATAAACAAATAACCCATCAATAACAAAAAGACAAAAAAAGTATCAAATTCTTTTTTCGTAGGACAGGATGGTGTTGCAGTCTAGATTTTCAAATTCCACCGTTTTTTTACTTATGCAGACTTAGCGTGGCTAGACTTTAGCTGCGTCCCACGGTTTCACCCGCATAAGTCTCGATCCCGTGGGAATATCGGGATAAAAAGGCCATGATCTACCCATGTGTCAAATTTCATTCAAATATCTTCAGTCCTTTTAGCGTGAAAGCGTAACAAACTCACTTTTGCATTTATAATATAGTTAGGATTAGGATGTACTCACTAAGGATGTACTAAGACCAGGCTTAACTAATGAGTACATGACCTTAGCTGGTCGTTGTGGCGGTGCTTGAGAGGTCTACTTCCAGCTTCGGCTGAGATGATGTTTCACACAAACTTACAGTACGATACAAAATGTAATGTTATTATGTTAATTTTTAACCTAAAAAAAAACTTTTTACAAAAAAAAAACAACCGACTTCAAAAAAACACTACAAAGCTAAAAATAACTTTAATTTCTGAAGTCGGTGTCTTTGGTTTTGAATTTTCGTTCTTTGTCACCGACTTCCGAAATTAAAGTTATTTTTCACTTTGTAGTGTTTTTTTGAAGTCGGTTGTTTTTTTTTTGTAAAAAGTTTTTATTTTTCACTTTTCAGTTGTGATACACCTACCCCACACAAATTCGAATACCAATACCTGCTATGTAAATAAAAGTGACAGAAAGTTATCATATCATCCACAAACTAAGTGACGAAAAAATACGTATTATTGAAGCTAACTCAAAAACCACCCAAGCAAAGTTAATAAAATTTATATGGGACCACCTCTGAAGTATGATCTACCAAACAAAAAAAGAATCATCAAAATCAATTCATAATTGACGGAGTAATCGCGTAACAAACATACAAAAAAAAAAAAACAACATACAATCGAATTGAGAACCTCCTCCTTTTGGAAGTCGGTTAAAAAGAGGCTTTCAATTCGTTAGAATCTTATTTTTATTTCAGTAGATTTTGAAGCGTGATGGCGCGGGCTGTACGCATTAATCAGCCCGCTTTTGCTACTCAGCACAATATTATGTGGCAATATTTTTGTGGCTATCTCTCTTTTAAACCGCTTATTTACCAACTGAAAAGTACTCAAGTATAACCTCACTCGAAATAATAGCATCAAGTTCTGGGAAGCACTTCTGAAGCTTCAGGGGAAACTTTGGCAAGATTCGTAAGGCAGCTTTCGCTGTAAAAAGGCAACTTGGACCGAGTTGTTTACTTTATTGATCCGCCCTCGAAGTTACAAACGGCAAGATGTGACTGACATAACCACAAATAGGGTAGTTGCCTAGGCAAAAATAATAAAAAAATATTAGACACATATTTTTTGCTTTATCATATTTATTAACTTAGAAAACACGCATTTAAGTTGGGGAGTGGGGACTCGCTACGTCACAACGCAGTATTAAATCTAGCAAGGCGTAAACGTCATGCCACATTTGAACTCGATGTAGGTATCAACGTAATCTTTAGATTACGTCAAAAAAGAAAAAATACGGGGTCAATATTTTTTAATAATCTACAAGACGGACAAAAAAGATTTTTGGGCACAGGCCTATTCTACAACTTGGCTCTTTTTTTTTTTAGACTAAAAACTTCTTTAGGCGCGTTGGACATTTTTAAGATGGGACTAAACCATTGATTTCACCACACGGTAACGACACCAACTTTTGACCATTAAAAAGACATCAACGCGTTGATTCCCGCGGTGCGTGGAGTAAAAGACACCAACGCGTTGATTACCGCGCTGCCGATTTTTTTCAAGTTTTTATTTCTTCGGCACTCCCGGAGTGCCACTGTTTTTTTATACTGATAAATGTTTACTTGTTTTGACCGATAACTTGTATGTGTGCAAACTGTAAATATAAACTGGTTATTAATCCTTACATATTAATATTATAAAACAAAGTCCCCCGCCGCATCTGTCTGTCTGTCTGAACACGATAAACTCAAAAACTACCGAACGGATTTTCAAACGGTTTTCACCAATGGACGAAGTGATTCATGCAGAACGTTTTAGTGTATAATTCATTAAACTTTTGTGTAAATTGGCTGAAATTTGACGATTATTGTTAAAGATGCCGGAAAAAAAAAACATGCCGACTGGGAGCTTTATTGGCGTGCGCCGCGGATTGTTCATCTTAAAAAGTTCAACAAAAAAGTTCACGATGGCATATGTCTATCTTCTAAGGATGACCCACAATAACCATTTTTATCGTACAGAATTTGATAAAAATTTCATTGTTATTTCCAAAGCTATTTTGACCAGTATTATTCCCAAAATACAAGCTCTGGCTTAAGTTTGGGTATCAGTTTCAGTACCTAAAGCAAAAATAAATAAATCTGTATCTATCTGTGTTACAAATTTTTGTGAATGGTCCCATTTTGTGAAATAAATTAACTTTTAATGTCAGTATGGCAGGTGGCGTTCTGTAGTTTCTGCCTACCCCCATGGGAAGAAGGCGTGAGTTTATGTATGTATGTATGTAAATAAACTTTACTTTTTTTACTTTATATTGATCCTTATTCAATAAACTATGTTACTTAAATTGAGCATTTAATTTAGATTAAAAACCTTGACATCGTTTCAATTATATGAATGGTTTAAAAGATATCACAGATTCAAAATTACGCGTAACAAAATAATTATGTCATGTGGCTATTAGTTATGTAATCCCGGTATCGGTAGTACGTTCCCGTGGGATGTTTTCCGACATCCACGCGGGCGAAGCCGCGGGCAAAAGCTAGTTAAATTATATAGATTGGTTTGCTGAATTACATGGGGTTTTCCTAACTGTTTAATATTCAACTTTTGCATTAGGATATTCGTAAATTAATGTGCAGAACTTATTTGTTGCAAAGAAAACAAAACAATCAAAACTCGATTCAAATAATTTCTCGAAAGCACTTTTAAAGCTTCGAACATGTTTCGAAATGGGAAACTTATATAAAGTATTTTTATCCTTGTTGACGTCATAAAAGAAATCCGAAACAGTCACTATATTTAACTGAAACGTAAGTTACGGATTTAAGAAGATAATTTTTACATCCTAAAGGCTGAGCAAACAGGGGTCGGCTTCCAGTCTAACCGGATGCAGCTGAATACCAGTATTTTACATGGAGCGACTGCCTATCTCCCCCTCACAGAGAGGAGGCCTGTGTCTCAGCAGTGGGAACATTTATAGGCTGATGATGATGATGATGACTGCCTATCTGACCTCCACAACCTAGTTAGGTACTAGGTAACACGATACCCCTAGGTAAGACTGGTTGTCAGACTTTTGGGCTTCTAACTACCCGTAACGACTGTCAAAGATCTACAAATGACAGCCGGGACCAACGGATTAACGTGCTTTCCGAGACACGGAGGGGTCTTGGTATGTAAATATGGTCACCCATCCACTGACTAACCGCGGCAAGCGTAGCTTAACCTACTCGATTGACCCGTGTGTCTGTTATTACTTAGCCACAAGCCCCGTGACGCGACTCTAGTAGAACTATTTCCAGTTTTCCATGCAGTTTTCATAGAAATCATCTACCTGAACCACGTCGCACCGTCGCGTCGCGCCTGTCTGCAGGAGCCTTTATGCTAATTTCTGTACAATAGATTAAATAGAAAACTTAGTACTGATAAATTAAATTACTTTTCTGTAAAAGAATTTAACTTAAATATTTACTAACCATCGCTTATGCACAGACAGAAGATCTACTACTAATTGTCTTGCAAAATAGAACCGCTAGTATGCTATTTTACTTTTATTTACTTATGAGTGTTTATCCTAAAAGTTGGCAACGTCGCAAATAGCTGTCAAATATTTACCTGTTTTGATTAATTTGGCAATATTTATTGTATGGAAATCAGAAATGTGGCTAGCTAGCGAACTACAATATTGATTATGAAATGCAATCATTAATATCGTTACACCGAATATTTAGTCTTAAATGTAAAAAAAAGTATTTGGAAACTTTCGAAATGCATTTTTTAAGACGGTTACAACATCAAATTCAGTGTTATTAATTAACTAATTCCAACTCATTAATTCTAGTTCGCTAGTTAGCCACATTTCATATTTCCATACAGTAACTAGCGGACCTGACAGACGTTGTCCTGACCGAATACCGCCACCTATCGGGTCCGATTGTGAATCTAAACCATTCCCAGATCCCCTTGAACACACACAAAAAAATTCATCAAAATCGGTCCAGTCGTTTGAGAGAAGTTCAGTGACATACACACTCACAGAATTATATATATATAAAGATATTGCCAAATTAATGAAAACAGCGAAATATTTGACATCTATTTGCGACGTTGCCCACTTTCAGAATAAACGCTCTTTTGAGTTTTAATTTAGTTTTTTACTTTATACTTAGTAAAAAACTAAATTAAAATTTTAGTATTTATGCACTTTCTAGCCTTTAAGCACAGGTTCAACCTTGTTCAGGCAAATACCCATCTGTGCTCTATTTTAATTGTTAAGTTGTGTACATATTATATTGTAATTGTTACATAAATGTGCCCCTTTTATAAATAAACATTTACTTATATTATCATTAAACATTGAATGTTTTGTCCACAGTTTTGTCTCTACATTCTACCAATAGGTATTTGCTGTTTTTGAGCTTACAGCTTGAGCTTATTTTTACCCTTCTGCAGCGAAGCCAAAAAAACCGATCAAGAGCGAGTCGGACTCGCGCACCGAGGGTCCTTATCATTTTAAATTTTCATCAGCTAGGCTAATATTCGTCAGAGAATTTTAACACTGCGGTGTAGAATATTGCAATTTTAGATAAGCACCATCTCTTGACCGATAGTGGAACTAATGTAATTTATGTTGATGATTTTTGAAAAAGGGTGCTATTTAGAGACATCGTTTTATTTTTCCAGTAATCTTTACATAAACTTCTATAACATAGAATAATTTCTGATGTTTCTCTATGCAAACTTAGGAGATAGGGGGGAGGGTATTATTTTTAACATTTTTCGTCAAAAGTCGAAAACTATGCGGCCTAAAAAAAAGGAAAATGTTTGAGAATGTGCAAATATCGCTCTTTCATATGATACCCCATAAGCCCTAGTAGCCCCACTTCGAATTTTTAAGACCCCCGTTCAGTCCCAGTTGCAAAAAAATAAAAATAAATATTTCTTTCTTATTTGCAAAATAGGCAAACGTCATCTAAAACAATTCCAAATTTCAATTTGACAGCATTGGCAGTTCTTAAGATATCCAGCTGTGACAGACAGACAGACGACAGACTGAGTTACACCTTATGGGTTCCTTTTTACTAGTGATGCAACGAATACGAATACGAATATTCGTATTCGCCGAATAGTAGACATTTACCGAATATTCGTATTCGGCGAATACTAATACGAATATTTAAAAATTTATATGTTTGTACGCAAATCTAATTACTGGCAGACTTGGAAAACGCGCGTCGTCGGCACGTAAAAATACGACGTGTGCAAGGGCCTTAACCGCGACGGGGGACTCCCCGGCCATAGTTTATACAGTGCCGCGGCCCGGGAGTTTTCCTATCAATACGAATCATGGATTGATTGATTCATTCATTCCTTTCATTTCATTTGTCAGTCGAAAGCAAGCAAGAGAATATTGTTTTATTGAAGTGAAAACTTCTTTAGTATCGTTGTGATTTGAAAGTCGATGAAACGAAAAAGCGACAGTAAAAAGAGACAAACATAAATTCATAAGATTTAACGTGGGAGAAAATGAGATAGGAAGCATTATACAGTGTTTCTTATGTTTGTGGTTCTCTGAAGCTGAAGAATTTGTTTGTTTGCTTGAACGCGCTAATCTCAGGAACTAATGGCCCGATTTAAAAAATATTTTAGTGTTAGATAGCCCATTTATTGAGGAAGGCTATAGGCTATACATCATCACGCTAAGACTAATAGGAGCTGAGCACCAATGAAGAATGTTTCAAAATCGGGGGGTTTTATTTTTCCTTTTGAGAGCTTCCGCTGCGTGCGCTGCGTAAACGGTTAAAGTTTCGCAAAAATCATGTATGACAGAATTGTTTCCCTTTAAAAGTTCTAAAAAAAAAGTCCGCGACAGCATATGTCTATCTTTTAAGGTTGGCTCACTATAACCTTTTTTATGTTAACCAAATTTGTTCTAAAATAATGCATTATTTGCGAAGGTGTTTTTATAAACATGATATTAATCCTTATCTAATAAATACATTATTCATCACAAGTATTTAATTTAAAACAAAATTGCCCTTTACATCATTCGATTTCAATGAATATCTTAGGAGATATCGCAGTTTTAAAATAACATTGCAGCAAAATAATGATCAAGTACTGCGCGCGCATTTATGATGTGCATGAGGGGGAAGGGCGTGATATAAGATTATAAGACCCAGTACTTTTACCTAACGTTTTAAAGTTCCACTTTTACTGATAAAAGCGTGATGTATGCTGTTGCGGACTTTTTTTTAGAACTTTTAAAGAGAAACAATTCTGTCATACATGTTTTTTTTTTTTTTCGTTTTCTTGAAGTCAAAATTTTTGAAGGTTTCACTTCTACCACGTGTGAATTGCACACATGTTTATTTTTATTTTCTGAGGCTGCTGCGAAGTGAAAGAAGTTGAAGTTGAATAGAAAATGTCTTCTCGTAAACGAGATCAAAGTGACATATGGAAACACTTCGATAAATTACCAAGTAAGTAGTTATATGGTCTGTATTTCTTTTGTATGAACAAAAGGTAGGATAGTAAGTCCTAAGTAACTTAGACGAACGTTAGTAATGGCTGCGTCTATGTAGTACTAGACTATTAGTCTTTTATTACCATGGCGAGATATTCGTATTCGTATTCGCCGAATAGTAGGTTTGATATTCGTATTCGTAAAAGTAGTATTCGTTGCATCACTACTTTTTACCATTTTGGTACGAAACCCTAAAAAGGAGGGTTACTGCATCTATGTATTACGTATAATTGCGGCAGCGGAAGTTGTAAGTCTAACCGAGAAGGCTATCAAAATACTCCCGCCTATTGATGACCTTTTGACCTAAAACATATATTTTTTTAGTTCGGTTTAGGGTTACCATCCGTCA
Source organism: Agrochola lychnidis (assembly GCA_963680765.1). Lineage (NCBI taxonomy): Eukaryota > Metazoa > Arthropoda > Insecta > Lepidoptera > Noctuidae > Agrochola > Agrochola lychnidis. The sequence continues at coordinate 8,550,700 of OY796868.1, read as the reverse complement.
AGATTTGTCATTCGTCCGGACTTTTTGAAGGGTTTAAAAAAAAAAGTTGACTAAAAAACAGTTGTTTTCATTCTCTTGCACGATTAAAATCCAATGAGTTTACGATTGCATCAACTTAAAAGTATAAATATGTATGTGAACTACTGAATTAATAATAAAATAAATAATAAAATAATAAATAAAAAAATCAAGTATCTTGACTTAGCACACGAGGTTGTCGACATGTGGGATGTGGACTCTGCAATCATTGTACCGATAATCGTTACGGTTAATGGCCTAATAGCGAAGAGCCTCGACCGGCCTCAGGAGGCTCTCATTGCGCGGCTGGGTCAAGGGCTTGATTCAGAAAGCAGTACTAGACACGGCACGCATAGTGAGGAGGTTCCTCTCTCTAGAGCCCTGACCACCGGCAGCTTGGACCCTGTTCCTGATGCCGATGGGCCACTGTTTTTTATATTTTTAAATGTTTTTTTAATGATTTTTATAAAAATATTTAAAAATGTATTTAATATGTAAAAAAATGAATAAATGAGATAAATAATAATACGTAGCTATAAAAAAAAAGAAAGAATAAAAGTAAAATATATGGACTTTGTTTTGCAAAGTCGAGGTTATTTATTGCAGGATTTTTTTAAACTTCGTAATGACAACCCTAGTTCGGTCTCCCGAGCCAACGCACCTTTTCTCCGTACCGCGTTTCATCAGAACTGAAAGGAAAGCTTTTGCGTAAGAAATTCTTGTAAGATATCATGCAAATTGTGAGCATACTCGTTAAAATGATACAGGTTTCTTGGTGATTTCACGTTTGAACAGATGATAGGATTCATGTGAATATGGGTAAAGGAAGTGAATCCTTTTACAAAGTATACTTTTGATTCTCCTATTGCATAGAATCAAACATTCTTATAACCATAACAGAAAGATACGTGTTGTTGTCTAGTTCATTGCGCTATTTTATGCCATCTCAAATACTAGGAACTGTACCCTAACTGCGTAATGCACGATCAATCACAATTTTTTCGATTTGAAACATATTGCTAAACCATTGCTGCATAAGTTGGAAAAAAAATCTGCTCAACAACGTAAATAACGCAATGAATGTTGTTGAACTGTCAAAATGTTTTTTATTTTTTATAATCGTTTACGAAAATTGTTACGCAATTAGTGTACTGGTTGGATAGGACAGCGGCTGTCTTTACTAACTTTGACATTCAAAAAGTACTGATTTACAGCCGCATTTGAATAAACGAATTCAACTAGTTTCACTACGAGCCAGAACTAAGTTTCACTTGCACGAAGCCTCGGGTTTCGAGGATAACAAGGAAGAAGTTATCGGTAAGTAGTTGTTTGCTCTCTCAGACGATGAAGTTTGAATGTGTCAATAGTCTGGATTGTAAGGTTGTCCGGTCCCGTTTAAACTTCTCCGTTGTGCCTATTGTGCCTAACTTGTTAGGCTCCTGCTGTCCCACAGACAGGCGCGACGCGACTTGGGGCTTTACCCCAATTTATTTGAGGTAATAATACCAGCATGAAAATGATGATCAGCAAATCATCTTACGCAATATTGGCAATTTAGTTTGATTGCCGATTAAAAACTTGAACTAACATTATTAGTTTAACTAACGACTGACGATTGAATTAGTCTTAGTCGGGTAAAAAATATAAATAATCGATTGTATTAGTTACTAGAAGGGTAAAAAAAAATCGATAACATTAGTTACCAGTAAGGTAAAAAAAACGATTGCATTAGTTACTAGTAGGGTTAAAAAAAAACGATTGCATTCGTTATTAGTAGGGTGAAAAAAAAAACAGTTGCATTTGTTACTAGTCGGGTAAAAAAAAAATCGATTGAATTAGTTAATAGTGTGGTAAAAACAAATAAGGGTTCCTTGTTTACTACGAAACCCTAAAAATCGATTGAATTAGTTTTAGTTTTCAATTTTGATAAAAAATTTGATTGAAATAGTAATGTCAAGGAAAATGCAAAAAAAACGATTACTCATTAAACAAATGGTTCATTCTTTTATTATTAGTCATACATAGTGTGATTTACATGATGTATGTAAATAGATATTTAATCAATTGTATACTCTCTCTATGTTGGTGCAACCACCATTTTTATATGTGTTTACATTTTTTTTTTCTGCTATTCTTTTACTAGCAAATAGCATTACTTACATATAATCATACAGATGAATTTCTCTGCTGAACATTATAATAAATTGGTTTTCGACGTCATTTCCGATTTACTATAATTATGTATTCAAATTGTTTTCATGACGATTCTTTTCTCAAACATCTCGTCGACTAGTTTGTGTGATTTCGATGAGTTGGTCATAGTGGCATAGGAAAACATTCGTTCTACTACTGGTTCCGATGACGGCATGGGCGTATTGTACTTCACATACACAGTTTTCAAAAGAAGAGATCGATGCAAGTTAGAATTATAGATGCAAATAGAAGTGCTTTCTATCTTTTATGTTCTTTGATTTCGGTCTTTTTTAGGATTTTTTCAACAAAAAGACAGCAGGCTGTTTGACGATTTTTTTTAAATATATATTTTATTTATTCATTCATTCATTCAACATTCCGATTAGGCGTACCATTTCGATATTTGAAAAGTCCTGACAAAAAGCCTGACATTTGCAAAAAAGACCGGATATTTAACTTTTCAATCTTATTTTTATAATTTACCTTTTTTAAAGAAAATCCCCTTGAATCGAAAAGTCCGGACAAATGAGAAGGCCGGCCATAGTCCGGACGGGGGGCCAAAAAGCCGGATATGTCTGGATAAATCCGGACGGATGATAACCCTAATTCCGATAACATATCATTTTTATTTTGTTTGTAGAATTAGAATCTTTAGATTTACTCGACAAATCGCCAAATAACATGTGTATTCCTATGCAAACAATGGTGTAGTGAAACGACGAAAATAATAAGGAATGAAAAAAAAACAAAGCACATCAGCATGTGGGGGGGTGGTATTGTTGGATCCCATAATAGATGTTTCTTTTTGCTATCGGCAGAGAAGAGTGGAGGGAACTAGTAACACATACAAAGATACGTTTTATGGAGACAAAAACTATTTATCTTTTAATATTGACACTCACTAAAGCTTAAGACGGTACCGAGCTTTTTATGCACACAAACATGTTTCTATTAAGCTTATTTGAAGTAATAAACAATTAAATAAAAATGTAGGAAAATAAATTGGTATTATTGGGGATATAAACTAGAGATCATCCGCGATGGAAACACGATTTGATAAAGTTGGCTCGATAGAATAAATTCACAAAGTTACCTCTTATCGAGTAATTTTTTTTCTCTATTTTGCTACTTTATAAGTAAATAAGTAAATTTATGTTTTGATTCATTTACTAAAATAAAGTTCATAGATAACTCCAGCGTTTGTCCGCGTTAGTTTTTTATTTAAGAGCAATATGATGAAAATAACAACGAAAAACTTTGAAAAAGTGCAAAAGTGTGGTTATTTTCTTTACTCTTTACACGTAAAGAAAAAGACAGAGACAAAGGCAAATGGTCGGAACGCTCTTAAATAAAAGTAAACAAATCGTAAAAGGGTTTTTATAGATGACATTTTCTTGTTTAAAATACGTTTTAACCAAATAACATTAATTTTCGATTTGTACGAAAGTTTCCTCTTTTATTAATGTTTTTTAAACTTTATAATTTATTCTTAAACTACTTTTCGTAGATGTAACTACTGCTTGAGCACAATTTTGTGTTGGATTTATAATAATAATATAATATTTTTTATTGTCTATTTGAAAAGCCCAAAAAGACAGGTTCTCTTAACGTCAACGAATTATAACGTTGCTAAATTGAAGAGTACAAATGTGACGTAACATGACAACCGAAGTGACAGGTATTACGTTTAGTCGGTTACTTGACTCGCACTAGCACTCTCGTCACGTGTTTTTTTTTTAACCAACTTCTAAAAGGAGATGTGTATATGTGTGTATATATATGTGGTATGTTAGACACTTGAAATTTTCACAGATGATGTATTTCTGTTGCCGCTATAACAACAAATACAAAAAAAAACAGAATAAAATAAATATTTAAGGGGCTAATACAACAGACATGATTTTTTGCCGTTTTTATAAATAATGGTACGAAACCCTACGTGCGCGAGTTCTACTCGCACTTGTTTTTTATAAAAAAAAAAATTGTTTACCTTTATTAATCTACCTAAACCAACTGAGTATAAATCGTAGTCTAGCGATGCTTCATTACTTCATTAGCAACGATTCAAACATTTCTATAGAAACAACTTCAATATGCATCATACACACAATTTCCCTGAAGTCGTTTCCCTCTTGTGAACATGTCGACGAGACGGGAATATTTTCCATCTTATATTGCACTTGGGATTTTCCAATAACGTAAATATCATCCGTATTATCTGGATACTTGATGGAACGCCAATAAATTTAAAATAATGTGAACAGATTTGTTTTATAAGAATCCAGTTAATTTATTTGACCTGCTAATTTGTTTCATTTTGACAGTTCAACAACATTCATTGCGTTTAGGGTTGCCATAACCTAAATTACGGGCCCCAGACAATAACTTCAAATACCCCAGACATTTGGGTGAAATGAAGATTTTTCACCGGACGCCCTCGGATTTTTACTACAGTAAATTAAGCCGTCGTTAAGTTTATAGGTAGTTTTATTTTTATTAATAGAAAATCAACTTAAGCCTCAACAATGATAAGAGTTTATAATGTTATTTTAATTTACTATTTTTATTTCAAATTTCATTACATATTTTGTTATTTTTTTTTTGTTAATATAAGTAAAATAATCAATATCATAATCATTTGTAAAATATAGAATTAAGATTGTTGTTTTTTTTTTAGTTTATGTAGGAAGGCTGCCGATCCACATTAATGTACTTTTTAATTTTTGTTTATTTGGTTGTATAATTTGTAGATATAATTTTTTTTTTTACTTTTGCATGCCGTAAGGTAGAGTGTGTTGGAACTGCTTTTACAATGTTAACATCTGATTTTGTACCCACATTCATTGCAAAATAAATAATTCTGATTCTGAATACAAATAAAAGGCTTAATTTACTAATCAATTGTACTTACACTATTCTCTATCTGAGGTATTATGGTAACAAAAGTAAAATTTAGGAACGCTCGTCTTTTTGGCACCAAAAATGGGTCATTTGCCGCGCGGCGAATTTTTAACTATGATAATGCTTTAATTTCTTACAAATAAATTAATCGGATTACCTCTGACACTATTTAAAAACCCCGCCCGGACGCTCCCCGGACGCCCTCCAAACTAGGACAAAACCGGGGAAACCCGGATGGATGGCAACCCTAATTGCGTTATTTACGTTGTTGAGCAGATTTTTTTGCCAACTTATGAACCAGTGGATTAGCAATCTGTTTCGAATCGAAACAAATTGTGATTCATCGTGCATTACGGAATTAGGGTACTGATTAACACTGCTCGTGGCCCACGAGCAGACCCGTTGTTAACCCACGAGTCGTGGGTTAACAACGGGTATTGTATCGGTCGATTCTAAACACAAAATTTTTGAAAACTTCATACTTCATAGGTGTTTCCATAATTATTACAAACTAGCTGACCCGAAAGACGTTGCCCTGTCTCAATAAATATAAAACCCCATAGAGAAAAACAACTTCAGGTTTTCCCTTCCAATTTTCTGGGCACCTTTCAAATAATTTTTCTTAAATAAATAAATTTAAAAACATCCGAATTGATAACCTCCTCCTTTTAAAAGTCGGTATTCGTTTGTTTACAATTTTTTTTTTAATACCCATATCGGTACAGCAGTTCTCAAGTGATGCATTTACCAACGAACAGTATTCCAATTTTATATAATCCTTTTTCCAAAGTTGTGCCACTTTTACCAAAAACTTAGATAAAGAACTTCAAGGTTAAAATCGAAGGCGTTCCCCACGACAACGTGGAATATTTACGGAAGTAGTTTCATATTGGAATATTTTCTTTCCATACATAAAACTCAGAGTTAAGCTTACACCGATCCTTACACGAAATAGTGCTTCAGAAAAGCAATAAAGATTACTTTACAGATAGCAACATGGAACGTGTAAGAATTATATTTTTGCTTGTGTAAACTTATCTTTGAGCTATTTCATGCATAAAATATTATTGTATTATCGAGTTCTATCGACTACAAAGTACCCACTGCAGTATAAAATAAGGAACAATTGTGAGAAATGAAACTTGAGACTCCTTAGCCTGATGCAAGTGTTGAAAACTAGATGCACCCCGCGGTTTCACCCACATAAGTCTCGATCCCGAAGGAATATTCAGATAAAAAGTATCCTATATCCTAATCCAGATCATGGTCTACCCATATGCCAAATTTCATCCAAATCTGTTCAGCCGTTTTAGCGTGAAAGCGTACCAAACAAACAAACTCACTTTCGCATTTATAATATTAATATAGTTAGGATGTTTTGTTTACAATGAGCTTTTTACAGCGTAAGAAAAGAATACATTATTGACTACGCGACTAAAGTTTAAATGAACTAATTAAAATTGAACTTTTAAAGAACTAGCATGTGAAATCGTTACACTATGCTAATTGCTACTTAGTATGCAAATCAGGTTTAATGGCGATCCAGCCAGCCGGTATCGTTAACAACGACAAAAAAAAAGCGAAGGAGGTTCGAACTTTACGCTCTTTTTCGTCCTATTTACAGTTTTACGGTAGTGTACCTCCTTATTTTTGGAATTGACAATACTTGGAAAGCACAATAGGGATGCTTAATAATTCATTAGTTTCCGACTAATGATAAAGCTCAAGACTGCGTGGGATGTTCTAGCAGTCCTCATCCGCATACTCGTTCTCGCCGGAAGGCAGGGCCGTCTTTACCCGGGGGTGCAAGGGGTGCGTAGCACCCGGGCGCTAGGTCTTACGGGGCGCAAAGCGATCGAGTCGATGTCGATCGATTTGTTTTGAAATCGAACGTGGACTTTTCTGTTTTCTCTATTTGTGTTTTTATTATTAACATTGAAATATTCTCCTTCTACTAATAATTCTACTAAGTAATAATTGAACTAACTATATACAGAGGATATTCATTTTCTTAACTTAAAAGCCAGAAAAATTGAATTTGGTGTTTGAAAATGTACTTTATTTTATTGTGGAGTAAGTACTACTTAGAGACTTTAAAAAAATGGAACACAAAAATTTAGTTTTTTTTTTTCGTTGGCAAGGGGGGCGCACGCTGATGTTCGCACCCTGGCGCCCAATATAGTTAAGACGGCCCTGCCGGAAGGCTTACAAATTATGAAAATTTTGTGCTCATACACACGAGTAGGAGTGAGGCATATTTATCGTAACAGGTAGAAATAACAGATATTTAAAAATAACAATAGTTCCTAACAACATAACTGTTATTTAAAATAACAGACCCTCAAAGACTGTTACGGCGGCTGTTACTTACATACACACTCACACAAGGGAAGAAATATTGCAAGGTTATCAATTTCTCTCTTCCTCATTAAGGAATGACCCTTGCTAAAAAGAGAAACACCTATTATTTACTTCGAAATATGTTTAGCTCTGCTCAAAGCGGACAACTACGTTAAAAAGAGAAGCATTAGTATTTATTATTCCTAAAAATACAGTTGGTGGTCTTACAAAAACAAACATTTACGAAAAAGTGAATCCCAAATTAGGTCGTGTTACCTTTTACTGACCAGTTACCATTATAAAAAAACTTAAAACGAATAGAAATAAAGAATATATTCAATTGATATTTAAATACGTATTTATCGTCCGTAGAAAAATAACAGTCTGTTATTTAATAACAGATATTTGGATCTGTTACTTTTGTGTAACAGTGATAACAGATATCGTGTTTAACCTGTTACAACCCATCTCTACACACGAGCGGCACGCACTCAAGAACTCGGACTCGCGTGTATCATGTAAATAAGCACTTATACAATGTCTGTAAACACCATTTCTTACCCAGTTGATACATTTTTAGGGTTCCGTACCTCAAAAGGAAAAAACGGAACCCTTATAGGACCACTCGTGTGGCTGAGTGTCCGTCTAACACAGCCAAATTTCTCCGAATCTACTGGACCAACATAGTTGAAATTTGGTACACATATGAATTTCTGTGACCCAACACGGACGTGTAACTTAAATAAATTAATTTTGAATATGGGGGTCACTTTTAGGGGGCAAATTGGAAATTTAATGACATTCCCCTTATCTCCGAAACTACAGCCTAAAATTTTGAAAAAAAAAAACAAAGTATGTCTATATATACTTATAGATTACAGGAAACCTATAAGAAGTCTATGGTCTTAAAATAACATGGTGAATCTCCCAATATTGTGCGTACAAACGTGCGTGCGTAAAATTTTCAGTTATGGGAGAACATGTCGCCTGTAGCAATTAACATTGTCGGATCTACATTTTTGCAATTTTTAAATTAGTGCTTTAAAGGTCTTAGAATAAATTATAAATTTAAAAATCGCAAAAATGTATATCCGACAATGTTAATTGCTACAGGCGATGTTTTTCAACTACAATGTTAAGACTGTCCTTGCGATAAGTTCATCTCAACTACGGAACCTTTCATTGCGGGTGTTCCGACACGCTCTTGGCCGGTTTTTCTAGATATCTTCCTTCAACCAGTACTAGACTTACTGACTCGAGCTTGGCAAAGACATAATTAGCTTTCTTTGTATTCGTCATAATTCCTATAACAAAACTTTTGGGTTCAGAGTATTTAATAGCCAATTAGCCTGTACGAGTCATAAGACGAACCAATACAATTATTATTAGATATCTGAAAACGTTGTTTATATTACCTATATCTAGCTGCATATACGAAAGTCACAGAAATACTCGGTTCTGTTGACAGAATTCGACCTGAAACGACTTAAAATAAGCTTATCAGAAAGCGTTCTCAAGGAAAAACAGTATATACAATAACAATACATTACTTGCTATTTTTATTCTTACAGCGGTTTCGTTATGGCGGCCTACCGCACAAGTGATAGCAATCTATTCCTCTGATCGTACACGTAATGTGAATATTATTATAGGCACCGGCGATTCGTAATCGATTTGTTTCTCTCACAATCTATTATTGACCACACTATACAACACAATAGTGTAGTTAAAAAACAGTAGAATGCCAATTGATATTTTATTTTAAATGCATTCATTCGTTTCATAGAATTATACATCAATATATGGTTATACCTACTTACATAGACATAATGAAGACATTTTTGGATTTTAAAATATTGATTATTATTCTATGACTTGTACCAGTACAACCAAATTTTTTATTTGTTTGTGATATAATGATATAGTACCTGCCGTACCTGGGCTACCGAGCTTTGCTCTGTGCTGTCTGCTAGAACCAGGGATGTAACGGATATCCGTATCCGCATCCGCAACTGCGGAGCCTCCGCATAAATTTTGATATCCGCAAAACATCCGCATCCTCAACTTTTGATTTTAAAAGCTCCGCATCCTCATCCGCATCCTCATAACTTCTATGAGGATGTGACCCTACGTTGTTCGCACAAATAGTGAATTTTTTAAAACTCGCGCCGAGCCGAATGGCCCACCCATTCCAGTTGGCGCAAGTTTATAAAAACACGTGACGCGACACAGAGACACCGCTAGTCGCGCGTTGCCTTTGTGTCGCGCCTGTTTGAAAGAGCTTTTACGCGTTCCTATTGGCTGAATTCGCAATGTCTTAGTCCTATGACAGACGATCGGCCGCACGACACGACACATGTCTAAGGGTGAGTCGTTACGTGATTTTCGCGAAACGTAACGTAACTATACTCCATTTGAAATAAAATTAAACATTTAACTAAACCTTTTTTACAGTACGTTCAACCGATTTAGACTTCTATTGCGTTGGTGGCATGACAAATGGCAGCTGCAGTAAACAGTTGGTATTGTAACCACTTTTTTGCTTTTAATGACATCCTTATGCCTACGGTATAGAAGGCAGAATCGGTTGAACGGACTGTAAAAAAAGGTTTGTTTCAATATCTAATCTTATTTCAAATGGAGTATAGTGACTTCGAGGACGTCACCGGTTTTGAAAACTAGTGATTTTAGTAACTAGTTATTTTTCAAATTCTATTCGGTGATTCAACACGGTGATTCTATAGAAGTATTACAGTTTTTGCGAAACGAAAATCTAAATGATTACTTACGTAATACGTTACATATCACAAGCTTTAAGTTTTTGGAACGAATAAGTTTTTGTAGCTACATTATGCAGTTACATTATTAACGTAATACTAAAGTTATTACGCGCGAAAGAAATATATTTATGTGTGACTCGAAACTAGTTATTCCGCTACATGTCACAGTTTGAGTTACTGGGTGGCAGGTGATGTGTTATTGTTTACTTTTTGTTCGCTCGTAGAAGTCGGTAGAAGTGAAGTTTTTAGCAGGCGAATTACGCTACAGTAACCTACCAAATGATTACCTACAACCTAAAATACAAATACAAATACTTAAAAAAAAACAAGGGCTATTTTTTGTACGACATCCGCACCCTCATCCGCATCCTCAATAAGGAATTTTCCAATATCCGTATCCTCATCCGCATCCTCAAACCCGATTATCTCGATATCCTCATCCGCATCCTCATCCGTTATATGACATCCGTTACAACCCTGGCTAGAACAGTACTTACTAATTCCATACTACCATGATAATAGGTGCTTACTAATTCCATGCTACCATGATCATTATTCTAATGTCAATAATGTCATGTCATTATTCATTATCTTGTTCTAAACTTTGGGCGACCGAGTTCTGCTCGCGTGAAAATACGGAGAAAACTAATTTTCCCAGATATGAGACCTAGCTAGATCGATTTTTCGCCCCCGTAAACCCCTATATTGCAACTGTCATCGAAATCGTTAGAGCCGATTTCGAGAACGTAAGAAACCTTATATATACGTACAAATATTGCTCGTTTAATAGTATAGGATTTAAATAACTAATGTAACAAAAAACAAGTGTTAATAAAATGCTTAGGACATTCCTGGAATAGATTAGGGCTCTACCAAAAAAGGACAGACGAATCAACTTTTTTACCGAAGTCAACGTGATAAAAACGTAAGAGATAAGAGATCCCAGTCTGGCGATTGTAAGTCTTCTGAAGACACCGCAGGATACCAACTTAGCACTTAGGCCGGTAATACACAATGACAATCAAGTTATTCGTCAAAATACTTTGTCAGAGAATTTTCAAGGGACTGCCGAGACTTTTTTGAAACACGTTTTTTAAGCCTGCTTTATTTACGACGAAGTTCGTTTATAAACCAGATCTGGTAAGAAACAACTAACATATTTATTTAGTGAATGACTGAACGCTTACACTTCAGGGTTCCATGCTAGCACAAGATTGAGTAAGTAGGTACTACCAATTTATTGGTGCAGACTGCAGATGCACTAACCAAAAGTTTGAATTCTAAGTTTTTGTCTCTCATCAACTGACTAATTACTGAATAGTATGGTCTATTCAAAAAGTATTTAATGAAAATGTAAACAAATAGATCAGAACACGTACGCTCTAAAGTGCCATACATGAGCCTATTTGACGTTCAAAAGTGCCATACATGGGCCTATTTGAAATAAATGATTTGACTTTGACTGCTCTGTGGATGAAAATTTGTAGTGCCACTTATTAGTGCTTTGCCTCAATCCTTAGACCAGAAATTCTAATTTTAAATCAGCTTAAAATGTTTTTCATTTGGCAACTACCTGGCCCGACAGACGTTGTCCTGCCGAAATTTCAATATCATCTTGAGTTCATACAAATCTCATTTCATTTTCCTAGAATTTTTCAATTTTCTAGGCATCTTTTACCATTATTTCTCTTCCATAAAAACCTAATTCGGACTATTACGAACATTTTAAAACAAAACTACACAGGATAATTTTATAACTTCAATTTTCGTCTATGATTTTTCAATTACAATTTTTTTTAATCCTTCATATACTTGTACATAATATAAATATCGTAGTGTTAGATTGTATACTGTATTTAATATACATTATGTAAATAAATTCAACGATAATCCGAAATTTAAATTCATAGTCACAAGAAATTTTATAAAAAGAGATTATAAACGTTGAAACCTTCTAAATACTGATTCCCTCTCGCTAAATTCCTATTGTGTAAGAATTTGACCTGTACCCTAATTGCGTAACTCATTTTCGTAAACAATTTCGCGAAATTTGTTTCATTTTTACATTTCAACAACATTCATTGCGTTATTTACGTTGTTGAACAGATTTTTTTTCCAACTTATGAAGCAATGGATTAGAATTCTGTTTCAAATCGAAACAAATTGAAATTGTGTTGTATTACGCAATTAGGGTGCTGAACAGGGTTTGTGTACATTTTCGTCATATACTTATAGAACAGACAATAGATGTGCCCCTAGTTAAAATCTACTCAGGCGACTCACAACATTAATATATATATTATATCTAGTAGGCAAGATAAGTTCCAATAGCCCAGTAATTGAGGACGAATACGATCGTAAGATAATAGGTGCCGAGATAAAACACTTGGTGCACTTTACGACTTAGTTCAACGAAACAAATGATTAAAACCTGTTGAGAGAGAATGTTTGAGCTTTATTTCGGCGTGTTTTACGTTAATTTGTTGAATTGCAGTTTCATTTTTGGATATGGGTAGGATGTGGCTTGGCAACAAAGGGTCAACTTCAAAAGTAAGGTATCTTAAATCTCCATATTGGCTTTGTTTACATCTTTTGATTTAGAATGGTTGCCTTACACATTGTCATTTCGAAAGATGTGGAAGCAGCTCTTTACAAAACTTGTTTCCGTTTCGTTAAAGTTCCCTTATAAAAAGCTTACTCATCTAACAATAGAGCTTTTTCATATCTTAACTACCTGCCCAAACCAAGACAAAATCCTAAGACATTTTTGTTTAGTGAATTTAAACATGATCAAAAATGAGCGGCACTGTATGTAGATAGCCTGAACAGTTGAGTTTTTCATGTAAACAACGATGGCGGTGTGACCCGACCATAGACAATAGCATGTAGTTCGCACTCATATTTATGGCGTGACCGCGGATCAGCGCGTAGAATCAAACTAGGTTAGTGAAGTCCCGATACGCGATACCACTGCTACTCGTGGTATCTCTGTAATTATTTCCGTCTGTCATCGTATACGTATAGGTAACATGATGGTAACTTGCGTTAGTCGATTACGCACTGTGTTAGTCAACAGTCCATACCATACTCCATTGAAAGTGCACCAAAGCTCATGGTATCGTCCGTACGCGTGCCAATGCATAAATTATTTTAAAAGTGTTAATGTGTTTCCTATTATTGCATGATGCGTGGCAAATGTTATAGTTTAAAGTCTGCATTGTCTATGATGACTATTGATGACCATTTATAATCATACCTCCCGAGTTCCCGACATCATGAACAGCAGGTGTACTTTTGTAGTTCAATAACCACAGGTTGATAATAATAATTCAATATCAATGAAGGGGCAACCCAGCCGTTATCTTTCGTCATAATACGTAATACCTACGACGAATATTTCCGGCATTAGTTATTCCATTATTGTTAACATTTATTTGGCTAATATTGGTATTCAGAATTTTAATGGTACTAACATAACCAGTACGAGATCAGGGGAACTAATATCCACCTGGCAATTGGTCGAAAATAATGGTAAAATGAAGAAGATAAAATACAAAACTGCATGGACTGAAAAGTACACCATTTGTTCAAAGATAAACAGTTTAAAAGCTAAGGGACTTATTGTAATCCTTTGAGAAAATAGATGCTCGAGGTATCAGTATCAACAACACATACATACCAACAATTCCTAATATAAAATAAAAACAAAAGGAAAATCCAAGTACATACCTGAGTCCCAATCCAAGTTTCTCCTTGAACAGCAGCGGAGTAGTAAATCCATTCTTCTGTAGATATGACACAGTCAGGTCTGTTCCATGCATATCCAGCACTGCACCAGAATGCTCAAATCTTGGGCTCTCCAGTTTGTCAGCCAGGGAGAAGCCCCGGCCACCTTCAGCCTCATCGTCGCCCAAGGCCCATTCATCGGAATATAGCTTGCGTTGTTTGCGTTCACGCTAGGGAGAAGACAAGAAATGTTTACTTTTCTGTTTGTGGGAATATTATTTGAAGACTACAGTTTCCAAAGGTCCTAAGTGTGCTTACTTTGAGTTTGCTTTTTAGTGACATTATTGCTGACCTGTTGTTTTCACAATGATGTGGCAACTGAAATGTTTTTGTTCAAGAAGAACTTTGTTGTGCAATAATTCTGATTATTGTGTCAATTCTTATGATAATAGGAATATTAATACTAACTTTTCAACTAAAGTACTGCCAGGAATTTAAAACTGAAAACATGTTACATAACCATCTGACAGCTGAACGGGATGCTTATTTTATTCTGTACCTATATACTAGTTTGCGAGGCTATAAATTACCACTATTCAAACAAAACTGAAATTATTAAAGTACAAAATAATGACTATTGGTGTATAAAAATGTTGGCAGAAAATTTTATTTCCCAACCAAATCTAATCTTGAATTAATAATTGCCATTAATTACATTGGTATAGTAAACACCATGAAATATTAGGTTGCTTGGATAAAAATATAATGTCAGTGTTATTGTAGATAGTAGTATGTATGTTTGCCCCATCTGTAAAATTTGCTCAACTACAACAGTTGACAATGCGGCGCGCTGAAGTGATTAGTGACTTTCACTTTGTATCACCTTTTGTGACAGGTTTTGTGGATGAATTTTCTTTATCGTTTTCCGATCGCGTACAAAAAATGCATCTGCAAGACTGTTTTGCGTCTCGCATTCCGAAGTAGGTTATTTTTTTACAGCGAAGGCCAATGAAATACAAATAAAAGATTAAGTGAACCTAACTTGGTAACAATAAAACTTTTGATGCGAGGGCTGTTTGTGGTTTTGGCGTAACAAAGAGCGTTCGGTCGCTAGATTATCGTGTCGTATCCTATTTAAATCAATATGCAAGTGTTTTAGACGATCGACTCTCGCCCAGCGTGTAATTGTTCGACGGAAGATTAGTCAAGTAATAAAGTAGATTGCTCGCGAACAGCGAGCGGACTCGGGCTCGACGTGTGGCCGCAGCGCAGCGCGCACGCCCCTGTCCGCCTGCTCTCCGCCAGCCCGCGGGAGGGAAACGCCTTCGGCACTCTGTCCCTACCAGATGCCCACAATGCCTCGTGCGCCGAAGACGTCGCTGGCGCGCGCAATTTATTGTCACGTCTCTCATTATCATCGCCGCTGAATCGCAATGCCGCGATCTCCGGAACTATTATAGATTTTGACACCATCTCGCATGCGCGAATGCATACGGCCGCCGCGTTTTAAACTCGGCCGCGGCGTGATCACAAAAAACTGAGTCCGATGACCCTCAATGACTATCATCACACACAAAATACACATTCACAAAAAGATTCCTATCGTCATCCTGTAACTTTCGTAAATCGATACACGATGCAGCGATGCACCATTTCATGTTTACGTGATCCCAGATAAAGCCACCATGGCGTCACCCGGGACTAAATACGTAAAAATCTAACAATAAACACTCACCAGCTGTCTTGGAACTTGTTTTTTAGCATTCGGCAGTGTTTCCGACATGTTTATGTTAGTCAGAAACACTGCACCACGAAATTAACACTATTTTACGTAAATATTTTACACGGAGCACGAGAAAAAGTAACGCAATCCACCATTTGCAATAGTCGACACTGCTGCCAACCGTACGGCGAGCAATCACTCCGGTAAACTACTGGAGGTTGGTACAACATGAAATGCCCTATTGGTTTATTTATGAAATATGTTGGCGGGAGCGTTCAAAACATCGCAAAACCATTGTATTTTAGCTAAAATCCAATAAAAACATTATTATATGCATACATATTTTGATTTGATTTTTTTCCTTACAAAACTAAAAGTACTATAAAAATAATGCAGTATTGTACAGATGATTTCGATATCAAACAGGTAAAGCAACAACTGGTCAAAGCCCAAGTCATTACTGAGTTAGGTCAACTGACTAAATTATAATTTATAAAATAAAATAAGTGCCGAGCTCGACATCCTGAATTATTAAATTCATAAAAATTTCAAAAATGATAGAATAAACACTACGTTTCGATTATATTACTAACCGGATGCTAGATAGTACGCTAGGCCTATGGGTTGACTGATTGCTGTGGCCGGAGGCTTGTCAGTCATCATGATAGTTTTCATCAATGACGAATCTTTCAGGAGGCTGTACACAGTGCTATAGTTTTGCAGGTCTACTACAATACGATACGTACGATTATAGAGTGGTGATTTCCACGATAAAATTATCATAATAATATATTTTTTTAAACTAAATACTCACACATGCACTGCACGAATTTTTACAATATTTTTCAACGTTCATGAAGGTGAAGTGAAAATATTTATTGACGGTCGGAGGAAATATCGAGCGGAAGTAGCAGTCTGCAGGAAGTAAAGACGTTAGATGTGTAGAGGTCGTCATAATAGAGTCATTTGTATTCCTACATGGAACAATATTTATTATTATTATTTTAGCTTTCACAAAGATTCCGTATTTTATCCAAGTACAGAATGACCAGTATACTTTCATCGGCAATACAGAAATAAATATATAAATAAATGTAAATATATACTAACATTTTATTTTATTTACATTTGTCATTTTACTTGGCCTGCAGAGCTGCTATGAAGTGTCAAGATAATTATGCTGGACGGTGGATGGGCCATTTCTACTTCCTTTACTATTCATAATACTTGGTCACTGAAAATTCAAGCAACTAGCTTTATGCACAACTAAGTTACAGAGGGTCGAAAATGTCCTGAATGGCTTCGAGAAAAGGATGGTACGGCTGGGCCTTTGTTTTTGCTGAACTTGGCGGGGGCACTGCCGTGTCCCCAATAATAATAAGACCGATTTGACTTTATTACCCCCTATGATTTTATTTTTTGGTTGGTATCTGGTATGGTCAACAACGAAAGCCGATTAACACTTTTTTAAACAGATTTCAAGAAAGGAGGAAGTGGAAGGAAGCATTCGGCGAGTATCTTTCTTCTTTCTTGTATGTACTTACACCAATTTCTCCGTG
Organism: Agrochola lychnidis; assembly: GCA_963680765.1. Lineage (NCBI taxonomy): Eukaryota > Metazoa > Arthropoda > Insecta > Lepidoptera > Noctuidae > Agrochola > Agrochola lychnidis. The sequence continues at coordinate 8,533,460 of OY796868.1, read as the reverse complement.
ATTGCTAGGCCCATTACCGTAATTCATATTTAATTTGGTAGAGGTTTATTAACTTTGCTTAGAACTTTATGAGTGAGCTGAGCTTCAATAAGACAATATGTATAATGTTTTTAATTCACCTCATTTACATAATTATGTTGATGATGTTAGACTATTAAAAAACAAAACTAAAGATAGACACCGACATCTGAAACTTAAGTTATTTTTCATTTTGTAGACGCTTTTTGAAGTCTGTTGTTTTTTTATATTAGTAGTCTGTAGTTTTTTACATAGTATTTCAAAATTATTATTTTTGAAGTTATTTTGTTTATATTTGAAATTGTTTTGTGTATTATTATTTGAAATCTCAAAACGGTGAAGGAAAACATCGTGAGGAAACCGGCATGTCTTAGAACCGAAAATTCGAAGACATGTGGCATCTACCAACCCGCACTGGGCCCGCGTGGTGGATTACGGCCCATTCCCTCTCATAGAGAGGAGGCCTGTGTCCCAGCAGTGGGAACATTTATAGGCTGATGATGATTTGAAATTGTTTTATTATTATTTGAAATCGTTTTTTTATAATTTAAAATTGTTATATTATTTGCTGTTTTTAAACTTTTTTAGACGGTCGAGCGGTTTGTGTTCAATGTTCTAGTGCGCCAATTGATAGTGTCGTGTTTTCCTGTAATTTAGATACATGCGAGATCTACATTATGACAGAGACTTTGGAGTAACGCTGTGTATGTGTTTAGTTGGTAAGCCTATATAATAAATAAATAAATCTAAATTGACAGAAAATTATTCGATTCACAACTTTTTAGTATTAATTCATGTATTAGATATTTACAAAATTTTACATCTATTCAGTTTCTTAGCCGACTGCGGCGAAGCCCAAAAGGAGGGTAATGTTTCAGGTTGGTATGTATGTATGTTTGTCTGTCTCTGTGTGCGAAAACTGCGAACAGTTTTTTGTACAAATGAAAGTATCGTTGGATTCGTATTGATGTCACGAGTGACACTGGCTGGTTATATTTATATGGATTTTAGAAATTTTAGCCGCTATTAAGAGAACCGGTAATTTTTTTTCTTTTTGTGATATGCTTATTTTCAATATCAAAATCAAGGGTTTTAAAGAGAAATTTCAGAAAATATAACGCATAAAGGTTGAAAGAAAAATAAAAGAATCCGACTGCATCTAAAAAGTTCAAAGCAAGATCACTTTTCAAACAGCTTGATGTGGTTATATTGGCAGTTATTTTAGTTCAATCTCAGATCCGTACCCTAACTGCGTAACTTAGTATCGTAAACAATTTTGCCTAATTTATTTCATTTTGACAGTTCAACAACATTCATTGCGTTATTTACGTTGTTGAGCAGATTTTTTTTCCAACTTATGAAGCAATCTGTTTCAAATCGAAACAAATTGTGATTGTGTTGTATTACGCAATTAGGGTACTGATCTGTGCCATCAACTGCAACAGACTGCTTGGAAATTGCTGTTTTCTCCTTTTTTGTTTTTTTGTGCTGTTGTCAGTTGTCACTAATTAATTACGAATTATAACAAAAAAAACTGAAGTGATGGAATTTCGTTGCTGTCATGATAACCAATCGCAAAATAACGTAGGTAATAATTGAGTTTTAGTATGGTAGAATACAATTTTTGTTTTGTCAGACACAACAGACCATTGTCTAAGTACAGTCAACCGCACATCAGCACACACACACACCTCACCGCACACTTGCTCTACGAAAATCACCCTTACTGCTATGACATAATGCCAATTGTTACCACAAATGTGCAGTTGACTGTATACCTGCGGTTGTATTTGGAGATACAAATGCAAATGTTTTCTAGAGTAGGGACCAAACTAATGAAATTGAAAAAAGTTAGTAAGAGCAGCACCGGATCAATCGTAATCTGAATTATTTTGAAGGATATTGCCAATCCATTGCTTCATATGTTCGAAAAAATTGTCTACTCAACAACGTTATTAACACAATGAATGTTGTTGAACTGTCAAAATGAAACAGATTGTGGTTGATTGTGTATTACGCAATTAGGCTTCAGTTTTGAAATAAAACAAATAATAGGTACATAAGTACCTTAGACAAAAAAAATACCTTTTTATAATTAGTAACAAAATACTTATAATATTCTTGGCAGTGTTAGTTAAAAATGAAACCTGTATTTTAAATAATACCTAGGTACCTATCTATTGTGTTTAAAAAATATTATAGGACTAAATATAACAATTGCGCAGTAAACTTACCAAATTGATTATATTTTGAGGAACAAAATGTTATGATTAGGAGAATATTTATAAATAAATTATCCTTCTCGCAGCTGATTTATTTATTTATGTTTACCACGGAAACTAATTACAGGAAACAGAGTAAGTAGGTAACAATTATTTATTGATACCAATGACTGGATACTTTTTCTCAACTATGTTGGAGTAGGCTTCCAGTCTAACCAGATGCAGCTGAATACCAGTATTTTACACGGAGCGACTGCCTATCTGACCTCCACAACCCAGTTACTGGGTAACATAATACCCCTTGGTAAGAGTAATTGGTGGACTGGAAGATAGCTGGTACCGAATACGGGATATACCTACCTGTGGGCCTACCACCAGCTCATAAAGCAGTATTATTTTAATATTACTTCAGTGTGGGAAAGAGATGAAGCTCTACAGGACGTATAGCTCCATCTCTTTCTCCCACTGAAGTAATATTAAAATAATACTGCTTTTGAGCTGGTGGTAAGCCCCCTGTAGCCCAAGCAAACTCAAAGCATTTATTTCAATTAAATCATTTATAGGCACTTTTGAATTGTTAAGGAATCGGTCAATCAGAAATATGAAGCTAGTTGCCCATTCCAAAGCGTAGTAGGTACCTATGGAGAAGAACGGGCAAGAAACTCCACGGACACTCTTTTAAACAAAAAATTGGTTACATTATTCATGTGAGAACAATGTAGAAAGATGTGCACGTGAAAAGCGTCCGTAATAAAAAGATACAACAAAGAACAATTCAAAAATTAAAATAAGTCATGGCAGATACGAGATGACCAATTGACCAGTCCCAACTGACAGCGCCTGTTCACTTAATAATAGTGACTAATTCTTAAGAGGGAACAGGGCCTGCGAGGAATTTGAAAAATTGTTTTTTGAAGAAACTATTGCCGTCGTCTTACCTCAAGTCAGCCCCTGTAAAGTGCGATAGGGACAGCTGCAACTCAGACCGATTAAATCACAAAATTTTTGACGAGATCAACGTTTTGTATTCCCCTTTTTTCTCCTCGAAAACTGAGCCGATTCAATCATTTTTTACATTAAAATTTTAAGAAAGACTATGTCTATGTTCCTATCATTTTCTTTTTTGTTAAAAACTTTTCGAATTTGTCTGGTAGTCCTCTAATCATGACGGTAAAAATGGGGGATTTTTGTAATTTTTGGAGGGTCATATTTTCTTTACCAATTAGTTGCTGAAAAAAAGGAAATAACAGGGACGTGCCTACAGCAGACTTTGATCATATGAAAAAAAAAAAATTGTTCTAGAGGCAATATTCAGGAAGAAAAAAGGGGAATACGGACAGCTGAAATTGTATGGAGAATCGCAGGCCCTGTTCCCTCTTAAGACTACTGAGTAGCCTATATACTTTTTCGTGCGATCGTATAATTACTAGGCGCTTTTGTAGCAACAACTGTAGAATTCTTTAATACATGGAAGACACCATAATCCTTTCCTCTTTAATAAAAACTATTTTTTTTGTCGTTCGCCTCTTTTATTTGAATTAAGTGACAGTCACATTTTTTTTACTCTATTGCTATATGGGGCGCTCTACCATTAACACTATAGACAATTGTTTCTCAAAGACAAACTAAAACTTCTACAGCAACTTACACGGAGATGACAAAGTAATCGTAAACTGGTAGGCGCTTAAGATTTTTTTTACTGTCATATTATTTGGTCATATTAATTTTACTTGACTGGGTATAATATACTTAGAGGGCGCTACCATCAACACCATAGACAATTGTTTCTCAAAGACAAACTAAAACTTCTACAGCAACTTACACGGAGATGACGAAGTAATCGTAAACTATATTCCATTTGAAATAAGATTAGACATTTAAACAAACCTTTTTTTACAGTCCGTTCAACCGATTTTGACTTCTATACCGTAGGCATAAGGATGGCATTAAAAGCAAAAAAAGTGGTTACAATACCAATGTTTACTGCAGCTGCCATTTGTCATGCCACTAACGCAATAAAAGTCAAAATCGGTTGAACGAACTGTAAAAAAGGTTTAGTTAAATGTCTAATGTTATTTCAAATGGAGTATAGTAGGCGCTTAAGATTTTTTTTACCGTCATAATTATGTCAAATTTATTTTACTTGCTAGCGAAACTACACAGACGTAATAGGTATCAATACCTAATGAAAAAAAAAACAAAACATAACTTCAAGTAAATACTCTACCAGCAAACCTCCTACCGGCAGACTAACTGCCCTCGAAAAGTAAGAGATCCAGATAGAATAGTTCTGCCTAGGGCTCCAAGGACTTCTCTGTATAAACTACTCTCTGTGTAACTCAATTACCCCAACTACTGTCTTATTTTTTTTTTTTTTATAAAATTGTGTAAAAACCACGTGTCATTTCTGCAGTGGCGTAGCGTGCCTTGGCGGGGCCCCGTATAAAAGTTTGTTTGGGGGCCCTTACGAAGGGTAAAGATTTCTTACAAAAGAAAAAAAAATGTTTGCATAAAATTAAAAGAAATATTTATTCATTATTATTATCTATCTGTCACTTTTCCAAAATTTTTACAAACCATTACAATTAAACATACACTCTCCTTGCCTTTTTTTTCGGCAAACTGGTTTAATTTTTGCTTACGCACGTCGGGGGCCCCCGTGGCCCGGGGGCCCCGTATAATTGATACGGCAGATACGGCGGTAGCTACGCCCCTGCATTTCTATACTTGAACACTAATTTATCTTCTGTCCTTTTCTTAATGAAATAGAAAGAAAAAGATGCACTGAACTTAAATTTAGTTTAGTTGGTGAACAAGGGAATCGGCACCATTGTGCACTTGGCTTGTAAGTATGTTGGCTTATGTGTTTGCAATTGATTGAAAAGTGTAAAAATTGTAGATAGACCAATAAATAGATAAGAATTTAAAAGAGTTGCCTAATAATTTATTTTTTAAGTTAAAATTAAGGCTACTAAAAAAACTTTTTTATTCTATAAATGAATTTATAAATAATGTTAATAATACATTTTAAATTAATGTAACGATAATTTTAATTATGAATGTATTGTAAAATGAATAAATAATAGAAACATTTAAAGCCTGCCATTGGACATAAATATTATACTTACTCTAGCATTCAATACATTGTAATGTTTTGCATGTCAAATGTCTGACTTTGTATTAGGAGTTTATTACTGACTAGCTGTGCCCGCGACTTCGTTCGCGTGATTGTCGAGAACAAAACAACGTCGTTTAGATAAGAGTATATCACCTTTTTGATGATTTAGATAAGAGTCCTGACTTTGGTATAGTTGATTACGTTAATGCTTCTCTATGTACTATGTTAGCGGTGGAATTACCCGGAGCATATACAAAAAGGTTGTTTGGGTTGCTAACACGTGATAGAGGAACATAGAGTTGGCCGTGTGAAAAACAATCAAAAGTAAGGTCTACACCCGCAACGGATAACGTCTGGCCTTGGGCTTTATTAATAGTCATAGCGTAACAGAGGCTTACAGGAAATTGCACACGTTTGAAAGTAAACGGAAAATTATTGGGGATAATGGGTATCCTGGGAATGAAAACAACATCACCGGAGCCGCAACCTGTTAAGATTTCGGCTTCAATGACATTTCGTTGGAGATTTGTTACTCTCAACCGAGTTCCATTGCATAGTTTTGGTGGGCTTAAATTTCTGAGTAGAATGATTGGTACTCCGACTTTTAAATAAATTTTGTGTGCTGGAAGACCTGGTGTATTTAGAGAGTCTAAAAACTCTACTGGATAGTGGGTGGCATCTCCTTCTTCCAAAACCGTGTTAATAGATAAATATTCCCTACTTTCTCCAGAAACATGTACCAATATTTGAGAATTTATTGCTGCTGCTTGGTCGTTGCGAGGTGCCAAAATAGCTCGTTGGCATAGCCAAGCAGCGTCATGGTTCGAGATCTCTGATGGATCTCCGTATACAGAGGAAATGAGTTCCTGCTGTGAGGCAACAGAAGAACACAGGCTTTCGACTAAAGTTACTTTACCTCCTTCTTGAGTCGGGTATGTGCCGTTACCAATTTTAAGTAGTAAATTTGAGAAAACCTGCGCGTTTGCGTCACCTCCCAAATATGCTCGCATATTAAAGCTCAAATTAGTTAATATGACACTACGCCATAAAATAGAGCTCTTTAAACAGGCACCTATTTCATCGGCCCTCGTTCCTCTGGGTATTATAGGGAGTGTCTGCCTGAAGTCTCCACAGAATAGCACCGTTAAGCCTCCCATCGGTCGGTCATTTTGTCTTATATCTCGCAACGTTCTATCTACAGCTTCCACAGCTTTACGATTTGCCATCGTACACTCGTCCCAAACGATAAGGGCGCAATCGCGTAAAACCCTTGCTTTATCACTATTGCGAGACACGTTGCAAACAGGGTTTTCTGTGCGGTCCAAGTCGATTGGTATTTTAAATGTTGTATGTGTAGTTTTTCCTCCTGGTAATAAAGTGGCAGCTATTCCTGAGGAAGCGACGGCAAGGGCAATTTTGTTTTGGCTCCTTATTTGAGCCAAGATAACTTTAGTGAGGAAAGTTTTACCTGTTCCACCAGGTGCATCTAAAAACAGCATTTCTCCTAATGAATGTTCTACACTACAGCATACTCTATCAAAGATTTGACGTTGTTCTGACGTCAAATTTGAACAGCCATTTCGCAATATTTCTGCTAACTCTTCGGGGTTGTAATTTATTTCAGATGTATACTCCCTATTAATTCGTTCCCCACCAACTGTCGGTGTCGGCAAGCCGTATTGACTGAGGGGGTTCCCTCCTATACTTGTAACTATATCTTGTATAGCCAGCAAAGACCTATTATGGCAGCTTTCACGTACTTGGTCAGAAGTTTCACTATTTATATTTTGCTGTCTCAAAAAATCTTCGGCAAACGCGTCTTTATATTTTTGCCACAACTGCCCAGCGTCCGATAGGCCACAAAATGTCAACAAAATGGCAAATAAATGGCGCAAACGATGTGGACTATCACTGACGCATGCTTCGGCTAAAGCATCATCCCAATGCTGATCGCCATCTAATAAATGCCGTGCGCGGCAAGCAGCTTGAAATGTGGGATATTCTATATCGTCCACTTTGCGGAGCTCAGCAAAAGAAGTAGGTCCTCGCACTGTGTGAAGAAGAAGGCGTAAATAATAACACTCTGCATTATTTGGGTGCACCGTGTATACTCTTCCAATCACGTGTTCTTTAAAAATGCCGGACTCGCCTTCTACAGCAGTTCCACGTCTCCTGCGATTAAAAACACCTTGCTGCTTGTTATAAGTATAATAATGTGGCACTTCATTGTACAACAGAGACTTAGCGAAATTGTCTCTTTCGCAAAGGCGAAAGAATGCGAGCAAGGTGGTTTGTCTTGGGTTGTTCATTCTTTCTGCCACATTTTCTGGCTGAAAGTAAACTCGCTGCCCGCCTTCCAGGTGCACGTCAAGATGGATGACTGGCGGATACCTTTCATGAATAGGGAAACTCAAAATGCGCCAAACTGCCTCCGAAGAGCTTATGTATCGGCCAGATTGATACCTTGTCACTTCATCAAATTGGTTGTTATTTCTTAGTGCTATCATGGCTTGATCACTACCTTTATTAACATATTTACATATATATTTTATAGATTCGACGCTATTACAAATTTCAACATTAATGTGTGCTTGAAAAGCTTTTGACAAAACTGGAGAATACGGTACCACCCAACTATTATTTAGAATTATTTCTTGTCCACGGAATCTGACAGTAGCTGTGAAACCACCTTGTGACGGTGATCTTCGCCGGTATTGCGGATACCCATTTTCCCCAGCCATAGTTAGTTCTTTCAGTGCTCTGGGGTATTTTTTTGAGCATTGACCATCTTTCATGCACGGTGATTCCCTGTTTAAGACGCCACATGGCCCGTGAACCATATGTATTTTTACTACGTCATGCAAAATCGGATCTGCATTATAGTCCGGAAATTCTGCACTTATGACACTGTCTATAGCATCGGGACGAATTTTTTCTTCCAGCCACAGAAGAATGTGCGCGTGGGGTAAACCACGCTTTTGCCACTCGACGCTATACATAAAACAAAGAGTTGAACCGAAAACTTTCTCCTTTGTAAGTAGATTAATCAAGACTTTGAGTTTTAAATGAAAAATCCTAGCAATAATGTCATGTCTGTCGTATGACGCCTGTCCTGTGAGAAGTGCCTGGCAAATCTCCGTCCACTTTGGATTTGTTGTAAATGTTATAAAAAGGTCCGGCCGGCCGTATTTACGGACGTAACAAAAAGCATCTTGCGTTCGTTCGTGCATATACCGCGGACCGCCTGTGAAACTGGATGGCAAAATAACCAATCGACCCAAGTCTTCGACGTTATTATCTGATTGCATGGCGTCCCGCAAGTGCACGTATTCTTCAGCGCGTAACCGTCGCTGGTTAGTGCGAATATACACTAAACGTTCAGTTTCTATTTTTGCGTACATGTCCACAATAAATTGGCCGAACAAACCACGAAATCGTTGCAAATATACGAAACTGTTTTGCCTTATTTGTAAAAGGTAGGAATAGTATTGTTGAGCAGATATTTTTTTTTGATAATTAGTGACTCTCGTAGTAGGGTTCACTTGGTACAGCCCAAAATTGTACCCATCTTCACCATGACAATAAATTAGTGGATATTGCAGGGCGTCGTAAGCTCGGTGGGTTTCCAAAATGCGTTGAAGGCGATCGTCGCGTGTACGCAACACGATATCACGTCTCTCACACTCCTGGTCGACTAAAACAACTGCAACTTCATCTGCGACGGGTGCATTGTGTCTTCCACGGTGTTCACCCACAGGACGTCTATCGGCACTTATAACAATTTTGAAATCATTGCTGCCTTGTGGAATTGACTCCAATGCAGCTTTGAATTCACGAACGTACTGGTTAACGTGATGCAGCAATTCTTGAAGTTGACCCAAAAGCTCAGCATTGAGCTGGGGAAAATTGTGATTTCTAACATTGAGCTGTTGCGTGTAATCGGATACAAAATAAATTTGGAGAAATTTGGGTTCATTTTCTGGCAGCAAAGATCCAATAAGGTGATAAACTTGACCTTGTACTTTGAAGGTTGGCATGAACGGTCCTTCCGTTATTTGTTTTGCCCCAAAGGAAGTCATTTGGAAAGCACTGTTATATAAACGAATATTATCCAAAAAATGTTTCGACTGGGGATGATCGCCATTCAGGAGACTTTTAAGTAAGTGTGGTGGATCTTGGAAATTTGGAAGAACAATTTTTCCATTTGAGCAGCACATTCTGTCTGTCTCTTTCCTCCATTTCAAAGCATGACAAAAATTACAAATTTCTCTCATGTCACCCACGGAAGTAAAGCCAGCATAATTAATTCTAGACGAATATGTGAACCCTGATTTTTCCCTATTGTTCCAAGGTAATAAAATATTTGCATCATCATTTTCCATGGACTCATCAGCTCCGCTATTTGTTTCTTTATTCATATGGTATCGAGCTCGTTCTATTTCTAGGCGAGATTGACGTTGTTCTGCTGTTTCTGCTCGTCTTAGTTCATCTATTCTTTCCCTTTAAGATGCAAGATAACTTTCATTGTTTCTTTGTACACCTACATAGTTATGTCTAGCTATTTGTAATCGTTCTTCTCTTTGGGAGAGAGATTCAGACTCGCGCGAGAGAGCGTGTCGCTCTCGGTCAGATGACAGACGTGCTTGGCGTTCCTCGATACTCTCTTGAGAACGCAAAGTCGCGGTCCGAGTTCTTTGCGAACTTAAGCGCGACTCCCTTTCTGTGAATGTCTCTGACTCACGTGAGAGAGAGTGGCGCTCCCGATCAGCAGACAGCCGGACTTCGCGTTCCTGGATACTCTCTTGAGACCGCAAAGTCGCGGTCCGTGTTCTTTGTGAACTTAAACGTGACTCCCTTTCGGTGAACGTTTCCCATTCACGTGAAAGAGCGATGTGCTCTCGGTTAGCAGATAACCGTGCTTCACGATCTTCTTCCGATTCCTGAGACCTACAAAGTCTCATCCTTTTCGTATTCCGGCTACGCAGCGAAAGGTTAGTTTTTTTTTCTTTGAGGCATTTTCAAGGAAAATTAAAGCAATAAACAAAACCAATAACACTTATGACTGAATAGCCTACAAACTTAAAAGAACGGTGCGTCGAACAGTCTAGTGTGACAACGTATCGTGTCTGTTCGTGGTCGTGACTCAACGAATTGGCAACACTAACTTACTGTATAACGATTGGCACTATTGGATTCAAACTACGAAGTAAATAAAATACAATCTTTACTTCGTACTTCAAACCAATGACCAAAATTGACCAAACGAAACCAATAAGATAAGCCAATACTTTTTTTTCGACCAATTTAGAAAATCGATAAACCAAACAACCAAAGAACTTTTACGACACACGCAAGAACTTTTAAGACACCTAACGAAACCCAATTTGCCTAGTAAACACGGTGGACGTCATTCTCGCGCGGAAAATCTTAACACCGCGATTCAGAAAATGACGTCATTTGCACAACGCCATCTATCGGATTTGGATTTCAACTATCAACATTAGTTCTATTTTTAGTCTTAAGATGTCGTTGCAAGTACTATACTGAATTGCGTAACGTAATATTTTACTTCTTGAACTCACTAAATTAATCATATCTTTTGATACAGTGAACCGATTTCGATGAAACAAAAACTAAGTTAAACCTCAAGTTGCGTATAATTTTTGTATATAAACATTGTCAGCATTGAATTCGTAGATTTTACGTGATGTGCGCACAAACAAACAGACAAACAGACAAAAATTTCAAAAATGATGGAAATGGGTTCTGTTACTTATCTTTTCACACGCTGGCTATTTTTTGTTTCAATTTCTTCAATGTACAAAAATTACTTTTCTAGAGATTTATTATATGTATAGAATAGATATAGATTATAAAATCGACACTATACCAATACTTATCTATCTATTCTATACATATAATAAATCTCTAGAAAAGTAATTTTTGTACATTGAAGAAATTGAAACAAAAAATAGCCAGCGTGTGAAAAGATAAGTAACAGAACCCATTTCCATCATTTTTGAAATTTTTGTCTGTTTGTCTGTTTGTTTGTGCGCACATCACGTAAAATCTACGAATTCAATGCTGACAATGTTTATATACAAAAATTATACGCAACTTGAGGTTTAACTTAGTTTTTGTTTCATCGAAATCGGTTCACTGTATCAAAAGATATGATTAATTTAGTGAGTTCAAGAAGTAAAATATTACGTTACGCAATTCAGTATAGTACTTGCAACGACATCTTAAGACTAAAAATAGAACTAATGTTGATAGTTGAAATCCAAATCCGATAGATGGCGTTGTGCAAATGACGTCATTTTCTGAATCGCGGTGTTAAGATTTTCCGCGCGAGAATGACGTCCACCGTGTTTACTAGGCAAATTGGGTTTCGTTAGGTGTCTTAAAAGTTCTTGCGTGTGTCGTAAAAGTTCTTTGGTTGTTTGGTTTATCGATTTTCTAAATTGGTCGAAAAAAAAGTATTGGCTTATCTTATTGGTTTCGTTTGGTCAATTTTGGTCATTGGTTTGAAGTACGAAGTAAAGATTGTATTTTATTTACTTCGTAGTTTGAATCCAATAGTGCCAATCGTTATACAGTAAGTTAGTGTTGCCAATTCGTTGAGTCACGACCACGAACAGACACGATACGTTGTCACACTAGACTGTTCGACGCACCGTTCTTTTAAGTTTGTAGGCTATTCAGTCATAAGTGTTATTGGTTTTGTTTATTGCTTTAATTTTCCTTGAAAATGCCTCAAAGAAAAAAAAACTAACCTTTCGCTGCGTAGCCGGAATACGAAAAGGATGAGACTTTGTAGGTCTCAGGAATCGGAAGAAGATCGTGAAGCACGGTTATCTGCTAACCGAGAGCACATCGCTCTTTCACGTGAATGGGAAACGTTCACCGAAAGGGAGTCACGTTTAAGTTCACAAAGAACACGGACCGCGACTTTGCGGTCTCAAGAGAGTATCCAGGAACGCGAAGTCCGGCTGTCTGCTGATCGGGAGCGCCACTCTCTCTCACGTGAGTCAGAGACATTCACAGAAAGGGAGTCGCGCTTAAGTTCGCAAAGAACTCGGACCGCGACTTTGCGTTCTCAAGAGAGTATCGAGGAACGCCAAGCACGTCTGTCATCTGACCGAGAGCGACACGCTCTCTCGCGCGAGTCTGAATCTCTCTCCCAAAGAGAAGAACGATTACAAATAGCTAGACATAACTATGTAGGTGTACAAAGAAACAATGAAAGTTATCTTGCATCTTAAAGGGAAAGAATAGATGAACTAAGACGAGCAGAAACAGCAGAACAACGTCAATCTCGCCTAGAAATAGAACGAGCTCGATACCATATGAATAAAGAAACAAATAGCGGAGCTGATGAGTCCATGGAAAATGATGATGCAAATATTTTATTACCTTGGAACAATAGGGAAAAATCAGGGTTCACATATTCGTCTAGAATTAATTATGCTGGCTTTACTTCCGTGGGTGACATGAGAGAAATTTGTAATTTTTGTCATGCTTTGAAATGGAGGAAAGAGACAGACAGAATGTGCTGCTCAAATGGAAAAATTGTTCTTCCAAATTTCCAAGATCCACCACACTTACTTAAAAGTCTCCTGAATGGCGATCATCCCCAGTCGAAACATTTTTTGGATAATATTCGTTTATATAACAGTGCTTTCCAAATGACTTCCTTTGGGGCAAAACAAATAACGGAAGGACCGTTCATGCCAACCTTCAAAGTACAAGGTCAAGTTTATCACCTTATTGGATCTTTGCTGCCAGAAAATGAACCCAAATTTCTCCAAATTTATTTTGTATCCGATTACACGCAACAGCTCAATGTTAGAAATCACAATTTTCCCCAGCTCAATGCTGAGCTTTTGGGTCAACTTCAAGAATTGCTGCATCACGTTAACCAGTACGTTCGTGAATTCAAAGCTGCATTGGAGTCAATTCCACAAGGCAGCAATGATTTCAAAATTGTTATAAGTGCCGATAGACGTCCTGTGGGTGAACACCGTGGAAGACACAATGCACCCGTCGCAGATGAAGTTGCAGTTGTTTTAGTCGACCAGGAGTGTGAGAGACGTGATATCGTGTTGCGTACACGCGACGATCGCCTTCAACGCATTTTGGAAACCCACCGAGCTTACGACGCCCTGCAATATCCACTAATTTATTGTCATGGTGAAGATGGGTACAATTTTGGGCTGTACCAAGTGAACCCTACTACGAGAGTCACTAATTATCAAAAAAAAATATCTGCTCAACAATACTATTCCTACCTTTTACAAATAAGGCAAAACAGTTTCGTATATTTGCAACGATTTCGTGGTTTGTTCGGCCAATTTATTGTGGACATGTACGCAAAAATAGAAACTGAACGTTTAGTGTATATTCGCACTAACCAGCGACGGTTACGCGCTGAAGAATACGTGCACTTGCGGGACGCCATGCAATCAGATAATAACGTCGAAGACTTGGGTCGATTGGTTATTTTGCCATCCAGTTTCACAGGCGGTCCGCGGTATATGCACGAACGAACGCAAGATGCTTTTTGTTACGTCCGTAAATACGGCCGGCCGGACCTTTTTATAACATTTACAACAAATCCAAAGTGGACGGAGATTTGCCAGGCACTTCTCACAGGACAGGCGTCATACGACAGACATGACATTATTGCTAGGATTTTTCATTTAAAACTCAAAGTCTTGATTAATCTACTTACAAAGGAGAAAGTTTTCGGTTCAACTCTTTGTTTTATGTATAGCGTCGAGTGGCAAAAGCGTGGTTTACCCCACGCGCACATTCTTCTGTGGCTGGAAGAAAAAATTCGTCCCGATGCTATAGACAGTGTCATAAGTGCAGAATTTCCGGACTATAATGCAGATCCGATTTTGCATGACGTAGTAAAAATACATATGGTTCACGGGCCATGTGGCGTCTTAAACAGGGAATCACCGTGCATGAAAGATGGTCAATGCTCAAAAAAATACCCCAGAGCACTGAAAGAACTAACTATGGCTGGGGAAAATGGGTATCCGCAATACCGGCGAAGATCACCGTCACAAGGTGGTTTCACAGCTACTGTCAGATTCCGTGGACAAGAAATAATTCTAAATAATAGTTGGGTGGTACCGTATTCTCCAGTTTTGTCAAAAGCTTTTCAAGCACACATTAATGTTGAAATTTGTAATAGCGTCGAATCTATAAAATATATATGTAAATATGTTAATAAAGGTAGTGATCAAGCCATGATAGCACTAAGAAATAACAACCAATTTGATGAAGTGACAAGGTATCAATCTGGCCGATACATAAGCTCTTCGGAGGCAGTTTGGCGCATTTTGAGTTTCCCTATTCATGAAAGGTATCCGCCAGTCATCCATCTTGACGTGCACCTGGAAGGCGGGCAGCGAGTTTACTTTCAGCCAGAAAATGTGGCAGAAAGAATGAACAACCCAAGACAAACCACCTTGCTCGCATTCTTTCGCCTTTGCGAAAGAGACAATTTCGCTAAGTCTCTGTTGTACAATGAAGTGCCACATTATTATACTTATAACAAGCAGCAAGGTGTTTTTAATCGCAGGAGACGTGGAACTGCTGTAGAAGGCGAGTCCGGCATTTTTAAAGAACACGTGATTGGAAGAGTATACACGGTGCACCCAAATAATGCAGAGTGTTATTATTTACGCCTTCTTCTTCACACAGTGCGAGGACCTACTTCTTTTGCTGAGCTCCGCAAAGTGGACGATATAGAATATCCCACATTTCAAGCTGCTTGCCGCGCACGGCATTTATTAGATGGCGATCAGCATTGGGATGATGCTTTAGCCGAAGCATGCGTCAGTGATAGTCCACATCGTTTGCGCCATTTATTTGCCATTTTGTTGACATTTTGTGGCCTATCGGACGCTGGGCAGTTGTGGCAAAAATATAAAGACGCGTTTGCCGAAGATTTTTTGAGACAGCAAAATATAAATAGTGAAACTTCTGACCAAGTACGTGAAAGCTGCCATAATAGGTCTTTGCTGGCTATACAAGATATAGTTACAAGTATAGGAGGGAACCCCCTCAGTCAATACGGCTTGCCGACACCGACAGTTGGTGGGGAACGAATTAATAGGGAGTATACATCTGAAATAAATTACAACCCCGAAGAGTTAGCAGAAATATTGCGAAATGGCTGTTCAAATTTGACGTCAGAACAACGTCAAATCTTTGATAGAGTATGCTGTAGTGTAGAACATTCATTAGGAGAAATGCTGTTTTTAGATGCACCTGGTGGAACAGGTAAAACTTTCCTCACTAAAGTTATCTTGGCTCAAATAAGGAGCCAAAACAAAATTGCCCTTGCCGTCGCTTCCTCAGGAATAGCTGCCACTTTATTACCAGGAGGAAAAACTACACATACAACATTTAAAATACCAATCGACTTGGACCGCACAGAAAACCCTGTTTGCAACGTGTCTCGCAATAGTGATAAAGCAAGGGTTTTACGCGATTGCGCCCTTATCGTTTGGGACGAGTGTACGATGGCAAATCGTAAAGCTGTGGAAGCTGTAGATAGAACGTTGCGAGATATAAGACAAAATGACCGACCGATGGGAGGCTTAACGGTGCTATTCTGTGGAGACTTCAGGCAGACACTCCCTATAATACCCAGAGGAACGAGGGCCGATGAAATAGGTGCCTGTTTAAAGAGCTCTATTTTATGGCGTAGTGTCATATTAACTAATTTGAGCTTTAATATGCGAGCATATTTGGGAGGTGACGCAAACGCGCAGGTTTTCTCAAATTTACTACTTAAAATTGGTAACGGCACATACCCGACTCAAGAAGGCGGTAAAGTAACTTTAGTCGAAAGCCTGTGTTCTTCTGTTGCCTCACAGCAGGAACTCATTTCCTCTGTATACGGAGATCCATCAGAGATCTCGAACCATGACGCTGCTTGGCTATGCCAACGAGCTATTTTGGCACCTCGCAACGACCAAGCAGCAGCAATAAATTCTCAAATATTGGTACATGTTTCTGGAGAAAGTAGGGAATATTTATCTATTAACACGGTTTTGGAAGAAGGAGATGCCACCCACTATCCAGTAGAGTTTTTAGACTCTCTAAATACACCAGGTCTTCCAGCACACCAAATTTATTTAAAAGTCGGAGTACCAATCATTCTACTCAGAAATTTAAGCCCACCAAAACTATGCAATGGAACTCGGTTGAGAGTAACAAATCTCCAACGAAATGTCATTGAAGCCGAAATCTTAACAGGTTGCGGCTCCGGTGATGTTGTTTTCATTCCCAGGATACCCATTATCCCCAATAATTTTCCGTTTACTTTCAAACGTGTGCAATTTCCTGTAAGCCTCTGTTACGCTATGACTATTAATAAAGCCCAAGGCCAGACGTTATCCGTTGCGGGTGTAGACCTTACTTTTGATTGTTTTTCACACGGCCAACTCTATGTTCCTCTATCACGTGTTAGCAACCCAAACAACCTTTTTGTATATGCTCCGGGTAATTCCACCGCTAACATAGTACATAGAGAAGCATTAACGTAATCAACTATACCAAAGTCAGGACTCTTATCTAAATCATCAAAAAGGTGATATACTCTTATCTAAACGACGTTGTTTTGTTCTCGACAATCACGCGAACGAAGTCGCGGGCACAGCTAGTTTCAAATAAATGATTATGATTATGACGTTGAACCCGTAACTAGTTTTAGTTATCTACTTGAAACTATGAGGTTAGAAAAATAAAATAGCATAACGACTGTATTCCTCGAAGAGCTAGGCAGAGGTTTTTTTTTTTTTTTTTTCTGGGTGGGAAATTATCAAATAACTTCTCCCGCTCTGGGTGGAGCGGGAGGGCGTGTCAGACTCCTACTGACTAAAACCCACCCGTGTTCCTTCGGTTGCCCTGTTGCCGGGGGCCACGATTTCCCTATCGGTTTTCTTCGAACCCCCGGCAGGCACTGGCCCTAGCGGACCCCGTCAATACTGCTGACATCTCTTTGAGGCGCGCGTGGAACACGACGCGCCGTCGACCCGGGCTTGGTCCTTATCGGACGGCGAGCTACCCATTGCTCACCGTCCGCAAGCCCGCGCCTACGGTGGCCGGAAATCGGCTCGCGATTCCCGCCCCGGGCGTCTCCTCCTATTGCGGCGGTTTGGGGCGTGAGGGCGCGAAGTTTGCCTCTCCCTCACGCGTTCCGCCTCCTCCTTCGCGAGCATTACCGCTTCGCAGAAGGAGGTGACGGCCTGCCATTTCCTCTCGCTCCGTACCATGGCCTGAACCAGGGCCGGACGCGAGAGATCACCGCCGCCGATCGCCTCTACGAGGACACGGCGTTGCTCTGCCCAAGCTGGGCAGACCTCCACCGTATGCTCCACCGTGTCCTCAGGCCGATCCACACAATGGTGACACCCGGGTGTTTCCTCCCGCCTTATCCTGAACAGGAACCTCCCGAAGCAGCCGTGTCCGGTGAGGACCTGCGTTAGGCGGAAGGTGAGAACGCTGTGGCCTCTCCAGCCACTCCTCAAAGAGGGGTCTTATCGCCGCGATTGTGGCGTGCCCAGGCAGAGGTGAACCAGCCACACCCACATTTCGCCAGTTATGTTTATGTCCCATGTAACAGGGGCCGAGCCTATCGCCATCGACCGGGCCCAAATCCAGACTCCGGGCTGCTACTGAGAAATTCCTGATGGAAAAACCCAATAACACTTTGCCCGACCCGGGAATCAAACCTAGGACCTCATCAGCTCAGGGGGCCTACCATGTACTCTTATAGCAGGTCAATTTCCGACGGAAAGTGAACTGTCAGGCTATTTTGGACCATGAACACGTCAAATAACAGGCGAGCCAGCGATCACGTGACTAAAGCCGGTCAGTGGTCACGTGACAGCATTTCACTAGTCTGACCTGCGATAAGCTGTACCGTCACGTCCTTTTTGACGTATATAACCTTGAAAACTGAACTGCCCTGCAGTCATAATAAGCAGGTGTGAAAAACTAACTTTTATTGAACTGTTTTCTTTAATTTAAAACAAAAAACATAAGTACATGTTAATTTGTTTATATAAAACTATTTAGGCGGTCTTTAAAATTATAGATAACAAAACAAACAATCTCTTTATCGTTTATTTTGGATGTGTGACGAAGATGAAAATAATTGAGTTTCTTGAGAAAGATGGTGATAAAAACATTATGAAACAAATCGCTAAAATCCAAAGGAAAGTTTTATGTTCAATAAACTGGAACATATGTTATAGAAATGGTACTAGTAATTCGATGTAAAAGAAATACAAATCAAGAACACAATACGGGAATAGAAGAAAATAAAAACCAATACATTAATTTTTAATAGATGTTTTAGTCAAATATAATATTCGTAGTAACATAACATCATAGCATCATACCTTGTTTCCCCGAAGGGAAATTCGAATATTCGTAGTCTTAATATAAAACCAACTTACAGCTGCCCAGTGTTTAAAATCTTTGATCACCACCAACAATGGAATTCAAATGTTCCGTCACTTCCGTCCACAATCTGCGGGACATTTCTCGAGTTTGAGCATTTTTATTGTAGCCCATTGCAATGTCCTTGTGATTATTTATAAAATTCCACACTGTTTTCAATCGTTCATAGGAAACTAAGTCTTTATCACCAAATAACTGCACTTTCTTACCACTCTCAACAACGGACACGATACAAATGTGTGCTTTGTTTTTCTGATTTATTTACAGAAACGGTTTCTTCTGTTAAAAAAAAACGTACAAAAAGGAACCGACTTGAATATCCAATATTCAAAATGATCTCGTAAACAAATGTGGTGTTGACAATATATTTGATACTTAACACCTCGATTTAGTCGTTCGAAAATAGCAATAACTTTGGTAAGATTTTCAAGTAGGTACTTATACCTTTCTTAAGCATCTAAAAGGGTCTCCAACGTCATAATCATGTTAAATAACATTTTTTGCTACGAAACAAAGCTTTTTTAGAATTCTATTGATCACTATAAACTGTTATTAAAATAATTTTTCTAGTTCTTTAAAACCGTAAAACCGGTAATGCTGCGTAAAAGTATTTCCGAACGTTTGTTTATAATATGGCGTACCGGTCAACGATAACGTAGCAGGTCTGAAGTTGATACTTTGCAGGTCAGACGGAAATGCTCAAGGTACAAATAGAAAACCTGTCAGGTTAACTTGCCAACTTGACCTGTCCTGCATTTGACAAGTATTTTAAATGTTCATGGTAGGGCCCCTGTAGTAGCGATTAAGAGTTTAGAAAATATTTTTGAAATGAAAACTTCTTTAAGCACGTTGGGCATTTATGAGATGGGACTAAACCATTGCTTTGGCGACACTGTAACGACACCTCATTTTTGTAAACGTGATTGTGCTCTTTATTTATATTACGGTACGTATCAATGTTTTATGCAAGCATTTTTACTAAGGTTTTGTAAAAGCGATTGTGCTCTTTATTTGTATTAAATTACGGATCAATGTTCTATGCAAGTATTTTACTTTAAAGGTTTTGTAAAAGCGATTGTGCTCTTTATTTAGATAAAGTTACGGACCAATGTTCTATGCAACTATTTTTCTTCCACCAAGGCGATCTTGTTCAAGTTTTCACTTCTGTCGGCACTCCCGGAGTGCCACTGTTTTTATTTTATTGTCATTAGACATCGATCAAGTCTATACAATTTCACTAGCAAATTCAAGTTGGCCCTGTTTTTGTTAACAGTATATCTAGCCTCCGTCATCTTCGTAGATTCAATTAAGCTAATGTCTATTCAAATCCTTGTTTCTAATTTATGTTATTCCCACTTAAACAAACATTAACTTTATACAAGTGTGAATAAAATCGATTTTAGAATGACTATACTCCATTTGAAATAAGATTAGACATTTAACTAAACCTTTTTTACAGTCCGTTCAACCAGTTTTGACTTCTATTGCGTTGGTAGCATGACAAATGGCAGCTGCAGTAAACAGTTGGTTTGTAAAAACTTTTTTTGCTTTTAATGCCATCCTTATTTATGCCTACGCAATAGAAGTCAAAATCGGTTGAACGGACTGTAATAAAGGTTTGTTTAAATGTCTAATCTTATTTCAAACGGAGTATAGTACTGTTGAAAAAGTCATAAAAAACATGAAGTTGTAGCGCAAACTGAACCTTATAAGTAGGTATTACAGTTGTTTTTTCCTAAAAATCGTGTTTGTTTACATGTTTGGCAAATAAAATTGCAAACGCAGATTGGTCGATAAAGAAAAGCTTTCATCTAAGAAAAGTAGGTGCATAATGAAACAAACATGGAAATTAAATAAATAAAAATATTTATTACTTGATCATTATAGGTACATATCTTTAAGTGCAAATTCACATAAAATATACTTAATTTAAAATTGCAACATTAGAGCATCATCAACATCGATTTATTAATCTTACATAGGTACAGTCTGACTATTTTCTTAATGTCCCTCGGGAATCATTGCATTTCCGAATACAAACGAATGCTAATTTCAATGTCCATCAATGATTAGATTTATCGTGTATAATAATTTGAATTCAGAACCAAGTACTTACTTTATGGTTGTTTTGTTGTTATTTCTAACTTTTATATAAAAGTTAATCTATTAGTATCTACGGTCAGCGACGAAAATCGATTAGCAATTCAGTTTTTTACGTTTTTTTTATTTTTATTAAATAAATCTTTATTTATCTTGACAACTACTTACAGTGAATGTTTAATATTATGCACAATCTTAAATAAAGAAAGGTATCTAAGGCAGGACGGTCCTGTATTAATTTAGGTAATTGTAAAAATAACAGCTTTTTACTAAAGGCTTATAAAAATATATACGGTACATATAACAATAATAATTTTTAAAATTTTTGTCTCTCTGTCTGTTTGTTCCAACGAATCTCCGAAACGGCTAGACCAATTTTGACGGGACTCACTGACAGATAGCTGATGTTATAAGGAGTACTTTTACTTTAGAAAAATAATTAGGGTCTCCACGCAGGCGAAGCCGCGGGCAGCAGCTACTTATACATATTAAAGTTGCTACAAACCCGACCTACAATGATACCGAAACACTTCTGAAACCTCGACACATACACACACACCCTCACACTCATGTACTCTCAGTCACACCTACAGGCAGCACTTTCACTCACAATACTCACACACATACTTACACCCACACATACACACATTTGATTTAATTTAAGTTAACGTTAATTTATGTAGTTTTAGCATAAACATTATACGATTTGTTATTTATACCGGGTGATTTTTTTTACCGTCTCGAAATTTTTACAGGCTGTTCTACCCATTAATATAAACAACTTTCACTATAGGAGCAAGTCTGAAATCACGAAAAAAAATCAGCTGTTTATACAAAAGTTCAATACCTACTTGACCAAAATGTATGAAACAGCTGTTTTTTTTTTCGTGATTTCTGAGTTGCTCCCATAGTGAAAGTTGTTTATATTCGTGGGTAGAACCTCCTGTAAAAATGTCGAGACGGTAAAAAAAATCATCCGGTATAACACGTCTTGCTATGGAAGAGCGGACTCTCCTAATACAGGCACTATCTGCCTAAAAGGAGGATCCAATCAAAAATTTGTTTAAAATTGGTATTGGTAAAACAAGTACAGGTAACTTGTTTTACCAATACCAATTTTATTTTATTTATTTATTTTACATTTGCTTTTATGATAAAAATATGTATAAAAGTAATAGTGTTAATCGAATTTCATTACTGACCGTACCTGACATAAATGTCAGAATTAGATAAGTATCTATACAGGGTGGCAGGGACATCGACGCGAAAACTGTTACCATAGATTCAGTACGTGATTCTGAACCCCGCTGCGTTGACATTTTTCGTCAGTTATTTAAAAAAAAAACAGCTGTTTCATAGAAATGTGCAATAACTACGCGGTCAAAATATATGAAACACCAGATTTTTTTTTTAAAACCGACGAAAATTTTTAGAATCAAGAGTTCAGAATCATGTACTGAATTCATGGTAACAGTTTTCGCCTCGATGTCCCTGCCACCATGTATATAAATTATATTATAATTTCCAAGAAATATTACTTTGAAGTCCTCACTTTGAACGATCCTAGGCATGTAATCAAACAGAAATATAAAATCTATGTAATCAAAATAAGTACTATGTACTTTTACAATTTATCCACCACTATTGTTTCATACAATAATAAAAACGTTGACGATGGAATTATAGTTCTTTGTTTTCGTTTAGTTTATTGTTGTTATAAATCAAAACACCTGAAACCGCAACTTTTACTATCCTGACCCACTAATAAATTATAAATATTAAAATTAAATAGGTGGTAAAGGTAAATCAATACATATACTAGCTGACCCCGGCAAACGTTGTTTTGCCAATTATTTGTTTGGGGTGGACAACCCTTATCACTTAGGGGTATGAAAAATAGATAGTAGCCGATTCTCAGACCTACTGAATATGCATATAAAATTTGGTAAAAATCAGTAAAGCCGTTTCGGAGGAGTAAGGTAACTAACATTGTGACACGAGAATTTTATATATAAGATATTAAATAAGATATAAGAGATCGATTGATTGATTTATATATAAGAGATTGTAATTTCAAAATAACCTTATTTTTTTTTTGTCTGTCTGACTGTTCCGGCTAATCTCCGAATCAGCTGGACCGATTTTGAAGTGATTTTCACTGGTTTTCACTGGCAGATAGCTGATGTTATAAAGTGTACTTTTGCAAATAAAAGATAAAAATATAAAATATTAGTAATTTAAAAATAAAAGTAAGTACCTTAAGTTACTCCTGTAACTTAGGGTACTTTTATTTTAGAAAAAGAATTAGGGTCCACCCGGACGAAGCCGCGGACAGGAGCTGATAATAAATAATTTTGTTGTTTAACACGTTAACTGCCATGTCAGTCACCGGTGCCTGACAGACTCACTACCTGTTCAGGCCATGTCAGTCACCGGTGACTGACACCGAAGCATCAAATTCAAAAGACCGTTGTGTGCCGTCCGGCACGTCTACAGTGTTCTTTTCTGTTAGAAATGACTGACACGGCCCCAAGCAAGACATATTCAACATGGCCTTCGACTTTTATATCTAGAACAAAAGTTATCAAGTATTTTTTTGGAAAATGAAATAAAACACAATGATATTTTAAACTTATATTATTTACTGAGGTAATCACATATTTCGGGGAATTATTACGTTAAACAAACAAATTATATAATAAAAAATATTATTTATGTTCAATATTATAACATTCTAGACATAAATGAGGTTCATTTGGGCATTGAGGGCAGTAAGTTACAACTTGCTTGGTCTTTTTTCTGGCAAATATCCTATCAACTGTTTGTACATTTATCTTATAACATCTAGAGCAGTATTTCCGAATTTTCTTCACAGCCCCTTCTTTTCTTGCTAGCATATGCTTTTTCCTTGTATTTCTTGTAAATAACAACTCTGGTTCGCAGTTTTCTTTGCCTGATTCTGTTAGGTATTTGCACAAATCCTTTCTGTAATCTACTATCCCCCTCTTAGACTTAGTAGTTTCTTTATACATTATGTAAGAATTGAGCAAAGCTGTATTCAGTAGTAATTCCACAGCCAGTTTTCTGTGCCATTTTACAGACTTTCGTAGGGGTGTTGAGTAGGCGATCATTTGATCCGACAGGTCTACAGCTGCTTTTGCATTGTTGTAATCGGTCACAATTTTAGGTTTTATTATCTCCTTGCCTCTTTTTAGTGTCCTGGAAAATCCAATTGAATGTTTCGTCGAGAGTAAATAAACATCTCGTTTATCTTTCCACTTCATACACGTCATACCGTCTTCATTCTCTTTTGCTCGAAATTCTCCCTTTTTTAGGCTTCCTGTTATAACATCTTTAGGCAAATGTCTTCTATTTTTGCGCAACGTACCAACAAGATGAGTATCTTCTTCTAGAAGCTTTTTACCTAAATCAACACTGGTATACCAGTTGTCGGTATAGAGTGTATGACCCCTTTTGAGATAGCTGGTCATAAGAGACATAACGACATTGCTAGGTGATATAAATTCAGTCTCATCGCGTTTACCAGAGTAAACTTGAACCTTTAATGTATATCCTGGATTGGTACATATTTTAAATAGCTTAATACCGTATTTGTGCCTCTTTAATTTAATATATTGTCGGAAAATAACCCGCCCTCGAAATGGCACTAAAGACTCATCGATGCAGAGATTTTCCTGGGGGTAGTAATGTGCAGCAAAGTTGAGATTCAAAGTATCAAGCAAACTACGAATTTTAAACAAACGGTCGCCAGGAGGTTGATCTTCGTTATTAGAAAAGTGCACCATTCGTAACATAATCTCAAATCTGTTACGAGCCATTATTGTACGTGGAAAAGATTGGGAAATCAAAGGATCAGTTGACCAATAATCAGCTAGCTTTGGTAATTTGACAATTCCTATCCACAAAATTAGACCAAAAAATCTTTTGATCTCGTCCGTATTTGTCTTTGTCCAGCCAAGTAAGCGGGATCCTTTTTTCATTTGTTTTTTTGAATTTAGCTTTGTTATTGTTTGTTCGGCATAACGATTGGTTTCTATAACTATATTTTCGAAAACAGTGTCCGGGACTAACAAAGTATAAAATGATTCCGGAATGAGCCATCAAACTTCTCAAACTATAAGGTCTCAAACCAGGGCACTCGGTAAATGGAACAATTCGCCTTTGGTTCCGCAACGGTTCGGACCACAAATCAGTTTTATTTTCAATAATTAGTGATCTAACCTGCTGATCTGTACTTTCATCTTCGTCTCCACTTTCAATTATATATCTCCTCTTCCTGTTGTTACACAAACGCAAAGTCTCTTCTTCTTCAACACTTGCTTCACCATTACTTAGAACATCTAATAACTCCAAATTACCTTGAGTTAGCTCTTTTTCTAATTCATCAATTTGATTCAAATCTAATAAAGAAATATCAAAGTCATCCATATTCGACATTATCAAAACATGGAGGCCACCACTAATTATTACGCGCACCCCGTCGCTTTCGTAATTCTAATTCAACTAAAATGCATGGAACTACAAATCAAAACATTAGTGCGGAGGTGGGCGGGGTAAAGGGGTAGGGAGCGAAGCGAATCGTGTCACACGGACTCACACGATCTAACACGACACCTGACCGATGATAGCCAAACGCAGCGAACGCGGGACGCGGGTGATTATTTCCCGCTAAAATGCAGAAGGAAGCGCGCTCAAACTCGTGAATTTTTACCTACGTGCCGGACAAAATGCCTGACACGGCGCACGGACTGCAATTTGTACCATTTGGGCCACGTCAGTCACGGGTGACTGACAGTTATTTTTTTTTTCTTTTTTTGTTGATATAAAGAAAAGGGAACACTTTTTTATACATAATTATTCAATTTAATCCATTTGGAATCAATTCGCAAAAAAAATAATTTGACGGATTTCAAAATATGGCTTGGCAGTTAACGTGTTAAGATCACAGATATTAGAGAAAATTTACTCATTTCACAGAAATCGAATTTCCATCTCTCAAAGTAATTCTGTAATACTTCATAACTGGATCTTCAATCACATGCTCACTGTCCACCGCTCCATGTTCTTCTAAAAACTCAGTGTGTCCTCTTAGCCAATCTAAATACAACTTTAGATACCTGTCATTAGAGTCTATGTCCGTGTGCCCCAAGCAAAATATCCTATAGGCATCTTCGCCATATTTCCCAATGCCGCATAAGTCACTTGCTCTACGCCATTTTGACGAAACAAATTGATAACTGAGCTTCCATATCATATGACCCCTTTTCCTTAATCCCAGGTTATCAAAAAATCTTTCTAAACATACTGGAGTGTCATTTAAAACGTGATAAGGCGTAGGATACTCCTCGAAAAAGGTCTTCATGTATGGCCTGGCAGTTTTGCCTGAAGTTTTCGTCAGGAATATTGTTGCTATTAACATCGCCCAGGGGTTCGAGGAGAACTCTTCCTCAACTACATAGTGTGGTGATACTGGCAGTTTTCGTGGCGTGATGTTAAAAAAAGGTTGTATTACTATAGGTTCTTGTTCCTCAATGGTCAGTTGTGATAGACTAAGTTCTTCAGACTCTATAGAGGCTTGACTCAGATCTTGAGATGAATCCAATGATCTGGTTGGTGAGTAAGGCAGTTGTAGTTTTCGAGGACTTTGAGCAATTAGATTCTCCTCTTCATTGAAGAATCTGCTGATACAGTCCGAATCTTCCATGCTTCTGTAAAGAAGGAAACAAGAGTTGAAATCGAAATTGGAAATGAATACAGGCTGTTTTTAGGGTTCCGTAGTAAACAAGGAACCCTTATAGTTTCGTCATGTCCGTCTGTCTGTCTGTCCGCGGTCTAGCTCCGAGACCCTTAGTACTAGAAAGCTGTAATTTGACATAGGTATACATATTAATTACGCCGACAAAGTGGTAAAACAAAATTATGAAAAACATTTTTTTTTAGGATACCTCCCATACACGTAAAGTGGTGATGTTTTATTTTTTATTTTTTTATCCCATAGTGTAGGGTATCATTGGAAAGGTCTTACAAAAACATTATGAGTTTGTGAAAACCATTTTTAGATTCAGGGATTCGTTTGCAAAATATTAAGCTTTAAAGTGCTAATTTTTGTTAGAGTCAAGTGTCCCCCCCCCCCCTGCCAGCTAAATGGTTGGTTTTGGATGTGTGAAAAAAATTACAGCAATAGTTTATATAACGAAATTAAAAGGAAAACTATCACAGCTAAGTAGGCTTTACTAGTTATCGAGTAATAATCGACCAACTTAACTTTGCAGTTGCAAAAACATGTTTTCCCATACATTCCGTGTGGGAGAACATGTTTATCAACTACAAAGTTAAGTTTGTTTTTGGGATAAATTCATCCCAACTACGGAACCCTTCATTGTGCGTGGTCCGACACGCACTTGGCCGGTTTTTTATTTAAGAGTAATTTTGAGAAAATGAAATAAATATTGTGATCGGCTAAAAAAGCGGGTTAAAAAAAATGGCTATCATTAATAATAAAATCTTTATTAGGTAGGTACTAGAAGAGTGGGTACAGTAAATCTCCTTTACATCATGCTGAGATAGGAGCCTTTTGGCCTCGTACAAGACTTTTTTTTATTTTAATTTTACTTAGTATTTTTTAATTTTTGTTCTTGTGTGTGCCTGTGCGAGTCTCAATAAATAGGCCTTTTCTTTCTTTCTCTTCTCTTTTAATCTTCCTCATTATAAGGACAACAACGAAAGTCTAATCGACTTTCGTTGTAACTTTTACATGACATTTAAATTGACACAAAATTATTTTAGCGACTGTTTTGGGCATTTCATGTAATAATTGATAGTTTGAGTTATTTCAATTTTACATCTGGTACGTTTAAAAAAAATATTGTGTTCAATAATCACCATTTAAAAACTTAAGTGTTACTTAATCGATTTTAGTGGCTGATTATACCATCATTGTCTATTTTCTAAAGAGATCCAGGTGATCAAAACAAGATATTTTTACGCATCATAGATAGCTGTCATAGCTGCAGTGAGAGATGCAGGCTGAGGGAAAAAAAAAACGTGTAGCACTCGAGGACTGCCGCGGTAAAGCTATTGCATAGCATTTGTAACCTCCATACTTCCTATTTGTCAACGCTACACTTGGGATGATGACGTGATGGATGACATAAAACAAAAATTACGTTCCCATGACAACATCACGTTTCCCATGACAACATCACGTTGTCATGGGAACCGTCATTACATGGTAAGCGGAGTGGGGGTGTTAGGTTTTATTTTCATTACGGTTTTATTTTCGTTACGGAATTTTTTGATTCGGTCGCGGCGCTCAAAGCCCGCGATAAAAGCTATGTAATAGCTTAAAATATATTTTCAAAAATCTTATAAGTAGGTTAGGTACCTATTTTTCAATGAGGAACTTCATAATGGAGTTCTAACAGCAAATATTCCTATCTGTAACGGTTGCAAATGCGGTCATAGCAATCCATGTTATAAAACACACTCTGTATAGTTCCGTAGGTAAGGTGGCATACCTTACCTACGGAACTATACAGAGTGTGTTTAAGTTTACAAATAACGGTTTCAAATCAACATTATTTTAAGCAGACATTATGACTGAAACCAACACGGTGTGGCTAATGTGTTTATGAGCCGAAACCTCAACTTGAGTAAAAAGTAACAAACAAGGTTTAGTCACAAGAACTAAGTAAGTAAGTACCGTACCTACCTATATTGTTTTGTTAGTATAACGGAGCGTTCACATTGCGGTTTGTTTGAAGAATGTTTTTTTTTATAATTATGAAAGAATATAATTTAAAAAAAAATACTGAATATAAAATATGTAAGTGTAATTTATAAAATTATCATTGTAATAAACATTTTCTTAGATTTAGTATTTATTAACTAAATCTAAGAAATTGTAAATGTGTGAGTGTGTGTGAATTAAAAAAATAATAATAACCCTTGGTTTTTAAGAGACTACCCTTAAAAATCAAGGATAGTTAATTTTTAAAGACTACCTAATAACTTCTTTTTTTTCTTGTTTTTTAACTTTAAGAAACTGTCTTTAGTAACGTTTTTATGTTGTGCCTATAATTTTAATTAGTGTGCTGACATAAAGTACAAGTTTAACTTGCCATAGCCAAACAATACAAAAAACAAAATGCAAAAATCATCAAATGCAAAGAAATAAAAATGAAATATTTCGAACATTCATAATTCGATAGGGTTAAGTAGCGTCTAATACACTGACAAGCAATATAAAAAAGCCAGTTGCAAAGCGCTAAAAAATATCTTGAAAACAGCTTTATAGGCGTTTTTATGCGCTATTAAGTACGCTTGAATGTTGCTTTTTACATCAAGAAGCTATCTTGCAGGTTTCGGAAATATTTCATGATAAGTTAGGGGCTTTTTTATATTGTTCGTCAGTGTATAAAGGCACCTTTAAAAGGTCAAGCGAGAGATGCTGATTAGGCGTGAAATATTGCCCGTGAACAAATATTTTTTATTTTTTGTAAACAAGGTTGTCATTAAAACATTTCCGAGTAAGCTAACAAGCTCATTGTATATTTATATCCATTATGTATTTATTTTGAAGAATGTTTGTTTCAACTGTGTGTTAGTAAAAACAGCAAAACTAATTAATAACATAACATCACGCCTTGTTTCCCCAATGGGTTAGGCAGAGGTGTACCCATAGTAAATTCACCCACATTTCGCTTGTTATAACTTTATAAGTCCCATATTTATTTATTTTATTTATTTATTTAGCAACAACGGTTTTTAACCGACTTCCAAAAAGGAGGAGGTTATATGTTCGTCGCGTATGTTTGTTTTTTTTTAATTTTTTTTATGCATGTCCACCGATTTCTCCGTCAATTGTGGACCGATTTTGAAAATTCTTTTTTTGTTTGAAAGGGTGTGCTCTTGAATTGGTCCCATATAAATTTTATTAACTTTGCTTGGATAGTTTTTGTGTTAGCTACAAAATACGTATTTTTTTCCCACTTAGTATGTAGATGACATAATAAGTTTCTGTCACTGGTAGCAGGTAGTGGTATTCGAATGTGTGTGGGGTAGGTACCACAACTAAAAAGTAAAAAATAAAAACTTTTTACAAAAAAAACAACCGACCTCCAAAAAGAAAACACTACAAAATGAAAAATAACTTAATTTCGGAAGTCGGTGGCAAAAAACGAAAATACAAAACCCAAGACACCGACTTCCGAAATTAAAGTTATTTTTCACTTTGTAGTGTTTTCTTTTTGGAGGTCGGTTGTTTTTTTTGTAAAAAGTTTTTGTTAAAACCAATTACAGTAACTAAAATTATAAAAGAGACAATTATATTATAACACACATTAAAATATACAAAATATAATAGGGGGCGAGCCTATTGCCATCAACCGGGCACAAATCCAGGCTGTTACAACTCCGGGCTGTTATTGAGAAATTCCTAATGAAAAACCCAATATCACTGCTCTATCTGGGAATCGAACCCAAGACCAGAAAAATTAAATAAATATAGGTAGGTAATTTGGTTTATGTTTTATTGTAAGTATCTACCTACTAAGTTCTTAAATAATAATAGTTTTAAATCGAGACCTTATATTTATAGAAACTTTTGATAGCTTAACTGAAGTTAATATATTAAGCATTTACCAACATCCAAATCAATGGTAAAGAACCGAAAAATTGTACTTAAAACTATGACTTTCTTTTAAATAAATATTTTTGGATACAGCTACTGTTAGTTTAATTTACGCATAAAAAGGAAACGGACCTAAAACGCTCCCCTATGGCACTCCAAGCGAAATAAGCTTTAAACTGTATTGAAAAGCTTCCGCGAAATGTAGGACATTCACAATACACTTCTGAATCTATCCTATCATTGAATGCAGACATAACAGATTGTATCTACTTGTTAACCAACATTAATTCATCCATAATTCATTCAAGGTTGTAAAATGCCTTAGACCTCTCCAAATCCACTGTAGAAGCAATAAATAATGTACCTATGTTTGAGAAAAAAAAAAATTAATACGGTGTCGAAAGCTTCTCTTAATATGTATCCAGATAATTTTTTAATTAATGAAATGCACCGATCCCAGCATGGTTTAACCAGACTCGTTAAATCGAATGAACCCCAAGATTTGCACTAGGCCCTTGAGCCTCATGCTTCATGGGGCTACAGAGGCCATTGCATATCAAGGAGTAGGCCGGGGGGCGTGGTAATGGTAGGGAAGACGTGCCCTCAGGATATGGAAGGATTTGCGAGCCGTGCCGGATATGCATCCTTGAATAGCAGAGTTCACTCAATATTACTGAGTCCGGAGGTAGCAACAATAATTACAGGGAATAAACTAAAAATAGAGGCTTTATTTGTTAGAGACTGGAGATATGGTACATACACGTTGACATAAAATAATACAGTTTCCAACATATAGATGAAAAAAACAAAGGCCTTTATTTCGGGAGTCGGGTTTGTGGCAGTTTAAATGAATCTAGTTCACTTCCGTGGTAATTCAATCGTACAGTTACATTCACTCAACGCTTAGTGTTCAGAAAGCTTTGCGTCCTGTTTATTGGTGACAGCTAGCGTTTAACTTGTGCTTTGTAAAATACGGTGCCTAATTTGATCTCTGTTTTAATTTGAATTTGATCAATGTTGGGGAATTAAACAATGTTTTGTGGTGCTAACTGTGCTAAGTTAAGTTTACTTTCATCTACAATGAATTTAAAATTAACTGGGAGAAACATACAACAGAATTTTTTTTGCTAATAGATTTTTTATGAAACCTTTATTAGGTACTTGTAAAAGCCTCATTCACAATACACTGCGAAGGACTTTCGCTACACTGCACAATAATACAAACAGTCCCAATATTTTCAGAACATTCGCAAAAAGTTGGGATATACCTATTTTCAAAAGCCACTAAAAGATGTACCCTCCACAAATAAAACTGGAATTATTTGCAACAAAAAACTAGTTCATTCTGAACGGGTCTCTTGGGCCCCTCTGTTACTTGCGACCCTTATTCATACTCTCAATTACAACTAGCTACTGTCCGGGGCTTTGTCTGCGAAATAAAATAATTTACCAGCTTTTCCATTTAAGATTGGCCTTAAGAATGCGGCGACGTATGAATTGTCCATACAAACGTAGTACATCAATCATTTGCAATTTAAGCATATTTCCACCATATTATGTTGATATTCGGATTGAGACAGTATTTATCTAGGCTTCTACGTCTTTTGATTTTCAAAAACTTACCTTTAAATGAAATGTAAGCGAATTGCATTTCGTACATTTTTACAGCGTAAATGACATGTTTTCATATGGTTTTTTCTGTATTATAAACAACAATATTTGTAATATTGTTTCCGTAGAAGCATAGTTTATGTTATCAAGTTACAAATTATCGAAAAAAAAATGGAAATACATTAAGTTTTCATTCATCATTTTATGTATTACGGAACACATCCAAATTTATCATAATTTTTCGATGCTAGTATTGTCATCGCGTCAAGGAATAATTTGTCAATGTGTGCGTGGTCGTACTGCTCACTGTAGTTGTATATCGCTCCGACAGGCACTCACGCTAGCGCAACGTGCTTGGTTGGAATTCGTTCGGGGTATTTTTTGTCAGTATTATAAGATTAGGTATATTATATAGGTACTTTACTGTGCTTATTGTTTACTAAATTAAAGCAGCTGCCGACTACTTCTGTTTTGTGCTCGTGATTATATTTAAATCTATTGTTTGATTGTTTTACTCGAGTTAATTATCTGTTTGTATACACGTGTTTCTGAAAAAAATATATTTTTCATTCTATCTTTTCTTTCTTTCTATCTTTAGATAACATAAATGTGTTTACAAACATCCGTATCTGGACAAACGAGTACTTATGTTTCATCAGTAATATTAATCGGTAGGTACCTATTTATGCGTCTAAAGACCCTCAGCGAGTCGTAGAAACATCTAAATTATACACACGGCCGAAACGCGGTAGTCCAGGTATAGGTGGCTTGTTGAGAATCCAACGTGCTGGGACGTACTCTCGTCCCAGCGCGTTGAAGAAACACTGTTGGATTTTCAACTCTCGGCGCTAAGCAGAGCGTTGAAAATCAAGTGCACGAAAAATTTCGCCGCGATTTTATTACGTCCGTGCGAACGAGGGCTATATTATAGGACCAGGTTTTTATACTATTTACTTGCAAGTACGCCGACCAAGTGCCGATCCGAAATACTCGCAAGACTATTTTATTTCTTATTTATATTTAGTTACGGATCAATGTTCTATGTAGGGCTTTCAATACCGGGATCCCGGTATTGGCTAATACCGGGATCCCGGACATTTTTTGACATTTTTCAATACCGGTATTGAAATGGCCACTACCGGGATACCGGTATTGGTGATTTTATTTTATCAGTAGACACTACAGTGAAACAATTTCTTTTTATTACCTACACATTATATTTCCAACCAATTTTATAATTATCTGGGTAAGTTTAAAAAACTGCGTATTTTAATTCGACAGTTAGTTACATTTCATTACTACTTGTGCTACTAACTGGACGCAGAAATAGAAGCTAAAACTCAAAGGGAAGTTAGGACCCATGCTTCTTCCAGCAGGCCTAACATGACACACGCGATAATTATCCACCCTCGCGCGACTAATTTTTGTCTATTTCTGTAGTGTTATCGTTTTCTGATAGCTACGCCATACAAAATACTTGACTCGGTCTGTCAAACTTGATGTTTTGTCAACAAACCCTAACATGACACGTTATTTATCTCGATTTTTGACTGTTCAACACGAGATAATCAGTTATTTTGTCGTATTTAGTCATCCTCGATTTTGACGGCGAGAAGAGTAGACAAAAAGACAAAATTATATATTTTTTTTAATTGTGGGTGTACACCGGTGTACTGTAGTAGAGGGGTGCACTACCACGTAGATGACTATTACTTTCCAGTCACTTTGCCAATTATGGTGATTAAATAAATAAATTAACGAAATCTAGGGATTATAGCTGTATGGTAATATCAAATATTCGC
Organism: Agrochola lychnidis; assembly: GCA_963680765.1. NCBI lineage: Eukaryota > Metazoa > Arthropoda > Insecta > Lepidoptera > Noctuidae > Agrochola > Agrochola lychnidis. The sequence continues at coordinate 8,499,446 of OY796868.1, read as the reverse complement.
AACATAATTACTAAAATCACCAGTTTATTTCCTAAGGGTGGTGATTAACAATTTTTATGGTTATAATAGCGGAATCAACTCCACCTGCCAATTTATTTGAACGTCAGTCTTTTTGGTGACTGGTGATCAACAAAATTTGCAACGTCATGGACTTTATGGTGACTGTTACAATAATAAACTTCGATTTGTCAAATTGCGATCATCGGCCCATTTGTCATTTGTGGTGATTATCTAATGAGTATAGGTGCCACTAATTTTAATTTCCGTCAATTTGTATTTTAATTTCAGCATGCCAAAGAAATAATTTAATTTTAATCAAAAAGTCGGTTACACAAAAAACTAATCATAAATAATTAAAAAAAAGAATAATTAAGAGCGACGTTTATTCAATAAAGTATATAATTCCATGCATAAATTGAATGAATGAAACAGAACTTCAAGCCGATGTTGCTATCATAAAAATAATTTGTTTTTAATCACTTGCAACATCGGTATCTCGTCGCGCGATAAAGTAGTGTCAAAGTGCCTTTTTCGAGTTTACTCGCCGTTTGCGGTCATGTAAGGGATTAGAATGACGTCAGAATCGTAAACAAATTCCGATAAAACGAGAAAAAGAGCGTTCTCGCGCTTGTCATGTTAACCCTGCAGCACTGATATAGTCTATTGTAAGAGTTGAATTGGGCATTTATGATAGTTCTGAAGGCGGCCGAGAGATGTATATTGACATGGCGTATAATTATTTACTGAGCATTCTACCTACGAGCGTAGCGGAGGTAGAGAGAACGTTTTCCTCGGTTACATATTTCTGCAACCGTTTAAGGGGATGATAATCGACTTTTAATGATTTTATACTGAAGATGACGTCTAAACGAGTAGTGTTAGTAATTTGAAAAAAAAAATATGTTAAATAAGAGCATTTTCTTAATATTTTAATATAGGCATATTTTTGATTATGTTTATATTAAATAGTGAAATTAATTTGTAAAGTTATGTCTAACGCGGATAAAAAACTGAGAATGACGCAAAATCTATCAAGCGTTTTTTTCTGAAAACTTCACCATTTTGAAAAAAAATAAATTATTGATCTTTTAGTATACGTGTTTTATTAAAATACCTTTTGTTTTACGTGTAATAAATTAATAATGCGTCTAATTTGGGACAGCGCTCCTTGATGGACGAGTCCTATTACTGGCTGGACGTATGACGCGTTGCATGAGCTCAGTACAAAACACGCAAGCTAACCATTCAATGTCACTGTCATATATCTGCGTCTTAAGAAGCTCACTCTCAGATAAAACTTTAGATGCTCTTTCCTTCCTACGAACTCATTTTCAGGAAAAAAGAGCCGAAACAATGTTGATTTTATAGAGATTATATGCAGATATTACTTTATAGCAAAAGATGCATGTTCCACTCAGTAGTAACTGTAATAAGTCATAAAGAAAAACCCATAACGGGGAAGCATCAGGATAACCCGCGAAATTCAAATTTTCTTACGTATTTTGCATTTTGCAGGTCAGTGACAGGTTTTATGTTGATTAAAATATGATTCGCGGTCATAACGAATATGGCTTTACTCAATTATAATCATTACAATCAGCAATACAACTCCATAAGTTAGCAAAGGTGTCAAATGTCATGATTTTATGAAATCATGACATTTGACACTTTTATCTTCTTCTTAATCACTATTGCTGATTGTAATGATTATAATTGAGTAAAGCCATATTTGTTACGACCGCGAATCATATTTTAATCTACATAAAACCTGACACTGACCTGCAAAATGCAAAAAACGTAAGAAAATTTGAATTTTGCGAGCTACCCTGGCGCTTCCCCCTTAAAAGCACGATGAACAATTTTGACTGATTTTTATGTGATTTTATTAAAACATATTGTATGTTGATTTTAAAGAGTGTTATTTTATAAAAACATAAAGATAAATAGATCGCTAAATTGTAATTACTTAGAAACTGATTATTCAAATTTAAATGTTTTATTTTATCTAGGTACTTTTCTTATACTATGTATCAGATTATTTTGTTATTTTTGTTAGGAGATTCTGTTTGCAATTTAAAGTTGTATAAAAAAGTGACTTTATATTTAAAAAGCAGTTTTTTATTATTTTGTAGTGAAACTTATTAGTTGTTGAATAAAAAAACGATATTAAGTAAAAAAATAGTCTCATCCCGGTGTTGGACATTTTCTATACGGTATTAATACCGGTACTGCAAAAATCCGGTATTCGAAACCCCTAGTAGTTCTATGCAAGCGTTTTTACTTTAAAGGATTTGGAAGTTTTTTTTTTTTGTAAACGCGATTGTGCTCTTTATTTATACTACATTACGGATTAAAGGTTTTGGAAGTTTTTTTTTTTAATGCGATTGTGCTCTTTATTTAGATAAGGTCCGTACCAATGTTCTATACAAGTATTTTTCTTCAAAGTATTTTTTTCGGCTACTCGCTCCTTCGACGCTCGATGCAATTCTGCTCCTTATTTATATTTAGTTATGGATCAAAGTTCTATGCAAGTATTTTTACTTTAAAGGTTTTGGAAGTTTTCTTGAAGTGAATACTTCTTTAGGCGCGTTGAGCATTTTTGAGATGGGACTAAACCTTTGATTTCGCGACACTGTAACGCAATTTACCGAAACCGTGGAGTAAAAGGCATCAATGCGTTGATTACCGCGGTACCGATTTTTTTAATCTGACGTGTAAAAGTGATTCCGATACTTATCCTATTTACAGAATAAACAATTTCATTTCATATCTACTAGATTTTCTCTACAAGGCCTAGATCCAGAGATATTCTAAAACATTGAGATATTGGCATTGTAAAGAAATTTCCAAAAAACGCATTACTAGTCTGTACATATACTAACGATTCCCCAAAGTATTCAACAGAAATAAAGCAAGTAATGAACATACCTAATTACTAATAATAAAATATAAATGCCGTCGACTCGTTATGAATGAATGGTAAGTAGCTATCTATCCAGTCACACACACACACGGATGCGCACCGCGTCCGCCGCCCGCCTGCTGTTGTCAAACAGAGATAGCAATATTCCGAACGAATTTTGCAAACGTCTCGATTTGTAGTTGCGAGCCGCGGTCGCAGCGCTCTTAATAGCAAAATATGTGAAAAAGATAGTTTCAGTTTTTATTTTTTTTGCGACTATTTGTGACATTTTGAAACATTTTTTTACTAAGATTTAGAATTGAATATGTCTGGCTACTTGAAGAATTTTTAGAAATCCTAAATTAGGTTGAAAATGGAACAAAAAATGTACCGAAACTCTACTCGGTATCGTTAATTTTGTGGAAAATGGCAATGGAAGATCGTTTTTAGAATATTAAAAACCATAATTTTGAACAAAAGTTACTATTATTTGAAGATGAAGAACCAATCTATATGTGGTAGTTATTAGTTATATTTGATTCCGTTTAGTTTTGTCACAAAATGTACCGACAAATTTGTCAGATTTGCAAACGCGACCTTAAATTGTGTGAAAATATTTGATACTAGCTTCCGCCAGCGGCTTCGCCCGCGTGATATCTAATCGATTCAAGATTTTTTTAAATCGGTCCAGTATTTTTGAATTTATTCATTACAAACAAACAAAAAATCAAATCTTTTGTCTTTATAATGTTAGCTTAGATTAAATTAGCAGTTAAAAAGCCCTTGACCTCTGATCAGAGCTCTCTGATATTTAAGTTGCTAATTAATCAAATAGTTTGTCTACCGTCAAAGTAAACGATAATTAATTGCAGAAAAAATACCATAGTGTCAAAATAGTGATGGGTGTGTGTGGATTGAGGTGGCAACTTTGTCAGGGTAAAAATAATTTGCATTTATAAACAGTAACTATTATTTAGCATAATAACTTTGCTAATTGAATAAACTTCTGAACACTGAAGTAAAATAAAGCCATATATAAGTATTTAGATAGGTACATAATTAGCAGCTAGAAGCTAAGATAATCCTACGCAGAATCATAAAGTAATCTGTTAGCCTCTCTGCTTTCATCCCACACTAATCGTGAAAATGTCCTCAAGAGATAATAAGTGCGTACTTCCCTTGGTATATTTTTGATATGTTTTGAAAGAGATATCATGTTTTATTAAACTAGACAAGAGTAGTTTAATCTGTTAGGAAGTCTTAGCTTCTTTTGCGGATTCATTAGACAATAATGAACGCAGATACGTTTTAAGTATGTCACTACCCTAATTGCGTAACTTATTTTCGTAAACGATTATGAGAAATTTGTTTCATTTTAACAGTTCAACAACATTCATTGCGTTATTTACGTTGTTGAGCAGATTTTTTTTCAACTTGTGTTGCAATGGATTAGCAATCTGTTTCAAATGGGTTCCCTCTATCTGGCAGAATCTTAATGCTCCGAAATTCATTTGGCATAATCTTCTTTAAACGAATACTTTAAAGGCATAAAAGTTATTTAATATAATTATTGTTTAACTGAATTTTTATATGTCCGAATTTACAATGGCATATTTTTAAGATGGCAGTATTTTATTTGGCATAATTACCTTTGGCAAAGTTAAAATTCCGCATAATTTCGTTTAGCATAACGTTTATTTAGAGCGACAATTATTTGGTACAATTTCACTTGGCATACTATGAAGATGGCAGAATTTCATTTGGAATAATTTTATTAGGCATATTGCCATTTCTATAAAATAGCATTTTTAACCTTAAATAAAAAATTAAAATATTGTCTTAAAAAGTCAATATGTTGTGCTACAAAATTTAGTGACAGAAACGAATCGCTACAAAACCGACTCCACGTAGTCTTGTCTGCCCTACCCCTAGAGTGTAATTTAAACCCGCGTAGACACGGAGGAGCGAGGCGGCCCTCGAGCTGAGGAGCAGGTGGATTTAACGCTCGCCTCCGCGGCTGAGGCTAGCCGGTACAGCCGGCCAGCAAGCCTAAGCTGCGGTGGTGAGCGCTAAAACCATCTGCGACGATAAGCTCGCGTGGGACCGTCGGAGCTTCGCAGCGCCAAAGCCGTGACAGAAACCATGCCTGCTGCATGCTTGCTTGCATGCTGCATGTTTGCTTTCCGCATGGTGTATGCTTGTTTGCATGCTGCATGATTGCTGCATGCATGGTGTATGCTTGTTTGCATGCTTCTTACTTACAAATTTTTTAAAAAATATATGGATATGGAATGTATGCCAAAAGATGATTCTATCTGTAAACTTTTTGAGATATGATAGTTCTGCCTTTTAATGATTATCGATATGAAATGTATGCCAAACGACGATTCTGACTGTGAACTTTCTACGATATGATGGTTCTACTATTTAATTATTATGGATATGAAATTTATGCCTAAAGATGATTCTGACTTACAAAATTATGAATTTTGAATGTATGATAAATGAGTGTCTGCCAAAAGATTTTCTGCGAAATGAAGTTTATGCTATTCGCTGTTATGCAAAATAATATTATGACATAAAAAGTTCTACTATAAAGGGTGGACCCGTTTAAAATCGAAACAAATTGAGAATGATCGTGCATTACGCAATTTGGGTACTGATCGGTTGTCGAATCTATTATTCGATAAAACCATTACTTTGATGTCTATTTCTACTGCAAATCCAGCATTTTAAATCAATATTTTTCAAGTAAGTATCTACCATAAATAAAATTCTGAAGAAGTTTCTCACAAAATCACAGCAGATAATCTTTTTCTCGTTTTTTGTCATTTCTGTTCTTCGTAGAATCAGTCAGACTTAGCGGAAAGTACTTCGATCCACCTTAAGATAAGAACTACTTGCAAGTAAGAGGATTAGATTCAAGGAAACTGTTTCAATATAATTGCATCCTTAACCAAAGCAACATGATTAATGATCTGCATAGTTGTAGTGTAAAAGGAGCGATTTCAGCTAGCATTGAACTGATAGTATGCCTTTTCATATTTTAGGGTTTAGATTCATAGAAGTAATATAAAGTGATCATTTATTATGAGAAGCTTACACAGCCAAGCTACTGGACAAAATTATTGGGTTTATGAAGACTCATATAGAAGCCATAGCACAGGGTACAAAAACTCTAGGAATAATAACAAAAACGGAATTGTACCTTTATGACAATAAGGATCTAAAACAAAAGGCTAGAAAACTGATAATGGGACAAGTCATTCAAAACAAGAGCAAATTATACTGATGGATAGCGCCACTTGTGATGTTAAACAAATACTGGCACGAACAAAGATAAATACACCAACAACATTGGCGTTGGCGACAAATGTTCGAATTGATGTTAACAGATAGGTAGGTTGGTCAGCCAATCTGGGCCAACCTTCCAAGGTTCATACAGGATTTATAGAGCGCCCTTTTTCTATGCAATGACCTTCTTTATAGAAGGGTTCGCTCCTAGGCTTTCTACATACAGGATAAGATTTTATCCAGTGCGCAAACTTTAATACGTGACTTAACTTTTACTATTTTTTTCGCGATTTTAGGTTTGGTCCTATAGTAAAAGTTGTTCATAATGATGAGTAAAGTCACGTGTTACAGTTTGCGCACTGGATAAAAATTTACCCTGTATAGTACTTTTAAGTACCTATTGAGTTTCACAGCTGTCCGGGAGACCCGCACGGGCCGTGCCCGCAGTGCTCTGATACGAGGGAGTTAGTACTAGTGGTGGTTAATAAAACGTATAGCGCCAAAACATAACACGATATGTGTACAAAGCATCTAGCGTTTGCTAGATCGACTATGACTTCGCGCTAGAAATATATTACTTCAACAAACTAAACGTTTAAAAGTCCAAACGTGCTCAGCGGAGCCAGAATGGGATAGCAATAAAGTTTTATAGTCTGGCACAGCGCGTCGGGTGAACTCGGGCGGCAGTCGGCCCGCGTCGTCTGTTATTTTGCAAAATAAATTCTCTAAATTTATAAATAATTTTGATACAAGTAAATCAGACAATCGCGACTCCACACGTGATACTAAACACGTGAATCTTTTTAGAGTCAGAGGCGCGCAGGGGGGCAGCCTCGACGTGTTTTATATGGAATTTTTCACTTTTTGTATGGAAAATAAGAAAAAATATTATCTACATGTAGAGTGTAAGGGGTTTAAGGATTTTATAAAAGGGGTCGAAATTATCATAATTTTTGCGATTGGACACACCGTTTTCGAGATATAAGCAAAAGAAAAAAAAGAAATAGTACTGTTTTTGCACCTGAAGTCCGAGGTGTTGGTGTGAATTTAAAGGGGTCCGAGCCCATTCGTCCCCTAAGATTCGCACCCTGTGCCCACTCGTCCCCTGGAACTTTTGAGGGGCCCATTCGTCCCCTGAAGAATATACATTATTATCATGACGGATTATCATTCATCATAGCTCTTTTTTCAATGATCTGTTATGATTTATTTAATTAATTCCGTTAATAAACTGTTCACAAGTGTACTATGTTAACCGTTTCTTATGTAAAATATAGCTAATTTTATCTCAAGGGACCAATAGGCACCTGAATAGGTGCCGAATCTTTAACTTATATTGTATATATATTAGAGGGGACGAATGGGTACCTTAAAAATAATATTTTTTATTAAAATATTAATTGGTCCCCTACCAGGAGACCAATGGGCACCTATATAGGGGACGAATCTACAACTTTTATGCTGGGGAACGAATTTTAGGGGACGAATGGGCTCTGACCCATTTAAAGTTCATGACAACCAATTTTATTCCACACGTTTTTTTTGTAAATCGCGATTAGTAATAGTCAGATTTAGTTGGACAATCAAAATTTTTACTTTTCACATAAATGTTCATTGATTTCTAACGCTTCATGAGAAAAATATTATATTCTTTCGTGTACAGCGCGTTGTGAGATAACATTCACCGCGCAACATTAAGTCCATCAAGCGTGTTAGCAAATAAAATGACAACGTCTCTGCGTTGAGAATGTGGACGAGTTTTGTAACAACGTGTTATAATGATAGCGTATAAAATAACGCGCTAGAAAAATATATTTCATAGTCTATAACACGTCTATAGTTTCTAGCGGATTTTAACATCACTAGTTAGTACGATACGGTTGCTAGCGTTGTATGGGCTCTACCCGGAGCGGGTCGCGTTCTAGCGCCTCATGTGTCTCCATTCCGGGAGCCCGTACGGGCGGTCCGCACGGGTCTCCCAGACAGCTGTGAAACCAGCCTGAATCTTCTATGAATTTCAAATATGGTTGCTTGTTCACTTTGAAAACATGTAGGTACCTAGGCCGCACGCCAGTAGTAACAAAACCAGTACCTATAAGCTGGCGTCTTACACTGTTTGTCCATCGTACAGTATTATATTATCTGTGACCGCACCGTGAACGGGACGTCTAATTTGGGACAGCGCTCCTTGATGGGCGAGTCCTATTACTGGCTGGACGTACGACGCGTTGCGTGAGCTCAGTACAGAACACGCAAGCTAACCACTCAAGGTCACTGTCATATATCTGCATCTTAAGTAGGTATGCCAGATCCTTGGTTGGTAGTTGAAGTTCTTATTAGTAAGGTTAGGTAGGTCTACTTACTTTTAAGAATTATGTACATTTTGTGTGATGTTTCAGATTCACATTCTCTAAACATGCAGCTTAGCATAGAAGTAACTTTCATATACCTACTTGTATCTCTCACTTATATCAAAGCTTACGTGATTAAAATACCTCAATAGTAAACAAGTGTCAGGCTTAAAATAACGCCCACTGGAGCACGCTATTAAGTTAGAATTAAGAAGATTACAAGTGATTACTAAAGTACATTGAAACTCGAAGTCTCGTCTCAACGTACTAAAACTCTTTAGTAGGTAGTACCTACATCAAATTCTCATTAGTTAACCCACAACTTGTTCACAGAAAGCATGAAATAAAGATGAGCATCCACGTTCTTAGATCACTGTGAAAGTCTAATTACTGTCGGTCAGTGATTCTTAAGTGATGCGCGTACGCAAGATAAGAAACTGTTGTATTGCAGTGATTTTATTAGCAGTAAATAGTAAACAACATTGTTAGAAGTATTGGAGTTATTTTCAGTGTTGTGTGTGGACTAAAAACAGTTGGAAACTAACTAACAATGGTAGAAAAAAATATAACAAAAGAATGCAGACATTGAAAAATAATAATTATTAATTACCTAGGCGCTACAGATTGTAGTTTTTATTTTATTTACATTTGTTACGTTCGCAATTAATTAAATAAATGGGTGTTGCTGTTTTTTGTGCATATATGCAGGTAAATAGCCTTTCAATTAAAATCATATCGTCCGATCGGGGTACAATCCCCCACGTTGTTTACGTTTTCTTATTAATTATTTATACATACAGGCTGGCAGGGACATTGACGCGAAAACTGTTACCATGGATTCAGTACATGGTTATAAACCCCCGTGCGTTGAAATTTTTCGTCGGTTATTTTTTTTTAAATCTACTGTTTCATAGAAAAGACTGACCTACGCGGTCAAAATGTATGAAACAGCAGATTTTTCTTTTTAATAACCGACGAAAAATTTCAACGCAGGGTATTCAAAATAATGTACTGAATCCATGGTAACAGTTTTCGCGTCATACTCTGTACACACAGATACATAATTAATTATGTTCCCGCTGTTTTTCCGATTTTCTCGGCGGGAAAACACCAAACGTGCTTTGTTGTCTGCACAATTATCTAGGAACATAATTGTTGACCGTATATTATAATGATGACATCATAGGTAAGTTGTAATTATAATAAATCATAGAGATAATAAATTAAATCATCGTTCACGGCTACAATACATAGGAGGTAACTACACAGTTACGTGATTTTCACAAACTTTTCACCTGAACGCTGAAATCAGTGATTATGTAGGTGTTAGTTAGCTTAATAAGATAAGCCACGTCAGCACACTTAGCATGACTACAATAGAAACGGGTTTTGTCGACGGAAGAACAGACAAAATGACAGATAAACAATCACAATCTGTCATTTTGTCTATTCTTCCGTCGACAACACTTGTAGAAAATCCGTTTCCATGGTTGTCATGCTACGCGTGCAAGTTGTAGCACGGGTTGACAAGTTTTCGAATGACTGAACCAGGCGAAGAGTAATAATTATATAAGAGGAAAATCTCTTGTATTTTTTACCCGACTACGGCAAAGCCAAAAGGAAGGGTTATGATTTTAGCAGTCTATGTATGTATGTTTGTATGTATGTATGTATGTATGTTTGTTTTTACGTGTGTTCCACCGTAGCGCCTAAACCACTAAACCGATTTTGATGAATGAGGTATCAATAGATTTGTAATAATGGTCCGGGTGACATAGGCTATATAATTTTTCCCTAAATTTAATTTGGTGGACTTTACACGAAAATTTCTAACCTCGAAAAAAATTAAAATGAGATGATAGTGACATGTTTGGTATCAAAAGAAAGGTCTTGACGAGCACATTACAAATATGTATATAATATTATATTTTCAAAGTAAATAAATATGTTTAAATCGTTAAAAACAAGCAAAAGTGAGACTGCGCTACGTAGTGTAAGGTTTTATTAATTTAACTAAAACTACACTGTTTAAAATGTACAAATCGAGTCGATCTACGGTTAAAAATTTTGTAATGGCCATACTGATGGCGGAAATGCATATTGGAATAAAATCGGGAGATTGAATTAATTTGCACTGGCCACACTGGTGGCAACGGTTGCGGTGACTTGGCAGAGATCGGGCACTTTTTGATGGGAGTTGATAGCGAGCAGTCGTGTTATTGTTGTACTGTGGTGATTAATTTTAAGAAATAAGTTTTGATAGTAATAAGTTGTGAGAACAATAAATAAGTTTTGATAGTAATAAGTTGTGAGAACAATAAATAAGTTTTGAAAGTTAACTGTGTTATTTCTGAGATATCCTACATCTCAGAAGTGGCATCAAGATCCGTAAGTACACGCCTACGATCTATTTTTTCTTTAGAGTTACCAACATTGTATTATTATTATTATAATTCTGGTAATATAATAATCCGTTAATCATGCTTTTCTTATTTTGACCAATTGCATAACAAGTAGTTTTGTTTATAAATATTTTGCTTGAAATTATTATGTATTTTATATTTCTATTAGTTATTAAAAGCAGAATTTTATTCTTTACATTAAACTTCTAGTTTGCCACCATAATTATAATTTTAAATTCCCACAGCAGAACTGTTGTCAAATCGGATCAAATTCGTTTAAGTATTTGCCTGATATTAATTTTCTATTTTAATAGTTTGTTTTACCACGTTGGGAATAGTATTATGCATCATACGGTTTTGAATCTCGGCGACCGTTGAAATTTTTTATTTGATTTAAATTCCAACGGTTTATACAGCGAGGTTGCAAGATGACCGGTACATAATTGAACTTGTTACTTAACTTTAAAATTGTATATAGACGATACAATGATTGATAATAGGGTACCAGGAATGCCCAATGGAATTTCATGGTTTATTGGTTTATCTAGTATGCCACACATGAGTGTGGGGTTTTTAACAGGGGGTGAAAAATTTCGTTAATTTTGCTCTAGGACCTACCGTTAGAAGATATTCGACATTTTAACTTTTTCACGGCTTGTTCAAACCCGTTGTTATGAGTTTCAGATAATGTTTCGCGACAGTGAAGCGTCCTCACGGGGCACCGGCTGACGACCCCGGCTCAAGATAGTATCCATTCAGGGGTAGAACCGGGAACTGGTCGCAGTCATAGCCGACGCCATGGAGGTCGCTGCCACCGTGGTTGGAGTCTCATGCACAGCGTCCGTCGTGAGCGGACGACGGGATGCGCGAGTAATAGCCGGCGTGAAGCGGTTACGGTGGTGTAGCTGGACGCCGGTGCAGCTAGACGCCAGTGCAGCTGGACGCCAGTACAGCTGGACGCCAGTGCAGCCGGACGCCAGTGCAGCTGGGCGCCAGTGCAGCCGGACGCCAGTGCAGCTGGGCGCCAGTGCAGCTGGACGCTAGTGCAGCTGGACGCCAGTGCAGCTGGACGCCAGTGCAGCTGGATGCCTGTACAGCTAGACGCCAGTGCAGCTAGACGCCAGTGCAGCTGGACGCCTGTATAGCTGGACGCTAATGCAGTGCATCTGGTGATGGACGCCAGTGCAGCTGGTCGCCTGTATAGCTAGACCCCAGTGCAGCTGGACGCCTGTATAGCTGGACGCTAATGCAGTGCATCTGGTGAAGGTAATCAATGCTGTTGTTTCAATATTTTTTAATTATATCATTTTAGTATTGCATTTATTTAAAAATCAAAACCATTTATTTGCAAATAAGGTACAGCAAGTTCTTAAGATATTTACTTCTATCTTATATTATGCCTTAAATTGCGGGGTGCACATATTGGATTATTATTTTGAGAAATTAATTAATCTTATATATATAATTCTCATGTCACGGTGTTAGTTGCCATACTCCTCCGAAACGGCTAGATCGATTTCTATAAAATTTTATATGTACATTTGGTAGGTCTGAGAATCGGTCGTAATTTATTTTTCATACCCCTAAGTGATAAGGATGGTCCACCCCAAACATTTATATGGCATCCTTATATCCTTATTCTTAAATGGCATTGAAGGTTACAATTTACAACATTTAACTAGTTAGTATTACGAGATCAAGGGGCACAGCAGTTTGTTGCCTGCTGAAAAAGATTGTTATTGCCAACATGCTAGTTACGATTGTAAAGTTGTACTTGTCACTAAATGCAATAGTGCTCTTTTTGTTAATTTCTTACATTTGATTAATAAATAGTACTTCCCAGATACCTTAAGGTAAACTTATTTAAGTGTTAATGAGGATAAATATGAGAAGTCAATCCAGATAAGTTTTAGAACAATTGTATTGTGTCTAAAATTATTAGTATTTCTACTTAATTATAATGTATGGATTGACTGGTTTGAGATTTGATTACTAATAACTGGAAAGATAAGGATGAGAATACATATATGTGGATATGACACATATGTATGTAACTATTATTTTGTGAAACTTCTGTGAATATCAGAATTATAATTTCGAACAATCAGTATATACTTATGTGTTTATGCTTGTGAGAGCGCTCACAAGTAATGAGTATGGTTGGCGAGAGCGTGCGCTGTCACCGTGATTTTATGATTATATTTATGTATTTATGCTTGTGAGAAGGAAGGTTCACAAAATTATGGTCAGTGAGAAGCTACTGATTAGAGCTTATAGTAAGTTATAATTGTGAAGGTATTGAACTGTTTTAAGTTTTGAAGTTCTGTTTGGTCGTAATTTAATCCTTAGTAGTGAGAATATTGAAAATGAAATATTTTTGGACACAAGACAGTTAGATAGGGACATAAGTAAAATAAGAACCGAAGTTAGCGAATACATGCTTACCAGAAATATAGACGATTGGAAGATGGAAGTCGAAGCATAGGCCATTCATTGGAAGTCGTATAGTGGCTGGCAAGTGAGAGTGCTTGACCAGTGAAGCTTGCGGTACAATGTTTGGCATGTGTAGAATGTTATGTCACTTATTGGAAGTCGTACAGTCGCTGGCAAGTGAGAGTGCTTGACCAGTGAAGCTTGCGGTACAATTTTTGACATGTGCAGAATGTTATGTCACTTATTGGAAGTCGTACAGTGGCTGGTACTGAGGGGTATTGATGGTTGATATTGAAAGGAAATGGATGGAGGAAATGGAACTCATACTCAATACTTTATTGCATTCCACAATATATGTGCTTAGGTGGTAAACATTTGAAAATAAACAATCGTGGATCCTGTTGGGCACAGCAAAAGGAAAATAGAAGAGATGAGGACTTATTGTTTATCATATAATCTAATTAATTCTAAAAAAAAAATATATTTAATGTGTATTTTATGAGTTTTAGTGATCGCTCGCGCTCTAGGCACAGTCAGTTGAGCGCATGCCAGAAAAACTGCAACCGTAGTCAGCGCCTGCTGGAACGAGAACAAGCTTTGTTGCGGGAGTAGGAGCTTATTCGCCGGATGGAGATTGATCTACTAAAGGAACGCGACACCGAGCAACGCCGACGGGGTGAACGACGGGACTCGCCTGAAGTTGGAACGAGCCGGGAGCGCAATTGTTGAGGGCTGCCGGGTAGTCGCAACAGAGAAGGTCGAGGTACCACAAGCACGGATCATCACACCAAAAGGTCATGTAGTCCCACCTTTTCTTTTACAAATAATGCAATCCATTAGATGTCTTGCCATCGCAGCCTCAAAACCTGAGCACTGTATCTAGTAATAGAAGCTTGGATCATAAAAATATAAATAAATAAATATGATTCCCGAGTTTAATTCCCGAGTATAGATATGTCAAAAAAAAAAAAAGGGTCAACGAATGTGCAAAGGTTTATATGGCTGGGACGAGAAGACTGTGGTTCATTTTACTATGCAAAACTGACTGGTTTAGGTAAAACTTGGTATGAAAGTCTCAACTCGATATTGTTTATTTGGGAAGAGTGGCAGGTAAAATTAATGGATATTCTACCCTATGAACAAAATTACGGCCCAGGTACTTGACAAGGTAGCAAATGGTCAGCAGATCTTCAATTTACTAGGCCTGCAGCGTTCTCACATTCACGGGATGGAAAAGAGTCACAAAAGATAAATAAATTAATAAAAATAAAAACCTATTACGTGATTGCTATTACAACTGTAAAAAATCTGAAGAACTAAATTGTAAAATTGAATCGTGGGTGTAAAGTGTGAAATGATGTGATGAATGTGTCAAGGACGAATGTCATCATCATCTTCCTAGCCTTTTCCCAACTATGTTGGGGTCGGCTTACTGTCAAAGCTGAAAGAATGTAAAAAAAAAAAGATTGAAATAAACATGGTAGTTTGAGAGCAGTTAATAGACTCTTGCATGACTATGCAAGGAGGAGTCAAGGAGGTACCAGGGAGGCCACTTGTGCAGAAGGAATTATTGCCAAACTTCCTTGTCTTCAGCGTGGTCTTTGATTTCATAATATGCTTTCTTGATAAGGACACGTTTGATGTGGGTTTTGAACTTACCATCGCTAAGTTCTGTAACAGACTTTGGCAACTTGTTATAAAAAGCGGATACTGTTTATAAGAAAGGACTTGCTTGTTTTAATTGATCTAAATTTGGGTATCACAATTTCATGTCTACTACGTGTATTTATATTATGGAAATCCCTTCTTCTTTAGTGATACTTTTGACAGTGATAAGACCAAGCTCATAGAACTCCTTCGACGTCACGAGAAGTGTTTTGCTTACGATTTTGTGGATTTAGGCGAATGTTTCCGAAATGAGAATCGAGGGAAGTAGTCAACGTCCAGTAGTTTATAGACTACCGTCTGTCTTACTATGAACGCGAAAGGGTTTGAGGAATGGTAGATGACATGTTACGGGCAGGGATCATTCGGGAATCAGTGTCCAACTATGCCCGTCCAATCAGTCTCGTGGGCAAATAAGATGGGGTTTGTGTTTATTGATAAAATTATTAACTTTTATCGTTTATTTACATGTTGTTTTCCTTTTTTTCAGGTCAGGCACAAGAAATCGCGGAAAGATTTTGCGTCTTGACCTGAGAGAAGCAAAATTGACGGTTGATCTGTTAAACCGTAAGATCCTAAGATACGTATTGGTTTTCAGATTTATGGTTAATATTGGTTGGATAAATGGATAGAAAATTGGTTACAAGGATAATTGGTTACAAGGATAATTGGTTACAAGGATAATTGGTTACAAAGATAATTGGTTACAAGGATAATTGGTTACAAGGATAATTGGTTACAAGGATAATTGGTTACGAGGATAATTGGTTACGGGGATAATTAGTTACGGGGATAATTAGTTACGAGGATAATTGGTTACGAGGATAATTGGTTACAAAGATAATAGGTTACAAAGAAAATTGGTTACAAGGATAATTGGTTACAAGGATAATTTGTTACAAGGATAATTAGTTACAAGGATAATTGTTGGTTACAAGAATAATTAGTAACAAGAATATTTGGCTACAGGGATAATTTGTTACAGGGACAATTGGTTACGAGGATAATTGGTTACAAAGATAATTGGTTACAAAGATAATTGGTTACAAAGATAATTGGTTACACGGATAATTGGTTACAAGGATAATTGGTTACAAGGATAATTGGTGATAAGGATAATTAGTTACAAGGATAATTGTTGGTTACAAGGATAATTAGTAACAAGGATAATTGGTTACAGGGATAATTTGTTACAGGGACAATTGGTTACAGGGACAATTGGTTACAGGGACACTTGATTCTAAGGATAATTTGTTCTGGGGATAATTTGTTCTAGGGATAATTTGTTCTGGGGATAATTTGTTCTGGGGATAATTTTTTCTAGGGATAATTTGTTCTGGGGATAATTTGTTCTGGGGATAATTTGTGCTAAGGATAATCGGTTGTTAGTAAAAAAAAACGGGATATATTTGTATTTGTGATCAGATATTTCAATCAAGGTTATTAAATATTTTGATTAAAATTTTCTTATTTACTCACTGTTGTAATTCTTTTGAAGTGTGATCGATTTTTGCCGAGTGTAAGGTTTCACCAGATACGTGTATGAGGACATACACGTTGTCAGGATGGTCGAGTGTAAGGTTTTATTAATTTAACTAAAACTACACTGTTTAAAATGTACAAATCGAGTCGATCTACGGTTAAAAATTTTGTAATGGCCATACTGATGGCGGAAATGCATATTGGAATAAAATCGGGAGATTGAATTAATTTGCACTGGCCACACTGGTGGCAACGGTTGCGGTGACTTAGCAGAGATCGGGCACTTTTTGATGGGAGTTGATAGCGAGCAGTCGTGTTATTGTTGTACTGTGGTGATTAATTTTAAGAAATAAGTTTTGATAGTAATAAGTTGTGAGAACAATAAATAAGTTTTGATAGTAATAAGTTGTGAGAACAATAAATAAGTTTTGAAAGTTAACTGTGTTATTTCTGAGATATCCTACAGTAGTATCGCAAGATGTTACCAACGTGCAGTTAATCAAATCTTAATAAATAGTAACGATTTGTAATTCCACTCTTATGAAGAAAAACAAGTACAACAAAATATTTATATTTTGGATTTCTTCGAAGCTCGATATCGATATATGGTGTTGGCGTCGAAATAAATTGCTCTATGGTTTCGTCCAAAGCACTAAGCACTGCTATTGGAATTTAAAATAGGTTAATTACTGAACTATTGTATTACTCTTATTTACGTTTATCAAGTGTAAAAACGGAAAAGTATAAAATAAAAAAATAAAGTTTAATAAAAAACTGTAACCCGACTACGGGAAAATAAAAATGATCTAAAAAGTACGAAACAAGCAAATATTTCAGACAGAAATCAAGACTTAGGTACAAAAATGGTCAAGGTAAAGCCGTCGTCGCATGCCATTATAATTTTGTTCCTGGCACCAACATGGTATACAGGGCATGCGACCACGGCTTTACCTTGACCATTTTTGTACCTACGTCTTGATTTATGTCTGAAATATTTGCTTGTTTCGTACATTTTAGATCATTTTTATTTTCCCGTAGTCGGGTTACAGTTTTTTATTAAACTTTATTTTTTTATTATTATATCGCAGAGTCATGATCTCATCAATAAAGGTGATTTAATAACAAAATATTTTATTGGGACACGCACAGGAAACAGTTATGTATAAAAAAACGTGTGGCACTCGGGGACTGCCGCGGTAAAGCTATTGCATAGCATTTGTAACCTCCATACTTCCTATTTGTCAACGCTACACTTGGGATGATGACGTGATGACATAAAACAAAAATTACGTTCCCATGACAACATCACGTTGTCATGGGACCCGTCATTACATGGTAGGCGGAGTGGGGGGTGATAGGTTTTATTTTCGTTACGGTTTTATTTTCGTTACGTTACGGAATTTCTTGATTCGGTCGCCGCGCTCAAAGCCCGCGATAAAAGCTATGCAATAGCTTAAAATAAATAAAAAAGAGTATTTTTTATTTGACCTTGTATACTGCCCATAAATATTTCATAAGCCTTATCTAAGTACCACAAAATAAATAAATTCTTTGCATTAAATGTTTTCCATAATAGGCACAACAACAATAGATCTCTGGCACTATAAAAGGCACACACAAGCACAGGCACAGTCTAAGAACATGCCCATCCCAAATACCTCAATCTAAAGGTCACCGTTCACGTACGGGTTTATACGACCCACTCTGACATGCTTGACAAACCTTGTGCATAGTGCAAACTAAAGTACAAATCAACAAATCCTCATCGACCTCATCTAGTTTTTTTGAAGTGAAAACTTCTTTAGGCGCGTTGGGCATTTTTGAGATGGGAAAAAACAATTGAACTCACGACACTGTTACCGACAACAGCTTTTGACCATTAAAAAGACATCAACGCCCGATATATTTTCTTTGGGATTAATGACATTCTAAACATTGAGACATGACAACGACATGATTGACATTTCCCTTTTTTTACCGACTTCAAAAGCAGCTTCGCCCGTGGATATCTTTATAAATTATAACCTGTTACTCAGTGATAATATAGCATCCTACTTGTGGAAGAATTGTTAAAATCGGTCCAGTAGTTTTTGAGTTTATTCATTACAATCAAAAATATTTTCTCTTTATAACATTAGTGTAGAAAAATCATTATTTCAAATTAGACTGAGAATCAGCACTTTTTGAAGGTCAAAAATAACAATATAAAGTTCCCGAACGCACTCCGTACACCATGTTTGAGCTGGGATGGAAAAGTGGCACAACTTTTCCAGCAACACTTCGTCTTTCAGCATCAACAAGTTATGTTTCTTCGATCCAAGTGTGAATGAGCTATTATATAATGAATACAAAGGTATATCGTCTTCTGCATTCTCAACCTTATGTTTTATGCTTATAGAGCATCACATGTAGAGCGTCGGGCGTTGAAAATGGTATACGAGATGCAATACAATGTTGCTTACACTGGATCAGGAAGATCACGAAAGCAATGACGGGACAAATTGGATAGATATGTCGTGGCCAGATCTTAGAATTGATCATTTCATGAAAAGATCGACTATTTCATGAAATGGTTGTGTTTCATGAAATGGCCAGCTAAAATTGATCATATCGTTCAAACGTCAACGTTTAATGATATGTCAGTCTATGTTTGGCCATATCATTAAGTAGGGTATCCATGCAAATATTACTGGCATTCATTAACTTTCAGTAATCTGGCTCAATGGATAAATCAAACATTTTAACTTAAATAGCTTTCATTCCAGAATAAAAAAAATAGTGAATAAGATTTGAATAGTTAAATACTAACCTGTGAAATACGTTCCAAACTACATGGTTTTTTAAGGTTGCGCACGTTTTTCGAGTGAATTTCATAAAAGTCACGTAGCTTGGTATAATAACGATACTTCACTGAACTTTTATCTTCCATTTGCATATTTATAATTGCATTTTCAATCGAAGTATCGTCCATCGCCATGATGCACAACGAAAACAAAGCGACATCAACGCCTCTACCGGTAGATAATCTAACTATTTTACGATATGATCACTAATGTTTGGCCCCATCATGAAGTAGTCGTGCGTTTAACTGTTCATATCGTCAAACGTTGAGTGTTCAATGATCTGGCCAGACCACATCATGATGTGGCCAGCAGTCGATGTTCTATTTCATGAAATGCAACCATTTCATGAAATGGTCGATCATTTCATGAAACGATCAATTCTAAGATCTGGCCACGACAGATATACTACAAACTGGGCAATAACAGAGCAATATCGTGCAGTATAGAAAACAAAGGGGTGCCTTGCCTACTTGTGGGCGTTCGAAAATGCTTTTTTGGGCCTAATTGAAATAAATTATTTGACTTTAACTTTGATGATGGTAGAATAGCATTGGCTAACAGTAACCATGTAACCGCACCCCAACTAAGTCCCTGTTCCGTGCAGACAAAACGCAGAACTGAAATTATAGGCACACCTATAACATAACTATGCGGTTATGCATAGCCACCTTAATTTAATGAACGCCAAGCTCCGATCAATTTGTAGGAAGGTCAGTGTTTGCAATAGGTACATGTTTATGTTTGTTTTATTATATCTATATCGACCTCTACTTGTAACACTTTAGCTATTTTCTTTGCATAGCGTAAACAAGTATGTTTTAGCATCTTTTCATTCTTTATCACGATATATAACACCACCCTAGAATCTTGTGCAAAAAAAAAGTAACTGCTTTCCTCCAAAACCTAAATTATGAAGATACTGAAAAATTACTTACCTAAATGTAGCAGCGCCTGATATTGTTAATTCTTCTTGTAGTCTTATTACTAAATAGTTCTCAACAATCCATACACACTGCACACTGCTAGCTCCATACACGCACGACCAAACATACATCACACACAAGCATACCCCCTATCTCTTACTCACATACACATACACACACTTCCACGCACAAATACTAACATGTTTAATCCCTGACTCTCTACCTAATTTTAGTGAGTCAATTACTGTATCAAAATTTACTTGAGTCACAAAATATCTCTTTTTCCTGCCATGATATTATATAGTGTTCCTCATGGTCGGTGTACAAGTACATAATAGAATAACTGTAAATGGCGGAGATCCTGGTGTCCCGAAATACAGACCTCGAGCCTAGTTTAGGCACCAGTCTCCCACAATATTAAATAACAAATACCTATGTATTTTACAACTGTGATTGCTCTATTTTCTTTGTTATATTGTGGCGAGAGAATAAACGATTTTTATTATTTATTATTATTATTATATAAAGCCAAACCCCGTATTAATTTAGTACTACAAGTACCACCCTTTTTCATCAGTCGGGTTTTACGTTAGCGTATTACGATGCGATGTCTTAAGTAGCGCAAATGGATCCTCATGTTTCAGACCACGGTCGACGTCCGAGCCCCGCGGCCACCGCGGGGCGAATGCCGCGAATGAAAATGAGAGCAAAGGAAGAACCGAACATAACATTCTCTCTACCAACATCACGAGAGCGGGAATTTCTGCGCATGCTCGCTAAAGACATCCGCTTTCCACAGTTTCCACACAGTTTGTCGAGTGAGGCACGAGGGCAAGAGTCAGTGCGATTTAGTCAACCATTCGAGCCGCATGCTTCACAAAACAAGATGTTGGACGCGTCTGTATATTCTCTTTGTCTTTTGGGTTAGCGAAGTAAATTGCGTCATAAGGAATAAAGATAATTTACGTAACTTTTGAAATATTGGAAAAGACAGACAGTAGGTATGGATTTTTCGATTTTAAATACAGGATGGTAAAAAAATTGCTTTCCATAATGCAGTAATAAATGTAGGGAAACCCCAAGAAGCAATCTAGCAAATTTCATTTTAATTCAAAACAGGATACAAATTTTGTGTAAAAAACATATTTCTGAATATTTGATTAGGACATTAAGAGTGGTTTTAAGTTATACAAGGAGCTATATTTTTTATTTTTTTTATTTATGATTCTGATTCAGGTCGTAATCAAGAAACAAGTTTCAATTCATCTCCCCTTCATTTAGAAATGAGTACGGTAAAGTTTTTTTAATATCCTATCCTAACTAATATTATAAATGCGAAAGTGAGTTTGTTCGTTTGTTACGCTTTCACGCTAAAACGGCTGAACGGATTTGGATGAAATTTAGCACAAGGGTAAACCATGACCTGGGTGAGCTGTCAATATTGTCAATCCCTAGCATCAAGGCTCCCGCAGACAGGTACGACACGACGACGGTGGGACTCTATTCTGGTAGAACAATTTCCATCATGAAGTTATCATAGAAATGGTTCTACTAGAGTTGCGTCTGTGGAAACCTTCAGGTGGAAAGACAACTCACTTCACAGGTATGACTGTACATATTTCAAAGTCGGTTTAAGAATAATTAGGTATAAGTACTGTAATAAAAACAAGTAAATACAAGGTACACACGACTACACACCAAGCTATACATTTCCAGTTTGTGCTGATCTCGCATTGTATCGGATTTTCGTACAATGCGAGGTCAGCTTATACTGGAAATGTATAGCTTGTGTAGCCGTGTGTACAAGTGCACATGTTTATTATTGGGCATGACTTGTAGGAAAATAAAGAGGTTTCTTTAGATTCTCTATACTTAAAGTAGGTAACTAATAATGGATGATCGATACTTAGTTCTTTCAAAGGAAATTCAAAGGCTTAATTAGGCACCTGGGAATACCTACCTACGAATCATGGTTTAACATTTTTAAGTACTTTGAAAATCAATGTGGAAGATTACGTCATCATCTGCCTGGTTTTTTGTAGCTGAATACCAGTATTTTACATGAAGCGACTGCCTATCTGTGACCTCCACCAGCCCAGGTACTGGGTATCAGGATTCCCTGATAACCGTGAACGACTGCGTATTAGGTAGTAATACTTCGAACTATGAGAAAGGGGATACGAAAAGCACAGATTTGGTAATCGGGGCGAAGTAGTCCACTTAGAGCACCCGTCCGAATAGCACCTGCGACTCAGCAGCCTACTGCTGGGATCTATTTGTTTTACAGGACGTTATTAAATGAAAGATATCGATAAAACAAATTTCGCATGTACGTAAGTATGTGTAATTAATAAACGTTCTAGTGATTTTTATCGATTTTTAATTTAATAATGTCCTGTAAAACAAATACATCCCAGCAGTAGGCTGCTGAGTCGCAGGTGCTATTCGGACGGGTGCTCTAAGTGGACTACTTCCAGGTACTG
This sequence comes from Agrochola lychnidis, assembly GCA_963680765.1. NCBI lineage: Eukaryota > Metazoa > Arthropoda > Insecta > Lepidoptera > Noctuidae > Agrochola > Agrochola lychnidis. The sequence goes on along the minus strand of OY796868.1, from coordinate 8,476,668 downwards.
GGTAACACGATACCCTTGATAACCGTGAACGACTACGTATTAGGTAGTACTTAAGACGCAGATATGTAACAGTGACCTTGAATGGTTAGCTTGTGTGTTCTGTACTAAGCTCACGCAACGCGTCGTACGTCCAGCCAGTAATAGGACTCGCCCATCAATGAGCGCTGTCCCAAATTAGACGCATTATTAATTTATTACACGTAAAACAAAAGGTATTTTAATGAAACACGTATACTAAAAGATCAATAATTAAATTATCTTTAATATGGTGAAGTTTTCAGAAAAATACGCTTGATGGATTTTGCGTCATTCTCAGTTTTTTATCCGCGTTAGACATAAGTTTACAAATTAATTTCACTATGTAATAAAAACATAATCAAAAATATGCCTATATTAAAATATTAAAAAAATGCTCTAATTTAACATATATTTTTCCCAAATCACTAACACTACTCGTTCAGACGTCATCTTCAGTATAAAATTATTAAAAGTCAGCTATCGTCCCGTTAATACCATAGATTACCAAATAAATTACTCCATACAAAATTTTCAATACTTACTGCTATAATAGCCTGAACCCACAGATTACTCCGAACTATGCAGATCTACGTTATTTTAAGACCTCGCACATATTATTTGATGTATACTCATGTTTTACAATAAATATATTCTGTTCTATTCTATGAGAAAAGGAATGCGAAAAGCACAGAACCGGTCGTGCGATGCTTGGGCCTGTGTCCACCAGTGGACGTCTTTCGGCTGCAATGATGATGATAACTACGAACTATGAAGCAGTAGCAACTAACAACCTTGGTGAAAATATTACCCAGTCAGCAGAGTGGTAGCGGGGGGTGGTCCAGGGTGTGCGGGAGGTACACTTATTAGCAGTGATCGGAGTAGGTAGTGATTTGGGGTCAATGCACTGGCACGTATATATTAGTATGGATATGTCCCCGAGATTCCGGGATTTTGAAATTATTAAGACTTTTTTAAGGAATTTTAAATGTTGTAATATGTAGAATAAAGAATACATCAATATGAATAAGAAATATTTAACCCTTTTGCTGTCTTTTTAATAGTACCTATATAGGAGATCGGACTCCAAGAATAGAATAGTTATACTATAAAAACAATATAAAATATAATATATTTTAAATGTTTATCTATCGCATTCTATAAATTTCTAATGTAGTAGTTTAAAAATCCTTACTTTAACAATATTTGATTCAATCCCGTAAGTAGCAAAATTAAGTCCCAGAAAAAAGGCTTATCCATGTTATGATTTCTATGACTATTCATGATGCGAGTATATAAAATCACTCTACCTACTCCGATCACTGCTTATAAGTATCACCATTTATAGAGGTTATTTAAGACGCAGATATATGACAGTGACCTTGAGTGGTTAGCTAGCGTGTTCTGTATGTACTGAGCTCACGCAACGCGTCGTACGTCCAGCCAGTAAGGGGGCGTCCATAAATTACGTGAGGTGTTTTTTTAAATTCTCTGTCCCTCCCTCCCCCCTGGTGAGATGTCCTGAGATTTTATTCAACCCCCTCCCCCATCCCCCAATCTCACGTGAGATTTTTCAAAATGTGGGTTTCTTACGTAAACGCGTTGGATTGTTATTGTAAAAAGAAAAAAAAATTTGCTTCGTGCTTTTATTTACGACTAGTTAAGACTAGTAATCAATATTGCTGAGAGTTTAATTATAAGTGTAATAAAAATGTAACAATAGAATACTTAAATCGTAACTACTGTGATTTAAAAAAGAATATCTACTCTAATTCAGTCCATGGAGAATCATGCGCGGTCTCAAGAGAGCAAATAAAAATAAAGATTAAATCTTAAGCATGTACAATCTGGATTAAATGGACCAAAAAAGTATTTTTTTTTTTTGTTTCAATCAGAAAAAAAATTGCGTGATATTTGCCGAGACCCCCCCCTCACCCAACGTAAGATTAGATGAGATTAGACTCTACCTTAAACATCTCACGTATTTTATGAACGCCCCCTAATAGGACTCGCCCATCCAGGAGCGCTGTCCCAAATTAGACACATTATGAATGTATTATAAAAAAAATCTTTTTTACAAAAAAAAAAACAACCGACTTCCAAAAAACCACTACAAAGTGAAAAATAACTTAAATTTATTTCTCGCTTTTTAGTGGTTCAATTTGTAATTTATCTATGTTACATTAGCCTAATGCCAACTGATCATCACTTTTTACAAAATATTGCTTTTCCCGATGCAGGGACGTTAATCGTTAAAGAGTTCTCCTGGTACTTCACCATCAGCTTCACTTATCCATATGCATTGTGACGAGCATAAATTGCTTGACACATTTTAAAGTAATCGAATCGCAACCCGTTAAATACTTATTATTGAATAGTCCCGATGGCCATCTGTGGTCTTCATTATCAGTTCCACTTCACCAAATAGTGCTTTCCAAGAGCAACTGCACGAGTTACTATAAAAAATACCCAAATAGCTATAGTTGTGCCTATAATATTTGAAGAGTTCCCTCGATTTCTCAAGGATCCCATCATCAGATCCTGACCAGATGACAATGGGACCACTTCGAGAGCATACCCTTTCAAACAAAAAAAGAATTTTGCAAATCCATTTATAAATGACGGAGTTATGTCTGAAAATACATTTAAAAAAAATATAAACATCCGAATTGATAACCTCCTCCTTTTAGAAGTCGGTTAAAAAACAAAAGGTATTTTAATAAAGATCAATAATTAAATTACCTATCTTTAAAATGGTTTTAACGCGGATAAAAAACTGAGAATCACGCAAAATGTATCATATGCTTGATAGATTTTGCGTGATTCTCAGTTTTTTATCCGCGTTAGACATAACTTTACAAATTAATTTCACTATAATGTTATATAAACAATCCAAAACATGCCTATATTAAAATATTTTATTAATGCTTAATATTTTAATATGAGCATATTTTGCTATGATATCAAGGCATATTTTAAACTAAATTAGATGCCCAATTTAAATAACATATTTTATTTGATAAGGATTAATATAATACCGGTCAAAAAGCTTCGAAATTAATAATGATATTTTCATCAAATTCTGAACGATAATAATGGTTACTGTGGGTCATCCTTAAAAGATAGCCATTGCGGACTTTTTTGTTGAACTTTTTATAATGCACAATAATGTAGAACATAAATTTTATGTAACTTTAACGATTTCCGTGGCGCACGCCAGTAAAGCTCCCAGTCGGCATGATTTTTTCCGACATCTTTGAACAATTATCGTCAAATTTTAGTCAATTTACACAAAACCTTAATGAATTATACACTAAAACCTTTCGCATGAGTCACTCCGTCCAAATTGATATAATTTTTAGTTTTGAACGTACACCGTCAAACAGACGAGTTATCACCATACTGCCTTTGTATGGAAGAATGACCGACTAGTGTACCCTTAAGGAGTAAACTCCAAAACAGGATGATTTTTTCCTGTTTCCTGTTACGTTAATAAGGACCTAAAGCTGGTTGTCATAATTAGTAATGCTTTGAGGAATGTGAGCAAGACGGCTGAATGTTGATCTTCCCAAGTTATATGTAAAAGTCAGCGATGGGAACGGGTTATTCAATGTCTAGCTCGCTATATAGCGGCTAACAACCTTTTGCACACGGTAAAAGATGCATTGAGCGATCTTGAAGCATAGACAGTTTTTACCCTACTACGGGAAAGCAAAAAGGAGGGTTATGATTTTGACCAGTATGTAAGTATATTCAACTTCATCTCCCCAATAACTTCTAAACTTCTGATCATAATTTGACAAATAAGGTATCGTTGGAAGCGTCTTGATCGTCCGCTGGTTATATGTGACGTCACATTAAATTGAATAAGGTGGTGTTGGTGGTGGTGGTGGCTCTAGAGGAGATAAAATCATGAAATAAAAAATAATAAAATGATGCCATGTTGGGTATCAAATGAAAGGGCTTAATTACTACATTTTAAAAATATATATAATAATACCCCAAAATAATTTAAAGTCTACTTCACTTTAAACTTTAACACTAGGAAGCAGGGAAAGGCGAGAGAATTTGACGCCATCTTTAAAAAAAACTGTTGTCTATTTCGATTGCGACTCCGCTTTTGTAATTTTTTTCCCTCTAGATTAGGGAACGTCTCCTCCTTCGCCATCTAAATCTATTCAACATTCTCGTGGCTTTGACGAGGTCAAGGACAGGGAATAAGGGGACAAGGAATTAAACTCATTCGGGGTCAGCAAAACATGGCTTCTTCATCCATACACCAAAATGCCTACACACATAATATTTTTTGTCTTAATATCTCAACAACACAAAATTTTGCGCTAAAATAACTCGTAGGTGCGTCCGGCTTATCTTGAATTCAATTTCTTTAGAAAATAAAGTCCATCATGACTAGGGTCACCATATTTGGCAAGGCTCGTGTCGGGACGCAAAGAGAAATAAAATAAGTATGAATAACATATTTATAAAAATAAAATATAAATTCTAATGTACGGAAGCAGTGCTAGAGACGATGCTTGATCAAATTTTGCTGAAGACTACTTTTAAAAGTAATTCTTTCTGACCATTTACATAGGTATTTATAAAACTCCGTGTAAGTCATATTGAAGTTAACCTGAAAAATTAATAACCTGTTAAATTGTAAGATCGACTCCACAGTCTCCGGCAGCAGGTGATTTCTTTCATCGGTCCATTGGCTCGACATAATGAAAATACTCTTTCCATACTGGTGTTGTGACTAGGTCTCGCAGACAAAATATTGGCATAATTTATTGAGCATTTGGCATTTTCTTTCAGGATTTTCAGTTTCATTTCAAAAGTAAATCCACTTCTATTCCACAGAATTTTTAAGTTTTTGCGTTAGCGCGCGTATTTGAATTGCCGTGACCGCGCGACAAAACGGGACGTAATAGTGCTTTGTCGAGACGTCGCGTCGGGACAGAGGGCCTAATGACGGTGACAGTCCCGATATATCGGGACGAATGGCAACCCTAATCATGACGTCACTTCAGTCACGTGACACCACGGTTTCTTAGCAGCCGGGTAAGCCGATCTGCAACGAGTTACGATAGGGATAGTAGTAGAAAACGCGGGCGCGGGAGCGAAAAGGAATTATTGCTATTACATCACCTCTTTCTGGCACACGCATTTGATTCATAATGCGTTCGGCACGAAGTTCGTAAACATTTCATCATTCGATTGACAATGTGTGGTTGTTTTTTGACGTAATTGCATTAGAACTATGTATATTTTAATTTGCATTTTGTTCGCTCAGTATTCATTGAATTCATTAGTTTATCATTAATAGTAGTAGTAGTAATATTTGTTTGCAGTTATAGAGCAGTGATTAAGATAGTGTTATTTAAGTGTTTTGAGTTTAGTGAATGTGAAAGCAAAGTACGTTGTAATTAGGTATTTGGGGTAAGTAGATAGTTTATTATGTTGAAAAATACTTATTTAGAGTAGACTTGAAAAGTAATTATTACGATCAGTAGGATTAGGTTATTGACGGATTATTTACTTTGTGAGGAAATATGCTTGTCAAGGTTGTTTTGAAAATATGAAACACAAGTTAGGCCGTGCTCGCGCAGTTATGACTATAAATTACAAACGACGTGATGGTTTTTTCAAACATTTTAATGTTTTTTTTTAAATTCCCTTTACGATAAATATAAATGATTGACTGGCAGTTGTAAATTAAATAAAATGTATTGTTTCCCGTGTTTACTTTTCTCAGATTCTAGTAGTTTACAGAATAATGGGTTTTTTTACATTTTAATCTGACGAATTCATCAAAAAACATGTGCAGACTGAAAAACATATTCGTAGCTGTTTTATGAATTCGGGACTGGTAGGAATATAATTATTTTCACTAATTTGCATGAAGCTCATTAATAGAAAAGTAGATCGAAATAGGAATTTAATGAAACGGTTTATTGACACCGTTATTTCAATAGGTAAACAAGTTCAAGTAACTTTTCGCGGCCACGATGAAAGTCCGATTTTTTTTTTTTTTTTTGTAGTTAAGTGACGTAATTTTTTTTTTTTACCTCGGGCTTACTTCTGTCGTACCACCACCTGTGACCACGCCTCGCCACTGTTAAACACAGACAGACAGACGCGCCTTTGAGTTTAAATTGGTATGGGATGTCGTCATAAAAGGTTACATTCAAAAAACGTAAAAAAAAAACTTTTTACAAAAAAAAAAACAACCGACCTCCAAAAAAAAACACTACAAAGTGAAAAATAACTTTAATTTCGGAAGTCGGTGTCTTGGGTTTTGTATTTTCGTTTTTTGCCACCGACTTCCGAAATTAAAGTTATTTTTCACTTTGTAGTGTTTTTTTTTTGGAGGTCGGTTGTTTTTTTTTTTGTAAAAAGTTTATATTTATCACTTTTATGTTGTGGTGCCTACCCCACACACATTCGAATACCACTACCTGCTACCAGTGACAGAAACTTATCATATCATCTACATACTAAGTGGGAAAAAAATACGTATTTTGTAGCTAACTCAAAAACTATCGAAGCAAAGTTAATAAAATTTATATGGGACCAATTCGAGAGCACACCCTTTCAAACAAAAAAAGAATTTTCAAAATCGGTCCACAATTGACGGAGAAATCGGTGGACATACATAAAAAAAAAAAAACAAACATACGCGACGAACATATAACCTCCTCCTTTTTGGAAGTCGGTTAAAAAGTACTTAACGTGGCATTGCCTATCCTCGGCTGTTGACATCACAGGCCAACGTCACACGTTTGACATTCGTTTGTTTTTGTTTTCATCCCAACGTCACTTTTAACGACTTAATTATAGTTTAGGCACATAAGGAGCAAACTATAAGCTTCATACTAACGCAGTGCGAGGGAACACTACTACACGCACAGCTATGCGTGCGTGACTTAAGGGGACGATAACCGACTTTTAATGATTTTATACTGAAGATGACGTCTAAACGAGTAGTGTTAGTGATTTGGAAAAAATATATGTTAAATTAGAGCATTTTCCTAATATTTTAATATAGGCATATTTTTGATTATGTTTATATTACATACTGAAATTAATTTGTAAAGTTATGTCTAACGCGGATAAAAAACTGAGAATGACGCAAAATCTATCGAGCGTATTTTTCTGAAAACTTCACCATTTAAAAGATAATTAAATTATTGACCTTTTGGTATACTTGTTTTATTAAAATACTTTTTGTTTTACGTGTAATAAATTAATAATGCGTCTAATTTGGGACAGCGCTCCTTGATGGGCGAGTCCTATTACTGGCTGGCGCGGGGGTTGCACCGGGGACTGCTAGGGTATAAACCAGTTTGTGCCAGCTCAGTAGGGAGACAAAGTTTAGGATGTGCCCACTGGCAGCGATACGACGACGACGCGGACGTTTTGTTTTGTTTTTTAAAGAAGCCAAACTACGATATTGTGTGTAGGTACACACGGCTACACATCAAGCTATACATTTCCAGTTTATGCTGATCTCGCATTGTGTAAGATTTCCGTACAATACGAGGTCAGCGTATACTGGAATAGTATAGCTTGATGTGTAGCCGTGTGTACAAATAATGGTAGGAATATCTAAATTTCTTTTTTGTATGACCAAAGGTAGTAAATGTGAAAATGGGAATCAAGATCAATATTAAGAATATGCGTGGTTGTCGACTTCGCCGACAAAAGAATTGAGATCTAAATGGGTGCCAAGTTCTGTACGTTCTTATAAATAAATTTCAAGATTATCTCCTACAATAGAACGTACAATATTCTAAATAAAATTTAAAACTTATTTTTTTGGTCTTTTCAAGATTTGACTTGGCTAGTTTTAACATGAGTTGTGAAGAATTTTATAAATTCGTAAAAGGTAACTGACAATTATCTTCCAAGGTGAAATCATCTGATAATTATAAAAGGAACGATTGTATCTTCAGTCATTAAAAATAAATATTTCCAAATCGTTTTTTTTGTTTATTTTACCTACAAAAAGAGCCGTCGCGGGACGCCTGGCAGAAGTGAAGCATCGAAAATTCGAAATTAATTATTATGTACAGGTAATATGCATTAAAGGATAGTTTATGACAGGAAATAAATATGGCGACTGTTGGCGTGGCGACGCGTCGCCACGCCAACAGTCGGTTTGACCCGCCGCTATAGATGTTTCACATCAAACCTTTCACTAAAATATTGTCCTGACGAGACGCGGTCTCGGGAAAATATGGAAACCCTACAATGAAAGTAGGTAAGAATTTTGAACTCTGTAGGAAGTTTTCATTCTGCTCGGTTTTTTATTCATGTAGTTTTGTTAGGTTTTCATTTGTAATTTTAGTTTCGGTTTTGAACGGCTAAAAGTGAGAATGCTGTAACTGTAATACCTACCTCTATAGAATACTCTAATTATGTAATTCGCACTGATACCTGACGGAGTCGCACTACGGCCGCTACGCGTAACGTCCGTTTATGGACCTATTGAGTAGGGATGTAACGGATATCCGTATCCGCATCCGCAACTACGGAGCATCCGCATAAATTTTGATATCCGCAAATATCCGCTTCCTCAAGTTTTGATTTTAAAAGCTCCGCATCCTCATAATGTCTATGTGGATGTGACTCTACCTACGTTGTTCACTCAAATAGTGATTTTTTTAACTCGCTCCAAGCTAAATGTGCGGGCCGAAGTGTGAGTGACGCGGTCCTATTGCCTGAATTCGCAGTGTCTCTGTCCTATGACAGACGATCAACTCTTTAGTTCAACCGGGTTTCAGATTGGCTAAAGTAGACTCATCCTTCATGGGGTGCTGTTTAAAATGTTATAATAAAATACCTTCCCACATACTCCAACTGAACGAAACGAAATTTAAATCATGTATAAAACGCACACTATGCTGCCAAGCATATTATAAGTTGGGGGATTACATCTTTGATAAAAATGCTTGGCTCAGCGCTGGTCCAGCTCCACAAGGGCGCATAAACTAATTGATTAGCATTCGAAAATATTGTTGCAGCTGCTGAAGATTGTAAAACTATCTTTTCCTTGTTTAAATTCAATCTCTTTGTATTGTATAATTGCATATCACATGTGTGAGCACTGTGACCATGTTGTACATTCCATAAAGCTACCATTTACTGGGTACGTCTTTCATTGACTTGAATGTGCTCTGGCAGCTGAGAGTATGTCATGCTCACTCAAATGTCTCGCTGATGGTGGCGTGTGTGTTGGATCATTAAGTTCCCTTCAAAATGGTTGAGCTAAATGGTGCTGATCCATGCGTCATGTTCGTGAACGGGCGCCGTCAGTAGGGACTGGTCATCTCTTAGCTGCCACGGTTTATTTTATTTTAATTTATTTAAATTTTTGAATTGTTATTATATTTTTATTACGGACGCTTTTAACGTGCACGTCTTTCTACATTGTTATCACATGTATAAATTCAACACGAATGATGTAACCAATATTTTGTAACAATATTTTGATTTAAAAGAGTGTCCGTGGAGTTTCTTGCCCGTTCTTCTCCATAGGTACCTACTACGCTTTGGAATGGGCAACTAGCTTCATTTTTCTGACTGACCGACCCCTTGACAATTCAAAAGTACCTGTAATTGGTTTATTTGAAATAAATGCTTTGAGTTTGAGTTTGAGTTTGATCGGCCGCACGTGACAGTGATGGTATGATTTGGTCCGTAACCTTACAGTCAGGTGTCAAAACAAGGGCTATTTTTCATACGACATCTGCATCCGCACCCTCATCCGCATCCTCAATAAGGAATTTTCCAATATCCGTATCCTCATCCGCATCCTCAAACCCGATTATCTCGATATCCTCATCCGCATCCTCATCCGTTATACGACATCCGTTACAACCCTGCTATTGAGTGCATTTTTTCTCAGATCAGTCGCATTACAGCCATTCTACTACAATAGGGCCATAAATAGACGTTACGCGTAGCGGCCGTAGTGCGACTCCGTCTTTTGTAGACTCTTCAAATGTCCTATTCAATATAACAACTGTTTAAATAATAAATATTTGTAAAACAATGTAATATTTATTTATTTATAGTTATGTCCCTACGGACTAGTACTACGGACTCTCGGTAGACGTCAAACATTTTCCTTTTGAATAACATCAATTAACGTAATTGATTCTCGTGTACTGAGATCAGAGATAAACAAACCTTTTTGGTTCTTCTGAAGATGATGAGACAATCTCAAACATAATGACAACAACACACTATGTCAACGTCTTGAAAACTTCTTTTTTTTTGTAAGTATATTTGTACCTTGTAGCTACATTCATGTATTTAGTTATTATTCAATCGTGATTTTGTATGTTGTACTGTTTTTTGTGTGCAAAATAAACACTCTATCTAAACTCAAAAGCATTTATTACAGGCATTTATGGAATTGTCAAAGAGTCTGTCAGTTAGTCAGAAAGTTGAAGCTAGCTGCCCATTCCAAAACGTAGATCTCATGGCAATGCGCAAAGAAACAGGAAAGTCCCAGCAAAACGTTACTTCTTGCATTAAGCCTCGCGCAGACTAGCGCGACGCCACTCTAAGCCGACGTACGCACGGACGTAATAAAATCGCGGCGATTTTTTTCATGCACTAGATTTCACGCTCTGCAAAATTCAACAGTGTATTTTTCAACGTGTTGGGACGAGAGTGCATCCCAGCGCGTTGGATTCTTAACGCTCGCCTAACACAGAGAGTTGGAAATCCAGTGCGCGATAAAATCCCGCCGCGATTTTATTACGTCTGTGTGAACGTCGGCTAACAAAACGTTTTCTATTGGTGGGGCCACATTGTCGCGAACTACACTTCGCGCGCTCTCTCTCGCACATCGCTCGACGTCTCGCTGAGCAACAGAGAGCGCGAGAATTACAGTTCGCGTTATCGCAACAATATAGCCGTAGCATAAGAAAACTTCACGGTAGTACAATTACCGGCGTCGCGTCGCGCCGGTGCGTCGCACCAGTCTGCACGAGGCTTTATTGGTATAACTCTTCAAATGCTGTAGCTAATTAAATTATCCATAGAGGCGGTTTTACTTGGAAAACCTTTGTAAAAATTGGACAAAAAAAAGTGTGAAAACCTATGAGAAGTTTCTTTCATTAAATTCGAGGTAAATCGCTGAAGCACCTGTTGGACTACATCTGAGTCAATGACAAACAACGGCGATCAAATAAAGCAACAAATTATTTCTATTGTTTCCAATCCGCTTTTCCGCGTGAATGCCGCCTCGATTAATCGGTTCTTATTAATCGTGTGAGAGTTCGAGTCCACATGGCATGCATTTTCTTCGGCTGTGCCGCTATAGAATCCAACCACTTGCTTTATTGCGAGCGGCTGCATCGTCGCGGCAGCACGCACGTCGGTCTCCGCCTCCTCGCGCGTTATACAACACCGTAAAATCGAGAAAAAAAATAAAAACAAAATACTGCCGATAGCATCGATAAATTAATTCGATTCGCTCCGAACGGCGACGACGGACAAGTTTTGAAAAAGGAACATTGTTAACGAAACGCTTTCCTAGATTTGCGTTCGGTACGCGAGTGAATTGAAAATCGAGTTTGAAATTATATCGAGTGATAGGTTGTGTTCGGAATCGATCGGAAGCGCGATCGTCGCTGAACTTGTGTCCCGCTTCTGGAAGGTCAAGGAACAGGTGGCGGACAGTTACTACTCATGCGTCGATCGATATGATCGCAAGCAGCTATTTGTCAAATGCACCGAACGGTAAGCTATTTAAAATGACTAAATATTTTCATTTGTTCTAGTTTTATTATGATAGCAACACTTATTGAATGTTGATATTCTAATCAGTGATTGAACAGCTGTTCTAAACTAAACTGTCAAATGTATAACTTTGTCTTACACTAATAACAAACTATAAAATGTTTATAACCTGTTCAATGCCACGGGCATGTAATAATTCATTAAAATAATAACCGCAGCTAAGCAAAATTCTCTGCACTTAAAAACAGTAGGTAGAGTCATTATTATGCATAACATACCATTACGTTTTCTTTAAAATTCGTTAACAATTACACAAACCTATACTTATTGAAAATATATAATATTTTATTTTTTATAATGTGGAAACATAAACAAGGTAGTTAAACTGGTTAAACAACCACTTATTGCTATGTCGATGACATAATTTTATTCTTTATGTTATGTACGAGCATCTTTGTCACGTCAAGGCTAGGCAAAAGCTCAATTAACTGTCACTTATCATTAGTATTTATTATCAGGGCATTGTCTACAGCGTTATAAATCATGTTTGGCCAATATCAATCTATCAACTATATTTTTGAATCTCTCCCTAAGAGCTCCAATATACGTGTACTTCCTTTCGTACACTTATCCCTAAAGAAAATATATGTAGGAATCCTCATAACTATAAAAATAATTCAGTGTAACTAACTCAATTAAGAATGAAGTTACCGTGCAGTTTCTTTCGTTATAGTTTTTGCTACATTAACTGTAAATAATTAGGAGGCTCACACAACGAGTTGTTACGAACGAAGGATATATATGGGCAGTGGTCGAGGCATAAGCTACTAACCTGCAAAGTGATGCTGGGCACCTGAGCCCGCAGTGTTTGGGGCCCCCCTCAGTGTCTAGTGGAGGTCTACTAAGTTAATAATGCCCTATCCTAGGGCCTCAGTTGGAAAAAAGGTTTTAGAGTAATGTGTTAAGCTAAGAGGAAGACCACATGATTTCATACAAAAGTTCCATTATCTGAAGAAAACAACAAAGGTTGACAAACAGAGTATGAAAAAAAAAACATGCTAGTGAGATGAGTAACAGAGGCCCAACTTCCAGTTAGCATCAGAGCCTCTGATCTGAAGTTACGACACTGGGCACATATTTGAGAGCTTCACTAGCCAATTGCCATTCAGTAAACAACTCTCTTTTCAATATGTAAGTTGTTCTTCTACAAGTCGGTAGATAGTCAAGTTTCCAATCCTAGATAACTTTGAAAGGAGTGACAATGTTGACAACTAATTTTCTTATGGAAAGTCTATGCATACTTAACACTAAACCCCACCCACAGTACAAGTTATGGTTCAAGCTATGAAAAATCGTCTGTATAGGGATTTCCTGCATTATCAGGGCCCAATCAGACAGTTCCGTTTCAACTTTAAGTTAATCAGTACGACCATGACTTGTGTAAGTTACTTGTAACATGTTATAATGTCAGTCAAGCCTGTACGTCCGTCCCATTGTTTTTGTTGAGACCTCTTCCGAAGGCCCTGATTTATATCGATTAGATGACATTGCTTTACATTTTTTGAGTTCTCTTAATTTTGTTGATAGGTAACTGTAGTTTTTTAATCAAAGGTCTTCCACTTTTTGTCCTGCTATCATCATCGCTTCTCTATATCGTCCTCATATGCTAGCCCCATCTGTTCCAGGGTGTGTTTTATGAAAGTGGTGTGGTATATGAAATTGGTCAGTCAATAATACAAATTATAGAAGTTTAGCTACGTTATGAAGTAGAAAATCGGAATCTACATTCAAAAGTCACATTTATGCTTGAATTCAATTTTATGATGCTGTAGGAGAGAGATCTCCGTATGCCGTAATGAATGGAAATGACTGGTCAACTAATCTATGCTAATTTGTACACTTCAGAGAACATGGATTTTTTGAGTATCTGAATTTGTTTCGCAATATATATATATACAAGAATTCTAAACAGGTTTAGTAAATACTAATGCACGTTTTGAAATTGATCACTTCGGACAGACAGCGCTTTCTACAAACTGATTTGAGCGAGACTCCCAACACATAGAAAAGCTCCATTATAGCAGTCTACATGTGTGTAAAAGTTACAAAGATCACTCTAGCTAGACTCTAGACCGTCACCGTCTGTACCTAAAATTTCTACATTTATATCTGTAATTCATAATTGGTGTACATAAAAAAAGTTTTCTCTTCTAACTATAGCCAAAGACGTAGAGGTGCAATATACATAGATTGAGATCCGATTCCTCTAGTAGTTGTTCTCTATCGTCGATAAGGATCTTGAAAGCATTCACACACTAGATAACGACATTCTAAGCACATACGAGTTTCCTCAACATATATTTTCTATTAATCTTTGACACATTGCGAACGTGGTCGTAAAACCGTTGAAGTCTCGTCTCCTCCTTTAAATTCAACAATAAAGCAGTTAGAACTTCATACATGATAATGAGGCAATTAAGTATTTTGCAGCATAAATAGCTACATATGTTTATAGTCAGGTTTTTAGATGAAAATGAATGATTGATTTAATAATTTTTATTTGTAAGTATGCAATCAATAATGTTGATACTGACCTAATAATCTCTGTCCTATTAAAATGCTTACATGTACTAAACTTAAAATCATATGTTATGTAAGTACCATATTCTAACAAATAAATGATTATAATTATTAGATTATCCTTAACCTTTATTAGACCCTTGTTTTAAATGATGTCTACGAAGCTACAAAAGCGGTCATGTTTGATGTACCAAATTTTATTGTTCAGGAAGTTCTTACAGAGTTATATCGTCAGGGTCACGAGACGGAAACTGCCTTTATGAATGATGTTTGACAAGATAACAGCACAATAACACAAGAATTTACAAGATACTATACGAGTTTTGGTAATTAAGTTCTTTTTTACTACAACAGCTTAGGCAATAATTAGTGAGCTTGGTTTAACTGTCAAAATCATCACGCATAACGTACAGGATCTCAAGTTTTTCTCACTTATTTCGGGGGTTTTGCGAACTAATGAACAAAGCGTGAAAAAAAAGTTTCTCGAATAATACAGCCTCTTAATCTCGAGTCACCTGAAGACGTTATACGAGTTAGGGACAAAAAACAATGGGGCACCGACACTTGGACACTCCTCTTTCTCGGCACTTAGCTGTAGCAAAAAGTTGTGCGAATCATCAAGACATACTCTTGGGAATTGTTAGTGACAGATCTAATAATGATGAAGTTTTTGCCTTTACTAAAATCAATATGAATAACAAACTAAATGATTTGGCATTTGAATCAAAATTTAATAGTTACCCATTGATTTTTCATATTTTGCTCCTGTCTCAATCAATCAAAGCAAAAACAAGTTATACCTATGAAAAGTACGTGAAAATTAAACAAATTGACATTACCATCGATACAGCCAACATTTCCGCAGTAATAACGTTTACTTACAATAGTATATAATCTATAAACAAGCAATAAACCGATTTGCCTACATCGCTGTAGGAATATTAAAATATTGCAAGCAGCGTTGAACTCATTGAGCCTTGTCCGACTGTACGTCTCACGGTTGATGGCTTTCACACTTCCGCAGATGCTCGGCTATAATATGGTCGTTATTATATGCTCTGGCGACATTTTTAATATGTATCAGGCAATTTGTATAGGCAAACATTAGAAGCATTACACAAAATGTGTGAAAACGTTTTTTTTTTTATACGGACTCTTTATATACGCAAAATAGGAAGTTTATAATAGCAGGACTTAACAATACTGATGGTAAAAGTAGCTAAGAAGTCATAGTTTGTGTTTTTAATATATAAATTCTTAATAAATGCTAATCCGTATATAAGCAATAATACTTCGTACACCACTTCTATTCAAGTAGTCACTGACATCAGTGACAAAAAACAAATCAATAAGAAAAGCTCAAAACAAAATATCTATACCTAAAAAATCGCATCATCTTTATTAAACCATGTGATGTGTGTCAACGAACAGGAATAACAGCGATTTATAAGCAACACCTGTAGCTAGAACATCATCAACTTTCAAGTTAACAAACCTGTCAATCCAGTGGCAACAATATTTTATACAAAATCCTGATAACACTGATTTAAAAATACAATAGACGGATATATTTAGTAACCTGTTCCGCTTAGCTATTTCTAAAGAGTCATAAAAAACTCCTGAAAGAAATCGACACGTGTTTCACCTCTCAAAGAGGCATCCTCAGAATGAAGATGGACTTGTTGCGAACCCGAACACGGCGTGTTGCCACACCGACCGCTGAGCCACATACACATAATACTGATTTATTCAACTCCGTAGCAAGAATATCATAGATTTAATCATTGCAGTGCCAGTAGGTTCTTTGGATATATATCAGCAATCGCTTTTTAGGTAAACGCGGAACTAGAAGGGTCGATCATTTGTAAACGTATCCGATAACAGCGAATGCACACGGAAATAAAATCTGTATCGAGAAGTAAACGCATAACGCGCAATCGATTCCGAGCACGAGACGGTGTAGTTCCGCACCACTAGTCTCCTAATTTGAATTAAAGAAATCTTTACAATGGCGTAAAATAAAATGCTAAAGTAAAGCTAGTTTGCATGACAGGCGTTTTTAAAATGTACCTCATCAAGTCACCGTCAACCACAATATTTATAGGCAATCCTGACCAAATTGCTATCTATAACATTATACATTTTTAGATCACTTTGCTGTTCAACAGATTCACACATTCTAATTATCATATTTGAGATGATAATATTATGCATTCTATTGTATTGTACTTATGATTGTTTTGATTATGCTTAGGTACCGTAATTTAACATTCGGAAACTAATAAATGTTGGAGTAGGTAGCACCTTCTGAAATTCGATGAAGTAGAATTGATAAAAACCAAGAAAGTGGGATTGTGTGAAAGATGCCATGGCTGAATACTCAGAAGAACAAGTAGTGCCCTCCCCAAATAAGTGGAACCCTCCCCAAAGTTTAGAGGAAGATGATACTTAATACCGTTTCAAAATTGACCCATTTCTTAGAATAACTTTTTATGAAAATCACAAGTCAAGGGTATTGTGTCACGTTACAAATATTGTTTTTCCTTATCAGCCTCTTTCAAGTGCGATATGAATAAGTTGTGAAACTGCTTACTTATATTATTTTTTTCTGAACTGTATTGTTCTGTTCCGTCAGAAATAGCACATTGTGAGATTACCGTTTTCTGAGAATGTAATTATGAAAAGACTGAAATGATTACTGATTTGATTTGATTATTGATTTGAGACTGATATGTAAATAGACAGTCAAACCCTGAGTACTCAGGCGGCTGGGACCGCTATCAAATTGAGACCGCGGTCCCACTCGCCCAATAACATTTTTGAATCGATTGTATTGGCATGTGGAAACCGATTTTTTTTCAATATTTCAATTTCGGTTGGTTTCTCTTCAAATTAGATATGGAAAAGTGACTATTGTTCGATTCATTGATTTATCTTTATGTGATGTGACATTGTGCTTTCATGTCTTCCTATTGACTCTTTCGCAGATTCTGAACTTTTAAGAAGCGAAGTAGAACATGGATGTTGAAAATACAAAATTTTACTCTTTATCTCTATTTTGCTTTCTACATACATGACTACGCTCAGAGACAAAGCATGTCTCTGATTGAACTTATTAGGATAGCGAAACAATGAGAATAAAAACGAATGAGTTGTGATTATGTCTTCTTTTATAAACGCCTCTTCCATTGGAGAATAGGCGCATTTATTTTAACTAAAGTGACAGTGTTAACGTGTCTAACGATAATAATATTATTTTATTTTGTTCGATAAAACTATCTTACTAAGTCTACATCTTTGCTATTATAAATCATAAGTCTCAACAATAAAAGGATAGATTATAAGAAGGCCTTCGACTCGGTGACACATACATGGCTCATGAGGGAGCTGGAGTTGTACAAAATAGATGAAACTCTACGCAACTTTCTTGAGTCGTGTATTGGGCAATGGAAGACGGTCCTTTGCTATCCTAGGTGTTGACAGATCCAGGGGAATGATGAGCCTGTATGGAGTAAACGGGGAATATTTCAAGGCGACAATTTGAGTCCACTTTGGTTCTACTTAGCCCTGAATCCAGCCCTTAATCCTCTAAGCTCACTGCTGGAGGATTCAGGTCTAGGCTATCGGTTGAAGAGAGGTGGTCAGGTCATATCTCACCTCCTCAACATGGATGACTTGAAATTCTTTTCCCCCCAACAAATTGCGACTAATGGAGCCGCAGAAGGTAACTGAAATTTTCGGTAGCAACATCAGGATGGAATTTGGTGTAGACTGACTGTAGACAGTAATGTATGAAAAGCGAGGTGAGATTATGGAATCCCAGGGAATTCCACTTTCGGATTCCATACACCTTAGATCCCTCTCCATAACAGAAAGCTATAAGTATTTAGGTTTGTCGGAAGCGTTAGGCATCAACGTTGTCGTAGATTTCTTAGCGTCCGTAGCCACCGTAGGCAACTGAAGGTTTTGTCTATGTAATTATGGACGAACTTATCTTGACAAATAACTTCCGGAGAAATATTATGAAGGACGGGATAGTTAACATGTGTCGGGCATGACACCGTCCGGGAGAGTCCATCAGACATATTATCTCTGGTTGTTCTCGTCTGGCTAACGGCGAGTAATTGTTCAGGCATAAACAAATGGCCAGGATTATTTACCAGTAACTAGCTTTGAAATATAAACTTGTGGACTCTGAGGAACCGTGTAACAAGTATGTGCCCGACCCTGATCTCGAAAATGACCATGTCATGTTTTACGTACTGGGATCGGTCTATCATTACTGACAGGACAGTCCTATTGTCACCTATAAGCTTGATATAGTGGTGATAGACCGACTAACGCACTGCTCATAAATTGTCGATGTTACCATTCCACATGACCAGAACCTCGTGAAAGCTGAGAAAAAGAAACAAATAAAATATCTCGACTTAGCACACGAGGTTGTTGACATGTGGAATTTGAGCTCGGCTGTCATCGTGCCGATTTTCGTAACGGCAAATCGCCTAATGGCCGAAAGCCTCGATCAAAATTTCTCTCGTTAGGCGGTTGGATCAAGGGCCTGATTCAGAAGGCATACTGCCTTCTAAATCAAGCTCAATACGGCTCGCATCGTGAGGAGGTTCCTGTCTCTGCAGCCTTAACCACCAGCTTGGACCCTGCTCCCGACACCGGCGGACCTCTATTTTTATATGTTTTCTATATCTTTTTATTTTAAGAAATATTTAAAAATGTAATGAGAAAATAAAATAAACGATATTATAATAATTGATACTAAATGTATGAATATAAACAAGTAGGTGGATGAGCTTACTAATGTATTCGTCCGAACTCCGTAGCACGTTAATAGATTTTGCTTTATGATGAAGACTTTACTGGTATTTATATTGGAAGCATGATTAATTAACATATTCGATTCGCGCCATTCATTATAAACATCTTATTTTGAAGTTAATTCCAAATAACTGTTGTATCCAATGGGTTAAACTATGTTCTTTGGACTATGACATGGCGTAATGCCATGTCGAAGTCTATATGATTTTGTTTTTCGATAAGGTATTCTATCATCTCATCTATTTATAATGATTGAATAAAACACGACTTGGATATTATTTTCTTATAAATAAAAACATAACTGGTTTTTGCTAACACTTTTAAAGGTTTTTTGCTAGATTTGTAATGTTTTTAGCCTGAGAGAGCTCACGACTTAAAGCAAAACCGGAATATAGTAATAGACAGGAATGTTTTTAAACACGTGAGTGAAAAGATACGCATTATTTTTAGCATTTTTTGCTAGTTATGGATGGGTGGGTGACCTTTACGGCAGATACGACTCACACAGACTAAAAAGTTAGCACGAACGAAAAGATTCTACTCAGCAGTGGGTTGAACAAGTTTGTCAATGATGTGGTATATCTTCATGTTATCAGAGTAGAAGTTATTTCGCGAGATAATTCTCTAATTGGGTGTTGAATCTATGCCTCATGTTTGATCCAGGTTCATTTTGGAAGTTTGAACTTATTAAACGCGAATCTTTGCCGTCTTTATGACATTTCAAAATAAAAACTAAAGACGTTGGGAGCTTCCGACGTAAACTGGATTTACTTTCGTATTTATAGTACCTAATCGTATGCAGATTTTACTAATATAATTTCAAACACGTTTTCGTATACACATGTCACTCAAATACACGAGTAGGTAACAAAAAAATCAAAGGAAGTAAAACGCAAGTTCTACCTAGAGTCTGGCTACGCTAAGTCTTCAATGGAATAAATGGGCAACCCCAAAAAGTGTTATATATGCTATACTTTTACATCAGTAAGTTATGTCTTATGTCAGTTTCGGGGTTGTAAGTAGATCAAATGATTTTGATATTTTGCCTTTTGATTTCTGCATAAAAGCCTATGCTCTACCTCCATACGATAACAAAACTGTATCAAATCCACACTACATCGTGCTCAAGTGACTATTCTTTACCAGGAATAAATCAGATTATAAACAAAATATCAAAAACAAAGTATCAAATTATTTTTTCGTAGGACAGGATGGTGTTGCCGTCTATAAATTTTCAAATTCCACCGTTCTTTTACTTATGCAGACTTAGCGTGGCCAGACTATACCAGGAATGCAGAACTACGTTGGAAGTTTCAATCATGGCAATTGGATCGTCGAATCAATCAAGCAATCTGGGTCTTCAATTAAAGCACGGAACATTAACTAGGCAGATTATACTTGACCTTTGTTCGCAGAATTATGAGTACATATCGCATTACTTCTTATATAACGTGATTAGTTTTTCTTTTTAACATAGCTTTGTTGGTTTTAACTGCTTTGCTTTTTGTTTGGGTCTTTTACGTCGTTCCTCGTTATACCTCTACGGGAATATAGGTATAATGTTTTTTTATGTTCAATTTAGTAAGCTTCCTAACCTTAATTGCGTAATACACGATCAATCACAATTTGTTTCGATTTGAAACAGATTGCTAATCCATTGCTTCATAAGTTAAAAAAGAAATCTGCTAACAACGTAAATAGCGCAATGAATGTTGTTGAACTGTCAAAAGGAAACAAATATGTCATAATCGTTTACGAAAATACGTTACACAAAGGTACTGATATGGAATAAGTACACATTAGCGTCAGTATTTCCCTGGCATATCTATCCATCATAGATGAGTATTTGTTAATGCTCAATTTGCTGGGCTTCCTTCTGATCCCCTATTTTCATAAGTCGAGAATTTTGAGACACCTAATCACCTACATATACATAATTTAAGTATTTTAACTGCTTGTGAATTTTTAGAAGTTCGAAATTTTGTCGACATTTTTAGATGCGGAAGCTATATTTGGCCAAAATTCTTAGTTAAGTTCTCCAAAATGATATTGATGATATTGTTATTGGTGTTTAGTAGGTATACTAATTCGTTAGGGTCACTTGCCAAACTTGAATACAATATCGATACAAAATAGGAAGAAGTTGTATTCATTTGATTCATTCAATGTTAATAAGTGGGCAAGGACGCATCACTGTGCTAGTGTCGCTGCATTTAAGTTAAGCAATATATTCATAAATATAGTAGGTATGTGTATCTCGCATAAAATATACAAGATGAATTGAACGATACCCGGAAGACCTATGAATATTAACGACTTTTCGGAAAGAAACAACACAAAAACACAGATTTCACAGTGTTCTATTTCACCTGCCTGAATGTATAGAACTAATTTAATTAAGTAACGATTGCTTTTACCCATTGCATTCCAAAGTTTTTCATCTATAACTTAATTACCGACTCCGTTTGCTCCGATCCTAAAATTTATTCATATTGTAAATTCTTCCACCCTTTCAACTTTGTTCTAGTGTCTAGAGTCTGAATTAAAAAATTATCAATATTTTCATTCTGTACGTAGTCTTCGTTGTGGGTACATATACGGTACAGTAGGGTCAGCAAACCATCAAGATCGCCGGCTGCGCCAGTCTACGAGGGGGAGCGTAATAATATCATAGCGGTTGCATTGACACCATTACATTTCCGGATAAGAGCAGTTATCTATAGATAGATTGACAAATACTATGAATGCATTTCGGTACATTTGACAAGGAAGCTTTTAGCAAAGATTCTTAATTCAGTGATACCTAATAAAGATTTCCATATATAAATATTATAAATACGAATAACTTGATTGGATTGTGTGAAAGACAATAAGGCTTGGAAGGAAGTGAACTCTGAGATGGCGGTTAATAGAGAAGCATGTATGAAGGAAAAAGACGTGCTGCCCTAAATAAATTGGGATAAGAGCAGGATGATAATGATTATAAAAATATGGCTTATTTGGGATAACAAAACGATTGAAGTTGAAACACAATCTGTTGCTCGTCTAACGAGGGACCTTATTTCATAAAAGGGTGTTGTTTTGATTTAACCTATTTTGAAAACTCATTAAAAGTATACCTATTACTACGATATTTGCAAGTCTTTCATTTTTTTTTTCTATTGGTCTATCATCACAACAGTATAATTTGCGAGCTAATCTAAAATCTTGCTAATCAAAAAACTCTACAAATTTTTCTGAAATAAAGCAAATAGCACATAATGACATGATAGATGGGTTCAATGTGTTGTTACATTCGTATTTAGTATTCTGCAGGCTTCCGTAGCGTCGCCATGTAATTATGACTCATTTCCTCCGTTTTGATTATACGTTTGCAAAATAATAAACAATTTTCGTTCAGCTTTAATGAGTCTTTTTCATCTCATGTTAATAATGGAACCTTCTTGTTATTCGAACTTTGGACTTCCAGCAGGTAAAGAGTTTGAATTCGAACTTCGAATTTAGTAAAAATAAATTAGGCATAGACAAAGAACCAGTGCAGCAGCTCTAAGTGAAGTTTACAAATTCAACACAGCCTTGATAATTGCACTTAATACTGAAGTTACTTATGTCAAGTGACATAATATTTGTCCAACACATCTTAGACTCCATATTAAATCAACAAACTAATACAAGTGTGACTTACTGTTAAAGTTTTCCTACACAAATAGATGGGTGCCGCGATTTTTCCAGTTCTTCTTAGAATAAGTTCTAATGAATGGGTTACATCATTAGACAAAACGTTCAATTCTGAGAAACCTAATTGATACTCACAACAGCTCTATGTTAATTTATTACGAAAACTTTATAGGTACCTACCTAAGTCTTAATTAGAGAAGCAAAGTATTCACGTCAATTTTTTGTTGTCATGACGTTCAGAATAGACACGTTGGAGTGTGCTCTTGGTCTAAAGATTCGTAGATATAGATATGCTATTGTTATTAACTTCAAAGTTCAAGGTTAAAATCTTAACTTGAATGTGATCAACATGATTCTGTGTTTTCCCATCGGTTTGAATTAGAAGCTTACTAGAGGAGCAAAGTCCACTCATCAATTTTTTGTTGTCATCGTGATGCTTCAAAATAGACACGTTGGACTATATATACTCCTTGTAAGCTTTAGTTTTTTAATGTGATTTATAATTATTAAAACCTGTGTTTTTCCCGCGGTTACAAATAGGAGCAAAGTCTACACGTAATTTTTTTGTAACAATGATGCTTTAAAATAGGCGCGTTGGACTTTGATCCTCGTTTCATTGAAGTTTCTTGTTCACTGTTCAAAGGATCTCTTGAACTTTGATTCTAGGTATTTCCAGAAGTTAGAAGTTTAACTTTATTATTGACTTTTCTACTACTAGATTCATCTATAAATGAATAAAAATGGAATGCCGCTCGTTGGTAAGCGCATGATTTGAGAATGGCTGGACCGATTTGACAATTTTTTTTTTTGTTTTGCAATGTTCGTAATATGTACTTAGTCCGAATTTGGGTTTTATGGAAAGAAAAATTAGAAATCCCGGAAAATGTTGAATATTGGGAAAAACTGAATGTCCTTTTTAGGGTTCCGTAGTAAACAAGGAACCCTTATAGTTTAGTGATGTCCGTCTGTCTGTCCGCGGTCTAGCTCCGAGACCCTTAGTACTAGAAAGCTGTAATTTGACATAGGTATACATATTAATTACGCCGACAAAGTGGTAAAACAAAATTATAAAAAACATTTTTTTTTAGGGTACCTTCCATACACGTAAAGTGGTGATGTTTTATTTTTTTATCCCATAGTGTGGGGTATCATTGGAAAGGTCTTACAAAAACGTTATGAGTTTGTGAAAGCCATTTTTGGATTCAGGGATTCGTTTGCAAAATATTAAGCTTTAAAGTGCTAATTTTTGTTAGAGTCAAGTGTCCCCCCCCCCCCCTGCTAGCTAAATGGTTGGTTTTGGATGTGTGAAAAAAATCACAGCAGTAGTTTATATAACGAAATTAAAAGGAAAACTATCACAGCTAAGTAGGCTTTACTAGTTATCGAGTAATAATCGACCAACTTAACTTTGCAGTTGCAAAAACATGTTTTCCCATACATTCCGTATGGGAGAACATGTTTGTCAACTACAAAGTTAAGTTTGTTTTTGGGATAAATTTATCCCAACTACGGAACCCTTCATTGTGCGTGGTCCGACACGCACTTGGCCGGTTTTTTTCTTTGAGATTTTTGTGGACAGGACAACATCCCAGCTAGTTGTTGAATAAATTATCAGTTTCCTCTTGCATTTTATATTCAATTTTCCAGCTGGACCGTAAGACGCTGATCTGTAATACTTTTTCATATTTGTCTGCAAATAAAACAATTCAACAATTCACGTGTTCGTTTTTTTTGGTACGAAGTCGCCAGACACTCGTGATGGCAACAAATCAACAACATTACGTCAACAAATTGTGATGTCACACAGTAAGCATAAAAAGTTGTACTCTTCAGCTGCGTGGGAGCATCGTAATTAACGTGTAGTGTTTAGGTGTTTACAATGTCAAACTACCCACACTTCATACAAATCAGTTCTGAAGGTGTTAAGAATTGTTACTGTTATAGGTAGTTAGGTACACACGGCTAAATATCATGCTATACATTTCCAGTATAAGATGATCTCGCATTGAATAGTATTTCCGTACAATGAGAGGTCAGCTTGTACTGGAAATTATAGTTTGATATGTAGCCGTGTGTACTATCAAAGCTTAGATGAAAGCATGATGTAATTTTCTGTTAAGTAATTATTGACGTACCTTCCTACTGAATGCTTTCATGAAAATTAATTGCTATTCTTTGGAAAATACTCATATAAAGTCGGTAAAGGTTAAAGCTTTTAGTGGTTATGTTTCCGAGAGAATTTGATTTGCGGGGATTATCCATTAAAAATAATAGTAAGGTAGGTACACAATACTGTTTAATTTTATACGTATTGGTAAAAAACTTTTTACAAAAAAAAAACAACCGACTTCCAAAAAACACCACAAAGGGAAAAATAAGTTTAATTTCGGAAGTCGGTGTCTTGGGTTTTGAATTTTCGTTTTTTGCCACCGACTTCCGAAATTAAAGTTATTTTTCACTTTGTAGTGTTTTGTGGAAGTCGGTTGTTTTTTTTTTTGTAAAAAGTTTTTATTTTTCACTTTTTAGTTGTGGTACCTACCCCACACAAATTCGAATACCACTACCTGCTACCAGTGACAGGAAACTTATCATATCATCCACATACTAAGTGGAAAAAAGTATGTATTATTGAAGCTAACTCAAAAACTATCAAAGCAAACTTAATAAAATTTATATGGGACCACCTCGAGAGCATACCCTTTCAAATAAAAAAGTTTTTTTTAAATCGGTCCACAATTGACGGAGAAATCGGTGGACATACATAAAAAAAAAACAAACATACGCGACAAACATATAACCTCCTCCTTTTTGGAAGTCGGTTAAAATCAAAGGCTGCTCGGCTTTTTGGCTTCTTACATAACAAACTTTAGATAATCCTTAGTGGGGCTTGTGGCTAAGAATAACTGCCGCACGAGTCGATCGATCAGTACCCTAATTGCGTAACTAATTTCCGTAAACGATTATGACTAATTTGTTTCATTTTGATAGTTCAACAACATTCATTGCGTTATTTACGTTATTGAGCAGATTTTTTTTTTCAACATGTGAAGCAATGGATTAGCACGAAACAGATTGTGATTGATCGTGTATTACGCAGTAGGGTAGTTTCCTAGGTAAAAAAAAAGAAATTCTATTTAGTCCGTCTTTCAGATAATAAAAAAATATTAGACACGTATTTTTTGCTTTATCATATTAATCAAAAATAACTGAGAAAACACGCATTAAAGTTCTGGGGGCTCGCTACGTCACAACGTCGTATAAAATCTAGAAAGGCGTGACGTCATGCCACATTTTAACTCAATGTATCGCCGTAAAACGCAGGAATATGCTAGACTTGGTTTTCCTTAAGAAGCTGGTAACAGGCTCTCTCAACTGTCCCGATTTGCTCAGTAGGGTGTTATTCCATGTGCCACGTAGTCTGCCAAGAAGTTCTAATAGGAGGCTATTCTGCATGCCAAGATGTCATACCAACTTGAGGCAATACTGTCCACTGTCCAGAATGTATGCTGCATACAAAAAGCACGAAGTACTCGTAGATATAGACCTCTTTCATTCATCAGCACCTGCTCTAAAAAAAGCCTCACTTGCCATTTAATGGGTGTCTCTACGTAGAATAAATTCAAATATTAACCTAATCTTATTTAAAATTATAACATAAAATCTAATCTAATCTAATTTATTCAATGTAATTTAATTTATTTGTTGTAATCAATTTAGCTTTTAATAATTTATTTTCATCTAAACTATGTATTACTTGTTTTAATTAATTAATTATGTTATTATCTGCGCATAATGTAGTGCATGCTGTGCTTTTCTAAAGTAATGAGGCGCTTAGACTTAAGTTTGCAATGTACAAATTGTAAGTAATAGTGTACTTATTGTTGAAGAGCATAATAATAAATAAATAAAAAAAGTAATCTTTTGATTACGTCAAAAAAGAAAAAATACGTGTTCAATATTTTGTTATTATCTGAAAGACGGACTAAAAAAGAAAAAAATTAAACACAGGCCTATTAGGGTGCAGGTTAATCTACGCTTGCAGCGGTTGGTCCAAGGATCGGTGACCATCTTTAGGTAGGTACATACCCAGACCACTCCGGGCCTCGGAAACCACGTTAAGCCGTTGGTCCCAGCTGTCATTCGTGGATCTTTGCCAGTCGTTACGGGTCGTCAGAAGCTCACAAGTCTAACAACCAGTCTTACCAAGTGGTATCGAATTACCCAAAAACTGGATTGTGGAGGTCAGATAGGCAGTCACTCCTTCTAAAAATACTGGTAGGTATTCTGCTGCTATCCGGTTAGACTGGAAGCCAACCCTAACATAGTTGGGAAAAGGCTAGGCAGATGATGCTTATTGTTTTTATTCGATCATAAACACAAAAGTTCATTGGCAAATTAATAGACTAATAAAAATAGAAGCAATATTATTATCAAGGTCGAATATCAAATGGCTCTCAAAAGGTGAGTTTTTTTTTTCTTGAACGAAATGATAAACATTTTAATAAATTACAGCTTACAGCTAAGAAAATACATTATTAACGACGCAATAAGTTAATAGTAAATCCTATTGTCTACGTTTTATTCTTTTTTAAATGATGCAACACAATCCAAAACGGTCAAATATTTTATGTCAATAAATTAATAATTATGCACGAAATGCGCGATGCGATTATGCTTAATAATTATTAATTATTTATTTATTATATTTATTAATTATTTATTAATTATGCACGTGGAAGTTGTAATTTATAATTTTTGTTTTGTTCTAGGAATTTAAATGAATAACACGACGTAACATGAATAACACAATCTCTCTCAATACATATCATCACGCCTATAATCCCCGAAGGGTTAGGCAGAGATGCACCTATAACTAACACCCACATTTCGCCAGTAATGTTTAGGTAAGGGTCTAAACTCCGGGCTGCTACTGAGCAATTCCAAATAGAAAAACCCAATAAATGAAATTAAATGAAATTGTTTATTCTGTAAATAGGATATCGAAATCACTTTAAAACGTCATATAAAAAAAAACAAAAAGAACACTGTTCGGTCCGGGAATCGAATCCAGTACCCTAATTGCATAATACGAGTATTATGCAATTAATTAATAAATTATTAATTGATTGGTCGAGACCAATCACAATTTGTTTCGATTTGAAACAGATTGCTAATCCATTGCTTCATAAAATGGAAAAAAATATCTGCTCAACAACGTAAATAACGCAATGAATGTTGTTGAACTGTCAAAATGAAATAAATTTGTCATAATCGTTTACGAAAATAGTTATGCAATTAGGGTACAGGACCTCATGCTCCCGCTGCACTAACGAGGCAAACTACCAGTCTATTTCAATCTGTCTTTAATATGAAATTATTAAATAATCTTTCAAAAACTTCTTTGTTATTCGTGCTCTGGGAGACAGTACTCATGGACATCCTGAAGAATGAAGAAGTTGACATAAACGCTACACTTGTGACAATCTAAGAAGTCCGATTTGACGTTTCCTACTCGTACGTGTAATAAAACGTTATGCCTCGAGAATTAGTTTTCAAGCAATGTAGATAAATCATCGATTACAAAATCTCTCAGTATGTTATCACTGCCACTCTAGAAGAGGTTTTTTAAAACCTGTCCGACCTTTGGACCAACAAAGGAGTAGTAGTCGGCGAAAAAAGGTTGACCAACCTGCGTTTCGCCGACGATATTGTTTTGTTTTCATCTTCGGCAGCTGAATTAGGTGGAATGCTTAATGAATTGAACAAGGCGAGCCTTGAAATTGGTCTTCGAATGAACATGTCAAGGACCAAACTCATGACCAATAGCGTTAAACAAACACAGTTTGTAGAGGGTATGGAGATTGCATATGTCCCAGAATACATCTACCTCGGCCAAATAGTTTCCTTCCAGGCGAGACAAGAAAAAGAAGTTGCTCGCCGCACCGAAAACGCCTGGAAGAGCTATTGGTCGATGAAAACCCTTATGAAAGGAGATCTTCCAATTTGCCATAAACGCAAATTAATGGACATGTGCATTCTCCCTATCCTTACATACGGCGCTCAAACCTGGTCTTTGACTGTTCAACAGAGGACCGGGCTCGAGGTTTGCCAGCGAGCGATGGAGCGCAGTATCCTTGGAGTTCGACTTACCGACCGGATACGGAACACGATACTGCGCTCTAAGACACAAATCGCTGACGTCACCCAAAAAGCAGCCAAGCTCAAATGGGATTGGGCCGGACACGTTTGCCACATGTCGGATGCATTGTGGGCTAAGACCACTACAACATGGGTTCCTGAAAACGTCCAGCGGCATCGTGGAAGACCCAGGCGTAGATGGCGGGACGAACTTGACGCTTATAGGAGGGATTGGTCTATATTGGCTCAGGATCGGGTTGGGTGGAAAAAGGAAAGGGAGGCCTTTGCCCTGCAGTGGGACAATACGGGCTAATTATTATTATTATGATTATTATTGATGTTATATCGACATATTTCGAGAATCGGTTTTTAAAGCAATCGATTTTTTTTTTCCATCACTACACAAAGGATTTTATAGCTGTCAAATCGGACTTCTTAGATTGTTGCGAGTTTAGTGAAGAACCATCTTCTAATATTGTCTGCGAATTCTATAATTGGCTTGCCTGGGCTCACGACCTCCGTCGCGGAAAAACAAAGCAACGTGCTAACAGTGCGTAGACAGAGAATAACAGTACCTACACCCACATTATTAAAATATGATAAAGCCGTCTTTGTGAAAAAAAATGAAACCAGAGAATTTATCAAACAAATCACGTTACGCAATATAAGTACGCAGCGAAAAATCGATTCGTTTTAATTAAAAATACTTCCTTTCCCGAATTATAAAATAATAGGTGTGATTTTGTAACTATGCACTATGTGAAGCTTAGTTATAACAAAGCCTCACATACAAAAAAAGCCTACGCAATGAACGCAGGAGTGTAAAATCGATTTCAGTTTTAATTAAAAAATACTTCCTTTCCTGGATCATAAAATAATAGGTGTGATTTTGTAACTATGCACTACGTGAAGACCTAAGTTGTAGTTTCTTTTATGCGTTTATACATGTTGGTCACTTTGTTGGGAGAATTGTTGGCGTGTTTTTTACAAGTGGGGACGAAACTTTACACTTTGTACATATATTAAGCCGTGTCTCCTGCGCGTGTTTTTTTCGAAACACTACTCAAAAACATCGAAACAAAGAGGCGTGGCCATACACATTCGTGCATGCAAACAAGATGTTTTTATTTTCTGAGCTGCATGTAAAACATTCCCCGCGCGGGTGAAGAGGGGAAGGGTTTGTTTCATTGTCAACCACTGCGCCAATATTACTTTCCTCTATGCACTGCGCGCATCGCGGACATCTGTCACTGTCATTCAACACAGATTTTAAGGTTATATTGGTGCCGATTCCCTTGTTCACAAACTAAACTAAATTTAAGTTCAGTGCATCTTTTTCTTTCTATTTCATTAAGAAAAGGACAGAAGATAAATTTTAGTTTAGTCCTGTCAAATTAATCATTGCCTGTCACTCTCCATACAAGTTTAGACGTGATTAAAAACTTGCCGACTAAAATTACGTCAATTTACGTCAAGCGCTGATTAATTTGACAGGACTAAACTAAAATTTATCTTCTGTCCTTTTCTTAATGAAATAGAAAGAAAAAGATGCACTGAACTTAAATTTAGTTTAGTTTGTGAACAAGGGAATCGGCACCAATGTCTTGTGAATAGTTGTGAACAAGTTGTGATAAATTGACGAAAGATTGGAACAGAGATACTTTTTAAGTAAGACTTCCTCGTCGGAACTCATAACGACATCTACACAAAATGTGTAGATGTATCTGTAGATGAAATATTTTAATACGCAGGAGACAACTTGTGTAAGAAAACAAATGTTTATGTGTAAGGATTTTTGTGTAATGTTTCGAAAAAACATGTATTGGAGACACGGCTTTACCTACACAAAACACAGTGTAGCCAACGTTCAGATGCAAATAAATAATTTTGAATTTTGCTAGTGGCTGGCTTGCTGTTACCGGCCTGCTTGAGTGCAACTGTGTCTGCGCACACGCTTCTTGTCCACTATATTATCTCCCGTGCCGAAGGCTAGTTTCCGTTGAGAATGGTCGCCATGGCCGAAATTCGGTGTCAATCAATATGTATTAGTAATTATACTATTATGTTACCGGCCTCCTCTTACATACATTCTGTATGATGCATACTTATGAGAATTCTGTAATCATAAACTCAGACAAGCTTGCTCACAATACCAAAAGCCAGAAATTATGAATTTGCCTTTTATGGTCTTCATAATTTAGGGTTTTCGTCCCGTGACTGTTACCCATCAATTCGTACAATTAAATGTGAACGTGTCACCAACTTCCCCTCTCTCTTATCGTGGCCACGCCATGTAGCTATTAATAAATTTAGTCGCGAATCGATTCTCTATACATCGAAAAGCAATTGGTATGTGCATTAATCGATATCGTGCGGATCCGATTGCTTTTAGATTAAAGTTCAAAATATCAATATTCTGTCAGTGAGATGGAGTTTTGACTAATATAAATAATGTTAATACAGTAAAAAACTGTCGGATTTGCCGCTATGGCAACATTTAATAATTATTTGATAAAAGAAACTCCATGGCCACTCTTGGTAACTTTTTATAATTTCAAGCCAAATTATTATTTTTTTTACTTCAGACAATGGCATTGTGACGTATGATAATAGATTTCGCATTTAAGTGATAAAAAGTCTGCTAAAAACAAGTGTTTATTTATACTTATAAGCGGTATTTAATAAGCACTTGTCACTTTGTCATTAGAGGAAGAGTCAGCTAGAAACTTCATGGTTATTATTTTTTTATGATCATTTAATGCTTTGTTCTAATCGTACCTACAATGTCTGAGTAACAAGAACAACGTAAATCGACGTTTGAAGTATAGAGTGGTGTCTTGTGGAAAGTCCCAGTGACAATAGTATAGCAATTTTAAAACTGCAGGACGAAGACCCGTTTCGAAATTAAATCATAAGTATAAAGTCCAAACTGGTTGACCTTCCAGGGTTGCAATGTGAGGTAAAAAAAAACAGTGGCACTCCGGGAGTGCCGACAGAAGTAAAAACTTGAACAATTTAAAAAATACTTCCAAAACCTTTAAAGTTACTGGTGGTACTTGGATAGAACATTGATCTGTAACGTTATATAAATAAAGAGCACAATCGCGTTTACAAAAATGAGGTGTCGGTAACGGTGTCGCGAGTTCAATTGTTTTTTCCCATCTCAAAAATGCCCAACGCGCCTAACGCAGTTTTCACTTCAATAATTTCCAGGAATATATAATTAAATGTCATGAGGGGCTCGTGGCTAAACAATAACAGCCGCACTGACCCTCCATTACAGAGTAAAACCCCTCCGTGCCTCAGAGAGCACGTTATAAGCCGTATGTCCCGGCTGTCATTTGTAGATCTTAGACAGTCATTACGGGTAGTCAGAAGCCCAAAAGTCTGGCAATCAGGGGTTGTGGAGGTCATTAGATAAGCAGTCGCTCCATGTAAAATACTGGTATTCAGCTGCATCCGGTTAGAATGGAAGCTGAACCCAACATAGTTGGAGAAAGGCTAGGCAGATTGATATAATTAAATGCCATATATGGCAGAAATTTTATAGACAAAAGTGGAATGAGAAAGGCTGTTCATCCCTTCTTCTTCTTTTCGTTTCGACAGTACCTCTAACCTATACTATTAAATAAGCAGTAATTGTGTATATATTTATATTTGTAATCACGTTCTCGAAAACGGCTCCAACGATTTCGATGAAAGTTGCAATATATTGAAACTTTCATCGAAATCGAAATATATATAGGTATATATTTACAAATATTGTTCATTTAATAGGATAGGATATCATTGCAAAACCCAACCAAACCAAGCTACTAAAATCTTCGAAACTTAAGGGGGCCAAAAATCGATCTAGCTAGGTCTCATATCTGGGAAAATTCGTTTTCTCCGTATTTTCACCCGAGCAGAGCTCGATCGCCCAAAATTTAGAACAAGATAGCAACCTTAGAATAATGACATGGCAGCATAGAACGAGTAAGTACCTACTATCATGGCAGCATGGAATTAGTATGTACTATACATGGAATTAGTATAAACTATCCTATACCATTAAATGAGCATTCTCTATTTTCACCAGAGCAGAGCTCGGTCGACCAGGTACTGTTACGTATACTGCTTGGGCTCAGGAGGTGGCCGCGTTTATTGAGGCGTCAGAGATGTTGTTCAGATCGTCAAGGGTGCAGGTGAACAGACATTTGAGACACTCTAACAGATGAGACATAGTCTGTTCATCCCGATCATAAAGATAATAGCAAAAGTTAAAAAAAAAAACGTAAGAACCAATACTCCGTTTGAAATAAGATTAGACATTTAAACAAACCTTTTTTACAGTCCGTTCAACCGATTTTGACTTCTATACCGTAGGCATAAGGATGGCACTAAAAGCAAAAAAAGTGGTTACAAGCCAACTGTTTACTGCAGCTGTCATTTATCATGCCACCAACGCAACAGAAGTCAAAATCGGTTGAACGGACTGTAAAAAGGTTTAGTTAAACGTCTAATCTTATTTCAAACGGAGTATAAGTCTTTCTTTTTTTAGTGTGTTTTTTTTTTCACTCAATCAGATCTCCATGACCAGCTGCGAAAACATGAATAAATCACCAATCCACCAGGTAACAATACATTTTCCTGTCGTTAATGGAAATTCGAGTATATACTGGCCCGTAGTCCATAATCTACTCACCTCGAGCAAATTGCCGCAACCCGTCCATGAAATAATTAAAACATTCAGCCAAAAACGTGGAAATGTGAGGTGTATATGAAATCACAGCTTATGTTAGAGACTGACTGATTTAGTTAAGTCAGGGTAGATATCATGGGTTATTATAATCTGCCTAAATAACGTCACACTTGTTAGCCTGACTGACTTTAGCCTCAGTGGGTATTCGTCAACTCCCAATCAAGGAATGTAAATGGACCAATGAACGGTTGCAGGGAATGCCGTCATACAACTTGGAATTATTGAAGAGCCTGAGAAGGCTTATTTGAAACTAAAATGTTGTCTTGAACAGCCTGGGCTACTGTAAAAGCCAGTTTCCTGCCGGCTCTTCTCCATAAGAAACCACAAATTGGAACCGTGCACCTAGCTTCCGACGTCACAAGGGCCCAAGTAGGATTCTGTGAAAAAAAAACTTTTTGCAAAAAAAAACCAACCGACTTCCAAAAAACACTATAAAGTGAAAAATAACTTTAATTTCGGAAGTCGGTGTCTTGGGTTTTGTATTTTCGTTTTTTGCCACCGACTTCCGAAATTAAAGTTATTTTTCACTTTGTGGTGTTTTTTGGAAGTCGGGTGTTATTTTTTTGTAAATTGTTTTTATTTTTCACTTTTTAGTTGTGGTACCTACCCCACACAAATTCGAAAACCACTACCTGCTATGTAAATAACAGTGACAGGAAACTTATCATATCATCCACATATTAAGTGGTAAAAAGTATATATTATTGAAGCTAACTCAAAAACGATCAAAGCAAAGTTAATAAAATTTATATGGGACCACCTCGAGAGCATACCCTTTCAAACAAAAAAAGAATTTTCAAAATCGGTCCACAATTGACGGAGAAATCGGTGGACATACATAAAAAAAAAACAAACATACGCGACGAACATATAACCTCCTCCTTTTTGGAAGTCGGTTAAAAATACTAATCCTTCACAGTATTTTGGTACAACTTACAGAATGATGCCAGTGCACGTCTTCTAAATATGCTGCAGCAGTTTCCAGACTTTTCTATCGAGTTGTCATTTCCTGGAGCTCCTTATACTTAACGTCGCATTTCAAACCTACAGTTTCTCATGTTTTTTGAATGAAAAGGTAGAGGCAAGTATTTTTCCATAGCTACACGAGTTATACGATCGCTGAGCCAACCCACGGCTATCAAGTGTAAAACATGTTTAAAAAACACGATAGGAATGTACAAACAATTGTTACCTTTGAATACAGTTTGCTATGTAACGTCTAACGGGTCTTGCGTAGCGCACTACAAACTATTTGATGAATCAATCAATGTTACCGTATACTATGAATGGGGATTAATCATTAAGAGGAGGCTCCCTAAATTGTATGTTAATTTGCATTAATATTCTGAAAAAGACACGCATACGATCAAAATAGAACTTTAGTCTATGATTTAAGTATTGGATTTTTTTCTTTCCATAAATAAGACAGTAATTTGAACATTTTCGCTCGATTAATTTTTTACTCAAAAATCATGTCTTTTTTAAAGATTATTTGAAATAAAAACAAGATTACTCAGTTTTTATGTCTAAAATAATTATTGACAGTAAGAAAATATAGTTTATTATCCAGATATAAGATTGAGTCTTGAACATCGGCTATGTTCTAGAAAAAAATTTGAGCGAGGACTTCTAATAACGTTAGTTAAATAAATATAACATGGAAGACTTTAACTAAAACTCAAAGCATTTATTTCAAATAAACCAATTACAAGCACTTTTGAACTGTCAAGGGGTCGGTCAGTCAGAAATATGAAGTTAGTTGCCCATTCCAAAGCGTAGTAGGTTCCTATGGAGAAGAACGGGCAAGAAACTCCACGGACACTCTTTTAAATCAAAATATGGTTACAAAATATTGGGTACAATTTACATCATTTAAATATGTTGAAATTAAACATGTGAGAACGATGCTTGGTAAAACTAGACGTCACTCTAATGTAGGAGATGGAGTGAAGTCTAGCGTGATGTGATTCTTTAACCTTTTTACAGCATATACTCATGAATTTAACTCCAACGCAGTCCTTTCATTACTCAAAACAAACCACCAACCATCTCTAAAGCAGCAAATTATAGTCACAAGCATATATAATTAAAACAAATTATAGGCGCGACGCGAGTAGGGTTACCATTTAGAAATTTGAAAACTCCTGACATTTCAATAAAAGTCCGGACATTTTAGTCACAAAATCCAATCTCGTTAAGTTAATTGTTAAAGCAGATTTATATTTTGTTTTTATATGAATGAGAAGTTAATAAATATTAAAGACTTATTTGGTATTACATAAATAAGTTTTATTACTCGTATTCCATCTAAGCCAAAAAAACCCGGACAAATTAAAGAGCCGCACAAAGTCCGGACAAAAGTCTAGAAGTCCGGACATGTCCGGACGGATGGTAACCCTAGACACGTGCGACGACGGACGGCGCAATGCGACACCGGTAGAACAATTTCTGTGAAGTTTTCATAGAAAAAAGTTCCATTAGAGTTGCGTCGCGCCTGTCAACGGGAGCCTTTACACGATGTAACCTTATGGGTTTATCAACAATGATGTGATCACACAGATAGCAGTGATAACTTTTTTTTTTGGGTGTGAAATTATCAAATAATTTCTCCCGCTCTGGGTGGAGCGGGAGGGCGTGCGTGTCAGACTCTTACTGACTAAAACCCACCCGTGTTCCTTCAGTTGCCTGTATGTTGCCAGGGGCCACGGTAACCCTTTCGGACAAACCTGCAACCCCGGCTAGCAGTGATTGATAGCTTAGTGGTGTGACCGTCGTACTGCCAAGTCATAGGTCTCGAGTTCGAACCGAAGACCCTCTGACTTATCGGATTCATGTGCGTATTGTATAATTATCACTTGCTTCAAAAACGGTGAAGGAAAACATCGTGAGGAAACTGGCATGCCTGAGAGATATTTCTCGACAGCGTGTGAAGTTAAGTCAGAGGCCCATGGGCGGCTTTAAAACTCTGACACCAGGTTACTCACTAACCACACGAAAAGATGAAGAAGATTCAATAACACAGCAGAAATGTGTTTCGTATCTTAATGTATACTGCCCCCGTTGTCATAATTACAGTAAGTCGTGTTACTGTTGTTATGACTTTTTTTTACAGTAGGTACTGTGATCCTTATATGAGGAGTCTAAGTGCAAATCCGCCTCTATCCAGTTTCTAAAAATGTTCACAGCAGTTAAAAAAACGTTCCGTGGCTTAATAAATCTTCCAATTCACAACTGGATAGTGTAGGTTTTGAATCTCACTTGTTACTTTTTCTGTCTTTTTGTATGTGATAGAGGCGGTTTTGACTGTAACTGAATTTACAGAACTATAGATAATGTGATTAAGTGTCACCAGACGCAAAAAAAAACACATTTTATTTTTTAATGGACAGTGGCGGATTTGCACTTAGACCCCTTATATCAAGTCATTTATGGAGCATTTTTATTTTTTTTTATATCTAAATTATTTAGATATAAAAAAATGAAAAATGCTCCATTAACATGCTGCATCCAGTCACACGACTTACTGTAATTATGACAACGGGGGCAGTATAGTCCGCACAATCCACGAAGACGCGCCCCACTCCGCTCCGCGCCGTACTAGAGTTCAGCTTACAGTACAGTAATCGCGGAGTGGGGCGCATCTTCGTGGATTGCACGGACTATAATGCAAGCTCGAACTATTTATACGCTATTTCTAAACATGAGGTCCTAGGTTCGATCCCCCGTTCAGGCAAAGTGTTATTGGAATTTTCCTTCTGGAATTTCTCAGTAGCACCCCGAAATTTGGATTTGTGCCCGATTGATGGCAATAGACACGTCCCCTATTACATGGGACTTAAACATAACTGGCGAAATGTGGGTGTACCTGCTACAGGTACACCTCTGCAAGGCAGACAAACCAACCTCAACCTACCTCTGCAGGTAAACAAGGCGTGATGTAATGTTATCATAATCTGCCTTTTACCAACTATGTTGGGATCGGCTTCCAGTCTAACCGGATGCAGATGAATACCAATATTTTACATGAAGCGACTGCCTATCTGACCTCCACAACCCAGTTACTGGGTAATACGATACCCCTTGGTAAGACTGATTGTCAGATTTTCAGGTTTCCACAAATGACAGCCGGGACCAACCGATTAACGTGCTTTCCGAGGCACGGAGGGGTCTTGGTGTGTAAAGATGATCACCCATCTACGGACCAACCGCGGCAAGCGTAGCTTAACCTAATCGATCGACCCGATGCGGCTGTTATAATTACTTAGCTACAAGCTCCTCACGTGCTCGCCTGTTATGTTGTGTAATGTAACAAAAAATTTGGTTTAATTTTTAGAGATTCATCAAGGGTCATTTTTTGCCTGACAACACTGATTGACAGGTATTTGCCCCTTGAGAGCATGCAGGTAACGATATTTGTTTGGTCATGCTGAGTCGTGACTGTCGTCAGTATAGATTTTTCTTTGAATGAGAAGAAGTGCCTGTGTAAAAAAAAACGTGTGGCACTCGGGGACTGCCGCGGTAAAGTTATTGCATAGCATTTGTAACCTCCATGACAACATCACGTTGTCATGGGAACCGTCATTACATGGTAGGCGGAGTGGGGGGTGTTAGGTTTTATTTTCGTTACGGTTTTATTTTCGTTACGGAATTTCTTGATTCGGTCGCCGCACTCAAAGCCCGCGATAAAAGCTATTCAATAGCTTAAAATAAAATAAATGGTGTTTTAATTCAGGCTAAATACCCATATACAAAAAAGAATAAATAAGTAGTAAAAAAAAAAACAGTAAAAATAAAAATGTTATCATGTATTCTGAAATATTTGACCATATTTTGATCTCATGATATAATACTACATATACATCAATAAAAATTACATACCTACGTATCCATATGGTATTTATGCAAGCATGCATGCAAAATTGTGTATAATTATTTTGTAATTATAAGAGTTCTCAAGAAAAAATATTATTAAACGGTAAACGGTTTAACTACAAACCTGTACCCTAATTGCGTGATACAACACAATCACAATTTGTTTCGATTTGAAACAGGTTGCTAATCCATTGCTTACTAAGTTGGAAAAAAAAAATCTGCTCAACAACGTAAATAACGCAATGAATGTTGTTGAACTGTCAAAATGAAACAAATTAGGCATAATTGTTTACGAAAAAAAGTTACGCAATTAGGGTACTGTTTTATTCATAACCGACTTTTAATGATTTTATACTGAAGATGACGTCTAAACGAGTAGAGTTAATGATTTGGAAAAAATATATGTTAAATTAGAGCATTTTGGATTATGTTTATATTACATTGTGAAATTAATTTGTAACGTCTAGCGCGGATAAAAATCTGAGAATCACGCAAAATCTATCAATCGTATTTTTCTGAAACTTTCACCATTTTAAAGATAATTTAACTATTGATCTTTTAGTATATACGTGTTTTATTAAAATACCTTTTGTTTTATGTGTAATAAGTTAATAATGCGTCTAATTTGGGACAGCGCTCCTTGATGGGCGACTCCTATTACTGGCTGGACGTACGACGCGTTGTGCGAGCTCAGTACAGAACACGCAAGCTAACCACTCAAGGTCACTGTGATATATCTGCGCCTTAATTCCGTCATTCTGTGGTCTGGCCTTTAGCAGTGCACGATAACATCTTCTGACAAAACACACATAATGATACATACTGCAAATGTTACACAATAAGAAGAACAATACAGTTTCTTTTATGAAATTGAAAATGTTATTATCACAAGAAAATAATACATTGGCAAGTTTGCTGACAAAACAATGATTCACGCTGATACCAGACAACTTGACGAATACAAGTCATAATATGGAACGAATGTGTAAGAAAAGGCTGTGTAGACAAGTGGAAACTGCAAAGTGATAGTTACTTTATTAATGGTTTCGATTTTACAAGCCGGCTGCCTAGAGAATGCGTTTTTGACACCTGTCAGTTTCATACTGTAGTGGTGTGTAACCCACACATGCACACAAACTTGGAACTCAAGTACTTAAGACGTCACCGTCGCCCGTCTGTGAGTTCCAGCCTGGCCTATCTTTAATGTCCTCCCCCCCAGCGACGCTCTAAGCCGAGGTTCGTACCCCACAGAGGGTGCCCTTAGCGAGCGCTCGGCTAGTTTTAATTACCATAGTTTACTGCCCCTGGCTGAACGCTTTTAGTGTAGTAGCTTAAGGCAGCCATAGGAAAGCCCCGGTTAAGTAGTCATGATCTCAGAGGTCAACTACGAGATGCCCTACCTAAAAATATTTAAAAAAAAAATTAAAACCGTCTGTGAGTCAGTTCGAATTTCGAATACAATACGACACACAAGCAGTCTAGCACTAACTGCGTTCCGCGTCATTCGCGTCATTTAAGGGGACGATAGCTGACTTTTAATGATTTTATACTGAAGATGACGTCTAAACGAGTAGTGTTAGTGATTTGGAAAAAATATATGTTAAATTAGAGCATTTTTTAAATATTTTAATATAGGCATATTTTTGATTATGTTTATATTACATAGTGAAATTAATTTGTAAAGTTATGTCTAACGCGGATAAAAAATTGAGAATGACGCAAAATCCATCAAGCGTATTTTTCTGAAAACTTCACCATTTTAAAGATAATCAAATTACTGATCTTTTTAACCGACTTCCAAAAAGAAGGAGGTTATATGTTCGTCGCGTATATTTGTTTTTTTTTATGTATGTCCACCGATTTCTCTGTCAATTGTGGACCGATTTTGAAAATTCTTTTTTTGTTTGAAAGGGTGTGCTCTCGAATTGGTCCCATATAAATTTTATTAACTTTGCTTGCATAGTTTTTGAGTTAGCTACAAAATACGTATTTTTTTCCCACTTAGTATGTAGATGATAAGTTTCTGTCACTGGTAGCAGGTAGTGGTATTCGAATATGTGTGGGGTAGGTACCACAACTAAAAAGTGAAAAATAAAAACTTTTAACAAAAAAAAACAACCGACCTCCAAAAAAAACACTACAAAGTGAAAAATAACTTTAATTTCGGAAGTCGGTGGCAAAAAACGAAAATACAAAACCCAAGACACTGACTTCCGAAATTAAAGTTATTTTTCACTTTGTAGTGTTTTTTTTGGAGGTCGGTTGTTTTAGTATACGTATTTTATTAAAATACCTTTTGTTTTACGTGTAATAAATGAATAATGCGTCTAATTTGGGACAGCGCTCCGTGATGGGCGAGTCCTATTACTGGCTGGACGTACGACGCGTTGCTTGAGCTCAGTACAGAACACGCAAGCTAACCACTCAAGGTCACTGTCATATATCTGCGTCTTAATATGTATTATCCTATAGTATCTACTCTTATTATTGTTTATAAACCGTGTTTAGTTGTAGTAACTTCATCATTAAATTCATTGTGTTATGTTGAATGAACATTTAGTTTAATCACACTATAGAACCTCTACCGCATCCTACCAAAAGTTCTATATTGGTGACCCCGACGTGATGAACGAATAAGGGTTTTGCGAATTTGATCCTTATTACTACTAGAAATTGTCAAATTGACAGGTGTCAGGAACGCATTCTCTTGGCTGTAAGATAAATTGTGTCATACTAAAAAATGTTGCCATGCATTAATTTATTTTGCATCTGGGGTGCGTTTAAGCTTCGGCCAAACCTGAGCGACCACAACGCGGGACGCGGGAGCGTCTACCACGCAGCGGACGCTGCTCGTGTTAATATATGGCGCCTTGCACACCTACGCGACCGTAACATGGGAACACCGCGTCGGCAAAGCGGGACTGAGTTCGCGGTTCGCGCTGTAGTCGCGTGGGTTTGCACGGTTGTTTCGCGTTGTTGACGCTTCCGCTTCGCTCCCGCGTTGTGGTTGGGCAGGTTTGGCCGTACCTTTAAAGGCTCAAATCTAACATTAATTTAACTTTGCCCACACACAATCATTTCTTCCATAATACGTTTTTGGCTGTAAATCGTGTTATGGGTTTTGGATAAGTTTATATATATAAAAATCTTAAAGTAGTAGCCACGAAAAAAAAGTGTGCGTGAGTGACGGTGTTTGGGGGAGGCCTATGTAAAGCAGTGGACGTCTTTCGGCTGAAATGATGATGATGATGATGAGTAGCCACGAAAAAAAAAAACGTCGGACTAGCTCTAGAGTTTCACCAGTCAGTGAATCGCATTGAGGATAAACCTTGTACCTAGACGATTGTTAAAAACTTGATCACTAAAAATGTGCAAAAAGCACTGCCGTATTTTCATCACTTTTTGAACACCATAATATCTAATTATGTAGGTGCTGTAGAGGTTTTTGTTTACATGGCATGGATTTCCTGTGAAACCTTCACGGGTAGTTTATAAGTTAATGGCATTTATAATGAGGTAAAAACTTTTTCATATAACCATTTTGCAAATCGATAAAAAAACGACAGAGTTTTGAGGTAACAAACAAAAAAAAAATACAACCTAATTGAAACCTCCTCCTTTTTTTTGAAGTCGGTTACAAATAATTGAGTCAGCTTGGAGAGCTGACAGCGCCCGTCAGTCATGATGTAAAAATAGTAGTTAGAACATAAATTATAGTTTACAGTAACTACTTATTGGCATCGCAGCCAATTCCTTGACCAAATTGAATGACACCTTTACTAATAGAAGGGATTGTCATACTAATTAACCTTCTTCATATACAGTCAACAAAATAATTAAGTAACCAGTAGGGTTTATTGCGTAATACACGATCAATCACAATTTGTTCCGATTTGAAACAGATTGCTAATCCATTGCTTCATAAGTTGGAAAAACAATCTGCTCAACAACGTAAATAACGCAATGGATGTTGTAGAACTGCAAGAATGAAAAAAAAAAATTGTCATAATCGTTTACGAAAATAATTTACACAATTAGGTTCAGGCAGCTAACTGCCACGCGCGCCTCAAAGAGATGTCAGCAGAATTGATGGGCTCCGCTAGGGCCGATGCCTGCCGGGGCTGCGAATAAGGCCGAAAGGGACATCGTGGCCCCCGGCAACAGGGCAACCGAAGGAACACGGGTGGGTTTTAGTCAGTAAGAGTCTGACACGCCCTCCTACTCCGCCCAGAGCGGGAGAAGTTATTTGATAATTTAGCACCCAAGAAAAAAAGGCAGCTAACTCCATCTTGATAGAGATCGCCCTAAAATTAAATAATTGAATTGAATAAAAATAAAAGTTATAAAAACTAAAAAGTAAAACCCAACTACGACAAAAAAGTCAACTAAAAAGGTATAAACAAGACATCACAGACAGAGTAATTAAAAATCCGGAGTCACACGTAATCTATTCGATTTATGCCCTAACACATGTGACCCCGGAATTTTAATTAGTATGTCTGTGATATCTTGTTTATACGTTTTAAGTTGACGTTTTTTAGTAGTTGGGTTTTAGTTTTCATAACTTTTATTTTTATTTAAATTGTTTTAGGGTTATAATATTTTTTTTTAATTTGCTTGTCAATCCCTTTCATTTGATACCCAACATGGCAAAACTAACTTATTTTTTAGTTTTTTACTTTATGTCCTCTTGAGGGCGCCATATTCATTCCATGTAATGTGACGTCACATGGCCTATAACCAGGGGACGATCAAAACGCTTCGCTTCCAACGACACCTCCTCATTTGTCAAATTATGATCAGTAGTTTAAAAGTTATGAGGTAACAGATGAACATGCATACACACTGGTCAAAATCATATCCCTTCTTTTTTGTTTCGCCGTCGTCGGGTAAAAAAACAAAAAATGGGCGAAAATGGATATTACGGCTGTAAATTGTCGAAAACCGAAAACGAACTTCGGTCGGACTGCTTTTTTAACCGTGTTAGTCATTTGCTCTGTCATCATCATCTTCCTGCCCTTGTCCCATGTTACGTGGGGTTGGCGCACTCGTATTCTTCTTCCACTCTCCCCTGTCAACCGTCACGCTATCATTCACTCCCTTCTGTTTCATATCATTCCTCACACAATCCATCCATCTTTTCTTTGGCCTTCCTCTCCCGCTCCATCCATCAACATTTATATTCATCACTCTTTTAGTCACATGCGTTTCCTCTCTCCTCATCACATGCCCATACCAGGCCAAACGATTTTCTTTCAACTTTTCTGTCACTGGCGCCACTTTTAAACTTCCCCTTAGATACTCATTTCTTACTTTATCCATTTTCGGCACTACACACATCCATCTCAACATTCTCATCTCTGCTACATGCAATCTTTTTTCATTCGTCTTCTTTACGGCCCAGCATTCGGCATTGCAGCACTTGCTCTGTACTTTTGCCAAATCTTTGATAATGATACCGATACGATGGTACAAAAAAAATCTTGTAATAGGTCATTCTTGAATGGTTACTAACCTCTTTTGAAGATTGTATAGTTGTAAGTAAAACCGGTTTCAAACGTTGTAATCCGTTTGAAACCGGTTTTACAGAGGTATCATTTTTTATTTCCAATTTGGTTTTCCTCTTGGCGCTAAAGTGCATCGATCGGAAGAAACAAGTTATGTAACGTTTTATGCATAGGTACTTCTGATACAACTCATCTATATAAATAAAACCGGCCAAGTGCGTGTCGGACCACGCACAATGAAGGGTTCCGTAGTTGGGATGAATTTATACCAAAAACAAAAATAACTTTGTTGTTGAAAAACATGTTATCCCATACGGAATGTATGGGAAAACATGTTTTTGC
Source organism: Agrochola lychnidis (assembly GCA_963680765.1). Classification (NCBI taxonomy): domain Eukaryota; kingdom Metazoa; phylum Arthropoda; class Insecta; order Lepidoptera; family Noctuidae; genus Agrochola; species Agrochola lychnidis. The sequence goes on along the minus strand of OY796868.1, from coordinate 8,432,205 downwards.
AACTGCAAATATAAGTTGGTCGATTATTCTTCGTTAACTTATAGAGCTTACGTAGCTGTGATAGTTTTCCTTTTAATTTCGTTATATACGTCTGCTGCGATTTTTTTCACACTGCCAAAACCAACCATTTAGCTGGCAGGGGACACACACACTTGACTCTAACAAAAATTAGCACTTTAAAGCTTAATATTTCGCAGATCCCTGAATCCAAAAATGATTTTCACATACTCACAGTGTTTTTGAAGGACCTTTCCAATGATACCCCACACCATGGGATAGAAAAAAAAAACATCACCACTTTACGTGTAGGCAAGGTTACCAAAAAAAATTTTTTTCTCAACATACAGACAGACGGACATGACGAAACTATAAGGGTTCCTTGTTTACTACGGAACCCTAAAAATGAAATGCTGTTCGTTGGTAAACGCATCTCTTGAGATTGAGAACGGCTATTTTTATTTTAAAATATTCGTAATAGTCCGAATAAGGTTTTAATGGAAAGAAAAATTGGACAAGTTTCCCGGATTTTTTTTTTCAAATTCAGGAAACTGAACGTCCTTTTACCGTGGGATTTTTATATGAATTTGGACAGGCCGACGTCTGTCATCTGGTATGTAAATTAAATAGATGTATTATTTTAAAACTAGCGTGTAAACAATATGAGATTTGACAGCAGATTGTTATCACTTATCAGTGATTCGGGTTTAAATTAATATAATTTTATCTGATTTTATCAATTTTAATTAATGAACAAAGTATTTATCCAAACAGAATAGAACTCGTACGGGACAAGAATAATAAAAGAATTTATGAATTATTAATGATTGTAATCGTACTTAATTCAATGTTTATAATAAAATAACCATTATTTACGGTGAACTTTGTTGCTTACGTAATACTCAAAATTAAAAATGTGTTTTGATTATTGTTAATTATTTATTACGCTCTTCAACAATGGGTCGGTACACGTACACTATTAGTCTAAGTACAATTTGTACATTGAAAACTTAAGGTACGGCTAAACCTGTGCGACCACAAAGCGGGACGCGGGACGCGAAGCGGGAGCGTCAACAACGCGAAACTTAACCGTGCACACCTACGCGACTACAGCGCGAACCGCGAACTCAGTCCCGCTTCGCCGACGCGGTGTTCCCGCGTTACGGTCGCGTAGGTGTGCAAGGCGCCATATAATAACACGAGCAGCGTCCGTCGCGCGTTCCCCCGACCCTTGCTCGAAAACGAGGTGCCAGCAGTTGTTGCTGCTGAACACGTAGCTTTAAATACCCCGCATAATCATGATGAAAATCTAAGTTTGATCCAGCCTGTCCCTTCTTGCTGTCCTCCCCCCAGCGATGCCCTAAGCCGAGGTTCGTACCCCACAGGGGGTGCCCTTAGCGAGCACTCGCTTAATTTTAATTTAGAATAGTTTGTAGGCTGGAGGCTCTAAGTGTAGAAGCTTAAGGCAAGTACAGGAAAGTCCAGTGAAGCAGCCAAGACCTTAGTGGTCAAAACGGCGAGAGGCTATATTAAAAAAGAAAAAAACCGCCGCGCGGTAGACGCTCCCGCTTCGCGCTCCTGCGTCCCGGGTTGTGGTCGCTCAGGTTTGGCCGAAGCTTTAAGTCGAAGCGCGAAGACGTATGCGGGCATCGATATGCGGGTGAAACCGCGGGGCGCAGCTAGTATTAATATACATGCAATCATTCTGATTTTTTGTCCGATTGATTATTCTACAAGCAATATACAATAAAAAAAAACCTATCCGATCCGAAAGGGGCACATAGGTACTGCAATAACATTACCTAAAAGTAATAAAAAATCTTATTATTAGCGTTTTATTTTTTTTGTCCAATCAGTAGATTTCTTGAATAATTTGAAAAAAAATAATTGTGTATATATTTTTAATTTCTTCTTTGTACTCAAATTATAATTATGTTGTATCTAAATGTATTTTACTGTGTGTACATAAATAATAAAATAAATAAATAAATAATTGTTTATTATTTTGCAATAAATTACCACCGTTGTGTCATCACGCTTCTCTTTCTTTAAGCTTGTCTATGCAGTCCGACAGTGACCGCGCTTTAGCTGTTGTCAGCCTCTTAATTGAATAAAACATTTAATACACAGATTGAATACGACTATTAGCTAAATCGATTACAATAAATTACAAAGATAAAATTAAATACTGGTATTCAGCTGCATCCGGTTAGACCATAGGTTAGACTGATGGAAGCCGACCCCAACATAGTTCGGAAAAGGCTAGGCAGATTGACAAAGATTAAATTAAATTAGAAAATCTAAATTAATTTAATCTATAGATTTGATAATTTTGCATACAGAAAACCCTCTTTATTAAAACCACCCAACTGAGCAAATCAGGACAGTTCAGAGAGCCCGTTACTAACTAAACAATTTCTAGCATATTCCTGCGTTTCTCCAGCGACATCATCTTTAATACCTACTTCAGTTTTTCTTGGTTCGAGTTGAGCTTTTTGCCCACATTACTATTATACGTTAGACGCCACAAGAACCGTTTTTGCAGCCGTTCCATGTGCTTGATTTGAACCTTGTACACACGGCTACACATCAAGCTATACATTTCCAGTATAAGCTGACCTCATATTGTACGGAAATCCTATACAATGCGAGATCTGCATAAATTGGAAATGTGCAGCTTGATGTGTAGCCGTGTGTACCAGACGTGTAGGTGACCAGACCCCACTGCAATACTCGAGGTAGCTTCCAAGTATAGCGAATTGTATTGTTTTTTTAAGTTTTTAGTTTTTACACTCTCTCATACTTATCGAAGTCAAGCATCTGTGATGTTTTTAATTATAGAAGTACCTATATTAAAAACATCAGTTTTTTGTCAATAAATGTTCGACAAAACTTAGCTTTTCATCGAACTGTATATAGTGATAATTATGATGGCATTTTTTGTTGTAAGTATCCAAAAATGTTCTCCAAAACATCAGCTAATAGTTATCTTTATTCATGAATCTTTTATTTCCCAGAATTTTAGATTTCGGAATCAATAAAAACAGTTATAAAAAGAGACAACCAAACTGATGTGATGACTCATTCATAAAATGTAGGTTTATTGTTTTTTTCTAAGAAAACATTTGATTTTGAAAACAAGCTATAAAAAAGAATGAGATTATTGAATGCAAAATATATTATTTAAATATTTATGTGAGCATATATTTGGTACCTGTATATACAATCGACAAAACAAACTAGTAACAAAAAAACTAACCGCAAAAAGTAAGTACTTTTCAAACGCTGTTTGACATCACTTGTCTCTATGTCCAAAAGTTTAAAAAGCAACTATTCGAAAGCATATTGTCTACATAATGCAAAGATATGTATATCTTGCCTGCTAATACTTTTGCCGACTGTACGTTCTAAGTTCAAAGACAGACTTGAAACATCCGTTACTGTGTCCAGCCAGCTATAATCACGCGGCAGGTCGAACCGGTCCACCAACCGAACGAAGGCTCATTGAGACTGAGCTAATAATGCGATTTTCTATAAACGTTAAGTATGAAAGGTCGTTTGAGATTGAACCGGCCTTTTTAACGGTTTTTCGGTGAAGTTAAGGAATTGAATATGTAAAATTTTGATAATAAAATGCATTTTGGTGGACTATAATCTACAGCGTTCAGCGGCGCAAAGAGGCTGTAAAGTAAAATACCCATGCCATACCATGCACGGCTTAAAAAACAGTGGCACTCCGGGAGTGCCGACAGAAGTGAAAACTTGAACAAGATCACCTTGGTGGAAGAAAAATACTTGTATAGAATATTGGTCCGTAACCTTATCTAAATAAAGAGCACAATCGCGTTTACAGAAAAAAAATACTTCCAAAATCTTTAAAGTAAAAATACTTGCATAGATCATTGATCCGTAACGTAATATAAATAAAAAGCACAATCGCGTTTACAAAAATGAGGTGCCGATAACGGTATCTCGAGTTCAATTGTTTTTTCCTATCTCAAAAATGCCTAACGCGCCTAAAGAAGTTTTCACTTCAAAAAAGTCGTTCCCTATTTCATAAATTTCTTGTAAGAAATAAGAACTTAAAATTGCCATCGTAAAATTCTGCTTACTCTATCGGCTGCCATGATAATTTGCATGCACATAAATAAACAAACATGTTCTAACGAGAATGTCCGTGCAAACTATGAACTTAACCGAGCCATCGGCACATAATGCACGTTGCAACGGCATATATAATCGCGACTTGTTATTTGAAATCACGTGTGACAGCCAGTGACAGGCCAGCGCACGCGCAGCGCCACTAAAAATATGCAAATAGGTACTAAGGTAATGACTGGACAGGGCAATAGGAAGACATGGCAGTTATTTATCGTGCCGAAATCGACGTCGATACCCTTGGGGCCTTGATTTAGAGAAGACTGAGAATTATGTCGGACATCATCGCCTGTCACTCTCCATACAAATTTAGACGTGATTAAAAACTTGCCGACTAAAATTACGTCAATTTACGTCAAGCGCTGATTAATTTGACAGGACTAAACTAAAATTTAGTTTACTTTGTGAACAAGGGAATCGGCACCATATTCGACTAAAATTCATTGCAAAAATGGAGGAACACTCCAGGAACTCCAACTGAACGAAAACCGGTAAACCCGAGAGATACCACTTTAAACTTTAACCTACATGGTCCTCATATAATCTGCGGGTCTAAAACGGCCACATTAAGCAATTCCTCTAAAAGCAATTCATTTTCAGAATTCCCAGCAATTCCTCTATGGTGACACATATTTTAGCTGAATCATATTCAATTAAACTCTTATCAGAATCATATTTGGTGTAAATATTGCCGCATGAAAAAATGAAGACCGTAATTTTACCGGATGATTTTTCTTTAGTTTTTAATAATCAAATAAGATTTTTATTTTTATTGCATATTATAATTCTTGCAAAAGCGGCCGTTTTAGGCCCCCTGCCCATTACAATGTAATTGTATGGACTTGCTTTGACCTCTGTATTTGTAAATTATTGGTGTTTCTTCAGTAAGTAGTCGGCTAGGAAACCCCGACCAGGCCTACCATAAGCTCATAAAGCAGTATTATTTTAATATTACTTCAGTGTGGGAAAAAGATGAAGCTCTACAGGACGTATAGCTCCATCTCTTTCTCCCACTGAAGTAATATTAAAATAATACTGCTTTTGAGCTGGTGGTAGGCCCCCTGATCATAAAGGATTAATAAAAACATCAACATATAAAAGTGTTTTATTATCCACTCTACTAAATAATTTCATTTATCATTTACTTTGATTATTTATATGTATAGGTAGAGTGTCGCGCTGCAAAAGAACTAAACAAACAAACAAACAAGCCATCTTTGTTACGCTGATGTGCGTGACAGCTCCATCTTACACTCGCGTCACGTCATTCTACTTTTCTAGTATGCGTGAATTTAGTGGCCAACAGTTGGACGCAATTTTCTTCGACGAGTTCACAGCTTTGACTGTCTATCTAGACATATTTAAATTTATATCTTTGATAATTTATTTACCCTCCTGCCATAATGATGCGGCTATCCAGGGCTTACGAAGCCAGGTATGCCATTAAAGCCCTACGAGCTGCCAGAGTTTTGGAGGACATATAAAATCTAAAGTATGCCAAAGGCCGCCAATCATCGATCCAAGGGCCATCCAGAGATAGCACTACACTAACACTTCCATAGGGGCTTAGATTCCTAGCCAATTTAGTCAATGGCCTAATCCGTTGCCTGCAAATAGCTAATCTGATTAAATTAAATTAAAATTTCATAAGCCTAATACCTAAGAGAGAGAAAAGGTTAACAATTAATTTCTTAAGTAACTTAGATCCTTATGGTGATTAGATTAGTCTACATGCACATCCTCGAATTTGTGAAACTCCTGACACCCAAACTAGGACATTTCCTGTATCTCAGCACGCGTAGCATGACCACCGTAGAAACGAGTTTTGTCGACGGAAGAATAGACAAAATGACAGATAAACAATCACAATGTCATTTTGTCTATTCTTCCGTGCAGGTGTCAGCGGCGTTTCTTCCTGCCAGACACATTGTGGAGCGTAACTTACTAATGTTATATCAGGAAAAACAATAAAAAATAAATACTTGACTATTATACATTACCTACCTATTTTAATACATGTGTGTGGAGGGGTGAATGTAGTGTAAGGATGAGTGTAGTGTAAGAGTCAGTGTAGTGTGAGACTGTTAAGTGTGTGTGTGGGTGTGTGTGAGTTGATAGATTGCGGATACGTGTGTTTTCAGGTGCGTGCGATATATTGTAGATTAGGCAGTGATGCCAGCCAGCAAATTCTCAGTTTCCTGATAGTCTAGGTCTAGAGAAGTGAGCCGATCCTTAACCTTGATCTTACAGTTAAGTAATTCTATTTTATTATTATTGAATATGACATAGTGACGGCAAAAACAGTTTACATAGTCACAGAACGTAATAACTATGCATTAGAGATAATTCTTGGTAGTATTCTATGACGTAAACTAAGTACGTCCTACTAAATCAAAAAGAAATCAAGAATACAATAGGAAATAAATGAAGTAAGTGCAGATTGCGGTGGTGAATCAGAAAAACTTATTAAAACAACAATAGTATAAAGTAACTCGTCCAATCATTGCCTCTTCATAAGCACTTGTTTGAGTTATAATAATGCAAAATGAACGATAAGGGTGCCGATTCTCTTGTACACCGAACTAAACTAACTAAACTATCACTAAAATTCCCTACTTTTGACTATGAGAATCTCAAAGCTATTCTGTAAAATAAATTCTCTAAATTTAAAAATAATTTTGACACATCTAAATCGAATTTGACAATCGCGACTCCACACGTGATACCTAACCACGTGAATCTTTTTAGAGCTGGAGGCGCGCAGGTGGGGCAGCCTCGACGTGTTTTATGTGGATTTTTTCACTTTTTGTATGGAAAATAAGAAAAAATATTACCTACATGTAGAGTGTTAAGGGTTTAAGGGTTTTATAAGGGTGTCAAAATTTTCATTATTTTTGCGATTGGACACACCGTTTTCGAGATATAAGCAAAAGAAAAAAAAAATCAGTACTGTTTTTGCATCTGAAGTCGAGGTTTTGGTGTGAATTTAAAGTTCCAACTAATTTTATTCCACACTTTTTCAGTCGCGATAAAAAATAGTTAGATTTAGTTAGAAAATCTAAATTTTAGGTGAAAAACGTCAAATTCAGAATAGCAAAATTGCCATTTTCACTAAACTAATATCTCAGTACCATCTTAGTGCTGTCAAACTAAAATATAGTTAAGTTGTGTCATTTTAGTCTATTTCAGAATGGAAAATCGTCGTTTGACAGGAATAAACTAAATTTTGGTGAATTTTAGTCTAGTTTAGAGGCATTTGTGACAAGAGAATCGACACCATTGTTCTTGAAATATCAGATTATATCTTTCCAGCTAAACCACTAGGAAGTGGAGTGGAGTGTAGGACCCTTTGACGTTCACAACTATTCACAAGTGTTACAATTCTCAGTTTTGTTTTCATTAAATTATTTATTACTACCTATTTTTAATTTTGATTTAGATACGAGATAAACGTTTCATGTCGGAAATACATAAGTATAAATAAGCATAGGAAACCTTTTGTCAATTTTTTATTACGAGAGACTGGCGTCTATACTAGGATACCCGGTAAATTTTCAAACTCTAGACAAATTATTTATTGATGACGAAAAAACAGACTTGTTTAATTAAGTAATAAAAATAATTATGTGCATCAGGCTTTTGGACCCCATCAAGTGCACCAACATAATATTGTACCTATCGGCGCCATGTTACTTTCCAAATGACTTTATAGACTTTCTGACAGATTTGACATTCTCATGGAAGTTCGTATATCATCGGGTTTCCATAAGCCAGGACTAATATAATAATATTAAGCTACTAGATGTAAAAAGGAAGAAAAATGCAGTTATTGGGGCCATCTTTTCTACACGGCGTGTTCTGACGAGCCAGAGGCCCAGAGCCGCAACATAATACAATATCTATTGCAGACAGAATGTGAAAAATGCAGTTTATAATTACGCCAGTCTAGATCTAAGCTTGCAGTTCACAAGCCGATAATAAGTACCTGGCGACAATGAAACTGTTCTTAATTACTAATACTCCGCTATCCGTGACAGAAACCATAGATAATAATTATATTCTACATTCACAAGTCGTTAGAACCGCGTCTTGACTAGCGGTGGTTAATAAAACGTATAGCGCTAAAACATAGCACGATATGTGTACAAAGCATCTAGCGTTTGCTAGACCGACTACGACTTCGCGCTAGAAATATATTACTTCAACAAACTAAATATCTAAAAGTCTAAACGTGCACAGCGGAGCCAGAACGGGATAGCAATAAAGTTTTATAGTCTGAGGTGTTGGTGTAAATTTAAAGTTCATGAAAACCAATTTTATTCCACACATTTTAAATCGCGATTAGAAATAGATTTAGTTAGACAGTCAAAATTTTAACACTTTTCACCTAAAAGTTCATTGATTTCTAACGCTTTATGAGAAAAATATTATATTCTTTCGTGTACAGCGTGTTGTGAGATAACATTCACCGCGCAACATTAAGTCCATCTAGCGTGTTGGCAAATAAAATGATAACGTCTCCGCGTTCAGACTGCGGCCGAGTTTTGTAACAACGTGTTATAATGATAGCGTATAAAATAACGCGCTAGAAAAATATATTTTATAGTCTATAACACGTCTGTAGTTTCTAGCGGATTTGAACATCACTAGTCTTGACAATAGGACATCTAGAATGTAAAAATAAACATTTTTATGTTTCCTTTTCCCGTTATTCCTATTCCTATAGCTTTTGGGAAAACCATTCAACTTTCTAACTAAAATACCCAGGCTAGGCAGGCGGGCATTAGCAACATTAGTTGAGGACTGGTTTTGTGGGTTCTGATGTGACTATATTGCGTGCTAACTTTAGGCGATTCCATTTTTAGAGAAGTCGTAATATTTAATGGAAGACAAACCTGTCTATCTGCTAAGATTGATTGAAACCAACCGTTTAGCGTACCGTTTAAAAATTTAATGAAAATTTGTAACTAAGTATCTAGCTTAGCTTTCATTACAAATAAATAAATAATAAAGTAAAAATGTTTATTTCATCAAATAAACATTTGGAAGTTTGGAGTCACCTTTTAAGCAAAGATTTGCTTGTATTAGGTGGTTCCGCTCTTCCAGTTTACACTGACTATACATAATGTGTGAGAGAATAAACAATAGATGATTTTGAAAGCATGTAAAGGTTTTTAAGAATACAGAGTGAAAAAATAAAAAAGGAATGCGCATAGTGTTATGTGTGTGTGTGTGGTAGTATGTAATAGTAGTACAAAACAAGCCATTTGCACGATGGGATTTTAGGAAAAAGACGAATTTTCATACAAACTTTCATCATACAGGGTGGCAGGGACATCGACGCGAAAACTGTTACCATGGATTCAGTTCATGATTTTGAAACCCCGTGCATTGAAAGTTTTCGTCGGGTTTAAAAAAAGAATCTGCTGTTCCATACTTTTTGAACGCGCAGGTATTTTTTTTAATAACTGACGAAAAATTTCAACGCAGGGGCTTTCAGAATCATGTAATGAATCTATGGTAACAGTTTTCGCGTCGATGTCCCTGCCACCCTGTATATTTATCCCTTTTGGGGTGTGAATTTTCTAAAATTCTTCTTTAATGCTCACTTTCGTCATACTTAAATGAGGAACTCTTGTGCAAAATTTCATATTTCTAGAGAGATTCTAGATCCACCGGTTTATGAAGTGCGTTGTCAGTGAATTAATGATTTTTAGGTTTTTTATAGATATCTTAGACTTTTTTATAGTCTAAATCAAATAATTTATTTTAAATAGGCACATAAAGGCACTTTAGAAAGTCAAAATTTACAAAAAAAGAACCAGCCAAGTACGGACACGAAGGGTTCCTTACTTACCACTGTACAAAATTTAGCAAGAAACGCCGAAAAAAACACTTACATCACTTTAATTTTTAACTTAATTGTTATAGCGGCAATTGCCTTGGGCCCACCTATTTCTGCCAAAGGGCTAAGTTGCAATGATACGTCAGTTCATAAAAGAACACAAAGTTACCTACTTAAAGGCTTGTGCAGACCAGCGCGACACGCGACGCGACACAAAGGCACCGCTCATCGCGCGACGAGCGGTGTCTGTGTCGCGTCGCGTGTCGCGCTTGTTTGAACAAGCCGATATATGACAGTGACCTGGAATGGTTAGCTTGCGTGTTCTGTACTGAGTTCAAGCAACGCGTCGTACGTCCAGCCAGTAATAGGACTCGCCCATCAAGGAGCGCTGTCCCAAATTAGACGCATTATTAATTTATTACACGTAAAACAAAAGGTATTTTAATAAAACACGTATACTAAAAGATCAATAATTTAATTATCTTTAAAATGGTGAAGTTTTCAGAAAAATACGCTCGATAGATTTTGCGTCATTCTCAGTTTTTTATTCACGTGAGACATAACTTTACAAATTAATTTAACTATGTAATATAAACATAATCAAAAATATGCCTATATTAAAATATTAGGAAAATGCTCTAATTAAACATATATTTTTTCCAAATCACTAACACTACTCGTTTAGACGTCATCTTCAATATAAAATCATTAAAAGTCTGTTATCGTACCTTAAAGAAACAAATCGCCCCCCGGCAAAAAAAGTGTCACAACGTGTAATAACTGATATTACATGTTATGACACTTTTTTTGCCGGGGGGCGAAATCATGAGTCTATGATGGATGCAGTATATAATGACATGAGTACGAAGCAAACCATACATTGACATTCGACTGAACACGTCATATCATTAATTTTCACACGACATTTTTGTGCTATGTGCGATTTCTATTATGTACCTACGTTACCGTTTAACTACGTAATTATCTATGATCTATTCAATCTACGAATGACATGACATGAATGAATATTTTAAACTGGTTTCGTAATTTTTTTTTTTATAATATAACATCAAAACCTAATTATATTTAAAGACGAATTTTGTTTTAAGTAATATGGATGAATCAAAATTTTTCGTTTTTAAATATTTGCGTAGGTATTTAACTATATTTTCAGAAAAAAATACAAACGTTGCAAAATACTACATAATTGTTCTCTTCTTTAATATTTTTTAAAAATATTTTTAGCCAGTCCTAGCTTACTAACAAGTTTCAGTAACCTGATATCGATGTTCGGCAGTTATTTTCATTTGCATAATACTTACATAAAACATATTAGAAAAGGGCTATTACATAACCTCAAGTTCGATTATGACCGCGCAGTAGCTAGAAAGTAGCTCAGGGCCACTTTCATTGGCCCTTCGCCACTGGCAAAAATTTTCATAGATAATTTAAAAAAAAATGCGACTGGGACGACCCGCGACCACGGCATAGAGAAAATGGCGCGAACTTGCGGATTGCGGATATTATTATGCAAATTGAATTGAGCATTTATAAATATCCATAATTACATGATTCCTGCAATGTTTTCTTTACATATTACGTTTCGGCTAGCATAATAAATAGAATTTGCGTAATATTTACTTACGCGGTATCGTTAAGGCTCACGCAGACAAGTGCAACGCAACGCTGCGACGTGATTCTGGTAGAACAATTTCCAAGAAGTTTTCATAGAAATTATTCTACTTTATTCGTTTCACATAATCGCACACTATTAATTTTAATATGCACACAATTCAAAGTCGAGGTCGACAATTTATTATTTAAATGTAATAGAACTTTGATTCAACATTATAAATAGGCAAGCAAAAGTTCATCAAAATCAGTACCTACCATATTTTAGCTGTGAAGACATTATATATATTACCTAATATTACACTCCTATTTTTTGGGAAATTTTTAAATCAATTCAATTTAAATTTTCAATCAGCCATATTTAAAATTACAAAAGTGTAAAGTCAAAGTCAAATCATTTATTTTAAATAGGCCCATTTATGGCAAATGCGAATGTCAAAATTTATTTATTGATTGTAATATGATTAAACAGTTAAGTTTAAGCAACATTTATAAATAAACCCCACTAAGAACAGACAAATAACTCTTATTATTACCTATTCAGAAATACATTTTTTTGTTCTGCCTTTAAATAGGATACTAAATTTAAAATAGATAAACTACTGGTATTCACCTGCAGCAGCTGATAGCACCAGTACTCTAATTGCGTAATAGAACATCACAATCTGTTTCGATTTGAAACAGTTTGCTAATCCATTGCTTCATAAGTTGGAAAACAATCTGCTCAACAATGTAAATAACGCAATGACTGTTGTTGAACTGTCAAAATGAAACAGATTAGGTATAATTGTTTACGAAAATAAGTTACGCAATTAAGGCACTGGTTAGAATGGAAGCTGACCCCAACATAGTTGGATAAAAGCTAGGCAGATAATGATGACTAGATTTAAATAGACTTCTTTGTCTATACTTCAATCTTCCATAATTTGACTAGCAATACAACTTAGCATTGACAATATGGACCTCTGCCAGTTTTACGAGGTTATCTGAACAAAGGAAAATTAAAATAAACTGTTACAACATATCCTGATTGTGCTCTGGATGGTCTAATAAGGAAATGTTGTATAAAGAGTATCCTCTTTTGCATTTTTTCCAGAAATATACGTATTAGTTCACTTTCAGGAAGTATAGGTTTACATTTTAACTGGTAAACATACCTACTGGTTGCAAGTTGTACAGTGTGTGCAATCAAGTTAATGAAAAATAATTCTGTGGGTAGACTATCGGTCAGTGGGTCGTCTTAGGGGCGGTTTCTTTCGTATAAGTAACGATTTAAAAAAAATACTCTTTTTCTTTTTTTGAATACTTACATGTTTCTATAGTGTTTCTATTGTAGTTATGTTCTATAATAAATTCCCTGGACCGGTTGTAAACCATTTTATTTTTTTTGTAATATTTTTCATAAAACATCAGATGTGAAATGGGTTTAAAAATAATATTGCTAAGAACATAATAATTATTTATCTTACGCAACTCTTCAATTATTAAGCGATGAAAACGTCTCTCTAAGAAACTTGAATCATACTAATACAAAAGCTTTTAGTTTGTTGATACGAACTAAATTATGAAAAGTTATTTACACAGACAGTTTATAAAACAAAAATAAACGAAATGTATCATCTTGCTCTAGTTTAAATGTTATTGACCATAAAATAAATGGTAAGTTTTCAAAACAACTTTAAGTATTTACTACTCACCGACGAATTTCTGGGCACATTAAAAATCCACAACGAAATTCCAAGTCCAATTTACTTTAAAAGTATACACAAACTTGTTTTCAAATCTATTTTAACTTTAATTTACATTTGAATTGTGGCTCTAATTTAATTTTTTTAAAGGAAAACACGAAAACAGTAAACATAGAACTTGTTTAGGCCGCATTCCGAGTTACGCCAAAAGTGATTATATCGCGAACCCGACCAAAGTCCAAAGTCATAATTATTACTCAATAACCTTATATTTTGTGACTATTAAATTTGGTTGGATTCGCGATACTATCACTTTTAACGTAAGTCGGAATGCGCCGTTAGTAAACAGCTGTCAGTGTTAGGTGACAAATGTGAAGTCAAGTGTCAGCTGTCAACGGTTCAAAGAAACGTTTACAAATACTGTTACATATTGTGTGAACAAAAAAATTCAAGATGTTTTTTCTTATTTGTCACAAACCTGGATTATGCATCATAGCACTTTAAGCTCATTTGAATAATTAAAAACATACACAAACAAAAGTATTTTATTTTAAACTTTTGCGAGCTGAAAGCCTTCAGCGAAACAGACTTTGTAAATACAGTTTTATTACTTTTTAATTTAATTGATTTAGATAGTGGGCTTTTTATTCTTAACCCTGATTATAAAATGTGTTTAGTTCAGAGAGTGATACCGCGTCCTAACCAAAAGCAATCGTCGTGCAAGTACGCGATAGACGCGATCGTATAAGTGAATTATGAGGAATAGACGCGACTTGATTAATCGCACGAGTATGCCATCCTAACTATCCTTACTAATAATACTACATGTATAATATTATAAATGCGAAAGTGAGTTTATTTGTTACGCTTTCACGCTAAACGGCTGAACGAATTTGGATGAAATTTGGCACATGTGTAGACCATGACCTGGATTAGGACATAGGATACTTTTTATCCCGATATTCCCACGGGATCGAGACTTATGCGGGTGAAACCGCGGGGTGCAGCTAGTATTCGTATAAAATAACGCGACGATTGCTTTTGGTGAAGCGGCCTGAGAAATTGAGGAAGAATATTAAAAATGTTAATTTCAGGTAATAGACATGGGTCTTGAACAAATTAAAAATGTATATTATTTTTTTCTTTTCAGATTTAATCATCATGTTCTTCAAGTTTCCCCGATTATGATATTTCCTACGAGCAAAATGTTGGAGATACCAGATAATGTGAGTATTTGTTTATTGCCTCCTGTAACTCCTGTTAATAATCGATTTATTATTTAATACCAAATTAAACAGCATTGCTTACTATTGGAATGGCTGAGCAATTGGTTACAGGAGCATCTGTCAAGATTTCGATTTCCGCAGTAAACAAACATACAGTGTGATTCTTCATAATGTGCACATATCGGGAGTCTATGCTTAATTTTAACGACAGAAAAAATATTTTAAAAAATCTATATATTTTTTATACTTTTATGGAATTAAAAAAAAATGTAACAAAACTGTGTAACTTTAAACTGAATCGGCTATCGCGATGAAACAAACTCCATAATGATTGAAAGTAAGTAGGCGTCCACCTAAAATTAAAATTGAGAAAAAAAACTACCCTCAATTGAAAATAAACATGTTTTTTTAGCAAAAATCTGTATTTTTTTTTTCATCAATTTTTACAATAATTGTAAAATTTATAAATAAGATGCTCTAGAGAATAAAAAAAAAATTCTTGATAAAAAAAAAGTAAAAAAAACAAAAAAAAAAATTGTCAATTTTTTCCGTCGATAAAATTGAGCATAGATTCCCTCATTTCGAAATGTGCATATTAGAAATATAAGGGCACAACTCGAAATATTGAGGTTTTGAGTTTTTGTGTTAGATGGGCTCAATATCAACTGTTCTACCATGGAGAGGGTGGTGTGAAAGAGACACAGTTACAGTATTCGCTTTAATATTGTCTTTTTTATCTTTCTGTGAAAGCCAGGAACGATAGAACAGTTGATATTGACCCCATCTAACACAAAAACTCAAAACCTCAATATTTCGAGTTGTGCCCTTATATTTCTAAGGGTGCGATATGGAACTCACACTGTATTTGTAACATACGTACAGAAAGAGAGAAAAGTAACTCACTTGTGTTATTTTTTAATTTTTTATGCCCTTGAGTGGTTGTAATAATAGTCACCAGTACATGTACCTGCTATCATTTCGCTATATCTGTAATTGGAAGACATCCAATCTCATCCACCTTAGTTCTCGATTGAATTTTATTGATTAGTTGTATTCTTAATGGAACTGAAAATGTTTACTTTTCTATCAGTGTTTTGTTTTTATTAATATGGTGAGTTTATCTGTTAATTGTATTTTTTTTAACATTAATTAGAATAAACGGGGTATTTTCCTTAGTTTTTATTATGGACTAAATGACCCGGTAAATTTCGTATCACGTGAGACATAGTTTAGATTTTTTCGATTTTTCGGCTACTCCTTTGGGTTTTTCGTAATTTTCTTTTTTCTTAAACCATCTCGGTATGGAGGCGATCATAACAAACAAAAAAATATTAATATCGGTCGAGCCATTTTCGAGTTTTTGCGAAACTAGGGTTACCATCCGTCCGGATTTGTCCGGACATGTCCGGCTTTTTGGCCCTCCGTCCGGACTATGTCCTGCCTTCTCATTTGTCCGGACTTATCGATTTAAGGGGATTTTCTTTAAAAAAGATTACTGAAAAAAATAAGATGAATTTTCAAAATGGTAACCCTATGCGAGACTAACGCACGGCAATTGATTTATACCTATAGATTTTTTATTATCATACTTGGATAGATTAGGAATTTAAAATCGACAATACTTAGGTAGGTAGGTATTGATGCATGCGCAGGGCCGGCCCGTTCATATAGGCGAACTAGGCGACGGCCTAGGGCGCTCGTATTTCCGGGGCGGCAATAATACAGTAAGTACCTACGTACATTTATTTTTTACTAGCGACCCGCCCCGGCTTCACACGGGTATAAACCGGCTTATCATACATATAAACCTTCCTCTTCAATCACTCTATCTATTAAAAACCGGCCAAGTGCGTGTCGGATCACGCACAATGAAGGGTTCCGTAGTTGGGATGAATTTATCCCAAAAACAAACTTAACTTTGTAATTGAAAAATATGTTCGGCATACGGAATGTATGGGAAAACATGTTTTTGTAACTGCAAAGTTAAGTTGGTCGATTATTACTCGTTAACTTGTAGAGCCTACTTAGCTGTGATAGTTTTCCTTTTAATTTCGTTATATAAAATACTGCTGTGATTTTTTTCACATACCCAAAACCAACCATTTAGCTGGCAGGGCGGGGGGACACTTGACTCTAACAAAAATTAGCAATTTAAAGCTTAATATTTCGCAAACGGATCCCTGAATCCAAAAATGATTTTTGCAAACTCACAATGTTTTTAAAGGACCTTTCCAATGATACCCCACATCGTGGGATAAAAAAATAAAAAAATAAACATCACCACTTTACGTGTAGGGGAGGTACTCTAAAAAAAATGTTTTTCATGATTTTGTTTTACCACTTTGTCGGCGTAATTAATATGTATACCTATGCCAAATTACAGCTTTGTAGTACTAAGGGTCTCGGAGCTAGACCGCGGACAGACAGACAGACAGACAGACAGACGGACATGACGAAACTATAAGGGTTCCTTGTTTACTACGGAACCCTAAAAAAACCGCATCAAAATCCGTTGCGTAGTTTTAAAGATTTAAGCATACATAGGAATATAGGGACAGAGAAAGCGACTTTGTTTTATACTATGTAGTGATTTACCTACAACTTGAAAATACTCCCAATTTTTTACCCATTTTTCTACCAAAATGCGCTCATGGGCATTTACGAAACCATCGGTACGGTTCATCTGGAAATCAAAAACGAGTTGAGGCCAATCCATTGGTAAAAAAATCGCAATTTCAAAGGAGACGTTTCATTTTTGTATGGGACTCCGGCCATAACATGTAAACTTTAGAAAACCTGGGAAACGAACCCCTAAATACAATAAAGACTGTTTTTTTCCATAATATCTAATACTTTTTGGGCACAAAATAAAAACAGAAAATGTTTGACGTTTGTCAGGAGAAATACGACCATCGACAGCTAGCCATTTTCGTCCAGAAGTACCTACAAATCTACAATCCACAAAAGCAGTTTTTTATTTTTATGATGAATCACACTTTCTAATTAATCAAAAAAGTTGTATAAGATAGCTATCTTAATATAGTACAGAAATACATGCCTTTCATATTTATTTAAATGACGTCTACGTGATATTATTATGTTAAAATGTAACATGATTTCTGGACGAAAGCAGTATGCAAGTAAAACGACGCCATGATGAATAGAATATGGTAATAACTTGTTAAATTATTATTTTTTGTGCCGAAGTAATCAGGGGATTTTTTTTACATTAACGTACACTTTATGGCCGAAAATGAAACATCTCCATTACTTCTCTTGTTGTACCTATGATAATGTTTCGTTCAAAATTAATTTGAGTATTATAGTTTGACCGCGATCGTTGTACCGATCGCGCCTGAGCGATATTTCTCGACGGCATGTGAAGCCAAGTCAGAGGCCCATGGGCGGCTGTAAAACTCTGACACCAGGTTAGTCACTAATCACACGAAAAAGAAAGAACGTAGTTTTATTTTGTCACGAATTTTCTTAAAAGGGCCCCGTTCCAGCCTTTCGCCTAGGACGCCAGGAATTCTCGGGCCGGCGCTATAGATTAGGAATTAAAAATCGACAATACTTAGGTAGGTATTAATGCATACGTAGATGACCTAGTTATGCGAGTGCATAACTAGGTCATCTTGGTGCAACACTGATTTAAGGCTCCAACAGAGAGGCGCAAAGCGACGACGATTCTGGTAAAACAATTTCCAAGAAGTTTTCATGGAAATAGTTTTACTAGAGTCGCGTCGCGTTTCTCTGTGGGAGTCTTTACCCGGTGCAATTTAATTTTCCTGTGGTTGAATTATACATACCGTAAGTTGAAGCAACAATAAAATTTGCACTCGCCGCACCGTCTAGATTAAACAAAATGTTTAAATGATGGCAGTCATTTGTTGCTTAACTTTTATTGTAGGCAAGAAACTGGCAAGAAACTGGCGGACCGTAGTTTTTGAAGTGAAAACTTCTTTAGGCGCGTTGGGCATTTTTGAGATGGGAAAAAACAATTGGAACTTGGGACACCGTTACCGACACCTAATTTTTGTAAACGCGATTGTGCTCTTTATTTATATTAGGTACGTTACGGATCAATGTTCTATGCAAGTATTTTTACTTTAAAGGTTTTGGAAGTATTTTTTTTAAATTGTTCAAGTTTTCATTTCTGTCGGCACCCGTAGTGCCACTGTTTTTTTTTAACCTACGCTGTCCACTTCTTCCATTTTTCACGAGCCCGCGCGTCCTCCTTCCAGTTTTGACGTAACCTCCAATCCTCCCGCCATCTCCTACGTGGTCTGCCGTAACTCTGCCTGACTGTCTCAGTGTGGGCCCAAACAGCACAGAACTGGTGCCCCCTGAGCCCTTAGTTAATATTAAATTTTATATTAGGCACCTACCTACCGTAAGATGGTTATGGTCTTTTAATGCCAGTCATTGGTACCGATTCCCTTGTTCACAAACTAAACTAAATTTAAGTTCAGTGCATCTTTTTCTTTCTATTTCATTAAGAAAAGGACAGAAGATAAATTTTAGTTTAGTGCTGTCAAATTAATCAGCGCTTGACGTAAGTTGACGTAATTTTAGTCGGCAAGTTTTTAATCACGTCTAAACTTGTATGGAGAGTGACAGGCGCTGATTAATTTGACAGGACTAAACTAAAATTTATCCTCTGTCCTTTTCTTAATGAAATAGAAAGAAAAAGATGCACTGAACTTAAATTTAGTTTTGTTTGTGAACAAGGGAATCGGCACCATTTTCTGTTTAGCTCAGCAATTATTACGTAAGTAAGTAGTTAGTAGACTCTAATTTGAAATTACCAATGGTTGGTTGGCAGCAATTAGCTCAGCTGTAACCAATTAGATAATTAACGAGATCTTCAGAAATACATATTGTGTGTATTTATTTTAATGAAGGTACATATATGGCTGTCTGTTTCCTATACTTACCAACTTTATTTGCTTATACCCATCAAACAATGCTATCACTGTTCGAGACTTCGTGCAAGCGTAAATATTGACATACGCATTTAGCGAATTTTTCATCTAATTTTTACTCATAATAGTAGGTTTCTAATACCGTTTCAGGGCTGCTAATTCGTCATCGTTGATTTTATGGTAAAACTTACCTAAATTATGCTCATTTATAGATATACAGCATGTTCGAAAACTCTGTCCGATTCGAAAAAGTTTTATAATACGTACAGGGCCCTTAACCTAGAAAATAACCTACCAGAACACATAAAAAATACGCCTCTAATCCCCGAAGGATTAGGCAGAGGTTTACCTAGTACTCCCACATTTCGCCAGGCGGCGAGCTTATTGCCATCTACCAGGCACAAATCCAGAATTGGGTTGCTACTGTGAAATTCCAGATGGAAAAACCCAATAACACTTTTCCTGATCTGGGACTCAAACCCAGAACTCATGCTCAGCAGTAGCGCTTGCGACCACTAGACTAACGAGGCAGTCAATGAGTCAAGTCAACGATTTTTATTTAATAAGCACCCATCGCGGAAGCCCATAACTAACCACTTTGAAAACAAAATCCCTTGCACACGATGACCACATCTGGTACCGCCCCGGTTCTATAGCGGCCGAGTGCTGCAAGTAAGAATAGACCTTGCGGTGGTTAGTTATGGCTTTCCGCAACGATACATACTGTATAATTATCTGTATGGAAACCATTGATGGCACGAAATGTGGGAAATACAGAATTTACACTAGAGCAGTAAACAGAATTCCCATTGGTCGAGGTCTCATAAGTCACTGTTTACTATATTTATTTGGTTGGTAATAGGGACATATAAGTGTCAATTATCTAACGTTATGTCGGTAAAAATGACATCACCATATTTTGGTACCATATTCTCAGTAAACCGCTAGTATTTTCTATATTTAACTAGCTTCTAGCTTCTGATATAAATAGCGATATTTAGTTTTAAATATTTACTGGATACACAATCTATTTGGTCAACCTTCTGTTTGCCAATTCGTTGGGTTATTATATAGGTACATATATGTGTTTATATTTATTTAGATAATTAGTAACAGTCGTTTTTTTTTTAAACCGTCGTTTGAAATAACTATTACAAAAATAAAAACATAAATCAATGTGCAACTTATTTAAAAAAAATAATATTTAAAAAAAATGATGATGTGACTATTGAACATCCTGTATGTAGTATTTGAAGAAACCGAAATTCTGACAACCAGTCTTACCAAGGAGTATCGTGTTACCCAGTAACTGGGTTGTGGAGGTCACTCTATGTAAAATGCTGGTATTCAACTGCATCCGGTTAGACTGGAAGCCGACCCTAACACAGTTGGAAAAAGGCTAGGCAGATTTATTGATTGAAACACGTATGGATATGGACCTACATACCTTCATTTATCATGCCGTTTCAGCCCTGAAATTATCGTAAAACAGTAAGTATTCATTGGCTGCACAGGCATTAGCGGCGCTCGTTAAGTCGCCTACAGTTTTGTAAATAACACACACAGTGTAAGATTAACATCGCCAACTGTTGCACGAAACCTAACCTCGGACAACGGTATTTTGCGTACTCGTAAGATTGTATATTGACAATAATGTATACAGCCTTTAAATCTTGATTTAAATAATGGTGTTGAGTGAGTATTGACGATTTGATAATCGTAAAAAGAAAAAAATATTGTTTTTTGGAAAATGTGGTGTTCTTTCAAACTGGCTGCTTCATAGGTAAGAGGTGCTTTTTTTTAACAACGAATTTTCCTCACAATGCTAGCGTGTTTTTTAATTCAAATATTTACGCGTTTCCTATTCAAGACAATGTTTAGATAAAATTTAATTCAATCGCGTTTAGCGCATAAATAAATAATCACTTTTATGAAAATTACGTCCACCAATACTGCTGAGCGTGCCCGCCTGCTGGCTGTGGGCTGTGGGTGAGTGGGAGTCGGGCCTCTGGCTTCAGGCGCTACCGTCACCCAACATAGGCACTATGCTGGGTGATACCACCTTCCGGCTCGCTACCTGTCTGCGTCTGGGTGCTCCTTGTGTGGCTCCGCATCGCTGCCAGTGCGGTGAAGGTGTCGACTGTCTCGGACACCATGGCCTATCCTGCAGTAAGAGCGCAGGCCGGATAGCACGGCACGCCAGCATCAATGACATCATCCGTCGTGCTCTTGTCACCGCCGGAGTGCCAGCTGTTTTAGAACCCAATGGCTTGGCACGCGATGATGGGAAGAGACCAGACGGAATGACCATAATGCCTTGGAAGGTAGGTAGGCCTTTGGTGTGGGATGCAACGTGTGTCGACACCCTTGCGCCATCCCATCTTCCTAGCTCGGCGAGCTGTGCTGGGGCTGCTGCTGCAGGTGCGGAAAACCTCAAACGGCGCAAATACTCCAATCTTATTGGGACTTATATGTTTGAGCCGTTTGGGGTTGAAACACTAGGGCCATGGGGTCCGAGTGCCCACCTTGTTTTTCAAGACATCGCCAAGCGGCTGGTCGACTCTACACGTGACCAGAGGGCTGGCCTATTCTTTGGTCAAAGAATCAGCATTGCCATACAACGTGGCAATGCTGCCAGCCTTTTGGGCACTTTTCCTACTGACAGCGATGCGGACGAATTTTTTGATGCCCTATGATTATTTCCCCCCCCCCCCTTTTATATACTTGTACATATTAATTATTATTTTAAGTATGATAGTTTATAATGTAAATACGGGCCTTTTATGAAAATTGAATTAAACTACTAAAAGTAGGAAGGTTAAAAATGTTAGGTTTACTAAGTAGGTAGGTACCTAAATGTAAGGGGTCCGCGAAACGATTAATTGCAATTAATTTGTATTCTAGTAATTTTGTCAATCGCTTCAATTGCATTTCGTAGACGATCTATTTGCGCATCAAAGTGTATCAATCACGTAAAAATTGACAATTACAATATAATTTATCGTTTCGGAAACCCTTAACAACGTGAATATGACTTCATGTCATTGGTATACACCCCGTACTATATTACTTTCCTCTATGGTCTGCACTGTCATTTTCCCAGTTAAGTAGGACTAGGTATACCCACGTGGAGACGGTTTCCTTCCAGTCTTCCTAGGGCAGTATTTTTTAACTAATTTTGATCTGTTTAGATAACGTTGATATCATAACAAGACTTATTTGAATAAATTATTTAAATAAGTATTCCTAGGTAAATAAATTTATAATCCCTGACATGATGGCATGCAATTATCAAAAAAATAGTCCAAAATAATCAAAATATTTACTTTTTAGTCACATGTTGGAAACTGCAAATATTTTTCAACACAATTTCAGTTGAAAAATATTTATTAAGACATATATCTTGTAAGTTAAGTAGGTAAGTATGTCCTATGTATGCAAACCTCATCGGCAGGACAGTGGCGATGACCGTCATATCTTATTCATTGTTTTGTGTTGCTAATTTATTTGTGACGTTAGTACTTAGTTAAGCGAATACTAAGTGTGTGGATTCTAGTTAGATTTATTGTTATTTAAGGTAACGCAGACAGACGTGACGCGACGACGGTGTGACGCGATTCTGGTAGATTCTCAATTTCTATGAAATTTTCATAGAAATTTTTCTACTAGAGTCGCGTCGCATCTGTCTGCGGGAGCTTGTATATACGCTATTCTCTGAAGCTAAAGGGTCCCCGAAACAATCAATTGCAATTGTCAATGTTTTATGTGTAATAAAACGCCAAACGTCAATCGCTTCAATTACATTTTGTAGATGATCATTTTGCGCATCAATGTGTACCAATCACGTAAAAATTTACAATTGCAATTGATCGTTTCGGGGACCCTTTAAATGTTTTCTTGTGCAATAGGCACTTATATACTTACAGGAGAAATTCGTAAAGTACCTAGGGGCTTAAAACTTTCTAAGTAGGGTACGGTAGGCCGCACTTCAGTAGTGTATAAGCTGGCCTCGTATTCTATTGAAACTCCGTTCTACGCTAATATATCTCAAATTAATCAACACCTGTCACTACTCTATACAAGTCTAGACGTGATTAAAAACTTGCCTACTAAAATTACGTCAATTTACGCCAAGCAAACTAAAATTTATCTTCTGTCCTTTTCTTAATGAAATAGAAAGAAAAAGATGCACTGAACTTAAAAGTTTAGTTTGTGAACAAGGGAATCGGCACCATTGACAATATTACTACAATTGCAATTGATCGTTTCGGGGACCCTTATGAGCGGTGTCTGAGCGGTGGTTAAGTTGTTAACACATACGTAATCGATCCGGACAGTTTGCATGTTTATAAATATAAATTAACATTGTATCATTATCACTACATTACATTATAATCATTCATCGCAACTATATGGAAAATCCTAACTTATCATCACGATTTTCATTGTAGTTTCCTTGAATCTTGTTTGAAGTTTTATTGCAAGTAGGTATAGGTACAGCTGTAGTGATATTGGTTAAACTAATATTTATACAGTGTATAATCTATGAGATACGAAAAAAGCAAGGTCTATAGGTATTAGGTATTAGGTATTTTAAAAAATATGTATGTTTAGGTTAAGATATTTATTTATGGGCCTGCGTCGCCTGAATTAAATGGATTATTATTATTATTTTTTTTATATATTTTAACAAATCTCGGGACCATGGATCCCGGTCCTTTGGAAGGCGTACGAGGGGCCGAAGCCAACTCGCAGAGGCCCCTTAGACATTAATAAGTGGTTAGGCACCAACCGACGATTATCCCTGTATGCACCATACAAATGCACCCAAGGACAACCCCCGGTTGGTGTAGGACTATTGCAGAACATGGTAACAAAACATATTGGGCTATGGATTTGGATGGCTATAATGGATTGGTTAATTGGAACTATGGAAAGACTATGGCTATTATAGCTTGAGGACAGATGTATTGTCCAATGAGAAATCCTCATTTCACAATTTACGGATTATGGGACATCCTCGGCCATTTTGTTTTACCACGATTCTATTTTACCGCGCAAAAATGTTTTCGTTGCGCCCGCTGCCGCCCGTGACTTAGCCCTTTTTCGCACACTGGATTTTCAACGCTCTGCTTAGCGCCGAGGGTTGAAAATCCAACAGTGTGTCTTTTCGACGCGCTGGGATGCTCTGTGGAATTCTAAACGTAAGTTGAAAATCCAGTGCGCGATGAAATCCCGCCGCGATATTTCGTCCGTGCGTACATGGGCTTACTGTGCGTTTGCACTGGCGAAACATTCACATAAAAACATGTTGAAATCTCTATTTTCTATCAATATTCGATACAATGTTTGACAGAAAATAGAGATTTCAATATGTTTTTATGTGAATGTTTCGCTAGTCCAAACGCACAGTTAGGTCACAACAATCATCAGAATTTGTTAAGTTTACCAAGTAAATAAACATTGTGTAGATTATTTGTAGTTTTTCATGTGATTGCAACCTATTTAGATAGCATAAAATGTAGGTGAGCAAGTATTTATATTGCTTTATTTATGTTTTAAGTTTAATGAACCATAACAGTGCTAGGAACTTAGGAAGCGAACTATGGTCTGAGTTTCTTTGAAAGACAAAATCAAAAATAGTATCCTTCGTCATCTTTTTTTTCGGATAATTCCCTCCCTATCTCTTTTTTTATACAGGGTTATTGGTTATATGTCGGCAATCCACTAAGGGGATGTAGGAGAGGTCATTTACAACCAAATTACCCCTTTTGACTCCTATTTAAATGTCAACAATTTTCGAGTCATTTGACAGTTTATATATTTATTTCATACGTTTTAAATTCGCAAATATCAAATTAAGTACTCGAAACTGGTTGACATTTGCTTAGGGGTCATGAGGGGTCATTTGGTTGCAAATGACCTTTCCGACATATAACCAATAACCCTGTTTATATGTATGTAGGTATATATTTTATATATTTTTATTCATTTAATTAGCTTTGTCAGAGTTACCGACATAGCTTGCAGAGTAAGCAAGCTGAAGTTTGTTGAAGTACCAATCCTAAGGAAGAAACGAGAAGGAGACGAGTTCTAAAGTGCGATAGGCCGAGTTGACTGAAACATAACAAAAAGTTCTTACACAATTATTTTTGTAATTCGTAGGTAGCGTGTTATCCTCGCCCTGGATAAAGAAAGGCCTAAATGTCACTTGAAATTAATAATCCACATTTAATTTAGCGGTCATAAAGATCTGTCAATAAAAAGGGTAAAAGTCAGGTTCAACATTGACCCTGCATCGGAATTAAGTAGATAATAATTATGTGACTGTCTCGTCATAGTATAAAGAGTTCAAGTAGGCTATCTCAGGCCCAATCCGCGATATAATTGCCTACTATACTTGCCTGTCTCAGGGTTGTCACTTTTAGCTAAATTTTAATTCAGTGCCTAGAAATTGGCAAGGGCCGGGAAGTTCTATTTTTTACTTATGTTTTGTCTGGGTTCAGGGTTTGTGAGGTCGGTTTTACCTGTTTGTGTGAATGGCAAAGTTATATTTGCGGTTTTTGAAAAAGTGCTGTATCTCAAAAACTGCAACTATATCAACTTCAAACCAATTTTCGTTGAAAGTGTTTTTTGACATCTACAGCATATATTTTTATTAGATTTTTTAATCTCTTACTTTAAAAGTTAGAGGGGGGGGGGGGGGGCGACACACATTTTACCACTTCGGAAGAGTTTATCTTTCAAACGATTGACTTTGAGAAAAAATGGTTTTAGAAACCTCAATGTCATTTTTAAAGACCTATCCATAAACACCCCAAAAAAAAATTAGGACTTCCCATACAAAACTTGCTGATCACGTGATCGATTTAGGTACTATGGGAAGTCCAATTTTTTTTTCATATTTCGACCCATGTTTCTTGGGGAAAGTTGTTCAGTTTTATGAATGAAAGCTGTGGTTTCGTGCTTGCAACTGACCAAAAAAAACGCCTTGAATTTATAGACTAAGAGTTTGTGTTTAAATTATTTGCTTAGTAAATTATTTTACTAAAGTCCCCGTCACGAGAAGCTATAAATTTTGTAAACACACATTCAGGGGTTTGCAATCTTTGGGTACTTAAAATAAAATAAAAACAGTTTTGTACTATTTTTTTACAGGGATATAATTATATTAACACACACATCTAATTACAAACAAACAATATAACCTAATCCGCGAAAACACTACAAACAAACAGACGCATTCGAAACTCGAAAGACAGCAGAGACAACGTCAGCGTGAACTTACTTCAAAATCGTGGCTCAAATGTTTACGTTCCATGAATCAGATGCGTTCCAGTACCACAAAACCTTAGACGACAGCGCTTTATATCGCTAAAATATAACCCGATCAAGTGAAATTGCTCATTAGTTTCGTATAACACGTACGTTACTTTGACTTCATTGAATTTGGGATTATTCGTTGTTGATTAAATTGTCGCTACGTAACTTGGTAGAAGTTCTTTATTTACAAAAATTATAGCTTCTCGTGACGGGGACGATAGTCAGTTTTTTTTTAATAGGCATTTTGTAGTATTTTTGCAAATAAAGGACAATTTTTTTTATTAAAGCAAACATAAAATAATACAAACACATATTGAATCACACATTTATAACAAAATTACAAATTAGCTACAGAAAAATACTTTCTTCGGTTTCGACTATTACGAAATGCCTTGTTATTAAACTTTAATGTGTACGAGTAATATATTCGCATCCTTATAAATAACTTTTGTAAATATAATTTCGGAAAGCATGGGCCCCTGCCCATGCTTTCCGAATCTTAATCGTCAATTAAGCGCAGCCACTGAAGGCGTCTGAAATGGAAAGCACATTTAATATAGGTACATTAGGTATCTATCATAAAAAGTTGTATAAAGTGACTAAAATATTATATTAAAAAAAATAACGCCCGTCTCTTGGACTATAATCAATTTTTGTACTTAGTTACTTTACTATACCTACATTACTGAGAAATCGGCATGACTAGGTAGGTACCTAAACGTAAACAAAGCATTAGCGGCATGTCAATTGACAGATCAAAAGTAGGTACCTAATACATTTTAGTGGGAAAGTAGGCCTGCCTACTTCGTCTGTCTGATAGATAACTAATACAACAAAAAATAAGTAAGTATCTCATCATCAAGTAAAAATTATATGCTAGAATAAGTGACTTAGTTACCTTTTCTGTTCAGTAGGTAATCAGAGACAACTCTGGAATCGATGAATTATTTAGACACCCAAACGCACAGCAATAATTTCTCCTGCGATTATTATCACTCATTTTTCATACATTTAGCAGTGCCGAACAGCCGCGACGCGGAAACCTTGTGCGGCGTTAGCCCCGACTGGCGCACTCATAAACGGGCTTGATTTTGTTAAGTGTGCGTGCGGCGACGCATAGATACAAGCCGCGCACACATACAAGCCGCGCGCGGTGCGTTTCTATGAAGATAACTTACTTCCTCTCTTTATACTATGGTCTCGTGTTATAGTGGACGCAAGCGTTACTAATTGGCTTGGCGTTAAAATGACTAAACTTAGGACCTCAGGGGTCCTAAGGTTTGGGCACGCCACAATCGCGGCGATAAGACCCGTCTTTGAGGAGTGGCTGGAGAGACGCCACGGCGATCTCACCTTCCGCCTGACGCAGGTCCTCACCGGACACGGCTGCTTCGGGAGGTTCCTGTTCAGGATAAGGCGGGAGGAAACACCCGGGTGTCACCATTGTGTGGATCAGCCTGAGGACACGGTGGAGCATACGGTGGAGGTCTGCCCGGCTTGGGCGGAGCAACGCTGTGTTCTCGTAGAGGCGATCGGCGGCGGTGATCTCTCGCGTCCGGCCCTGGTTCAAACCATGGTACGGAGCGAGAGGAAATGGCAGGCCGTCACCTCCTTCTGCGAAGCGGTAATGCTCGCGAAGGAGGAGGCGGAACGCGTGAGGGAGAGGCAAATTTCGCGCCCTCACGCCCCTAACCGCCGCAGGAGGAGACGCCTGGGGCGGGAATCGCGAGCCGATTTCCGGCCACCGTAGGCGCGGGCTTGCGGACGGTGAGCAATGGGTAGCTCGCCGTCCGATAAGGACCAAGCCCGGGTCGACGGCGCGTTGTGTTCCACGCGCGCCTCAAAGAGATGTCAGCAGAATTGACGGGGTCCACTAGGGCCAATGCCTGCCGGGGGTTCGAAGAAAACCGTTCGGGAAATCGTGGCCCCCGGCAACAGGGCAACCGAAGGAACACGGGTGGGTTTTAGTCAGTAAGAATCTGACACGCCCTCCCGCTCCGCCCAGAGCGGGAGAAGTTATTTGATAATTTCCCACCCAAAAAACAAAAAAAAAAAAAAAAAAAAGGGGTCCTAAGGTTCCCAGGTCGACAGCGCGTTGTGTTCCACGCGCGCTTTTTTTTTTTTTTGGGTGGAAAATTATCAAATAACTTCTCCCGCTCTGGGTGGAGCGGGAGGGCGTGTCAGACTCTTACTAACTAAAACCCATCCGTGTTCCTTCGGTTGCCCTGTTGCCGGGGGCCACGATGTCCCTATCGGTTTTCTTCGAACCCCCGGCAGGCATTGGCCCTGGCGGGCCCCGTCAATTCTTCTGACATCTTGTGTTCCTCCCGCCTTATCCTGAACAGGAACCTCCCGAAGCAGCCGTGTCCGGTGAGGACCTGCGTCAGGCGGAAGGTGAGGACGCCGTGGCGTCTCTCAAGCCACTCCTCAAAGAGGGGCCTTATCACCGCAATTGTGGCGTGCCCAGCGCGGGGTTGCGACAATCGCACTCTCCATGACGCCATGAGATCCCGCTTTCACGCGCGCCTCAAAGAGATGTCAGCAGAACTGACGGGGTCCGATAGGGCCGATGCCTGCCGGAGTTGCGAGGATGTCCGAAAGGGTTAAAGTGGCCCCTGGCAATATAGGCAACTGAAGGAATGGGTTTTAGTCAGTTAGAGTCTGACACAAAGAGCGGGAGAAGTTATTTGACAATTTCCCACCCAAAAAAAAGGGGGTCCCAAGTTTGGTACCCAAATCTGGCAAAGTTCTTATGGGAATTTCTCAGTAAGTATCTGTCTGAATTTGTGCCCAGTAAGCAACAGGTTCAAATTGTAAACATATGCCCAGGGTGTAGTTTGATCTCATTGCTTCATGTACGCAACATTTGTCAAATTATTGTCGCAAAGACAATGAATGAATAAAATAACATAACTTAGGTAGGTACTTGTCCCTTGCCGTAATGTTGACACCATTGCTTCTCAAGCTTAGTTTCAATATCGATAGAGTTCAAAATGGCTTGACATTAAATGGTGCCAACATGACGGCAAGGGACAAGATAACATCACGCCTGTATAGAAGGATTAGGCAGAGGTGTACCTTCCTTAGTACATCCACATTTCGCCAGTTATGTTTAAGTCCCATATAATATGAAGCGAGTCTAATGCCATCAACCGGGCACAAATCTAGACTGCTGCTACTGAGAAATATTTCGTCTGCTACTGAGAAATTCCTCGTGGAAAAACCCAATAACACTTTGCCCAGGGATTAGAACCCATGGACCTCACTTAGCGACCACTAGAACAACGAGGCACTGAAGGAACAAAAGATTAGCATTCACAAATTTTGGCAAACAATTTCTATTCTTTTCTATCGAGGCACAGATGAATACAGAAGGTTCACTCTGCATTTTAGGTATGAAGCTACAAGTAGGTAGGTACGCGGCGGGCTTGACTTGTCGAATTCAGTGCGCGTAACATAGTCAGAAGATATAAGGCTGGTTTCACCGCTGTCCGGGAGACCCGTGCGGGCCTCGTATGGGCACCCAGAATGGAGACACACTTGAAGCCAGTTGAATATTGTTTCACATCGACGCGGATTGGTCCGTACGTGATTCGCGCCGGGTAGAGCCCGTACAACGCTAGCAACCGTATCGTACTAAGGGCTTGTACACAAAACTGCGAATTCGCATCGTATTGCAAAAATCTGCGAGCTCGGCCTAGGCCGTGCGCACTGCAAGTTCGCAGATTTTTACGATGCGACGTCGCATCGCAGTTTTGTGTACAAGCCCTTACTCCCTCGTTTCAGAGCACCGCGGGCGCTAACTGTACGGGTCTCCCGTGTGCAGGCGGGCCCGTGTGGGTCTCCCGGAGAGCTATGAAACCAACCTAAGAGTTACGCGATAGAAAGAGAGGCAACTTCTAGGTGAAGAGTTGACCAATCAAAACACACGAAGTCCCCCCACTACAAACTTGACTCATAATATACTTACTAGGGTTATTATAAAATCATGAGAAATGGAGGCGGTTGACAAAGTTTCGTGCAATTATAATTTCACTAGTGAAATTATAAAAATAATATCACTGGTTTGTCAATATACCTGCTACAAATTTAATATAACTGGAGGTAATTAGCGCTGTGCGACCTGAATTACACTTTATTGTGTGGCAGCAAGAGTCGCTTTTTATTTAAATGATTTTTCGGAGTGAACCATTTGTACTAATCTGTGATCAAGGTAACATTTTCAGTCGTAAACAATAAGCCTTAGCTCGGGTTTCACGACACGTGAAATGTGAACGATAAAATGTACACGTGATTAGCAAAGTTTATAAAACCGAAGCAATTCTCACAAATATTTTCATTGCTTTCGGCAATCGTTTTTAAGGGTAATATCCTTTAAATACATATTTTGGTTTCGGAATAAGATGACCTTTTTTTTTTTTTTTTTTGGGTGGGAAATTATCAAATAACTTCTCCCGCTCTGGGCGGAGCGGGAGGGCGTGTCAGACTCTTACTGACTAAAACCCACCCGTGTTCCTTCAGTTGCCGTGTTGCCAGGGGGCCACGATTTCCCTATCGGTTTTCTTCGAACCCCCGGCAGGCATTGGCCCTGGCGGACCCCGTCAATTCTGCTGACATCTCTTTGAGGCGCGCGTGGAACACAACGCGCCGTCGACCCGGGCTTGGTCCTTATCGGACGGCGAGCTACCCATTGCTCACCGTCCGCAAGCCCGCGCCTACGGTGGCCGGAAATCCTCTCGTGAATAAGATGACCTAAACTCTACATACATAGTATCTACATTGGTACAGTCAGCAACTGCAAGTCGATTAACACTTTAATTTTTTTAACTTAATTATTGAGCAAAATATAATACCTACAGGTTTATAGGTAATTATATCGGCAATCCATTAAGGGGATGTAGTAGGTCATTTACAACCAAATGACCCCTTTTGACTCCTACGCAAACGTCAACAATGTTTGAGTCATTTGACATTTTATATTTTTATTTAATTGATTTTAAAATATAAAATGGCAAATTATTCGAAAATGGTTGACACTGGCATAGGGGTCATCAGAGGTCATTTGGTTGCATGCAAATGCCCTCCCCTACAACCCCATAAAGGATTGCCGACGACGTATAACCAATAATCCTGTATATTATGTAGATATAGTTAATGTCGGAACAAAGGTAAAATTAAACGAATATAAGTCTTTATTACCACAGTATTAAAATCAATATTGAATTGTAATACTGTAAGTACCCTAACACAATCACAATTTGTTTCGATTTGAAATAGATTGCTAATCCATTGCATCATAAGTTGGGAAAAAAATCTGCTTAACAACGTAAATAACGCAATGAATGCTGTTGACCTGTCAAAATGAAACAAATTAGGCAAAATTGTTTACGAAAATAAGTTACGTAGTTAGGGTACTGGTTTAAAAACAGTTTATCAAATCAGTAGCTCCACAACCCAGTACCTGGGTAACACGATACCCCTTGGTAAGACTGGTTGTCAGACTTTTAAGACTTCTAACTACCCGTAACGACTGTCAAAGATCTGCAAAATGACAGCCGGGACCAACGGCTTAACGTGCTTTTCGAGGCACGGAGGAGTCTTGGTATGTAAAGATGGTCACCCATCCACAGACCAACCGCGGCAAGCGTAGCTTAACCTGATCGATCGACCCGTGCAGCTGTTATTACTTAGCCACAAGCCCCCCGAAAGAATCATTGTTAATGTACCTAATTATAATACTTACTTTTGTTGCTGAGTTGCTGACCTACCTTCACATGTTCAGGTTCAAGACTATTCGCGTAAAGGCCCACGCAGGCAGGCGCGACGCGACTCTAGTAGAACAATTTCTATGAAAACCTCATGGAAATTGTTCTACCAAAAAAAACAACCGATTTAAAAAAAAAAACACTACAAATTGAAAAATAACTTTAATTTCGGAAGTCGGTGTCTTTGGTTTTAAATTTTCGTTCTTTGTCACTGACTTCCGAAATTAAAGTTATTTTTCACTTAGTAGTGTTTTTTTTGAAGTCGGTTGTTTTTTTTTTGTAAAAAGTTTTTATTTTTCACTTTTTAGTTGTGATACCTACCCCACACAAATTCGAATACCACTACCTGCTATGTAAATAACAGTGACAGGAAGTTATCATAATATCATCCACATACTAAGTGAGGAAAAAATACGTATTATTGAAGCTAACTCAAAAACTACCCAAGCAAAGTTAATAAAATTGATATGGGACCACCTCTGAAGTATGATCTACCAAACAATAAAAGAACCATCAAAATCAATTCATAATTGACGGAGTAATCGCGTAACAAACATACAAAAAAAAAAACAACATACAGTCGAATTGAGAACCTCCTCCTTTTAGAAGTCGGTTAAAAATCGCGTCGAACTGTCGCATCGCGCCTGTCTGCGGAAGCTTTAATTCTTGTTTTGAGTTTGATAAAATCCCTCATTACGTACTTAAACTGTTTTAGGTTTTCTTCTTCTTCGTATGGTTAGTGACTAACCTCACCTCACTTCACCTCACCAGTTCACCTCTGTCTATCTATTCAGTAAAAATCTCACCGTGAAAATTTTTGGTGAAGTGAGCTGTTTTTCCACCTGATGCTTGGGATTGACCATAGATTTTATATTTTTATGGGATTGACACTATTCATACAGCTCACTTCAAGTTCACTTCACCTAAGTTACCACGGTGAGATTTGTACAGAATAGATACGCTGTTGTAGGTACGATTAGATGATTGGACAGTGAAAGCCCAATAAATAGGTCTTGTTTCACTAAAAACCTTTATATTTGTAAGACGCAACATAAAACTAAAAAACCCTTTTGTTTTCCTCAATTGTTACAAGTAAGTAGATTGTTAGTGCGCGTCTTTAAAATTTCGTATTCTAGATGGTGCATACTCGCGGGAATTCCAATTAAATGGAAAACGGTATTTTCTGCGAACACGAGCTTTTTCCCCCTTGTCTAATAATTGCAATCCGAGAATATAACATGGAACAAGGTCATTTTTGTGTATTAATTATGTACATACACACACGTATTTACATTATTTAAAAACTATCATAAATAATAATATGTACAAGTAGGTATATAAAAAAGGGGGGGGGGGGAAATAATCATAGGGC
The DNA here is from genome assembly GCA_963680765.1 of Agrochola lychnidis. Lineage (NCBI taxonomy): Eukaryota > Metazoa > Arthropoda > Insecta > Lepidoptera > Noctuidae > Agrochola > Agrochola lychnidis. The sequence continues at coordinate 8,398,274 of OY796868.1, read as the reverse complement.
ATCAAAAAATTCGTCCGCATCGCTGTCAGTAGGAAAAGTGCCCAATAGGCTGGCAGCATCAGCAAAAGCTGTACATACATAAATTATTTAATGTGTCATCAATCACATTTTAAATAAAGTATCTGCTGGTCGACCGAGCTCTGCTCGGGTGAAAATAGATAAACATATCGTCCAGGTATACCAACGTTAACGTTGTATCACATTCCCGAAGCTGTGAAAATAGAGAAAACGAATTTTCCCAGTTAAGAGACCTAGCTAGATCAATTTTTCACCCCCCTATATTGCAACTTTCATCGAAATCGTTAGAGCCGTTTTCGAGAACGTAACTACAAATATATTTATTGTTCATTTAAAATAGTATACCGGGCGTTTTTTTTTACCGTCTCGAAATTTTTACAGGCTTTTCTACCCATGAATATAAACAACTTTCACTATGGGAGCAACTCTGAAATCACGAAAAAAAAATCAGCTGTTTAAATAAAAGTTCAATACCTACTTGACCAAAATGTATGAAACAGCTGATTTTTTTTTCGTGATTTCAGGGTGCCTGTAAAAATTTCGAGATGGTAAAAAAAATCATCCGGTATAGATAGATAGGTAATGTCGCAGTAATAGCCCTAATAGTTATAATACTAGATCGTGCTCGTATCATAGTTATATTCCTAGTAAGACAGTTATGAATCGCATTCATACATATAACTATATTACGGTATATAGCTATATCCCTAGGGATATAACTATATCACGGCTATAACCATCATACTGCGACATATACAAATATTGCTCATTTATTAGTAATAGGATTAGTTCATGGTACCTACATTTTGATTTTAATTTTCGCGCCACTTTCCATTGGCGGCCGACAGAATCACAGCACCCAACGTGCTACAATATTTACATAGAAACACCTTCTTCTATAACCTATTTTGGTACATAATTATTGCAAAGATGTTAACTTATGACGAGTCAGCTAAAAAACCATAAGATATTTTTTATACGTTTCTAAAGTCCAAGTTTGTATCTATCAAAAGTCCATGTTTATGTTCGGGTTTTCCTAAAATCGTCACCTATAGGACTGGCCAGTGGCCTTCGATAATTTTTGTGGTTATAATTGATTAAGATAAAAATAGATACCTAAGTCCATTAGAGCAACATAGTGGTATATTGTGTTAATTAACTGTGAATACACTTGATTCGTTGTGACGTTTTTTATACCTACTTCGAAATACCTACCTATACTTCGAACCATATATGTTTTGGTGCGAAAATGTATTTTTATAAGGTTATTATCTAGTTAATCCTTATCCTTATGTATTATAAAACAAAGTCCCTCGCCGTGTCTATCTGTCTGTCTGAACGCGATAAACCCAAAAACTATCGAACGGATTTTCAAACGGTTTTCACCCATAGACGGAGTGATTCATGAGGAAGGTTTTGGTCTATAATTAACTAAGGTTTTGTGTAAATTGGCTTAAATATGACGATTATTGTTGAAGAAGTCGAAAAAAATCACGCCGATTGAGAGTTTTACTGGCGTGCGCCGCGTAAACCGCAAGAGATACATAAAATTTATGTTCTACAGTATTGGTCATCTTAAAAAGTTCAACAAAAAGTCCGCGGTGACATTATTATGTCTATCTTCTAAAGATGACCCACAGTTACCATTATTATCTTTCAGAATCTATTTTGAATTTCGATTAAAATATACTTTGACATCATATCATTTAAATGAATAGTTTAAAAGACAGATTCAAAATTAGGTACGCGTAACTACATAATTATGTTTGACGGTAACGCGGGTACAGCAGTATTAGTGAATGACCTTTCCTCGGCTATTAAGTATGTAATCCCGGTAGTACGTTCCCGTGGGATATTTTTCGACATACACGCGGGCGAAGCCGCAGGCAAAAGCTAGTTTATTATGAAATCGAAAAATCCCTACCTACACTAGACTAGTAAGTACCTTTATTAGATTTAGATTTTTGTTTCTTTCAAGCTCATCTGCACGCGTAGCATGACCACAATAGAAACGGGTTTTGTCGACGGAAGAATAGACAAAATGACAGATTGTGATTGTGAATCTATCATTTTAGCGGTTTAGGTACCTAATCTAAGCATTTTTAAAGGTTTAATGATAAAAAGTCAGGTAAAGTTTAAACTAATATGGTGCTGGCACGATCAAAAAGAGTGTGTAAGGATCATAGCAGGTGGCGGTCTGTAGTTTCTGCCTACCCCTCATGGGAAAAACGCGTGAGTTTATGTATGTTTGCTTAAAATACTTTTGCATCGAAGCACTGGAACTTGGACCGGTTCGACTTTCCAAGCCATAAGTTGTCATTTCCGTTCTCGATCGAGTCTTCCGGCATGAATACAGGCTTGAACGACTCGTGAAGCTCTGAACGAGTAGCCTGTTTTATTTGAACTTCGAATACATAATTATATCCGATTTCTTTGACTTCGATTCAAGTGATCCGCTAAAAACATATGATGATTTTTTTTAAACATATGAACGTCGAATACTTTTTGGGTTAAAATTATAATAGTGCACACTCTTCTCTCTTATTTCTCCGGCTTTATTTGTTACTGTTGGTCGCAGCAACTTACCTAGGATACCACGACCAAACGGGCAAGGTTAGGTTAGACCTGTGACTAACCACGCTCGAGTCGAAATGATCGCAGTAACTTAAAAATTTATAAGTTACGGCACCCCGACCAAATGGGTAGTGGTAGTAGCCTAGGTTTAGAAGTATGACCAAACTATGTACGTCCAACTTTGTCGCAATTATTTGAGGTTCAAAAAAGAGGCGCTTTCATTATATTAGTGTTCAATAATATTTTTAGGGATGCAAAATGAGAATTATACTAGGTTCGATTAAATACATGCCTTTTATAAATAATAACATAGACTGTGCAATTAATTGTGTTTTATGTATAAATGAAGGGAATGTCCGTCTAGCGACAGAGTCGGCTTTCCGCTACGCATTGTGTATTCAGTGTATGCCGCCAGACTCGGCAATGATGCGTCCGACCATTCACGCGGGAACATCCCTGTAGCCAAGAAACCCGGTTACTTGTAGATTCCATCAAACAGATTCCGTCACTGCCATCAACTTAACTTTCTAAGGTCTTCCTCTTAACACTGGATAGAACAAGGGTTTTGAATATCGCTGCAATGACTGCTGTTCATAAAATAATTATACTTATAAATATTTTTGAAACATCACACATAACATTACACCTATTTTCCTCTAAAGGTTAGACAGAGATGTTACCATAGTACTCCCATATTTCTCCAGTTATGTTTAACTGGCATATAATAGGAAGAGAGTCTTATGCCATCAATCGGGCACAAATCCAGACTCCGTTCTGCTACTGAGAATAACCCATGCTCATGCTCAGCAGTGGCACTTTCGAAGTTGCGACCACTAGTCCACAACATTACAGTATTTTATATCTGTGACATAACTTTCTTGCGAATTTCGGTCAGTACCTACGCGTAGCATGACCAGAACAGAAACTGGGTTTGTCGACGGAAAAATAGACAAAATGATAGATTGTGATTGTGCATCTGTCATTTTGTCTATTCTTCCGTCGACAAAACCCGTTTCTATTGTGATCATCCTACGCGTGCAGGGGTCGTCTTCGAGGCGGAATAGAAACATGACAGGCAAGGGAAAGGCTGAATATTGCTACAGATAACTTACTTAAGGTAATCCGTAATGAAAATTTAAATTAATAAAAAATGCAAGACATGTTACCTATTATCTGATGTTATGTCCATCAAAAGTTCATTGTATTCTACTTTACGATTAAGCCTCGTGCCTAATCTAATCTTTAACAAAAAAATATTGAGTATTACAAGAATTACACAATAGATAATGATCACACTATAATAACAATAGTAATGACCATTACATTATAATTTGCTTGGAACATATCCGTACAGGTTCACCCACAGAACATTTAACTGTTATGTTCTGTCTGAGGGTACGCCCTACGACTACTCTAGAGTTCTATGTAGATCATAGGTAGGTACATCATCTCAACCTATAACGTTCCCACTGCAGCACGCGTTATGTCGACGGAAGAATAGACAAAATGACAGATTGTGATTGTTTATCTGTCATTTTGTCTATTCTTCCGTCGACATAACCCGTTTCTACGGTGGTCATGCTACGCGTGCTGGAACACTGATAAGCCTCCTCTCGGCCTGTGAGAGGGAATGGGCCGTAATTCTCCACGCGGGCCTAGTGTGGATTGGTGGATATCGCATGTAATTTTTGGTTCTAGTCTAGGACATGTAGTGCTAGAATGTGACGTGTGATGATGAAAATGTTGTGGGTAATGAGATGACGATCACAAAATACTTCCATATGTACCTATCTAATGAAAAATTAGGTAAGTTTTCATAGAACCTGAAATTTATTTGATGAAGTTGGTGGTTTTCCGCAAAGAAAAGACTAATTAGTTAAGTACTTCTCCACGACTCTGGAATCTGGGAGTAAAGAATGGACAGTTACAATCTCCAAATTGTATTACTGCGATCGTCCATTATAATTGCGGTGCTCAACGAACAACATGAGCAATTAAACACCAACACTAGTACATGTTGATTTGGTCATGTAGATCGCATCTCTACTTACGTCTCTCGGGGATTTCAGGTGTGACGAAATGCTAACAAAACTTACCCACCTATCTGTGGTTCAAATTACAATGCTAACGACCACACACAAGTAATCATTTCGAAGCGTGATTATTTAAAACGTCGATCTGCTACTAACGCGGAGTCAGTCAGCATTTCCCTGTTGGTGCGCATGCTCGTCACATCGAAATGTCAATTTTTCCCGCCCTTTGGATCGCGGCAAAGTTCTATTGTCCATGTGCATTTCAAAATTATAAACGAACTCTTTAGTAACTTTACAAAATCGACTACCATTATTAAAATTATTTAAGTGAAAGTGATTTATTGTGTTCTGTGATTTTAGTGAATTAAGCAAATTATAGTGAGATTCTAGTGCATTTATTTTTCAGTGGTTTTGTCACCGGTACGAAATGAAAGAAAAGGTGATTGTACTTTTTTCAATTTCTCTGTTCAAAATATTGTTACCGTCATCTTAGTTTTAATTATTTTACGCATTAACACACTTTTATTTGTCTGCTAAACAACATAAGTGTGACCGTCACCTAGAACGGTAAGTAATTTATTATTAATGACCCAACAGATTAAAAGGAGATAAACCCTAAAATACTTAGAACAAACATTAATGAAAAGGAAATTAGTTCGATTTTAAAACTTCAACTTTTTTCTAAATAATAACAATGTATAGCTAACCTGTTTGCAGAGTTCAGGATAACGTTTCTTCACCTTTCCCTAGCTGTTTGTTGAAATTTGTTGGGTAGTTGAGTAGACAGAAGAATGAGAAGGTGCGTATTTAGGTACATTAACTTTCTTCTTCATTTAATATGTTTATTAAAATTAAATTCATATAGCTTTAATGTTAATTTGATCGACCATGACAAGTTACTACACATGAATACAATATTACTTATCCTATTATAGCTGTGTCGTAGGCACCTCAACAAAACGTCTTGCATTTTACGATAACTTTCCGAAAATTGGTTGGAGAGGTCGTGGCTAAGTAATAACAGCCGCACGAGTCGATTCATCACGTTTAGCTACGCTTGTCGGGGTTGGTCCATGGATGGGTGATCATCTTACCGAGACTCCTCCGTACCTCGGAAAACACGTTAAACCGTTGGTCCCGGCTGTCATTCGTGGATCTTTGCGGGTCGTCAGAAGTCCGAAAGACGGACATCCAACCAGTCTTATCAAGGGGTATCGTATTACCCAGTTACTGGGTTGTGGAGGTCCGATAGGCAGTCGCTCCATGTAAAATACTGGTATTTCAACTGTTTAGACTGGAAACCGACCCCAACATAGTTGGGGAAAGGCTAGGCAGACTGTGTCCGTATGGATTGAGGAGCTATATTGGCTACTTGATTGTATCAGGAAATTGACTAAAAACGCAATTTAGTCTTGAAATAAGTACCTAAAGTAAAAAATTACTAAATAATATTAGTTATAATATAATGCAAGTTTTCAATATGTAAAACCGGATTTTTTTAAAGTAACTTTGGATTTCCTTGCCCATTTTTCTCCATACGAAACTAAAGTTCGTTTTTTAATCCCAGAGACCAATTTGACATTTCAAGTGATTGTTGTTTTTTCAATTTGTAGTTTGACAAGTGCATCTGTCAAATTAGTCTCTGGGATTAAAAAACGAACTGTACCTTTTGAAAGGGGCAACTAGATTCGATTCTTCTTTTTCTTGTAAATTTTGACCTTGCAAAGCGCCTTTTAATAGTCGTAAGTAATTGAAATAAACGATTTGACTTTGACTTAACACTATATATGGCCACAGCTAAAATATTGAACTTTCGATCGTTGCCGAACGTGGAGGTTCTGAGTTGCATTCTTGTATTTTCCAAACAACAACGTCGTGAAATGGGTTAAATAAAAGACATTGAACCGGAGTGGGTTAAAGGCCTTTTTGAGCTGGTGCATTGAAATGAAATTATTTGATTTCAAGTTAAGTCTCTAAGTTCTATTGGGTGGGGTTTTTAGTTCGGTAAAACCCTACCTTTTTTGAGGGATTAGGGTAGTCATTTGCTAGCACAAAACTGTTTTATTTTTCATTACTGAAAATGTATTTTTTAATGAATTTTTAAATTAATATATATTTCATTCAATGATAAAATTTTAAGACTGCAAGCGTAATTTAAAGACTCCCACAGACAGGCGCGACGCGACACTGGTGGAACAATTTTTATGAAAATTTCACGGAAATTGTTCTACCGGTGTCGCGTCGCATTTGTCTGCGGGAGCCTTTAATCCCTTCTCAATCTATACTAAACTTGATACACAGAGCTCCAGATGTTTACGTAGATACCTAAATACCTACTTTTCCCATGAGTATAGGCAGAAACAACTTATAGGTACTTACTATGTGCTAAAGTAAACATCAAAACGTTAAAATCCACGAATCAAACAATTTTAGTAAAGTTTGCCATGTGCCATTGCCACATTACGTGTTCCTTACCGAGTGATTACTGTTTGTACAATGAGTAACTAAATATTTGTTCGTCTCAGAGACTTCACAACTACCAGACAGATTCTAAGATCGAGATAAAGAGGTAAAACATGTATTTGACAAACAACATTGTTATAATTTACACAAACGAATGAAGCACTGTGTTATTGTGGATGTTTGCTTGAAGATTTAGTTAATTGTCAGGTCTGCGACTGTCAACTTAGGAATATTTCTTACTAGGGTAATATATTAGTTAATGTGTTAAGCCTGGAATACACATGCTATGTACTAGCATAAAAGCATGCGAATTTCAAGCAGATGCACACAATAATGCAGGTTGCAGATAGGGTTGCCAACCGTACTATAATATATAGTATTGTACTATATTTCAAGTCTGCGTACTAATACTGTTGAAGAAATATAATATAGGTAGTACGCAAAAATACTATATTTTCAACACAGAAATCTAACAAACAAATCCTTAATGTTAAAAAAAAAAAGCGAACGCTAGGTACTCTTACTACTCTGAAATAAGAATATTAAATTATTTTTTTGCAAAAGTAAAAGAATTTAGTGAGTTTGCTGACAAAACTACAGGTTAAAAATGGCAGCATATTTGAAAAAATACTGAAAATAAGTTATTACGGCACTCACAGAAAGGATATTTTATGTTTTGGTTATGAATTCGAAATGGCGAGAAGAAACAGAAGCGTATCTTATTAATAAAAAATGAGCTTTTGATTTACATTAATTTAAAAATTTCATGTAGTAAAGCACTACGACACTAGAATTTTAGACATTTTTTTAAATGTAAGATGTGAAAAAAAATTTAGTTTAAAAAAATATATCTATATATATTTTTAGGTTTTTCCATAAAATATTATATTTTTTTGAAGTGTACTATTTTTTTTATAGCTTATTTTGAAAAATACTATATCTCGCCGAAGGAATGTTGGCAACCCTAGTTGCAGACCAAGAGCTAAGCTAAGTTAGTTTAGCTTAGCTCGCATAGTTGACGCAGTTTTTCATACTTGTGTGCAGACCGCAAACTATGCAAGCTAAGCTATGTGAGCTAACTAAAATATGCGCTGCTAAGTTAGTTGTGTTTGCCGATGCACAGCTACGCAAGCTAAGCCCCTCCCGCACTTCCTAGTAAGTATTAATTTAAAATTCCTTAATCTTAATCTTCTTTTTCTATTTGTAACATATTCGTCATCGGAACTTTCTTCATCCATATTATTCATGGCGAGCGTCCGTCGTACTGAACTTCGCAACACTGACTGAGCTTTCGCTTAGTTTTTGGTGTGCACAGGACATATTTTTACCTTAGCTTAGTATAGCTTTGGCATAGCTTAGCTCTTGGTCTGCAACCCGCATAAGCATGGGTAGTCTAAGAAAAAAAACGACGATTTTTTTTTATTACAAGGTTTTATGTCACATATCGAATTAGATCATAAAACTTTGCATAATAACTGAACTAAGTAAAATAAAGTAGATTTTATGTTTATTTTTTATATTTCCATTATTTTCACCGTAAAAATAAATTACCTAAACTATCGGCGCCTTGGAGCGTTTTCCCTACCGCTCAGTCTCGCTTTCACTCATCTCGAAGAGTGAATGTGAGCTGAGGTATTATGGACTTTAAGTTAGGCAATTATTCGGGCTATATTTCTATGTTATGTTGCTATAAACTCAAAGATCAACATCAGATACATACTTAGCCAACGTTCGCACGGACGTAATAAAATCGAGGCGTGATTTTATCGCGCACTGGATTTTCGCGTTGAGAATTCAACAGAGTGCATCTCAGAGCGTTGAAAAAACACACTGTTCGATTTTCAACTCTCGGTGCTAAGCAGAGCGTGGAAAATCCAATGTTCGAAAAAATCCCGTGCACACGTCGGCTTACACAATCAGGAAAAGCCTACACCAAAGAAAAACGTTAGGCATTGGCAACAATAATGTGCTGGTTTTCCTTTCCCTTATAAATAAATAATAGAGGCCTGAGGAAAATGTATGTAATTATACTTGTGAGTAATAATAATACGCGTTAGGCTATACATGTCTAATTAAATTAATTAAACCTTCGAAACTATAATTTCCGCATGGTTACATTATTAGACAAATAATTATTATATTTAAATAGGTACTAGCTGTTTCCCGAAGTCGGAAATTATCCCATGGAAACGCACTACCTATTATAAACTATATTTCTGCCTCATCCAAATCCTATAGCTTATCATAATGATTTAATACTATCTTCAATTCATGCAAGCCTAGTACTTTTTGTGCCAAGTTTCAAGTTTATTAACTCAAGGAATAAGATTTTTCATACAAACTTTGCCCCCCTTTTTCACCCCCTTATCGGATGCCTACGTCATACAAAGAACACACCCTCCAAGTTTCACGTCTCTACGATCAGCGGTTTAGGCTGTGCGTTGATCCGTCAGTCAGTCATTCAGGACAAAGCATTTTATATATAGATTTATTTCCTTCCCAATTTCCTGTTTATTATGGTGGCTTTATCAGCTCTCATGAAAAATATTGTCCTGGAATACATCATCATAACCGAAAACTGTTTGTTTTGGCAGTTCGCATGGGTATTTATGTACTATACTCCGTTTGAAATAAGATTAGACATTTAAACAAACCTTTTTTACAGTCCGTTCAACCGATTTTGACTTCTATACCGTAGGCATAAGCATGGCACTAAAAGCAAAAAAAGTGGTTAAAAACCAACTGTTTACTGCAGCTGTCATTTATCATGCCACCAACGCAATAGAAGTCAAAATCGGTTGAACGGACTGTAAAAAAGGTTTAGTTAAACGTCTAATCTTATTTCAAACGGAGTATAGGTAGAGATGTGCCTCTGCCACTTACATTGGTTTCAGTATTATTTGACACTATGAAATCGCCGAATGCCAACCCTATTAAATATTTTTGAAGTGAAAACTTCTTTAGGCGCGTTGGGCATTTTTGAAATGGGACTAAGCCATTGATTTCGCGACACCATGACAACACCTCATTTTTGTAAACGCTATTGTGCTCTTTATTTATATTACGTTGCGGATCAATGTTCCATGCAAGTATTTTCACTTTAAAGGTTTTGCAAACGCGATTGCGCTCTTTATTTAGATAAGGTTACGGACTAATGTTCTATACAAGTATTTTTCTTCCACCAAGGCGATCTTGTTCGAGTTTTCACTTCTGTCGGCACTCCCGGAGTGCTAACACTTTTTTTTAATTTTTTCACACTGTGATGACACTAGTTTTTGACCATTAAAAAGACATCAACGCGTTGACTACCGCGGTGCTGATTTTTTTTCAACTCCCGGAGTGCCACTGTTTTTAGGGTTCCGTTGCCAAATGGCAAAAAACGGAACCCTTATAGATTCGTCATGTCTGTCTGTCTGTCTGTCTGTCTGTCTGTCTGTCTGTCTATCTGTCTGTCTGTCTGTCTGTCTGTCTGTCTGTCTGTCCGTCCGTATGTCACAGCCACTTTTTTCCGAAACTATAAGAGCTATGCTATTGAAACTTGGTAAGTAGATGTATTCTATGAACCGCATTAAGATTTTCACACAAAAATAGAAAAAAAACAAATAATTTTGGAGTTCCCCATACTTAGAACTGAAACTCAAAAATTTTTTTTTCATCAATCCCATACGTGTGGGGTATCTATGGATAGGTCTTCAAAAATGATATTGAGGTTTCTAATATCATTTTTTTCTAAACTGAATAGTTTGCGCGAGAGACTCTTCCAAAGTGGTAAAATGTGTGTCCCCCCCCCTGTAACTTCTAAAATAATAGAATGATAAAACTAAAAAAAATGTATGATGTACATTACCATGTAAACTTCCACCGAAAATTGGTTTGAACAAGATCTAGCAAGTAGTTTTTTTTTAATACGTCATAAATCGTAAACCGCAATTTACCTTTCATTCAATGTTACTTGCTACTACGGAACCCTTCATGGGCGAGTACGACTCGCACTTGGCCGCTTTTTTTTTTTGTTATTTATTTATGATCTCATTTTTAGTCGGAAAATTCGCGGATAAAAAATTGAGATCGGCACCTTAATTGCATAACACACTTTCGATCACAATCTGAATGATTTTGAAGGATTTAGCTAATCCACTGCTTCATCATATATTCGAAAAATTCGTCTGCTCTACAACGTAAATAACGCAGTTAATATTGTCGTATTTAATTATTTTCAACAGCGCACCGCGTCTCTAGTAGAACAATTTTTATGAATACTTCGTGGAAATTGTTCTACCAGAATCGCGTCGCATCGTCACGTCGTCGCAATTGCGTAATTGCGTGCGCTTGGGTAAATTACCTCGCAGATTAGATAGTAGTTTTCAGACAACATCAACAAATTTTTACACGCACGAACTATAAAGCGAATTATGAAAGGGCCTGTAGATGTCAAGATATAGCGTGTCCTCCTTTGTTAATAAAAAACTGGACAAGTGCGAGTCGGACTCGCGCACGAAGAGTTTCGGTACCGAATTGAGATCGAGCAAAAGGCGTTGAAAAAAAACACATTTCTTGTATTGACCGCCTTTAATTATTTACTTTATTTTAATTTTATTATTTGTTGTAATAGTGATAGCTGCAATAGAAATACACAATCTGTAAAAATTTAAACTGTCAACCTATTACGGTTCATGAGATACAGCCCTCTGACAGACAGACGGACAGCGGCGGCTTAGTAATAGGGTTCCGTTTGGCACCCTTCGGGTACGAAACCCTTAAAAAATACTACGATAGATAGGTACTTAAAAATACCACGACTAATGAGAAAACCTGCCGTACAATCTTGCACCGTGTTTAGAGTTACAATAATTACTATTTACTAGATATCGCCGCCATTGTGGGTCGGTGCAGGCGCAACACACATGCTAATTGCTAACTTGTGTGACATGACACGATGGATGATACCATGTGGTTGCGATTGTACATCACGAACTTAATGTGAATGACGCAGTATAGGCGGATTAACAGCTGCAGTACCCTTGACAAAATTAGACTTACTGACTGAACCAGATAGGTAAGCAAAACAATAAGTGAGTTTAAAATAAATAAATGAAGATTATAAGTATTAATTTAAACATATACTTAACTATATTAAGTGCACTAATAACAATACAAAATATTGAAGCTAATAATTAAATAATAATATATAATTTAATACAAAAATAAATAAATATAATAACTAATACTGCTGCAAAAAATAAAAATAATAGGCGGATAGGACATAATTTAAATATTAATTAATAAGCTTCCTCTCTCCTACTAATTTAAAATTTTGCTGTGCCCGACAGGGTCCATAAAATTGTTTCAATTTATTTTTCCCTACCACCTGTATGTATACATTATGGATTGCAATAAAGATAAAGTATAAGTATAAAGACAAATTGATGACAGTTTCCAAATGTTCGAAAAAACTAAACTCAGCAGCTGTTACTTAGATTCAGTATCGATCATGTGGCAGTAATTAAAATTCAGAATATGTGCGCAATTTTACTTGCTGATCCGGATTTTGTATTTCCCCCACGTCACTTCGTTCATATTTTGAATGTCGAGACAGAAGTTTAAAACAATTAACTAAGCAGTTTTCTGCTGCAATTTTGACTAAAAAAGGCACCATTTCAAATTCAAATTGTTTATTTGCAAGAAAATACACGGTTTACAAGGGAAGATCTTACAGCCTTAAAGTCATTGTATTCTGCCTGCGAGCAAGCGTGCAAATTATGAAAGTTAAAATGTCATAATTATTGTGCAGATTCCATTATTAGTACATATACATTATCATTCATTATCATTACATTACACTATCATTACATTATTATTTCTACCTAATCTCATACTAGCTAATGGTGTTCTAGTAAATGACTCGTTTTCTTTACATTAATGCCCACCAGCTTTCCCTGAGAAAACAGCACAGCATTTTGTTGTTTTACCGATTACTACTCAATGGTTTTACAGAGTATTGGCATTATCGTTGACATTACACTATCATTACATTATTATTTCTACCTAATCCCATACTAGCTAATGGTGTTTTAGTAAATGACTCGTTTTCTTTACAAAAATACCCACCAGCTTTCCCTGAGAAAACAGCAAAGCATTTTGTTGTTTTACCGATTACTATTCAATGGTTTTACAGAGTATTGGCATTATCGTTTTGAAGAACTTGGTCGCATGTTGGAACGATAAGGACTATAGAGCAACCAATGCTTCATCACCATTGGTTGCTCTAAGTTCCTTCGCGTTCCGAAAACATTGCTTGAAATAGGCAAATATAAGTTATCTAGCTAGCTTGAAATACAGTGTGATTCTTAATAATGTACACATATCGAAATTAGGGAATCTATGCTTAATTTTATCGACGGAAAAAATATTAAAACAATTTTGTTTTTGTTTCTTTTTTAATTTTTTGCAAAAAAAAAAAATTTCTTCTCTTTTGCTTCTTATTTATAAATTTTTACAGACTTTTGCTAAAAAAACATGTTTATTTTCAATTGAGGGTAGCTTTTTTTCTCAATTTTAATTTTATGTAAAATTTGAGTTTGTTTCATCGCGTTAGATGATTTAGTTTAAAAGTTACACAGTTTTGTTATTTTTTTTTATTCCATAAAGAGTATTTAAAAAAATATTTACATTTTTTTTAAATATTTTTTCTCATTTCGATATGTGCACATAATGAAGAATCACACTGTATATCTAGAACTAGCTGACCCGGCAAACGTTGTTTTACCATATAAATGTTTGGGGTGGTCCACCATTATCACTTAGGGGTATAAAAAATAGATTACGCGACAGAGTATCTTTCTATACTCCGTGATTACGACCGATTCTCAGACCTACCGAGTTTTTTTAAAAATAACCTACGGAAAATTTCAACGCAGGGGGATTCAAATTGATGTACTGAATTCATGGTATCAGTTGTCGCGTCGATGTTCCTGCCACCCTATACACCGTGAAATTTGAATCACAGTTTTGCTAGAACAAACGTTGTTCAGACCATGGTCTACTACCATTCTACAGCATCCAATAAAAAAAAACATAATTGGTTTTTGAAAAAAAAAACACAAAGAAGGTTTAAAATGTTAAGATTATCGTTACTCCCTACAACACAGACACCACGCATGGGACACAGCTTTGTTTACAAGGAAATGTACCTCCATAAACGAAATTTAGTAAGCAGTAGATAATCTTGACATTTTAAACTTTGTCTTTTTGTGTTTTTCAAAAACCAGTTGTTTTTTTTTATTGGATGCTGTAGAATGGTAGTAGACCATGGTCTGAATAACGTTTGTTCTAGCAAAACTGTGATTCAAATTTCACGGTGTATAGAAGATTTCGATCGACAAATCCTTTTTTTAAATAAAATTCTGTAACTTGGCGATGTGTTTGATACAATAAGCCATTCAGTTGAGGTGTCACGTTCTGTGTTTCATTAGCAGAAGGAATTCTTGGGAGTCCCTTTCATATGGTGTGATCAAATCTCGCGATAAGCGTGAGACTGGGGACACTATGCGTCTATGCCTTTTCGATCGGGAATATGTGACACTTTCTGTGCCTACTAATTTTGTTGCCAGTTCATTGAAATTCTCGTCTGATAGCTTTCGCTATGTCTAGCAATCTCTTGTCTGACGGTGTTGATCTTTAGATCTTCGTGTATGTATTTGTTGCTCACATAGTAGGGTATATCTAGTATGGCTCTTAATATCTTGCTCTGAAATCTTTCGAGAATCTCTACGTATATTGCTATTGCTAGCACCCCACATCTGGATTCCGTAAGTCCAGATTGGTTTGGGGAAAGTCTTGTAAATAGCTATTTTGCTTTCATGTGACAGGCTTGATTTAAGACCTATCAACCAGTATATTGATCTGAATTTCGTATCCAACTGTTTGCGTTTGGTCCAGCTATGCTTTCTCCAGGTGAATCTTCGATCCAGATGTATACCCAAATATCTGGCATCATAAGCTTGGAAGATTTCCTCATTATGGAGTTTTATTGAGGGACAGGCCTTCTCAGGGTGAAGGGCATATCTACAAATTTTCCTGATTGGCTTTAATATGTCATTTATCTAGCCAGTTCTCCACTTGATGGACGTGGGCTTCTAGTTTGGCTGATGCTATAGCGGAATCCTCGTATACCGACAGAAGAGCTGTGTCATCCGTATAGGTGGCAGTTACAATATCAGGGTGCGTTGGCAGGTCTGCAGTAAATAATAATTATAGTATGAGTCCCAATATACTTCCTTGTGGTACTCCTGAGAGGATTTCTTTAAAGGAGCGATTTCGTTATTAAATTTCACCTCAAAACATAGGCTGTGTAGGTATGATCGCAAAATTGGAAAGAATGAGTGGGGAAGCAGCTTTTTAAGATTAAAGAGAACTCCTTCATGCCTCACTCTGTCAAAGGCATAGTTTATATCTAGGAAGACAGCAGAGCAGAACTGTTTGATGTTCTCTTTTATTATGATTGCAGTTTCTCCATATGAGTTACCAGAAGGGTGGTTAGTAGTGTACACCATATAGTTTTTAAGGCGGAAATGAATTTTTGATGTGAACCTTGTTTCTGAGATTAAAGCCACGTCAACTTTTTAAATTTTCAAGAAGAGTTCAAGTTCCTGTCGACGTTCTGTCAGCCCATTGGCATTCCAAGTAATTATCCTAAGGTTTAGGGGTTCTTTATAAGGCTTGAGACTAATTGGATCATACGATCTATCATGTTGTCTACATAGTATTTATTATGTTTTGGAATTTATCGAACATTGCGTCTAGTACTTCCACAAAATCATTTGGGTCCTTGATGTCGGTTTTTAATCCTCTTGTGTTTTTTTGTTTTGTGCATATGAGACATTTGGTTTTTAGTGTTTCTGTAAATTGTGGTTTTTGTTTTGGTTGTTTTCTTTTGAACTTGTTGTTTCTATTGGGTTTTTACGGTATTGGTTTTGTAATGTGTTATTTGTGTTTACATTGGTTTCTTTAGTCACTCTTGTTTTGTTTTTCATAAGTAGATCTTTGTACTGTTTGTATTTTGTGCAGCCTTTATAGCTAGCTGGATGTGTTTCTTGGTAGTTTGCACAAGTTGCTTTGGTGTTGGGTCGTTTTAAACAACTTGTTGTGGAATGTTCTTCGCCACATTTCACGCATCTGAATGGCCTATTGCATTGGTTTTTGGCATGTCCGAACCTCTGACATCTTTTACACTGTAAAATGTCTAGCTTTTTGTATGGTGCTTCAAATGAAACTTTTACGTATCACTCGGTTGATTTGAAAGATTTCTTTGTTGTTGTGTTTAGCCTCAAGATCATAGAATAAGGGTAGCGGTTGTTTTGTATTTTACATTTGTAATGTGCCTGATTTCATGCCCTGGTTGGAGCAGCTCTTTTTTATAAGTCCCGTGCCTTCTGATGAGTGTAGACTACGTAAAACGACTAGATACGCTCTTTCGCTTTTGAGTTTATATGTATAATGGCTAACATAGTTCTCTATAAAGTTAGCTCTTATGGTATTGTATGTATCTACATCAGCAGGCATTATTTTAACTATGTGACCTGACCATAAAGTTGTAATTTAATTATTTCAATGACTCCCGTCACAAATATAGGTTCTGGTTTTGATGGTTTGGGCTTTTTAAGTTGTTCAGTGGGTCCCTCGTTGCTTGCTGATTCTAAGATTTTAAATCTGTTTTCCGTTAGTACTGCATATATTATATTAGTTACTTTACTACTTTTCAGGACTGGATTCCGCTTTTCTTTTCATAGGTACCTGATCGTTTTGCCAGGGTTGTTTTTTTTAGCTTATTCATCATTCGTATTAGATGTATTTGATTCTACATAATGCTTATCATTTAAACTTGTTTGTTTTGGTGTTTCTACTGGTAAGGTTTTAAGTGAGTGACTTTTTGTACATAAAATCATGCTTTTTTGAAGTATTTATTGAGTCATCTTAGGGGTTTTTTCGTTTTTGTTTTGTTTTTCATTGCTCATATTCATTTTATTCCCAAGAGTAGGGCTGATATAAAAAGTCACTTGAGGGGTAATGCCCATTCCCCCAAGAAGGCGATCTTCAATGACGTTTGCGAGGTCCGCCGAGGTTGGCGCTCGCTACTGATCTCCGAAACCAATCATGCATTCCATTGGCACGTGTCCCACCTTAGAATTGGGGTGATTATTTTATAGAGGTTTTCTACCGCTCAGCCCGGACAATTAAGCCAAGACTTCTGATCGCTAGATTACGGTTGCGGGTGTGGGTATTCATTTCCTAACACCCAAAGTTAGGCTTAGTAAGTAATTTAGTAAGTACTGGCTTGTTAGGCCAGTAGTGTCAGGTTAGTTGACCGCCGCCCGAGCCTCGGCGTTAGGGTTCGTTTGGCACCACCCGGGGGGCACTTATAGGGTTTTATTTAGATATTCTTCCTAAGTATAAATATATACCGATAAATCCTTGACCGTCACGTCGTCATCACCGCAAATCATCTTAGATGATCATAGCACTAATAAATCGGATTATTTGTGAGAAACTAATCTAATCCTTGACCTTAAAATATACGATGTAGGTATAAACATGTCTATAATCCAGTTTATTGAGGTAGTTTATGTTGCAGCCGACAAGTAGATGATTAGATGTTTTACACATTTGTTTCCTCATTCTGATTCTCTGCCTGTCTTAACCTGTCTGGATCTTAATTTATTTTGGGTATTTACAGTATTATCTCTACTCTACCAGTCGTAATATTTGTGTTGATCTATTTCCTAGTGCCTTTACCTTCAATCCCATTTTACTTGGGGTAAGTATATTCATTCCATCCTACATCTCTAACAACCACCCTCTCAGTTTTAACTCCCTTCTTAACCTTATCATCTTTCACACAATCCATATCTTTTCTTTTCTTTGCCTCTTTTTTAAACATATTCACCCTAAAGATTTGGTATCCTAGGAAAGCGGTTCCGTCATGTTATTACGGTTGTCATCAAAATCTGTCATTTTCACCCGTATTTGACACGTATTAAGGTGTCACCGTGTCAAAAACCGCTCTGTATTTGGACAGCCGGTAGCGTGTGACGCTATGCTCGGAGTTTCTTTGAAGGATAAAATCAGAAATGAAGCTATTCGGAAAAGAACCGGAGTTACCAACATAGCCTGCAGAGTAATGAAGCTGAAGTGGCAGTGAGCGGGCCATGTTTGTCGAAGGACCGATGGCTGGTGGAGCAGACAAGTCCTGGAACCGGCAAGCGTAGTGTGGAACGCCCCCAGCTAGAGTCGACCACCCTAAATAGGTGGCAGGGACAGACTGGATGCAGAAGGCGGAGGACATGGTGTTGTGGCGCAGCCTGGAAGAGGGCTATGTCCAGCAGTGGACTGCGATATAGGCAGAGTTGATTATCGTGTGACCGTTCACAGGAAACCAAAAAAGCTTTTGTAACACATTTTACTCTTCATTTATATGTTTGGTACTCGGAATACTTTTCATTTGTTTCCTAAACATAATGGAAATGTTCGAAACAGCCGTAAATATGCAGTTAACAAAGGATAGTATTAGTCTGTGTTCAATTCTGCACATCACATTATGCGGGAGCACGTATGGCTAAAGTATCCCTAGCGTGAACGTCGAGGAACCTTGCGTCACCGCTATCGTGTCGCCATCAATATGTTTTGTATAGAAATTGTAAATGTACCATGACAGCGTATTATGGAATTAGGTATAGGAAAAGCTCATTTACTTCCATTTAGAAGTAGTCCATTTAGAGCACCCGTCTGAATAGCACCTGTGCGAATAGCACCAATAGTGATTTTAATTATTTTTCATTTTTAAATGTCGCCGAGACAAATTTCGTATGTACGTAAGTATGTGTAATTATTCTTGTGATTTTTATCGATATCTTTCATTTAATAACGTCCTGTAAAACAAATACATCCCAGCAGTAGGCTGCTGAGTCGCAGGTGCTATTCGTGGACAAAAATGTAAAAATAAATTTTAATCGGACTAGCCTAGGTGCTATTCGGAAGGGTGCTCTAAGTGGACTACTTCCTCATTTATCAATATTCGAGTATTATCGGCTTTCCCTAAATAGATATTTACCTACCTACTTAGGTAGATATGTAGAATTACAGAACAGAGTTTTGTAGTCAGTCCGTTTGCCTTCTCCTGTCCTGCTTCAGAGAAACCCAACCGTCTTGCCTTAGTTTAAAATTCGTGAATTGTTTTTTTGAAGTGAAAACTTCTTTAGGCGCGTTAGGCATTTTTGAGATGGGACTAAACCATTGATTTCGCGACCCTGCACACTGTGACGACACCAGCGTTGATGTCTTTTTAATGGTCAAAAGGAACATTAAAAAGACATCAACACGTTGATTACCGCGGTGCGTGGAGTAAAAGACATCAACGCGTTGATTACCGCGGTGCGTGGAGTAAAAGACATCCACGCGTTGATTATCGCTGTTCCAATTTTTTTTCAAGTTTTCACTTCTGTCGGCACTCCCGGAGTGCCACTGTTTTTTTTTTCATCTTTGATTTATGTTTTTTTTTTTCTCTTCTACGGTTAAACACGTTGTCTACATCTCTTTTCATATCCTTTCCTATCGTTGGTATGCTGGAAGAGATTTCTTTAGAAATAAGCATTGCCTTTGTACGTATTTTTCTGTTCCTTTCTTCTTGTCTGTTTATACAGGGTGTCCGGTAAATAATGGATAACCTTCAAATAGCATTCATTAGACCATTAGGTCCATTCTAAAATAATACAAAAACTATATCCTAAGTAGTACCTAAGATACGATTTTTTTGAAAAAATTACTGTGCAATTTCTAATCACATTATTTACTTCTTCTCTGTCGGTATAGTCAACGTGCAATATTACAACAACAAAAATAATCGATGAAATTTATTCATTTGTGGTTGTGGTTAAGAAGAATGTAAAATAAGGTTAATTAAAAATCTTAGGTACTACTTGACATATATACTTTTTTTTAGTTTTAATCTATTGCATAGCGTTTATCGCGGGCTTTGAGCGCGGCGACCGAATCAAGAAATTCCGTAACGAAAAAAACCTAACACCCCCCACTCCGCCTACCATGTAATGACGGTTCCCATGACAACGTGATGTTGTCATGGGAACGTAAATTTTGTTTTATGTCATCACGTCATCATCCCAAGTGTAGCGTTGACAAATAGGAAACATGGAGGTTACAAATGCTATGCAATAGCTTTACCGCGGCAGTCCCCGAGTGCCACACATTTTTTTTTTTAAAACGGCCGTAATGTCTAATATATGCTATTTCAAGGTTATCCATTATTTACCGGACACCTTTTATGTGTGTTCATAAATGGTTAAATAAATAAATAAACTTTTGGCATTAACAGTAACTACCCAACAGTATATGTATATATTTTACATTAATTACCTACTTAGAGCAACCTTATTCTGTTATGGAAAACCTACATTCCTCATTCACGTTTTCCCTATTTAATCATTAAGTAGGTAATGATGTGCTAAAATTAGTAGGTAGTACCACATTTCGTAGCTGCACTCCGCTGATGTGCACAGGCACTATAATTGTCCCCTTTGTGTGCACCATAATGTTCCACGTTCGTGTAGCCTCGCGTTATCAGATGAAGAAATAACAATTATTATTTAATTTCATACCGTGCCCGTGCATCATGGCGGAATGTATGAATCCCCTATGTATGTCAGTCGTGCGCTGAAATTGTTTACGTGAAGACTGCATTATGTTACATGCAACATTAAGTTGCTAGGCATTTGAACATTAGCAGTTAAACTCACTTATTCTGGGTTAAGCACCATGTTTCAGATACCTAAAACAAAATCAAAATATTTTGTTTCACATAAACCTACTTGGGCACTTATGAAACGTCAGAAGCTAGGTGCACGGTTCCAATTGGTCGTTTCCTATGGAGAAGAGCCGGCAAGAAACTCCACGGTTACTCTTTTAAAAATAATTGGCTTTTACAATACTTTCAAATAACAGTGTTTCTAGGTATGGGAGGACAGTGTAGGTCTTTCAATAAGTACCAAGTACTTAACAAAATAGAAAATGGTCAACAGGTCTACAATTCACTAGCCTACAGTGTTCTCACATTCAGTAAATATGTAGAAAAGAATCTATACAAAAGATAAATAAATTAATAAAAGTAAAAAACCTATTTTAATAAAACGCAAAAGTCTAAATCATGTAAACATAAAAACTTTAAAGGGTCCGCAGACAGGCGCGACACAACAGCGCGATGCGCCGCGCCTGATTGTACGAGCCTTATTAAAGTCATTCACTGAGTTCACTGACAGACAAAACACCGCCTATACCACTGGGTCTAGCTAGAAGCATTACATTTTGTTAACTTTCGTCACCTATATCTACGAACCTAAGGAACTCTCCTAAGTATAATAGGGTATTAGAACGTAAGCACTAAGAAATTATTCTTGAAAATTCATCCCCTAAAGGGTTTAAATAAGGAATAGAAAGAAAGAAAAAACTTTTATACAAAAAACACAACCGACTTCCAAACTACAAAGTGAAAAATAACATAATTTCGGAAGTCGGTGTCTTTGGATCAGATCCTTATTTTAGTTTTTTGACACCGACTTCCGAAATTAGTTATTTTTCACTTTGTAGTTTGGAAGTCGGTTGTGTTTTTTGTATAAAAGTTTTTTTTTTCACTTTTTAGTGGGTTGGTTTGTAATTTATCTAAGTTACAATAGTGTTTATGTCAACTGTTCATCAAAAATACCCAAATCGCTATAGATGTGCCTTTAATATTTGAAGAGTTCCCTCGATTTCTCCAAGATCCCATCATCAGATCGTGACCAAATGACAATAGGACTAACTTGAAAGTATACCCTTTCAAACAAAAAAAGAATATTTTCAAATCGGTCCAGCCGTCTTCGAGTAATCGGGGAACATACATAAAAAAAAAATATCCCGAGGAATTGAGAACCTCCTCCTTTTTTTTGACGTCGGTTAAAAATACGTTTATTTACGGTAAACATGAAGCAAAGAAAGAACACAAAACAAAAAAGAACGTTGGGGGAATTTAAGCGTCACACCCACGCAAAACGGCAGTCAATGAAAGTTTGTATGGACTTTTGCCATTGTAACCGATGGGGAGTCCCATCGGCGGGCGCACGCGACGCGACTCTAGTAGAACAATTTCTATGAAAACTTCATGGAAATTGTTCTACTAGTCGCGTGACGCTATACGCGAGAGCCTTTATCTCTCAGCTATTCCATACATTTTGACCGCATAGGTATTTGAACAGTTGTAGTATAAAAAACACTTTTCTATGAAACAACTGATTCAGAATCACGTAACGAATCCATGGTAACAGTATTCGCGTCGATATCCCCTGTCACCCTGTATATTTAATTATAATAAAAATGAAATGATGTTCGTTGGTAAGCTCATAAACTTCAGAACGGCTGGACCGAATTGGAATTTTTTTGTTTTAAACTGTCGTTATATTCGGAATCACGAACTAACAAAAAAAAAACCGGCCAAGTGCGTGTCGGACCACGCACAATGAAGGGTTCCATAGTTGGGATGCATTTATCCTAAAAACAAACTTAACTTTGTAGTTGAAAAATATGTTCTCCCATACGGAATGTATGGGAAAACATGTTTTTGCAACTGCAAAGTTAAGTTGGTCGATTGTTACTCATTAACCTGTAGAGCCTACTTAGCTGTGATAGTTTTCCTTGTAATTTCGTTATATAAGCTACTGTTGTGACTTTTTTCACACACTCAAAACCAACCATTTAGCCGGCAGGGGGGGGGACACTTGACTCTAACAAAAATTAGCACTTTAAAGCTTAATATTTCGCAAACGAATCCCTGAATCCAAAAATAGTTTTACAAACTCGCAATATTTTTGAAGGACCTTTTCAATGATACCCCTCACCATGGGGCAAAAAAATAAAAAAATAATCATGACCACTTTATGTGTATGAGAGGTACCCAAAAAAAAAATGTTTTTATAATTTTGTTTTACCACTTTATCGGCGTAATTAATATGTATACCTATGCCAAATTACAACTTTCTAGTACTAAGGGTCTCGGAGCTAGACCGCGGACAGACAGACAGACAGACAGACGGACAGACAGACAGACAGACGGACATGACGAAACTATAAGGGTTCCTTGTTTACTACGAAACCCTAAAAAAAAGTTGCCGGTAAAATTGTAAAATTCGTAAAATCTGAAAGTGTATTTTCTATAAGAATTTTATATGAATTATTCAAAGGACTGGGACAATGTCCGTCGAATCAGCTAGTGTTAAATAAAAATTTAATCTTCAGAAATAATTAAAAAGCTACGTGCCTATTTTCATGTATTTTTATACTACAACTGTTCAAACACCTCAAGAATGTAACTTGAAAATGGATATTTGAACAGTTGTATGAAAATAAGTATCATGTGACAGTATGAGTAGTAAATTAGCAGGTAATTAGGACACCTAGCTAGGTAAATAATTGTCAAAAATATTTATTCATGTAAAACAATAAACACTAATTCCATCAAAATATGTCAAAACAAAGATAACAATAGATAACGAACAAAACATAAAGAAAACAATTAAAAGATAAGAAGAAAACAGACCATAAAGTAAACCTAATTAGTACCTAGTTTTTTAACCGACTTCCAAAAAGGAGGAGGTTCTAAAGGAGGAATATATGTTCGTAGCAAATGTGTTTTTTTATGTATGTCCGCCGATTTCTCCGTCAATTTATTTTATTTAACACTCATTCAAAATTACAATTAGGAGGTATCGTTGGTCCCAAACTAGGCACAGCCTGTATCTTGGGCACCGTTAAATATGTAGTAATTGTGGACCGATTTTGAAAATTCTTTTTTGTTTGAAAGGGTATGCTCTCGAGGTGATCCCATATAAATTTTATTAACTTTGCTTGGGTAGTTTTTGAGTTAGCTTCAATAATAATACGTATTTTGTCCCACTTCGTATGTGGATTATATAATAATTTCCTGTCACTGATAATAACATAGCAGTAAGTGGTATTCGAATTTGTGTGGGGTAGGTACCACAACTAAAAAGTGAAAAATAAAAACTTTTATAATAAAAAAACAACCTCCAATTAAGAATAAAAAATAACTTTAATTTCTGAAGTCGGTGGCAAAAAATGAAAATTCAAAACTAAAGACACCGACTTCCGAAATTAGTATTTTTTTTTAATTTTGGAAATCTGTTGTTTTTTTTAATAAAAAGTTTTATTATGACAAAATGACCTTAAATACAATAAGTATGCCAATCTTATAAACAGCTAGCAGCGCCCCGCGGTTTCACCCGTATAAGTCTCGATCCCGTGGGAATATCGGGATAGAAAGTATCCTATGTGTTAATCCAGGCTATAAACTATCTGTATGCGAAATTTCATCCAAATCCGTTCAGTAGTTTTTGCGATGAAGAGTAATAAACATTTATCCATCCATCTATCCTAAAAAACTTACGTTTTTTTTTTGGGTGGGAAATTATAACTTCTCCCGCTCTGGGTGGAGCAGGAGGGCGTGTCAGATTCTTACTGATTAAAATTCACCCGTGTTCCTTCAGTTGCCATGTTGCCGGGAGCCACGATTTCCCTTTCGGCCTTATTCGCAATCCCGGCAGGCATTTCTGCTGACATCTCTTTGAGGCGCGCGTGAAACACAACGCGCCGTCGACCCGGGCCTGGTCCTTATCGGACGGCGAGCTTCCCATTGCTCACCGTCAGCAATCCCGAGCCTACGGTGGCCGGAAATCGGCTCGCGATTCCCGACGCCCAGGGCGTCTCCTCCTGCGGCGGTTAGGGGCGTGAGGGCGCGAATTTTGCCTCTTCCTCACGCGTTCCGTCTCCTCCTTCGCGAGCATTACTGCTTTGCAGGAGGTGACGGCCTCCCATTTCCTCTCGCTCCGTACCATGGCCCGAACCAGTACCGGACGCGAAAGATCACCGTCGCCGATCGCCTCCACGAGGACACGGCGATGCTCCGCCCAAGATTGATAGCTACCTGACGATGTATTCTGTAAAAATCTCATCGTGAAAACTTAGGAGAAGTGAGCTTGAACTGAGCCGTCGTTCCATCTGATGCTAAGGTTGACACTATTGTTTATTTTTACTGAATGGACCGGTTGTAGTCGTCTATCGACTCATGCGCACGCGGTCCAATGTCAATGTTACTCGATAATCACCGACTAAGCTGCTACAATCAGTGAAATTACAGTTTTATATCGTTTTCCCACAGCCGAGTGTCACGGCTCGTTAACGACTCGTCAGCAACGTTTAACCATAGTTTAACTTAAGTTTAGTTCGTTCATTTATCATTCAATTTCATCTGACGGCTTTATATTAATAATTTTCAAACTAGGTGAATAACATTTTGAAACGAGCGTAATAGCAGATGATATTTTTTTTTGAGAATATGAACCAAATTAAATAGGTAGTAAGTAGAAAATAGTTGTAGTAGGTTTTATGATTTATTCTATGAACACCACCTGTCCTACTTACTTTAACACGTTCAGTGCCGGGAGCCCTCCTGGAAGGTTAATCTAGTCGCATTTGGGACGCCGGAAGCCCTCGCGGAGGGCTTATTCAAACTCAAACTCAAAGCATTTTTTTTCAAATAAATCAATTACTTTTGAATTATCATGAAATGAAATGAAATTTTAAATGATTTCACTTTAAATGTAGGTTTTTCTTAGCGAATACAGCATTATAAACCGTGAAAATAATATGTGATGTATTTTTATTAAGATTTATTGGTATTTGCGTTGGTTTTAAAATCAAAGCATTTAATTTCTTTTTAAACATTTTATTACCGCGAAACTAGGTACCATCGAAGAAACCCATACCTATACACCGTAAGGACTATTTCTGCTTGCAGCGCTCGGCCGATGTAGTAACGGTTACCTACGAAAAAAAAGGGTCGTGTGCACGGGATTTTGTTTTCGATTTGCTTAGGTATGGGTTTCTTCGATGGTACCTATAGCGACAAGACCCCCTGAAAAGACAATTTTACTTCGTTTTACAGTGTTTTGTAACACTGTTTTAAACCTAATGCCGTTGACCGTCCACGATGGTTAACTTTAGCGCAAACATAATGCCGGTAACCCTCCCGGACGGTTCACTTCCAATATCTATGGCGGCATGGCGTATGAGTTCTATGAAAAGTGGGTGGAGTCGAACTTCTGCCTCATTCACACTTTTCGTTTATCTTTTTGGTTCTGCACCACTTATTCAGATGATTCGCTGATGGTGGCGCGTGTGTTGGATCATTTAGGTCCCTTCAAAATAGTTGAGCTGAATGGTGCTGATCCATGCGTCATGTTTGTAAACAGACGCCGTGAGTTGGGACTGGTCATCTTTTAGCTGCCATGGCTTATTTTAATTTATTTTTATTTTTGAATTGTTTTTGTTTTCATTTTATCATTACGGATGCTTCTAACGTGCACGTTTTTCTAAATTTTTCTCACATGTATAATTTCCACATGAATGATGTAACCAATTTCTTGTAACAATTTTTGGATTTAAAAGTGGTCGTGGAGTTTCTTGCCCGTTCTTCTCCATAGGTACCTACTACGCTTTGGAATGGGCAACTAGCTTCATAATTTCTGACTGACCAATTCCTTGACAATTCTAAAGTGCCTGTAAATGGTTTAATTGAAGTAAATGGTTTGAGTTTACTAAAGAATCTCGGTCAGCTCCACATATTTCTCTATTTCTTCCCTAAAGACACGCCTTCGATGATCGAAGTTTGCTCTATGGTGATATAAGCCAGCATCTTGAAATCACTTTCTTCTTTTTCCTCATAATGATGCAATGACATTGAGCAGAAGTCTGAAGAACATAGCGAGGCCTTCCCTAGTATCGCGTTCGTACCCGACCGGTCCTGCGATTCCTGCGATTTTACCAGAGGGCAAATGGCAATCGCTTTCAAAGCGTTTCGTATTTCTACTGCACTTTTCAACAAGATCGACATACCTACTTAAGCTTTTGGGTTGCCTATGTCAGTTCCATTCATTTTTGACACTTTGTCCGTGTGAGAAAGACAACTTCGTCAGTCCACAATAAAATTGATGGATAAACTGTTATTTAAACATGAATACTGCACATGATTCTAGACCTCGCCAGCGTCACGAGGGTGAAGCCGCGGGCAAAAGCAAGTTTTCTATGAACACAAGAATTAACCATACATTCTTATTCCAGATATCAGAAGCAAGCTTCGTAACGAGCATCGAGGAGGCGGCCCGCGTCGACCAATGCACGCAGACGCCGCCGAGCGGCAAGGCGCGCCCGCGCACCCTGCAAAGGTACCACACATCAGACCACATCTACGAGAGATCTCACAGAACCTACCGCCTCAAGCACGAACCCAGGCCCAAGAGCCTGGGCCTCACAGATTCCTACCCATTCATTGCGAAGCCGCCGAGCTATGACTATCCAAAGTAAGAATCAGAATTCAAAAATTTTTAGGCTTATGTTACTAACTTTTGTGGCATCTAGAACGTTGTCTGTGTTTTGTGTTGTGGCTTTTTTTTTAAGTGAAAACTTCTTTAGGCGCGTAGAGCATTTTTGAGAATGGGACTAAACCATTGATTTCGCGACACTGTGACGACACTAGCTTTTGACCATAAAAAGACATCAACGCGTCGATTGCCGCGGTGCCTGGAGTAAAAGACGTCAACGCGTTGAAACCGCGCTGTCGATTTTTTTTTCAAGTTTTTACTTCTGGCGGCCCTACTTTACAAAATATAGCTTATGTATGTACTTAGGTAAGCTTTCAACAACAAGTCAAATGGTTACGAAGCCACCTGGCTCTGAGTATTTGTATATATTCTGTAACTTTATGTGATAAACACCTACACCTAGGCTACATAAGTGTTGGTGCATTCGTGAAGTCATAGTTATCTCAACTAAAAATAAAAAAATGTAATTTTGAAAACGTGACTCCAAAACATCTAAGTTTCAGACCAAATAAAAATCCAAGACAGAGCGCTGCGAACAATACAGTGAAGCATGCCAAAACTACACCTCCGCTCTGTGCATACACGCTCACACGCACACATTTACAACCATTTACAATGATTCTACAATCAAACTACACCTCATTAAGTGCACACAAATGTTTACGAAACCGGCTTCACATCACTGTTGACAGTGCTACGTCTTGGTTTTTTATTTGGTCTGAGATCTAAGTATAATGGTGCTGAATTACAGTTTAGAGCAAAAATGTATTTCATGTAAAAAGAAACGTAAAAATATTTTAAAACAAACCATAGACACAATACAATCTTTTACTTATTTATCAAAAAAGAGGCGGTAGTTTAACATAAGTTAGTTTTATCGTTTACCCAACGTTTATATAGTGTGGAAAAAAGTTAGCAAGAACAGTGGTAAATCGTCAGTTAAAATACAATTTGGATATTATTACGGCCATTATTACATCTAGTGACGTCTTTAAGGTAATCTTTTCTATTGTTAATGCTATATGAACTCACAAAAAGAATTGCCGTAAGTGTTCAAAACGATTATATTGTGTCCGACGCGTAACGAAAAACTGATCAAAATGAAGAAGTCTTGTCTCCACAAAAAATACCGGCCAGGCTTCTGAAATAGTCTCACTGAAAATTATTTTTCGAGATTTCCTTTGTACCGCTGCGCTATGTAAGTAATAAGTACCACTGTGTGAAAAGCCTATTTAAAATCGTTGTCCACATAGTTTTTTTTTCATTATTGCATCTCATAGCTGACCTCTGAGGTCATGACTATTTAATCGGGCTTTCCTGTGGCTGCCTTAAGCTACTACACTCAAAGCCTCCAGCCAGGGACAAAAAACTATGCTAATTAAAACTAGGCGAGCGCTCGCTAAGGGCACCCCTTGTGGGTTACGAACCTCGGCTTAGGGAATCGCTGGGGGGAGGACATCAAAGATGGGACGGGCTGGTCACATAGATAATATTCGTAGGACAAAGTGTTTGAAAAAAAAACTTTTTACAAAAAAAAAACAACCGACCTCCAAAAAAAACACTACAAAGTGAAAAATAACTTTAATTTCGGAAGTCGGTGTCTTGTGTTTTGTATTTTCGTTTTTTGCCACCGACTTCCGAAATTAAAGTTATTTTTCACTTTGTAGTGTTTTTTTTGGAGGTCGGTTGTTTTTTTTTGTAAAAAGTTTTTATTTTTCACTTTCTAGTTGTGGTACCTACCCCACACACATTCGAATACCACCACCTGCAGTGACAGAAACTTATCATATCATCTACATAGCAAGTGAGAAAAAAATACGTATTTTGTAGCTTACTCAAAAACGATCAAAGCAAAGTTAATAAAATTTATATGGGACCAATTCGAGAGCACACCCTTTCAAACAAAAAAATAATTTTCAAAATCGGTCCACAATTGACGGAGAAATTGGTGGACATACATAAAAAAAAATAAAAATAAACAAACATACGCGACGAACATATAACCTCCTCCTATTTGGAAGTCGGTTAAAAAAAATCACTTTGTGCAATCTTTAACTAAATATTGCGAACATGATCATTTTTATTTTATTGTAGACTTTACCACTCTTTTATAGCGGAACAAAGAAATTCGCGTAAGAAAATATTCAGTCTTTGTTCAGGAAAAAATGATGAAAGGAACTTACCTACCTACAAGTTTTTAAGTAAAAATCTTCATATTTTGTAAAAATCTGCTCGACAACGTAAATAAACGCAATGAATATTGTTGAACTGTCAAAATGAAACAAATTTGTAATAATCTTTTACGAAAATAAGTTACGCAATTAGGGTACAGTTTAGCGCCCTGCGAATTGGATAATGTAATGACGCTTTAGCTTCGTTCCCAGTGCAGCCTGCACTTAAAACGGATGCACTGCCACATCCCTGCATGTCTGTTTGTCTGCACGCCACTAAAACCAAACTTATAGTCTTGATCTTGACACACTTTCTTACAGCTAACCACTTTGTAACACTAACATTTTGAAGTACAGTCAGGGGAATTATTTTTTAAGCAAATGACACCCTATGTCAATTTGCCGTGTTCTATTCAATTTTTAATAAATGGCAATTAAAGCCGATTTCGACTATTCTGCCAATGTCTAATGTGAGTTGGGAAAACAAGACAAGTGTACAGAAGTAAAAAAAATGTATTTCTTCGACTGATACAGTTGAACGCAATGTGTTATAACCAGTTCATACAACTGTCAAAAAATGACAGTTGTGATATGAATATACTGACAATTTAAGTTAGAGTCTGGCCACGTTAAGTCTGCATAAGTAAAAAAAACCGGCCAAGCGCGAGTCGTACTCGCCCATGAAGGGTTCCGTAGCAGCAAGTAACATTGAATGAAAGGTAAATTGCGGTTTACGATTTATGACGTATTAAAAAAAACTACTTGTTAGATCTCGTTCAAACCAATTTTCGGTGGAAGTTTACATGGTAATGTACATCATATATTTTTTTTAGTTTTATCATTCTCTTATTTTAGAAGTTACAGGGGGGGGGACACACATTTTACCACTTTGGAAGTGTCTCTCACGCAAACTATTCAGTTTAGAAAAAAATGATATTAAAAACCTCAATATCATTTTTGAAGACCTATCCATAGATACCCCACACGTATGGGATTGATGAAAAAAATTTTTTTGAGTTTCAGTTCTAAGTATGGGGAACTCCAAAATTATTTGTTTTTTTTCTATTTTTATGTAAAAATCTTAATGCGGTTCACAGAATACATCTACTTACCAAGTTTCAACAGCGTAGCTCTTATAGTTTCGGAAAAAAGTGGCTGTGACATACGGACGGACAGACAGACAGACAGACAGACAGACAGACAGACAGACAGATAGACAGACAGACAGACAGACAGACATGACGAATCTATAAGGGTTCCGTTTTTTGCCATTTGGCAACGGAACCCTAAAAACGGTGGTATTTGAAAATCTTTAGACGGCAACACCATTCTGTCCTAAGAAAAAAGAATTTGATACTTTTTTGTCATTTTGTATTGGTAGGTTATTTTGTTTACATTCTGATTTATTTCTGGTTAAGAATAGTTACTTTAGCACGATGCAGTGTGGATTTGATACTGTTTTCTCATCGTATATGACATAGTACCTACATACGTAATATATTATGCAAAAATCAAAAGGCAAAATATCAAAATCATTAGATCTACTTACAACCCCGAAACTGACATATCTGACTGATGTAAAAGTATACCATATATAAAACTTTTTGGGGTTACCCATTTATTCCATTGCAGACTTAGCGTGGCCAGACTCTAGTAATCAATTTGCTTAACCACTAATTTCCCTGATTTTACCAACTGTGCTTCTGATCTAAAAACACAGCTGAGTTGTTCCTCAATTTGTTCCCAGATTCAAGGTCAGCGTGACAGACAGCCCCACGATATCAGTGACCCCACCCCACAGCTTAGAATACGTGTGTACTAAAGGCGGAACCAGTCCCAACGGCAGTGTAACTCCTAACGGGATGGTGTCCAACAAATCAGCTGCCACGGTGTTGCTGAGCCCTGGATACTTGCAGGGCCACTGTCAATGTAACCAGTCTATTAAAGTAAGTTTATAAGTACACATTCACAACCTATTTACTGTTCGGGGTATATACGCTCGTTTTATTGTAGACTTCATCCATCGCTTTCCATCGGGCGAGTTCGAGGTCAAGAGCATTTTTAAAAGAAAACTTGAATCACTGAATGCTTCAGTCCAATTCAGTCCGGCTTCTATGGTTGATTCGCACGAGTATACTCGACCGAAACGGGCGAATCAACAATTTTATTAAAATTAATTTTTCTTGCGGTGATTCGCACGAAGTTAATTTAATGGGCGAATCGACAACTCTAGAAATACGTATTAGGCATTTGGCACATTTTGATTTTTTTATGCTGTAAAGTTAGTGTACTTTTTTCTTAACTATACTATCGTTGGATGGAGGTGGCCTTGGAAAAGGACGCATGGAAGGATTTGGGGGAGGCCTTTGCTCAGCAGTGGGACAGTGTAGGCTAATGTAAATAAAATAAATAGGTAAATAAAAAATATCTTCGTCGTGCGAATCGCCTCAAGAAAAATTATATCCATTATTTAAGTGTCGATTCGCCCGTTTCGGTCGAGTAAATTCGTGCGAATCAACCAATAAGTCTTCAATCCCAACCTCCCACGGGTAATGTCCCAACTTTCAATAAATCGTTCTCTTCGTAATCGAGAATGATAAATAATAATTATGATGATTGCTTATTCATAAGTTTCTTTATCAGGAAAAAGACGCTTGTTTTCATTAATTTTGATTTCACACATGTGCAAAATTAACATGATTTGAAATTATCGCAAGTTCACGCCAGCTGTGCGAGGTGCAAATATTTAAAAACAAAACATTTCCGTCGTAGGAGTTAGTTTGGAGAGGAAATAAACGCTTTTATTTTTGTAAAATACCGACTTTACCAGAAAGTTTGGAACCTCAAATACATAGGATAACGGCAGCAAGAGGACGATGACCTAATCATCGGCTATCTTCTTCCTACCCTGCAAATACAGGGTAAGTTTTTATCCAGTGCGCAAACGTGACTTTACTCATCATAATGAACAACTTGTACTATGGGACCAAACACGAAATCGCGAAAAAATTAATAAGCTGTTCCTGTTCCCTACATTTATGTTCACATAACTCGTCAAAATGGAGGGAATAGCTGATTTTTTTTCGCGAATTTCAGGTTTGATCCCATAGTAAAAGTTGTTCATAATGATAAGTAAAGTCATAGTCAAATAATTTATTTCAATTAGGCACATAAAAGGCACTTTTGAACGTCAAAATTTACAAAAAATAGAATTGATTCTTGTCGTCCCTTCCAAAAGGTAGTTTTCGTATGGAGAAGAATAGGCAAGAAACGTTAAGTCGCAGATATATGACAGTGACCTTGAATAACCATTCAAGGTACGTACGACGTGTTGCGTGAGCTCAGTACAGAACGCGCAAGCTAACCAGCTTGCGCGTGCTGTACTGAGCTCACGCAACACGTCGTACGTCCAGCCAGTAATAGGACTCGCCCATCAAGGACCGCTGTCCCAAATTAGACGCATTATTAATTTATTACACGTAAAACAAAAGGTATTTTAATAAAACACGTATACTAAAAGATCAGTAATTTAATATCTTTAATATGGTGAAGTTTTCAGAAAAATACGCTAGATGGATTTTGCCTCATTCTCAGTTTTTTATCCGCGTTAGACATAACTTCACAAATTAATTTCATTATGTAATATAAAAATAATCAAAAATATGCCTATATTAAAATATTAAGAAAATGCTCTAATTTAACATTTATTTTGT
Organism: Agrochola lychnidis; assembly: GCA_963680765.1. NCBI lineage: Eukaryota > Metazoa > Arthropoda > Insecta > Lepidoptera > Noctuidae > Agrochola > Agrochola lychnidis. The sequence goes on along the minus strand of OY796868.1, from coordinate 8,364,810 downwards.
CTAAATCATTAACACTACTCGTTCAGACGTCATCTTCAGTATAAAATCGTTAAAAGTCAGCTATCGTCCCCTTAAGGCTCGTACAGACCATCGCGAAATCGCGGGCGCGACACGGGTCGCGCTGGTCTACACGAGACTTTACTCTTTAAAAATGTTTAACAATATTTTGTATATATTCATTATATAATTATATTTGAAGACGATGCTCCTGGAATAAGACTACTATAATTTTTTTATTAAAAATGAAATAATGACAGAAAAAAAAAATGAAATGGACACATGGTGTTCACATATTTACAAGCATAAAAGCAGTAAAGTCACGTGATAAAGTTTGCGCACTGAATAAAAACTTATCCTGTAAAACAGATTACTTTATCGTACTAATTACCCCCTACCTATTTCCAGAGTGTAAGCGAGGTAGCTCTGGCAATGCCGGTGTCTCCCGGGTGGAACGAGGAGCTGCCTCAGGGGCCTGAGGACCTCTCGTGGCGGAGACTTCACATGTCCCGAGCCAAGTTGAAAGCCACTGCCACCACCTCGGAACTGCTGTCAGGTAAATAAATGAAATTTCATTATCATTATGTAAGTTTAATTAATAACATAACATCACGCCTTGCTTCCCCGAAGGGTTGGCCAGAGGTGTCCCTGTAACAGGTACACCCACATTTCGCCAGTTATGTTTAAGTCCCATGTAATAGGGGGCGAGCCTATTGCCATCAACCGGGCACAAATCCAGACTCCGAGCTGCTACTGAGAAATTTCAGATAGAAAAACCCAATAACACTTTGCCCGACCCCGGGAATCGAACCCAGGACCTCATGCTCAGCAGTAGCGCTTGCGACCACTAGACCAACGAGGCAGCCAAGTTTAATTAATATGAATGTATTTTACAAATAAACCTTCCGGAATTTATAGAGAACGAGGAAAACTGTTCCACCGTACCTAATACAGTTTATACTAGTACAGGGAAGTGTTCTGACAACCAAAATAAGTAGCGATCCATACCGAACAAAAAAAAAAAAACACTGGCACTCCGAGAGTGCCGAAAGAAGTGAAAACTTGAAAAAAAAAATCGGCACCGCTATAATCAACGCGTTAATGTCTTTTACTCCACGGTGTCGGTAAATTGCGTTACAGTGTCGCGAAATCAATGGTTTAGTCCCATTTTAAAAATGCCAAACGTTCCTAAAGAAGTTTTCACTTAAAAAATTGACCTACCTTTACTGCTTATTTGTAAATTACTTACTTGAATTGTGCAAGGTTGTTAAGCCTCTGAAGTAAATACAGAGAATGATTCTTCACTCATAGATTACAGAAAAACCTATAAGAAATCTATGGTCTTAAAATAACATGATAAATCTCTCAATAATGTGCGCACAAACTTACATTTGCAGTTGGAATGTATGGGAGAACATGTATTTCAACTACAATGTTAACTTTGTATTTGGGATAAATTCATCCCAACTACGGAACCGTTCATTGTGCGTAGTCCGACACGCACTTAAGAGGGCTTATACTAAAAGTAATATTGCAAAATTAATCAAAACATGTAAATATTTGACAGCTATTTGCGACGTTGCCAACTTTTAGTATAAGCCCTCTTAACCGGTTTTTTTTAAGACGTTCCGGAATAAATTCTAAAAACCGCATCAAAATCCATTGCCTATTTTAGAAGAACAACGCGATCACACAGACAGACACAAAAAGCGAATTAGTTTTATAATAGCTTAGCTTTATTAGTTTTAATAATAATTGTACTTAAGTAGTTAAATAGAAGAACATGGACTCTCCCAGTAAGTACTTAAATGCTTGTGTTATGTCAGAAGGTATTTTAGATGCCACACAATTAAAATTAGAAAGGAAATTTATGTTTTTCCTTGTACAAGCCCATGCGCAAGATGTCTTTCCCGATTAGTTAGGTAAGGAATTTGAAAAGGGACTGGTCCAACTGTTTTATATGCAGTGCACGTTATCGAGGTCAGCAAAGGATAATGTCACATTTTATGCGTAAGTATAATGTTTTTTACGTGAGGGAGATATCAATTATTAGAAGACGGAAAGGAGTTTCAAAGTTCCCAAATACCTGAACTGAATAAAACTGACATTTTCTCCTCTTCCGAATGGATCGGTGAAGAAAAACGTATATTATCGACCCGAGCGAGAAAATTGTTTCAATCGAATCTTAGATAGAGGGGATTACCCGGTAGTTAGTTATAAAGGTCAATAGGTACCTGTGTAAAACCTCGTGCAAACAGGCGCGATGCGATGGCGCGACACGACTCTAATAAAACAATTTCTAAGAAAATTTCACGGTAGAACAATTACCGGAGTCGCGCGACAACTCGCGCTAGTCTGCACGAGTCTTTATGCAAAAGTATGTTAGATTTTTTTAGGTAGGGCATCTCGTGGTTGACCTCTGAGATCATGACTACTTAACCGGGCTTTCCTGTGGGTGCCTTAAGTTACTACACTTAAAACCTCCAGCCAGGGGTTATTCAACTATACTAATTAAAACTAGGTGAACGCTCGCTAAGGGCACTTCCTGTGGGGTACGAACCTCGGCTTAGGGCGTCAACCGGAGGGAGGACATCAAGGATGGGACGGGCTGGATCAAAGTTTTGATCATGATTATTAGTCGGGGAATTTAAAGCTACGTGCTCAACTGCAACAACTGCTGGCACCTCGTTATCGAGCAGAATTAGAAGGGAAATCTGGTTGCTTATGATGTTTTTCATAGTGTTAGCTGCATATTTTACCGATTAAAATAGGGAATTTGAAAAGAGACTTCTCTAAGAGTTTTGTATGCAGTGTATGAAGAAGTCAACAGAGTATAATGCCATTATACGATGACGAGACGAGACTAATTTCATGTTCTTGGCTTGTGGCTAAGTAATAACAGCCGCACGGGTCGATCGATCGGGTTAAGCTATGTTTGCCGTGTTTGATCCGTGGATAGGTGACCATCTATATACACCAAGACCTCTCCGTGCCTCGGACAGCTCGTTGTTAAGCCGTTGATCCCGGCTGTCATACGTCGATCTTTAACAGTCGTTACGGGTCGTCAGAAGCTCGAAAGTCTGACAACCAGTCTTACCAAAGGAGTATCGTATTACCCAGTAACTGGGTTGAGGAGGTCAGATAGGCAGTCGCTCCATGTAAAATACCGGTATTCAGCTGCATCCGGTTAGACTGGAAGCCGAATCCAACAGAGTTGGGAAAAGGCTAGGCAGATGATGATCGAACAAAGGTAAAGCTTGTATTTTCACCTTTCGGTGGTCCTTCATACCTAATCGTCGTCGATTTGGGTAATTATGTGGTTGTTACCAACCTTAGTCAAAACTTGAAAAATATCAATAAGCTTAAAAAAAACAGTGGCATTCCGGGAGTACCGACAGAAGTGAAAACTTGAACAAGATCGCCTTGGTGGAAGAAAAATACGTGTATAGAACATTGATCCGTAACCTTATCTAAATAAAGAGCACAATCGCGTTTACAAAAAAAAACTTTCAAAATCTTTAAAGTAAAAATACTTGCACAGAACATTGATCCGTATCGTAATATAAATAAAGAGCACAATTGCGTTTACAAAAATGAGATGTCGTTACAGAGTCGCGAAATCAATGGTTTAGTCCCATCTCAAAAATGCCCAACGCGCCTAAAGAAGTTTTCACTTCAAAAACACGTTCAATATTCCAGGTTTCGCAATGGTAGCAATGGTGGAACTCCAGATCAACGAGCCGACGAACGTCCCCGAATGGCTGTTCGTGATGTTCGCAGTCTGCACGACGGTTCTCGTGGCCGTACATATCTTCGCACTGATGATATCGACGTACTTGTTGCCGAATATTGATGCTGTCAGCAAGATGGAGATGCCCAGAGCGCCTGCGAGTGCGCTGAGAGACTCGCCTCATGAAAGGATGAGGGGATTTATCGAACTAGCTTGGGCTTTTAGTACTGTTTTAGGTAAGTGTTGGAAGATCCTCAAATACTTTTAGTAGGTAAGAAGTAATTCAGTAGGTATAATGTCCCTCGGGTATCATCGGATTTCCGAATACAAACGAATGCTAATTTCCGTGTCCATAAATTATTAGATTTATCGTATATAATTATTTGAATTCAGAACTAAGTACTTTATTGTTGTTTTGTTTTGATTTCGGTGTGAACTATATAGAGCTGTAAAACTATTTTCCTATCTGTCGTGCCTGTGACTTTAGCGGCTTTCCTCCCATTTTTTAATAAATTACATTAAGTTAAAAGAGTATTAATAACTCTATATACTTCCAAGTCGATTGAGAGCTTCCGGTCTGCACCAAGTGCAAAGGGCAACTGATAGAAATCCGACGACTGACGAAATACGAGGTATGCCGAGGGACATTAAGAACATATTTGTGCTGTATATAATGTAGCAATCCCATCAGTCTAGTTCTGTCTTAGGTGCGTTAGAATTCCCTCGATATCTTGATTCATAAGTCATAACTTTGCGACTTTTGGGGAAGCGACTGTAAATTTTTACCCTTACCTACGGCGAAGCAAAAAGGAGGGTTATGATTTTGACCGGTATGTATGTATGTATGTTCATCTGTTACCTCATAACTTCTAAACTACTCATCATAATTGGACAAATGAGGTATATGGGAATATGGCGCCCTCTAGAGGACAAAAAGTCATGAATTAAAAAAAAACGGAGTCACAGGTGTTACTCCTGATTTTTAACCGACTTCCAAAAAGGAGGAGGTTATATGTTCGACGCGTATGTTTGTTTTTTTTTTTTTTTTAATGTATGTCCACCGATTTCTCCGTCAATTGTGGACCGATTTTGAAAATTCTTTTTTTGTTTGAAAGAGTGTGCTCTCGAATTGGTCCCATATAAATTTTATTAACTTTGCTTGGATAGTTTTTGAGTTAGCTACAAAATACGTATTTTTTTCCCACTTAGTATGTAGATGATATGATAAGTTTCTGTCACTGGTAGCAGGTAGTGGTATTCGAATATGTGTGGTGTAGGTACCACAACTAAAAAGTGAAAAATAAAAACTTTTTACAAAAAAAAACAACCGACCTCCAAAAAGAACACTACAAAGTGAAAAATAACTTTAATTTCGGAAGTCGGTGACAAAAAACGAAAATACAAAACCCAAGACACCGACTTCCGAAATTAAGTTATTTTTCACTTTGTAGTGTTCTTTTTGGAGGTCGGTTGTTTTTTTTTGTAAAAAGTTTTTTATTTGTCTGTCTGTGATGTCTTGTTTATACTTTTTTAGATTACTTTTTTTGTTGTATTTGGGTTTTAGTTTTATAAATTTTATTTTTATTGCATAACGGATAGGTTCTCTTGTCCTATCACGAGATTTTCGTCTTTTGTGAGGATAATAAAATTAAATAAGAGCACACATACCTAACCTAATGACCAATAATATCTATGCATATTGGTCGAATCTATGTAAACTTGGTGTCATGATGTTACTGGTTGCTTTCGTTAGCGTTCGCTCATCGACTCGACCATTTTGATACGAGTTGCGAAGACTGTTTCGGAACTCCGCTTTTGACTGTATTTGTGGACCTAAAACGGCCACATTAAGCAATTCCTCTAAAAGCAATTCATTTTCTGAATTCCCAGCAGACCATTAGCAATTCCTCTATGGTGACACATATTAGCAAAATCATGTAAATATAGCCGCATGAAAAAAATTAAGACCGTAATATTACCGGTTAATTTTTCCTTCTAGTTTTTATTAATCATATATATATTTTTTATTTCTACAGTTTAAATGTTAATTCATTATAACTATGTACAAAACTGACAAACAGATGAATTGCATAATTAAATGAATTGAACGCAGATAATTTATTATGAATTGTCTGTTTGCGACATCTGCCAAAGCGACCGTTTTAGGCCCCCTGTACCTCGTTTTATATGATTTTTCTACGGTTTCCAGGTCTCTTCCTATTCCTGGTGGAGATAGCGATCCTGTGCTGGGTGAAGTTCTGGGACTACTCGTTCGCAGCCGCCACCGCCGCCACCGTCATCGTAATACCAGGTACAGTGATACCACTTATCATTCTGTGAGTGCTCTCTCTCTCTTTGTCTATATCTGTGGTCTGTGTATCAGGTATGTTATAACGTCATTATTCATTCTGTATTACTTATCCGCTAAAACCCCGTGGTCCCTCATGAGTGACCAAACGTCAAAAACTCACACAAACGTCAAGCCCCGTGGTGGATCATTAGTGACAACTCACTCATGCGACTTATACATCTATATCTGCTGTTAAATAATGGCTAATATCGTCTGTGGGCTGTTTTGCTGTATGGCCTGACGGATATTCTCGTCAATTAGAACTTAAAATGACAGATAAGACCGAAAAATTCTGAAAAATGTCGAAAGTGACGTATGCGCTTGTCAGTGTCAAACCGCGGGGCTTGACGGTTTTGACGTTTTGTTTCTCATGAGAGATACCGGGCCTGAGACTAAGCTATATAAACCTGCTGGAGGCTACTAGCACAGAAAATACAAATACTGGAAATGTTCTACGCCTTTCTCTACTTTTTAACCTAACTGCATGTAAAACATGGATATGCATCTGTAGTTGTGTGACTGACACTGTCATGGCCACCATCAGGGAATTTAATTTTGATAACACAAAAAAATTGTCGCTAATTATTCGTAATTTGTCGCCAAATATCAGAATTTGTCGGTCACTGGTTCAAAAGTTATAAGGTTTTATAGGTGGCTGATCTAGGGAGCATCTCCCCAGCTTGGCACAATTGAATCTCAAAAGCTAGGCCACCTAGCGAAGATCTGTTTTCTCCCAAATTTTGTCGCTAATTAAACGCAATTTTTCGCCAAGTCACAGATTTAGTCGGGTTTAAGTTTAGAAGATATAATGAGTTTAATTTGTAAGTATAGTCTCAGAGCTAGATCGAAGATTTTTCATAAACTCTTCCATCTAGCTCTTGGACTATACTTAAAAATTGTATACCTACATATAAACCCTTATAACTTTTGAACCAGTGACCGACAAATTCTGATATTTGGCGACAAATTTCGACTAAACAGCGACAATTTTTTTGTTATCAAAATTAAATTCCCTGATGGTGGCCATGCCAGTGTCAGTCACACTCTGTAGTTTTATATAACATGACTAACAACAAGACTGCATGCCTATCGGGCCGATCGAAACAAAGTATATCTACTTATAGATTTTAAAAGCTACCTTTTAAGATTTAAATTGCTCTTCCAAGATGATAATTTATTTAGCACGGACTGCGCCCCGCAGTTTCACCTGTATAAGTGTCGATCCCGTAGAAATATCGGGATAAAAAGTATTCTATGTCCTAGCCTAGGTTATGGTATACCCATGCGCCAAATTTTATCCAAATCCGTACGGCCGATTTAGCGTGACAAACCAACAAACAAACTCACGCACATACCGTTTCACATAGGCATACAACTACAGTTACAAAAAGAGCTGCAAACTGTTATCTTTTCTTCCTAAATTATTTTTTTGTCACCTTTTGTAAACAATCGGATCGTCTCAATATCTAATACCTTTAAACGAGTAATTCTTGTATAAATATATATATAATCTGAATCTCGGAAACGGCTCCAACGATTTTCATAAAATTTTGTATGCAGGGGGTTTCGGGGGCGATAAATCGATCTAGCTAGGTTTCATTTTTCATAAACTACAAAAAAAAAAGAAACCGATCAATGCTCGGTCATCCAGATATTTGTTAATAATAACAACAGTGTAACAATGGTAGATATACCAATAAATAATTAAGGGAAAGAGCGAGATAGCCCCAACACAAGTATTATCAATTACTTACTGGAGATGTCTCATTTATAATTCATGTAACTTTTGGGACAAATAAACACTTTTCATTTTCAACTCACTTTTGCATTTATAATATTACCTACTCCATTTGAAATAAAATTAGACATTTAAACAAACCTTTTTTACAGTCCGTTCAACCGATTTTGACTTCTATACCGTAGTCATAAGGATGGCATTAAAAGCAAAAAAGCGGTTACAATACCAACTGTTTACTGCAGCTGCCATTTGTCATGCCACCATCGCAATAGAAGTCAAAATCGGTTGAACGGACTGTAAAACAGATTTAGTTAAGCCTAATCTTATTTCAAATGGAGTAGGTATAGTTAGGATTGATCATAGACAGAGATGCCGTAACACCTCGGTTTGTTTTCTTACACACTTTTCGTTTTCTCTCTTACCAACGACGAATTTCTCCTTCGTATCGGTTTTTTTTATTTTGCCACCGATGCGTCCATTTTGTCACTTCCTAGAATCTTAATCTAAAAGTTATTTTTTCTTTTACAGTATTAATCGTCTTCGTGGCGTTCGCGATTCATTTCTATCATTCTTTGGTGGTGCAGAAGTGCGAGACTTCGGACCAGGACATCGAACAGCTGGAAAGCATGAAGAGAGACCTGGACACTGCTACCGTCAAAGTTAATATGTTCTAATGATGTGGCAGCCTTGAAATGAGTCCTTTGACAGCGGAAATTAAAAGACATTTTAGTTAGACAATGGGATATTTCTGATCGTTCAGGACCCTTTTGCATGGTGATATTTTGCCCTATTAAAATAGTAGAGCACCGTGCAATTAAATTGTGGTCAGAATTTTATGTGACGAAACTGACAAATGCTGATAATAAGTGGTCAGATTTGCGATAGCCCTGCTGACATTCCCGACGATAATGTATGCTAAAAAGCCAGTATATTTTCAAGTGTCATTGCCGAGGTACAGTTTTCTTATAGTAATTGTTCCCTGTGATATAATATGTCCATATGTGAACCTTTGATATTATATTATAATCTTTTAAGCGTGTAGTGTCCCGAGATATCGAATATTATTATGTTACAAACGCAACGACTTTTAAAACGAATTAGATTCCGATATTTTAAGACTTTAAAGTACTAAGATGACGAAAAAAACTATCTTAAAGCCATGTAAAAATAAGGTCTGGTACCTAATTACTCTAATTAAAGGGAAGTAGACCCTAAGTAGACGTACATACAGAAAAATTTTCTGTGTTAGCTATTCCACATAATTATTATTAGCACTTACAAGTTGTGACGTAAGTGCAAAACTACCCACATGAATTACAAATCTTTTGAGTGCTAATTACTGATGAGGAATTGTGGACACAAACACATGTTCTACGTGCATGATACACGTTCATAGACGTGTCATATAAAAAGATATAATTATCATACACTTGAGAAATCTCTAAAGCAAATAAGCGTAGGCAGATAAGCACATTACAAGTCTCAAAGACAATTTAATTATTATAAGAAATGTGTAAATATTTAAAAAGAGATGACTAATAAGTAGACTAAAAGACAACCTAGTTATTTTTATTTATAAAACTATCAGGAGTGTTAAAATTTCCAAAAGTACAATGAGATTTAAATTTCTACCTTATGTCAACGTCATAAGGTACAAAATTGATGTGCTTTTGTCATATTTTTATATATATTTTATAATGCTGACTGTGTAACTGATATTCAGATTATTTGCCAATAAAGATCTTACTTCTCTAGGAATTTCTGTATTATAGTATTGAAATATTAAAAAGATTGTATTTTTTTTTAATATTTCCATCAAAGAGTCTTCCAGATTTTTATTTAGGTAAGTAATGTACAATTAGAAAGACTGTAAGGGGAGAATCTAAATGAAAAATAAATAAGTAAATAGAATTTGTTTAGAATCATTAAATGTATGGACCAACATAGTGAATGTATACTTCAGAGGTGTTGAACCAGTATTTATAATGATGTGAATTTGTTAATAAGAGTATGTTAAGAGATAAATAAATGAAATAAATATGTTGAAAACATTGTTTTTTTTTACACCAATATAGATGGCAAGTGACTGGATGGGTCAGGGTCAGTGACGTCATCTTCAGCAGCCTTATAGCAGTCCACTGCTGGAAAAAATATTGACGGCGAAAAGTTATAAGTGCAAATGGTGCCGATTCCCTTGTTCACAAACTAAACTAAAAAGTTCAGTGCATCCTTTTCTTTCTATTTCATTAAGAAAAAGACAGAAGATAAATTTTAGTTTAGTCCTGTCAAATTAATCAGCGCTTGACGTAAATTGATGTAATTTTAGTTGGCATGTTTTTAATCACGTCTAAACTTGTACTGAGTAGTGACAGGCGTCGATTATTTTGACAGGACTAAACTAAAATTTATCTTCTGTCCTTTTCTTAATGAAATAGAAAGAAAAAGATGCACTGAACTTAAATTTAGTTTCGTTTGTGAGCAAGGGAATCGGCACTATTAACTTCTAAGAAAAAACTTACAAGGCAGATGTGAGAGGAAACGCTGGGAGGGGGCGCTTTTTACACTGACCTTTTTTTTTTGGGTGGGAAATTATCAAATAACTTCTCCGCGTTAGACTTACTGACTAAAACCCACCCGTGTTCCTTCAGTTGCCATTTTGCCAGGAGCCACGGTATCCCTTTCGGACTTTTCCGCAACCCGGGCATCGGCCCTAGCGGACCCCGTCAGTGTCAGTTCTGCTGATATCTCTTTGAGGCGCGCGTGGAACAACACGCCGTCGACCCGGGCCTGGTCTTTATCGGACGGCAAGCTACCCATTGCTCACCATCAGCAAGCCCGCGCCTACGGTGGCCGGGAATCGGCCTGCGACTCCCGACGCCCAGGGTGGATCCTACGGCGGTTAGGAGCGTGAGGGCGCGAAATTTGACTCTCCCTCACACGTTCCGCCTCCTCCTTTGCGAGCATTAGTGCTTCGCAGGAGGTGACGGCCTCCCATGCCCTCTCGCTCCATACCATGGCTTGGACTAGAGCCGGACGCGAGATCACCGCCGCCGATCGTCCCCACGAGGACACGGCGATGCCCCGCCCAAGCCGGGCAGACCACCGTGTCCGCCGGACGATCCACACAATGGTGACACCCGGGCGTTTCCTTATCCTGAACTGAACTGACCTGCACCCTAACTCACAATCTGTTTCATTTTGACAGTTCAACAACATTCATTGCGTTAATAACGTTGCTGAGCAGACAAATTTTTCGAACATATGAAGCAATGGATTAGCAATATCCTTCAAAATGATTCAGATTACGATTCACTCCGATATCTATGGTTAATTGTTTAGTCTGTAAATATGTAGGATATCGGAATCACTTTTACTTCGAGCGATTTCTATGGCCAATTTTGGATTCACTGAGCTCATTCGGGGAACGGAAGTGCTTTGGTGATCAGTAACAATAAAAAACCAAAATAAACATAGTTACCTTACATTTATTTCTAAAGACAAGCAAGTACAAAATCTTCCATCCTTACACACACTTCTAGCACACCTTACAAACCAGGTCTTAGAAAGTTCTTGTCAAACATCAATGCTGCTCATTAACTCTATCAAAGGCCCCTGCATCTATGGGCCCGCAACTCTGTGGGCCCGCATCTCTGTGGGGCCCGCAACTCTGTGGGGCCCGCATCTCTGTGGGGCCCGCAACTCGGTGGGACCCGCATAAATGTGTGACGCGCACTTCTGTGAGCCTCAAAATACGCTACTGGTTCGTCACAGCATTGATGTTTGCCAATAATATCAATTATTTATGTATTATACAAACACTAAACCTAAGGATACATTCAAAATTATGTGCGATTGATATTACAGTGTTTTTATATAAATCAAGTCAAAGTACATATTTAACTTCAATTATTATTTAATCTTGACAATTATTGTTAACTGGTGTAATACCTAACAATCGGTCTTTGGCAGACGACGGACAGGCGCTGAAATTTTTTGGAGCAAAGGTCTAATTAGTTCGTATGTGATATGATAATGTTCAGCGCTCAATCCTGCCGTTTGCATGGCTCATTTGATTTTTCGTAGATTATGTCAACACGTAATATTTTTACAGAAAGCTTCATACATGCTTAATTTTATTCAATTATTTCAGGATATTCAAGATTAAGGATACACAATTAAGTAGTTAGTATATTTAACTACACAAATTCTAGAAAAGTTAATCTTCGACAATCGCAAATGTACGTAAAGTGTGTTTTTCTTTACATGTCAATTTGGTGATGTTGTGTTATGTTAAATTTAATTTATGTAGTTCTAAGACTGGTTTTGAGAACATAAATGGTAAATTCGTAGCAGTTTTAAGGTATTATTAATTTTAAAAAAACAAACAGAAAGGCGTGTTTGTTTACAAAATAAGTCAGAAAGAAAAATACACTGTATGTTGCTGTACTTAAAGATTAAAATCAATGTTCTACACTTATTAAAAATGGGGCATTTTATTTGTGCACAATATTAATTACTATGTAAATAGGAAAACTTGAGTTAGATTTTGTAATACATAACAAGACTATTAGGGCCTGCACACACTGGCGGACGGTAGGGGAGCGCATCAAGGGGGATTCTTCTATCCGTCAGCGCATACTGACAGGAAAAATCTTCTGCGATACCGCGAGCGTTCGCCGGTATGCTCCAAAGTCGATCACAGAGTATTGAAATATATACCTTATTTCGATTGGATAAGTAGACCTGGCAGACTCCAGCGCATACCGGCGCTTACCGCCGCGGTATCCTCCAGCGTGCTCTTCAATGCTCCAGAGAAACTGCGCTGCAATGCTCCAAGGTCGATCACCGAACATTTAAATATATACCTTATTTCAATTGAATAAGTATTAAATTTAATTGATAAATATTAAATCCAAAAGATAAATTTAAAATCCTCTACCGTCCCGTCCGCCATTCTGCGCAGGCCCTTAGGTGCCACATTTATATTGTAATATACTTAAACAACAAAACAGTTATCTACCATTATTTTTTTAACATTTATAGCTCGCAAAAAGTACGAAGATAATATCCAATTATTTCCTGTAAATATATCTGTATCATTAAAAATATTACTACACAAACAAAAGAAACTTCCATCTTCCAATATTGACAAAAAGTAGAGCGAAAAAAATACCAAGCAAACTACAGCTACAATGCAAAACATAGATACTTAACACATTAATATGATATCGACTTACATACAATCTTCATAAAGGTACACAGTGTCTGAGTCTTATACAAATATTTTACATCAGTATCACATCTCAACATCATCTATTGACTGGTGGGCGGCAACTAGGAGTCCATTTCTTCTCGGCTGCTTTTCTTCATCCTTTTTCTCATCCTCTTTTAGTTTTGCTAGGATACTCTCCCTGGGCTTCCAAACTACGAGAGACATGTGTGGCTTCTCCAGTCTACAAAGAAATGACGAGGGTTATATAAATATTGTGGAAACAACCTCATTGTTTGAGAGTGAAAGTGTGTGTAAACCAGTACCCTAATTGCGTAACTTATTTTCGTAAACAATTATGCCTAATTTGTTTCATTTTGACAGTTCAACAACATTGATTGCGTTATTTACGTTGTTGAGCAGATTTTTTTTCCAACTTATGAAGCAATGGATTAGCAATCTGTTTCAAATCGAAACAGATTGTGATTGTATTGTATTATTACGCAATAAAATTAGGGTACAGTTTTAACTCAATTTTATTTTAGTGAAATTTCATAGGAAACTGAGTTTCTATGATTGAGCTGTTTTCATTACAGCGTTTGGACGCACGATTAGGGTTATCATCCGTCGGGACATGTTCGGCTTTTTAGCCCCCCGTCCGACTTTTGCCTGGCTTCGTGATTTGTCTGGACTTTTTGAATGAAGGATTTTTTTTAAATAGAAAAAGTATAAGTAATTATTACTGAAAAATTTAGTTTAAAAAGTTTAATGTCTAGTTTTTTGCCAATGGGTTTTTGTCAGAGGTTATCAAATTTCGAAATGGTAACCTTACGCACTTAGGGGTGGGTCGTTACGTGATTTTAGCGAAACGTAACGTAACTAGTGACTTCGAAGGCGTCACCTGTTTTGAAAACTAGTGATTTTAGTAACTAGTTATTTTTCAAATTCTATTTGGTGAGTTATTTGTGAAACGAAAATATAAATGATCTACGTAATACGTTATAGCTTTTAAGTTTTTAGAACGAATACGTTTTTGTTGCTACCTACATATGCAGTTACATTATTAACGTAATAATAAAGTTATTACGCGCTAAAGAAACAACATGCGCTCGCAACGTACTTTTGTTTCGTTTCACTCCTTTCATTCGATCACTGCATTGTGATGTAACTATGAAGTTACAAAAATCACGTGTTTATGTGTGAGTTGAAACTAGTTATTCGGCTTCATGCCCCGTAGCCAGTTATTGTAAATAGTGACGTAAAATAACGCCCATACCTACGCACCACCCGAACAGGATGTGCAGATGCAGCTAACAGCATCACGAAACACCACACATGAGCACAGTTTACTCAAATTACTTTAAAACTTTTACAGAAATATGCGGTTGACGGCATCACAAAACTCTAAACATGACCAGTTCACTGAAATTACAACTTTTATAGAAATATGCATCCTATTTCTTGCTTCGTAAGTTCGACATTCTATAGTTCACGCCTCTCGCTAAAGTACCTACCGAAATGCTAACACTTAGCCTTTATGTTTGGTGCAACATTTTAAGAGGTTATGGATCTCAAAATGGTTTCACTTTTTGCAGTAATGTGTGCAGGAAACATTGCTTAGTAGTTAGTAGAAATAATTAATTAATTTAAGTCTGACAAACGATGAAAATGAAGTTAATTATAGAAAATTGCGTCATAATATGAAATTGGAATGCAATGCAGTGAAACAATGGCTTAATTAACTATCTAATTTAATTGAATAATGGCATTCACATCACATCTTTCTAAAGTGTAGTTTAAATAACAAAATATGACTTGAGTAGCGTAGTAGACAGTAATTTAGAGCTGTGGATTTTTATTTCATGGCAAAGACTTTTCTACCTAAATGAGGTTTTTATTCAGTTAGATCCTGACAATATTAGACATCTAAGACTGACTGACCATGAGAATTTCAATACAATAGAGACAGGGTCAATTTGAAGTAGTCTTTATGTCAAGGTAAATAGAAACTACAAAGGATTTCATTGTTGTCTTTTTGAATTGTATGCAATCACTAAGATTATGCAAAAAGGTTTTAATAAATTGCATATGAATGGTTACTTCATTTATAAAGGTTTTGAAAGTGGAACTAGTGCTGGTTATTTAACGGCGCATCATTTATGTGTGGTGACCAATGCTCAAGTTGTTTCTAAATGAACATAGAATGATCTGCCCCACTGTAATACAGTACAGGTATCGGCGCAGTTTCAGTTCGACTTTGAAGTAGATTTTTTGGTCTATTTGGCGGTGGGAGGGAGGTATGACGGGGGAACCGGCCGGCGCCAGCGACTTATTGGTCATTCAGTCGCCTTCCACTGTTATGCGTGGATGTAACATGCGCGAATCTCCCCACCACTTTCGCCGAGCACTCTATAACCGTGCTAGTAACTACATCAACTGTAATGACAGATTAGCCGGAGAACGCTTTTATGGTGTACATAATAAAGAGTATAAAATATAATATTTTATTCTTTTGCCATTAAGGAGGGCAATAACATAACAGTCTTATATTTACTGTGGGACTGATGATACGCCTCACCTTTCAATAAGCGCCGCAGGCAACAGTGGTTCCTCCTGCAACTTCTTCAGTTCCTCAGACAAAACTATTGTGTGACCCTTCAGCTTCTCGCTGACTGGTTCCATGCCTACATCCATGACTTCATCAGCTGCTAGTGAGTGCGGAGTGTATTCTGACGATATGTGGAGGCTATTCATGTGAGCAGCCATTTTCTCTTCCGTTATTAGTTGCTTTGCTGGTCTGTAACGAGAATAACCTATTAAATAGTGATCTATGTAAAAGATCTTACATAAATATAACATTAAATCATGGTATGCATGTATGACCAGATGTATTTACGTAAATGAAGCAAGAGGGGTTTGTAAGGATCATAGCAGGTGTAATTTCTGGCTACCCCCATGGAAAGAGGGCAAAAGATCTTCTTACAAAAGAAATGCTTTTGACAAGGACATTAATTGTTGTAAGTCTAATGTGATATAAACAGAACTACATACCAAAGTAGTGGGAGGTCTATTTTTGTTTACAAGTTTCTGTGATTTGAGCAAGAAACTGAGGCGAAGAGCATGAGAATAAAACGGGTTTTTCATTAACATAATCTGGAAAGACCATAGCATTAGACAAAATGCTCTGTTCCATATTTTGTTTGTTAAAGTACTACGCAATTTAAGAAAGTATAATCAAATGAATACTTACACGCCCGGTTCGACATCCAAACTCTTTCTCTTGCAGTGGATTACAGGACTAATCTTCTGCTCCAATGCTGGATGCTGACCAGTGAACTGTACCAGTTGAGGCGGTGAAGACATGCCCCATGGCAGCCCCTGCACGTTCCACGGCGCCCCCGTAGGTGCAGGCATTGTGTGCGGCTCCGACATCCCACGATTGAAAGGCATTGACGACGCCAGTGCTTGATGAGCAAACATTTGTTTTGCCAGTTCATCTGACTGATTATACGGAAAACCGGGATACCCATATATATCCATTTTCACTGGAGTCAAAATTGCACAATCTCAGCAAAAATATCCTCGATTACCTGGACTTCCAGGAAGATTTTTACGTTCTTATTAACACTCACAACAACAATATATCGACACAAATTGACAGCTGACTTTTTAAATCATAAAGAAGAATGTTCTTGAAAATTCTACTATTTTTCAAGTAATCTTTTTTTTGCACTGGCAAAATACGATATTTAGTCGATTTCTTATTCCTTCCTTTTCCCCTCCGTGCCTCGGTAATCGCGTTAAGCCTTTGGGTTTCGCTATTATTCAATGGTGCTATTCAGCTGCATTTGGTTAGACTAGACCCCAATGTATGTAGTTGGGAGAAAGCAAGGTCTTGAATGTAAATGTAATGATGAGTCGATTTCTATCCTCGCCTGTATTATAATAAAATATAAAAATAAACAATCATTTACTTGGGCCTCGCAAATCGCATAATATCCAACACGTCATAGAATGATATGCATAAGTACCCTTTGCTTTTCTTCGATATCTATTAGAAAATTGAATTAGAGAAGTTTACGGCCATGAATACCGATTAAATCGATTTAATAAACTTCGAAGAAATTACTTTTCACGGATGGTGCATCACTATTTGACAAGTAAACCACGAAGTCAAACAAAAAAATTAAAAAATAATTTTGCGCCTTTCACTTTCGTGTTTATAATAAAATCATATTTATTTTGCTAAATTATGTTCTCACTTTGTGTTAACTTTAATCAGTGAATGTTATGTAAATAACTATAAACAATGCTCGTAGTTTTATAGGCAGGAGTGTCCTAAAAACCTGCAAAATGGGCTTGGACTTTGATGTCTTTGAATTTTGCAAAAAACTGCGGCAAAACCGGCCTCCGCCGTATCAGTGTCCTTTAGAAAAGTGTGACAAGGTGTACAAGAGTTTATGTGGGCTACAGTATCACTTGGTTCATTATGATCACGATAACCCAACCCCGGCGACGCCAGCGGTATCTAGTCATCGGAAGAAGGGTAGAGGCAGGGCGGCCGTGCCAACGGGCGACATCGCTCTTCAAAGTCCACCGAAAGAAGCTCTAACTTTCGCTGAAGCTCAAAAAGTAGTCCAATTTGAGATAGATGGCAAAATCAGCAGAATCCCAATTGACCAGCCTCTGCCAATTATATCTTTGGAAGAATGGGAGAAGACAAATGCTGAACTGGAGAAACCTTTACCTATTGTGGAACCTCCAGCTGAACCTCATGTCAAATTACCTGAAGCAAGCTTCAAGGTATGGTGCATTGATTTTTGTCATAATATTATTAATTTTTTTACTTCAAAGTTATGTTTATTTATCACAAAAAATGATGATTAAATAACTCAATTATACAGTCTTTTTATTGGTAGAGACTTATGGTTTTTATGTCTGCTATGCACAGCAAGATTGACTCATTTAAAATTGCCAGATGATTAATAATCATATATTTATATTAGCCTGAAAGTCAATGAAACTTAGATTGAAAGACTTATTTTAGTTATTTCTAGAGAGCTACCACTATTAACACCAAGCCTCTGTTGCATAATTACTGTTACTAGAACTGCAGTTTCTTGCCCATTCTTCTCCATAGGAACCTACTACGCTTTGGAATGGGCAACTAGCTTCATCTTTCTGACTGACCGACCCCTTAACAATTCAAAAGTACCTTTAATTGGTTTATTTGAAATAAATGCTTTGAGTTTGCAGATATTTGTCAGATTTCAAAAATGTTACTGGCATAATATGGGTTGGATGGAGGTGGCCCTGGTAAAGGATGCATGGAAGGATTTGGGGGAGGCCTTTGCTCAGCAGTGGGACAATGTAGGCTAACATTTAAAAAAAATGGGTCAATTTTCTGCTTTTATTTGACAGATATGGGACTTAAACATAACTGGCGAAATGTGGGTGTATTATAGGTACACCTCTGCCTAACCCTTTGGGGATTACAGGCATGAAGTTGTGATATGCTTTTACTTGACCTAGTCAACGTTTTTTTCTTTTAGACCATCTACAAGGCTCATCAAAAAGTAATGATAATCGGTTATTTTTCTTTTTGCTCGGCACGTATGGGTCCTAGCGTTATGTTAAATAGCCTGTAGCCTTCCTCAAGACTTGGGCTATCTGAAGGAAACTAACTGATTGTGAATAATTGAAGCAAATGGAACTTGGAAAAAACAGTATAATCACAACAATACAAATTAAAGGTACAGAGCAAAAGACACAAAGAAGCAATGTCAATATGACAGCAGATATTGCCAGATGACAGCTATTGGCTTCATATTTGGTTACGTTCCATTTCAACACTATCAAATGCAAAAAGATTTTTTCAAATCCGACTGGTAGTTCCAGAAATTAACACGTTCAAACATACAGAAAAAAACTCTTGAGCTTTATTATTAGTATAGAAAATATGAACCAATTATCATTACTTTTTGATCAGCCTAGTATACAAAGTGGAGACGATTATAAATTAAACTGCGTAATCTAATGACGTTTTTAGTCCGCATACGAAAATTCAATCAAATATATCCAATAGTTTAGTCACTATAGCTAGTCAAAGATTGGCAAAACCCATAGTCAGCACATCACAACCATTTAGTTGGTTTGAAAAAAAATCACTTTTTTAATTTCGATGCTAGGATTTATTTGATGGTTCCAAAATACTCTTATGTATTAGTATTGCCAGTGTTTTCATTTATTGTCGTATTGTTGTCTCCGCATTGTATATCTATCTGACTTTGGCTTAGTCATCCTCGAAGATCTACATTTGAGAGCATTCTTGGTATTTCTTTTGAAACTGGAACATGAGAATCAAAATGAAATACTTTAGGAAAAATTCCTTGCCCTGAATAATTCCTTGGTTTTAATGACAAAACTACTGTGTTATTCCTAAGGAACTATTTGATAGCCTAAGAAATAACTGGGTCAACTCTAGGCAGTTCGGGTTTGAGATATCTTTATTTCCCATAAGAAATTTCACTTACATGAGAAATATTTAACTAATTAAAAATAAACATAATTGATTAACGTACAGTTTTGGCAAAACATAAATAAATTAGAATACACAAAAATACTTAAAAAGTGTAGGGTAATCGCTAATAATTTAACACAGCTAAAACGTAAACATACACGGAACGCGCGCAACTAGATGTGGTATGTAATGTACTAAGGTGCGCTCACTTTATTTTCATTAAACATATGTAACTTTAAGCATTTCTTAAATATTGGCATAGATTTAGCATTTTTAATGGTTTTTGGTAGTTTATTATACAATGCAGCACCTTCGTACATCACATTTTTTTTGCCGTAGCTAGTGCGTGGTGAGTATAATTGTATGTCATCCGCATTTCTTAGCCTAATTTTGTGTATTTGATGTTTCTTTGTAAAATGTATTTGTGTGTGAATGCTTTTATTAAGTATTTTTCTTATTAAGATGCAAGTATTATATGTGTATGTGTGTGATATGTTCATTATCTTCGTTTCATTGTATATTTGTTGTGTTGGTGTACTGTAATCATAATGGAAGAGTGTCTTTATTAACTTATTTTGTGCTACTTGTAGCGTTTCTATATTGGTTTTGGCTGCTGTGCCCCATACTTCTATAAGATAATCCAGGTGAGGCTTTATAAGAGTGTTATATATACTGTAACGAACCTGGAGTGGAAGACATCGGACAACACTCCGTAGGGCTCCCGTGAGCGAAGTCAATTTCGATTTAACCCTCTCCATATGTGGCTTCCAGTTCAGGTGGTTATCCAAAATTAATCCAAGGTACTTTTCGTGATCAACTTCTTTGATAGGTTGATTATTTATGGTTAGTTGTGAATGGTGAGATATTTTTTTGTTTTTTGCTGCGAAAATTATGTAGTTGGTTTTGGCTATATTTATTGTGAGTAGATTGCACTGGAACCACATATTTAAAAGATGTAGATCATCCTGAGCGTCACACATAACAGCGTCTACAGAGTGTCCAAAATAAAATAAAGCTGTATCGTCGGCGTACAACGATACATCGCCTTTTAGTCCAACTTCATGAATATTATTTATATAAATTAGGAATAATAAGGGTCCCAAAATTGATCCCTGCGGAATGCCATAACTCACGATTTTAGGAATGCTTTGGGTTTCTTTAATCTTAACCACTTGAGAACGATTTGCCAGGTAAGATTTAAAGATATCAAGGGCACTACCAGTGATACCAATGTCATTTAGTTTCTTTAATAACAGTTTGTGACTTATTGTGTCAAATGCCTTTTTTAGGTCTATGAAAATTCCTAATGCTATTTGCTTTTTGTCGATACTTAGTTTAATTTTTGTAATTAGATCTACTGTTGCAGAAAGTGTATTGGATTTTGGCCTAAAACCGTATTGTTTTTTATAAAGAAAGTTTTGCGCTCTTAGATATTCATCGAGGCGGTTGTATAAAACACGTTCAAAAATTTTGGATAAAACTGGCAAGACCGAAATGGGACGATAATTTCCTGGATCCGATTTGCTTCCATTTTTGTAAATAGGGCTGACTTTGGCAATTTTGAGGCTGTCAGGAAAAGTTCCAAGCTCTAAATTTTTATTTATACAATTTGTTAGTTCACCTAGTATTAAGTCTTTTACGCATTTGATTGATTTAGTGTTTATACCGTCTAAGCCAGAGCTAGTGTTTAGTTTTAAGTTTTCAATTATGTTTTCTATTTCATTTATGGTGCATGGTGTTATTTGTGAAAGTGTGTCCAAGATTCCAGTTACCTGCGTTCCTTTAGTGTGGGTTAGATTGTTATGGTATTTATTGGGGATTTGACTAGCCAGAACTGATCCAATGTTTGAGAAAAAGTCATTAAAACACTCACAAATGTCTGTCTGATCAGTCAAAACTCCAGATGGCATAAAGAGTTTACTCGGTGCTGGTTGCTCTCTAACCTTATTCCTTGAGAGATCATTTATAAGACTCCACATTTTTTTTGGATTTTTCTTGCATTGATCAAAAGCATTTTAGTAATAATCACTTTTTGTTTGTTGTATATGTTGATTGACTTCATTTCTTTGATTGACAAATTTTTCCTGCAATAATTGATCATTCACTTTTTTTTGTGCATGTTCCACAGTATGTTTCTTTTATTTAAAAGATTTATAATTGTTTTGTTTATCCAATCTTGCCTGGGCGGATTCAATATTTTATATTTTGATATTTTGCTGATATTGACACTGGATAATAACTTTTGTTCAAGTAGTTGGTATAGATCGTCTTCGTTGGTGGTATTCCATTCTCTCACAGTTTTGTACAGCTTTTCATAATCTATAGCTTCATATTTTACTCTTTTAGGCGGTTCTGGTTCATGTTTCTTAACTTCTAAGTATATTTGATTATGATCCGACATAGCAGTTGCAATTATAGCAAGATGGAACTTGACGTCAGCAAGGTTTGTGCAAACATGGTCAATAATAGTTTTCGTTGTGGCAGTTTCTCGGGTACAATAGCTCTCCTCGACTTTGTTTAGAAGTCTATAACCACTAGTTTGTAGTTCTTCTTTATATTTAATTGCTGTCTGATCCAAATTCAGCACATTAATATTGAAATCCCCAAGTATTATTACTCTTTTTCGCTTTTGTAATTGCTTGGTGTATGTTTCAAGGAAGTTCTTGAAATTAGAAGCGTCTGGTTTACGATAGATGCCAGCTATGTCAAGGGAATACTTTTCAAGATGGATCCATACGTAGTGGTTGTCATCCAGGCATAGTTCCTCGATTAAGTGGTGTTTTAAGTTGTTGTGAGCGAAAATTGATACTCCGCCACCCCTTACGCAGTGTCTGTAGTTGTAGTAGTGCGTATAGCCAGGAATTTGAAGTCTTTTAGCTTCATCATCAGTTTTTATCCATGTTTCAGTAAGTATTATAATGTGTATGGTACTACGAAAAGATTCCACTACACACTTTAGTTCGTCCAATTTTCCTGGTTTTACGATACTGCGCACATTAGCATACAGGAATTTTATAGATTTGTTGCTCGTGGTAATATCATCATAGTTGTCAATCATTTGGTAAGTTATAAAGTCTTTTGCGTGAGAGTTTTGGTTATGGCTGGTGTCTATTGACTTCAGTTTTTTGAGGGAATTTGAATTACTTTTGGCACACCCTTAACATACTTAATTGTTAAGTTATTCTCGCCATTTTCAGATCGGCACTTAATTTCATCCTTAAGATTTTTCAGAAATTCTTGTTGTTGGGGTGTCTGATCCGAGTATATTTTGATATTGGCACTGTTAACTTCATTTTTGCTGCGTAAGATAGATATTGTCGTTTCTGATGTTTCAGTTACTTTATCTATAGGGAGATATTGGTACTGAAGTTTTAATTTATCTAGGAAAATACTAGGTTAAACCTAGAGAATATCATATTTCAGCAGCAATTTTGCTAGACAGCTTATCTACCTGTTGTTCCATTCCTAGGGGTCAATTAGAATATTTTCTATGTTCATTGTTTCTATTTCTCAATAAAAACATAACATGACGCCTTGTTACCCGGAAGGGTTGTGCAGAGGTGGTACACATTTCGCCAGTTATGTTTTAAGTCCCATGAAATAGGGGGTGAGCCTATTGCCATCACTGGGCACAAAACCAGACTCAAAGCTGCTACTGAGAAATTTCTGATAGAAAAACCCAATAACACTTTGCCCAACCTGGGAATCGAACCGAGGACCTCATGCTCAGCAGTAGCGCTTGCTACCACTAGACCTATGAGGCAGTCTTTCTCAATATTTAGTACCTAACCAAAATTTTTAAGACATGGCATAAAAGATCTTGGATCAACTTTTACTTATAAACTAAGCCTTAGTTTGCTGGCTAGTATGCTTCATGGAGCAGTACCTGTCTAGTCTGTTTACCCTTGGATGTATAAGGTGCCCAAGGTATTGAGCATCTTTTGAATTCAATTTAAACATCAGTCTGTAAAACAAGACTTCAATTTGCTTAATTTTTTTTTAATTTACTCTGAAAGTAGGTACAAGTAAGGCTCTATAAACTCATGGTATATTCTGTACCAAATTTTTGAGCAAATTAAAAAGTATTCTTTTCTAGAACATAGTAACATCATCTATTAGTCTGTCTAGTATAAGTAAAATCAGCAGACAGCAATATTCAGTAATATAGTTTTTTGGGCTTACTAAACTGGCCATGTACTATAGAATTTACGTTTATAATGTATGATGTTTCTATGTACCTAAAATTAAGATTCTAATGCCATGGTTCCCAAACTATGGCCGCGACCCATTGGTGGGTCGCGAGCGAATAATCGGTGGGTCTTGAAAAAATAATTTTCAGCTATGAATGCTATGATTAATATAAAAACTAAATACCGAAATAAATTGGACGTATCAAAATCATTGCGATTAAATGAACTTAACAATGAAGTCGGTAAAAATTTTAGTTGATAACAAAAATAGGAAACAAATACATCCTTCTCATTGAAATAGAACTCCTTGTATTTAATTAAGGATTCAAATTTTCGATTGTTAAGTACATTTGTAACTGAATGTTGAATTCATTCTTAGAGTTATGTATGCCCCTTTTTTTCACCATTGCAGCCTAGAGGTGAGTCTCGAATTTAGCAGTTTTTGTTAGGTGGGTCGCGGTCCAGTCTACTTTGGGAACCACTATTCTAATGAATTTATGTCAAAACCTAGCACACTAACTAAACTTATTCAACAAGACTATAAACCCTAAACTCTGATAAATGATTCTGATTCTCAATTTGGTCAGCTTATTCAGGATTAGCTGTTTGCTACTGGTTATAGCTATACAGCCATGTGCTATCACATTGATTTAAATAACATTCAACAATAAACTTTCACAGCTTCATGAATGTGATGACAAATATACTTTAGACTGACGCCTTTTAGGCAAAAACTACAAAAAGCCAAAAAAATCAAAATTCAAAAGTCATTTATTCAAACTGGGCTGAGAATCAGCACTTTTCGAACGTCAAAATTACATAGGACAGTCCCCCAAAACGCCCACCCTTCACCACTTCCTAGTGCCTTTCGCTGGGAAGAAGAAGTGGCGCATCAAACTCCCCAGCAGCACAGCTGTCTGTTCAAGTTAGAAAAAAAATGATTCTATACAATAGTATGCAAAATAATTTACATTAAGCAACACAAAACATAATTTAAATGATACCATATGTCAGCTAGCACACGCCAATATACCAACCAAAAACATCGAGAACTATGCTCAAGCAGAAATAAAAACTAAACGTGAACAGAACTAAATATTTAAATAAAGGCCTCCAGGCATAAAGGGCGTGCCTGCTGCGTGTCAGCAAGACGACCAGTCACCACAAGCAGCACCCGTTCACGAGCATAACGCAAAGATCAGCCATTACCCCCCTCGCTACCTATTATGATCCCTACTACACATTCCTTTGATGAGATTTAGT
The DNA here is from genome assembly GCA_963680765.1 of Agrochola lychnidis. Classification (NCBI taxonomy): domain Eukaryota; kingdom Metazoa; phylum Arthropoda; class Insecta; order Lepidoptera; family Noctuidae; genus Agrochola; species Agrochola lychnidis. The sequence goes on along the minus strand of OY796868.1, from coordinate 8,339,813 downwards.
ATACTTCCACTTCCAGCTTGTTGATGACTACAATGAGCGCGTATGTGACGCCCCAGCTCGACCAAACGCCTACATCCGCTTCATAGAGAAGTCTGCCGAAGAGTTGGACGGCGAGGTGGAATACGACGTGGATGAAGAGGATACTGCATGGCTGGCTATCATCAATAAAACGAGGGTTAAGCAGAACCTGCCTGTGGTCACTGTGGATACTTTGGAACTGCTCATGGATAGATTGGAGAAGGAGTCTTATTTTCAAGTAAGTTGTTATTGAGTTAGTTAATTGATTCAGGCGTGACCTTGCGGAAATCCATTATTAAATACTATATACGTAGATGTGGATATATTTAGTAACCTGTTCCGCTTAGCTATTTCTAAAGAGCCATAAAAAACTCCTGAAAGAAATCGTCACGTGTATCACCTCTCAACGAGGCATCCTCAGGATGACGATGGACTTGTTGCGAATCCGAATACGGCGTGTTGCCACACCGAGCGCTGAGCGCAGAGCGACTGAGTCTGCGCTTTTCATTGCATTTCTTTCAGGAGTTTTTTTATGGCTCTTTAGAAATAGCTAAGCGGAACAGGTTACTAAATATATCCATGTCTATAGTATGTTATTGAGTTCTAAGACTTAATGTTTACTATATAAGTTCAAAGCTTGAATGAAGACTAGGCTGTCTCTACAGACAAGATCAATTCGTATTTGAGACTACAGCATTGTGATAAATAGACTTACTGTTTTGTGATCGTCAACTACCAATGAACATGGATTATCACGAGTCAACATGAAATTTGACTTTGATTGCAAAGCATTAAATTTCGGTAGTTTAGGTCGTAATAAGACGGAAAAAAAATATATGGCATGAAAAACTTTGCTTTTGTGCTTAGAAGACTGATTGAACGAAATTTTTAAAAATCTCGGATTTTAATTTTTGATTGAAAATAAAACTATTGAAATAAAAATGTTTATTATTTTTATTAAGTTTTACTATCAAATTAGCTTACAGAAAAGTGGAAAATAACTTAAAAGTGCACACTTTTACTTTTTCTTTTATGTTCATAGCTACTTTCTCTCAATAAACCCCAAATATAGTCGCCCATCATGTTTTCATTGTATTGGCCTTGATAGCGTTGTTCAAAATTCATGATGTCCTGATGGAAACGTTCTCCTTGCTCTTCGGAATAGGCTCCCATATTGTTTTTAAATTTATCCAAATGAGCATGCAGCATATGCTTACCTTCCAAACACCTTTTACAATAACTACAAGCAACATGTGGAGCCCATGGCTTATCTTGATTCCGTACAGGACAGTCAAAATATGCTTCATAGGCTTCACAGAGAACGTGAGATGTCTTTAGTTCATATTTCACGTCTCGAACTTTAATAAATTGACCACATATAAAACAAAATGCATCAGCATCGTATTTGCACTTTCGTGACGACATTTTAAGTTATTCTGGGCTTGTAAATAACACCTGATGGTTGTTTATCACTCGGGTGCCATCTAGCGGCACAGTGTAAACGTTAATACCCCACTCTCACCGCGCGGTCTTTTTAAAAATATTAAAATCAATTAAAATTTATGAAAAAATTGAAAAATGAGTATTGTTATTATAACTATCACAAAAGCAAACTTTATACCGAAAAAAGGTATTTTCTTTTCGTTTTTGTGCATAACTAACTGGAAAATAATAGTATAAACTTTAGGACAAAGAACGAAAATTTTTTTGTTGAGTCGTGAATTATCCAAACTTATATTCACTGATGGTGAAAGAAAACCCAGGCAGGAATTTCCCTTTAAGGGTACACTAGTCGGTTATTTTTCCATACAAACGTAGTACGGTGATTACTCGTCTGTTTGAGGGTGTGCGTTTAAAACAAAAAATTCTATCAATTTGTCTTGTCATTCAGAATTGGGAAAAAGTATTGGTTTTAAAGTTATAAGCGTCGAAACTTCCATATTTCAGCACCAATTTTAACTCTGGGCGTAAATAAATAACCTATGTAGTATGAAAATGGCAAAATAGAAACCGTACTGGGATAGATTATAATTTATTTAAAAGTACAAATAGTTTAATTTTGAGTAGATATATCTAGTAGTTTTGCCATAATATCTATACGCCCAAAGGTCTGTTCATGAAATTTTACGCGTTCGTTTTCCTTATAAATCATCGTCTATTTCACTAAATAAATAAATAAAAACTAGATAAATAAATACTAAATAAATAAAACTTAATAAATGAATACCTAAAAAAATATTAAATAAATAGCATGTATTTTAGCAACGCCACAAACGAGTTCGAGCCCACGACTAGTGTAACCTTAAGCCAGAATAATTATATTTATTTCCGTTTTGTTTAGCTGTAAGTTTTTCAGAGTAAATAAATAATATCTGATCTGATTAGTGGAAAATTGCTCATCATCGTCAGCCTATAATGTTCCCACTGCTGGGACACAGGCAAAATTGCTCATTTGTACACATTTATGGAAGCTGCTGATGCTGATCTAAAAATGGTCCTGTTTTATTAAAAGTCAAGTTCAACCTCACTATTTAATTTTCATAGGCATCTCAGAACGGCCAACAAACTGCAGCTACAGTGGATGAGGATGCGGTATGCTGTATCTGCATGGATGGCGAGTGTCAGAACACCAACGTGATTCTGTTCTGTGACATGTGTAACCTGGCTGTACATCAGGATTGCTATGGGGTAAGTTTTGCTGTACAATTGCCTATTTTGTTTTTCTAATAGTAGGAAAAAATATCATCTACCAGCATGACCACAATAGAAACTGGTTTTGTCGACGGAAGAATAGAAAAAATTACAGATAAACAATCACAATCTGTCATTTTGTCTATTCTTCCGTCGACAAAATTCAAATTCATTTATTTAGCTTACACAAAGTTCTTAAATATACAACCTAAATAGCATGGTATGAAATTCTCACTAACAGAAGACTTAGAATTAGACAGCGAGTCCCAAACTAGGCGCATCCTGTATCTTGGTGACCCAAAAACTACACAAAGTTAACAACTTAATACGTTCTGCCAACGCAATATTATTATTCATAGTTCTTATAAAATTTACAATAATTTCAGTACAAAAAACAAATAACAAATTATACATACAAACAAAAACAGTTAAGGTGAGTAAGTGTGTGGTGTGAGTGTAAGTGAGGGTATGTATTCCTTCAGAGAGTGTGTATTAACATGTGCAGCAAAACCGGTCAAAACCCGTAGAAAACCCGTTTCTATAGTTGTCATGCTACTTGTGCTGGTAAGATAAAAACAAACAAAACTACTAAAACATGGAAAACAAAAGTGGCTACTCAGAAGCCACGTCAACCAACAAACTTCCTCCTTCCCTCTTTTTCTTCTTCCTTACTTTCTCCTTCTTCTTCTTTGCCTTCAGCAAACTTTTAAGAGCGGGACTATCGCTATTCGGCACAAATCTATCAATGGCCATATTTCATCAACCAGTAGAACCTCGGCAGATTAGTGGCTTTCCATCCTGCAACTATTCCCCATTAAATCTTTATTTAAAAAAACATAACATACCATTAGCGTTGCCAGCTGTCCCGTATTTAAATCTTATTTGATTTATTATTAAGAAATCTATCGCACTATGGTTGATTGACATTGAGAAGTGGAAGAAAATCATGGTTTTCCGAGAGTGAAATCCCTAACATTTTTCTAATTATATCGTTTATCTTCAGTAGGCATCCCTAGTTCTAACTGTTTTGTGGAAAGGACTTTTTCGCAGATGGTCTTGAAATGGACTGATGTGCGCAACAAATGTACCCCAGATTTGATAAAGAGCGAATTAATGACCATTTTCAACTATAACAATAACTGCATTGAATTTTACAAATATATTAAATCAAACAAAGATAGTATATTGAAACTTATACGATCTTCTTAAATATAAGTAGCAATAAATAAATAATCGGAGCAGCGATGGCCCACTGGTAACGGCCGCGACTTACGAGTTGTAGGTCGTAGGTTCGAACCCAGACAGGCGCTTCACTTTGTGTAAATTATTTCATCACCACTGCTCTCAAAACGGTGAAGGAAAACATCGTGAGGAAACCGGCATGTCCTAGAACCAAAAATTCGAAGACATGTAACATTTACCAACCCGCACTGGGCCCGCGTGGTGGATTACGGCCCGCTCCCTCTCACAGAGAGGAGGCCTGTTTCCCAGCAGTGGGAACATTTATAGGCTGATGATGATGAAATAAATAATAAGAACGTAAAATACATGTTTTTTATTTGTCCCGGGAAACATTTGAAATCCCGTTTTTTTATTTGTTCCCCAAAGAATTTAAAAAATCTGGCAACCCTACATACCATACTAATTTGACATTTTTCTAGGTTCCCTACATTCCTGAAGGACAGTGGCTGTGCAGGCGATGTCTGCAATCGCCATCGCGACTCGTTAACTGCGTTCTTTGTCCAAACACCGGAGGTAAGTGTTCAGTAACATAAATAAAAGCTGGCGCAAGGCAATATGCACCCTATTCTATTATTTTTGAAGTTCATATTCAATAATCCATAAAGTTGTTTTTGTATAGCGAAATGTTGCCAAAGTCAATTGATCTTTATTAATTTCTACTTTAAGACTTGATATTGTTTGTCTTCAGGTGCATTCAAGCAGACAGACCAAGGCACTTGGGCGCATGTGGTGTGCGCGCTATGGATACCTGAAGTCCGATTCGCTAACACCGTGTTTTTGGAGCCGATAGGTGAGAATTTAGTGTGCTATTTCCACTATTTTTCAATCTCAAAAATGTAGACGTTTTAAAATTAAATGAAAACAACACAAATTGCACAAGGCCCAAGGTTTTTTGAAATCCATTCTGTGATTTTTTTCAACCAACTTTAGAGTTATCTGAATATTGTTTTTATGTACCTATTTGCGCGAAAAATCACGTTATTTGAGCAATATTAATTATAACCATTTTCTATTGTGATAAAGGTCAAAAATCAATTAATCTGCCTAGCCTTTTCCCAACTATGTCGGGGTCGGCTTCCAGTCTAACCGGATGCAACTGAATACCAGTATTTTACATGGAGCGACTGCCTATCTGACTTCCTCAACCCATTAACTGGGTAATAATATACCCCTTGGTAAGACTGGGTGTCAGACTTGGGCTTCTGACGAACCCTAACGACTGTTTCCGAGGCATGGAGGAGTCTCGGTATGGAAAGATGGTCACCCATCCACGGACCAACCCCGACAAGCGTAGCTTAACCTGATGGATTGATCCGTGCGGCTGTTATTATTTAGTCACAAGCTCCTCGTTGTGATAAAGTTAATTTGGATAAATACATCAAGTGTAATGCTACCATCAAATCTTTTTTTAGGCCATTCTGCGACTTTGGTTGAACCCAATTGATTAAATCCGTTTTTCATTGCTTCATAGACTCAATCGAGATGATTCCTCCGGCTCGATGGAAGCTTCAATGCATGGTGTGCAAGCAACGCAGCGTCGGCGCTTGCATACAGTGCCACAAGAGTAGCTGCTACTCCGCCTTCCATGTCACTTGCGCGCAGCAGGCTGGGTGAGTCCTTTATTATCATCCAAAGGCGATTTTATTCTGACAGCTCACGTTCGCACGGACGTAAAAATATTGCGGCGGGATTTTATCGCGCACTGGATTTTCAATTTTCGGTGTTGAGCCGAGCGTTAATACAACGCGCTGGGACGCACTCTCGTCCCAGCGCGTTGAATAAACACACTGTTGGATTTTCAATTCCGGCGCTAAGCAGAGCGTTAAAAAAAAATATCCCGAATTATATGCATTCTTCATCCTGAACTACGTATAGTTCAGGATGAAGAATGCATATAATCGTAATAGTTTATTTTCTCCAAGTTTCTGGTTTATTTCATGCACCCAGATTCTACGCTTTTTCTTTATTACCGACGTCAGCAACAACAATTCTTCCTCTTCAGAATCTGAAAGTGATGACTAGGACGACATCCTGAAATGACCTCCTAGTATATCAATGTACTAAGAAATGGTATTTTTTCAGTCTGTACATGAAGATGGAGGCGGCGGGTGCGGGTCGCGACCCCAGCCAGCCGGTGCAGGTCGCCAAGATGGCGTACTGCGATGCACATACTCCTGCTCACATATTACAGGTAACAACTGTTTACTTAAAAATACATAATAAGGTCATTATTACTGACTGATGCTAATAGATCACTGATCAAGTAAACACTGATTAAACCCTATTATCATTAGGGTACGTTTTCAAGACTTACGCTTTTGCTTTGCCCTTTTTTCTCTGAGCAGTGGTTTTAAAAATTAATTTATTTTACTTAAACCTAAAAGAGCACTTATAAAACGTCAGAATCTAGGCGCACGGTTCCAATTGGTCGTTTCCTATGGAGAAGAGCCAGCAAGAAACTCCACAAAGGATCAAAGTGTTTGTTTTTTTTTTGTAAAGGTCCATTTTATGGGTTGAAATGTATTTTTTTTATAAAACTGTAGGTAAAAGCTTATTATAGTATTATTTAAATATTCCTTTATGTGTTCTCTATGTACCAGGAGCGTCGAGCACAAGAATCTGAAGGAGATACAAAATCAACTGATCTGACAGCCATTCGGCTGAAAGGCAGAGAGAAGATAAAACAAGTATGTGATGGAAAAAAAAGAACCTCATTAAAAGTACATGCACTTTTTCTTTATTTTCTTCTAATTTTTCAGAAACGTAAAAAGATTAACACCCGAATACTCAAATGTTACAAAAATGACCCGACATTCTTAATCTTTCGAATTCCCTAGAGAACCACGAACGATAGGTTTTCAATGTTATCTCATTAATCGCAGTTTGGAAGGTCTTTCGGTCGCAATGCACCTAAAAGTGCTAGAGATAACTTTATGGAGATCCTGAACGATCATCATTAGCCTATAAATGTTCCCACTGCTGGGACACAGGCCTCCTCTCTATGAGAGGGAGTGGGCTGTAATCCACCACGCCGGTCTAGTGCGGGTTGGTAGATGTCACATGTCTTCTAATTTTCGGTTCTAGGACATGCCAGTTTTTCTTCACCGTTTTGAGAGCAGTGGTGCTGAAATAATTTACACAAAGTAAAGCGCCTGGGTTCGAATCTACGACTTACAACTCGTAAGTCGCGGCCGTTACCACTGGACTACCACTGCTCTACTGGGCCACCACTGCTTTACTGATCGATCATGAACGATTATCTGTCAAGAAAGTCGATGACAGAAAATAACGCATACTTATAAGTATGACGTTCAATATAAACGGTCATACTAAAAACAACGGTCACCGAGAAAAACGGCTGTCTGTAGTCTCACTGGCAATTTAAAATTGAACCTCGTTAGAGTATTCGTCCGTAAAGCTTTATTTTATTTCTTCTACGATTGCAAGCCATTTAAATGTTTGTACATGTGTGAACCCTGGCCCCCCAGGCGCGCCGCGTGCTGGCCCTGAAGCGCACGTGGGCGCCCGTGGTGCTGGTGCCGACGCTGGCGGCGGCGCGCGTGGCCGACGTGGCGGCGCTGGCGCCGGGCGCGCCGGCCGCGCGCGCGCAGCTCATGAAGCGCCTGCTGGCCTACTGGACGCTGAAGAGGCACAGCAGGAACGGCGTGCCGCTGTTGAGGAGGCTGCAGAGTCTCACGAGTCATCATGGTTCGTAACTTATATTTTCTTGTGAAACATTCATGTTTATTATTCTACCGTCCTTTAACTATAATGCCGTTAAGCCCAAAAAGTTATCACCGAGAAAATGGCAAAAAACAAAAAACGCGGGAATCGTTGTTTCTTAAAAACTATGATTGTTGGACACATCAATTGATATTCTTTTCTGTTTATCCTAAAGAATCCTTTCTGTCCAGAAACTCTCAAAAAAGAATCCTTTCTGTCCAGAAACTCTCAAAAAAGAAATGTGGATTAGCTTTCTAGTGATGGAATCATCATAAATTGCGTTACTTAACGGCCTACAAAATATTCATATCTCTAAAACTATATTGTAAAAAAAAATCTTAGACAAAAAGATAGAAAATTTTGAACTGTCATCATCTGCCTAGCCTTTTCCCAACTATGTTGGGGTCGGCTTCCAGTCTAACCGGATGCAGCTAAATACCAGTATTTTACATGGAGCGACTGTCTATCTGACCTCCACAACCTAGTGACTAGGTAACACGATACCCCTTGGTAAGACTGGTTGTCAGACTTTTTGGGCTTCTAACTACCCGTAACGACTGTCAAAGATCTACAAATGACGGCCGGGACCAACGGCTTAACGTGCTTTCCGAGGCACGGAGGGGACTTGGTAAGTAAAGATGGTCACCCATCCACGGACCAACCGCAGCAAGCGTAGCTTAACCTAATCGACCGACCCGTGCAGCTGTTGTTACTTAGCCACAAGCCCCCAAAATTTTGAACTGTATAACTTTCAATTAAAAAGTAAAAATTGGCCATTTGTGGGTTAACGGCTTTCTAGTTAAAGGACGGCAGTATTGTTTTATTTACTTTATTTTTAAGCTTTACCAATTGTTTCCAGGATTAAACGGAGCACTTTTTCATGAAAGGATCACACAAAAATATCATCTCTCGACTTCGCCGTTAGATTTCAAAACTATAAAAACTCACCTATATTAAATATACTTCTAATTTCTATTACAACATCCTTATGCTATGGTTCGTCGATTGCCTGACTACAATATTCTGTATAATGTTGGCAACTTTCCCAGAATCAAATTCCCAATAAAAACAATTGCTAATCAAATTATTTTCTTATTGTTCACAGGAAGTCGAGGTATACAGGATGGCACAGTCAATGTCAGAGAATTGTGCAACCAGCTCAAATACTGGCAGAGGATACGACAGGACCTGGAGAGAGCCAGGTAATATGGTGTTTTAAAATACAATATTTTCGAAATAAGTGAAGCGTGAGCGGAACGGAAGCGTCTTTTACGTATAACCTATATAGTACACAATGGCGCGACTGCGAGTCCCGGCGCGTCCTGCTCCGCTCGCGCCAATGTACCTATATTATTAAAACAAGGGAGGCGTCCATGGGCTATTAGCCGCGTGTATGATTCTCCGGCTGTACGATTCGCTTTGGGCTGGTTTGGCCAATTCTTTAAGGGTAGTAATAAACGTCTCGGATTTTTTTTAAATGTGCATACTCAAAATATGAAATTTACTGATATAAATACTAATTTTCCGACAGCTAATATGCGAATACAAATAAAGAAACGACCTAATAAAATACTGAAAATTCCGAAAAATCAATACAGAATTTGCTTACGTAATATTTTTCAAACATGCAAACAAGCATACACCATGCATGCAATATGCAGCAGGCATGATTTCTGTCACGGCTCCCTTCGCGCGTACGCGGGCTTAAATTACACTCTAGAGGTAGGGCAGACAAGACTATGTGGAGTCGGTTTTGCAGCGATTCGTTTCTGTCACTAACTTTTGTAGCACAACATATTGACTTTTCGGAAACTTAGTATTTTATTTTCGGAAGTTTTTTTTTTTTTGGAAATTTTGTATTACAGTCAACCACAGATTTTCGGAAGTTATTTTTATTTTTTCGGGAGCTTTATTACTAGCCATTCTTTAACAATGTTTTTTTGTATTTCTTCGTTACTAAATTATTATTCTCATGATTGGTAACCTAACTTCATTCCACCAGATTACTCTGCGAGCTAGTACGCAAGCGCGAGCGTCTAAAGGCAGAGTACACGCGCGTGTGGGAGCGCTGCGTGCTCCACACGCTGCAGCCGGAACGTGCTGCGCTGCACAAGTTACTGCGCATGCTGAGGCAGAAGGATGCCAGCGATATATTCACTGAGCCTGTGGACCTGCAAGAGGTATGTTATCTAAAGGCGGAGTACTCACGCGTGTTGAAGCTGTGTACTTTACTACAGTGCGTTCATTATAACTTGTCCTGTCACGCGATCGATTAGTAGCACTGAGTTTTGCAGTCTTAGTTTCAATACTAATAGAGTTCAAAAGGCGCCTGACAAAACAGTACTACCAATCACATCACTGTACCTGCAGCCAGCTGTCAAAAGAAACTGAAATTTTATACAACACTTAACTGGTGCATTTGGCGCCCAACGTGGGACTTATTTCCAACTTTTCAAGTTACATTTTTATACAGTTCTCAAAGTTAAATAAAATATCGCCAATTGTCGCTATTTTAAATGGCGATGAGTACATAATCTTTAAAATAGCTTTCACCAATTTAATTCATTAGAAAATGTTTTTCTTGTATACACTGAAGACTGTCATACATTTCTCTGATTTTTTTTAAAATGTTTTGAGATAGTTTCTTAATCTAGAATATTCTCCCTTTAGGTACCAGACTACAGTACCATAGTGAAACACCCGATGGACCTGAGCACTATGGGCAAGAAGCTGGACCGCGGCGCGTACGCAACCATAGACGATATAGAGGCGGACTTCAAGCTCATGATAGAGAACTGTCTCACCTATAATAATAAGGATACTGTGTTTTACAAGTAAGTCGATTTGAGCACCTTTTTAAAATTCTATGGCTAGTTAAACGTTTCTTCACATTTTTATGTTTTTAACACTGATAAGTCTTTTTTTAGAAAGAAATAATGTCTGCACAAATAAGAAATTCTTTTACACATATGTTAGAGCGCCTTGGTAAGCCCTGCGACTTCCACGAAGCACGAACTAATATGGTTGTAAGGCGTCCTTTTGGTTTTGTTAAATTTCGTATTATTTAAGCGACGAATGTGTGTAAGATGGAGGTAAATGAACAACGGCTACAAGTAATGCAATTATGAAAAGACTGTATTGAAACTTTCACAGTGGTGCCGATTCCCTTGTTCACAAACTAAACTAAATTTAAGTTCAGTGCATCTTTTTCTTTCTATTTCATTAAGAAAAGGACAGAAGATAAATTTTAGTTTAGTCCTGTCAAATTAATCAGCGCCTGTCACTCTCCATACAAGTTTAGACGTGATTAAAAACTTGCCTACTCAAATTATGTCGATTTACGCCAAGCGCTGGTTAATTTGACAGGACTAAATTAAAATTTATCTTCTGTCCTTTTCTTAATGAAACAGAAAGAAAAAGATGCACTGAACTTAAATTTAGTTTAGTTTGTGAACAAAAGAATCGACACCAATGGCTTTTACAATAGTTTTGATGAGACAATAAATTATAATAAACTAGTTCCACCGTTCCGTCCACCATGACAGTTCAAAATTGTTCGCACGCACTTGACTTCACTTCGCATGTTTGCCAGCGGTACCGTCCATCGAGGAGGGCGCCATCATCGCCGCCGCACTCCGGCCGGGTAGACCCTCCCGCCGCCCTCGCTATAGGCGGCGTTGGCAGATCAATAAACATATAATATTAAATAGATACTTGCTTCTTTTACTCCCGGTTTTTGAAAGCTTAAAGCCCGCCTCTGTACATTTCTGTGCTTGAAGTATTAAATAAATAAATAACCGAGTGTCAATGAGTCCATACTCATTGACACTCGGTTATACTGGCTTTACCCACTTAGACCCATGTCAAAAGGGCCAAAAACACGAGCTGCGATGCCTTGGTCACTTTAAGCATTATTAGAGGATTTAGTTATACATTCGCTGCGCTTTACTCACAGCAGTCACCATAGAATGTTGTAAAACATTTAAAAAAAGCTTTTAAAGTAAAAATACTTGCATAGAACATTGATCCGTAACGTAATATAAATAAAGAGCACAATGGCGTTTACAAAAATGAGGTGTTGGTAACGAGTTCAATTTTTTTTTCCTATCTCAAAAATCAAAAACTTACTGCGGATTTTATCACTGCCTAGCCTGTTCTCAATTATGTTGGGGTAGGCTTCCAGTCTAACCAGATGCAGCTGAATACCAGTATTTTACCGGAAGACGTAGCGTTGGACGGCCTCCCACAAGATGGACCGATGACCTTGTGAAGGCCGCAGGAATCCGCTGGATGCGAAAATCACAGTGTCGGTCGAAGTGGCGGTGCTTGGGGGAGGCCTATGTCCAGCAATGGACGTCTTTCGGCTGAAATGATGATGATGACATGGAGCAACTGCCTATTTGAGCTCCACAACCCAGTTAGGTATTGGGTAACACGATACCCCTTGGTAAGACTGGTTGTCAGACTTTCAAGCTTCTGACGATCCGTAACAACTGTTAAAGATCTACAAACAACAGCCGGGACCAACGGCTTAATGTGCTTTCCGAGGCACGGAGGAGTCTGTATGTAAAGATGGTCATCCATCCACGGACCAACCCCGGCAAGCGTAGCTTAACCTGTTGGATCGACCTGTGCGGCTGTTATTACTTAGCCACGAGCTCCTCACTTACTGCGGATTTTTATACCTACGAAAAACACCGTTTAAGGTTAATGTATATTTGTAAAATAATGTTAATTTATATTTCTAGGGCCGGGGTCAAAATGCGTGAACAATGCATGCCACTGTTCCGTCAAGCTCGACGCGACGTGCGCGAGGCCGGCTTCCAGGCGCTATGTGTGGGGCCAGATGGGAGCCCGCGCGCGTCGGACAGCCCGCACCGGGCTGTGCCCAGTCCTAGGAGGTATGATACGTTCACATAGCGGGTAGGGCCGCGCACACTGGCGGACGGCAGGGGAAAGCGTCGACATAGTATAAGGAGAGGAAGTACGCTATCTTCATACAAACGCACCGCGCGCGGCTTGTATGTGTGCGCGGCTTGTATCTATGCGTTGCCGCACGCACACTTAAACAAAATCTCGACCCGTTTCTCACGAAAAACATGGCGCACACATACAAGCCGCGCGCGGTGCGTTTGTATGAAGATAGCGTATTTCCTCTCCTTATACTATGGCATCGAGGAGGGTTCCTCTATCCGCCATCGCACACTGACAAGAAAAATCCTTTGCGATACCGCGAGCGTTCTCTAGCTTACCAGAGCATCCGCCGAGTAGCTATCGCTCGCCGGGATTTGATTAGTCCACTAGCGACTACGCAATCTAAAAGTTGCTTTTGTAAGAGTGTGGCAGACTGGCAGACTAGCGCCTGGGTTCCGAACCTGGGGGTAATTACCCCTGCAGGGGTAAATCAGCTATTCTGTGGGGGTGACAAAGAACCTAATAATTAAGACCTTATCTGGTGGGACCAAAGCTGGTGCCGAATATACTGTTAATAGCTAACAGAGCTTTAATAAAAATGCTTATGAGTACCCTTTGCCACCACCTATAGATGTGAGAGTGGTTTTTCAACTTTGGTTACACTGAAAACAAAGGCCGGCACCGTTTCAATGTGGAACATGACTTAAGATGCGCTTTAAGTGAAACTAAACCTTACATTAAAAACTTTTGAATGCAAAACAATACCAACCATCACACTAACTATGTATTTTTACTTAATTTATTGTTTATATTTAAATATAAATTACGTAAGAATTATAAGCTTGTATTGTTTATATTGATAACATTTTAAGATCAGGGTAAAATCAGTTTTCCTAATAGGTCACAGGAGTAACAATATTGAAAAGGTTAGGAACCACTGCGGCTAGCGCATACCGGCGCATACCGTCGCTTCCCGCCGCGGTATCCTCCGGCATGCTCTTCGATGCTCCAGAGAAACTGCGCTGCGATGCTCCGAGGTCGATCATCGAGCATTAAAATATATCTTATTTCGATTCGATTCTATTTAATAAGTATTAAATTCAATTGATAAAGGAGATCATATTTTTTGGGCCTTTCCTGAAAGTTTATTCACACACGCATAAAGTTGATATTTGTTTAAGTGGGAATGAAATAAATTGGAAACAAGGTCATATTATACTCTATATTGTAATGTCCAGTATCGCCAGCCCGCGCCGCGCCAGTCCGCCTCGCCGCAGTGTGAGCCGCGCGGCGAGCAGACCGCGCTCCAGCAGTGACAGTGAACGGGAACGGACGCCAGGTAAACTGGGATTTTAACTATAAATTCAGTTTGGTCATTTGTAAGTGATGTATTGAGAACAGTGGGCTTAGCACAACCGGGGGAGTAAACTTAAAGGTGAGTATACACAAGAGCATTTTGTCGAGCATTTTCATGTAATGTAACGTTCTTACGAATGGTACAAGCAAAAGCTCAATTTTAATAAAGCATTTCCATGTAATGTAACGTTCCTGCGAATGCTCGACGCTGCGTTCGACGTAATGCTCACAGCGATTGAGCATTTATCTCTAACATTTCTTTCTAACTTGTGTTCATTGTAACGACCTGCCATCGGCCCGCGCATCTAAGCTACGTTCGCAATATATTTGCCAAACAAACATGTAAACAAACACGAGTTTTAGGAAAAACAACTGTAATGCCTAGACATAAGGTTCAGTTTGCGCTACAACTTCATATTGTTTTTTATGACTTTTTCAACAGTACTTGTCAGTCTAAAATCAACTTTATTTACACTTGCTTATAGATGATGTTTGTGAAAAACATCAATTGAACATCAAGGTGAAATAACATCAATTGGAAATAAGGATTTAAATAGACCTTAACTCCGTGTTGCCCGTGCTCGTGCCTTTGATCAATAAAATGTTACCCCAATACACTCGTTGGTTTTTAAAATCAGGTTGTAACAAAACATCGAGCGTCGTGTTCGAAGAGCGGTTCGATAAAATTTTAAAACGGCGAATGCTCGATGTTCTGTTACAAATAAATGCTCTAGTAACTAGCCTAAATGCGTTCGTAAATATGAACGATTTTAAAATTAAAAATACTCGTTTCACTTATAACATTTACTTATTTATTCATATATATGTGTGATACTAATTGTGTCGACCAAAATACTGTAGGAATAAAAAATCATTCGAATTCACGTCATGTTCAATTACGTCACGCGATCGTGCCGTCGTTCTGGTGTCGTACAGTTTAGTGTTGCTATACGTCGTCTAGCTCTATCTGTTTTCGTGCCAATAGACCATAACATAGAAAATTGGACTGAGTGTTAGCCTCACAAAAGTCACCACTCTCTAGAAAGGGACAAAGCGACTGTGCGGCCAATACCTGTAGTACTACAAAAGAGATAAGTACTGGCCGCACATTCTTTTTGTCTCAGACTTTTCGGTCTGTATTCACTGCATAACTGAATATGGAATGGGCAATCCATGCTGCATTTCTGCGTAATAGGTAAAAAAAAAGTTATTTATGCTGACGTACATAAATAACATTCTTCATCATCATCATCGCCATCGTCATGACTTTGACTTTGACTTCAACTTCAACTTTGACCATTGTCATCGCCATCGCTATTGCCATCGCCATCGTCATTATCATCATCATCGCCACTGACGCCATCGTCATCATCATCATTATCTGATTTGTAAAACTTTTCTCAAATAATAAAAACTCTGTGTCGGGCTGATGATGGAGTAAAAAGCACTAGTCAAAAAAAGTGACACTCCGCCCAGTTTGGCTGCTTGGAAAACGCTCTTTTCGAGCACGTGCATTGTATTTTTTTTTTGGAATATAGAGTATCTTTTCGAGATTTTGTTATAATTTAAAATATATTTTATCGTTTTGTGTGTATAGAGAGGCGTAAGGAACGCAGCGTGTCGAGGGCGCGCAGCGAGAGGCGGCAGTCCAACGCGATGAAAGACTCGGATGATGAAAATATCGCAGTAAGTATTACATTTCCATTCGGTACACTTTTTTTAAACCGATTGTCTAATTGTGTTACTCATTTATTATGTTCAGAATAAATAAATTAACAAGTCAGTCGTCAACAGGAAGTTTGCCTGTACGATCACGGAATAGATTTGTTCATTAGATTTCAAATTATCCTTACCACATTTTGTGTATAAGTCTAAGATGAAAAAAGAAAAAAACCATATTATAATTGGCAACAGTTCATGTAACACGAAATAAAAATTAAAAAGTGAGTCTTAGGAAGCAACAGTGTTTGCCACACGGCTGCGCTAAAAACTTCAATTTCAGCATTAATGCCAGATAGATGCTGTCTGACGCTGGTTTACTAAATACAACAAAAAAAACAAAAAATCCACCATTAATATTGATATAAAAGATTTTGTATGAAAATCAGTTCCATACAAAAGAAAAACAGTAAAAATAGACTGTTGCATTTAATTTCTATTTTATAAGGGATGTAACAACTTTACATGCATATCAGCAGTCGCACCGCGCCCCGTCCCCCGCGGCGACGCCCCCCGCGCGCGCGGCCAGTGCGCGCGGCCGGGCCCGCGGCCGGGCGCGCGGCCGGGGCCGGCGGGGCGGCCGCGGCCGGCCCGGCCCGCACGCCGACCACGCCAGGGACAACGGTACGATGCTCACTGAAATACATTACCTCCCCCTGTTTCTGAGATTTTTAAATCAGAGTTTATCTATTCGATAGTTTAATGCAGGACTGTCTCAAACTACATACCTTCGCGGGTTAATTAAACTTACTACAAAAGCTGGAGGGCCGCAGAAATTATACCAAATATTGATTATATGTTTTGACAAAGAATTCTATAATCCAAACTATTTTATGTCCAAAATTATTTTCTGATTAAAACGCGTCGCGGGCCGAATGAATACAAGCCGCGAGCCGTTGTCTGGACAGCCCTGGTTTAATGAATGAAATGCACTGATCCCAGCGTGGCGTCCCACTCGATAAATCGAATGAACCCCAAGATTTACACTAGCCCCCGGAGCCTCATGTAAGCATGGGGCTACAGAGGCCATTGCATATCAAGGAGTAGACCGGGTAGCGCGGTAATGGTAAGGAAGACGTGCCCTCAGGATAAGGAAGGATTTGCGAGCCATACCGGATATGCATCCTTGAGTAGGCAATGGAATAGTGGAGAGACGGGTGACATTTATCTATGAATGGGTAACTTTTAACGACGTCCCCGCCAGTTTGGTTCATATCCTGCTTCAACAGTGCATCTTTTGGCGGGGTTAACTATTTTCTCTAATCTTTTCTATGACGCTACTATGCCGTGTTACACGTTGCTGTTTCCATTGTCATCGCCTGGCTACTATCCGTTCCAGGTTTCTTATAAATCTCGGTAACTTCTTAATCTTATCTCGGTCTTCAGCCTTCTTCAACTTCCCAAATAATTCAATATTTAAACTTAAACGCTTCTTCACAAAAATAACTTTACCAGCCAAATAAACACAAAACTACACTTGGCTTCTAAGTTCTAGGGTTCAAAATCCAATGTCAAAGTCAAAAGCAATAATTTCTAAAAATAATGCTTTGTAAGTCAAAAACTACCTGCGACCCTTGACTCACGCCAAATGTGTAAAAGAAGAATGCGCACTCGCAAAAAACAAACCATTTTGGAATACTGCACCACTCAAATAATAACTTAGTCGAACAAATTGTAAATAAAGCATAAGAGTTCAACGGTCACGACTCACGATGCCTCATTGAGGTGGATAACAATTAAAATTCCATTGTGTCTCATTAATTACTGTTGGAAGGTTATTTATAAGATGTATAGATTTATAATGAGATCCACTCATGACTTTAGGCGGACTTCTTCAGCAGATCCCTGAAAGATATGGAAAGATCTCACCAGATTAGCTTGCGGGTCGCTAGATCCTGCGGCAGTTATTCCCTCGTACTTATGCACTGAACCGCTCGCCTGATATCAGGAACGTTTAGTCCACCCACTTGTACTGTTTTAATGATTTTTTTGGCGACTTGAAGTCACTACCACAGCAAAATAACAAAAAAAAAAATTACTTCGATGTCCAGCTTGTAACTCAAACTTGCAACATATGGTATGCACATTTCACTAATCGTGTAGTAAAAAACTTTGGCGGAGCACAATTGGGAGTGTCTGTGCTCTTCAACGTCCAACGACCGAATCCCCTTGTTTCTGTACACTCTGATAAGGAAGAAATTGTTCTTAAATTTATAACTTTGTCGAATGAATAACTATTTTAATTCAAACAAATTCCACGGGAAAAAGAGTCCTTGCATACATTTTGTATGGACTTCACACGTCCGGGCTATCAGTGTACTGGAGCATGGACTAAAAATTCTTATTCTTATTTTTTATAATATAGAATTTTTCATTTAATCGACATTTTACTTTTACTTACCAGTAATACTTTCCGGATTTGGCAGAATTTCGTCATGTTGTTGAAAGAACGACATCAATCTTACAAATATTTAAATTAATTCCATAACTACAGATACACCAACGTCTGGTTCCGAGACACCAGTGCCTCCAAAGCCAGTGGAACGCACCCTCAAACTGGCCACCCCTGAGAAGTCACCAGTTAAGCAACCAGAGACAACGCCAAGTTAGTAAACAACCTCCTTTTATGTTCAATGCGCTTTGTTCAGGGGCCGCCTTGACAGACCAATCTTCTCCATTGTCTGTGTTTGAGAGATAGTATTTTTGTCAGGATTAGTCATAAACACATAATTGTTTTTATAAATATTATTGTTTTTTTTATAAAGCATACTGTTTTTTTTTTATAAAACGTACTGTTTTCTTTTATAAAACATTTGTTTTTTATAAATATTTTTGTTGTTTAATAAATATATTTTTTTTAATATGTGCGACGTGTCAACAAGGTCTTACTTAAATTATTTTTTAATTGTCGACTAACGATGGCTCGATTGCTTGATAACTTTTTCTGTTTTTATAAATTAAAAAATATAACAATGTAAATAGATACATCACAAAAACCTCAAAAGGTTTGTCCGGGTGTTGAATAACTTTATGTATGTACTTCGGTTTATACAGGTGATAGCAACCGCTTCATAACTGACCTCATTTTTATCAAAATACTTGTAATAGGTGCGAATGTTGCCAGTTACAGGCCTGGGGCTCATGGGTGCACTTAGGAAGCCCACACTGCTGGTGTCGCCATCTACCGTCGCGGCGCCACCCAAGAGCTTCGGCTCTGATGGTAATTATAACCTCCTTTCACACTTCAATTGGAAACTACACTATAATCAATTTGCTATTACAGAAACCATCTTGTTTTTATTTTGTTTACTTTGATTTTTGTAATTAAATCTATAATAGTTGTTTTAGATAAAGCCTAAACAATGTTTCGGCTGATGATATTAAAAAAAATCGTCTTATCGGCCGGAATAAAAACAAAAAACAATTGATCATCATCTCAAGAATAATGCCGCATTTAATCAATGGTTTCTTCAGACTTCAGCCTAAATCAACTTCTCTTTGCTATTTATTTTACTTTTAAAACATTACAAACAGCGTCGTTGCCGACATTATCAGCCAGTCTGGGTCGCTCCAGCTTAGAGCCGTCGCCAAAGAAGAAGGGTCGAGGCAGACCCCGGAAACAAGATAAGGACAAGTCCACATCCTCACCAGACCTTTTTAGGTACATAATACAAGACAGAAATATTTGTGGACCTTGAAAAATACGATAATATAAGATGGATGGATGGTTCACTTGTTCACAATGAAAATAAAAACGGGGTCCATAGATATTTTTGCTTATTTTAATTGCACGATTTTGATGATTTAGCACAATTATTTGGAGTGGAGCAATGCTACTGAAGACAAGAAAAGTATGTAAACTAGGCTTTAGAGTTTAGACAATTAGATAAATTTTTGTACGAACAGTTTAATTAAGAAATAAAAATACATTTGTAAGTACAAATGCTTCTATTTCATTGCAAATGTGAAATGATAGATTTCATGGAGAAGATTGTGTCTCTAAGTGGACCTTGAAAAAACCGCTTACGTTTTTGTATAATAAAAAAAGCTTTGCACCGCTTATAATATGTATCATTATTGCTTGTTTCGAAAACGGCATGCCTAAGGTATCCTGCTACTGAGAAAAACCTCATATTTGTTGGTTACAATACATTCAAATGTTTTTGGGTATTCCATAGAGTCTTAATTGAGAGGTGCAAAACTTTTTGTACAAACTAAGTTGCTGTAAGCAATAAATATTATCATTAAAGTATTATTTGCGTCGAACATCAATGACGCTCTAAAATAGAGGCTATGTTAAGCTAAATAGAAGCGAATTTAGGTGTGCACGGATAACTATGATAAGTTCAAGGTTCGTCATTAATGTTTGACGAGAACTATTTAGGGTGGAAATTGTATGACGCTGACGTCAGTCACGCTTGCCAATATGCTCACCGAAGCTAGCCCGCGGTTTAGGATCTTTATTTCTCATAACTATAACAGGGTGTAAAAAGCCGCTTAACTTAATGAAGCTGAGAGTCACTTGTATTTCCCGTCACTGTGTTTTTTTTTTTGTACTAGACGAAGTAGATATTGAAGGTCGAAGTTCCAACTTTTTTAACTGATGGTAAGTGATGAGCAAGCCAAAGGTGGAAGCGAGCTTCACCCGGAATCCTCAATCACAGAAAACAAGTTTTAAATGTTGTAACTTAATTTGAATTACCCCACAACACCAGCACAGTAGCGAGCACCCAAAAGCAGTGTTTTGAAAAATAAAAGTAGTTTCACAGCATTAATTTTTACTCAATATTACTTAGCTGTTATCTACGCAATCTTTACATTTAAACTAAGTAACATTGAGCAAAAATTATTGCTGGGAAATTACTTATGAGCTGGGACTTTTTATACCCTGTACATAATAATGTCGCGAGCATAGTGATCCGTGAGACCAACTTCGACGTAACACTGTTTTCAACCTGAGGTTTTGTTTTTCCAAACAACACAGTACATTTATTGTATAACGGTGTAAACAGGTCGTCACAAAGCGGCGAGGGCAAGAGTATGTCGACGCCGGTTGCCGCGTCGTTCCTGCAATACCGCGGCCCGCCAGGGGAGGTTGGCTCTGACAGTGACCTTGCGCTCTCCAGGTCAGTGTTGTTATCGTAAAAATCTGAGCAGCCGTATGTCACACTCTGGTTTGCCGTATTTTAAGGGCAAAAATACTAAATTGCCGTATTTATTAAAAAAATGTCTATTTCTCATTTGTTTCTTATTGTTTCTATTACTTAAGATTCATGTTTATCTAGAGTGTACTTATCCTTGCTTCTCGCACATGTCGCGCGACACCTTAGACTTGGTAGGTACATTATCCGTGATTTTAGCCATGATTTTGAATCAGTTGTCATCGATTTTGTTAAAGGTCATTTTCAGTTTAGACAATTCGTGGTAGTTTCTGGGTAGTGGCAATTTTGACAAAAAACAAAATCTAATATTGTGGCGCATAGCCTTTTCAAGTGACAGATATTTAAGTTTCATTTTCGTTTCATTCACTAAGCTAGTGAAAAAACGTTTCGTTAAACCTTTAGTCAATTGCCGTATTTTGTGATACGGCAATGAGAGGCCTGCCGAATGCCGTATTTTCTAAAAAATAATCGTGGATTGCCGTATATGTACAGATTTTGAACGTGGCTGCCGCGCGCGCTCTGCAATGCTGTGTTTGGACGCCTGTCGCACTCGAACATTTCTGTCTACCTGCCGCGTACAAACATTTTTAGGAAACATTCGTCACTAATTGTGTCTGGACGTATTTCTGTTGATGTATTAAAGGCTAGGCAGATTGATATTGCCAACTGAAGCGCGCGGCGTGTCTCGGATGTGCCGCGCAGTACTGCCGCGCAAACATTCGTCGGTTTAGTCCTAACTAGAGCGCGGCAGAAATGTGTCCTGCAAACGCCGCGTGTTGTTGCCGCGCTCTTGCAGCTCAATGTTTAGACACACCTTAACACGCATTCCCCCTTTACCGACAGTACAATACAGCAGTGACCCGAGACTTATGCGGGTGAAACCGCGGGGCGCAGCTAGTATTAAATATATCACAATACAAAAAGTTCTGTCTCTAGTAATATACAACACACACGGTGCAGCAGCGTTGGGTTTATTTTCAATAGGTTAGCAGCAGTAACGGAGGATTTAAAAGGCTCAAACTCGACGCGCAACGTACCAAAACCAGCAGAAAAAATATACTGGTTGACAATGGTGCCGATTCCCTTGTTCACAAACTAAACTAAATTTAAGTTCAGTGCATCTTTTTCTTTCTATTTCATTAAGAAAAGGACAGAAGATAAATTTTAGTTCAGTCCTGTCAAATTAATCAGCGCCTGTCAGTCTCCATACAAGTTTAGACGTGATTAAAAACTTACCGACTAAAATTGCATCAATTTACGTCAAACGCTGATTAATTTGACAGGACTAAACTAAAATTTATCTTCTGTCCTTTTCTTAATGAAATAGAAAGAAAAAGAGGCACTGAACTTAAATTTAGTTTAGTTTGTGAACAAGGGAATCGGCACAAATGTTGACATATTGCAAAAATATGACATACGGGCTAATAAATGACAAATAAGGTTGTACCCGTGCTGTTGTAACATTCTAATAAATTCAATTTTTTATCGATTTATTGTAGGAAAAAAAGCAAAATATCGGTTGGCAACACAAATAAATAAAAGTCATACCGCGTTTTAGAAGTTATTACAGATTAAAGTCTTTGTTGTTTTTAATCAACGTAATAGTAATAATAATAGAAAATAAAGCTATTAACCATACCTACTAAATATACCTCACAGCACACTATTGTCTCGTCACATTTTCAATGAAAATAAGATAGATAAATGTATCTACTACCTAATATCTAGAACAGAATCGATGTCATTATATTTTATGTAGGTAGGTAGGCAAATTACACGCAATAGAAGAAATGGACATCCCTAGTATTGACAGGTGATAGTAAAAATGGCGTACTTCATAGTGGGAAACTTAAAAGTACTAATTATTGTTAAAAAAACTATCCCATTATAAATAATAATGAAGTCTTATTTAAAAAATGTATTTTGTTTTTAGATATTTCATACTGTTCAACTTTTTGAGACATGAAACATTTCTCAAGAGTACTGTATATGGGCAATCTCCTTTCTTAGAAACAACCCGGAGTTTGTAAGTTGGCGGTGTGATACTCCAGCGCCTCGCGCACGTGTCGCCGTGTGGCCTGCGCCTGATCTCTCTCCGCGAGTCGAGGATTGCCGACCCTGAGAACTATGTGTGTGAGGGAAGAGAGAGCACTATAATATGTATCTCTCGCGCCGAAGGCTAGTTTCCGCTGAGATTGGTCGCCATGGCTGTAATTTAGTCTGGAGGACCGAGGAGGTTATTTAAAAAAATAATCTTGGTTATAGCCTTAGTGTCGATCATTCTAAATCAGTTACCCTTCACAGCTTACTGATACACCTAATCATTACAGATCGTCGTCGAGCAGCTCGGCGTGGTCGCAGTCGTGCTCTTCGTGCACGCACTACGAAGACGAAGGCTCCCACCACTCCTGCTCTATGAGTTCCACTGACGGGTATAATAACTTTTTAGTTTTAACTATTTAAATCACCCGGGAAAAAAAATATGCACATAATCGCTGACTAGCTGAGCTCGCGTTTCAATCGACTTAAAAGGCGTCAAATAGGAGAGGACTATGTTCAGCAGTGTACTGCTATAGGCTAATTATGATGATGACAGTAGTGGGCATATTTTGTCTAACATGATGAAGAAGCCGGTTCTCCCCCCAGGTCAAGCTTCAACGAGGCGCCGGAGTCGGCGCGCTCGGGCAGCAGCGGGCCCGACCCGCGCCGCCGGCGCTCGCGCCGCACGGCCGCGCACACCGACGTGTCCGACACCGAGCACGCCACGCCGCCCAAAGTGAGTTGGGCTTTTGGAATTTATTGAGCGATTTCTTCGTGAATTTTTACATTTATATGGTATCTATAATAAAAAGTAGTCCATCTTCTTCTTGTGAGCGTTAGTTTTGTAGGTAAATAAGAAGTCGAGAGACAAAATAGAATAAAAAAGTTTTATTCATGGTATACTGCGTTCGCGATTTAGTTTCCAAACATGTAAACAAATAAGTGTTTTTGGAAAAACCACTTTAACATCGAAGCATAAAGTTCAGTTTCCTCTACAACTTTTCAATAGTATGAGTCATTCTGAAATCAACTTAATTTTCACTTCTATAAAGTTGATATTCGTTTAAATGAAAATAACAGCAAATGGAAAAAAAAAATAGGTGTATTTTAGGTTTTGCCCATCTTTTTTCGTATATGTCGAAAAGGCAAACCCCTTACTTAAAATTTCTAAGATTTTACTCAACGTCAGGGTAATCTTCTTCAAAGTACTTCTTGAGGCAAATTAGTATCATTTTATAAATATACTAATACTCTCCATTTTCTTGATGATTATAGTAGTTTCCCAAGCTAGGCTGTTAGAGTACTCTATTTGACACTATACTAAACTTGTACTCAAACAAACTAAGAGTTTTATTTGACCTCATTCGTTTTAAATGTCCAAATTTCCACAAAGATGGGCAAAGATTTATTCAAAAATTGCAAATACCCAGCTGAATCTTAAAATCAAGCTCTATAGTAGTATGGTTATGTGCAGGGTCGAGGAACAAGATCTTCAACGTCAAAAACCCCCGTCAAGTCAGCGCAGGCGTCGACTTTGCAACTGGAACCGTTACAACTCGTCTGGGCCAAATGCAGGTCAGTAAAGTCAGTAGCTGTATACCACTTCATTATATATTACTTTCTATGTAGCACGAATTAGTTTAGATATAAAGTTTAATAGTGTTCATTCTAAAAGTTGGCAACGTTGCAAATAGCTCTCAACTATTTTAATTAATTTAGCTATATAATTTAGCGATAACTAGTGATCCAAAATATTAAAATGAATTGCAATTATAACACCGAATTTGATGTTGTAACCATTTTAGATGTATTTGGAAAGGTTCCAAATACTTTTTATACATCTAAAACTGGTGTAACGATATTAATTATTGCATTTCAAAATCAATATTTTCCCGCTGACAGCGATGCGGACGAATTTTTTAACGCCCAATGAGATCTTCTCTTTATTTTTAACTTTTTCCTTTACATACTTGTACATAATATATATAGTAGTTAGTGGTAAATATGTTTGTGTATATTTTATTATTTACACACACGTATTTACATTATTTCAAAACTATCAGACTTAAAATAATAATAATTTACAAGTATATAAAAAAGGGGGGGGGGGGAATAATCATAGGGCATCAAAAAATTCGTCCGCATCGCTGTCAATAGGAAAAGTGCCCAAAAGGCTGGCAGCATTGCCACGTTGTATGGCAATGCTGATTCTTTGACCAAAGAATAGGCCAGCCCTCCGGTCACGTAAAGAGTCGACCAGCCGCTTGGCGATGTCATGTATATTTTGAATGAAATAGATTTAAAGTAGTCCATATAAAGACAATGCTATCTTATAGAATTCTAATAATAAAATAAAATCAATAAATAAAACTATCAGAAAAACATTAAAAAAAACATATTTTAGTTCATTAGTTAGCGATATTTCATATTTCCATACAGTAATATTGCCAAATTAAAACAGCGAAATATTTGACAGCTATTTGTGACGTTGCCCACTTTCAGAACGCACGCTCTTAATGCCCGTTTTCACTAACACTACAGGATTTTCAACTATCGGCACTGAGCAGAGCGTTGAAAATCCAACAGTGCGCTTTTATTTAGTCATAGCGACCAGCCCCGGCTGCATACCAACTGAGTTTTGAATGTGGCTTCTGATTGGTCGTTAATCTCTCATAGTAGCCTTTGTCTACAAAATCCACCAATTGAGTTTGAAACAACCTCTGTCTGATTGGTTGCTCTGATTCAACTTCTGATTGAAAGTAGCTTTCGCCGGTTGGTCACAGTTCTAACCTAACCTATTTCACCCAGTTCAAAATGACGAATCATACAATCTGCCGCAGAAATGTTTTCACCGTTGTCAAGTTGTTTCAAACTCAATTGGTGGATTTTGTAGACAAAGGCTACTATGGGAGATAAACGACCAATCAGAAGCCACATTCAAAACTCAGTTGGTGGACTCTGCTTATATGCACCCCGGCTTAGCACAGGTGCAATTAACATGATTGTGAAAACGGTATTCGGTTCATGACCGTTGTGCATACGTTCTGAGAAGTAACCTAACAAAAAGTACTAGGCTTGCATGAATTCAAGATAGTATTCACAAAATTCGCTCTTTCTCTTTATAATAGTGGCACTTCATATCGCTATTCGTGTTCGCGTATTCGTCTTAGGCCGCATTCCGAGTTGCGCCAAAAGTGATAATATCGCGAATCTGACCAAAGTCCAAAGTCACAATTATTACTCAATAACCCTTATATTTTGTGACTATTAAATTTAGTCGGATTCGCGATAATGGTGCCGATTCCCTTGTTCACGAACTAAACTAAATTTAAGTTCAGTGCATCTTTTTCTTTCTATTTCATTAAGAAAAGGACAGAAGATAAATTTTAGTTTAGTCCTGTCAAATTAATCAGCGCCTGTCAGTCTCCATACAAGTTTAGACGTGATTAAAAACTTGCCAACTAAAATTACGTCAATTTACGTCAAGCGCTGATTAATTTGACAGGACTAAACTAAAATTCATCTTCTGTCCTTTTCTTAATGAAATAGAAAGAAAAAGATGCACTGAACTTAAATTTAGTTTAGTTTGTGAACAAGGGAATCGGCACCATTATCACTTTTAGCGTAAGTCGGAATGCGAACTTATTTGCCCAAATACGACGATGTGAAGTTACTCTTTTTGTCTATATTTGCCTATTTTTCACAAATAAGACGAATACGCAAATACACGAACACTCGTATCCGCCGGTGGTCCGTTTTGGATCATATATCAAAGGCTTGCGAATATACCGAATAAGTTCGTTTACCGTCCACACATGGCTTACTCAGTAGAGTGCGGTGTTTTATGTACGCATAATATGTATTGGTAATTAATACAGAGGAAATAATAAGTCACTGCTGCCGTCAGCACGTCCATCTTTGCGTTCAGACTAGCAAAAATATTCTTGAAT
Organism: Agrochola lychnidis; assembly: GCA_963680765.1. Classification (NCBI taxonomy): domain Eukaryota; kingdom Metazoa; phylum Arthropoda; class Insecta; order Lepidoptera; family Noctuidae; genus Agrochola; species Agrochola lychnidis. The sequence continues at coordinate 8,312,998 of OY796868.1, read as the reverse complement.
ATTAATGTTGTTGTTGATATTCGCTGATCATGACGATGTGTGGACAGCGTGTTCAAGTTATTCAAACTTCTACACTATATAACCGAATAAAACACAGTAAAAAACGCGAATACCAAATAGCAAGGTGAAGTGCCACCATAATATTATTATAGTATAGATTACATTTATATTTACAACTAGCTGACCCGGCAAACTTCGTTCCCTCTAACAGTCAATGAATGTGCATAACCCTACCTACCCTACCTGCCCTACCTACCCTACCTGCCCTACCTACCCTACCTACCCTACCTGCCCTACCTGCCCTACCTACCCTACCTGCCCTACCTACCCTACCTGCCCTACCTACCCTACCTGCCCTAACAGTCAATGAATGTGCATAACCCTACCTACCCTACCTGCCCTACCTACCCTACCTGGCCTACCTGCCCTACCTACCCTACCTGCCCTACCTGCCCTACCTACCCTACCTGCCCTACCTACCCTACCTGCCCTACCTACCCTACCTGCCCTACCTACCCTACCTGCTCTACCTACCTACCGAGATATCAAAAAAGCCGATCCACACAAAATGTATGAGAACGTGAATTCCTTCCGCAATTTAACTACTTTGAAGGTGCCTATAGCAGCAAACTTTCGACTGTCTGCTAAATAATTGTACTTTTAAATAACAATAAGTGAACGAACTCCTCTTCCACTTACTGCTTTGGGAAAACACAGAGTACCGGATTTCCGGTAATCATTGGATCTCGAAATCAAAGGCAAACTCCTTTAAAATGATTTAATTTGGGATCGCATCCGTACTACGAACCAATTTTAACCCAAACTTTTTCAACAGAGGCTACCCCTGGTACCCAGCTCTAATCATCGACCCGAAGATACCAAAAGGCTTCATCTACAACGGCGTCCCCCTCCCGGTCCCGCCACAAGACGTGCTCAACCTCAAGAAGAATCACTCACACGAGCCAATTCTCTACCTCGTACTGTTCTTTGATGTCAAACGGACTTGGCAATGGCTGCCCCCGAATAAGCTTGAAGCTCTAGGACTCGACAAGAGTGTCGATCAAGCAAAATTAATCGAGTCTCGAAAACCGACGGATCGTAAAGCTGTGAAGAAAGCGTACGGCGATGCCATGCAGTTCCGTAAACAGGTTCATGGTGATGACAAATGACATAAGTTTAAGTACAGGTCCCGCCGGCCTCCGCGAAATAGAACCTTCAGCTTTGGCCATTTTTCTACTATGCACATACGTACCCCAGACACCACCGACTCCAGTGATGATTGAATTAAGTTCATAAGTTTTTTCGCTTTATTTTATGCTTTTATTGAAGTAACTCTCATTCCATTTTTATTATTTGGGACGTATAAGGTCTGATAGCATTGGCGTGACTGACTGTGAAAAATAATCTCGAAGAATTGGGACGATAAAATGTTTAGCTTAGGAGGACTAGTAGAAAGGATAACTAACTCGAATTTCGGTAAGATTTTGTGTAATATATTGATAGGTCAACAGTGTAATTATAAACCCTCGATAAATGAGGTGAATTTGGATAAGAATACGTAAAATTAAGGAAGAATGATTATTACAATCCAATATTGTATACGATTAAGGTATAATGTACAGTATTTCTATTTTCTTAATGTCTCTCGGGTATCATCGGATTTCCGAATACAAACGAATGCTAATTTCTATGTCCATCAATTTATTAGATTTATTGTGTATAATCATTTGAATTCAGAAATAAGTACTTTATTGTTGTTTTGTTTTGATTTTTGTGTGAACTATATAGAGCTGTAAAACTATTTTCCTATAAGTTAAAAGAGTACTAACAACTCTATATACTTCCAAGTTGAATGAGAGCGTCCGGTCTGCACCAAGTGCAAAGGGCAACTGATAGAAATCCGACGACTGACGTAACAAGAGGTTTACCGAGGGACATTAAGAACATAGTTTGTCTGTACACAGCGTTTGTCTTCAATGATTTCTTAAAATAAATTGAAATACGCGCATCGAGTTCGCGTAGGTTGCATGGACTTGCGTTTGATTCTGTCCCGCGTTCCTATTGGTGCAGCTACAAAGTTGCGCCTATTATTTTTATCACAACACCACTACAGACCAATGAAATCGTTGAACGCATAACGCAATGTTTGTGATCGCATAACAATTTGCAGCTATAAAATATTTTAAATCTTCTTCTAATTGTGAAATATTAATATGAAATTAACCAGTATTTGTAAAACATATAATTTGAAATGTATCCAACTTGTATCTAGATGGGCGAGGTTAGTGAATGAATTGTATCCATATATTGTAGACAAAAAATGCATAATCATGTATACTTAAAAAAATATTAATAATTTAATATTATACTAAATTGAATTATTGGGATGTAGGATAGACTTTGATAAAATAAGTTATGTATATAGGTTGCATGCATGTGTGTTTATGAGTGTTTTCGGAGGGCTTATTATGAGCTCTAATTGCCTGATAAGAGGTCGCAAACTTGTGTGCAGTACCTGGCCGTAAATATGGCACTATTGAAGCTCGATGTGTCATATTAACGTACCCTAATTGCGTAATACAACACAATCTGTTTCGATTTGAAACAGATTGCTAATCCATTGCTTCATAAGTTGGAAAAAAATCTGCTCAACAACGTAAATAACGCAATGAATGTTGTTGAACTGTCAAAATGTAACAAATTTGGTAAAATTGTTTACGAAAATAAGTTACACAATTAGGGTACAGGTAGGGATCGTCTAATTTAAAACTACATGCAATCCACTAAAATTTATATATAGACATTTTAAATGTGTATGCAACAAGCAGTGGAGGGAAGTATAATTATAAATAATTAGACGTTCTCTACCATATTATGTGAAAACTTAAGAGCTCTTACTAAAGCCCCTGGATATAAATAGATATTTTTGTAATTTTTTGCGTATCTGATAATATGAAACTATTTTGACATGTCTGGCCAAGTTTTGGCACTATTTCTTTATAAGAAATGTAAAATTTAAAAGTTGTTATTGTTTTATGCATTGCCTGTTTGTAGAAAATACATAAAAATGTATTTGAATTTGCTTGTATCATTTATCTCCTTAATATTCACCTATTATGAAATACCATACAACCTAATAATAATAATTAGCCCGTAATGTCCCACTGCAGGGCAAAGGCCTCCCTTTCCTTTTTCCACCCAACCCGATCCTGAGCCAATATAGACCAATCCCTCCTATAAGCGTCAAGTTCGTCCCGCCATCTACGCCTAGGTCTTCCACGATGCCGCTGGACGTTTTCAGGAACCCATGTTGTAGTGGTCTTAGCCCACAATGCATCCGACATGCGGCAAACGTGTCCGGCCCAATCCCATTTGAGCTTGGCTGCTTTTTGGGTGACGTCAGCGATTTGTGTCTTAGAGCGCAGTATCGTGTTCCGTATCCGGTCGGTAAGTCGAACTCCAAGGATACTGCGCTCCATCGCTCGCTGGCAAACCTCGAGCCCGGTCCTCTGTTGAACAGTCAAAGACCAGGTTTGAGCGCCGTATGTAAGGATAGGGAGAATGCACATGTCCATTAATTTGCGTTTATGGCAAATTGGAAGATCTCCTTTCATAAGGGTTTTCATCGACCAATAGCTCTTCCAGGCGTTTTCGGTGCGGCGAGCAACTTCTTTTTCTTGTCTCGCCTGGAAGGAAACTATTTGGCCGAGGTAGATGTATTCTGGGACATATGCAATCTCCATACCCTCTACAAACTGTGTTTGTTTAACGCTGTTAGTCATGAGTTTGGTCTTTGACATGTTCATTCGAAGACCAATTTCAAGGCTCGCCTTGTTCAATTCATTAAGCATTCCACCTAATTCAGCTGCCGAAGATGAAAACAAAACAATATCGTCGGCGAAACGCAGGTTGGTCAACCTTTTTTCGCCGACTACTACTCCTTTGTTGGCCCAAAGGTCGGACAGGTTTTTAAAAACCTCTTCTAGAGTGGCAGTGAAAAGCTTAGGGGACAGCGGGTCTCCCTGCTTGACTCCTCTTTCGATAGGGAAGGATGGTCCAGTGGTCGAGATTTTGATAGCGGCTGTGCTATTCCGGTAGATGTTCTGCAAGATATTTATATAGGTGGTTTCTATATTTTGATTTTTGAGTGCCTTGAATAGTGAGTGGTGGTAGATACTGTCAAACGCTTTGGCGTAGTCGACGAATGCTAAATAAAGAGGAATTTTGAATTTTGTGCACTTCTCGATTATTTGGTTAAGGGACTGTAGGTGATCAGTGGTGGAGAGGCCTCTTCGGAACCCTGCTTGTTCAGGTGGTTGGTGGGAGTCAAGTTGGTTTGAAATGCGGTTCTCTATAACCTTTATAAACGCTTTGTATAAATGCGACACTAGACTGATAGATACAACCTAAGAACCACAAAAAAGAAAACCATCCAGTTGTTTTTGAGAAAAGCACACAAACATTCTTAGATCCGCCTGGCGCAGCAAAAGGAGGGTTACGATTTTTAAAGAGTTCCAAACATTAAAAACGATTGGCCCTTATTCTACATAAACTTTATTTTTAAATTAAAATTTTCATATTCCATTCATTTGTGTGCTACAATTCATTCATAGTGTTTGTCCCAATGAAATACAGGGCCAGGGGTTGGTCGTAGATTAGCAGCTGCCTTGGGGGCTCTGAAAACAAAATTAAAATGAGTGAACAATTTTATTACATCTCCTATAAATACTATGACCTATTTAAAAGTAAAAGTTTTATACAAATAGAATGAGTCTGGTGTTAAAAACTGTGCTGAGTAAAAAATGGAAGTATGGTACATTTTTGGTTACCATTTTGAAATCTAGGATTCTAGGGTTACTGTCAACACCTGTCCAGCTAAAAATGGGCAAAATCTAAAAGCAGGTCTGTTACTGGTGAAATACACAGCTTATGCATTTAGCTTTTCCAACAAATTAGAACCATACAGATTCACTAGACTTTTACCTTTACAAATGGCCAAATCTACATTTACATATTTTGTCTATGCTAGGCTAAAAATCTAGACTTTTATTATTCATAGATGCTAGGTTTCTCTAACAATATTTACCCCTTGTCATCACTAGCTGCTATGAGCTTCTTGGTGAGGTCCATAGGTGGCTTCACTTCACGACGCCCATCCCTCGTGTAGTAGTAGTTCTGAGCGTGCCTGAAAGCAAAACACTTAGCCAACGTCTAAACATTTAATTACCTAGTCTTGAACTCTTGGTTCTGAAATAGCATATGAATATTATGATAGCTCTGCACTGACTTTAACAAAATAATAATACACAGAACTGCTACTGATTGTGTGTTCACCTCTACAAGTCCACAGTAAGGTGTATCTATCAGTCTATCTAGTTAGTAAGCAGTTGTACGCATGGGTGCTTTTATGTCGCGACGTTTTTTTTACCACGCATTGCAAAAGAAGTACTTATATAAAAAACTAGCGGACCCGACAGACGTTGTCCTGTCAAAACATTGTCCAGCGGACAAAATTGTGAATCTAAACCATTCCCAGATCCCCTTGAACACACACAAAAAATTTCATCAAAATCGGTCCAGTCGTTTGAGAGAAGTTCAGTGACATACACACTCACAGAAGAATTATATATATAATGTAATACATTTCAGATCAAATAAAAAACCCAGACATACATGTGTGCACTTAGTGAGGTGTAGGTTAATGGTCAATGGTTGTAAATTTGTGCGTGTGAGCGTGTTTGCACAGAGTGGAGGTGTAGTTTTGGCATGCTTCACTTTATAGTTTGCAGAGCTATGTCTTGGTTTTTTATTTGATCTGAGGAGTAGACCTAGGTCATTGGTTCGTCTTAGGGGCAGATTTTAGACCTAAGACCAATTAACTAACTAAACCTCTAGAAGTATGAGGTTATATTTGATACTAACTTGTGAGAAACTCCATCAGGAATCTGCGGTTGGGGCTGAGTCCTAGCCGCCAGCAGCGGCTCAAAGCGCAGCGCGTTCGTGTGTTTCCTCTAATACAACAAACAATACTGCTGTTTAAACACAAAAACCTTTTCCGTTACATAATGGACCAAAACAAAACGATTGATACTTACTCCAAGCAGGAAATCTCTAACTCTTTGCATTATTGGCGATATATCGCGCAAAGCAACGTTGGCTTTACTCATTTTAAAATATTAATTTACTAATTAATTGAGGAAATGAACACTTTTCCGCAATTGCGATTTTCACAGAAAAACAGAATTATGAAAGGAAATAAACATCTGATTTTGAAGTTCTAATTACGACGTGACGAAATGTCAGTTTGACACTGACAAAATGCGTTTCGTTCGGAATTGTACGTATGTACATTGGGAAAGTTTTTGTGTATTTTTTTTCGTGCCAAAAATAAATTTTTACACTCGTATTTACATCATTTTAAAACTATTATAACAGAATAATAATATGTACAAGTATATAAAAAAGGAGGGGTGGGAAGGGGAAATAGTCATAGGGCATCAAAAAATTCGTCCACATTGCCGTCAACACGAAAAGTGCCCAAAAGACTGGCAGCATTGCCACGTTGTATGGCAATGCTGATTCTTAGGCCAAAGAATAGGCTAGCCCTCTGGTAACGTGAAGAGTCGACCAACCGCTTGGCGATGTCTTGAAAAACTAAGTGGGCGGGCACTCGGACCCCATGCAAGGCTCTAGTGTTTTAAGTTCAACCCCAAACGGCTCAAATATATGTATACTAGCGACCCGCCCCGGCTTCGCACGGGTATAAACCGGGTTATTATACATATAAACCTTCCTCTTCAATCTATTATATTCTATTATATTCTATCTATTTAAAAAAACCGCATCAAAATCCGTTGCGTAGTTTTAAAGATTTAAGCACACATAGGGATATAGGGACAGAGAAAGCGACTTTGTTTTATACTATGTAGTGAAGTCCCAATAAGATTGGAGTATTTGCGCCGTTTGAGGTTTTCCGTTTTTTTTGTGTACTAGCTTACATCACGTCGGTGTTCCTACAAGGGTTAAGCAGAGGTGTTTAAAAACACCCTCATTTCACCGGTTATGTTAAGTTCCATGAAATAGTGGCGAGCCTATTGTTATTGTGAAATTATTACTTACCTACCAACATTCGATGTGGCGACGACGCTTACCTACGCGTTTGGGAGACGGACGCTTATGTCCAGTAATGTCCGTAGTAACGAGCAGTAAACGTCTTTCGGGTAAAATGTTGGTGGCATATATCTACCAATAAGCGTTAAGGCGCCATATTATCTTACGGGAGAGAAAATGAGAATCCATTAAATTATCGCCGCTGGCCACGATGGTGTCACCGTTTGGGGATTCAACCACGCCACGGCGAGAACACAACACCAATAAATACCCTATGCGGGGGCAAGACTATCGCCGCGATTCTCAATCCTTATTCCATGATTAGATATTATAAAATAAATCCTTTTTTCTTTGACCTTTTCGTTTTCATAACTTGTTAAAAATAAAATCCATTTTGACGAGATTTTGACATTGATATAAAGAGTAAATTTTAATTTTATGAAAGTTGTCAAAATTACCGGTTATTTTTTAATCCTTTTGCAGACGTTTTGTGCAAAATATGGCTAAATCTATGATTGCTCGAAATGTATGCATTATGCTTGTAAGTTTCAAATATTTATAAAATTATCACTTAGGTACCAGGCGCTTTTCTATAGCAACCCAATCGACTTAAAAATTTATTCATTACTATTGGATCAGCAGATGACGCTAAGCTTCATCTCTGGTCACTGTCATCAACTCATAGTCAGCCACCGTGTGAAGGTCGTCGATTCACCTATTAGTGACCTTAAACCTATGGGGATGTGGCTTGATCTAGCTAGGCCCTACATAGAGAGAGCCCTACAGTACCTATATTAGTAGACTCAGTCTTCACTCTATAACAAATCATAGTATAAATTAAAGTCGACTCAACCTATAAATAAGGGCCCTCACCAGTTCTCTAGGTCGCCTGCTCATTGGCACTTGTAATTTCTGCTTACTTATTCATACTCTTTATCAATTTCATAACCTTGTTTCAGAGAAATAACTCCAACACATCTACGACTGTGACGAATGTTAAAATGCCCAACCCTGTAAACAATTTAAACACGTTACCGCTTACTCCTGAAAAGTATGTGATTTTGTTTTAATTAATTATTAGTTATTTACAAAATAAAAATAAATATTATATACTAACTTAACTAGAACTATTTAAAAACTAAAAATCGGGTCTGTGGCTTCATGCACTACCGTCGTCGAATATAGGCACTTTGTTCGACGACACCACTTTCCGCCTCGCTGCTTCCCTACGACTAGGAGCTCCATGTTGTTCTCCTCATCGCTGTCACTGTGGCGAAGTTGTCAACAGTCTCGGCCATCACGGCCTGTCTTGCAGCCGAAGTGCAGGCCGCTTAGCGCGGCACGCAAACATCAACGACATCATCCGACGAGCTCTTGTCACCGCCGGCGTTCCAGCTGTATTAGAACCCAATGGCCTGGCACGCGACGATGGCAAGAGACCGGACGGCATGTCCTTATTTCCATGGAAGGTGGGTAGGCCTTTAGTGTGGGACGCAACCTGTGTCGACACTCTTGCGCCATCCCATCTTCCTAGCTCTGCGTGTTGTGCTGGTGCTGCTGCTGCGGCTGCAGAAAACCTCAAGCGGCGTAAGTATAATAACCTCATTGGTAACTATACTTTCGAGCCGTTTGGGGTTGAAACCCTCGGGCCGTGGGGTCCGAGTGCCCATGGCCTCTTCCGTGACATCGCAAAATGGCTATTTGACACTTCCCGTGACCCAAGGGCTGGTTTTTACCTTGGCCAGAGGCTAAGCATTGTCATACAACGTGGCAATGCGGCCAGTCTCTTGGGTACATTACCAGTCGACAGCGATGCGGATGAATTTTTCGACGCTATATTTTAGTTTGTAAATCGTTTTGTTTTTGAAGTGAAAACTTTTTTAGGCGCGTTGGGGATTTTTGAGGACCTAAACCATTGATTTCGCGACACTGTAACGACACCTCATTTTTGTAGACGCGATTGTGCTCTTTATTTATGTTACATTTCAGATCAATGATCAATGTGCTCTATGCAAGTATTTTTACTTTAAAGGTTTTGTAAACGCGATTGTGCTCCTTACTTATATTACGTTACGGATCAATGTTCTATGCAAGTATTTTTCACTTTAAAGGTTTTGTAAACGCGATTGTGCTCTTCATTTATATGACGTTGGGGATCAATGTTCTTTGCAAGTATTTTTACTTTAAAGGTTTCGGAAGTATTTTTTTTTGTAAGCGCGATTGTGCTCTTTATTTAGATAAGATTATGGAACAATGTTCTATACAAGTATTTTTCTTCCACCAAGGCGATCTTGATCAATTTTTCACTTCTGTCGGCACTCCCGGAATGCCACCACTTTTTTTTTTCTTTATATACCGTAAAACCGGCCATCATTGCCCATAGCTAAAACTATCTAAAATCTTGAATTGTAAATGTTTAAAATTCAATATTTTAGTTATTTTTCGTGTTCGGGCAAAGATATAGGTACTTACGCTAAGGGCAATGATGACCGGTTTTACTGTACTTGATGAGTAGTTTTGGTTTATTAATCTATTTCTATTGTTCTAAGTAATGCCCGCGGTTCTTCGAACAACGCGATGCTTCACAACTTGCGTATGGCCGTAACCCCCAGCTACGGAGAAGGATCAAATATTTATGGAGCTGTGAAGATGAGTACTTGTTCATCATCTCTCGCAGGCGATCCCAAAGGCTTACGCAATTGCCAGGACATACGGTTAGATAGGAACTGTACCTACCTATAGCTAGTAAAAGATAATTAATGTTTTCGGTGTTTAAAATAAGTTAGGTCTTCTAGGCAAGCGTGCACCGTGCGCCATGTTAGCCTACTATCAGTTAGGTTGACATCCAAGGTTAACCGTTGTGGGTGAGATAGTGGCGACATTTAAAATATAACATGATCTGGCTTGAAGTGGCGCGGGAAAAGAGTTCCTGGAAGGACTTGGGGGAGGCCTCTGACACATGATCATGACACGACGTTCGGGCATCGGCATGGCTAGCCACAAGATCCATGATTGTTAAATATTCTCTATTTACAGAGCGGAAGTTCTTGAAAAATGGAATAAGACACCTACACTCGATGCTCAAAGGTATTGGATAAAAAATATTATCTACAACACCTTGGTCTTATAATTATATTCGACCATTATTTTAATGAAGAAATGTTTTATGCTTGTATGAAAAAAAAAAGAAATATGGAAACGGTTAAATCCTGATAGTCGTAGTAGATAGAATCCGCTTAGTCTCAGTCCTACGTTAATTTTTTTATTGTTATTAATTTCGTTGATTTACACTTTAATTGCACTGAATAAAACAATATTTTGAAATATAAATATTCTATCATTCATATATTATTGTGATGAATACGAATAAAAAAAAAACCGGTCAAGAGCGAGTCAGACTCGCGCACCGAGGGTTCCGTACCTACCTATTATACCGCCATAATAAAATTGGTATCATTTTATTGGTAAAAAGATATTGTCAAATTTAGAATTTCGCGAAAACTTGTAAGTACCAAAATTTACCTTAATTTTAAACTTTTTTATTTTTCGGAATTTTCCCTATATTTGTGCTGTAAGATCTTTTTGCCAAATTTCGTGATTCTAGGTCAACGGGAACTACCATATAGGTTTTCGACCCAAATCCTATAGGGTACTTCCGGTTGACCTAGAATTGTCAATTTTGGTTAAAAGCAAGGTCTTACAGCACAACATACAGGCAACTGAAGGAACACGGTTGGGTTTTAGTCAGTAAGAGTCTAACACGCTCTCCCGCTCCGCCCAGAGCGGGAAAAGTTATTTGATAATTTACCACCCAAAAAAGATTGGATAAACGGAATAATCCAAGCTGGATAGAAGAGATACAGTTGGATAATGACTAAATATTCAACGGTTTAACAGACTATATTTTTAAAAAGTCACAAGTTCTGCCGATTTATAGTTTATTAATAATTCTCGTTATTTTTTATGATTTGTTTTTGATAAGTGCCCTATGTGCTTTACGTATACTAAAGGATCGTTATAAACAGGAAGTTCAAGGAAATGACCAAATAAAACTGAAGTTTTTTAAAATACAGATATGTATATTATTGAAATATTTCATATAATTATCAAATTTTCGCTTAAATACTAATTATGTACATAAATATACATTAAACTACATTATAAACTACAGTAGGCACTATAATAATTTAACCTAATATTCGATAGTGATGTTTTTCGTCTTGAGATACTCGTTGAGCGCTTCCTGACCTGGAATCAAATGATAAGATACATTAGTTAGGTATGATAAGGTTATCAATATCATGTTTGGTAGTTGATCATTATTAAAGCCAATAAACTCAAGTGCTTTGTTATCGCCAAAAAGTAGTTGGAAGGTCAAGGTATATTATTAAATATTTTAGGCATAGATCCTGGTTTTAGGGTGTGTAAATACTTCGAATCGGTCAGGATTGTGTTGGGGAAAATTTTGACTGGTCGAATGTATACCGAACTTAAAAACGGAGTTTTATAACTGTGCGCCTGTCAACGTCAGTTTAAATAATAACAACTTAAACTGAGGAGACGACACGAATTGTGTAGACTGTATTTTGTTAAGGAGCGACGGGCCACTGAGGAGGTGACCGGGCGGGTGAATTCAGTTGCCAAAACGTTCGTTGCCACAGTCGTAAGTGATAGTCCCGAGCGGCGTGTGAGACCGCGCCCGTGTGTTCACGAATATATCATTTGGCCGTTGTCGGTGACGGACGGCTACACGTCGTCGGTCGCGGTAGGCGTGTGGTCAGATAGGCCGCAGCCTTGACGCGTACAAAATTACTTCATGGGAGGTCATAGGAGATATGCAGTCCGAAAGGGAGGTCTTGGCCCCCGGCAACAGGGCAACCGAAGGAACACGGGTGGGTTTTAGTCAGTAAGAGTCTGACACGCCCTCCCGCTCCACCCAGAGCGGGAGAAGTTATTTGATAATTTCCCACCCAAAAAAAAGGAGTATGATATGCCGTTTCGCTTCCATACAAAGTATATTTGCTTTTTTTATACCGAATTTCATAAACCGTTAAGAGGGAAATGCATTTTTGCCAATGTTCAGATCTCTTTCTTGGTTTATATTGGGTTTTGGAGGTCCTATAGGCAGTCGACCAATTAAAATACTGGTATTTACAACAGCAATACATCCCATTATTAAACTTATCTATGGCATTACTTTGCTTCATTTTTTGTGGTGGTGAAGGGTGGGCGTTTTGGGAGACTGTCTTATGTAATTTTGACGTTCAAAAAGTGCTGATTCTCAAGTTTGAATAAATGACTTTGAATTTGAATTATGCTATTGGATTATTCCGTTTAACCACATCAAAAAGTTCACCCTAAGGTAGATTCTCGGAATAACCCATGCTGTTCTGGTAACATACACACCTAAATCCTTCCCGAATCCAGACTGTTTGAACCCTCCGAAGGGCGCGGCGACGTCGGTCTTGTTGTAGGTGTTGACGAACACCGTGCCGGCGTCGATACGCTCCGCGAACCGCAGCGCGCGGGACACGTCGCGCGTGAACACGCCGCTGGCGAGGCCGTACTCTGTGTTGTTGGCGCGACGGATTACGTCGTCTACGTTTCTGTGGGAGAGAGAAATAAAGTTTTCAAAATCTATGACATAACCTTTTTACTTTTTAATCCACACATTCATATTAAAATAATTGAGATATTTTAAATGTTGCAATTTTCTAACAAATTAACATAGTGGAAGGCTGCTGAGAAGATATATATTTGATAGGATCAACATCAAACATCTATGTTCTAGTCTAATGAGCCAAATAATACAACTTCATCAATAAAAAAGGTAAATAGATTAATTAATTTTTAATAATTTGTATATATTTTTGATAATCAATATTTTAGATCACTTTAAGAGCGATATTTCATAATAATATTTCCATATAGTAATATTGCAAAATTAATCAAAACAGCAAAATAGTTGACAACTATTTGCGATGCTGCCCAAACATAGAAAATGTGACACTTACTTGCTACTAAACTTGCTGATAATCATGATGGGTCCGAACGACTCCTCCTTAGCGATCCACATGTCGTCCGCTACGTCAGTGAACACCGTCGGCTCGAAGAAGTATCCCGGGCGGGCCACGCGCTTGCCGCCATAGACCAGAGTCGCGCCTTCTTTCACACCGCGGTGGACGAACTGTAGGGGAAAAGATGTTATTAAATCTCTAATATTATAGCTGAAGAGTTTGTTTTATTTACGACTTTTCGCATAAATAAATGATTTTATTTCTATAAGTAGGTTTGTAGTACAAACACACGTCAATCATAATAAACTAGATAAGGTCGGCGTTTCCTATCTGACTACTCTGAGAAGAAAGGCCGAAACAAACTCAGAAGTCTCAGTCTCTTTTAAAGTCCAGACATAATCTTTGTCAGATCATATGAAGGCCATGTGGATTGGTGTCTGAAGTGGTCTTTTGAGGAAAGCACCACACAGATTGAGAGGGCCTGTCCAGTCAGTGCACGCATTTGTCAGTTATCGTGCAGCTCAACTCAGAATTTAAGGAGCTCAACGATTCGACGAACAATACAAAAAAAAGACATTTGGGTAGGCCGCATAAATTACTCAAACTGTCAGACCATGATAAGAACTGAGAAAAAATTAAAAACAACAAAAAGGAATGACCCACATAGTATTGACATTCACAATAGTTAAAATAATATTACTTGACTTAGCACACGAGGTTGTCGATATGTGGGATGTGGACTCTGCAATCATTGTACCGATAATCGTTACGGTTAATGGCCTAATAGCGAAGAGCCTCGACTAACACCTCAGGAGGCTCTCATTGCGCGGCTGGGTCAAGGGCTTGATTCAGAAAGCAGTACTCCTAGACACGGCACGCATAGTGAGGAGGTTCCTCTCTCTAGAGCCCTGACCACCGGCAGCTTGGACCCTGTTCCTGATGCCGATGGGCCACTATTTTTTATATTTTTTTTAAATTATTTTATTCAAGAAATATATAAAAATGTAATTTAATAAGAACCAAAATGAATAAACGAAAAAATCTTTTTACAAAAAAAAAACAACCGACTTCAAAAAAACACTACAAAGTGAAAAATAACTTTAATTTCGGAAGTCGGTGTCTTTGGTTTTGAATTTTCGTTCTTTGTCACCGACTTCCGAAATTAAAGTTATTTTTCACTTTGTAGTGTTTTTTTGAAGTCTGTTGTTTTTTTTTGTAAAAAGTTTTTATTTTTCACTTTTTAGTTGTGATACACCTACCCCACACAAATTCGAATACCAATACCTGCTATGTAAATAACAGTGACAGGAAGTTATCATATCATCCACATACTAAGTGACGAAAAAATACGTATAATTGAAGCTAACTCAAAAACTACCCAAGCAAAGTTAATAAAATTTATATGGGACCACCTCTGAAGTATGATCTACCAAACAAAAAAGAATCATCAAAATCAATTCATAATTGACGGAGTAATCGCGTAACAAACATACAAAAAAAAAAACAAAAAAAACATACAATCGAATTGAGAACCTCCTCCTTTTGGAAGTCGGTTAAAAAATAACATAATACTTATTATACATATACTAAAATATCCATACCTCAATAAGTTTATTCATATGCGCCTTATGGTTCTGTGGGCCATGCGACGTGCCTCTGTGCAGCGGGTCGCCGATGCTGATCTTCTTCGTCTCGGTGACGACGCGTCGGACGAACTCGTCGTGAATGGTCTCTTCGACGAACAGCCGACCAGCTGCTATGCAGTTCTCGCCTTTGTTGAAGAATACGGATGCCATGCCCTATATAAAAAAAAATAAGATTATTATGTGAATTTAAATACTAATTTTACTCTTGGCAAGGAATTTAACTCGTTTTATAAATGGCATGAAAAATATTTGATATTAAAAACCAGCGCTGGGGCTCTGTCTCTCATGGGGTCGCAGCATTATGCTGAGCGATGGCCGTTTTGCGTGGATGTGACGCATATTTTCCCCCAATTTGTTATTTACGTGTTTTTTTTAATCTTTAAATGCGTCATGTTTTCCAAAGACTGACCAAACTTTCAGGAAACAGGAGTTTAGACTGCTTGTAGTAGAGGTGAAAATTAAAGTATACGTAAAATGCAATCCTAGCAGTATTGTTTTAAAGGTCATTTCAACTTACATTTCTGACAGCTTTGTCGAGATCACAGTCTTCGAATATAACGAGCGGGGACTTGCCGCCCAGCTCCAGGGATACCTTCTTCATGTTTGAAGCTGCGCACGACTTCATAATGGTTTGACCTGAAAGTTGAAATAAATGTAAATACATTTTCAGATTATCATGCCGACTGGGACTTTTACTGGTGTGCGCCGCGTAAACCGTAAGAGATACATCAAATTTATGTTCTACAGAATTGTAGACATGCATAGATAGGATATGTCTATCTTCTAAGGATGGTCATCATAGTAACCATTTTTATCTTTCAGAATTTGATAATTTTTTTATTATTATTTCAGAAGCTATTTTGACCAGTATTATATTTATCCTTATCCAATAAAATATGTTATTTAAATTGGGTATTTTATTTAGATTAAAATATGCCTTGACATCATATCATTAAAATGAATCCTTTAAAATATACAATAGATTACTATAAGGTAGGTAATAGGTTACTATAAGTTGGAGGTAAGGCGCAATTTCGCTCTAGTTAAATATGTTTTTATGGTTTTTCGTGGTATGCTGAATAATCCTCAAATACTAGAATCTTTGGGATTGCTCGTTCCAAACAGTAGGCTGCGGCAAGGGCCGAGAGAGAGGCTGTTTAAAGTCCCGGTGGCCCGTACAAACCTATTAAAGTTTGTACCAGTGGGGCGGGCAATAAAGATACTCAACAGCGTCTCTCTACAAGTGGATATCTTTACATGCTCATTGGCGGAATTCCAGAGGGTGACACTTAACATATTGTCCTCTGTATGACTTGTGCCACACAGTGGATATTGTGACTACATTTCTGTATTGGGTTGTACCTGTTAAAAAAATGTATGTGTGAATAGTAAATAAATAAATAAAATTACGCGTAACCAAATAATATGGTTGACGACAACACGGGCGCAGCGGTAGGAGTCATGACCTTTCCTCGGCTATTAGGTATGTAATCCCGGTAGTATGTACCCGTGGGATATTTTCCGACAGCCAGGCGGGCGAAGCCGCGGGCAAAATCTAGTCAAACATATTTCTTATTTAGATAGCCAGTTGATCAGTGGGAAATCGAGCATTTATACGCCATAAAATGTTTGATTTAACTTGAATAAATCTTGATGTCATGCTTTTTAGGGTTTCGTACCCGAAGGGTGCCAAACGGAACCCTATTACTAAGCTTCCACTGTCCGTCCGTCCGTCTGTCTATCGGCGGACTGTATCTCATGAACCGTAATAGGTAGACAGTTGAAATTTTTACGGATTGTGTATTACTATTGTCGTTATAACAGCAAATAATTACGCACAATGATCCACCTGACGTACTAAGTGCGGAAACCAAACCATAGAACATAGAAAAGCAAATAATAAAGTTAAAAATTAAACAGGTTTTTTTTTGCTAAATATTATACGGTGGTACGGAACTATTCGTGTATGAGTCGAAACGAACACCCGAACACGGGGTGTTGCCACACCGAGCGCTGAACGCAGAGTTCAGGAACGCCGTGTTTGGGACAAGTCAATCGTCATCCTGAGGATGCCTCGTTGAGAGGTGAAACACGTGTCAATTTCTTTCAGGGTTTTTTGTGGCTTTTTAGAAATAGCTAAGCGGAATAGCTTACTAAATATATCTACGTCTATTGTATTTTATAATGGATTTCCGCAAGGTCACGCCTGAATCAATTAACTGGCCTATCCCTGGCCTTTTTTGCAATACATACCGATCTCCGTGCTGCCAGTGAAGCCGAGCTTCCTGACGAGCGGATGGTCGGCGAGCGCCTGCCCCGCCAGCGCGCCGCTGCCCGGCACGATGTTGATGACGCCGGCCGGGATGCCCGCGCGGACCGACAGCTCCGCGAACTTCAGAGCCGTGAGGGGACATACCTGTGGAAGGAATGGTATTTTGAGTATACCTTTTGGAAGGTTGTGTTCAAGCAAATACATCAAATTATTGAAATGAAAACTTCTTTAGGCATGTTGGGCCTTTTTTGAGATGGGACTAAACCATTGATTTCGTGACACTGTTACCGAATTTACCGACACCGTGGAGTAAAAGACATCAACGCGTTGATTGCCGCGGTGCGATGAGTAAAAGACATCAACGCCTTGATTACCGCGGTGCCGATTTTTTTTTTTAAGTTTTACTTCTATCGGCACTCCTGGAGTGCCAGTGTTTTTTTTATAGTATCTATCTTAAATCTCTTTTTGTGTTCAAGCTATAATGTGAATAAATTACGAATAGTTAATTGGAAATATCAACACAAACTAAAGTTTCTGATAGAGCATTCAGGAAATATTATGATCGACGTGGAATCGGCTTGAGCCGATCACGTGAAACCACGCTTTAAGTTCGACGTGGTGACGAGTCCGAAACTTCTTGTTTTGTCCCACTCGAGGGTTTTTGCCCAAGAGTAACAGTCCATGTATTCAATAATATGAAAACAGGTACATTAAAAAAATCTTTAAAGTAAAAAATACTTGCATAGAACATTGATCCGTAACGAAATATAAATAAAGAGCACAATCGCGTTTACAAAAATGAGGTGTCGGTAACGGTGTCGCGAGTTCAATTGTTTTTCCCATCTTAAAAATGCCCAACGCGCCTAAAGAAGTTTTCACTTCAAAAATAAGTTCTACAGTTCTCTACTTACACCAGCGGGTTTCATAACGACGGTGTTGCCGGCCGCGAGGCAGGCGGCCATCTTCCACGACAGCATCATCAAAGGATAGTTCCACGGAGTGATCAGTGCGCACACGCCGATCGGCTCTTTCCTTGTCATAGCCAGATTCCTGTAGAAATAATTTAAGGTAGTTATTTATTTAAAATGAAAATAAAGTTGTTACAATCAAATGGGCGATTCCTGTACAATCTACCTTAAATTAGGCATGCAAAACTATAAGTGTATGTGATGAATGAATTTGAAAATAATAATCAAATTATTATTTATAATTATATATATATTATAATTATAAAAAATGGTAGCCGTCAGCTTGGTTTAAAAAAAAATTAAATTGATGGATGGAGAGAAATTAAATAGCCAAATCTAATTGAGGATTAGGCCCATCGATTTTCGTAATTTAAATGGTTGACGATACGACACGGATTTTTCGACCAATAGCTATTGGTAATTTAATACATTTTTTTTAAAACCAAGCTGACGGCTGCCATTTTTTCTATCAAGGTGTATTCCGTGTTTCTTTTAGTTTTTCGTTAAATATACTGTTATTTTAACTTTACTACAACTTTCATTTATATCCTTCCGTCGACTTCCGGGACGTTTCCCGGTCGACGTAAGACAAGTGGCAAGAACACCTATTTTTGCTACAGTATGTATTAGGTACATTCCAATGGATCAGACAACACATTTAGATGTTGAACTATTTGAGTGCATCGAGAGCATGTTTAGTATCGCTAGTTGAATCACAGCATATTTTGTAGATCGCAGTTTCGTGGAAAATACTGATCATCGGGCGAATCTGGACTTCACGGAAATGGTTATAAAATGGTTGTGTTTTTTTCGCTTGTTGTTCTGCATTTTATTTATTGCTTGCTTTTGCCCGCAATTTCTGCGTGTATTTTGTATTTCGTCATCTATCTATACTATAATTATGTATTATAATAATATTATAAAGAGGAAAGATTTATATTTTTGTATGTAACAAATAAACTTAAAACTACTGGACCGATTTGAAAAATTCTTTCAGCAATGGATAGCTACATTATCAGCGAGTAACAAAGGCTATATTTTATCCCCTTACTCCCACGGGAACGGGAACTACGCGGGTGAAACCGCGTGACGTCCGTTAGTATTTATATAAAAATCAATTGCCGTACATTAGTCTCGCAAAAACTCGAAAATGGCTCGACCGATTTGAATACTTTTTTGTTTTATTCGCCTCAGTAATTTTATCTAAGCCATAGATGAAAGAATATTAGGAAAAACCCAAAGGAACAGCCGAAAAATCTAAATTTTGTCTCACGTGTTACGTTCATCTAGTTTTTAATACAAACATTCAGGATGTAAAGTAGTCTTCACCAAGTCACAGGCTACCTAAATTTCATAACAATAGGTTCGGTGGTTTAGGTGTGTAAACGTAACAGACAGACAGACAAACTTTCGCATTGATAATATTAGTATTCCAACGTGTGTCTATGCTCTTATGTTGTTCATATTTACCTGTTAGGTCTAGCATGGCTGATCGGTATGGTGGCGCCCTGTATCTTGTCGCACCAGCCGGCGAAGTAGCGCCACGTCTCTATGGACATGCCGACGTGGGTCTTGAGGGCGAGCGTGTAGACTGCGCCTGAGTCTATGGTTTCTATCGTGGCGAGCTCTTCCTTGTGTTGCTCCATTAGGTCAGCTAGTCTGTTGGGAAGACAGTTGGTGAATTTTCAGCAATTATTGACATTTTCTGTCTTTGAATGAAAAGTACATTATGTAGATATCAATATTATCATCATTATTGATAGTAACTCCATTTATATTTTATTATTATTAACATTAAACAAAAATAACAAATCATTGGGCATCAAAAAATTCATCCGCATCGCTGTCAGCGAGAAAAGTGCCCAAAAGGCTGGCAGCATTGCCACGTTGTATGGCAATGCTAATTCTTTGGCCTAAAAATTGGCCAACCCTCTGGTCACATGAAGAATCAACCAACCGCTTAGCGATGTCCCGGAATACTCGATGAGCACTCGGACCCCACGGCCCTAGTGTTTCAACCCCAAACGGCTCAAAAATATAGCTACCAATAAGGATGTTATAGTTGCGCCGTTTGAGATTTTCTGCACCTGCAGCAGCCGCCCCAGCACAGTCATTGACATTATGTTAGTAGATTCAGTTGGTATTCGGAGTTTTGAAAGGCAATGTAATGAATAGATTTGAGAAATAGATGTAGGGGGTTAAGAAATACGAGTATCTATCTACTCTTGAAATTGAAATACAGAACTTACTTTAATATTCCTCCAAGTTTGCATGTAAAATTCCAAATATCAATATCGTACTAAGCAGTTGATAATTTTTTTCGTTAATAAATACTTTGTAATAGGCATTACTTATTAAGAGAGTTCATACAAAAAATTGGCAACGTCGCAAATAGGTGTCAAAAATTTACCTGTTTTGATTAATTTGGCAATATCACTGTATGGAAATATGAAACTAAAATATTAATAATGAATTGCAATTATAACACTGAATTTGATGTTGTAACAGTTTTAGGTGTAAAAATGGCATTTGGAAAGTTTTCAAATACTTTGTTTTTATCTAAAACTTAAATATTCGGTGTTACGATATTAATTATTGCATTTCATAATTAATAATTTGTGTTAAGTTATCATCAAATAATATCAAGATAATAAGTAAATACTTACTTGAACAACAGCGCCCCCCTCTCCCTGGCACTGATCTTCGACCACTCTCCTTCATCAAACGCTTTTTTCGCCGCTTTAACTGCTTTATCGACATCATTTACCGACGCACTCTGCACCTTACATATAACACTCTCATCCGAAGGATTTATCAACGTCAACATCTTCCCGCTATCGGAGTCCACGAATTTACCATTTATGAACAATTGAGTAGGGAATTTAATTTTCATTTTATTACATTCCATTTCTACGCCATCATAGACAATTTCTTGGTTCGCTGAGCCACCTCTAGATTTAAATACAGCTATGTTATAGAATTCTTCGAAAGTGGTATTCATGTAAATGTCTTCGTTTTGCAGTTCCAGATTAGCTAAATCTTTGACTTCTTCGACAAGTCTGACTACATCCATGGAACCGGCTCCAGATGAGAAGAAATCTGTGTCGTCATCAATGTCGATTCGGAGGATAGCCTTCCATATGTCGCGGACGTTTTCTACGAATTGTTTCTCTTCGGCTGTCAGTTCTAGTTGTACTTTGTCTTCGTTTGCCTTGAAGAAGTTCTGCGCGGCTATCATTTTGCCGTTTACTTTTAGTCTTTGGATGTTTAGCTGTAATGGAAAATCGTGATAGGTATAGATTAGATTGATAAAAGTTGATTGGTAAAGGAAGCATTTTTTTAATTTGTAATTTATGAATTGAAGAAGGAACAACCTTTGTTCATCACATTTGCTCTACACTGAGCAAATCTATTGATCAACCGTAGCGAATTTTCATTTTCCAACCGACAGTAAAGTAGCAAAATCAACCCTAAGACATCGTCTTAAGACTGGTTTTCGATAACACAGTGAATACTTTCAGAAATTCCGGGGGGTCAAATAGACAGAACATATCGTCGGCGTAGGTGGAGAATTAAATAATTGCGATTTTGGATAAATTGACTTTTCACCATTTTTGTAACACCCAAATCATGCCGCATAAATAAATCGCAATTTTCTCCAAACAAGATTTTTTTTGTTATTTAGTTCTCCACCTACGCCAACGATATTCCACAGTCAAATATTAACAACGATTATTTCCAAAATTCTACATACCTTTACTCCATCATTAGCAGTTATAAGTAGCCCAGCATCGTGCACCACAGCTGGCTTATTCAACCCTTTAATAACCAACGCGTCTCCCTTCGTCTCATACTCGGCGACCCATAGAGACGAGCCGTAGAACTTAACCTCTATGGTCTTGTCACTGTCCTCTTCGATGCCTTCTTTAGTCTGTGGTTTTATGAAGGTAGTTGCTCCGGGGGAGGAGTCGAGGCCTCGGATGAAGTTGTGGAGGGCTACACCGCCTTTTGACCAGTCGATCTGGAAAAATAAGCGTGGATTAATACCCCTTGTAGTTTTTTAGAATAGAATAAAATAAATGCTTGCACAGACTGGACAGGTCCACTCAAATCTGTGTTCTTTCCTCAAAATACCATTTCAGACACTAATCTACATGGTCCTCATATTGCCTGACCAAGATTATGTCTGGACCTTAAAAGAGACTGCGACCTCTGAGTTTGTTTCGGCCTTTCTTCTCAGAGTAGTCAGATAGGAAACGCCTAACTCATCTAGCCTATTTTTTATATTTTTTTAATATGACGTGTATATTTGATTCCGATATCCTATTTACAGAATAAACAAAATCATTTCAATATTGTTTAATGTAGATGGTTTACAAATAGAGTTGGTCAAAATTAAAAAAAAGTATCTCTGCAACATATTTTTGTTTCTTAATTTAAGCATAGTCAGCATAAATGGACAGTGTTTGGCAATAAAGACGCAATTGGTTTGACCAAAAAGCATTGTGTCGCATCTTATTGTACTTATTTAGTTTACATAATCAAGAGATAAAAATTGATGGAGGAATAAAAAAAAATCTGTATTTGTATTTAAACTGTTGTGTCTAAGGTCGCTGATACGCCACAAAAAACAAAAAAATAGGTTAATTACAAGCAAGTCGTTTCCATAATCAGAAAAGATATGAAAAAGTAGTGCGGAGCTCGATTGCTCGTGCAAAACAAAAAAAAAAACATAACAAAATCAAAGAGAGCGGAATTTAATTACAAGAAAGTTAAGGAAGCGCACATTACAGTTGCATCGGGATGTAGAGTATCGCATTTCAACACAAAAAACGTGCGGCCCGCGTGTGCGATGCTTCATACAAAATATACGAGTGATGTATGCGGATTTTTACGTATAGACGGAAAACAATATAAAAATAGATATGGCCGTAATAAAATATTAGAATTTGGTTTTTACCTGATGTGTCTCTGCCTTGAACAGCGCGGGGTCGTAAGTGGCGCCCTCTTCGGTTTGTTTGATTCTAGGCGCGGTGTCGTTTGCTACCATGTTCACAGCCTCCGCTAAAGCTTTGATACCTGAACAGAATAATTGTGATTTGTTAGCATTTAAGCCATTTTTTTCTGTAGTTGTAGAACCCGAACACGGTGTGATGCCACGCCGAGCGCTGGACGCAGAGTACAGGGTCGGTTTGGCGTGCTAACACGCTGTGTTCGGGTTCGCGACAAGTCAATCGTCATCCTGAGGATGCCTCGTTGAGAGGTGAAACACGTGTCCGTTTCTTACAGGGTTTTATGTGACTCTTTAGGTATTTTAAATGAGACATTACTAACGGTATTCTAAACATGAAAGTCACTCACGAAAATTCTTTTATCAGAAGGGTTAGCAAAAAAGACGTTGACGAACTAATATAAAGTGTATCGTACCCTCAGGATACAAGTATTTGTTGTAGATAGAGTCGACGGTATCTTCAGTGCCAGCAGGGAAGCTCTTCTGCAGCAGAATGGGGCCGGTGTCCAGACCGTCGTCCGCCCAGAAGATGGACAGGCCGCATGTTGTGTCGCCTTCTATTAGCGTCCTGTACGATATAAGATAAGTTTTAGACTAGTAGTTCTGCGAACAGTAGACCTCGCGAGCACAAACTTTTTTACAACAATTAATATACCACTAAAGTTATTTAAAACGGGATATTTACCATGTTTTATGTTTAAAACGGGATATTTTGTTAAAAAAAAAACATGGTAAGTATCCCGTTTTAAGGAACTTTAGTAGTGAAAATAACCATGTCAGTTTAAAATCCTATAATTAATATACCTATCCGACTTAAAAAACCCGACTGCAGCTGTAGATTATTAAAAAGTATGTGGAGGTAAGACAACAATAAAACAAATAAACGAACCCAAAACTAACCATCTACTATCTGTTAAACACGGGACTTTACTTTTGAAGCTACTTTCCACCTTACAAAACTCAGTCACACAAAATCTTCGACGGAACCTAACCATTTGGCGAGCGACAACGACAACGCGATCTAGCGGTGTACAGTAGCGCCATCTGGTGACCTTATTGTAAAACGTTCAATCCATAAAATATGATAGCGCAGGATACGGTGGTTGATTTAACGATTATGATTATTGGTATATTCACAAGATTGGTGGAAGAATGGTTTTGGCTTCATTTGGCCTGTAATGTGCCTTGGTTCATATAAAATGTACGAAAGCGATGAAGTGGATTTTTGTAATCTGTTGCGTTGCGGCGCGGCCCGTCCCTTTCTGTTTTAACCTTAAAACCAACATGGATTGTCAGGAAACTTGTTACCCAATAATAGGCAGATGTTTTACAAAAACCACAGATAGGAAGCTGCAAGTAGGTAAGTGGTCGGCTCGACTTGTTGAATTCAGTGGGCGTAACGTAGTCAGAAGATATAAGAGTTACGCGATACAAAGAGAGGCAACTTCTATACTCCGTTTGAAATAAGATTAGACATTTAAACAAACCTTTTTTACAGTCCGTTCAACCGATTTTGACTTCTATACCGTAGGCATAAGGATGGCATTAAAAGCAAAAAAAGTGGTTATAAACCAACTGTTTACTGCAGCTGTCATTTGTCATGCCGCCATCGCAATAGAAGTCAAAATTGGTTGAACGGACTGTAAAAAAGGTTTAGTTAAATGTCTAATCTTATTTCAAACCGAGTATAGGTGAATATAACTGTAGGTAATTTGCGCTGTGCGACCTGAATTGCACTTTATTGTGTCTTAGCAAGAGTCGCTTTTTATTTAAATGATTTTGCGGAGTGAACTATCTGTTCTAATCTGTGCCAAAACTAGCTAGCGTGCCTATTGCAATAGCTGAACATAAATAAAATTCCTAAATTACCTAATTATAAGCCTGGATAGGAAACAAGTGATTATTACATACGATGCAACGTTCTGTAATTTGAGTAATTTTGTAACTAATACTGGGGTACAAACACGCAAGCATGACTAAATAGAATTCGCGAAGTCCTTTGTAAACTTGACCATGAAATTGGCAACGAATATTTATGTTTCTCGTCGTGAGTTATTGTAGACTCATTTGAAACACTTATATCCTATTAGTATTTTTTGTAGAGACATAGACGATTTGCGGATAATGTGATAATATTTCTTGGTCAGAATAACTGGAACATGAAAATGATAATTATGAACGTGGACCCAAGTTAAGTTAATCATTATAACATCAGCTATCTGCCAGTGAAAGTCCCGTCAAAATCGGTCCAGTCATTTCGGAGATTAGCCGGAACAAATAGACAGACAGACAGACAAACAAAATTAAAATATATAATTTCATATGCATTTAGTAAAAAGCAGTTATTTTGACATTACAAACAGACACTTCAATATTTTTTTATTTGTGTGTAGTATGTTTGTATAGATTTTTTAATTGCTCTGTAATAGAGCCTATTGTCATTAATTCGGCACAAATCTAGACTTTGAGTTTCTATTAAGAATTTTCTAACAAAAAAGCTAGTAACACTGCCTGAGCCAGGAGTTGAACCCAAAACCCCACACGTCCACCAGTCACGTTTGAGATCAGGCTGTTTGAGCGCCACAGAGGTCGGAATAGTGTGAGTGATAAATTCTAGATACGATAAGGGGAATAGCAAGTCATGCCAAGGAAAGTAAATAATTATACTGAATCATATATCTAATAAGTAGACATATATTATTCACAAATTCTTAAGCAAATTGTCATTTATGTCGCGAATAATTATGATGTGTCGTAGAGGAAAAACGCTAAGAGTTGTATTGCCTTTTGAAAGGAAACTTCCTCCTGTGTGCTCCGTAATTTACTACAGCTCAACTATTGAAACGATTTTTATGTTAATGACTCAAAAATCAATCAGCCTAGCCTTTTCCCAACTACTAGGTCGGCTTCTAGTCTAACCGAATGCAGCTAAATACCAGTATTTCATTACATGGAGCGACTGCCTCTCTGACTACCACAAGACCACAACCCAGTAGGAGTGATGCGTATTTATCGAAACAGTTAAAAAAAAACAGGTTTTTAAAACATGGAACAGATATATCAAAACCGAAAAAACAGTTCCTGCCTGTTTCGCCTGTTCCACATGTTCCACAACCTACTATAACAGACCAAATTAATACATTGCCGCAACTGGTGTGTGTATCTGTTTAACAAGCTCTTCTCTATCTAGCTGGATGGATGTTTATTTTGTTAGAAAGAGATACAAACAAAAATTACCTGGAATAGTTTGGAACAAGCACTTCTCTCTTCTGACTTATTGTAATAGAAAGAGATAACATCTGTTCTCTGCCTGTCACTTGTTAACCTATTCGGATGCATAACTATATTATAATTCTGTTGCAATCATGTCTTTGGTTCCAATGTAACAGGCTGTTAGTTTGGAACAGGATTTTGGAACTGTTATTTCCCTGGAACTGGAACAGGTGAAACAGGTTTCTAATTTTACCTGTTACTGACCACCTCTATAACCCAGTTACTAGGTAACACTATACCCAGCGACGACGAATATGTTTGGCAAAAAGAGTGCTCGGTATTTGAATATGGACAGATACTCTAGACCTGTGACGGCTGTCCTTATCGCGTGGGAATTTTGACACGGATATTCCAGATTTATGTAGAAAATCTATTAATTAAACTGTAATTAACAACTAATTGGTTAACTGAGAATGGCTGGCTGGGTATTAACTGGTGTTGCAATGATGTAATTATGTCAATCTGTTCTGTAAGATATTGTTTTAATTGCTATTATCATTAAAGATTAAAGACTGCCTCGTTGGTCTAGTGGTTGCAAGCGCTACTGCTGAGCATGAGCTCCTGGGTTCGATTCCCGGGTCGGGCAAAGTGTTATTGGGTTTTTCTATCTGAAATTTCTCAGTAGCAGCCCGGAGTCTTGATTTGTGCCCGGTTGATGGCAAAAGGCTCGCTCCCTATTACATGGGACTTAAACATAATTGGCGAAATGTGGGTGTACCTGCTACAGGAACACCTCTGCCCAACCCTTCGGGGAAACAAAGCGTGATGTTATGTTATTATCATTAAAGAATATGTATCTAAAGGGATGCCGACAGTGTCGGGTCGGTGAGAACCAAAATAAATTCGTCGCAAAAAATCTTTTCTTCTAGGATAATTCTCACTGATAAACCCTATGGAAATTAATAACCATCGGCCACGTTCACTGGTATTCTAACTACAACAATACAAAAATACCTAACACGTGCTAACGTGATACTGGCAAAAATATTACGATACCACAACGTATAAAATGTATATCGTGTTGAGTCGTAACTAAAACCATTAAGTTCTCTGATATTGATGGGACTCAACAAAACCTCGCACGTAAACTTTTTGCTTATACTACAACCATATCAATTCTGCCCACACAATTTTCTAACACGAGATAGCAATTGGCAAAAACTACCCGTAATGATGTAATTTTATTTGATTACTATAAAACGATGTCATTACAGAAAATAAGCTTCGCGGAAAACCTCAAAGACCGCAGCAATTTGAAAATTCTAGACAGGATCGGGAATGTAAAATACAGTGTTTCTATAATTATGGTTACCGACAAGTCATTCCTCTGGAGACAAAAGCAACACTTTTTATTCGATACTAACATTTTTATTTTAAAATCTTCATAGGAACAGTTGCAAACTCCCAAAGGTAAGCAACACGAATCGATTTTACATACAAAGCATTAGTGAATGTGAAAATCGATGTTGTAGTAGGTAATCGATTTTAATGTGCAGTCTGTTGCAATGTGCATGCAATCGATCTAGCGACTTGTCATTACATAATGTTGAAGTTCCGATAGAACGTGTTCGGAGCTGTGATGACATAGCAAAGCACGTTTCATCATTGGATATGGTAGTGTAGATAACGTTGTGAGAGGCAGATTTTCTTGTTCCATAAAAATATTACATAATTATGATGGGTTATCATTAATTTGTGCTGTGTATCTTTACAGTGAACTCTTATCCTTGCACTACAATAAATCATAATAATTCGTCGGTTCACGAGCGCTAACATGCGCATACGCAGTGATATTGTTAGACGCTTTTAGGATCTATGAAATTTAGTGGTAAATAAGTGTGAACCTAAAATGGGTGGTCACTTTACTCATCATTATGAACAACTTTGACTATGGGACTAAACGTAAAATCACGAAAAGGGAAATCAGCTGTTCCAGAATTATCTATCCTATGCTATTAAACGAGCAATATTTGTATTTACAACGTGTAACGTTAAATACGCAAAACTTCAAGACACCCCAACTGATTTTTAATTCAATTGACCTATTTCAGAGAAAAAAAAACATTAAAAACATTGTAAAGGTTGCGTTTTAGTTCGTAAGATTCGTATTTGCATTGAAATAAAAGCTATTATTATCCCGCGTATGAGAAAATTTAAATTGGTCGACAACAATAATTTGTGTTTGTTTACCTATTTTGGCGGGTTTGCGCATGTGATGGCTTGACCTATTAATAAATAGACACGGCAACGTTTTTAATGAAGATTTTTTGAAAAATGTGACCTATATTAAAAAGTGTTTCAATTGATTCTGCTCGTTATTCTGATCAAACTATTTTCACTTTTTGCGCATTTAACGTTACACGTTGTAATATTTGTAATCACGTTCTCGAAAACGGCTATAACGATTTCGATGAAAGTTTCGGCGATAAATCGATCTAGCTAGGTCTCATAACTGGGATAATTCGTTTTCTCCGTATTTTCATCCGAGCAGAGCTCGATCACCCAAAGTTTAGAACAATATGGCTACCTTAGAATAATGACATGGCAGCGTGGAATTAGTAAGTACTCCTATACTATTAAATAAGCATTATTTATTTTCACCAGAGCAGTGCTCGACATAACTCGACAAAATGTACGGTGCAGCTTTTTGCAGCTAAGAGTTGGTGCCTCAGTAAAGTTGTTCAATGTTCATGAGCAGAATAACACCTTTTCGAGTTTTCAGTTATTTCAATGACTTATACTCTGTTTGAAATAATATTAGACATTTAACTAAACCTTTTTTACAGTTCGTTCAACCGATTTTGACTTCTATTGCGTTGGTGGCATGACAAATGGCAGATGCAGTAAACATTGGTATTGTAACCACTTTTTTTGCTTTTAGTGACATGCTTATGTCTACGGTATAGAAGTCAAAATCGGTTGAACGGACTGTAAAAAAGGTTTGTTTAAATGTCTAATCTTATTTCAAATGGAATATAGTGTAAAAAACGTTGATTTTTTTGTCAATGTTTACGCGGATTCGCAAAATTCACAAAAGGTTTTTTTTAATCGTCGTCGATGCCAAAATAGTAAGTGGATTGACTTACCAGTTGATAGAAGAAGCTCCTCTATGTCTGGGCAGTATACTGGGGTGGTAGCAGATGCTCTCGTACTTGGGGTGCGTGATCACCTCCATGGGGATGAACTGTGTGCAGAACGGCAGGACATTGATGTCTGCGTTCACCTGTTGATTGAGAAACATAGGGAAATAGTAATATTTAATAATAGTAATAACTTTGAAGTCATTGAAAATTCTGGCGTCTTGCCGCCAATTTAATGACCTAGAATAAAAAAAACATAGGTACTTTCGTAGAACATGTGCTGCGGTCGTCTGGGGACTTCGGACTCCCAACGAATTCCGAGCTGATCACGCAGTGAGATCTTGTTGAAGAGTTCGACGTAGATTATTATGTTATGTGCATTTACCGTAATTAGCCTAACATATGATAAGTAGCATATAATAACATAAAAACTGGAAGTAACTTGGAAGTAGGTTGTTTTTTTTTTTAAGTTTTTTATTTTTCATTTTTTAGTTGTGCTACCTACCCCATACAAGTTCGAATACCACTACCTGCTACCAGTGACAGGAACTTATCATATCATCCACATAAGTGGGAAAAAATACATATTATTGAAGCTAACTCAAAAACTATCCAAGCAAAGTTAATAAAATTTAAATGGGACCACCTCGAAAGTATACCCTATGTTCAAACAAAAAGAATTTTCAAAATCGGTCCACAATTGACGGAGAAATCGGTGGAAATACGCTACGAACATAATTATAACCTCCTTATTGGAAGACGGTAAAAAAAAATTATTATGGTTATTTTAATGATCAGCTGTTCTCATTAATCTATCTCTGAAAAATATAGAATGCCTACTTATCTGTTTGTTTTTACAAACATGTGCCCCTTTCGTGTAAACTTTAATTTGTGAGATAGACAGGTTATCCAATACATTGACACTCGGTAACTCATTATCTACACTCATATTATAAAGAAGAAAAGATTTGTATTTTTGTTTGTACGAATAAACTCAAAAACTATTGGACTGATTTAAAAAATTCTGCCACCAGTGCCATGGTATTTTATCACTGAATAACATCCTTATATTATAAATGCGAAAGTAAGTTTGTTTGTTACGCCATCACGCTAAAACGGCTGAACGGATTTGGATGAAAGGAGACGTTTCATTTTTGTATGGGACTCCGGCCATAACATGTACACATGAGAAAACCTGGGAAACGAACCCCTAAATACAATAAATACTGTTTTTTTTTTCCATAATATCTAATACTTTTTGGGCACAAAATAAAAACCGAGAATGCTTGACGTTTGTCAGGACAAATATGACCATCGACAGCTAGCTATTTTCGTCCAGAAGTACCTACAAATCTACAATCCACAAAAGCAGTTTTTTATTTTTATGATGAATCACACTTTCTAATTAATCAAAAAAGTTGTATAAGATAGCTATCTTAATATAGTACAGAAATACATGCCTTTCATATTTATTTAAATGACGTCTACGTGATATTATTATGTTAAAATGTAACATGATTTCTGGACGAAAGCAGTATGTAAGTAAAACGACGCCATGATGTATTCATTATGGCGGTATTTCAAAAATAATAGTTCAACAAATTATTGCCATATTCTATTGAATATGGCAATAATTTGTTGAACTATTATTTTTTGTGCCGAAGTAATCAGGGGAATAAACAGGAAAGAATATTTTTCCTCAATTCGTGGATTTTTTTTCTTTTTTTACATTAACGTACACTTTATGGCCGAAAATGAAACATCTCCTTTGGCACATATATAGATGATGCCCTGGAAAAGAACATAGGATACTTTTTTTTTTCCCACGGGATCGAGACTTATGCGGGTGAAACCGCGGGGCGCAGCTAGTAATTTATAAAGATATCACGCGGGCGAAGGCGCTTGCGGAAGCTAGTCTATACTTCTATACTAATATAATATTATAAAGAGGAAAGATTTGTATTTTTGTATGTAACGAATAAACTTAAAAACTACTGCATCGATTTGAAAAAATATTTTACCAATGGATAGCTACATTATCAGCGAGTAACATAGGCTATATTTTATCCCCATACTCCCCACGGGAACGGGAACTACGCGGGTGAAACCGCGTGACGTCCGCTAGTATAGTATATAACGCCAGACATAATTAAACAGTGTCTATTAGACGTAGATGAATAGATGGGCCAAGTGCTCTAAATCTCGAAGGAGGTGGAACGCGTGAGGGAGAGACAAATTTCGCAGCCCTCGCGCCCCTTACCGCCGCAGGAGGAGACGCCCTGGGCGTCAGAAATCGCAGGCCGATTTCCGGCCACCGTAGGCGCGGGCTTGCGGACGGTAAGCAATGAGTAGCTCGCCGTCCGGGGGTCGACGGCGCGTTGTGTTCCACGCGCGCCTCAAAGAGATGTTAGCAGAATTGACGGGGTCCGCTAGGGGCAATGCCTATCGAAAGGGAGATCGTGGCCCCGGCAACATGGCAACCGAAGGAACACGGGTGGGTTTTAGTCAGTAAGAGTCTGACACGCCCTCCCGCTCCGCCCAGAGCGGGAGAAGTTATTTGATAATTTCCAACCCAAAAAAAAGGTGGTCTAAATCTCTTCTTTGTAAGAATAAGAAGTCTAATTTTTTTTTTATAAGCCAAGTCAGAGGCCAACCTAACCTAACCACACGAAAAGAAGAAGATTAATTTTATAGCTCGTGGCTAAGTAATATCAGCCACACGGGTCGATCCATCAGGTTAAGCTACAATTGCCGCAGTTGGACCATCTCTACATACCGAGACTACTCCGTGCCTCGGAAAGCACGTTAAGCCGTTGGTCCGGGCTGTCATTCGTGAATCTTGGACAGTCGTTACGAGTCGTCAGAAGCCCGAAAGTCTGACACCCAGTCTTACCAAGGGGTATCGTATTACCCAGTTACTGGGTTGTGGAGGTCAGGTAGGCAGTCGCTCCATGTAAAATACTGGTACGACCACAACATAGCTGGGTAAAGGCTAGGTAGATTGATTTATTTTGTAGCTCATGGTAGATAAAGTTACCTAGATACTCCAACAGGCAATGATTGTGGGTCAGCCAGAATAAATGAACACAGCGGAATTTTTTTAACAGAAATATGTTTATAACAAAGATAACGTACCTATCTTCCTAATTAAAAAAGGTCGTACATTTATATTTTCAAATACCTAAGTGGTTGGATGCAAAATGCTATGATCCTAATACGCCATAATTATAGTTTACAGATATTAAATAACGTAATTCGTCTAGTGGATGACAGTAACTGGGTGTTGGAGGTCAGATAGGCAGTCGCTCCATGTAAAGTACTGGTATTCAGCTGTATCCGGTTGGATTGGAAGCCGACCCGATATTGTTGGGATGAGGGATGAGACTGGCACAGAAGCGTGGAGACTGGGATAAGCAAACAAAGTCCCATCCCAGCAGTGAGTGAAGGAGGATGATGAACTAGTATACTTTTCAACTCTCACTACTGCTCACATTAAAATGAGCCTAAATAGAATTATCTTCTGTAATAATAATCTATACTAATACTAGCTGACCCTGCAAACGTTGTTTTGCCATATAAATGTTTGGGGTGGACCATCTTTATCACTTACTACCCTACCTATCCTACCATAATTTATAAAAACATAATTTTTCTTCATATCTTTTTTTTTCCTAAATTAAGATGTAAGCTATCCTATCTTTCAAGTTGGATCAAACTGCACACGGTGTGCAAATTTGATTAAAATCGGTTAAGTAGTTTAGGAGTCCATCGCGGACAAACAACGTGACACGTAATTTATATATATTAAGACGCAGATATATGACAGTGACCTTGAACGGTTAGCTTGCGTGTTCTGTACTGAGCTCACGCAACGCGTCGTACGTCCAGCCAGTAATAGGACTCGCCCATCAAGGAGCGCTGTCCCAAATTAGACGCATTATTAATTTATTGCACGTAAAACAAAAGATATTTTAATAAAACACGTATACTAAAAGATTAGTAATTTAATTATCTTTAAAATGGTGAAGTTTTCAGAAAAATACGTTTGATGAATTTTGCGTCATTCTCAGTTTTTTATCCGCGTTAGACATAACTTTACAAATTAATTTCACTATGTAATATAAACATAATCAAAAATATGCCTATATTAAAATATTAAGAAAATGCTCTTATTTAACATATATTTTTTCTAAATCACTAACACTACTCGTTTAGACGTCATCTTCAGTATAAAATCGTTAAAAGTCAGCTATCGTCCCCTTAAGAAGAAGATAAGATTGATTATAAAGAGGAAAGATTTGTATTTTTGTATGTAACGAATAAACTTAAAAACTACTGGACCGATTTGAAAAATTCTTTCAGCAATGGACAGCTACATTATCAGCGAGTAACATAGGCTATATTTTATCCCCGTACTCCCACGGGAACGGGAACTACGTGGGTGAAACCGCGTGACGTCCGCTAGTAATACAATAGAGCTGAAGGGTTTGTTTGTTTGAACGCGATAATCTCCGGAAATACACAGTCGGATTTGAAAAAAATCTTTTGCGTTTGTTATCCCAATTCTTGACTATAATATTAACATCACGCTATAACCCTTAGAAGGCGAGCAAAAAGAGCGTTAAAAAGTCTGAAAAAACGCTAAGCGTAAACGAAGTTATAGCGATGGGGGCCGAGGGACTTATATAAAATGTGGCTGTCATTTTAGTATATTGTGTATCTTAAGCCGGGTCTCCTGCGCGTGTTTTTTCGAAACAAACATTACACAAAAAGATCGAAACAAAGATGTGTGGCCATACACATTTGTGTATACAAACACGATGTTTTTGTTTCCGAGCTGCATGGAAAACATTCTCCGCGCTGGTGAAGGCGGGAAGGTTTGGTTTCATTTTCAACCGCTGCGCGCACCACACACATCTGTCACTGTCTGTTTTTCAACACAGGTTTTCAGGTTATATTGTTTTGTGAATAGTTGTGAACAAGTTTTGATAAATTGACGATGGATTGGAATAGAGATACTTTTTAAGTACTACGTCTTCCTCGTCGGAACTCATTACGACATCTACACAAAATGTGTAGATATAATCTGAAACAAATGTTTGAAAACAAATTTTTCGGTATGAAAACAAATGTTTTTGTGTAATGTTTCGAAAAAACAAGCGCAAGAAACCCGGCTTAACGACTTCCACGCGAACAAAGTCGCGGACAGAAACTAGAAACAGATAGGTTAGTTAAATGTACTGCATATATATATTATGATGGCCATGTTAAGTTAGATATAAGAGGTCAAAAGTGCAGTAGGAATAGTGGCTCAAATGTTGATATAATGTGACATAACCAGTTACGACACACATATCAATATAATAATAATAACGTGTTATTTAGATAATAAAATGAACATTATATTATTATAGAGGATGGTTGGAATAAATAAAGTGCATTGCTTGTTCCTGGTAAACGGAATGCTGATCGTAGGAAAAAATCATGACTGCGTTTCAATGGACTACGATCGCGAGTGCTGCCGAGAGTTTTACCTCCAGAGAAAAATATGCTGACTGTCAAACCTTCACTATTTATAGATACCATAAAAGGTGGACTAGTACCTATGTCTGATGCACCCTGGGAAGTCAGTCCTATTACTATGTCTACTGACTGGCTAAATTATTTACCACGATATGAGCTCTTGCCGTAGAGCTCGATGGAGCGCGTTCGGCATTTTTGAGATGGGAAAAAACAATTGAACTCGCGACACCGTTACCGACACCTCATTTTTGTAAACGCAATTGTGCTCTTTATTTATATTATGTTACGGATCAATGTTCTATGCTAGTATTTTTACTTTAAAGGTTTTGGAAGTATTTTTTTTGTAAACGCGATTGTGCTCTTTATTTAGGTAAGGTTACGGACCCTATACAAGTATTCTTCCACCAAGACGATCTTGTTCAAGGTTTCACTTCTGTCGGCACTCCCGGAGTGCCACTGTTTTTTTTCTCAGCTCTATAGCTGGTTTCAACTAGATTTAAGTGCCGAAGACACGTAAATGCAGCATGTGGTGCTTATTTCATTATTATAAATATCTACGAAATTAAAAATAAAGTCACGTAAGATCGGATAAGTAATTCTCGATTGATATGCGCATGCGGACTGACGGATTGATGACAGACAGCTAGACATTACGTTTTATAATTAAGGAGTATTTAAGGATGTAATTACTTATTCATAAGTTGGTACTGATTATAATTAAGTCATCTTAGACATTTTACTCAGAACACTTTAAGATTACTTATTAAAAATTTAACTTAGGTAATTTTGATAGGTACTTTATTCCAAAGCAGTATGGGCGGTAGTTCGAG
Source organism: Agrochola lychnidis (assembly GCA_963680765.1). Taxonomy (NCBI): domain Eukaryota; kingdom Metazoa; phylum Arthropoda; class Insecta; order Lepidoptera; family Noctuidae; genus Agrochola; species Agrochola lychnidis. Next base: position 8,277,268 of record OY796868.1, on the reverse strand, counting down.
TGTATACACGTGTAATTAACCATACTTCTACTAATTCATGATATAATTATAGGTACCATTTTGATAAAGGGATTTTCCTGAATTTGTTGAAACAAGTGCATGTACGTCTTTTATTAACACAAGTGTTAATTTGCGACTCTTTAGTTGCACAAAAAAGTGGAATGTTCAATGTCAAGTCCCAAAAAACTTCTCAACTGAGTGCTAAAATATTATCTCAATATTACATCAGATTCACATTTCTTGGGTTTTTACTAAGTTGTTAGCTTAGCAGCTAAGTGAGATGACATGTGCAAGCTTAGGCTTAGCTTGAACATGTCATCTCACTAATTGCCACTGAATCGAATGTAAGCTAGTAACTCCCGTGACGACAAACTAGAAAAACCGTCGACATAATTAATCTTGCTTAGTCCAAGTTTAGCTAAGCTTTCAAATTTCCGCTCCCATTTTATTTAGCGATTTGATCTTAATTAGAATTCTAATTACGACTTGCGATAGCACCAGCACCATATTTCAAATTCGAAACCAAATTTTCATGTGGTTAGTGACTAACCTAATGTCAGAGTTTTAAAGCCGCCCAAGGGCCTCTAACATGGCTTCACATGCCATCGAGAAATATCCAGAAATATCTCTCAGGCATGCATATCAAATAATAATTTGATCCCAACTAGACAACTGACTATCTGATTTAATTTCACCTCAATCATAAATAATTCTACACTCCCGGACTTTTTAATCGAGCCACCCTGCTTTTTATATTTTTTTGGTTGTGAATTCAAATTTGGAACCAAAATTATGGCCAGTATGTCGGTTTTGAAACTGGATCAAAACTTTTTTCAAAGACAACACTATTTTGATGTTGTAGGCCTTTATATTTTACATGAAAATGCATGGAGGCTCGATTTAGTGGTCCGCAAGTGTATTTAGAGGATCAATTTGTCTCAATTTAAAACCAGTAATAACCAATGATCAAGTATGTCACTCACAGATTTGTACTGCTCCAGTATTTCGGGTATCACTTGACCTTTCACCCGCCATGTCTTGTATTTGTAAACTGGTTTGCCATTTTGAGCTGCAATTGTCGCTGCAATGTTAAAAAAACACATTAATGCACAGAATTTTTTAATAATAAGTTAAATAAAAAAATAAGGTAAAGTTTACTATAGCTGATGACGAATTTTTTTAATGTCTCCCATTCTTCGAGTTCATTTTCTACTTATTTCTAAACTAATATTATAAAAAGAGAAAAGATTTAATTTTTAGTATGTTTTTTAATAAACTCAAAAATGACTGGACCGATTTTAAAAATTCTTTCATCAGTGGAATGCTATATTATCACAGAGTAACATAGGCTATAATTTATAAATATATCTTTTGTAACAGGATAATAAATAAGTTTTTTGTAACAATTTTAAATTTTGGTGTAGGTACTGGCTATTCATTAGCATTTATAATTAAACTTAATATTGTCATCACAGGACACTTTATGATCTCTTATATCTTTGTTGTAAGTGAAGAAAACTGTGTTTCTAAATAATAATTAAAAAAAAAAAATTGATCTTATGGTGTCCTGGGTTCGGCAGAACATTACAGTCTAGATTATAGTGATAAATAAATGGAAATGCATGAGTTCAAGCTATCCATTAGGGAGGATAAAGAGTCCTTTCATACAACAGTGCCTATTCATTACTAGTGTTCGAGGAATTACATAATATTGCACTTTTTTTATGCAATACCAAAACAATATTTCCTCTTATAGCAGAACAATATTATTAAGTATGAATATTTACCAAGTGATTTCTTATTAAGTACTGATTGTAAGGTACTTACCAAGTGGATCCTCCCGGTTGCCTTTGTCCAGCACTGTGAAGACTCCGACCACCTCGTGACCATCTTTTTGCAGGAGTTTGAATACTTCCGCTGCAAATGTGCTCTGTCCAATGATGGCAACTCGCAGATTCTTCTTTGGAGCCTATTAAATAATTAATCCAAATATTATTCTTCTTCTCTAGGGATATAAACAGGTTAGAATTTCCTAGTGTTTTAGGTGATGACTTTGGATTTTTCGAGGCAAAATATTTGATTAAAAAAATTGTAATTGACACTGAGCTTGGATAATAACAAATATTTATTCCCGGATAAACAATGAGGATAATAACATACACTACCGCTATATTAATGAATGACCGCACTGTTTGTAATTAATCAAATTAATACAAGAAATTACTTACATCGCCATTCAGTGAAATTGGTGGCATTTTCGTTTACGAAAGGCAATGTTGATTTGTTCAAAATAAACAACTTGTTAATTTGTTACCCCACTTCTCGCCGAGTGGCGCGCGGTCGTACTAACACGAACCCAACAGTCCGCTCGTATTTAGCTTCTCCTCCATCGGCCTAGCCTTGACATCGCTATCGTAAGTTTAGCGTTTATAGCGATAAAGCTAATGAGAATCGTATTCATGTCGAAAAAAGAAAGACGCGTTGCTTTGCCGATGCCGCCAAATCCGCCAAAACAATACATTTGACAATTGATTGATTGACATTTTTTTGTGATGTGATTACGGACAGCTGACAGTGACAGTAGTGGAACACCATAGGTAATTTTCGCATTCGATATCGACTACTCGAGCGAAAAAAATTGTTAAGTGGCCAAAGTGACCAAGCAAAACTGACAAAATGTATAACATAAAAAATATTTTATAATTTTAACATAAAACAAAATATCGAATTTTTTCAAATTAAATATTTTTCAATTCACAAATAAATTTTCTAAAACGGAAGCAAGTATCCATAGCTTATTTTTCTAAAGATCCAATCGCGTACAGGTGCGGGAAAAATAAATGTTTGAATTGGAGTGATTTAATAAGTGAGTTTACTCTGTTTTTCTTTTGAAATTTTCTTTACGCATTCCAAGTTGTACTACATGATAACAAAGGAAATAATACTGCGTCTGACTAAATTCGATTATTAGCTGTTTTGTTTCAATTTGCTAGGCGTTACCGGAGAAACGAAGCGCTTGATTAAAAAACTTGAAAATTCAAATCACATAAACTACTGAACGAAATTAAATATTAGCAGCCAGCGGATCATACATTAAAGCAATTCTTGGGAAGGCCTAGACCCCGTAAATGCCCGTAATGGGTCTCTTTCGGCTGAAATAAAGATGATGATGAAACAATATCATGGTATTTCTTTCCTCCATGGCACGCTCTAAAGCAATGTAAAAAGTAGATAGGCGGCAGAGGCACTCTATTATCATTTCGTTCAATGAATAATTATTGAAGATTATTACTTGGTAAACACGTTACTTACCTAAAACAGTCAAAGATAACAAGCGAAACCAGTTAAAAGCGGTTCTCAATATTAAAAGCGGTTAACGAGCGGTTGTGTTATGAAAACAATTATAGTAAATAGGTTAAATACATTAAAATTTATTTTGCTAATTATTGGCAAAGTAGCTTAGCGATTGGAGAATGATATTTAGATAGTACATTCCTACCTAACTATAAATCGGTGTTAGCGAGCGAATATTCTTGCATACCTAGGAAAACTAGGAAGGACTTGCACCCTAATTGCGTAACACACATTCAATCACAATCCGAGAGTTTTGAAGGATAATGGTGCCGATTCCCTTGTTCACAAACTAAACTAAATTTAAGTTCAGTTCATCTTTTTCTTTCTATTTCATTAAGAAAAGGACAGAAGATAAATTTTAGTTTAGTCTTGTCAAATTAATCAGCGCTTGACGTAAATTGACGTAATTTTAGTCGGCAAGTTGCACCAAGTTGCGGCAAGTTGCAACAGGCGATGATTAATTTGACAGGACTAAACTAAAATTTATCTTCTGTCCTTTTCTTAATGAAATAGAAAGAAAAAGATGCACTGAACTTAAATTTAGTTTAGTTTGTGAACAAAGGAATCGACACCATTGCCAATCCATTGCTTTAAAGATTTGAAAAATTTGTCTGCTTTTAACAACGCAACGTAAATAACGCAATGGACGTGGGTGAACTGTCAAAATAAAACCCATTGCGGTCGATTTTCACTTTATGTACTTACAGTGTTAAGCAATTACTCCGCCGCATCCTGGACCTGTTTAAGCATCTATATCATTATGGTCTCCTAATTTTTACCAAACAGAAAATAAGTTAACTATGCAGTTATGTATGTAGGTATTTATCTTGTCAAAGATTTTTGGGAGAAGAGTTGTAGGTTTGAACCATAGATATACCTACCTACTAGTTTTAAATAATACATTATCGACTGTTGATCATCAAATCCCGAGGTGGTAATTTTAGGTTAATGATGTCATTGATCGTTAGGAAATTAGATCTGCCGACGTCCATTGATAATTTGACTAGAAATTAGAATTTTGTTCCAGTCGATTTGTAACGTTCGACGACTTTTAAGTCCATCGATTGGTCGAATGGGTAACAGAGGGTGTGGTAGATTTTCTGACATTTTTCTACGTTTTAAAGTTCCATTATCACCTATATACCTAACGTATTGTAGTGCTGATTGTGCAGAAATGGCAGGCTCCCAAAACACTTTTCACTTTTTGTTTAAGCTTTTGTATTTTGTAATTAAATAAGCAGCTGTTTTAAGTGACTTACCGACCAACTTAATGGGATCAACTCTTAGTGAAATTAACTAACCACATACTAGTATTTCACAAAACTAGTTCTTATTTAGAAATACTAGAACAACACGAGTTTCCACTAGCCTTTGATTTAATTTCTTAGAACTGCTCTAACGATACGAAGATTGCAAAATATTGTAAGTAGTTAAATAGGTACCTATCACAAGATGTGAAGGTATCCGGTTGAATCCAGTTCCATTGACAGTGACGATGCACGCCAGATAAATTGACCCCAGATAGCTACTGAAATATAGCAAGAGAACTGACCTCAGTGGCCCGGGCGTTGATATCAGCTGTTGTTTGGTGGATGGCTATCACAGACGTGTTTTCGATATGATACAGATTCTTGATGAAACTGGTTACATTTGTATTCACAACATTGCAAGTATGAGTAAAAGTGGTGCAAAACTTCGTTTTGCTATACATAGTTTCCAATAGCATAATATTAGGCACTATCTATACTCTCCGAGGAAATACAGAAAACAGGGTGAGTATGATTTATCTAATAGTAGACCGAGCTGAAAATAGCGAATGCTCATTTAATAGTATAGGATAGTACTTACAAATTCCATGCTGCCGTGTCATTAATCTTGTTCTAAACTTTGGGCGATCGAGCTCTGCTCGAGTGAAAATACGGAGAAAACTAATTTTCCCAGATAAGAAACCTGGCTAGATCGATTTTTCGCCCCCGTAAACCCCTATAATTATTGCTACTTTCATCGAAATCGTTAGAGCCATTTTCTAGAACGTGAGAACAAATATATACAGGATGTTTGGCAGAACGTTGAACATACGAAAATGGTGGATAGGTGTGATCATCTGCTACTTACTCAGCCCTAATTTATTTGGCCCTGGCCCCTGGATATTTAAAAAAAAATCTTTTTTGCTTTCTTCTAGTTTCACCACTTTCTTAACTTTAAAGTGTAATTTTTATTAAAAATGGATAAAACAGGCAATTTTTTTTTTTAATCTTTAATGTTGGCAGATTTTTATAAAATTATTGCTTTATTCAGATGTTAGCTAGAAAAAAAGTTATGAGTCCTCAAACTTACAGAAAGATGTAAAAAATACTTAAATCTTAATTTCAACTTTCATTTAAAAAAAAATATCCAGGGGGCCAGGGCCGAATAAATTAGGGCTGTTCAACGTTCTGTCAAACACCCTGTATAACTATATATAAAAATATTGCTCGTTTAATAGTGTAGGATTATTGAAGTGAAAACTTCTTTAGGCGCATTGGGCATTTTTGAGAAGGGAAAAAACAATTGAACTAGCGACACCGTTGCCGACACCTTATTTTTCTAAACGCGATTGTGCTCTTTATTATTACGTTACGGATCAATGTTCTAAGCAAGTATTTTTACTTTAAAGGTTTTGGAAGTATTTTAGGGTTCCGTAGTCAACAAGGAACCCTTATAGTTTCGCCATGTCCGTCTGTCTGTCTGTCCGCGGCTTAGCTCAAAGACTGTTACTACTAGAAAGCTGTAGGTAATTTAGCATGAGTATACATATTAATCAGCTGGCATTGGAATGTTCTGACCCATTGATTCGCACAGTCATTCAGGATGATTTTTTTGTCGACGATCTGGTGACCGGTGCTGACAGCATTGAGATTGTAAAAATACAGTACATATTAATCACGCCGACAAAGATAAAATCATGATTTTTTTATATTTTTATGGTACCTCCCATACACGTAAAGTGGGGATGCTTTTTTTTTGCACCTCTAGCCCATAGGTAGTGTGGGGTATCGTGTGGCCAGCTAAATGGTTGATTTTGGATATGTGGAAAAATTCACAGCAGTAGCATATATAACGAAATTAAAAGAAAAACTATCACAACTGAGTAGGCTCTACAAGTTAGGTAACGAGTAATAATGAACCAACTTAAATTTGCAGTTGAAAAAACATGTTCTCTCATACATTCCGTATGGGAGAACATGTTTTTCAACTGCAATGTAAAGTTTGTTTTTAGGATTCACCCTAAATACGGAACCCTTCATTGTGCGTGGTCCGACACGCACTTGGCCGGATCTTTTTTGTAAACGCGATTGTGCTCTTTATTTAGATAAGGTTACGGACCAATGTTCTATACAAGTATTTTTCTTCCACCAAGGCGATCTTGTTCAAGTTTTCACTTCTGTCGGCACTCTCGGAGTGCCACTGTTTTTTTAATTTATGCGAATTGAGCGTGGCTGAATGGTCGCTGTAGCAACTGATCATTCTATTCGTAGGACGCGATGGAACAGAGAAAGGATCCAAACCAATTCATACAAAGACGTCAAGGTCAAAGGTCAATTGTAGGCTGTGTTAGGACGCCCTCAGGCTAGGTGGAGCGACGATTTTCGTGCGGTAGCTGGTATAAATGGATGAGAGAGTCCAGGATCATGCTCAAGCGATCATTTAGAGAGGCCTCAAACCAATCAATCTGCCAAGCCTTTTCCCAACTATGTTGGGGTCGGGTAAGACTGGATGTCAGACTTTCGGGTTTCTGACGACCCGTAACGACTGTCAAAGACGAATGACAGCCGGGACCAACGGCTTAACGTGCTTTTCGAGGCACGGAGGTGTCTCGGTATATTAAGATGGTCACCTATCCACAGACCAACCTCGGCAAGTGTAGCTTAACCTGATGGATCGAACCGTGCGGCTGTTATTATTTAGCCACGAGCTCCTCCACGAGGCCTCAAACCAGCAGTATAATAATTACAGATAGACCGAAGATGATAAAGAAAATTGAAAGTCTCCACTGTTACCTACTTACTTTCACAGGTTGCCTAGCAGGAACGTCATACGATCTGGGAGTGGCGCGAGGAGGCGAAACGCCGGGGCTTAACTCCGCTGCCGCGAGAAATCACGGCACAGCGGACAGAGCTCCGGCGGGATCTCATGGCGTCATGGAGAGTGCGATTGTCGCAACCCAGCACTGGGCACGCCACAATTGCGGCGATAAGACCCTCTTTGAGGAGTGGCTAGAGAGATGCTACGGCGTGCCTGATGCAGGTCCTCACTGGACACGGCAGTTTCGGGAGGTTCTTGTTCAGGATAAGGTGGGAGGAAACGCTCGGGTGTCACCATTGTGTGGATCGCCCAGAGGACATGGTGGAGCATACGGTGGAGGTCTGCCCGGATTTTGGGCGGAGCATAGCCGTGTCCTCGTGGAGGCGATCGGCGGCGGTGACCTCTCGCGTCCGGCCCTGGTTCAGGCCATGGTACGGAGCGAGAGGAAATGGGAGGCCGTCACCTCCTTCTGTGAAGCGGTAATGCTCGCGAAGGAGGAGGTGGAACGCGTGAGGGAGAGGAAAACTTTGCGCCCTCATGCCCCTAACCGCCGCAGGAGGAGACGCCCTGGGCATCGGGAATCGTAGGCCGATTTCCGGCCACCGTAGGTGCGGGCTTGCGGACGATGAGCAATGGGTAGCTCGCCGTCCGATAAGGACCAGGTCCGGGTCGACTGCGCGTTGTGTTCCACGGGCCCTCAAAGAGATGTCAGCAGAATTGACAGGGTCCGCTAGGGCCCCTGCCGGGGTTGCGAAGAAAATCGATAGGGAGATCGTGGCCCCCGGCAACAGGGCAACCGAAGGAACACGAGTGGGTTTTAGTCTAACACGACCTCCCGCTCCGCCCAGAGCGGGAAAAGTTATTTGATAATTTCCCACACAGAAAAAAAAAAAAAACAAAAAGGAGCGTCATGCGTCATGCGTCAGTTGCTCGCCCGCGTGAACCATAGGATCATCATCCCATGTCACCACTTGATTAGATAACCGAATAAGTAATTCGGTTATTTATGCAAAAGTCAATAATTATAATTTATATAAGTATAATTTTATGTCATTTCATGTCACTAATTTCGTAATGTAATTTTGGCTTTAGGTTTTGTAACCTATTTATTGGTACTATTTGGCTAATAAGAAGAGTTAGGCTGCCTATCCATTGACGCGAAACGAGCGAGGCAGCGGAGCGGAGCGAGGGAGTAATGCGGAGCGGAGTTGCGGACTGTGTCTGTCCATTGATGCGGAGCGAGATAGTACGGAGCGGAGTTGCAGCCTGTGCGGAGCTAGGCCGAGTTCACGCGATGAGTAATTTGAGCGGGCTGCAATACCCCGCGGCCGGTTTTTCCGTTTCCCCGCTCCGATACCCCGCTCCACTTCCTCGCTCCGCTTCCCGGTTTTGTATGATTTTTTAAACTAGTTCGCAAATCCCTGTCCACTGGAGCGGAGCGGAGATTTTATGCAATTCTATTGGTTAATATTGACACAGCCCCGCTCCGCTCCTCTTCTCTCCGCTCTAGTGGATAGTCAGCCTTAAAGAGGGCTATTATTAGGTCTAGCGTTGCCATCTCTAAAAATCAGAAAACCGGACTTAACCGCTAAAAAGCCGGACTTTTGGGTCCCACGGCCGGACGGACGCTATAAAAAAGGATTTTTGACTAAAAGTTCAATTAAAACACATATTTTTTATAAGAAAGTTTAAATCGGTATTATCATTTTCATTTGCATATTTTTCTTTGGTAGGAACGCGCTTTAAATGTTCAACCTCCTTAATAATTTTATCATAAAACATTTTGCAAGTTACATGTCTTAAATTAAATACCACAATTAACAGGTTTGTAATAGTTTCAGACTTTAACCTGTTTCTTTGTTTCGTCCATTGCTGGTCTATTAAAGAGAATAAAGAGCCTAACAAAAGCCTGACGGGCCGGACGCAGTCAAATTGGCCTGGACAAGAAGTCAAAAAGCCTAACACTGACCGGCTTTATCCGGACGGATAGCAACTCTAACTAGGTCTATGACTACGACAATCCGTAGATAAAATGACAACACAGTTATTTTAATAAACATATACAATGTAAAGTCATAATTATTATTACGTGTGATTAAAGTTTGTTGCATGCTTTTAATAGATAGGTAAGTACATATTATCATCGAGAGATGTCTTGACCAGTCGAGTTCGAACCGCTTTTATTGAAATGGAAACAATCAGTGTCACACCTGAGAGATATTTCTCGACGGCATCTGAAGTCAAGTCAGAGGCCCATGTGCGGCTTTAAAAAACTCTGACATCGGGCTAGTCACTAACCGCACGAATAGAAGTGTCATTTAATTAACGGGGCTTTCCCGATGGAAAAATAATATTTCTATGGTTATTATCCACGTCACGTCGCGCGTCGTGATATTATAATACATATACAGGGTTACTGGTAACTCGACGTATTCCTTGCAGGACGTCATAGCAGGGTTAAAATGCAACAAATTAAGCCACCAAATGTTCTACCGAAATTCAGTAGTTTTTGAATTAGTTAAGAGTTTTAGTTTTTTTATGAAAAATCCCAGATTAAATCATTTGAAACCAATTTAAAAATGATTTACGGCGCGACTGTACTGAAATTTAAGTTATTATCATAGTTGACGCCGTAGCAGACCTTTGTTAATAATTAAAAGTTCAATAATGCCTAAAACTTTGGCAAATATCACTAACCAAACATTTAATTTTTTGTAATTTTTGCTATTACTTCATAAAATATGTAGTCTAGTGCAAAAAAAAATACTACACCTGGTGTACAAATTACTAGGAAAATATCCTTGTCTTATCAGTTATTCAGAAAGGTATGATTGTCAATACTTTTGCATGTGTGCCAGGGAAGAGAAGAGTTTTATGGGGGGCAGGTAAAATTGCGAGACGGTCAACCTATTGTTTCGTATTCGTATTATTCGTAGTTTTTACCTGCGCTTGAACTCCAAACACTCGGGGAGCTTTGTGATTGGTCGCTATTGTTCTCTCGGCATGACAGGGGGTGCGATTTTGCAAAATTTGGTCGTCAGCGTTAGTTAGTTTCAACTCTACGTCGCGCAAGCTCGTGTTTTGTTACTGGCTATTTCCCTAACTGTTGCTGCGTATCTTGCTCTTGTGCTGTGCTGTGCCTTCATAAGCGCTGACTATGGCTGCATATTCTAATCCTGAATACGCTGACATAATGTACTGTTACGGACTTTGTGACGGTAACGCTGCTGAGGCGCGGCGAGAATATCAACTTCGCTTTCCCAACCGCCGACTCCCCCACGTTAGTGTCTTCGGATCGACTTATCGGCGAATATCTGAAACTGGCAGCGTCCAAAGAAGCAGGCAAGTTGACACTGGTCGTTCCCGGAGATACACGGCTGAGGACGAGGAGCTTATTCTTCAACGTTTTATTGACGATCCTAACACATCGACAAACATCGTAGCGCGTGAGCTTGGTATGTCACAGTGGAAAGTCTGGTCTGTAGTTCACTTGTCAGGCCGAAATCCATCGCCCTGGGCGTCGGGAGTCACGAGAGGATTTCCGGCCACCGTAGGCGCGGGCTTGCGGACGGTGAGCAATGGGTAGCTCGCCGTCCGATAAGGACCAAGCCCGGGTCGACGGCGCGTTGTGTTCCACGCGCGCCTCAAAGAGATGTCAGCAGAATTGACGGGGTCCGCTAGGGCCAATGCCTGCCGGGGGTTCGAAGAGAACCGATAGGGACATCGTGGCCCCCTGGCAACACGGCAACTGAAGGAACACGGGTGGGTTTTAGTCAGTAAGAGTCTGACACGCCCTCCCGCTCCGCCCAGAGCGGGAGAAGTTATTTGATAATTTCCCACCCAAAAAAAATATCCGAAATCCATACCATTACCAACCAGTCCAGTCATTAGAAGAAGGAGATCCACCGAGACGGCTGAGTCGGCGGATGAGTCATATTTTGATCGTGATGGTATCACAAATTACCACAACTTACATTACCTACTGGGCACCGAAAGCAGAAGCAAACCCTAAAAAACTGAAACCAACCGCATCCCAGCGAAGGTTCTCGCTTAATGTTTGGATGGGTATTATTGACGACAAATTAACTGGCCCACATTTTTTACCCCGATCACTAAATGGGGAACTTTATGAAGATTTCCTCAGAAATCATTTATCAGCACTGCTCACGGATGTACCGGAAGAAAGAATAGCAAACATGATTTACCAACATGACGGATGTCCAGCCCACTTCCGAATCACAATTCGACAATTGCTGGATGAAAACTATCCAAACCGATAGATAGGGCGCGGTGGGCCAATTCCGTGGCCTGCACGAAGCCCTGATCTGACGCCGCTAGACTTTTACGTCTGGGGTCATATGAAAGATCTAGTTTATGTGACCCCAGTAAATTCAATTGAAGAACTAAGGGAGAGAATTACAAATGCGGCGGACCAGATGAGGGCAACAATCACATCAAGAATAACAAAAACCGAAGTAAGGAAGCGAATAAGAACATGTATTCGAAACCGAGGGCAGCACATCGAACAAGACGTGTGAAATGTGTGTAATTAAAGTTTTTAATATTGATTAAAAAGAATAATAATGTTCACGATTTTGTTTTAGATTTTTCGAATAATCACCTTTTTGTGAAACGCACGCCTGTACTAAATCAAAAACGATTTTCATAATGTAGTCCATGATTTTGTATTAACTTTCATACCTTTTTGGATAGCTGATAAGACAAGGATATTTTCTTAGTAATTTGTACACCAGGTGTAGCATTTTTTTTTACACTAGACTACATTTTTATGAAGTAATAGCAAAAATTAAAAAAAAATAAATGTTTGGTTAGTGATATTTGCCAAAGTTTTAGGCATTATTGAACTTTTAATTATTAACAAAGGTCTGCTACGGCGTCAACTATGATAATAACTTAAATTTCAGTACAGTCGCGCCGTAAATCATTTTTAAATTGGTTTCAAATGATTTAATCTGGGATTTTTCATAAAAAAACTAAAACTCTTAACTAATTCAAAAACTACTGAATTTCGGTAGAACATTTGGTGGCTTAATTTGTTGCATTTTAACCCTACTATGACGTCCTGCAAGGAATACGTCGAGTTACCAGTAACCCTGTATATTTCCAAGCACAGAACTCTCTCGTTCGCCCAGCACTGGGTTGCGGCAATCGCACTCTCCATGACGCCATGAGATCTCGCCGGAGTTCTGTCCTCTATGCTGTGGTTTTCCCCGGCGTTTCGCCTCCTCGCACCACTCACAATTGTGCGCGAGGACTTTTGCTTCCAGATCCCAATTCTGAATCCCCCTGCGTTGAAATTTTTCATAGAAAAGTGCAATACCTACGCGGTCAAAATGTATGGAACTGCAGATTTTTTTAAATTACCTACGAAAAATTTCATGCACTTATGAAATGTCAGAAGCTAGGTGCACGGTTCCACTTGGTCGCTTCCTAAGGAGAAGAGCCGACAAGAAACTCCACGGTTACTCTTTTCAAAATAAATGGTTTCTACAATGTTTTCAAATTTCAGTGTTAATAGGTATGGGAGGACTGTGTAGGCCTATCAACAAGTACCAAGTACTTAGTAAAATAGAAAATGGTCCACAAGTCTACAGCCTACATGGTGGCATTAGGAATGGTATTAGGTGTATGGTCACGTTAAAACATTGTAGTTATTATTCAAAGTTATTTATTATTAAACAGGTTGTATTGTTGCGTCTCATGATAGCATCAATAGAAACAATTCATTCATTTGTTTTAGTTTGTATATACAATGTTGTTTGCTACTTTATTCTTGGGAGTGTCATAACGGATTACGTTTTCAAAACACTATTGTTTGCAATGCAGACAGAGTTTCAGAGGAATCCTTTTGTATCGTACCGATCTTCAAATGGTGATGTAGTGCTGTTTTAGCCAAATGTGTTTATTAAAGTGATGGCCAAACTGTGGACTGTTTTCGTGGTTCTATTTTCACTAATAGAGGTATCTACGATTTTAATATCATGATGTAGTACCCGCCTTGCATTCTATAAATTAAATTGTTAATGGTGCCGATTCCCTTGTTCACAAACTAAACTAAATTTAAGTTCAGTGCATCTTTTTCTTTCTATTTCATTAAGAAAAGGACAGAAGATAAATTTTAGTTTAGTCCTGTCAAATTAATGAGCGTTTGACGTAATTTTAGTTGGCAAGTTTTTAATCACGTCTAAACTTGTATGGAGACTGACAGGCGCTGATTAATTTGACAGGACTAAACTAAAATTTATCATCTGTCCTTTTCTTAATGAAATGGAAAGAAAAAGATGCACTGAACTTAAATTTAGTTTAGTTTGTGAGCAAGGGAATCGGCACCACTGTTTAATTTATTAAGTTTTTCCCATTCACGAAGTACCTAACTGTGTGGTATGTATGACGTAACTAATAACATGGCGTTTTTGTTGTGTATTACCTACACGCTGACTGTTAGTAGTATTATAATAAAGTTGAAACTTGCAACCATTTAACTGATTACGTATTTTTGGCGCGTTTTTATTCTGAGTCTCTAAAAGCGTCAAATGAATATTTAATTTAAACACAACATTATCTGTTGAACTGGATCTTACTGGTTTCTGTCAGGTCAGCCTGTCTGTATCATCCCACTGCTGGATAAAGGGCTCTCCCCATGACTTCCAGTTCTTTCAGTCCAGGGCTAGTGTGGAGCATTGGCCTTTAATTTTGTCCAGCTCATGCCTCCATCTTCTCTTCGGTCTACCGCGATCGCGACGCCTTCTGGCTGTGTCAGAGCTCCACATAGTGACTATTTTAGCCCACAGCTCGTTGGGCATACGGCAAACGTGGCCAGTTCAGTCCAATTTAAATACGAGCTTTTTTTGGAGCATCTTCAGTGATCAGTGGTGCCGATTCCCTTGTTCACAAACTAAACTAAATTTAAGGCTCCTGGCTGTGAATTCACTCGACAGAGTTTAGGTAAATTCTTGCGATGCTATGTTTGTGTGCACCGTTCACGCACACACGCCTAAACATCGAGCGTAGTGATCGCTTAAACAGTTTTGATCCTATAGACGGTATTTTGTTAAGTTACGTAGGTACGCTTATGAAATAAGTCTGGAATGTTTGTGTATATTCGTTTAGTATATTTATAACAATTCTGTTTTATATGGAATTTTATACTTTTTTTATGGAAAACATGAAAAATTATTACCTACATGTTGAGTTTTATGGGTTTATGGGTTTCATAAAGGGGGTCGAAATTTTCATTATTTTTGCGATAAGACACAATTTTCGAGATATAAGCAAAAGAACAGAAAAAAGATAAAGTACAGTTTTTGCAACTGAATGAGTTATTAATTTAGTGAAAATGAAAAATTCGCTATTCTGAATTTGACTTTTTTCACCTAAAATTTTGATTGGTGCCGATTCTCTTATACACCGAACTAAACTATCACTAAAATTTCTTACTTTTGACTATGAGAATCTCAAAGCTATTGGTGCCGATTCCCTTGATCACAAACTAAACTAAATTTAAGTTCAGTGCATCTTTTTCTTACAATTTCATTAAGAAAAGGATAGAAGATAAATTTTAGTTTAGTCCTGTCAAATTAATCACCGCCTATCACTCTCCATACAAGTTTAGACGTGATTAAAAACTTGCCGACTAAAATTACGTCAATTAACGTCAAGCGCTGATTAATTTGACAGGACTAAACTAAAATTTATCTTCTGTCCTTTTCTTAATGAAATAGAAAGAAAAAGATGCACTTAAATTTAGTTTAGTTTGTGAACAAGGGAATCGGCACAATTATGCAAAATAAATTCTCTAAGAAAATTTTGGACACATCTGAATCAAATTTGACAATCGCGATTCCACACGTGATATCTAACCATGTGAATCTTTTTAGAGCCGGAGGCGCGCACGCTCGACGTGTTTTATATGGAACTTTTCACTTTTTGTATGGAAAATAAGAAAAAATATTACCTACATGTAGAGTATAAGGGGTTTAAGGATTTTATAAAGGGAGTCGAAATTTTCATTATTTTTGCGATTGGACACACCGTTTTCGAGATATAAACAAAAGAAAAAAAAAGATTCAGTACTGTTTTTGCATGTGAAATCGAGGTGTTGGTGTGAATTTAAAGTTCATGACAATCAATTTTATTCCACACGTTTTTAATCGCGAAAAATAGTCAGATTCGGTTAGAAAATCTAAATTTTAAGTGAAAAACGTCAAATTCAGAATAGTAAAATTGCTATTTTCACTAAATGAAAATCTCAGTTCCATCTTAGTGCTGTCAAACTAAAATCTAGTTAAGTTGTGTCACTTTAGTCTATTTCAGAATGGGAAATCGTCGTTTGACAGGAATAAAACAAAATTTTGGTGATTTTTAGTCTAGTTTAGAGGCATTTGTGACAAGAGAATCGACACCATGTCTAACTAAATCTGACTATTTTTAATCGCGATTAAAAAGGTGCGGAATAAAATTAGTTATCTTGAACTAAAATTCACACCAACACCTCGCTTCAGGTGCAAAAAACAGTACTGTATCTTTTTTTTTTCTTTTGCATATATCTCGAAAATGGTGCGTCCAATCGCAAAAATAATGAGAATTTCGATCCCCTTTATAAAACCCTTAAACCCCTGACACTCTACATGTAGGTAATATTTTTTCTTATTTTCCTTACAAAAAGTAAAAATTCTATATAAAACGTCAAGGCTGCCCCCTGTGCGCCTCCAGCTCTAAAAAAATTCACGGGGTAGGGCAAACAAGTACCACGTGGACTCGCGATTGTCAAATATAATTTTAGTGTGTCAAAATATATTTAATTTAGAAAATTTTTGTTGCAGAATAGCTTCAAGATTTTCATAGCCAAAAGTAAGGAATTTTAGTGATAGTTTAGTAAGTTTAGTTCGGTATACAAGAGAATCGGCACCATATTGCCATCTTAGTGCTGTCAAAATAAAATATATTCTATAATTATTTCACGATGGGAAATCATCGTTTGACAGGAATGAACGAAACTTTGGTGATTTTTAGTCTAGTTTTGAGGCATTAATTTGTGACAAGAGAATTGGCACCAGTATCCATAAAGGGATCTGAGACACTTGCGCGAAATACATTTTCGCGAAAGACACTTGCGCGAACCCACTTGCGCGAAAAAGTTGCGGAAATGAGATTTCTTCATAACATCACGCCATCAATTTCAAAGGGCCCAACACTTTGAAATTGATGGCGTGATGTTATGAAGAAATGTGAAAATTTTCGCAGCCGCCATCTTATATTTACGTTTTGACATCAAAATCTGCTTTAGAATCCTCAAAAACTATGAAAAAGACACCCATGACGAAAAATCTGAATATTGTCACAGCCGCCATCTTGGATTTATATTTTGACCTCACTATCAGCTTTAGCATCCTCGAAAACTATGAAAACGATACCCATGACGAAATATTTTTAAATGTTCGCAGCCGCCATCTTGGATCTTTATTTTGCCTTAAAGTAGTCTTCAGTAGCGTTAAAGAAACTTCGTTCCAAAAATACTTCACTTATTGCTACAACAGCATATAGGCGCGGGCATATCGGTGACGCGAACCCATAACTTTTTCCCCTACCAAAAATCACTCAAAACTATGAAATCTAAAGTCAAAATATAACTAGTGAACCCAGCAGGCAGATGTTGTCCTGCGACAACAGCGCCACGCGAGTCCAACTATAGTTATGAACCATCCAAGTTACACAAAAAGAATTAAAAAAAAAAACATCTAAATCAGTCAAGCCGTTTAGGATAAGAAGAATTACGAACACACGTACACCGGTATTTTATTTATTGCCAGGCATGCAAAATTTTAATGTTCTTCAAAAACACTTCATCTAGTTTTTAAAATATGATTGACGTGTAAAAGTGTTTGTACAAACCTACTTACAGAAATAAAATCATTTATCATTTATCATTTAACAAGCAAAGTACTTTAAAATAAAATGCGGATCAAAATGTGGTAGTCGACGTACAATTTCTGGAATATGTTAACATCGGACACGTACGTGCGTGTGTGCGTGCTGCGACGCAAAGTGATACGTCCTCACGCTGGGAAGGCCCGTTCGCTACTGACGGAATAGATTTTCCGCGATCGTTTATATAGTTCACTTTGCCATTTATTTACGTAATGAAGTAATTGTTTATTTATAAAATAAAATTTAGATTCTATTAAACAATTAACTTAAAATTAATATAAAATTTTTTAAATTTCTTAAAAGTGTTTCTAAGTATTAGAAAAAAATATTTATTTGGCTTGAAGTTTTGAGAAAGTTACGTTATTTCAACATTTTTTTTCTGCTATATTTTGTATGAAAGTTGAAAAAAGTGGTTCCCCTATGTACAAGTAGACCATATAATGATATTGATGATATTTTTTAATTTTCAACATCAAAAGCAGTTTCTTCTAACGAAACGATCAAACGTCAGTCTCGCGTAATTTTTTGGAAAACTTGTTGCGAATTTTAGTGATTTCCCACGAATCCTTAATTTATTTCAAAAATCCCTTTCCCCTATGTACAAGACGAAGAATTGGACTTTTCAAATCACAAATAATTTTGTTTAAATTCTCGTCCCCTTTCTCACAACGAATAAACAAAATTGATCAAAATCAGTGATTTCGTGCGGTGCGGCGGCACGGAGCCTTAAGTTCAGTGCATCTTTTTCTTTCTATTTCATTAAGAAAAGGACAGAAGATAAATTTTAGTTTAGTCCTGTCAAATTAATCAGCGCTTGACGTAAATTGACGTAATTTTAGTCGGCAAGTTTTTAATCACGTCTAAATTTGTATGGAGAGTGACAGGCGCTGATTAATTTGACAGGACTCAACTAAAATTTATCTTCTGTCTTTTTTTAACAAGGATTTGAACAAGGGAATCCCTTGTTCACAAACTAAACTAAATTTAAGTTCAGTGCATCTTTTTCTTTCTATTTCATTAAGAAAAGGACAGAAGATAAATTTTAGTTTAGTCCTGTCAAATTAATCAGCGCTTGTCAGTCTCCATACAAGTTTAGACGTGATTAAAAACTTGCCAACTAAAATTACGTCAATTTACGTCAAGCGCTGATTAATTTGACAGGACTAAACTAAAATTTATCTTCTGTCCTTTTCTTAATGAAATAGAAAGAAAAAGATGCACTGAACTTAAATTTAGTTTAGTTTGTGAACAAGAGAATCGGCACCAGTAATATTCATGTCATTATTACTGATAGTGTCTGGCCCCATATAAACTGAGATATAACTCGCCCATGTACTTACCACCAAATGTCAAGAAACTGAATTCAAAGCAAGTTTTTATTCTTTTGATGTGTTTTATTTATATTTAATTTTTTATAAGCTGATGCACGTATGTAAACATAATTATTTTAGTAATTATGATGTTTTTTTTTAGGTAGGTACGATGATTTTCCATAGTCGAATTTTTTAAGACTATCTGTTTTATGTTTTTAAGTTCAGATAACATGTTTACCATTTTTAACTGACTTCATATTATTAATAATATATAATTTTATTGTAACGCGATATTACGCGCAATTTTATAATTATGTAACTGTTATATGCAATTACGCCGCCATTGATGGCCAGTAAAAACAAATGACAGTCATCCATCAGGGTCATTACATTTTTACATCATCTTGAAGTGTGGAAAGGGAGTGAAGCGTCTGTGTTCCCTAACCCGAAAACCTTCAATGGAAGAGTGAATAGGCACCTTCTGGCAGTGCTCTTTCCATCGTATCTAGACCTCAATCCATCGCTTTTAACCAGGAGCTGCAGTCTCGACATAGATAGCGATCGCTTTACGACCGAATTTGGTCGCAGTCCTAATGGGGTCCCCACCAAATTCGGTCGTAATTCTAGACGGTCAAAATTCGACAGACAAGCATGACAAAATCACGTGCTTGTCAAGCAATTTTGATTGTCTAGGGCCCCGTTAGGACTTTGCGACTTAATTTAGTCGTAAAGCGATCGCTTATGTCGAGACTGCAGCTCCAGGCGAGATGGGGCCATTATTTATAGAAACAAATGAGTGTATTTCATAAAACGAGTTTTCCATTTCCAGAATATAAGACCAGAAAACTTGCATCTGGGAGACATGTTGGAAGATCCTCCATTGACGAAGTCCCTTGGCTTTGCAATGAAGAAGAGGTTCGACAAAACCCTGGAAGACGCTCGTCTCAACCAGGAGTACATGTACCGGTACCACGAGATGCTGAAGGCCAGTCAGGAGTCGTTCGAAAACTTCGCCAGTCGAGATGAGAGGAAGTTGCGCAGTGTCATCGGAAATCATAACTACGAAGTTATGAGAGAAGGTTTGTGGTATATCATTGTATGCATATTTCTTAAATAGTTAACAAACAAGACAATCAAGAACAACAGACTACAAGTCAATCGTCATCCTGAGGATGCCTCGTTGAGAGGTGAAACACGTGTCGATTTCTAACAAAGTCAAATCATTTATTTCAAATAGGTCCATGTATGGCACTTTTGAACGTCAAAAGATAGGGTTTTTTACGGCTCTTTAGGAATAGTTAAGAGGAATAAGGTTACTAAATTAACAACGTCTATTGTATTTTATTTCTTAGAGTTAACATTTACAGAATTACTCGTCAAATATTTTTATTTAACTAAACTTAACTTCGCGCCTGTTCCCTCGAAGGGTTAGGCAGAGGTGTACCTACCTATAGTAGGTACACCCACATTCCTACAGTTATTTTTGAGTCCCATGTAATAGGGGGCGAGCCTATTGCCATCAACCGGGCACAAATCCAGACTCGGGCTGCTATTGGAAAAACCCAATAACACACTGCCCGACCCGAGAATCTTCTATTTAGTATTAGGTTCAATCCTAATGTTTGAGAGTAGATAAAGTAGTGTATGAAACTGCACATAACTAGGTATTAAAACATTCGTGTGATACTATTAAAAACCTTGCCTACGGCTCGGTTTTTAAACACACACTCATGTTTTAATACCCCTCATTATGCAACAGTTTCATAAATTACTATTGTCTACTCTCATAGCGTAATATTCGAATTAAGAACTTCAAAACGAGTTTATATTGACATACTTTATAAACAGAATACTGAAATTTAAAAATAGAATCATATTATAACATTTTTTCTCTAACAAAATAATGCTATAAAACAATTTTTTTTCTATTACGATACAGCGCTAATCTAAGAAGTTAATATCACCAAAGAGTTTTCATCAAATTTGGCGGGGGACAGCAGCACCCGCTGTAGCATATGTGCGGTGATGTGCTGGTGCAGGCGACATTAATTTGTTTTGTAGTACTTCCTGAATTTCGTGTGATTTTTATATTTATTCTTGATCTTTAACTTTGATCTTTTATTTAGTATTAGTTTCAATTCCAATGTTTGAGAGTAGCTAGTGTATGAAACTGCACATAACTAGGTATTAAAACATTCGTGTGATACTCATGTTTTAATACCCCTCATTAAACAGCAGTTTCATAAATTACTATTATCTACACCCATGCTATAACACCTCTATAAAAGTTTTTGAAACAGTTAGCTTATTGCCAACAGCCAGTGTCATAGTAACCATTAATATCATCCAAATGAGTGTTATAATGTTGTACTAAATTTCATTACGCAACTCGAATTTCAAAACAAGAACTATTTCATGCACGCACGTTTCACTACCACAGAACCGTAGTTAAAAAAAATAATATAGGTTATTCGAATTCACGTCGTATCCCGCCATTTTTGTTCGATAGGTACTTATTAGTATTGCAAAATTTTATTACTTTGTTGTTTACAAAAATGAGCGATACACGCTTGGATAACACACCACCAGCACGCGTAGCATGACCACCGTAGAAACGAGTTTTGTCGACAGAAGAATAGACAAAATTACAGATAAACAATCACAATCTGTCATTTTGTCTATTCTTCCGTCGACAAAACTCGTTTCTACGGTGGTCATGCTACGCGTGCTGATATTTCTAATGCAGCAAAGGACATTTCTACCAATTACTACCACAAAAGACAAGAAAAAATATATTATCATTGCCGCGAATTGAATTATGAACAACATACAACGAAACAGCGCTGCAATTTGCGAAAAACATAAGAAATTTCGAATTTTGCCGATAACTTGAGATCCGCGTCCGCGGATGTGACTCACCAAAATCCGCATCCGCACCCGCGTCCGCGGATGTGAAAAATCTGCATCCGCAACATTCCTGCATTTTACTACGTCATCAGGGCGCCTACCACAAGCTCATAAAACAGTATTATTTTTACATTTCTTCAGTGTGGGAAAGAGATGAAGCTCTACAGGACGTATAGCTCCATCTCTTTCTCCCACTGAAGTAATATTAAAATAATACTGCTTTTGAGCTGGTGGTAGGCCCCCTGATCTCGTGCAGTAACCGTAAACTACTTTGTCATTTTTCAGCTGGTGTACTGGACCGGCGCCGGAACGCGCCTCGCTTTAATTCACCCGTTGGCAGGCGAAGAGCGAAAACGCAAGCTCTGAGACGGCAGAAACTGAACAGCCAGAGCTTGAAGAGTCACCTGCAGCATTCCCGACAGACCACCACCGATTCCAACGAATAGTCTTTTGTTTTTGTGAAGGCTATTCTGTACTCAGCTAAAATGTTTTGAATGATCACCAACATTCTTAATTATTAGAACAGTTTTTAGCCTAGAAATGTCTGCGAATATGCGCATGCGACGTAGATTAGGTACCTAATGTCTGCCAGGCTTAGGTTAAGTATTTGTTAACATCCCCATGTTTTCTTTATTCTGATTTTCTTAAGACTATCATCAACGGGTATTTTTAAGTTACGAATTTAAACTATTCTACTCGTCTTATGCCAAGAACTAAGAATAAGTAAGTTTAAGAATAATTAATTTAAATAGTTTATCTAACTAATGTATTATAGATTATTATAAAAAATAAATAAAAACATGAGTTTTTCTGGATTAATAAACGTTTTTTAATTTCCAGCAGTGGGATGATACAGGCTGATTTTCCATATTATTAAGTACCCATATTATTAAGTACATGAGATTGTTGTCTATGGTGCCAACTAACACCTTATTGGACTGCGACCGTGCAAACATACTTCCTACTTATATTATTATGTTATATATATACGTGTGGTCCGACACGCACTTGGCCGGTTTTTTATAACTCAAGAGTCACCATGACATGATATCATAAAGATAGGTATTAATAACAAACATCATCAATTGGATATTGCGTCATTCGAATGACTGTAATTTGTACCTTAGTACCTAACACATAAGGGAGACCAAGTAGCGATAGCCTAGCCTAGCGGTTACACCGCCGCATACGAACTACGCATCATAGACATGACGTCACACAAATCCTGCATCGCGCAGTTAGAGTTTACCGAGCGATCGACATACATACAAGATTTCAACTTCAAACCGATGGGCAGTTGCCCGCCAGACACAACACCCGTCTGGTCGGAAGATCCTCCCTTTCCTATGGTGGATGAGTGAACTTTACACCCTGTTCCTCGTACCCCTAAAGTGTGACCGTCAGACTACCGAGTCATAGGTCTCGAGTTGGAACCCAAGGCACGCAATTCTGACTTTCAAATTCATGCGTATTGTATCATTTGCTTCAAAAACGGTAAAGGAAAACATCGTGAGGAAACCGGCATGCCTGAGAGATATTTGTCGATGGCATGTGGAGCCAAGTCAGAGGCCCATGGGCGGCATAAAAACTCTGACACCAGTACCCGAATTGCTTAACACACGATCAATTACAATTTGTTTCGATTTGAAACAGATTGCTAATCCATTGCTTCATAAGTTGGAAAAAAAATCCGCTCAACAACGTAAATAACGCAATGAATGTTGTTGAACTGTCAAAGTGCAACAAATAAAATCGTTTACAAAAATAAGTTACGCAATTAGGTTACAGGTTAGTCATTAACCACACGAAAAGAAAAGAAGAGAAGACCAGCACGCTTAGCAAGACCACAATAGAAACGGGTTTTGTCGACGGAAGAATAGAAAAAATGACAGATAAACAATAACAATCTGTCATTTTTTCTATTCTTCCGTCGACAAAACCCGTTTCTATTGTGGTCATGCTAAGCGTGCTTCTTTTCTCACCATTCGATAAATAGAATTTGTTTTTTTTTAACCTAGGTAAATACCGTATTAGGGTACTAGATTAGTGGCAGCACCCAAACCAGCCTAACAGAACTTGCGGGGTAATTGCGTAATACACTAATAATGACAATTAATCTCAATGGGTTTCATTTTGACAGTTCACTTACGTTCATTGCGTTTTTTTCGTTGTTGAGCAGACGAATTTTTCAAACTTATGATGCAATGGATTAGCAATATCCTTCAAAACCCTCGGATTGTCTGCAGATATGCATTAGGATTGTAAGAGATTTATTTTCTACTAGCTGTTGCCTTTGCCTGCAGTAGTGATCGATGACCTGCAGCGACTCCGTCAGCATGGTTTTGTACATACATCAATTTTTTATACAAATATCCAGTCCAGTTTGAAAAGTAGCCTGTCTTTATCCAGGTCCCAGGCTAAAGCTGCCTGTCCACTGGAGCGGACAAGAGAGGAGAGGAGAGGAGAGGAGATGTGTCTATAATACTACTACTATACTCAACTACTATTCTTTACTACAATGGGGGACCTGGAGTTCTAAAATACAGGCCTAGGCTTAGTTTAGACTTTAGATCTCCCACAAATTATAAAATTTTGTCAAAATATCTGTCAACTTAATATTTATATAAATGTAATTTGTGGAGATAAATAAACATAATTTTTATTTTTATTAACCAATAGAATCTAAACTTCGCTCGAAAGATTAGATTCTACAGGGTGGCAGGGACATCGACGTGAAAACAAACTGTTACCATGGATTCAGTACATGATTCTGAAGCTGAACCGCCTGTGTTGAAATTTTCCGTCGGTTATTTTAAAAAATCTGCCGTTTCATAGAAAAGTGCAATACCTACACGGTCAAAATGTATGGAACAGCAGATTTTTTTTTTATAACCGACGAAAAATTTCGACCTGCGACCCTGTATAGGTTAATATTGGCACAGCTCCGTTCCTCTTCTCGGTTCTCCGCTCCAGTGGACAGGCAGCCTTATAATAGGCTCAATCTGTCAAGTTTCTTAACTATCGTTATCGTTATGTTTAGGCGTGAAAATATAACATACAGACAGAGTTACTTTCGCATTTATAATATTATATAGAATGTACTTTTTATGTAGGTACGTATAATAATAATCAGCTTATTATAATGTCCTCACTGCTGGGACACAGGTCTCCTCTCTATTAGAGAGTGGGCCATATTCCACCACGCGGGCCCAGTGCTGGTTGGCGGATGTAACATGTCTTCGAATTTTTGGTTCTGGGACATCACGGTTTCCTCATGATGTTTTCCTTCACCGTTGACCGTATGTCGGTATTACCTATTCATATTCATCCGTGTAATTGATCTGTAAATAATATTATTAAGTGTAAGCGATACTGTTTGCATTAGCATACCGTCAGGCGTTGAAAAGTTCCTGTTACAAATTTATCAGTGGACATTTTGCGCCGATATAATATTATGAAAATTATAATAGGCGTTGAACATATAACGCAAAGTACGTATAAGGAGGTCTTCTCTCTATTATGTGCTAGTTCATTAAAGGGAGAACTGAATTAAGCAGTACGTACTGTCAAGACTGTCTGATGTTGGACACATTGGTTATAATTTTGAAAACCAGATCAATGTTCTGTTCAGTAGTAGATTGCAAGTGACGCGAGCGTATATTTCATTAATCATCATTTTGTTTTAGAGTACAAACACAATTCTGCTTATAAATGCAAATAAAAATAAAGGACCTAAAATTGAACCTTGAGGCACACCCATTTTTTCAGGCACCCCAAATATGAAATATAGCTAACTGGTGAAATAAAATATTGATGATGAAATGCAATAATTAGTATCGGAACATCGAATATTTAGTTTTAGACGTAAAAATGCCAAATGCCTTTTTTTACATCTAAAACGGTTACAACATCAAATTCAGTGTAATAATTGCAATTCATTATTAATATTTTACAACTTTTAGAATGAACGCTCATAATTATAATTATAGCAGACTTTCACGTTTTTAATCGCGCATTTATTTTATGATAGTACCTAGACAAAAATTTCTCCAACACATGATAACACTACAACTGAATATCAAAGCAATTGATCACATAAGATGAAAATTCATAACAGATCTATTCCAATTGTAGTAGGCACTGACATAAAACGAGGGTCGGTACCAGCACTTACTCGGGCAATGACTTGGATATCTTGGGAGTCACAGCCTGTTCCATTGTCACCTGTTGGAGTGACCATAATATCGGCACCTGCACTTACAGGTGTTCAAAGGATTAAAGATATCATTTTCACCAAAGTTTTTTCACCAATTGGGTATAAAGCAAGTGGTCACTAGAGCCAAATATCAATACTATAACAACTAAGATTTCTTATGAGAGCCAATCCTTTCTGTGTGTCCAAACTGTCTCAAAACACTTTTCTTAATCCTTAAAACTCCCATGCACTTTCACTCTTTGGAGTGAAAGTGCATGGGAGTTTTAAGACAACGCTTCCTAAAATTAAGTTGATAAGAAAAAGGATGCCTTCATCAAAACAAAAAAATAAATAATAATAGGTCGATCTACGCTAAAAAGCCAAAGACCCGCGGTTTGCCGACCATTACCAAGAAGAATCTCTAGGTCCAATAGTTTCAGTTTTTGCCATACTGACCTATCTCAACGGATCACCTTGTACCGTTGAAAAAGGTATGAAATAGGTAAAAGAGTCAGAGTAAGTAGTTTCACCAGATTTACCAAATTTGTTTCTTTAGTTGAAGTCACGAAACGTGGAATTGCTCCTTGTTACAAATACAAAGACATCACAAATAACGGTGACTAATCCTCACAATAATAAAATAATAAGATGAATGAGGCTACGATAGGTAAATTAGTGGCGGAATAAAGAAACGTTTAATTGATAAGAAGTTATTAGCAGTAGCTGATACGATTACACAACTAATCGAAAAAGTATCTTGATTTAAAAAGAAGAAAGACAAATCTGATAGACAATTTTAAGTAAACCTTATCGGGATAATTATGGCTGATGTAGGATCTTTAGTTTTTGAGATAAATCGAAAAAACCTCAGGAACAAGGGGATTAAAATTATACTTGGATTGAAAGTGATTTGATAAAAATAAGTCTATTTATTACTCTTTATCTCATTTAATGTATAGGAAAGTACAACATGATTACGATCCATATTTTGTCACAGAATTATCAGCTTTATTACGTACGGATAAGAGCTACCAGGAACTTGGTCAAGAAAAAAAATACTACTTGTTTGAATTTTAAACGACACTACCGGATAGAACGTTTTTTCTAGAGCTTATCGCAAAAGAAAGCATTTAACTGCATTTGATAGTTTAGGAAATAAAGCAAGAAATGTATGGGAACAAAATTGAGGATTATTTGATTGTGCCTAGATAATAATATGGCGTTATAAAACAAACGCAAGTTGTAATCTTGATTCGTATCAGTATAGACAAGTTGTTGACTGTTGATAAGGCGTTTCATTTAGATGATACATTGGAACTGTTTCCAGGTGATGAAATTATTGTGATACAAAACGTAGAATTTTAGAGTTCACTCAATGGACTTTGTACGAGAACATTGATGATCTACATCGATCGCAAGTGGGAGATGATTTTATGTAAGTTATGCCGAGCTTGTAAGATATGAAACCCATCATAGACAGTTCCATAAGATTACAGACTCTAGTCTTATGGAACCGGTTGTCTAGGAACTGTTGTCTACAGATCCTAACACCAGAGAACCTAGACCAAATGTCATTATATTAGCAGTAACGTTGATGGAAAAGTCAAATATGTATGGGACTGACCGAAAAGCTTATGTCAATTTGTCTAAGCCCTCAGCTTAGGTCCTCCAGCACGCGTAGCATGACCACCGTAGAAACGAGTTTTGTCGACGGAAGAATAGACAAAATGACAGATAGTGATTGTTTATCTGTCATTTTGTCGATTCTTCCGTCGACAAAACTCGTTTCTACGGTGTTCATGCTACGCGTGCTGAGGTCCTGCGGGGTAATTGCGTAACACACTTACCTACTCAATGGCTTTTATTTTGACAGTTCAACAACACTCAATGTAAAAAAACTGTTACGAAATGGCTATTTGAATTGGTTTATGCAGAGACTGAACATTTACTAAATATTTTAAAATAATTTCGACTACCAGGAATATGCACCTACTCAAATTTATCTTTAATCGCGTTTCACCTTGTTAACCACACACAGACACACACACACACTCTCGGGCAAGTAGGTGCTCGCGCACAGTGCCCTTCGTGGGGGCTGGGCGCTAGTACTTATATTGCACTCATGGGAACACAACACTTTCCAAAGACACACATAGCATATCTTTTGTTTTGTAAATTGGTTTCCCTTCCTCTCATTACTTGGAGCTTTTGCAATGTTGTATGTAGTACGTAAGTGCAATTTAATGTTGTAATTTTAAGAGTGTGAGCCTGGAGATCTGTCATACAGGTCCCGAACCCAGTATAGACTCCAGCTCTCACAAAGGTTTGAATCTGCCTGTAACCTATATACCATGTACCAAATTTGTACCATTTTGAGAGAAATAAAATTACTATTACTATTACTCATTGCGTTATTTACGTTGTTGAGCAGATAATTTTTTCGAACATATGGAGCAATGAATTAGCAACAATTCCTTCAAATTCATTCGGGTTGAGATTGATAGTGTGTTACGCAATTAGGGAGCTGATGCTGATGATGAATTATCACTTGCTTAAAAAACGGTGAAGGGAAACATCGTGAGGAATGTATTTCTCGACGATGCCGTCGAAGCCAAGTTAGAGGCCTATGGGCGGCTTTAAAACTCTGACACCAGGTTAGTCACACAAAAAGAAGAAGGGTGCTGAACTGCTAAGAGATTTTTAAAGTTACTAGGTACGATCTTCATACATTATAGGGGGTAGGTGTAGGTACTTAAAGTACTTACAATTTGTAAGGGTTTCTATAATATTTTCTGTGATATGAGCCACAATAGCCAATACAATACACGATAATAGGGCTATTATCGTGTATTGTATTTCATCGTAAAAAGAGAACCATTTCATAAATATGGTAGCAGGGGTGTTCAGGGTGCGCCAGACGAGCTATAGTATCGTCACTCTCACTCCTCACAATTCATCATACCTAATTCTACGTATATGTTCTCAATACGGCTATCCTCCCCAGATGGTTCTGTTCAACGGAGATCTAAGTATTGAGTTTATTTAAAGATTGTTCATTTATAACAGTAAGCGTAAAATCTCCATAACAAATTGTTCCATTATCAATCCATTATTTACAGATATTTATGACCTGAGTAGGTACTGAGTTTACAAAATGTATGTATAAACAAATGTGTTAACTTCGTATGACCCGCTGAATATCTGTATGTGTTGTGTTTGTAGGTACATTCGGGACCTCCCCGTATCCCACCACGACTTTGTCATCAATCTCGTCCGTGTGTTTCCATTTAAACACATCTTTAATAGCTTATTGTTCTTTTATTAGTTCCTCATTAACTTTGCTTAACCATTTTATTGTTGTTATTTACCTACCAACATTATTTTGTCCTTCTTGGTTTGTTTTACATACATACATAAACTCACGGCTTCTTCCCATGGGGGTAGACAGAAACTACAGAACGACACCTGCTACGATTCTTACATACTTACTCCTTTTGCCTCGTTTACGTCCATACATCTGGTACAAGCACGCCGGTTCAAGTACTACGCACCTGGCCTTTCTGAAGAACATCACCAATAAGGTCAGTATATGTCCTCCTAGGGCGTCCCCGCCCGGCCTTTCCCTTTACATCAGCCTTGTAAATACATTTTGTTAGTCGCCTTTCATTCATCCTCTCAATGCCCAAACCATCTCAGCATACCCTTTTCAATTTTTGTCACTACATCTTCTTTTAAATCACACCGCTGTCTTATCACATGGTTTGCTTTAATGAATTTATTATTTAGATCCGATAGTACTTACTTCTCAGACCAAATAAAAAACAAGACATAGCGCTGTCAACAGTGACGTGCCGGTTTCGTAAACATGTGTGCACTTTGATTGTAAATGGTTGTAAATGTGTGCGTGTGAGCGTGTATGCACAGAGCGGAGGTGTAGTTTTGGCATGCTTCACTGTATTGTTTGCAGCGCTGTCTCGGTTTTTATTTGGTCTGAGACTTGCTTATGTATAATTTTATGAAATTCTGTATTGTTTCTCCTATCAAAATTAATGCTTTTAATTTTATCTTCTTTGAGTTCAGAAAGTTCGTTACTGTTATTTGAACTTATGAACCTTATTAAATTGTGATCGAAGCTTTAAACAATAAGTTGCCAAGTATATACTATACCGCATGTAAAAATTGTGCTGTTTATTGTTGCCATCTTTTAATGTTTATCGTATCGTGTCGTCAGTTGTTCGATAATGTGCACGTACACTGGTACACATAAATATGGTGAGATTAGTCAGCACCGCACGAGTCGCGTCGGAGCTCCAACGTGCTGCGACCGAGAACTAGACAACACGCAATATGAAACATCTTTGTCTCTTCTTACTGTTTTCCTGTATAGGACTCTCTGTACAGGTAAGTTCTTCACATTATTTCATTTTCTGTTTTCAGAAAGCTTGTATTATTTCATATTTAGCCTAGTAATTTGATGGGCTGTTGTTCTTTCATCCGACTAATCACAGCAGCGAACGGAGATTTGACAGTTGATGTACAGACGCCAGCACATCAAGCTACTACAATCTGTCAAATTTATTTAATAGATTTTCAACTTTATCGCTGATGAATAAGGTTCAAAGTTGATTGGGAAAATTTGACAGTTTCGGGTAGCTTGATGTGCTGGCGTCTGTACTGGCCAGAATCTTGATAAGTGTTTCAGAAACCTGATTTTTTTAATCTCTTAGGGCGGAATTTACCTATGAATATATGAATCTGAACGCGATCAGCACACTGTCAGTGTCATCATTGTTGTGGAATATTGTCACTGTCAGATCTTGAACGCAGTTTAGATGTCCTGACCGCGTTCAGTTTAATTAAGAGCGTGCATTCTGAAACTGGGCAACTACAACGTCGCAAATAGTTGTCAAATAGTTCGCTGTTTTGATCAATTTGGCAATATTACTGTATGGAAACATGAAATATGGCTAACTAATGAACTTAAATATTCATTATGAAATGGAATAATTAATATCGTAACACCGAATATTTATAGTTTTAGATGTAAAAAAAACTATTTGGAAATTTTCCAAATGCCTTTTTCACACCTAAAACGGCTACAACATCAAATTCTGTGTTTTCAACTGCAATTCATTATTATTAATATTCTAGTTCACTAGTTAGCGATATTTCATATTTCCATACAGAAATATTGCCAAATTAATCAAAACAGGTAAATATTTGACAGCTATTTGTGACGTTGCCAACTTTTAGAATAAACGCTCTTTCTTAAATGGTGGAATTAGGTACTTAGAGACATTGATTTAGCATTTACTTACTAATATATTTGGTCAGTCCATAGGTACATTGTGACTTACTGTCAATATTTTGCATGGAGCTATTTTGATTGACCTCAGCAACCTAAGTTATTAGGCAGTACCGTACTAAGCAAATCCGTTGGGCGCCAAACCAGCGCTGGGGTTCTGTCTCGTATAGGATCGCAGCATTATGCTGATCGATGGCCGATTTGCGTGGATGTGCCGCATATTTTCCCCAACTTGTTATGTTTTGTATTTGTGTTCTTTCTTTGCGTCATGTTTATCATAAATAAGCGTAAGTATGTTCTTTCTTTTTTCTTTATTTCATATTGTACCTACATTTTGCATAATTTGTTGTTGCTATCTCATTGCCAGCTTTACATTTCAGATAAGTTCTGTTTATGATACCGTTGCAAGCATCACTGTATCACGTTTTTTTTGCATCAATAAGCAATCACCTATTTATTATTCACAACTATCTTTACCTTTAGAAGACATTCAATGTTCTATTTTTATTAGAATAAATTCGCACAAAAAAATAAAAAAGGGAGCCCAGGGGGCCTACCACTAGCTCATAAAGCAGTATTATTTTAATATTACTTCAGTGTGGGAAAGAGATGAAGCTCTACAGAACGTATAGCTCCATCTCTTTCTCCCACTGAAGTAATATTAAAATAATACTGCTTTTTAGCTGGTGGTAGGCCCCCTGTATCCGTGCGCGCGTCACACTAACACACTAATATCTTGTCAAAAGTTAAATTCGAATTCTCTTCACAGAAGTTCCGTTTTTACTTCTAAGGTACCTTAGATAAATAATCTTAAATAAACCTTAATTTATAAAAATTAGAGCTTAATTTATATCTCTAGAAAGGTGATCGTCATTCCTAGTCGTAATAATCACGTTGTTTTTTGCGGTACCTACTAGTCGTTTTTCTGAAGTGTTTATGATGGGAGTTTTATTTTTGTGTATTGATAACGGACTGATAAGTAACTAGGACTAAGAGTTAGTTCGTAGTCGCAGATGATTGAATGTTTTTGGACAAAAACTTAAGTATATTTCAGAAAAATAATATGCAAAAAATTACTGGGCTTATTACGTTACCTGAGGTACGCCAAGACCTACACGTAGCTACATAGGAATGTACAGGCTTGGCGGTTCAGAATGAGACTAGGAACATACATTTTCAGCAAAACGATTGTTTGTTGAGCACAATGCGGGCGGAAAAATGTACAGAAAACACTTGTTTTGAGCAAACTAATCCATTGCTGTGGTCAGAAAATTCAAGAAATGGTTTTTTGTTTTCTTTTGTTAATAATGAGTCCGACACAAAAATTATGTTTTTTAATGGCCGAAAATGAAATTCAGCCTGATTTGCTTTTTTGGCCAAAAACAGAAACCGCAAAAAAATTAAAAAACTTTGTCTATAGGTTTTTGTTTGGCAAAATTGTTGATCGAAGGGCAAAAGATAAATAATTACGGGGTAATTTTTTTAATAATTGAATTTAACTGTTGAAACTTAAAATTTAAATCACATGAAATACTTAATTTTCTTGTGATTTAAATTTTCTTGTGAGGAAAATTTAAAACCTTTCTATAAGGCATAATTATTAAAAACGATCATACACTATGCGAGTTTTTTTTTTTTAATTCTGCTTTTTTGCTTTTATTTGTTGTAAAGATGGAAATATCTAGGCTTGCTCGTTCCATCATAGACCTCATCCATCGCTTTCCACCAGGTGAGATCGAGGTCAAGAATTGGACAATTTTGCGAAAAAAATTAATAATAATACCGTTGGTATTTATTTGTCGGAACTTAACATTTTTCGGCAACTGCCGAAAGGATATATTTTTCCGGTCGGCGAAAAAGCTGACAGTTGATATTTCTGCCGAAAACTGAAAATGAAAACGAAATTCGCTCGGAGTTTTTTTAAGGTTGACGATTTGTTTTTAGTTCGATGTATTTAAATGCCTTGAGTAAATGTAGGTAGAGGATGCACGAGAAGATTTGGGTTTCAGAGACATTTTGGGCATTGTTGGTACTTGTAGCTAGTCTAACCTACGTCTACTATGTAATTACGTCACACATTTTCGTAAGTGTTTAGACTAATCTGTTTCATTTGACAGTTCAACAACATTCATAGCGTTATTTACGTTGTTGAGTAGATTTTGTTTTCGAACTTATGAAGCAATGGAGTAGCAATCTCTTTCAAAATTATTCAGATTGTGATTGATCGTGTATAACGCAATTAAGGTGCTGGTTAGCTAGCTTATGGATAGTTAATCTAATTCTGATTGAACATGATAAATTGATAACACATGAACTATTACTTTGCCACACTTTGTTTTCTTCTGTATCAAAATCATTATCTACAAATCTACTTTTTTCCGGAAGTGTCCTAAAACCACGGCTAAATGGTTTCGTTATCAAAATTTTAGTTTTTCGCAATAAACAACATAAACAAATATTGATAGGATCTAAGGAAGGAAGTAACTATCATTGACATTTCCCTGTTAATTTGTTTTTAATGGTGATCAGATTAAGCAATAGTTTCCAAAAGCTTCGGTTTCTAAGATGTTTCTTATTATAATATATCAAATGTGAATTCCAAAAATAAAACTACCTACCTATAATTATTTAATTAATAAATAAAAAAAAAATATAATAAATTTAATAATTAATTTATTAAATAAAATAAATTTCTGTTACTTAATTTATGTTTGGCAATGGGTGTTATTTACCTGAAAATAAATGAATTTATTTATTTATAATATACGAACTAAGCAGTGTCCTTTCGTGCGATAATAACAACAAGTTCTGTTTGCCAAACGTGTAACATACTGACGCTGTATTATAGTAAACATCGGTTTAGCGACCTTTTGAATAACTGCCCGTTGAATCAATGTAAATATAATTAGGTACAACAATAATGCTCTTTCTCTTTCACACTCGTAGGCAAAGTCTACGAAAAATGCATTCCTTCTCAAAAAAACAACATGATTGACTTCATGCTATCCTAGTGCATCATCTACAACTAACTGCACTCAATGAAATCTAAAAAAGTATTGCATGAAACATGAAACGAGAAAACTTTCTCATCGTTCTGTCTCTTTTCAGTTCAGTGGAAAAAGAAAAGGATGGAAATATTTTTGACGTTGCGTAGCCATGTCCACGAATTATCGATTGCAGTAGTTATGGATACGAGCCAATTTAAACATTTTACCACTTGTTATTGTGAAACACATCGCCATTTCTAAAGTAACATTTGCATTAAAATGCTTGAACAGATTTGGGGTATGGGGATGTATGTATAAAAAAAATATTGCAATGATGTAAGGATTCTAACGATACCCCATCGTTAGAATCCTTACATCATTGCAATATTTTTTTTGGAGTACCTACAACAAATCAATATGGCGGCAGTATGGCTCCGTATACAAATGTTAAAAAAAATGTTTTAAAATAACACGTACAAAATATAAATGAATAAGTACTTTAAATAAATTAAAAAACGACTGCCCTGCGACAAAGCGAACTAAAAGTAAAAAAAAAAAATAAGTTGAACAAATAAAATTGTCACTGCAGGCGGGCAATAAAAAGTGTTCCACGGAATGGTCACCACACATATTAGAATACCACTACCTACTATGTAAATGACAGTGATAGGTAGGTACTTATTATAACATCAAGACTTTGTGGGAAAAATACGTATTATTGAAGCTAACTCAAAAACTACCTAAGCAAAGTTAATACAATTAATATGGGAATTCACCGCGCAATTTTTTTTCTATTAAATGAAAAAGAATCCTCTATCAAATGAAAAAAAAAATCATAATCAGTTCACAATTTTCCCAAAAAACACAATTTTGAGTTATTTCGTTTTATGATTAAAAGAGCGCTATGTTCATCGATATTTTCGCCAATTGTGAACTGATTATGTTTTTTTTTTTAAATAACTCGAAATTGTGTTTTATGATTAAAGGGGCGATAGATAAAAAAAAAACATATTGACGAACATAGAACTTGCTCCTTGTTTGAAGTCAGTTGAAAAAGAGAGAGGGTGTGTGCTTATTATGACCACACGATAGAAGTGAAAACTCCATGTCCCCGACGTCCTAGACGTGGCGCTCCTTAAGAACGTTAATTTTAGGTTAAACTCAATAGAAACGGTGAACGAGTTAGACTCGGACCACCGCCCGGTAGTCATTAGATTAGACCCCCGCATAGGTCTCCCCGTCCCTAGTACTAAAAGGGTGACGGACTGGAAGAAAGTAAGCACTGAGCTGAAATCTAACACGTCCCCTCAACTAGACTCAATCCCCGATCAGTTCGACTCTATCGCAGACACCTCGGCCGCGATCGACTCACTCACTGATCACGTACAATCGGTCCTGAACGAATGTTCAAGGGAAGTTCCAGTGACGGTTGACCCTCGCTGGAGCTTGCCTCCGGATGTACGTGATCTACTGACTGAGAAGAACGCGGCTATGCGTGCCTATGACAACTTCCCCTGTCCCACTAACAAAGTCCATATGCGCTATTTACAGAGATCTGTAAAGAAACGTATGTCGGAACTGCGTGACGCGGGATGGGACAAGATGCTCAGCGACCTAGAGCCCTCTTATCTGGCCTTCTGGGAACTTCAGAGGAAACTCAAGTCCCAGCAGACTACAGCCATGCCCCCCCTGACCCGCCCCGACAAGACCATAGCCTTCGAAGATGCCGAGAAGGCTGAATGCCTGGCCGACAGCCTCGAGGCGCAATGCTCACCCAGCACTCTATCAGTAAACAAAGCTCTCCTCGATGAAGTTGACGCTGAAGTCAAACGCAGAACCTCCCTCCCTCCCGTTGATGACCCTGATAATCCTCTGCCTCCCGTCACTCCAGACGAAGTGCACGATATCATCAAAGGTCTAAAAGCCCGCAAAGCCCCTGGATCAGATGGACTCACCAATAGGGTGATTCAGCTTTTCCCTGCCCACTTGATAATGCTCTTGTGCACCATCTTCAATGGTGCCATAAGCATCAACATCTTTCCCCAGTCGTGGAAAGAGTCCACCGTTATCGGTATCCCAAAGCCCGGCAAGCCCAAAACCGAGCCCTCCAGTTACCGTCCCATTAGTCTGCTCAAGGTTCTCAGAAAAATCTATGAGAAGCTTATTTATAAGCGACTCAGAGACTACGCCGAGACCAAGGGCATCATCCCCAACGAAAAGTTCGGCTTTCGAACTGAGCACTCTAGCATGCATCAGGCCCACCGGATAGTAGAACATATAAGCGCTGGTTTCCAACGCGGTCATATGACAGGCGCCGTATTCTTCGATATCGCGAAAGCGTTTGACAAAGTCTGGCACAACGGCTTATTATATAAGCTTTACAAACTCGGAGTGCCGGATCGTCTTGTGCTCATCTTACGAGATTATTTGTCGAATCGCGTTTTTCGATATCGCATAGAAGGTGCACTATCCTCCCCCCGTCCTATTCGTGCAGGAGTCCCTCAGGGCTCCGTGCTAGCTCCCCTATTATTCACGCTGTTTACCAGCAATATCCCAAAGAGTGTGAAGACGCAGTTGGCTCTGTTCGCAGACGATACGGCCATCTACCTTAGGGGTACTTCTCCCGATAACTTAGCCCGCATTCTCCAACGAATCGTCAATAAACTTGGCGATTGGTTTCGAAAATGGCGGATCGAAGTTAATCCTGACAAAAGTCAAGCGGTTTTCTTTACGAAACAGCGCACGACTCTTAGAAATCCCCTCCCCCGACCACTCACCATGTTCGGCAAGCCTATCCCTTGGGAGAAGCGAGCCAAATATCTAGGTGTCGTTCTAGACCACCATCTCTCTTTCGCAGAACACATAAAGCAGGCCCGTTCGCGAGCCGCTTTCGTTCTCGGTAGGCTCCATTCCGTCCTAAATGCAAGTAGCAAATTGTCACTAAAGTGCAAATTGCGGATCTATACGGCTTGCATTCGCCCAATCATGACTTATGCGGGTTCCGTCTTTGCTCATGCAAAACCCCATCATATCCATAGGTTATAAACCCTTCAAAATCGATTCCTCCGTAGAGCTACCGGCTCCCCTTGGTTTGTGAGGAACGAGAGCCTCCATACCGATCTTAAAATCCCTACCATCCATCAGTTCCTCAAATGCGCTTCGAAGCGTTTCTTTGAGTCCGCGGCCAAACATCGCAACCCTCTGGTTGTCGAGGCCGCCAATTATGTCCCCAGTAAAATCAGTCATGTTCGCCGACCAAGGCATATTCTTACCGACCCAGACGACACGACTACCATCCATCAGGAGTCTAGTAGGGAAACGAGTACGTTAGGACACAAGTACAGACGCTTCTCGTCATTCCGACCTCGCCGTCGAGGTCCTTTGCGATCGCGACCGCCGCGCCCCCGAGTAAATGTTACTCCTCCCCGACCCTTGCTCGAAAACGAGGTGCCAGCAGTTGTTGCAGCTGAGCACGTAGCTTTAAATTCCCCGATTAATAATCATGATCAAAACTTTGATCCAGCCCGTCCCATCTTTGATGTCCTCCCTCCGGTAAACGCCCTAAGCCGAGGCTCGTACCCCACAGGGGGTGCCCTTAGCGAGCGTTCACCTAGTTTATAAGTTTAGTTTGTAAGTCCCTGGCTGGAGGCTTTGAGTGTAGCAGCTTAAGGCACCCACAGGTTTGCTCGGTTAAATAGTCATGGCCTCAGAGGCCAGCTATGAGATGCCCAATAGAAAAAAAAAAAGTGAAAACTTCCGACCTGAGCCGAGTATACGCGATTCAGTGTCACCGACCAGAGCGTGACGGTTCAGTTTCGTTCACTGTTGAGAAAGAGCGCAGTGCGCCTAAAGAAGTTTTCACTCCAAAACGCAAAGCAGTTCCATACTTAATTTTTACGGAAGTCATCTACAAATTAAGGCGACCATAACCGACTTTTAATAATTTTATACTGAAGAGTGTTAACGATTTGGAAAAAATAAGTAGTTAAATTAGAGCACTTTCTTAATAACTTAGTTTAGGAATATTTTAAATTATATTTATATGACAGTGAAATTAATTTGTAAAGTTATGTCTAACACGGATAAAACTGAGAATCACGCAAAATCTATCAAACGTATTTTTCTGAAAGGTTCACTATTTTAAAATAATTTAATTATCTTTTAGTATATTGTGTTTTGTTAAAATAAGTTTTGTTTTATGAATAATAAATTAATAATGCGTCTAATTTGGGACAGCGCTCCTTGATGGGCGAGTCCGAGTCCTATTACTGGCTGGACGTACGACGCGTTGCGTGAGCTCAGTCTAGTGGTGGTTAATAAAACGTATAGCGACAAAACATAACACGACATGTGTACAAAGCATCTAGCGTTTGCTAGATCGACTATGACTTCGCGCTAGAAATATATTACTTCAACAAACTAAACGTTTAAAAGTCTAAACGTGCACAGCGGAGCCAGAATGGGATAGCAATAAAGTTTTATAGTCTGGCACAGCGCTTCGGGTGAACTCGGGCGGCAGTCGGCCCGCGTCGTCTGTTATTTTGCAAAATTTATTATTATTCTCTAAATTTAAAAATAATTTTGATACAAGTAAACCGAATTTGACAATCGCGACTCCACACGTGATACTAACCACGTGAATCTTTTTAGAGCCAGAGGCGCGCAGGGGGGTGGCCTCGACGTGTTTTATATGGAATTTTTCACATTTTGTATGGAAAATAAGAAAAAATATTACCTACATGTAGAGTGTAAGGGGTTTAAGGATCTTATAGAGGGGGTCGAAATTTTCATTATTTTTGCGATTGGACTCACCGTTTTCAAGATATAAGCAAAAGAAATAGTACTGTTTTTGCACCTGAAGTCCAAGGTGTTGGTGTGAATTTAAAGTTCATGACAACCAATTTTATTCCACACGTTTTTTTTTGTAAATCGCGATTAGTAAATTTAGTCAGATTTAGTTGGACAATCAAAATTTTTACACTTTTCACATAATGTTCATTGATTTCTAACGCTTTATAAGAAAAATATTATATTCTTTCGTGTACAGCGCGTTGTGAGATAACATTCAGCGCGCAAAATTAAGTCCATCTAGCGTGTTGGCAAATAAAATGACAACGTCTCTGCGTTGAGACTGTGGACGGGTTTTGTTTTAGCGTATAAAATAACGCGCTAGAAAAATATATTTCATAGTCTATAACACGTCTATAGTTTCTAGCGGATTTGAACATCACTACTCAGTACCTACAGAACACGCAGGTTTAATTAAAGACCGTAAAATATAAACGACCAACAGGTTGTAACCTGACTTATTTAGTCAGGTTATGCTAAAGGTGAACTTTGATAATAAACAAAGTTCACCTTTAGCATAATGTTCTAGGTCAGGCCGAATTGAGCATGCTTGAACTACTTGGACATAAAGCACGAACAATCTGAACAATGCCAGTAGCGGGCGAGACTCCTGTCACGACGGATGTCTCGACCTCGGCTATCAAATCCACGTGTTTATTTATTACGAAAACAATTTCATCAGCCGATGTTTTCGTCAGTAAACAATGTCGATTGTCAGTGTTCTTATATTCCTTTGTCTAGTGTTAAATTCTTATGAGGTAAAGTGATTCATTATGAATAAATAAACATGTTTATTTGCCTTTGTTG
This sequence comes from Agrochola lychnidis, assembly GCA_963680765.1. Classification (NCBI taxonomy): domain Eukaryota; kingdom Metazoa; phylum Arthropoda; class Insecta; order Lepidoptera; family Noctuidae; genus Agrochola; species Agrochola lychnidis. Next base: position 8,237,539 of record OY796868.1, on the reverse strand, counting down.
TGGTTGTGTCTGTTACATTTCTTAGATCCGTGTCGTGTACTATTGTAGTGGGTTATCGATCATTGTGTTCAAAGAATTATGAATATGATAAAACACTTTTTATTGTTGCTGTCTAGTTCTTGGGTCCGAGTGGACTTACCGACTAATTAGCTGTCCGACTTTCGAAACGATGTGCATCAAAAATAATATTATTGTTAATAAGTATTATGGACAATTTCCAACAACGGACTGGCCACCCTTTATATAAATACGTATAGTAAACAGGGTGGTCAAAATACTGACGTCATAAAAAAACAAAAATTCCTCATGCCCAGGGGGCCTACCACCAGCTCATAAAGCAGTATTATTTGAATATTACTTCAGTGTGGGAAAGGGATGAAGCTCTACAGGACGTATAGCTCCATCTCTTTCTCCCACTAAAGTAATTTTAAAATAATACTGCTTTTGAGCTGGTGGTAGACCCCCTGGGGTATCCGAAAATACCCCATGTATGTCTCGCGATTTTTTGTAGTTCTCGAGTACTTATTTTTATTTTTTTGTAATAAAAGTGTGTATACAAACCTACTTACATAAATAAAATAATTTTTCAAAAAACTCGCATTGAAATAACTTGCATTACTTACTTCTTTATTTTATTCAGTACCTATATTTATTCAGTTTCTCTTCTCCACAGAAATCGACACCTCAAGATGACCACTACGTAGGAGCTGTAGTGGAGTACACAGTTACCGGAAATGTGGCGACGAACCTTGTCAACTACGCGAATCTTATAAAGGAAGCGGCCGATCAGGTTTGTTATTTACAGAGCTACTTATACATCACGAGCCGTGCGCCCGATGGGTGCTCACTGCTCCCATCGGCAAAAATGACACCCAACCGGCGTGCGTGTATGAGCACCCTAATTGACAGGTCAACAACATTCATTGCGATAATTACGTTGTTGAGCAGACAAATTAAAGAAAGAAAGAAAAAAATAAATAAAGAAAAAATTCAAAAATTCAACACAGGAAAACAAGAAATTCGAATATAATATGAAGCAATGGATTAGCAATATCCTTCAAAATTATTAAAAATTGTTATTGATCGTGTGTTACGCAATTAGGGTGCAGATTTACGTTTATACACGTAAACGCAGCAAAAGGAGTATGTAAGGATCGTAGCAGGTGGCGTTCTGTAGTTTCTGCCTTCCCCCATGGGAAGAAGGCGTGAATTTATGTGTGTGTATTTATGTAAAAATTATTTACTATCATTTCCTATTTATCCCCTTTAGGGGGTGCATTTGCACACGTAAGGAACATTTGTGCAATATTTCAAACTTCAAGAGTCAACAGTTTAGGATGTAATTTGTCTGTCAGTGGGTGAATAAATAAATAAATTATAGACTTGAGATTTAAAGAAAAAAAGAAAGAAAATACATTTATTTAGCAGAGACAAAAAGGCACACAACGTAACATAATTATAACACAAGTAAAAAAAAAAGGAAACAAAATAAAAAGTGTAAAATAATAATAGATTTAAGATAGTACTCGTAGATTGGCGAAACCTCACAGCATACACGATGGTATTGGCATTTAAAATAATAACTACGGATTGGCAAATATTAAAACACAAATTAAAAAAAGCAAACTTCTCACCAATAATAAGCCTATTGCAGACTCGCGCGACGCGACATTGCGACGCGACTCTAACAAAACAATTTCTAAGAAAACTTCTCGGTAGAAAAATTACCGGTGTCAAGTCATTCGACAAGTCGCACTAGTCTGCACGAGCCTTCACAGATTACACTCCTGGAAAGAGTAGGTTTCTAAAACTACTTCCATCTCAACCTCAAATCTTCGAGCACAGTTAAAGTTAAAATTCAAAATGCAAAACTATCGAAAGTTTATATGCTTGGACTAAAGTTAGTAAGTCCTCATTGGTGCCGATTCCCTTGTTCACAAACTAAACTAAATTTAAGTTCAGTGCATCTTTTTCTTTCTATTTCATTAAGAAAAGGACAGAAGATAAATTTTAGTTTAGTCCTGTCAAATTAATCAACGCCTGTCACTCTCCATACAAGTTTAGACGTGATTAAAAACTTGCCGACTAAAATTACGTCAATTTACGTCAAGCGCTGATTAATTTGACAGGACTAAACTAAAATTTATCTTCTGTCCTTTTCTTAATGAAATAGAAAGAAAAAGATGCACTGAACTTAAATTTAGTTTAGTTTGTGTACAAGAGAATCGGCACCATGATGTTATGTATGAGAAAGAAATAGTTTAGAGACAATTTCTTTACAATAATTAAAAAAAAACCACTTAAACATACTACAAAGTCTTAGGAGTGATACAATAATAAGTACTTAGATCGTTTTTTAATGAACAGCGAATCTGTTAATTAGAAAATTATAATAGTAGTTAATTAACCCTACACAGCGTCGTTAAGAACCGTCGTTTGGCTGTCAGCAGGTTCACGACTAAATCTCTCGTCCATGTTGATATCGTGATCCCTATTTGCTGATAACGACCGGCGATTTAATTTATTTAGGTAAAATTCGTACCACATTTTTCTATTACTCCTTACAACAACTAAAAAATGTCCAATTTAAGCATTTGCGTGAAATAATAGAAATTGTAGTAATCTCGCTAGATAGCCGCGATCGACTCCGACTAGCGATACAATATAATCGGACAACAAGAAGACATCACTCAATATAAATATCAAAGTGGCGATGTAGAAGCGAAACCTTAATATATTGTGTTGGTAGCTGTATGTGCGTTTGCGTTTGAACTACGAGAAAGTTAATATAAAATTAAAATGTAAAGTATACAGTTTACTACCACAGGTAAAAAAAACGAAAATTCTTACAATGTTGATAAATATTAATGAGTTAACAGTCACAGCAGGAATAAAGATAAAACTAAGGCTATATAGTTATAAAAGACACGCCCCAACCAAAGAGGCTAAGTACTTTTTAGGGTTCCGTAGTAAACAAGGAACCCTTATAGTTTCGTCATGTCCGTCTGTCTGTCTGTCTGTCCGCGGTCTAGCTCCGAGACCCTTAGTACTAGAAAGCTGTAATTTGGCATAGGTATACATATTAATTACGCCGACTAAGTGGTAAAACAAAATTATGAAAAACATTTTTTTTAGGGTATCTACGTACGTAAAGTGGTGATGTTTATTTTTTTATTTATTTACCCCATGGTGAGGGGTATCATTGGAAAGGTCCTTCAAAAATATTGTGAGTTTGTGAAAACCATTTTTGGATTCAGGGATTCGTTTGCGAAATATTAAGCTTTAAAGTGCTAATTTTTGTTAGAGTCAAGTGTCCCCCTGTCGGCTAAATGGTTGGTTTTGGGTGTGTGAAAAAAATCACAACAGTAGTTTATATAACGAAATTAAAAGGAAAACTATCACAGCTAAGTAGGCTCTACAGGTTAACAAGTAATAATCAACCAACTTAACTTTGCAGTTGCAAAAACATGTTTTCCCATACATTCCGTATGGGAGAACATGTTTTTCAACTACAAAGTTAAGTTTGTTTTTGGGATAAATTCATCCCAACTACGGAACCCTTCATTGTGCGTGGTCCGACACGCACTTGGCCGGTTTTTTTAAATATCTCCTTTGGATATGGCTATTAAAAACTTACACACTGGTGCCGATTCTCTTGTCACAAATGCCTCTAAACTAGACTAAAAATCACCAAAATTTTGTTTATTCGACTTCAGATGCAAAAACTACTGAACCCTTAACACAAATTTTTCTTATTTTCAATACAAAAAGTGAAAAAACCAATAAAAAACACGTCGAGGCTGCCCCCCTGCGCGCCTCCGGCTCTAAAAAGATTCACGTGGTTAGGTATCACGTGTGGAGTCGCGATTGTCAAATTCGATTTAGATATGTCAAAATTATTATTAAATTTAGAGAATTTATTGTGCAGAATAGCTTTGAGATAGCATAGTCAAAAGTAAGGAATTTTAGTGATAGATTAGTTCGGTATACAAGAGAATCGGCACCAATGTCCACGTAAAACTCATGGCATATTAACCAGAAATTTTTCACTGTAACAAAGTATATTAACAGAAATAAAGATGATATGTTATAAAATAAATTGTCGAATTCTACGGAACCACTGTTTCTAACATAGATGTTGATCGTTATCATTGAATAGACGAAAGAAGTTTGCTAGAATTAGATACCTAATCAAACCTATGGAGCAGAATGGGAACAAAATAATATTTATTTTTAAATAATAATAATTCCTTGGAGTAACTTGGGAATATGAGATTCTTTGGGAATAACCCGATTTACCATTGGCAAAAATGACCAACTACTGTAAAACTCTCATCCCCTATTTTTAACCCCTTTAGGGTCATGAATGATCAAAAACCCTTCCTTAGTGTCTTCGTTATAAAAGGAATTCTTGTGCTAAGCTTCACACTTCCAAACCTTTTTTTTTTTTTGGGTGGGAAATTATCAAATAACTTCTCCCGCTCTGGGCAGAGCGGGAGGGCGTGTCAGACTCTTACTGACTTAAAACCCACCCGTGTTCCTTCAGTTGCCGTGTTGCCAGGGGGGCCACGATTTCCCTATCGGTTTTCTTCGAACCCCCGGCAGGCATTGGCCCTAGCGGACCCCGTCAATTCTGCTGACATCTCTTTGAGGCGCGCGTGGAACACAACGCGCCGTCGACCCGGGCTTGGTCCTCATCGGACGGCGAACTGCCCATTGCTCACCGTCCGCAAGCCCGCGCCTACGGTGGCCGGAAATCTTCCTGTGATTCCCGACGCCCAGGGCGTCTTCTCCTGCGGCGGTTAGGGGCGCGAGGGCGCGAAATTTGCCTCTCCCTCACGCGCTCCGTCTCCTCCTTCGCGAGCATTACTGCTTCGCAGAAGGAGGTGACGGCCTCCCATTTCCTCTCGCTCCGTAGCATGGCCCGAATCAGGGCCGGACGCGAGAGATCACCGCCGCCGATCGCTTCCACGAGGACACGGCGATGCCCTGCCCAAGCCGGGCAGACCTCCACCGTATGCTCCACTGTGTCCTCCGGGACACTTCTAAACCTAGGCTGTGTGTTTTCTGTCAGAATGAATGAATTTAAGATTATTAATAAATAGTTAGATTGTCATACATATTTTTAATCTAGTAGTAACTCCGAAAGTTAAAAGATCATATAGAGTTTCAATATCTAACAAGTCGCACAAAAGGACCAGATTTTTACTTAAGAGTCTTCGACTTTCCTCATGATGACAAGGTTGATTACAGGATAATTAACCAAAGATTTAAATGAAATGAAATGAAAATTTGCCAGAATATAGGTACTTACATGATAACATGGTACAATAATTTTAGTCTCACTATTTTCGACCAGTCGTGCAAATATTTCTAGTAAATGCATAATAATATTTTGGAATTACATCAATCTTATTAGACAGTTTTGCTTCATTAATATTAATTAGGCACATAATAAAATATATTAAATTATTAGATTATATCTCACAGTCAAGACAGTTCTATAATTTATTGATTAGATTTATAAATAATTTCAATAATTATAATCTAAATAAGTCTACGTAAAATATGGTTATCATCATGTCTGTTTAAAATTTAAATAATCATCTATTGATTGACAATGTTTTCAGGGTGCTGACATCGTGGTGTTCCCTGAACTGACCCTCACAAACAGCTCGACTTACTTCACGGTACCAATCTTCGGTGCACTGCGGCAGTATCCTATTCCGGCTCTCTACCCCTTGATATTTGATGAGGTTTGTATGCAGTAATATTAGTTTTTTTTAGAAAGTTCCTATTTAAACTTAATGGCATAACCTTGAAGAATTCAATGAATACGTAGACATTTAATGTATATATTCTACTGAAATATTCGTATCAGATCGACATGCTGAAAATTGGTGCTAAAGTGAGGTGGACTGTTGTCGTGTTTAAATCGAGTGGTGTGTGGTGTGTAGCGCCATGAATTATTTTAATGATAGTGAGTTTTTAAAGTGCAAACGACGGACTAACTGCCTGCCGAATGACCCAGTCTGAGCGACATACCTTGACCCTATGCAAGCTAATCTGGTGAGATATTTCCATATCTTTCAGGGATCTGCTTAAGAGGTCCGCTTAAAGTCATGAGTGGATTTCATCATAAATCCGTATTTACAATTTTTTCAATTAACTTTAAACGTTAATACGTGTGTGACAAGTTTATTACCACGTGCAGTACAGTGCATAGTATTCCAAAGTTGTTCGTTATTGTGAGTGCCCTTTTGTGAGTCAGATAGCTGACAAAGCCCAAACAACATTCCTTTAGATTTTTTGCTTTGGATCGGGTATTTTTTGTCGGTATTTAGTGTTATTAATTATTTGTGTTCAATAGTGTGAATAATTTTGAAATATAATAGTTGCAATCGCGTCAACCTGAAAACAGGACATGACTTACTTCGACAAGGAAACCTATTTTTGGATGGAGACGGCTGAAGACTGACATAAGATTAAGAATAATGTAGCGAGATTTACAAGAAACCTGAAGCGGATAGCAGCGAGAACTCATTGGAAACAGCAAAGAGTAGTTGCACCGGTGAAGCTGGAGCTGATCCAACCTGCGGCGACATCTTAAAAAGATGGGGCATCCATAGATAAATGTCACCCGACTCTCCACTATTCCATTGCCTACTCTAGGATGCAAATCCGGTACGGCTCGCAAATCCTTCCATATTCTAAGGGCATGTCTTCCTTACCATTACAGCGCCCCCAGATCTACTCCTTGATATGCAACGGCCTCTGTAATCTCATAAAGTATAAGGATTTTATTCATACAACACCAAATAAATTGGGATAGAGCTGAGGAAGATTGTGATAATGATCAGTCTAGCTTTACTAAAACCAAACATTGATTCCAAATTAAACATCCAATTAACCAACCTTGAATGAATTTGCCTTAAATCAAATCAAAACATATATTTTATCGAATTTTATTAAAAAGAATCAATGTGAGCCTGCAATATCTTGCAAATCGTTGTTCCAGTTCTTGGTTGGGATATCAACAGCCGCGAAGCAGAACGACATCTACGTGGTGATCAACGGTCGCGAGCATATGGACTGCACAGCCCAGGACACGGGGGAAGAGTACTGTCCTGAGAAGAAGGAGTACATTTTCAACACCAACGTTGTATTCGACAGGTCCGGAGCGGTTATTGACAGGTGAGTTCATTAAGGATCAGAAACACAGTGCCAGGCAGATGCTGAAATGACATGAATTCATAGGAACTGTTTTTGAAAATTAATTATCTTTTTTCCCGTCGTTGTTGTCATTCTTGACTAATCTCTTTTAGTATTCTGTTAGGGTTTATTTTTGGCCCATCCACCTACTGCTAAAACCAAGGAATAGTACAATAGTGACGACGACGAAATTAGTTTTAGAGAGATTTGTTTTATTGGAGGTTTCTTGGTTATGATTTCAATCATGCAGTTGTTGATCACGGCTGGTATAAATTAAACGACCGTCAGGCGCACGACATCTATCTGAAATTAAATATGATTAAGGCTTAGCTGCCATGGCTTATTTGAATTTATTATAATTTCTGCATCGCTTTTTGATTTTATCTTTTTATTACGGACACTTTTAACGTGCACGTCTTTTTACATTGTTCTCACATGTATAATTTCAACATGAATGATGTAACCAATATTTTGTAACAATAAATTTATTTATTTAAAACGGTGTCCGTGTAGTTTTTTTTTTAAAAAAAAAAACGTTGCCCAACACTAGGAATTTCTCCTGTATCGTGAGTGCGTTTACAAACATTTAAACTCACATACACAAACAGCCAGACCCGGAACAACTACTTGTAGGTCATACAAATATTTGTTCCGTGCGGGAATCGAACCCGCGACACGCAGCGCAGCAGTCAATCGCTTAACCACTGCGCCAATCGTGCCGTGCCGTGCCGTCAACCGTGCCGTTTCCTGCTCGGTCTTCTCCATAGGTACATTAGGTACCTACTACACTTTGGAATGGGCAACTAGCTTTATATTTCTGACTGACCGATTCCTTGACAATTCAAAAGTGCCTGTAAATGGTTTAATTGAAATAAATTAGTATAGTTAGTAGTGTGTAGTTAATTTGAGGTGGCAATCAAAACTAATAATAACTAATTAGTGTATAGTTAAGTTTTATTTTATGTATTCTGTTTTCTCTTTTACTCTTACACACGTTGTCTACATCTCTTTAATTACTTTCCTATCGCAGGTATGCTGGAAGAGATTTCTATAGAAATAAGCATCACCTTTGTACGTATTTTTCTGTTCCTTTCTTCTTGTCTGTTTATATGTATGTACATAAACTGTTAAATAAATAAATAACATACCTTTTTCGTATCTTCCAGATTCCGCAAGATCAATTTATTCGGCGAATACGCGCACACGCCAGCCTTGCGTCCTGATCTGGGCTTGTTCACCACAGACTTCGGAGTAACCTTCGGCCACTTCATCTGCTTCGACCTCATGTTCCAAGTGCCGGCAGTGCAGGTGGTGCAGAAGAGCCAGGTCAAAGATGTCATTTTCCCCACCATGTGGTTCTCTGAGCTACCGTATTTGACTGGTGAGTGACAAAAACTGTAAGAGTAATTTCGCTGCAAAGCGGGTTCTCATGCACCAAACATTATGAAATATAATAAAATAAGGAATATAGGAAATCAAAAATAAATATGAAGACATAAATAATAACGTAATTTAATAAAATTAAAATAATTAATATATAGTATACCTATATAAACAAACCTAATAATATACAATATACAGGGTGTTTGGCAGAACGTTGAACATACGAAAATGGTGGATAGGTGGGGTCATCTGCTACTTACTCAGCCCTAATTTATTTGGCCCTGACATTCACACTGAATCTCCTATGGAAGCCCCTTTGTCTCTTCACGTGTGGGTTTTGATTATTAAGTGCCCAATGGTGAAGATTGTGATAATTGACAATCCCTTCTTTGTCAAATTTGGACTCGTCCGTCCACAGAATAGTTTTTAAAAAGTTAACGTTGTCCACATCGGTATGCAGCAAATGGCGACAAAATTGCACACGTCTCCCAAAATAATATTATTTAAATAAGTTATTTAAATTTATTTAATTGTTTCATTAACGCACCTAACTGGTACAGCATAATTTCAATCGATCATTTAATTTTTACCAACCTTGCAGTATTAAATTTCGCAAAACATTTAACTTTTCGTAAAGGCAGAGTTTCGTCAAAAATTTCCTACTTGATAAAATTATGAAATAACTCTTATGTTTTTTTTTTATAAAAGCAAATTACATACCATTAGAAAGCTCACACACTAGGGATGTTTTGCTGGGTGCGCCAAAGTTCACCTAAATTTTCAACTCCGATAATTGGAAATCCGAAAATGTTCTTCCTAACATTTTTCATCCTAACAATCACAATTCCTAACTACTCTGTCTCTAATGTTCATAATTCCGAAACATTCAACTTCATAATGTCAGTAGCAATAAACATCTATTATACTTTTATTTGTTTCCCTATATTTTCTCAACATAACCATCTTTTATACTATTATTCAAAGTCATATCTTTTTTGTTTAGATTAAAAAAAAAAGATAAGATTAAAGATATCCATAGGTTAGGTTAGGTTAGAACTGTGACCAACTACGCGCGAGCCGAGCGAGCGAAGCGAGCGGTGCCGCGGCAGCGGCCGGCGAGCGCTACATCGAAATTGGTCGCGAAATTTTTCTAAGTATTTTTTTCATAGTGCCCCCAAGAAACGAATCGTTGCAAACATGCACGTAATAATGATAATACACCGACATGAACTTAGCAATAGACACAACACAGTACGTTATGTAAAGCATACCCCCAAATAATAAATAATCAAACCCTCAAATTAAAACTATAAATATCATCTTCTACCCACATAAATTTTTTATAACACTTGGTAAATGTTTCTTTCTGAGTATGAGTGAAAATATTATGGTAATTATGTTTAGGGATAAAAGCGTTATGATAAAAAACAGTAGGAATTTAAATATATTTACATTAATGATATTATTAATTACAATTTTCGGAAACATGAGTGTTATGAACATCGCCGGTAGCACTACAAATAGTATGAATGAAAACTTTAGGATGAAAAATTTTAGGAAGAGTGATCATTCGGATTACAAATCGTTAGGAAGAACAATTTCGGGTAAAGAACTTTAGTTGAGCCAATATGGACCCTGTTTTGCTAGAATTGGAACTCCTCAATCATTTTTTTTTTTTTTATGCAAGTTGAAATTAAGATTTAAGTATTTTTTACATCATTCTATATGTTTGAGGACTCATAACTTTTTTTCTAACTAACATCTGAATAAAGCAATAATTTTATAAGAATCTGGCAACATAAGACTTAAAAAAAAAAACAAAGTATTGCCTGTTTTACCCATTTTTATTAAAAATTACACTTTAAAGTTAAGAAAGTGGTGAAACAAGAAGAAAGATTTTTTTTTTTTTAAATATCCGGTGGGCCAGGGCCAAATAAATTAGGGCTGAGTAAGTAGCAGATGACCCCACCTATCTACCATTTTCGTATGTTCAACGTTCTGCCAAAAACCCTGTATACATAATTATACATCCAATTAAACACATCTAATAATTTATAAAAATTTTGAATTGCTACTTAGCCCTCTTCCTCTCTCCTAATTTTGTTGTGCCCGACAGGGTCCATATTAATATTTTACTTTGTTATGTTATACCATCTATGTAATACATATGGAATGTAATAAAGAATTGAGTATTGAGTAACCAAGGATAAGGAACAAGGTCTTATTTGATTGATCGACCCTGTTGTGTGTTGGTTTATTCAACAATGTTTTCTGTTATATTTCAGCTGTCCAGATTCAGGAAGCGTACGCTTATTCTCTGGATGTCAACTTCTTGGGAGCTGGAGCCAATAACGTCAGAGTTGGCAGTGCAGGTAAGCTATATAAAATTTTTCGGCTAATTTTCAATTAAATATTTATCTCAATATTATCAATATTTATCTCATCATCAATCAGAATGTGGAGATTCTTTTCGTCTTACCTTACCTTATATTATATGGTTATTTTCAGGTTCCGGAATATATTCAGGCAAAGCTGGTGCTCTGATCAGCATCATGCCAGGAGTACCCACAACTAAAGTACTTGTAGCTAAAGTGCCTAAAGTACCTGGACAAGTAAGACATTTTTCTCTTACTTTTATGGACATAATTTACCAAGAGCTGCCCGACTATCGATTGTGTCCCAGAAGTCGTCATCTACATTATGAGCTAGCTTCTGATATGTAGCCTTAAGTAATCTCAATTTACATAGGTATGTGCAAAGAGAAAATTGCAATACTCCTCACGAACCATTTTTAGCTGTATCTAAGTCTAACTTCGATCAAATATACAGTATCTGGTCGACCGAGCTCTGCTCGGGTGAAAATAGAGAATGCTCATTCTCATTCTTCTTTCTACATACTAATTCCATGCTGCTATGATATTCGGTTATTACTAATTCCATGCTGCCATCTCATTATTCTAAGATAACCATCTAGTTCTAAACTTTAGGCGACCGAGCTCTGCTCGGGTGAAAATACGGATGAAACGAATTTTACCAGATATGAGACCTAGCTAGATTGATATTACGCCCCCGTAAACCCCTATATATTATTGCAACTTCCATCGAAATCGTTCGAGCCGTTTTCGAGAACGTGATTACAAATATATGTATAAAATAAGTCTACTCTGTTTTAGTACATTAGTAATGCTACCCACCAATCAATAACTTCCTCCATTTCTTCAGGTAACAGAACCATACCCTGGTCCTATCTACGACAACCCGGCAGACCATGACAACCTGCGCCTGATCACAGATCTGTCGCTCCCTTCGCACGTCAGCAGGCTGTTGGAGGTGGGCTCCCAGGAGTTCACGCTGGTGCACAGGGATACAACCTGCACCTTCAAGGTCACGCTTGCGCAGAGAGATGGCAGCACGGTAAGTTGACTTTGGAGATGTGTTTTATATTATTTTATTGTTTATTGATGGCCGCTTTGATATTGTTAGTGCATGACGTGTCCTTGCATACGTATTTTTTAATTTGCATGTTTTGCATATTATTTTTGCATGATATTGTAACTAACTAAAGTTGGTTGTTTTTTTATAGTTTATTTTTATTATTTAATTTATGCACCAATTATTATAAAATTGTTAATATATGCTACTAACACGTCTTATGCACCGCATGTAAACTTAGCTACACGAAAATTTATAATTTGCACGGGTTTTTTTTTTAAATTGTACTATGTAAGTGCGATTTAGTACTTGCTTTTATGGTTTTCATTTATGTGGTGTACATTTGATAATATATGATGGAGGTAAGTAACCTTTTGTTTTACGTTGTGATAACCTATTTTATGATTTACTAATAAAATAGCCAGACCTAAAAATAAATTATGTTTATGCGTCAGGCCTATTTTACATTCGCTTACAATGTTAACTTCATCGTCGTCATATACTCTCTAGATTTCTAACATATAACAAAATTTCAATGAACGAGGTTGGCAATTATCATCACCGTAACGCTTGGCGTCCGAATGGGTAAACACAGTATTGTCACTGCAACCACTTCAAATAGCTGATATTCATATTTCTAAAAATCTTTCTCTTCATCTTCCTAGTCACCTTTAGTAGTATCTACCAGTACTTCACTTTTCCATCACTTCCGTAGAACTGTTTTCACCCTATCTAAACAATTTAATTCGATCGCTAAGTTTATACAATAAATTGTCATGTTACCAGTCGGTGCGGTACCGCGCCTTTATACAAGATGGCACCCACACATACGCACGGCGCGAGATCGGCGTCGCCTCCTGCCTACTCGTCGCCTGCAAGACTGATGACGTCACCACCTGCTCTTACAGGTAGCACAATCATTTCTTCATCCAATCAGAATATCTTTTCCGTTTTATTATGCCAATCATCTTATAAAATGATTTCACTAAGTGTGCGATACGAAATGTTGCCCACTGTTAACTCATGAACCACCGTGGCCTTTCCTCGTGGATAAGCATAATGTCTTCAATGATCATCTTTTTACTGATGAATTTCAATTACGTTTCAAATATTTCAGGTTCAATAAAACAGAAGAAACCACAATAGAAAAACTGGAAATAGAAATGAAAACGTATAGGAACACGCATAACGACACGCTTGATTGTGACAACATCGAGTACTTCCCGGTGACACTGAGATACAACAAATTTCCGCTCAGTCCTAAGAACTTTACTTACACCGCGAAGTTGAAGGACCAATCTAAGTGCGAACTGAAGGACCAGAACACAGTATCTGTACTGCAAAAGGATATTCTGAGTAGAAACAATCGGGAGTGTTTGAATTTCAAAATCAATGTTCCCCAAACCGAGCTAGTCACGTTTGGCATCTGGGGGAGGATCTATACCAGAGATATTGACCACAATAAAGGAGCATCTGAGGAAGACCTTCATAATTTTAACACTCTACTGGATGAGATATTTAGTTCTGATTAAAAAGACTGAATTTATGGAATATTGTGCCATTTTTAAATAATTACATGTTAAGTAGTTTGTAAGTATATAATAATGTGAAGCTTTGAAGTTTGGAGACTGAAAGTATTTGATAAACTGAAACATTATAACAATTGACAATTTGTAATTATGTATTAAGAAACGATTTTTATGTATACATATGTTATAATAATACTCTCGTGGGTAAAAATTGAGTTATCGCTCTTATGTCGTAAGTATAGGTTTGTCAGACATAATTTTATTTCTGAACTTTTGATTTCATTACTATCACAAGTAAAATTATTATCAGTAGAGTCCGCGCCACCACTGAAGTCAATAGAAGAAAATTGTGAAACTGTTTTTTTAATGCAATGATATAATATACACTAGCGCCGCGTCTATCGGACTTGAGTGATGGCGCGGACACTTAGGCCCGTATTACAGAACGTCACTCAATACTCAAGCATTACTTAAAACTAGTTTCAAGCCATTTGATTGGTTGAAACTAGTTTTAAGTAATGCTTGAGTATTGAGTGACGTTCTGTAATACGGGCCTTAGGTCTTTTAGGCTCAACTAAGTACTGAGTTGTTAAGTCTACTTGTAAAACCTTAAAAAGGTACATTTTTAATAATTATTAAATGTTTATTGTTCTCGTACCTTTATTTATTTACTTTGTCCCGCCACTTGTCCTCCTTTATCATTAACCTACCTAAAGCTAAGGTAAAGGATAACAATATAATATTGTTATCCTTTACCTTAGCTTTAGTGAAATTTATTTCGAGGTGGTTCATGGATCCAGTATCATTAGAGTAGGTACCTATTTTTGTTTTTTCTTGGGTGGGAAATTATCAAATAACTTCTCCCGCGGAGCGGGAGGGCGTGTCAGACTCTTACTGACTAAAACCCACCCGTGTTCCTACGGTTGCCCTGTTGCCGTGGGCCACGATTTCCATTTCGGCCCCATATTCGCAGCCCCGGCAGGCATTGGCCCTAGCGAACCACGTCAATTCTGCTGACATCTCTTTGAGGCGCGCGTGGAACTCAACGCGCCGTCGACCCGGGCTTGGTCCTTATCGGACGGCGAGCTACCCATTGCTCACCGACCGCAAGCCCGCGCCTACGGTGGCCGGAAATCGGCTCGCGATTCCCGCCCAGGGCGTCTCCTCCTGCGGCGCGGCGGTTAGGGGCGTGAGGGCGCGAAATTTGCCTCTCCCTCATGCGTTCCGCCTCCTCCTTCGCGAGCATTACCGCTTCGCAGAAGGAGGTGACGGCCTGCCATTTCCTCTCGCTTCGTACCATGGCCTGAACCAGGGCCGGACGTGAGAGATCACACACCGATCGCCTCCACGAGGACACGGCGATGCCCTGCCCAAGCCGGGCAGACCTCCACTGTATGCTCCACAATGGTGACACCCGGGCGTTTTCTTCCGCCTTTTCCTTAACAGGAACCTCCCGAAGCAGCCGTATCCGGTGAGGACCTGCGTCAAGCAGAAGGTGAGGGCGCCGTGGCGCCTCTCAAGCCACTCCTCAAAGAGGGGTCTTATCGCCGCAATTGTGGCGTGCCCATAGAGTAGGTACCTTGGGATGTAAATACTTTGATGGATTGTATACCAATCATCATTAAAACTTTGGTGTTGTTTATACTTATTTTTGTAAAAAATACCTACCTACCTACATCCTGAACGATAGGAGCTGCAGGGCTACAGACACGTATGATAACGTTTGTTTTGGTATGTGTATGAATATGATTTGGAATGTTGACCTGTTTCGCATCGTTAGCCAATTTCATAATATCTTCAATACATTCTTCATGTTCATTCATCGATGACAGCAGTATCACCATGGAACAAGATGGATGAATGTAAGTAATATGAAAGATTGCTACTTCGATAATATGATTCGAACAAACACATATAGAAAACACTCAGATGCACAATGTCAAAGAGTTGACTGTTCCGCACACAATAGCTTCATTATCAGAGGTCGGAATTAGGTAGAGTTATTTATGTACTTGCATCGAAATGTTGATATGAACATGGATCTTCCCGGGATTTCTTATAGACAATACCGTGTAACCAACAATATTACAAATAAATAATAATGAAAACAAATAAAACACAGATAATTAACATACAATTTTTATTAGTATTAAATTCACAACACAAATTATTAATAGTCTTAAGCAAATTCTCATACTTATACTTCGCCCTTTTTTATAAATACGAAAATACTTTTGCTTTTAGCCTAGACTCATGAGATTTTGCTTTAAATTGTGTAAAAGTAAATAACTTTTTATTTAATAGATCACGGGATTTTTCTGCTCTTCAAAATTAATCCCAGGATTTGGGGCATATCCACTTTATTCTTTCGCTATATGAAATCAGTGTAAGTACATAAATAACTCTACCTTAATTCCGACCTCTGTTCATTATCAATACATAATATACAAGGGCCAAAAGGTAATTATCGTACTGCACATAAAGGTACACTATGTCTTCTGTAGGGCTAGTACGATCGCGTAGAGTAGCCGTAAGGTTTTAAAATTGAAAATATTCAATTGATTCAGGCGTGACCTTGCGGAAATCCATTATAAAATACAATAGACGTGGATATATTTAGTAACCTGTTCCGCTTAGCTATTTCTTAGGAGCCATAAAATACTCCTGAAAGAAATCGACACGTGTTTCACCTCTCAACGAGGCATCCTCAGGATAACGATTGACTTGTCGCGAACCCGAACACGGCGTGTTGCCACAACGAGCGCTGAACGCAGACGCCCTCAGCGTCTCGATGTCGTCAGCGGCTTGGTCTCGATGGTCGATTTCTTTCAGGAGTATTTTATGGCTCTTAAGAAATAGCTAAGCGGAACAGGTTACTTAATATATATTCACGTTTATTGTATTTTTTTTGGAACGAAGTTCCTTATCGCGCGTTGTGAAAGAGCGCTACACGGAAAAAATTCATACGAAAAGTTGTAACGGCACTTTTTGCTATAGTAAGCTATTGTCGCGGACTTTGAGCGCGGCGACCGACAGACCGACCGACCGACCGACCGACAGACAGACAGACAGTTGCATAGCTTTTTAAATTTTAAATGTCTCGGAAACGGCTGGGAATATCAAAGTTTTGATAAAATTTCCCCCCCCTAGTATTCCCCTCTCACCTAGAACCTATATTCAGTTAGACCCCTTAGACCCCATTTTTGACCCCCGTTTCTTTTGACCCCAATATCTGTAATTAAGTATATCTTACAACTCTCTCAAATATATAACCTCCCCCCGAACCCCCCCTCGATATCCTCCCGCGACCCCCTGATCCCGATACACCCCCTGCACACCTTCCCCTTCCGTCCTCTTCTCCTCCCCTCCCCCGTGCCCCTTCAGGGTTACCTCACCCCCCCGGGTCTTAACTTTGGAGCCAGAGGTCGTAGACCTATCAAGTTTGGGGTCCCCGAAATCAGGAGAAAAAGACCTCTCTTTTGGCTCCATTAAAATCACGGGAAAACGCCGCATTATTCCCTATTTTGGTATTGTGTGGTGCTGCGGTGTACGCTGTGTGTGTGGCGTATGCACTCACTTACCTACTCATTTTATTATAATTCCTTCACTAATTAATCGAAAGGAACTTCGTTCCATCCGGGTGTCCCTTGACACCTCTCAAGTTTTTTAAATACTCGTTTCGCACCTTAGTCATCATCATCATTCTCCTCACCTTATTAAAGCGCAATTTATTTGTGGTCGACGCAACATGTTTTGTTCCTCCATATTTCTCTATTAATCATCATCTCAGTAGTTCTCACTCCCTTTCTAGCCATATCATCTTTCACATAGTTCCATCGTTTCTTATAGCCATCGACATTCACACTCGTACATTTCTATATATTAGTGTCGCACACAATATTTATTCAAACTAGGCTGAGAATCTTTCGAACGTCAATATTACATAAGACAGTCCCCCAAAACGCCCGCCCTTCACCACTTCCTAGTGCCTTTAGCTGGGAAGAAGTGGCGCAACAAACTCCCCAGCAGCACAGCTGTCTGTTCTATAGGTGTTAGTGTTACCTAGATTTAAAGCAAAATGCTCAGATTGAGAGAGTTGTATTTTCGATGAAAAGAAACCTTCCAATTTATACGTTGCTTTTTCGTCGCGCGTTCGTGATGGGGCCTCCATGCGTCATGTTCGTGAACGGGCGCCGTCAGTAGGGACTGGTCATCTCTTAGCTGCCACGGTTTATTTTAATTTATTTAAATTTTTGAATTGTTATTATATTTTTATTACGGACGCTTTTAACGTGCACGTCTTTCTACATTGTTCTCACATGTATAAATTCAACACGAATGATGTAACCAATATTTTGTAACAATATTTTGATTTAAAAGAGTTTCCGTGGAGTTTCTTGCCCGTTCTTCTCCATAGGTACCTACTACGCTTTGGAATGGGCAACTAGCTTCATTTTTCTGACTGACCGACCCCTTAACAATTCAAAAGTACCTGTAATTGGTTTATTTGAAATAAATGCTTTGAGTTTGAGTTGAGTTTGAGCCTCTGTTTACTGTGGCTATGTCATAACAGCTAGTGACGTAGGTATCATAGTTCTATTGAATCCAATCACAAGCATCATTGTTTTTTTTTGCAGCGTTATAGATACAGAGCAGGCGTATTCAGTGGCGTAAGATCGTTCTCCGGCGTAGCGACCGGCGGCACTAGGATTTGCGGCGTCTACGCCTGCACTGGAGATACCAGAGAGACTTGTGGCCTTAGGTAACATATAAACAACAATGAGTTCTTGTTCTGATGAAGAAGGCTAGGATATAGTAAAATAAAAATAGGTGCTTGTAATAGAGCTCGTCATACTGATCCTGACTACGAATACGAATCTCTAGTCTGGACAATGTATCCCCTAGGGGATAAAGATTGGGATTAGCACATTCCAGCGCCTTCAAAAAGTCTGTTTGCAAAAAATAGATAAAGCAGTATCGTATATAGTAGTAAATGGTGTGTTGCTTTCTGTTGTTTGCTTTGAAATGACACACGTAAAACAAGATGTGCGGCCAATAACGCCTAATTACCAAACGCCAAGCACATTCACTGTCCTGCAGAATGTCCGAATAAATTAACAAAACCTCCTTGTCAACACTAAGTTCCAATAACATCTCTCTGTGTATTACAGGTTCTCCAGCTACATACCAGACACAACGGCAATTTTCGAGGAGCTGGTTATAACAGCCAGGATACCAACTCCCGCCATCGTCAATGACCTAGAAACCAACAACGCCATAATGTACCCTGTCTCTTCCAAGGTCTCTATCCTGCCTCTCGAATCAAAAGAGTTCGACTACACCACTTCTAAATACAGTACCAATTCCATATACACTATGACCTTGAAGAACAGTAGTGCTGAATTGTATACGTTCGCTATTTGGGGAAGACGGTTCGCGACTGATGGTCAGATTGAAGACCCACCGTTGACTGATGCTGAAGGCGACTTGACACCAGCGTCGACCACTGAAGGTGCTTCAACTGAAAGCTTGGCGACTGATAGCACGACAACTCCAAGTCCAACAACTGATGCAGCAACAACAGCAGCAACAGATGATTCTGCTATTCATCTTATGAGTCGAGTGCTATTGGCATCTGTGATAGCATTTATATGTTACACTCAGTTTTAGATCAAGTATTTACAATAAATATTAATGTTTGATATTGAACAGTGCCCTTACCAGCATTACCAGCTCATGCCATATTAGTTTAGTTTATTATAATTTATTAATGGTGCCGATTCCCTTGTTCACAAACTAAACTAAATTTAAGTTCAGTGCATCTTTTTCTGTCTATTTCATTAAGAAAAGGACAGAAGATAAATTTTAGTTTAGTCTTGTCAAATTAATCATCGCCTGTCACTCTCCATACAAGTTTAGACGTGATTAAAAACTTGCCGACTAAAATTACGTCAATTTACGTCAAGCGCTGATTAATTTGACAGGACTAAACTAAAATTTATCCTCTGTCCTTTTCTTATTGAAATAGAAAGAAAAAGATGCACTGAACTTAAATTTAGTTTAGTTTGTGAACAAGGGAATCGGCACCATTGTCTGTAGTTGCTTTTTATAAACTTATCTATTATTAATTTTTATAAGGCACCAAAGATCAGTTTTACTATCATATTATTGAAGTTAAACATAGAAAGTGTAGAAAGTTTAGCGATGAAAATGGAGTCAGCAGTGCTATTTATTGCTATAGTTGTGGGCGTTTTAACATGGCATTAGCGGTCATTGGCCTTTCCTTAATATCTCTCCGTAGGAACTCAAGCAATAAATTATGTATGGTTTTTCGTTATTGGAACATGTTAAGATCACGATAGATTCAGGACGTTAACGGACTTTATTTCATATTTTGAAATAAAAAAAACGTTAGAAAATGTAGGTGGGTCAATTTGCCATGCTAAAACGTGATTTTTATAGTATTGGAATTTAAAATTAATTAAACACGTACCTAGCTGATAAGTTTTATTATGTTTATATGGTCTGCAAAATATGATTTTACTATCATTTATTTTTATAAGGGTGGCTAGGGGAACCTCCTCACAATACGCGCCATGTCCAAGATTGTCTTCAGTATCTTACTCTTGACCTAGCTGTTTAGCGACAAGTTTCTAATGGCCGATTCCTATAATTTACGGACCGTTATCGGGTAATTATTAAGACTCTTGTATCTTTACCAATAATGAAGCAAAGACCTCACAGCTTTTATATAGTAGACTCTCCCATTGGTAAGCAAAACGATCCGTCGTTGTTTATAGGAACCGAGCATTAGTTGTTGGTCGAAGGTTTTCACCGTCAAACCCTTTAGCAATATTAGGTATGATAATAATCATATATTCTAGGTTCCTCTCTCTAGTGCCCTGATCACCGGCAGCTCGGACCCTGTTCCCGATATTGGTGGGCTACTATTTTTAATATTTTTAAATGATTTCAATAACAACATTTAAAAATGTATTTAATATGTATCAAAATGAATAAACGGAATATTTATAGGATATCTCATAAATAACAGAGTTAACCTTCAAAACTTATTTATTGTTCTCACAACTTATTAATATCAAAACTTATTTCTTAAAATTAATCACCACGGTACAACAATACCACGACTGCTCGCTATCAACTTCCATCCACAGAGCATGTAACTTTAAGAGGCGGAACTTAGAACATTCAGTTTTTGAGAATTCCTAACCTTCTTTAGCCAACCACATAAAAAAAAACAAAACTACCAACATGAAAATTGTGGCACTGACAATGACAATCATGACCTTGAAGGAATCGGGATGCGCAACTTAAAGAAACCAATAAATTTATCGATATCGATGAAATGCATTCTATGCAGTTAACCTTTCAATTGTCATTAACGAGACACAATAGAATTTTAATTGTTATCCACCTCAATGAGGCGTCGCGTCGTAACAGATGATGAGATAATAATGAGACTCCAAAAGTAATTTATTTTGAAAAATCGGTAAAATAAAACACAGATTTATATGATGTGAGTATTAATTAGTATATAAATGAGCAAGCAACATCAGTATCAGACCAAAATGTATTTTTTTTTACGTCGAACGACGTCACAATTTCTCTTAGCTCGCTCGACACAAATTTTTCCAAGATATTGGCACTGCGAGTGATGCCAGGCTGCATTTAGTTTTTTGTAATTGTTCCATCAACTGATTTTCCCTTGGTGTTAAATCTGTAAAGATAATTACAAGAGACTTGTAAACATTTCCTTGCATATTAAAAACGCAGGGATCTTTTCTATTTGAAATTAGCGATACAAATACAAATTAATCAATTTTGAGAATTTATTTCTCTGTCTGTCTTTTTGTTTGTAACATCATCACATGAGAAAAGTTTAATGGATTATAATGAAACTACCTAAACAAGAGGTTGCATCTATATTTTTTATTATTTGATGGATGACATAAGAGCACTTTACTGTGTATTATTATGTATAATAAAGAATCAAAAATTCGAAGACATGTGACATCTGCCAACCTGCACTGGACCTGCGTGGTAAATTATGGCTCGCTCCCTCTCACAGAGAGGAGGCCTGTGTCCCAGCAGTGGGAATATTATAGGCTGATTATGCTATTATATAAAAATAAGTTATTGAAATATACTATTGTTAACCAGTTGATGTGTATTTTATTTACCTATAGGTCTAGGCTTATTTTTTCTCAATATTTTCAACTCATATGTAAATAAGAGGAAAATAATTTGCCAAAAGTATTTATTTAGTCTTCATTTATTGCAATTTTAACAGTCCTAAATACATCGTATGAAAAATAGAAATCAAGTTGAAAATGGGTGTGCCCCAAGGCTCGGTGTCCTTTACTGTTTCCTCATCTTCAATATCGCATTAATTTAGGATTATTTTATTTCGGAGACATATATACTTACTTATCTATGGTGTCCTATGGTGTTGTATGGAAGAAGCTGTATGAGGATATAACTCTTCCGGGTGAGATGATTGAGTTGTTTAGATATTGGTACGGCCATCAGACTAATATGGTGAAATGGGCAGGCTCGCTATCCGATCCGTACGGGCTGGAGTGCGGGGTCAGACAGGGAGGTCTGACTTCGCCGAAGCTCTTCTGTTTGTACGTGGATCGGCTGATTCGTGAGCTCAGCAGTACTATGGTAGGCTGTTCCATTGACGGAACACTAGTCAATAACATAAGTTACGCCGATGACATGGTGCTGCTGGCCCCATCGATCAGTGCCCTCAGGAAACTCATGTCTGTTTGTGAGCGATATGCGGAGGCCCAAGGCCTCAGATATAATGCAAAAAAGAGCGAGTGTCTGATGTTTAAGGCAGGCACTAAAGACTATCGTGAAGTGCCGCCTGTCACACTCGGTGGGACTGCGTTAGAGTGTGTAAACTCTTTTAAATATCTGAGGCATTGGGTCACCGCAACGCAGACGGATAAAGTTGACATGGAGAGGGAGCGTAGGGCGCTGTCAGTCCGGAGCAATATGTTGATCCGTAGGTTTGCAAAGTGCTCGAGGGGTGTAAAAACGATTCTATTTAGGGCCATATTGCCAATCATTTTACACCTGCAGTCTATTGGTCGATTACACGCAAAAGGCTTACGTGTCCAGTATTACAACGCATACAGGGCACTGTTGGGGTTGCCACGACACTGTAGCGCATCAGGGATGTTCGCAGAGTCACGTATAGATGACTTTTATGCAATCATAAAGCGTGTCGCCTCCCTGATGCGGCGGGTGCGGGACAGTGCCAACAGCCTCTTGGTCACTGTAGCCGATAGGGCGGAAGGTCTAATACTCAGACACTGGACCAGGACACAGGTATTACCGTCAAATAGTGCCTTGAAATGATATTAATTTTAATTATTGTATATGTGGTTGTCTTATTAGTGATGTTGACATTTTTAATGGTGATTTTGACATTACAATTATGATTTTGACATTATAGTTGTGATTTTGACATTATAGTTATGATTTTGACGTTATTATTGATTGTTTTGACATTACTAGTAATTATAACCAAAATGGTTATTTTTTTATAAGTCACTTATGACATCTTGTTACCAAAATAAAAAATCTAAACCTGTAGGTACGAATCGCAATTCAAGTAACAAAAAGAAAAGAGAAGTCACAGTAATATACACAGTAGATGGAATAGAAGGAGGTGTTTGTAAAAATAGCTTTATGAAAACTTGTGGTGAAACTAGAGGTTTTATTGATGATATCGTAAATTAAAAAAAAAGTGACTCTTCATCAGTAATTGTGCAAGCAGATAGAAGAGGCGCACAACCTCCAGCCAACAAACGTTCCGATGCAGATATGAAATATGTTGAGGACTTTATTAACAAATTTCTTGCCTACGAAAGTCATTACTCAAGACGGCAAAAAGTATTTACACCAGGATTTAAATATGAAATTATTATACGACCTGTACAAAGAAGATGTTGCAAGGAACAACAGTGAGGTACAACATTTACGTCCAGTGAGCTGCAGTTTATTTCGGAACGTATTGTATGTCACTAAATTCAAAAAACCTTCTAATGATACCTGCAAAACTTGTGATTCTCTTGTTCTTCAGATTAAAACTTGTGAGGATGAATGTAAGAAAGAAAACTTAGAAGAAATAAAGACTGCACACTAGAAGAAAGCAGAATTACATTATAGTGCGAAAAGAGAAGATAAAAAATTAATTAAAGGCAGTGAAGGCAAAATTATAGTTGCTGCGTTATCATCAAAAATGTTTAGCAACTCCTTTCTTGTCTGCAGGAATGTCATTTTACAACAAAAGATTAACCTAACTATTCGAGTATGAGGGCATTGCGCAAAGGGGAGCCAATGAGGTTGCATCTTGTCTGTGGCAATTCATCATGGACTTATCAGATAGTGTAGAGAAGATATTTTTTATTCAGATACTTGCCCAGGGCAGAATCGTAATAATATTCTACCTGTAATGTTTGCACTAGCCGTTAATCGTAAAACTTATTTGATAGAAATACATCACAAGTTTTTAGTGCCTGGCCAAACGCATTTAGAATGTGACAGTGACCACGCAGCAATAGAGAGGTTTTTGAAACACCGCAGAGTGACTATTTCAGTGCCCCAGATTGGGTAAACGTTATACAAATGACAAGTTGCAAATACACGGTCAAAATGATGACGCAAGAAGAATTTTTATACTTCTCTCAACTTTTAAAATCCACATTCATGAAAAGAAACATTGATACTGAGAAATAATCATTTACATGGAACAACGTTTTCTGGGTTATGTTTTTGAAAGGTTCAAAAAATGTGGCATTCAAATTATCATTAGAGACTGGTGAACCTTTCAGATACTATTCTTTTTTAAACGAGTTAATAATACCTTATTGAGTGAAATATCCTATACCTCAAGCATATTTGAGACCATTGCCAATATGCTCAAAAAAGTAAAACGACATAATGAGTCTTTTGCCATCTATAGATAGAGTATACCACGATATCTATAAGAATTTTCTAACGTCCAACTCAAATTCAGACACTGAAGGCGACAGTGATGAAAATTATGAATAAAAAGATGATCTAGTTTTGACAAGTACTAGAATTTTCATTTATTTCTGCTGAATTTAATTTGGTACATGTAAGATAAGTGCATTGTTTTTCCTGTTTCTCGAAAATACTTACGTTTTGAGTAAAAAGTATAATTGTCATTAACTTGATTAATAAAGCTTAAAAAATGCAATGGTTGTATTTTCTTAAATTGTTTAAATAGGTCACAATATCAGTCTATATCTAATTATTTTTTTAAATGTCATACTGAAAAATTGCGTTTTTGCACTTATCATGTTTCTCCCCGACACCACAGAAATAATAAAGCTACAAACAGCTATGTGTTACACATCGTTTTAATCGTCATTAAATAGGCAAGTTCTTTTAATACGGGGTCATTTTTTGGTAGTACATTTTTTTTATAAAGTAAGGTTTTAAAGTTACAAATAATTTTACGTGAGACTTAAAAGCTATTGAAAAAAGTGCCAATACTCGTAAATCATGGTACCTGCTATCATAAAAGCACTTTTGTAGTGATGATACATTTCGTAGAAACTAATAAACACCATTTATTGTTTTAAAATAAGAACCCATTTTACTCTAATTGTCTATTTATCACAAATTTTGGTATTTTTTTCAAAAAACACTCAAGTAGTCATAACTTTTAAGGAGATCAAGTGAGTGCTCTGCCACAAAGATATTTTTTGCTGCAAATAACCCCAACTATCGTCCTGTTTCATTTGATCCACGATTTTTTACCCACCCTGTATAAAACCAAAAGGTCATTCACTCACCACGAAATATCGAAAACCACTTGACGTGTGAAGATGAAATTTGGCAGGGAGGTAGTTTACAGTTAGTAGACGTCCGCTAAGAACGGATTTTTGGAAATTCCACCTTTAAGGGGGTGAAAAGTGTGGATTTTGTTTGTATCAAAAATCTTATTCCTTGAGTTAATAAACTTGAAACTTGGCACGAATATTTATCTAAGTAAATTATAAACTTTGCCATTTTTATTTTTTCTAAACTACCCCCTAAAGGAGGATTGTGGTGTGTCAAAGTTTGTATGGAAGAATTTTAACGAGCGGTCTGATTAACTCGAAACTCAGTATTTATGATGAAAACTGAAAATAAATAAAAATTTATATCAGGGTTTTTTGAAAATCTACCCCTAATGGGGTGAAACTGAGTATTCATTTTTACAGTGGAGGACTTTAATGTGTGGCTTGATTAACTTGAAAATTGGCATAAATAATCCAAAATTCAAATAATGGAAACGTCATAATAGATTTTTCAAAAATTATTATCACGCTATTTGCTAAGGGGGATGAGCAATATTGCATTATGTTCGTATTTTTCTACAGTTTACCGCAAATTGTAAAAACACTAGCCAAATGTTTAGAATATTGCAGATAGTTACGGATTTAACCTTTTAAAAGATTATCATCACGCTACACCTTTATGGAGCTAAGCAGTTAATCATAACATAATTATACAGGGTGGATTTTGAGATGGGGCAATAAAAACGGTCTTAGGAGACTGTCCTTAAGTTTATGAAACATTTTGATCTGTACTTACAGATTTTGAAAAAAAAAATACAGTCAGCAACAAAATGGCCAAATTTCACAAAAACTGTTTTGATGCCAGTCGATCCTATTTCTTATACTAGGATCAAAAAACTATAACGGGCCAACTGAGGTTTGAGTACGAGAAAAGTCAGAAATTGCAAAAAAACTTCCCATACATTTCGTAGGAAATGAGAGGAGATAGAACACAATAATATACCTTTGTATGATGAAAAAACTTTAATGAGGTACTTACTATTATTAAATGAACACAATTAATAAATTAATTATTTATTTCACCAAAAGCCATCACAGTACAAGAACCAAAGAACTAAGAGCATATTATAAGGCTTATAACTAGGTCACAATAATTTTAATTCCCTGACTCCTAAACTAAGCGTATGTGCCTGTATCTTAGGAGTCAGTGATTCTCCGTAACAAACGAGACAAAGACACAATATAATAAAACGGGACGTTACAACAAAAAGCAAATGGTGTAAAAGAAAAACAGGATATAATCTATGAAACGAAAACACAAAATGAAATGAAAAACGTTTAGCTGTGTGGTGAGGTGAATAAATGTAGGGTCCGAGCAAGGCCGGATCCAGCCTTCGAGTCAGGGGGGGGTCACATAGTCGGGGTCAGTCAGGACAGGTTTCAATCAGTGGCGGACTAAGCCTGTCGGGGGCCCAGGGGAGCAAAACAAAATAAGGCCGGCGGCGGTCTTTTCAGTTTATGTAGGTATTTCTAGTGACACTTCGCAAAAACATTATAATGACAGCAAAAAAAAACAAGTATAACGTGTCTAATTATAATCTAACTATATCATGGACCTCGCAACAGGCAGGAGATTTTTTTTCAGGGAGGTGCATTTTCGTCTCCTCATCAATAGGATACGAAAAGCAAAAATGTAGGTGAGCGCGAGCAAGGCGAGCTCGAATTTTTTGCACCTCGTCTCGGAATTCTCGGTAAGTTTTCTATTAAACATCCTTACGGAAATAGGAGTTGCTTTGTCGACTTATGCAGAAAAGTTTGAGAGTTAGAAAAATATGGAATTCAAGAGCGAGCGAAGCGAGCTCGAAAATTTTAGCACACCGCTTTGTGTAGGAGATAAGGTTTTTTAAGTCATACATTAATAGGAGTTCCTTTGTCGACTTATGCAGAAAGTTTTAGAA
The DNA here is from genome assembly GCA_963680765.1 of Agrochola lychnidis. Lineage (NCBI taxonomy): Eukaryota > Metazoa > Arthropoda > Insecta > Lepidoptera > Noctuidae > Agrochola > Agrochola lychnidis. The sequence continues at coordinate 8,210,179 of OY796868.1, read as the reverse complement.
TGTAGATTGTAGCGAGCGGAGCGAGCTCGAAAATTTTCATCCTCAGCCTCCAACTCTAAACTGCTTCCGTGTTTGGGATATCATTAAAAGTACTTCTTACGATTTAGGGGGCCGCCAGGACCGGGGCCGGGGCGGTTTGTCTTGACACTATTCTGGGGTATTTAATTTCTACGTCTAGTTGCTAGCTTCAGATAAACCTACATGGACACTTATGAAACGTCAGAAGCTAGGAATCGTTTCACTTGGTCGTTTTCTATGGAAAAGAGCCGGCAGAAAACTCCACGGTAAATCATCATAATTATAATAACAGCACATAGTCTTATTTTGCATGTCGTTCGCATGTGTGGCAATGGCAAACATCCTACGTGGCAACATCATAAAAAGTATTTGTTTGATTAAAATCAATGAGATTAGAAAAAATATCAGTGGTCGACCTAAACGCAGCCAAGGGGGGGTCATGACCCCCATGACCCCCCCCCTGGATCCACCCTTGGGTCCGAGTGCATGTGTGTGTGTGTGTAGTGAGTAAGTGTAGGATGTGTGTGCGTGCGTATGTGGTGTGTAGGTGTAGGGTGTGTGAAATTAAAAAGAAAGTGGTGTAACCGGTACATATCCGTTTATGGTTAGATTTAAACTTATATTTATATGTATAGTACCTTATCATTGTAAATTACCCAGCAGAAGATCCTCAGTGTCATTATAACTCAGTGTTTGGAGATAATCTCTAAGTAAGTTTTTGCATTTAATATTTACAATATACACCAGTTGAATTATTCCAATACTTCACTGGGCTGAATAAGGAACGAATGTAGCAGATAGTTTAAGATTTATATTTACTTTTAAATGATTATCATCCCGCTATACTTTGATGGAGCTAAGCAGTCAATCATGAATTCATTCATACTTAATACATGATCCATACTATTATACTATCCATCCTAATATTATAAATTCGAAAGTAACTCTGTCTGTCTGTATTGTTACCTTTTCACGCCTGAACCACTATACAGATTTCGATAAAATTTAGCAATGAGATAGATAGCATCTCGGAGAAGGTCATAGGGTACCTACTTTTGTCTCAAAAATAACCCTAAGGGGATGAAAGTTTGCATGGGAAACCTATCATTTGTTAAGATAGGGCTATGAAAATTAAGTTTATAGTTTTGGTAACAAATAAAGAATTACGTATTTCAGCGTTTTTCAAAAATCATCCCTCAAGACGGTAAAATGGTGGATGATTTTAAAATTCTCATTATACATTGTTCTCAGTGTGTATAGCTTTTTTTGTTGTTTTTTTTTTTCAAAAGATTAAAGTGATTGGAAATATTGCCATAATCTGTATCTTGAATCAATATTCAGTCTTTATTTCATTAAAATAGCCTACTCAGTCAAAAGTTATTACAATTTAAATACATAAACTAACCTTTCTAACATGTAGGTATTATGTGTTCAATGGCGGCAAGAGTAGGTCTTATAAATCAATGGTGATAATAATAGTAAAATGAATAATAAGTGTTTTAAAAAATGCATGAGTAGGACTTGCGCCCTGAGGGTTCCGTCTCAAAGCTGTGGTTGCTCGGTTGCCCAAAGGGAAATGCCTATTCTTGGCCGTGGTTTGCCCAGCAATGTGGTATGTACAAAAAAAATACCCATTTAGTAACTAAAATATTGCTATTATTTGTTTGTAACTAAATCTCCGGAATTAAAAGCCCATTTAATAAAGACACTCAATCGTTTATTGCCTTATCTAACATTTCCGGTTGTTGGCCAATCCTGTCAAAGTAGGGATGGCAACTTCTCCTGAAAAAAATCGATACACTCAAAACCGGTTTTTACACAAAATGGATTTTTTTATTATGTACCTAGTTGTAACCATCAACTCAGCCTATCGTAGTCCACTGCTGGACATAGGTCTCTCCCAGGCTGCACCACAACAGCCTTTCCTCCGCCTTCCGCATCCAATCTATCCCAGCCAACTTTTTAAGGTCGTCGGTCCATCTAGCTGAGGGGCGTCTCACACTACGCTTGCCGATACGCGGTCTCCACTCCAGGACTGGTCTGCTCCACCGGCCATCGGTCCTTCGACAAACATGACCGGCCCACTGCCACTTCAGCTTGCTTACTCTGCAGGCTGTATCGGTAACACCGGTTCTTTTCCGGATAACTTCATTTCTGATCTTATCTTTCAAAGAAACTCCGAGCATAGCCCACTCTATAGCGCGCTGAGCAACCTTGAATTTGTGGACTAGCCCGACTATCAGTATTCACGTTTCGGCACCGTATGTCATAACGGGCAGGACGCACTGGTTGAAGACCCTTGTCTTCAAACACTGCGAGATTGACGACGAGAAGACTTGACGAAGTTTTCCAAACGCTACCTAACCTAACTGGATTCTTCTGTCGGTTTCTTTCTCAAAGTTGTGCCTACCGAGCTAGATAACTTGCCCTAGGTAGACGTACTCCTTCAGAACTTCGAGAAGCGACCCTTCAATGTGGATTGGACTCAGCGAGACATGCGAATTGCACATGACTTTAGTCTTGTCCAAATTCAGGCCGAGGCCAACCCACCGAAAGACTCCGTGCAGCATCTGATCCAACTGTTCCAGCGTCTGGTCAGCGTTAGTTTTTAGACTTTTGTTATTTTAATTAGAGACATAAAAAAATGTTTCGGTCTTCTAAATACGGTTTTGAAATATAGGTTTTTCGAAAAATCTAAGTCATATCGCTGCCCTAGTTCAACAGTAAGATATCTTTAAAAAAATCAAAATTGATATAAGTTTTGTTTCATGTGAAAAATTTGCTCTTCTGTCCGGTTCAAAAATCGGATATTTGTAAAATGCAACCAAAGTGCCTAAATTTCAATGTCTCACTGAGACATTTAAGCATATTTTTACCGAACTCTAGTTCAAGATTCTGACATCTTAAGATATTTATAAAGTCAGGAAGATTTTTACTTTGCTTTTATTTCTACACAGAGACTTCTTAAAATATCCTTATATCTTTTATATATATAATTCTTCTGTGAGTGTGTATGTCACTGAACTTCTCTCAAACGACTGGACCGATTTTGATGAAAATTTTTGTGTGTGTTCAAGGGGATCTGGGAATGGTTTAGATTCACAATTGGACCCAGTAGGTGGCGCTGCGATCAAGTTCTAGAGAAACAAGACAACGTCTGTCCGGTCATCTAGTGAAATTATAAAAACATTTCTATGTTGAGACATCTTAAATTGTCCCTTCATTTTCAGATCTTGATTTTAAAATTGTGAATACCAGAAGGAAACAAAGGGGCCGCATCTTAGAAAATATAACTCTGGAACATGCTTATGATGAAGCACCAGCAATACCAAATCACAAAAAGAGAGATCTGATATCATTATGTACTGCCAATTTGATACCTCAATGTCATCACCGCTTTTACGAAAGTCTTAAAATTACACATAACCAGGAAAATAAAAGCGGCAATAGTGATCATAAAAAATAAAAAAAATAGTGATAATAAATGCCTGTAACGAGTACCTAGGTTCAGTATGATAATAGAATTAATTAAAATAACTAATTCACTATTGTTATTTATTAATTATATATTATTTTAGTTTTGTTATAAAACTAAATTTTGGCTGCTTTTCAAGACTTATTTGTGCCATTAAGATTAATATAAATAACATTATAGCACTGACTGATTATTATAATAGTTAAACTGACTTGTGCAATAATAATAAGATTTTAACTGATAATATGAGACTGATTTGGGAAATTATGATACTAGGTAATAAATAATACATTACAAGCAAACTAATTTATCAGTTTTAAATTAATTTTCCTATCCCTTTACCAAACATTTCCGCGGATTTAATCGGACAACTTACATTCTCAAATATCGATACTAAGATATCTTAAAATTATGTCGAAGTCTGTTTATTTTCCATAAATTTGGTAGCTTGGTTAGATAAATCTTTAGTATTTCTTAAACAAAACAAAAAATAATAACTCTATGAGTTACAATATAGACATAAATTTTAATAAACCATTTTAGAGACAACATTAAAATCACAAAACATTTTTTATTTAGTCTGAGTTCAATATAAAGTTATCTTACTATTAAAAGCCTTAAAACTATTATACAAAATATTTTATTCATATTGAAATATAAATAAGTCTATATATATATAAATAAGCTATAGTTTAAAAAAATCAACCACATTTCAATTAACAACAAGTGAATTAATGACAGTAAAATCATAAAAGTATGAATAACTCAAAACATACTTTGTTCAACCACTGATTGGCATTGATATTTCACATTTTGTTTGGTGCTATATTTTTTCTACTGCATTTTTGTATTTGATTTTCCGACGAATTTGATTACGATTATGGACACTGCAACCGCTCCCGATGACGACCTTGGCTTTAAATTGGATTCTGTACCCGCCTCCTACAACGACACCGGCTTGCCAATGGATACCATACCTGTTTCTCGGGAAAGACCTGACACAAATATGGAACCTGATTTACACGAACTTATCACCTTACCATCTCTGTGACAACTGTGGTGTGGATACACGAAGACTTAAGAGACTTACCATGTGGAAGTTCGGTCTATATTTCAGCAATGTATTGCATCACAACAAGTAAGTTATTTTATGAACATACTCAGCAATTTTTATTGCAAAGCTACGTAACGTTAGGTTTAAATTGAATAATTCAGTTGGTTAATGTCAAGGAAATCATAGAAATAATTGAAGTTTGTTTTGTCTCAAACCATTGCCACATATTTTATATGACATAAGTAATGAATTGTATGATCATCAAAAACAGGGATGTAACGGATATCCGTATCCGCATCCGCAACTGCGGAGCATCCGCATAAATTTTGATATCCGCAAAACATCCGCATCCTCAACTTTTGATTTTAAAAGCTCCGCATCCTCATCCGCATCCTCATAACTTCTATGAGGATGTGACCCTACGTTGTTCGCACAAATAGTGAATTTTTTAAAACTCGCGCCGAGCTGAATGGCCCACCCATGCGAGTCGGCGCGAGTTTTTAAAAACACGTGACGCGACACAAAGGCACCGCTCGTCGCGCGACGAGCGGTGCCTTTGTGTCGCGCCTGTTTGTCGTTCCTATTGGCTGAATTCGCAATGTCTTAGTCTTATGACAGACAATCGGCCGCACGACACAACACATGACTAAGGGTGAGTCGTTACGTGATTTTCGCAAAACGTAACGTAACTAGTGACTTCGAGGACGTCACCGGTTTTGAAAACTAGTGATTTTAGCAACTAGTTATTTTTCAAATTCTATTCGGTGATTCAAAACGGTGATTCTATAGAAGTATTACAGTTTTTTTGCGAAACGACAATATAAATGATTACCTACGTAATACGTTACATATCACAAGCTTTACGTTTTTGGAACGAATAAGTTTTTGTAGATACATTATGCAGTTACGTTATTAACGTAATACTAAAGTTATTACGCGCGAAGGAAATATATTTATGTGTGACTCTAAACTAGTCATTCGGCTACATGCCCCGTAGCCAGTTATTGTAACTAGTGACGTTTAATAACGCCCATACCTACACATGTCACAGTTTGAGTTACTGGGTGGCAGGTGATGTGTTATTGTTTACTTTTTGTTTGCTCGTAGAAGTCGGTAGAAGTGAAGTTTTTAGCAGGCGAATTACGCCAAACCAAATGATTACCTACAACCTAAAATACAAATATAAATACTTTAAAAAAACAAGGGCTATTTTTTGTACGACATCCGCATCCTCAATAAGGAATTTTCCAATATCCGTATCCTCATCCGCATCCTCAAACCCGATTATCTCGATATCCTCATCCGCATCCTCATCCGTTATATGACATCCGTTACAACCCTGATCAAAAATGGTATCACGAGACCGGAGTCATTCAATGTATTCATACATAAAGAAAGACCTTTTGATGATACAGCATGTTAATAAGTATAAATTCTTTTTATGACAGTATGCAATTATGTTTCAGATAATAGTCTGGTGAGCCTTCTCCACCGAATGAACAAAATGTTGGGAATCGAAAAATAATATGATTGTGTAAACTGTGGTTAATATGTACTAAGAAAGCACTTTCATTATCTATACCAAAGCAATACAGGCACAAGAAACATACAAATAAGAACTATAATTGCAGAATGGATTATACCAAAACTACAAATATGTTTTTTATTAACCTTTAATTTTTATAAATGATTTATAAAAGACCACCCGAGTTCTATGTAAAAAATAGTGGTTGTTTCTTTATCTATGACGTCAACCCTAATGCCTATCATTCGTTTCATTCATGGGCGTTGCTTGGCCAAAACTTCTTTATCAAATGGTCGTTTCCCTAAATTTGGATTGAAGGACAAACTTAACTTTTCAATTAAAAAAGAACTTACCTATAGTAGAGTAATGAAATACAGACTAAATGTCACTTCAAGACACGGCCTATACATTTTTGATCCCAGATTAAAGAAAACTTAACTTTGCAGTTCGTATAATAACCATAAATTAGCAATATTCGGATTTTCCTCTTTACTTGACCTTACTTCTTGCCAAATTTCATGCTACTGAGTCAACGGGAAGTAAGTATCAAGTAGACTGGTTTATTTGCGCATGTTAAAATATGCGGCATAAATGGCTATATTTTTTATTGCGTTGACTTGGAAATTTGATTTTTGTTACAGCTACAAGAGACCGTAGATCCAAGTTTTTGATATCTATTTCAACTTAATGCCTCCACGCGTTCCTGAGAAAAGGTCTTGACAGACCACGAAGTCGTTCTTTAAGGGTTTAATTTTTTTTATTTTGAGATACGAACTCTAAAACAGATTTATTATCTGCCTGTTACCTTTTGTGCCGACCCCAACATAGTTGGGAAAAGGCTAGGCAGATGATGATGACCTTTTCATGCCGTAACGGCTGAACGGATTTAGATGAAAGGCATATGGATAGGCCATGACCTGGGTTAGGACAGGATACTCGGTAGCACGTTCTTGTGGGATATTTTCCGACATCCACGCGGGCGAAGCCGCGGGCAAAAGCTAGTCTATGATAAAGATTTTATCTTGTTTAAACCGAACAGTCAATTCGGTTTTGAAAAAAGAATGACCTTCAACAGTGTAGCACGCGACGCTAAACATTAAAATGAAAACAGAAATTTGTGTGTTTCATCTTAGTTCTGATAAGAATATTACATCTAACACGCAGTTGATAACGCATGTCATGGCACTGTTATTTTATGTTACATCAATCTTGCGCAATGTGTACAGTTTGGTAACGAAAATGAGCGGTAAATAATATTACTAGATTTCAGATCGAAGTCAGAACCGTAGTCACACAGATTCTATTCAAAATCACTGAACGTATGCAGTGAGAAAGTTTAAAATAGTGACTGAAAAACAAGATGTTAATTTTCATCGCTTATTTTAGCTATTATACTTTCTTTTTCATATGTCCTGGAGGAACTAAGCAGATGGATTTCTTATATCTTCTTATCTGCAAAGGTTAGCATATCTGCCACAGTGATATGCTGAAAAACATTTCGTACACAGCAATGTGTGGTCAACAAACTGAACAACATTCTCTATGAAAACAAAAAAACAAAAAAATATCAGCTGTCCCATACATTTAGGTTGAGTAACTATAGAAGTTTTGTATGGGACAGTATTTATTTTTTCAACACATCCGCACTATTAAATGAGCAATATTTTTAATCACGTTCTCGAAAACGGCTCTAACGATTGACGATGAAAGTTGTAATATAGGGGTTTTTGGGAGCAAAAAATCTAGCTAAGTCTCATATCTAGGAAAAATCGTATTCTCCGCATCTTCACGCGAGCAGAGCTCGATCGCCCAAAGTTTAGAACAATATGGCTACCTTAGATAGAATAATGACATGCCAGCATGGAATTAGTATTATGTACTTTCCTATAGGTACTTTTAAATGAGCATTCTCTATTTTCACCAGAGCAGAGCTCGGTCGCCCAGGTACTATTTCTAATACAGGCTGTATATTCAAACTTATCAAATCATTCTAAACAGCATCTAGTGAGTGGCAGAGCTGCACACAGCTCGACACAGTTCACACGTTACTGTACATATGACACGACACATTGTTATCACCTTGAGAACTGAGATACGACGTGAATTTTAAGTTCGTGTGTATCGCCAGAGCTCTATAAGTGCCGCCTTGTCCATATATCGCGCATTCGTTATCTCAACGGCAGATTAATAGTGTACTTAATAATAAATAAATTATTATTGTTATTAAATAGTTAAAATGGTGCAAAACAAAAGAGTGCTTGTTATTTACACTGGAGGTACCTTTGGTATGCTGAAAAATGAAAAAGGAGGTAAGTTCAATGATTTTTGAAGTAAAGACTTGTTTAGGCGTGTTGGGCATTTTTGAGATGGTACTGAGCCATTGATTTCGCGACACCATGACGACACCTCATTTTTGTAAACGCGATTGAGCTCTTTATTTATACTCATCATTCATCATCATCATTTCAGCCGAAGGACTGACAGACAGAAGACATAGGCCTCCCGCAAGCACCTCCACTTCGACCGATTCTGTGCTCTCCGCATCCAGTGGATTCCTGTGGCCTTCACAAGGTCATCGGTCCATCTTGTGGGAGGCCTGTCAACGCTACGTCTTCCGGTACGCGGTCGCATCTCCAGAACCTTTTGGCTCCATCGGCCATCCGTTCTGCGAGCAATGTGCCCTACCCATTGCCACTTAAGTTTGGCAATTCTTCGGGCTATGTCGGTTACCTTGGTTCTCCTGCGGATTTCTTCATTTCTGATTCGATCACGTAGGGTAACTCCAAGCATAGCCCTCTCCATTGCCCTTTGGGTGACTTTTAGCCTTCTGATAAGGCCCATTGTGAGCAACCATGTTTCAGTACCATAGGTCATCACTGGCAAAACGCACTGATCAGACTTTCGTCTTGAGACACTGTGGTATGTGGGACGAAAAGATACTGCGTAGCTTCCCGAACGCTGCCCAGCCGAGTCGGATTCGACGATTGACCTCTTTCTCGAAGTTGGACCTACTTAGCTGGACAGTTTGTTCTAGGTTAACGTACTCGTCCACAACTTCGAGCGTAGCGTCTCCGATCTTCATGAGAGTGGGTGTCACATGGGCATTTGACATGACCTTTGTCTTGTCCATGTTCATTTTAAGACCCACTCTTTCGGAGGCTCTACTGAGGTCATCGAGCATTGTACTGAGGTCCTCCATGGTCTCAGCCATGATAACTATGTCGTCGGCAAACCAAAGGTTAGTGACATACTCGCCATTGATGTTGATGCCTAACCCTTTCCAATCCAGAATCTTGAAGACATCCTCCAGTGCAGCGGTGAACAGTTTCGGAGAGATAACGTCTCCCTGTCTCACACCTCTCTGCAGAAGGATAGGTTTCGAGGTCTGGTCCTGGAGTCGGACTGACATAGTGGCGTTTTTGTACAGACACTTGCACCTTGATGTACCGATAGTCGATCTGGCACCGTTGAAGAGATTGCCGCACGGCCCATGTCTCGATCGAATCGAAGGCTTTCTCGTAGTCCACAAACGCTAAGCAGAGAGGCAGGTTATATACTCTTCGGTTAAATCAAATCAAATAATTTATTTGCATAATACATGTACATGTACTTGAGTATAAAAGGTACATTGTATTATAACCTAATGAGGTGTGCAAAATTAATAAGTATATTAAATAAACAGAATATATTATAAATTGAGTTACATTAAAAATATAAATTCTAAAATAAAAAAATACACAAGTCAAATCAAAATTTCAATAAACATTATATTTGTCATTATAAAATCATTATAAGATCAGTCATCTTTCATTTAAATAATCATTAATTGAATAGTAACATTTTTCAACTAGAAATTCGTGCAAACTTAATTTGAATTGGTCCATTTTGTGCAGGTCTGTGATAGTTTTTGGCAACTTATTGTATATTTTGGGTGCCATGCCTAGAATGTTTTTATGACGTCTCACGCATATTTTATTTTTGTGTCGTGTGCTTCTTGGATGTGTATAAAAATGTAGATTCGCTTTGATAAAGATGGTCTTCTGTATAACCTGCCGCAGCGTATGTATGAAGTCTACGGTGCTAAAGCCTTTACAGAATCTGGCTTGTTCGGAAGGCTGGAAGTCGTCAAACCTGCGCGCGAGACGGTTCGTGATAACTCTTGAAAACAGCTTGTAGACATGGCTCAGAAGTGTAATGGGCCTATAATTCTTAAGCATAGCATTGTCACCCTTTTTAAAGAAGAGTACCACCACACCTCTGTTCCATGCCTGTGGCGTTTGACCCTCGAGTATGACGGAATCGAAAAGCTTCTGGAAGGCCTTAAGAACGGGTTTTCCACCGGCCTTCAGGAGTTCGGCCGTAATTCCGTCATCACCCGGTGCCTTGTTGTTTTTAAGCTGCTTCAGAGCTATCCTAATCTCGTACAAGCTGGCGTCCGGGATGTCTTCGGTATAGTGTGGGTCAATTTAGCTTTTGGGTCGTTTGCTAGATTCGTAACGGGGTTACTGGTTGACGTGTATAACTGTCCATAGAAACTCTCAATCTCTCTCAACAGTTTAGGTTTGGCGGATACGATTCTGACATCATCGGTCTTCAGTTTCGCAAGCTGGCTCTGTCCAATAGACAGATCTCTTGCAAAAACCTTGGAGCCCTTGTTCCGCTCTATTGCGTCCTTAATACGGTGCGTATTATAGAGGTGAAGGTCGCTTTTCAAGGACTTAGAGATCTGTCTATTGAGCCGCCGGGTATTTAAGCGCATAGTCTGAAGACTGCAGGATCATCTTGCGCCTCTCCTCCATGAGCTGCAAAGTAGCATCAGAGAGCTTCTTCGATTTGTACGGCGGGTCTTGTAGATCTTGGACCTGACCGTATAGACAGTTTCCACGAACCCATCGTTATAATCGTCCACGGAGCTGCCTAGACACTCGAAACGATTCTGAAGTTCGAGCTGAAAGCTCTCGGGGTTTTGGACCTGAATCGATGCTGGGCGGAGCGTGGACTTCATTAGTCGAGATCTTTCCAGCTGATATTCAAGTTCAATGTGCCTCTTACCAAACGGTGATCACTTCCGGATATCACCGCGTTGACCACAGAGACATCATTGAATATTTGCTTCTTCGTCGACATAATGAAGTCAATCTCATTTTTTGTTGCACCATCAGGGCTCTGCCAGGTCCACTTTCTGTGCTCTTGTTTTCTGAAGAAGGAATTCATCATAAAGAGGCCTTCCTTCTCCATAAAACTGGCCAGTAGGTGACCTCGGTGGTTTCGACGTCCAACTTCAAATTGCCCCACTCGTAGCTCATCATCGTTTCGTTTGCCCAGTTTCGCGTTGAAGTCCCCCATGACAACGGTGAAGTCAGTTTTAGAGCCATGCATGGCTCTGGAAATATCCTCATACATGGTCTCCACCTCATCGTCGGGTTATGACGAGGTCGAGTCGTAAACCTGTACGACCTTCAGCGAATATCTTGCGCATATTCCGACACACTCTCGATCTTCACCACGTTGCTCACAAGGGACCCTTGGACGATAAATCCGACACTACCTTGGGACTGCTGGTCGCCCTCCCGGAAATAGAGCAAGTTCCCGGATTTGAGGATTATCGAGTCCTCCCCCTCTGTTCGGACTTCAGATAATCCTACTATACCCCATCGTAACCTGCTCAATTCTTCCTCGGGTTCGATAATCTTTTCGTCGGTCCGAAGTGTACGCGTGTTATATGTTGCCAGGTCCAGTTTCCGGTGATTTTGGTAGCCGGATCTCTTCTGGGAATTCTGCGCACCCCTTGCCTCACCGTGGCTTTGACTGCTACCGTAGCCAAGGGCCGGTGGGCCGCCGGGCACTAGGGCCATTTCGTTTTGGTGCTTGTCATTTTTTGGGGGGTATGTCATAATCGCCACGCTTGGCAGGCGGGTTGGCGATCGCAGTATGGTATTAAAAATGCATAGAGAATGCTGCTGCCCATTCTCTAGTAAGTCCCTTAGTCGCCTTTTACGACACTCATGGTAAGAAATAGGGTAGTGCTATTCTTTAAGTCCGGCACCACACGGACAGTTTTTTTTTAAATCTACGTTACGGGTTAATGTTCTATGCAAGTATTTTCTTCCACCAAGGCGATCTTGTTCAAGTTTTCACTTCTGTCGGCATTCCCGGAGTGCCACCACTTTTTTTTGTTTACGTTTCATTCGTTCCACCATGGCCTCTCTAGGCGCCAGCTCCATAGGTGGGAAAATCGCGGTGATAGTCTCGCCGTGCCATCAAATTCAATAGAAACTCTATGATTTTCCCGCGATATCGCGGCGATAATTTAAAGGCATAGCGTGACTATCGCCGCGATTCTCTCGTCCGTTGAGATGGTGCCTAACTGCTTACTAACTAACTACTAGCTGTTTCCTCTCTGCTGCCCATTGCACTGGACAGGTATCTTTCCGAGACTGTGCTGTCTGCGTACACAATAGCATCAAGCTGTTAGCAGTTCGTTGATATGCAGCAGAAATAGAGTAACTGAATATATGTCCAATAAAATGAATTTCTTGTTATAATTATGAGATGAAAGATTGTGCGTTTTAAAGGGAAAAAAAAATTAACACTATCACAAGTTTGTTTATTAAATTTCAAATCAATTATACTCCGTTTGAAATAAGATTAGACATTTAACTAAACCTATTTTACAGTTCGTTCAACCGATTTTGACTTCTATTGCGTTGGTGGCATGACAAATGGCAGCTGCAGTAAACAGTTGGTATTGTAACCACTTTTTTGCTTTTAATATCATCCTTAAGCCTTTTTTTTTTTTTTTTTTTTTTTTTGGGTGGGAAATTATCAAATAACTTCTCCCGCTCTGGGCGGAGCGGGAGGGCGTGTCAGACTCTTACTGACTAAAACCCACCCGTGTTCCTTCGGTTGCCCTGTTGCCGGGGGCCACGATTTCCCGATCGGTTTTCTTCGAACCCCCGGCAGGCATTGGCCCTAGTGGACCCCGTCAATTCTGCTGACATCTCTTTGAGGCGCGCGTGGAACACAACGCGCCGTCGACCCGGGCTTGGTCCTTATCGGACGGCGAGCTACCCATTGCTCACCGTCCGCAAGCCCGCGCCTACGGTGGCCGGAAAACGGCTCGCGATTCCCGCCCCGGGCGTCTCCTCCTGCGGCGGTTAGGGGCGTGAGGGCGCGAAATTTGCCTCTCCCTCACGCGTTCCGCCTCCTCCTTCGCGAGCATTACCGCTTCGCAGAAGGAGGTGACGGCCTGCCATTTCCTCTCGCTCCGTACCATGGCCTGAACCAGGGCCGGACGCGAGAGATCACCGCCGCCGATCGCCTCTACGAGAACACGGCGTTGCTCCGCCCAAGCCGGGCAGACCTCCACCGTATGCTCCACCGTGTCCTCAGGCCGATCCACACAATGGTGACACCCGGGTGTTTCCTCCCGCCTTATCCTGAACAGGAACCTCCCGAAGCAACCGTGTCCGGTGAGGACCTGCGTCAGGCGGAAGGTGAGAACGCCGTGGCGTCTCTCCAGCCACTCCTCAAAGACGGGTCTTATCGCCGCGATTGTGGCGTGCCCAATCATCCTTACGCCTACGGTATAGAAGTCAAAATCGGTTGAACGGACTGTAAAAAAGATTTGTTTAAATGTCTAATCTTATTTCAAATGAAGTATAGGTATGTAAATCATGCGCGACTCTACTATTCCGCCAATATGATTATTGACCTAGGAATGATGTTGAATATGTGTGATTAGCACCTTGTGTTTGTATTATTTGCATTTGTAATTATACAAGTGTAGGTGTGAATATTAGCTCTATTTATACAGGATTTTTTTTAACCGGTGCGAAAACTTAAACACTCATCATTATGAACAACTTTTACTATGGGACCAAACATAAATCGCGAAAAAAAAAAAAAAAAAATCAACTGTTTCCTACATATGTATAACTCTTCAAAATGTAGGGAACAGCAGATTTTTTTTTCGCTCTTTCAGGTTTGGTCCCATACTCCCCGCACTGGTTAAAATTCTCCCTGTGTGTATTCATATTTTTCATACGGCCGTATCGATACTACAGAAAATTTACAATAAAGTAACTAAGTATCCTATACTATTAATTGTATAAATGTATATATACATATTTGTAATCACGTTCTCGAAAACGGCTCTAACGATTTCGATGAAAGTTGCAGTATAGGGGTTTACGGGGGCGAAAAATCGATCTAACTGGGTCTCCTATCTGGGAAAATTCGTTTTTTTCAATTTTTACCCGAGTAGTGCTCGGTCACCCAGGTACTGTATGATAATTGGGAGAACTTCTCTAGAAGCGTCAGCGCAATATGTAGTGCATTGGTACGGTCAGCATCATTTTGTTTTTCGAAAATAAAATTCATTAATTTTTTTTTAATTCTTTCAGTGCTGGTACCTCAGAAGAACATAGAGCAAGTGGTCAGGAAGCTACCACAGCTACACGACAATGAATACTGGCAGGCAAAACTCGCAGGGACAGAGCACAAGGAATATCTAGCATTACCAGGTACGTACACAAGTAGGGTTGTCTGGTATCCGGCTTTAGCCGGACAAGTACGGCTTTTTACAATCATGTCCGGCCAAATATGCACAAGTCCGGCCTGTCCGGCTTTTGTTAGTTTGGTCAACCCCGCCCCGACAAAAGACGGCTGATTATTGATTGTTTTAATTACTTTCAATGTAAAGAAGTTGCAAATTACTTTAGTAAGAACAAAATGTGATTCATAATTAAGAGTAGATAAGTCTCAAATGAATAACAGTGATAAATAAACAAATTTTTATTTATTTTTTTCTACTAAAAACCAGCTTTTCAGGCTTTCGGGGCAAAATGTCCGGCTTTTCTATTTTTATTATGTTTACTATTACACAAGATATGTAACAACATACATCAAAAGCATCACGCTTTTGTAACAAAAGGGTTAGCTGAGGAGCTTGACATATCAACCTTTATTACACCTCGAAAAATGTATGGAAAATATCAGAAGCTTACACTGGTTGTAACTTTACTCCACGTTTATTAAGGGGGTACATAAATGTTTTGCTAGCTGCAGTATAGGTTCTATGTTGGTATACAGGGTGGCAGGGATATCGACGTGAAAACTGTTACCATGGATTCAGTACATGATTCTGAACCCCCCTACGTAGAACTTTTTCGTCGGTTATTAAAATAAAAATCTGCTGTTTCATAGAAAAGTGCAATACCTACGCGGTAGCGAACAGCAGTTTTTTTTTAACAACCCACGAAAAATTTCAACGCAGGTGTTGGAATCCATGGTAAAAGTTTTCGCGTCGATGTCCGTGCCACCCTGTATAGGGGCGAAAGTTTGTTGCCTTTGACAGATTACCAATAGTTCTGTGTACCGTTATAAATCTGTAAAGGGAAATGCCCATTTGATAAGGAGGTTTTGGCCAAGTGACGCCCATGAAAGAAACAAGTTATAGGCATTAGGGTTAACATTATAGATAAAGAAACAAACACTATTTTTTACATAGAACTCGGTGGGTCTTTAATAAATTAAAGGTTAATAAAAAACATATTAATAGTTTTGGTATGATCCATTCTGCAATTATAGTTCTTATTTGTATGTCACTTGCGCCTGTTTTGCGTTGGTATAGATGATGAAAGTGCTTTCTTAATACAGATTGACCACAGTTTACACAATCATATTTGTCGATGCCCAACATTTCGTTCTTGTGGTGCAGAAGGCTGTTGTGCATTCCTTGCCAACATCCAACATTGGTCACACATCAGACTATTATCTGAAACATAATTGCATACTGTCATAAAAATAATTTATACCTATTAGCATGCTGTAGCATCAAAAGGTCTTTATGTACATTGAATGACATCGGTATTTGATACTATTTTTGATGATCATACAATTCATTACTTATGTCACATAAAATATGTGGCAATGGTTTGAGACAAAACAAACTTCAAATATTTATTCCTATGGTTTCCGTGACACTAATCAACCAAATTATTCAATTCAAACCTAACGTAAAGTAGCTATGCAGTAAAAGTTGCTGAGTATGTACCTTGTATGTTCATAAAGTAACTTACTTGTTGTGGAGCAATCCATTGTTTAAATATAAACCGAACTTCCACATTGCTTAAGGTAAATCTCTTAAGTCTTCGTGTATCCACGCCACAGTTGACACAGAGATGGCTCCGTGGTAAGCTGGTAAGTTCGTGTAATTCAGGTTCCATATTCGTGTCAGGTCCTTGGCGAGAAACAGGTACGGTATCCATTGGTAAGCTGGTGTCGTCGTGGGAGGCGGGTACAGAATCCAATGTAAAGCCAAGGTCGTCATCGGGAGCGGTTACAGGGTCCATAATCGTAATCAAAGTAGTCGGAAAATAAAATAGAAATACGTAGTCGAAAAAATACAGCACCAAACAAAATGTCAAATACTAATGTCAATCAGTTGCCAATTACGATTATTATTGAAGTAGGCGTAGGTATGTGATATGACATCGATTTTTCGAAAAATCTATATTAAAAAACAAATTGGAAATACGGAATCGGTTCAATGGATCGTATTTAAAATGAAATAACAATTTTTTGTCTCTCAAGAAAATAACAAAAGAGGTTACAACTGACGCTGACGAGACGCTAGGACAGTTACATAAACCAGATGCTGCACAGCCTAAATGGAGTTTCTTGGCTGGTTGGCCTCGGCATGAATTTGGACAAGACAAAAGTCATGTATGTACAATTCGCATGTCTTGCCAAATGTAGCACATCAAAGGATCGCTTCTCGAAGTTGTGAAGGAGTACGTCTACTTAGGGTAACTCATCTAGCTCGGTAGGCACAACTTTGAGAAAGAAGCCGACAGAAAAGATCCAGCTAGTTTGGGCAGCGTTTGGAAAACTTCGTCAAGTCTTGTTGTTGCCAATCGCGCAGTGTTTGAAGACTAGGGTCTTCAACCAGTGGACACTGACATTCGGGCTAGTCCATAAATTCAAGGTTGCTCAGTACGCTATGGAGCGGGCTATGCTCGAGGTTTCTTTGAAGGTTAAGAAAAGAAATGAAGTTAACCGGAGTTACCGACATAGCCTGCAGAGTAAGCAAGCTGAAGTGACAGTGGGCTGGTCATATTCGTCGGAGGACTGATGGCCAGTGGAGCAGACGAGTCCTAGAGTGGAGACTGCGTATCGGTAAGCATAGTGTGGGACGCCCCTCAGCTAGATGGACCAACGGCCTTAAAAGTTCACTGGGACAAACTGGATGCGGAAGGCGGAGAAAGGGTGTTGTGGCGCAGCCTGGGAGAGGCCTATGTCCAGAAGTGGACTCCGATAGGCCAAGTTGATTGTAACAGCTACATAATAAAAAAAACGATTTTCAAAAAATCTATTTTTGGTAACCGGTTTTGAGTGTTTCGATTTTTTTCAGTAAAAGTTGCCATCCCTACTTTGACAGGATTGACCAACAATCGGAAGTGTTAGATAAGGAAATAAACGATTGAGTGTCTTGATTAAATCGGCTTTTAATTCCGGAGGTTTTGTTACAAATAAGTAATAGCAATATTTTAGTTACTAAATGGGTATTTTTTTTGTATTTCCCACATTGCTGGGCAAACCATGGCTAAGAATGGGCGTTTCCTTTTTCTGACAGGTAAAATTAGTAACCATGCAGAATTTAAAACGCTCATTTTGAATGTCTTTAAAAATGGTCACATAAGGCGAGAAGAATGTGGATCTTGTAGCAGTGCCTATGTCAATAATAATTCACATTACTTATACCCCGTTTGAAATAAGATTAGACATTTAACTAAACCTTTTTTACAGTCCGTTCAACCGATTTTGACTTCTGTTGCGTTGGTGGCATGACAAATGGCAGCTGCAGTAAACAGTTGGTTTGTAACCACTTTTTTTGCTTTTAATGCCATCCTTATGCCTACGGTATAGAAGTCAAAATCGGTTGAACGGACTGTAAAAAAAGTTTGTTTAAATGTCTAATCTTATTTCAAACGGGGTATAGATCTTAAGCCTGTGTTTCCTGATAGTAGTTGATAACGCGCTATATTGACATCTTATTATCTTCCTTAAAAGCAATGTTGTTTTGATACAGACTAAGGTTTCCGTTACAGATAACTCGTAAAATATATAGAGATAGTGACAAGTCATGTGCTGTGTGAAGCAAAAGACGATTGTCATGTCATGGGTACTGAATTGCTAGATTACGAGATTTGTATGATTATGTAACTAAAGATGAGATATTTGCCCTTCCTTGTTTGTAATGTTGTAGGTACTATCGAAGAAACGCATATCTGTACACTGTAAGGACTATTCTTGCAGCGCTCGACCGCTATAGTAACGCTTATCACAGATTTTTTTTTTTTACAAAAAAACAACCGACTTCTAAAACAAACAAATTGAAAAATAACTTATATTTCGGAAGTCGGTGTCTTTGGTTTTGTATATTCGTTATTTGCCACCGACTTCCGAAATATAAGTTATTTTTCACTTTGTAGTGTTTTTTTAGAAATCGGTTGTTTTTTTTTTGGCCAAAACTTTTTATTTCTCGCTTTTTAGTGGGTCAGTACCCTTGAAGTACATCCTTTCCAATAAAAAAAGAATCATCGAAGTCGGTTGGCGTTATGTTGAGTTATTCGTCCATTTGTCGCGCACATACTTTATGCAAATTTAAGACTTATATGGTTTTATCATGGATAGCATTGTCAGAACTGGACCAAATTGAAACGGGACCACACGGGAAGCACCAGCTTTCAAATAAAAAAGAATCATCAAAATCGGTTCACCCAGTCGAAAGTTCTGAGGTAACAAATTTATAAAAAAGCAGTCGAATTGAGAACCTCCTCCTTTTATGAAGTCTGTTAAAAAGGGTCGTGTGCACGGGCTTTTTTTTTCAAATTGATTAGATATGCGTATCCCCGATGGTACACTTGAACATAACATTTTGGCAGGATATCTATAACAGCTTACATATCATCACGCCTATCAGGGGCGAAGTGTCCATATAAGCCGATTCCTACCGGCTTCCCTTTGGAAATTCGGAACACAATCGTCATTGAATAATCAAACTATAAGTATTTGATACACCTTAAAATTAAAATACCTATTACAAAACGCCTACATCATCATCATCATCTTCCTGCCCTTGTCCCATGTTACTTGCGTCGGTTGGGGTTGGCGCAACACGTTTTCTTTTTCTACTCTCCCCTGTCAACCGTCACGCTATCATTCACTCCCTTCTCTTTCATATCATTCCTCACATAATCTATCCATCTTTTCTTTGGTCTTCCTTTACAACATTAAAAATTGTCTTAATAACCCAACAAAAAAACACTGCGCTAAAATAACTCGTAGGCGCGTCCGGTTTATGCTAAATTCAATTTCCTTACAAAATAAAGTCCATCATGACGTCACTTCAGTCACGTGACACTGCGGGTAAAACACTCGTAGCTGTTTTATGAGTTCGGAACTGGTAGGAATAGAATTATTTTCACTAATTTGCATGAAGCTCATAATAGAAAAGTAGTATATCGGAATTTAATTAAATTTATTTTTTATTGATTGATTGATTTACGGCAAACAAGAAGTTTTTTTTTTGCTGCTCCGGCTTACCTCCTCCATAAAATCAGCCTTCGCTACTGACGCCTATATTACCCGAAGGGTTGGGCAGAGGTGTACATAGAACACCTACATTTCGCTATATATGTTAAGTCTCATGTTATAGAGGCATCAACCATCAACCGGGCACAAATCCAGACTCCGGGCTGCTATTGAGACGATGAAGAAATTCCAGATGGAAAAATCCAATAATACTTTGTCCGAACTGGGAATCGAACCCAGGACCTCATGCTTAGCTGTAGCGCTTGCGACCACTAGACCAACCAACAGCTTACCTATATAATAATATTAGTCGTTAATGCAGGAGTGTATCATGACAAATAATCAGCCCCGGATCTAGGGGGGGGGGGGGGTAAACCGGGGTACGCGCCCCGGGCTCCAACTTCAGGGGGAGACAAATTCAAGCGTAGCAGACAAGTGCATCACCAGTTTTGACGTCCCTGTTTGATTGGCGCATTATCGATCGATACAATTTGATGCTGAATATGTAGCTGCTAAAATTTCCATATTAAGAAATTTTTTATTTCGCGTGCTTCCTTAGCGCATCCCCATAAAATATTGGCGGGGGCGGCAGAGGGCAGTTTTTGCCCCGCCTCATAAAAATTCTAGATCCGGGACTGTAAATAATGGTAGATTTTCGCACATTACTTCCTTCACCATTCATCATTATGTAGTAAGTCTCATAAGCTTTACTTACCCGAATTGAGTACGAAAGGAAATGGTTCGTGATCAAAATAATTTTTCTATTGGGCATTACTATAATAATTGGTCCTCATTTAGGCTATCAACAATTAGAGGTACCATCGAAGAAACCCATACCTAAGTAAATCGAAAACAAAATCCCGTGCACACGACCATTTTTTTTCGTAGGTAACCGTTACTACATCGGCCGAGAGCTGCAAGCAAAAATAGTCCTTACGGTGTATAGGTATGGGTTTCTTCGATGGTACCTACCTAGAGTCTGTTCTAAATGTATCAGATGAAAATGTAAACAGATGGATCTGATAACGTATCTGGATGCCAATTTGTAGTGCCACTTACTAATTTAGTGATTTGATTCCGTTATTCATTTTTTGTCTGCTCGACTGGCTGTCCACAATGGTGTGCTGGGCACGCTTATGTATGGAAGCGAATGTTGGGTGTGGCAAAACAAGCATGAAAGTAGAATAAATGCTGTGGAAATGCGTTCCTTGCGAAGCATGTGTGCTCTGACTATGAAGTTATGGCTGAGGAATGATGTGATAAGACAGTGGTGTGATTTAGGAGAAGATAATAGTGACATAAATTTAAAAGGGTATGTATATCTTGTACATATCTTGGGCATGTTGAGAGGATGAATGAAAGGCGACTAACAAAATGTATTTACAAGTAAGCGAAGGGAAAGGCCGGTCGGGGACGCCCTAGAAAGACGTATACCTTATTGATGATGTTCTTCAGAAAGGCCAGGTGCGTAGTACTCGCAACCGGCGTGCGTGTATGACCAGATGTATGAACGTAGACGAGGCAAAAGGAGTATGTGAGGATCGTAGCAGATGGCGTTCTGTAGTTTCTGCCTACCCTCATGGGAAGAAGGCGTGAGTTTATGTATGTGTATTCAAATAGTTTAAACCCGAAATTCTAAATCACTTTAAAGATGTTTTTTGTACGATTATTCAAACTCAAATCATTTATTTCGAAGAACATAGACTCATATTATTATTAGAATAGGCATACACATTTTTGTAAATATGTATGCCTATTCTAATCTATTGTTTATTTTAATTTTACTTGTGTAAAATTAAAATAGAATTGAAATAAAATAATTTAAAATTCAATAAAAATAAGATTAAAATTCAAACTACTTTTCGTAGATGTAACTGCTTGCGCATATTTTTTTTTGTTGGATTTATAATTTTTTGTAATCTGTCTATTATAAAGAGCCCAATTTCTAAACGTCAACGAAATGTAACGTTGCTAATTTAAGAGTTCAGCTGTGACGTAGCATGACAACTGAAGTGACAGGTATTACGTTTAGTCGGTTACTTGACAGCTGTCTGGTCACGTGGTTTTTTTTATTTACCTTTTTTGACTACCTAAACTTATGGAGTATAGGTACGAGTGTGATATGCGAAGGTTGTACAATAAAGCTAACACTCTGCACATATGAGGCCCAGCGTACTGTATGTACCGTACGTGTTCCACACTTAATCCGTCATGACCAGGAGATTTGCCATTACAAATTGATTTTACCGCCATTGATACATCCTTGGTCGAGATTCTGGTATCAACATACTCCCCACTCACCCCACCCTTTTTCTAAGATGAAGATGGTTAATTTTATAACTTCAATTCTTATCGCCGATGATTTTACAATTACAATTTTAATATTCAAACAATAATAGTTGGATAAAGTGGGGAAATACAAAATGAAACCTTCTTAATAATACAGGTGAATGTGTTGCCTTTACTGAGTGATTGTGTAAGAACCTAAGCCAGTCTTATCAATAGGTATCGTGTTACCCAGTAACTGGGTTGTGAAGGTCAGATAGACAGTCGCTCCATGTAAAATACTATTATTCAGCTGCATCTGGTTAGACTAGAAGCAGACCCCAAGATAGTTGGGAATTTGCTAGGAAGATTGATTGATTGATTGCGTAAGAACCTGAACAGGGTTTGTTTACAGTTTTATAAGATACTTTTGGAATAGTCTATAAATACCATCGCGGTAACGCATATCTAACCACTTTGAAACCAAAATCCCGTGCACATGACCCTTTTTTTTCGTAGGTAAGCGTTAAATATAGTGACCGAGTACTGCAAGCAAGAATAGTCCTTATAGTGTTCAGATATGCTTTTCCGTGATAGTAACACTATACGGTGAAAACCTACCTAAATGCCTAGTATCCTTATGACGCAATCCATTTGACTCCATTATCATAACATGTTTTGTTATCTAAATCTAGAAGTAAATACTTATAATACTCTATTTATGCTTGTTTCAGATGGCAAGGACACCGAACAGAAGGTTTTATACAAAATATATGAATACGATGAACTCAAAGACTCCTCAGATTTTACCATGGACGACTGGATCCGACAAGCCAGAGATATTAAGGTAACAATGAAAAAAAACCGGCCAAGTGCGAGTCGTACTCGCCCATACAGGGTTCCGTAGCAGCAAGTAACATTGAATGAAAGGTAAATTGCGGTTTACGATTTATGACGTATTAAAAAAAAACTAGTTGTTAGATCTCGTTAAAACCAATTTTCGGTGGAAGTTTACATGGTAATGTACATCATATATTTTTTTTAGTTTTATCATTCTCTTATTTTAGAAGTTACAGGGGGGGGGGACACACATTTTACCACTTTGGAAGTGTCTCTCGCGCAAACTATTTAGTTTAGAAAAAAATGATATTAGAAACCTCAATATCATTTTTGAAGACCTATCCATAGATACCCCACACGTATGGGATTGATGAAAAATTTTTTTTTGAGTTTCAGTTCTAAGTATGGGGAACTCCAAAATTATTTGTTTTTTTTCTATTTTTATGTGAAAATCATAATGCGGTTTACAGAATACATCTACTTACCAAGTTTCAACAGCGTAGCTCTTATAGTTTCGGAAAAAAGTGGACGGACGGACAGACAGACAGACAGACAGACAGACATGACGAATCTATAAGGGTTCCGTTTTTTGCCATTTGGCAACGGAACCCTAAAAAAGAGTCAGTCCTCGAATAAACCCTTTGGAGATTATAGGCTAGTAGGCGTAATGTCATACATAACATCGCAACATATTATGTTTATGTTAAAATATTCAGGTCCTTAAAAAATTCCTTTAGTTTTGTCTAGTTTTAAGTAATTCAGTAATTTTTTTAACAATATCCCAAAAGATATTAGGGAACTCCCTCTGAAATATTTTAAGTCTAAATCACATAAATGGCTCGTAGGTAATACTTTTTATAATGTAAAAGAGTTCTTTGATAAAAACTAAGTGATAGATATTGTTACTGATTTACTAAATATTGTAAACATTTTAGAATTAGGTTCCATTTTGTACTAGTAAGTATAATGACTGTTACCTATACTCCGTTTGAAATAAGATTAGACATTTAACTAAACCTTTTTTACAGTCCGTTCAATCGATTTTGACTTCTATTGCGTTGGTAGCACGACAAATGACAGCTGCAGTAAACAGTTGGTTTGTAACCACTTTTTTTGCTTTTAATGCCATCCTTATGCCTACGGTATAGAAGTCAAAATCGGTTGAACGGACTGTAAAAAGGTTTGTTTATGTCTAATCTTATTTCAAACGGAGTATACACTGTTATTATTGATGCTAGTTGCATAATTATATGGAACTCGTTTCCTTTAAAATACAGTCAAACCTGGATAAGTGAGAACTGGGTAAGCGAGAAAACTCTATAAATGAGAGTAATTGCCAGGTCCCGTCATTTTAACCGTCTAATACCTCTATAAGTGAGAATCAGATACCTCGATAAGAGAGAGTAGTTTTAAACTCGTAGACCTTTATAACTGAGACTGCTACTGGCATGTACCTCTATAAGCGACAGTCGAGTGTAATTTAACATCTGCTATTTATGACTCATTCTTAAATTTCGTGGAAATAACATTGTTTTTTTTTTCTCTCTAACTTTCCCAATCAGCCTCGACCTCTATAAGTGAGACAGGCCACTCTTGTAGCTCTATAAGCGACAGTCGAGTGTAATTTAACATCTGCGATTTATAACTCATTCTTAAATTTCGTGGAAATAACATTGTTTTTTTTTTCTCTCTAACTTTCCCAATCAGCCTCGACCTCTATAAGTGAGACAGGCCACTCTTGTACCTCTATAAGCGACAGTCGAGTGTAATTTAACATCTGCGATTTATAACTCATTCTTAAATTTCGTGGAAATAACATTGGTTTTTTTTCCTGTAACTTGTATGTGTGGTGTAAACTGTAAATATAAGTTTGTTAAAAATAAATAAATAATTCGAAGTAGCCGAGTGTCAAGTTTTAAGCAGGCTTAACAGATTGGTGTAGGAAGCAGAATTTTGATCGAAAGTAGACAACGGCTAAACAGGAGTGTATCCAAAAATATTGTTACCATTGTTTTATTAGCTTCTATTTTAGGAGCTAGTGGCTAAATACTAACAGTCGCTCGGGTCGATCTGTCAGGTTAAGCTACGCTTGCCGGGGTTGATCCGTGGATGGGTGACCATTTCTACATACCGAGACTCCTCCGTGCCTCGGAAAGCACGTTAAGCTGTTGGTCCCGGCTGTCATTCGTGGATCTTTGACAGTCGTTACGGGTCGTCAGAAGCCCGAAAGTCTGACAACCAGTCTTACCAAGGGTATCGTATTACCCAGTTACTGGGTTGTGGAGGTCAGATAGGCAGTCGCTCCATGTAAAATACTGGTATTCAGCTGCATCCGGTTAGACTGGAAGCCGACCCCAACATAGTTGGGAAAAGGCTAGGCAGATTGATTGTTTTATTAGCTTCTATCTATAAAATTGAATAATAGATAATGGGCGCTGGATACAAAAGATCTCTATTGGCAAATCCGTCCCCGTCCCCGTCTACACGAAGGCTAATGTTGTATACCGATATCTATATGTACATATGATAATTTGTGTGACTATCAATACCAACCACGAACTTCCTCTCTTCCAGAAATTCTACCACGACTACGATGGTTTCGTGGTGCTCCACGGCACCGACACGACGGCGTACGGTGCCTCCATTCTCTCCTTCATGCTGGAGTCCGTTGGCAAGACCGTCGTTCTTACAGGAGCTCAGGTACTTACGCGAAAACACCCTGGAATTAACATATAATATCCTGGATAGGTAACCGCTTCTTGCACAATGAAATCTCGAACGACACATTGAGCTCTTAGTTCTGTTCTGGTAATCCATCCTTATATAATCTACCAAACTAGGCCCGGTTACACTAAAATACTAAATAATTTACAACGTCTTTCTGTTTCTGTCAATCGTTTGAAAATTACAGAGACAAAATAATGTTTCAAATACCAATGTTTACTGCTATTTTGTGTATTGTGGTGCAAACAGGCTTAAATGTAATGCTCTGTTGGTGGTTAACAGTCAGCACGTGGAATCTAACGGAAAGTCTCTACTTCAGGTCCCCATCTTCCAACCTCGAAGCGATGGTAATAACAACTTGTTGTGCGCCATCTTGGTCGCCGCCACGCAACACATTCCAGAAGTCACCGTGTTCTTCGGAGCAAGGCTTTTCAGAGGAACCAGGTATGGGTAGATTGATTTAACATTCAACAACACGTAACATTACGCCTGCTTTCCCCGAAGTGTTAGGTAGAGGTGAACCCACATTTCGCCAGTTATGTTTAAATCCCATGTAATAGGGGGCGAGCCTATGACCACTATTGGGGCACAAATCTAGACTTCGGGCTGCTACAAAAACAATCCTGATGGAAAACTCAAAAAAACTTTGCCTGACCTGGGAATCGAACCCCTAACCTCATGCTCAGCAGTCATTCTTTGACAGCAGTATTAACTGGCTATAGCTTGGCAAATAGAGATGATGCCCAAAGAATAAGAATATGAATAAGAATAATTTATTTGCAGGTAAAAAAAGAAATTCTATTTAGTCCGTCTTTCAGATAATAAAAAAATATTAGACAAGTATTTTTTGCTTTATCATATAAATCAAAAATAACTTAGAAAATACGCATTAAAGTTGGGGAGTAGGGGCTCGCTACGTCACAACGCAGTATTAAATCTAGCAAGGCGTGAAGTCATGCCACATTTTAACTCTATGTATCGCTGTAATCTTTTGATTACGTCAAAAAAGAAAAAAAATCGTGTCCAATATTTTTTATTAATCAACCTGCAGGACAAAAAAAAATTGGACACAGGCCTGTTGATGAAGGGTGTTAAATTAGTTTTCAAATAACTTAAGTTTACGTAATCCGAATTGCTCCATCCTTATGCTCATCCTTTCAAATTCCACAGAGTAAAGAAAGTATCAAACACAAAGATATACGCCTTCGATTCGCCGAACTTCCCAGCACTGTTGGAAGCCAAGACAACCCTGGAGGTCGACCCCAAGATGTTGATTCACCCGGCCGGTTCTGTGCCCAATGAGTGCAGGTTACATGACCAGGTCTGCAGGAAGGTGTACATACTCAAAGTGGCGCCAACCATCACGCCTGAGCTCATCAGGGCTGTGTTCTCGGGGATGGAAGGTGATTATAATTCTTGTTCACTGAAGTAGGACATTTATTCTGATTCTGACTGCATTGTTAAAATATGTACGTAATGTAACACCCCTTCATTCATATTGGCCGTTCGATGCAACATGCTGGCCCGCAGATTTGCAAAGTGTGACAATAACATTAAAATAACACTGTTTAGGGCATACTGCCAGGCTTTTTATACCTGCAGTCTGTGGACCAGATTCACGCAAAAAACGTTTAATGCCCTGCGTGTGCAATACAACAATGCTTTTAGGATACTGCTGTCGCTGCCACGTTTCTGTAGCGCGTCAGGGATGTTCGCAGCAGCGCGTACAGATGACTTTTTTGCGATCATCCGTAAAAGATCCGCGTCACTGCTGCGTCGGATGCGACACAGCGACAGCGGTCTCCTGAGCATTGTTGCTAGTAAGACTGAAGGCCACCTGATGGGGCACCTGTGCGCAGTACATGTTCTGTTGCCAGGTGTCTCCAGAAGGTGGCTTAATAGATATAGTGTTCTGTAAGTGTGTTGTATTATTGTTATTGTTTCTAGTTGTAAAAGTTTGTCTTAATTAATTATACTAACATAGTTGTAAGTAATACTAACAAATTATGGGTAATGTGCCTGATTTAAAGATAAATAAATAAATAAATATGAAAAAAATAACTCTGACCGCTGTATAATAGTAGATACTTACTAGTCAATTAGCATTTTTACGGCACCGGTTAGTCACTGAGGTATATATTTTATGCCTCTAACAATACACGCAAAAGAGAAAACTTGCCTTCTGAACAGCCCGTAAACATACATTCCTCATTTTAGAGCCTAAATACACGGCGCTTTTTATAGGCGCCATCGAAATGCGTATTAGTGCTCATATACACGAGCAGCATGTGTCAACGGCAGAGAAAGAAAGAAAGAAAAGAAAGAAAATTCGTTTATTCAGAGGAAACTTCAGCCGTCGCGCGTCAACGCGTGTCGGCGGCTGAAGTAGCCGAACTTGAAAAATATGCGCTAGTTGCGTTTGCACCGTGTAAATGCTCATATACACGAGCGACACGGCAGCTGAAGTTGCCTCTGCCATTGATATGTGCCGCTCTTGTGTATGAGTACTTACATACATGGTGCAAACACAACTAGCGCAAATTTTTCAAGTCACAAGTGAAAAAAAAACGATGCGTATAAAAGAAGTCGTGTGCATAGGCCCTTAGCGTAAAACCGGTACTATAACCAGCTAAACCATAAATTTCTCCTAACCAGGTGTGGTCCTCGAGACGTACGGTAACGGCAACATCCCCATCAAACGCAAGGAGATCTACAAAGAGATCGAGACGGCTGTGAAGAACAAGGTCCTGGTCGTGAATGTGACGCAGTGCATCAATGGTACTGTCATCGCTAAGCCACTGTATGAGACTGGACTGGTGAGTAGATGAGCATAGCATAATCTGTCTTTTATGTTCCCACTGCTGGGACACAGGCCTCGTCTCTGTGAGAGGGAGTGGGCCGTAATCCACCACGTCGGCCCAGTGCGGGTTGGTGGATGTTACACATGTCACATGTCTTCGAACTATTGGTTCTAGGGGACATGCTGGTTTTCTCACGACTTTTACCTTCACCATTTTGAGAGCAGTGGTAATAAAATAATTTAAACAAACTAAAGTTCCTATCTGGGTTCGAAACTATGACTTACTTACAGCTCGTAAGTTGCGGTCGTTTCCACTGGCCCACTGCTCTCTAGTTTTAATGGTCAATTGACTTGCTTTTTACCATAATCTTACAAAATGATGCGGTCGGTGATGAAGTGCATAGGTACGTAGGTACCTAGTCACTTCTTTAATAGCATTGATATGTAGCAACTGGTGGCGAGGCTCCACGTTAGTAGTGATTCCTGATATAAGAGTACGCTACAGCTTCTTCCTTAGATATACCTTCCTAATCCCAAAGAAACCCTTCTGCCGCGCTGACGAAGAATACAATAACTCGATTTTGGACGATTTTTGAGTTAGGATATATGTCGGAGACGGGTATGTGACTCTCGTTATTTTCAGCGATATTTTAACTACTGTGGGCGTAGTGTGGTAGTGTTGGTTAATGCGCAATAGAAAAACAGTTTGCAGTTCAGATCACATTATAATTTACTATCAAATGAATCAGACTAGCTAAATACATACACTGGGTGCGACTTCGTTTATTAAAATCACCAATTAACAAAATGATCACAAATTACGACTAACACAATAACTGAGCACCACGAATCGAGAACAGCGACGTCTTAACTACAATGCGACCAAAGGCTGAATGCCCTCCTTACCTTGGCCTTAAAACATCACGACACAGAGTCTATTAAAGTAAACGCAGTGGAATTTGGTTTTTACTAAATATATAATGCGTGCGATATCAAAAGTACATAACAGTCAAGTGTAGCCTAGCAACCAACAAATTCAAAAATAACCCTGGAAGTGCTTTCCTAACATTCCCTCTTCTTTTTCAAACCGAAGTCTTCGCAAAGTTTTACCAGTCTTGGTTTGAATAATGGCTTTGTAAATATATCAGCCAATTGTTCTTGCGTAGGCACTTGCACAATTTGGATATCTCCTTCAGACACACATTGCCTTACATAGAAATGTCTTAGCTTGATGTGCTTTGTCTTGCGATGATATTCGTAAGGCGGATTATGAGCTAGTTTTATTGCAGACTCATTATCAATGAGCAGTACTGGCGTTTCTAATTTTTCACTTAAATTTTTAAACAATCTCTTTAGCCAAATCATTTCACGGCACGCCTCACTAGCAGCTACTATTTCTGCTTCTGTGGACGACAGCGCAACTGAGGTTTGCTTCACACTTCTCCAGGAGATTGCTGATCCAGCGAACATGCATATCAACCCGCTAGTAGAACAACCACTCAAGTTGTCGCCTCCATGATCTGCATCACTGTAACACATGAGTCGTTTCTCATTCTTTTTAAACTCTAGACCAGTCTCGATTGTTCCTTTGAGGTAACGAAAGATTCTCTTCACTTGTAACACATTCGTATTAGTGGGTTTATCTAAGGATCTGGATACGACTCCGACTGCATAGGCAATATCAGGCCTTGTACCTACCATGAGATAAGCCAACGCTCCCACAGCTTGTCTATAGGGAAATTTTATGTCACAGATCTCTTCCGCCAACTTTTTTACAGGAATATCTTTAACTATTGGTGTTCCAACGGCTTTACAGTCACTCATTCCATACTTCTCCAAAACCTTTTTAGTATAGGCGGCTTGATGAACTCTTATAGTTCCATCATTGTGTCGCTCTAACTCTAGTCCAAGAAAGTACGATGGTGGCTTGGTCGTTATTTTGAAACGTCCTTTGAGTTCTTTTTCAATAAAGTTATCAGCTTCTACGTCATCAGACGAAGCCAATAATCCATCATCAACGTACAAAGCAAGCAAAATCTTTGTTTTTCCACGTTGTCTCACGTATAAACATGGATCTGCTTCGCTCTGTGTAAAGCCAGATTCAATAAAAAAGTCGTGAATGCACTCGTTCCAACATTTAGGTGCCTGTTTAAGTCCATAAAGACTTTTTATCAGCTTGCACACCTTGTCAGATCCGTCATTATATCCCTCAGGTTGTCGCATGTATATCTCTTCCTTCACCTTGCTTTATAAGAAAGCTGTTGAGACGTCAAATTGTTTTAACAATAAACCTTCATTTGCGGCTATACTTAATAATACTCGGATTGTGCTTAGTTTCGCAACAGGGCTAAATGTCTCGTGGTAGTCTATTCCCTTTTTCTGTGAATAGCCAACTGCAACTAGTCTCGCTTTATACTTGTCAATCGAGCCATCAGGGTTCTTCTTTACCTTGAATACCCATTTGCAGTTAAGCGCTTTTCTATTATTTGGTAACTGTGTCAGTTTCCATGTCTCATTCTCTTTCAGAGAATTTATCTCATTATTAATAGCCTCAACCCACTTGTCTTTTTCAGTACTTTGCATGGCTTCTCGATATGAAGATGGTTCTAGAACAGCAATGACTTGATGGATGAATTGTTCAAAATTAAATCTTTCTGGAGGTCTAATTTTACTCCGATCACGAAGTACACGACTGTTACCTTCAACAACAGTTTGAGTGTCTTCTTCTTGTCGTTCTTCTTCATTACTATCACCTGTTTCAAACCAAGTATCTTCTTCTTGTCGTTCTATTGCATTACTATCACGTTGATTAAGTAATTCTAAGTGTGGTTGATCGTCTATGGAAGAAGTAGGTAGCTCATAGGTATTCTTTTTGATTTCAGGTTCCTCATTAACAGGTATGTCTCGGTCTAACAGAGGTACTTCTTCAAAAGTTACATCTCTGGAAAGCAACAATTTAAAGTTCTTTGTATCATAAACTCGATACCCATCATCACCGTCATATCCTATAAGAATTCCTTTCTTTGCTTTTTTATCTAACTTCTTTCTCTTTTGTTTTGGGACATGCACATAGCACGCACAACCAATGATCCTGAGATGATTTATTTTAGGTTTCTTATTGTACCATAACTCATACGGTGACTTTTCAATGTTTGGAGTGGGTCCCGTACGATTTAAAATGTACACTGAAGCTTGCACTACTTCAGCCCATAAACCTTTAGGTATCTCATCATGAGCGTGTATAAGTGCTCTTGCCATCTCAACAATTGTTCGATTGTCTCTTTCTGCACAACCGTTTTGTTCAGGAGTGTAGGGCATTGTCAGCCTCTGTTTAATCCCATGTTGTCTTAGCGTACTTCGTACTTGTTCATTGTCAAATTCGCCTCCATTGTCGCTTAGCAACTCTTGAATGACGTGTCCTGATGCCTTAGCTTCTGCTAGAAAATCCTTCAAGCGTGCTTGAACTTCAGACTTTTGTCGTAAGAAGTATACGTAACGAAAACGGGTGAAATCATCCTTGAATATAACAAAGTATCTATACTTTGAGATCGAATAAACAAACGGTCCACATACATCAGTGTGTATTAGCTCTCCAAGTCTTGTAGTTCTTTCTCTGGTCCCAAACGTCCTTCTGTGGGCTTTTCCATAAACGCAACCTTCGCAAACTTCTTTGTTATTATTAGATTTGAATTGCATACCAAATTCTCTTTCCATAACTTGTTTGACATGTCTTTTGTTTTGGTGTCCCAAACGTTCATGGTACAATTGAAGTTGGTTAGTAGCTGTTAGTTGGTTAATCTCAATTTTAGGTGTAATGACTTGTATTTTAAGTTTGTACAAACCTCCATACTTGTCACGAGTACCGACTAACTTTGTCTTACCGTCAACCTTAAATAAACATGATCGAGTATTTGACTCAAAGGAGCTATTTTCACAAAGATCTTGTGCGGCTAGCACTGAGAACAAATTTCTTTGTATACAGGGAACATACCAAACATTTGTGAGCGTAATTGTTTCGTTTTGGCCATTAATGTCAGCTTTTACTTGTATTGAGCCTTTTCCGATAGCTTCAATATTTTCACCATTTGCTGTCATTACTCTGTGAGATTCATTAAAGTACTCGAAAGTTACATACTGATCTCCTCTATTGGTTACGTGACTTGTTGCTCCATTATCTACGTACCATGAGTCTTTATCAATACTCTCACCAAGAGATAAAGCTAAACTTGTCAATGTAGGAGCATTTGATTTGGATTCCTTTGGAGGTTTTGGGGGTCTCCCATCCGTAATCCATTTCTTGCATTGCTTTACTCGATGTCCGCTTGCTCCGCAGTAATTGCACTTGAAATTCTTTTTGTAATTTTGCTTTCTGTTATTTACTACTAGTACCTCCATGCTGGATTCACCTTCAGCTTCAAATTTATTTTTATCTTTCAAAGCTCTCTCGTGAGCGCACAACTGGGTGGTCAAGTTCTCGATTGTACGATCTTTCAATGTAATCAGTAGCCAACTTGATTTAAAACTGAAATACTCTTCTGGCAGGGAATCCAATATCTTGCATATCAAAAGAATTTCTGGTAGTTGATTACAAACTGTTGATAAAGCTTGATTCAGATCATGCCATATATTCTTTATCGCAGACATATGCGAACCCATATCATGAGTGGGGTCTTTCTTGTAATTAAACAGTTGCATACACAGATCGTAGGTTCGGTCCTGTGATCCTCGTTCGTAAAGACGGTTTAATTCGTCCCACATATCACTCGCAGTTATAAAACGCATTACTTTGTTCAGAATTTCGTCGGTCATATTAGTAGTCAGTAACAATAGTGCTGTACTTTCTATTTTATTATAGCTGTCGCACTCTACCTTGTACTTTGTAAGAGCTTCCGCTGTGGCTCCTTCACCCGGGTGTGCAGGCTTTACTAGAGTACCCTGCACCGCTTCTAAGGTGCCTGTGTTACTCCGCAGCAGCAACATCACTTTATATTTCCAGGTCGGCCAGTTGCTTTCATCGAATAGTTCTATTTCGAGTTTCATTTTTTGAAGACAATATGATTCACTCTTTCGAACTTTTATTCTTTAGGAAACAAATAAAAAACTTTTAAGCTCTCGTTTTTGCACGCACTGCTACCATATTAAAGTAAACGCAGTGGAATTTGGTTTATACTAAATATATAATGCGTGCGATATCAAAGTACATAACAGTCAAGTGTAGCCTAGCAACCAACAAATTCAAAAATAACCCTGGAAGTGCTTTCCTAACAGAGTCGTGATGTTTTAAGGCCAAGGTGAGGTGAAGCGCCTTTTTTGGTGTAGATAGATCACTCTTGATGTCGCCAGTGGCGCGCTTGCGATTCGTTTCGTGTCTGTACTAATGAGATCCGACATATACATATTCGGAATCAGCGAATCGAGAATAATAAATCTGTCGAAGTTACTGTTATGAATCCTTGAGGAACTCAGTTTTTCAGTAAGCAAGAATGCAATAACTAAAACTTCATAAAAAATTCACTAATTATAAATACAAAAAATCGAGTCATTCAATCAGTAGATATTCTTCGTTAGCGCGGCAGCCTTAGCGAGACCACTTTTCTCACGTCTTAAAAATTAAAAAAAGCCCTAAGTAGTGATCAGCTAAGCTTGCAGGCCTTCTTTAAATTAATGTTTCCAAAAATAACCAAGTACCTATAATTTTAATTTGCAGCTCCTTCTGGAATGCGGAGTGGTACCAGCATACGACATGACAGCCGAGGCGGCGTGGGCCAAGCTGTCCTACGTACTGACTAAGAAAGAGCTCAGCTATGAAGAGAAAGTTACAGTGAGTGAAGTGTTTCATTACTGGACTTAAACGATAGGACAAGCGTAACGTTCATCTAGCTCATTCTTGTTTGGCCAACTTTTGTGACAAGTGCTAACAACCCCTTTTGTCATGTACAGACGCCAGCACATCAAGCTACTACAATCTGTAAAATTTATTTAATAGATTTTCAACTTTATCACTGAAGTATAAGGTCCAAAGTTGATTGGGAAAATTTGACAGTTTCGGGTAGCTTGATGTGCTGGCGTCTGTACATACTAGTGCAATATATAGTTGCCTAGGTAAAAAAAATGAAATTCTATTTAGTCCGTCTTTCAGATCATAAAAAAATATTAGACACGTATTTTTTGCTTTATCATATTAAACGAAAATAACTTAGAAAACACGCATTAAAGTTGGGGAGTAGGGGCTAGCAACGTCACAACGTCGTATTAAATCTTATTAAATCTAGCAAGGCGTGACGTCATGCCTCATTTTAATTCAATGTATCGCCGTAATCTTTTGATTACGTTAAAAAAGAAAAAAATACGTGATTAATATTTTTTAATAATCTACAAGACGAAAAAAAAAAATTGGACACAGGCTTATTACTACCTACTCATTATGCAACTAGGTAGTAAGCCCATAAGTCTGACAACCAGTTTTACCAAGGGGTATCGTGTTACCCAGTAAATAGGTTGTGGAGGTCAGATAGGCAGTCGCTCCATGTAAAATACTATTCAGCTGGTATTTAGGTAGTAAACTTTTCAGTTTACAAAAAGTTTGATTGATAATCCCAACGGTCGCTCCGATGAAGCGTAGCGTCCAATTGCACAAAATAGCCTTAGTAGGTAATTGAGGAAATCAAGGACATGATTTATGGAAGCGCAAAAAATACTAATTATGAGTACCAAATAGTCGAAGGAGATAGAATATTTTTAGATTTATAGTTCATTTGGCTGCCAAATGAACTATATATCTAAAAATATTGAACATCAACTTGATATTATTATTATTATTGAAGATCAACTTCCATACAAACTTGTCCACTGTCTTTTATTTTTTTTAAATAAAATTCATGTATTTAATTAATCATATTTTCTTTTTTGCAGTTGATGAAGACGAATATTCGAGGCGAGATGTTGTAACCCAGCTCATAAACTAGTTTATAAATAATTAATCAGCTAAATTCTTAATTTGTAATGTATTTAAACGTCGAATAAATTATTCATAAGTTTTCCTACTACTTGAAGTTTTTTTTTACAACCATTTATGTAGTTACTGAGTCTGACCCTGCGTCCAGAGCGATCGCTCTGGACGGGTCGAATTGTTTACGAAAATAAGTTACGCAATTAACTAATTGCGTAACTTATTTTCGTAAACAATTATTTTGACAGTTCAACAACATTCATTGCGTTATTTACGTTGTTGAGCAGATTTTTTTTTCCAACTTATGAAGTAATGGATTAGCAATCTGTTTCAAATCGAAACAGAATGTGATTGTGTAGTATTACGCAATTAGGGTACAGGAGCCGCATGTGGCTCCTTGGCTTATAGAGTGCAGCTCTGCACAAATGTCGACGAGTGCGAGCGTTACATACGCGCGGGGATGGGGTTTCGGTCATATCAAGTTTTATTCAGAATTCAATTATGTTTCAAAGATTTATTTCCAAAGTATTTTCACTAAAAATTAACGGACATCGAAAATTAATCATTTACTGTGCCTTTCAAAGTTTTCCAAGGTTAACTTGTTAACAAGATGCCTTAATCATATTATTATCAGCCGATATAATGATGATGATGAAGGCACAGAAGGCATCCTACTTCTTAGCAAATTAATTTTAGGAAGTGTTGTGGAGTGAAAGAGATGGGAGTTTTAAGGATTAAGAAAAGTGTATTGAGAACGTTTGGTCACACAGAAAGCATTGGCTCTAGTAAGAAATTTATGTCGTTATAGTACCAATTGATATTTTCGCTCTATTGACTAATGAGAACGCCGCTGTAGACGATCGTCGCGTTCATGTCACTCATTTGTTCCGAAAACCGGAAAGCGCTCTCTGAAGGCGCGATCCACGCATTCGTGTTCGCCGAACAAAATAAACGCGACGGCCACGTGTTCACGCAACGTTCGCTTTAGTTAGGACGCAGAGTAATACTGATTTCCAGTTTTTTATACCATTAGAAGAGAAAGACGACACAATCTAGAACTTCCATCTTGTTCACTGGGGTTTCATTTATGTCTATCATTTATATGGTGTACATGATCTATCTTCAAGTCATGGGTTCCTGGTACTATATGGGTCATTTTGCGTTTTCTTAATACCACAAGCTGCATGCGGGATTACTCATTGGCAAAAATGATAAACTTCCATAACCTCCACGGAGAAGAATTTTAAAAGATTCTTCCGTAATGCCCACCTTCGTTAAATAAGGAACTTCCTTTCATATAGACCCAGCAGCTTGGGTTGTGCGTTTGTCTGTCAGTGAATGAATGTTCTATTTATAACCTTGTTTCCAATTGATGTTATTTCCACATAGACAAACCTCAACTTTATGCTATTGTAAATAAAGTTGTTTTTAGACGACTAGTACTATTAAAAAGTCATTAAAAAATATGAAGTAGCGCAAACTGAACCTTATAACACAGTTCTTTTTCCAAATAAATTGCGAACGAAGATTAGGAATTTTATTAATTAGATAACCGACCTTGAATTCAAAAGTAATTACTTATATTCTACCTTATCCTTAGTATTCCCTGAGTAACCTAAACTGCTGCAAAAGTGCAAACTTGGCTGAAAAAGTGGGATAATCCAATTTAGTTGAGAAAATGGCGTATGATAAAATCAATGGTCAGGGTTTCGAAATGAAACAATCTAAATTGTTACACATATTTTTATTAAAAATAATCAATTTCGCTTATTCAATATCAAAATTCAAAAAGAAATCGATATTGGCCATGCCAACATTTTTTTATACCTTTTTCAAAACCATTTCGAGGATTTCTTTAGAATAAATTATTCTAATATTCAAATCTCAAAAAAAGTTTGAAATTTTTTTTTTATGGTTTTTATTTGACCTTTGTAAGCCTGCTACAAGAATTTGTAGAACATTTTGCACATCGTTCACGATACTACTCGAAAGTAACGGGTTACAAACTCAAAATAACAATGAGTAGTCAGAATGTCACAGCATTCGTTTTTCAACGGCGGTTCGTAGCGTCGTGGACAATGCTACGATGATACTGTAAAATTATGGAGTATAAATGAATGTTTTTGGGAGCACAAGGAAACTATTTGTAAACAAACATTTACCTATTTGATATACATAGACATTGATAGCGCTACAAAGTTCATTTGGCGCGTTCACCACATTCGGAATAAATGCCGCATTTTGCTTTTCAATACATTTCACACAACAATTGGACAAATGTTTACCAACACCGCACGCCTATCCACGTAAACATTTGTGAGATTCTTTTGTGAAATGTATTGAAAAACAACATGGCGGCCTCATTTCCGATTTTGGTAAATAACCTTGTAGCGTCCGCGCTATCACTGAAGTCCGGCGGAAAATTGTGGAACTACATTTTTTTTTAATGCAATTTGATGCAATGTCATAGACACTAGCGCCGCGTCAAAAGGACTTCAGTGGTGGCGCGGACTCTAGTGCTTTATTTAGAGTCTGGCCACGCTAAGTCTGCAATAAAATAAATGGGCAACCCCAAAAAGTATTTAAATGGTTTACTTTTACATCAGTCAGATACGTCAGTTTCGGGGTTGTAAGTAGATCTAATGATTTTGATATTTTGCCTTTTGATTTTTGCATAATAGATTATGTGTGACTATGTCGTACTTAAGCTCTACCTCCATACGATGACAAAACTGTATCAAATCCACACTGTATCGAGCACGAGCTAAAGAGACTATTCTTAATCAGAATATAAACAAAATAACCTATCAATAACAAAAACACAAAAAAAGTATCTAATTCGTTTTTCGTAGGACAGGATGGTGTTGCCGTCTATAGATTTTCAAATTCCACCGTTTTTTTTTTTTACATAAGCAGACTTAGCGTGGATAGATTTCTATGTATATTCTATGTAAATTGACATTGACTTTTTCTTTATCCGGCCACGTTTATTGGCTATGGAGCGAAGCTATTATTCCCATGCGCCAAAAAGAGTATATTATATCTATAATACCTAAAAAAAAACGCTATATGTTTCTCAAAATGGACTATATTATCGAAACAATTAATTTTAACAAAAAATTTTTTTTTTCAAGGCATGGCCAATTCAGATACATTTATTGTGCAAATATAATAATATACACGAATTCTTAAATAATAGCAAACATGGAAAATAACAAAATTATACCAACAAAATTAAAGTATTTAATTAATTTTAGGTAGATAATAATAAAAATTACAAAATGTCAAGTGTAAAATGCCATAAATTTGGATTATAAAGACAAACGCACACCACACAAAATAAACGCTACCCCAAGTTGAAATAATTGCTTACAACAGAGTAAGCTATGGCGGGATTCACAAGCTAACATCCATACTTATTATGTAGTAAATAATAATAATAACAAAGCTGAAAGAACTAAGATTAAATATTTTTTGTCAAAATTGTCACACAATTTGACTGCGAAAACAGATTCACATTTAGACCTATTTAAGTGTAACAGTATTTTCCGTTATAAGAGTTTAAATATCAGAAATATATTTCAAGCAAAACTTGTACAATTTATAAACATTTGTTGATGCGACAGCGGTCGTGTCGTACTTCACACAAGTAAGATAATCTATTGAAAAAAAGGCAGTGCCTTTAAGAACACGTTGTCTTATATTTAACCTCTACACAGTTGTACAAAATCTAAACTCTATAAGACAGTTACCTGTAGTCATTCTATTGAAAAATATACATCTTCGGTTAACATGTAGTAGGTACACTATGAGTACATTTAAACGTTATGTGCTAAATAGGCAATCGACATTTATCTATAAATATATGACGAGAAATTCGATTACTTACATCGATTTGATCGGACACGTCCCCAACATTAATGAGGAAGGAAGGGGTACGAAACATTTTATATTCGACAAAACCCAACATCAAAGGAAAGAATGCCCTCCGGTTTCTGAAACTCTCACCAAGTATCAGATCAAAAAAATTGAACCAAACCTCATGATAGCTGTTGTGATTGGTTACTCGAACTGCCAATCAAATCACTTATCATGAGACGTGACCACAGATTAAATAGAATCATAGTCTTTCAAAAACCGGCGGTCTTTTCTTTTGTGTAGGTCTAAAGCCCACGTAAAAATATCGCGGCGGGATTTTTTTGCACATTGGAAATTCAACACTCTACTTAGCGCCGAGAGTTGAAAATCCAACAGTGTGTTTCTTGACGTGTTGGGATGCTCTCTGTGGAATTCTCGACGCTGGGCTTAACACCGAGAGTTGAAAATCCAGTGCGCCATAAAATCCCGCCGCGATATTTTTACGTCCGTGCGAACGTGGGCTAAGTGTTACGTAACCTTATACAGTTGTAAAAATAATATTGCTTATGTAGCTATCGATTGTACCATGGTATATTGTGGTGTGTTTGCGGTAACTTGTATGGCACTGACTGCTTGGTCTGCCGTGCGACATGCTACCATTGGTGGAGGCATGTGCGGCACGGACAGCTTGCTCTCTGATTGGTTCTTAGCGTGCTGCAACTTCAGGTGTTATCTTCTAACTGGTGGCCGCAGAGATTGCAGGGTCTGAAAGAGACAATACATTATTGTTAGTAAATAAGTTGAAGGATATGAACTGCCAAGCTCACGGCATTATTTGTACCCGCACGCCCCCCGCATGCGGACTGATGTCCACAGCGTTAGCGGAAGCAGACCGGGTACACTCAACCTGAAGGTCACCTTTATCTTTCTATGGGACTGGCAAAGAAATTTTGTTCCCTCAATTGGTATAAATGTACGATAGACTTAATATTAGGTCGTTAACATCCACTAAACATGGACGTTATAAACCATTGCAAAGAACTAGATTGTTAAAAATATTGTTGATATAATTGTTTGTGGATAATCAACAGGCTATTTGGTAAATGCGTTGGTTTATAGCAGTGGTAACGCTGCCCATTTTATAGCAGTGGTAACGCTGCCCATTTTATAGCAGTGGTAACGCTGCCCATTTTCATGACGTTATTCCGCACCTTTAGTAGGTACCCCTAGAACAGTGGTCGACAAACCGCGGCTCGCGAGCCGCATGCGGCTCTTTGCCCTATAGAGTGCGGCTCTGTACAAATGAGTGCGAGCATAGATACGCGCGGGGGACGGGGTTTCGAAGTTTTATTCAAACTTTGTTTCAAATATTTATTTCCGAAGTATTTTCTTTGCTGTACCTTTCAAAGTTTTCCAAGATTAACTTGTTAATAAGTAAGATGCATTCATCACATTATAATCAGTCGATATGATGATGATGATGAAGGCAGCCTACTTCTTAGCATGTTAATTTTAGGAAGTGTTGAGGATTGGAAGAGGATGGGAGTTCTAAAACTCAAGATTGGCTCTCATAAGAAATAAAAGTCGTTATAGTATTGATATTTGGTTCTATTGACTAATGAGTTTGCCGACCACTGCAGAAGGAAAAGGAAGTCCGATCTAACCACTGATCTTAAATATTGTTGATTGGAAGAAAGAACGACAATAAATTTATTTAGACTAAAAGTCACAAAACATAACGTGCAAATAAAAATAAAAAATAAAGTAGACATTCGTGCCTCACGACTGCGTTAAATAGGCTCAGTTGCCTATAGCAGCGGTCATTAACAAATCCATAGAAAAGAGCCATAGGTTCGCTTCTTTGGGCAACAGATCACCATATCGTCGTCTAAACTTTGGACCATTGCGTTTCCCTCATAAGAGGCTTTATCCAAAAAGCTAGCAACGTCGTAAATAGCTGTCAAATATTTACCTGTTTTGATTAATTTGGCAATATTACTGATGGAAATAAGAAATGTGGCTAACTAGGGAACTAAAATATTGATTATGAAATGCAATAATTAATATCAGAAATGTAAAAAAGTATTTGATAACTTTCCAAATGCCTTTTTTACACCTAAACGGTTACAACATCAAATTCAGTGTTATAATTGCAATTCATTATTAATATTCTAGTTCACTAGTTAGTCACATTTCTTATTTCCATACAGTAATATTGCCGAATTAATGAAAACAGCGATATATTTAACATCTAATTGCGACGTTACCCACTTTCAGAATAAACGCTCTTAAGGTGATGAATAAACGACTTTTAATGATTTTATACTGAAGATCACGTCTAAACGAGAACTGTTAATAATTGAAAAACTCAAACTAAACTCAAATCATTTATTTCAATTAAACCATTTACAGGAACTTTTGAATTGTCAAGGAATCGGTTAGTCAGAAATAGGTATGAAGCTAGTTGCCCATTCCAAAGCGTAGTAGGTACCTATGGAGAAGAACGGGCAAGAAACTCCACGGACACTCTTTTAAATCAAAATATTGTTACAAAATATTGGTTACATCATTCGTGTTGAAATTATACATGTGAGAACAATGTAGAAAGACGTGCACATGAGAAGCGTCCGTAATAAAAAGATAAAAAATCACAATTAAAAAAAAATAAAATAAGCCATGGCAGCTAAGAGATGACCAGTCCCAACTGACGGCACCCGTTCACGAACATGACGCAAAAACATTGAACATTTTCTTAATAACTTAATCTGTGAATATTTTAGATTATGTTTATATTACATAGTGTAATTAATTTATAAAGTTATGTCTAACGCTGATAAAAAACTGAGAATCACGCAAAAACTGTCAATTGTATTTTTCTGAAACCTTCACCATTTTAAAGATGATTTAATTATTTATCTTTTAATATACATGTTTTATTAAAATATCATTTATTTTATTTATAATAAAATTAATCATCATCATCATCATCAGCCTATAAATGTTTCCACTGCTGGGACACAGGCCTCCTCTCTGTGAGAGGGAGTGGGCCGTAATCTACCACGCAGGCCCAGTGCGGGTTGGTAGATGTCACATGTCTTCGAATTTTCGGTTCTAGGACATGCTGATTTCCTCAAGATGTTTTTCCTTCACCGTTTTGAGAGCAGTGGTGATGAAATAATTTACACAAAGTAAAGCGCCTGTCTGGGTTCGAACCTACGACCTACAACTCTTAAGTCGCGGCCGTTACCACTGGGCCACCACTGCTCCTCAATACAATAAATTAATAATGCGTCTAATTTGGGACAGCGCTCCTTGATGGGCGAGTCCTATTACTGGCTGGACGTACGACGCGTTGCGTGAGCTCAGAACAGAACACGCAAGCTAACCACTCAAGGTCACTGGCATTTAGAAATCTCCACCATCACTGGAAACTCATAAATATTATCAGATTATACCCTACCTCGATGATCGGCACGTCAAGTGTACGTTACTGACCGGTGCCGGTAGGTTGCAGCCTCTTGAGCATCGCGGTGAGGTCCAGCCCGGTCAGCGTCTTCACCGTGGGCGGGATACCGCCTGCCAAGCGGGCGATCTCTCCCGAAGCTCCGGTGTCGCCAACGAGTACGATCTCGTCCGTCTTAGCGAGAGGGGCTGATACTTCAGCTGCGATCTGTGGAAGATATTGAAACGATTATGCCGTGTCAAGATTTATTGGAACGAAGTTCTTTAACGCCGGCAGAAAAAACAAAAGAAAAGAGTAAAGTGATTACAGTGTCGTGAGATAAAATTGTACACATCGGCCCAAGTACACTGCACGCCGGAGAGAGAGAGACAGGCGGCTGCAAAAATTTTCATCATGGGTGTCGTTTTCATAGTTTTCAAGGGTATTAAAGCCGATAGTGAGGTCAAAATGTAAATCCAAGATGGCGGCTGCGAAAGTTTTCAAATATTTCGTCATAGATGTCGTTTTCATAGTTTTCGAGGGTGCTAAAGCCGTTATAAGGTCAAAATGTAAATCCAAGATGGCGGTTACAAAATTTTTGTTTTTGTCTTAAATCATACGTGATAACTTCGTTCCTGACGGGGTCCCCCGACCGCACACGTTTTTTTTTACTTTTGAGCTCGAATGAACCTAGTCGAAAATGTTATAAGACCTAAACTAAAACATATACAGGGTTTTTTTAACTGGGACAGTATAGGGAAGTCCAAATCCATAGGCTTTGATTATTTATACGACTTAATAGTGTCGCACTGCAAAAGAACTAAAACAAACAAGCCAACTTTACTATGTTGGTGTGGACAACTACGTCTTACACTCGCGCCACGTCATTGTGCATTTCTAGTGTGCGTGCATTTAGCGGCCAACAGTTAGACGCTACTTTTTTCGAAGAGTTCACAGCTTTGACTGTCTATCTAGACATATTTATATCTTTGTCCATTGGAGACACGGGGAAATTTTCTTGGGAAACAATAGCCCTTTTTTCATGGAAACAATTTTTGCATAATTATTTTTTGGTCTAGTGTCTATACGAGTAAATGCTTTAAGACCTAAACTAGCCCAATACCACATACCTTAGGCAGTGCTTCCAGCACCAGCGCCATGATGGCTGCGTCTCCGTACTGCTTGTAGACCTTCGCCTTGGCCAACATGCGCTCGGCGTCCGCCTTGCCCACGTCGCCGATGGCCATCGCCTCCGCCAGACCCAGCACCTTGATGCGCTCCGCATCGGCTTTAGCATCTT
Source organism: Agrochola lychnidis (assembly GCA_963680765.1). Lineage (NCBI taxonomy): Eukaryota > Metazoa > Arthropoda > Insecta > Lepidoptera > Noctuidae > Agrochola > Agrochola lychnidis. Next base: position 8,166,330 of record OY796868.1, on the reverse strand, counting down.
CCACAGTTTGAGTTCTGGAAAGAAATGATAATTATAATTATTTAAATGTTGGTCGCAATTGTTAAGCAGTATTTTGGTAGTATTGACAATGAAGATGGCAGCGTTACTTCCGATTTCGGCCACGTACCAAAAGAACTTCGCAGCGTTGTAGCAATTTGCTAACAGATGTGGCAACTTCATCAATTTATAGAAGTGTCTCACCAATAATGCCAAAATGGCGCCTAAGAAACAAAACAAAAGTCAGTTTTGTTGAGGGACACTAAACGCCCATATAGTTAAAGCAATGGCACGTACAATTTTAACCGGATGGCGAGTGGTAATCTGGGTATTGAAGTGATACCGAACCCCCCCGTACCGTCCGAATGGACCCCAAATTGACGGGGGCGGAGATATGGGGAATGGGGGCAAAACTTTTTTTTTTTTGAGGTGGTATTTCAAATTTAAGCTCTAAGACTTTTAGGGTATATAATTAATATTCTGTGCACAGATTGGAGGAAAGCGAGAGGAAAGAGGTAACACATCAAAAAGATTTTCCAAACTTATAATAATTTCAAGTAAATTCTATATCAGCGGCAGTTGAATTAATCAGCTGTATTTACTTGAGTTTTGATTTTTTTAGTCTTCATTCGCTTTCGATATTGTAGCTGTGAGCAGGAATGGCGAAAGATAGAGGCCTTCGCCCTTACATGGGCACCCAATAACACTAATTGATTAAGAGATTATGTAGCAAATTTATTTAATTTTATTTTATCCAATCTATTTATTTAAAAATCTATTTTTGTTATCAAATTATTGTTAAAATGCATGCTTGAATTATTATTTAATTAGAAACCAATGAATTTTTTGATAAGTTAAATGTATTTTTTGGGAAATCAAAGGCTTAAATAAATAAATAAAATTTGTTTAGATTTTTTTTTGTCTTCATTCGCTTTCGATACTCATAATGTCTGCATAATTTTGCTAGTTATTTTATTTTGACTTTGTCAAATTAAAGTATAAAATGTGTCTGTCACTAACCGTTTTCCTTCAGCGATGGCCTGCACACGGTATGCCTCTGCCTCGGCCGGCAGCTTCACCAACGACTTCAGCTCCTCCTCACGACGCAAGATCTCCTGTTGTTCTACCTGCAAGGACATCACACACAGTATTGTTTAGTTACATTATTTTAGGGACTCTTCCAGATTCTAGAACGCTCGGGATCAGTTTCCGGGTTAGAACATGCTCCAGATTACTAAAGTGCAGATGAAAAGCCCGAAGAAAATTTTAATTTTCCCGTCCTTGGTGGAAAACTGATTAGATGAAATTTATTTTTGCTAAAAAAAACAGGATATGTTTGCTGACTAAACTAAGTGCTTTATCAAAAAGGATATTTTTATTTATTTCTCTATTTTTCTTTGATTCGAAGTGCTATCTCAAAATTCTGCCTATTTTGCTTGGAACCAAGGGAAGAAAATAAGGGGTCTTACCTCAATCTGCTTGCGTCTCTCAACGACATCGATTTCTATTTCTTCGTTTCGAATTTTTTGTTTTATTATCGCAGCCTGCAACTCGTAAGCCAGCGCCGCTTGCGCTTTCTAAAACAGGAAAACATAATTTTATTTCAGGAACATATGTCGACAAAATGCGAGAAAAGTCTAGTAGGTACTATAGGGTGTCAAGTCTCGCCGAAGGAGACGCCCTGGGCGTTGGAAATCGCAGGCCGATTCTGGCCACCGTAGGCGCAGGCTTGCGGACGATGAGCAATGGGTAGATCGCCGTCCGATAAGGACCAGGCCCGGGTCGACGGCGCGTTGTGTTCCACGCGCGCCTCAAAGAGATGTCAGCAGAATTGACGGGGTCCGCTAGGGCCGATGCCTGCCGGGGTTGCGAAGAAATCCGAAAGGGAGATCGAGGCCCGGTAACACAAGAACTGAAGGAACACGGGTGGGTTTTAGTCAGTAAGAGTCTGACACGCCCTCCCGCTCCGCCCAGAGCGGGAGAGGTTATTTGATAATTTCCCACACAAAAAAAATGGCCTCACTTGGCCTCATGGAGAATTAAGAAAATTCTATCCATCTACAGTCGTTAAAACTTTGCAAGACAATAACTCTATCCTGACTCATGAGAAATGTAAGATAGAACACAACAATTAATTGTAATTTATATAGATATACGCTCTTATTGAAGAGTTGGATAGCCGCAATAAATTAATTAAATATCAGGAACATTTAATTAATTTATTGCGGCTAACCAACTATTTGTATTGACGGCAAATAAATTGACGTTATTTGATAATTTCCCAACCAAAAAAAAAAAGGGTGTCAAGTCTCCTCTGCACTACGGAACAAGCAGCGGTACCTACCAACATGTTGCGTGCGGCGAAATGATTCTCAAATATTTTTCTTCCATTTTCGATATTGCACATCGAATTTCGACTTTGTGGCTCGATACAATGTCGATACTCGAATGCGTATAAAATTCAATTCATGGTGGTTCACGAAGCTTTTTGAGCTTATTTCGACTAAAACACTTTCAAATCCTCAGCTAATTTAAAAAAATTGGTTGTCTATAAAGTCGGTTTACGGACGATAATTTTACGTGATAATGTTACAACCCGAACGCTTAGGCCGATCGTGCCTCTCTATCGCTTGTTCCGCGCTCTCGCTTGCACGCTCGACTCAGGCGGAATGTGACACTTTTTCGTGCGTGCAGCCGGCGTTCATCGATTTATCAAAAACGTAAAAGACTCTGCACAATTTGAACCAGTACATAAATAACATAACATTGCAACAGAGGTATTATAGAGGAGACAGGGGCATGGTACACCATGTTACACCCACATTTTGCCATTTATGTTTAAGTCCCATGTAATAAGGGGTGAGTTTGTTGCCATCAAGTGGGCATAAATCCAGACTCCGTGCTCCTACTGAGAAATTCCTGATGGAAAAACGGAAAACCCAATAACACTTTGCCCGTCTTGTGAATCTAACCTTCGTCCTCATGCTCAACAGTAGTGTTTCCAACCAATAGACTAAGAGGCAGTCAGCCTGTAGCTACGTCGTAAAAGGGAAGCCTTATAAAATCGATACTGTAAATGCTATTAGGTCATTGAACACTCACCGCAGTGTTGACCTCCTGGTCGAACTGCGCCTTATGCAGGTTGTACATGCGCGTGTTGTTCTCGATCTTCGTGTCCATGGAGTACTTCACGTCCATTGCGGTCTTCTCGCACTCCGCTTCCTGGGACACAAATTATAAATTAAACCTTATTGCTTCCGACATTAAGTTCTTCTTTTATTGTGCCGGCATGGTCTACCGTCTATACAATACCCGAAGCCATACAAATATACTAATTCTTAATATTATAAATGCGAAAGTAAGTTTTTTGTTACGCCTTCACGCTAAAACGGCTGAACGGATTTGGATGAAATTTGGCACATATATAGATGATGCCCCGGAAAAGAACATAGGATACTTTCTTTTTTTTTTCCCACGTGTCGAGACTTATGCGGGTGAAACCGCGGGGCGCAGCTAGTACTTAATATTTTAAATGCGAAAGTAACTCTGTCTGTCTGACATGTTTTCACGCCTTGACAGCTGAACAGATTTCGATTAAATTACCCAGGTAGAACATGACAGGACATAGGATACTTTATATCCCGGTAGTATGGTCCCGTGAGATAATTTCCGACCTGCACGCGGGCGAAGCCGCGGGCATAAGCAAGTAATATATAATCCTTGCTTATATTTGCCGAAAGATTATTGCCGCAGTTATTCTCTCCCAAATAGTGGTCACCTTCAGAGGTTTCTAGTACATGTAGTACTATTTTTAGGTAGTTTCAACTTGTAATTCAAATATCCCGTGTCTGTTTCTGCTAATACCACGAGCTGACACAGGATATTCCTATAACTCACTCAACACATTGAAACTTGCAGGATAATTCCCGTAAGATATTTAATTGATTCAGACGTGACCATGCGGAAATTTATTATAAAATACAATAGACGTGGATATATTTAGTAACCTGTTCCGCTTAGCTATTTCTAAAGAGCCATAAAAAACCCTGAAAGAAATCGACACGTGTTTCATCTCCCAACGAGGCATTCTCAGGATGATGATTAACTTGTCGCGAACCCGAACACGGTGTGTTGCCACACCGAGCGCTGAACGCAGAGCGCGTTCATCGCTTGGATTTCTTTCAGGGTTTTTTATGGCTCTTTAGAAATAGCTAAGCGGAACAGGTTACTAAATATATCCACGTCTATTGTATTTTTTAATTCCCGTAAATCTTTGTGTCTGCGAGTTCTGCAACATCAAGGTCACCTTGTGAATACGAGGCGTTAGTTGGCCTCATGGAGAATTATAATAGAATATTCTATGTAACTGCAGTCTTCGAAAATACGACACTTAGCTTGCTTCGTATGGTTTATGTCTTAAAAAAAACTTTATCACGACTTGACAACATAAGAGAAATTAAACAACGAGAGAAACGATTAATTGCAATTAATATACGCTTTTATATAAGAGTTGGTTGGCCGCAATAAATTAATTAAATGTTCCTGGTAGTGACGGCAAATAAATTGACGTTTCAGGCGTGTGCATCGAATACGGTCCATTTGACTCGAAAAGCCTGAGTTCTGTTCTTTACGACCTAATGAGCTGAATAATTCACATTCAAGCAATTTTCATGAATTTCGGCGGTCATTATGAAGTTATTTTGAAGCCTTGGATTTCATTCGGTTTTAATATTTTGAGATAGGTTAATAAAATTACAGGATGAATTCCGGTTAAACATTTTATATTTATGGTTTTATAGTTATGATTTTGATCGCGTGCAAGATCGCCTCGCGACCTCGCAGCGTAATCAACCATATAAGTAATAAATATTTGAGTGTGCCAAAGAACATGCACGTGAATGAACAAAATAACTCGCATGATACGTAAAGTAGGTAAGTAATAAGTCAACGATCAAGAAGCCGTCATGACAGTTTAGGTAAAGGTCTTGGACAGCTTTGGAAAATTGGAACAAGGGAACAAATACAGAGGGCGCTTTCTAAAATTAAGTTTTTTTATTTATAAATCAATAAGATCACTTCAACACACTACATATAACCGCCAAGGAATAGCGACCAATTTATTGACAGTTCAATCTAAACATACAAATAAAAGATAAAAAACAATAATAAATAAGATACATACAAATAAATCAAACTAACAGCATTTTACTAAATGCATATTGCATAAATAAAACAACATTTTTTTTAAATTTGTCTTTTGTCCGTTTGTGCAGGCTAATCTCCGAAACAGCTGGACCGATTTTGAAGGGACTTTCACTGTCAGATAGCTGATGTTTTAAAGAGTAACTTAGGCTACTTTTATTTTAGAAAAGAATTACGGTCCACGCGGGCGAAGCTGCGGGCAGCACCCTAGTCTCTCATGAAAGCTAACAATGATATTAAGTTATTAGCTTAGCTTAGGTATTGGCTGCAACTCTAACATACAACCTTACTTACCTTAAGGCCTATTTTCAATGTAAACCATGTTTTATTACTTGAAGGTGCAAATAAACTACATATTTTTATTAATTGACATTGTTAGTTTGTCTTTGCGTTCAGCGCTCGGTGTGGCAACACGTTGTGTTCGAGTTCGCGACAAGTCAATCATCATCCTGAGGTTGCCTCGTTAAGAGGTGAAACACGTGTCGATTTCTTTCAGGGTTTTTATGGCTCTTTAGAAATAGCTAAGCGGAACAGGTTACTAAATATATCCACGTCTATTGTATTTTATAATAATTCCAAATGCTGCTTACCCTGATCCCGGCATCTCGATTCGCCTGCGCGACCCCCACGTCGGCGTCTCTCTTGACGACCGCCGTCTGCGCCTTGCCCAAGCTGTCGAGGTACTCCACCTCATCGTAAACGTCCTTGATCGTGAACGACAGGATCTCGATTCCCATGCGGCCCACGTCCGGTGATGCCACCTCGCGCACAAGCCCCGCGAACTGATCTCTGTCCCTGTACACCTCTTCTACTGTAAGAGTTCCTGTAAGAGAGAGAGAGAGAGATGGTTAGATGTTGACATCTCTTCTAAACACGCAGAATGTGAAAAGACCCTGATACTAAGCCGTCATCAAAGCATTCTGAACATCGAACTCAGTAACTTTGTGCAAAATTAATTGTTGGGAAACGACTTTAATTTTTGGTGAGTTTTTTTTTTTTTGTTAGCGTTGCCTAGTGCGTATCTAATGTAACGCACGCAAAACCTAGTAAGGGACATTTTTTACAAAAATCGTTATATTGCATAATCTTGCTAATTTAATAAGTCCCCACCAAATATAAAAACATCAGCGTTGAAAACTCACTTATAAGCAGATATATATTTAAACATCGAAACCTAGTAAGTGCTCCATTCGATGCCCCGTGACTACTTTAAAACCTAGTAAGTTACTTTAACCATTTCAAAAACTGGACTTTTCAAAGGCTGTTATATGTATGTATTTACGTTTTTGCGCTCTCCTGTAAAATTTCGTTTGCAAGTCCTTACTAGGTTTTGAAATGGGGCAGCTGATTGTGCTTATGCATGCAACGGTACAGGGATCTTGGTAGTATTTAAAGTTATAAAATTTTAAAGAACAGTATCCGATTGTAAAAAAGTTGGAACTTTGACCTTCAATATCTCCGTAATCAGGTTCCCAGTTATGGTACAGTAGGTACACAAAAAATCGGGAAGAATAAGCCAACGTTCGTACGGACGTTATAAAATCGCGGCGATTTTTTTTCGTGCACTTAATTTTCAACGCTCGGCATAACACCGAGAGTTGCAAATCCAGTGCGCGATAAATTCCCGCCGTGATTTTATTACGTCCGTGCGAACGTCGGTTAAATGACTTGCGGCTTCGTTAAAAGGGTATTTTTACACCCATTATTTATTACTTCCTGAAAAGATAATTTTAGGAGACAAGATCATGTTCATAGTTTAATGAAATTGATCAAGTCATTGAGGTCGGAGTCGATTAGGTCTAATGACCGATAAATCGGCCGATGTTGAAATTTAATTCTGTCATTGTCAAGATCATAGATCTATTTGTGGACTTATCCGCATAGTATTGTGCTGCACCTACTGATCTATTTCGCTATTTGGATCGGTCTATCTTAAGCAATGATCTTATAACTACTTCAAAGAAATGCAATATTATGTTTGCCAATTATTTTGGCTGTATAATTATTAGGTGCATTCAGCCATGATGTTTTGATTATAGAAACGAGATCGAATTATCTTCTGTCAACTGACATTTGATAGACTAAGGGCCTGTTTCACCATCTACGATTAGATTCTTGTTAAATTACTTGGCAGATAATATCCTACAAATTCTGTTCCATTTTTGAATTTATTCGGTAAGTAGTGGCTATTCGGACATCTTGAAATAGACCCTAATACGCGTAGCATGGGTTTTGTCGACGGAAGAATAGACAAAATGACAGATTCACAATCACAATCTGTCATTTTGTCTATTCTTCCGTCGACAAAACCCGTTTCTATGGTGGTCATGTTACGCGTGCTGGGGCCCAAGAGATGCAAAGATACCTAATGAACGAATTTTGATGAGCATTATTCTCGGTAAAGCAATAAAACTCAGTTGATAGAACATTCGATTAAAAGTAGAGACCTTAAAACGAATCAAACATTGACTCCTATGTGAGATGCCCTAGCTAAAGTAATCGCTACGATCTTAATTATCTGTGAATGCGTTCCTGACAGCTGTCAGTTTTAACAGTCCACATACTGACAGCTACATTATAGCAACGACAATACACCGTGATATTTTAGTCGTCTTACAAAAGCAGCCCATTTCATGTATCCAATGACTACTAAACATTCATTTAAAAAAATTATATACACCGTGATATTTTTGTCGTCTTACAAAGGATTAACCTCTCGAATGTTTAAATAACAGTTAAAAAAATAGTTCCCAAATACCTCTAGGAGCAATTAAAAAGTTGTTGCAATATTTCATTTTTGAAGTGAAAACTTCTTTAGGCACGTTGGGCATTTTTGAGATTGGAAAAAACAATTGAACTTGCGACGCCGTTACCGACACCTCATTTTTGTAAACGCGATTGTGCTCTTTATTTATATTAAGTTACGGATCGATGTTCTATGCAAGTATTTTTACTTTAAAGGCTTTTGTTTTTGTAAATTTGGTTGTGCTCTTTATTTAGATAAGGTTACGGACCAATGTTCTATACAAGTATTTTTCTTCCACCAAGGCGATCTTGTTCAAGTTTTCATTTCTATCGGCACTGTTTTTTTAATGAATTTTAAGTAGTCATTGGATACATGAAGTGGGCTGCTTTTGTAAGACGCCTAATATGTTACGGTGTATAAGCAGGTTTGGAGCCCAGTATTGTGACAGTACAGTAAGTCAGTCCAGCGCTGACTTGCAACTGGGCTCGTGTAGACACTAGTTTCAACCCAGTCCAGTGCTTACTTCGCGCCTCTCCATTGCCGCTTGGGTGACTTTTAGCCTTCCAATAAAGCCCATTGTGAGCGACCACATTTCAGTGACTGAGTGTGGGTACATTGATAAAATATGAAAGGAAAAAAATTTAAGTCAAAGAAATTATTTTTTGTCTTTTTGAGGCTGACTGTAACTCTGAAAAACGTTTAAAAACTATAGTTACTCACTTTTTCACATTAAGCCATGTAAGTCCAATTGTCAACGCGACACCAGTGACTGGCACTAATCCCATACGTAACATTTCCATACTCAAAGTTATTATTAAAACTCACTTATTATTAATTTAACACTCACTCACACACTATTGAACAATACTACTATTATAATAATAATTGTATAAGGAAGACTAATACTGATATACTTTCGTTACTTTTTTCGAGTCAATATTTATTATTGTCTTTTATTATTTTATTCTATAGTTAATAAAACCCCAAGAGCGTTTGTTAAAGTGACAAAGATGTTATTTTCTTGAATGTGATGAATTCTTTCAATCCATAAATGGTACTATATATGTTTAAAACATAGTGTAAATAAATGTGTATCAATATAATCTTGTATATGGTTCTGTTTGTATATTGAATGCACTTCCTGATACCCTTGTGTATTTATCTTATACATTAGGTATGCTATGCATGTTCAAACTAGAATCCAAATAAAGTACATAGCTCTATTTTTTTATTCAGAAAAAGTTGAATAAACCTGTGCCAAATTAAAATTAAACCATCGCCACACATAAAAAATAAAATAGCACTCAAATGGTAAACGATAAGAAATTTAGAAAAATATATAAAAAATATTTGTTAATATTTATAATTATTTTCACACGTATAAATATCACCTAGACGTCGCGACCGCCACAGATGCGAAAAAATACTGCTGTCTTATAATCCCCTTTAAGTAACATGCCCGATTTATAACCAAAGCAATTATACATCTTATTCCATTGATATAAAACACACAATTGCATAAAAGCTGTGATTTTATCGTTATTTACGTTGCGAATGATATAAATATGATAATGATAAGGATTGCTGTAGATAGGTTAGATGTTGTGCACACGACTTATTTGATTAAGATTTCTGATTACAATTAAAAAATAGAGTTACATTACAACTGAACATTTTCTTGAAATTTTCTTGCACATACAGTCAATTCCAAACTAGATAAAGAATGATACCAACTCAAATTCAAAGCATTTATTTCTATAAACCAATTACAGGCACTTTTGAATTGTCAAGGGGTCAGTCAGAAAGATGAAGCTAGTTGCCCATTCCAAAGCGTAGTAGGTACCTATGGAGGAAAACGGGAAAGAAACTATTCAGAATTTATATTGTTTCAAAACCAATAAAAGATTTAAGTGAAATCTGTCATTTAATACTTATCTCTAGGTACCTTAATGTTCAAATCTGGACTTACATCTAAATTTATAGGTAGGTACTTGAGTATAATTCAAGAATAACTTCTTGGATTTTTTTTGCACATACAGTCTATTCCAAACTAGATAAAGCAAGATATACTATTTAGCACGTATATTATTTAAACCCAAAAAGCATTAAAGTTATGTATGTCATTTAATACTTATCTCTAGACAATGAAGAGACACACAACAAACAAACATACAAAGCAAACGTATATTCTATTCAATAGTCACCTAAGTATTCAAATCTGGACTAAAATCGATATTTTTACTTGAAAATAATTCAAGAAACTGTTCTTGAATTATTTTTTGTTTAGGAAAATAAGTTAGGGTACTGACCCTAATAGAAATGATTAAATTTTTCGAACATTATGAAGCCATGGATTGGCAATATCCTTCAAAATCATTCAGATTGTGATTGATAGTCTGCGTGTTACGCAATTAGGATGCATTACCCTAATTACGTAATACCTACACGATCAATCAGAATCTGAATCGTTTTGAAACAGATTGCTAATCCATTGCTTCATAAGTACGAAAAATTTGTCTGTTCAACAACGTAAATAACGTAATGAATGTTGTTGAACTGTCAAAATGAAAGCCATTGCTACTGTAAGTTTGTTACGAAATTACCCCGCAGAACCTAGGACTAATAATTATGGCACGATATATCCTCCTATTTCTAAAAGAAAAGAAGGAACCATTACACAAACACAATAAGTAGGTAAGTACCTACTAATGCTGTCAGCGTGTTAAATTTTCTTATCATTTACTGCAGTAAGATACGACATTTTTATCGTTCCGCATAAACCGTATCTAATACGTAGCGATAATGTGGAGCAATCTCCGAAAATTTCTCGTGAAATGGGCAATAAAAAATTAAAGGTGCACGGCGGAGGAGACATCTTATAGGGGAATGGGACAAAGCTGTCAGCTGTAGACGTGGCTGAATTCTGTATCTTAATTGCGTAATACAACACAATCTATAATCTGTTACGATTTGAAACAGATTGCTAATCCATTGCTTCATAAGTAGGAAAAAAAAATAAGTTCAACAACGTAAATAACGCAATGAATGTTGTTGAACTGTCAAAATGAAACAAATTAGGCAAAATTGTTTACTAAAATAAGTTACGCAATTAGGGTCCGGTCAAAGCTTTTATAAAATACGCTTTTACTACCGTTATAAATGTCCTAACCCAAGTCATGGTCTACTTATGTGCAAAATTTCATCGGAATCCGTTCAGCCATTAAGGTGTGAAAAGGTAACAGACAGAGTTACTTTTGCCTTTATAAAGGGTCCCCGAAACGATCAATTGCAATTGTAAATTTCAATTGTAATAATTGTATTAATATCAATTGTAGTAATATTGTCAATCGCTTCAATTACATTTGATATACGATCAATTTGCGCATCAAAGTGTATCAATCACGTAAAAATTTACAATTGCAATTGATCTTTTCGGGGACTCTTAATATTAGCATAGATATAGATGTAACTGGAATCATCGATACGAAGAAAAAAGTGTGAAAAAGAACTAAAAGTGTTATATAAAACATCCAAAATCATTGATCTTCCAACAACAAAATATGACATTAGTCCAAAAACAGAGTCAGAAGTGTTGTTAGTTTTATTGTAATATCTAGGAACTTATTAGTAAAAATATCACCATGGGAAATATGATATCAAAGTACAGCATAAAATACAGCTCTGTCTGCCAATAATATAATACATGTTATGGTTTTTAATATTTATGACGACTAGAGCCAACGGATACAAAACCTGTCTGAAATTATAGCTGTTAAGATAATTGATCCCAATTATTACGATCAGCAAATACGATAATGACAATCTGCAAATGGCTTTGAATTACTCGAACCTTGAACAGACTATAGGCAGGTACGTCACAAAGTAAAAAAATCATTTATTTCAAATAGTTTGTTTATTTCAATGTATATGTTTGACACTTTTGAACGTCAAAATTAAAAAAAAAAAAATAGAATTGATTCTAGTTGCCCCTTCTAAAAGGTAGTTAGCGTATGGAAAAGAATGGACAAGAAACTCCACCGTTACTCGTTTTAAAATGTTTTACAATAGTTTGTATAGGTACGTACATCAGTTAAGGTGATATATTGAAAAAAAATGGGCTTTTTCTTTATCGTGTAACTTTTAAAGTATTTGGAATAAGGATTTAACATTTTGGTGTATGATTTTTGACTATATGATCTAGTATCCTGAAAAAGGAATACACGATACAATGAAATTTTCTCGATACAAAAAAATTGCAAAGGTTCTATCTATTTTTATCTTTTTTGAGTATCATGGCGCAACGCTTATGAGTTATTCAATGGAATTTACTTTAAAACATAGAGAGTAAGAGTTTCGAGTTTTAAGAAAAGCAGTTTTTTTTTTAAATAATACTTTTCATTTACAAAAGACGGTATTTCGTTTTGGCACATACGTTGTTTTATTCCGAGCAGACACACATTATCGTCATCTCTTCTTTCGCCTATCAAAAGTATTGTCATCATTCTCGTTCATTCATAGATCAGTCGCCCGATGGGGCTCATCGACGAAGAATCTATGTCATTTTTTTGCAAATCGGTGCGATCAAATTTACGTGATCTAAAGAAATTTGTTTACAGAAAAAGTTAGTACTTCAGCAAGTTAAAGTAATTATTGAATGCAATTAGTGTTGAATAGGTATTTAGACTGTGTGTGTGTGTATTCTTGTGAGTCATGTGAACAATATAACATTATTTTTCTGATATGATTTCGTGGTGACATTTAAATAATTTATAAATACAGGAAGAAATATAAAGCCAAAACTGAACATTACCTGCAAGGTTTGGAGTGCACAGGGCTATCAATGAACTCATTTTATAGGAATTCAATAGCAATAAGATGATGATAATAGTGAGTCGAATTCTCCACCTTCACTAAAGCATAACCAACACAATCTATTCCCGCCTTGTAAAGTATTATTATGTAAGTATTTTATTTTCTAAGAACATCTGTTTTTATACGTACAACTTATAATAATCTTTTGTCTAAAGAAATAGGCTAAATTATATGATTCGTTTTTAGGTTTGAAATACGTCAACAGTACATCAATATGTCAAGTACTGTCACTACGAATGATAGATCACAAAAAAGATATGGAGTCACATTTGAATTGTGAAAAAAGGAGTTTTTACCCGACTACGGCAAAACCAGAGGAGGGTTATGATTTTAACATGCTATGTATGTATGTATGTAACAGGCTTTCAAATGCAAAATCAAATTCAAATCCGACTAATAGTTCCAGAGATTAACGCGTTCAAACAAACTCTTCAGCTTTATTATTAGTACTAGCTTTCCCTTCATAATATTAAGTTTATATTAATTATTAATACATAATTATCAACTAATACTATAAATGCGAAAATGAGTTTATTTCTTTGTTACGCTTTCACGCTAAAACGGCTGAACAGATTTAGATGAAATTTGGCACATGGGTAGACCTACAAAAAAAAGGGTCATTTGCACAGGATTTTGTTTTCAAATTGCTTAGATATGTATTACCCCGATGGTACGTGCACATAGCTTTAAAAAGTACCTTAATTATTAATAGTTAGACTAGGAAAATTTCACAAAGATAGCTTAATGAGAAAAAACTTTGTGCTCTAATTTTACCAAAACATCTCTGAAATGCGTTTAGTATTTAAATTGTACACATTGAGACGTGACCTTCGGTACATGTGTTTTATTTTTAATTCTTTTTTTTTACTTTCGCTGTTGACATGCGTAGGCCTTCACAACTTGTATTGTCATTACCAAAAGCCATCATAATCTGCCTATACGCATGGGGCATGGGGTATAGTCTTGTATCTACAGTATCAAGACATCTTTCAGTCATTGATCGCTACGTCAAAAATGTTGTTCACAGGGTCTAAAAATCCAAGTGAAAGTGTAAAGTTTCTTGAAATGCGAAATTTTCTAAACTGTTGAGAATATCTCAACTTTAAAAATTTTAAATGTTATGTGATCTGCACCTCCACTTTACCCCATTTGCCTTTGGATCACTACGTTTTAGACAATCTATCTACAAAGTGGATTTTTGAGATGGAGCAATAAGGGCAACTACCTTAACCGTTGTTGCTACAGGAAAACGGTCTTAGAAGACTGTCTTTAACTTTTGAGACATTTTGATCTGCATTCACAGATTTTGAAAAAATATTACAGTCAGCAAGAAAATGGGCAGTTTTCACAAAAACTTTTTTTGATGCCAATCGATCTTGTTTCTTTTATGGAACACAAAACTTTAGTGGACCAACTGAGGTTTGAGTATCTACTAGAAAAGTCAGAAATTGCAAAAAACTTTTCCCATACATTTTGTGAATGGGAATGTCACCCTGTAAACAATAAATATTTTTGCTGATAATTAAATATTTTGTATTATTTGTCTACTCCATAGTTCGCTATATGCAAAATTTCATAGATCGAGATAAATTATCGTTACTTAACACGCACTTTTTTCTTAGATATGTTTCCGTCTTTATCATGCACTTTTAGTATGACAGTTGTGCGACAGTGACAAGAATAATGCTTAGCCAAAGCCCATGCTAAGTAACTAACGTTTTCAAATTCCGGTCAGTTATTTCGTTAGTTCCACTTTTTGCTACTGGTTCAGATACGTTTGTGGCAGCGCGACGATGTGGCGGCCAACCATCGAATATAGAACCGCCACTCCCCGCGTGCGGGGGCAATAAGCCACGCCCATCAAACTACTCTTTATTTTCATAAAAAATTAAGGTTAAAAAACTGTAACCCGACTACAGGAAAATAAAAATGATCTAAAAAGTACGAAACAAGCAAATATTTCAGACAGAAATCAAGACATAGGTACAAAAATGGTCAAGGTAAAGCCGTGGTCGCATGCCTGTGTACCATGTTGGTGCCAAGAACACCTACAAAATTATAATGGCATGCGACGACGGCTTTACCTTGACCATTTTTGTACCTATGTCTTGATTTCTGTCTGAAATATTTGCTTGTTTCGTACTTTTTAGATCATTTTTAGGGTTCCGTTGTCAAATGGCAAAAAACGGAACCCTTATAGATTCGTCATGTCTGTCTGTCTGTCTGTCTGTCTGTCTATCTGTCTGTCTGTCTGTCTGTCTGTCTGTCTGTCTGTCTGTCTGTCCGTCCGTATGTCACAGCCACTTTTTTCCGAAACTATAAGAGCTACGCTGTTGAAACTTGGTAAGTAGATGTATTCTGTGAACCGCATTAAGATTTTCACATAAAAATAGAAAAAAAACAAATAATTTTGGAGTTCCCCATACTTAGAACTGAAACTCAAAAAAATTTTTTTCATCAATCCCATACGTGTGGGGTATCTATGGATAGGTCTTCAAAAATGATATTGAGGTTTCTAACATCATTTTTTTCTAAACTGAATAGTTTGCGCGAGAGACACTTCCAAAGTGGTAAAATGTGTGTCCCCCCCCCTGTAACTTCTAAAATAAGACAATGATAAAACTAAAAAAAATATATAATGTACATTACCATGTAAACTTCCACCGAAAATTGGTTTGAACGAGATCGAACAACTAGTTTTTTTTTAATACGTCATAAATCGTAAACCGCAATTTACCTTTCATTCAATGTTACTTGCTGCTACGGAACCCTTTATGGGCGAGTACGACTCGCACTTGGCCGGTTTTTATTTTCCTGTAGTCGGGTTACAGTTTTTTAAACTTTATTTTTTTATTTTATACTTTTCCGTTTTTACACTTGATAAACGTAAATAAGAGTAGAGTAATACAATAGTTCAGTAATTAGCCTATTTTAAATTCCAATAGCAGTGCATAGTGCTTTGGACGAAACCATAGAGCGATTTATTTCGACGCCAACACCATATATCGATATCGAGCTTCGAAGAAATCCAAAATATAAATATTTCGTTGTGCTTCTTTTTCTTCATAAGAGTGGAATTACAAATCGGTACTTCTTATTAAGATTTGATTAACTGCACGTTGGTAACATCTTGCGATACTACGTAGCGCAGTCTCAATTTGGCTTGTTTTTAACGATTTAAACATATTTGTTTACTTTGAAAATATAATATTATATACATATTTGTAATGTGCTCGTCAAGACCTTTCTTTTGATACCAAACATGTCATGATCATCCCATTTTAATTTTTTTCGAGGTTAGAAATTTACGTGTAAAGTCCACCAAATTAAATTTAGGGAAAAATTATATAGCCTATGTCACCCGGACCATTATTACAAATCTATTGATACCTCATTCATCAAAATCGGTTCAGTAGTTTAGGCGCTACGGTGGAACACACGTAAAAACAAACATACATACATACATACATACATACAAACATACATACATACAAACATACATACATAGACTGCTAAAATCATAACCCTTCCTTTTGGCTTTGCCGTAGTCGGGTAAAAATAGGCCCTTAAATAATTATATGTGAAAACGATGCACCAAGAATAAAAATTACTATACCATAATAGGTAAAAACAATTAAAAATTAAGTAACGACAGATAATTTAATTATGTGATAGATACATGGTGCTCATATATTTACAAACATTGTAAAAGTAGACAATTTTCCTAAAATTTTATAATTAACTAGCTGACCCGTGCCCACTTCGTTGGGCGGTAAACATTTTAACTTGTGATGAAATTATGAGTGTGGTTCGGTTAGTACTGAGTGCTATGATTTATTTCCTGACTGCCAAAAGGAGGGTTTTGTTTTTATTGCATATTCCCGAGCACGGGCCTGCGATGTTCTCGCGCTTTGGCTAGCGAGCCTCTGCGAGCGCTCAGCGCTAGACTCCCTATCCCTTGTTGCAGAGACATGCTGCCTTGAATCACTGAGACGCTGCTGTCGTTCAGCGCTAGATTCCCGAGCACGGGCCTGCGATGTTCTCACAGTTTGGCTAGCGAGCCACCGCGAGCGCTCAGCGCTAGACTCCCTATCCCTTGTTGCAGAGACATGCTGCCTTAAATCACTGAGACGCTGCGCACGTTCAGCGCTAGATTCCCGAGCACGGACCTGCGATGTTCTCCAGCTTTGGTTAGCAAGCCGCTATGAACGCTCGGAGCTAGATTCCCCAGCGCGTGCTTGCGAAATATTTTCTCTATTCCTCGAGAGGCGCTGATGATTTTCAAGAGCACTCTTCTGTACGGCGTACTCGAGCTGCTCTTGTCTGGGATGTCTGACGGGAAAGTTGTGATTTCCTTCTAGGCATGATAAACAATCGCTGAAACTGTCCGATATAGGTATGGGCGTTATTTAACGTCACTAGTTACAATAACTGGCTACAGGGCATGTAACCAAATAACTAGTTTCGAGTCACACATAAAGACGTGATTTTTAGGGTTCCGTTGCCAAATGGCAAAAAACGGAACCCTTATAGATTCGTCATGTCTGTCTGTCTGTCTGTCTGTCTGTCTGTCTGTCTGTCTATCTGTCTGTCTGTCTGTCTGTCTGTCTGTCTGTCTGTCCGTCCGTGTGTCACAGCCACTTTTTTCCGAAACTATAAGAGCTACGCTGTTGAAACTTGGTAAGTAGATGTATTCTGTGAACCGCATTAAGATTTTCACATAAAAATAGAAAAAAAACAAATAATTTTGGAGTTCCCCATACTTAGAACTGAAACTCAAAAAAATTTTTTTCATCAATCCCATACGTGTGGGGTATCTATGGATAGGTCTTCAAAAATAATATTGAGGTTTCTAATATCATTTTTTTCTAAACTGAATAGTTTGCGCAAGAGACACTTCCAAAGTGGTAAAATGTGTGTCCCCCCCCCTGTAACTTCTAAAATAAGAGAATGATAAAACTAAAAAAAATATATGATGTACATTACCATGTAAACTTCCACCGAAAATTGGTTTGAACGAGATCTAACAAGTAGTTTTTTTTTAATACGTCATAAATCGTAAACCGCAATTTACCTTTCATTCAATGTTACTTGCTGCTACGGAACCCTTCATGGGCGAGTACGACTCGCACTTGGCCGGTTTTTTGTAACTAGTTCCATCACAATGCAGTGATCGAATGAAAAGAGTGAAAGGAACAAAAGTATTCGTTCCAAAAATAACGTGTAACGTAGGTAACCATTTATATTTTCGTTTCGCAAATAACTGTAACACTTCGATAGAATCACTGTGTTGAATCACCGAATAGAATTTGAAAAATAACTAGTTACTAAAATCACTAGTTTTCAAAACCGGTGACGTCCTTGTAGTCACTAGTTACGTAAACGTTACGTTTCGCAAAAATCACGTTGACCCACCCCTAGTCCGATATCCCAAAAACAGAAATAGCTTCGAACTAGAGGTGAGGCATAAATATTGGATTAGGTATCTGTATTAGGTATTTTTCGATGCGAATTCGTACCTAATCCAAAGCGTCGTGGATTAGGTATGGCACAAAATACTCGTACACAGTCTACACAGAAGATATTCCGTACCTTAAAATGCGGGAGTTAAGTTTCAAATTTAATTAGCACTGCCGCCAGCGCCATCTATGTAGAATACCACTGGACTAGTTAGTGTTCTAGCGATAATGTCGTAACGAATATACTTCGTCGTTAGGTGGCGTTATTTTAAGATGATACTCTCGAAGAAAAATAACAAAACTTTCACGTCTTTTATTAAAAATAAATGAATAAAAATCAGGAACTCATGTAATAATATGGGTGAAATGTATGTTAATGCTCTGGTTTCTATACATAGTACACCAGTTTTAATTTTAAGCCATTTTTCGGTAAAAAACCACAAAAAAATATGTCATTTGAGTTGTTCTACAATGAACTTACGTGATACATCAGTAGGTACCTAGGCATAAATTACATTCCGTTGGGTTAGCTGGTTTATTTACGTATTTTTATGCTAGTCTTTAGATTTAGATTATCGTTAAAAACAAAAGTATTCACGTTGACTTTAAGTACCGTTTGCCCATAAAAACGAAATATAATCCACCGTTCCACACTATACCAGAAACGAAACGTCCATACCATAGTTCCATACTCCATGCCGAATATTTCTTACCCAATCTACATACGATACTTTAATATCGGTAACAGGCCCGGCCGTATTGAATAAATATTCGGATTAGGTAAATGGAACAGGTATTTTTAAATACTAGGATTAGGTGGATTAGGTATCGTTTTTACCTAATCCGACCCACGTCTACTTCGAACTTAAAGAATAAGAACGAAGTAGTATTAGTGTTTTTAGCAACCAAAACAATTTTAAAAACCAACAACATATCATCCAACCAACTGCGTACAACTCTCCTACCTAACGACGAAAGTTTTAAACAATAACTGGAGATCGTCATTAATCCGAGGAAAATCTTAACACTGCGATTCAAAAAAATGACGTAATTGCACAACGCCATCTATGGGTAAATGGATAAAACGTCCGTACAAAGCATGTTCTAATGCGGTTCGTGAATGGACGGCGGCATTTTGCGATTTAGTAATTTTATATTATCTTCGAAACTATTGAACCAATTGACATACTGTTTCGGGTAAATCGTATCTCTATGATGTTCTTGTGATCATAACAATATTTTTTTCGATAAGGTTTAATATTTTGTTGTTTAAAAAATCGTCCAAAGGTAAGTACGTCGAAAAATACTTTTTTTAACACATAAAAGCTACTATATCTGCTAAAATATAAAAGATAGAAATATGGTGTCGTGGACTTTTTTGTAGAACTATTTAAAGCGGACCTGGTTGCCATACATTGTTTTCAATTATATACAACTGTTAAGGCAG
This sequence comes from Agrochola lychnidis, assembly GCA_963680765.1. Classification (NCBI taxonomy): domain Eukaryota; kingdom Metazoa; phylum Arthropoda; class Insecta; order Lepidoptera; family Noctuidae; genus Agrochola; species Agrochola lychnidis. Next base: position 8,146,607 of record OY796868.1, on the reverse strand, counting down.
CGCATGCAAATAACTCTGTTGTAAGAGCTATTTTTTTCCGCCTGGCTAGACAAAAATTGAGATAGTTCGGCTAATATGCATGATATCTTTATAATTTATAGCCTATAGCACTCACGAATAATGTAGCTTTCTACCAGTGAAACAATTTTTAAAATTGGTTCATTACTTCCGGAGATTACCCCCTACATACAAACTTACAAACATACAAACTTACAAACAAATGTTACCTCTTTATAATATTAGTATAGAAGTATAGATAAGTCAGTGTGTAAGGATATTTATTCATACCCAACACCCGAATTGCATTACATACTTTCAACCATAATCCAAAGGTCTTCTTTTTTTCGTGTTGTTGGTGACTAACCTGGTGTCAGAGTTTTAAAGCAGCCCATGGGCCTCTGCTGACTTGCCTTCACATGCCGTCGAGAAATATCTCTCAGACATGCCGGTTTCCTTACGATGTTTTCCTTCACTGTTTTTGAAGCAAGTTATAATTTTACGATACGCACATGAATCAGAAAATTCAGAGGTGCGTGCCTTGGGTTCGAACTCGAGATCTATGACTTGGCAGTCTGACGTCACACCACTAGGCTATCACTGCCACAAAAAATCCGAATGTGTTTGAAGGGAATTCCTAATCCATTACTTCTTAGTTTAGAAGAATTCGTCGTCTGCGCTCAGCGCTCGGTGTGGCAACACGCCGTGTTCGAGTTCGCGACAAGTCAATCGTCATCCTGAGGATGCCTCGTTGAAAGGTGAAACACGTGTCGATTTCTTTCAGTTTTTTATGGCTCTTTAAAAACAGCTAAGCGGAACAGGTTACTAAATATATCCACGTCTATTGTATTTTATTATGGATTTCCGCAAGGTCACGCCTGAATCAATTAACTAAAAATTCGTCTGCACAACAACGTAAATAGTGCAATGAATGTTTTTGAACTGTCAAAATGGCATTGCCATTGTAAGCGGGTTACGCATTATCCCGCAGGATTAAAACCTTATTGCTTACGAACGTGTAATGGCATTATGCCAAGTGTCAAATGAATAATCGTCACACATGACATTTGAAAAGAGTCGCATAGAAAATGTTGTCGCCCCCACAAAGGTTAAAAGGTCATACATTATGCATTTTATGAACCCTTCTAACCATTTCTAACTCTCGGGTGGTTTTGTTTTTCATTCCGTCTTGATCGTTAGAAAGAGAAAACGTCGTGCTATCCCGTTCAGGCCAGATTAAAAAGTTTAGATTATCTGCTCCTCACTTTATGTTTGTTGCAGGAAGGCTTAGAAGATTCTTAACAACACTGAATTGGAACATTGTTTATTCCGAGTACCTGAGCGACCGAGCTCTGCTCGGGTGAAAATAAATAAACATATCGTCCAGGTATACCAACGTTGTATCATATTCCCGAGGCTGTGAAAATAGAGAAAACTAATTTTCCCAGTTATGAGACCTAGCTAGATCGATTTTTCACCCCCGTACACCCCTATATTGCAACTTTTATCGAAATCGTTAGAGCCGTTTTCGAGAACGTGATTACAAATATTGTTCCTATAATAATTTAGTACTGCGTAGGGTGTAACAACGATTTAAAAAAAAATACATATTTTGTTTAAAACGAAAAAGGTTCTAAGTTTACTCTATTTACTGTCTGAAAATGACCTTTGTTTTAATCATCGTTAAGTTTATATCCCTCTGTGTACTAGCACATAACGCTCATCCATATAATTACATAGAACGTGACAATACATAATATTAACGTGTTGATTTCCACACATGATACTAAACTTTCCTTCGTTAAAACTCGCAGAGTTTCCGCGAATTTAAGCGGATTTTCGTTCAACGTGGAGGAAATAATCCTTTATTTATTACATTCAAAGTCTGATCCATTAAAGTAATTTAATTTTCAATAGGTATGTATTTTAGAAGCTTCAGCAGCTTTTCAGCGGAGGTAAGACCGCGGACGTTTCCAAGCAAAATGTTATATTCAGAAGACTGCTTACATTTGATTTTATAGCTAAGCCTATGCTGAGACGCAGGTGACGCAGGACCACGCAGCGCAGGGCAGAGCAGATTTTGTAATGCATGAACGTACTGACAGCTGCGTACGCAGCGGCACAGGCACGTGCGACGCAGACATGTGTCTGTCCTGCTCTGCGTCTCTTTGTAGTGCCGGCACAGATTCTGCGCGACGCGTTGTCGTTACTTGTTTTTTACCACTGATTCATAATTTCGTTGCAATCGTCTATTGTTTGTACGAACGTGTCTGTGGAGCTACGACGCAGCTTGCGCTCGCGGCCTATGTCTGCCTCGCCTGCCCTATCCTGCAAAATCTGTACTGTACTGTGGCGCGTCACCTGCGTCTCAGCATACGCTTAGCCTAAGGCTAATCAATTTTTACTGCAGGGATTTTCAATATGGAGGGTCAAATTAAATTAACTAGCGAAATTAAATACGTGATGGGTGTCGATATATAATCAAAAACAGTGGCACTCCGGAAGTGCCGACAGAAGTGAAAACTTGAACAATTTTATTGTAAAGGAAATAGTTTTCTTTTTTGAAGTCGGTAAAAAAAGGGAAATGTCAATCATGTGGTTGTCATGTCTCAATGTTTGGAATGTCATTAATCCCAAAGAAAATGTATCACGCGTTGATGTCTTTTTAATGGTCAAAAGCTGGTGTCGGTAACAGTGTCGCAAGTTCAATTGTTTTTTCCCATCTCAAAAATGCTCAACGCGCTCAAAGAAATTTTCACTTGTAATTTTTTTTTTTATTATTTGATGTTTTTTTTGGATCAACGACCGCTGGTATTGTAGTTGCTTAGCGCGATTGTTCGGTATGGGACCCTGTGTTCGATCCTCGAGCCAAGGAGTGTTGCACGACTCATAATGCGAAGTATTACAGAGTGCTTTTATTGGGTTTATTATTAGATAATTTTTTGTGGCAGATTTAGCAGTCCGGAATCTGGATTAATAGCAAAAGGCTCGCTCTCTATTACATACTAGCTTCCGCCAGCGGCTTCGCCCGCGTAATATCTTTATAAATTATAGCCTATGTTACTCAGTGATAACTGATAATATCCTTTCAACTGTCATTAACGAGACACAATAGAATTTTAATTGTTATCCACCTTAATGAGGCGTCGTAACAGATGATGGGATATAGCATTCTACTGATGAAAGATTTTTTTAAATCGGTCCAGTAGTTTTTGAGTGTATTCATTACAAACAAAAAAACTAATATTTTCTCTTCATAATATTACTATTATATAGACAACTTAAATATAACTGGGTGTACTATCTCTGTCTACCCAGCGGAGAATACGGGTTTGATGTTTCGTTATGTACCTATTGTAGCTTTGTGTTGCAACAAGTGCGTCTTAATAAACCAATATCTTGTAAATAAATAGGGCAGCGTAGTCTTCCATGCCCCAAATGCATGCGATCTTGACATTAGGTCAATTTCTTCAACTGGCTATAGAGAATAGTTAGAACATTACGTCGTTCTACTTTTAAATACCTTGACATATTTGTTTTAAAATGCCATGATAAGAGTGCGCGTACGATAAGTCAGATACTATATTTAAAATATTAAATCTATATTAATACCTAATTTAATCTTAATATTATTAATCTTATATTATATTGCATTTTTTTTTTTTGTATATTGGCACGCAAATACATGTCTATATTTCAATTCTAATACACTTTGAAGGATTTTAAACCCAATTGCAGACCGTCTACAAATTGAGTCGCAATTAATTTTTATTACGTCTCCGTCCACGTAGTGTGATGTAATATTTATTTTTTTGCAAGTGGCTTTGTTATTTCTTTGTCTTGGCTAATTATTCTATACTATTAAATGAGCAATATTTGTATATATATTTGTAATCACGTTCTCGAAAACGGCTCTAACGATTTCGATGAAAGTTGCAAATGTAGAGGTTACGAGGGCGAAAAATCGATCTAGCTAGGTCACATATATATCTGGGAAAATTCGTATTTTCAGCCTAGCAGAGCTCGGTCGCCCAAAGTTTAGAACAAGATGGCTACCTTAGAATAATGGCAGCATGGAATTAGTAAGTACCTACCTACTATCATAGCAGCATGGAATTAGTATGAATTTTCCTATACTATTAAATGAGCATTCTCTATTTTCACCAGAGCAGAGCTCGGTAGCTCAGGTACTAATTGTAAGATAATTATACCATAACATCACGCCTGTAATCCCCGAAGGGTTACGCAGAGGTGTACATCCACATTTCGCCAGTTATGTTTAAGTCTCATGTAGTAGAGGGCGAGGATATTGCCATCAACCGGGCACAAATCTAAACTCCGGGCTACTACTGAGAAATCCCAGATGGAAAAACCCAATAACACTTTGCCCGATCCGGGGATTGAATCCAGGATCTCATGATCAGCAGTGGCGCTTGCGAGCACTAGGCCAACGAGGCATTTCAGCACGCGTAGCATGACAACCATAAAAACGGGTTTTGTCGACTGAAGAATAGACAAAATGACAGATTGTGATTGTTTAACACTTTCATTTTGTCTATTCTTCCGTCGACAAAACCCGTTTCTATTGTGGTCATGCTAAGCGTGCAGAGATAAGTACTTGTAAAACTATTTTAGGATTATGTGCTTGATTGCCTCTAAAACCGGCTGAGAAATTTACTGACGACCATTTATAGAACCAAAGGAAGATCTACGTTTAGTTTCCAATAGAAACGTTTTCAGTTGAAATATCTATCAGTAACAGTATCTTAATAGCGTTTTAATGTTAACAAGAAAATAGGGCACAGGTGCGAACGTATTCGTCTAGTTCTCAAGGAATTTACGCAATATTCAATTACTTGAATTAATTAATTAAACGGCAAGGATTACGCCAGACATCTTCTTCTCAAACATCTTTTATCAAACAAAGAAATCTTTGAAAATAAATTGCAAATATTTGAAAATATTTTTGCAATTTTCCCATTTTCTTCACGCGTTCTTTCCCCGAAGGGTTATGCAGAGATGTACCTATAGTACACCCACATTTCGCCAGTTATATTAAAGTCCCATATATATAGGGGAGCGAGCCTATTGCCATCAATCAGATTTGTACCAGCATTTTCGCAAATCTACCGTTAAATGCGGAAATACTACTAAGTCGTCGTAGGTGTATTCGTAATGACCTTGACACGTGCCTAACATGTGTAATGTCAAGTGTACTTACCTACTCGCATCTACGATACACTGTACTTACGCCACGCCAAAACATACGCCCTGTGACTCATCCGTCTTAAATAGTGCGACTGCGTTCTGATTGCATGATCGTTGAGTGTTTAATGTTTTTTAATATTTTTAGACTACGTAAATAAATTAATATCTAGTGATGTAATTTTTCATCAGTCAGGCTTACATTAAAATAATGATATGTTTTATTTGGGCCTTAGGGCAAAGCCAAAAACCAAACTTTTGTCACTTAATTTAATTTAATAATGTATCACAACGAAAGAGACGACCAAGGGCGCAAGGATAAAGACAAGAGCCCTTAGCTTGTGTTTGTTCCATAGAGAGCGCATTAGGTATACTTTCTCACAATATGTATAGTGTTGGAGAGCCCAAAAATAAAGCCTTCTTAATTAGACCCTTGACCCAGCCGCCTGGCGAAAGCCTCTTAAGGTGTTTATCAAGGCTCTCTTGAGTGTTAGGTTGTCGTTCGACCCCAATAATTATTGCAGAGAATAGTTCCCATATGTACCGACAGACGGATGCTGGGATTGCGTTATTAAGATAGTGTATAAACCTCTATGAATATTCAGAAGACTGCGGTTCCCCGAGATAATTGATTGACCTATATTGCAATCTCTTATCTACACGCGTAGCATGACAACCATGGAAATGGATTTTCTACCGGTTTTGTCAACGGTTGAATAGACAAAATGACAGATTGTGATTGTTTATCTGTCATTTTGTCTATTCTTTCGTCGACAAAACCCGTTTTTTATTGCGGTCGTGCTAAGCGTGCTGGGCTTATTATTCTATTTTCTAGGGTAATTTCAGTCTCGACTGTTAAGGTTATTTCGAGGCAAGTATTACCATCAGATGCGATAGAGGTCAAATTGCGTTTGGCCTGGTTTTGGTAAAATTTACTATGAAATATACATGAAAAAAAAAGTACATTAAACTATTATGGTAAGTATAATTTCAGACATGACGTGAATGGCATAACGTAAGCTAAATGTGTCGTTCCTAAAGAAGCGAATCATTAGCCGCCTACGATCTCTTCAAATGGCATGAATCAGTTAATTTACATTTATTACGACGAAGTTACTAAAATACATAACTGTATGTCTGGTTTACATAAAGAATTGATTGTAGAATTGGAATTACAGACTAGGAGCTTACCAAGGGGAGAAGCAAGCAGGTAGGTAAGTAATGCCCGCTTTCATTAACACTAGGAAACATCTAAATGTGTTATTGCACTATTGGATTTTGGTTTAAAAGAGTGTCCGTGGTTTTTTGCCCGTCCTTCTCCATAGGTACCTACTACGCTTTGGAATGGGCAACTAGCTTCATATTTCTGACTGACCGACCCCTTGACAATCGAAATGAGCCTGTAATTGGTTTATTTGAAATAAATGCTTTGAGATTTGGGTTTGAATTTTGAGTTTGAGGTTTGAGTTTGTGGTTTGAGTTTGAGTTTTTGTTTGCGTTGCCGTTGAGTTGAATATTTAACAGCGCGTTTTGATTTGGGCATTCATTTCGGTGTCACCTAGTATTAGTGAAAACGGGCACAAGTCTTTTTACAGAAAACAGTTCCTTAATTATGTTTCCTTAAACGAAAATACCAATACAGACAACCTTCCCGAGAACCTTTCCTAAAGTTATTAATATACCTAGACTTTGGACAGTTTACATATTCATTTCAGGCGTTACAACATCAATTTTCACAAAAGACCTGAAAAAGGGCAACTTTTTATGTCGGGCGGGAAAAGGCTTCTCGGGCTTACAGTGATTTATTATACCTACACTTTCGGAAATTAATTAAGTAGTAGGTACTTAACTATCTACCTACATCCCTAACTGAGAGCCCCTTGAAATATTTTTGTTAGAAAATTTAAATATATAGGAGTATGTGGGTATTGTAGAGACTTTTTTAACCTTACATGATATTAGCATGTAACCTCCGCCAATCTAATATAAATACGAAAAAATATATTTAAATTAGAATTAGAAAGGATTTGACAGCGATTGTCAGCTTGGGGAGCCGATTGGCTCCCCAAGCTGACAAGCGCTGTCATAAAAAAGAAAATGTAAAAAACAGTGCCGACAGAAGTGAAAACTTGAAAAAAAAAAAAAACGCGTTGATGTCTTTTACTCCACGGTATCGGTAAATTGCGTTACAGTGTCGCGAAATCAATGGTTTAGTCCCATCTCAAAAATGCCCAACGCGCCTAAAGAAGTTTTCACTTCAAAATATCTTTATATTCTGAATAATTATTCCAGTTATATCATAAACAAGGGTTTGATTTACGATCCGGTACTAACTAACTATCCGTTATTATAGTACATAGGGTAGCTAACTTCAGTATTTTGCATTCAATAAAATTACAAAGGTATGATAATGTGCATCAAACTTCGTTTTTTTTTTTCAATTATCTGTTAATAGCCTTAGCCTGAAATCCATCGTTTATTGTTTGTAAATAAAAGCATGTCACTCAAATGTCGTACACTGTATCCAATCGACAACATGTCCCAATTAGAGCTCTGTCGATATCTTCGACACCTCACACTGATTGCCCTATGGGAAAGTCAAGGAATCCTTTACGTAAGAATTTATTTAACTATTGAAACACGGGAATCTGTTTATTGTGTTTCAGACCTGGAAGAGGCAAGATGCCTTTTGAGAATAAAAAGGTTAAAATAATTTTAAATTATAAAGGTCTTCCAGTTATAACTATGATCTCACTGAAAATAATGAGCATATACATACCTATTTCATTTTCACAAACATTTCGCTGTCCCCGGCGTATAATATGGTAATGTGCTATTACGATAGTTTTAACTTTATTGCATATTCGATATATGGAGGTCCGATTATACTCTGTCAATTTTTTTCATTAAATTCCTACGGTTATTTCGGAAGTTACGAGATTTTAAGGTGTATTGTAATGAATGTAAAAAATCACTATTATCGGTATTTGAACAATTGCTATATTCACAAAAAACTGTTTTTATTTTTCCAGGAAAATTTGGTTTTTACGATTACGATTTTATTGGCCGGGGACAGTGATTTATCGTCTCTGAGAATTTCAAGCAATTGTCCATAAAATAATGATCAGTTTCTAATATGTCTAAATCATAAAGTGAAACTTGAACAATTAGGAAAGTACAGATACTTTCAGAAATTTACCATTTTCACAATCAACTTTAAATCATCCTAATAATCAGTAACAAGCGTACAGAAACAAAAACGGTTTATTACAAAAACAAATGCCACAAGAATCGCCGAAATAAAATGCTCTCACTTTCATACGCACTTAGGTTGTAAGTGTACATACATAAAGGAACTCTTTCCCGAATCCCGACAGTCCCGACACAATAATATATTAAATTACAGTACCTAAGTAATGACACGGCAGAGGGCACATCTGGCGACGTTCCTCGGGAAATAAAATATATTCCTCTAACATTACCGACGCCTGTTCATTGACACGCTTTTCCATTTATTATATATGGGAAAAGTTGCTGACAGCTCTATAAGCTTGATATAATTGAGCTATAGATAAGTGTTAAAATTTAATGTTTAGTTATAAAAACCGGCCAAGTGCGTGCGTTATTTTAAAATTATTTTTAAAAAAATGATATCCTTACAACAAACCCTTTCATTTCATATGTCACGCGGCACAGTTTGTAAAACTTTAAAAAAAAAATCCTGTTTGCCCCCCAAAAGATCCCCATATTCAAAATTCATTTATTTACGGCACACGTCAGTGATGAGGTCACAGAAATTCATATGTGTACCAAATTTCAACTAAGTTAGTCCAGTAGATTCGGAGCAAATTGTCTGTGACAGACGGACAGACAGATAGACATCCAGCCAGCTAGCCAGACAGACATACGAGTGATCCTATAAGAATCCTAAAAATCGACTTAATTTATAGGTACTTTGATAGTGGAATAGGTAATTGGTCAAAAGTAGAGTTTGCTATCTCAATCTTCTGTAATCTACAAAATTACTCATCTTCGTCTATCTTTTCTAAATAACATAACGTAACATAACGCCTGTATTACCCGAAGGGTTAAGCAGAGAAGTACCTTATAGTACACCCACATTTCGCAAGTTATGTTTAAGTCCCATGTAATAGGGGGCGAGCCTATCGCCATCAACGGGGCACACTTTATCCGAGTCATAAAAAAAAACAATTTTAAATGATCTATCTTCACAAGCGGGGTTGTGACATATACAAAGCTTTGAAAACAGCTACAAACATAGTACCAACATCAACAAAGCTCCACGCATTGTGTTCCGTTTACCTCTTTAACCTAATTTCTTTACATCGCATTTAATTAAAAACGCGCGAGACGTGTCTTCGAACTAATCTAATAACGGTCCCAATTTGTGAAATATGTATGGTTTAAGGTCTTAATACACGAACGCCTCCGCGTGTTCGGAAGGCGGAGGATTGCACGGGCAGAGTGACCCGCCGCTCGCGACGGCCGCGGCGGGACTGACTCTCGGAGATTCCGCACCTCTGATCCTCCAGAGACCTGTATACAGTCCTTTCGTTGGTAGTATATAGACGTATCCTTCCTTCCGAACTAATGCTGACAACGAATTTACAGATGTTTATATCGGGAAAAAATATTGGTGGAAAATGTGTTGCATTTTCATATTGACAAGAGTAGTGTATGTAATTTTTTATTGAGCGAATATATGTATAAGAAATGTTCTAAAGACGTTAGTGCGATAGATGACGACGGCGTTTTCGTCGGCAACAGTAGGTTTACTCACATATTTTATAGGATTTGTAAGTTACCAAGTTGGTTTTAAAATCATACTGTACAATATTAATTTATCATTCAACAAGATTGAGCAAAAATTAAGAAAACCTAATAGGTATTTGGAAAAATGTTTCAGGCATTTCAGGTATCTAGAATGTAAACTAAAGTGTGGAATACCTCAAAATATGGCAACTAGCTTCATATTTCTGACAGACCGATTCCTTGACAATTCAAAAGTGCCTGCAAATGGTTTAATTGAAATAAATGTTTTGAGTTTGAGTTATCCGAAAAACTCGAAAAACAGCAAAAATAAAAGCAGCAAAATCAAAACCAATCAAAATCTAAAGTCATTTATTCAAATGAGGCTGAGAATCAATGCCGTAAATGTAACGCTGATATTCAGCACTTTTTGAACGTCAAAACCATTAGCCATTTGCGCGAAATTTGTATCATTACCAAAAAAAACGCTCCGAGTATACAATGATTTACCTAATTGATTTTCTGCCGTCGGATATTAATATTGATGGACGATACCACAAACCAATATTGGATTATATCCGATAATGTTACGGTGGCCCACTTCGAACTCGTTGGCGCGAATTACATTAATACCAAATACATCGTTCGATGGACTGAATACATCGTGACTGCAATATTCAGAAGGCAACTGCTTCCCTATTCCATTTCTACGTACCTACAGGGATTAGGAATATTAATAAATTATAAAATTTCATGGATGGTATACCTTTTCAATAGAACTGTACTCAATCATTTTATCAATACAAGATTTCTCGCATTCTTCAAAGATTTCCGTGTCTAAAATCTCATCTGGATTAGTCTACAATCTTGGAAAGTATTTACTGGGTAGAGCGAATTAACAAGATTGTTATATTGCACTGCTACGTAGGAAGAAATGAGGTCAACAATTCAACTCAATAAAAAATAAAATATATTCATTCCATTTATGATTGCATACGAGCATTCCAAATAGTTTGTATGTAACCAAATAAAACTTATTACAGAACTACATTTATTTGTAACTGGCCGAAATGCTTGAAAAAATAATTGGGATGCCATTAAAACCGAAAAAGAAAAAAAGATTTTATATTTCCTTTGTGGGTTTTCGGGCTTTTCTGTCAAAGTTTTTCACTAAAATCAGCCAGTTATTTTTAAAATATTTTTTTTAGGTCTTCCATAATGCTGCATAAATATTGATCGAGGAAGCACGTATCATCATCATTTCAGCCGAAAGACGTCCATATTTTAAATAAATGCATTGAATGAATTAAAAACGAGAATTAAAAATGTACACGTCCTAACAAAAGAGTCTTTTAGCTAAGCAGTGCAGTTACTCCGCACAGAGACTAATCTTGCTTTTATTATGGGACAATGAGAACAATGGGAACAATGTGTTTTAGCCTGGACTTTCAACTAACTCGCGTAGGTTTAGTATGACAATGACAATGTATGACTTTTGTGTAAATTACGAAACGGATTTTCATAATTTATTTAACTTAGGGTGAATTTCACGGATGAAACTGAACGCGATCACTAAACCACGGTTGAGAGCTGTCACTGGCTGTCAAGTGTCAGATGTGCTGATCGCGTTCAGTTAAATATTTATTTACTAGCGGAAAATACTATAGAAGCCTTCATTATGAAAACTTCTTTATGAATTTGACAGGAGTTTCCATAGACAAGCTGTTGTTAAGCGGCTGAATAATCTTGAATAATGGTCCGCCTTGGGGAGCTAATTAAAATCAATTTTGCCGCAATCTCTGTGCCCCGGTTCTAAGCCGGCTATTGTTATAATCTGGATATTCTAGGTCACAATGGTGCCTATTGTACGATATTACATAATTAGACTACTGGGACCGGAGACTCAATTAATATACGCTCTGGAAGGACGTAATAGTGACCTTGTTGGTGATATTCTTCGGAAAGGTCAGGCGCGTAGTACCTACTCGCAACCGGCGTGCGTGTATGACCCATCTGGTCATGAATGTAATGACTAATTGTAATGATTATAATTGAGTAAAGCCATATTTGTTACGACCGCGAATCATATTTTAATCAACATAAAACCTAACACTGACCTGCAAAATGCAAAAAACGTAAGAAAATTTGAATTTCGCGAGCTACCCTGACGCTTCTCCCTTAATTCGAATAAAAATAAAGATGTTACATAGTTTGTTTAATTAATTAAGGACTGATTTTACAGTTTTTATCTGAAGATCAAATACATCTGTTGACATCATTTTCTATAGAACACCTGTCAAACTGCAATATTATTATTTTTTGATAAAACTTGGATATCTACCCTTAGAGACACAGTAAAGTACATAATTAGGTCAGTACTTTTAACAATTATTCAATCAAGAGTTAATTTAAATTACAGGTTAAAATTGTTTCTAAATATAATAGTGTTATTGAACCAAGAAACTACAAACGTTTATCGAAGAAGAGTCTCCATTTTTCCAATATAAACTTTTATAGTGTTGGATTCATGGAGATTCTTATTAGAACGTCTTTTAACGTCCGCCAGACAGTTTCCATTGTAGCGCGGAAAATTGCGTATCTTTGTAGTTACAGCGACTATCATCGTGTCCCATTTCCAGCCAGCTCGCATTCATTTTATGGACCTTGTTATATGAACGTTATACGATATTAAAACGATTTATCATTTAGTTAAGCAGCGAATTAAAATTAAAAATAACTTGGCATAATGAAACGATACGTTTGCGTAAAAAAAAGCGTTATGTTTTTTATTGCGCTCATTCTTTTAGGTCTTTCAAAATACCGGCTGTTAAAATAAATATTTATATTCATGATCTGTGATTTCGGATCTGTCAAAACCAATTTCGGAAATATTTCCAGGACTTTCCAGTGGAATTTTGGAATAAATTATTAAAGCTCTACTTTAGATAAAGTGATAAAGTAGACCTCAATCAATGTCATTGTGGATAGATGCTGACAAACAGTTTTACATTGTTCAATGTCCTTTTGTGGACATCGACCATTTTCTTTATTTCGATACTTAGATAGAATATAAAAGTAACGTAAATTATAATAATAATATGGTGCACTATCGTTTTAGATTTTTGAAGTAAAAACTACTTGAGGCGCGTTGGGCATTTTTGAGATGGGACTAAACCATTGATTTCGCGACACCTCATTTTTGTAAACGCGATTGTGCTCTTTATTTAGATAAGGTTATGGACCAATGTTCTATACAAGTATTTTTCTTCCACCAAGGCGACTTTGGTCAAGTTTTCACTTCTGTAGGCACTCCCGGAGTGCCACCACTTTTTTTTGAATTTGGACTGTTTTCTGTACGTACACTACCCATGGCAACAATTGCGAGAGTCAACAGAAAAAAAATTGATCCGAAACGAAGAACATTAATACATAAGTTAATAGAAAACCGAGAAAGTTATAAAAGTTTCTAATACGCTCGCTCCCATAATGTTAAAATAAGTACTGAATAAACACAGTTGAGTTTGTATTTTATTAAAACATTACATAAGTATTTCCAAGAAATTAATTTACGAAAGATTTGATTAGGAATAAAATACCTAATAAATCCTAATAAAATTTTATGTGTAAAAATAATGTCCATACATCCACGAAGTAGTTTTTTTTTTTGGTTTGGAAATTATCAAATAATTTCTCCCGCTCTAGGCGGAGCGGGAGGGCGTGTCAGACTCTAACTGACTAAAACCCACCCGCGTTCCTTCAGTTGCCTGTATTGCCAGGGGCCACAGTATCCCTTTCGGACTTCCCCGTGGCCTCGGCAGACATCGGCCCTAGCGGACCCCGGCCTAAACCCTAAAATCATTTGGATTTATTCCCAACTCGGCCTGAAAATACACACCATGTTTTGACGTTTCTGAAAGGTGTCATCATTTTCCAAAAGCTTTCCGACTTTGAAAAGCTTAGGTACGTGTACACAAGGAGAAGTAATAATTTCAACTTTGAAACGCTTTGAACATTAATCTGAGTTACTTTAAAAGCAGAAAAGATGGTTTAGGTATTGATTTTTCTTTGAATAACAGTTTGTACTTTCGGACGCTTGAGAAATGTAAGAGTCCTATCACATTTTTTACGGAAATTTATGATTTTTGACGTTGTAATTTTCAGCAACTGTACGATATTTTGATTATAATAACGATAGTGACATTCTCTTTCTTGTAAGTTGGTTGGGGGGTTGTTGGAACCCCAACAATCCCCCAATCAACTTACAACGCGTCAATTCAGCAAGTCACTTATGTAAACCAACCGGTTTACATAAGTGACTTGCTGAATTGACGCGGAATATATAGTACTTTAATTTTATTTATGGTAATTTTGTCTTATTATATTGAGAAACGAAAACTAATGAAACGTGTTCATTGTAGAGAGAAGTTCTATATCTTATTAGTTTATTTGATTAAATTTTGTTTATTTGGAATATAATGGACGCTGAATCCAGACATTTATTGCTTTTTTTTAAGATTTTTTCTGTAAAAACTCAGGAATTTAAAGAAATTTTAGAACTCCAATAAACAAGCAAAACATTCAAATTATCTTTTAGTAATTTTAGCTTTTATTAGAATTGAATGGAACAATGTGAATTTGAGCGTCAAAGTTCCATCGCCGACGGATTTTCTTGTAAACTGAGTTCGTAAAATATTTATTGTAAATTACACGAAAAGAAAAAATTCTCCAACTTACAAGAAAGAGAATGGCACTATCTTTATTCATGATCAAATAATTAAAATGTCTTACTGTTGCTGAAAATTACAACGTCAAACATCATGAATTACCGTAAAAAGTGTAATAGGACTCTTAAACGAATAAATCTACATGCAGTAGAAATTCGAACCGAATCTATTTCGTTTATGGTCCAATTAAACGACAGAATAAGTAGGCACTTACGTAATAAACTAAATTGGTTTCGAAAAGACCAATTTAGTTTACTAAATCAAACCATTTGTTCTAAACCCTTTTTTTTTAAAACCTATTATTTTTCCACGCACGTTTCCTGAACATAAGTCACGTAATTCCAACAAGCCTACTGATTGTTTACCTAAAATAAGCTGTGCTGAGGCGACACTTTTGTTAAAAAGGCTTCGAACAAAATGTAGGCGATTGTTTGTATCGGAAAAACATTTTTTTCCGATTTTTTTTCTCGCTTCAGCGGGTTGAAAAAGATCTCTGAGGTTGATAGGCTTTGCACATTTAAGGCTGAAATCATTATTTTTGCAAAAGAGTTGTTAGTACCTGACCTGTTTTTTAAATTAAATATCGTGTTGTATGATTAAAATATGGCACAGTTATTTGAATTTGTTATTGTCCCATTTGGACATTAAGTTTATTCGACTGCTGAAGCCACAGATTTTATCTTCTTCTTTTCGTGCGGTTGGTGACTAAACTGATGTCAGAATTTTAAAGCCGCCCATGGACCTCTAACTTGGCTTCACATACCGTCGAGAAATATCTCTCAGGCATGCCAGTTTCCTCACGATGTTTTCCTTCGCTGATTTTGAAGCAAGTGATAATTATACAATACGCACATGAATCCGAAAAGTCCAGAGGTTTGAACTTGAGACCTATGACTTGGCAGTCTGACGGTCACACTAGGCTATACAGATTTTATGAAAACAAAAACTTTTGAGTTTACTAAATCCGTTTTTTCGTACATCGTAAAAGAATATTTGGATAAGTTCTATCTTCTATCGAATCTTTATAATCGAAGATCTCAATTCACTGAAGTCGTTTTTCACGATAAGCTTTGTAGTATTTAGATGACCTACATTAAAGATCTCAATTCACTGAGGTCGTTTTTCACGTTAAGCTTGTAGTATTTATCCTACGCGTGTAAAGTTACTGGCAGGCCGGCTCAGGCCGCCTCGCTTGTCACCGATACATAGAGCCCTTTATTTATGTCACGACTATATAACACTATTAAATAGGCCACCTATATCAGTTTCTTCCACTTACATAATAATGAGAATAAAAATAAAATATAGGGGTTTACGGGGGCGAAATATCGATTGGTCTCACATCTGGGAAAATTAGTTTTCTCCGTATTTTCACCCGAGCAGAGCTCGGTCGCCCAAAGTTTAGAACAAGATATTGAATAAATAACATAAGAATAATGACATTAGAATAATGACATGGCAGCATGGAATAAGTAGGTATACATGGATTAGTATGAATTTTCCTATACTATTAAATGAGCATTCTCTATTTTCACCAGAGCAGAGGTCGGTCGCCCGGGTACTGTTTTCTATAATACAATTTATGTTGTGCGGGGTATACTTAAAGCTCTTCGGAGTACCTACACAGCAGCAGTACACTAGCTGTCAAATATCGTGTTTTCTGCTACGATTGGTTGACCAAAAATAAATAAATTGTATAATCAGCCTTTAATGCTCCCACTGCTGGGACATATGCCTCCTCTCTGTGAGAGGGAGTGGGCCGTAATCCACCACGCGGGCCCAGTGCGGGTTGGTAGGTGTCACATGTCTTTGAATTTTTGGTTCTAGGAAATGCTGGTTTTCTCACGATGTTTTCCTTCACCGTTTTGAGAGTGATGAAATCCCATCAAAAACATAAATGTGAAAATGGGAGCCAAATTCCATAAATATGGTTGTCGACTTCGCCGACAAAAGAATTGAAATCTAAATGGGTGCCAAGTTCTGTAGATAATCCTGAAATTTATTTATAAGAACATGCAACTTTCTAAAATAAAATTAAAACACAAATTCTTGTTTTTTCTGCTATAACAATGTTTGCTATTTAAAAATATTACTTCTTAAATTTGAACAGTCGAATTATTTACACAAAGCACTTAGGATAAATTGAAGCTCAAGATTTGACTTGGCTAGTTTTTACATACAAGTTATCTTATATTTGGCTAATCAATTTATCATCTTTATATTTGTCTACAGTGTCGCGGTGCAAAAGAACTATAACAAACAGGGTAACTTTTTTATGCTGGTGTGCATTACAGCTACGTCTTACACTCGCGCCACGTCATTGTGCTGTAATTTTACTTTTTTAGTGTGCGTGCATTAAGCGGCTAACAGTTGGACGCTATTTTTTTATCGAGTTTACAGCTTTGACTGTCTACCTAGGCATATTTAATTATTATTATTTAATTTTAAGTAGGCACTCAACATCAAATAAGTAATTCATGATGTGCTTACCTGTAAGAAATTTGTACACTAGTCTATAAGTTTATTGCATGTATCTCATATCTTTGTATCGGTGTACTTAATTGTTGGTAAGCCAAATAAATAAAGTAAAATATTCATATCTTTGTTCTTTATGTTATGCGCAAGTTACTGTTTCTTATTGTAACTGTTTACAGCTTTGACTGTCTACCTAGGCGTATTTATATATTTGTTCTTTATGTTATGCGCAAGTTACTGTTTCTTATTGTAACTGTAAGGTCAAAATATCTTCTTTCTCTAAAATTTCAGCTTGCTGGTAAAAACTAGCCAAGTCAAATCTTGAGCTTCAATTTATCCTAAGTGCTTTGTGTAAATAATTCGACTGTTCAAATTTAAGAAGTAATATTTTTAAATAGCAAACATTGTTATAGCAGAAAAAACAAGAATTTGTGTTTTAATTTTATTTTAGAAAGTTGCATGTTCTTATAAATAAATTTCAGGATTATCTACAGAACTTGGCACCCATTTAGATTTCAATTCTTTTGTCGGCGAAGTCGACAACCATATTTATGGAATTTGGCTCCCATTTTCACATTTATGTTTTTGATGGGATATCATTACTTTTTGTAAAGAAATTATTATTATTCGTCAATCAAACGTGATCTATTAAATTCTTTTTGTAAATATGCGTAGCAATATTTTGTAAGAATGTAGGTATTTCTTTCGTAACAATTGTTACAATTTTCCGCAATGATGTCAGATCGCTGAGCTGGCGCGGCAAGTATTATTATTAAAAAAAAAGTGTACAGTCGGGGAGCCTTATGTCGTATGGTATTTTACTGTGGGGTCGGGCTGCTGACATTGAATCCATCTTTATTTTGCAAAAGAGAGCTATCAGAGCCATTTATAATCTACGTCGCCGCGAATCTCTCAGGAAACTTTTTAAAAGGATTAATATTATGACGGTACCTTGCCAATTCATTTATGAAAAGATTATGTATGTAAGGAAAAATCCACATCTCTTTAATAAAATAAGTGATAGACATAATTTTAATACTAGAAATAAAGATAAACTAGATCAACCATTTTTTAGATTATCTTAAGTACATACATCTTTTATGGGGTACTGTGTTAAATGTTACAACAAAATACCTTGTGACATTTTGCAATTAAATGAAAGAAAATTTAAAACTCATATTAAAAATACACTTTGTAAACAAGCATATTACAAATTAGAGGATTATATCCAAGATAAGAGTGCTTGGAAACATGCTGGTCCTGCTCCATAGGACAATTTAGAATCAAGACAAAATCAAACTGTTTGCTAATTTAATTGTAAAATTTATTACTTTGTGTTTTATGACATTGATTTTACATTCTGTGATTACTTCCTCACACACTGACTTATTAATTGTAAAATTTTAGGAAAATCGTCTACTTTTACAATGTTTGTAAATATGTGAGCACCATGTATCTATCACATATTAAATTATCTGTCGTTGTTTCATTTTTAATTCTTTTTACCTATTGTGGTATAGTAATTTTATTCTAGGTGCACCGTCTTCACATATAATTATTATTTAACAAATGTACGTACATATACAAACAATTGTAAAACATTTTAAAAGAGTAACGGTGGAGTTTCTTGCCCATTCTTCTCCATACGAAAACTACCTTTTGGAAGGGGCGAATAGAATCAATTTTATTATTTTGTAATTTTTGACGTTCAAAAGTGCCATACATGGGCCTATTTGAAATTAATGATTTGACTTTGACTTTGACCCCGTCAGGAACAAAGTTCCTTCTCACGTATGATTTAATTATTTAATTTTTACAGCCGCCCCTTTTTTTTTTAAGTATCTTCTCCCGCTCTGGGCGGAGCGGGAGGGCGTATCAGACTCTTACTGACTAAAACCCACCCGTGTTCCTTCGGTTGCCCTGTTGCCGGGGGCCACGATTTCCCTATCGGTTTTCTGCGAACCCCCGACAGGCATTGGCCCTAGCGGATCCCGTCATTTCTGCTGACATCTCTTTGAGGCGCGCGTGGAACACAACGCGCCGTCGACCCGGGCTTGGTCCTTATCGGACGGCGAGCTACCCATTGCTCACCGTTCGCAAGCCCGCGCCTACGGTGGCCGAAAATCGGCTCGCGATTCCCGCCCTGGGCGTCTCCTCCTGCAGCGGTTAGGGGCGTGAGGGCGCGAACTTTGCCTCTACCTCACGCGTTCCGCCTCCTCCTTCGCGATCATTACCGCTTCGCAGAAGGAGGTGACGGCCTGCCATTTCCTCTCGCTCCGTACCATGGCCTGAACCAGGGCCGGACGCGAGAGATCACCGCCGCCGTTGCAGCCGCCCCTTGGATTTACATTTTGACCTCACTATGGACTTAACTATTCGTAAGTTTATATAAAAAATTAAACGACAATAGTCCCTAAAACAATAGTCATACGATCTATCAATTCAAAAACGTCTCAAGCATAGTACCAACCTACCAACTACCTTGAACATACCAACCTGACGTTTGTAACAACGTTTTTCGAGATCAGAGAATGAATGAAATGAATTCACTGCCGCCTAACATTAGGGACCAAGATTTTGACACGTGACACATCAGTTGATTCGACGGGGTGTTTTGAATTCAGTCATGAAATTCAGGAATTTACATCAACTTTTGGCATTCGAATCAAAAATGTATAGTTAGCTGTCAAATTATAAGACGCTGGAGATCAGCGCCATCTGAAGTGAGCAAGTGGCAGTTTTTAACCCCATTTGAAAATTTGTCGTCATGACTGTCATTTTCATGGTTTTCGGGAGATAGTGCTGATATCGAATTAGATGGACATTCTGGATTTTAAGATGGCGGCTATTCCAAATAATAATAATATTGTAGATCAATTGTTATAGACATCAATTTCATGCCAATACATGCCAAAACTTGATAATCAAAATCCGTAAAAAAACGGACCTCTTAATTTCGTCAAGTTCGTCTGTCCGTGCGTCCGGATGTCATACAGTCATTTAACATGGAGACTATTTACACTCTATCGATGAAAATTTTGAAAAAGGTGTATTTTTTGCACCGTTAAACAATGGTGTAGTGAAATTACGATAAACATAATAGTGGGGGTGGCATTCTCCATACTTACATATAACCGAGAGATGAAAAAAATCTATGCATATAAAGCGTGTATTGTTGGATCTCATAATTAAAATGTTAAGATGTTTCTAAGTGACTTTGCTTTTGAAGTCAATAATTTTTGAGATACAGTTTATTTTCGGTTACAACCGCAGAATTAACTTTGTTTGTTATAGTTTTTTCGAGAAATACAAACTTATTTTTGCAGTCGATAAAATCGATACTATGCAATGTTTATGCGTAAATATTCATCCCAATTACGGAACCCTTCACTGTGCGTAGTCCGACATACACTTGGGTAGTTTTTTTTAAATTTCGTTTTGAAACTACCTCAAAAATAAACAATTTCTATTACTCGAGTAAGATTATCCTATTAAAAATAAATACTATCAAACTCATACAACAAAAAAAAAAATGATTGTTGGTTTTATGAAACCACGGTAAAAGTGAAACTTTACACGGTCAGCTGCTGCGAACTATAGGCGCCGCCATATTGGCCTTGGCTGCTCTGACGATCGCCTTTCACTTTATCCCTACTCCGCGGCCGACCGACACGCGACATGCAACACACAGACGAAAAAGTTTGAGACGATGTAATAAAAGTTTCAATTTAAAAATATAGACGTCATTTAAAAGTGTTTGCGGAATACCTACCTAATTTATATAATTAATTTAACATCATTCCCAAACAAAATTTTCTTAAGCCTACCTAAAAAATGTATACTAGGCATTCTATATCAGAAAGTATCAAAAATAAAATCCACAGTAAATAATTGTCCAAAAAATTAAAAATAATTTTGAACAACGTTCCGAATTTAAATTCAAATAAATAGAAATAATTCGGCGCGAAATTCAATAAATGAGGTAAGTATCTATCCTCGTTCTATGTGTTGACTCGTTTTATATTGAATGTCCTAAAAACGATTAAACACTAGAAAAGTATAAATAATTATTTTAAACAATGTTTATTGTATTTAATGCTTAAAACAATTTTATTTTAATTTTCAAGTATAGATTTCAGTCATTCGACATAATTATAAATTAATCGAGACAATCAAAATTGAAAAAAAAAAAACGTTTGGCATAATCGTTTTCGCACATCATTACAATAAAAAAAAAAACAATGATCGACGATTTTTAACACAAATTGAGTAGTAGTAATGAATATTACGTGTTATTGAACATGTGTTCGTATAATAAGTAAAGATCTGGGCATTTTCTAGTTACTTATAATATTTTTAATCACATTTGTCACATTTAAAGTCGTATCAGATATGTGTATGTGTGTTAATTGTGAAAAGTTAAAATGTAAACACGCACGATTGGCGCGAATCTTCGACTTTTGATATCAAAAACTTCATTACTACTACTTATTTAACTTGAAAAATGGATGAATTCGTCAAATAATTAAATGTTGTAATAGTCGCTGTCCTTATGGTGGAGTTTGGATGTTCGCAATCCCCAATTTTTATGTTTTTTAGCCTCGACCTCGACTGTCATCAAAATGGCGATTATCGCATTTACAGACTTGAATTTTATAAAGGTAAATTAATAATCTTGCGCGCTAAATATGAAAGATTTAATGGCATAAACATTATTTTAGCCAACTCTCTTAATTAAAGATGAATAATCTCATTGGCAGCAGCATTTTCAGTGCTTCTATAGGAAGGTTTACTTTAACAAATAACACAACAATACCTAAATACTAAAAACATTTTATTTCTCATAGAATTTAAAACGGCTTCAGCTTCATTCTCATAACGTAGTCATGGTATGAAAGCAGCGTAGCCAGATTATTGTTTTGATCTATTATGGGTAAATCTTTTACACTCTAGGGTGGCTCTGTTTTTATCATCACTTGCTTGCCTATAAACATCTCTGGTAGCAGCCTCTCTCAGTAAGCATGACAAACTTTATCCAAATGTATACCTAACCTAGAAAGTAAGAAAATACTCTTATTGTTGTTTATTTACTTTTGTATAATAATTATATCACTCATAGTAATTCTGCCATTTTAAAAACACTAACCTGATGACTTCTGTGACTTGCAGTTGACATGCCACATACATAACATAATATGCTTAGATTTTGCTGAGCAAGTAATACTTGGGATAGAGTTGTAGATAATATAATCAATAATGTCAAGTCTTGCAATAACACATGTCATCGTCATACCTGAAAAAGGTAAAAAAATTCAGTGTATTTACTTATCCTATATAATTACATCATACTATAGACATTTACAGCTGACGACGCGCGACGTACCCCTGACTGAACATAGGCCTTCTACTAATAGGCTGCTAAAATCAATGAGGTTATACAATACGACGGTGTTTATAAATATTTAGAGAACATAATAAACTTACCCAGGGCCATGGAAAGATAAGCAATAGTTCCTCTGGCTTCAATTTAAATTGACAGCATTAAATCGTAACGTAATATAAGTATAAAGTAAATACGGAAAAATAAATTCAAATCAACGTAAAACAAACAGCTAACAATGCCATTGATCTGACAGATTTTTTTTGACAGTTTGACATTATGCATGGTGTCAGTGTTACCAGGTTTAATTATTTTGGTAATCGATTGACGAAATCGATTGGGTGATTATCAGTGATCGGAGTAGGTAGATTGATTTTACGTACTCGCATCATGAATAGTCATAGAAATCATAACATGGATAAGCCTTTTTTCCGGGATTTTATTTTGGTACTTACGGGATTGAATCAAATATTGTTAAAGTAAGGATTTTTAAACTACTACATTAGAAATTTATAGAATGCGATAGATAAATATTTAAAATATATTATATTGTTTTATAGTATATCTATCCTTTTCTTGGAGTCCGATCACCTATATACTATTAAACAGACAGCAAAAGGGTTGAACATTTCTTATTCATATTGATGTATTCTTTATTCTACACATTACAACATTTGAAATTCCTTAAAAATCTTAATAATTTCAAAATCCCGGAATCCCGGAGGCGTATCCATACTAATATACGTGCCAGTTCATTGACCTCAAATCAATCTACTTACTCTGATCACTGGTAGTTTATAAAATAACATTACTGCCTCGAAACACTTTTAAGTTGTTGAGTATATTCAGACCATATAATATTTTATTTATTGTAAAATCATAATTTTACAGTATATGAGTATAATAAATAGCATTTAAAACATACTCGTGTAGTGGATACTCCACCTACTCCATGTGGGTTAGTATCGATATTTTCAATCGATTACAAATTATTTTATTGGATTAGTCTGTCATCTGGCAACATTCAGGTTACGATTGAATGGCGGATGTAGTTCTTTAAGTATCAACAAAATAAATATTTATTAGGTTCTCTAATGCTAGAAGAAATAAATTTTCATAAAACGACTTGAAAAAAATACGACATAATTTTTGATAAATAAGCTTTGACACAGTATCATACCATGGGCCTGCTTTCGGGAAATCTCTTTTCAACTTTCTAGGTCACCCGGAAATGGGTTAAATGTTTTTGATGTCTAGTGACGGGTCGTTGATAAAAATGCCGATTTTTATACGTTAATATCTCAATAACCGTTTGAGTTTTATTTATGAAATTTGGAGTTCTAGTTAATCTAAGGGGTTTTTATAAATAAACCAAATTTCATGAGTCTATGTTACATAGATTTTGAGTTATTAAGGGGTCAAAAGTGGCTCCAAATGGTTCGTGTAATATAACACACTGCAGCCGTGTCTTGCCTAGTACTTGGCTCGACACGCTGCCGCGTGTCTAGATAAATTTACATAAAGTGCCTGTATAGAGTCTACGATTCGAACCTACGACCTGCAACTCTTAAGCCGCGGCCGTTTCCATTGGGCCACCACTGCTCTTTTATCTTTAAAATAATAATAACCATAAATTTAGTATACAACATGTAAAAAGCCCTGTCCAATTCGTGAGGGTATTGTTAGGTATCGTACTGAGAGTCTATTTATGTGGTAGTTTTCAGAAAAATGGAAAAAAAAATCGTCTACATTTTTTTTCAATGGAGAATTTTTCCGGTTTATAACATGAGGCGCGGGCGGCCGTCGTTTAGGCGCCATCTCCACGAACGAGAGAATCGCGGCGATAATTTCGCTGTGCCTTCAAATTCTCGCCGCGATGATATCGCCGTGTGGAGATAGATTCATAGAGTGCCTATTGAATTTGACGGCACGACGAGACTATCGCCGCGATTTACTCGCTCGTGGAGATGGCGCCTTAGCGGGTGTCTACAAGTCATAACTTATGACCCCTGTTGAAAATATGCTCATTTTTAATGAAATTGGGATATTTTGGCACAAAAAATGTGTTTATTAAATAGTAATAACTTTTTTATTTTCAATAATAATTAGATTTTTGAAGTGAAAACTTCTTTAGGCGCTTTGGGCAACTTTGAGATGGGACTAAACCATTGATTTCGCGACACTGTGACGAGCTTTTGACCATGAAAAAGACATTAACGCGTTGATTACCGCGGTGCGATTTTTTTTCAAGTTTTCACTTCTGTCGGCACTGAGGAGTGCTGGAGTGCCACTGTTTTTATTACTTTTTGGTAATGTTATTGCAGTAGCTATGAGCTCCTTTTGGATCGGACAGAGTTTTTTTTACATATTGTATACTAGTATGACAATGGTGCCGATTCTCTTGTTCACAAACTAAACTAAATTTAAGTTCAGTGCATCTTTTTCTTTCTATTTCATTAAGAAAAGGACAGAAGATAAATTTTAGTTTAGTCCTGTCAAATTAATCAGCGCTTGACGTAAATTGACGTAATTTTAGTTGGCAAGTTTTTAATCACGTCTAAACTTGTATGGAGTAGTGACAGGCGCTGATCAATTTGACAGGACTAAACTAAAATTTATCTTCTGTCCTTTTCTTAATAAAATAGAAAGAAAAAGATGCACTGAACTTAAATTTAGTTTAGTTTGTGAACAAGGGAATCGGCACCAATAACCAATCATATTAGATGACACGAACTTCAAAAATTTAAAAAAGACAGTTAAAATTCAGACGGACGTTAGAGAAATAAACCAATCCACATAAAAAACAGAAGAGACACTTCATCTGAAAAGTGGTTCCAATCTTCCTTCAACATTTTATTTAAGCGCACCATTTCAAAGATGTCGTCGCGAATCTCAGTAACATGTTCTGTTCGTCCATAAAACTTAGTGATACTCTTCATCTACTTGCGTTTGACAAGATATTAATGGTTTCTGTAAGTGGGTCAAGTATCCATATAAAAAGGGTTCCCTCGACGACCATAAACGAGCATCGAAAGGGCGCAAAACATTAATACAGTTGGAGACCAGTTTTTGTACTTGGTTTTGAACAATGTTCATTTTGATGTGTGTCCCGGTCGTTATGAAGTGCCATTTGAAAATGGAATAGAGTATTTCGTCGCTGTCTTGTTTTGACAATCATATTTTCATTTTCAAGTTAATGATTAAAAAGATAAATATAATTAAATTTTTAAGTTATCATAATAAAATTATATATATACCCTAATATTAATATTTGTAATAGATAAATGAATGATTACTGAGAGAAATATTTTTATTACAATAGATATTTACACACGATATTTGTAAAGGTAGGATAATGTAAGGCCAACCCGGCGGCATAAGTCGGCGGCATGTGTGGATGCGCCATAAGGTTTAAAGAACTTATTACTTATGTATTTGATTTTATTTTATTTTTGGTGGCGCTACTTTGTTTTTGGGTTTTGACATACCGTTCTTAAATTAAGCTTCGGTGCTTTAGTTAAATCAATGAATGCAAAAGCTTAGAGAAGCTAACCTGCCTTTTTAATAAAATGTCAAGCTAGATGAATTAAATTGTATTAAAACGTCTTCACCATGAGGTCACGTTTATGAGATGTCACTCACTTCTTCATGACGAGAGCTTTCGCTGAAGATTTGACATTTAATTTCCTATGAAAGCAGTGATCTACAGTTGACACAAAGTAAGACTATGGAGGGATCAAACACCGAGTATTTGGAGTAGGTACTAGGTTAAAGTTCACGGCATATTCAATTCTTTTGTGTTGTGTGTGTCAAATCTGATTTCGGACATTTGAACGGTTTCTGACAAAAAAAAAACCTTCGAAGTTCGATCACGCAGTTATGGAGGACAAAGTCAATCGATCATGGGTGAATAAAAATTCGAGAGAAGGTTCGAATTTAAGGCAACCCAAATAGCAAAATGCAAAAACCCGTACAAAATCAGAAGCGTTTTCCAACCGACAGCAGATGGCATAACATTATCAGTCTTTTTATTCAACTTTGTTCGAAATGTAAATTCAAACTTATTTTTGAATGCACTGGCTTAAAACGTTCTTTTTCGAATTTTGATTTGAATTAATTTTTTTAAATGAGCAATATTTGTATATCTTATATATAAAATTCTCGTGTCACAATGTTAGTTACCTTACTCCTCCGAAACGGCTTTACTGATTTTTACCAAATTTTATATGCATATTCATTAGGTCTGAGAATCGGCTACTATCTATTTTTCATACCCCTAAGTGATAAGGGTTGTCCACCCCAAACAAATAATTGGCAAAACAACGTTTGCTGGGGTCAGCTAGTAGTTATATATTTGTAATCACGTTCTCAAAAACGACTCGAACGATTTCGATGAAAGTTGTAATATTAGGGTTTACGGGGGTGAAAAATTGATCTATTTAGCTAGGTTAAAGTCGCTTTTTGTGTCTGTCTGTGTGACCGTGATGTTCTTCTAAACTACGCAACGGATTTTGATGCGATTTTCACCATCATATTGGGAATTTATTCCGGAAGATTTATATATATAATATATTAACATTAAACTTGCATATGAAAAACAAACTCAATGTTTTTTCAAGAAGTAAAACCGTGTCAATCATACGCTTCGCGAGAATGATGGCGCCATTTTTGTTTATTAAATTAACGGTATATTTTAGTTTACTTGAAGTCAAAGTTACGAATCCTTTCAGAAAATATGAAAATGGGTTAACAAAATACGAAATTTGGTAAAACATCTTTGACGTATAAAAACTTCGTCAGCAACTAGAGAAAAGGGACGGCCCTTTTTACGGTCCTCTATGCGATTCTTCGATCATAAACTCGTAAAAAATCGTGTAATAGAGGTTATCATTTTCTCGTTTTATCGATAGTTATGGGCAAAAATCAATAAATACCTACATATCATTGAGATTGAATTTTCTGCGTTTACGGTCGAAGATAGATGAATTTCCTTTACATTTTTTTATGTGTAACATCTTTCGTCTCGCTTTCCAGCAATCTGTGAGAGTGATTTCGTGAAAAGGGACGGAAGTTTGTAACAGGAAGCCGGGAGAGCGCGCATTATTTGATTTGACCAAAGAGCGCGCACGGTGCTAGATTTGGCCGTCAGATGGTGGTAGTACACACGGCTACACATCAAGCTGTAAATTTCCAGTTTATGCTGATCTCGTATTGTAAGGGATTTCCGTACAATGCGAGGTCACCTTATACTGGAAATGTATAGCTTGATGTGTAGCCGTGTGTACCAACTCATTTTCCGAGAGGTTGGTACTGAGAGGTAAATGGTACTGTCAGCCAAGATGTCAAATGTTACACATCATATGCGACTAGTGTAAGGCTCACTCGTTGTTTTCCTCAGTTATACTATAGTACCTGGACGACCGAGCTCTGCTCTAGTGAAAATGCTCATTTAATTGTATTGAAAAGTTCATACTAATTCCATGCTGCCATAGTAGTAGGTACTTACTAATTCCATGCTGCCATAGTAGTAGGTACTTACTAATTCCATGCTGCTATGTCATTATTTTAAGCTAGCTATCTTGTTCTAAATATTGGGCGACAGAGCGAGAAAACGAATTTTCTCAGATATGAGACCTAGCTAGATCGATTTTGGGGCCCGTAAATCCCTACATTACAACTTTAATCGAAATGATTAGAGCCATTTTCCAGAATGTGATTACAACTATATATATTTATTCAAACATTTCTCGTTTAACAGTATAGGAAGTAGGGGCGTGAATACTTTTTATAATCATTTTCAGCTCCAGAACGCTAACGCCTTATTTTTTAAGACACAAGTGACATCTTTAACGACTGGCGGGAAAAGATGAGGGTATGGTGTGACATAATGGCTTTATAGGCAGTTTCAGGCGGGGAACGTCTTGACTTGATTGAATAGTCGTTTCTCTGTGTATACTTTTGTAAATATGTATGTATTCAGCAGTTTTGTGATCACATTTTCTGAATAGGGAGGCGTTATTTTTTAGATGTGTGTAGAAGTGTATTTTTGTTAGCCGCACAGAATTAACATTTAGATCAACTTACAGAAACTTGTTATTCCTATACCTAGTTACGTATTCGCAAATATAGACAAACATTCAAAATTCCTTTGAGCACTATGAGCCTACAAATTAATTGCCAAATACTTATAACGTCCTTTATATTATTTACCTTTTGCAAATATGACCGTAATTAAGTACACAATATAAAACTTAAACGTATCCGCGTCGCGAACAAACGCATCACGCTCGGATTCACTCGATTTAACTCATTGTAATGACCTGAGAGTAATGACTGGCATCAAGATAAACTGCCACTTTCGGTCCTCAGTCGCACGGCAGGAAAAGAGGGCTATTTAAAAAAAGAACGAGCGAAATCGGTCGTCTTATTAGCATACATTTAAATTCCATTTCAGTTTCATCCAACCGTTTTTCTTTTTCCATTTTTAAATTCAAAATGGCCTGATTAAAAAAATATATGGCCAGTTCATCAAAAAGGCAGCTGACATGGGACTTCCTTTGTCTATGGAACGCATTCAAAGTTCGTTGATGTATGACTTACTTCTGACCCCTGTTTTGTACAAAAATGATTTAGGTATTTCGTAATGTTGCTTTTAGAATCCACCGAGGCATGGTATGTTATGGCATATGTAGACCCTTTAGTTTAAAACCACATGCTACTCTAGGTACTGCGTGCCTTTTTTCCGTGCGTCGGACTAAATTCTATGTGAAAAACCTTCAACTTCACCGGAGATTTAGAATAGATTGTTTCCTATTTCATTTCGCGCTAAATAAATTGAGGATTTTTAAACGGTACAAGGTGTCTTAGAATATTATTATCTCCGGTAGATCAGACTTACATCACACAAAACATAAATTAAAAAAAAACTACAGCGTCCGAAAGCAATTTTTCTCTATTAGCTCCATCATTAGTCGGACGTTAGCCTTATAGCGAAAAGTATCATTAGTTCTCGAACAGTAGAGATTATTTTGTATTACTCCAGCCAAGGCCAAACGAAATAAGTTAGGAAATTACTTCGTTGCAAGCTTGTTACCTTGCAGCTACACTCCGGACGATGAGAGAATGCGTTCTTGAAACTTGTCAGCTGAATACAAAAGAATACGTGCTTTACGAATTTAAACTTTATTTGCTCCTAATCTTGTCCAACTGACAGGTGTCAGAAACGCATTCTCATGGTGGTTGGAATATAACTAGATTGTGCACATAATAAGTATTCCACGTTGTTAAATTTTAGGACTCAGTATTGAAAACTTTGTTGCGACAATAGTGTTGGATTTTTCCTGAAAAGGCAAACTGCTCGGAAAGTTTGGATGCTTTATATCTTCCTTAAGCTTTCATAACAGACTACTACATTTTTGAAAACGGTGAAAACTTTGTCGCAAATCTTCCTTACGAAGCGATTTCCAACGACTTTTCCTAACTGCACACAACCATTACCTTCTAAACTAAAAACATCATGGATCCAGTTTAGATGCTTTTCCAGGAGAAATGTAGAACATTAAAATGTCTTTACTCAAAAATGCATGGTCATTATTTTGACAACCTTGTTTGAGCAAAGTCGACCTTGCCGTTCTGTTTCAAGGAGCGGCCGACAAAGTTTTGCTGGCCGCTCTAACAGGCCGGCAAAACATTGCCGGCCGCTATTTTGACGTTTCAACGTTTTAAAAAATCATATGCAAAAAGATTTTATTTAAAACACAGCTGTTTGTATTTATAGAGATAGGTACAAAAAGATTTGATTCCATATTTGGCTGTATAGTTCCAACTACCATGGTTAAAAAAAAAAAAAACAAAGAAGTAACAAAAACACCGTTCAGCGAAAATTTTATTTTTATTTAGTGACTTTTTTGCTAAAAATGAGCTCTCAAAGCGAGAATTATTCCGATTCAATGTGTTTAACACCGCCAGACATTAAAGATG
Source organism: Agrochola lychnidis (assembly GCA_963680765.1). Taxonomy (NCBI): domain Eukaryota; kingdom Metazoa; phylum Arthropoda; class Insecta; order Lepidoptera; family Noctuidae; genus Agrochola; species Agrochola lychnidis. The sequence goes on along the minus strand of OY796868.1, from coordinate 8,116,076 downwards.
AAGCTAAATTAGTGGTTGAAAATTTAATACCGCGAAACTCAAAGGAAAAATATAAGCTTGCATATGAAAAATTTGTGCAGAGGAAAATCAGTAGGAAATCTAAATCTTTACTTGCTGGTTTTATTTAGATTAGGTACTTGCATTTTTGAGTAAAGCACTATACAAGCCTTGGCCCATTATGACTGCTTTGCTGGTCACGCTATGATTGCCTCGAGCTAGCCTAGCTACGCTCTAGGCCTTCCAGCTTGGCCATCATTGCAGCCCTTGCTGTCCTCGCTGTAAAGGCCTCGACCTACGGCCTCGGCCTTTATCTCAGCTCGTCCATCAAGTACTGCACGCTGACCGCGCTGTGTCGGCCTGGAGCTGCGCTACGCTGCGCTGTCGGCCATCATCAGCGCGACCAGCAAAGTAGTCATTATAGACCGTGGCAGTAATGTACTATTAGAAAACATTATGTACACTCCTTTTTGGGTAGTTGTGTAAAAATACGACTTACATTGCTACACTGTTCTACGACTTACATTGCTACACTTGTATCGGCGTATTCAATTGTTGGTGAGCCAAATAAATAAAATAAAAATAAAATACACGGATCTTTTGGCGTTTGAATGACGTTGACAGGATGGCGCTGTCGGTGAAATTTGGTGCGATTGTTTTGTAAAATTATTGAAAAACAAGATGGCGGCGCTAGTTCCGATTTTGGCCACGCGCCAAAAGAATCTTGTAGCGCTATATTGGTTTAGTCGACCTTGTAATTGATTTGCTACCCTAAGGTGATGGTGATACTGATGACATTTGCATTCCACGTCATAAAACAACAAGGTCTATTTGTCAAAGTGACAGTTAATTTTCAACCTTAGGGCGAATTTCACCAATGAAACTGTTTTTTTTTTTAGGTAGGGCATCTCGTAGTTGACCTCTGAGATATGACTACTTAACCTTTTGAACGCCAGCCAAAGTTTACCTAAAACACTTATTATGTCAATCTAATCTCAAGTGCTTTTGATTTTTGGGTAGGCCTTCGGAAAAACGGAGAATTCGTCAATAAAGAGCCATTAACACGGCATGTATTATACCTTCCCGGGTTCCTTGGGAGCTGTTTTACTTGTAAAAATAGATAGTAGCATTTTTTCTTAAGTTCCGCGGGTGGACGCGCGACTTGCTAAGGGTTAACCGGGCTTTCCTGTGAGTGCGAATGAAACTGAAGGCGTTCAGCATGTCTAAGCCACGTTCAAGAGGTGTTAGTGTCATCATTGTTGTGGAATATTGACAGTGCCAGCTCTTGAATGCAGTTTAAATGTCAATCGGCAATAAGTGAAGTTTTAACTATAGTTTGACCAATACCGCGCCTTAAGAAGGCGCGCGGCGAGACGGGGGAGCAGTGCAGGCCGCTAATTCGTCTTCGCTCTCGGCGCACGGCGTCCCGCCCGCCGCTCATTGGTCAACACTGCCCCCCGCCTCGCCGCGTATTCCTAAGGCGCGGTACAGCGGTATTGGTCAAACTATATCTTGGAATTGTTGTCAAAACAGGTAAAGGAATTACGACATCGACTACACTTGTAAACAGTTTCGATAAAAAGTTTCATAGAACTGTTAGTAACAGATAGAGCTTCACGTGAAAATAATCGCTTAAGCTGGTATAAATCAACATAAGTTAACAGGTACCCTCATCAAAATTAAGAATAGTTAAGGTCGTCGACCGGTTTCAAACTTACCACTAATAAGGTTTCAATAATCTGTCGTGCTACCTATTACCGTCAAGATTAAGGTAATAAATGCTGACGCACCCAATTTTAACTTTGAGGTAGAGACAAACTTTTTCTTGATAATTTTATTAATATATCCAATTTTCGTGTCAATCATTTCTTTCGATAGAGTGATGACTTAATCGTGGAAGCCCACATGTGTGGAAGAAGGCTTTCCAGAAGTGAGACAGCCTGCCATATTTACCTCAATCAATCTGCCTAGCCTTTTCCCAACTATGTTGGGGTCGGCTTCCAATTTAACCGGATGCAGCTGAATATCAGTATTTTACATAGAGCGACTGCCTATCTAACCTCCACCTCCTAGTAACACAAATAAGTAAACGATACCCCTTGGTAAGACTGGTTGTCAGATTTTTAGGCTTCTGACGACCCGTAACTACTGCCAAAGATCTACGAATGACAGCCGGGACCAACGGCTTAACAGAGCAGTGATATCCTAGTGGTGTGACCGTCGAACTGCCAAGTCATAGGTCTCGAGTTCGAACCTAAGGCACGCACCTCTGAGTTTTCGGATTCATGTGCGTATTGTACAATTATCACTTGCTTCAAAAACGGTGAGGGAAAACATCGTGAGGAAACCGGCATGCCTGAGAGATATTTCTCGACGGCATGTGAAGTCAAGTCAGAGGCCCATGGGCGGCTTTAAAACTCTGACACCAGGTTAGTCACTAACCCCACGAAAAGAAAAAGAACGGCTTAACGCACTTTCCGAGACACGGAGGGATCTCGATAAGTAATGGAAGGTCACCTATCCACGATTCGACCGCGGCAAGCGTAGCTTAACCTCGATCGACCTGTGCAGCTGTTATAATTTAGCAACAAGCCTGCCATATGTTTAAATCTTCTAAGTAGATTTTAACATCAAGATTTTCTGACAGCATTAACTTTTGTTGTAAACTCGCGAGAGCAACCGTAAAGTGCAAAGCGTGCTGAAGCGTGCTACGTGCATTACTAAATCGACTAAATACCTACGTACGAGTATCGAGTGTGACCTGTTTTCGATTCCTCTATACCTCTCGATGACACGGTCACCGTGTCCCAGTTAGTTACGTAACATAAAAAATGAGCGAGCCTTAAGGGTTTGCTACACGGCTGCCAACCGCGTCTCAACAGATGTGTCTTTGATGGTTTACAACCGTGTAGTTGGTGGTTTACGACCAAATTTCAAACAGCTCTGCCTGTCGCCAACCAAGGTCACCTCTGTCGGGGACGCGGTTGGCAGCCGTGTAGCAAGCCCTTTATAGTAATCGCATATAATGTGTAACATCTGACATCTCACCTTGGTAATAACCAACATTAAAGGGGCGGCGTCAAGGTCATTTCTGACGGCCAACTCTAGCACCGCGCGCGCTCATTGGTCAAATCAAATAGCGCGCGCTTCCCCGGCTTCCTGTTACACACTTCCGTCCGTTTTCACGAAATTACTCTCACAGATTTTTAGGGTACTTATATTATGTTCTGTGCACAGATTGCAGGAAAACGAGAGCAGAGATGTAACACATAAAAAATATAGTTACTGATACACTAAAGTATTGGCCTCACCTTTAAAATTAAGAAATTGTTTGGTGTTCTCGACAATGTCAGTAAGTATTACTTGATAAAGTTCAGTAATATCGTAAAACTTGCATCAAGGTCGTTCCGGCCCTCGAGTCAAGTTCACGGTCGTGACGTCACAGATAATACTTCAAATAAGGAGGTCAGCGGTTTTCATCAGCCGTTAACTGGTTCCAGCGAGTTCGATTGCGTCAGATTTCTTTGTCGTGCCCTTTTCGCCAGCCGAAGTACATGAGGCTATGGAACTTTTTAGCTTGGTTAACCTCCGTAGGTACATTTCCATTCATCTGGCCCCCGTTTTAGCAAGGTGAAATAATCCACTGTGTTCTGATTCCCAATATATCATCTAATTATTAAGTACTATTTTAGATTCTATTAGAACGCGTGATGATACTGCATTTAGTAACAGTGGCGGATCCAGGATTGTTGTTTGGGAGGAGCTTGACCCCGCTGAAGGTAAGTTTTAGCAAAGTAAACACTAAAAAGCACACATTTTATTTTGCTTAACGCATAACAGCCTACTCGGATTACTTTTCGCAAATTCCTCAATGACTTCGTTAGGTTGTAGACTACCAGAGACATCTCGGTGAGTATAGGTACATGGCGGCCAAACCTGGCAGCGTGAGTGGCAAAATGAATGGCGCGCGGATTCAAAATTCGTCACATAAACAAAATATCTTTAAAAAAAAACTTGAGAACATAATAGGTACTTATTAATGACAATTTATTGTACCTTTCTTTTTTTTTTTGGGTGCGAAGTTATCAAATAACTTCTCCCACTCTGAGCGAAGCGGGAGGGCGTGTCAGACTCTTACTGACTAAAACCCACCCGTGTTCCTTCGGTTGGCCTGTTGCCGGGGGCCAAGATCTCCCTTTCGGTTTTCTTCGCACTCCCGGCAGGCATCGGCCCTAGCGGACCCCGTCAATTCTGCAGACATCTCTTTGAGGCGCGCGTGGAACACAACGCGCCGTCGACCCGGGCTTGGTCCTTATCGGACGGCGAGCTACCCATTGCTCAATTTATTGTACGTTAGGTAGTGTAATGAATGATTGCTAAAAAGTTTTATTATAATAATATCAGATTCATTTTAAGATTTGTCACAGAAGAACTCAGAACCCCTCCCCCCCCTAGATCCGCTCCGCTACTGTTTAGGTAGGTAGTAATTGCTACAAAAATCATTCTGCTTCAAATTCCTTTCAGTAATGTAAGTAATAGGTGCCTATGTTGCCACGCCTGTAATCCCCAAAGAGGTAGGTACTTAGTGGCTTAATAGTATCTATTATGTAGTTATATTCCTAAATTGATTCGCAAACTAATTAATTATTAAAGCTGTTATGATGGGTTCAACTTTAGTTTCGATTACGGCACAATATTGGAACAAAGTAGCAACAATTTTATTATTTCCAGGCCTCGCCTGCCAGCGCGGGAATATTCCCGCCATTATGAAACACACGTCTATTTTGTTTATTGTTCGAACTTTGAACAGAAATGTTTGACTCTACTGAAACTATGGAACGTATTATTCAAACTTATTTATCGAATGTGAATTTGTTCATGAGCAATAAAAAAGTCTGTTAGCCAACATATTCAAATTACGAACAGATTCCGGATTCAATCGAATTTCGAATAATGATTGATGACTCCGTAATTCGAAATATGTACACCAGGTGAACCGTTACAGATATTGGAAGATAGATAAAATATTAACATAGGTATACCTACGTTATTTCAGCAAATATGCAGCAACTGATTTCATAGTATGCATGTATGCAAGATATTGTAAAATCGTAATGGAATCTGGACTTCTCAGTAATACGAAACATAAAATATTGATAAGGATGGGAAGCCCGATCGAGTTCGTTGTACGTAGTATTGAATATTATAAATAGCATAATGCATGTTGTTGGTCAACGCAGACGATGAATGAATTTTATAGATTACTAGCGGACCCGGCAGACGTTGTCCTGTCAAAACATTGTCCAGCGGACAAAATTGTGAATCTAAACCATTCCCAGATCCCCTTGAACACACACAAAAAATTTCATCAAAATCGGTCCAGTCGTTTGAGAGAAGTTCAGTGACATACACACTCACAGAAGAATTATATATATAAAGATTTAGTTCGAGAGATGGACGTAAGGAGGCCGGTACTAGGGACTCCGCAAAATATAATATAAATAAATACGTACTCATGTAAAGGCACGGAGCACAACGTAAAGATAGTAGGCAGCCTACAAATTATTTAAAAATACATTGAGAAAATTGCTTCCTAACCTATTATGGTGTTCGCTATCAATATTTTGACAACCCATCATTATAGACTTAGACAGCTGTAGGTAAATATTACGGCATTCTTTAACAAATTACACCAGTAGAATTATATTTTTCAATTAGAGTTTCCCCACGCCACGACAAAATTATCGATAACATATAAACCTATCAAGAAATATTTATAAATAATTATCGGCGTTACTAGTGACGTTATTTGCGATGAAAATAATATCTCTACTTATTTTAAATTAATTAATGACGTAAACATGTGGTTTATCGTTGAGAAATTTTGTTTTCAACCACGTAATTTTGTTTGTGAAATTATTTATTGCAAATACAATATTAGCAATACAATTGTGTCCGGTAGATTTAAATTTCGAAAATAGTACTTATTTATGCATAAAACTTACATGTTTAGGTAGCTTATTTGGTATAAAAACAGGACAACCGCTTAACGAAAATTTTAAGAAAATATATGCAACCTACCGCTGATTCATATTAATTAGAAATTTGTATTTCAAATTAAATGTTGCAATGCAAAATAAGAAACACTTGCTGTTCAAATAACTCGGTTTCTCCCCATATTATTCGAAATACCTATCGAAAGCTACTTATTTAGTCGAATAATACCGAAGAATCCAAGCAAGAATCTATTGCGCGAATGTTACGGACAAGCTAACTCGTAGCTGTAAAAGGCCAGTAAAAAAAGCTATTATGTACTGCAAGGGATCATTAACCTGTTTTATTTGCTCTTTTCATACCAGCTCTTGCAAACATAGGCTTCACACATACACCATTATAGCGTGCGATCCTAGCCTATACCATAGACTACAATGACTGGCTGGTGGGAACTGCTTGGCTTTAAACCCTAGTTTTAAAAGTTGCATAAAGTTAAGAGACGTTTAAAATGTACGGTTATACAGATGCTAATCATTACTTTACTTTAGATAACGTTTATAAATAAGGGGATTAATGTAGTATAGTAGAGAGAGAACATTACTATTCCAATATCAAAATCGATTTTATATTGGAAAAGTAGTTGTCTATTCACATAAAGGTTACTGAATCTATCTCAGAGCGTTGGCCAGTAATGTGATTTGTACTGCAGTCTGTTGCGCACATACTAGACTTTACGCTTTCCGATATAAACCGGACTTAAGTCCAAGCTCACCCCTAGTGGGGGAGAGAGGTGAATAAACTATTCATGCTCGGTCTTTGACATTGCAAACGCTTTAAAGCGTCCATAGTTCAGTCCTGCCTGTAAATATTCCTAAAATATATTTAATTAAATTTCAATAAGGGAAGCTGGAACGTAATTATTTTATTCATTGGAGAAGAAAATGGTTAATATCTTTGTATTTAAACGATAGGGTTTTCAGTTGGATTTATGTAGGAAGAAGAATTTTTGAATGTCCTGTAGATAATACTTACAGCTTTTTTCGTTTATTAAAGGTTCTAAGTTGGGGAATTAAGAACTCAAAAGATTTTCGAAACTACATACATATCAATTCCTGACCATTTAATTTAAGTAAGTATGTACTGACAATTGCCTTTAAATATTTGTAAAAGTATTAAATACTTGTGTTACCTATGTAATTTAGTTTCAATAAATAATTGTAGGCATTAACTCAAAACTTAGTGTTTCAATACTTTTAAAATTTTAAGTGAACCTTACCTCGTAACAACAGCAAACGTAGCGCCAACAGTTAATCCAAGATTAAAAGCGCTCATCCATAGTATAGACATGGCTACTTCTTGTAGTCAATACGTCCTCGATATCGACACCTAAGGGCACTTCACAACACTAGACAAGTGTCCCGTTCATCCCGTGACACGGCACAACACTGATCTATTCGGAATTCGAATTGAAGTAAAATAAAGTATGATTATGATTTGTGTTGTCTGTGGTCGTAATTGACAGTTGATTGATTTTTGATGTTCTTTCTATAACAGAATTTATTTTCAAATGATTTTTTTCGAGAGTCAAACTCGAGTGGAGCGTATATCGATGAAAGTTAACACTTTAGTTGATCGAGTAGCGAGTTCAAACGTTAGTGAACGAATGGCATGGTTGTTCTGTCCTTTACAGTATAAACCGGAGGTTGCCCCCCGCACTCCCCTATAGTAAACTTCGCGGTTATTTTCGCAATAATATTTCTCTATGGTGCAATTCTTGGCATCTGCCTCAATGAGAACATTGTGTACTTAGTTGTATGCACTTAGTTACTCGCAAATATGTGTATGTCAAATATGTCGGGAATGTTTTATATTTGTTTTGTTACAAATTAGAAAATTGACTGGTGCATGTAAAAATGCTAGATAAAATAATAAAACAATATTTATTGCAAACCATATGACTCGTAAGTCATAAGGAAAAAAACACAATATAATAAAATATGAATGAACGTGGTTTTCATTATTAATTAAATTCAATTTATACGTGGATTGCTGTCAAGCATATCGGGACTGTAAAAATATAAATAATGTAAAAAAGTTGAAGTAGGTATCTACGGTACATACCTACCTAATTAATTATTAAGTTCAGAAATGTTCTTAGGCAATAATACTAATAATAAAAGAAGTAAGTAATTAAGTAGGTACGTACCTACTCTAAAATCTTTTGGAATTACCAATAATATTTCCCGAATAGATAAATGACCTGTAATCTATTAAGTAATAGCAAGCAGACATTACGCAATACTCGTGATAAGATAAAGATACTAGAGGGCTTGACCTTGACATTAATTTGTTTAAGAAAAGTAGTTGAACAATACTAATGATCACAATTATGTTGGCACTTTTTTATTCTTGTGTTAGTACGTACACTGTAAGGACTATTCTTGCTTGCAGCGCTCGGCTGCTATAGTATCGCTTACCTACGAAATAAAAAAATAAAGTTCAATAAAAAACTGTAACCCGACTACGGGAAAATAAAAATGGCCGTCGTCGCATGCCATTATAATTTTGTAGGTGTTCCTGGCACCAACATGGTATACAGGCATGCACCCACGGCTTTACCTGGACCATTTTTGTACCTATGTCTTGATTTCTGTCTGAAATATTTGCTTGTTTCGTACTTTTTAGATCATTTTTATTTTCCCGTAGTCGGGTTACAGTTTTTTATTAAACTTTATTTTTTTATTTTATACTTTTCCGTTTTTACACTTGATAAACGTAAATAAGAGTAGAGTAATACAATAGTTCAGTAATTAACCTATTTTAAATTCCAATAGCAGTGCATAGTGCTTTGGACAAAACCATAGAGCGATTTATTTCAACGCCAACACCATTATCGATATCGAGCTTCGAAGAAATCCAAAATATAAATATTTCGTTGTACTTGGTTTTCTTCATAAGAGTGGAATTACAAATCGTTACTATTTATTAAGATTTGAATAACTGCACGTTGGTAACATCTTGCGATACTACGTAGCGCAGTCTCACTTTTGCTTGTTTTTAACGATTTAAACATATTTATTTACTTTGAAAATATAATATTATATACATATTTGTAATGTGCTCGTCAAGACCTTTCTTTTGATATCAAACATGTCATGATTATCCAATTTTAATTTTTTTCGAGGTTAGAAATTTACGTGTAAAGTCCACCAAATTAAATTTATGGAAAAATTATATAGCCTATGTCACCTGGACTATTATTACGTATCTATTGATACCTTATTCATCAAAATCGGTTTAGTAGTTTAGGCGCTACGGTGGAACACACGTAAAAACAAACATACATACATACAAACATACATACATAGACTGCTAAAATCATAACCCTTCCTTTTGGCTTTGCCGTAGTCGGGTAAAAAAGGGTCGTGTGCACGGGATTTTATTTTCAAAATGCTTAGATATGCGTTACCCCGATGGTACGTCTGACAACCAACCCAACGGGTATCGTATTTCCTAGTGACTGGATTGTGGAGGTCAGATAGGCAGTCGCTCCATATACAATGTGGAGACAAAAATACATGAAAACACTGACAATACTAATATATGAGAGTATTTTGGAACCATCAAATGAATCCTAGCATCGAAATTAAAGTAGTGATTTTTTCAAACAAACTAAATAGTAGTGATGTGCCGACTATGGGTTTTGCCAATCTTTGACTAGCTATAGTGACGAAACTATTGGATATATTTGATTGAATTTTCGTATGCGGACTAAGAACGTCATTAGATATACGTAGTTAAATTTATGGTCGTAATGTCGTCTCCACCTTGTAAAATTCTGGTATTCAGCTGCGTCCGGTTAGACTGGAAGCACAGGTCAAGCAGATGATGACTATAGTTTGACCAATACCGCTGTACCGCGCCTTAGGAAGGTGCGCGGCGAGACGGGGCACTGTGGGAAAGCCCCATACAATGCCGTCTCAAAACCGTTTTACGTGAAAGTCGTTGAAATGGAATAAAATTAATAAATTAATATAGTCTAATAAGTAAGCTTTCTTTTCGCAATTTTTTTGTTTTTTTAAATTTAATCATAATGTATATAAATAGGCATCAAAGCTAACTCATGTTCAATGAGGTAATTTAAACGCAATACGTTACTATAATTCAACGCCACATTACTCAAAAGTTTTAGATATAAATGTACAAGTATTATACAGTTTTGGAATGCTTATAATGTCCTCATAACGTTTAGTAAATAATATTATATACATTGGTTAATAAAATAAAATTAACCAATATAGTTTAAGATGGTATATTTTTTGTGTATTTTTTAGTTTTAACGAGACTTTTTCCCTTTACCGCTGCTTGCCGCTGTCGAGATATTTGTTCTAATAAGATCTTTGTACATTAGTATATACAAGGAGAAAATAAAAATTTGCGCATACTTGCGCTTTTTCTGACACGGGATCAAAACATATCGCGAGATAAAATTATATTTTTTTTTCATTTTCGTTTTATTTCTCATAAAATTATTTTTTATTTATTAAGGTCAAATTGATAAAAAGTTAATTACAGTGATGAGTATTATTAATGGTTTTTTGTGGTTTTGATACAGTTTTGATCACCTTACTTGATGAAATATGGCCAATTATCTATTAGGGTCGAATTAAAAACAGGTTGGTTATGGGAAGAGTGCAAATTATCAGTTTCTTATCTTTTTGCACATTGCACTATTTCATTGGTCAATAAAAGGAAGGCGAACCCTGAAACATTCACAGTTGTTGGTCAGATATTCAGTTGCCCTAAAAAGCAGTTATTGCTTATTTTAAAATATTCGCAGAAGTTGACTGATTTGAAAAATGGGTGAATTTGTTTGTAGTAAACGAGAGTTGTGCAATTTGTTGATAAATGGGCATAATGTAGAAGACTACTTACAAGAAAATTTCAATTTGTCACCAGAGGATATGGCTACTGTGGTCTCCTACATTCAAATAAACTTATTACTATAGTACAGCCCAACTGTACGTAAATAATTATAACGTATTATATGCCTTCCTCTGTGCATAAAATACTTATTTACGGCGAAAAAATCATTGAGTACTATGCTATTTTACCTATCGGACAATTGTGCGAAGACGCGCAAGAATCCCGAAATAAGGATTACAAAAAAATTTTACTTCATCATTCTAGAAAGTGTTCAAGAGCGGCTACCAATGAAGACGTGTTCCATACCTTATTGTACACTTCTGATCCATATATATCAAGTTTGAGAAATATCTCAGAAACAATATCGAAAGAACTTTTAGATGAAGCCAAGGCCCTTCTTGTTGTCAATGAAAATCTGTAGGAGCTTGCTAAATTGTGTACATATTTTGTTTTCTCGTTTGGTACTATGTATATTCCGTTTTATGTAAATTAAACAAACATATATTGTATTTTTTTTCATAAAAATGCATGTATTTTTTTAAGTTTTATTTTAAAATTAATTAATAAACAGAATTTTTAAAATCAAAATTATTTCCATTAAACTTTATACATCCAAGTATATGTGTGCAAAATTACAGCTCATTTAGTTTTGAAACAACTGAGATACAGAGTTTTGAGACGAAACATACGCGATTTTCCCACTGTGCGGGGGAGCAGTGCAGGCCGCTAATTCGTCAAAGATCTCGGCGCACGGCGTCCCGCCCGCCGCTCATTGGTCAACACTGCCCCCCGCCTCGCCGCGTATTCCTAAGGCGCGGTACAGCGATGTTGGTCAAACTATAGTACCTACGTAGGTAGGTAATACACTAATTTTGGCAAAGTAAAACAATTTCAATTAGGGTATTCCCAATACACTGTCACACCTATGATGACGCATAGGCTTAATTTGCTGATGAATTAAGTAATTGACACAATGGGTTTTAGTGAACATTCAGCATTATTGAAGGTCAATTGTGTAGTTTTAGTTCTAATAACCAGTTCGCATGTATGAACCTGGACGAAGCAAGAGGATAGGAGTACGAGACGTTCTGTTGTTTCTGCCCACCCACACTGGAATAAGGCATGAGTTTATCTATTTAAGACGCAGATATTTGCCAGTGACCTTGAGTGGTTAGCTTGCGTGTTCTGTACTGAGCTCACGCAACGCGTCGTACGTCCAGCCAGTAATAGGACTCGCCCATCAAGGAGCGCTGTCCCAAATTAGACGCATTATTAATTTATTATACATAAAACAAAATGTATTTTAATAAAACACGTATACTAGAACACAAAATTATTTTTAAGATGGTGAAGGTTTCAGAAAAATACGCTTGATAGATTATGCGTGATTCTCCGTTTTTTTTCCGCGTTAGACATAACTTTACAAATTAATTTCACTATGTAATGTAAACATAATCTAAAACATTCTTATATTAAGTTATTAAGAAAATGCTCTAATTTGACATTTATTTTTTCCAAAGCATTAACACTACTCGTTTAGACGTGATCTTCAACATAAAAAAATATTTAAAAGTCTGTTATCGTCGCCTGATGTATCTAATTTTACAACATTCAAACAATCACTTGGACAGCTAAACGCAAGAGTTATCTTATCCCTTTCACTAAATAATGGATCTGACCTTAGCCAAGGCCCAGAGCTATAATAAAAAGTAATAGTAAATACGATTCCACTAAGAATATTGAAAGACTAACCTAGCCTTAAAGTTAAGGTCGCGGTAATTACCTACTTTATTAAATAACTTTTGTTCAGTGGAAGAATGATTATCTACATTTAATAAATCAATTGCCGTGAGTTGGTCTAGCAAAAACTCGAAAATGTCTTGACTGATTGTGATGAAACTTTGATAAATTGTTGTGTGCGCAATGGAGGGGGTACCTAACAAAAAATAAAAGGCAAGTTGCAATGCCCTTTTTTTGCAATTTCATGCGTTGCAATTAAGCATATATACTAGCAGACCCGACAGACGATGTCCTGTCCGAATAGCGTCCCCTACCAGGTCCAATTGTATTTTCAAACCATCCAGGGACCCATTCAAATATACACACAAAATTTCATCCAAATCGGTCCAGCCGTTTAGGAGGAGTTAGGTGACAAACACATTTACAGAAGAATTATATATTTAAAGAAGAGAAAAGAAGTATACTCGGTTCCTTTTCTGGAAAATCAACGGGTCCAGGGCAAACAAAAACAAATACATATAATATAAGCCCGAAGGCTTAAATTCTGACAAATTGTATGATTCTATCAAATAATCGTCGAAACAAGAAAACTGAAACACCCGTTGATTTATCTTTTGTTTGTCTGAAGGTATTAGTCATCCTTAGTCAAACAACTAAATACCGAAATTCTGGTTTGTCTTTCCAAATGACCCGTATCCTATCCTCCATCAATATTTATTTTCTCTTCAATTTCAAATAAACTTTATCTCCGAAGCACCTTCACCGGTGACTAGCTAACTACAACAAATCGCAAATGGTAGGAGAGGGAAAATGGTGGCATTTTCCTTGTTAACTGTGGCACAGTATAATAAAGTAACAGTATATCTCGGCAGTGACCTTGAAATAATGACATACAGCCACTCGGTACATAAACCTTCCGCGTACGTGCGTAACTGCCGCGCATTCAATACTGTTGCGTACTGATATACACCGAGTTTTCTAAGCATGTTGTTTCGGCCGTTTTCTATGAAGATATAATACTGTTACTTATTCATACTGTGACTGTGGTTTGCCGGCCGAGTAGGCTGCACTTTCCAACGGTAAAACGGCTCGGGGAATAACCCAGTTTAATGATAACCTCGCTGCATCGTCTTGCAATATGATATATTTGCGCAGTTATGTAAGTCTTTGTGAGGAGAGTTGACATTTTGAGTGCAACGAATGTACACAAATACATTCGTAGCAATCAAAATCTCAACTCTACTTATATGTAACTAGTCTTAAAAATTAAAATATATAAAACTAACTGCGCCCCGCGGTTTCAACCGCATAAGTCTCGATCTCATAGGAATATCAGGATAAAAAGTATCCTATGTCTTAACCTAGATCATGGTCTACCCATGTGCCAAATTTCATGCAAATCTGTTCTGCCGTTTTGGCGTGAAAGCGTAACAAAAACATACAATTTTTTTTTTAAATAATATTAGTTTAGATAATAAATTGCTATTTTATGAGAAACGTATAGCTATCGTAGGTAAGTCTTAGAAAAAAACAGCCAAATAAGTAAAGTTAAGATGGCAGAAGAGTAGATTCTAGGAATTCAAGGAGGCCATGCCGAAGATGCTTCCGGTAGAAATCCCGGAACGCAACAAAGGAAGGACAGAAATACAGGTACGTTCTACTTGAGGTTCCGGAGCTCTTTGTTTACTGAGAAGAGGTACTGTATGGTCATGGTTCCATTCGGTAGGAGACCGATACATCAAAAATGCTTAAAAAATTGCCTCAAGATATTTCCAAGAATTAAAGCTAGCCTAGAATTCGTTTAGTTTTAGTTAGTTTCTGCGTTTTAGAGGAAACCTACACAAGGTACATAGGTTTCCCAAATCCCCAAGCCCCCAATATATTAATAGAGGAGGTGCCGGAAGCTCTCTCGTACAATATACCCTTGTCTCGACGTACCTCTAAGGCAACCGTACCGAACCTAATTCAAGTCGATTTGGTACCATCAGTGAATTGGAAACAATAGCTATGTCGTCAACAGAAGTATTTTAATATGAACTTGAATGAATGGATGGATATTGTTATTTACTAGTTAGTGGGTACCGACAGATAAGATATTTGAACCATATTTATTTTGAAATTATCACATAATAAGTTATACGTTACAGGCAGTGTTTGAGTTTGCTGAAACATTTATGAAGTACTTATTGTAAAATTACGCAATATTGTAGCTATTCTGGCCATTTTGAAATATTACGAATAATCAAATTTACCTAGCTATTGGACGAATTTGATTGTTCCGGATCAAAGATCACGATGTTCGACTTCATAAAAGGTACGATCGAATATCGACAGGAAAATGTAAGTACCTACCTACAAAAATATGACATAAACTTTTAGAGATTATGTATGAAATAACAGGCAGTTCATGTAACTAGGTAAATTAAAGCATAGTATTCATAAGTAATTATTAAGTTCAACAGTAGTAATTCTGATATATCGATTATAATACTTAGTAAAAAATATACAGGGTGGCAGGGACATCGACGCGAAAACTTTTACCATGGATTCAGTACATGATTCTGAAATTATTCGTCGTAATTTTTTTTTAAATCTGTTGTTTCATAGAAAAGTGTTTTTAAATAACCGAAGAAAAATTTCAACGCAGCGGGTTCAGAATCATGCACTGAATCCATGGTAATAGTTTTCGCGTTGATGTCCCTGCCACCCTGCATATTGCACCTGGACTAGATGGTGCAATCGCAGATGCAAATCCGTTTTACCTTGCCAGCTTAGTCTCAAGCCGAAATAAAGAAAACTGGCAATGTGCGTGTCGGATCACGCACTAGCCGCACAACGAAGGTTTCCGTAGTTGGGATGAATTTATCCCATCAAGCACAAACTTAACATTGTAATTGAAAAACATGTTTTCAAGTCAATAGACTTCTTATAGGTTTTCCCAGCGACTGATCAAGAGTTCTGACCGCCCTAGGCTAATTATGAGGACGCGCCCCCGCCAGCTGTGTTACGGACGGCCTAAAAAGTAGTAGGTGAGTAGAGTAGTAGTGTGAAAATTTTAACATGGTTCATACTACCTATAAAAGTTTTCAGATCGATCTGCAAGCGAAACTAACGTTGTTCTTTAATCTGCATGACATTCAACCTTAGGGTGCATTTAGTTTTAGTGTTTTGTCTCGGTCTAGTTGAAATATGTAGGGTAGATGCAATGATGCTAGATTAGTGCATGCGAAAACACGATTACAGCGCGCGCCCCCCCCGATCCTCGCGCCCTAGGCTGCACCGCTGCAGCCTAATTAGCCTAAGGGTTAATCAGGACCTGGGTTTTCCTATTATCTACGGAACCCTAAAACATATCTTTTCTTTTTCATACAACGAGAACCGTGCTTGGCAGTGTGGCAGAATGAGGTAACTATTAACATTACAAAAGAATGGCCCGAACCTCGATGACAGGCACTTAATACACGGTACTGTTATGTTATAACGTTATATTACTTTTCTTTTCACTGCAGTTTTAGTACAAAAGCCTCAAGAGGTCTACGTGATCGGCTGCACGTCCGCAGCGGGTACCTACAGCTCAGGGAAAGTGCTTGCTAAGGCTTGTATGGTGCAACAATTGGATAGCGGAAAATTGGAAGGCTGTGGCCGACTGACATGAAATCATAGTGAAATTGAACGACATTATGATTATCATACAAAGATGTATAGACAGGTTAAGTTTTATTAACTGAAATTACTGAAATGTTAGCAAATTCGTTGTAGGTACACACGGCTACACATCAAGCTATATATTTCCAGTATAAGCTGACCTCGCATTGTTCGGAAATCCTATACGATGCGAGATCAGCATAAACTGGAATTGTATAGCTTGATGTGTAGCCGTGTGTTCCTAGTTACTGCACGTATGTAAAATATTATCTCTTTTATTAATAATTTAAAAGAGATTCTTGGTATATCATCGTATTTTTTTTGTTTCACTCGGTCTTTTTTTGTAAAATAAAACAACCAAATCCTAAAACAAAGTTTACTTCCCAATTGTTAAATACAGGGTGGCAGGGACATCAACGCGAAAACTGTTACCATGGATTCAGTACATGATTCTGAACCCCCCTGCGTTGAAATTTTTCGTCGGTTATTTAAAACAAAATCTGCTGTTTCATAGAAAATGCAATACCTACGCGGTCAAAATGTATGGAACAGTAGATTTTTTTTGGTGGATGGTGGAAAACCCGTTAGCTGACGTATTTAAATACGCGATGGCTCCCATGCTTCACCTTTCACTGCATCAGCTGACGACCTTTCCACCAACATAGAGCCAGCTGAAGTTTTTATTTATTCAAAATAGCATGTAAACTATCATCTGACACATTTTCAAGTGAGAGGATATCACTGAACGAAAAAAATTTTTTGCATGTTCGTGTGACCAGCTGACGTGTAATCCACCACAGTACGGTCAGTTGACTTTTTTAATCTTCGAATAATTGCGTTAACTATCATTTAACAAATTTTCAGTAGGGAGGAAATGACTGAAAACATTTTTATTTTTACGTGTTTGAGAGGCTACCGCTGCCCCACCCACCCACGGAGCGGCAGCTGACGTTCACCATGCTATTTAATACAACTCTCTGAAGCATTTCACGAGTTATCGCTTGAGAGGAAATGACTGACAAAATATACTATCTGGCTCACGGACGATAAGTACTTTATTGTTGTTTTGATTTCCGTGTGAACTATATAGAGCTGTAAAACTATTTTCCCATCAGTCGTGCTGCGACTTTAGCGGCTTTCCTCCCATTTTTTTAAATAAATTACATTAATATAAAAGAGTATTAACAACTCTATATACTTGTACTTCCAAGTCGATTGAGAGTGTCCGGTCTACACCAGATGAAAAGGGCAACTGATAGAAATCCTACAAAACACGAAGTTTGCCGAAGTATATTAAGAAAATAGAAATACAGTACCTAGGTCACAAGTAGGTATTCACCTAGATAGAACCTTGCCAGCAACATCAAGGCAAGGTCTTGGTCGGTATATTTACCCTTTACTATTCAATGTCAAGTAAATAGGTACTCTATCATTGAATTTCCTGGTGAAAAGGATAATGGAAGAAAATCTTTTTTGGATGACCATCACTGAAAATCAGCGCTGTGCTGTGGGTCCCCCATAGCACTGCATCATGCTGAGTGGAAGCCTTCTTGTCACAGTCATGACGTGCAGCCGCCGACTATTTCTGTTTTGTGCTCGTGATTATATTTAAATCTATTGTGTTTTATTTTATTGCTCTACTCGAGTAAATATGTTAAGCTATTGCATACTTAGCTTTTATAGCGGGCTTTGAGCGCGGCGACTGAATCAAGAAATTCCGTAACGTAACGAAAATAAAACCTAACACCCCCCACTCCGTCTACCATGTAATGACGGTTCCCATGACAACGTGATGTTGTCATGGGAAACGTGATGTCGTTCCCATGACAACGTGATGTTGTCATGGAGGTTACAAATGCTATGCAATAGCTTTACCGCGGCAGTCCCCGAGTGCCACACGTTTTTTTTTTTATGCACGTGTTTCTGTGACAAATAAATGGTTTGTTGATTTTTACGAACTCAAAAAGATAGCTGCAAAGTTATTGGCTTCATCTACTTTCCTATCTTAAGAAACTGAGCTTATTTGTGGCACATACGCTATAAATTGCTCTCGAGTACCTGTTGAGATTGATTTATTAATATGGGGCTATTGGCCCAGCTCTCGTTATGAAGATCACGTTTATGCAACAGCTGCTTTAGATGCACATGCACCTCTTTACCTCAGTACATCTATGGAGCTAACACATGTATATCGCATTAAAACATGAAGCCAAGTATGATCAAGTGGTTTTTTCCCAGTTTCCAGATTTCCAGTTTATGCTGATCTCGCATTGCATAGGACTCCCGTAGAATGTGAGGTCAGCTTATACTGGAAATTATAGCTTGATGTGTAGCCGTGTGTACAATAGATGTAATTGTTCACACTCGAGATGATCTTAATCTACATGTAAATGTCAACACACTCATCGACAAGTAATAAAAACCTGTTGTTAAATTGATAGTTATCAGAACTGTTACACCAATTTCAAATCTTGATGCCAAGGTTGACCTTGGCCTCTGGGTGATTGATCACGTAGCCCTATAAAAAATCTTTTTTTCGGATAAGGGACATCCATATTTGGGTTAGTAAACAAAAAGATAACTTATATCTATGTTAGTAAACTTAAAAGAAAAGAAAGAAATAAAAAAAGAAAGAAAAGAAAAAAAGAAAAGTAAACCAAGTATAAAAGAAAGAAGAAGAAAGAAGAGAAGAGACAGAAGAAGAAAAAGAGAAGAAGAGAGGAAGAGAAGTATGAAAGTTCAAACCTTTTACCATTCAAGAAGAGATTTGGTGCCAATGTAACCAACATTGGCACCAATTTCCTATAGAATTGAAGCATTGGCATCACTGTTGGAAGCCAATGTTTTGAGGGTATTTTGCTGACTCACTGGTTAGGTATTAAGATGAAAATGATTCAAAGGAATTAGTGTCAGCGATAAAATGCGAACAGTCGTCGTAACGGAAAAACGATCTTAAAGATTGGATACTTATCGGAGATTCTTTTGTCGGCATTTTCCGAGAGGAGATATTACCCATCTTATTAAATTATGAGAAACCGTAATAATAAAATCGTTTACGCTCACATAAGCTCAGGTGCCATCATGAACCCGCAATTTTTTTTAAACAGCGAATTTTTTGTCCTGTTGAAGTGAAAACTTCTTAAGTACAACGCGTTGATTACCGCGGTGCTGATTTTTTCCAAGTTTTCACTTCTGTCGGCACTCCCGGAGTGCCAATGTTTTTATTTTCTCTCATTAGCGCGTGTGACTGCGGTCAAGTGTATGTGTATCGTTACCACCTGTGGGTCTTTGTCAGAATGTGACACTGTTAACGTCATGGTAGACAGTGTCAGTAATCTGGAGCTCCTATGTATTAGATGGGTAAAAAAGCTGTCTTCTGTAAATCATAAGACGTTCATTATGCGCTAATTTAGCCCACGTTCATACGGACGTAAAAATATCGCGGCGGGATTTTATCTCGCACTTTATTTTCAACTCTCGGTATTGAGTCGAGCGTTGAGAATTCAACAGAGTGCTTCCAGCGCATCGAAAAAACACGCTGTTGGATTTTCAACTCTCGGTAGTAAGCAGAGCGTTGAAAATCTAGTGTGCGAAAAAATCCCGCCACGATATTTTTACGCCTGTACGAACGTGGGCTTAAGGCCGCAAAGGACGCAAGCGCAACCAACCAATCACAAACTAGTTAATAACGCGTTAGTAACTCGCGTCATCTACGGACCACTATTGAAGTACTCGTAGTAGTGCTATGGCGAGGGGGTAATGGCTGATCTTTGCGTTATGCTCGTGTGTGCTGCTGGGGAGTTTGTTGCGTCACTTCTTCTTCCCAGCTAAAGGCAGGAAGTGGTGAAGGGTGGGCGTTTATGGGGGACTGTCTTATATTGTAATTTTGACGTTCGAAAAGTGCTGATTCTCAGCCTAGTTTGAATGAATTACTTTTGAATTTTGTGACATTCTGGCTAGGTACTCATTTGTCATTCGAGTTTTTTACATTAATTTGAGCATCATGGACGATGGGCCTTAGTCCACTTAATCAAAATGTTTAGTTTGAGTAATATCACTTTAAGCTTTTATAGGTGTATTCAAAGGAGTGACAACTAATGCCTATTTCGCGTTATTGGAACAAGTCCCAAGAGCCTTAAAACACAGTGGTAGTTTTAAACAAAACAGTGGGTAAGTACCTATACAAATTGACACATCACCGCAAATTCCGTCATCAATTAATTAACAAGAAGGGCTAGGCGTATAACAAGGTCAGTTTAATCGAAATGCGTTACAATAGACATTTGTATTCAATAAGTATTCAATATGTGTAGGTATTCCAAATTCAAAATTTAAAATGGAACGAGAAGTGTCGAGAAAGCACGATGCGGGCTTGGGTGTCAATAGTGTATTATTATCTATGGTGTCAGTTTCGAAGTTCCAATCACCTATTGTGACTGTTATGCAGCTGGTCAAGGAAATATGGGTCACGTTTGCGGTATGGTTTCGCCTAGGTTGGCTAGTTAAAAAATATTAAACTAAACACTTCGAAAACTGAAAGACAATCTTTGTTTGAATGCTGAATTTCCGTTTATTTTTTACGAAGAAGCTACATAGGTACCTAAATAAACTATAAGTTTCGGATACTTAAATAAATAGAGAATGGCTGGATTATGGCAATTTTTCCGATTTAAGTTTTTATGTAAAGAAGAATTAGTAAAGTTGTCCGGAAAATTGGAAAATTCGGCGAAATCCATTGGATTTTTGTATGAATACAAGACCATGTTGAAATTATGACAAGATAACGTCTTTCGGGTTAGCTACTTAGTAAGATATAAACACACCTACATGAACTTTGTAGGTGGGTCAATCTGCCTAGCCTTTTCGGAGCGACTGACTACCACAACCCAGTTGCTGGGTAACACGATATACCCCTTGGTAAGACTGGTTATTGGACTTTTGGGCGTCTGACTACCCGACGACAAGGCGACTGTCAAAGATCTACGAATGACTCGGCAGTCATTCGTAGATCTTTGACAGTCGCCAGTAGTCCCGGCGGACTACGTGCTTTCCGAGGTACGGCGAGGATTCTCGACTGTACTATGTGTGTAGGTATCTTTCTGCTTTTCTGATAACGATAAACAGTGGCTACTGTAAATACTATAGACCAGTATAGACAAATAGATTAGGTACCTACAGGTTTAATAATCATCTTATTGAAGGAGTAAGATACCTACGTTTGAAGGTCTTGAAAATATTTGTTTGACCTAAGTATGTTTTTTTTTTTTTTTTTGTTAGCCTGCGCTGTCCCACTCCTGGGCAAAGGCCTCCCACTCCACTCCTTCCACCTTTCGTGAGCCCGCGCGTCCTCCTTTCAGTTTTGACGGAACCTATCCAGGTCGTCCCACCATCTCCTACGTGGTCTGCCGCGACCCCGCCTCGCTGTCTCAGGGCACCAGTTTTGTGCTATTTGGGCCCACAGTTTGTCCGGCATGCGGCAGATTAAGTTGGGCAGCATTTTGAGCCACGTCAGCTATTTTTGTTTTGGAGCGCAGTATTGTGTTTCGAACACGATCCGAATTTACCGCCTAGTATACTGCGCTCCATTGCTCGTTGGCAGACCTTGACTTTGGACTTCTGGATGTTAGTCAAAGACCAAGTCTGTTAAGTCTCTAAGTATGTTAAATTATAAAATTAAAGTAAGTTACACAGATAATTCTTTAATTTTAATCAGCTTTACTTTTAACCACCTGTATCGACAACAAATTATATTCTATTCTAAACATTTATAAAATTCATGGATTATTTTTAAATAAATTTAGTTGGAATTATCGAAACATACTGGTGATTATGGTTAAAAGAAATGTATGAAGCCAATAGATAATTTTTTCAAATGTTTGAATACACATAAAACATAACAATATTAGGTATAGTGTAAGGATTTAAATGTTAAATAACTATAAGTATTATTATTATACACAACAAATCAAACACAGATATTTTTAAAATTAAGACTAAAAAGAGTATTTGCTTATGTTTTTAAGTGAGTTCAACCTTTTTTGAATAAAATCGGATTGAGTTTTCAAACATGTGTCAAAATAAAATGTAATTTAAATTAAAAGCACTAAGGAGTATTGATATCAACTTCGAAGCAAATCACCGCCAAAATAACTTTCTACCCCTTTTAACCCCGTTAGGAGATGAATTTCAATAAAATACGAAACCCGTCTTCCATCAATTCTGTTAAAAAAGGTTTATGCAAAATTTGAAGTAGATTGGACCAAGGAATCACGTTGTCCCATACAAACTTTGCCCCCCATTTTCACCCCCTTAGAGGTTGAATTTCGGAAAATCCTTTCTTATCGGATGCCTACGTCATACAAAGAACACACCCTTCAAGTTTCAGGTCTCTACGATTAGTGGTTTAGGCTGTGCGTTGATCCGTCAGTCAGTCATTCAGGACAAAGCATTTTATATGTATAGATAAGTAACTGTTTTTTTTTTCACTTTTTTGATACCTACTTCAACAAAATAGGCCAGTCAGAAAAAAACTGCCCATTACGTAATAAAAATATTGTTGTGGCAGAAAACTGAATAACAATAATAATTATTTTCTTACTGAGGCATTATAAAAACGGCTTTTATAGAAAAAAATATATATTCAGTGCATACTAGCGACATCTAGTGGCAGAGAATATAAGTATTTTAATGCTAACATATACCGTTAGATGACGCTGTTGCCATTAATACCACACATTATTAATAGATGACGCTGTTATAAAAATAATAATTCACTTACCAAGGATAGCTCTTAGATGTCCCTCCAGTGTTTGTAATATCGTCATCTTGATTTCTTTGACTTCCTTGCCCAAGAACTGCTCGCAAGCAGTTGTGAGAAGTTCGTCTTCATTCATAATCTTGCATTGGGCCACACCGGTGACGGTGAGTGGGACACCCTGTGCTGTTTCCACATATTCGCACATAGGGTTGAGGGTCATCACCTGGAAGAGACGTTGTACGATATTTATTTATTTGTACTTATAATATGTTGCTAGATCGCTAGTGATTCGCCATGTATAGCGAATCGATTGGGAAAAATATAAACGTAAAAATAAAATTCATTCTTATTTTACTCAGTATCTTGTAGGAATGCTACTTTTGCTCTTTACAACATCCACTGAAAGACGCCCAAGAGTCGTCCTTTCTGTGTCAGCTCATTTTTAGGGTTCCGTAGTAAACAAGGAACCCTTATAGTTTCGTCATGTCCGTCTGTCTGTCTGTCTGTCTGTCCGCGGTCTAGCTCCGAGACCCTTAGTACTAGAAAGTTGTAATTTGGCATAGATATACATATTAATTACGCCGACAAAGTGGTAAAACAAAATTATGAAAAACATTTTTATTTAGGATACCTCTCATACACGTAAAGTGGTAATGTTTATTTTTTACCCCATGGTGAGGGGTATCATTGGAAAGGTCCTTCAAAAATATTGTGAGTTTTTGGAAACCATTTTTGGATTCAGGGATTCGTTTGCGAAATATTAAGGTTTAAAGTGCTAATTTTTGTTAGAGTCTCCCCCTGCCGGCTAAATGGTTGGTTTTGGGTGTGTGAAAAAAATCACAACAGTAGCTGATATAACGAAATTAAAAGGAAACACACAGGACAGGTTAACGAGTAATAATCGACCAACTTAACTTTGCAGTAGCAAAAACATGTTTTCCCATACATTCCGTATGGGAGAACATATTTTTCGACTACAAAGTAAAGTTTGTTTTTGGGATAAATTCATCCCAACTACGGAACCCTTCATTGTGCGTGGTCCGACACGCACTTGGCCGGTTTTTTTTCTTTTGCGGAGTTAACGCAGATAAAATATTCAGTATTTGATTTTGCGTCTGGCAGTTATTGGTATCTAGACACGCGGCAGCGTGTCGAGCCAAGTACTAGGCAAGACACGGCTGCAGTGTGTTATATTACACGAACCATTTGGAGCCACTTTTGACCCCTTAATAACTCAAAATCTATGTAACATAGACTCATGAAATTTGGTTTATTTATAAAAACCCCTTAGATTAACTAGAACTCCAAATTTCATAAATAAAACTCAAACGGTTATTGAGATATTAACGTATAAAAATCGGCATTTTTATCAACGACCCGTCACTAGACATCAAAAACATTTAACCCATTTCCGGGTGACCTAGAAAGTTGAAAAGAGATTTCCCGAAAGCAGGCCCATGGTATGATACTGTGTCAAAGCTTATTTATCAAAAATTATGTCGTATTTTTTTCAAGTCGTTTTATCAAAATTTATTTCTTCTAGCATTAGAGAACCTAATAAATATTTATTTTGTTGATACTTAAAGAACTACATCCGCCATTCAATCCTAACCTGAATGTTGCCAGATGACAGACTATTCCAATAAAATAATTTGTAATTGATTGAAAATATCGATACTAACCCACATGGAGTAGGTGGAGTATCCACTACACGAGTATGTTTTAAATGCTATTTATTATACTCAAATACTGTAAAATTATGATTTTACAATAAATAAAATATTATATGGTCTGAATATACTCAACAACTTAAAAGTGTTTCGAGGCAGTAATGTCATTTTATAAACTACCAGTGATCAGAGTAAAGTAGATTGATTTGAGGTCAATGAACTGGCACGTATGTTAGTATGAATACGCCTCCGGGATTCCGGGATTTTGAAATTATTAAGATTTTTTAAGGAATTTCAAATGTTGTAATGTGTAGAATAAAGAATACATCAATATGAATAAGAAATGTTCAACCCTTTTGCTGTCTGTTTAATAGTATATAGGTGATCGGACTCCAAGAAAAGGATAGATATACTATAAAACAATATAATATATTTTAAATATTTATCTATCGCATTCTATAAATTTCTAATGTAGTAGTTTAAAAATCCTTACTTTAACAATATTTGATTCAATCCCGTAAGTACCAAAATGAAATCCCGGAAAAAAGGTTTATCCATGTTATGATTTCTATGACTATTCATGATGCGAGTACGTAAAATCAATCTACCTACTCCAATCACTGATAATCACCCAATCGATTTCGTCAATCGATTACCAAAATAATTAAACCTGGTAACACTGACACCATGCATAATGTCAAACTGTCAAAAATAATCTGTCAGATCAATGGCATTGTTGGCTGTTTATTTTACGTTGATTTGAATTTATTTTTCCGTATTTACTTTATACTTATATTACGTTACGATTTAATGCTGTCAATTTAAATTGAAGCCAGAGGAACTATTGCTTATCTTTCCATGGCCCTGGGTAAGTTTATTATGTTCTCTAAATATTTATAAACACCGTCGTATTGTATAACCTCATTGATTTTAGCAGCCTATTAGTAGAAGGCCTATGTTCAGTCAGGGGTACGTCGCGCGTCGTCAGCTGTAAATGTCTATAGTATGATGTAATTATATAGCATAAGTAAATACACTGAATTTTTTTACCTTTTTCAGGTATGACGATGACATGTGTTATTGCAAGACTTGACATTATTGATTATATTATCTACAACTCTATCCCAAGTATTACTTGCTCAGGAAAATCTAAGCATATTATGTTATGTATGTGGCATGTCAATTGCAAGTCACAGAAGTCATCAGGTTAGTGTTTTTAAAATGGCAGAATTACTATGAGTGATATAATTATTATACAAAAGTAAATAAACAACAATAAGAGTATTTTCTTACTTTCTAGGTTAGGTATACATTTGGATAAAGTTTGTCATGCTTACTGAGAGAGGCTGCTACCAGAGATGTTTATAGGCAAGCAAGTGATGATAAAAACAGAGCCACCCTAGAGTGTAAAAGATTTACCCATAATAGATCAAAACAATAATCTGGTTAGGGCCAGAATCAAATCGTGACATGTGAGCAGCAGGACTTAGTGTACATAATTATTGATAAGTGAGCAAAATAGGACAAATTGTTTAAGAGATCATCATTGCTTATTACTGTTTTGTGGGAAAGCGTACATCTACCATCTACCGTACTTACGCTGCTTTCATACCATGACTACGTTATGAGAATGAAGCTGAAGCCGTTTTAAATTCTATGAGAAATAAAATGTTTTTAGTATTTAGGTATTGTTGTGTTATTTGTTAAAGTAAACCTTCCTATAGAAGCACTGAAAATGCTGCTGCCAATGAGATTATTCATCTTTAATTAAGAGAGTTGGCTAAAATAATGTTTATGCCATTAAATCTTTCATATTTAGCGCGCAAGATTATTAATTTACCTTTATAAAATTCAAGTCTGTAAATGCGATAATCGCCATTTTGATGACAGTCGAGGTCGAGGCTAAAAAACATAAAAATTGGGGATTGCGAACATCCAAACTCCACCATAAGGACAGCGACTATTACAACATTTAATTATTTGACGAATTCATCCATTTTTCAAGTTAAATAAGTAGTAGTAATGTAGTTTTTGATATCAAAAGTCGAAGATTCGCGCCAATCGTGCGTGTTTACATTTTAACTTTTCACAATTAACACACATACACATATCTGATACGACTTTAAATGTGACAAATGTGATTAAAAATATTATAAGTAACTAGAAAATGCCCAGATCTTTACTTATTAAACGAACACATGTTCAATAACACGTAATATTCATTACTACTACTCAATTTGTGTTAAAAATCGTCGATCATTGTTTTTTTTTTTATTGTAATGATGTGCGAAAACGATTATGCCAAACGTTTTTTTTTTTTTTCGATTTTGATTGTCTCGATTAATTTATAATTATGTCGAATGTCTGAAATCTATACTTGAAAATTAAAATAAAATTGTTTTAAGCATTAAATACAATAAACATTGTTTAAAATAATTATTTATACTTTTCTAGTGTTTAATCGTTTTTAGGACATTCAATATAAAACGAGTCAACACATAGAACGAGGATAGATACTTACCTCATTAATTGAATTTCGCGCCGAATTGTTTCTATTTATTTGAATTTAAATTCGGAACGTTGTTCAAAATTATTTTTAATTTATTGGACAATTATTTACTGTGGATTTTATTTTTGATACTTTCTGATATAGAATGCCTAGTATACATTTTTTAGGTAGGCTTAAGAAAATTTTGTTTGAGAATGATGTTAAATTAATTATATAAATTAGGTAGGTATTCCGCAAACACTTTTAAATGACGTCTATATTTTTAAATTGAAACTTTTATTACATCGTCTCAAATTTTTTGGTCTGTGTGTTGCATGTCGCGTGTCGGTCGGCCGCGGAGTAGGGATAAAGTGAAAGGCGATCGTCAGAGCAGCCAAGGCCAATATGGCGGCGCCTATAGTTCGCAGCAGCTGACCGTGTAAAGTTTCACTTTTACCGTGGTTTCATAAAACCAACAATCATTTTTTTTTAGTTGTATGAGTTTGATAGTATTTGTTTTTAATAGGATAATCTTACTCGAGTAATAGAAGTTGTTTATTTTTGAGGTAGTTTCAAAACGAAATTTTAAAAAAACTGCCCAAGTGTATGTCGGACTACGCACAGTGAAGGGTTCCGTAATTGGAATGAATATTTACGCATAAACATTGCATAGTATCAATTTTATCGACTGTAAAAATAAGTTTGTATTTCTCGAAAAAACTATAACAAACAAAGTTAATTCTGCGGTTGTAACCGAAAATAAACTGTATCTCAAAAATTATTGACTTCAAAAGTAAAGTCACTTAGAAACATCTTAACATTTTAATTATGAGATCCAACAATACACGCTTTATATGCATAGATTTTTTTCATCTCTCGGTTATATGTAAGTATGTAGAATGCCACCCCCACTATTATGTTTATCGTAATTTCACTACACCATTGTTTAACGGTGCAAAAAATACACCTTTTTCAAAATTTTCATCGATAGAGTGTAAATAGTCTCCATGTTAAATGACTGTATGACATCCGGACGCACGGACAGACGAACTTGACGAAATTAAGAGGTCCGTTTTTTTACGGATTTTGATTATCAAGTTTACAATTGGCATGAAATTGATGTCTATGACAATTGATCTACAATATTATTATTATTTGGAATAGCCGCCATCTTAAAATCCAGAATGTCCATCTAATTCGATATCAGCACTATCTCCCGAAAACTATGAAAATGACAGTCATGACGACAAATTTTCAAATGGGGTTAAAAACTGCCACTTGCTCACTTCAGATGGCGCTGATCTCCAGCGTCTTATAATTTGACAGCTAACTATACATTTTTGATTCGAATGCCAAAAGTTGATGTAAATTCCTGAATTTCATGACTGAATTCAAAACACCCCGTCGAGTCAACTGATGTGTCACGTGTCAAAATCTTGGTCCCTAATGTTAGGCGGCAGTGAATTCATTTCATTCATTCTCTGATCTCGAAAAACGTTGTTACAAACGTCAGGTTGGTATGTTCAAGGTAGTTGGTAGGTTGGTACTATGCTTGAGACGTTTTTGAATTGATAGATCGTATGACTATTGTTTTAGGGACTATTGTCGTTTAATTTTTTATATAAACTTACGAATAGTTAAAACCATAGTGAGGTCAAAATGTAAATCCAAGGGGCGGCTGCAACGGCGGCGGTGATCTCTCGCGTCCGGCCCTGGTTCAGGCCATGTACGGAGCGAGAGGAAATGGCAGGCCGTCACCTCCTTCTGCGAAGCGGTAATGCTCGCGAAGGAGGAGGTGGAACGCGTGAGGTAGAGGCAAAGTTCGTGCCCTCACGCCCCTAACCGCTGCAGGAGGAGACGCCCGGGGCGGGAATCGCGAGCCGATTTCCGGCCACCGTAGGCGCGGGCTTGCGAACGGTGAGCAATGGGTAGCTCGCCGTCCGATAAGGACCAAGCCCGGGTCGACGGCGCGTTGTGTTCCACGCGCGCCTCAAAGAGATGTCAGCAGAAATGACGGGATCCGCTAGGGCCAATGCCTGCCGGGGGTTCGCAGAAAACCGATAGGGACATCGTGGCCCCCGGCAACAGGGCAACCGAAGGAACACGGGTGGGTTTTAGTCAGTAAGAATCTGACACGCCCTCCCGCTCCGCCCAGAGCGGGAGAAGATACTTAAAAAAAAAAAAAGGGGCGGCTGCAATAATTAAATCATACGTGAGAAGGAACTTTGTTCCTGACGGGGTCAAAGTCAAAGTCAAATCATTAATTTCAAATAGGCCCATGTATGGCACTTTTGAACGTCAAAAATTACAAAATAATAAAATTGATTCTATTTGCCCCTTCCAAAAGGTAGTTTTCGTATGGAGAAGAATGGGCAAGAAACTCCACCGTTACTCTTTTAAAATGTTTTACAATTGTTTGTATATGTACAGACGCCAGCACATCAAGCTACCCGAAACTGTCAAATTTTCCCAATCAACTTTGAACCTTAAACATCAGTGATAAAGTTGAAAATCTCTTAAATAAATTTGACAGATTGTAGTAGCTTGATGTGCTGGCGTCTGTACGTACATTTGTTAAATAATAATTATATGTGAAGACGGTGCACCTAGAATAAAATTCATCATCATCAGCCTATAATGTTCCCACTGCTGAGACACAGGCCTCCTCTCTGTGAGAGGGAGTGGGCCGTAATCCACCACGCGGGCCCAGTGCGGGTTGGTAGATATCACATGTCATCGAATTTTCGGTTCTAGGACATGCCGGTTTCCTCACGATGTTTTCCTTCACCGTTTTGAGAGCAGTGGTGATGAAATAATTTACACAAAGTAAAGCGCCTGTCTGAGTTCGAACCCACGACCTACAACTCGTAAGTCGCGGCCGTTACCACTGGGCCACCACTGCTCGACTAAGAATAAAATTACTATACCACAATAGGTAAAAAGAATTAAAAATGAAACAACGACAGATAATTTAATATGTGTATAGATACGTGGTGCTCACATATTTACAAACATTGTAAAAGTAGACGATTTTCCTAAAATTTTACAATTAATGTGTGTCAGTGTGTGAGGAATTTTACAATTAAATTAGCAAACAGTTTGATTTTGTCTTGATTCTAAATTGTCCTATGGAGCAGGACCAGCATGTTTCCAAGCACTCTTATCTTGGATATAATCCTCTAATTTGTAATATGAGTTTTAAATTTTCTTTCATTTAATTGCAAAATGTCACAAGGTATTTTGTTGTAACATTTAACACAGTACCCCATAAAAGATGTATGTACTTAAGATAATCTAAAAAATGGTTGATCTAGTTTATCTTTATTTCTAGTATTAAAATTATGTCATCACTTATTTTATTAAAGAGATGTGGATTTTTCCTTACATACATAATATTTTCATAAACGAATTGGCAAGGTACCGTCATAATATTAATCCTTTTAAAAAGTTTCCTGAGAGATTCGCGGCGACGTAGATTATAAATGGCTCTGATAGCTCTCTTTTGCAAAACAAAGATGGATTCAATGTCAGCAGCCCGACCCCACAGTAAAATACCATACGACATAAGGCTCCCCGACTGTACACGTTTTTTTTTTAATAATAATACTTGCCGCACCGGCTCAGCGATCTGACATCATTGCGGAAAATTGTAACAATTGTTACGAAAGAAATACCTACATTCTTACACAATATTGCTACGCATATTTACAAAAAGAATTTAATAGATCACGTTTGATTGACGAATAATAATAATTTCTTTACAAAAAGTAATGATATCCCATCAAAAACATAAATGTGAAAATGGGAGCCAAATTCCATAAATATGGTTGTCGACTTCGCTTACAAAAGAATTGAAATCTAAATGGGTGCCAAGTTCTGTAGATAATCCTGAAATTTATTTATAAGAACATGCAACTTTCTAAAATAAAATTAAAACACAAATTCTTGTTTTTTCTGCTATAACAATGTTTGCTATTTAAAAATATAACTTCTTAAATTTGAACAGTCGAATTATTTACACAAAGCACTTAGGATAAATTGAAGCTCAAGATTTGACTTGGCTAGTTTTTACCAGCAAGCTGAAATTTTAGAGAAAGAAGATATTTTGACCTTACAGTTACAATAAGAAACAGTAACTTGCGCATAACATAAAGAACAAATATATAAATACGCCTAGGTAGACAGTCAAACCTGTAAACAGTTACAATAAAAAACAGTAACTTGCGCATAACATAAAGAACAAAGATATGAATATTTTACTTTATTTATTTGGCTCACCAACAATTAAGTACACCGATACAAAGATATGAGATACATGCAATAAACTTATAGACTAGTGTACAAATTTCTTACAGGTAAGCACATCATGAATTACTTATTTGATGTTGAGTGCCTACTTAAAATTAAATAATAATAATTAAATATGCCTAGGTAGACGTCAAAGCTGTAAACTCGATAAAAAAATAGTGTCCAACTGTTAGCCGCTTAATGCACGCACACTAAAAAAGTAAAATTACAGCACAATGACGTGGCGCGAGTGTAAGACGTAGCTGTAATGCACACCAGCATAAAAAAGTTACCCTGTTTGTTTTAGTTTTTTTGCACCGCGACACTGTAGACAAATATAAAGATGATAAATTGATTAGCCAAATATAAGATAACTTGTATGTAAAAACTAGCCAAGTCAAATCTTGAGCTTCAATTTATCCTAAGTGCTTTGTGTAAATAATTCGACTGTTCAAATTTAAGAAGTTATATTTTTAAATAGCAAACATTGTTATAGCAGAAAAAACAAGAATTTGTGTTTTAATTTTATTTTAGAAAGTTGCATGTTCTTATAAATAAATTTCAGGATTATCTACAGAACTTGGCACCCATTTAGATTTCAATTCTTTTGTAAGCGAAGTCGACAACCATATTTATGGAATTTGGCTCCCATTTTCACATTTATGTTTTTGATGGGATAGTTATTTTCTCTACTACTCTTACACACGCTGTCTACATCTCTTTTTAGGGGACTGTCTTATGTAATTTTGACGTTTGAAAAGTGCTGATTCTCAGCCTAGTTTGAATAAATGACTTTTGTATTTTGAATTTTATCTATTCTCCTATCGCAGGTTGTATGCTGGAAGATATTTCTTTGCAATAAGCATCACCTTTGTACGTATTATTCTGCTGCTTTCTTCTCGTCTGTTTAATAGTGTGTACATAAACTAAATAAAATGCTGTAGTGATTTCATTAATTACCTCTAGTGAGATCTGCTGGACATCGCTGATCCACCACCACACCCACGCCCACCCTCCAACGATTGTGTGCTTCTTCTGAGAACCGTAGCACCCGCCTGTGAACAACAAGATAATAATATCAATTACCATAATGATTTGATGGACAATGCTCAATAGCATAATCAGCCTATAATGTTCCCACTGCTGGGAGACAGCACACAGGCCTCCTCTCTTTGAGAGAGAGTGGCATCCACCACGCGGGCCCAGTATGGGTTGGTGGATTACTAATATCTTTGACTTTTTGGTTCTAGGACATTGACCATTGACCGGGTTACTTACGATGTGTTCTTTCACCGTTTTGAGAGCAGTGATCATGAAATAAATTATCCAAAGTAAAGCTAGATTCGAACTTACTGGGTCACCACTGCCCATATCCAACAAGCACAATTTAAACATTTCCTCATTTCTCTTGCCTACTCCATCACCAGACCCTGTTCACCATCTACCTATAACCTATTCATTGAGACCATTCCAATGAGCCCAAACACGATACCTGTGCTGTAAGTTGGTAAGGGAGTTGGGTATCCTGCAAATTCCAGGTGATGCTGCAGCATCAGTTCAAGATTACTATGTTCTTCTAATATCATTATATAACAGAATACCAAATTTCAAATCGATCAGACCTGTGGAAGATACTCACATCCATTCATCAACTAGAAAAAAACTTTTTACAAAAAAAAAACAACCGACTTCAAAGAAAACACTACAAAGTGAAAAATAACTTTAATTTCGGAAGTCGGTGTCTTTGGTTTTGAATTTTCGTTCTTTGTCACCGACTTCCGAAATTAAAGTTATTTTTCACTTTGTAGTGTTTTCTTTGAAGTCGGTTGTTTTTTTTTTTGTAAAAAGTTTTTATTTTTCACTTTTTAGTTGTGATACCTACCCCACACAAATTCGAATACCACTACCTGCTATGTAAATAACAGTGACAGGAAGTTATCATAATATCATCCACATACTAAGTGAGGTAAAAATACGTATTATTGAAGCTAACTCAAAAACTACCCAAGTAAAGTTAATAAAATTTATATGGGACCACCTCTGAAGTATGATCTACCAAACAAAAAAAGAATCATCAAAATCAATTCATAATTGACGGAGTAATCGCGTAACAAACATACAAAAAAAAAAACAACATACAGACGAATTGAGAACCTCCTCCTTTTGGAAGTCGGTTAAAAAGAGTTGATAATCTTCAAACGGCTGAACCGATTTTGATAAAACATGTCTAAGAACCATCGCTAGAAAACCTGCTATCAAATAATAAAAACCGCTTTCAAATCGGTTCACCCGTTTCAGATCTACTGTGCCACAGACAGACACACATAGCAGTCAAACTTTTAACACCCCTCTTTTTGCGTCGGGTGTTAAAAAAGGCTGAGATTGACCAAATGTAGTAAGTATCGTGAGTACCTACAAACAAATCTTTTTAACCTATCAATAAGATCCAAAGCGAATATTGAGCTCTACCCAACCAGAAAATGAATCTGAAATGCGAACTCGGGAAGATTGGGTTGACAATATCAAAACGTATAGGTAATGCAAATTAAGTGTACAGATATTGGTCTGCGAAACACGAATCTTTGATAACATGCACTTGGCCTATAACCCCAAAGCGATACGACATTATGTCATTTATCAGAAAACTAATAACCCTGTTCTAAAGTGTAGTCGATTCCGCTTCTGACTGCACTTAGATAGCTTTAGTTCCAAATCTAAAAAAAGGAAAGTATCCTCGTTAGATAACACCCGTAGTGGAAGTGGTGTACCCACAGTATTATTAAAAGGGCGGTAACCTCAGGGAGAGTGCTGGTTGGTGCAGCTGCTCACGTGGTGCAAACCAGTTTGTCTTCCATTTCTTAGCGTTACCGTTACATTCTAGTCCCTATACGCTTTCTATTTTTAAATAAGGTGTACCTACATAACTGTTCATAACATTATCTTGGTGGTAGACCACTTCTCGACCATGACCTGCAGTAGGATTACTTGGCAAGAGTTCCTGACAAAAATTGTAACGCGTTGTAAGATATGCTGAAATGTCTCGGACTGAATTTATTGAATTATCTAATGCAAAAGGGGGTGTTTATTCACAGAATCCTAGCTAATATATAAATGCGAAAGTAAGTTTGTTTGTTACACTTTTACGCCAAAACGGCTGAACGGATTTGCATGAAATTTAGCACATGGATAGATCATGACCTGTAGAAGGACATAGGATACCTTTTATCTTGATATTCGTACGTGATCGAGACTTATGCGCGTGAAACCGCGGGGTGCAGCTAGTTTAACCCAGCAGATAATATATCTACCTACTGTTAAAAAGATGATTAATATTTATGTATGTCCATTCGTATGCAAGTCGAAGTACGTGGAAGTTAAAGACAAGTTATCCCATTCTCAGAGCAGCCTCCAACGAGTGCGAAAGCCGAATCAATTAACAACTCCACGATCCTCTGAACAGATAAATACGTAAATTGTAAAGTACAAGTTCGAGAGCCGTTGGTAGATGTCGAGACCAAATTCACTTTCATCGGTAACGGTGGGTAACTGACCGTCACTTGACACAGCAACTCCCGCGCATCAGTGTTGTATAATGATACTAGTGACATTAGTCATATCTGTCATATGGAAAAGTGACATAACAGCATTGAAACTAAAACCTTTATGAATTAGGTAAACTTTTTTGTTGAAGGTAAATAAATGGGAATCGCTTTTCCTCTTGTGTCTTCTGCGAGTGAAGAGCATAATATGATTAATGACTCTTGTTACGATCATAAACAACCATGTTTGTCAAATGAGCAAAGCTGCAGTATGTAAAACTTTGAAATTCAAATGTGTTTCTTATGCGTCATTTCAAGAGAAAGTCTCAGAAATAGGCAATGAAATGTGTCTAAGTAATTGGCTATTTCATTGAAGTATACGGTAATTAAAATTAACAAGATAAAATTAACAATACAGTTGCTAGTTCAACGCTCCGTAACTTGAAAGCGAGTGAATTCCTATGGGGTATGAATACCGATGGGTCGCTGGTCGTGTCATACGACGTGACATACATGGTCGAAGGCACTCGTCCTGCCATGACGACTATTGTCAACGACCAACACATCACGCGCGCACTACCGAAGAAAGTGATGCGACCTAAATACTTGTACACTTTACTACACTATAGGTACATTATTGTTTTTTTTTTTCGTTCGAGAACAATTATTTCAACTGCAACGCTTTGTGTTTTAACTGATTTAGAACAATGTGAATATAATTTACTAAATTAAAAACTAACTAATTTTATATACATACAAATAAATACAACAAGTACAATTTAAAAAAAAACCCCGACCCAAACATTTCCTCATTTCTCTTTCCTACTCCATCACCAGACCCTGTTCCCCATCTATCTATAACCATTAAGACCATTCCAATGAGTCCAAACACGATACCTGTGCTGTAAGTTGGTAAGGAAGTTGGGTATCCTGCAAATTCCAGGTGATGCTGCAGCATCAGTTCAAGGTTACTATGTTCTTCTAATATCATTGAAGTAACAGAATACCAAATTTCTAATCGATCAGACCTATGGAAGATACTCACATCCATTCATCAACTACAAAAGAGCTGATAATCTTCAAACGGCTGAACTGATTTTGATAAAATATGTCCAAGAAACATCGCTGAACCTGCTTTCAAATAGAAAAAAAACAGCATTTTTTTTAATTTTTTTTTTTTTTTTTTTTAAAACGTTGCCCCACACTAGGAATTTCTCCTGTATTGTGGGTGCTTTTTACAAACATTTAAACTCACATACACAAACAGCCAGACCCGGAACAACTACTTGTAGGTCAAATCGGTTTACCCGTTTAAGAGGTACGGTGCCACAGACAGACATACACACACACATAGCGGTCAACCTTATAACACCCCGCTTTTTGCGTCGGCGGTTAAAAACTAACGGACAGTTACGAGTGGAAGTATTCGTCCTCATCGTTGTCATCTAGTTAAATAGTTGTGTTAAATATTGCAAAACAACTTTTATATTGCCACACTACGAATATAAAATCAGCCACAAAAAAAAACTAAATGTTTTATGGATAAACAGTTTTAAACAATATCTTATCTATAGAAGGATTCTCACACTACCTAGATGTAAAAATATTCGACACATTTTTTAGATCTTCAGAAAGTTTCTTACTAACGTTTTCTCATTTGTAGGTAATTGCTTTCCTTAAAAAATATTGATGAAGATTGTGTTCAAGGTTGGTTGAGGTCAGCCATAAGCCTCTAGACGAGACTTATAGATCACGGCCATCATCGTCAAACAATTTCTCTACGAAGGCACAAATGATTCATACAAATATTATGAAAGTGAAGGAAAGATATTATCGGTACACAAATTACAACATACATCCGTGATGCCACGGCCGGGATTCCCAGATACAAATTATTTGTTTTCCTTAATAAATTATTAATAAACTAGCTGCGCCCCGCGGTTTAACACATAGGATACTTTTTATCCCGATATCTAAATTAACAAAGTTTGAGAGTAAGTAAGGAAGTTACTAACTAAAGAAAAAAAATCGCATAATAGAGCGTAGTAATAAGTGTCCTGACTGTCTAAATTTTACTTTTTTCAATGAAGCTCTCATTCGCCAAGTATGCAGAGCAACACGTGCGATAAGGAAAATACAATACAAAATACTATGGATGGTAAAAACAAGGAAAAAATATTTTAAGTTTGTAACTTTATATAAGTTTGGCTTTCATGCTTGGCTGCATCCGGTTAGACTGGAAGCCGACCCCAACATAGTTGGGAATAGGATGGGAATCAGCTTGGCTTTCTTACTATCGCCACATGAGTAAAGGGCCTGCTACACGTCTGCCAACTGCATCACCGACAGAGGTGACCATGGTTAGCGACAGGCAGAGCTGTTTGAAATTTGGTCGTAAACCACCAAGGTCAATTCTGTCGGGACGCGGTTGGTGACCGTTTAGCAGGCACTTAAAGAAACGGCTATCGCTACGTGTAATGCCTAAAAAGATCTTTGTAAAAACGAAAATAAATAAAGAAGAAGAAAGAGAAAATTCGTTTATTTTGCGGTAAACATGACGCAAAGAAAGATAAAAAAAAACACGTAAATAACCAATTGGGGGAAAATATGCGTCACATCCATGCAAAACGGCCATCGCTTAGCATAAAGCTGCGACCCCATGCGAGACAGAGCCCCACCGCTGGTTTTCAGCGATAGCCGGCGCTGACGTGTAAAATGTAAGTCTTATCATGCATCGACTTTACACCTAATTGTAATTGAAACATGAAATGTTGAAACAATAGAATTAAAAACTTGATGAAATATGTTTTTCTTCAAGGAAGTAGGTATTACGTAGCTAATAATCGCATAATTATTCACTCAATTGCAGATTTTCTTGTGAAGTAGTCGAATTTTCTTGTCAAATCTGTTTTTATCAGTTGGGTTATTTTCTATCGTGGAACAGGCAAGTTTCATTTTCTTCTAGTATTCTACTGGTTTTTAAATAGATCTCATTATACATATGAACTCATTGTACCGTTATACTTAATAATACCTGATATCTAATAATACTGTGAAGGGAAGGGTGGGCGTTTTTGGGGGACTGTCTTATGTAATTTTGACGTTCGAAAAGTGCTAATGCAGCCTAGTTTGAATAAATGACTTTTGAATTTGAATTTACTCTAATATTTTTCTATAAAAAGAAAATAATATCTATGCCATTCTCAGCGTCCTGTCCTTTGTAAAAATGTGTAATGTTATTTATGTAATGAAGACTTGTGATTGTCGGTGGTGTCGGGACGGTAGTGTCCTGTGTCTTAACCCAGTGAACCCAGATATGGTCTACCTAAGTGCCAAATCTCATCCGGATTTGCTCAGCTGTTTTGGCGTGAAGGCGTAACAAGCAAATAAACAAACAAACACATAAATATCTAATAAACAAACTATAATACACTTCCATATTTATATTTAATATTGGGCAGGATATTAAAGAATATTAAACTTAACTAAATATCTAATACCTTTAAACGAGTAATTCTTGTATATATAATCTGAATCTCGGAAACGGCTCCAACGATTTTCATGAAATTTAGTATGCAGGGGGTTTCGGAGGCGATAAATCGATCTAGCTAGGTTTCATTTTTAGAAAACGTCAGTCAAAAAAAAAACCCTCATAAATCCCCACCGACAAATCCCTACCAGTGGGGATTGTAATTTTTAAAAGTTAAAAGGTTAGGTTAAGTTAGAACTGTGACCCTCTACGCACGAGCCGAGCCAGCGACGCTTCGCTGGCTCGGCTCGTGTGCCGCAGCGGCAGGCGAGTTGCAAAAACGACTGAAGTTTTTGAAAAAGAAAAAAAAGGCTGAGTTTATTTAACTAGTGGGGATTTCTGGGAAAAAAAAAACAATCCCCACTGGTGGGGATTTGTCAGTGGGGATTTCTGGAATAGACCTTTAAATTGAAGTAACATTGCCCTCATAATGTTTCAGGTGTGAAGATGAGTCCGATTCTTCTGACGGGCACGGCCATCGCCGCCGCCGCCGGCTCGCAGGTAAATGTCCGCTAACCTACTATCACAGACTACATCATAACACAGACACGATACAGACACGTACTGCCAAGATACTTCACTCCCTGTATTCGATGAACTACGCACGCACACATAGACAGCGTACGGTAACGCTCGAATCTGCGGGGAGCTATGGGGACTCAAGCACATGAGTAGATATTGCACAGAGACCAAGCTTTATGCTTCGTCCTAGAACAGATGACATTTGAGGTAGACATGTTCTTAAGTCGAAACCGAGGGCAGGAGAAGTGACTGTCTTCGCAGGGTGGCTGGTTAAGGCTTGATGAAAACAGCCGAGAAATGGCGTGCGATTGGAGACTTGGGGAGGCTTTTGTCTAGCAGTAGACATTTTAAAGATCATCATTATCTGCCTAGCCTTTTCCCAACTATGTTGGGGTCGGCTTCCAGTCTAACCGGATGCAGCTGAATACCAGTATTTTACATGGAGCGACTGCCTATCTGACCTCCACAACCTAGTGACTAGGTAACACGATACCCCTTGGTAAGACTGGTTGTCAGACTTTTTGGGCTTCTAACTACCCGTAACGACTGTCAAAGATCTACAAATGACAACCGGGACTAACGGCTTAACGTGCTTTCCGAGGCACGGAGGGGACTTGGTATGTAAAGATGGTCACCCATCCACGGACCAACCGCGGTAAGCGTAGCTTAACCTGATCGATCGACCCGAGGAGCTGTTATTACTTAGCCACAAGCCCCAAGACATTTTAAAGATGCTGATGCCAAAAATTCTACATTTTGTCATTTAAATGGTGAACATAATAAAGAGTATGGTATTCTATTCTTTACTTCCTCTTGTGACTTAAGTGCGTGTGGGTCTTGTACACATGGCTACACATCAAGCTATATATTTCCAGTTTATGCTGATCTCGCATTGTATAGAATTTCCGTACAATACGAGGTCAGTTTATATTGGAACCGTATAGCGTGATGTGTAGCCGTGTGTACATGACCTGGTATATATGGCGTGTAGTAACATACGAGTGTATAAGTCATACCACCAGACTTATATGACGTCAGACTAGCATGTCTTACGACGCCCCGACGCCTGCACGCGAGCAAGAACGCAACTTACTTCCGCCTTCCAGTACTAATGCCTGATGTTCTTATAAAATATATTTTTTTTAAGAACACCCACAGCATAGTATTCAACATTTGTTTACATAAGTATTTATTCATGTCTCTGCATATTTGTAGAGACATGAATGAAATGCATTGATAATAAAGTGACAATTGTTTTTTTCCACAGCTATTATTTCAGGTAAATGTTGCATTATTTATATGTGATTTTTTTGAGCTTAACATAATTTGCTGTATTTTTTGGTTGGTAGATTTTAGTATCCCAAAAGTATTAAGAGTTTTTAATCTTACTTTTCAGCTCGCAAAAAAGGTCAGAAAGTTAATTAATTTTTAAAAACTTTACTTTGTAAGGGATATCTCCTATCCTTTAAGATTGCTTTTTGGTTTTATATTTAAATAAAATAGGTAGATATGGTTTAGTATTTTTATTCACTTTTCAACTGTCATTAATGAGACATAATAGAATTTTAATTGTTATCGATCTCAATGGACTCAGGA
Source organism: Agrochola lychnidis (assembly GCA_963680765.1). Taxonomy (NCBI): domain Eukaryota; kingdom Metazoa; phylum Arthropoda; class Insecta; order Lepidoptera; family Noctuidae; genus Agrochola; species Agrochola lychnidis. The sequence continues at coordinate 8,075,386 of OY796868.1, read as the reverse complement.
TGGATGAAATGGCGACAGGTCACTGGAACAACTTGCGACCCACGGATGCCCCTCAAGTTAAAGGGCAAAATCTACAAGTCCGTGATAAGGCCTGTCGTATTGTATGGATCGGAATGCTGGGCCGTGAAAAAGACGGATGAAAAAAGATTGCATGTAGCGGAGATGAGAATGTTGAGATGGATGTGTGGAGTGACAAAAATGGATAAAGTAAGAAATGAGTATATAAGAGGAAGTTTAAAAGTGGCGCCAGTGACTGAAAAGTTGAAAGGAAATCGTTTGGCCTGGTATGGGCATGTGATGAGGAGAGAAGAAACGCATGTGACTAAAAGAGTAATGAATATAAATGTTGATGGATGGAGCGGGAGAGGAAGACCAAAGAAAAGATGGAAGGATTGTGTAAGGAATGATATGAAAGAGAAGGGAGTGAATGATAGCGTGACGGTTGATAGGGGAGAGTGGAAAAAGAAAACGTGTTGCACCGACCCCACGTAACATGGGACAAGGGCAGGAAGATGATGATGATCGATCTCAATGAGTCCTCGTGACAGTTGAACTGATAATTATCTATTTTATATCCGATTTTATCTGTAGTGATTTTTGGCTACCAACAAAACTGGACTCTTGCTGTGGGCAAAACCAATAAAAACAAACCTAATAAGCTTATTTATATATACAGAAAGAACTGCTTCAATTATCCAAATAAAACAAGCAATACCTTTGTGCTCTTCTTTTTTATGTACTATTTTATTAAGTGTTCTGTGTGTGCATGAATAAATAAATAAAACCATGTTATGAGACTTTGTGATGTCACATACATAATCACTTTAGAACACAACACTAAATCCAAGTGCTCGTAAGATTCCAGATAGCCTGGTTCGTCCCGATGCTGGTGGCGGCGATAACGTACTACAACTTCCACGGGAAGGACTCTGAGGGTAGACCAGCAGACATCAGTGACGCCGACATGCTGCCAGACTACGACTTCATCATTATTGGAGCCGGCTCTGCAGGTCAGTGTAATAAGAGTCTTTATTTCTACCAAGTCAGGGCTCTATTTACAATGCAACTTATTTGTAGAAAACTGTCAAAATTGATAGTTTTCACGACAGGTGCTGTTTAATAGAACAAAATACAATGAAAGATACTCACAAAATCGTCGGATTGTAGGATTGTCAATGGTCGGTTGTCAGTTTTATTAAACAGTCTGACGCCTACGGATCTAGGTAAATGTTCAGTGCTGCAATGTGTAGTTGTTTTGTTCACGACTTCTTTCGTCTCGTCAGTGAATTGAGTAGTTGCCACAATGATATCAATGGGAAAGGCTGAATTATTATTATTACAGGAGAAAATATTGCCTCTGAAAGATACATGTGTCCAGTCATGGACTGCGGTAGTTGGAATGATAATGTGGTGACAACAAAATTTAATAAGTCGGCACGACTGGCAACTCCTTTGAATAAATAGAGAGGAGACATTTATTAGATACCGTTCATTAATTTCTTCCATTAATTATTATTAATATGGAATTTACTAATCCGTTTTCTTCAACTTTTACAGGCGCAGTGGTAGCTAACCGGTTATCAGAAGTTGGCAACTGGAAGATACTACTGTTAGAAGCCGGCGGTGATGAGACAGTGATATCTGACGTGCCTCTTCTAGCTGGATACCTGCAGCTCAGCGAGTTAGACTGGCAGTACAAGACAGAGCCTTCAGGAACGAGCTGTCTAGGTAAATAGTTCAAAAGAAATCCATCTTGGAAAATTTGCTTGACATACATATTAGAGTCTTTGTAGTCTAACAAAGAGCGAACAAATTTTGAGTGTAAAAATTAGTACAGACTACAGGCATACTGGATGTAGAAAAGATAGTTGCCAGGTGGGATTGGGCGGGTCACATCAGCCACATGCACGATGACCGATTGACAAAAGTCTCTGCCTAATGGGTGCCTGAAGATGGACGGCGCCGCCGAGGCCGGCCCGGAAAGAGGTGACGAAACGACCTGGATGCATACCACGAGGGCTAATTCGAGATGGCGCGGCAAAAGAGTTTCTGGAAGAACTTGGGGAGGCCTTTGCTCAGCAGTGGGACAGTCTAGGCTAATATGATCGCGTTATATTGTTATTACCAGAAAAATGTTGACATCCTCTTTTCACGATATTTTAGCTGCTTGCTAAACCTATTCCCATCTTATAATTCTATTTATCAATTGAAATAGTCTTAAGGTGTACCAACCACACCAATTTATAGTTTACTCAAAGTACTTTTATTGTTTTTTCAGCAATGGAAGGTGGCAAATGCAACTGGCCCCGCGGCAAGGTGCTCGGAGGCAGCTCAGTCCTTAACTACATGCTGTACTTGCGAGGCAACAGAAAAGACTACGACTCATGGGAAGCACTGGGCAACAAGGGCTGGGGTTACAAAGACGTGCTCTATTACTTCAAGAAGTCGGAAGACAACAAGAACCCTTCCCTAGCAAATTCGCCATACCACAGCACTGGAGGGTATTTGACAGTTTCTGATGCACCCTATCAAACACCACTCCTAAAATCTTTTATTGATGGAGGCCTAGAATTAGGGTACATGAACAGAGATATAAATGGAGAGAGACAAACCGGTTTTATGGCGGCACAGGGGACAATAAGACGCGGCAGCCGATGTTCAACATCCAAAGCGTTTCTAAGATCAGCTAAAGATCGTCCTAACTTACATATATCTATGTACTCCCACGTTACTAAAGTGATGATAGATCCCAGAACAAAAGCTGCTTTTGGAGTGGAATTTACGAAAAATAAAATGGTTCATCGAATCAGAGCTCGAAAGGAAGTCGTTCTTTCAGCTGGAACTATTAACTCTGCCCAGTTGTTGATGTTGTCTGGAATAGGACCTGCAGGGGAACTGAATAAACACAACATACCTTTGATCCAGAATTTGAAAGTTGGAAGGAACTTACAAGATCATATTGGATTGGGTGGATTAGCGTTTATGGTAAACCAGCCTATATCTATTGTACAACATCGTCTCTATAAAGTTGATCCACTGATTGAATACGCCATGTTAGGAGAAGGTCCTTTGACAATCCTGGGAGGTGTCGAAGGTCTAGGTTTTGTCAACACTAAATATGTAAACGAGACTGACGATTTTCCAGATATTGAATTTCTTTTTATTCCTGGATCTACGAATTCTGATGGCGGAGAGCAGATAAGCAAAATACATGGACTGATGGACACGTTCTACGATGCTGTGTTCAGACCTATAAACAGTATGGATGTCTGGAGTATCTGTCCTATGTTGCAACGACCGCGGAGCAAAGGCTTCATACAACTGCGTAGTGCCGACCCTTACGACTACCCTTACATTTATCCGAACTATCTAGCAGACGAGTTGGACGTGAAAACTCTAGTAGAAGGAGTAAAAATCGCTGTAGTACTCTCTAGGACAAGAGCATTCCAGAAACATGGCTCAGTTTTGAACGAGTACGTCTTTCCTGCGTGTGTGAGTATCACGAGATACTCGGATGCATATTGGGAGTGTATGATCAGACAGTACACAATGACTATCTATCATCATGTTGGAACAGCGAAGATGGGGCCGTACTGGGACCCTGACGCGGTTGTCGATAGCCAGCTAAGGGTGTATGGAGTGAAAGGTCTACGTGTCATAGACGGCAGTATCATGCCTAACATAGTGAGTGGCAATACCAACGCACCTATTATCATGATAGGAGAGAAGGGCAGCGACATGATCAAGGACTTTTGGTTAGAACGACGAAGCTCCTAGATATTACATTTAATTAACGTATAAAACGAAAGTATTTATCAGTATTATGGGTGTGAGAATTTTGTTGTAAATATTTCCTATCATGGCCAAATATTGTGAATTAATTTATTTTATATTTATTGACGGCATGCAATTGTAAATTATTTGGTTAAGGATAGTGTTCATAGATAATAAATGAAACTACTACATGTGTTTGCTCTCTAATTTTTAGGTCAGAGACCCGCGATGTTATAATACTACATTGATCGATTCGGTTCTCTACAATCGGGACAGCCTCATCAGCACCCTGAATGTATTAATATTGCACAAGCAAGGCCGCTGCAAATACAATCTAGCAAAATGGGGGATAATAGATCCCACCAATACCCAGTGCGAATGCGGTGCTCCTGACCAAACCATGTCCCATATGTTGGAGTGTCCAAAGTTTCCACACACCTGCACTTCTAAGGACCTAAAAATACCACTGATACTGCGATGATTGGCATAGCCATATACTGGGCCCAACTCGTTTAACATAGTATATGTATTTACCATCGACTCGGAAAAAGTCGAGTGTTTGAGTCTCACGGGCTGCTCCGTGCTCGTGTAGAAAGATGTACAATATGCTCTGAACAATGTTGTTTTCACTTCAGTGGTTCTTTGAGCAAACCTGTTGGCCAGGATATTCACCCTCACAGAACGCCCGGCGTTCTCGCTCTATGTCTGCGTCTGCATCGTTCAGATCAGAGCACATCATATATGTCCAAGATATTTAAAATGTTCCACCCTCTTCAGTAGTGTTCCACATAATTTTAAGGCAAGTATCGTTGTCGGACATTTTCCTCTGGCCTGAAAGGCCTTTTTTACATTATAAATCAAGCCATGGCTTTTCACAGATGCCCAACAGTTTGAAAGGCCACATACAGAAGCACTCAGTAGTGCCATGTCGTCCGTGTAACTGATAGTGTGTACTGATTGTTTTTAGTTTTGAACCTCTGCTTTGCTTTTCACAACAACTTCTTACACATCCAAAGAACTCTCACACAAGATGTAAAATTATTAGATCAACACCTTTTTTAGGTCTTCAAAAAGTTGATTTCTAACGTTTTCACATTTGTAATTGCTTTCCTTAAAAAATCAAGTTTGTGTTCGACGTCGTTTGAGGTCAGCCATAAGCCTTTAGACAAGCCTTACAGATCACGGCCATCATCGCCAAAAAATGTCTCTACTAAGGCTTTCGTACTGGCACAAATGATTCATACAAATATTGTGAAAGTAAACGAAAATAATATTGATTCCCAAATGTATTGCAACAGACATCCGTGTTGTACAGTTGGGATTCCCAGATACAAGTTATTTGTAGTCCTGAATGATTAACGAATTACATCAAATCAAATTTAATCATTTATTTCTTTGCAAAAATGGGTAAATTTGTACATAGGTGTTGTCATAAAATTAATTCTCCATGTTCTGCCGTCACATGGATGCCCATGTGACGGCAAATCAAAATCAAATATCATTTTAATCACATCAAATATTTTATCATAATCCCATTCCCCATCCCCATTTCCCATCCTAAGGAAAGGGAGGCCTTTGCCCTGCGGTGGGACAAAACAGGCTTATTATTATTATTAATATTATACTAAAAAGTCTCTTTTTCTCAAGGTAATAATCACACAATTATACACTCAATTGCAAATTTTCTTGTGAAGAACAAATCTATTATTATCAGTTTAGTTATTTTACTTTTACGGAATAGGATAGTTTGCAATTTTTTCTCCTAGTATTCTCCTAGAATGGCTTTTTTTAATAGAAAACATATAAAAACTGATTGAGCTATACAGACATAATCAGATCTTAAGTATATCTCTATACCTACCTTAAAACACTTAGTTCAAAAGGCCAGTAACAAGCTTATTAACTAAAATAACATCAAAATGACGCCACAAAAAGTTCAAATAGAGTCCCCTTCTCCCACCATTTCACTACTATCCAATAAGCGACCTGCGCGGGAGTTGATCCACAACAGTCGAAGAAAGTGCCCGTCACCCGGTTAGACAAAACACCGCACGAATCGAAATCAAATTGCTTGACAATTTCGAAAAACCGAAACCAACCAAGTGTGTTTCAGTGATTTGTTTGAAAAGAATACGTGATGTGTGAGGTGCGCAGACGCAGGGAAAGTGTTCAGGAATCTGTGATATACAGCGTTTGTAATGAACAGTAAAACGAAGTGTTCGATATAATTCGGAGAGCTTTCTTGTGTATAATGTTTTGTTGTGAAAGTGTAAGCGACTGAACGTAAGTAACCAAGCTTTTGTAATGTAAACATTGGTTTTTCATTGTCATACTTTTGTCAGTGATTGTGCTGTTAACTTTCCGAACCAATGGTTTCTATTTAGACGTGTTTAGAGTTAAGATTATCTCGGTTTAAAATCCAGTTTCAGCAGTATTGTTGTAGGAGTTGTCCAAGAAATGTCATTTACCATGTTGAAACTATGGTATGACATTTCATGACAAGTGTCTAAATAATATGCGTTAATGCGATGCACGCACGACTATTTTTTCGCTCATCAATATTCAATACTTTGATAGATAATATATGTCAACAGGAAATTCTGGAAAAACTTTTTATGAGATTCTACTACATCCCTTCATAAATTCTTTTATTTAGTTTATCCGTATTTTGCTGACTTTACTACTCAATTTCTTCTAGTTTTCCCTCTGGTCAACGCCGACTTACTTTTGGGTAACCAAGAGGTTCTAAAGAAAAGTAGGTTAAAACATTTGAAATCCTTGTTTGTATTTCTAGGCTTAACAAAAGTGAACACTAACTCTTCGAGGATAATCAAGGCGTGTATGAGTCGATGTTTTGTATCAAATAGCATTGTTTTAATGGACCTTTATTTACGATACAGGGAGGGATAAGTGAGGTTACAGCGCTGCTTTGACAATAGATTTTGACAAGGTAATTTAAAGTGTCGAATTTCATTTAATATCACTTTGAATCCGATCCAGTCTGTCCCTTGCTGTCCTCCCCCAGCGACGCCTTAAACCGAAGTCCGTACCCTGCAGAGGGTGCCTTTAGCGTGTAGTCGCTTAATAGTTTATAAGTTTTATGCCCTGGCTGGAGGCCTTAATTTATTGAGGCACAGGAAAGTTCGATTAAGCAGTCGATAACATCCAGTCGATCTGCGAGATGCCGTTTCAAAAAAAAAATTATGTCAAACAAGCCTGGCATCTCACAGAGAGGAGGCATGTGTCCCAGCAGTGGGAATGTTATAGGCGGATTATTTCATGTTATCTTTGTAAAGTAAAGCATCTAACTCAATTTAAGGTTATCCTAAAGTTCGTTTTTTAATCCCAGAGACTAATTTGACAATTCAAGTGATTGTTCTTTGTTTTTTAAATTGGAGTTTGACATTTGCACCTGTCAAATTAGTCTCTGAAATTAAAAAACGAACGGTACATAATATAACAAACTGCCAGCAGTAACTGCGATTGTTTAATAACAAAACTATCATTAGTAAAACGAACTGTAACCCATTTTGTAACCTATTAGTTAATACCTTCAGCATATTAGGACTTTAATTAATATTCCAGTAGCCACTGAACATAATTATATTTAATTACACAACATTTTAGCTGCCAAAAGGGAACGGTTACGTAATGACAGTGGATTATTTTCTCCGGAACTCTTTAATATTCTGGAGGCAACGACAAGCATTCGTAAATTCTCTTGGCCGCGCTTCAATGACATTTTAGTACACTTTCTAACAAAGTATGAATAAAATTGTAAAAAGTTGTTTTTAACGGTTCAGTAAGTTAAATTCATGTTTACTGCTAAATACTGGACTGGAATGTATTTAATCGAACCTATAATAATTCCCTTTAATAATTCCCATTTTACGCTCGTAAAAATATTATTGATAACTTTAGTGGTTGGTCACAGTTCCAACTTAACCTACCCGTTTTGTCAAGGTATCCTAGCTTAGTTACTGAGAAAAGGCCAGAAATTTAAAAAGAGGGTAAATTACCTATTTAAAAAACTTTTTTACAAAAATTAAACAAACGAAAAAAGAACTAAAAAGCGAAAAATAAAAAAATAGCCTTTTAATGTAACTACGCTCGCAAACGAATTTAAGTAACAACATACCCTCCCCAATAAAACAAGAATCTTTCAAATCGGACTACTCAGTAAAAAGTTATGCGTGGTCATACTGGTCATACATAAAAAAATAAAAATATACGTGTCGACTTGAGAACCTCCTCCTTTCTTTTTTCGTCGGTTAAAAAGTGTGTAACATTAGAAGTGCATAAAGTTTTTGTAGGATTAGTTAAAAATTTCCATTTCTTTTCCTACGTTTATTTAACTGAAGTGTTATTTATTTCTTTGATACTTCAAGAACAGAAATGTACAGGCGAGTCCGCGTAATCTAATGTCACAGTCTAGTCTAATGCCACAGACATTTTCTACCAGTCAACCTTTGGGATATGCAGACAAACAGTGGTAGGTAGAATTACGAAAAATTTGTGGAATAAATATTTATTTAAACTTTATATACCTATTACAAACTATAAAATACACCTAATTATATATAAATATAAGCACAGATAAATGTACATAAATACACGAATATACTAAAAAGGCTAAGACAAACAATGGGAGTGTTATGTAGAAGTGTTATGTTTCAAATAACTTTGTTGTAGGTTAAATGGAAAATATCTCAGTCTTCTACGATACAAATGAAAAATTGAACTCAGAGAGAGTCTTATAAATCATTTGTCACAGGAGCAAATTAATGTCATATCAGTGAACCACTGTAGCTCCCACAAAATACATAAACACCGCATTAAACATTTTTTTATGTTATGTTTATGCCAAAAGAATGTGCAGTATCCTTGCGTGCTTTCATATAGCATGCCAATATGACCGACAGGGACATTGTTGTCACAAAGCGTACCTAGGCCAATGGTGCTTACAGAAAAAGCACTTTATTCAAAATTGATACTTAACGTAGGTAAATTAACATAATATTAATTTGCACACCAATTAAAAATAAAATTACAACACAATAAGCCTGTAATGAAATAATCGAATACTTCAAGAAAAATGACAATTTCGTAAACATGATATTAAAGCTATTCAATAAATTGTATAAATCGGAAGCTAATTTCATTAATATTATCACAGTACAGTCAGTAACAAAAGGTATCTTACACGAAATGTCTATAAAAATACAAAAGATACAATATACAAGATACTATAATGTCATTAAATGGTCGTTTACTTTGTACTCGACTGTACATCCGTACGTGTTTTCTTTCTTCTACATTAGATTGCACTTAAGTTATTACTAGCAACATTGCATTGAATTTTAAACTTTACTCAGCTAGAAATGTAGTTTAAAATAGCTTGTTTGTCAGACCCTGTTAATTAGAAGCGCCTAGCAGAAATGTGATAGATAATTAAATTTTCGTGAGAATCAATGAATCAAATACGCGGAAGTTATTTGTTGCATGTGAGATGAAAGTGAATCCGTGTAGGAAACCTGAGACTATGACATAAGCAGGGGGGTTAACGATTTATGTGCATGGGACATGGAAGGAATGTGCAGTAGAATCAAGTTACTCCTATTTAAGTGACTTGGCATTTCGCCATGGAAAGCTAACCCGTAAGTGAGTAAATACTCGGGGCCTACCACAAGCTCAAAAGCAGTATTATTTTAATATTACTTCAGTGGGAGAAAGAGATGGAGCTATACGTCCTCTAGAGCTTCATCTCTTTCCCACACTGAAGTAATATTAAAATAATACTGCTTTTGAGCTTGTGGTAGGCCCCGAGTATTTACTCACTTACGGGTTAGCTTTCCTTGCATAATTTTTATCAATTTTAAGTCAATACAAAAAAGTATTTTCATGAATTTTCTCTAGACTTTTAGTAAGTTCAAAACTTTCTACACCGCTACAAGGTTATTTTGGCGTGTAGCCAAAATCGAAACAAAACGCCGCCATCTTGTCTTGTCAATACACAATGACAGTGACAGTTTCACAAATATTTACAACCCCCCCCCCCCCTTTCAATGTCATTCAGGCGCCAAAATATCCAAATTAATGTATCAGTGTAATTTTGGCTTCATTAAACCAGTACAGTCCGGCCATCGAGATAATGCGTTTCTGACACCTGTCAGTTGGACAATTTCTAGATGTATTATGGATCAAATTCGCAAAACACTTGTCTGTTAGCATTAAACTGACAGGTGTAGACACCTGTCAGTTGCGTTCTAGCGACGGCCGGACTGTAGTTGGCTGGTTTATTTCATGTTACGGAAAATAGGCTCTATAAAACGGTGTGCCTACATGGTGGTTTGCCAAACTAAATATTTCACACAGACTCCGAATTGGCCTGTCGAGATACGATCGAACTATTGTAAAGTAATGAGTTAATTAGTGACACGCGGATGATCACAGTTTTTATGGACCATGGCAGATTTCTAAATAATCATTTTATTACTTTCATGATTTTTTTTTTCCAATGTTCAGTTGGTACTATATACAATAGCACAGGTTTTCTGAATAACTGGTCAATCACAGATAAATTTTGCTACATTAAATTCTGCATTTTTCTGGATTTTGGATCGATCGTCGATTGGTCCAGTTTAAGGGGACGATAACCGATTTTTAATGATTTTATACTGAAGATGACGTCTAAACGAATAGTGTTAGTGATTTGAAAAAAATATATGTTAAATTAGAGCATTTTCCTAATATTTTAATATAGGCATATTTTTGATTTTATTTATATTACATAGTGAAATGAATTTGTAAAGTTATGTCTAACGCGGATAAAAAACTGAGAATGACGCAAAATCTATCGAGCATATTTTTCTGAAAACTTCACCATTTTAAAGATAATTAAATTATTGATCTTTTAGTATTCTTGTTTTATTAAAATACTTTTTGTTTTACGCGTAATAAATTAATAATGCGTCTAATTTGGGACAGCGCTCCTTGAAGGGCGAGTCCTATTACTGGCTGGACGTACGACGCGTTGCTTGAGCTCAGTACTGAACACGCAAGCTAACCATTCAAGGTCACTGTCATATATCTGCGTCTTAATACATAGAATTAATTCCCAAAAACAAGAATGCTTATCCTTAAATTTTTTGCTAACCCAATATAATTATGTCAAACTTTAATATGAACATGTAAGTAAATGTTTGTCGAAATTATTTTGACACATGCCTGGATGACATAATATTGAACTGTCAAAAATTTCCGACTGCTATAAAAAAAATCTAATGACAGTTTTTCTGAATGAAAAACTACTGTCAGCTTAAGTGACCCACTGTACCAAAAGGCGCAGTGACGTAGTCGCAAGCGCACGCGCCGACCTCGACTTAACGGTAGTCCACGACTCATCAGCTGGTATTCTGTTAAGTGACATTGTTCCATACTGCAACTGTTGAAGTTGAATCGGAATTGAAATTGTAATGTTTTCGAAAAAATCATGATCTATGTAAGTGATTGGTTCAAAGTCTTTATTCAGAAAAACTAGAATAAACATATACTTAGTATAATTTTAAAGGCTTCAATTAATTGAGCATACGTAGGGAAGACTCAATAGTAATACAACAAATAATAATACAGTCGAAACCTAACTTGTCGAGATCTTTGATCTAGGGCAGATCAAAGATCAAGACAAGCTAAGTTTCGGAAACGTAATTCTACTACTAGTCCATACTAGTCACACAAAATATAAAGCAGTCCATAGATTCAACTATAACCTGCAATAATATCTAGTTAATTTCTTTTGCAGGTGTAAAGATGAGTTCGATAGTGAACGTGGCCGCCGACGTGCTGTCGGGCACGGCCATCGCCGCCGCCGCCGGCTCGCAGGTAAATGTCCGCTAACCTACTATCACAGACTACATCATAACACACAGACACGATACAGACACGTACTGCCAAGATACTTCACTCCCTGTATTCGATGAACTACGCACGGACACATAGACAGTGTACGGTAACACTCGTATCTACGGGGAGCTATGGGGACTTAAGCACATGAGTAGATATTGCACAGAGACCAAGCTTCATGCTTCGTCCTAGAACAGATGACAGTTGAGGAAGACATGTGCTTGAGTGGAAACCAAGAGCAGGAGGAGTGACGATCTTCGTCACTCCGTCGTGCCTGGTACCTTTATAAGGCATAAGGAATATTCTTACCACCACATTTTACAGCTCAAAAATAAAAAAATGCGTTCCAAGTAGGTAGGTAGGTAGGTATTCTATTGTTTTACAAAGGCTATTTAAAGACTTATCAATCACTGACTAAATATTTTATATTTTTTTGAAGATTTTTCTTTTTCGACTAATAATACTTATAACCTACGACTATCGGTATGACTGTTAAAAGGTTAAGGCTGAATGAGAAAAGCCAAGAAAGGAGCAAAATGGCGGAGGAGATTGGGAACTTAGAGAGGCCTTTATACATCAGTAGACTGCTAAATGCTGATGTTGATAATGAAGCTTATAATATGCAGTTGCAGTGCGATGAGTTACTGCATATGGGTGGGCAGTACGTTCACGTAATTATCCACTCCTTGTCATTTCGAGTGTCAATCGTATGAAGGTTAGTCTCTGTTGCTACTTTCCTCTTGTGACTTAAGCGCGTGTGGGTCTTGTTGTATATGATCTAGTATATATTTTTGCGTGTAGCAACATACGAGTGTGTAAGTCATGGCAACGTTATATGACGTCAGACAGCATGTCTTACGACACCCCGACGCTTGCACGCGATGCTAGAGCGAGCGCGACTTACGTCCGCTTTCCGGTACATTTACCTGGTATTCTGCATCTGTTACTCGTGCTTTCTCACTGTAGGCATATTCGCAAACACATGAATGAAATGCTTTCATAAAAAAACTTTTTCCAAAAAAAAAACAACCGACTTCAAAAAAAACACTACAAAGTGAAAAATAACTTTAATTTCGGAAGTCGGTGTCTTTGGTTTTGAATTTTCGTTCTTTGTCACCGACTTCCGAAATTAAAGTTATTTTTCACTTTGTAGTGTTTTTTTTGAAGTCGGTTGTTTTTTTTTTGTAAAAAGTTTTTATTTTTCACTTTTTAGTTGTGATACCTACCCCACATAAATTCGAATACCACTACCTGCTATGTAAATAACAGTGACAGGAAGTTATCATAATATCATCCACATACTAAGTGAGGTAAAAATACGTATTATTGAAGCTAACTCAAAAACTACCCAAGCAAAGTTAATAAAATTTATATGGGACCACCTCTGAAGTATGATCTACCAAACAAAAAAAGAATCATCAAAATCAATTCATAATTGACGGAGTAATCGCGTAACAAACACACAAAAAAAAAAAACAACATACAGTCGAATTGAGAACCTCCTCTTTTTAGAAGTCGGTTAAAAAATGACTCTTTATGATCTCTTCCACAGCTGTTATTTGAGGTGAATTTTTGAGCTTAACTTAATTTGCTGTATTTTTTGGTAGGTAGATTTCAGTATCCATAAATAATACGAGTTAAATCTTACTGTTCAGCTATCGAAAAAGGTCAGAGGGACCTGTTTCAGCTATCGAAAAAGGTCATAGCGACGATTGTCATTTATATTTAAACACTGCATTTTTTAAGCGATGCCTACTTTTTATTTATTTCATCATTTAAAGTAGATAAGATTTGTATTCATAATTACTGATTATTTGTTACAGCTTTTATTGCATTTGTATCTTGTAGCATTTTTAAAGTAATTAACCACGTAATTGCCTATTTTACTACCAAGAAGAACTTTTATACAATTTTCAACTGATAATGACGAAAACTTTTAAAAACCCTAATCAAATACCAACATTACTAGCCGGGGGTGCGGCGAATGTACAATCGAAGAAACGCATATCTAAGCAGTTTGAAAACAAAATCCCGTGCACACGACCCTATTTTTTTCGTAGGTAAGCGTTACTATTGCGGCCGCGTGCTGCAAGCAGAAATAGTCCTTACGGTGTATAAATATGCGTTTCTCCGATAGTACAAGTATCTCCCGGGCCCTGGGGGTCTACCACCAGTTCATAAAGCAGTATTAAGCTATTGCATAGCTTTTATCGCATGCTTTGAGCGCGGCGACCGAATCAAGAAATTCCGTAACGTAACGAAAATAAAACCTAACACCCCCCACTCCGCCTACCATGTAATGACGGTACCCATGACAACGTGATGTTGTCATGGGAACGTAATTTTTGTTTTATGTCATCACGTCATCATCCCAAGTGCAGCGTTGACAAATAGGAAGTATGGAGGTTACAAATGCTATGCAATAGCTTTACTGCGGCAGTCCCCGAGTGCCTCACGTTTTTTATTTTTTTATTACTTCAGTGTGGAAAAGAGATGAAGCTCTATAGGACGTATAGCTCGCGGTAGGAGTCCAACATAACCCTCCGTTGTCCCCAGACGGAGCGTATCCATAAGGATATCCCCACGGAAAAAGTACTTGGTATAAGTACCTGAGTATTTAGTATGATGCACTATAAATGTTTGACATGTATCTTGAACATCGGCAAACAACAGTATCATTTATATCGAATGACAGCCGTTTAAAGCGATTAACAATCGATAAACTTTTTCGCTCATTCCCGGTAGTGAAATGCTTCATTATTAAACTAGTGCAAACATGGATTATACAATAGCAGCGTTCCATACACTTAGCTCGACTATTTATCACACCTGTATGGTAATAATGATAGACATTGATTAATATTATGAAGCAATTTATAAGTAGCGATCCTATTACGAATTTCTGCAAAGTTCATTTGAAAACTAGACAGCATCTGTCTGGCAGTAATTAAAAATGCGTAATGTCACAGTGTGTCATGTTTTTGTTTTTGTTATAGTTACCTATCGTGTTTCATAAATTCTTGCGAAATAAATGTTATTCTTTTCTTTTTTCAAAGTCCTAGACTCGTTAAATTACCACGACTTTTAAATGTTTGAAGGAGCTGTTGTGATAGGCTTAAAGTAAACAGCATCCAGTTCTAGTATAACGGGTTAGGGTTTAGATCTATAATGGAGCCGGAAACTAGAGACCGGCCTCGTACCGGCTACTGCTTGTATTAACCATATTAGAAACACTAGAATACTGAATAGTGATTTCTAAATCCACAATCTTAACAAGCTCAAAGCATTTGTTAACTAACAATAAAAAAGTTATCGGCTATTTTTGGCGAACACCAAAAGTTAGGTAAAATCGAAATAGTTATTTATGCAACTGTTGTATAATAAGGGGTATTAAAACACGAATGTGGGTTACATGAGTGTTTTAATAGTATCACACGAGTATTTTAATACCTAATTATGTACAGTTGCATACAAGACTTTATCTACACCCATGATATGAATCCTCTATAAAAGGTTCCGAAACCATTGGGTGTTTTTAATTCAAGATCAAGAATTAAAAAAATCCCACGAAATTCAGTACAAGTGCACGTATGAATGTCGCCTGTACCAACACATCACCGCACATGCGTGCAGCGGGTGCTGCTGTCCCCCGCTTAGACGTTGAAACGAGTTGCATAATGAAATTTAGTACAACATTATAACACTCATTTGGATGATATTATGGTTACAATGACACTGGCTGTTTTAATGTTGGCAATAAGCTGTCTGTTTTAGAAACTTTTATAGAGGATTTATAGCATGTGGAAAACCACACTGAGACAAAAACGACTTGAGAACACAACATTAAATCTAAGTTTTCGTATCATTTCAGGTCGCATGGTTCATCCCAATGCTGGTGGCGGCGATAGCGTACTACAACTTCGACGCGACGGACCCTGAGGGTAGACCAGCAGACATCACTGACGCCAATATGCTGTCAGACTACGACTTCATCATCGTTGGAGCCGGCTCTGCTGGTCAGTAAGTTTTTATTTCTAGCGTTAATTACCTAATTCTCAATCATGCTCGCATTAAAAGAAAAAAAAACCATTATTTTGACAACCTTCTTCGACATAAATCGAAAATGTTGTACTGGTCAAATACATGCCAACAGGCAGCCGGCAATGTAAGTATGAAAATCCATGTCTGTCGTGTTTAGCGGCCGAATAAATTACTATGAAAACTCGATATCTATAGTGTAATTAGAAATAGAACGAACTTTTTACATATTCTTCTCCTGTTTTCAGGTGCAGTGGTAGCAAACCGGCTATCAGAAGTCAGCAACTGGAAGATTCTACTTTTAGAAGCTGGCGGAGATGAGACGGAGATATCAGAAGTACCTCTACTGGCTGGCTACCTGCAGCTCAGCAAGTTAGACTGGCAGTACAAGACTGAACCTTCGGGAACCACCTGTCTTGGTAAATAGTTTACCAAACAATATTTTTATTTGTTTGTATTGTTCGGGGTCACGCCGGAAGAACTAGGCTTGGCAGACTATATTGGTGATCGCAGTATTTTGATAACGGTGGAGTTTCTTGCCCATTCTTCTCCATACGAAAACTACCTTTTGGAAGGCGCGACTAGAATCAATTCTATTTTTTGTTTTTGACGTTCAAAAGTGCCTTTTTGTGCCTAATTGAAATAAATTATTTGACTTTGACTTAACCAGACAGCAGAGCGCTTATGATCCTGCTTTTAAGAAATAGTCATGTTTTTGGCGGAAAGTAAATAAGTATATCTAGTATCTTAAAATGGCACCTATTTATTAAAAGTACTTGTCGCCCAGTGGTCGAAATTCGACCATAATTCATTTAAATTTTTAGCTTGATAGAATAGTTTAGGATAGTTCATACTAATTCCATGTATAGTACATACTAATTCCAGGCTGCTATTCTATTCTAATTCTAATCTTCAACCATAAACACAAGAGTGTGTGTGTGTCAAACGCATGGTAGTGTGTGTAATGTTTTTTTTTTATTTATTTATAAGGCATATTATATAAAAATATTAGCATTCTGCACTCCTTCTCCATATAAAAATTAACTGTGCCAAACATACTCCACTGTCCGCGTAATTTTCAAAAAGGGGTACGAAGTTTTTGCTTCATTTATAGATGGTATTTTTCTTTAAGTGAATCAACCAAATCGTTTTGTGGTTTAGTCAATGTTCTTTTAATGTTTTTTCAGCCATGGAAGGCGGCAGATGCAACTGGCCCCGCGGCAAGGTGCTCGGAGGCAGCTCAGTCCTTAACTACATGCTATACTTGCGAGGCAACAGAAAAGACTACGACTCGTGGGAAGCGCTGGGCAACAAGGGCTGGGGCTACAAGGACGTGCTCTATTACTTCAAGAAATCAGAAGACAATAAGAACCCTTCCCTAGCACATACACCGTACCACAGCACCGGAGGGTACCTGACAGTTTCTGAAACACCCTACCATACACCACTCGTACGAGCTTTTGTTGATGGAGGCCTAGAATTAGGGTACATGAACAGAGACATAAATGGAGAGAACCAAACAGGGTTTATGGAAGCACAGGGGACAATAAGACGCGGCAGCCGGTGTTCAACATCCAAAGCGTTTCTAAGATCAGCGAAAGATCGTCCTAACTTACATATATCTATGTACTCCCACGTTACTAAAGTGATGATAGATCCCAGAACAAAAGTTGCTTTTGGAGTTGAGTTTGTGAGAAACAAAATGGTATATCGAATCAGAGCTCGAAAGGAAGTCATTCTTTCAGCTGGAACTATTAATTCTGCCCAGTTGTTGATGTTGTCTGGAATAGGACCTGCAGGGGAACTGAATAAGCATAAAATACCTATGATACAGAATTTAAAAGTTGGAAGGAACTTACAGGATCACATTGGATTGGGCGGCTTGGCGTTTATGGTAAACCAGCCTATATCTATTGTAGAACATCGTCTTTATACTGCCGGTCCACTGATGGAGTACGCCATGTTAGGAGAAGGTCCTTTAACTATCATGGGGGGTGTCGAAGGCTTAGGTTTTGTCAACACTAAATATGTAAACGAGACTGACGATTTCCCAGATATTGAATTCCATTTCATTTCTGGATCCACTAATTCTGATGGTGGAGAGCAGATAAGCAAAATACATGGACTAATGGACACGTTCTACGATGCTGTGTTCAGACCTATAAATAATATGGATGTATGGAGTATCATACCTATGTTGCTCAGACCGAGAAGCAAAGGTTTCATACAATTGCGCAGTGCTAACCCTTACGATTATCCTTACATTTATCCAAACTATCTAGCAGACGAGTTGGACGTGAAAACTCTAGTGGAAGGAGTCAAAATCGCTGTCGCGCTATCCCGGACAAGAGCATTTCAAAAATATGGCTCAGTTTTAAACAAGCACGTCTTTCCTGCTTGTGTTAGTATTAAGAGGTACTCAGACGCATATTGGGAGTGCATGATCAGGCAGTACACTTGTACTATCTACCATCCTGTTGGAACAGCGAAGATGGGGCCGTACTGGGACCCTGACGCGGTTGTCGACAACCAGCTAAGGGTGTATGGAGTGAAAGGTCTACGTGTCATAGACGGCAGTATCATGCCTAACATAGTGAGTGGCAATACCAACGCACCTATTATCATGATAGGAGAGAAAGGCAGCGATATGATCAAGGAATTTTGGTTAAAACGACGAAGCTCTAGATATTACATTTAATGAACGTACAAAACGAAAGTATTTATCAGTATTATGAGCGTAAGAATTTTGTTGTAAATATTTCCTATCATGGCCGAATATTGTGAATTTATTTATTTTATATTTATTGACAGCACGCAATTGTAAATAATTTAATTAAGGATAGTGTTCATAGATAATAAAGTATTTTAATACTGCAACACATGTGTTTGCCCTCTTGTCATCATTTCTAGGTCAGAGACCCGCGATGTCATAATACTACATTGTTGCTTATTTGCTGACACTAATTGATTATTGTGAGACGATGAACTAAGTACAGAGTAATCAAATAATGTTAGAATGAAATCATTAATTTAATACACGAACAAATTAGTTGTTTGTACTCCCCGTGTAACTGGAATGGGCTCGCTCTGATAACGTCATAGATAAAATGATAACATTGTATCTGTGAAATTACAGGCGAAACACCATACACCTCTGCTTCCCCTTTGGGGAACACAGGCGTGATGTTATGTTATGCTGAAACTTTAAATTAAAAGAAACAATAGACATCCATGATTTGCTTATAATGATTTTGCATTCAAACCTTAAAGTTTCTGGTCAAATCAATCATATTAATAACGATACTTAAGATTCTGTCTTGCAAAATAAATTAATTACTCTGTGCAATGACACTTACAAGTGTGACACAATACGGCTCGACCTGCCGTAAACAATAACTTGCTTAATCTGCTGAATCAGCTGCCATTCAATTTAATTCCATATCAGTGTCCGTGCAACAGTGGCGCTCGTATTATGGGATCATGTCGACCCACAGCCCATCGACGCTCAGGGGACTCCTATCCAATACAAGGATTACTTTCGGGTTGCTACCAGGCCTCGGTGTCATGATAATCCTCCGCATGGCCATACATTTGTACAGACCTGATATAGAAGATGCAGAAAACCGCGTCAGAGATCATCCTTTCGAAGAACTATACGATTGCTACGATTTCATCATAGTTGGCGCGGGATCCGCCGGGGCAGTGTTAGCCAATCGACTATCAGAGAATCCTAACTGGAAAGTGCTTTTGCTCGAAGCGGGACAAGACGAAAATGTGTTATCAGAAGTACCAGCGTTATTCCCTATACTACAAACCTCTTCTATCGATTGGCAATTCCTTACGGAACCCAGTGACGGGTACTGTTTGAGTATGGTGGAAAGGAAGTGTAAGTGGCCACGCGGTAAAGTGCTCGGTGGTTCCAGTGTGTTGAACGCTATGTTGTACATAAGAGGGAATAAGCGTGACTATGATAACTGGGAGAATATGGGCAATGTAGGCTGGGGATACGACAGTGTGTTGCCGTACTTTAAAAAATCAGAAGATATAAGGATACCTGAGCAGCAAAACGATCTGTATCATGCAACTGGAGGTCCTTTAACCATTGAAAATTTCGCTTTTGAGCAGCCGATAACAAGAAAGATATTAGAAGCTGGTGTGCAGCTGGGATACAACATCCGCGATGTAAATGGAGAGTTTCAAACCGGATTTACTCGCTCCCAAGCGACAATTCGCGACGGTCTTCGTTGTAGCACAGCTAAAGCGTTCTTACGACCGACATCCAAACGAGAGAACCTTCATGTTAGTGTGCATTCACTAGTTGAGAAAATACTGATTGACGAACAAAAAACTGCATACGGTGTGAAGTTTAAAAAACATGGACAAGAAAGAATCGTTAAGGCAAGCAAGGAGGTCATCTTATCTGCTGGCACTATACAGTCTCCACAGTTGTTAATGTTATCTGGAATAGGAGACGCCGAGCACCTGAAAGAACTTGGAATATATCCGATTGTCAATCTACCTGGTGTTGGAAAAAATCTGCAAGACCACGTCGCAATGGGAGGTCACTCATTTCTCTTCGACAATCCTTATGATAACGGAACAGATTATTGTTTTAATCTAAACGAAGTCATTTCAATAGGAGCTTTCATAGATTTTACTGTTCATAAGAATGGGCCACTGTACAGTATGATGGAGGCTGAAGCCATGGCGTTCATCAACACTAAATACCAGGACCCGAGTGAAGACTATCCAGATATACAGCTGTTTATTGCTCCTACTGCTGACAATATGGATGGAGGCTTATTCGGTAAAAGGGCCAACGGTTTGGACGACGTCACGTATGCGGAGTTGTATGAAGAGATACTCTATGACTCTTCGTTCTCCATCGTGCCACTGTTGCTAAGGCCGAAAAGCCGCGGCCACTTGAAACTACGAGATGCGAACCCCTACTCGCCACCACTGATTTATCCTAACTACTTCACCGACCCAGAAGACGTCAAAGTAATTGTAAGTATTATTTAATATTTACGCTACTAAATCTTCGAATGAATGTTGTCATAACAGAACATAATTATCTGGTAATGAGCCGATAAACTCTGTACAAATTACAAGCAGATAATTTTTTATTGTCTTGTTATAAGTAACGCATGTAAAAAATGACGATGATTGCTGTCAATGGGTCACAGAAATGAAAAGGTTAAAGTAATTACTATAAAATGTAATGTTATTAAACATAATTATATAATTGCTCTTGTTTGGAAAGTCTGGATCTTAATAACCTATGCATATGTTTATGGGTGATAAATCTAGTAGGTAATTTTGTCATAAACGATGGTTTGTCTACTGTCGCCCTTAACCGAGCTAAAACAAAAACACTATTGAAATACCAGACTCGAAAGTCACGAAAAATGTATAATTGCAAAATGCTTCAAAATAATGAAAAATTCAAATAATTATGATTTCAGGTGGAAGGCGCTCGTATAGTTCAGGAGCTAGTGAATCAGCCAGCACTACGCGAGCTGAACGCCCGGCCAAATCCTCGGCGGAACCCAGGCTGTGCGGCTCACGAGCTGATGTCAGACGAACACCTGGAGTGCCAGGCTAGGCATCACACGCTGACTTTATACCATCCTGTGGGCACGTGCGCCATGGGGCCTCCTGAAGATCTGGCTGCTGTTGTTGATCCTAGATTAAAGGTAATAATATTTTCAGACTGTAAATCGTGGTCACGAATTGATGGCTGGCAGACTTCAAAGCAAATTTAGACGATTTTGACTTTGCACTTCACTAGGTTAAAAGCTGCCTATTCTGAGTACTATCTGGGCCCCCCTACTTCTAGTGCAACTCCATATTTATTGCCAATTTATGTAAACCCTTTCATTTCCAGGTGTACGGAATCAAAAGCCTTCGAGTGATCGACGGCAGTGTTATTCCAACAATAACAACCGGTAACACTAACGCGCCGATCATAATGATCGCTGAGAAAGCTTCAGACATGATCAAAGAAGACTGGTATGACGTCACCATTGAAGAAGTGACGTGTCCTACAGTAGATCCGAAGCATTATCAACAGTCCAAGAATACTAACAACGAAGAACCAACTAAAATTCAATTGAATCCTCCAACAGATTTGTTTAACGAAACTACTAGCCTATTCCCATTGCTAAATAGCAAAATCGCAGATAATCCTATTAAAAACAGTAATGACAAAATATCTAAATCCAAAATAGAAAATCAGCAGAAAATTGTGCCAAGCTATGTAAATATTCCTAAAAAAGTACCAAAAGTTGTTTCAAGGAAGAATCATCTACACCCAAATTATCCTCGGAGAAATTTAAATAGTCAAGCACAAAATCCTTTCCGAAATTATCTGTATGGCTCCCCGATTCAAGACCAATTTTCGAACTACGGAGCAAATTATGGGCAACTACACAATCCACTTTACCCATTTCCAAAATTAGGACGACAGAAGCCTATAAAGAATATATTTGCAAATCTGGAGCCAAGACCTTTGGTTTATTATAATCAAGTTAATAAGGTAAAAGACCCGATCTACTATGAGGCTGGTGAAGTGATTACTCCTAGGGGGCAAACGAAATGCAAGATCTGGTTGTACAATGACGGTGTTAAGTATGAAGTTGTGTTGTAGCTTTATAGATATCATGTATTAATTTGGTTAGATGTAAGTAGTACGTAAATCAAACCAAGTGAATTAGAATATAAGGATAAATAAATGTAAAGTAACGAATGTCGTATTAAAATAAATGTGTTTTTTTTTACTTTTATAACTTCATCGTCACTATTTTCATTTGTTTCATAAATAATGGTGCCGATTCCCTTGTTCACAAACTAAACTAAATTTAAGTTCAGTGCATCTTTTTCTTTCTATTTCATTAAGAAAAGGACAGAAAATAAATTTTAGTTTAGTCCTGTCAAATTAATCAGCGCCTGTCACTACTCCATACAAGTTTAGACGTAGTTAAAAACTTGCCTACTAAAATCACGTCAATTTACGTCAAGCGCTGATTAATTTGACAGGATTAAACTAAAATTTATATTCTGTCCTTTTCTTAATAAAATAGAAAGAAAAAGATGCACTGAACTTAAATTTAGTTTAGTTTGTGGACAAGGGAATCGGCACCATTAGCTGTTGTACGCGACTTCATTCGCATACAAACGTCAATCCCCGCATTTGATCCAGTCAGGGTTGCTTTAAAAAAAATCTTTACCAAGTGTACTACATGAAAACCGCCAAAGGAAATATCCTGTACCTATCTACCTTGAATCTATTTGTCTCTACCGTACACTGTGTGGCTGTTTCATATGTAATTATAGTGGGATATCAATACCTATATCCGATCAACCGCGTCAAGTTGTTACCCGAAGTGCAATCAACAGTCCATCTCATTATTGATATAATGTAAATGCATCGATTTGCATTTAATGAAACGCATGCTAAAGATGTAATTAAAAATAGACACGCAGTTGTTATGGAGGATGTTCAACTACTAGAATATTCAATAGTACATCAGTGAATATAAAGTATTTATATTACAGTATATAACTTTACCAGAAATTGCACGGTTTGCTTGCATCACTTTACTGGATAAACATGACAAGCATATCAAGTTACTTACGCTAAAATTAGAATGCATATAAGATGATGAACATTAGATGACAACTGTCACTAAAGTCATTTGTTTTTCGTGTGAATATAAATCTATTCAGCATGATCAGAAAGAACATAACATTACGCCTTATTTCCCCGAAGGGTTGGGCAGAGGTGTCCCTGTAGCAGGTTCACCCACATTTCGCCAGTTATGTTTAAGTCCCATGTAATAGGGGGCGAGCCTATTGCCACCAACCGGGCACAAATCCAGACTCCGAGCTGCCACTGAAAAATTTCAGATAGAAAAACCCAATAACATTTTGCCCGATCCGGGAATCGAACCCAGGACCTCACGCTCAGCAGTAGCGCTTGCGACCACTAGACCAACGAGGTAGTCACGTAGGTAGGTAGGTAGTCGAGGTAGGATCAGAAAAAATCCCATTTCAATTCAGACATGTGCATTCATTCACTGCTATCTGTGTATCTGTGGTAATGAAACGATTCTGAAATATGTATAGTGCTAGTAGTGCTATTCAATAAAATTTCGGCTTGAAGTGAACTACCATACCTTCTGATGCTAGAGATTGGCAGTTCAGTTCAAGCTGCACTTAGTTGCCTATGTTACTGAATCGTTTTCAAACCGAGAAAAAGGCAACCTAGTTATAAGGAAGAACAACCATGTACTGAAACTGCATTTTCCGAAAATCTATTAAGATTGATGATGAGGATTGATGAAAATGGTGACTGCCCAAACTGTCTCAAACAAGTTATTATGATGATTCACATTTCCACCGTTGCTAAGTTCACCCGGTTCCATGGGAATCAAGATATTTATATAATAATAAAATTGATGATTAACAATAGACTTGATTATATGCGTGACTCTGTAACCCGGTGAGGAGTCACATTTGTTGTGATTTGTCCAACTCATTTAGGGGGTTAACTGCTTGACATGAAGCAGATAATAATTTGTTGTTACTTATCGCACTACAAGAAATATATATAGACTTAAAAATATATTAGGTTTGAATTCAGTCAAAGTTAATCTTAGGCTATCTACCTATGTTTAATTTCCTCAGATCAGGTCCGCGCCATTAGGGCTTATTCACAGTTATAAAACTCTCAGAAGAGCGGATTGAGAGGAGTTTTGGAGCGATTTCCCCATGGCAACATTTGAGTATTTTTTTTTATTAATTGTTCTAAAAAAGCGGGAGTCTCTTTAATATTCGAGCAACATGAGAATGTTGCCGAATGACTTGATATTCCTTATGATGGATAAGCCAAATATGGCACCTCATAGAGATGTAGATGTAGAACACTATGAGGAAGTCTAATACGCAACAGCGGGATAATATGGGATGTTAAGTAATAAAAAAATAATAAAACATTCAGACGAATTGAGAACCTCCTCCTTTTAGAAGTCGGTTAAAAATAAGAGCTCGTTACTGCGCAAATATACATATCGACCTCGACTTTGGTAAATGAAGCTGAATAATGAACATAAGTATAAAAAAAACCAGCCAAGTGCGTGTCGGACGACGCACAATGAAGGATTCCGTAGTTGGGATGAGTTTATCCCAAGAACAAACTTCACATTGTAGTTGCAAAAAATGTTCTCAGATACATTTCAACTGCAAAAGTAAGTTTGTATGCACAATATGAGAGATTTACTATGTTATTTTAAGACCATGGACTTCTTATAGGTTTTCCTGTAATCTGTGAGTAAAGAACCATTATCAGTATTTTATTTTTCAAAATTATAGGCTGAGTAGTTTCGGAGATAAGGGAAGAAATGGTAAATTTTCATCTATTTTCTTAAGTATGTTTAAAAGTAATTATATTAAAATTATTTAAAAAAAAATTAAGATCCTTACACAAGCCCTTTCATTGAAATGCCACACGGTACAATTAGCAGAACTTTTTTTTATATTTCAATTTGCCCCGAAGTGTCCTCCATATTCAAAATTCATTTATTTACGTTACACGTCTGTATTCGGGTCACAGAAATTCATATGTGTACAACTAAATTAGTCGAGTAGTTTCGGAGCAAATTGGCTGTGACAGACGACAAGTTTTTTTTTCTTTTTGGGGTACGGAACCCTAAAAACGAGTATATTATGTTAATGTAAAGTAAATTACTATTGTTTATTATTTGTTACATTATTTGTTGATTACTGACTGCAAACAAATAATTCTGTACTTAATGTCAGCATGACTCAAAATATAGCAGCCAGCGCATATAATCAGCGTGGCTCGTGGGAATTGATTGTGCTATAATCGATTTATAATGGAGTTGAGCTAGACACTGTCTTCCTTTAAAAGGAAAAATATCGTTTCGGTTACTTTGAAAATAAAGTATGTTATTTGCAAGAAAAATCCGTTTAGGAGCATAAAGTCAAAAGCGTGAAATGAAAAATGGGTTGTCAATTGTCAAAAAAGCAGAATGTCAAAAACGTAGAAAGTTAAATGCGCACATAGTCAAAAGCGCTTAAAGTCAAAAGCTCAGAATGTCAAAAGCGCAAAATGTCAAAAATTCTACTTAAAAGTCATAATTTTATAAATCCAAATTTCATTTACAGAAACGCGAAGTACGGGCCTACAGGTTTTGCTCACAATTGAAACAAACGTTCAAAACTACTCTCACTTCACTAATCGGTCATGCGTATGGGCAAGTGATCTAGAGAAGAGGAGCGAGTGACAAGAGTTAAGTTTAAATATGAATGTGGATGGCTATCCAATATCCACATTCATACTTACACTTAAGAGGAGGCCCCTAAATTGTATGTTAATTTGCATTAATATTCTGAAAACGTCCCGCATACAATCAATATGGAACTTTAGTGTATGATTTATTGTATCTTTTTCTTTCCAAATATATGACAGTTACATAATTTGAACATTTTCGCTAGATTCATTTTTTATTTGAAAATCATGTCTTTTTTAAAGACTATTTGAAACAAAAACAAGATTACTCGGCTTTTATGTTTAAATAATAATAGTCAGTAAGAAAATGTAGTTTGTTATCCAAATATAAGATATTTTTTCTCTAGATCAATTATTACTTCACTACATAGTATAAAACAAAGTCGCTTTCTCTGTCCCTATATCCCTATGTACGCTTAAATCTTTAAAACTACGCAACGGATTTTGATGCGGTTTTTTTTAATAGATAGAGTGATTGAAGAGGAAGGTTTATATGTATAATAACCCGGTTTATACCCGTGCGAAGCCGGGGCGGGTCGCTAGTTAGTTATAAAAGAAATAAGATTGAGACTTACGACATTTAGTTCCGTGCTCGAACACGACCAAAGAGCGCACGCGATATTCAACTTTATTACTGATGTGTTAGCGGATAGCACATAGTGGAGTGGTGGGGTGCATGGGGGCGGAGTTTGCGTGGAAATTGTCTTTTGAGTGCCTGGTCTTAACAGAAAAGAGGCAAACTAAAGAAAAGCCGGATGAGCTGTGTAAAAGAAGATATGGTTAGGATGGAAGAGAACATCGAGATGACGACTGATGGCGTTGTATTGAAGAAACGTACAGTGCTGAAAACAATTGGAATATGAGCAGGGGGCCTACCACCAGCTCAAAAGCAGTATTATTTTAATATTACTTCAGTGGGAGAAAGAGATGGAGCTATACGTCCTGTACAGCTTCATCTCTTTCCCACACTGAAGTAATATTAAAATAATACTGCTTTATGAGCTTGTGGTAGACCCCCAGGAGGCTGCTAAGTTCACTCATTGGTCACAGGACTACAAAGTTTTTGATATTTTTAACGAAAACATGTGAAATTGGCGTGATGATAAATTATATGATATGAGGAGCTTGTGGCTAAGTAATAACAACCACACGGATCAACCCATCAGGTTAAGCTACGCTTGCCGGGGTTGGCGATGGATGGGCGACCATCTTTACATACCGAAACTCCTCCGTACCGAGGTCGTTAGCGTTCGTCAGAAGCCCAAGTCTGACAACCAGTCTTACCAAGGGGTATATTACCCAGTGACTGGGTTGAGGAGGTCAGATAGGCAGTCGCTCCATGTAAAATACTGGTATTCAGCTGCATCCGGTTAGACTGGAAGCCAACCCCAACATAGTTAGGAAATGCTACGCAGATTTATTTTGAAGTGAAATTGGCGTTAGGCATATGGACGAGACCTTACTCCCAAATTTTAAAGAGCTGATAAAAGTTACATAAAAAAATCAAAGGTTACATACAGATTATAAGCCATTATGATATTGAAACAATATCATCCTAATTGCGGTTATCTCCCTCTGACGTTATTAAATGCCTACAATTTCTCGTATATATATCTGGGACAGATCCCTGGATAATCATACTGCTAGCTCTCTTGGAACTGTCAGCTTCATATACTATTATAGTCGGAGCTAAAAAAGAGAGGTAAGTCACCTATTTTAATTCAGTCAGCCATTTATTTTCTGTTTTACTAACAGTAATATAAATTTTTCTTTGACCCTGGTTTCTCCGAGTTTAATTTACTGTTTTCAAAACTAGACTTACTTATTTAATTGGCAACTGTCACTTTGATCAATTGATCATAACAGCTAACGTGAAAAATACCAGATTTTCTGATTGTTTTTAGAGCAATATTTTAGAACAGAATTATTTTCTCTTTATTTGCCAATTTATTGTTTTATTAATACAATTAATTGTCTTATCTTGTCTGTTGTCTAAAATGATGAAGAAACATACTTGGCCACCAAATGAAACTGTCAGCAAGTTATCGAAAAATCTCGATGTATCTTTAAGCATATAATTTTCTCCACCAGATCAAGATGTCGTGGGCTTGCGATCCGGCGTTGACCGCCAACATCGTGAGCAGCTACCAGACTGCTGGTCCCCTGTTCATGCAGTCTCTGCAGACCTTCCTAGCAGCACAGTGCGCGCTGGTCGGCGACCACCTGTGGCCTGCTGATGCCACCCAGCAAGTGCTTGAAGGTAATTATCATACTGAATATAACATCACGCCTGATTCTCGAAGAGATATAAATAGGTGGAACACCCACATTTCTCCAGTTATTTTTATTGTTTGTAAAAACCCGGGCATAAATATCCAGACGGCAAACTTCGTAATAGATTCTATACCAATACGAATGTCTTTATCCACAGTTAATGATTTCTTTCTACATAATAAACGTAGTTTGTATCCATTTGCTTCAAAATATTATTTGCATAATTATTATAAGAGGCAGAATTTTCACATTGACGTAGGTCAACATTATTAGAAAATCCGAAACTTTGATTAGTCAATAATATATTATTCTATGTATGGTTTATCAAGTCATTTTTGCACTTGCGTGAAATCCCTATAGGCATTTAATTGATGAATACAAATACAAATTATAAAACTATAATTGTGTCATCTTCAAGGTTAATAGATAGAATAAATCATTAAATTAAAAGATTTTTAATGTACAACAATTCTTTCGATAGACCATACCAACTATGTTAAGATACGTTAACTTAAGCATAACGTTTTTGTTCCAGATCCCTACTACGACTTCATAGTGGTAGGAGCTGGTTCAGCAGGTTCAGCAGTCGCTAACCGACTCAGTGAGGTGCCAGAATGGAAGGTTCTGCTCGTAGAAGCCGGAGGAAACCCTACCCTGAACACAGAGGTAAATATTCAGCTTCAAACTGTAGAAAATTAATTATATTAAACAATGTAAAGTTTTCAGCTACTATAAATTCTAACACATCGACTGATTTAATTTCAGATCCCACATTTGTTCTACAACAATATGCGCAGTCCTCAAGATTGGGCCTACAAGACTCAACCTCAAGATGGTGCCTGCAGAAGCTACACAGCAAAGGGTTGCGCTTGGCCGCGTGGTAAGGCTCTCGGAGGCAGCAGCAGTATCAACTTCATGTTCTACGTCAGAGGTAACAGAGCCGATTTCGATGAATGGGCAAACGACGACGGTTGCACAGGATGGAGCTACGATGACGTTCTGCCTTACTTCAGGAAGAGCGAGAAGTTCACTGGCATTTTCAACGAACAGAACAAGAAATACCACAACTGGGAGGGCAACCTTAACGTCGCTGTCGACAAACAGTCCCACGAGTTCGAGCACATGATCATCAACGCTGCTATTGAACTTGGATTGAAGAACTCGACCGACATCAACGGTGAGAGCCAAATGGGAGTTATGACGTCACAGACTACGACTAAAAATGGACATAGATTTAGTACTGCTCGTGCCTTCTTGAACCCAATCAAGGATAGGAAGAACTTCCACGTCATCAAACACGCTCAAGCTACTAAAGTTTTGTTCGTACCTGGAACTAACATCGTGAGCGGTGTCATGCTCCACAAAGAAGGAAAAGACATCGTTGTCAACGTAAGGAAAGAGCTCATCCTGTCGGCTGGTGCCCTCAACTCGCCGCATATCTTATTGCTGTCTGGTATCGGACCTAGGAAGCACTTGGAAGACATGAAAATCGAAGTTAAGGCAGATCTACCCGTTGGAGAAAACTTGCAAGACCACTTATTCGTTCCTACTTTCTACACAAAGCCTGGTCCCAAAGACTACTACTCTATCTCTAAAATTGCGGGTGACTTCGCTCAGTACATTTTGGAAGGAACTGGCCCACTGATCAACACTAGCCCTAACAGAGTCATCAGTTTTGTCAACACAACTGACCCAGAATCACCTGCCTCAGACATGCAATTCCATTACTTCGTCCTGCCTCCTGGTGTGTACAACTTGATAGACATTTTCCAGAAGCACGGATTAAACGATGAGGCATACACCAAGTTCAAGAAAATGAATGAAGACAAATTCACGCTGGTTATTTTCAACACACTGCTGAAGCCTAAATCTGCTGGTAAGATCCTTTTGGCGAGCAAGAACCCGCTCGAAGCTCCCTTGTTCTTTGCTGACTACTACAAGGACCCCGAAGATA
The DNA here is from genome assembly GCA_963680765.1 of Agrochola lychnidis. Classification (NCBI taxonomy): domain Eukaryota; kingdom Metazoa; phylum Arthropoda; class Insecta; order Lepidoptera; family Noctuidae; genus Agrochola; species Agrochola lychnidis. The sequence continues at coordinate 8,045,132 of OY796868.1, read as the reverse complement.
TGGCGACCGTTATCAGGGCAATGAAACAACATTCTTTGAGACTTGGCGACACCAAAGCGCTGAAGGAGGCTGGTTTTAAACTGGACTGGTTGGACATTGACGCGTGCAAGAAGTTCGACAAGAGCAGCGACGAGTACTTGGACTGCATCTCGAGGGAGCTGACATTCTCTCTGTACCACCCGACTAGTACCGCCAAGATGGGTCCTGATGGTGACAAGAGCGCGGTCGTTGACTTGGAGCTCAGAGTACGCAAAGTGAAAGGATTGAGAGTGATCGACGCCAGTATCATGCCCTCTGTTATAAGAGGCAACACCAACGCGCCCTCTATCATGATCGGTGAGAAGGGAGCTGACCTGATCAAGAAGTTCTGGTTGAACAAACACACCGAACTATAAGTTATGTTATTTATTAGAAGAATATTGTTTTCGTGGCAGATGGCGTTTCCGTAGTTATGTATGTATATTTTTTTGCTTTAAAAATTCCTTACAATCGCAACGAGCCTCCTGTACAAATTAGATAACCTTATGTAAAAGTGATTGATAAGGTATTTTAAGGAATAAAAATGTTATGTTTTCCGTTATCACATTGGTTTAATTACCCACAATTATAAATAGGTATCACACTTTCTTTATTGTGCAATTTACAAAGAAAGGAATTTTATAAAATTAATTTTATATATAGGTATAATTACATATAAAACAGACTGGAACTCCAGTACAACAATTGCGAGTATCGCAAATCTGCATTCCTCAAACATAAGTTCAAAGATTTGCTGTTGATTCACGGTCTAACTTTTTGCATTATGATTTCGTTTGCCAAGAACATTTTCCTCAAAGGTTGTTGTTGTTGAATTCTATAGATTAATAAGTAAGCTACAGGTAAAACATTCCTCTTTTTAAACAAGACCCATAAGGGATTTATTACTACACAGCTTGATACTTGATAATATACATAGTATCTATGGGTAACCTACTCAGTATACACTTGAGTATGACCTTGTCTATTAATACCTAGGTACATATTTATTTTATTCTTGACTACGAGTTAAAAATCATAAAATACACGTGTCATTACTTCCTTTTTGTTGTTCTTCTTCTTTTAGTTCTGATGTTGTACTAAAGACATATTTCGCGGAATTCCGACCCACTTTTGGTCAATAGAATTGAGCCGCTTGCAGTTTTCAAGAATAATATGTTTTCAAAATCTACAAGCCCAAAAAACAATAACAGTATCTTTGAATCTATTGCCTCTTGCATTCACTACATTTAAAAAAAAAAAACATGTGGCACTCGGGGACTGCCGCGGTAACGTCACGTTGTCATGGGAACCGTCATTACATGGTAGGCGGAGAGAACGAAAAAAACCTAACACCCCCCGGTGTTAGGTTTTTTTCGTTACGGAATTTCTTGATTCAGTCGCCGCGCTCAAAGCTATGCAATAGCTTAAAAACATGTTTATTTGGTATGTATCGATACTTATTATGGTTGTTAGTTAGCACGAAACAATGTACTTATATTAGCAGACTTGTGTCTAAATAGTAAAAAGAATTTTAGTTATTAATAATAAAGCAATGTATTTAAATTTGCATTTAAACTTCAGCTTTACAAGTGGCTCGATTTTTTTTTCACCAGTGTGTGAATTTGCTTAAAAATATTGTTTCACAGTGCCTGTTGTATTTCGCATAGCTATATGCTTTTTAGATAAACCAAGCTAAAATCATCTTTCAAGGCGAAAAATAAAATTAAAAAGGCAGTAATTAAAAAAAAACAAGATTATGTTATCTTAATTTTATAACAGTGCAGATAAAACAGCTCGGTAAAGACGCGAAGAGATCTGTTTGTATATGTGTATCAGTGTGTTGTTTATATAGATATATCTACAGATACACAAGTGTTTAAATGTGAGTGAAGTGCGTGCTGCCAGTTGACGGTCAGTAGTCGGGCAGCCCGCTATGCACTTGCGCTTGTAACAGTTTCCGTGATAAAAAGAAAATATACAACTTTTATAATACATAACTTAGTCAAATAATAAAAGGTAAGCTTATTATTCAATATTTTTTTTGAGTTTTGTAGTCTTGCGGTTTAGTCATGGATGTAGAAGATTTTGATCTAAAATAAACACCGGTTTGAGACATGTGTTAAAAGTTTGAGGTAATAATATAAAGTTACAGTGATAGTTTAAAAAACCGTGAATTTAAATTAATTTCTATTTTTATAAAAAAACATAATTATTTAAAATCTATAACAGTGATTTCTATCCGGGAAGTGCTAGTGTTGTTTTTCTCAATTTAATTTGATTGTTGTGACCCAGCCGACTTTCTCCGGTTGTTTATAAGAGTCGGTTTAACTGAACTTTCGTTTCGTTTCTCCGTGCTAAAATATTGCACAAATTAAAAATATGGTGATTGAGTATTTGTTATTAAACCAAAAGAAACCACGTTGATGTAATTTTCTAATAAACAACAAGCAGAAATAAAAGATTTCTTGAAATTTTTTTGTACCCATTATAATTATTATCTTTCCTACTTGTTTTGTAGTAAAAAGATATACCTAAGATTAAAGTCCGCATCAATTACACTTTTTACAATCGAAAACAGATTCGCGATAATACCTGTTACTATATGTAGTACGATAAGGCGATAATACCTGTTAAAGAAAAGAAAGAAAATACATTTATTTATTAATTATTTTTAAAGTGAAAACTTCTTTAGGCGCGTTGGCCATTTTTGAGATGGGACTAAACCATTGATTTCGCGGCACTGGTGCCGATTCCCTTGTTCATAAACTAAACTAAATTTACGTTCAGTGCATTGTTTTTCTTTCTATTTCATTAAGAAAAGGACAGAAGATAAATTTTAGTTTAGTCCTGTCAAATTAATCAGCGCTTGACGTAAATTGACGTAATTTTAGTCGGCAAGTTTTTAATCACGTCTAAACTTGTATGGAGAATGACAGGCGCTGATTAATTTGACAGGACTAAACTAAAATTTATCTTCTGTCCTTTTCTTAATGAAATAGAAAGAAAAAGATGCACTGAACTTAAATTTAGTTTAGTTTGTGAACAAGGGAATCGGCACCACTGTAACACAATTTACCGACACCGTGGAGTAAAAGACGCGGTGCCGATTTTTTTTCAAGTTTTCACTTCTGTCTGTCTGTTTCACTTGTGCCACTGTTTTTTTTTTACTTGTTACTAGAGAAGGTAAGGCCCGTTGCACAAAAACGTTTTTTTTTTTCGTGAAAAACTACGGTTGATTCTCAGTATGTAGGCACGGTCGTCAGTGTTGTTTAGATCATTATGGAAGCTTGTTGACAGACACGGCGGCACTACGGCACGATGCGGCGCGGCGCCGGCCGTTGCCGTATGCATCGTCCGACGGCTTGCCGTGTCAACAAGCTCACACGATTATTCTACGGTGCGGCCCGCGCCGTAAAGAAACTGTGCCGTGTACAACAAGCCTTACACGTTGTATACCTACTTATGTACATACAGTTTTGCGATAGGAAAGTGGATAAATATTTAAGCACATACTGTATTATCTAATTCGAACAATTATTTACTTAAAACAATTTGTTATCTTACTGTCAGGGTTACTTGGTCTTCAATGATATTGTGAGAGTAGGTACGTTTACATTGATTTTGTTTTTACTGAGCTGTCAAAATGAGAGATTTTTTTAACCCCCGACGCAAGAAGAAGTTTGACCACTGCGTATGTCTGTCTGTGGCACCATAGCTCTTAAATGGGTGAACCGATTTGAATGCGATTTTTTTAATTTGAAAGCAGGTTTTCTAGCAATGGTTTTTAGACATTTTTTATCAAAATCGATTTAGCCGTTTGAAGATTATCAGCTCTTTTCTAGTTGATGAATGGATGTGAGTATCTTCCACAGGTCTGATCGATTTGAAATTTGGCATTCTGTTCAATGATTAGAAGACCATAGTACCTTGAACTGATGCTACAGCATCACCTGCAATTTGCAGGATACCCAACTCCCTTACCAACTTACAGCACAGGTATCGTGTTTGGGCTCATTGGAATGGTCTCAATGAATAGGTTATAGATAGATAGTGAACAGTGTCTGGTGATGGAGTAGGAAAGAGAAATTAGGAAATGTTTGTGTCGGTGGTTCTTTAAATTTGAACTGTTATAATTGTACTTGAGTACAAACGTTTTAAGCACAAAGATTTCTCCTATATTATGGGCGTAAATAATTTACAAATAATACCAGCCTATTATTGTCCCACTGCAGGCCCAAAGCCTCTTCTCATACAGAAAAGGCACGAGCATTGATCACCACACTTGCTCAAGACTGGTTGGCGATAACAGACTTATATTATCTACAAGTCCAAGTTTCCTCACGATGTTTTCCTTCACCGATGTCAATAATGTCCAAGATAAACTCAGAAAGTATATTTGAATTGAAAAAGTCACATTGGTACAGTCAGTTGCAGAAAAATTTCACCGGGGGTGAGATTTCTCTGCAGCTGACTGTACTAGTATGATGGGCATAGTAACGAGTAGGGATGTAACCATACATAATTTTCCCGATACGATACCGATACCGATACCGATTATAGTAGTAAATAATCGGCGATACCGATATCGATGGCTTAGTAGATAATAAATCAAATAAATATTGAAGTATAGTGCGAATTAGTAGGGAGTCACAGTCCTCATTTCACTGTGTGAATAAACAGAACCACGAATAGTGGGGACGTGAAACAGGCCCGAAATAATACATCGCTCAGCCAACGGTCAGCAAATTGCAAACACTGCCGTTTGCCGTGTTGCCATGTCGCTAAGCATACGCTGCGCGGCTCTCCCGCTAGTCCTGCCTGCGACAGAGCGACAGTGTTGCGCGGTCGGTGTGGTGGTCGTTTCGAAGTGTTTGATATCGGTTGTATATAAATCGGCGATGCCGATATATCGGCTTTCCGATTATTGCTGGGAATACACGTCAGATTTTGTCATCAGATAGTCTGATCCGGCTATCGGCGGAAGGCGTTGGAGTCATTAGTTTTTTTTGAACATTCAACACACGTCCGATCATGTCAGATCAGACTATCGGATCCAACTATCTGATGAAAACATCGGACGTTTATTCCCAGCCGGCATCGGAATCGGAATCGTTACATCCCTAGTTACAAGCAAATATTTTTAGAACACTCCAACTATCTCTAGTACTAAATGTCGTTATAGAAAACTTTCCCTTTGAATGTTTGATGAAAGTGACCGCTTGACAAATGATGAATGCTCGGTCACACCGAAGTTCTATTATATCTACTCCGTGACAGTGCAAAAGGCTTGAATAATGCAGGAGTTATGAAGAAACTCTAAATCCTATACTATTAAACGAGCAATATTTGTATGTATATATATTTGTACCTACTCACGTTCTCGAAATTGGCTCCAACGATTTCGATGTAAGTTGCAATAACTCGATCTAGCTAGGTCTCATATTTGGGAAAATTAATTTTCTCCGTATTTTCACCCTAGCAGAGCTCGGTCGCCCAAAGTTTAGAACAAGATAATGAATAATGATATGACATTATTGAATGATCATGGCAGCATGGAATTAGTAAGTAGGTACCTACTATCATGGTAGTATGGAATTAGTAGGTACTATCCTATACTATTAAATGAGCATTCTCTATTTTCACCAGAGCAATCAATCAGAAGAGTCAATTATAATACCTAATATATTTTCAAAGTTACATTTAAGGCAAAGTAGTAAGAAGCAGCCCCACCAGAACTTGTATTAGCATTGGCTTTTTACTGAAGTAAAAATAACGAAGTAATTCTACAGACAGATATAAGTTTTTGTCGCACCTGCATGTATTTTTTATTCATTAATTAATAATGTAGGTTAAAAACCTCAAAAAATCACACCAATGAGATCATTCAATCGAAATAACTTAAAATGGACGCGGTAAAATTCCAACCTGTTTTGTCGTACAGGTTAACTCAAAGAAAAACCGGCCAAGTGCGTGTCGAACCACGCACAATGAAGGGTTCCGTAGTTGGGATGAATTTATCCCAAAAACAAACAACTTTGTAGTTGATAAACATGTTCTCCCATACGGAATGTATGGGAAACGTTGGACGTTTGAATTTGTTCTTCAAATGTTGGACCATCACCTAGGTAGTATAAATACGAGATCTACTCTTGTCAAACATGTTAGTATACGAGGTTCGAGGGGTCGCATATCCATGGTTTTTAGGGTTCCGTAGTAAACAAGGAACCCTTATAGTTTCGTCATGTCCGTCTGTCTGTCTGTCTGTCCGCGGTCTAGCTCCGAGACCCTTAGTACTAGAAAGCTGTAATTTGACATAGGTATACATATTAATTACGCCGACAAAGTGGTAAAACAAAATTATGAAAAAAATTTTTTTTAGGGTACTCGTAGTGGTGATGTTTTTTTTTTTTTTTTTATCCCATAGTGTGGGGTATCATTGAAAAGGTCTTACAAAAACAGAGTTTGTGAAAACCATTTTTGGATTCAGGGATCCGTTTGCAAAATATTAAGCTTTAAAGTGCTAAATTTTGTTAGAGTCAAGTGTTCCCCCCCCCCCCTGCTAGCTAAATGGTTGGTTTTGGATATATGAAAAAAATCACAGCAGTAGTTTATATAACGAAATTAAAAGGAAAACTATTACAGCTAAGTAGGCTTTAATAGTTATCGAGTAATAATCGACCAACTTAACTTTGCAGTTGCAAAAACATGTTTTCCCATACATTCCGTATCCGTCCGTTCCGTCCGTCGTATTCCGCGTTTTTACTATTTAACGATAACACAGATCATAAAATTGGTGTACTTAGTCTGAGATAGCTTTGTATATTCCATGGCTATAATCTACGTCAAATAATCATAAAGATAATCATCAGTACCCTAATTGCGTAATGCACGATCAATAGTAATTTGTTTCGATTTGAAACAGATTGCTAATCCATTGCTTCATAAGTTGGAAAAAAAATCGGCTGAACAACGTAAATAACGCAATGAATGTTGTTGAACTGTCAAAATTAAACAAATTTGTCATAACCATTTATGAAAATAAGTTACGCAATTAGGGCACTAGTCTTTGTCAACACAAACGTTTGAGATTGATTACTTAGATACTATTATGGATCGGTTGATTAGTAATGATACATTACCTACTTCTGTCAGGAAATTCTCAATCAACAATACAATCTAAGATAAATGCCGTACAGTTTGATCTACTCTTTGATACAAATGAAGTTGACACCATCAATAATTATTAAAAAAACGTGTGGCACTCGGGAACTGCCGCGGTAAAGCTATTGCATGTCATTTGTAACCTCCATACTTCCTATTTATCAACGCTACACTTGGGATGATGACGTGATGACATAAAACAAAAATTACGTTCCCATGACAACATCACGTTGTCATGGGAACCGTCATTACATGGTAGGCGGAGTGGGGGGTGTTAGGTTTTATTTTCGTTACGTTACGGAATTTCTTGATTCGGTCGCCGTGCTCAAAGCCCGCGATAAAAGCTATGCAATAGCTTAAAAACATATATTAAGTTAAAATACGACTCTCATCATCATCATCATCTAAGGCTTTACAGTTGCAGGTGTGGCGGGCGTGTGTGGTGGCCCTTAATCTGTTCGTGTAAATTTAGTGATCCATTTCCAGATGATTTTTATCTTCAGTTTTTCACTCCTGTTAATTTTAGCTTTTGAAAGTGATAATAAAAGGATCTTGAAAATCCGTGTCATCTTTAGTTGAAGTCCAATTTTTCTAAACCTTGACCTTTTTGCATTCGTCAATACTGTGAACGAACGGAACTGCTTTTTCCCGATCGTCAACAATGTTGACGACAAGGTGTTGCTGATCGGGAATATTCGAACAATTCTTAAATTTTGGTCTACGCCATCCAACGACCTGAGCTTCAGCTGGTCTCGATTTCTCCGTCCATCCGGTTTACTATCAAGTTAACGTTTGTGTTCTCTGGTGTCGTCCATTCTTAAGACATGTCTTGCCTACCGAAGACGTCCTACTCTTATGGTCTTACCAACTCGGATCGTTGTACATCTTCGACTCTATTAACTCCAATTTGATACTAATTCCAGGTGAAGATGTCGTGGGCCTGTGATCCAGCGATAACCTCGATGATCCTGGACAGCTACCAAATAGCTGGGCCACTGTTCGTGCAAACTCTGCAGAGCATCTTTGCGGCACAGTGTGCTCTCGCAGGGGACCATCTCTGGCCCGACGATGCTACAAATGCTGTCCTTCAAGGTAAAGATATATTTATTCAATAGTATTTGTCATAAATAATAAGGGCCATTTGGTTATCAAGCTAATTATTATGATTTGTTTTTAATTAAATCCATATCATGTTGATATTAAATGAAAATACCACATATTTCATATTTATCTAAAATAGCAATATACCTGAGGTGATCTAGTTACTCGAAGCGCAAGTTTTTGACTGTAAAAATGTTTGCTAAGTGTCAATCAACTGTTTAATTTGAAATTTTTCGTAATTAGGCTATTGTAACTTAGATAAATTACAAAGCAACCCACTAAAAAGAGAAAAAACACTGTTTTACAAAAAATACAACCGACTTCTAAACTACAAAGTGAAAATAACTTTAATTTCGGAAGTCGGTGTCAAAAAACTAAAATACTGATCCAAAGACACCGACTTCCGAAAATAAAGTTATATGTCTTCGAGATTATTAGTACGAGCATATCAACTTGCAATAAGTATATCGCGGCTCATAGGCGGCTTAAAAACTCTGACACCAGGTTAGTCACTAACCACACGAAAAAGAAAGAATTATCAAGAATACAATAAAACATACGTGGTCAATAAATCTCAATAAGAAGATGCTATTTACATATTTATGTCTGGTCATGTTTTAAATTTTATTTATTGACTTTATATATTTCAGATCCCAACTACGACTTCATTGTGGTGGGCGCCGGTTCTGCAGGCGCAGTGGTCGCCAATCGACTGAGTGAAGTACCAGAATGGAAGGTGTTACTAGTTGAAGCAGGAGGAAACCCCACGATAGGTACCGAAGTGAGTAATAATCGTATAGTTTTAACGAAAAAAACAAGTAGCTGATATAAAACTCTCAATCTAGATCGAGATTTAGATTCAAAATGCCTTCTCCATTGAAATCTACGAAAGACCCGTGTATACGTTCATACAAATGTGACAAAATAAACATTATTGATGTTTAATGTTTCAGATTCCACAAGTTTTCTACAATAATTTGGGCACTTCAAGAGATTGGGGATACAAAACACAACCACAAGACGCTTGTAGAAGTTACAAGACCAAGGGCTGTGCCTGGCCTCGGGGGAAAGTGCTGGGTGGCTGCAGCAGTATCAACGCCATGTTCTACGTGCGAGCTAACAAGGCTGACTACGACGAGTGGGCAGCCGACGGTAATTACGGATGGAGCTACGATGAAGTTTTACCCTACTTTTTGAAAAGCGAAAAATTCACTGGAGAACATACCGAGGAAAGGAGCAAATATCATAATCAAGAAGGGCCTATAAATATTATCGAAGTAACAGAGCCTAACTTTTTTGAAAAAACAATTATTCAAGCAGCGGTTGAACTTGGAATGACTAACTTAACCGATGTCAATGGTGCTAATCAAATGGGCGTAACAGCAAGCCAATTTAACATCAAAGAAAACTTCAGATTCAGTACTGCTAGAGCATTTTTGACCCCAGTAAAAGACAGAAAGAATTTACATGTGATTAAGAATGGCTTGGTTACTAAAGTTTTATTCAACCCCGGTACGAAAACAGTGAAAGGTGTTAAGATTCACAAAGATGGGCAAGATATAATTGTAAATGCAAAGAAAGAGGTAGTGGTGTCAGGTGGTGCCATTAACTCTCCACAAATTTTATTGCTATCAGGTATTGGACCGAAAAAGCATTTACATGACATGAATATTGAAGTTATCGCTGACTTACCCGTTGGCGAAAACTTACAGGACCACGTATTTGCACCCCTATTTTATACGATGCCAGGTGATGCAGATTTGACTTCCATAAAGAACATCGTGGGCGCATTCGCAGAGTATTTTTTGAATCATTCTGGACTATTGAAGGATACTACTCCGCATAGAGTCATCAGTTTTATTAATACTACAGATCCTAATTCATCTATCCCAGATGTGCAACATCATTATCTAGTTATGCCTCCGAGTGTGTCTGGTATGATTGATATGTTTGAAAAGCACGGATTAAATGACGACGTTCATCAAAAATTTATTAAAATGAACAAGGATAACTTTGTTATAATAGTATACACTGTAATACTACACCCAAAGTCAAAAGGTAAAATTGTTCTACACAGCAAAAATCCTTTCGAAGACCCTCTGATATTCGCAAACTACTTTAAGGAGTCGGAAGACTTGGAAACTATGCTAAGGGCAATGAAGCAACATGCCTTGAGATTAGGTGAAACGAAAACATTTAAGGAAGTAGGACTAAAATTGCATTGGATGGAGATCGAAGCATGCAAGGGCTTTGAGAAGGCAAGCGATGAACACCTAGAGTGTATAGCGAGAGAGCTTACATTTTCACTGTACCATCCTACTAGTACTGTGAAAATGGGACCTAAAACTGACAAGGAATCGGTGGTGGACCCGGAGCTCAGAGTACACGATGTGAAAGGGTTACGAGTGATAGATGCAAGTATTATGCCCTTCGTGGTGAGAGGGAACACCAACGCGCCTACCATTATGATTGGCGAGAAAGGAGCTGATATGATCAAGGAAACGTGGTTACACCAACACGGAGAACTTTGATGCGTGATAAGTTTGGTTCAATACCATTGCAAATGAATTGTGATAAATGATAGAGTGCTTAGTTTTTAAGGAATAAAAATAAAATTGTATAGATAACGTTTTTATCTACGTAGTTATTTGTCACCCTATACACTCGCATTTTTCTTGCAGCTAATTATATTAATAACATAAAAAACTACCACTTTTAACTGTTGTTGTTGTGGTGTTGTATTTTTTTAACTATTAGACCGAACAACTGCCTCTTCTGTACATAGTTTATAACAAAATCGCTTTTTTGCCTGTCTGTGTGACCGCTTAGATCTTCTCAACTACACAATGGATTTTGATGCAGTTTACACCATTTTTTAGGGTTCCGTTCCTCAAAAGGAAAAAAATGGAACCCTTATGGGATCACTTCGATGTCCGTCAGTCAGTCTGTCAAGACCCTTTTTTTCAGGAACGCGTGGAGGTATCAAGTTGAAATTAATATCAAATACGTAAGTCTATGGTCCCTTGGCGCCCTAAAAAAAATCAAGCTTCTAAGTTTACACAATAAAAAAATACGGGCATTTATGGGTCATATTTTGAAACTCGCAAATAAATCAAAACCTACAGGGTTATTCCCGTTGACCTAGAATCATGAAATTTGGTAGGACACAAGGTCTCACAGCACATATAAAGGAAAAAGTCCGAAAATCGTTAATTTCGTGTATTTCACACAATTATTTTTTTGCGATTTCAAACTAACAGTTGGAGAATTGACCGTGACGTATATCGATGTATGGGGGGGAACATGTTTTTCAACTATAATGTTAAGTTTGTTCTTGAGATAAATTCATCCCAACTACGGAACCCTTTATTGTACGTGGTCCGACACGCACCTGGCCGTTTTTTTTTTTATTTATTCCGGAAGGTTTTTAAAACATCAATATTTAACTTAGATTTAGAATAGAAATCTCCATGTTTTAACATGTCGTCTTTGCGCCTGGGCGGTTCGCTAATTATAAATAAGCTGATTACTTGATGAACGCAGAGTAATATTGACATAATATTATCAATAATCACGCTATGACCTTGAATTGCTTAATGATAATAATTAATTTACTTACCTACATAATAATCAGTTGTGAATGAACTAAAAATAAGTATCTTTATCTGCCTTTGTATCTAGTGCTGAACTTCAACCTGAAAATGTACAGTCAGCAAAAAAGTTAGTTGCCGCTATTTAAAGTTTCTAAGAGTATTTTATCAATGAAAACTTGCTTATACAATATAAGTAACAACATAAGTAACAACTTTTAGGGAACGAAAGTTCATTCTCTAAAAGATTGACCACGAATTCTAAGTTACCCTATATAGGTAACTTCGAACAACAACAACAGGGTAACTTTGACTTCGTTGTAACTAACCTTGTTACTACGTTATCTTTTAATAACATAGACAGGTGTTTATGGTGTCAAGTATCATTTTACAGCGTCGTCATAAAGTTCCCTCCATTAACTTAATAACTCTTATATCTAGCTGTTGTATAGAAAAAGCCGTGTTTATGGGATCAATCCATTTCCCTGATTAGATTGCTCGCTATCTCAAGTATTGCCGGAAGCTAATTCCTTCAACACTTAATTATAACAGATAACTTGATTTACTTGTTGTGTATAGAAATGTTAATGAAGTATTTGTAAAATCCCCCTGCCTCCTGACTGCTGCAGTAAATTTTTAGTGATCGGCATTATGCCCAGGAAGTAAGGTAAAGGGTAAAATGGTGTTGTTGCATAGCTTGGAAGAACCCTAGGTCTGGACCTAGAGATTTTGATTACGTAATTTAAAATTATAAAGTTTAGTATCTAACATTTTACTTGCATGGAATTAACAGCCTTACTTACCGGTCGTCTTATGATGGAAGTCTAGTAATTTGATTTTCCAATTTTTTAATCATCTCAATCAATCGTTTGACTGTGATTATTAATAAATTGGGTAATCAAATTAGTTAAAAAGTCATAATTTATGTAATCTCTTCGAGTCCTTTCCATCATAAGTCGACCGGAAACCAAGGCTGCTAATTCCGTGAAGTGAAAACTTCTTCAGGCGCGTTGGGCATTTTTGAGATGGGACTAAACCATTGATTTCGCAACACTGCGACGACACCAGCTTTTGACCATTAAAAAGACATCAACGCGTTGATTACCGCGGTGCGTGGAGTAAAAGGCATCATCAACGTGTTGGTTAGTTTTCACTTCTGTCGGCATTCCCGGAGTGCCACTGTTTTTTTTCCATTTAACAACTGCCGTCAGTCCTTTCAGGACTATTATCAGTTTGGTTGCGTGAATAAAGTTGGCGTTTCAGGTACATGGGCCATTGCCATTGCTACCTCTTTAGATTACTTGACATCTCTTAAGTCGAGTAACAAATTTGCTGCTGTCCAGTAATTTAACAGCCAGAGGATTTGGGTGGATGGCGAGGCCATCAGCAAACCGCTGTTTATGTTTGTTTATGTATTTCTTCATTCCGAGTGAACCATGGTGCATTGACAATATCTCTCAAATGGCGTTTTGAGCTCTTTGGAGGCACATTATGTTACTTTTGCTGGCCACTCCCCATAGATAGATGCCGTATGACCATATAGATTTTGATAGAGAATTGTACAGCAGGAGTTTGTTGTCCAAAGATAGGCCAATACAACTTTTTATATTTGGTGTTTAGTTATTCTCTCTTTTTACCCGACTACGGCAAAGCCAAAAGGAAGGGTTATGATTTTAGCAGTCTATGTATGTATGTTTGTATGTATGTATGTATGTTTGTTTTTACGTGTGTTCCACCGTAGCGCCTAAACTACTGAACCGATTTTGATGAATGAGGTATCAATAGATTCGTAATAATGGTCCGGATGACATAGGCTATATAATTTTTCCCTAAATTTAATTTGGTGGACTTTACACGTAAATTTCTAACCTCGAAAAAAATTAAAATGGGATGATCATGACATGTTTGGTATCAAAAGAAAGGTCTTGACAAGCACATTACAAATATGTATATAATATTATATTTTCAAAGTAAACAAATATGTTTAAATCGTTAAAAAGAAGCAAAAGTGAGACTGCGCTACGTAGTATCGCAAGATGTTACCAACGTGCAGTTAATCGACGGCACGGTTGGCGCAGTGGTTAAGCGGCTGACTGCTGCGCTGCGTGTCGCGGGTTCGATTCCCGAACGGAACAAATATTTGTATGACCTACCAGTAGTTGTTCCGGGTCTGGCTGTTTGTGTATGTGAGTTTATATGTTTGTAATCGCACCCACGATACAGGAGAAATTCCTAGTGTGGGGCAACGTTTTAAAAAAAATCAAATCAAATCAATCAAATCTTAATAAGTAGTACCGATTTGTAATTCCAGTCTTATGAAGAAAAACAAGTACAACGAAATATTTATATTTTGGATTTCTTCGAAGCTCGATATCGATATATGGTGTTGGCGTCGAAATAAATCGCTCTATGGTTTCGTCCAAAGCACTATACACTGCTATTGGAATTTAAAATAGGTTAATTACTGAACTATTGTATTACTCTACTCTTATTTACGTTTATCAAGTATAAAAACGGAAAAGTATAAAATAAAAAAATAAAGTTTAATAAAAAACTGTAACCCGACTACGGGAAAATAAAAATGATCTAAAAAGTACGAAACAAGCAAATATTTCAGACAGAAATCAAGACATAGGTACAAAAATGGTCAAGGTAAAGCCGTCGTCGCATGCCATTATAATTTTGTAGGTGTTCCTGGCACCAACATGATACAGGCATGCGACCACGGCTTTACCTTGACCATTTTTGTACCTATGTCTTGAGTTCTGTCTGAAATATTTGCTTGTTTCGTACTTTTTAGATCATTTTTATTTTCCCGTAGTCGGGTTACAGTTTTTTATTAAACTTTATTTTTTTATGTTTTATATGCGTCTTCCAGTCGACCCTTAAATATTAATAATTATTTTTATTCCAAAATATTTTTGACTTTTTGCTGTGCCCTACAGGATCTGTCATTGTACCTTAGATTTAAGCCATTGTAAGACCTTTAAACATTATGGAATGCAAATAAAATTTGAATATGAATCATAAATAGCAAAAGAGGGTTTCCGACTCATTGCTCAGATGTTTTTGATAGGTAAAGCCGTTTTGATTTTAGATGTGCAGTATATTCACATTTCAACAAATAAGCTATTATAACTGTAAAGTAATAAATACCAAGCCAATTGCCATAAGTCGGGCAGCGTAAATACAAAAGCGGATGCAACACAGACAGTAGTTGAAATATGATCGGCTCCAAAAGACATTGTTTTAACAAAAACAACTACAATACAGCTTATAAGTACTCGCTCTGTCTACACAGCAGGTATCAAACTTGCTTGCGGCGTAACGCACCTTGCGCTAATACTAAATAGCCTGCCTAGCTGCGAGCAACCTGGAAGGGTTGGTCACAGTTCTAACCTAACCTATTTCACCCAGTTCACAATTTTTCTACAGTTCATAATCTAACGAAAATAATACAAATGGGCGTCTGCGTTGAATCCGCCTTTTCATTGCTTATACAAGCAAATGCGGCTCCATTACAAACCGCTGTGTTGCAGCTGGGTTCGGACGGAATATTACTGCTTTAAGCCATTCACGAGATATTGCAGCACAGACTATGGGTGTCTGTCTGTGTTGCATCCGCCTTTGTATTTACGCAGCTGAACACAAATCCAGACACCGCGCTGCTATTGCGAATTCCCCAATGGTTTAACCCAATATTTTACCAAATTTCGTAATATCCAGATGATTAGTGTACTGCGCAACTACATAGTGTGATAATTAAGCACCTTTTAGATATGATGATGCTTCCATTGATTACATCTAGTTATGTTTGCTAGGTATATTGAGAAAGAAGTCACTTTTAAAATTACGATGTCAAAGGTTACTTGACGATACGATCTCTACGAGAACGTTAATGTAAGTGCTATTAAAAATAAATTTGTAGTTTTTTTTATAGGTAGTTTTTCTCGTAGTTGACCTCTGAGATCATGACTACTTAACCGGGCTTTCCTGTGGGTGCCTTAAGGTACTACACTTAAAACCTCCAGCCAGGGGTTATTCAACTATGCTAATTAAAACTAGGTGAACGCTCGCTAAGGGCACCCCCTGTGGGGGTACGAACCTCGACTTAGGGCGTCAACCGGAGGGAGGACATCAAGGATGGGACGGGCTGGATCAAAGTTTTGATCATGATTATTAGTCGAGGAATTTAAAGCTACGTGCTCAGCTGCAACAACTGCTGGCACCTCGTTATCGAGCAAGGGTCGGGGGGGAGTATCATTTACTTGGAGACGCGGTCGCGATCGCAAAGGACCTCGGGCTGGCTGGCGGCTGGTTTCCCTACTGCTCTCCTGGACGAGGGTAATGGGATCGTCAGGGTCGGTAAGGAAATTTGTACAGTCATATACCTGCATCGTACAGTAAGTCGATGGTCAGTGGTAAAAAAACCAGTGAAAGCTGGCCTCTCATTCTACATATAGAAACTCAAGCCAGGCCAGTTCAAGTGTGTGTGTGTGTTCAGACGTGCAGGCGGCTGTACCAATCGGTCATAATATTTTTATAAATAAATGTAGTCTGGTCTTCCAGAACGCAAAACACTTAAAAGTGCAAACGTAAGTTTTAATCATTGTTTAACAAAAATATTGCTTATTGGCATCCGCAGATAAAGAATTATCGTGTAATCATGACGTAAAATGCAAATTATCTGAGTTTACAAACTCTGATAATATAGGTAAAAATGGCCTAAAACTGACAACTTTTATCTTCATTTTTAAAGAAAAAAATACTAATTGTACTCTACTCGATGAGTTCTAGACAATGTCACCCCACTTGCCCCCATTTTTTTGTTGAATCCTTTAATTTTTCACTGTATTGAATTTTTATTATTTGTTTACCATGTTTTATTTTTTCTTAATGTTTAAAATATTATTTTAAACTTGTTACTGTGATTTTAAACACTTAATTGTATTATTTCAAACTGTTTTAAACATTGTTTAAAATACGTGTTTTAAAACAACTTGTTTGTTTTATGCCAATCCTGCAAATGGCCAATAATGACAGTTTTAATTTGAATTAGTACTTTTGTTTTGGTTTCGTTTTATTTTACCAATTTTGATTTTGTGGTTTGCGTAATGATTAGTTTGTTTCACTTTTACTTCGTTGAAGTTTCACAATTTTAAAACCGGTAAAACGAAAATCTTATTGGTCGCAAAATTCTAAAAAAGCGAGAGCTAGAACGGATTTGGACGAAAGGAATATCCCATGACCTGGGTTAGGACATAGGACAGTTTTTTTATTATTGGGGCAGTACGTTCCCGTGAGATTCCGACGTCCACGCGGGCGAAGCCGCGGGCAAAAGCTAGTTATTACATAAATTAGAAATTATTAAACAATAATTAATTTACGACCATCTGCGATTGGTCCAAAATGGTGGCAATGTTGGATGCACTACTTGAGTAATATCGGAAGACTATAAAATACGTGAACCCGCCAATTCTAGAACTTTTTGATATAACTGTGGTGAAAGATGGACTACACCTATGATGTTCACGTAAGTTCATAGATCATATTTCTTTATTATTGCTGGTATCTATGCCCGGTTCACGTTGGGCGTTGACCAAGCGCGCTGTATTTGCCGTTTGATATGCGTGTGTTGCCTCGGCTTGGCTCGCTCAACATGTAGGTACTGGGGTATTAAAGGCGGTCGCTCGCCGGGAGCATTCGCCTGTAATGTAATGTTCAGAGTCGAGCATTACAGTACGCAACCTGTAATGATACAATTCAAGCTTTTCATTTTTTCGCCTTCTACTATGTTTTACAGGCAATGGCTTCGAAAATACTATATTTGATATAAAAAAAGTTGGCAACCCTATTCCTGAGCTAGAGCGGTGCGGTTATAATGAGTAATGACCTCTTCGTTCTAGCCCTTCTAACACTTACTTAATTCTAACAAAATTGAATGAACCGCGTGGTATTGTGAGCAGAGGCACATTAGCACACACGCCATGTCGTTGCCAAAACAGACAAGTCAAGGTTACAGTTGCAAGTATTCACTGCTGGGTGCGATTGCGAAAATAAACTGTTATTTATTAACTAAACTCGTGGATTAACTAATAAACTGTCAAAATTTTCGAGTTTCGGATTTGTAAACAGCGTTTAGAAGACTCCTTCGATTACATTTCGCTGTCCCCGGCGAATAAAATGGTAATGTGCTATTACGATAGTTTTAACTTTATCGCATATTCGATATTTAGAGGTCCGATTACACTCTGTCAATTTTTTTCATTCATTTCCTACGGTTATTTCAGAAGTTACGAGATTTTAAGGTGTATTGTAATGAATGTAAAATATCACTTTTATTTTGGTATTTGAACAATTCCGCTATGTATATTAGTTAATAAGATTTTCACAAAAAACTGTTTTTTATTTTCTCTGTAAAATTTGGTTTTTACGATTACGATTTTATTCGCCGGCGACAGCGATTTATTGATGTTCGATTCGGCACGGAAGGGTATCGAATGTTTGTGAATAGCTATTCAGGCTTTGAAATGCTTCGAAATTGAAAGTTAGTAGGTATCTAAGACAAATTTCAAATGTATACTTTAATAATCAGGTTGTACAACATACAAGAACAGGCTAGAGTTTGGACGGTGACCTCCAAACTATCCAATATTGGGGTCGAAGGTCTAAATGCAAATCTAAACCTACTTAACCCACAATACCACCAACGATGATTTTTACTTATTTACTAACATACACAGTAACTACACGTAATTACAAGTTGCTAATCTTACCAATACAGTATTAATGCATCTCGGACTTTATCTTGAGACAAACTGATTTGATATAGGTAAAGTGTACAGAGTACTTTTTGAAGTGAAAACTTCTTTAAGCGCGTTGGGAATTTTCGAGATGGGAAAAAAATAATTGAACTTGCGACACTGTTACCGACACCAGCTTTTGACCATTAAAAAGACATCAACGCGCGATACATTTTCTTTGGGATTAATGACGTTCCAAACATTGAGACATGACAACGACATGATTGACATTTCCCTTTTTTTACCGACTTCAAAAAAGAAAAGTATCTCTTGCACAGTAAAATTGTTCAAATTTTCACTTCTGTCGGCACTCCCGGAATGCCACTGTTTTTTTTTTTCAATATTTTGTCCTTATTTATGTGGCAAATAAAAGATTCTTCTTTCTTTTTAATGAAGCATTCACAAAATTTCCCGACCGATCTAAGTCATATCCATATCATAACCAATAAGCACGGAATATCCTACAGTAATACTTGATCGAGAACAGATCGAAATCTATTAGTCCCGTCTGATCGCCTCCGCTCGGTCATAAAGTACTTCCTATATTGATTTCATCTGTCCAGTCTAGAATGTGTAATGTTCATATCCAGAGTCCATGTTAAATATTATTATGTGCTATTGCTTGCTTCTATGTTCTTCTATGAGGAGCTCGTGGCTAAGTACTAACAGCCGCACGGGTCGATCCATCAGGTTAAGCTACGCTTGCTGGAGTTGGTCCGTTGATGGATGACCATCTTTACATACTGAGACTCCTCCGTGCCTCGGAAAGCACATTAAGCTGTTGGTCCCGGCTGTCATTCGTGGATCTTTGACAGTCGTCACGGGTCGTCAGAAGCCCGAAAGTCTGACAACCAGTCTTACCAAGGGGTGTCGTATTACCTAGTTACTGGGTTGTGGAGGTCAGATAGGCAGTCGCTCCATGTAAAATACTGGTATTCAGCTGCATCTGGTTAGACTGGAAACCGACCCCAACATAGTTAAGAAAAGGTTAGGCAGATTGATTGCTTGCTTCTATGTTACATTTACTATGCTTTAATCCAAAAAGACTCATTTAGTCCTGAGAAAAATGGTATCTCAGTGATTTTGGTCCTTTGGTACTATAATCATTTCCGTTATTTGAAATTAAAAAGAAAACTTCGAACTTATCGTTCGATTGTCTTGTCAGTACCTGAACCATTGCTGTATAGTTCACGTTCTGAGCAATTGAAGTTTGTCATTATGTTCATGTTTTTAAATTAGTTCTTACTATGATTCCTTGTTGGTCGAAACAAACGTTTTTTTTATTTACTTAAATTTATTAAAAGCAAACTAGGCGCGAAATTTGCCTCTCCCTCACGCGTTCCGCCTCCTCCTTCGCGAGCATTACCGCTTCGCAGAAGGAGGTGACGGCCTGCCATTTCCTCTCGCTCCATACCATGGCCTGAACCAGGGCCGGACGCGAGAGATCACCGCCGCCGATCGCCTCTACGAGGACACGGCGTTGCTCCGCCCAAGCCGGGCAGACCTCCACCGTATGCTCCACCGTGTCCTCAGGCCGATCCACACAATGGTGACACCCGGGCGTTTCCTCCCGCCTAATCCTGAACAGGAACCTCCCGAAGCAGCCATGTCCGGTGAGGACCTGCGTCAGGCGGAAGGTGAGGGCGCCCTGGCGCCTCTCAAGCCACTCCTCAAAGAGGGGTCTTGTCGCCGTAATTATGGCATGCCCAGCGCTGGGTTACGACAGCCTGAGTTTTCATACAAGTATCATCTAAAGTATTTATGAATCTGCATGAATCTATGCCAAGTACCAAATTCACATGATAATCACTGTGTTACATACAATGCCGCATTTGCATAAGAAACCACAGGTCGTAAACTCGCGACACGAGGTGTAGGTCAACCCGAGTCACTCATTCCTCTCGTAAGTCACAGTATAAACATGCAGATGAGCAAGTTACATAAGAGCTAATGAATATTTTTAACCGACTTCCAAAAAGGAGGAGGTTATATGTTCGTCGCGTATGTTTGATTGTTTTTTTTTATGTATGTCCACCGATTTCTCCGTCAATTGTGGACCGATTTTGAAAATTATTTTTTTGTTTGAAAGGGTATGCTCTCGAGGTGGTCCCATATAAGCTTATAAGCTTTGCTTCGATATTTTTTGAGTTAGTTTCAATAATATGTATTTTTTCCCACTTAATATGTGTATGATACGATAAGTCAAACTGTTGTTCTTAATGGATACACATCGAGAACTATGATTACGCCCTCAGGGATCGCTTCTGGGACCCTTGTTATTCAACATCTTCATCAATGACGTCTCTTCATGTTTCACTAACTCAAAAGTTCTTTTGTTTGCGGATGACATGAAGATTCTAAGTGAAATCAGTACCTACCTGTGACGATGCTGAACGTCTCCAACACGATCTGGACAGATTCCAAGAGTATTGTAGGGCCAACCGCTTGGATTTAAATGTCTCGAAATGTTACTCATGTACCTTCACTCGTAAACCTATTCTTTACGATTACAAACTAGCCAACACTTCAATAGCTAGAGTAAATACAATTAGAGATTTAGGTGTCACTTTTGACTCGAAACTTTTTTTGACACACACATCGATAATATTATTAAAAATCTTCTAAGGTACTAGGTTTCATTTTGAGGATATCAGCCGATTTTAAAAATATCAAAACACTCTAAATTCTTTATTGTGCTTTTGTACGCAGTCATCTCGAATATTGCTCACCAGTATGGAATCCTATTTATAATACCTACATCAATCGCATCGAAAGTATTCAAAAGAAGTTCTTGAGGTACATTCAATTTAAATCCAATATCTACTTGCCTTATTATTACAGCCGCTGCAGGAAGTTTCACATTCTTCCACTAATTGAGAGGAGAAAAATTGCCGATATGGTATTCTTGTTCAATTTGGCAAATGGTTCATTCGACTGTTCTGAATTGATGAGCAAAATTGGGCTGCGTGTTCCATCCTTCACTTTAAGGAATCATCAACCTCTGTATGTTCCCTCTGTGCGGTGCATATATCGACAAAACTCTTTTATGATAAGAGCTAGCAGGGCATACAACTCGATGTGTCAAAGTGTTAATGATCTTGATTTATTTTCCACCAGTGTTCCTAAACTTAAAAAAAATACTATGTAATGTACATAATATATTTTTTTTTAGTTTTATCATTCTCATATTTTAGAAGTTACAGGGCACACACAGTTAGAAAATAAATAAATTAGAAGCCTCAATATTATTTTTAAAGACCTATCCATAGATACCCCACACGTATGAACGAATCCATAAGGGTTCCGTTTTTTGCCATTTGGCTACGGAACTCTAAAAAGATTTTTCTTTTTGAGGTCAACGACCGCAAGTAGTGTAGTTACTTGAAGTGAAGTATTAGTTGAGAAAATCCGATTGTTTTGTTTAAGCGTGTTTAGATAGTTATACTGTAACTAGTGGAAGGGCGGAATGTCCCAACTGTTAGACTAACACAAGCATTTATTTTGCTTAAAAGGACATTCCTAAAAGTAAAAATGTAACAAATTTTAAGTTGTTGAAAATAAACATTTTATTATTATTCATTAGGTGTCTTTGAACTTTGACCTTGACCTTGACTTTGACATCACGTTTATGAAGTTTACACAAAAAAACTGTTTTTTAAACTGAAATTTTATATAACTACACTACATACGGTCGTTAACCCAAAAAAGTATAAAATATTGTTTTTATCATGTTTGGATATTAATAGTATTGATACCCATCACTTTTGCGAAGTTTCGCTTTCGCTTCTTTTATTTGACCCTGTGTAATCTCTAAGTAGGTACAATAGTAAACTTCGTTATAAAGTCACAAGTGGCTATGAAATAGAATTGAATAGGAAAATAGGTCAAGTCTATTGAAAGCTTTTTATGACCGAACATCAACTATAATAGAACATAATAACAACATAGATACAGTCGACCGCAAGCCGGTGGTATCACTTTGACCTTGAGCTGGTAAATGATAAATGATTTTATTTCTGTAAGTAGGTTTGTACAAACACTTTTACACGTCAATCATATTTTAAAAACTAGATGAGTTCGGCGTTTCCTATCTGACTACACTGAGAAGAAAGGCCGAAACAAACTCAGAGGTCGCAGTCTCTTATAAAGTCCAGACATAATCTTGGTCGAACGTAGTACAGAGTTTAAATAAAATAAAAGGCTTGCTACACGGCTGCCAACCGCGTCCCGACATAGGTGACCTTGGTGGTTTACAACCGTGTACAGACGCCAGCACTTCAAGCTACTACAATCTGTCAAATTTATTTAATAGATTTTCAACTTTATCGCTGAAGTATAAGGTTCAAAGTTGATTGGGAAAATTTGACAGTTTCGGGTACCTTGATGTGCTGGCGTCTGTACATGGTGGTTTACGACCAAATTTTAAACAGCCTGTCGCCAACCAAGGTCAACTCTGTCGGGGACACGGTTGGAAGCCGTGTAACAAGCACTTAAGAGGCCAGCTTTTACTGGTTTTGTAACGACTGATGTGCGGTCTACTGTACTAAATTATTTTCGCATGTGTAGATAGATGGAATATTCTTTATTACGTACAAAAATAAATTTAGAAATTTTACATTGGGCGACACAACGGGCGGTCTTCGGGCGGGCGGTGTAGGTACTAAAACAACTTGAACATTTTCATTAGTGAAAGCTCGATTTTCCGGTCTATTTTCCACTAGAATAAAAACCTAGTTTTATTTGAATGTTTTATCACTAATCCATCCTGTATATTATGTTGTGTGTGGTGATAACACAGAGCATAATATACAGGTGGATTTTTGAGATGGGGCAGTAAAGGCAGGTACCTTAACCTTTGTAGTTACAGGAAAACGGTCTTAGGAGACTGTCTTTAATGGTTTGAAAAATTTTGATCCCCATTCGATGATTTTGAAAAAATACAATCAGCAAGAAAAACTTTTTTGATGCCCATCGATGCTAATCAAAAAACACTATCGGACCAACTGAGGTTTGAGTACTAGAAAAGTCAGAATGGCAAAAACTTTTCCCATACATTTTGTAGGAAATGAGACTCGCAACTTACTATAGAGTAATATAACCTACCCTTACTGCCTCGTCTCAAAAATCTACCTAAAGAAAGAAAGAAAAGTATTTATTGGGGCTCGCATAGGAAGATCCCAAACTCCATAACTAACACAATCATAAAACTGTAGGTATATAAAAAAAAAAGTGTGGCACTCGGGGACTGCCGCGGTAAAGCTATTGCATAGCATTTGTAACCTCCATGACAACATCACGTTGTCATGGGAACCGTCATTACATGGTAGGCGGAGTGGGGGGTGTTAGGTTTTATTTTTGTTACGTTACGGAATTTCTTGATTCGGTCGCCGCGCTCAAAGTCCGCGATAAAAGCTATGCAATAGCTTAAAAAGAAAAAAGTGAGGCTAAAAGGTCTATAAATGTATAGTGTCTGGATGGATGTACATTCAACTTGTATGTTAATGTTATCGTAATAAATCTGAAACTGTCAATCAGTCTTCCAAAATGCGTATAAAAAAACATAATTCAAGTTTCCTGTCCTACATTGTCTTACATCACCAAAACGATACAAACGCAAGGGTGAACCTTGAAGACGCGCCGTTGGTCAGCTTGCAACACATCACCTTTGCACACAACGGCTGTGAAATGTTGCCATCTATTATTGAATCACTCATCTTTTAATGGCTCGGCGATTCATTTTCGTGGTTTGTTCACAGATGTATAGATGTCATATATGAAATCTTAGTAAAAAATACATTATTACAAACCCATCTTTTTATTTCGTAAAAGATGTTAAATTCTGTACAAACATACATCACAACATTTAAATGAAGTAGATATCTGTTTTGCAAAAAAACTGACCGTTCGTCTTTCAAATTTCATGTCATTAAAAATATAATTATATATTGGATTAAATTACACAATTTTCTCGCGCATTCTAAAAACTGCATCAGCAAATATTGCAAATGTATAAATTAATTTGCATATTCATACACACATTGCACTATATGAGCTTAATAATTTATGTTATCGAATTAGACAAGTTACACGATGACGATGTTAAAATAAAATACATTTGTAAATAAATAAATTAAATGTAATTACTTTTCTTTCTTATGTAACTAATTTCATATTGCAGGTGCATTTGCCATCTCGGAGACAGCTAAAATGTCTCATGTGTATGTAATCAGGTACTTTTACCGGCAGGATATGGGATCCTTCAAACTGGAACACAGCAACGCTGCTTGGCAGCAGAAAGTACGATGGTAGTAGGTAGATACTTCTCAAGGCTCCCCAAGTATCTTCGAAAAAACCCACGTTCGATTTTATCGCACACTGGATTTTCAACTCTCGGTGTTGAGCTGAGCGATGAGAATCCAACAGAGTGCAACCCAGCGCTTCGAAAAAACACACTGTTGGTTTTCAACTCTTGGCGCTAAGCACAGCGTTGAAAAATCAGTGTGGGAAAAAAAAAACCGCTCGTGCGTACTAGGGGGCAAGAGCTTTGATGGTAACTTTTCTCTAGGGTAAGCTATTTTTGTCAATTCAGGAATCTGCTCGATTCCCCTGATCATTGCTGACTCAACCATCATCCACGCCGTTGCTGATCTAAAAATATTCCTTGATAAGACTACTGGCTCGTTTACTTTACTTGCAATGAGTTGCGAAGCTTTTAACGATACTTCTTATTTATTGAGGAAAGATGGTGCTTCGCGAATCATCAATTTATATTCTACCAAAAACTGCCCCAGTTTTACACGGGTAAATAATATACGGCTTTATTATACCTACACATAAATCTTCCTCAAGCAATTTCATCAATGATGGTGCAAAATGCATCGAAATCTATCAAGCAGTTTGGAAATACTAAGCAAAACACACACATTAACGACTTTTTTAGAAACAGTCGTTTGTTTATTCGCACTACTCGCTTATCCAATAAGGCCGAAAGGGAAATCGTGGCCCCCCGGCAACAAGGCAACTGAAGGAACACGGGTGGGATTTAGTAAGTAAGAGTCTGACACGCCCTCCCGCTCCACCCAGAGCGGGAGAAGTTATTTGATAATTTCCCACCAAAAAAAAAAGGTGCTATATAGGGAAGTAGAAGTATTAACAACCCCTGCTACATTCAGGATACAGAAGCCAGGAAGTATTATCCACAAGGAAACTGTGCACTTATGCAAAAACAGGCTACCTAGCTACGTTTCTGACTTGCGATTCTTTAGCGATTCTAGAATGCAACTTTATTCATCTTAACTTGGATTCAGATTGTTAACTGTTACGTTTTATTAAAAATTAAAACGGATTTATTAAAACGGTGAAGGAAAACATCGTGAAGAAACCGGCATGTCCTAGAACCGAAAATTCGAAGACATGTGACATCTACCAACCCGCACTGGGCCCGCGTGGTGGATTACGGCCCACTCTCACAGAGAGGAGGCCTGTGTCCCAGCGGTGGGAACATTTATAGGCTGATGATGATGATGATGACGTTTTATTGAGTACAAATAATAACTGCTATCTGCTATATTTGATACGGAGTTATGAAACATCAAAACACACATTTTGCAAAAGTTGCGAAGCTTACTCCGTTCCAATAGCCAAAAAATTTATGCATAGACTGCATACTTTTATTTTGACATAGAACTCAATCTTGACTTGATCTGAAAGAGGTCTATATGCATCATTCATTACATAAGAGTGCGGAACTACTGTTGTAGACCATAATCATTATCTATATATATAAATCAATTGCCGTGCATTAGTCTTGCAAAAACCCGAAAATGACTCGACCGATTTGAATAATGATTTTTTTTGTTTTGTTCGCCTCAATCAAATGCAGGGGGTGGTTTTTTTTTTGGAAAAAACTTCAGGAACAGCCGAAAAATCTAAATTGAAATTTTGACAGGACGTCTGACGGGTCAGCTAGTTGTGAATATTAATAACGTGGTAAAATTAAAAGCTAAAATATGTTATGATTTTGGTAAAAAGAAAAATACCGCACAGAACGCAGAATAAAAAGTATGGGACAACTTCCATGGCTCGACTTTCTGTCATAAACAAATTCGCAAGTGAAAATAAAAATAACTAAGTCTTAACGAATGCATCACCTACCAGAATCCGTACATTACGTAATTAAATACCACAATTAATGTCAGTAATTAGAAACCAAAACAAATAAAACCTAATTAGGTAATAACTAATAATCTAGGCACCGAAACCATCAGATAGCGACATTGCATTACCGTGACGTAATTATAGGAAACCCCCGAATCGAACTATAAAATACACAGAAACTATAAAATATACAGTGTATGAAAAAGCAGCAGGGCAAGTCCAAAAAGCTCCTCCATGTGGGATTTTTCAATTAAGCCGTACATAATATAGATTTTAAGTATATAAGGCCCTTGTCTATCAGTATATCCCGGGTAAGTTACTCAGATAGGATGGCCAGAATTTTAAGGCGAAGTATGCATTTTACTAAATGTACCTATGATGCTATGTTAAGCTCTCAAGAACGCGAGCTTCGAAATTCCAAAATACAGCCCCAACTACATCATCAGGTGTCTTAAAAGATGACTAAGCAATTGGTAAAGAGGAAAGGCTATAAAAGCACACTGCTATGACCAATGCGTTTTCAAAGTTGATCATTACTTCTCTGCTTGTATGCACTTCATTCAGACTCTATGAACCAGCATCGTATCTTTTCCTCATAAAATCCATGTTGTAACATTAGAATCGAAGGTAACGTACCCTGCGCGGGCGCCGACAGCGCCAGACGCATGCGCCCGGCATCACGTACACCAGTATTCGATAGGTTTGCAAAATTCACTCTTACAACTTACGACACACGCTTATTTCTGGAGTTATGTATAGTAACGTCTTGCGTTACGGTGAATGGAATTCATGAATTAATAAAAATTTCGTACATCACAACAAAATTTCGTGCAAAAATTTAAAACGTAAAAACGAATAGAGGTTTGCTCAACTTACGATTTGTCTTTGAGTGTATTTGTATCGACCATGTGCATCGGCAAAAATTAAAAACGTCATCTACCATAATATCTTTTATTAAACATGCTTGGAAATTCGACCATTATTTTGACAACCTTCTTCGAGATAAATCGAAATTGCGTATTGGTCGAACACATTTGAGCGTCCGGCCGGCAATTTTTTTTAATGAAAATCCATAGCTGTCGTGTTTGCGGCCAAATAAATTACTATGAAAGCTCATATCTGTCGTGTTATTTAAAAATGGAACGAACTTTTTACTTCAACACATAGCACCGAAGAGGTAACTTAGCAAAGATTTTTCCCCCTGGCTGGAGGTTTTAAGTGTAGTAGCTTAAGGCACCACAGGAAAGAACGGTTAAAAAAGCACAGATTTTATTTAAATTTCGATTTGGCTTGCAAGTGGAGCTGTTTATAGTAAAGAAGAAACAAATGAACATATTGGCGCGTGAAAAATTATCATTGTTCGTCATTGATTCTAGAATTTATAATTATTTTCTCAATTTGAATTTCCGCGCGAATTGAGAAACGTACTATACAAGCCATGGCCGCAACCAGGCATTGATGGACTGCATGACTGATGCATTGATAAATCGAGTAATATTAGCTTGGAAAACAAAAAACTCAACAGCTCTAAAAAGCTAAACGGCAACTGAGTTCCTCACAAAATCATTTTACCTGACATACTTATATATGTTCCAGTACCACGTGTTATTTTTAGTTCACTACAAATTCCCAACAATTCTAACAGTCTAGGCTAACTGCCTACTTTCAATTTGTCTGCCTTGAAACAGAAATCCTGTTCTTGACTTACTACCAACGTATGTGACTATGATCGCGTGGTATTGATCCATTTGAGACATGGTAACACTTGGCCTTAACTTTTCCCGCTAAAAGTTATTAATTCGAAGCTGGTTTATTTGACGGTACTGTTAACTAAATTGCTGTTACAGCATAGTGCATTCCATTGAGATTGTGAGTAATAGTTTGCTCTGAACAATTCGCTTGGTTGTTGTATAATTCTGTTATGATTCGTTTGTAATGTTTTTCTGATTAGTATTATAAATCTTGGAGAGATGTTCTGCAGCATCATCATTATTCTTCGATCTACAATCTTTTCTACTAATATTGTTTCTTTTACCATCCTGTATTTCTTACGAACTATTTCAGTCCTTTGCCGCATGGAGTCTTATTTCTCCATTTCTGCTTGAATTAAAAAAATATTCTGCTTAAATATTCAATTTGGTAGTATTTGCTGAAGAACAAAGCCAACCCGAAGTAATTATTACATACGCATATTCCATTTATGGCAACCCGAACAAATTTATAGATCGCCTTACAATAAATGAGACAACATCTAAAATATCGTTAGTACCGTTTTTTTCCCAAATGACTTTCCAATAAACTTCCTCTTTACTATTCTTTTCTCTTGGCCTTCATCTCACCTGATGGTAAGTGATGATCAGGCCGAAGGTGGAAGCGAGCTTTACCCGGAATCCTCAACCACAGAGGAACTGGCTATCTTACCTCTAACTGCCGAAACACAACAATGCTGTTAACATTGTTGTTATGGCGACCAACTTTGTTAAGATGATGGTAGTTAGCCAGGCGGACTTAGAATAAGCCCTACCACCAACCAAAACTATTCCTTATGCTATTTCTTAGTGTTGCCACGTATGAGACTGGAATCCTCATTACCATAGACTTATTTCTATCAACTGCCTAGTGAGCAATAATCTCAAGGTTCCTATTGCAGTTCGAATCAATTTATGGCAAGTACCAAATGAGAAGTTGTGTCGTCATTTCTATTAGGTTGCTCAATTATTTATTAAAATGTCACTAGAGGGCAAAGCGTGCGATGTTATTAAGCCAACGTAG
The DNA here is from genome assembly GCA_963680765.1 of Agrochola lychnidis. Taxonomy (NCBI): domain Eukaryota; kingdom Metazoa; phylum Arthropoda; class Insecta; order Lepidoptera; family Noctuidae; genus Agrochola; species Agrochola lychnidis. Next base: position 8,015,530 of record OY796868.1, on the reverse strand, counting down.
TAAAGTAGCTTAGAAAAATTTCCTTAACGTATATTTCTTTGAATTTTGTAATCACAAGAAATGACTGACGTCTAACTTTTGCTTTTCATTAACCTATTTAATTTTATTTTTATTTTGCTGTGTGCTTTTGACATTAACTGATTTGATCTGACATTTATCTGCGACTCATATTTTTACGTCATTTAATTAACTTCCTTTTTGATCGCTCACCTTTACATATCACTTATTTAATTGCACAAATAGTGACACTTATAAAATTGACAAATAAGTGTATTTGTTTTTTTATTTAATACGGGTCTAGGACCTGAAATAAATGTTTATTTTATTTTTTATTTGCAAAACCATGTGTAATGTTTCATTCTACTTCTAATTCGCCTGACACAGATTTTTATTTTCTTTCTTCATACTCGATTTTATTATAACCTATCTCTTTCATCTCTTAACAATCATAAAAACATAATTATTTAATCCACTTCGTTTCAAAGGCACCCACCCATTAAAGCTCATCACACAACAATCTATCGTCCTAAATCAGAATTAGCCTATTAACATTGACCGTAGGTTCGCAACTAGTTGGTTGTGCAACCGCTCGGCGCAAGCGCAGTGCAGGCCGCGCGCGCGCAGTCCGTCAGTGAATGGGAAACCACATGGTGTCGCGAACAGTGAACCTCTCGTAATAGTGTTGTGCTTGTTTTTTCAGGTATTCTTGCATTATTATTCCAAACGCGTTGTGATTTCTAGGGCAAAATCTTACGGTTCGTTAGTGTTTAGATAATTGTTATAAAACCTATGAAAGTGATTTGTGTCACCATTTAAAGGAATTCAGGTTTGGGTGTAAAGCTATGTTGTTAGAAGACATTAGAGATAATTTAAATGTTAATGAGAGTAATTATGTAGATTTGTACTTTTGAATAATTATATCCTTCCTAATCATGGACAATCATGGTGTTTCGTTGCGGAACATTATGAAATTCCTATATTTACTCTATTATAAATTACGAAAAGTTAAATTGAACTTTGTTGTCGAACCAACATCAGCTCATCAGCTGCCAGTGAGTCCTGCCGAAATCGGTCCAGCCAGTTCGGATACTAGCAGGCGGAACAAACAGACAAAAATACAAAAAAAATTAAAAATAGATTTTTTGTATAAGTACCGTTTACTTTCGTGTGCATTTAGTAAAAAGCTGTTATTTTGACATTACAAATGGACACTTAAATTTTATTTATTTTTGTAGATTACTTCTATCTCTCTAGGTGAGTGTCTTGCCATCATCATTTAATTTCAACTGTTGGTCTATGCATCTTGATTGTTCCTTTTTACTTTTACTAAATCTATATTTGCTTAACCTTGTACTTTAGCTTCGAAGACACGATGAATACTCTCAACTTTATTTTTATGACTCGTAAGACACAAGATAAATATCGTGCCAATAGTACCTATGTGCCATCATCATCATCTTCCTGCCCTTGTCCCATGTTACATGGGATCGGTGCAACACGTTTTCTTTTCTTCTCTCCCCTGTCAACCGTCAGGCTATCATTTACTCGCTTCTCTTTCATATCATTCCTTTCACAATCTATCCATCTTTTCTTTGGCCTTCCTCTCCGCTCAATCCATCAACATTTATATTCATCACCCTTTTAGTCACATGCGTTTCCTATTTCCTCATCTTATACCAGACCAAACGATTTCCTTTCTACTTTTCTGTCACTGGCAGCACTTTTTAACTTCCCCTTATTCCATTTCTTACTTTATCCATTTTCGTCACCACATCCATCTTAACATTCTCATCTCCGCTACACGCAATCTTTTTTCATACATCTTCTTCACGCCAATAGTATGTGCCATTGACCATTAATTAAAATATTAATCGTTAACCCATCACGCATAGCTTACGTAGAACTAGCTTATGATTTGAGTCATGGTTACACTGTATATATCTGTTCGTAATTCAATCTTAACATCGATGACTGCCTAATCATTGTCTTCTGCAATATTAATTTCGTGAGAACATTTTCTTATTCCACCAAATGGTCTTTTAATTCTTTCGTGAGATATGTTTTTGTTTGTTTGATTTTTCTTCGTGCATTTTACGATAGAGCTTTGCTAAATCTTAGAACGTGTCTCACAAACAAATCCTTCGGAATTCAGGTCAAGATCCTTATCAGTACCTAACTTTAAATATAAGTTAGGTCGTCACTAATGCTTACATTAACGGTACTACCTTACTTATCCCCTCTATCCTTACTATACACCGTGTAACGATAAATGCGCAAAACCTCAGACACCCCAACTGATTTTTAATTCAATTGACCTATTTCAGAGAGAAAAAAATCATTAAAAAAATTGTAAAGGTTTTATGTGCTGTTTTAGTTCGTAAGATTAAAATAAAGGCTATTATTATCCCGCGTATGAGAAAATTTACATTGGTCGACAACAATAATTTGTGTTTGTTTACCTATTTTGGCGGGTTTGCGCATGTGATGGCTTGACCTATTAATAAATAGACACGGCAACGTTATTAACGAAGATTTTTTTTTTAAATGTGACCTAAAAGGGGTTCAATTGATTCTGCTCGTTATTTTGTTGTATAATATAATATAATAATATCCAATCCTAAATCCTTAATATTATAAATGCGAAAGTAAGTTTGTTTGTTACGCCTTCACGCTAAAACGGTTGAACGGATTTTGATGAAATTTCGCACATATATAGATGGTGCCCTGGAAAAGAATATAAGATACTTTTTTTTCCCACGGGATCGAGACTTATGCGGGTGAAACCGCGGGGCGCAGCTAGTATCTTATAAATGCGAAAATGAGTTTGTTGGTTTGTTACGCTTTCACGCTAAAACGGCTAAACGGATTTGGATGAAATTTGACGCATGGGAAGACCATGACTTGGGTTAGGACATAGGATTATTTATCCCGAGATCGAGACTTATGCGGGAGAAACCGCGGGGCGCAGCTAGTCATTTAATAAACGCACTATAAGCTTCATTAAAATAGTGTTATTTTTTTATTCAACTCATAACTTTTTATTGGCAGTACATTGGTTCCATATCGTCTTCCTTCTCTAATCAGAAATTCAGGCATTTTTGAGGCAGCTCTAAGAATAGCTCTTCGAGAGGCAAGTCAAGGATCCCAAATTGATTTTTATCATCCCCTTTATATCTTTATTATTGAGATGCACGCAATTTTGATTGATTAATTATACACATAGCACAACTTTTGTCAACTAATTATTTGGTAAATACTTCGAGTTGTAAAATGTTCTTCCGACTTTTTGTTTTCCGTAAACTATAGGTTTAACAAATTGAGTGTCGAACTACTGATCTACTATTATAATGAGTAATAATTACTTGAAAGTGCATCTCACCGGTGTAACCTTTACGTCCTTATTACAAAACAAGGTATAATATCTTTAGACCCAGGAAAGTTTAAACCATAGAAACATTTTAGAATTTCGAATTTTATTCCGACACTAGCTGCACCCCGAGGTTTCACCCGCGCAAATCTCGATCCTTTGGGAATATCGGAATAACAAGTATCCTTTGTGTTAATCCAGTTATAAACTATATGTGTGCCAAATTTCATCCAAATCCGTTCAGCCGTTTGAGCGTGAAGAAGAGACAAACAAACAAACAAACATACATACATACACACACACACTCACAAACTTTCGCCTTTATAATATTAGTGTGATGTGATAATTACAGTTCCAATCACAAAATCTAACGGTAAATCCGGTTTTATGTTGTCAATTTAGTATTAGGAACTTTATCGTGGTCGGAATAAAGTTCAAATTGAAATAAAGGGCAAGACGGTTTAGGGTCGGCTTCCAGTCTAACCGGATGCAGCTGAATACCAGTATTTTACATGGAGCGACTGCCTATGTGACGTCCACAACCCAGTTACTGGTTACACTGATTTTCCCGTCATGCTTCGTGATCATATACAGAGGTAAATCTCATATCGCGAAGTCCTAGCTCCCAATGAAATGAAATAATGTGTTTGGGGCCTTTAAACCGAAGTCGGTTTAACCTCAAAAAAAAAAGAAAAAAAAAAAGAAAATGAAATGTGCCTAAATCAAGTGATTTAGGCACATTTCATAAAATTCTATCTCAACCAAATGGTGATATGGTGATGATGCGAAGAGTCAGTTCAGGTTTAAGTATGGCCCAAATGTAATCCATAGCAGTGTGATTTGTTACCTACTATTTGTTTAGGGTATGATGGGAGTGTCATACGCATTGCGATTATAAAAGTCCCAAATTAAAATAGAATAAAAAATAAAAAAAATGTCGGTACGAATTTTATTTGCTCATATTGGCACGATATGTGTTATTAATTATTATAATAGCTCGTAGCCGTGAAAATAATATTTGTACCAGTCAGCAAGGTGGTAACGAGGGTGGAGGAGGAGACAACGAGAAAAGACTAGAGATGGCGATTCTTTCCGAAAAAAATCTATTTTTAAATCGATTCGAATCGTAAGCTGATGTATCGATTCACAAAAAAATCGAGGTCGAAAAAATCGATGTCCGATTTTTTTTTTTCGTTTTGTATTTATAATGTAAATATAAATTCATTTTATGAAAAACAAAAAAGATACCATAATAAATAATCTCTTATCAGTAAAATCTTTTTTTTTTTTTTCATTCAGGGAATTTGATAATAACCATTATTTTTATTATCATATCAAAGTCAGATCAGGTATGAAAGAAGACTTTTATTTTCAAAATGTATTTATTATATGAAATCTCGCGAGTTTTTTGAGTAATTAACCCTTTAACCGGCAACAGCGTAATATTACGAGTACATTCAACTAATCGTAAGTAATTTTAAAACAAAAAAAAAACGAGTTACGTTTTTCAAGGGTGAAATATCGATTCACTGAATCGATTCAGTACTGCACATCGATTAAAAATCGATCTTTTGGGCCTGAAAAATCGATTCTTCGATTAATCGATCTCAGATCGCCATCCCTAGAAAAGACTACTCTGAATGTGCTCAAGGTAGTCTTTTCTCTTTGTCTCTACCGGAAACCGCACAGCTTTAAGTCGTCTAGAGTCTAGAAGGTACGTTCCGACGACCTGTCGCTCGATGAATGTGGTAATATTAAAGTTACTGCATGTTACTAGGTCAAACGCGTTTACCTAAGACGTCCTTGATAACGAAACATATTTTGACATGAGATTAGAATTATACACTAGTCATTTACTGTTCTGTATTAATTAAATCGTGAAATTAAAATCATAATTATTATTATTTTATTAATATTTTTAGAATTAGTTACTGATTATAAAATTATTTTTCTTAAACTAAATGTTGCATTATGCAAACGACCTACATATTTATAAGAGTAATTACGAAATTAATTTAAAAACTGTTTAAGTGCAATTAGTTGCACATGCAATTTAGAATTGGTACACGTGATCTTGGATTTTTTGTAAAATAATGCAATCTTTTAATTTCGTAATTAGCATTCCTCATTATTCGTTAAAAACACAAAGAAATTAGAATATTTAAATAATTCAACATTAGTTTAGCAAATTACTAAATTAATTACATATTTTCTAAGCATCTTTGCGACTATATTTGCATTCTAAAATGCAAGGTAATTATCTTATCTGGCGTATGTAACTATTATTTTGCAATTTTACGTAGACTATTTCCTAAACTGCCGTAATAAGTTTCATATATGTAAAATATTCATAATCTTAAAATAACAATTTTTTATAAGAAAAGTTCTTTGAGATTAAGGTACCTACCTAATGAAGATTCGACTCTAATATCATACGATTTGTTGTTATATCCTTCAAAGTTTGACCCACTGCCTACAATGACTGAAAATGAGTTAAAATTGCCACAATTATAAACAGGAAGTTTTACAATGACTACCTTCTGCTCGCGACTTCGTCCGCGTGAAATATCTTGTTTTAACATAAAATATATCCTATGACACTCAGTAATACAGTTCATTTGTGAAACAATTTTCGGAATCGGATCAGTCGTTCTGAAGATTACCCCCTTACATACGAACTCACAAATTTTACCCTTTTATAATATTAAGTACTAGCTTCCGCCAGCGGCTTCGCCCGCGTGATATCTTTATAAATGATAGCCTATGTTACTCAGTGATAATACAGCATTCACCTGGTGAAATATTTTTTTAAATTGGTCCAGTAGTTTTTGAGTTTATTTATTACAAACATACAAAAACTTTAATCTTTTCTCTTTATATGATACTAGCGGACATCACGCAGTTTCACCCGCGTAGTTTCCGTTCCCGTGAGAGTACGGAGATAAAATATAGCCTATGTTACTCGCTGATAATGTAGCTATCCATTGCTGAAATAATTTTTCAAATCGGTCCAGTAGTTTTTAAGTTTATTCGTTACATACAAAAATACAAACATACAAATCTTTCCTCTTTATAATATTAGTATAGGTATAGATTAGTTTAGATAGATTAAAATCTAAGATGCGAATATCAAATAAATCGAAACAACACCGTACCCGACCCTAATTACACGAGAAAAAACAAAGAAAAAAAACAGTGGCACTCCGGGAGTGCCAACAGAAGTGAAAACTTAAAAAAAATCGGCGCTGCTAATCAACGCGTTGATGTCTTTTACTCCACGGTGTCGGTAAATTCCGTCACAGTGTCGCAAAATCAATGGTTTATTTAGTCCCATCTCAAAAATGCCCAACGCGCCTACATTACGAACGAAACGGAAAAGTTACGTATAACTTCATCCGATACTTAAAAGTTCAAACTTAATGTAAAACCGGTTACCGAACTCATTCTACAAAAGTAAATAATAAAAAGTAACTGGACCTAAAGCTATGCACACATTGGGAAGTAAGTAGTCCAGTACAACGGAAAGATTTGTAGCCAGATACTGACCCAATTTTAAAATCATTGATCCAGAATGGGCTCAGATAGCGTCGAAGTTAAGACAGCCTAAAGTCCCACTTCATTATATTTGTAAAATCTTTTCTTCCAGCTTGGCTACATAGAATATCAAACTTATTTTAGAAACTTAGTGTGCTCCTTAATTTAATCTAATGGTGTATAATAAAAAAATAGACAGGCTGCAGACAGAAGTAACCTTAAAACTGGTATTAACGCTATATTCTATAGCCCAGCACTACGCGAATCCATAAGCTTACCCCTACCAAAAATCGCTCAACGCGCCTAAAGAAGTTTTCATTTCAAAGATATCTTGGATTTAATCTGCGTTAAAAATACATTTCACAGATCAGCGACTAAAACAAAGCATAGATTGTGGATGAATGCACCTTTAGTTTCAACGAACGCGATATTTCGGATATGATTACCATTACATTCTACTTCCTTTTTGTATTACACAATACATTTAACGTTCTGAAAATGTATTATAACACATTTAGTTTTAACGATCATAGCTAAATTGATGAGGTTTATATATGAACGATGTAATAGTAATTATTTGGTCAATAATTTTGTATAATGTCTTCCTATGTTATAACTTTGTGCAACAAATAAAGATGTCAAATTATATCCCAAATAAATTCAGACTGTTGCATGTAGAAACCTCATAAGGTTTGAAAGAAATTTGCATTTATCATCTTTGCAATACTATCGACATAATCATTTGGTAGAAAGTTATCAATCATCAGAAAATGACAAATTGTGAAATGATGATGAATATTAATGACAGCAGAATGTTAGCACACTTTGAAACATGTAGACACGTCTAAATAGACAAGTGAATTATTCCAATGATGCCAAAGGTCAGGCTGTAATCAACCAATAATCAGAAGAACTAGTGACACTAGTTAGCAAGAACAGAACTGGAATAAATAACAGAAGTAATAACTGAAACAGCTGATTGTCAGGGTCCGCATAAATTAACCTGTCTGAAACTTGTTGTTATGTCATTTGTAACGACCTATGCCGTGTAAGACAACAAGAAATAGAAACAGTTCTAGAAAATAAAACAATGTTTATGTTCTTCAAAATCATTATCATTGCAGTCTCATTGTTACAATGGTTTACATAACACGACCTAAATACCAGACAGATGTCTGTCCGCTGGCACGTCCACAGCGACACTGAGACAGGTTAAGAAAGCCGATACAATGCAACCATGCATGTGCGGTGCACCGGAGAGTGAAAGTATTGCGTGGGAGCTGACAAATTGCTTTATCTTGAAGAGACGAGATCATGAGTTAAAAACTATAAAAGTTTAGATAGGAACTAATTTGTGTTTGCTTAGGTACATATGTTTTTGAACCAGTTATTATTGGTAACAGATGAAGAAAAAATTAACAAATGAAATTATTTTAAAACTTTAGTTCAAACACTGTATATTGCTAGCAAAGTTTTCGAAATAATTTCTAGCATAATGATAAATGTACGAATAACGTCATTGTTGCGTTGACACTAGCATATTACGAACAATACCATCAGCTTCTTTTTAAGCTATTGCATAGCTTTTATCGTGGGCTTTGAGCGCGGCGACCGAATCAAGAAATTCCGTAACGTAACGATAATAAAATCTAACACCCCCCACTCCACCTACCATGTAATGATGGTTCTATGAAAAATATGTATAAAAAATTCTATGATAATTATGAGTATAATGAATAATTTAAGGTTTTTACAACAATTAGCTATGATCCTTATGCGTGTATGTCGGTCGATTGACAAATGCGACGGCCGCGCCGCGCGTGGAGGAATTCGGTACCACACCCCGCACTCCTCTTCTCTGCCATCCAATAGTAGTGGGCTCGCTCATGATGACGATGCGTAGACATGCCCCCGGCCTTGGAGTAACAGCCTCCAACGAAGAAAAGGTAGAAGCAGGTACATGTTGAGAGAAATTAGGGATGGTTCGTGATGTTGTCATGGGAACGTAATTTTTGTTTTATGTCATCACGTCATCATCCCAAGTGTAACGGTGACAAATAGGAAGTATGGAGGTTACAAATGCTATGCAATAGCTTTACCGCGGCAGTCCCCGAGAGCCACACGTTTTTTTAATCAAAATTGTTTAAGTGATAAGTACATTTCTTTGGTTTACAGTCTTAAAAATTGTTGTTAGAACTATATTGTTGACTTTGTAGAAGAACAAATACATTTATGTCGTCAAACCAGTCACTATTTCCATTTCTTCAAATACTTAAATGGTTTACTTTATTGACATTATGATCCCACACGTTATTCGTAAAGTGTGTCATTAGTTCATTACATACATCAGTGTTTCACGTTTTCGCAAAATGTCTGCTCAATACTTCTATAGACAAATTGAGGAATAGAAGTAGTACTCCATAAGAAAACTCTGTTAATTTAGCTAACCTTATTAATAAATCTATTTAGCCCCACGATACTGTTATACATAATTTTGCCTGTCCTAAGTTGCACCATCACACAAAATTATTCTATTTTCATCAGACTTAGTGCATACAAGCATAATGTTATCTAAAATAATTATATGGACTATGTCAAACACACTCGCTTCGCTTGCATGTGTCTCGTAAATCAAGTTGTGCAGGTATTAAGACCCTGGCACAAGACTAAGCAGAAATACGAACTACCTACTGCAATTGACATAGTCGAAATTCTAGCGTTGGCATTCTATTAACTTCAAAGAGACGACGCAACGTTTGCGGTTGACTAGAATAATGAAGGTAAATCATAGGAATCAAGTACTAACCCTCCAGGAACACTTCTCAGAATAAGTATTCACTAAGTGTGCCGTGGAACCACGATGGTCTCAGTCAATACGATCGGTGTGGCAATCATTCACCAAGGCGCTATACTCGGCCCGGTTCTCACAATATACGGATCGACGAAAAAATCACAACAAAGCAAAATTAATTCAATATTTCTGGTTTTTCTAACGTAAATACTATTTCCTGCATTCTTATAAAAGAATAACACCTACCATAGTATCTAGTTGTAAAAATTGTTACCGAAGTTAATTGCTTATTTCGAATTAAATGTTCCGTTTCATTTTCCAATGTCAACAAGTTCATTTAGTGCTGATCATTCTTGTGTAGAGACGTTAATTGTGATAAACTAACATAAACAATCCGACCGTTTTGACAATGCCATGCCTAACCCTCTTTCTTTGACAAATCAATGTCATCTCATTAATTGATTTCGACATGAGATCGCAAAAAATTATAAATTTTTAGACAAATAGTGACTGTGTCAACCAAAACAAATAAATAACGTATTCATACGAAAACAATTAACACGCCTAATTGAAAAAGTTGACGCAGAAACATGTGTAAAGAAGACTCCACACGCGTAAGGCGCCGCATTGCGTTGCCTTGCATAATCTTGGCTCTTACTTACGTAAACTGCTTCGAACACTCGTCATCCGTCCACTATATCCGTACACACAATGGCCCAACTTGTCACTGTCCCTCCATCTAAAGGTTGTCCATCAATTGATTTTTAGGACTATGTTTAAAGAAACATCTTCAAGGAAGAACGTGTCTTGTATGGCCTTATGACCTCCATTGGAGAAACTGGTTGCAGACTCAAGTGTCGTTTTGCAATGGTGGGAATTTTGAACGGTCGTGTTGAATCATAAAACAGGATATGTGTAAAATACTAAGAAAGCACTCGTGAAATACTTGTAGGGTAATATTTTGACGATGGGATTGAAAACATAAGTAAAAAAAATTGCTTAGACAGCTGTTTGTCTCGACACCAAATTTAGATGTTTAAGTAAATACAGGTAAGCTGTGGTTACCTGTAATTGAGTGTGCGTTACAGGATAATGTAATAAAACTAAGTTTTACTATTGTAAAAAGATAATTTGTAATGTAACTCGTTGGTAATCCTTAAATAAATAAATAAATAAATAAGTAAATAATTAGATGCTTAGACTATAAGATAAAATTACTTACTTCTTAATTTTGACCAATTATGTAGATCTAGAGCAAGATAAGCCTCATTTTCCATTTCTTGCTCCAAATTTTACGCCAAATTGATATTAACGAGAGCACACTTTACTTCCGAGAACAGTGTAAAAAGCGATCCAGTTTCGAAAGTCCCGTACAGTGCACCCTGCCCCTTTTTCTCGTGACAGGCTTTAATTAAGTCTGATGTAATGAATTACATAAATATTCTCGTATTTTTTTACTTTGAGATACTTGTTGAACGTAATAAAACTATTATCTATTTATATCTTGAATAGATTGCTTTCAAAAATGAATAATGCTTAAGTCTTTACCATGTCCTGAATAAATATCTTAAGACAATGATCGACACGTTTTTGAATCATAAATCTTAATATGTGCCTCATTAAAATGATGTTACCGCTAGGATGCTCGAGTGCTTCCGCTCTAAGCCATAATGCACGTGAAGCAATCATATATATTAGGTTTAATGAATGTCATACATCCGCTTCATTTCGCATTTATTCTTCAGAGAGTAGTATTTGTACTGCGCTAGTGTTTAGTATAAGGTTAAAATAATGTATCTTTGATTATTCACCTTTTGTTTATTCAAAACTCATTTCGTCAACATTTGATTTCAACAACGATGCATACACAAAATTATGCAGCTATCCATCATTTGCATAATGTCTTCATTTTATGACTAAAGTATCTTTCTGTTAATTTCCAGATGCCGATGAAGCAACACTGAGCAACAATGGGAGTGGTATCCGTGGTTTCTGCGGCCACCAAGGCGGCTCTCGCAATCGGTGGCCTCAGTAAACTCACCTTCATCCCAGTAATGCTGGCAACGATGGCCTACTTCAACTATGAGATCCTTGATCCTGAACAAAGGCCTTTCAACCAAAAAAATCTTCGAGAGAAATATGACTTTATCATTGTTGGAGGAGGTTCGGCTGGATCCGTGCTGGCTAATAGGTTGTCTGAAATCGAAGGCTGGAATGTCCTGCTACTTGAAGCAGGAGGACACGAAACAGATATTAGTGATGTTCCATTACTGTCTTTGTATTTACATAAGAGTAAACTGGATTGGAAGTATCGGTAAGTAAACGCCAGTAACATTTAATTTCGGTTTTGGTGGTAACGTAATATGTAATGCTAGTTGTTGGCCGGAACTTTTAAAGAGTAACATCTGAAATTAAAATATTACGGCTTTGAAAAACATCTTACTACATAATTTAAAATACTATTGCTCTACATACATTCTAACTTCTTTCCCTATAATATTTTACAGTACACAACCTCAAGACACTGCCTGCCAAGCTATGATTGATAAACGTTGCGCGTGGACCAAAGGCAAAGTGTTAGGAGGTTCTTCAGTCCTGAACACCATGCTCTACATTAGAGGCAACAGACGAGATTTCGACCAGTGGGAGTCACTCGGAAACCCTGGCTGGGGCTACGAAGACGTTTTGCCTTACTTCAAGAAGTCACAAGACCAACGGAATCCTTACTTAGCTAAGGATACACGACATCATTCAACTGGTATGCACAATATTACCAAATCATGTTTTTGGTTTGATAACAGTAGATTTGGTAAAATAGTTCAAATGAGTCTATTTTCTAATTCCAGGGGGATACCTGACTGTACAAGATTCACCGTTCAACACACCCATAGGAGCAGCGTTAATACAAGCAGGAGAAGAGATGGGATACGACTTTATCGACGTAAACGGAGCTCAACAAACTGGCTACGCGTGGTACCAGTTTACCATACGCAGGGGTACCAGATGTTCTGCAGCGAAAGCTTTCCTGAGGCCAGTCAGGTTACGTCAGAACCTTCACGTTGCTCTTTTTTCACACGTCACTAAAGTACTTATTGATAAGGACACCAAGAGGGCTTACGGAATTGAATTCCTTAGAGACGGTAAAAAGCAGGTTGTCTATGCCACACGAGAAGTAATACTGTCGGCAGGTTCAATTGGTTCACCGCAACTACTCATGTTGTCTGGCATTGGACCGGCAAGCCACTTACAAGAAGTTGGAATAGATGTGATCCAAGATTCTCCCGGAGTTGGGAGAAACTTGCAAGATCATATCGCAGTTGGTGGTATTATATTCCGCATAGATCATCCTATCAGTTTAGTAATGAATCGCCTTGTTAATATAAATTCGGCTCTGCGATATGCTATCACTGAAGATGGTCCTTTAACATCAAGTATTGGTTTAGAAGTTGTCGCTTTTATAAACACCAAATATGCAAACGCTACTGACGACTGGCCGGATATTGAGTTTATGATGACTTCAGCTTCAACTCCGTCAGACGGTGGCACGCAAGTCAAGAAAGCTCATGGTCTTACTGATGAGTTTTACAATGAAGTATTTTCCGAAGTGAATAATGAAGACGTGTTTGGTGTCTTCCCTATGATGCTGAGACCAAAGAGTCGTGGATTTATCAAATTGAAAAGCAATAATCCTCTAGACTACCCGATTATGGTCCACAACTACTTAACACATCCTGATGACGTTGGTGTTTTGAGAGAAGGTGTGAAGGCTGCTATAGCTGTAGGAGAAACAGCAGCCATGAAGAGACTTGGTGCTAGATATCACAGCAAGCCATTGCCCAATTGTAAGCATCTACCTCCATACACGGACGAATACTGGGACTGTTACATTCGGCAGTACACTATGACTATTTATCACTTGTCGTGCACAGCTAAAATGGGACCACCTAGCGACCCTATGGCGGTCCTAGACTCTCGATTACGTGTTTACGGAATAGAAGGGCTTCGCGTGATCGACGCAAGTATAATGCCTACTATCACTAATGGTAATATCAACGCCCCGGTCATGATGATTGCAGAGAAAAGCGCTGACATGATCAAGGAAGATTGGATGGCAGAACCAACCAAAAAGCGAAGAACTCGCCGCTCAGCTAAATGTGCTATGTTACAACAACTAGGGCTGAAAAGCGAGAGGATGAAAAGATACTGCAGAACTGAAAGATGATGACAACACAAAGAGTAGACAAATTATTAAGCCATGTTTTACATGTAAATAATGAATAATTGACACCAAAAGGGTTTTAGCAAAGAAATTATATTTAAAGAAGATACAATGAGATAGTTGTGCACTATTCCTAATATTTGTAGGTATAGTTTGGGAGAATGTTTTACTCTTATGTAGATTACTACGTACAATGTGTACCTCAGTGTTAAGTCGAAGTTACCGTAGAAAGTTCTAGTCTTTATCAACAATAATGTTAAATAATAAACATAGTATTATATAGCTTAAACAGTCATAACAGGCATCACAATATTTTACATAATACTCGTACGATTCATCACAAAAGTTTTCACACAAAAGCTAAAAAGTACTTTATTATTTAATCAAAGGGGGTGCAATGTTAATTAATAGTTTTAATTCGCGAAATTTCGCGGATTTATATATTATTTTTAGATTTTTAATTCATATTCTTTATGGCACCTTTTTAGGTCAAAAGCGAATATCAAAAAACATTTGGCCTAGCTCTTATGGGGGAGGCGTGAAAATCTATTCGCTGTTACAATGTATAATAGATTGATTATCAATTCGCACAACGGTCATTATATTGTAAGGTTTAGATATAAGTCATTATTGTAAATACAAACATATCCTTAAATAAAATATTTTTATTGTATTTATTTTCCTTTTTCCATTTTATAAACAAAAGATGCTGTTTATCTATCTACAGTGTTACTGCCTCAACATTATGTGTGGTTATCATTACCGCAGGTAAAATTACTATTCCATTTAAATCATCAAAATATTGTGAAGACTTAAAACCACTACCATACCACAGTAGTATCACTACCGCAAACAACTAACACAAGTAGTAGTAACTATTTCAAAACATTACAACATTTAACATCTACGACATAAAATGTCGTCGTGGCTAGAGAACGAAGTTGTGGTTTAGACCTAGGTTAAGGCGACGATAACAGACTTTTAATGATTTTATATTGAAGATCACGTCTAAACGAGTAGTGTTAATGATTTGGAAAAAAATATGTTAAATTGGACCTTTTTCTTAATGACTTACTATAGGAATATTTTAGATTATTTTTATATTACATAGTGAAATAAAGTAATGTCTAACGTGGATAAAAAACTGAGAATCACGCAAATCTATCAAGCGTATTTTTCTGAAACCTTCACCGTTTTAAAGATAATTGAATTATTGATATTTTAGTATACGTGTTTTATTAAAATACATTTTGTTTTATGAATAATAAATTCTTAATGCGTCTAATTTGGGATAGCGCTCCTTGATGGGCGAGTCCTATTACTGGCTGGACGTAGGACGCATTGCGTGAACTCGAGTCTAGAATACGCAAGCTAACCACTTAAGGTCACGGGCATATATCTACGTCTTAAATAACCTCGCAATACCTGGAACCTAAAATACACTTTCTCGTGAAAAAGTTCCTAGATTTACGTGATAAGGACTTTTAAAATTTAGAGTAGTTATCTCACAACAAAAATCTTACAAACTGATAAAACGAGACGACAGTGAAAAAGGCGGAGTTCAGGTATGTATGTGTATAGGTAGAGACTAACTTTCAAGTACTATCAACTTTTCCCCAGACAATATTACGATACAGTAAGCAACGCCCTCTGCAGTCGTTTCGACGAACTTAAGCTCAGGTTGGTACCCGTGTTCACAATCAACATTTATTTTCCAAGTTGTGAGTTCAGAAAGTTGTTTGGCATAGTTCAGTGTGTGAAGTTTAGATGGCGCTGTAGTTGGCTCAAGACTGGTTACAGTGATCACTTCAGAGTTACTTCCGAGAAAATGTATACCTGGTGCAGCAAAACGAATGAACTTTATTGGAACTATAGAAATTGACAAGATCTGTCATTTTTGCTTCACTGACAACGCCGCCATCACCGGACTGGCTTGCTGCACATTATACTACAAGTAGGATAAACATTGATCATTATAAAACCTGTGACATTATAGATGAATTAACAATTTATTTGCGCCCTAAGAACTAAAGCATAATATTGTTAACTGTAAATAGGTAGATGAAATCTTTTATCTCTGGAACTTTGTTAATGAGATGCTTTAATTACTTAGTGAAAACTTAAAGCGACTTTCCAAATAGCATGTCTTTCAGCTTTCTTTTCAGATAATTTTATAAATGGTCGCGCAGGCCGGACGCTTGAATGGTGGTACTATAAAATTAAGTAAGGTTACAAGGTATAGCTTGTCCACTCTGAAATGACACCAGCCCGTCCCATCCTTGATGTCCTTCCTCCGCTTGACGCCCTAAGCCGAGGTTCGTACCCCACAGGGGGTGCCCTTAGCGAGTGTTCACCTACTTTTAATTTGCATAGTTTAATAACCCCTGGCTCCAGCCAGGGGTTATTAAACTATGCAAATTTAAGGTTTTAAGTGTAGTAGCTTAAGGCACCCACAGGAAAGCCCGGTTAAATAGTCATGATCTCAGAGGTCAATCACGAGAAGCCATAATTAAAAATAAATAAAAAACTGAAATGACTCGCCCCACTACAGCATTTACGCACATGTACGGTAATGCGAATTTCTATGGATGATGCGGTAGTGGGGCACGTCATTTCAGAGTGGACAACGTATACATGAGTTTTTCAAACCATCTTCACTTCGTACGCGTCCTCTTCATATTTCTTTGGGATAACCATGGAAGTATGAAGAGTTCGCTCATCACTGGTTAGTTTCCATCACTCATCAGTTTATTTAATTCAGCAGTTTTATTGATTAAATAGTTTCGCTGCTTGAACAGTTGTGTAGATTGAACAGTTGCTTGCAATCAAAAAGCTCGTTACAAAAAGCAACGATCCGAAACATGGTATTAATTTTAAACTTCTGCTAATGGCCTCAATAACAGTATGTACACATAAGTATACTAGCCTTATTACCAGAGCAATAAAATGTCCAAATTTGCATATTAAGCAGAGCAGATTAGCCGCCCACTACGATTTTGTAACCAGACTGATTCAGTCAACTCAATTCCTTAAATAGAATACGATCACATACAGTAGTTATTTAATGGGCCTTTAAAAGCGACAGTACAGTAGTTTTATGACACTTTTCGCTAGCGTTTTATAGACTAGTCAAGCAGCTAGTTTTGTAATCTCCACCGAGACTTGATTGAGACCCAAAAGATATGGCGACGCTTGTGAATTTGCATTGCTTAACATAGGTCAAATGACTACTCTTTATGCTTGGTCTATTTATACAGGGTGGCAGGGACATCTACATGAAAACTGTTACCATGGATTCAGTACATGATTCTGAAACTGCGTTGATATTTTTCGTCGGTTATTTAAAAAAAATCTACTATTTCATAGAAAAGTGCAATACCTACGCGGTCAAAATGTATGGAACAGCTGATTCACTGTTAGTTAACAGTAAATAGATGAGCAGAAACGACTATGGCGTTTGACACGGTAAACTTCCGCTTTGCCTACGAATGACCCCAAGTCGTGGTGATACCATCACTAAAGACGATGTTATTATTAACATCGTTAAAATAATAATATGTTTATGTAGTAGTTTTTAAGTTATTGCATAGCTTTTATCGCGGGCTTTGAGCGCAGCGACCGAATCAAGAAATTCCGTAAAGAAAAAAACCTAACACCCCCCACTCCGACTACCATGTAATGATGACGGTTCCCATGACAACATCACGTTGTCATGGGAACCGTCATTACATGGTAGGCAACGTAATTTATGTTTTATGTCATCACGTCATCATCCCCAAGTGTAGCGTTGACAAATAGGAAGTATGGAGGTTACAAATGCTATGCAAAAGCTTTACCGCGGCAGTCCCCGAGTGCCACACGTTTTTTTTTTTCCTAGCCTTCTACCTCTCTCCACTCCTCCATCAATCGCGGACCCGCGCATCTTCCTTCTAGTTTTGACGGAAACTATTCAGTTTGTTCCGCCAACTCCTACGTGACCTGCCGCGACCTCACTCTCTTAGGGCACTGGTTCTGTACTATTTGTGCTCACTGTTTGTCCAGTATGCCGCAGCCACGTTCTGCTCAGTCCCATCTGAGTTGGGCAGCGTTTTGAGCCACATCAGTTACATTCGTTTTGGAGCGCAGTATTGTGGTTCGATTGTGTTTCGTGGTAGATATAACCGCATTTATTTGAATATCACTTTCGGAACTGAACTTTATCTGATCAATGAAATTATAGACACCGGATGATCAGTATTCAAAATTATGCCCACAGTCGAGAGCTTGAAATTCAAAAACCAGTCATTTTAAAATTTAAGGCGTAAACCAGGTTATGTAACACTAAAGCCTAATGTATGCCTAATGCATGTGCAATACTTTCTCTGTTATGACACAAACACGAGTTATCACGAGTTATTATGGAAACCAAGACATCGAACCGCATATATAAATATCAGAAAAAACCTTTACAAAACTAAAACTTTTCAGGGTCTATCTTCAGCAAATGCAGAGCTTTGCGACCTCCAAAGGAACGTATAGATTCGCTTTACTATCGCTGGCAGCCTTAGGTGTCAACAGCTGGATTTCGGTACCCGCCTAGGCACCACTTCTAGTCCCGGTACACCTACTGTAAGCCTGATCAAGTCTCTGATCAGGGCACTTACGGCATTTCTTGTCCCTCGGCAAACTTCGTGTTTTGTCAGTCGTCGGATTTCTATCAGTTGCCCTTTGCACTTGGTGCAGACCAGACGCTCTCAATCGACTTGGAAGTATATACAGTTGTTAATACTCTTTTAACTTCATGTATTTTATTTTGAAAATGGGAGGAAAGCTGCTAAAGTCGCAGGCACAACAGATGGGAAAACAGTTTTGCAGCTCTATTTAGTTTACACGGAAATCAAAACAAAACAACAATAAAGTAGGTACTTAGTTCTCTATTCAAATTATTATACACGATAAATCTAATAATTGATGGACATGGAAATTAGCATTCGTTTGTATTCGGAAATCCGATGGTACCCGAGGGACATTAAGAAAATAGAAATACTGTACTTATGTTTGAAATGTTGATAACAGCCAATATTGGTTGTGCGAAATTACAACCGTCACCAACGTTGACCAACAGGCGCGAAAGGGAGTCACTTTTGAGAGAAGTAGACTTAAATTGGCTAAACGTGGGATTAATACAATCAATTTTATCCCAACCAACTTCAGAAGGTACCAAAAAGTTATGTCATTTAATAACAGTCCTTCATCGGTGACTTCTATCTTTATCACAAAGGGTTTCATATATTGTTTAACTGTTTAGTATATAAGTGTTAATGTTACAATGGTAAAAGGCACGATGGGGTTGACATATCTTTTTAAATAAAAACCCCAAAACAAACAAAGAGAAAAACCGGGAGTGCCGACAGAAGTGAAAACTTGAAAAAAAAAAAAAACGGGTCCGCGGTAATAAACGCGTTAATATCTTTTACTCCACGCACCGCGGTAATCAACGAATTGGTCTTTTTAATGGTCAAAAGCTGGTGTCGTCACAGTGTCGCGAAATCAATGGTTAAGTCCCATCTCAAAAATGCCCAACGCGCCTAAAGAAGTTTTCATTAAAAAAAAAAACAACGTTGACACGATAAACCTCTCAACAGGATTAGCTCTACGATCAACAACCAACTTGACCAAGTCAAAATTAGCCTTTCTTAGCAATCGACAATCAGCAGCAGACATCGACATGCCATTGACAACTATCCAATGGCCGATGTAACACGATTACCGCCGTATTGGCCTCATTCGATGACGTAAGAAGCAGGCGCACAAAGCAAACACAACAACAATGAGACAGCGTTGTGCTCTGTCATCGTACGAGCCCGGTAATGTTACGAGGACAGTTGCGCAAGCGCGATACCCATTATGCGCGGGATCACACTTACACATCAACTACTTACTGGTTTACTTTCTTAAAGTGAGGACTTAGGCTAATAACAAAATTGGCATTACAAACGCTAACACCGAAGTGACTAACTTATTTTCGATAAGACAGGGAATAGATGACACGAGACGTACATGAAATATAAATAACAAATAAAATAACTAATAATACAACACAACTAATAATAATACAACTAATTAATATTAGTAGTTCTGCGAACAGTAGACCTTGCGAGCACTAACTTTTTGAAGAGAAAACTTCTTTAGGTGCGTTGGGCATTTTTGAGATGGGACTAAACCAATTGACCGACACCGTGGAGTAAAAGACATCAACGCGTTGATTACCGCGGTGCCGATATTTTTTTTCAAGTTTTTATTTCTGTCGGCACTCCCAGAGTGCAGTGGCACTCTGGGAGTGCCGACAGAAATAAAAACTTAAAAAAAAAAAAAATATTACATTAATAAAGTTATTTAAAACGGAAAATTCTAAAAACAATTTTCTGAATTCTCTAGTTTAGTGATGAGAAGGTGGTCCCAGGTGCTCCATCAATCCCTACCTAGTCGATAAAGGGCCGATTCCACTTGTAAAAATTTAAAAGTGAGCAATTTACTACATTTTGAGGAGCTATTCTGCTCATCACGCCGAAGATCCTCATCAGATCTTCACTAAATTTGTATGAGACTAACTTAAAGTTACTACAAAAAAAAAGAACTATCAAAATCGGATCTCTTAAGGTGGAGATATCCAGTAGCCCCCTTTTTGCCCCTTTTTAACCGACTTCCAAAAAGGAGGAGGTTATATGTTCGTCGTGTATGTTTGTTTTTTTTTTCTTTTTTTTTTATGTATGTCCACCGTTTTCTCCGTCAATTGTGGACCGATTTAGTAAATTCTTTTTTTGTTTGAAAGGGTGTGCTCTCGAATTGGTCCCATATAAATTTTATTAACTTTGCTTGGATAGTTTTTGAGTTAGCTACAAAATACGTATTTTTTTCCCACTTAGTATGTAGATGATATGATAAGTTTCTGTCACTGGTAGCAGGTAGTGGTATTCGAATGTGTATGGGGTAGGTACCACAACTAAAAAGTGAAAAATAAAAACTTTTACAAAAAAAAACAACCGACCTCCAAAAAAACACTACAAAGTGAAAAATAACTTTAATTTCGGAAGTCGGTGGCAAAAAACGAAAATACAAAACCCAAGACACCGACTTCCGAAATTAAAGTAATTTTTCACTTTGTAGTGTTTTTTTGGAGGTCGGTTGTTTTTTTTTTTGTAAAAAGTTTTTTGGAGGAAGTACTCCACCAATCAAAAATTCCCGAAATTAAAAAATCGTAAAATATGTACGAGTATACTAAGTTTCGTCCTGATCGGTTGTAAAATACGACCTGTAGAGGAGTACCAACAAACTGAAACACGAAAGCAAAGCAGAGACATTTCGTTCGCTTCGCTCGCTCGGTCAATAAGGTATGGTTTTTAACAAGCGATTCTGTTGTAATACTTTACTATTTTGTCGGTAAGGACATCGTATACCTACTTAATACTGAGAAGCTGACGTGTTTAAGAGCGCTGCGATCTGAGAAACAATAATTATAAATACACATAATTAAAGAAGGTGATATTGTATGTTGCTTCCATTTTCTGTCAACTCCAAACTCCCAGTGGTCATCCAAAACTTGCAAGTCAAATCGGAAATAATCTTGAAGTAACAATGATGTTGTATTGTCCGCGTACAAATGGTTTGACCAAGCCTGACCTACTAAGGTCGTGTCGGAAGTTGCTCACCAAATAAGCTAGTAGTACTAACACTTACACTAAACTTGTACTACAAGATGCTATGACGATGATATGTCTGCTCTAGATTTCATACTAGTTTAGCCTAGCCTTTTCCCAACTATGATGGGGTCGGCTTCCAGTCTAACCGGACGCAGCTGAATACCAGTATTTTACATGAAGCGACTGCCTATCTGACCTCCACAACCCAATTACTGGGTAATAAGATACCCCATGGCAATACTGGATGATATCAGAATTTCGGGCTTCCGACTGTCAAAGATCTACAAATGACAGCCGGGACCAACAGCTTGACGTGCTTTTCGAGGCACGCAGGGGTCTCGATATGTAATGGATGGTCACCCATCACGGACCGACCTCGGGAAGCATAGCTTAGCCTTCGATCGACCCGTTTTATTTAACCACGAGCCCTTCAATTAAGTGACGATCAACTAACTTAAAAAGTTAATCGTAATTTTCTCAAAAATTTGTACAGTTACATCATCATTGATAGAGTTTATTCTAAAGAAGATGTATAAATCAAAGTCAATTAAATTTAGTATGCTTCCGATTATGTAGCAATGATTTTTTAAGAGTTTAATGACTATATGGAATGATTTGGCAAATAAACAGCCTACATACTTTCTTGTTTCAAATGTGGATGTTTATTCATCCTGTACTATTCAATGAGCAATATTTTATATATATGTATTTATAATCACGTTCTCGAAAACGGCTCTTACGATTTCAATGAAAGTTGCAATATAGGAGTTCACGGGAGCGAAAATTCGATCTAGCTAGGTCTCATATCTGGGAAAATTCGTTTTCTCCGTATTTACACCCGAGCAGAGCTCGATCGCCCAAAGTTAAGAACAAGATGGCTACCTTAGAATAATGACATGGCAGCTTGAAATTAGTAAGTACTATACATGGAATTAGTATGAACTATCCTATACTATTAAATGAGCATTCTCTATTTTCACCAGAGCAGAGCTCGGTCGTCCATACTAAGATTAATTAAGAACTGGACTGCACTGAGAAATCTGGAGACACACAGTGTCATTGTTTGATTAAGAAAGACCAAACAATGGCTCTTTTGTTGTTATTATCGTGCAGCATCCTTAAACTCATGCTCATGCTCTTTTGGTCATGTTGACAGGATGAATGAAAGGAGATCAACAAAAAGTATTTATTTACAAGGCAGATGTGAGTGGAAACGCCGCGCGGCTGGAGGGGCCGCCATAGAAGGAGGTAATAATGACCTTATTAGTGATGTTGCCTACCCCCATGTAGAGTTGCCATCCTTTCGGATAAAGCCGGACAGTATTAGGCTTTTTGACCTCGTACGGCTTTTGTTACGCCTTAGGCCAGCAATGGACGAAACAAATAAAAAATAAAGTTTAATAAAAAACTGTAACCCGACCACGGGAAAATAAAAATGATCTAAAAAGTACGAAACAAGCAAATATTTCAGACAGAAATCAAGTCATGGGTACAAAAATGGTCAAGGTAAAGCCGTGGTCGCATGCCTGTACCTATGCCATGTGGGTGCTAGGAACACCTACAAAATTATAATGGCATGCGACGACGGCTTTACCTTGACCATTTTTGTACCCATGACTTGATTTCTGTCTGAAATATTTGCTTGTTTCGTACTTTTTAGATCATTTTTATTTTCCCGTGGTCGGGTTACAGTTTTTTATTAAACTTTATTTTTTATTTTATACTTTTCCGTTTTTACACTTGCTAAACGTTACAACAACGTAAATAAGAGTAATTCAATAGGTCAGTAATTAACCTATTTTAAATTCCAATAGCAGTGCATAGTGCTTTAGACAAAACCATAGCGCGATTTATTTAGACGCCAACACCATACTCAGAAAGTTTTGCGACTAACAGTTTTTGTCTATGGGACACTGGCTAGTTTTGATGTCGATTAAAACTATGACGATTTATTTAAAAAAAAAACACAATATTCCAAATTCGAAATTCCCGCCACATTTTTTTACAAGCAAAATCAAAATACTCTGTCTCACTGAAAATTGAATTTACAACGAGAACATTTTCACGCGATGATTTTGTATGATTTCAAATGTCGACTAAAACCAGAAGAATCATTTGAAAGACTTCGAATGATGTTCATAGACAAAAGCCCTTCTAAAGCGACTGTTTTCCGATGGTTCAACGAATTTAAGCGTGGTCAAGTAACTTTGGCGGACGAAGAAAGAAGTGGCCGTCATAGGGCTATGACGGCTGTTACATAAGAAAACGTGCTGGCTGTGAAAAATTAAATTTAAGAGAATAGGCGAATTACATATGAAGAGATTCAGCATATACTGCAGATTGGATCGGGAAGTGTACATGAAATTCTACACGGGCATCTTCAGGTAAGGAAGATATATAGTTTCACGCTGGTTACCGCACAATCTAACGCAGGCTCAGGAGGTTCGGGTAGAATGGTGCCGAGACATGATAACAAAATTTGAAGCAGGCTCGTCTCGGCGCGTTTACGATTTCATTACGGGTGATGAATCATGAATTTGTCATTTTTGTTCCCCAAAATAAAAAATCAACTCAAGGGAAAACAGGGATTAAAGAGGTGTCTGATGCGGACTGGAAAATCATCATCTGCCTAGCCTTTTCCCAACTATGTTGGGGTCGGCTTCCAGTCTAACCGGATGCAGCTGAATACCAGTATTTTACATGGAGCGACTGCCTATCTGACCTCCACAACCTATGCAGACTGGAAAATGTGTAATGAAAATTAGTTAAGACGCATGAAACTGTGTATAGACGCCAATGGAGAGTTATTTGAAAAGATTTAATAAAAAAAATATAACCTGTAAAATATTTTTTTTTATTACCTATCGCAAAATTTTCTGAGTGCCCCATGTATAAATATTAATATTTCGTTGTACACAGGGCTACACATCAAGCAATAAATTTCCAGTATTAGCTGACCTCGCATTGTACGGAAATCCTTTACAATGCCAGATCAGCTTAAACTGGAAATGTAAGTATAGCTTTATGTGTAGCCGTGTGTACTTATTTTTCTTCATAGAGGAATTGAGGATGGAATTACAAACTGTTACTTTTTATTAAGATTTGATTAACTGCACGTTGGTATCATCTTGCGATACAACGTAGCAGAGTCTCACTTTTGCTTGTTTTTAACAATTTAAATATATTTATTTACTTTGAAAGTATAACATTATTTACATATTTGTAATGTGCTCGTCAAGACCTTTCTTTTGGTACCAAACATGTCATGATAATCTCATTTTAATTTTTTTCGAGGTTAGAAATTTACGTGTAAAATCCACCATATTAAATTTAGGGAAAATTTATATAGCCTATGTCACCCGGACTATTATTACGAATCTATTGATACCTCATTCATCAAAATCGGTTCAGTAGTTTAGGCGCTACGGTGGAACACACGTAAAAGCAAACATACATACATACATACAAACATACAAACATACAAACATACATACATAGACTGCTAAAATCATAACCCTTCCTTTTGGCTTTGCCGTAGTCGGGTAAAAAACAGGCTAAAATCGAAAACTATCGCAAAAATGTTAATTGTGAAATTTTATTTAAGACATGTCACTTGATGTGTAACATGATAAAATTATTAAGGTTGAGCTTTTAAAGCACGTTTCTACCACAGAAAAATATGCAAATGAAAATGATAACACCGATTAAAAATTTCTTATAACAAACATGTGTTTTATTTGAACTTTTAGTAAAAAATCCTTTTTTTTTTTGACGTCCTTCCGGCCGTGGGATCCGATAGTCCGACTTTTTTAGCGGGTAAGTCCGGTTTTCAGATTTATTGAGATGGCAATGCTACCCCCATGGGAAGAAAGCATGAGTTTATGAATTTTTTGTTTTACACACAAATAAATGTAGCACTCAATTGATGGTAATATCGCGAAACTTTCGTTCAAGTTAGAAATGGTGTAATCAAGCTAGATTGGCCTATCAAAAGACATCTTTATCTTAATTGATAGTATAACAGGCAAACTCGTTAAACTAAGTAAGTATACATATAATCACTTGATCAACTTAGTTGCTAGATTAATAAAACTAACTAATGGGGAAGTGAATGCGGCATGATAGATCTCTCTGGAATCTGCGCAAACGCACTAAGGTGTGCACTGAATATAAGAAAATATTTAGAAGACCTACTCGATACAAACAATAAATCATAACACCTGTATCGAGTAGCATATAGATTATTAAATCTTTATGTTTAATAACCTTTAATCTTTGTGTTTATCTACAATAATATTATGAAGAGAAAAGATTTGTATTTTTGTTTATAATGAATAAACTCAAAAACTACTGGACAGATTTTAATAATTCTTTCACCAGTTGAATGCTAAATTATCAATGGCTATAATTTATAGGGATATCATGCAGGCGAAGCCGCTAGCAGAAGTTAGTAATAATAATATAAAGAGGTAAAATTGTGTGTTTGTTTGTATGAGGTAATCTCTGGAAGTACTGACACGATTACAAAAAAAAAAAACAGTGGCACTCCGGGAGTGTCGACAGAAATGAAAACTAAAAAAAATACTTTCAAACCTTTAAAGTAAAAATACTTGCATAAAACATTTATCCGTAACGTAATATAAATAAAGAGCACAATCGCGTTTACAAAAATGAGGTGTCGGTAACAGTGTTGCGAGTTCAATTGTTTTTTCATATCTCAAAAATGCCCAACGCGCCTAAAGAAGTTTTCACTTCAAAAATTCTCACTGATACAAAGCTAAACTATTACTGAGTGCCTTAGGATAGGTTTTATGACATAAGTACTTGGTTTCCAAACGGACGAAGTTGCAGGAAGAAGCTACTTGATTATGAGTCTGACTCTTGTGGGCCAACAAATGCAACATATATGACATCACAAAGGTGATTTCAGATCAAAGATACAATAATTATGTCAACGACGATGTAGTGGGAGACAATAATAGAATTGAAGAGGACTTATAGCACTTACTGTAGCATAGCTCTTCAGGGCAACCAATAGTTTGTCAAACCTGGTGAATGTAGTATTCTGTTAGGACCAGTCAAAGCGGTCTTGATAGAAGGACCATTTCTAGAAGTAGACACTATAAAAGCATAAGTAAACGAAAGAGTATATTATGTTTGCTGTTGTTCCTATTAATTTCCTACACTTCTGAATTTTATAGTATTTCTTCGGTCCGTGGGGTTGCCACTCTAAGTAAATTTCTGTTGGTGGCAGTAAACGGCCGAGTTTTACTTTCACTCGGTCGCGGCTAGATCTGCGCCGACGCATGGACGTGCCGCCTCACTACGACGAATGTGTGTCTTGTTGGAGATTTTTGGAGCACTCGTACATACCTGGAAATAAAGAAAGAGGTTGTTAATAATTGTGATAATATTTTGGATAATTTTGTCTCTGAGTAAATCTAGGTCTGATTATGAAAACCGAGTCTATGATAGGTAATTGGCAGAAACACAACCGTATTACAGCACTCTGACTAAATGTCTGAATATTATGGAACCGAAATAAACTGGAATGAAGTCATGAAAGTGTCATTCAACTACCAATTTTATTCACAAGAAACTGTTGAGTGAATTAATAGCATAATTTAGCATCCTGACAAAATAGGGGAGATAGAGTTCAGCGGGGTCATTGCGTCACACACTTACAATAGCAATGCTATTCATTTTGACAATTCAACAACATTCATTGCGTTACCTACGTTGTTGAGCAGATGAATTTTTCAAACATATGGAGCATTGGATTTGGAATTTCCTTCAAAATCCGTCGGAATAGAAATGAAAGTGTGTAACGCAATTGAGGGTAACATTTTGCGTCAAACATACGTGAAGATCGCCGTTATCGACCAAAATGACTACAAATTAAATAACTTGTTCGTCAGTGGCAGTGCTTCGTCTACTGACTCGGTTCCACTGACTGCACACATGTAACTGTTTGGTTTTTTGACTCTTATCATTATTTACACCGACATTAATAACTATGTTACTGAATATGCTGCTTTTTTTTTATACCGCCAAGTCGAGCAAAACAAACATAAAGGCACAGCCGTATCATCTTTTCTCGAAGCGGTTACCTATCATAAGTTCGAAAAATATCGTTTCGTTTTTTTTTACTTCATCGAAGTCACGTCTACCACTGTATCAGTTGACCTATTATCAATTCGATTTTTTTTTTCGTTACTCCACGTTTCATTTGGTCCAAAAACTTTTACCGAAGTTACACTTAGCCGAAATAACTACTATTTTGTTTAATTCATTATTTAAATGTAATAGCACTTAATAAAACAGTTGATTATGAACAAAAGTGGTTTTAAGTGGTCCAAGTAAGAAGCATTCAAACAAGGATGCTTTCTTCAAGCATGCAACATGCAAGCAGGCATGCAGCATCCAAGCAAGCATACAGCGTGCAAATAAGCATGCAACATGCAAGCAGGCATGCAGCATCCAAGCAAGCATGCAGCGTGCAAATAAGCATGCAACATGCAAGCAGGCATGCAACATGCAGCAAGCATGCAGCGTGAAAACAAGCATGCAACATGCAAGCAGGCATGCAATATGCAGCAAGCGTTGTTTCTGTCACGGCTCCGGCACTGCGGGGTTTGGGCGGCCCCACGCGAGCTTATGGTCGCAAATGGTTTTAACGCTCACCACCACAACTTCGACTGCGCTGCTTGTGGTGTCTCGTTGGTCTAGTGATCGCAAGCGCTACTGCTGAGTATGAGGTCCTGGGTTCGATTCCCGGGTCGGGCAAAATGTTATTGGGTTTTTTCATCTGGAATTTTTCAGTAGCAACCCGGAGTCTGGATTTGTGCCCGGTTGATGGATAAACATAACTGGCAAAATGTGGGTGTACTATGGGTGCACCTCTGCCTAACCCTTCGGGGATTACAGGCGTGATGTTATGTTATGTGTATATATTCATTTTATGAATTATTTAATTAGCAAAATTTAAATTCAAAACTAAATATGAATTTTAAAAAAGCTGTTTTGCTCTCGATATGTTATGCAATATTCATAACCAGTAACAAATGATCCATTTTATTTTGTATTTTTTTTTTTTCTATAAAACAAAAAGGCGGCAGATATAGCTTGTCCAGAAGACTGATGAAGTTAGTATATTTATCATCTGATACAAAAACTATTGCATTTTTTATTTAATTTCTTATATCTTATACATTATATCTGTGTATGCTGCACCGGTCGACGCCATCACATCAACGCCGGCTGTCGCTGGAAACCAGCGCTGGGGCTCTGTCTCGCATAGGGTCGCAGCATTTTGCTAAGCGATGGCGGTTTTACATGGATGAGACGTATATTTTCCCCAACTTGTTCTTTTTTGTGTTTCGAGTTCTTTTTTTGCGTCATGTTTACCGCAAATAAGCGTATTTTTTTTCTTTTTTAAGCTATTGCATAGCTTTTATCGCGGGCTTTGAGCGCGGCGACCGAATCAAGAAATTCCGTAACGTAACGAAAATAAAACCTAACACGCACTCCGCCTACCATGTAATGACGGTTCCCATGACAACGTGATGTTGTCATGGGAACGCAATTTTTGTTTTATGTCTTCACGTCATCATCCCAAGTGTAGCGTTGACAAATAGAAAGTATGGAGGTTACAAATGCTATGCAATAGCTTTACCGCGGCAGTCCCCGAGTGCCATACTTTTTATTTTCTTCTTAGGCGTGGTGTTCGGCGGCCATATCCAAATGAGTATTACTACCAACTTAAGGCAACGATAACCGACTTTCAATGATTTTATTCTGAAGATCACATCTAAACGAGTAGAGTTAATAATTTGAAAAAATTTATATATGTTAAATTAGAGTAATTTCTTAATAACTTAATATATGAATATTTTAGATTATGTTAATATTACATAGTGAAATTAATTTGTAAAGTTATGTCTAACGCGGATAAAAAAACTGAGAATCACGCAAAATCTATCAAGCGTATTTTTCTGAAACCTTCACCATTTTAAAGATAATTTATATTATTGACCTTTTAGTATACGTGTTTTATTAAAATACTTTTTGTTTTATGTATAATAAATTAATAATGCGTCTAATTTGAGACAGTGCTCCTTGATGGGCGAGTCCTATTACTGGCTCGACGTACGACGCGTTGCGTGAGCTCAGTACAGAACACGCAAGCTAACCACTCAAGGTCACTGGCATATAAATCTGCGTCTTTAAAACTATACAACCGACTCATTGGTCTAGTGGTCGCAAGCGCTACTGCTGAATGAGGTCCTGGGTTCGATTCCGAGGTCGATCACAGTGTTATTGTTTTTTGACAAAATAAATTTAAGCAATAAGCTCGCCCCCTATTACATGGGACTTTGTTGGTGTACCTACTATAGGTACACCTCTGGTGAATCGAATACAGTGCGTTCATAATAACCTGGCCCGTGAGGCAATTGGAAGCACTTTTCTGTCAATCGCCATTTTGAACTCTATTCGTATAGAAACTAAGACTGCAAAATTCAGCGCTACTAACCGCATCACTGGTCAAGTTATAATGAACGCACTGTAGTCATAATATGAGCGAACCAAAACCCGGCTCTCGACCTTCCGCAGCCTCGCCCTGCCGCTCTTTGTGGTCATTTATCTATCTCTTCAAGGTGTTATGAAAATAAATATTACGGTACGTTACGTTATATTACGTTATTAGGTCTATAAATATAATTATGTAATGAAATAATAATATTGCTCCCATTATTTCATTACATAATTATATTTATAGACCTAATAACGTACTGATTATTTCAAAATATTATCACACTAGTAAGGAAATCATCTAATGCGATTTGATGATGATTTCGGCTTAACATAATTTATTAGACTTCATTTGCTACATCCATGATGACGTCATATTTTAGTTTGTTAATTGTTAAGATGTTATATTTTTACTTAATTAATTAGGTATACATAAGTTGTAATTTATGTACCTACGGTTCATTATTAGTTCTTAAAAAATGTAAATAGTTGGTTAAAAAAAATGGTTACAACTTTGTTACTTTGTAAAAATAATAAGTACATTGTATTTATTATTTTTGACACTACTTCTGCCCGCGACTTCGTCCATGAGCCTATAACCTTCATCAAGAATTGGGCTATCCAATGCAAAAAGATTTTTTCAAATCCGACTGGCTCCGGGAATTACCCCTACATAAAAACTTCCAAAAAAACAAATTCTACCTACCTTACCTACCTTTATAATATCAGAATAGATATTGGAATAACGCCTTGACTTTTGACAAAAGAGCAACATCGCGATAAACTGGAAAAGTAATAGTTAGTAATAAATAAATAATTAAACTCAATGCCTTGTTAAAAGTCTCAATGCCTTGTTAAAAGTCCATTTTGTCAATGACTTTGCGAAATACACTAAAAACTTTAGATAACATGTAAATTCAATCTAGTTTTATTCATGTGTTTATTCTAGACGAGGCTCTAGACACCACAATACTTAACATGTTAAGATAAAACTTAATCACTTAACTATGTAAAGTAGGTAGTTAATATTATGCATCTAGCCTTAGCTTTTTGTTTGAAATGTGCTCAAGTACTTTTATTTGCGTCAATAGAAAATCGTGTCAGTTAGGGCGAGTCTTCACGTGACCAGAAGGTTGGCCTATTTTTAGGCCAAAGAATCAGCATTGCCATCCATCGGTGCAATGCTGCAAGCCTTTTCGGCACTTTCGGCATAATGAGCCATTCCCTTTTTTATTTATACATAATAATATATACACCGTGACATTTTAGTCGTCTTATAAAGAGCCACTCAATGCACCCGACATAAAATACCTCTAGGAGCAATATATATCATATTTTTTATGAATGTTTGTCATTGGGTATATGCAGTGGGCTGCTTTTGTAAGACGACAAAAATGTCACGGTGTATATATGTCACGGCTAAAACCCGAAGTGCGGCTACACCTAGTTTTAGCCGGCTACAACTAGGTGCGGCCGGTAGCAGTTGGTTAAATTTAGTTGTAGCAAATGAAAATGGTTGAAGAGTAGGTTAGGTTAGGTTAGAACTGTGACCACATAACACACCGCACGAGCCGAGCGAGCGAAGCGAGCGGTGCCGCGGCAGCGGCCGGCGAGTGCCAGGGTCCATTTAGGCAAGTTTAACTAACTGCTACCGACCGCACCTAGTTATAGCCGGCTAAATCTAGGTGTAGCCGCACTTCGGGTTTTAGCCGTAACATATACATATAAGTAAAAAGTATACAAGCAAGTACAAGGAAAATCAATATTACTTTTTTATTATACTTCGGTTGGTATATTTCTCTGCCTCAAGAAACTAAATAATACATTGTTTCCCTTTAAATACTAGACAATATTTTCATCTAACAATGAGGCGTACGCTTTCTGCGGGCGAAAGTGAGAATGCTTTAAGCGACATGTCTCAAGCATTTGAGAAAAGCCGGTTGAACACTGAGCATTACATTTGCGCGTTTCCGTATCTTGCTCAAATATAAACTTCCTTTGTTTTTTTCTTTGACCAGGAACGAGAAATTTGTTTTGTACTTATTTTTAACTAACTTTCATGCATATATAAATGTAGGTACCAGCATAGCTTTAAATCAAAGAAAATGAACAATAATAATTTAAAAGAAAATTGTGAATAATAAAAAATACTGATATGAATGCAAAGAGGTTAACCTTATTCTGGAGGTTTCATGATTTAAAAAAAAAAAAACTGGCTGATTAAGGCGAGAGCATTCAAAAGAAAGCCATTTTTCGTTACAAAAAAATAAAATAAAAATCTTTAATGCCGTCCTAAAATTGTTTTGCCCGTTCTATCTGCTTAGCCATTTCCCAACTATGTTGGGGTCGGCTTCCAGTCTAACCGGATGCAGCTGAATACCAGTATTTTACATGGAGCGACTACTTATCTGACCTCCACAACCCAGTAACTGGGTAATACGATACCCCTTGGAAGACTGGTTGTCAGACTTTCGGGCGTCTGACGATCCGTAACGACTGTCAAAGATGCACGAATGACAGCCGGGTCCAACAGCTTAACGTGCTTTCCGAGGCATGGAAGAGTCTCGGTATGGAACAGTGGCGTGCACACAGTTTTAAGACAGGGTAGGCAGAAAATTTTACTCACCAAAAATACTGCACGTTGGTTTTGGTTCGTCGCGTCGTCTTGTCGATTGATGATTAAACGCGTCTCTATACGATTTTTTCCAAAGGTGTGATATTTAAGGGAAGCTTCTAAGTGTTTTTCAGATTGTTCATGTTTTCTCGCGGCGGTAGGAAAATTATGAATATCAGCGTAACCGGTGTCGTTCCAGACGGTTTTATTATTTGAAAATAGTAGACAAACGAAACAAAATAACCGATTAGGTACTGTGTATGCAACCTGTCAGCCAATGATATGAATCATATTGTTTTTTATTGAATTTACGATTGACTTTACCTTTAATTTGTATTAATTGCAAATCCGGTGTACCACGACCTATCTCGATAACTTGTTTTTTTTTCACCGAAATATAGTTTTGAAAACGCATCATGTTTTATTTTCTCAATACACACACCATCTGAACAACTTTCACAGACAATATTATCCATTTTACACTAATAACAACAATCAAATTCTAATTACCTGATAGCGTATTCACAAACACAACGCACGTCAAACAATATGGCAACTATAGTAAAACGGGCAATAAAGGGTAAAAAAGGTTATACGACAAAAAATTATGGTCATCTAAATGTATAAAATTCAATGAAACAACGTTATTTCCTAAAATATTTGCATTGCATAGCTAACTTTCCTTCGGTAATGTTCGGTACGAGTCGTAATTTTTCGTCTTAGCTGTATAGAATAACTACAAATAGACACTGGCTTTTCTTGCAGTTGTGTGCGTGATTTTTGTCATTGTGTGTCAGCAAAGCCCGCGTAGCTATAGGAACGCACACACATTAAATACGACTTACCACGAGAGCACACATAAAAACATTCAGAGACGAATAGTTTGTGTCTTTACCGTGGCAGAGGCGAGGCGGCGCTAGTGCAGCGCGAATCGAGATGATGCGAAATTCGAATGATGATACCACCGGCACTCGATAGGTGGAGCTGATTTATGATTTGTTTTGTTTATTGATAAAATAATATTAGATCTATTATCAGAACTAGGGTAGGCAGTGTCTTTCTGTCTTTATGAAACGCACGCCACTGGTATGGAAAGATGGTCACCTATCCACGGACCAACCCCGGCAAGCGTAGCTTAACCTGTCGGATCGACCCGTGCGGCTGTTATTATTTAGCCACGAGCTCCTCACGTTATTGGCCCGTAATGTTATTTTGAATGAGATCAAAAAGGTTGCATAACGAAACGACATTATAATAGTAGTTTATGAAACTGTTGCATAATGAGGGGTATTGCACACGAGTGTTTTAATACCTAGTTATGTGCAGTTTCATACACTAGTTTATCTACTCTCATACATTGGGACTGAACCTACTAAATAAAATATTAAAGTTAAAGATTAAGAATTTAAAAAATCCCACGAAATTCAGTACAACAAAACGTTTAAATGGTGCTTGCATCAGCACATCACCGCGCATGCGCTACAATTTTCACAGCTACCAAATTGGATTTACATTCTGACCTCACTATCGGCTTTAGCACCCTCGAAAACTATGAAAACGACATCCACGACGAAAAATTTGAAAATTTCCACAGCCGCTATCTTGGTTTTACATTTTGACCTCACTATTGGCTTTAGCACCCTTGAAAACCATGAAAACGATACCTATGATGATAAATTTGAAAATTTTCAGAGCCGCCATCTTGGATTTACTTTTTGAAATCACTATCGGCTTTAGCACCCTCAAAAACTATGAAAACGACATCCACGACGAAAAATTTGAAAATTTCCACAGCCGCTATCTTGGTTTTGCATTTTGACCTCACTATTGGCTTTAGCACCCTTGAAAACCATGAAAACGATACCTATGATGATAAATTTGAAAATTTTCAGAGCCGCCATCTTGGATTTACTTTTTGAAATCACTATCGGCTTTAGCACCCTCAAAAACTATGAAAACGACATCCACGACGAAAAATTTGAAAATTTCCACAGCCGCTATCTTGGTTTTACATTTTGACCTCACTATAGGCTTTAGCACCCTTGAAAACCATGAAAACGATACCTATGATGATAAATTTGAAAATTTTCAGAGCCGCCATCTTGGATTTACTTTTTGAAATCACTATCGGCTTTAGCACCCTCAAAAACTATGAAAACGACACCAAAGGCGAAAAGTTTGAAAAAAATCGCCAAAAGCCGACATCTTGGATTGTCATTTTGACCAAATTCACACTTTCTCTCTCTCTCTCTTGCCAGCCTGTTACTTGTTCATACAATGTTCGTGTTAAATCTCTTTGGTGATTGGAACTTTTACTAACAATATCCACATTCCAAATTCAAATCATTTTTAATCCCTAGGGATTAAAAAGCTATTTTAGTCCCTGTTTACGAGGACTAAGCTAGCTCTTTTGAATAGACGTGTTAAAATACTAGATTGTTTGCCTAGGGAGCAAACAACAATATCAAAGGCGAGAATGTTTCTTTGAATCCTGAGCGTTTGATCTGAGCAATGCCAGTATATGCTGACCTCGCATTGTACGGAAGTCCTATACAATGCAACATCAGCATAAACTGGAAATGTATAGCTTGATGTGTAGCCGTGTGTACAAGTTTCCCTACTGTTTCTAAATTTCTTTAGAAATAAATATGCACGATTACGTGTATCGAGAAAATGATTTAATATGTTAAAAAGAAGGCAAGGACAGTCTGTCTTATAAAGATATTCATATAATATATTCAAAACATAAAAATATTCAATGGGTCATAATCATAACAAAATATTTAATGGCATAGTTAACTTTCATATTTGTAGAGGGGATCGTAGGCAAAAGGTTACCGAGATAGTTATGTTGTAGCTAGTTAGCGAATTTGTAAGTTTTTGGTGACCGCACCGTTCGGTCCTTTGAGTTGATCAAAATGAAGGTGCCTTTGGAGGTCCATTCCTTTATTTTTAACTAGCGAGCTGCTCCTGCTTCTCACGGTTTTAATGACTTGACAAAACATCGAGATTTCTTAGTTACATGTAGCTTTAATATTAACTTATTATAGGATAAACCTTCCGGAATAAATTCTCTAAACGATGGTGAAAACTTCATAAAAATCTGTTGCGTGGTTTAGAAGAACAACGCGGACATACAGACAAACGCGAAAAGCGTCTTTAATTTATAATATGAATAGATGGAATTAGGCATTCATTCACATAATCTGTGTCAGCACATAAACACAAACAGCCTTACCAAGAAAAAAAAAAACGTGTGGCACTCGGGGGCTGCCGCGGTGAAGCTATTGCATAGCATTTGTAACCTCCATACTTCCTATTTTGTCAACGCTACACTTGGGATGATGACGTGATGACATAAAACAAAAATTAAGTTCCCATGACAACATCACGTTGTCATGGGAACCTTCATTACATGGTAGGCGGAGTGGGGGATGTTAGGTTTTTTTCGTTACGGAATTTCTTGATTCGGTTGCCGCGCTCAAAGCCCGCGATAAAAGCTATGCAATAGCTTAAAAAGTTGTAGCAGGAAAGACACCACAAAATGCGTTTGCGTGAAACATGTTCCATAGCTTTCTGAATTATCTAATGTTTTGATGATTTCCGTCATTCATGAATACAAATATTTTACAAAATCAGTAACGGAACTCAAGCAAACCACGTAGAGGTTAAACCCATAAGATAGCTTCCCCGTTTCCAATACCACATCGACCCCACCACTAAATAACATTAGGTACATTCTGTTCAATTCACCTGTCTAACGTTATAGTGGTTTCCAAACCCACAGGTTAAGGCTCCTGCAGACAGCCGCGACGCGCCTCTGGTGGAACAATTTCTATGAAAACTTCATAGAAAGGTCTCGGTCTGCGAGAGCCTTTATTGAACACAATCCCATGTAGAAAGGTGTGTGTGAGTGACGTCATATTAAATTACATTTACAACAGTCGTTGCATTTAAGGTGATGCCGTCGTCTTTGCATACAAAATTATTTTTTCTGCAATAACTTAAGGGCCTGTAGTACCTCAAATTGCTTAGCACGATCCTACGTTATAACGAAAGTACTGCAGCATTAATTTTTTTAAACAAATATATGTTAAAGTTGAGGATTCATGTTAAGTACCATGTTTGACGAAAACACGATTCCATAAAATTTTCTCTGTAGAAAAAAAACCAAAGTTAACTCCAAACCGAACAATAAACCGCTGGTATTAAAAAAATACTTCAAATTAGATCATGAAACTTTGCATAATAACTGAACTAACTATAAAGCGTATACCTACTACGTTTTTTTTTATTTTTTATTACCGTTATTTTCGCCGTAAAAAGAAATTACCTGAACTTCTGATGGCTTGGAGCTGTGAGCTCCCCACTCAGTCTCGTTCTCACTCAGTCCGCGAGTAGTATGGTGCGAGCGAGACAAAAAGTGATATGAGCTGAGGTACTATGAGCTCTTAACCAGTGGATGATGTCATAGACCATTCATGAGACTGACTGGAGCATTCATGAAAATGACTGGAGCATTCAAACTGGAAAAATTACGCACACATACACACACCCTCACACACACCACACTCACACACACCACACTCACACATACCACACTCACACACACCACACAGCACACAAACACACCACACACACACACACCACATACAACACTCACATCACACGTACACATACCATACAACACCTGAAATCACCTCTCTCAAAACACACTCGCACACACCACACTCACATCACAACACCAGATATACCATTCAACACCTGGAATCATCTCTCTAGTCTCCACTATGAAAATCGTACCCCGAGCCCCAAGATACAGACCTGTCTAGTTTGGGGCTCACTGGTAAATAATATTTTGTAACCTAGCTATAGGTAATATTTTAAGCATCTCATGTCGTCTCAACTTGGTGTTAACCTGTATAATACCTGGACAATAAACTATTTCTATTCATGAGAGATTGGCAAGAAAAGGCAACACACAGAAAATTATGGAAAGCGTCAAGCCTTTGCTATATTCGCCGAGCAATTATTTATTATTATTTCATTTATTTTTCAGGTATTAACCCATAACAATATTAAAAATTAAATTACAATATATTACATTACATTGAATTATAATTAAAATTAAGTACTAGATTTCAGCATAATTAAAAGCGTCTAAGCAGGCACACACCGTGAAATATTACAGACACAATTTAATTAGTACATGCACATAATCGAGACAGGAAAGATGCCTTGAGTCTCCTCCTACCAATGCCAATAGCTGAATTTAATTCCAAGAATTTCACATGGCGAACACTTCACCTTAAATCGTCGAGTTTACCGCACAATCAACGTGATCGTGAATTACCACTTCACCAGTTACATAAACGAATAATACAAAAATCGATAACTGTATGAGATTGTATGATTTACTATGTAATCACTTCCGGTCGTCCTGAATTCAGGGACATCATTAAAAAGCACAATGCACTTACAGCAACGGTCAAGCTTTTAGGTGACGAGGCATATTTTAAATGTTCTGTCTGAGCGTTATTTTTAGGATTCCGTACCTTGAAGTGCCAAACGGAACCCTATTGCTAAGCCTCAGCTGTCCGTCCGTCTGTCTGTCAGCGGGCTGAATCTTATGAACCGTAATAGGAAGACTTGGAGTTGGAATTTGAAATTGTGTATTTCTATTGCCGCTATAAAAACAAGAAATAATAAAAATTAGTGACTTTAAGGTTTTATTTATTAATGGTAATCTGTGAACAGCGCTGTGGGCTACATTATTACTTAAGTTATTTATATTTTTCTGTGTGTAATATTGCATAATGTAGCTGTTAATTGTTCCTATTGAAAAAAGAAAAAGTTAAAAATCCCCGTACAAGAAACTGGTTTTTTTTTTTCAGCGTTATTGTACGGTGGTACGGAACCCTTCGTGTACGAGTCCGACTCGCACTTGGCCTTTTCTTTTTATTATTATTTGTAACTTTGGATCGGGACAAGAACTCTAGGTGGGTATATAACTTAAAAACTAAATTGTATGTTTGGGTGTGTTCAAACTGGGGTTGGAATTTTTTTAATCACTCAGGCAACCCACAGAGTAGCACATTACTATGTGAGTATATCCATACAAATAGTCAAACTGGATTATTTGTATGTAGCTAGTAAACGCACCAGACGGTTGATGAAAGTGCACAGTAAGATTTTATACTAAAAACCAAAGGTTCCATCATCTGCCTAGCCTTTTCCCAACTATGTTGGGGTCGGCTTCCAGTCTAACCGGATGCAGCTAAATACCAGTATTTTACATGGAGTGACTGCCTATCTGACCTCCACAACCTAGTGACTAAGTAACACGATACCCCTCGGTAAGACTGGTTGTCAGACTTTTGGGCTTCTAACTACCCGTAACGACTGTCAAAGATCTACAAATGACAGCCGGGACCAACGGCTGAACGTGCTTTCCAAGGCACGGAGATGTCTTGGTATGTAAAGATGGTCATGCCACCCATTCACGGACCAACCGCGGCAAGCGAAGCTTTACCTGACTGATCGACCCTCTAAACCCCAAGCTAAAAACCTAAGGTTGATAACCAATATTAAACGAATCACAACGTTGCTACTGCGTGTGCATTGAAAAGTACGCAAATCAGCTGTACCATCAACCACACAACACTAACAAAAATACCGAAATCATATTCCTATAAATTTAATTACAAGTTGATACTTAACAACCAGACCAATTACCAATGAAGACGACCGTATCATGACGTGTTGCCGCCATTCTCACGCAACAAATTACATAGGTATAGGTGATATCTAGGGATGTAAAACGGTAAAATTACCTCGGTATAATACGGAAAAAAAAAAAATTACGTGATTTAGGGTATTTTACGGTAAAATATGGTAATTTTCGGTAACAAACGTATTAAACGTACTCATACAGTCATACTCACTAAAACACTACAAATACGAAAGTGAGTATGTTTGTGTGTAGGTATCATGTGTGTGTCACTACTTCACTATTAACGGATAAATAGATTTTAATGAAATTTGCCAGAGATATAAGCAGTATTGGAACTTAAAAAAACAGAAAACTGGGCTCGTTCGACTTATGCTTACTAAAATTCTTTAAAACTTAATTCAAGAAATAAATCACACCATATCATGGATTATAATAATATCATCTATGTGCAGAGGCAGAGCAGAGGACAGCGCAAATTAAGCTTTATATAAATTACCGTATTTTACCAGCGTTTTCCGTAAAATTACGTAATTTTGCAACCCTAGGTGATACACATCTTTATGTACTCGTACGCACATCAAGATCAATTTCAAGCAAAATTATATATCGTACTTTCTATTTGAGTCCTGTTTTATAGCAGGAAATATTACGATAAACGCCATTACAAGCTGAGATAGCACGAAGTGTATTTATGCTAACAATGTTGGTATACACTGAATGACTTTGCTATCTTCCTATACTGCGGCTTGATTGAGTATGTGTTGTACCGAAAATGCATTTTTTGTGTCCAAGATAAAAATAATATAAGTTTTGTTTATACGGATACAAAGACCACGTACTTATGTAAGTACATTGGTGCTATAATTAAGCTAGCTAAACTAAATATAAATATAAGACTAATATTTCACTGTAGTTTTTTCTGCGGTCTACCATTTCAACCGATCTACCTCGCTCGTTTCGTCGTCTTCCAATCCTAATTAAAAAATTTAAGTACTGGAATAACTAGAAGAGCTTGATTTCAAAATGTGTCCATTTAGTTTCCTGCCCGTTCTTCTCCATGAAAATCTACGTTTTGGAACGGGCAAGCTTCAACTTTCTGACTAACAGAACGACTCTTTGACAATTCAAAAGTATCTGTAAGTGGTTTAATTGAAATAAATGCTTTGAGTTTGATTTATGCGATAGTTAAATCATACTTAATTGCCAATCCATTCAGATTGGCAGCTATTAAAAACCAATTAATCATCTCGGCCTATTTATTGCGGTCTACCGCTGGACATAGGCCTCTCAAGTTGTGCCACAACCCATTACCCTGTTACTGCATCTTCCCCATCGAATTCTGTCCCGACTGCCTTTTCAAAGTTGTTGGTCCTTAGAGCCGGAGGGTTTCCCAAGCTGAATACCTAATTGATGAATTAAAAAATACTGTGAAATGACATTTTGAATTAAAATTACTGAAGATAATTGAATTAAAATGAATTTATTTGCAGCGTATTTAATGCACTCGACATCACTGTCAGCACGCTTTGCATGACCACAACAGAAACGGGTTTTGTCGACGGAAGAATAGACAAATTTAAATCAAAAATTCAAACAATCACAATCTGTCATTTTGTCTATTCTTCCGTCGACAAAACCCGTAGAAAACCCGTTTCAATGTTTGTCATGCTACGCATGCTGGTCGCTTTCTGTCTCTGTAAGATATATTGTGTACCGAGGTAAGCACTAAATCTTGTCTAGACTCGGTTGCTCCCTAATTAGCACAATCTAATTGAATGCCTCCATTTGTTGAGTAATGTAATTATTTAATGGAGAGCCTCTTATCCAACAAGATTACATATAATTGTAATCATAAATATTCAAAAGGCTTATAATTTATAATCTCGTGTTACCAAATGTTTGTACAATCACTTGCATTATGTTAGAAAACTTTGTGTCAGATTAGGTCTTTTTGGAATCATTTGTATGAACAAATAAGGCTAACACTTTAAAATGTTGGTTAAAATAATTACCCACATCTCTTAAATCCTGCTCAAATAAAATTGTTGTCACACACTTAGATTTTTAAATTAATCACGTAATTTAATTGCCTTGTTCTATTTTTTATTTATTACTTTATTGATCAGCTAACAAGATATTCGACAGTAAATTATTAAGGTATCGGGGTTTCCGATACATGTGATGATAATATTGTAAAATTGAAGCTCTATTTTTGAGCTATAAAAGCTAAGTGATTTACACCGTAACCATAAATCTTGTGTCCCACCAAGTCGCACCAGTTATCAGCTTCGAATTTTACAGATTTTCGCTTCGGTGTATGAAGAGCGTTTATCCTAAAAGTTGGCAACGTTGCAAATAGCTGTCAAATATTTACCTGTTTTAATTAATTTGGCAATATTACTGATGGAAATATCAAATGTGGCTAACTAGCGAACTAAAATATTGATTATAAAATGCAATAATTATCGTAACACCGAATATTTAGTTTCTGATGTAAAAAAAATATTTGGAAACTTTCCAGATGCCTTTCTACACCTAAAACGGTTACAACATCAAATTCAGTTTTATAATTGCAATTCATTATTAATATTCTAGTTCGCTAGTTAGCCACATTTCATATTTCCATACAGTAATATTGCCAAATTAATCAAAACAGCGAAATATTTCACATCATCAACACACCACACATCTATACATCTATTTGCACAGTTGCCTACTTTCAGAATAAACGCTCTTGATATTTTCACAATTATCTTAGATAGGTAGCTATAAGTAAGGTGCTAAACATTTTCTGACCGCTGTCTGACCTGCTACTACAGGTGTTGAATAATATGCAATAAATTATCACATCGACAAATTAATAGTTCCAGTCAATTCATAAATATGAGTAAAAAATAAATTCATGTCTAAAATCCATTGTATCTACGACACGTAAATACTGCTGCTTCATTCCAACGATGAATCTTCATAACGTTTAAATCCCAATCATTAATTTGCATAATCCTCTTCAGTAAGTTACATCCATTAATCATTCTAGGAAAATTAAACTTTGATAATAATAATTTAAACTGGACTTAAACTTACGTAATACTGACATGATCATTAAATGCATTAAAATCAATTACTATTTAACATTTCAATGATTTACTGACTGATGCACCGTTCAAATTAAATCAATCGCTTGTTACCGTTATTGATGGTTCTGTCATTTCCATACGTCAAATTGACGTAAGTGGCAATGTCATATATGACATTACTATTACATAATCATGGCGGTTGCGTTATAATGACGTGCAGATGCATTGAGCGATGCATGTTATGGATGACAGGAAAGTCGTGTAATTCGTGTAATCAGATTTATAACGATAGCTTGCTGTTTGGATGGATGAGAGAAAATGGGCTATTTGGATAGACCCAACAAAAGAAATACCATGTTAGATAGGCTTGCAAAAATGTACCTACAAGGACCAATAATGTTAGACAAGGAAGTTAATTCCCGACTACTTCCAGAAAATCGATGA
This sequence comes from Agrochola lychnidis, assembly GCA_963680765.1. NCBI lineage: Eukaryota > Metazoa > Arthropoda > Insecta > Lepidoptera > Noctuidae > Agrochola > Agrochola lychnidis. The sequence continues at coordinate 7,972,540 of OY796868.1, read as the reverse complement.
GCTTACAGGCAAAATCTTTGATTAATCAAGTGATCAAAATCAGAATATTGTCCATTTTCCAGCAACAATAGGAAAGTAGTATGTAGGTCTCTAGGAGACGCTATAACAGTAATAAAATAAAATAACACAATAGATCGGATAAGAAGGGAAAAGAATGTCAACTTTCTGACATTTAAAAATAGTAGTGCCATGTAACTTATTGTTAGGTCGCAATCACACATCACCAAAGTCAACCTCCAAACTATAATTACAAGGCATTGTTACAAGATCAGGAAGCATCACCCAACACCGGTGCGGTACGGGGCTAAGCACAGAAGTAGGAGAGCGTTCGGGTGTGTGACGTGCGCATGCGCATTGGTGGTTAAGCGCGCGCGCCGGCCACTACGCGTTACTCTCGATCTCTAGCGATAGCGGTGAAAACAGTACACGTGTGAGTGTCCTCTCTTTAATAAGGATTTGCACTGACCGAAGCGTTACATCTCTATTGACAAAGGTAGGTGCTAATTGTTATTACTTTTTTAATATAAGTGTGCGGGAAACTTTTTTGGCAATGTTACAATTTAGAGAAAATTCTAGGAGTTTTACTTAATTAAAAATTCTGGCCTGGAATCAGTCCCAGTGATAGGCAAAGGCCCCTGGTTATGGGCCTTAAACCTTTAGGGTTTTGATCACATTAGTGCAAATTCATGTTCTGATTTGAGTGGATTAAGAAAATTGAATTGAGAAAATCATTTCACTAAGTAATAATTATTATGGGACATACACAAAAATTTTTCATTAAAAGTATTCGTATTTTATTATGATAACAACAATAGCTTGTATATCATCAATCTAAAGTTCAAGTTACGCGTAATAACTTAACACTAACTTAATTACTTAATCATAATCGTAAAGTGGTAATTACATCTGATAATGAAAGTAAAAGATGTTTCATTAAAAAGAAAACTGTTCGATACGACATTTCGTTTGAACTTAATGACATAAAATCTATATAGGAAGTTTATGTCATGTAATTATTATGGTAACTTTACGATCTTGCTCGTATAATACCCCCTTATTTTATGACTTACGTCTAACAACTATAGTTTTCTCAATTCAAAGATAAGAGGAGTAATTACTGGCGTAAAATTAAGAATTTGATAGAAAGGTAAGATTGTGAGATGAAACTAGCATTCTGTAACATAATAATATACTCATTATAGAGGCTGCTTCAGTTTCATGAAAGCGACTGAAAATAATTAGCAGCCGTTTTGAATGTTACGTCTAATTTGTTTGCAAATAACCTACTAGTATTTCTTTTCACCCCTCTTCGCGAAAGAAAAGACAGGGTTATGTTTTTCACACGTATCTATGTATGTATGTAACTTTGTATGTAGGATTCTTTATACCATCGAAGCATCCAAACAGCTGGATGGATTTTAATACATGAAGTTTCTTTCGGCTCTAAGTCGTGCAATGGTTATAGGCTAGTTTTTATGTTTATAAAATCAAAATGGCAGATTTTAGACGTCAATAAGTAGGTAACGTCTTGAAATATTTTATTTTGTACCTTGACCATGTGGGATGTTGAACTAAAGAGTTTGAGGCGACGATTCCAAAAATATAACACACTAAAAAGTAGAAAAAAAAGAAAACATTTAAAAGACATTTAATTAGACAGTTTGAATAATCATCTTGTTGCAGTCTGGTTTTCAATTTTTCTTTGCAAATATTGGTATTTAAAAGACATTAAATTAGATAGTTTGAAAAATCATCTTGTTGCAGTCGGGTTTTTAATTGTTTTTATATGCAAATATTGCTAGGATTGGTTCACATCGATAGGGCAACGTTGATCGAACTCGAAGGCTCTTGATCTCTAGTCTGTGTCCTAAACGTTGGGCTATTTTCTATAAAAATTCACATCATCATGCTCGGTTCTATATCTACTGTCATAGAATTCTCTAGTTCTGTCCTACTGCGAATTCTTTACAGTTGATGCTCTAGTAGTAGTAACGAGCTCCTGTCATACATTGGTGTAAAAAAGGTCCTAAACACCAGTCGGAGTAAACGTATAAGTAGGTACAACTTTTCTGGGAATTCCTTTTCCCGATGGAGTGTTAACTTCTACTAACCCACTAATTAGTATAACAATAAAATTGAAATTTCAATGATAATAATCGTAGGTACGAACACAAAGCTGCGCTAAGCTTAGGCTTTCCGTGTCATTGAAATTTTTATTTTATGATCACACTATTAAGTTACCTTTTCCTATTCGTCGCATAAAAATCGCTTGCCGTGCCGTACCACCGGCCCGGAGTCCATTTCCCTCTTAATTCTGAGAGTCACGTCACTGATTAGCTATCCAAAGTCAAGACAGTTACGACTACTTTATTAAAGGTGACTCGGATGTAAGACATTATGGACTAATCTTACACTGAATATAATTTAAAACGACAGGCTATAATTTAGCACTTATTACTCAATATACTGACGACAATGACTGATATATACGACCTTAATAACATCATGGTCACTTACAAAGTCGCAACAATACAATGTTTGACATTTACAATCACTTTATGCCAGTTTCCATGACTTTTCATTCGTTTTTTATTGTATAATTTCAATATTTTGTAATTAGCTATAATTTATGCAGCTTTTTTAGCAGCCTTTAAACAGACTCCGGACCTAGGTTGACCGAAGCAAGGAAAACCAGGTTGAGGTTCATGGACAACTCCGCCTTGGAGTGTAAATGTGGTGCTGTTTCACAAACGATGGGATACTTAATATCGTGTCCTGCGTGACCTGTCAGCTGCACGTTACAGGAACTGATAGACGCTAGTGATGGCGCCAAACACGTGGCCGAATTCAGGCCGAGTCCATTTAGATTGCCATCGATACGCTTAGATAGCCAGCTCTAGCTGACGATCTGACATGTCAATTTGGTCCTTGTAGTAATACAGTGTTCATGTAGGTCGCAGGAAACCGCTGAATGCGGGAAGCACAGAACCGTTCGGAGTGGCGGTGCTTGGGGGAGGACTATGTCCAGCAGTGGACGTCTTTCGGCTGAAATTATGATGTCATGTAGGGACATAAGGACCAAGTCGAATGATTCTGTTTCCGCAATGCTTTTCATAATTATTCTGCATACTGGTTATTACTTAAATCAACTACATTTTAAGATATTTCTTAAATATATAAAATATGAATAAACTTTTCATTTGTGAAAACTTTAAGTTCGTATAACAAATCAGGTTTTGAATCGGTTATTAATTTATTAATTATGTATATTTATATAACACTATAACTATTATACTGAACTAATAAATTTTATTTGTCGACTTTTATAACCTTATGTATAATTATCGACATTTATTTGCCTATATCAGGTTTTCAGTTATATGAGAAACACTAAATGTCTTAGTATGATCACATACACAAAACACTTCAAATATTTATTGTCTCTTTCGTAACTTTGCCAAATAACATTTATCTAAGAGTTTAACGTCTTCTAAGTCATCGAACGTATAGAAAGCTAGCAACAGCTGATCTTTGCGTACGCGACGCTATAGACAATAAAAATTATTTAGTAAGAGTAATTCTCAAATTCGTCTCGGTGAATCACAATATATAACGGCACGCCAATTAGTGTTGTCAAAATCGTAGAAATATCGTCTAACGCGCGATGACGTCGCTGCTTTCCTTTCATACGAGTAGCACGTCTTGTTAACTTGGAATAATTTTAACTGGTATGAGAAAGAATGTTGCTATGCACTTGTGACAACGACTGTCTAATATTTTCGTTCCTGCAAGGGCTTATAAACTGCCACTTTGTAATTAAGGGCCGCGTTGAGATCATACTTTGACTAGGTGAATAGATTTGTGTTCATAGTTACATCATCTTATGTTTGTGCCAGAAAGATGCTGCTGTAAATCCTCCTTAAGACGCAGATATATGACAGTGACCTTGAATGGTTAGCTTGCGTGTTCTGTACTGAGCTCACGCAACGCGTCGTACGTCCAGCCAGTAATAGGACTCGCCCATCAGGGAGCGCTGTCCCAAATTAGACGCATTATTAATTTATTACACGTAAAACAAAAGGTATTTTAATAAAACAAGTATACTAAAATATCAGTAATTTAATTGTCTTTAAAATGGTGAAGTTTTCAGAAAAATACGCTTGATGGATTTTGCGTCATTCTCAATTTTTTATCCGCGTTAGACATAACTTTACAAATTAATTTCATTATGTGATATAAACATTATCAAAAATATGCCTATATTAAAATATTAAAAAAATGCTCTAATTTTACATATATTTTTTCCAAATCGCTAACACTGCTCGTTTAACCGTCATCTTCAGTATATAATCGTTAAAAGTCAGCTATCGTCCCCTTAAATGCCTCTAACATTACTTCCTCACAGGTATGGGAACGTAACAATACTACGAGACCCATTTTTTACATTTTTTTATTCCCTCCCCCCTCGTTGACCGACCGTAGTATATGCCAAGACTTCCTCCTCCCCCTCTAGTTTTTACGTAGTAATTCATAAATATAGTTTTAAATAATTTAATGCCGACAGAAAGTTAAAAAAAATCATTTGGCTCATATTTGTCTTTATTATTACAGACGCCAAGAGTGCGTATATAATTATAAAAAAAAGTGAAAAAAATATTACCAAGAAGAAATAACTTCTGTAAATACATATTGTAACAAGAACTTAACACACAAAAACAAATGTCTTTTTTTCACATTTATTTTTATCTCCATCATCCTCAACGAACGTACGAACTATATTATAATATTGGTACGAACTGTCGTCAACTTACTTGGAAAACTCCTCTGCATTATAAACTGTCAGTTTTCAATCAGCTGAAATATATTACATCAGTGTTGCCAGAGTTTAAAAAGCGCTAAACGTTGCGCGCCATATTTGAATATAGCTCGAAAAAGCACGAGATTTCCCTAGAGGATATTGACTACGTGACAAAACCCGAGTCCCCCCGCCCCTGTGATCATGTGTGGTATTTTGAAGACCCCCTCCCCCCTCAGAATGGGTCACGTAGTATGGGTACGTTCCCTATAGCAATTGACGTTTATACGGCCTAAATACGGCCGAAATTATACCAAATTTTGTATTATAATTTTGGTATAAGATTTAATTTTAGTTTTTTATTAATCACTTATAATTAATTTGTTTGTATATTTAGTTTTAGTCTCGATGAGGCTAATTTGCTTAACTTTAGCCAATTTCAAATTTTATTTTATTTAAAATTATCAAAATATTGTACATATTTAACGGTGCCCAAGATACAGGCTGTGCCTAGTTTGGGACCAACGATACCTCCTAATTGTAATTTTGAATGAGTGTTAAATAAATAAATTGATTTCAGCCGATTGGATTTACGCCTCGACATCAAAGTACACAGTTTATTACATCACGATTCGCCACTCTCGTTAATTTTTTGGCAAAACGCCATACCCACTCTTCTTATTTTCGTGTGATTAGTGACTAACCTGGAGTCAGTTTTGAAGCCACCCATGGGCCTCTAACTTGGCTTCACTGCTTCACATGCCGTCAAGAAATACACATGCCGGTTTCCACACGATGCTTTCATTCACCGTTTTTAAAGCAAGTGATAATTATACACTACGCACATGAATCTGAAAAGTCAGAGGTGCGTGCCTTGGGTTCGAACTCGAGATCTATGACTTGGCAGTCTGACAGTCACACCATTAGGCTATCACTGCTGCTGCATACCCACTGATCAAACCAAATGACCGTGGGTGTGCTATTTTACCTACTATAGTGTTTACAAGCCACCAGTCTTGCCAAGGGGTATCGTTTTACCCAAAACCAGATTTGTGGAGGTCAGAAAGGCAGTCGCTTCATGTAAAATACTGCTCAGCTATTCAGCTGCATCCGGTTAGACTGGAAGCCGACCCCAACACAGTTGGAAAAAGGCTGGCAGATTGATTGAGGTTTACAAACGACACAGAAGTACCAGGTGATGCTCATAAATTAATCATGATATATATAATTGTGTCCATACAGCGTAAGTTCTCAATCTATTCAAGTAGTCAATAAACTTGTATATATGAAAAATCAATAATAAAAAACATGGAGATCAGATTTCAATAGCAAAGACAAATGACATAGATATCCACCAACCCGTACTGGTCCGCATGGTAAATTCCCCACTTCCTCTCAAACAGAGGCCTGTGTCCCAGCAGTGGGAATGTATTGGCTGATTATGCTTATGCTCTCAAAGTTGGAGACTTCTAAAACAACTTTTCAAAATCTAGTCATAGGACAAGCCTTAAAGTCGTAACAGGGGAAGTAATTTCTATGGCACTGTATGCGGTGAGTTGGCAAGCTGTTAGAACCAATTATTCTGCAATATTGCGCCTTACAACGTTGATTAAGTTCCGTTACTTTATATATGTCACCGTATAATTATAAACTTCGTTAGTTTATAATCCATCGATATTATTTCTGTTAGATTATAGACCGTCGAAATATTGTGAACAATTTACAATTTAACGCATTATTTTTCGATAGTTTATAATCTATGCAAATCATAATAGTATATCCGGCAAATTGTGAACTGGTATAAAACTTTCTTGCGTCGTAACGCACCTTGCGTTAATACTAAATAGCCTGCCTAGCTGCGAGCAACTTGGAAGTAGCGCTCTCGCCGGTCGCTGCTGCGGCACAGCTCGCTTGGCTTGCTCGGCTCGCGCGGTTGGTCACAGTTCTAACCTAACCCATTTCACCCAGTTCACAATTTTTCGACAGATTATGATTTAACGGAAATAATACCGACAGATTATAAACTAACGGTGCTCACAATCTTATGGTGACATATACATAACACTTCAGCGAGGTATTGTTAATATCTTGTAGTCTGGAGGTAAACTTATTGTAATATTGGGCACAATTCTATTTAAGTTTCGAATTTGCTAAGTATTTCTAAAGCTCACGGCCTGTCGAGGCCTGCGCGGCCCGTGCCGAGCGTTCCCACCACAGGCCTCATCGGATCGACGGTACCCACGGCCTGTCAGCCTGGCCTGGCACGATCTAGCCTGTGAGAAAGCAAGCTGTAGGACCGCAGCATAAGTTGGCCAAAGTTGCACGCATAACAAAGGACCAAAATACGGATTCGTGGCTTGTAACTTAGGAATTAAGTCAAAATGATGAACAGCAGCGTTGTCCTGTCTGATTAAAACATTAACTGGCAAATGCTGACTCAGGTTATTTGTAGTCATATTATCATGACAATTCCTAATCGAAAATAACGAGTTCGCATTCAGCATTGGTCATTTACCTAGTAGGTCTAATACTGATAATTTAAAGAAAAAAATATTAACAATACCTACTAAAGTAACTGTTGTCATAAATGTCTATTAAAAGCTTATACAGTGTTGATGTAACTGGGAAGTCAAAAATGAACGGATTCCTATGCCTTAGATTACACAACAAAACCAAAATATCAGCTCAATTGCCTAGATGAACTAGATCCACTGTTTTACATATATCTAGAAATTTATTTTAGTATTCAAATGTTTTTTATACAAATAAGCGATAAAAAAAGTCTATCGTGAATACCCGTTACCATTTCGAAATTTGTAAAGTCTTGAAAAAAAGCCTGACATTCGCAAAAAAGTCTGGATATTTCACTTTTAATCTTATTTTTACAGTAACCATTTATCTATTTTTAAAGAAAATCCCCTGAAATCGAAAAGTCCAGAGAAATGAGAAGGCCGGACATAGTTCGGACGGGAGGCCAAAAAGCCGGACATGTCCGGACAAATCCGGACGTAGGGTTACTTTCGGATTTGTCGTGAATAAGTGTCGTTAAATGAAAAGGAATAATGTAGTGGTGCTCCGTACCAATATCAAGGTAGATAACATTGCCAAAAAACAGAAAAATAATCAACTGTGTTGGTTGCTAGGCAACGGAAGAGGGTCGGAGTTGGAAATATTATATTAGTTTGTTTTTATTCATTATAATTAAACTACTTTGAATAAAAGAGCCATTTTCAATAGGGTTCCTCATATGGTTGAAACGAAACTATAAAAAATGACTTAATTAATTGATTTTCTCGCAAGCTACAATGTTTTCAGGTTTCATACATTGATTGATGGGATTTTTTTTTAAACTATTTAGATGTTATTTTCGTGCTGCATTAAATCAATTTTTGAAAAGTACAGTATTAATCTCCATTGAATTATCTATATAAATTAAGTAGGTTCTGTGTACTATCAGGGGGAGGCAGAAAGGAGACAAAACAAATTTTTCGATCGCAGAGCACTCTAATGCTTCGCATTATGAGTCGTGCAAAAGTAGATCCAAGGTTTGGTTTTAAATATGATTGACTTGTAAAAAAGTGTTTGTACAAACCTACTTACAGAAATAAAATCATTTATCATTTACTGGATCCGCCAGCAGCTTCGCCAGCGTGGTAACATCTTTATAAATTATAGCCTATGTTACTCAGTGATAATATAGCATTCGACTGATGAAAGAATTTTTTAAATCAGTTCAGTAGTTTTTGAGTTTATTCATTAAAAACAAAAATACGTATTTTTTTCTCTTTATAAGTTTAGTGTAGATTATTTATCGTTTGATAGATAAGTACTTAGGCAAGGTAATTCTTATATGATTAAACTATGTTACTCATTAAATCCATTACCACAAAAACTGCCTTCTAAGTTTATAAAAAACTATTCAATAAACTTAACAAGCAAAACACAACACCTAAGTTTGACATGCCTAAATGTTGACTATTAAATTTTATCAATAGGTACCCGATTTTGTATATTATTAGTATTTGAGTTAATCATTTTATATAAATATACTAAAAGCCTAGCGTATATATTTACATAATAAAAATAGCCCAGCTCTAGAAATCTAGTTTTCTTTTTTTTTATTGCAAAAATTAGTCACTCTACGATTTTTGCTAATTTCGTTTCCAGCCTCCCGAACAAGCCGGATTCTGTAAAGGTTTTATTAGCACCTAGCCGGCCTACCTTCAGTATATGGTCTACATACACAGAAGGCAGGTCGGCAGGTTATACAGAAGACCGAAGCGTTTGTGGACTATGAGAAAGCCTTCGATTCGATCGAGACCTGGGCTGTACTGCAGTCTCTTAAACGATGCCAGATCAACTGACGGTACATCGAGGTACTGAAATGTCTGTACGAAAACGCCACTATGTCAGTCCGACTGACGGCCAGACATCGAAACCTATCCTTCTGCAACGAGGTGTGAGATAGGGAGTCGTTATCTCTCCGAAACTGTTCACCGCTGCACTAGAGGATGTCTCCAAGGTCTGGAAAGGGCTAGGCATCAATCAACATTAATGGCGAGTACAGCACGCACCTTAAGTTTACCAACGACATAGTTATTATGGCTGAGACTATGGAGGATCCCAATACAATGCTTGATGACCTCAGTAGAGCTACCGAAAGAGCGGGTTTTAAAATGAACATGGAGAAAACAAAGGTCAAATGCCCACGTAACACCCACTCTCATGAAGATCGGAGACGCTACACTCGTAGTTATGGACGAGTATTTTTACCTAGGACAAACTGTCCAGTCAAAGTGTCCCTAGGTCCAACTTTGAGAAAGAGGTCGATCGTCGAATCGGACTCGGCCGGGAAGCTACGCAATATCTTCTCATCCCTCATACAATAGTGTCTCAAGACGAAAGTCTTTGACCAGTGCACAGTGATGACGTATGGCACTGTAACGCGGTCGCTCATAATGGGCCTTATTAGAAGGCTATAAGTCACCGAAAAGGAAATGGAGAGGGCAATGCTTGGAGTTTCCCTACGTGATTGAATCAGAAATGAAGAGATCTTTAGGAGAACCAAGGTAACCGACATATCTCGAAGAATTGACAAACTTGCCAAAAGTGGCATTGGGCAGGGCACATTGCTCGCAGAACAGATGGCCGATGGGGCCGAAAGGTTCTGGATTGGCAACCGCGTACCAGAAGACGTAGCGTTGGAAGACCTCTCACAAGGTGGACCGATAACCTTGTAAAGGCCGCAGGTATCCGCTAAATGCAGGAACCACAAAAACGGTCGAAATGGCGGTGCTTGGGGGAGCCCTATGTCCAGCAGTGGACGTCTTTCGGCTGAAATTATGATGATAATGATGATGAAAGACATAATATATTGTATTAACTTTGTATCAATTTAGTAGCTGCGCCCCGCGGTTTCACCCGCATACTTTCTCGATCCCGTGGGAATATCGGGATAAAAATATCATTTGTCCTAATCCAGGTCATGGTCTACCCATATGCCAAATTTCATCCAAATCTGTTCAGCCATTGTAGCGTAAAAGCGCAACAGACAAACTCACTTTCGCATTTATATAAACTCGTTTAATATGACGCGTTTAGGAAATCAAGAATTTTCAAACACAAAATAGTGCAGAGGGAATAAAATTACCATTTAATCAAATTCACCACTTCTACGTATCGTGCTAAATAGTACTCGAAGGACCAGAAAATATGTCGGTACATTTCTGGTCCTTCAAGCCGGATCTCGAAGCATCTGGCCAATAAAGATAGACATGCTCCCAATACTAAAATAAAGGGCTATCAACATTTATTTCAATGTGTTATTATTACATAAATAACACATGTAACATAATTCCACTTACATAACATTATCTTACTCATAAACGTAAAGTAAATTTAAAAAAATATTTTCTCTTCTCTTAGAACACAATGTTATGTCAATACCGACTTAACAGCAAAGTGTTACTTCTGATCTTTTCGTGTCATTCTGAACTAAACTTTGAATATTATACGTAGCTCAAAGCCACAAATGCTAAAATTTATTATTGACTATATTAATTATTGACATTATCCGATTTCGACTTCTTTCAAAGATTTGGGCAAGAACAGTTGTCTCGATCCCGTGGGAACATCGGGATAAAAAAATCCTATTTGTTAATCCAGATTATAAAATATATGTGTGTCAAATTTCATCCAAATCCGATTAATAGTTTTTGCGTGAAAGAGTAACAAACATCTTTATTACATTTTTAATATTAATAGGATAGCCATAGCTGTCACATCCCAGCACATCGTTAACTTCTCCACTTGACACTTCAACACGCACAGATTATGCAAATGTCTTAATACAGATACATAATAAATTCATAAAGGGAAGCGTGCTGTTGATAGATACATATAAATGACACACTCGTTTCAATCAAAGGCTAACATCGCGTGGGCGCCTAAAATGGCGCTCACCCGGTTCATTAATCATGTAGTTTATGACGTTTGAAATTATACATGTAATTATGCATGCATCTGTCGCGTTTTCCAATGCGTATATCGTGTTGGATAGTATTAATTCAAGCAATTCAAACAAAAAAAAAAAATGTAGGAAACAATTTCATCAAATATTTTTGCGAAGACAATTGCTTAATATTAATTTTATTAGCTGACCCGACAGACGTTATCCTATCCAAATTTCAATATCGTTTGAATCGTGAGATACCGGTCTTGAGTTCATACAAAAATCCCATAGAAAAAAGGACGTTCAGTTGTCCCGAATTTTAACATTTTCCGCGAAACTTTACCATATTTTCTTTCCATAAAAATCTAATTCGGACTATTACGAACATTTTAAAACAGAAATTGCCAAATCGGTCCAGCCGTTATCAAGTGATGAGCTTACCAACGAACAACGTTACATTTTTATTTATATATAAATATATGTAGATAAATTATACCTATTTGTAAAGCAAGCTTCCGATCTGTCACCATACCGTGTTGTGTATTTTTGTTAATTATATCTGTTACCAATATACACCGTGCCGCTACAATGGCAACATTAATTTAACACACGGGTAGGACTAGTGGCCAGTAATCATAAAAATATAATAAGAAAAAAAAATCGTTAATTGAAAAATTGAAATTTTCAATCGCTCGCCGACATAGGGCTCTCCCTTTCCTTCAATTCGCCTTCTCTTTGAACGTTATTCGTTTTATTTTCATTGATGCGATGTTATGATCCGTGATCCCGGTAAATGACCTCTGCGCTACAGTTGTTAAGTATAGATTGCACCAAGATGCTATTTTAGAAAATTGTGAATAAATCAATAAATAATAACGTCCATCTACGTGTGTAAATTAATGTCATCATTAAAGCACCACGCTATAGAATCTAAATTAACCTGTCAATGTAATCGATGTAATTAACTATCGTTATAAAAAAAGATGTTGACCTAAAAATAATATCAGTGAATCCTTATTTTTGTGACCTAAGAATGTTATGATTATGAATATATGAATATTAATTAAATGATTGATGGGTCTTAGTATACACCATACATCTACAAGCAGGCCAATAGATATTAATAGAATAATTAGTCAAATTCAAAGAAATCGGTGAAATTCTTATGGCGCAACTTGGAAGAGGCCTATGTCCAGCAGTGGACTACGATAGGCCGATTGATTGATTGATTGATACGCAATCGTAACGCATAACATTATAATTTCAATCTACAGTAATATTATAAAGAAAAAAGATTTGTATTTTTACATTTTTGTATGTAACGAATAAACTTAAAAACTGGACCGATTTGAAAAATTCTTTCAGCAATGGATAGCTACATTATCAGCGAGTAACAAAGGTTTATCCCCGTTCTCACACGGGAACGGGAACTACGCGGGTGAAACCGCGTGACGTCCGCTAGTAATGAATAAACTTAAAAACTACTGAACCGATTTAAAAAAAAACTTTCACAGTCAATAGAATGCTGTGTTATCAATATCACTGAATATCATACGCTATAATTTACAAAGATATCATGCGGGCGAAGCCGCTGGCGAAAAATAATGTAATAATAAAGGTTTAAGATTATCTAAAATATATTTTTTTTAGATAATCTTCAACGGTAGCAAGATTAAATGATGTGTTGAATATTTCTAAGACGTTTATTTAATTTATTTTGAACAATGTTTAAACTTTCACTGTAAATATTTGCGTTCTTCGCCATTTTAGTTATTATAACATATGAAACACTAATTAGATTAGTTAACGCTTTTCTGCACGAGGAAAAAAACAATATAGATGATTGTATGGAGTGTTGAAATTACGTTGGTAAAGAAACTGCCGGACAGCTGTTTTACACGCGTTAAATTGTTTATAAAATAAAATCCATCTAAAAGAAAATGGAAAATTCTAACGTATAAAACAGAGTCCGTGGAAAAAGAGTTAAAGTTAAATTAAAATGGATTTAACTGATAAGAAAGTTCTTACGTAGGTATTAAAAACACTAAGAAAATTACGTAAAGATAAAATTAAATTACATACATAAAATTACATTTTCCCTCGAAAAAGTTCACTGATCTGTAACGTTTCAAAAATAAAACCAGTAGTTGTTTGTTAAAAAATTAATGGTCAATGTAATTGTTGCAACATTTGTAAAAATGATCGCAATTCCACACAGGAAACCTTATTTTAATTATGAGAATAATTAAAAATGTAGGTGAAGGTACTTATTTTATACACAAAATATTAAAATTACATTTAACACGTGAAAGTAGGTTCGCCATTGACTCCGCTAGCGATTTTGATGAGATGTCATAAAAAACCAAACACTTATTAAGTACTCAGCACGTGCCATACATATTCATTATTTAATTCCAACTGATTTTATTTATTTCCGACTTTATTACCCAAGAAAAGGGTTTAAAATGCCATGTAAAATTTTAGCTAAGCGGATCGTGATTTTTGTCAGTTTGTCAATAGAGTAGGACAGTTTCTGCTTACTAGTTAGTCATAAATAAAAGTTATGTATTAGATATTTTATGGCTCCACTTCCGCGATTTATCGAAAGATATATGAGGCCTATGATTACCCATACGTTAGAATTCTGAATATGATATGTAAATCAGCGAATTTACCGATTATAAATCACTTTTAATTGCGTGCGCACGGGCCCTTGCGGAATAACAGAATTAATTATATTAATTCTTAACAAATTATTTGTCGTTTATTGGGAACAAAAAACAAATATATTCAAAGACAAACAATGTTAAACGATGATTGCTGCAATAGTTAATAAAACTAAAAAAAAAAGTTCGTTATACTCTCTTGTGGGCCTTTCCATAAACCATTATCACTGTAAAGAGCGGATTTCGTTTTGAGGCTTTATCTACGACTAGCTGCACCCCGCGGTTTCACCCGCGTAAGTCTCGATCCCCTAGGAATATCAGGATAAAAAGTATCTTATGTCCTAATCCAGGTCATGGTCTACCCATGTGCAAAATTTCATCCAAATCCGTGTATCCATTTTAGCGTGAAAAAGTAAAAACAAATATATAAAAAACCTAATCTTTTCTCTTTATCTTCTTAATATACATATATAAATTACGTGTCACGTTGTTTGTCCGCGATGGACTCCTACTACTTAACCGATTTTAATCAAATTTGCACACCGTGTGCAGTTTGATCCAACTTGAAAGATAAGATAGGTAGGGTAGGTAGGGTAAGTAGGGTAGGTAGGGTAGTAAGTGATAAAGATGGTCCACCCCAAACATTTATATGGCAAAACAACGTTTGCAGGGTCAGCTAGTAATATTATAGTTTGGACAAAATAACCTATTTTACTTGAGACTGTACAGTGTCCATAATTGTAAAGTAAAAATGGTCCTTTAACCCAGTAGAAAACCAGAGTCAACAAACAAACAAATTTGTCATAATCGTTTACGAAAATAAGTTACACAATTAGGGTTAATTGTGTAACATTTTGACAGTTCAACACCATTCATTGCGTTATTTACGTTGTTGAGCAGATTCTTTTTCCAACTTAAGAAGCAATGGATTAGCAATTTGTTCAAATCGAAACAAATTGTGATTGATTGTGCATTACGCAATTAAAGACACCTGTACCCTACAGGTGTCTTTACAACCCAAAATCCACCAACTCAGGCAACTCAGATCTTCAAAGAAAAATATCTAGAAATAAAACGGAAATCGTAACTACACAAATTACCTGAACACATCAAAACGGACCGTGTAAAACAGTATATACACCTTCACTTATCTCTTTAAACCATCGATGTATATAAGAAATAACAATACAGGTAAGTTAGCCGCGGAAAATAAAATAAATATTAATGTCCGAAAGTGTTGAGTCATTAAGTAAAGGGGGCAAAGATGATGTTATTGGATAACACGTTCTCTGGGCTGCACGTGTTGGTACCTTCACAGCTAATTTCTTTGTTACGTACAAAATTTAATGGCGTAAACATGTGTGAAAAGCTCAAGGCGAAAGCGTCAGGGAAGTCCGCGAAATTCTAATTTTCTTACGTTTTTTGCAATTTGCAGGTCAGTATCATGTTGTATGTTGATCTAAATGTCATGATTTCATGAAATCACGTCATTTGACACCTTTGCTAACTTCAGGAGTTGTATTGCTGATTGTAATGAAAATAATTGAGTAAAATCATATTTGTTACGGTCGCGAATCATATTTTAATCAACATAAAACCTGACATTGACCTGCAAAATGCAAAAAACGTAAGAAAATTTGAATTTTACGGGCTACTATAGCGCATCCCCCTTAACCAAAATTTATTATAAATCTTATAGACACTTATGCAAAGCGGCATTTTAGTGTCTTCTTCTTCTTTCTGCCATGTTACTTAGGCTTGGCGCAAAACGTTATTTTCCACCATTCCTTGTCAACAAATACGTGAAATTTACTCTGCATTTGCTTTTACCGAAATGCACGAATTTACTTTTCTACATGTTGTGTTTTGGCTTTCCTACCTAATGTCTTACTTAATACAAAAAAGTGGCATTTTTGTGTCTTTCTATTTCCTGTCATTGAGCCATTTTATATAGGGTCGGCGCAAAACGTTATTCTCTATCATTCCTTGACATCAAATGTGTAAAACTTAGTCTGCATTTAGTTTAACCGAAATGTACGAACGTATTTTCCTACATGTTTTATTTTGACTACTATTATACTGAAAGTTTAAAAAAAAGAACAATCTTACTGAAAATACAGAAAGCGGCATATTGATATTTAGTTAGTAAAACCAATACCATAAATATATCATAACAACATAACATAACATCACGCCTTGTTTCCCCGAAGGGTTGGGCAGAGGTGTCCCTGTAGCAGGTACACCTACATTTCGCCAGTTATGTTTAAGTCCCATGTAATAGGGGGCGAGCCTATTGCCATCAACCGGGCACAAATCCAGACTCCGGGCTACTACTGAGAAATTCCAGATAGAAAAACCCAATAAAACTGCCCGACCCGAAAATCGAACCCAGGACCTCATGCTCAGCAGTAGCGCTTGCGACCACTAGACCAACGAGGCAGTCCAATATATCCTATAATATTTATATGTTTAGAGCGAATTTTTGAATAACTTGTGAGAACGCATATTTTCAAAGTGCGCAAATTGTGTACTTTAAAATATTCGTTCTTACTTACAACATATAGAACCTCAACACTTATCATTATGCTAATATAACCAATTGCCTAATATTAAAAACCTTCCTTATTACAAGTTTTGGAAATGATGTCAAAATTAAATTAGGTTTATATTAATTTTACGACATTAACTAATGATATTATTTCATTTAAAGCTGCAACTTTCTCTTGGATAAAAGAGAGAACAAAAATTTGAGTAGAAGTTTAAACTGTGTAGTTTTGACGATTTGTGAGCGTTATCATATCACACTTATCACACTGAAATTTGCAAGCGTGTTTCCAGCGAGGCGATTTGTGAATGCGCTCCCCGCGAGTGCCAAGCGAAGAAGCCGTGAGTACCGCGAATTGGTCTCCGCGTTTTCAAAATTCTTGTAGTCTCGTTTTTTCACTCTCTTGTACACTGACGTCAATCGCTCTCAAATCGCCAGATAAGGCCTTTATAACCATCTGTTGTTGACACTGAACAATTCCATCTTGTACGCTGTACAAGCTGGTGCTAGGTGGCGCCTCGCGCACTTGCGTAGTTATGTTTCGGGGAGACACTTTGACAGTCTCCCCAGGGATGTGCCCTAACAGGCGTTTCACAAATGGGGTTGCAATCAATATTTTGAAAGGCAACGGTGTCCCCTTCCATGTGCAGGTGGTAACCACCGGTGTGGTTTTAGTGAGGTAAAAATTCCACACTCCCCGATCTTATCCCCAAAGCCCAGCGCCTTTTGAAGGTTTCCCCAGAATACATACTGAATGTTGAAAAATGTGACTGAACTAGAGGGAATGCTTTCGCCAAGAAGTGGGACGTATTGGCAAAAAAAATTAAAACTCATAACATTTCTTCATGATACCTACATAGGCTTTTTTTTTGGGTGGGAAATTATCAAATAACTTCTCTCGCTCTGGGTGGAGCGGGAGGGCGTGTCAGAGTCTTACTGACTAAAACCCACCCGTGTTCCTTCGGTTGCCCTGTTGCCAGGGGCCACGATGTCCCTTTCGACCTTATTCGCAGCCCCGACAGGCATTGGCCCTAGCAGACCCCGTCAATTCTGCTGACATCTCTTTGAGGCGCGCGTGGAACACAACGCGCCGTCGACCCGGGCCTGGTCCTTATCGGACGGCGAGCTACCCATTGCTCACCATCCGTATACCTACATAGGCTGCGATGTACATCGCAGCTCTTATTGGGTGCACTATATTACACTATTGCGATCCTTTTTTCAATTCACTAGCCCGTTCTTGACGTACCTGGTGGAACATGGACTGATGAGGTCTCATAATCTGTCTAGCCTTTTTCCAACTATGTTGGGGTCGGCTTCTCGTCTAACCGGATGCAGCTGAATACCAGTATTTTACATGGAGTGACTGCCTATCTGACCTCCACAGCCCAGTTACTGGGTAATACGACCCTTTACCTCTTACTAAGACTTTTGGGCTTCTGACGACCCGTGACGACTGTCAAAGATCTACGAATGACAGCCGGGACCAACGGCTTAACTGAGGCTCATATAAAACGAATATACCCAGAAGAGCACCCATTTTAGAGAAGCCATGTCTGCTTGCCGATTATATGTAGTTGATTAGCAGTGACAAAGTAAATATTGCGTGTAATGATTGTTTAGAGGCAGTTAACGACATAAAATATATTATCTCAAGACAGATAGTAGGTAACGAGATCCAATTACGAGCACGAAAGTCTCTAACTACCCGACACTTGTGCTAATGTGCTCTTACTGTAGCACGTTCCATGAACTATACATTCCTGAGACCCAGGTTACGTATGTTAGGATTGCTGGGAATAAGGACCAAAATTTGACAACTATAAGGACTATTTTTCAACGTCTTTGATCTTTGTATGGTCTGTTAGATGATTGATTACAGTGAATATTTTGCATTTTTCGTAAGGTATTTTATCATCTTTTTCAATTTTAGGATGTCATTTTGATTGAAAGATGACTTTTTTAAGCATACATTTCAATATTTTGCTGCAAGAAAATAAAATTAATTGGTCGGTGAATCTTTGAAAAAAATATCTCTTATATATAAAATTCTCGTGTCACAATGTTAGTTACCTTACTCCACCGAAACGGCTTTACTGATTTTTACCAAATTTTATATGCATATTCAGTAGGTCTGAGAATCGGCTACTGTCTATTTTTCATACCCCTAAGTGATAAGGGTTGTCCACCCCAAACAAATAATTGGCAAAACAACGTTTGCCGGGGTCAGCTAGTAAATAAATAAAATTTAAAAGCTAAAAATAATATAGTGCTAAAAGAAATAAAACCAACATGTTTCTGCATGAACCGAGAAATAATTAATCAATTTCGAGAGTTAAAAATTAATCTCTTGTTTCAAAATCGGAATTGGTTAACAAAATTTTAATTTTGAGTCAGTATTTATCTTGGTAACCTAGAATTTGACACGGTTGACATTATTTAGACAAATTATTCATGTTAGTTAATTTATAACTCTGAAAGAGTAAAAGTGTTGTGTCAGTTTAAACGTTATAACCTGCCTACGTCACGTATTGTACAATTGCAATAAAATCGGATCGAGGCGCCACTGCTGTGCCCGTTTACGTAACACTAAATCGACTTGACTTTGGCGAGAGTATCGATCTTTCTCTTAGTGATTTCTCGATTACGCACTTATGTATTCGTTCGTTCATGTACTGCTGGAGTGTTGACTGATTCGACCATTTCGCTCATTCATTGGGTAGGTAGTGAAATGATACACCATTTCAGTACTAATATTTCTGTATTTATCATCTTGCACACTACAAACTTGGTACACTTTTAGCATTATTTAACAAACTATATAATTAGTTATTTAATATAATAACGTTATAGACTTCTTGAAGACACCTTCTGGTTACGAGGCTCATAGCGAACTGCACTAGAAGTTAAGCGACGCTCCAAACATCAAGTTTCCAATTTTGTTTCGTTAAAAAACCAGTACTTTTACGGAACTGTCAAATGAGATACTTTTAAACTTCATAATTACACTGATACAAAATCATTTGAGGCAAATCACATACTTTTAATTTTATATTTAGTATTTAAAATCAGTAAATCTTATTAATATTTGGAAATCATGACAGTAGGTACAGAACGTTATGAATGTTATTATGATGCATGTTGGATGCAAACATTATCACCTTTTTTTAAAGCAGATAGCTGGAAGTTTTAGGCTCGGACTCCATCAAAGCGTGTGCGGAGATGTCCGAAGCGGAGTCGAGAAGAGATGTGTCCACCGCAGCTGTGCGGAGATGCGTACTCGCTAGACTGGAGCGGAGATGTGTGCTGGTTAGAGCGGAACTGACGTGCGTGCAGCGTGCGTTGGATATTGAAATGAACGCACATCTCTTCTCGTCTCCACTGCGCGTCGCCCAGCTAAATCTCGGCGGGGCACGGCTCAGATCTCCGCTTCGATCGCGCCATACAATTATGATACATCTCCGCTCATTGGTACTGTGAGAACTTATCATAGGAATTCAACCTCACACATTATGCAGGCAGGCAAGAACACTCTATGGTATCCGAACATTCGAACATTATATATTTAAATTAGGATTTTCGCATGGTGTGCATTTGTTGTAAGAAAAACTAGTTGAGCCCCTGGCGTCGGTCGCGTTTATTGTCCTTTGCAAAGTATTATTGATTTAATTATAGTCTGTTTCTTCAAAAGTCTTTAATTTATCACACTATACACGATCCCGAGCCAAGTGTGGTGCTTACAGTACCCACTGAAGCTGCGTGGGGACGAGATATGTGAATAATGACATTCTATTGGTTGTTTAAAACACATCTCTCCGCTCGTGTCGTCTCCGCTTTGGTGGAGTCCGGGCCTTAACCTCTCGTATGTCGTAATTACAGAAACAATTAAAAAACCATTGTGTCTCGCGTGGATCCACGTTCCGGTTCCACATACGAATGGTTAAAGGGCCAGTAGTCTACTTCTTTACGACTGAGTCGATGATTACAAGTGTACATAGTCGTCGAGCAGTGCCCATAAAACGCGCGTCAAAATAGCCCGACTTTAGCTTTTTCAAGAATTTGTACTGTTTTCTTTAATTTTGATTAGGTACACACGGCTACACATCAAGCTATAATTATCCAGTTAAAACTGACCTCGCATTGTATAGGATTTCCTTACAATGCAAGGTCAGCTTATACTGGAAAATTATATAGCTTCTTGTGTAGCCGTGTGTACGAATACGATACACGACCATACACTACCAGCACATTATTAAATACGTTTTTCACTAAAATAATATTTAACATTTAATATTAAAAAAATTACAATGTATTACTCGTCAAAGGAATAAAAACTGTTGTGTTTGGTAATTAATCCGTAATTGTTTATATAAGATGTAGTTCACCAAATTAGAATAAATCAATAAATATTGGATCAAGTCTGCTATAATAAATAGTATACATTTTTATGTCTTGTACATTTTTGGCTACGTAGATATAGCAAACCATAAAACATCCCTCGTCTCAGCCCTAACAGTCCTGACTCGGACCCTCTGGTTCATTCCATCACACTTTGGTAGTGAAGTAGAATCCTATGTTATCCATTTAGATATTCAGTTTAATTTGAAAACAGACTCTTTCAATTTGGATTAGCAGATTTTTTTTACTTATAACTTTAACTTATATAATACTAGCTGCGCCCCGCGGTTTCACCCGCATAAGTCTCGATCCCGTGGGAAAAAAAAAAAGTATCCTATGTTCTTTTCCAGGGCATCATCTATATATGTGCCAAATTTCATCCAAATCCGTTCAGCCGTTTTAGCGTGAAGGCGTAACAAACAAACTTACTTTCGCATTTATAATATTAAGGATATAAAGATTATGAGTAGGTGTGTTAAATTCCTATTCCACCCTAGTGCTAACAAATTAATATAATTATTTGAAATACTGTCATGCCAACGACACGAAGAAGAAGAATATGACTGAATTTTCAATCACTGACGACTTCAAAAAAATATAAATGACACTAGGATTAATTAATACGCTTCCTTTAACGACACGACTCAATATAGCAACTTTCAAACACGAATAAAGAACCAGCCTATTGCTAATCACGAACACAACTCGTTGTCTCTTCAAATTGACACACCGTGAAAGATTAACAAAGAGTAGTTCAAATAAATGCTAATATCATTCACCTTTCATACTTTATTTGCATAAAACACACAATGTAGCTGAAGCCATTATTACATGCAACGCTCACACAAACAAGGAAACGATGAAATCGGCCAAATATTGCATAAAAACACTAAAATGCTACTCAAGACGTAAGCCTAGTTGATTATTATTTAAATTATTGACATAATGTTATTTCTAAACTGACTTGTTCAGTAATACCCATATTTGCATCACTGTGCGAATCTGAAAGATTATTATGCCTTTTATTGTTTGGTTCTCTGAGTGATTCCGTAGGAGCGCCGCGAGGCTTATAGAGGCGTCACTTTCTTCACGACATCCCGGCCGGCGGTCGGTTCCTGCCGGATGAGACCCCTAGTTTCCTGGGGGAGGCCCACGACCAGCGACAAAGATATCGACTCGGCATGTAGCTGACGTAGGTAGCTAGATGCTGATGTAGCTAGACTGTCGTGTGTGTGTGAGCAGCAAGTGTTGTTGTGTTACGCTGGTCTGTGACTGTGTGACACTTGGCACGCCCGCGCCGCGTCAACAGACGTTATGTAAATGCATGTCTAGATATGGTTGTCTGTGGTTAGTTACACGGTATGCATATATTAACCTAGAACACACCGCGCAACAGATGTGTACATCTGTAGAGTCATTTAAGGCCCGTGTTACAGAACCTCACTCAAGACTCAAGCATTACTTAAAACTAGTTTCAACCAATCAAAAGGCTTTAAACGAGTTTTAAGTAATGCTTGAGTTTTGAGCGAGGTTCTGTAATACAGGCCTTAGTCGAGTAAGCCGCGTTAATCTGAGTGCAGCTTATTCGAGGCGTCAAATCAGAGCGATGGGGTCGTTGTCCGCAATCAGGTCGCGGGACAGGGGTCGCCTCGCGTCAGGGCGCTATCTGTTTGACGTGGGGCCAATCAGACGCGTCGGCACGCCCGAACATCCTCTTCGCAAGGCGCCGCACGTACTCGTCTAGGCTCTCGATCCCGAGATCCCTCTGAATGACATCGTTCCTCACGTAGCGAGGGGCGGTCTCGCACGTGAGGGCGAACCATGCCGGAGCGGTATACGTCAAAATTGGGCGTACGTACTGCTTGTACACACCCAACTTGACGCGCGCCGGGATTCGGGAAAGCGATCGGCGTCGCGCGGAAACGCGATCGTACGCGCGCCTAGGTGCCTACGTCACTTTTTGTTTGGATGGCCGGAAAGTGCCCTCAGTCGGCGCGACCACGCGTTCAGGTTCACCGAACAAAAAGTTCGAACAATCGTGTATTCGCGAGATGAGCACTTTTAAATAAGACGCAGAGTTGGGTCAAAGCCTCTGGGATCTGGGCCCCTATGAACCAGAGGTAGCTTGAAAAATTGTAATATCAGTGCAAATGTTTCGCAAGCGAAGAATTCATAAAAAAATGCAATCGTTTTTGGGCAGTCGTGTATAAAGGCATAATGGGGATAAAAAGTACCACTTGCTCACTTCAGACGGTGCTGATCTCCGGAGCGCCTTATAATTTGACAGCTAGCCATACATTTTTTGTAAACAAGCTACTTCTATTACGCCTAACTAATTATTGAGCCTAGTTGCGCAGCTATTAACTGCAAAAATACGGGGACTCATGTATTTCTCAAAGATGTTATAAGAAGAAAACTGTGGGAGAAAGCTCTCCAAAAAAATTGGAACCCGATATTTCGTCGAGACGATGTGCTATCCTTTAAGCCTTTTATGGGAGAAAGTGGTTTATAGCTGATGCTTCCAAGAGAACTAAGTCTGTCATAACATACAGGCACTTGTGATGTGATATTTTGTAAATTATAGTAAAGTATGAGTGTGTTTATATTATCATATTAGATCAGTGCTATCTCTGAGGTTTTTCAGTTAGGAAGATCATGCCCAAGTTGATTTTCAACTCTGATCAGGTTATTTATATCGTACGCCTTCAGTCTTTAACAAAAAACGAACTTACAAGTCAACAAACACAAAATAAAATAAGTAAGTATAAAACGTTCATAATTTATTTACTTTTCCACTAAAGCTGCTTTTTTACCAGTGGTAGACGCTTCCCCTATCCTTAGCTCGTCTTTTAATAGTGCTACACTCCACAAGTCTCATACATATTTATCTAGTTCTCGTATAATATGTGATCCCCACAAAAGTAAACATAAACACAACAATGGCGGTTTAAAGACGTACAACTGTGCTGCCACCTGTTCTTTATGAGCTTTCAGTTTTTAACCTCATTAACAAATCGGTGCATCAATAGTAGTAGTAACAACATTTATTATTAACAGCGCCATCTAGGCAAACATTGATGAACTTGTTAAGAGCCATCTATCGGTGCGTAGCAGTACAAAATTAAATTCTTTAATTCGGCTACTTCTCAAAAGATGGCACTAAGTGGATATTTATTGTTACATAAACAACGAAATATTAATTCAATAACTGTGAACATGGCAAAAAAAATCTAACATGTCGTCGAATTAAAACAAACTTGGCAAAGCACCATAAGCATTTAGATTTTTTTTTTTTTATCATTCTTGTATGTTAAGTTAGTCTTCAAACACCACCATCATAGCCAAAGGCCTAAATTTTTCTATTAATTTATTCATTTATTGCTGTACTGTTCTGAGTGACGTTTAATCCCAAGCTCGCCGCAAACCTTCCGGTTTGGCGAGGCGCGGAGGAACGGCTCGTTGTCTAACGGGACAGTAATAGTCAAGTTAACGGTAGGCCGCAAGGATACTCTTGCTTTCCAATTATAATCAGCCGTTATTTAATACAGTAAAATTCTTGAACTTGACCTACAACTAGACAATGTTTGAGGACTAGAAAAGGTATCGCCGGAAGTTGTTAGCATTTTATTGTAGCAATTTCTATACAGTAATTTAGCTTAACAATAATTAGTAGAATACGTACATTAAGCTAAACACTTTTCTAATTGTTTTCAACGAAGTAGGTACTTTGGCTAAAGATTCATTCCTTATTGTTTTAGCCTTGACATTATACATAATTAATTAATTAACTAATTCTATGCAATTAATCAACTATCGAGTCATGAATCGAATCAACAAAATCGGAAGTTTCCGAAAAGAAAGAATCAAACACACAGAACAACAAACCGAAACCGACCAATCATTTCGCTTCCCCAAAAATAACAAAATCATTGAAAACATTTCGACTTCTGGGACATCTCAGAACAAGATCAAAATAACACCAAAAATTCCCACCTAAACTAGTCAAACCGAATCATTTCGCCAAAACGCACATTGCGGCAAAATTTCACTAACGACGCCTTTCTCCTGCGCACACCAACATGCAGAGGGATCGAGGCGGCCACTGACACGGAGGCTGGCGAGAAAGGCTTTTACCTGATCGACCACTCACGCTTCATCGGTATTGTTGATCACTTATTAGGTACTGTAAACAATGGAGCTAATAAACAAACTGATAATGAAACAGAAGCTGATGATGATATGGCAGCGTTGGTCAATGTCAGTAACAAGGTTAATAAATTTGGTTGTCATAAAAAACATTTCTTCACGGGCAGGCAAAGTTTGATAATCTGACAACTGGCTAACCGTAGTAGGATATCAGTTTTCCAAAGTTACCGAAAGGTTAGATTACAAACAAACAATCAATCTGCCTAGCCTTATCCCAACTATGTTGGGGTCGGCTTCCAGTCTAACCGGATGCAGCTGAATACCAGTATTTTACATGGAGCGACTGCCTATCTGACCTCCACAACCCAATAACTAGGTAATACGATACCCCTTGGTAAGACTAGTTGTCAGACTTTCGGGCTTCTGACGACCCGTAACGACTGTCAAAGATTCACGAATGACAGCCGGGACCAACGGTTTAACGTGCTTTCCGAGGCACGGAGAAGTCTCGGTATGTAGAAATGGTCACCCATCCACGGACCAACCCAGGCAAGCGTAGCTTAACCTGATGGATCGCCCCTTGCGGCTATAAGTACTTAGCCACGAGCTCCACGAGCTCGAATCAGATTACAAACATTTTCAAAATTCCTATAAATCACGGCATCAAGTTCAGTTAGGTTAATCTTTGAGAGCCTGGGCTGCCGCATTCAACAGTCATCGTTCAGTCAGTTATTTTCATAGGAAATTATCTGCTCTGCATGATGCTGTCATAAAAAGCCATAGATAATTATATCTATGTACCAAAAACATATTTTTTATGTCTTTTTTTTTTTGTTTCACCCAAGCAGATTCAAGTCTAGAAGTCACTATTTAGCCGTTTACTCGTCGGAATGCATGACCAATGGTATGATTTTAATGTTATGCTCTGATTTATTAAAATTGTGAGTACTTACGTTGTAATAAACAGTTTCTAGGACCTGTATATCCAGTATGTAACAGTGGTCAATATTTTCTGTACTAAATATGAATGCCTGTTAAATCATCGCTTACCTGTCAAGAATGCTATTTATTTCCTCTGTTACATTGGAATGCTAACTTTTAATTAATCACATGCTTGTAACTTTATCGTAGAATTGGCTCAGTGATCAGTTCCGTAGAATATCTTCATCTGTTTCGTATTTTGGTGATCATTGTGATCACTTTTGTGTACTAAATTAAAGAAAAGATCTATCTTATCGAATGATACGATGACCTACCCTAATTGCGTAACTTATTTTCGTAAACAATTTTGCCTAATTTGTTTCATTTTGACAGTTCAACAACATTCATTGCGTTATTTACGTTGTTGAGCAAATTTTTTTTCCAACTTATGAAGCAATGGAATAGCACTGTTTCAAATCGAAACAGATTGTAATTGTGTTGTATTACGCAATTAGGGTACAGTATCACAAGGAAGATGTTTATAATGTTGGAAGATGTTAAATCCATCTCTCCTAACGTTAAATCTCTGTCAAGTTAGATATGATCTTATACTCCCTTAAAAATAATTGTCTATACTAACACCCATTTCAAGTAGAGACACACGCAGTGTACACCTATTTCATTACACTGAGAAAACCTGCTTTGAAGGGTTGGGCAGGTCAGATGGCAATCGTGCTTGTAACGAGCAGACAGCCCGTCTAAAGGGACTACATACGAGAAAGACGCAAGAGCAATAAACAATATATTTAAAGTATCCTCTGTAATATCCTGACTAACATTCTCCATTATTTATTGTTTCACTTCGAAGGGTTTAAGATAAATTCAGTAAAAAGTTCAAGTCCTTATGTAATGCTTGTAAGTCATGTCCTTTTTAATAGCCATGGAGACACAATCACCTGTCACGAAGGTCAACACATTAAGCCTATTTGGATAAACATTTCCAAACATGATTCGGATCACTCAAGACATATATTGAGCAACGTCCAATCGGTATCAACACTAGTGGCAGCGACTGCGCTTCACTCGCCGTGAGCCGCGGCACGTCAGCGCACGCGCGAAGAAAGTCCACACCGGAACACTCATGGCTTTCTATCAACCGAGACATTTCGAATGGAATTTATAAAGTTCATTTGAATCCGAGAACAAAACCATAGCAGCAGTGTTCTTTTTGATGATAGACTTCTAAATTTAAAAAATAACGTTTTGAACTGTCAAAATTTTGAATTGAGTGACAAGTATTGTGACGAAAGTGAATTTTTAGTGAGGAATGCGATGTATCAGTTGAGTTAAATAGTGACATTGTTTTACGTCACAGTTTTTGGATTGTTTGTTTTACTATTTTGGATGCTGCACTTTTGAACACCACAATGGATCCAAGGTAACATTAAAATATAACATTCATAACAATCTTTTTAATTTCGCGTATGTCTGGAACTATAGGTATATGTTTAATAGTTTTCTAGAGAGGACGATCATACCGGTTTTAATTTCTCCAAATACTAGCGTCATAAATTGAACTTATGCGGGATTATAACTTATTAAAGATATATTTGAGAGCTGGCAATTTAATGAAATTGTAGTAAAAAGTTGCTAAGATCACAATTGAATTATCATCTGTGCTATATCGGCTTGTTCTAAAATGTTTAACGAGAGTAATTCTAAGACGATCTGACATGTGCATAGTACTTTTATTTTAAAAGAAAATGTAACAAATGGAAAGAGCCGTAGGTCGTATTATGCAATAAACAAAAGTCTGGCCACACAATACACCAAAAGGATCTAATACAGTATCTCACAGACTTGGCAACAAGCTTTTCAAAGCACTCCTCAATTTTAATGTCTGTTTAAGCAATCAGGAAGAATAACCGTGATTAAGTACTCATAGATGATGACTCAATGGAACGTGCGTCTGCAATTAAAACTCATCTTTAACAGCCATTGGGTAACGACAATAAATTCGTTGGCTACACCACGCAGTGATTTATTCTACCGAGCAGGTGCGGGCCGCGTCTAGCATTAATTCGTGCTTGGAAAGCTGCAACTTTGTGTTGAATGACCTACTATCAGATTCTTGTAGATAATCTTGATGCTTCATTATATCACATTGCGAGGTTTCCACTGCTAAAAAAGGGCCTGTACTTATAGTCCTATAGTGAACGGCAATGATAGTTTTTCTATAACCGGCGAACGCAGTAGGTACTTATACGATGGTATTATTAGTACCTCAGAGGATTTTGCTTTCAATCTACCTAGCAAAGTTTCTAGGGCCTAATCCTGCCCTATCCAAACCTAGTTCTCTATCATATGACTCATTGTGAAATAGAAGATGCTCTATTTTACCGGCAACCATACATACATTTATGTCGTGCGTAAGAGATCAAACTTAAGTGTTCACCACGAAATATTCAAAACCAATTACATTATGATGTACAATACAACAACATAATAGCAGTGTTGCCAACAGTTAGGATTGCACGCAAAGCTGGTATGACTACATAATTGACTGTCTTGTGGCTTCTTCTTCCTTAATTTGGTTAGTAAGTGGCGTAATAACCATAACTGTTATTATTTCTCAACGAATCTCAAAAGAATTATCTTGGCTTTGGCTCTAATTTGAGAAATAATACCGATAAAGTTCTGTCTAATTTCATTAAAGACATATGTCTGAAAATATTCTCAAATGGCTGAATTAATTTCGCAAATTTTGTCGCTACTCGCTGATATTTCACTTAGCCTTGACCTTTTTCCATATACTGACAGATAATCTTGCATGTACTACAAATTACAAATAAGGTGTGCAATCTCAGGTAAGGTTGGTTTCGCCTCCCCTTCTCTTGGCCAGCGGTCGACTGGTCACGTCGCTTCCTGATCCACTTGTCAAACAGGATTCCACCTGTTTTCATCCTATTTCAATATAGATAGACCCTTTTACTAGTAGTGTCGTTTTTGTTATCTATTTCTATCCCTTTCTCACTTGCAGCTTCTGAAGAGTTAGAAGCTATGATGAGTAACTTTACGAGTTGGATTATGATGGATGTCTTTGATAGCTAAATGGAAGAAACGAGTGGGTTTGAGTTTTAAATCTTTATCTGGTGTCCCCATTTAACCAGAATAGTCACAATATACTTAACTCGAAAACGTGTAAGTGCTATTTACACGCTTTCGAGTTCCACTATATTAATATCCAATAGCTACAAAAGTACTTGCTATTGAATATTCTGATATAAGATGACATTATCAATATCAACAAACCATTTCGAAACGATTTGTAGTTATGTAAAAAAGAATTATCTAATACAAATCAATGGAACGACGATTACATAAATCATCTTCAATATGTCAAATAGGTAATATGTTGATGTTCAGAAGAATATTAATGTTGTTAACCACGGAATGATTAATGTTTATAACAAACTTAAGCTTAAACTTCTGTTATAATTTCTTCCCATGACCACAATGATAGTCATAGACGCACACGCGATTTGGCTGGCACCACTGTACTTAAATAATTCTAATTAACAAACAATTGAACGCTACACGAAGACAAATATTGACGTCAGTTTGCGAGGTAGTGGGCGGTGGTGAGATGGTATGTTCGGACACGCACCCAGTGACACAGATGTTATGTTGACCCACCGAGATAATGGCTTCCATTGCAAAAAACTACGAGTTTTGTAATAATAATGATGATGGCATGAGTCCTACCTTCTGTCTTTCGTGCCTTTAAACAGACAATTATGAATAATGAGTTAATGGTGGTTTAAGAAAAACTGATTTATGGAATCAACACTAAGGTCAGCATCACCTGAATTGTAAATAATTACAGAGGAATGGTTTGTTCGGAGAGTAAATGAACGGATAGACTCCATTGAGATAAAACTGAACAAGATAACTTAATAGATTATCGAGCATTTTAAGAACACAATAATAAAGATAGCATTAATAAAAGGTAGGCCTACAGGAAATGTAACGCATGCCATTGATGATCTTGATCTTTACAAGAATATAATATGAATAAGGAAAATGACACAGGACGATGAACTCGATAGGATTATAAAGGCCAAGTGCTTTCTCGAACCGGTTGGTATACGTGAGTAACAACATTTTTAGAAAAGTCAAATTTACGGAGAAATTGAGATTGCAAGGCTAAACCGTCATCAAGTATGTAGAGATGAAACTGGTTGAGATAGCAAATAATTGTTGCATGGTTATAAATGCTAACATAGACGTAGTAGTATAGTACACTATATTGTTGCTATTTCTAAACTTT
Source organism: Agrochola lychnidis (assembly GCA_963680765.1). Taxonomy (NCBI): domain Eukaryota; kingdom Metazoa; phylum Arthropoda; class Insecta; order Lepidoptera; family Noctuidae; genus Agrochola; species Agrochola lychnidis. Next base: position 7,942,288 of record OY796868.1, on the reverse strand, counting down.
ACGAAATATCTGCGAAGCTTGTTAAGTTTATCGAAGCTGTTAAAAACAACGCATTTGGCAATCCACCTACGGAGAGGGTGAGTCGTGATGCAGGCCATTTTAAAAAGAGATCTGTTTGTAAGAGAAGTCTGTAATAAAAATGAATGTACGAAATGAAAAATTATTGAATTTTAAAATGAAGCACCTCTTTTACATGTAGATACTTGAAGACACTGAGTTACTCAACATGGTAAATAATTTATGGCATTTATCTATATTGTTTTCCGTAGGTGGTCTTCTTTTGTTCTAAGCTATATTACTTCGGCAAATAAATGAGTGAATATGTACGTAATACCCGTACTTTTCATTATAATAAACTTTGTGTGGGTCAAAGTTCAGCTAAATAGCGAAATGTCAACATTTCATAGACATATTACATAGAACTTTATATTCACAATTGTTTCTTTCATGTAATCATCTTAAAAGAATTTCTAGTTATTGCAAAAGTTTTTATTGATTCTTAACATATTACCATTTATTTTAATAGTGGTAATCTTATTAACATTGGCCATAACAGTGACAGGTTCTCGATTTGCATACACTCTGACAGTTGTTATTTTTATCGTGAAAACTAAGTTAAGTATATGCAGCGATTTCGTTAATTTACTGTTGTTGTAAGGGGACATTTTCTCCTTCCAGCGCATTGGTGATATTACCTATATCACCAATGCGCTGGGAGGAGTCATCTCACTATGATACATTGCCTAGAAAGCAAGTCCACACCTTATATTATCAGACTACGTCTATATCCTGAACCGGTACTGCACCATCTCATTATATTGTTAGGATGTTTATTTTTGCTCCAATCTTACATCTTTCCTTCCTATACTTTTATAATCTATGGATGCGTGGCTCGTGTAAACGATTTACAATTTGTGTGACAAGCATCATTTAAATGAATATTTCCGTTGAAGCTCATTACGAAATAAGACATTTTCTACTTACTTAACTATTCATTCAAACTCATTGAGTATACTCATCTACTAAGCTGCCACTGGCGTAATTTGTGAGCCCGATATTTCAACACTTGGTCACTATTTCACTAAAGAGATTTCTAATATTGCGTCATTTGAACATGAACTTTGAAATAATATTTTACCTAATCTGCATAATATTAGAATTTAAGATCGTTTTGACCTTCAGGAGTTAAATATGAATCAGTGCTAAATTACAAAATTGTATAACCACAGCTTTACATTACTAACTGACCATACCACCTGATTCTTGTGCAACTGTGTCTACGACACGTCTCACACTAGATCCCAAATTGCACGTGTCAATAGAAATTGAGAGTGTCGTCCATAATTCTGAGTTACGCCACTATACGCATGCGATGGTCAGCTAACTATTGAACCCACAAAACGCACCAAACAATCTTGTAGCTTTCTCTAATGTGGATGGATACATACATATCAATCTCTTACGTCAACGAATGCCTTCAGAATAGAATCACAAGGGGGTGGATCCATTTGTATGTCAATCTCACACCATTATGAACTATACGTGATTGTAATAAAGATTATTTTTGTGGTAGGCATGAAATACATAATGGAGACGAACCAATCTGCACGTAGGCTGTTGGAAATGAAGCCAATGTCCCACTTGGTGGAATGGACATTCCAAATAAAGTTCGCAATGAAACCGCCGGTGAATTAATTAACGCGTTTATAAATCTGAATGCGGTTGACGTGGCATACGTTTACTGAACCAAAGAATATAACGGTACTGTTGCGTATCAAGTTTAAGCAACGGGTTACGTATAAAATTATTGTCATCCATATTTGAAAGAAAGTTATACAATAACAGTAATAGAAGCACAACAACGATGCGAAGACAGAACAAGACGAATGACAATATAGTATTCGGAATAATACTAAACAAAATATGACTTTACGAGGATGCTTCAAAAACCCCGACTGGCTTTTAATGCTTTTGAAGCTTTAAAAAGTTCATCTTGAATGGCACTGGAGGTACTTCAGACAAAACCTAGCTCATTGTCCTACTTTATAGCCGCACTATTCACCTTATATAAGTGCTAAAAGGCGACTCGCGTCCAAATCCGTTTAAAATCTGCATAATTCGAGGCCGCAAATGCCTATGAATAAAGAAATATAATTCATTATTCAGGTTGAGCGATGGAAACGAAGAATAAATACAAAATACGGTATATCGACACAGTTACCCGCTATCTTGTTGTGCTTCAAAATGAAATAAAAATATGTCCAGCAGTTGATCAGTTTTCTTATTCGAAAAAAACCGATAGTCCAAATGAATATGGAAATAGATCTATAATAACAAGCACTCCAAAATTTAAACTAGTGCAAAAATAAGACGTAGGTATAAAGGTCGGAAAACACAACATTTTATTTTATTAGCATTTTTTTCTAAAACAGCAATAGCTAGTTGTGATGTTACTGGGGATATTATTATACAAACAAAAACAAATGCTAATTTTGTGTTTCCTATCAAAATCAGAACACATGCTTCACACAATGGGTTAAATTCATAGGTTGTGTCAGATTATCAACTCATTGTGTAAACTCTTCACGTTATGGACCACGACGACGCAGGTGGCAAAAAACTTTGATGTCTTCGTGACAAACATTTACATGATCATTTTAAAGCCCTGTATTTTTAACCCAGTTAAGGATCTCGTGGGTTCAACAGAACAGGATCTACGTATTTTTCGAAAGAAATTCATTCGTGTGATTTTAATATGCCTGTGGATTCTTTGAGTAAGAATACGGTTATAATAAGACTTACAAATAAATAAATATAATAGTTGGTATTCTATTATCTATACTAATACTTATTACTCATTACTAATGGTTACTAATACTAATAGTACTAATACTAATATACTTATCACTACATATTAGATAACAAAGTCGCTTTCTCTGTCCCTATATCCCTATGTATGCTTAAATCTTTAAAATTACGCAACGGATTTTGATGCGGTTTTTTTTTAATAGATAGAGTGATTGAAGAGGAAGGTTTATATGTATAACCCGATTTATACCCGTGCGAAGCCGGGGCGGGTCGCTAGTAGTATTATAAAAAAAGAAATAATTTTTTTTTGTATGTACGGGGTAATCTCCGGAACTACCAGTCGGATTTGAAAAAATATTTTTGCATTGGATAACCCAATTCTTGAGGAAGGTTAAAGGCTATATAACATCACGCTACGACTATTATGAGATGAGCAAAAAAAAAGTCTGAAAGAACGCTAACTGAAAACGAAGTGATAGCGCGGGCGGCGATGAGATGCTAGGCGGTGGGTCGGGTGCCAAAATTTCACGCGGTCGATGTCGCAGACAGAAGCTAGTATATAATAAGTAGCTCTGTAAATGAAGTTTATTAAAAGACCCAGAAATATGAAGTAATGGATAGTAGAATAAAATGATTGGTTTGGAGTCTATTAAAGCAAAAACCTGATTTCGTTTTAAGTAGGTCTTGAAGAAATAAGGACGAGTGTGAACACGGTAGAATTACCTGCATCCTAATTGCGTAACACTCGATCAATCACAATATGAATCATTTTGAAGGATATTACTAATCCATTGCTTCATATATTCGAAAAATTTGTCTGTTCAACAACGTAAATAACGCAATGAATGTTGCTGAATTGTCTAAATGAAACAAATTGTGATTGATCGTGTGTTACGCAATTAGGATGCTAGTGACGATTATAGTTGGAATATTCTCTCACGGCCTTTCATTTTAAAAGTCCTTCATGATGTCCATGTTCTGTCATCGTATTATAATCTAACCGTGATAAAATAAGCATAGGTTTAGACTGTTTTTGAATGTGTTTGTCTAACTTGAGCAATCCAAGCAAAATTGCGTCTTCCGAAACTTTTCCTTTCTCTCTATCAAACGTTCAAGGATATGCAACATTCTAAGGTCATTCGTCTTGAAATCGCAATAATTAAAAGTAAATGGATCCGATAACATTAAAATTTCATTTAATATGTAGTACCTAAGTAGCCATCACATTCCTTAAAATTGTATATGTCATTAAATTTTGGAATTTATGGAACTAGGAGGAGTATTTGAAATTAATCATTCGTAATACGAGTGTTTATTACTTTCAAGTCACCTATTTGATCAAGTAAGGAAATCTTAAGATCTGACAAGTGAGCTTATGTACTCTTTATACTTGGTGCAACATTTGATTGCAAAATACTTGTTCGTCTACTCGGTATAATGTACTTAGGTCAGCCCAGTTAGCACTCTTAACCGTTTCTCAATTATGTTAGCAACGACATACGTCTAACCATTTTTAAAGGAGCCACTGGTTAGCACATAATATAAAAGTTGAAGGGATTGCTTATATTCCATGAAAATGTCATGATAGCTATGAAACGGACTGGCAAGTCTGTTAGTATTTTCAAGGTATCGTGAAAGGAATTGCCACTAAGTTTGTGGCCTTCTTTAATATACTTTGGCCATGGCTTCATATCCATAAATATGAAGATTGTTTTTGTATCCAGTGTTTTACTTTTAGGATGCTTCAAAACGAAGACATAAAAAAGAGTTATGTCAGCCACCTATTCATCACATTGCTGGTTCAAAATATATGTATACTCCATATAACTCACCACAACTTAAATTACGAAAATGCCTTGCCTCTAAAGAGGCAGAAGATGCGACAGTTACTCGTAATTAATATCAGGTTGGCGGTGCGGAAACATACATAAGCGTACGCGCAGGCCAAACTAACGGAGCACTCACTTACAGACGTGTTGTGGTAATGGCGGAAGTAAAAACAAAATAATAGCCGTAATTGTGATTATAGAATTATACAAAATGGCCATGCTATTGTGGAGAGACATAAACATCGTACTCCTTAAATCTTTCCCAGTCCCATGATACACATAATGGGTCATGGTGATTGTTAGTGATCCTGTTAAAACGTTTACTGCTAATATGCTAACAAATGAAATGCTGATTGCTGTAAACTTCAAGCTCTATAACATTTTTTTTTTTCTTAGCCATTATTGTCCCACTGCTGGGCAAAAGCCTCCCTACACTCTTTCCACCTCTCTCTGTCCAGAGCTTCCAAGGACCAATCTTTCTTAAAGGAGTCCAGCTCATCCCGCCATCTCCGTCTGGGCCTGCCGCGATGTCGTTTGCCGCTATAACATTAACATAATTTAAAAGCTTAAAATAACAATAATTTTTTTTTTTTATTTATTATTTATTTATTTATCACAAACACTGCTATCATTACAGGAAAATTCCTAATGCGGTAGCGTGGTCCTTAATTAAACTATCTTAAATAACATAACACATACAATATAATTTTTGTGAATTCATTCAGAGAGCAGGAAAATAAATCGATCCTGTCAGCCGTGTCATTCAGTGCGTGCAAGGCGCGCGTCAGTGGCGCTTTGCTGAGCAAGTTGGTTCGTGCGTGTGGCACAGCTAGTAATTATATGCTTATATACAAAAAAGGAGTGGAAATAATCACATGGCGTCAAAAAATTCGTCCGCATCGGTCTCAAAAGGAAAAGTGCCCAAAAGCCTGACAGCATTGCCACGTTGTATGGCAATGCTGATTCTTTGGCCAAAAAATAGGCCAGCTCTCTGATCACTTGAAGATTCCACCAACCACTTAGCGATGTCTCGAAAAACATATAGCTCTATTCTATAACTGTAAGATATTTAATTTTGAGCTTTGCATTAAAAGAATTTTGTTAAAATTCTTATCTACATCAATTTGCAAGTCATCATTAAAAACACTTGTGGCTCTTCTAAAGATACCGGTATTTTGAAATAAATTAACGGGTACTTTAATGTACTGTTATAAAACAATAAGTAAACACCTAGTTATGTACCAAATCCTTATTAATAGAAAACATACCATTAATTGTTATAAAATCCGTTTTCGTCGTGCTCTAAAAATTTAGAATGCCAGTATCACAGATGTGAACAATGAAATTACATTGTTATGAAGTTAACGGATTCTACGATGGCACACAAGACTTGAATTAAGCTATCCTATTTCACATAGCAGAAAAAGTCGAAATGTGTACAAAGTTCAGAATTCTACTAGGTATTGTTTGACTTTATATGTAGTTTTGAAAAATCTGCAAGTTTTGTAGCAGAGAGCAATTACAACTAACTTATAACTTCAAGAAGTGAATCTGATTCATGATACCCTTTAAGAAAAGTAAATAAGACTACCTTTGATTGATCACTTTATGAGAGAATCAAGTGCATCCTTTGCAGAACAATCAGTCGGAAAGAAAAAACTGATTTATTACAAAAACACCTTTTTTTTAAACTGTCTTGACTTTACGCTTCAGATACTTTGGTATATAATAAATATTGGTTCTGAGGCTTTAGCGAACAATCGTCGACAGTAAATACGTAATTTACATCTTTTAAACAGGCTAACTAACTTAACTTGGAAAAGAAAACACTCGAAAGGATTGCAGTCACAACTTATACAGCGTTGATATAAGAATTAAAATTGTATGGCAGTTTGTTAAGCAAACCTTTCAGAAAACCGTCGGTGGATCCCCCAGTCATGGCTTTTATTTCGTTTGGATAAAGTTTAAAATCGTGTAGCGTTTTCTTTATTTTTATTTTCAAACAACACATGTGTGTTGTTCGACAATGTGAACAAATGAGTTCTTCTCGATTGTTACCGCCGTTGTTCTGGGGCAGTTTGGTAGGTAATACCTCCATGACGGATTGTCCATGGTGATCGCATTTCATGCCCGCTTTGAATGTCAACGTGACTAGCACGTTAAATTTCTACTCTTCAAGGTTGGTTAAAGCCAGCTCTTTTAGTGGTTTTATGTTCAGTTTACAGCTACTTTTGTCTACATTTGTAAACTCGTCAAGTAATAGCGCTTTAACCTCGTTACGAACAGCTTGGAAGGCTCAACGCATTAGACGGTCCAACAGATGTCAAAACTTACTCGTATTTTTAGGGTTCCGTACCCAAAGGGGATAACGGGACCCTATTACTAAGACTAAGACTCCGCTGTCCGTCCGTCTGTCTGTCTGTCACCAGGCTGTATCTCATGAACCCTGATAGTTAGATAGTTGAAATTTTCACAGATGATGTATTTCTGTTGCCGCTATAACAACAAATACTAAAAAACAGAATAACATAAAAATTTAAAGGGGCTCCGATACAACAGACATGATTTTTTTGCCGTTTTTATGATAATGGTACGGAACACTTCGTGCGCGAGTCTGACTCGCACTTGGCCGATTTTTTTTAACACGTGACAATCATCAGCTGTTAATTTAACACATAACATAACATCACGCCTGTAATCCCCGAAGGGTTAGGCAGAGGTGTACCCATAGTACACCCACATTTCGCCAGTTATGTTTTAAGTCCCATGTAATAGGGGGCGAGCCTATTAATTTAATAATGTGATAAAAACCGTTGCCCGATACTAAAATGCTATGACGGTTAAGCAAAACAGTTTTGAAGATAGTGGACTATCTACTTATTAAATATATTCGTTTAAAACAAAATAAATATAAGGCGTTCATAAATCATAGATTTCTAAATCCAGGTGGATATAAAAGTAACAGTGTTCTAGAACTTACTGATTCACATGAGAGAGTTAAACTGATCCATGTGTTGGCAACCTCTAATAAGATGATTGACTGTATATCAAATAATAATCAAATAAACAAGGAAACAATATAACTGCCGCAGAGACAGATACGAGATTGAAGCTAAAATATGAGTGAAAGTCATGATAACTTCACAGTTGACACCACAGAACAAACCACAACCGCAGTTTTTTTTGTAAAGAAAGTTAATAATTTAGCAGTAAACCAACGAGATAACAGTTAATTATTCTCAACAGTTATATAAACATAAACTACAATTTTGAAACGCATTAATTCAGAGTTACCAAACCACTTTTTCTACGGTCCTCTGGGTGCCAAACGAGTAACATACAGTAATTCATTTGAACACATGCATGTAATAGCAAGTCGAGAGTAAAAGTATGAACAATTTCGACTTTTGTTTTTATCAATCAATTTGTTTTCAGCGACTTTTAAATCGTTCCTAATTTCTAATAAATCCATTGCGGTTGAGCAAAATCGTCGTTTGTAGAAACACGTCACCTCCAATGCAAGTGGTTTGAAAAACCTGTTAAAATTTCTCTCGTGTTAAATTTCGGCCGGTCCACTCCGAAACCGAGAGCCCGTTCTACTGACACACTATGCACTAACGTTTAATCAAAAATATTGGTAACTAATCGTTCATATGAATCTATTGTTGCCTTCATCACTAATCTGTTGTCATTTTTATCAGTGACGGTACTGACAAGGCCAGGGCCAGCGACCGTTCAGTGCTTTACGCTAAGTTTTTGCGGCTTACTGATAGGTGGCACTGATTACTTAAAATTCGCGCTATGGTTTTTATATCTAAAGCGCCATCTCCACGGGCAAAAGAATCGCTGCGATAGTCACGCTGTGGCTGCAAAGTGCCGTGTAGAATTTTTATTGAATTTGATGGCACGCCGAGACTATCGCCACGATTTTCTCACTCGTGGAGATGGCACCTTAACTTACTTTAAAATTAGTCATCAGAAACTTTTACTCATCATCATTACCTGCAACAAGAAAACAGACAGTTATTAATATTTTCATGGTTATACGGTTTATCAAATATCGTATTCCCTATGTTGTCCATACTAATGTGTTAACGAGCATTTATAATTTTATACTAAAACACAAATTATTATCGTTACAGAAATCACCCGAGAGCGCGAGCGCGCATAACATCATGGGCCAGGAACAGTCATACGCGCACGCTAGCGGCACGCAAGTGAGACGGTACAAGGATAAGTACGACGAGCCCCTGCAGTACCGGAGCTCACCCGTCGACTACCGAGCTAACGAATTCGACAAGGACTACAAGAGACACAAAGCGAGGAGGAGCGCTGACAGCTTCAAGAGCGACAATTCCTCAACAGAGAGCAGCGGCTACAGGAGCGGCTCCAGCGCCTGCGAATACCGCTCCGACAGATCCTCCAAAAGCGACTACTACTGCACGTCCTTGTACAAAAACGAACACTACAAAGACGTCAACAAAGAACTCTATAAACCCGTCAAACTTCACAAAGAGAAGCGATACAACACGCTACAAATCTTCGACGCCGACAAAGACGAACTGAAGAGCGCGCGACTCAAAAGCTATCTTAGCGAAACAGAAAAGGCGACGAAAACGACGCCCACGAAAAAGCCTGGCATTAGGAATTACACACCTAAAATTCTTTCAGAAGAGGACCAAAGAAAGAAAAGCCAGCATTGGATTTAAGAGAGCTAAGACTAGTAGGCTAAGTTGTAAATATTAGTTTAGCGGTAGATGAGTTGTAAGGGCAGCCATGGAGGCGGCAGGAGCGCTGGCCAGCTTGGCACCGTCGCCCATCACCGTATTGGGTCTGATACCACTCCTGGCACTCGGGATCACGTACTTCAGATACCAACAATTCGACCCAGAGTCTTATATTACGGATGTCAATACTGTAAGTATTTTAAATATCACAGTGATAATTCGTAACAAGTAAGGTTATTTCAGTTAAAGAAGTGCATTTTCATATAACAACATAACATCACGCCTGTTTTCTCCAAAGGGTTAGGCAGAAGTGACCTATAGCGTATTTTCATTACTTTTTATAAAAAGGTAATAGGTACAACAAGATATTAATTGTTTCTGGTTGTTAATGTTTGAACTATTGACATGATAAGAAAATGATACTAATGCATACATACATACATAAACTCACGCCTTCTTCCCATGGGGGTAGGCAGAAACTACAGAACGCCACCTGCTACGATCCTTACATAGTCCTTTTGCCTCGTTTACGTTCATACATCTGGTCATACACGCACGCCGGTTGCGAGTACTACGCACCTGGCCTTTCTGAAGAACATCACCAATAATACTAATGCAATTAAAATATAATAATGTTATCTTTAAATGTTTCAGTTGTTGCCGATCTACGACTTCGTGATAGTCGGCGGCGGTTCTGCCGGCGCAGTGGTTGCGTCGCGGCTCTCCGAGATCGGCAACTGGACTGTGCTGCTCCTGGAGGCCGGTCAAGACGAAACTGAGATCTCCGACATACCCGCGCTAGCGGGCTACACACAGCTCTCCGATATGGACTGGCAGTACCAGACCACGCCTTCAAACAACCGCTCCTACTGCCTCGCCATGAACGGCGACCGCTGCAACTGGCCCAGAGGCAAGGTACTCGGCGGCTGCAGCGTGCTCAACGCGATGGTGTACGTCAGGGGCAACCGCAACGACTACGACCTCTGGGAAGCGCTCGGTAACCCCGGCTGGTCGTACGATCAAGTGTTACCATATTTCCTCAAATCCGAAGACAATCGCAACCCATACTTAGTGAACACGCCGTACCACGCCGCTGGCGGATACCTCACGGTCCAAGAAGCACCGTGGCGCACGCCATTATCGGTTACGTTCTTGAAAGGAGGCATGGAACTTGGTTACGAAAACCGTGACGTAAACGGAGCGAAACAGACGGGCTTCATGCTGACCCAGGCGACCATGCGGCGCGGCAGCCGCTGCAGTACGGCCAAGGCCTTCCTCAGACCTGTCAGACAGAGAGACAATCTGCACGTAGCTCTAGGTGCCCAGGTTACCAGGATTCTTATCAATCCTGTTAAAAAGCAGGCATACGGAATAGAGTTCTACAGAAATGGTCAAAAGCACAAAATTAGAATAAAAAGAGAAGTGGTTATGTCCGCAGGAGCACTAGCGACACCTAAAATAATGATGTTAAGTGGAATTGGGCCAGCGGACCATCTAAGAGAACATGGTATTCCTTTGGTAGCAAATCTAAAGGTAGGCCATAATCTGCAGGATCACGTTGGTCTCGGTGGTTTGACTTTCGTTGTCAACAAACCAGTTACCTTTAAGAAGGATCGTTTCCAGACATTCAACGTTGCTATGAACTACATTTTATACGAAAAAGGACCGATGACGACTCAAGGCGTAGAGGGACTAGCATTTGTCAACACTAAATATGCGCCACCGTCTGGCAACTGGCCGGACATACAGTTCCACTTCGCACCCAGTTCAGTTAATTCTGATGGGGGAGAACAGATTAGAAAGATATTGAACCTAAGGGATAGAGTGTACAATACTGTCTACAAACCAATAGAGGACGCTGAGACCTGGACTATACTTCCATTACTGTTGAGACCGAAGAGCTCCGGTTGGGTTAAACTGAAGAGTCGCAACCCGTTCGCTGCGCCGTCTATAGAGCCGAATTACTTCGCGTATAAGGAAGATATCAAAGTTCTAACAGAAGGTATAAGGATAGCGATGGCTTTGTCGAACACGACAGCTTTCCAGAGGTACGGGTCGAGACCGCACAACATTGCTATGCCTGGATGTCAGCACCACGTGCTGTTTAGTGACGAATATTGGGAGTGCAGTTTGAAGCACTTTACATTTACAATATACCATCCTACTGGGACGTGCAAAATGGGTCCGAAGCAGGATATAGACGCTGTGGTAGACCCGAGGTTACGTGTCCATGGCGTAGCTAACCTGAGAGTTGTCGACGCCAGTGTCATGCCCACCATCATAAGTGGGAACCCTAACGCTCCTGTTATCATGATAGCTGAAAAAGCATCAGACATGATAAAAGAGGACTGGCTTGTATTATGACAGTGTTAAATTATAGTGGATGAAAAATACTCAGTCATGAACAAAAATAAGTCGGGAGGTGTTGTAGGACCCGGTAGGAAAGAAGTTCTTTTCGCTGTATATTATGTATTAATACAGAGAGATAGCTCTGTATTAAAAAACAAAAGCAAAAGCTTTTGACACTTGAAACTTGAGATCTCGATACTGACTTTTTCGGGCATAACGGTTTTTCGTTACGTGACGATTTTTGCCAGTCAACTCCTACCGCAAGCCGCGTTAAAGAACTTCGTTCCAAAAATTGAAATCATAAATACTCTTTAAAATTAAATATTTTATTGAAAGTAATGTTATTCTCGTTTGTAGGACTGTAAATATATTTTTAAGGTATGCAGTGTACGTAATATTTTAATATTTCCGAGATGTATTGTAATAAAAATTACCATTCGTTGGTACGCTATAAAATAAAAAATAAAGTATTACTTGTGGTTTTATTTGCACAATTCGCATAACTTGGTCACTTGTCGCTATTGAAATAAAATTCATGGTATAGTCATTTCTTTATTAGTACCTGGTAGGCCGAGCTCTCCTCGGGTGAAAATAGAGAATGCTCAATGGTACATTCAAATTCAAAAGTCATTTATTCAAACTAGGCTGAGAATCAGCACTTTTCGAAAGTCATTACATAAGACAGTCCCCCAAAAACGCCCACCATTCACCACTTCCTAGTGCCTTTAGCTGGGAAGAAGAAGTGGCGCAACAAACTCCCCAGCGGCACAGCTGTTTGTTCAAGTTAGAGAAAAATGATTCTATACAATAGTATGCAAAATAATTTACATTACGCAACACAAAACATAATTTAAATGATTAATTATTGGCCATATTTACGCCAATATATCAACCAAAAAGTCGAGAACTATACTCAAGCAGAAATAAAAACTAAACGTAAACAGAAGGGCGTGCCCGCTTACATAAAGCTATATAAAGCTGTAATTGGAAGTTATAAATGATAAACTAGGACCATCGAGGTATAGAAAAGTTCATACTAATTCCATGTTTAATACATACTAATTCCATGCTGTCATGTCATTATTCTAAGGTAGCCATACTGTTCTACAGTTTGGGCGACCGAGCTCTGCTCGGATGAAAATACGGAGAAAACGAATTTTCACAGATATGAGACCAAGTTAGATCGATTTTTCGCCCCCTTAAACCCCTATTTTGCAAGTTTCATCAAAATCGTGAGAGTCGTTTTTGAGAACGTGATTAGAAATATAATATATAAATGGCATAGGATAAAAATGGCTTACGACGCGAGAGACTGCCATTTTGTTTTTTTTTTATATTCTGTATAATTTACTTTAGATACTGACAAACACCTAAGATATTGAGTAAATATTATAGCCTGTGAGAAAATCGTCATACTATACATCGACACGCTGAGAAGGAGTGACATCTGTTGGCGAATAGCAAAACATTGAATTGAGAGCCGTCTCTTGTCGAATAGCTGAACTTACGATACCTAAAGTTAGCGTAGTTCAATTTAGAGCCACTAGATGGGGTAAAATATTTTTAATAATAATAATAATTGTTCTTGATACATTTTGAGGAAACGGTTCAACAAGTCCATATCCATTTCATTTCAGTTATACATTCCGAGTTATTAAATATGGACATCTTGAAATGATCAAATAGGAATTCATCAGATAATATAAAGTGAAGAAGCTCTTGTTCCCGACAGCCTGACATAAAATTCAGATTGATATATTTTCGTTCAGATTTTTATTTTATCAAAGCAAACTATTTTGTTTAGGTACACAAGTAATGCTAACAAGATTATTACAGAAGATTATGACATATAAAAGTGATAAAGATTTCAAGTTTAATATTAAATCTGGTGTTTTAATCAACGTAATAAAATTCCCACTTATTACCTACGACGTCAGATAAGTTCCTGTACACATCGCTTTCATAATATAATAAGTATTCAAATGAACCTAGATGTCTAGTTTTATATGTCATCGGATTTACATAAACTGCTTCGAAGGTAGAGTCAAGTACATAAGTATTATCTACATTAGGAGAATGCTCATCAAGTATAAAAAAAAAACCCATAGCGAACAGATACATATACGATACAAATGTTTACAGAATGATTGCACTAAATATAACTAAAATTCTGAGTTACATCCTGGGGGCCTACCACCAGCTCAAAGCAGTATTATTTTAATATTACTTCAGTGGGAGAAAGAGATGGAGCTATACGTCCTATAGAGCATCATCACTTTCCCACACTGAAGTAATATTAAAATAATACTGCTTTATGAGCTTGTGGTAGGCCCCCAGGATGTACCTCAGAATTTTAGTGATATTTAGTGCAATCATTCTGTAAACATTTCACTATAAGATTTGATGGCTAAATGTGTGATATTGCTATTTGATTTTCATCAGGGGTGATTCTTTTTTCTTCAAGATATCTTCGATTTGGTTATACCCGACGATATAAATACATACACATATACTCACGCCCATAATCCTATAGGATAAGACCAAATTGTCAAAATCAACTATCCACAGCCCACTTTTTGCTGCTTTTCTGCGAGACTCGCGTGATTAAGTTTCATCTAAGTCACTTTTACGACACGCTGAGAAGTAGGCGTTGGTGCAATTCGTGACCGACACCATACGGCTGTCTGTATCTATTCCCTCTGGGTTTTTTTGAGAATTCTCCAGTATTTGAAGGGTAAAACAGTCAATTTTCTACCTGCAAACTGCAGTTAATTTTCATATTGCAGGATAATTGTGAGGAACCATTCGCGACCATCTGCACATATCTGGAGGCTCTACGGACCGTTCGGACATTTATGACACACGGAAACCGATATGCCTATAGCAGGTACTATCGAAGAAACGCATACCTGTACACTGTAAGGACTATTCTTGCTTGCAGCGCTCGGCCACCATAGTAAGCGAACAATTATTATTTTTTACAAAAAACTTTTTAAAGTCGGTTGTTTATTTTTTGTAACTTTTTTAAATTTTTCCCTTTTTAGTTGTTTACTTGGAAGTTGGTTAAAAAAAGAATCATCGAAATCGGTTGGCGTGATATTGAGTTATTCGTCCATTTGTCGCGCACATACTTAATGCAAATTTAAGACATATGGTTTTCTCATGGATGCCATTGTCAGAATTGGATCAAATTGAAATGGGACCGCACGGGAAGCACCAGCTTTCAAATAAAAAAGAATCACCAAAATCGGTTCACCCAGTCGAAAGTTCTGAGGTAACAAACATTTAAAAAAAAAATAGTCGAATTGAGAACATTCTCCTCTTTTTGAAGTCTGTTAAAAAAAGGTTCGTGTGCACGGTATTTTGTTTTCAAAATGCTTAAATATGCGTTACCCCGATGGTACTTTGTCTGCTATTAACTTTACATGATGGGCTAGGCTCCAGTCTAGCCACAAGGCTACTGCTTATTTGTACAAAATAGTTATCATATTAACGCTAAACCAAGTCATCGTACGTGGCGTTACGCGTACCTACGAGTAACCGGCTGGTTAAACCTACAAGCTACGAGCCATTACACAACATTCAATAAAATCGATCAGGTGTAATTATTAGCTGTTCTAATTTATGGCTATAGGCGCCACCTGCTTCTGACTTGGGGAATTTTAATTTTATTCATTACATTGTACTGATATGCATTTGATTGGTACTTGCTTAATTGAGTGATTGACAACTTTCGGTAGGTTAGAAAGGTGTCGTATTATGTCTCTGCAGAAAGTTGTCACAGGTAAGATTCAAGTTTACACCATGTCCGTAAACCAAGAAATAAGGTTAGAAAGAAGATTTGATTGAGAGAAAGCAAAACTTTTCACCGCATTATCATTTTTCTGGATTTTTTGTAAAAAGCAACCAATAAACTCATCGTTTATAAAAACTCGGAATGCTATACCAATTTTGACCACTCCTTTGTTTCGTAAGCCACGTTGACTAATTATGGTTAATAGAATATGATCTCATAGTAAAATAAATAAATTTACCTATGTCACGAAGGGCCTCCATACAAATACATAAAGGCTGGACTGGGAAATAATATTTGCATTACCTAATAAGTTTGTTAAGACAATGACTGAATTTTAATGTTTTATCTGCGCAGACACCTCAACACTCACACTCACAAACTAGTGAAATGCATAACAGATGAGTAAACTAACACCTCAAGTTATATCACTTTGTATTTAACTAACTGCATCATGCATCATGTAAGAGCTGCATTTAGATTTAACAGAAAGTAAATGAACACTGAGGCTTTGAGGCCAGAGTCTGCATTGCTGGGTGGGTTCATTCAGCTTCACGTGACGAGATGATGATTTTTTTTGTCATGAGTGATTTAATTATTTGTTTTTGGGTTTTTTATGTATTTTGAATTTAATTATCAATGATCACTAACATAGTTTTAAGACCTTTGTAACTAACAATTTATGGACATATCCATTAGTCTGAATTAAATGATTTTAATTTAATTTAATTTAGAACGCTATGTAGTATTTGTATGGAAAGAAATAATATTAGCACATTTTTGTTTAACATCCTTCTTGCTAAACTCTGACGTTGAAACAAAAAGCTTGCGATTTCAGTGTCATTAAAAAACTTAGCAGGAAAAAATAAAAATATTTCATTTAAATATTCATTTATTTATAAAAGTTAATAATATGATCTGTTTTACAGGGAAATCCTATCGTCTTCCATCTTCCACATTTCTCTATTAGAAGGTTGTTCTGGCCATTTTCCAAAAAAAACAAGTAAAATTCTGTATCCAATCTGTACTTCGGGCAAAACGATATATTTTGTAATTGTATGCGGCATATATATTTCGAATTGTTGCAGAAAACCAAAGCCTACATCAAAATGGCGTTTATGCAGTTACATGGTTGTATCGGAACACGGAAGTTTTCATCTGTGACCCCACAGGTCTCTGACTATGGTGGTGACTAGGTGAGGTCTCAGAGGTCAAAAAGCGTCTGATTTACATGACGACAAAGATGAGAGATAATATTATATCTATAGACGTGCTGTCGCATAACAAAAAGTCAGGAACTTTACAAGTTTATTACAGAGATTATTTGAATATAAGATAAGATTAAAATGGCCAGCAAGGGTGTAGGCAAGTCTGAAAGACACTGGGTGTCCACAAAGCAGATATTCTGGGATACATATCATTAATATCCCCTTGCCGTTATCCCAATGAATTTGTGGTCGCCGCAGTGTCCATACAGCTCTAAAAGCCGATACTCAGTAGTCACCTCCTTTCTAGCTAAATCAATCGTTTCTCCGCATCACATCAGACTCTGGGATACAATCAAGTAAGTCACAAGGTAGAGATGAGACAGAATAGGTAGGTCCTACTAGTATGACAGCTGATAGGGATGATTGGATAAACCAGTGTTTTATGGGTCGTTCTTCTTTTTTATCGGCAATGAATTGGTGTTTTTCAGTTTTTCGAGTTTTTTAAATGACAATATTTTGATTTCAGTTTTAATTTTTTTTTTTTTCAGATGCATGTAATTTTCCTTTGGATCATTTAATCTTTGTTTTCATGCCCATAATATTGTTTGTTTTATGGTGATTTTCGAGAAAACACAGTGACAGAGTGGTCCTTTTTGGGTAGGACATCATTATGAATTATTACTCTGTCACAGTATTAAATGAAAAATAAACACATGCAAAAAAATAATTGGTTACAGAAAGTTAAAGATTGCATTGACAAAGCGATGAAGATGTAAATTCAAACAATGAAAACATAATAATTCATACTCTAATATGACACAAAATGAGGTGAGAGACGACCATTGTCGATGAAAAAGAAGAACGACCCTTATGTGAAAAATAATAGAACAGCAACAATAATTGCTACTCATAATGAAATAAATAAGGAACATACAATTAGAAACCATTAAATCAATTCGTTCCTCGATGTGGTCGTTATGATCCATTGAACACATTACTGAGTATTGAGTAAGCTGTGGTAATCAACACAGAGTACTCATTGATTTATTTTTACTCATTAGCTCAGTGGTTCTCAAACTATGGGTCGCGACCATCAGGTAGAATGACAGCTCACTTCATGCACACTTCTTCGCCAAGTTTTCACGTTGAGACATTAAAAATAGACGACAGGTCTCTATGCCCTACACCTACTACCGTACTGCATATTTTCTCTTTATCAACCTCTACGACAAGGCAGCGTTTACAGGAGAGAAGGAACCATGCGCCATTAAAAAGTTGCAAATATTGTCTCCAAAGTTTAGGTAAGTGTCTAAGAGAGTAGGTGAACGATTTTATGCTAAAACATCGCTCCCCATTTCTTCTAGCTGGTGACAGTGGCAGATAAGACTTTTTTGTGAACCAAATAATTCTCTCAAATCAAACACTAGCTAGAGATTAGTCCTAACGTACCTACATAAATATTCTTGAAACTCAGCTGCAAAAACTCAATGTAATTAAACCCATTGTATTACAAAACGGTTCATATTTTGAATTTCAAATTAATCGTTTCATGTTCTCCACCTGCGCGGAAGCATCACACCGCGTCGCTCCGCAGCGCGACCAACAATGCGCCCGCGCTCACGTACTCCACCTTATGTAACACGCACACATATTCACAGGGTTCCGCATAACACCCGGTGCACACTCTCGTAGGACTGACGTTGACAGACACTCGCGTACACTCCGATTTAAAAAAAGAATTACTTGGGATGTATCTGGAACCGATTTTGAAGCTCTATCACCACGTCATGAATGAGGAGAAGATGCTGGGCCAACACTAGTATTGTGAAGGAATCGGCTGCCAATATAAACATCAGCTAATGATATTTCTCAACTATTAGTGATTCAAAGCAGCTGTGCATGAAATTTGGTTTGAGCTTTCCATCACCAGAGTAAGAGATCCAGGGAGACCCGTCAAAATATGATTCAGTTGAAGTCCAATATCAGGTTCTAGCGTACACCTTCTACTTGTGCCTCTTCATCGCTTATGCCGTTAGTACATTCCTAGACCTTCTCGATTTTTCTTGGTCCTGAGGAAATCACACCATGTAAATCCCTGAATTACTTATCAATAAAGAAGTAATTTCTAATAATATTTCTTCAAGTTTTTTTAGATCTCTGCTACGCGCTACTTAGCTCTACTTATCCGTTCGTGTGTAATCGGAATTAGCACACCGGTTTGAGTCGTTCATTTAAATTTTTTAATCATTTCAATTTCCCCATTACAAAATTTGCCGGTTAGAGCTTACATTTGCTACAAATTCTGACTTAAATCAGGAAAATGATGACGTAATCTGATTGCAGCAATCTTACTCATTATGTATACAAATATGGTATCCAAATATGTGTGTTAGTGGAAATAGATACCATTGTAGGAAGGAGGTTCGACATTAGATAGGTAGTTAATTCGTTTCGTTCCTACTTGCCAAGGTTAAGTTCTGAGTTGAGCTACACGATTACTGACAAATGCTTATGTCTGGATTTTTAAGAGAGACTTTGACCCCTGAGGTTGTTGCGCCATTTCTTGTCAGGGGTAGTCAGTCAGATAGGAAATGTCAACTCCAACCAGCTTTTTTGAAGTGAAAACTTGTTTAGGCGCGTTGGGCATTTTTGAGATGGGAAAAAACAATTGAACTCGCGACACCGTTACCGACACCTCATTTTGTAAACGCGATTCTACTCTTTATTATATATTACATTACGGATCGATGTTCTATGCAAGTATTTTTACTTTAAAGGTTTTGGTTTTTTTTTCGTAAACGTGATTGTGCTCTTTATTTAGATAAGGTTACGGACCATTGTTCTATAGAAGTATTTTTCTTCCACCAAGGCGACCTTGTTCAAGTTTTCACTTCTGTCGGCACTCCCGGAGTGCCACTGTTTTTTTGTTTTTTCTTTCCATTTTACAAAAGATAACATACAATAGGTCACAACATCATCGAAACGTACATTATAACTTAATTTTCAAGATAACTATTATCTACCATCAGAAATGTTTTAGAAGAATAAGAACCGAATCTTATGATATTTTTGAATTTCAACCCAGTTTTCTTAAATTCGCAACGCTTTGACTTTTTTAAACCTACACTATCTACAGTATCATCATCAGCCTATAAATGTTCCCACTGCTGGGACACAGGCCTCCTCTCTGTGAGAGGGAGTAGGCCGTAATCCACCACGCGGGCCCAGTGCGGGTTGGTAGATGTCACATGTCTTCAAAACTTTTTTAAACCTACACTACCTACAGTATACCAGGCGGTTATCATCAAGCTCTCTCCCAAAAATGTTAAATCGAATTGCACACGACTAGGTGACCGCTCAAACTGCCTTTTCAGACCCAGTACTGGTGACCTACTAATTAACTGAAAGGTTAAGTAAAACAAATGCAAGTTGTATATTACTTGAACTGTAAGTTACTTGTTGTTGCATGCATGCCCCTTATTCAAACTGGACGGCTAATTTTTACGCTTCATATGTTTTCGCTGTCATTATCAATACCAATAACATAATTTATAGAAATATCAATAATTGTATTGAACGAAACTGGTTCAACTGTTTTGGAGAATAATTATACAGACACAAAAATAGATACATACGCAATGTATTGGCACTTTTATGGGTAATAGGAATTTAATTTCCTACAAGTACAATTATAATAGTTAAAATTTAAAAACCCCCGACTCAAACATTTCCTCATTCCTCTTTCCTACTCCATCACAAGAGCCTGTTCATTGAGATCATTTCAATGAGCCCAAACACGATACCTGTGCTGTAAGTTGGTAAGGGAGTTGGGTATCCTGCAAATTCCAGGTGATGCTGCAGCGTCAGTTCAAGGTTGTTATGTTCTTCTAATTTCATTGAAGTAACAGAATACCAAATTTCAAATCGATCAGACCGGGGAAGATACTCACATCCATTCATCAACTAGAAAAGAGCTGATAATCTTCAAACGGCTGAACCAATTTTGATAAAACATGTCTACGAACCATTGCTAACAAACCTGCTTTCAAATAAAAAAACCGCATTCAAATCGGTTCACCCGTTTAAGAGCTACGGTGCCACACACACATAGCGGTCAAACTTATGACACTCCTCTTTTTGCGTCGGGGCTTAAAAAGGAATTTACACACCACTTCATATTTTTCAAGTCCACTCAAGAGAATGGACCTCATTTTATTCGCAGTTCTAAGAGCAATAGGTAATAAACAACACATAGAACATTTTTAACACCTTCACCATTATTACATAAAAGCTACAAATTATTACAAAATACAACAATTAATCAAATCGTAACTAGACTCTGCCATATCATCAGTAACCTCAAAATCTGTATACATATTACAATAACTAGGCTGTTTGCATTCCCCGGACATAGTTTCCGCAATCGCACTGCTCACTATACACTTACAAAGGATCACATTACAGAAGTTTTGTATTACCTGACGTAATGGAATTAAGTATGAGTTTCGTGGCCCTATTTCCTATTTATCACGTCCGCTGTGAACAGGCTGTGAGTATTTATAAATGGTACCTTTAGAAATGTTATTTTAACAAGCAAAAAGAGCCATAGAACATTTCCGTGACCGACTGATTGACTGAGAAATAACGCTCAGCCTAAACCACTGAAGAAAGACTTGGGTGTAGAGATGTAATTATGGAAGGATATTTTGAGAATCCCCGAATTTGTTTCATTTTGACAGCTCAACAACATTCATTGCGTTATTTACGTTGTTGAGCAGATTTTTGTTCCAACATTATGAAGCAGTGGATTAGAAATCTGTTTCAAATCGAAACAAATCGTGATTGATCGTGTATACGCAATTTGCATACTGGTTTTTGCTACGATTGTTTTTGTTGTATTCATAGGCTTTTTTTTTTGGTTTATTTGATTATGTGCTTATTTATTTATTTAGTTTTTTAAGTATACAAATTATGTATTAGGTATGTTGAAACTGTTTGTACTCTCCGTCACTTGTCTTTAAGGGTTCATTAGAAAACCAGCGTCAGACAGCATTTATCTGGCATTAATGCTCAAATGAACCTTTTTGGCGCAGCCGTGAGGCACACACTATTATTTTTAACCGACTTCCAAAAAGGAGGAGGTTATATGTTCGTCGCGTATGTTTTTTTTTTTTTCTTTTTTTTTATGTATGTCCACCGATTTCTCCGTCAATTGTGGACCGATTTTAAAAATTCTTTTTTTGTTTGAAAGGGTGTGCTCTGGAATTGGTCCCATATAAATTTTATTAACTTTGCTTGGATAGTTTTTGAGTTAGCTACAAAATACGTTTTTTTTTCCACTTTTTATGTAGATGATATGATAAGTTTCTGTCACTGGTAGCAGGTAGTGGTATTCGAATGTGTGGGGTAGGTACCACAACTAAAAAGTGAAAAATAAAAACTTTTTACAAAAAACAACCGACCTCCAAAAAAAAACACTACAAAGTGAAAAATAACTTTAATTTCGGAAGTCGGTGGCAAAAAACGAAAATACAAAACCCAAGACACCGACTTCCGAGATTAAAGTTATTTTTCACTTTGTAGTGTTTTTTTTTTTGGAGGTCGGTTGTTTTTTTTTTTTAAAAGTTTTTATTAAAAACATTTTATTTTTTATTTTAACTGTGTTATTTGTGTTTTGTGTTTCACGAACTGTGTCCAAATAAATGTTTTTCTTTTTAACTGAATCCGAATCTCCATCCCTGAACTTGTCAAATGTGGGGGTTGAATTTCGTATGCAATCGAAGAGACGGATGTCGTCTGTGTGAAGGAGAATCGGAATGAAGAAGTGCAATAAATCTAACAAGCAAAGCTGCATCGTAAATATTCGCAGTTCATTCACCTGAGGATAAGTGTTGCGAATATTATGCAAGAGCTATATTTTCATAAAATATACAACAATTGGTCGTTTAAACCGTAATATAACACGAACAATACGCGACAGTTTGAGAGCACGCGCCTGTGAAAGCTTTTTACACTCACATTGTGGGTCCACGGCCTGGCTCGGTGACGTAAGCGGCCTTATTACCCACAACTTTCGATTTCTGGATGAAGTCGTGTTTGCTTCCTTTCCGGATGTTTGTAATCTTCTGGAAAGTTTTTAAATCTTCACGATTTAAAACTTAAGTTACTGATGTTACATGAACAACATTACAATGTTGATAAAAATTACGTCCTTCCCTCTGAACGCACAGTATATTACTTGTGCGAAGTTATAAAAACGAGCATTACAGTAGTCGCATTTATCGTGTAACATTTGACTAATTGGCTGACTTATATATCATCATCACTATCACCGTCATCGTCATCATCATCCTATTTACAACCTCTCGGAAAATGGGTTGGTACCATCTGACGACCAACTCTAGCACCGCGCGCGCTCATTGGTCAAATCAAATAGCGCGCGCTTCCCCGACTTCCTGTTACACACTTCCGTCCCTTTTCACGAAATCACTCTCACAGATTTGATTATTCAGATTTTGTTTTTGATTGCAGGAAAGCGAGAGGAAACATGTTCGATCCATCTCTTATTCGACATTTTGAATTAATATTTCATAATCGAATATAGATTAACGGTTATCGATATTCTGCTAATCGATTTACAAGCTCCGTATGATGTGTGTTTATTTTTGAACAGCGCATTGATCTGTATGGCCGGGGGGTCGATGTCGTAAGCGGCCCGATTACCCACAACTTTCGATTTCTGGATGAAATCGAGTCTGTTTCCTCACTAGGCGCTTAGCGAGTGACAACCTTGTGGGAAGTGATATAACTTCGAGAAAGAATATGGAATAAGCCTCAGGCATCTTATCCATGAGGATTTGCTTTATGGACAGTAATAACAACAACGGACATGAAAAATAAGCTCAATAAGAGTTACAGCCTCGTAAGCCTGGCAACCTGAAGATGTCAATGGTAGACCAAATGCAGAAAAAGGAGAAATTCGATTTAGAGACACTATCACCATTTGTCTCTAACTTTGGCTGAAAAAATAGACTACTTCATTTTTTGTTTTAAATGCTTGTGAAGAAAAGGGCTTTGAAGATTCTGTCCAAAATCAACACACGAGTCAGGAAACATGATAACTCAATTAAAATAAGAACCGATATTCTGTATTTCACAATCAATGCTGGAATTAGGTCGATCGCATCGTTTTGCAACGATTACGTGTGCGATTTTCGTCACATGCATACCTGACCGGTGTCGTCGATGTCATCGGTATACTGACACACCTCGCGTCACGTCGGCTTTGTTTTTATGACCACAGTCATGTTACCACATCTGCCGCAACGTTAGACAAGAGTTTAAGTTCATGATCTACTTTTCTATTTGTTTGCTCTTGTTTATCTTTCTGATTTCTGTTTGTGCTGTCGAGTTTTTGGTTTTGTAATGATCAACAAACAACCTCAGCTATTGTTGTGGGAACAATATTAGTTGTGGCATTTGCGTTTCTGAATATAAATATTTATTTTCTTTTGCAGAGAAATCTTTGTTCGCCATGACTTCAATTGCTTCTGCTTATTTATTTACATCTATTATACATTAACAAAGTCACTTCAAATATTCTAAACCATTGTATCCCAGAAAGCATTTATTCCTTAATTCTCCAGAAATTCAAAGGAAAGTGAAACTGCATCCATCAAACGATTAAAACCCTACAAACTATGATATGCAACAAGTAACAACGTACTAAAACAACAATTAAGATTAGCGCTTATGAATGAGTCCCACGTCATTCATAAACAAATAATTTCACTATTGTTGAGGAAGTACCTCTAAGACTAAGTACTGAATATAAAATGAAAGAAGCAAGCGGAAAAACACATCACACGAGAGAGGAACTGATGTTGATGAGTTCCTTGATGGACTTACTGGCATAATTTTACATATATTATCATGATTTATGACTATTGTGATTTATCCTATAAGTCTAGCTGTAGATTGTTAGTAAGGATAGAATCCAGCGTTACCACGTTATTAGAAAAGAAATAGAATTTGGGTAGGAGCTTCCAGATTTGCGAAATTCTATACGATCAAAGAGCCTTTTGCTTTTTCAAGAAACAAAATATCTAAGTGAATCGAAAATAAACGTTTGAGGGTGAAGCTGGTGACATAAGTTACTTAGATAAGTTATTTTAAAATAAACTTCGTTATTACAACGGAAAATACCCGGTAAATAAATCACCTACTTATAACATTAACAAGGTATGTTAATTACACAAATAGGATCACATCTATCAAGGTATCAATGTCACAGCTCTCATTATACAACGGAATGATTACAGCATTTACAGCAGATACAATGTCGAATTTCATCAAACAAACCATAACATACCCCGCGACCCACAACTCCACATAAGCCACCTCGTAACACACATTACGAATTATCTGCAGGCCGGGGAGCGCGTGGGGCGCCCGCACCGACCAGCGCACGCGCAGCGCCAGTCCACCACGCGGAGTCGCGTCGCGCAGCTGTCGCGAGCCAACCGGAACACTACCCACAAATTACGTCAGTTCTATTTTTTTAACTAAAACCTCCTTCTCTAACTCTTCTATCAATCAAATGTGAAAAAAAAACTGCGTCCTGAATTTCAATAGCTGTTCGTTTCGTGACTGACTTCAGCGATTATATCGTTTCCAGTCATTCTACCTGTAATGTGGTGTAATAGAGCCTTATCTAACGTAGCGTAATACGACTGGTTAATCTTGTCGATTATTGCATAACGTCATATTCCTTTTTCACCCTTGGATTGACGTAAGAAGTTAGCGTGTGTTGTGATAGGTCATGTAATTTCATCGGTACTGTAGTTTCACGTAGACGTCTGTACTCGTTATCGTGATAACATCTAACAATAAATCGAGATCGCGATAAGGTCTTAGAATTTCTCGCTAACTTGGTGTTGAAGTTAGTAAAAGCTGGGAGCGCTAAGTTACATAAGCGCATGTACTTATGAAGCTGTGAACTTATTTCCTAGCTTCATTGAAAATTTGTAAGACGACAATACTGGTCGCTGTAATTAATTTGAATAACAGGTTTCGTGAGAGTGTTCAAAGGCATCAATTACTTCCTTGACTCCTATCATCTCAAAATATTCATCTTTAATCTTTTTTCGACCAGTTCCTCATCGCTATGTTAAATTCGCATCATACTTTTGTTTTCTTTTGGTTCTATTTGAGTGATCTAATGTTGCTTTGGCGTGACCTGTCAAATTGTAATCGTTGCTAACCTATTACGTCAAAACAACGGTAATAGCTTCTCCAGCATAATGCTAATGATTGGGCGTAATTAGCTGTATTTACTATTATATAACTGCTATGTTTAATTCTTCTGACGCAAGCCTCTAACTGGAATATATTTACTTCACCTTTATGACATCCAACCTTAATTGCTCGGAGCTGCAAATTAAGCTGAGCTAATTAAATAATTACAGCCCTAATAGTCTATAAAAATTGTGTTAACGTTGCGTTTTACTACACAAGAACTAACAAGAAACAATTTTTTTTTAATGCCAATTCCAATGATTTGCTCTAAAAATTAGTGGCGAGTGCATCCAGTCGATCACAATAAAAACTCACAAAACTTAGAAGAATGCAAAACTCTTCAATACTGTAATGACAAAGATTCACCAAAAGCAGGAGAGACGATTATAAACTGACAGCTACTTAATATCACCACACATAATACCACTTCTTATAGTGTCACTTTTTCTAATTATAGGTTCGACATTCAAGTTCAAAGTGCATCGACAGTGCGTGAGAAAAATTGTCACAATACTCATAACAAGACGCATTACTTTCGACTCGTAACAAGAGATCATTCGCCTGCAGTGTGCTGAGCCCACTGAGTCTAAGTCAAAGCCAGTAAGGCTACCGGGGCTACTAAGGCTACTGTACCTGCTGAGCCTGCCGACTACCAGTGAGTGCTGATCAGTGAACAGTTTGATGGTGTGACCCGTGATAGTGAAGTTACTGTAGAACTTATATCGCGTGTTGGACGAAAATCGAGAGAAATGAAGGTGAGTTTGATTTTTGTTGTTTGAATTGTTGATCTATTTATAAGTTAGTCTAAAAAAAAATCAATAATCAGGATGCAATGTGAGTTAATTACAATTTGGAAGGAAAAGCTATCGAGGATGAACATTTGTGAACTAGACTTAGATAACAACGGGACAGAGTAAATCACAAAAATTTGTTTGTGTTTGTATAATATTTTTTTCTGGAATTCATGACAAAGGTTTCTGACAAGAGTTTAGCAATGTTTCTATATGATGGATATTTCCCAGATGCTAAAACGAATTCAACAGACCGTTCATTCGTTTTAACAGACCAATTATCCATTGAATAAACACAAAGTCACAATTTTATCAAAAACTCAAGTTACGTGGTCAAGTTTAAGCAACCAAAAACATAATCTATTTATTTACAAAATTTCTTCATCGCGGAAAGAATTCGAACGTTTTTTACGTAATTAATTTCACATTCTCACGTTTTTTGAGAGTAAACAAATTGTTATCTTCGCACAGATTACTGCAAGCCGCGAACCATGGCATTGCACAATTTGATAGGTGTTATACGTTATACTAAAAGATATTCTGTGTCATAACATTAAAATAAATAGCAGTGTGCCAAGGCCGGTGAATATCTAAACCAAATAACCAAACATTGCAGTGTTATTGTGAAATGCAGTGGTTTTGTTGCTAACTCGTCTACAGTGCTAAGTGACCAGTGGATTCTGAATTCTTTTAGCGTTTTTTTGGTAACCAAGTTTAAATTACGAAAACTTATTAAGAAATAGGACGATTCAAGGTAGACCTTGTATTTAAGTCACGTAGCAAAAGCTTCGTGTGAAGTGACATCAATATCAAATCTGCCTAGCTTTTTCCCAACTATGTTGGTGTCGGCTTCCAGTCTAACCGGATGCAGCTGAATATCAGTATTTTATATGGAGCGACTGCTTATCTGACCTCCACAACCACGCGACACGTCGCATGTCGCGCT
The DNA here is from genome assembly GCA_963680765.1 of Agrochola lychnidis. Lineage (NCBI taxonomy): Eukaryota > Metazoa > Arthropoda > Insecta > Lepidoptera > Noctuidae > Agrochola > Agrochola lychnidis. The sequence goes on along the minus strand of OY796868.1, from coordinate 7,914,540 downwards.
GGTCTGCACAAGCCTTAATACGATACCTCTTGGTAAGACTGGTTGTCAGACTTTCGGGCTTCTGACGACCCGTAACGACTGTCAAAGATCCACGAATGAGCCGGGACCAGCACTCTTCCGATGGATGGACTGTGTGGAAGATGCTATGGTTAGAAAGGGATTACTATTGAAAAATTCTACTACTTCATTTTTGGCATTGGTTGTATAATAATAATTATTTCTTTCTTATCTATTCAGACTTTCAAATCTTCTAAAGCCGCAGCATCTTGCACGTTTTGAAACATTCCATCGTCTATTGCTCAACGTAAGCTTGCAACTTCAGCCAACTAATTTAGTTACTCTGTGAAATCTCTCGTGCATAATGTCTGTTGTAGCTGTTTAACACCTAAACGTAATTAGACTTCAAGTGTGTGTACATAATTTGTTACCATTCTCTAACAAATCAAGTCGCACGTTTACTTCCGACTTGAGATTAATGTTTCGACTAAAATCTTCTCATTAGCGAGGGTAAAAGTGCATGTAAATTGTTGTAAAAACTTGTTACGAGTAATCGAGTGCACAGTCATCATAAAAATAAAAATCTAAGTGTTCAGAGCATTACATTCATCATTACCTAATACAGTCAATCTTAGGTGAGTAGGTATCTAAAAATCTAACTACTAATGATCCAAATTATTAATGTTTATGCAATACTGACTAATCAGATAAGTACCCAGAGGCTGCAGACAACATAATACCATATACTCAATCGCCGCACACAGATAAACCCTGAGAGGTTTTCGTTGTGAGGCTAAAACCAAAATGTAATAGGTTAAGTGTTTTAGAAATAAATAATACTCAATAGAATTTAAATTAAGACATATTCATCTGCAATAATCGCAACTAATAAATACGATAAAATTTATTGAGATCTATATATATTTATGATGTGCTCAGTTATGGGCGCCACACCGCAGTCGGCGCGCGCGCCTGGCGGTCGTTTGATTATGCAAAGCAGATACTTTCATTGCAACATACTGCATAACGTCTTATTTTTGACATAATCTTAAGTAATAAATATGTTTGGATGACTTTCGTAAAGAATTCAGGTAATCAGGATCAGAATCTGCTCAAAAAATATATTGTTTACGGAAATCATCATAATTAATTATGAAGATTAAGACGTATGGACATTGTGAAGCGGTCAAAGCTAAAAGATTTGCCGGATCACCCGTTGTCTTCTTAGCGTTGCGTTGTTTCAACAATTCACGGAAAACACAATAAACCTAGGTGGAAAATCGCAGATACATAATATCTAAAATAAAACGTGTGGCACTCGGGGACTGCCGCGGTAAAGCTATTGCATAGCATTTGTAACCTCCATACTTCCTATTTGTCAACGCTACACTTGGGACGATGACGTGATGACATAAAACAAAAATTACGTTCCCATGACAACATCACGTTGTCATGGGAACCGTCATTACATGGTAGGCGGACTGGGGGGTGTTAGGTTTTATTTTCGTTACGTTACGGAATTTCTTGATTCGGTCGCCGCGCTCAAAGCCCGCGATAAAAGCTATGCAATAGCTTGAAAATTTTAAACACTTACTAGCCAATTGGGATCGCACTATGTTTTGACAAACCAGTGTTCTATAGTTATCTCCTATCTCAACATTTGGATCAATAAAATGGACACTGCTTAGCTGTCAAAATAAACGCGATTCCATTAGCGATTTCGATTATGAGAGTGTTCTCCAATTAGGATATTTGTTCTAATGATCGTTATCTCTAATGTTATCATTAATCAATTGCTCTATCAGCAAATTGTATAGTTACATGCACTGTTAACCGCAGACGTAACTAAGTTATTTTAACAAGGAAGAGCCTTCTGTGTAATGTTTTCTATTATCTTATTGAATATCATTAGCACACATTATATCATCTGATATTTAGGCATCACTTACGGTTTTAGAAAGGGACGCATCAATTAGAATCGTTATTTGAGAAGCTGCGTAATTAGATCACGTATTCATCATTTAAGTATTTGTATCTCAACTCAACAGATGTGTACGAGTATTCCAAGATTTGTTCAACATCGTGAATTGATAAGTTAAAACGTGTGCAGATGCATTTCACGTTTTGTGTACGATATTATCGTGAGAGTCGTGTCTCAATTACGGTCTAAGCTATCAATATCTCCTTGCTTTACTATTTCTTTCATCATCATCATCATTTCAACCGAAAGACGTGCACTGCTGGACATAGGCCTCCCCCAAGCACCGCCACTTCGACCAATTATGTGCTTTCCGCGTCCAGCGGATTCCTGCGGCCTTCAAAAATTCATCGGTCCATCTTGTGGGAGGCCCCCCGTCCCATCCGCGCAGGTCTCCCCCAGGGCTCTGTGGTGTCCCCCCTCATATTCACGCTATACACAAGCGATATCCCTAAAGGTTGCGGTAGGTCGCAGTTGGGTCTGTTCGCAGACGACACTGCCATCTACTTCAAATCTAGATCCCCCGACATTATTCGCCTCAATCTCCAACGCGCAGTCAATAGACTGGCCGCATGGTTTACAAAGTGGCGAATAGAAGTAAACCCTGATAAAAGCCAAGCGGTTCTCTTTACGAAACCGCGTACAAGGCTTAGAAACCCCCTCCCCCGACCAATCACTATGTTCGGCAAGCCGATCCCCTGGGAGAAGCGAGCTAAATATCTCGGTGTTGTTCTAGACCATCATTTGACCTTCGCAGAGCACATAAAGATAGTTCGTTCGCGAGCCGCTTTCGCTCTCGGTAGACTCTTTTACCTGGTGAATGCACGTAGCAAATTGTCACTTAAGTGCAAATTGCGCGTTTACACGGCGTGCATTCGACTAATCATGACCTATGCGGGTGCCGTCTTTGCTCATGCAAAACCCCGTCATATCCATACGATGCAAACAGTTCAAAATAGATTCCTCCATAGGGCCACAGGTTCCCCCTGGTTCGTTAGGAACGAGGCACTCTACCTCGACCTAAAGATTCCCACAATCCACCAATTTCTAAAACGCCTTTCCAAGCGTTTCTTTGAGTCCGCGGCCAAACATCGCAACCCTCTGGTTGTCGAGGCCGCCAGTTATGTCCCGAGTAGAATCAGTCAAGTTCGCCGTCCAAGGCATATCCTCGTAGACCCCGATGACCCCATAACCCTCCTCCAGGAGAGCAATAGGGAAACAAGTACAGTATACAAATACAGACGCCTCCCATCATTCCGACCTCGCCGCCGAGGTCCTTTGCGATCTCGACCGCCGCGCCCCCGAGTAAATAATACTCCCCCCGACCCTTGCTCGAAAACGAGGGGCCAGCAGTTGTTGCAGCTGTGAACGTAGCTTTAAATTCCCCGTCTAATAATAATGATCAAACCCTTTGATCCAGCTCGTCCCATCTTTTGATGTCCTCCCTTCGGATAACGCCCTAAGCCGAGGCTCGTACCCCACAGGGGGTGCCCTTAGCGAGCGTTCATCCTAAGCTTTTTAGCTTAGTTTATGTATGCCCTGGCTGGAGGCTTTGAGTGTAGTAGCTTAAGGCAACCACAGGATTGACCGGTTAAACAGCCACGGTTTTCGGAACCAGCTGTGAGATGCCCTACAGAAAAAAAAAAATGTGGGAGGCCTTCCAACGCTACGACTTCCGGTACGCGGTCGCCACTCCAGAACCTTTCGGCTCCATCGCCATCTGTTTTGCGAGCAATGTGCCCATTGCCACTTAAGTTTGGCAATTCTTCGGGCTATATCGGTTACCTTGGTTCTCCTGCGGATCTTCGTTTCTGATTCGATTACGTATCCTCCTATCACACGGGTCCTGTTTTTTTACCGGCCTTAATTTTCCCATCGGTCCGTGGTCTCTTTTTTCATTCCTAGATCTCAGTATCTGTTGTTCCTACTACCTTGTAGTACAGTGAAAACAACTTCCTGTCAAAGCCGTCCAATGTTAATTTCGTCCGGTAATTTGTACTCTATCAGATGGCACTTCTTCTTCGCTTCGCTCTTGACAGAGCGATCGTGGTCACGATGAAATGAGTCCAATCGCAGGTGTAGTCATAGCTCGCCTCACGATTTCTGTCCATCTGGTTCTGTTCGATGACAGTATGGCACATTCATTAACAGTTTCTTTCTTTCATAAATGGTTTTTGTTTCCTGAATCACTAATAGAATCTGACAAAAATTCGCCAAAAGTTTTTTTGAGTAATGGGAAGTTTTTAACGTGATTTATTTTTCTTTTAACAAGAAATATATACAAACAAAAAAAAGGTTAATAAAAAACTGTAACCCGACTACGGGAAAATAAAAATGATCTAAAAAGTACGAAACAAGCAAATATTTCAGACAGAAATCAAGACATAGGTACAAAAATGGTCAAGGTAAATCCGTGGTCGCATGCCTGTATCATGTTGGTGCCAGGAACACAGAGGCATGCGACGACGGCTTTACCTTGACCATTTTTGTACCTATGTCTTGATTTCTGTCTGAAATATTTGCTTGTTTCGTACTTTTTAGATCATTTTTATTTTCCCGTAGTCGGGTTACAGTTTTTTATTAAACTTTTTTTTTTTTATACTTTTCCGTTTTTACACTTGATAAACGTAAATAAGAGTAGAGTTATTACTCTACTCTTATAATAGTTCAGTAATTAACCTATTTTAAATTCCAATAGCAGTGTATAGTGCTTTGGACGAAACCATAGAGCGATTTATTTCGACGCCAACACCATATATCGATATCGAGCTTCGTAGAAATCCAAAATATAAATATTTCGTTGTACTTGTTTTTCTTCATAAGACTGGAATTACAAATCGGTACTACTTATTAAGATTTGATTAACTGCACGTTGATAACATCTTGCGATACTACGTAGCACAGTCTCACTTTTGCTTGTTTTTAACGATTTAAACATATTTGTTTACTTTGAAAATATAATATTATATACATATTTGTAATGTGCTCGTCAAGACCTTTCTTTTGATACCAAACATGTCATGATCATCCCATTTTAATTTTTTTCGAGGTTAGAAATTTACGTGTAAAGTCCACCAAATTAAATTTAGGGAAAAATTATATGGCCTATGTCACCCGGACCATTATTACGAATCTATTGATACCTCATTCATCAAAATCGGTTTAGTAGTTTAGGCGCTACGGTGGAACACACGTAAAAACAAACATACATACATACATACAAACATACATACATACAAACATACATACATACAAACATACATACATAGACTGCTAAAATCATAACCCTTCCTTTTGGCTTTGCCGTAGTCGGGTAAAAATAAATAACTGAAAAGAGACAAACAAGCTAATATCTATAGAATTTTAGTATCGTAGGCGCCCACAAACAAAAGTTACACCATATTTCAGGTTCTATGTTTTGTCCCCGCCTGCAGTACCAAAATTCTATAGCTTTTTATATCTTATTTTCATTTGTGTTTTTGCTGTCGAGTTTTTTATTTTATTTAAATATTTTGTTTTATTTCAAGCTTTTTAGTTTTATTAATAAATATAGATATATATGTATGTATTTGGAATTAACTCATTACTAGCTTTTATTTGATACCAATATTGTTGTATATTTTTCTTTTAAAAACCTTCCTCTTCTTTCTTTATTTTAATTTGTAGATGCAATATTTATATATTATAAAATCTATGTTACTCCCACAAATAAGATGAATCTAACGACACCTTCTAAAATCAATCAAGCCATTTAGGCTACAGAGCGTGCCAAAGAAATAGACATACATACTTTCGAAAAACATTACCCTCCTTCTGGGGCAGTCGGGTAAAAAGAAGTAAGTATTTATGACTAATGATGTTTCACGTAGTTACTCGTACCTTAGTTGAACAAAAGTGCGTTCTCACAATACAACATGAGCGTAACGAGTGACAAATAACAAACACGACGTAACACATAATAGTTCACCCGGGAAGTGCTCAGTAATGCGTTTACGCAACTATAAAGCGACCAGTCCACGGTTTACCACTTCCAACTTTAAAACTGAGTTTATTTAGTTATTTCAATTCAATTGTATATTTTTGTATCAACAAAACGTATTCATTTTCTACGCAAAGTGTCATATCTCAAAATTTCTTAAAAATTACAAAAGTTTTAGGTATGAGATTTCGCGATTTAGGGTAGTTTTACTTCTTTGCCATCTACATGATGGAAATTTAAATAGAGTCCGCCAAGAATTTGAATATGAATAAATAGAATTCTTGTGATGTCAACAGTTAGGAAACCTAGGAGTGGACCGCGCTTGTTGCGTTTTATAAGTAAAACTTTTTACGAATCAGCTGTTCCGTTTGATATTTTTATTGTTCGTCTTCAATTCATAATTCCATTTTCTAGCATAATTACAATGTCTATACCACCTAAATCATCCTAGATTGCCTTAGGATTTAAACAACATTTACAACTCTACTCTATATTTCGTATAAAAATATAGCAATACAACATAAGAATAAGTAAAAGTGTAATAATCTACGTATTTGTTAAGAAGCGAGTCGATTAGTTCCGTCTATTTTCCGCGCCTGCGCTTGCGTGTTCACCGCGCGGAAACTTAGCGACCCCGCGGTGAGACACAGGTTTTTTACTAGAATTTAAAATGTTGTAATTTTAAAGAGATAAAATATGTTGGTATCAAGCAGTTCTTCTACCTACTCGTTTCTATCATGTTGGCTTGGAAGTGTCGGTAACAAAGGTTATTTAAAAATTGTTAGACGACGGACCTAATTAAGTTTGACAGGTATTTCCATTTGGGTGTCAGCTAAATATCTCATATTTACAACCTGTCTGGAAATTATATCACGTTGTAAAAAAATTGCCTGTTTATAGTATAATGGCATGAAAAAATGTAAATAACATAACACTAAATTATCTCCAAGTGCAAATGTTTGTTATAAATTAACTTAATTGCAAGTCATTTAAAATTATAACTGGCTGTACAAACCACTACGGTTAAAATAAAACGCTTATGAAAAAAATAACGTTATAAACATGCAAATTCTGCGACAATAACGGCATGAAACTTTTTAAACGCATATTTATGGTCCGAAGGAAACAATTGAGTGACGCAACAATGAGGTTAAATAATTGTAAATTAAACAGATACGCGTGCGAAAGAAAAACCGTCGGACGTAAATAATGGTTATTAACAGTGGGCAGGCTTGCCTGACTGCCTACGTGACCGACCGAAATTCAGCGGTGCACGATCGCAGACGCTTATTTTCCGACTCAGTTGATCGACATTAGGGCTTAATTTAACATTAAAATTATTGCTCAATGGTGTCAATTTTCTCTACGCATCGACAAAATAAAATTTACCCGATGACCGAAGTATGTAAGTTCAGAATGTTGATTTTAAAGAGTTGTCTATGAACATAACGTAAACTGTCGTAAGTGCAGTTACGATACTTTACAACTTGAACGAATAAACGTAGGTACCTACAAAATCGATGTAAAAACCATATAAGTATACAAAGTTTTATTTTAAATATAACACTCTAGTTTTAGAATCGTAATCCAACAAAAAGCAGTCACGAACCATAGCGACCTGTCATAAATAAAACCGTTGCTATGACGACCAGCCATGCAAATAGCGTCCTCAAATCGTTCAAACTAGACGAGGAAAGTGAATCCAATGGCCGATGATATAACCGGGTCGTAATACTGTTCCCATGAGCTTTGCTGAGGTAATGGTCACCTTGCTAGCTGACAAAAGACAAAGTATGAAACGAATCTATACTAATATTATAAAGAGGTAAAATTTGTATGTAAGTTTGTATGTAGGGGGCAATCTCTGAAACAACCAGTCGGATTTGAAAAAAAAATTTCGCTTTGGATAGCTCAATTCTTGAAGAAGGTTATAGGCTCACGGATGAAGTCGCGGGCAGAAGCTAGTTGAATATAATTTTACTGGCGACCTGCCTCTGCTTTGTACGGTTTGTGCGACTTGACCAAACTCGATCATTATTATATGTTAGTTTAATATTGACGTATTATATACATAAACCTTCCAAACAAAATTCTCTAATTGAGGGTGAGAACCGTATCAAAACCCGTTGCGTAGTTTAGAAGACCAACGCGGTCACACAGACAGACACGAAAAGCGACTTTAATTTATAATATGTTTAGATATAGATTTCGCGTTAAAAGTTCTAGCTTCATTTTGAAACTATCGAACAGAAGTTACGTGATGACACTGATGACGTATCTTGAAGGATTATTTTTCAACCAATCTTACAATTGATACTTCAAAGAATGTCAAATATCACATACAATATGTAAAAAAACCAGTCCGATCCGAAAAAGGCACGCAGATAGGTACTGCAATAACATTCCCAAAAAGTGTTTTTAATTTTTTTTTTATTATTATTGAAAATAAAAAAGGTATTGCTATTTAAAATTCACATTTTTTGTACCAAAATTACCCCAAATCCATTAAAAATTAGCAAATTTTTAACAAGTCAAGGGTCAAGTTATGACTTTTGACACCCACTAAACTACGGCCGGGCTCACCCAATGTAATAACCCGGTAAAATACCCCTTTGAAAAAAATGGGCGATTTTTTTGTTCCTGTAAATTTTCACATAAAAATACTCTCAGTACGATACCTAACAACACCCTCGCTGATCGATTTTTTACATGTTGTATAAGTTGGTTTAACAGAGGTTGGACAAAACGAAAGTACCTATAACAGTGCTTATAGCAGTAGCAAATCATTTATATCTATAATCAAGGTGAACCAATGAACGAGATGTGCAATAAAATTGTGGCCCAAGTCTGGTCCCGAATAATTGAACGACCGAATGTTTGTGCCATAGGCTATATAAAACACAAAATATTTGAATGATTGCGTCAAGTGTTAACTAACATTGATTTTGTTGGTCTGTTTCAAAATTTTCAATTACATACGTTTATCAATATTATGACAATTGATTTGCCCTCGACATTTGAAACCAAATAAAATAAACAAACAGCAAACAATAGTGTTGACATCTTTCACGAAATGGATTTGTAACTTTAGTGTTGCTAAAGAATTATAAATAATGCAGTTTTAAGCTATTGCAAAGCTTTTATCGCGGGCTTTGAACGCGGCGACCGAATCAAGAAATTCCGTAACGTAACGAAAACAAAACCTAACACCCCCCACTCCGCCTACCATGTAATGATGGTTCCCATGACAACATGATGTTGTCATGGGAAACGTGATGTTGTCATGGGAAACGTGATGTTGTCATGGGAAACGTGATGTTGTCATGGGAAACATGATGTTTTCATGGGAAACGTGATGTTGTCATGGAGGTTACATATGCTATGCAGCTTTACCGCGGCAGTCCCCGAGTGCCACACGTTTTTTTTTTTTTGTAATGCTTAGATATAAAACACACAAGAAAGCACCTGATAATTGTGAATAATATGTACTTTTATTCGTAATTACAAACTCTAAGAAGTGTAAAAACAGCATAGGAAAGCGAGTAACGGTGATAAGGCAATTACAAACCGGTGAATGGTTTTGTCTATCCATAAGACATCCGTCTAGTGTCTAAAGAAAAGTCGACGTGACCTTCTACTTTTATGAGTCGTACCTACAAGCACATTATTAATACGGATCAATAATGGCGCCCAACAAACAAGAATAATTTGTTGTTGGGCGCCAAATGGTGAACTTGAATTAGATTTTCTTGTGATTTTATTTATCAAACTGTTAAATTATGTGGGCACTGGGAACATCATTGTCTTAAAAGGGTAGATCCCAGATTACTTTCGTATGTGATTAAAATCATCACGGGACAGATTTCACCATAAAAAAGGCACCCACTAACAACGCTAATGGAGAAAAACAAAATCTAATAGCTAGAAACAAAGAAAAAACTCTTATGTCACATAACCAAGATCAATGAGAATGTCAACAAATAAGACAAGTGCTCCAGTATCAATGTAATACTCCTACAGTGCAACGTAACAGCATAACCGTGTTACGGCATAATATGATAGCACTCGCTGAAGGACCGGCGTTTGCGCAGTGAATGTAACCGGTAGTCACGGCTACGTTGATGAGCCCCCGCTGTTAAAGGCGTAATATTTGTTTACCAATATTGCAACGTGTATCCGACTTCCATTTTAATTTCTGAACAAAAACTTTAAATCTTCGAGGTTTCCCCCATCAGGTTTTATAAAACTCCTGCTGTATTGTCGCCATTGACGGTTGACATTGAAGTCTAGAGTTTACACGGAGTTTATGAGCTTCGGGTCTGTTCTTTTCAACAGCGACAAATTAGACCGTTGTCCTTCCAACTTTAACTCGAAAAAGTGAAAAACTCTTAGATTAAATATTTTTATTATAAAGTCATCATCTAATTAGAATACGAAATTGAATTATATTAATAAATAAACAAAACGAATTGATTAACCAATAACAAGGCTAATGGCGTTCGTGACCGTGCCACTGATATAATTTTGAATATAGAACGTCGTGGCTACGACCGCGAATCCTTGCAAGGCTGCCAACATTGCGACAGCAAACTTGCTGATCGTTACGTAAGATTTGCAACACCGAGTGCAGCGCTGCATCGAAACTGACCTAAGACACTGACTGATGAATTCAACATAATGATACGTTAGTCGATTATGTAATTTTTCAGGATATATTTTAACAAATTTGTAAAAATTTAAATGTTTTGAAACTGTCGGAACTAATGTTTTATTTAAACACTGATGAAATACTTATTTGTCTATGTAATGATTTATTAATTCATGTCTAATACAAAAACTCACGTAACTTCCACTTCAAAAAATAAAACAAAATTCTTGTGAAGGTTAACAATTGTGCGTAACGTTCAGTTTACGTAACATGAAAGAGAACAAACAACATGAGTGCTCGACGCAATTTCAATAAAACCAAAATAAATTATGTTTTTAACATACAGATATCACAATATGAAAACAATAGGGTTTCCGGGCGAAGATCAGGTTTCGTGAAAATGTATCAGTTGCGTTGCACAGCTGACGGATGACAAATGACTCGTGTCAAAAAGTGTGCAGGTCGTCTGTCTTTCAAACGGATTCTAGAATATTCTAGAAGCTGCACCCTTATTCGACGAGCGGATTGTGGTGGGAGCGGTTCAAAATGAGTTCGCGTTATACGTTTAAATTTTGGCGGGAATAAGACACTGTTGACCATTAATAGACGTTTTATGTTGTAACAATGTTCAAAATCATCATCATCTGCCTAGCCTTTTCCCAACTACGTTCGGGTCGGCTTCCAGTCTAACCGGATGCAGCTGAATACCAGTATTTTACATGGAGCGACTGCCTATCTGACCTCCACAACCTAGTTACTAGGTAACACGATACCCTTTGGTAAGACTGGTTGTCAGACTTTTGGGCTTCTGACGACCCATAACGACTGTCAAAAATCCACGAATGACAGCCGGGACCAACGGCTTAACGTGCTTTCCGAGGGACGGAGAAGTTTCAGTATGTAAAGATGGTCACCCATCCACGGTCCAACCCCGGTAAGCATAGCTTAACCTGATGGATCGTACCGTGCGGCTGTTATTGCTTAGCCACGAGCTCCTCAATGTTCAAAGTGAATTGTAATTTATTACACAGCCGCAAATTGATGATACAATTGTTGAAATACGCGCTAATGTGATACGAAAATATTTACTTATTTAACATTGTTAACGTCTCTACTTATGTCGGAATGATTGTTTATCAAGTAAATTGCGGTTAAGTGCAGTAGTATTTTTTGTTCTAAGCTATTGCATAGCTTTTATCGCGGGCTTTGAGCGCGGCGACCGAATGAAGAAATTCCGTAACGTAACGAAAATAAAACCTAACACCCCCACTCCGCCTACCATGTAATGATGGTTCCCATGACAACGTGATGTTGTCATGGGAAACGTGATGTTGTCATGGAGGTTACATATGCTATGCAATAGCTTTACCGCGGCAGTCCCCGAGTGCCATAAGGTTTTTTTTTAAAGCTTGGACATAAAACACACAAGAAAGCACCTGATAATTGTAACGAAAATGAAACCTAACACCCCCCACTCCGCCTACCATGTAATGACGGTTCCCATGACAACGTGATGTTGTCATGGGAACGTAATTTTTGTTTTATGTCATCACGTCATCATCCCAAGTGTAGCGTTGACAAATAGGAAGTATAGAGGTTACAAATGCTATGCAATAGCTTTACCGCGGCAGTCCCTGAGTGCCACACGTTTGTTTTTTTTTTTAGTTTTGTATGAACTAAACGATTAGTATTTTTTTTATTAAAGGTGAATCAAATAAAAGATGTAAAATTAAATTAAATACTTGATGATATTTGATAACACACTATTTTAATTGTACAGCAGCAGCACATGCGTATCTACAGAGTTACTTAGAGTGTAAAGTATTTCATCTAGTTCAAATTAACTGTCTATTGAACTATTTACAAGCTGACTTCCCTGAGTTTATTATTAAATACAAAATATTGAACAATATTACACAAATTTTTTCGAAACTAATTTTCAATCCAAGTAGTCTAAAATAATTTAATGCCGAATTCGGATTTTCTTTCTGAATAATTTTCCAGTTATTTAATTTTGAATGTGGCAACATTAAAAGCTCTATTAGTCGCCTCACTAGAAAAGTTGTTATTTTCTTAATACATAGGTAATGAAAACTTTGTAACGAAAAAAGTAAATCAGTTAAAAACCGCCATAGACTTTATGTCTGGGTGGGCATTACCGGAGCTGCATAATGTGCTGTTTCACGCACGCAGCGCACGCAAATTACATCACAATCACAACATAGCATGGATTCATTCGAAGTGAGTTCGCTTACAGATATAAACAAACATTTGCTTAAAATTTTATCGATAGGTTTTTTAAATAATTATGAATTTTATCTTTTTAAAGTGTAAAATTGATCATCAACAATAAACCATTGTAATCGACTGAATTATAATCGATAATGTTATGAACTTATGACTGGATTTTTTTTCTAAAATAAAACTTTTGGTTGCCGTTAAGTTATAAAAATACCTTATTTTTTTATTAAATTCATTAATTAGCATTAGTCGAGATTTTTTTTTTTTCGAAGTCAAAGTCAAATAATTTATTTCAATTAGGCACAAAAAGGCACTTTTGAACGTCAAAATTTACAAAAAATAGAATTGATTCTAGTCGCCCCTTCCAAAAGGTAGTTTTCGTAAGGAGAAGAATGGTCAAGAAGTTTCGTGGTTAACATTTGCTTAGTATCCAAAAAGGTTTCGCGGTTTATCGAACTTGAGGGTTTGCATAGTTACTATTTTGTCAATAAAGAACAAAGAAGTATAGATTATGTAAGTTGCTTAAAATCCGGAACAAAGTAAGAGGCGCATTAACATAATAATTTGTTATTTATTCAATGCGACATTATTATATACATTGTAGTTGGCACGTAACAGTAATTGAAATGTCAAATTATAGAGTTACACCAATTCAAATGACATTAGCGCGGAATTGATGTTCATTCACTGTGATTCATATAAATGTCAATTAAGCTTTCATTAAAGCGAGGCCAACACATGAAGCGGTACAATCAAAATAGGTCAGTACTTTAATTTTGAAGAAACTATTTTTTTAAATGGAAAGTACGTATCGTGATTGAATGTAAAATGCACTAAGATCTGAAGACGCCAATCACGATAAACATTGCAATACAACTGAGTACTCTACGAAGTCAGCAATCTGTCAAAAGTGACAGGTCCAAGTGAAGCTACCTATATTTAAGTCGAAAAGCTGAGTCGATTAGTTTAAAAAGTAATGCAAACATTAATAAAACTACAATATAATCACATAAAAATCGCGTATCTATGTATGTAGGTTTGTTACATTATCTATTTATTAAAAAAAAACGTGTGGCACTCATAGCATTTGTAACCTCCATACTTCCTATTTGTCAACGCTACACTTGGGATGATGACGTGATGACATAAAACAAAAATTACGTTCCCATGACAACATCACGTTGTCATGGGAACGTAATTTTTGTCATTACATGGTAGGCAGAGTGGGGGGTGTTAGGTTTTTTTCGTTACGGAATTTCTTGATTCGGTCGCCGCGCTCAAAGCCCGCGATAAAAGCTCTGCAATAGCTCAAAAATAATTATGATCTGTTCATCACTCCGGCGCACGCGCTTGATGTCCTGTGAGTGGTCAAGAAAAAAGCGTACTCATCATATGAGTTAAGGTGATTCCTTCAATGTATAAAAATACAACGTTCAAATAGCGCAGCAATTTTGCAAAAAACGTAAGAAACTTTGGATTTCCCGGGCCACATAGAAGGAATCACCTAGCTCATATTATGATTAGTAGACCTTTTTCTTGACCACTCACAAGTTAGCAAGCGCGTGCGCCGGCTTCGCCCCGAGCAACTCTTGCGCAACAGTGAAAGTAATTTCGGCGCGGCCTTCACCCAATGTGCTACTAAACTTAATCGGGTTACGATATCTTACCATCTGCATTATTTTGCATTTAATTAGACATAATAGTGTTATCGTCAAACGTAATGGCAAATAAATCATAATAAATTCTGCATGCATTAAGTGGTAGTTAAGCGCTACTGCTGAGCACGAGGTCCTGGGTTCGATACTCGGTTCGGGCAAAGTATTATCTGGAATTTCTCAGTAGCAGCCCGGAGTCTGAATTTGTGCCCGGTTGTTGGCATTAGGCTCGCCCCCTATTACATGGGACTTAAATATATTTGGCGAAATGTGGGTGTACTAGAGGTACACCTCTGCCTAACCCTTCAGAAAATAATGGCATGTCTATCTATTCTGTAAAAATCTCACCGTGATAACTTAGGTGAAGTGAGCTGCCAATAGTGTCAATTCTTAGCAACTGACAGCTCACTCCACGCTCACTTCACCTAAGATAACACGGTGAGATGGTTACAGAATAGCACTAGGTACTGATGTTATGTTGAAATTCAGCATATTAAAGTATTTTTAAATAACATTCGGTACATTTATAAAATTATGTAAATAACAAAGTGCAGAATGAATTAATTTATAAATAATATTTTATCAACTTACATTCAAGTTATCATTAAGTAAAAATAGCCAAGCTGGGTCAAGGCTTGCAACTGGCAAAATCCTGTAATTTTGTCATTACAATTACGGTATGAATTATTGCTTTCATTACATATAACCTTGTGAGTTGTAATACATAAAAAAATGCTTAAATTTAATGAACTAAAAATCCCTGACCAGGTTACATAGAAGTAGGATTGATTGGCTAATTTGATAAAAGAGTCACTTCCACCGATTTCACTTGGCCCGTTAAAGCCCATGTTAATATGCTCTCAAAACTCACGTAAGCTGATTTATTTGGATGACCACCGATGTAAGGAACATCAAATAAACGAAATGTCAGAAAATAAGCTTGAATAAGATTTAAGAAAGCGGGCTTTTTTCACCAATTAAAAAGAAAAACAATTTCTTCAAACAGTACAGTCATCAGTGTTTATCAATCATCCCATATTCTTTTTAACCTTCGACGCCAAAAAGAGGGGTGTTATAAGTTTGACCGCTGTGTGTCTATCTGTGGCACCGTAGCTCTTAAACGGGTGAACCGATTTGAATACGGTTTTTTTTAATATTTGAAAGCAGGTTTTCTAGCGATGGTTTTAAGACATGTTTTACCAAAATCGGTTCAGCCGTTTGAAGATTATCAGCTCTTTTCTAGTTGATGAATGGATGTGAGTATCTTCCATAGGTCTGATCGATTTGTAATTTGGTATTCTGTTACTTCAATTATATTAGAAGAACATAGTAAACTTGAACTGATGCTGCAGCATCACCTGGAATTTCCAGAATATCCAGCTCCCTTACAGCACAGGTATCGTGTTTGGGCTCATTGGGATGGTCTCAATGAATAATAGGTTACAGATAGATGGTGAACAGGGTCTGGTGATGGAGTAGGAAAGAGATATGAGGAAATGATTGTGTCGGGGGTTTTTAAAATTTGAACTGTTATAATTGTACTTATTACTGAATTACTACGAGATTGTAGATTGTTTTTAAATTCAACACGCAAAACAACTCCTCCAATCAGTACAGAAAAGGACAACAAAATAAACACTAAAATGAAAATCCATAAATGTGTTGACATTTTGCATAACTACATTGCAATACTTATTATATCAATAGACACAAAGCCAGTAGGTAGACTTTGAAGTCAACTTTCGCGCCATATGTCAAACGAGACTCCATCTTATGACACCGTATGTCAGCGGACAACGGACGAAAGTTCGAGAAACGGCCTTCACCCATTGCCACCGATAGCCACATGCGAACAGGTTGGCTTGCATAACGTTTGTTTATTTGTTACCGGGGATAGAAAGAACTGCTTTTCCTTTGCAAATGTGGAACCAAAAGAAACTGAAGATATGACAAATGAAAACATGGAAACTGAATAATAGGACAGGACAGGAAATAGGACATTAGGTACAAATTTTGTGAAGTATAGCTAAAATTATATGAAGCAACATTGAATGTGCTCTAAGATGCTATATTTAACTCAGTTTGTCGAAGCCCACAGCTGGGCATAACCCTTTTTTTTTGGTTAGGAAATTATCAAATAACTTCTCCCGCTCTGGGCGGAGCGGGAGGGCGTGTCAGACTCTTACTGACTAAAACCCACCCGTGTTCCTTCAGTTGCCATGTTGCCAGGGGGCCACGATGTCCCTATCGGTTTTCTTCGAACCCCCGGCAGGCATTGGCCCTAGCGGACCCCGTCAATTCTGCTGACATCTCTTTGAGGCGCGCGTGGAACACAACGCGCCGTCGACCCTGGGCATAACCCTTCCAATAAACGCTGCTACCACAGACACAACGCCTGTTTCTTCGTCTACTGCATCGTCTCTTCTTTGATGCTTACGTTTTAGTATAACCATAGCATAACTGCATAACAAACATAAATTCAAAGTATTACAGCATTCCATCCACAGTTGCGAAGTCATAACTTTTAAAAGTCTAAACTTCTCGTGTGTCGTCATATTTTTGTTTTTTAAATGTCAGCATTATTGTTGCAACTATTGTAACAAGTAACGGTTATTGTTTATTATTGAATACGGTCAAGTTCAATATCATATTTACTAAAAAGAATTTCCTGGAGAAAATTGCAGCTTTTAATGTCAATGTTTTTAATGTTTACGTTCCAAATAGTAAACACAAGGGCTAATCGGTTTCGTTATATCAATATTTATTGTTACATAGTCCAGCTCTAGGCTAGAAATAGCTCGTGACTGCGAGCGACTTTTGACAGTCGCGATGACTCATATTTCAGTAGGCAGGTGCGCAGACGCGACCTCAAATAAAAAAGGTTTGGTGTCATTACAGCAATGGCACATAGGTGCGGCTACATGCCACAGATTACACAACAAACAGATAAATAATAAGTATATTAATTATTATGTGCACATGGCCACTTATTTTGCCTTAGGGGGACCGCCCCACATGGCGTTTCCTGGTTGCTTTAAACAATGTGATAATCTGTGGTCAGTGATAGATAATGGTCGATTAGAAACGACCTGTTACGGTCAATAATCAATTCATTTGATGGTGTTCTACTCTTCGACTCGCTTTCCAATCAATTATTCGTTATAATTGTCATTATTATTTGTTTAACTCAATAATTAACGTGAATTGAGATCGATGACTGAAATTATGTAACCAGCCTCGAGAGTTTACCTATTTTTTTTAAATAAACTGTCGGTTAGGCACATGTTTATAACTAATTACTCTGTTGAACGGTGGTGGATTTTTCAGGCTATGAAAAAGTAAAGAAAAAACGTAAATTGGAAATATATTTTTGCTATTGAACATACCAACAAAAGCGCACTGTAAAATTTATATTATTTTATAACAATATTTAGGTCATATTTTAATCGATATTTTGATTAATTTTCCGGCTAGTTGACCATAGATTCATCAAACTATTGCATAGACTAAGCATAGACTAGACTACCGATAATGGTAGCCATCTTGAACTTTTCTAACTTCAATTACTGGCGAGCTAGAGTTGAATAAAGTAGCTGTCAAAATTATCTTTGAAGCTTAATCGTAATAAATAATGGCCCAGTTATGATTTGAGTTGTTTTTATTATTTTTTAAGAACATTCACTTTGCTATTATGTTTATTTTTACGAACAAATTATCTAGATAAAAAAACTACATAACTTTTGATTAATGTTATGAGGTAAGTGATTGTTTTTTTAACTAGTTAATAAAGGATTTTAATCATTATGTAGAAATTTGGTAAAAGAAGTCAGAATTAAATGTATAGCGATGAAAAAATTAAGGATAGTGACTCAAATAAACAACAGCACTAAAAAAGAAGGATGTCTAGTTGGCGGGGTAGTATATCATCTAGCATTGTACATAAACCTTTTCGTCATATAAGTAGCTTCATCAGCCCTACACAAATGTTTCTGACGACTAACATAAAAGTTGTGAACAACAACGATCCAATCTTCTGAGGTCCTTCCATAAATACTGCAATGCCTATCTTTTTGAGAGACGTCTTTCAATAACTTAGATGAATAAGAGACTAAAGAAACCATTATAAACGATACAAATAACAATATGTAAACATGGACACAATAATATTACATGAAAATGTTATGCACGAATATAAGAGCTAGCGTACGCTCTAATAACTTCGCCAGAGGCGTGCCTAATACCGCCATTGTTCTGAATCGCGGCTGGACACTTGAGCTTCTATTGTGCCCGAAATAAAATACTAAAACGTGACATATTAATTAAAGTGGTGTAACTTATCAATGAAATGTGCATTTATTTGACAGTACAGCAAGTGGCGCCATCTAGTTTAGTTACGAAGTTACTGGAATCACCGAAAAGGTCGGATAAGAATAACACTGGCTGGTGACAGTCACTCTAGGAGAGCGTCGCATCGATGGTTTCGTGACGGCTATCTTCTGATGACAAATGATGTCGGGAGAGCCGCTGTCATACGACAAACTGCTATATTCCAAATATTCAAGCTACTGAACCACATACGATGACAACTTCTGGTAAAGGTTATCCTGCGCCGTTATATTTAATGGGCAAAATTTTCACTCACGCAAACCTCAAGAATAAATGAGATGAAACCATTAAAAGGCACATTTAAATAAATCGGTTAAAAAAAATACGTAATGGATTTTTTTATAGACCTTTGGGTTAACTAAACAGTACAAGGTTACTCATTAACACATCTTTAATAACATCACGTATGTTTAGATAGACAATACAAATATAATATCCTATTCGGCCCAGTAAGTAAATATCGAGAATACCAACAAATTCGAAGGGAATCGATAAGTAATTAGTGAAGTGCGCTGTGCTCGCGTGACAGGACGCCATCGTTAGTTTTACATAAATCGACTTTTTACTGCTTCACCCATCATCATTATCTAACAAACATTTTGAGCATTTCAAAAGAATTCATTGGATATCTTAAGGAATTAAAAGTAGCTGTCTGGTCTGTACAAACTGTTTAAATACGGGATAAATATACCTAGATCATTGCAGAATTGAAGAATAGCTCGTGCTAAGAAATAACGCATGGGTCAATCCATCAGGTTTAAGCTACGTTTGCCGGGGTTGGTCCGTGGAAAGCACGTTTAGCCTTGGTCCAGGCCGACATTCGTGGATCTTTCGACAGTAGTTACGGGTCGTCAGAAGCCCGAAAGTCTGATAACCAGTCTTTCCAAAGGGTATTACCCAGTTACTGGGTTATGGAGGTCAGATAGGCAGTCGCTCCATGTAAAATACTGGTATTCAGCTGCATCCGGTTAGACTGGAAGCCGACCCCAACATACTTGGGAAAAGGCTTGGCAGATTGTTTTTTTATTTTATTGCCGTAGTAATAGATAATTATCGAAGACGAGCGATGTCCGAGAAAAAAAAATTCGAAGACATGTAACATCCACCAACCAGCACTGGGCCCACGTGGTGGAATACGGCACACTCCCTCTCACAGAGAGGACCCCTGTGCCTCAGCAGTAAACATAATAGGCTGATTATGCTATATTATGTTATTAGATAATTTGTTCGGCTCTTTCAACCTAGTCATCATTATGAATTTATGACATACACATTCAATACCTCTCACAATTTCGCCTAGCAACACCTTAATGTGCCGAGCGCCTTTCATCGAAAGGTCACCTATGGTCGACAGCATTTCCGAATAACTGACCCATATAATACAATTGTAAGTCAACGATAAAATAATTTATTGCAGTAATATAATACCAAGAGTCAATGAAACGGTCGAGGAAGTGACTTGCGTTTAGCATCATGATGTATAAGAACGGTTTACTCTCTCCTTCAAACTAAAATTGATGTAATAGTCAGCATTAATTATGTTATATGACCGATAGAATAGAATCTTACCCTGTGATTATTGCTCAATCATCTGGAATTCCATTCTAACAAGATGTGAAAGAATTACTTAACTACAATATATCTAAGTGTAGGTGTGATGAGAACCGAAGAATTAATAACAGAGATTCAAAAGATAATTAAATATAATGTATGTAGGAACTGTGTTACGAATTTGTAGGCCAAATTACAAAAACTACTCAGAAAGGACACTCCATCAGCAATGAAGAATTAAATATTACATACCTGGGAAAACGCATGGAAAATAATTAGTCAAAAAACAATTTGGACGGTAGAAATAAATAACTAGAACGTTTTGTGGCTTTTTTGACATTTCATTTAGTAGGTACCATAATAACCAACGAAATAATAGCATAGGTACAAGGAACATTTTCTCAAACATGCTTGGATATTCGAACATTATTTTGACAACGAGATAATTCGAAATTGCTGTACTGGTCGAATACATGCGAGCGCCCGGCCGACAATCTTTGTATGAAAATCCATCTGTCGTGTTTAGCGGCCAAATGAATTACTATGAAAACTTATATCTGTCGTGTTATTTAAAAATTGAACGGAGTTTGAACTTCAACACATGGCAACCATGAAGGTAACTTATCAAAGATTTTATTTTCGATTTGGCTTGCAAATTGAGCTGTTTGTTTAAAGAAACAAATGAACATATTGGCGCGTGAAAAATTATCGTCATTGATTCTGGAATATATAATTAATTTACTCAATTTGAATTTCCGCGCATTATTTGAGAAAAGTACTATACAAACCTTGACCGCAACCAGGCATTGATGGACTTGCGTATGTGTGACTTGGCCTCGCCTCTGCCCACATTTTCACGATCGTCCATCAATGCAGGCCGTCAATCTTTTCTTCTATTAAAATGTTAGTCTCAATAACAGATATCTGTTATGATATAATAATTAGGTACAAAAGCGGCCAAGGCTGCAATTTTAATAGATAATACCACACCACCAGGAATAGCAATATCAATTGAAACGCTAGACCAGCTAGACCATTAGACAATTTCATTGATTTCCTGTCAGTAAAACGGAAAACAGTAACAGAATATTCTATTGTAAATCGAACCATTTTTATGGTCAGCGATAATTTCGTAAAAAAATTATAACTTAACTTTAAATATTCTCGCAATCCCTGTACCGTTGTATGCACCTACATGCACAACGTTTTGCATGCATTACATTGTACACTACCATAATCAGCGAATTTCCAAACCAAAAATAAAGCCCGTAATTATTCCCAGCGATTATTTTTGTACAGAATACGTGGATGACGGCTTCGTGATGGGTCCTTTTATACCCTGTATATCACAGGATAAAATCTAGGTATAGATAAATTCCGAATGAACTTCATTTCTCTGCCAAATAAGCAGGATGAAGACTCTTGTTATGAATCGTTCGTAGCTTCGTGATTTAGTAACAAACATCCAAGATTTCGCATTTACAATATTATTTGGATTGTATCGATGAATGTAATTTTTTTTTTCTTTATTTCCGACTTTACCAATTAGCTAACAACTATCTCGATCTCTTTGTGAAGGAATTGTAAAAATATTGTGTCACCGATTTCTATCAACGATGCCTTTCACGAGATCGCCTGAGGAACGAGTAATGTCTGGAAATTAGATCATAATCTTCCGCACAAGTAGGAAATAGACACCTGTTCTGCGTCTCTTTCCTTCCACAGTCACTTTGTGTAGCGTTTTCTCATTCGTTCTATTATTTTAGCAGAGCAATATTTCATAGGCGTGTGTAACGTTATGAGATTAAACTGTTTGTGCTTTCCCTTGGCATTCGAATTAAAGCTTACGTCATTAATGATATTAATTTCATAATAACTTACCGTTAATAAAATGTGGCATTTACTACCGTACCATTTATTCCTCTTTAATGAGACATTAAAATACTTACCGATGAACACGTAACGTTAGTCGTAAAACCATAAGGAGATGCCACGTACCTGAAACACGGAAATAAGTTATTAGCAAAAATATTTTAAACGCTGGCTGGGCGGGCTGCTGACCCACAACACTTTTGTAGGAAGACTTTAGATGAAAATCAAAGTCAAAGTCAAATCATTTCAAATATGCCCTTGTATAGCACTTTTGAATGTCAAAATTGACAAAATAATAGAATTGATTCTAGTCGCCCCTTCCAAAAGGTAGTTTTCGTATCTATGGAGAAGAATGGGCAAAAAACTCCAGCGTTGCTCTTTTAAAATGTTTTACAATATTTTGTATAATAATTTCCATTCAAAACATTTGTATTCTTTCTAAGACTTTTTTCTCTAATTCCAGATTCGAGAGTCCGACCGCACTTGCATGAGACGCTGTAATGCGTCATGACATGCGGCCGCCGCGCCCGCACCCGCACCCCGCCACCCACCCCATGCGCAGGAGCAAACCGCCAGACAGACACAAACGCACACTCTAATGATAAGCAAACTAGTCCTACCAAAAAAACCAAAGTTAAGTTCAAATGTTGTGATATTGTCAATCGATTTGAACTGTGATAAAAAACGAAACGAAAATGGCAGTGCACGTACTTCTAGCGTCAACAGCCTTGAAAACTGTGAGTGTGACAGGACTGTGGTTGATACCACTGCTGCTTGGAGCTCTTACATACCACAATTATAACTCTTACGACCCGGAAGCGAAGATATTAGATAAGGAGCAGCCCCTGAAGGAGTACGACTTCGTTGTGGTCGGCGGAGGCTCGGCCGGGGCCGTGGTGGCGAGCCGCCTCACTGAGGTTAAAGCTTGGAATGTACTATTATTGGAAAGCGGTAAGTGATATTGCAAATCTTTAAAGCGGAAGTATTAATACAAGTCTGACTGCATATTCAATCATTTGCAAATGAAAAGTCACCTTAGCTCTAGCAGCTTACATACTGAAAGTATACAAACATTCGAATAAAACCTACCTAGATACTACATAACTAAGAGATGGGAAGATGATATCAAGAAAATAGCGGGTCCAACATGGACTCGAACGGCAAGGGATAGAATTGAATGGCGATCTTTAGAGGAGGCCTTTGTCGGAAGACAAGTTGAGGACTAACTGCCGTTAACCGAATTAGAATCAGTTAAACATGAATAGTATAACAGTTTATAAAGTATATTAGATTTAGATAGTATTAATGAGTTCTTAGGCATACTTACAAATTTTGTCACTAAGATCAACAATAAAGGCTTTTATTTTATTTATTTATTTATAGATACTACATAATCTTTGCTACTCCAAACGTCATAATAAAATATTAAGTAAAATATTACGGAAAGTTATTAAAAGCCATTGCCCCCAACTATTTCGTATTTGCCACAGATATAAAACTCAAGCCCACTGCATACAATTCCAGGTCCGGACGAGAACGAGATAACGGACGTGCCCTCGTTAGCGGGCTACTTGCAGCTAACGAAGTTGGACTGGCAGTACAAGACGGAGCCCACGTCCTACGCCTGCCTGGGGTTCAAGAAGAAACAGTGCAGCTGGCCGAGAGGAAAGGTAAACAAAATTCGTTTCATTATCACGAGCCGGTCTAGTGGCTTGAGGCTAAGTAATAACAGCCGCACGGGTAGATCGATCAGGTTAAGCTAAGCTTGCCACGGTTATTCCGTGGATGGGTGACCATCTTTACATACCAAGACCCCTCCGTGCCTCGGAAAGCACGTTAAGCCGTTGGTCCCGGCTGTCATTTGTAGAACTTTGACAGTCGTTACGGGTAGTTAGAAGCCCATAAGTCTGACAATCAGTCTTACCAATGGGTATCGTGTTACCTAGTAACTAGGTTGTGGAAGTCAAATAGGCAGTTGCTCCATGTAAAATACTGGTATTCAGCTGCATCTGGTTAGATTGGAAGCCGACCCCAACATAGTTGGGAAACAGGCTAGGCAGATGATAATATCAAAAATGATAATGATGATGATGATATATTCTGTAAAAATCTGACCGTGAAAACATAGGTGAAGTGAACTGTCATTCCACACACATAATACTAAAGATTGACACTATTGACATTTTTACAGAATTGATCAGCTGGTTAATAAAGTCAAGTCTTTGACTATTAAATCTGCTGTCAAATGTAATGAAATCTTAGCAGTTTTGATTGGTTGGCGAAAATAACAATAGCTAATCAATTCCCTTCTATTTCACACCCGATGATTGGATCGAAAGAGGAGTTGAACGTCGGGCTAAAATACCTTGGATTTAAAACCACCATATCAAAATAGCCATATCGCACCTTCGGTATTTTACAGGAGTCATTTTAAGATTTTTCTTACATTCAATACCGTATTGTTCTGCTATATATTTACTTCGAAGCAATTATTCTATGCATTAAATCAGGATATGATACGGGTCTTTTTTCCTTCAGATAAAAGGGACTTTATAAAGCACTTTGGCATACATAAGTCATTTTTCAATTTTTTTTCAGTTATGCCTCTTGTTCTACCGAAAGTGCGATATGTCTCGTATTCCCTCTTATAACATACACGATACGAATAGTATTGGCACATGCAATAATACTACTGCATTTGTTAAACAGTATCCTACAATAAACTTTCGGGTGCACAATTTCGTTCCGAAAGCGCCTACAATCAATGTAAGAGCAACATGTTACAGCGAGTTTTTTTGCTAAGTTGTTTAGTAAAGTTGAAATGTAAATTCGTTCAATGTTGGATATAAATGTTACTCTTTTTTTTTTCTTTATACCTTACTACATATATTTTAATATTACTTACATATTATAAAAATTATTACTATAAAATTCCAGGTACTCGGTGGTTCAAGCGTGCTCAACTACATGATCTACGTACGAGGCAACAAATTCGACTTCGACCAATGGGAGTCGTCCGGCAACCCCGGCTGGGGCTACCAGGAAGTGCTCAAGTACTTCATCAAGTCTGAGGACAATAGAAACCCTTACTTAGCTAAGAGCAAGTATCACGGCAGAGGAGGATATTTAACTGTTCAAGAAGCACCCTGGAGGACACCTCTCGTCGCTGCCTTCGTAGAATCAGGGGTCGAAATAGGATACGAGAACAGAGACATAAACGGTGCAGTACAGACAGGGTTTATGATCGCTCAAGGCACAATCCGGCGAGGCTCCAGATGCAGTACAGCTAAAGCTTTTCTAAGACCAGTGCGAACAAGAAAAAATCTAGACATTTCTTTGAATTCACAAGCAACCCGAGTCCTCATCAATCCTGTGACGATGAAGGCCTATGGTGTGGAGTACGTGAAGCATGGAGTAAAACGCACAGTTTATGCAAGAAAAGAAGTGATATTAGCAGCAGGTGCCATCAACAGTCCACAGTTATTGATGTTATCAGGTATTGGTCCGAAAGATCATTTGAGAGAGGTGGGAATAAAAGTTCTGAAAGATTTGCCAGTTGGAGAAAACCTGCAAGACCACGTAGGGGTTGGGGGATTAACATTCTTGGTGGACAAACCTGTCGCGATTGTCCAAAATAGATTCCAAGCATTCCCAGTTACGATGGACTACGTAGTGAACGAGAGAGGTCCTATGACTACACTCGGAGGACTCGAAGGGATTGCTTTTGTGAACACAAAGTACGCGAACACATCTGGATTGTGGCCTGATATCCAGTTCCACATGGCACCGGCATCGTTCTCATCTGATAACGGACAAATTGTGCGGAAAATTCTTGGACTTACTGACGAGGTATACGATACTGTATACAGACCGATAGCTAACAAAGATGCTTGGACAATCATGCCTCTATTGCTCAGGCCAAACACACGAGGATACGTAAGATTAAGAAGTTCCAATCCATTCCACTATCCTCTGATGAATCCCCGTTACCACGAAGATCCTGTCGACGTGGCTCGTCTAGTCGAAGGAATCAAGATAGCTCTGAAAGTTGCTAACGCGTCACCTTTCAAGCAATTTGGATCTAGACTGTACATGAAGCCTTTACCAAACTGTAAGCAGCATAAATACATGTCCGATGAATATATTGAGTGTCAAGTGCGGACTATATCGATGACGATATATCATCAGAGCGGGACTGCTAAGATGGGTCCGTCTTGGGACCCAGAAGCGGTTGTAGACCCTCGGTTAAGGGTACATGGTTTAGAAGGACTTAGAGTAATTGATGCTAGTATAATGCCTACAATAGTGAGCGGCAACACAAACGCCGCAGTCATCATGATCGGTGAGAAAGGTGCTGATCTAATCAAACAGGACTGGTTGAACAGACGATGACAGTGAGTGAACTCTTGTGTACCTTATAAGTTACCAGTAACGTTAGGTAAATTCTATTATAATGTTAAGTTCCAAAGATTCCCTGTAACTGCATCATGACCCGAAATAAATTTTGTAATACTAAGTATAAGTTTGATAACAAATGCTAAGACAAAATCGTTCTACATTAGTATCTCTATGTATTATGTAGATAATAATGAAATTGTAAAGAAGTGTCACCGGAAACCAATGCACTGAGAAAGAAAGAAGAAAGAAAATTGCGTTTATTGGCATTAAGATAGAAAAATACACCTTAAAACTACAAAAACAGAAAACAATGATAATAATGCCAAAAGGGCCTCAGCTCAGCATAATGTCAGATGGCAACACAAACCTGACGCTGATTTTCAGCTGCAACCCACACTGAGATATCATTTTGGAAAAGATTGCATAATAATCGACTGCCATCAATTTGGAAACAATGAACCTGCAGTAGAAACTGTACACTTTTTTTTTTGGGTGGGAAATTATCAAATAACTTCTCCCGCTCTGGGTGGAGCGGGAGGGCGTGTCAGACTCTTACTGAATAAAACCCACTCGTGTTCCTTCGGTTGCCCTGTTGCCGGGGGCCACGATCTCCCTTTCGGACTTCTTCGCAACCCCGGCAGGCATCGGCCCTAACGGACCCCGTCAATTCTGCTGACATCTCTTTGAGGCGCGCGTGGAACACAACGCGCCGTCGACCCCCGGACGGCGAGCTACCCTTTGCTCACCGTCCGCAAGCCCGCGCCTACGGTGGCCGGAAATCTTCCTGTGATTCCCGACGCCCAGGGCGTCTCCTCCTGCGGCGGTTAGGGGCGTGAGGGCGCAGAAACTGTACCCTAATTGATTGTTTGAAACAGATTGCTAATCCATTGCTTCATAAATTGTAAAAATAATCTGCTCAACAACGTAAATAACGCAATGAATATTGTTGAACTGTCAAAATGAAACAAATTAGTCATAATCGTTTACGAAAATAAATTACGCAATAAGGGTACTGGTTAATTCGTACCTGGTAAATAAGAAATTTGCTGTTATTGTACATTATGTAAATATGTAAAATAGGTAGGTAGCGGATAACACTATATAATAATATTCCTATTTATTTAGTATTGCCATAACACACAATATTTTCATCACATTACCGTAGCGAGGCCATGTTCGGATGATGTTCGTTGTTTTTGTTACAAATATAAATGTTTTATTATTATGTTGTTTCTTTCCCATGTAGGAATTCCCCATACTTATAGCAATTACAATGATGAAGATCGAAGTCACGAAGCATAACATCATTAGAGCAGTGACTTCGGTCATTAAATTCCTTTCGACATGTAAATACAGGTTGGACCAAGTGATAGACATCTATTAATGATTTTACTTGTATAGGGCACTTAACCGATTGGATTGAATGTACATTGAATATTTTATTTTTTTTGCAAAAAATACAACCGACTTCCAAACTACAAAGTGAAAAATAACTTTAATTTCAGAAGTTGGTGTCTTTAAATCAGTATTTTAGTTTTTTGACACCGACTTCTGAAATTAAAGTTATTTTTCACTTTGTAGTTTGGAAGTCGGTTGTATTTTTTGTAAAAAAAAAATATTTCTCGATTTTTAGTGGGTCAATTTGTAATTTATCTAAGTTACATTAGCCTAATGCCAACTGCTCATTACCTTTTACAAAATATTGCTTTTTCCCGATTCCAGGACGTTCATCGTTGAGGAGTTCTCCTGGTACTTCACCATCAGCTCCACTTCTCTATATGCATTCTAACGAACATAAATTGCATTGCAACCATATTAAAGTAATTGAATCGTAACCCGTGAAATACTTATTATTGAGTAGTTCCGGTGGCTATTTGTGGTCTTCCTCATCAGTTCCACTTAACTAAATGGTACTTTTCAAGAGCAACTGCACGAGTTACTATAAAAAATACCCAAATCGCTATAGGTTTGCCTGTAATATTTGAAGAGTTCCCTCGATTTCTCTAGGATGCTATCATCAGATCTTGGTTTCCTTATCATGGGGGTACTTGGGATATCTCATTTCCAACA
Source organism: Agrochola lychnidis (assembly GCA_963680765.1). Taxonomy (NCBI): domain Eukaryota; kingdom Metazoa; phylum Arthropoda; class Insecta; order Lepidoptera; family Noctuidae; genus Agrochola; species Agrochola lychnidis. The sequence goes on along the minus strand of OY796868.1, from coordinate 7,885,765 downwards.
AAAAAAGAATCATCAAAATCGGTTCATGAACGACCGTTATCCGCGAACACACACAAAAAAAAATATACGGTCGAATTGAGTAACCTCCTTTTTTTGAAGTCGATTAAAAAGGGGTATTTTGCGAAGTGGTAATTTTGCGAAAGAGACAATCTAAGAAATCGATATTTTACGAAGGGACATTTTGCGAAGTGGCCACTCTGCGAAGGAGACATTCTGAGAAATGGACATTTTGTGTCCGGCAGACATTTTGCGACTGAAGTGATTGACTTGTAAATTCACTTTTAATAACTGGTCATTAAGCATTGATTTAAATAGTAAAGATACGGTCATCCGAACGTTTGTTGGACGCAGTCGCCATACAGAAACACTAACGCCATCTATTAGAACTACTATGAACTACGATGTCAATCGGCGTGGTCTGCTCCTAGACGTAACCTTGTAAGAGCGGGTATTTTTGAGGTACAAAGAAATAAAAAACCTTTTATTTTTACCCGACTACGGCAAAGCCAAAAGGAAGGGTTATGATTTTAGCAGTCTATGTATGTATGTTTGTATGTTTATATGTTTGTATGTATGTTTGCTTTTACGTGTGTTCCACCGTAGCGCCTAAACTACTGAACCGATTTTGATGAATGAGGTATCAATAGATTCGTAATAATAGTCCGGGTGACATAGGCTATATAAATTTTCCCTAAATTTAATATGGTGGATTTTACACGTAAATTTCTAACCTCGAAAAAAATTAAAATGAGATTATCATGACATGTTTGGTACCAAAAGAAAGGTCTTGACGAGCACATTACAAATATGTAAATAATGTTATACTTTCAAAGTAAATAAATATGTTTAAATTGTTAAAAACAAGCAAAAGTGAGACTCTGCTACGTTGTATCGCAAGATGATACCAACGTGCAGTTAATCAAATCTTAATAAAAAGTAACAGTTTGTAATTCCATCCTCAATTCCTCTATGAAGAAAAATAAGTACAATAAGTATAATATTAATTATTAAATCTTTTCATTTCATCGGCTAAAACGCGCGCCGCTACAAAGTTCTGTCTCACTTTTACGCGCCTTCGCGTCGTCTTTGCCAAACGTTGAGACAAATAAGAAAAAAATTGTTTTAAATAATGTTAAAAGTTGATATAACAACATTTTTTTAACTTACCGGTGATATGAAATGTTATCATTTATTTTATTGTGCTTTTTGTCGTAGTTCACGCAACCCTTCACGACACAACTTGGCATTTTTGCTTGTAAAATTTACGACCGCTCCCGAAGACAGCCGAACGCGTTCTAGTTTACTTCGCTATAGGGAAGACCATTTTGGGACCACGTTCGAGGCGTCATTGTAACATGCGGTCCACCCAGTCCTTACGCAGTAATATATATGTCAATGTCATTAAGGCTAATTCAATTAGGTTACCCAAAACCGACATGATGTAGATTAGATAAATATGTTTTTATGAATGTTCCGCCAGTTTTTCTAACACACGTAGGTACGTCAATACTAAAGTAAAATCCCTGAGCTAATCGAACAAAAACTGTGTAATGCGTACATAACATATTAAATGGCAAAACTCACAGCATCCCAAACAAAAAATCATAATCTCGACGATACATCTACCGTGCATTAAGACTATTTCAATTTTTTTTAGAAGAATTAAAAGACAAAGCTTTAAAGACATATAATTGACTATTATTAAACTGAACAACAGATTTAGGCAGATAAAGATGATAAAAAATTGGCTACACTCAATTAAAGCAAGATTTAACTAGATGAACAGGAAGTGTATTCAAGATACCGCAACCGACAAAAGCAAAACTATTTCGCACGATACTGGCTCACGTCGTGAACAAAAGTTAAAACTACAGCTACCATCATTAACTACCAAGCCTTTTTCCTACTATGTCGATTTGGGTCGGCTTCCAGTCTAACCGGATGCAGCTGTATGGAGCGACTGGCTATCTGACGCCTACAACCCAATCACTGCCTACAACCCAATCACTGGGTAACAGATAACACGAAACTCATTGATAACAGGTAACCCATAGCTTCTATCTATATGAAGGCCATGGTTTGTGACAGCAGCAATGGGAAACCAGCTTCAGACAACAGCTGGGAAGGAAAGTATTTTCCAGATTGTTTAAACAACACAATGCTGTCGCTCTCATCCACCGCAGGAAGAAGAAATGTTAACTTTCCCCAAAGCTTGGCTGTTGTTGTAGTAAACGATTGAGTTGTATTTGAAAGGATAAGCTGCAGCGTCTGCGTTGTTGCCAATAGCAACGTCTTTGACCTTTCATTATTGTAAGGAATCGTGTTCTGAAGTGAAATTAGTGGTCTCCTGGGGCCATATTTTCCACAAAGCTAAAGTTTAACCATATGTAGGTAAAATGTTTTTGGTTTATAACTAACGCGATATCAAATTGTACTATGTTAAAATATGATTTTATTATGAGTTAGGTACTGCTGGACATAGGCTTCCCCCAAGCACCGCCACTTCGACCGGTTCTGTACTTCCCGCATCCAGCGGATTCCTGCAGCCTTCACAAGGTTATCGATCCACCTTGTTTGAGGCCTTCCATCGCTACGTCTTCCGGTACGTCTTACGGCCCCATCGGTCATCTGTTCTGCGAGCAATGTGGCCTGCCCACTGCGAGTATAGTTTGACAATTCTTCGGGCTTTGTCGGTTACCTTGGTTCGCCTGCGGATATAATCTATGATTATAAAAAAAATGTTGTCTATTAAATAGCTGCTGCTGTAGTAGTCACGACGCGGTGACGTAGTTATAAGTGAACTTGGATCAATAAATAAATAAATAAATTTAGTAATTTATTATGACAGATAATCACAGATTAACATATTGTACGATGTCGTAAACTATAAATTAATAACGCTAGTTTTGTGTGGACTCTGTTAACATGCTTTACGACGGCTGCAACAATATTTCTACTCCATGGACGATTTGAATAGACTTTATGAGAATGCAAATATTTGAATAAACACAAATAAGTCATCATCTGCCTAGCCTTTTCCCAACATGTTGGGGTCGGTTTCCAGTCTAACCGGATGCAGCTGAATAGATGTATTAAGACTGGTTGTCCGACTTTTAGGCTTCGAACTACCCATAAGGACTGTCAAAGATTTACAAATGACAGCCGGGACCAATGGCTTAACGCGCTTTTCGAGGCACGGAGGGGACTTGGTATGTAAAGATGGTCACCCATCTACGGACCAACCGCGGCAAGCGTAGCTTACCCTGATCGATCGACCCGTGCGGCTGTTATTACTTAGCCACAAGCCCCACAAAAACAATAACATAGATATGTATGTAGTAGTCATTAAAACATCAAGATAATTTCCACAAGTTTTATGTGAGAACACGAAATTTGACATCCAGTATTACCCTAGTTATAAGACTTATAAGTTAGACTAACCATTTGTTATGTTTGTTAACACATTCGTCACATCGCTAGACATGTGCAAATATTTCTATAATCTACTATGTAAAAATAACGTAGAAAAAAAATTATGTTCAGTAAAGTTGTTTAAATTATTAGCAAATTACATAATGTATTTAAAATAGGTAGATCCGCCGCGGTCTGCCACTTTGGTCTAGTGATTGCAAGCTACTGCTGAGCCTGAGGTCTTGGGTTCGATTCCCGGATCGACCAAAGTATCCTTGGGCCATGTGTATTTTTTTTTTTTTTGTACCAGGCCGGAGTCTGGATTTGTACCCAATTGATGTCAAACGGCTCGCCCCCTATTACATGAGACTTAAACATAACTGGCAAAATGTGGGTTCAGGGATTATAGTACACACGGCTACACATCAAGCTATACAATTCCAGTTTATGCTGATCTCGCATTGCATAGGATTTCCGTACAATACGAGGTCAGCTTATACTGGAAATGTATAGCTTGATGTGTAGCCGCGTGTACAGCTCTGCCTAATCCTTCGGGGAAAAAAGGCACGACGTTTTTGTTATGTTTATTTATATCTGCTACAAAAACTTACAAGAAAAATAATGACAAGTACCTAAGTAGGTATAGTTCATAACAAATGTGGTACCTTATGAACAAAAAGTTCGTAGGCAGAGTCCAGAGAAACAAAAACAAATATGACTGACAGTTTATTATGCGTGACTGGTATTACCACAGCATAAATAAGTAACAGTATTATCTACATAGAAAACGGCCGAAACAACGCGCTTCAAAATTTCAGTGTATAATAGTGCCCCACTCCGCTCCACGCCGTACTAGAGTTCAGCTTACAGTACAGTAATCGCGGAGTGGGGCGCGTCTTAGTGGATTGCACGGACTATATATCAGTACGCAACAGTATTGAGTGCCCACAGGTTTGCTCGGTTAAATAGTCATGGCCTCAGAGGCCAGCTATGAGATACCATACAAAAAAAAAATTGAGTGTGCGGCAGTTACGCGCGGGCGGGGAAGGTTTATTTATCTACCGAGCGGCCGTAGGTGATTATTTCAAGGTCATTGCCGAAATATAATACTGTAACTTTATTATACTGTGGTATTACTTACATCACTGAACGTAAGAAATACCTAACGATTGAATTATATCTACAAAATATGTCGGTAATCTCTTTTCAGGATGGTGTTGGGCAACTGTTGCAAATATTTTATTTAGAAAGGGTCTGTTAAAAATAAATTTAAGGGGTGCTGTCGTGCCCTAAAACTGAAAAATAAATGTATACCGTACAGTCACGAGCATAAATATATTACTATGGACAGCTCGGTAATAATATCTGATTTCACGATTCATCCCTGTCGAAAAGATGACGGCAAATATATGTATGTAACATTTGTGGAAGGCATATCTTTATATATATAATTCTTCTGTGAGTGTGTATGTCACTGAACTTCTCTCAAACGACTGGACCGATTTTGATGAAATTTTTTGTGTGTGTTCAAGGGGATCTGGGAATGGTTTAGATTCACAATTTTGTCCGCTGGACAATGTTTTGACAGGACAACGTCTGTCGGGTCCGCTAGTTATGTATATATGTCACCGTATAATTATGAACTTCGCACCGTATAATCTTTCCATGGGAAACCGACAAATTGTGAACTGGTATCAAACTTGCTTGCGCCGTAACGCACCTTGCGCTAATATTAAATAGCCTGCCTGGCTGCGAGCAACTTGGAAGTAGCGCTTGCCGGCCGCTGCCGCGGCACCGCTCGCTTCGCTCGCTCGGCTCGCGTGTGGTTAGTCACAGTTCTAACCTAACCTAACCCATTTCACCTAGTTCACAATTTTTCGACAGTTTATAATCTAACGGAAATAATTCCGACAGATTATAAACTAACGGTTCTCACAATCTTACGGTAACATATACAAGTGACCGCACAAATATGTTACATCGAAGAAACACCAAAACTATCTGACGAGACAAGCGACGCCAAAATATACGATGCTGCATCGGCTTCAAAAAGATTTTTAGAATGCAATAATATCGGACATATCTACGTTATAAATATCTGCTTACTCAGTTAAATGTGATCGAGGTATCACAATGTGATCAAAAAATCTGACATCACTTTGGCAGCATAAAACTTATACGTAAAACTTTACGTAAACGCAGAACGTTGAGGAAAACTGTTTTTTCTTACTGAACAAGGACGCTAGCAAGGATGCTACAAGGACGTGTTTGAGGAAAAGTAACCAAAACAGCAACTAAGTAGGTAGGTCATTTAAGATTTTTTACCCGTTATTTATAGGTAACCTAAAACATCTTAAATACAAGCTCAAAGCTAAATATAACCATTTGAGAACTTGAATAACAAGAAAGTTTATACCGGGTTCACACGGTTCGATTTTAGTTGAACAACTTTTAAGTCGAAAGCGATTTTAACCGACTGTACAGACTTTCACTAAAATTTAATTTAAAATTCAGTAAAGAATACAGTCAGCAGATTGGTAATGTTAGGATAGTTACAGCATGTCAGTTTCATGAAATTCCGATCAACATTTCAGCTGAAATGAAACCCTTTTATCAAACGAACGCTGGTATGTGCGCTTACAGTTTCCGCGGATAATCAATAAGTATAAATTACTTATATTACGCTGCTGCTAAAAAAGGCAGCCGGAGGAAAATCAAAATATGTTTCAAGCAGTTGGTATGACCTGAAATTACGCTCTTTGGAATTTCACGGGCAGGTTGAAAGAGGATTAAGTATTAAAATAATCACGATGTTGTTTTTGGCTAAGTTATAACAGCCGCACGGGTCGATCGATCAGGTTTAGCTATGTGTGACGATCGATATGTGGTCCATGGGTGTGTGACGATCTTTACATACCAAGACCCCTCCGTGCATTCGTGGATCTTTGACAGTCGTTACGGGTCGTCAGAAACTGAAAGACTGACAACCAGTCTCACCAAGGGGTATCGTATTACCCAGTAACTGGGTTGTGGAGGTCAGATAGGCAGTCGCTCAATGTAAAATACTGGTATTCAGCTGCATCCGATAAGACTGGAAGCCGACCCAAACATAATTGGGAAAAGGCTTGGCAGATGAGTAAGAGTAGTTTACTATCAATTTATTGTCTCATGAGTGTCAATTGACAACACGGTGTGATTAATTATCACATGTTTGATACTTGAAACAGGCTTTTAAAAAGAGGCGTGACTTTTGACACGAATCAAGAGGATCTTTGACGTAGACTAGTTTTTTTTTTCTTGCACGTAAAAGAGAAGTCTGTCAAAATATGGGTGCTTCCCCGATTTAATAATATTACTGTTATTAGTGTGTACTTAAATATTATTTCATTACACATGCGAAATGCTTATTGCGACATTTTTGTACATAACGCTAAAAGAGTACCTACCGATTTCGAACCGTGCAACGTGCGAACAACTAAAATCGAACCGTCTGAACCCGGTATTAATTCTTATTTCAAATTTTCGTATGCTGTTATGCGACGTCATTGACCGAAAAGGAAAAACCCCGCATTCATAAAAAAATCCTATAAAATCTTACATTGGAATTTAGACTAAAATTTAAATCGAAAAAAGTTGTAATTTATTCCTGTGATTCATTTGTATTGCTAGACATTAATCAATCTCAGTATTTCCTGACAAAATAGTGTTTTAATTTAAATTTTTATGTAATTTTGACACGGTTTTGAATTGCAGCCGAATAAATTATGATTTATGAATGGCATATTTTTTACTTTATTTATCACACCGAATATTTAGTTTTGGATGTAGAAAAAGTAGTACTCCCTTTCTTCTCCTAAAATTTTTTGTCCGAAAATCATTATCCATAACACGTTTGCTATAAACTTCAGTAGGTAACCATAATGTTCAAAAATTCTAAATTTTGTTTTACATAATTATCTTTACTTCTAAAACTATTCTGTCATAATATCGAGTACTATAATAATTGAATCTCCTAATTTTGCATGAAATAAAGTCATATGTCCTAAGTATTGTATTACATAATGTGTATTATTCCGAATGTTCAAATAAAATTGTTAACTTTTGCTGGAAATTAGGTTTTAGTAACAGAAACGAATCGTTGTTAATAAAAAAGTTAGGGAACACAATAGAGAACAGAAAAAGTATTTGGAAACTTTCTAAAGGGTGTGTAACGTTTGACATAATAACAAAAGTTCTAATGATCATAATGACCTAATTTCATTTAATATACTTATTTTTAATATAACGATGAAATGATATAATAAATTATTGATATAATTTCATTTTACGTAATTTTATATGGTATAATGAACATTTTCTATAATGCACATTTGAATTAATATTCAATTAGTATAATATTAAGGTAATATTCAAAATCTATAAGTAACGTCTAATATAATTTAGAAACGTGTACTTTGTTTTGTATATTTTTGCAAAAACTGATTAGATTTTAAACGCCTGCCATTTGGGTTAGGTTAGAACAGTGACCATTAACGCGCGAAGGCGAGCGAAGCGAGCGTGCCCCGGCAGCGGCCACCGAACGCCGGATCCCCTTATTGTTCGTAAATCATTTGCGTTAGATGAGGTTATAACAGTAGTGCTATTCTGTAAAAAAATCACCGTGATAACTTAAGTGAAGTGAGCTGCCAATAGTGTCAATCCTTAGCAACTGACAGCTCACTCCACGCTCACTTCACCTAAGATAACACGGTGAGATGGTTACAGAATAGCATTACAGTATAATGTTTCCTGATATTTACTTATTCATTACAGAATTTTGGCTGAAAATGAGTAAATATGAAAATTAGGTCAACTGAACGTTACATAAAAAGAGCATAATACAAATTGAAAATTATGTGAAATGAACGTTATACTAAACGTTATTAGAGTAAAAGAAGTTTATATGAAATAATAACATCAGATATCATGTGAACGTTATTTCAAGTGATATTATACTATCTGTTATTATGCCATATGTTACACACCCCTTTCCAAATGCCTTAACCTAAAACGATTACAACATCAAATTCAGTGTTATAATAGCAATTCATTATTAATATTCTAGTTCGCTAGTTAGCCATATTTCTTATTTCCATATAATAATACTAGTGGACGCGACAGACGTTGTCCTGTCAAAACATTGTCCAGCGGACAAAATTGTGATTCTAAACCATTCCCAGATCCCCTTGAACACACAAAAAATTTCATCAAAATCGGTCCAGTCGTTTGAGAGAAGTTCAGTGACATACACACTCACAGAAGAATTATATATATAAAGATTACCAAATTCATCAAAACAGGTAAATATTTGACAACTATTTGCGACGTTGCCAACTTTTTATGGTTACTTTTGTATGATTCATTTTTCAAATTAAATATAGGTAGGTACCTAAGTAACACGTCAGTTTTGAAGCTCAATATTTGATACTCCAAATCCTTGTAACTATTTGAAATTATATCACTCTTTAAGCAATAGGCCTGACTGCTACTGGATTTAAAGAAATTAAATGACAACAATGTTTTATTTGTTATATTGCAACATAAATAAAATGGTAGGTAACATTTTAGAGTTATGTATAAAAATGTCGCACATAGGCATTTTCCGTGTGTAATAAAATAATATTTACATATTAATAAATAATAACAGCAATATTATTAATTCGAGGAGGCACCCATATTTTGACAGGTTTCTCTAAAATGTCGAAGAAAAAAAAACTATAAATAAATTAAGGCTAGTCTCTTGATTCGTGTCAAAAGTCACGTTCCTACTAAAAGCCTGTTTATTTAATAAGTGTATGGTCATTAATCATACGGTGTTGTCAACTGACACTCATGAGCATAGATAAGTTTTAATAATAAAACTCAAGCATTTATTTCGATTAAACCATTTACAGGCACTATTGACTGTCAAGAAGTCGGTAAGTCAGAAATATGAAGCTAGTTGCCCATTCCAAAGCGAAGAACGGGCAAGAAACTCCACGGACACTCTTTTATATAAAAATTGTTACAAAATATTGCTTACGTCATTCATGTTGAAATTATACATGTAAGAACAATGTAGAAATGTGTACACGTTAGAAGCGTCCGTAATAAAACAAAGAACAATTCAAAAATTTAAATAAATTAAAAATAAGCCATGGCAGCTAAGAGATGACCAGTCCCAACTGACGGCGCCCGTCCACGAACATGACATCTATGCTTATGAGATGAGGCAATAAATTGACAGTAAACTTCTCCAACTCATCTGCCAAGCCTTTTCCCAACTATGTTGGGGTCGGTTTCCAGTCTAACCGGATGCAGCTGAATAACAGTTGTAAAATACTGTTATTCAGCTGCATCCGGTTGCGACTGCCTATCTGACCTCCACAACCCAGGTACGGGGTAATACGATACCCCATGCGGCTTTGGTAAGACTGTTGTCAGACAGCCGGGACCAACGGCTTAACGGCTTTGATTTTAATCTTATTTTTATTGAATTTTAAATTATTTTATTTCAATTCTATTTTAATTTTATTTGTAAATGTGTATGCCTATTCTAATAATAATATACGAGTCTCTGGTCTATCTATGTTACTCGAAATAAACAATTTGAATTTGAATTTAACGTGCTTTCCGAGGCACGGAGGGTTTCTGGTATGTAAAGATGGTCACCCATCCACGGACCAACCGCGACAAGCGCAGCTTAACCTGATCGATCGAGCCGTGCGGCTGTTATTACTTAGTCACAAGCGCCTCTACTCACTAACAACTAATTAAACGACAGTTATTATTTTAATACCTACTCCTCGTTCAAGGTAAGTTCTCGTGAACTTACAAAGGGCAACATTTCAGGTTTATAGCAACTGCTAAAAAAAAATTGACATTTCACCGTCTACCTTTTTTAGCAGTAAGCCGATATTAGCACGGACGTAATAAAATCGTGGCGGGATTTTTTCGCGCACTGGATTTTCCACTCTCGGTGTTAAGCCGAGCGTTGAGAATCCAACGCGCTGGGACGCACTCTCGTCCCAGCGCGTTGAAAAAACACACTGTTGGATTTTCAAGTCTCAGCGCTGAGCAGAGCTTTGAAAATCAAATGTACGAAAAAAAATCAACGCGATTTTATTACGTCCGTGCGAATGTGGGCTAAGTCTACACTAATCTACACTAATATTGTAAAGATAATAGATTTGTATTTCTGTTTGTAATGAATAAACTCAAAAACTACTGAACCGATTTTAAAATTCTTTCAGCACTAGAATACCAAAGCAGTAACAGCCTTGACACACTCGAGACTTGGCCGTCCGGCGGTCTCACCACTAGTGAGAACGCCGGACGGCCAAGTCTCGAGTTCGAACCCAAGGCACGTACCTCAAACTTTTCAGATTAATGTGCGTATTGTATAATTAACACGCTTCAAAAACGGTAAATAAAAACATCATGAGGAAACCTGAAATGCCTGAGAGATATTTCTCAACGGCATGTGAAGCCAAGTCAGAGGAGTTCGTGGCTAAATACTAACAGCCGCTCGGGTCGATCTGTCAGGTTAAGCTACGCTTGCCGGGGTTGGTCCGTGGATGGGTGACCATTTCTACATACCGAGACTCCTCCGTGCCTCGGAAAGCACGTTAAGCCGTTGGTCCCGGCTGTCATTCGTGGATCTTTGACAGTCGTTACGGGTCGTCAGAAGCCCAAAAGTCTGACAATAAGTCTTACCAAGGGTATCGTATTACCCAGTTACTGGGTTGTGGAGGTCAGATAGGCAGTCGCTCCATGTAAAATACTGGTATTCAGCTGCATCCGGTTAGACTGGAAGCCGACCCCAATATAGTTGGGAAAAGGCTAGGCAGATTGATGTGAAGCCAAGTCAGAGGCCCATGGGCGGCTTTAAAACTCTGACACCAGGTTAGTCACTAACCACACGAAAAAGAAGAAAAACTACTAGAATGCTTTATTATCACTGAGTAACATAAGCTATAATTTATAAAGATAACACGCAGGGGAAGCCGCTGGCAGAAAGCTAGTAATTTATATTGATCATCCGCGGAAAATCGGTAAGCGCACAGACCAGGCTACGTCTGATAGAAGGGTTTCATTTCAGCTAAAATGTTGGAAGAATTTCATGAAACAGACGTGTTGTAAACATCCTAATATTACCAATCTGCTGTCTGTATTCTTTACATGACCACAAGGCAATCTGAGTGGGTAACTATCTTTGATTAACGGCACCTAGAGTAAACAGTCATCACCATCAACCAACTTGGTTCAAATTAATAAAAACAGTGGCACTCCGGGAGTGCCGACGGAAGTGGAAACTTGAACAAGATAGCCTTGATGGAAGAAAAACACTTGTATTAGAACATTGGTCCGTAACCTTATCTAAATAAAGAGCCCAAACGTGTTTACAAAAAAAAAAAAATACTTCCAAAACCTTTAAAGTAAAAATAATTGCATAAAACATTGATCCGTAACGTTATACAAATAAAGATCACAATCGCGTTGTTTTTTTCCTATCTCAAAAATTCTCAACGCGCCTAAAGAAGTTTTCACTTTAATAATAATACCAGCCTATTATTGTTCCACTGTAGGGCCAAGACCTCTTCTCATACAGAGAAGACATGAGCGTTGATCACCACGCGCGCTCAAGACGGGTTGGCGATTTTAAACTTATCTACAAGTCCAGGTTTCCTCACGATGTTTTCCTTCACCGATGTCAGTAATGTCCAAGATAAACTCAGAAAGTATGAATTGAAAAAGTCAAACAAAACAAAATCAAAATAAATTTAAAAAAAAACAGTGCCGACCGAAGTGAAAACTTGAAAAAAAATCGGCACCGCGGTAATCAACGCGTTGATGTCTTTTACTTCACGGTGTCGGTAAATTCGGTGACAGTCTCGCGAAATCAATGGTTTAATCTCATCTCAAAAATGCCCAACGCGCCTAAAAAAGTTTTTACTTCAAAAACCTTAACAAAAGAAGACACTATAACAATTTTTAATCACAATTATGAAAGGCTTATCAAACTATTACGGAATACACTTGATAGTTCGACGATACGTGATCGAAAAAGAAAACGCTCGTGGACGTGCTGCTTGACGCATATTCTCGAGTTGTGTCCCCGCGGACTGGCCTGACAATGTGCTTCGGACCACGCTGGACAGCCAGCCTTGGCACCAGGTTCATTGGAGATGCAGACCACGACGCCATCTTTATCGCGGCGAAGAGGATAAGCACCCGGTATGTAAATGTCCGTACACTACATTCTTATGTTGTTTTGTTTCCATATGTGTGTAGTAATCGTCTATTTTATTCTAATTAATGCAATAGACAAGTAATCTGTTATTGGTATAGCAATACTGTATTTTTCCGTGTAATTCATGCTAGTATGTAACATCATTCGTTTTTTGCTTGCCAAGAATCGCCGACTCAGAATCCCTTAGTCATAGATAATAGATTTGTAATTAAAATATTCCATTCGTTTGAAAGAAAAACCAACTTTTTGTTCAAAACAACAGTGAAACAACTAATTATTTTTAACCGCAGGCATCGTGTTGTTTTCACCGTCTGTTGAAAAAAATATTAAGAATAAAGTATCTACCTACTATTAATTACTTTTCGCCGCAGAATTGATTGACGTCATCCAACAATCATTAAAATTCTTTAATGTTTTAACTGTCATCCGTCAGTACGAAAGTAACTTATTCATTCTTTTATGACTTAGTTGTTATTTAGACCACTAGTTCTCATAAAGGTGGCAAGTGTAGGCGTTATAAAAGTATTATTAAATTACGATAAAACCCTTCAATTTTAACAAAAAATATACGATATTCTGATGCCGATTTTTATACAAGAAGGTAAATTTAATATTCTTAAAGGTAATTTACAAAAAATCATGATAATCAAACCTTTTATATCTTTGAGGCTTTGAACAGGATTCGTGATAATCATATAAGAACACTTTGACCGTTGAAAAGTTAAAGATATTATTAAATACCTTTATTTTTTTGCATAAGTACTGACTGATTTCATCATTTAACCCTTTATAACGACTTTGCAATCGGAAAACAATGACAAATAGTCAGAGGTATAAATAAGTACCTATTAATTATTGGTTGAAAACGTAATTTAATTTCTTTTTCTAAATCTTTTTTAAATATTGAGTCAGTGATCGATAAGTCTAAATAGCCTTTTTAAAACAATAAAATACCTATTTGGAACGCAAATTTTGATTAAAATATGGTGGAAAGAATATTCCCTTTGCCTCATAAAGGGCCTTATATAACCTTGAAAGGGCTATTGATTGTAATTCTAACATTGATCGGGTTTCAAGAATAAGGATAGATAGACTTTAAACTTATTAATATTCTATTAACATTAGCATGACATATGAGGAAGTGCAGCGTGATGTATTGAAGTGTCAGCAAGAATAAATTAATTAAATGACACAAGTTTTACCTGTCTAAATCAAGTTCCATTTACCTGTAGGTTAGGAAATCAAATCACATAAGAATTTGTAAGGAGATTGTAAGGAAAATAAACAGTCTCATCATTAAGTTCGTTGATGGAGAGACATGGTCAAGTGTCGTTACTTCACCTGGTGCTGTGCCCTCAGTTTCATGGTCAGGAAGTCACGCTTCGATTTGTTATTGTCTTATCAACAGTGATCAGAGTAGGTAGATTGATGTTACGTACTCGCATCATGAATAGTCATAGAAATCATAACATGGATAAGCCTTTTTTCCCGGGATTTCATTTTGGTACTTACGGGATTGAATCAAATATTGTTAAAGTAAGGATTTTTGAATTACTACATTAGAAATTTATAGAATGCGATAGATAAACATTTAAAATATCTTTTTCTTGGAGTCCGATCACCTATATACTATTAAAAAGACAGCAAAAGGGTTAAACATTTCTTATTCAAATTGATGTATTATTTATTCTACACATTACAACATTTGAAATTCCTTAAAAAATCTTAATAATTTCAAAATCCCGGAAGCATATCCATACTAATATATACGTGCCAGTTCATTGACCCCAAATCAATCTACCTACTCCGATAACTGGTTATCAAGCACTCTGACTGATATTTCTACCGGCTATCGTTCGTTTGAGACACTGTCATCGGTGTAAAGCCAATGCTACTGCGTCGACGAGTCAGTGTTATAGAAATGAATAACAAATATGAAATAACCAACGAACTTTTACGTTGGTGCTACGGTATGAATCTCCACAACTCGAATTCAAGCTGAGGTCAGATTATGATAAGTGTACCCTTAGGCTGTTCGTCCACCGCACCGTGAACGGGCCGTCAAGATGACGTCGCCGAAGTAGCGACAGTACATTTACTATGGCTGCGTTATCTCGTTTCTCGTACTCCTAGCACCGAACATGTTTGTACGTACACACGGCTACACATCAAGCTATAAATTTCCAGTATAAGCTGACCTCGCATTGTAGCGAAACCGAATACAATGCGAGATCAGCATAAACTGGAAATGTATAGCTTGATGTGTAGCCGTGTGTACATCGGAATGAGTGACAAAATCGAATAATACGGATATGTTTGTAAAACAGTCGCTCGGCTAAGCTCTTAATTGTGCCGAGCCGACCCAAACGTTATTAAGTGAGGGTAAATGTCGAACGAAGTCTGCCGATCAGCACGCGCTGAATGAAAGCCGAATATGTGTAGTAATTGCTTCCTAGGTATATGCTATCCTAGCATAGATATGTCGGCTTTGCTGTTTACATCCGTCACATCACTCTCTCAACTAGATTGAATATCAGCGTCAGGCACTTATTTGCTGAACTGGGCCTTTTTGGCGCAGCCGTGAGGCACACTCCCCTGCTAATTTATTTTTATTTGATTTTTATTTTTTATCTGCTGTTAATTATATTGTGTGCTTTTTGGTCTGTGCTAAATAAATGTGTTTTCTTTCTTTCTTTCTGTTCAACAAATACTGCCGACCCGAACATGTGTGTAGCACCCCTAATATCAATATCGATGACTAAGCTAAGCTTATTCCAAAGACTAACCCGCCTAGTAGGCGCATTGTCTAGACCAGAGATGACAAGCCTTTCTACATTTACGGGTCAAAAACTCTGATCAAGAATGTGGCGATGACGTGCCACCGATATTCAAGAAAAGTAAGCACAGTTAAATAAATACCAAAACAAGTGCAGTTTTTAATCGACTTCAAAAAAAGGAGGAGGTTACTCAATCCGACCGTTTTTTTAATTTTTTAATGTGTGTTCGCGGATAACTTCGTCGTTTATGAACCGATTATGATGATTCTTTTTTTGTTGGAAAGGAGATATCCCGAGGGTGGTACCATGATAAGGAAACCAGGATCTGATGATGGCATCCCAGAGAAATCGAGGGAACTCTTCAAATATTATAAGCACACCAGTAGCAATTTGGGTATTTTTTATAGTAACTCGTGCAGTTGCTCGCGAAAAGCATCATTTGGTGAAGTGGAACTGATGATGAAGACCACAGATGGCCACCGGAACTTCTCAATAGTCAATACTAAGTATTCCACGGGTTGCGATTCGATTACCTTAATATGGTTGCCAAGTAATTTATGCTCGTTACAATGCATATGGAGATTTAGAGTTGATGGTAAAGTACCAGGAGAACTCCTCAAAGATTAACAGCCCTGCATCGGGAAAAGCAATATTTTGTGAAAGGTGATGAGCAGTTGACATTAGGCTATTGTAATTTAGATAAATTACAAACTGACCCACTAAAAAGCGAGAAATAAAAACTTTTTTACAAAAAAAAACAACCGACTTCCAAAAAACACTACAAAGTGAAAAATAACATACATTTCGGAAGTCGGTGGCAAATAACAAAAATACTAAACCAAAGACACCGACTTCCGAAATTTAAAGTTATTTTTCACTTTGTAGTGTTTTTTTGTAAAAAAGTTTTTATATTAGTTAATATTTTTAAAACCCCCGACACAAATATTTCCTCATTTCTCTTTCCTACTCCATCACCAGAGCCTGTTCACCATCTATCTATAACCTATTCATTGAGACCATTCCAATGAGCCCAAACGCGATACCTGTGCTGTAAGTTGGTAAGGGAAATCCTGCAAATTCCAGGTGACACTGCAGCTTCAGTTCAATGTTCTTCTAATATAATTGAAGTAACAGAATACCAATTTCAAATCGATCAGACCTGTGGAAGATACTCACATCTATTTATCAACTAGAAAAGAGCTGATAATCTTCAAACGGATGATCCGTTTTGATAAAACATGCCTAAGAACCATCGCTAGAAAACCTGCTTTCAAATAAAAAAACCGCATGGAAATCAGTTCACCCGTTTAAGAGCTACGGTGCTGCAGAGAGACAGACATACATAGCGTTCAAACTTATACCACCCCTCTTTTTGCGTCGGAGGATAATGAAATACTCACATTGAAAACCCAAATTAAAATGTATGTAATATATATGTATTAATGGATACAACATGTCATTCATGTCCCAGAAGCAAAAATTCGAAGACTTGTGACATTAACCCACCCGCACCACATGTATTCTGTGCCCGCACTGGGCTTGCGTGGTACATTAGAAAGGCACTAGGAAGTGGTGAAGGGTGGGCGTTTTGGGGAACTGTCTCATGTAATTTTGACGTTCGAAAAGTGCTGATTCTCAGCCTAGTTTGAATAAATGCCCAGTCGAAGAGAGAAGGCCTGTGTTTCAGCAGTGGGAACATTAAAGGCTGATTTTGCTATGCAAAATTTGTATTGTTAGGAAAGTCTGTTCTTATGTGCCCGAAATTTTCGATAGCATGTTTCGCCAGATGGTCTAAATTCTCTAGGAGTCTAGGACATGTAGCGACACAGCCTAAATAAATACATCAGTTATTCAACCGAGGCACGACGACAGGACTTAAATACTATACTTTGTAAGCACTTCATAAAATACTACATGCCCTGCGTCATTCGTCATTGTACGTCGTTTGTCATTGTACACGATGAGAAAGAGTAATTACAAAAATTTAAATAGTAAGTAGTTATAATACCTTATTGTAATCACAAGTTATAGAAGTTGCGAATAACTGAGACACTGGTGCAATTATTATATTTTAGATAACTATACTCCATTTGAAATAAGATTAGACATTTAAACAAACCTTTTTTACAGTTCGTACAACCGATTTTGACTTCTATACCTTAGTCGTAAGGATGGCATTCAAAGCAAAAAGTGGTTACAATACCAACTTTTTACTGCAGCTGCCATTTGTCATGCCACCAACACAATAGAAGTCAAAATCGATTGAACGGATTGTAAAAAGGTTTATTTAAATGTCTAATCTTATTTCAAATGGAGTATAGTTTAACTGGTTATTTGTATTTTATGATTTGATTTGATCTCTGAGTTTTTTTCACCGTTTCTTCTCAGGGATAGTCAGATAGGAAATGTCTACTCCATGATCCCTATTTTTAGGGTTCCGTACCTCAAAAGGAAAAACGGAACCCTTATCGGATCACTCGTGTGTCTGTCTGTCTATCCGTCGGCCACAGGCAATTTGTTCCAAATCTAAAGGACCGATTAAGTTGAAAAGTACACATATGTATTTCTGTGACCCAAAGACGGACGTGTAACGCAAACTAGTAATTCTGCAAACAGTAGACCTCGCGAGAAAGTTATTTAAAACAGGATATTCACCATGTCTTTCGTTTAAAACGGGGTTATAAATCCCACAACTAACAACTATCTGTTAAATACGAAACTTTACTTTTGAAGCTACTATACACCTAACAAAACTCAGTCACACAAAATGTTCAACAAGAACTAACCATACGGCGAGCGACAACGACAGCGCGATTTAGCGGTGTACAGTAGCACCATCTGGTGACCTTATCGTAAAATGTTTTAGATAATTCTGAAAAATATTTTCAGAATTCTCTAGTTTTGTGATGAGAAGGTGGTCCCAGGAGGCCGATTCTCGCGTTTACACTCGTAATTGTCGGATTCGTCATTGCCGCTCGTCTCTCTATGTCGCTTTTAGAACGGTGGCGATATCCAGATTCTTGTATTCTCACTACTTGAAGTCGTTCGTACATCACGAGTTATAGGACAAAAATGTTGCCATTATACGTTGCGCGAAGCAATCCGTTCCACGTAACGATGCTACTTTTTAAACGCAATCAAAGATGAAAAGGGTTCCTATTAAAAATGACTGTTAAGCCTATTAAAGGTTTTGAGCAATATTTTATACGTATTTCATAAACATGTATCAATATTATCATCATTATTGACCGTAACTCCATTTATATTTTATTATTAACATTCAAATATTTCCCTTCTCCTTAGTATTTGCTACAACGGAATGCTGATTAATTGTCAATGTCAACGATTATTAGTCACGTCAAATTAAATTCATTATTTGTTCACATTGGATCTACATACATTAAGTAATTATACAAAAACAGAATGACTAACATAACAATGATATTATAAGTGAACTGATGACTACCACAATAATATCAAGGGTTATCAAGATCGAGAAATAGAAGAGGAAGTGTGGTTTTCGTAAAGAGTACGGTATTGGGTACTACACCAACCGGACCGTCCTGCTGTTCCAATTCCAACGAGGCTGTTGTGCTTACGTGCAAACATCTGTCGAAATTCATGGAGACTTTGGGTAAGAGGCAAAATGGCGATTCCTAAGCTCGCGGACAGTGCGCGATACATGACGCCGACTATTCGTGTAAACTTGTGAATATTATAATGCCAATAGTGTCATCACAATGTCTTATTTTCTTTTCTTTTTTTATTTGTTTGTATCTTGCGGCTGCTACTAATAGCTACTTAGTTATTATTTAATCGTGCTATTGTATGTTGTGCTGTCTTTTTTGTGCACTAAATAAACGATTTATCTATCTAATGTATTGTTTACGTATTTTTGTTAGTTACATAAGTTTTACATTGAATAAAAAACAATGGCACTCCGGGAGTGCCGACAGAAGTGAAAACTTGAAAAAAAAATCGGCACCGCGGTAATAAAAGCGTTGATATCTTTTACTCCACGCACCGCGGTAATCAACGCGTTGATGTCTTTTACTCCATGGTGTCGGTAAATTGCGTTACAGTGTCGCGAAATCAATGGTTTAGTCCCACCTCAAAAATGCCCAACGCGCCTAAAGAAGTTTTCACTTCAAAAAATAAAAACATTTGAAATCTTTTGAAATCTTTGTTGTTTGAAATGCTTTTGAAACACTGCATCCATGTTGGTGGTACAATAATAAAAGGTGAGTAGGTATTAAATATAACGATAGCTTGTAGTTTTAGCGTTCGAAAATATTTTAAGCTACCAACGCACTTCTATGATTTGACGGCGATGACGTACTTTTATTCCTATATTTTTTATGACATGACATCGTTCAATACGTCAAATTCAAAAATTCCTGGAAAAGGCAGATGATAATGATGATACTACTATCCTCATTGTTGCAAACAATCCTTTATTTATTTAATTTCAGATCTCCTTGAAAATAAAAAAACTTGAGAGGTGTCAAGGGACACCCGGATGGAACGAAGTTCCTTTCGATTAATTAGTGAAGGAATTGTAATAAAATGAGTGGGTTAGTGAGTCCATACGCCACACACACAGCGTACACCGCAGCACCACACAATACCAAAATAGGGAATAATGCGGCGTTTTCCCGTGATTTTAATAGAGCCAAAAGGGAGGTCTTTTTCTCCTGATTTCGGAGACCCCAAACTTGATAGGTCTACGACCTCTGGCTCCAAAGCGCGACTGTTAGTCCAGTCGATCGTGGCAAGGCAAAAAATATAAATACGTAGACCAGACTGCCCAACGTAATGACCTACTGCTGACGCTCATACATTGGATTCTTTAAGGCTGGCAATCTCCAACTACAAACCTGATTATGCTAAACTAGTGGAAGATACTCAGAACTCAGACGCAATGCTCACATTAATATATATGTAAATAAGTAGTTAAGTACTAAGTATAATTTTCACATTTATGTTTTTTCTCTTAATAAAATAAAAAATGCTACATGATTGTGTACTGAACTATGCTGTTTCATTTAAGATTTCTAGAAGTATGTAATTGGTAGATCGCACAGGGTCTCGTTAGTGAACAAGAGATCTTGGGTCCAATCAAGTTGGCCACCCCTGCTATAAGAGAGTTGTAAGATATACTTAATTACAGATATTGGGGGTCAAAAGAAAAGGGGGTCAAAAATGGGGTCTAAGGGGTCTAACTGAATGTAGGTTCTAGCTGAGAGGGGGGTACTAGGGGGGGGTTTTATCAACACTTTGATATTCCCAGCCGTTTCCGAGATATTTAAAATTTAAAAGGGGGAGGTGTGCAGGAGGTGTATCGGGACCAGGGGGTCGCGGGAGGATATCGAGGGGGGGTTCGGGGGGAGGTTATATATATAAGAGAGTTGTAAGATATACAATGTGAGAGTTGTAAGATGTAAATGTTGTAAGATTAATTACAGATATTGGGGGTCAAAAGAAAAGGGGGTCAAAAATGGGGTCTAAGGGGTCTAACTGAATATAGGTTCTAGCTGAGAGGGCGGTACTGGGGGGGGGGGGGCTTTATCAAAACTTTGATATTTCCAGCCGTTTCTGAGATATTTAAAATTTAAAAAAAATAAAAAAGTGTCGTTTACAACTTTTGGTCTTAAAAAAATGTCGTTACAACTTTTGGTCTTAATTTTTTCCGCCTAGCCCCCTTTCGCAACGCGTGATAAGGAACTTCGTTCCAATAATAAAACCATAAATAACGATCTCTGGACAACACATCATTATTTGGGCGAGGTTGTTTCAAACATCTTAGCATATTGTGATGCGTTTCCTATATCCTTAAACTCGCAATAATATATCAAACATTTTCCTGCAGATAAAATATGGGAGAAGAACGTGACAGATGCGCTTTCAGGGTGATCACCCTGACCCAACGGAGACGTGATCTAATAGCCAATGACCAAATGATACATCATCCTAGCCTTTTAACAAGTAGGTCAGCCATACAAGTAAACACATAACAAATAGCTGAAACTGTTTCAGGTAATGTAAGCCAACCGTTAAATGATGACAAAGTTTTAGGACATTGTTAACATTGCCAGAAACAATTTCAAGAAATGTAAAGAATGTCCGGCTTTCTTGATATAACCTTTTAATGATATAATAACCAAAATTTATTCAACCGGAATGAAAGGAGGGGTTGGAAGGTAAGGGACAATGCAACCCTGAATTGCCTTAACAATATACCAATAGAACTAAACTAACTAATGTTCAACGACGAATACATACTGCTACTATCAATCTTTTGCCAAAAGTAGGTGTAATAGCGGTTCGTAAAATCCTTATGCTTTATGCATGAGAAGATCCAAATTTGTCTATATAAGAACGATATGGAAGCTAATAGATGAACAAAATTTATGGCAAGCACGTTTAAAGTATTTTTCCCTCAGAAACATGTTGCTTGTTTAAGAATATATTTCAAATACTAAATTGTGGTAATACCTATAGCTTTTAGCAACGGTCGCAGATTTAATGAAGCCATGTATATTCTGCAACCACAAAACATTCGTACGAATACGACGATGTATGAATCACAAGCAGTTTTATTGCTAAATATATGCTGCTTGAAATATCATAACAATGCTGCCGACAAGAGATAGATATCTAGATATGACAAAAGCTTCGAAATCTTTGCATCAGGATTTGTTAAGGACACCGCTGAAACTTTGATCATATTATAACGGCGCAGGATAGCCTTTACCAGAAGTGGTCATCGTATTAGTGGTTTAGCAGCTTCAATATCATCAGGATTGTGCCTGAATAAAACAGTTCGCCGTGGACGTGGTACGACAGCGGCTCATCTCTGTCATCTGAACACAGCCGCCACGCAACCATCGATGCTCTACTTGAGTGACAGTCATCCAGCCAGTGTCACTCTTATCCACGGAGCAAATACAAAGAGGAGACGGCCTAAGCAACTGTGCACTGTGATTCTCAACTAGGTCCTGACGTCATCATGTAGGCGTGGCCTTAGTCAGTGTATTGTTGGCGTTCGTCCTGTGCACAGTTTTGTAATAGTTCCCATTTTACAGCATATTCGCGCTAGAAGAAAAAAAGAATGAAGTGTTGTGTTTTATCTTGTAAAAACTACTCGGATAGACGTTCTGATGCTATGGATGGCATTACATTTCATTTGTAAGTAATTTTATGCGTAATTTATTAAAATAGTTCTAGAAAAATCTCTTAGCGACAGCGTTTCCAAACATAATTCTACCCGACACTAGATGGCGATACTTAGTGTCATGGGAATTATAAATATTTAGGTACGTAAAGCTCAGTACTAACATATTTTAATATTCATATGTACTGAAATTTGTTCAACATTCATTCCTAACGACCCTTTAATGGCCAAAATATTATTTTTGTATTTTTTATATTATTTTGTAAACAGGCCGCCATCTATCGTCAACTATGAAGAACAAACATAAACATAACAAAAAGACAGGGCCGTAATTAGAATCTAATTATTTTACCGAATGTCTGTCTCATAAATGGAAAGTACGGAAAGTACTTAAAACATTAAATACACTGGACATAAAAATACAATCTCCTATAAATTAAATATTCTTTGTACAATAATTTATTTAAAGTACTTTCCCTCCGTGAGACAACTAGTATGGTAGTTGTTGTTTACTTAATTTAAAGTACTTAAAGCCCACCTAGTTTATTTAGTTAAATTTTAAATGATGTATGTATGTCCTAGATTTCCATCCGAAGATAATCGAAGACAGCTATGGATTACAAAAATTAATAGACAAGACTGGTCTCCGACTAAATATACAAAAATTTGTTCGTGCCATTTTAATAATGAAGACTTCATAGTGACAAAAAAAGGTCTTAGAAAATTAAAGAAGGAAACTTTACCTAGTTTAAATCTGGATATATCGGTTCGCTTCAATGTAGTTTGTATTTACCAGTTTCAATTATTTTGGGAAATTGGGTATTTTTTTATTTACAGCTTTATGTTACAGCTTAAAAGAAAATTTACAGAGCCAACAATATCATCACCAAAGCCTACCACACCTACAAGTGATTTAAACGAATTTCTGATACTGCATGATACGCCAAAAAAGAAAAAGTTAAAGCAAGAAATAGCACAACTTCGATGGAAAGCAAGAGCAGATAGATTAAAGATCAGAAGACTTCAAATGAAAGTTAAGCGTTTGAAGAAGAAGGTACCCATCTAGTGGCGCTATTTTCACGAAGTGCTTTTGATTTTCTAAATCAAATACTTTTCTACTTTTGTTTCAGGTTCAAAATTTAAGTGCCTTAATTAAAGAATTGGAAAGCAAAAGTCTTCTGTTGGGAGAGGAATCCGAAATTTTAACATCGATAAATGTTAAGTTGAAAGACTTGGTTGGGCGTCAGTTGGCAAAAAATAAAAAAAAACCATTGACGAAGGAATATTCTCCAGCTCTCCGATCATTCGCTTTGACACTCCATTATTTTTCGCCTAATGCTTACTCATACGTCAGAAAGACTTTCGATACTTGCTTACCGCATCCGAGAACTATTTCTAAGTGGTACGAAAGTGTCAATGGTGAAGCCGGATTTACAGCTGAAGCTTTTAACGTATTAAAGCACAAAACTAACTCCTCAGGCAAACGCGCTCTGTGCAGTCTTATGATGGATGAGATGGGAATTAGAAAGCATGTTGAATGGGACGGAAAAAAATATCACGGTTATGTTGATCTCGGGCTTAATGACGTACAAAACGATAACTCGGATCACGCTTCTCAGGCTTTAGTTCTGTTGCTTGTATCTCAAACTGAACGCTGGAAATTACCTGTGGGGTTCTTTCTTATTCGTTCTATGACCGGAGAACAACGTGCTTCAATAGTTCAACAATGCCTCTACAAATGTCAAGAAAATGGTGTAGACGTTGTTTCACTTACGATGGATGGCTGCACTGCAAATATTGCTATGCTTAAAAAGTTAGGATGTTCGTTAGAACCTCAGAATATGAAAACTACTTTCAAACACCCTAGTGCTGACTACGAAGTAGCAATATTCCTGGACGCATGTCATATGCTAAAACTTGTGCGCAACGCATTTGAAACTAAAAAGGAGTTTCTTGATTATCAGGGTAATCTTATTGAATGGTCTTACCTCGTCAAGCTCAATAACTTACAAAAGTCAGAAGGCCTCCACCTTGGGAACAAGTTAAAAGACAAACACATACATTTTCAGCGACAAAAAATGAAAGTAAAATTGGCCAGTCAACTTTTCAGTAATAGCGTAGCAGATGCACTCCAAGTTTGTGAAAAAAGTAATGTTGAATTTAAAAATGTGGCGGCTACAATTACTTTTATCCGTTTAATTAACAATATCTTTGACATTCTCAACTCACGAAACATGCGTCAGTTTGAATACAAAAAGCCCTTATTTGAAAAGAATATTTTGAAAACAAGGGAGTATTTAGAATATGCTAAACATTACATAATTTTTATAGTAGCTCCTGATGAAGGGAAGCCCGTTATCACCACAAATCGTAAAACTGGTTTTATGGGCCTTTTAACATGTATTAATAGTACACTTTTCTTGTATAACCGCCTGGTTGAAAAAGAAAAGCTCCTTAAATATCTAACTTTGTACAAATTTTCGCAGGATCATTTGGAACTATTTTTTGGGGTATTAAGAGCACACGGAAGGGCCAATAATAATCCAACATCACGTCAGTTTAAATCAGCTTACAAAAAAACCCTAATAAATACAGAACTGAAAGAGGGTTTTAGAGGAAATTGTATTCCTTTAGAGGATATTTCCATTTTAAAGGTATCCTCTGTAAATAAAATAAATATTACTTCAGAACGTTATCGAATAGTGCAAAATGACTTGAGCGAGGCATCATTAGATGACGAACCCATGCCTGATGATTTGTTGTTAGAATTTGATGAGCAGTTAAATATAACGATAGGTGATTATTTGCGCCGTCAAATAGTTGCATATATTTCTGGGTTTGTTGTCAATTATTTACATTCCAAAATCAAATGTGAGAGCTGTCTTCATGAATTATATGCTGATAATTACGATGATGATGACCTTTATTTAATAAAAACTAAAAATAAAGGTGGTCTTACTTTCCCATCTA
Organism: Agrochola lychnidis; assembly: GCA_963680765.1. Taxonomy (NCBI): domain Eukaryota; kingdom Metazoa; phylum Arthropoda; class Insecta; order Lepidoptera; family Noctuidae; genus Agrochola; species Agrochola lychnidis. The sequence goes on along the minus strand of OY796868.1, from coordinate 7,860,162 downwards.
AAGATGTCATAAATATATGTATACGAACCGAATGTAGCATCCGTTGTGTTAAATCGCAATCTTTGAATTCTCCTATTTTCCGTAAACATAAAATTGTATCGAATACACTAAAATCCCTTATTGGACAAAATTATTTCAAACAATCGGTGAATCATATGTTCGACCAATCACCGACTGATAATCATATTATTCTTCTGACTAAATCTATAGCTGAAAAATATATAGATATTCGCTTTAAGCATTTTGCAACCTTAGAAAACGATAGAGCAACCAACCGACAACAACTAACCAAAGCAGTTATTTTTGCAGGAAATTGAATTTTGCTAATAAATTTTTTTCGCTATACATAATTTGTCTATTATTTATTCTACGTTTTACCTAGGTGACCATTTCCAAAGAGTCATGTTAAGTATGAAGCTTCTTTCGCATCATGCAACTTTTCATTTAATCTGTACCCTAATTGCGTAATACAATACAATCACAATCTGTGTCGATTTGAAACAGATTGCTAATCCATTGCTTCATAAGTTGGAAAAAATCTGCTCAACAACGTAAATAACGCAATGAATGTTGTTGAACTTTTTTTGTTTGAAATTGTTTTATTACTATTATATTATTTGATGTTTTAAACTTATTTAGGCGCGTTTGAGCGGTTTGTATTTTAATGTTTCTAGTATGCTAATTGATAGTGTCGTGGTTTCCTGTAATTTAGATACATGCGAGATCTACATTTGACAGAGACTTTGGGTTAATGCTGTGTATGTGTTTAGCTGGTAAGCCTTTAAATAAATAAAAACTGTCAAAATGAAACAAATTAGTTATAATTGTTTTTGAAAATAAGTTACGCAATTAGGGTACTGGTATTACTTATTTATTTGACATTAATGGTTTTGGATGGATTGTCACGTAAACGGGATAAGGTGTTTTTAGATTTGTAAACCATCTTGATAAGTCTTTTAAAAATAAAAGAAAATCTAATAATCTTCATTCATCATTCATTAAAAACTTTTTTATTCGAATTTTTTTTTCATAATAATATCAATAAAAAATACGCATCGACATGGTTCGCAAAATTAATTTAAAGAAAAACAGTATTCCCAAAATTCTGAGTACGACCCTGGTGCATCCTACGCTTAGTGACATCTAGTATGAGATAGTTACGTAACTACTAAGTACAATCAATAGGACGAGCGAATAGTTTTGCTATTTACCAGTAGATGGAAAATAAAGAAGTGGGCGGGATCTATCACCCCTCACCCCGTAAAGTGTCACCCGTTGTTTCATAGGGAAACCTTATTACAACATCTCCTCTTTGTATTTGCTCCGTGCTCTTATCCGACCTTTTCGGTGATTCCAATACTTCGTAAGAAAACTAGACGGCGCCACTTGCTGCGCCGTCAAATAAAATAGGAGCACAGTGCGTGCCACTAAAAATGAGACTTGACACACCACGTGGTTTGACTTGCTTAGTAGACAATTTATAGGTATCTTTAGCGGTATGGGGTCTGCGCCCCGGGGCGTCATCGGGGCAGCGGACAGAGCGCGGGAGGCGCGGTCAAGTCTCATCTTTCGGGGCACGTATTATACAAGTCTTTTGACAAAATAATAATCTAATACAGGTTACATTATGGTAAATATAAATATTAAAAAGATACTTTGCACGTTTGCTTATCTAATAAACTTCAGACAGCAAACAAATCTTAACATCTCACATACCAAATCAATTAATACAAATATATCCTCGAGTAAATACATTGTCATTTTCATTACCAGGGACAGCCGCCATTACGCAAACTGTGTGCTCCGTATATCTTTTAGCAGATCCTTATTTGTACAATAAATTATTATACAGCCTTAGAATATTTTCTGACGCACTCTATAGCATAATCAGCCTATTATGTTTCCACTGCTGCGACACAGGCCTCCTCTCTGTGAGAGGGAGTGGGCCGTAATCCACCACGCGGGCCCAGTGCGGGTTGGTAGATGTCACATGTTTTTGATATTTTGGTTCTAGGACATGCCGGTTTCCTCACGATGTTTTTCTTCACCGTTTTGAGAGCAGTGGTGATGAAATAATTTACACAAAGTAAAGCGCCTGTCAGGGTTCGAACTCACGACCTACAACTCGCTAAGTCGCGGCCGTTACCACTAGGCTACCACAACTCTCTACTGTATAGTATCTTAAATATAATCACGCCATCGCCGCCAGATAAAATTATGTCGTTAAAGTCATTACCAAAGATGTAAACAAGTTGATAATTAATTGTCCCCATAATTTAATCAAGATTGTTTACTGACTGCATCAGAAACAATCACGACATGGTGTGAAATGACTGTTATCAAGCAATTGACATTTATAAAAATTATCCATTTATATAAACGTTTTATCATAAAAGTTTATCGTACACTGCTGATCATTTTGATTAAGGCTGGCAGAGAAATCGACGCGAAAACTGAAACCATGGATTCAGTACATGATTCTGAACCCTCCTGCATTGAAATTTTTGTCGGATAATTTAAAAAAAACAGCTGTTCCATACATTTTGAACTCGTAGGTATTGCACTTTTCTACAGGGAATTTTATTAACGAGTGCGCAAACTTAAACACGTGACTTTACTCATCATTGTGAACAACTTTTATTATGGGACCAAACCTGAAATTACGAAAATAAAATCAACTGTTCCCTACATTTTTGTTTTTTTTTCCTGTATGGAACAACTGATTAAAAAGAAAATAACCAAAAAAAAAATTTCATCGCATGGAGGTTCAGAACCATGAACCAACCAACGATGATACATAATTTAGGGCTTCCAACTACATTCATACATACATAAAATCACGCCTTTTTCCCATGGGGGTAGGCAGAATCTACAGAACGCCACCTGCTACGATCCTAACATACTCCTTTTACTTCGTTTACATCTGATCGTACACGCACACCGGTTGCATGTACTACGCACCTGCACCCTAATTGCGTACCACACGATCAATCACAATCTGCATCATTTTAAAAAGGAATAATCCATTGCTTCATAGGTTCGAAAAATTTATCTGCTCAAAAACGTAAATAAAGCAATAAATGTTGTTGAACTGTCAAAATGAAACAGATTGTAATTGATCGTGTGTTACGCAATTAGGGTGGTGATCGATCAAAAATGATTTTAACATCCTTTTAATTTTTGTATGAAATGGATTGAAGAGTTAACTGACGCTTGTTCTACTATAATTAAAATCTAGGTATAGTCGCTGGCACGTAACTTGGTTTTGGCATATTAGAAGTAGGTAAGTTTATGCGTGTAAATAAAAAAAAATGGACACTTTTATTGCATGTCACTATTCTATGGTTATTTCCATCAAAATTTATTTTTTAACATGTCTACGATTCTTGCCAAGTTACGTGGCGGCGACTATTCTACATAATTACAATATCAAAAAGCCTGATGACCAAATAACATTAACAAGTTCAGTTCACACTTCTGCCATACTTCTATTCACAAATTGTGAGTTCACAAATCTTAGTGAACAAATCAGCGTTTGATGAAATCTTTTAGGAAAATGTTTAGGTACAATTACAATTGTAAAAGACAATCTCCGTATAAATCAATCTGGCGTCGATTCATGGCTGGTTTGCCAACTAACCACATTATTATGCTGTAAACAGCTAACTGACGTCAAATGGGTCAATTATAATTCATATTAACCCGTCTGTGACGATACTATTAAACTTGTACTAACAAACAAGTTGTGAACCTTATGAAGTCTGTGAAAGCATCACACACCGATACTGAAACGATTCTAATTACAATGTTTAGGAATAAGGAGGAGGAGCTCGTAGCTAAGTAATAACAGCCGCACGGGTTAAGCTATGCTTGCCGGGGTTGGTCCGTGGATGAGTCACCATCATTCCAATCGAGACTCCTCCGTGCCTCGGAAAGCACGTTAAGCCGTTGGTCCCGGCTGTCATTCGTGGATCTTTGGCAGTCATTACGGGTCGTCAGAAGCCCGAAAGTCTGACAACCAGTCTTACCAAAGGGTATCGTATTACCCAGTTACTGAGTTGTGGAGGTCAGATAGGCAGTCGCTGCATGTAAAATACTGGTATTCAGCTGCATCCGGTTAGACTGGAAGTCGACCCCAACATACTGGGGAAGCTAGGCAGATTGAGGAATATTAATATTATTAACATATGGTATACATTAGATAATTATGTATGAGGTAATAATATTCATTACTATTACTAATCCTATACTACTCGTTCACGAAAACGTCTCTAAAGATTTCGATGAAAGTTGCAATACAGGAGTTTACGGGGGCGAAAAATCGATCTAGCTAGGTCTCACATCTGGTAAAATTATTTTTCTCCGTATTTCCTCCCGAGCAAAGCTCGGTCGAACAGGTACTAACCACTTAAATTAAACAGTCCTACTAAAAATAAAATTCCTTACTTACGAAAAGTACATTAAAATTGTATGATACATATAAATTATCTGACACAAAGTAACATACAAGGTAGGTAATTACTCATTTAATCATTATAATAGCCCGTGACCTGGCTAAGCCTTTGAGTTGGCTCTTAAACTACAATAGGTATATTAACATCCACAACGAAGTAGAAATACATGCCCCGACATAAACTCGCTCGTGATGCCAACGTTCGTTACTTAGTTTTCAAGTTCCTCTTAATTGAAAACGACGAAGGTTAACTACACGTCGAACCCAACCCAGTTACCTGGCCTGATTTTAAAAAAAATACTAATGTGGTCTTCATTACAATAGCCCGTAACCTGGCTCTTAAATCACTAAAAAAGTAGAAATAAGTATATGACCCACAAAATAAGCTCGCTCGTGATGCCAAAGTTCGTTACTTAGTTTTCAAGTTTATCATAATTGAAAACTACGAAAGTCAACGTTACACGTCAAACCCAACCCTATTACCTGGCCTGTATAACAAGTAATGTAGTCTTAATTAATTATAATAGCCCGTGACCTTGCTCTTAAATTACAATATAATAACATCCACAACTAAGTAGAGATACATGCCCCAGGACATAAGCTCGCTCGTGATGCCAACGTTCGTTAGTTAGTTTTCAAGTTCCTCTTAATAAAAACTACGAAGGGTACCTTTACCTGGTCTATACAACAACTGATGTGGCTCTTAAATTAAAACATCTCGTTACTTGTCTCTTAAATTTAAATGGCCCATTACCTGACCAAGCCCGTTACCTGGCTCTCAAATTAAATTTTGTAATTTAAAACACATCGAAATTTTGACATTTGACAGTTTTTCACACAAAATCTGGCAAAAGTAATTTTTTTCCATGGATAAAATAAATCTGATGATTGCAAAATCAGCCCTTAATCAAATTATTTGTAATAAATCTACGAAAAACGACGGGTGTCAGAAAATAATTTAATCAACTAATTTTTTTTACCTAACTTGAAAATCTAAAACACTAATTAATTTGTGATCCTAATCTTGATTTGTTAAAAACTAGTTGGATACTCTTTCTTAGATACACGTGATACGTTAAACAAATATATAAATATACATTAAATTATATTTTTAGGTAGAGAGATCTATTATTACAATGACTTTTAGTTACCAGCCTAAGAAAACAATAAAATTCAAAAATATCCCGGATTAATACTCATTTTACACATGTACGTAACAGTTTATACGGAAATCACATCTTGGTACAGTGATATTAATTAACTCTAAAGTTTGGATTAACCCGCATTAGTTTTTCCATAGATCTATGGCAGTCTAACCGCTTATTTAACATCTCTAATATCCATTAGTGGTCGTCCAACCACAGATTGTGGTTTTTCTTAGAATGACGGAACTTCCTAACAACAAGAATTAACGATAAGTGTATTTATATCAAATTCAATAAAATTCTCGCTTCGTCACTTGGTGACTTTAGTCATCTATTTCAGCTGGGCAGTGCCTTGATATCCGGGGAAAGCCATGATGTAGAGAGCTCTTTACTTTTCACACCAGCACCGCTACTATGAACCTACATGTTCAGTCATGTACAATACTTGCCACTAAAGATGAGACTTGACACAGCACGTGGTTTGACTTGCGCAGTAGACGATTTATAGGTCTATTTAGCGGTATGGGGTTCAGACCTCATACTGCTGAGCCAGGGAATCATCGGGGCGGAGGAAAGAGCGCGGGAGGCGCGGTCAAGTCTCATCTTTCGAGGCACGTATTGTACAGTCTATCCTACATTATGGTGTATTATTCATTTACCAAATGAGAGCTCGAACGACCCACATCATACAAAGCATACAAACTGGAAAAACCTCAATCGAGACGCGAATGCAATGAAATTATCTTAAACTGTAAGATATCATTAGATCCGCTAGTTCATTCGGAATGCCGTGACGACAAGTACGTCTCAAATAATATAGTCTTGATGCGATGCGTGAGACACGTAACATGCGCAGGCGCACAAGCTCTTCATTTACACAAAGGATTATTCTGAACTGCGGGCACCAGTTCAATGTCTACTATCTAGGTCAATTAAAGGCTGCACTGATAACAATCAGACTTATGTTTACAAGTCAGAGATACAATTGAGACTTATATAGATGAGTACCTATGTAAGTCTCAATATTTTTTTCACTCCTCTTCCTCAAAAAGTCCGTCATTGTAGCTTAACAGAGTGGGAAAAAAAATAGCATATCTTGCTCTAGGGGAAAACGTAATTTTTGTCTGTAACCAACGAGCCCACAAAAAAATAGCATATCTTGCTCTAGGGGAAAACGTAATTTTTGTCTGTAACCAACGAGCCCACAAAAACGAAAAAGTCTTTATTCTCAAGTAAAACTAGCTTTTTACTACCGCATACCGGGATAAAAAGTTTCCTTAAAAACTCAGATAGAACAAATTGTTTTTTTTTTTTTTTAAATAAAATAAACTATTTAATATTTTATTGGATTATTTTATTTTCTCGCAATCGTAGTGAAAAGTGTAACACACGGCGCTAAAATCCATTATAACTCGGTTTCTATTTACTACCTGCACGCTTAGCATGACTACAATAGAAACGGGTTTTGTCGACGGAAGAATAGACAAAATGACAGATAAATAATCACAATCTGTCATTTTGTCTATTCTTCCTTCGACAAAACCCGTAGAAAACCCGTTTCTACGGTTGTCATGGTACGCGTGCTGGTAAGACTATCTCGTTCGAATGGGTTATTTTAGCCCCTCGTATAACAATCTACTATTTTTAAGCTATTGCATAGCTTTTATCGCGGGCTTTGAGCGCGGCGACCGAATCAAGAAATTCCGTAACGAAAATAAAACCTAACACCCCCCACTCCGCCTACCATGTAATGACGGTTCCCATGACAACGTGATTTTGTCATGGAAAACGTGATGTTGTCATGGGAACGTAATTTTTGTTTTATGTCATCACGTCATCATCCCAAGTATAGCGTTGACAAATAGGAAGTATGGAGGTTACAAATGCTATGCAATAGCTTTACCGCGGCAGTCTCCGAGTGCCACACGTTTTTTTTTTTCTCTGAGTAGGGATAAGCTTGTGGAAACTCAAAGGTAAGATCTTTTTACCCGACTACGGCAAAGCCAAAAGGAAGGGTTATGATTTTAGCAGTCTATGTATGTATGTTTGTATGTTTGTATGTATGTATGTTTGTATGTATGTATGTTTGTTTTTACGTGTGTTCCACCGTAGCGCCTAAACTACTAAACCGATTTTGATGAATGAGGTATCAATAGATTCGTAATAATGGTCCGGGTGACATAGGCTATATAATGTTTCCCTAAATTTAATTTGGTGGACTTTACACGTAAATTTCTAACCTAGAAAAAAAATAAAATGGGATGATCATGACATGTTTGGTATCAAAAGAAAGGTCTTGACGAGCACATTACAAATATGTATATAATATTATATTTTCAAAGTAAACAAATATGTTTAAATCGTTAAAAACAAGCAAAAGTGAGACTGCGCTACGTAGTATCGCAAGATGTTACCAACGTGCAGTTAATCAAATCTTAATAAGTAGTACCGATTTGTAATTCCACTCTAATGGAGAAAAACAAGTACAACGAAATATTTATATTTTGGATTTCTTCGAAGCTCGATATCGATATATGGTGTTGGCGTCGAAATAAATCGCTCTATGGTTTCGTCCGAAGCACTATGCACTGCTATTGGAATTTAAAATAGGTTAATTACTGGACTATTGTATTACTCTACTCTTATTTACGTTTATCAAGTGTAAAAACGGAAAAGTATAAAATAAAAAAAAATTAGTTTAATAAAAAACTGTAACCCGTCTACGGGAAAATAAAAATTATCTAAAAAGTATGAAACAAGCAAATATTTCAGACAGAAATCAAGACATAGGTACAAAAATGGTCAAGGTAAAGCCGTCGTCGCATGCCATTATAATTTTGTAGGTGTTCTTGGCACCAACATGGTATACAGGCATGCGACCACGGCTTTACCTTGACCATTTTTGTACCTATGTCTTGATTTCTATCTGAAATATTTGCTTGTTTCATACTTTTTAGATAATTTTTATTTTCCCGTAGACGGGTTACAGTTTTTTATTAAACTAATTTTTTTTTATACCCATAAGGGTTTCGCACTAAATCGAGGCGAGTTGTTGGGCTCTCTATGGGCAAGCGTAGTGTGCGACGCCCCCCAGCTAGATGGGCCGACGACCTGAAAAAGGTGGCTGGGACAGACTGGATGCGGAAGGCGGAGGACATGGTGTTGTGGCGCAGCCTGGGAGAGGCCTATGTCCAGCAGTAGACTGCGATAGGCTAAGTTAAATAATGTTGTGCTCTACTTATTGCCCTTGTCTCGTTTAAAGTTTAAGAATAAATTCGCAGCTGCCAGTAATTCTTATAAATAAATTCACGATCAAGGCAAGCAAGCTCTCTCCAGCTATTTTTAATGCCGGGTATTTGTTTATCAAAATAAGTGGGAAAACACTCATACGTCATGAAATAATAATAAAAAAAAGAAAACCGGCCAAATGCGAGTCGAACTCGCACACGAAGGATTCCGTACCACCGTACAATATTTAAAAAATAAATGAAAATACTAAATGAAGAATATTTTTCATCCTTAATTTAAAAAAGATAAGTTTGTATTTCATAATGATACTGTGAATTACAAAGATAATTTTTGCAGTTGCAGAAAAAGGCCCATATTTAAATAAAATACCTTATAAATCGGCGTTTTTAATATTTTTGATTAAATACAGTTTAAGGTACATGATATACAGAAATGACAAATTCATATCTTGTTTGGTTGTTGCGAATTTACGATAGAGCTTGTAGAAAAATGGTCTAAAACTGACAACTTTTACATATTTCTTCATTTTTTAAGATAATAATATACTATATATTTTTACTCTACTCGATGAGCTCTAGACAATGATACGCCACATGCGAGTGTAAGTAAAAAAAATAGCAGTGGCACTCCGGGAGTGCCGACAGAAGTGAAAACTTGAACAAGATCGCCTTGGTGGAAGAAAAATACTTGTATGGAACATTGGTCCGTAACATTATCTAAATAAAGAGCACAATAGCGTTTACAAAAAAAAAAAAACTTCCAAGACCTTTAAAGTAAAAAAACTTGCATAGAATATTGATCCGTAACATAATATAAATAAAGAGCACAATTGCGTTTACAAAAATAAGGTGTCGGTAACGGTTTCGCGAGTTCAATTGTTTTTTCCCATCTCAAAAATGCCCAACGCGCCTAAAGAAGTTTTCACTTCAAAAATATTTCAAAATCAAAAGTGTATTGTATGGGGGCCCTTGAATTTTTTACTTTATTTAATTTTGTTGTTATAGCAGCAATAGAAATACACAATCTGTGAAAATTTCAGTTCCGGTTGGCACCCTTCGGTACAGAACCCTAAAAACGGGATATTCTCGTTCTTAAAATATAGGGCAACAAGAACAGAACCTTATTATTCCAAGACCAAAACAATACTTAATAAAATTAAAAAACTATGAGAGCTGGCGCGTTTACTTGCTGTCTGCACGTACGCAGATTTCCGCAATCAAGTCGTTGTTGTTGATATTAAAGCTCCATTATTATTACTCCAAGTTGCAGTTTCCCACTAGAGTTACTTCATCCCCCCTAAACTAAATGCTCTAACCCTACTACAGTCAGCCCTAGTTCTGCTACATGCTCTACGACGGCTACATATTAAGGCGAGTTTAAATTAAACCAAACGACCATATAGCCAAAACACCAAGACCGATTCCTCCGTAGGGCTACCAGTTCCCCCTTGTACTTTAGGAACTAGAATCTCCATCTCGACCTAAAGATTCCCACTATCCACCAATTCCTAAAACGCCTTGCAAGCGTTACTTTGAATCCGCGGTCAAACATCGCAACCCTCTGGTTGTCGAGGCCGCCAGTCATGTCCCAAATAGGATTAATCATACCCGCCGTCCGAGGCACATTCTCACAGACCCTGATGACCCCATAACCCTCCTCCAGGAGAGCAATAGGGAAACAAGTAAAGTTTACAAACAGACGCCTCCCGTCATTCCGACCTCGCCGCCGAGGTCCTTTGCGATCCCGACCTCGACCCCGAGTAAATGACACTCCCCCCGACCCTTGCTCGAAAACGAGGTGCCAGCAGTTTTTGCAGCTGAGCACGTAGCTTTAAATACCTCGCATAATAATCAAGATGAAAATCTAAATTTGATCCAACCTATCCCTTCTTGCTGTCCTCCCCCAGCGACGCCCTAAGCCGAAGTCTTAGTAGTAGGGTCCCGTTTATACCCTTTGGGTACGGAACCCTAAAAATGAATTTGGTAGAGTGGAGATAGAATGCGCATTCGCTCGTTTGGTTAAACCGATCTTTATATTCTTCCACTTCTAAAATAGTTTTTCCCCTAAACCACAGTTGTTCTACCCGCATTCAAGGTTGCCTTACCTATTCTAAAGTTGCTGTACTAGTTTGCCCTGCATGCCCAATGTATTTTGTCAATAAATTATTAAAGGAACGTACCGTTGGTCCTGGCTGTCATTCCTAGATCTTTGACAGTCGTTACGCGTAATCAGAAGCCCAAACGTCACAAGCAGTCTTACCACGGGGTATCGTGTTACCCAGTAACTGGGTTGTGGAGGTCATAATAGGCAGTCGTATATGTAAAATACTGGTATTCAGCTGCAACTGGTTAGACTGGAGGCTGACCCCAACATAATTGGGAAAAGACTAGGCAGATTGATGTTTTATTAAAAAAAAATACTGTTTTGTTCACGTAATCAAGATTTTGGGAGACTAGCTGCGCCCCGCGGTTTCACCCACATAAGACTCGATCCCGTGGGAATATCAGGATAAAAAGTCCTAACTCAGGTCATGGTCTACCCATATGTTAAATTTCATCCAAATCCGTTCAGCCGTTTTAGCGTGAAAGCGTAACAAACAAACAAACTCACTTCCGCATTTATAATATTAGTTAGGAAGTTAAGATTATCATGGCATCTAAAAGAAAACAACATAATTAACCTAAACTAAATTATTTATAGCCAGCAGAGGGGCTAATCATTTGGGTTTTACCGAAACGGTATAATAGCAGGCACCCACCTGACGATTTGATTCAGTATAATTCCACTGCACGCCTCTTCGACGTAGGTTTTCATACAATGATACAACATGTTTTGTAATACGAGACAAGTGCAAGTTAGCTAGTTACCCAGGCATTCATTACAAGACCTGTTCATTAAAGTTAGGAAAACCTAGATATTATCCGCCTTCGTCTAAATCAGTAATCAGCCTTGAAGAACATGATCACTGTGACAGTAAAAAATAAAAATAAAATTCATTTTAGACCCAAATTAAATACAAAAACAATACACAAATGTCTCAATTTTATAAATGTCACTATTTGAGTCACAGATATATGTCAAATCAAATCAATTAATGTCAAAAGCATACAGCAAAATACAAATTAAATTAAATAGAACAATGAATTATACAATAGGTATGACGACTTTAATTTTCCGTCTGGGAGATAAAAAAAAATATTAGACACGTATTTTTTTCTTTTTTTACCATAGTAAAAGATTACGGCGATACATTGAGTTAAAATGTGCCATGACGTCACGAGTATGTCGATTTTATACCTAAAGTCCGTTTTTTAATCTCAGAGACTAAATTGACAACTGCAAATGTCAAACTTCAAAATAATGTGGCCAGCTTCTTATCGCAGTGTTGTTCGATGAATACGGTTTTTTAATCGTATTGTTTTATATTTTTGTCAAATGTCTAACATTCAAATTTGTATTATTCCTGTTAGTAATGCGGGACACTGACCTCTATGCTCGGAACTACTCGTTCCATACCTATTCCTTCCCGGAGGAAACTCCAACCCGCGTCGTCATCAGGCGCATTCCGTATGAGATCCAGAGGATATCCTTAACGACCTTGTAGCTCAAGGTATTCTCGTTTCGGACATCATCGGCATAGGGCGAAACAGGGACTGGTCTACGACCTGGTCCTTGTCGTTTGCGACTTCATCGAAAGCCATGACCCGATTTTCAAAGTGAAGTCGGTTAGTTCTCTTTCGGACATGACTGTCTATTGAGAAGCCCCGTAAGTCCAACCTCATCGGACAGTGTCACCGCTGCATACGGTCACTCTCAATCAAACTGACAATGATGTCTATTGGGCCTATTACGTCTGCGATTTATAAGTTATTAAGGTGTTATCTTAATAACCTAAACTGTCTTTGTCCAGCACCTGCCAATATACCCCGGTATTTAGAAAAACTTATTCTTGAAGATCGATTATTATCAATTATACCGTACCTACTACTACGAAGAAAAACCGTATGTTACGGAAAAAATCCGATTGTGGTACCTACATCACTATTTAAAAACTGCCAAAATAAGGTAACACTGGATATGTCAATTTAGTCTCCGAGATTAAAAAAGACTTTACTTACTTGTAGTTAAAGCAATGGCACGTAAAAATTTTATCGGAGAGGCAACCGGATGGCGAGTGGTAATCTGGGTATTGAAGTGATACCGAACTCCCCCGTACCGTGCGAATGGACCCCAAATGGACGGAGGCTGACTTATGGGGGATGGGGGCCTAACATATTTTTTTTTTATATGGCATTCAAAATTTAACCTCTATTATGTGCAAGGAATTTGTGTGAATAAACTGAGAGGAACTTTCAATTCTATATCACGTCAGTACTCTGAAAGCTTAAAATCGTTACGTAGGTAATTTCAACGATAATTAATTATTAAGCTACCACATGATTATATTGTTTATCAGAATCAGAAATCTTTATTTGTGAACATAGGTCAAGTTACACATAGTGTGAGGTGTTATAAATAGGTAGATCCTCCATGTTTTGCCCAGAGGCGTACAAATATAATTGTTTAAGTTTTAAAAAATAACAAATTGGTGAAATTATGTCAACTTTCACGTCAGTTATAAAAAGTATAAATAGGCATAGCATATCAAAAGAAAAATAAAATATATTTACAATCAATTTCCAAATAGATGTCAAATGGTTGAGTTTCATGTCATATTTAAGTTAATGATAATGTCGAACAAAATTCAAGGTCATTAAAACAGGTCAGGTAGGGTGTTCTAAGGCAGTAATTATAGAATTGTCGTCGAAATAGTCCTTTATTGAGTAATAGCATTTATTAGTCAAAATTCTAAATAGTTATTTTTTGAATTTGTCCAGATTTAACATTTTAATTTTTTCGGGTAGTCTATTAAATATTTTTTTAGCCATACAGAATGTGCTTTTATTCATTAGTGCAGTTTTGCCATAAGTTACTTCGAGTTCTGACTTATTTTTATCGCGTAATTTTCTGTAGGAACTTTTAGTAGCTATTTTGTATGATGAAATGTTGGATTTGACGAATACATTTGTTTCGTATATGTACAACGATGGTAAGGTAAGAATTTTTAGTCGTATAAAAGTCGGTTGGCGTTTACGTCCATATATCGGTCAATGAAGTACAACAATAACAACAATAATTAATGTGTGTCACTAGACTTATAAATAATAATACAAAAACCAAAAAATACTCTCATTCATTTCTGGTATACAATAATATAATATTTATCGGGTTTATTATCAAACCAGACCAGAGCAGGTTGCCAACTTGGGTGTTGGTATTGACCTTGCGTCTGCAGAAGGACGCCTGCATTGATATGTGCGTACGACGGTATCAAGGAAGTTACTGTGAACTTTTAGACGAACGCACACTGCCTGCAAAATAAATAAAACGTATGAGGAGGAAATATTAACCGCTCTGTTTGTGATACCTCAAAGGTTGCGAATGCTAATCAAATGAATTCTTTTGCAGGGCAATAACCTGTTCAAATGTAGCCTTACAGTATTTTTATACGGTATAGCCGACACGGTAGAGCCTTGAACAGAACACAGATTAATCAGGGACGATTAGTCGTACGTTACAAGTGAGATACGGAAGACGTCTAAAAACAACACGATTTGTTTAAAATGTGCGTTTATCAGCACTGTCGCTACGCCCTAAGAAGCTCTATTCAGCGTGAAAATCCAGCAGCAACCAATGTGCAACCGACAAAGCGATCAAACTAAAATACATTTAAAAAAAACAGTGGCACTCCAGAAGTGCCGACAGAAGTGAAAAATTTAAAAAAAATCGGCACCGCGATAATCAACGCGTTGATGTCTTTTTAATGGTCAAAAAGCTGGTGTCGTCAGTGTCGTGAAATCAATGATTTAGTCCCATCTCAAAAATGCCCAACGCGCCTAAAGAAGTTTTCACTTCAAAATATTACTAGTCCTCCAGACCGTATTTCGGCCATGGTGGCCAATCTCAACGGAGACCAGCCTTCGGTGCGGGATATATTATAGTGCACAAGTGTGTGCGCAGACACAGGTGCACTCTCTTCCCTCACACTCATAGTCCGATGAACCCCGATGAGACGACATGCAATCCGACACGACCGAAGAGAGATCAGGCGCAGGACCAACGGCATAACGTGCTTTCCGAGGCGCGGGGATTTCACACCGCCAACTTCCAAAAACCGGGCTGTTATTAAGAAATTCCTAATGGGAAAACCCAATAAACCCCGGTATGGAAATTTTATGAGGAGTGAAATTTATATTTGAGCGTTAACTCAAAAGCGTTACGTTTAGTATTGTGTTTTATTCGTAAACAACACTTATTTTAATTTTGAAAAAAACATATTACGTATTTCACACTTCGATTTAGATATTTCGGCGGTGATATACTTAAAGAAAGAAAGAAGAAGAAAGAAAGAAAAAAGAAAAAAAATACATTTATTTAGCACAGACAAAAAGGCACACAACACAACATAATTATAACACAAGTAAAAGATAGAAATAAAAAAGGAAACAAAAAACAGTGTGTAAAATAATAAATTAACATGAAAGTTAGTGTGCCTCGCGGCTTACGCGATTACTTGCACTTTACTGCATCCAGTTAAATCGCAAAATCAAAACATTTTATTTCACATAAACCTACATGGGCACTTATGAAACATCAGAAGTAGGCTCTTCTCCATAGGAAGCGACCAACTGGAACCGTGCCCAGTTGGTCGCTTCCTATGGAGAAGAGCCGGCAAGAAACTCCACGGTTACTCTTTTAAAAATAAATGGTTTCTACAATGTTTTCAAATTACAGTGTTAATAGGTATAAGAGGACAGTGTAGGCCTATCAACAAGTACCAGGTGTACTTCTTGATAGGCCTACACTGTCCTCTTCCACAAGTCCACAAGTCTACAGCTTACAACGTTCTCACACTCACAAAATCTAAAAGAAAAGAATCTATTTAAAAGATAAACAAAATAATAAAAATAAGGACCTATAACCAAGTGACATGATTGCCACTACAGCTGTAACAAACCTAATTTGATTAAAAAAAATATAGGAAATTGTAGGTATATAATGTCATTATCTAAAAATATCATCTGCGAGGATTTCTAAAAACGACTTTTTTTAAATATCTTAATTGTGTATTCTTCAAGTGTCAACGACGTTAGTTACCAGTTGAACCAGTTTTACGCATACTTTATAATAAATTAACAACGCAAAAGAATTCGGTTCTAAATATTTTGTATTATGTAATATTGTCTAATATATAATTTCTACGCGATCCCATTTTGTTTCGAGTACAAATAATTCTTTAATTAAAATAGTTCTCTGGTTAAATGTCACCAGTTTTAAGGAAGATGTGTCATTCAAAATCCGTGACACTAGATGACGTCGGGTATTCCCCACGTGTGAGTCCTTTCACCGGCCAACTTGTCCTACCACATTCATAGCTTTTGAACTATAAAACTTGTAGTTTTCTTTGTTCGATTCGATGTTAATAAAGGGCAAACGCCGCGCATATTATCGCCGGTCGATATGTTTGATAAAAACAACTAGGAAGTGATAAATTTGTAATTCTATAATTAATAATCATTGGTCATCCTTTTTAGGGTTCCGTACCTCAAAAGAAAAAACAGATCCCCTATAGGATCACTCGTGTGTCTGTCTGGCTGGCTGTCTGTCTGTCTTTCTGTATGTCCGTCTGTCACAGCCAATTCGCTCCGAATCTACTGGAACAATTTAGTTGAAATTTGGTACACATTTTAATTTATGTGACCCCAACACGGACGTGTAACGTAAAATTTTGAACATGGGGGTCACTTTTCAGAAGCAAATAGGATTTTTTTTTTAAGTTTTGCAAACTGTACTGTGTGACATGAAATGAAAGGGCTTGTTGTGAGAAATAATGTTTTTTTTTTTAATTTATAATAAGTGCTTTGCTTTTTTTTAAATAGATGAAAATTTTCCATTCCCCCTTATCTCCGAAATAACTAAGCCATCATCTTCCTGCCCTTGCCCCATGTTACTTGGGGTCGGCGCAACACGTTTTCTTTTTCAAACGACCCGTTTGTCAACCGTCACACTATCATTCACTCCCTTCTCTTTCATATTTCAGAAAGCTTTTGACAAGGTGGATCATGAATAGTTGCTGAACCGAATAGCTTTCAATGGTATTCGTGGTAACTTGTTACGATGGTTCATTTCATATATCACTAACCGTTATCAGCGGGTTGTTATTAACGGATACAACTCTCTTGCCACTCGGGTTACATCTGGTGTCCCACAAGGCTCCATTCTCGGTCCTCTTTTGTTCGTTATCTTTATAAATAATATAGGTATATGTTTTCAACATTCAACATTTTTGTTATATGCTGATGACCTTAAAGTATACAGACCTATTCATAGCATTCAGGATTGCTATCTTCTTCAAGAGGACTTGGATCGACTGACGGACTATTGTTACAGTAGTAAGCTCCATCTGAGCATTCCCAAGTGCAACTACCTAAATTTTACCAAAAACAAAACATCATAAGGTTTTTTTACTCATTATGTAATGGTTTATTGAATAAGGTAAATTCGGTTCGTGATCTTGGCATATTGCTTGACTCAAAACTCTGCTTGGATTTGCATATCGAGCAAATTGTAAATAAAGCATATAGGATGTATGGATTTATAATGAGATCCACTCATGACTTTAAGCATACCTCTTCATACCTTTGCCTGTATAAAACCCTAGTCCGTTCCCAGCTCGAATATGCCGTATCCATCTGGAACCCGTACTATGGCAAATACATTGACATGATAGAAAACGTCCAACGTAGATTTCTTCGTGCAATGCACTACAGGTGTCACAAAACTTATCTACAATATAACCAGTTGCTCAGTAAATACAAGCTTTTGACACTTAGCTCTAGACGTAAACATTTAGAAGCAATGACATTGTATAACATTGTCAATGGCAATTTTGACTGTATAAATTTAAATAATGTATTGTGCTATGCAGTTCTGTACATAAACGGCAGATGCGTGCAGGCAAACTCTTTGCAGTAGGTACCTGCCGATCTAATACTGGTCTACGTTCACCAGTTCAGCGAATGGCAGCAACCTACAATGAAGCATTCGAACACATAGACACACACATATTTACATGCTCTTTGAAAAGGTTTCGTAGCCTTTTGTATGAGACACTTGAACTCTCAGACTAATTGTTTGTTGTTGTTTTATTCTAAATGATACTTGATTATTATGTCAGGGGTGCTCAGTTTTGACAGGGTCCGCTAGGGCCAATGCCTGCCGGGGGTTCGAAGAAAACCGATAGGGAAATCGTGGCCCCCGGCAACAGGGCAACCGAAGGAACACGGGTGGGTTTTAGTCAGTAAGAGTCTGACACGCCCTCCCGCTCCGGCCAGAGCGGGAGAAGTTATTTGATAATTTCCCACCCAAAAAAAAAAAAAGTGGTGCTCAGTTCACCAATAAAAATAATTTTATTAATAAAGGCTGATTAATTTTCCTATCATACGCATATTAACTAACGAACTATTAAGGACCAACGAACAAAGTACGAAAAACTATAACAGATAAAAAAAAATTAAAGCCTAAATGTCTACACTAAACTAAATCTAAACTAATATTATAACGAAAAAAGATTTGATTTTTTACATGTTTGTTTGTTACGCTGTCACGCTAAAACGGCTGAACGGATTTGGATGAAATTGATATACACCAAAATCTGGATTAGGATAGGACATAGGATTTTTATCCCGATATTCCCACGAGATCGAGACTTATGCGGGTGAAACTGCGGGGCGCAGCTGGTAATAATATTATAAAGAGAAAAGATTTTTTTTTGTTTGTAATGAATAAACTAAAAACGACTGAACCTCTTTAAAAAATTCTTTCACCTGTAGAATGCTTCATTATTACTAAGTAACATAGGTTACAATTTATTTTAAAGATATCACGCAGGCGAAGTCGCAGGCGGAAACTAGTACTCAATAAAGTACATACGTAAAAGATCTCCCTGATCGTTCTTTCTGTTAAGTGACATAAATTAAAAAAAGCAATTTAAAATGCAACCGAATGTATAATTTAAGACAAACAAATCACGTTTATTATTGGAACTATTATTTTATGAGAGTTACTGATATTCAATAAAAGTCATCGTTGGATAAATTATTTACGAAAAAGCCGGAAAAATAATCTTGTAATATGCAGGACGAAACAGTCAGCAAAGTCAATGCAAAAACTTGGTGAACAACAGAAGTTCAGACAGAAATACAAACTGCTGTGACGTTGGGTTTAGATGTATTTCCGTTTGGACTGCACGTAAGCGCCATTTTGCTAAATAATTATACGGCGGCCATGGCATGGCGTGTCATATCGCTAATGTGGCCCCGCCTTAATGCAGCAAATGATTTGTGACGGTTTCAGAGTACATGCTCGTAATTTACTCTTTTATACAGACTAACAAGGCATTAGTGCCAACTAGCTGGCCTCGGAATATTTATACGCTATGAGCAGCTAACAATCTAAGTTGATCACTTTATAACTCCTTTATGGTGACTAGTGATGTGATTATCACGGAAGAACAAAAGAATTTCTCAACGAGCTTTTATGTATTGCAGTAGTTTACTTGATAATATAATGGTGCCGATTCCCTTGTTCACAAACTAAACTAAATTTAAGTTCAGTGCATATTTTTCTTTCTATTTCATTAAGAAAAGGACAGAAGATAAATTTTAGTCCTGTCAAATTAATCAGCGCTTGACGTAAATTGACGTAATTTTAGTTGGCAAGTTTTTAATCACGTCTAAACTTGTATGGAGTAGTGACAGGCGCTGATTAATTTGACAGGACTAAAATTTATCTTCTGTCCTTTTCTTAATGAAATAGAAAGAAAAAGATGCACTGAACTTAAATTTAGTTTAGTTTGTGAACAAGGGAATCGGCACCAGTGTTTAAGTTTTAACCAGACACCAGTGACACCTGCTTGGGCACAATGCCAACTTCGGACAAGAATGACTCAAGACCAACACTCATTAACGTATTAAATGAGCTACATTCAATCAATTGCATGCTTTAAAAATTAATCAGGTGTTCAATAAATATACAAAGAATTATAGAAATATAGTTCTTAGGTACTAAGATAGGTATATTTGGAATTTTATGCCTTTGTAACAAAGCCATAAAGAAAGGATAAATCTAAGTGTTTTCATAATTTATGTTATACAATATGTGAAAAAACCCTGTCCAATCCGAAAGGGGTTCATAGGTACTGCAATAACGTTACCTAAAAGTTATATTAAAATCTAATTTATAATGAAAATAAAAAAGTTATTGCTATTTAAAAATCACATTTTTAACACCAAAATTACCCCGAATTAATTAAAAATGAGAAAATTTTCTACAGTCATACATAAGTTATGACTTGTAAAGACCCGCTAAACTACGACCGCCCGCGCTCCATGTAATAACCCGATAAAATTCCCCACTGCAAAAAACGAAACGATTTTGTTTTTCGATTTTCCTGAAAAGTACCACATACGAGTAGACTCTTAGTGCGATACCTAACAACACCGTCACGGATCGGACAGGGTTTTTGAAGTGAAAACTTCTTGAGGCGCGTTGGGCATTTTTGAGATGGGACTAAACCATTGACGGAATTTACCGACACCGTGGAGTAAAAGACATCAACGCGTTGATTACCGCGCGGTACCGATTTTTTTTTTAAGTTTTCACTTCTGTCGGTCTCCCGGAGTGCCACTGTTTTTTTTTTTTGTAAATGTTGTATTTTTACCTCATGTACCGTCAGATATTGGGCAGTGGGCATAATGACACGTCTCATTAATGAAATGCATAAAAAGTTGACTTTACAGAGACAGCAGTTTAATAAAATTGTCTGAAGCACGACCGCGACGCATTTTATAAGCCGAACTGATTGGATGGATATTTTTACGCCTAAATAAGTACGATGACTTGGTTCGATACCATATCCTTATTGTTTTCCAGGATTTCGTGGGGAACTGGACCCTTTCGTTGCTTCGTAGACTTCTCATTAATGGGACACACTCATAAGGAGAATTTCATTACTGTCATTGTCAAATAAAATTGGAATGCTTAAATGGTTTTTTTTTACAAATTCACTATTACTATATAGTATCAATATGAGAATGGTAATACGATTCAAGTGTTTTGCTCGATAACGAGGTGCCAGCAGTTGTTGCAGCTGAGCACGTAGCTTTAAATTCCCCGACTAATAATCATGATCAAAACTTTGATCCAGCCCGTCCCATCCTTGATGTCCTCCCTCCGGTTGCCGCCCTAAGCCGAGGTTCGTACCCCACAAGGGGTGCCCTTAGCGAGCGTTCACCTAGTTTTAATTAGCATAGTTGAATAACCCCTGGCTAGAGGTTTTAAGTGTAGTAGCTTAAGGCACCCACAGGAAAGCCCGGTCAAGTAGTCATGATCTCAGAGGTCAACTACCTAAAAAAAAAAACTTCAAGTGTCTTAACATTTACTAGGTACGTATTAAATATTTCACGTCGCAATTCTAGATTTAATTAACTTGTTTAATTATTTAATGTTAAAACTGCCTAATCGTTAATAAACACATGCATTGGTGCCGATTCCCTTGTTCACAAACTAAACTAAATTTAAGTTCAGTGCATCTGTTTCTTTCTATTTCATTAAGAAAAGGACAGAAGATGAATTTTAGTTTAGTCCTGTCAAATTAATCAGCGCTTGACGTAAATTGACGTAATTTTAGTTGACAAGTTTTTAATCACGTCTAAACTTGTATGGAGACTGACAGGCGATGATTAATTTGACAGGACTAAACTAAAATTTATCTTCTGTCCTTTTCTTAATGAAATAGAAAGAAAAAGATGCATTGAACTTAAATTTAGTTTAGTTTGTGAACAAGGGAATCGGCACCATTGGTCGTAAATCAATATTAAAATGCAGAGAATTCACCGCTCGCACATTTTGACCATGACCGTGTATCGTGTAGTGCTCTGAAATTACGTGAATCGATCTGTCGGCATGCACACAGCAATTTTGATTTAATAGTCTACTTTATTATTTGGTTAAAATTCAATTATTTTTTTTGTTTTTTTTATGAATGATTTCTTCTGTAAAGATGAGCATTTCTGATAGGTATATGTATTGCGAATGTTATTAATTACCTAAGTATATTTTTTTCTGAATCAGACCTCATCTGATGATCAAGCAATTTTACATTAATAAAAAATTATTTATAAGAAGCATTGGGATTTTCGCTTTCGCACGAAAGCAAAAAACAAACATCAATGTTCAAAGTTGACTGGTAATAAAAAAAATATTACATGTGATCGTGAAAAATCTGCTAATGACTCAGGAAAAAATAAACTTACCACGCTAGGTCAGTAGGTAGTGTAAATAAAATATGATACTTAAAAAAAAATTCAATTGGTGTTTATTTTATTCATTTACGAGGTTTATAACTAGGTACTTCGGTAAATATTATTTTTGATGAGCCATTGAATTGAATATTTTTTATAAGACAACAAAAAATGTTAACATTATTTTTGATACATCATTCATCCGACAATGAATGTAAATACACAAAGTGCATCCATCCTCACAAAATAACATTTCCTAAAGTTACTTAAAAACAAGGAGAATATGTAAGTAGTAAATAAACATTATTAGGGCCTAAACAAATCGAAGGGGGATTAATGTTTGCCGTGAACTTCACCATTAGCACTTGACAACACGAGAAAAGATATTGGTTAGCACCATAAGGTAGGTAGGGTACACCAGAAAATGTATGCGAATCGGTGATCTTCGTCTTGCCGAATTAGTACGAACGTCGCGCCACAGAATAACCACCCACAGAAGCAAAGATTCTTGTTTTGTACTGCCGCGCTTTGAGGTCGTTTGTATGAAACTGTCTCTCTGTTGGGTTACCTACTCCACCTTGTCATATTGTGGTATTCTGCTGCGCAGAACCACATAATCTAATCTATTTATATGTTTTATACTAAATACCTTTTGATCTACTTACAACATATTAAAATCCTATGACACTCAACAGAACTCACCTTTTATAATTACTCTTTGACATTGTTACCGCTGAAAAGTATACTTTTAATTATTCTCCGGTTGTCTTAGCATCCAAAACTTATTTTATATTACTAATTTTCGTCTTTGTAAAAAATCTTAGAATTATTTATATTCTGACATTTTCAAGTTAAACTGTCATCTGTCCAATTTATTTTTCTATACCATAGACATAACACACCATGGACAAGTACACTTTACAGTTTTTCTAAACCTTTCTTAAAGCCAGTGTATACACTGACCCTAATAGCAATAAAAACACCTGTAGACTTCCCTCTCTGTAAACCGTTTGTATTCGTGCTGGCCATCTATCGCTTGATGTATCTTTGAAAACGTTTTAAAAAAATGGCAGAGAACGATAGAAACAGGCTTCAAATTTTTCAGTTTGAGTTGAGGTCTAGTTTTTGGTCTGAAGGCGGCTGGTGAGGCCGTGTTTTCGAGTGTAGGTCTTAAACAAAGTTATTTTAAATACTCAAATCTTTGTCTAGTTAATTCACAGTGTCTAAAAATAAATAAACCCTTGAGTGCGTCTGAACTTTTCGTATTTCATTTAACAAGCTCCTATACTACACCCTTCTGGCCGCGTGGCGCCAGGCGCCAGACATATACAGCGGCATAAGAGAGACCTCCTACATCAAGCGGCGTGACGCCAAGCGACGCCACCCTCCGAGAGAGGGCTCCATCACCCTCCGACGCCAAGCGACGTAACGCTAAGCGACGCTATCCTCCAAGAGAGGCCCCCGACACTCTCCGACGCCAAGCGGCGCGACGCCATGCGACGCCATTATAGCCTGCCGACATTGACGCAGGCCTCCCATTAGCGTTAGGTACCACGGAGTGCCTCCGCTATCTAATTGTTACTCACACCCACCTCTCCGTTCGACAGGACTCGCTGTTCGACGCGTGACACCACAGCCCGGCTCTTCCACACTCCCTAACTACCTACCTGTCTCCGTGCCTGCCTACCCACCTGTCAACCTGACCCGGCCTATCCTGAGCATCCCACGTCCTGCGAAGCTGGCCCTTAATCTTAATCCTAATTTAATCTCAATCTAATTTTAATTATTTAATTATCTACTTTAATTTTAACCTGTAACTAAAATTTTCCTCCAAAGAGGTGAACGTTACGTTACAATATGTCACTCAAAAGTTTAGATAGGTTTATTGGAATTGCAAACACAAAACAGGAAGTACTAGCTGTCTTGGTTGTAACAGCTCCATATTATATCTTTTAATCGTTCGTATTTTCGAAGATAAAAAAGCGCATATATTTGCTAGGAAATTTGTACCTACAGACCTATCAAAATATTCGCGAACCGAATCCAAACAAAGGCACAATTAATTACGAATTTTCCAGGCCCGGTCAGCCAGTTTTTTGCCGCAATGGAAACTTTTTGTATTGGCCCAAATGACGCATTATCCAAAAGGTACCTACTATTATTTTGGAGCATCTTTGTTTATTAAAATTCTCCATAAAAATATGGCGAATAGGTAACACTTCACCAGTGTCAACCTAATGTTGAATTGAAATTACACTATTCGAACGAACAAAAGAACGAATTGAACGTTCAAAAGTGCCTTTTCTTGTACTGGGATGGAAAATCCTTATGGATATCCTCCGCCCTGAGGCGGGCGAAGGGATCTGTCAGACTCCTACCGACTAAAAACCACCCCGGTGTTCCCTTCCCACACTTGGACCAGGGATCATGAGATCTTTTGCGCCTTCCATAATCTCCGACTGGTGCCACCCACTTTTACGGGCCACCACGTACCTGCAGGGGAAGTGAGGTGTAAGACTCCCTCCGCGACGTCAAATAGGGGCGCGCGCGGAACACTACGCGCCGCCACCTCGGGTCCTGCTGGATGGGGGGCGGCAGACGTCCCCGAGTCCATCGTCCCTCCGGACCTATTTACGGGGCCTGGAAGAGGGCGTTGTCCACCCTCCGACGACGCCCGGTCCGCATGCTACGAATCAGGAGAGTGATCTCAATCTCCCTCTCCCTTTCCGCAGCCTCCTTCTGCGAAATGACGGTTTCACAGAAGGAAATCACCGCATCTCAGGACTCGGCGCTCCCGACCATCGAACGAGCGACAGCCGGCAGCGACAGGTCGGCTCCGACTTCTGATACTAGGGCACGGCGCGGCTTCTCCCATACGGTACACTCTGCCAGTGTATGCTGCGCCGTGTCCTCCAGACAGTGGATGCAGTGATAGCACCGACCGTCCGGCTCCCTGTTTATGCGACACTGGTACTTGCCGAACCAGCCATGCCCCGAGAGCACCTGCGTCGCCTGAAACAGGAGCCTTGCGTCCTCCCGAGCCATTCGTCGAGCACTGGTCGAATCGCGTCGACGGTAGCGAGGTCAGCGGTAGGGCGTAGAAGCCTGTCTCGCCTTTACGACACCAGGACCTCGCGGAGCTGTGACCGACGAAGCTCGACCTCTCGCTGCATCGGAAATATTTTGTTTAGTTGTTACATTTTCACGCTAAAAGGGCTGAACAGATTTGGATGAAATTTGGCACATGGGTAAACCATGACCTGGATTAGAACAAAGGAATATTTTTTATTCCGATTTTCTCACGGGATCGAGACTTATGCGGGTAAAATCGCGGGACGCAGCTATTTGAAATAAATTATTTGACTTTGATTTTATGTGCTTGGTAATTTAGAGGTATGAGGAGCAGGGTGTAAAGTTCACTCATTCTCTATAGAAAAGGGAAGATCCTCCGACCAGACGGGTGTTGTGTCTGGCGGGCAACTGCCCCACGATTGATGTCGGATAGTCATATATGTCGTTCGCGCGGTAAACTCTAATTGCGCGATGCAGGATTTGTGTGACGTCAGGATTTTTTGTGACGTCAGGTCTTTGATGTGTAGTTCGCATGTGGCGATGTAGTTGCAGTTGTAGTAATAACTATATTACCTAATTACCTACTGTTTTGCAAAAATAAAATATTACCGGTAACTACTCAAAATTATACACAATTATCGTACACACGCATATCACGTATCTAGAGTCGAGTTCCAAGCAAGCAACATTGTCGTAATTATTATCAAAGAAAAACTAATTATAAAATTTTGAAAAAAAAAGGTAACACAGAATAGGGATAAAAACTGCCACTTGCTCACTTCAAATGGCGCTGATCTCCAGCGTCTTATAATTGACAGCTAGCCATAATTTTTTTGCAAACAAGCAACTTCTTTTACGAATAATTAATTATTGAGCCCAGTTGCGCAGCTGTTTACTGCAAAAATATGGGGACCCATGTATTTGCCAAAGATGATATCAGAAGAAAACTGTGGGAGAAAGCTCTCCAAAAAAAATTGGAATTAGATATTTGGTCGAGACGATGTGCTATAAGCCTTTAAGCCTTTTGTGGGAGAAAATGGTTTATAGGTGATGCTCCCAAGAGAACTAAGTCTGTTTTCATTACACAGGCACTTGTGATGTGATATTGTGTAATAATTTACACAATATCACATCACACTATAATTAGTAAAGTATTTGTGTGTTTATATTATCATATTAGATCAGTGCCAGAAGTGCTATCTCTGTCAGTCAGGAAGATCATCCCCAAGTTGGTTTTCAACTCTGATCAGGTTATTTATATCGTACGCCTCCAGTCTTTAACAAAATCCGAACTTAAAGTCGACAAACATAAAATAACCTATAAAATGTAAAACGTTCATAATTGATTGACTTTTCCACTAAAGCTGCTTTTTTACTAGTGGTAGACGCTTCCCCTGTCCTTAGCTCGTCTTTTAATAGTGCTACACTCCAAGACTCATAAGTATTAATCTAGTTTTCGTATAACTTGTGATCGACACAAAAGTAAACATAAACACAACAATGGCGGTTTAAAGACGTACAACTGTGCTGCCATCTGTTCTGAACTTTCAGTTTTTAACCTCATCATTACTTACATTTATTTTAATATGTACATACAGTAGTCACCAAGACAAATTGGTATACCAACCCATAAAAATAAGCACTGCAAAGTAAATTACTACAGACAATTAAAAGTTGTTTATTTCTGTTAGAACAAAAAAAAAAAAATTGGAAAATCCAAAAGTGCACAACTCATAATACTCATTTGATCGTATAAAAAAGAAACTACTTTGAATAAAAGAACCATTTTCAATAGGGTTCCAGAAATTAATCTCCATTAAATTATCTATACAATGGTATATAAATTAAGTAGGTTCTATGTACTAGCAGGAGGAGGCAGAAAGGAGACAAAACAAAATTTTGAATCGCAGAGCACTATCTAATGCTTCGCATTATGACTCGTGCAAAATACTTAGGTACAGCACAGTATTTTTAGGGTTCCGTTGCCAAATGGCAAAAAACGGAACCCTTATAGATTCGTCATGTCTGTCTGTCTGTCTGTCCGTCCGTATGTCACAGCCACTTTTTTTCCGAAACTATAAGAGCTACGCTGTTGAAACTTGGTAAGTAGATGTATTCTGTGAACCGCATTAAGATTTTCACATAAAAATAGAAAAAACACAAATAATTTTGGAGTTCCCCATACTTAGAACTGAAACTCAAAAATTTTTTTTTCATCAATCCCATACGTGTGGGGTATCTATGGATAGGTCTTCAAAAATGATATTGAGGTTTCTAATATCATTTTTTTCTAAACTGAATAGTTTGCGCGAGAGACACTTCCAAAGTGGTAAAATGTGTGTCCCCCCCTGTAACTTCTAAAATAAGAGAATGATAAAACTAAAAAAAAAATATGATGTACATTACCATGTAAACTTCCACCGAAAATTGGTTTGAACGAGATCTAACAAGTAGTTTTTTTTTCGTCATAAATCGTAAACCGCAATTTACCTTTCATTCAATGTTACTTGCTGCTACGGAACCCTTCATGGGCGAGTACGACTCGCACTTGGCCGGTTTTTTTTTATTGACCGAGCGAGCGTAGCGAGCGAGCGAAGCGTCTCTGGATCAGGTCTGGCAAAATTTACTTTCGTGTGTCAGTTTGTACGTACTCCTCTACAGGTCGTATTTTACAACCGATCTAGACGAAATTTGGTGTACAGGTTAGACGAATTTTTTGTAATTATTAATCGTCGGGGATTTTTGATTAGACTTCCTCCAAAATGGGGCAAAAAGGGGGGGTACTGGATATCTCCGTCTTATGAGATCCGATTTCGATGGTTCTTTTTTTATTTGAAAAGCACTACCTCTATGTTGGTCTCACAAATTGGTGAAGATCTGATAAGGATCTTCGGCATGATGAGCAGAATAGCTTCTCAAAATGCAGTAAATTGCTCACTATTTATTAAAACTTATTAGTTATTTTTTCTAGCTGGCCTACAAATTTTTACTCGTAATTTTTCTGGTTTTTAGGGTTCTGTAGTCAACAAGAAACCGATACAGTTTCGCCATGTCCGTCTGACTGTCTGTCTGTCTATCCGCGGCTTAGCTCAGAGAATCTTAGTACTAGAAAGCTGTAATTTGGCATGGACCTATATGTACATTAAACACGCCGACTGACAAAGTGGTGAAATAAAATCATGATAAATATTTGTTTTTAGGGTACCTCCCCTTCCTACACGTAAATTGGAGATGATTTCCTATGTTATGGGGTGTCGTGTAGGTATGTGAAAACTTTTTTTGACTCAGGAATCTGTTTGCGATGTTAAATAAAAAAAGGAACTTCGTTCCAAAAATCTGTTCAACAATGTAAATAAAGCAATGAATGTTGTTGAACTGTCAAAATGAAATAAATTAGTCATAATCGTTTACGAAAATAAGTTATGCAATTAGGGTACAGGTTTCCACTCAAAACAAAACCGCAGTACCAGCAGCAATGTATGTACCATCTATGGAAACACTACACAACGGAGCGTTTTCAAAAATGCACCCGCAAAATAGGAGGCGTAGGGGTCTGAAATCAGAAACCCAACTTCCTAATACTGAAATTTATAAGCTTGATAACAGGCCACCAAATATAAAACAGAAATTACGATACTATTAGGTGTGTGAATATGACTCCGCCCCTTTTTGTCAAAATAAAACACATTTGTTCGCTTACAAAATTAAAAATCGCTTCAAACGCATTAGTTGTCGTCGGTAAACTTCTCCATTAATAGTTTCAGAGGGTTTGAGCATCTTCAAATTTTTTTGGTGGTTTTCCATGTTCTTTATCCTCAGTACTAAAATCGTTATTTTGAAATCGTCGAAACCATTCCTTGCAAGTTGTATTAGACGGAGCATGCTCACCATAAATCTCCACAAGCAAACGATAAGTTTCCGCTGCAGTTTTCTTCGCAATAAAATAATGTAATAACACTTCCCGCAAATGACGTTTATTTGGAATAAAAACCGACATTTTCGAAAAGGTGAAAACAATTGTTGCTTACACTTCAACCAAATATCATAAAATGCGTTAGATAGCTGACATTCAGTACTATCGAATACAAGTATGGTCATTTATTAGTACACGTAAACAATACTAAAAACGACATCTGTTGAGAAAGGGCGGAGTCATATTCACACACCTAATACATTTATGTAGCTGCCAAAGAAATATGGAAATTACAAGTCTCGATAATGATGATTAAACGCCTGAAACATCTATTTCCAGTAAACATCGAGACCTAACGCTTCAGGTTAAATATAAAATGGAAGTAGACTACGGTGTTCATACAATAAAAGATCTTTACTTTCCTTGCGCACAAACAATACTTTCATTCTCAATGTCAAAGAAAGAAAAATTACTACAAGTACCTACTCAGCGAGTCGACGGCACATCTTCAAAATTCAGGTGCGGTATGCGTTCAACAGGTGTACTTGAACGCGAGTGAAAAGGTCACGGGCGTGTGAGCCGTAGTGTCACAGCGAGCACGTCATTTTCCGTCGGCTGAATAAAACATCGATAGCGCTTCCCTCGCGGAGCAGTGGTGCGCAAGGAGTGTCGATCCTGCGCCGCCTGCGCATAGCGAGAGGCGCGTTAAATAGAACGCTGGCAGTGTGTGACTGTATCTGTGTCGTGTTGTGCTTCTTATTTTGAAATCGGAATTTATTTATTTTTAATAAAAGTAAGTAATTGCGGCCTCAGTTGGATATACCCTATTTTAGGAAAGTTACAAAAATTTTAATTAATGTTATCAAAATAAACTCAAATAAATAATAATAATCAATCAATCAAAAAATTTATTTCAGATCTTTATTTCACAAGTGTTAATCTGAGTTTATTTTCTTAGTATATCTAAGTATCTGAAAACAAAAAAAAAGGTATAAAAATCAACTAAAAAGAAATATCAATAAACAAAATTACAATAAACAAAAAATGCTAGATCTTTAATTATATTAAGTACGTGTACACTAACTGTACCTATTATTAACCAATCAAGTAAGAAAATAATGGAATTAAACTCAAGAAATACAAATACTTATAAGACTACAGATAAAGGTTTTTTTCGTCTTTTCGATTCAATGATACACCTATGTAGGTATACTGTTTGGGCCCAGTAGGTGCAGATAAAGGTGCATCTTAGGTAGAGATACTGCACGCCCCTCCACTAAAAATTCTATACAAACATTTGAAAAGTATATGAACAAGCAGTAGAGGAGCGTGCAGTTTTAACCGACTTTCAAAAAGGAGGAGGTTCTATGTTCGCCTGTACGTATTTTTAATTTTTTTATAGTAAACAATCTCTACCTAAGTAAATGTCTTAATTTCCTCGAAACTAATAACAACTTTACATTCATGCCACTGTACTCTGAAATCTAAATTGAATGCAACCAAAACTACAATGAGACAAAGATATTATTCTCCTATCAAGTTCTAATTATGGTAAACTTATTGATATTTTATAATAATCGCAGAACAGTCTTCCATCAAATTAATTAACTGGTTATGAATGTTAATGACCCATGCGGTTCTAACAATACCTACTGCATTGCTAACAATCTCAATAAAAAATAAAAGATAAATAAAATTCACTTGTTCAAACATGTATAACATGATACTTGAAATCTGTTTCAACTTCATCATCAGCCTATAAATGTTCCCACTGCTGGGACACAGGCCTCCTCTCTGTGAGAGGGAGTGGGCCGTAATCCACCACGCGGGCCCAGTGCGGGTTGGTAGATGTCACATGTCTTCGAATTTTCGGTTCTAGGACATGCCGGTTTCCTCACGATGTTTTCCTTCACCGTTTTGAGAGCAGTGGTGATGAAATAATTTACACAAAGTAAAGCGCCTGCCTGGGTTCGAACCTACGACCTACAACTCGTAAGTCGCGGCTGTTACCATTGGGCCACCACTGCTCTCATGTGTGTCTCATGTTTCAACTTAGTCATCCATTATTTTTAGCTATTTATGCACTATCCCTAATGATTTTTTAATTATACTTACAACATGAAAAACAATGAAAAACTTAGTTACCAACTTTGCTAAATACTTACAAAACCAATTTTAAAAAACAAGTCGTTTGCCTATTTTGTAAAATAGTAAATGCCAATTAAAATAAAACGGTGGTTTTCAACCCTTCTGTGCTCAAAGACTTATTTCAAGTCAAACGTTTATTCAATTGTTTTTGAGACTAGCCCGAAATCCGCCAAAATGCTGTCAGGAAGTCTTGAAGCAGGTAGTCAGCATCAAATTCTAAACCAGTTATTAATAAAGCGGACGTACAGCCTAAACAATACCATTTTTTTAAAAAACCTTGCCCTTTATTTGATTCAGGAAGACTGACAGACTAAACTTGTTTTAAAATGTTAAAATCATTTTTAGTTATAGCATAAAATAGTAGATGACCATACACCTAAATAACTATGTTTTCTAGTATCTTTCTTAGATACAATAAGCAAATTTATAAATAAATAAACTACATTACAGCCTTCCGGCAAATAATCAAAACTCATCACTTCGGCTTTTAACTTTCGAACAATGTGAGTAATTCACAAATTCCGATATTTTCCGGATCAAAGAACTTCGAAGCTTATATAATTTTCTAATATTCATTGTTACTATTAGTAGTATATTTTGAAGGTCAATACCGGCGACAATATACGTGGATAGGTTATTTAAATCAATATACGTGGATAGTTTATTTATATGTTTGAATCTCGATTATATTATAAACGATTCGAAAGTCCGGTACAAGATTTTTGGTCAGTCTATCAGCCCACGTAGCATGACCACCATAGAAACAGGTTTTGTCGACGGAGAAATAGACAAAATGACAGATTGTGAATCTGTAAATTTTGTCTGTTCTTCCGTCGACAAAACCCGTTTCTATGGTGGCCATGCTAGGCGTGCTGCGGGTCTAAAACAGCCACATTATGCAATTCCTCTAAAAGCAATTCATTTTCAGAATTCCCAGCAATTCCTCTATGGTGACACATATTTTAGCTGAATCATATTCAATTCAATTTATATCAGAATCATATTTGGTGTAAATATTGCCGCATGAAAAAACAAAGACCGTCATTTTACCGGATAATTTTTCCTTACAGTTGTGAGTGTTCCAAAATTGTTAATCAAATGAGATTTTTATTTTTTTATTTCTACAGTTTAAATGTTGTTTCGTTATAATACAAAACTGACAAACAGATGAATTGCGTAATATGAATTGAACCCAGATAATATATTATTATGAATTGTCAGTTTGTGTGATTCATAGATAATATTATCATATAATGATTCTGCCAAAGCAGCCGTTTTAAGCCCCCAGGTCTACGACTATATTTATGGAAGCTTTTTTTTTTCATTATTTGTCAAATAATTGTGGCTACTTGGATTCGCAATGACATGAAAAAGCTAAGAGATGAAGAGGACTTATATTTTTAAATTGTATATAGCATAAATAAAATAAATAAAAAGTCATTGCATTCTACAAAACTGGGTGCACGATGATAGGAAGGCTTATTAGAATGAATGGAACTAAAACAGAAAGACGATTTTAATCAACTTTTCATGATTTTCCCTAGAACAGTGCAGAAACTTGCAACATTAGAATACCTACATAATTTTCAAAGATAAATCTGGTACTTTTTTAAGTAATTATACAAATAGGTAACTACGTTTATACGGCATTTTATTATTAACAAACGATACACAAGTAAGACAAATTACAAAGATCAATTAACGAAAAAAAAACCGGCCTAGTGCGAGTTGGGCTGGCACATAAAGGGTTCCGTACCATATTATTATTTTTTTAGTTCAGGGAAATGAAAATATTAAACAAGGAATATAAATTTTTCCTCTTAAATTAAAAAATCGCATAAATAAATTTGTATTTCATAATGATACTGTGAATTAGAAAGTATTTTTTTGCAATTGCAGAAACGCGCCCATATTTAAATAAAATACCTTATAAATCGGCGTTTTTAATATTGTTTGATTAAATAAAGTATATAGTATATGATACACAGAAGTTTCAAATTCCTAACTTGTTTAGTTGTTGCGATAGAGCTCGTACAAAAATGGTCTAAAACTGACAACATTTACGAGCCCCTATTTCTTCGATTTAGAAGATAAAAATCATATACATTTACTCTACTCGATGAGTTCTAGATAATGACACCCCAAGAAAAAGTTTTTTAGTTTATTGCATGGGAGAGTTTATTTCAAAAATAAAGTAAAAAAATATTTACTTTATTGTACGAAGAAAAAGTTTTTTAGTTTATTGCATGGGAGAGTTTATTTCAAAAATAAAGTAAAAAAATATTTACTTTATTGTACGAAGAAAAAGTTTTTTAGTTTATTGCATGGGAGAGTTTATTTCAAAAATAAAGTAAAAAAATATTTACTTTATTGTACGAAGAAAAAGTTTTTTAGTTTATTGCATGGGAGAGTTTATTTCAAAAATAAAGTAAAAAAATATTTACTTTATTGTACGAAAAACAAATCTACTGTTCCTTACATTTTGACGAAATATGTAGGAAACAGCTGATTTGTTTTCGCGATTTCAGCGTTGGTCCCATAGTGAAAGTTGTTCATAATGATGAGTACAATGACCCCTTAAGAGGTTTAGGGTTTTAAACAAAAAATAAGGTTGTCTACATATTTTCAACTTCGACCCTCTTCAGTTGCCTAGCAACCAACAAAGCAAACCTAAATAGTCTTTGACAGTACGTAAAGATTGCGAGCCGAGAAATTTTACCCATATTGATGGGTAGAAAAGCAGTCAAAACATATCATGAAAAATCGTTTAAATGTTTTTTTTCTGTTTTTGAATGAACGTAATGAGGCGTGCACTTCTGGATTATCCAAATATATTTCATTTTTAGATTTTTTTATATAGAAATACACAATCTGTGAAAATATTTCAGCTGTCTACCTATTACCGTTTATGAGATACAGCCCGCTGACAGACAGACGCACGGCCAGCGGAGGCTTAGTAATATATAGGGTTCCGTCTGGCACCCTTCGGGTACGGAACTCAAAAACTTAAACAAGTCCAATTACGATAGTGTCGGTGTAATATAGAAGACCACGGAATTCCGCATTCAAACCACAAAAAACGGCATTTCTAGCATGACGTCATTATATTCGCATTAAATGTGACGATTATGTATTAATTAATCATGACCGTGACCGGCCACAAGGCTTGTCGCTTGTCGCACGTCCGTTTCGTGTTGTACATTTTCGTATGAAATTAAACCAGTTTCCGACACACAGGGGATACCGTACCCAATACCATTATGTTAAAATCTCATAGGTGGAAATTTAGGTGAAGTGGAAAAAAAAAAGAAGGTGAAGTAGGTGTTTGAAGTGAACTGTCAACCCGTAGATTATATAACGTCAGGTAGGATGACAGTTCACTTCACGCGCTCACAAGTGATTTTTTTACGGAATAGACCGGCTCGGCTGTACAGATAGTGTCATCCACGAAGACGCAGCCCACTCTTTTTCCAAAAAGCTTACAGTACAAGAGTGCAAAATTCCGCTAGTGTTTTAGTATTGTCGATACACACTAATTACATGAGTGGGTAATAACACGACAAAACTAAAACACTAGCGGTATGTTGCACACTTGTACTGTAAGCTATTAGGAAAAAGAGTGGGCTGCGTCTTCGTGGATGGCACTATTTGTACCTATGTCCAATGTCCATCCTGTTGCTGTTGTAATTTTTTATTGCAAAACTTTGAATTTAACACAATCATGGTGTTTTAAGGCTTAAAGAGAATTAATTAATCTTATTAAAATAATTTGAAACACGTTTACGTAGATGTTTTTATAGAACACCTTGACAGGTATAGCTATCGGGTAGCATTCTAGGTGAAAAACTACATAATTAGGCAAATTAGTAATAAAATAATGTTGAAGTTTTATTTACTTAAAATATTTTAAAGGAAGTATGCTAATAAAGTTAATTTAAAATCGGTCGAATTAGGTACAGGTTTTTCACCCTAGTACCTACTTTATTCTAAAAACTTAACGGAAAATATATTTTTTAATTTAAATATCAACTTAATTATGATAATATAACAGCAACATAGCGACGTCTTAAGTTCAATCAAGACTTATTGTAATAGAATTAATAACATAATGGTCATAAACTTGTACTCGTGCAAAGATAACAAAAATTTTATAAATTTTTCCGAAAACTAGTAACAATTTTATTATCTAACATAAAATTTATTGAGATTCACCGAATCAATTGTAGTGCGCTGACAAATTCACTATTGTCAGAGAAATTCCGAAATCTTGACATCCCTACTCGTAAAATAAAGAATAATCTATCTACTTGTAATACCTATAGCTATAGTAAAACCAATTAAATAACCACATTTTTTCTTGAATAAGGAAAAGGTCAAGATTTCATATTTATTTTTTTACTTTGTTCATGCGCTGTAACTAGAGATCGAAGTGAATAAATTTACTCCTTTTAGCAATATATGAAGCATCGTCTCTTCATATATTGTTAAAAGGAGTAAATTTATTCCTTCTCTAAAGCGAATGCTTTTCAGAATTTTCTCAAGAAATCTTGAGTCAAAAAAAAAATTCAAAATAATTTATTTCAGGAATACACCCATATGAAATTCACGACAGATTACAAATTCAATTAATTAATACAATTTATACATTATTATAAAACAATCAAAAATACAAAAAATTAATAGAAAAGTCTTATTTTAGCTGGAATATTAATTGTCAAATTAGGTTCTTATTATTTTTCTAACAAACATTTGGCTTTTGTGATATCACAAAATAAGGAAAATCAGTGCTCAATGCTGACCGGGTCCTTTTCTATGATCGGAAGAGGAAAAGATCAGTCTTGAAACTGATCAGAATATCAATATAAACATTACCTACATCCGTTTAGAAGAACCTGACCTGACCGTGAGATGTGGACACCAGGACCAATCAGGTCATGACAATGAAACTATGTAATAAACCGTGTAATAATTTTGGGAAAGCTAATTAAAAATCAATATATTGGCCTCAGTGCAGTCAGTGCCAAATCTAAATAAAGAGAAAAAAGATTAGATTTTTTGTATGTTTGTTTGTTACGCTTTCACGGTAAAACGGCTGAAGGGATTTCGATGAAATTTGACGCATGGATAGACCATGACCTGGGTTAGGACATAGGATACTTTTTATTCTGATATTCTCGCGGGATGAAGACTTATGCAGGTGAAACCGCGGGGTTCAGCTAGTAATAAATAAAGTGCAAATTGATGCGTCGGCCAGAGCCGTACGGCTCACTTGTAGGCAGTACCCTAATTGCGTAACTCATTTTCGTAAACAATTCCGCGAAATTTGTTTCATTTTGACATTTCAACAACATTCATTGCGTTATTTACGTTGTTGAACAGATTTTTTTTCCAACTTATGAAGCAATGGATTAGAAATCTGTTTCAAATCGAAACAAATTGTGATTGTGTTGTATTACGCAATTAGGGTGCAGGTGTAGCTCAGGAACAGATCTTATAGCTACAACCCATAGATTTGAGCAAAGATGATGCACTTGACGCATAATTATTATATTTATAACTTACGTACGGTTGCCGTCAGCCTAGATGGCTTGTCGACTGGCGTAATAATTGCAATCGTACATACTCGTACATGTCTGTCAAATAAGTTGTGGAACTAAATCGTAAAGTCCATCACAGACGTAGCTATAATATTTATTATAGCAAGACATATTACGGTATAGGAAATCAATCATTTTGGGCTAAATTATGAAAGTGCCGGGCAAAACAAAAAAAAAGTTCTATTCCGTCTATCGGACCAAATTTGTAAGGCTAGTCCCTGCGCTTTTATATGAGTTTTAAAAATACTGTTTCCAGTATGTTTTAGTTAAAAGAATAACAGTAATCTAATTATAGTAATAGCTTTCTATGCCAGTAAACATCTTCAGTTATTATCTTTTACTGTGAAACTAGGCTCTAGAGTTATTATTCTCCACAGGCTGGGCAAAGGCCTCCCCTTTTCCTTCCAAATCTCTCTGCTTTGTGCGATTTCAGGCCATATTGGCCCCGCAAACATAACCAGATCGTCACACCACCTTCGCCGCGGTCTACCTCAACAGCGTTGTCCTCCTTCAGGCGTTGTCCTCGTCCAGTGAGTGACGATCTTTGCCCATCTCTCCGGGTGCATTTGTGCGATGTGGCCGGCCCACTCCCACTTCAGCCTGGCTGTTTTTTCTCCAACATCCGCTACTTGAGTTATGGAGCGCAGGATGGTGTTTCTAACGTGGTCCGTTCGTTTCAGACCTATTATGCTGCGCTCAATTGCCCACTGGCAAATCTTGAGTTTGGACTTCTGTTGTTCAGTAAGTGACTTTGTGCACCATAGGTTAGGACAGGCAGAATGCACATGTCGATGAGTTTTCTTTTCAATGTTACAGGGAGATTTCCTTTCATGTGTTCTTTAAGGGCCCAGTAGGTCTTCCAAGCATTTTGAACTCGTTATTCGACTTCTTTTTCTTACCTATTCTTGAACGACACTATCTGGCCCAAGTATGTATACTCATCGACATATTGCAATACATGCCCATCTACCTCAACCCTACGCTTCGTGCTGTTGGTCATGACCTGTGTTTTAGATCTGATCATTGAAAGTCCAACGTTGCTGTGCTCAGATCTTGGAGCATTTCTTCGAGTTCTGAAGATGATGTGGAGAATAGCATAATATCATCAGCAAAACGGAGGTTTGTTAGCTGGTGGCTGCTAACATTTATGCCTCGTGACTGCCACGAATCAGGCAACTTGTTAAAAACCTCCTGCAGTGCGCTTGTGAACAGCTTAGGTGAGAGTAGATCGCCTTGTTTGACACCTTTTTGTATGTTGAATTTTAGGCCAGAAATATGTAATTTTATGTTCGCAGAGCTATTTTGATATATGGTGTCAATGTAAGTGTGCGTAACATTTTGGGACTCCAAGGCATTAATAACTGACTGATGGTCTATACTGTCGAATGCCTTGGCATAATCCACAAAGGCCAGGTAAAGCGGTTTTTTGAATTCATTATATTTTTCTATTACCTGATTGATAGTACGGAGATGATCAGTTGTAGAGAAGTGGGGACGAAATCCAGCTTGTTCGGGAGGTTGGTGAAAGTCAAGTGTCGGAGCGATAAGGTTCTCTATAACTTTAATAAACAGTTTGTATAAGTGTGAAATAAGGCTTATAAATAAGGCTATTATTAGCTTATATAATAAATAAGGCTAGTATTAGCTTATTAAAATAGGTATCACTAATATTAACTGGTTTTAGGTCTATTAAGTGGTTTCTATTCTCGTAAAAACAGTAAAATAAAATAACACATTATTTCAGATACATAAATAATGGATGTAAAAGAAGCATAACGAAGCCGAGAGGAGATATTAAAGGTCAAAGTTTCAAATTTTATTTACTTTTTTTCACGAAAACAACTTTTTAATGTTATCAACTCCTGTATTCTCCGTAACCAGAAGGTTCTTAATGTTTGTTACGCAATTCCAAATATGGCAAGCTATTGCGAGAGGCATATCTGCACATACTGGACCATAGTCCAGTACAAAAATTCATAATGACTGGGAGTCTATGAGTCTCAGCTTCGTTAAGCTTCTTTTTACAACCGTTATTTATGAACCTAACTAAAATAATGCGTTATTACACGACTGCCCAAAAAGGAGTGTAATGTTTTCAGGGTTCGTGTATGTATGTGAGTTTCTTTGTGGCAACATAACTTTTAAATGCCTGGACAGATTTGGATGTGTGGGGTATCGTTAAATTCCTTACATCATCCCGAGTAACATAGGCTATATTTAAAATTCATTTATTACAATATAGGTATCCAATTGAACGCCTTGATGAGCACATTCCAAAACTATAGAATTTATTGGCGTACATTTTAAATAGGTAGGGTGTACATGCAAAACAAACATTTCATCCCCACGCCATACACCCCTCGCCTCGCCTCGCCGTGAGAGTATAAAACCAGAGTGCTTAAATATTAAAGTCACCTAGCATGACAGGTTTTAAAATAAAAATAAAACTTGACACTAAAAAGTATAAAATAAAAAAAAAAAAAAAAAAAACACACAACTGCCCTGCCAAAAAACGAACTAAAAAGTAATAAACAAGTTGTATTAGTTAATCTGTATATTCTAAGCGAAAGGTCACTAATTTAACTCATTAAACAGACAAATAAAATTGTTATTAAAGTCGGGGGGTCGCTTTGAATATACAGATTAACTAATACAACTTGTTTATTACTTTTTAGTTCGTTTTTTGGCAAGGCAGATGTGTTTTTATTATATTTTTTATTTCACTGTTTTTGCGTGAATACAAACCACTAAATAGACCTAAAAACAGTTAATACTAGTGATACCAACGACTGATACCTATTTGAATCAGCTAATATTGGTACTGGAGAAAAAAATAACAATTTCGCACACTGTAGTTATGTGGAGAATAACCCTAGAGCCTCAGTTTCACAGTAAAAGATAATAACTGTGATGTTTACTGACATAAAAAGCTATTACTGTAACTAGATTACCGTTATTCTTTCATCTAAAACATACTGAAAACAGTATTTTTCAAACTCTTATAACAGCGCAGAGAATGGCCCTACAGATTTGGTCCGATACTGAAAAGTGAAGAAAATAACATTTTCTAACGGAATATAACATTTTTTTTGTTTAGCATTTTGCCCAAAAACGTATGGACGGTAAATGTTCTCCTTTTCCATAGTAATCTTCGAGCGACCTCAGACGAAGCTAAAATATAAATTTCTAGTACATCACCAAAAATTACGCAAAAATAAAAGTATTTTAATGTATATTATAGCCACGTCTGTGACGGGCTTAATGCCCGTCAAATAGGAACTAACTAAAATTGTAACCTTGACTTCTAGTTTAGAAATAATTATCCAATCCACGCAATAATGTATTATTAGTAACTTATTGGATAATATTTCTATGTAAAAGCGGATAGATAACGGATTGCATAGAAAAATTTGCGTAATATTAACAATATAACAAGGTCTTCGCGCTACAAACAGAAATGTCACCATTTCTGATTCCGGTCCACACATGTAAGTTTATTTTATCAAAATTTTAAGTAATAACAATTAATAATATGCACCAGCTATCGAGCTTCTACAAATATCTCTTTTATATAAAATTCTCATGTCACAATGTTAGTTGCCATACTCCTCCGAAACGGCTTGATCGATTTTTATGAAATTTTATATGTATATTAGGTCTGAGAATCGGTCGTAATCTATTTTTCATACCCGTAAGTGATAAGGGCACCCCAAACATTTATATAGCAAAACGTTTGCCTGGTCAGCTAGTTATATTTCATATGAACGAGATTGCGTGATTATCTCCGAATTTCTTTGCTCGCTTGCCCAGCAAAGGAAGCTGGGAATTCAAATAGTTTCAAAGAAATTCCAATTATGACTGGTTAAATTGTTCTTTTTCTAAAATTTCGGAACCTAATCGTTAGGTTCCGAAGTAATTTGCTGCTGTTAATCCGCTTAACTAGTGTAGACACTTCCAATAGAGTAGATATAGTACCTAAACCTACATTGATCCGTGATCGTTAATCAATCTATTGTTATTTTTTGTGAATTCAATCAATCATGACGTCAGTCATACACAGGTTAAACCTTTGTGCTTATAGAATAACTAATAGTCATTTTAATATTAATTAATATACAAACACAGAACAAAAACTGACGTCTGACCTAGGACTTTACATCCTAATTATTAGTTTGTCAGATTTATTGTACTCGACTGTCATATCACTAATAATAAACTTGTCACATGTGACATTATGATGTGGCTACACATAAACAAGTGCGTGTCGGACCAACACAGTAACACAGCTGTAACACAGCTCTATTGAGAAAAAGTGTATTGCCAGATGTAATGAAAAATGATACAATTAAAAACTTTAAAAAGAAATTAGTGGCCTTCCTAATAGAAAAATGTTATTATTCGATCAATGATTTTTTAATGGACAAAACTTGTTAATCAATATGGGACCTAATGTACATTTATTTTTAAATTTTATTCTATAATAACTAATAACATTTTAATTTGACATTTCCAATATTAATTAATGTATGTATAATTGTAATAATTCTAACTGTGACATTTTAATTTGTAATTTATTTTTTAAATAGCTTCATAAGAATGTTTATAATTTTTGCGTGCCTATTTCCAGGCAGAATGTACATGGCTCACTCCTATCTACTCCACCTGTATTTTATGTAACCTACATTCATTGCAAATAAATGATTGATTGATTGATTGACCACGCACAATAAAGGGTTCCGTAGTTGAGATGAATTTATCCCAAGAACAGACTTAATATTTTAGTTGGAAAACATGTTCTTCCACACGGACTGTATGAGAGAATATGTTTTTATAAGTTGGTAGATTATTACTCGTTAACTTATAGAGCCTACTTAGCTGTGATAGGTTTGCTTGTAATTTTGTTATATATATACTACTGCTGTGAATTTTTTCACATGTCCAGAACCAACCATTTAGCTAGCAGGGGGGACACTTGACAGACGAGAAAAACAAAATATCCCCACTATACGTGCAGGGGAGGCAACATAAAAAAAAACTTGATTTTAGTTTACTGCTTTGTCGGCGTGATTAATAATAATGTATATCCATTCCAAATTACAGCTTTCTAGTACTAAGAGTCTCTGAGCTAAGCCGCGGACAGACAGACAGACGGACATGGCGAAATTATAAGGGTTCCTTGTTCACTACGGGACTCTTAAAAGGTTCTTTGCTTTGAATAATAATAATGATCTATTTTATTATTTATTAATATGATTTTTAGATCTCGATATAAACTAAAGGAAAATGTATGCAAATGATACTTCAATAATCAACTTGATTCGTAATAAAGTGCAGTCGCTGGACCCGCTAGCAGGAAAACAGCTCCTCACTACTTGATCGATTTAATCAGAGAGCCATACGAAGGCCTAGTAGGTACTGGCCACTTAAAACGCCAAGTCACGCAAACATTTTATGTATTCTTTTGTTGTAGACAGGTATCGCCAACCTCGGCGATACTCGACATCGACTTTGAATCCATACCAACAACAATGAAACACTATCACGATACTCTATTAGGAAGGTCGATCTCTTTGCGCTTCAGCATTATCCTTAGCATTTAAAATAATATTGTACCCTGTAAGGATTCCCTTGGAAGTCGACTTCCGCTCGAACGCTGATAGTTCATAATTTAGAATCAATTTTGTTAAAATAATACAGTTTTAACAATATTTACATCACTATTATACAAAATATACCCAATTAGGTTCATAACATTGTGCAGTGTCTAATCAATTCCTTTGAATTTTCCAGATGAGGCATCAGCATCGCGCGCCGGTTGTGGCGACGGCAACATGGGTACTATTCGCCCTCCTGCTTCCAACAGACACACAGTTCGTCAACCCATTCTCGTCATTCATGAACTTTCTGAACGAGGGCTCCAATCAACTGGATAACGAACCACCAGACCGAAATAACATGCTGACTGAATATGACTTCATCATCGTTGGAGCTGGCACCGCTGGATGCGTGCTCGCTAATCGACTTACTGAAATCTCAGATTGGAAAGTTTTACTAATCGAAGCTGGAGCCAACGAAAATTTTGTTATGGATATTCCTATTGTTGCCAACTATCTGCAATTCACATCAGCTAACTGGGCTTATAAAACAATGCCATCCAATAAATACTGTGCGGGATTTGAGAATCAACAATGTAACTGGCCACGTGGAAAAGTAGTTGGAGGCTCTAGTGTATTAAATTACATGATATACACGCGAGGATCTAAGCCAGACTATGATAGCTGGGAAGTAATGGGCAATGATGGTTGGGGGTGGGACGATGTTCTCCCATATTTCAAAAAAATTGAAAACTACAACATACCGTCATTCGATGATCCAAAGCATCATGGACACAGTGGCCATGTCAATATTGAATATGCCCCATACCGCACTAATAAGGGTAAAGCTTGGGTAAAAGCAGCACAACAAATGGGTTTTAAATATGGAGACTACAATGGTGCGGACCCATCAGCAGTTTCTTTTCTTCAACTGTCAATGAAAAATGGAACCCGTCATAGTTCTAGTAG
Organism: Agrochola lychnidis; assembly: GCA_963680765.1. Classification (NCBI taxonomy): domain Eukaryota; kingdom Metazoa; phylum Arthropoda; class Insecta; order Lepidoptera; family Noctuidae; genus Agrochola; species Agrochola lychnidis. Next base: position 7,816,619 of record OY796868.1, on the reverse strand, counting down.
AGCTTATTTGCACCCAATAAAAAGAAGAAATAATCTTCATGTGTCCAAAGGCAGCATGGTTACTAAACTTATTTTTGACAATACCAATACCAAAGTGATTGGCGTGGAATTTGAAAAACAAAACAAAAAACATAAAATTTTAGCAAAGAATGAAGTGATTCTATCTGCCGGTGCTATCAATTCTCCGCAATTGTTAATGTTATCTGGTATAGGACCAAGGAATCATTTGGAATCGATGAGAATCAATGTAGTGAAAGATTTACCTGTCGGATATAATCTAATGGATCACATAGCGGCTGGTGGACTTCAATTTGTTGTTCAACAACAAAATCAAACATTAACGACTGAATACATATTAAACCATTTAGATTTAGTTTTTAAATGGATGAGGTCACACAAAGGCCCGCTTTCAATCCCTGGTGGATGTGAAGCTCTAATATTTATGGATCTGAAGGATAAATTCAATTCTACGGGTTGGCCAGACATGGAACTGCTTTTTATCTCTGGTGGATTGAATTCAGATCCACTCTTACGTCGAAATTTCGGCTTTGACGACCAAATCTATGCTGATACCTACGGACCTTTAGGCAGATCTGATGCTTTTATGGTTTTTCCAATGTTAATGCGCCCTAAATCAAAGGGAAGGGTCATGCTGCGCAGTAGAAACCCAAAGGCACATCCGGCATTGATTCCGAATTATTTCGAATATCCTGAAGACTTGCAGAAAATTGTAGAAGGAATAAAAGTAGCCATTCAAATAGCAAGACAACCGGCTATGAAAAAAATTGGTGCAAAATTATACGATGTACCGATCGAAGATTGTTTGAAGTATGGACCTTTTGGTAGCGATGCTTACTTTGCTTGTCAAGCACAGATGTTCACCTTTACCATTTATCATCAAAGCGGAACATGTAAAATGGGAATAGAGAGTGATCCCTCGGCAGTGGTCAGCCCGAGATTGAAAATCCACGGAATTGAAGGCATAAGAGTGATCGACACGAGTATAATGCCAGAAATAGTGTCAAGTCATACGAACGCTCCCGTTTACATGATTGCTGAAAAAGGAGCAGACATGATCAAAAAAGACTATGGTAAATTAAGATAGTAGGTGCATATCCGATGCAAGCAGTATTTATTTAATAAAGCACAACTGTGATGTAATTTTAGCCATTATAAATTTAACAGTAATATGTCCATTGATGTGCAGTTTTCACAAATTGTCAATAACCAGAATACCCGCGAAATTTCGCGTATTCATGTATTTTTTATTTACATTATTTAAGGCACCTCTTACCGAATACCAAATAATATTTGGCCTAAGTCTTGAAATGTGAGTGGTGAAAATTGATTCGCCGTTACAATGTTATTTTATTAAAGATTAAAAAATCCTACCAGAAAACAAGCACAATCACGGAATAAATATAGCTTTTAAACAAGGGAAATAGGTAGTCAATATTTTGTGATAAAATAATTTTACCTCAGTAAAGGTAAAATTTCAAGTTTATGAAAATAAACCAGTTTTCCATAGAACAGCTATTAATAGCTACTTGTAAACGATGTCACCCAGTTTATAAGATAAATATGTGATCCTATACTATTAAATGAGCAGATATATTTGTAACCACGTTCTCAAAAATGGTCCTAACGATATTGATGAAAGTTGTAATATATGAGTTACGATTACGGGGGTGAAAAATCGATCTAGCTAGGTCTCATATCTAGGAAAATTCGTTTTCTCTATTTTCACAGCCTCGGGAATGTGATACAACGTTGGTATACCTGGACGATATGTTTATCTATTTTCACCCGAGCAGAGCTCGGTCGACCAGGTATTTATATTAAGTAGGGGCTTAGAATGTGTTTAAAATAATTGTTGTGTTTTAATATCAAATGATGTTATTGAACTTAATTTCAACCAATGAATAAATTAATTATTTAACGTTTATTTGTTATATTTTCTAAATATTTGTATCAATTATTTGCCTTACAATCAAGATGTTAATATAGAAATTTAATTAGGTACACCACTTCACATGAGGGTATTGTTTTAGTTATAAAAAAACAACAAGATGTGAGGCAATGGTTGACAATGGGGACCATGAAAACAACTGATTCAGAATAATCACAATCTAGCTAAGCTGACCCGAACATTGTTGGAAAAGAGGAGTATGATGATGAATCACAACAATAACACATGTCCCGGAATGGTGCACTGAATTATTACTACTACGTATAAAACATTGTTTATTTATTAAGTAAGTTATACTGATTGTGGGTGAAAATTGTGGTCACATTACAAATCTACGCACGCACACAGTTGCACACGTATAAGGGTCTAGGGTACTAGGTACTTCGTCCATTTTGCTCTGTTTTAACTGTACAGCGGAAGTGTGACTGCAATTGATGTAGTTTTAATTATTTTTGGGATAAAAATTACCTATATTAAAAATAACAGAAATCGTTTCAGTAAACGATTCCAAACAAACTACTTTCATAATGTGCATTAATTCAGTTAGACATTGTATATAATGGGTGCAGGTGTTAAGTAGCTACAACGACATCTAGGGTAGTGTTAAGTCTGACCAATTATGCATGTTTTGTCAAACATGCTTCGAAATTCGAGCATTATTTTGTCAACCTTCTTCGAGATAAATCGAAATTGCTGTACTGGCCGAATACATGCGAGCGCCCGGCCGACAATGTTTGTATGAAAATCCATCTGTCGTGTTTAGCCGCCAAATAAATTACTATGAAAACTCATATCTGTCGTGTTATTTAAAAATGTAACGAACTTTTTACGTTCAACACATGGCAACCAAGGAGGTAACTTTTCAAAGATTTTATTTGTATTTCGATTTGGTTTGCAAATAGAGCTGTTTACAGTAAAGAAGAAACAAATAAACATAACAGCGCGTGAAAAATTGACGTTTTTCGTCATTGATTCTGGAATTTATAATTAGGTAATTTATTTAGAACTTCCGCAATTTTTTTTTTAAGAAATGTACTACAAGCCTTGGCCGCCTTTACAGTAATGTACTATTAGTTAAGTTATTCCATAGCAAAACAAGTGACAAAACATATTAAAATTATTCAACAAAAATGCAAACATAACTCCGTTGTTTTCTTTTTATCCTATACCTGTTAAAATTACGCGTCGGCATTCCTTTTACCAACGGATCGAATTTTATGCCTGACTAGCTTCTGCCCGCAACTCCATTCGCGTTTTCGTTTTAACATAAAACGAGAATAACCCAAATGCCTTAGTTTAACAGTAAAAGATGTTAACTGTAATGTTTACTAGCATAAAAAGCTATTACTATAATTAGATTACTGTTTTCTTTTAACTAAAACATACTGAAAACAGTATTTTTCAAACTCGTATAACAGCGCAGGGAATGGCCCTACAGATTTGGTCCCATAGTGAAAAGGGAAGAGAATAACATGTCATGTTCTAACGGAATATAACTTTGTTTTTGTTTGACTTTCGCATTTAGCCCAAAAATGTATGGACGATGAATGATCTCCTTTTACCTCTTTATAATATTAACAGCCGCACGGATCGATCGATCGGGTTAAGCTGCGCTTGCCGCGATCGTTACGTGGATGGGTGACCATCATTACATACCGAGACCTTTCCGAGACATGCCTCGGAAAACACGTTAAGCTGTTGGTCCCGGCTGTCACTCGTGGATCTTTGACAGTCGTTACAGGTCGTCAGAAGCCCGAAAGTCTGACAATCAAGAGGTTTGGTACTACCCAGTAACTGGGTTGTGGAAAGTCAGATAGGCAGTCGTTCTATGTAAAATAATGGTACTCAGCTGCATCCGGTTAGACTGGAAGCCGACGCCAACATAGTTGGGAAAAGGCTAGGCAGATTCGATTTTTTTGAGCATGATTTTGTTATGTGGTATAATGTGTATTGTAGAAATACTGTAATAGTTTCCTTTTGACACAACGTAATATAACATCACGCCTGTGTTACCCAAAGGGTTAGGCAGAGGTGTACCTGTGTATAGTACACCCACATTTCGCTAGTTATGTTTAAGTCCCATGTAATAGGGGGCGAGCCTATTGCCATCAACCGGGCACAAATCCAGGATCCCGGGCTGCTACTGGGAAATTCCTGATGGAAAATCCCAAAAACACTTTACCCGTGATTCTCTAAGGAAACTAATTTACATCTTTTTAGTAAAAGAGGTGACAGACATAATTATAGTACAAGAAATAGGGACCTATTAGTGCAACCAGGTTTCAGACTGGCTAAAGTAGACTCATCTTTCATGGGGTAGGTACTGTTTAAAATGTTATAATAAAATTCCTCCCCACATACTTCAGCTGAATGAGTATTAATCCACTACTAGGCTAGGTGCCATTCATGCAAGTGCTATTGGGACGGGTGCTCTAAGTGGACTACTTCAAAATTCAAATCTTTCAAATAAAACGCACACTATGCAGGCAGGCATATTATAAGTTGGGGGATTACATCGCTGATTAAAATGCTTGGGTCAATGCTGGTCCTGGTCCACAACCACAACTAATTGATTAACATTTGCAAATATTGTTGGAGCTGCTGAAGATTGTAAGACCATCTTTGCATTGTATAAACTCAATCTCCTTTATATTATATATTTGCCTAGCACAGGTGTGAGCACTATGTACTAAAGAGTTACCATTTACAGGGTAATGTGTCTTGCATTGACTTGAATGTGCCCTGCCGGCTGTGAGTATGTCATGCTCACTCAGATGTTTCGCTGATGGTGGCGCGTGTGTTGGATCATTTAGCTCCCTTCAAAATAGTTGAGCTGAATGGTGCTAATCCATGCGTCATGTTCGTGAACGGGCGCCGTCAGTTGGGACTGGTCATCTCTTAGTTGCCACGGCTTGTTTTTAATTTATTTTAATTTTTCTATTGTTCTTTGTTTTATCTTTTTATTACGGACGCTTCTAACGCGCATGTCTTTCTACATTGTTCTAACATGTATAATTTCAATATGAATGATGTAACCAGTTTTTTGTAACAAACAATTTTTTATTTAAAAGATTGTCCTTGTGAGTTTCTTGCCCGTTCTTCTCCATTGGTACCTGCTACGCTTTGGAATGAGCAACTAGCTTCATATTTCTGACTGACCGATTCCTTGACAGTTCCAAAAGTGCCTGTAAATGGTTTAATTGAAATAAATGCTTTGAGTTTTTTGAGTTTTAAGTCCGACCCGGGAATCGAAATTTGTTTTTGTAACCAGCTGAACAGACAGCTGTGCTGCTGGGGAGTTTGTTGCGCCACTTCTTCTTCCCAGCTTAAAGTACTAGGAAGTGGTGAAGGGTGGGCGTTTTTGGGGGACTGTCTTATGTACGTTGGAAAAGTTCTGATTCTGAGCCTACTTTGAATAAATGACTTTTGAATTTTGAAACCATGACCTCATGCTCAGTAGTAGCACTTGCGACTACTAGACCAACGTGGCAGTCAGGAAATCAGTTTTCCTTTTATAAAACAATTAAAAAACTATTGTGAAATATTACAATTAAGACCATTAACACTGTTAAAGAAATTAATCTACCAATGGAACTAGCCAATTCAGAAAATACCGGAATCTACCATATTCCAATTCTCCAGTTAATGAGTTTTAAATGGTTTTATTAATATTGTTTTCGCATTACCTAAGTCAATGACTTCTTAATTATTTTATACAACTAAACGGTGTCAGTTTATCAATATTCTTCTCAGTATTCATTTCGTGACAGTGCAAGTGATGTATAAATAGTGATTATTTAGCTCAAAAGTGCTATGTGTTTGTGAGGATCATGGTATCGGCTACAGGTGATTAGGCTACTAAATAAAATAAAAAAACCTTTGATATTAATATCATTGTTGAGCTTGAGGACCATAAGTGCGTATTCCGAATGGTAGGTATATTTTCTTTTTCACGTTTCATGGTCAACAATGGGTTCACTAATGTTTCACCAAAACACCATTGACAAATTTTTAGTTTACAACCAACGTTTAATAGACTATTTTACAAACAACTTATTCCGCAAATGTTTCATTTTATATAAACACTCGTTTTATAAATGCTTCTCATAACAAATGTTTCGCATGATATTTAATCATGTTAACATTTTTCATTTCATATTTAGATTCTTTTGAAAAATCACGTTAATACTAAATATAATTTTATAATAACAAAATAATCAGTCACAAAGTAATCATGGTTGCAATTTCCATTTGAGTCAAATAATTTACAGGCAAACCTACTAAAGAATTTTTTTTTTCTATATATTGTAGTCGTTTTTGGCACTCGCCGGCCGCTGCCGTAACACCGCTCGCTTCGCTCGCTCGGCTCGTGCGTAGTGGGTCACAGTTTTTACCTAACCTAACCTTTTTTCGAGTAAAAATGTTTAACCTAATCTAACTAGTTTGGCTCCGAGTAGCCTACAATTTTTTATTTTTTAGCACGTCCTTTCTAGCAATTTTTATTTTTATTTAATTTATTATTTAAAATTACCCTTTTGCCTATTTCATTTTTAGGATTTTGCGTAATGCAAAATTTTAAACGTTTTTATTCCAAACATTGTTATAAGAGATAACATGAATAAAAATAAATTGTTTGTCAAATAATATGTTATTAAAAAAAAGTTTATTGGATAATTATTTTCTTAAGTGAATTATTTGGCAAACTTATTGTTGTATAATGATGAAATAACAACTCATATTTTTTCCAATCGTTACTTGTCAAGTGAAAATTTGTAAATAAATTTTTGGTGATGACAATAATGATACGAATGTCAGATACTTAAAAAAACTGTGTTCAAACAATCACAGAGTAGTCAGTTTTTTTACAAGCTTTAATTGTTTCATGTGTGTACGCAAAATGCTGGTGCAGCAAAAATAAAAGTTGACTATAAAATTAAAAAAATAGATGTATAAAAATATATTCCTGTAATATGGGGAACAATCTTTACATATATAATTCTTCTGTAAATGTGTTTGTCACCTAACTCCTCCTAAACAGCGGGACCGAATAGAATGAAATTTTGTGTGTATATTTGAGTGGATCACTGGATGGTTTGAAAATACAATTGGACCCAGTAGGTGTCGCTTTTCGGACAGGACGTCTGTCGGGTCCGCTAGTATATTAATAAAAAAAGTAATAAATCACGATTTTTTTTTAAACTGGCGTTTAAAAAGATCCTTAGAACTAAACTGTATGAATAATTTGTGTTTGATCGTTCCAGATGAGCCTAAAACACCGCGCGCCAATTTTCGCAGTGGCAACATGGATGCTATTCAACCTCTTGCATCCAATTAAAACACAGCTCGCAACCCCTTTATCATCTCTTATGGACTTCATGCGAGAAGAAACAAATCAGTTCGATAACGAACCACTCGACGAAACCAACTTACTGTCTGTATATGACTTCATCATAGTTGGAGCCGGCACAGCAGGATGCGTGCTTGCAAATCGACTAACTGAAATATCCGAGTTGAAAATTTTACTAATAGAAGCTGGGGGTAACGAAAATTACGTAATGGATATACCCATCTTAGCGGCCTATCTCCAATTTACATCCGTTAACTGGGCTTATAAAACGATGCCATCTAACAAGTATTGTGCAGGATTTGCGAACAATCAGTGTAACTGGCCACGTGGAAAAGTAGTTGGAGGTTCCAGCGTATTAAATTATATGATATACACGAGAGGAGCCAAACCAGACTACGATAGTTGGAAAGCAAAGGGCAACGACGGCTGGGGGTGGGATGATGTACTTCCATATTTCAAGAAAATAGAAAATTACAACATACCAACCTTCGATGAATCGATGTATCACGGACATGGTGGCTATGTCAACATTGAACACGCACCCTTTCGCACAAGCAAAGGCAAAGCATGGGTCAAAGCGGCACAAGAAATGGGTTTTAAATATGGAGATCATAATGGAGCAGAACCATCAGGAGTGTCATTTCTTCAACTGTCGATGAAAAATGGAACTCGTCATAGTTCTAGTAGAACTTATTTGCACCCAATAAATGGAAGAAAAAATCTTCATGTGTCCAAAAACAGCATGGTTACTAAACTTATTTTTGATGATACCAATACTAAAGTGATCGGCGTGGAATTTGAAAAGCAAAACAGGAAATATACAATATTGGCGGATAAAGAAGTAATTTTATCCGCCGGTACTATCAATTCTCCGCAGTTGTTAATGTTGTCGGGTATAGGACCAAGAGATCATTTGGAATCCATGAACATCAATGTTGTGAAAGATTTACCTGTCGGATATAATTTAATGGATCACATAGCGGCTGGTGGACTTCAATTTATTGTTCAACAACAAAATCAAACATTAACGACTGAATACATATTAAACCATTTAGGTTTAGTATTCAAATGGATGAAGACGCACAAAGGTCCTCTGTCCGTTCCTGGAGGATGTGAGAGTCTAGTTTTCATGAATTTAAACGATAAGTTTAATTCTTCAGGCTGGCCTGATTTAGAATTACTCTTCATTGCTGGTGGCTTGAATGCAGATCCACTGTTACGTCGGAATTTCGGTTTTGACGACCAAATTTATACAGACACATACGGACCTTTAGGAAAATCTGACACTTTCATGATCTTTCCTATGTTATTACGTCCTAAATCAAAGGGAAGAATCATGCTACAAAATAGAAATCCGAATGAATATCCGGCATTAGTTCCAAATTATTTCGAGTATCCCGAAGACTTGGAGAAAATTGTAGAAGGAATAAAAGTAGCCGTGGAAATATCAAAGCAACCGGCTATGAGAAAAATTGGTGCCAAGATGTACGATGTACCGATTAAAGATTGCTTGACTTATGGAGCATTCGGCAGCGATGCATACTTTGCCTGTCAAGCAAAGATGTTTACATTTACAATATACCACCAGAGCGGGACCTGCAAAATGGGAGTTGAAAGTGACAGAACGGCTGTGGTCAGCCCGAGATTAAAAGTCCACGGTATTGAAGGGGTGAGAGTGATCGACGCTAGTATAATGCCCGACATAGTGTCAGGTCACACAAACGCTGCAGTATTTATGATAGCTGAAAAAGGAGCAGACATGATCAAAAGTGATTGGGGTTATTTATAATTCTTAATATCCATGTGTTCGTAATAAGTAGTATTGATTTTTATAGAAGGATCACCTGTGATATTTTAGGAACTAGGTGTATATTTTTCTTACCTATGTTGTATCTTCATAATGTATTAATATATGTTTGATTAGCAATGATATAAAAACTCAATTACTGAATAACATTTTTTATGATATTATCCCTTTTTTTAACACTTACACAATAAACGCCCATAGGCGTCATAACAATAAAACTTCTATTGTCTCGTTTACTGTCCTTCAAAGTGTCAAAAGCCCTCATATTAGTAACCAGGACTAAGCCGAGAACAGAGTAGAAACAGAAAGACGTGCGATTGGAGGGAGGGGCCTATGTCCAGCAAAAGTCTGCCAAAGTATAGTGTCCCACTACTGGTGTTGGCCCTCATCAGCCCGTAGGCTCATAAAACTAGAATGTTCATATATGGTCCATTGCCCTCTCTTCCTAAACATGAAAATTTAAAGGATAACTTATTTATTTATTCACTTAATAAGGCACCAAGTCCCAATCACAAATACATACAATTCATTACATCAATAAAACAAAATATGTACATTAAAATTCAAATTCAAAATTCCTTACAATCACAAAATAAATATCAAGTTTTGATGAATATGCGGGTTGTAACTTACTTAAGCACTGCATTATGATAAAGGCTAAATTAAAGATATTCGCTACGCTGCAGCGTCATTTATTAATTTAATCAAACCCATCTTGTGATATTTAACACAGCGCGCTGTGTTAAATATCACAAGATGGGTTTGATTAAATCATATAAGAAAGTATAAAAATTTCGTAATTATGTCAATAAAATAAATATGATTTATAACTACCTAGAAAATTTTGTTTCATTTGGACTCAGGACAAACATATGCAAAAATTTAAATAAATAATACGAAGGCTTGAACGCCTTACTGAATATGAAAGCAACATGGCTAGTAAGCGTTCTCGCTGTTTAAACACGTTTGGTGCAAATTCTTACCGCTAGTGAATAATACTACTATCAATTTATTTTCTTCTAAATATTCAAGAAAGTCATACACAATATATAAAAAAAACCTGTCCGATCCGAAAGGAGCACTTATGTACTGCAATAACATTACCAAAAAGTATTTTATTTTTTAATGATCATCATCTGCCTAGCCTTTTTCCCAACTTTTTTTTTTTTTTTTTTTAATATTGGGGTCGGCTTCCAGTCTAACCGGATGCAGCTGAATACCAGTATTTTACATGGAGCGACTGCCTATCTGACCTCCACAACCTAGTGACTAGGTAACACGATACCCCTTGGTAAGACTGGTTGTCAGACTTTTTGGGCTTCTAACTACCCGTAACGACTGTCAAAGATCTACAAATGACAGCCGGGACCAACGGCTTAACGTGCTTTCCGAGGCACGGAGGGGACTTGGTATGTAAATATGGTCACCCATCCACGGACCAACCGCGGCAAGCGTAGCTTAACCTGATCGATCGACCCGTGCAGCTGTTATTACTTAGCCACAATGATGATAATAAATGATGATAATGATGATGATGATAATGATGTATTATTGAAAATAAAAAAGTTATTGGAAAACAAAGAGACGATTTTTTTTCTTTTTTCCTTAAAATTCTCAGTACAATACCTAACAACATCCTCACAGATCGGACAGGGTTTTTTTTTAGATGTTGTGTTATACCATTTAAAAGTAAAAAAAAAAACCGGCCAAGTGCGTGTCGGACCACGCACAATGAAGGGCTCCGTAGTTGGGATGAATTTATCCCAAAAACAAACTTAACTTTGTAGTTGATAAACATGTTCTCCCATACAAAATGTATGGTAAAACGTGTTTTTGCAACTGCAAAGTTAAGTTGTTCGATTATTACTCGTTAAATTGTAAAGCCTACTTAGCTGTGATAGTTTTCCTTTTAATTTCGTTACATAGACTACTACTGTGATTTTTTTCACACATCCAAAACCAACCATTTAGCTGGCAGGGGGGTCACTTGACTCTAACAAAAATTTGCACTTTAAAGCTTAATATTTCGCAAACGGATCCCTGAATCCAAAAATGGTTTTTCCAAATTCACAATGTTTTTGAAGGACCTTTCCAATGACACCCCACATCATGGGATAAAAAAAAAACATCACCACTTTACGCGTATGGGAGGGTACCCTAAAAAAAAATGTTTTTCATAATTTTGTTTTACCACTTTGTCGGCGTAATTAATATGTATACCTATGCCAAATTACAGCTTTCTAGTAGACACGGAGCTAGACCGCGGACAGTCAGACAGACGGACATGACGAAACTATAAGGGTTCCTTGTTTACTACGGAACCCTAAAAATAGTTTTACTGGCAAAACTCTGAACTAAGGCTACCTGCGCATACGCCGGCTTCGACGCCTAGTCGTTATTTTGTAGCAAAATTTCGAACTGACACTTGCTCAAATGAACGCTTTATGTAAGAGGTTGCAGATTTTTGGCAAACTTGTTTAAATTGTTTAAAAATTCAAAAACATGGAACAACCCAAGACACCAAGATCATTGAATAGTCGAAAAATCAACTAGAAAACTATGTATTTTAGATACTCAATACTGAAATACATTTAAGTTTTGAGATTCTTTGCATTATATTCATAGCAATAGGTTTGTATCATTATTGTTGCTCTACGAATGATAATATTCATGGCATTACTTAACACAGCAATTATTATTAGTAACGGGATAAAACTTTTAACTTTAAATTAGATTAATGTTTATCTGCACAATTCCCACTCTCATCACTGCTGATGCATGAAATATCATTGCACATACACTCTATAAAAACAGTATTCTATACTATTTAGCTATTAATTTCAAAGTAAACGTTTATAAGCTTACTTACTGGCAAAACTTGTCCCTTCGCTTACAAATAAACACCTTATTTGAATACGCCCTCGCATAACTAACCTCATGTACATAGGTGCATTTATAAATAACCATTAACCCTGTTTGTTGCCAAGTTTAGAAATGAGCATTTAAATAATATTCAAATATAATACTTTATACTCAGTTGCAGTTTAAATGGTGGGTTTCTGTATGGAATAAAATTAATCCTTTTATAAAATAACTTCAAAACATGATATGCGAAGGAGATTCTTACACATCTGATACGTTCCTCATAACGTATGAAATATGGAATGTGTGAAAGATGGTATAGCTAGGAACTAGGAAGAGTTCAACTCCGAAATGACGACTTATGACGTCTATGGAAGCAAAAGAATAACTGCATGAAAGTCATGCAAAAAAAAGCTGGCGTTTTAATTTGGTGACAGCTGTCATAAGTTGCTAAACTGATAATCAAATCATGCCTGGAAACTAAGAACTTACAACTTGATTCACAAATTGAGTCTTGTAGTATCTAACATGCAGGTAGGTACACAGGTAATAAAATAATAAAACATTTTATTATTATCTTACTCAACCAGTCCATCCGACATTTTTTTACGCACGTGTAATTCCATTAATACCTACTTCATAAACTTTGCATAGCTTAACCTAACAAAAATAAAAATAACACAAATTAAACCAGAAACTAAGAACAAAACAAAAAAAGAAATAAAGTTTTACCTCGATGATATTGTAGGTAAGTATATTAAAATGTACCTACTAAGTATGGAGTTTAAAAACTTATCACACTTATTTTTTCAACGGCTCAAAGATTTGGAACAATCTTTGGCACAGAGGCACAATGAGACTAAATGCATACCAACTGAATGATCATGTGATAACAGCCTAAGCCACTCTCACCGAAGAAAAATTGTGTTTTGATAAATTTTTGTGTTGTCAACACGTGTTGGTGACAATAGTTTCTGTAATTAATTACTTTACAACATTTTATAATAAATGTCGAGAATTTCAATTTCCGGCGGTAAATATCAAAGGAATCCGTGTGTTGCATATATTTATTGCTCTGTACGTTTGTTTAGTTGGTTATCAATTTAGAACAGAAACATCTACATAATTGTGTCATCGTCGTTCGAAAACATTCTGTCAACCAAATACTGAACTGAAATGTTCCTCAAATTATTGAATTCTTTTCAATTTGGTGTGTGTAAGCAGTTGATGACTTTCTATGAAGAATAGGGATGATACCTGGGTAAGAAAAAAGAATTTCTATTTAGTCCGTCAGTCAGATAATTAAAAAAAGCTAAAACCCAGCTACTGAAAAATCACGCTCTAAAAAGTATGAAACAAGAAAATATTTCAGACAGAAATCAAGACATAGGTACAAAAATAGTTAAGGCATGCGACCACTGCTTTACCTTGACCATTTTTGTACCTATGTCTTGATTTCTGTCTGAAATATTTTCTTGTTTCACACTTTTTAGAGAGTGATTTTTCAGTAGTTGGGTTTTAGTTTATGAACTTACTTTTTATTTAAATTATTTTGGGGTTATAATTTCGTGATAAAGTATTTGCAGAGCACCTAGATTTTTTGGTGGGTCGCCGGACACTATTTCATTTTGGTGCTTGTCATTTTTGGGGGGGGTATGCCATAATCGCCACGCTTGGCAGGCGGGTTGGCGATCACAGTATGGTGTTATAGATGCATAGAGAACGTTGCTACCCATTCTCTAGTAAGTCGCCTTTTACGACACCCATGGGAAGAAATTAATGTTGTAAGTTTATTGTCAAAATGAAACACGAAGGACTTGATTTTTGTTTTATAAAACTTAGAGGATCGTCTGATACCTAAATTTAAATCACAATTTCCGAAAACAAATTGAAAACTTTATTGAACCTTAATTGAATTACAAAAATGGCAATTAACGCAATCATTAAAATAAAGGTTTTGTTACAAAAAACACAAAATAAAAATTAATAACGAGTGTTTCCACCTCTGGCTCTGATCACTGCCTACATGCAATCAGGCATGCTCTGGATGACGTTCTCGTTTACTTGGGGAATTTTGTCCCAGGCAACCACCAGCACGCGTAGCATGACCACCGTAGAAAGAGGTTTTGTCGACGGAAGAATAGACAAAATGACAGATAAACACAAAACCCGTTTCTACAGTGGTCATGCTCTCAAATCATGGAGGACCTAAGGAAAGTTGAGACTTTACCGGATTCGCTTTTTAAGCATGCCCCATGTTCTATGGGATTCATGTCTGGGCTTTTTGCTGGCCACTCCAATTTGGCAATTTAGTTTCCATAGCAGAAAACTTAGGATGTTAAACTGGATTACATAAATAATAACACAGATTTGTATACTGATGTCACGCGATTTCTCATCGCTATATTCAATTATGACTCCACATTTAAAACTGTTATATTAATGGACCTAGACTAACAAATATAAATCCTGTTTACTTATTGTCAAAACGAATTCAAAAGTTTACCAGTAATATTCGAAATTATTGTAAACAATTGTACTTTTTCGTTAAATGCATCCTCGCGTTCGTTTTTCACTCGGTTGTTATTATTTATCATAGTGTATAACAACTTTCTCGCACTGCTTCTAAAAGTTTTAGGCAATGTTTTACTTGAAATACGACAAAATATACACAAATTTGTTTTCGTAAGAGGTTATAAAAACAACAAGTGACACTTGCAGCAGTGTTGTCATTATAATAAAACGTAAAAAAATCACTCTCAGCTTTCATTAGACAGACTCTAGAAATCTAATCGGATCACTCATATTCACAAATAAATTTAAGGAAAAAAAACCGTTTTACCCTTAATTACTACTTTTTTTTAATGTTACTGAGAAAATACTCGACTGGAGTAAATTCCTGGTAACGGCACATCACAAATCACCTTTTTTTTGGTGGGAAATTATCGAATAACTTCTCCCGCTCTGGGTGGAGCGGGAGGGCGTGTCACTCTTACTGACTAAAACCCACCCGTGTTCCTTCAGTTGCCATGTTGCCGGGGGGCCACGATTTCCCTTTCGGCCTTATTCGCAATCCCGGCAAGCATCGGCCCTATCACTAATCACCTGGCATCGTGTCCGACAGAGACAGTATCAGTGATGAGCAGTTAGACGCTAGTTTACACGCACAACGTCTAGTTCGTACGAACACCGTTCCGAAATATTTTAGTAAAATGAGCGCGTAAAAAATTATAAAAAGTCCTTTGAAAAATCGAGCTTTTTGAAAAAACAACTGTCTAAAACGATTTCGAATAAAGTTTATTGAACTCTTCGATAATTGAGCAGTGTCGGTGACGCCATTATTTTGAAGATTTTATACTTCTTTTATTACTTATTTACGCCCAAAGTTTCATTAAAATTAGCAACAAAGACGAATCTTTGTTGGCTCATAACTTTTTAATGGCTTTTTATTTTACTATTCTGTTTCCGCACAGATAAAATTAATAATGAGACGAAACGATATCATGTTTAACTTTGGATGTACAATGCCAAACAGTGAAGTAATACCCTTCCGAAAGGAGAATACTCATCAAATATGAAAACAAAACCGAGAGCAAACAGATACAGGCTGTAGCTCAAAATTTTAGTGATTTTTAGTGATATCATTTTGCAAATATTTCACTACTTATAAGATTCGATGGCTACATGTGTGTGATGTTGCTATTTGTTTTTCACCAGGAGTGTTTTTTATGCCATTACTTTGCCGTGTGTTTATCACTTCCCAGAATTTGATCTTTATTAGCAACACCATCGGACGGTGCATGAATACAGGCTGTGTTCAAAAATCGAATGATGCAGTTTTAGTTTTCATCAACATCGGCTCCAAAACTCCTTGAAGTATTGTTCGCTAATACCCATAGTTTCGAATTTGGCAATCCATGCTGATTTGAAACATTCATTCTGTATACAGGGTGGCAGGGACATCGACACGAAAACTGTTACCATGGATTCAGTACATGATTCTGAAGCCTCCTGCGTTGAAATTTTTCGTCGGTTATTTAAAATTAAACCGCTGTTCCATATATTTTTTCGAAAACCAACCTGTTTATTTAAAAAATATATACATTTTTGGTCTATAAGCCTTTTCGCCGCGACCGCGAGCGGTTGAGGGCGCGAGCAGGTTTTAACATGCACGACGTTCGCTTCGGCCGGATATCCGGCGCCAGATATCCAGCGCCATATATATCCGGCTTCGGCAGTCGTCGGTTATCCAACCAAATCACTATATCCGTTGCAACTCTAATCAATATCACTAAAATTCTGAGCTACATCCTGTATCTGTTCACTCTGGGTTTTTTTTTAGCAATATCCCTTGTAAGGAAAGAATATCGACTAGTGCAGTGGTTCCCAAACTATGGGTAGCGACCCATAGTTCTAAATTAATTGGACGCAACAAACTCATAGCGATTAAAAGTAACTAAAATTTAAGTTGATGCTAAAAACTTAATGACAAAAGATAGGAAACAAATACATCCTTCTTGTTAAAATAGCACTCCTTGTATTTAATTAAGTATTAAAATTTTCGATTATAACTGAATGTATTTTTTTCCGATTTGAACAGTCCTTCATTCATATAGAGGCAAAAGTGTCAGGGTAGCCCGCGAAATTCAAATTTTCTTACGTTTTTTTGCAATTTGCAGGTTAGTATCATGTTGTATGTTGATCTAAATATGATTAGCAGCCGTAACAAATATGGCTTTACTTAATTATAATCATAACAATCAGCAATAGTGATTTAGAAGAAGATAAAGGTGTCAAATGTCATGATTTCATGAAATCATGACATTTGGCACCTTTGCTAACTTATGGAGTTGTATTGCTGATTGTAATGATTATAATTGAGTAAAGCCATATTTGTTACGGCCGCGAATCATATTTTAATCAACATAAAACCTGACACTGACCTGCAAAATGCAAAAAACATAAGAAAATTTGAATTTCCCGGGCTACCCTGACGCTTCCCCCTTAAGTAAGCCCCTTTTTTCACCATGACAGCCAAGAGGTGAGTTCCGAATTTGGAAGTTTTTCTTAGGTGGATCGCGATTCAGTGAACTTTGGGAAGCACTGGACTAGTGCAACCTTAAACACAAAAGGTGTAGTGTAGAAACAGCAACCTCCTTCCAAATTCACAAATAATCGGGTATTTAGTCAAAATGGTTATTTGGGCGGTTTTCCTGTTCACCGAACGTAATAGGCTAGTTGACATTAAGAAAAATACCTTATGAATTTTGTATTAAAGAATTGTGAGGAGCTAAAAATGTAAAAAATCAAATTAATTTTGTAAATGAATTTAGAATAATTTATTATTCGTAAAATAAAACAATTGATCACTTGACATTGAACGCTAATCGGAGTACGAAACGTGACAACTTCCAGACGACAGTTTCAAATTGTAATTAGAGCAAAACTTTATGCATGAAAGTTGCGACATAGTTTCGTTTGTATTTTCAATTAATTCCAATAGACATAATAAAGGATTTCAACACCATTCGTGTTGAAAGGAACAGCAGTGATTGGTAGCGTGTCCCTGTCGCACAATGTGGCAGTGTTCATTATTCATTTACAAAATTAGTAGTATTTAGTCACATTTTGTGTAGGCACATGCCTGCTATGAAGAGAATTTTTTAAATATTTAGAAAATGTTGTAAAACTACCGAATATTATAATATTCCGACAGAAATCCTATTTATATAAATACAATGTCGCCCATGGGACCGTATTTTTTGAATATTCATATTAAAAATCATCGAAAATTAACTTTAAAAGGGGGGTCTCCCCTTAATTTTCGATAATTTTTCATGTATTATCAGAAAAATACGGGCGGTCACATGCCCATAGGCGGCATCCTTACATTTTATAAAACAAAGTCCCGCGCCGCGCCGCGTCTGGCTGTCTGTCTGAACGCGATAAACTCAAAAACTACCGAACGGATTTTCAAACGGTTTTCACCAATGGACGGAGTGATTCATGCGGAAGTTTTTAGTGTAATTCAATTAAGGTTTTGTGTAAATTAGCAGAATTTTGACGACTATTGTTCAAGATGTCGGAAAATTTCATGCTGACTGGGAACTTTATTGGCGTGCGCCGCAAAAGTTCCATAAAATGTATGTTCTACAGTATTGTTCATCTTATAAGTAGTAAGTAAGTAGTATCTTTTAAGGATGACCCACAGTAACTTTTTCTTTCTTTCTTTTCTTTCTTTCAATAAAATATGTTATTTAAATTGGGCATTTAATTTAGATTAAAATATGCATTGATATCATAATCATTTAAACAAATAGTTTAAAAGATATCACAGATTCAAAATTACGCGTAACAAAGTAATTATGGTTGACGGCAACGCGGGCGCAGCGGTAGGAGTCAATAAACTTTTCCTCGGCTATTAGGTATGAACTCCCGATAGTACGTTCCCGTGGGATATTTTCCGACATCCACGCGGGCAAAGCCGCGGGTAAAAGATAGTACTATTTATAATAATATTATAAATATGAAAGTTTGTGAGGATGGATGTTTGTTACTCTTTCACGCAAAACTTACAGAACGGATTTGGATGAAATTTACCATGCAGATAGTTTATAACCTGGATTAACACATAGGATACTTTTTATCCCGATATTCCCACGGGATCGAGAGTTATACGGGTGAAACCGCAGGGCTCTGCTAGTTATGAGCAACACTGTTAAAAAGCTCGCAGATTTTACAGAATGAAAGGTTTGAAAGTTCGGTTTCTCGAAATCTGCCAACTAGCCTAATAGTAGAGGTTGAATGGTAATTGGACGAATAATTATTTTAAACCGAGAGCATTGACTTATTAATTTGTGTCAATTCATTCAAATATTTGAAATAACCGTTGTTTTGACTGGCGCGTTGGTTCACCCGGTTCCCAAAATTGCTGTAGGTACCTGCAACAAAAAAAAACAATACGTTAGTAAATTCGTTGTTATTATTCATCATCATCATCATTTCAGCCGAAAGACGTCCACTACTGAACATAGGCCTCCCCCAAGCACCTCCACTTCGACCGATTCTGTGCTTTCCGCATCCAGCGGATTCCTGCCGCCATCACAAGATCATCGATCCATCTTGTGGGAGACCTTCCAACGCTACGTCTTCCGGTACGCGGTCGCCACTCCAGAACCTTTCAGCCCCATCGGCCATCCGTTCTGCGAGCAATGTCATTATCAACAATGCCCATTGCCACTTAAGTTTGGCAATTCTTCGGGCTATGTCGGTTACCTTGGTTCTCCTGCGGATCTCCTCATTTCTGATTCGATCACGTAGGGAAACTCTAAGCATAGCCCTCTCCATTGCCCTTTGGGTGACTTTTAGCCTTCTGATAAGGCCCATTGTGAGCGTCCACGTTTCAGTACCATAGGTCATCACTGGCAACATGCACTGGTCAAAGACTTTCGTCTTGAGACACTGTGGTATGTGGGACGAAAAGATATTGCGTAGCTTCCCGAACGCTGCCCAGCCGAGTCGGATTCGACGATTGACCTCTTTCTCAAAGTTGGACCTAGGGACACTTTGACTGGACAGTTTGTCCTAGGTAAACATACTCGTCCACAACTTCGAGCGTAGCGTCTCCGATCTTCATGAGAGTGGGTGTCACATGGGCATTTGACTTGACCTTTGTCTTATCCATATTCATTTTAAGACCCACTCTTTCAGAGGCTCTACTGAGGTCATCGAGCATTGTACTGAGGTCCTCCATAGCCTCAGCCATGATAACTATGTCATCGGCAAACCGAAGGTTAGTGATATACTCGCCATTGATGTTGATGCCTAGCCCATTCCAATCCAGAACCTTGAAGACATCCTCCAGTGCAGCGGTGAACAGTTTCGGAGAGATAACGTCTTCCTGTCTCAAACCTCTCTGCAGAAGGATAGGTTTCGAGGTCTGGTCCTGGAGTCGGACTGACATTGTGGCGTTTTCGTATAGACACTTTAGCACCTCGATGTACCGATAGTCGATCTGGCACCGTTATTATTAGGATGTCTTTATTGCTCCAATAATTCAACAAACCGGCGTTGCGAAGTGCGTTTCGGAGTATGCACAATGAAGGGTTCCATAGTTGGAATGAATTTATCCCAAGAACAAACTAAACATTTTAGTTGAAAAACATGCTCTCCCATACATCCCAACTGCAAATGTAAGTTTGTACGCACAATATTGAGAGATTTACCATGTTATTTTAGGACCATCATCTACTTCTTATAGGTTTTCCTGTAATCTATGAGTAAAGAACCGTTCTCTGTATTTTTTACAAAACTTTTGGCTCATTAGTTTCGGAGATAAAAATTCAAAATATTTTATTTCACATAAACCTACAAGGGCACTTATGAAACGTCAGAAGCTAGGTGCACGGTTCCAATTGGTCGCTTCCTATAGCGAAGAGCCGGCAAGAAACTCCACGGTTACTCTTTTCAAAATAAATGGTTTCTAGAATGTTTCCAAATTACAGTGTTAATAGGTATGGGAGGACAGTGTAGGCCTATCAACAAGTACCAGGTACTTAGTAAAATAGAAAATGATCCACAATTCTGCAGCCTACAATGTTCTCACATTCACAAAATCTAAAAGAAAAGAATCTATAAAAAAGATAAACAAAATAGTAAAAATAAGGACCTATTTAAACCAAACGACATGATTGCCACTACAGCTGAAAATAAGAGGGGGAATGGTCAATTTTGATCTACTTTCTTAAATATCTTCAAAAGAATTTATTAAAAAATTATAAAAAAAAAACAGTGGCACTCCGGGAGTGCAGACAGAAGTGAAAACTTGAATAAAATTCGGTACCGCGGTAATCAACGCGTTGATGTCTTTTACTCCACGCACCGCGGTAATCAACACGTTGATGTATTTTTCACTGTCAAAAGCTGGTGTCGTCACAGTGTCGCAAAATCAATGGTTTAGTCCCATCTCAAAAATGCCCAACGCACCTAAAGATGTTTTCACTTCAAAAATATTTGAAATCCTCGCAATAAGCCCTTTCATTTGACATATCACACGGTACTATTTCCAAAACTTTTTTAAATGTTCTTATTTGTCTCTCAAAAGTGACCCCCATGTTTAAAATTCATTTGTTTACGTTACACGTCCGTGTTTGGGTTACAGAAATACATATATGTACCAAATTTCAACTTTATCGGTCCCATTAAATTCGGAACAAATTGGCTGTGACAGACGGACAGACAGACAGACAGACACACGAGTGATCCTATAAGGGTTCCGTTTTTTTACTTTTGAGGTACGGAACCCTAAAAACAGTGGCAATAACATAGTTTCGTAGTAACTCGCATTCAGACATATAATTTTCACAGATACACTTTCCATTCCTTCCCACTTATGAAGGCTGTACTTTCGATTTATTAAGAACAAAGTTACGAACGTGTTACAGTGAAAAACTAAGGTTAAATTAACCTAAAGCCTGGTTTTTGTAACGGTGGTTTATATTACCAAACCACGTCATATGATATCAATCTACCTGAAGTGAGAACGTTGAACTTTTGTTACGAAATCTTAACTCAGTTTTAAGACAAGATCGAGTTAATAGCCTAGCTGGCTCATGCCAACCAGACTACACTACATTTAAGTAATCTTAACGTGAGATAGTCATCGCACTTTGAAAAAAATCAGCTATTTCTTACATTTATGTTCGCGTCGCTCGTCAAAATATAGGGAACAGGAACAGCAGATTTTATTAACAGGTTTGGTCCCACAGTGAAAGTTGTTCACAATGATAAGTACAATGACCCCTTAAGAGGATGCCCATAAATCTAATTTCACCCTGCATATGCTCATGAAAAATGATGAAAAACAAGAGTAGCCATTTACTGTATTCTCATAGAACAAGCCTATGCGCTGGAGTTTTTAAACCGTTTCACCTTTCCTTCAGAATTTTGTAAAATTTTACATTGTTAATTAAAAACAGCCTGTATTTATTTTCGTGTTTATACAAAGGTTCAGAATTACAATAAGGCAAAGGAGTCACCTCCGGACCTGGTGGCAATTTGAAGGTTATAGAACAGATTGTGTCATTGTTCACCACTTATCTGGTCACTGGTCACTAAAGTCGCCAGTGAGTACGCGGGCGTCGGCACACTACAGTCGAACTTAATACGTACCGTAGACCGTAGTCCGTATCGCAGGACCAGAATTGATCAGCCAGTGGTTGATAAGTGTTTTCATGGATTTTCATAACCACGTAAGTTTTTATTTAGGTACAAAAAGTTTCAAATATTTTTTTAATAATTTTTATTTGTATCAATTAGGTACATTGCGGTAAACTAATCAGTTAACTTATTTTCGTAAACAAGTATGCCTAATTTGTTTCATTTTGACAGTTCAACAACATTCATTGCGTCATTTACGTTGTTGACCAGATTTTTTTTCCAACTTATGAAGCAATGGATTAGCAATCTGTTTCAAATCGAAACAGATTGTAATTGTGTTGTATTACGCAATTAGGGTACAGATTTACATTGCTTTAAATAATTCGGATGTAGGTACCAAGTTAATCAACCCACTTGTTGTTAAAAAACTCTGGACGCACCCTAATTGCGTAACACACGATTAATCAATCGATCGATTAATCGTTTTTTGGATTGAATACGAGGCTTTTGGCTACTTTTATATTGTGTGTATTTTATGTCTAGTTTTTTTTAAAGAGTAACGGTGGAGTTTCTTGCCCATTCTTCTCCATACGAAAACTACCTTTTGGAAGGGGCGACTAGAATCAATTTTATTATTTTGTCAATTTTGACGTTCATGGGCCTATTTGAAATAAATGATTTGACTTTGACTTTAAAATTTGCGTTTTGTTTAAAGAAAGAAAGAAAGAAAGAAAATACATTTATTTAGCACAGACAAAAAGGCACACAACACAACAATTATAACACAAGTAAAAAATAAAAAAGGAAACAAAAACAAAGTATAAAAATAATCATTTAACAGGAAAGTGTGCCTCGCGGCTGCGCCAAATAGGCCCAGTTCAGCAAAAATGCCAGACAGCTAGTGCCTGACGCTGGTTTTCAACTGAACCTGAAGTGTGAGGTGACGGATGTAAATCAGCTTTAAACCTACTGCAATATGTGTGTGTGTATACTTAAATTAAATAAATTCGTGTAAGATAATAATAACAATAACAAATAATTCGCTTTATACTGCAATGTGTGCATGTATCTATATTTAAGTAATTAAAATAAATTTGTGGAATAATAATAACGAATACATTGAGTGAAATCAAATAAAATTGCAAAACAAAAAGAAACTGACAAATAAATGAGACGGACGCATGTTATCGAAACGAACCAAAACCTGTTTTGAAGAAGCTTTCTTTCTTTTTTCTTTTTCTTTCACAATCTGAATAATTTTAAAGTATATTAAGGAGTATGTAAGGATCGTAGCAGGTGGCATTCTGTAGTTTCTGCCTACCCCATGGGAAGAAGGCGTGAGTTTATGTATGTATATCGCTAAGCCATTGCTTCATATGTTCGAAAAATTTGTCAACAACGTAAATAACGCAATCAATGTTGTTGAACATTCAAAATGAAACAGATTGTGATTGATCGTGTGTTACGCAATAAGGATTCAGGTAGTAATATAAAAGTCATTGATAGAACAGTTTGTTCGTGGTCACTTAGTCATTGGTCACTAAACTCGCCAGAGGCAGTGAGCAAGCGGGCGTCGACACACAACAGTCGAACTTGATACGCACCGTAGCCCGTATTCCGTATCGTGGGACCAGAATATATCCACTAGTGAGTGGTTGATCTGTGTTTTCTTGGATTTTCATGACCACGTAAGTTTTTATTTAACTCATCATATAATTTTTTAAATAATAAGGTTTTAATTAAATCAATTAGGTGTAGGTATATTGCAGTCGCTCCATGTAAAATACTGGTATTCAGCCGCATCTGGTTAGACTGGAAGCCGACCCCAACATAGTTGGGAAAAGGCGAGGCTATAGAACTTACACAACTTACCGAATACGGTTACATTGTGTAAGAATAAAAAGTATCAAGTTAATCGATCTACTTGTTGTAATAAAAACACTACAAAGTGAAAAATTACTTTAATTTCGGAAGTCAGTATCTTTGGTTTTGAATTTTCTTTTTTGACACCGACTTCCGAAATTAAAGTTATTTTTTTTCACTCTGCAGTGTTTGTTTTTTTGGAAGTCGTTTGTATTTTATTTTTCGTTACTTATTCGTTTTTATTTTTCACTTTTTAGTCAAAAACTACCCAAGCAAAGTTAATAAAATTTATATGGGACCACACCTCTGAAGTACAACCAAACGATAAAAGAATAATAATAATAATTGGCGGAATAATCGCGTAAAAAATATACAAAAAAAATAATTGCGAACCTCCTCCTTCTTGAAGTCGGTTAAAAATAAAGGGTTGATTATAATTATTTAAGTTGAACAAGTAACTAAATTATAAAGCTATTAAGGAGGTCTAGAGTCTTAGAAGCCCTGTAATGTTTTTTGTGTGTACCTTACTATAAATCTGTCATTTCTAAGCAGCTTTGTAGTCACTTTTAAGGTTTCTTGTTCACTACGGAACCCTAAAAAGGACTATAGTTTCACCATGTCTGTTGTAATTTGGCATGAATATACATATAATTTACGCCGACAAAGTGGCAAAATCAAATCTTGAAAAAAATAATTGTAGTGTAACTCCCTTGCACGTAAAGTGGGCATGATATTTTTAGCTTAGTGGGCTCTACAAGTTAACGAATAATAATCAACCAACTTACATTTGCAGTTGCAAAAACGTGTTCTCCCATACATTCCTTAAAGAACATGTTTTTCAACTAAGTTAAAACTAAATGTTAAGTTTGTTCTTTTCAGACATTCATGAATAAAAATAATGTTCAAATCTAATCTCTAACTAATAAAATCAGACTACGTGCACTGTTATTACAGCTAGTTGGTACCTACTTATTTTCATAAATATACAAAAACCGCCTGGAGTCAGGAGGCAGAAGGTCAAATATAATTACTGTTTATTGCACAAACTGGTCTTTTAATTCAATTCAATTCAAATCTTTATTACACGTCTTATCTCTTTAAGCGTTAATAAACAGAAAAACCATTGTACAGACGCCAGCACATCAAGCTACTACAATCTGTCAAATTTATTTAATAGATTTTCAACTTTATCGCTGAAGTGTAAGGTTCAAAGTTGATCGGGAAAATTTGACAGTTTCGGGTAGCTTGATGTGCTGGCGTCTGTACTTGCACATTATTTTTACAATTACGTACATTTAATTACTTTCTCTATGTACTTATTTCAGCTTACAAAGTACAATTGTTTGAAATATTTATTTGGACTCATAGCTTCCGCTTATAACTTGAGACAATGAGTCCCAATCACGGACACAGAACATTAAAACCACGAAGCTATATATAAATAGCTTAGACTCTAAGCTATAAATATATAAATTTGTTATTTATAATAAAATCTAAATTACAGAACATTAACCTCTATGTCTAAGAGGTTAACGTTCTCTAATTTAGATGGGGAAATCTAAATTCTATAATAAAAGCTTGCGATAGGAATATTCCTAAGACAAGCTTTTTTTGTGAAAACTTATTACAGTGACGTCAAGTATACTAAGGCTCCGTGCACGAAAAAACCCTCTTTTTTCAGTTACTTATCTAATTGTGAGAAAGCTTGATATAATTGAAAGATTAAGTCTGTCTGACTTAAAAGTACCTACAGTTTTTGTGGTGCTTGTCATTCTTGTCAGTCAGTCACAGCTCACCTGTTAATAGTTGCATCACTTTTGCGGTTTACTTAATGAAGATATTGTTTAAACATAAAATAAAAATTATCTCAAGGATAGGTGAAGGGTGTCTTGATTTTAAAATTTCTTGATATGGTTTGCTAAATAATAGGAAAAAATACATTATTGACTGGGTTTAAAAAGCTCTTGTTGCAAATATTTGTGGTTTTCCATAAATACTTAATTTATTCGAAAAATCGCTTTCAGTCATATGCAAAACAAAGAACTCGATTTTCCAAATCACAAATAGTTTTATTTAAATTCTTTTTCTCTTTCTCACAAGCAATGAACAAAGTTGATCAAAATCAGTCGATTTCGTGCACAGCCACTTTAATCAGCATTATTACCTATCGTAAACGCATGAAGCGCGTAAAACTATACTGTTTATAACCAGTTTGTTGCTGCAGTCTTCTTTATACATATCATCTTCCCATCTTATGTAGGGTCTCCCTGCTCGGTGTTTGCCTGGCGAGCCCCTCCATGTGGTGACATTTATGGTCCAGCTGTTATCCATTTGTCGGGCTACGTGGCCGGCCCATGTGAGTTTTTGTATTTAGGCCTTAGAATAATTTCCAAGGGTTTGGCATAAGTCAGCGCGTCTATTGCTTTAGTATAATTTCTTATTTTTGAGTGTCGTATTTTGTGCATTTTCTTTATATTCAACATACTATGTTCCATTCCTTTGTGGGACGAACTAATTTTGTTTTTAATTTAGTTCGTAATTTTGGGCAGAATGCTCAGAGTCCATAGTTGTCTTTTTAAGCGTTATCGGCATGTTACTTTTATTTAACTACTCCAGAGTCCAGAGGTGGCGTCACAGGTCAGAAAATAAATTGCCTGCGTAGGGAAAATATGTTTACTCTTTATCTGCGTCAAGCTCTTTGCTGTGTGGAAACTGTACATCCTCCTTTTCACATTCATATGTACGATCCTTTTACGTTTTAAATGTCCGGACTAAACTTCTGGCTTGCGAGTGCTAATCATGATTACGCGTGAATTTGTGGTCGGAACTTACATTCGTGCCATATTAGGCGTCCTTCAACTGACTGCATTCCATGATCACCGTTAAGTTTTTCTCAAGCTTGCGCACTAAGACTTTCCTGTTGCTAATATTTCTTTTAGGCGTAGCACACCTGGTTTATGCTATACATTATTTAACATTCGGAAGAAGAAAGGAGAAGGAAGGTGCAGGTCTGCTGGGAGAAATTTCTTAAGAAATAAGCAGTACCTTTGTACTCAAAATTAATGTAATTTTTGTCTCTGTATCTACTTTACTGAGTGCACATAAATAATACAATAAATAAGGAAGCCCCTGACAGGTTTCTATGACATTGAACAATGTGCATGTAAGAATAATATACTAGTTATAACATATTTTTTTTATTGTATCTTCTCCGTGTTAAAATTAGCTCAATCCTCTTCAAGCTTGAGTGACTCCCGTACTGATAGTAGGTATTACGCTGTCTACACTGAAGGCCACAGTTTCGTGGGTATGCTTAAAGTAGTTATTAATAACATATTATTACAACATTATACTCGCTATGAACCAGTGAGTTGCGCTACTCCGTGCAATATATTCGACATTCAAACGAGAGACTAGATTATTTAGTTTATTTCTAATCACTTACAAACCAGTCTAGCGAGCTCATGATTGTCGAGTGTGCATTGGCAATGCGGTTGTTATCAACCCACATGAATACAATTCATCAACAAGTACGAGTTAATTTAGCCTACCCAAATAATTGCTACCTTGGCGGTCTTGGCCGTAGAAAGCTCAGGGGTCAAAAGACTAGAATTTTGGACTGACGAAAAACCATGCGATAGGTAATAAATAAAATGAAATAAATAAAAGACCCTTTTTATTTTTAAGTTTCGCATTACAGCTAAAGCAAACAGAATAAAAAATTATATGTGAGACTGACAGCCGATTAAGTCTTCACTTCTAAAAACAGATATAACAACAACACGTAAACCACTTATTCCATGCAACACTTAAATTATCTGGCATATAATTTCATACAAATTCTGGTACATTTATTTATGAATAGGGTCCGCAGTTGTCCTTGTACTATTAACTTATAAAAAAGATGAAAACCGAGGATCAATGACAAAACTTGCAAACGCCCCAGGAGGTTTAAAATTGTAGATTATGCACTAAGGGGATAAAGCAGTGTCTTAAGTCATGGGCACTATATTGAATCCCGAGCTTAACTAATGATTCTAGTGTTAACGAGTTTAGAGTTAAGCGTTCCCGAGCGAAACGAGTGAGTTAAGACAAGAATCCTGTGTGCAGCGTAGGATTCAAGCTCGCCCAAGACGAAGGCACCTTTATCCCCGAGGAGAATACTCTACTTGTCACACCGTCTACGAGACAATAAAAAGCAATAGTACTAGAATCAAAGTATTTATTACAATTATAATTAAATAACATTTTTAAACTGTAGAAATAAAAATCTCATTTGATTAATAAAAACTGTTAAGAAAAATTATCCAATAAAATTACTGTCTTCATTTTTTCATTCGACAATATTTACACCAAATATGATTCTGATATAAATTGAATTGAATATGATTCAGCTAAAATATGTGTCACCATAGAGGAATTGCTGGGAATTCGGAAAATTAATTGCTTTTAGAGGAATTGCTGTGAATTGAGAAAATAAATTGCTTTTAGAGGAATTGCTTAATGTGGCCGTTTTAGACCCGCAGTTGTGGAAAGACGAAGTTATGTTTTTATTCGGTACATTTATTGAAGTTGAGGTAGAGTTTATTTGAGTATTGCTGTTAAGTTTCTGAAACTTGGGTCTGCGGAGGATCATTTTGGATCGCGCGCTAGATGAATAGTGTTTTGATGTGGATGGTTGCGGTGACAAAGGTGTCCAGGGATCAGTTATCAACGGTGTTTTTAGTTTGATGTTGTCACCAATACGGCAGCTTATATTAAACGGTGTTTTTAGTTTGATGTTGTCACCAATACGGCAGCTTATATTAAACGGTGTTTTTAGTTTGATGTTGTCACCAATACGGCAGCTTATATTAAACGGTGTTTTTAGTTTGATGTTGTCACCAATACGGCAGCTTATATTAAACGGTGTTTTTAGTTTGA
This sequence comes from Agrochola lychnidis, assembly GCA_963680765.1. Classification (NCBI taxonomy): domain Eukaryota; kingdom Metazoa; phylum Arthropoda; class Insecta; order Lepidoptera; family Noctuidae; genus Agrochola; species Agrochola lychnidis. Next base: position 7,787,690 of record OY796868.1, on the reverse strand, counting down.
TGTTGTCACCAATACGGCAGCTTATATTAAACGGTGTTTTTAGTTTGATGTTGTCACCAATACGGCAGCTTATATTAAACGGTGTTTTTAGTTTGATGTTGTCACCAATACGGCAGCTTATATTAAACGGTGTTTTTAGTTTGATGTTGTCACTAATACGGCAGCTTATATTATCCTTATTCAGTACTAGCTGCGCCCCGCGGTTTCACCCGCGTAAGTTTCGATCCCGTAGGAATATCGGGATAAAATCATATGTCCTAACCCAGGTCATGGTTTACCCATGAGCCAAATTTCATCCAAATCCGTTTTCCGCATTTATAATATTAGCCTTCCGCTACTGCATCAGATTTCAAGCCTCCGTGCTTTTTACCTGGGTGATGTCTGCTCCTGAATGCACCAACAGAGTAGCCGATGTTCTCCTGAAACAATGGCCCGTGTAGAGCTCGCTATTTGTCAATTTCAGGTATTTCGCAATTTCTCTCGGCATGTTGCTGATCTTATTGTTGCTAATGACTTACCGGGTGCACTTGCCATTATATTAGCTACGAACGTAACGTATATTACGTATTCTTCACGGACTACGAATTACCTTCTTTCTTTGATTTTGTATCGAAAAACATTCAGATAATTTGTTGCTGGTTTAGCAACAAATTATCTGAATGTTTTTCGACTTTCACTCCAAAAATCAAGGCCTCCTGTAACAAAAATAGGCAGGTAGGTTAGTAATAAAATGAAAGTAAGTTACGTACCTTAATATATTAATTCTTATGTATTAAAAGTTTCTTAGATTTGATAGACAGATATAATTGCAATAATATACACAAAGATCGAACGAAGGTTTAAAATAATATTGAACTTCGATAGAGCGCAGAAATCTCGACGTTTTGATACGTCGAAACCTCACATCAGTAAATCGCACACAAGCGATCGATGCATGAGCGAATCGCTAGTATAGGTAGTAAGTATAAGTAAGTATGTAGCTATTTTATATTTTATTTTAGTTACTAAAAATTCAATCATTAGGTAGGTACTTACTTTTGTGGCAAGAAAACTGTGATCAGGGGCTTCATTTAGAAACGTTTCCACATTTTGAGCTGTGATTTTTTTTATTTCTTGGCACAATGTCCCTCCGATTTCCTTTTTAAAAATGCCAATAATTTGATATATGTATTAATTGGAATACCATTTTTGATGCTACTTGTTGGCCGGAGCATCGAATAGATGCACTATAAGCTACGTGGCTTCTTTGTATAATAAGATAAATGCTATTTGACGCCCTTTATAGTTTTCCATTTGTAAAAATCGTCGTAGGCTTTCATGTACGATTCCTTGGACGTTTCTAGGAGTAGATTGTTGGCTTCGGATTGAATGTAGGTACTCCGGAGTCAAAGCACTATCGTCACTCCATATTTTTGTGAGAATTTGTAGTTTAATTTGTTGTTTAGCAGCAAAGCGATTTGCAGTTTTGGCGCCTTTTTTTTTAGTTTTCACTCGTGGTGGCCAGTTCAATTTTCGAACACCATATTTTAGTGCAAGTCTCAATAGCAAATGCATGGAATTAGTATGTACCTACTGTAAATGTTTGCACTCAATTTTTACTTGAGGTTCCAAATTATTGTTTTTATTGTTGTAATTGTTTTTATTTGATCTATTTAATTAATGTTCATTGTTGTTACTTATTATTCCACTATGTTATCTCTATTAAGTTGCGTAATTTTCGTCAACGGCAACTAAAACCTATGAAGTGAAGAGTTCTCTCTTTGGTCGAGCTATACTTTAAATGAAAAAAATATTTATATAAAGGTTTTCATACGAATTATTTAATTGACGTTCCATATTCAAATCACATTATGCACCAGCAAGTCATAACAAAATTCAGTACGATATTATTGGCCTGCTAAACCCCCAGGGCTTTAATCACCTACTTTAGGTTAGGTTTGCATGACATAATATATAATTTGACGTTGTCAAGTAGGTAGTGTGAAAAGTAATTATTGTAGTTACCTGTGAGCTAAGCTGTTTGTAGATGGATAAGTACTATTATTCAGCCTACCTTCGCCGCCTTTAGGATATAGATTTAATAGATACATCTAATGATCCTCCACAGTAGGTTCACAAAGGTAAAAATAAAAAAGTACCTAATTTAAAATAAATAAATTTCATAAATAAAAAACCAAAAAGCCCGACTGCCAAAACACAACTGAAAAAAGAATAAAAACAAGCATTATAATCTATAGAATTTTAGTACTGCAGGCGGGACAAACCAATAACCTAATAAAAATATGGTGTAGGTACTTAACTTTAGTTTGTAATAACTTAATAAGTTAGATTTATTTCATTGAATGACTTTTTCATGAAATCATGACATTTACGAACAAATCTAACTTATAGAGATGTAAGTATTAATGATTCGAATGGTCACGAATCATATTTTGATCAAGGTACAATCTGACACTGACCTGTACCCTAATTGTGTAACTTATTTTCATCAAATTTTGCCTAATTTGTTTCATTTTGACAGTTGAACAACATTCAGCAATTTTAATCTAACTTAATTTTTTACGTAATTATTATTTAAAAAACTAGAATAGTGTTGATTTTACTTTACACATAATAAAAATACTATCCAGTATTTGTAGAACATGAATAGTGCTTTTTTTTTTCAGGAAATTATAAATAATGTTTCAACGGATGATATGGTTCATCCTGATACTTTCGACGATCATCGATCAAAACCGGATAATTTGTCAGAATTACGTGTCCTACATACAGAACCCTATAATTAATTTACTGATGCAATCGCCGGCACCTAACTACACGCCAAAAAACCCTGGTGATCTCTTCGATATATTAAGGGACAGGTATCCACTGCCCAATGGTGAGTATTAAATTTGTTTTGGTACCTTAGTTAAATGTATTTGGTTGCTACGAGAGTACTATCCAACAATTATATTAATCCAATAAAAAACATCGGATTATATGCATTTAGAAATATCGTGTATACTATTATGTTAAGTAGGATAAAATATCTTCATATACTAAAGGTTAAAGTTTATTTTTCACTCCTCTTGCTCAAAAAGGCCGTCATTGTAGAGTACCAGAGCGGGGAAAAAATAGCAAAGTAATTTCTTTTTAATTTTTGTCTGTTCCAATGAGCCTTGAAAAACGAAAAAGTCTTTATTCTTATGTAGAATAATCACGATTACGGACTCAACTTATTACTGGTTCTCAAAAAAGAGGGACATTTTATTTTTTTAAATGGAACTAAATGCGGCTATCTCTTCGGTAAAGTGCGTGCATTGCGTTGCGGCTACAGAAGAAATAAAAAAAGCATTGGCGCGAAATCTTTAGAATTTTTATGTAATTACGAATTGAATTGGTGACCGTAATCTTTATATATATAATTCTTCTGTGAGTGTGTATGTCACTGAACTTCTCTCAAACGACTGGACCGATTTTGATGAAATTTTTTGTGTGTGTTCAAGGGGATCTGGGAATGGTTTAGATTCACAATTTTGTCCGCTGGACAATGTTTTGACAGGACAACGTCTATCGGGTCCACTAGTATAATTTAAAACAGTGAAAATGTCATCATTTAGTGAGAACATCTTCACAGAGGACTAAAATTAAGTTGCCGAAAAAAACCTCTCGTTAAATATCCAGAATTGTACAAATTGTACATTTAAATTAAATTAACTATTTAATATTGTATTGGATTATTTTATTTTCTCGCAATCGTAGTGAAAAGTAGAGTGTAACACACGGCGCTAAAACCCATTATAACTCGATTTCTACACGCTAAAGCTCGGGAATAAAACTACCTCGTTACAATGGGTTATTTTAGCCCCTCGTATAACAATCTACTATTGTGAACATAGGGTAAAATAAAACAGATGTTATATTTAAAAAATGATGGTCCATACTATGTCCCGCCAGAAGGCATACAAAATGACTTATGTAATCGAATATCACATTATTAACAAAATAAAACAAAATTTAAAATAAAGTTAATAGGTATGTAGATGTCACAATTTCATGCCAATCACTAATAGTAAATAATATATCAATAAATTAAGACGGTACATAAACAAAATAGTCACAATTTTGAATACAAATGAATGAAATAAAAATGTCAATATAGAATATCATTATCATACGGGAGCAACATTTTAACTATACAGACGGATAAAAAATTATGTAAAATATTATTTTAATTTGTCATTAAAATATTCACTAACAGAATAATACGCCTTGTCATTTAATAATTTAAAAAGCTTACGTTTAAACTCAAAACAAATTACTTGATCAAATTGTATCAAGCAACAACAATATTGCTTGATATAATTTGATCAAGTAATTTGTTTTAGAGTTTTGGAGCCATTGCATACCTATATACCTATTGTATAGCATACTAGCGGACCTGACAGACGTTGTCCTGACCGAATACCGCCACCTATCGGGTCCGATTGTGAATCTAAACCATTCCCAGATCCCCTTGAACACACACAAAAAATTTCATCAAAATCGGTCCAGTCGTTTGAGAGAAGTTCAGTGACATACACACTCACAGAAGAATTATATATATAAAGATACTGTATTGTAGAGAAATTTGGTTTTGGTGCATAACGGGTGCAACTTTTTTGAGCGCCGTTGACTTTAGACAGATTTATAAAACATATTTTTTTTAGGGTTCCGTACAGGATAAAACGGAACCCTTATAGGATGACTTTGTTGTCCGTCTGTCTGTCTGTCAAGACCCTTTTTCTCAGGAACGCGTGAAATTTATATCAACAGACGACAGAACTGATTTTCTTGAATCATAGCTAAGAACACTCTCGATCATGTCACATTTGAAGGCTCCGTGCACGAAAAAACCCTTTTTCGTCAATAACTTATCTAATTGTAAGAAAGCTTGAAATAATTGAAACATTAAGTCTGTGTAAGTATAAAAGTACAGTTTTCGTGGTGCTAAACCATTCGTGTCAGTCACAGCACCTGTTAATAGTTGCAACACTTTTGAGCTTTCGAAAACATGGTTTATTTCGCCTTTGATTTACTTAGTGAAGATATAGTATAATCATAAAATAAAATTTTGATTTTATTTCAAGGATAGCTGAAAACTAATATGTGATTTTTAAATTTCTTGATATGGTTTGCCAAATAATTGGAAAAAATACATTACTGACAGGGTTTAAAAAAAAAAGTTATTTCAACTTTTTTTTCTGCTATATTTTGTATGGAAGTTGAAAAAAATGGTTCCTCTATGTACAAGTAGACCATGATGTTGATGACATTTTTTAATTTTCAAAATCAAAAGTAGTTTCTTCTAAAGAAACGATCAAACGTCAGTCTCGCGTCAATTTTTGGAAAACTTTTTGCGAATTTTAGAGATTTTCCACGAATCCTTAATTTATTTGAAAAGTCCCTTTCTGCTATGTATAAGACAAAAAATTCAACTTTTCAAATCACAAATAGATCATTTTGTTTAAATTCTGTTTCCCTTTCTCACAACTAATGAACAAAATTGATCAAAATCAGACGATTTCGTGCACGGCCACACAAACAAAAAAAAAAAAACCGGTTCAGCAGTTTGGAAGCTACGATACCGCAGATAGACACACAAATACACACGTCAAACTTATAGTACCCCTCTTTTTCCGTCGGGGTTAATAAGAAAACCCTTGACGTATCTAATACTAGACACTACAGATACTATAGATTTACTTCTTACGTGATGCCTAAGATTTTATTTTTACTGCATGTTGATATAATTATTGTATGCCTACTAGGCAGGACATAATAATGGAACTGTAATTTACCTAACATCTGTCTGTATAACCTATGCCCACAATAAAAAGATTTGATTTGATTTTGATTTGATTTGAATACCTAATTTGAATATTGTGAAGCACAGTCCCAGATTTAAATCGGTTATATTATTTAATAAGTTGCCTCTAGATATAAAAAGCGATATCTACTCAAGCTCTTTTAAAAATCAACTTAAAAGTTTCCTGTTGAATAAGGTGTCTTTACGCTGTTCAACACGAGCACCGACGCGAAATTCCTATATAATGTTGTATTTATTCATTGTTGTAATATTTAACGTTTTTTTAAGCTATTGCATAGCTTTTATCGCGGGCTTTGAGCGTGGCGACCGAATCAATAAATTCCGTAACGTAACGAAAATAAAACCTAACACCCCCCACTCCGCCTACCATGTAATGACGGTTCCCATGACAACGTGATGTTGTCATGGAGGTTACAAATGCTATGCAATAGCTTTACCGTGGCAGTCCCCGAGTGCCACACGTTTTTTTCCATAAGTTATTTAATTTCCTTTTTTTTATACCATATAATTTCAGATATAATTTATTATTCATGAATAAATGACTAATGACTATCTAACTGTTTAAAAGTAGGCATTTACACTTTCACAATAGATATTCACTTAACTCTTCATTGAAACAAATATTTCACACAATTCCAGGTTTAAAATCTCCACTATCAGAGTATGACTACATCATCGTGGGGGCCGGGTCAGCCGGCAGCGTCCTGGCTGCTCGTCTGACTGAGGATCCCAACGTCTTTGTCCTCTTGCTGGAGGCCGGTAGACCTGAGAACGCCTTCACTGACATCCCTGGGATTTCACCGTTCTTTCAGCGCACGGAATATGCTTGGCCCTACTATATGGAACCCCAGCCTGGAGTCTGTTTAGGTAAATATTCGATAACTAGCAGCTTATTCTGGATTAGTCTCATGTGAATACTAAAATTACTTTGGAATAAAATGTCATGTCAAAACTAGTTTTAAGGTTGCTAATAAAGGCTATTTGACATTGCAATTGAAACATGTCATAAGACTTGTAACGAATGCGAGAAACTGTCACTTCGAAATATTTTGCAATCAGCAGGTAATGTGGTCCAGTTGCATAAGGAATTGTCTTCTAGTCGAATTAGCGTTTACATTGTTGTGCAAATAAAATGATGTTTCAGAACCTACATCTGTCATGACAAATCACGGTTTAATTTTAACCCCACACTACATAATTACAGCTCATGTAGCAGGTTTACAATAAATTTATATTTTATTTCTTCTGTTACAGGCATGTTAAACCAAAGATGCTACTGGCCGAGAGGGCGGGCTGTGGGAGGCACCAGCACCATAAACTACATGATCTACACCAGAGGACGACCTGAGGAATGGGACAGAATCGCAGCCGCAGGAAACTATGGCTGGTAATGAATGCCCAGCTTTACATCTTACTTTCACCACAATTAAATCTGACACAAATAAAAGAAGGAATGAACAAAACAAAATATACTCACAGAGTTTCATAATTATAATGTGCGCCACTTGTTTTGCCGTGTTACAAAATGGCGTGACAGATATCTTCAAACAGTAATAGTCAGCCTATAATGTTCCCACTGCTGGGACACAGGCCTCCTCTTTATGAGAGAGTGGGCCGTAATTAACCAAGTGGGCTCAGTGCGGGTTGGTAGATGTCAGATGTCTTCGATTTTTTTATTCTAGGACATGCCAGTTTCCTCACTATGTTTTCCTTCATCGCTTTGAGAGCATTGGTGATGAAATAATTTTCACAAAGTAAAGCGCCTGTAAGGTTCGAACCTACGACCTACAACTCGTAAGTCGCGGCCGTTACCACTGGGCCACCACTGCGCACAGTATCTTCAAACAGTCACGTTAGCTAATTTACAAATAATAATGCATTTTATTTATTACTTGCTTCCAGGTCCTACGGAGACGTTCTCAAATACTACATGAAATCGGAGAATGCAAATTTAAGTGGATATGAAAATTCCCCATATCGAGGAAGGAACGGCGAAATGAATATCGAATTCATAAACTTCAGGTAAGTTACCACCATCATTTTATCTGCATAATCAAACTATTAACAAAATCAAATCATAAATAATATAAATCACATTTTACTTACATAGCTGTAAACAAGTAATGTGCATATAAAGCCACAACAATCCGGGTGTATACCGAATACCAATGATTTGAATTGCAAGGCCCTGATCCAGTAAACAATCTGTGTATGTCTTATATTCACATACAACATAAATATGATGAATGAACCATTCTATGTTTTATATAACACTTTATTTACTTATTTGAGGATACTATTACTAAGCTCGCTCCGGTTAAATTCAATTGAGACCTTGACTAAAATTAAAAGCTTACGTAGATATTCAAAGGACTTGAGATGCATCTTCATAAGAGTGGTCCCACTAAAACCGTTTTTAAAACTGTTTTCAGGACGCCACTAGTTGAAGCCTTCTTAGAAGCAGGAAGGATATTGGGTAGCCCTACAGTGGACTACAATTCTCCAGAGCAACTCGGATTTGGATACGTTCAAACGAATATGAGAAACGGCAGAAGACTGAGCGCCGCCAAAGCATTTCTACACCCCAACAAGAGACGTCCCAACTTGCATATTCTACCATCAACAACAGTGACAAGAGTACTTATAAACAAACTTACAAAAACCGCTTATGGAGTAGAATACATCAGAAATCGTTTGAGTAATAAAGTGAGAGCGCGAAGGGAAGTAATATTGTCCGCTGGAACGATGGGCTCGCCTCAGTTACTCATGTTATCAGGAGTAGGTCCCAAAGAGCATCTCAGGAGTCACAGTATTCCTGTTATACAAAACTTGCCCGTCGGTCGAACGCTTTATGATCACATAACGTATCCGGGATTAATGTTCACTATCAATGTCACAAATGTAGGCTTTAATGAAAATAGAGACGGAACTGTTCAAAACTTGCTGGAGTGGTTGCAGTTTGGTGACAACGTAGTCGCGAGTCCTGGCGGCGTGGAAGGCATCGGATACATCAAAACTCCTTTATCTAATCAAAATGACCGAATACCAGATATTGAATTAATAAGTCTCGGCGGTGCACTTACTGCTGATGGCGGACCATCAGGAAGCAAAGCAGTGCGACGAGGAATGATGATTTCTCCAAAATTATTCGACAAAGCTTTTGGAACAATAGACAATAAGGAGGCATGGAGTATATTTCCTATGTTGCTGCATCCTAAATCAGTAGGATATCTTGAATTAAAAGATAAAAATCCTTTTAGTTATCCTCTACTACATGGCAATTATTTCACGCATCGTATTGATGTAGCAACGATGATTGCTGCTATTCGTTATGTGCAGGAATTGGCTTCGACACCACCGTTCCAGCGTTTCGGGTCAAGGTTGCACAAAGCGAATTTCTCAACATGTCGAGGGTTGACTTACGATTCTGATCAATACTGGGAGTGTGCGTTGCGTACACTCACTGTTACTCTGCATCATCAAATAGCGACGTGTCGCATGGGTCCAGTAGGCGACCCGCTGGCAGTAGTAGATCCAGAATTACGAGTTCACGGTATAAATAATCTTCGTGTCGTAGACTCTAGTATTTTACCGCGGACAGTTTCTGTGCACACGCATGCCCCGGCAGTAATGATTGGAGAAAAGGCTGCAGATATGATTAAGTCCACTTGGAACTAGACAAGACATTGTTACAATTAAAAAAGGTAACACAGTTTTTTATTTATTAATACTTAGTATTTTAAACCGCAGCCAAAAATATGTTACAATTAAAATAATGTTTGTTCAGCCAGTGATTTTTTTTTTCTAACTGTATTGTCTCCTCTCTGCCGGTTTGATTATACCGCACGTTTTAATAAATGTACATTTAAAGACCTGATGCTGTTTTGCAATTTGAAAAGTACTAAATTTAAAGAAAATTAAAAAAACAAAAAATCCGAATGCAAAAACATATAACTGAAAAGAGAAAAACAAGCATTATTATGTATTGAACATTGTTTCATGGCAGGTGGGGAGGCAAACCAATAATCTGAAATCTGGTGTAACTTTTGTTTGTCCGCGATATCTTATAAAAAACCGGCCAAGTGCGTGTCGAACCACGCACAATGAAGGGTTCCGTAGTTGGGATGAATTAATCCCAAAAACAAACTTAACTTTGTAGTTGAAAAATATGTTCTCCCATACGGAATGTATGGGAAAACATGTTTTTGCAACTGCAAAGTTAAGTTGGTCGATAATTACTCGTTAACCTGTAGAGCCTACTTTGCTGTGATAGTTTTCCTTTTAATTTCGTTATATAAACTACTGTTGTGATTTTATTCACACAGCCAAAACCAACCATTTAGCTGGCAGGGGGGGGACACTTGACTCTAACAAAAATTAGCACTTTAAAGCTTAATATTTCGCAAACGAATCCCTGAATCCAAAAATGGTTTCACAAACTCCCAATATTTTTGAAGGACCTTTCCAATGATACCCCTCACCATGGGGTAAAAAAATAAACATCACCACTTTACGTGTATGAGAGGTACCCTAAAATAAAATGTTTTTCATAATTTTGTTTTACCACTTTGTCGGCGTAATTAATATGTATACCTATGCCAAATTACAGCTTTCTAGTACTAAGGGTCTCGGAGCTAGACCGCGGACATACAGACAGACAGACGGACATGACGAAACTATAAGGGTTCCTTGTTTACTACGGAACCCTAAAAACAAAGTTCAGTTAGTATATAGTAATGCTTGTTTTTCTCTTTTCAGTTATGTGTTTTTGCAGTCGGGTTTTTTTCTATTTTTTAATAATTTGCTTTAAATTTAATACTTAAATAACTTTATTTATTTTCAGCTTTTTAGTTTATTTGTGTATTTAGAATTGACTCATTACTAGCTTTTATTTCATACCAATTTTGTTGTAATTTATTTTTATAAAACCTTGCCCTCCCTTTTTTATATTTTCAGATGCAAATAATAAGATGAAATATTATAATTATAGCCTATGTAACTGCCACAATTAAGATGAATCTAACGACACTTCATATGTTAAAATCCATGAAGCCGTTTAGGCTACAGAGCGTGCCAAAGAAATAGATATATATATGTCGTGGCCAGATTTTAGAATTGATCATTTCATGAAATGATCGACCATTTCATGAAATGGTTGTGTTTCATGAAATGGCCAGCTAAAATTGACCATATCGTTCAAACATCAACGTTTAATGATATGTCAGTCGACGTTTGGCCATATCATTAAGTAGGGTTTCCATGCAAATATTACTGGCATTCATTAAATTTTAGTAATCTGGGTCAATGGATAAATAAAACATTTTAAATAGCATTCATTCCAGAAAAAGAAAATAGTTAATAAGATTTGAATAGTTAAATACTAACCTGTGAAATACGTTCCAAACTCCATGGTTTTTTAAGGTTGCGCTCGTTTTTCGAGTTAATTTCATAAAAGTCATGTAGCTTGGTATAATAACGATACTTCACTGCACTTTTATCCTCCATTTACATATTTATAATTGCTTTTCTAATCGAATTATCGTCCGCTGCCATGATGCACAACAAAAACAAAGCGACATCAACGCCTCTACCGGTGGATAATCTAACTATTTTACGATATGATCACTAATGTTTGGCCACATCATGAAGTAGTCGGGCGTTTAACTGTTCATATCGTCAAACGTTGAGTATTCAATTATCTGGCCAGACCACATCATGATGTGGCCAGTGGTCAATGTTCTACTTCATGAAATGCAACCATTTCATGAAATGGTCGATCATTTCATGAAAAGATCAATTCTAAGATCTGGCTACGACATATACATACATACCAGGGATGTTACGGAGCTTCGGTTCCGGTTCCGAAAGGTCGGAACTTCCGATTAATTTAACACTTCCGATTCCGACTTCGGTTCCGATAATTTTGAATCGGAGTGATACCGAAGTTCGAAACGTAGCGATCCACGCAACTAGAGTGCGTATAAATAAGTTTTAACTCATCGCCAGTGTAATTTTAGTTTATTTTATACACGCTCGCGCTCTAAGTCTCAGTTTATTGTTTTGTTTGTGGATGTTATCGCTAAATATTTGACTGATTAGAGAGACTGAATTATATTTCAATTGTTTCATTAAACCTTGCCATAACACAAATCTTTCTTCTACTTCCACCTTCGACTCCGGTTCCGGATCCGGTTCCTGTAAAACGACTTCTGTAACATCCCTGATACATACATACCCTCGAAAAACATTTCCCTCCTTCTGGGGCAGACGGGTAAAAATCATTTACAGTTACATCTGATAGAAAGCGACAACTGAATCCAAAGAAGTCCATACGTGACCAAGTCATTATAAAGTGCCTTGTAAAAGTCTTTAGGAGCAAACCGGTAGATACATTTTATCGACATAGTATCTTAGCTTTTATGTGTTATTTATTGCCTACCTAGACAGACTGCCTAAACCGGATTACCGTTCAGGTATAGGCGTGTATGGCCACCATAAGATAATCTATCTATGCCTACATATTATTATAAATTAAAGTCACTTTTCGCGTCTGTCTGTGTGACCGCATTGTTCTTCTAAACTGCGCAACGGATTTTGATGCGGTTTTCACCATCATTCAGAGAATTTATTTCGGAATGTTTATACAGGCTGATCCGTGAAACGAGGTCCATAGCAAAATGTTAGAAGCCTCTCTCCAAGGGCTTCCCAAAACACCCCCATGTATGTTCAGCGATTATTTATTAAGGCTTAGTTCTTGAATGTGGCTACGAAGTTTATTATTAAATACATTAACATCTAAACGAGACACCTATTGTCTTGAGCCTGGTTATAGGAACAACAGTGTTTGTTCCTAGTATTTAAGTGATGGAAATCACTGTATTTTTTAAACAAATTAATATTTTTATGTGATACTAAAGATTTTCATAAATATACTGAGAAGGCACAATCATCATATTAATCTCTTTGTCTCTGTGGGAGTGTCTTTTCTGTAAAACATTTTTTTTCTAAATATCGGCGGCATTTCCCCACAACAGAATACCGTACGATGGCACACTATGAAAATTACTATAGTATACTAACCGGGCTGTCTCTAAATTATGAATTTTTCTAACGGCGTATGCTGCAGAGTTAAGTTTTTATGAAAATGTATCTATTTGGGGCCTCTATTGAAGCTAGGCATTGAAAGTTATGCCTAAGAACACTGTGGTATCTTCGGGATCTCTTCACCCTTTATGAGCACACTAGTTTTTAATTGTATAACATAAGGTATCGTAAACTCAATACATTTTAGTTTATTTCTCGCTAAGAAGTAGGTTATTAACATTTAACTGGTTAACTACTTTTGCGAGGGCGCTCTTAAAATTTTCATTAAGCTGCTGAAGTTTGAGTTTAAACAAAAGTGAAGTGTCGTGTGCAAACAACACTATGTCATGGTTATCCTTTATAAGGTAAGGCAAGTCATTAATATTAAGAAAAAAATGGGCCAAGAATTGAGCCCTTGGGAACCCCATTGTCACTAGAGGTCCGGGTGATCTTTTTCCGTTAACATCAACTCTCTGAATCCTATCACTTAAGTATGAAGTAAGAATATCCAGAGAGGCGTTCCGGATTCCGAAGTGGTACAGTTTCCTGATTAATGTTTCATGAAGAACGCAATCATATACCTTGGACAAATCGAAAAAGATACCTAAAGCATAGCATTTATCCTACATCTATTATAAACATGTCTTAAAAGTTCAACACGAATTAAAATAATTAGAATCATTCATACATCTCTCGAAGTTAGACGTGTTTCATTAAATTACATTTTCCATGAAATCATGACATTTGAGAACAAAATATCTAAATTAGAGAGATGTAGTAATGATTCTAATTATTATAATTTTTAAATACATATTTGTTATGGTAACAAATATGTATATTGCAAATTGTAAAAAACGTAAGAAAATTTGAATTTCGCGGGTTACCACTGCGGATCTTCATCCTCCTTAATATAATAAACTGATCCAATTCTATACAAGGTATTTCAATTGTCCGCTCAACAGAGAGGCTCACAATAATTATCCTTACGATCTTTAAATTTAAGCTGGTTATTTACTAAAAATTAATAAGCCACCAGTGGCGAAAGCACCATCCATATAACACGATTCCTACCGGCTTCCCTTCCGAGGTTTGCAACAGCAACTCTACCGCTATTGAAAAATGGCACAGTCAATAGTGTCTGCTATTGCCAAAAAATATAGTTATACTACGGATATTTATTTGCCATTGAAATAACAAAAACGCCTAATATTAGCTTTTTTCAACAACAAAAAGAAACTAAATTGACCCGGCGCCAAAACGTCATAATCGGGAACTAAAAATTCATACAATAGCGATCCTGACATGACGTCACTTTAGGTCACGTGGCACTGGTTGATATGGATGAGAGCAAGCCGCTGTACAACGGGTTACGATAGAGACAGATATAAAAAACCGGTCAAGAGCGAGTCGGACTTGCGCACCGAGGGTTCCGTATCATTTTAAATTTTCATCGGCGAGACTACTTACAGACTTAAAAGAGTGCGAATAGCGTCAATCTAATCAACACTAACAAATATCTAATAAAAAGATGACGCATCGCAGGATGTGAACAATCTCAAACTGCCAGTGAAGACACACAATCTGATTATAGCTAGAGGGCTGATTGCATACGGACGAAGTAAGGGGGAAAAAAAGAAATTGAACACTGCACACTGCGGTGTACAATGCGGTGGAGTTTTAGGTCAGTGCCATATCTTGACCAATAGTGGAACTAATGTATTTTAAGTTCATAATTTCTGGAAAAGTGTGCTATTTAGAGACATCGTTTTATTTTTCCTGTAATCTTTACATAAACTTCTATCACATAGATTAATTTCAGATTTTTCTCTAAGCAAACTTCGGAGATAAGGGGGAACGGTTATTTTTTTCGCTTGTCGTCACATGTCAAAAACTATGCGGCTTAAAAAATAAAAATAAAATGTTTGAAAATGTGCAAATAGCGCTCTTTCATATGATACCTCACATACCCTAGTAGCCTCGAATTTTTAAGACCCCCGTTCCAAAAAAAATATATACATATTAATTTCTTTCTTATTTGCAAAATAGTTGGGCAAATGTTATCTAAAACTATTGCAAATTTCAAGTTGATAGCATTAGTGGTTCTTGAGATATCCAGCTGTGACAGACAGACGGAGAGACAGACTGAGTCGCACCATAAGGGTTCCTTTTTACCATTTTGGTATGGAACCCTAAAAATGCGTCAATGAGAACGAGATGGAGGTATATTGCACATTTTATTTAGTTTTCACCTATTCAACTGAATTATAATCGATTTTTTATATTCCTATAATAATTTTAGAATGATAGTAGGTACCTACCTTCCTAATTTAGTTGAGTAAACTGTAAAACAATGAAGGTTTTGTTTGTGTAGTGCAGAATCGAAACTGACGTTGACGATAGATGGTGTTAAATTCAGTAAAGAAACGATTTTTATTTTTAACTAGCTGACCCCGGCAAACGTTGTTTTGCCAATTATTTGTTTGGGGTGGACAACCCTTATCACTTAGGGGTATGAAAAATAGATAGTAGCCGATTCTCAGACCTACTGAATATGCATATAAAATTTGGTAAAAATCAGTAAAGCCGTTTCGGAGGAGTAAGGTAACTAACATTGTGACACGAGAATTTTATATATAAGATAAATTAATGTTTACTTTATTGATAAGTAAGTAAGTTACACCGGGTTTGCTTCGGCTTCTCTCTTACAAAAATTCACGACTCGCCGCTGTAAGCCACCATGTTATAGCATTTACTCTGCTGAACGAACCTGGTGATTACTAAAATTGAACATGAACTGGTGACTTTTAAGCCAATGTTCTGTCATACAAAGAACATCTGTTTTTACAATTCAGGAATAAAACTACTCAAAATCGTTGTTCAAAAACACTTTCGTTTGAGTTATTATTTCCCTTCCTTACATTTTTGCAAAAGGTTGCCTCTATCGTCCTAATTTCTAATTTAAATGAAATCAATGTCATAATTTATTAATTGTGACCAAATTGTTGACAGAATAGTTTAAGATGTCATTGCATTGCTCAAAAGAAGCAAGTTGCTGAGCCAAATATTTGGCTGAAATAGAAAAAAAAATATTATAACGGCACAGCTATCCGTCTTTTGTGACAGTTGAAAAAAAGAAGTACATAACAATATTATATCTATCGTTTGTCAAATATAAATTATTACCAACATAATTTAGTATCAACGAGATGGAATAGAATAATAGATTATTATTAAATGTCAAATTATGCAATGTCATATTATTGAGGTCGTAACCAGGAATATAGAAAATTTGCCCATATTCTGGGCAAGTTATAGCTTAGATCAACAATTTACATAGATAAATCGTAAAAACGTAATGTTCTCATCGAAATCCAAAGTTAGCAAGGTGAAATTGTAATAATACGACTATGTGAACAATCTAAGACAAGCTGTTATGCTTCGATACACCAGCATCGAGCCAAACCTGTGGAATTTTTGCTACCAAATTGATTAGCTTAGTGAAATCCGGCCAAATGTCGGTTGTTAAATACTTAACAACCTGCAAATAAATTGCAACAAAGCAAAATGTTCAATTTTCCTTTTAATTAGTTTCGACGTTCAGTCAAGACTAATTTAACAATTAGGTAAGTAGGTAAATTATTTTAAGGTAGGCAAGTCGAACAATATTTTTTTGAGCAAATGAGAATTTTTTGTCATTAACCTTGATTCACGAAAAGTGTAACAAAATAACGTTAGGCTTTATTGGGCTATTCAACTGAATTTACATCAAAACACCAAGGTGGAACAGTAAGTAAATCTTGGTACGTACAAGTACGTAAAATCTGGTTCTTATGATGAGATAACGAGGGCGAGATAATTGTGCTGGGGCTTGCGAAGAGGCAAGCAAAATTCCGTTGTGAGTTGTTTGTGACCGAATTGAAAACAAAATTGCCTTTAGGTATCCCGCGGCTTTTCGCGGGTGCAACGAACTTTGGCTTGTACAATTGTAAAGAGATGATGTTATCAAAATTGATGAGGGAACTCATTATCTGATCGATAGCAGGGGTCATAAAAGGCAGGTTCTTTACTGTAACTAACTACGTAACGGTACTACTAGATAGAACAGAATGATGACTATCGTTAATCATGGTAACCCTAAGCTTCTTACGAGGTGCATTCAATAAGTACCTAGCCTCATCGCCAGAGGGCGCTGTACTTTCAAAAGAGTTTTACCACAGTGTAGCACATTCTTTTTTAATTCTTTTTTCAAATTTTCATTCCAATCCCTTCATTTGTTTTAATTTGACAACTTATGGAAGCGAACGTGTCGATCGGTTTTACAAAAATGGAAAAAGAGCAATATCGTTCGGTGATTCGATTCCTATTTTTGGAAGGGAAAACGCGCATCGAAATCAAAGAGCGCTTGGATGCTGTGTACGGTGACTCTTCTCCATCGATGGCCACCGTCAAGAATTGGTTCAACGAGTTTGCACGTGGCCGTACGTCGGTTTTTGATGAACCACGTCCAGGTGCACCGAAAACAGCTGCTACGGAGGAAAACATTAAAAAAATCCATGATCTCGTATTGGCAGATCGCCGATTGAAGGTTCGGGAGCTAGCTGAGACTGTAGGCATTTCAGAAGGAACAGTGCATCATATTCTTCACGAGGAACTCGGCATGAGAAAGCTGTCGGCGCGATGGGTGCCGCGTTTACTCACACCAGAAAACAAGCGCAACCGTGAGACCACATCGGAGACGTGTTTGGCGCTGTTTAAGCGGAATCCAGCGGAGTTTTTGCGTCGTTTTGTGACCGTCGATGAAACCTGGATCCACTGGTACACACCAGAGACCAAGGAGCAATCAAAACAATGGATCCAGACCGGGGAACGTGCTCCAAAGAAGGCGAAAACTGTAAAATCGGCCGGAAAAGTTATGGCCACCGTTTTCTGGGATTCACAAGGTGTGATCTACATCGATTACCTCGAGAAGGGTAAAACAATTACAGGGCTTTACTATGCCGATTTATTGGGCCGATTCGACGCCGAATTAAAGAAAAAACGACCCCATCTGGCGAAGAAAAAAGTGCTGTTTCACCACGACAACGCACCGGTTCACACGTCTGCCGTTGCCATGGCCAAATTGGTCGAATTACGCTACGAATTGCTGCCCCATCCACCGTATTCTCCAGATTTGGCCCCTTGTGACTTCTTTCTGTTTCCTAATCTGAAAAAATCACTCGCCGGGAATAGATATGGATCGAATGAGGAGGTCATCGCCGCCACGGAGGCCTATTTTGCAGAGTTTGACAAAAACTATTTTTCGGACGGGTTAAAAAAGTTGGAGCATCGCTGGGCTAAGTGTATCGAACTAAAAGGAGACTATGTTGAAAAATAAATTGCCACTTTTCCAAAATTTTCGTTTACTTTTTGTAGGCTAAATATTTATTGAATGACCCTCGTAGATATGATACTTGTCGTCTTGTCGAATATGTTTTAAGAGTGCAACAACAACAATAGACAATGAGCGACTTTGGAGTCCCCATAGGCGACGTGCAGTTACGAGAGCATTAGATTTGAGTATAGGTATCTACAGATGGTATATTATGACATCTTCTGGGCTTTGTTTTACCCATATTGGGCGAGTTTTTGAGATAGGATCAGACCTTTTGATCGTTCCCACCCTGTACCAAACACGGGGTTTTTGCCCTACAAATACTATTAGGAACGAAACATGAGAGCGAAAGAAAAATGTAGCAAGTTGCCTGGCAAGTTGTGGATTCTCAAATTATTTGCATTCCAACCTTGCGTCCAATGAGACAGTTCCAGGAACCGGCTTGTGCCAAGTGCAATGACCTTTAAGACAATAAAACTTGAGAGAACATATTATACCTATATCTTATAGTAGGTACCTACTCAAAATACAATTTGTAAGTCAATAGAACCGCCTCTGTGGTCTAGTGATTAAACTACCTGTCTCAGACCCAGAGGTCCCGGGTTCGATTCCTAGTGGGCGCAAAATTTTCTGCTCGGTTTGGTTGGTGGTAGGGCTTGTTCTGCGTCTGCCTGGGTAACTATCACCATCTTATCTAAGTCTGTCGCCATAATAACAATGTTAACAGCTTTGTTGTGTTTCGGCAGTTAGAGGTAAGATAGCCAGTTCCTCTGTGGTTGAGGATTCCGATGAAGCTCGCTTCCACCTTCGGGCTGATCATCACTTACCATCAGGTGAGGATTTAAAAAAAAACTATCAGGCACTTTGCCAGCGAATGGTGACTGATTTTTATGAACTGTCAGTGTATTTTTGGTCCCAGGGATTTTAATCGAACAGATGCAACTCAGAACTGGTAACACTAGAAGCCGACCCTAACGTAATGGGGAAAAGGCTAGGGTAGATTGATATATGCGGCTCAGAACGGTTTACGTAGCAAGGTGCTCTAAATATTTATTTAAAAAATCATGATATAAAACTACCAGATAGGATCTAGATTCATAAACCAGGTCAATATCTGTCCCATATTCTAAAATGTTGGCTCTAGTTTTAGCTTTCTGTATTAATAACCTAATTAATAATGTCTATTAGCCTGGTGGATTAGTTCACATCTGGTGTAACAAGTGTTTCACCGCCTCTGCCTAAGCGCAAAGTGCCTATATTAAAATATAAAAAGAAACAACATTGAGCTATAGAAATGCTAATCCAGACACTCTAACGGTCAACGAAAGTTTTCAAATATTTTCTTAATCGATAAAACACACGATGAAGTAGAAATAATTCGGCTAATGAATTTAAGTACCGGTGCGCTATAAGAGCTCGCGTCCTTTAACGGTCAGCTATGGTTACCTACTTAAAATGTCTTCACACACCACACATCTATAGTCAGAGCCCGCACTGACACTTTCATAGTATCACAAGACTCCGACGTGTTTACTTGCATTAACTATATATATTTTTTTTAATTTTTAAAGTGCAATGTGTTAATAAATCGGTACAAGGAAAAATTACAAAAGAAAATGTTGTACAAACTATTGTTTATACTGACAATTTTAACGATAGGAAGTGCAAAAAACAGTGAAGAAGAAGCTATTGTAGAAACAGTGGGTGATGATACTGTAGAAACAAGAAGTTTTGTTTATAATGATAAAAACCATGCAGAGCAAGAAGGCAGAAATGGGAGGTTATTGTATTCATATCGGCAGAATCCAATGATCAACATAATGCTGCAAACTGTAGCGCCTAGCTATGTGCCCAAACATCCTGATGATATATTTGATTTTCTAAGGGATTCGTTTCCATTACCTGGAGGTGAGTTTACTATGGCTACCTATTGAGTAAAACTAAACAATATTTAAAATTATCCTAAAAACAACGTCAAACAATTCAATTATGAGTACCTACGATGTGAAACAATTTTTTTTTCCGGATTGATTTTTCAAAATAATAAAACAATCACTCGCACAATTATACTTAATGTTATAAGCGATAATTTAAATTCAACCTACGTTCGTCTTGCCGACCTTAAAATAAAACTCAAGAATAATTAAAATATCAAGAAACACAGGATTAAAAATAAGAAAGTTACAAGTAAAAACGTTATAGCCGGCACCTTGCAGACGATAACTTAGTTGATATAAACAAACACATTGCAAGAAGGAGCTAGGTACTCAAGTTCAAGTGAAAATTGACTAATTACAAAGGTAACAATCATACTTGAATTCCGTAAAAAAGTAGTAACCAAATAACAAAGGTTTTCATTGTGAATTCAATCTACACATTGTGAAGATTATGTTGTAATGCTTAAGCTTAATGAGTCAATCTTTTGAACCGATGATTTTTCCTTTACATGTAATGATTACTGTTATCTATATGTACATAACTTCCATGCTAGGCTAATTGATGTTCAATCGCTTATCATATATGCAATCGGTAATAAAAAACCATAGGATTATTGCATATCATCATCATCATCATTTCAGCCGAAAGACGTCCACTGCTGGACATAGGCCTCCCCCAAGCACCGCCACTTCGACCGATTCTGTGCTTTCCGCATTGCATATAAGCAGCCAATATTTTGAACAGCGATTAACGATAACATTCTTGAGAAGGACATTGATAGGATTATGATAAATAGTGGAGGTATACACGATAAGAAATTTTTTATGCTATTAATTACATAAAAACATGTTTGATAAAAAAATATATATCGGTTAAATGATGAATGATTTTATATCTGTAAGTAGGTTATGTATGACAAACACTTTTACACGTCAATCATATTTTAAAAACTAGATGAGTTCAGCGTTTCATATCTGACTGCTCTGAGAAGAAAGGGCAAAACAAACTCTCTTTTAAAGTCCAGACATAATCTCGGCCAAATAAGGTTAGTAATTGAGTTTTCAAAAACTTTCTCTGATTTAAGAACACACGAAGTTAGGTGTTTTATGTCAGGGTGACGGACATGGCAAGCATCTATAAAACTAATATTTACCATTAGGTAATAAATATGTGAATTTTAACGGATATACGACCGGATTTCATCAAATTTCCTAAATTTTCTAGGTAGATGATTATAGCCGTTTATAAGAATAATAAAAATAATCCTGACCTTTGTAAATATGATTTCCTCTACCGCTCTCTATGAACTAAAGTTCTTATTTAATTCTGAACGGTTAACAACATTTTAACCAACATTCAATTAATCAAAGTATCTAATACAGTACCATCTTGATTAATCAATATCAAAAATAAAACCAGTTATACACAGCAGTGGTGGCCCAGTGATAACGGCCCCGACTTACTAGTATTAATTAGGTCGTCGGTTATAGGTAGGTTTATAGGTACTTTTACAATGTTTGTAAATATGTGAACACCATGTATCCATCACATAATAAATTTTTCTGTCATCGCTTCATTTTATATTTACCTACCTATTGTGTTATAGTAATCTTATTCCAGGTGCATCGTCTTCACATATAATTATACAATTAATGTATACAAAATATTGTAAAACATTTTAAAAGAGTAACGGTGGAGTTTCTTGCCCGTTCTTCTCCATAATGAAAACTACATTTTAGAAGGGGCGACTAGAATCAATTATTTTTTTGTAAATTTTGACGTTCAAAAGTGCCTTTTATGTGCCTAATTGAAATAATTACATTAATTATAATAACTAATGTCATTATTCTAATGTCATTATTGTAATGTCATTATTCTCATGTCATTATTCATTATCTTGTTCTAAACTTTGAACGACCGAGCTCTGCTCGGGTGAAAATACGAAAAAAACGAATTTTCCCAGACATAAGACCTACTAGACCTAGCTTGATCGATTTTTCGCCCCCGCAAACCCCTATATTGCAACTTTCATCGAAACTGTTAGAGCCGATTTCGAGAACGTGGTTGCTCGTTTAATACTACCCCCGATAGAAAAAAAGACGCACCTAACATTTTTTCCAGATTTTAATTATATACTATCGTGGGCAGAATAGTATAGGATAGGATAATACTATTGATTATTAAATTATCTGGTTTGAAATAGACATAATTGTAAAATATTAAGACATGGCATGCGACTATTGGAAAAATTACGCCATGTTTGTAACACGTAAAGAGTCACTCCACTGCTGATGCAATAGAAACATAATCCCTCTCGACGCACTAAACAAAACATGCTCTCATTTCTGGGAGTATGTAATTTAACTGACGTCTTGGTTCACAAAAAGGATCCTTACAGCTCTCACGTCATTCTCGTCTTGTCCTTTAACTTGTACTAGCCTTGATTGCCCAAAATACAATGAATCTCCAAGACAAGGGTTATAATAGGCTTGGATAAATATAAAGATTATGCTCCCAAGATTAAATTCTATAATTGTTGGTTTTAAGGTCTCCAAGCCCCTTATGAAGAATATGACTACATCATAGTAGGCGCTGGATCGGCAGGATCTGCCCTCGCTTCGAGACTCTCAGAAGATAAGAACGTAACAGTGTTACTGCTTGAAGCTGGCAAACCAGAGATGCTGTTCACCGACATCCCCGCCATGGCACCTTGGTTCCAGTCAACTGACTACTCGTGGCAGTATTACATGGAATATCAACCAGGTGTATGTACTGGTAAGTCAAATTATTACATCTAGCCATTTCTGTAATTGAAATGTTATTTTTTGCACAAAACTAAGGTTTTATTATGATGATAATAATAATAGTAATCAGCTATCTGCCCGTGAAATTCCCGTCAAATCGGTCCAGCCGTTTCGGAGATTAGCCGGAAAAAACAGACAGAAAGACAACAATTTAAAAAAATGCTCGTACTCGTACTACCGCACCCCGTATGTATAAAAACTCATCACTCTCCATAAATTCATGCCTCAAATTGAACGCAGCAATATATGTTTTTACGAGCAATAAAGTCTGGGTTATTAGTAATTCTAACAGACAAATAACAAAGATTCCATTAAATTGAAGGTCGAACAATGCTAAATATTATTTATCGATCTGATATTCCAGGCATGCTCAATGGGCGCTGTTTTTGGCCACGCGGCAAGGCTGTCGGCGGGTCGAGTGTTATCAACTACATGATATACACCCGAGGAAGGCCTCAAGACTGGGACCGCATCGCCGCAGACGGCAACTACGGATGGTAATTAACATTGATGTAATCCCTATATAGAAAGGCACGTGAATCTGCATTAGAAGATAAAACAACAACGGGAAGTCCATTTTAGAATTGTAATTCATGTCACCACCAACATATGCATTATTATCCATCTTTTAAACAACACAAATCGTTATAGTAATTTATGCGTCATATACCCATAATATGGCTCTAATACCCATAAGAGACAACATGGCCTGAAATCGCACAAAGCAGAGAGGTTTGGAAGGAAATAGGGGAGGCCTTTGTCCAGCAGTGGGACACAATGTAGGCTAACAAAAAAAAAAAAAATACCCATAATATATGTAGGTGTAGTCTTTTTCTCACAGCTCCTGGCCCACTGGTCACTAATATTAATCAGTTTAATAATATGATAGACGGTCCATTTGATCCTCAGCTATGAGAGGTCTAAAGGAATATATAAATTGAAATCGAATGAACAGTAGCGTCATTTTGGACATTAAAATCCCGAGAGGTCTTTGGTAAATTTTCTATCTGGGTCAATCAGAAAATCCGACAACTGACAAAGGATACACCAACTAGGTACTCAAACATTTATTCAACTAATCATCAAATTAAAATCGAAGGGCTGGTAAAAACTTGGATGAATTGCATTTTAGACTGGTTGTTGCGTACATTTCGATTTATCTGAGGCTTTTTAACGTTTTACATTCGAGCAATTATTCCTTGCAGTGTCAAATCAATTGCTCACAATTTTGACGCTTGTTGCAAAGCGATTAAAGTCAAATAAACATTTTGGTATCTGGTATTTGGTGAGTCTGTCATCCAATGTGGCGCTTTTATTGCGCTGTAGTATTTATATATTAAAAAGGTTTTCCCACATGGGTTTAACAAGAATTAATTTATACTAGATCTACCCCTGGACCTAGACTTGGAAATTATCTACTTAATTATCTTGCGTCTATTTGCATGGGTTTTAACCAATATCTAATTACACATTTCCAGGTCATACAACGATGTTCTATACTACTATATGAAGTCTGAGAGAGCATCATTAGGTGGCTTGGAGAAAAGCCCCTTTAGAAGTCGAGATGGAGTGGTTCCCGTAGAATTCGTGCCCAAACAGTAATTAAACTTAGTTACAATTTTTTCTATGTTTATCATGGAAACAAGTTCTAATAAATCAAACTCTTTTTTCTTGTATTTCAGAACCAAATTAATAAAAGCTTTTCTGAAAGCTGGGAAAATTCTTGGACATCCTACTGTGGATTATAATTCGCCACACGAATTAGGTTTTGGTTATGTGCAGGCCACCACAGTTTACGGCCACAGAAGCAGCGCTGCAAAAGCATTCTTACACAAAAACAAGAAAAGACGCAATTTACACATATTGCCCGAGAGCACAGTGACTAAAGTCTTAATTGACCCGCAGACAAATACAGCATATGGCGTAAACTACGTCAGAAAAAGGCTTAAATCTACAGTCAGAGCACGAAAGGAAGTAATACTCTCTGCAGGTCCTATTGCTTCTCCTCAACTTCTAATGTTATCTGGCGTTGGCCCTAAAAATCATTTAAAATCTGTGGGCATTCCTGTAATAAAGGACCTGCCAGTTGGACAAACGCTATACGATCACATCTGTTTCCCTGGATTAATATTTGAACTGAATACGACAGGAGTGAGTCTCAGTGAAACTAGAGCCTTCAATATTCGAGAAGCAATCACATGGCTACGAAACGGTGAAACTGATATATCTAGTCCTGGAGGAGTGGAAGGTATTGGATACATTAAAACACCGTTATCAGATGACCCTGATCCTGTACCTGATATAGAACTAATAAGTGTCGGCGCATCAATTACTGCTGATGGTGGACCAGAGGGAAGTAGGGCTGTACGACGAGGAATGAGAATAAGAGAAGACGTTTTTGACGAAGCATTTGGAGAGATAGATAGAACAAATAAAGACACTTGGAGTGCCTTCCCTATGCTGCTTCATCCGAAATCTGTGGGTCGAATAGAATTGAAGGATAATAATCCGTTCAGCCATCCTCTAATGTACGGAAATTACTTGACAGATCCTAAAGACGTGGCAACGTTTATTGCATCGTTCCGTCACATACAGGCGCTTGTGGCGACTCCTCCTTTCCAGCATTTCGGAGCTAGGTTACACAGAGCGGAGTATCCATTGTGTCGTGCGACGGTTTTCGACTCCGACGAGTACTGGGAGTGTGCGTTGCGTACCCTTACAGCGACTCTGCATCATCAGATAGCCACGTGCCGCATGGGTCCTGTCAGCGACCCGCTCGCTGTCGTGGACCCTGAGCTACGCGTGCATGGCGTGCACAGGCTGCGAGTCGTGGACTCTAGCGTGATACCGCGTACTATCTCAGCACATACACACGCTCCGGCCATGATGATTGGAGAAAAGGCGGCAGATTTAATAAAATGGACATGGAACGTACTCAATAAAGCTTAGAATTAGTAAATTATTGTACCAATAAGTTGTAGTCAATTATGTATTTAAAAAGAGTAACGACGGTGTAGAAATGTCTGTTTTAAGATGAATAAATGGCTGAGAAATGTGTATTTTATTTTGCTAATGTAGGTACAATCCCTAGCGCTTCTCCTTGACGAAACAAGCCGATCTGGTTTAGAACTAAATTGAGACATCTTTGGGAAAAGCCTGTGTCCGATTATCCATTCATGCAATTTCAGTATAAAGGCAGAATGCAATGGTGTCCATCTGCAGGCTAATAGTAAACAAAAAAAGTTAAATAAGACTTAATATTTTCATGGGTTGTATTTGATTACAACATAGCTATATTTCACTAAACCTCGAATCAAAATAATTGCTAGTAATCTGACGCTAGGAGTTTCGAAAAAATACTGTTAATTTGGTAATGCACGTCATTAGCTGAAAGTTTAAAAACTCGAGGCTTGACTTGATGTTCATTTGAACGATACCATACATAGGAGATTCATGAATCTCAGTTGCTCTTACACTCAAGTTCTAACCTCCCTAATTGCGGCACAAGTTATAATATTTTTAATATAGCCAAACATCTTCACCTAAAGATTCTGTTTCTGTATAATAATTTTACTTTCAACCTGCACCTGTTTTTAGGGTTTCGTACCTCAAATAGAAAAAAACTGAACTCTTATAGGCTCACTCGTGTGTCTGTCTGTCTGTCACAGACAATTTTCTCCGAATCTAATGGACCGATTAATTGAAATTTAGTACACATATGTATTTCTGTGACCCAAATACGGAAGTTTAGTAAATTTTGAATATGGGGGTCACTTTTGGGGGAAAATAAGAAAAAAAAAATAGCAAACTGTACCGTGTCACCGTGTGACATATCAAATGAAAAGGCTTGTTGCGAGGATCTCAAATATTTTATTTTTATATTTTTTTAATAAATACATTTAAAGATATTTAAGAAAATTGATGATAATTTACCATTATATTATAGGTACCCTTTATCTCCGAATTTACTGAGCGTTAAATTTTGAAAAATATACAGACAACGGTTCTTTACTCATAGATTACAAGAAAACCTATAAGAAGTCTATGGCCTTAAAATAACATGGTAAATCTCTCAAAATTGTGCGTAAAAACTTACATTTACAGTTGGAATGTATAGGAGAACATGTTTTTCAACTACAGTGTTAAGTTTGTATTTGAGATAAATCCATCCCAACTACGGAACCCTTAATTGTGCGTGGTCCGACACGCACTTGGCCGGTTTTTTTTTAAGATGAAGAGGAACTGACATACATTCTCAAAAGATAAACCGGAATTAGTAGTAAAGAAAACAGTTAGCTATTTATACAAAGTTTAAAAGTGAATAATGGCAAAGATTATATGTTACAAGCAATAAATAACAGTTAGATACGAGAGATAATGAAAAAGCTCGCGTTTTTGTTACTGTTTTACAACTAGGAATAATAATAAAAAACAGAATTTTTAGAAACATAATTAATATTCACTAACATAATTAAACTCAGCTAGAGTTTCTTCCTAGTGAAGCATGAGATGAGGTCACAAATCTACGTGCGATTCAGGCTGGAGTACCTCAGGGCAGTGTCCTGGGTCCAACCCTGTGGTTGGACCCAGGACACTGCCCTGTTATTTACTGCTACACTTTTGCTAATATGGCCATATTGGCTACTGAAGCCTGCCTGAGAGAGGCCTCTTCAAAACAGCAACACAACCTCAATGAACAATAAAAGCTAATGAAGCAAAGTGTGACCTTAAATGGCATAGAAGTACCCCAAGGTCACACGATACTTTAAAATATACCTTAACAGATGGCTTACATGGAGACACCACATATTCATCAAACGCAAAGCCCTAGGGCAAAAACATATACTGGATGATCAACAACAAATCCCAAAAGTCTCTGGAAAGCAAACTAGTTCTATAAAAATGCATTTCCAAGCCTATCTGGTGCTATGGTATCCAACTTTGGGGAACTGCAGCGAAGTCCAACATCGAAATCCATCAATAGTTAATGCACCCTGGTTAGTCACAAACGAGAGAATTCACAAGGATCTGAAGAAAAAAAATGGTAATGAGAAAATCAAACCAATCCACCCAAATCAACTGGCAATGGAACATATGTCAAACCCAATAACCTTCACAAGACTAAAAAGAAGGGGCACCCCAGGGCTAACTAAATAAATACAACCACCATGAATGAATATGTAGTATAGATCGGATGAGGCAGTGGCTTCAGAGATCCTGTAACCATCATCTACCTATCGCTGACTGTCCCAGGACAGATTGCAATAAACAGAAGGAAATAATAATAAAAACAGAATTTTAAACCCCATTAAACACCCACCCAACACCAATATCGTTCTGAATATGATAGCAAATAGGTTGGACTGTCCTTATGTACGACACTGCTGTGACAGACAAGTTATATATAGTGTCGCACGTAAAAGACTACTGAAATGATTAAGAGCTAATTAATTAATTACGATCGAATGTAATTTGAATTTAATGTATCCAATTTGTGTGTTGATGTTGTATTTATTCTTTTGTTTTTATTTATGTGTGAGTTTGTCTCTTGAATAATTTAATTTAAAGATGCTTTCTAATATAGGTTATATGGTACCTGAAATAAAAGTTTTTTTTTTTTGATTTTATTCCATCAGGGATTATTACATGGCACTGCATGCCGTACCCCTCAACAAAATGACTAATTACCAGCTAAACTGTAGGTATCTTAGCCTCAGCACACGCATTAAAACACATTAAAGCTTTTTCATTTTATTTCGAATCGGCAAGTCCAGTTTTTATCAAGATGCAAGAGCCCGCATCATTATGTGCCAAAAAACATGTACGGGTCGACGGACTCTCCAGGACTGTAGCAATCAAAAGCATGAGAGCATGTACAGACAGCAACACAGAAAAGAAATATTTCATACAGAAATCAAGACATAGGTACAAAAATGGTCAAGGTAAAGCCGTGGTCGCATGCCTGTATACCATGTTGGTGCCAGGAACACCTACAAAATTATAATGGCATGCGACGACGGCTTTACCTTGACCATTTTTGTACCTATGTCTTGATTTCTGTATGAAATATTTGCTTGTTTCGTACTTTTTAGATCATTTTATTTTCCCGTGGTCGGGTTACAGTTTTTTGTTAAACTTTATTTTTTATTTTATACTTTTCCGTTTTTACACTTGCTAAACGTTACAACAACGTAAATAAGAGTAATTCAATAGGTCAGTAATTAACCTATTTTAAATTCCAATAGCAGTGCATAGTGCTTTAGACGAAACCATAGCGCGATTTATTTCGACGCCAACACCATACTCAGAAAGTTTTGCGACTAACAGTTTTTGTCCATGGGACACTGGCTAGTTTTGATGTCGATTAAAACTATGACTATTTATTTAAAAAAAAAACACAATATTCCAAATACGAAATTCCCGCCACATTTTTTTACGAGCAAAATCAAATACTCTGTCTCACTGAAAATTGAATTTACAACGAGAACATTTTCGCGCTATAATTTTGTACGATTTCAAATGTCGACTAAAACCAGAAGAATCATTTGAAAGACTTCGAATGATGTTCATAGACAAAAGCCCTTCTAAAGCGACTGTTTTCCGCTGGTTCAACGAATTTAAGCGTGGTCAAGTAACTTTGGCGGACGAAGAAAGAAGTGGCCGTCATGGGGCTATGACGGCTGTTACATAAGAAAACGTGCTGGCTGTGAAAAATTAAATTTAAGAGAATAGGCGAATTACATATGAAGAGAATCAGCATATATTGCAGATTGGATCGGGAAGTGTACATGAAATTCCACACGGGCATCTTCAGGTAAGGAAGATAGTTTCACTCTGGTTACCGCACATTCTAACGCAGGCTCAGGAGGTTCGGGTAGAATGGTGCCGAGACATGATAGCAAAATTTGAAGCAGGCTCGTCTCGACGCGTTTACGATTTCATTACGGGTGATGAATCATGGATTTGTCATTTTTATTCCCCAAAATAAAAAATCAACTCAAGGGAAAACAGGGATTAAAGAGGTGTCTGATGCGGACTGGAATATGTGTAATGAAAATTGGTTAAGACGCATGAAACTGTGTATAGACGCCAATGGAGAGTTATTTGAAAAGATTTAATAAAAAAAAAATATAACCTGTAGTATATTTTTTTTATTACCTATCGCAAAATTTTGTGAGTGCCCCATGTATAAATATTAATATTTCGTTGTACACAGGGCTACACATCAAGTTATAAATTTCCAGTATTAGCTGACCTCGCATTGTACGGAAATCCTTTACAATACCAGATCAGCTTAAACTGGAAATGTATAGCTTGATGTGTAGCCGTGTGTACTTTTTTCTTCATAGAGGAATTGAGGATGGAATTACAAACCGTTACTATTTATTAAGATTTGATTAACTGCACGTTGGTATCATCTTGCGATACTACGTCGCACAGTCTCACTTTTGCTTGTTTTTAACAATTTAAACATATTTATTTACTTTGAAAGTATAACATTATTTACATATTTGTAATGTGCTCGTCAAGACCTTTCTGTTGGTACCAAACATGTCATGATCATCGCATTTTAATTTTTTTCGAGGTTAGAAATTTACGTGTAAAATCTACCATATTAAATTTATGGAAAATTTATATAGCCTATGTCACCTGGACTATTATTACAAATCTATTGATACCTCATTCATCAAAATCGGTTCAGTAGTTTAGACGCTACGGTGGAACACACGTAAAAGCAAACATACATACATACATACATACAAACATATAAACATACATACATAGACTGCTAAAATCATAACCCTTCCTTTTGGCTTTGCCGTAGTCGGGTAAAAAATTAGCTAGATGAGTTCGGCGTTTCCTATCGACTACTCTAAGAAAGGCAGAAACAAACTCAGATGTCAGTCTCTTTTAAAGTCCAGACATAATCTTGGTCAGGCCATATGAGGACCATGTAGATTACTGTCTGAAATGGTATTTTGAGGAAAGAACCATATAGATTTGTAGTGGTCGAGTCATTGCAAGCATTTGTCAGTTATAGCTCAACTCGTTATGTTCTTCCTGTGGCAAACTGTTACCATATGAGGATATAAACAACACAATTTTTCTTAAACTAAGATTACACAACGTTCTGTAATATTGGAGCAGTTCTCTTTTGTTCACATTTCCCCTAAATTCTACAAATAAAAATGTATAATAAGTGAAATAAATTAATAATGGATGGTGAACAGGGTCTGGTGATGGAGCAGAAAAGAAAAATAACGAAATGTTTGTGTCGAGGGTTTTTTATTGATTTCTGCTTGTTGTTGACTGTACCTTACTTATGATCTTTAGTGCAAAACGAATTCTTCAAACCAGTTGAAGCCCGTTTCAAAAACAAAAAATAAGCTAGAGCGAGATTCGGGAAAAAAGGTACAGGAGGTATTGGACCTAACCCAAGCACACTAATTAAAAGTAAATAATTAAGTATTGAAAAGCCTTTTAAAGGTTACAAGATCTTATCAGACCGACCGCGATGTAATACGTTTGACTTGATCATACATAATAGGCCCATGGACAGCATAACAACTCTGACACCAGGTTAATCACTAGCACCCCAGAGGATCATGGCCATCCGGCTGGTCCGGGGATACCGCACGGTCTCCGGTGAGGCGGCAAACCTCCTTGCCGCCATGGGATCTGGAGGTAAAAGTCCTCGCGCACATTTGGGAATGGCGCGAGGAGGCGAAACGCCGGGGCTTAACTCCACTGCCGCGAGAAATCACGGCACAGCGGACAGAGCTCCGGCGGGATCTCTTGGCGTCATGGAGAGTGCGATTGTCGCAACCCAATGAAAAAACAAAAAATCCCCTCTTTGAGGAGTGGCTAGAGAGGCGCCACGGTGTCTTCACCTTCCGCCTGACAAAGGTCCTCACCGGACACGGTTGTTTCGGGAGGATCCTGTTCCGGATAAGGTGGAAGTAAACGCCCGGGTGTCACCATTGTGTGGATCGCCCGAAAGACACAGTGGAGCATACGGTGGAGGTCTGCCCGGCTTGGGCGGAGCATAACCGTGTTTTCGTGGAGGTGATTAGCGGCGGTGATCTCTCGCGTCCGGCCCTTGTCCAGGCCATAGTACGGAGAAAGAGGGCATGGGAGGCCGTCACCATCTACGAAGCAGTAATGCTCGGGAAGGAGGAGGCGGAACTCGTGAGGGAGAGACAAATTTCGCGCCTTTAGGCCCCTATCCGCCGCAGGAGACGCCCTAGGCGTCGGGAATCGCAGGCCGATGCCCGGCCACCATAGGCGCGGGCTTGCGGACGGTGAGCAATAGGTAGCTCGCCGTCCGATAAGGACCAGGCCTGGGTCGACGGCGCGTTGTGTTCCACACGCGCCTCAAAGAGATGTCAGCAGAACTGACGGGGTCCGTTAGGGCCGATGCCTGCCGGGGTCGCGGGAAAGTCCGAAAGGGATACCGTGGCTCCTGGCAACATACAGGCAACTGAAGGAACACGGGTGGGTTTTAGTCAGTAAGAATCTGACACGCCTTTCCGCTCTGCCCAGAGCGGGAGAAGTTACATGTTAAAAAAAAATATTGTCATTAACCACACGAAAAGAAGAAAAATACGTAACTAGGTACGTACAAATTTGGCCCACATTGTTCACTTCTAGAGTTTTACCAAATATATATTAATATGCTTGATTGTACTCATGTACTGAATATAAGAGAGTGCACAGTCACCGCAGATCCAGCTATTATGAATAATAGCAGAATCAGTCAGCTAACAATCGTTAGGCGGCTGAAGCATGGCACCATCATAGCGGTACATTATTACAATGGTATGACAGGTCTCCATTAATGCACACGATCATGCACATGACAACTCACAAGCACGCACGATATTGCATTGCTTATATAATTCTTAAATACCGAAGTCTAGAGTTTTTTGTAACAACACATAACTTTGTTGTTAATTTTGAACTGGATCAAAAAATGCCTACTGAAAGCAAAACGATCAGTTTAAAAAAAGTACCGGTAAGAACGGTCCGTTATAAAACTTTTTCTTTCGCTGACATGTTGACTTCGCGAACCCAATTCATAGTTCATAGTTCTCAATTCCTGTTTATAAAAAACAATAATATCTTATACAGTTAAACCGGTTAATGCAAACATCTAAATCGCAAGCAGAGCTCAGAATAAATTTGATCACGGTCAAGAACAGTGTTATATAAAAAACATAATGAAGAATAAAATAATATTTTTAACATTTTTATATTTATTACAAAAAGGTTATGCAAGTTCTAATTATGATGATGACTCTTATGTGTCGATTGATGAAGAAGAATATGCGAGATCAAGTGCATGTAAAGGCTTCTGTGATGAAAATAGTAATAGAGCAAAAAGGTCTAATTCTCCGGTGAAGAGTCGGATTGTAGACGCAATGATGAGCACTCAGATATTACCTTTGAGACCAGATAAACCAGACGTGTTTGACTTTTTGAGGGATCAATATGAACTACCTAAGGGTGAGTACGCATTTTTATTTTGTGAGTACGACTTCAAAAAAGTTCTCAATTTAACTGTTTTTTTTTTTTTTTGTATATTGGTTACGTGATTACTCCGCCAAATATTTATTGATTTTGATGATTATTTTTTTGATCGGTAGGTCATACTTCAGAGGTGGTCCCATATAAATTTGATTAACTTTGCATGGGTAGTTTTTGAGTTAGCTTCAATAATACGTATTTTTCCCATTTAGTCTATGTGGATGATGTTAAGGGTAAGTTTTTATCCAGTGCGCAAACTTTAACACGTGACTTTACTCATCATTATGAACAACTTGTACTATCGGACCAAACCTGAAATCGCGAAAAAAATCAGCTGTTCCCTACATTTATGTTCGCGTAACTCGTCAAAATGTAGGGAACAGCTGATTTTCTTTTTCGCGATTTCTGGTTAAACGTTGAAACGAGTTGCATAGTGAAATTTAGTACAACATTATAATTTGGATGATATTATGGTTACTATGACACTGGCTGTTTTAATGTTGGCAATAAGCTAACTGTTTCAGAAACTTTTTTAGAGGATTTATAGCATGGGTGTAGATAAAGGTTGTTATTCTCTTTAATCTTGTGTTAAAATTAAAGTGTTCACTAAAAATAGAAGACTCGTTTTAAATTTGAGACATTTGACCGGTTCTAATAAATTAAAGCAGCATTGAATGTCATGTGTCAACATTAATTTCAAGAGTCTCCTATTTCATTTTGCAAATAGTAGTATGACAATCAGCTTGTAAACATTCACGGCTCACTGCTTAGCTCAGATTCCAAGTCCCCAACAACCCTACGCCAGTGCTGTAGCTTTAATCACCACAACAGGTATACAACGTGTAACGTTAAATGCGCAAAACCTGAAATAATTTGATCAGAATAACGAGCAGAATCAATTGAACCACTTTTAATATAGGTCACATTTTTCAAAAAATCTTCGTTAAAAACGTTACCGTGTCTATTTTTATTAATAGGTCAAGCCATCACATGCGCAAACCCGCCAAAATAGGTAAACAGACACAAATTGTTGTCGACCAATTTAAATTTTCTCATACGCGGGATACTAATAGCTTTTATTTCAATGCAAATACGAATCTTACGAACTAAAACAGAACATAAAACCTTTACAATTTTTTTATGACTTTTTTTCTCTCTGAAATAGGTCAATTGAATTAAAAATCAATTGGGGTGTCTGAGGTTTTGCGCATTGAACGTTACACGGTGTATAGAGATATCAGTCGCTGTTAATTCAGCAGGCATGAGGACTCTGCTGCACGAAATTGTGACAATTCCTCATTATACATATTCTCACATGTATATTCTTACTGTAGTTTTCTTAGGATAAACTCGGTTTCTCAAGTAGGTACTCGTTATAATAAGTGCCTTCATCTAACGGTAAATAAGTCTTTACAAAGGAAAACGACTGCGATGTCAATGAACTTGAACTTAATGTTAAGGCTAATACATTTATGATGCATGATAACGGAGGATTTAATTCTTTTATACGGTTTTCCGTCAGAGAAATATCCCGGTTTAATAAGTCTTGTCGACCCGTGTCGACAAGACAGCGGCAGACGCGGCGACGGCTGCAGTTGCCTCTGCAATTGACCCATGTCGCTCGTGTGTATGAGCACTAAGTGCCGGTATTTGATAGGGTCAACGACATGCGCCAGCGTAGTTATTAAGTATTTTAAGGAAAAGTTTTTGTACCTAAGTGTTTTGAATTTCTAGGTAGGTAGCGGCCAAGTTCATAGACGATAAAACGTATACAGAAAGAGTTTTTCCGCAGCCGCATGTCATCGCCTAACTACTTTTTTTAAAATGAATTCCTTGTATTGGACCTAATATAAGTAAATTAGAGGTTTATTCGACAGATGGACATTAGAATGCGAAAGCTTTTAAAAATACGAGAATTGCCCCTTTGATTATATTTTATTTAGGTTTTGTTTTAAACATGTATAATTACGAACAGGGAGTATGTAAGGAGCGCTGTTAGTGGCGTTCTAGTTTCTGCCTACCCCCATGGGAAGAAAGCGTGAGTTTGTGTACATTACTATACTCCATTTGAAATAAGATTAGACATTTATATAAACCTTTTTTACAGTCCGTTCAAGCGATTTTGACTCAATTCTTCAAACACACACACCCCCACACACACACCCACGCACACACACCCACACACACCCACGCACACACACCCACACACACCCACGCACACACACCCACACACACCCACACACACACCCCCACACACACACACACACATTCTTCATTCTTCTTTTTTCTTTAATTCTTTATTCTTCTTCTTTTTTTAAATTTTTATTAATGTATGTTTTGGTAATGGGTGTTATTTACCTGAAATAAATGAATTTTATTTATTTATTTGTTTTAAATGTCTAATCTTATTTCAAATTGAGTATAGGCATGCAGCTTTCTATTTTTGTCTAGTTTTATTTATAGCCATGGAAAAAGCCGCAAATGCTAACAATTTTATAATATGTATATCAAATGCACACGTGGATCAATCAAGGAAGTAAATTCCTTGGTCACATTTATCAAAGTCATTTAGCGTATTTAATGGACTAAAACATTAATATAATTCAATCTATCAACCATAATACAAAACTGGTATATGCGAAGGTTAGGTATAGCACAAACTGGAGATTTTTGATCAGGTAATATTTTATATTATTATTTTCTCAAAGGGATTGGCGTCATTCGTCGTCAGTCGAATGACGCCAATATAAAATTATTTTTAGATATGGCAGCAATAGTTCACACCCTTTATTTAATTTTAATTAGTGCGGTTATCACGTATACACGGTTAGGGTTACCATTTCGCAATTTACCAGATATTTGAAAAATAGTCTCTCACTTTTAATTAGTAATCATTGAATATTTTTTATTAAAATAAGTAAACCCCTTATTTCGAAAAGTCCGGACTGGGGGCCAAAAAGCCGGACTTGTCCGGACAAACCCGGACGGATGACAACCGTATACACTGTGTGACTGTGGACTACTACCACAATATTTAATTTACTAGGCAATGGTCAGGGACACCGGGCACAGGTCTTCCCAAGTTTACGCATTGATAGACTTATCAAGAAAATGATAAAGCAAATGTAGATACTTTGATAAATAACTTTTTTGGGCCATCTTCCGCCTTTCCTTTCATAACCTTTCCAAATATTTAAGCTATCGCTTGCCTAACATTAATAAGTATAGTGTGTGTACAGTTAGCTGCAGAGAAAAATCACCCCCTAGCAATGTATTTTTACATTGCTAGGGGGTGAGATTTCTCTGCACAGCAGCTGACTGTACCTACTGACTGTGGTAAATAATAACAAGAATATTATAATTGAAGAAGTCGAACCGGTTCCCACACCTACTTTGCTTAATTGCCTTTTTTAGTGTCTATTTCAATTTTTAATGAGTAAATAGATAATATACGGAAGGGGAAGAGATCAAGGGACCTTGTAAAACAGCAAGTGAAATAAGTAGGAAGTCAAATATTGTGCGTCGGAGTGCGTTTAACCAATTGGATTTTATGATCTTGAAAATAAATTATTTAGATTTAATTTTCTAATCACATAACATAACATCACGCCTGAATCGGAAGGGTTAGGCAAAGATGTACGTGTCATAAAGTACACACGGCTACATATCAAGCTATACATTTCTAGTACAACCTGTTCTCGCATTATACGGAAATCCTATACAATGCGAGATCAGCAGAAACTGGAAATATCGACTGTAGCAATTAACATTGTCGGATCTACATTTTTGCGATTTTTGAATTTATAATTTATTCTAAGACCTTTAAAGCAATAATTTAAAATCGCAAAAATGTAGATCCGACAATGTTAATTGCTACAGTCGATTTATAAGCTTGATGTGTAGCCGTGTGTACCCACAGATTTTTTAATCGTCGGCGTCGTTTCAAAAATGGAAATCATAAATTGTAAATAAATTAAAACAGCAGTTTTTATTCATTCTGAAATATTGAATATACTTGTCACATTAGCATTGCTAAATTACGAGATAAAACATTATTTTTACACAAATATTTCCAGAAATACGAAATAACACTAATTAATAATTAAATCTTCAGTAAAAAAATATGCTAGACCAACAAGTGCATAATGAGTGATTAATGTATAAATAGATTGAAAACTGAATATTTTTCCTTATTTTTTGCGAAGAGCTTCTCTACATCTTGTGCATACCTTGTTATAAATCTGGCCAACAAAGTTACACCAGTGGAGAGTGGGTTCCGTGGGCATGCATATCCTTAGAAACAATGTTTACGAGCTAGTATGATATCATGGACAGTGTTTTAATTGTTCATATTAAATTAATAGCACCATAAAGCGCTGAGAAGGCGATGGACAATTTGTACGCGACGCCGACGATAGAACGTGCGGAAATCTATGCTATAACGCACACGTAGGACAATTAGACTGCCGGGATTTCCATACGTTCTATCGTCGCGGACAAATTGTCATCATCTGCTAAGCGCTTAATTATGTCTGTGCCGTCGTCGTACGGAAGACACAGGTATCAAATAAATTGTCTAATCAAAATCATCATGCCTGGATGCAAAATCGTGTCCAAATCTTATTAATAACATCAAACATTTCTATAAATTCCAGGTTTCAAAGGACCTCTATCGGAATACGACTTCATCGTCGTAGGGGCAGGATCCGCGGGAAGCGTGCTGGCGTCTCGTCTAAGCGAGGGTCGGAAGGCGTCGGTGCTGCTCATCGAGGCAGGCCGTGGGGAGTCGCTGCTGACCGACGTACCAATCCTGGCACCGCTGCTCCAACAGACCGATTATGTGTGGCCTTATGTTATGGAGTATCAGCCAGGAGTTTGCACGGGTAAATGTTGGGATTTTTTAATTACATTTTTTTATTTTGAACACTAATTTTTTTTAATCACCGCTTATTACTAATGATCGTCCAGGAGGCTATTTTATAAATGAATTAAATGTTATAAACCTTCATATTAAGAATGCTTGCCAGGCGATCGCATAGTGAATATCTCGGTAACGGTGTAAGCTAGACGGGCGCGGAATCACCCTCTAACGCGTTGCGGGTAATCCTGAGTTGGCACGAACGTAACAACCCGATGCGACCCGCAATTTCAAAAAACGACTGCACGTAGTTTCTTAGGCGATGATTAGTACAATACGGCCGATATAACTTGGCAGGTCTGAACAGGCACTTTTGCGCGTGTTCTCTCACTCAAACTTGCCTCACCATTTGGTTCCTAAAAAATGTACTGCGCAGCCCTCTACGCGAAGTTCGGAACTGCCAAGTTACATCGGCCATATTGTACTCTAGAGTTGATAAATTTGACTTAATAAGTATTCCTCGATTCGCGATTTAAAATTGGCATTCTTGGCAAGGTAGGCAAACTGCCTTTGCGAGTGTGGTGGTTATGATATTTTATGATAAGTTACTTCCTTTGTATTGTTGTCCGATTTGTAACTTATGCACACAGTGCCTATTCGTTCCTGGAATTATGTGACCCTGAGCTCATTGAGTCGGGAAGCTAATCGTGAGTCAAAGCAAAAACTGTGTGCGTAAGTTATTTGTCAAGCAACGTTAAAATTATTTCCACTGAGTAGCACTCAATGGAAATAATTTTGAGAGCCATACCAAAATCTTCAAATACTTTCTTAGTTCAATTCTGGATTCTGGATGTTTTCAGGGATGGTGGATGGGAGGTGCTTCTGGCCGAGAGGCAAGGCAGTGGGTGGTTCAAGCGTGGTCAACTACATGATCTACACCAGAGGCTTGCAGAAGGATTGGGACAGGATCGCCGCCGCCGGCAACTATGGATGGTGAGCCTACACATGAAATAATTTTGTTAATAATTATAAATAGTACTTACTTTATCAAAATACGGATGTGAGTGAATGTCTGTGAGACTGTGACGTACCTGAAAAAAGCAAATTATGTTTTCAGTCATTTATCGTTTATAATTACAACAAAAACGGACGGAGCCAGAAAGAGAGGATTCTCTCTTTTTGTTGTTTAACCGTCTTCCAAAATGGAGGAGGTTCTATATTCGTCTGTATGTTTTTTTTTGTATGTCCATAGATATTTTCGTCATATGTGGACCGATTTTGAAAATTCTTTTTTCTTAATATCTGGATGACCGGTTTTTTTTAACGACGTTTTCTAAAAATGAAACCTAGCTAGATCCCCTGCATACTAAATTTCATGAAAATAGTTGGAGCCGTTTCCGAGATTCAGATTATATATATACATATATAAAAGAATTGGTCGTTGAAAGGTATTAGATTAACTTTGCTGGGGTAGTTTTTGAGTTAGCTTCAATAACACGTATT
Organism: Agrochola lychnidis; assembly: GCA_963680765.1. NCBI lineage: Eukaryota > Metazoa > Arthropoda > Insecta > Lepidoptera > Noctuidae > Agrochola > Agrochola lychnidis. The sequence goes on along the minus strand of OY796868.1, from coordinate 7,747,758 downwards.
TTTAGGGTTCCGTACTTCAAAAGGAAAAAACTGGCCAAGTGCGTGTCGGAACACGCACTATGAAGGGTTCCGTAGTTGGGATAAAATTATCCCAAGACCAATCCCATTCTCCCTTAAGGGATGTATTTTTTTTTTTTTGTCGTCGTTAATAATAATGTGTACCTATGCCAAATTACAGCTTTCTAGTAGCAGACGGACGTGGCGAAACTATAAGGGTTCCTTGTTTTGTTGACTACGGATAGAAAATAGCCATTTATGCGACATATTTTACTACTCGTAAGACATCTTTCTTCTCAGAGCAGTCAGCTAGAAAACACCGAACTCATCTAGTTTTAAAAACATAATTTAATTTTGACCTGTAAAAATGTTTTTTTATATCAAACTAGCTGACCCCGGCAAACGTTGTTTTGCCAATTATTTGTTTGGGGTGGACAACCCTTATCACTTAGGGGTATGAAAAATAGATAGTAGCCGATTCTCAGACCTACTGAATATGCATATAAAATTTGTTAAAAATCAGTAAAGCCGTTTCGGAGGAGTAAGGTAACTAACATTGTGACACGAGAATTTTATATATAAGAAGAAATTTTATCCATTGCAGGTCCTACAATGAAGTGATGCCATATTACATAAAGTCTGAACATGTGAATCTGAAAGGACTCAACAACTCGCCGTGGCATGGACGCGACGGAGAACTACCCGTAGAAGACGTGCCATTCAGGTCATTATCAGCACGCTGTCACTTTTTATTGTACGCAATAGATTACTGTCGTTATCAAGAACCACACAAATATTCGTCATAGATACGAGCATGATAAGCGCTAAACATATGACTCGGTATGACTGTACTCGAACTATCAATACTTACTAAAAATATTTGGATACAGCAAATATTTAAAATAAATAAGTATTTGTCTACGACACGATCAATCAGAATACGTAGACGGAACTTTTTGATAACAAGATTATTAGTCGAGCTCATCTTTTATTGCGGTTTTTATGTAGTCAGTGATATGATGGCCCAGATCTTAAAATAGAAATTATTTCATCTGCCGAACGGTAGCAAGTTAATAATATTATCTTAGCTCTTTTAAATGTCAGGAGTTTTAATGTATATTTTTTTGTTTGTTACAGATCTAAGCTATCCAAAGCATTTTTAGATGCAGCGAAATTGTATGGCCATCGCAGAGTAGATTACAACAGCCCAGATTCATTTGGATTTAGTTATATTCAAGCAACCCTCAGTAAAGGACAACGTGCCAGTAGCGCCAAAGCGTTCCTTCATAAAAACAAAAAAAGGCAGAATCTGCACATATTAATTACGAGCCGAGCTACTAAAGTTATTATTGATCCTGTCAATAAAAACGCAGTTGGCGTCGAATTCCATAAAAACGGACGAGCGTACCAAATTAGAGCCAATAAAGAAGTGATACTGTCTGCTGGTCCCATTGAATCACCTCATTTGTTAATGCTTTCTGGAGTAGGACCTAAAGAACATTTAAAATCCTTCGGAATTCCTGTGATACAGGATCTGAAAGTAGGCGAATCGTTGTATGACCACATTTCTTTTCCTGGTTTAGCTTTTACGTTGAACCAGACGAGATTAACGTTAGTCGAAAGGAAAATAGCTACAGTACAGACCGCAGTCCAGTTTGACCATTACGGTGACGGTCCTATGTCTTCCTTGGCCGGAGTTGAAACTATTGGATACATCAAAACCAATATATCCAATGAAATTGGCGACTACCCTGACATAGAATTACTAGGATCTTGCGCTTCTTTAGCTTCAGACGAAGGCAACATTGTAGCCAAAGGAATTCGTATGGCTGACTGGTTTTACAAGGATGTTTATAAATCAATAGAAGACGTCGAAAGCTTCACTGTACTGTTCATGCTGCTGCACCCGAAATCTAAGGGTTATTTACAGCTGCGATCTAAAGATCCCTACGATCAACCTAAGCTCTACGGCAATTATTTAACTCATAGACAGGACGTCGATACAATGATAGCCGCAATAAGGTATATTATCAAACTTGTGGACACGCCACCATTCCGAAAATACGGAGCGACATTACACACGAAGAAGTTCCCTAACTGTAAAAAATTCAAATTTGACAGCGATGATTATTGGGAGTGCGCTATACGAGCAGTGACTTCGACGCTCCATCATCAGATAGCGACGTGCAAGATGGGTCCACCCACAGATCCTGACGCGGTGGTAGACCCAGAACTGAAAGTGTACGGCGTGAGCAATTTAAGAGTGGTCGACAGTAGTATTATACCGAGGACAATAGTGGCTCATACTAACGCACCAGCCATCATGATTGGGGAAAAGGCAGCCGACATGATCAAAAGAACTTGGAACTTGTACTGAAATAAATAAGTTAGTGCCAGGTGCAGTTTGTCGGGGTTACATAATTGAGAGTTTTATCTCAATTAAACAGCGCCGATACTACATATGTATATAAAAATGGAGTCAGTCACGAAACCAAATGTTGTCTTTTATCAAGACAAAACTTTTGAATTGAGATAATAATGACTATAATAATGACTATAATAAATTCATAAATTCGTGTTCATATAGCAGCTAGGTAATTAGTGTTTAATGTTATTTTAATAGATTTTCGTCTGTAAAATACGTAATATTTATTTAATGAATAAATAGTTTTATAATACTTATTAAATATAAAAATATCTAGATTTTATGAGGTATTTTCTTTTGACGATCCCAAATAATAAATGCTTTTTGAAGCTAAACTTCTTAGGCGGTCGAGAGTTGTGAGTGAAATTTCGAGGACGCATCGCTTTTAGGCACATTTCGTTAAATGAGAAAGAAGAAAGATATAATTCTCTCCGTCTCTCACACTAAATCTCTCATATTGTTTTTTTTTTAAGAAGTTTCTCTTCTATCACGTGTACGGTGCTGCACGCGCAATTTTTTTGTTTTTTTCTCACTTAGGTAGCGCCTAGGATGACTGTAAAAAATTGAACGAATTTTCAATTCAAGCGAATTGAAATAGAAAATTGTTTTCCGCATAAATTGTAGCTCATGTTTGTGCATTGTAGCTTGTAGCAATTGTAGGAAAACGATGTAATAGTCGTGAAATAGGTGGGAAAAAAAAACTCAAGGTGAATTATTATGATGAATGACAAAACTATTATAATAAACCTCAGTACCTACATAACGTGTATTACAATCTCTGTTCATCTAGTTTTCTCAGAACAATTTTTGTCAACGACATGAGCGTAGGCCCTTCGACCTCTTGCGAGTTGCGACCAAGCTAGACCATATCTGTATATTATATGAGTTCTTCTTCTTTCTCTGTAATTCTCTCCCACCACTCTTTATGTATAAGATGCGATTTTAAATAAGTACTCATTTATTACCAAACTATCCTTTGCGGAAACTGAAAACAAGATTTTGCTCGACTTGACGTGGGCATTACCGTACCTCCAGATTCCTGGTTACGAAGGACGTGTTCGCATTTGATATGATCAATGTCGATAATTATTAATATTTGTGAAATAACTCGTCTTTGATAATTGGATACTTATTTACCATATTTGCGCAATGCGCGACCACGTAAATTATTCATTAGGCCAAGCAAAAATACATAATAGAATACAATCGATCAATAAGTACAGCTAGTAAGTATAACATACTGATGCAATTTTCCCCAATAGTTTAAGTATAGGTAAGTCAGTCCATACAAGGCACCGGTAAGTCACAGTAATAATCCCAACGGCAATACCTAAGCCTGTATTGTATTCGTTTTTTATTATTTTCCTCATCGCCAGACGTCATCTATAAAATGCTCACTGTGCTGGTATTTGAAGACTCCAGAAAAACTAGATTTTATGACCTTCCTAGCTAAAAATAAAATACGATCTCCGTCTGACGAATTCGTTTATTTTTTAATTAACTTAATTGGTGGGCGAGCCCGTAGTGATGACCGCTGCATATGCAAGGCAAGGGCAAACTCAGTTTTATAGCATAGCATCCAGCCGACCCAATTGTTAAAACAATGTAAGTACTGTAATCAAACTGAGTACAGTCGTCTCTAATAGCCTATTGTATTATCTATTTAGAATTTTAGGTCGTTTGAGCTTTCAGAGAGTTTGAAATTGGGGCCCAAACCGGAACCCCTCGTCTGTTCGACGTAGGTGTCCGTACCGTGAGCCTATTGTCAGTGCCTCTGAGTCTTGTCACCTTATGTGTTGAGAATAGTATTTGTAAACAATATAATGTAACTAAATTATGAAACACACTGACCTAACGTCTGTCAGGTTAACATTCACGTACACGTATCTTGCTCACAGATCCTGCCGGATCCCCCTCCCTTAACACTAGCACTGTCTCGTAGACAGAAACACTCTGACAGAAAAGGGGAGAGCTCACATTCAGTGGGAGAGCAGAGCACATAGTTCAACGTAGATAGAGATCTAAGTTGATCTCTGTTGATCTATTAAGTACGTGGACCAACCATTTGGCCATTTGGTTGGCCATCATTGAGATTCAATGTAAACATTGGTTCGCCATGATCTGTGTGGTTGTACTTTTGTAAAACTAAATATTATCCAATAAAATCCCAATTAAACTTAAGGACGCTATCACATTTTTCCACTAATACTTTTCAGGTACCATTTTAATCAATAAGGAGTCAAAACTGCTAGGATGTCTTGGTTTCAAATTAAGGTTACGTAATTCAGGTACCTAAACTTGAGCGAGTCCAAAATGTGATAGCGTCCTTAAGGTTGAACTAGTCGCGGGCTCGAACTCATTGGTGGGCTTGGTCAAAAAGCACGCTGTGTCACCTGGCATCGTGTCCGACAGAGATAGTATCAGTGATGAGCAGTTAGACGCTGGTCTACATGCCAAACTCTAGTTCGTACGCACACAAACACCGTTCAGAACGATTTTAGTAAAAACGAGCGCGTAAAAAATTACGAAATGTCCTTTGGAAGGTGGAGTTTTATGAAAAAACTACTGCATAAATCAATTACGAATAAAATTTATTATAATCTTCGACAATTAAGCTTTGTCGGAACGAGCTTTGTTTTGGAGATTGTGTACTTCTTTTATTACTTATTTACTCCCAAAGTTGCGTTAAAATTAGCAGGAAAAACGAATCTTTGTTGGCTCATAACTTTTTAATTGCTTTTTTTTTACTATTCTACTTCTGTACAGACAAAATTAATAACAAGACAAAACGATTTCATGTTTTACTTTGGATGTACAGACGCCAGCACATCAAGCTACCCGAAACTGTCAAATTTTCCCAATCAACTTTAAACCTTATACTTCAGCGATAAAGTTGAAAATCTATTCAATAAATTTGACAGATTGTAGTAGCCTGATGTGCTGGCGTCTGTACAATGTGTAACAGTGGAGTAAAACCCCCCCGAAAGGAGATGTTTCATTTTCGGCCATAAAGTGTACGTTAATGTAAAAAAAGGAAAAAATTCCACGAATTGAGGAAAAATATTCTTTCCTGTTTATTCCCGTGATTACTTTGGCACAAAAAATAATAGTTTAAGAAATTACTGCCATATTCTATTCATCATGGCGCATACTGCTTTCGTCCAGAAATCATGTTACATTTTAACATAATAATATCACGTAGACGTCATTTAAATAAATATGAAAGGCATGTATTTCTGTACTATATTAAGATAGCCATCTTTTACAACTTTTTTGATTAATTAGAAAGTGTGATTCATCATAAAAATAAAAAACTGCTTTTGTGGATTGTAGATTTGTAGGTACTTCTATTTGTAGGTACTTCTGGACGAAAATGGCTAGCTGTCGATGGTCGTATTTCTCCTGACAAACGTCAAACATTTTCGGTTTTTATTTTGTGCCCAAAAAGTATTAGATATTATGGAAAAAAACAGTCTTTATTGTATTTAGGGGTTCGTTTCCCAGGTTTTCTAAAGTGTACATGTTATGGCCGGAGTCCCATACAAAAATGAAACGTCTCCTTTGTACGGAAAAAGTATCGGCTAGTTGCGCCTTAAGTGTTTCTTAGGCCAATACAATTTTATTATTATTATGTCCAGCTGCCGCCGAGTGACCGTTTCGGGGGAGTAGGCGTGCTCATAGCATGTAATGAAATACCTACTATGACCTACATAGTGATTATAATATATTCATCGTGAAATCCAACTATGAATATGTACCTACTAATTGAAATGATCTTTTATGGTCTGAGCTGATGACCCTGACTGGACTGGCTGCAAAATTTATAGTTACGCTACGAATTATATATAGGTCCATCCATCCATACTTTATTAATACTAGTAACCATGAGTATTAATAGTCACGGTTACTTGGTTAGTAGTGTTCGTACCCTACCAAGTGCAATAATAATACGTATACCGGTCCGTACTAGTTACGTGCTGCTAATAGGTATACAAAAAATATTCAATACACTGCGTTGTGCCGAAAATGTGCATATCCCTATTGACCTCTAATTTTTTTCATTGTTCTATAATAATAATTATGCTACTCGCTAAAAATATGCGCGAGCGCCGCCGCCGTCAGAGTGAGATAATTGTATATAGATGCAGTAGGTATCTAGGTATATGCTAAATGTAATTTTGGGCGTGGACTTTCAGATTTTTTTCACGTAATTTGTTTCGCATAAAACAATGTAACCTGTACTTTTTAAGGGCTTTGGTACTTCCCCTTGGCTATATGAATACTTGCACAATAGTATAGGTATTTGCAAATCTATAGATAGGCAAATACAGTGCATAACAGATCCGAGATAAGAGGTTATTTTGTTATCAGTAAGACAAAATACAAAATTTAAGATACTCAAAATTAAAGATACTATTCTTTGGTTACTTAATATGCGTCTTTTGCGTATTACATTTGAAGAACACCCGAAAAATCAGCAAAACATAACATTATCTCGTATTAGATGGTATATGACAGGCTTAACTGTATTTACCTGAAACTATTAGCGCCTCATTCGGACCCACGGTGTGTACATTGCCCATTTTTCCCTCCGAGTTCAAAGAAAACGCACAAAACAACACTTTATTTTTTACTTTTACGAAAAAAAAACAACTTTCGCGAAATCAATAAATATAACAAACAACAATGAATGAAAAGAACGAACGATGATTAAAGAATTCCATAGACACCATGCACAGACGTAGGTAAAGACAAACCTATGTAAAGTAGTGTTCATACAATCACGTGTTCCTACTGCTGAAACGCAAAGTTTTCAGGATCATCAAATTAAATTAAATTAAGCTAATGAAGCTACTGGTAGCATGTAGCATTGATGCATGGTTACGACCATGGCCAATGGTAACCCATTCACTTACAACATTTCAACGAATATTGCCTAGTTTGAGCGTTTCGGTTTCGATAAATCACACTACACAACACTACTAAACGAAGTCTACGTGCTTATTCATAGACTGTAAATCACCATGCTCTGTGGAAATCACTATTGGCTATGGTAGAATTAACGTTGTAAATGGCGGAGGCATTGTGATTGTTTGTTGAAAGAATTTGAGCTACTGATGCGAAATATCCAAAAGCAAACATAACATAAGTGATTTTATATAGTAAGTCTTCAGACAGTGCCTGTTTTTTTCTTTTAGAAAGCTTAGACGTTTAATGGGTCAGATGTTATCTTCTCTGTCATGTAATCTTTGTATTACTCACAATTTTTTTACTTCACAGTTATAGCGTGGTAATTTTATTTAGAAAGATGTCTGATACAAGTGATCTAGATCGTCAAATCGAGCAGCTAAAGAGATGTGAGATTATAATGGAGGCCGAGGTTAAGGCACTTTGTGCCAAGGCCCGCGAAATTCTCGTCGAGGAGAGCAATGTTCAGCGGGTAGATTCTCCTGTCACGGTAATTAACCTTTCACGTATCTTTACGATTGTTAAAAGATCAACATGATAATTCTACCTGTAGTTGGCATTTACAGAATTTACTTCCTAAATATCTTCTATCTCTAAATAATTGACTAGTTTCAGTTGTTGAATGTTTTCAACATACAAGACACAAAATTCTGTTTTGTTGTATTAAAGTCAGTCTGTAACTAAGTTTTGGTCTTATTAAGCTATTCCTTGTAAAAGACCAGTTAGTTTGTGTGATGCACTTTCATGTTTGCAAATACATAGCATGAAATGAAACATGTACAAACAAATATGTTCTAACAAGACATATACTATTCTCTACAAACTAGAAGTTTCTTTTATTCCTTGTTTCAGGTTTGTGGCGACATTCATGGCCAATTCTATGATCTGAAAGAACTATTTAAAGTGGGTGGTGATGTCCCTGAGACCAACTATTTATTTATGGGTGATTTTGTAGACCGAGGATTTTATTCCGTAGAGACTTTCTTATTACTACTTGCTTTAAAGGTAAGCTTATAAGACTTTTTCACAAACACATTTTGTTGTAATGGCAGATGTCTACATGATATACATAATAACAACTATGATGGTGGCAGTTACACTTCCTTCATACAACTTATGCTAAGCCAATATTCATCATTCATCCATCAATTTGCCAAATGAATCGGCATGTATAAAGTAAGTTGTAATAAGTTTTTCTTATTAATTATTATTTAGATTTATGTTAATGCCTAATTCAAGCAATCACATTGAAAAACTTGAAAAAATACACCAAACAAATCATTTTTTTTTTATTGGCTTTTCCACTAACTGTACAAAGTAAATATCCAACTAACCATTAAGTAAGAAACAAATCACTGTCCCCGGCGAATAAAATCGTAATCGTAAAAACCACATTTCACAGGAAAAATAAAAAACTGTTTTTTTGTGATAATCTTACTAACTATAGAAAAGTGATGTTTTACATACACCTTATAATCTCGTAACTTCTGAAATAAACATTTTTGATTTCATTGACAGAGTGTAATCAGACCTCTGAATATCAAATATGCAATAAAGTTAAAACTATTGTGATAGCACATTACCATTTTATTCGCCGTTGACAGCGAAATGTGTATCTAATAATCTGTTTTCTATAGGTCCGTTACCCCGACCGCATCACACTAATCAGAGGCAACCACGAGTCCAGACAGATCACACAGGTGTATGGCTTTTATGATGAATGTCTTAGGAAATATGGATCTATTACTGTATGGAGGTATGTCTAAACCTATTATCTACATTTTTTAATTTAAAAAAAATTGCAATTACTTTCAGAGATTTGTTGACAAGATAATTTAAAATGTATGTTGTTCCGGTTTCATCTAAACTAATTGCTAAACGTATCCAGTGTATCTATAAAATAATGAATCCAAATGTGAATGTATACAGGTATTGCACAGAAATATTCGACTACTTATCACTCTCGGCAATTATTGATGGAAGAATATTCTGTGTGCATGGTGGACTGAGTCCTTCAATACAGACGCTTGATCAAATCCGCACAATCGACCGCAAGCAGGAGGTGCCTCATGATGGACCCATGTGTGACCTGCTCTGGAGTGACCCTGAAGGTTTGACACAAACATGTAGAAGTAGAAAACTAGTTTATTTATATAAGATCCCCCAACCGCAGTAATGCTAATGAATTGGAGTGGAGTTCTATGTAAATGTATATGTAGTATGTTTCTGTATGCATCATTATGTAGGTAGTATGTATTTCAAATAAGTTGAATAAATTGTGAGTTTTCAATACTATAGCAGCAAGTATTTGGTCAGACAGACATCTTCACAACAAGGCAAAATATACACAGTGATAGTATAATAATGTGATTGCTGCAACTCGCATGTCTCAGCGCGTATTTTATTCGTGTTTAGATAATCACATGATCCACCCTAACTTCTCGAGAAAGACCAACAAGTCTTTATGTTACTGGCGATCTCTCTGTGATATTATAAGTTACTATTCTAATTGATTCTAGACACACAAGGCTGGGGCGTGTCCCCTCGCGGCGCGGGCTACCTGTTCGGCTCGGACGTGGTGGCGCAGTTCAATGTGTCCAACGACATCGACATGATCTGCCGCGCGCACCAGCTCGTCATGGAGGGCTACAAGTGGCACTTCAACGAGACTGTACTCACGGTGTGGTCGGCGCCTAACTACTGCTACAGGTCTTATCTAATCCATATTATGATAACTTCCAGTATAGTAAATTTAGCCCGCGAAATTTAAAATTTCTTACAATTTTTGCAAATTTCAGCATTGTTTTACGCTGTATAGTTATCAAAATTCAAAATGCGGCAATAATGTTAGCATAATAGTTAAATTAGAATCATTTCAAAACAAATAAAACTCTCGAAATTATATTTGCTCCGATACTATTTCGTGAATATATGACGATTTACGATGAAGTATCTGCTTAAATAATGTCTTGTCTGATTCGTCATGCAAGGGGCGAGACAATACCTGCTTTGGAGGACATATCTAAATCCACATTATAAAGAATATTTTTGGGGCAAAACATGGGAAAGAGTGTTTCAAGTTTTTCGCCTCGGACAATAGTTTGTTTACAACTTTATTTTATTTAAACATTTATGTACACACATAATTTTATATATATAAACAGCCAAGAAGAAAAGAAGAGTACAATACGTTGAATTTTTTTATTAATATCCCATCTGATAAATTTTATCTAATTATATTAAAAAATCTAACATATCTATCGGTTTTCTGTGCACAGATGCGGCAACGTGGCTGCAATATTAGAACTGAATGAAAATCTTCAGCGAGAGTTCACAATATTCGAAGCGGCGCCGCAGGAGTCGCGGGGCGTGCCCTCCAAGAAACCGCAGGCCGACTACTTCTTATAATGTTGCTTACAATAGACAATTGACACATGAGCGAGCGACCCATCTAGTATTATGTACGGTTTTATTGTAGTGACAAAACATTTCATGTGGAGATAATTTAATTGTGATCTTAAGACTGGTGTTGAATTGTAAGTTGAATGTGTTTATTTTAAGTCATTGAATACGTGTTTAATTCATTTGCTAACTCTCCGTTCGCCTCGCGAGTTGGTAACGACGTCGGATCTCCTAATAACCGAAAGAATTGGTATACGAAAGAGACGCAAGTATCACACTACAATATACCAAAAACCTCCGCGTGTGAACGTGATGTGGCGTTCTGAAGACATTTGGACTTAAAATCAATGGTTTAGTACAAACTTTCAAGACCCACAACTGAATGTTAGTTAAGTTAAATCCTCTCAAGCAAATAATTTATAATGTAATCTTGACTTAGTGTAATTAATTCATTTTGTGATGTTGAACACAACATTTTGAATAACAGGCATTTCTATTGATTTGTGTTAGTCCCTTGCAAAGCTAGATGGCATTTTACCATTTTTTAACTATGCCATTGATTAAGTTAATATTTTTATTCATTGTATTAAGTAGGTGACCAGTTGATAAATCATTATTATTATATAAATATGTATTTAGTACCCGATAATATGAGACGAACAATGAGTAGGATAAGCCAAGTGTTAATTTTTTACAGCATACGCAAATACCGCGCCGCGGCGCGCTAGAATTGTTAGCATAGTAGAATGATAGGTCCATTGAACTGTCACTGTATTGAAAAAACGTTATAGCATACATTTATACCTTCTTAGATAAATGTATAAAAGTAAGAAGCATTAAGAGTAAGTTGTCGGCCTCGAGCGCTTTCTGCTGCATGTATTTATATAGATCAGGTTCATAATAATGTGATTTGTGATGTCATTGAACACTGCCGTTAACTATTATTATGTAATATTAAGGAGATTATAAAATATACCTAAAGTATGCAAAAGATAACACATTTTCGTATTGTAGACATATTGTTAATGATCTTTACAAATTGATATAGAAACTAGTGCAAACCATAATGTTTTATAATAAATAGTTTCAAATACATTACATTCAAATGATTCTAGATTTTGGGTACTAGTAGAGAATTTTAAAATTCTAGAATACTATTTATAGCTGTTATTGAAACTTTAATTATTTTTAGAAATTTCCATAAAATTCCTGTATTTAAAATCCCACTGGGCGCGCAATACGCCCGAACACATTGTTAGAATTCCACATAATAGTATTCCTAGAAGACAAAACTAAATTACATGTGTATTTCATGCTTAATGTTCTCTTTCGGGAAATTAATTATTATGTCTATTTTCATCTATTACTACATGGATTCATTAGATCAATCAAGATGGATAATTTAAATAAACTAAAACCATATTTTGTCAACTTAGCATCCTACCTTGTGAATTAGGCTTTGCAATGTGATTGTTTTAATAATTATTCACAAAATTTTTGATAAAGAAAGTAACTTAAATGTGATCTCATTGTTCTTGTTATGTTTAAAGTCGACAATTGTAACTAATGACTGATTAGCGCAAGGTGAGGATTGTCAACTTCGAAACATTCAAGTTCCAAGTTTTTTTTTACACTTTACATCATATTTTGTATGGCCTTTTCTGGATTTTAAAGTAAATTCGCTGTCCCTGGCGAATAAAATGGTTATGTGCTATTACAATAGTTTTAACTTTATTGCATATTTGATATTTAGAGGTCCGATTACACTCTGTAAATTGTTTTCATTCATTTCCTACGGTTATTTCAGAAGTTACGAGATTTTAAGGTGTATTTTAATGACTAAAAAAATCACTTTTCTTTTAGTATTTGAACAATTCACAAAAACTTTTTTAATTTTTCATGTAATTTTTTTTACGATTACGGTTTTATTCGCCGGGGACAGCGAATTGTTGGATTTGTGGGAAAATCGAAATATAATTTTTGTGGTGTTTGATCTAGGAATACCCATGCTGAACACGTGTTTGCCATACCTTGCGTTTAATCAGTCCTAAGAAAATGACCAATAACAAACAATTCATTTTTTGTTCTCATGGCAATCTGATTATTCAAGGGCAATTTAACTATCTATTTCCATATTACTATTTTTACAACAATTGAAGCTGTTCAAAATAATGAATTTGCTGAAAATGCTGTCCATTCTTTATTGAAAATGTAACCAGTTTTGTATCCTTCTTTTTATACTATTAATTATTAAAAATGAAATGCCATCATTTTTTCGTATTTTATTTATTTAAAATATATTCCATTTAACTACAAAACAAACAAATTACAAAAATTAACACTTATTTTGAGGTAGGAAGATCATCATCACAAAAATTGAGTAAAAATCAGGTACTATCAACTGTGCTTCTTTGTTACAGAATTACACAGTTCAGGTAATATATCACCACATTTTGTAGCTACTTTGATGTCTATAATATCATCAGCTCTAGTGGGGCCTATATTCAACAAAGCTATTTTTTTATGCTCTTCTCTGGCTTGTAAAATTATTCTATAGCTCGAGTAAACTGTCAAACTTGAACCTAAAACAAATACAGCATCACTGGAGGATACTTGACTTCTGACTGCCTCCACCCTCGACTTTGGGACATTGTCACCAAAGAACACAATGTCTGGTTTTAATGGGCCTTCACATTTTGGGCAGAGTGGTGACCGGAACTTGTCCACTTGTTCCTGTAATAGTTGAAGAATCATCATGAAATCATGCTCATAAATGTTCTAAATAGATTATCAATAACTGGAACACATACTTTAGATAAGTCCACATCCCCATCAGGCCTCATCATAGTGAAACTATCCTCCATGTAAGGGTTATTCTTCATAAGTTCCACCTGTAGCTCCTCCCTGCTTATCTCATAGGGACATTTCAAACATTTCACTATATACCCAGTGCCATGAAGTTCTATTACATTCTCAGAACCAGCCTTGTGATGTAGTCTGTCCACATTTTGTGTCACTATTGATGTCACCTTTCCCATCTGTAAAATAAAGACCAATAAATAATTAGTAAACATAAGGAACTGGTATAAGAAGCAGTATTAATAAAAAACGCAATTATCTCATCATGTTACAACACCTCATTGAGGTGGATAACAATTAAAATTCTATTGTCTTGTCAATGACAGTTGAAAGATTAAGGAAAAACTATTAGTAGAATCATACATTTCGTTTTTTTGTTTTTTTTTTTTTTTTCAAGATTAATAGTTATGTAATTTTATTTGGTTGAGCCAAATAAAATTACACAACTATTAATCTAGGAAAATAAAAACAGTTTTCTACTTGAACTATCCATGCATTTCCAGGTGAATTATGTAATATTCTACCAAAATTAAATTGTAATACTGAAAACTATCACAATTTGTGTTCTTCTAAGATTTTGATCTCAGGTTGAATTTGTAATTAATTTTACATATCACTGTCTACAACAATCAAGTCAAAATATAAGAGTAGTTGATGATAAAGTAAATATCAACACAGCTACCTTTTCTAGCTTTCTAACAGCAAGATGTGAGTCATTTGGCTGCACTGCACTGAACCTTGGCCACCCAATGAAATTTCTGGCCCAGTACCTTTGTCTGGCTTTAGGATACTTCACAAAATCTTGGTACTGTATAGGCTTGTGGTTGGTGCGAGCATACAAACCAACTTCTTCTGATCTGTAGTCTGGAATTCCTATGATAATACAGAAAATCATTAAAACAATTGTACTAGAATCAAGTATTTTGTACAAGCATAGCAATTACCAGATTCCGTGGAAATGCCAGCACCAGTCAGGATAAGAATATTTTTGTGTTTAGATAAAAAATCTTTTAGAACCTCAAAATCTTCGTGGTTTGGTGCCTTATGTTTTGGAACATAAACTATCTGACGTGTGAACTGTTTGATACTAGTTGGTACCTTAAGTCTATGCATTTTCTTAATCTTATTACTATCAGTAAATATTAAAAATATCCACAACAATATCAAATGACTTTGATGTCATGATTAAGGATTGTCGTTGTCAATTGTCATACATATCGCATGTCATTATCTACTGACATAACAGAATCTAGCTAGGGCCGCATTCCGTGTTACGATAAAAGTGATAATATCGCGAATCCGACCAAAGTCCAAAGTCATAATTATTACTCAATAACCCTTATATTTTGTGACTATTAAATTTAGTCGGATACGCGATAAAATCACTTTTGACGTAACTCGGAATGCGGCCTAGATAAACTACGAGATTGACATGCTCTGTGGGCTGTCCTGCCAACAGTCAACTGGGTCGAGCTAAAGTCTTGGTCACACACAGCGATTAGGCACTCGCAGCGAGAACTCTCTTGTGTGTGACAGACTATTGAATTGAGCATGTTCAATTTTACTCGACCCGAGAATTTGCTGTGTGTGACGGGGTACTCGCTGCGAGTAGCCCTTCCGCTCTAAACTACACGCCCGTGATACAGGTCGTTTCATAGCTGCATAGCATAGAAACGTGTGTGTCAAAATTCTCATGTAGAACTCGCTGTGTGTGACAGGCAAGCAGCGATACACTCGCTACTAGAGATGGGTTGTGAAACTGGGTCTCCTGTGCATGATTTTTCGAAATATAACACAAAAAGCTTGCACTCAAACAGTTATTTTCATACAAAGCATCGACAAATGTGTATGACCACGCCTCTTTGTTGCAATGTTTTTGTGTAAAAACACGCGCAGGAGACCCGGCTTTACAGGTCAAATACGTATATCTTGTAGTTGACCTCTGAGATCATGACTACTTAACCGGGCTTTCCTGTGGGTGCCTAAGCTACTACACTTAAAACCTCCAGCCAGGGGTTATTCAACTATGCTAATTAAAACTAACCGGGCTTTCCTGTGGGTTCCTTAAGCTACTACCAGCAAGGGATTATTCAAGTATGCTAATTAAAAGTAGGTCAACGCTCAAGGGCACCCCCTGTGGGGTACGAACCTCAGCTTAGGGCGTCCACAGGAGGGAGGACATCAAGGATGGGACGGGCTGGATCAAAGTTTTGATCATGAACTTTGGTCGGGGAATTTAAAGCTACGTGCTCAGCTACAACAACTGCTGGCACCTCATTATCGAGCAAGGGTCGGGGGGGGGAGGGGGGGTATCATTTAATCGGGGACGCGATCGCGATCGCAAAGGACCTCGGTGGCAAGGTCGGAATGACGGGAGGCGTCTGTTTTTGTACACTGTGCTGGTTTCCCTACTGCTCTTCTGGAGGAGGATAATGGGGTCGTCAGGGTCGGTAAGGAGGTTAAACACGATATCTGTTATCATTATCAGTCACTGTTACTGTTACACAAAAATAACAGATCCAAATATCTGTTATTAAATCACAGCCTGTTATTTTTGTACAGACGATAAATACGTATTTAAATCTCAAAATTGAATATCTTCTTTCATTCTTTTCGTTTTAAGTTTTTTTGATAATGGTAATTGGTCAGTCACAGGTAACACGACCTAATTTAGGAATCTCTTTTTCGTAAATGATTGTTCTTGTAAGACCACCAACTGTATTTTTAGGGATAATAAATACTAAGTGCTTCTCTTTTTAGCGTAGTTTAACCACTTTAGTAAGAGTGAGAGGTAAACATATTTTGAAGTAAATAATAGGTGTTTCCCTTTTTAGCAAGGGTCATTCCTTAATAAGGAAGAAAGAGAAATTGATAACCTTGCAATATTCCTTCCTTTGTGTGACTGTGTATGTAAGTATCAGTCTGTGTGGGGATTGTTATAATGAAATAACAGTAACAGCCGCGATAACAGTCTTTGAGATTCTGTTAGTTTAAGTAACGGATAAGTTATATTGTTACTATTACAATAAATACGCCGCACTCCTACTCACAACGAGTATTTGCTGTGTGTGACCAAGGCTTTAGTGATCTGGAAATTCTGTTAGGTGCCCAGATCACTTAGCTCAACGAAAACAAAATGTTTATTATTAAAGTAGATTTCTGCAGCAGAAAACTCTACTAATAATTTTATTTTTATAAACTCAGATGATGAGACTAGTCGTCAAATCGATTTCAGCGGATTTTTTGCTGTACTTTGTGGTTGACACTACTTGACATATGTTTATGTCAAATTGAAAATTCCCATTGCAAATTGCAAATTTGCAATTTTCACTTTCAGAAATTTTTCTTCTTTCAGTTCTTTTTGAAGAAAGTTTTTTATTTTTACTTTATACAGTAGTTGATAATGACCTTATTTAGATTAAAATCTGCTCCATTTGTGTTAATAGAAGATGATGTCAACAAAAATATATTACCTTTACTGCTAGAGCTCGTGCAGGAAGAAAAATCTATAAACTTATTTAATTATGAACAACCTACCAGCCTTTGGAAAAACGTGTTCAAACACCATTCCAACGTTAACTACTATGATGAGTTTAATATCGACTTGTACAATAAATACGTAAGTGGCAAATGTTCATTAATAATTGATTCAATAAACCAAATGGCTCTTTGTATGGGTTGGAACAAGTGTTTGAAGTACTTAAAACAATTACAAAGTGATCCTAATGTAAATAGACTAGTACTAATACTGCACAGGGATTGTCTACCACACAGTTCCAAATTACAAACACATTTAAATCATTTGGTAAATGTTGTAATAACATATGACAAAACAAACCCGCACAAAGTATGGATTAAGCTAAGGAAAGGTAGCAAAGTTATAAGAAGTGAAGAAATAATGTCTTACGACAGTAAAGCATCAACATTAACATTAAGTCCTGTAATAAAACAGGAGAAAAAAGAAGAGGAACCTGAAAAGCCATTGCCTGCAAATCTGTCCACATTCAAAATAGAAGTAGACCAAAATGAAAAGATACAGAAGTATAACTTGAAACTACCATACATGAGTAAGATACAT
The DNA here is from genome assembly GCA_963680765.1 of Agrochola lychnidis. Classification (NCBI taxonomy): domain Eukaryota; kingdom Metazoa; phylum Arthropoda; class Insecta; order Lepidoptera; family Noctuidae; genus Agrochola; species Agrochola lychnidis. Next base: position 7,730,029 of record OY796868.1, on the reverse strand, counting down.
GAAGGCGAGAGTAAGGTCTACTACGAGCCTGACGCAGTTGATGATTGGGATGAAGAAGACCCTGATGAGGATCTTGATATATAAAAAAATAAAGTATAAATCAACACTAAACCTTTGTGCATTCTGTTATTCAATATTATCACACTTAATCCCTGCTTCCCTTATCCAGGCTAGTTTACTGTTTGCTCAGGGATTTCGCGCACTAGACGGCCACGCACGACTATGAGTTGAACCAACTGGAATAACTGCCACTAGTGCTACCTGTATTGACAACATTTTTACAAACTTAAGACCTTCCAGCCATTTAATTATAAATGAGTTGGACTCTGATCACTGTGGCCAGTTAGTCACTTTCCCTCTGAAAACAGTCAGAGCTCAAAGAAAACTTGTAAGTTTTGTTCCTGTAAATAAGTCTCTTAGGACAATTTAAAAATAATTTTATGGAAAAACTACTGGGTTTGCCTTATCATGATGACCTGGATCAAGGTTACACTTTACTATTTAACCTCATCAATTGTGAGTTTAATAAGATTTTCACCTCAAAAACATTGCCTGTTTGTGACCGCGTTCTATTTAGTGATTGGGCAACACCAGGTATTTACAAAAGTAGGCAGAGGTTATTTGAATTGTATCATGAAAAAACATATAACCATGATGAAACTTTTAAAGAATTTGTTAGGAAATATTCAAAAACTTTTAAAAGAGCCTGTTCCTCAGCAAAAGCCATAAACATTAAAAATAAAATAAAATCTGGAAATAAAATTAAAACAACTTGGAATATAATTAATTCAGAAACGGGAAGAACGACAGTACGGAATTGTGACTTCCATCTAAAAATCAATGATGTAGATATTAAGGCAGATGTGGAGGTGGCAACTGAGTTTGAAAATTTCTTCACTAATATTCCCATTCTAACGACCAAAACTCTGTCATCGTCGTCCTCCACTTCTGCTTACTCAATACTTATAGAATGTGTACCAGAATGTGACAAACTTATTGAATTCACAATTATTACTGCTAAAGACATTATAGAATCTTTTAAAAATCTTGATGTAAAAAAAACTGCTGACCTTTGGGGATTATCAGTACATACCGTGCCCTCAATAATTAATAGTCAACTAAATGTTTGATCACCCAATAAAATAAAACTTCCCTATATATAATAGAGATGGCCAAAAATGGCTAACGAATTCAATTTTTAATAAAGTATGCCGGTCTTCGCCACATTGACCTTACGGTTGTGGTCGTCTAGTTCGCGAGATCCTTTAGATGGTTGCATTTCACAAAATTTTATTCAAACCCATATTTTTATAAAACTAGTGCTTCGCCTGTGTATATTTCGTACTTTCCCCTACGAACTTCGACACCCTCTCCACCCTCTTTGAAGGGTAGTTTTGGAAAATTAATCATTTAAATTTGTACCAAGTTTCAAATTTATAAACCCAATAAATTTTCATATAAACGAATTTAGCACTCAGGTTGATTTTCGCAGAATCGTTTCCTTCCTTTCCAAAATTCAAGTTTCTACCTTTAGCTGTTTGGGCTTCCCTGTTAATTTATACAAAGAGAAGATTGTGTTTTGAAAACAAATTATTTATTGCTAAAGACGTGCAGAACTCTGGATCTATGGCCAAAACTTTTTCAAAACAACCATTTATGTGTCTGTGTAGAAAAGCGGTCAAGAGTGAGTCGGACTCACACATGAAGGGTACCGAACCACCCCAACTAGCAAAACAGTCGAATAATGAATGAGTTATTCAGCTACAGATAGAATAAATGTTGAGTAGTTGCTACGTAGTAACCACAATGTAGTGTAAAAACGTTTATTACGACTTTTTAGCATTTCTTTTAAGTGCTTTAACCCTGTCGTATAAACGTTTACTCAATATTCTAATAGTGCATTTATTCGATAGTCATATAATAACTACCATTTCTCGTTTATACGACATGTGGTGCAGTAATTGCGCTATTAGAGTAATCGATTCCCATGTTTCATGTTTAAAAAGCTGATATATGGCTGCTACTCGACATTACTATATTGGAGCGAATTCGCCGAATAAAAGCTGCCTATTTACTGAAAAGTATCTCAATATCTATAATAGCATGCTAAATCGATTAGACGCATGTAGGTGTTTATATTGCAGTTACTGAACTTGAATCGTTATGAATGCTGGTTTAATACATTTATTGAATTAGGTGTTGTATAACTGATTTTTTAATTACTTTACAAGCTATATAATATCTCATCCAGCGCACCAGTATTTTGTTGAAAAATATAAACAATGTACAGACGCCAGCACTTCAAGCTACCCGAAACCGTCAAATTTTCCCAATCAACTTTGAACCTTATATTTCAGCGATAAAGTTGAAAATCCATTAAATAAATTTGACAGATTGTAGTAGCTTGAAGTGTTGGCGTCTGTACGTGATGGATTACGAAATGGAAAAAAAATATGGAAAAGGAAAAAAGTATTTTAATGAAGGAATATCAAAATTGTCTACATATGGCGGCATTATGTCCTATAAATGAGATAAAATCATACAATTATTCAACTAATAACCGATATAATATTGTGATGTAATAGCAATATATTTACTTAAATTTGTTTAATGGATCTTGATCTAACATTTTGATAAAATTTATTTGTTATTACTATTATATTATTAATAATTAGCGTGGCCCACAAATATATGTTAAATAACTCCTACAATTTCATCGATAAAGTTACTTTGCATGTTCATTTACACATAGATATGCAAAATTCTATAGACAGCACATTGCTATAAAATTCTACATTAAGTAACTAGGTATATTCAATACTTCCATATTTGTACATATTTGTTTTAATAAGTCACACACAAAGATCCGTTTCATAAAATAATGGAAAAATTGTGATGAAATAACTGTTACACAGCGAAATTGTGGAATAACAGCAAATTATTTGCCTTTAACTGACAAAAAAACCGGCCAAGTGCGTGTCGGACTACGCACAATGAAGGGTTCCGTATTTGAGATGAATTTGTTTATCCCAAGAACAAACCATGATAGCAAAATTTGTAGCAGGCTTGTCTCTGCGCGTTTAAGATATCATTACGGGTGACGAATCTTGGTTTTATCAGAATGATCCAGAAATGAAGCGTCAGTCGTGTGGCTGTTTCAAAATGAACCAACGCCTACCTAAGTGAAGCGAGCCAGTGTGCAACCAAGTGCAGGCAAAATTTTGATCGCAAGTTTTTTTTCTTTGACGGTTTATCTGGTGTCAGTACCTTTACGAGATCAAAGGAGCATCAATGCTAAATGGTATGTTACAAAATAATGTTTGCCAGAAGTTTTTACTGCTGCAAGCAGCAAGCGACCGAACACTGACCTTCGTGGGCTACTGCTTCACCACGACAACGCGCTGTCTCACCCGGCGCTCAAAACAAGGGACTTTCTGGACAGCACACCGGTCAAATTTATAGGTCATCCTCCTTACAGTCCCGATTTGGCTCCATGCGACTATATCTTGTTCCCCAAAATAAAAAATTAACTCAAAGGAAAACAGTTTTCATCACCGGAAGCTGCACTGGCTGCATTTGAGAAGGAGATTGAAGATGTGTTTGATGTGGACTGAAAAATGTGTTATGAAAATTGGTTTAGACGTATCAGAAACTGTGTATAGACTCAAATGGAGAGTTCTTTAAAAAGATATAATAAAAAAAAATATAACCTGTAGTATATTTTTTTCTAGTATCGCAAAACTTTCCAAGTGCCCCACGTAATCTAGTAGTAATTTATTTCACCCCATGGGAGATGGCACTGCAGTGATTGATGTACATGCAATCCAGCCTGCTAGTGATAATTTTTAGGATATTGTTGGAGCTGGCCCGCACTCTGTGCAACAGGAATGCACACTTCATTCGCATCGTTGCGTAAAAGCAATTAATATGTGCGTCCGCGAAAATTCCCGATGCGCAACAAAAACGGGGCAGCCCCACCAATAGGTACCCTGAAAGCGTTGTTGTATTGGACACGAAGGGTGTTGCACGACCTTTGGATATATCTAGCCCATAGACTACACGTGTAAAACGTTATACAATAAGCTCGAAACAGAGTAATTTTGACTTTTTAAGTGAGCAGCGTGTAAACCTGCGAGCCAGCATGTTCGCCCTTACCGACAACACCCTTCGTTCCCGCCAATATCGCGTCCGTCATTGAGGTCGGGGGTCAATATATAATCAAAATATTTAAACGTAAATACTATTTGTAGTGGAGTCCCATTGAGTAATACAGGTGGTACATAACCTGATCTACCCCAAGCCTCAAAGACCATGATCTCCGACTTATTGGAGTTATACATCAAACCATGTATTTTGGCATACTACTCATATTTGGCGACCAACTTTCTGAGACCACAGATTGACGCGCTCAGAAGCACCATATCGTCTGCATAGCTAATATTATTTACACAAATACCATCTATATAGCTACCTACTCTGGTGCTGTTGAGCTCGCCAATCAGCTCGCTCGAAAAGCGAGGGTGAGCTCAACCCTCCCTGCCTCACCCCGCATTCCAACCTGTATGGCCTGGAAAAAGTTCCAGCCCATCATACACTATTGATCTTGTTACCATACCAATATGTAAAGATGTTTATAAGCTCCGTTGGCAACCTATCCTTCTCCATCTTTCTCCGCAATACGTCATAAGCAACCAGATCGAAAGCCTTGAATAAGTCGAGGAAGCTAACATAAATCGGCGTCCCACGCTGTGTATAGTATGTGACAGTATGCTTAAGACACAACACTGCACTTTCTGTTGACAAACCACGCCGAAACCCGAATTGGTTGTCATGAACATTTACAGTTTTATTTTTTAGTTGTGTATTAAGCAGACTGTCAAACACTTTTGATATTTTGTTGTTGATATTATAATAGCTAGAGAGATGGGCCTATTGGATGCCGAGCGACGAAATGTAAGTTTGCGCGCACAATATTGAGAGATTAACCATGATATTTTAAGACCATGGACTTCTTATAGGTTTTCCTGTAATCTATGAGTAAAGAGCCATACTATGTATTTTTTTCAAATTTTTTGGTTCAGTAGTTTCGGAGATAAGGGGGGAATGGTCAATTTTCATTGAATTTCTTAAATATCTTTAAAAGTGTTTATTTTAAAATGATATAAAAAATATATTTAAGATCCTCATAACAAGTCCTTTCATTTGATATGTCACACGGTACTGTTAGCAAAACTTTTTTTTTTAATTTTCTTGTTTGCCCCCCAAAAGTGACCCCTATATTCAAAATTCATTTATTTACGTTGCACTTTCGTGTTTGGGTCACCGAAATACATATGTGTACCAAATTTCAACTTAATCGGTCCATTAGATTCGGAGTAAATTGGCTGTGACAGACGGACAGACAGACAGACAGACACACGAGTGATCCTATAAGGGTTCCGTTTTTTCCTATTGAGGTACGGAACCCTAAAAATGATGATTTATGGCTAATCGGCAACATTTACTCCATGATTTTGTTGATTAATAGTAACGAAAAAGCTTTAACTCCATCAATGGTCATGGAAAGGCAGCAATATTGCTATTGCTACTCTAAATTTGGTCCAGTTTTGCTTTTACTCAATAATTATTTCACAATTATGTTCCTTATTCAACAGTAACACGACTTTCATAGCACTGTTAGCTGAATAATTTGCGCCCAAATCGCGTTGAGTAAACGTTTATTCCCTTTTTATACGACTTATTACATCTACATTATTGAACTATGAGTTGAAACAGAAACGTGGCCTCGACTATTATAACACATGTTTTTGCCAGTTGGGACCGTAGAATAATGAACACTACATACTTGTGTATTACGGTTCAAAAGATATAGCCGTAACTGTTGACAAAAACAGAATTGTGACTAAGCCAATGTTCGCACGGATGTAATAATACGCGGCGATTTTTTTTCGTTGATTTGAAAATCCAACAGTTTTTTTTATGGACGAGTGCGTCCCAGCGCGTTGAATTCTCAACGCTCGGCTTAACACCGAGAGTTGAAAATGCAGTGCGCGATAAAATCCCGCCGCGATTTTATTACGTCCGCGCGTACGTTGACTTACAGGGTCCCGTTGGCACCCTGGTACGGAATCCTAAAAAAGGCAACTTTACGGCCTGCGCCCACTGGATCATCTGGATCGACATCACCTAACCTAACCCACTCATCGTCAACCTAACGTTAGTACGTAACAGGATCGGCTTAGCACCTCCGAATCCTGATCCGGAACAGCCCGTGCAGTGCTTATACTTGTGCTTCGACCTTTAAGTTACGAGGTGCATTCAATAAGTACCTAGCCTCATCGCCAGAGGGCGCTGTACTTTCAAAAGAGTTTTACCACAGTGTAGCACATTCTTTTTTAATTCTTTTTTCAAATTTTCATTCCAATCCCTTCATTTGTTTTAATTTGACAACCTAAGGAAGCGAACGTGTCGATCGGTTTTACAAAAATGGAAAAAGAGCAATATCGTTCGGTGATTCGATTCCTATTTTTGGAAGGGAAAACGCGCATCGAAATCAAAGAGCGCTTGGATGCTGTGTACGGTGACTCTTCTCCATCGATGGCCACCGTCAAGAATTGGTTCAACGAGTTTGCACGTGGCCGTACGTCGGTTTTTGATGAACCACGTCCAGGTGCACCGAAAACAGCTGCTAAACACCGAAAACATTAAAAAAATCCATGATCTCGTATTGGCAGATCGCCGATTGAAGGTTCGGGAGCTAGCTGAGACTGTAGGCATTTCAGAAGGAACAGTGCATCATATTCTTCACGAGGAACTCGGCATGAGAAAGCTGTCGGCGCGATGGGTGCCGCGTTTACTCACACCAGAAAACAAGCGCAACCGTGAGACCACATCGGAGACGTGTTTGGCGCTGTTTAAGCGGAATCCAGCGGAGTTTTTGCGTCGTTTTGTGACCGTCGATGAAACCTGGATCCACTGGTACACACCAGAGACCAAGGAGCAATCAAAACAATGGATCCAGACCGGGGAACGTGCTCCAAAGAAGGCGAAAACTGTAAAATCGGCCGGAAAAGTTATGGCCACCGTTTTCTGGGATTCACAAGGTGTGATCTACATCGATTACCTCGAGAAGGGTAAAACAATTACAGGGCTTTACTATTCCGATTTATTGGGCCGATTCGACGCCGAATTAAAGAAAAAACTACCCCATCTGGCGAAGAAAAAAGTGCTGTTTCACCACGACAACGCACCGGTTCACACGTCTGCCGTTGCCATGGCCAAATTGGTCGAATTACGCTACGAATTGCTGCCCCATCCACCGTATTCTCCAGATTTGGCCCCTTGTGACTTCTTTCTGTTTCCTAATCTGAAAAAATCACTCGCCGGGAATAGATATGGATCGAATGAGGAGGTCATCGCCGCCACGGAGGCCTATTTTGCAGAGTTTGACAAAAACTATTTTAAAAAAGTTGGAGCATCGCTGGGCTAAGTGTATCGAACTAAAAGGAGACTATGTTGAAAAATAAATTGCCACTTTTCCAAAATTTTCGTTTACTTTTTGTAGGCTAAGTATTTATTGAATGACCCTCGTATACCTACTCGATTTCGGCAGCGACGTTACGGTTGATCTTCAATTTCGCCCTTTCCTCCTTCATTCTGCGACGATCTCTTCCCTCTTTTCTTTGTGCTGAGCCGCTGAGGCAAGTAACTCTACTAGTCGCAAGTAGTCTACTATTTTATGGAATTCATGCTTTATTAAATAAAATTGATATTTTTAACTCGAAGTTTTGTATATGCGTTTTCTGCCTAGCTAATCTTAAAAAGCAGCACTAGGGGAGTTTTTGTTGCGTCGTCATAAGAGCACCGACGACGCGTAGACAATGAACGCCGCGGTGTGACTGACACTGGCATGGCCACCATCAGGGATTTTAATTTAAATAACACATACAATTTGTCGGTCACTGGTTCAAAAGTTATAAGGGCTTTGTAGGTGGCCCATCTGGAGAGCACCCCAGTTTGGCCCAGTTTTAATCTCAAAAGCTAGGGCACCTAGCGAAGATCTGTTTTCTCCCAAATTTTGTCGCTGGCGAGACGCTCCCCCAGATCGGCCACCTATAAACCCTTATAACTTTTGAACTAGTGACCGACAAATTCCAGTACTTGGCGACAAAACGCCGCATGCGGTTAGTGCTGCTGATATGATGAAAGAGGATTCTGTATAGCAGAAACCTTTCCTTTTTATCTAGACCTGAGCAAACTGGATTCTCGAAGTGGTGGAAGCAGGGCCACCGTGGAAGGTGTGTGGAATATCTACAATTAAGACGAATGTAGTTTACTTCCTTGTGTGTTCGGGAATGTGGACATGGACTTGGATTGATGTTTTTGATCAGGTGTTTTAGACAAACCCTCGGTTACAAAGAATTCACTTTTTATTCGTTTTTCTATGTTCTGTTACAATTTTGCGATTTTTTTTCATTTCTTGGCCACGTTACTTGCCATTACACAATTATGTAATAAAGTAGAAATTCAAGTACGTGCAAGTTAATTTTATTAATGACACCGTAATTACATCACCATATTATCTCAACTCTTAAATTATGTATCATAATTACTCTTTCAATGATTAATTTTCATGACCTAACAAACTAAACAATTAATAAATGAAAAAAAAAAAAAAAACAAATACAACAGAGAATCGGTTACGAACCTCTATCGACACAATGCTATAGTAAAAATAAAATAATTATTACAATATTTCAATACACATATAACCCAAAAGTAAGGAACAAAAAATATTTTTCTTCCAAGTCTAATTTAGAAAAATTAATTAATATTATGCGAGCCGATATCGTATGTACACACAAGCCCGGATAAATCTTATAATGAGACAAACAATACATACTAGCAATTTAAATACTGCGAATCAAGCGACGCCGACGCGCGTCCCCGGGCTCGAAAACGAGGCGGAGACGGCGCAAAAACTATAAGAAGCTATCTTTCGATATACATAATAAAGCTAACAAAATATACGATAAAAATGATTTACAACCTCATATAACCTAACAAAATGTCTGCAGTTTCATATACAATTTCATCGCACTGCATTAAAAGGAGACAAGAGACTGCTTGTAAATATCGGGGCACACATAGGGATCGGGCTTCGGGACGATACATATACACACGGGACCGGGAGGTGAGAGTACGCGGTAGTACAGGGTTGCTAGAGGAGCGCTGTATGTATTATTCGTTCGCCAGCTCCTTGAGTCGCTCTTCCCTCGGCCGCGCGCCGCCGAATATCGATTGCGTCTGACTGGTCGACGCCAGAGAGTTCACCGGCTCTTTTACAGTCCGAGGCTCAAGCTTCAACTTCGGCCTGCCTGACGTGTCTGGAAAAGAAATAGTTAGGGAGCTGAGGACGGGACCAGCAGGTGATCTGTTCATCGAGACTAAACTACTCACAGCGCAACTACATTCAAATGGAACAAATCGCTAGGTGCAATCTACGAACAGACGTCAGCTATGTCACGTACGTTATGTTCAGGCATCTGTGTTTTGAACGAGATGCGATCATAACCTTGAATATTCTATTTTTATCTAGCAATTTAAATATCTATCAGAAACTCTACTCTACATTGGAAAAAATGTTGTAGTCTAAAAATACAACTACAAAAAATTGTGTCCGACATGCAATTTGCTACTTTACAAAAACTTGACTATAGAATTAAAATCGATAAAATAAAGTTCCTCAAGAGTGTATCTTTACTAAAACTGACGTCTGCACCGCGTACAGATCACTTTTAAAAATCGTACCCGAGCTCCCTAACCAAAATACACTAATTAGAAACACATTAACAAAACAACAATAATAAATATTTAATTAAATTTATAGTTGAATATTCCATGCAAGTTACATGCTATAAGTTCTTACAGTTCCCGAGCGCGCGTCATGTGACTTATTGTCTCAGGTATACATTGCGATGATAGATGCGCGTTCATGAAAAGTTGATATAAGACAAGTTGACAACACTTATTGAGCGTATACGCACTTCTAATTTATTTTGCGTTATAAAATATGTTAAAGTCGTATATTTTGCATTCACAAAATTGGTGCGCACATCATTTAGTGCGTGTAAGCCCACAGAAATGTCATGTTTTGCTTGATGGGATAACAATAATGCCTATTATTCTGAACTAGTCAGAGTTTTATCAGCTCAGCTTTCACGAAAACGCATCTTCTTTTTGGTCTATTCGCTCAAATAGTGACGGTAAGCCCAAAAGGCGTGCAGAAATATGATGACAATATTTCTTGCGGGTGTTCGAAAACGTTCGGAGCGGCGCGTCGCGGTCTCAAAGCGCGGCACTATTAAAGCGGACGGACTCGACGAGAGTAGGGCAAAATAAACATGAAGCAGTAGTACCTGGACGTGACGGCGGCATGTCTTCGAATTGCCTGCGCGGGGCGGGCGGCTGGCGCGGCGCGGGCGCGGCGGCGCGGCCCATGCGGCCCCAGTCGCCCGCGCGCGGCTCCTCGCTGGCGCCGCGCGAGCCGCGCCCGCCCTCCCGCTCGCCGCGCTCGGCCCAGCGCTCGCCGCCCCCGCCCCCGCCCCCGCCGCCTCCTCCTCGCTCACGCTCTGCAACCACCGTATCTATTATTTTGGAATAACAAATTTTTGAGGTATAGTCGTAGGTGTGACCCACATCGCACTGTCGTCAGTATGGCTTATTTTTTCAAATAAGTGCGCTATCGGAACGCAATCGTTACGAGATGTTGATAGTTTACCATGAAATCAAATCACAAGCGGACACGTATCACGACACGCGTCCGCTTCTGATTTAGACACGTATTGCCCACTAACGACAGTTTGTTCAACCTACCACCTTATTTTTTTACCCGATGCTAAACTAACAAAGCTTTAGTGAACATTCATGACGCCACAATAAATGTGACAAACCTATTTATCACTTTTTCAGGTTTCTCTTTCTGGGTCTAACTAAAAAACACAGTCACATGAAATCTGCACGCTTATGCATGTGCAATAATGTAGAATGCCAATGATAGTAATCATTTACACTGGATTTAAATCAATGACAAGACTGAACATTCAGATTTCCTAACAGAAAGCGGACCCAGGATATCATGTGGAGGGAGGGAGGGCATTCTGGCAAGGTTCGGAGCTAGGGTTAAAATCATTTTATAAAATTACGTGTTCAGCGTTTTTAGAAATCCAACCCAAGAGTGTAAAAATTTGGATCTTTAAGGATTTATGTTCATTTCAAGGTCCCAGTCCCAAGTGGACGTGGTTACGAGGTAGGTTACTTGCTAGTGATCCTAAGTATGTGCATGCTTGTTATATCTTTGTATATTAACTGAGAAGTAGAAATTCACCAGTTGTAAAGAATATTTCTGTTTCCTGATATACCTATATATGAGTATGTTGTGTACACCTAAATTGAATCGAAAATATGGAATTCCTCGGTCATTTCCCCATGACCCCCCTCTGTATCCGCCAATGTTCCTAAGATTGTTGGCTTCAATGTAACATTAAAAGAGAAATATGTATGCTATTTTGGTAATCTATCTACTTTATTCCCATACAAATAAGGTGGAATGTTGGAAATTATTGTGACATCATGAACACTCACTATAAACTAGTTAGTAGCCTAAAAGGATTTTTCCCTGTAAGTATAAATGTATGACGCACACCACTCTTACACCACGCAACACGAGAACGACAGAGAAAACCCAAGACAAGAAATGGAATTTCACAAAATGTCCACAATGACCAATGATTAATTTTAGTAGGTATGAAATATGTAGTATTAATTGAGAAATCACTCACAAAACATCCCATGAATCAAACAAGTGGTTGGTGAATAACATACAAATAACCAGCCCCCAAATGAAACTAAGATGCAAATCAAATGATTTAAAGGCATAAAATCATGGTCACCCACAAACCAGATCCATACTTTAACTGCACAGTGTAAGCAGCTAATTATTCAATGTGTTTGTGCCCACGTGTTTAGCATAATGACAATGAATAGTGATGCACTGCACGAAAATGTCCCGACCCGACAATATGTATTTTATGATCATTTTGTATTTCGTGTATGGGCTAAACTCCAACCAAATATGAATAATTCAAGTGTTGCTTTTCAACAGTGCTGGCAAATAACTTTACGTTTTTGCAGAGTTTAAGGTTAATGTGTATGAACTATGAAAACCGTAAATGAATGTAGTCCCCAATTTATTTGAGTAAATGATGAGTTAAATGTTGTGATAGTTCAAACCATGGTTAATATCCAAAAAAGCAAACCTTATTACACATTAGTTTAATAACAAATTAAATTGAACCAACCCCTAATGTAGGGAGCTGTTTCACTACCTTTAACTTTTCAATACAAGTATGAGGTGAGTCCACAAATGTTAGTAATGAGGCGATGTTACCATGAGCGAGCCCTCCACCCTGGTGGCGCGGCGCGCGGCGGTCGAGCCCATCGAAGTGGTCGTACATACCGCGGCCGCCGCCGCCCCCGCCGCCGCCGTCCCGCCGGAAGCCGCCGCCGCCGGGCCGGCTGCCGTCGCGCCCGCCGTCCCGCCCGCCGCCGCCGCCGCCGCCGTCTCGCCGGCCGCGGTCGAAGCCTCCCCCTCTGTGACACCACTGTGTTACAACACCGTACTACGGCCACAACACGGAGTAGTAAACAAATTCAAAGCATTTTTTGAGCAGGTGGGAACAGTCATAAATGTCGTGACTCGTGACAGCTTCCCCGCGTCTTTCAATAGCAGGCTTTTCTCTTCTCAGTCCCGGTCGTACTCGCAAAATGAGTTATTAATATGTTTAGTACTTCGTGCGCCACTTTCAGCGGGATTCAGCGATGATTCCTGCCGTGTCGGCACAGCCTGAGCAAGCAAAATGGCTAATTATGTTGACCCCCCTTACTGCAACGGCAAGAATATCCGCGGGAGCCCGGCAAGAATAGCCCTGAGGTGATATAGATGGGCTACTTGACAATTTCTTTATAAGATACGTAACCATTTTGTAAACCAGTGGCGCAGTGGCAGTGTGTCCGCCGGTGTGGTCAGGGTCTTGTCGGATTCGATTCCCGCATCAGTACAATATTTGTATTATACCTGGAGCTGTTGTGTATGTGTTATGTCACCCACGGAATGCTACTGTGGGCCTAAGAATTTCAAACATTTATTTTGAAATTAATCCAACAGGTTGATAACAATTCCACTTAAAAACTAATTTGTAAGTAATTCCTAGTGGCATTGGTTTAATATATTTCAAAGTAACATGGTTTATTTAAGCATTTTGTCTGGTGACACCTCTGATTCTTTACATTTCACCTTATCCCCAAAACTCCTCTGATGGAGTTTTATATTGTTAGTTGCACCACAACATAAAATTCACCATTTCATCCCTGATTAATAATAAAACTAACTAGCTAATTATGCATATTTTCATAAAATTGCTTTAGTCATAATTTTATTCCTTTTAAACTGTACCCAAATCAGAAACAGGAAATGATGTTTCATCTTAATTTATAGTAAAAGCCTGCCTCATTGGTGCTAGTGGTCACAAGCTATACTGCTGTGAATGAGGTCCTGGGTTTGATTTCCAGGTTGGGCAGTGATAATGGGGTTTTCCATCAGGAATTTCCCAGTAGCAGCCCGGAGTCTGAATTTGTACCCGATTGATGGCAATAGGCTTGCCCCCTATTGCATGGGAAGTGAACATAACTGACGAAATGTGGGTGTACCCTACGATACGTACAGCTCTGCCTAACCTTTCGGACATTACATGCGTGATGTTATGTCATAGTAAAAGAAAAGTTCAAGCACTCACCGATCATTTCTTTTTTCTTCAGCCACATCAATTTTAATAAATTGCCCATCTACATTTAGAGCGCCATTCATTTCAATTGCTTTTATCAAATCCTCGAGGTATTCAAACTCCACATAGCAGAATCCTTTGAATTTATCTGTTTCTCTATCCATTACCAGCCTCACATTTTTTATTGCTAAGTCCTGAAACAATCATGTATTATTGGTTAGTAATGGCAAGCAAGCATGTCCTAAGACCATAAAGTCGAAGACATGTGATATTCACCAACCAGCACTAGGCCTTCGTGGGGTATTATGGCTCATCTCACAGTGAGGAAGCCTGTGCCCCAGCAATGGGAATATTATTGGTGAATTTTGCTAATAGAAAATGTGTGCTGGTTATTGTGGTCTGACAAAAAAACAGTTTACACATTTTTTGTTTAGCATGATTTATCAGTTTATTTGACCTCAGTATGTATGAATCAATCACAGTTAGTGTTGCAATATATTTTCTACTAACAAGTTTGGCCTCATGATAAATGTGCGAAAATGTAGTTTCCTATGTAGATAGCAGCTTCAATTTCTTGCATATACCAAGGAGAGGGTTATTAAGAGATATTTTAAAAAACATCTAATTTCAATATCTCGATTGGCTACATTTTAAGACCATTTAATGATAATGAACTAGAATTTTATAAGCAACAAAACAGTGTACAAACAAAATTATATAGTAAGAGTAGATAATACACCTTCGGAAGTATTATATTACTCACTAGTGACCTTAAAGACTATCTTCCATTATAAGAATGGAGATGTTTACAATAGCTCTGTAAACATATTATGTCATACCCTCACTAGCCCAGTCACAAGGGTTAATATCTACTTTAATAGTAATTTTAGTGTGTATGAGGCCTTACTAGACATTTATTTAGTCATGGTAGCTGCCTGCCTTACAGCCTATAGTAACAAAAGTAAAGTAGGTATATTAGATAAGCATACATTCCTTATTATTAGCTGATTCTTTCATCAAAATTTTTGTTTGGTTTAGTTATACATATGTATGTATTAAATTAAAAATACCAATTTTAAGGGATTCACCAAATTCAACTGGATATGATGTTAATAAATCAAAGGAATGATAAAAGCCTTCAATTAAAAGCAATTTTGGTAAATTCATTGAAGAATAACAAACATACAAAAAAGTTGAAATAATTTGTTGAGCAGTCCTAATAATTTGTTTTTATTCAAAGTATCGCATAGCTTATTGAGATGAATGTTATAAATTATAATTTGTTTCGGTCTAATACATTTGTTATGAAGTAAATTTGATTTCAGTCTCTTTAACATATTGTTTAACACATTAAACCCGGAAACTTAACTTTAATTTATATTTCAAAGAAAGATAAACATTTATACATTATTTTATGGTCATGTGAATTATGGTAAAACAGACCCCTTTATAATAGTGGATTGATTGGTCTTACTGATTTAGATAAGATTTTATGTTAAATACAGTTGAGCAGCAGACCACTTGTAGTGTAACAACAAAGATATCCTTGATACTGTGACATCTCACACACCACAAACAGTGAAGCCAAGACAATACGAGGGTAGACAATACTTACAGGGAAAATCCTATTAATGTCGCCTTGAATAATTCCAGAGGGCAAATTCCCGACGTAAGCCTTGTATGGAGGCTCGGTAGGAAGAGGGCGGCCACCGAGCGTTCTTCTGCCGCCACCGCCACCATAATCCCTGAAACGAGCACCACAATCATAGGTAATTCATAACCTATAAAATCTGAAACACACACTCCTGACTCAAAACAAATGGTCACAGACACTTCGTAGCATCCGATAGCATTGAAGAAATAGATATAACTTTGCAAGCATAGGTAAAAATCCTATTTTCATTCAATGTTATCGGAAAGCAAAAACATGAACATTTTTTCGATAATAAACGTCGGATCCCGCGGCATTTATGAAAATAACAAATAAAAACCTTTAGCACGCACTGTACTATGAAATCAAGCATGTTTTTTGTAGTATTTTATAATAAATACCTGGGATTAACATCATCGTATCCACTTCGACCTGCCATGTTTAGAAACATGGAACACTAAAGGCGCGCGCATCAAACTCTGGAAGCGACGAAGCGATGATTTTTTTCGCATATCAACATTGAACTGAAATGTAACTATTTCACCAAAACAACTTTCGTGTTTTGTTCCGTGATAAATCGTGAAATTATCTACTTTCTAGTATTTCCCGTTCTATAAAACATTACAGACAAGAGGAATATTTTTAATTAAACACTCGATTTATAAAATAATGATATCACTTCTAGATGTGTAGAAAAAATCTATGTAATCAAATCATAGATCAAATCAATCCTGATCGTATCTTATCATATTATTTCCAACGTTTGCAGAATACTAAGACATAAAAACAATTCAGTTATTCAGCAACGAAAAAATAATTTAGTAGAAACCCTATTTAGTAATGTAATTTTCCAACTTCAGTCAGATATCGGCCTCTTGAGTTTAAAATTTTGTGATACCGGTTACCGGCCTATTCATAATCTGTGATACCGGTACAGTCACATCACAGGGTCAAGGAACATACTTACTCCACAGGGTACAGTAGCGCGGCCGAATATCTTCCACTTCTTCTAGTAGCCGGGTTTGTTTGTGGCAAAGATATACTCTCTTTTTTAGGGTTCCGTTAAAAAACGGAACCCTTATAGATTCGTCATGTCTGTCTGTCTGTCTGTCTGTCTGTCTGTCCGTCCGTATGTCACAGCCATTTTTTTCCGAAACTATAAGAGCTATGCTGTTGAAACTTGGTAAGTAGATGTATTCTGTGAACCGCATTAAGATTTTCACACAAAAATAGAAAAAAAAACAAATAATTTTGGAGTTCCCCATACTTAGAACTGAAACTTTTTCCTCAATCCCATACGTGTGGGGTATCTATGGATAGGTCTTCAAAAATGATATTGAGGTTTCTAATATCATTTTTTCTAAACTGAATATTTTGTGCGAGAGACACTTCCAAAGTGGTAAAATGTGTGTCCCCCCCCTGTAACTTCTAAAATAAGAGAATGATAAAACTAAAAAAAATATATGATGTACATTACTATGTAAACTTCCACCGAAAATTGGTTTGAACGAGATCTAGCAAGTAGTTTTTTTTTAATACGTCATAAATCGTAAACTTATCGTTACTTGCTGCTACGGAACCCTTCATGGGCGAGTACGACTCGCACTTGGCCGCTTTTTTTAAGATCGTTATCGCGTCAGAAACACGAACCTCGCATCTGTGTAACTCGGTTTCAGTGTTGCCAACTCCAAAAGTTCAAATTATCGTGTTCCCATGTCAAAACTATCGTATTTTGGACAAAATTATCGTATGTACAGACGCCAGCACATCAGGCTACTACAATCTGTCAAATTTATTTAATAGATTTTCAACTTTATCGCTGTAGAATAAGGTTCAAAGTTGATTGGGAAAATTTGACAGTTTCGGGTAGCTTGATGTGCTGGCGTCTGTACAAAAGAAAAATCAAAAATGTAAACCCTAAATTCAATTTAAATAACAAATTCCTATCAAAAGATGGATAATTTTATACTAGAGTCAAAGGGGAAGTAAGTTTCACCAGTAGTGGTGCTAGCTCAGCACAAACCTTAATTAGAACGGAACGTTAGACATTCATTATCGTACAGACGCCAGCACATCAAGCTACCACAATCTGTCAAATTTATTTAATAGATTTTCAACTTTATCGGTAGTAAGTATAAGGTTCAAAGTTGATTGGGAAAATTTGACAGTTTCGGGTGGCTTGATGTGCTGGCGTCTGTACATCGTACCATAGGCCAAATTATCGTACGCCCCCATAATTATCGTACGGGTTGGCAACACTGCTCGGTTTGCAAATTAGCAAATAAAACAAAAAGATATGGGAAAAAGAAACTGCCGGCAGTATAACTCTTGGACATAGAGTCGTGAGGATCATAATATGACCCAGCCCATTCAAGATGTTGAGAGACTGCAGACCTTAAAACTGTACTTGAGCCATGGCAAGTACAGACGCCAGCACATCAAGCTACCCGAAACTGTCAAATTTTCCCAATCAACTTTGAACCTTATGCTTCAGCAATAAAGTTGAAAATCTATTAAATAAATTTGACAGATTGTAGTAGCCTGATGTGCTGGCGTCTGTACAGTTTCAGTTTCTGGGCGTAAGTATAAAAAACATTACAGGATTAGAAAAAAGAAGCAAACTTGGGAATTCAGCCACCACGCTTACCACATACGTTATGTTCGAAGGGCTTCCATTACCGTTTCGTGATGCTGTAAAATAAACTTGAGCATAACTGCATAAGTCGTCGAAATAATCAAGCTTGCTCCGCTCGCCTTTATTTCTCGACTAACCGCTATAATTACTACAATAATCATGCCGGCGCCCATGCTGACCCTCTCTCGAAATCTTGAGCTGCGACTGCGCCTGTGCCGGTGGTAACCGCTAATGCACGCACTACAGTACAATGAAACCTTGTGGCCAAAAACCGTGCAACTGCAATCACATTGCAGCCTAGCATTTAGACATTTCTTTGCAGTATTTGTCATAATTATTTAGTCGATTACATAGTGATGTAGAAATTCAAATAATGCTGTTGCTTCTCTAAGTTCTGTTTAGGTAAATGTGTCAAATTGTCTATTCGTGTTTGTGACATTGACATTTAACAAATTGACATTGACAAAGCTAATCGCACCGCACGACGAGTGGCGTAAAATCATAGTAAAATGTGCGTTCCATGTGGATATAAATTGTTGTGATATTGATACTGAAACATTATACCAAAATGAAAGAAGAACCTGATTCTAATAAAGTTCAGACGGAGAGTAAAGTGTCTGCTTCCGTTTTGGATGCATTTGATCTTCTTAAAGCCCCGAAAGATGATGCCAAACTTCTTGGAGGGAGTAAAATCATATCACAGTTGCACGGCAGTGAGGTTAGTTTTTTATTGTTAGTTTTCTAAATTCTATGAAGTGACGGGGTTGGAAAAGTTGACCTTAACGGCTTCAACCTTACGTATTCTGTCATATCCTATCCAGATAAGCATTTTTTCTTGTACATAATTATCACAACATATTTTGTAATATTTACAAAATTTCGCATAAAAAATCAAAAACTGTTACTAATACATGCTGTTTTACTGTTTAGAATGAAAAAGATCTACAGTACGTCCTCAAGAGGCTCGTAAGGAGTTTAGGCGCCAATCTGCCTGATATGAGGACTGGATACTTTGCAACTTTGGTGGCATTGCTGTCCAACTTTGAAAAAGTCACTATTCCACAAGTGTTGGAACTCATCAAGAAAGAGCTTCATAGTAACGGCTCTTCCAAAAGTGTAAGTATTATTAGAACACAACAACATCACGCCTGTAATCCCCGAAGGGTTAGGCAGGGGTGTACCTATAGTACAACCACATTTCGCCAGTTATGTTTAAATCCCATGTAATAGGGGGGGGGGGAGCCTATTGCCATCAACCGGGCACAAATCCAGACTCCAGGCTGCTACTGAGTAATTCCAGATGGAAAAACCCAATAACATGCCCAACTGCTTTTCTTTGATTATTAGATATTCATTAGTGATGCAACGAATACGAATACGAATATTCGTATTCGCCGAATAGTAGACATTTACCGAATATTCGTATTCGGCGAATACTAATACGAATACTAATACGAATATTTAAAAATTAATATGTTTGTACGCAAATCTAATTACTGGCAGACTTGGAAAACGCGCGTCGTCGGCACGTAAAAATACGACGACGACGACGCGACGGGGGACTCCCCGGCCATAGTTTATACAGTGCCGCGGCCCGGGAGTTTTTCTATCAATACGAAACATGGATTGATTGATTCATTCATTCCTTTCATTTCATTTGTCAGTCGAAAGCACAAGTCAAGCAAGAAAATATTGTTTTATTGAAGTGAAAACTTCTTTAGTATCGTTGTGATTTGAAAGTCGATGAAACGAAAAAGCGACAGTAAAAAGAGACAAACATAAATTCATAAGATTTAACGTGGGAGAAAATGAGATAGGAAGCAATATACAGTGATTCTTATGTTTGTGGTTCTCTGAAGCTGAAGAATTTGTTTGTTTGCTTGAACGCGCTAATCTCAGGAACGAATGGTCCGATTTAAAAAAAAAATTTAGTGTTAGATAGCCCATTTATTGAGGAAGGCTATAGGCTATACATCATCACGCTAAGACTAATAGGAGCTGAGCACCTATGAAGAATGTTTCAAAATCGGGGTGTTTTATTTTTCCTTTTGAGAGCTTCCGCTGCGTGCGCTGCGTAAACGGTTAAAGTTTCGCAAAAATCATGTATGACAGAATTGTTTCCCTTTAAAAGTTCTAAAAAAAAAGTCCGCGACAGCATATGTCTATCTTTTAAGGTTGGCTCACTATAACCTTTTTTATGCTAAACAAATTTGTTCTAAAATAATGCATTATTTGCGAAGGTGTTTTTATAAACATGATATTAATCATTCATCACAAGTATTTAATTTAAAACAAAATTGCCCTTTACATCATTCGATTTCAATGAATATCTTAGGAGATGTCGCAGTTTTAAAATAACATCGCAGCAAAATAATGATCAAGTACTGCGCGCGCATTTATGATGTGCATGAGGGGGAAGGGCGTGATATAAGATTATAAGACCCAGTACTTTTACCTAACGTTTTAAAGTTCTACTTTTACTGATAAAAGCGTGATGTATGCTGTTGGGGACTTTTTTTTAGAACTTTTAAAGAGAAACAATTCTGTCATACATGTTTTTTTTTTTTTCGTTTTCTTGAAGCCAAAATTTTTGAAGGTTTCACTTCTACCACGTGTGAATTGCACACATGTTTATTTTTATTTTCTGAGGCTGCTGCAAAGTGAAAGAAGTTGAAGTTGAATAGAAAATGTCTTCTCGTAAACGAGATCAGTGACATATGGAAACACTTCGATAAATTACCAAGAAAGTAGTTATATTTGTCTGTATTTCTTTTGTATGAACAAAAGGTAGGATAGTAAGTCCTAAGTAACTTAGACGAACGTTAGTAATGGCTGCGTCTATGTAGTACTAGACTATTAGTCTTTTGTGACCATGGCGAGATATTCGTATTCGTATTCGTATTCGCCGAATAGTAGGTTTGATATTCGTATTCGTATTCGTAAAAGTAGTATTCGTTGCATCACTAATATTCATAGTTAAAACTGATTGACCCAAAATCTGTAAAGGCAGTGTCAGTAGAATGCATTAATTTTTTTTTATATTTTCAGGAAGTTGGTGATGTGGCTCTTGGTCAGATTTTAGTCTGTGGCGCAGTCTTCCGTTCAAGACTTTTCCTCAAATGTAGTAGTGAGGAGCAGACGCAAGTCATTCAACTGCTGATGACAGCAGGCAAGAAGAAGTCTTATCTGAGCACTGTAGCATACCTCATATTACTTGATTTTATCAATGGTGTAAGTGAAATTCAAACCATTATTTTTTTTGCCACTTGATAAGTTATGATAAAAAAACAACAACAAAGATTTGAAAATACTAAACTACTTTCATTTTAGGTGGATGCAGAGCAATTTGCTACACTTATATGGCCACTTATAAAACAAGACTTCAAGAAAGATATTAAAGAGCATACACTGGATTCCCTCTACTTCCTGATGATGGTCAATTCTAAGTTCCCAGCCAAAGTGAAGCTCAGGAAATTGATAGGAGTTACTGAAATACTCTGTGAAGACAACATTCATACAATTTCTGAGAAAATAATGGTAAGAGATGAAAATGGTTTTTTATTAGAGCCCCAGGCGTAAAGAAATTTCAAAGATCTAAACTGCATTATGAGTACATGTTTTTTAACCATGTGATCAATTGATCAGATGAAAGAATGCAACAAAATTTTAAAATTTATTTATTATTTCAGACTGGAATTGATTTCAACTCAATTGGTCATCCCATCTACAAGGAGATTTCTACAAACATTGCCAACTCACCTCATTTAAAACTGTTTTGGACGTCGGGAATTGATAGCCAACTTGTAAAGCATAACAGAAACAGAGAATTAGTAGCACTCAACATTCTCACCACTATTCTTAACAACATCAACGAAAACGTTGATATTATACCAGAGTTGATCAGCAGAAATTTCTTTAAATTGTTCATGGACTGGTTCAAAGGACTCCAAACAGCAAGCAAGATCAGAAGCAAGAGAGACGATGAAGATGATAACAAAATAATGATTAAAAAACAGAGAGAACTGCTCAATGCTTTAGCTAAAGCATTAAAATCAGATAAAGTTGATGACACTATAAGAGTTGAGATATTACAAAAACTTTTATTAAATCCTGGTGAAATGAATTTCACTGAAATTACAGGCAATACTATTGTGAGATCAATAATTTCTGATTTAACTAAAGATGGAGTGAAAAAAATGGCAAAATTATTTAAAGGAGTTCTTTTGAATACTTCTAAGAAATTAATAAAGGAAGATGTTGAGAGGAATTGGTACAATAACGAGAGAGTGAAGGCAGCTGAACTCATTTCATATTTGGTGAGCCATGAATCTGTGAAAGATGATACAGAATTGAAGCTGACCTACATGAAACTACTCATGTGCTTTGGCTTCTTTAAAGTTGGAGGTGATGAGACAGTGGCCGTCAGCAGTGAGTTATCAGGTAAATGTCCACTTGCTTCATTAACAATATGTCGGCACACAAATTATTTGTGTTACTAATTAAACCTTATTTTCCTTGCTTCCAGGAGCTATCAAGTCATGCTTCTACCGTTGTTTCACATCTCGCTTCTCGAACGTCGACAATCTAGTCACAGTTCTGTCATCTCTGAGCAGTTTTATTTGTAGTATTTTACAAAAAGAACAAGTAAGAACAAAAATAGAGAAACAATTCCCAAAAGAGAATATGGATTGCTGGGAAATGCTCATGGAAGTCTGTCAGAATATAGAAAAGAATGAAACTAAATCAAAAGTTGATAAAGTGTTCCTTGTTCTGCTCTACCAACTTGGACTATTTCTTTTCTCTGAACCTGTTCACGTAAAAATTGCGAAAAGTTCAATAAAGGAACTTAAAAGTTGTTATGAACATTACAGAAAAGGAAAGAAAAAGAAATCCAAAACAGTAAAAGAAGGAGATATTTCAATTGAACCCGAATGGATTGAGGTGTTAGTTGAAGTTTTGTTGTCCATATTATCAGCTGAGTCCAGTGTCCTCAGATCTGTAGTACAATGCGTATTTAGATTACTTTGGGAATACTTGACCCCATCATCAGTGGGTCAGATAGTATCGGTCTTAGACCCTGAAAATGAATCAAATCCACTAACGAATGAGGACTCCGACTCAGAAAACGAAGGTGACGAAAATGGAGATCAAGAAAATGGCAAGGAAAGTGAGGATGACAGCGAGGAAGAGGAAGAGAGTGACAGTGAAGGTGAAGCAGACGACGAGGACGGCGACGATGAGGAAATGAGAACGCCTGAGCAGTTGAGATTAGCAGTCCAGAAAGCGTTAGGCGCGGCAGCTCTAGAGTCCGACGCTGAGAGTGTTGATGCTGATATGATAGACGAAGAGGAAGGCAAAAAACTCGATGATGCTCTAGCAGAGGCCTTTAAGCAGTTCCATCAAGGGAAAGGAAAAAAATCCAAGAAAGATCGCAAAGATAAAAAGGCTTTGTCAGACTTCAGAATCAAGGTTCTTGATCTGATCGATATTTACTTGGAAAAAGATCCATCGATGGATATATGTCTCGGTATGATCGCGCCTCTGACAAGATGTTTAGAATTCTGTATCCAAGATGGGCAATTTAATGAATTGGAGAAAAGAGTCAGAAAATCAATTAAAACTCTTGCTAAAGTTAGAAAGTTTTCTTCTGTAGATGATATTGATATGGATATCCTGTGCGACCACCTGAACGCAACAATAGATAAAGGCGCCAGGAGCCACTTCTTGTTCCAAGCTCTTGGTGACGTCATTACATTATATGCAACATTCATAATAAATTGTTCACTAAAGATTGAAACAAAAACACCCAAATCGCCGAAAAAGAGCAAGACTGTCTCGCCCATCACTGAAATTTTCAAGGAATCATTGCAAAGTTACTTTCAGAACCGTAACTGTATGCTCCCGATCATTTTCTTCCACAATGTCTTGCAGACAGAATGGATTGGCAGTTACAAACTTGTGCCGGTAATAATAGAAAATGTTTTTAATAATAATGTTAGGCAATTTCGCCGTAACGAAGGATTGGAGTTAATTGCAGGCTTTTATCGTTCTTTGAAAAGAAACAAACCTACTTCTGAGATAGCTCTCAAAGCTTTAACCAGATTAGAGGCCACATTCGAAAGCACTTTAACAGAATCACTTACTAGTGATACAGAATCCACAGTAAAAAATAACTTCTTTGTTACACTTAAAAAGTTGATAAATACAATGCAACAGTTCCATGAAAGCTGCCATGTTGAAACTAAGCTAGATTTTAAGAGCTTACTAGATATTGTAGGCTCATGTAAACCTGCAGCGAAAACAAACACGAGTAAACAAGTTCAGGAAAATCAGAACCAACAGAAAAGTAATAAAAAGAAATCAAAGAAGAATAAAAAGAAAAGAAAAATCGAGCAGGTGAATGGGGATGTGGAACCACAGCGAAAAAAATCAAAAAAGATTAGTGAAAGTGAATAAATAAACGATAGATAGATAAGTTTGAATTTTATAATAAATTACAGACAAGATTTTTGTTTATTTCATTTTTTCCAATCAATAAAGTTACTTATGCAGTATGCATCCTTAAATACCTATTCAAATGACCATGGTATGCCACTATCATCCTAGCTGACTTGATAATCTTTATCAGTCAGTCATCTACATCTAGGCTATACTGGATGTCTACCCGGGGTGCGACGGACACACTTGAATATATGCGTGGTACTTCCTGGCCGCGCCACAGTCGGTTTTTTTTTTTAAAGCAACAACAACAACACAAGCAAAATTACGCCTACGCCTAAACACCCCAAAGAAAAAAAACTGGCAAACCATTGTAAGTACAGTCAGCGACATAAATCGATGATCATTTCGGAATTTTATTATTAAATACTAGCTTCTGCCCGCGACTTCGTCCGCGTGGAATAGTTATTTTGGGCTAACTTTAACCCGCGTATTTATTTGGATAAGGATTAATATCATGTTTATAAAAACACCTTCGCAAATAATGTATTATTTTAGAACAAATTTGGTTAGCATAAAAAAGGTTATAGTGAGCCAACCTTAAAAGATGGACATAATTATGCTGTCGCGGACTGTTTTTTAGAACTTTTAGAGGGGAACAATTCTGTCATACATGATTTTTACAAAACTTTAACCGTTTACGCAGCGCGCGCAGCTCTCAAAAGGAAAAAAAAACCAAGACTTTTAAACATTCTTCATTGGTGCTCCGCTTCTATTGATCTTAGCATGATGATATAGCCGATCGATAAATGGGCTATCTAACACTGCAAGAATTTTTCAAATCGGACCAGTAGTTCCTGAGATTAGCGCGTTCAAGCAAACAAACAAACTCTTCAGCTTTATAATTAGTAATAGGTATAGATTGTAGTTGTAGAACCATCTTTTTGCTAGTCTTTTGTCATATTGGTGTGACTACAAGTCCGCAAAGATATTCTCTACTCTTCAATATATTTTTTACAAACACGTAAGAATTTGCCAGTCTTCATTCAAAATCTTTTTTGAAACTTGACTGTTGTTTACCGAGTTTGGTCGCTGACCGTACCTCCATGCATAAGCAGCCTATAATATTCCCTCTGCTGGGACACAGGCCTCCTCTCTTCGAGAGTGAGTGGGCTATAATCTACCACGCGGGCCCAGTGCGAGTTGATCGATGTCACATGTCTTTGAATTTTTGTTTCTAGGGCATGTCGATTTCCTCACGATGTTTTCCTTCACCGTTTTGAGAGCAGTGGTGATAAAATTATTTACGCTTCGTAAGTCGGGGCCGTTACCACTGGGCCACCACTGGTCGTGATTCTAATTAGAATGAACTGAAGATTGTAAAACTATCTTTCCCTTGTATAAATTCAATCTCTTTGTATTGTATAATTGCATATCACATCTGTGAGCACTGTGACCATGTTGTACATTCCATAAAGCTACCATTTACTGGGTACGTCTTTCATTGACTTGAATGTGCCCTGGCGGCTGAGAGTAAGTCATACTCACTCAAATGTCTCGCTGATGGTGGCGTGTGTGTTGGATCATTAAGTTCCCTTCAAAATGGTTGAGCTAAATGGTGCTGATCCATGCGTCATGTTCGTGAACGGGCGCCGTCAGTAGGGACTGGTCATCTTTTAGCTGCCACGGTTTATTTTAAAATATTTAAATTATTGAATAGTTATTAAATTTTTATTACGGACGCTTTTAACGTGCACGTCTTTCTACATTGTTCTCACATGTATAAGTTCAACACGAATGATGTAACCAATATTTTGTAACAATATTTTGATTTAAAAGAGTGTCCGTGGAGTTTCTTGCCCGTTCTTCTCCATAGGTACCTACTACGCTTTGGAATGGGCAACTAGCTTCATTTTTCTGACCCGGGGTCGGTCACCCCTTGACAATTCAAAAGTACAGACGCCAGCACATCAAGCTACCCGAAACTGTCAAATTTTCCCAATCAACTTTGAACCTTAGACTTCAACGATAAAGTTGAAAATCTATTAAATAAATTTGACAGATTGTAGTAGCTTGATGTGCTGGCGTCTGTACCTGTAATTGGTTTATTTGAAATAAATGCTTTGAGTTTGAGTTTAACAAAATTAGGAGAAATTGTATTAAATTATATTATAACATTCAGAACGAATGAGGAGATAGCTGGATGAGTTGGACAAAACCAACAAGCTATTATGGTCCGCAACAGAACGGGACCAAACTAGCTGGAAGACATGGAGCGGAGGAAGACTTTGTCCAGCATCAGCAGTAAGGCCGTGGACTCGAAGTCAGCGGGCAGCGGGGCGGGGCACAGTGGATCGTCCCCATAGAAGAGGTTGGACGTAGGCAGCTTGTGAAATCAAAATCGATATTAAAAAAATTAAAAATGCTATCGTATCCCTTTATCAAAACCGGCCAAGTGCGTGTCGGACCACGCACAATAAAGGGTTCCGTAGTTGGGATGAATTTATCCCAAAAACAAACTTAACTTTGTAGTTGAAAAATATGTTCTCCCATGCGGAATGTATGGGAAAACATGTTTTTGCAACTGCAAAGTTAAGTTGGTCGATTATTACTCGTTAACCTGTAGAGCCTACTTAGCTGTGATAGTTTTCCTTTTAATTTCGTTAGGTATATAAACTACTGTTGTGATTTTTTTCACACATCCAAAACCAACCATTTAGCCGGCAGGGGGGGACACTTGACTCTAACAAAAATTAGCAATTTAAAGCTTAATATTTCACAAACGAATCCCTGAATCCAAAAATGGTTATGACAAACTCACAATATTTTTGAAGGACCTTTCCAATGATACCCCTCACAAAGGGGTAAAAAAATAAAAAAATAAACATCACCACGTGTATGAGAGGTACCCTAAAAAAAAATGTTTTTCTTCATTTTGTTTTACCACTTTGTCGGCGTAATTAATATGTATATCTATGCCAAATTACAGCTTTTTAGTACTAAGGGTCACGGAGCTAGACCGCGGACAGACAGACAGACAAACAGACAGACAGACGGACATGACGAAACTATAAGGGTTCCTTGTTTACTACGGAACCCTAAAAACCTACAAATATTGTAATGAGACTTTTTCTAATTGGACTCATATTTCAGGAGAAAATCGATAAAAAGTGTTTTCTTTGTATGGAAATGGACACTTAGACTCCCCCACCGTCTGAGTTTCGCCTTGTTTCGGGTAGTCATTTCTATAATTGGTATCTATCTACTAAATGCCACATTTTATCCAAAGACACATGGTGCCCCAATGGTGCACTTTCTGAGATATAATCGATTTTCGTTTTATCATAAAAAAATACAATAGTATGACAACCATGAATTTTCATTATGCTTGAACCAAAATAATGTGTGTATGTGTACCTGGGTACATTTATTTCCAAAATAGTGCGCATTGTCCTAACTAATATTATTCCATACAAAGAAAACACTTTTTATCGATTTTCTCCTGAAATATGAGTCCAATTAGAAAAAGTCTCATTACAATATTTGTAGGTTTTTGATAAAGGAATACGATAGCATTTTTTTTTTAAAATATCGATTTTGATTTCACAAGCTGTCTATGTCCGACCTCTTCTATGGGGATGATCCACTGTGAGGGGTGGCGCGGGCGGCGGCAGCGCACATACGGGTATTTTGTATTCCTAGCCGGGTGTAATTGGTAAAAACAAATTCCAACATAAAAGCAAAAATGAATACTAGTCAGCGAGTTCGGTAGCTTCTGAAGAATAAACGACCCTTTTCGGGTTCGAGCGCCCGCACCGTAGCTAGCAAGTCGGAACTTAATCGTTGTCGCATGCGCTCGCGTCAGTTACTGGCTACATTAAAAATACTGCGCTGCGTTTGAGACCTCAGTGCTTTTTTATAATGAGTTATTTAACCAAAACTACTATGGATCATCGTAATACAGGTAAGAACAGTTTTATTTATTAAGATTTACTAATGTTTACATGTATATGTAAGGTTCAAAATCAATTTACAACTATCTCGATTTTTTAAGCAGTTTTTACCTGAATTTTAAATTTCAAAGTGATTATAATTATCCTTCCGAGTACTTCCGATTAACGATTTTTAGGGTTCCGTAGTAAACAAGGAACCCTTATAGTTTCGTCATGTCCGTCTGTCTGTCTGTCTGTCTGTCCGCGGTCTAGCTCCGAGACCCTTAGTACTAGAAAGTTGTAATTTGGCATAGGTATATATTTTAATTACGCCGACAAAGTGGTAAAACAAAATTATGAAAAACATTTTTTTTTAGGGTACCTCTCATACACGTAAAGTGATAATGTTTATTTTTTTTATTTTTTACCCCATGGTGAGGGGTATCATTGGAAAGGTCCTTCAAAAATATTGTGAGTTTGTGATAACCATTTTTGGATTCAGGGATTCGTTTGCGAAATATTAAGCTTTAAAGTGCTAATTTTTGTTAGAGTCAAGTGTCCCCCCCCCCCCTGCCGGCTAAATGGTTTGTTTTGGGTATGTGAAAAAAATCACAACAGTAGCTGATATAACAAAATTAAAAGGAAAACTATCACAGCTAAGTAGGCTCTACAGGTTAACGAGTAATAATCGACCAACTTAACTTTGCAGTTGCAAAAACATGTTTTCCCATACATTCCGCATGGGAGAACATATTTTTCAACTACAAAGTTAAGTTTGTTTTTGGGATAAATTCATCCCAACTACGGAACCCTTCATTGTGCGTGGTCCGACACGCACTTGGCCGGTTTTTTTATTGTTACGCATGACAAAAACTGTCATATTATAGATATTTTACGAATAGAGTGCTACTTTACGCAACTTTCGACGAAACGTATGCGTTTGTGTTGGTGTTACCTAAAAAGTATTACACCCATATTCTAAGTCAAATCCTCATGTTTTCCTCGACTCGACTCAACCTCACTTAGGTAGTTTGATATTCATAGTTGAAATTTTACTCCTCATCTTAAACAGTTTCCTCACTCGAGGTGAGTTTGAGTTGAGGAACCAACTGTCAAATATAAGGTACGTCGACATCTACCTTGAGGAAGTTTTTAACCAAAATAAAGCGTATTTTATCCGATTTTCGTAATGTCTTTTGAAGAGTTTATTGAATATTTGTACAATAATCCATACAATTACGTATCGCGCTGCTATTTACGAGATGCAGAAAATCCAATAGAGTTTTATAATGAAAATTAATTTAAAATTAGTTTTTGCTTTACTAAGATATTGTAGTGAGCTTTTTGGTACCACTATTGTTTCAAGATATTGGTAGTGGTAACTGTGCGTTTGCACTGGCTAAACATTCACCTAAAAACATGTTGTTCCTGTCACAATGAATCGAACATTGACAGAAAATGGATATTTCAACATTTTTTTTTTCTCAGACCAAATAAAAAACCAAGACAAATCAACAGTGACGTGATGCCAATTTTGTAAACATGTGTGCACTAAGTGCAGTGTAAGTATGATTGTACATGTGTGCGTGTCAGCATGTATGCACAGAGCGGAGGTGTAGATTTGGCATGCTTCACTTTATTGTTCGCAGCGCTCTGTCTAAGGTTTTTTATTTGGTCTGAGGTTTTTATGTGAATGTTTCACGAGTGCAAACGCACATTTACAGACGTGGATTGGACTAATATTTTAGGAAACACTAATATAACTTAATACACTAATATAGAAGTATTTTTATGTTCCCAAGTCATCCAATTCTCAAGTATCACCTTATTTATTACACAGGACAAGATTTTTGGTTCAAGTGGATAAAATAATAGAGTGTGTTTATTTTTATCGCTCTACTTTCATTTGACAAAGGTGACACTTCAAGTTGAAAACCACAGGTAACAAGCTCAGAACCTGTTCTAAAAATAAGTTTAGCCAACATAACAAACGGAATATTCCTCCAAATAATGACGTTTTCGTGAAGTATCACCTCGACTCACACTCATTCAAGGAACCTCATAATTTCCTTAGTCTTACGACTATGAATACCGATTTTAAGGATCGTTCGAGGCACGCCTTGAGGTCTCCTCGAGTGAGTAGTGAGTCGAGGAGCTTTCGAGGTTACGACTTAGAATATGGGTATTAACCATTATTTTCAAGCAAATTAAAAATGGAAATATCACATTGTACTGGGATCGATCCATCATCACTGACAGGACTATTGTTGCCAATAAACCTGATATAGTGGTGGTGGATCGAGTAGAGCGGCGCACAATGATTATTGACATAACAGTCCCGCATGACGGGAACCTCGTGAAAGCCGAGAAAGACAAACAAATCAAGTATCTTGACTTGGCTCGCGAGATTGTCGACATGTGGGATGTGGACTCAGCGATCATTGTGCCGATAGTCGTATCAGCCAATGGCTTAATTGCCAAGAGCCTCGACCAACACCTAAGGAGGCTCTCGTTGGGCAGCTGGATCAAGGGCTTGATTCAGAAGGCGGTACTCCTGGACACGGCTCGCATTGTTAGGAGGTTCCTCTCTCTGGAGCCCTGACCGCCGGTAGCTTGGACCCTGTTCCCGATACCGGTGGGCTGTTGGCCGAAGCAAAAAAAGTGTTACCGGAAATTTATGGTTTTTTGTGGCAGTGCTATAGGCACCCTTCAAAATTACTCTATAAAGACAACGTTTTGGAATCTGCAGTCGGATGCCAACAAGGTGATCCCCTCGGGCCAGTCATTTTCAGCTTAGCTATTCACCCCATAATACAACAACTAAATTCAAAATTTAATGTGTGGTATTTAGACGATGGGACCCTAGGAGGTGACGTAGATACTGTTCTAGAAGATTTCCAATTCCTAAAGCAGCAGTTCCAATCCATTGGCCTCGACCTCAACTACTCAAAATGTGAAATTTACCCTTGTGACAATACCGACAGACAATCGACTATACACAAATTCAACTCAATAGCCCCAGATATCAAAGTTTTGGAAAAAAGTTCACTGCACCTCCTAGGTTCCCCAATTTTAGAAGACAGCTTTTCACCTTTCGTGGACGAAAAAATTAAACATTTCAACGACATTTCGGATAGACTTTCTAAAATTAACGTACATTCGGCATTCACTCTTATCAGACACTGCTGTTTCGGTCCAAATTTTATGTATTTCCTCCGCTCTTCCCCTTTATGGAAGAAGCCACAACTTTTAGACAAAATTGACCAAACCATTCGAAGCACTTTAACATCAATCATAAATGTGGCATTGGACGACCGCGCGTGGCTGCAAGCCACACTACCCATTCGTTTTGGTGGGCTCGGCGTCCGCAAAATTTCTAGTGTAAGCTTACCGGCGTTCCTGTCCTCAGTCAACAGCACCGACAAGTTAACCAAAAGAATCTTAACCGTTTCTCAGGTTGACTCTGAAGTGCCGTATTTGACTGATGCCATGAACGCCTGGAAAGTGGCTTGCCCGAATACGGAGCAGCCCGAGAATCCGTCTTCCCGGAGATAGTGGGATGAGCCGCTCTGCAGGTTGGTACGGAATAACCTCTTTAATACGTCCACCAATACTGCTGAGCGTGCACGCCTACTGGCTGTGGGGGAATGGGAGTCGGGCCTCTGGCTTCAGGCGCTACCGTCACCCAACATAGGCACTATGCTGGGTGACACCACTTTCCGGCTCGCTACAAGCCTGCGTTTGGGCGCTCCTTGCGGGGCTCCGCACCGCTGTCAGTGCGGTGAAGCAGTCGACCGCCTCGGACACCATGGCCTTTCCTGCAACAAGAGCGCCGGTCGGTTGGCACGACACGCAAGCATTAATGACATAATCCGTCGGGCTCTTGTCACCGCCGGGGTGCCAGCTGTTTTAGAACCTAATGGCTTGGTACGCGACGATGGGAAGAGGCCAGACGGAATGACCATAATGCCTTGGAAGTTGGGTAGGCCTTTGGTGTGGGACGCAACCTGTGTCGACACCCTCGCGCCATCCCATCTTCCTAGCACGGCGAGTTGTGCTGGGGCGGCTGCTGCAGGTGCAGAAAACCTCAAACGGCGCAAATATAACAACCTTACCGGTAGCTATATTTTTGAACCGTTTGGGGTTGAAACACTAGGGCCATGGGGTCCGAGTGCTCATCGATTATTCCGGGACATCGCCAAGCGGTTGGTCGACTCTTCACGTGACCAAAGGGTTGGCCAATTTTTAGGCCAAAGAATTAGCATTGCCATACAACGTGGCAATGCTGCCAGCCTTTTGGGCACCTTTCCCACCGACAGCGATTCGGATGAATTTTTTGATGCCCAATGATTTGTTACTATATTTTATTTTATTTTTCCTCTGTATATAGTTAGTTCAATTATTACTAAATAGAATTATTAGTAGAACTTATTTTACACTGTATATATTATAAATATTAGAACGTGATGATAATAAAAAAAATCCTAGACCTCGTAGCAAATTATGAAGTGTTTTCTTTTTAGGGTTCCGTAGTAAACAAGGAACCCTTATAGTTTCGTCATGTCCGTCTGTCTGTCTGTCTGTCTGTCTGTCCGCGGTCTAGCTCCGAGACCCTTAGTACTAGAAAGCTGTAATTTGACATAGGTATACATATTAATTACGTCGACAAAGTGGTAAAACTAAATTATGAAAAACATTTTTTTTTAGGGTACCTCCCATACACGTAAAGTGGTGATGTTTTATTTTTTATTTTTTTATCCCATAGGGTGGGGTATCATTGGAAAGGTCTTACAAAAACATTACGAGTTTGTGAAAACCATTTTTGGATTCAGGGATCCGTTTGCAAAATATTAAGCTTTAAAGTGCTAATTTTTGTTAGAGTCAAGTGCCCCCTGCCAGCTAAATGGTTGGTTTTGGATGTGTGAAAAAAATCACAGCAGTAGCTTATGTAACGAAATTAAAAGGAAAACTATTACAGCTAAGTAGACTATACTAGTTATCGAGTAATAATCGATCAACTTAACTTTGCAGTTGCAAAAACATGTTTTCCCATACATTCCGTATGGGAGAATATGTTTATCAACTACAAAGTTAAGTTTGTTTTTGGGATAAATTCATCCCAACTACGGAACCCTTCATTGTGCGTGGTCCGACACGCACTTGGCCGGTTTTTTATTGTTTTAGGGTTACCAGGGGTCTCTAACTACAAAGTTGTGACTAGAGAATACCTGTTCAATAAAATGCAACAACAAGAATTACACACTTTTGCTGAAAAGGTCGATTATTTGGAAAATTACCTTTTATCGTCTGACAATTTTAATGAAGAACAATTAAAAGTTTTGAAACATAAAATTTTTATATTTCAAAAGTGATTTAAATAAAAGATGGTTAAAAGCAAATAGAATACTTCATAAATTTGTCTCTGCCAATGCTGCGTGGCTTCAAGGAACGTTCGAGATACCTCTTGTTTCGCTATCACAAAAGCGAGCCGGTCGCCCATCAAAACCTTTTGACGAACTCTCTGACAGGAACAAGCGGAAGAAAACCGAAAAAAAAGCGAGGAAGTTTTCGAGAATAGATTGCAATGCAGATGTAATGAATCGCCTTCTACTATCCTCGGATCCACTGCTCACAAGTCAGAGGCCAAAACCAAAAAGCAGAATGGACCCTTTTTCCAAAGAAGCGATAGCTATTTTGTTGCAACCATCACCAGAATCTGAAGATGATTCAGATTCGGAATATGGAACAGAAGAGGTCGGAGAAAGTGACGATGAACCCTGGCATTCTTCCTCATCAAATTAGATTATTTTATATTTTTTGATGTAACTACTTAAAAAATTAAACCTTTTCTAAATCATGAATACCCTTTTTTTAAATTATCAACATATTAGCCCATAAAGCTCATTGTTGGACCCTCCCCATTGGTCGTCTGTACATCTTAGTAAGTCTTACCTACTTTACAGCAGAAAAACCGCACAAATAATTTCGCCCGGCTAGGAATGCAAAATACCTGTATGTGCAGCGGTGCGTTCATATTTTTTTTAAACTATGGTCTGCCTTAAGCTACTACACTTGAGCCTCCAACCAGGAGCAAATAAACTATTCTATTAAAATTAAGCGAACGCTCACTAAGGGCACCCCCTGTGGGGTACGAACCTCGGATTAGGGCGTCGCTGGAGGGAGAACAGCAAGAAGGGACAGGCTGGATCAAATTGGATTATCATCATGATTATAAGGCGGGGTATTTAAAGCTACGGGCTCAGCTGCAACAACTGCTGGCACCTCGTTTTCGAGCAAGGGTCGGGGAGGGAGGAGTATCATTTACTCGGGGGCGTGGTCGCGATCGCGATCGCAAAGGACCTCGGCAGCGAGGTTGGAATGACGGGAGGCGTCTGTTTTTGTGTACTTTACTGGTGGCCCAATACTGCTCATGGAGGAGTGTAATGGAGTCATCTGGGTCAGAAAGGAATGCCTCGGGCGGCGGATCTGACTAATTTGGGATGGGGTATAATCGGCTGCCTCGACAACCAGAGGGTTGCGATGTCTGGGAGCGGAGTCAAAGTACGGCGCATTCAATTCGAATGCATAGATTTATAGGTATCGATACTGGAAATTTCAAATGTCGTAAAGGACAGGGAATACAATGTCCCTTACGACATTTGAAATTTCCAGTATCGTTATGTAACTGGCCTCGAAGGCAGCGGCGCGGGCGCAAAAAGCGAGTGGTTCCATATAAAAAAACTATGCGTTGCCGCGCCGCCGCACAGTGGGCTGAAACGGGCCGGTAAAGGACTTAGCATTTAAAAAAAAAAAAAATCTTTTTCTGAAATTTTAAATATTGTGTTGGATTTATCTATCGATTATAAGTAATTATTTCTATGAGGGTCGTTCAGATAACTTAGTATTTTCGGAGTTATAAATATCCAAAGTAATTTTTGTATGAAGCAAAAGAAAAAAATGTGAAAATCTCGAAATTCTCAAATTTTCTCAAAGAATTGACTCTACGTATGCATAGTACGTATATTTGTCCTATTTTAGCGCCTATTCTCGGGTTGCGATTTTCTGCGATTTGGTCGCAATTTCAAATTTTGTTCTCTATTCCACACCACCATAGAGGTTAAGAACTAGGCGCGTTTTTTTTAATGTAGTGGTCTCCCCTTTAGGCCTAATCCACTAAGGACTAATAAAATAAATAAATAAATAAGTAAAAATCACAGTCACTACTGGCCACTGCACTGTTTTAATTTAATCACTGTCAAGGGTATCCACATTAACGAATGCAAAATTTTCGTATTCGTCATCATCAAATGTTTCCGCTTGTTCAATTACTAATAAAATTTGTGCTTCTACTGACAAAGTTTTATGTTTTCTGCGAAGTTTGTGACGTTTCGCTGAGATGAGTGGATCAGAGCTGGTCAATAAATTATTTAAAATGTCTTCATTTGTAGTTTTTCTACTGCATTTCCTGGAATGGTGTTGGCGGTACCTACGAAAGTCTTTATTTCTAGCTTCAGCAGCTTCTTCAGATAGCTGTCCAATTGGTATTAGACCAAAACTTTCAATAATAGCTGCACCATGCATAAGATCTTTATGAACACTTGAAGGCATATAATACCAGCTATATAATTCCAAATACAGTTGCATGGTCACTTGAGCATATTCGTCTGTATGTACAATTTCGCTGTGTCAATGTGGTAACCTGATGAAATTTCCTCTAAAATGATTGCAAATCGCCTTATTAATTCTTCACTAACACCAGTTATCTCAGCAGTCATGTTTGGATTTGCAAAAAATCTTCTAGCGGTATTTCCGTCATTCGTGGAGCCGTGCCCTTGTTTAACAACATCAATCAGAAGTCCCATTCTATTTTTAAAAGCGTCTTGTATGTCTTTCTTTCTTCTTTCCATGATGCACTTGTTGTCTCTCTTTACTGTCCATGTCTGTATCGTTAATCTGTAGGCTATATGCAGAATGCATTCCATCATTCGTATCCAGGTATGCAATGATGACAATCCGTATTTACAGAGATCTGGATCAGTCGGTTTTGATGCAATTAAGGGCAAATTATTCATCTCTGTTGGAGTGGCTTAACAAATGTCGCATCTCTGAGATGAAGTATCACATAAAATTGATGTTGCTTTTCCGTCTATCATAGTCATTAATAAAGAGTGTGAAATTTTTATTTCTCCAACTTCTGTTTTCACTAAATTTACAATCTCTTCCTCAATAGCACTTTTTTCCCGCAATATCGTTATTTTATTTTCTTTCACAAATTCGAAAAAGATTGGACGACACCAGTAAGATGAATTTGGTGAATCGTTTTGCCAGATAACTTGTTCGCCGCACACTAATTTTATTGGCACTAAACTACCCATAAATATGCTTGAATCGTCAAGTTGACTTTCTTGTTCATCGTCTGTTTGCATTTTTTGTTTGTAATTGGCTTGATTAGAAGCACCGTCAAATCCCCACTTACTGATTAGTGTAAATTCTTTACAACCACTATCTATGACGAGTGACGTCATTATTCTTGTTGTCGTTATATCCAATAGAGCTTGTAACTTTATTTTAGCTGAGGTTTCTGTCATCTTTTGGTGGATAGCATTTCTGTTTCGCATGTTGCACTTGATAATAAGATGGAAATATATTACTGTCTTTTTCGTTAATACTTTTTCTTAAAGTATTGTATTGCCACTTGGTCAGCTTAAGTGATAAAAATAACCCTAAAGCCTCATCCGGAGAAAACACAGGTTTTGTTTCTTTAACAGATATGCACTTTTTAACTTTTTTTACATCTTGGGGATTCTTTAGTAAATGTTCTAGTATTTTAGCAACCTCCTCATTCCCATCCGCTTTCAACTGCTCAAAATATGCATATTTTATTTCGTCCGAAGATAAATGAAAGTTTTCTGCACGTCTTTTTTTCTGTTTAGGCGCTAATTCACAAAAAGGTTTTCTTGGGCTTTGTTCGGTGGAGACACCGACAGAAACTTTTGATGGTGATACATACTGAGTTGATGTACTCGGTGCTGGTTGATCTTCATTACTGCCTATTAAACACTTAATAAAGTCTGGCCATATTATGTTTTCTTGTAACCATTCACTATTTTTAGTTCTGAATATATTTTCTTTACGATAAGCGTTTTCCCATCTTCTATTTAAATTATAACAAAATTTTGCACAAAACAACTTTAAGGTCTTTTCGTGATCATCACTTAATTCGACTAAAAATTTAGACCTTATCTCACTACACAAACTGTCATTATTTTTAATACTGCCACTGTTTTTTAAAATAACGAAAAGATCAAGGTTTGTCTAAATTTTCAAACATTTTCACAAATACAAAATAACAAATAAGTAAGTAATGAATGTGTGGGGGTAGTGCGTCTATTATGGTGGGTAATAGAACACTGAAGTACGTTTGAATGCAACCGTACATTCCGTAGATACCCTATCGGCTGTCGCTGAAAACCAGCGCTGGGGCTCTGTCTTGCACAGGGTCGTAGCATAATGCTGAGCGATAGCCGATTTGCGTGGATGTGACGCATGCTTCCCCCAACTTTTTCTCATTTTTGTAATATAATATTTTTTTTACTTGCGTCATGTTTACCGCAAATAAACGTTTTTTCTTTCTTTCTTTCTTTCTATCGTTGCACCAATCACGTTACGACACGTCATAACTTGTTGTTGCGCTCGCGCACTCTTATCCCTTGATTCCCGGAAATAAGTCTCAAAACAAATTACGTCATACCTACCTATGCTGGTGGAAAATGTCGAACATTGTTTTTTTTTTAAAGAACTATACACCGTTTGAAATAAGATTAGACATTTAAACAAACCTTTTTTACAGTCCGTTCAACCGATTTTGACTTCTATACCGTAGGCATAAGGATGGCATTAAAAGCAAAAAAAGTGGTTACGAACCAACTGTTAACTGCAGCTGCCATTTGTCATGCGACCAACGCAATAGAAGTCAAAATCGGTTGAACGGACTTAAAAAAAGGTTTAGTTAAATGTCTAATCTTATTTCAAATGGAGTATAAGTAGGTATTGAGGTTTTCAGGCCGTTTAGTATACATTATTTTCAATTTCAATTTAATTGGAATAAATTGCTTAACTAAAATAACATGACTCTTCATACAAATTTGATATGGCTATATCTCCGAAAGTACTCGTTAAATTTAAAAAAGTCAAAGAATAAAAACGTTTTAAATTTATGCCTAGATACCAAAAAAATACATTTGATCTCTTAAGACCCAACCTTGTAATCCCAGTCCACTGTGCGCCGCCGCAGCCGCCCCGCTGCCCGCTAATTTCGATACCGAGGCCTAAGACCTATTACAAGGAGCATTACTGTGCGTTTGCACTGGCGAAACATTCACAACAAAACATTTTGAAATCTCTATTTCCTGTCAAATATTGTATGGAAAATTGACAGAAAATAGAGATTCCAACATGTTGTGAATGTATCGCCAGTGCATACGCACAGTCAGGGAATTTCGGGAGTCATGGGCAGCCTGTCTTCTCCAACATCACGCACTTGAGTAGTGGAGGACATGGTGGTGATCTTAACTGTGATTCAAATTGAACCCTACAGTGCAAATACAAATATAAGTGATGTATAAATAAGTCTGAATGACTAGACCGAAGGCGGTAGATATTTTTAAATAAAGCGGAATGATATAGGTAGTTGATATTATTTTATTTAGCTAATAGATGGCGCGCAACGTTTCCGGTAAATGTTACTATTTTTGCAAAGTACGATTCTTACTTTTACTTTAGATTTATGTAAATATAATCAACTCATCAAACAATCATATTATACGATTAGCTGATGAATAAGTATCGAC
Source organism: Agrochola lychnidis (assembly GCA_963680765.1). Lineage (NCBI taxonomy): Eukaryota > Metazoa > Arthropoda > Insecta > Lepidoptera > Noctuidae > Agrochola > Agrochola lychnidis. The sequence continues at coordinate 7,690,682 of OY796868.1, read as the reverse complement.
ACTATTTGTCCTAAAATAAGTTATGCGCTTACCTAAAATTGCCTAAGTAGTGAAATTTTGTATCAGCAAATTGATTGCAATCTTTAAATTTCGTTCTATTTGACTAGACTTTATTAGAAACATTGTTTTGAAAGTGACAGCATCGTTGTAAGTAAAATGATTGTAAATAATAAATTGTCCGTGATTTTTGTTTATATCTTTTTTTATTTCTATGAAGTGGCAACACTCACCGGAAACAAGCAGTAACTCATATGTTTCACAACCTGCTCTAAACTCAGCCAGCCATCTTTTGTGGAAAAATCATTTGTTTCGTGTCGTCAGGGTAAATTTCACAATTGTAATTAATGTCAGAGCCACAGTCTTCGCTTTTATTAAAAAAGCAGCTAGCTGGTAAGTGTATTATTCATATGTAATAATAATTTGTGCTGATGTCTCATGCTCGGGCCGTCAGACTAGTTATTCGAGCAATCGTTGACCTCAGCGGGTCGAATTTTGAGTATCTTTGTGATTTGGATGATTCTGTAAGTTTGGAACTTCCTTTGTGCTGCACGTGTGGTAATTTTTATGGTTCTGTCGAAAAATGGACTCGGTAAATTAAAATCAATATTCGCAGCGATGACAGGTGTTCGTGCCAAAGTCAAAGGAGTAAAATAACAATTTACAAGTATATTTACAGTTCACAGTTGGCAGGGTTTCGCGTTTCCTACAGTTATAATGTGTAAATATGTAAAGAATAATAGTATCGCTATGAAAATTTTAGATTTTCTTTTCGTTGTTTTCAGAACTGAACAAAAATCCAGTGGAAGGTTTTTCTGCTGGGTTGATAGATGACAATGACATATACAGATGGGAAGTCCTCATCATCGGGCCTCCAGACACATTATAGTAAGTAGCAAACATTATTATGTTCACTGGATCTTTGACAATAATAGTTAACCTCTTATGTATGGTGTTTTATCAGTAACAAAAGTCACAGGTATGTTCAGTCCATGACTAGGCATTCTTTATTTAGATTGAAATGTAGGTAGTTAACTTCAAAGTCATGATACCAAAAACTACAAAATAGATGTGATATTTGTATAATTGTTTGTTTGTAATAAACTTATTTACTATTTGATAATACAATAGTACTGGTAGTGTGACTCATTAAATAATAATTTTGCTAACTAAATTTTCAGTGAGGGTGGGTTCTTCAAGGCACATTTACATTTTCCCAAGGAATATCCTCTGAGGCCGCCACGGATGAAATTTGTTACTGAAATATGGCATCCAAATAGTAAGTAATGTTTGTTGTAAGTATTTAGTGAAACATTGTTATGAAGAAATAAAATGATTACTGGAGAAATAAGTTCTCGACAGTTTTTTCAGAATAGTAAGACAGTATTTCTTTTCATCTAAGTATAAAGTTTTATAAAAACTATCTTTCCTGTCTGAGCTGTCAGTGTTTTTGGTTTAGTTGTAGAAAAGCTACAAAAATATGCAAATAAAAAAGGTGCCAGGTGGCAGTTTTAATGTGTTGCCAGCATTCTACATTGTGATGATCCTAATTATTTAGTTAGCAGTATCATTATGCTAGCTAACAATTGTCAAATGAGTAGTCAATAATGATTAACAACTGGAGTCAAATTATTTTGCTATATTGAATAAATTGTTAAAACATTCTCATATGCTGGTACCACCTTTAATCAGTTATTTTTATTATGGTTCCGTACCCGAAAGGTGCCAAACAACACTATTACTAAGCCTCTCCTGTCCGTCCGTCTGTCTGTTAGTGGGCTGTATCTCATGAACTGTAATAGGTAGACAGTTGAAATTTTCTCAGATTGTGATTTTCTATTGCCGCTATAACAACAAATAACAATAAAAAATAATAAAATTTACCCCTGTAATTTTTTAAAGAAACTTTTTTTGCTGTTTCTTGCTAAATATATGATGGGTGGTGGTACATCCCTTTGTGTGCGTTCAGCTCGCACTTGGCCAGTTTTTAAATTCTAGCTGCTTAGCTTGCATAGCTTGATTAAAAAATACATATTATTTTCAGTTGAAAAAAATGGTGATGTTTGCATATCAATATTGCATGAACCTGGAGATGACAAGTGGGGCTATGAGAAGGCATCTGAAAGGTGGTTGCCAGTGCACACAGTGGAGACCATTCTCATAAGTGTTATTTCCATGCTGGCAGACCCAAACGATGAGAGCCCTGCTAATGTTGATGCTGCGGTGAGTGAAGTGATGTCACTTATTATTATTTATTTTAATTAGTTTATCAAAACTTAAATTTGCATGTATGTGTATTTTTTTTAACTTACTAAACAAGGCTGAATACATTCAAGTATACCGTGTGCAATAGATGTTAATAGGACTTGAGTCAACCAAGGATGTTGATACTTCAGCTGCTAGCAATGCAATGCAAAAAAAGAACTTCTGCACAATGATATAGTTGTCTGTATGTAGTAACCTAAGAATAAGGTATGTGACATGGTTCTGGGCGACGAGTGGGCAATGTTTCTCACTCGCTGCTCCATGATACAATGTTGCCAGCTGCACCCTGAGTGTCCATAGTAGTTCATGTTTCATATATAGCCACTGCAATCATATATAATTTTTTGGATAGAAACTATGAATGTTAAAAGGTACAATTCTGTAACAGACCACAGGTGGCAACTGCAGGCGATGTGTCGCCGCGACACGATTGGTTTCTATGTATTTCTATGAAGGCGACGTATCGCTAGCTACGGAATATTTCATAGAAATTCATAGAAACCAGTCATGTCGCGGCAACACATTGCCTGCAGTTGCCGCCTGCAGTCGGCTACGGAATGCAGGCAGGTACCTTTAGATTGCTAGTGTTGATCAACCCCTTTTTTAGAGGAGTATTGAAAATGTTAGTTATGGTTGACTGGTAGTGTAGTTAATATTTTTTAGGAAATGCATGTGCTCCAAGATAAATGTCTTGAAAGATCTTCCAAGTTGGTAATGTATCCATGTTGGTGCTGTAACCTGCAGCACAGCTAGACCTTAGTAGAAAGAAACCAGTAGCAGCAATAAGCATTCTGATGTTCATGTACAGGGTGGCCCAATGGGAGCCCACATCCATTTTTGAAGAAATCAGAAGTATTTCTTTTTCCAGTATGTGTTCCAGGGGTAATATAACACATCCAAAAAAAAAGTGGCTACCTAACCAAATTGGACATACAATGAATCACCAGGCTTGTTAGTTAACTGCCATTCAATTGACTGGTGAAAAAGGCTTATTATATCAGGGCCTGCCAGAACAGAGTATAAAATTGGCCAATTAATAAGTTACAAGACTGCAAGTTCCACTAGATTTTGTAGTTTTCTAAATCTTTAATTTTACCCTATCATTAATATTTTGTGTTATTAATAATAATTTTAGTTTTTCCACAGGAGACTCACAACATGCTTGTGTTTGATCTGCATCTGTAACTATTACCATGCTCATTTAACTATTGTTTGCATTCACAGAAAGAATGGAGAGAGCGATATTCGGATTTCAAAAAGAAAGTTGCGAGATGTGTTAGGAAAAGTCAAGAAGATTGTTTTTAGGAGAGTGAGGGGATTTAGATCACAAAATATTATCATTGGAAAAGGGCCGTGTGACACAACTGTACCAAAACCACACCATATCGAATAGTTTTTCACGCTAGGTCGCTGCACGCACCAACCCGTATTTACACAAACACGACCGCGGACGCCAATAGTAGACGAGTGCTCATTCTGTTTCTTTTTACAGAAAGAATGGAGAGAATCATATTCGGAGTTTAAAAGGAAAGTAGCACAGTGTGTGAGAAAGAGCCAAGAGGATTGTTCCTAAGTAACAGTGCCCTTTTTCATTAATTTAGTTGGATAGTGAGTGTTTGGTGATGCAGTTAGGACTTTGTTGAGAGCAGGCCCCGGCGTGACTCATAGTGCGGGCCCCCCACCCGGGCCAGAGACAATATTGAAATTGATTTAAAATAAATACTTATTGTAATTAAATGGTATCGCTGCCGTATTTTATAAATAATAAATTAAAATAGAATCCAAGGTCTTTTTCATCTTTTTTAAGACATGTTAGCTAGCTATTGTTATAATAATGAAATATGTATGGTAATTTTTTATAGAAAAACATCTGCATTTTGTTGTTTTTACTTCCTGTATGATTACAAGTTTGATCTCTGTATAGTAGAAACCAAATCTGAAGTAATTTAAACAATAATTATTTATTACGTATCGCAATTCTCAATTGTATAAATAAAATATAAACATGCAATACTAAAATCCTGGCGAAATTATATAAAAAATGTAAAATGAGCTACCAAACTTGTACTTTTCAATGATAATAATTGTTAGTTACCGAATCGACGCGATGCATACACATTGGTAGCTTTTATAAAGTCGCTTCTCTGAATTACAATTTTATTCTAGTGCTAATTTTAGTAGTAAATTTAATACTTAATTATAATTTTTACTGAATAAATATAACGTTTGTAAACTTATCATTGTATCGATTGTACCTTGCCCTCTATGCACATATGAATAAAGCACAGGTTGATAAATTGCAGATGTTAAATTGTCGCAAGGCGAACTAGTTGTGGTGTGCCACACCACCCAGCACTTCAAAATATTTTTGCTCAACGTTTATACATGCCGGAAGACGATAGGCATTATTTATGAATTGTTTGATACCTTTTTAGTTTTGTACATTTGTTCTCAATATTGTCAATTATGTTTTTGTACAATTAGAAGAAAAGCTTTGTTACCATTTTGGATGTGAAAATTATAATAGTTATAAAGATGATAAATGAAAACCCCTCATATTCGCTCTATATCATCGAACATTGATTTGTGACGTGTGTATAATACTTTTCCCTGTGTATGTATATTTTTTGCTATAAAATCATAATGCAGTGATAATGTGATTTTATTTGTAATTACCAATACCTAGCCCCAGCCCTTAGCAGTTCAGACTATGTTATAATATAATGCATATAGCAAATATTTTAATGAGTACCAAAGTGTGTAAACTTTATGAAATACTATATACATAGAAGACCAGCTTGCAATATAGCAGTGTGAACATCATGCTACATAGTAATAGCGACACTGCTTTATAATTAAAATTTATACTTTAAATTCTTCTATATAGCAAAATAGTATAACAGTCCGAACTGCCCTTTACACATAGCATGAGTTATTAGATGAGGACAAAGACAAACAAGTATTGAAAAGTAGAAGTAACATTGTTAACCTTTTAATTAATTGTTTTTCTATCAAAATACACATAACTGCAATATCGATCTGTACATGTCTGCCTACCTCTTCGGGAATTCAGGTGTGATGTTATGTTCAAAATGTACAATATATTGTAGCAGATTTTCTACATTTCAGTCACTATCAGAGTTTTCTGCTAGAACTGCACCTTGAATGCTTCTTGGGTCGAAAGTACTTTCAAAGCACCTTTTAAACACAGACTTAATCATTGTTCTGGCTGCAGGTGAAGCTGGTATATTATCACAGTCCATTAAATCTATCCTGTCTTTGCTATTTGCACTATCTTTGCTTATACTACCATTTAATTTGTTACTTATATTAATTTCACTGTCTCCAGGTATATCTACAAAGTTAAATAGATGAGAGTCTTCATCTAAGCATTTTGAAATGTCCATATCTAAATGAGCCTTCTTCTTGGCAGATCCTTGAGTGCTGCTGTCTTTCCGCTTGTTTCTTTCAACATTAGTGTTCTGTGTTGTTGTTGTTTGTGATGCATTATCAGGTTTAGTTGTTGCTAACACAAAGTGTGCTTCAAAGGTGGTGCCATTATGTACAATAAAAACGGCAGGTCTTCCAGTAGTCTCAAAATGTAGTTGAAGAGGCAAATTCAGTGCTTCAGAAAATGTAAGCAGTGCTCTGAATTCTTTTAGTGAGAATGTAATAGTTGTTTCTGACCCTATGAGGTAACTATCAAACTCTGCTGGCTTCAAACTAATTTGTGTTCTGATAATTTTGGTGAGATCTATACTACAATCAATATAGTTCCGCAGTATGAGAGAGAGTGAGGTAGCTTCTAGTGTTACTTGATCATCTGAACTTTGGAAGTTGTTGAGGGCATCTGTTAATATTCTCTGTGGGGATGTTATCCTGAAAGGTTTTTAAATTTATGTTACAACGAAGCTGCTTCAGATTATTTGCATTATTATAATATTGAGAGTAGCTACCAATGTAGTGATATTACACACAGTTTTTAAACACAGTTGTGAAGATTACCTTACCTGTTTGGTACAGAATCCTTTGTGTACACTGCCTGCATTGCTTTACAATCTAATATTGATACAAAGTGTGTTTTGACAATGCCATGTCTGCATTTCAACTGGAATATCAACTTACAGGATTCTGGATCCAGTTTAATTTCTAGGTTTTCAACTTGTTTGTCCATATGTGTAGGCGACTTAAACGTGTTAAGTGCCGATTTCATAGATATTTTACACTTCAATCCCTCATTATCCTCCGTTGAGTAAAAGTTGTAGTTGAAGTATGAGAAGAAATTTTTATTAAACTTGACCATAGCATACGCAGATTCAGCTGCATTTAAAGTTCTCAGTAGTATACAATCTGGAAGGGATTCTAAGTAAAGTTCATCCCCAAATCTTGCAAGAGCATGAACAGTTCTAGCTAAAACTAAAAAGATTTTTGAAATAATTGTTTGTTCGAAGGATTTTTACAAAAAAACAAGTCAATTTTTCTTTCAATTAACTTTAATACTTGCCTTTAACGTTGGCTCCCGGTACATGGCATTTCATTTTGTATTGTTATTTAATTAAATAATCAGGAAATACAACTGTTGTAATATAAATCATTGCGCGCAATCTTGACATTTGACAGTTTTTTAGTTTGTCTGTCACTGGCAAGCTGTCATAGCAGTTTTTAGGTCAGTGCACAGATAACTATATACTAGTCAGAGCTCTAAACCGCCATTGTTGTGTTTATGTTTACTTTTGTGCCGATCATAAATTATTCGAAAACCAGATAAATACAGTGTTATTCTTCATAATGTGCACATATCGAAATGGGAATCTATGCTTAATTTTAACGACAGAAAAAATATATTAAAAAAAAACTAAATATTTTTTTAATACTTTTTATGGAAAAAAAAAAATGTTACAAAACTGTGTAACTTATAAACCAAATCAGCTATCGCGATGAAACAAACTCCATAATGATTGGAAGTAATTAGGCATCCACATAAAATAAAAATTGAGAAAAAAACTACCATCAATTGAAAACAAACATGTTTTTTTAGCAAAAATCTGTATATTTTTCATCAATTTTTACAATAATTGTAAAATTTATAAATAAGATGCCAAAGACATAGTATAAAGAGAGGAAGTACGCTATCTTCATACAAACGCACCGCGCGCGGCTTGTATGTGTGCGCGGCTTGTATCTATGCGTCGCCGCACGCACACTTAACAAAATCTCGGCTGTTTTAGAGTGCGCCAGTCGGGGCTAACGCCGCACAAGGCTTGCGCGTCGCGGCTTTTCGGCACTGCTAAATGTATGAAAAATGAGTGATAATCGCAGGAGAAATTATTGCTGTGCGTTTGGGTGTCTAAATAATTCATCGATTCCAGAGTTGTCTCTGTTCAGATTACCTACTGAACAGAAAAGGTAACCAAGTCACATTCTAGCATATAATTTTTACTTGATGATGAGATACCTACTTATTTTTTGTTGTATTAGATAACTATCAGACAGACGAAGTAGGCAGGCCTACTTTCCCACTAAAATTTATTAGGTACCTACTTTTGATCTGTCAATTGATATGCCGCTAATGCTTTGTTTACGTTTAGTCATGCCGATTTCTCAGTATTGTAGGTATAGTAAAGTAACTAAGTACTTACAGTTATACCAGTTACTTTTTATACTATCTTTTATACCATATTTTTAAGCAAATAAATATTATTCTATTCTATTCTAAAATCGTAATTTCAAATATTTGAATTGTGAATCAGATAAATAGAGCAAAGTTCGAATCGTAACCATTCGTAACAGAAAATATAAACCGCAAATATAACTTTGTCATTCATACAAAAACTATGAACATCATCGTTTAGGTAAAACCGACCTCACAAACCCTGAACCCAGACAACACATTTAATTTTTTCACATACCTAAAACCAACCATTATGCAGGGGCCCCCCTGCAAGTTTAATGGTTGGTTTTGGGTATGGACACACTTGACTCTAACAAAAATTAGCACTTTAAAGCTTAATAGTTCGAAAACGGATTCCTTAATCCAAAAATGGTCTTCGCAAACTCACAATATTTTTGAACGACCTTTCCAACGACACCCCACACTATGGGATTATTGAGAGAAAAAAAATCATCTTAACTTTACGTCTAGGGGAGATAGATACCTGAAAAAAAAAATTTTTCATGATTTTGTTTTACCACTTTATCGACGTAATTAATATGTATACCCATGCCAAATTACAGCTTTCTAGTACTAAGCGTCTCTGAGCTAAGCCGCGGACAGACAGATAGACGGACATGACGAAACTATAAGGGTTCCTTGTTTACTAAGGAACCCTAAAAATAGAACTTCCCGGCCCTTGCTAATTTCTAGGTACTGAATTAAAATTTAGCTAAAAGTGACAACCCTGAGACAGGCAAGTATGGTAGGCAATTATATCGCGGATTGAGCCGGAGATAGCCTACTAGAACTCTTTATACTATGCCAAAGAGAAGAAAAAAAAACATTTTTTAACAATAAAAAAGAAATAAAAATTTTTTTTTCCGTCGATAAAATAAGCATAGATTCCCTCTTTTCGATATGTGCACATTAAGAAGAATCACACTGTATGCATGAGACTTGGAGTGTAGCTATTAAAAGACGAGCTTAGGACAGGGGAAGCATCTACCACTGGTAAAAAGCAGCTTTAGTAGAAAAGTCAATAAATTATGAACGTTTTATATTTTATTTTGTGTTTGTTGATTAAGCTCGGTTTTTGTTAAAGACTGGAGGCGTACGATAGAAATAACCTGATCAGAGTTGAAAACCAACTCGGACATGATCTTCCTGCCTGAAAAACTTCAGAGTTAGTACTTCTAGCACTGATCTAATATGATCAACACACACATACTTTACTATAATTTACATAATATCACATCACAAGTGCCTGTATGTAATAAAAACAGACTTAGTTCTCTTGGGAGCATTACCTATAAACCACTTTCTCCCATAAAAGGCTTAAAGGATAGCACATCGTCTCGACGAAATATCGGATACCAATTTTTTTCGGAGATGGCTAGCTGTCAAATTATAAGACGCTGGAGATCAGCGCTATCTGAAGTGAGCAAGTGGTTATTTTTGGTTTTTATCCCCATTGGACTGAGGGAGGTTCTAGGAGGGAGGATGAAGAAGACAGTAGTCAGCTACCTACAGTTAAAATATTTTACTAGGAATCATAAATGAAATGAGCATTCTTAAAGGGAATGGCAGTTCAAGGGGTGACACTGTGAGTGTCCACCAGTGGTTTCCACTTCCATTGATTTGCCTTTATTCAGATTTACTCTTTTGTCAATGGTCATTCAGGAATAATGGAATAATAATAATCAGTGGTCTGTGGGTCAGTCCTCCATTAAGGTGCGTCCCCACTAGAGCAGCGCGGCCCTAGTGGGTACGCGCCTTTATGAGTATTATTATTCTGTGGGTCAGTCCACAGACTATAATTACACTGACAATTCGTGAATTCGTCATTTCGTCAGTCTATCAGTGGAACCGGTGAAGTGCGTACGTATCGCGCATCGGATACAATACAAATAACACGAGAGGAAGTTCGACTTCTTGTAACTAAAAAGCATTTTATGAAAGAAATACAGTCAAGCTACTAAGATAAAGAAAATATGGGTTCAAGCGGTGAGTCGTTATTATTCAATAATTAAATAATAAACTCGACCGTGGAAAGAGCGTGTTAACAGGACCGTTATGTATTTATTATTGCTATGTAGGTAGCGTCTCCGTTATTTAAATGAAATTAGATCTTTTCACATTTTTTCACACAAACTTCCATTGGAATTGTTTGTGTATCTAACGACATGGAACGTTTTCTGTGGAACAGCTCGTTGTAAATACCAAGGGAATGCTTATGATGATATTCCTATAAGAATAACCAGGTCAACCAACTTAAATGCTTTATTGCTACGTACAGGTAAATACTGAGAGATTTGAACAATAATGATACTTTAAAACATACTTATCTCATACCTACCTACTATTGTCTTTCTATAAAAAATCTTAACACTGGTGAATTACAAATTGAAGTTGTCTCAGTGTACAATTTGCGCTTCATGTCTGATTTCATACTCCCCGTAGGTCGCAATCGCCGCAGTCCACAGATCATCGCCAGTGAATAAATCAGTGTTGATATAAATAGAGTGTGGCGAGTTTACGAGCGCGCGAACTGTAAAGGGTATTTCCGGTTTCTTCTGTTTGGTTTGATTTATTCCATTCAATGAAATTTTAAACTGCCGACTGTCTGCCTGTAGGAGTGTAGGTAGCTAAATATGCTACAGACAATATGAAATGCAGTTCCAGGTGCAGTTTTTAGAAATAATTTAGCTTGTTTTACTTATTTAGAATAATTTACTACAGAGGCTTCGGCCCCGACTCGATAGTCGCCATTCTCCAAACCGCAGTCGATTAACTCGGCGCCTGGTTTAGGTTTTAAACGGTTCTCTTTTCGAAACCGTTTAAAAAGACCCAACCCCGTCTCCCCCAACCTATCACCATGCTAGGCAAGCCTATCCCTTGGGAGAATCGAGCCAAGTACCTAGGTGTAGTCCTTGACCACCATCTCTCCTTTAAAGTGCACAACCCAAACCGCGCGCGAGCCGCATGGGCTCTTGGAAGGCCACTATATCCTAAATGCACGTAGCAAATTGTCACTACTGTGCAAATTGCGTATTTATACAACGTTCATTTGCCCAATCATGACCTATGCGAATGCTGTTTTTGCACAAGCAAGACCCAGTCACATCCATAAGATGCAGACATTATAGAATCGTTGCCTTCGAAAGGCCTCGGGAGCCCCCTGGTTTGTTAGGAATGAGATCCTCTATCTCGACCTAAAAATCCCCACCATCCAGCAATTTCTCAAACGCTCTTCCAAGCGTTACTTCGATACTGCCGCCAAACATCGCAACCCTCTGGTTGTCAAGGCCGCTAGTTCTCGAACTCGCCGGCCTAAGCGAATCCTTATCGACTCTGACGACTCCATTACCCTCCTCCAGGAGAGCAGTAGGGAAACCAGCACAGTGTACAAAAACAGACGCCTCCCGTCATTCCGACCTCGCCGCCGAGGTCCTTTGCGATCGCGACCGCGTCCTCGAGTAAATGATACTCCCCCCCGACCCTTGCTCGATAACAAGGTGCCAGCAGTTGTTGCAGCTGAGCACGTAGCTTTAAATTCCTCGACTAATAATCATGATTAAAACTTTGATCCAGCCCGTCCCATCCTTGATGTCGTCCCTCCTGTGGACGCCCTAAGCTGAGGTTCGTACCCCACAGGGGGTGCCCTTGAGCGTTGACCTAGTTTTAATTAGCATACTTGAATAATCCCTTGCTGGTAGTAGCTTAAGGAACCCACAGGAAAGCCCGGTTAAGTAGTCATGATCTCAGAGGTCAACTACGAGATTCGCTAACTATTCATTTAAGGGCCTTCCACGGCTTTTTGTATACGCGCGTCTACCTTGCTAAAAAAGTGCCATCGCCAGTTGCGTTTGGAGCGGTGTAATACGCGCGACGTCGGACGCGACGGCGTGTAAAAAAACACCATGTGCCCTTACACTCGTTCGTGTTCTTAACCCGAATTCTATGAGCATCCGAAGGCCAATGAATGACCAAGTGTAAACGTACATAACATAAAAGATGGTACGATTGGTGGTAGAATAGGTACAGATCTGTAGAACGATCATTTTAAAGGATTTCGTACTCATGACTTGGTGTGAAAAGAAACGTCTTATTTTGAAGAGCTCCAAAGATATACTTGTCAAGTACCTACCTGCCAAAATAAGACATTGAAAGTCACTTCAATGACTGAATGGTCAGAATTTCAACCGCATTTTTATTACGAATTTTACATTTATTCCTCAGCTATAGTTAACATCATATCCATAATACTTTTTAAATATAATACAGTTACATTACATTTTCGATGTACGGCTCACTTTTTATAAAATACTTCTTGAAATTGTGTTCGTTCTTTAAAAACTCGAAGTTCTCTATGGTCGCGTTGGATACGTGCCAGGCTACTATAAGTTTACACGAGCCATCTTTCTCAATGCAGTATTCAAGTGGCAAAGTAGCCGCCGCAGAACTTTTATGAGGATAGAAACTGTATTCAGACAATATTCTCAAACCGCATTCTAGGTTATTTTCAGCGAGGCTCCTGACGACACCTGAAAAAGAATGGAGATTTATAAACATTCTGATAGTGAAGTTGAGTGTCCCAAAAAAGAGCCAGGGCATCCTAGAGCCCGGATCGGAATGCCCTAGTTCGGGACTGTGTGTAAAGAGCTTAACAGCCTTCTTTAAAAAAGTAGAAACTGGTTGTCTACTAGTGTACCCTAGTAGAGGAATGCTTTAAATATGACGCCTCGTCAACAACAAAAAGTAACGTGCGCACAAAAAATCTTAAAATCACTAAAAAACTACTGCATTTAGAAAAACCTTGTTGTTAAGAGACCTGCGAACACGGCTCGCAAGTACAAATCAAGATGTTTGCAAAATTCAATTCCTAGCACGTTGCGCTGGTGAGTGTCTGCCGGAGCGATATACCTACACCTACAGTGAGCAATACTACCACGCACACATTGACAATTATTGCTTGACGCGATAGCACTACTAGCTTTCGAAAATTTATGGTTGGATGTGTTCCGTAATACCAAAAATGATGAATGAAAACTTAATATTTTTCCATTTTTTTCTATACCTAATTTGTAACTTGACAATGTAAGCTATGATTCTGCAGACACAATATTATAAATATTGTTGTTTATAATACAGAAAAAACAATATTACGTTATGTACGAAATTAAATTCGCTTAAACTTCATTTTAGAAAAGTTTTTTGGAAAACAAAGATGTAGGAGCCTAGATAAACACTGTCTAAATCCGAATAATAACCTAATATGGTGGAAATATGCCCAAATTGCAAATGATTTAGATATTACGTTTGTATGGACAAATCATGCGTCGCCGCGTTCTCAATCTCTGAAAGCATAGATCTGCTGAAAAGATTCTACCGGTGATTATTTCAACAACAAGAACCTACAAGTATAATTAGGTACCTATTTGCAAATCAGGATAGCCTGTCAGACACGGGAGTCGAGACAAGAAGTCTACGCGAGATTCACAGATTGTTACCAGCTATTATTATCTATCTATTCTGTGCCGTAACTTTACTTTTAGAAAACTTTTAATTTTATAAATTAGAAAGAGACCTTCAAATTTGGTTTATTTATTTGTTTAGTTATTCAACGGGTAGCTATCATAATTCACGAAATCACGCTATCATCTTTGCAGTACCGAGACTTTGCTCGAGGCCACTTACATTTGAGCGAACAATACCCTAATTGCGTAATACAACACAATCACAATTTGTTTCGATTTAGCTATCATAATTCACGAAATCACGCTATCATCTTTGCAGTAATTTTTAGGGTTCCGTTAAAAAACGGAACCCTTATAGATTCGTCATGTCTGTCTGTCTGTCTGTCTGTCTATCTGTCTGTCTGTCTGTCTGTCTGTCTGTCTGTCTGTCTGTCTGTCTGTCCGTCCGTATGTCACAGCCACTTTTTTCCGAAACTATAAGAGCTATGCTGTTGAAATTTGGTAAGTAGATGTATTCTGTGAACCGTATTAAGATTTTCACAGAAAAATAGAAAAAAAACAAATAATTTTGGAGTTCCCCATACTTAGAACTGAAACTCAAAATTTTTTTTTTCATCAATCCCATACGTGTGGGGTATCTATGAATAGGTCTTCAAAAATGATATTGAGGTTTCTAATATCATTTTTTTCTAAACTGAATAGTTTGTGCGAGAGACACTTCCAAAGTGGTAAAATGTGTGTCCCCCCCCCTGTAACTTCTAAAATAAGAGAATGATAAAACTAAAAAAAATATATAATGTACATTACTATGTAAACTTCCACCGAAAATTGGTTTGAACGAGATCTAGCAAGTAGTTTTTTTTTAATACGTCATAAATCGTAAACTTATCGTTACTTGCTGCTACGGAACCCTTCATGGGCGAGTACGACTCGCACTTGGCCGCTTTTTTTTTCAATTAATTTGTAACGTGGTCTCAGCAAAGTCCAAACTTAGGATTAAGATTAAGAGAGAGAGAAGATTAATTTTAGACTTTGCTCGAGGCCACGAACATTTGAGCGAACAATACCCTAATAGCGTAATACAACACAATCACAATTTGTTTCGATATGAAACAGATTACTAATCCATTGCTTCATAAGTTAAAAAAAAAACTGCTGAACAATGTAAATAACGCAATGAATGTTGTTGAACTGTCAAAATGAAACAAATTAGGAAAAATTGTTTAAGAAAATAAGTTACGCAATTAGGGTACAGGTTTTTATCTCGTTTTATGTTATATTATAAACTACTATAATAAAGCTGAAGAGTTTGTTTGTCTGAACGCGCTAAAATCTGGAACAACTACCAGTCGGATATGATTTTTTTTTTTTACATTTGATAGCCCAATTCTTGAAGAAGGCTAGTAGACTATTTAACATCACACGAAGCCTAGCAAAAAGAAAGAAGTAAGTAAAGAACGCGAAGCGTAATAACGCGGGCAAGCGATGCGACGGGGTAGCTGGGGGGAACAAGAAATGCACGCGGACGAACTCGGGGGCAGAACAGAAGCAAGAGTAATAAAAAAAATGGGATAAAGGTACAAATGATGAAGGTAACACCAGACCACTCGTAGTGATACTTCTGGTTTCTATGTATTTCTATGAAAACGCTTCCGTAGATGGCGTTAATGCCGCCTGCTGCTGCGGTCGAACAGCGACTGCAGATGACATACCTCTAGTGATGTCAGTGGCTGTCACTAACGACACGAACTAATTAGGGTCGATATCAGTAACGATATCGGGTTCGTAGTTACTGTGGTTTTCCATCTTTGCGAGATTTATCAAACAATTGACGGGCACCTCAGAATATTTTTTTTAAATGGTGTTAGCTCCTTGGATAGTCCATAAGATGAGGATGTTTTTTAAATAATTTGTTTGCTTAGTGACATAGTAAATTTTTTAAATAATCAACCTATGGTGTGTTCTGTCGATGTCCTAATTTTGCTACCTTACTTTTAATCATTACTTTCAAGTGTTTGATGTTTTAAAATTTCTGAATACCGGCAAATCTTCACAAAAGGGTCAGATTTAAATTCAAATAGCAATCAAAGCTATTCGATTCGTTGATTTAGAGGTAAATGCAAATTTATGACCACTTTTGGGTACTTTCCTAAATCAATGAAATTTCTTTATATTTGCCAAAAGCAACTTCTGGGCTCCCCTACCATGTACAGCGCTAAAGTTCGTTTAACTGTATTTCTGCATTTTAGAAAAATATTTACATAAACCTATAGAATGGAAATTTAATAATTTCCATTCTATAGGTTTATGTAAAAAATTAAGTACTTTCCTAAATCAATGAAATTTCTTTATATTTACCAAAAGCAATTTCTGGGCTCCCCTACCATGTACAGCGCTAGAGTTCGTTTAACTGTATTTCTGCATTTTAGAAAAATATTTGTATGCTTCTATTAAATTTCCATTCTATAGGTTTATGTAAAAAATTAAGTGCTTTCCTATTCAGTAAATAAGCATGGTCCTTGTATATCAACTTGACTCACCATCCTTGCACGTATCGTTGATGATTTGCTTCGTCACGCTCATGTAACGCTCCAGAGTGGTGTTGAAGGTCGGCTTCAGACAGAGGTACTCTTCTTCAGTATATTCTGGCGCACGAGCAGACGGAACCACGTCGTACTTGATGACAGAGTTGAACACACACGGGTCTTGGACGGTCATAACCTGTTATTTATAAAGAAAATTAGCAGAGCCAATTAAAAAAAATGCCATCTTTATTGGCATATCGTATCTTACTATAGAAAATGCAGTACAAAAGAAAATGCATATAGTGTGAAAATACATCTGTGTTGCAAAATTAACGCAACAGAAAGTAGATTACCGATAATTGCTCAATCAAGTTATTGTCTTACAATAGAGAAATCTTTATCTTGAATTATAATCTTCTTAGTACACAATGTTTCAGTAATAATGGTACAAGAATGTCTGTGAAAAAAAAATCACAGGTAATCATACTACTTATCCTTAACACGTCAATGATTCTATCAAATAAATGAATGGTCAACAGACAAACAAAACAAACCCCTTGAAAATTGCAATCAATGTATAATGCAAGGCATTGCTTTGCGGTATACAATCTTCTAGAGTGTGTTTTTTTAACTGGGACTAGTAAACCCTAAAGTCTAAACCATACGATCCACAGTAGCACATTTTTTTCCTGTAGCTCTTATGGCTTAGTTCCAGTAAGAAAACATTCCGTAATGTATTTGATGTGATCGAAGTGACCAATACCAGAGGGCCTGGAATATAACCCTGAGGCACTCCATTGTTTTATATGGGAATATATTAAATATGTCATCTTAAAACTTAAAACTGTACCCTAATTGCGTAATACAACACAATCACAATTTGTTTCGATTTGAAACAGATTTGTAATCCATTGCTTCATAAGTTGGAAAAAAAAATCTGTTCAACAACGTAAATAACGTAATGAATGTTGTTGAAATGTCAAAATGAAACGAATTTCGCGAAATTATTTACGAAAATAAGTTACGCAATTAGGGTACCGGTTAGATACGATGACATGAACTCGACTTAACTCGAGCAACGTACCTATAATAGATATTTCGGCAGTTTGTCCGGCAGTTTGAAAAGCAACAGTCTTCTATGATCAACATTGTCAAAAACTTTGGAAAAAATATCTTAAATAATCCAAGCAGTACAAAACAACATTATGTAATCCACCCAATATAATTTATCATTAGCTAACTACCTAAACTTGGAGTTTATTGAAAAAAACCTGTCGTATTAAAATGGCTAGTCATGTTGACGCGAGCCTTATTTGCTATTAGCGTTAGTGGCTATTATGCGATGTATATTTCGTATATATGAATTTGAAAGATTTTGTTTATACTTAAAATTAAATTTTGTCTGGTGATGTTCACAAAGAATTTTATGTAGAAAGTTTCATATTGGTCACGTAGGTTTAAGTACCTACATTATTTCAGAAGAAGAAGCGAATGTTACTGAATGCAATAGAACGACAGCACGCAATTTGCAAATTATAGCACAATGAATGTGTTGGAACATTTTTAGAATGAGTAAATTGCATAACTCTGTTTTACAAAAATAAATACCTACAAAATGTGAGTGAGATACGCACGCGGCCACGACAAACATCTACGAAACTATTAGTTGTCGTGCCAATCCCCAGATTGAAATTATTTCGCAAGTCCACAAAAATTTTCTTTGTATACTATAATTTTGAGCTGAAAATAAAACTTGCGTTTTTTTTTTCAGAGTATTTTTATCCCCATTTGTCGCATGAATCTCTTAAATTTTGTTATCCCCGACCGAATTCGTTTATCATTATAAATCGGTTTAGGTTTCTGGCCCTGAATCTTGCATCTTTGCATTAATTTAATCATGCTTCTGACAATTCAAAAGTATCCAACGTACCGATATTCTATATTTATTTTCTAAGTTACCTAAGTATGGAGATTTACATCAAGAGTTCAAGTTCAAGACTGCATTTTTCATCCAACGGTATATTACCTATATGCCAGCTGAACTTTTGTTTGGTTTGTCTCGAGTTTCAAGGTTGTAGAAACCGGCTTTGTACTTATAGTTCCTTTGATTAAGGCATGAGTGAAGTACAGTGTATTTTAAAATGATACATAGTTCGCCTAGCACATAAAATGATTGGTCAAATAACATAATAAGGCTCTTAGCAATAACTGTGTACGCGGCGACTGTTGCTTATTAAGATAATAATACACAACCTGATAATAGTGCAAACACTGATTTTGCACAGTTTCATATCTCGTTAAACAATGTTAGTTCATGGCACTTTGACGTGTGAATTCAAACGACGACTTCAAACCATTTTATAAATACTAGTAGCCTCTTTATTTAAAAGGAAATGAAGAACAAATTATTATTTTTTATCCATGCACGGTCCATCTGCATCACACGAATGATAAAGCTCTCATTAAAATGAAGGATCTGAGTAAACAAAGAACTGTATCCTAATTGCGTATTACACGATCAATCACAATTTGTTTTGATTTGAAACAGACTGCTAATCCATTGCTTCATAAGTTGAAAAAAAAATCTGCTCAACAACGTAAATAACGGAATGAGTGTTGTTGAACTGTCAGAATGAAACAAATTTGTCATTTATAATCGTTTATGAAAATAAGTTACGCAATTAGGGTACTGGTACTTGGGTTCTTTACCTTAAACTCTGCATAACGGCCAACAGCATCGCCAGTACAACCGAACCGCCGCTACTGACATTAGCTGGTTTCCTGATGTATGTAACGGCAGCATGACCATACATTTTTAGGAGGACCCATGGTTTACGGAAGGTAGCGGACTATTATTTACCTCTCTCCCGATGCATCTTGGTTCCGAGAACAGTCCATTGAAGAGGTTAGTCGAGGATGTCTGGGTGGTAACAGGGAACTGTATCATGCCGTTGCAGAGGGTCCAGTGACCGTCCCGGATGATGTACGACCGAGGCACCTGGCTCATCGTAGATACTGTCAATGTCGATACACCTAGCCTGTGAACATATTGGAGATAGATAGGATTACAAATTCAAAATTACAGCAATTTGTCTTATCATGACTTGTTTTACCGAACGATTTGACTTCCTTTTTTATATTCTAATTAAACGCGCCACATTTTATAACAGACCTTCATCTTCTTATAGTGTAACTATTCAAGTTCGACTTTTCAGTAGTAGTACCTATCGATCGGTAGGCATTTGTCATAAATATGACTGTTATCATTGGACTATTGTTCATTTTATTACACCTTCTGTCAAAATGCAGAATAAACTACTTATCTCATATAAAACTGAAAGTAATCCTCTTAATTCTGCAGTTCGTTATTATCAGATTACAATTTACAATTGTGTTTATGTTGATGACATTCTCATAATATTTAAAATACATTCATGAAATTAGAATACAGTAAAGACTGGTTTAATGAAGAAGTTAATTCAGGAAGATGGTTGAAATTACTACGTTGTATGTCATGTGAATCCTATCTAAATGCCCCGCTCTAGACGACACGAGGAACTTAAGTGGCAGAGTAGGTAAATTAAAGTAGGTAATTACACAGGAGTTCAAAACGTAATTATAGGCTATTGAATACTACACTGCCTAGTTCAACTCACCTTATTATCGATCACGCGATACTATACCGTGAAACCTGGTAACTTTGCCACTTTACGGTGGGTAAAAAAGTTTGAAAAAGTTTTTCTTAAAAAATTTCTATGATGTTATAAAAAGCAACCAATGAGATATGTAGTAAATTTTATGCATTATTGAAACACAATCTTATATCTATTGTTTTCTCATTCTATAGTGATATTTTAGTCCAAAAACCTTTTATGGCAAAGTCAACTATCACTTGTGGTAAGATTGCCCTCCCAAAATTTAGGAAAAAATTTAAAGAGTTACCATATAAAATCACAGTCATCATTACCGCATGCTTGGTCACAGTAAAAATATACTACAGTTGTATAATATTTTACACTGGTAATTGATTTTCCAAAATGTGGCAAATTCACCCGCCTTGTTTCGATTTTTTCAAATAAAATAGAAATAGCTGTCAGGGTTGCATCAGAAAAATTAGGGGTAGGTAAGTAGGAAAAAAACTAAATAACTATATTTTAGTTTCTTTTTTGTGACAGCTCTAGCCTCTAAAAAAATATGGCAAAGTCGACATTACTAAAACTTTGCATTGGGTTGGTATATTTGCCAACAGTGATTTCTTAGGTTAAATTGGTTAAAGAGACGTAAATTATCATGGTTTTAATTAAAGAATATCATTAAGAACATGGTATTAAAGTTTGACTTATCTACACAAAGTATATCCCACTTATTTTCATTAAAGTTTTGGAGCTCTAAGTTACTCACAGTTAGCGCGGGAAAAAAGTAACCACCAAAAAATGACAGTTCTATGAGAGCTGGGTTGTATTATACAATAAAATGTTGCCAATCAAATATTCTAATTTGATTTAAGGGTATTACAAACGTTAAAAAAAATACAGTTTTGACGTAACAAATTATTTTGCCTCGTAAGCCGGTATATGGCAAATTAAACAACCTTTGGCAAAGTTGCCAGGTTTCACGGTACTCCGTTTGAAATAAGATTAGACATTTAAACAAATCTTTTTTACAGTCCGTTCAACCGATTTTGACTTCTATACCGTAGGCATAAGGATGGCATTAAAAGCAAAAAAAACTGGTTACAAACCAATTGTTTACTGCAGCTGTCATTTGTCATGCCGCCATCGCAATAGAAGTCAAAATCGGTTGAACGGACTGTAAAAAAGGATTAGTTAAATGTCTAATCTTATTTCAAACGGAGTATAGAGAATGCGTAAAAGTTAAAAGGACGTTCAATACCTTTGGTGACAAAGACTAAACATAGGTAGTTGTTAAATCTAGGCAAAAATCTAAAACTCGATAGTTTGAATTTTAGAAATAAGCAAAAAAAGAAGCTCACTTGCTAAACAGTGATTTACCTACTTAAATGCATGCCGTGCATGATCATTGCCATCCATTTACCATAGTATTAAAAATGTCATACCAACTCATGGATATTATTATTAACATTAAATACGGACTTGCAGTGCGTTAGTATTCTTGGTGCATCTCAAAATACACTTATGCCGTTTATTTATTGCCCTTATAACATTTATTGTCAATTGTGAAAAAAATCTGTCGTAATACCAACTGCAACTGTAGAAGGTACTTATAATAAAAACAAAAGAAGGTATAATATAAAATAATACAGTGAATTATTTTTTTCTGGATGGTATTTATGTGTAGGTATAGGTACCTACTTAACTGTAGAGGTACCTACCGGTACCCTAATTGCGTAGTACACGATCAATCACAATTTGAAAAAAAAGATCTGCTCTACAACGTAAATAACGACTGGACGACTCTTCCCAAAGTTTCTTTTGACAATTCAGTTGTTCCCTTCAGTGAGAAAGTTAAAAACTTGGGGATCTTCATTGATAAGAACTTTTCTTGGACTGCCCAGCTACAGGAAGTCAGCCGCAAACTATTTGCATCCGCTGCATCTTTGAGGAGATTACGTAATTTTCTACCGACTGCTACCAAGATTGCGCTTGCACACTCGATAAACTTGAGCGGCTTCAAAATGTTTGTATAAGGTTCATTATTCGGTTTGCGCAAATATGACCATGTTTCCGAATGTCGTGTGAAGCTCAAGTGGTTACCAATTCGCCTTCGCCGGAATGTTCATATTCTTTCCCTTTTGTATAATGTGCTTTTTCCCCTTCCACCCCTCTCTATCTCAAGAAACGTTTCCAGTTTCTTTGCGACTCCCACGCAAAACTTTTAAGGTCATCAGATAACTTGAAGCTTAAAATGCCTATGCATTCCACAGCTTTCCTCGACAAGTCCTTTACTGTCCAGGCCGTTTGTGGAATACATTGCCAGTTGAAATAAAACGCGCGCAATCGTTACCTGTATTTAAGAGACTCGTAAAGGAACATTACCTACTTGTCGTTGTGATCTTGTTCTCGTAACTGTAATTAATTACCTATAGTCTTCATTTATTTTTGTTGCTTCATTTATTATATTTAGTAAGTATGAATGTATTTATGTATATATTATTTAGGATATGTATATATGTGTGTATCTATTCTAGTATATTACATACTAATTATTGCACCAACGACAGCCCCATTTTATGTCCAGGCAAATCACTATCCGTTCCAAGGTTGCCTGGAAGAGATCGCGGAAAGCGATAAGGCCGCCCATTGTATATTTTGTAGTTTATTTATTTTTTGTTATGTATTTTTGTGGTGTACAATAAAGTATATATAAATAAATAAATAATAAATCTTTAATATTATAAATGCGAAAGTAAGTTTGTTTGTTACGCCTTCACGCTAAAACGGCTGAACGGAAATTTGGCACATATATAGATGATGCCCTGGAAAAGAACATAGGATACTTTTTTTTTGTTTCCCACGGGATCGAGACTTATGCGGGTGAAACCGCGGGGCGCAGCTAGTAAATAAATAAACGGAATGAATGTTGTTGAACTGTTAGAATGAAACAAAGTCATATAATCGTTAATAAAAATAAGTTACGCAATTAGAGTACCGTTTTCCTTGTTCAGACGATATATTTAGCTATTTTGAACTTGGCATCAAATAAGTTTACACACGTTATATGGTAACTCTACGTACATAAAAAGCTAGTCATTATAAGATTTATATCTATCTACCTATTATTTTAGAATTCGCATTTCGGTAACATGCATATTGTATTATTTCAACTAAATTATTTTTTAGGTTCAGGGTTAGACTCTCTTGGTCAGAAAAATAAAAAGCGAATCAAAACCGCAGCTTAAGAATAGTGCCACGTTACCTGCCGTTCGTGATGGCTTCCTTCAACGTGGTCTCACGCGCGACCACGTCGCGGATTTGAACTTTCAGTGTTTCAGCTAACACCTTGGCAGTTCGCATCGTCTGGTCCAACTTGATCTTCAGATTAACAGCTGATAGCTCGTTGGCGATTTTAGGTTCTGATGTCGTCTTTTTATTGTCCTCTTCGTTTTGACTCATTTGAACCATCATTGAATCCCCATCGAATCTTCTTTCTGCTACTCCTCTGATAAAACGTTCAATACATGTAATTGTTGAATTATTATTAATATCTACGTTTTTTTCTCTTTTGATTGTGACGGCATATACAATGCCACATACGAATTACGCATCATTGTCATCAAATTAATGGTTACAGAATTTTAAGCTGAGATTTACATAAGTAACCTTTTTTATCTCCAGTATGTTTGTGTCCTACTTACCGCTGATTCATGGTGATTCAGCAGAATGATGTTTAAAAATAACTTAGAATAGTCATGTTGCTGCATACAATTTTACTTATTGAATCAATAATGTATAGTATTTAATAATCCTAACTTTACTTCTAAAAGTTATTAACCTAACAAATATTATAAATGCGAAAGTAATTCTTTTTTTGTTACGGTTTCACGCTAAAACGGCTGAACGGATTCAGATGAAATTTGGCACATGGGTAGACCATGACTCTGATTAGGACATAGGATACTTTTTATCCCGATATTCCAACGGGATCTCGACTTATGCGGGTGAAACCGCGGGGCACAGCTAGATTTAATATAAAACTTTTTAACACTATAGTCATTTACATAATACAATGATAATATTACTTACAACTGATCTTCAACTGGGTTCATCCACTCTGAGACCTGTGAATATATTTGTAAAAAATTTGAATCAGATATTTGCTAAGAGAAACTTGATATTTTTTCAAATTCTTGAAGATCTTTGATACAGGAGCCTTAGCTGATATCGGATAATTTAGGTAATTACCTATTCATTTCAAATATCGATCGAATGCGACGGAAACATTTGGATGTTACTGTTTGATAATTTTATTATCAATCATGTCATTGACGAGCTAATTTACATTTGAAATATCTTCTTAATGTGACTCAAGTCCACAAACGCAAAAATATAATAGGCCTAAATAAACTATCGTTATCATACAATATGCAGATATAATAGTTGTATTCTCACCCAGTTGGAACTGCTAATACGCGACGTTAGTAAAAATATAAATAACTGAACGAAAATAACTTCCATGTTAAATCGATGCCTTGTGTGACTGGGCTCTGAATGTAGACATCAAAATGCATATTGTTCCTGGCAATGTTTACAAATTCACTGATAAGTGCCCACCAATCATGATTGTTCAAAACCATTGTTACATTCAGAATAGCGTTTTTGAAAAAAAAAAGTTGTACAGGTGGGATATATATCTATATATTTCATTGATAACCAAGTCATATTCATTATGTTGTAATATAGTTTATGTATTATCCGTTCTCTACAACCCGTTATCCGTGACTGAATGTAGAGAACGGACAAGCAAGAAAGGCATATTAAAATTCTCATTAAAATAATAAGTTATGGTGTGCAAAGAACTCTCTGATTTTACATAAGCATTCGACACGTTACTGCATGCTGGTGTCAGTTTTAAATAATCAAACAAGTTTCAAGGACCATTTTCCTTTCTTTTATTTTCTACTTTTTTTTCGCTTTCTTGCGTTTCCTGATGTTTTGCATTTTGCATAGCCGTACTTCACGGCAGTACCTACTGTCCTATTTGTTAGATGTGGAGAAATCGATTGTCCGACGTCAACTTTTATGCCTTGTATTGTATCATGTATGAGATACTTTTATAAGGAAGAATATTACTTTTTATCTAGGTACCCTAATTGTTTTGAAGCATTGCGAATTTATCAGGATATTTCTCTAATACCAAATTGGTTTGGATAGTGCAGTGGTTGTCTACGTAGTTCAAAGACAAGAATATTTGGAGTGTTTAATGAAGAGTTTTGTTACAGCGGAAGCGTTCGTGGACGCGCTCCTGACAAAGGAGGCGGCAGAGCAGCCTTCCGACAAAGTAAATCCAGATTCACTCGTTATGGAACTGCCAGAATGGTTCGACGAGAAGAAATTTAACAGGTAAGGAATAATGCTACCTTGGCCACGCATAAACATAAAATGAGCTTGGGTATTTTGAAATGGAACTAATCTCCAGTACATTCCGTATCAACGACTCTTTCCAGTTACCAAGTAAGAGTAGAGTCAACACTAGAAAAAGATCTATGTGTGGTTATTCAATGTGTGGGTGTACCTAATGTGGGTACAAATATAGCACAACCGGTATTTTTCTTGAACTTTGGTAAAGCTAGGACCATGCTCTATACTCATATTAGGTAGGTATGTTTATTGGGTCTTACTTCAGTGGGAGAAAGAGATGGAGCTATGCGTCCTGTAGAGCTTCATCTCTTTCCGACACTGAAGTAATATTAAAATAATACTGCTTTATGAGCTTGTGGTAGGCCCCCTGATCGTATGGAGCATGACGGGTAACGCACTACTAGTTGTCGTAGAAATTATTAAAAAGACCTGTGATGAGGAACTAAAACTAAACGTTATAAAAGGAGTTATTTAATACTAGCGACTCGATCCTGTTTCGCACGGTTTTTACTACTTGACAAAACATCGAGATTTCTTAGGTAAACGTAAATTTAATTTTAACGTACAGACGCCAGCACATCAAGCTACTACAATCTGTCAAATTTATTTAATAGATTTTCAACTATAACATTGAGGAATAAGGTTCAAAGTTGATTGGGAAAATTTGACAGTTTCGGGTAGCTTAATGTGCTGGCGTCTGTACTTAATATACACATAAACCTTCCAGAATAAATTCTCTAAACGATGGTGAAAATCTTTTCAAAATCTGTTGCGTGGTTTAGAAGAACAACGCGGACATACACATAAACACGAAAATAAACTTTGTTTTATAATATGTATAGATAATTATTCTAAGCTCTTTCATATACCTACCTGCCTACCGATAAAGAATATGTTTTTGTTGAGTGCGTCGTTGGGATTATGATAATGGCTAAAATCTACATCATAATATCATCGTTAGATATTTAGGTATATCTAATGTGCGTGCGTGACTAGTGTACTCAAATTGTTCTGGTACTTTGCTGAAACTGCAAGTCCGGACACTGCCTTTTCTTTTATGAAATGATTGATGAACCAAGAACTCAGACTCGAGTCCTAATTTTGTTTCCTGTAAGGTTTTTCAACTCATTGCGAATACCTTCCTATTAGCATCTTTTTAGGGTAGCCTACCTCAAAAGTAAAAACGAACCCTTATAGGATCACTTCGTTGTTCGTCCGTCTGCTTGTCTGTCAAGACCCTTTTTCTCAGGAACACGTGGAGGTATCAAGTTGAAATTAATATCAACTAAGTACATATGTTTACGGTCCCTTGGACCTCTAAAAAATCAAGCTTCTAAGTCAACGCAATAAAAAATAGGCCGTTTATGCGACATATTTTGATACCTACTCGCAAATAAATCCAAAACCTTTAGGGTACTTCCCGCTGACCTAGAATCATGGAATTTGGCAAGAAGCAAGGTCTCACAGCACAAGTAAAGGAAGTAGTTCGAAATTCGTTAAATTATAGTTTTATCACAGAAAAAATATTGAGAATTGGCCGTGACATACCTAATTATGTCGTACGGGAGAAAAAAAAATCAACTACAAAGTTAAGTTTGTTCTTGGGATAAATTCGTCCCATCTACGGTACCCTCCATTGTGCGTGGTCCGACACGCACTTGATTGGTTTTTTAGGGTTCTGTAGTAAACAAGGAACCCTTATAGTTTCGTCATGTCCGTCTGTCTGTCTGTCCGCGGTCTAGCTCCGAGACCCGTAGTACTAGAAAGCTGTAATTTGGTTTTTTTTCTATCCCATGATTTGGGGTATCATTGGAAAGGTCCTTCAAAAACATTGAGAGTTTGTGGAAACCATTTTTGGATTGCGGGATCCGTTTGCGAAATATTAAGCTTTAAAGTGCTAATTTTTATTAGAGTCAAGTGTCCCCCCTGCCAGCTAAACGGTTGAAAATCAAAAAATCTAAATCAACAACAACAACCAACTTAACTTTGCAGTTGTAAAAATATGTTTTCCCATACATTTCGTATGGGAGAACATGTTTATCAACTACAAAGTTAAGTTTGTTCTTGGGATAAATTCATCCCATCTACGGTACCCTTCATTGTGTCCGACACGCACTTGGTTGGTTTTTAGGGTTCCGTTGCCAAATGGCAAAAAACGGAACCCTTATAGATTCGTCATGTCTGTCTGTCTGTCTGTCTGTCTGTCTATCTGTCTGTCTGTCTGTCTGTCTGTCTGTCTGTCTGTCTGTCTGTCCGTCCGTATGTCACAGCCACTTTTTTCCGAAACTATAAGAGCTACGCTGTTGAAACTTGGTAAGTAGATGTATTCTGTGAACCGCATTAAGATTTTCACATAAAAATAGAAAAAAAACAAATAATTTTGGAGTTCCCCATACTTAGAACTGAAACTCAAAAAAATTTTTTTCATCAATCCCATACGTGTGGGGTATCTATGGATAGGTCTTCAAAAATGATATTGAGGTTTCTAACATTATTTTTTTCTAAACTGAATAGTTTGCGCGAGAGACACTTCCAAAGTGGTAAAATGTGTGTCCCCCCCCCTGTAACTTCTAAAATAAGAGAATGATAAAACTAAAAAAAATATATGATGTACATTACCATGTAAACTTCCACCGAAAATTGGTTTGAACGAGATCGAACAACTAGTTTTTTTTTAATACGTCATAAATCGTAAACCGCAATTTACCTTTCATTCAATGTTACTTGCTGCTACGGAACCCTTTATGGGCGAGTACGACTCGCACTTGGCCGGTTTTTTTTTTGTACTATTCTTGTATCTCGTCGAAACTCGACCATTGAAGGTCGTCCACTAGTCTAGTCCGTCATGTTGAACTTCGCACTTTGGCTGGACAGGTACGCCAAAAAGTTCGGTTAGAAATTATTCTAACACTATGGTTAACTACGATAGACATACGGTACTAGGTAGGTACACTATTCACCATCCTTCCAATACAAGTATTCAACAAGTGGAAAGATGCCAAGATTTCATAAATGGTCCAATAAAATTCTTTAGTCTTGTCTTTTCATCCTTGATGTAATCTAGGTTCTTACAACAAAGTCGCTACGAGTAAAAGAAACATCGACGTGAAAACTGTTACCATGGATTCAGTACATGATTCTGAACCCCCTTAAAAAATTTGCTGTTTCATAGAAAAGTGCAATACCTACGTGGTCAAAATGTATGAAACAGCTGTTTTTTTTATAACCGACGAAAAATTCCACCGCAGGGGGGTTCAGAATCATGTACCACATGTACTGAATCCATGGTAACAGTTTTCGCGTCGACGTCACTGCCACCCTGTATACATATTTGCGATATGGGTATATGAAGATAGGCTGGACTATTGGACTTACAGGTTACCATAGTGTTCAAATTATGACTCCGAACTGGAAACCAACCGTCAAATCCCCATCTAAAAAAAGTGGTGGCACTCCGGGAGTGCCGACAGATGTGAAAACTTGAACAAGATCGCCTTGGTGTAAGAAAAATACTTGTATAGAACCTTGGTCCGTAACCTTATCTAAATAAAGAGCACAATCGCGTTTACAAAAAATAATACTTCCGAAACCTTTAAAGTAAAAATACTTGCATAGAACATTGATCCGTAACGCAATATAAATAAAGAACATAATCGCGTTTACAAAACCTCTATAGTAAAAATACTTGCATAGAACATTGATCCGTAACATAATATAAATAAAGAGCACAATCGCGTTTACAAAAATGAGGTGTCGTCATGGTGTCGCGGAATCAATGGTTTAGTCCTATTTCAAAAATGCCTAACGAGCCTAAAGAAGTTTTCACTTCAAAAAGCTCTATCAACAATTTTCCATATCCCAGGGGTCGAAGCTTTTACATGGACAACTGCTTCGCGCTGTCATCGTCGATGCTGATGGGGCTGGTGGCCGTGTTCGCGGTGCCGTCTATCCTCCGCGTGCTGGTGATGTCCCGCCGCTCCAGCTCCGTCTACACTGCCTACAAGCGGTACCTCTCCACGCTGCTGCACACCATCTCCTGGTTCGAGAACGAACTCAAGCCTGGGAGCATGTAAGTATGTTTTTAGATGTAATAACGCAAAGATGCTAATATATAGGCATCTACTTAGCTAAGTAGTCTCACAGACATTTCCGTCTTCGTCATTATTGATGGTCCTGGCCCTCCGCACATTTTCCTCCTACCTACCTCAAATGACGAAATAAAATTAACGACATAATGTTAATGAAAGCCGATAACTGGAATTTTATATAAGTTTATCATTAATCTATACTATATTTATGGTAATTAATAATATATATTTATACTAATAATATTATGAAGAGGTATTTGTTTGTATGTAGTCAGTGTAGTCAGTGGGATTTGAAAAAATCTTTTTGCGTTGTATAACCCAACTCTTGAGGAAAGTTATAGGCTCACGGACAGTGGCGTGCCTAGGGGTCAAAATTAGGGCAAGCCGCCAGATTTTTTACGAAAAATAAAATCTGCCAAGTGAGGTATTGACTTATTTTCATTTATGTTGTTCATGGTATAGCATTATTATAATTTTGGTTAGAAAACCTTTCAAATGCGAAAAGGTCATGACATGTCAGGCACGTAATTGTCATAAGCGCCATCTATCGCCACGGATGCGCGTAATTACACCGCTTAGTCGAACCTTTTTACCATAATTCATATTGGCTTGTCTCATGCAAAATTTTTCGATCAAAAGTCACTAGATGGCTCCCATAGTATCGATTTGTTGTTCTATTGCCAAACGCATAATTTTATGAGTTTAAAATTTTAATGTCGATTGAAAATGTTAACATGAGATATTACCTACCTAAACAAAATTTTATAATTTATCATAATCATAATGACAATAGCCAACTCTAATCTTTATTTCAAAACACCTATGAAGAATCTCTTCGATACGGAATTATTGTTTTGTGATCTCAATGAGATGTACTAAACATAATAGGATGGTTTATTTTTCAGCAGTTTTCCAAAACTACATTGCCATAAAAACAACACTAGTCATATGCTTTCATGGCACCAGCTACTTACATAAGTTTGTGTAATAGACATTCGAATGCCTATTTCAATCTATTCTTCGACTGACAAAAATACATGTTTTTTTTCCGAGAAATAGGTACAGACGCCAGCACATCAAGCTACTACAATCTGTCAAATTTATTTAATAGATTTTCAACTTTATCGCTGAAGTTTAAGGTTCAAAGTTGATTGGGAAAATTTGACGGTTTCGGGTAGCTTGATGTGCTGGCGTCTGTACAATAATTTGAGGTTGGTTACGGTGAAGTAAAGAGTTACTTATTGTCAGAAAAATCAATATAAATACCTTTACGAACACAGTTTCCGAATTCCCATTTTGATGATAAAATTACCTTTCCGAGTAACAATTTCACACACTTTAGTCCTTCACAAGGAACAATTGCATGCGTTTCCGAATTAATTTTAATGATAGGAAACTTTTGAATCACTTCAAAACAAAGTTCATAATCACAGCAAAAAACACTTAAATTCACAGAAAATGAAAAAAATATCAAAGCAAAAAAAAGCGCCAATAGCCGCTCAAAACAAATTTGAACTAACTTGAAAATTGTATCATTCTATAGAAAATCACGCATTGCGCAGCGTCTAGCGCAGCGTCTAGCGCAGCGTCTTGCAACGACATAGGTAGTTGCTTCACTCCTACTATTCATAATCAAATACACGATTCGTTCCATTCATAAAAAATCAAAAGCCGGGCTTAAAAATTAGAACATTTTGCGAAATGAGTACATACTAATGGTACCAACAACGTTAACAATTTTCCATGCGAAAGATGAGAGGTATGAAGCCTCATAAGAAGCCCCCTTGTGTGAGCGAGAAAGCAATGCAATGTACCACAGAATTGCCGTTTTCATTCATCGATGCGATCTCGCGTCCTGCTTAACGCTATAGTGTTAGAGTGAGATCGCAACTGCGGCATCCGATATAGTTTGGCAACGTGCGTGATGAAAACGGCGCGGAAGTTAAATATTATTCTTTGAGTACGTAAACCTGGCATCGTAGCTTCTAAAGCGCGCGGCTGATACGGTGCAGCGCGGAGTTTAATGTTATTATTCTTATCAATTCTTGCGACATGAATGAATTACTTGGTTGCTTTACAAGTTTACGGGTGTAGTTTTTTTTTTTTGTGGGCTCATCTTTGAATGCAAGCCGGGCTTTTCGGCTTCTATGGAGGTACCGCCACTGCTCACGGACGAAGTCGCGGGCAGAAGCTATTAATCTATACTAATATTATAAAGAGGAAAGATTTTTTCGTTTGTTTGTTTGTTTGTACCGAATAGGCTCCGAAACTACTGGACCGGTTTTAACCATTTTTTCACCAGAGGTATTATTTGTTTGTTTATTTGTAAGTTTGTATGTAGGGGGTAATCTCGTGAACTACCAGTCGGATTTGAAAAAAAAATGAATTGGAAAACCCAATTCTTCAGGAAGGTTATAGGCTATGTACCATCACGCTACAACCCTTAGGAGCATAGCAAAAAGAAAAAAAGTCAGATAGAACGCTAAGCGAAAACGCGGGCGATGGAATGCGACGCGGTGGGTCGAGGGCCTAAATTTCACGCAGACGATTTCGCGGGCAGAAGCTAATAGTTATTTATATAATCATAAATTAAAGATGCACTTGCCTCGTGGCACAGCTCACAGGTGCAGATAATGTGATTACATTAGGCTGATTGATTAATCAGCCTACCACATTCCACAGCTTTAGGTAATTAATTCCTATCTACCACGCTTATCAAAGGTTTGCTGATCGAGTTTTGCCTGGTGAGTTGAATGGCGAAAGGTCAGGGGGCCTACCACCAGCTCAAAAGCAGTGTTATTTTAATATTAATTCAGTGGGAGAAAGAGATGGAGCTATACACCTGTAGAGCTTCATCTCTTTCCTACACGTAATATTAAAATAATACTGCTTTATGAGCTTGTGATAGGCCCCCTGTAGTCAATAGGGAAACAAACCAGTAGGTATACTCTCAAACAGTATAAAGTACAACTATGTTCTTAATGTCCCTCGGCAAACGTCATGTTTCGTCAGTCGTCGGATTTCTATCAGTTGCCCTTTGCACTTGGTGCAGACCGGACGCTCTCAATCGAATTAGAAGTATGAGAGTAGAAGTAGAGTTGTTAATACTCTTTTAACTTAATGTAATTTATTTTAAAAATGGTTGAAAAGCTGCTAAAGTCGCAGGCACGACAAATAGGAAAATAGTTTTACAGTTCTATATAGTTCACACGAAAATAAAACAACAACAAAGTACTTAGTTCTGAATTCAAATTATTATACAAGATACATCTAAAGCCGGGTCTCCTGCGCGTGTTTTTTCGAAACATTACACAAAAGCTTTACACATAAACATTAATTTTCATACAAAACGTCGTGTTTGCATAGACAAATGTGTTTGGCCACGCCTCTTTGTTGCGATGTTTTTGTTTTAAAACACGCGCAGGAGACCCGGCTTTATAATTGGTGGACATGGAAATTAGCATTCGTTTGTATTCGGAAATGCGATAATTCCCGAGGGACACTAAGAAAATAGAAATACAGTACTATGGTTTAGAAATACAGTAAATGTTAAGACTTCTTGTACATAAAATATCACGGTTTTTGTACTTCGACTCGGGATTGAGTTTCGCGTCTTTGGGGAGTCTGTCTAAACTGCAAGACAGTGGTCAGGGGCAGGGCTGTTCTACACCGCCCCTACATTAATTTGAGCCTTTTGTGTGCACTATGTGTATGAGAAGCAAGACCCAACGTGGTATCCAAACCATTATACTGTGTGTTTCATATGGTCCGGTTGACCGATATTAATGTGTTCAATCTTCTTTGCATCTCGGCGTTTGTAGATGAGTTGAAAAAATATTGTATGCGTGTTTTGTAGCGTACTATCCCTCAGTTTCACTTACTCATCCGCTGTATTCCCATAGTTAGATACAATAAATCACTATTTATCAGCAGCTATTTTTTAGCAGCAGTGGTGGCCCAGTGGTAACGGCCGCGACTTACGAGTTGTAGGTCGTAGGTTCGAACCCAGACAGGCGCTTTACTTTGTGTAAATTATTTCATCACCACTGCTCTCAAAACGGTGAAGGAAAACATCGTGAGGAAACCGGGCATGTCCTAGAACCGAAAATTCGAAGACATGTGACATCTACCAACCCGCACTGGGCCCGCGTGGTGGATTACGGCCTGCTCCCTCTCATAGAGAGGAGGCCTGTGTCCCAGCAATGGGAACATTTATAGGCTGATGATGATGATGACTATTTATTAAAGTTTTATATGTACAGATCATGGAGGTCACTATATGCGGTGCGCACTCGTCACATAAAGGCAGGACTTGCGTCGAAGCTGAAAGGGGGTGGAACCGTGTCACAGCGAGACCTGGCACTCACTCAGTTCGGCTTTATTGGTTTCTCGATGCTTAAGCCGGACAAGTTCGGCATCAGGCAGCTGCAGCCGGGCGACTGGGACGACTACAATTATGTCTGGAGAGTCGTCGGGCACATGATCGGGATTGAAGACAGGTTTGTTTAATTTCAGTTCTATTTACAATTTTGTACCCAATGGTGCCGATTCCCTTGTTCACAAACTAAACTAAATTTAAGTTCAGTGCATCTTTTTCTTTCTATTTCATTAAGAAAAGGACAGAAGATAAATTTTAGTTTAGTTCTGTCAAATTAATCAGCGCCTGTCACTACTCCATACAAGTTTAGACGTGATTAAAAACTTGCCTACTAAAATTACGTCAAGCGCTGATTAATTTGACAGGACTAAACTAAAATGTATCTTCTGTCCTTTTCTTAATGAAATAGAAAGAAAAAGATGCACTGAACTTAAATTTAGTTTAGTTTGTGAACAAGAGAATCGGCACCGATGTCATCCTAACTAAGTATAATAATATAATAAATGCGAAAGTTTGTTTGTTTGTTTGTAACGCTTTCATGCTAAAACGGCTGAACGGATTTGGATAAAATTTGGCTCGTGGGTAGACCATGACCTGGAGAAGGACATAGACTACTTAAGACTACTTTTTATTCTGGATCGCAGACGAAATCGCGGGCAACTGCTAGTGTGATATATTTTGGGTAGGTACCTACTTAAAATGTAAATTTTCCGAGGTTCTATTTATAATAGTTCTCCTCATCGAATTATGGCCATGGCGGCCAATCTCAGCAGAGAGTATAACCTTCGACGCGGAGAGTATAACCATCGACGCGGAGAGTATAACCATCGACGCGGAGAGTATAACCATCGACGCGGAGAGTATAACCATCGACGCGGAGAGTATAACCATCGACGCGGAGAGTATAACCACCGACGCGGAGAGTATAACCATCAACGCGGAGAGTATAACCATCAACGCGGAGAGTATAACCATCGACGTGAAGATATTATAGTGCAGGCGTGTGTGCGCAGACACAGGTGCACTCTCTCTTCCCTCATTCTCTTAGTCCGATGGGACGGCAATCCGAAACGGCCGGAGAGATCAGGGCCTGATCTCTCAGGCATCAGGCTCCTGATCATCAAGCGCAGGACAAACGGCGCCGTGTGCGCGCGTGGCACGGGGGTATCACACCACCAACGTCCAAACTTAGGGCTGCTACTGAGAAATTACTAATGGAAAAATCCAATGACCCTTTCTTTGCCCGACCTGGGAAGGAAATCGAACCCAGGACCCTACGCTCAGCAGTCGCACTTTCGACGACGAACCAACGCTAAGCAGCGACATACTATTTTCGTATAACGGTACATGAGTTTTAAGATAAACGCATACTTATTCGAGCCGAACGCGTCGAACGAACCGAATGAAACGAATTTTAGAATTCTTTATATGAAATTCTATGAAACCTGCCCGCGTCGAATCGTCCGAATTACTCGAACTTCGATTCGTTCGACGCGTTTGGCTCGGATAAGTGTGCGTTCACCTTTAAGTAAAAACAAGTTTTAACATTTTTTGTACTTTTTGATGCAGATATGTATCAATTCACTACGAATAATAAGGGCTCCTACAGACAGGCGCGAGGCGACGGTGCCACACGATTCCTTTAGATCAACTTCCTAAAGTTTTCATAGAAATTGTTTTACTAAAGTCGCGTCGCGCCTGTCTGCATCAGGCTTAAAATTAAATAAAGAAAACAACACGGCTGAGACTAGAACCTCCAGTTTCTGAAAGTCAATTCAATTTAGTTAATTGTCTTTAGGTATTCCAATCAAGTATTTGGGTGGTTCTTTTACTTTCTCTCTCCTTCTGAGGTTTTACCAAATTGGATGAAAAATAATATATAGGTACCTATTTTAACTACTAAAATGTCAACGTATGAAGACGAAAATATCAACGAGAATTTATAAATGTAAACAACCCCTGACCTTACCGCCTGTAATCTCTGAATGGGTGATCTAAGACTGTTAGAAGTTTGTCATTGATTCGATAAAAGTCGCGATAAGCTGCTGTCCGGATTCAGTAATAGCTATCATGGTGGAGTTATGATAAACAGCCAGTTTATAATTGTATGCAGGTTTAGAGGAAAGAGGAACAGGGTGTAATACAGTTCACTCATCCACCATAGAAAAGGGAGGATCCTTCGACCAGATGTCGTGTGTGGTGGGCAACTGCCCAACTGTTGAAGTCGGGATTTTGTATATACAGGGTGTCCCGTAAATAATGGATCAAACGTAACGGGTAGGTAGCTTACCTCATTTCCAACAACTAATTTGAACAGTAAAAAAGAAACCGATAAGGTAACCAAGATATTTTTTTTTTTCGATTTTTACTATTTTGTGTACCAGCATTCAGTGTTTTTAATGCTGTTGCTGCAAATGGTATCATATTTAGGTGTGATTTTTGTCAAACATTTCTGAATAGTTTACTAATGTTATAAGATACCATTTTTTTAAATAACATTTTATTAGCCTTAGAAAAAAATCTTGAATTGAAAAGTTTTGTTTTTATGATGAAAAGACCAGAATTGGAAAAATTCTCCTGTAAAAAAAATGTATGACACCAAAGTGTACCATTATTTTAAAAACTTGTAAAATTACTAAGGTTTGCAAATTGGTATAAAACTTACGCCTAGTCTTTGTCGTTACAAAGATATTGCTATGAATCTGACAGAGGTGCCAAATTACGAAATAAAATAAAATTTGAAAAAGTGTGCACAATTCAACTATTTTCTTAAAAATCTTTAGGTATCTCAGCGTATGAAAAAAATTAGGAGGTTAAATTAAAAAAAAAAATACAAATAAATCGTTTATTTTGTTTTTACAGTAAATGTTCAAACTGACGTCCCCCTACGAGAATGCAAAGTCTGCACCTCCTAATAAAGGAAGCTCTTATCCGACGGACAAAATGGCTGTTGTTTATTTCTGATACAGCAGATTGGATGCGCTGACGTAATTCTTCTTCCGACGTTATTCGTTGTTTGTAAACTTTGTCTTTTAAACATCCCCAATAAAAAAAAACTAAGGGATTTAAATCCGGAGATCGCGGAGGCCACAAAATTGGTCCTAATCGGCCGATCCATCTGTCAGGGTAAGTTTAATTGAGTTGCGCCCTTACTGCCGTCGCATAGTGAGCGGGGCAACCATCATTTTGTAACCACATTGCTTGCCGCACGTCTTCTGGAATATTTTCTAATAACGTTGGCAACTCATTTCTTAAAAAATGCAGATAGTATTCGGCGTTTAGAGTTGCTGGTAGTTCAAAGGGCCCTATTATTTGCCCATTTATTATTCCTGCCCATAAATTTATTTTAAATTGATGTTGGCTCCTGTCCTCTCGCATCAAATGTGGGTTTACCAGCTGCCAACTGTGCAAATTATGCAAATTGAGATATCCATCTCGCCGGCATGAAGACTCGTCACTCCATAAAATTTTATTAAAAAACTGTGGGTCCGCCCGTATCATTCTAAGCATCCTTTGGCAAAATGCTACTCTTTGCGGGTAATCACGTGACGTCAGCGTTTGAACACGTTGCACGTGATATGGGTGCAACCGGTGCCTTTTTAGAACTCGATGTACCGTCGATCTTGGAATACCTGTGACGAATCTTCCTCGATTTCTCGAATAATAATTTCGTCATTGACTTGTGACGGTCGCCCTTCACTGGCACCCCCAACTCCGGTGCCAAGAATTCTTCCCTCAAGAAGCGCGTTATGCACTCTAATGAATACGCGATAGTCGGGATGTCGATCCCGGTTCGGGTATCTTTCACGATACAATCTTGCGGCCGCCCTGGCATTACCTCTTGCTTCTCCGTAGATAAAATGCATTTCGGCATACTCCCGTGGCGTGTACTCGTAACGAGGCATCGTACTACACACGTACAACCTCACACCACCGATTGTTTTCGAAGTCCGTAGGATTGCCAAGTCATTCGTCCAAAACACAAACAGTTCCAAATCGTTAGGCAAAGCAAAGTCCAAATACACAGCACAAGTTTAATTTTAAGGAACACAACAGTTAGGCACAGCGGGAGCGAAAGTAGTCTGACGTACGTATCAACTCGAAGAGAGATTCGTGTCAACTAAACAAATAAAATCATGCAACAATGAAGCCCTGTATGAGTGAAGGGTGAAGGAAAAAAAATACCTGCACAAAGACACCGATTTACCAAAAATACAAAAGCGGCGCTATCTATCCCTTTCACACTGAGTGAGGTGCAACTCCGCAGGTAGCGGTCCCAAATTCCCAACAGATGACGTCATCGGCTCGGAATGCTCACTATGCGACGGCAGTAAGGGCGCAACTCAATGAAACTTACCCTGACAGATGGATCGGCCGATTAGGACCAATTTTGTGGCCTCCGCGATCTCCGGATTTAAATCCCTTAGATTTTTTTTATTGGGGATGTTTAAAAGACAAAGTTTACAAACAACGAATAACGTCGGAAGAAGAATTACGTCAGCGCATCCAATCTGCTGTATCAGAAATAAACAACAGCCATTTTGTCCGTCGGATAAGAGCTTCCTTTATTAGGAGGTGCAGACTTTGCATTCTCGTAGGGGGACGTCAGTTTGAACATTTACTGTAAAAACAAAATAAACGATTTATTTGTATTTTTTTTTTAATTTAACCTCCTAATTTTTTCATACGCTGAGATACCTTAACATTTTTAAGAAAATAGTTGAATTGTGCACACTTTTTCAAATTTTATTTTATTTCGTAATTTGGCACCTCTGTCAGATTCATAGCAATATCTTTGTAACGACAAAGACTAGGCGTAAGTTTTATACCAATTTGCAAACCTTAGTAATTTTACAAGTTTTTAAAATAATGGTACACTTTGGTGTCATACATTTTTTTTACAGGAGAATTTTTCCAATTCTGGTCTTTTCATCGTAAAAACAAAACTTTTAAATTCAAGATTTTTTTTCTAAGGCTAATAAAATGTTATTTAAAAAAATGGTATCTTATAACATTAGTAAACTATTCAGAAATGTTTGACAAAAATCACACCTAAATATGATACCATTTGCAGCAACAGCATTAAAAACATTGAATGCTGGTACAGAAAATAGTAAAAATCGAAAAAAAAAAAATATCTTGGTTACCTTATCGGGTTTTTTTTTACTGTTCAAATTAGTGTGTTGGAAATGAGGTAAGCTACCTACCCGTTACGTTTGATCCATTATTTACGGGACACCCTGTATGTCGATGGCGAGGTAAACTAAATACACGATGCAGGATTTGTGTGACGTCAGGATTTTTGTATGACGTCAGATCACGTCGAGGGGATTGTGGTGATTTCCCAGTGGGTCGGGGTGGTGGGTTGTGGCTTGTGGCTAACTGCTGGCGTCGACCAGGAGATGGTAGAATGGGCTCTGCTTCTGAGACCAGCCGAAAGTGCAGATGCTGTGCCAAGGTTGCTGATGGGGTTAAGGGTAATGACCAGAATAGAATAGAATGCGCGTTCGCTGCATGCTGGTGGTCAAGATACCCGTTGAAGCCGTGGATGCTGGCTGTGACTCGCTTCACGAAAGCTTGCGGGAGTGATGATGATGACGTCGCTGGCGGAAGCTAGTTTATAAATATAGATGATTAGGCCCACCGCCTCGCTCCGCCAATGTTCTACTTTTCATCGTATCAATGGTTCAAGCTACTAATTGTTTTTGTTCTAGCATCTACGTGTGCTTTAACATTGAATTTTTTAATCCTTTTCTGCCGCGGGGCAACCCTGCACTTTAAAATATAAGTAGATACTTATTTTGTTTACAAGAGTGTGTTTTTTTTTTCCCTACCCTCCTTTTTGCCTTCAACACAGTAGGGTAACCTCAACAAATTAAGAGATACAGGGCCTATTATAGGACTCGCTACGCGATTGCGTTCACATAATATCTTAGCACAGTTCAACATACAACACAATTTCAGGTACAACATCAGCCGCGAGACATTCGAAGAAACCCGCGAGGTGTGCCAGCTGATCCAAGATCGAGTATTCACGCCCTGCCTCGAGAACGTTCCAGAACACTTCGAGCACATGGCGCGCGTCATGCTGGACGGCATGTGGTCCGTCAACCCCACGGTGGAGACGGACGGCTTCCTGTACTGGTGCCGCACTTTGGCTGACGTGCCTGGTTACATCTACAGCGAGAACGACAGGCTACAGCTGCAGATCAAGTTGAAGAAGCATTTGAAAGGAAAATCTCTCGATACAGGTGAGTTTTTAAAACAAAGTAATGGTTTTGGCTGGTCAAAAAGACCTAAGACCCAAAGTAATAGGTATTCACATCTTTCATTTTGCTCGACAGGCGTGGAGTCGACAGAGCTTATTTCAAAACCGGCCATCGACGGACTTCCCAAGGCCGCCCCTCGCCTCCTCTACTACAAAGACTACGACACAGTGGACAGCGCGCCCTTCTACAAACAACTCAACTTTAAAGCCAAGTACAAGATCTTCCTCTACAACCTCTACATGACTCTCTACTCCTCCTACTTAGGACGGCTTTATTTCAACCTCAACTTCAAGTTCAGTGTACTCCTCATGAGGTACTTCCCTTACTTGGCTTTCATCAGATTCGGCATCAAAGAGTCTCTTGTTAACATCTTCGAGGAGGACCCGATAGACGACACTGTACCTAAGCTTAACGCAGAGTACAACAAGCCGCAGCCGCCCGAGCCCTTTTACAAGGCTGCGCTCAGTTTAATTTGGTAGAACGTGAATTTTATCTACCTTCTGACTCAGTAAACAGTGATTATCGATATGATATGTTCTGCGCATACAATCAGCAGTTGTTGGTTTACGACGCGATAAGTGGACAGAAACCTCATTGTTTCCACGTTATGATTTTTTATTTTGGAAAATGAGTAATGAACATTTTGTAGACGTTAATATTTATTATAAGTATTATTTGGACATTCCCTAGATTTTTATAGATAAATAATGCAATATAATGACGGTGTTGGGTCATAGCTGATTGCTGATTTAGTTATTATTCTTGGATGATTACTATATAAAAAATAGTATGTATTGAGTAACTACCTCTACACTGTAGTAATAGAGATAGTGATGCACGAAACATGTTTGACATTATGACTTGCTAGTGTTAGCAAAACGATTATTATTTTGACGACATGGCCAGTTTAAAAAGTATCTTTGACAAAATATCGACAATGAGTTCATTATTTTTTTATTGACCACGGCTGTTTGCATTTTTGTAATCAACGTGCATAAAATTAGCGCGGTTCCAAGTTTAATTGGTTGTATTTAATTGTGCAGGGTTATATTATAGACAAATGAGATTGACATAGACATAGATCATTGCGTAATGTAGATAAATAATAATAAGATAATAATAATTATGAAATCATGTGACAATTTTATGACCTGTTCCATGTTAGGAACTTTCCCATATGAACTTTTACCAGTGAATTTGACATTATGTTTTGTAAATACAATGTAGTTATTGTCACAGCTATGCGAACAAAGCATTAGGTACTGTTACAATATTATCTGTTGTACACAGAAAATAGTTTAAAATATATGTAAGTAGATATGTTATGTTGATGTAAAATATTATTTACCCGAGCAATTTGTAATGCATTTTATATTTGAAACATTGATCTGACCTCTGACGTCAATTTAACAATAAAAACATGATATAATATTGTTTCTATTGTTAAATTGACGCCAGAGTTCAATGCTGTGACGCTATTTATATTAAAACTATGTATTATTGAACAATGCACAAATTTTATAATAATAATGAGACAAAAAACAATGCACAATTTTTTTTATCTTAGATGTAAAGATAAAACTTATTATGACAATATATTAAATTAATTTATATTTTGTAGTGGTTGTTATTGTTTATATGTATTTTATTGAGATAACGTTTTAAACAAAATGCATTTTATTTGAGAATCACACCTTTTTATTTGTGTACCGCTTGGCGACCTGGCGAAGCGCAGTTGTCACTTCCAAACAAATATCAATATTGAATTCCTTAAAATACAAGTCGAAAATTGAAGATCTAATGGATGTTTATCTATTTGCAATTTCATTTCAAATCCCGTAAGGTCGCTATTTGTTTGGTAGTGACAACCGAGCAGCGTTGCGCTTCGCCAGGTACTCTGTTCCGGCCCAACGTAGGAAGTTACTCACTGAGTTAGTATCGTGTCGCCACTGGTTGCCAAAAACAAACTAATGCTAACTATATGGAAGCGCATGAACCTGAACCTGCATAGCACGCGGAGAGTTCTGGGTTCAAGTCTCAGTTCTAGTTGACTGCTGGATATGAAAATAACGAATCTATAATTTGTAAAGATTATGAATGTAAAAATAAACGGCTTTATCTAGGTTTTGATTTCAATTTTACTTTTATTAGCATGGGCGCCGGCAGGTTTTTTTTCAGGAGGTGCATCTTCAGCTCCACGAAGCGAGCTCGAGCATTTTTGCAGTCCACCTCGGATATGTTAGGTTATCGTTTGTCCATTCATACAAGGAGCAACTTTGTCGAATTATGCAGAAAAGCTTAGCAAATAAGAGAATGTGAATGGATTCAAGAGCAAGCGAAGCGAGCTCGATAATTTTTGCATCCCGCCTTGAATTTGTTATATTTTGTCTATTCGTACAGAAAGAGGACTGTGTCGATTTATACAAAGAAGTTTAAGAATTAAGATAGAGTAGGATGCAAGAGCGAACGAAGCAAAGTCAATAACGTTAGCACCTCGCCTAGGGCCGATTAGATTTTTGAAAAAAGGAGTTCGGTACTTGGCGACATTAGAAGTTTTAGAATTGAGAGATTATAGAATGCAAGAGCGAGCGTAGCGAGCTCGAAAATTTTAGGATCTCACCTCGAATAGGTTAAGTTCTCTATTATTGTGTTAGACGTTTTCGGATATTTCTTTAGTTCAGAATGTTTTTATATCTATGTCGTGGCCAGATCTTAGAACTGATCATTTCATGAAATGATCGACCACTTCATGAAATGGTTGCATTTCATGAAATAGAACATCGACCGCTGGCCACATCATGATGTGGTCTGGCCAGATCATTGAATACTCAACGTTTGACGATATGAATAGTTAAACGCACGACTACTTCATGATGTGGCCAAACATTAGTGATCATTTCGTAAAATAGTTAGATTATCCACCGGTAGAGGTGTTGATGTCGCTTTGTTTTTGTTATGCATCATGGCGGCGGACGATAATTTGATTAGAAAAGCAATTATAAATATGCAAATGGAAGATAAAAGTGCAGTGAAGTATCGTATCGTATATTATAATACCAATCTACGTGACTTTTATGAAATTCACTCGAAAACGAGCGC
This sequence comes from Agrochola lychnidis, assembly GCA_963680765.1. Lineage (NCBI taxonomy): Eukaryota > Metazoa > Arthropoda > Insecta > Lepidoptera > Noctuidae > Agrochola > Agrochola lychnidis. The sequence continues at coordinate 7,647,872 of OY796868.1, read as the reverse complement.
AACCTTAAAAAACCATGGAGTTTGGAACGTATTTCACAGGTTAGTATAAACTTATATTTCTTCTGGAATGACAGCTATTTAAAATGTTTTATTTATGCATTGGCCCAGATTACTAAAAGTTAATGAATGCCAGTAATATTTGCATGGATACCTTATATAATGATATGACCAAACGTCGACTGACATATCATTAAACGTTGACGTTTGAGCGATATGTTTAATTTTAGCTGGCCATTTCATGAAACACAACCATTTCATGAAATGGTCGATCATTTCATGAAATGATCAATTCTAAGATCTGGCCACGACATCTATATTTTATTTTGGAGCCAGGGGGTGCAAATGCACCACCTTGCACCCCTCTCCCGGCGCCCATGTGTATTGGTTACGATCGTTTTACCGTTTTATTCACGCATTTTTGCCGTTCGCTCGACTACTTTTAAACTCGCCCGGAGTTCTTTTAGACCGAAATTTAAAAACAAAACACATTGAAATCTCAATACTAATTTTATTTAAAGAAATCTTTTGCTTTTAGCCTCGTGCGCTTAGCGACATTGATCTGCAGTAGGTTGTCCGTGAGGTCCTCAGTGACGCCGACGTGACCGGGGCCGCGCGGGGTGCGCGGGGTGCGGGGCGCGCGCGGGCTGCCCCGGCGCGCCACGAGCGGGCGCGGCGCGCGCGGCGTGCGCGGGGAGGGGGAGGGGGACCGGCGCGGCGACGCGTGCGACAGGATGCCCATGTCGTTGGGCGTGAGCTTCAGGCGCGGAGATAGTAAGTGTTTGGCTGCCAACTTACGTGCTGCGGGCGACATGCTGGCCAGGCGCTCGGTGTTTGATCTGAAGCTGTGAATAATATCATACGTTTAAAATACATTTATTAACCTTTCAACTGTCATTAACGAGACCCAATAGAATTTTAATTGTTATCCACCTCAATGAGGCATAGTAACAGATAATGAGTTAAATCAAAACGGACAAATTACGATAGCGCGTCATGTAAGTAATTTATGTCATCGACATAAGGTTCAAATGAAATGCAACTTACAAACGCGCGTTCGTGAAATACACGAAGTAATTTAGTTATACTCGTTGAATGCAAATGCAATATTGACGTAAAGTAACAAAACTAAAAAAAACTCGATAACATTTATTTCAATTTATAGGCAGTTTTGAATAATCAAGGGGTCGTTCAGTCAGAAATATGAAGCTTATTTCAAAGCGGTAATCGCGGAGTGGGGCGCATCTTCATGAATGACACTATGAGCACACGTAGCATCACAACCATAGAAACGGGTTTTCTACGGGTATTGTCGACGGAAGAATAGACAAAATGACAGATTGTGATTGTTTAACTGTAATTTTGTCTATTCTTCCGTCGACAAAACCCGTTTCTATTGTGGTCACGCTAAGCGTGCTGTAGTATGTTCCTATGGAGAAGAACGGACAAGAAGCTCTATGGCAATGGCGGACTAAGCCAGTCGGGGGCCCGGGGCGGAATAACTAAATGGGGCTCCCACGCCCAGGAATGAATGTCAAATTATATAAGGTTAGGTTTTGTTTTGACTATTGATACAGAAATAGGAGATACTTTGTCGATAACAGTAAAACTAGAACATTAAATAAATAGAGGGTGGTAGAGTGAACGTGAGCAGTGGTGGTCCAGTGGTAAAGACCCCGACTTACGAGTTGTAGGTCGTGGGTTCGTAAATTATTTCATCACCACTGCTCTCAAAACGGGGAAAGAAAACATCGTGAGGAAACCGGCATGTCTTAGAAACGAAATTCGAAGCCCTGTGACATCTACCAACTCGTACTGGGCCCGCGTGGTGGATTACAGCCCACTCCCTCTCGATGAGAGGAGGCCTGTGTCCCAGCAGTGGGAACATTATAGGCTGATTAAGTATGTATGTGCCCGAATTGTTTTTTTTTTTAAACTTTCTTTTGAACATTTATACACAAATAGGAATTAAGTACTTTGTCTATACAGAAAAGTTAGAAAATGCAGGATGCAAGAGCGAGCGTAGCGAGCTTCAAAAATTTTAGCACCCCGGATAGATAAAGTATTCTTTTGACTATTCACACATAAATAGCTGTTACTTTGTGAAAATTTTAGCACCTTACGTTTATATTTAGCATACGTAGGGGGCCCGGTCTTGTATGGGATTTGTTAAAAAGTATTTCTCGAGCTTTGGGGGCGTAGGCGTGGGGGCCCCGGGCGGACCGCACCTGCCTCCCCCCCTAGTCCGCTAGTGCTCCATGGACACTTGTTGTTACAAAAATATTAGTTACATCATTAATGTTGAATTTATAATGCTATGTGACAACGACGTAAAAAGGACGTACTTAAAGTGTCATGACCCACAGTAACCATTTTTATCTTTCACAATTAGATAAAAATTTCATTGTTATTTCCGAAGTAATTTTGACCGGTATTTTATTAATCGTTATCCAATAAAATATATTTAATTAAGATTAAAATATGCCATAACATCATATCTTTAAGTCTATACTTGTTGCCGGCGGCGCAACGCTAGGACAGGAGTTAATGATCTTTTCCTCGGTTATTAGGTCTGAGATCATCGATTCCCTTTTAATCCCGGTAGTACGTTCCCGTGGGATATTTTCCGACATCTACGCGGGCGAAGCCACGGGCAAAAGCTAGTAATTAAGGAAGCATCATCGGGAAACCTTCAGACAGTACTGATTTTTTGTACTGTTGCATAATTCTCCACGTTTCAGAAGACGGATGAAAGAAAATATTATACAGGATGTCAGGGACATCGACGCAAAAACTGAAACCATGGATTCAGTACATGATTCTGAACCCCCCTGCGTTGAAATTTTTCGTCGGTTATTTAAAAAAAAAACAGCTGTTTCATAGAAAAGTGCAATACCTACGCGGTCAAAATGTATGGAACAGCTGATTTTTAGGGTTCCGTAGTAAACAAGGAACCCTTATAGTTTCGTCATGTCGGTCTGTCTGTCTGTCTATCCGCGGTCTAGCTCCGAGACCCTTAGCACTAGAAAGCTGTAATTTGACATAGGTATACATATGTATACCTAAAAAAATGTTTTTCATAATTTTGTTTTACCACTTTGTCGGCGTAATTAATATTAATTACGCCGACAAAGTGGTAAAACAAAATTATGAAAAACATTTTTTTTTTAGGGTACTTCCCATACACGTAAAGCGGTGATTTTTTATTTTTTTATCCCATAGTGTGGGGTATCATTGGAAAGGTCTTACAAAAACATTACGAGTTTGTGAAAACCATTTTTGGATTCAGGGATCCGTTTGCAAAATATTAAGCTTTAAAGTGCTCATTTTTGTTAGAGTTAAGTGTCCCCCCCCCCCCCCCCTGCCAGCTAAATGGTTGGTTTTGGATGTGTGAAAAAAATTACAGCAGTAGTTTATATAACGAAATTAAAAGGAAAACTATCACAGCTAAGTAGGCTTTACTAGTTATCGAGTAATAATCGACCAACTTAACTTTGCAGTTGCAAAAACATGTTTTCCCATACATTCCGTATGGGAGAACATGTTTATCAATTACAAAGTTAAGTTTGTTTTTGGGATAAATTCATCCCAACTACGGAACCCTTCATTGTGCGTGGTCCGACACGCACTTGGCCGGTTTTTTTAAAAAATAACCGACGAAATATTTCAACGCAGGGGGTTTCAGAACAACACAGTAACACGGTAGCAGTTTTCGCGTCTATGTTCCTGCCACCCTGTATGATAAAAGCTAGGAAAAATAGTCTACAGTTACAATATTTGTAAATGTGCAAACACCATGTATCTCAACATAATTAATTTATCTGTCATTGCTTAATTTTTAAAACTTTGTACCTATTGTAGTATAGTAATTTTATTCCAGGTACCTAAATCGTCTTAACATATAATTAATGTGTACTGAATATTGCAAAACATTTTAAAAGAGTAACTATTCCCATTTTTCTCTATACGAAACTATAGGAGTATCTAGGACTCAATTTCATTTTCTTGTAAATTTTGACGTTCAAAATTGCCTTTTAATGACCTACTTGAAATATATTTTTTATTTGCGTCATGTTTACCTCAAATAAATGTATTTCCTTTCTTTCCTTCTAAATAGAATAGAATATATTTATTTGCATTAAACATGTTACAATAATTGTCTTAATAAGATCTACATGTCTCGCCATGGACTGGCATACAAATATTTTAAAGAAAACAAGTTTCTTATAATTATTATTCACCTAGCATCAATAATAACAGTGTAGGTCAACAGTCAATACATAGTAAATGATTTGACGTTGATTACCTTGGCGTAGGCGGCGCGACTCTCGGCGTGGTGGGTCTGCGTCGCTTGGCCACCTGCTCGGCGAGTTGCAGCCCGATACGTTCCCGCACGCCGCCCTCCAGCATGCGGTACGCCGCACCCGCACCCACACTGTACGGCAAACGAAATTAATACATTTACTACGGTGAAATTACAGGAAACCATCTCGTCTAAAAGCGCCCCTCAGTCACAATTTTACAGCCGCGTCCTAATAAAAAAATCGTCGCGCGAGTAAGCGATTTTTTTTTAACTTTAAACGGCCTAAGCCAATTACATTAGAGAGTTCAACGGTCACGAGGACTCACTGAGATCGATAAAAATTAAAATTCTATTATATCTCATTAATGACCATTGAAAGGTTAAGGGTCTATAATACCTCAAATTGCTTAGCATGATCCTCAGTTATATCGAAAATACTACAGCAATAATTTTGAAATAAATATATGTTAATGTTAAGGATTAATGTTAAGTACTATGTTTGACGAAAACACGATTCCATAAAATTTTCTCTATGGAAAAAAATTACAAAGTTACCTCCAAACCCAACAATAAACCGCTGGTATTAAAAAATACTTCAAATTAGATCATGATTTTTTGACGTGACAACGTCTTATAAATTGGTTTGCCGGGTGACACTTCAAGAAACTGCGTTACGCTCCGCTCACGTTATGCGCTCACAATGAGAGCGAGTGAGAGGCACGCGTCCCTTCCACTCGGGCATGGTTAGCCCGCCTAAGAGCGAGAGAGACAGACATAAAAAGTGAAAGGCACGCGTCCCTTCCACTCGAGCACAGTTAGCCCGCCTAAGAGCGAGAGAGACAGAGCGAGAGAGAGAGAGTGAGAGAGATAAAATTTTGTTAATATGAAATTCAGTGCGAGATTCTTTGTATAAATTAATGTTTTAAATATAATTCTTTGTATAAATAAATGTTTTAAATTGTTACTATTATTTCATCCTTCTTCCTACTATACGAATGAATATTCACATTAAAATTATTTTACCACTCAAAGTCGTTGTCACGTAAAACTTTCGCCCGTATACCGACTTTACAGGCAACCAATTTTTTTTTTTCATAATAATAACTGAACTAACTATAAAGCAGCAACTAAGTTTATTTTTATTACCATTATTTTCGAAGTAATAAGCTAATAAACAATTACCTAAACTATTGGCGCCTTTAAGCCGCCAGCACCCCACTCCGTCTCGCTCTCACTCAGACCGCAATGAGAGAAAAAGTGAATTTGTACTGAGGCAGTATGGGCTCTTAAAGATAAATGCGCGATCGTTGCGTTAATTTTGTTCGACAAATCCGAATGCATAGTTGCGTTGCCGAGGGCGCCTTCCGCACTTCCGAACAAATGAGTAACATAATGATATTACTTATAAAATATCGCGCGATGATCTTTTTGCTTAGGATAAATAGAATAGAATAAAACAACATCATTGGCAATATTCAAATTGTTCAATACCATTTGGGAAAAGATCAATAATAAAAAACAATGCGCTGCTCTTTTCATTGATATGTCAAAAGTATTTGACTGTGTTAAATTTAATATTTTGTTTGAGAAATTAGGAAGGTATTGGAATAAGAGGTATAGCACTAAAATTAATTGAAAATTATTTAAATCATAGAATGCAGGCCACTTTTATCCACCTTTGTGTAATGTATGCTGATGATGCAACTATCTACATTCGCAAGCAATATAAATATGACATTAATTTACCTGTTATTAATAATATGATTTATTATAAAAGTGCCTATGTAACTGGTGTATACAACCAGTTACCGCCAGCTATCAAGCAACTAAATGGAAATAATTATGTTTAAAACAAAATAAAAAAAAACTGTTAATTGATAATGTATTTTATAATCTGAATGAGTTTTTGAGAAAAAATAATGTTAGTATGTATCTATCTAATTTATTTGTAATCTATTTATAATTTATTTGAAATCTTGTTGCCTTAAATTGTATATCCGACATGGGTAGACTGTTGAGCCTAAAAATATTTACGTTTAAAATAATAACTAATGTACAGTTATGCAATAAATATTTATTTATTTAATGTTTATTTATTTATTTACTATTCACACATACATTTTTTTAACAGGTACAACCCAATACAGAAATGTAGTCACAATATCCACTGTGTGGCACAAGTCATACAGAGGACAATATGTTAAGTGTCACCCTCTGGAATTCCGCCAATGAGCATGTAAAGATATCCACTTGCAGAGAGACGCTGTTGAGTATCTTTATTGCCCGCCCCACTGGTGCAAACTTTAATAGGTTTGTACGGGCCACCGGGACTTTAAACAGCCTCTCTCTCGGCCCTTGCCGCAGCCTACTGTTTGGAACGAGCAATCCCAAAGATTCTAGTATTTGAGGATTATTCAGCATACCACGAAAAACCATAAAAACATATTTAACTGGAGCGAAATTGCGCCTTACCTCCAACTTATAGTAACCAACCATCCCTATTACAAAGAGGGTTGGATACATAAGTGGATAGTATGGGTAGACGCCAAATTGCTTCATATAAAGGAACCGGGTAAATTTATTTTGCATTTTTTCTACCATCAGACAATACTTTGTTTCAAATGGATTCCAGATGATAGCACTCGTTTCCAGGTTACTTCTTACTAGAGCATTATAAAGTGATTTCACAGCTGTTGTGTTAGTAAATTCCCGAGTTTCACGCATTACAAATCCAAGATTTTTGAAGGCTTTCTTACACACCTGTACGATATGTGTGCGAAACGTCAAATCTTCCGAGAAAGTGACCCCAAGATCTCGCACCGTCACTACCCGCGGTATGGCATGCCCGTCCATGCTATATTCGTGATGTCGGGGGGCCATGGCCCGCGTAAAAGACATCACGCTACACTTTGCCACATTAAAGAGTAATTTGTTTTCAATACTCCATCCTACTACCCGATCAATGTCCCGCTGTAGCAGTTCGCAGTGCGACGGATTGGTAATTCGCATGAACAACTTCAGATCGTCGGCAAATAGTAAGCAACCAACATCATTAGAAGATCATTTACCATTATAATAAATTCCAACGGTCCTAAATTAGTACCCTGGCTTACCCCTGTAAGGGTGCAATACGAGTCCGAAGTGAAGCCAGCGTATTCTACAATTTGTTTCCGATTGCCTAAGTAACTGGAAAAGAACTTTCGAAGGGCTGGAGTGAAACCAGCCTTTGCAAATTTATTTAACAGAATGTCATTATCTACGCTATCAAACGCCTTCTTAAAGTCGAAGTAAGCGACGTCCAGTTGAGCCCCCGCCTCTGAGTCCAGCACTGGGGTGGCCTGATTCATAAAACACATTAGGTTGGAATTTGTGCTGCGGCCCGTTCGGAATCCATGCTGCGCATCGTTAAGCTGAGTTACTACTTGCGAATGGATACAAGAGCATAACGCAGATTCGAAGACCTTTGCAAATGTTGACAGTACTGCAACAGGTCTATATCCACTAACTTCAGAGGCAGGAGCACCCTTTGGAACCGGAGTAACCCTAGTCAGCTTCCAGCCGTCCGGATACGAGCATTCTCGTAGAAAGCTATTAAATAAATGCAAGAGAGGTCTGGCCAGTACAGCCCTACAATCTTTAACTATGTAGGGTGGCACCCCGTCCGGACCAACGGAACGCTTGGGCTTGAGACGCGCGAGCGCCGCGCTCACCTCACCAAGAGACAGCTGACCCACGTGAATGCGCGCGCCGCGCTCAGGCGCAGCCTGCCCCGCAGCAGCCGCATCCAACCGCGGTGCCACCTCTCCATAAACCGAATGGAAATAGTCTGCGAACGCCTGGGCGCACTCATGCTCAGGTAACGGCTCACCATTTTTAACTATTTTAGTTTTACTACGTTTCGAACGTTTGTTTCCAATAAAACCCCAAAAAGACCTCGGTTCCTTTACAAATTGTTGTTCAACACGATGCTGATAGTTACTATAAGCAACATTGATTTTATCTTTGACCACAGAACGATAGTAAGAAAAGTTTCTATAGTCGTTGTTCGAACCAGTTCTCTTAAAAGTTCTGTGCCAAAAAGCCTTTTGCTTAATATGACCTATTATATCAGCTGTGTACCAATCTGGGTAGTGATAGCGAGAGCAGTCCCCTTTCGTATTTTTTCTTGGAGTGCTATCATCTAAAATCTCGTAGAATATATCATAAAATATACTGTATGCTTCCCCGGCATTGCTCGCTTCATACAGGGGGCTCCAGTTTACCGCCGCAAGTGACACATACAATAAATTAAAATCTGCCTTGCTAAAATTCCACCGCGGTAGGTAGGTAGACGCTCGCGGCATAGGGCCACTAGGGCGGGTAGTCGCTCGCGCACGGCTTAAACAAACTCGTAGCGGCGGATGCTGCGGGTCGATGCAAGACAAACACTCATCGCGCTCCTCACTAACGACGATATCGTCTTCGGGCAAAGTAGTAAGGACTACATCAAGCGTGCGATTGTTGCAATTGACAATGCTATTACACTGGCGAAACCCACAGAAGGTGACAAAGTATTCATAATAACACTGTACATCCTGGTTAGTTGAGTACATATTTAAATCAGCCACTAGTATAACTTCGTTATAATTAATACATAACTGTTCTAGTAAGTAAAACATATACATATATTCTCTTTCAATGGTTTTAGGTGGAATATACACAACACAACACAAAAATAAAAGACTACTTTTCCGATAAACTGTCGCACAAACGATTTCGAATGGGTGGTGGTTCAAGTTCGCATTATCAGGCAACGGTACCCTGCGTAACTCAAGAGCACCATGTGGGGTAGCAGCCAGCATGACCTCTCCATGTTTACGGCCATCCGCGCGGTCACATCTTAGTATTGTGTACCCGCTTGGAGCCAGTTCACCATCATGTATCGACTCATTAATTCCAGTTTCAGTTATGGCTACTAAATCGACCATAGACCCTAACATATTATTATAAAATGTTCTTAACTTCGTGCGCAGTCCTCTAACGTTTTGATAGTAGAGATCTAATGAATACTTAGGTTTCCCGTTACTATCTAGGCTTATATTCCCACTATTCGAGCACACTGGTCCCAACTTTTGCGAGTGGGAACTATAACTTTTAGCATACCGGCACTGTAAGTTCTCATTCCTGTTACGTTGTTGCGTATGGTGATCACGAAGAGGAGCGCCCAGCGACTGCGCGTGCACTGTCGCTGGTGCGAATCTCGGAGCTTGTGTCCCCCCGCAGCCCGCGGGGACGCCTCGGAAACCAGTCTGACAACTTCACACCCGAGGGCCACGCCGCTGGCGTGTTTATCCGCTCATCCAAGCTCTCTGGAAAGGCAATTACGAAGGCTGCATGTCTTGTAGCTTTTATTTCTCTTTTTTCCACTAAGTAATGCTCGCAATTTTTAAGTTTATTTAAATAATTCATCACGTTTTGCTCCGTAGTCTCCGGTTTAAAAGACCAAGCCTGTATAAATTTTAGCTTTTCAACCGTTTTGAGCTCGTCATCTTCTTGACCGCTGCCAGTGACCACCCGCCGTTTGGAATGACGCTTCTTACGGGCCGGCTGCCAACCCTCTTCCGCGGTATCAATCATTTCGTCCGAGCGCTTTTCCGCTAGGTTCGTGGCCCCGCACTCCAGCGATGATGAAGTTGTTTTTGTGAGTGGAGTGGGGTTTGTACTCGTAGTTGTCACCGTAATCATTGGCTCGGGTGTCTTCGGCAAGTTATTTGTTTTACCTACTTCACTATCGGTTTTCGCTTTTAAAGCGGCTGACTTTTTTGCAGCGCCTGCGTACCCATTCTGGTTGTTAGCGGCCGAATTAACTCGCGCTTGACGCACAGGCCGCTGCGTCGCTGGAATCGCTGACCGGTCTTGAGCATCGACCTCCACTAGTTTTGAAGGCACCAATTTCGATTTACCCTCAACAGCTGACGTTAATAAATTGAACGATAGGACTTGTTTCGTTATTATAGAATTTTGCTCATCTATTTTGCACTCGAGAGCACCGACTTTAATCACGAGATCACTCACTAGCTTCTGCAGCTCGCGCACTACACTTTCAAGGGCTTTTTGAGCCATTATTATATTTTAAAACCCGTAAATACTGGGAGCTGTACTATACCGTGCGGAGTACCCACAGTTTTTCCCTATATATATATTTATCTTTAGGACGCGGGATAACAGAACACAATTCGCAGGGCTGAACCTATAGCACACACACATTTCGCCAGTTACGTTTAAGACCCATGTAATAGAAGGCGAGCCTATTGCCACCAACCGAAACGTTCTAGATGGAAAAACGGCGGAACGTAGTCGAACGGTGAAGGAGTCCGTGGGTGTACTATGGGTACACCTCTGCCTGTAGGATATATTATATAAATATACAGTGTGAGTCTTTATAATCTGCACATACTGAATCGAGGGAATCTTTGCTTAATTATATCGACGGAAAAAATGATAAAAAAATTCTAAATATTTTATTGAAATTTTTAATGGATTTTTTATTTATTTTTTCGCTTCTGTGACTCCAGTGTATACAAAACGGTGTAACTTTTTAACTCGATGTTTTATCACGATGAAACAAACTCCATAATGATTGGAAGTAATTAGGTGTCCGCATTAAATGAAAATTGTGTAAAAAACTGCCACCAATTAAAAATTAACACGTTTTTTCCGCAAAAATCTGATTTTTTTTCATCAATTTTTGCAATAATCGTAAAATTTCTCAATAAGATGCCCCGATTACCTTCATTTTTTATTACTTTAAATTATTCTTCATCGTATTAGCTATCCAATAGTAAAAATTGCAAGGGTTTAACTCAATCCCATCATTTCTTATCAACAGCCAAAGAAAGGCCTAGAGCACGGCTACGCACTAATTGTTTAGCAGGTAGACGTCCTTTTTTGTTGAGAATGTGCGCGGGTCGGGGTGCGGGGAGGTAGGGCCAGCTGAAGGGACCAGAAGGGATGACAGACAGGCAGTCGCTCCGAATTATTCGCCGCTGCTACATGTGTTTCGTTACTTTCATTCACTGCTACCTGAGTTTCGTGACTTTCGTTCGCTGCTACGTGATGCCGCGCTTAAGTGAATTCTCCCCGGCACACATTGCCGACATTCATTTTTACTATGGGATGGGACGAGGAAGTGCCAGAGCTGCGCGCGCAGCTTACATAGCTGCGTTTCCTAACAGGCAACCAGTGCCATCTGCCCGCAACTTCCAGGAAGTTCACAGAAGATTGTCGATCACTGGACTTGAATCAAGTAGAGATCGTCGCGAGCCGCCTCAAATAATTATTGATGTGGTTCTGGAACAAGCAGTACTGAGCGATTTGTTTGCTGATCCATCCATAAGTACTAGACGACTGGCTCTTCGTCACGGAATATCACAAAAATCAGCGTGGCGTATTTTAAAGAAAGAAGGATTGCACCCTTACCACTACCAAAGAGTGCAACATCTACATGAAGACGTAGATTGGCGTCCAAGGTGTGTGATGTCCACCTGGATTCAAAGAAATACCAGAGCAAACCCAAACTTTCCGAAAACCATACTATGGATGGACGAATCAACATTTACCAGAGATGGTATTACTAACTGTAGAAATTTACACAGATGGTGCCCTGGAGGTCAAAACCCGAAATTGAAACGTTCATCGACTTTTCAAGTAAGATTTTCAATAAATGTTTGGGCTGGTCTTATCGATAACATGTTGATTGGACCAGTCATACTGCCGAGAACTTTGAACAGTGAAAGATTTTTAAGTTTGTTGACTGACGATCTACCTGAGTTATTGGAAGATGTACCACTGTCTTTGCGTCGAAGGATGTTTCTGCAGATGGACGGATGCCCTGCCCATTATGCCACAAATGTGAGATCATTTTTAAACGAAAATTATCGTGATAAATGGATTGGACGACTAGGACCTGTAGGGTGGCCTGCGCGTTCACCCGATTTAACGCCCCTTGATTACTTCCTGTGGGGGACCATGAAGCAACGCGTCTACAGTACTCCCATCAACAGTGAGGTCGATTTGCGTGATCGCATAATTAACTGTGCAAATGATATTCGCAGTGATCCCGAAATGATAAGGAGAGCGACACAACAAATTTTAGTTCGCGCGGCTTTGTGCCTACAACAACGAGGTGGACATTTTGAGAACCTAATGCATTAAATTTTCTTTAAAATAATAAATGTTTTAATTGAACTCTTTTTCATTCATTGAACCCAAATAAATCATCCTTAAGAGAACAAAAATAGCGCGTTCGAAGTGCCATCTTTAACACTTGATAGAAAGTGTTTTGTCTGAGCTAAAAGCATACAATTTTTATTATTAGGTAGCTAATACGATGAGGAATAATTTAAAGTAATAAAAAATGAAGGTAATCGGGGCATCTTATTGAGAAATTTTACGATTATTGCAAAAATTGATGAAAAAAAATCAGATTTTTGAGGGAAAAACGTGTTTATTTTTAATTGGTGGCAGTTCTTTTACACAATTTTCATTTAATGCGGACACCTAATTACTTCCAATCATTATGGAGTTTGTTTCATCGTGATAAAACATCGAGTTAAAAAGTTACACCGCTTTGTATACACTGGAGTCACAGAAACGAAAAAATAAATAAAAAATCCATTAAAAATGTCAATATTTAGATTTTTTTTATCATTTTTTCCGTCGATAAAATTAAGCAAAGATTCCCTCGATTCAGTATGTGCAGATTATAAAGACTCACACTGTATTAGGACTCACGCAGGCAACGGCGTATCTCCTCCATCGAGCCTGAAGGGCGTGCCTTCGATCTCGCCCCAGGTCATAAGCGGCGACTGATCAGGTCCCTCGCCCGGGCGCGGCGACGGCGTTGCTACCAGCGGGTATGCGTCGCCCGTCTTTTCGCTGGATATGCTCACGCCGTCCACGCCGATCTTGCCGGTTACACTTGCATCCTGAAAAATGGAGGTTATTAGTACCTATTCATAGAATACAGACTGTAAAAAGACCCATTACGAAGCCGTCACCTACGCATTCTGTACATCAAATTAAGTAACTTTGTACTAAAATAATAGGGATGATGAAAAAAAAAAAAACTATTTAGTCCGTCAGTCAGATAAGAAAAAAATATTAGACACGTATTTTTTGCTATACCAAATTAATAGAAAATTACTTAGATAAAACGCATTATAGTTGGGGAGTGGGGATTGCTACGTCACAAGTAAGTATAAAATCTATAGTTCGTGCAATCCACGAAGACGCGCCCCACTCCGCTCCGCGCCGTACAGTACAGAAATCGCAGAGTGGGGCGCGTCTTCGTGGATTGCACGGACTATACTCGTGACGTCATGGCACATTTTAACTCAATGTATCGCCTAAATTTGATAACGCAAAAAAAGAAAAAATACGTGTGCAATCGTTTTTAATAATATAACTGACGGAGAAAAAAAAAATTTAGTCTTCGTCCCTAATTTTTGGGAAACGACTTTTTTTTGGTGTGAAAATTCGCTGTTTACGGTAGCGCGCAATGTAACGCACGCAAAGCATTGTGCATATGGGTGCATACAAGATACAGGTATCGTTCCCGAGTATTTGAAGTTAAGTTATAACATTAAACATTTGTTTTCGTATAAAAACTACAGAAAAAGTTGGAACTTTGAACTAACAAAATCGCCGTAACCAGAAGGCTCCTAAATATGGCCCAGTACAAAAAAAAAACAGGAAAGGGAAGAACACGTGACTCTCGGCTTCGTTAACGGTATTTTTAGAACCGTTATGTTGTGTTATTACATAGAACGAATACGAAAGAAACCATGACGAGAGGTATATGGTATTCTATGCTTCGATCAGAGTGTGACCGGCTCACATTTTATGACAGATGGTTTCTCCAATACTCATAGCATGGGGTCTCAACTCGAACAAATTATAATTAGTTTAGATAAAAAAATCATAGATGGCAGCATAGGTAACAATGATGAAATTAACAATCACTAAAAAGCGATAAACGGCAGATTTTGGCATAAGTAAGATTAGTAAAAATTAAAACTTCCTTGTTTAATGCTGATGTATATGTCACCGTAAAATTATAAACTTCGTTAGTTTATAATCTATCGGTATTATTTCCGTTAGATTACAAACTGTCGAAAAATTGTGAACTGCGGCAAATCATTTACGATTTAACGCATTATTTTTCGATAGTTTATATTATATCCATGAGAAACGAGCGCAGTAAGCGCTGCCGCTGCCGCGGCAGCGCTTACTGCGCTCGCTCGACTCACGCGGTTGGTCACAGTTCTAACCTAACCTAACCCTAATTTCACCCAGTTCACAATTTTTCGACAGATTATGATCTAACGGAAATAATACCGATAGATTATAAACTAACGGTGCTCACAATCTTACGGTGACATATATAATTAAACTCATAAATCATGTATTTTCAACAAAAAAGGCAAATTAAACCTTTTACTTCAAATCGAACTCATAGAATGATAAAGTTAGTCATTTTGTTCAGAGCTCTTTGCAATAGATGGCGTTTTACTCAATTTGTCATCACATGATCTGTTATCAATTTTTGAAGTGAAAACTTCTTTAGGCGCGTTGGGCATATTTGAGATGGGAAAAGCAATTGAACTCGCGACACTGTTACCGATATCTCATTTTTGTAAACGCGATTCTGCTCTTTATTAATATAAAATTACGGATCAAAGTTCGATGAAAGTATTTTTACTTTAATGGTTTTAGATTTTTTTTTTAAACGCGAATTTGATCTTTATTTAGATAAGATAATGTTCTATACAAGTATTTTTATTCCACCAAGATCTTTTTTAAGTTTTCACTGCTGTCGGCACTCCCGGAGTGCCATTGTTTTTTTTTATAATATATTACCTACCTACTTTACATAGAAATATAATAACTCAAAGAAATCTATTAACATGTTTTTGGCAAGTACCTACCTATTTAATTATATTTTTTTCATTTTACTGATACCTTTCTAAAACTTTCTATAAAAATCGGCCAAATGCGAGTCGGACTCGTGCACGAAGGGTTCCGTACCAATATCTATAAAAACGGCAAAAAATTACGTTTGTTGTATAGCCCCCTTAAATATTTATTTTATTCTGTTTTTGGAACGAAGTTCCTTATCGCGCGTTGTGAAAGGGGGCTAGACGGAAAAAATTAAGACCAAAAGTTGGAACGACACTTTTTTTCTTTTTGAAGTGAAAACTTCTTTAGCATCGTTGTGATTTGAAACTCGATGAAACGAAAAAGCGACAGTAAAAGAGACACACATAAATTCATAAGACTTAACGTGGGAGAAAATGAGATAGGAAGCATTATAGTGTGTGGGGGGGGTGTGTCTGAGGGGAGTGTGTCTGAGGGTGTGTGTGGGGGTGTGTCTGGGGGTGTGTGTTGGGGTGTGTGTGGGGGTGTGTCTGGGGGTGTGTGTGGGGATGTGTCTGAGAGTGTGTGTGGGGATGTGTCTGAGGGTGTGTGTGGGGGTTTGTCTGGGGTTGTGTGTGGGGGTGTGTCCGAGGGTGTGTGTGGGGGTGTGTCTGAGTGTGTGTGTGGGGGTGTGTCTGAGGGTGCGTGTGGGTGTGTGTCTGTGTGTGTATGTGGGGGTGTGTCTGTGTGTTTGTGAAAAAAAAAACTTGAGAGGTGTCAAGGGAAACCCGCACCCTAATTGCGTAATACAACACAATCACAATTTGTTTCGATTTGAAACAGATTCCTAATCCATTGCTTCATAAGTTGGAAAAAAAATCTGTTCAACAACGTAAATAACGCAATGCATATTGTAGAAATGTCAAAATGAAACAAATTTCGCGAAATTGTTTACGAAAATGAGTTACGCAATTAGGGTACAGGATGGAACGAAGTTCCTTTCGATTAATTAGTGAAGGAATTGTAATAAAATGAGTAGGTAAGTGAGTGCATACGCCACACACACAGCGTACACCGCAGCTCCACACAATACCAAAATAGGGAATAATGCGGCGTTTTCCCGTAATTTTAATGGAGCCAAAAGAGAGGTCTTTTTCTCCTGATTTCGGGGACCCCAAACTTGATAGGTCTACGACCTCTGGCTCCAAAGTTAAGACCCGGGGGGGTGAGGTAACCCTGAAGGGGCACGGAGGAGGGGGAAGAGGAGGGGGAAGAGGAGGGAAGGGGGAGGTGTGCAGGGGGTGTATCGGGATCAGGGGTTCGCGGGAGTGTATCGAGGGGGGCTTCGGGGGAGGTTATATATATAAGAGAGTTGTAAGATATACTTAATTACAGATATTGGGGGTCAAAAGAAAAGGGGGTAAAAAATGGGGTCTAAGGGGTCTAACTGAATGTAGGTTCAAGCTGAGAGCGGGGTACTGGGGGGGGAAATTTTATCAAAACTTTGATATTCCCAGCCGTTTCCGAGATATTTAAAATTAAAAAAAAACATGTGTGCAATTCACACGTGGTAGAAGTGAAACCTTCAAAAATTAAAAAAAAATGTTTTTGTACGCGCACGAACACGTATTAACACACGTACACACGGCTACACATCAAGCTATACATTTCCAGTATTAGCGGACCTCACATTGTACGGAAATCCTATACAATACGAGATCAGCATAAACTGGAAATGTATAGCTTGATGTGTAGCCGTGTGTACAACGCTGAGGCCCAAGCAAACTCCCACTATGCCTTGGTAAACACGAGTGGAGGGGGTACGAAGCAGAGCATAAAGAGAACCACGAACATAAGAACACACACAGACACACGCCCACACCCCCCACACACACAGACACCCCCACAAACACAGACACACCCCAAAATACACACAGATACACCCACACACCCCCACACACACCCTCAGACACACCCCCACACACACCGTCAAACACACACCCCCACACAACCCCAGACACACACCTCCACACACCCCTCACACACAGCCCCACACACACCCTCAGACACACCTCCACACACCCCCAGACACACCCTCACACATACCCTCAGACACCCCACACACACCCTCAGACTCACCCCCACAACCCCAGACACACCCCAACACACCCCCCCACACACGCCCTCAGACACAACCCCACACACACCCTCAGACACACCCTCACACACACCCCCAGACACACCCCCCCAAAAATAAAAAAGTGTCGTTACAACTTTTGGTCTTAATTTTTTCCGTCTAGCCCCCTTGCACAACGCGCGATAAGGAACTTCGTTCCAAAACTTCGTTCCAAAAATCCTAGCAGTAGTATTTATAACGAAATTAAAAGGAAAACTATCTATCACAATTCACAGCTAAGTAGGCTCTATAAATTAACGAGTAATAATCAACCAACGCGGTTTTGCGGTTGCAAAAATATGTTCTCCCATACATTCCGTATGAGAGAACATGTTTTTCAACTACAAAGCTAAGTTTGTTCTTGGGATAAATTCATCCCAACTACGGAACCCTTCATTGTGCGTGGTTCGACATGCACTTGGCCGGTTTTTATTTAATGTTTCTAAAAACATTTAGCCGACGTTCACACGGACGTAATAAAATCGCGGCGGGATTTTATTACGCACTGGATTTTCAACTCTCGGTGTTAAGCCGAGCGTTGAGAATCTAACGCGTTGAGACGCACTCCCGTCCCAGCGCGTTGAAAAAACACTCTGTTGGATTTTCAACTCTCGGTGCTAAGCATAGCGTTGAAATTCCAGTGTGCGATAAATGTCGCCGCTATTTTATTACGTCCATGCGTACGTCGGTTTACTGTCAAAATGAGTTCGGACGAAGAAGGCGTGATTTCAGTTTTAGCAATAGTAGATTGGTAACGAGGAGAAGAAAATCTAGATTTAAGAAAGCATTGAAATGCTAAAAAACACTTAAAGAGACATTCGCTGCAGCGTGAAAATTGCTAGTTCACTCAGACAAATGAAACTATTCCGCCAACTCGAGATTTTTTTTTGTTGTTGTATTGTTATTACACTTGTCCTTGAACGCACTGTGCGATGTGCGATGTAGATAATCTTAAGGGCGGCCAACCCGTCATATTTTTCGTACAAACGCTCGTACGTTATTATGGCGTTGTAACACATCTTTCTTTAATTCTTTTAAACTAATAGGTATCTTGTGCACTATATCTAGGTTTCTATGAAAGCAAAAAATAAAAATTTGGTGAAACGAATTCAATATAAGCCTCCAAAAATCTGCTTTTTTGCACAAATTTTACCTGAATTTTGACCGTTCATAATGTACTCATAAATTGTAAAATTAAAGAAAACATCTTCAGAAACCTTGCACATGTAATGGAGATTCTAAATGACAAACATTTATTTCACAAACTTGTAAGGCGTATTCAAAAACACGTATTTCCTGAAACAAGTTATTTTTCGCACAATGTTATCGCGTTCTCACTTGCTTATTAGCAATTCTCACTTGCGCTGGATGAAACAACAAGATTTTCGACCATGCTCGCGTTGACGATAGACGGACCGGGAAGGGCCCTCTTAAGTATCTAAGTCGACTCCTAAATGGCGTTAAAACTACAGTGCACAGTTAAGGCTCCGTGCCGCCGCACCGCACGAAATCACTGATTTTGATAAATTTTGTTTATTCGTTGTGAGAAAGGGGACGAGAATTTAAACAAAATTATTTGTGATTTGAAAAGTCCAATTCTTCGTCTTGTACATAGGGGAAAGGGATTTTTGAAATAAATTAAGGATTCGTGGGAAATCACTAAAATTCGCAACAAGTTTTCCAAAAAATGACGCGAGACTGACGTTTGATCGTTTCGTTAGAAGAAACTGCTTTTGATGTTGAAAATTAAAAAATATCATCAACATCATTATATGGTCTACTTGTACATAGGGGAACCACTTTTTTCAACTTTCATACAAAATATAGCAGAAAAAAAATGTTGAAATAACGTAACTTTCTCAAAACTTCAAGCCAAATAAATATTTTTTTCTAATACTTAGAAACACTTTTAAGAAATTTTAAAAATTATATATTAATTTTAAGTTAATTGTTTAATAGAATCTAAATTTTATTTTATAAATAAACAATTACTTCATTACGTAAATAAATGGCAAAGTGAACTATATAAACGATCGCGGAAAATCTATTCCGTCATTAGCGAACGGGCCTTCCCAGCGTGAGGACGTATCACTTTGCGTCGCAGCACGCACACACGCACGTACGTGTCCGATGTTAACATATTCCAGAAATTGTACGTCGACTACCACATTTTGATCCGCATTTTATTTTAAAGTACTTTGCTTGTTTTTGAAGAACATTAAAATTTTGCATGCCTGGCAATAAATAAAATACCGGTGTACGTGTGTTCGTAATTCTTCTTATCCTAAACGGCTTGACTGATTTAGATGTTTTTTTTTTTAATTCTTTTTGTGTAACTTGGATGGTTCATAACTATAGTTGGACTCGCGTGGCGCTGTTGTCGCAGGACAACATCTGCCTGCTGGGTTCACTAGTTATATTTTGACTTTAGATTTCATAGTTTTTAATGATTTTTGGTAGGGGAAAAAGTTATGGGTTCGCGTCACCGATATGCCCGCGCCGATATGCTGTTGTAGCAATAAGTGAAGTATTTTTGGAACGAAGTTCTTTAACGCTACTGAAGACTACTTTAAGTCAAAATAAAGATCCAAGATGACGGCTGCGAACATTTAAAAATATTTCGTCATGGGTATCGTTTTCATAGTTTTCGAGGATGCTAAAGCTGATAGTGAGGTCAAAATATAAATCCAAGATGGCGGCTGTGACAATATTCAGATTTTTCGTCATAGGTGTCTTTTTCATAGTTTTTGAGGATTCTAAAGCAGATTTTGATGTCAAAACGTAAATCTAAGATGGCGGCTGCGAAAATTTTCACATTTCTTCATAACATCACGCTATCAATTTCAAAGTGTTGGGCCCTTTGAAATTGATGGCGTGATGTTATGAAGAAATCTCATTTCCGCAACTTTTTCGCGCAAGTGGGTTCGCGCAAGTGTCTTTCGCGAAAATGTCTTTCGCGCAAGTGTCTCAGATCCCTTTATGGATACTGGTGCCAATTCTCTTGTCACAAATTAATGCCTCAAAACTAGACTAAAAATCACCAAAGTTTCGTTCATTCCTGTCAAACGATGATTTCCCATCGTGAAATAATTATAGAATATATTTTATTTTGACAGCACTAAGATGGCAATATGGTGCCGATTCTCTTGTATACCGAACTAAACTTACTAAACTATCACTAAAATTCCTTACTTTTGGCTATGAAAATCTTGAAGCTATTCTGCAACAAAAATGTTCTAAATTAAATTTAAATATATTTTGACACACTAAAATTATATTTGACAATCGCGAGTCCACGTGGTACTTATTTGCCCTACCCCGTGAATTTTTTTTAGAGCTGGAGGCGCACAGGGGGCAGCCTTGACGTTTTATATAGAATTTTTACTTTTTGTAAGGAAAATAAGAAAAAATATTACCTACATGTAGAGTGTCAGGGGTTTAAGGGTTTTATAAAGGGGATCAAAATTCTCATTATTTTTGCGATTGGACACACCGTTTTCGAGATATATGCAAAAGAAAAAAAAAAGATACAGTACTGTTTTTTGCACCTGAAGCGAGGTGTTGGTGTGAATTTTAGTTCAAGATAACTAATTTTATTCCGCACCTTTTTAATCGCGATTAAAAAAAGTCATATTTAGTTAGACATGGGTGCCGATTCTCTTGTACACCGAACTAAACTAACTAAACTATCACTAAAATTCCTTATTTTTGACTATGAGAATCTCAAAGCTATTCTGCAAAATAAATTCTCTAAATTTAAAAATAATTTTGACACATCTAAATCGAATTTGACAACCGCGACTCCACACGTGATACCTAACCACGTGAATCTTTTTAGAGACGGAGGCGCGCAGGGGGGGCAGCCTCGACGTGTTTTATATGGATTTTTCACTTTTTGTGTGGAAAATAAGAAAAAATATTACCTACTTGTAGAGTGTTAGGGGTTTAAGGGTTTTATAAAGGGTGTCGAAATTTTCATTATTTTTGCGATTGGACACACCGTTTTCGAGATATAAGCAAAAGAAAAAAAAAATTCAGTACTGTTTTTTCATCTGAAGTCGAGGTGTTGGTGTGAATTTTAGTTCATGACAACCAATTTTATTCCACATGTTTTTAGTCGCGATTAAAAATAGTCATATTTAGTTAGAAAATCTAAATTTTAGGTTAAAAACGTCAAATTCAGAATAGCAAAATTGCCATTTTCACTAAACTAATATCTCAGTGCCATCTTAGTGCTGTCAAACTAAAATATAGTTAAGTTGTGTCACTTTAATCTATTTCAGAATGGGCAATCGATTTCCCATTCTGAAATAGACTAAAGTGACACAACTTAACTAGATTTTAATTTGACAGCACTAAGATGGAACTGAGATTTTCATTTAGTGAAAAAAGCAACTTTACTATTCTGAATTTGACGTTTTTCACTTAAAATTTAGATTTTCTAACCGAATCTGACTATTTTTCGCGATTAAAAACGTGTG
This sequence comes from Agrochola lychnidis, assembly GCA_963680765.1. Taxonomy (NCBI): domain Eukaryota; kingdom Metazoa; phylum Arthropoda; class Insecta; order Lepidoptera; family Noctuidae; genus Agrochola; species Agrochola lychnidis. The sequence continues at coordinate 7,626,019 of OY796868.1, read as the reverse complement.
GAATAAAATTGATTGTCATGAACTTTAAATTCACACCAACACCTCGATTTCACATGCAAAAACAGTACTGAATCTTTTTTTTTTCTTTTGCTTATATCTCGAAAACGGTGTGTCCAATCGCAAAAAATAATGAAAATTTCGACTCCCTTTATAAAACCCCTTATACTCTACATGTAGGTAATATTTTTTCTTATTTTCCATACAAAAAGTGAAAAGTTCCATATAAAACACGTCGAGCGTGCGCGCCTCCGGCTCTAAAAAGATTCACATGGTTAGGTATCACGTGTGGAGTCGCGATTGTCAAATTTGATTTAGATGTGTCAAAAATGTTCTTAAATTTAGAGAATTTATTTTGCATAATTGTGCCGATTCCCTTGTTCGCAAACTAAACTAAATTTAAGTGCATCTTTTTCTTTCTATTTCATTAAGAAAAGGACAGAAGATAAATTTTAGTTTAGTCCTGTCAAATTAATCAGCGCTTGACGTTAATTGACGTAATTTTAGTCGGCAAGTTTTTAATCACATCTAAACTTGTATGGGTGGTGATTAATTTGACAGGACTAAACTAAAATTTATCTTCTGTCCTTTTCTTAATGAAATTGTAAGAAAAAGATGCACTGGACTTAAATTTAGTTTAGTTTGTGAACAAGGGAATCGGCACCAATAGCTTTGAGATTCTCATAGTCAAAAGTAAGAAATTTTAGTGATAGTTTAGTTAGTTTAGTTCGGTGTATAAGAGAATCGGCACTAATCAAAATTTTAGGTGAGAAAAGTCAAATTCAGATTGGTGCCGATTCTCTTGTCACAAATGCCTCTAAACTAAACTAAAAATCACCAAAATTTTGTTTATTCCTGTCAAACGACGATTTCCCATTCTGAAATAGACTAAAGTGACACAACTTAACTATATTTTAGTTTGACAGCACTAAGATAGCACTGAGATATTAGTTTAGTGAAAATGGCAATTTTGCTATTCTGAATTTGACGTTTTTAACCTAAAATTTAGATTTTCTAACTAAATATGACTATTTTTTTATCGTGACTAAAAACATGTGGAATAAAATTGGTTGTCATGAACTAAAATTCACACAAACACCTCGACTTCAGATGAAAAAACAGTACGGAATATTTTTTTTTTCTTTTGCTTATATCTCGAAAACGGTGTGTCCAATCGCAAAAATAATGAAAATTTCGACACCCTTTAAAAAACCCTTAAACCTCTAACACTCTACATGTAGGTAATATTTTTTCTTATTTTCCACACAAAAAGTGAAAAATCCATATAAAACACGTCGAGGCTGCCCCCCCTGCGCGCCTCCGGCTCTAAAAAGATTCACGTGGTTAGGTATCACGTGTGGAGTCGCGGTTGTCAAATTCGATTTAGATGTGTCAAAATTATTTTTAAATTTAGAGAATTTATTTTGCAGAATAGCTTTGAGATTCTCATAGTCAAAATTAAGGAATTTTAGTGATAGTTTAGTAAGTTTAGTTCGGTATACAAGAGAATCGGCACCAATAGCGAATTTTTCATTTTCACTAAATTAATAACTCATTCAGTTGCAAAAACTGTACTTTATCTTTTTTCTGTTCTTTTGCTTATATCTCGAAAATTGTGTCTTATCGCAAAAATAATGAAAATTTCGACCCCCTTTATGAAACCCATAAACCCATAAAACTCAACATGTAGGTAATAATTTTTCATGTTTTCCATACAAAAAGTATAAAATTCCATATAAAACAGAATTGTTATAAATATACTAAACGAATATACACAAACATTCCAGACTTATTTCATAAGCGTACCTACGTAACTTAACAAAATACCGGCTATAGGATCAAAACTGTTTAAGCGATCACTACGCTCGATGTTTAGGCGTGTGTGCGTGAACGGTGCACACAAACATAGCATCGCAAGAATTTACCTAAACTCTGTCGAGTGAAGTCACGGCCAGGAGCCTTAATAAAACGGAGGAAAAAAAATTAGCCAGTTCATTAGCCAGACTTAGGGAGGTTCATTTCTTTGTATGGGATTGGGTATCTGTACGTAGTATTATATTATCTGTGCTCATAGTATACTGTTAAATTTACAATTGTGATAAAATCTATGAATGATTTCTGTGAGTACATCTTTTAACCTCTCAACTCCAGCTCTTTTTATAGAAATCTCCTTCGCGGCCGGCGGGCGCGCACATCATCGCGACCTTATCTACTGGGGCACTTCACATTCGATTCTTAGAATGTTGCCTACGATATATTTTGTTTCTATCTTTGTGCCGTAGAGTTCAATCGTTCACAAACGATATTAAACCATAAGCAACATACAAATAAAGTTTAAATTAGTTGCGGTGTGCTGGTACCACGTGGAACCAGCCTGAGTTGACTGTATTAACAGTTAACCGTTTATTGGTACCAGCTGGTACTAGCCGGTGAGAGGTTAAGACACTTTTATACATAATTTGGTCAATATTTTAAAACTAGTCGGCATTTCCTAGCTGACTGATCCCTGAGAAGAAATACCGAAACAAACGCAGAGGTCATGGTCTCTTTTAAAATCTAAACATTATTTCATTAAGATACTAGCTGTACTCCGCGGTTTCACCCGCATAAGTCTTGATTCCGTGGGAATATCGGGATAAAAGTATTCTATGTTCTAAAGCAGGTCATGGTCTACCCATGTGCCAAATTTCATCCAAATCTGTTCAGCCGTTTTAGCGTGAAATACGTTTTAACGCTAAAACGGCTGACAAACTCACTTACAAATTTATAATATTAGTTATGATTATGTCAGTCTAACAATACAGGACCATGTCTGGAAGGGGCTTTTGAGAAAGCCATTGCACAAAAGTATAACTCTACCAGAAAAAAGGCGCCATCAAAAAGTACTTGCATATTACCTGACTCCTGGCGATAGCACTGATGGCTTCCTTGTTCTTGACGTGGTCGAAGGGCTCGGTCTTCAGGCGCGTGTTGTGGTGGACGAGCTCGGGTTTCGGCGGCGCGTGCTGTGACGCTGCCCCGTCCGGTACGTACATTATGTAGTTCTTCGCCGTGTAGCGCCATGTGTCCAACTAAAATTTTTATATATTATGGTTAAAATATATATATGTTATGGTTAGATTTTGCAGTCTTGGGTCTATAAGTTTTATTTCTCACAATATAAAGTACATTTTCAAATGATCATAGGACAATACATAATAGTTTTAATTATACTGTGGGAGACTGGTGCCTAAGCTAGACGTAAGGCCTGTATTTCAGGACACCAGGTCTCCAACCCTTTGGAAGTAGTTACATTTATTAAGGACTAGCTGCGCCCCGCGGTTTCACCCGCAGAAATTTCGATCCCGTGGGAATATCGGCATAAAAAGTATCCTATGTGTTAATCCAGGTTATAAACTGTGTGCCAAATTTCATCCAAATTTGTCCAGCCGTTTGAGCGTGAAGAAGAGACAAATATACAAACACAATCACAAACTTTTTTTAGTGTGATTATGCACTCGTACACAAATGCGGTAAGTTATATAAAACCAGAAAAACAAAGAGTTTACACTATTAATTATTACTTATTCTAGGGATAGTATGTGTGAGGGTGTACGTGGTGTGATTAAAAATTGGATTTGTTATTATGTTCCATGTTGCAATAAGGCAACACAATGGTACGTTTATTTTGGTTATTATGGATAAAGACTACTAGTTTGACCGAAATCGCTGTAGTGCGCCTTAGGTATGTGCGCGGCTCACGGGGGAGCAGTGCAGGCCGCTCATTCGTCAACGCTCACGGCTTCCTGCCCCTCGCCACGCATTCCTAAGTAGCAGTGCAGCGTCGCGGTCAAACCATATCTCACCTTACGAAAGGACTTGCCTAAACCTTAAACTAGTAACAATATTTATTACTCCTGAAATATAAACTTTTAGGTAGGGCTCGTGGCTAAATAATAACAGCTGCACGTGTCGATCTCCAAGGTTAAGCAACGCTTGCCGTGGTCGGTCCGTGGATGGGTGACCATCCGTTAGATACCGAGAGCCCTCCGTGCCTAAAAGACGTTAAGCCGATGGTCCCGGCTGTCATTTGTAGATCTTTGACAGGCGTTACGGGTAGTCAAAAGCCCGAAAGTCTGAAAAAAAACAGTCTCACTAAAGGCTATTGCGCTACCCAGTAAAAGGGTTGTGGAGGTCAGATAGGCACTCCGCACTTAGTCTTTCAGGTGGACCATTGCGCCTGGGTCATGGCAGCCATACTAAAATACTGGTATTTAGCTGCAACTGGTTAGACTGGAAACCCACCCCAACATAGTTGGGAAAAGGCTAGGCAGATAATGATGCAACAAAAACTTTTAGATTATAGCTATCAGATCAGTAAACACATATTGACTAGGAGTTCCACCACTACCACCAGTAACTAAGCTAACAGCCGCCACTGACCCAAAAAAAAGAACAAACATTTAATCTTTTTCGTTTTTACATATCGCTAACCCATAACGTTTGCGCAGTTTCGCTAGTTCATTTAATTTGATCTTGTATTTGTATCTGATCAGAACCTTACCTCATGAGGCCTCTCAGTCTGGTCCGCTTGTTGTTCGATAGAGGGCAGCGCGAGCGCCGCGTCCGCGATGGCCGCTGACGTCACTTCCGATTGTAGCTGTGTTGCCAGTTTCGCGGCGCGCTTCTTGTTCTCTAGCGCGATGACGCGGTCATAGCTCGCGTTGTCTTCACTTGTGTGAGTAGATAAGTATAAATCTGTAAAGTACGAAAAAAAATTGACAGTTCCACTTTGATATTCTTCTGTTTCTCAAGTAACAAGCTAAACAAAAAACCTGACTTAAACGTTAACACTTTGAATTGGAATTGTTGATCCTGCAAGCCTGACAGACAAATGATCTCATGCTGCAGAAATAAAGCTGTATTTACACTAGACGAACCGAGCATGAGCAGAGCATGCATTCTCGTAGCTCCGCAGAGCTCGGCTTGTGCTGACTCTCTTGGCGTAGACGCAGTTTTACATTGGCAACTTGGCACAGTTACAAAATTAAAGAACAAAAAATCGAATTAAATATACTTTTCAAAACAGAATGTTAAAAATGCAGCATTACTTTAAGTATTTATGACTAGTTCCTAAGTGTTTTAAGTATTTCTGTGCAAGTGTGTGGTAGTTTTTGAGTAAAGTATTAAACCATACCTAAAGAGAGATTGTCTGTGGCATCTTTAGATCTGTCTGATATGATAGATTCTGTGTCCGACTCGGGCCGATCACTTCTTATTGTGGGTGCTGCCGGAGAAAATGGTCTGTCCAGATGAGGAGTGTCAAATGTGGCTGGGGTGTTATCTGAAAAGTCAAAATTAACATGTTTTTAATTTAAGTCTTTGAAAACTAATCACTAGCATTCCCTGAAATGTGCATGCAACTAAAATACAATAGACGTGGATATATTTAGTATCCTGTTCCGCTTAGCTATTTCTAAAGAGTCATAAAAAACCCTGAAAGAAATCGACACGTGTTTCATCTCTCAACGAGGCATCCTCAGCGCACGCCATGCGCGTTCATCGCTTGGTGTGGCAACATGCCGTGTTTGAGTTCGCGACAAGTCAATCGTCATCCTGAGGATGCCTCATTGAGAGGTGAAACATGTGTCGATTTCGTGCAGGGTTTTTTTTTGGCTCTTTAGAAATAGTTAAGCGGAACAGGTTACTAAATATATCCACGTCTATTGTATTTAATAATAGATTTCTGCAAGGTCACACCTGAATCAATTAACTGTCTGCATACATATTATAAATACACAAATCGCATTTCTAGCTGAATTAAGATTTGTGTATTACATCTTTTTAGGCTATTCATGGAGTTCTTACTGCTAATCTTTTTATTAACTAAGCCTTGGGTTATTTACAAATCTAATAAGCTATGAAGATCAATCTTTCTAGCCTTTTCCCAACTATGTCGGGGTCGGCTTCCAGTCTAAACAGATGCAGCTGAATAATAGTATTTTACATGGAGCGACTGCCTATCTGACCTCCACAACACACTAACTGGCCATGAAGGCATAGGCCATGAATATCATATTATTTGAAAATATTTTCCATAAACTATATTTAATGAAGTGTGTGTTACTCACAAGGTTCTGTTGGTGGTCTCTGACCACTGTACTTTCTGGTCAGTTCTCTGAGTCGTGCATAATCTTTGTTCTCTGTTGCCTCCAAAAATTCATTCTGAGCTTTTAGTTTTTCCAAATCAGGAAAAAAATCTCTCTGTATAATTTTTGCAATGCCCTGAAATGCAATTTAAATGTTTTAGTTTTATGATTAAATAAATCAAATGAATAAACATTATTAGGTATGAATTGGAGAGTAGAACCTTTTCAAGTTAAAAGGGATTGTTATCAAAATTAATCCTTACATAAGAATAAACCACAAATGGAAGCAGTATACAGATTGTTATTACAAGCAACAAGTGAGCAATCTGCCCATTGATTTCTCTAGCTTTAGTAGGTAGAATCCCAACCTCAGCACGTCAATAATAGTAGGTATAAAATGTTAAGTATTTTCACTATTTATGTACTTGTTATGGAGCAGCATCATTAACAATAGATGTGTAACAAATGAATATTGTTACTATAAATTAGGAATGTTGAATAACTCTGATAATAATGGTAATTTATCGTCAAGTTTCTTGGGCATTTTGTTAGGCAGGTCTTTTCGTGAATGAAAGAATCGTGACCACCATGATCTTAGTCTGGTAAATAAGATTAGGTAAGATGTTAGATGTTTTCTCCGCTAAGTTTATCACAGATACCTCGACATAAACATCTTCGTCCAAAACTTGAGCTTTCTTTTTCTCTCTCCGTTTAGGGATTTTTGGAACCTTAAATATTGCACTTTCTTGTCTTAACAACTTCATGTTTTCCAACGCTGCAGCTCCAGGTTTGGCTGCGTTTTTTTCTCCCGACATGATGTAAACTGATGAATCCAATAATAGTTTAAAATAAATAAGCTTAACATTCAGTAGAAAGTTTTGGACTAAAATCTATTGACAATTATCACATTGTGGAAAGTGAAAGAAAATGACAAAACGCTTGAAAAGACAACAAAACTAAAACATTTCAAAAATACAATCTGTCACTGTCAATGTCAACCACCTTTTCTACGGCCGCATTCCGACTTACGTTATAAGTGATAATATCGCGAATTCAACCTAGTCACAAAATATAAGGGTTATTTTTGACGTATAAAATAAGTTCTACTAATAATTCTACTAAGTAATAATTTAACTAACTATATACAGAGGAAAAAATAAAATAAAATATAGTAACAAAGCATTGGGCATCAAAAAATTCATCTGAATCGCTGTCGGTGGGAAAGGTGCCCAAAAGGCTGGCAGCATTGCCACGTTGTATGGCAATGCTAATTCTTTGGCCTAAAAATTGGCCAACCCTTTGGTCACGTGAAGAGTCGACCAACCGCTTGGCGATGTCCCGGAATAATCGATGAGTACTCGGACCCCATGGCCCTAGTGTTTCAACCCCAAACGGTTCAAAAATATAGCTACCGGTAAGGTTGTTATATTTGCGCCGTTTGAGGTTTTCTGCACCTGCAGCAGCCGCCCCAGCACAACTCGCCGTGCTAGGAAGATGGGATGGCGCGAGGGTGTCGACACAGGTTGCGTCCCACACCAAAGGCCTACCCAACTTCCAAGGCATTATGGTCATTCCGTCTGGCCTCTTCCCATCGTCGCGTGCCAAGCCATTGGGTTCTAAAACAGCTGGCACCCCGGCGGTGACAAGAGCCCGACGGATTATGTCATTAATGCTTGCGTGTCATGCCAACCGACCGGCGCTCTTGCTGCAGGAAAGGCCATGGTGTCCGAGGCGGTCGACTGCTTCACCGCACTGACAGCGGTGCGGAGCCCCGCAAGGAACGCCCAAACGCAGGCTTGTAGCGAGCCGGAAAGTGGTGTCATCCAGCATAGTGCCTATGTTGGGTGACGGTAGCGCCTGAAGCCAGAGGCCCGACTCCCATTCCCCCACAGCCAGTAGGCGTGCACGCTCAGCAGTATTGGTGGACGTATTAAAGAGGTTATTCCGTACCAACCTGCAGAGCAGCTTATCCCACTGTCTCTGGGAAGACGGGTTCTCGGGCTGCTCCGTATTCGGGCAAGCCACTTTCCAGGCGTTCATGGCATCAGTCAAATACGGCACTTCAGAGTCAACCTGAGAAACGGTTAAGATTCTTTTGGTTAACTTGTCGGTGCTGTGGACCGCGGACAGGAACGCCGGTAAGCTTACACTAGAAATTTTGCGGACGCCGAGCCCACCAAAACGAATGGGTAGTGTGGCTTGCAGCCACGCGCGGTCGTCCAATGCCACATTTATGATTGATGTTAAGGTGCTTCGAATGGTATGGTCAATTTTGTCTAAAAGTTGTGGCTTCTTCCATAAAGGGGAAGAGCGGAGGAAATACATAAAATTTGGACCGAAACAGCAGTGTCTGATAAGAGTGAATGCCGAATGTACGTTAATTTTAGAAAGTCTATCCGAAATGTCGTTGAAATGTTTAATTTTTTCGTCCACGAAAGGTGAAAAGCTGTCTTCTAAAATTGGGGAACCTAGGAGGTGCAGTGAACTTTTTTCCAAAACTTTGATATCTGGGGCTATTGAGTTGAATTTGTGTATAGTCGATTGTCTGTCGGTATTGTCACAAGGCTAAATTTCACATTTTGAGTAGTTGAGGTCGAGGTCAATGGATTGGAACTGCTGCTTTAGGAATTGGAAATCTTCTAGAACAGTATCTACGTCACCTCCTAGGGTCCCATCGTCTAAATACCACACATTAAATTTTGAATTTAGTTGTTGTATTATGGGGTGAATAGCTAAGCTGAAAATGACTGGCCCGAGGGGATCACCTTGTTGGCATCCGACTGCAGATTCCAAAACGTTGTCTTTATACAGTAATTTTGAAGGGTGCCTATAGCACTGCCACAGAAAACCATAAATTTCCGGTAACACTTTTTTTGCTTCGGCCAACAGGGTGTCCCTGTTAACGGAGTTATAAGCGTTCTTGACGTCAACCTTGAGCATGACCTCACCTTTACCGGAGTTTAAAAAACTAGAAAGGGCATGTACGGCAGCCTCGCAGCCCCCTTTGGATCCAAACCCAAGCTGTAGGGGCTGGAATTTATTTTTTAAGGATTCTCCGTATAGTCTGCAGCAAATTTTGGCTGCCGCACGCCTGTAGGTACACCCAACGGCAATGGGGCGAATGCTGCCGTCCTTCTTGCGCAGTGCACATAAATTTGCCCCGTACAAGACATCGACGACGGCATCATTCACACTGCCGTTGAGCATCAGGTTAATTAGAGCCGCAAGCTCATTTAAAAGTAACTCACCAGCTTCCCCGGCGCCTGAACTCAATAGGTCTTTTAAATGCTGAGGAGTCAGGCCGTCGAGGCCGCCGGCGGAGCCATTTCGGAAGGAGCTCACGGCAGCAATCAGCTGGGGGGCAGTAACGGTGAGATGTGTTGAATTCGGATCAGGAGGGAGGGGGGGGTCGGGGAAGGTGAGACCATCGGCAGGCGCTGGATGTTTACTCTCCAGGGCTGAAATAGTTTCTGGAGAGTAGGGCGCCACCACATCGCTACTGAACAGTAGCCTGGCCGCTCCCCTGATGTCACCTTCACTTAGTTTGGATTCTACATGTGAACATAGGTCTCTCCGTGTAGGGTTATTGGAAACAGGTAATTTTGGATCTAAACTAAGGGTCGAATTGTTGCAATTATCTTTAATTTGGCTCGTCAAAGTTTTTTTGGTTGCCGATTTTTTTTGGACATGCAGAATCCTATAAGGGAAGGTGAGTAGTTGCTCCCAGGCACTTTGCGAGTTCTCCTGAGTTGCAAGACGGAGGCATCGCGCCAAACTTAGTGCAACGGACTGTCTCGCGTCCCGGGGAACTCTTTTTAAAACTGGGGTAGAATTTTTGAATTTTGACAATGTTTTCCACAAGCTTTGATCTGGAGTTTTTGATATTGGGTGTGCGATTGGGGGGCACAAAGGTACACTATGTGGTTTGTGAACCTTGCCATAGTGTATCCGTAGCCCCCGTTCGCCTTTAAAGAAGCGCGGCTGGGAGCAATGGGGACATCGAGCGATGTGGCAGGTTGATTAGCGCTATTTCCGGCGTCGCTACAGCCGGTAAAAAAGAAGTAGAAAAGTAAAAACTTAAACAATAATAAAAAATTCACAAAATTAATAAACTATTGTCAGTTATGTCACTTGTGTCACTTGGAGGTGGCGCATTGACGCAGGCGCGCGGGCCTAGGGCGCCGCTGCGCCGCGTGTGTAGAGTGCAGCCTTCTTTTTCTTTTTAAATTTTCGAACTGCGTGTATATTTGGAGGGTAATCTCGTTAAGGAGCCGCTATGCTGTTAGTATTATTCCTTTCTTAGCACATTCAAAATGGATTCAACATATAAGTTTCTCATATTTTCTTCTGAAAAATGGTTTATTCGCACCAATGTTCACTATAGAAAAAATCTAATAGAAACCATTTTTAAATTAAATTCATTTCGCCTTTGATTTACTTAATGAAGACATTGTAATTTGTATTTAATTTTGGGTTATTGAGTAATAATTGTGACTTTGGACTTTGGTCGGATTCGCGATATAATCACTTTTGGCGTAACTCGGAATGCGCCTGAATGCGGCCTACGTCTGTCTTTTCTTTCCGTTTTCAAAGTAGGTAAATCAAAATATTTCATTTCAGATTTTTTGTTTCCAATACCTGACATTGATGTTGTGTTTCATCAGTCATTTCATTAAATATGTATCTCTTTAACTATTTGAACTTAATTGTAAATCCATGGCAGCAAAAGGCTACATTGGCAGAAATCAAACTCAATGTTCAAGTTTTTTGTTAAACTCAATCGCTGGACCTAAAAAGTACTCTGTGGCTGGACCATTTTTCGTGGATTGACATTTTGATTTTGACCTTGGTAAACGAGAGGTGCTATGCTATAATTGTTCAGTGGACAGGAAAAGGAAATCATCATTTTCATCTATCTACCTCACTGGCGGACTGAGGAGGGGGGGAAGGTGTGGTGTGGTTTGGGGGCCCCCCAGTCCTGGGGGGCCCCCAAATCTCGAGTAATACTTTTATTCACATCCCAAACAAGACCATAACCTGAAGGCAGTATCTAGTTGGGGGCCCCTTACGCTAAATATAAACGAAGGGTGCTAAAATTAACGGCCCCATTACGCCTTCTTCAGGCGAACATCAACCATTGCGCCGCTGATCAGGATCTGTTGCTCCAGAGCATGGCACAGTGGTCGATTAACATCGCCGTGGTCGCTGAGCCGTACTTTGTCGTGGTGGGTGTATACCTTCCCTGTATATCTCCCCGAGCCGAACTCTTGCCGAGTTCCACAACTCCCTTGCGGAGTTAAGAGTCGTCGTCGTCGGATTCTGTTCCCTTCCCGTGCTCGTCCTCGGGGACTTCAATGCCAAGAATCTGGCTTGGGGTTCCCGGTATACGGACACATGGGGCAGGATGTTGGAGGACTGGGTTCTGGAGACAGGCCTGATCGTCCTAAACTGGGGTTCTGTCCCCACGTGTGTGCGGATGCGGGATGAATCGATGGTGGACATTTCGTTCGCCAGCCCCGCTCTGTCGCCGCGTGTCATTGACTGGCGTGTCATGGAGGGGGTGGAGACCTATTCCGATCACCGATAGATCCGGTTTGACGTCTCCGCCCAGACCTGGAGCGCTCGCTCGAGCCTGGGTGTCATCACCGGACAGGCCTGCCGACATTAACGACGAGGCGGAGTGGTTCCGGGAGGCCATGTCAAATGTGTGTGACGTGGCAATGCCCCGAGTCCACCCCTGGACGTGCTTCGCGCCAGGTGTACTGGTGGTCGCAAGAGCTGGAAGCTCTGCGCAGGGCATGCATAGCTACGCGACGCCGGTACACCAGGCAACGCAGGCTCCGTATCCGCCCTCTGGATACGGAAGCCATCCAGGCGGAGCTGTACGAGGGGTACAGAGCGACGAAGACCGCTCTCCAAGCGGAGATCCTGCGGGCCAGGGCACTGGCTCGAGAGGAGATGCTGGAGACCCTGAAACAGAGACCCGTGGGGACGCCCATACAAGATGGTGCGGAGAAACTCCACCCATGGGCTCCCCCGCTGACTCAGAGTCTCCGGCTCCAGCTTGTGAGGGACGTGGTGAGCGCTCTGTTCCCTTCTAGAGGGGATCATACCCCTCCACCCATGGCTCCGCCTGCTGCGGTGCCCGATGCAGACCACACCGCCGACGACGACGACGATGCTCCGGAGGTGACTGAGGTAGAAATGAGAGTGGTGGTATGCAAGCTGAGTGCGAAAAATACCGCCCCAGGACCCGACGGCATACCTGGAAAATCCTGGGTCCTGGCCATGGGGGTTCTCGGGCCTCGACTAAGGGGGCTCCTAAGCGCATGCATGGAGAGGGGCCAGTTCTCACTTCGTTTGAAGACGGGGAAACTGGTCCTCATCAGGAAGCGGACTCTCTGTCCGCCTATTGGCCCATTGTGCTGCTTGACGAGGTGGGCAAGCTCTTTGAAAGAGTCATTGTAGACCGCCTCGTCGGGCAGCTGGTGCGGGTGGGGCCGGATCTAGCGGAGAGCCAGTTCGGTTTCCGCAGGGGGCGCTCTACGGTGGACGCCATCATGTACGTGCGGGCCGTCACGACGGAGAATGCTGTGGCCCGGGGTGGGGTCGTCTTGGCGGTGTCTCTAAACATCGCCAATACCTTCAACACCCTGCCTTGGAGTTGCATCAGGGAGGCACTCCGGTATCACCGGATGCCGACCTACCTCTGTCGTGTTGTCGAGGCCTATCTGACGGACAGGGCCGTCATCTATCCCGGTTACTAGGGAGAGTGGAACCGGCAAGAGATGTTGTGCGGTGTCCCACAGGCTTCGGTCTTAGGGCCGCATCTGTGGGACATCGGATACGACTGGGTGCTGCGCGCCGACCTCCCTAGCAGCGTCAGCGTCGTTTGTTACGCTGACGACACGTTGGTCCTTACGCAGGGGAGGTCGCACCAGGTGGCGGCTGACTTAACGACACGTGGGATTGCGACAATCGTGGACAGGATCCGGCAGTTAGATCTCGAGGTGGCCTTGCACAAGTCCGAGGCCATGTGTCATGTTTCATGGTCCTCGGAACGCGCCACCGTCGGGCTTCCAGGTTACGGCGGGAGGGGTTCACATCGGCGTTGAGTCGACGATGAAGCATCTGGGACTCGTCCTCGACAGTCAGTGGAATTTTGTCGAACATTTCCGACGTTTGACTCCCAGACTGGAGCGGGCCGAGGCTGCCTTGAAGCGGCTCCTGCCCAAACTAGGGGATCCAAACGCCTCCTGCCGGAGGCTCTATGCGGGGGTCGTGCGGTCCATGGCCCTTTACGGGGCACAGGTGTGGGCGCGTTCATTGAGGCTGCGGCCAGCCCGCCGGTTGAACGCGTCCCAGAGGGTCATGGCCATCCGGCTGGCCCGAGGATACCGCACGTTCTCCTGCGAAGCGGCGAGCCTCCTTGCCGGATTACCGCCATGGGATCTGGAGGCAAAGGTAATCGCGCACATCTGGGAGTGGCGCGAGGAGGCGAAACGCCGGGGCTTAACTCCGATGCCGCAAGAAATCACGGCACAGCGGACAGAGCTCCGACGGGATCTCATGGCGTCATGGAGAGTGCGATTACCGCAACCCATCGCTGGGCACGCCTCAATTGCGGCGATAAGATCCCTCTTTGGGGAGTAGCTTGAGAGGCGCCACGGCGTCCTTACCTTCTGCCTGACGCAGGTCCTCACCGGACACGGCTGCTTCGGGAGGTACCTGTTCAGGATAAGGCGGGAAGAAACCCAGGCGGAGGACACGGTGGAGCATACGGTGGAGGTCTGCTCGGCTTGGGCGGGGCATCGCTGTGTTCTTGTGGAGGCGATCGGCAGCGGTGATCTTTCGCGTCCGGCCCTGGTTCAGGCCATGGTACGGAGTGAGAGGAAATGTCAGGCCGTCACCTTCTTCTGCGCAGCGGTAATGCTCGCGAAGGAGGAGGCGGAACGCGTGAGGGACAGGCAAACTTCGCGCCCTCATGCCCTTAACCGCCGCAGGAGGAGACGCCCTGGGCGTCGGGAATCGCGAGCCGATTTCCAGCCACTGTAGGCGCGGGCTTGCGGACGATGAGCAATGGGTAGCTCGCCGTCCGATAAGGACCAGGCCCGAGTCGACGGCGCGTTATGTTCCACGCGCCTCAATGAGATGTCAGCATAATTGACGGGGTCCGCTAGGGCCGATGCCTGCCGGGGTTGCGAATAAGGCCGAAAGGGAAATCGTGGCCCCGGCAACATGGCAACCGAAGGAACACGGGTGGGTTTTAGTCAGTAAGAGTCTGACACGCCCTCCCTGTCCACCCAGAGCGGGAGAAGTTATTCGATAATTTCCCAACCAAAAAAAAAAAAAGGTTGCCGAAATCCCAACCTCAACGTTCTCTTTTTCTTAGAATTCTCTGCGTAAATAGACAACGTAATTCCTATTTATGTCTGAATGGTCAAAAGAAAAACTGACCTATCCGGAGCGAGGTGGAAAATATTCGAGCTTGCTCTTGCATCCTACATTTTCAAACTATTCTATACTAACTTTTGCCCGCGGCTTCGTCCGCGTGGATGTCGGAAAATTTCCCACAGGAACGTACAGACGCCAGCACATCAAGCTACCCGAAACTGTCAAATTTTCCCAATCAACTTTGAACCTTATGTTTCAGCGATAAAGTTGAACATCTATTCAATAAATTTAACAGATTGTAGTAGCTTGAAGTGCTGGCGTCTGTACGTATAGGTAGGAGTAGGATAACAAGGGATGCGTTTTTGGAAATTTGGAAATACGGAAATGCTTACAAAAATAAAACTATTAGACATTGTGGTTATCACTACGTTATAATTATAATTAATAATATTAATATATTTACTACCTATGATGCCTAACTATCTACTTAACTTTATTTTTCTTAAGAATGTATTCTTTGATGTAGAAGTCTGAGAACAAAAATAAAATAAAAATGTTGTGTGGCAGGAACAAGAAGGAGACCCACTTGGGGTATTCACACGAGGGCTCGAAGAGGACGTGACCGAAATGTAGGATCAGGATGACGAACTGCAGCTGAAAATATTATAGAAAAAATTAGGAAAAGAGTTTATTATAATTTATAAGTCATTGAAGTTTATAATCACACAAGCTCCACTTCAGACTCGGCTTAACTTACTTTACTTTATTTTCTAAACTGGACGTGACGTAACGTATTTAAAAAAAAATAGTTACAGTCAACCACACATCAGTTTATTAATATGTCGTAGTTGTAAAGGCGATTTTCATAGTGCAAACGATACCACTGACGTCGGTTGACTGTACATACAATGTTTCTGTCTGTAATATATTTTGTCGCCATTTTATCGAAAACTTAACGCAAAAAGTTTAAAACAAACCTCCAATAAGAACCAAACACTTACAATCTGCAGTTGTGTGATGTACTTCTTCCACCAGTGGCGCACCCACTGCGGCCTCACGATGGAGACCAGGTAGTAGGAGTACATGACAGCGTGCACCACGGAGTTGATGAAGCCCAGCATTATGCCGTGACCTCCTGCGGAATAAAGAAGAGCAGTTTTATGCGCTTGTGTTCGTGAAAAAAATTGCATACGGTAACATTTGCTGGGGCCGCTGCCGACCTTGGGGTAGAGCGAGAGGAGCGGTCGCTCTAGGCGCCAGATGGGAAGGGGCGCTAAAAAGCTAAATGCGAAAAATAATAAAATTTCCAGCGCATAATAAAATTTTGATGGCGCCTTTTTAGAGGCGCAGGGGTAGTGTTGCCAGATCAGATTTTTTTTTAATCCGTGGATTGCCTCTAGATAAATCCGTTGAACTACAGACTTTTTAAAGCTAAATCTGACTGTTTGGAGCGGCTAGACTAGCCTTGAACCTAACCTTAACAGCGTTTCTTGTAAAATTACACAATTTTACGAGAGTCGTCTTTTATTTTTTGTTGTTTATTATTCAAAAACAAAACTTTACATGCATTTGATACACTTCTTCTTCTTCTTCTACTGTTTAATAATTTCACCCCTTGAAAGGATGCTTTAAAATACACCTTTTGCATAGTTACCGAATTATCAATTTCAATCAAATGGACTAATAACATTTAGTAAGGATGTTTGTAAGAAGTCCTTCGGCGATCGTGTGGTTTCCTTCGTCGCGGGCGCATTAGGCCACTCGACCCATTTCGTGCACGCGATGCTAGCATTGCTGCAACTCTTGCGCAAGTAGTAAGTACACAATCAACATTATTATGATTATGAATAACATTTAGTTTTATTAAAGGTAAGTAACAGAACGTATATCCTCAAATATTTTTGTTTAAAAAATATATTGGTGCCGATTCCCTTGTTCACAAACTAAACTAAATTTAAGTTCAGTGCATCTTTTTCTTTCTATTTCATTAAGAAAAGGACAGAAGATAAATTTTAGTTTAGTCCTGTCAAATTAATCATCGCCTGTCACTCTCCATACAAGTTTAGACGTGATTAAAAACTTGCCGACTAAAATTACGTCGATTTACGTCAAGCGCTGATTAATTTGATAGGATTAAACTCTTTGGAAAGACAAGGGAATCGGCACCATTGTCATAATTTTTAATTTTCTAGGTATTTATTATTTTATTTTATTTAATTTTGACATAAGATATAAGTAAAGTAGCTTTTCATTATCATCTTTAATTTAAATTAGGTACGATTCAGTGCCATGGGCCATTACCTACATTTTTTATTTACATTTACATAGATGCATTTACATTTACACACATGTTTAGCAAATAATTAAAATGAATAAATTTAGTAACGATAAAAACAACTGTTTCTAATTGAACATACCTGGTACATATTTGGTGCCTACGAATCCAAGTAGACACATTCCTAAGTGATGGTATACATGTAGGAACGATACTTGGTTGAACTTCTTCCGTAACACGAAGAATACCTGTTGGCATAAATTTATAGCACGTTATAGTCATCGAACAAGTAATTCGCGAGTGGACCGTACTTACGAGGGCTGCTGACCGGTACCCTAATTGCGTAATACAACACAATCACAATTTGTTTCGATTTGAAACAGATTGCTAATCCATTGCTTTATAAGTTGGAAAAAAATAATCTGCTCAACACCGTAAAAAACGCAATGAATGTTGTTGAACTGTCAAAATGAAACAAATTTGGCAAAATTGTTTACGAAAATAAGTTACGCAATTAGAGTATTCCACCTAATAGAGGACAAGGAGTTGATGGCCATGCAACCATCAATATAGGTACTAATAGTTTAAAACTCAGGAGGCACCAGAAGAAAAAGTTAAATCGGCATGGGTCAAATTCAAAGACATTTTCATAAATAAATGAAAGGAAATCTAGAGTTAGCTCGAAGGACATGTACACATACACGAACAAAATCTTACACACACAAAAAAAAACAAAAAGACACAACCGAGAGGTTAGAGAGAGAGAGAGAGAGAGAGAGAGATTATTACCCTCTGTAACTGGAATATAGACGTTTATTCCTCTATAATTGAAAAGTATTCAATTAAGTAGAGTGACTAAGTTTAGTGACTACGTTCGATAAGTTTCAATTATTTTAGTATGCACAAGCAGTCTCAGCGAATCATCGTTTCATAGCCTCTATAGCCAAGGGCTGGCGTAGTCAATTGCTCCACACCGTCGGCATCGTCGTCAAGAATGATTTGATTGTTAAGAATGAATGAATACACACCGTGTCCATGAGGTCGATGACTTTGATCATGTAGTACAACCAGACGCGGCTGACGACGATGCGCTCTAGCGGCGTGTCCTCGTAGATCATCTTCTGGCACCACAGGCTGTAGTAGCCTGACAGGTACAGCCTGGTCAGACACTGCAAACAATATGAAAACTTTTTAGAAGATACAATAGGATTTTAAAGGACAACCCCGTTAGATAAACTAGTAACTCCTCGTCAGCTCAAAACTAGATTGTGGTGAAGGGTGGGCCTCCTTGGCCGCTGATTTTCAGATAATTTGAATGGACGATTTCAAATTTATAACTGCATATTTTGGAGAACAGTTCTTCTTTTCTTATATTCGACTCTTCTTTTGAACAAATCGTAAATAATTGCAATACTTTTTATTTAGAGAAGTTATGCTTTTAAGGTAACTCTATGGTATTACGTGTGAGCAAAGGAGCATAGCCAAAATTCTTATAATTCACGAAACTTTAACGCTTAAAAAAACAACCGACCTCCAAAAAAAACACTACAAAGTGAAAAATAACTTTAATTTCGGAAGTCGGTGTCTTGGGTTTTGTATTTTCGTTTTTTGCCACCGACTTCCGAAATTAAAGTTATTTTTCACTTTGTAGTGTTTTTTTTGGAGGTCGGTTGTTTTTTTTTGTAAAAAGTTTTTATTTTTCACTTTTTAGTTGTGGTACCTACCCCACACACATTCGAATACCACTACCTGCTACCAGTGACAGAAACTTATCATATCATCTACATACTAAGTGGGAAAAAAATACGTATTTTGTAGCTAACTCAAAAACTATCCAAGCAAAGTTAATAAAATTTATATGGCACCAATTCGAGAGCACACCCTTTCAAACAAAAAAAAGAATTTTCAAAATCGGTCCACAATTGACGGAGAAATCGGTGGACATACATAAAAAAAAAAGAAAAAAAAGCAAACATACGCGACGAACATATAACCTCCTCCTTTTTGGAAGTCGGTTAAAAATATTTTAGGGTAAAATATATATTTTCTTCACTGTGAGTGGTGATACATTAAATTTTACGGTGAGCGATATGTCGAAGATAATGTATATATTTTAAATTATCTTCAAAGTGAGTGAGCTTAGGTAACTCTCGTCAAGTTCACCGCAGTATGTTGATCTTCGATGATTGTTTTTCTCCGCTCGTTAACGAAATGTCTATCAATTCTCACGTATCATCCACCTGACCTACCCATACCTTGAATGTTCTTATTATTGATTATTTTCGGTCAAACCGTTGATGATGATAGAAATGGCATTATCACCGTAAAGTTATTCTTTTTATTTCAGATTAAAAAAAAATCGATCTTTAAATTTCATCATCATCATCATCATCATCAGCCTATAAATGTTCCCACTGCTGGGACACAGGCCTCCTCTCTGTGAGAGGGAGTGGGCCGTAATCCACCACGCGGGCCCAGTGCGGGTTGGTAGATGTCACATGTCTTCGAATTTTCAGTTCTAGGACATGCCGGTTTCCTCACGATGTTTTCCTTCACCGTTTTGAGAGCAGTGGCGATGAAATAATTTACACAAAGTAAAGCGCCTGTCTGGGTTCGAACCTACGACCTACAACTCGTAAGTCGCGGCCGATACCACTGGGCCACCACTGCTCCTAGTCTAGTTTAAATTTAGCCAGGCCAAATTAACCGCAACTGTTTTGATGATATTTACTTTAGCTTATTTAATTTTAGCTTATTATATTTTTTTTGTTGCAGTTCTTTTTAAAATAGTAATAAATTATTACACGTGTTAAAGTAATCCGGGGTTGATCCGTGGATGTTTTTTTTTTTTTTGTATGTGGTAGGGGCATCTCGTAGTTGACATTTATGTGCCTAATTGAAATAAATTATTTGACTTTGCTTCTGCGGGAACATTACCATGTTATGATGTTAGTTATTCACTTTGTAACGCTTTACTATCAGAGTATTTTCAAAATAAACGTTTACATTAACATTTGCGGTTTTAAAGTAGTATTATCCCTCCAGTCGAGCAGAAAGTAAAGTACATAGCGAAGGAACATTATTTCACGGCCTTGGGTGCATTAGTGCAAGTTAAATTATAATAAAATGGTTTGGCAGGGTTATCATGAATAATCACGATAAACAGAAACATTGACCTCCGACCATAAAAATAAGAAATTTGCAGTTGAAGCCTTTGGCGTAAGTTTTTCTAAACACAATGCACCTAAATATCCTCTCTATGTTTGTTCGAATTTGAAATTGTTGTTTCGAATCTTTCGCAGAAAAATGGGACGGTCGATTAAGAAATTTTATTCGTAAAAATAAATGGTTAAGTCTACATATAATTAATTAATGATTTTACAAAATAAACTGGAAACATAGAACAGATAAAATCAGCGGTTTTGTAAAAAAACTGCAATAAATATTATAAATGAATAATTTATGTACATAAGTTAATTATTTCTTAGTAACCGTACGTAATACCTACATAATATTATGAGTACGCCAGTATGCACCTATTTAATTCTTATCGCATTTTATGTTTTTTGAATATATTTTTGTCAATTTTATAATTTTCCCAGAATTGGAATTATCCTAACTATCTATACTAATATTATAAAGAGGTAACATTTGTTTGTAAGTTTGTATGTTTGTAAGTTTGTAAGTTTGTATGTAGGGGGTAATCTCCGGAAGTAATGAACCAATTTTAAAAATTGTTTCAATGGTAGAAAGCTACATTATTCGTGAGTGCTATAGGCTATAAATTATAAAGATATCATGCATATTAGCCGAACTATCTCAATTTTTGTCTGGCCAGGCGGAAAAAAATTGCTCTTACAACAGAGTTATTTGCATGCGCTGCCTTAACAGTTGTATATAATTGAAAACAATGTATGGCAACCTGATTTGTTTTGAATAGTTCTGCAAAAAAATCCGTGACACCATATTTCTATCTTTTATATTTTAGCAGATATAGTAGCTTTTATGTGTTAAAAAAAGTATTTTTCGACGTACTTACCTTTGGACGATTTTTTAAACAACAAAATATTAAACCTTATCGAAAAAATATTATTATGATCACAAGAACATCATAGAGATACGATTTGCCCAAAACAGTATGTCAATTGGTTAAATAGTTTCGAAGATAATATAAAATTACTAAATCGCAAAATGCCGCCGTCCAATCACGAACCGAATTAGAACATGCTTTATACGGACGTTTTATCCATTTACCCATAGATAGCGTTGTGCAATTACGTCATTTTTTGAATCGCGGTGTTAAGATTTTCCGCGGATTAATAACCCTCTCCAATTATTGTTTAAAACTTTCGTCGTTAGGTAGGAGAGTTGTACGCAGTTGGTTGGATGATATGTTGTTGGTCTTTAAAATTGTTTTGGTTGCTCGGTTTCTTAAAACACAAATACTACTTCGTTCTCATTCTTCAAGTTCGAAGCTATTTCTGTTTTTGGGATATCGGACAGTTTCAGCGATTGTTTATCATGCCTAAAAGGAAATCACAACTTTGCCGTCAGACATCCCAGACAATAGCAGCTCGAGTACGCCGTACAGAAGAGTGCTCTTGAAAATCATCAGCGCCTCTCGAGGAATAGAGAAAATATTTCGCAAGCACGCGCTGGGGAATCTAGCTCCGAGCGTTCACAGCGGCTTGCTAACCAAAGCTGGAGAACATCGCAGGTCCGTGCTCGAGAATCTAGCGCTGAACGTGCGCAGCGTCTCAGTGATTCAAGGCAGCATGTCTCTGCAACAAGGGATAGGGAGTCTAGCGCTGAGCGCTCGCAGAGGCTCGCTAGCCAATGCGCGAGAACATCGCAGGTCCGTGCTCGAGAATCTAGCGCTGAACGTGCGCAGCGTCTCAGTGATTCAAGGCAGCATGTCTCTGTAACAAGGGCTAGGGAGTCTAGCGCTGAGCGCTTGCAGAGGCTCGCTAGCCAAAGCGCGAGAACATCGCAAGCCCGTGCTCGGGAATATGCAATAAAAACAAAACCCTCCTTTTGGCAGTCAGGAAATAAATCAAAGCACTCAGTACTAACCGAACCACACTCATAATTTCATCACAAGTTAAAATGCCGCCCAACGAAGTGGGCACGGGTCAGCTAGTATTATTATAAATGTGAAAGTGAGTTTGTTTGTTACGCTTTCACGGTAAAACGGCTGAACAGATTTAAATGACATCTGGCACGTGGGTATAGTAGACCATAACCTGGATTAGGAATTTAGGATAATACTTTTATCCCAATATTCCCACGGGATCGAAACTTAAGGCTCGTGCAGACCAGCGCGATATCGCGGGCGCGGGACTATGTATTAGAGTTGTAAAATGAAGGAGACTAGCCTCCACGACACAGGGAATCCTAGTGTGGAGGCTAGTGCTATTTGAATTTGTACTGCTTACTTGAATAATAAAGTTTTTTATATTATTATTTTTTTATATTCGGGTGAAACCGCGAGGCGCAGCTAGTATTTTAATAAAACCTACTTATATTTTTTATTATGATGCATTCACGGTTTGTGCATTCACTCAATGTCGATATAAATTAGGAAGATAATAAAACAGGAAACAATTTAAAGAATAAAATATGACGAAATTTTGAGAAAATCTAATCAGTCCTAACCGACAAAACTAATAAAAAGTGTTAAGTACGTACGTACGTACGTTTACGTAGGTATAACAAGAAAATGAAAAAAAGAAAGAGAACCTAAAAAATTATAAAAAAAGATAGACACAATTTCGATTTTCGTACCTTTTTGCTGACCTCGTTTATGTCTTTTACATGAACAACTCTCTCGTCCAAACCTTCGCCAAAAGCTTCTGGAATTATTTTGTGTATCATGCTTATTTTGCTGATTTTTAGCTATGCTATATATGTAGTAGCTGTGAAGTAATGCAAATGAAATGAATGCATGATTACACATTAATTCATAAAAAAATAGTTAGGAAATACCCACAAGGGCCAGGGCCGATTTCACTGAGTTACTCGTATGCACGGCGCGTGAGGCAGCCCTGCGTATCCTTTGCCTTGGCTCAATAACTTAATTGTCATTTCCTACGCTTTTCACGATTGCAATTATGCTTTCGTAATGTTACGGAATTTTAACGCAACTGCTCCGGTACGCTATTGACTGTATAACTAACGATATAACTGTTTCTGATTACGGTAAACTTTATTTTAATGAATCGTTTCTGATGGTTGGTTAAATTCATTAATAAAGTTTCCACTGCTGGGTCACAGGCCTTTGCCAAAGTTTAAATATTGACAGTACTATGCAGGGTGGCGGTTATAAAAAATAAATCTGCTGTTTCATAGAAAAGTTTTTTTAATTTTTTTTTTTTAATAAGTGACGAAAAATTTCAACGCAGGGGATTCAGAATCATGTACTGAATCCATGGTTTCAGTTTTCGCGTCGATGTCCCTGCCACCCAGTAGATGTATTATTAAAAATATCTATGGACAGTACTAAAACGTAGTAAACGTTCGAAACGGCTCACTCACACAGACACGTTAAATGGATAGTAGGTAATAAAAAATAAAAATAGCGTTGTGTTCCATGCGCGCCTCAGAGATGTCAGCAGAACTGACGAGGTCCGCTAGGGCCGATATGCCTGCCGGGGTCGCGGGAAAGTCTGAAAGGGATACCGATACCGGTACGGGGATACCGAAAAGCGATACCCCCGGCAACATACAGGCAACTGAAGGAATACGGGTGGGTTTCAGTAAGAGTTTGACACGCTCTACCGCTCCGCACAGAGTGGGAGAAGTTATTTGATAATTTCCCACCCAAAAAAAAGCGTTTTTTTTTACTATTTTATCTAATTGGCTCCAATTTCCATACTGTTCATATTTATATTGTGCCTACGCTCTGTGAGAGGGAGTGGACGGTAATCCACGCGGGTTCAATGCGGTTTGATGGATGTCACATGCAACACGTAGGTACGACACACGCGTTTGCGGACGGTGAGCAATGGGTAGCTCGCCGTCCGATAAGGACCAGGCCCGGGTCGATGACGCGTTGTGTTCCACGCGCGCCTCAAAGAGATGTCAGCAGAATTGACGGGGTCCGCTAGGGCCAATGCCTGCCGGGGCTACGAATAAGGGCCGAAAGGGACATCGTGGCCCCCGGCAACAGGGCAACCGAAGGAACACGGGTGGGTTTTAGTCAGTAAGAGTCTGACACGCCCTCCCGCTCCACCCAGAGCGGGAGAAGTTATTTGATAATTTCCCACCCAAAAAAAAAGGTATGGCACATGCACACCCGACCAACTACAATTCGTAAGTTGGTACCATTATCCTGAGCACCGGTCAGCCTCAAACTTCCAGAAGTGTGTAAGTCACTTCAGGAGTGGAAGCTGCAAAACTAATCTTACCCACTGATAATATGGTTTATTCAGACAAATATGAGGGAAACTAGATGATCTTAGTTATGACTTCATTATTAAACCGGTTTTAAGAACATGATTACGTCGACGACGTCCTAAAATAACATTTCAATACGTAAATGGAAATAATACAAAAAAATATAAAAATTCGAAAAGGATTAGGTAGATGAATAACAAATATTTTATGATAAGGTTACAGTTCATATGAAGCTGTACCTCTACCTACACTTTGTACTTATAATATAACCGTTGAAAGAATCAAATGATCATAAATTATTCGAGGATTCAACTATGTAACAATAGTAAATAAAAAATCACCGCTTATTATGACGCTCGTTATGATAAT
The DNA here is from genome assembly GCA_963680765.1 of Agrochola lychnidis. Taxonomy (NCBI): domain Eukaryota; kingdom Metazoa; phylum Arthropoda; class Insecta; order Lepidoptera; family Noctuidae; genus Agrochola; species Agrochola lychnidis. The sequence continues at coordinate 7,601,461 of OY796868.1, read as the reverse complement.
TTTTTGGGGATGTTCAACCGTGGACACTAACCGCGAACATTGGTCCGTAACCTTATCTAAATAAAGAGCACAATCGCGGTTACAAAAAAAAAAAATACTTCTGAAACCTTTAAAGTAAAAATACTTGCATAGAACATTGATCCGTAACGTAATATAAATAAAGAGCACAATCGCGTTTACAAAACCTTTAAAGTAAACATACTTGCATAGAACATTGATCCGTAACGTAATATAAATAAAGAGCACAATCGCGTTTACAAAAATGAGGTGTCGTCATGGTGTCGCGAAATCAATGGTTTAATCTCAAAAATGCCCAACGCGCCTAAAGAAGATTTCACTTTAAAAATCTGCTCAAGAACGTAAATAACGGATTGAATGTTGTTGAACTGTCAAAATGAAACAGATTAGTCGTAATCATTTACAAAAATGTGTTACGTAATAAGATAGCGGAAGCCTTCTCTTAGCCAGGCGTCACAGCTCAGACCTATCATCATCATCATCATCAGCCTATAAATGTTCCCACTGCAGGGACACAGGCCTCCTCTCTGTGAGAGGGAGTGAGCCGTAATCCACCACGCGGGCCCAGTGCGGGTTGGTAGATGTCACATGTCTTCGAATTTTCGGTTCTAGAACATGCCGGTTTCCTCACGATGTTTTCCTTCACCGTTTTGAGAGTAGTGGTGATGAAATAATTTACACAAAGTAAAGCGCCTGTCTGGGTTCGAACCTACGACGTACAACTTGTAAGTCGCGGCCATTACCACTGGGCCACCACTGCTCTCTTAGACCTATAGAAACTATTAATTACCAGCTCTTTCCCACTTACTTGTGCTGAGAGGTACGCAGACAATCCGATCTGTATGACATTGTATATGATGATGACGTTCTTCAGATTGTATGGCTCACGCTTGGCCATCAACGCAGGGCCCCAAACCCTGACGAATCTATGGTACAGGTACATTATCAGTATGATGGGCACCGGATTTGATACCAGCGGGAAACTGTTCGTCCGAGGATCTGGAAATGAAAGACAAATAATTATTACAGGGATCTTCAGGTTCGTGACCATGTAGACAGCGCATGGCACCAGTACGGACAGTATGGCACCAGTACGGACAGTATAGCATCAGTACGGACAGCATGGCGCCAGTACGGACAATATGGCACCAGTACGTACAGTATGGCACCAGTACGGACAGTATGGCACCAGTAAGGACAGTATGTGCACACTGTGGGAATAGTAAATCTGTCACAATCCAGTATCAGTGACAGTCGCTTTAACAATACGCTAATTTACTTAAATGAGTAGACTTATACTTGTAGTTAAATAAAGGTAAACAAAAAAAAACCACGTGACAAGACAGCTGTCAAGTAACCGACTAAACGTAATACCAGTCACTTCAGTTGTTATGCTACGTCACAGTTGATCTCTTCAATTTAGCAACGTTATGTTTCGTTGACGTTTAGAAATTGAGCTCTTTACAATATACAGATTACAAAATCTTATAAATCAGACAAAAAACATTGTGCTCAAGCAGTTACATCTACGAAAAGTAGCGAAGAATAAACGATAAAGTTTAACATATATTAATAAAAGAGGAAACTATAGATAAATACTAAAATAAATGTAATTTGGTTTTATTGTTTTTTAACAAGAAAGTGTCATCTATAAAAACCCTTTTTACGATTTGTTTTCCTTTTTTTAACTACCTAAACCTATGGAGTATAGGCCCGAGCCTAAAGTCAGTCAAACGATTTTGCCTTTTCTATTATTGAAAATGCATTGCCCATTTAGGTATAAAGAGTAGGTATTCAATATGAATCACAGTATAAGACCCCATCTGACCTGACGCAGTTGTAACACATTCTTATGACTATGAAATATTTTAATAGATAGATATATAATTATGAAGGAATCACTGAACTTTACAATGTCATGAATGATGTTAAAAGTCAGCATGCACTCATACTTATACATATTAACAAATTGCTTCAAGTCTGAGTAAAAAGGTAAACAATGTTTCTGTGACGAATTTTTTTTTGCATACAAAGAATAAATAAATAAAACATTTGATTACCTCACACCGTTCACGGATCTGGAGGTGCCCTATATAATGTTAAATAGCGGAATTGTAAATAATAATCCTACTAATATTATAAAGGCGAAAGTTTGTGAGTGTGTGTGTATGTTTGTCTCTTCTTCACGCTCAAACGGCTGAACGGATGTGGATGAAATTTGGTACACAGATAGTTTATAACCTGGATTAACACATAGAATACTTTTTATCTCGATATTCCCACGGGATCGAGACTTGTCTAATTATGAAAAGCCATATTTGTTATGGTCGCGAATCATATTTTAATCAACATAAAACCTGACACTGGCCTACAAAATGCAAAAACTAAAGAAAATTTTGATTTCGCGGGCTACCTTAGCCCATCCCCCTTAAATACACAAGCCACAACGCTTTAAACGACACGATAATCTGTCGTCACGACATAGTGGGAACGCGCCCTTGTAGGGAGCGAGGCTATTGCCATCAACCGGGCACAAATCCTGATCTGTTATTATTTAATATTCCTCCTCAAGTTTGTTTTAAAAATAAATAATGAAAGAATGGCGCTTACCCGCTAGGTCCTCATTTACGTAGCGGTAATAAGTTGTTATATTACGTATAAGGGTGCCCATGTTGCCGTGCTGTCGCTGAAATAAAAACAAAGCTGTTAAGTTTGGTCTCTTAAAAAATAAACACAATCATTATGTTGAAAATAAATAACTGAAAATTGATTGTAATGTTTTTTTTTTTTATATCTTTATTTAGAAAAAAGGCTTTAATCGCGAAGCGATTATGCCAGCCCCGTAGTTTTACAAAATAAATAGAAAGTAGGTAATAACTAAGATCTTAACTTAATTAATTTAACAACCAAGTAATATAAATTAATAGCTAATTTGGATGTAGGTTTAGACAAGATCAAATTACACATGCCAACATCCCTTAATCTAAGTCCGGATTCCGATTCTAAAATTCTCCGTTCTACCCCAACCCGAGCACACTCCACCAAAGCGTGGTAGGTATCCTCCCTCATATTGCAAATCTGACAGTTTGGGGTATCAACCACCTTCATAAGATGCCCGAACGCATTCAATGGAATATGCCCGGATCGCAGACGCATGCTTGTTACTAACAATCGTCTATTTATCTTCACTTCAGAAAACCAAGGAATCCTTGGTGGTTCAGACTGGATTGTCCTGTACCATATACCCTTCTCTTCAGATCTTTTGTCAAAGTATACTAATGTTAATTACGTAAATTGAATTCGTGGTGAGAACCTGGTGATCCGTCACACAGTGTGTCCTAGTATGCAGGCCAGGCTCTCGCAAAGGATCATATTTTGATGCATTTTTGACAAAACACTACATTTCTTGTCTCTATGTTTTTATCTATGTGAACGTTTGTAAAGAGAGAAATAAAGATTACCTGTTCCACTTAGCTAAGCGTAACAGGTTACCTGCTGAATATATCCACGTCTATTGTATTTTATAATGCATTTCCGCAAGGTCACGACTGAATCAATTAACTATTATTACCTAGTATTATATAAACTAGATTTTAAACGTTGATTCATCATCTGCCTAGCCTTTTCCCAACTATGTTGGGGTCGGCTTCCAGTCTAACCGGATGCAGCTGAATACCAGTATTTTACATGGAGCGACTGCCTATCTGACCTCCACAACCTAGTGACTAGGTAACACGATACCCCTTGGTAAGACTGGTTGTCAGACTTTTTGGGCTTCTAACTACCCGTAACGACTGTCAAAGATCTACAAATGACAGCCGGGACCAACGGCTTAACGTGCTTTCCGAGGCACGGAGGGGACTTGGTATGTAAAGATGGTCACCCATCCACGGACCAACCGCGGCAAGCGTAGCTTAACCTGATCGATCGACCCGTGCAGCTGTTATTACTTAGCCATAAACCCCTCAAACGTTGATTGTCAATTAAAAATAGACAAAATATAACATAACTTCGTAATGACCGCATTCGGAGATATAATCTCATCATTTTCATCATATTCATTCTACAGGGTCAAATTAAAATAGCGAAACTACGCAGGCGTGATTGGAATAGATATCTAAATACGATAAAATAAAAAAATGTAAATTTGAAGAATATTTTTTTGGGTCAACGATCGCTGGAAGTACAGTTGAAGAATGAGTTGTTCAAAATCTGTATTTTTTTGCTTTTCGTGTTTCGTTATCGATTACCATTACTTCTGTGAAGTTTACGCAAAAAGAATTGATATTTTAAACAGATTTATTTTTCAAATAACTGCGGTCGTTTAGCCGTCGTTAAATCGCCCATAAAAAAATATCCAATGTTTTTTTGTTTTTGTCATGTTTGCAAATCGATATTCATCACGGAGTTTCGGTAACTAATTTAATTTGACCTTGTATAAATATGTCTTGAAAATAAATAATGCTAAATAAATAAACCTGCACATGTCTCATGAAAAAAACATTCGCAATGAACTATACTCCATTTGAAATAAGATTAAGACTAACCAATTTTGACTTCTATTGCGTTGATAGCATAACAAATAGCAGCTGCAGTAAACAGTTGGTATTGTAACCAGTTTTTTGATTTTAATACCATCCTTATGCCTACGGTATAGAAGTCAGAATCGGTTGAACGGACTGTAATAAAGGTTTGTTTAAATGTCTAATCTTATTTCAAATGGAGTATAGGTACATTTTCATTGCAGTTTTTATGTTTCTGGAAATCAATTTATCTTTGAAACACGAAACTAAGAAGCAACTATAATTATCAGTCTACTGGGATAGTAAATATGAAAGGTTCTTAGTTAAAATGACTCCACTACAAGAATTATAGCAGTAAACATACTACAGTACAAAAATATACAAAATTAAATGATATACCTACTATACTTGATGACCTATTCATTGTACACTACTAAACTGTTTTCATGAACCTCTATACAGGAGCAGCGCCCGCGCATCGTGTATGACGCAGCGACTTTAAATTACAAATAATTTAAACAGGGTATATGGAAATGTCACAATTTAAATATTCATGTAAACAATAAATTAAGTGAAGGGTTAATGATCCCTGAAGGTGCACTAATGTGAACTACTTATTATACATAGACAAGTCAACGTCTCTTGCTCTGAAAGGTGACTGAAGTTCGATATGACTCTACTTTACAGTTTCATTATGAAATTGATTTGGACTGTTTCGTTGGTCTAGTGGCTGCAAGCGCTACGGCTGAGCATGAGATCCTGGGTTCGATTCCCGGGTCAGGCAAAGGGTTATTGGGTTTTTAACTCACTTAAAAAAAGAGGAGATTCTCAATTCGACTGTATGTGCTTTTTTGTATATTTGTTACGCGATTACTCCGCCAATTATGAATTGATTTTGATGATTATTTTAACTTTGCTTGGGTGGTTTTTGAGTTAGCTTCAATAAAACGAATTTCTACCCACTTAGTATGTGGATGATATATGACTAGCTTCTGCCCGCGACTTCGTCCGCGTGGAGTAGCTACTTTGGGTTAACGCTATCTTTAATCCGCGACTTCGTTTAAATAAAGGTGTTTTTTTTTTAATAATGCGTACCTATGTTAGCTATTTTAGGTACCTACATCACGCTTTAATCAGTAAGCCGACGTTCGCACGGACGTAATAAAATCGCAGTGGGATTTTATCGCGCACTGTATTTTCAACTCTCGGTGTTAAGCCGAGCGTTGAGAATACAACGCGCTGGAACGCACTCTCGTCCCAGCTCGTTGAAAAAAAACTATTGGGTTTTCAACTCTCGGCGCTAAACAGAGCGTTGAAAATCAAGAGCACGAAAAAAAGAACCAGATCTCGATAGGGCAACATATAGTTTCCCGTGCGAAAAACACTCTAGGCGTAAATCTATTCCTACGTGCTTAAATGTTACCCCAAACGATACCTTCACCGGAAATCGCGCGCAGTACTTGATCATTATTTTGCTGCGATGTTATTTTAAAACTGCGATATCTCCTAAGATATTTATTGAAATCGAATGATGTAAACGGCAATTTTGTTTTAAATTAAATACTTGTGATGAATAACGTATTTATTTGGATAAGGAGTAATGTCATGTTTATAAAAACACCTTCGTAAATAAGACATTACTTTTGAACAAATATGGTTAGCATAAAAAAGGTTAGAGTGAGCCAACCTTAAAAGATAGACATATGCTGTCGCGGACTTTTTTTTTGAACTTTTAAAGGGGAACAATTCTGTCATACATGATTTTTGCGAAACTTTAACTGTTTACGCAGCGCACGCAGCGGAAGCTCTCAAAAGGAAAAAAGTAATCCCGATTTTGAAACATTCTTCATTGGTGCTCCGCTCCTATTGGTCTTAGCGTGATGATATATAGCCTATAGCCTTCCTCGATAAATGGGCTATCTAACACTGAAATAATTTTTCAAATCGGATCTGTAGTTTCTGAGATTAGCGCGTTCAAGCAAATAAACAAACAAACAAACAAACAAACAAACTCTTCAGCTTTATATATTAAGTATAGATAAGTTCCTGTCACTGTTATTTACATAGCAGATATTGGTATTCGAATTTGTGTGGGGTAGGTACCAGAACTAAAAAGTGAAAAATAGAAACTTGTATTTTTTTGGAAGTCGGTTGTTTTTTAGGGTTCCGTACCTCAAAAGGTAAAAACAGAACCCTTATAAGATCACTCTTTTGTCCGTCTGTCTGTGTGTCACCACCGATTTTCTCAGGAACGGATGGACCTAGCAAGTTGAAATTTATACCATATACTGAGGTCTATAGTCCCTATTAGGTGTATAAAAATCAAGGTCCTGAGTCTACACAATAAAAGATATGGGTAAATTTAGATTTTCGCGAAAACTTGTAAGTACCAAAATTTTCCTTAATTTTCAACTTTTTTATTTTTCGGAATTTTCCCTTTACTTGTGCTGTAAGACTTTATTTATGCCCAAATAATTATGTTCGAGTCTAACGAGGATGATGCAGTTAGTTTACATGGAGCATCCGCCACTGGCCTTCCATTTATCGGGAGAGTACCAAAACCTATACTTCATTTGAAATAAGATTAGACATTTAAACAAACCTTTTTCGTGTTTCGAGGATAAATTGATTTCCAGAAACATAAAAACTGCTATGAAAATGTACCTATACTCCATTTGAAATAAGATTAGACATTTAAACAAACCTTTTTTACAGTCCGTTCAACCGATGTTGACTTCTATTCCGCAGGCATAAGAATGGCATTAAAAGCAAAAAAGTGGTTGCAATAACAACTGTTTACTGCAGCTGACATTTGTCATGTGTCATTTGTCAACGGAATAGAAATCAAAATCGGTTGAATGAACTGTAAAAAAGAGTTTTCACTCCTCTGGCTCAAAAAGGTCGTCATTGTAGAGTACCAGAGCGGGGAAAAAAAAAAATTTCTTGTTCTAGGGGAAAAAGTAATTTCTTTTTAATTTTTGTCTGTTCCAATGAGCCTTGAAAAACGAAAAAGTCTTTATTCTTATGTAGAACAATCATGATTATGATGGACTCGACTCATTACTGGTTCACAAAAAAAAGAAGAACATTTTATTTTTGAAAATGGAACTAAATGCGGCTATCTCTATATTACTTTCCTCTATGGGTAGAATGCGTGCATTGCGTTGCGGCTACAGAAGAAATAAAAAAGCATTGGCGCGAAATCTTTAGAATTTTTCTCTAAATACGAATTGAATTGGTGACCATAATATCATTTATAACAGTGAAAATGTCATCATCCAGTGAGAACATCTTCACAGAGGACTGAAATTAAGTTGCCGGAAAAAAACATCTCGTTAAATATCCAGAATTGTACAAATTGTACATTTAAATAAAATAAACTATTTAATATTGTATTGGATTATTTTATTTTCTCGCAATCGCAACATGGCACTAAAACCCATTATGACTCGGTTTCTATTTACTCCCTCGCTAAAACTCGATAGAATGGGTTATTTTAGCCCCTCGCGTAACAATCTACTAATATTTAAATGTCTAATCTTATTTCAAATGGAGTATTTAGTGAAGTGAAGGCTGTTCGTCGACCTATCTATGCCCATTGTTTAATTCAACACAGAGATCGAGAAGGTCTAATTGTGCAATAAAGATCACTTTTTCAGGAGTACCTTCTAGTGAATCTGATGTTTTTACACGTCAATTTTAATGATATCAACAGATTTCATTTCAGCTCTGGCTGCGTTTACATATTTGCTAAGCTTTAGATCATAATCCTAACTATAATAATTTAATAATATTATAAATACGAAAGTGAGTTTGTTTATTTACGCTTTCGCGCTAAAACGGCTGAATGGATTTTGATGAAATTTAGGACATTGACGTAAGTTGGGACATAGGATACTTTTTATCCTGATATTCCTACGGGATCGATACTTAAAGTCAAAGTCAAATAATTTATTTCAATTAGGCACAAAAAGGCAATTTAGAACGTCAATAATTTGCGGGTATAACCGCGGGGCATAGTTGGTAAACACATAGATAAACACACAAGTTCGATCAGTACCCTAATTGTGACACGATCAATCAGAATCTAAATCGTTTTGAAACCGATTGCTAATCCATTGTTCATAAGTTGGAAAAAAAAATTTGCTCAACAACGTAAATAACGCAATGAATGTTGTTGAATGTCAAAATGAAACAAATTAGTCATAATCGTTTACGAAAATAAGTTACGCAGTTAGGGTACAGGGGGATTGCTTACGCAAGCTTTTTACTTGCATAAGGGCTGCGGACTCATTATATCACAAGTACTTTAATGGTAACATAAATCAGAGTGTGATCCAGTATCATTTTACTTCGTTCGCAGTTCACTTGACGAGGTATTTCCTAGTTTTATTTTATGTAAGCAAGCAGCTATTTAACGCATGTGTTGGGAAGGGTAGAATGCATCTACAAGTAGGCTATAAGTCTCGTTATAGTTGTGTATTTTTAAGGAAACATGGATAGACAAATATGTTATAGTTTCGGCATGCTCGTCTGACCATCTGTTTATCCGTCTGTACATATGTCACAGCCTCGTTTCCCGTCCCTGATGGGACTCTCGAGCCCTTACGCCCCAGAGCCTGCCAGGCCCTAAAATATGGAGATCGACCCTAGACCACTAATGATTCTGAGTGTCTGAAAAGTACTCGTATTAGTGGCATTTTAAAGATTATAAAAACAAAATTATAATTTTTAAGGGTCAGCGCATACAAAACAATATAAACAGGAAAATGTATACAGTATCTGAACTAAACTGAACATAAACGACCACGGAACCCTATACTATGCGGTGCGGGGTCCGACATGCATTTAGCTAACACTTTGGTCTTTAAGAGAACATATATTTTTTAGAAAATCAAAACAAATACAATCCTATTTCGCTAACAATAAAAAATTATTCATACTGTATTTCAAACAGGAAACTAATCCGGTGAGAAAAAGGATAATATTCAAATATTTTCAGGACAAAATCATCATCATCAGCCTATAATGTTCCCACTGCTGGGAAACAGACCTCCTCTCTGTGAGAGGGAGTGGGCCGTAATCCACCACGCGGGCCCAGTGCGGGTTGGTAGATGTCACATCTTTTTGATATTTTGGTTCTAGGACATGCCGGTTTCCTCACGATGTTTTCTTTCACCGTTTTGAGAGCAGTGGTGATGAAATAATTTACACAAAGTAAAGCGCCTGTCTGGGTACGAACTTACGACGTACAATTCGTAAGTCGCAGCCGTTACCACTGGGCCACCACTGCTCTAAACGAGAAAATATTAACTTAAAAATATAGTTAGTAATATGATGTTATTAATTAATCATTTGATAATTTTTAAGAGGGCTTATGCGTAGAATGAGGATCTATGTTACTGAAGGAAATCATTGCTAACCCTTTTTTCTCCTAATGTATTAGGCTTATGAAAATAAATTTAATTTTAATGGTATCACCAGTCCCATTTCATCATTTCTAGTTTTCTAGTCTATAAAATATGTTGGTGGCACTGAAATAAAAATTAGTGGTTTATACAGGATGTTTGGCAGAACGTTGAACATACGAAAATGGTGGATAGGTGGGGTCATCTGCTACTTACTCAGCCCTAATTTATTTGGCCCTGGCCCCCTGGATATTTTGTTTTTTAATGCAAGTTGAAATGAAGATTTAAGTATTTTTTACATCTTTCTGTAAGTTTGAGGACTCATAACTTTTTTTGTAGCTAACATCTGAATAAAACAATAATTTTATAAGAATCTGCCAACATGAAAGATTAAAAAAAAAAAAATATTGCCTGTTTTACCCATTTTTAATAAAAATTACACTTTAAAGTTAAGAAAGTGGTGAAACTAGAAAAAAGCAAAAAAAAATTTTTTTTTTTAAATATCCATTGGGCCAGGGCCAAATAAATTAGGGCTGAGTGAGTAGCAGATGACCGCACCTATCCACCATTTTCGTATGTTCAACGTTCTGCCAAACACCCTGTATATAAAGAGAAACAATTGGTCAAAAACTTTTAAGTGGCCAAAACAAAGTTTACTTTATAAATATTGTATCTTTATTTTCAAAATGATCAGAGGTAAATAACTGGTTCGTCAACATTTTTTAACTCTAGCACACACGACGAAAAATCATAAAAGATTCACAAAACCCGCGAAAATATGAAAAAGCCGAATGTTTCGGCTATTGAAAAGATCTTTACAACTGAAAACTCACTTGCCGTTCACCGAAGTTTATTAATTTCGTATGTACACCACTAGTTTTGTTTTGTTATCCTTAAAATAGTTCACATAATTGGCAACTATGATAGTAAATAAACAAGTACCTGGCCAGGGAACGTGTAACCGAAGTCAAGAGTTCGCCTTGAATGACTCTGAGTGGCGCTCCACCACCGGCACCCGACCGGCGTCAATGAATTAAATATACTGAATTAATTGAAGTACACTCACTATCCTTACCTCTACCTTTTATTAGTGTGCCTCCACGCATACCGCGTGTGGATCAACGCGCCCTTATTAAATCCGTCGCGATGTGTGAAATTTTTATTGTTTGTAACAATGAGTTTGGAGGTACTCGTATGTAAATGCAACATTATGCCGAAAGCATACTACAAAGTGACTTTAAATTTAATTTGTGCGAATGGCTTCTTTCGGCTCTTCAGTACCTACCTAGCCCAAAAAATACTCTCTGGGTATAATTAAATCATTATAAGAAATTTAAAAAATTTCGCGCCCTCACGCCCCTAACCGCCGTAAGAGGAGACGCCCAGGGCGGGAATCGCGAGCCGATTTCCGGCCACCGTAGGCGCGGGCTTGCGGTCGGTGAGCAATGGGTAGCTCGCCGTCCGATAAGGACCAAGCTCGGGTCGACGGCGCGTTGTGTTCCACGCGCGCCTCAAAGAGATGTCAGCAGAATTGATGGGGTCCGCTAGGGCCAATGCCTGCCGGGGGTTCGAAGAAAACCGATAGGGAAATCGTGGCCCCCGGCAACAGGGCAACCGAAGGAACACGGGTGGGTTTTAGCCAGTAAGAGTCTGACACGCCCTCCCGCTGCACCCAGAGCGGGAGAAGTTATTTGATAATTTCCCACACAAAAAAAAAAAAAAGGCTGCCAAGTTACATACCTAGTGCTTTGAATAATTGGAATAAAATCATCTTCAGAAATAACTTAAAGACGCTCCCTCACCGAGAGCATTCGCCTGTAATGTATAGTTTAGATTTACGGCACGGTTGGCGCAGTGGTTAAGCGATTGACTGCTGCGCTGCGTGTCGCGGGTTCGATTCCCGCACGGAACAAATATTTATATGACCTACAAGTAGTTGTTCCGGGTCTGGCTGTTTGTGTATGTGACTTTAAATGTTTGTAAAAGTACCCACAATACAGGAGAAATTCCTAGTGTGGGGCAACGTTTTCTAAAAAAAAAAAAGATTCGAGCATTACATCAGTGAGTGAGGAGAACCGAGCATTACAGTGCGCAACCTGTAATGATACAATTTGTAACATTACATTCACCGGGATCATTGCCTGTAATGGCAGTAGTGAGTGGCCGTGATAACATAAATGTGAATCTTATAGAATCTTTGTATTGTTGTTACATTATAGGCGAGTTCTCCGGCGCCTTATTGATTTTTTGCCATTTTATAAAATAACTTTTAATTTATTAGGTCATGAAGAGGGGCTTGTGGCTAAGTAATAACAGCCGCACGGGTTGATTGATCAGGTTAATATACGCTTGCCGCGGTTGGTCCGTGGATGGGTAACCTTTACTTACAACTAAGACTCCGTGCCTCGGAAAGCACGCTAAGCCGTTGGTCCCGGCTGTCATTCGTAGATCTTTGACAGTTGTTACGGGTCGTCAGAAGCCCGAAAGTCTGACAACCAGAAAGGGAAGACCCAAGGGGTATCGTGTTACCCAGTTACTGGGTTGTGGAGGTCAGATAGGCAGTCGCTCCATGCAAAATACTGGTATTAAAGACTGGAAGCCGACCTCAACATACTTAGTTGGAAAAAGGCTGGGTCATGAGTTAGTCTGAATTCTGTTTATGGTGAAATATTTACCGTCAGAATAAAATTAATTTAATTAATACACAAATTAATTCAAATTTAATTAATAATCACATAATTTAAATTTAATTAATTTTGTTATTCACCAATTTCACCTGCCTAACCGACGGGTTACGCCTAAATACAATACAATAGGTAAATAACATGTTATTCACCTATTGTCCACTACTACTATTTGGTATATAGTACAGTGAATAATTAGAATTACAGTGTAGACTTTGTACCTCACAGAAAAGAAGATTATTTGTTCAATATATTGGTATTGATTGTACCTATATATTTTAAGGTAAGTAGGTAGGAGATGATAACCGAGGAATCCATGAATATAAATCAAAGACCACGTTGACATGTATTGTGCCGCCTTGTATTTCGATCATGCGTATTCCGGGAATGATAGTGAGCTGTATACCTACTCCCCCCAACTCGAGTGCCCGTTTTTCAGTTTTCTAATAAAGTCTTCTTTGGAAATTATTTTTAGGAAAACTATTTCGTCCAAAAGCAAAAGAAAACGATTTAACTTGTTACTAGGGGTTTCGAATACCAGATTTTTTCAATACCGGTATTAATACCGCATAGAAAATTTTCAACACCGGGATCCCGGGATCCCGGTATTGGTCTCTATTTTTTTACTTAATATTTTTTTTTGTTTAAACAACTAATAAGTTTCACTACAAAATAATAAAACACTGTTTTTTAAATATAAAATCACTTTTTTAATATAACTAAGTTGCAAACAGAATCTCTTAACAACAATAACAAAATAACCTGATACATAGTATGAGAAAAGTACCTAGATAAACTAAAACGTTTAAATTTGAATAATTAGCTCCCAGACTGGAGCGGGCCGGGGCTGCATTGAAGCGGCTCCTGCCCAATCAAGGGGATCCAAACGCCTCCTGCCGGAGGCTCTACCCTTTACGGGCCGCTGGTGTGGGCGCGTTCATTGAGGCAACGGCCAGCCCGCCGGTTGAACGCGTCCCAGAGGGTCATGGCCATCCGGCTGGCCCGAGGATGCCGCACGATCTCCTGCGAAGCGGCGAGCCTCCTTGCCGGATTACCGCCATGGGATCTGGAGGCAAAGGTCCTCGCGCACATCTGGGAGTGGCGCGAGGAGGCGAAACGCCGGGGCTTAACTCCGATGCCGCAAGAAATCGCGGTACAGCAGACAGAGCTCCGGCGGGATCTCATGGCGTCATGGAGAGTGCGATTGTCGCAACCCAGCGCTGGGCACGCCACAATTGCGGCGATAAGACCCCTCTTTGAGGAGTGGCTTGAGAGGCGCCACGGCGTCCTCATCTTCCGCCTGACGCAGGTCCTCACCGGACACGGATGCTTCGGGAGGTTCCTATTCAGGATAAGGCGGGAGGAAACACCCGGGTGTCACCATTGTGTGTTACTAGTCCAACTACTAGTCCCATTACTAGTCCGACTATAAGTCCGACGACTACTCCCACTACTAGTCCGACAACTAGTGCCACTACTAGTCCGACGACTAGTGCCACTACTAGTCCGACGACTAGTCCCACTACTAGTCCGACGACAAGTTCCACTACTAGTCCGACTACTAGTCCGACTACTAGTCCCACTACTAGTCCCACTACTAGTCCCACTACTAGTCCCACTACTAGTCCGACTACTAGTCCCACTACTAGTCCTATTACTAGTCCGACAACTAGTCCCATTACTAGTCGACGAACTCCCCTGCGCCAGGACCAACGTGTCGTCAGCGTAACAAACGACGCTGACGCCGCTAGGGAGGTCGGCGCGCAGCACCCAGTTGTATCCGATGTCCCACAGATGCGGCCCCAGGACCGAACCCTGTGGAACACCGCACGACATTTCTTACCGGTTCCACTCTCCTTGGTGACCGGGGTAGATGACGGTCCTGTCCGTCAGATAGTCCTCGACCACATGACAGAGGTAGGTCGGCATCCGGTGATACCGGAGTGCCTCCCTGATGCAACTCCAGGACAGGGTGTTGAAGGCATTGGCGATGTCTAGAGACACCGCCAAGACGACCCCACCCCGGGCCACAGCATCCCCCGTCGTGAGGGCCCGCACGCGCATGATGGCATCCACCGTAGAGCGCCCCCTGTGGAAACCGAACTGGCTCTCCGCCAGATCCGGCCCCACTCGCACCAGCTGCCCGACGAGGCGGTCTGCAATGACTCTTTCAAAGAGCTTGCCCACCTCATCGAGCAGCACAATGGGCCGATAAGCGGACGGAGAGTCCGCTGGGGGCCCCGGCTTCTTGATGAGGACCAGTTTCCCCGTCTTCCAACGAAGTGGGAACTGGCCCCTCTCCATGCATGCGCTTAGGAGCCCCCTTAGTCGAGGCCCAAGAGCCCCCATGGCCAGGACCTAGGCTTTTCCGGGTATGCCGTCGGGTCCTGGGGCGGTATTACAGGGGGTGCCCTTAGCGAGCGTTCACTTAGTTTTAATTAGCATAGTTGAATAACCCCTGGCTGGAGGTTTTAAGTGTAGTAGCTTAAGGCACCCACAGGAAAGCCCTGTTAAGTAGTCATGATCTCAGAGGTCAACTACGAGATGCCAAACCAAAAAAAAAAGACAAAATAAGATTTAACGAAATCTGTAGACTTCGATAGAAGTCCTATCTTACTAATAGCTGTGCTAATAGTACAGACGCCAGCACTTCAAGCTACTACAATCTGTCAAATTTATTTAATAGATTTTCAACTTTATTGCTGAAGTATAAGGTTCAAAGTTGATTGGGAAAATTTGACAATTTCGGGTAGCTTGATGTGCTGGCGTCTGTACATATATTGTAAATGCGAAAATTACGACGTTTGAATGTTTGTTACGCACTCATGCTTTAACGGCTGGACGGATCGGGATGAAAGTTACACAGATAGGTCAAATACTGAATTAACATATAGATGAAGTCACGGGCAGAAAACTAGTAAAATAAAAAGTCCGTTCTGAAAGTCAAATCACCTGTATTCATAATATTTCTGTCTTATTTTATAAATGTAATTTGTACTAACTTCTCTCTTGCACTCACTAATTTATATTTTTATTTCTTGTTTATATTTTTAATTTGATTTGTTTTCATTGTTATGGTTACCCTAAAAAAACCAGTTCGATACATGCTTCTCATAACAAGCGCAAAGCTTGACCTGTTTTAATATATTTAATGATGATTAAGAATAGGATAACATATTTACATATTAGGTTTTCTTAATTTACTTTTTAAATGGTTAAATAAAATATTACACTGTAACACTTTTCTTCATCGCTGCCTGCGAATGTGATTTCGTGCATAGCGAAACTTTTTAGTAGGTATTTCACGAGTCGAGCATAGCGAGACTAGAGCATAGGGGGACTAACCGCTGTAATCTATAAGCATCGAACTATTTTCTGATTATTTAAAAAAGAAGCTTGAGGGTCTTGCATCATAATATCAAATATTATAAATTCGAAAGGAACTCTGTCTGTCTGTCTGTATGTTACCTTTTCACGGCTAAACCACTGAACGGATTTCGATAAAATTTGGTAAAGAGATAGATGGCATCCTGGAGAAGGACATAAGGTACTTTTTGTCTCAAAAAAATAATTATAAAGGCAACCCCCCTTTAGGATTATTTTTGCGACAAAAAGTAGATACAGGGGTTGATACATTTCTTAAGTTAGGGATATGAAAATTCAAATTTATGGTTGTTTTAAGAAATAAAGAATTACGCGTTTCAGCGTTTTTGTAAAATCATCCCCCGAAGGGGTATTTTTATGCATAATATTTATTTTAATTTTCACAGATTTTTTTTTTGCATGTTAATTTCTTTTTATTTCTTTTCAATAATCATTAACATAACTTTACAGTTTTAAATATAATTATTTACACTAGGTACAAAATTAAAAGACTAACTAACTATCTGTATAAATAAAAATAAAAACAAAACAACACTTAGGCGTCGAAGTATTCGTCCGCATCGCTGTCATCCGGAAACGTGCCCAGAAGACTGGCAGCATTGCCACGTTGGATGGCAATGCTAATTCTTTGGTCAAAGAACGAGCCAGCCCTTTGGTCACGTGAAGTGTCGAGCAGTCGACGAGAAATTCCCTTAAAAAGGAGACGCGCACTCGGGCCCCATGATCCGAGCGTTTCGACCCCAAACGGCTAAAAGTTGTAGTTAGCCATGAGGTTACAATAATTGCACCGCTTGAGGATCTCAGCGGCCGCAGCAGCGGCGCTAGCACAGCCCGCCGTGCTAGGAACATGAGATGGCGCAAGGGTGTCGACACAGGTTGCGTCCCACACCAGAGGCCTATCCACCTTCCAAGGCAACAACGTCATCCCGTCTGGTCTCTTCCCATCGTCACGTACCAAGCCGTTTGGTTCTAATACCGCTGGTACGCCGGCGGTGACAAGGGCTCGACGAATAATGTCGTTGATTCTGTCGTGCCGTGCTATGCGACCTGCGCTCCTGCAGCAGGACAGGCCATCATGGTGCCCGAGAATGTCGACAGCTTCACCGCAGTGACACCGATGCGGAGCAACACAAGGCGCACCCAAGCGGAGACACGTAGCGAGCCGAAACGATGAGTCATCCATCATAGTGCCTATGGTAGATGACGGGAGCGCCTGAAGCCACAAGCCTGACTCCCATTCTCCCACAGCCAGCAGACGGGCGCGCTCAACAGTATTAGGTGACGCGTTTAACAGGGTATTCCGTATAATACTGCAGAGCGGCACACCCCATCGTCTCTGGGAAGACGGGTTGTCGGGCAGATCCGTATTGGGAAAAGCCATTTTCCAAGCGT
This sequence comes from Agrochola lychnidis, assembly GCA_963680765.1. NCBI lineage: Eukaryota > Metazoa > Arthropoda > Insecta > Lepidoptera > Noctuidae > Agrochola > Agrochola lychnidis. The sequence goes on along the minus strand of OY796868.1, from coordinate 7,584,052 downwards.
TCAAAATCGGCCAGTGGGGAAGATAACATTTTCCTGGTTAATTTATTGGTACTGTGGACCGAGGAGAGGAACGCCGGTAAACTTATACTTGAAATTTTGCGGACACCGAGACCACCCAGGTGAATGGGAAGTGTGGCTTGCTGCCACGCTCGGCCGTCTAGGGCCACATTTAGGATTGATGTTAAAGTGTTTCTAATAAGTTGGTCTACTTTTTCTAAAAGTTGTGGATGCTTCCATAGATGGGAGGAACGGAGGCTATAAGTAAATTTTGGTCCAAAGCAGCAGTATCAAATGAGTGTGAAGGCCGAATCAATATTAATTTTGAAGTCTTTCCGAGACATCGTTGAAATTTTGTATTTTCTCCTCAATGAACGTTGGAAAGGATTCATCAAAAATTGGGGACCCCAGGCAGGAGGTGAAGAGAGTTTATTTCCGTAATTTTGATATTTGGTGCTACAGTATTAAATTTTGCTATGACAGTCTGTCTGTCAGTTGTTTGGGGAAGGTAAATTTCACATTTTGAAAGGTTAAGTTAGGCCAATGGAACTGAATTTTTCTTTAAAAAAGTTAAATCTTTTAATACTGGTCTACATCACCTCCTAGGGTTCCGTCATCCAAGTACCATGCGTTGAATTTAGAATTTCGTTGTCGAATAATTGAATTTATTGCCAAACTAAAATGTCTGTCCCATGAGAGTCACCCTGTTGACATCCAACAGCTGATTCCAAAAGGTTGTCTTTATAAAGTAATTTAGAGGGGTGCCTGTAACATTGATAGAGAAAATTGTAATTTTGGGTATTTCTTTTTGAACTTCTGTCAACAAGGTATCCCTATTTACGGAATTGAAGGCATTCTTTATGTCAACCTTGAGGATGACCTCACCTTTATCGCTATTAAGGTAAGTGGATGATGCACGTACCGCAGCCTCATAGCCCCCTTTAGAGCCGAAGCCCAGCTGTAGGGGCTGAAATTTGCTGGCCAGTGTTTCGTTGTAGAAAGCACAGCAAATTTTGGCTGCGATACTACGGTAGGTGGACCCTACGGCAATGTGACGAATGCTGCCATCCTTCTTGTGCAGAGCACATAGGTTTACGCCATACAAAATATCAATGACGGCTTCGTTCACATTGCCGGAGAGCATGAGATTAATGAAGGCTCCTTCAAAAGGGACTCACCAGCCTCCCCGGCGCCTGAACACAATAAGTCCTTCAGATGTTGAGGTGTCAGGCCGTCGAGGCCGCCGGCGGAGCCACTTCGAAAAGAGCACACGGCCGCACATACTTGTTGAGCTGTAATTTCAAGTGAGTTGGATTCCGGAAGGGTCAGGGAAGGAGAGGTCATCTGCCGGGGCCGTGTTTGCTCTCCAGAGCTCTAAGTGTCTCTGAAGAGTACGGCGCAACCACATCGCTGCTAAAGATGATCCTAGCTGCACCTCTGATATCACCCTCGCCTAATTTAGACTCCACATGGTGCAATAAACCTCTTTGGGGGAGGTGCGCTGTTAATTTAGGGTCGAAACTTTGGGCCGAAATGTTACAATTATCTTTGATTTGGGCTGTTAATTTTTTTTGATTTGCTAAATTTTTTTGCACATGTAGAATTCTAAACGGGAAGGTGAGTAATTGCTCCCAAGCACTGACAAAGTTCTCTCTGGCGGCGAGACGGATACAACGCGCTAAACTTGAAGCCACGGATGGTCTCGCGCCACGAGGAACTCTCTTTAAAACTGGAGTCGAAGTTTTTAATTTTGCAAGGGTTTTCCAAAAGGGTTGAGTGGGTAAATCAGATGTTAGGGGAGTGGGTATTGACGGGCAGGATGAAGGCACATTGTGGGGTTTGTGTTTCTTACCCAAATGTACCTTCAGGCCTCGTTCACCCTTAAAAAAGCGTGGTTGGGGACAATGAGAGCATCTCACTAGGCCATCCAGCGATGTGGCAGGTTGACTGGCGCTTCGTATGGCATCACTACTGTCGTCATTGTTCAATATAAATAAAAAATACTACAGGATTTTTCCTTATAAATAACACACACTACACAAACATTTTAGAATCTAAAATAAAATTGATATAATAAAAATCATCGATTTACATCAATAATAAAAATGACATATAAAAAGAATTGACTATATAAAAATGTACTCTGTGGAATTGACAGGTTGATTGTTGACTTCACAAAGTACTTTTTTATTTATTGGTTGACTTGAAGCACGATGACAGCGCCGTAGTAACGCTGGCGGCCTGGGGCGCAGCGCCGTAGGTTACTTTGGCGCAACCCTGGCAACCGTTGACGTGAGACAGCGCCGCGTCCAAACGTCAGTTAATATTTTATATACAAATCTCGATGTTTTGTCACGACAGAAAACCGTGCAAACCCACAGCGGTTCACTAGTATAATAATATTAGCTATAGCGGTTCCTTGTGTATTAAACCAGTAAAATAATTTTAGCTTCAGACATAGGTTCAATGTCGCATTCCTTTACACAATTTGATCATTATCAACAAGAAATAAAATAGATATACTTACATAGTAAGATGCATAGCTTCGATATTTTATTTTATATTTATTTATTAAAGCAAGTTAACCTCTCAAATTCAATTCAATGCAAAGGGGTAAAATTCACACGTAATATATATTTTTTGTCTTCTTTTGAAGAGATTTAAGGGATTGAAAAATAAATGTAGTCGTAGTCCGTACCTTGAATTAACATTTAGTCTTTATTTAATTAAAATCGGTCCACTCTGTCAAAAGTTATTACAATATTAAGTCATATACTAATATTTCTAGCATGTAGGTATTATGTGTTCAATGGCGGCACTAGAGTAGATATTACAAATTAATGGTGGTAATAATAGTAAAATGAATAATTTGTATTTTAAGTAAAGCATTTAGAATCATATAAACCTGTTTTATTTATATTAAAAAGCCGGACAAGTGTGAGTAGGATTTGCGCCCTGAAGGTTCCGTCTGAAAGTTGTGCTTGCTCGGCTGCCCGAATTTCTAAATCAGGATTGAAGAACAAACTTATCTTTTCAATTGAAAAAGAACTTTTAATAGAATGGAGAGAACCGATTTGAATGAAACATGAACTAAATATTACTTCAAGACACAGTCTATGAATTCTTGATCCCAGATTGAAGAACAAACTTAACTTTGCAGTTCATAAATAACTATAAATTACCATTTTTCGTCAAAATGAAACAGATTGTTTCAAACAAAAAAACAATATTGGTTGAAGGAGCACGGCTGTTCAACAGTTTACCGGAGGATATAAAAAACCGGCCGGACAATGAAGGGTTCCGTAGTTGGGATGAATTTATCCCAAAAACAAACTTAACTTTGTAGTTGATAAACATGTTCTCTCATACGGAATGTATGGGAAAACATGTTTTTGCAACTGCAAAGTTAAGTTGGTCGATTATTACTCGATAACTAGTAAAGCCTACTTAGCTGTGATAATTTTCCTTTTAATTTCGTTATATAAACTACTGCTGTAATTTTTTTCACACACCCAAAACCAACCATATGCAATACCAAAACCAAGCATATTTTGCAAACGGATCCCTGAATCCAAAAATGGTTTTCACAAACTCAATGTTTTTGTAAGACCTTTCCAATGATACAATCCCACACTATGGGATAAAAAAATAAAAACTAAAACATCACCACTTTACGTGTATGGGAGGTACCCTAAAAAAAAATGTTTTTCCTAATTTTGTTTTACCACTTTGTCGGCGTAATTAATATGTATACCTATGTCAAATTACAGCTTTCTAGTACTAAGGGTCTCGGAGCTAGACCGCGGACAGACAGACAGACAGACGGACATGACGAAACTATAAGGGTTCCTTGTTTACTACGGAACCCTAAAAATGTGACAATATAAACACATTCAAGCGCAGAGTAAGGCAATACACCACAACATTTGAAATAACATAAAACAGAGTATGCTAAATAATTATGCTAATATAATATCTCCAACACCTTAGAGGTAACCAAGTACGGCAAGTAATATATAAAATCACTTTGTATCTCATTATAAGCGAACTACTAGCTTTTAAGTTCTTATGAGAAATAAAGTTCTTTAAACCCAAATCCATTGTGATCGATCATGTGTTACGCAATTAGGATTTCTTTTTTGGGTGTGAAATTATCAAATAACTTCTCCTGCTCTAAGCGGAGCGGGAGGGCGTTTCAGACTCTTACTGACTAAAACCCACCCGTGTTCCTACATTTGCCAGTATGTTGCCAGGGGCCACGGTATTCCTTTCGGACTTTCCCGCGACCCCGGCAGGCATCGGCCCTAGCAGACCACGTCAGTTGTGCTGACATCTCTTTGGTGTACGCGTGGAACACAACGCGCCGTCGACCCGGGCCTGGTCCTTATCGGACGGCGAGCTACCCATTGCTCACCGTCCACAAGCCCGCGTCTACGGTGGCCGGAAATCGGCCTGGGATTTCCGACGCCCAGGGCGTCGCCTGCGGCGGCAAGGGGCGTCTCCTGCGGCGGCAAGGGGCGTGAGGACGCGAAATTTGCCTCTCTCTCATGTGTTCCGCCTCCTCCTTCGCGAGCATTACTGCTTCGCACAAAGAGGTGACGGCTTCCCATGCCCTCTCGTTCCGTACCCATGGCCTGGACCAGGGCCGACCGCGAGAGATCACCGCCCCCGATCGCCTCCACGAGGGCACGGCGGTACTCCGCCCAAGTCGGCACGCAATTAGGGTGCTGGTTGGTTATCAAAATTTTTTGTTTGCGTATACAATATGTAAAAAAAAACCTGTTCGATTCGAAAGGAGCACACATAGGTACCATCGAAGAAACCCATACCTATACACCGTAAGGACTATTTCTGCTTGCAGCGCTCGGCCGATGTAGTAACGGTTACCTACGAAAAAAAAAGGGTCGTGTGCACGGGATTTTGTTTTCGATTTGCTTAGGTATGGGTTTCTTCGATGGTATTGCAATAATATTATCAGAAAGTATATATTTATTAAATTATTATCTATACTTCTATCATCATCTGCCTAGCCTTTTCCCAACTATGTTGGGGTCGGCTTCCAGTCTAACCGGATGCAGCTGAATACCAGTATTTTATATGGAGCGACTGCCTATCTGACCTCCACAACCCAGTAACTGGGTAATACGATACCCCTTGGTAAGACTGGTTGTCAGACTTTCGGGCTTCTGACGACCCGTAACGACTGTCAAAGATCCACCAATGACAGCCGGGACCAACGGCTTAACGTGCTTTCCGAGGCACGGAGGAGTCTCGGTATGTAAAGATGGTCACCCATCCACTGACCAACCCTGGCAAGCGTAGCTTAACCTGATGGATCGACCAGTGCGGCTGTTATTACTTAGCCACGAGCTCCTCTCTATCTATCTATACTTCTATAATATATAATAATAATATTATAAAGAGGAAAGATTTGTATTTTTGTATGTAACGAATGAACTTAAAAACTACTGGACCAATTTGAAAAAAAAAATCAGCAATGGATAGCTACATTATCAGCGAGTAACATAGGCTATATTTTATCCCAGTACTCCCATGAGGACGGGAACTACGCGAGTGAAACCGCGTGACGTCCACTAGTTAAAAATAAAAAGTTATTGCTATTTTAAATTCACATTTTTAGTACCAAAATTACCCCAAATCCATAAAAAAATTGCAAATTCAGGTGTCATAATTTATGAGTTATACAGGGTGTTTGGCAGAACGTTGAACATACGAAAATGGTGGATAGGTGGGGTCATCTGCTACTTACTCAGCCCTAATTTGTTTGGCCCTGGCGCCCTTTTTTTTTTTTTTTTGGGTGGGAAATTATCAAATAACTTCTCCCGCTCTGGGCGGAGCGGGAGGGCGTGTCAGACTCTTACTGACTAAAACCCACCCGTGTTCCTTCGGTTGCCCTGTTGCCGGGGGCCACGATTTCCCGATCGGTTTTCTTCGAACCCCCGGCAGGCATTGGCCCTAGCGGACCCCGTCAATTCTGCTGACATCTCTTTCCCTGGATATTAATTTTTTTTTTTGCTTTCTTCTAGTTTCACAACTTTCTTAACTTTAAAGTGTAATTTTTATTAAAAAAATGGGTAAAACAGGCATTTTTTTTTTAATCTGTAATATTGGCACATTTTTATAACAGAAAGATGTAAAACAATACTTAAATCCTAATTTCAACCTGCATTAAAAAAAAAATATCCAGGAGGCCAGGGCCAAATAAATTAGGGCTGAGTAAGTAGCAGATGACCCCACCTATCCACCATTTTCGTATGTTCAACGTTCTGCCAAACACCCTGTATATAGACACCCGCTAAACGAGGGCCACCCGCGCCCCATATTTAAAGGCTTGTACAGACCAGCGTGATATCGCGGGCGCGACACGGTTCGCGCTGCCTATCGCGCCCGCGATATTGCGCTGGTCTGCACAAGCCTTAAACCAGTAAAATTCCACATAAACAAAAACTTTTTTTTTGTAAACAGACTCTCTGTACGATACCTAACAACACCCTCACGGATCGGTTTTTTTATGTTGTATATCGTTTTGTACTTACTTCGTTATGAATGACTTTCACTTCTTCAAATAGTTTGCAGCTTGATCATGCGATATTTTGGGTCCTTTTAGATGCGAGTACGGAACACTGCACGTGAAGCGCTGCGTGCGCGACACTCGCGGCAGAAGTGCGTTTTCTGAAAATCTACTGTATGACGAACTATGCTGTCACGATGAGACAAAGAGCCGTTCTACTTGCCACAATAATTTATTTTTCGATATAATAATCGTAAATTAAAATGATGCCGGTCACGTTATTATCGTAAACACTCCTACGGGTCGGGGCACGAGTCGTGAGCACAGCTCGCGCATGTTACAATTTCGGCCAATGACAGTACCCGAATGACATGAGAGAGGCCCAATAGGCAACGAGCATCGACTGACGAACCAATCGCGTGCAGCTTGGCGCCCCCCGGCTTCTTCATTCCGCCAAACAGACCGAAAAATTAACTACTGCGCAGTGTCAATTTGTGCTAAGGACTCATGCCTTGTACTGTACATGTCAGCCAATTCATTACATGACTTTAAAATTCAATAACTTTTGACCGTACGAACCATAGCATTCATAGCACTAGGCATAGACTAGTGGTATGACCGTCGGACTGCCAAGTCATAGGTCTCAAGTTCGAACCCAAGGCACGTTCCTCTGACTTTTCGAATTCATGTGCTTATTGTATTTATCATCGCGTATCGTTACGCGTCCGTTTATCGTTTTTTATTTTTGTTTTTGCTTCTAAAACGGTAAAGGAAAACATCGTGAGGAAACCGGTATGCCTGAGAGATATTTCTCGACGGCATGTGAAGCTAAACCAGCCGAGGCCCATGTGCGGCTTTAAAACTCTGACACCTGGTTAGTCACTAACCACACAAAAAGAAGAAGAAAATCGTGTGGACCGATTTTAATGAAAAATTTACTAAATTTTACCTCAAGATACGGACTATGACTATATTTCCTATCTCCTCAAAAGAGGCACCTTCATAAAAAATTTCAATAATGAACACACTAAATTCACACTAAGGGGTTAGGCGGTGGAGGAGGCGGAACGCGTGAGGGAGAGGCAAATTTTGCGCCCTCACCGCCGCAATAGGAGGAGACGCCCGGGGCGGGAATTGCGAGCTGATTTCCGGCCACCATAGGCGCGGGCTTGCGGACGGTGAGCAATGGATAGCTCGCCGTCCGATAAGGACCAAGCCCGGGTCGACGGCGCGTTGTGTTCCACGCGCGCCTCAAAGAGATGTCAGCAGAATTGACGGGGTCCACTAGGGCCAATGCCTGCCGGGGGTTCGAAGAACACCGATAGGGAAATCGTGGCCCCCGGCAACAGGGCAACCGAAGGAACACGGGTGGGTTTTAGTCAGTAAGAGTCTGACACGCCCTCCCGCTCCGCCCAGAGCGAGAGAAGTTATTTGATAATTTCCCACCCAAAAAATAAAAAAAAAGGGGGTTGTTTTTTCAATAACGCTGAAACCCGTTTTCTTTATTTCTTACCAATCAATCTGCCGCCTAGCCTTTTCCCAACTATGTTAGGGTCGGCTTTCAGGCTAACCGCGATGCAGCTGAATACCAGTATTTTACATGGAGCGACTGCCTATCTGACCACCACAACCCAGTAACTAGGTAATACGCTAACCCTTGGTAAGACTAGTTGTCAGACTTTCGGGCTTCTGACGACCCGTAACGACTGTTAAAGATCCACGAATGACAGCCGGGACCAACCGCTTAACGTGCTTTCCGAGGCACGGAGGAGTCTCGCTATGTAGAAATGGTTACCCATCCACGGACCAACCCTGGCAAGCGTGGCTTAACCAGATGGATCGACCACGAGCTCTTCTCAGTTTTCTTTATTTCTTACCAAATACATAAATTTGAATTTTCATATGGTTTCCCATTTAAGTACGTGTTTGAATCAAACGACATGTTGGAAATTACTGGTTTATTCTGTAAACATTATCAATTAGTCTATGACACTAAATGCTATTTATTGAACGAGCGAGCGTAGCAAGCGAAACGTCTGGCAAAATTTGCTTTCGTGTGTCAGTTTGTACGTACTCGTCTACAGGTCGTATTTTACAACCGATCTGGACGAAATTTGGTGTACAGGTTTAACGTATTTTTTGTAATTTTTAGTCGTCGGGGATTTTTGATTGGAGGGCTACTTCCTCCAAAATGGGGCAAAAAGGGGGGCTACTGGATATCTCCGCCTTATGAGATCCGATTTCGATGGTTCTTTTTCATTTGAAAGGTAGTAACTCTATGTTGGTCTCAAAAAAAATTGGTGAAGATCTGATGAGGATCTTCGGCATGATGAGCAGAATAGTTTCTCAAAATGCAGTAAATTGCTCACTATTGATTAAAACCTATTAGTTAATTTTTCTAGCTGGCCTACAAATTTTTACTCATAATTTTTCTGGTTGTTAGGGTTCTATAGTCAACCAGGAACCGATATAGTTTCACCATGTCCATCTGACTGTCTGTCTGTCTATCCGCGGCTTAGCTCAGAGAATCATAGTACTAGAAAGCTGTATTTTGGTATGGGTACCTATACATTAAACACGCCGGCCGGCCGACAAAGTGGTAAAATAATATCATGATAAATATGTTTTTAAGGTATCTCTCCTTCCTACACGTAAAGTGGGGATAATTTCCTACGTTATGGGGTATCGTGTGGGTGTGTGAAAACTATTTTTTTGACTCAACAATCCTTTTGCGAAATATTAAGCTTTAAAGTGCTAATTTTTGTCATACTCAAGTGTTTTTTTTGGGTGGGAAATTATCAAATAACTTCTCCCGCTCTGGGAGGACCGAGAGGGCGTGTCAGACTCTTACTGACTAAAACCTACCCGTGTTCTTTCAGTCGCCATATTGCCGTGGCCACGACCTCCCTTTCGGATTTCTTCGCAACCCCGGCAGGCAAGTGTTGTCCCCCTGCCAGCGAAATGGTTGTTTTTGGATTTGTGAAAAAATCACGGCAGTAGTATACCTATAATAACTAAGTTAAAGGGAACGTATAACGAAGTTAAAAGGAAAACTATCACAACGAAGTATGCTTTACAAGTAATAATATGCCAACTTACATTTGCAGTTGGAATGTATGGGAGAACATGTTTTGCAACTACAATGTTAAAGTTTGTTCTTGGGATAAATTGATCTCAACTACGGAACCTTTAATTGTGCGTGGCCCACACGCTTGGCCGGTTTTTAAATTTGAATTTGACGTATTGATCGATGTCATGTTTTTTTGATAGAAAAAAAAATAGGTCATCGCCGTCAAATCATAGTCAAGTGCGTTGGTAGCATAAAATATTTTCGAACGCTAAAACTACGAACTATCGCAGGTCTACTCCCTAAACACGAAATCGAAGATTCGGCGGAAGTTACATGCGGAGTATTTTGGGGCCCGATCAACGACGACACAATTAATTGACAGTCTGTTGTCCTTACATCCAATGTTTTTGCCCGTTCAAAAAAGTTAATTATTCGTGTGTACTCGCTGGTTGAGGGCAAGAAAGGCCGATCGCGGCGCAGCCCACTCCTGCAAGCGAGGATTGTTGAGCTGCAGGGCTCACCATCCTCGTGCATATATTTCCCGGTTGTTCCCACAGACATCGAGAGAAAAGGAGTCTAATCAGTGCCGAAGGAAGAGCGTTGCAGTTGAGCAAGACTATATATAAATCTTAATTTCGACATCTTCCAGGTTTCCGCGCTGCAAAAGGCCTCAGCCCAGAATTTTGGCGGGCTGGAGTTGTATTTAGATGTTACAGAGAAACATGACCAAAACTAAACTTGTGTGGTGTGATAATATGTTTATGTAAATGTTCTGTTATCACTAGAAATAAATGATATACCTACTCGCCTATTATTATTGTTCCACCAACATGATGCAGTATTTCAAAAGCATTAAAAAAACGAAAGTTTTCAAAGGTTTTTATTTTGTTCAATGTAAATCTTACATAACAAAAAAAATACTATACATAAACAATACATTATACATAATATTCACAAGTTTACACGAATAGTCGGCGTCATGTAGGTATTGAGCGCTGTCTGCGAGCTTATGAATCACCATTTCACCTCTCGTCCAAAGTCTTCATGAATTTCGATAGATGTTTGTAAGTACAGCAGCGTTTGCAGTACCCAGTACCACACTCTACGAAAACCACACTTCTTCTTTTTCTCGATATTAATAAACCCTTGATGTCATTGTGGTAGTCATCAGGTCACTTATTGCATTGTTATTTTAGTCATTCTGTTTTTGTATAATTACTTAATTTATGTAGATAGCCAAAGTAAACAAACAATAAAATTGACTTTAATTTGACTTGACAAATAAATCGTTGACATTGACGATCGGTATCAGCCATGCATTCTGCTTTAGCAAATATGTACCAAGGAGAGCTTATTTAAATGTTAATAATAATAAAATTTAAATGGAGTTACGATCAATAATGATGATATTAATATTGATATCTACATGTTTATGAAATACATATAAAAATGTTGCTCAAAACCTTTAAAACAATTAACAGCCATTTTTAATAGGTACACTCTTCATCTTTGGTTGCATTTAAAAAGTAGCATCTTTATGTGGAATGGATTGTTTCGCGCGACGTAAATGGCAACATTTTTGTCCTTTGACTCGTGATGTACATGTACGAACGACTTTCAAGTAGTGAGAATACGAGTATCTGGATAATACCACCGTTCTAAAAGTGACTTTGGTAGACGAGCGACATTGCCGAATGCGACAAGTACGAGTGCAAACGCGAAAATTGGCCTCCTGGGACCACCTTCTCATCACAAAATTAGAGAATTCTAAAAATAATTTTCAAAATTACGTTTTACAATTAGGTCACAAGATGGCGCTACTGTACACTGCTAGATCGCGTTATCGTTGTCGCTTGCCAAATAGATCCCGTCGAAGATTTTGTGTGACTGAACTTTGTTAGGTGTAAAGCAGCTTCAAAAATAAAGTCTCGTGTTTAACAGATAGTAGTTGGTTAATTTTGGGTTAGTTTATTTCTGTTTTATTATCGTCTTGCCATGCTTTAAGTAACCTACAGTGGCAGTTGGGTTTTTTTAAAAGTTGGTTAGGCATATTAATTATAGGAATTTAAACTGACATGGTTATTTTCACTACTAAAGTTCTTTAAAACGGGATATTTATCAAGTTTTTTTTAACAAAAGTATCCTATTTTAAATAAAAAACATGGTAAATATCCTGTTTTAAATAACTTTAGTGGAATATTAATTGTTGTAAAAAGTTTGTGCTCGCGAGGTCTACTGTTCACAGAACTACTAGTTACAGAATAGCCCACTACATCTCCCTCCTTATGACCAAACAATAGTTAAACAAATATACTGCACTTAAACATTGAGATATTAAAACTAAAAACTAACATAAATTATATATCTTTACTTCCCCTTAAAAAAAAATTACTTCACAAAATTGCCATGCCTAATTAAAAACAAAATTACATTTAGTAGGTAACTTAACTGTTAAAATTTTCTATTTGGCACATTAAACTATGCACACTATACATATACATAAATCATCAAAGCCATAACGTACTCATTGGACTGGCACAGGCAGGCGAGCCGTACGTCTGCAGCAGTCCTGGTGATACAGCCCTACCATCTGACAATAAATCTGCACCGTACGGTGAAAAAGTAACCACGTCATCGTCCCATGTGTCATAGGAATGTTGTCTTACACTATAATAGGGCCTAATGTTAGCATCAACGTTATTTTTATTCTTGTTGGTATGCAAAGGTAAGTTCATAAGATGTTGAAGATTTCAATACTCAATACTCAATATCTTTATTGCTTTACCATAATGTGTACTTAGGTGGTAATTATATAATTTAGATCATTATGGACCCTGTAGGGCACAGCAAAAAGGGTAGGAGAGAGGAAGCCCTGTTTTAGGAGATCATTGTTTTTGTGGGAACAAGTTTTAACATACATATAATCAAAGTCAGGAGATCGCGAATAAGATACCTACTAACATTTCGCTTAACTATTATTATTTATGTTTTATCTGTAAAAAGTACTTAAATTTAGATTATTTACACAATGGGCGGTCTTATCGCTAAATTCCTCTGACGAGAACTGTGTCCCATTATCAGTAATAATTTTACTAGGTATACCAAACCGACTGAACATACATTTCATTGCAATTATAACCGAACTACTAAATAAGTTACCTAATGAAGCCACCTCCACGAATTTCGAATAATAGTCTACTACTAGTAAATAATGTTTTCTTTGAAAGTCGAAAATATCAGCTGCTAAAACCTCCCACGGACGCGTAGCTATAGGGTGTGGGCGCAACGGTTCGTGCGGGTTGTCAGCACGGTACCGCTGACACGTCTCACAGTCAACACGACACTCGCAATATCAGAGGTCATACCCGGCCACCACATCACTTCACGTGACCTTCTTTGATATTTTTCAACACCTAAATGCCCTTCATGTATACGCTGCAGCACATATACAGCGCAACATAGCATGAATTACGACCCGCTCATTTCTAAATAATATGTCGTTAATAACATGCAATTCGTTAAGCACATTCCAATAAGGCTTAACTATGTCCTTTGCATCACTCTTTTTACTAAGCCACCCTTTTCAGTAGTAATAACAAACATCAGCTAATACCTGATACTTACTAGTTTCATCCCTAATTTTGGACAACATTTTAGGAGTTGCTTCCACATTTTCAATCAACATAATTAACAGCTACATCTTCTTTTTAACTGCAGACCTTGACAATGTGTCAGCAATAAACAATAACTTACCAGGTTTGTATTCTTGTTTCACAGAATAATGTTGTAATTTTAACATAAGTCTTTGCAAACGATCTGGTATTTCATTTAACTGTTTTTTAAATATTGATTCTAATGGTTTATGATCACTTTCTACTATAACTTTAGAATGACCATATATGTACTGATGAAAACGAGTACATCCAAAAACCACAGCAAGCAGGTCTTTTTCAATTTGTGCCCAACGTTTTTCAGTAGGAGTCAGAGTGCGTACCGCATAAGCCACTGGCTTCCCATCTTGCAGCAAGCAAGCTCCTAACCCTTGAGACCTTGCATCTACTGATACTGTGACTGGCTCATTTGGCGAATAAAACATAAGTACCGGTGCATCACTTATCAAATTTTTTAGAGTACTAAAAGCATTATCATGAGTATACACCACTTAATAGGTAATAGGTAAAACGGGCTGGTATCCGCAACTCCACGTCAAGCGCGTATTTTGCGTACGGGTGGGAAAATCGGTTATTCGATCCACCCCAGCTCCTCAAAGAAGGCCAGCAACGCCTTGGTGTCACTGACAATCTCACGTAAGGTACCTGGGTTACCGAAGTAGTTGGCCCTGTATGTGGCGACCACCGGGCAGTTTAACAGCACATGAGCTGCTGTCTCGTCGTCCTCCATGCAGGCTCTGCACAGCGGACTGTCTGTGACTCCTATGACAAAGAGGTGTTTATTAAATGACCCATGGCCAGTATACACCACTTAAATTCTATGTCTTTCTTCGTTAATTCTATAAGTGGAACTGAAATTTCAGAGTATCGTGGGATAAATAATTAGTAACATCCAGAAATCTTTCTAACTCTTTTTTCTTTTGGCTGTGGCATTCCTATTAAAGCTTTTACACGACTTTAATCGGGCTTCATACCGTTAGTATCAAAGACATGACCTAAAAATTTGTGCTACTTGCACCAAACACACATTTTTCTTTATTAAACTTTACACCACAGGCTTTGGCTTATCTTAAGACTTTACTTACCATTTCATCATGTTAGATTTTATTTTTTCCCCAGATTAAGATATCATCGATATAAATTTATACTCCTTCCATCTTGAAAATTTTATACATTTCATTATGAAAAATCTCTGGGGCACAACTAATTCCAAATGGCAATCTCACAAATCTATATCGCTCAAATGGTGTTGAACAAGTTCAAAGCTTGGAGCTGTTCTCATTTAATTTGACCATCCAAAACCCACTTTTTGCGTCACATTTTGAAAATTATTTAGCACCTGAAAGATTACTGGCTATCAAATGTAGGTAACTGAAAATTACTTCGCTTAATTGCTCTGTTCAAATTTTCAGGGTCTAAGCAAACACGCAAAGTTTTATTTGGTTTTTCTACCACAACAATACTTGAAACCCAATCAGTTGGCCCATCTTCTTTTTTAATTATCTCTAGTTTTTCCATATTTCCTAACTCACTCTTAAGACGAGGACGCAGTTTTAAAGGTACTTTTCTAGTAGCTGTCACAACCGGTGGCACAGATTCATCTATCTGTATCTCACATTTGGCAACCAATTCCATTGAAAATTGATTCATCATTAAATAAAACCACAAATAGAGAATTCCTCATTTTTCAAAATTAGTTTTAAATTCACACAAGCTCTTAATCCTAATAAATTATTACAGTCCACATCAAAACATAAATCTTTTGTATAGTTTTAAATTGTTTATGCTGTAACAATGCCTCAAAGTATCCCACCACTGGTAATTGTTTTTTACTTATTTCTCTTAAGACAGTATTACATTTTTTAAGAGAATTTATCATAAATCCGCTTTTACTAAAGCTTTTTAGTGGCATTACTGAAGCATCAGCACCGCTATCTAATTGAAATTTTACACTGACACCGTTGACATCAATAATACAATGCCAGGACTCAAATGAATCATTAGATGCCTCTATTGAAATATTATACATAAGTAGCTCATCATTATTACAGTCCTCACCCTCACTATTCTCGCTACTGTATTCCTGCACTTCCCGCACCATTCTAGACCGACAACACTAAGCAAAATGTCCATTTTTGTCGCATTTATAACATTTGACATTTAATGCTGGGCAGTGTCCATCTATAATATGGACAAATCCACATCTATCACAAAGTCGTTGTTGCTGTTCTTGAGATGTGCCAAATGATCTTCGATCAAGTTCACCATTTTTACCTGCATTAGCTCCTGAGTAAGAACCATTTCTCTGACGTGCACCACTTCCATCAGCACGAGCGCTAAAATTCCGAGTATTGTAACGGGCATTACCTCGTCGCAGTTGTTCCATTGCAACGCTGCTCATTTCTGGAACAATTTTGCCGGACGAACTAACTGCTGCTTGCCTTCCAGCACACTCTGCTGCTCTACAACGTGACTCGCTTCCTCCAACGTGCACTTCGTTTTAGCTAGCAGTCGCTCCCTCATATGATTATCTTTTAGTCCCCTGATCAATTGCGTTAGAATCAGACTACTTTTCAAAAAAGCAAACTCACGATATTTACTGTTGGCATTGAATTGACCCAAAAAAAAAATCTTTAAGTTATTTTCATTTTGGTAAGTTTCAAAGAACCTATGCCTCTTAAAATTTATATTACTTCTTGGATCACAATATTCTGCAAACTTTTGAGTTATGACTGTGAAATACTTTTATCTGATTCGTAAATATCTAACTCATTAAACAATTCTCTTCCATATTTTCCAATAATATGCATAAATAGTGCACATTTTACCTCAGATGTTGTTTTGTTTTTTCCTGATGCCACCAGAAAATGGTCGAATCATTGATGTAAATCAATGGGTCGAATGCCATCTTCCATTCTCTCCAATTTTGTGCAAGATTGCCTTCTTCTTGTAACGGCGCCGCCCGGCTGTCGTATCGCCGCGTAAACATTTTTTAATTTTTTTTCCTCAATTATTGCTCAATCCTATACACTTTTAAGCTCATTTGAGTACTATTTCCACTACAATTTAATTACACCTGACACCATAATAGTAGTACGTGTTTGAATCAGAATCAAACGACCATATATAAAAATGTACTCTGTGCTCTGTGCAAACGACATGTTGGAAATGACTGGTGAATTCTGTAAACATTATCAATTAGTCTATGACACTAAATGCTATTATTATAGAATAGTCCACTACATCATACAAACTTTAATCCCCTATTTTTAATCCCCCTTACTGATTATTTTTCAAACAAAAAGTCAGTCTATGTCTTTCCCCAGGATGCCATGATATCTCGTTGCCTATTGAAATCCATCAGTGGTTTAGGCGTGAAAATGTAATATACAGGCAGGTAGAGTTACTTTCGGATTTATAATATTAGTTTGGATAAAACCTTTTAGGTACATCAACTTTTCATGGGTATTACATTATTTATTGTTACTTAATCTATGGAAGTTACAAGTCAAGTTGAAATTTCAAATTCGTTTAAATAAAACATAGTTCACTTATGATAGAAAATGAAAACCGTGTGAAAATAAACAATTATTATTTTAGAAATAAAGTTTATCAGAATAGAAGTGTACAGTGACAACCCTGAGGCCCCACTCCCCAGAACATGGAAAGAAGATTCCATTCAATTGTATCTCAATTTAATGCACTGTTTAAACAAGTAAAACCTTCTTACCGGATCTGTATAAGATCGGTTGTTCTATCATATAAAATAATCGGCGAAGGAAGCTCAGAATCAGATGAACCTCCCATATTTCTTTTTCACGGCCTTCTAGGCGGTAAGAAACAATTGGAGGGCATAGGAAAGACAATACTAAATATGACACGAAGAACTGTGGTAGCCGTAGATTTGCGAAATCATGGCGATAGCCCACATGTAAACTCTCATAAATATGAAGACCACGTAGTAGATATAATAAATTTATTTAAGAAGCTAGGAGTTGAACAAGCAAGCGTCATTGGACATAGCATGGGAGGCAAAGCAGCCATGTGTTTAGCCTTAATGGAGGTAAATTCCCAATAACAAATATTATATTTAAAGATCAATTTATTTTGAACTGCTTCTTCATATCTCAACATGACATCAAAATAGGTACATGAAGCTATGACGCTGCGAAGGTTAACTCAATCTGTAGCTCTAGCATTTAAGTTAGTGATCAAGGGCGTCGCCAGCCAATGGCCCAGGGTGGGCAAGTGGATATATGGAGGATGGGAAAAGTATGATTTGTAGGTACAGTTAAGAGCACATCAAGCTTTACACTTGTAGTGCGAGTTTTACCTCTATGGCGCACAATGGGGCCAAAATCGACGCCGGGGGACATTTGATTTTTGACAAATCAGTTTCAACTCTGTAGTCCCGATAGGACTGGGCCTACCACCAACACATAGATACGAATATTACGTCCTCGGACTCCGGATTAGACCCTGTTTAGGAGATATGGAACTTTAAAAAACCAAATAAAAGTCGTCCAAATAAACAAAATTTGCTTTATAAATATGTAGTTTCTTTACATTATTATGCCTTGTATTTGACAAAAAAAAAATCTGGGGGCAGCTGCCCCCTTTGCCCCCCCTTGACGACTCCCTTGTTAGTAATTATCAGAGAATATCAGAATGGTGGCTAATAAGCTGGATAAGAGTGGCTGAAGATCGGGTTACAAATAACGTGCGATTAGGAGCACTAGATGTTTCACAGTCAGTCAGACCATGTGGATCCACAAATAAGATCATGTGTAAAACTTATTGATGCGTGGGAAAAACACGCGAGCCGGTTTTCGCAGCTCTTCTATTCTAATCTGACCTAACGTAAACGTAATGCTAGCGAGCACCCTTTCTCCCAACGCATCAATTAGTTTTACACATGATCTTATTTGTGGACCCACCCGGTCTGACTGGCTGTGAAACGTCTGGCTTTTTAGAAAAAAATGTTTTTTTTACATATTCTGCTACCATACAGTAGGTACAAAGGTTTACATACCTACTTGATGAAATCCTGACAATAATGTTTTCAGAACAATCTGTTGGATTCGCGGGTACAAGTATTATATAACTAGCTTTTGACCGCGGCTTCGCCCGCGTGGATGTCGGAAAATATCCCACGGGAACGTACTACCGAGATTACATAACTAATAGCCGAGGAAAAGGCCATTGACTCCTACCGCTGCGCCCGCGTTGCAGTCAATCATAATTATTTTGTCACGCGTAATTTTGAATCTGTGATATATTTTAAACCATTCATCTAAATGATATCATGTCAAGGCATATTTTAATCTGAATGAAATGCCCAATTTAAATAACATGTTCTATTGTATAAGGATTAATATAATACCGATCAAAATAGCTTCGGAAATAACAATGAAATTTGTATCAAATTCTGGAAGATAATAATGGTTACTGTGGGTCATCCTTAGAAGACTTATGCCATCGCGGACTTTTTTGTTGAACTTTTTAAGATGAACTATCCTACAGACCATAAATTTTATGTGACTTTTACGATTTTCGCGGTGCTCGCCAATAAAGCTCCCAGTTGGCATGATTTTTTCCGACATCTTCAACAATAATCGTCAAATGTCAGCCAATTTACACAAAACATTAATGAATTATACACAAAGACCTTCCGCATGAATTACATTGTCAATTGGTAAAAACCGTTTGAAAATCCGTTGGGTAGTTTTTGAGTTTATCGCGTTCAAACAGACAGACAGACAGACGCGGCGGGGGACTTTGTTTTAAAATATGTTAGGATAAGGATGTAAGGATACAAAATATGAAAGCAGGTAAATGCAGTTATTACCGATCCCGTTAGGAAATTTTTGAAATCAATGGCAATTATTAATAGTTTTTTAAAAAGAAGGTTATCATAGAATAATTAATTATTGAAGTGAAAAAGTTGATTGTTGCTATTGCCGACCCATAGCAACGGCTATGAAGCTATTATGACATGAATATTTACTGTTATTTTATGTTACTGTAGCTGTTAATTTTAATTACTGTATTGACCGTGGTGAGTTTCTTATGAAAACAATAAAATAATACCATTATTTAAATCGGTTAGAACATCAGACCCTACTAATTATTGACCTATTTCAGTGTACCTTTAGTAATTTTTTTTAAAAACTTATTTTAGACCAAATGCAAAGATTTTTTATAAACATAAATTACTACATAACAAACAAGTTCTGTTTAACAAGGGATCGTTCGACTACTGATGGAACCGGTGTTGAACTTTTAGGACATATTTATAATGCCTGGGAGGATAAATGCGATGCTTTAGGCATCTTTTGCGATTTGTCTAACGCATTCGATTGCGTTCTTCATGGAACATTAATCAGGAAACTGCACCACTACGGAACCCGGTTCCTCTCTCTGGATTTTGTTACTTCATACTTAAGTGATAGGATTCAGAGAGTTGATGTTAACGGAAAAAGATCACCAGGATCTATAGTAACAATGGGGGTACCCCAGGGCTCAATTCATCTCATGGCGGAATGGAGAGTGCGATTGTCGCAACCCAGCGCTGGGCACGCCACAATTGCGGCGATGAGACCCCTCTTTGAGGGGTGGCTAGAGAGGCGCCACGGCGTCCTCACCTTCCGCCTGACGCAGGTCCTCACCGGACACGGCTGCTTCGGGAGGTTCCTGTTCAGGATAAGGCGGGAGGAAACACCCGAGTGTCACCATTGTGTGGATCGGCCTGAGGACACGGTGGAGGTCTGCCCGGCTTGGGCGAAGCAACGCCGTGTCCTCGTAGAGGCGATCGGCGGCGGTGATCTCTCGCGTCCGGCCCTGGTTCAGGCCATGGTACGGAGCGAGAGGAAATGGTAGGCCGTCACCTCCTTCTGCGAAGCGGTAATGCTCGTGAAGGAGTAGGCGGAACGCGTGAGGGAGAGGCAAACTTCGCGCCCTCACGCCCCTAACCGCCGCAGGAGGAGACGCCCGGGGCGGGAATCGCGAGCCGATTTCCGGCCACCGTAGGCGCGGGCTTGCGGACGGTGAGCAATGGGTAGCTCGCCGTCCGAAAAGGACCAAGCCCGGTTCGACGGCGCGTTGTGTACCACGCGCGCCTCAAAGAGATGTCAGCAGAATTGACGGGGTCCGCTAGAGCCAATGCCTGCCGGGGGTTCGAAGAAAACCGATAGGGAAATCGTAGCCCCCGGCAACAGGGCAACCGAAGCAACACGGGTGGGTTTTAGTAAGTAAGAGTCTGACACGCCCTCCCGCTCCGCCCAGAGCGGGAGAAGTTATTTGATAATTTCCAACACAAAAAAAAAAAATGGCTCAGTTAATGGCCCATTTTTGTTTCTTATTTATATTAATGACTTGCTTACCTCATAAAGGATAATCATGATATAATGTTGTTTGCAGACGACACTTCATTTTTATTTAAACTCTAACGTCAGCAGCCTATTACTAACATTGTAAATAGCGCCCTCGCAAAAGTAGTTAATTAGTTTCATGTTAATAACCTACGTCTAAACGAGAATAAAAGTAAATGTATTAAGTTTACGACTCTTCATGTTATGTTAGGTTTGGTTTACTGCCAAACAAATATCAACATTGCGTTTCTTAAAAACATAACCTCAGATGCGTACCTGTTCAATGAGGTTAAAAACTGAAAGCTCATAGCAGATGGCAGCACAGTTGTACGTCTTTATAAACCGCCATTGTTTACTTTTGTGTCGATCACAAATTATAAGAAAACTAGATAAATGTGTATGAGACTTGCAAGTGTAGCACTATTAATAGACGAGGTAAGGACAGGGGAAGCGTCTACCACTGGTAAAAAAGCAGTTTTAGTGGAAAAGTCAATAAATTATGAACGTTTTATAATTTATAGGTTATTTTGTGTTTGTTGACTTTAGGTTCGTTTTTTGTTAAAGACTGGAGGCGTATGATAGAACTAACCTGGGGGCCTACCACAAGCTCATAAAGCAGTATTATTTTAATATTACTTCAGTGTGGGAAAGAGATGAAGCTCTACAGGATGTATAGCTCCATCTCTTTCTCTCACTGAAGTAATATTAAAATAATACTGCTTTTGAGCTTGTGGTAGGCCCCCTGATCAGAGTTGAAAACCAACGGCTTGATCTTCCAGACTGAAAAACCTCAGAGATAGCATTTCTAGCACTGATCTAATATGATAATATAAACACACTCATACTTTACTGTAATTTACATAATATCACATCACAAGTACCTGTATGTAATGAAAACAGACTTAGTTCTCTTGGGAGCATCACCTATAAATCACTTTCTCCCATAAAAGGCACATTGTCTCGATGAAAAATCGGATTATTTACGTTGTTGAGCAGATTTTTTTTCCAACGTATGAAACTATGGATTAGCAATCTGTTTCAAATCGAAACAGATTGTGATTGTGTTGTATTACATAGTAACTTTTTATCCCGGTAGTACGCTTCCGGGGGATAATTCCCGACCTCCACGCGGGCGAAGCCACGGGCAAAAGCTAGTAAGTTACATATATGAAGTTAATAATGGCACTAGCATTTCAAATGCTAGCGTGTTCATTCACTAATTTGGTGTTATTTATAGTTTACAGAGTCTTAAATTAATTTAATTGAGATTCTTTTTTTTTTAGCCACTTCGAATAACTGGCTTATTAGTAGTTGACATTTCTCCTGTTACGACGTCGAGGCACTACAGAGACGATTTCCCAAAAATATTAACCGCTATGAAGGCTGTGAACTTTAAGAACCCGAATAAAATTAGTATCGCAAAAGATGAAGCCAAGAAACAGTTGAAAGACGTAACCCCAGATCGTCACCTCTTTAACACTATTATTGAAAATATAAGGATAAAATCTGACAACACTATTGGTTGGAAGGTCAATATCGATGTCTTATTGAATGATATTAAAAATATTGCTGATTTCCCTAAATTATCTCTGAAAAATAAGAAGTACTTTGGGCCGACACTTTTAATCGGTGGTCAGTTATCTGAATTAATTCCGTAAGTTGAACTTTCTTGTAATTTTTTTGCTTAGCTCTAGGGCCCTAGGCTGTTGGTACTTAGACCGTTAATTTCTTTACTTTAGTTTCAGTAAAAGTAAAATTGCGTCCATAAACAGCTTGTGCTTGCCAGTCACAGTGCACGGAATCTTCTCTCACGCCGCGCCGGCATCGGCAGCGTGTAGAGACGGCAGTACTACTAATAAAATTGGCACGAGTACTCAATTTGTCACGGACCGCCTTCGAAGCAGTCAGTTTCATAATACGTCATTTGTGGCATAGTGCGAGTAAACCGTGACACGCTTGATTTGTATGGAAATTGTTTACAACGCCGCCGTCTCTAGCAGCGGCCGCCGAAGCCTCTCCGTGCTCTGTGTTGCCAGTAATGAATATGAAGTTCCCTTAAATTGTCTTACCAGTATATTGACTAAGGGTTAAAGAAAATGGACACATACAAAGCTCTCTGCAATCTAATTACTTTACGAGTAGGTGCTAAAAAGTTTAATTTAATCCATATATGTTTGATTACAGACCCGACGATTTAACTGAAATTCGAGCATTGTTCCCGAAAGCTGTAATAACTTATATTCCCAAAACACACCACAACGTTTATATAGACGACCCCAGATCGTTTTTGGAAATTGCGATCTCTTTCATCAGGACCCATCACTACTTGCGTCAATTTAAACCTAAACCGAAAATAACTAAATAAATACTAACGTTACCTATGTTGGGTGTACCTGCTACAGGTGCACCCCTGCCCAGCCTTCAAGGAAACAACGCGTGATATTGTGTGTGTGTGTTACCTTTGGTATCCATTTTACGTGTTTAAAAATACAATTACATAAAATGATTTCCATAATTTTATTTACGTATAAGTACTGTCCTTACAGAACAACACGAAAAAGAAGAGTCAATTGCAATTCCTTTATGTACCTAATACGTAAATTCGAACTACTTAGGGCAGTGGTCGGCAAACTCATTAGTCAATAGAACCAAATATCAATACTATATTTTTTTTTACGTAGGGCATCTTGTAGTTGACCTCTGAGATCATGACTACTTAACCGGGCTTTCCTGTGGGTGCCTTAAGTTACTACACTTAAAACCTTCAGCCAGGTGTTATTCAACTATGCTAATTAAAACTAGGTGAACGCTTGCTAAGGGCACCCCCTGTGGGGTACGAACCTCTGCTTAGGGCGTCAACCGGAGGGAGGACATCAAGGATGGGACGGGCTGGTTCAATACTATAACGACTAAGATTTCTTATGAGAGCCAATCCTTTCTGTGTGGCCAAACTGTCTCAATTTATGTCATATGTTTATTTAATCCTAAAATCTTCCATCCTCTTTCAACGCTTCCTAAAATTAAGAGCCTATGCACACCACGTTTTTTAAACGCGCCGTCGACGCGCGTTTGTAGCGATACAGACGCGATACGCACGCGAGTCAGACGCAGCCTGTAGACCTTCTGTAGGACAAAAGCGCGCCGTCGACGCGCGTTTCTAAAACGCGCGTCGACAGCGCGTTTAAAAAACGTAGTGTGCACAGGCCCTTACTTGCTAAGAAACGCTTCCTAAAATTAACTTGCTAAGAAGTAGGATGCCTTCTAGATAATCCATCATCACTATCCAATCATCATCATTATCGGCTGATAATAATATGATGAAGGCATCTTACTTATTAACAACCTTGGAAAACTTTGAAAGGTGCAGTAAGTGACAAATTTTCGATGTCCTCTGTTAATTTTTAGTGCAAATACTTCGGAAATAAATCTTTGAAATTTGGTTTGAATTTTTAATAAAACTTGATATCTTGCTAAATGACTGAAACCCCGACCTCCGTGCGTCTACGCTCGCAGTCATGGACAATAAAAAAGCCGCACTCTATAGGCCAAAGTTTGCTGACCACTGACATAGGGGAAAGGAAGACAGACCCTGCAGGATCGTGGGTCCTCTTAATCATTTTAAGAGGAATAACGCCATCTCTGAATGAGTGGTGTCATGAGGAAGCTCTCTTGATCAGCGTACTCAACGCCGCCATCCACGTTACCGAAAGTTTGTTTTTCCATGTTCTGATATAAAATTGAATATTTTCAATTGGGTTTGACGCATTTGGTGTACATCTCAACTTGTACACCATGCTCAAATGGTGAACTTAGCAACTGGTGCACTTCTCATATGGCACACTTCACAACTGGTGCACTTCTCAATTGGTGCACTTCGCAAAAGGAGCACTTTTTAAGATGAGTGGAGATTTGGAAAAATTGTCTAAAAATGAAAGAATCTTTGGTTTTGCGTAGGTAATTTTCTTAAAAATACAATGAACAAAATAATTTTAAATTAACTCTACATAATCACTATAACATTTTTATTTTTTTCAAAAATAAAAAAAAAGTCACTCGGAAATAATAAAAAATATAATTATGTAAGAAAAATTTAGATTTACAGCAAAAAGTTATCATAATAAAGACATGATATAATATCATATCAATAACCTTTATAATATTATGATTTAAACTGTACAGGTATAAAAAAGTGTATAAGGGTATTTTTATTATTTCCGAGTGACTTTTTTTATTTTTGGAAAAAAAAAATGTTATAGTGATTATGTAGAGTTAATTTAAAATTATTTTGTTGATTGTATTTTTAAGAAAATTACCTACGCAAAACCAAAGATTCTTTCATTTTTAGACAATTTTTCCAAATCTCCACTCATCTTAAAAAGTGCTCCTTTTGCGAAGTGCACCAATTGAGAAATGCACCAGTTGCGAAGTATGCCATATGAGAAGTGCACCAGTTGCTAAGTTCACCATTTGAGCATGGTGTACAAGTTGAGATGTGCACCAAATGCGTCAAACCCTTTCAATTGACCTACAGCTTGTTATGACTTAAGAAAATTATGGTGAAGGGTGGGCGTTTTTGGGGGATTGTCTTATGTAATTTTGACGTTCGAAAAGTGCTGATTCTCAGCCTAATTTGAATAAATGACTTTTGAATTTTGAATTGAATTTTATGCACTGGCGGTCTCTGTATGCAAAGTGACTTGAATTTTAACAAACTATGTG
Source organism: Agrochola lychnidis (assembly GCA_963680765.1). Taxonomy (NCBI): domain Eukaryota; kingdom Metazoa; phylum Arthropoda; class Insecta; order Lepidoptera; family Noctuidae; genus Agrochola; species Agrochola lychnidis. The sequence goes on along the minus strand of OY796868.1, from coordinate 7,558,693 downwards.
GACGAAAGTGATACGCATTAATAACAATTAAGAGTTAACGTTAATGTGGTATGCCAATCGGCAAAACGGACCCAGGTAAAAGTAAGGACCAGAGAAATATGACGAGATATAAAAAAATATGTTTTTGTCAATTGCTTATCAGTGAACCCAAAACACCTAAGAAAATAAAATAACCGACTTCGAAAAAAACACTACATAGTGAAAAGTAACTCGGAAGTCGGTGGCAAATAAAGAAAATACAAAATCAAAGACAGCGATTTCCGATTTGACTTTGTACCTAGTGTTTTTAGAATCAAATGAGTGATAGGTTCAATGTTCAAATTATGGGCAAATTGTGCTTGCGCTGGCTGTGTCGAATATGATGATGAGACAGTGTTTCTCTGTGATATAATGTTCTGACAGCTTTTTCGAATGGAATCTTATAATTAAGCGCTGTTCCTTCGTACAAAAAAAATAAAACAAGATCATCATCATCTGCCTAGCCTTTTCCCAACTATGTTGGGATCGGCTTCCAGTCTAACCGGATGCAGCTGAATACCAGTATTTTACATGGAGCGACTGCCTATCTGACCTCCACAACCTAGTGACTAGGTAACACGATACCCCTTGGTAAGACTGGTTGTCAGACTTTTTGGGCTTCTAACTACCCGTAACGACTGTCAAAGATCTACAAATGACAGCCGGGACCAACGGCTTAACGTGCTTTCCGAGGCACGGAGGGGACTTGGTATGTAAAGATGGTCACCCATCCACGGACCAACCGCGGCAAGCGTAGCATAACCTGATCGATCGACCCGTGCAGCTGTTATTACTTAGCCACAAGCCCCTCAAAATAAAACAATATCAGTGAACCTTTATTCAAACTTTAAAACGGTGAAAGAAAACATCGTGATGAAACCGGCATGTCCTAGAACCAAAAAAAAAAATCGAAGACATGTGACATTTACCAACCCGCACAGAGCCCTAGTGGTGGTGGATTATAGCCCTTTCCCTCTCAAAGAAACGAGGCCCGTGTCCCAGCAGCTCCCGAACATTAAAAGCTGATTATTAAACCTTTGGCAGCAGGGGCAAACAGTACCATGACACCTTTAAGTTTAGGAGTTGAATACAAAGGTTATGATGGTTGGAGGGTTGCCGATATTGAGAGATTTCAGAAGAATTTGCAAAAATTACAACGGATTGCGAGAAGAGGTGTTTAACGTTTTGATGCACATTTAGCGATTTTTTTTTGTGAATTGCTTCACGCAGTTGACCTGCAGTTCCTATGTTATCAGCTGGTTAACCGAACTTTCCTGTGGAAGGCTTCCAGCCAGGGCAAAAAATAAAAAAACTTACAAACTAAGCGACTACACGTTATGGGCAACCCCTGTGGTGAACGGACCTCGGCCTATGGCGCCGCTGGGGAAGGACAGCAAGGGAGAGGCTGGATCATATGAAACACATTTGGCGTTAATAGAGAGGTATATTTAAGTGTTTTATGGCGTCATTGCTTTAAAATAGGTAACTTCACTATGAAAATGTTGTAAAAACACACTGGACACTGCACTGGTCGTGGACTGCCCATGTTAGTCAGGTCAGTCGTAAAATGCACTACATGTTCCATTCGTTGAAACGCCTCCAGAGCTTCTTGCTCTTGAACACCAAAATCTCCCTTGCTCTACGCTGAGAGACTACGCTGATGCCTGTTATTTGGATGCCATCGAGGAGCTTTTAAAAAAACTTGAACGTTTGCAAAACATCTGTGTTCGTTTTGTTTTTAACCTTAAAAAGTATTATCACGTTTCTAACTTTCGCAAGATACTCAAGTGGCTCCCTATTCGACTTCCCAGGAACTCTCGTATACTGCGTCTGCTATTTATTATCCATTACAACCCTAAAACACCATCATATCTGCAGGAACGCTAAGATCCATTAAACAAATTTAAGTAAATATATTGCTATTACATCGCAATATATCGGTTATTAGTCGAATAATTGTGTAATTTTATCGCATTTATAGGACACTGCCGCTATATGTAGACAATTTTGGTCTTCCTTAATTAAAATATTTTTTTTTCCTTTTCCATATTTTTTTTTCCATTTATTGTAATTCATCACGTAAATTGTTAATATTTTTCAAAAAAATACTGGTGCGCTGAATGAGATAATATATAGCTTGTAAAGTAATTAAATTAACAATCAGTTATACAACACCTAATTCAATAAATGTATTAAACCAGCATTCATAACGATTCAAGTTCAGTAACTGCAATATAAACGCTTCATCATCATCATCATCATCATTAGCCTATAAATGTTCCCACTGCTGGGACACAGGCCTCCTCTCTGTGAGAGGGAGTGGGCCGTAATCCACCACGCGGGCCCAGTGCGGGTTGGTAGATGTCACATGTCTTCGAATTTTCGGTTCTAGGACATGCCGGTTTCCTCACGATGTTTTCCTTCACCGTTTTTGAGAGCAGTGGTGATGAAATAATTTACACAAAGTAAAGCGCCTGTCTAGGTTCGAACCTACGACCTACAACTCGTAAGTCGCGGCCGTTACCACTGGGCCACCACTGCTCTCTAAAACGCTTAAATGCGTCTAATCGATTTAGCATGCTATTATAGATATTAAGATACTTTTCAGTAAATAGGCAGCTTTTTTTGATTACTCTATCTGTAGCCGAATAAATGATTCATTATTCGACTGTTTTGCTAGTTGGGATGTACCCTTACCTGGAGCACAAGGCCCGATGCGCTAGTGTCTATGACATTGCATCAAAGTGCATTCAAAAAATGTAGTTCCACAATTTTCCGCCGGATTTCAGTGGTGGCGCGGAGTCCATGTACTATAACTATGTACTTGGTAAGTACAACGTTCGCAACGAGGTCAGCACGCGTAGCATAACGACGGAATTTTGTCGACGGAAGAATAGACAAAATGACAGATAAACAATCACAATCTGTCATTTTGTCTATTCTTCCGTCGACAAAACCCGTTTCTATTGTGGACATGCTAAGCATGCTGGTCGTAATCTGTGGTCGCAAAAACTTGCGCTGTACTGTACACTGAGTTTTTGGGATGTTGTTAGGATAGAAAATAGTGTAAAACAATGCATGCTTGGTTTTACACTGTCCTATCCTCACAAAAAAGACCAGTGCTTACTGCGTGGTGGTCGAAAGACCTTGTTTTCGGCATTCTATGTTCACCCTTTTAAAGTTTAGGTAGAGTCCGCGCCACCACTGAAGTCCGGTGGGAAATTGTTGAACTACATTTTTAATCGACTTCTAAAAGGAGGAGGTTATGAATTCGAATGTTTACATTTTTTTTATAGAACTTCCGGCATAACTCCGTCATACATAGACGGATCTACAAAATTCTTTTTTTTGTTTGAAAAGGAGAAAATACTTCCGAGGTGGTCTCATTGTGATCAAGTTAGGATCTGATGATGGGATTCCGGAGAAAACGAGTGAACTGTTCAAATATTATAGGCATATAGCGCTATAGGTTTAGCGATTTGGGTACTTTTTATAGTAACTCGTGCAGTTGCTCTCGGAAACCACCATTTGGTGAAGTGAAACTGATGATGAAGACCACAGATAGGAACTATTCAATAATAAGTATTTCACGGGTTGCGATTCGATTACTTTAATATGGTTGCCAAGCAATTAATTCTCGTCACAATGCATATGGAGAAGTGGAGCTGATGGTGAAGTACCAGGAGAACTCCTCAACGATGAACGTCTCTGCATCAGGAAAAGCATTATTTTGTAAAAGGTGATGAGCAGTTGACATTTGGCTATTGACCCACAAAAAAACCAACTGACCAAAATTACCAACTGACCCACTAAAAAGCGAGAAATAAAAACTTTTTATTTAAATGCAATTTGATGCAATGACTTATACCTACGCTAGCGCCGCGTCTGTTTCACTTGAGTGGTAACGCGGACTCTGCACAATTTGCGACAATTTGAGCGTAGCCCTAGGTTCAATAAACCCCGAGATACAGTAGGTACTTCAAACTGGTAATTTTTCCGAAAAAGTTCTAAATTGTAGTTTTAGCCGTCTTCCGAGCAGGATATCGGTTATGATACTTATTTGCAAACTTTCTCTACCAAACCAAAAAGGATTTTTTTTAATCGGTTCACAATTGACGAAAATATCGATGGACATACCTACTTATAAAAAATAAAAACAGGTACAGACGAACATAGAATCTCTTACTTTTTGAAAGTCGGTAAAAAACTGAAAGAAGTCCGAAAATTTCGAGGTTTTTCGAGCACTACGCAGTTAGCACAGGTCTTTCGAAGCCGCAAACTTGGTCATTTATAATATACTATCATAACAATATCCCAAAAAATCAGTGTAGTCCAATTTTTGCGACCTTAAATTACTGGCCTAATAGTGCTTCAATGTAGAGGATCTGGTGCCCGACCGTCTCGTCCTCATCTTATGAGACTTTTTGTCAAATCGCACCTTCGACTATCGAATCGAAGGTGCTCTATCCTCCCCCCGTCCCATTCGCGCCGGAGTTCCTCAGGGATCCGTAGTGTCCCCTCTTATTTTTTCTGCTATTCACCAGCGATATCCCTATAAGTAAAAAGGCGCAGTTGGCTCTGTTCGCAGACGATACGGCCATTTACTACAGAGGCTTCGGCCCCGACTCGATAGCCGCCATTCTCCAAACCGCAGTCGATAAACTCGGCGCTTGGTTTAGGAAATGGAGGATTGAAGTCAATTCCGCCAAAAGCCAAGCGGTTCTCTTTTCGAAATCGTTTAAAAAGACTCAATCCCGTCTCCCCCGACCCATCACCATGCTTCCTTGGGAGAAGCGAGCCAAGTACCTAGGTGTAGTCCTCGACTACCATCTCTCCTTTAAAGAGCACATAACTCAAGCCCGCGCGGGAGCCGCATGGGTCCTTGGAAGGCTTCACTATATCCTAAATGCACGTAGCAAATTGTCACTACGGTGCAAATTGCGTATTTACACAACGTGCATTCGCCCAATCATGACCTATGCGGGTGCTTTTTTTGCACAAGCAAGACCCAGTCACATTCATAAGATGCAGACATTACAGAACCGTTGCCTTCGGAAGGCTTCGGGAGCCACCTGGTTTGTTAGGAATGAGATCCCCCATCTCGACCTAAAAATCCCCACCATCCAGCAATTTCTCAAACGCTCTTCCAAGTGTTACTTCAATACTGCCGCCAAACATCGCAACCCTCTGGTTGTCGAGGCCGCTAGTTACACTCCCTCTAGTGTCAATCGAACTCGCCGCCCTAAACGAATCCTTACCGACCCTGACGACCCCATTACCCTCCTCCGGGAGAGCAGTAGGGAAACCAGCACAGACGCCTCCCGTCATTCCGACCTCGCCGCCGAGGTCCTTTGCGATCGCGACCGACTCCCCGAGTAAATGATACTCCCCCCCGACCCTTGCTCGATAACGAGGTGCCAGCAGTTGTTGCAGCTGAGCACGTAGCTTTAAATTCCCCGACTAATAACCATGATCAAAACTTTAATCCAGCCCGTCTCATCCTTGATGTCCTCCCTCCGGTTGACGCCCTAAGCCGAGGTTCTTACCCCACAGGGGGTGCCCTTAGCGAGCGTTCACCTAGTTTTAATTAGCATAGTTGAATAACCTCTGGCTGGAGGTTTTAAGTGTAGTACCTTAAGGCACCCACAGGAAAGCCCAGTTAAGTAGTCATGATCTCAGAGGTCAACTACGAGGTGCCATACATAAAAAAAATACGTAGAGGATCTTTTGGCGCCTTTGTTAAAAATTGTATTGACAAGACAAGATGGCAGCGTTAGTTCCAATTTTGAACTATGTTGCGAATAAGTCCATGGCTGACCTTTATATATCATTGGTGCTGACACAATTTTTATGTCTACGGTGACTGGCACAGAACATATATACCTATATACTCTACGGTGACTGGCCTACACAGATACTATAAACAAACTATAGAGCCACTATTAAGCCGGGTGTTTACTATACGAGTACTCTCGGACCAAGTGCGCTCATACGAGCTAGATCGTGTAGGAGTCCACTTGGAATTTGGTTGACACGTTACGAGTTCAGCGTCAAAGTAGCATTTAATTTTGTCTCCTTGAACGCATCAAGATGACGACTGACCAGCTGCTGCGAGGTATAAGTAGAAGTTGTAGCAGATATGTTAATCGATCCACAACACTTTCTCCGCTTCATATAGTTCCACAACCCTACACTTCCACTTTTTCATAGTTGGCGCCATTTTGTTTTATAAAATGATCCAAGTGAACTTGTAAAAATAGAACCGCGCTCGAGTCCACTCTGATCTGATGCCGCTGTCCGAGTACGCTCGGATTACGTGTTTACACGCTGCGAGTAGCGTCCGAGTCTGTTTTTTATATTTCTATAGTCTGAGTAGTCATCCGAGTAGAATCCGTCCGGGAGTACTCGTATAGTGAAAACCCGGCTTTATGACATGGCGATTTTGACAGATATCGTGACGGACATTTTCTGCCCGATTAAATAGTACCAACTCTTCTGGCTTCGAACATCCAAAATTGACTTGCGTAATAAAACATTCTTTCCGTTAAACGTAAACCTATTCTTTCCTTACATCAGCACGAAAAAAAATAGCAATGCAGTACATTGGCTTATATCAATTGAATAGAGGCATTCGAACTCTTCAATCAAGTCGCTTCATCAGTTCGAATTTAAGAACTATTTTAACATCCTTCAAGGCACAGAAGTTGGCGCATACAATCTATGGTCCCAGTCCCAGTCCCGACAGATGCCCAATTTTTGTGCTCCATGACTGTCTTGGAACTAAAGAGAATTGGGAAAATATTTGTAAACAGCTAACATGTGCTTATAAATCAACTGTAATAGCAGTGGATGCTCGCAACCATGGAGACAGCCCTTATTGTGCCACCCACGACTACGAGGCATTAGCTTCCGATGTCTCGAAATTAATGTCTTATTTATCAATTAGTAAATGTATTATTATCGGCCACAGCATGGGAGGCAGGACAGGAATGCTTTTGGCTCTGAATGAGGTTGGAGATTTCACGTAACTTTATATATTAACTATTTTCTTAGTCCTTTATATATTAACTATTTTCTTAGTCCTTCTTAGTCCTTTTTAGGGTTCCGTAGTAAACAAGGAACCCTTATAGTTTCGTCATGCCCGTCTGTCTGTCTGTCTGCGGTCTAGCTCCGAGACCCTTAGTACTAGAAAGCTGTAATTTGGCACAAGTATACATATTAATTACGCCAACAAAGTGGTAAAACAAAATTATGAAAAAAATTTTTTTAGAGTACCTCCCATACACGTAAAGTGGTGTTTTTTTTTTTATCACATGATGTTGGATATCATTGGAAAGGTCCTTTAAAAACATTGTGAGTTTGTGAAAACCATTTTTGGATTCAGCTATCCGTTTGCGAAATATTAAGCTTTAAAGTGCTAATTTTTGTTAGAGTCAAGTGTCCCAGCTAAATGATTGGTTTTGGATGTGTAAAAAAAAATCTCAGCAGTACTTTATATAACGAAATTAAAAGAAAAACTATCACAGCTAAGTAGGCTCTACAAGTTAACGAGTAATAATCGACCAACTTAACTTTGCAGAACATGTTTATCAACTACAAAGTTTAGTTTGTTTTTGGGATAAATTCATCCCAACTACGGAACCCTTCATTGTGCGTGGTCCGACACGCACTTGGCCGGTTTTCATTTTGCCTTTGCCTCGTAAGTAATACAATGACAAATTAAGAAATACGAACGCTAGTGTAGAAGTAAGGTTTGTCGTCGTTTGCAAGCGTTTCGAACGTGAGGCATCGCCCATCCCCCGCTCAAACTGAGTAGCTTTACATAATGTAGACTAGAGAAAAGTTGATGAAGGCAAAGAAGAATACTGATGAATAATTATGATAATGATGCTCATTATCATCATTATTCAACAGAAAGACGTCCTCTGCTGGACATAGACCTCCGCCAGGCACAGCGACCGATCCGCATCCATGGATTTTCGCGATCTTCACTGGTCTTCAGTTCAATACAATACTCAATATTTATTTGTATTCCACAATGTGAGCTTAGGTAGTAGATTTTCCGCAGGAGGAGACGCCCTGGGCGTCCGGAATCGCAGGCCGATTTCCGGCCACCGTAGGCGCGGGCTTGTGGACGGTGAGCAATGGGTAGCTCGCCGTCCGGTAAGGACCAGGCCCGGGTTGACGGCGCGTTGTGTTCCACGCGCGCCTCAAAGAGATGTCAGCATAATTGACGGGGTCCGCTAGGGCATCGGCCCTAGCGGACCCCGTCAATTATGCTGACATCGGCCTGCCGAGGTTGCGAAGAAAACCGAAAGGGAGATCGTGGCCCCCGGCAACAGGGCAACCGAAGGAACACCCCAACTGGCAAAAACATGTGCTATAATAGTCGAGGCCACGTTTCTGTTTCAGCTCATAGTTCAATAATGTAGATGTAATAAGTCGTATAAAAAGGGAATAAACGTTTACTCAACGCGATTTGGGCGCAAATTATTCAGCTAATAGTGCTATAGCTGTGAAAGTCGTGTTACTGTTGAATAAGGAACATCATTGTGAAATAATTATCGAGTAAAAGCAAAACTGGACCAAATTTAGAGTAGTAATAGCAATATAGCTGCCTTTCCATGACCATTGATGGAGTTAAAGCTGTTTTGTTACTATTAATCAACAAAATTATGGAGTAAATGTTGCCGATTAGCTATAAATCGTCATTTTTGTCATTTAAAACCAAATACTTTGCTGTTATTCCACAATTTCGCTCTATATCAGTTATTTCGTCACAATTTTTCCATTATTTTATGAAACGGGACTTTGTGTGTGACTTATTAGAACAAATATACTATACAAATATGGAAGTATTGAATATACCTAGTTAGTTCATGTAGAATGTTATAGCAATGTGCTGTCTATAGAATTTTGCATATCTATATGTAAATGAACATGCAAAGTAACTTCATTGATGAAATCGTAGGAGTTATTTAACATATATTTGTGGGCCACGCAAATTTTGAATAATGTGATAATGTGAGTAATAACAAATAAATTTTATCAAGATGTTAGATCAAGATCCATTAAACAAATTTTAGTAAATATGTTGCTATTACATTACAATATATCGGTTATTAGTCGAGTAATTGTATAATTTTATCTCATTTATAGAACATGATGCCGTCATATGTAGATAATTTTGGTGTTCCCTAATTAAAATATTTTTTTTGGATTTCCATAAAATATTTTTCCATTTATATTAATCCATCACGTAAATTGTTAATATTTTTCAATAAAATACTGGTGTGCTGGATGAGATATTATATAGTTTATAAAGTAATTAACAATCAGTTATACAACACCTAATTCAATAAATGTGTTAAACCAGCATTCGTAACGATTCAAGTTCAGTAGCTGCAATATAAACACTTACATGCGTCTAATCGATTTAGCATGCTATTATAGATATTAAGAAACTTTTCAGTAAATAGGCAGCTTTTATTCGGCGTTTTCGCTCTAACATAGTAACGTCGAGTAGCAGCCATATAGCAGCTTTTTAGAGATGAAACTTGGGAATAAATTACTCTAATAGGGCTATTACTGCACCATATGTCGTATAAACGAGAAATGGTAGCTACTATATGATAATTGAATAAATGCACTATAAAAATATCGAGTAAACGTTTATACGACACGGTTAAAGCACTTAAAAGCAAAAAATGCTAAAAAGTTGTAATAAACGCTTTTACACTACATTGTGGTTACTGCATAGCAACTACTCAACATTTATTCGATCTGTAGCCGAATAACTCATTCATTATTCGACTGTTTTGCTAGTTGGGACGGGTGGGTTTTAGTCAGTAAGAGTCTGACACGCCCTCCCGCTCCGCCCAGAGCGGGAGAAGTTATTTGATAATTTCCCACCCAAAACAAAAGGTGGTCGGTTTTACAAAGACATGGTCATTGTGGGGCCTGTCGTACACAGCAAAGTAGGAAAGAGGAAGAGGGCTTTAATCTGTTGAATCAGTTGGTATACTATCCCAACCATGCTTTTTGGCTCTGCTGTGTTTGTTATCTTTTGGTTCACTTTGTGTTAGGCACAACTGTTTAATTCTGGCCTGTTTTTCTGCAGCCTTCCAGTGTAGCAGGTTTGGTCGTCGTTGATATATCACCTGTATCTACATCAGCATCTCTATCAGACTGCTTTCCGAAAATAATAGATGTATTGATGACTATCAACTTTAAAGGGATGGATTTAAACAAAGCGAGGGCCGCAGCTAAACAAAAAATTGTGAAACACGGATTCTTCCAAAAGAATGAGGAAATACAAGCCTTATTAATGAATATTGGAAAATTGCGTGATGGATCTTTTGGATGGAAATTCAATCTCCCTACCTTGTACGAAAAATTTGATAATATCGTCGCATTCCCCGATATGCCATACAAAACGTATCCAGGCCCCACGCTGTTCGTCGCTGGCAAGCTGTCATACTGTATCCCGTAAGATTTTTGTTACGATCATTTCAAATATCAGCAGAAGATAAGTGGAAGGAAGAGAGGCCTTTGACTTGCAGTGGGACATAAACGGCTGTTAATAGTAATAGTTATAAGGTCGACCGGGCCTTTGCAAGTTGGCTTCGACCCCTCTTACGCCTTACAAAGGCCTGGGATTTAAAATTATTACTATTTCTTGGGAACCTGGGGGTTCCCAAGAAATAGTAATAATTTCAAATAGGTATTTAATTAGTTAATTACAAACTGCCTCGACTGCGTTATGGACTGCGTCGTTGGTCTAGTGATCGCAAGCGCTACTGCTGAGCATGAGGTCCTGGGTTCGATTCCCGGGTCGGGCAATGTGTCATTGGGTTCTTCTATCTGAAATTTCTCAGTAGCAGGCCGGAGTCTGGATTTGTGCTCGGTTGATGGTAATAGGCTCGCCCCCTATTACATGGGACTTAAACATAACTGGCGAAATGAGGGTTTACCTGCTACAGGTACACCTCTGCCCAATCCTTCGGGGAAACGAAGTGTGATGTTATGTTATGTATGTAGTAAATTACGTCGCAAGTAAATATAAAATCTGCATACTCGTGACGTCATGGCACATTTTAACTCGATGTACCCATCACCATGCTAGGCAAGCCTATCCCTTGGGAGAAGCGAGCCAAGTACCTAGGTGTAGTCCTTGACCACCATCTCTCCTTTAAAGAGCACATAACTCAAGCCCGCGCGCGAGCCGCATGGGTCCTTGGAAGGCTTCACTATATCCTAAATGCACGTAGCAAATTGTCACTACGGTGCAAATTGCGTATTTACACAACGTGCATTCGCCCAATCATGACCTATGCGGGTGCTGTTTTTGCACAAGCAAGACCCAGTCACATCCATAAGATGCAGACATTACAGAACCGTTGCTTTCGGAAGGCCTCGGGAGCCCCCTGGTTTGTTAGGAATGAGATCCTCCATCTCGACCTAAAAATCTCCACCATCCACCAATTTCTCAAACGCTCTTCCAAGCGTTACTTCAATACTGCCGAAAAACATCGCAACCCTCTGGTTGTTGAGGCCGTTAGTTACACTCCCTCTAGTATCAATCGAACTCGCCGCCCTAAGCGAATCCTTACCGACCCTGACGACCCCATTACCCTCCTCCAGGAGAGCAGTAGGGAAACCAGCACAGTGTACAAAAACAGCCGCCTCCCGTCATTCCGACCTCGCCGCGCCGAGGTTCTTTGCGATCGCGACCGCGTCCCCAAGTAAATGATACTCTCCCCGACCCTTGCTCGATAACGAGGTGCCAGCAGTTGTTGCAGCTGAGCACGTAGCTTTAAATTCCCCGACTAATAATCACGATCAAAACTTTGATCCAGCCCATCCCATCCTTGATGTCCTCCTTAGCGAGCGTTCACCTAGTTTTAATTAGCATAGTTGAATAACCCCTGGCTGGAGGTTTTAAGTGTAGTAGCTTAAGGCACCCACAGGAAAGCCCGGTTAAGTAGTCATGATCTCAGAGGTCAACTACGAGATACCCTAAAAAAAAAAAAAAAAGCTGGCGGCGCGGAGCTAAATGCAGCTATTATAAATATAAGATGCATCTTTTTGATTATAGTTCGTATAATTATCTAGTCTTGTAGAGATTTACAAAGACGATGTGGGTCTGGGTTTCAGTGGAAAAGTTGTTCAGTGTGACGAGTGGAATCTCTCCCACTATTTTAGGTACCTACTTACAAAACGTCTGATTGGTTTCAGAACTGAAGACTTAAAGGGTATCCATAAACTCTTCCCTTCAGCAAGGTTGGTCTATATCGATGGCGTTGGACATAACGTACACGTTGAGGACCCTAATGGCCTTGTCTCTGCAGTTGTCAATTCTTTTGACTATAAAACCGTAATAGAAACGAAATCATAGTTATAATCTGCATGTCTGATAGACAGATAGGCGTTTGCATCATTTTAATAAAATGTTATAAAAAGCGTTTTGTCAAAAACACACGAGCACGGAATCATCGCGTCGTCGGCGGCTAGAGTCGGTAGTACACACGGCTACACATCTCCTCACATCACCTCGCATTGTACGGAAATCCTATACAATGCGAGATCAGCATAAACAAGAAATGTATAACTTGATGTGTAGCCGTGTGTACTAATAAAACTCGTGGCGCCCAAAGGGCGTTGCGTACTTTTTACGCCTATTCTGTGATCGAGCGGCTAGCTACTGTCTCACGGACCGCCATTCAAAGCATCAGTTTTTATACTTACTTCATTTGGTTCGACAAACCAAGCGTGTCCTTCACCAAACGTGACACGGTGACACGCATGGTTTGTATGGAAATTGTTGACAATGCTGCCTCTAGCAGTGGCCGTCGCCGCCGCCGCGCCAAGGCGTCTCCGTGCTCTGTGGTCAAAAATATAATTTTGCGTTTGTACTGGCGAAACATTTACAACAAAACATGTTAAATCTCCAGTTCCTGTCAAACATTGTATGGAACATTGACAGAAAGTAAAGATTTCAACATGTTTTGTTGTGAATGTTTCGCCAGTGCAAACGCACGGTAACAGCAACTGTAATTAAAATACTGAAGCGATTGATGTTGGTCTTCTTTACTACTCTCATCATATATTTTACATTTTACTAACCCAATTAGAAAGAGAGAAAATACTACAAGTAAAAAATAAATCCTCCTGCCTCGTTGGTCTAGTGGTCGCAAGCGCTACTGCTGAGTATGAGGTCCTGGGTTCGATTCCCGGGTCGGGCAAAGTGTTATTGGGTTTTCCCATCTGAAATTTCTCAGTAGCAGCGCGGAGTCTGGATTTATGCACAGTTGATGGCAATAAGCTCGCCCCCTATTACATAGCTGGCGAAATGTGGGTGTACTATAGGTACACCTCTGCTTAACCCTTTAGGGATTACAGGCGTGATGTTATGTTTGTTAAAATAAAAATAAAAAGTGTCAACTGCGTTGTAAGAAATTAGCAGGGAAAGATTGCCTCGCGGCTGCGCAAAATAGGCCCAGTTCAGTCAAAATGCCAGACAACTAGCGCCTGACGCGCCAGGCATCATCCCTATTATATATATAGCGTCATGACGCTATATATAAAATAGGGATGATGCCTGAGTAAAAAAAAAGAAATTCTATTTAATCCATCAGTCAGATAATAAAAAAATATCAGACACATTTTTTACTATATTAATAAAAAAATTACAAATAAAACTCGGGAATGGGGTGGTGGGGGTTGCTACGTCATAAGTAAGTAAAAAAATAGTTCCATAAATTTTCCCTGCAGTGGAGGCGCCAACTCTACATAACGGCTATGTGATGTATATTATTACCCTGTAAATACGGAAACCCGACCACAAACGCCCGGCAGCAGTGGCGTAGCTATCAGAGGGCTAGGCGATGCCATGCACCGGGGCCCTCAGGCTCCGGGGGGCCCCGCGGACCCTGACCGGCTCACCTCAAATTGAACTTTCGAAAATTTGTACCACCTTCAGAATATAAAGATTGCAATGCAACACAACTTTCCAATATTCTGCTCGGCAGTAGCCCACCACACCCGCCTGGTCGGGGGATCCTCCCTTCTCTATGAAGGATAAGGAATTTTCCACCCTGTTCCTCAATATTCCTCATATCTCTAGGTATAGCCACACGAATCGGGCGTGTGCAAGGTTGCGCGGGTGACATTTTTTCTTTCTCCTTCACACAGTTTATTCCAGAAATCCCCACCGACAAATCCCTACCAGTGGGGATCGGTATTTTTTTTTCAGAAATCAACACTAGTTAAAAAGTTAGGTTAGGTTAGGTTAGAACTGTGACCCCCTATGCACGAGCCGAACGAGCGAAGCGAGTGGCAAAAACGATTAGAATATTAGAAAAAAAGCGGCCAAGTGCGAGTCGTACTCGCCCATGAAGGGTTCCGTAGCAGCAAGTAACGATAAGTTTACGATTTATGACGTATTAAAAAAAAACTACTTACTAGATCTCGTTCAAACCAATTTTCGGTGGAAGTTTACATAGTAATGTACATTATATATTTTTTTTAGTTTTATCATTCTCTTATTTTAGAAGTTACAGGGGGGGGGACACACATTTTACCACTTTGGAAGTGTCTCTCGCACAAAATATTCAGTTTAGAAAAAAATGATATTAGAAACCTCAATATCATTTTTGAAGACCTATCCATAGATACCCCACACGTATGGGATTGATGAAAAAAAAAATTTTGAGTTTCAGTTCTAAGTATGGGAAACTCCAAAATTATTTGTTTTTTTTCTATTTTTGTGTGAAAATCTTAATGCGGTTTACAGAATACATCTACTTACCAAATTTCAACAGCATAGCTCTTATAGTTTCGGAAAAAAGTGGCTGTGACATACGGACGGACAGACAGACAGACAGACAGACAGACATGACGAATCTATAAGGGTTCCGTTTTTTAACGGAACCCTAAAAAGGCTGACTTTATTTAACTAGTGGGGATTTCTGGAAAAAAATAACAATCCCCACTGGTGGGGATTTCTGGAATGAACCTTTCTCACGTCCCGGTTGCCGGATAGCCGATGTCGGGTACCCGGCAACCGGGATGTACGAAAAGGCACTTAAGTACACAAGGCTTTAGACCTGCCGGCTTCAGACACAAACTATTTGGTTTGTTTGTAACACTGACAAGTATTATATTATCTGTTTGTCAAAATTAGTGACATCGAGTGACATCAGAAATGTACATAGAAAATTGATAGGACACAAAAACCGGCGACTAAGATTCATAATACAATTTTGAGCCTTACTTTTGAAACAAAATATAGACATGAGATGGTTATTCTATGTACAATCCGTAGAATCAGACCTCATCCGTACATTAAGTTGAAAAATATATGCAGGGCAATTAAAGTAGTTCGTTCTCAATCAACGGTTGATTTATCACATAAAATCCACGGCCCCAGTCCCACAGCCGGCGGCGAAGCAATAGTTGTGCTCCATGGCTTACTTGGATCCAAACGGAATTGGCAAACTATGTGTGAAAAGCTCACAGCTCACACGAAAAAACCTGTGATAGGAGTGGACGTTCGTAACCATGGGGACAGTCCTCATAGTGATGTCCACGAATACTCGGCATTAGCTGCTGATGTCTCCCAACTAACATCTAAACTTTCAATAAAAAAAAGTATCGTTATTGGCCACAGCATGGGAGGCAGGACAGGAATGGTTTTAGCTTTGACAGAGGTTCGACCACTTAATGTATCTTTAATATTTAAATAGGACCTAACTGTTTTCTTTTCCCCTTTTTTTTTAAGAGACCTTTTCCACGTAATGGAACAGTAAAAATTACGAACTAGTGAATAGATAAACCACCGTTAAAAGTGACTCGGAAACCGGGCATAGTGCCCGGTTTCCGAGTCACTTTTAACGGTGGTTTATCTATTCAATAGCGCTATTGGTTCGATAACACGTGACAATGCGTTTCCGAACACCGCAATGTAAGATAAACTCCGTTTAAACTTAGATTAACTTAACTAACCAATGTGTGCCGTTTATCGGTTCGATAACTATATTTTTGACGTTACATTTCATAAACTACATCAACTTTTAGGTTATTTAACGTATATTAATGAAATAAATTGCCAGTGAAAGCTAAACAGGACATTAAAAATTATTAAAAGGAGAAGTGAGTGTTCTGCTTCTTTAGCCACTTCGATAAGAAGCATCTTCTCTGTTTCAGTAAAAATTTTACTGGGATTTCCAGATTCCACTATGTTATTTAAAGAATGGATAAAGCACAAACGATTGGAAAGACAAATATACCTACTTTTAACTTAAATCAAACGGCAAAGCAAAAATGATACCACGCAAAATAAAAACAATGAAGTGAAACTTGGACAGATGGTGAGATTAGACAGATGTTTAGTTAAAAAAAAAAAATTGACAATGATGCCGTTCATACAATCGCCCATAAATTAAGATTTTTCGTATTTTTTAACTAAAACAGTATTAAACCACTTATCTAATCTCAAAAAAATATTATAATAAATAAAACGCGTAAGTATTAAAGACGAATAAAAATAATAATTTTAGATGCGATCTCATGAACAGACCCATCTAGCGATAACAAAGGAACTAGTTATCGGTTTCATAGATATTGAATGGTTAGTTGCATATTCAGAAACGCAGTGACAGTTAACCAACGTTTATCCTAAGCTTAACTTTAATGAATCAATAGCTATTGAGAGTTTATCTGGGGACTTCAGAAATCGGGCATGTAGTGTAGTCGTAAGCCATTAGACAGCTTTGTTGTATAGTTTTGTAGACAGATGATCGTCTTCGTTAAGGTGGTCGCGCGTTCGTATCGCGCTGGTCTGCACAAGCCTTTATGTGTGTCTGAAACTGTTCTGACCCGTGCTCGAGCACTTCATTCGTCTCATCTATATGTATATAATCTTTACAAATACATATATATTTAAAGTTAAAAACTAAAACCCGACTACTGAAAAATCGAGCCCTGAAAAGTATGAAACAAGAAAATATTTCAGACAGAAATCATGACATAAGATAAAGATAGATTTTTATACGAGGGGCTAAAATAACCCCATTCTATCGAGGTAGTTTTTTTTACTCCCGAGCTTTAGCGAGTAAATAGAAACCGAGTTATAATGGGTTTTAGCGCCGTGTGTTACACTCTACTTTTCACTACAATTGTGAGAAAATAAAATAATCCAATATAATATTAAATAGCTTATTTTATTTAAAAATATAAAAAAAATAAAAAAGGGTATGCTGAGATGGTTTGGGCATGTTGAGAGAATGAATGAAAGGCGACTAACAAAATGTATTTACAAGGCTGATGTAAAGGGAAAGGCCGGGCGGGGACGCCCTAGGAGGACATATACTGACCTTATTGGTGATGTTCTTCAGAAAGGCCAGGTGCGTAGTACTCGCAACCGGCGTGCGTGTATGACCAGATGTATGAACGTAAACGAGGCAAAAGGACTGTGTAAGGATCGTAGCAGGTGGCGTTCTGTAGTTTCTGCCTACCCCCATGGGAAGAAGGCGTGAGTTTATGTATGTATGTATGTATATTCAATTTAATTTATTTGTTTGATGTATTTTCGAGTGGTTTTTAACAATTAACAGTTTTTGGCTTAGTGCTTATCCTTTGCTGTTAATCGGATTACTTTCGAAAAACTACCGAAGAATACCTACCTACTTAGTAGCAGCTAAGAGCCAACGAGAGCGGTGATACTGAACTTTACACAAACTCACAGAAAAAATAATTTATTTCAACGACGAAGACGCGACGCCGGCAGCCTAGGCAACGGTTGCGAAGGCTGCGCCCTGCATGCGCAGCGCCCGCCGTCAAAAAATAACAATCATGTCAAATAGGAATTTACGTGACATTCTGTAAATATAAGTATACTACGTATGTAGTTATTTGTGCGTGTATATAGTTTGTAATTATATTTTTTAGGTAAGTTTAAGTGTTTTTGATATTATATGCTCAATGCCGGCAGTAGCGACGCCGGGACTTACGCCAGTCAACCTGCCACATCGCTTGATGTCCAGCTGGTAAGATGTCCACATTGCTCACAGGCACGTTTTTTTAAAGGCGAACGGGGGCTGAGGATACACTATGGCAAGATCCACAAACCACATAGTGTACCATTGTGCCCCCCAGCCACATCCCCAACATCAACACCTTTAGAGAAAACTTTGTGGAAAACGCTTGCAAAATTAAAAAATTCTATCCCAGTGTTAAAGAGAGTTCCCCGGGGCGCGAGACGGTCTGTTGCACTGAATCTGGCGCAATGTCTCCGTCTTGCGACCCAGGAGAACTCACAAAGTGCCTGGGAGAATTACTTACCTTCCCTTATAGGATTCTGCATGTGCAAAAAAATTTGGCAACTAAAAAAACCTTAACAAACCAAATTAAAGAAAATTGTAACAATTCGACCCTAATTTTAGATCCAAAATTACCTGCATTCAAAAATCAACCACAGAAAGGCTTATGTGCACATGTGGAATCCAAATTAAGTGAAGGTGACATCAGGGGAGCGGCCAGGATACTGTTCAGCAGCGATGTGGTGGCGCCTTACTCTCCAGAAACGCTAACAGCCCTAGAAAGTAAACACCCAGCGCCTGCGGATAGTCTCACGTTTCCCGATCCCCCCGACCCTCCTGTCCTAAATTCAACCGTCCTAAACGTTTCGGCGCCCCAGCTGATTGCAGCCGTGAGCTCCTTCCGGAGCGGTTCCGCCGGCGGCCTCGACGGCCTGACTCCACAACACCTAAAGGACCTATTGAGTTCAGGCGCCGGGGACGCTGGTGAGTCGCTTCTGAAGGAGCTTGCGGCCCTGATTAACCTCATGCTCACCGGCGGTGTGAACGAAGCCGTCGTCGACGTCTTATACGGGGCAAACCTATGTGCCCTGCGCAAGAAGGACGGCGGCATTCGTCCCATCGCCGTTGGGTGCACCTACAGGCGAACGGCAGCCAAAATATGCTGTAAGCTATTCAGGGAATCCCTTACAGCTAAGTTTCAGCCCCTGCAGCTTGGTTTCGGCTCAAGAGGGGGCTGTGAGGCTGCCGTGCATGCCCTTTCCACCTTTTTGAACTCCAAAAAATGTGAGGTTATCCTCAAGGTTGATGTTAAGAATGCCTTTAACTCTGTTAACAGGGACACTTTGTTTGCTGAAGTCAAGAAGGAATTACCCGAAATTTATGGTTTTATGTGGCAGTGTTACAGGTACCCCTCTAAATTACTATACAAGGACAATGTTTTGGAATCTGCAGTAGGATGCCAACAAGGTGACCCTCTCGGGCCAGTCATTTTCAGCTTAGCTATCCATCCAATTATCCAGAAACTAAATTCAAAATTTAACGTGTGGTATTTAGACGATGGAACGCTAGGAGGTGATGTAGACACCGTTTTGAAAGACCTACAACTCCTCAAACAACAATTTAAATCCATTGGCTTGGACCTTAATCCATCAAAATGCGAAATTTTCCTTTCTGACATAACTAACAGACAATTGACCCTTGATAAATTTAATGCAATAGCCCCACAAATCAAAATTTTAGAAAAAAGTTCACTTCAGCTCCTAGGTTCCCCAATTTTAGAAGACAGTTTTTCTCATTTCATCGACGAAAAAATCAAAAACTTTAACGACGTTTCGGACAGACTCCCCAAAATTAATTTACATTCGGCATTCACCTTGATTAGATACTGTTGTTTTGGTCCAAATTTTATATATTGTCTACGCTCTTCCCCCTTATGGAAGCAGTCACACCTCTTGGACAAAATTGACCAAATTATTCGCAGCACATTAACATCCATTTTAAACGTGGCCCTGGACGACCGAGCGTGGCTGCAAGCTACACTACCCATCCGTTTTGGTGGCCTCGGCGTCCGCAAAATTACCAGTATTAGCTTACCCGCGTTCCTGTCCTCTGTCCACAGCACTGAAAAGTTGACCGGGAAAATTTTAGCCCCCTGCCTGGTTAACTCTGAAGTGTCGTGCTTGACCGTTGCGGAGAACGCCTGGAAAGCGACTTGCCCGAATACAGATCGGCCCGTGAACCCATCTTCCCAGAGGCAGTGGGATGAGCCGCTCTGCAGGTTGGTACGGAACAATCTTATTAATACGTCCACCAATACTGCTGAGCGTGCCCGCCTGCTGGCTGTGGGTGAGTGGGAGTCGGGCCTCTGGCTTCAGGCGCTACCGTCACCCAACATAGGCACTATGCTGGGTGATACCACCTTCCGGCTCGCTACCTGTCTGCGTCTGGGTGCTCCTTGTGTGGCTCCGCATCGCTGCCAGTGCGGTGAAGGTGTCGACTGTCTCGGACACCATGGCCTATCCTGCAGTAAGAGCGCAGGCCGGATAGCACGGCACGCCAGCATCAATGACATCATCCGTCGTGCTCTTGTCACCGCCGGAGTGCCAGCTGTTTTAGAACCCAATGGCTTGGCACGCGACGATGGGAAGAGACCAGACGGAATGACCATAATGCCTTGGAAGGTAGGTAGGCCTTTGGTGTGTGATGCAACGTGTGTCAACACCCTTGCGCCATCCCATCTTCCTAGCTCGGCGAGCTGTGCTGGGGCTGCTGCTGCAGGTGCGGAAAACCTCAAACGGCGCAAATACTCCAATCTTATTGGGACTTATATGTTTGAGCCGTTTGGGGTTGAAACACTAGGGCCATGGGGTCCGAGTGCCCACCTTGTTTTTCAAGACATCGCCAAGCGGCTGGTCGACTCTACACGTGACCAGAGGGCTGGCCTATTCTTTGGTCAAAGAATCAGCATTGCCATACAACGTGGCAATGCTGCCAGCCTTTTGGGCACTTTTCCTACTGACAGCGATGCGGACGAATTTTTTGATGCCCTATGATTATTTCCCCCCCCCCTTTATATACTTGTACATATCAATTATTATTTTAAGTATGATAGTTTTTAAATAATGTAAATACGTGTGTAAATAATAAAGAATACAGTTAATTTAAAAAAAAAAAAAGATAAATTTATTTGTTCAAACACAACATGATACATGAATATGCACATATAGATGGAAAAATAGTTTTACCAGTCCAACATGTTTTGCCTCACTCGACGTACAAAATATTTATACGTTGTTAATTAAATTGGCAATTATAAATTAATTATTAATGACAGTTTCTTATATAAAATTAGAGTCGAGTGCAAAAATATAGTCAATAATTAAATATACAATTAGAGTCAGTACAAAAAGTGGTCAATATTAATTACAGACAAAATATGTCATTCATAATAAAATCAAATAAATAGTAAAATTCAAAATTTGTCATTTAAAAAGTCAATAATATTATAGTAGCATTTATCAGTAAGCAGTTTATTAAGTGTTTTCTTAAATAAATTAAAATTCAATTGCTTAATGTCATTCGGAATTTTATTGTATATTAACGGGGCCATGCATACAACACTTTTACCTAAAAGTGCTGTTTAGGTACAAAAATGGTCAATGTCTTGATTTCTGTCTGATTTTTTTTCTGTTTTCATACTTTTTAGAGCGTGATTTTTCAATAGTCCTATTTTAGTTTTTGAACTTACTTTTTATTTAAATTATTCTGGGGTTATAATTTCGTGATTAAGTATAAATATATATATTTGTAATGTGCTTGTCAAGCCATTTCATTTGAAACCCAGCATGGCACAATTAATTAATATTTTTTGGCTCATGACTTCATGCTCTAGAGGGCGCCATATTACATTTAATGTAACGTCACATAGCCTATAACCAGCGGACAATCAAGACGCTTCCAATGATACGTTTGTCAAATTATGATTGGGTGTTTAGAAGTTATGAGGTAACAGATGAACATACATACAAACAGGTCAAAATCGTAACCCTCCTTTTTGCTTCGCCGTCGTCGGGTAAAAATGAATCCTTAATTATTTATTTATTTCTCTTGGTCACGGCATCACGCTAAAACGGCTGAACGGATTTGGATGAAATTTGGCATATGGGTAGACCATGACTCGGAAAAGGACATAGAATATTTTTTATTCCGACATTCCCACGGGATCGAGACTTATAATAATAATAATATGTTTAATAACCCCACCGCCGTATCTCTACGTTGACGTCGTGGTGGGGCTTGCGCGCTCCGAACTCTAGGCCTGTGCCGGTAGAGTTTACTTTGCCGGAACAGGTCTGGGATTAGGAGCCAGACCAAGAGAGATACAAAAACCCGCAGGGCAGCATGTGGCGAGCTGTTGGGCAGTAGTGACCCCACGGACCCTATCTCCCAGGAGAAGTCTTGTTCCTCACCTCTGGCTTGCCTTTATTGGCCGGCTGGAGTGAACACTGACGAGGAACAGAGCTCCCGCCTCATTCTTGCCTTAATTGGCCGGCTTGAGTGGAGATTCGCAAGAGCAAACGTGCTCGGAAGAAGGAAGTATTCCAGTAAGATGCTGGTAGGGATCTTGACCGTACTTCCGGGATTGTCCTGATAGCCGTGGAATACCTCTCCACTCCTCATAAGCACCTCAGGACGTGTTGCCCCCTTGTCGCTACGACACTATGTGCTAGCGACCGTTTTCGGGGGCCCATTATTGAGCGTGCAAGTCACCCCCTGCCATTTTATCCGTGTACATTTAAACATTGATCAGGCAGGGGCCATAGTCCTTCCATAGCTCCAGGTAACCAGTCCACTTAAACCACCCAAACCCATAGTCCAATATCTTTGTTTCCATATTCTGCAATAGTCCTACACCAACCGGGGGTTGTCCTTGGGTGCCCTTGCATAGTGCGAACAGGGATAATCGTCGGTTGGTGCCTCAATACTCAAAAATGTCTAAGGGGCCTCTGCGAATTGGCTTCAGCCCCTCGTACGCCTTCCAAAGGTCCGGGACCCCAGGGTCCCGAGATATGTCAAAGACATTTAAAAATAATAATATGTTTAATAATATGTTTATTTGACATAAAAGTACACAGATACAGGTTGACACTTAATTACACGTGGAAATAACTTGATACAAAATATTGAACAATGACCCCCATGCTAGGAAAAACCTGTGTTACAGGGGTCATCCATTCGTCCATTATGGATGGTGAAACCACGGCGCGTAGCTAGTCAACTTAAAAATATTCGTGGACGTTGCATGGGAAAGCCATGCAGGCTACAACCTCTACAATACCTACTACAGAAACTCAGAAACCATGTGAACATGTTTTTGATAGTAGGTACATGTCATGTACCTAGGGCATACTATTCGGATATCCGGATATCCGCGATATTTAATATCCGGATAACAATTGTATTACTATTCGGATAATACGAATAAAATGGATAATTCTTAGAGTTTGTCAGAAGTTATCACTTTTAAAATGAATAGTTTGTTATTTGGTAATAATACTGAGGACTGAAACTAAAATGTTTAAGATACCTTTTCTAATTAAATATTATATAATAAAGCATACTGGGTTAGGTTATAATTATGTGCTGTGTTACTTATATACGTGTGACGTATTCAGAATTTCTTAAAATATAGTGTCATGACCCGTTGTTGAACTATAAAAAAAATAACTACGAGTCCTATTATTACGGAAACTACGAAGGATAATGATGACGTCGCACTTATACATTTACAACAGCAAAGAACATCTGAGGAATCTTTGTCAATTAAAGAACCATTAAATTCACGCACAATGGTCCATCTGATGGACTAAGTGCGGAAACCAAACCCCATAACACAGAACATAGAAGAACAATTAAGCAGAGTTAAAAAAATCCTTATCAAACACACCATCAACATCCACAGCAATTCAAAAGCACTCTTCAAAATTTAAATATTTAAAAGTTAAACTAGGCTAAGAATGAACTTTTGGAACGTCAAAATTACATAAGACAGTCCCCCAAAACGCCCACCCTTCACCACTTCCTAGTGCTTTACCTGGGAAGAAGAAGTGGCGCAACAAACTCCCTAGCAGCACAGCTGTCTGTTCTATTAGAAAAAAATAATTCTTTACAGTATGCAAAATAATTTACATTACACAACACAAAACATAATTTAAATTGTAAACTATTAGCCACATATCAGCTAACGCACGCCAATGGTGCCGATTCCCTTGTTCACAAACTAAACTAAATTTAAGTTCAGTGCATCTTTTTCTTTCTATTTAATTAAGAAAAGGACAGAAGATAAATTTTAGTTTAGTCCTGTCAAATTAATCAGCGCCTGTCACTCTCCATACAAGTTTAGACGTGATTAAAAACTTGCCGACTACAATTACGTCAATTTACGTCAAGCGCTGATTAATTTGACAGGACTAAACTAAAATTTATCTTCTGTCCTTTTCTTAATGAAATAGAAAGAAAAAGATGCACTGAACTTAAATTTAGTTTAGTTTGTGAACAAGGGAATCAGCACCAATACCAATTAAAAAAATCGAGAACGGTACCTACTCAAACAGAAATAAAAAATTAAACGTTAACAGAACTAAATATCTAAATAAAAGCCTGGAGGCAGAAAGGGCGTGCCCGCTTACATATAGCTATATAAAGCTGTAATTGGACGTTATAAATGATAAACTAGGACCATCGAGGTAAAATAAATAAACAGTTAATTACTAGTAACAATAACAAAACTATGATCAGCAAGACGACCAGTCACCACAAGCAGCACCCGTTCACGAGCATAACGCAAAGATCAGCCATTACCCCCCTTGCCATATTTGAGGGAAGGGGGCAACCCAACCCCCGACGCTACCGCAAGCAGTGTCATTTAAGGGAGCATGATGAAAGAGGAGTCATTATAATCGGGTAGTAATAAACGCCCCGGAAAAAAATCAAAACATGTACATACTCAAAATATGAAAATAACTGCTATAAATACTAATTTTCTGATAACTTATATGCGAATACAAATAAAGAAACGACCGAACAGAATACTGAAACAACCGAATAAAATACTGAATATTCCGAAAAATCAATACAGAATTTGCTGACGTAATATTTTTCAAACATGCAAACAAGCACACACCATGCATGTAGCATGCAAGCGAGCATGCAATATGCTGCAGACAAAGTTTCTGTCACGGCTCCGCCGCTGCAAGGCTCTGGCAGTCCCACGCGAGCTCACCACCGCAGCTTCGGCTTGCTGGCCGGTGTTATAAAACCACCTGCTCCTCAGTCCGCGCGCCGCCTCGCTCCTCCGCGCCTACGCGGGCTTAAATTACAATCTAGGGGTAGGGCAGACAAGACTACGTGGAGTCGGTTTTGCAGCGATTCGTGTCTGTCACTAACTTTTGTAGCACATGTTGTGCTGATTGACTTTTCGGAAACTTAATATTTTTTTTCGGAAGTTTAGTATTTTTTTTCGGAAGTTTAGCATTTTTTTTTTGGAAAATTAATAATACAGTCAACCACAAATTTTCGAAAGTTATTTTTTTTTCGGAAGCTTTATTTTTATCCATTATAATCTATCTACACAATTAGGGTTACCATACAGAAATTTGAAGTCCGGACAAAAAGCCTGACATTTCAATAAAAGTCCGGACATTTTAATCACAAAATCCAATTATTCTTTGATCTCGTTAAGTTGATTGTTGAAGAAGATTTATATTTTGTTTTTAGATGAAATAAATATTAAAAACTTATTTGGTATTACTTATATAAGTTTTATTACTCGTATTCCATCTAAGACAAAAAATACGGACAAATTAAAGAGCTAGACATAGTCCGGACAAAAGTCTAGAAGTCCAGACATGTCCGGACAAATCCGGACGGATGGTAACCCTATACACAATGGACTTTGCAACCAGCAGGATATTTTTTTCAGGGAGGTGCATTTCGTCTCCTCAATAGGCTATTTACGAAAAGCAAAACTGTAGGGGAGCGAGCAAGGCGAGCTCGACATTTATTCCCATACCTCGTCTCGTAATTCCCGGTAAGGTTTCTATTTAATTTCCTTACGGAAATATGAGTTGCATTGTCGACTAACGCAGAAAAGTTTGAGGGTTAGAAGAATATAGAATTTAAGAGTGAGCGAAGCGAGCTCGAAAATTTTAGCACACCGCCTTGTGTGGGTAAGGTTTTTTTTGTTGAATAGTCATGCTTAAATAAGAGTTCCTTTGTCGACTTATGAAGAAAGTATTGTATTGTATTTATTTATTTCTCAGTAAATGGTACATTGAGATCTTAAATTAAACATTGTTTCACACATACTACCGTTGCTGGTATGAGAATAAAGATTGTAGCGAACGAAGCGAGCTCGAAAATTTTCATCCTCAGCCTCCAAGTCTAAACTGGGTGGGGGCCTACCACCAGCTCATAAAGCAGTATTATTTTAATATTACTTCAGTGGGAGAGAGAGATGGAGCTATACGTCCTGTAGAGCTTTTTTTTCTCCCACTGAAGTAATATTTAAATAATACTGCTTTATGAGCTGGTGGTAGGCCCCCTGGTTGTATGTTGGCAATCCACTAAAAGGATGTAGGAGAGGTCATTTACAACCAAATGACCCCTTTTGACTCCCATGCAAAATGTCAACAATTTGAGTAATTTCATATTTATGTTTTTATTTCATACATTTTAAAATATAAAATGTCAAATTACTCGAAAATGGTTGACATTGGCATAGGGGTTATCTGAAGGTATTTGGTTGCAAATTACCTCTCCTACATCCCCTTAACGAATTGCCGTCATATAACTAATTACCTTGTACGTTGACCGTGTTTGGGATATCATTAAAAAGTACTTCGCCGCCAGGACCTGGGGCCCGGGGCGGTTTGTCTTGACACTATTCTGGGATATTTAATTTCTACGTCTAGTTGCCAACTTCAGATAAACCTACATGGGTACTAATAAAACGTCAGAAGCTAGGAACACTGCTTCGTTTGGTTGTTTCCCATGGGAAAGAGCCGGCAGAAAACTCCTCGGTCCATCATCATAATTATATTAACACATACCTAGTCTTATTATGCGTGTCGTTCGCTTATGTGTGGCAAACACATCCTACGTGGCAACCTCATACAGTATTTATTTGATATTTATTAATGAGATTAGAAAAAATGCTAGTGGCCAACCTAGACGCAGCCCGGAGGGGTTATGACCCCCATGACCCCCCCTGGATCCACCCTTGAGCTAGCTGGATCGACGACCTTAAAAAACTGGCTGGGACAGACTGGATGCGGACGGCGGAGGACAGTGTGTTGTGGCGCAGCTTGGGAGAAGCTTATGTCCAGCAGTGAACTGTGATAGGCTGATTTATCAATGTTAATAATGCATACCCTTAACATATTCATTCATATATGACATCATTATTCCTTAGCTATTTTTCTTTATTTGCAGCCGTCCAAAGTAGCGAGTTTGATCGTAGTAGATATATCGCCTATCATCCCGACACACGGTGGAAGGTCGATTGACGTCTTTCCAAAGATCATTAATACCATGATCAGTGTCGACTTTAAAGGGTCGGATACATTAACTAAAGCAAAGACTGCAGCTAAAAATAAAATGACGGAATCTCAATTAGACCCAGAGATGATGTATTTCATTTTAATGAATATTGGACAATTGTCTGATAACTCTTTTGGGTGGAAGTGCAATGTCCAATCCTTGCAGAAGAATTTTAAGTATATCTCCTCATTTCCAAGTATGACCGGAAAAACGTATGATGGGCCTACGCTATTCATCGGCGGCAAGCTATCAGACTTTCTCCCGTAAGATTAAATTTTTTGGGCTACCAATAAAATATGTGCTTATTATTAATATTTTTATGAACAGTCTGTTTTATTTCAGACCTGAAGACATAATAGGGATCCGGAAGATCTTTCCTAAAGCAAAGTTGATCTATATTGAAGGTTCTGGACATAATGTACACGCTGAGAAACCAAATGACTTCTTCAATGCAGTCGTGCAATTTATATCCTGAGACCATTGCCTGAAATACATCAAGTTTTATTTTTATTTTCTATAGACCTCTTTGTATAACGTGCGGTGCGTGTCTTATGTTACCGTTCGCATTTATTTTTTAGACCTAAAGTTATATACTATTGTGAAGGATTTTACGAAAACAATACGTAGGGATGTACCTATTACATGAAACTAGAACTCTCGTTTTGTTTTCCTTTTTGATATGATACAATTTATATCAGTCTCGCTTGTGTTGCGTTCCGATGCGGACGCGTTTGCATATTCTTTATTTCGGTTAGCGCAGCGCAAGCTGAGCTCGTAATTTACCCGCCATGAGTGAACTAGTGGCGAATGAGCTGCTGGCGTGCCTGCAGCTGAAGCTGGATGTGATAAACGAGGTGTCCGCTGTCCAGATCTTCGCAACGAACTTCAGCGAGGATGACATAGCTGCTGCCAAGCTGTTGTTGTATAATGTGCTGAACAAGCGCGACCAGGGCCTCAAGTCTGCTATTACAATAGTGTCAGAATGGTCTATCATTGATTTCAAAATTGTTGATTTAGACAAGTTTGGTAATCTACTAATATAATGGCGTCATTATGACTTTCCAATGGTTCGCCACTGACACAGTGGCGTAGCAAAGGGGGGGTGGCGGGGGCGGGCCGCACCGGGTGTCACCCCAAAAAAGGTGACACCCGGTGCGACCCGCCCCTGCCGGTCTCTTAACTTTAAGAACAATGTACAAACAAAAAAAATCGCTAGCATAAAAATTTCTTTTTCGGGGATTCCTCCACTAGCACTAGCTCAGCTCTATGTGTAATTCGGGGATTCCCGGAAAAGAGCCTGACGCTGTCGTGGGGGATTAATAAAAAACTATTTGCGGGCAACAATGACCCAATCGCGGCTTAGCAATCTTGGTATATTAATCATCGAACACGAGGCAATACAAAATATAAATTTCGATGAAGTTATTGCTGAGTTTGCAGCTGTCAAAGCTAGAAAGAAGAAATTTTAATTGTATAACAATTCCTTTTCTGTCTTAGTTATTATTGTGTTTTGTTATTTCTTCAATATTATAAATAATATATGATCCATGTCCTTTACTTATCATATAAAATTTATTGCTTTTTACTTTCGATGGGGTGACACCACCAACTTCTGCACCGGGTGCCACCCAAGGTAGCTACGCCACTGCACTGACACTCCATTGAAAGAAATGGCTTATTGGTAATCTCGTACAGGGCCGGCCCGTTCATATAGGCAAACTAGGCGAAGGCCTAGGGCGCTCGTATTAGTGGGGCGGCAATCGGCGGCATCGAAATTAAAAAATAAAACTACATAATTTTTATTTACAGTCTTTGTATGTTATACACGAGGTCTTCTGGCACAGGTATCTCCATACTTAAAAGAAGACCTCTACAATTTATTTGTTAAACCTGTTGAATATGAAGTGAAATAAACTAAACCTACATCTTGAAAATACTCCCAATTTTTTACCCATTTTTCTAACAAAAAAAAGAAAAACCGGCCAAGTGCGTGTCGGACCACGCACAATGAATGAAGGGTTCCGTAGTTGGGATGAATTTATCCTAAAAACAAACAACTTTGTAGTTGATAAACATGTTCTCCCATACAAAATGTATAGGAAAACGTGTTTTTGCAACTGATAAGTTAAGTTGGTCGATTATTACTCGTTAACTTGTAAAGCCTACTTAGCTGTGATAGTTTTCCTTTTAATTTCGTTATATAAACTACTACTGTGATTTTTTTCACACATCCAAAACCAACCATTTAACTAGCAGGGGGGGGACACACTTGACTCTAACAAAAATTAGCACTTTAAAGCTTACTATTTCGCAAACGGATCTCTGAATCCAAAAATGGTTTCCCAAACTCACAATGTTTTTGAAGGACCTTTGCAATGATACCCCACATCATGGGAAAAAAAAAAAAAAAACATCACCACTTTACGTGTATGGGAGGTACCCTAAAAAAAAATGTTTTTCATAATTTTGTTTTACCACTTTGTTGCCGTAATTAATATGTATACCTATGCTAAATTACAGCTTTCTAGTACTAAGGGTCTCAGAGCTAGACCGCGGACAGACAGACAGACAGACAGACAGACGGACATGACGAAACTATAAGGGTTCCTTGTTTACTACGGAACCCCAAAAACATTTACGAAACCATCGGTACGATTCAACTGGAAATCAAAAGCGAGTTTAGTTGATAGCCTCAACTCGCTCCATTGCTAAAAATCGCAATTTCAAATTTATTGCTTCTCTTGTTGTATGTTATAATGTTTTATTCAAAAGGAGATGTTTCATTTTCGGCCATAAAGTGTACGTTAATGTAAAAAAAGGAAATAATTCCACGAATTGAGGAAAAATATTCTTTCCTGTTTATTCCCCTGATTACTTCGGCACAAAAAATAATAGTTTAACAAATTATTGCCATATTCTATTCATCATGGCGTCGTTTTACTTGCATACTACTTTCGTCCAGAAATCATGTTACATTTTAACATAATAATATCACGTAGACATAATTTAAATAAATATGAAAGGCATGTATTTCTGTACTATATTAGGATAGCTATCTTATACAACTTTTTTGATTAATTAGAAAGTGTGATTCATCATAAAAATAAAAAACTGCTTTTGGGGATTGTAGATTTGTAGGTACTTCTGGACGAAAATGGCTAGCTGTCGATGGTTGTATTTCTCCTGACAAACGTCAAACATTTTCGGTTTTTATTTTGTGCCCAAAAAGTATTAGATATTATGGAAAAAAACAGTCTTTATTGTATTTAGGGGTTCGTTTCCCAGGTTTTCTAAAGTGTACATGTTATGGCCGGAGTCCCATACAAAAATGAAACGTCTCCTTTATTTGACTATTATAGTTTGACCGCGATCGCTGTACCGATCGCGCCTGGGAGATATTTCTCGACGGCATGTGAAGCCAAGTCAGAGGCCCATGGGCGGCTTTAAAACTCTGACACCAGGTTAGTCACTAACCACACGAAAAAGAAAGAACATAGATTTATTTTGTCACGAATTTTCTTAAAACGGCGTCGTTCCAGCCTTTCGCCTAGGGCGCCAGGAAATCTCGGTCCGGCGCTGATCTCGTACATAATGACAAATTAATGACTGACTTAGGCGGTAACATTGGTCGTAATATACGACAATGCCATTATAACACAATTCTATTACGAGACCATTGACCGACCAATGATCGACCATTATGAATTTAGCAGATTACGAACTTTTAGCAAAATGACAATGGGATCGTGTTGGAATGACGAATTTATAAAAATAGCAGACTTGGGCCCCTGATGTCCCGTCGGCGTGACAGGACCAAGAGGAGCCTGCAGGATATAATCACGCTATTCAAGGACACCGACCCTGACGACGTGCCGACGTACTTGGCGAAGGGGCTACACAAGCTTCCTCCCCTTCGGCTACGTGGCCAGACTAGTAAACGATTTTGCCAAATTTGTTTCATTTTGACAGTTCAACAACATTCATTGCGTTATTTACGTTGCTGAGCAGATTATTTTTTCCAACTTATGAAGCAATGGATTAGCAATCAGTTTCAACTAATTGTGATTGTGTTGTATTACGCAATTAGGGTACACACTCATTTACTCGAAGGGGGTGGGGCTAAGGGCGTGACGAATTATAAAGTGAACTGGATATTGTTCTAATTAAAGTTTTTAGCAAGCATTAAGTGCATATGGTACAATTGTCATCAATTATCCTTAATGAGTACGTGTTTCTATAAAATGTTTTGTTTACATGACGAATTTTTAATCCGTGCACCACCCACGCTGCCTGGTTTGGCCGCCATGTAGGCTAAAATAACCGAAATAATGATATCCGGTAGTCTTCAACCTAACGAAAGTCATTGAGGAATCTGCGAAAAGTCCTTATCCGAGAAGGCTTGTTATATAAAATGTTGTGTGATTTAAAAAAGGAAAAAAACGGAATCCTATAGGTCACTCGTGTGTCTGTCTGTCTGGCTGGCTACTAACACGGACGTGTAACGTAAATAAATGAATTTTGTATATGTTCACTTATCGCGGCAAATTTTTAAAAAAAATTGCTAACCGTATGACATATCAAATGAAAGGGCTTGTTGCGATGATCTTAAACATATTTTTATATAATTTTAAAATAAATACTTTTAGATATATTTAAGAAATTCGATGAAAATTTACACACGCCCTTATCATCGAAACTATTGAGTCTAAAATTTTGAAAAAATACAGAGGTTGGTTCTTTGCTCAGAAATTACAGGAAAACCTATGAGAAGTCTATGGTCTTAAAATAACATGGTAAATCTCTCAATATTTTGCACACAAACTCACATTTGCAGTTGGAATGTACAGGAAAAAATGATTTTCTACTACTATGATAAGTTTGTTCTTGGAGTAGGTAAATTTATCACAACTACGGGACCCTTCATTGTTCGCGGTCCGGACACGCACTTAATTGGCCGGTTTTTTTTATGTTTACTTTGCTAAAACCTAGTAACATACCCTCAACGGGGTGAAGCCCCTCCCAAACGACAATCCTGAATCCGCCACTGGTGCCCCCCCCGCACACAGAAACAAACTTGAAGCGACCGACAAAGTTTCATACGTATTACCTACCAATGGACGGAAAAACACTGATCTCGCACAAATTTTCGGTGGTGCCATCTTCAATTTTGATTTTGACCCCATTATAACGATAATTTCTCAGTAGCAGCTCGGAGTCTGGATTTGTGCCCGGTTGATGGCAATAGGCTCGCCCCCTATTTCATGTAACTTAAACATAATTGGCGAAATGTACCTACTACAGGTACACCTCTGCCCAACCCTTCGGGGAAACAGGCGTGATGTTATAGTATATGTATCGTTGTCAGCGCCCCCGAAAACCATGAAAACGACCCCCTTTTAAAGTTAATTTTCGGTATTTTTTCATGAATATTCAGAAAAATACGGGCGGCCACATGCCCATGGGCGGCATTGCATATACTACTTCTGTGAATTTTTCCACGTATTCAGAACCAACCACTTAGCTGGCGGGAACACTTGACTCTAACAAAAATTATCACTTAGTTTAATATTTCTCAAACGATTTTCACGTGTAGGGGAGGTACACATATTTTTTTATGTATAAGCCTTGCCAAATTCGAGCTTTCTAGTGCTAAAAAAAGAAAGAAAAATACAGCCATCTTGCTTTTGATTTTGACCCATTACCGTTGTCAGCGCCCTCAAAATCCATAACGAAAAATTATAAAATTTTCGGTGGCACCATCTTAAATTTTAATTTCAGCGCCCTCGAAAACCATGAAAACGACACCCATGACGAAAAATTTGTTATTACACAAGCGGCTTCCTTTGTTGAAGACTTGTAAGGTTGATGGCACTAAATACCCGGCTACTACACAGATTAGTGTTCTTTTGTTGAAGATCATTTTTCCTGAACGTCCGCAAAAAAAAACTTTATGTCCAACGCTTAAAGTTATTTTTTGCCATTTTATAGACAATAAAAGCAATGATTTTAGAAAGCTCCTTCACCCTTGGTTCCAATTTCCCCATATAAAATATACTCTGTGCCAGAGACTAGTTCCGACACATGCCCTGCGTTCCAAATTACTTGATATGTCTATGAAATGCGCTGATAATTTCGCGAATCCGACCAAATTTAATAGTCACAAAATATAAGGGCTATTGAGTAATAATTGTGACTATTAAATTTGGTCGGATTCGCGATATTATCACTTTTATCGCATTTCGGAATGCTGTTTTTTTCTGTTCTGTGTCGGAATGCAAGGTTGTATGAATCTGTCGTTGCATTCGTTGCTGCTGTCAACAGTCTCTCATGACTGACTGTCATCCTGTTTCTGTCAAGCTGTCATCC
Organism: Agrochola lychnidis; assembly: GCA_963680765.1. NCBI lineage: Eukaryota > Metazoa > Arthropoda > Insecta > Lepidoptera > Noctuidae > Agrochola > Agrochola lychnidis. The sequence goes on along the minus strand of OY796868.1, from coordinate 7,524,890 downwards.
AAAAATGTAACTCAACTCAGCAAGAGTACGTAATGTCGAGCAAATAACCTTCAAAATTATTATTATCTTTTAACAAATACACTAAAATAAAAATGTTACTTAGCGTAGCAACTCTTAAAAATGTTTTCAATAGCTTGAACGTGTGCCCTAAATTACTTCCCGGTGCTACGCAAATTGCCCACAGACTACTGGCCTCTACATCAGACAATGCAGAAGCTGTGGACTTGGCCTACGCTTCTTACGAAAGTACAAGTGATTCACAAAATGTAGAACAGCCACCTCTAGTCATATTACATGGGTTATTAGGATCGAAAAACAACTGGAACAGCATGAGCAAAGCCATTCATAGGACTACTGGTAGGAAAGTTATTAGCGTAGATGCACGGAACCACGGGGACAGTAGACATGCCACTCAGCACACGTACGTGCACATGGCGCACGACGTCATGAAGCTGCTGAAGAAGCTGGAGTTGTCGAAGGTGTCGGTCCTGGGCCACAGTATGGGCGGACGCACAGCCATGGTGCTGTCACTGCTCTGTGTAAGTTGTACGTAGTTTATACATACTTGTAGTTGCTATGACCTTTGTAATGTGATATACACAATCATACAATAATAATAATGAACATAGTAAGAAAAAAATAATGTTTTTGAGTTATTAATAACAGAAATGTTTTCAGTCTGACATGATATCAAGTCTCATTGTGGTTGATATCTCTCCTGTGAAAACGAGCCCACAAATCTTCTCGATGGCCAATTTATTTGATGCAATGACTTCAGTAGCGATCAGACCAGGAATTGCAATGTCTAAAGCTCGGAAGTTGGCTGATGAGCAACTAAAAGGAATAACTCCTGATATCAACCTGAGAAATTTCTTAATAACTAATTTAGTACAAACGAATACAGGCTCATATACTTGGAGAGTTAACATACCAGCTCTAAAGGATAACTTCCAGTCACACATATCATGTTTTCCCGCAAACTTGAGAGGACTTCAATATTGTGGACCAACATTGTTTATAGGAGGATCTTTATCTGACTACATAGGGTATGTATCTGATTCTTATGCTCATAGTAGACTAGCCTATATTCAGATTAATGGTAATAATAGCCGATACTAAACATTACTAGCAAGAATTTCTTCTCTAATTACACCTATTAACACTGTTATTTGAAAATATTGTAAAAGCCAATTATTAAAAAAAAGTAACTGTAGAGTTTCTTACCGGCTCTTCTCCATAAGAAACAACCAATTGGAACTGTGCCCCTAGCTTCCAACGTTTCATAAGTGCCCATGTAGGTTTATGTGAAATAAAATATTTTGAATTTCTCATGGACATACAGACCTACAGCCAAACACTATGTATAACGAAATATTCTAGTACCTAACGTTAAGTATTGATTTAAAGGCCAGGCTTGAAGGCAACTAAATATGCATGGGTACAATAGCAGATGATAATTCAAGTAGACTTGCTTACCTACGATCCCACAAAGCTATTCACTGCGCTGCTTCAAGCCTATGCCCAACATTAAAAAGTATTCTTTTTTAAGTTGGGCAAAAATATTACAAGACTTTTACATTGGCTCCAAACTAGGCAAGCCTGTATATAGAATATCTAAATGTAAAAGTTGTAACTCTGTACCCTAATACTGTAGTGACCTGGGTAAAAAAAAAGAAATTCTATTTAGTCCGTCTTTCAGATAATAAAAAAATATTAGACACGTGTTTTTTGCTTTAACATAATAAAAAACAACACGCATTTAAGTTGGGGAGTGGGGGCTCGCTACGTCACAAGGCGTGACGTCATGCCACATTTTAACTCTATGTATCGCCGTAATCTATTGATACGTCAAAAAAGAAAAAATACGTGTTCAATATTTTTAAGCTATTGCATAGCTTTTATCGCGGGCTTTGAGCGCGGCGACCGAATCAAGAAATTACGTAACGAAAATAAAACCTAACACCCCCCACTCCGCCTACCATGTAATGACGGTTCCCATGACAACGTGATGTTGTCATGGAGGTTACAAATGCTATGCAATAGCTTTACCGCGGCAGTCCCCGAGTGCCTCACGTTTTTTTTTATCTACAAGATGGACAAAAATAATTTTTGGGCACATGCCTATTGCGTAATACAAGATCAATCACAATCTGTTTCGATTTGAAACAGATTGCTAATCCATTGTTTCATAAGTCGGAAAAAAATCTGCTCAACAACGTAAATAACGCAATGAATGTTGTTGAACTGTCAAAATGAAACAAATTAGTCATAATCGTTTACGAAAATAAGTTACGCAATTAGGGTACTGGTTGGATAATTACAAAATGTGTACAATTAATGAAATGTGTCTTTTACAGTAAAAATGACCTAAAGGAAATACAGGAATATTTCCCCCTTGCAGACCTGACGTTCATAGATGGTGCCGGTCACTGGGTACATAGTCAGAAACCAGAAAAATTCCTAGAAGCAGTTTGTAATTTTCTAAAAGAAAAATAAGAATATCAGTCTATTATAAATTATTGCAGTTCTCATTAAATTAGGTAGTCATAAATTTTTGAGTAGTAAAATTGTTATTAGTCTATTTATTATTACATCCATAGTGGATGAATAAAATGTGATATACCATGAGTAATTTTATTATTGTATTTTATTTGTGTATTTGACCACTGAACACATAACCACATCCTCATGTGATAAGATACTACATAGCAGTAAATTGTCGCAATATAGAGATACAATGAACTGGTCGTGATAAGCCAACCAAAGGGCTTGCTACATGGCAGCCAACCGCGTCCCCGACAGAGGTGACCTTGGTTAGCAACAGGCAGAACTGTTTAAAATTTGGTCGTAAACCACCAACTACACGGTTATAACCCACCTCGGTCACCTCTGTTGGGCCACGGTTGACTGCCGTGTAGCAAGTCCTTTAGTATCATCAGTAACCCAAAAGCATTAAGGCTCGTGCAGACCAGCACGACACGCGACGCGACACAAAGATGTCGCACGACGAGCGGTGCCTTTGTGTCGCGTCTGTTTGTAAAAGCTTTTATACGTAACACCACGCATGTTTTCCTGAAAGGGGTAGGCAGAGATATAGGTTGGTACAGACGCCAGCACATCAAGCTACCCGAAACTGTCAAATTTTCCCAATCAACTTTGAACCTTAGACATCAGCGATAAAGTTGAAAATCTATTAAATAAATTTGACAGATTGTAGTAGCTTGATGTGCTGGCGTCTGTACCTCGAACCAAATAAAAAACCAAGACGTAGCGCTGCGAACAATACAATACAGTGAAGCATGCCAAAACTACACTTCCCCTCTGTGCACACACGCTCACACGCACACATTTACAATGATACCTACACCTCACTAAGTGCACACATGTTTACAAAACCAGCCTCACGTCACTGTTGACAGCATTGCTTGGTCTGAGTTAAGTACAGACGCCAGCACATCAAGCTACCCGAAACTGTCAAATTTTCCCAATCAACTTTGAACCTTAAACTTCACTAATAAAGTTGAAAATCTATTAAATAAATTTGACAGATTGTAGTGGCCTGATGTGCTGGCGTCTGTACACCCACATTTTGTCCTTTCTACTTTATACAAAGACTACAATTATTTATAGGCTTAAACGTCCAATGCATTTGTGGGAGAGCCGATTGCCAATAACCGGCCACAAATCCTGACAAAAGGTAATGTAAAACCGGCCAAGTGCGTGTCGGACCACGCACAATGAAGGAACGTAGTAGCCAAGAACAAACTTAACATTGTAGTTGACAAACATTATATTATGTTCTCCCATTTTCAACTGTAAATGGGGGTTGGTCGACTAAAACTCGTTAGCTTGTAAAGCCTACTTAGCTGTTTTCCTACTGCCATGATTTTAATCACATTATCTAAAAGAACCATTTATCTGTGAGGGGAGGGGGACACTTGACTCTCAACAAAAACGGATCCCGGAATCGAAAAATAGTTTTCAATCACACGCAATATTTTTGAACGGCATATCCAACGATCCAGTATAGGACAGATGAGAATATATTTTTATATTTCTTATAAAGGCTCGTGCAGACCAGCGCGATATCGCGGACGCGACAAACAGCGCAACCCATGTCGCGCCCGCGATAACGCGCTGGTTTTTTTTCTTTTGTGAGAAATCTTTACCCTTATAAGGGTTCCCAAACAAATTTTTATACGGGGCCCCGCCAAGGCACACTACGCCACTGCTCCGGGCTTTATAAATTCCAGATAGAAAAACCCTATAACACTTTGCCCGACCAGGGGGCCTACCACAAGCTCATAAAGCAGTATTATTTTAATATTACATCAGTGTGGGAAAGAGATGAAGCTCTACAGGATGTATACCTCTATCTCTTTCTCCCACTGAAGTAATATTAAAATAATACTGCTTTTGAGCTGGTGGTAGGCCCCCTGGGAATCGAACCCAGGACCTCATGCTCAGCAGTCGCGCTAGCGACCACTAGGCCAAATACGCATTCCAATAATATTTTTGAAATCCTTTAGAATTTCTATTAATAGATTTTTTGTCACTGGACTGAAAATCTTTTATCGTCCTGCCATTTTGTAGTGATAATATGTTTAAATCAATTAGCAAAACTAATTTATTATTAAACGTTATAAACAAACATACAACTACTTATATCCGATACAAAGGTCTTCTAAGCATTGAAAATTTTGCTTACAAAATTACTTCAGAGTTTTACCTTCAATAAATAAGGACTGACATAATAACACAGATTTTCTAAATAATTGTGTACCTACTCATGGTACATATAAAAATGTACTCTGTGATGGTACACTTCAAAAAGGAAGAGGTTCTCTATTCAAATGTATGTTTTTGAAGTGAAAACTTCTTTAGCATCGTTGTGATTTGAAAGTCGATGAAACGAAAAAGCGACAGTAAAAAGAGACAGACACAAATTCATAAGATTTAACGTGGGAGAAAATGAGGTAGGAAGCATTATACAGTGTTTCTTATGTTCGTGGTTCTCTGAAGCTGAAGAGTTTGTTTGTTTACTTGAACGCGCTAATCTCAGGAATTACTAGTCCGATTTAAAAAATTCTATCAGTGTTAGATAGAGCCCATTTATTGAGGAAGGCTATAGACTATATATCATCACGCTAAGACTAATAGGAGCGGAGCACCAATGAAGAATGTTTCAAAATCGGGGGATTTTATTTTTCCTTTTAGAGCTTCCGCTGCGTGCGCTGCGTAAACGGTTAAAGTTTCGCAAAAATAATGTATTACAGAATTGTTCCCCTTTAAAAGTTCTAAAAAAAGTACGCGACAGCATATGTCTATCTTTTAAGGTTGGCTCACTCTAAGTATCGCAGTTTTAAAATAACATTGCAGCAAAATAATGATCAAGTACTGCGCGCGCATTTATGATGTGCAAGGCTAGGCAAGTTATGAGGGGGAATAAGATTATAAGACCCAGTACTTTTACCTAACGTTTTAAAGTTCCACTTTTACTGATAAAAGCGTGATGTATGCTGTTGCGGACTTTTTTTTAGAACTTTTAAAGAGAAACAATTCTGTCATACACGTTTTTTTTTTTTTCTTCTTGTTGCCAATATTTTTGAAGGTTTCACTTCTACCACGTGTGAATTGCACACATGTTTTTTTTTCTCGATTAAAACACTTGCCTATACGAATATGAACATTACAAGCATATGAATAAAGTTCATATTCAAATGGAATGCATAAGTAGAGTAGTCAAAAGAAAAAAGAAGTTTTATTGCAGACCGTTCCCTCCTTAAAATGTTAGTAATACACACTACATAAAAGCTAGTAACAAATGTAATACAAAATTTTAATTCATAAATCTGTTGCACTCACCAGACGCACCCGGTAGGTACATGCACATGCATGTACCCAATGCGCCATAAAGGCGCAACACGGCTTATCACTAATGACCTTCAGAATGCCATTGACGCTCCCACGCACTCTGCGCATCATGGACGCAATCCTTTTTAGGGTTCCGTAGTAAACAAGGAACCCTTATAGTTTCATCATGTCCGTCTGTCTGTCTGTCCGCGGTCTAGCTCCGAGACCCTTAGAAAGCTGTAATTTGGCATGGGTGTATATGTATATTAATTACGCCGACAGTGGAAAAAAAAATTTTAAGGTACCTCCCCTACTCGTAAAGTGGTGATGTATTTTTTTTTCTGTCCCATTGCAAGCGGTATCATTGGAAAGGTCCTTCAAAAACAAGTATGTGAAAACCATTTTTGGATTCAGGGATCCGTTTGCGAAATATTAAACTTTATAGTGCTAATTTTTGTTAGAGTCAAGTGTCCCCCCCCCCCCCTGCCGGCTAAATGGTTGATTTTGGATGTGTGAAAAAAATCACAGCAGTAGTTTATATAACGAAATTAAAAGGAAAACTATCACAGCTAAGTAGGCTCTACAAGTTAAAGAGTAATAATCGACCAACTTTGCAGTTGCAAAAACATATTTTCCCATACATTCCGTATGGGAGAACATCTTTTTCAACTACAAAGTTAAGTTTGTTTTTGGGATAAATTTATCCCAACCACGGAACCCTTCATTGTGCGTGGTCCGACACGCACTTGGTCGGTTTTTTTCTTATTTTTAGGATGGTATTGAAGCTTTGGATGATATTGGTACCTATGAGCTTCGGCAAACATTCCTGATGCACTACAGTAACGTGGAAGCCCCAACAACATTCTGAAGGTATTATTACATTGAACTCTGAGGGCGATGTAGGTGATACCCTTTGCGTATATCGAACCCACAGAGTGCATGTGTACAACGGTTAGCAAAAAGCTTTAAAAAGAGTTATTTTTACTTCCGATGAAAAACGTGCAAACTGCAAACCTGCAGGCCAAAATATTGCATCGGACAGCCAACGCCCTCCATTCTCTTTCGATGTCGGCAATGTCAGCATCATCTTTCAAGTCCTCAGTAACTATGTGCCCTAAGTAATTAAAATCTAGCACCCTTTCAAGAGCCACACCTTTTAACATAACCGGGCGGATATGTGTGCTGGTTTTTTACGTTTTACCCTAAACACAAGTAGTTTGCTTTCTGTACGTTATACACATACACAAGTCCATGCGCTTCTTATAAGTCTCACAGACCGTCAACAACTTCCTGAGTGCACTAATTGACGGACTCAGCAGCAACACAGACCGTCAATAGAACAGCCAACATGTGTACTACTGAGTTCGACAATCAGCTGGTTTACATACAGGTTGAAAAGCGCCGGCGAGGGCAATCCACTCTGTCTCACCCCACATTCCAACCTGGGGGCCTACCACCAGCTCATAAAGCAGTACTTCTCAGAGAACTCGTTGGCCCATCTAATATGTTTTGTTTGGTAGCCATACCAATACTGAAACAGTGAAGCGAGAGTGCCGCAGAGGCTTAATCTGAGCCTTAGGTTACGAAGTGCTCTATTTTCTCGTTAATCGAACCTGTGACACGTAGCGGGGGAGCCAATTGGCTACCGTACCATCGATTCAATAACGATTGGCATGGTAGCCAATTATTATTTTCGAAATTTTAATTTAGTCCATGCTAGTCTACATTCTTATGAAACTTGGCGTTGCTTATATTACCTATGGAATCCTATATCTTTTCTAGCTATTACAATAAACTAGGTACAAACCCTCCCCAAGCGACGTGGAGCTGCTTTACAGCTGCTGACAGCGTCATGCGTGTATTGCTAGACCTGCACCCTAATTGCGTAATACAACACAATCACAATTTGTTTCGATTTGAAACAGATTTCTAATCCATTGCTTCATAAGTTGGAAATAAAAACTGTTCAACAACGTAAATAACGCAATGAATGTTGTTGAAATGTCAAAATGAAACAAATTTCGCGAAAATGAGTTACCTACGCAATTAGGGTACTGGAACGCATGACCACTAAGGACACTGATAGGATTTTAACGAGCCACGTTCCCTAAGCTCCACAGTCATATCTTACTCAATCCTAAGACAGAGTACTGCGAAGTTTATTTATATGTACCTATGTGAGCTTCACATTCCACATTCCATACTGAATAGGGTGTATGTCGGCTAATCAAACCTCTGGAGGAAGAAACTTATCGTGTCGTGTATACCTGCTTACGTAGTTTTCTTAAATATTTTCATTTTTTTTCTTTATTTTTTTTACTATTATCACTGCTAATATAATTACCTACGCTACGTTAATTATAGCTCACCACAAAATGTTGATAGCCATGCATTTCTCACCGTATTTTATCAATTCCCGTGCGGTTTTGCACTCCGAATATTGCACATAGGGAATGCAATTCTGCAAGATAATTTGAATCCCGGTATTTACGGGACTGATCTTTCTTAATCCCGCGGGATCCAGGTATTTGCGGGATCCCGCAGTGTGGACGTAGACTTCTCAAATTAATCATAATAAACAAGCTTTTTTGATACCAGACGGTGGATTTTTCAGATGGGGCAATAAGTCACCGTTGCCGTTTTAGCTACAGGAAAACGATCTTAGGAGACCATCTTTAAACTTTTTGAGACAGATTGATCTGCATTCGCAGATTTTGAAAAAAAAATCAGAGACAGGCAGCAAGAAAATCGGCAATTTTCACAAAAACTTATTTGATGCCAATCGATCCTGTTTCTCATAAGAATCAAGAAACTATTGGAACAACTAAGATTTCAGTAGGTAAGTACTAGAAAACTCAGAAATCGCAAAAAACTTTTCCCATACATTTCGTAGGAAATAAAACCCCAACTTACGTTTTATGATGGATAGACTGGCCGCAACAATGAAGAGAGACTGAAAATGAACAAAAATATTTAATTCACCTTTAATTAAAGGTGAATTGAATGTATGTGCCTTTTAATCCACCCATCATCATCATCATCATCATTTCAGCTGAAAGACGTCCACTGCTGGACATAGGCCTCCCCCAAGCACCGCCACTTCGACCGATTCTGTGCTTTCCGCATCCAGCGGATTCCTGCGGCCTTCACAAGGTCATCGGTCCATCTTGTGGGAGGCCTTCCAACGCTACGTCTTCCGGTACGTGGTCGCCACTCCAGAACCTTTCGACCCCATCGGCCATCCGTTCTGCGAGCAATGTGCCCGATTCGAAATAATTCATCATCTTCTTTATAAAAACCTCAAGACTTCTATTTCTGGATCTAGGTTGGGTTGTTGTTCCAGATCCAGAACTTTTCATACTATAACTCCGTTTCTACGGAGAAACGGAGTTATAGTATGAAAAGTTTCGCCAGTCCCCGTCCAATCACTCAATCGCTCAATTTTCGGTCGGGATAAGTCCCGCATAATGCACGCGAGATCCCGGTACTTATTGCATTCCCTAATTGCACTCCATACTATTCGGAGATATGGTATAAATTGATGTGATTTTTTTTTTATACCATTCCACTTCACAGTTCCTGTGAAGTGAATATTTAAGTTATTTACTTAATTGTTAATTTTACCAAAATGGCTAATGTCGTAGAAAGCCTCAAGTTGCTGTTCGATCGGCCGAACGAACCGTTGATCACTCCGAAAGGCGATAGAAAAGCCATCTTTCAACTCACAGAAAAACTTGTGGTAAGTAAATTATTATATAGTCACTTCTTCTCAAGTATAGAACTTGCAAAGGGGTATAGGTAAGTAGAGGTGTTTATTACCGACCGGCCACAAATCCAGACTCCGCGCTCCGGGGTGGTATGATAGGTACTGAGAATTTAATAATGGATCATATAGATAAACCTAATAGATAACACCTTCACATTGCCTGACACAGGGATCGAACCCGGGAGCCATCTGGACCGTTACATAATATATTACTAATTTAATTGTCTTTTCACAGCCCCCGGAGTACGCAAACAACGGCGTCGAATTAAACGACCGTTTCGGTGACGATGCCACCGAGAAGATTCCGCTGAAAACCTTAGACTCGTACCCCGCCTTCACGGTCGCGTCGCAACTGCCTACCGATGCGGACTTCTCACTGTTCCTGCCCAGACACCAGGAAATGGCTACTGAAGTCATTGACGCGCTTTTGAGTGAGTAGCGGGAGAAAGCGTGGGCGCTAGTCTTTATACTTATTCATGCAGCACACATGAACAACTAAACTATGCAATTATTTAAAGAGTAATAATTTGCAGTTGTCGCTCGCGTCGTAGCTACCGCGCTAAGCTCGCATTGTGTACCCAGGCCTTAAGATCAGTTTTCTCATAAAATACAGAATAAAACATAAAATTAAGATGAAAACAAACATTTATTAACAATAAATTAAGTTGTTATTAGCAGCTTATTTTAAAATATTTGTTTCTTTCTGTAGATGTACCTGAGAATCAGCTGCAAGACTTTCTGTCAACATGTGTGTATGCCAGAGCTCACCTCAACCCTCAACTCTTTAACTACTGTTACTCAGTAGCGCTGATGCATCGGTAAGTTGACATCAACTTAATTATTACTTAAATATAATAAATATGCAGAATACAATCAATTGTACATAAAAGCTTGCTATACATACAATTCAATAATATCCAGTTCCCCATATTAGTCTATAAAGTTATCTATTTGTGTATGAGTGTCAAAAGTTCTGGTCTGCTCTTGTGTTTTGTAAATAATGTACATTACATCTTACTACATTTGTATTTATACACCATTTTAGATTCTTTGACTAGTACTTTTGACACACCTTTTTACATATTAATTTCACAAATAATAATTAATTTGTCATTTGTCTAAACTTATGCTGGCAGGCAAACCATACTCAAGTATTTCCTTAGTTTGCACATGCAAACAAAGCTTGTTAGTTAGGTACTATTTATATTGATTATAAAACTTATTATGATTTCTTTAATTAAACTGAATATGTTAGGTTCTACAAAACAACAGATATTTCTATTATTCCTTTTCAGTGTTATCATAATAGTTTAACAAAAGCAAAACTTTTGTTTCAGTAATGACACCAAGAATGTGCCCATTCAGAACTTTGCAGAGACTTTCCCTTCGAAGTTCATGGACTCTCAAGTGTTCCAGAGAGCCCGCGAGGTGGCGGCAGTGCTCCCCCAGACTGTGGCAGTAAGTAACATTACTTATCTTTGCCCCCGCAGCAGTTATCACATTTTTTGTCTGTGTCTGAACATAGCACAGGCTTATAGTTAGGTGTCCAGGGCCCGAGACTATCATTTGAATAGAAATCCATAGGATATGTCCCATCATCTTTCAACCATTTGCTATTACCTAATGATACAGAAAACTCATATGGAGTCAGTAATGGCTTTGGAAAAGCTGTTCCCCAGTCAATGGACAGTCTTGGGCAAGCCACCTGAACAAAGGCATCAAGGCCAAATAATGCTAATTTACTAGGGAAAATCTCTGATAAAAGTATCTTTACAAATGTTTTATCCGAGTTGCCAACTTGCTTTTCTAAATTACTTAATACTTTAGTACTACCTTGCCTCCCTAATGTGCCAAGTATGAGGCCAAAACTGACTGCTTCCTCAGCTATTTTAATCTGATTCTGCCTATTTGACTGCATTACTTTGTGCTCATACAATTCTGAAGTAAATTTTTTCTCATAAGGGTCATATTTATATGCTGCAATTTTTGGATTAGCTATCATGACTGATTCCAAGTGAAATCTGCCATCTCCCAGATATATGACTACATCAGAATTTAACTTGGGAGATGTACAACCAAGGATCTCTCCGGGTGATAAAGGTTTACACTGTGGTACAGTCACTATATATTCTTCACTTCTTAGAATCTTAGCAACAGAATGCAATGTTGTTACAAATTGAATTGTACTAACTAAAGCTAAATGAGTTTGTTTAGGAAAGTTAAGTTTAACAGTTTCCACAAAATGTGATGGATCTATCTTTATATCAACAAATATGTAGAGTACCTTGATGTCACATGTTTGGTCTATAGGTATCAGGCAAGAGTGCCCGTAATGTACCAGCAGGTCGACCCCAAGTGCGATGGCGGTGAAGTCGTCGATACAGCACGCACCATATGTTACGTCGCCCATTATAACAGTATCAGCTTCAGTAAATGTCTCTATTATATCACACAATGTTGTCGCAAACATTGTCAGACCTGTAAGGAAATATTTTTATGAACATTAGTATCAAACAGAACAAAAAATATATTATTGTTTACACATGAATTACCTTACCTTCAGGTAGTTGAAGAGCCACTCGTTTTGAACCCAAAGACCGTATTCTCCATATTGTCTTGTGTATTTCAAAATTGTAATTTTGCGGTAAAGCTTCACACGCTCTATTTAACAGAGGGTCATTTAATAATTCATTTGGAATTTTGTTTACAGCACGTATATTTGGTTTGAAAGTCTTCCTTTGACCTTCTGGTTTTGCGCGTACTACGACTACGCCTGGGCTTAAACCAAAATCTTCCATGTTGGGAACACTATAAACACATTATCTTCACTTATTAAAAACCTAGAAATGCAATAAACATTATTTCGCAGGTTATTAATTTAATCAAAATATAAACACGCGCGGTGGCCTACGTGACTTTTCGCACGAATTTGCGTTCCGTTTCAAATTTACCATAATTCGGATCAGTCGGTGTCACTTGTCAGTTACACAATGAATTTTGAAATAATATTGAAACAGGATAATGTGAAGGTGAACATTTCAAAATGCATTCATTGTAATGATAACATTACAAATCTTCTTATTAAATTTTACTTCCTCAACTTAGGGCTCATAAACCTCTATGATAATCTGCGTATAACGGAGCAGCCAAGTGACAAAACAAATTCGTTGCGTTTCGTTACACGGTAATAACTATTAGTGGCAGGTTAGTGACTAATGATGAATGACTCGATGGATGAGAGAGAAACGTCAGCCTTAAAAGCAAGAGTGAACAGGCATCTTGGGCTTGTTCGTTTCATCGTATGGTGGGGATATTACTATGCATTCGCACTGGCGAAACATCACAACATGTTGAAATCTCTAGTGCCTGTCAAACTTTGTATGGAAAATTGACAGAAAATAGAGATGTTTCGATGTAAATGTTTCACCAGTGCAAACGCACAGTTACACTATCACATCTATGAGACTATGATCATAGATCTATGAGTCATAGATGTAATGTAATTATAAAATAAACGTACCTATTATGGGTATATATATCCCGATATTATGATATTTCTAGGATCACATATGTCGTCTGGGGTCACGGCAGTGCCCTCGCCAAGATGAGCGAAAGGGCACTACCTACCTTTTGTCGAAGTGCTTCGACGTTTTTTTTAACCCTCATAACTTGGGTTTGGATTATTTATACCAGATTAACAAAATTCTCGGGATATGATGTCAATAGTGGACTTAAACGTATAAAGTTTCAATTGCATAGCTCATACGCATAGCTCGATTTCATTGATATCTAAAAAACCCTGATTTCGTCACTGACTCACTCACTCACTCACTAATGATCATCACAATTCTTAGGGTACTTCCTGAAGTCCTAGAAAGCTGAAATGAACTTTGTATGATACTTCCGCAAATTTTGATGCTAGAGGTCTGAAAATTACAAAACAAACAAATACAAAAAGTTTTATTGGCAAAGGAAAAGTTGTAATACATATACACGTACAGTGATCATACATAGATACAATTAAGTTTAAAACATCACAATTTTTTGGTTTAACCGTTGACCCCCAAACTAAGCAGGGCTTGTATCTTGGGGATACGTTTAAAGATATTTAAGAAAATTTATGAAAATTTACCATTCCCCTTATCTCTGAAACTACCGAGCCTAAAATTTTAAAACGGTATGTTAGTAGATCAAAAACATACGTAAATGAAACTTTTTGTAGACGCCTTGGGTTGACCTGTTAAGTCTACAAAATGTTCAATAAATAAATAAATATTATTGAACATAATTTTACCAAATAGGTATGTCACACGAGGTTAAAAGTAGAATTTTAAATTTTACCTATTTAATCAACGATTATTTTTCAAAAAAACGTAACGGTCAGCGGTCAGGGAACTAACCCATCGTCTTGCCTCTCGTTGATCGCAGTCATGTGATTGGTAGTACAGACGCCAGCACATCAAGCTACCCGAAACTGTCAAATTTTCCCAATCAACTTTAAACCTTATCCTTCAGTGATAAAGTTGAAAATCTATTAAATAAATTTGACAGATTTGTAGTAGCCTGATGTGCTGGCGTCTGTACCATACCTACTGTTCTGTCAGTCGCCATTTTGAACTCTATTGGTATTGAAATTAAGACTGTAATATTCAATGTTACCAATCGCGTCACGAGTCAAGTTATAATGAACGCACTGTAGATCAAGAGCATGTTAAGAAAAAAAATATTGGCAGACAACGAAAAGAAAACTTTAAAATATCAGTGATTATTATTTTATTTTGAAATGAATTGTAGTAGGTATCAAAAATTGAAATCATAATTTGTAAATTAAAATTATTGACATTATTTATTTATAATCTGGTTTTCATATTTATCGGCACTCCGAGCAACAACAACCGCAACACGTCATACTCATAGCTACATAAGTTACATTATAGGTACCTATATACTGATAACATTAGCATGTCGGTGACGCGAACCCATAAGATTTTCCTCTACCAAAAATCGCTCAACGTGCCTAACGAAGTTTTCACTTCAATAAAACGTGTGTGGTCGGGGGACCCCTGTCAGGAACGCAGTTCCTTGTCACGAATGATTTAAAATCTTGGATTTACATTTTGACCCCACTATCGGCTTTAGCACCCTCGAAAACCATGAAAACAATACCCATGACGAAAATTTTTAAAATATTAGTAGCCGCCATCATGGATTTACATTTTGATCTCACTATCGGCTTTAGTCCCCAAACTATAAAAACGATATCCATGAGGAAAAAGAAAATTTTCGCAGCCCTCATCTTGGATTTACATTTTGTCCTCACTATCGGCTTTAGCACCCATTTTGACCAATTCACACTTTCTCTCTCTCTTTATCGAGAGGAAAAGAACGGTTGCAAATATGAACGCTTTTTCTCGTGACGATTTCTGCCAGTTTACTCCTACTGCAAGCCGATTCGCTAAAAACTTTACTTTGCCAATATGCTGTAGTAGTACAGCATGTTGGCACGGGCATGTCGGTGACACGCACGCGACGTTATACGCGCATATGTTTTCCCCTACCAAAAATCGCTCACCGCGCCTAAAGATGTTTTCACTTCATAAACCCTCATGATACAATGCCTGTTTCGACGATCTTATCTCTGGAGCATTTTACCTTCATCACCACTTGATGCTGCTGGACCCCTAACTTTTAAAATTTGTACTGATTGTTATTCAATAATTGATCTAATTTATACAGCGCACACCGCTCATCATTCCTCGCGACTACACTGCGACGGATTTAGAAGAAGAACATCGTGTGGCCTATTGGCGTGAAGATATTGGCGTTAACCTACATCACTGGCACTGGCATCTCGTTTACCCGTTCACAGCATCACAGAGAGCCATCGTTGATAAAGACCGTCGCGGCGAGCTCTTCTTCTACATGCATCAACAATTTATTGCTCGGTAACTATTCCCCTGTTCCCCAATTACATACGAGTACTTACATGCCAATACATTTTCTTCTGTAACTTCTGTTATTTTGGGATAGCTGGTCACATTAACAATAGATAGTAGACAAAGCCTCAAAATGCTTTTTTATAAAAAACTAGCTCTTCCAGATACTACGCCAACGGCTTTGCCCGCGTGAGTTTTTTCGCTTTGTCAGTTTTGGTCATGAGGATAATGTCTCTGATCGTTATTAATTTCTTAGTTACAACTGTGAGCGTCTCGACAATTCTCTGAAGAGAGTAAAGAAGTTCAGCAACTGGAGGGAGCCAATCCCCGAGGCTTACTTCCCCAAACTGGACAGTCTTACGTCATCACGCGGCTGGCCGCCACGGCAGGCGAACATGCGCTGGCAAGACCTCAACCGTCCCATTGACGGACTTAATGTCACCATCAGCGACATGGAAAGATGGAGGAGGAATATTGAGGAATCTATCGCTACCGGCAGGGTGATTCACGTAAGTAACTAATGATAATGAACAGAAACTTCTAGGTAGGACACCTGCATTCCTACGTCAACCTGCTTTATGAACAGCAACCATTGTAACCAATGAATGATTGCAGGCTGACGGTTCAAGCAGCCCTCTGGACATCGACAAGCTCGGCAACATGCTGGAGGCGAGCATCCTGTCCCCGAACAGGGAGCTGTACGGCAGCATACACAACAACGGACACAGCTTCTGTGGCTACATGCACGACCCTACACACCGTTATCTGGTAAGTGACCCGTGCAAAAAGTAAGGAATACTTAAACATAAATTAACATAAAATTCACTTAATTTGCGACATATTAGCAAAAACTAATTTTCGGGACGTTTAACAGTTAATTGTTTTATCGCACATGGTATTACTTGCAAACCCTAAAAAAAGATGATACCTACTGTTGAGAAACCTTCACTAGGTATTTTCGAAAACAAATCTTAGTTTCTTGGGCTATAAATACTGTACTAACAAAGGACTGTGTTCAACAATAGTTAGACGCTACAAGAAGACAAAATTCTCATCTCATTCTCAGAATCATCTGTAGGTACTACAACGATATCATTTCAACTTCTGCCTGCGCATCTCGCGTCTAGCTGTTTCCCGCCGCAGCAACCGTACAATACAACATCGTTCTGGTAAATTACCTTACGATTTTTTTTTAAATACATATGTATGTTCTACTTTTACTTGCAGGAAAGCTTTGGAGTCATCGCTGATGAAGCAATTACAATGCGTGATCCGTTGTTCTTCCGTTGGCACGCGTGGATCGACGACGTCTTCCACTCGCACAAGGAGTCTGCTTATGTGCGCGCTTACACTCGCTCGGAGGTAAATTCTTTGTAAAACATTAATTACTTACAAGAATTTATTAATTTACAGACATGAAGCTAATATAGTACCTACCAAGTTTTAATGGCGCATGTATAGCGCTTACTGAATGCTCTATTGTTTTCAGCTTGAAAACCCCGGTGTTCGAGTAACATCCGTGGCGGTGCAGAGTGACGGCGGCCAGCCTAACACATTGAACACCTTCTGGATGTCCAGTGATGTCGATCTCTCTCGAGGCTTGGACTACTCTGACCGTGGCCCCGTATATGCCAGATTCACTCATCTTAATAACCGACCGTTCCGTTACGTGTAAGTTAGCTACGCATGATCAAAACTAAAAGCATCATTAAAAAATAGCCATCATCATATTTTCAATTTATCTAATATTTTTCAGTATCAACTGTAACAACACTGGTTCCGCCCGCCGTACAACCTGTCGTATCTTCATCGCGCCTAAGTATGACGAACGCAACTTGACTTGGACTCTCTCCGACCATCGCAAGATGTTCCTAGAAATGGACAGATTCGTGATCCCATGTGAGTGTATAATGTATATGTATCATAGTTAGAGTGGCTATAGTTTATCACTCAACTTTAGTACGGTGGGTGTTTCGGACTAGAATATTCAACTGCAGGTCAGATTGAACGCCATCGCCATCTAGCGAACGAGAAAGAGGCTGGGAGATTGTCGGATTCCCCTATTTACACCGTCATTGCAATGTTGCAGTGAACGCCGGCCAAAACACCATCACACGTTTATCGACGCAGTCTTCCTTGACGGTTCCGTTCGAACAAACATTCCGCGACCTGTCGGTGCAGAGCAACGACCCCCGCCGGCCCTCTATCGAAGAATTCAACTTCTGCGGCTGCGGATGGCCGCAGCACATGCTCGTCCCCAAGGGCACTGAAGCAGGCGCTGCCTACCAGCTATTCGTTATGCTCTCCAACTACGATCTTGACAGCGTAAGTACTCCTCATGCCTAATACTTAGGTACGATATAATACGAACAGACAAGCAGGGCTCTTCTTACTTTTTTATTTTTATCACCCAGGTGGAGCAACCCGATGGCTCACAGCTGAGCTGTGTTGAAGCATCCAGCTTCTGTGGTCTGAAGAACAGGAAGTACCCTGACCGCCGCGCTATGGGCTTCCCCTTCGACAGACCGTCAAGCACGGCCACTAACATTGAAGACTTCATTCTACCCAACATGGGACTGCAGGATATTACAATTCGCCTGACTAACCAAGTTGAGCAGAACCCAAGGAACCCGACGACTAACTGATCTTGTTTTAATTATGTACATGACGATGAGATGTATGACTCAGTACTTAATTGACAACTAAGACAAGGACATTTACCTTTAAAAATAGCATCATAAAAAATTAAGGTTGATTTATTTAGGTTAAAAGAACCAAGTGTAAATACTGTAAATAAAATTAGGAATTATGTTGAATCTAGATATAGACCCGTTTACTAGTTTATATAGAATTATAATTTAAAAAATATATTATCAAATAAATATTTATGAAAATATTTTGCTGTGTTTTTCTTTGTGTGTTCGGTCATAGGCGTCGAATACTGCTATAGTGTCGTGGCAGGAAAATAAAGCATACAAAATCATGTTAAAATAATCAAAATTTATTAAAAAAACACGTTAAAATAAACCAAAAATATTTAATATATAACATCAATAATTCAATACTTATTAGACTTGAACAAACTGAAGTTACTCGTACAATAGATTACTATTACTTGATTCAATTTACTAGATCCTACCTAAGGCAATCATGTCCTTTCTGGAGGTCAAAATGATAGGTGAAAATTACAAAAATAGACCTCCAGAAAGAGAATGTTTCCCTCTGAACTTACTGTGGCAAAGGGTCAAATATTTATGAACCACCTCCCTAGGACTGGTCCGTCAGTTTACCTGCAGAAGAAATGACTCAATGTTAGAAGTTTCATCAATGTATTAAAACTGATAAAATTGGGGAGGGTCTGTATGTATGTACTCTGTGATCTGGACTTATGCTTTCGCGGTTGCACAACGATATTTTTTGCTTTGCTTTTTTTGGGTAATTTTTGAGTTAGCTTCAATAATACGTACACTCACCGACCCGAGGACCGAAGCCGAGATGCTCGTAGTTGTCGCGCTTACAATCACTGTACTGGACCTACGATGAAGGTAGGAAACTATTTAGGTACCTACTACGTACGTCCATATCTTCTAAAATGTTTACATTGTGCTTATTTCCAACAGACAAAGCACAGACTGTGCTGTGTCATCTGTGTGTGTACCAGGGATGTAGATAACGGATATCCGTATCCGTATCCGCAACTGCGGAGCATCCGCATACATTTTGATATCCGCAAAACATTCGCTTCCTCAACTATTGATTTTAAAAGCTCCGCATCCTCATAATTTCTATGGGGATGTGACCTCACGTTGTTCGCTCAAATAGTGAATTTTGTTAAACTCTATCCGAGCCAAATGTGCGGGCCGGAATGTGAGTGACGCGTTCCTATTGCCTGAATTCGCAGTGTCCCTGTCCCATAACAGGCCGCAGGTGTTTTTTACACGACATCTGCATCCGCACCCTCATCCGCATCTTCAATAAGGAATTTTCCAAAATCCGTATCCTCATCCGCATCCTCAAACCCGATTATCTCGATAACCTCATCCGTTACAACCCTGGTGTGTACAACGTATCTTTGTTGTTCAGAAACTTACTCTTCAAGTCTTCAGCGTCTATTTAAATTACTTGCAAAGCAAGTACGCTATAGATGAGAACATGACTTGTAGATGTAGTTGGCTGTACCAACTATAGTATATTATAGGTCAGGAATTATATGCGAAGATGCGAACTTCACTTAAATCTGTGTGGTGTGTGTACTCTTTCGGGAGTGTTAGTTCAAGTGTAAGTTTTTTCGGAACAGTAGAGTTTTCACATTCTTTTCGTCATCCACACATATCGATGGGGAATTCTAATAAAAAGTGTAGGTGTAGGTATCGGCTAAAAGACTAGTATCAAGATAGAGTGCTCATAACGACGCTGTTAAGGCGACGATAACCGACTTTTAATGTTTTATACTGAAGATCACGTCTAAACGAGTAGTGTTAATTTTTTGGAAAAAATATATGTTATATACTAGAGCATTTTCTTAATAACTTAATATAGGAATATTTTAGATTATGTTTATATTACATAGTGAAATTAATTTGTAAAGTTATGTCTAACGCAGATAAAAAACCGAGAATCACACAAAATCTATCAAGCGTATTTTTCTGAAACTTTCATCATTTTAAAGATAATTTAATTATTTATATTTTAGTATACATGTTTTATTCAAATGCGTTTTCTTTTATGTATAAATTAATAATAATGCGTCTAATTTGGGACAGCGCTCCTTGATGGGCGAGTCCTATTACTGGCTGGACGTACGACGCGTTACGTGAGCTCAGCACAGAACACGCAAGCTAACCACTCAAGGTTACTGTCATATATCTGTGTCTTAAACCACTGAAGAATAATTTTGAGAAAGTTGTATCAACACGTATCAAACAACAACTTGTATCAAGACATATGTGATCCCAGAAGCAATAGAGAAAACGTCGATACAAGGGAAGCAGCATCCACACTCTTACCAGCTTTGTGTGACTTCAGTTTTTGAATGCTACCTTTATTTTTGGTGTGAAGTTCTAGAAGAAGTTAACCAGACACAAAAGTATATACAAACATCTGGACTATCGCTGGAAAAATGTGTCATACAAATCAAAGCTCTAAAAAAATCTTCAAAGCCAACGTATCCAATTAGTGGAAAAAGCTATTTCCTACGCAACTGAAAAATGTAAGGACTTGGGTATTTCGATTGAAAGAAGAGGAAGGAGGAGATTCTGAAAAAGTAGGTTTGCCAAGGGAAATGTCCCAAGACGCTGGACTAACATTGCCAGAAGAGCTGCAGAGAGCTATGTTAGACTGTCTTGATAGATTTTACGAAGAATTAGACCATCGTTACAGGGCAATGGATGACATTCTCACAACATTTGGTTTGGTTCGGCCTAAAACTCTACTTACGTCAACAGAAGAAGAACTTCGTGGTATAGTTCCAGATCTGCCAAAAATCTAAGAACAATTTTCTGCATTAGACATTTTTTTGGAGATTTTAGAAGCTGCCAGCATTTCTTTCCAGCATTTCGGTCCAATGGGCTATGGAGCTTCTGAAATTCGTTGTACAATGGGACTATTCTGAGTCTGCTCCGAATCTAGTTTTTTTTAATATACCTAGGTATTTGTGTTTCGGTGGCTTCTTGTGAAAGAAGTTTCTCAGAACTAAAGTTGATAAAATCTTACAAAAGTTAAGATCCACATTGAACCAAGCGTGACTTACCAATCTTTCAATATTGTCCATTGAAAAGGACAGGAAAGTAAATTTTGATAATGTGATGTGATCGAATATTTTAGCAAAATAAAGTCACCTAAGCACGTTTAGTATTTGTAGCTTTATTTTGGGGGTGCTCAATAGAAAACCGCCCCGAGTACCCTACTACCCATGCTACGAAAGGCACTGAATAGGGTGAATTAGGGTGTCGTCTACATATGGCGGAAGAAACTTATCGTATGTAGTATATACTAGTGATGTGCCGGATATCCGTATCCGTATTCGCGGATCTAGACCCTTATGATTCGTAACTGCGGATCACAGTTTTTAACGATCCGGCACATCACTAGTATATACCTACCTGCCAACCAACGACTGCTGTCTACGTAGTTGCCATATATCAACAATAATATAAAGAGGTAATATTTGCTTGTCTGTTAATGTATGTAGGGGTAATCTCCTGCACTACCAGTCAAATTCGAAAAAAATCTTTTTGCCCAATTCTTGAGGAAGGTTAAAAATTAGCTAGTAACATCACACTACGACTATCAGGTAGGAGCCGAGCAAAAAAAAACTGAAGGAACGCTAAGCGAAAACGAATTTGAGCAGATGATGGGATGCGACGCGGTGGGTGGGCTGGAAATTCAAGCGGACGAAGTCGCAAGCAGAAACTAGTTATCTGTATGGTTACTATTATCAGTACTATTATAATTAGGTACTTACGCGCTACGTTTATTATAGCTCACCACACAATTTTGATAGCCATGTATTTCTCACGGTATTTTATCAATTCCCGTGCGGTTTTGCACTCCGAATCTTGCACCCCATACTATTCGGGCACATGGTATAAATAGATGTGATTGAACTTTAAACAAGCATTCCACTTCACAGTTTCTGTGAAGTGAGTATTATTTAATTGTTAATTTATTTAATAGTTAATTTTACCAAAATGGCTGATGTCGTAGAAAGCTTCAAGTTGCTGTTCGATAGGCCGAACGAACCGTTGATCACTCCGAAGGGGGATCGAAATGCTGTCTTTCAGCTGTCAGAAAAACTTGTGGTAAGTTAATTATTTACATAAAATCACTTCTTCTCAAGTATAGAACTTGCAAAGGGGTATAGGTAAGTAAAGGTGTTTATTACCGACCGGCCACAAATCCAGACTCCGCGCTCCGGGGTGGTATTATAGATACTGGGAATTTAATATTTAATCATATAGATAATGTGGATAAACCTAATAATTAACACATTGGGGGATCACACGGGGATCGAACCGGGGAGCCAACTGGACCATTAAATATTAAGCTAATTTAATTGTTTTTTCACAGCCCCCGGAGTACGCAAACAACGGCGTCGAATTAAACGACCGTTTCGGTGACGATGCCACCGAGAAGATTCCGCTGAAGACCTTAGACTCGTACCCCCAGTTCACGGTCGCGTCGCAACTGCCTTCCGATGCGGACTTCTCACTGTTCCTGCCCAGACACCAGGAAATGGCTACTGAAGTCATTGACGCGCTTTTGAGTGAGTAGCGTGCAGCACGCATGAACAACTAAATTATGAAATTATATTCGCAGCCGTCAAGTCGTCGCTACCGCGCTAGACTCGCACTGTATACCGGGTGATTTTGTTTACCGTCTCGATATTTTTACAGGCTGTTCTACCCATGAATATAAACAACTTTCACTATGGGAGCAACTCTGAAATCACGAAAAAGAAAATCTGCTGTTTATACAAAAGTTCAATACCTACTTGACCAAAATGTATGAAACAGCTGATTTTTTTTTCGTGATTTCAGAGTTGCTCCCATAGTGAAAATTGTTTATATTCATGGGTAGTACACCCTGTAAAAACTTCGAGACGGTAAAAAATATCACCCTTAGCCTTAGCCCCTTCGCACGGACGTAATAAAATCGCGGCGGGATTTTTTCGCGAACTGGATTTTCAACGCTCGCTAAACGCCGAAAGTTGAAAAACAAACAGTGTGTTTTTTCGACGCGCTGTGATGCACTCTGTTGAATTCTCAACGCTCATTGAAAATCCAGTGCGTAATAAATCCCGTCGCGATATTTTCACGATCAGTTTTCTCATAAAACACAGAATACGAAGTAAAAAATAATAAACAAGTTGTATTAGTTAATCTGTAATTGTCATTATTTTAGATTAACTATTATTTTAATTATATTTGTTTCTTTCTATAGGTGTACCTGAGAATCAGCTGCAAGACTTTCTGTCAACATGTGTGTATGCCAGAGGTAACCTCAACCCCCAGCTTTTTAACTACTGTTACTCAGTAGCACTGATGCATCGGTGAGTTAATATCAACTTAATTGTTACTAAAATATAATAAATATGCAGAATACAATCTATAAGTACAGACGCCAGCACATCAAGCTACTACAATCTGTCAAATTTATTTAATAGATTTTCAACTTTATCGCTGATGCCTAAGGTTCAAAGTTGATTGGGAAAATTTGACAGTTTCGGGTAGCTTGATGTGCTGGCGTCTGTACATAAAAGCTGAGCGTATTTGTCTCTAAAGGTATCTATGTAAGTATGTATGAGTTTCCAACATACTTCATTCATCATTTTAGATTGGAGTACTTGTGACACATATTTTTTCATATTAATTTTACTAATAAAAATTCATTTGTCTAAGAAGGCAAACCAAAGGTACTCAAGAATTTCCTTAGTTTGCACATGCAAATAAAGCTTGTGTTACTATTTATATTGATTCCTTATAAAACTTATTATGATTTTATCTTTAACTAAACTGAGTATAAGATTCTAAAAAATAACAGATATTTCTATTATTCCTTTTCAATGTTAACATAATTGTTAAGTTAAAGCAAAACTTTTCTTTCAGTAATGACACCAAGAATGTGCCCATTCAGAACTTTGCAGAGACTTTCCCTTCGAAGTTCATGGACTCCCAAGTGTTCCAGAGAGCCCGCGAGGTGGCGGCAGTGCTCCCCCAGACTGTGGCAGTAAGTAACATTACTTATCTTTGCCCCCGCAGCAGTTATCACATTTTTTGTCTGTGTCTGAACATAGCACAGGTTTATACTTAGGTGTCCAGGGCCCGAGACTATCATTTGAATAGAAATCCATAAGATATGTCCCATCATCTTTCAACCATTTGCTATTACCTAATGATACAGGCAACTCATATAGAGTCAGCTTTGGAAAAGAAAATTTACGTTCGCAAAACAATGATGGCTGATGTTTTCTTCTTATTTTTTATTTGATTTTGAAACTTCTCGTCGCAGAACAAAAAGCGAACGAATGATATGATTTCTGAGAAGTTGTTGCAGACTATGAATACCTAATGTTACCACACAGCAACGTAACTTTAAAACCAAATGTTACTGTGTCGACTGTTCCCCATTTTTTGTCGTAGCGACGGAATTAAATCGATTCACCGACCTAAAAATGTTTCTAGCATAAATCAATGTCGACGCGATAGTGTCGAATTGTTTCGTAACGTTTACCAAAAAGCACTATATCGGGATATTTGGTTTGAAAGACTTGGTGCAAACCAGGTGAGACCGAGGTCAAGAGCTGTCTCCATTTTACCAAATAACTCTGCGCTCTCAGGTTGAAAGTAGGATTGGAAGGTTTACCTAAACCTAAACCATCATCTCTAGTGGCTCTCGTTGATCGCTAGATCAAGAGCCTGATATAAAAAAACCCTCATGATACAATGCCTTTTTCGACGATCTTATCTCTGGAGCATTTTCACCTTCATCACCACTTGATGCTGCTATAGCCCTAACTTTTAACATTTAAAACAGATTTTTAAATAATTGATTTAATTTATACAGCGCACTCCGATCATCATTCCTCGCGACTACACTGCGACGGATTTAGAAGAAGAACATCGTTTGGCCTACTGGCGTGAAGATATTGGCGTTAACCTACATCACTGGCATTGGCATCTCGTTTACCCGTTCACAGCATCACAGAGAGCCATCGTTGATAAAGACCGTCGCGGCGAGCTCTTCTTCTACATGCATCAACAACTTATTGCTCGGTAACTATTCCCCTGTTCCTCAATTACCTAATACGAGTACATGCCAATATATTTTCTTCTGTAACTTCTGTTATTTTTACGGGGTAGCTGGTCACATTAACAAGCAATTGATAGTAGGTAGACAAAGCGTCAAAATGCTTTTTTAAGAAAGAATAAGTACCAGATAGGTACTACGCCAACGGCTATGCTCGCGTGAGTTTTTTCTCTTCGTCGGATAAGTGCATGAGGATAATATCTCTGATCGTTATTAATTTCTTAGTTACAACTGTGAGCGTCTCAACAATTCTCTGAAGAGAGTAAAGAAGTTCAGCAACTGGAGGGAGCCAATCCCCGAGGCTTACTTCCCCAAACTGGACAGTCTTACGTCATCACGCGGCTGGCCGCCACGGCAGGCGAACATGAGCTGGCAAGACCTCAACCGTCCCGTTGACGGACTTAATATCACCATCAGCGACATGGAAAGATGGAGGAGGAATATTGAGGAAGCTATCGCTACCGGCAGGGTGACTCACGTAAGTATCTATCTAATGATAATGAACAGAAGATACATAATTGAACTACCTAGTCATTACACTACCATTGTAACCAATGAATGATTGCAGGCTGACGGTTCAACCAGCCCTCTGGACATCAACAAGCTCGGCAACATGCTGGAGTCGAGCATCCTGTCCCCGAACAGGGAGCTGTACGGCAGCATACACAACAACGGACACAGCTTCTCTGCCTACATGCACGATCCTACACACCGTTATCTGGTAAGTGACCAGGGCAAACTAAGGAATAAACTTGAACCTAACATAAATTCACGTAAATGAATACCTACCTACTGCCTACCTACTTTACGAAATATTAGCAAAAAACGGATTTTCGGGACTTTTAACAGTCAATTAAAAATAGGCATGTGTAAACTCCTAAGTAGGTACCTACTTGCCCACCTAACTCTCTCGGCCTAGACATAATTTTGCTGTATCGCCATCTACTCGGTACGTGTGATCAAGGCTCCGGATTCATCTGTGATCTCAGTGAGAAATCTTCACTAGGATTTTTTCGCAAACTCTTATTTTCCTGGGCTTAAGTACTTAGGTATTATACTAACAAAGGACTGTATTCAACAATAGTCAGACGCTACAAGAAGACAAAACAAACTGTCACGGATTCGTACACGGATATCTTTTCTGCCTTCGCATCTCGGGTCTAGCCCAGTAGTCTAGGTCTAGCTTTCCCGCCGCAGCAACCGTACAACATCGTTGTATTCAACGCACTTTTATTACACACGCACACTTTTATTTGATTTTTATTTTTTTATCTGCTGTTAATTATATTGTGTGCTTTTGGTCTGTGTTAAATAAATGTATTTTCTTTCTTTCTTTCCTTTCTTTATAGTCAATATAGACGACCCTAAGCCTAGGTCATCTGATGCCGACTCTTAGATAGCAGGCAGGCGGGGGTTCGGAGATCGGGTTTGAAATAAATCAACCATGAGTCACGATTGTATAAAACACTGTATTATTCACTTTACCACACGTTAATACATATAATGTTACAATTTACACAATTTAGGACACACAGAAAATCAAATAGTATAGATCGATTAATCACTTCGTTCAACTTATTTAACTTACGAGCTTACACGTTTACAAAACAAAACACAAGACTGAGACTTTGAATTACAAGGTATTTATAGCGCGGACAATACTTTGGAGCTTACATGAAGAGAGTCTAGGCTCATATGAGAGTTTTCTAGGAGATTATTCAGCGACTACGATTTTACAGACATTTTCCACTGTTTAAGTACTTTTCTCCCATATGGCAAGTTGCGGGTGCTCGGTTTAAACAGATTAATTTTTCCTCCTATTCACCAGGACAATTATGGAAATAGGAAGGTTACAGACGTTCGGGTGTCTGCGGGGTAATGCGCAGTTAGCGTGTCCGGGGGGGAAATCAGAGGCTCGGGAGGTGGGGTCGCGGCGAGTTTCTGTGTACATAACGCTGTGAACAAAGGATTCTATATGTTTCCCGACATAGAGCGCCATTTCTTTTATATATTTTCCTAACATAGGTGGGAAATGGCCTAGTTAGTAACTTTGTGAACTACAAAAGCTTATTTTTCAAAGGGGTAAGCAGATATTCCTGTTTTTTATTGCCTATGACAGTATATAGGTCTTTTTATTACGGTAATGTGTTGTATGAATAGCCTCATTGGAAATCGAATCCAATACATATAAATATTCTGGCTCGCAGGCCAATTCCTATTGGAAATTAGAATAAAGTCAAAACTGGAAAGGGATTTCTGTGCTTCCCTTACATTCCACCCCCTGTAAAAGGGTTCCACCGCATTACATCTTGTCTGTGGGAAGCACAACAAGCTTTGCTACGGGCCGACGCAGGACCCCACTTAAAGTTTTTACATCGGCTACACGGATGATACCGTCTTTCCCGTGGTACACATGCTTAATCAGTCCTTTGATCCACGCACTTCGGTCTTTATTGCCGTCCACTATCACTACTACGTCGTTTACGCGCACATTTGGAACGTTATTTAACCACTTTTCGCGACGCTGCAGCGTAGGTAGGTATTCCCGTAGCCAGCGCCGCCAGAACATGTCGGCGAGCGCATTCACACGGCGCCACTGCCGGCGGGAGTCGACATCCTCTGCATCTCTCGTCGTGAACGGAGTACTCCCGGACGCCGTGCCCAGGAGCAGATGATTCGGAGTCAGGACCACAGGCTGGTTGTGGTCGTCATACACGTAGCTGAGAGGCCGGCTGTTTATGATCAGCTCGGCCTCAGTGAGGAGGGTATAGAGGACCTCCTCTCGGGGGGCACGCTCCTTGAGCGTGCTTCGAAGTGCGTTCTTCACCGATCGTACTAGGCGCTCCCAGCAGCCTCCCATGTGTGGGGCCGCCGGGGGATTGAAGTGCCACTCGATGCCTTTGCTGATGGCTTCGGCCCTGATTTGACCTTGGTTGAGGTCTTTCAGGGCTGCTCGTAGCTCGGAGTTGGCCCCGATGAAGTTAGTTCCCTGGTCGGAGTACATATGCGCCGGTTGCCCGCGGCGCGCAATGAGCCGCCGCAGGGCTAGTATGGCGGAGTCGGCGCTCAGTGAAGCAGCCAACTCAAGATGAACAGCGCGCGTGGTGAGGCAAGTAAATAGGGCGCCCCACCTCTTCTCACGGCGCCGTCCGATGGTCACTTCCATCGGGCCGAAGTAGTCGACGCCCACTCGGACGAAGGCTCGTCTGGACGTCTCCACCCTTGCGAGTGGTAGGTCACCCATTTTAGGTGGGGCTGGTCTGGCTCTGCAAATTCGACACAACTGACATTTGGCCACCACCATCTTTACTGAGGTTCTTACCTTTGTGACCCAGTACTTCTCTCTTAGATTGTTCACGACGATCTCGTGATTCGCATGCAGGGCCATGGCATGGTAGAACGCGATGAGTTTTCGCGTTAGCGGGTGGCGTCCATCTAGAATTATGGGGTACTTTTCTTCGAAGGTGAGCACCTCGCAGGCACTGAGACGTCCCCTTACTCGCAGTAGACCGTCGTCCGTAATCATCGGATCGAGAGTTTTTATTCTGCTGGTTTTTGCAACTGGCAGACCTTGAAGTATGTCGGCCCGCTCATTTGAGAAGCTATCTTCCTGGCACAACTTTACCAAATGGTTGTGAGCTTCTTCTAAGTCGGACCGCTGCATCTCCGTTGTTGACCGGCGTTTACGACATCGGCCAATAAAAATGAGTACTTGAGCCATGACGCGTTGTATGCGCGCCCATGAAGAGTAGCGCTCGTACTCGAGGAGTGGTGCCGCTGGCGTTGTCGTAGCGTGGACCCGCTGGATGCGCTCGAGGTCCGCTTCCGCCGCCTCAGCCTCGCGACACACTGGCCACCCTTCCTGTGGATCAAGTAAAAACGGGGGGCCACACAGCCAGGCCGCATGGTTGTCGGGCCAAGACGATCTGGTTGCCTCGTCAGCCGGGTTATCCTCGGAAGGTACCCAGCGCCAATCGCCTCGGTCCGACAACCTATCTATCTCGGCTAGTCTGTGTGACACAAACCTTTGAAATTCTTGTGCCTCTGAATTAATCCACTTTAGGACTGTTTTGCTGTCAGTCCAATAAACTTTTCTTTTTATTGTTAGCCCCAGCTCTTTTTCGGCTGTGACTGCAAGTCGACAGGCTAACAATGCTGCTTGTAACTCAAGCCTAGGCACAGACACTACTTTTTGTGGGGCTACACGAGCTTTACCTAGAATCATGACTGACTTTCTTTTACCATCTCGGTAGCCTACCAGGTACGCAACCGCAGCGTATGCTTGTTCGCTTGCGTCGCCAAACACATGTATTTCTAGATCCTTATCTAGATCTAGCCCATACCACCTTGGTATTTGTATATGTTCCAGGTGATGTAGGTTATTGAGCCAAGTGAACCATGTTTTAGCGTCCTTTTCTTTCAATGGCTCGTCCCACTGGATCTCTGACTTCCAAATTTTTTGCATTAGTATGCGTGACTGTATCACGCAAGGATAGAGAAATCCCAGTGGGTCGTATATGGACATGATCACGCTCAAAAACTGCCTTTTAGTGGGCACTTGGGAACCGTTTATAATTTCTTTCGGTAGCCGTTTGAAGGACAAGTCGAAAGCTAAGTTGTCTTCCTTCGGCGCCCACATTAGCCCTAGGGTGCGTTCCGGAACGCCTACTCCCTTTTCTAGGGCTACCCTGTCCGGCATTTCTGACTGAAGCCTGGCCCTCAGCTCTGATGAGTTGGTGACCCACCCCCGGATTACAAACCCACCGGAGGCGTGTATCTGGGTCACCTCATCGATCAGTTTATTAGCTTGGTCCTCGGACCAAGCACTATCTAGATAATCATCCATGTAGTGCCTGGTCCTTATCGCCTCTACCGCCTGTGGGTATTGGTTAGCAAACTCATTGGCATTTTTATTTAGTATATATATTGCCGTGGTTGGTGATGACGTAGCCCCGAATATCATGGAGTTCATCGCGTACACAGCCGGTTCCACTGTTTGATCCGTGCCTCTCCACAAAAATAACTGGGCACTTTGATCTTCCGACCTTATCCTAACACGCATGAACATATCGGCTATGTCACCAGAGAAGGCTATGGGACCCAGGCGAAACTTCATCAAAATTCCGGGTAAAGAGTTTAATAGGTCAGGTCCGGTCAAAAGGTTGTCGTTCAGACAAGTACCGTGAGACGTAGCGGCCGCATCGAAAACTAATCTTAATTTTCCCGGTTTATTTGGGTTAATTACCCCGAAGTGGGGTAAATACCAGGTACTCGGATTTGTCACAATCCCCTCTACCTTTCGGGCGTATCCCTCCTCTAACAACCTATCTATCTGCTTGGAATACGCCTCCGCGAAACCGGTATCTTTTATCATTTTCTTTTCGATACCGTACAACCTCTGCCGGGCCTGTTTATAATTATTAGGTAACTCTATATTATCATGTTTCCATAATAAACCTACTTCCCACTGTGATTTATTATCCGGTACACGGTGGCTAGTATTATCTAATATCTCTAGCGCCCTTTCATTAGATGCATGTTTTCGGACGTTTTGAGATATACCTATAGCTTCTAGCTCAAATTGAGCTTTGACTAGGTCATGCAGGTCAGGAAGTGACTCTGCCATACAATTTAACGTCTGTTCGCTTTTCGTATTCTTATCGAACGGACCGTGTATTACCCAACCTAGCTCGGTAAGGGAGGCAACTGGCTTTCCGGATTTTCCGTGACGGACGTCCCGGCCGACGAGTAGCTGCCAGTTGTCCTGACCTATTAATATTAGCGGCTTGGCGCCCCGCATTTCTACACATCCCAGGTCGCGGAGGTGAGCGTTGTCACTGAGCGTAGCTGCTGATACGGTTTGGGAAGGAAGATTCAAGTTGTTAATAGTGCGACATTTAATGTCATGACACTGTCCATTCGGACCTTTGACCTTTACTTCTACCGCTCGCGACGTTAGGTCAGTAATCCCGTGACCGCCAGCGGTCTTTAATGTTAGAGGTATACATGGGCCCTCTAACATATCAGCAATCGAATTATCAATTAACGATATGGTCGCGCCGTCATCTAACAATGCGTAACATTGACTATTGTTGTCTCTATTATGACACAATGTTATCGGAACTATTTTCAATAATGCTGTAGCGCGCCATTCACCAATATTCGTAACTGTTTCGATTTTATTGTTGTCATTATTACACGCTTTGTTTTCTTTGTTATGTTTGTCGGCGTGTAATAATACATGATGCGCGAAGCCACATTTTTCGCATTTATTTGCGCGGCAAAACTTCTTAGGATGTTTCCTTACTAGGCATTTAAAACAAGTGTTCAGACCTTTTATAGTGTCCCAACGTTGTTGCGTAGTGAACTTTTTGAATGTGTCACACTTTTCTATTGTATGTTCGCGCTGACATACGACACACTCCTTAGGTACCGAGCTAGACTCATCACTCTGTGTATTTATTCTATGAGTCTGCTGCGGCCTACTATACGAATTTACTTGACGTGCGGTATTCATTGGTCGCATCTGACCGAAGACTTGTTTCTGTTGCCTAACAGGGGGTTTAGACGCACTAGACTCTATCATAGAAGCTTGAACATAATATGACGTCGTACGCGCTAACTGTATTAAGAAATGAGACAGGAATTCTAAGTTAGGTGAGACTCTCAAGTCCACCCCCTGTACATTGTCTAACCCCATGGCAAAGTCCCCGTACTGCGCACGTTGTATTGGCGTGAGTTTACCCAATAATTGACTGACTAACTGTGGATTGTTTAAATATCCGTCAGCTTTAATATTCTTAAGTAGGGCTACTACATTCCTCACGGTCGACGAGAACTTTCTTAGCTCGCGGCAATCCTCAGATATCCTAGGTAAATCCCTAACCTTTTGGAGCGCACTTTTTAATATTAAAGTCGGATGACCATATTCTTCGTCAAGCGCGCGCATTATATCGTTGGGATTCGTACCTGATCTTAATAAATCCTCTACTGATATCTTTGCCTCGCCGTGTAAAGACGTTTTAAGACGGGCTAAGTTCTCGTGAACTTTATAACTATATTGTTCAGTGGTATCCCAATACATATTTTTAAATGATATCCACTCAGCTGGGTCGCCACTAAAATGCGGTAATTCGTAAGCCTGTCTAGGTACCGGTCGCGGTCTTCCCATACTGGTTATTGCCTCTGCTAGCCTACTTAATCCTGTGTCCCTTTCGCCTGACGATTCTCGCCGCCTTTCTTTATCATCCGCTCCGTACTGCGTCTGTCGCCGTGTATCCGACTCGGGTATCGAAGCCCGAGGTACACTTGCGACCGGAGTGGTAAAGACGGGATAGTTATTGGGCAATTGGAACGTTACTCTATCTGTAGGCATTGGCATGTGCGTCTGTGTCATAGGTCCCGTTGTATTCGAAAACGGTACCGACACTGGCGTTTCCAGTACATGCGACATAACATTTTCACGGTATAGATTTGACTGAATAGTACTCACGTTTTGTGACTGACTCACGGTAATGTTTCGGGACGCGGCCGCTTCTGTGGGCCGGCGCTCCGCAGACGGGGTACACAACACTGCATCCGGTTGGCACAACACTGCACTCGGTTCACGTAACGCACTAACTGAATCACGCAACACTGTTTCCTGTTGACCAACCTGTGGTGTGGTATCAATCCACTGCTCCACTCGATGTGCTGTACCCACGTCCGAGTTAGAGTCTTCACTCTCGGCAGCCGCTTCAATCTCAGCTACGTCGGCCTCCACTCTTTTCTTGAGGAGGTTTTCTTTGAGCTGGACTAACTCTCTTTCCGCTTCATATTCGATCCTTTTTCTCAGGTAATCGACGCTCTTACGACTGCTTCTGGATGAGGCTCTGCTACGCGGCGACTTACGGCGATCTCGTACGGAGGCCTGCCCTCCCTGTGGTACCTCTGCCGTACTTCTTGCACTATAGTCGATTACTCGACCACCGGTCAGAGGAATATTGAGGGCAGACGTCGACGCCATAGTCGGCGCGACAGACGGTGAACCCGGAGCCCTGTCTGACGGCAACCCGGAGTCCGCGATGACGTCATCCTTGCGACGCGCGCCTTGTTCTTCGACTAACTTTCTCAGCTTGCTACGTGTAGCGATAGAGCTCTGCTGACTCATGGTTGCTGGAACAACCCGATCCGGCTCGAAGGACCAAAAAATATAGACGACCCTAAGCCTAGGTCATCTGATGCCGACTCTTAGATAGCAGGCAGGCGGGGGTTCGGAGATCGGGTTTGAAATAAATCAACCATGAGTCACGATTGTATAAAACACTGTATTATTCACTTTACCACACGTTAATACATATAATGTTACAATTTACACAATTTAGGACACACAGAAAATCAAATAGTATAGATCGATTAATCACTTCGTTCAACTTATTTAACTTACGAGCTTACACGTTTACAAAACAAAACACAAGACTGAGACTTTGAATTACAAGGTATTTATAGCGCGGACAATACTTTGGAGCTTACATGAAGAGAGTCTAGGCTCATATGAGAGTTTTCTAGGAGATTATTCAGCGACTACGATTTTACAGACATTTTCCACTGTTTAAGTACTTTTCTCCCATATGGCAAGTTGCGGGTGCTCGGTTTAAACAGATTAATTTTTCCTCCTATTCACCAGGACAATTATGGAAATAGGAAGGTTACAGACGTTCGGGTGTCTGCGGGGTAATGCGCAGTTAGCGTGTCCGGGGGGGAAATCAGAGGCTCGGGAGGTGGGGTCGCGGCGAGTTTCTGTGTACATAACGCTGTGAACAAAGGATTCTATATGTTTCCCGACATAGAGCGCCATTTCTTTTATATATTTTCCTAACATAGGTGGGAAATGGCCTAGTTAGTAACTTTGTGAACTACAAAAGCTTATTTTTCAAAGGGGTAAGCAGATATTCCTGTTTTTTATTGCCTATGACAGTATATAGGTCTTTTTATTACGGTAATGTGTTGTATGAATAGCCTCATTGGAAATCGAATCCAATACATATAAATATTCTGGCTCGCAGGCCAATTCCTATTGGAAATTAGAATAAAGTCAAAACTGGAAAGGGATTTCTGTGCTTCCCTTACAGTCAACAAGTCTTGCTATTTAATTTCGTGTAGGCGTAAATTTATAATTGTTTTGATGTATTCTACTTCTACTTACAGGAAAGCTTTGGAGTCATCGCTGATGAAGCAACTACGATGCGTGATCCGTTCTTCTTCCGTTGGCACGCGTGGATCGACGACATCTGCCAGTCGCACAAGGAGTCGGGTGCTGTGCGCGCTTACACCCGCTCAGAGGTAGATTATTTGTAAAAACATTCATTACAAGAATTAATTAACAGACATGAAGCTAATAAAGTACTTGAACCTACCAAGTTTTAATGGCGCATGTATAGCGCTACTAAATTATCTATCTTTTTCAGCTTGAAAACCCCGGTGTTCAAGTGACATCCGTGGCGGTGGAGAGTGACGGCGGCCAGCCTAACACATTGAACACCTTCTGGATGTCCAGTGATGTCGATCTCTCTCGAGGCTTGGACTTCTCCGACCGTGGCCCCGTATATGCCAGATTCACTCATCTCAATAACCGACTCTACCGTTATGTGTAAGTTGGCTATACATGATCAAAACTAAAAGCATCATAAAAAATAGGCAATAGGTACCGTTATTTTTTTATCTAATATTTTTCAGTATCAACTGTGACAACACTGGTCCCGCCCGCCGTACAACCTGTCGTATCTTCATCGCGCCTAAGTATGACGAACGCAACTCGACTTGGGCTCTCTCCGACCATCGCAAGATGTTCGTGGAAATGGATAGATTCGTGATTCCATGTGAGTGTATATGTATAGATAGAGTGGCTATTGTTTAGCACTCAACTTTAGTGACTTTAGTATGGTGGACTGGAATATTCAACCGCAGGTCAGATTGGACGCCATCGCCATCTAGCGAAGAAAAAAGAGAGTGGGAGATTGTCGGATTTCCCTATTTACACTGTCATTGCAATGTTCCAGTAAACGCCGGCCAAAACACCATCACACGTTTATCGACGCAGTCTTCAGTGACGATTCCGTTCGAGCAAACATTCCGCGACCTGTCGGCGCAGAGCAACGACCCCCGCCGACCCACTCTCGCAGAGTTCAACTTCTGCGGTTGCGGCTGGCCGCAGCACATGCTCGTCCCCAAGGGCACTGAAGCAGGCGCTGCATACCAGCTCTTCGTAATGCTCTCCAACTACGATCTTGACAGCGTAAGTGCTCCTCATACCTCTTACTTATGTACGATATAATACGAGCAGACAAGCAGGACTCTTCTTACCAATATATTTTAATCACCCAGGTGGAGCAACCCGATGGCTCACAGCTGAGCTGTGTTGAAGCATCCAGCTTCTGTGGTCTGAAGGACAAGAAGTACCCTGATCGCCGCGCTATGGGCTTCCCCTTCGACAGACCGTCAAGCACGGCCACTAACATTGAAGACTTCATTCTACCCAACATGGGACTGCAGGATATTACAATTCGCCTGACTAACCAAGTTGAGCAGAACCCAAGGAACCCGACTAACTGATCTTGTTTTAATTATGTAAATGATGATGAGATGGACAACAAGTACCTGACAACTTAGACAAGGAAGAAAATATTAATGTTAAATAGGCATCATAAAAAATGAAAAGGCTGATTATTTAAGTTAAAAGAACCAAGTGTAAATACTGTAAATAAAATTAGGAATTATGTTGAATCTAGATATAGACCCGTTTACTAGTTTATATAGAATTTTAATAAAATAATTATCAAATAAATACTTAATGAAAATATTTTGCTATTTTTTTTTTAAATCATTAAGTGAAACTTGTGTGTTAAGGTCATAAGTGTGGAACAGTGTGGCAGAAAAAAAAAGCATAACATGTTAAAAGAATCAACATTTATTATAAACACATTAAAATAAACAAAAAATATTTAATATAACATCAATAATTAAATATTAGACATTTGAACAAAGTGAAGTTACAATAGATCACTTGATTCATTTTGCTAGATCCTACCTAAGGCAATCATGTCCTTTCTGGAGGTCTAGTCTGCCTGTGTATATAGTGAAAATTACAAAAATAGACCTCCAGAAAGAGAATGCTTCCCCTCTGAACACACTGTGGCAGTGCCAATATTTGTGAAGCACCTCCCTAAGAGTGGTCCGTCAGCTTACCTGCAGAAGAAAAACAATGTTAGGAGTTCCATCAACAAATACAATGTATTAAAACTGATAAAATTCTTTATCAGCCCTATCATTTACTATCACGTTGTAATCAAAACAACATTTATTGGCTCATGTTGATTCTCATCATTTTATTGTTGATATTTTGGATATCAATCAATCATCTTCATTTAACAAAATATAAATATTATACATAATTTAAAAAAAAAAATTTAATCTATGTTCCTTTCATCATCATCATTTCAGCCAAAAGGCGTCCACTGCTGGACATAGGCTTCCCCATCTCCCATGAAATCTTAGTTTTATTATGTGATTAATTATTTTATATGATAAAGCGAACCCATATTTTTAGTCTTCAGAAAAAAGAGGAGGTTCTTAATTCATAAGCTTAAATATTTACCTATTCTGTCCCTACTTTTAAATAAGACAACAGTCACTTTGTCCTCATTAAATTTAAGGTAGATAATTATCAATTTTATTATTGAATGCCATCGATTTACATCAATGTTGAATGCTCATTGGAAGATGTCCGATTGAAAAATCCTTTGGTTACAGTGAAACTTTTTAATGAAATTAATGCTTCTCACCTGTCATGAATAACGCAGACACATGTATTTACCTGGAAAATAAAAAATAAGGGGGTGATTAGTCAAACTATTATTAAAAAGAAGTAGGCATTTTTGTATCATTAGGAAAATCAGGCCTATCATTTATTATCACGTGTTAATATCATATAAACACTTTTCGGCTCGTGTTATTGTCATCATTTTATCTAGATAACTACGAAATAAGTAGCAGTTATCAGCACCTCATCGATCTATTTGCTTTTCTACAAAAGACGTGCCGCCCACATGGCTTAACCAAATAATCTTATCGGGCAGTATTGGTAGTAAGTAAACACAAGTAAAAAGTCTTATCTCAAACACAATCGAAAGTGATTGGAATTTAATCTTACTAACAGCTAATAAGTTAATAATCTCTAGAATTATTTTTTTGAGAGGAGAGGTGTGCATGCATGATGGCACGTGGTGAAAATGATCATGAAGTGCTGGCTGCTGTAGACAGTGCAGTTATAAATAATAATAATATGTTATTCATGTACTACTACAGTCTAAGCATCAGTATCTAATATTTAACATTAATAGTTTAATAAAACCAACCTTTAAACACCCATGCTGGCTATCCTCACCCGAAACAACCGAAAAATGAATGAATGGAATGAAAGAACGAATGAATGGTGTATCAATCACACGATGGCATGGAAGAATCAGTGTTTCCACTTACGTTTTTGATTTTTCCCCAGTTTCTTGATTTAGGGAGCATGATTAGAATAAATAATAACACAACATTCCACATATTTATTAACATAAAATACATACAAAACAATCATAAATTTACAAGATTATAAGCCGAAGCATTAGGTTAATGATGAGACGTAGGTGATGCAGGTTCACGCAGCGCAGGGCAGATGCATGAACGTACTGACAACAGCGAACTCTGCGGCACATGCACGTGCGACGCAGACATGTGTCTGACCTGCTCTGCGTCTCGTTGTAAAGCCGGCACAGATTTCAGCGCGACTCGTGCAGATCGTCACTTGTTTTTTTTTACCACTGATTCATAATTTTGTTTCAATGTCAGATTGTTTGTACTATCTAGGACGCGAAGTAGTTGCGTTGCAGCATGGGCTCGCGGCCTATGTCCTGCCCTACCCTGCAAAATCTGTACTGTGCTGCACTGCGTCACCTGCGTCTCAGCATCTTTTACACTTTTTCGTTGCATTTAACATAGCGCTGAACCAACTGAACACTTAAAAATATTTTATCAATATTGTTCCGCGACCTTTTCGCGATGCAGAATGAAAAACAAATCAACTCTAGGTATAATGCGATTTAGTTTCGATGGTTAACATGGTAAACGAAAATTAGACAGACATTAGTTACGAGTTTGAGAGAATCCCCTTTAATAAATTCGTGGTGCCCTATAGTACAGTAAATACATTGGGTGCTGCATAAAAATTATGGTTACCAACTAAAGTTAAATTTTTCCTCAAAATTCCCTAAATCTCTGTCAAAATAATATATCCTAAACCATGCATAATATTGGTAATTTTCCCTAAAAAATGAAGAAATCCATAAACGTGGAAACACTGGGAAAAATATGACCACTTGACCAGGATAATGTTACCAGACTAAAGAAAAAATTTGCTGCAAAATGAAGTCGAAATCTCGTAGTCAAAGTAATAATTATTTATTTCCCAAGAGAAATCAGTCAAATTAGAAGTATAATAATTAGTGTTCGACCGAAGGTTTGGTTTCGGTTTGGCCTGTTTCAGCCAAAAACCAGGTATCACTAGTCACTACTCGCAGTTTCGGTTTCGACCAAAAAGTGGCTGAATCTGCGACCCAACCGAAACTGGCGTTCGCAAGCTCTGTTTTGATAGAACACGAAAGACTGACTGTGTCTTTGGTCTAGAGGGTTCAATCCCCAGATTCGGCGAGGTTTTATCGAGTTGCTTTCACCTTAACTGTCAACAAAATCATTGTTGTTGTGTTGTTTCTTTAAAGGAGAAACTGACTGACTGAGATATCAGCGTACAGCCAATACTACTGTGACTAAGAAGAAGACTAGAAGGGGATAATGGAAATTCAACTTTAACGGGTGAAAAGGGGGGAATTTATTTGTATGAAAAATATTATTCCTTAGTGACTTAGTGGTGCCGATTCCCTTGTTCACAAACTAAACTAAATTTAAGTTCAGTGCATCTTTTTCTTTCTATTTCATTAAGAAAAGGACAGAAGATAAATTTTAGTTTATTCCTGTCAAATTAATCAGCGCTTGACGTAAATTGACGTAATTTTAGTCGGCAAGTTTTTAATCACGTCTAAACTTGTATGGAGAGTGACAGGCGCTGATTAATTTGACAGGACTAAACTAAAATTTATCCTTTGTCCTTTTCTTAATGAAATAGAAAGAAAAAGATGCACTGAACTTAAATTTAGTTTAGTTTGTGAATAAGGGAATCGGCACCACTGTAATAGATTTGAAACTTGGCACGAATATTTCATGTCATCAATAGTTTTTCAAAACTATTCTTCAAAGGGAAAGCACTTAAGATTGTTCCATGCAAACTTTGACCCCCTAAACTCCCTTTTAGGGGTAGTTTTGAAAAACGAATGATTACAAACTTTATTATTTACCTATTTAGGTACTCTTAAGTATTCGTGCCAAGTTTCAAGTTTATTACTCCAAGGAATAAGATTTTTCATACAGACAAAATTCTCCCCTTTTTACTCCCTAAAAAGTTGAATTTCCTAAAACTTCTTCTTAGTGCTTCTCCACATTATGGAAAGCCTTGTGCAGTCTTTTTATCATTTCAACTGTCATTAACGAGACAATAGAATTTTAATTGTTATCCACCTCAATGAGGCATCGTAACAGATAATAAGTTATATGCCTATAGAAAAAAAAAATGACTTTAAAAGATCAGCCAACCTTTACTGTGCGTTTGCACTGGCAAAACATTCACAACAAAACATGTTGGAATCTCTATTTTCTGTCAATTTTAAAAAAGTTAAAAAACAAACTGTCTGTTCTCAAAGCAAATAAAATTATAACGCGTATTAGTTCGAAATTTGAAGTTATTATTTTTTTTTTTCTTTATTTTCAGCCAGTCTTTCCATGGTAAAAAGTTTTTTGCGATTTCTGATTTTTCTAGTAGGTACCCAAACCTCATTTGGTCCGATAGTTTTTGATCCTTTGTTATGCTGGGGCCACCACACCAACGGGAAACGCCGTTAATTACCGCGATGATAGACTTTATTCCGACGGGTTAAGGTCCATCATCGTGATAATTAACGACGTTTCCCGCTGGTGTGGCCCGAGCATTACAGGATCCATTGCCAATTTGCCATCAAAAAAAGTTTTTGTGAAAACTACCCATTTTCTTGCTGACTGTAATTTTTTTTTTCATAACCTGTGTGCAATAATGCAGATCAAAATATCTCAAAAAGTTATGGACAGTCTCCTAAGATCGTTTTCTTGTAGCGACAACGGTTAAGGTATCTGTCCCTGTCCTTACTGCCCCATCTCAAAAATCCACCCTTTTTATGGGACCACCGCGCAAGCTTTCTCTACCAAATGTAAAAAGAATTTTCAAAAATATAAAGACGAATTGTGAACCTCCTCCTTTTTTAAGAAGTCGTTTACAAAAAGATTGACGAAGTTAGAGGGAAAATTAGTGGATCTCCCGTAAAATCGGAATCAGTTCGGAGTTGGGGGCACACTTATGTATGGGTTTCATGGTTTTCACATTGCTGACTGATCAAAATGTCAAACTCTGTTGAAAAAACTTTGCAATGAAGGGTTCCGTAGTTGGAATGATTTATCCCAAGAACAAACTTAACGTTGTAGTTGAAAAACATGTTCTCCCATACATCCCAACTGCAAATGTATGTTTGTACGCACAATATTATGGTGTACATAATAAAGAATATTCTATCTTTCTATCAATCTATCTATATTGAGAGATTTACCATGTTATTTTAAGACCATAGACTTTTTATAGGTTTTCCTGTAATATAGTATAGAGTAAAAAGCCATACTATGTATTTTAACAAAATTTTATGTCCTGTAGTTTCGGAGATAAGGAGGGGAATGGTAAATTTTCATCGAATTTCCTAAATATCTTTAAAAGTAGGTACTAATTTATTTTAAAATTATATAATAAATATGTTTAAGATCCTCGATCCCTTTCATTTGATATGTCACACGGTACTGTTAGCAAAACTTTGTTTAATTTTCTTGTCTCCCAAAAGTGACCCCTATATTCAAAATTCATTTCATGTTTCAAAATTAATTTTTTCTTTCGTGTTTGAGTCACAGAAATACATATGCGTACCAAATTTCAACTTAATCGGTCCATTAGTTACGGAGCAAATTGGCTGTGACAGACGGACAGACAGACAGACACACAAGTGATCCTATAAGGGTTCCTTTTTTACTTTTGAGGTACGGAACCCTAAAAAAATTGTTCTGTTTTTCTCCTCTGTGTCCATTGTTTGAAGATGTCAGAGACATAATGGTTTTTAAGTCCCATGTAACAGGGAGTGAGCCTATTGCCATCAACCGGGCACAAATCCAAACTCTGGGCTGCTACTGAAAAATCCCAGATGGAAAAACTCAAAAACACTTTGCCTTACCCGAGAATCAAACCCAGGCCCTCATACTCGCCACAATTGCGGCGATAAGACCCCTCTTTGAGGAGTGGCTAGAGAGGCGCCACGGCGTCCTCACCTTCCGCCTGACACAGGTGCTCACCGGACACGGCTGTTTCGGGAGGTACCTGTTCAGGATAAAGCGGGAGTTAACGCCCGGGTGTCATCACTGTGTGGATCGCCCGGAGGACACGGTGGAGCATACGGTGGAGGTCTGCCCGGCTTGGGCAGGGCATCGCCGTGTCCTCGTGGAAGCGATCGGCGGCGGTGATCTCTCGCGTCCGGCCCTGATTCGGGCCATGCTACGGAGCGAGAGGAAATGGGAGGCCGTCACCTCCTTCTGCGAAGCAGTAATGCTCGCGAAGGAGGAGACGGAGCGCGTGAGGGAGAGGCAAATTTCGCGCCCTCGCGCCCCTAACCGCCGCAGGAGGAGACGCCCTGGGCGTCGGGAATCACAGGAAGGTTTCCGGCCACCGTAGGCGCGGGCTTGCGGACGGTGAGCAATGGGTAGCTCGCCGTCCGATAAGGACCAAGCCCGGGTCGACGGCACGTTGTGTTCCACGCGCGCCTCAAAGAGATGTCAGCAGAATTGACGGGGTCCGCGAGGGCCAATGCCTGCCGGGGGTTCGAAGAAAACCGATAGGGAAATCGTGGCCCCTCTGGCAACACGGCAACTGAAGGAACACGGGTGGGTTTTAGTCAGTAAGAGTCTGACACGCCCTCCCGCTCCGCCCAGAGCGGGAGAAGTTATTTGAGGACTTCCCACCCCAAAAAAAAAAAAAAGGCCCTCATACTCAGCAGTAGCACTTGCGACCACTAGACCAGTTACCTATTATGTAATTAATACCTACTACTACTAACTAATAACACAGATAATATAATACTACGTCTAATAATAAGTTACCAGGATGACCGCCCAGCAGAACTTTGCTGATAGACATTCATTCTGACAAAGTTAAAATAACAAGTAAAACATATAACCTCCTCCTTTTTGGAAGTCGGTTAAAAAAAAAGTTGTAATTAGCTAGAATTTTTAAAATTTTATAAAGTTACCTACGTGTAGGTAAGTGTGTTTTTAAAAATTCAACCCGAGTGTAAACATTTGCATTTTTAACCGATTTCAAAAAAGGAGGAGATTATCAACTCGGATATTTAAAAAAAATGTATTTTCGGGCATTATAACTGCGTCATAAATATATCTAGACGGATTTACAAAATTATTTCAGGTCAGGTCAGGATCTGATGATGGTATCCTGAAGAAATCAAGGGAACTCTGCAAATATTATAGGCACACCTATAAGCGTCTGGGTATTTTTTATAGTAAACTCGTGCAGTTTCTCTCGGAAAGCACTAAGCGGAAAGCACGAAGTGTAACTAATGATGAAGACCCCAGATGGCCACCGGAACTACTCAATAATAAGTATTTCACGGGTTGCGATTCGATTATTTTAATATGGTTGCCATGCAAATGGAGAAGAGGAGCTGATGATGAAGTACCTACCAGGAGAACTCCTCAACGATTAACGTCCCTGTATCGGGAAAAGCAATATTTTGTAAAAAGTGATCTAAACCACTAAAAA
The DNA here is from genome assembly GCA_963680765.1 of Agrochola lychnidis. NCBI lineage: Eukaryota > Metazoa > Arthropoda > Insecta > Lepidoptera > Noctuidae > Agrochola > Agrochola lychnidis. Next base: position 7,481,500 of record OY796868.1, on the reverse strand, counting down.
GCAAAAAATAAAAACTTTTTACGAGAAAAGTGTTTTTTTTGGAAGTCGGTTGTTTTTTTTTGTAAAAAGTTTCAGTTCATGTCAAGGTCCCAGTCCCAAGTGGACGTGGTTACTGTTCAAATAAGAGGCGGGCTTCCATCAAACATTTATTGTGAACTGACAGCTAACTATTTGGTGTCTATGATGCAACTTTATGGTTGCCATACACAACACCTTCACCCTTAATAAAAACTAATTATAACAAACACCTAACATAATAATAATAAACAAAATAAAACTTAATAGATAACAACATTTAAATCATTCATTCAAACTAATAAATCTATCTTCTTAAGCTAGTACAATAGCAACAATTTAATTAAACAAATTATAGTTAACTCGTTAACTTAATCAAACTCTAAACAATATCTTTTAGGAAGCGTTTTAATTCTTACTGGTCTTTGATGTACCATCGGTACCTCAGCTGAGACTGGCACATCACTGTCGCAAGGAATATTGGATGTCGTTGCCTCCAGACCGTCTACAGTCGTGGCCGCCGTACTTGACTCGCGCGTTGCTTGCATCATCGGACCACTACTGACTGTCCCACTCGACTTCTCTTCTTTCATTTCAGGAAAAATAAGTGAGCTTCGTGACTTCCTAGTCATCTTATTACTAGGTGGATGGCAAGGCGTCTCCGGTAACACAGAACGTCGCCGCAACTGATCGATATGTCGATGGGTCTCGGTTCCAAAATCAGATCGAATATTATAATCAGTCCTACCTAATTGCTCTAAGACTTGTCCCGGTACCCATTTGTCTGGACCACGATAGTCCCTATACCACACATTATCTCCTTCCGCGACCTGACGATGTGTACCTTCCAGTGTTTTTTGTCGCGATTGTATACGCGCCTCTCGATCGGGTTTTAAAGCGTCCAATCTAGTGCGTAAATTTCTTCCTTGCAAAACTTTTGCCGGACTTTCCCCTAACGTGTGATGTTCAGTATTCCTGTAAATTAAAAGGAACCTGCACAATGCCGTTTCTGGATCTAATTTTTGCTTAAGTGCTTTTTTAATTACCCGCTTACATATTTTGACCGCACTCTCTGCTGCGCCATTAGAGGCAGGATGGTAAGGCGCAGAGAACACTTGTTCAATACCATTTTTTACTAAAAAATGTTTGAACTCAGAGCTAGTAAACGGTGGACCATTATCGCTCACTACTTGTCTCGGCAGACCAAACCTAGCCCAAATATCCCTGAGAACCGTTATAATTGCTTGTGCCGTAGTGCGTTTCATTTGAATAGCTTCAATCCACTTTGAACAAGCATCAACAATGATTAAATAAGTTAGTCCTGCCACTGGTCCTAAAAAGTCGATGTGTAGACGTGACCAAGGGCGACTTGGCCACGGCCATGGCTGTGGCACATGTTGGTGTGGCGCATCTGTCACCGCGGCGCATACCTTGCACGCCCTACAGACCGCCTCTACAGCTTCATCAATCCCTGGCCACCAAACATAACTTCTTGCTAACGCTTTTGTCTTAACAATTCCCATGTGTGGCTCATGTAGTTCCTTTAGAACTCTATCCCTACAAGCTAAAGGTATCACAACCCTGTGACCCCACAAAACGCATCCTAGCTCTGTATAAAGTTCATTTTTTCGATTAACATAAGGTTTAAGATCCCTAATCTCCACATCCTGCGGCCAACCGTCATTAATATACCTCATAACTCTACTTAATAAAAAATCAGAAGAAGTTTCCTTCTTTAGAACATTATAGTCTAAAAGGAGTGCTTCAGTGGCAAAATGTAAGTATGTTTGTTCTGGTAAATCATCATCTGCGGTACTGATATCTTTATTTGTCTTAATCAAGCGCGAGAGTGCATCGGCCACATTTTGGTCTGTTTTTATGTACTCTATGTCAAAGTCATATGCTGATAACTTGATCGCCCATCTTTGTAATCTACTAGCTGCTGTACTTGGAATACCAGTGTCAGGTCCAAAAATGCTCACTAAAGGTTTATGATCAGTGCGAAGAGTAAATTTTCTCCCGTATAAATATTGATGAAATTTATCAACCGCAAAAATTATGGCCAGAGCCTCTTTATGAATTTGGCTGTAATGCTTCTCAGCAGAGGTGAGAGCCCGTGAAGCATATGCTACTACTCGTTCATCTCCTCCGTGTTGAGTGCGCTGCGCGAGCACGGCGCCGAGGCCATTTGCGCTAGCATCACATGTCAACGTTGTCTCTAATGACATATCATAATGCGCCAGCACATCCGTCTTACATAACAACTTTTTAACTTGGTTAAACGCTAAGCTATGTTTTCTAATCCACTTGAAATATTTGCCTTTTTTAAGCAATTCGTAAAGTATAACATAAATATAACATAACATATATAATAAACAATTATTAACTAATAGTGAAATACGCACCGGGGTATACTTAGATAAAGACATTTGATACAAAGGTTCATTCAAGTCTTCTTCGCTGACATCATCGTCACTAGAAGTTATTATTGAGCAGTTGTCATCTGCTTCTTGTACCCAGTATGTACTGGGTTGCTGTCCAGCCGCGCGTCTGCGCGCTGCACCACCGCGAGCACCTCGACCACCACGACGGCCACGCCCTCCGCGTGACGTCTTATTCCGATGATCGTCTTCTGTTTTTGAGTCTTCTGTTGACTTTTTCGGTCGTTCAGCGGCAGTTTGTGACCGTATTAAACACATACGCCTCAAGTGCCCAATTTTGTGGCACAAACTACATTCAAAATTTTTGTACTTGCAATCCCATTTTCCATGGTTTGTACTTCCGCAAGCTGTACATGAGTTCACTAGCAATTTGTTTATACCTCCACTTAATTCTGCTGCGATCTTCACCTCGCTTCCGATATTTTGTTCTACTGCGCAAGCATCTCTTTCTGCCGCCTCAAGAGTTGTGGCCAAAGTCACCGCTTTTGAATAACTAAGATCCTCCTCCGCAAATAACCGCTGCCTAGTGAATTCGCTTTTTAAGCCACAGACAAATTGATATCTTAAATTCTCTTCTAAAACTGTATTGAAATTGCAGAATCTGGAAAGCTTTTTAAGCTCGGCTATGTAATCGGCAATAGACTCACTGGCTAACTGTCTCCGTTGACGAAATCTGAAACGTTCCGCCATTTCCGCAGGTCTGGGTTGTAAATGCTCTTGCAGCAATTTAACGACTTGTTCGTATTTTAAAGAAGAAGGCTTAGCAGGACTTGCTAAACTAGATAATAGCTCATAAGTCTCTTCCCCCATTAGCGAAATAAGCGTGGGTAGCTTCACATCGTCACCGATTTTGTTAGCTAAAAAATACATTTCAATGCGTTCAACATACGCCAACCAGTTGCCAGCTTGTACATTATACTCGCCTATTTTACCGATAGACATAATTTATATAAACAAATAACTGCACTAAACAAGATTTTCAATTTTTTCTCGTCGCCAATGTTCAAATAAGAGGCGGGCTTCCATCAAACATTTATTGTGAACTGACAGCTAACTATTTGGTGTCTATGATGCAACTTTATGGTTGCCATACACAACAGTTACGAGGTGGGTTTGCTAGTGATCCTAAGAATGTGCATGCTTGTTATATCTTGTGTCCGTATGGATTGAGGAGCCATGTCTCATATTTAAACGCGGATACTACCAATATTTAGTAGTAAATTAGGCGATTTTGTAGGCCCGATCCTGGAATTTGTAGTAAAACACTTTAAAAGATACACGACATTTAAGGTGGCTCCTCAATTCAGACGTTTGAATTGAGGTGCCACCTTACAACTCTAAAACTAGCCGACGGATATTTTTGAAAATTTGGTAGGATTTAGTAGTACTTATGCGTAATCTCTACAAAAAAAATGAGTTTTGTACGGCTGAATTTGAGATAGCTACAATGTTTTGATTTTTCATAAAAATCCATAAATTTCACCGCGCTGTTTCTCGGAAAGTAATTAACCAATTACAACATATTTTTAGTATAATTTAGTAGTAAATACGTTCTAATTTGTAGTATAAAAAAAAATGGAAGAACTACATAATTTCGCTAATACAACACATTTTATGTGGCTCCTCAATCCTGACGGTTTACAGAAAATAATATGTACGTAGCTACTAAAGTAGTTGATCAAATCGGATAACAATAGCACCAATATTTAGTAGAAATTTCTACTAAATATTGGCGTAATCCAAAATCCTGTACATTCAGTATTTCAAAAGATATTAACAAAATAAACATTCCTTAACAATCTAATGTGGTACGAGAGCCCACGACCAAAACCATATCACATCGTTTTAGGGCCAAAACCGTATAAAATCGTTAGTTTAGATGATTCCTGAACCCAACTCGGAAGTGTGGGTCTGAAACGTCTGTTTTACGGAAGCCTATTTCTGCTGTGTCAAAAAAAAAATAATAAGCAGACGGTTTCATGACAATATGCCTGATATTAAAAATGTACATAGTTTTCGTAATTTTATTACAAAAAAGTTTGTTTTCTGACATTTTGCGTGTCACATGTGGACTGAGAGCATTTTAAAAAAAATGACAAAATATTTAACCTATCTGTCTCATAGCAACCTGGTTCAATTATTTTAAAATCTTTTGTATAGTTACTGAAAACCTGTTTTTAGAAATTTTTAATGTCATATACAGGATGTTTGGCAGAACGTTGAACATACGAAAATGGTGGATAGGTGAGGTTATCTGCTACTTACTCAGCCCTAGTTTATTTGGCCCTGGTCCCCTGGTTTTTTTTAAATGCAAGTTGAAATTAGGATTTAAGTATTTTTTACATCTTTCTGTTATAAGAATCTGCCATAACTTCACTTACATAATTTCTGACATAATTTAATTCATTGCTCTATTTAATTTAATTTTTATTTTGTTGTGTGCTTTTGACATTAATTGATTTGATATGACATTTTTATGTGACACTTATTGTAGTAATATATTACAAACTCCTCGGTCAATATTGAACGTCACATGTTAAGAAGAAACTAAATTGTCAGGATTGATCGTGTCATTGTAACCATTATGTTAAATTTTGTTAAATAAAACCTAAATACGGGTATATTCTTTACTACAATTTATTTAACAAAATGGAAAAATATCTACGACCAGAACGTTTCGACGGAGACCCGTCCTCAAGCCAAGATTTGTCCCCTCAGTGGACACATTGGAAAAGCACATTTGAAAATTTTCTGACAGCTATAAGTACCAATGAGAAAACTATTGCAAACGAAACTAAATTTCGATTACTAACTAATCATCTGTCCCCTACGACTTTTGTGCGCATACAGGATTGCACTGATTACGATATTGCTATAAAGAGACTTGATGCATTATTTCTGAAGCCACCTAACGAAATATATTCCAGGCACAGATTAGCAAAACGAGCGCAACAACCAGGTGAGTCCATCGACCAGTATCTACAAGCCTTGAAACTGCTCTCAAAAGAATGCAATTTTAAACAAGTGACCGCTGAACAAAATGAAAGTGATTTTATTAGAGACGCTTTCATATCCGGACTTTTATCGTCCATAGTCCGTCAAAGACTGTTGGAAAATAGCACCCTCACATTAGACGACGCATTCAAGCAGGCCCGTGCTCTAGAGATGGCGCGAATACACAGTGATGATTACCAGCAACCTAATACTAGTACCTTTGTCAATGCGATCCCCATTAACAATCAGAGAACACACATCAAAGAACTATGCTATTTCTGTGGAAACAATAGACATACACGGCAAAACTGTCCGGCTGCTGGTACAACCTGCCTCAAATGTGGAAAAAGGGGGCATTTTGCAAAAGTGTGCAAAAGTGTAGTGACTGCGCCACCACAACGAAGTGCTTTTACTGATGCCATAGACGAACCGATCAAACATATGGAAAATGGAGAGTCGCAGAAATTGTTATCATGTATCGTGGCCGCTACAACTGATCTTGATAAAGCTATGATACCGATAAAAATAAACGAATTATTTATAGCCAGAGCATTGATTGACACAGGGAGTACTGCTAGTTTTATAGACAGCCGACTAGTTTGTCAACATAATATACAAAAGAGCTCATGCTATCAAAATGTCAGCATGGCAGCTTCAAATTTAAACACAAAGGTAGATGCACTGTGCTCCGTCAATATTGATCTGCAAGGTCATAGTTTTCAAGCGAACCTATTAATAATGGAGAACTTATGTACGGATGTCATAATTGGTCATGATATTCTTAAGAGATATAATACATTAGAAATGCATTTCGGCGGATCTGGAGCTCCCCTGAAATTATGTGCACTATCTCAAGCCAATATCGATCCAATCTGCTTATTCCCGAATCTCTTACCAGACTGCAAGCCTGTAGCTGTTAAGTCACGACGATACTCAGATAGTGACATGCAGTTTATTCGTACTGAAATAAGGAAATTACTAGCTGAAGGGATTATAGAACCTAGCTCGTCACCATGGAGAGCACAAGTGCTTGTAACTACAAATGAAAATCATAAAAAAAGGATGTGTATAGACTACTCTCAGACTGTAAATAGATACACGCAACTAGACGCTTACCCTTTACCAAGTATTGAACAAATAGTTTCTAAGGTGGCCAAACATAGTGTCTACAGCAAAATTGACTTAAAAAGTGCGTACCATCAGATTCCAATTCTTGAAACAGAAAAACCTTATACAGCATTTGAAGCAGAAGGTAATTTATACCAATTTCGAAGAATACCTTTCGGGGTTACCAACGGAGTAGCGGTTTTTCAAAGAACTATCAATAATATAATTGCGAAAGAGAAACTTATAGGAGTATACGCATATTTGGACGACATAACAGTCTGTGGAACAACCCAAGCTGACCACGATCAAAAACTGCAACGTTTTCTTGATATTGTGAAACGGTATAACCTTACACTGAATCTTGAAAAGAGTGAGTTTTCATTGAAAGAGATAAGTATTCTAGGATATACTATAAACAACGGAGTAATTAAACCCGACCCAGATCGTCTACGTCCACTATTAGAGCTGCCTCTGCCTTCTGACTCGGCATCGCTCAGGCGAGCATTGGGATTATTTGCCCACTATTCTAAATATGTGCCAAGATTCTCTCATAAAATTCAGTCCCTCGTTTCGCAAGGCACATTCCCTCTCGATTCCGAGGCAGCAAACGCTTTTAACGCTCTAAAGCAAGAGATAGCCAATTCAGCAGTAAACGCGATTGATGACAACATACAATTTGTTGTTGAAACAGACGCTTCAGACTATGCTATCGCGGGAACTCTGTCACAAGAAGGCAGACCTGTTGCGTTTTTCTCAAGAAGCCTTCACAGTAGCGAGAGGAATCACCCAGCCATAGAGAAGGAGGCCGCGGCTATAGTCGAATGTCTTCGGAAATGGAGACAATTCCTCATCGGACGAGAGTTTAAACTGATAACTGACCAAAAATCAGTCGCATTCATGTTCAATCAGCAACATTCGTCGAGAATTAAAAATGACAAAATACAACGTTGGCGATTAGAACTTTCTGAATACAATTTTGACATAGTTTATCGCCCAGGGAAGGAAAATATAGCAGCTGATGCTTTATCAAGAGCCAATGCACCATTAGTAGCCTCTGTACACAGTTCAGAAAATGCACTCAAAGAACTGCATAAAACCTTGTGTCATCCTGGAGTAACAAGAATGCTTCATTGGGTTCGTAGCAAAAATTTAGCTTACTCCACTGAAGAGATAAAACGTATTACTGCGAATTGTTCTATATGTGCAGAAGTAAAACCTCGTTTTCAACAAAACATGGGTAAACTAATAAAAGCAATGGCCCCATTCGAAAGAATATCGATAGATTTTAAGGGTCCACTTCCCTCAGATGGGACTGGGAAGAATCGATATATTCTTACAATTGTGGACGAATATTCTAGATTCCCATTTGCATATCCCTGCCCAGACTTGAGTACAAACACGGTAATTAATAAACTGACCGATTTATTCTCTATATTTGGAATGCCAACTTATGTACACTCAGATCGTGGTACTTGTTTTCTGTCAAAAGAGATGAAAGACTTTCTTCACCAGAAGGGCATTGCTACGAGCTACACTACACCATACAATCCTCAGGGTAATGGACAAACGGAGAGATACAACGGAATTATTTGGCGAACAGTACAATTGGCTCTGAGAAGCCGTGATCTGCCTGTAACCAAATGGGAGTCAGTTTTAACTCAGGCTCTGCATTCTATAAGATCACTTCTTTGCACGGCTACAAATAGTACGCCCCATGAGCGGATGTTTTCTCATGCCAGGAGATCCTCCAGTGGTCAGTCGATGCCTACATGGCTAAATGTCCCAGGGAAAGTATTAATGCGAAACCATAATCGAACCAGCAAATATGATCCACTGGTCGAAGAAGTAGAGACTCTGGAAAGTAACCCTCAACATTCTCGTGTGCGTTTGAGCAGTGGTAGAGAAGTTGTCGTGTCTAATCGACACCTAGCTCCTGCTGGGGAATCTCTAGAAACGGATGGATCTGATTCCAATGAGGACGACGAATTCATCGATGCAGTCGATGGCGATGATCGCAACACAGATGGCCAACGACATTCCCAGAATGAAATGATCCAGCCACAAAACATCACGCCAGAGACTCTGCGTCGTTCTGAAAGAGTACGACGCCCACCTGCTCATCTAAATGACTACGTGACACAATAACTAAGCCCAGGAGAATGTAGTAATATATTACAAACTCCTCGGTCAATATTGAACGTCACATGTTAAGAAGAAACTAAATTGTCAGGATTGATCGTGTCATTGTAACCATTATGTTAAATTTTGTTAAATAAAACCTAAATACGGGTATATTCTTTACTACACTTATAAAATTGTAAAATTTTGTGTATTGTTTTTTGTTTTTAATATGGGACCTGAAATAAATGTTTTTTTTTTAACCTAAAAACTGTAAAAAACGTAAGAAAATTTTAATGTCGGTGGCTACAACTGCAGAAAATTCTGAATCCAAAAATTTTAGACATTTTCCGCATCACATCTGACCTAAGCGCATTTGAAATACCTATGTAAAAATATTGAACTGTTTCATAGCAATCTGTCTGATTTTCAGAATGTAGTTGAATGATAGATTTTAGATACCGAAAACACAATTTTCCGAAACCAGTAGCGTCACATGAGAATGAAAAGTCATTTGAGAAAATTAAAAATGAGGCAAAAAATAAAAAATTGTAACCCGTCTAAAAATCTTGTTTTCAGGTGAACATTGGTCAGTTGATGCGAATAAATATTTTTTCGGAATAAATCGTTTTTACGTACGATTAATAAAGAGCTTATCCGAAACCATCAAACTGAATAAGGTTTTTTTAAATAGATTGGACAAAAGAAAACTGAGTTGACATTTGAAAATAACTGTTTATTAAAATTAAATATTTTTTTTTAAATTTTTTTTATTGTCGAACTCATCATTGGTGTCGTAAGCGTAACAAGCACCGCGCGTTAGCCGGGCGACTCCGAAACATTCTTTTTGTTTTTGGAGTTATACAGGGTGTTTGGCAGAACGTTGAACATACGAAAATGGTGGATAGGTGGGGTCATCTGCTACTTATTCAGCCCTAATTTATTTGGCCCTGGCCCCCTGGATATTAAAAAAATTTTTTTTTGCTTTCTTTTAGTTTCACAACTTTCTTAACTTTAAAGTGTAATTTTTATTAAAAAAATGGGTAAAACAGGCATTTTTTTTTGATCTTTAATATTGGCAGATTCTTATAACAGAAAGATGTAAAAAATACTTAAATCCTAATTTCAACTTGCATTTAAAAAAAACCAGGGGACCAGGGCTAAATAAACTAGGGCTGAGTAAGTAGCAGATAACCTCACCTATCCACCATTTTCGTATGTTCAACGTTCTGCCAAACACCCTCTATATGACATTAAAAATTTCTAAAAACAGGTTTTCAGTAACTATACAAAAGGTTTTAAAATAATTGAACCAGCAGCCTAATTGCGTAACATATTTTATTTTTGATTGCAATTCTGAATCGAAAGCAAGTCCAATCTTAATCGCATGCCATAATTGGAATTGCGATGTACATTTTTTACCATACGACTGAAATTGTATAGGGATGTTCAATACAATTGTCTATAATTGTTAAATTTATATGTTTAGTTACAGCATCTATGAATGGTTAATATTCAAATTATTGTGCTATAATGTAATTTTGTTTTAATTACAACTGATGATCTACTAGTGCTTATAAATAAAAATGTACAATGATTGCCGAAAAATGAAAAACCAATTTTTAAAATACTTTCTACCACAATTGAACTACGTAATAAAACGTTTTTCTTTTCACGTCTTTGCTATCTGTGGCCTATGACAAAATCGTAGAAAAGCAGTGTTGTCAACTTAGAGGGATTTCCACTAAACCTGGGAGTTTTTATCCCAAAAACAAACAACTTTGTAGTTGAAAAACATCTCCCCTATATTGATATATGTCACGGTCAATTCTCCAACTGCAAATGTAAGTTTGTAATGGTTTTTTCTTTTTGTATGTGATAAAACTGAAAATTTACAATTTTCTGTCATTTTCCTTTACTTGTGCAATGAGACGGGCTTTGTGCCAAATTTTATGAGTCTAGGTCAACGGGAAGTACCCTGTAGTTTTTGATTTATTTGCGAGTACCAAAATATGTCGCTTAAATAGCCGTAATTTTTTATTGTGTTGACTTAGAAGCTTGATTTTTTAGAGCTCTAAGGGACCACAGACGTATTTGATATTAATTTCAACTTGATACCTCCGTACGTTCCTGAGAAAAAGGGTCTTGACAGACTGATAACGAAGTGATCCTGTAAGGGTTCCGTTTTTCCTTTTGAGGTACGGAACCCTAAAAATACTATGATTACATAAGTTATGTTTTATTTTCATACTCAAATCTTCAAATGGACTCCCAAAACAGCGACCGAATGTCGGTAACAGAAAACCGATTTCAGGAGAGGCTCCGGCTCGCAGTTTCGATCGTCCCTAGTAATATTATTCGGTTGTAAGTGCATCGATCAAAACTATTCAAATATAAACAAAAACTTGCTTAGGCAAAACCACACTTCCGTGGTTTTGTGAAATCGGTTTGTCTAGTTCGGATTATCGATACGATTCCGTTTCTGATTGAAATCGGATTTTTTATTCGTTTCGATGTATCTAGACGCAAGTCTATAGTGGACTTAGAGGAAAAAAATTGCAACACTGAGAGTAAAAGTTGAATGATCTGCCCTCATTGCGTTATGCGTTGACGATTTAATGCAATCACTGCCTGTCTAAAGTATACCTTTGCTGCTCTAACTTTATCAGAGTGTAGGGAAAAGAAAAGGAAAGGCATATGACATCACATGTTAAACCTTTGACAATAATTTGGGCTGGAATGAATATTCTTTGAAGTCTGTGGGGAATACGATATCAATCATGGCGACGTATCTGTTTACATTTTATTTTTGTTGATTTCGGTAAAGTTTTTGTTTGTTGTTTTATATTTTTCAACATACAAAATTATATTTACTATTCACGTACAGAAACATGGGCCTGTAATAAGCAGTTTTGGAACATTATTCTTGTGGCTTGTGGAAGTCGGAAGAACTTTGGAAAATTCTCTCGTTCGAGACACCGCCTTCGTTTTGTACTAGCTTCACCAAGATCACAGACTACAATTAAGTACATGGACTAAGACTTAGGCTGTTTTGCTCCATAGCGAAAAGTATCTAAGTCGATATTATCACTACAAGTAAGTAAATCAATATAAATAGGAATAACGTGTGTGAGAGTACCTTCGTATCTCATTAGATTATTGTAGCTGTAGGTACATTATTGGTGAGTCTACGTATACGGACAATCATTCTTTTGTTGCGTAGACACAGGCATCTTACGCGAGGTTAACTATTTATTGTGGTTAAAATAATAGTTAAGTACTATGTCTCACATTCTAACTAAAATTGTTAATTGATATTTTTGTACATAAGTAGATGCTGAAATAAACTATAATATCCACTACCTAACCAAATAACAGATAACTACAAAACATATTCATAATATTTTCACAGACGTGCTGAAAATACAAGAATGGAACACTACCAAATATCAATATTGTTGTCTTCCTAACAAAGCAGTTGGTGGCAAGGTGGCAAACATGGATTGAATTAAGAATCATATGTATTAATCATTGAAGGTAAGCTTTTTGACACATCATTAAGAATTAAGCATAGCAACTCAATTATGAATATATTTCCTTGGCTGAACTTTTGACAGACACATCATAATATATATTTTATGTTTATCCAATTACCATTATAATTCAGTATTATAAAATATCTGGAGACTGAAAAATCAGCCCTAAATAAAGAAGAAATTATACAACCAGCATGACGATGATGATCACAGATGGCTTTCATCTAGCCATGGGCCTAGTTGATATGCCTACTTTGCCACATGAGTACTTTATTTGAGCAGAAAATAATATGACTTTGTTTTAAAATGTAGAGTTCCTGGGGAATTTCACCTACGAAGACATGAAGGCAGCATGAATGATACTGCCCCTGCTGTGCTGCACTGCTGCTCTGCTACTTCAGATTTCAAGCTTCTTAAGTACAAAAGTAGAAACTGAAGATCCTTCATGAAATATTTTTTTTAGAAAACTTGATTATAGTCTTGTACGACAGTGATATAAACTATTGTGTTAATTGATAACAGTGTAAACTTTAATAAAGTGTTTTAATTATGAACTATAGAGGGACAAATAAAAATAACTTTAAATGAAATAATTAAGAATGGCATACTATTTGTTTTATACAAACACAGACAATTTTATAATTATAATGATACTATTTAAAGGTGTTTACCTAAATTAACTGTCATTCATTAGATTTAAAGGAAATAGAGAGAAATAAATTATGGTAAACAAATAAAACTGTTTTATTAAATTGTTACAACCTTAACTCAACACTGGACAAGAGAATCGGCACCATTACCATCTATTCACATTAATATGAAATATTTGGACATAGAGCAAAAAGGAATTGGAACAAACATACTGTAAGGATTAGTGGAATTTGGAATCTAATGTCTTCCTGTGGAAATCATCATGGATTATGTATGTACTGCTTGTTGTAAGTGAATGAGAGACAGTTAAAAAAATCTTGAATAATGTAGTTGAGCCTGACACCTGAAAAAAAAAGAATAGTAAATCTTCAATATATTCCACCATCCATTACATCCATCCACAGTCACTTTATAGAATAGCAATATTCTGCTATAAACAACAATTGGGTCAATTATAAGCAACAATTGACTTAAATATTCTTACCTACTAATAATATTAATAGGCTAAGTACTAACAGCCGCACGGGGCAATCCATCAGGTTAAGCTACGCTTGCCGGGGTTGGTCCGTGGATGGGTGACCATTTCTACATACCGAAACTCCTTCATGCCTCGGAAAGCATGTTAAACCGTTGGTCCCAGATGTCATTTGTGGATCTTTGACAGTCGTTATGGGTCATCAGAAGCCCGAAAGTGACAATTAGTCTTACCAAGGGGTATCGTATTACCTAGTTATTGGGTTGTGGAGGTTAGATAGGCAGTCACTCCATGTAAAATACTTGTATTCAGCTGCATCCAGTTAGACTGAAAGCCGACCCCAACATAGTTGGGTAAAGGCTGGGCAGATCGATTTTTTTAATAATATTAACAATAAGTGAAAAACATTTAAAATAGGTACTTAGATATATTTTCAGTTGCCTACCTACTTTCTTTACTTTGTTGTTATAATTGCTAAGTAAATATTCATATAAGTAGTAGGTTAGGCAACTGAAAATATATGTATGGTATTTAAATGTATGGTAAGTTTACGTTTGATGGTGCATTTCGTATTCACCAATAAACAATATGGGGTTTATTTATAAACGTTGCATAAAGTTATGTAATGATTAGCAACTGTTTAATCATACATTTTTGAGGTTTTAACGTCACTTAACTATAAGCAATGTTTATAAATACATCCCTATGTGTGTAATCATCCGGAGATGGCGGGATGAGCTGGACTCCTTTAAGAAAGATTGGTCCTTGGAAGCTCTAGACAGAGAGAGGTGGAAAGAGAGTAGAGAGGCCTTTGCCCAGCAGTGGGACAATAACGGCTATGTAATGTAATGTAATGTAATGTGTGTAACATTGTTGCTGTACTTAACACACATTCAATGTTCAACACTTAGAAAGAAAATAATAAGTAAGTACATACCTTAAACAGACAATGATGTGGCAATAGTGGTATGTTCATCAATGTCCTTACATAATCCATTAATATAAAATGTTTCAAACTGCTTTTTTTTGTTCTTCCTCAATTATAAGTTTTTGCTTTTCCAATGTATTACAAGCTCGACTGGGTTGCTAAGCTTGTGGCTCAAGTTTGTTACGGTATGAGGTACGAATTTGTCTTTCGTTAAAATGCCACCAAAATACCTCGTTTCTGGAATATCATAATATTTGTTTTTAGTTTAGGTTGTAGGCACTAAACTCACAAGAAAACTTTCACAATTATTATTAAAAATCGACCTCGCTGCTTTGATATTTAACATACCAATAAAATTTATTTATCATTGAGGTTTTACATAAAAACACATTCACAATTTATCAGGAAGACTATTACTTAATTTTTTTCTTAATAATTATGGAGATTTCATGAGTTAATCCCAAAAAGATTGCTAAGTAAAATCTATTGCGACCACTACAGTGGCTTCTGTTTGATTTGACAGACAAAACAAATTACTATAAAGTCTGAAACAAAATTACAACTGTCAAAATGGTTACGCAATTCGATTAATAGCCTTTTTAGACGCATTTCGTTCACTCAATGGAGTATCAAACAGACCGCAGTTTGTTTAAAAAATATTGGAGTTTTGCAATTCCAAAGTCGTAAAATAAAAGCAATTCGATTCAAATTGAAATAAATTCTACTTGAATGGTAATCAAAATACGTTGCGCAATTAGGTAGCAGGTTGCTATGAGACAGATAGGTTAAATATTTAGTAATTTTTTTTAAAATGCGCTCAGTCCACATGTGACACGCAAAATGTCAGAAAACTAACTTTTTTGTAATAAAATTACGAAAACTATGTACATTTTTAATATCAGGCATATTGTCATGAAACCGTCTGCTTATTTTGCTTCCGTAAAACAGACGTTTCAGACCCATACTTCCGAGTTGGGTTCAGGAATCATCTAAACTAAAGATTTTATACGGTTTTGGCCTTAAAACGATGTGATATGGTTTTGGTCGTGGGCTCTCGTACCACATTAGATTGTTAAGGAATGTTTATTTTGTTAATATCTTTTGAAATACTGAATGTACAGGATTTTGGATTACGCCAATATTTAGTAGAAATTTCTACTAAATATTGGTGCTATTGTTATCCGATTTGATCAACTACTTTAGTAGCTACGTACATATTATTTTCTGTAAACCGTCAGGATTGAGGAGCCACATAAAATGTGTTGTATTAGCGAAATTATGTAGTTCTTCCATTTTATTTTTATACTACAAATTAGAACGTATTTACTACTAAATTATACTAAAAATATGTTGTAATTGGTTAATTACTTTCCGAGAAACAGCGCGGTGAAATTTATGGATTTTTATGAAAAATCAAAACATTGTAGCTATCTCAAATTCAGCCGTACAAAACTCATTTTTTTTGTAGAGATTACGCATAAGTACTACTAAATCCTACCAAATTTTCAAAAATATCCGTCGGCTAGTTTTAGAGTTGTAAGGTGGCACCTCAATTCAAACGTCTGAATTGAGGAGCCACCTTAAATGTCGTGTATCTTTTAAAGTGTTTTACTACAAATTCCAGGATCGGGCCTACAAAATCGCCTAATTTACTACTAAATATTGGTAGTATCCGCGTTTAAATATGAGACATGGCTCCTCAATCCATACGGACACTATATCTTCTGAGAAGTAGAAACTCACCAGCACGCGTAGCTTGACCACCGTAGAAAAAGGTTTTGTCGATGGAAGAATAGACAAAATGACAGATAAACCATCGATTTACATCAATGAGATAAACAATCACAATCTGTCATTTTGTCTATTCTTCCGTCGACAAAACCCGTTTCTACGGTGGTCATGCTACGCGTGCTGTTGTGAAGAATATATTTGTTTCCTGATATATCTACTTAACGAGTATGCTGTGTAAAAGTGCACCTGAATTGAATCGAAAAGTTTAGTCGAACGTGTGGCATTCCTCGGTCTTTTGGGGGGGGCATGGCACCCATGCCCCCTCCCCCAGTATCTGCCAATGACCTACTTATTATTATTTTTTACGTCTTAACTACAGTGAAGTTCTTAGCAGATATCCCCTTATCTTACGCTTGGGTGTTTTAATAAATACAAAAACGATTTAATGAGAACTAGACTGAATAAAATAAGCCCCAATAACACCTAGCCCGACCCGAGGCGCAAACCCGAGACCTCATGCTCATGCGACCTAAGGCGATTCGCACACTGCCCCGCATCACGCAGCGTAGCGCGGGGCGGCCATAGCAAAAAATCTGCGCGCGGGAGCGCGTCGCGCGCGCATATTGTGTTTTCTATACAAACTGGTACTGCTGTCGCGCGCTACGCTGCGTGATGCGGGGCAGTGTGCGAATCGCCTAAGTCGCGCTTACAACCACTGAACTAATCCTACGATGAAAATAAACACTGGAACCTACGATAAAGATAACCACTTTAATAGACCTCTACGATGAAGGTAGCTACCTACTACGTACGTCCCTGTCTTCTCAAATGTTTAAATACGTTGTGCTGATTTGCAACAGACAAAGCACAAACTGTGCTGTGTCAGCTGTGTGTTCAACGTAGGTATCTTTGTTGAATAGAAACTTACTCTTCAAATCTTCAGCGCCTATTTAAATTATGTGCGCAGCAAGTACGCTATAGAAGAGAACGTGATTTGTGGATGTAGGTAGTTGTTATTGTTAATGGCTATATAGGTCAGGGAAATTACGAATGCTTTAACGCTAGCTATGCGAACTAGCGATCGTATTGTATTTAATTATCGTCAAAATTCAATATAAGACCAATCTGAGCGATTTTAACGATAGGATTGGGCCCATTTTTTCTTTCAGATGACTATAACGTGACTACGAAGTACACATTTCAAATTGATGTGTTTGACACTTGTAGCCACAAAATACTTTAACTTGTTGGGCCGTCAGATGGCAGGCTAGGCAATGGAAGTAGGGTATGACGTCATTGGGTCATGGCATGGCTTGGTAGCGCATGGCGATGGCGTGCGGTGTGGATGGCTAGCGTCGCGAGCGCTCTCTAGTGGCAGGGCGCAGCGATACTCTACTTTTTTTTTTACTCAAACCCACCTTAGCAACACATCGCCCGTGAGCCGTCCATTTCCTTCAATTTTGTCATTGATAACAATATAGACGAAAGCGGTTACCTAGATGGTTTATGAACTCCACTAGGAATACAAAGGATCTATGAGCGAAATTTAATGTTTCGAATTTTTTAGGTACTTACCTACTCTATAGCAGCAAGGTTATGTACCTATAGTGTTAAGAGTACAGTAATGTTTGCGTAAGCATAGAGATGGCAGCTATAGGTAATGACCTTTTTAACATCAACTAAAGCCTCTCAAAGCCGTGGGTACCTATAGCTAACTAAAGGTCTCATGTTGAGCTTTTCTTATGCGATAAATTATCAAGTAGGAGCGTCCTTATTACGGAATGTATGGCAAGTCGATGCGATGTATATTGATTTGTGCCATAAAAATGGTTAAAAAATTAGTATTAAGTAATTAAACATTTTTTTCAATTACAGTGGTATTTTTTATTAAATAAAAAAAATACATCATTTTCAGTTCTATAAGTACATTAACAATTCAGTAAACTTTTACCAAATCAACACTTCCACCTGGTTGACCTGAGATCAGAAATAAATAAGACCGACGACGTTTGCAATGGTGCTGCTAGTAAGTATCCAATAGCACTGTTGGTAGTAGATATTCAAAGAAACAGGTAATTTTCGGCTCAATAGTACTCACTTACAAATTAGTGTCTACGATTTGTAATCTAAACTTACCTACACTGTTATAATCAATTGGTTTAATAATATACACGCATAATGGAAAGTATCTACCTAAGATATTTTTTACAAATATTCTGTTAACTTAATTCATACAAGAATTAAACTAGAACAGGCTGATAGCATACTCCAACAGAATTATACATGAGGTTGAAATAAATAAATACTCATTGAGCGCATTGGAATTAGACAAATGTTTAATTTTTGTGATTTTTTCACATTTCGTCTTACAAATATAGCAATGATGAGGATACAGATTCACATTATTATCATATTAACAGATTTTACTTAATTTGTGACCATCAAACAATCACGTACCACTCAAACCACCATGATAACAGTACATTAAATAGGGACAAAGCTATTTTTTGTATTTTGTGTTGACAGTTACATAATTATTTATGCAAGTTTTATTTTTTATACAGTGAATTTACACCTTGGCTTGAATTTACACTTAATTTGTGATAAAACACCATCAATAGAGAATTCATTATCTAATTTTCACCATACTTCTGGTATTCCATTAATATTGTTAAATAAGTTTGATATAGCTTAGTTATTTACACAATACTGCTTGATACAATAAATGTGCATCCTGAGGAAGCAGGCTTGTCGGTCTACTGGTGCTAGTACAGTCTGCACACTACCACAAACATTAATGTTATTTACCTTTAGCAGTGATAGTAACAGTTGATTTTGCAGGTTGTGGTATAATTGTAATCTCGTCACTTATTTTCAGTGGTTTCAGCAGAGAATCACCATCAGGCTTGGTTGAAGACGCAGGCGTCTTGCTCTTATCCATCACACGTTTAGCCACAACACTGTGAGCTGAGTAGACATGGTTCTCAAACTGTTTGTACATCCCAAAGGTAGCTGTGCACACTGTGCACTTGTATGAAAGGTGTGCTGGCTTTAAAGTCATATTATGGTCCCTTGAAACATGATTTAGTAGCTTCCATTGATACACTCTCCCACACACTGGACACCTGCCAGCATCCTTGCCTTTGTTAGCAGCTTCTTGCATGGAACTTGTAACTAGGCCATGTGAACCAAGAAGATGCCTTTCCAAACCCTGGTCTGTGAAAAATCTAAATTGACATTTTTGGCAATTCAATGGTGGCCTGTTATAAATCATCTTAGGATGAATTTTAACTTTGTGTATCCACTGCATGTGATTCCTCAATTGTTCTAGGTCCTTGATGTAGCCATCACAGATCTCACATATGACAAAGGTAGCCTTGGAGTTTTGTGATGCTTGGGAAGAAGATGGTTGTGGGGCCCGTGGAAGTGGGGTGATTGATATCTTAGGAGTAGCATTGTTGGTCTGGTTTTGTATCATAGGATAATTGGCAATAGTGGTGCCTACAGCAGGTGTGTTGTGCATGATCATGACACCACTGCGTATGATCGGCACGCCCGACACGTTCTGCGGGCGTGGCGGCCCGCTGATAGGCGGCCGGCCGCGCGGTCTGCCAAGTATAGGCATGCTTGGAATTACATTTGCCATATTCATCTGAGGCCGACTAAAATTGTTCATATTCATTTGTGTCCTATTGAAGTTGGTCTGATAGGAGCCCACCATGTTGTTACGAGCTCTTGTTAGTTTTGGTATTTTCGCTGGTGGCTCCCACTCTATTGGAGGTCCCAGATTGATATCTGGTTTGAATTTCTTTGCACATGCGATCAGATGTCGTGCTAACTTTGTCTTACTGTTATCCTCAAAGTGACAATTAGCACACTGCTGGTATGCTGGAGCTCTTTCCAACCTGCCCCTAATGTTGTGCTCTGCCTCCATGTGAAATAGTATGTCGTGTGGACTACGAATTTCGAATTCACATGAATTACATTTGTAGATATTATTTCGCATATGTGGTGCTTCTAGATGATGAGCCATAACTAACATGGACTCGGTCTTAAAACTACAAAACTCACAGCGACTCTGTACAAGAGCATAAGGTGCATTTGTTTTCTTGCTGAACTCTAAGTTCTGAGTAAGTGATGCAATAGCTGCCTCAGTAGCTTTAGTGCTTCTGCCAGATTTCTTTTCCTTATATAATTTTCGGTTTTGATGTTTCAGTAGATCACTCTGCACATATTCTTGAACTAAATTAATACCAACATTAATAAAAAACTGTCCAAGAGAACAATCAAAATAACTATCTGGTTTCCCACCACTGAGACCTTTAGCTATCAAGCTGATTGGATCTTTAAGTTTATCAATGGTATCATCTCTGTCCTTGATAACTATGGCATCGTCATCAGTGGCTTGCTCATCATCAGACTCTGAGGAGGACTCTCCATCCCAAGAATCATCATCTTCCTCGCCACGCTTCCTTTTCTGCTTTTTCTCAGACTTTTTATCCTTCACTGGTTCATCTGCACTTATAGTTTCACTAGGTTTTTCTTCCTCGTCCTGTTCACCTCTGTCAATTCTTTCTTGCCTCTCTTTTTCTTTTTTCTCTTTTTCTACTTTTTCTTTCTCAAGCTTTTCATGTTCTTCTTTAATTTTTAGTTCTTCCAATTCTTTTCCTAACTTATCTACGAATTCCCTAAAAGGTTTGACGGAGGGTTTTTCATATACATAGGGAACTATAAAGGAGGGTGCTTCAACAACAAACATGTCATCAGTGAGGGATGGCAGAATGTTTGGCTGAGGTGCAGGGGTGCTGCTGTTGATGGCAGTATTTTTAACACTCACTGGAGTAATAGTTGTGCCACGGGCGGCAATACTCTGGCACAAGTTGTGTGCGTCCATAGCACTTGTAGTAGATTGCTTGCTGGGTACTGAGGATGGTGGTTTCGTGGTCAAAATAGAATTGGTATCAATGATAACTACGGTTGGCTCACTATTCTGATCTCCATTAGGCTTTGGTTGTTTA
This sequence comes from Agrochola lychnidis, assembly GCA_963680765.1. NCBI lineage: Eukaryota > Metazoa > Arthropoda > Insecta > Lepidoptera > Noctuidae > Agrochola > Agrochola lychnidis. The sequence goes on along the minus strand of OY796868.1, from coordinate 7,460,486 downwards.
GTTGCTAAGTCAGCCAAACTTTTAGTATCATTGACTACTATGGGTTTGTTCTTGTTACCAGGGGCTTCATTGAGGGGATCCTCCATAGACACTTCTTCAATATCAGATTCTTCACCACCATTCTCTAGATGTTGTTCTTCAATTTTTTTCTCTTCAATAATTTTATTTTCACTTTGTGATTCGTCTGAACTATCATTACTATCTGTACTAGAATTTGAACTGTCATCATCATCATCATCGTCATTAGTCACTACACAATCCTCATCATCATCACTTGTGATCTCATGAACCTCAGGGACCAGAGAAACCCCATTTTGGCTTTGAGGCTCATTCTCATTTTCATTTTCTGAGTCACTGCTGTCATCTTTTGGTTGGCTTCCTTGTGATGTATCATCATCACCTTCTGTACGTTCATCTGTAAGAAAATGACAGTCATAGGCTGTTAAAAACACATTTTTACTCATTTATAATCAAAACAAATGATTGTTTTATCTTGTATGTTATGTATTACTCAATGTATAGTTTCTGCATACATTATTTAATTTTGACATGTTAATATTAACAGCTATGTGACATAACTAAAAGTTAACTCATATTGGCAGTCGTGAGCGTCCGGCAATTACGAAGACGCTAGAAAGACCAGTAAAATCTAGATATTGTAGTAACCTTAACGTTTACGATTGCATGATTAACCTGATGTTTGGCGTTTCAAATTTAACATTTATGACAAGATTCTTGAAAAACCATATTTTCATTTATCAGATAGCGTCATTAAATCATGTGGAGTATGGACCGCCATATGGGATTCCATGGCATTTCTCCGAAAAAAAAACTCCTATCAGGTTTGATGGTAAACACGTAAAGATTATAGTTAATTTATACAAATAAGTATACTCTGTGTTAGGATACATACCTGTAGCAGTAGAAATTGACATTTTCTGATGATTTTCGTATCAAAAACCGAAAAATAGCACAACAGCACAGTAGCGGAAACCAAACCAAATCAAGCTGTCATTTTAAAAGATTTTTAATATGTCACGTTCCGAAGCAGACTAATAACCGGCACAACCGCTTACATTTATTTTGACTTCATGAGAAAAGATATGCTTTACTAAATGTTTACTACAAAAAACAAGATATAAAGTATGTGTTTAATGAACAAAACTTTGTTTAATACACTGTTTCTAGTTGTAAAAAGCGTTAAATAGAAAATGGCGGCATCGTGACTTATTAAATAACCTTAACTTAAAAATGGTGGGAAAGGGAGGGATTTTAGTGGGGGAAGGACGCGGTATTTTAGTGTAGAAAATAATAAAATAAAAATGCGGGAATTTTGAAAAACAAAAAAACTTAAAGTGTGGTAGTCCATTTATCAGCCCAGCCACTATGTGGTTTTAAATTGAACAAAAAAAAACGGAAAGGAGTTTGTAAGATCGCTCTATACAGTTTTATGCTTGTAACTAACCCAACCATGTTAGAACTGGCAGAACACATGCCAGGCTAAGCCCCAGTCAATGCGAACGTAGGCAAATTTATAGTAAAGCGAGTGCTACCTAGGATGTCTATGTCCAGCAGTGGACATCTTTCGACTAAACTGATGAATGTGAATGAGTGCCGACCGAGACATGCTGGTAAAGACATGTAGACACGACTTGCAAGCGCCTTTGGTTTATAAAGATAAACTGACATTGTTCCGAAGAAGAATCGTGGTGAGGGATCCTGATTAATGACAAAACACACCAAATGAACCCTAGACATGTATGTTGGAGCTCGCCGCCGTCACTCGGTCAAGCGAGCGATGACGCCCGCCTGCATCACTAAGGCAAACCCAATTTACCTACAGTCTCCCCAGCGATACTGTAAATTGCATTGCAGTAACAACATTGCACATAAAGGGTTTCGGTTCGTCGGTAACGGTGCCCCCTTGCATGTGCTGACCACCATCTGCCACCATGTGATTATAGTGAGGTAAAAATCCCACACCCGGGTGCCTTTTGAAGGTTTCACACCGAAAACAAAAAAGAAAAAGAGGCGAGCGACGACGAGCAATGCGGTCAGGCAAGACAATCTATACGCTGGTCTGGTACTCGCCTAAAGACACGATTCATTCGGCAGCATTACCGTGCCGCATGCAGCGTGTTTTTTTTTTACTGGCATCACGCAGGTCAACCTAGGATGTTGTCGGCTGCTTAGCCGGACTTTTCTGTGGCTGCCTCAATAAATTAAGGCCAGGGCATAAAACTTAGAAACTAGGCGACTACACGCTTAGGGCACCCCTTGTGGGGTACCGGACCTCAGCTTACGGTATCGCTGGTGGAGGACAGCAAGGGACAGGCTGGATCAGACTAATATTATTATTATTAGAGGAATTTAAAGCTACAGACTCAGCGGCGCGGGTCTGCTCGAGCAAGGGTAGGGGCGGGCGTGCAGTTTTGTTCGGAACCATACCTTTATCGAGCGCATGTTGGCCATAGTACACCAGTAATGGACCGTTTCGATGGGGCCAATCCCCGAGACAATCCACTAACGCCATTAAAATGAAAACGCAAAACGGCTTGAGGACAATCCAATGCAGTGGACTTTATTTACACGAGGTAATTATTGGATTGGCTTAGTGGATTGTCACCGTCTAAATAGTCCATTATGCGCAACATGTAAAGCCGGCTTTACTGGTATACAATTATCATGTTTATTTTTACCCGACTGCCCCAGAAGGAGGGTAATGTTTTTCCAGAGTATGTATGTATGTATGTCTATTTCTTTGGCACGCTCTGTAGCCTAAACGGCTTGATGAATTTTAACATATGAGGTGTCGTTAGGTTCGTCTTAATAGTGGGAGTGACATAGGCTATATAATATTTATGTATTGCATCTGCAAATACAAGAAAACCGGCCAAGTGCGTGTCGGACCACGCACAATGAAGGGTTCCGTAGTTGGGATGAATTTATTCCAAAAACAAACTTAACTTTGTAGTTGAAAAATATGTTCTCCCATACGGAATGTATGGGAAAACATGTTTTTGCAACTGCAAAGTTGGTTGATTATTACTCGTTAACCTGTAGAGCCTACTTAGCTGTGATAGTTGTCCTTTTAATTTCGTTATATAAACTACTGTTGTGATTTTTTTCACACACCCAAAACCAACCATTTAGCCGGCAGGGGGGGGGGACACTTGACTCTAACAAAAATGAGCACTTTAATCGCTATATTTCGCAAACGAATCCCTGAATCCAAAAATGGTTACTTAAAGTGGACTATGGGGTAAAAAAAATTTTTACAAAAAAAAAAACAACCGACCTCCAAAAAAACACTACAAAGTGAAAAATAACTTTAATTTCGGAAGTCGGTGTCTTGTGTTTTGTATTTTCGTTTTTTGCCACCGACTTCCGAAATTAAAGTTATTTTTCACTTTGTAGTGTTTTTTTGGAGGTCGGTTGTTTTTTTTTTGTAAAAATTTTTATTTTTCACGTTTTAGTTGTGGTACCTACCCCACACACATTCGAATACCACTACCTGCTACCAGTGACAGAAACTTATCATATCATCTACATAGCAAGTGGGAAAAAAATACGTATTTTGTAGCTAACTCAAAAACTATCAAAGCAAAGTTAATAAAATTTATATGGGACCAATTCGAGAGCACACCCTTTCAAACAAAAAAATAATTTTCAAAATCGGTCCACAATTGACGGAGAAATCGGTGGACATACATAAAAAAAAAAAAAAACAAACATACGCGACGAACATATAACCTCCTCCTTTTTGGAAGTCGGTTAAAAAATAAACATCATCACTTTACGTGTATGAGAGATACCCTAAAAAAAAATGTTTTTCATAATTTTGTTTTACCACTTTGTCGGCGTAATTAATATGTATACCTATGCCAAATTACAGCTTTCTAGTATTAAGGATCTCGGAGCTAGACCGCGGACAGACAGACAGACGGACATGACGAAACTATAAGGGTTCCTTGTTTACTACGGAACCCTAAAAGGGAGGGGTAGGTTTAAAAAACAAAACTACACTATTGGTATCAAATAAAAGTTAGTAATGAGTCAATTTCAAATATATATATATACATATTTATATATATAACGGTGAAGGAAAACATCGTGAGGAAACCGGCATGTCCTGGAACCGAAAATTCGAAGACATGTGACATCTACCAACCCGCACTGGGCCCGCGTGGTGGATTACGGCCCACTCCCTCTCACAGAGAGGAGGCCTGTGTCCCAGCAGTGGGAACATTTATAGGCTGATGATGATGATGATGATATATATAAAACTAAAAAGTTTGAAATAAAACAAATTATTTAAAAAAACAAAAAACCCGACTGCAAAAACTCATAACTGAAAAGAGAAAAACAAGCATTATAAACTATACGATTTTGGTATTGCAGGCGGGGGACAAACCAATAACCTGAAATTTTGGTGAAACTTTTGTTTGTACCCGCCCGTTGTTTTTTTAAATAATTTGTTTTATTAGAGCTTGTGGCTCAAGAAATAAACATGGTACAGGTTTATTCGAAAACCTGGGACATTTAAATTTTTACGTCTTGGCGGGAGTCCCAGACAAGACACCATCGGGTCGGGTCTTTATTTTAGGGGGAGAGAGTTAATTTTAAAGGGCTTGCTACACGGCTGCCAACCGCGTCCCGACAGAGGTGACCTTGGTGGTTTACAACCATGTAGATGGTGGTTTACTACCAAATTTCAAACAGTTCTGCCTGTGGCCAATCAAGGTCACCTCTGTCAAGGACGCGGTTGGCAGCCGTGTAGCAAGCCGTGCGCCAAAGTCAAAGTGGTGCGCCAAAGTTTTTGATGGGCCACATAGATTTCATAAAATAATAATTTAAGGGTAGTTGTATTTTGTTTATTTCTAAAATAAAATTATAAATAGAAAAGAATGTGTTTTCCTACAAATTATTTCTTACAATAAAATTAATACAGCACAATAATTCAAACAGTATAAAATTAAAAATAAACATAAGCTTCAGAATACATTAAACATACATCTGCGAAAAAGTACTCGCTTTTGTTAGTGTGCATCCAGATGACAATATTCGGCAAGCCTGGTTGGAAGATAACACCGATAAATACAAAGTAACTAAATCTTAACTTCGATTTTTATCGTATCACATGTATACAGACTATTACAGACATACACTTTTGAATTTATAGTCAAACAAAACTAACAATAAAAATTATTTTCACAATATTCCACCAAAAGACAACTTGTACTTTTTCTGATTATGTTTCTTCTTCAATAACATCAGCTTCTGCTTCTATAAATGGATCTACCAAAGTTGCTTCGTCAGGCTTTCTGATGACTCCCATTTTCTCAGCTGCATCAAGACATTTTTGAGCATTTTCAATAGCCCTCTTGAGTTCTGGATCCTCTAATTTCGTCAAGGCCATTAATATTTCCATTATATCAGTTTCAAACACTTTTGCAGCAATCTCTTTATCGCCAGAAATGATGTTATATAGCAAGTATGTGCCTCTGAACTGAATTTCTTTGTTTGGATTAGCTAACAAGCACCTCAACGTTTCTGGCCATACTTGAACATCTAATAATTTTCTGCAGCAAGCTTTGCTTGCCGATGTTAGTATGCACAAAGCACCTGCAGCTGCCATTACTGTGTCCATGTCGTCTTCTTGACACAAAAGATACAAAAACTTTGTTTTGTCATTGTTGCCCTCATAAGTTTTGATAACATCCTCAGATTGCAGTAAATTACAAATACACTGTGTGGCTGCTCTTAGCAACATTTCATGATCTTCATACAAATAATGCTCAATTTTAGCTAGGCCTCCTTCTTTTAGTATTCTGTTTCTAGTAGATTCACTCATTCCAGCCAAATTGCAAAGGGCCATTAGTGCCTCGAAATTTTCCAAAGCAGTGCAGTCAGGATGTAGTAAAGCCACAAGAGGCCTGACAACTTCCAAATTTCGTTGGCCAGGAAAAGCAACTTCTGGGTTAATGGTTATCCCAATACGTGCTAATGCTTGAGACGCTTGTTTTTTGCCATTTTCTGTGCCTTCTAAAGACATTGGTAGTAACACTTTTGCTCCACCTTGCTGCACAACTATTCCTCTAAGTTCTGGCAAGCCACAAATGGCATTAAATACTCTGGCAATTAATTCTTTAGAATTATGACTCTCAGTCTTGGCCAGGGCAACTAAACCTGTAGTTACACCAACCTTAGCTAATACTGTAATCCTTTTGTTAATGAAATCTGGATCATCCAATTCATGTGTCTCTGGAATGTGGTGCTTGGCAAACTTTGCAAGCTCCATCATCTCTGGCATAAGCTCTTGTTTTTCATATGCATTACACAAGTTTACTAATGTGGTAACTACACCATAGAGACAAGACTGATCACCACTTTTAGCTAACTCAATAAGAGCTTGAAGGGCAGCTTTATCTTCTACTAGTTTTTCTTTCACATCAGCATCCAAAGTCAAGTATGAAAGCCCTTCAGCAGCCCATTTTCTGACATCATTTTCTTTAGCAGGATTAACAAGGAATTTCCTGCAAGCTTCTGCTAGCTTTTTAGTAGAACCATCAGCAAAAGGGCGCACAGATGCATCATCACCTCCAAAACTGCCAACCTTACACAGACCAACTAATGCTCGCACTCTTACAGCATCATCTTTGCTCTGATATAGTTTCTTCAAGATGTCCACTCCTTTATTGATTATGGTTCTAGCTTTATCTTTCTTAGATGCAGCAGCCACTAAGCATTCACAAGCAACTTTTTGTTGCAAAATATCTTCAGTCTGAGCCATGACCAAAATCATCTCAATAATACCTTCTTTAGAAATAACATAATTTCCAACATCCAGAGGACCTCTCAGCAAAGAGGTTATAGCTACAGTTACTCTTACTTTAGATTCCAAATCGGGTGACATAAGTTTGTCTTTTACAAAGTCATCAACTTGATTGTTGAATTTTTCTCTTGCTTCATCATAATACATATTTTCATAAATCCTTGCAAGACAAGCAGCAGATATAGTTCTAGATGAAGGGGTGATGTTCAACGCTGATTCGTATTTGTACTCCTCTAATTCACTGCAAACCTCAAGCAACCGCTGCAATCCTTTGATTTCCACGAACCTTTCAGACCAGTTTAAAGCACTGTAGTGGCAGTTTCTCATGATTAATTCAATAATTGCATCTCTTGCAAGTCCACTGATTACTCTGTTTGTAATGGAGTAAGTTAAACAGGTAAGTAGAGTGTCTATTTCACTTGCATATTCTTCACAGAGCTTTACATCTGGTTTAGAGTCCTTCTTGTTATCCATTCCAGAAAAAGTGTTTAATAAAACTTGGAGACAGTATTGGGCTGCATTGACCCTCTCTTCATTTTCACTGTCAATGACTTCAAGCAGCCATGGTATGCCAACAATCTTAATCACTGCCCTTGTCCTCTCAACACTTCTTTTGCAAAGTTGGCTAATAACTCTCACTGCATTAATATATATTTCAGGATGCTTCTCAACTTTAAGTAACTGTTGTATTTTGTGAACTACACCATTTTTTAGCATTATTTCGGCACCTGCATTTTCCTTAGCAAGCACTACAAGGTTAGAAATAGCTTTTTCTCGTTTTTCAATATCTTCTTGCAAGTTAAAGGCAAGTTTAAACATTTGCTCCACCTTGTTGCTGGTTTGTGCACTTTGTCTCGCCCTTTCTTGGACGACCGTGTGTAAGCGCGCCAGCACCGGTTGCACAGCCTTATTGGTAGGATCGACAGTAAATATTGCTTTAGCATCACGGTAAGCTTCTTCAAACCTTTCTAAGGATTCTAAGGCTTGTGACCGTCGAAATAGGGCTTTTGGATCTTCCGGAACAATTCGTAAGGCTTCATTGCAGTCTTTTAAAACTTTATCATAGTCTTTCATCTTCAGATAAGCGGCAGCGCGGTTCTTCAGGTAAGTAGATAAGTCCCGGCTGTCTTTTTCAGCGAGTTCGACAGCCTTGCTGTAAAAGGATATCGCTTCTTCATACTTTTCATCCTTAAAGGCTTCGTTTCCTTTATTCTTGTAAGTTTCTGCTTCGTCGCTCTGAACACCCATTGTTTCTTTCAGATAAATATACTTTATAGGTCGATATTACTCCGGCAACACTTATATACTCTGCTTTAAAGATTGTTCTAGCAAATGCTGGTAAGTTCATCTCAAATACCCATACGAACTAAAATAGAAATTTATTTTTGTACCCCGTATGTGGAAAGAAGACAGATAAACACAAGACACATAGGCCGCATTCCGTGTTACGTTAAAAGGGATAATATCTCGCATCCGACCAGAGTCCAAAGTCACAATTTTACTCAATATTCCTTATATTTTGTGACTATAAAATTTGGTCGAATACGCGATATAATCACTATTGGCGTAACTCGGAATGCGGCCATAGCTATATGATCCTTGACAGTTGCGTTTTGAAGATCAGATTTAATTTTTCAAGTGTTTACAAAAAAATATAAAATCTTTTGGTTTATAAAAAATTACAAGTAGCAACTTTATAATTTGAATTGCAACTATTAATTTAATATAAAAAAAAATGGAATTCGATGACAGTCAACGAGGATTAGAAGTTGTATGAATTTTTTATCAGTTCACTTTTTTATGCCTTCATGCAATGTTACATCCAGTTACACTGTGTTCAGATCTACGGTTCAGATAGAGACGGCCAACGACACTGAACAATGCTTACACGATCATCTAATAGGAATAACTAAACAAAAAAACGTCACTCAAGAACGACGGATTGACCTAATTGATCGTCTAAGGTCCCCGCAGTCCCCATTAAAATGAGAAAGCACCATTTACAGCAGCATCATTTACGTTCTAAATATTCGAAAGAGATTTTCTTTATCTTTATTGCAATCCATAATATACACATACAGGTGGTAGGGAAAAATAAATTGTGGACTCTGTCGGGCACAGTAAAAATTTCTAAGTAGGAGAGAGGAAGCTTATTAGTCAAGTTATTACTAAACGCACGCGCTTATTTGCTGGGGTAACGGGTGTACGTTACCCCAGCAAATAAAAAGGTAGTAGTCGTTTAGCCATATAAAAAGAAGACGCACACAAAGTCAGTAGTCTACACTTTACGAATTGATAAGCCGTACTCGGGGTCAGTTTATGATAACTGTAAAACCGCGTCCCCCATTAGGGTCAAGCGGCCAAGCCACGTGAATTTGTAAACGTAGCGTAGTGAATTTGTAACGGCTCCGTGAGGCCAAGTCTCTTGAATTTGTAAACGAACACACTCACGAGGCTTGGCCGTACAAACTCACGAGGCTCGGCCGCGTGGCTGGGCCATTGGCCTTACGGAGCCGCGCGGCCCTACTCTGTCGTCCTTACGAAAAGTGCAATAGCTAGTAAAACCTGATTTCGAGAAAAACGCGGTTAAAGATTTTATTTTTGTTTTGTTTGTATCTCCAACACTATACATGGTATACAAGGTAAACCGACTTTGTCATAAATATGTAAAAAGTGTCTAAAAAGTAAATATAGATCTCGTTCTGCAAATTCCAAATACGGCGCAAAACTCGAGTTATTGCACTTTTCGTAAGGACGGCAGTTACTGGGGACGCGGCTTTTTTCATGATTTCATTTTATGGCTACCCTAACTCAACTGTCAAAATTAAATTTGCCTTTTTTGTACTCTTGTCAACCAACTCTTGTCCGCCATTATTCCACTAATCGTCCGCGTGTTTAAGTTTTTTAAAATTGTTAGAGAATAAAGTTAGAAAAATGGCCGCAATCAGTCTACTTAATCCTAAAGCTGAATTAGCTAGGGCTTCGCAAGCTCTGGCAGTGAATATTTCTGCAGCAAAAGGAATTCAAGATGTGATGAGAACTAACCTCGGTCCTAAAGGAACAATGAAAATGTAATAATTTTTCTGCTATTACGCTATTTCTTGCTTGTTAAGTAGTTGAAAATACAAATTTTCACTTTCATACACTTTATTTAATTTCAAAAGTGTGGGGAATTTGTATCTTTCAGTGATTTATTCTCATTGAAAAAGTCATATGATCACGATTTATCTTTTTGGTTTATCACTCATGGTTTGGGTTTTGACGTTTATTACAAAAAACTGAGCAGCTTTTCTCTACTTTGGATCTGGAATTTGTTATTTCAGGTTGGTTTCTGGTGCTGGTGACATTAAAATCACTAAAGATGGAAATGTCCTCCTACACGAGATGCAAATCCAGCATCCGACTGCGTCGCTGATTGCTCGTGCTTCTACTGCCCAAGATGACGCCACTGGCGATGGAACAACCTCCACTGTGCTACTTATTGGAGAGCTGCTCAAACAAGCTGACATTTATATCAGTGAAGGTACACTAACTTATGATATGAGATAACTTACTTATACTATATTAGGGTTGGCTTGGTTACTAGTAAATAAAAAATTATAACATAAGTTTTTTTGCAGTTTCTGACATTTTTAGTACTTAAAACTGTTGGTCCTATTTTCTAGTTAACTGTAATTTTTTTCCAAAACTTTTAATGCAGATCACAATGTCTCAAAAAGTTAAGGACAATTTCCTAAGACCGTTTTCCTGTAGTTAAAACAGTTATGGTAGCTGCCCTTACTGGCCCATCTCAAAAATCCACCCTGTATATCGTCGACCGTAGGTTCAATTGAGGTAAGGGACAAAATATCCAAAATGAGTTGAGTATACAGTTTTGTTCAGAATTTTTCGCTCTATCGAATGGTGAATATGAAAAAATTCTAACTTAAGAAAAATAGATCTGAAAAAGGTTAATAAGAAAAAAGTTATGGGCGATTTAGTATGAAAAATACTTTGTCGGCCTCTCCTGAAAAATCGAATTTTGTCCCTTACCTCAATTGAACCAACGGTCGACGATATGTTTGGAATTAACTCATTACTAGCTTACTTGGTAACAATAATGTTGTAATTTATTTGAAAAAAACCTTCCCCATCCTATTTTTATGTATTTGCAGATATATCAATATTTTATAGCCTATGTTATTACCACAATTAAGACTAACTTAACGACTCATATGTTAAAATCCATCAAGGTGTTGTTACTCTTTCTGATTTAGTGGTAAGTGACACTAACTACCTCTTTCAGTTTTTTTTAATATTAAGAACATCACTTAGATGGTGCGGATCTTAATAGAAAAAAATGAAAGACGTTGTTAGTGACACTAACCATTAAACCAGAAAGAGTTAGGCTAGAGAGCGTACCAAAGAAATATACATATTCTCGAAAAACATTATCCTCTTTCTGGGGCAATCTGGTAAAAATAAACTGAGATGTAACGGATATCCGTATCCGCAACTGCGGAGCATCCGCATAAATGTTGATATCCGCAAAACATCCGCTTCCTCAAGTTTTGATTTTAAAAGCTCCGCATCCTCATAGTTTCTATGGGGATGTGACCCTACCTACGTTATTCGCTCAATTAGTAAATTATTTTTTAACTCGCTCTGAGCTAAATGTGCGGGCCGGAGTGTGAGTGACGCGTTCCTATTGCCTGAATTCGCAGTGTCCCTGTCCTGTGACAGACCATCGACCGCACGTGACAGTGACATGATTGTGGTGTTAGGTGTCAAAACAAGGGCTATTTTTCATACGACATCTGCATTCGCACCCTCATCCACATCCTCAATAAGGAATTTTCCAATATCCATATCCTCGTCCGCACCCTCAAACCCGATTATCTCGACATCCTCATCCGTTATACGACATCTGTTACAACCCTGATTTGTATAAGGAATGTTTTGTTGGTTTTAATCAAAGAATCTTGTCTCTAACTTCCATTCCAAGTATAACTTATTTTACAGAATCAAACACTATAACCACTTTAATTTTTCATTCACAGGTTTGCACCCAAGGATTCTCACGGAAGGATTTGACATAGCCCGTGCTAAGGCACTAGAAGTTCTTGAGTCAATTAAGATTCCTATTGAAATAAAGCGGTCAGATTTACTTGATGTTGCTCGTACATCTCTGAAGACTAAGGTATGTCAGCTAGTCTTTTAGAAAAAATCTGTACCATCTATTTTTTTTACAATAAAGCAAATTGTCAGTAAGACAAATTGCATTAAGTCAAGGACTAATGTCAAGGACTATTTAAAATTGCTCACATTTTAAAGTTATTGCTACTATTGTTCAGGTTCATGCAAGCTTATCCGAGGTCCTGACCAATGCTTGTGTGGATGCAGTGTTGACCATTCGTTCACAAGACAAACCTGCCGACTTGCACATGGTAGAGATCATGGAGATGCAGCACAAGACAGCTACCGAGACTGCACTAGTTAAAGGTAATTAATTGCTTTTCCTCATTATTATACTGATTTCCATCTAAGATTCAAGAATCGTTTTGCATAAGAGGGGAAGACAACCATGTTAGCTATTTAAAAAGGATACGTTTTTAAACCAGGATCTTTGATCACACTTTTAAGATGGGGATTTTGATGTAAGAATTTGATTTAAAATTAATACAATTTAGTAAATTAAATTCAGTTATAAAACACTCTGAACCTAGTTGTGTTATCCTGCCATGGCTGCAATCCTTTAAAAAAACTCACCCTACATAACTCTATGACTACTATTATAAAAACCGGCCAAGTGCGTGTCGGACCACGCACAATGAAGGGTTCCGTAGTTGGGATGAATTTATCCCAAAAACAAACTTAACTTTGTAGTTGAAAAATATGTTCTCCCATACGGAATGTATGGGAAAACATGTTTTTGCAACTGCAAAGTTAAGTTGGTCGATTATTACTCGTTAACCTGTAGAGCCTACTTAGCTGTGATAGTTTTCCTTTTAATTTCGTTATATAAACTACTGTTGTAATTTTTTTCACTCACTCAAAACCAACCATTTAGCATTGAAGCGGCTCCTGCCCAAGCTAGGGGATCCAAACGCCTCCTGCCGGAGGCTCTATGCGGGGATCGTGCGGTCCATGGCCCTTTACGGGGCACCGGTGTGGGCGCGTTCATTGAGGCTGCGGCCAGCCCGCCGGTTGAACGCGTCCCAGAGGGTCATGGCCATCCGGCTGGCCCGAGGATACCGCACGGTCTCCAGCGAGGCGGCGAGCCTCTTTGCCGGATTACCGCCATGGGATCTGGAGGCAAAGGTCCTCGCGCACGTCTGGGAGTGTCGCGAGGAGGCGAAACGCCGGGGCTTAACTCCGATGCCGCAAGAAATTGCGGCACAGCGGACAGAGCTCCGGCGGGATCTCATGGCGTCATGGAGGGTGCGATTGTCGCAACCCCGCGCTGGGCACGCCACAATCGCGGCGATAAGACCCGTCTTTGAGGAGTGGCTGGAGAGACGCCACGGCGTTCTCACCTTCCGCCTGACGCAGGTCCTCACCGGACACGGCTGCTTCGGGAGGTTCCTGTTCAGGATAAGGCGGGAGGAAACACCCGGGTGTCACCATTGTGTGGATCGGCCTGAGGACACGGTGGAGCATACGGTGGAGGTCTGCCCGGCTTGGGCGGAGCAACGCCGTGTTCTCGTAGAGGCGATCGGCGGCAGTGATCTCTCGCGTCCGGCCCTGGTTCAGGCCATGGTACGGAGCGAGAGGAAATGGCAGGCCGTCACCTCCTTCTGCGAAGCGGTAATGCTCGCGAAGGAGGAGGCGGAACGCGTGAGGGAGAGGCAAATTTCGCGCCCTCACGCCCCTAACCGCCGCAGGAGGAGACGCCCGGGGCGGGAATCGCGAGCCGATTTCCGGCCACCGTAGGCGCGGGCTTGCGGACGGTGAGCAATGGGTAGCTCGCCGTCCGATAAGGACCAAGCCCGGGTCGACGGCGCGTTGTGTTCCACGCGCGCCTCAAAGAGATGTCAGCAGAATTGACGGGGTCCGCTAGGGCCAATGCCTGCCGGGGGTTCGAAGAAAACCGATCGGGAAATCGTGGCCCCCGGCAACAGGGCAACCGAAGGAACACGGGTGGGTTTTAGTCAGTAAGAGTCTGACACGCCCTCCCGCTCCGCCCAGAGCGGGAGAAGTTATTTGATGATTTCCCACCCAAAAAAAAAAAAAAAAAGGGGGGTACCCACTTGACTCTAAAATACAATAAACATCATCACTTTACGTGTATGAGAGGTACCCTAAAAAAACTGTTTTTCATTATTTTGTTTTACCACTTTGTCGGCGTAATTAATATGTATACCTATGCCAAATTACAGTTTTCTAGTACTAAGGGTCTCGGAGCTAGACCGCGGACAGACAGACGGACATGACGAAACTATAAGGGTTCCTTGTTTACTACGGAACCCTAAAAATGATTAATACAAATAATTCTAGAGCCATAAAAAATAATCTTTCACCAGTAGAATGCTATATTATCACTGAGTAACATAGGCTATAATTTATAAGCGCAGGGGAAGCGGCTGGTTGTAACATAAAAATCTTTGCACAGGTATAGTGATGGACCACGGCACTCGTCACCCTGACATGCCGAAGCGCGTCGAGAACGCCTACATCCTCACTTGCAACATTTCCCTGGAGTACGAGAAGACTGAGGTTAACTCCGGATTCTTCTACAAGTCTGCTGAGGACAGGGAGAAGTTGATTACTGCTGAACGAGACTTCATCGACCAACGTGTTAAGGCGGTATGTATACGCAGAGTGACAGTTTTAACAAGTTCAGAACATGATAAACATCACAAAAATTCCCATTTTACTTACTAGTCTAGGCATCCGTATGCAAAAAACTTGCTTTGACGTGGAGTTGCAGACACCAGTCCATTTTACTTACTAGTCTAGTCCAAGTTTTCCTGTTTTTATCATTTCTCCTCTCCCCTAACAGTATGGTGGGTACAAGTTACCACTTTTAATGCCGCATGAATTGCTTGATTAACAAGTCTCTCTTTACTAAGTTTGGAAAAAGTTAATCAAACCCTGACCCACCCATTGAAAATAATTTCATTGGTATTTTAGTAATACTGAATTATTCATTTATTATTCTATACAGGGTAAGTTTTTATCCAGTATGCAAACTTTAACACGTGACTTTACTCATCATCATAAACAACTTTTACTATCGGACCAAACCTGAAATCGCGAAAAAAAAATCAGCTGTTCCCTACATTTATGTTCTCATAACTCGTCAAAATGTAGGGAACAGCAGATTTTTTTTTTCGTGTACAAACGTAAGCAATAATAAAACTCAATCATTTGTGCAGCGTTTATTATAAGTATTTATTTCTTTACAGATCATTGCCCTAAAGAAAAAGGTTTGCGATGGCACTGACAAGACCTTTGTTGTCATCAATCAGAAAGGTATTGACCCTCTTTCTCTGGACGCATTCGCCAAAGAAGGCATCATGGGATTGCGCAGAGCTAAGAGGCGTAACATGGAGCGCCTGGCTCTGGCGTGTGGCGGTTCTGCTATGAACTCCGTCGATGGTCTCACTGAAGAGTGTCTTGGTTACGCTGGCCTTGTTTATGAACATATTCTTGGTGAAGACAAATTCACTTTTGTGGAGGAGTGCAAGAACCCCCAGTCTGTTACCATACTTATCAAGGGACCCAACAAGCACACACTTGCGCAGATCAAGGACGCTGTCCGTGACGGCCTCAGAGCTATCAACAACGCCATCGAAGATAAGTGCGTCATTCCCGGCGCTGGCGCTTTCGAGATCAAAGCTAACATGGAACTGTCGAAATTTAAGGACACTGTCAAAGGAAAGGCGCGTCTAGGAATCCAGGCTTACGCCGAAGCTTTACTAGTAATTCCAAAGACTTTGGCCATTAACTCTGGTTATGACGCCCAGGACACTATTGTGAAGCTCCAGGAAGAGTCGCGCTTGAGCCCCGATCCGATTGGTCTTGACCTGAGTACTGGTGAAGCTATCAAACCAACTGACTTGGGAATTATTGATAACTATATCGTCAAAAAGCAAATCATCAACTCCTGTTCCGTGATTGCGAGCAACCTCCTTCTTGTTGATGAGATTATGAGAGCTGGTATGAGCAGTTTGAAAGGATAATGTAATGTTATTTTAATAATAAATAATATTATGCTTTGGGGATAGCTATCCTCTCATATAAAAAATAATAATTTAATAGTATTATTTCTCACTATGCAACAGTGTTTCTGTTATTTTAAACAATGCTTTTGAAAGTTAAAAGAAAATTAACTTGTTAATATAATTTTCTTTAAGTATGTACTGCTAAAAACTAAATAAACAAATACACTAATAAATTAATTGTTTCAATTACCTACATAGTCAAATCAAATAGAATAAAAGAAACAACAATCTCTTTTATGACATTTATTGGGGTCAACTTACATAAATTTTTAGGGTACTTCATTTTCAGCCTAATGGATTGCATATAATTATGGTCGAGATCGATTTAATTGTTCAAATGTTATAAATAACCTCACCTAATATACTTTAAAATATTTTTGTATACCATGTCCAGGGATAAAACAAACTTACATCTTAACATTTTCGTATTTTAGGATATAATTTGTCCTTATATATCACTAAACTTGGAAGTCCAACTTATTCTAACATGGAAACAAACAACTAATAAAATTGTGATGTTGTGAAACCCTAATTAACATTCTAAGTTCAATGAGACAAATAAACATCGTTAATTGTAGTGGGTTAATGAACTGTGACTAAACAATACGTTTTATAATAACAAGACAAAGTTCTGCATAATATGAGGTTCAAGAAAGTTCCATTCGTTTTCTAGTGGATGGAATGTAAATAATAAAAAAATAGAAAAGGCGCCTAAAAATAAAAATCTATAAAAATAGAAGATAAATGCGATTAGAGTAATTTCCATTTCCTTTTCTTACCACTATGTGGAGGACATAGTGATACAAAAACAACAATTATTTGAGTGCAAATACACATCGGTAATAATAGCATGGAACAATCACACATTACAATTTGTAGGTGTTAGAGGTAGTCACTAGCACTACATACATTATTCCACAAAGCCTTCACTAAGGCCCGTATTACAGAACATCACTCAATACTCAAGCATTACTTAAAACTAGATTCAAGCCATTTGATTGGTTGAAACGTTTTAAGTAATGCTTGAGTATTGAGTGACGTTCTGTAATACGGACCTTAGACAGCATACCATCTACATTCTACGATTACCATAAAATTATACCATAGAATTCGTTCGAGTTATCTCGTGAAGAAGACCTCACTTCATAGGTCTTGTCAGTGAGGACTGAGGACGCAACTACTAAAAGGTAACACCTAGTATCCCTAATAGATTATAAATGAAGGGTGTCACAGGTTACATAGCCTAATTAATATTCGCAACAATAACATACGCGTTTCGCAATAAATCTACATGCGGGTCAATAACAATAGTAATATTAGTTAATAAAACAAAAATTATAACAAAATAAACAATTTACATAACCGCGCAATTAGTGACAATAAATTAAATGTGGTAATATTAATTATAAAACCGAATCTATTCATTGTTTTCTAAAAATTCATTTCTTACGCCTGGTTTCTATAAATTAAAAAGTCAAGTGATGCAATTGGCAATTAGCAGTTTCCGCATGCTTCACAATTTATTAACAATTTTTGTGTTGATTTTCGTTCCAGAAACTGGGCACTAGATAAACAACTGATGATACTAAAATGTCTGGTGTAATTTAACAGAACTTGTGTGGAAAGAAGACAAATTTATGAAACATGATTTACACAATAATACAAAAACACAATTTTGATAACAAAATGTAGTGAATAGTCCATAGCAGATTATTATATTTCTATAGTATTTAATTGAAAATTCAGGGTGACTAGCTTCTATTATTTTCAGTAAACATAATTATGCATATAATTTTGATTAGGACCAGCTAATTCAATTTTTCAGCTTCAGTAAAACCAAATGCCACGTGTATTAAATCTTTCGAATGATATTAACATTCTGCTACTGATCAGTGTTGTGTTTAATTGTTCTGTTTCACAGCCAGAGCAGCTCTGTCGTTGATATCAATAGTAGAAAGGTTGATGGCTCCAACAACACCTTGCAGGACTGATATACCCGCCTTCACTATAGCAATTGGTGCTGAGATGATGACAATCAGTTTGTACAGGCCAACACCCAGGACTGGAATCAAAAACAATTTGTTAGCTCTTTATTTTTCTAGAGAAAAAAAAATATAGTTTAGAAATAAGAATACATTACCTGTAGGTCCAGTGTAGAAGTACATTACATAGAGAGCTGCATAGAATGCCTCATTGCCTGCACACATGAAGAAGAGAACCATCTTGTTTGTGTAATAGATGCGCATGATGGGGTTCTCTGACATGTCAATAAACTTGTGGGAAGCCTTGCCCTGCAGGGTTACGGTGTGTAGGTACAACCAGTGGCATGTTATGTCAATTGCCATAGATATTTGGAACCAGAATGTGTACTGCGGGTAGAATGTCGCCAGGGTCATCATGAGGCAGGCAGTGCCAGCACGGTCCGTTAGTTGATCCAGTATTGCACCAAACTTTGTGCCTGTAAAACAAGTTTATCATAACATAACATCACGCCTTGTTTCCCCGAAGGGTTGTGCAGAGGTGTCCCTGTAGCAGGTCCACCCACAATTCGCCATGGGCGTACACCCATCAGTATCAATTGAGTCAAAATTAAGAAAATGTTAAAGTATTTATCAGGAAACTTCTTTCTTCATTACTTAAGTATTAACAAAAATAATTGTGACTAACAAAAATAAGTTCCAGAGAATTTACACTTTTATTATTCTAATTAAATTAATAAAATAATGTATAATTACACTGCGTTACACGATTTTGGTACCCTCTTAACTGTTAGCTGGAATGAATAGGTAATGAGTCATAGATTAAATGTTCCAAACATATGTGGTATCCATCACGTCTAGTTTTCTAGGTATATGTCAATTATTATTTCTACTACCCTCACTTTAGGCGTAAAAGAAAGAGTTACCGTTTTCGATGTATTGTACTTTTTTATTATTTTGTTTTGTTTAGTAATCGTTTCTATTCGATAACGTCGACATCTTTGTACATATCTATTTGAATATCCAATATGAATACTGGATAAGTGGTCGTTGCAACAGCTTAAATGCACCAAATAAGTTTTGTTACGTTTGCGGACAGTATATTGTGAAAACACACACAAAAAATGTTGTTCTCTTTGTATGTGGTCAGCAGAGCCACAGAAAAGCACTATACTACAAAAGTATGGCCAGAAAAACTTTTTACAAAAAAAAAAACAACCGACTTCAACGAAAACACTACAAAGTGAAAAATAATTTTAATTTCGGAAGTCGGTGTCTTTGGTTTTGAATTTTCGTTCTTTGTCACCTACTTCCGAAATTAAAATTATTTTTCACTTTGTAGTGTTTTCTTTGAAGTCGGTTGTTTTTTTTTTTTGTAAAAAGTTTTTATTTTTCACTTTTTAGTTGTGATACCTACCCCACACAAATTCGAATACCACTACCTGCTATGTAAATAACAGTGACAGGAAGTTATCATCCACATACTGAGGTAAAAATACGTATTATTGAAGCTAACTCAAAAACTACCCAAGTAAAGTTAATAAAATTTATATGGGACCACCTCTGAAGTATGATCTACCAAACAAAAAAAGAATCATCAAAATCAATTCATAATTGACGGAGTAATCGCGTAACAAACATACAAAAAAAAAACAACATACAGTCGAATTGAGAATACCTCCTCCTTTTGGAAGTCGGTTAAAAAGTCAAAGTATGTTTGTGGAAAATCTAATGTGAAACATATACCATTGATAGATCCTAAAAATTTCATTTTACCACCACTCCACATAAAACTTGGTTTGATGTTTTTTTTTGTTAAGGCTATGAATAAAGGGGCGATGGCTTTTTATATTTAAAGACAGTATTTTCAAAGTTAAGTGATGCCAAACTCAAAGAAGGAATATTTGTGGGACTACAAATACGCACATTGATGAAAGACCCAAATTTTGACAAAAGCTTACTAATAAGGAACTTGATGCCTAGTTTACACTGAAAGCAGTTATAAAAGGGTTTTTAGCGAACCACAGACCCGAAAATGCGGAACATCTAGTTAACGACATGTTAAAAGCATAAAGCAAAGTTGGATTGCAGAAAGTAATTAAAAATTCACTTTGTTCATTCTCATTTTTCTTTCTTTCGATCTAATCTTGGTGCAGTCAGTGATGAGCAGGGTGAGAGGTTCCACCAGGATGTAAAGAAACTTGAAGAATGATTTCAAGGCTGTTGGGACACAACTATTCTACCTGATTACTATTGGCGTTTGAAAGGAGAAGATCATTCAAAGCACAAAAGAAAAGTTAAAGTTTCACGATATTGTGTGTTAAAATTTTGTTTTTTTTATTTGTTTTTATTTAAACGATAAAATTAAACATGATTAATGTAAAAAATTCTGGTTGATTTATTAGATTTCTTTAAAATATGTTTTGGCCTTTTAATTTTTAATATAATATGGCATATTCTTACGGAAGTAAAATGAGACGTGTTGAAAAGAAAATTTGTATGTATGTTTAATAAACGATAGGTATAAATAAGAAAACATGACATTTCAAAGCGGGTACTCAATTTTTTTTTTCATTTGTAACTCAGTGTTATTAATAATTTAATTTTTAATTAAATTATTCCAGACTTTTCATAGTTTATTTACTTTAAAATTAAAGTAATAGTTAATAAGATCTAATTTCTGAGTGGCTGGATGAATAGAACATCATACACATTCAGAATGTTTATTAGATTATTGGAGTAGTTGACATAACTGTGGTAAGACGCATCGCCCCTAAGACGACCCACTGACCGCAACATGTTCTATTAATTAGTCTACATACCTAGCTACCATTATCACAATAAAACAGTTAAACTATACCATGTTATGTTTAAAAGATTACCAATGTTATCTCTTGCTAGCTTACTGACTCAGTTACAGATAAGTATAAAGTAATTTAATTATATGATACCATAAAAAACACTTACTTTGATTAAAGTATCTGGCGGCATGGCCATCAATAGCGTCCAGCAAAGCGGAGGTTACATAGCATACGCACGCTAGAACACAGTGTGTCGGCATAAAATAAAAAGAAATAATCGCAAGGATTACCCTTCCAAAACCTGAAACATTTTCATGATGATTAAAAACACTAAGAATGAGATGCGCAAATATATTATCCAAATAGAAAAATCGTCTTCCCAAATACATACCAATTATGTTAGGCACAAAAAGGAAAATATTTTCCTTACTTTCAGTCATCTTTATAGTATTGTAGGAAGTACTATCCAAATAATTATGTGAACTGGTGTTAAAATTAACGTAATAGAGCAACAGCAGCAGTAGAGGAGAAAAATCACCTATCAACAACAAGACAAATGACACATTGAGGTAAGACAAATGAGAGGGGTGGGGTGGGGTAAGAGGTAAGTCAGTGACATGATATGACAATGACATGAAACTGACAGCTTTTTTTATACTCAAAGTGAAATAGAAGCCTTTTGAGACCCGAATGAGACAATGTCGTGTCGGGTCGTGTTCGCAGTTCGCGATACGAGAAGTACAAATGGCGGGCGCCTTCTGCACATAAAATAGACTAGGTGGTAAGGTTTGAACATCTGAACACGTAGCACTGATGCAAAATGTTTTGTGAATTTTGGAGCATGCTCCAAAATAGAATAGAGAAGAACACTACAACATTGGCCACGGTTAATTTGAAAAATATTCTAATTATAAACCTTGTGTTTTGATCAGTTGTAATAATAATAGAAATAATAATAGAAATAAATTATAATAATACTATCTTTTTCCCGCGGCTTCGTCTGCGTAAATTATGCCATAGGAACGCATTAGAGGGATTTATAGTATTCTATGTCCTAACCCAGGACCTATCCGTATGCCTTTCATCTAAATCTGTTCAGCCGTTAAGGCATGAAAAGGTAACTAAAAAATAGAACCATGACTGGCACTGAGAAGGATGACGTCGTCAAGACCTTTTTTCTCAGGAACGCGTGAAGGTAACAAGTTGAAATAGAAATAAAAACTTAGGATTTACGGTGCCTTGGAGCTGTAAAGAAAATCAAATTTAAGTTAAGTTTGCCCATCAATTCGGAATTGGAAATTCGGGCCGCCAAACGAGCACAGCTTTTTGAGGCGGAATCCTCAGGGCGCGAGTACTACTCACACTTGTCCTGTTAAACAAAAAGCGTTATTGCGATATTGCGTCCTAATTCCTTGCACACAGCTGCTTTTTATCGTCCGATATTTCTAACGTCTGCGTGTAACCTACACTACAGGCCCCCCGCTACACCGTACTAGCGTTTTTAACGCAGATGAGTGTAAAATCGCATGGGCCTAATACAAAATATTATAACGATCAAACAAACACATCACAACAAACAATCCAATCTGATTCAAAGTCAAATAATTTATTTCAATAAGCATTTAGATGGTACTTTTGAAGAAAGTCAAAATTTACAAAAAATAAAACTGATTCAAGTCGCCCCTTCCAAAAGGTAGTTTTCTTGTGGAGAAGAGCAAGAAATTTCACCGTTACTCCTAAAATGTATATAGTAAGCCGGGTCTCCTGCGCATGTTTTTACACAAAAACATCGCAACAAAGAGGCGTGGTCATACACATTTGTCTATGCTTTGTATTTATGTGTAAGATTTTTTGTGTAATGTTTCGAAAAAACATGCGCAGGAGACCGACCTTGACACAAGTACATACTAATTCCATGCATTATTGATCGTCTAAGGTAACCTGAGTCATGTTCGATGCGGGCTGTCTGTGCTGTGGATGCGGGTGAAGACCACGGTCTGCAGGTGGTAGCCGTTGCCGTGGTTGGTCGAGTTGTCGAGATATTCTAACACAGAATTCTGAATTTTATTCTTCCTTACCCTGTGGTCGATTCAATTAATCGACAATCGATGACAAAATATAAATATATTTTTTCTGCAAAGCTGGCTTATGTAGTCTATGTCAACTGGGGAGCAAAGTTTTTAATCTGTAACAAATCTTGAAATTCACGTCGCTAGAGGGCGTTCTCGTAGTCGTTAAAAATGTTGGTCGAAATCTGTCGAAAATGATGAATCCGTTTTTGCAAATGGTTAGAACTTTCATTATGTTGTAGCTAAATTACTCATCATGATTCGATTTAGTAGCTAGTAAGTGGAAAAGACATTTTGTTGAGGAAAAAAGTGAATCCGGTGTGCGAAAGTCATACGACTTGTGTCATCTGACTGCTCTTCCTTCAAGATGGCTCCTCCGCCGGAGTATGATAAGGAACCCAAAGCCCCGGACAAAAGTGCCACAAATATTTCCACTGAAGATTCAAAACTTCTACATAATCTAATAAATGACCAGCACACAAATTCAGACCACAAACCAACAAATACGGCCGCAGCCGTTGAAGTTGAGGTAAGTCGATCTCTGCTGCCATTTTTTGATTTTAGTTTGTGTAAAATAGAAACCTATTTGTCGTCGATTACATTTCTCGTGTATGTAATCTCATGCTCCTATTGTAGCTCCTCATACACACTTTATTTTTTCACAATTGAAACTATTCTAACAGTATGTGTAATAATAAAGTAGGTAGGTGAAAATGGCGAAGGATAACAGTTCTGTCAAAAATTATAATTAATTTACTTTATCTGGTGTACGGTAAGCATGAGTATGCATTTTAAATTGGTTTGTGCACGCTAATTTACCACATTTATTGAAACTGTTATAGTTTTCAAACATAAACTGTAGAGCTCTTGAACAGTAATCTATCAAATAATGTATGCACTCAAGGATATTTTGTAAACTTCATTTATACTTAAGTTAGTATTGTAAGAAAGGTAAATATTTATTTGAAATTCATTTGCATAGTAATTTCTAATCTTTTAAAATGTTTTACAATATTTTTTCAACACAACACATGTCTTTTTTAATGTCAAAAAAGAAATAGACATTTAACACAGGTACACACTGCTAACCCATGACCTGTCTAGAAAAGTACTTGATTTTGACTTTAAACAAGGACAATATTATAAAATGTTAGTAAGGATATTATACCAAATTACCTTCTGTTTTAATTAAAAACAATACATCAATTTCAATGCCATAAGTCATACCTTTCTAAAGTTTACTACACACAATATTTTTAAGAATATGGTTAACTCAAACAATAAAATTGTAAGGTTACATTACATTACCCGTACACAAAATATGCGCTCTTCTGTGGAGTTGTAGGCACCAGCCTATATGACCTATTAACTAAGGTTACATTATTGAGAAATAATATAGTTTCATTCTCAGCAAGATCAGTTTTCCTTGCTCATTAATACATTTACCATCATAATGGTTAAGCAACTGGCACCATTAAATCAAACCCTGTAACAAAGGCTAGTAAGTTACATAAAAAAAACAGGTACCTATTTAAAAAAAAACAAGGGTGTTGAAGACTTTATTTCAGTGTATTTTAAGAAAACTAGTGGTAGAGCATAAAAACCCAACTAGAACTAAGCTGAAATGATACGTTCCACTGCTTAATTTAAAATTTGCTTATGTGCTAAATACGGTAGTGGAGCGCATCTTTTCAGCTTAGCTCTAGTTGGGTTTTTATGCATTTAGATACCATTTTCACATTACCCTGTACTGGTTTCAGGTTTGGGAACACAACAATAACATCCTTTTTTTGTTATTGACACTTACTGCTGATTCCTTAACCAATGACCATTTCATTAAACCTTTCCTTATTAATGATTACTAAATAAACGTGTAAAAGCTAACTGAGGTTGCACTATTACGTAGAACGCCAGCACAAAGAAGGTTTAATGAAAATGAATGATTAACTAAACACACTTTGTCACAAATCAATAAATTATGATAACGTAACCCAATTGGCAACTCTTCAAGACACATAAATTCTTTTTGATCATGCAGATGATCCTATAGTCAATGAGAATTCACAACATCAGAAAGAGGTGCTGTCAAACAGCTGGTACAATGTAGTAATAGGCTATTTAACCTACGGGTTTTGTAGAGATCTGAAGGTTTTGCGTTCAGTTCTCAAACAAAAGATTGTTGCAAGCTCATCTTTGGCCGGTGGTCGCCACATACAGGGCAAAGTACTTTGGTAACCCAGGCACCTTATGTGAGATTGTCCGTGACGTTGCTGGCCTTCTTTGAGAAGCTGGGGTGGATCGAATAAGCGATTTTCCCACCCATACGCAAAATACACATTTTGATGTGGAGTTGCGGATACCAACCTTTATTACCTATTACCTAAGGTCATCTTTGGATTGGATTAATAATCTTATTTCTTAATATTTCCCCGCCTGGTTGCCACATTGTATTTATTGATTTGAAATTTTAAGCATTCTATTATTGTATTTATTAGATTTAAAGTGTTTTTGAAAGAACATTTTTTTATAATATATTCTTTATTTCAGATTACACATACAAGTACACACAATCCATATAGTGTTAGTAACAATGACTTAAAAACTATGTTAGTAAACTTTTACAAACTAAAACAACTAAAACTGACGTGGCCCAACACACGTTGGCACGTGCCTCCGTACCCAGTGCCTTATAAAGGGACTGTCCATTTTGTCTAATAATGTTTTTAGGATGCTGTTGGAGCTTCCGCGCAACCTACCCATTATTTATGTGTAAATGAATAAAATACAAGATATTAATATTTCCCTTTGATGCCTGTAAGGTTTCATAAGTATTTGCCCATGAAAATACTAACTGGCATGAAAGTCCTCACAAACTCGCCCAAAGTTGGAGACTAACTTGTCCATTTGCTATATTGTATACATACAATATATGAAAAATGGCACACTGATCACAATTGGCGATTGCAAGTGATACAAAAATGAACTCAACAAAACCAAAGTTTGATTGAATTTTGATTGACAACCATGATGGAAATAAATTATTTCCATACAATCTTGTATCATATTGATACAGGATAGTATGCAGAAAAAAACAATTTGTGGTAATTCCAAGTCAAGCAGTGGTGAGTTAAACAAAGCAGGAAAATTTTAGAATAGCTTTTTTCTCAGTTGCTTCCTTATTTCCGAGATACGTGACTAATGCCCGTTTTCACCATTATAAAAGTGCACTGTTGGATTTTGAACGCTAGGGTCAGTGCCGAGACTTGAAATTCCAACAGTACACTTTTATTTAGGGATTCATTTAGGGTTCACTTAGTGGTTGGTGAAAACGGGCATAAGGTCGGTAAAATTCGCGGTACTAAATCTCTCTCCCCCAGGCTACTTTTTCTTGTGTCGTGTGTAGTCTAGTAGTGTTCCTGCAGCATACTTCACAGTGTCAATCTATTGCAAAAATGAGCATCTTCTACCGCTGATACCCTCTGCTCACTCAGCTAGTGATTATCAGGCTGTCTAGGCTCACTGGATTGTTCACAACTAGGTTAACAGGGTCACTCGGTTGCGCTGTGCGCGGTGCGCCTGACCTCGTCTAAAGAATTCGGAAAAATGCTGCACAGGTTTTTCTTTATAAGCAGTTTTTTCTAGGATTATAGGTCCTAGAATCAAATCAGGTAACTATGCTGATTCTACGATTTTTCGAAGATGTCAAACCTGAAAAGCGGTATTCAAAAAAGGCAAAAGAAACCCTAAAAGTGTAGTGATTCTAACTTGGACAGTTTTTTAATGCTACCAAGTCCCAGGCGTCAAACGTGCCTCTTCTGCGCTAATCGGAATCAATTCCAATTAAAAAAAACAAGTGTCCGAGATGTATCCATGCTGATAAGTTGATAACGAAGCCAAACACAGTACCAGTGTGAAACCCCTTCACAGGATATGTCTTACCTCCTTTCCTGCCCATCATGCACCTCCCACGATTTAAACTTAGCCAATGATAGATAGAGCTGTCCAGGTCCCAGGCTACTCACTGGTTGGACATTTGAGTAAAATCGACCGACGACGACGCCTAAAGAAGAAGATTGACTAACAAAATTAAGTATAGCTCAACTAGCTGTTAAAACATGGTAAAGTTCATATGTTAAGATGGAATTCTGCTGTATTAGCGACCCACCCCTGTTTCGCACGAGTGCAATCTAGGTACTGATGTGGTGACGTTGTCAAAACATCGAATATTATTTTACTTGGTAGAAAGTAAAACATGGTTTTCAAGTCTCGAAAGAATGCAGATACCTAGTTTTCAATAATTAATTGATGCCGAATACTGTATTTATATTAATACTGGATTCGCTATTTATAATATTCGGAAATTCAGCGAATCTAGGAAAAATGGATGCATTACAAAACCATGCTTCACACATCTACAGTTGTGTATAAATTAATGAGAAACACTGAAGTTATTCTTGTTGCATTCGGTTATTGTATTGTGTTGGTTTATCTCGTAGACAATTCTAGGTACAATAACGGAACATCTGACAGAACATTTGATTTAAACCACTATTCAAACTTGTATCTAGTGAGTAATTTTTTTCGACGAGCTTACTTATCTTTGACAACAGATGGCTCACTGAATATGGCATTCAACCGACGCAACCGTAAAATCAGCTCGTCATATTTGGCGTGATCAATATTAAAAATATAAAAAACTGTTGCACTGTAATAATACTTCAACACGAGGTGAAAAAGAAAGTATCATAGATTGTTCCACGATTGTACAGTGTAGATAATTATTTAGCCGAGAAAAACAGCTCGTTCTGAGCACTGTAGCGGTAGGTATAGCGCACTAGGCAACAGTTCTGCGACATTTCTCTAATCGCGTGCTTTGAGCTAGGTCACAGTTTCACAGCATCATCATCATCTAAGAAAGATACATTAGCATGCAAACTGCGCATTTTGATTCGGTTTAGAAAAGAAATCAATAATTATGACCAGATTTGCATGCAAGATCAGAATTTGATTCGACAGCAGTCTCTATATTTTACACACCTACTGCGTTCAAGATTATTTTTTATACCATTCAGCCTTTTACACACTTCGCTACCTCTCATGACTCCTACAGTTGTTAATGGTTTGCACGACGAAATCGGTCACAGTAATTATCAGTATCATGAAGCTCAACGAAAACAGAGGTCAGATGGCAAATTATTTCGAGCAGAACTGTAAAGGTAGACAGTGTGGTACGGATCGGTGACAATAGTGGCGACAGTAGGAGGCGGTGTAGGTTTACGCGGTGCGGCCTGGTCGTGTAACGGAAGCTCGGGCACCGCATTGTTGCCCCGTCACGGCGGGCCGCCGCCGCAGACGCCACTTGCGCACTCTCACCACAAGTCTCGTGCATGTCTCTTAATTTTAAGTAGCAATAACTATGACTCAGTCTTGATCTAAGAATTCGGATCCTCAGGCTTTTCCGAAGTCCCAAAAGGCGAATAAGCAGATTTTCCAACACTGTAATCATCTGCATATACTACCTATCATACATACCATTGAACAGCTTTCAGCTCTCCGCCCGCCTATGAGTTGTGCTTCTTGTACTGCGTCCGTATTTTGTTCGACAATATATTTATGTTTACGCTAAAATGATCAAGAAGTAGTAGAAAGTCTAAGATCAATATTAGTCTTAGCTGATTGCCACTGACCTAGTTATATTCATATCATGTTCAAGCATAATAAAACGCTCCTCTAATCTGTGACGAAACTGACCTTTACAATATCCAGCATAAGTTACGGTCTGTAAAATATAGATTTAATTAATGCAAGGGATCAAAAAACTTCAAGGCCTACTTATTGTTTCTCCGGCGCATGCTACCGACTTTTATCATGATCACTTTGGACGCCAAACGTTACGTGATATGAATCTTCATCATATCAGATCCAAAATTCAGCCCACTAATTGGGCTCGGAATATTTTACGGAAGTTGCATTCGTGTTGTAATTCAGAAAACATATGCGGTCTACATGAAAAAGAGATAGATTACTGCGGCTGCCTCCCCTGATTAAGTTCCCCTAAATCAATCTCCCTGGGCTTTTCCCATGTCGGGGTCAGCGTCCAGTCTGTCCGCTGAATGTAGGTTACTCCACATGGTGACCGGAGATTGCAGAGCGTCTTCCAGTACCTACCACCGGGTACTGGAGGACCCTCTTTATTCAATCTTCGTAGCTAGTGTACCTTTCAGTGGTTAGGAGAGATATGATTACCTCTCCTCTTCCGCCGCCTGCCTGAAATTATGTACTAAACATAATTTAATTGCAAATTACGGTTTTGGATTGCTTTAACAGAACGCTAGCACGACATAAACATGGAGCTTATCTAATACCTTAAACGAGCAATTCTTGTATATATATAATCTGAATCTCTGAAACGTCTCAAACGATTTTCATGAAATTTAGTATGCAGGAGGTTTCGGGGGCGATGAATCGATCTAGTTAGGTTTAATTTTTATAAAACGTACCAAAAAAAAATTGATTCTTTAAAAGTTTAAATTGGAGTCTACTAGTTTTCGTCAATAAAAATGTGGTACAATCCAAATATAACGTAATTTGGGCGATTCACTGCGGACTGTTAGTTATGCTTGGTTAACGTTTGTCTGGTCCCTCCTTATGACGTTATTTACGTCAATACTTGGTCGTCTCTACGGCCGTATGGGTCGATCAGGTTAATCTACGCTTGCTGCGGTTGGTCCGTGGATGGGGACCATCTTTACATACCAAGACCCCTCCGTGCCTCGGAAAGCCGTTGGTCCCGGCTGTCATTCGTTAATCTTTGACAGTCGTATGATGATTACTTGGTCGCCTCAATATTTGCAGCCCCAGTTCTTATTAATCGCCAGAATAACTGAGTAATTAGTAATGTCAACGTTACAAATATAAATATTTTAGTTGGCTGTGTCATTCACACTTACACCGCGCCGTATTCTAACTTTAAGTTCTGTCTTACTTAAGAGGCCGGCGTCACGGCTCGCAACTACAAATCGAGATTTTTGCAAAATTCAATTCCAAGCACGTTGCGCTAGTGTGAGTGCCTGTCGGAGCGATATACACCTACAGTGAGCAATACTACCACGCACACATTGACAATTATTGCTTGATGCGATAGTACTACTAGCTTTCGAAAATTTATGATAAATTTAGATGTGTTCCGTAATACAAAAAAATTGAGAATGAAAACTTAATGTATTTCCATTTTTTTTGACAATTTGTAACTTGATAACATAAACTATGTTTCTGCGGAAACAATATTACAAATATTATTGTTTATAATACAGAAAAAACAATATGAAAACATGTCATTTACGCTGTAAAATTGTACGAAATGCAATTCGCTTACACTTTATCAAAAGGTAAGTTTTTGGAAATAAAAAGACGTAGGAGCCTAGATAAATACTGTCTCAATCCGAATATCAACATAATATGGTGGAAATATGCTCAAATTGCAAATGATTTATGTACTACATTTGTATGGACAATTCATGCGTCGCCGCATTCTTAATACTCAAGTAAGCTCGTACGTCTCATTCATAAGGCTCTGTATTTGAAATTACAAGTTCCATTAGCAAGTGTCGGCCTCCTGCCTCGACCACATGTTCTAGATTAACAGGTATCGTATTCAGTACCCTACTTGCGTAATGCACGATCAATCACAATTTGTTTCAATTTGAAACAGATTGCTAATCCATTGCTTCATAAGTGGAAAAAAAATCTGCTCAACAACGTAAATAACGCAATGAATGTTGTTGAACTGTCAAAATGAAACAAATTAGTCATAATCGTTTACGAAAATAAGTTAACTGATTAGTTTACCGCAATGTACCTAATTGATACAAATAAAAATTATTAAAAAAATATTTGAAACTTTATGCAATTAGGGTACTGGTTTACTCTGCGGGTTTCGGTAAATTTTCTGTATCCGCTTTCCTATGGCCCGGTACGATACTTAATTAGTTTACAAGTTGATTTGACTTCTGAATCTGCAGTTTAAATGTATCAGTAAATGTCTTTGACAGTTTAATTGGTATGTAAGAGAATAATTCCAGAAGAAAGTGAGACTAAAACATTTGCTACATTTACGGTGGCCACAACAGAAAGTACGTAGCTACTGAGTTTATTAGGATTCACAAGATATCGGCTGCTAGACTAGCAACATGGTAGTAGTAGATCACCAGCTAATGAATAATATCAAATAAAAACATGGTGATCTTGATAACGAGAACAATGATTCAAAGTAGAAGGTCAACACCAATTCACTTTGAATTTGTCTGGTCAGCACTGTGGCATCGCGACAGAGCAACTTACGCTTGTGTTACTATCTAAGTTATAAGTTTTATTATGAGTACACACACATTTTTGTATCTTTTCCGTACAAGTTACTCTGAAAACTGACTATTTGGCAATGGTCCAATATTGCAGGTTAGCTATTGCATGTTCCATTTTTCCTGTCTCGCCAACTTAACGCTATTTTTTGCTAATGAGTCACGAAACATGTTTGTACTCATAATTGCGGTCAGACACTATACTACACCTTATTTTAATTACAATGTAACTTATTTTTTAGGGTTCCGTAATAAACAAGGAACCCTTATAGTTTCGTTATGTCCGTCTGACTGTCTGTCAGATGTCTGTCCGCGGTCTAGCTCCGAGACTCTTAGTACTAGAAAGCTGTAATTTGGCATGGGTATACAAATTAATTACGCCGACAAAGTGGTAATTTAAAACAAAATTTTTAGGGTACCTCCCCTACACGTAATGTTTTTTTTTTTTTTCATTGGAAAGGTCTTTTAAAAACATTGTAGTATGTGAAAACCATTTTTGGATTCAGGTATCCGTTAGCGAAATATTAAGCTTTAAAATGCTAATTTTTGTTAGTCTAGTGTCGCCCCCCTGCCAGCTAAATGGTTGGTTTTGGATGTGTGAAAAAAATCACAGCAGTAGTTTAAAAACTATCACAGCTAAGTAGGCTCTACAAGTTAACGAGTAAAAATCGACCAACTTATTTTGCAGTTTCAAAAACATGTTTTCC
This sequence comes from Agrochola lychnidis, assembly GCA_963680765.1. Taxonomy (NCBI): domain Eukaryota; kingdom Metazoa; phylum Arthropoda; class Insecta; order Lepidoptera; family Noctuidae; genus Agrochola; species Agrochola lychnidis. Next base: position 7,428,532 of record OY796868.1, on the reverse strand, counting down.
CATACATTCCGTATGGGAGAACATGTTTATCAACTACAAAGTTAAGTTTGTTTTAGGGATAAAATTTCATCCCAACTACGGGAACCCTTCATAGTGCGTGGTCCGACACGCACTTGGACGATTTTCCTTTTTTAGGGTAGGTTAAGACTTTTTGGAAAAAACTCTCTCTTTGGGGAAAATTAATGTCCGATGTCCGGTATCTACATAGTACTCGTATATTTGGCACACTTGGACAACATTTTTGTTTTAACTTGCACAAATTTGCAGAATGAAGTCCAAGCCGTTGCACAAAATGTCAAACATTCACGATAGGTACATCTTGCGGCAACAAACGAATCACACTGGTGTTGATGTCAGGGGAGTATTGGCATAGTATACCTAAGGGGGAACTCCTTATACTATGGTATTGGGGACCGTAAGCGCACGAACTGAGGTTGGATTTACGCATGTGACATGACACGGTTGCCTTTCCACCAAAGATGTGCTATGCTACGTTGCTATGGATGCGTTTCATATACACCAATCGTATTCATTGGTGCACAGAGCATAGCACTGGTGGAAACGGGTTCAACTTAGCTGTTATTATATGGAAGGATGCATGCTATGGATGTGAGCTATGGATGCGCGAGTGGTCTAGCTATGTGCAGAGCAGCCTCAGCCGCTCCTCGTGCCTTCCCTATTGTCGATGCTGCGCATCTTCCTCGCACAGCTACCTCGCGGCGGCGCATCTTCATAGCACATCGTACTCGCTACACAGCTTAGCATTAGTAGAAACGATCACACAGTTTCGTACCTTAGCTTTCACATTCTCGCAGCATAGCTGCATAGCACATCTCTGGCATAGTATAAGGAGTTCCTAGTAGGCTATCTCCGGCCATAATCCGCGATATAATTGCAAACCATACTTGCCTGTCTCAGGGTTGTCACTTTTAGCTAAATTTTAATTCAGTGCCTAGAAACTGGTTACGATTCGAACTTTGCTCTATTTATCTGATTCACAATTCGTCAAATATTTGAAATTACGATTTTATAACTGTAAGTACTTAGTTACTTTACTATATACCTACAATAATGAGAAATCGGCATGACTAAACGTAAACAAAGCATTAGCGGCATATCAATTGACAGATCAAAAGTAGATACCTAATACATTTTAGTGGGAAAGTAGGCCTGCCTACTTCGTCTGTCTGATAAATAACTAATACAACAAAAAATAAGTAGGTATCTCATCATCAAGTAAAAATTATATGCTAGAATAATTGACTTGGTTACCTTTCCTGTTCAGTAGGTAATCTGAACAAAGACAACTCTGGAATCGATGAATTATTTAGACACCCAAACACACAGCAATAATTTCTCCTGCGATTATCACTCATTTTTCATACATTTAGCGGTGCCGAAAAGCCGTGACACGCGAACCTTGTGCGGCGTTAGCCCCGACTGGCGCACTGAGAAACGGGTCGAGATTTTTTTTGAGTGTGCGTGCGGCGACGCATAGAAACTGTGGCGAACACGTACAAGCCGCGCGCGGTGCGTTTGTATGAAGATAGCGTACTTCCACTCCTTTTACTATGTCTCTGGTGAAAGGCACCTAATGCATACTGTCGGATTAGAACGGCCAACAACCCGTGTCTTGGCGACGCTGGTTGGTTTTTAGATTTTTGTCGATACGACGATACGACGTAATCGTCGTATCGTATTTTCAGATACGCCGTACACCACAATATTTCCGATGTAAGAGTAGATGAAGGATAAGTATTTAAATAGTATGACACACAATCTTAGTTTTCACACCCGCCTTCACATTTGTTACGCATACGAAGATGACTTGGCGTTAAAAACGGCCATCCAAGCACATTTTCTGAGCGCAACAAGTGATTTGTTACGAGTTAAAAAAGTATGTCGGCTATCTAGCGAGGAAGGAAAACCGTTAATATGAGGGACAAGGGCGCGCCATCGATCCCGTCTCTTGTCGGCCGCTCCCGGCCCGACCCTGACCTCTCCTCCGGAGAGCTCCGTGCGGCCTGTAGAACTCACAGATGTGATGACGTCAATCCTTTCACTCATCGCATTAGGTATGTAATTATTTGTTTGTTTACAAATTGGGATTCGCCTCAGAACTTGCAACTTTACCTTTTAAGGCTGCTTTTCCACCAGAGATGTGCTATGCTAAGTTGCTATGGATGCGTTTGATATTCATTGGTCAACATAGCATAGCACTGGTGGAAATGGGTTTTACTAAGCTATGCTTTTTATGTGGAAGGATGCATGCTATGGATGGGAGTTATGTATGCGCGAGTGGTGTAGCTATGTGCAGACTGCAGAGCAGCCGCAGCCGCTCCCCTTGCCTTCCCTACTGTCGATGCATCGCATAGCTCGAGCTGCGCATCTTCCTCGCACAGCTACCTCGCGGCGACACATCTTCATATAGCACATACTCGCTCCGCTACACAGTATTGAGTATTGAACATATCTGGTGTTAAAGCAGCCTAAAGCGTATTACAGGGAACCCATTTTTTTGCGCCCTTCAGCGTGGTCATTTTGTATTCTGAAACATCCGAGTGCCGAAGTGGTTAAATATACTCAACAAGTCTCTTATCATAGTGTGATGTTGTTAGTCGACGAGGAAAGGATTAAGTGAAATTACTTGACATCTTCACCTTTCTTGTCTTTTTCGAGATTTTCATTATGCAGGACACTGATATCAATGAACATAGTCTTCCAAACGATCAGGCTTTTAATTTAGTCACGTAGATGATGATAAACGATCTAAGCACAATGTTACATGATTTTTCGAATATTGAATCCCTATTCTCGATCCAGATTATGTCTGCATACGTGATAATATGGCATTTCTGAATCGACAGAGTTGTATTTCAGTCTTCTTTAAAGCAGTAAAGACAAGTAAGAACTATATCGGATGATATTATGCGTGAAAATCCTATTTATTCACAATAAAGAGGTACGAGGAACAGGGTGTAAAGTTCACTCATCCTCTATAGAAAAGGGGGGATCCTTCGACCGGACGGGTGTTATGTCTGGCGGGCAACTGCCCGACGATTGATGTCGGTACGTTGCATTTAGCGCGGTAAATACTGCTTGCGCGATGCAGGTTTTTGAGTGACGTCATTGTGATGCGTAGTTCACATGTGGCGTTGTAGATGCAGCCACAACATTATTAATTCGCCATTCATAAAATCTTGATTCCCTGGTGACCGAGAACATCGCACGTTTTTCTTTCATTGTAAACCTTATCTTGTATGCAAAACATGCTTCTCACTCAAATCTGTAGGAGAATGTTAGAGCGTGTGTCCATTTCCAAGCATTAAGCAGTAAATTAAAAGGTAATTGAAATGGCTTATTATTAAAGTGTGTTTCAAATTCCAGATAACAATGTAATATGTCGAGACCAGACAGTGTGTCTCGTGATGTCGTCAGAATTTTGGCATTTTTCCATATTTGCGTGTTGTCTTCTGAGCCCATATAACCGTCAGGGATAATATACTGACGCACCTTTTATCTCTCTAGTATCTGTCAGACTTTGATTCTTATCACTAAAGGGATTCTGCCTTGTCATAGAAAAGCATTTTACTGTTTGCTTGTGTACATTACACACGCGGTTGCTTCGGTTTACTACTGCTACACCTGTCAATACTTCACTTACCATCGTAATCGGATTGAATATGGCTTACAGCGGGTCGGGTCTTATACATTTTGCCCGCGGCTTCGTCCGCGTAGAAGTCGGATATTATCTCAGGGGAACGTAAATACCGGAATAAAAAATATCCTATGGCCGAACCCAGGTCATGGCCTATACCTTTCATCCAAATCCGTTCAGCCGTTATGGCGTGAAAAGGTAACAAATAGACAGAGACAAATAAAATTCAAATAATCGTTTTTAATCATAAGACAGGTTTTTAGATTTCAAGGCCAGCTTGCATCAAAAACCATAATTATAAACATCATTCCATCCCTGACAACTTCAAAAAATTGACACAAATAGAACATTGCTATAAATTCGCTTAGCGTATAGTTAGGTAGGCGTATAGGTAGGGCCTAAATGTCTAACTTTAAAATATAAATTATTAATTTTAATAATGTGATCAGGATCACCATTAATTTGAAAAACTGGCGCCGCCATTGACCACGTATCATGTGTACGTGTTAGCTAAATTAATTTTTATTACTTTAAATTGTAATAACTTCTGACATTAGGGGGTGTACCGAATATTCAAATGTCCAAAAACATTTAGCGGCTATCTATTTTGTGGTAACACACTAACCAGTACCCTAATTTCTATATTAATGTCTGTAATTTTTATGGTGTACATAAAAAAGAATATTCTATCTATCTATCTAATTGCATAACTTATTTTCGTAAACAATTATGCCTAATTTGTTTCATTTTGACAGTTCAACAACATTCATTGCGTTATTTACGTTGTTGAGCAGGTTTTTTTTTTTCAAACTTATGATGCAATGGATTAGCAATCTGTTTCAAATCGAAACAGATTGTAATTGTGTTGTATTACGCAATTAGGGTACTAGAGTCAAAATTGCCTACAAAGCTAATAAATACGGTACATACAAACTTCTAACTCTTATGTCTCATTTTAGACTGAGTTTAGAGATATGCATGTCAAATAAGTTTATTTTGTAACACTATTCTGTACTAGAAAAGCAAGATTTGGTTGATGGCCGGACGAAAAAGACGCCAGTTTCAGGCATGGCCTTTGGCACATGGCTAGATCATGACCTGGGTTAAGACATAGGATACTTTATCCCGGTAGTACGTTCCCGTGGGATAATTTCTGACCTGCACGCGGGAGAAGTCGTGGGCAAAAGCTAGTTTTTAATATTATATTAGTAATAATATGGATAGAATTGGTTAATTTAATCGTGATTATAAAATCATGTGAGTTCCTACAAGAGCACATGAAGCTTTATACTTGTAGTGCGAGTCTTATAACCTCTACGGCACACAATAGGGCCAATATCGACGCTGGTGGACATTTGATTTTTGACAAATCAGTTTCATCTCGGTAGTTCCGATCCCGATAGGAACTGAGAAAAATAATAATTTCCATATTCAATGTATGAATTGGAAATGGATCTTTCGGGTCGTTTTTCCCAGAACTATTCAGAACTGTAGAGCTGAAACATAATAGGTATTGGGCCCAAAACCAGCACATAGATACAAATATTACGTCCCCTGACCCCGGATTAGACCGTATTTAGGAGATATGGAATTTAAAAAAACCAAATAAAATTCGTGCAAATAAACAAAATTGGCTGTATGGATAAGTATGTAGTTTCTTTATATTAAAATGCCTGCATTTACTTAATTTTTTCATCTTGGCGACGCCCTTGTGCACAAATTTATTGTAGTCATTCAAATCTGCGTGCCTGCGTGTGTGTTTGTGTGTACTCTTGTATCGGTGTAAGTTCTAACTGCAGCAGCATTACAAATCAAGAATAGCATTCCATCGACATTGCCACCCGTTAAGGATGCGGTAGTACACATCAGACGAATAGTACTGTTGTTTGTTACCAATGACGACTAAAAACCTTAAGCAACACAGCAATAGAGAACTAGGTAATTAAAACAAATACTACTTTTCCTAATTGTGTACTTTGGGCGTTCATTAATAACTGATGTTTCGATGTTGAATAAAGCGCAAAACTGGCTCGCCATTAAGTTAATTAGTGTTTGAAATTACATCAGCCCCGTGACTTGTAAGTGGCGTGACTATCGAGTCTAGGTGATGTACTGATGTGAATAATGAACACATGCCAAAGACGCTCGAGCCTTTATTTTACTCCGTTTAGCATCAGACTCATCAGTACACGTGATGAAATTCTTACGCGAAGTTAACTACAAAATGATCTATTTATCATAGTTAAAAGAAAACTATAAAATTATCAACAATTTTTTTTTATCATAACGATATAAAACATATTATTTAATATGCGATTATGCTACGTTGACGCCAATAATGAATTGTTGAGTGTAGGTGTGCAAACTGATTTATCTAAATATCATACATTCATAATCTTAGTGAAAATTAAAGCAGCAAAGAGCGAATCGGACGCACATCGCACACTGAGAGTAGGAAAAACAATATTAAATTTTTAACCAATTTCTTAAAAAAGGAGGAGGTTCTCAATTCGTTGTATATATTTTCTCAATTCAAACATCTATGAACTTACTTCATCGATATTTTTGTCAATTTGATTGTCGACCGATTTTTTTTTTTTTTTTTTCATTTGGTAGAGAAAGCTTGCTCAGGGTTGGTCCCATTGGGCACGCCACAATTGCGGCGATGAGACCCCTCTTTGAGGAGTGGCTAGAGAGGCGCCACGGCGTCCTCACCTTCCGCCTGACACAGGTGCTCACCGGACACGGCTGTTTCGGGAGGTACCTGTTCAGGATAAAGCGGGACGAAACGCCCGGGTGTCGTCACTGTGTGGATCGCCCGGAGGACACGGTGGAGCATACGGTGGAGGTCTGCCCGGCTTGGGCAGGGCATCGCCGTGTCCTCGTGGAAGCGATCGGCGGCGGTGATCTCTCGCGTCCGGCCCTGATTCGGGCCATGCTACGGAGCGAGAGGAAATGGGAGGCCGTCACCTCCTTCTGCGAAGCAGTAATGCTCGCGAAGGAGGAGACGGAGCGCGTGAGGGAGAGGCAAATTTCGCGCCCTCGCGCCCCTAACTGCCGCATGAGGAGACGCCCTGGGCGTCGGGAATCACAGGAAGATTTCTGGTCACCGTAGGCGCGGGCTTGCGGACGGTGAGCAATGAGTAGCTCGCCGTCCGATAAGGACCAAGCCCGGGTCGACGGCGCGTTGTGTTCCACGCGCGCCTCAAAGAGATGTCAGCAGAATTGACGGGGTCCGCTAGGGCCAATGCCTGCCGGGGGTTCGAAGAAAACCGATATGGACATCGTGGCCCGAGAGAAGTTATTTGATAATTTCCCACCCAAAAAAAAGGGTTGGTCCCATATACATTTTAAGGACTTTGCTTTAGTACTTTGTAGTGTTTTTTATTTGGAAGTCTGTTTTTATTTTATTCAAAAGCTTTTTCATAGTTATATTTTCATTGTTTTCGACTGCTTAACTAAGATTATAAAGGGTTTTTGCTGATTACTAAAAAAATTGTGGTAGTCAGAGACATTGTTTTATTTTTCGTGTATTTTTTAAATAGTGTTGAAAATAAAAAGATGTTATTATAACTTTTTTTTTTGTTTGCTGTGCATCTGCGCCCTACATACTCTTAATTTAGTAGTAGTTATTCCCAAAAGTATGCGTCGTCATGTTGGATTGTAAGAAAGCTTTTGACTCTGTGTGTCATTCATCAGGAGGGTACTGGAGTTTTATATACAACAGAAAACTCTACGCACCTTTTAATGTCATCAATGTTTTAATGGAGGAGTTTCGTCGATGTAGGCAAATCCATAGAAACAGCGAATAAATTAGGATAGAGCGAGGTATACTACAGGGCGTTAATCTGAGTCCACTGTGGATTTGCTAAACCTTGAATCCTTATCACACTGCTGGGGGGTCGTGTGTAGGGTTACCGGCAATTTTTTTTGGCCATGTATTATTTTGGAGTATAAAATTCGTTGACTAGTTTGTTTGGCAGATTAACACTTGCCGTTATTTATTTTCTTTTCAACCTCTTCTTTAATACGATACTTGTTGGTTACGTTCCATTTCTAGCAAAATATTGTCAGACCGCGTCCTATTTAAAAGCGATCGTCGGTCGAATAAGCGATCGGTCGCGTGCATAATTGCATTATGTCACTTTTTGTTCGCGACCACGCGTTCAGGTTCACTGAACAAAAAGTTCGAATGATCGTATATTCACGCGACGATCGCTTTTATATAGGACACAGGGTCATACTCGCGTGTTTACCTTACAGAGATAATAAAACAACTACACTCGCGAGCAACCAAATCGACTCAATCGCTCACAGTCGCATACATAGTAGTTTTTTTATATTTATTTTTTCAAAAATTACTTATTCCAGTTACGAAAAAGTTATATTTTTTGAAAGCCTGACGTTTCAGCTTTACGATGGTACCATAAGCTTTAAATTCGATTCAGTAATTTTTGATTATGCACATAAAATGAAATTATAGGAAAATGTACTGTTTACGATACCAACGACTTGCGCCCACAACTACCCCTATAAAAACCCCCACAACTAGTTTACCTGTATCTTTTGCTTTCCATTGGATGATCTAAACTCATCTCCCGGCATCGTGATCATTGTATTGACGAAACCATGGATACTACGCCCGAAGAAACGCTCAAGTTTTTGCGCTTTTGCAATAGGGTGTCAGTCAGCGGGCAGTTGCTTCTCAGCTGCATTTAAGCCAATCTGCTGTATCTAATGTGCACAGAAAATTCAAAGAGACTGGTGCTTTCAACCGTAGACCGAGAACTAGTAGGACCGGTACACCTCTGAGAGAGATGATCAGTTTATTGTTTCTACCTCACTGCGGAATCGTGCAGCAGGAGCTGAGGCGCGTTCGAGGCGTGGATGTTAGCGAGTGGACAGTTAGAAGACACCTGAAGGAAGCAAACCTAACTCCAAAACGGCTTGCCACAGGCCTGAAATTGACGCTAAGTCACCGGCAAGTGCACCTTCAATTTGCTTGAGACCACTTAAATTTGAACATCGAGCAATGGCGGGCGATTTGTCAGCGGATGAGTGTAGAATGTGTCTACATGGCAGTGGTAGGAGGGGGTCGGGTATAAAAGCGTCCAGGAAAGCGATTTGTGCAGTGTTGCTTCGCTGAAACAGTTGCGTACGGCGGCGGCAACTAATGTGGGCTGGAATTTCTTTAGAAGAGAAAACTGTGTTCGTTTTTGTTGCTGCGGGAGGCCAAGAAGGAGGGCTGACATCTGATTGCTACATCACGAATATTCTCCTGGAACATGTTCTGTACGCGGAGTTTATCAGCGAAAACTTCATGTTGATGCATGATAATGCCCGGTGTCACACTGCGCATATCACAAGGCAGTTTTTGTAGGAAGTCGGTATTCGGCCCATGAACTGGCTAGCGCTTAGTCCAGACATGAAACCCATCAAACATTTATGGGACGAGCTTAAACGAAGAGTCCGAGCCCAAAATCGGCTCCTTTGAATAACGATGAGGTCAAGACGGTGTTGTTAGAGGAGTGGGACTGAATTCCTCAAGACAGCGTAAAAAAGTTGGTAATATTGATCAAGAATCGATTACAAGCTGTCATCAGGGCTAATGGGGTAATTGCGAATATGAAGAAAAAAAATCCAGAAGACATTTTTTTTTTTTTAAATAAGTGGCCCGAAATCCTTTTCCTAAATTAATTTTCCTTGCATTTCGACTCAAACAGCAATTACTCGAAAACAACTGAACCGATTTGAATGTTTAAAGTACCATCTTAAAGCTGAAACATCAGGCTTTAAAAAATATATCTTTAACAGGAATGTGTTGCGAAATTTTTGAAAAAAACTCTGTATAGACCATTAGGGGTTGAGTCTATTTAGTTGCTCCCGAGTGTATTATGATTAAATTATTCATTAAGTAATATTTATTATGTATTTCTAATTTATGTATAGTTATTCCTGCAGTCATTATACAGGGTGTTTGGCAGCACGTTGAACATACGTTAATGGTGGATAGGTGGGGTCATCTGCTAATTACTCAGCCCTAATTTATTTGGCCCTAGGCCCCTGGATATATAAAAAAAAAATTTTTTTGCTTTCTTCTCGTTTCACCACTTTCTTAACTTTTAAGTGTAATTTTTTTTAAAAATGGGTAAAGCAGGTTGCTTTATTCAGATTTTAGCTAGAAAAAAAGTTAAGAATCCTCAAACTTACAGAAAGATGTAAAAAATACTTAAATCTTAACTTCAACTTGCATTAAAAAAAAAACTAAATATCCAGGGGGCCACGGCCAAATAAATAAGGGCTGAGTAAGTAGCAGATGACCCCACTTATCCACCAGTTTCGTATGTTCAACGTTCTGCCAAACACCCTGTATATATATTTTTATAAATATCAGTTAATTACGTAATTTCGACTTATATTTTTACGCCTGTTTCACTGCGGCTTATATACACAAGGAATTGTATCAAGTTTTTTTTTGTTAATCTCATTTGTGTATTGTTTTAAATTGTAATTTATTTATACGTTTAGATGTAGTGATACATTATTGTAACAAGCATTTTCTTTTGTTAACAGAATAACAAACATGTAGAGACACTGGACGACGGACAATTACGAGCACTGTTGGACGAGGCTATCACATACAAATGTCCCAAAGACCGTGAGGGTAAAAGCAGTCTATTTAAGGTTGGTGCTAAAAATAAATTTTATTTATACGACGCAGTCTTATCCTTAATAAAAGTTGCGTAAATCAGACTTAAAATTGCATCTGTGATGCTGATTTTCGATCTAGCATTTAGTTCAAACCAAATGCATTTATGCTAAAATGTTAGCGTTTTAACCGACTTAAAAAGATTGAGGAGGTTCTCAACTGATGAGTGATCTCTCGCAAGCATACCGCGATAAGTATGACTTACAAATTCGGCCGGTATCGCATGCAATACCTACTCTCACAACATTTGTGGAAGGCGAATCAAGTAGCTTCAGCATTATAGTCACCAAAACGGATCACATACTGTTTGTAACTTATAAACTGAATTAAGTATTCGCTCTCGTCGCGTGGTACGTCGCAGTCTGTGATCAGGGTGCAACCAGACCGCAGTCGATGGACATGGATGGACCGTCGCCTCAAATAAGTATGGCAAAATAATGTCGAACAACTGCGGTCCAGTGCCATAACGGAAGGTGACGCGGATTTGAGGTAGGACATTCGCGATCGACATAAAACAATCTATTTATCTCGGTAAGATAAGAATGAATCGAATTAGAATGATTGCCGAGAGTTTCATCAAACTTACGGCAATCATTCTAATTTATACTTTAAAACAATGAGATAAGGGTTACATTGCTATGGCTTGCAAATGGTTGAACGTCATTAAAATTAGATCGTGAATGCGCTGCTTCAGGAGCTGCTGGAGGAGGTGGAGCAGGACGAGCAGGCGTGCGAGGCGGCGGCGCGCGTGCTGCCGGGCGGGCGCGGCGCGCGGCGCGGGCGCGGGCGGCGCGCGCTGCCGCACTCCAACTCGCTGCAGGACCTGGTGGCGGCGCTGGCGGCCGAGCCCGCGCCGCGCCGCGCGCACGTGCGCCTCGCGCCCGCGCCCGCGCCCAGCAACGTGTCCGCGCGCGCCATCCACGGCGGCAGCCTGCCCTCCGGCGTCGACACCTGTGAGTGATCATTACCGCTTCGACGCTTCGACGGTGGGTTCCTGCCCGCGATGCTCCCTTCGACCATTCCGTATTGAATTACATCTGGGTTTCAATTCTGACTATCCACTATCAGTGTTATGGTTAAATAATTTCTCAATAAGAAATTACAAGGATTTCACTTACTTGAAAACATTTCAGAACTTAAATTATAATATTATATGAACTTTGACATACAAACTAAGTAGGTATTCATACAAATCATTAATCTACCAAATAAAATTTCATTTCGTACGCAAATAACATACTTAAAACTTCAATCCACCCACAAAAGAAATATAGATAGTGCAATCCACGAAGCTCTCCGCGATTACTGTACTGTAAGCTGAACAGCTCTAGTACGGCGCGGAGCGGAGTGGGGCGCGTCTTCGTGGATTGCACTATCTATAATTACCGCGGTCGCAACTTCATAACTGATAAGGAATGCTAACCCGGTGCCATAATAAAGCAACACAGCAGTAGGGCAAGTCTGTTAATAGTAGTAATGTTTGATCTTGAGTAGAATGTGATTTTTAATTTAATTTATAAAAAATATTAAGCGAGTTCGCGTTCTTTCCCTCTTTAGGTAACTTATTATATTGTTGCACTTCCGTAAAAATAATTGTTCTCTCACCGTTGACCGTTCGCACTCGTGGTAGTAAAATGTGGTCCTGTACTTGATGTATTTTAGTGAAGTGTTTTTGTACACTTATGCTGGTACAGTATGCATGGAGTTGTCTAATATTCATGAGTTTCATTTCCCTGTAAATTTTAATTGTAGGTGATGTGGCTTCACTAATCAGTTGTAATTGGTCTGGCGCAATTTATGTGTTAAATATAGTGATGTAAAGTCAAAAGTTTTACCAAGGAGTATCGTTTTACCCAGTAACTGGGTCAGAAAAGGCAGTCGCTCCATGTTAAATACTAGTATTCAGCTGCGTCTGGTAAGACTGGAGGCCGACCCCAATGTAGTTGGGAAAAGGCTAGGCTAGGCTGATGATAACAAAATTAAAATGGTCATGATATTGTGTCGCCAGCCTCGTTGCTGAGCGAGGAGCCGGCCCGCGGCGCCGGCTACCTGGCCACGGTGCGCTGCGTCAACCCGCCGCCGCTGGCCGAGCGCCGCGTCTCCGCCAGCGACGCCAACGCGCCCGGCGAGATGGAGCTACTCAACAGGTACGAGGCGTAACGAGTATTGTGGTATACTCGGTAAGATTTACAGGTCAACCTATGGCGAAGTGGCCGATAGGTTATTATACGCGAGAAATAAAATGTTTATTAGATATCTATAGTTAGTGGAAGTAATCGTGGTAGTATATCGCGGGCCATTCCAAAATAGCGCATGAAAAAAGCCGTCTATAATTTTATGAAGTTGCAATTCATCGCACAAACATTAAAGTATCAGCCGTATCCACGACGAATGTGATCTCCCACATGAAATTTGTTCACAGAAGAAGTAAGCCGATGTTCCCGATGACGTACACGGCGCGCGCCACGCTGGAGATCGGCAGCGGCGCCGTGTGCTCGGGCCGCGCGGTCACCACCACCACGCCGTCCCACCAGGTGCGTACCCCCCGCCCGCGCCCCGCGCAGGCGCGCCTGCTGCTGGCCCTGCGCCCGCGCCAGGCTGCCGCGCCCACTGTGGCCCCCCGAGACGGACGCGGAAAACCGCGCGGCCCGAACCGACTCAACCGGCGTGTGGACGATGAAGACGAACGACGCTTCCCAATGTCCGACCGAACTATCAAAGGTTCAACTGAAAAAATACCAAGAAACGAACACTGCGCAGACGATTCCCAGCTGTGGGCTGACAATGTAGATCATTGGTATAAAAGTCTATCGAACTATACCGACCCTCTACAATATGCCAATTTGACTAAATTTAAGGAACAGAATATCCAGACTAATCTTACGCATATTCCACCAGACCTCAAAAACATTGAAAGTACAAAAATGGAAAATAATTTTATTTTGCCTTTTGCAATAACTAGTGGGCACAATAGTTCTCCTGATTTAAGTCTTAAAGACAATTTAAATAATAATCTTATATCTGATCTTGAAGAAAAAGATATATTTAACGAATTTAAAGCAAAAGAATCTCAAAATATTTGTGATATACGTTATCATTATGAAGGAGCGCACAGGGTTGTCGAAAGTTTTGAATACGATAAGGAATGTGATATTAAATTAAGAAAAAAATATAGGAAACAAGTAGGTGAAAATTTAGTAGTGCCGACATTGTTGGATATAAACCCAAGGAACGTTAGACGTATGACCATAGGCCAACCTCTCCCGCATATCCAACAAGCTAGCCATTCTGTAGGTACACATAAGGAACTACGTCCTCAGAAAACGATACAAAAAGACGCTAACATAATATGTTCAAACGAAATGGATGATACAACAAATTCAATCTTAAATGATGTTACAAGTAAATTAAACAAGGCAGAAGGTATAAATTTGACTAAATCGAGACAGTTATTTGATTCATCTACAAAATGCTATAATTCATCTGATGAAGAGGAAGATATTACTTGGCTCACAGATCCATTTGGTGATTTAGAAAATGACAAGTCCCAAGGTGGAGAAGTAGAGTTAACAGATGTAAATCCTAGCCATTCACAAAAAAGTAATATAGAGGATTCGTTCACTGAATATGTATCAAAGCAACAAAAACTATTAGAATCCATAGGACATGGCGAAGAGAGCAACGTCGTGACAACAACTCGTGAATACAAGAAAGAAGAAATATGTCAAGCTTTAAATGTTACACGTCACTATAATACAGAGGCGCAATATCCCTCCGAACAAGAGTGTTCAAAGTCGGCTTGTGTCGACGAAAGTGAAATCCTTAACTACGCAAACAAACCGGAAGACGAACGTGCCACGAAACCTGAACACGAGCATACCACAAAGAGCGATCGTATTATTTTAACCCAGCTTCCTAACAATGCTTATATTCTTTTAACATTACCTAAGCCTTTAGTTTCACCATCTAATAGTAACACTCCCGTCCAGATATTCGAAATTGAAAACAATAACAGTATCAAACCCCTCGTCTCCGAATGTATTAGTAAACCGAACATTGTAAAGAAGAAAACACAAAAGATGCCCCCAGAACACCCCGGCAGTAGCGACATGAAGAAACGTGCGCTAGATAAAAATGTCCTTAAAGTTCGACTGTTTGAAAGTCTTTTTAAAAACAATGCTAACGAGAACTTACCGCGCAACTCCGGGGTGTCAGCTATCACCAATGATGAGGTAGGATTCCCACTTTAGTTAAATATGTTTTGTACGATCGTGTTCGCTAGGAGTCACACTAATGCTCGTTTGTTTTTGCAGGTCGATTCCGCTATATCGTTTAGTTGCATCACAACACCGGAGGTTGTGTCCAGTTGCAACACGACGTCGTCCACGGCGCAGTCGGCGGTCGCCATAGACCCGAAGGTACATATCAAGTGCCGCTCTGCTTGAACTTTTCCTTATTGTAATTGTGTGACCTGTGTCTGATAATCATAAATGTAAACATTTCCGTCCGGCAGCCTCGCAGCGTGATCTCCAGCAGCTTCAACGGGCTGCCGCTGTCGAGACCTAACTACGGCTCCACCGGTACCTCCGCTTCAGACGACTATAAGGTTTTACTCGCATTTGCATACCTAGCTTCCAAGTTTTCTGTAGCAAACTATATAGGCCAACTTTTTCGTTGGTGACAATCACATGGTTCACTCGGGCGACAGGGGACGCGTTACAAGTGTGCGGGTGACGAGCCCGCTCCGCGGAAGCGTCAATCGCACGCTGTTGTCGCAGGCGGCACCCTGTGCTCTAAGATATGCCTGCGCATCTCAAAATGCATAATGTAATTACTATGTAGGTATATAAAAATTAGAAAAAAGATCCATGCACATCTGAACATAAAAATTACCAAATATAACCTTGTCGGACACGGGTATGTGACTCTTTCGTTATTATCAGGGATATTTTAACTACTGTGGGCGTAATGTGGGTAGTGTTGGTTAATGCACAATAGAAAAACAGTTTGCAGTTCAGATCACATTATAATTTACTATCAAATGAATCACACTAGCTAAATTATACACACACTGGGTGCGACGGCGTTTATTAAAATCACCAATCAACAAAATGATCACAAATTACAACTAACACAATAACTGAGCACCACGAATCGAGAACAGTTCCGCGACGTCTTGACTCCAATGCGACCAAAGGCTGAATGTCCTCCTCGCCTTGGCCTTAAAACATCACGACTCTGTAGAAGCGCATCTTTTTTGGTGTCGATAGATCTCTCTTGATGTCGCCAGTGGCGCGCTTGCGATTCGTTTCATGTCCTTACTAATGACCGGATCCGACAAGCTTATATCCATAATTGAGAAAGACTAAGTAAAAAATATCCCAAATTGAAATATTAAGAAATATTATGGTGGATGCTCTCAGGTAGATCCACAATACACTTCTTTTTTTGTAAATTTTATTTAATATTTGTAATTTATATACGGACAGAGCCGTAATAGCCGCACAGATCGTTTCATAAATGTCATCATTCGCGTGCCCTTATCTCAATTGACTTGTGGTCGGCGCAACATGTCTTCTGCTTCCATACTTCTCTATTACTCGTCATCTGGGTAGTCACCCCCTTTCTAGCCATATCCTTTTTCACACAGTGCATCCATAGTTTCTTTGGTGTTCCCCTATTCTCAAAACTATCTTCATGACATTTTTCTCATTCCTCTGCATCAGATGTCCATACCATGACAACTGATTTCCGCACGTTTCAGTCACCGGTGCCACTTTCAGACTTCCTCTTATGTACTAATTTCTTATTCTATCCATTTGTGTAACACTACATATCGAAACTGTCTCTCCTAAATACAGATTACTCAGTGATCTAGCTAGAAGAGCAGCGTTTCACCCAACAATTAATTTTACGTACACCATGTAATTAATAATGTATACTTTGTAAGTCCCTCTTGTACTACAAAACCTTTATGTTCCTAAATAATTTATATTATATTACACTCAGCTGCATGCAATTGCCTTTCATTCATCCCTGTGGCCCAACATTCTGATCAATATCAAATATAATACCTTAAATGCAAATAAATGCACTAATATTAAAAATCGTTTTACCTGAAATTTCGTTCAGTGGAAGTAAATTACGAAATAAGTCAGAGAATATGCTCATTTTTCAACTGAATACGTTGTGTGGTCCGGTGCCGTCATTTGTTTTTACCCGCGTCTTCCTTCATCGCTTAGGACTAGGACCATTGGAGTGTCACTCCACACAGAGTTAAGTTTGGCCTAGCAATTCTGTTACTTACTTTATAGAAAACTGTCTGTTTTTTTGGAAAATAATAGCTTATATTTTTTGTTACAGAAGTCTTTAGATGAAAACGGCAACTCAGTACAAGGATTTAGTTCACCTCTTTCGGGATCTAGTCAACATAAAAAACCTCGGAGGAAAAAGTCTTCAAAGAACGAGACTGTGATCGATTGCCAACAAATTGACGGCTACCAGGGAGACAAGGACGTCAACGAGCTGCTTCGGTTCATCGAGTCGAACGCGGACAACGGGCGCGGAGCCAAACTAGGGCGCGTCAAGCACAAGGACGACTCCGACGACAAGAGCAAGAAGCGCTCCACCGAGCGACGCAAGGACAAGGAGAACAAGTTCAAGCGCGCCACCTCCATGGAGGAGCTGTCGCGCACCAAGATGGAGGACCTCACCGACGCGGCCGCGCCCTTGCGCGACAAGAAGGAGCGGCGCGACGCGCCCGCCAAGGAGAGGCGCTCCTGGGGCGACGACGCGCTCTACAGCGACGCGCCCGACCCCGCCGCCGAGCTCACCGACTTCCAGACCGTCACCAAGAAGCGCAAGCCGCGCCGCCGCGCCGACGAGCCGCCGCGCCGCGCCCGCGCGCCCAGCCCGCGCGCGCGCCGCGAGTCCGCGCCGCCCTCCGAGCGCAGCAACGACTCCAACGACGACATGGACTCCGTGCACTCGCTGCCGGCCGCGCGCGCGCCCGCGCCCGCGCCGCCGCCGCCCGTGGCCTCCTACGCCGACATCGCGCGCACGCGCCACAACATCCCCGACCTCATCGAGAGCTGCAACTTCTACGCGGACGGCGCGGGCGCGCCCGGCGCCGCGCCGCCCGACGCCGACGGCTACCCGGCGCTGGAGGCGCGCGCCGAGCCGCCGCGCCGCCGCGACAAGGCGCCGCGCCGCAAGGAGCGCGCGCCGCCCGCGCCCGCCGCGCCCGACTGCCCCGCGCCCGACGTGGTCGCCGACCGGCGCCCGCCCGTCATCCTGCTGGACTCGGCCGCGCGCCCGCGCGAGCTGGACGGCGTCACGTTCGGCTTCGACGTCAACGAGCAGCTGCTGAGCGGCGCCGCGCGCCGGCCGCGCTGCGACCTGCTGCGCGACGCGCCCGAGCCCGGCGCGGCCGTGGCCGTGCGCGCCGGCTGCGCCGCGCTGCGCTACGTGCCGCCCGACGCGCCGCGCGACTCGGCCATGCTGCTGCAGATCGTGGACTACGTGGGCGCAGGTGAGTGAGCCCCGCGAGGCGCGAGGCCGCCAGCGCGCGGCGAGCGGTCGCTGACGAGTGTTGTGTGTTGCAGCGTGGGAGGACGTGGTGCGGTGCGGCGCCGGCAAGGTGCGCTACTTCAGCGAGTAGCGCGCCTCGTGTCTGCGGAGCCGGCGCGCGTGCGAGCGCGGGCCGGGCGGGAGCGGCGCCTTGCTGAGCGAGCGGAGCGGGCCGAGCGGAGGGCGCGCCGCACTGAGCGGGCTGCGTGGCGTGCTCGCCGCTCGGACACGATGTCGACGGTCAGAGTCAGTCATCGCCAAATCGATTTTCGCGGGTGTTCAAGCTACATGTTACTATAATTAACATTAGAAAAAAAAACAAAAACGATTGAATCTTTCCTCGGTGCCCTCGAGACGAAATATCGTATGAATTGCGAGTGAGGTGACGATGCTAGTGTATTCTCGATGGCCGAGTAAAATGTCGGTGTGACGTGCCGGGACTCGTTGGAGTGATGCGGTGACAGGTGTCGGAGTGGCGGCGTGCGCTCGTCTCATGTCGTACTGTGATGCGTCGATACGACTGATCGGTATCTCGTTCATACTATCAAATATGTGAAGTGATTACACTATCTAAGCAGTGTTTTCGCTGTGATTGAAATAAATTTAATTTCGCTTAAAAGTATGAAATGTGGCAATAAGCATTTAACAGTTCAATTTGCACTTTAAAAATATTATTTGTTAAAATTAATTTAGAGGATGATGTAATTTCAGTTAGCGTTCTGGCGCGTGGACGGTTTCGAGTGAATGCAGTTGTAAATGTAACAACATAATTCTTTTGTGTGAGTGAAAGTCACTACTGCTTTAACATTTAAAGATGTCGCTAAACAATGTGTGATTATGTTATTTGCATTTGCTGTAATTTAATATCTATGTCCTGCTTTAACCTTGTAAAAATTGTTAATTTGTAATGTATGTACCAGCTAAACCGTTCTCGAGTTAGCTAATAGCCAAGTACAACATTGCTGATGTGCCGTGAGCGGTGTCGGTAGCGGCAGGTGCAGCGCCACCGACACGGCGACGTGAGCCTCGCAGTGCGCGGCGTGTGGCCGGCCTGCTTCAACACGCAGCGCGCCAGACGAACATTACTCATGTTTTGGTTCCAGTTGAAGAGGCATGTATTATTTTGTTTCTGTTGATTTTTATTATGCTTTTGTTATGCTGTAATCACAAATATTCGGTAGATTTTTCTAACTAGCCACTCAAGTCTATTTTGTTAAATATTTTTAAGTTTTACCATTAGATACTACCTACTGTAAATAAAATGAAGATCTTATAAGGAGTAACTGGCCATACTAGGGGCGGCGCGACCACACTTGGACATGATCTTGCTGTGATGTGATTTTATATTGAACTCGTCAACTTTAACAAGTTATTTTAGAGATCATAATTATAATGTAAGTAATGTTATGTAATATCACCACTGGCTGTGTGATTTATATTATTTTCTTTTGTTAAGAGTTGGAATGTACATTATTTTGTACATAAAATTTTAATTTGTATTCATTAGTAAGATCATGATCAAGTGGAATAGAGTGTCAATATGTGAAATTAACATCAAAATAATTTAAACATGAGGATTTGTGTTTGTGCAAGCGATGACAAACGCTACCGCGCGGTACGCTCGACGCCGGGCGTTTCCTTTGTTCATTTGATATCATACAAACTCCTGTATGACAAATTAAAAAGTTTGACCAAACATTTATATAGTCATTAAGAAGTCATTTAAAATTCATCGTAGTCTTTATGATTATTGACAGACGCATACTATCATGTCCTAAGTTAATTTCAAATGAATGAGTGTTACTTTGGGTATATGAAAAAAAAAAAAAAAAACTATGGCTTCTGTATGAATCGTGTGATGAGTGAAATCATCAGAAATGAAAATCATGGTTTATTTAAAATCACTCCAGACAAAGTGAGAAATTAATTTTATTATGATGTAAAATAGGCAATTTTACGAAAAGCAGCATTTACGTAAACAAAGGTTTTGTGTGATTGTCAATTTTTTACCAAAACATTGTCCATACATCGTTGCTAGAGCCCACTCGCATGACAACTCGCTAATACATATTATGTAAAATATAATTCTATTTATCTTAATTGTTTGAAGTTCGCAGAGACGGAAATATTTTTAGCTAATTGTTTGAAGTGGGCTGGCATGCGGGCAGGCCTACGTGCTATTGCTTCGGATCTTGGATCCAAAATTTATTTGAGATGAAACTAGTCGACTTGAAAAACTAAAAAATTTACTATTAATACTACGAAATTTATGCGACTTAGAATAATATTATTATTTTCACAGATAAGTAAATGTTACAATAAGCATTTCTAATTTTACTGAGATATAAAATTAGTCTTGTATTGGCTTTTTACTTGTACCGTTATGTCAGGGTCCTTGGCATGCCTTCTTACATGGCAAACTTATTGAATATTATGTAAGAAAATATATATTTTTTGTCAAGAACTCAAAATATGTTATTTGGTCAGATAAGCATTTTTTTTTTAAATTGCAGATTTGTAACTGTATATGAATGAATGGTAACGAACTATGATTTAAAATAAAAAAATACCACAATAATAATTTTATTCGTGTTTGTTATTATATTTGACAAAAACAAACAAGCTGTTATTCAACCAAAAATCTTGCTATTTTGAAGATGAGAATAATGAACAAAATTATATTAGAATGTAGTGTTCAACTTATGATGATGATGCAATTACATCAGGTTTTTCTAGAATATTCACAGATATTATTTGTACACAAAAGAAAATATTATTTGGTTTGGTCTACAGTTTGTAGTTGCACGGTTGTTTGTATACCTAAATACGTTGTTACCTTACATACCAAAATTTGAAATCTCTAACCAATTATGAATAGAAAAGTGCATCTTAAAAATATCTAATGGAAAATTACCAAGTTTTAAATAAATTGCTAAAATAAAAAGAGACAGCAACATTCAAAATTGTCGTCATATTTCACAACGCTGCGTTCAGTACAATGTTCGTTTCGGACAAGATCGGTATATTCGAAAACTTCACAATTTTGTCTATTGAACCGCTTAGAATATCTTGATTAAAGTTCTTTTGAGGTTAATCACTGCGACGAACAAAAGTTGACAAACACTATATTACAACAATGGAATCACTTGTCATTATGTCTTCCACATCAAACTTGCTCTTGAATTCTAGATCCAGGCGGCGATATTTCATTTAAGCATGAACTACCAAACAAGACTAGATCAAACAACTGGCTACTTTTTTTGTACAAATCAAATCTAGAAAAGAAGTGTCTGATGTAATTAAGAGTCCATAATACCTCAGCTCAAATTCACTCTATCTCTCGCACACTATTGATCGCGGGCTGAGTGATAGCGTGACTGACCGGCAGGTGGAAGGGTGCCGATAGTTTAGGTAATTTATTTTTACGGTGAAAATAACAGTAATTCAAGATATATAAAAAACATAGTATCAGCTTTATATTTAGTTCAGTTATTATGAAAAGTTTCATGATCTAATTTGAAGTATTTTTTTTAGTACTACCAGTTTATTGTTCGATTTGGAGGTGACTTGGGCAATTTTTTTCTGATGACAAAATTTTTATGGAATCGTGTTTTCGTCAAAAATAGAACCATATTATTCATTTCATAATTAATGCTGCAGTATTTTCGATATTAAGGAGAATCATGCTAAGCAATTTGAGGTATTATAGACTCTTAATGAAAATTTGAGCTTAGGGCCAATTCAAATAAAAAGCTAAGATTTAAGCTGATCTATTTCAATTATAAGGTAATCCAAAAAAAAAACTCATTTTGGTTTCTTTAATAAAAAAAGTAATCACTTATGTGATTGATGGGGAAAATCGTTACAAAGAAATCTGTATGAACGGCCACAACATTGTAAATATAGTGTACATTAATTTCATTTTATTTTCAGAGAGATAATGTTTTTTAATATTGTTGAGATTGATATCAATGTACTGAGAGGAAGCTCATATCAAAGGTATAGAAATTATTTATTATTTCTTTCCCTTGTAAAATATGTATATAGATATGCAGAAAGTTATCGGATTTTTATCGGTTTAGTGCATCCTAGACGTTGTAGATAAAAGATCTCGTAAGTTGGATGTTGTGACTACACACGGAACAGACTTGTCAGTGCCGCGCGCCCTCGCGGCTCGCACACCCGCTGCGCGGATATAAACTAAGCCCGACTAATACACTGCTATATTGATTGATTCTGATACAAATGTATACGTGTCGTAATCTCCTGTATTTCCATTGTGTTAAGGATTTCTTAGCTGCATTTCTCTAAGCACTCCTTGGCACAGGCTGTTGGCATTGACATAATGTAAATAGAATCTGATGCCGTGCTATGTGATGGTTCATGGTTTGTATCGACACAGCGGGTTGGCGCGGCGTGCTGGACGCTCGGGGCTTTGTGCCTCTCCAAATAATAAAATATGTATTGCAATTACTATGCAGAAAACATAACCATTTAAATATTATTAATTTTATCGTATTTTAAAAGCTACTTGAATATTTTTTTACGCAAAGTATCTGGAGATCTAAAAATAAACATAAGAGAATATTATGAGAGTATGGATGAGCTGAAATTAATTAACTTGAGCTGAAATAAATGTAATTATTTTGTTTAGGTAATGGAGTGATATTGCTTAGGAAAGCTATTTGGCGAAGTGTAAATGTATAAATAAATTAATGCTGAGACATAAGTTTTGTACGATTGTGTCATTTTCTGAATGAATATGAAATATGCTACACAATATTCAGTACCCAATTAAATTTCTGATTTGTTCTCGGTAGCTTAGTAGCAACACTCGAATTATTTATTCAGAAAATGGGACAAACGTTCTGTATCATAATATGTACCAATATGAGAAATTTTATTTATCTGCTTTGCATCTAACTGTTTAATAATTATTCTAGGTTTTTACTCTGTTCGTTACTCGAAATAATGACGCCTAATTTAAATTAAATAAAAGACGACGTCCTATGGAATGCGTACACTATGCTACAAAAATACTTGCTTGTGACGGTCCTCATTGTAACCCACTGACATTAATATACAAACCATTATTTCTCAATTTTCATATTTTTTAAGCTATTGCATAGCTTTTATCGCGGGCTTTGAGCGCGGCGACCGAATCAAGAAATTCCGTAACGTAACGAAAATAAAACCTAACACCCCCCACTCCGCCTACCATGTAATGACGGTTCCCATGACAACGTGATGTTGTCATGGAGGTTACAAATGCTATGCAATAGCTTTACCGCGGCAGTCCCCGAGTGCCACACGTTTTTTTTAATTTTTATGGTATTTTGCTAATATATTTTATTCGCACTTCCATTTCCCAAAAACGTGTCATGAAAATAGCTTCTGTGTCTACAACCAGTTTCACGGAGTGTGATAATATTAGCCTGCTTTACATAATAAACGTCCTGTTTCTGGTTTATTTACGTATTCTACGTGCCTTTTCCTTTTGTGGCGAAACAATCCGGTGACAAGAAATCAAAGAAATTGTGATTTGTGGGATGATTAGTATCTCGGGATGTCGTCTTTTATATTTACAATATTCGCTTATGAGGTCACTTACAATTAAACAAGACGTATTATTCTTTATTGTTTTGCGCCCGGATGTAAGAAGAACATTGTGTTGACTAGCCTCTCTTATAAATAGTTACAAAAAGAAAATTATTATTAATTTCGATATTTAGTAACAGTCGTGGATAAATCTTTGATTTTGGTTGATGTTTGCTACAAATGTATGATACTGGTATGCGAGTTAATTGTCCTTACATTGTTTAAGTAGATGTTAAATTAATTTAAAAGTGTTTTTATAAATGAAGGTTTCGTCCACGGCTGTGTACTGTTTAGTTATGTTAAGGGTCATGCAGGCGCGACAACATTATTAGTTTGAATCGCAACTTTCTCCTGTACATTATTACTGATGTTCCTTATGTAAATGTGAATAGAGTAAAAATTTAGTACCGATTTTAACTGTAAAAGATTTGTTTATATAAACAATATTGTAACCAACTGCAATTTACAGTTATGTACTTTTTCACTGTTTCCGTTTTCTTAATAAAATGTTGAAAATACAAAATCTTTTATACCATTCCCCCTATAATAGTAGATTGTTATACGAGGGGCTAAAATAACCCATTGTAACGAGGTAGTTTTACTCCCGAGCTATAGCGAGGGAGTAAATAGAAACCGAGTTATAATGGGTTTTAGCGCAGTGTGTTACAATCTACTTTTCACTACGATTGCGAGAAAATAAAATAATCCACAATACAATATTAAATATCTTATTTAAATGTACAATTTGTACAATTCTGGATATTTAACGAGATGTTTTTTCCGGCAACTTTAATTTCAGTCCTCTGTGAAGATGTTCTCACTAGATGACGACATTTTCACTGTTGTAAATTATATGACGGTCACCAATTCAATTCGTGATTTGAGAAAAATTCTAAAGATTTCGCGCCAATGCCTTTTTTTATTTCTTCTGTAGCCGTAACGCAATGCACGCATTCTAACCGAAGAGATAGCCGCATTTAGTTCTATTTTCAAAAATAAAATGTTCTTTTTTTTTGTGAACCAGTAATAAGTCGAGTCCATAATCATGATTATTCTTCATAAGAATAAAGACTTCGTTTTTAGGGTTCCGTAGTAAACAAGGAACCCTTATAGTTTCGTCATGTCCGTCTGTCTGTCTGTCTGTCTGTCCGCGGTCTAGCTCCGAGACCCTTAGTACTAGAAAGCTGTAATTTAGCATAGGTATACATATTAATTACGCCGACAAAGTGGTAAAACAAAATTATGAAAAACATTTTTTTTAGGGTATCTCTCATACACGTAAAGTGGTGATGTTTATTTTTTTACCCCATGATGAGGGGTATCATTGGAAAGGTCCTTCAAAAATATTGCGAGTTTGGGAAAACCATTTTTGGATTCAGGGATTCGTTTGCGAAATATTAAGCTTTAAGTGCTAATTTTTGTTAGAGTCAAGTGTCCCCCCCCCCTGCCAGCTAAATGGTTAGTTTTGGGTGTGTGAAAAAAATCACAACAGTAGTTTATATAACGAAATTAAAAGGAAAACTATCACAGCTAAGTAGGCTCTACAGGTTAACGAGTAATAATCAACCAACTTAACTTTGCAGTTGCAAAAACATGTTTTCCCATACATTCCGTATGGGAGAACATATTTTTCAACTACAAAGTTAAGTTTGTTTTTGGGATAAATTCATCCCAACTACGGAACCCTTCATTGTGCGTGGTCCGACACGCACTTGGCCGGTTTTTCAAGGTTCATTGGAACAGACAAAAATTAAAAAGAAATGCAATTTCCCTTAGAGCAAGAAATGCAATTTTTTCCCCGCTCTGGTACGCTACAATGACGGCCTTTTTGAGCAAGAGGAGTGAAAAAGCTTATTTTATTCACCGAAAACAGTGATTACACTTATAATCACTATTTTGGTGTTTGAATTTAGAACACGCCAATAGAATTCGACCTCCATGTCAATGCTATACAACTTCCTTGCGAAAAAATACTCGATACAAACTCCTTGTGCAAAAATACAGCCGACATACAAACTCCTTGTGCAAGAAATACTCGATATACAAACTCCTTGTGCGAGATTTGATTGGTCGACATTTTCAACAAGGAGTTTGAGCATTAGAATAAAAACTTGTTCTTTGCTGTTATTAGTAAATTGGTGCTATTTTGAATAGTGTAAGTTGTACGAACACAAAGTTTAGTGTTACTTATTAATAATACCTAATTCGATTGAAAATGTGCTACCCAACAAATTACAGCTGGTTTACATCAAAGCCTACGATAAGTTTTGCAAATGGAAAAATGAAAATCAAACTTCTGGCACATTTTCAGTCTGTTTTTGCCTATTTTCGCTTAAATTTTCTTTTTCTCGTATGGTTTATAGTATAGTATGCAACTCTTGATTAAATTAAATGGATTTATATCGATGGCCATGAATCGCTCGCGTTGCGTCGCTCAGAATTCTAACACTTGAATCCTTCGATCAATTATTGATCGAAGCTTGAATCATTCGCTACGCTTGTGAATTGTGATTCAATCATCATGAATCACTCCGTGATTCAGTCGTTAGAAACCTTCACTTGCACTTGGTCACACCACTAGGCTATAAAATACTAATACTAATATAGCAGTCTCCGATCAAGAATACTTTAGAATTATACATAAAAGATGTGTGACTGACACTGGCATGGCTACCATCAGGGATTTTAATTTTGATAATTAAAAAATTGTCGCTAATTAGTCTTCAAATATCAGAATTAGTCGGTCACTGGTTCAAAGTTATAACGGTTTATAGGTGGCCGATCTGGGGAGCGCCTACCTCAGCTTTGCTCATTTGAATCTCAAAAAAGCTAGGGTACCTAGCAGAGATCTGTTTTCTCCCAAATTTAGTCGCCAATTAGATTAACCCTGATAGTGGCCATGCCAGTGTCAGTCACACATAAAAGATCACGAAAACTAATTGTTCAAGTCTATCAATGCTTATTTTATATTTATTTTGATTGTACAACAGTGTTTTTGACATTCGGGTATGATCAGTCAGAGTTGATTTTCGAATTCTCTATTCGTGGAAATCCACCTGGTTGAACTTACCACGGTTACTATAATTATATATCCGTGACTACCGCCGGACCACCAACGCCAATCGCTTCCATATTTGGTAAATTATAATAAATTCGAACAATAAAATTGGTGCCTTAGTAGTTTCTAGAAACTCTACTTTGAAAGTGGCGGTAGTCACGCTCCCTTCAGAAGGACCACCGTGAGCGCTAAAAGGGGGCATGCTATAGCTATTTTAAGTATACTAATAATTAGTACCCATAAATGTGATTCATTTCGTAAAAAAAAAAACTGAACTGAAACATTTGTATTTGCCGATTACCGAGAAATCAATGATGATAAACAATTTGATGTTAAACAATTATTTGAATTGATAACTTTCGCGCGCTCGTTCAGCAGGATCACGACTTTGAATGTTGATTCCAAGTTTAGGAGCTTGTCGCTTTCCTCAAACTTACATAGAAAATAAGTACCCTGCAAGATAAAATTAGTGCCCAAAATTTAAAATTTGTTCTTCAGTAGTTTACGAGATTACCATGCCATTGATGGAGTGGCATTTAGCCACGGTGTAAATTATCATTTCAAGATTTCCCTATTAAAAAACAGATTTCTTCCTTATTTATACTACAAAAAATTAGGACTCCTAAAGAAGTTATAGCGACCAAAAATTCAGATTCCTAAGTGTTGTATTTTAAGAAATTTGACCAATAAGCGCGCGCGGTGCTATGGTTGGCTGTCAAAAACGACTTTGACGAGGTCCCGCCTCTTTCATGTTGCTTGTTACCAAAGTGAGATTTCAGATGTTACACATCATATGCGACTACTGTAGGCTCGCACCTTTTTATTGCAAAAAAATAATAACAGAAAATTCAGTGACATAATATTTTATTTTCATAATCAACATGATACAGATGTTTATGGCTTCGTATTCAAATATCATTCTATTATAATTAACATATTAACAAATTATCTTACATCCACTTGAAAATGTACATTTTTGTAATAGACCTTACAAAATATTCTAGAGCACTACAAGTTGATATCAAGACGCGGTGCGCCCTCGCTGGCCGCCTCGAGTCGCGGTGAGACGACGCAGCACGCGGCAACATTCTGATATCAACTTGGGTTCATTTTTAACACTTACAAAGATAATGCTCTTTTGCTCCTACATTAAGGCATTAAAAGACAGTTTTACGACGCGACATTTTCTATAAGGACGTAAAGAGCTTCGTTTAATGCCCACTAGACATTTGTCACTTTCTAGATTAGTAGCAATGCCGATAATAATTATTGATTAAAATTGAAACCTGTTCATTAGAAGCACCTGATTTTATATAATTTTATATTCACGTCTACTTATTAATTTTCTTGGCTTCTACAGAAGATAAATATACAACTAAATTTTAAAAAATACCAGACCCCAGCGTGGGAATTAAAATAAACTTCATAATAACATCAGACTGTTTTTACATGACGGCCGATATAACTTGGCAGGTCTGAATATAGGCACTACGAATTTTCGCATATGTTCTCTTCCTCACACTCGCCTCGTTTTACCATTTGGTTCCTAAAAAATGTTACTGCGCAGCCTTCTGCGCGAAGTTCGGGACATTCAGGTTATATCGGCCGTATTGTAAGTGACAACGATACCTTCATCTCCAGTCCTAGAACATTTCATGAATACAATTCCTGTTTCTTAAGACCAACAAAGCATCAAGTCGTTTAAATAATGAATCGTGTTAGTTGGAACACCGTGATAAGCCCGTTAGTTTCGATAATGTAAGTGAAATACTTTCGTTGTTAGTTGTAGTGTGAAGCCTCGAAACGTTTGAAACGTACGATCAAAGCGGTGCTCACAAATGTCTAAGAGCTAACAATTTAACTATTAGGCCACGAGTCGCGTGGAAATCGAGATAGCGTCATAAATAAGAATTATGTACACATTAACCGTACGATAAACTAATTTTGAAAAATAACAATAAATAATAAAAACAACCACAGTTAATATGGAATGAGTAAAACTTCCAACGCAAAATGTGACGACGTAAACGAAAACAACATTGGCCTACAGCGACACTGACGACTGAGACTCGATCCGATGATGCACTTCGGGCCGGGGCAGCAGCTAGTAGATGTCCGGGCAGTCGGCCCAGTCCTGCTTGCGCTTGCTCTCCCAGTAGCGGTGCGTGTACAGGTGGCGCAGGTGCGGCTGCGGCTGCGCGGCGTGCGCCGACAGCGCCTGGCGCGAGAACCACAGCGGCCGCGGCGCCGCCGGGCCGGGCGCCGCGCGCGCCGCCGCCGCCTCGGCCGCCGCCTCCAGCGAGCGCCGCTTGGCGCGCTGCTTCTCCTCCAGGCGCAGCTTCTCGGCGTTGGCCTCGTCCCACAGCCCCTCCTCCATGAGGCGCTGGTCGGGGCGGCGGCGCGAGTCGGTGGGCGCCACGCCCTCCTCGAACTCGTTGAGCTGCGCGGCCAGCAGCGTGAAGTTGTACCACTTGTCGGAGTCGGGCGGCGCGGCCACGCGCTCCCACGCGACCGTGAACTTGCCGGTCTTGCACACGGTGTTGTCGGGCGACGCCGACGTCACGGGCGCCACCTCCACGCGGCTGTCCCAGTGGCCCTGCAGCACGTAGCGCGGCTGCAACACATGCACATCGAATATTACTATAACTAGATCTCACTCGTATCACGCAAATTTTTTAAAATTAAAACTTTAGGGGTGTTGAGCGATTTTTGGTACCCGATAAACTTATGGATTCGCGTCACCGACATGCTCGCGCCGTAGTACTATACTATCGAAGCTAGATGGCGCTAAAACCAGTTTCAAGTTAGCACTTCTGTTACCAATCACAATGACTTCTTATTTGTTTTTCTAAGACCAGAAAAAGTAACATTCGTTTCCGCAGTATATCTGTCTGTTACGATTAAATAAATACAAAACAAACAACAACACTGACCACTCCCTGCGGGTCCTTGATGACGCCGGTGACCTTCCGCTGCGTGTCCTTGCTGAAGTACCCGTAGGGCAGGTACTTGAGGTGCGCCACGTAGCCGGCCGCCTGGCCCGCCTCGCCCACGATGTCCATGTCGCCGTGGTTGTCCACCCACAGCTTGCCCACGATTATGTTGTGCACCGTTGTTGTCACCTGAAGAAAATTATTGTGCATACAAATACGTGTTTTCTACAATTCTAAATGACGTCTTCCTCATCGCCAAATTCAATCAGGTCGAAAACTGAAAGCTCGTAATTTGGCAGCACTGTTAAAACGTTCCTTACTGTCATTATTGTTTCGGTTGTTGTTTAGTTTTCATTAAACAACATAACATCACGCCAGTAATCTCCGAAGGGTTAGGCAGAGGTGTACCTGCCTGTAGTACACCCACATTTCGCCAGTTTAATTAAAATTTAATGATAAAAATTTATGTGACTTGTGGTGACCTGTTAAAAAATTTGTTTCCTAAGTGTCTACCCTTCATAAGACCAGATTTAGTGGAAAATTATTGGCTTTACAATATTTATGAAATAAATATATTCCCTTATTTATGCAAATAACAGCAGATTTATTCAAAAAACAAGTCGCTTGTTTAGAAAAAGAAAAAAATATACATGGATAGTGACAGGTAGCTGTTAAATTCATGGACAAGTGATAGTAGTGACATCAGAAGTGAGCAAGTGGCAGTTTTTATACCCATTGCACGCGTTTCATTCAACCTGGGTGGTTATCTGAAAGGACATGTCCTAAAATGGTTTTTTATTATTCAATAATTCTAACCAGGGTAAGTTAAATATATTTGGATAGACACCCCAAAAACTAGTGGTTCTAACTATATCATACATTTTTAAAGACCTCCAATTTTGAGAAAAATCGTTTTTTATTTTAGTAAGAATTTACTCCTAAAACGAACAAACCTTTCTAATTATCTAGGATAATATAGTGAACACACCCCATAAAATAGTAAACTTGTCAAAATTGACATATGTTACTGTCATTACTGTCAATTCATTGACAGTAATGACAGTACTATGTGTCAATTTATGTCATATTGACATATTCAAATAGTAAACTTGTCAAAATTGACACATGTTACTGTCATCACTGTCAATTGATTGACAGTAATGACTGTACCATGTGTCAATTTATATCATATTTGTCATAGTTGCCATCAACAAATAAAATATTTGTACTTTAAATAGTTTATAATTTTTCTCTTAAATGGAGGGGTCTAAAAATATTATTTCGACGGTTCCTAGTTCCATATTTTGTCGTTTTTATTTAGATGTAGTTTGATACTGGTTAGATTTTTCTCGGAATAAAAAACCAACGTCCCTACAAAAAGCGGACATCTCCTTTGGTTAACTTGGTGTTAGCATAAATTTTCACAATATTATAAAAAAATATCCAATATTTGATACTACTAAGCGATGTTATAAAGTCCCATTTAGTTCGGTCACTCATTTTGACATATATCATAATATTCTTTATTTCCAAAAATTTACATTTCTTACTCCAAATATCAGGCCCTAGCCATGTAAGATCTCCCGAATTTAGTATTCATCTCACTGTAATTATAATTCTATAAGAATAATTTGATCAAACTCTATTTAAATTCGTTTACTAACATTGTCATTACGATTTAATTTATAATAACAATATGTTTCATCACATTATTTCAAGTCAAAAAGTGTAAGCGATAAAAAATATCAGGCTCTAGTCATTTACGAAATTCAAAAATACGCGGCATCCAAGCATATGGCTTTTTCATAACTCACTCAATATGATTAAATCGGTGTGGAGTTATTTGCAAACACGCCCCAAGCCGTGGTAGCTATTTTGTTATTAGCGCGGTCGCCGACTTTGCTGCGGAAACACGTGCTGTGCCAGTCAA
The DNA here is from genome assembly GCA_963680765.1 of Agrochola lychnidis. Classification (NCBI taxonomy): domain Eukaryota; kingdom Metazoa; phylum Arthropoda; class Insecta; order Lepidoptera; family Noctuidae; genus Agrochola; species Agrochola lychnidis. The sequence goes on along the minus strand of OY796868.1, from coordinate 7,397,077 downwards.
ACTCTCAGGCCCTAGGTAAGTCGTTTTAAAGATAGTTAATTACAAATTGATCTCATTACTTATTGTAAATATGAGTTTGGTCTGCCTTGTTATTTTGACCGCCTATTGGTTTTGATGTTGATTTTAAATAATAGATTTCATTTGATTTTGTTTCGTTTCGTTAGTCCCTAGACCGTCAGGCCCTAGACGTAACAGTGACTAAGGCCTGACACCACATCTAGGGACTGATGGTCATACTGTGTGATGCATGGTTTTAAACATAATACCAATGTATTTGTTGTAGAATATGGCGCCTAGAAAGAAAAAAAAACATTGTCTAAAGAGGAAATTGCAAAAGTCTGAACAGGCCAAAAGGCGATTGGAAGAAATTAAAAATGACTACACAACTAAATGCAACCAAGAAATTCAATCGTATAATTTTGGCGGCTCCAGGACTCAACATTTCTTTGCATACAGTGGTGGTTTACACAAAGGATAAAGTAACATCTCATTGCACTGTGTCGTTAAATTTATCTCACAACGCTGGAGCCATTTGGGCACATTTACAGCCTGTCCTCATAGGATTACCATCCTCTGTAGAAACCCTGCATTTTTTGGGTTACGGTCCTGTAACCCAATATCGAAATAAAACAATGTTTTTTATTTTGGGTTACAGAATCGAGGATTTCTATCCACTGGCTATGAAATACACGTGGAATTTCCATGAGGCGGGACATGGGAAAGAGGCACCAGATGGAATCGGAGCTACATGCAACGTACTGCAGACCAACTTATGAGTTGGTCTGCAGTACGTTTGCATGTAGCTCTGAGCTATGGTTCAGAGAGGTGACATTACAAACTTGTACGACTTTGTAGCAGTGCTTCGAGAGAGGTGTCCAAATATACATATCTCTGTTATCGAAAATGTTGACATAGGAAAGTTAACAAATTGATCAAGGAACATGAGAAAGAGCAGAAACCGTTTAAAGGAACTCCCTTAGTGCATCAAGTCTCGGGTCATATTTATAACCCTAATAAACTTGTCTTGAAGTCACTAAGTTGCTTCTGTGATAATGTTGGTTGTAATCATTATAACTTGGGGACTATAACGTACCAAACCAATACACAGTGGCTTCAAGTTTCAAATATTTTCACGGATTCTGAAGATGATATGCCGTTAGCAAGTATGAGCCACATTGCGCAAGAAAACTCTAAAACGAGCTATGGCAGTGGAGATTATGTTCCAGTTAAGTTAATAATGAGAGGAAAAGAATACTGATACGCCGCAATTTGCTCAAAATATGATGATGGAGAGCTGACAGTTACATTCCTTAAAGTTTGCAATGAAGATGGCACAGAATTTAAAATAAATGATAATGATATCGCCGATGTGCCTTACGAAGACGTTATAGAAAAACTGCCAGTTCCTAATCTAATCGTCAAGAGAAATACAGTATTTTACAAATTTTCGAGAAGTGAAACAAATAGTGATAAAAATAAATACGAGGTACTAGGTAGTTTTTTGTGATCTTATATTAATTAATGAAAGTCTGAATATTGTGTTCAAATTATAATTTGGTTACTTAGAACTTTAGAAGGCTGATTATTTAAAATATTAGTTTGTAAGTATTAAACTCAAAGTACAATTTGATTGTTAAGAAATATTGATACATTATTTTCATGTACATAATTAATAAAATAAATCCTGTGATATATATATGTGTATAGTTCATAGAATATGTGAACTTTGAGATAATTTGTTGTTTCAGTTGATTTTGCAATAAAAATGTGATTTGACATAATAACCGTGTGTGGCGTCAGTCCCTATCACGTCTCGTCAGTCCCTAGAACACTGATTTAAAAAAATCATAAATTTCTCTATAAATATCAAGTAAAGTGACTGGCCCTTTTAGATGCAGCAAAATAGATGTTATACCCACAGCATAGAATATAAACTGTTCTGATTTTTTACTAAAAACACCAATTTCAAAATTACGTCAGAAGTTAACCAAATTTTAGATAACCACCCATCTACGAAGCTGTATGCACCAGTTCGAACGAGAGTCATCGGCACATTGAGTTGAGTCTGCTCATAAACTTGCTGATAGATCGGCAAGTTTATGGCATTACTTCCTTTTTGTAACTCAAAATCCGAAAAATAACACTTATTAGCTGTACTAATTTGCCTATTTTTTTTTATGATGATCAAAAATCATCAAGTCGGGCTTGCAATATTGAGTCCCTTGGTCGATGATAGTTTATATTTAGGGGCTGATGCGTAGTGATAGTTCAAGGTAGGCGACGGCTACTTCACACGTAGCTTTAATGAAAAACTACCTTTGTCCAATAAGAAAGCATTAGTATTTTGAAAGTAGAGACGTGACTCAGCATCGAGGTCGACCGTGATGATCTGTTGTGTGAGGCTGGTGACAACTCGGTGCTGGCCACACTGCCAGGCGCGCACGTGGCCGGTGCCGACCCGGTCGCATATAAGCAGAGTCCAACAACTGAGTTTTGAATGTGGCTTCTGATTGGTCATTAATCTCCCATGGTAGCCTTTGTCTACAAAATGCATCAATTGAGTTTGAAACAACTTCTGATTGGAAGTAACGCTCGCCAGCCGTCATCATACAATCTGTGACTAGATAATTAGACAACGGTGAAAACATTTCTGCGGCAGATTGTATGATTCGTCATTTTGAACTGGGTGAAATAGGTTAGGTTAGAACTGTGACTAACAGTGCGCGTTTAAAGTAAAAAAATTCGCGGCAGCGACCGGCGAGCGCTACTTCCAAGTTGTATCCGCCTGTATTCCCCAAAGGTTTAACAGAGACCTATATTAAAAAAGTTTTTGTAAAATGTAAAACCTTTAAAGTAAAAAAATCTTTAAATTTTGCTAGTTGCAAATCGTAAGCCCAGCGCACTGGTTTTTTTATTCTCGGTGTTGAGCCGAGTATTGGGAATCCAACAGAGTGCATTCCAGCGCGTCAAAAAATACTCTGTAGAATTTTCAACTCTCGGCGCTAAGCAGAGCGTTGAAAATCCAGTGCGCGATAAAGAATTATCGTGGGTACGAGGGCTGAGTGGAAAATTAGGCATTAAATCCCAGTTCCACTGAAGTGAATGTATATGTATTGCGGTAGTCAGGCGAGTAGCTCCCCCTGCCCGCTCTGCTGCGTACCTTTCTCCACGTGTACTTGTTGCCGGAGCTAGGGAACATGGCGGAGGCGCCGCCCAGCGGTATGACCTGCAGGTACTTCCCCCTAAACTTGGTGGTCATGGTGAACTCCTGCCAGCACTGCCAGCCCGCCTGCCCCTCGCAGAACTGCGCCACCATCGGCGGGTGGTGGGACACCTGACCACAGACAATTTTGAATTTATTTATTTATATTATTTAGTGGCCGAAATGTAGTGAAAATGTGATAAATAAAGGCTAGTGCTGGAAGGAAGAGGAAGGCAGGAGAACAGGCAGGGAGAGTTTAGGAAAGGACTTGCCTGCATATTCAGGGAAAGGAGTTTTAAAGGATGTGCGGAATACATTGATAAAGAAATAGGTACAAAGCACACGCGATGATATAATCACACTGGATACGCATACGGCCGAAAAACATTTGGCAGTATAAAGCAGAGTAGTAGTAGTAGTTGGATGCAAAGCACAGATGAATAAAGATGGTTCACTCCGCATTTTAGGTATGAAGCTACAAGTACGCGGAGGACTCGTCATGTCGGGCCAATTCAGTGAGCGTTACTTAGTACTGTGCGATCTGAATTGCACTTTATTGTGTCGAAGCAAGTCGCTTTTTATTTAAATGATTTTGCGGAGTGAACCATCTGTATTCATTTGTGTGCAAAATGAAATTAATATTTGATGTCTACAGACTATTTGATAACCATCGCCAGTGCTAATGTTCAGATGACTCAAAGGGGATGCGCTAAAGTAGCCTGTCAAATTCATCTTTCACGAAAACAAACATTGAACTGCAATTTGCAAAAAAAAAGTGTTGCCGTCACGGGCAGGTGTGAAACATCGAAAAGAACAGCAGCGGAGAGACGGAGACATGACGTTTGCCGTCACTGCGTACGAGTCGGTCATACCCCCAAAGCGCGCTAATAGATGTTTCACATCAAAAACGTGAATTTCGCGGGCTGTTTTAGCACATTCTCCATAACAAGTGACAAAGAAATAGGATTGAGGGATAAAGATGGTCCCCTAACAATTAGATCATCCACTTGCCTGCTCGGATATGGAGCGCCAGCCGAGGTCCGACATGCGATCGCACTCGAACGTCTCGCCGAGCAGCGGGTTGAACGGCTTGTTCGTTCTGAAACGACAAACATTTGTATGACACAATGATATTTCATGTTAGTCAAACTTTAATAGTAGATTATTCACCAAGGGAATAAAGCAGTGTCTTATGTCACGGGAACTATATTTGAGTGTAATGTTCACTGTAAAGTTGCCTGGCAGAAATTCCCATTTCCATTTATATTTTCCGTGTACAATGAAGCATTTTCTTATATATACTATTTAATTTTTCTCTATGGCAATGGTGCCGATGTCGACAATTCTGCCAATGTCAGATGTGTTAGGAGAAAACGTGCGAAGGAAGGTGTATACTATTTATTTGTTAGATACATACATGTCATACATAAACTGACAACTCTTTCCTTTAATATTAGGTACTTATATAAATTATATGTATTATCCTACTAATATTATAATAGATGAAAAAAATATGCATTTGGATGTATGTTACTCATAAACATCCGAATAGATTGAATGCACACAAATATGAACAATATTTTGGATAAGACATAGAATACTTTTAACCCGGTACATGTAATTCCCATAAGATGATGAAAACCGCATCAAAAGAACAGATCACACATTTTACCAGTTGTGCTTAAGTCCCATGTAACAAGGGACGAGGCTTTTGCCAAGAAACGGGCACAAATTCAGACTCCGGGCTGCTACCAAATGGAAAAATCCAATAACACTGCCCGACCCGGGAATCGAACCTAGGACTTCATGCTCAGCAGTAGCGTTTGCAACCACTAGCCCAGCGAGACAGTCAAAACTATTTGATATACAATGATTTCCACCAAACGGCTCGCATCGTATCGGATCGAAAAGGATACTAACGGATGCGACGACAGCCGATCGCGTCCGGTAGGATGTCAACGCATAGACCAGTTGGATGCTGTAAAAGCTCAGTGTAAACTGGATGCATGTGACGCAACGCTAAATTTTTTTTTTTTGGATTCTTTGTACAATAGAGAATATAGATCCGTGGGTTGCGCCCCCTCGAACCTACCCGCTTCATTGTTCAAATCAACAAAATATGATTTTTCTATGAAAAATGCGTATTTTTTTCTTACGTTTGCACGAATAACTTGGAATCTGAGGGTTTTAGGCCAAAATCTCATTTGACAAAAGTTGTTCGCAATAAAAAAATACACAAGATATGTGGGTTTTAATATCCCGTTTTTTCAATTAACCATGTTAAAATGGCTATTTTTTATAAAAAAATCGAAGAAATGCAAGAAATTTCTCGAATTTTTTAAAGTTATTAATAATTATTTTAGCTTAACAAAACTTCAGCTCAAGTTACCTCAATTTATCATAAGTAAGCCATAAAATTTTCAGGGCGATCGCTCATGCGGCTTTTGTTTAATTGTTATGAGAAGATGGCAGTGCATGAATGAGTACTCTTATTTGCAAAATAGCTGGACACCTGAAGAAATTTTTTTATTTGCCAAAAAAAATTTGAGAGGTTCCTGGGGGGTCTATTCATCGATTCCAGGTGCTAGAATATTCATTTTAATTTTTTGGGAGTCATGGGAGTGTTTTAAAAATACTTTCAATTTGTTAATGTTAAACAAAGTTGAATAACTCTCTGAATTTAAACTTTTTTCCAGTTCTGCAAGTTGGTGTTGATAGTGCTTGAGTCAACAAAGCTATTCGAAATTTCATGATAGCTTTATTAGTTGCTGAGTTATTTACGTGTAAAGTTTATAAATTTTATAATTTTTCAACAAGTTTCTCAAAGCTTCAACCTTCTATTATTTAGATACAAACTGAACATTTATTTAGAGCAACGATAAGAACATTAAAAGCTACATGGAGAAGAGCTCTGACGCGCGCGCGGGCTCGGCGTTTCGAGCGCTTCAAACTCGCGTTTTCTAAAACTCGATTTTCTCTCGATCTATTCAACATTTTTTAGTGTTTTTTTGAAGTGAAAACTTCTTTAGCATCGTTGTGATTTGAGAGTCGATGAAACGAAAAAGCGACAGTAAAAAGAGATAGACACAAATTCATAAGATTTAACGTGGGAGAAAATGAGATAGGAATCATTATACAGTGTTTCTTATGTACGTGGTTCTCTGAAGCTGAAGAATTTGTTTGTTTGCTTGAACGGGCTAATCTCAGGAACTGCTGGTCCGATTTAAAAAATTCTTTCAGTGTTAGATAGCCCATTTATTGAGGAAGGCTATGGGCTATATATCATCATGCTAAGACTAATAGGAGCGGAGCACCAATGAAGATTGTTTCAAAATCGGGGGGGTTTTATTTTTCCTTTTGAATGCTTCCGCTGCGTGCGCTGCGTAAACGGTTAAAGTTTCGCAAAAATCATGTATGACGGAATTGTTCCCCTTTAACAAGTTCTAAAAAAAAGTCCGCGACAGCATATGTCTACCTTTTAAGGTTGGCTCACTATAACCTTTTTTATGCTAACCAAATTTGTTCTAAAATAATGCATTATTTACGAAGGTGTTTTTATAAACATGATATTATTAATCCTTATCCTAATAAATACATTATTCATCACAAGTATTTAATTTAAAACAAAATTGCCCTATACTATCACTATCATTCGATTTCAATGAATATCTTAGGAGATATCGCAGTTTTAAAATAACATCGCAGCAAAATAATTATCAAGTATTGCGCGCGATTTCCGGTGAAGGAATCGTTTACGGTAGGTAGCAATTAATAAGGCCTAGGGGCAAACATTTAAGCACGTAGGAAGAGATTTACGCCAAGAGTGCTTTTCGTACGGGCAACTATATGTTGCTCTATCGAGATCTGGTTCTGGTGAAAATCAATATCTACTTCTGCCGGAAAAAAACAAAACTAAAAATGTAGTGTACGCAGACGTACTTTAAAAAAACATTCGTTTTGAGTTTTTTTGAGAATAACCTACAATCTACATGATATAAGATTGTAAGAATCAGTACTTTTACCTAACGTTTCAAAGTTCCACTCTCTTAGTCCACGTTAGCACGGACGTAATAAAAACGCGGCGATATTTTTTTCCTGCCCTTGATTTTCAACGCTCTGCTTAGCGCCCGGAGTTGAAAATCCAGTGCGCGATAAAATCCCGCTGCGATTTTATTACGTCCGTGCGCACGTCGGCTTACTGATTAAAGCGTGATGTAGGTAGCTGATAGCTGAAATAGCTCTTTAGCGTACGTATTATTTAAAAATATAAGTAAGTACTGCGCGCGCATTTATGATGTGCAAGGCTGGGCAAGTTATAAGGGGGAATAAGATTATAAGACCCAGTACTTTTACCTAACGTTTTAAAGTTCCACTTTTACTGATAAAAGCGTGATGTATGCTGTTGCGGACTTTTTTTTAGAACTTTTAAAGAGAAACAATTCTGTCATACAAGTTTTTTTTTTTTTTCATTGAAGCCAAAATTTTTGAAGGTTTCGCTTCTACCACGTGTGAATTGCACACGTTTTTTTTTTTAATTCGGGGTAGCGGAAACTGCTGCATCGTTTTTTACGGTTCCGTAGTAAACAAGGAACCCTTATAGTTTCGTCATGTTCGTCTGTCTGTCTGTTTGTCCGCGGTCTAGCTCCGAGACCCTTAGTACTAGAAAGCTGTAATTTGGCATAGGTATACATATTAATTACGCCGACAAAGTGGTAAAACAAAATTATGAAAAACATTTTTTTTAGAGTACCTTCCCTACACGTAAAGTGGTGACGTTTTTTAGGGTTCCGTAGTAAACAAGGAACCCTTATAGTTTCGTCATGTCCGTCTGTCTGTCTGTCTATCTGTCTCAAATGAGATTTTTGCCTAAAACCCTCAGATTCCGTCACGTGCATCCACTCTGAAACAGCACCCAACTGGTCTAGCATACGATCGGCTCCGTACCGTCGCTTGCGAACGTATCCGTTTCTGCACCTAGTCAAATAGTTTCATTTCTACAGTGTTGACGTGTTCTACTTTTTAAAAATGGTTGAAGTTGACGTAGTATTGTTGGCTATTGCATTGGAAGAAGAAAATAATCATAAAACACAGAAGAGGAAAAGATACATTTGGATTGATGATTTAACTGATGGCAAAAACCGAAAGCCGAAAGGATCCGATCGGATACGACGACAGGCGAACGGAGCCGATCGCGCGTCGCCGCATACTTTCGGCTACGATCGCGTGTCGCGGAAGACGCTCGCAGTCAAGCTGCTGAGCACGGCTTGGTAATATATTTAATATTGTTTAAAGATTGTAAAATCCTTACCAATCCGTTGCAATGCGAGACGTGTGTTGGAAATCATCCTTATAGATGATTAGTAAATCAATATCATTCTCAAATAATCATCCTTTGAGCGCCAAATAATAATGTGAAGTGATGTTTGTACCTGCAAGCCGTCGTCGCGTAGGACGACACTGTAAATGCGGCCACGTACGCCAGCTGTTGCGCGGGGTCACTGAACTTAGCGGCCTGGTCGAGCACGGACGAGTACTCGTAGTCCTCTGTCAACCGCTGCAGCATCGACAGCGGCTCGCTGAAGTTCACCGGGATCGGAATCTTCGATAATTCCTTACCTGATCAAAAATATTTGTGTTTTTATTAATTAATTTGTAAAATATAACGCACTAGTGCCCCGCCCTTGCTCTGCAGAGGTGCAATTTCCTAATGTGGTGACTTGTCAACATTTCAGGGCTTTATTTAAATTAAATATTAACCTTTCAGAATAAATTTTGGAATGAATTCTGGAATGATGGTAAAACCGCAATACATTCCATTCCGTAGTTTAGAAGAATAACGCAGTAGACATGAGTTTTTGGATTTTTACGCTAACGGTTAAAATCCGATTTCAGATTTTGAAATCATTTTCCGAATCCGTTAATTTCTAAAAAATATCAATCAACCGCCGCGTACGGCACTGTACAGCTTTCCAAAGAAAACTATGCGCTTCGGGAATTTTCGTCTATCTTCGGTAATACGAATGCGCCATAATGACATCTAATATATGTATAGAGCTATGTTTACAAAATTATAGATTAACAACTCTATGCAATTTCAAAAAGGTTTTTAAACTCTCGAGTGACAAATGACGATCTGAGACCGGAGTAGTCCGACGGAGAGAAAACTTCATAGAAACGCGCAATGATAAGTGCACTAGTATGTACAAAGCGCGGTAGTACAAAACTTAGAAGCATTGCCTCTAAGCGGGTTAGTCTGTGGCGCGACGTCCATGCTAATGCGGAAACACGAAGATTAACGAAGCGCATACCTTTTTTAGTTTACCTGTAGTTAGGTAGATAATACTAACCTATACAATTCTTCATAATGGACCATAGACTGAGAGGGTAGTTGGGCTTGTCGGGCACGCGGGTCCGCCGCGGGTGGCCGTCGATCAGCGCCACCTGTGTGTGCATCACGTGTGGCTGCGGACAACAACATCAAACACGTTACATTTCTTCTTCGTTGTTTAAAAAATTGTTACAAAATATTGGTTACATCCATTCATGTTGAAATTATACATGTGAGAACAATGTAGAAAGACGTGAATGACCGATGAGTAACGTGGTGAGACGAAAATGATCAGTTTTTTATTTAATTTTTTAAGTTTTGAAAGGCTTACGTCCACCAATGAATTATGAAAAGCTGAGTAGGGACAGTGTTATCATTTTATATCCAAATCTTGTAGCTAAGCAAATTCTTAACATAATCCACGTGAATGTTAGAATTCTTGAAAGCTATGCTCATAAATATGTATCTTCATTACAATACAACTTTCATGTTTGTTTTTACTAAAGATAATAATTAATAGAATACACGATCGTTGTACCCGACAGTGACGTATAAATAATTGTATTAGTTGTTTGAGTCACTACATTCTATCGTAGGTAAATTGGCACTTTCCTCGGCATTGGTATTGACATGCCAATTCTTTCTATAAATAGCTTTTCATATTCACGCTTTTACAGAAGCATAGTTAATGATATTTACATTGTTTATCCACCTCACCGTGAACAGGACATCAACGAGAAACGAGATTACGCGGTCATAGTAAATGTACTGTCGCTACTTCAGCGTCGATATCTCGTCCTCGCTAACGTCCCGTTCACGGTGCGGTGGACAAACGACCTTAGAATTTGTCTGCTATAGATAGTGCAATGCACGAAGACGCGCCCCACTCCGCTCCACGCCGTACTAGAGTTCAGCTTACAGTACAGTAATTGCGGAGTGGGGCGCGTCGTCGTGGATAGCACTATCTTATAAGCATCACAGTTTTTAAATTTCGGATAGATATTGCGCAGCGTACAAATGATTGTTTGCCGCGCAATTTATAACATCATAGTTACAAATTATTTATGACGTTAGCAATGCGAAATATAACTTGACTAAAACCGAGTCGAATAGATATTTAGCCACAGTGTGGGTCCACTTGTGTTTGTCAAAAGCGTTATTATACGAACGGCAGCATCCATCGTTTTTGGGATGCAGAAGAATATTTTATCAAGCTGGGGTCGCGTCACTGCATTGTGTATTGTGGGGTGCATTGAAATAGCCTCTACGTGTGGCAATACTTAAACGTACGTCCGGTGAAAGCTGGGCAGTCTGCCGCTACCACTTTGCCGACTGGCTCATATTTGTAACACGGCATGACCTGCCCTCCTGCCCCCTTTAAGCGTGCCGATAATATGAGAGAGGAAATTACTATATGCTTAACAATATATTAAATTCAAAAATGTAACAAGTTTACTCACAAATACTACTATATCCTGTGTTTTCGGCACGATAGCTTCGCCTTCGGCAGTGGTTTCCGCTTCCGTACCACCCATCACACTTTCCGGTCGATCTTTGTCTTCCACGAAAATTACCTTCATTCAACAATACAGTCCAGATTAGTCTCGCACAAGGTCGGCGCACTACATCATGCGCGTGGAGTGTTAAAAGAGATGAAGGCTTTGTTAATATTCATGTTTCTTCATAAAATCGAACCAACTAAAGCAATCAACCGCTAAACACCCGCTCCTTTACACTGTAATAGCAGCATTAAGGCTTTACAAAACAGAGGACACTTTGTACATCACGTGCAGTAGCTTCCATGTTTAAGAATCGTGTGAGTGTATCTATTTTACGTAAACTGTGAACATCCGTGAGATACGATAAACTCATAATATACGACTGAGTCTGTTGTACCTCCACATCGTATTTATTATATAAACAATAATAATCTAATCTAAAAAGAAACGTAACCCGTATCGTATTAATACTGAATATATTAAAACCGGCGCCTTTCCAATTTGAAACTACATAATTATGTAAATTAATGCAATGTTCATTTTATGCGAAAAAAAGAGCCTCTATGTTAAAATGTGTTTGAAACGACTGCTAGCTAATTCTGTAGTCTTATTATTGGCATTGTATAGAACTAAGTAAACTGCTCACACATTTCTTGTTTCAAGTTGCAGGCGATTAGCGATAATATCATAACATCATTTCTAAATACTTCTTTGACTCGCAACTACGAGATACAATATAAAAATAAAGAATCAATGAAATGGTCACTGACCTGTTGAGTCTCAGTGACGGTTTCACCCTCAGACTCATCTGAACTTTCACCGCTTTTTACTTTGTTTTTCCTATTTACCTGTAAAGTTAGAAAAAGACGATGCACATGATTTACTCTGTAACAACAACTCTCAGGGATAATGATGAACTAACTTTGACAACACTATTTACTCAGAACATTTACTGTAAATCAAAAGTAAATCAATAAATGATGGTAGTTCAAGATATCAGTCACTATAAATTGTATAATTAGTACAGAAAGTTTATGTTACAACCAATAAGTTGTCTTAAGATCCCCGTGCAAGATTAGATAAAGAAATTCAATTTCTGTTAGTAAACAAATAAAGATAACATTTATAAACATTGTTTACAGCCAAATTGTATTTGTTTTGTAAACTTAACATTATCATACAAAACAGTTTATTTTAAGTACATAGTTTAAAATTGCTTCGTTGGAACGTTATATTAACAACTTGGTTTATTGAAGTAAGAACAACATGCAATTATTATTTATGTATCACATTATGTTCTCTGAATGGTAAAAGAGTCAGCTAGAGGACTTACGGGCACTTTAATTACAAATGATGTTGTGTCATCCATATTTGTGGAGACGCCTTCTTCCACGGCATCAAAGAACTCATGGTCCTCATCCTCAGTCTCGTTGCCTTGTCCCGTGCCGTTCCCACCTGCACAAAAAAACACAACATTATAATGAAAATAACATAGATAGGACAGTACATAGGACACTAGAACTGTAAATAATTCATTAATGTCATAATATTTTTTTACAATATTGTGGGTGTGTTATTTTCACCATTTCGAGTGTAAACAGAAAATACATTGTATTCCAGTAATAGATTTTATTTGACTGATTCTGCCATAGTTGAGTATTTTCTAATAAGTACATTAGATTTTTGCAAAATACTTAAGATAGCTTGTTTTTTTTTTAACTGTTCCTTTGTGTTCTACATATTTTGTAAGCAAAAATATTCATATTCTAATTGATTCAAGCCTCTATCTATTGCATTTTAATGACATGGTGACTATGCTAAACTATCAATTTAATAGTAATTAATAATAGGCTTAACTAATGACATCTCAAACTTATTCCAACAAAATATTCTTCAAACTAATTTACATTTTACAGAAAAATTAAAAGGTACATCACTTTGCTCTATCCGTGGTGTAAAAAATGTATTGACTATATAATTATAGCACCATTCTATTATATGAGTCATTTTCAAGTATTAACCTACAATGAAAAAAAAACACTATTATATGGTAAGCATGCAGTAGCTGATCAAAGCAAGCTAAACTGATTTATTTATGCTTCAACTTATCTGGCTCTCACCTAGGGTTGCCAACATTTCTTCGGCAAAATATAGTATTTTTCAAAATAAACTATAAAAGTATAGTTCACTTAAAAAAATATAGTATTTTATGGAAAAATCTAAAAATAGACAATGATATATATGTTACTTATTTATTTTCATAAAAAACTATATAAAATATGTCTAAAATTCAAGTGTCATAATGCTTTATGTAATGTGCATTTTTAAATTAATGTAAATCAAAAGCGATAAACATAATAACTTATTTTCAGTATTTTTTCAACTAGGCTGCCACTTTAGGCCTGTAGTACTGTCAGTAAATTCACTACATTCTTTTATTTTTGCAAAGATTTCATTTAATAATGTTATTTCAGAGGAGCGTTCACTTTTTTTTTGATGAAGGATTTGTTGGTTAGATTTCAGTGTTGAAAATATAGTATTTTTGCGTACTATATATTTCTTCAACAGTACATAGTACGCAGACTCGAAATATAGTACAATACTATATATTATAGTATGGTTGGCAACCCTACTCTCACCATACCTGTAGGAAATTTACAAACATCTAAGTAACTGGTAGGCAGCAGTTATTAAAAACATGCCTATACAATTACTAAACATTTTGTACATTACCCAATTCTGCAGATATTTACTCCTACATGTATTTATCAAAGCATACATTTAGTATTATCAAATTGGCCTATTCTACCAGCAAGTGATTACATACATGTTATAGTGTATGATGATCGATTCCTCACTATTAATCCCATGATATCAACTGTAAAGCTAGCCTTTGTATAGCATTCAGTGATGATGTGTTTCCTTACTTATTATTTGTTTGCACTTACCGCCCATAATGTTGTATTGTTATGGCGAAGTCAATTTAGCATTGCTCTACACCTAACAATGATAATAAATAACGCAAAGCTAGATATACAAGGCCAAGATCACAATAGACGCGTAGATGAATGTGATTTTGTTATTACTAGGCAGAACTAACACAATACTGCACTGCCAAATGACAACACTTCAGTCGCGATACACGTTAATTAAATAAACGAATAGAGAACAACCAATTACAAACTGTAATACGTTGAACTGAAAAACAACCTTGAAAATCACCAAAAAATCTGTCTACACTACAATTATATCGTTTCGCTTTACACTTTACGTACCGAATAATTATGGCAGTATTATTTTTGTTTATACATTTTTGTTATTGTATCACACACACTTCTAAAACGTTAGATTAATTTCGACGGAAATGATGTTTAATTATTTTTGTAGCCCGAAACGTAAATTTCTTTTCGATTTTTCATCCGTCACGAACAACACGTTCCGTTCACAGGTTCCGTTTTACGTTTGTCGAGAAGTGAGTGTTGCATTCCTTCCATTCATTCATTCTAACTTTTTAATGCACAAAAGAATTTTGCGTTGGCAACAATTCGAAATCGTTCTGAAACCATATTCAAATAAAAGATGCTTATTCAAAGCACCGAATGCTTTGCGGATAAGGATCGTATTATTCCGAAATGAAATTACATACAGCAGCAGGTTATGATGCGTTGCATAAACGCAACGAAACACCGCACTAAATGCAGTAGTGCTTAGCTTTGCTAAACGGGTTTTAAGATATGTGTGCAACCGTTTTATTTTCACATCATTGCAAATACGGTAACGTATAGTGAAGATTATGGGCAAACCCTGCAGGCTGCAAACTGGTTAGTCGCGCTGAAATGCGGCCCTCAGATACATGCTTTTCGTTTTTCGTCTCAATTCTCGATACAAATGGTAAAAAAACAATCCCTTAGAAGGGTACTACTGCTACGGGGCAGTGGCGGACTAACGGGGGGCGGAAGGGGCGGCCCGCCCCGGGTCTCCGGTCTTGGGGGAGCCCCAAATGCCTCCGCGTTCCCCTGATCAAATCCTAAACAAGACTTTAAAAATGTGCTTAGTACCTACATAATTTCATCAAGATCAAAAACACTACAGCCATCTAGACTTTTTACGCGGTACTAATATTCTTTTAACTTTGCTGAACGTAAGTAGGACAGCATGATGATCAGTAATTGTTGCGTTAGTAACAAGCGTTATATAAGATAGGCTTGTTTTAATCATCATATGATCGAGACAGGAACCGCTCTGATGAGTAGGCAATATGTGAGCGGGGAGAAAACCATGGTATGAGCAGATATTAAGATAATCTTGAGTCCCTGCATCGCAGTTTTCGGAGGCAATGTTTTATATTTAAATCACCTGTTAGTAAAACATTCTTAAACGAGCTTAGTGCTTGAAAAATCTGGTTTAAGGAATTGTGAAAAGAATCCAAGTTTCTAACGGAAGGGGACCTATACATAGCGATTATCGCTGTGGTTGTACCAATTTTGATAACTAAGCAATTAATCATGCAGTCTTGTAGAGTAGGTTCCTCGACTGTTACCTTTAATGATTCCTTAGCAAAGACTATCACACCATCATTTTGATTTTGGTTTCTTTTGGTATGCAATAAGTTGTAGCCAGGTATTACTGGAAGGTTATCGATGCGGTTAGCTAGCCAGCATTCTGTTAGTACCAATAAATCACAATCAAAGTTAAGTCTATGAAGGAAAATTTTAAAGCTATCTATGTTCTTATAAATACTACGAATGTTTTGGGTTAGTACGGTTAGTGACTTTTTATAATCAGAAAGGTATTGTCTGCAATCCTCAACGTCACATGTCTTTGATACAGTTAAAAATGTATTATCTATGTCGGTAATTAAGTTATTATCCATATTAAAACTAGAAAAATAAATAACGTCTATGTGATATTATTATGTTAAAATGTAACATGATTTCTGGACGGAAGCAGTATGCAAGTAAAACGACGCCATGATGAATAGAATATGGCAATAATTTGTTAAACTACTATTTTTTGTGCCGAAGTAATCAGGGGAATAAACAGGAAAGAATATATTTCCTCAATTCGTGGAATTTTTTCCTTTTTTGACATTAACGTACACTTTATGGCCGAAAATGAAACATCTCCTTTGCCGATATTTTTGTCGATCGTTTCGTATTTTATTTTCCTCCCCCATATCCATTCCATATTGTAGGTATGTATGTTTATTTAGCCTAAATAATAATTTAATTCGAATTTAAATTTCACTTGCCAGATTTTAACGAAATAAACATAAACACTTATTTAAACATACAAATGTGAACTGAATAAAAAGCTTGTAAAATTATTATTTTTATTTAAAGCTGGGGGGCCTCATTCAGCTTTGCCGCTCCGGGCCTCTGACGGGCTTAGTCCCCCACTGCTACGGGGTATTCATTAAAGATAGAAGGTAACAATCATGCCAATTAAAATCACCTCACACCCAAAATCCAGTGAGTTGATTTCTTCTACATCCTGTTGTACCTCTACAAAGGGATTGACGCGGACAATAGGCGCAAGGATGCAATTTAAAAATGCATTCATAATCACTATCAGAAATCGGAATAGACGACGTTTGAAGGCCCAAAGTAGGCATAAATCAAATTAAAAGTAGAATGCCAGCTTCACAAAATCACAACACAACCACGAGTTTGTAATTTAATAAAAAGAAGGGGTCAAACAGGTCATATCGCTCATGGAATGGTTATTAAGATCTCACGCTCATTATTATCAAGCTGGGGTCGGGGTCTTGTGGAGTAAAGATTTTTTTCGGAGTGCTAAGCAAGGAATAAGTACTCTCCCACTACATGAAATTAGACAAAAAATGGTCGTGATAACACATTATGAGAGCTAAGCGGGATAAGCGGTTTATCCAAACGGGATACGCTGCTAATGAGATGCAAGGTATTCATTGAGCTGGAACGTGTCTACCAGCAGAACTAAAACACTCGGGTTGATGGACCAATCTAAAGATACTATAGTGAAATAGTGTGCCCTAATAGTCCATGACCATAAAACCGGACTAAGGGTTAGCGCTAATTCGAATTTTCTTATATTTACTTAATAATAGTATAGACAGTAACAGTAAAGTTTTGCAATCAAGTTCTGTTCCATAAGATGCAATGCCAAGGTATCTTGTGTTTACGCTTATACTAGAGCGTGCGACTCTGTATAGATATCAGATATCTATTATGGAACACTCACCAGCACCCTAATTGCGTAACACGCGATCAATCACAATCTGGACAATTTTGAAGGATATTGCTATTCCATTGCTTCATATATTCGAAAAATTTGTCTGCTCAACAACGTAATTAACGCAAATGAATGTGGTTGAACTGTCAAAACAGATTGTGATTGATCGTGTGTTATGCAATTAGGGTGCAGGCTGTGTGCGGTACTGCGCGCAGAGACGTTCTCCAGAGTGTCATAATGCTGCGCGAGTTGTTTCACCATACCTACGCTAAAGTCTCTGCTGTTCACGGTCATTCATGTTGGAGTGCGTTTTTAATCATTTTAAGCCATAAGTTATGAAAGACTTTCCAAAAAGTCCGGATAAGTAGCCCACAACCTCCAAGATGGACCTGCGAGTCGCCATATAAAATAAAATAAACACTGACCAGGCTGTGCGGTACTGCGCGCGGTGACAGTCTTCTCCAAGTTGTCATGTTGCCGCGCGAGTTGTTCCACTACTTCCTGAAGCCTCATCTTCTGTTCACGTTCATGTTGGAGCGCGCGACTCATGCGCGCACTCGACGCTGCAGCCGCACTCATGAACTCTGAACAGGCCTGATGATGAGGGGGTATTTTACTTATATTGCCCATCCCTCTAGAAGTCTAGAGAGCCCTATAAATTATACTGTTGAACATTAATTAAGCTCCCCTTCAAATAAATAAGGAACATGAAGGTATTTGCAAAAATAAGTACAGTTCTTATAGTCGACGTTACATTAGTAACTATAGTTTGTTCAAAAAGTATCTGATGAAATTGTAAACTAACCCTGTTCAGCTTAAATTCTCACGCAAACACTAAGTAAAGAGAATTATTTAGTAACACTTTCATTTGCATTTAGACGGGTCGTGGCTAAATAATAACAGCCGCACGGATTAATCGAAGGTTTAGCTACGCTTACTGGGGTCGGTTCGTGGATGGGTGACCAACCATTACATATCGACACCTCTCCATGCCTCGGGCTGCACGTTAAGCCGTTGGTCTCGCCTGTCATACGCAGATCTTTGACAGTCTTTACCGGTAAAAGTCTAACAACCAGTCATATTAAGGAGTACAGGTGGGGACACGAGTCGTAAGCGCAGCTCGTGCATGTTACAATTTCGGCAAATGACAGTAGCCGAATGACACACGAGAGGTCTAACAGACGACGAGCATCGACTGACAAACCAATTGCGTGCAGCTCGGCGCCCCCCGGCTTCTTCATTCCGCCAAACAGAACTACTGCGCAGTGTCAGTTTGTGCTCACCACTCATGCCTTGGACTGTATCGGCTACCCGGCGTTCGATTGCGTAAACCATGAAACACTTCTGCTGAAACTAGAACACTATGGGATTAGGAATACAGCTCTTGATTTACTAAGATCATACCTGAAAGATAGAAAGATTAAAGTTCAAGTAAACGGCGTAAATTCATTGGGGTCTGAAATGGCAATGGGCGTTCCTCAAGGTTCGATATTGGGTCCATTCCTCTTTTTAGTTTACATTAATGATTTACCCCAATTACTACAAAATCAACCGAAGATGGTGTTATTTGCAGATGACACATCATTGACCTTTAAAATAGACTGACGGTCACAAAATCTTGACGACGTGAATAACTCTTATGACTTCAATATCTCTATTCTTCAGGTCTAAGATTAGTTTACGGTAAATAATTTGGTACTAAATGAAAACCAAATGCATTAGATTTAAATTACCGAATGTTAGAAGTAGCGAATATGACATCATATTGAATGGAGAAAAACTGGAATTTATTAATCAAACAGTTTTCCTGAATTGATTCCACCTTTATTTTACAAAAAAGAGAGCTGTCAGAGCCATTTATAATCTACGTCGTCGCGAATCTCTCGGGGAACTTTTTAAAATATTAATATTATGACGGTACCTTGTCAATTCATCTATGAAAATATTATGTATGTAAGAAAAAATGTACATCTTTTTAATAAAATAAGTGATAGACATAATTTTAATACTAGAAATAAAGATAAAATAGATCAACCATTTTTCAGATTACTTAAAGTACATACATCTTTTATGGGGTACTGTGTTAAATGTTACAACAAAATACCTTGTGATATATTACAATTAACGGATAGAAAATTTAAAACTCATATTAAAAGTACTCTTTGTAAACAAGCATATTACAAATTAGAGGATTATATCCAAGATAAGAATGCTTGGAAACATGCTGGTAAGCAAACCAATGGTTTAAGAGATATCACAGTTTCAAAATTAAGCGTAACTACATAATTATAGTTAACGACAACGCAGCGGTATTAGTCAATAACATTTTAGGTATGTAATCCCGGTAGTACGTTCCCGTGGGATATTTTTCAACATCCACGCGGGCGAAGCCGCGAGCAAAAGCTAGTTACTTATTAAAAAAATCATCAACGAAAATTGAGGTTATTATAAAATTAACCTCATTTGTGAAATGAAAAACATATTTATGGTGATTTTAGATTAGAACTCCGGGTTATAGTACCTAATCAAATTAAAGCACTCGATTTGAAAGTGGCACTTGAAATTAGCATTCACAGGTACATTTTCGGATTCATTTGTTTACATTTTCATTCGATACTTTTGGAACAGACCATAATACTTGTGGTTATCGTTATGACACCAATGCAGCGATAGTCTACGCAACGACTTACCTCTTGTCGGTGTGTAAGTGCACCGTGTAACTTATTTTATGAACCAAGATTATTCGTTGTATTGTAGTTAAGTTCAATAATGATAAAAACTGCACCATGAAATCTTTATAGTTTTCAACATGCAATTTATTGAATAAGTATAGAAGTAGTACAACTTACTGTATTTAATTTACTAATCATGTTCAGTATTTAAAAAAGTTTTTAATAAATAAAATATGTGCCGTAAACGTATCCCAGCACCCTAATGGCGTAACGCACGATCAATCTTAATCTGAATCATTTTGAAAGATATTGTTAATCCATTGCTTCATATGTTCGAAAAATTTGTCTGCTCAACAACGTAAATAACGCAATGAATGTTGTTGAACTGTCAAAATGAAACATATTTGTGATTGATCGTGTGTTACGCAAATAGGGTGCAGGTCCCAGGACAGGACCCACACGGTAGACATCAATCACTACTTTGCTAGTAGTGATTCACATTATCTAGACCTTTTAACAGAACATTGTGTTACGACACCAAACCGAACTATTTGTATGATCATGATCAATCAGACGTTGATTGTGTCCTAATATTTTCAAGTAATGGATGTAAAATGAAAACATCCTGCTTTGATCAGGGCATCGCTGCGTCGTCAACCGTATGGGTGCAATAAAACCCTAGGGTGGGTATTACACTATCAAATATATATGATCATAGATCTATGATCATATATATGATAGTGTAATACTCCCCTAAGGCTTAGGGACGATACCTTAGGGTCTAAGGCGACGTGTATCAACGCGCAATTTGTATAGAGGGTGTTACTAAGCTGAAGCACACTTACATTCATCATAGCATTGCATGATATCCTAAAGAGGGTTGCCCTCTCTGAGACTTGTTTCGTAGTATCCGTTGGTGGGATTTCCAAGTCAACAAGAGACCTCTGTAGAGCTGCACCGTGTCTCGCCACAAGTTCAGAACAAGTTCGCAGGTCATGGAACCTAGCTGCCAGTTCTCTTGCGATCCCACCTGCGTCCTCGCCTTCCCCCTCACCACCCCCGGCTACTACGGCACCTGTCGACATCTGGTCCTCATCGTCATCTGATTCTTGTGCGCGACTGGTGAGAAATAAGTTTTGTGATTTCACAATATTTTGGTGCTAATGAGCAGATTAGGTGATATATCAACCCATTCATTCATTGAGTGACAATTAAATTCATAATCTTTGTAGATAACAGGTACATAGGTTGTAGTGGCATTAGATATTAGGCAATGCAGCATATTATTGCCTCTAAAACATGCAAAGAATTCAAACAAACAATGTGTTATCAAGTTTGTTGACTATTCTATATTCATATCAAACAGGTGGCCAATGACGATATTTGGTGCCTGCCTAGTAACATGCAACAAGTTATGATTTTGTTATTGATTAGACACAATTCTGGGCAACTGACACAGATAACCCACGTCCAGGCGTTTCCGGCGCACACGCACACTGGCGAATAGTTGGGGGTGTATTTGGAATGAACATTCATGGGATAGCAACAATTTAAATAGTTCTGGACATGCCTTGCTTCGTGATGCCTATCGTGATAGGCAAAATGAGCCCAGACTTTATTTAATATTCATTAGTCCTCATCTAAAGGCAGTGATAATTGCGTGGATAGTGAGGCGACGCATGCCTTGCGCCGTCTGGCCGAAACATCAAGTGGTTCACAATTATGTCAATGTTTTAAGATGCACTTCACAGTAAATTAATTGCACAATTATTGACGTCTTGGCATCACCAAGCAATTAACGGCCATTCCAATTTTGTTAAAAAATTGCCTAGAATTGCATCCGTGTAAGCACAATGTTAAGTTGAAAGGAACTCTTACATTGCTTTCGCCTTGGCCAGCTCTAAAGCAGTGACCCAACTTTGTCGTTCCACTTCATCGTGAGCTCTGATATGGAAGGTCTGCGTGCCCCCATTACTGATGACGAAGGTGCAGGAGTCTGCGGTGTGGATGAGGGCACCTAGCAGAGAAATAGTGCCCCGACAGGTGTGAGCCATCTCCGCTTGATTTCTGAAATAATTTGAGTTACAAGTTTTTAACTAATATTTTGTTTTGTTTTGATTTCACACAAGATTTTTTTATACAACGAAGGTGAGCAATGAAGAACGATTTTTGAAAATTCATTGCCTACAGGGATAAATAGGGCATGAAAGTACATATGGAATTTTGTAATTTATGAATTTACAAACATAGAAGTTGGTACTTTGAATCCTGTTTATAAGTAAAAGTTAGTTGTACCATCGTTTTTGGAAACTCATCCCCTAAAGGTCCTGAGAATTTGCTGACAGGAAATTCCATTGGGTGCATGGCTTGATTGATATAAATGAAATAAGTATAACTAATATAACCGTTCTATAGTTTCTGCCTACCCCCATGGGTAAAGGCGTGAGTTTATGTATGTATGTATAATTTAACCAACCTCATCTAGAAAAAGGTAAAACTAGATATTAAAAAAAGATTGTAACTCACAATACATTTTAATGTTCTAATTTTATCAAGAATGTAAACAATCACTGTTTTTATCACCTTGGTTATTAGATAACTTCACGTTAATTATTTATTTATATCCTAGTACCTTTTTACTAGTAATGAACGGAAAGAACAGGTTTATAAATGATGATACTTAGAAAATGAATAACAGACTTTTTTTTGTTTATGCTTCTCTTTTTTATCTGCAATTGGCTGTTTAGCCATGCCTAGAAGCGGTCTGGTGTGGAATTATTTTTTGATTGCCGTTCCAGTGAATTGTTGTGAGTTCCTTTGGTTAAGTTCCAGTATGTGCCATCTTTAAAGGCATTTGATGTGGTTGTAGTCTTGAAGTAGATCTTTAGCTAATGCGTTGCTGTGGTTGTTTACTTACTAAACAACTACAGTAAAAAGTACAAAGTTTTTGCTGTAGTTGTTTACTTCTTCTCTTATGGTCGGCATTTCTAAGTATTGGTGTATTTCAGAGTTTCTTACTACTACTGCTATTATAATTTGTATTTGTTGTGTTTATTTGTGTTTGTATTTTGTTATTTGTATTTTTTTGTATTCCATTATAAATCTTGTAATTTACTGTTGGACTTTCCTAGTTTTGAAAGGTGAAAGTAGTGCATACAATATACAATACTGCCGTCATAATGAAAAAGGGCACAACTAACATTTTATAAATATGGAGAAAATTGAGTTTAAATTTTTTATTGGTTTATAAAACGTGGCTCTGTTGTGCCTTTTAAGGTTACGGCTTAGTTTATCTTGTTCCTAAAATTGTACAAAAAATATTGGCAGATAGGACATTTTTTTCTGATTCCGAATATGTATATAACTAAATTTCGGAAAAAATGTTAGTTGTGCCCTTTTTCCTTATGACGGCAGAATAGTACATTTAATGTCCATTTGAGTCTGTATAATGAAGAATCAACAAACCATGTGAAAAGTGTCTAATTAGAACTAATTAATGTTAAGAACACAGCTTCAGGAAACATCTTACACAGTACTGATTAATATAGTGAGCCATAAAAACTTGCTCACCTTGAAAAACCAGAACAGATTTAAGGAAAATAGGTAGGTTTTGTATCTTATACTTTTATTGTGGGAAGTATGAGCTGGTCAAAGGTCTACAAGAGAAACTGGCCCCGAACATCAAATTAAATAACCAGGAAGAAGGTAAAAAAAAAAACAATATCATACAAAAAGTAGTTTTCCAATGTGTATTTAATTGGAAAGTGCAGTCATCGTGTACTAGCATTGGGATTAGTTACATAAAATATCAATTAACATATTGTGTCATAACAACAGGTATCTCTATCATAGCTGCCATCAATATTATCTCATAGAGGAGCATAATGTTGTACATACACATTATGTGCCTATCACCAGAACCAAAATTATGTATGTACTGTCACTGTCAGCATACATAAAATAATGTACATATAGTACTGAGTGTATGTATAGAATTATTACATTTTCAACTATGTTGAGATGCCCTGTTAAGTTTGTATATTATTTATATGAATTGTATGGATGTTTTTACTAAATAACTTTTCTGGCGCAAGTAAACTAATTATAAATACTGCAAAAACACTGCGTCATAATATAAAAAATAAAATTAACCTGTCGGTAGGTAAAACTTTGGGGATTTAAACTGTAAGATGATCCTCTAACCTTATTGCCTCTTCATGAATTAGTTAGCTAGATGGTACAAGCAAGAATAATTAATAAATAGTAAATTACCTGTAATACGACAACAGTCCATTCGACAACACGAACCATCTTCGCTGATAACCCTTCAAATAATTTGTCCACTTGAATAGCCAACCCTTTTTTTCGGGATCTCCGGGTATGGGCTGACCCTTGGCTACGATGGCATCCGACATTTTTTTCTTAGTAACACAATTTAAATTAGAAAAACATAATAAAATTTCTCTGCCAGCCACGTCTGTCGTCGATGCAACATATCAATTTAAATTCGTTCATTCATATTACACAGATAACTAAATCGTGAAAATCTTGTTCAGTCTCTTGGGTTTGTCAAAAGTATTTAATAATAACGTCAAATAATCGTCTATTAGAGCTATAAACAAAGGACACATAATTTCGTAAACGATCATGACAAATTTGCTTCATTTAGACAGTTCAACAACATTAATTGCGTTATTTACGTTATTGAGCAGAGCAATTTTTTTTCCAACTAATGTGCCTGCTAAACGGTCGCCAACCGCGTCCCGACAGAGGTGACCTTTGTGGTTTACAACCGTGTAGATGGTGGTTTACGACCAAACTTCAAATAGCTCTGCCTGTCGCCAACCAAGGTCACCTCTGTCATGAACGCGGTTGGCAGCCGTATAGCAGGCCCTTTATGAAGCAATGAATTCGCAATCTGTTTCAAATCGAAGAAAATTGTGATTGATCGTGTAGTTCTTGTCGCAAGTGCAGTCAACTGCACATCAGTAGTTGCAGTAATTTTGTAGGCTATTTTCGTAGTGAGTGCATGCTACCACAGATGTGTGGTTGACTATACAATATAAAAAAATGCCAAAACAGTTCGTTTTCCTAGCAATTTTAAATAATTTTCGTCGCATTTCCTTTCGGGTTTTTTTTTGGGGGGGGGGGGGCAAACCTAGACTAGCGCTACGCTAAAAGAGGTGATAGATGCACGAGCAAGTACGCGTACTTATGGCTTGGCGACCTTTCTCGCCCGTGTGTCATGCTAAGTATGTGTACTTTAAAACCGCTGAATAAGTTTGAAATTTTGCTCGTAGCCTGCCTTGGTTCGTAGTTTCGTACGTCTGTAATCGCCGCGAGTCGCGAGCCACCATTTTGTATCGACATTTGTATAATATTTATTTAGTTCGGTTCAGAAAATTTGAAAACATCGCGATACAGTGTGAGCAAGCTTCATGTGTGTCACCGACGGCGAGTCGAGTAAGTTCCCAAACATATAAACCGTGTACTTGTAAACGCTGTTCCGTGCACAAACTGGCCTGCGCAGGCAAAACTGTGTTGAAGCTTGTTCGTGTGGTAGGCCCATTAAGTTCGCATGTCTATCACCCACTTTACAGTTTCGGATTTCAATGTTTGACGATGACGTCACTACTCTATTTTGTTTGTATTGGCAACATTGCATTGGAACGAACGAAATCATTCATGCATTGACAAAATTAAAAACAATGGTTCTCCTTCTCCGTCAAAGTTACGTTTTGGTTAGCAAGGTTGCTAGACGTTTTGTCCAAGGTAAAACCTTTCACGGTTTAATTTTAAAGGATAATATTGGTTTTAATTAGAAATGGGTCTGTGTTTTTGGTTTTCTGAATTTGTGTTTAATGAGTTGAGAGCGATATTAGTTTCTTTCGATCCTGTTATGAAATAACTATGTCACTATTAAAAAATATATTATTATTAAAATCGAAATGTTGATGTTGTTCTAGGCTCATTTTTGTCCAGCACAATGGGTAGCTCATATTCAAGATCTTATTCCCCTAACAGTGGACAGTGTCCAACTGGTCCCGGAAACAGTAAGTAACATTTCGTACAAAAAATAAGTAAAACAGTTTCATAAAAACATTAAGGAATTACAGAAATATTTTTTAATAATCTCAGTTTTAAAAACCTTGCATGGCCCTTGTTCTCATTGTCCCTATGCAGACAAGTTCCTTGAAACTTTCTATCATTATGGTATAAATTATAAATCTTGTGCGGTTACTATTTCATTGATCAGTTTGAAATTAAAATCCCACCACACCATTTAACTCTAACAAAAAAAAAAAAAAACGTAAGTTTAAGGTCTGTAATTTTAAAAATATTGCTTTAAAATTTAATAAAACAAATCTCAGTGTCAGTGGGTCGTCTTAGGGGCTTTAGTATTTTTTTTTTTATTTTACTGATTCATTTATCTTCATGCTTGAGCATGCTATAAATCAATCTAGCTATTAAACTGGATGATTTATTTACTAGCCTTCAGTAACTGAAGTAATTGAATTTTTGTAAAAACTTCTACTATAAAGTTCACCGCAGTTCCTACCGCAGTCCACTGCTGGACATGATGTCTTTCAAGTTCGCCAGCTAAATCACTACATAGTATAAAACAAAGTCGCTTTCTCTGTCCCTATATCCCTATGTATGCTTAAATCTTTAAAACTGCGCAACGGATTTTGATGCGGTTTTTTTTAATAGATAGAGTGATTGAAGAGGAAAGTTTATATGTATAATAACCCGGTTTATACCCGTGCGAAGCCGGGGCGGGTCGCTAGTAATTTATAAACCGAACACAATAAACTGAATGAATCTATACTAATATAATATAAAGAGCAAAAATTTGTTTGTTTGTATGTATGGGGTGATTTCCATAACTACCAGTCGGATTTGAAAAAATCTGTTAGCATTGGATAGCCTAGTTCTTGAGGAAGGTGTCACATCGCGCTACGACCTTTAGGAGCCGAGCAAAAAGAAAAAAAGTCCGAAAGAACGCTAAGCCAAAAGGAAGTAATAGCGCGGGCAGGCGATGGGATGCGACGCGGTGGGTCGGGGCCCGAAATTTCACGCGGACAAAGTCGCGGGCAGAAGCTAGTAGCCAGTAACCTTAAGCCGACGTTAGCACGGACGTAATAAAATCGCGTCAATTTTTTTTCGCTGGATTTTAACCACGCTCGGTTTAACACCGAGAGTTGAAAATCTACTGCGCGATAAAATCCCGCCGCGATTTTATTACGTCCGTGCGTGCGTCGGCTTACTCCCCGCCATAGTAATTTATTGTAATATGCTAAAACAAAAAACTTGTTACTTGGTACAATTTTTACACAATATTTGAGAATTCAAAACAAAATTCCCCAATATTTATTGGTTTGGTGCAGATGTAGTGGCTATCAACGTCAATGGCACATCATCGCCATAAATAACGCGGTAATTATTCCGATAATTATAGCGAAAAATCGAGTGTGCCACACTTGAACAATCAACGTCAATGCTCATTTGTCGCCACCCGAGGTCCCGAGCTATCGCCAAAAGCCAGACATAGCTGTTGCTATGTCTGGCTTTTGGCGATAGCTCGGGACCTCGGGTGGCGACAAATGAGCATTGACGTTGATTGTTCAAGTGTGGCACACTCGATTTTTCAAATACTGTTGTATTTGATCACTTGTTTGAACATGAGAGGGACGGGTGTTTGGGTATTTGATCACTTATTTCAACTTTTACATTCCGTGTCGGTTTTGCGGGCGCAAATCAAAGCGTTAAAAGTGCTAATGTGTGTAGCCTGCAAGTTCGGTTAGGGATGCAAGAAGTGCCAAAAAAATCAAAATCGTTTTCGATGTATCGAAAAAAAATATCGATATGTCGGTGAAATTGTCTAAAAAAAGTTGTTGTTTATAGTTTTTTCCACAAGAATTATATGAGACGATTTCTTTGGTGGTACGGAACCTTTCATGTGCGAGTCTGACTAGCACTTGGCAGGTTTTTAGTTCGGTTAAATTAAAATACTTAACGAACGTATTCATCTCAAATTAATTAAAAAACCTAAAAGTTTTTATATTTCATAATGATACTGTGATTTACAAAGTTATTTTTTGCAATTGCAAAGTAAATCGCTCGAATCGGCGTTTTTAATATTTGTTGATTATATACAGTATAGGCGGACGGATAGACAGCGGAGGCTTAGTAATAAGGTTCCGTATGGCACACTTCGGGTACGGAACCCTAAAAAGAAAAGAAACACGTTATTGACCCAATACAGCGAATGTTAAAAAAAAATAAAGTAGGTAGTCTACAGTATTTTTTTTTGCACATGTAATAAATAATGACATACACTTAAATAATAGGTATAGGTCGTCCACAAAATCGTCATCCATCCTGTTTGTTGTCTATTTGAGAACTGTGAAGCGAACGTACTGCAAAGCATGTCTGGCAGCCGGCAGGTAATGTGCGTTAGAAAAACCGACACTGAATGGCAAAGTTGAAATAAGTGATCAAACTTTGCTCAAATACCATTCACCCGTGCCTCACATGTGTTCAAACAAGTATTCAAACAATTGTCCAAATAAATGTTCAAATATTGTTGCGTTTTGTCTGGTGCCGTCTAAGCAAACAAGTGTTCAAATGTGTGGGTAAAGTCTATCAAAGTGTTTGATCAAATATGTGACTGTCTGGCGCCCGCATAACGTTAAACGCCAATGTGAATGCCGTTGTCAAATTCTCGCGATAAGTTGTGCGTGTAGCCACAACTTATCGCGAGAATTTGACACGGTTACGGTTAATGGTTACGGTTAACGTCCATCTTCGCGATAATCGACGGCGTTTACCGTTGGTGTGGCCCCAGCATAAGCCGACGTTCGCACGAAAATCCCGCCGCGATTTTATCACGTCCGTGCGAACATCGGCTAATGCGCGTGTTCCATGTAACGCACATCGACGCCAACGGCGTGTGTTCTGCTTTGAAAAAGCAGCACTCATTGCAGCGAAGGCGTGTGCGTAGGCCCCTTTAGACAACAAATCAGTCTATTAGGATCAAGTAAATCGCTAGGGGCTTCGTCGACCCATGCCTTACTGCAAAAAGATCATATTGAACACATTCTTTTAATTTGACCTTGATTTTCGAAACGTTTGACATTGACCTTGACCTCAGATGTTGTTACAATCTAATATTCCAACTTTTGAGCATATTTTGGTTTGCGCTTGACTTTTGGGGCTGTTGACCTTGACTTTGAAGATGTCATTGACCTCATTATTGCTTAGAAACTAATTTAGACCTGCCACGTGAACTTCCCCACCCGTAATAGATTAGTGCGATAGTGGGAGCACTATCGCACTAATCCCGAAAGAAACTTGGCGATTTTTTTCTCGAAACCTAGGGTTTTGCTAGTTTTGGGGTTTTCGAAAATACTCTAAAAAGGGTAGGGTATATAATACCAAAAAAAAATGGCTACTTAAAAAAAACGCCGGTCCATTAAGTAGGTATAGCTTGTCTACTCTGAAATTACCCGCCCCACTACCGCATTAATTACTCCATTACCGTCTGCGTAAGCTAAAGTTCGCACGGACGCAATAAAATCGCGGCGGGATTTTATCGCGCACTGGATTTTCAACTCTCGGTGTTAACAGGGGCGTAGAGAATCCAACGCGCTGGGACGCACTCTCGTTCCAGCACGTTGAAAAAACACACTGTTGGATTTTCAACTCTCGGCGCTAAGTAGAGCGTTGAAAATCCAGTGCACGAAAAAAAATCGCCGCGATTTTATTACGTTCGTGCGAACGTGGGCTTTGTCACGTAAATGCGGTAGGGGGGCGCGTCATTTCTGAGTGGACATGTCGTGCGTGACACAATTCGGAATAGGTAGACATGGAATTGATCGGGCCCGATATTCCTAACTATCGAAAGAATAATAAATGATGAGTAGTATTTCCGTACAATGAGAGGTCGGCTTATACTGAAAATGTATAGCTTGATATGTTACCGTGTGAACAGCTGGTAATGCGGACGTCAAGTCTAACACTTACCATACTATTTAAAATGTTTTGTTTGACGTCGCTATGACATCGGGTAAGAATATCTAAAATGTATGAAACATTTTCATGACCTACTTGACCAAAAATGACCGCTGCCTGTGGCGACCGGCCAGCCGCCAATGGCCGAATTGTTGATACTAGGCTAGCATAGACCTTTGATTTTTTTTTTTTAAAAGGGGTGGCACTCCGGGAGTGCTGACAGAAGTGAAAACTTGAACAAGGATCGCCTTGGTGGAAGAAAAATACAAAGAGCACAATCGCGTTTACAAAACCTTTAAAGTAAAAATACTTGCATAGAACATTGATCCGTAACGTAATGTAAATAAAGAGCACAATCGCGTTTACAAAAACGAGGTGTCGTCATGGTGTCGCGAAATCAATGGTTTAGTCCCATCTCAAAAATGCCCAACGCGCCTAAAGAAGTTTTCACTTCAAAAATGTTTTCGTCTCTTATCAGGTGGAACAATATCGCGGATGGAGTCAAGTAGCAACTATGTTGAATCAGTTGTCTGCAGGGAAGATGACCTCAAAGACAATGAAATGAAGGTTTTTGATATTGGAGAAGAAGGCAAAGTATTGCTTGTGAAACAAAGGGGCGAATTCAGCGCAGTAGGCACAACATGCACTCATTATGGTGCCCCGCTCGTCTCTGGTGCATTGGGAGACGGCAGAGTCCGCTGCCCTTGGCACGGAGCCTGCTTCAACATCAAAACTGGAGACATTGAAGATTTTCCTGGCTTCGATTCGTTACCTTGTTACCAAGTTACAGTCACGGAAAAGGGAGAAGTAAAGGTAAGAAGCATGTTTGACAGCTACTTTACCATGAAGACACATAGACGTATACAGGGTGGCAGGGACATCGACGCGAAAACTGTTATCATGGATTCAGTACATGATTCTGAAAGCCCCTGCGTTGAAATATTTCGTCGGTTATTTTAAAAAAATAGCTGTTTCACAGAAAAGTGCAATACCTACGCGGTCAAAATGTATGGAAACGCAGTTTTTTTTTCAGAATCATATACTGAATCCATGGTAATAGTATTCGCGTCGATGTCCCTGCCACCCTGTATTATTAAATTAAAGATTTTAGAGTCGTTTCGAGGTCAGCTTCTGCCCAACAGGTCCCTGAGTCGTACTGAATTTGTGTAGCCAACACATGATGAGTTTGCCTGTAAACAAATCCACGATACTGAACTGGAGGAATCCTAGTGTATTTTCCCTTAAAATGTGTTTTTTGAGAACAGCTTGCATAGCGTAAAGGCTGTGAACTTACATCAATAAAATGTGTAGAACTAAACAGATGTCGCGGTCGTACAAAGTTGGGTGGAGGTTGCAACGCCCGAGCGGAGCGAAATAGAGGTCGGGCATTGAGGCCGCGTGATCAATAATTAGCGTCGTACATGACATGACAAAACTGAAGACAAATATTAACTTTTTTTACCTGTGTAAAACCCTCGATAAAATCTTAAACCAAAAACGAAACTTTTCAGTAATACATAGATATTACAAAATATTGGTACATACTGACCAAGGTGAATTGAGTAAAAGAATGCGCACGGCGCCTTTCTCCTCAAAAGAACAATGCAGAAACTTCAGTTTTGTTGTTTAGTGTCTACCTCAAGTTGTTCC
Organism: Agrochola lychnidis; assembly: GCA_963680765.1. Lineage (NCBI taxonomy): Eukaryota > Metazoa > Arthropoda > Insecta > Lepidoptera > Noctuidae > Agrochola > Agrochola lychnidis. The sequence continues at coordinate 7,365,499 of OY796868.1, read as the reverse complement.
TCTGGGTTGGCTCTCAAAGCATGCACCGATTTAACAATAACAGCGTTGAACAAAATGTCAAAACGTGACGGTTTTGCATGCAATTGCTCATTTCTGGCATTTAGTCTTTAGTGCCTGACCCTGAAGGTGCCCGTGGTGCCAGCGACAGTCACTTGTGTCTGAATTACCTCAATTTTTACGGCCAGAGTGAGAGTAGTAGCTACAGACAGAGGTTTACGACCAAGTATAAAAAGACTTACAGCACACAGAGTAGTCTCAACCTCAACTAAGCGGCGAATTTGACGCTGAAGTTATATTACTAATTTGTCGCACACATATCAACATATTTAGACCTAAATAATGCGCCTAGTTTAGCACTTAATCGGAAAAGACTGTACGCTTCATGAATCATGACTAACGTGTTTCTTATCTTCCTTGAGTCCATGGCTGATGATCTTATCTGCACAACTGCATGTAAGCTGCCCTACTTGCTTAACTAAACAAATTACTGTAAAGCAGGCAAATAATTTTTCTTCTCTATACTGATCCAAGAATTGCGTAACACTCTCGCAATGCTAATCTTGGAATCTACATATTTTTTCCACCCAACGCTCTATTCCCTGTCCTAGTTCTTCCAGAGTTCCAATTTAGAATATATTCAAATAATGTGCAATAAGACGAGAGATGATGTCATCCATGTCACCTCGGGCTAGGATTATTATCCTTTGCTGAATACTGATGTATAAACTTGGTTTTATTGAACGACAAGATTACTTTATACGTGTTACGTGAATTTCGCTGTTTCTGTTCATAACTCTGCGCCACCCCTTCGTCTATTCATCTTAAGCCCTCTGTACAAGGCACTGTTTTTCTTCGGTACGGCGTATAAATCGCGCCGTAGAAAAGAAGTGGCTGTCGACAAGCTTCCAATAGTGATCCATACAACACTAACGACCCTGCTTACACACGGCGCATAAACTAGTTTTTCACGGCAAGAAAAAAGGGCCTTACCCACCGTGACTCTGATTTACCTCATACTGTTAAATCGGATAGTATTTGCAAGTGACGAGTGTGACGACCGACGTCTCCGGACTCCCAACCGTAAGTCAGGCTCACCAACCACTGTATTAGGAGTGGCTAGAGAGGCGCCACGGCTTGGGCGAAGCATCGCCTTGTCCTCGTGGAGGCGATCTGCGGCAAGGATCTCTCACGTCCGGCCCTGGTCCACGCCATGGTACGGAGCGAGAGGGCATGGGAGGCCGTCACCTCCTTCTGCGAAGCAGTAATGCTCGCGAAGGAGGAGGCGGAGCGCATGAGGGAAACACTTTCTGAGACGTTTTTCTAACTAGACTAGCTTCAGTGATCTTTAATTTGTCACCCTATAATCTTTCTTTCCAAATATCAGTATTCAAAGTACAACTTTACCACAAGGCCACCATTACACTTTATGGGCTACTTTTCAAGTACATGCTTCAAATAAGTAGTTTTAGATTCAAAAACATGACTGGTAACTTGCGGCTTATAAACAAGCAGCGCATGCAGTGGTGGGATTCCATATAATATATGTATACTGTCAATTTGCGATGCTAAAAGCATTCTTCCTAAAATATATGATGACCGCATCCTTGGAAATTTTAGAGTCGCATATCTAATGGTTATGCTAACTAAAAACTGTTTAATTGTATTACAATTCGACCCGCCCGACAGACGAGCGTATCTACAGCACTTGTGCAATACTGTTAGGTCTCTATTGGTTAGATTAGCATGCAGTGCGCAAACGCACTTAGGTAATGTCTTTGTCCGTTAAGAACACGCCTGCCAAACAAGATCCTTGGTATATGGATATGGACCTTCAAATTGAAGATAGGAATATAATGCTATTAAAATAAAAACCTGGAACACCCTCGCTCTCGGGGGTTAACACGAAATGTGTCAGTATTTGCGGAACGCTTCCTTGAAATGAAATGTAATTGTTTATTCTGTAAATAGGATATCGGAATCACTTTTACGCGTAATATAAAAAATAAGCTAGATGAGTTCGGCGTTTCCTATCTGACTATTTTGAGAAGAAAGGCCGAAACAAACTCGGTCCCAGTCTCTTTTAAAGTCCAGATATAATCTTGGTCAGGCCATATGAGGACCATGTAGATTAGTGTCTGAAATGGTCTTTTGAGGAAGGAACCACACGGATTTGAGTGGACCTGTCCAGTCAGTGCAAGCATTTATCAGTATAGTCCGTGCAATCCACGAAGACGCGCCCCACTCCGCGATTACTGTACTGTAAGTTGAACTCTTAGTACGGCGCGGAGCGGAGTGGGGCGCGTCTTCGTGGATTGCACGGACTCTTATCGTGGAGCTCAACTCAGAACTTAAGAAGCTCAGCTCGACGAACAATACCAAAGAAAGGACATTTGGGTAGGCCGCATAAACTACTCAAACTGCCAGACCATTACTAAAACTAGCAGAAAAATAATAATAATATCCACATAGTCCTCACATTCACAATAATTAAAATAATATTGCGCACTGAAACATTCTGTAGCGCCAACAGTATGGAATTTGGTGTGGACAAATGTGCAGTCATGCATGTAAAGCGAGGGGAGATTATGGAATTCGAGGGGACCCAACTCTCGGACTCCATACACCTTAGATCCCTCTCCTCAACCGAAAGCTATATGTATTTGGGTATGTCGGAAGCGTTAGGCATCAACGTTGCTGATATGAAGCAATCGTTGAAGGAGCGCTTCTTTGGTCGGCTTTTCAGGTATTAAATAGTCTTCTTTCAGGCGGAAACAAGGTGCGCGCCTTCAACGGTTGGGTCATGCCGGTTTTGATGTACTCTTTCAGTATGCTCAAATGGACTCAGACCGAACTCGACGCCCTGGACAGGAGGGTCCGTACACTCCTGACCGCAAACTGGATGCATCACCCACGTTCATCGGTGATGAGACTGTACATCCCGCGGAAGTGCGGGAGTCGAGGCTTTTTAAATGCGAAGACCCTCCACAAACGCGAGGTGTGCAGCCTCAGGGAATACTTTCTTAAAGCCGATGTGGGTATGCACCGTGATGTGGTCGCAGTGGACAACGGGCTCACCCCGCTCTCCATGGCTAAAGAGAACTGGCGCAAACCTGTAGTACTTACTACAGATGACCGCAAGGAGGTATGGCAAAGCAAGGCGCTTCTATCGGGCTCTTCATGAGCCCGGTGTAGATTTCTTAGCGACCGTATCCTGGCTACGTTTCAGTGACCTATTCGGGGAAACCGAAGGTTTCGTCTGTGCAATTATGGACGAAGTTATCTTGACGAATAACTACCGGAGACATATTATGAAAGACGGTACGGTTGACGTGTGTCGGGCATGCCATCGTCCGGGTGAGTCCATCAGACATATTATCTCTGGTTGCTCGCGTCTAGCTAACGGCGAGTACTTGCACATACATAACCAAGTAGCTTGGATTATTCACCAGCAACTTGCTTTGAAATATAAACTTGTGAACTCGTATGACTGAGGTACCGTATTACAAGTATGTGCCCGACCCAGTTCTCGAAAATAACCATGTCACGTTGTACTGGGATCGGTCTATCATTACCGACAGGACTATTGTAGCAAATAAGCCAGATATAGTAGTGATAGATCGATTAGCGCGCCGCGCAAATGATAGTCGATGTTACCATTCCACATGACGATAACCTCGTGAAAGCTGAGAAAGAGAAACAAATAAAATATCTCGACTTAGCACACGAGGTTTTTGACATGTGGAATGTGAGCTCGGCTATCATTGTGCCGATTGTCGTAACGGCTAATGGCCTGATGGCCGAAAGCCTCGACCAACATCTCTCGAGGCTTTCGTTAGGCGGTTGGATCAAGCGCCTGATTCAGAAGGCAGTACTCCTCGATACGGCTCGCGTTGTGAGGAGGTTCCTGTCTCTGCAGCCCTAACCACCGGTTGTTTGGACCCTGCTCCCGACACCGGTGGACCTGAATTTATTTTTTATTTTTTTATATGATTTTTTAATTCTTTTATTTTAAGAAATATTTAATAATGTAACTTATTAAGAACCAGAATGAATAAACAAAATAATATAAAACTTTACAAAGTAATCATGTCATTTTGAATACAATTTTCAACAATGTCAAAGTGTATGTATATAAAACTGGTATATGCTTGCTGTCTTGTCTGCCCCTTTCTCGAGTAGACCATCGTCTTTTCTGACACACGCCAGCGCACTTACGGTCGTGCTCGTACCTATTCCAGCTTCTTGTCTACTAGGGCCATAATTCTCCGCACAGACAGGCGGCTTGCTTAGCACCTAGAGCCTAGTGGCTTGCATTCCGGTTACTTGCTAGGTGCACGGTGGCCGCACTGAGAGATGGTTTCTGTCGCTAGGTGCCTGAGCCATTTGCTTTTGCCACGTTGACGAGATGTCACTTTCAAAAATAGCTCTAAAACTTCTTCAAAAAATTCATTTTTAAAATATTTTCACGGCCTTATTCATCATGTTGGGTTCATGACATAAATAAGTCATGGTCAAGTTAGTTTAATGTTCTATATAAACAATTGCGAAATTTTGACGAAAAATTTTACGAATATTTGCGTATGACCAGAGAAACATTTGAACTACGACAGTATAAAAGAAAAAAAAAAGTAAAGTTAAAGGAAAATTAACTCATAGTATCCAAATGAGTTAATTTTCCTTTTCATCTTACAAAAAGCATATCAGCCGAAGACCGACTAGTACAAGGAAAAAACAATTCTTTATATAAAATTGTTTATGTAACTAATCAAAGCCGAATCGTTCTTTTGCATGAAGTATATTATGAATTAAATTTTGTTCAGATAAATTCAGTAGGTACCCTAATTGTGTAATACACGGTAACACGATCAATCACAATCTGTTTCGATCTGAAACCGATTGCTAATCCATTGCTTCATAAGTTGGAAAAAAAATTTGCTCAACAACGTAAATAACGCAATGAATGTTGTTGAACTGTCAAAATGAAACAAATTCGTCATATGCGTTTACGAAAATAAGTTACGCAATTAGGGTACTGGACTTGCAAATGATATTCCACTGATTGTTGATTGTATATATTCGGTACAGGAATATGCATCACTGGTACTTACCGATTGTTGAATATTATTTTTCTACAGCTTCAATTTCAGCCAAAATTAATTCTTGAATCTTCGATCACAACCTTTTACGTTTACGCCTTAAGGTGATATATTGAAAAAAATGGGCTTTTTCTTTATCGTGTAACTTTCAAAGTATTTGGAATAGGGATTTCAAATTTTGGTGTATGATTTTTGACTATATGATCTAGTATCCGGAAAAAGGAATACACGATACAATGAAATTTTCTCGATACAAAAAATTTGCAAAGGTCTATCTATTTTTATCTTTTTTTGAGTATCATGGCGCAACGCTTATGAGTTATTCAATGGAATTTACTTTAAAACATAGAGAGTAAGCGTTTCGAGTTTTAAGAAAAGCAGTTTTTTTTTAAATAATACTTTTCATTTACAAAAGACGGCATTTCGTTTTGGCACATACGTTGTTTTATTCCGAGCGGACACACATTATCGTCATCTCTTCTTTCGCCTATCAAAAGTATTGTCATCACTCTCGTTCACTCATAGATCAGTCGCCCGATGGGGCTCATCGACGAAGAATCTATGTCACTTTTTTGCAAATCGGTGCGATCAAATTTACGTGATTTAAAGAATTTTGTTTACAGAAAAAGTTAGTACTTCAGCAAGTTAAAGTAATTATTGAATGCAATTAGTGTTGAATAGGTATTTAGACTGTGTGTGTGTATTCTTGTGAGTCCTGCGAACAATATAACATTATTTTTCTATTATGATTTCGTGGTGACATTTAAATTATTTATAAATATAGAAAGAAATATAAAATCAAAACTGAACAGTACCTGCAACGTTTGGAGTGCACAGGGCTATCAATGAACTCATTTTACAGGAATTCAATAGCAATAAGATGATGATAATAGTGAGTCGAATTCTCCACCTTCACTAAAGCACAACCAACACAATCTATTCCCGCTTTTTAATGTATTATTGTGTAAGCATTTTATTTTCTAAGAACATCTATTTTTATACCTACAACTTTTAATAATCTTTTATCTAAAGAAATAGGCTAAATAAAATTCGTTTTTAGGTTTTGAAATACGTCAACAGTACATCAATATGTCAAGTACTGTCACTACGAATCATAGATCACAAAAAAGAAATGGAGTCGCATTTGAATTGTAAAAAAGGAGAGTTTTTACCCGACTACGGCAAAATCAAAGGAGGGTTATGATTTTAACATGTATGTATGTAACAGGCTATCAAATGCAAAATAAAATTCAAGTCAGACTAGTCGTTCCAGAGATTAACGCGTTCAAACAAACAAGAAAACAAACTCTTCAGCTTTATTATTAGGACTAGCTGCACTCCACGATTTCACCCGCATAAGTCCCAATCCCGTGGAATATCGGGATAAAAAGTATCCTATGTCCTAAAGTCTAAACCAATTTATCATCACTGTAATATTTTCAACACAATGTATTTTGTTATGAAATAAATTACTTATGATTATGACTTAACCAGGTCATGGCCCTTTGCCAAATTTCAAATATTATTCCCTCAGAACTCTAAAAAAATCAAGCTTCTAAGTCAACGCAATAAAAAAATACGGCCCTTTATGTGGCATATTTTGATAATCGCAAGTAAATCAAAAACTACAGGGTACTTCCAGTTGACCTAGAATTATGAAATTTTAGCAGGAAGCAAGGTCTCACAGCACAGGTAAAGGAAAAAGTCCAAACATTGATAATAATTTGCAGATTTATTACATAAAATTTTTTTTCTTGCGATTACAAACTTGCATTTGAAATTGGAGAATTGACCGTGACGTACCTATCGATGTATGGGAGAACATGTTTCTCAACTACTAAGTTAAGTTTTTTTTGGGATAAATTCATCCCAACTACGGAACCCTTCATTGTGCGTGGTCTGACACGCACGTGGCCAGTTTTTTTGTATGTTTGTTTGTTACGCTTTCATGCAAAAACGGCTGAACGGATTTGGATAAAATTTCGCACATGGGTAGACTATGACCTGGGTATGTCCTACATAAGATACTTTTTATCCCGATATTCCCAATGGATCGAGACTTACGCGGGTGAAATCGCGGCATACAGCAAGTATTATACAGGATGTCTCAAACGTAGTGGTCCAAAGGCAAATGGGGAAAAGTAGAGGTGGCCACCCATCATTTAAAAAAATTAAAGTTTCGATATTCTCAATAGTTCAGAAGATTTCACTAATTTAAACATTTTCAAGAAACTTTACATTTTCATTTGGATTTTTCGGCCCTGTGGACAACATTTTCGACGTAGCGAGTTTAAATCGTAAGTACGAAAACGTAGTGGGAAAATTGTTTAAAATGTTATATTTAAGATATTGTGACTATTTTTTATTGTGCTACTGTTTGTTTTTCCTTAAATAAATAAATAAATAAATCTGGCTTAAAGATGCCTTGATAGTGTAGGCTGGAAGATTACGTTCCTATTTACGTTTAGTGTGGCTCTGCAGCACTTCAGATTTTATTTTTACTTATCTTTTCTAATTTTTCATTAAACTTTATCGAAACTTTCTAAGCCCAGATTTAAAAAAGTGCACATAGCACATAGCTTTAAAAGTACCTTAATTATTAATAGTTAGACTGGGAAAATTTTACAAAGATAGCTTAATGAAAACCTTTAAAAAAAATGGGTTTCATAAAATGGTCGAACTACCCGCAAAACTTTATGCTCTAATTTTACCGAAACATCTCAGAAAAGCGTTTAGTATTAAAATTTAACATATTTAAACGTGTTCGTGTTCCTTCGGTACATGTGTTTAATTATTAATTCTTTTTTTTTTACTTTCGCTGTTGACCTTCGTAGGCCTTCACAACTTGTGTTGTCATTATCAAAAGCCATCATAGCCCATAATCTGCCTATAGGCATTGGGCATGGGCTTGTATCTACACTATCAAGACATCTTCCAGCCATTGAACTCGCTACGTCAAAAATTTTGTTCACAGGGTCGAAAAATCCAAATGAAAGTAAAAAATTTCTTGAAAATGGTTAATTTTCTGAACTGTAGAGAATATCCTAACTTTTAAATTTTTAAACAATAGGTGGCCACCTCCACTTTACCCCATTTGCCTTTGGATCATTACGTTTGAGACAACCTGTATACAGGTTGGATTTTTGAGATGGGGCAATAAGGGCAACTACCATAACCGTTGTTGCTACAGGAAAACGGTCTTAGAAGACTGTCCTTAACTTTTTAAGACATTTTGATCTGCATTCACAGATTTCGAAAAAAATATTAGTCAGCAAGAAAATGGGCAGTTTTCACAAAAACTTTTTTTGATGCCAATCGAACCTGTTTCTTTTATGGAACAAAAAACTTAAGTGGCCAACTCAGAACCAAGTCAGAAATCGCAAAAAACTTTTCCCATACGTTTTGTGTGTGGGAATGTCACTCTGTAAACAATAAATATTTTTGCTGATAATTAAATATTTTGTATTATTTGTCTACTCCATAGTTCGCAAAATTTCATAGACCGAGATAAATTATTGTTACTTAGCACGCGCTTTTTTCTTAGATATGTTTCTATCTTTATCATGCACTTTTAGTATGACAGTTGTGCGACAGTGACAAGAATAATTCTTAGCCAAAGCCCATGCTAAGTAACTAACGTTTTCAAATTCCGGTCAGTTATTTCGTTAGTTCCACTTTTTGCTACTGGTTCAGATACGTTTGTGGCAGCGCGACGATGTGGCGGCCAACCATCGAATATAGAACCGCCACTCCCCGCGTGCGGGGGCAATAAGCCACGCCCACCAAACTACTATTTATTTTCAATATAGGCCCTTAATGGATAATTTCCATATAAGACAAAAGACTCAAAAAACTGATATTTATAGTTCTTCTCGAGAATCTCAAGCTTCTTCTTTTCTATTTCTAAAAGTTGATCATTGTTTTCGGTTTTGTTCATACGAATTTTCTTTCTTTGTGATGTTTGACTATAACTTTGAGATTCTAGAGTATCACTTGTGATTGTTTCTGAAATAGAATTAGTCTGCACAGAACCAGTACCCTAATTGCGTAATACAACACAACCACAATCTGTTTCAATTTGAAACAGATTGCTAATCCATTGCTTCATATGTTGGAAAAAAAATCTGCTCAACAACGTAAATAACGCAATGAATGTTGTTGAACTGTCAAAATGAAACAAATTAGGCATAATTGTTTACGAAAATAAGTTACGCAATTAGGGTACTGGATTCTGCAGCTCCTCTAATGTTGTGTCGGTTATTTATTATTATAGAATAAATATCATTATTCTCTGTACTTTCAGTTTGAATCTCTCGGAACTCTTGCTCTAGTTCTTCTTGCTCTTTAAAAACAATTATTGATCATAATACTGCCACGTACTTTTACATATTTTATCCACTCTATGGCTTATAAATTTTTCAATATTCTTTAAAAAAGACGCTCTCAGATTTTCCATCTTGCTTTTACTGTTTTGACAGCAGTTATTAACAAACACGTTATGTTGGAGTCGGCTTCCAGTCTAACCGGATGCAGCTGAATACCAGTATTTTACATGGCGCGACTGCCTATCTGACCTCCAGTAAGACTAGTTGTCAGACTTTCGAGCTTCTGACGACCCGTAACAACTGTTAACTAAAGATTCACGAATGACCGCCGGGACCAACGGCTTAACGTACTTTCGGAGGCACGGAGGAGTCTCGGTATAAAGATGGTCACCCATTCACGGACCAACCCCGGCAAGCGTAGCTTAACCTGATGGATTGATCCGTGCGGCTGTTGTTACATAGCCACAAGCTCCTCTTATAACTATGTTATTAACAAACACCAGCAGTTATTATATTGTTCAAGTATTTTAAGTACCAACATTTTTTTTTTTTATATTTGGCTATTGGAGAATCCTATAGGTCTCTTACTTTTCATTTCCGCTAAGGTCGCACTACAGTTTCTGAAATTGTAAGCGAGACATGCAATATTTTGTGGAGTACCCTCAATGTACTCCACAAAATGTTGCATGTCTCTCAGTGCAGTGTACTACACTGAAAAACGAAACATGCCAATTCCAACGACGGAGAATTGTACGAAATTGCTGATAAGTGAAATTTCCCCGATTGTATTGATGCAATTGATGAGAAACATATAAAGGTACAGTGTCCATGTAATAGTGGATCTTTGCCCTATAATTACAAGCAATATTTTTCAATTTAACTACAAGCTGTAGTTGATGCGGACTGTAAAATTATTTTAGTAAATATCGGAGCAGAGGGGCGTCAATTAGTGCGATGCTGGAAATTTTAGAAGTTCATCTTTGTTTTACATGTAAGAAACGAATGGCCTCAATATTTCATCGGAAAAAGAAATTCCTAAAACAAATATTAAAATACGATTTGTCTTAGTCGGAGATGCTGGTTTTCCACTAATGAATTATTTGATGAGGCTTTTTTCGCTAAGAAATATTGAGAACACAAAAATTAATTTACAACTACCGACTCTCAAGAGCTCACAGAAGTGTAGAGTGCTGTTTTGGTATAACGGCAGCAAAATGGAAGATTTTGCGGAAAGCTATTGAAACCAAGGTCAATACTGTTATTTCAATTATGAAAGCTGTATTCATTCTACACAACTTTGTTATGATGGAAATTCGATCAACGTTTCAACAGGACATGGATTCTACTATTACTAGTGCACTAATATCCACCAGGACTCAATATAGATTTTCAAACTGCATTACAAACTAGAGACATTTTGTTGAATTATTTCAACAGAATTAGATCGATTGGCAAAACAACTAATTGCCTGAAAACATAATCCAACGCCATAATGTATATTCACAGTGGTGCCGATTCTTGTACACCGAACTAAACTATCACTAAAATTCCTTACTTTTGACTATGAAAATCTCAAAGCTATTCTGCAAAATAAATTCTCTAAATTTAAAAATAATTTTGACACATCTAAATCGAATTTGACAATCGCGACTCCACACGTGATACCTAACCACGTGATTTTTTTAGAGCCGGAGGCGCGCAGGGGGGGGCAGCCTCGACGTGTTTTATATGGATTTTTCACTTTTTGTATGGTAAATAAGAAAAAATATTACCTACATGTAGAGTGTTAGGGGTTTAAGAGTTTCATAAAGGGTGTCGAAATTTTCATTATTTTTGCGATTGGACACACCGTTTTCGAGATACAAGCAAAAGAAAAAAAAAAATTTAGTACTGTTTTTTCATCTGAAGTCGAGGTGTTGGTGTGAATTTTAGTTCATGACAACCAATTTTATTCCACATGTTTTTAGTCGCGATTAAAAATAGTCATATTTAGTTAGATAAATTTTAGGTTAATAACGTCAAATTCAGAATAGCAAAATTGCCATTTTCACTAAACTAATATCTCAGTGCCATCTTAGTGCTGTCAAACTAAAATTTAGTTAAGTTGTGTCGCTTTAGTCTATTTCAGAATGGGAAATCGTCGTTTGACAGGAATAAACTAAATTTTAGTGATTTTTAGTTTAGTTTAAAGGCATTTGTGACAAGAGAATCGGCACCATTATTACATTGAGAAGTTATTCTCAATGTAAAAAAAAATCTCAAACAAATCACTTTTTAGTACTTACCATCTTTTTCTACTTGGACTGCTACCTCTTCCATAGTTTCTTTAAGACAGTTAATTGATTCAGGCGTGACCTTGCAGAAATCAATTATTGTTATAATATTTATGTTGTTTTTCCTGTAGTTAGAGGATAAATTAGCTTAACTATTTGTATTTCTTATATGCTAACTTGGTCAATCTTAAGAGCGCTGCGCCCGCGGCTCGCAACTACAAATCGAGACGTTTGCAAAATTCGTTCGGAATATTGCTATCTCTGTTTGACAACAGCAGGCGGGCGGCGGACGCGGTGCGCATCCGTGTGTGTGTGTGACTGGATAGATAGCTACTTACCATTCATTCATAACGAGTCGACGGCATTTATATTTTATTATTAGGAATTAGGTATGTTCATTACTTGCTTTATTTCTGTTGAATACTTTGGGGAATCGTTAGTATATGTACAGACTAGTAATGCGTTTTTTGGAAATTTCTTTACAATGCCAATATCTCAATGTTTTAGAATATCTCTGGATCTAGGCCTTGTAGAGAAAATCTAGTAGATATGAAATGAAATTGTTTATTCTGTAAATAGGATAAGTATCGGAATCACTTTTACACGTCAGATTAAAAAAATCGGTACCGCGGTAATCAACGCATTGATGCCTTTTACTCCACGGTTTCGGTAAATTGCGTTACAGTGTCGCGAAATCAAAGGTTTAGTCCCATCTCAAAAATGCTCAACGCGCCTAAAGAAGTCTGAAAAACTTCCAAAACCTTTAAAGTAAAAATACTTGCATAGAACTTTGATCCATAGGTAAATATAAATAAGGAGCAGAATTGCATCGAGCGTCGAAGGAGCGAGTAGCCGAAAAAAATACTTTGAAGAAAAATACTTGTATAGAACATTGGTACGGACCTTATCTAAATAAAGAGCACAATCGCATTTAAAAAAAATCTTCCAAAACCTTTAATCCGTAATGTAGTATAAATAAAGAGCACAATCGCGTTTACAAAAAAAAAAAACTTCCAGAACCTTTAAAGTAAAAACGCTTGCATAGAGTTCTATGCAAGCGTTTTTGCAGTACCGGTATAAGAAATACCGTATAGAAAATGTCCAACACCGGGATCCTGGTATGAGACTATTTTTTTACTTAATATCGTTTTTTTATTCAACAACTAATGAGTTAAGTAGTAAAAAAGTGTAGTAGTAGTAGTTAAAAAGCACACAAAATAATAAAAAACTGCTTTTTAAATACTAGTCACTTTTTTATACAACTTTAAATTGCAAACTTCTGTTTCTTGTGTTTGTCTTCTGTTTGTTTGTTTTTGACGTGACAACGTCTTATAAATTGGTTTGCCGGGTGACACTTCAAGAAACTGCGTTACGCTCCGCTCACGTTATGCGCTCACAATGAGAGCGAGTGAGAGGCACGCGTCCCTTCCACTCGGGCATGGTTAGCCCGCCTAAGAGCGAGAGAGACAGACATAAAAAGTGAAAGGCACGCGTCCCTTCCACTCGAGCACAGTTAGCCCGCCTAAGAGCGAGAGAGACAGAGCGAGAGAGAGAGAGTGAGAGAGATAGGCATACACACCGGTTCATGTCTTGCGCTTCTATTTCGCTTAGGCGCCTGCATACAAGTTTACACGTTGCCAGTTAATTGTAAAACAATTGTGTAGTGATAATGTGAAGGTAGTTTCGTCCATCGCAACAATTCAAACAGCAAAGGTAAATAATTTCAGACTGATAATATAACATGATGAAATAAATGACTAAGACAATGTTGCGGTAGTTTTCAATCAAAAAAGTAGTATAAATCGTTTCTCAACCAATAATAATTTGTTTAACTTGAAAAAATGAGCGCGACTTGCTATGTAAAAAATTGAAATAACAATGTTTAACCTCGTTTGTATAAATTAATGTTTTAAATATAATTCTTTGTATAAATAAATGTTTCTTCCTACTATACTTCCTAATTATTTTACCACTCAAAGTCGTTGTCACGTAAAACTTTCGCCCGTATACCGACTTTACAGGCAACCAATTTTTTTTTTGTAAATTTGAATAATCAGTAGTATCTATTTAAAAAAAAACAACAACAATCAATCATCTCTCTCTCTCTCTCTCTCTCAACAAAAAAACACAATCACATAAAAATCAGTCAAAATTGTTCATCGTGTTTTTAAAGGGGAAGCGCCAGGGTAGCTCGCAAAATTCAAATTTTCTTACGTAAAAAACGTAAGAAAATTTGAATTTCAAAATGCAAAAAGCAAAAAGCATTTTAAAAATAAAAACCATCAAATACCACGGCGCTTATTTTCCAAGGGGCTTATTTTCCACGGCGCTTATTTTCCAAGGCGCTTATTTTCCACGGCGCTTTTATCCCACGGCGCTTACTTTCCAAGGCGCTTTTATCCCACGGCGCTTACTTTCCAAGGCGCTTATTTTCCACGGCGCTTATTTTTCACGGCGCTTATTTTTCAAGGCGCTTATTTTCCAAGGGGCTTATTTTTCACGGCGCATTTTTTTCACGGCGCTTATTTTCCAAGGCGCTTATTTTCCACGGCGCTAATATTCCACGGCGCTTTTTTACCACGGCGCTTATTTTCCACGGCCGGTAAAAAAAATAATAAAAATAAGAATAAAAATATATAAGTAACTAATATAAAGATATATTACTGCAGCGCCCTCTAGTGAGTTATTACCGTAACATCTATTTAAGAACTATTTATGTCCGCTATTCCGTGCGGCGTATTTTTGCCAGAATTAAATACGCGCCTCCGCGCCACGGGAGAGAGAGTTTGGTAATATGTCTAATTATGATTTTCATTTGTCATCAAGGCGCTTATTTTCCACGGCGCTTATTTTTCAAGGCGCTTATTTTCCAAGGGGCTTATTTTCCACGACGCTTATTTTCCAAGGCGCTTATTTTCCACGACGCTTTTATCCCACGGCGCTTACTTTCCACGGGGCTTATTTTCCACGGCGCTTATTTTTCACGGCGCTTATTTTCCAAGGCGCTTATTTTCCACGGCGCTTTTATCCCACGGCGCTTACTTTCCACGGCGCTTATTTTTCAAGGCGCTTATTTTTAGCAACGCGTCATACGTCCAGCCATCCATCAAGGACTCGTCCATCAAGGAACGCTGTCCCAATTTAGACACATTATTAAAATTACGTGTTTACGTGTTTAATTACGCGTTTGTTTTACGTGTAATAAATATTACACGTAAAACAAAAAGTATTTTAATAAAACACGTATACTAAAAGATCAATAATTTAATTGTTTTCAAAATGGTGAAGTTTTCAGAAAAAAACGCTTGATAGATTTTGCGTCATTCTCAGTTTTTTATCCGCGTTAGACATAACTATACAAATTAATTTCACTATTTAATATAAACATAATCAAAATTATGCCTATATTAAAATATTAAGAAAATGCTCTTATTTAACATTTTTTTATTTTCAAATTTAGTAATTAAAAAGAAAAGATGAAGATGACGTCTAAATGAGTAGTGACGTCATCTTCAGTATGAAATCATTAAAAGTCGGTTGAACAAATATGTAACCAAGGAAAACGTTCTCTCTACCTCTATGCTCGTAGGTAGAATGCTCAGTAAATAATTATACGCCATGTCAATATACATCTCTCGGCCGCCTTCAGAACTATCATAAATGCCCAATTCAACTCTTACAATAGACTCTATATCAGTGCTGCAGGGTTAACATGACAAGTGCGAGAACGCTCTTTTTCTCGTTTTATCGGAATTTGTCGCCGTTGTTTTGACGTCATTCTAATCCCTTACATGACCGCAAACGGCGAGTAAACTCGAAAAAGGCACTTTGACTCAATTTATGCATGGAATTATGTACTTTATTGAATAAACGTCTCTCTTAATTATTCTCTCTTTTAATTATTTATGATTAGTTTTTTGTGTAACCGACTTTTTGATTAAAATTAAATCATTTCTTTGGCATGCTAAATTAAAATACAAATTGACGGAAATTAAAATTAGTGGCACCTATACTCATTAGATAATCACCACAAATGACAAATGGGCCGACGATTGCAATTTGACAAATCGAAGTTTAACAGTCACCATAAAGTCCATGACGTTGCAAATTTTGTTAATCACCAGTCACCAAAAAGACTGGCGTTCAAATAAATTGGCAGGTGGAGTTGATTCCGCTATTATAACCATAAAATTGTTAATCACCACCCTTAGGAAATAAACTGGTGATTTTAGTACCTAATTATGTTGCGAATATTTAATATTACCATACAGCTATAATCCCTAGATTTCGTTAATTTATTTATTTAATCACCATAATTGGCAAAGTGACTGGAAAGTAATAGTCATCTACGTGGTAGTGCACCGGTGTACACCCACAATTAAAAAAATAATATCATTTTGTCTTTTTGTCTACTCTTCTCGTCGTCAAAATCGAGGACGACTAAATACGACAAAATAACTGATTATCTCGTGTTGAACTGTCAAAAATCGAGATAAATAACGTGTCATGTTTGGGTTTGTTGACAAAACATCAAGTTTGACAGAACGAGTCAAGTATTTTGTATGGCGTAGCTATCAGAAAACGATAACACTACGAAATAGACAAAAATTAGTCGCGCGAGCGTGGATAATTATCGCGTGTGTCATGTTAGGCCTGCTGGAAGAAGCATGGGTCCTAACTTCCCTTTGAGTTTTAGCTTCTATTTCTGCCTCCAGTTAGTAGCACAAGTAGTAATGAAATGTAACTAACTGTCGAATTAAAATACGCAGTTTTTAAAACTATAAAATCTAATCACAAAAAAAAAAAAATTATAAAATTGGTTGGAAATATAATGTGTAGGTAATAAAAAGAAATTGTTTCACTGTAGTGTCTACTGATAAAATAAAATCACCAATACCGGTATCCCGGTAGTGGACATTTCAATACCGGTATTGAAAAAGTCAAATAATGTCCGGGATCCCGGTATTAGCCAATACCGGGATCCCGGTATTGAAAGCCCTACATAGAACATTGATCCGTAACTAAATATAAATAAGAAATAAAATAGTCTTGCGAGTATTTCGGATCGGCACTTGCAAGTAAATACCTAGTATAAAAACCTGGTCCTATAATATAGCCCTCGTTCGCACGGACGTAATAAAATCGCGGCGAAATTTTTCGTGCACTTGATTTTCAACGCTCTGCTTAGCGCCGAGAGTTGAAAATCCAACAGTGTTTCTTCAACGCGCTGGGACGAGAGTACGTCCCAGCACGTTTGATTCTCAACAAGCCACCTATACCTGGACTACCGCGTTTCGGCCGTGTGTATAATTTATATGTTTCTACGACTCGCTGAGGGTCTTTAGACGCATAAATAGGTACCTACCGATTAATATTACTGATGAAACATAAGTACTCGTTTGTCCAAATACGGATGTTTGTAAACACATTTATGTTATCTGAAGATAGAAAGAAAGAAAAGATAGAATATTTTTTTTTTTTTTTTTCAGAAACACGTGTATACAAAAAGATAATTAACTCGAGTAAAACAATCAAACAATAGATTTAAATATAATCACGAGCACAAAACAGAAGTAGTCGGCAGCTGCTTTAATTTAGTAAACAAATAAGCACAGTAAAGTACCTATATAATATACCTAATCTTATAATACTGACAAAAAATACCCCGAACGAATTCCAACTGATCACGTTGCACTAGTGTGAGTGCCTGTCGGAGCGATATACAACTACAGTGAGCAGTACGACCACGCACACATTGACAAATTATTCCTTGACGCGATGGCAATACTAGCATCGAAAAATTATGATAAAGGACATCACCCACGTTCCATATATTTTTGGACCAAATTTGAAAATGGCGGCCAAAGAAAAAAAATACGATATTCTGTTAGAACTTGTTCTCCTTAACATTTTTTATTATGGCACCACAACTGTGAAACCATTGCCCTCGGATTTATTTGAGTTCAAAAATCTTTATTTTATACATTTTCTATGAAATTAACTTTATAAAAAAAGAACTAAATTAATTTTATAAAAAAAGAACTATACTGCTATAGCATTATAATAGTTTGTAAAATATAATAATGAGAAAATACAGCCTGCCTGTAGTGGTTTTTTATTGTGGTATTTTGTTTTTTGTGGTATAGGGGATTTTCTAAAAATAAAAATACAGTTGTATCTTACGTTCAATTGTTAATGAACCCTTTAATTATTTCTAAAAGTACATGTACGTCTTACAAGTATGTTAATTCATAACATATGGTTAAATAAGTATATCGTTCTCGTCTGGAACTACAATAATGTTTTCTAATCCCAAAGCCGGGGGTAATAACACCTGTAAATGACGAGCGTAACTCATGTACCATATTATGCACATAATATGTGAACAGCACCCAATCGTTCTTTTTCCTATTAAGCACGTGCAATAATAGTGACGGATTGCACTTCGACCGGATGATGTTCTGTCTATTACAATGTAGGTATAATATTGGCGAGCTCGGACATGTCGAGATTGCAGTCGTCCTCGTATCATCCACATATCTGATCCTTCTAACTCTTCCAAGTGTTCATCTGCCATTTCATTACTGAGCTCAATTGAAAACGATCCGTTATGGAGGATATGTTCACCATAGTAGCTTTTGGCTTGTTTTAATTGGTATACGCCAAGAGCAAATAATAAGAGGTAATCTTCACTCAGCCTCGGAAAATCTGCAAACTCTGGCATATCTGCTGTCATTAGGGTGAACTGAGCTCGTCTGCGATTATAATTATGGTGATTAACTAGTTCTGCTAATACATTTGGCGTATTCATTCTTTCATTTATGATCTCCAAAATGTCTGAAGCATGTGGATTATTTTCGATTACAACATGGTATTTATTTAAAATGGCGGCTGCAATTCTGAAGTGATCAAACATGTTTTTAGCGGCTCTATTGTTGTATACATTTCGCAATAGCCGAAAATCTCTTTTAAATCGGCCGTTCACTACTTCCACTACCCAACGACAAATCGTAATCAGCCTTGATTTGTTTGCTTGATCTGTCGTGAGTTGTGTTTCATTTTGGTATTTTGTTGCTGGCATATGTGGTATGTAACCACAAGACTCAAGGTTTGCCACAGAATCGCGAAATCCACGGTCCAAAATAAAAACATCTCCGGTCCTAAAAAACCAAAGGAATGCACTGTCTACATTTCTTATCGTAGCATTCGTGATTTCTGCGTCAGACGTAACGGCAGCATACGGTCCAATTACCTCAATAATATGTCCATCGCAACAAACCAAGAGGAACGGTTTCAGGAGGTTTCTGTATTTGTGATGGCTGTAAGACTGTCGCTGAAAAAAGTAATTGCTACTTTTTTGCAAATATATGTATGTACCATCACAAATTGTTATCGCTTTCCTTTCATCTTCGAGACTCAAGGGGTTCCCGAATAGATGGTTTGGTATTAACTTGTTCCTTTGTGCAACGTTCTCGCGTGTTATGTGATCAAAACCAAGGTTTAAGGGCACAAAATCCTGTAAGAGCGCATCGCGTCCAATCTGCAACCACCTTTGGAAGGTTGATTCACCACATTTGAAAATGTTTGCTAGTCTAGCATTGGAGTCTCCAGTCCTCAACTTAACTAATACTGCCGCCAAAATAGTATTTTTTTTATTAAATGACCTCAAGCTTGACAAACCCTCCATCAATTCGGCAAACTGGTCTTGAAGTATTCCGGTCCAGGTATGGAACTCGTCCGGTGCCATATTTTCATATTGTTCGAAGTTAATGTGGTCTTGAGTAATATGCCTCTGTAATGTTGATACTATGTCCATTATTTGAACAGCAGTGAACTCTTCTGATGAGCTGTCTTGTAAAGAGAGTAAACGCCAAAGATTTTGCTCCATGTGTTCATTGCATACACGTGTGATTTCTGGCACATAATAACTGTACCGGCACAACATACGAAACCTTATGTTTTCGGGTATCCGACGACGAGATTCATTTAAACAATGTTGAAAAATGCAGCTATTTGAGGTATTCGGTGCGCGAAGAAGACCAGGCAATTCCAACGAAATAGGTCTTGGATTTGGATTTTCGACTGGTACATCTTCTTGATCAACTTGTTCTCGCATACGTCGTTGGTGCGTACGTTCAGTTCTTTGCCAACACGGACGGCAAATGAATTCTGTAGCCGCCAACTAGAAAGTAAAAAAAAACACAATAAGTATTTAGCAGACAAAAATCATTATCGTGAACAGCCCTTTATGAATAATAGAATTGTCAGGTAATAAACGCTTCAAAGGATTATTGCGCTGATTGAAAGCATTGTGTTTTCAAGGATGCATACCGTGCTTTGTCTGTGTCGGACTGGCCGGTTGGCCTTGAGACGAAACGGCGAAGTACGTGTTTAAACATATTTTTTTGGCATTTGACAGTCAATTAATGTAATACTGCACCCTGTTTCTTTTCAATAGAAGCAAACATAAATCGGTCTTTTTGACAATGTGCTAATACAGGTTTTCTCATATAATAATAATATACATAACATGGACATAAATAAAGGGCACTGTTTTCTTACCTGTCGAAGTAGCAATTCTTCTATCACTATTTAGGAGATATCAAGGTGATCGCTTTCACGAGAACTCCAAGAGTATCTTCGTCGATTCTCTGTCGATTCACGACACAAGATACATAAGTCCGCCATGGCTCACTTTAATATAACAGTTTAAAACTCAACAAAAACAATAACAAGGCTACACGTAACAGTCAATAATAAAACTTAACAAGGATGATAACAAACTAAAACAACAAAAACAAATAGTATATAGCAGGAGCTAGCGAAATTCACACAGTGCAACGTACACGATAGCTTTGCTTTCGGAACTAAATAAAGTAACAGTTGTAATGCGCGGAGCGGGGTGGGTTGTTTAGCGGGTAGGGGAGGGGCATCACACTGCGTGGCAGCAAACGGCAATTACCTGGAAGTTTCAATTCAAGCTAAATCCTTTGTTTTGACAATTCATGTTACGAAAAATGCGTGCGACTTTTAACTCAAATAAAACCGAGGGCAATGGTCCCACAGTTTTGGTGCCATAATAAAAAACGTTAAGAAGAACAAGTTCTAACAGAATATTGTGTTTTTTTTCTCTGGCCGCCGTTTTCAAATTTGGTCCAAAATGGATGATGTCCTTTGGATGTGTTCCGTAATACAAAAAATGATGAATGAAAATTTAATGTATTTCCATTTTATTTTCGATAATTTGTAACTTGATAACATAAACTATGCTTCTACGGAAACAATATTACAAATATTGTTGTTTATAATACAGAAAAAACCATATGAAAACATGTCATTTACGCTGTAAAAATGTACGAAATGGAATTCGCTTACATTTCATTTAAAGGTAAGTTTTTGAAAATCAAAAGACGTAGGAGCCTAGATAAATACTGTCTCAATCCGAATATCAACATAATATGGTGGAAATATGCTCAAATTGCAAATGATTGATGTACTACGTTTGTATGGACAATTCATACGTCGCCGCATTCTTAATTTACTTTTTTAAGATAATATTTACATAATATAAAGACACAGACTTAAATCGTCATCCTGAGGATGCCTCGTTGAGAGGTGAAACACGCATTTCTTTCAGGGTTTTTTATGGCTCTTTAGAAATAGCTAAGCGGAACAGGTTACTAAATATATCCACGTCTATTGTATTTTTTCTTTAAGACAACTGCATTTTTATGGAGTTCATTCGCTGGATTCCACAGAGGTTCCCTTTTAAAAACTGATGCAATTAATATTTCATCCATTTTTTTCTTCTAGAATGCCTCGCGCCTCGTGAGAAAAACCAACACGTTTGTTTACTTCGTTATACGCTAATGTTGGGGCTACATTTTCGCGTTATCACGAACTACCCCGCGTGCTCTCTCGCACACCGCTCGACGTCTCGCTGCCTGAAAAACAGAGAGCGCGCGAAGAACGCGCGCACTCACGCTAAGGACGTTCGCGACAACGCGACAATGTAGCCCCAGCATAAGCGACTAGCTAGGCGCCAAGCGCGCAGTGCGGCCGGTCGTGAACATTCTAGAACGTTCGTTTTACTAAGCTACTCGCTAGGCTCTAGGCGCTAAGGAAGCCGCCTGTCTGTGCGGATGTAGCCTTAATGCTACCACCAATTAATTAATTACCCAAGCATCTACATGCTTGGGTAATTGGCGCATGCTGCTATTCGATTAAATAAAGCAAATTACATATATCTATATTTTTGTATGTAACGAATAAACTAAAAACTACTGCACCGATTTGAAAAATTCTTTCAGCAATGGATAGCTACATTATCAGCGAGTAACATAGGCTATATTTTATCCGCGTATTCCCACGGGAACGGGAACTACGCGGGTGAAACCGCATGACGTCCGCTAGTGTATTATAAAATCGAAAACAATCACCTTAATGTAAATGTGGAATGACAACACGTTTTAATCATTCTAACCGACTTCCAAAAGGAGGAGATTCTCAATTTGACAGTTTTTTTTTGTATATTTGTTACGCAATTACTCCGCCAATTATGAATTGATTTTGATGATTCTTTTTCGTTTGGTCGGTCATATTTCAGAGGTGGTCTCATATAAATTTTATTAACTTTGCTTGGGTAGTTTTTGAGTTAGCTTAAATAATACGTATTTTTTCCCACTTAGTATGTGGATGATATGATAAGTTCCTGTCACTGTTATTTACATAGCAGGTAGCATCCGAATTTGTGTGGAGTAGGTATCACAACTAAAAAAAAAAACTACTTCCAAAAAAAAAAACACTACAAACTGAAAAATAACTTTAATTTCGGAAGTCGGTGGCAAAAAACCAAAATTCAATGTCAAAGACACCGACTTCCGAAATTAAAGTTATTTTTCACTTTGTAGTGTTTTTTTTTGTAAGTTGTTTTTTTTTTTGTAAGTTGTTTTGTTTATGTTAATTGTTTTTTTAAATTTATTAACTGTCTTTATCAGAAGATTGATAGCGGATATAATTATGTTTGATGGCTCTGATAGTGGACAAGCCTATATTTGCAGACAGACATCGTTGGTCAAGGACTCTGATAAAAATCAGTTTCAATTTCGACGGATCGGAACGTGTAACGTGGGTTTTTACCACTTAACGGGCATACTAATAATAATAAGGTGCATGCGCATGATTGGGTATATTTTGTGATAATTTTACTCTAAAAAGATTAATTTTCGGTGATAAGAAATCACTTCTGATTTGCACTAGATAGCCAGCCAGTGGCTTCTGAACTTATGGACATTGTTTTTGTTACCATTTGGGCAACAAAAACAATGTCCATAAGCTACGGCCACATTGTCGCGATAAGGCGAACTATACTTCGCGCGCTCTCTCTCGCACACCACTTGACGCCTCGCTGAGCAACAGAGAGCGCGCAAAGTAAAGTTCCAGCCCCAGCATTATAAACAGAGAGTGCACGAAGTGTAGTTCGCTTTATCGCGACAATGTAGCTGTAGTAAAGAACCGCCCATCGGCATAGGTACATTTTTAATTCGTTTGACGCTTTCTACGACAGTCACAGATCACTATGAAAGAGAATCGCCCAGTCCATTTAGTTCTAAAAACACATTTGTTAAACTTTCCGCTGACAGTCTTTCCAACGAGTTTATTTTTTACCGATTTCAACAAGGGGATTCTACTACCAGGTACGTAAATGCCTTAAATAACACTGGTAAATTGAACACTTGGAATCCCTCCGCAGTCGATTTTCTCTGCAACTATTTGACAATGAACAATAACTGAGAAACAGACACAGAACTTTAGAAACGCAATGTTTCATTCAAACCAATTACCACAATACCAAATACCTACTGTGGTAAGTACAGTCAGCCCCCAAAAAGCTGTATACACGGACAAGGAATCATTTTATTGTCAACAAACTTTGTTCCACGACATTGTACCCACCGTATATGTACAAAACACAGTACAATTTAATTTATATATTTTTTAATTTATGCAATTTATTTTACCATAACCATCTAAACACCTTAACAATTTTCACAGTGATAGTTCCAGAACAAGGTAAACAAGACTGACAATGTCATACGACGTGACTAATATCGAATGACACGTCTTTAACTTCGTTTAATAGAAGAACAACAATTTAATTTTTGTCCTGTTCATTTCATGCGTGACGTCACTGACGTGACGATCTCCCAAAACTGTATTTTATCCTTCTTCTGTAATTCTGTATGTCACCGTCGTAGATCTCATTCTATTTAAAAAGATACTGGTATATAGGAAAATGAGCAAACTCTACTCCAACCCGGTAAAATCTGTTCAAGGAAAATACTGTTGTTATCATTATGATTGTGACACGTCTCAATTATTAATAACTAGCTTTTGCCCGCGGCTTCGCCCGCGTGGATGTCGAAAAATATCCCACGGGAACGTACTACCGAGATTACATACCTATAGCTGAGGAAATGTCATTGACTAAAACCGCTGCGCCCGCGTTGTCGTCAACCATAATTATGTAGTTACGCGTAATTTTGAAAATGTGATATCTTTTAAATTATTAATTAAATGGTGTCAAGGTATATTTTAATCTAAATTAAATACCCAATTTAAATAACTTATTTTTATTGGATAAGGATTAATACATTATAATACCGGTCAAAAAAGTTTTGGAAATAACAATGAAATTTTCATCAAATTCTGAAAGATAATAATAGTTACTGTGGGTCATCCTTAGTAACTAGGTTGTAGAGGTCAGATAGGCAGTCGCTCCATGTAAAATACTGGTATTCAGCTGCATCCGGTTAGACTGGAAGCCGACCCCAACATAGTTGGGAAAAGGCTAGGCAGATGAGATGATGATGTGGGTCATCCTTAGAAGATAGACATATGCCATCACGGACTTTTTTGTTGAACTTTTTAAGATGATCAATACTGTAGAACATAAATTTTATGTAACTTTTACGATTTCTGCGGCGCACGCCAATAAAGCTCCCAGTCGGCATAATATTTCCGACTTCTTCAACAATAATCGTCAAACTTCAGCCAATTTACACAAAACCTTAATGAATTATACACTGAAACCTTCCGCATCACAGTGTGTTATTTTGACTTAGTTGCGGTCACGTAAATTTTATGTCTCTATTCGATCTCTCTAGTTACAATAAATAATTGACAAAAAGAACTATAGTTTTCTTTTTTATAATTAGAGAATTATTAAGATTTTAATGAAAATTGAGAAAAACGTATTTATTTTTTAATTTCAAAAATTGTGGTTATAAAAATTAAGTTAGACCTTAGAATAAAACATTACTATAAGATACATTTATATTAAAAAACAGGGCATTGTATCTTTCATATATTAAGAAATATTTGACTTTTAACGATTTACACAAATTTTTTTTTTTTTTTGTTATCTTATCACGGTCGCATTTTATTTTCACAAAAAATTATGCGCAATATTACTGTTAACAGTACCTTAAAATATAAAACACGACAACTGCAGGACAACAAAGATATAGCGTTTCTAAATATTTCTGAAATTTCTATGGAAATAGGGCTGTGGCTGTTGAAAAACAATAAAAATATAAATGTGTCACATATATAATCTAAAAAAAAAGAAAGTGAGGAAGGCCATTTCCCAGCAGTGGGATCATATAGGCTGATAAAAAGGCTATACAAGCGATTTATTAATGGTTATGGATTTATCAGTACATTATAGGCTTGGCTATCATATAATAACATTTGTGATAGAAAATGGTTTCAGAAAGAAAAGATATTGTGTTTTTATGGTTTCTATGGGTTTTTCTCGATTATCCAAATATCTTCAAAACTATGCCAGATGAAGCAAAATTATTTATATAACTTGTTAAAATAATACCTATCTAATTAACATATAACCTGAGGATGACCGCAACTCAGGCAAAATAACACACTGTGCGCATGAATCACTCCGTCCATTGGTGAAAACCGTTAAAAAAATCCGTTCGGTAGTTTTTGAGTTTATCGCGTTCAGACAGACAGACAGACACGCGGTGGGGGACTGTGTTTTATAAATATGTAAGGATTTGTCCTTTCGGACTTGTGACTGGCAGTCACAAATTCACAATAAGAAGGTATGTAGGTAGGTAGGCTATATTGTTTACTTTATTGCATTTATTACATGACTTTGGGACACTATTGAATTGTAGATAATTATAAGGAACTCTAAACGGAAGACCCCAACTCGCACGTGACAGGTTTTTGTCCTTGGTTTTCACGTAAATAATCATCAATTCGTCAGCGTGTCTGGCCAGTTAGTGCGTATCAGTTATCAGCATAGTGGATATTATATAAAAACTAGTTCAACCATGAATAATTAGGAAGTTGCGTCTTAACCTTGAGGCATTGCATTATATTAATTAGTCTACGCCAAAACTCCAACTTGTCTGTATGTTAAATTATCCTTATTGTTTGTAGGCAAGGCTGCTTTAACCAAAGGTAATCTGTCTCTCTTGGAGTTAAAAAACCTTCAAACATAGCGTCATTGTGAATTCGTGACTAACGAGTGCAGTGAGTAATGCGCTTACCTCATTTATTTTGTTATGGCAAACGTAAGGCAGGTATTTTTATCGGTCCGTTCATATAGCCTAGGCCAGCCTAGTTCAAGATAAAAAACTAGGACGCTGCTTAAACACCTTATAAGTTATGTCAATGTTTATAAAGTTACTTAGCTGTTATGACACCATATTTTATGAGAGGCAATCGTCGTATTAGAAGTACCATTACATACCTTTTTCATTGCTCGTAAAAGAGTAAGGTCCTTATCTTCCATTCGATAGTTTTTTGTTGAAATGGCTATTTATACCGTCATGTTTGCTGGTTCTACATATGTATAGAAAAACAAAACATCTTGAACTTGAGAAAAATCTCTCTCTGAACATCCTTGCTAATTTTAACTCGGTAATGCGTGGGAAATAATTTACTTTCCTAGCTATTAGCGTTGAAGAAGAATGTTGTTCGCCGATGTCTTTAAGTGAATATTTTATTTCATTTAACTTGAGCACTGTTAGTGTACGATAGAAATATTGGTTTACACAATATCTGTAGTAGATGCCACTTTTCTGGTAATCTTCACAATATAAATACATAGACATTTAAATGGTTTTACTCATGGAATTATGGGATAGGTAAAATATTTGGAGTAACACCCATACCATAACTCGGGTGCGCCTACGCAAACGTTAACTTATCGTAAGGTAGGTATGCAATATAAGCGTGATCTAAGAAGTAGCTGACCTTGACTCACCTTGACCAACTCTATAGAATTGGCTTGCAATCGTAGCCACTGGCTCTTTACATTACGTTATACTTATATTATTATTTCAATGTCTTTTACATATCTCGGGACCTTTGGAAGGCGTACGAGGGGCCGAAGCGAACTCGCAGAGGCCCCTTAGACATTTTTAAGTGTTGAGGCACCAACCGACGATTATCCTGTATGCACTATACAAGTGCACCCCCCGGTTGGTACAGGACTATTGCAGGATATGGAAACAAAGATATTGGATTATGAGTTTGGGTGGCTAAGTGAACTGGTTATCTAGAACTATGGAAAGACTATGGCCCCTGCCTTACCAATATTTTATATAAAATACACAGGTAGAAAGGCAAGGGGTGACTTGCGTACTCAATAATGGGCCCCCGAAAACGGTCGCTAGCACAAAGTGTCGAAGCGACAAGGGGGCAACATGTCCTGAGGTGCTTATGAGGAGTAGAGCTAGAGATATATTCCACTGCTATCAGGACATACCTGGAAGCACGTTCAAGATCCCTACCAGCACCTTACTGGAATACTTCCTTCCTCCTTGCACGTTTGCTCTAGCGAATCTCCACTCAAGCCAGCCAATAAAGGCAAGAAAGAGGTGGGAGCTCAGTTCCTCGTCAGTGTTCACTCCAGCCGGCCAATAAAGGCAAGCCAGAGATGAGGAACGAGACTTCTCCCGGGAGATAGGGTCAGTGGGGTCGCTACAGCCCAACAGCTCGCCACATGCTGGCCTGCGGGTTTATGTATCTCTTTTGATCTGGCTCCTCACCCTAGACCTGTTTCAGAAAAGTAAACTCTACCGGTACAGACCCAGAGTTCAGGAGCGCGCAAGCCCCACCACGACGTGAACGTCAACGTAGAGATACAGCGGTGGGGTTATTATTTATTATTATAACTAACTTGACTGCCCCGTTCGTCTAGTGGTCGCAAGTGCTACTGCTGAGCATGAGGACCTGGGTTCGATTCCCAGGTCAGGTAAAGTGTTATTGGGTTTTTCCATTCGAAATTTCTCAGTAGCAGCCCAGAGACTGGATTTGTGCCCGGTTGAAGGCAATAGACTTACATGGGACTTATGCGAAGTGTCCACTGGCAATAAAATTTGCGGAAGTTGACTTGCGCAAGCGACTTCCAACGTGTAAACGCTCGCGCAAGTGGACTTCTGCAAGTTTTAGTGACTTGCCGAATTTGCTGCAAGTCCCACGTGTACACGGTTGTTTTGACCTTGCAGCAAGCGCATGCGTCTTTATTTTGTTCACACAAAAAGTTGGAAGTTTTTTGGGCAAGTTCATATTTTTTAAGCGGGAAATTATTGAAGTAATTGCTGGATGTATACACTGACTTGATACATTGATTGCATGTGTCAAATTTTAAATTTAACAACACAATAAACGCAGCTCTTATTTTTCTGCAGCTAGGCATCTTGTTTGACCGCTCTTGCTCAAGTAATTTGCATGCAATGTCTGTCGAAACGGTTCTACAAGATCTTGCAGGAAGTTAACTTCTACACGCTTCTAAAGGCGACTTGCGAATAGAAAACTCGCAGTCCGTGGAAACAGTCGTCAATTGACTTCTGCAGAAATTGCGGAAGTCACTTGCCAGTGGACACTTCGCTTCAAACATAACTGGTGAAATGTGGGTGTACTTATAGGTGCACCTCTGCCTAACCCTTCGGGTAATACAGGCGTGATATTATTTCTATTATATGTATTTTAACTTACCTACCGGTGACTCAATGTCGTTCCCTTGAGCAATCACTTAGCACCAGACACATACATTACACATAGTGTACTCACCTTTTTAAGTATTATCTAACCTCTAATTAATTAAAGTAGGTAAATTATTATGTTTTGACAGTCCTTTACTTATGTACTTATTAGTTTTAAGGCTACTTCCTTCCTGTAGACCTAAAGTCCCCGTCACGAGAAGCTATAATTTTTGTAAATAAAGAACTTCTACCAAGTTACGTAGCGACAATTTAATCAACAACAAATAATCCCAAATTCAATGAAATCAAAGTAACGTACGTGTTATACGAAACTAATGAGCAATTTCACTTGATCGGGTTATATTTTAGCGATATAAAGCGCTGTCGTCTAAGGTTTTGTGGTACTGGAACGCATCTGATTCATGGAACGTAAACATTTGGGCCACGATTTTGAAGAAGTTCACGCTGACGTTGTCTCTGCTGTCTTTCGAGTTTCGAATGCGTCTGTTTGTTTGTGGTGTTTTCGCGGATTAGGTTATATTGTTTGTTTGTAATTAGATGTGTGTTTTAATATAATTATATCCCTGTAAAAAAATAGTACAAAACTGTTTTTATTTTATTTTACCCAAAGATTGCAAACCCATGTGTGTTTACAATATTTATAGCTTCTCGTGACGGGGACTTTACTTCCTTTAACGATATAAGATAACTACCTAGGTGTATGTACTAGAAAAATAAAATTACTTACTTTTTTATTATAATGGCCGATTACAATTATTCTTTTTTATATTATACCTAATATAAAAAGGAATATAATTGGCCTACATATTACAGTGAATAATTAGTTTATTACCTACGTACCGCCGAGAGTTTATAAATGCCTTATCCATGAAATCATTTGTATATTTGATGCACGCCAGTGTGCGTAACTTATTTTCGTAATCGATTATGACTAATTTGTTTCATTTTGACAGTTCAACGACATTCATTGCGTTATTTACGTTGTTGAGCAAATTTTTTTTCCAACTTATGAAGCAATGGATTAGCAATCTGTTTCAAATCGCAACAGATTGTGATTGATCGTGTATTACGCAATAGGGTACTGTAATTGCGTAACTTATTTTCGTAAAAAATTTTGCCTAATTTGTTTCATTTTGACAGTTCAACAACATTCATTGCGTTATTTACGTTGTTGAGCAGTTTTTTTTTCCAACTTATAGAGCAATCGATTAGCAATATAATTCGAATCGAAACAAATTGTGATTGTGTTGCATTACGCAATTAGGGTACTGGATGTGGAGCCAGTCAAAGCCAGTATAACCGTGGGAAATTCAGTTTTTTTTTTTAAAGCAATTTTTTTTAGATTGTGTCTGGATCATCGTCGCTACTGGATTAGGATAAACTTTGTCTTATTTTATGTTTTTCAAATTTCAGGTAAGAGCTAAACGCAGCGACTTGAAGTCGAAGAAACGCATCAAAGAGATGGGCATGGCGTCCCAGTGCGACAGCTCAGTAGCCGTAGTCGTGGGCGGCGGTCCGTCCGGCGCCACCTGCGCCGAAACCCTGCGCAGCGAGGGGTTCAAGGGCCGCATCACCATGGTCGCCAAAGAAAATTACCTGCCCTACGACAGAATTAAGGTATCCAAGATAGGAACGGTCACCGACATCGAAAAACTACAAGCAAGGTCTCAACAGTATTATGAAGACTCTAATATCGAAGTACTAAAAGGTGTCGCTGCCACTAAAGTAGACACTGAAGAGAAAATTGTACACTTAAGTGATGGAAACAAACTACGTTACAATGCATTATACATCGCTACCGGCTCCAGTCCACGTGTACCGGACATTCCAGGTATCGATCTACAAAACATTTTCACGGTCCGCGACTTTGATGATTCCGTGAACATCCTAAACACACTGGGATCTAACAAAGACAAGGATGTTGTAGTATTAGGTTTGAGTTTTATAGGCTTGGAAAGCGCGTCGTCCTGTAATGATAAAGCTAAGTCAATGACTGTTGTGGGCAAGGACACATCACCACTTGGCTCAATATTCGGTAATGAAATCGGCCATAGCTTAAAAAAGTTATTTGAAGATAAGGGCGTCAAGTTTCAGTTTGAAACTACAATAGTCAAATGTAACGGCGAGAACGGGGTCATAAAATCGGTAGAGTTGGCCAATGGAACCACACTTCCTGCTGACATGCTGATATTGGGCGTGGGAACCACATTCAACACAGGCTTCTTGCAGAACAGTGGAATATCAATGGAGGGAAATGGTGCGGTCAATGTGGATGATAAGCTCGAAACCAATATAAAAAATGTATACGCCGGTGGTGATATTGCCCTCGCCCCCGTTTTCGCCCATGCTAATAAACATATGAGCATAGGACATATTGGTCTAGCTCAATACCATGGTCGAGTTGCTGCTTTAAATATATTAAAGAAAGAAACTCCCTTGAAGACAGTCCCGTTCTTCTGGACCATGCTGTTCGGCAAGTCTATCCGGTACTCTGGTTGCGGTAAATCTGCAAGTACTCAAGTAGAAGGAGATGTAGACGGTCTGAAGTTTGTCATATTCTTCTTTGATGAGTCTGATAAAGTGATTGCAGTAGCTTCGTGTATGAGAGATCCAGTTGTTTCTCAATTCGCGGAGTTCTTGCAGCAAGGCAAGACATTACACAAGAAGGACCTCAAAGAAGATCCTTTTGCGTGGACCAAAATTAATATCAACTAATCAAGATTTTTGATATCTTTACATAAAATCGACCAACTGTTTTTCGAATGGTGTCTGTGTACTTATCAGATTATATTCTTAAAGCTTGAAGCTCTGTTTATCTCATTCTACATGGAGATATTATTATTAAAACTATAAATGTGTACTCATACGCTCCTCACGGTGTGCTTTCATGTATTTTTTCAAGGACCAACATATAATACAAACTTGTTTTTCAAATGGCTTCAAATCAGAATTTGGAAAATAGTAAATATTTAAAAGTAATGCACCACAATATTATTTTATATGCCCATAAATTCGAGACTAAATTTATTTTTTCACTAAATGTATAGGTATCTGATCTACTTATTGAATGTCTATCGAATATTCGTGTGTGAGATTATTTTATTTCATGATGCTGAAATAAATCATGGTCCTAATGAATAATATTGCATTTGTGTGTAAATGTAGATTGCTCTGTCCAATGTGTATTTTGATTTAGATGTTCACATTTTTCTTAGGAAAAATGTATTTTATTTATGTATGCATAATGCGTGGTCATTATTGATATCGTCTTAACCTGTGTGGTAAGCATTTGATGAAAAATAATTTTAGTTTGTAATTTAATAAGTTACAATGATTGTTGTAAGCTTGTTTAAATTTAAAATGTTTTAAAATTACAACAATAATAAAGTACAAAAAGTGAAATAAAAGCATTAGTTACCCATACTTAAGTCATTATGAAAAAAAGTTTTTAATGTAATTAAGTACGTACAATTTAACACTATTTTGTTAATTCACAGTTAAAGAAAATACAAAGTAGGTACTAAGGTAGTTATCAGCTTATCACGGTGCAGTTTTAAAAGATAATTATACTCAGTTGATATTTTCGATTATGGATATTGTTAAACAAAACTTCACAGTTATTGCTGCTGTAGATTTAATTGCCAACTGAAGTATTACATCTTAGTTTTATTTATATTTAAAAAAACCCGACAGGGTTAAAAAAAAAGCCTTTAGAAAAGTGTCGTAGTGTAATTTATACCTTTCGCCACTGATAGTCACCCCTTTTAAAATAATTTGTAAGGATTCGCTATAACTTGTGTCCTATCGCGATTATTTTTTACTAGAGTTCCATTAATTTTGGTGGACGCTCATAATAGTAAAATATTGGACTTGTAAAGTCATGTTACTCAGTATGACACTTCCTCGGGAGTGCTATAATACTTACGAATTTATTAAAACCTCGTTTGTCAAAATCGCCTGTAGTGGTCAGCCATAATACATACTTACGTTTTATACGGTACAAACACGCGTGCATCACCTCACTACGTGCAAAGCACAGTAATATTTCAAAATAATAAACACATCAGTCCATCGAGAACACTTGCAAAATTATATTATTATGAATGTGTGTTACAATAAATTGTACATGTAATGTGCTCTTTAGTTAGTATTTCATTTGCTGTAAATGTTGATCCGTATGATAATTATTTTAAGGGAAGAAGTAAGGAAGCCACATTTATACCAATTAGGGCCGGCGCAGACCTGGCGAAGCGCAGTAAAGCGCGATTTTCCTTGTTAAGCTAATATCACCATTGCGTTTCTTAACATAAACTTGAATATAAATAACCGCATACCTTATTCAACGTTTATGTTTTCTTTTGTTATTTATTGTCAACATTATTTCAATAATCGCAAGGTTGATTTTTATTTGCAGCGCCCTGCCAGGTGTGCGTTAAACTTTTATAGATATTGATTATTCAAGTTAATTCAATCAACATTCCTATATAATTAAACAATTGCCGTGAACCAGGAAAGGGTCAAAATTGTTACGAGAAGAAAATCAACTATCGTCCGTGTGTTCTTATCCACCACTCCACCAAGACTTGATTGAACATTGTGATTAGGTAACAAATAGATCTAAAACTTTGCAATAACTGGCTTTCTTTCTTCCTCCCTTTTGTCATTATATTGTGAACCTCTGCTTGATAAAATCCTACTTAACGATGTGATATTATAAATTGTTGTCTCTTTAGATGTATGTACATATTTGAATAATAAAAGTTTATTGAATTTTTTGATTATTTATTACTCATATTATTCAAGAACTAAAAAAATATCTGAATGACTCGAAGCAGTTATGATTCATAAACATAACATTACGGCTTGTTTCTTTGAAGGGGTGAGCAGAAGTGTACCTAAGTATAGCACACCCACACTTCATCACTAGTATTTAAGTCCCATGTAATAGGGGCGAGCCTATTGCCATCAGCACAAATCCAGACTCCGAGCTGCAACTGAGAAATTCCAGATGAAAAAATTAAATAACAATGATGTTTTAATATAGTTATAGATCAATCTTTGCTGACCAGAGAACCACAGACTGTCTCAAAACAGGGGCTTGTTGCTAAGTAATAACAGCCGTACTGGTCGGTCGATCAGTACCCTAATTACGTATTATAGGGTCAATCACAATCTGTTTCGATTTGAAACAGATTGCTAATCCATTGCTTCATAAGGCGAAAAAAAAAATGCTCGAAAACTTAAATAACGCAATATATGTTGTTGAACTGTCAAAATGATACAAATCACACTAATATAAAGGCGAAAGTTTGAGTGTGTGTATGTTTGTCTCTTCTTCACGCTCAAACGGCTGGACCAATTTGGATGAAATTTGGCACACAGATAGTTTATAACCTGGATTAACACATAGTTCCCACAGGATCGAGACTTACGCGGGTGAAACCGCGGGGGGCGTAGCTAGTTAATCATAATTGTTTACGAAAATAAGTTAGGTAATTAGAGTACTGGTTAAGCTACGTTTGCCGCGGTTGATCCGTGCCTCGAAAGCACGTTAATCTATTGGTCACAGTTGCCATTTATAGATCTTTGACAGTTGTAATGCATAGGCAGTCGCTCCATGTAAAGTACTGGTATCCAGCTGCATTCAGTTAGACTGGAAGTCGACCTGTATATTAGAATGTACTCTGTGGTCGACCCCAACATAGTTGGGAATAGGCTAGGCAGATGATGATCTATAGTGTCTCAAAGCTCAAACTAGCTAGCATGAACACCCAGGCAGCCATTTTATGTCTGCATAAATAAAGTGTATTCAATGTAATCTGAAAATTCTCTTCTTTGGCTTCCATTCAGTCGGTTTCATGATTGTTTTCATTTGTTAAAAGGTGAATGTAATAATAAGATTAGATATCTGGTACAGCTAATATTATTAATGACAGTAGTTTTCTTTCGGCTTTGTGTTTTATTTAGAATTACTAGTTACTACTACATAAAAATAACCTATTTAGATTAACACTAAATTACATCATGTTTCAATATTTACAATAATTAATCCCAGGATTCTTTGACACGTAAATGTTGTAGCCTCTCATAAAGTGTAACGTCTTGTTTGAAAATTCTTCTTGTTTTGTCCAATATTTTTTGTTTCTGCATTTCTGGTTTTCCAAGAGCTTTGGTATGACCGGAACTTTCAGCCTGAAAATATTTATTGCATGTAGGCATTTATAATTTAATTAATTAACAAGAATTGGGAAAAATATAAGTAAGAAAGTGGTAGTGGAGTGTAGGCTGGCTGCAGTAAACATGTTTTTTCTTTTTTAGTTTAGTACATAAGAACAGGGTATGTTCATAAGACTCGCACAGCCCAAACTAATTAACATAGAAACTTGAAAGACAAAAGAAAATATACCTCTGAGAGATACGGATAGCGTAAATATAACATATTTTGTTCTTCGATAGCGAATTCATGTTTAATTTTCCGTAAATGTTTCGGTTCTACTTTTTGTACCAGCCGATCTTTTCCTCTAAACAAATGTCCATTTGGTAAGCGATTACGGCGAAAAAGCACAAGGGATAGTTTCATGTTTAAGGGAAGGTGAACAGCAGTATTAGATGATTATAGGGAATTGGAAATACTCAGATGTTACACATGAAAAATCGGAATAATGACTTTTGACACTTGGGCACTTGACATTCAGTTCCTTTTTCCTTTCCAACCTTGCTTGACACCGACGGGAGGTTAGGTTAGGCATGGACAAAAAAAAAAACCGGCCAAGCGCGAGTCGTACTCGCCCATGAAGGGTTCCGTAGCAGCAAGTAACATTGAATGAAAGGTAAATTGCGGTTTACGATTTATGACGTATTAAAAAAAAACTACTTGTTAGATCTCGTTCAAACCAATTTTCGGTGGAAGTTTACGTGGTAATGTATATCATATATTTTTTTTAGTTTTATCATTCTCTTATTTTAGAAGTTACAGGGGGGGGACACACATTTTACCACTTTGGAAGTGTCTCTCACGCAAACTATTCAGTTTAGAAAAAAATGATGTTAGAAACCTCAATATCATTTTTGAAGACCTATCCATAGATACCCCACACGTATGGGATTGATGAAAAATTTTTTTTTGAGTTTCAGTTCTAAGTATGGGGAACTCCAAAATTATTTGTTTTTTTTCTATTTTTATGTAAAAATCTTAATGCGGTTCACAGAATACATCTACTTACCAAGTTTCAACAGCGTAGCTCTTATAGTTTCGGAAAAAAGTGGCTGTGACATACGGACGGACAGACAGACAGACAGACAGACATGACGAATCTATAAGGGTTCCGTTTTTTGCCATTTGGCAACGGAACCCTAAAAATTAGAGACTAATTTTTAAACCTAGGCCGCATTCCGAGTTACGCCAAAAGTGATTATATCGCGAATCCGACCAAAGTCCAAAGTCACAATTATTACTTAATAACCCTTTTATTTTGTGACTATTAAATTTGGTTGGATTCGCGATATTATCACTTTTAGCGAAGTCGGAATGCGGCCCGGTATTAATTGAGGGCGCCACTATCGCACTTCGGTGACTTCGAATGGGAAATGAGTAAAAGAATGAGGTTAAAAATTGAAAGCTCAGAACAGGTGACAGCACAGTTGTATGTCTTATGTATGTAATATTTAGTTGCAAATATCACCACGACAGACTTTTATGTCGACCCATACGCAACGACTGTTGTCGCCAGCGACTCAGGCCACAGAACACTATTATTTAAGCAGACTCAGGCAGTCAGGCGATTTCAAAATCAAAGTCCACACACATTTTGACAGCTTTGACAATCACTGCGTGTGTATTTAGCATTACATAGGTACGTGCGTGCAAGTAAAGGCTTGTGCAGACCAGCGTGACACGCGACGCGACACAAAGGCACCGCTCGTCGCGTGACGAGCGGTGCCTTTGTGCCGCGTCGCGTGTCGCGCTGGTTTGCACAAGCCTTGATAATAATGAGTTGGAGCGGGAATTTAAAAATAATTATTTATACTTGTAGTCACAGAGAGAGTAATGTAATGAGTGTAGTACAGACGAGCTAAAGAAACAGGAAGCGTCTGCAGCTGGTAAAAAAGCAGTTTTAGTGGAAAAGTAAATAAAATATGAACTTTTTATAATTTTATTTGATTATTTTGTGTTTGATATCACTCCTCTCGTAAGGCGATTAACACACTGTCCCGCACCACGCAGCGTAGCGCGTGAATGCGTTGCTTGTAAGTATATCCGTTTGTATAGAAAACACGCACAGTCCAACACACAGAAAATGCATCCACGCGCGTTCATTTTGCTATGGCCGCCCCGCACCACGCTGCGTGATGCGGTGCAGTGTGCCAATCGCCTAAATTCTTTGATCAACTCTGTTACATAGACAGACATAAACACTCTATATTGCTCTCTCTACTCTAGTCTATGGTCAGAATGGCTGTCGATCGAGCGTAGGGGTGTCGTATTGTCGTAAATAAATTGTGTGAAAATCAATTAATTCCTAATGTAAGTTAATTGTTGATAGGGATACGTTTATCTTTTAAGTATGGGATCCCGGGGCTGACAGTTGTTTCTTTTTTTGGAGCAGCCTCCAGGATTGGTGAGTAATTTTAATATCTTATTACTAGGCTTTAGTAGATATTTGTATTTTAGAGCTTCCCGATAATTGTAATAAGATGCTAATAAGCCAAACAATATCAGTGTCCACATATATTAGCTATCTCGTTGTGCTCGTTTTAATTTGCAGATATACTTACAATACAATGAGGCATTTCATTTTGGTACCCTTTCACTTTATTGTGTACATTATTTTCGTGCTCTACTTATTTCGAGCTCGCTCTTTTTTATTATTATTCTTCAATTATAAAAGAAACTTTTCTGGTCGGCTAGTAAATAATTACAATGATGGTATGTTATTGACCTTTATTTATTTTTAAATTATTTTAATTGGTCATATACTTTGAGATAGTCCTAAGTGTTATTGTCATTAAAAATGACCTACTTATAAGTTTGCTATCCTTATTCTGCAAGCAGCTTTTTGCACTTTCAGCACACTACAGGTTGTATTATGTTAGCAAGATAGTTACCAGTGATCTAGCCTATTTAATTTAATTTAACATCTGTATCTATTGTTATAATATTTATGTTGTTTTTCCTGTAGTTTGAGGATAAATTAGCTTAACTATTTGTATTTATTATATGCTAACTTGCTCAATCTTAATTTACTTTTTTAAGATAATATTTACATAATATAAAGACACAGACTTAAAATTGCAGACAAAATGTATGTCGCCCTATGATTATTTCCCCTCCTTTTTAAAATACTATAATAAATTTATGTTACTTAAATGCATTACTTACAGAGATTATATCATCTTAACTAATATTATAAATGCGAAAGTAAGTTTGTTTGTTATGCTTTCATGCTAAAATGTCTGAATGGATTTTGTTGACATTTGGCACATGGGTAGACAATGACCTGGGTTAGGGCATAGTATACTTTTTAAACCGATATTCCCATGGATCAAGACATGTTGATAAAACCACGGGTTGCAGCTAGTTATAAATATAAGAAATAATATGTCATGATACTTCTTGTTTTGTTTACTTTTTTATATAAATATATATAAGATAGGTACCTATCTTATATATATTTCACGTCTGAATCAATTGATTCAGGCGTGACCTTGCAGAAATTCATTGTAAAATACAATCGATGTGGATATATTTAGTAACCTGTTCCGATTAGCTATTTCTAAAAAGCCTTAAAAACTCCTGAAAGAAGTCAACACGTGTTTCACCTCTCAATGAGGCATCCTCAGGATGACGATGGACTTGTTGCGAACCCGAACATGGCGTGTTGCCACAACGAGCGCTGAGCGCAGAATGCGCCGAGGATGCCTCGTTGATTGGTTCCACGGATCCGCCATTTTTGTATGTTCAACCGTCTGTCTAATACCCTGTGAATCAACTCCACACTGCTACGGTAGTGCAGGGCAATACCCTTTTGATACCCTTAATCATTTCTATTTACTGCCTTCCAACCGTATGCAATGTAAACTCAATAACTCATAAAACATGTAAGTAAACTTGTAAACCTATTTTAAATTTAATCTTTTTACCCGATTACGACGTGATAATTTATTTATTTA
Organism: Agrochola lychnidis; assembly: GCA_963680765.1. NCBI lineage: Eukaryota > Metazoa > Arthropoda > Insecta > Lepidoptera > Noctuidae > Agrochola > Agrochola lychnidis. Next base: position 7,326,596 of record OY796868.1, on the reverse strand, counting down.
TTCTTCACAAAGCTTGCAATCTCATTATCTATTAAGGTAAGCAATGTACAATTAGTGCTTATAATTGTCCAAGATTTCACAAATGAAAAACTATGTACCTACCTAAATTTAAAAAAGGAAAGAAACACAAAAATAAAATCTCGTTAAACTAAGATAACAAATACTTCTTTAAACAATAAAAGAAGGGTTATCGAGTTAACCGTCTATAGATAGTGCAATCTACGAAGACGCGCCCCACTCCGCTCCGCGCCGTTTTAGAGTTCAGCTTACAGTACAGTAATCGCGGAGTGGGGCGCGTCTTCGTGGATTGCACAAACTGTATTTATGTGTCGTGGCCAGATCTTAGAATTAATCATTTCATGAAATTATCGACTATTTCATGAAATGGTTGTGTTTTATGAAATGGCCAGCTAAAATTGACCATATCGTTCAAACTTCGACGCTTAATGATAATATGTCAGTCGACGTTTGGCCATATCATTAAGTAGGATATCCATGCAAATATTACTGGCATTCATTAACTTTAAGTAATCTGGGTCAGTAGATAAATAAAACATTTTAAATAACTTTCATCCCAGAGGAAAAATAATATAATAAGATTTGAATAGTTAAATACTAACCTGTGAAATATGTTCCAAACTGTAGTTTTTTAAGATTGCGCTCGTTTTTCGAGTGAATTTTATAAAAGTCATGTAGCTTGGTATAATAACGATACTTCACTGCACTTTTATCTTCTATTTGTATATTTATAATTCCTTTTCCAATCGAATTATCGTCCGCCGCCATGATGCACAACAAAAACAAAGCGACATCAACGCCTCTATCGCTGGATAATCTAACTAAATTTTATGATATTATGAAGTAGTCGTGCGTTTTACTAAATTACTATTCATATCGTCAAACGTTGAGTATTCAATGATCTGGCCAGACCACATCATGATGTGGCCAGCGGTCGATGTTCTATTTCATGAAATGCAACCATTTCATGAAATGGTCGATAATTTCATGAAATGATCAATTCTAAGATCTGGCTACGACATATGCATGAACGGTTGATCGAAGTTTGAAAGCATTTGGTTCATTTATTTTACCACTTCACTAATATGTACGGTTTTATTCAATTAATTTATAGAGCCATACTATAATTTCTCGTTAATAATATTATAAGTGTAAAATATTTTTTAATAAATTACCTACTTATGTTTTTATTAATTATAATTGTTAATAAATTACTGTCTAGCTGATGGTTTAGCTATTTCGTTACTAAACTACCTAAGTATCTACCTATTTTATTATTCTTCTTAAAATCTACATAATAATATCTGGTAAAAAATTTATAGTTAAAAAGTACATTGAACTCAATTTAGAGAAAGAAGTTTGAGAAGAAAAACAACTAAGTATTCTAAGTACTTAGTTGTTTTTCTTCTCAAACTTCTCTAAATTGAGTTCACTGTACTTTTTATGTTTTCGTCCATATATTATTTTAAAACATCCTGTTTTATCGGTTATCTTTGAGAACTCATAGATGATCTTGAATTTTGGACGTCTCAAGTCTATGTCGTTAAATCTGTGTGAGCGATTTGCACTTAAAACATTTCCTTGTGTCGAGAAACAATCTCGAAAAAAAAAAAAAAACCAGTGATGGTGCGTACAGATTTGCTCGATTTTTGACGATCGACACGTCAAATAAAATCGAGTAGTAAGTAACAGACGATCGACATTATCGTATTATTGTAAAAAATCTGTAAGAAGCGAATTGACATATTGATCGTCAAAAGTTCAAAACACAGCATAGTGGTGCCGATTCTCTTGTTCACAAACTAAACTAAATTTAAGTTCAGTGCATCTTTTTCTTTCTATTTCATTAAGAAAAGGACAGAGGATAAATTTTAGTTTAGTCCTGTCAAATTAATCAGCGCCTGTCACTCTCCATACAAGTTTAGACGTGATTAAAAACTTGCCGATTAAAATTACGTCAATTTACGTCAAGCGCTGATTAATTTGACAGGACTAAACTAAAATTTATCCTCTGTCCTTTTCTTAATGAAATAGAAAGAAAAAGATGCACTTAATTTAAATTAAGTTTAGTTTGTGAACAAGGGAATCGGCACCAATATCGAGTGATAACAAGCCTTAATTCGCACGGGTGATTTTTTATTTCGCACTAGATTTTGAACTTTCGGTACTGAGTGCAGCATAACAGCATTAAGAATCCAGTAGAGCGCGTAACAGCACCTAAAAAAGCGCACTGTTGGACTTTCAACTCTTGGCGCCAAGCAGTGCGTTGAAAATACATGGCGCGATAAAAAATCGTCGCGTTCATAAATCGCGATGGCTAACAATTGTCAAAAATTGAGCAAATCTGACCTGTATGTACCTACACTTTGCTTGTTATGAATATTTATAATAGTCTTGCCGATTCGTCTTGCTAGTTCAATTTTAATGTTGCTTCTCTTATTAATTTAAAGTTGATGTTAGCATCCGCGTCTTCACACACGCTATTCTCCCACAAATGTTTGAGCATGTTATTATTATACAACGGTGATCACGTTCCACTGCCTTGTTATGAGATAAATTGCAGTGTTGATGTAGTATTCAAATATCGATGTTGGGTTAATTTTAACTTGTCAATCTCATGCCTAAAACACTAATGCATCAGCATCCGCGCCTCACGGTGATTTGATTAGGTACTGATTTCGAAAAAAACTATTTTAACAGATAAAAGAAAATGGCATTCCATCATTAGTTTTTATGATAGAAGCTAGTGGTACTCATTGGATATCATTTATTAATATCCGATTGAAAAATTTGTCAATAGTTTTGTTCTTTTACTTAATTGAATGTGGACTTATCTACAGTTGATTTAATATTTATAAAGATGTTTTGAAAGTGTACATAAGTGTTGTGTATTGTTCTAGAGCCCCACGACGTGATCCAACCGTAGTGCTACCACCACATCTTGGCCTCTGATTTGAGTGGTAAATAGTGAAGATGGCGCAGGTCGGAGCTAACATGGAATACCAGGAGTATAAGTGGGCCTACTCAATCATGGACTCCTCCAAGTAATTAAATTTTTCTTTATATTATTGACATTACGACGTCTATTCTGTGAGATATAATTACATTCTGCGGATTCAGAATTTCAGAAATTCCCTATCCCCCTTATTCACGTCTATCCATACTTCTCGAACTAAGGGGCCAAGGAATTCCGAAATCCAGACCGTCAGAGTTCAATGTCTCGTCGTCAGAGACGAGTATAACATTGCTTGCATTCATCTTCATTCATCATCATGCTCTATCGTAGTCGAACACACGAATGGCGATACTGGCACAAGAAGGGTTGTTATTGTCAACCGAGTAACCACCTTGCTGACTGACTAGTATTTCTATCAGGTTTATTGGATTCCCATAACATTCCTGAAATAATTTTATGTACCGATCATCTTAGTATGATATACTGAATTCCCCCCATCAGTCTGCGGAGGGATGTCCCTTACACCCTGTATGTATTATAAATACGAGGACGTGTGACAGTATAACTGCATGACAGGATATGATGTGCGACAGTCACGGGAACACATTGGGAAACAACTTTGTATATTCGCAATGAAAGTACCATTACTAAAATACCAATGACAAGTCGGTTGCGTAACGTTTCTTTATTTACGCGAACAACCATTATTGAAGTAAAAACCAATTGTACAGCAGGCAGGCTATTGCGCCTTTATTGTTTAAGTATAGTTTTTGTTTTGGAAACTAAACATACAGCTCCCATGGTCACAGAGAGATTGGAAAGGTCGAAAATTAAGACCATTGTTTTATAAGAACTGAATGTATTGAAAATAAATATGCGCTCCTTTTTCATGTTATTTAAACTTGGATATGTTTGATTATATTTTGTTCGCTGAAAAATATTGCATTGAAGAACTACACACGAGCGACTGAACAAAGCGATATTTTAAGCGTTCCTAATTGCTTCGGAACTTTAGAAATAAGTCTCGATGTCCTCAGTGCGGTGATGAAGAGTGCATGTCGTTAATTGGAGGGGTCCTGAGCAAGATATTACATTTCATTATAGAGATACCCCGCGCTGCTGGAAAGCGCTTCATTTAATTAGGCGCGGGTCGATAGGTCACTTCGTGGTTTACCTACTTTATCTATCTGTCATTGTTTTTTGGTGGTTATTTTCCAGTTCAGTTATATTTGGGTTAGAAATTTGAATACTTACAAAATTAATTAGCATTGTCTGAATGAAAACTGATTTATAGACATAGCTACTTCTTGAATAAAGGAACTTCTTGCATTTCATGTAGTTGGAGACAAAATTATAGTGATACTGTCATGCAGCGAAAGAAATACTGTACATAGGTAGCTGTCCTGTTGATGTATTGGCCCACATGTCGCAAAGGAAACATGTTATGTGATTATCTTTGTCACTGATTACAGTGTTACACCAGCGCAGCCATTAAATCAGACGCCTAGGATCAAGTCTAAACATCGCATCTCGAAAAAAGACTTCGGCAACTACCTATTTCACTTTTTTAATTCAAAATGTACTTTCTACGTTTATCTTGGACATCACTAACATCGGTGATCGTCAATCCACTCTGAGCAAGCGTGGTGATCAAAGCTCATGCCTTCTCTGTATGAGAAGAGGCCGTTTCCCTGCAGTGGGACAGTAATAGGCTGATATTAATACCGAAAACAACGGTACTACATTATTTGCTACTCCGATAGTTCCTACTTGTAACTGGATTTCGGTATATCGGATTTCCGATTAGCGAAATGAACCCCGCTTAGCCCTTGCAACGTTAGGAGATTATAGTCAATTTGCCCATAATCTATATTATGTCACGACAAATAATATGTAAGAAGGAAATAAACTTGCTGTAATGATGCGATGTATATTGCAAAGTAATTTCACCTGAACTAATACAGTGTGAGTCTTCATAATGTGCACATATCGAAATGAGGAAATCTATGCTTAATTTTAACGACAGAAAAAATATTTAAAAAATCTAAATATTGTTTTTTATACTTTTTATGAAATTAAAAAAAAAATTGTAACAAAACTGTGTAACTTTTAAACTGAATCAGCTATCGCGATGAAACAAACTCCATAATGATTGAAAGTAAGTAGCCGTCCACATAAAATTAAAATTGAGAAAAAAACTACCCTCAATTGAAAATAAACATGTTTTTTTAGTAAAAATCTGTATTTTTTTCTTCAATTTTTAATTGTAAAATTTATAAATAAGATAATAATAAAAAGAGAGCAAAAAAAAATTTTTTAAAAAAAAAATTTTTTGTAAAATTTTTTTTTTTTTTTTAAACTAAAAAAAAAAATTACCATTTTTTCCGTCGATAAAATTAAGCATAGACTCCCTCATTTCGATATGTGCACATTATGAAGACTCACACTGTATAATAAATTTATTTTTATGCAACGTTTGCTACGGTTCTTGCCCTCTATGACTAGTGTTGACAACTTTTTAATATCAAATATAGTATTTTCGAAGCCATTATCTGTAAAAATATAGAAGATGGCGAAAAAAAATATATATATACAGTAGGTATGTTTGAAAAACAATAAAATTTTATTATTTAAATGCTTATTTTTCGCTACTATGAATCTTTATTAACAGGTTTATTTTTATTGTCTCATGTTCTATTTTCATACGACTACCCAAAAAGAAGTGTTTAATATCATTAATTCAGCTTTTATGATATTGATACTGACCCTTCAATCATCTCGCCATTTTGTATTCAAATTATAAAAAATATTGTAGTTTCGCCTACTATATTTTTTCTTCAGAATTAATGGTGTTGCCGTTATACATACGAATATTCTTCATAAAATTCCCTTAGTCGTAGGTAGTAGTCACCGTTCGGTGTTGAATGTAATGCTGGTGCGTACGAGCTTAGATAATACTACGCACTACGCATAGATGACTTAGTAACTACTTGGTCTAAACTTCTAAAGCTACAACTGCCCCAACTGACATGTGGAGTTATTCACTTTTTAGAAACATTCGAAACTTGTTAAACAAATAATTCATGAATTTACAGTTGGTAGCTCGCGTCAAATGAGTGCGGAACGTCAAAATTACAATAAAAAGGTCATAGACCTATTGTTCCTACGATCAACAACTGTACCTACCGTTATTGTTTCGAATGGTAAATATTGTAATGTTTGTAGGGTATCGGCGTGCCTGATCTCCATGCTGCTCATCGTGTACGGCAGCTTTCGCTCGCTGAACATGGAGCGAGAGGCGCGCGAGCGGGCGGAGCGAGAGAGAGAAGCCTCGCTGCTGGGCGGGAAACCTGTCACCAGCTCCAGTTCCAACTCTAGTAAGATTTTACCAGTATTACAATAACTGCGAATGGCGATACTTTAATCTACGTCTGGCACAAGCTGGGTTGTCATTGTCAACCCAGCAACCACCTTGCTGACTGACTAGTATTTCTACCACGGCATGAGCTATCCTAACTTCTTAACTAATATTATATATGCGAATGTGAAGTTTGTTTGGCTTTCACGCTAAAACGGCTGAAAGGATTTGGATGAAATTTGGTACAGGGTATTATTATACCCTGTACCAAATTTCATCCAAATCCTTTGACCATGACCTGGATTGGGACATAGGATACTTTCTATCCCGATATTCTCACGGGATCAAGACTTAGGCTTCTTGTATATAACGCCAGAAGCCTAATGCGAGTGAAACCGCGGCGCGTAGCTAGTTTCTCAATAGTTTGTAATCGTATCTATACTTTTTTATTACGGAATAGACCTCCTTTTGAGCACGATTTCGCCTGATGGAAAGCGATGGATGAGGTCTACTATGGAACGAGCGTGCCCAGAAGATGTGCCTGTTCACTGTTGCTGCGAAAGCAGACGGGTTATACTAGAGCAGAAGACCAATAAAATTATTAGTGGCACTTTACAAATTAAACCTTATTTAAATTTGAAAAAGGTCTATATTGTATTGCTAATATTCCGACAAGTTCGCCAAGTGAACTGCCAACATCAGTAAGTAGGCTGCCAATATCAAATGCGGTTATCGGCACCGGTTCCTTACGAATCCTGAGTGTTTGGTAGTTCACCGTAACGACACACGACACAGATTAAACAAGAGGCCTATATTTAGAAGTGGCTTGTTATGGGCTGATAAGATTAATAAACCAATAAGTTAGTAGCAGCATTTCACAGCATAAATAAATAGTTCTTCGCGAATTTGTTTAACTTCTCCATATAAGCGGTATCAGTTTCTACATTGTTTATGTTCAGTAGTGCAGTCCATTGCTTGCAACAGCGGTGTAGAAAAATTCGCGTTCCAATTTTCTTTTAAACGATATTTCCACGCACATTCTGCGATTGCGTACATTTTATAGATCAGCTATTGAGCTCGCGAGAACACAACCAAATATGGAGATACCTTAGCGTCAGTATGTCGCATAAATCATTCCTTTGAATTGAACGCATTTCATAATATTGATAACTACTAAGTTCCTTACTGGAACAGGCCCTTCTGATTACGTTAGTTTTATCGCTTAGTGATACATACCCATCCATAGTAGAGTAGGTATCTAAGAGCCGTTACAGATCATTATGCAAACCGTTAATGGTGCCGATTCCTTTGTTCACAAACTAAACTAAATTTAAGTTCAGTGCATCTTTTTCTTTCTATTTCATTAAGAAAAGGACAGAAGATAAATTTTAGTTTAGTCCTGTCAAATTAATCATCGCCTGTCACTCTCCATACAAGTTTAGACGTGATTAAAAACTTGCCGACTAAAATTACGTCAATTTACGTCAAGCGCTGATTAATTTGACAGGACTAAACTAAAATTTATCTTCTGTCCTTTTCTTAATGAAATAGAAAGAAAAAGATGCACTGAACTGAAATTTAGTTTAGTTTGTGAACAAGGGAATCGGCACCACTGTGTCAGTGGCTTATTAAGATTTTTATCATTTGTAAGTACTGACAATGTTGTTAAGTGCATCGTAAACATCATGCACATAGAATCATCGGGGATATTCTTACTATAGCATTGGGGCAAAAACGAAAGGTCCCAACTCCCAAGAAAAAGATCATGCCATTCTGCCACCAGGTGAACTCGATAATGCAAGAATATGGCTTCTATGAGCACTGCGCAATCAGGCTGCCGGAACACCTCACACCTGACAATGTCTAATATTTTTGTGGCACGACCTATTCCTGTGTTTATAGTACACAAATGCCATTCGAGAGAAGAAAAAAAACCGGCCAAGTGCATGTCGGACCACGCACAATCAAGGGTTCCGTACTTAGGATGAATTTATCCCAAGAACTCGAACTCAAAGCATTTATTTCAATTAAACCATTTACAGGCACTTTTGAATTGACAAAGAATCGGTCAGTTAGTCAGAAAGTTGAAGCTAGTTGAACAAACTTAACATTGTAGTTGAAAAATATGTTCTCCTATTCATTTCAAGTGCAAATGTAAGTTTGTACGCACAATATTGAGAGAGTTTCCATGTTATTTTAAGACCATAGACTTCTTATAGGTTTTACTGTAATCGATGAGTAGGTAATGAATCAACCGATATTTTTTTTTTTTTAATTTTGGCTCAGTTGTCTCGGTGATAAGGGGGAATGGTCGATTTTCGTATATTTTCTTAAATATCTTTAAAAAGTATTTGAGATCCTCACAACAAGCCCTTTCATTTGATATGTCACACGGTACAGTTTGCAAACTTTTTTTTTTTTTCAATTTCCCCCTTAACGTGTTTATATTTGTACGCCGTTAAGGCAAAACATGACTGTGCTATAATTTTATGTAACATCTTGCATGTCGTATGTGTATACTTATGTTTTGGACAAATTAATGATCTTATCTTATCCCCATATTCAAAATTAATTAATTTAAGTTACACGTCCCTGTTTGGGTCACAGAAACACGTATGTGTACTGAATTTCAACTAAATTGGTCCAGTAGATTCGGAGCATATTGGCTGTGACAGACAGACACACGAGTGAATCCTATAAGGCCCGAATTCCTCTGTCGCTGATGTCGGTCGCGCGTACGAATATACGTTGTGTTCTATGAAGCACCACACTGTACAGCTGACATCAGCGGCGCGCGAGTTGCTACGCGCCGCTGATGACGCGCGTCGGTCTAGCTCGTCAGCGCCGCGTTCGTCGGTCGACTGACGCGCTATAGAACGCTATGAGCGTCCTCACTCTGTTCACGACCGTCGGCACGCGCGCGTACAGTCGCCCGCCACCATGAACATTGATACCGAACGTGTGATTGCCGAGGTGCGCCAACGTCCTGCATTGTGGGATTTATTGAATGAACTTTACAAAGATCGCGATGCCAGAGCAAAATTTTGGTTACAAGTTTATGAAGCACTTTTTCCCGAATTCAATAATGAGGGCGATGATAAAAAAAAGGAGATCGGTAATCCACAACAAATCCACTTGGAGACGCCTGTACCGTGGAGCGGTCAGTATCGCACTACGGATGTTTTCATTGGCGCTGATGGTCAGCGCGCTACGCGACTGACGGTACGCGACCGACGTCAGCGACAGAGGAATCCGGGCCTAAGGGTTCCGTTTTTCATTCGGACATACGGAACCATAACAAGAAAACAAGAATGCACGGATGAGCGTAATGTTTGTTATGGAATCACGACAAAGGGCTTTCAGCATTCATAGGAAAATGTAAACCAACAACTTGGACCCAGCTATATATTTGCCAGTTTCCAGCATTCCGTCATTTACTCGAGGGCGCGGTGAACTATGTGCGTATTTTACGTTACACTAAAGAACTTACCCATACTAATAAATATTATGTTATGATTTATAGATATTCTCGGCTGGAAAGAAATTAAATGCATTTGATCTGAAACAACGTGGACAAGATATTTTTATTTTATTGACTGGCGCCTGTGTGACCATTTAACTTGAAAATAGCATAAGGGGTTCTACACGATGTGATCGCGTCGGCATGATTCCGTACAGATCAGGCGGAAAAATATATATTCGATTTTGCTACCCGGCTGCACTACATTATACCGACTCGAAAATGTGTGTAGCGCGTGTAATTTGTTACCTTATCGTCTCTAATTGTTGCGCTCTTCGCAGATGTCCAAACCCTGAACACAATGCAGGCGCTGTGCTTCCCGCTCGGCTCGTCGGTGGCACTGCTCATCATGTTCTTCTTCTTCGACTCCATGCAGACGCTTGTGGCGATATGTACTGCAAGTAAGTGACAAAAGACAATGGTACCTAACTGTTATGCTGCCCATCAGACCATGTAGGTTAATTTTCGTTTCCTGCTTGACGAATCGTCGGATAATGTCGACTTTTTTGGTAACTGGGTGTTCTGGGGCGTCTGGGTTTTTGTTTTTTTAAAGTCTAGACATGCTTCAGTTAATTGCTGGCCCGCAGCCCTGGATCTTGATTTTTATTGAGGCGGGGCAAAAACTGCCGTCTGCCGCCCCCCGCCAATCTTTTATGGGGATGCGCTAAGTTGCGCCAAAACTGTTGTAAAAAACAAAAAAAATATAAAGATTATATGTGACGCGCGTTTCATTTATTGCAAATTTGCTGTGTGCTGGGTGGTGCACTTGTCTGCTACGCTTGAATTTGTCGCCCTCTGAAGTTGGCGCCCGGGGCATGGGCCCCGGATTGCCCCTCCCTAGATCCAGAGCTGCTGGTCCGAACGGCGCGGATATGCTTGAACATGGTCGTAGAAACTGTTTGCAAGCTATTTTTATTCCTTCCCAATATGACTGAGGCCGGAACCCTGGATATTTGTCGATAAACCCTTAGCGTGCTTTTGAAGCACGAACAAACAGAACCCCTGTGTAATAATTATGACAAATCGGTTTTTAGAAAGAGACGGTCACACAGGTATCAGGTGCGAGTGACATGAGATGATGGAATAGTCTAATTTTCTTTAGAATTCCATTGGACCTATATTTTAGTACCTAGTGTAAAAGTCAAGTCAAATCATTTCATGAAGTTCATGAAAAGGCACTTTTGAACGTCGAAATTTACAAGAAAATACAATTGATTCTAGATGCCTCTTCCAAAAAGTAGTATCGTATGGAGAAGAATGGGCGTGAAACTCCAAAGTTACTCTTTTAAATATTTTGCATACATTAATTATACCGCAACCGGCGTGCGTGTATGACCAGATGTATGAACGTAAACGAAGCAAAAGGAGTATGTAAGGATCGTAGCAGGTGGCGTTCTGTAGTTTCTGTACACCCCCATGGGAAGAAGGCGTGAGTTTATGTACGTGTGTGTATGTACATTAATTATGTTATATAACACAAGCTTGTCCCCCGCAGTAATAGCGTGCGCGGCGCTGGCGTTCCTGCTGACGCCGCTGTGCCAGTACGTGGCGGGCGGCGCGGGCGGCGCGCGCGGCGCGGTGTGCGGGCGCTACTCGGCGCCCGAGCTGGCCGCCGCGCTGCTGGCCGCGGCCATCGTGGCCGTGTGGGTGCTCACCGGTCACTGGCTGCTTATGGACGGTCAGAAAAACTTCCTATACTGTATAAAGATACAGGGGAGCGTTCAAGTATTACATAACCCAATTTGGGGGAGAGGCGGTCTTCTGAAACGTTACGATGCGTTACAGGGAAGGGAGGTTTGAACTACGCGTTACGTAACATTGTTTTAACCCTTCAAAACGGTCGCGTAGAGATTTTTTTCCTCACGCATTTTTTAAAACGTTTTTTATTTTCTCAAAATTTCAAATGGAATGACCACTTGAATTTTTTTTTACCTTCACAAAACTTCTTGCTTGCTTTACAGGATAGTGAATAATTTTTAATATTTTTTTTATACTGCAAATGTAAAGCAAAAGAAATATTTATCAACAGCTTGTACTTTACGCTTTATAATTGTGACTTTCAGGTAAAAATGGTCACTTGGTGGTGGTTACGTAACGTTTTACTAGGGGGAGGGGGTAAAGAAAAACGTTACGACGCGTTACATGGGGGGAGGGGGTCAAAAATCTCCAAAAATTGCGTTACGTAATACTTGAACGCTCCCCAGGATCCTAATACAGACGAGTCGGAACGAATCGGTGCTGGTAAAATAGTCCCATACTTTCTGTATGCGCTCACGTATAAAAAAAAAACGCGTGCAACTTATCGGTAATTCGATCCCGACTATAATTTTATATACAGGGGCACTAACTACTCGCAGGATGAATTATGTGCACCTATCAGTACCAACTAGTACCGATAGTGCAAACACTCTTAGGACATACTGCCTAAGTAATACATTTCCACTATACACTTTCTAAGACCCAGGTTTTGAGATTAAAAATAACTACCCAACAAAAATAAAGTAGGTAATAGTCAATCAGAATAAAATAGAAACAACACCATTTTAGATAAGACGTTTATGAATCAAGTTAATCTTGTTTCTATGGGTTGATAAAATTTATGGCGAAAGTGCAACCCCCTCACCTTGACGAGGCGGATACGTTTAATTTTTGAAATGAGGAGTGTGAAATTTCAAGGACGCGTCACGTTTAGACACATTTCGTTACATGAGAGAGAAGAAAGATATCTTCCTCTATCTCTCACACTAAATCTCTGTTATTTTTCGATATTTTAAGAAGTTTCACTTCTATTACGTGCAAACGGATTTTTTTTGGTTTTATTAAGTACTGGCGACTTGATTCGCAAGATTTTTACGACTTGACAAACATCAAAATTTCTTAATTATATGTAAGTTTAATATTAACGTACTATAAATATCAATCTTCCAGAATTAATTCTCTAATCCCGGAATAAATGATGGTTAAAACCGCATCAAAATCCGATGCGTAGTTTAGAAGAGCAACGTGGTTACACAGACAGACACGAAAAGCGACTTTAAATTATAATGTGTATAGATTTTTGAAGCACTGCATCTGTACAGACACCCACCCATCCTAACTGACACTATAAATGCGAAAGTGAATTTGTTTCCTAATTGTTTGTTACGCTTTCACCCTAAAACGGCTGAACGGATTTGAATGAAATTCGGCACATGGGTAGACCATGGCGTGGGTTAGGACATAGGATCCTTTTATTCCGATATTCCCACGGGATCGAGACTAAGCCCACGTTCGTACGGACGTAAAAATATCACGGCAGGATTTTATCGCGCACTGGATTTTCAACTCTCGGTGTTAAGTCGAGCGTTGAGAATCCAACGCGCTGGGACGCACTCTCGTCCCAGCGCGTTGAAAAAACACACTGTTGGATTTTCAACTCTCGGAGCGTTAAAAATCAAGTGCACGAAAAAAAATCGCCGCGATTTTATTACGTCTGTTCGAACGTGGGCTTATGCGGGTGAAACTGCGGGGCGCAGCTAGTTCAATATACCAATGCCAAAATTAATCACAAACAATATGTATAAAGAATTAACGTGTTCCTTATATTATTCCCCAGCGATGGGCATGGGCCTGTGCGTGACGTTCATCGCGCTGATCCGCCTGCCCTCCCTGAAGGTGTCCACACTGCTGCTCACGGGACTACTGCTGTACGACGTGTTCTGGGTCTTCTTCTCCTCATACATATTCACCACCAACGTCATGGTCAAAGTCGCTACCAGGTGAGTCATACGATTATAACGGGTGTGTCATTGTTTTCATACCTGGGAACCTTTTCTGGTTATGGAGAAATTGAAGGTCAAAGTTCCAACGTTTCCTTTTAAATTTTTTCATGAATACAAGTTTTAAATGATAGCCCCCACAACTCCGGCATGGAAGAATAAACAATATGACATATTCACAATCTTGTCATTTTCTCAATTCTTCCGTCGACAAGACCCGTTTCTATGGTGGTCACGCTACGCGTGCTGGGCACCGTGACATGCACCCACAGGCACAATGAGTTACGTGCGTTACATTACGCGCTGCCGTAAACAGATAGTGCCGACAGTGAAAACTTGAAAAAAAATCGGCACCGCGGTAATTAACGCGTTGATGTCTTTTACTCTACGGTGTTGGTAACAGATCGCGAAATCAATGTTTTAGTCCTATCTCAAAAATGCCCAACGCGCTTAAAGAAGTATTCAAAAAAAAAAATATGGAAAAGACTTTAGATGACCGTATTCCGTATTCCAGTTCGGTGACCAGTGTAATTAATGCATCAGGTGCCCGAATTCGAGTAGTCTTTCAAGCACCTGAATACGGGCAAGTGTAATTGCGTCATTAGTTGATGTACACAATGCGTAGATGGCAGCTTCGTGATGGGTCTTGTTACACTCAGTATGTTTTATGTGAATGAACATAAGAATTATATTTGCGTGGGATTGTGAGAAGTGCAAGAAACAACTGAATAAATCCCACAAGGGGTAGCTTGTCCATTCTGAAATGACGCGCCCAACAACCGCATTTCACAATTTAGATATGGGAATGAAATGTAATCCGAGATACAGGTTTACCACCTAGTTCGGATGCAGATAGTCCTAAACTTAAGGCCTCCTCTCTGTGAGAGGGAGTGGGCCGTAATCCACCACGCGGGCCCAGTGCGGGTTGGTAGATGTCAAATGTCTTCGAATTTTCGGTTCTAGGACATGCCGGTTTCCTCACGATGTTTTCCTTCACCGTTTTGAGAGCAGTGGTGATGAAATAATTTACACAAAGTAAAGCGGCTGTCTGGGTTCGAACCTACGACCTACAACTCGTAAGTCGCGGCCGTTACCACTGGGACACCACTGCTCCTCTGAAGAGTGAAGCAAGGAAAGTTTTTCAAGCCATTATTTACTGTTTATTGTCAAATATTCAATTTTGTAATACGTGTTCTTATTTTGGTGAATAAATTATAAAATATTATTATTTTACACACACGGCGCATTAAAAATGCGGTAGTGGGGCGCGTCATTTCAGAGTGGACAAGCTATACCCAGAATAAGGATTTTGGTTCTTATTATCGCTTTAAGATTTGTTAAAATCAGTTGTAGCAAAAAAAACTTTTTCTTGCCATCGACACGCTAAATAGAATTTATTGTTTATTGACTTAGTTTTTATTTTTATAAAGCTGGGTATATCCTAGAATCTGAAAATGCCCAGGCGTTCTCTAGTCGATTAGTTTAATGTTATAATTTGTATTTCCGAGTATTCCTCTTATCTAACGCTGCGCTTCTTTGAACATTATTTATGTTTATGTCTGGGGTGCGTGCGAGATGACCTGTTTATCATCCTAACTATAATATTATAAATGCGAAAGTTAGTTTGTTTGTTTGTAAAAGCTTTAACGCTAAAACGGCTGAACGGATTTAGATGAAATTTGGCACATCGGTAGACCATGACCTGGGTTGAGACTTTTTATCTCGATATTCCGACGGGATCGAGACTTAAGCTGGCAAAACCGCGGGACGCAGCTAGTATTTAATATTTATCAACAACTCACGCGACCTCGATTTTTATATATAATCGATCAATCGAAATGATAACTTTGTTTATGTAGTAATATAAATATTATCGTAGATAATAAGATCGTAAAGACTTAGAGTTATCGTGCTATAGTGTTAAGTCATCAATAGACGACGAGCAGCCACTTAAAATAGATAACCATAATCTAAAGAGATTATCTATGCCACAACCGGCGCGGATTAGTGTTAACAGTTACCTATCATTCTTATTATTTATTGTGCACTTAAAAATTTCGTTCATGTTTTTAATACCTACAGAGAGACACGTGTTTATAATAGTTGCTAAGAAAATAGATAGTGTAAAGCTTGTGCACTCGACGAGTACTTCGTCGAAGCAACTTCGCGAGAAGTGTCGTTGAGGTTTTAAATGACGCATCCCACTCCCACATTTACGTACACGGTAATGTGGATTTCTGTGGGTAATGCGGTAGTGGGGCGCGTCATTTCAGAGTGGACAAGCTATACAGTCGCAGTACGAAAACGTCATTCATTTCATAAAGTGGTAATATTATGTACTCGGAAGAATTATAATGTTATCATTTGGCACGTAAAAAAGGCCCTTAAGGTGCTCAACCATTTGATTCTTTGACTGTAGTTACTTTGTTATGTTTGCAGGCCGGCAGAGAACCCGATGAACGTGGTAGCGCGTCGCCTGCAGCTGGGCGGCGCCATGCGAGACGCGCCCAAGCTGTCGCTACCCGCCAAGCTCGTGTTCCCCTCCATGCACCACCAGGGACACTTCTCTATGCTCGGTGAGTTATCATCATTCAAAACATCTACTGCCTTGCAGGACATAGGCCTCCTCCCAGCATCGGCACAACAACTGGTTCTGCGTTGCTTGCTTCATCTAGCGGATTCCTGCGACATTCACCAGATCTTTGTCCACCTTATGGCCTACCATACCTCCACCTGCGCCCACTGCACAATCTACCACCTTTAGCATGACTGAAGTGCAGTCAGCCCAATGATTTATAAAATAAATATCAAAGCTACATTCTAGGTCGACGCCTGGGTCTTCCACGATACCGTTGGAAGTTTTCAGGAACTCATGTTATGGTGGTTCACGATTCATCCGACTTGCGGCAAACGTGTCTCGCCCAGCCCCACTTGAGCTTGGTTGCTTTTTGGGTGATGTCTGCGATTTGTGTCTTAGAGCGCAATATCGTGCTCCGTATGCGGTCGGTAAGTGGAGCTCGAAGGATACTGCGCTCCATCGCTCTCTGGCAAACCTCGACCTTGGTCCTCTGCTGAAATGTCAAAGACTAAGTTTGAGCGCCGTATGTAAGGTCCTGTCCTGTCTTGTAAGATCTCCGTTCATAAGGGTTTTCATCTACCAATAGCTCTTTCAGGCGTTTGCGGTGCGACGACAACTTCTTTTTTACGAAGGAGATTACTTGGCTGAGGTAGATTCTGGTGTAAGTGAGGTGAGGTGTATTCTGGGACAAATACAAATTATGCGATCTCCACACCCTCCGAATACTGTTTTTATTTGATGCTATTAGTCATGAGTTTGGTCTTTGCCATGTTCATTCGAAGACCAATTACAAGGCTAGCCTAATTCAGTATTTCGCCAAATTCAGCTGCCGAAGACGAAATCAGAACAATGTCGTCGGCGAAACGCAGGTTGGTCAACCATTTTTCGACGACGCCTACTCCTTTATTGGCCCAAATGTCGGACAGGTTTTTAAAAACCTCTCCAAGGTGGCAGTGAATCCCTGGTTAGATAAAAAATAATTTGATAGATAAGTAAATGTGTTATGTTTTGTATTTCAGGTCTCGGAGACATAGTGATGCCGGGTCTGCTACTGTGTTTTGTTCTGCGCTACGACGCGTATAAGAAGGCTACGCTAGTATGCCAAATGGGACAAGTTCCTGGGCCCAGATCTATGGTATGTTACCTTTATAGTTATGAACCATTCCGTAGCCGTTATCATGCAGTGCTGTAACTTGAACAGACAGCTGTGTCGCTGGGCAGTTTGTTGCGCCACTTCCTCTTCCCAGCTAAATGCACTAGGAAGTGGTGAAGGGTGGGCGTTTTTGGGGGACTGTCTTATGTAATTTTGACGTTCGAAAAGTGCTGGTTCTCAGCCTAATTTGAATAAATGACATTTGAATTTGTGGGACTGTCTTATGTAATTTTGACGTTCGTAAAGTGCTGATTCTTAGCCTAGTTTGAATAAATTCAAATTCAATCATTTTATTTCGGACTAAGGGATCCATATAGTGTTAGTAAAAACTTAGCCTATGTTAGTAAACTCAATAATTTAAAAAACAATAATCATTAATTGGCTACATGGACATGTGCACGCACATGTCTGCTAGCCCAGAGCCTGATAAATGGTCCATCAACCTTGTCCGCCAGTGTAGTTAAAATACTGTTAGGGCTACCCCTAAATCGCCGCAACATTGATGCACACCGCTTGCGCATGATGGCATGAAAGTCATCTATTCGCGCTTCCGCAAACATGTCCGATGCACTGCAAAACCGAGGCAGCCCCAACAATATCCTCAGCACATTATTATATTGCACGCGCAGAGCGTTGTAAGCCTTCTGCGTATACCTAACCCACAAGCTACAAGAGTAAAATGACTGGCAAAAGGCTCTGAAGAGCGTAAGTTTAAAAAAAAAATTGTGTGGTTTTATGAAACCACAGTAAAAGTGAAACTTTTAAGCGAACTATAGGCGCCGCCATATTGGCCTTGGCTGCTCTGACGAGCGCCTTTCACTTTATCTCTACTCCGCGGCCGACCGTCACGCGACATGCAACACACAGACGAAAAAGTTTGAGACGATGTAATAAAAGTTTTACTTTAAAAAAAAAAAAAATACTTTTTAATTTTGTAAATGGGCATTTCAAAAATTGCGCATTAGAAAATTACGTGCGTTAAAAGTAAAGTAATAAGTAGGTACTTTATCTATACTAATATTATAAAGACGAAAGATTTGTATTTTTGTATGTAACGAATAAACTTAAAAACTACTGCACTGATTTGAAAAATTCTTTCAGCAATGGATAGCTACATTATCAGCAAGTAACATAGGCTATATTTTATCCCCGTACTCCCACGGGAACGGGAAATACGCGGGTGAAACCGCGTGACGTCCGCTAGTATACAATAAATTAATTTAAAAAATATTTTGTTATTTATCTTACAGTTCTATTTTAATCATCGTTGAGTTTTGATTTCTATATAATTTTATGTAACCGTTGTTGTGAGCCATTCTATGATCATTGAAAGAGGTATTACACAAATCCATGTATGCTTCATATAAATCATAAAAGGAAAGTCGTATATTGTTCAGCACAAAATATCTGAAATAATATGTGGATTGATGATGATCACAATGTTTAGTTAGCTTGCTTGTTATCGTTCTCTTCCTTTTTTTAAGTGTTAAGAAACAAGCCTCTTTAACAGTCAACGAGAAGGTCCAAAATAATTTTATTTCACATAAACCTACATGGGCACTTATGAAATGTCAGAAGCTAGGTGCACGGTTCCAATTGGTCATTTCCTATGGAGAAGAGCTGGCAAGAAACTCCACCGTTACTCTTTTAAAAATAACTAGCTTTTCCAACGTTTTCAAATTACAGTGTTAATAGGTATGGGAGGACAGTGTAGACCTGTCAACAAGTAACAGTTAAAACTAACCAGAAACCAGCGTTAATCACTAGTTGTCCGACATTTATACTAAGCAGTACCCTAATTGCGTAATACAACACAACTACAATCTGTTTCGATTTGAAACAGATTGCTAATCCATTTTTTTTTTGCTCCTGTGGCAACACTACAGCTAACAGCTGATTTGAATTTGCTCGTGTAATTTTAATCTTAATTATTAAATTACTTTGTTTTTAAGGCCTATTTCCAATTACTCATTAAGTAAATAGGTTAATAGTGTGTATTTTGTATTAGATTCACTTAACAAGTGCAAAATAAGTGTAATTATTTCAATCTATATAGGTGACAGTTACCGGCACAAGTGATTTTTGCATTGTCATCTTGATATCAGGTACAATTCTTTATATTTTACTTGCTATTCGTTTGTTTACGTACTATAATTTCACCAGCAGTTACATAGTTCACTTTTAGTAAGGCTGCTTATTGATGCCAATGACCTTTAAACGTAAACATAACCTTAGTTTGGTTTGGTGACAGAACTTCTTTTTTTTTTTATATCTAAATTTCATTTTTCCTTTTAAACTAGCCATCTCTTAAACTACCTACTGCCACAACTATCTTCTCTCTTTCAATTTTCTTGTCGCTTCCTTATTAAAGTTATAATCATGATTATGACTCGCAGCGCCCGTGCTCGCCTCGAAGAGTCTAAACTCAATCAGGCTTTGAGCGAATTAAAGGCTTCAAAGGAGTCCTGTGACCAACTAAATAAGGAAATAGATGAAAATGAAAGGGTGCTCTTTAGTGCCCATGAAAAGAATAGGAAGTTGAAAATTGAAATGGCTCAGATATATACTCAATACACTGATGCCATAGAGGAACGGGACAGACTTCAGCTTGTTGTGGACGGGTTCAGCCAGTGTAGCATAGAGTATGAACAAGCTCTTAGTCACAAACATTTATTACAACAACAGCTACATGAGGCTCAAAGTCAAATAACAGAACTTCAGACCACAAATCATAACATCACTGCCTCGCTGAACCAAAGTCTGTTCAATGAGTTGATGCCTGTTGCCCCGTCAATGGTTTCTGCCATAAACCCCTCTTACACTATAGATTTAACAGGTGATGAGGATTCAAAGTCATGTCATTCAGTGAGGGTAGTCACCAGTAAAAACAAACTTAAAAAATACATTAAAATTAATAAATACATTGTTAAAACACAAAAAATGGTTAAAAGACAAAAGTTCTTTATTAAAAATGTTAAACTTAATAGAGAAAGGTTAAATTTACTGAAACAATTAGATATGTATTCTTTTAATTTGGAACAAAGTACTAGGAAATACAACATTGACACAGAGCGCTTACAATCTGAACTTCACCATTTACAGCAGAAACTTAGTTCAATGACTAACAGATATAATACCTCTGAACATCTAATGAGGGAATATGTGCTGGCAATGAATGAGCTGGTAAACTCACAAACAAACAACTGTGAGCAGTGTCAAACACCGTCCAAAGTACTTACACCGGACCATTCATTGACAACATGCAATACCACCTTACCGCAGCCCTGTGTTGATTTGACATTTCCTGCTATCAATAGTTCAAATAAACCATCTAAACAAATTGTAAAAAATGATGTAGTATTATTTTGTGATGAGATTGGAAAGGACTTAGGCCACTTGTTGACAGATGAATATCCAGGACACTCCATAATAAATTACTGTATGCCTGGTTGTTCTTTATTTGATATTATGAAAAAAATTAATAAATGTAACTTTAACCAGGGCACTACATTATTAATTTTTATGGGTAATAGGGGAAATGTGAACAAAGGAGAATTGCTCCAATATTATAAAACATTGTGTAATCTAAGTTTAAAAAAAATTGTGTTGTTTACATTTCCATATAGTAACAGTTTGCCACAGGAAGAAAATAACTTAAGATTTAAATTAAATATGACATTGTATAATTGGACATTCAATAATAATCTGTTCCATCTAGTTGACACCAACAATTATGTTGGTAATAATTTGTATTTGACAAGAGATAGATATAATATTGTTATGTACTATCTTTCTAACTATTGCAAAGGACAGATAGCTGTGTCGCTATCATATTTTTTTTCTATTTCAGCCAAAAATTTGGCTAAACAACTTGCTTCTTTTGAGCAATGCAACAACATTTTAAATAGTTCTGCCAATAATTTGGCAACAACTAATGACATTAATTATCATTTAAATTAGAAATTAGGACAATAGAGGAAACCTCTTGCTTAGTAAATAAAGAAAATTTAAATACTGGTTTAAATCATCAAAATGTTAAAAAAAGTTCTTCTTTGATATCTCACCCATCAAATTGTAGTAATCTAAATAAATGTAATAATAATACTCTAAAAATTGTTCATCAAAATATACAGGGTGTGATAGGTAAGGAATTAGAATTGGAGTTGTTCATGAACTGTAGTAATATTGATATCCTATGTGTAACTGAACATTGGTTGAAAGTCCACCAGTTCATGTTCAGCTTTAACAACCACCAGGTTGCCAGCTCATTCAGCAGAGTTAATATGATACGTGGTGGCTCTTTAATAATTGTTCGTAACAATATGAAATTTAAAGAACGTAAGGATATTGTGAGCCTCTCTGTTGAGCGAGTTATTGAAATAGCTTGCATTGAGCTTGAGCGGTTCATTGTAATGAGCGTGTACAGGCCCCCATGTGCTTCATATGATATTTTTGAGAAATGTATGGAAGAAGTATTATTAAAGACTTGTAACAGTAATAAAACAGTTTTAGTCTGTGGAGATTTCAACATTAATTTACTGGAAAAATCTGCTGTAGTAAATAAATTTAAAACTTTATTAAAGTCATATAATTTGTACAATACATTCTTTGAGCCGACTAGAATAACTGCCACTAGTGCTACCTGTATTGATAACATTTTTACAAACTTAAGACCTTCCAGCCATTTAATTATAAATGAGTTGGACTCTGATCACTGTGGCCAGTTAGTCACTTTCCCTCTGAAGACAGTCAGAGCTCAAAGAAAACTTGTAAGTTTTGTTCCTGTAAATAAAAGTCGCTTAGGACAATTTAAAAATAATTTAATGGAAAAACTACCGGGTTTGCCTTATCATGATGACCCGGATCAAGCTTACAGTTTACTATTTAACCTCATCAATTGTGAGTTTAATAAGATTTTCACCTCAAAAACATTGCCTGTTTGTGACCGCGTTCTATTTAGTGATTGGGCAACACCAGGTATTTACAAAAGTAGGCAGAGGTTATTTGAATTGTATCATGAAAAAACATATAACCATGATGAAACTTTTAAAGAATTTGTTAGGAAATATTCAAAAACTTTTAAAAGAGCCCTCAGCAAAAGCCATAAACATTAAAAATAAAATAAAATCTTCTGGAAATAAAATTAAAACAACTTGGAATATAATTAATTCAGAAACGGGAAGAACGACAGTACGGAATCGTGACTTTCATCTAAAAATCAATGATGTAGATATTAAGGCAGACGTGGAGGTGGCAACTCAGTTTGAAAATTTCTTTACTAATATTCCCATTCTAACAACCAAAACTCTGTCATCGTCGTCCTCCACTTCTGCTTACTCAATACTTAAAGAATGTGTACCAGAATGTGACAAACTTTTTGAGTTCACAATTATTACTGCTAAAGACATTATAGAATCTTTTAAAAATCTTGATGTAAAAAAAACTGCTGACCTTTGGGGATTATCAGTACATACCGTGTCCTCAATAATTGATGTTATTTCACCCTTTTTAGCAATCGTTTTTAACTCTTGTATTGCATCTGGTGTATTTCCTGATCTGATGAAACTTAGCAAAGTGATTCCACTGTTCAAATCTGGCAGCACAACTGATCCTACAAATTTTCGGCCTATTTCGATATTACCCACATTGAGCAAAATCTTTGAAAAATTAATTTTAAAACAAATGTTGGGACATTTCAATACACATAATTTACTTCATCTGAAACAGTTTGGTTTTACAAAGGGTCGTTCAACTACAGATGCGGGCGTGGAATTACTAAAGAACATATTCGAGGCCTGGGAGGAGTCGCAAGATGCTCTTGGCATTTTCTGCGACTTGTCCAAGGCCTTCGATTGCGTACATCATGATACACTCATCAGGAAACTGTACCACTATGGTATGAGGGACAAGGCTCTTGACCTTCTGACTTCTTATCTGAACAACAGAATTCAGAGGGTCGATGTTAATGGCAAGAGATCTGCAGGATCTGCGGTCACCATGGGCGTTCCGCAGGGTTCAATTCTTGGTCCTTTTTTATTTCTAATTTATATAAATGACTTGCCCTATCACATAAGGGATAATCACAAGATCGTATTATTCGCAGATGATACTTCCCTCATTTTTAAAATCAAACGTCAGTTAGTCAACTTTGAACAAGTTAATGATGCACTCTCTAAAGTTGTGCATTGGTTTAATGTAAATAATCTTCTCCTGAACGAAAAAAAAACTAAACTCATTAAATTTTCAATGCCAAATGTCAGGCAGCTATCTACTAATGTTCAGGTTAATGGAACAGAGTTGGACCCTGTTGAGTCGACAGTTTTTCTTGGAATCACTATTGACGGTAAATTACAATGGGGCCCACACATAGAAAAATTGTCAGGAAGGCTAAGTTCGGCCGCCTATGCTGTTAAAAAAATTAGACAGATAACTGACGTGGATACAGCCAGAATTGTTTATTTTAGTTATTTTCATAGTCTTATGTCATATGGGATTCTTCTCTGGGGAACCTGTGCGGACATTAATACTATCTTTGTTCTACAGAAAAGGGCTGTTCGAGCCATTTACAACCTAGGTCCAAGAGATTCCCTTAGAGAAAAATTCAAAGAAATAAATATTCTGACTGTAGCCTCACAATATATTTTTGAAAACCTATTGTATGTACACAAAAATATATCAAATTTTAAGAAAATGTCCGATATTCATAGTTTAAATACCAGGAATAAACACAACCTTGCTGTACATCGCACACGTCTCCACAAAGTAGGCAACTCATTCATGGGTCAATGTATACGCTTTTACAACAAACTCCCCATTGACATTCGAAACTTACCCATTAAACGATTTAAAATCTGTATTAAAACCAAACTTTGTGAAAAAGGGTACTATACAATTTCAGATTATTTAGAAGATAAAAAAGCTTGGGATTGAACTGCTCGCTCTGCTAAACCTTGTGATAAAACCATAGAACTAGACATTTTAATTATTATGTAAAATCAACATATACCAGTTTTATAAACACGTTGACATTGTTGAAAATTATATTCAAAATGACATGATTACTTTGTAAAGTATTATATTATTTTAACTATTGTGAATGTGAGGACTATGTGGATATTAGTTTGTATATGATACTAGTTTTAGTGATGGTCTGGCAGTTTGAGTAGTTTTTGCGGCCTACCCAAATGTCCTTTCTTTGGTATTGCTCGTCGAGTTGAGCTCCTTAAGTTCTAAGTTGAGCTCCACGATTACTGACAAATGCTTGCACTGACTGGACAGGTCCACTCAAATCTGTGTGGTTCTTTCCTCAAAAGACCTTTTCAGACACTAATCTACATGGTCCTCATATGGCCTGACCAAGATTATGTCTGGACTTTAAAAGAGACTGCGACCTCTGAGTTTGTTTCGGCCTTTCTTCTCAGAGTAGTCAGATAGGAAAAGCCGAACTCATCTAGCTTATTTTTAATATTTTTTTATATGACGTGTAAAAGTGATTCCGATATCCTATTTACAGAATAAACAATTTCATTTCATTTCATTTCATTTCATTGCTTCATAAGTTGGAAAAAAATATCTGTTCAACAACGTAAATAACGCAATGAATGTTGTTGAACTGTCAAAATGAAACAAATTAGGCAAAATTGTTTACGAAAATAAGTTACGCAATTGGGGTACTGGGCCTATTTGGCGCGGCCGTAAGGCACAAAATACTGGTAAATAAAGTCATTTTCTATCTGCTTTCTTTCTAACAGTAGTAAAGTTATTATCTCGTCCGCGCAGGGTTCCCGGCTGACGTACTTCCACTGCTCGCTGCTGGGCTACTTCCTGGGCCTGCTGACGGCCACGGTGTCGGCCGAGGTGTTCAAGGCGGCGCAGCCCGCGCTGCTGTACCTCGTGCCCTTCACGCTGCTGCCGCTGCTCACCATGGCTTATGTTAAAGTAACAACTATTTATTACTCTGCACAAACAATACTCACATTACAAAGACATAAAAAGTATGCTTGTCGATCTTATTTAATGTAGCCTTGTACACTCGGCTACACATCAAGCTATACATATCCAGTATAAGTTGATCTCGCATTGTGCGGAAATCCTTTACAATGCGAGATCGGCTTATACTGGAAATTATAGCTTGATATGTAGCCGTGTGTACCATTGAATGATTGGCCAGTACCAAATTATAGCTGAACTGCCTGCTACTTCGTCTGCATGGAAGTCAACAATACCATAAAACATATCCTATGGCACTCACACAATAGTGTAGCTTTCTGTCAGTCAAATAATGTTTGAAATTGGATCAGTTCTTCCAGATAGTCGACTTGATTGTAGAGCAGATTGCCACACTATGTGTGGGGCATATTAACGGGTTGATATGAAATTAAACATAACCTTGGCTAACGAAATTTCACTGTGGAGTCTGGAGTAAAATTATCTCTTCTTGTCAGACCGGTGCCACATTTCTAATTCCTATTCTGTTGTTGCAGGGAGATCTCAGAAGAATGTGGAGTGAGCCGTTCATAGCTCCGCCGAACGGCAAGGCGGGCGCCGACTTCGACGTGTGACTGCGCGGCAGCGCGCGCGTCGTGTTCTCCGCATAGAGCGAGCCGCCCGCCCGCTCTCACCCTCCCGACGATGTACAGTTAGATACGCGACTCTAACTACATAGCTATCTGCGTTTCTGTGTTCTCTCAAGTAACAGTGATCTAGATATTTAGTATTATTCCTCTCAAACGTGTGAATAGCAAGTTGCACTATACGTATATATCTGCTAACTTGTAACTAACTGTACATGCACACTGGGCCACATGTGAGTTGATGTGTTTATTATTATAATTATAAAGACATAAGTTGTACTTTTTAGGTTAGTCGATACGCTTTGGTTCGTTAGTAAATGTTGAATTCAAGTTACAGCACAGGGTAACTTGCTGTCTACGAGTTAAACTGTAAGTGATCAGGACCAGTGCGAGAGATTTTGATAAATTTCGATTAAATTATACTATAACAGTGATACAATTGGTATTTCGAAAATACTCAGTTGTAGCATTTGATGAATTTTATATCGAAAATGTTTTTGTTTTATATACATATACTGTATGCCAAAACAATGTAACCCTTTGGATGGTAATAGTCTGTATGATTGGGTAATTGTAACAGTAATACCTACCTACTATAAACAGTTCTGCAGTTATAGTTTGTGACGAGAACTATTTCTTTACAAATCCAAGGGTTACATAAGAGTGGCTATTCATTTTTAATTGACACATCGTATAGAGCCGCAAGAACAGATACACGATTTTGTACATCTGGTTGTTAAAATAAGTTAAGATCTTTGTATGAATCTCATTTTTTTATTTTACACTGATACGTAATCATTTTTATATGAGTTTTTTTAGTCCAATTCAGATCGAGTTTACAATTTGACATGTGATGTGTCCCAACATTTGATATTATTATTATAATTTGGTTCACTAGTGGTCATCATTAGTTTCCATGATCAAACTTTGTTGTCACTGCCTTAGACTGATGTTTTCAATGAAGATTTTTTCTATATGTTGAATGGAGTATTATAGACAAATGTTAGACTAAAATATTAGAATATAAGCTACTAACTATTGTTGTTATTATTATAACAACTGTATTGTTGTTGTAAATTATTTGATTGAATTTAATAAAAGATGTTAAGACATTACATCGTAAGAGGCAGTGGCGTGCACACAGTTTTAAGACAGGGTAGGCAGAAAATTTTACTCACCAAAAATACTGCACGTTGGTTTTGGTTCGTCGCGTCGTCTTGTCGATTGATGATTAAACGCGTCTCTATACGATTTTTTCCAAAGGTGTGATATTTAAGGGAAGCTTCTAAGTGTTTTTCAGATTGTTCATGTTTTCTCGCGGCGGTAGGAAAATTATGAATATCAGCGTAACCGGTGTCGTTCCAGACGGTTTTATTATTTGAAAATAGTAGACAAACGAAACAAAATAACCGATTAGGTACTGTGTATGCAACCTGTCAGCCAATGATATGAATCATATTGTTTTTTATTGAATTTACGATTGACTTTACCTTTAATTTGTATTAATTGCAAATCCGGTGTACCACGACCTATCTCGATAACTTGTTTTTTTTTCACCGAAATATAGTTTTGAAAACGCATCATGTTTTATTTTCTCAATACACACACCATCTGAACAACTTTCACAGACAATATTATCCATTTTACACTAATAACAACAATCAAATTCTAATTACCTGATAGCGTATTCACAAACACAACGCACGTCAAACAATATGGCAACTATAGTAAAACGGGCAATAAAGGGTAAAAAAGGTTATACGACAAAAAATTATGGTCATCTAAATGTATAAAATTCAATGAAACAACGTTATTTCCTAAAATATTTGCATTGCATAGCTAACTTTCCTTCGGTAATGTTCGGTACGAGTCGTAATTTTTCGTCTTAGCTGTATAGAATAACTACAAATAGACACTGGCTTTTCTTGCAGTTGTGTGCGTGATTTTTGTCATTGTGTGTCAGCAAAGCCCGCGTAGCTATAGGAACGCACACACATTAAATACGACTTACCACGAGAGCACACATAAAAACATTCAGAGACGAATAGTTTGTGTCTTTACCGTGGCAGAGGCGAGGCGGCGCTAGTGCAGCGCGAATCGAGATGATGCGAAATTCGAATGATGATACCACCGGCACTCGATAGGTGGAGCTGATTTATGATTTGTTTTGTTTATTGATAAAATAATATTAGATCTATTATCAGAACTAGGGTAGGCAGTGTCTTTCTGTCTTTATGAAACGCACGCCACTGGTAAGAGGTATACTTGGTATGTGTGATTTAATTTTTATAACGATTTATAACATTTTTAATTTTGGATTTATTTTAATAGGTTTATTTTGTACTAAGTGGTTATCATTGATAAGTTTACGGTGTGCGAGCTAAATACTATTAACATGGAGCAGTATTCTGACAAAAGTGATGTAATATAATTATTGAGGCTTAATTTTATGAACGTAACAGACAGTGTCACTTATGAATTTGCTGATGTCGTCTATCACATAGGTCGTAATTTTATTTGAAAATTTCTTACTTTGTGTTTTCAATGTAAAGTGTAACCAAATAGTTTTGGTGTATTTTATAGATATTTATATAAATAGTCACTGAATTTTTCTCATTGATGTACATAAATACATAATTATGTGAAATTAATATTAAGATTGATGTTCCATTATTTGCGTCACTGTTTCATCTCATCATTGATCTTGAGACTATTAATGTAAATATTTAATGCCCACACAATTCATTACCTGCCAAAACTTGGAAAATTGCATTTAATATTTTTATATGTATCTGTGGGAGTATTTTATATTGCTATAAATACTTAATAAAAATATTAGATGGAAGTATACTTGAATTTTATTTTCGTCTTTAACACGGAACGTTGTAGTACTTTGATTTCGCGCCCTGGGCAGACGATATCAAGTGTCATAGTAAAATATTCGGAAGCCTGTGCCATTGCCGTGCTGTCTGGCTTCAGTTGCACCATGCTGAATAGAAGTATCAATACCCAAATGAGGAATGAGGTATTTCTTTACATCCAACATCTAACTAAGCTTAGAGAAACATTGCAGGTTACTTATTTAATATTGTGCAACTCAGACCCAAATAAAAAACCAAGACAGCGCTGCAAACTATACAGTGAAGCATGCCAAAACTACACCTCACTAAGTGCACACATGTTTATGAAACTGGTTTCACGTCACTGTTGGCAGTGCTATCTTGGGTTTTTATTTGGTCTGAGTAGAATGATTACGTAAAACCACAGACTTCCAAAAACAACGCTACAAAATAACTTAATACGTTTAATACAAAGACACTGTTCGTGCGGTGTCTTTGTGTCGCGCCTGTTTGTAGGAGCCTTTATTGAAGCCTCCTCAAGCAAAGTTATTCCCGCGTAAAGGTTTCCTCTACCAAATGAAAAAAAGGTAAATCATACGGTACTCGCCGAATGCAGTATCGTACAGTCTGTTAGAAACGACTATCACACGCGTAAATAACTACACTAGATGATAAGTGGATGTAGTTGCCGAGAATCGAGTTGAATGGCGTGCGGAGAGCACAGAACATAATATATACTTACTGTTGGAGAGGCCTACGTCTAGCAGTGGACTGCTGTAGGCTGATGATGATGATGATGGAAGTAGGATGGCATGTCGTAATTATCGGAAGTGAAAAAGAGAAGCATAATATGTTACTTCTGTTGACGCCAGCGCGACACCAAGTTGAGCAGTGTTAACAGGCCACTTGCGGAGTTTGTATAGGTAACCTACTTACCTCTCGTTACTAGTTTGGTATTAAGGTTTTTGATGTAATGTAGGACTGGTTAGCGTGAACAAAAGGCGATGTAAAAAAAAGAGTGATAGAAATGAAACGCGAGAGGTTTGTATAAAGTGGTTATTTATTAGCTTCAATTTGTTTAGTTATGTCTCTTTTCTCAATAAACCTCAACTGTTTCTTCCTCATTCTTTTCAGCTTAGCAGTATTTGTGATAACTTGTACTACTTCAGCTTTACGTTTGTTTTCTTCCGCACGTTGTAAATTCTGTCGCCGCCTTTCTTTTCGGTCTATTTCTTTTTGTTTCAATTCTGCTAACATTTGTTTAGATAGCTCCTTTGTTTTCTGTAACTTTTGACGTAATGCTTTTTTCTTTTCAAAAGTATGCCTGAGTCCCTTAGTTTTATTGATGGTTGAAAACCTGAAAGAGCAAAACAATAGTGGAGTAAGTTGAGGTGATAAGGAACAAAAGTTTTAGGTTATATTTACAAAAGTAAACAACAAAGTAAACATTACCTTTCTTTTTTAGACTTCCAAAACTTTCCAGACTTGGGAATGCCTCTAATGGGTTCTGTTTTACTTGAAGATGTGTCTTGTTCACTGTTGTCTTCATCGCTGCTCTCTGATTTTTCCAAGTTATCTTTGTTTTTAGCTATGTTTGCTACTATCGCGAGAACTTTATCATGTGTTTCTTCAGCCATGTTTAAGGACTATGAGGTAATAATGAAGCTTTAAACTTAATAAACTATCAAGAATAAGCGCACAAGTTTCCACCACAATACGAGCACGTTTAATTTTCTGTCAAGTGTCAACCACAGAGCATGTAACTTTAGTGGTGTCAACTGCTGAAAGCTGGCCCGCATTCCGAGTTACGCTAAAAGTGATTATATCGCGTATCCGACCAAATTTTATTTGGTCGGATTCGCGATATTATCACCAATCAAATGGCTTGAATCTAGTTTTAAGTAATGCTTGAGTATTGAGTGATGTTCTGTAATACGGGCCTTAGAGTGTAGCACTATCAAAAGTCGAGCTAAGGACAGGGAAAGCGTCTACCACTGGTAAAAAAGCAGCTTTAGTGGAAAAGTCAATAAATTATGAATGTTTTATATTTTATAGGTTATTTTGTGTTTGTTAACTATAAGTTTTCTTTTTGTAAGACTGGAGGCGTACGATAAAAATATGATCAGAGTTGAAAACCAACTTGGGCATGATCTTCCTGACTAAAAACCCACAGAGATAGCACTTCTAGCACTGATCTAATATGATAATATAAATACACACATACTTTACTATAATTTACATAATATCACATCACAAGTGCCTGTATGTAATGAAAACAGACTTAGTTCTCTTGGGAACATCACTTATAAACCACTTTCTCCCATAAAACTTTAAGTCTTTTATTTCGTCGAGACGATGTGCTATCCTTTAAGCCTTAAAGAATAGCACATCGTCTCGAAGAAATATCGAATTTCAATTTTTTTCGGAGAGCTTTCTCCCACACGTTTCTTCTTATAACATCTTTGGCAAATACATGGGTCCCCGTATTTTTGCAGTAAACAGCTGCGCAACTGGGCTCAATAATTAATTATTCGTAAAAGAAGTCGCTTGTTTACAAAAAATGTATGGCTAGCTGTCAAATTATGAGACGCTGGAGATCAGCGTTTTAATCCCCATTCTTTTTTCGTAGAACAGGATGGAGTTGCTGTCTATTGATTTTCAAGTACCACCGGCAGACTCAGCGTGGCCAGACTTCTATCTCCAGATTGATTGACACCTAATTTTTCGTCTGAGGTTGCCCATAAGATTGGTGAAAGTAAAGTGTTGTGCTTTGGTTTCCTTGGCCGCTTTTCGAATTAAGGTGGATCCGCAGTGGTTGCCCGCGAAATTTTCTTACGCTTTTTGCAATTTGCAGGTCAGTGTGAGGTTGTATCTTGATCAAAATATGATTCTCGACTATGTATGTGTGTGTATTGACTGAATTATATTAATTAGAATGACATATATCATATATATCTCTCAGATAGATTTGTTCCATAAGAACAAATCTAATGGAAAAGTTCATAAGGAACAAATCTAACTTATAGAGACGCATTAATATCAAATTATTTGTGTGAGCGCTGTGAGCTATTATGGCTTAGTTAAATTCGAAAAGCGGCCATAGTCACTCAGCGATAACGCAAGATGGCACATGTCATGACATCATCTATGACGATTGACGGGACATCGTTGTCGCGCTCATGCTAATTCGGAACGGGTGTTAAGTCCGCTCCACATTTTCGGCGGCACGTCTCAACGAGAAAATTTGCCGGAAAGAACAACAAGAGAGACGAATATTCGCCCTGCACTCTCGGCAAGTCTCGTATAGTTTTGCAGAGAACATGGAGGCGGCACGATTACAGCGTAACTCAGAACACAGCCCTTGTCTTTTTGACGCTGTCAAAGTCAAATTGGCAAGTCTGTCTGACATCTGCGGTATTACTATTATGTCAGTTCAGTTCTGCGATGAAGTGATTCATTCATTTACGTTTTCGTTATTTCCTCATCAATCATAGATATATTTGAAGAAATTATTTTGTTCTTTGGGCGTATTTGTAGTAGTATATAATCATATATTCGACGTACTTATTTTTAGGGGTTTCAGGCAAATATCAACTGGAGAAATCCGGCGGAACTGCAGTGCTTCTTTCGAATTTCAGTAAATAAACAGTATTTCCCGTAAAAAAAATGCCCGTAAGTGTCTGAATATAATACACTCCGCCCTTACAGCACAAGCTGACCATTTTTTTTGCTACTCTACGTTTATATACAAATTATAATACGAATAATTTTCCTCCTAGGCTTATCACTCAACTTTGACGGACTACACCCAGTCCGTTGGTAACCTAGCTCTCCTGCCAATGCGCACATCTTTTAGAGGTCCGGCTCCAATCAGTCCCAAGATTGAATTGGATATTGTTGACGAAGCTCTCAACTACTTCAAAGCAAATGTTTTTTTTAGATTTTATGAGATAAAGGTAAGGGTTTGAGTCATATTCTGCCTAATGTTTCCTAATACTAGTAAATAGACATATAAAGGGTGCGTTTTTTACAGTCTGATGCTGACAGAGTTCTCATTTACCTCACACTGTACATTTCTGAATGTCTGAAACGGCTCCAGAAATGCTCAAACAAGAATCAGGGTCAACAGGAGATGTATATGCTAGCCATATCTAAGTTTGATATCCCCGGAGAATATGGATTTCCTCTGAACTCTGTGTATGCTAAGCCTACCAGTACCCAGGAAGCTGGTATGTTGGAAACTATTATTATATTTCATCTTAAAATGAGGTTGATGTTGATAAAGGCAGATAGTTCTTAGTGTTATTGGGTATGTTATTTTATAATGTATGGCTTGTTTTGCGATTTCAGATTTGATGAGACAATATTTACAGCAGATGAGACATGAGACTGGTGCCCGTGTCTGTGAAAAGGTAATTATCAATTACTTTATCTTGGAAAGTTACTGCAACAATCACAAGTGTTCTACAATGTTAAACAGTAACAAAATCAGAATATATTTTTTCTCTTAGGTATTTGCCACAGAAGATGGTAAGCCAAGCAAGTGGTGGCTTTGCTTTGCCAAGAGGAAATTCATGGACAAGTCCCTGTCTGGCCCTGGACAGTAACCAGTATTCACCAAAGTTAGCATTTATTTTATACCTACACTTTTTCTTTAAATATAATGAGATTTAATAAAAAAAGCATCATTCCAAAATGTTATAAAACACTTCATACTGGTGCATTGATATTTTGTATTATTTTATGTGTTACTTATCTACTACTGCTGATACCTGATAAACCACTTTATCTCTATAAATATGAGTGTGTAATTCTGCCCAGACATTTCAGTTGAAAACAGTATGTTAATATTTAAGACTAATTATTTTGATTGTTTGAACATATAAAGGAATCAATAAATTATTTGGAAATACTAAAAATATTTTTTTTATTTTAAAATAGGTGTAAATATATAATACATAGTACCATTTGATTAAAAACTTGTACAGGAGATCTAAAATAGATGATTAATATCAGTTTACAAATATTTCAGCTGCTAGAAATGAGATAGATTGGTATTTTGAGTATGAAAGGATAATATAACAGTCTTACTCTTACAACTACAGTTACACATACATTATATACTGAAAGTTAATTGAGACCATATTCTTTGATCAGTTGCCCAGCTATCACAAGCCTCTGTATTTCCGAAGTTCCTTCATATATTTCTGTGATCCTTGCATCGCGATAGTGTCTCTCTGCTGGCATATCCGACACATAGCCCATACCACCAAGGATCTAGAATAAAATGATAGAAGAATATTACAAATCTTTGGACTCGATAGTATTATGTGGTTATGCAGAAATAAGATATACAAATGAAATTTAAAAACCTGTTGAGCATCTTTCACATACCTGTATGCATTGATGGGATAAGAATGTAGCTGCCTCAGAAGCTGCCAATTTGGCCATAGCAGCCTCCTTGGTGTAAGGTTTCTTGTTGTCCTTCAACCAAGCTGCCCTCCATGTCAGCAGTCTTGCCGATTCCAGTTGCAGAGCCATGTCAGCTAGCTTGTTCTGAATGGCTTGCAATTTCATGATAGGTTTTCCAAATGCAGTGCGTTTTGATGCATACTCAGCAGCAACATCTAGTGAGGCCTGTAAACAGAAAGCACAAATGTTTTGTTGGTCAGTAGAACTTAGATCATAAAAAGGTGTCAGTTGAAAATATTTTCCACCAACAATATTTACCTGTGCTATACCTAAAGCTTGTGATGCAATACCAATTCTCCCAGCATCTAAAGTCATCATGGCTATCTTAAAGCCAAGACCTGGCTGACCTAAGATATTCTCCTTAGGAATTGAACAATCTTCATACATCAGTGAGCAAGTGGATGAACCTCTTATACCTAATTTATCCTCTTTCTTCCCTAGTTCTAGACCTTTGATAGGTTTAGGTACAATAAAAGCTGATATTCCTTTGTGCTTCAGACTTTTGTCTGTGGTAGCAAAGACAACAGAGGCTTTGCTCTCATATCCATTAGTGATCCAACATTTTGTGCCATTCAGTACCCATTTGTCACCACCATCCTTTGCTGTGGTGGATGCTGCTCCAGCATCAGATCCATTACCAGGTTCAGAAAGAGCAAAACATCCAACAATTTCACCTGAAATAGAATTAGTTAATGTACAATTTAAATCTAAATATATTTTAATTCACAAAGGTTTCATCATGGAGGTTGCAGTCCTTCCACCACAATCATGTGCAAACTCCATGATGAAACCTCTCAAAAGAGCTGGTTAGATGTATGATTACATCAGACCAGCTCTTTTGCAAAACATGACTAGATGTTCTATTGACATAGATGATTATTTTAGTGTCCAGAAAGCTTGGGGAAACCGGATTTCTATGAGTTTCCTATCCTAACAGG
Source organism: Agrochola lychnidis (assembly GCA_963680765.1). Classification (NCBI taxonomy): domain Eukaryota; kingdom Metazoa; phylum Arthropoda; class Insecta; order Lepidoptera; family Noctuidae; genus Agrochola; species Agrochola lychnidis. The sequence continues at coordinate 7,291,432 of OY796868.1, read as the reverse complement.
ACATCCAAGACTAACTACGGAAATTGTGGGGTTGAAAGTATCTACCACTACCAGACTGTGCAACCGTCTGCCTAGACATGAACTACAGTATTCTATATTGTTTTTCTTTGTTCCCAGCCCACACCTAGTGGGTGTGCTGTCTGACCAGACCATGTCTGACTTACTAGGGTGTCCTAAATCCCTGGACACTTGTACTTTTGATGATCTCAGGAACCCCACTATTGCCACAATTAATGTGGCAACTTACTGGGCCCAGATAATAAAAGATTTACTGTTGTAGAATTATTACTAAGTTTACTTAGTTAGCAATCAGATTAAAATAGATTCACAAAGATAAAGTCAACAAACCAGTAGTGAAAGGTGTGACAAATTGTTCCTTTTGTTTGTCAGTGCCCCAGTGCATCACAGGTCCTAAGTACAGGGAGTTGTTCACAGACATGATGACACCTGCTGATGCACATCCTCGTGATATCTCTTCTAGAGCTATAGCATACGCGAGATAGTCGAGACCGGCACCTCCGTGTTTCTCTGGCACAGCTATAGCCATAAGTCCCAGTTCACCCATTTTTTTAATAGCATCACCAGGGTACAAATGTTCGCGGTCGAACTTGGCGGCGTTGGGCTTTAATTCCCCTTCAGCGAAGTCTCGACATGTTTTGTACAGCATTTGATAATCTTCAGATAATGCTGAAAGAGAAGCTATGCATCTTGTCTGTCTAACACTTGTTGGCGCTGTAAATAAATAAAATAAAAGTTGATCATTTTGTTCAACATTGGCTTACGATTTTCGTAATAAAGTTATTCCTAATACTTACCAAGTGTTTGTACCAATTTAGTAACATTCTTTATCATTTTAGGAAATTATTAATTTAACAAAAACAAAATACAGCTGAAAATCAAATTATGTCAGGACTTTGAACTCGTTCGTTTAGAAATCAAAGTTATCAAAATAGAGTGGGGAGCTGATAGCAGGTGTCAACGTAATCTTATCCGATTTCTTGGATCGTAGTCAAATAAAAATAGTGCTAAAAATGCCAACACCTAATAATTTACTACAATAACAGAAGATTTTCAACTACAGGAAACTGAGAGAATATTGATTGAACTTGACTCGAATAAAATCGATGAAAAAAAAAAATTATGACAGCTGATAAACAGATAATTAATAAAAATTGGAAATTGAGTACTTTTTGACATAGTCAACTGTCAAACAAAAATAGGAAAAAAATATACAAATTACAATGATAAAATGGAGATATTGTTAAGAATTTTACCAACAAATCCATTGAAAGTGACTGCTTCTAAACTTCTTTTATGTCAGGTCGCAAATTATACCAGGTAAAAAACTGACGTGACCGTAATATCTGCATAACCTATTTAGTGGCTAAACATTTTATCCATTATTTTAGATTGGCCGAGGTTGGAAAACTCGAACCACCGAAGCCAACTGGCAAATATGATACAGGGCAGTTAATTTTACACAAGGTATTCGGATATCGAGGAGTGATTCTGTTTCCCTGGTTGGCGCGGGTGTACGATAGAGATGCCACCAACAAGAAGGAGAGCAAGGACTCCTCGGCCTCCACGGAGGCCTCAGGAGACTCCCTGTCTAACGTCGGCAAAGAAGTTAAAGGCCGCACACATACATTCTATCAAGTCCTGATTGACACCAGGGATGCACCTTACATAGTAAGTATTATAATTACATAAACAGTTATAAATTATTAATGTTAATGGAATGCTTTTGATAATGTTCTTAAATTAATAAGCCAATAACTTGCATACTTCTGTCTGATAATAATTGCATGTGGTGCCTATATATAGGCAAATATTGTGAGTTGATATGGTTAGTTGGCAAAGTTCCATTTCCCTTTTGAATTGTTAGCCACTACTTATTACATTTCTTTGTAGATTATTTCCTATTGATGGCCTTGTGAATTCACATATTGATAATACAAAAATGTAGTTCTTTAATCATTGGGCAATAAGATTAATAAATTCCTGGGTCATAAATTAGCAGAATATTCATGTTAAGTATCTGTTTAAAACACTGGATGGTATTGGTTCAAGAACATGTACATTTTTGTCTATTATACAATAAGATGTATACTAACAGCCTTAATAATTTTTTGACTGTGACAACAAACATCGATATGAGACCTGAATGGAAGAGAAAGGTACAAAAAAATAGATTTATTTATATATGAATAATGTGTTTGTTGATCAAAACTAACTATATTAAAACGTTACATTGATTTAAAGCTTTGTTGTAGTTGTTAATAATTTTATTTTTGTTAATTACCTACTCAGTTATCATTGTTTTTAACATTCAGACATTACTAGTACAATCAGTGTAGATTTTTTCTTAATAACAAAGTAGTTGTAATAAAGGAACATCACTGAGCCAAATGTGACTGCACAATTTCATGTAAAGCAATAATAATAATCATACAGATTATGTTCATAAAAGGGAAGTGGGCTTTTTCAATGAATACGAAAGGTGGTCCATCTGCCATGAATATTTCGACTCATTGCCATTGCTTTTTAATATGGTGAATTTTACTTAGTTTAGAGATGAGAAGGCCCATTGTATACCAAGCCGTAGTCTTTTTTGTATTATTATATTATGTGCGTACATTTCAGCGTGCGCAAACCGAGGCGGTGACCTTCCTTGGCAACCAAGAGTCAAGCAGAAGTTTGTACGCCATCCCTGGACTGGACTATGTGGCACACGACGACATTATCCCCTATACTTCAGTAGAAAGAGTCCCGCTGCAGCATGAACTGTTTGACAAATTCCTCATGCATAATGCAGAAAAAGGTGAGAATAATACTAAGATTGTATTCTACAGATTTCCGGCCATTTACAATAGGGCTGGAATGGCCTTTGGCCTGCCACATTTGGTATCAACATCAAAAAGTGGGCTAGCAACAAAAGCTTGTAAAGTACCTAATAGTTTGACAACAACTATAATAAAATGAATGAATGTGTATTAATCACGGAGTATAGAAAAAAGCGGAGATGCCGCAAGGCAAGTAGGCCTTGCGCCTTCAATTAGGTCCTGACGTCATAGTGGGCGGGGCCGCAAAACTTAGTTGCGAGTGAATCTTCATCGCATTCGGGTGCGTTGTATTCTAATCGTTTTTTAATAGTTAAATTGTTTTAATAATAAAGTGCGCTGTTGTTGGATGCAAAAATTATTCAGGATCAAAATTAAAACATATTGATGGCATAAAATTTCATGTGTAAGTCCCTAAAATTTATATTTTCATTTTAAAACACATTTTCTCGTTTGATCGTCAGATTGTAGCTAGAGACATCTGTTGTCGAGGAGGTGCATTCTAACCAATTCTCACCGATTTCGTATTTTTATCATTATCAGTGCATATTATTGTGACCAATTTGCCACTCAAATTACTTGCTCAAGTTTTATTTTGCTCGCTATAAGTTAATTCATAGATAAATACGTTCCTACATGAAATAAGAAAAATTTAAAATAAGAAAAATGCGCCATCTGTCGGTAAGTTGCCGGTCCTAACTGTTAAGTAAAAATGTGTGCATCATGCTAGCAAGACCCTATTTTATCGAATTTGTTATCTTCATTTATTTGTTTTTTAATCCTATTTTGTTATCATTTTAGATTCCCTGTTAATACAGATATTAGAAATGCATGGATACGTATTCCAAATAAACCGAACAACTGGACAACAACAAAGTATTTATATTTTACTACCTACATGGTGGCAGGGACATCGACACGAATACTGTTACCATGGATTCAGTAAGTACATGATTCTAAAACGCCCTACGTTGAAAATTTTCGTCGGTTATTTTTTATAAATCTGCTGTTTCATAGAAAAGTGCAATACCTACGCGGTCAAAATGTATGGAACAGCAGATATTTAAAAAAATAACCGACGAGAAAATTCTACGCAGGGGAGTTCAGAATCATGTACTGAATCCATGATAAAAAAATTCGCGTCGATGTTCCTGCCACCCTGTATACTAAATTACTATAAAAAATGTTAACCCATGTTACTCATCTTTTGGGCTTCGAACACAGTTGGGTAAAAATAATGTGTTCCCACCATATTAACGCACATAGAACGTTCTGGAACAGAGCGTCATGCTTTGTTACGCCATAGTGGCCAGTAGACGAACTAAAATGAAAATTTGTTAGTTCAGTTTCACAGTAATAATTCCTTTCACCGCTAGATGGATTTACAAAAAATGGGCGGGGTTTCCATCGTGGGGTGTGGCCATCGCCGTACCTCGTCCCCCGAACACCCGCATTCAGGCGACGCTCCATTCTTAGGAGATTTTGGCTTGCGGCATCTCCGCTTCTTTCTATACTCCGTGGTATTAATATTGTAAAAACAATGTTAACACACTTCTACAATTTGAAGAAGCTATTACATAAACCTTAAGCATAATTCTTACATATTATAAAACAGAGTCCTCCGCCGCGTCTGTCTGTCTGTCTGAACGCGTAAAACTCAAAAACTACCAAATGGATTTTCAAACGGTTTCCACCAATGGACGGAGTGATTCTTGCGGAAGGTTTTGGTGTATAATTCATTAAGGTTTTGTGTAAATTGGCTGAAATATGATGATAATTGTCGAAGATGCCGGAAAAAATCATGCCGACTGGGAGCTTTATTGGCGTGCGCCGCGTAAACTGTTAGAGATACATACAATTTATGTTCTACACGATTGAAGACCTTAAAAAGTTCAACAAAAAACTCCGCGATGGCTTATGTCTATCTTCTAAGGATGACCCACAGTAACCATAATTATCTTTCAGAATTTGATGAAAATTTCATTGTTATTTCCGAAGCTTTTTTGACCGTTATTATATTAATCCTTACCTAATAAAATATGTTATTTAAATTGGGCATTTAATTTAGATTTGCCTTGACGTCATATCATTTAAATGAATGGTTTATAAGATATCAGTTCATATCACAGATTCAAAATTACGCGTAACAAAATAATTATGGTTGGAGCGCAGCGGTAGGAGTCGATAACCTTTTCCTGGACTATTAGGTATCTAATCCCGGTACTGCCCGGTAGTACGTTCCCATGGGATATTTTCCGACATCCACGCGGGCGAAGCCGCAAAAGCCGAAAAGCTAGTATTATATAAAACTCAATTTAATTGATCTGACTATAGCGTGTGTTACTCCAGTAAGAAAATCTCTTCTAGAATGAATGAATTAAGTTCAACGAATAATTAGAGTGTAATCTGCTGTAAATGTACGCCAAATAATTTTTTGTGTGGGCTGTCGTTTTGGAACAAAAGACGGAAAAACTTATCCTGCTAGAGTAACGTTGTTCCAGCAGGAAGATTTTAAACGAATGACCGGCGAGAGTAATAAAGTACATGGGCGGATAGCTTATATTTGTGCGTAAATGTGCGCCGAAAATATAATTTGTGCGTCTTAAGGTTTTAGAGATTTTAGACACACCTGACTATCCAAACCTATCTCACGTTTTGTAGAGCTACACTGAAGTATTAATGTTTTTTAGATCCACCCTTCATTGCGCAAGAGACTCTGCGCGCCTGGCAGAAAAAGAACCATCCTTGGCTGGAGCTGAGCGACGTGCATCGAGAGACGACCGAAGGTGTTCGCGTCACCGTCATCCCATTCTACATGGGCAGCCGCGAGTCACAAAATTCTGCAGTTTATTGGGTAACAAGCTGTGTGCCTGGTGGAACTTCCCATCGGCAATAATGACGAACTTCCATAAATACTTTCATCCCCTATTCAATCCGTTTAAGGATTCATTTTCAAATATCCTTCCAAGTGCTCACTTTCACTATATGTACTAGGAACTCTTGTGCAAAATTTCATGCTTTTGGACCCAGTGGTTTAGGCTGGGCGTTGCCTTTCAGTAAATTAATTAATATAAGATTTTTTAAGTACATTTTTTTACTGACTCCGTTTTTTAGTGCCTATCCTTCGATCTACACTGATATTTCTAGATTGCGTTCATTCAGATACGTTGAAATGTCATATCATAATATTCTTTTTTTCTTTGGCAGTGGCGTTACTGCATCCGCCTTGAGAACCTGAGCTCTCAGGCGGTGCAGCTGCGCGAGCGTCACTGGCGCATCTTCTCGCTGAGCGGCACGCTGGAGACGGTGCGCGGGCGCGGCGTGGTGGGGCAGGAGCCCGTGCTGGCGCGCCACTCGCCCGCCTTCCAGTACAGCTCCCACGTCAGTCTGCAGGCGCCCAGCGGGCATATGTGGTGAGTACTAACAAGATCCGAATATTTTTGTAGCTTTCCAGAAAATGACTTTGACTTTTGCAGCGCGTTTATTTCGGTAGTAAGCAGTTTTCATCGTAGTTCACGTGTTACTGGCACGCGGTGGACTCTACTGCATAATAACGTTACAGAATGCATATTAATTATTACAATTTAAAAGTTAGGTACTTGCGTTACATGTTAACTGTTAGGTAGTTAAAAGACTTTAAAAAAATAATTGTTTTTTCTTGCCAGGGGCACATTCAGGATGGAACGGGAAGACGGCTACACATTCGACTGTCGGATTCCCCCGTTTTCGCTGGAGAGCAAACCTGATGAGAGCGTCCCGCCCGCGCCCACGCCGTCCGCGTGACCGCGCACAACACTACCGTGGTTCCAAACTTAAGCCAACACCGGACGACCGAAGATACACTACAGGGTCTAATTAAATATCAAAACTATAAAGACGTGGTCGATATCGATATCTAAATAAGACAAAATGAGAAAAAAATAAAATGAATTGATGATATTCTTTTTTGGGGTCAACTTAGTGTAGTAAGACGAAACATAAGTTTAAAAAAATGTGTGTACTTTACCGATATGAGTTGTATCAATGTCTAAACACGATAAAACAAAAACAAACTGATTTTCTCAACTCATATACGACATCATCTGCCTAGCCTTGACCCAACTATACTGTGGTCGGTTTCCAGTCTAACCAGATGCAGCTGAATGAATACCAGTATTTTACATGGAGCGACTGCCTATCTGACCTCCACAACCTAGTTACTAGGTAACACGATACCCCTTGGTCAGACTCTTGGGCTTCTAACTACCCGTAACGACTGTCAAAGATTTACAAATGACAGCCGGGACCAACGGCTTAACTTGCTTTCCGAGGCACGGAGGGGTCTTGGTATGTAAAGATGGTCACCCATCCACGGACCAACCGCGGCAAGCGTAGCTTAACCTGATCGATCGCCCGTGCGGCTGTTATTACTTAGCCACAAGCCCCTTAGTAACTACACGACCAGTTGACCAAAAAAAAAAAACATCAGATCTTATTTATTTTTTTGTTTTATCATTTTAGAAATCAATACCCATCCCGTCTGTTTGGAGTTTTGCTAGCGAATTTAATTTGACCTCGTATATGCAAATACAGTACTCGGGCGTTTATATGGCACACAGACTTAACAGGGACGACGCTCTACAAAGCCGATTTTTTCAAAAACTGTGTGTAATTGTAACTGAATTAATGCACATTATGAAAGTAGTTTGTTCAGAATCGTTTACTGAATCGATTTCTTATATTTTTAATATAGGTATTTTTTTATCCCAAAAAGAATTAAAACTACATAAATTGCAGTCACACTTCCGCTGTACAGTTAATACAAAGCAAAATGGACGGTCTTCTACGCTAGACCCTTATACGTGTGCGACTGTGTGCGTGCGTAGATTTGTAATGTGACCACAATTTTCTCCCATAATCAGTATAACTAATTTAATAAAAAAAAATTGTTTTATACATTATAGTGAAAATTCAGTGTATTTTGATTATAACATAATATTCCAATTGGGGTGTTTGGTGGTGTGCGTTAATTCCGGGACATGTATAAACGCTGACGTACTGTACTTCTGGCGTTGTGGCAAGCAGTTGGAACCAACATCGAAGCAAACCGACTATATTACGACATCCCTAGGTGATTGACAATCCGCGGTCGAACCTTCTCAACAGTTCGGCGGGATGTGATGAATACCCTTTATTGTGATATTCATTCAACAGTCAGTTTTAGCCAATGCTATTCTATAGAGGAATGATGATATACCTGTTAGCTTTATTTATTATGTTGTTGTTGAGCGTAGATTGAAATTCTTTGAAACTATTCATTACATCTTGTTTTGTAAAGAATAAATTCCTTAGTTATTTTAAAATAATTTTTAGATCTGTAATAAATTACAGTATTCTGTTTGAAAAGTTTTATTACTGCTTTATAACCAATAGTGAAGAATCGGATACATTTCTATGGTTATTATTAAGTAAGTAAGATAGTTTGCTTGGGTTGTACACAGGGCCGTCTTTAACCTATTGGAGGCTCTGGGCACATAAGGATCACGGGGCTCCTGTGTAGATACGCAAAATTATTCTAAAGGAGAATATCCAACAGGCTCATTCTGTGTATGTGTGTAGGTATAGCAAATATGTGCTATAAATGATCAAATATTCTGTCACGAAATACAAAATATTAGCATTTGGTTTACCCTGGATAAGTTTTTCGACTTAATTGGTATGCTAATTAGATAATTATTCAATGTCATTGCCGCATTTGGTCCCATTTTACGTATTTTGATAGTTGGCAAATTACATTTTTTTCAATGTTCAAATGAAATGAAATTATATAAAACCAACAAAAAAAACTTATTACTAATATTTCATAAGTTTGGGGCTTGAAACTGTAAATTGCACTGCAAATAAATTATTTTCATTAAATTGAGTACTAATAATGCGTAGAATGGAATGGCAGCTGTATAGAATAATTTTTTTGAGGGCAGGCCGGGGCCCCCGTCGTCCACGGGTCCGGGCACGTGCCCAGAGTGCCCAGTGGAAAAGGGGTATGGTTGTACCGTTTCCTAATGGCCGATTCCTATAATTTATGGACCGTTATAATTAAGACTTGTACCAATGATGAAGCAAAAACCTCATAGCTTTGCATAATAAACCACCCATATGGAAGTAACTGTCACTGGTAAAATAAGCTTACGAATCTACATATTTATATGCCCAGTTTGGCAATAAAAAATGCTACCATTAGTAGGCAAAATGATTCGTTTTTGTTAATAGGAAACAAGAATAAATAGAATAAAACTTCTGCATTACTATCTTTAGGAGACTTTATTTAATAAGTAACTTCAAAAAAATAAGGAAGTAAAATTTTAATTGCATAATACTATACATATATTCAAAGCTGTACAACATATAATTAACATTTTATATAATAATACTCAGTTGCGTACAATTACACTATAAAATATCAGGATTAGAAAGTCCTAGCTATTCTAAGCCCATACATCTCGTATATAACATCAACTCCTAATTTGTTACCTTCATTTCATGTGAACAATCAGATTTAAGCTATGGAGCACGTTAACAGCTATGTTATGCTTGTAATAAATACAAAAAGGCACTAGTTTTGCTTAAATTAACATTTGTAATCTTTGGTAGAATCACATGAACGAGGTTCTGAGCGAACCAGCGCGCGATGCGGGTCATCGATACGTTCACACGTGAGTCGCGAGTGAGCTAGCAATCGGAGGCGGCTATGTAGCGCTGCAAGGCTCAATAAAGCTGAAAGACGATTAGAATAGCAAAGTGTGCGATGTTGCCAGCTCGCGCGCGATGTGAACGTACCGAGTGACAACCGCGCACGTTGCGCGCTGGTTCGGCCGGAACTTTAAGCGTCGCACTATAATGTATCACAATGCTTCAAACTTTGGAGTTACAATATCAATGGAAGGTTCAAGGTTCCAGATCATCATACTTATTGTACAGCTAATACTTATAATTTAACAATCAACCCCAATATTAACATTTGGAACTAGTTATAACATTCATTTCGTTTTCCATTGCTTCCATTATATTAGTTTGCAATAATAAACGTTGCTCGAGGCAATTAAGACTAGTGATTAAGTATTAATTTGCTAAATTCAAAATATGTAAGTGTATCAAAATATTGCTTATTGAAATTATTATACAGACGCGTTTCATACCGTGGGATAACAACTTTATTTACATTTCTACTTCATTTTTACTATTACAAGCGAATGCTGAAGCATGGCAACACTGAGGTTTAACCGGCTAAACAAAACTAACAGATCTAGCTCCCCAAGAAACTTAAAACGGCCATTGCTCTTCTGGGAGACCAATGTCTTTGATCAGATTCGAGCAGGACGAACAGGAAGTGTACAATAACTCGAACAACTAACAGTTCACTCACTAAAGTATTACTCGGCGAAACCTAGATGTCGCCACGCTTCATTTAACCAATCCATACTATGTAGTCACTGCACAAGCGACAAGTTGCAATGTTCCCTGGTCCAATATACATCACATCATCCAGCCAGTAATTACCGTGCCAGTTGTATGATGAGGGCGGCGCACATCTCGAAGAACTCCATAGTATGATGACCTTGAGGTCCGGTGGGGGAGGACGGGGGCGGGGGCGGCGCCGTCACGAGCGGCGAGGCCGCCTCCTCGTCAGAATCCTCCTTCTCTCCCGATAAAGACTTGAAGTCCAGTAAGTACGACTTGTAATCCACTTGGTATAACTGAAGCGACATCTTCACGTATTTTTCTGTCATCTTGTTTAGTGTGCGTACCCTGTAATGGAAATTACGTAAACTTACAGGCTGTTATATTCGGGTAAAAAAGCAAAATACTGAAAAGAACATTTCAGCCTATAAGATTCCCACTGTTGAGAGCCAGGATCACTTGTTTTCGAATTTGTGGTTCTAGGACATATCGCTTTCCTCACGATGTTGCCCGTTCACCGTTTTGAAAGCAGAAGTGTTGAAATAAATTACAGAAAGTAGATTACCTGGCTGGGTCTGGGGCTGTTAGGGTTCAATCAGACTGACCACAACACATGGACCGGCGCCAATTTGTATGAAATTCTTTTTCATACAAATTGGCGCCGGTTTATTCACACGGACATTTGACTGTCAAAAATCAACCGTGTGGGAGATACTGACTATATCAAGGTCACGTCGCAGCCACAATGCAACCACCAGCGAGACCGTGCACTAGCGGCCGGCCACATTGCAAACACTAGCCATGCAACGCAACGACATCGACAACGACAATGCAACTGCAAGAAGTTGCAGCAACACTATTCATACATAACTCCCACTTGCCGACATTTTTCCGCTGCGATGTGGTGTGATTTGTGGTACGTGTGTACGGGCCATTACCACAGTGGCCACGACAAATCGACGTTGCTCAAACAGTCGTCACATGCGCATTTGAAGAACAGAAAGTTTCACTCACCTGACGTGATACGGATTGATGACTTTCCATTCGTAGTCGAGAGCTTTCATAGCTCGGAATACTTCTAGCATAATGTCGTTAGGCTTGCTTTGAGACCTAATACCCAAGTGCCACTTTGCTCTGTAAAACAAAACATAAGAACCATAGTGAAATGAAAGCTGAAATTGGTCACAGTAATACTGATGAGCGCGCGTCAACCATTGCAATAACAACCTTTTGTCAATGTTTATAAGACACATAACGTGCGCTCACTAATTGGCCTATGAAAGGTAAGAGAAACTATCCTCGTGTAAACGCAGCGTCAGACCATTTACATAGTAGGAGACATATTGATAATAGGATTTGTAATGTGTATGTTTCAAGGAACATGATGAGTCTTAGGGTAAGTTAATGCTAAGTTTCGTCTCTGTATGAGGCTTACTTGGCAAAGTCAAGGTACCTTTTAACGGGTGTCCCTCTCGCCTTGTCCTGATGCGGGTGCGGATGCGGTGCGATGCGTTCGGGATGCGGGCGCGCCGTTTCAGTCGCCGCGGGGGGAGAGTTGCCAGCTTGAAAGTATGCACATAACCAAGATAGAGACCCAGTAATTGTGTCGTTGTTTTGTTATGCCCTTATGCTCTTTAACAGACTTTTTAAAAGGGATGGGATCTCATGTTTTCAAGATTTTTTTAAAAGGGATGGGATCTCATGTTTTCAAGATTTTTTTAATTTTTATTGTTCTCTTTTGAAGCTCAAACGCCGTCAATAATATCACTACTCTGTAAGACATCAACAATCAGGTGGAAATAAGATTCACAAAGGATATATATTTGTGTCTAAGGAGTGTGGATGTTATGTACTGAAACTTACTGGCTACATAGAAGTCCTTAATTTCTGCCTTAGCAGCTTCGTCAGCGATCCTCTTATTGTCTATGATCAGATGGTAGGCTATGGCTAACTGATCGTGGGGATCTCCACTTAGTAAAGCATTGTGTACTTCATGTTCCTTCACACCAAACTTGTCACAAACTTCCGATATCGCCTCTGTGTCTATCACGCTGCTGTCCTAAAAAGTGGAAGTGTATACAGTAATATCTGTCAATTAATATAGACAGATGGAAGGTTATGCAACCATGCAGTTATGCACGACCGGGTTGCGAAATGCGCGACGTTGCAAATATTGCAGCTTGTGGATGCAATATTATGACCATTTGATATTTCAAATGCTCTGTGAATATTAATAAAGGCATTCAACCAGAGTGCAAAAAATCTTAAACACAGGTGTGCCCTGTTACAGGGGTGTCACACAAGGAGTCAAGTTTGAAAAAAATATATATAAAAATCAACATCCTGCTGTGTCCTGATACTGCTGATCATACTACAATCACCATACTGTGTATGACAATGTGTATCAAACTTCATTATAGCAATGAGTCATGACAGTGTTTTGAGAAGCTGTGATAAGAGAAATAAAACTAAAATAATGTACAGTAAATAAATGCTTAAAGATTGCGTGTGATGGATTTTGATTAACTCACACATATGCATTTATGGATATTCTGTAAAATGTAGACCAAGCCTGGAATAGGACACACGAAGAAGCAAACAAATGAAGTTCCCAAGTTTTAGCATAAGCTCAAAACATCACATTCCAAAAACTGACAAAACAGTTTCAAACAAAAAGGAACAAACAGTACAGAAAACTAAAACTACTTACGAACTAGTAAAAAAAAGGATGAGGTTTACATACTGTAATTACCTGCTCAACAGGAGATGGGAACAGATATCCTGGCAGGTCTTTTTGGAACCATTCATGTTTTTTAACATCTTCTATCGAGGCTCTCTTCATAGGGTCTACTTGCAGCGTCATACACAGCAGACTGACCACAGTCTTGTTCAGGTACTCAGGTATGGGGAATATGCCAGATTTGATCTTTCTGAACAGTGTTGGGACATGTTCATCATCAAAGGGCAATGTTCCACAGAGAAGTGCATATAATATGACTCCACATGACCAGACATCCACTTCTGGGCCAGCATACAGTTTGCCAGATATGACCTGGGGAGAAATAATTGTTTTTGAAAAAGATAAACTTACTGTTTTAAAGAAAGGTGAAAAATAGGAATGTGCAGTAGTATTGAGTATAACTGGTTGCTTGCAGCTCATCAAATTACTTAAAAACCGGTAGGTGATTGGAATTAATTGACTTAGTAGTTACACTACACAACAATATTATTGCCATTGTTCATTATCTTCAGCAAAATATTTAACTTAATAGTAATGACAAGAATGTGTTCTAACCTCAGGTGCAGCATAATTAGGGGATCCACAAGATGTCCTCAAAAATTCTCCATCCATCATCATGTTGGAGAGTCCAAAGTCAGCTATCTTCACATGCATGTTGTGGTCGAGCAGCAGGTTCTCAGGCTTTAGGTCCCTGTGCACAATCATGTGCCGGTGGCAATAGTCCACACCTGATATGATCTGTTGGAAGAACCTACGCGCTTCGTGTTCTTGAAGCTTGCCTCTCTTTACTATGTAGTCAAACAGTTCACCACCCGACACATATTCCATAATCATGAATATGTCTGTAGGAGTAGATATCACCTAGAACAGTTACATGATATTGGTCGCGAGTTTTACTATAAAAAAGTAGTGTTAATACGATTTTATTCCTATGAATACTTTGATTACTATAAAATTACATTACAACAACAGCACAATGTATGAGTCAAGTGTGACTTATTCAAGGTCAAAGAACATTATCATATAAACAAACTTGCCATACCTGGTATAGTTTGATGATGTGCGGATGTCTGAACAACTTAAGATTTTGTATCTCACGTCTGATCTTCCCCACGACATCGAGGCTCTTGATCTTCTGCCTGTTCAGAATCTTAACGGCGACCTTGTGTTTGGTCAGCTGGTGCTCTCCGATCTTTACCTTCCCGAAGGTGCCCACACCAAGAGTTGCTCCCAGTGTGTAATGACCTATCTTTACAATGGGCTGGTTGCCACTGGTTAGGACAATTTTCTCAGCCATCTTTCAGAAAAATAGTAAACACTTATCAAAAAAGCCCTTTACATGAGGATAAAAAACTATAGAAGTATAACAATTAAAAAGTTGCCTTGATTTAATTAAAACATAACAAAAAGTATAGTAAATAAAAATACGCAGTTCAAGAGGAATAAAACACGACGATTTCGTATTTCGACGAGTGGGCAATTTTGAATGAATTTGAACATTGAATGAACTAATCCAAAAACGTCAAATGAAAAATAAAGTTGAGGTAAGAGACCTTTTACACTATATCAGAAAAGTGCCTTTTGAAAGAAAATGGCAACATTTTTGTAATCTTGTCTACGGATTTATGTCTTCGCCATTCCCCCCTGCGCTCCGCGCTCCCGCCCCGCCCTGTGATTTTTCTGAGTGAGAGCCACTGAGGGCTGCTTTTTTTAAAATAAATATCAGCAATTTTCTAAGTTATTTTGATTTATTTGATAGTATTGTGTTCGTCCAATATGGACAAATGTGGGATTTGTCTTAAACCTGCTGTTGTGAGTATCTGTTTACTTGTTTTATGCGTCGTCTCGAAATATATCATCAATATTTTTTTGTTTTCTTTGGAGAATGTTATAAAAATAACGTTCCTGGTCATTGGGGCTTCTATAGTTTTCACGAAGCAAGCATTTTGTAACTAATTGAAATGGAATTTTATATATGTCTATGCAGAAATGAGAAAAAACTTGACATTCGAAACCTGCCCGCGTATTTTTTTTCTATTTTTTGTCGGTCCGTCTGTTTTTTTACGTCTGGCTCAGCACAGCGCAGTGTAAAAAACAACAGCGATCCTTTTTTTATGTACTTGAATAGTGAACCTTGGCATATGCTATAGGTACCACAAGCATCTCTGTTTAAATAATAATAGCACTTTATATATTTATTCACATACATAAAAACTTGTTTGTTTCTATTTTTATTTAGAAAGGATGGCAAACATTCGACTAGCCCATTAATACATGTATGTTGAGCAGTGTTTACTTTTAATTTATTTTTTGTACTAAACTGACGTTTAGGAACAAAATGTATTAAAAGAAAGATAAGATTATTTCTATTATACCCATAATATTTTTTATGTTTCAGCAACTGTTTGAGACAGGCAAGGATGGTATATATGCCTGTTTCAAGTGCCAGCCGCTAGTGCCTGAAATAACACTTGGAGAGAATGGCTCCGACCACACAGTACCACAGACCAGCAACAGCGAAGAGGTGGTTATGATCAAATCATGTTATCTAATATGTTAATCTGTTATTTAATATGCTTTTTAATATGGTGCAAAACCTGCTGAGTAATAATACGTATAGGAACTGTATTATAATTGCAGATAAATAATTGGAATTTTTGACCATAGTGTGGATTGAGTCCTTTTTGCTAATCTATGTCCAATTATTTTTCTAGTGTAATTTTATAATTTTGCAGTAGTTCTTGCATTGTCTATAAACACTAGTCTTGTGTCTACACCTTCTCAATTTAATGCATGGAAACAGAAGGGGCTGGTGATGATGGTGTCAACATTCTCCTCATCATAAAACATTTACTGTTGAAATTATGAGAATTGATAAAATAAATTCCACAGTCACACAGACACTAGATTTAGGTATCCCCTCAACCCTCAATAAACACTCCCAGACACACACTACACCATTTTAATAAATAATGATACTACAAAGAAAAATATAAGTGGTTTTGAAGCCAGCCATTCTCTATCATTTCCGTTTGTCATTGTTTCAAATTTGAAATCTTTTACAAAAAAAAAAAAACAGTTTTGTTGCAGTAAGTCGCCTTTTCGCATTTCTCAGGGGCAAAATTAGCATGGAATTTTTTAAGAAAACAATGGTTTACATAGAGAAAACGTTTATTTAGTAACTTGCGTTACCTCTAAGAGCATTTACAATGGCCGTCATGCAGTTCGGCATGG
Source organism: Agrochola lychnidis (assembly GCA_963680765.1). NCBI lineage: Eukaryota > Metazoa > Arthropoda > Insecta > Lepidoptera > Noctuidae > Agrochola > Agrochola lychnidis. Next base: position 7,275,181 of record OY796868.1, on the reverse strand, counting down.
AATTAATTAATGCCACTATGATGTGCGATCTCCCATGCTTCCAAGTTGGCAGTTTCTGCAAAGTTTCTAGAGCTGGTTGGTTAGCGTGAACGAACACGCCTCTTCTGCTCATCCCATAAGTGTTCTATTGGATTCATATCAAGGCTTCTTGCTGGCCATTCCATTACTGCGATACTAACGTCATGCAGGTATTCTCGAACAATTCTTGCAGTGTGCGCCCTTGTGTCAAACTCCTCAAATCCTGGCCCTCAAATGAGTTTAAGGGCTTGACATATGATGCCATATGCTGAGGCACATGGGATCACATGAGTCTCTAGGCATTGACGAATGTATCAGTCACCATTTAGTAGTGGCAATCGTGGTCCCGTCACAACCTCAAGGCCAGTTTTTCCTTCAGTGGAAATTCCGTCCCAGACTGTCCATGACCCACCACCATAACTCATCATCTCTTTAATGTAACATTGCTGAAAACGTTATCTCTGTCTTTGGTAGACTTTCCTACGTACATCATTGCCATACAGCATAATCTTGGTTTCATCCGTAAAAAGAACCTGGCTCTATTGACGTTGAGCCCAATGCAAATGTTCGCGTGTAAACTAGGCGCGCCATTCTGTGAGCTCGTGTCAGACCATTGGCTGGCTTATGAGGTTTCAGGCGACGTTCTTCGAATCTCTTTCTAACAGTTCGAGCCCAAACAGTCAGTCCATGAAAGTCTCTAAGTTGTTTTTGGACCTGTACGGAGGTCAGGTGACGAGATAAACCAATCGAGTCGTGCTGTAGTGACGCGGTTTCGTAGTCGTCCTGGGACGGCGCCGCCAGTCTGCAGGTATCGATGGTAAATTCTTTGAACGGTAGAACCACTTACATGAAGTTGTGCACTTACATTTCGTTGACTAAGCCTATACTGAAGAAGCGCCACAGCCTGCGCGACTACTTCAGGTGCAGTATCCGTAATTTGAACGTCAGAATGGATGAAAAAATAAGGAAAAACGATTTCGATACTCTTTTCATGCAAAACAAAACAAATTACGAAATAACTATTGACTTATAGATGCTCTAATCATACCTTTTTGCTTCTTTATGAGCGACCAAATTCTTTCCTGAGAAAGCGATTTCGTCATATTTTATTCGCCGCCATGAAAACCTGTAATTGTCATCAGTCTTTGACAAAAGATTTAAATCGTTAGATTTGCCCTCACCGTTTTAGTCACAAGAAAGTGTCTTTACTGAGAAGAGTGAGTTCACACATGATTAAAAAGCGTTTCCATGACAGTCAAGTGTAGTCATTGTGCGTCAGAGGTGTCAAAACGAATGCGACTATCTTTTGACGTGGGAGGGTGAATCTAACGATAATCTTTGCAACTGCCATCATTTTTATGACAGCCGTCACTGCGGCTGTTAGTGACGGCCACCGCTCTTCTGGGAAACCGTAGTTTAACAATGGTGATACCGAAATGATGGCCCGGCCCGTATGTCAGCTTCAAACTGCACAAAAACTTTTTCTTTGACTAATCATTAGTTTGATGTTGCAGGCCTACATAAAAATGCACGGTGGTTTGATTTAGGAGTCTGGGATTGTATTAAAAATCAATCAGAAACCATTTCATTGTCTCTCTTGCTTAAAAAAAATCTACTCGAATCCTCCCACCACCCTTTCTGAGATATACCCTGGGACTGCTAGTAGTAAACCGCTAGTGAATGATAGTAGCAAGATTTGTACTCTTTGTCCAATTCAGTAGAAATTAAATATTTATCTGTAAACTAACTCCACTGAGGTGAAAGTAGGACACTGGGTTCACATTGGCGATGTCTTTACTACGTAAAAAAAAAACTTTACACTCCATTTTGGGCAGTCGTGTAATAAAGAGAAGATGCATGTCTATCCTAAATTAACTGAAACGCCAATTTGTACTCAGTGTTATAGCAACATTTTTGCACCTTGCAGGAGGGAATTGAATCATCATTGTATTGTGGCCTCTGCCACAAGTCTTTTCAGAAGAACATGCAGTTACAGAACCACTTGCGCAACCACCGCGCCGAGAGACGCTTTGTCTGCACTTACTGCAACAAAGGTAAGATTTTTGTCTTATTTATAACAAACTAACATAAAGAATTTTTAACATTCATTTCTATAACAGATGACAGTATGTGTATAAAAAAAACAAATAATATAATTAGAACCAAATCTTTTCTGTCGAAAGACATACATACAAGGTGTAATAACTAAAGACCCTTAGAGTATACAGAGTGGCATGGACATCAACACGAAAACTGTCACCATGGATTCAGTACATGATTACAATATCTACGCGGTCAAAATGTATAGAACAACAGTTTTCGCGTCGATGTGCTAGAGAAGCCATGAGTGCAATATTCCGAACAAAAAATTCTGTCACTTTTAGCGGCGGACGCGGTAGCTTCCACGAAAAAGAACAATAGTTATTGTTTTTTTCGAGCCCGGAAAGATAAGTCCGTAGCATCGTTTTTTTTATCGATATCGATAATCATTCGGAATTTTGCTTGAACCCAGAAATAAAACAGCTGATGCACAGAATACTTAAATTTTAATAATAACGATTAAATAAAAGTAATAATAAAATTATGTTATGGTACCAACAAATTAATATATTTAAAAATCAGTAGGTACATAACACCTACTGATTTTTTAAATGATTCAATTTGGAGTAGATATGGCGTATCCATTTTTGAGGGTTTCTTTTTTTGTAGTGTACGCAGACGCCATCTTGGATTTACATTTTGACTTCACTATCGACTTTAGCACCCTCAAAAACTATGAAAACGACAGCCATGATGAAAAATTTGAACATTTTCGCAGCCGCCATCTTTGATTATTATTTTGACCAAATTCACACTTTCTCTCTTTCTATCGAATCAAAAGAAGATAGTCACAAGTATGAACGCTTTTTGGCGTGACGATGTCTTCCAGTTTACTCCTACCGCAAGCCGCGTTAAAGAACTTCGTTCTAAAAATCATTTTTAAACAAAAAAAAACTTATTCGTCTTAAAAAATTATCGACATGTCAATATTGGTTTCATACATGGCCCCAACCCTACGGTAGTCTCGCTATCATTGCTAGAAGACACAATCGCATGTCAAGTGCATGTAAATTTTGCTGATTTGACGTACATTTTTGTAACACAAGAAAAAAATATTTTGAACCTTATGAACATAAAAACGAGGTGCAGCGAGACATGGTGACGTCACAAAAGCAATGCGAGAAAGTTTTAACAGCACAACTAGGTATTTTCACGGAGCACTGAATGAGAACCGCGCGTCTCGAAAACGATTAAAACAGCAAACAAATTCCTTCAAACAGCGACGAGGAGCGATGGCCGAGCGGAGCGATGGCGACGGTACAAAATTGTTCGTGCTCGCAGCCTAAGAGCATTAACGACGTGCGTTAGAATCGATTTGAAAGTAGTTTTTATGACCGTGCTAGAACATTTGTTCTTGTACTTTTTTACAGAGGGGGAAGTGTACGTGAGGCTTCTCCAGTGTTATACAGGGTGTTTGGCAGAACGTTGAACATACGAAAATGGTGAATAGGTGGGGTCATCTGCTACTTACTCAACCCTAATTTATTTGGCCCTGTCATTTTTTTTTTGAATGCAAGTTGAAGTTAAGATTTAAGTATTTTTTACATCTTTCTGTAAGTTTGAGGACTCATAACTTTTTTCCAGCCATCATAAAGCAACCTGTTTTACCCATTTTTAATAAAAAATTACACTTTAAAGTTAAGAAAGTGGTGAAACTAGAAGAAAGCATTTTTTTTTTAAATATCCAGTAGACCAGGGCCAAATAAATTAGGGCTGAGTAAGTAGCAGATGACCCCACCTATCCACCATTTTCGTATGTTCAACGTTCTGCCAAACACCCTGTATACTCTAAGTAAAAACTTTACATCGATGGTAAAAACCTCATAAGGGTACCTACTTACTCATAATTATGAAAAAAACAGGAATCGCGAGAAAAAAAAACTGCTGCTCCTTCCTGCTCCATACATTTATGTTCGCATAAGTCGACAAATGTTGGGCACAGCTGATTTTTATTCGCGATTTTAATGTTTGTCTCGTAGTCGTCATACAAGTTGTTCATAATGATGAGTACATTAAGCTTCGTGCAGAATAGCGCGACGCGACACCGGTTATTGTTAATTTATAGGTACTGTGAAGTTTTCTTAGAAATTGTATTGTTCGATAGCAGGTGGCGTTCTGTAGTTTCTGCCTACCCTCATGGGAAGAAGGCGTGAGTTTATGTATGTATGTATTGTTCGAATCGCGTCGCGCTGGTCTGCACGAGTCTAAAATCTGATGTGCGGTCCAATTTTTGATTTGAATACAAGAGCGAGCGAAGCAGCGAGAAAATGTTTGCACTCTGCCTGAGTTAAATTAGATTTTCTTTTGCGATAAAGTTTTAAGAAATTAGGAGTTACAGTAACTTGGCTGGAAGAGCGAGCGTAACGAGCTCGAAAATTTTAGCATACCTATAAACATATTAATCAAATTTAATCGATCGAAAATGCGCCAATCCAACAGGGGCGCCAAAACTGTGTAAAAATTAAAGGAAATCGTGTCGCGTTTGCACATACAGGCATCGGCAAGTGCGGGACGCCCGGCACCCCCACTACGCAAAGTAAAACTTAAAAAAAAAAAACCACAGAGGCGCTCATCGAGTTCCTGGTAGAATTCAACTGCGCTCACTCACAACCTGCTCACACCGTTTGACGACCTGCTAATCAGTGATTTCCTCAGTGCACTACCCCGAGAAAGATTATAAGTGCAGCACGACTTATTTATTGCAAAGTTGCGCTGTGCTGGGTGGTGCACTTGTCTGCCACGTTTGAATTTGTCGCTCCCTGACGTTGGCGCTTGGGGCACGTGCCCCGGTTTGCCCCCCCTAGATTCGGGGCTGATTGCAAATATTAACACTTATTGAATTTAAATTAAATTAAGTTGCTCTAATTAGTATACTTCTATTTCTTTAACATTAAGAAAGCTTTTACTACTATTTTTATACAGCTCGGTTAGTCTATTTTAGTTATTTCCATAGCGTTATGTCCTATGGTATTCTGCTGTGGGGCAAAGCCGCTGACATTCAAAATATATTTGTTCTTCAAAAACGAGCTGTTCGAGCAATTTACCAGCTACGTGCCAGAGTTTCTCTAAGAGATTTTTTTAAAGATGTTGGTATTCTCACGGTGGCATCACAATTCATTTTCGCCAACATCTTATATATTAGGCAAAATATACACTTATACACTAAAAACAGTGATATTCACAATGTTAACACTAGAAATAAGGACAAACTACGAGCTCCCTTTCACCGGCTTCATAAGGTTCATAACTCATTTGTTGGGCTTGGTATAACCTTTTATAACAAGCTACCCTCTTCTATGCTAGATTTGCCTTTTAATGCGTTTAAAAATAAAGTAAAATCCAACCTTTGTTCAAAGGCATACTATTGTATCAACGACTACTTAAATGATAAGAATAGTTGGTCGCTGTGATTAACTCAAGACAATGTTTATGTTCTTTCTCCAGATTTAACTTACCTACTGACAGTTTATATAAGTTTATATAATTTTTTTTATTTTATTTGACTTTATGAGTCAATTTTTTAATTATTTTTTTACGAGTCTATTTATTTTTATTTTATTGTTGACATAATCTACTCATTACAATGTTTTTGTTATGAGTTTGTATTGCAATTTGTGGTTGGCTAGTGACCTCGACAATTGATTATATTATTTTTTACCTGAGCAACCGGCAGCAAGTTCGTCATGCTCCCTTAGATGTCAATGCTTGCGGTAGCGTCGGGAGACGGGTTGCCTCCTTCCCTCAAATATGGCGAGGGGGGTAATGGCTGATCTTTGCGTTATGCTCGTGAACGGGTGCTGCTTGTGGTGACTGGTCGTCTTGCTGATCATGGTTTTGTTATTGTTACTAGTAATTAACTGTACATTTATTTTACCTCGATGGTCCTAGTTTATCATTTATAACTTCCAATTTACAGCTTTATGTAAGCGGGCACACCCTTTATGCCTGGAGGCTTTTATTTAGATATTTAGTTCTTTTTACGTTTAGTTTTTATTTTTTAATTCTGCTTGAGTATAGTTCTCGATGTTTTTGGTTGGTATATCGGCGTGTGCTAGCTAACATTGGCCAATAATTTATACTTAATTAAAATAATGTTTTGTGTTGCATAATAATTTTGCATACTATTGTATAGAGTCATTTTTATTTTTTTCTAACTTGAACAGACAGCTGTGCTGCTGGGGAGTTTGTTGCGCCACTTCTTCTTCCCAGCTAAAGGCACTAGGAAGTGGTGAAGGGTGGGCGTTTTTGGGGGACTGTCTTATGTAATTTTGACGTTCGAAAAGTGCTGGTTCTCAGCCTAATTTGAATAAATGACTTTTGAATTTGAATTTGAATTTAATTTAATTAGTATTTGGTGTTACACTAAATAATTTTAAAAAAACAAACGACTTCAAAAAAACACTACGAAGTGAAAAATAACTTTAATTTCGGAAGTCGGTGTCTTTGGTTTTGAGTTTTCGTTTTTTTTCACCGACTTCCGAAATTAAAGTTATTTTTCACTTTGTAGTGTTTTTTTGAAAGTGGTTTTTTTTTTTTGTAAAAAGTTTTACTTTATTTTTCACTTTTTAGTTGTGATACCTACCCCACACAAATTCAAATACCACTACCTGATATGTAAATAACAGTGACAGGAACATAGTATAACATCATCCACATTTATAGACTAAGTGTGAAAAAAACGTATTATATAAGTCGGTTAAAAATGCTCCCGCGCCTTTAAAAAATTTATTTTGGCCTGGAAATTGTTTTTCGCATTTGATTTTTTGGCGCCCCTTGGCGCCACCTGGCGTCTCAAGCGGCCGCTCCACTCGCTCTATCCCAGGGCCAGCGTTGAGAATAGATAACTATTGTTTTTGCGTGACTAAAACTCAACACATTTTTTCTAGCGTTCTCCCAGTCCAACAACTTGAGGGCGCATCTCCGCATCCACACCAACGAGAGACCATTCAAATGCTCCGAATGTGGGAAGGCATTTACTCAGGTACTTAATTTATAGACTACTATGAAAAGCTAGCTTTACAAAAAATATTATTTTTGTAAATAATACGGTAATAATACGGTATGTCTAATTTTTATGAATATTTTGCTACAGGTTACAAATCTGAACAATCATGTTCGATTGCATACTGGAGAGCGTCCTTTCGTGTGCCCGGAGCCGGGGTGCAATAAGGCATACGCGCAAGTAAACACACACCTAATAAATTACTATCACTTACTTTACCTTTAAGAATGACAGCCCAACTAAACTGAATTGCCAATTAGAGTAAAAATCAATTAAATTGTAGGTAACAAATCTGAATCAACATCGTAAGCGCCACATGAACGGGCGTCCGGTGGAGGCCACGTACGACTGCACCGTCTGCGGAGAGCAGTTCCAACAGCGGAACCACATGTATATGCACAGGTAAACTATATAAGACATTTAATAATATGTAAACTACACAATAATAGTAACATAGTGAAATTTTTAAGAGACCCCCTGGAGCGTGGTCCCCTGTTCCCTGGGACTTGCTGAGGTTAGGGGGGATATCTGTTTAGGCGTTACCTCGCCGAGCTCTAGCCATTCAGGAATAGGCGATGTAATGCATCTGTAGCAGCTACATACGTTTTATTTTCAGACGAGAAATGCACTCTGAGATAAAGAGCCCGGCTCGTAGTCCTCCACAACGTGCGGCGTGCGCCGTGTGCGGCCTGAGCTTCCCCAACGAGCGCCTGATGCAGCGACACGCCGCGCAACACTCGCTCGTGCTCGCCAAGCATAGTGATGATGAGGACAATAGTATGTTTCCTTTCTTTGATAGATAAATAATTGAGAGGTTTCAACATCTCAGCACCCTACCCTCGCGTCCTATATAAAAGTGATCGTCGCGTGAATATACGGTCATTCGAACTTTTTGTTCGGTGAACCTGAATGCGTGGTCGCGCCGACAGAGGGCGCCTTCCGGTTTCCGAACAAAAAGTGACATGCATGCGACCGATCGCGTATTCATGCGACAATCGCTTTTAAATAGGACGCGGTCTACTGCATTTTGTATTCTTTTTTTTTGGCATTTTGTTTCTTTATATTTCGACACAAATATATGTTTATTTATGAAATAAAAAAGGTTGTAAATTAACTTAATAATAATATGAGGAAACTGTATGCCCCCAATGTCTAGCTCCTATGTAAAAAAATCGTACATAGTCAGTACTAATGTTGTGTGTAATTTTAACTAAAAGGTCGCGAGTACACGTGCGTGTTCTCTTCGTGCGGCAAGCGACTGTCGTCTGCTCGCGAGCACACCGAGCATTTGTTGCGCGAACATCAGTTGCGAGTGCTCAGCCACACGAGACACCCGCCCCGACGCGGCCGACCTCCCAAGGTAGGGTATACTTCCCTAGATCTAGTTAAGGCATTCATTATCTTGTAAAGGACTATGTCCACTCGTACAATCCTTCCATTAATATTTTGTTGTTTTTTCCAGATGATGAAAGATCCTCTGGAAATCAAAGAAGAGGAATTCGATGAAGTACTTACCATATTTCATTTATTTGATTTTTAACCATAATATTAAATAATTTTGATTCTTAATAACCAGAACTGTATCTGTTTCAGGTAAAAATCACGAAATCATCGCAGCCTCAATACTTGCCCAAGCTGAAAGTGCAGAGTTTATTCCAGTGAGTGGTGGATAATGTTGACAGTGCGCAACATGCAGGCGATGTTGTGACGTCACGTCAGCGTATGCGCGGACTGGCGGAAAGGCGAGCCACGGACGAGCACATGCTTCACTTGTACTGTGAACCTTAAATAAATAGCAATAAATTCCATATTTGATTGTCCATAAGCTGCACATTTCGTCGCCTCCACCAGTCTGAGCTGACCATTTGTGTTAGTTGCTATGACATGTCGGGACATTGTTATAATCTAACTTAGGGCCAACTTGTTAAGTGAAGTTTATGCTTTGTACTTAAAGTTTACTTTATGCTTTGTTTTATTGCAGATTTATGTAATAAGTACACATATACATACCAATATTGAATTTATATGTATCGGAGGGGATATCAGAGCTGAATCATTTTTTTTTAACTTTTTTAATCTAACTGTGAAATAAATTAATTATGGATCTATTATTTAGTGCAGGCACGTTATGTGTCGACAAATAATTATTAAGTACAGCGAAGTAGTGATAGTAAAACGTTATTATTCGCACGAAGATTCTCATTGGATTATTAAAACTTTTTTTAAATATCAAATTAATAGAAGTTAATAAAAAATATCTAAATCTATGATTATAATAATGTTAAGTGATAATAAATAAGTGCAATTTACTGTAACAACTTTATAATATTGTTACATTAGCGTAAGAATTAACTTTCAATATTTTATTTTTGACTCCAAGCCGTAGTGTGTAAGATATATACCGAGAAATAGATGTATTATTTTCCGAAAAAGTATCATAAGATATGCGATACATTATGTATTTCTTTATTAACTATGCTTTTATTTTTACTAAAATCTGTTTTATTAAAAAGACTGTGATGAGTGGATTTGAATTTGGTGAGATTTTATTAAAATTTTACTTTGCCGACGAATTGTATATTACTCAAATCTAAAGAAGTATTTTGCCAGTATTATAAATTATACTTATTTTTTTGGATTTTTTGTTGCATGAATAATTATGCTTTACATGTTTTTTCCTTTTTATAAATTGCACGCTTTATTGTGACACTGTTGGATTTGATAAGTTTGTTCGACTGAAATTGATTATAAATTGTATTTGAATTGTTTTATTGAGGGTAGTTAACTGAAATTATTTCCCGATAAGCGTATGGCAGCCATAGCGATATTACGAGGATATGTTTAGCGAGATAAAGCAATTAGTGTAAAATTACTTAAGAAGCAAATATTTAAAAAATACCCCAAGCAGTGGCCCCTGAACTATGTTGCGGTCAATAGAAGTTTATTTACAACACGGAAGTCGAGGTCGTGAGATTCCCTCGCTAGCTATGGTAGAGATAAGCTTATCGTAGATCATCAGACGCACGTTATCAATAACCCATGTATCAGCAGTAAGTAGAAAGGAATTTTACTTGACTCACTGTTTTGGGCATATGGTCCTTTCACGAAATTCTATGTAAATCATCTGTCTGGTCGTGACAAAATGTATAAGAATTGCTCATGCCGTGTTAGATATACTATAGTTTGAGCGAGACCGCTGTGCCGTGCCTTAGGAATGTGCGGCGAAATGGGGGGCAGAGTTGACAAATGAGCGGAGCGTTGGCGAATGAGCAGCCTGCACTGGCCCCGTCTCGCCGCGCACACCTAACACTCGAAACAGCGTTCTCGGTCAGACTATAGTCAGCAAGTTGGTAACAGACGGACTGCCTAAGGTGCGCTGGCCGTACATTTAGGTATCGTGACTTGTGAAGTTAAATCTGAAGGATCCACAGATACAAAGGTTCTTGAAAGCGTCCGATAGAGATATAGTTGCGTTAGGATAAGGTGCAAATGTTCCTATGAGTGTGTCAGAAAGTTCGATTATTGTCGATGGATATATGCCGCGTGTTGTATAGTCGACCATTTCAATATTTTTAGCCTTGTTAAGTGTCAGCATGTCGGAGATTTTTCTATTAACATACAAATAATTATCGATAATAAAATATGCAACCATATTGATGTCTTTTATTTCAAACATACGATACTTTTAGCTTCAGCTCCAAGGCTCTTGACAAAAACTAACACCTTTTGTGTCTTGCACGTACTTAATAAAAATAGTTACATAAACCTGGCGAAGCGCTGCTTCAACATTATGAAGCAATGGATTAGGTTTTCTTTCAAAATCCTTCGGATCGTGATAGAAATTGGAGTAATGTAAGTTATAACGTGCCCTAAGTGCGGCCCTGTACCGAGTACGTCCCTGGTACCCCTTTTACCCCGCCACCCTCTGTAGTCGGTCCGCGCGGCCGCGCGCGCATTCCCGGCTAGTCGAGAAAATCCCTTTGCGCGCGCCACCCGTGCCGCTTTGTGTGCGCCCGCGGCCCTAATTATTAAGAATCTTGTAATGTGTAGCGTGTCTCATTAAAGTTTTATTGCCAACGTTATACTGGCTCCCAACGTATTGGCCGATGTCTAGAATCTAGATCATTCGATAGTGCACGGGTCTTTTAGTGAACACAATGCCGCCGCGTAAAGTTCGTAATAACGACTCCAGTTCGGAAGATGAACCTGTGACTGTGACGGGGACACCTGCAGCTCCGGTGCTTATGTCTGAAACTCAGTTAGCGTCGCTCCTGGCCGCCTTCTCTTCGGCGCAAGCCGAGGCGAATCGAAAGCTCGTCGAGTCTCTTCTGACATCGCACTCAGGGACGCCGCCCAGGGTGGACTCCGGCGCCACACCGTCACCGTCATCGTATTCTGGGAATCTCGTCAAATGCACCTCGCGGTTCGATGGTTCGTCGGAGTATCCGGAGACGGTCGAGGCATTCATAGACGCCGTCGAGATGTTTATGGATTGCGCTTCGGTCAGCAATGAGATGGCACTTCGTGGACTCCCCATGTTACTTCATGGGCAAGCAGCAGTTTGGTGGCGTGGCATCCGTCATGAAGTTACGTCATGGTCAGAGGCTGTCAAGCGCCTGCGTTCGATGTATGGCATACCACGGCCACCGTACAAACTGTACAGAGATATTTTTGCTGTTGAACAAGGGTTGGAACGCGCCGACGTTTTCATCGTAAAAGTACGATCTCTGTTGGCGAAACTACCTTATCAATTACCAGAGGAAGCGAGACTGGATATGATTTATGGTCTACTTCACAAGAGAATCAGGAAGCGGTTACCAAGAGACGCTGTGAGTGATATTGAATCGCTGATAGAGAAATCTCGCAGCATAGAAGAATCATTGTCGGAGAACTCCGCGTCGTCGTCGTGTTTATCTACGACTACGAGGTCTGCCGGCGCGCTCAGCGAGAGCGCGCAGCAACACGTCGCTCCAACATCGAATTCGACGCTGTCGCCGCCTGTTCGCGCCGCCCGCGCCCCTGCTTCGCAGTCCGCCCGCGAACGAGCGCAATCGCCGCGTAGTGATCAGTGTGTGAGCAAAAGTGATAACAGTGATAAGAAGTTGTTCTGCGTGTACTGTAAGACGAAAGGACACGTACGGGACTCCTGTGATAAGCTAAGTAAACGCACTCTTTCTACTAACTCCGGCACATCTTGCTATAATTGTGGTGAAAAAGGTCACATTAGAGTTAATTGTCCTAAAGGTAAACAAAATAGTGCCGGAGATAGTAACTCGAATGTTAAGATAGAAAATGTGTTTTCTTCTGTGTATATAGATAGTAAGAAGTTATGTTCGGATTTTGCTAACGATAATAATAAGCATGGTCGGCCTATCGTGCGTGTGTGTGTAGGGGGATACCAGGGTACCGCGTTGTTGGATACCGCCGCGCGTCGTAGTATTGCGAGTAATTCACTTTATTCCTTACTGAAACGTATTGGTTCAAACTTTCGCGCCGAAACGATTTCGTTGAAGCTTGCGGATGGTATTGTTAGGAATAGTGATGTGCTACTGACGATAGTTAATGTTCAACTTGCTTCATTATCGATACCTATTGAATTCATTATTTTACCTGAGGCTGTCAACAATGATACTCTGTTAGGCATTGACTTTATTGCTAAAGCTAAGATGGTTATCGATTTTTCCAACTGGACTTGGCGTACAATGGATCAGCCTCGGACACTTCACACTTTATCATGGGAATCTGAACGCGAACCCATCCAGTGTGCTTCCGTGAACGTACTGAGGACGGAGGAGGGCGCTATGTTATCAGAGTCGGAGAGGTCGACGTTGGGGAATCTTCTATGTGAGTACTCCGATATTTTTGATATAGTTGGAGAGCCTACGCCATTTGCGGAACACCATATAGATACCGGCGACCATCCGCCTATTGCCTTGCCCCCGTATCGCGTTACGCCTGCCAAGAAGGAAATCATGCGCGCCGAGTTAGACAAGATGTTAGCGGAGGACGTGATCGAGGAGTGTGAATCCGCCTGGGCAGCACCGTGCGTCTTGGTACCGAAACGTAATGGTACGTATAGGTTTTGTGTCGACTACCGAAGGTTGAACGCGGTCACTAAGGCGGATGCGTACCCCATGCCGCGTATTGACGAGCTCTTACAATCGACCAAGAAGGGCTGTGTAATGAGTTCTCTGGACCTTCGCAGTGGTTACTGGCAGGTAGGTACCGCCGATCGTGACAAAACTGCGTTCGTCACGCCCTTTGGTGCCTACCGCTTCAAACGTATGCCGTTTGGCCTTAAGAATTCGCCTGCGACGTTTCAGAGGCTCATAGACCGTTTCAGATCGGGGTCTACACTTGGTGGTAAGACTATTTTAGGTTATCTGGATGACCTTCTGGTTATTTCGGAGGACCTGGAGTCCCATATAGCAGATTTGCGTGCGGTATTCGAGCGTCTCCGTATGTTCAAGCTTCGTGCAAACAGAGAGAAGTGTGTGTTTGCCCGAGACCGGCTCAAATACCTTGGCCACGTGATATCTCAGGATGGTATATCTCCAGACGAAGAGAAGGTAAGTGCTGTTTTAGAGATGAAGGAACCGACAACTCTCCAGCAACTTCGCACCTTCCTCCAAACTTGCTCGTGGTTCCGCAAGTTTATCCCCGAGTTCGCCAAGGTGGCTGAACCACTTACACGTCTAACCAAGAAGTCACAGACCTGGAAATGGGGTAAGGATCAAGCTAGCGCTTTTATACAGCTTAAGTCTCTTTTAGCTTCACCCCCCATTCTGACCCAGCCAGACTACTTAAGACCTTTCATCCTTAGAACGGACGCCAGCGATTTCGCTTTAGGTGCAGCTTTACTCCAGGGGGAGTCACCACAAGACGAACACCCCATCGAGTACGCTAGTCGTCTCCTCACGCCAGCAGAACGGAATTACTCCACCACAGAGAGGGAGGCATTGGCCGTTGTCTGGGCAGTAGAGAGATTCCGCGGCTACATCGAGGGTCATCCGGTATGTGTCAGGAGTGACCATCAACCCCTGAAGTGGCTGTTCACGCTTAAATCGCCTACGGGTAGGCTTGTTCGATGGGCATTGAAGTTGCAGTCTTTTGATTTACACATCGAATACACTCCTGGGAAGGCTAATGTGGTAGCCGACACCCTCAGCCGCCCAGTTATAAATAGCACATCGGGATGTGGTGTCTGTCCGGTTACCGTGGACATTCCACGATGGGACGCCACATCTACCCGTGAAGCTCAATTGTCCGATCCAGAAGTAGCTAAGATTCTCACTGACTTGGAAAGTTCTGATGAATCGTCAGTGCATCGTTGGTCGGATAGAGGGTACCTTATCAATCAGGGAGTATTGTACAGGTATGTAGAGGATTCTGATGCTGAAGAGCCCCAGCTGGTCGTGCCGGAGAGCCTGCGAAGCAAAGTCATGTACGAGTGTCACGATTCGCCGACCGCCGCTCATGGGGGTATCCAGAAAACTCTTCATCGCATATCTCAGCAGTTTTACTTCCCAGGCATGAGGAAGTATATCAACGACTACCTGAAGACCTGTACGGAGTGTCAGCGGTACAAGTCCTCAAACTTGAAACCGCCTGGCTTACTTCAGACTCCTGTACCCGCTCAGAGATTTGAGATCATTGCTGTTGACCTCTTCGGACCGTTACCCAAAGGGCCTCAAGGCGAAAGGTGGGTTTTAATAGCAGAGGACACCGCTAGTAAGTGGGTTGAACTTTTTGCTCTTACCGAAGCAACAGCCGAGATCTGTGCGAGAACCTTAGTGGGTGAGATTTTTATGAGGTATGGACTCCCCAGGCGTATGATCTCAGACAACGGAGTTCAATTCGTAGCTGATGTAATGCAGAAGGCGCTGTATGTCTTAGGTGTGAAACAGAACTTGATACCCCTGTATCATCCCGAGGCCAACCCGGTGGAGAGAAGGAATCGAGACTTAAAGGCTCACCTCGCTATTCTTGTAGAGGGCAATCACAAGCAATGGCCTGAGGTTTTACCGTTCGTCCGATTTGCTCTAAACAGCTCATTTACCATTTCCACCGGTTCCACTCCAGCTTACTTGACATTTGGTCGCGAGCTTCGTTCTCCACTTTCTGTTCAGGCCGATTTACGAGCAGTCATCGAATCTGAGAATTTGGTCCCTCAGATCACCCCGTACCTTTTGAAGCTTGTTGACTCTCTATCTCAGGCAAAAGAAAATATCGAGCATCAGCAGGACCTTCGTAAGCAACAAGCTGATTCTGCCCGTCGTGCTTCGGATCCTTTCGAAGAAGGTGATCTCGTGCTGATGAAGACGCATGTCTTAAGTAATGCTTCCAAAGGCGTCACTTCCAAGTTTATCCCGAAACAGGATGGCCCGTATGTAGTCTCCAAGAAGGTGACCCCTACTACATATGTTCTTACCTCGCAGAAGACTGGTGAAGTTGTGGGTAAGTACCACATATCGGATCTGCGTAGATACCATGATAGAGGTGGGGAGTGTCCGGAGCCTATTGTTCCGAAGCGCCGCAGAGGTCGCCCTCGGAAATTCCAATCATAGGTTCGCTTCAGTAGTAAGAGTTTGACCAATGAGTCTCCGCCTCTTGATCAAAAGGGGGAGAGTATAACGTGCCCTAAGTGCGGCCCTGTACCGAGTACGTCCCTGGTACCCCTTTTACCCCGCCACCCTCTGTAGTCGGTCCGCGCGGCCGCGCGCGCATTCCCGGCTAGTCGAGAAAATCCCTTTGCGCGCGCCACCCGTGCCGCTTTGTGTGCGCCCGCGGCCCTAATTATTAAGAATCTTGTAATGTGTAGCGTGTCTCATTAAAGTTTTATTGCCAACGTTATAAAGTTTATTTATTTTCAACTTTTTTTAAACTAGGACAAGGTTGATAATTGTTCGGCAGTGAGAACATAAATTTAAATTTTTTGGGAGTCATGGGAGTGTTTTAAAAATACTTTCAATTTGTTAAGGTTAAACAAAGTTGAATAACTCTCTGAATTTAAACTTTTTTCCACTTCTGCAAGTTCTTCGATTTTTTTTTAAATAAAAAATAGCCATTTTAACATGGTTAATTGAAAAAACAGGATATTAAAACCCACACATCTTGTGTATTTTTTTATTGCAAACAACTTTTGTCAAATGAGATTTTGGCCTAAAACCCTCAGATTCCAAGCTATTCGTGCAAACGTAAAAAAAAAATCCGCATTTTTCATATAAAAATCATATTTTGTTGATTTGAACAATGAAGCGGGTAGGTTCGAGGGGGCGCAACCCACGGATCTATATTCTCTATTGTACAAAGAAACCGAAAAATTTTTTTTTAGCGTTACGTCACGTGCATCCACTCTGAAACAGCACTCAATTGTACCCTAATTGCGTAATACAACACAACCACAATCTGTTTCTGTTGTATATTGAATAATTAAGTTAAATAAGAGCCAAAGTAGTAAACGTCATGTTTTTTATTTTTGTGACAATCAGAAAAGAACACAATGTCAATACGAAATTAGATTATTAAGAATAGTAAACACAAACAAGTATTTAATGCATACTTTGAGTATTTACTACATACCCCCACTTAATCGAAATAATCTAAGATCTATAAGCGAGACATTAAGATTTAAAGAAGCCTATAATTAACTAAATCTCATACCCTTAACACATCTTAAATGTGATACACGTCCTAGGGCTTTTGTCAAAATGTCAGCGCTCATATCATGCGTCTGAATGTACCGTAAGTCCACAATATTCTTAGATACAATCTCTCTAATATAATGATGTTTTGTATCTATGTGCTTAGTCCTATTATGGTGAATAGGGTTTGACGCCAGCTTTTGCGCCCCTTGACAGTCGTTATAAATAATAACTTGTCCTACCTTGCCACTAATTTCTTGCAAGAGTCTGCGCAAAAAGACAACTTCTCTGGTTACGGCACTCAGTGACATATACTCAGCCTCGGTTGAAGATAATGCAATCGTTGGCTGTTTCTTTGACTCCCAAGAAATTGGTCCTCCAGCCAATTTCACAAAATAGCCTGTATACGAACGGCGGTCAATTGTGCAGTTAGCCCAATCGGCATCAGCGTATGCAGAGATATATTCACCAGTCTTCCTGTAGACAATGGAATAATCTATAGTACCTTTAAGATACTGAAGTACACGCTTCGCTGCTGTCCAGTGCGTTTTGTCATAAGTCGTATTAAACTGACTCAAATAACTGGTAGCAAACGCTATATCTGGCCTAGTATTAACAGCGAGGTACATCAAGCAGCCAATCAAGTTCTGATAAGGATAATCAGGTTTCTCACCAATTCCAGGTTCCAACTTACTGCTCGCTAAAGGTGTATCAAACGTTTTACACTGTTGCATTTTAAAACGTTTTAATAAATCGAGTATAAAAGTTTTTTGGTTTATTTCAATTATCCCATTATCGTATTTTACATTTAGAGATAGGAAATAATTTAGATTTCCCAGATCTTTTATACCGAAAAATTGTCTCAAGTCATGTTTGACTTTGTCATACGTCAAGTCATCTTTGTGCAACAAGACAATGTCATCGACATAGACAGCTAGTATAACTAGTTCAGACGAACCAAAAAGTTTCGTATATACACATGACTCTGAGGAAGTCCTACTGAAACCCAAACTTTTAAGAGTTTCGTCGAGCTTTTTATTCCAAGCTCGCGAAGCTTGCTTCAACCCATAGATGGATTTCTTCAGAAGACAAACTTTTCCATCTTCTTGTGTAAATCCAGGAGGCTGTAGCATGAACACTTCTTCCTCTAGATTGCCATTAAGAAATGCTGTGTCCACGTCCAAATGCTTTAGCTATATTCGTTCTCAACGGCAAAAGCTAACAGCATACGTAAGGATGAATTCCTCACCACAGGAGAGAATGTTTCATAATAATCCACTCCTGCCTCCTGACTGTAACCTTTAGCTACAAGTCTTGCTTTATACTTTACAGAATTTTCTAAAGCATCTCGTTTCAATTTGTAGACCCATTTACAAGGAATAACTTTCTTATTTTCAGGTCTATTGACTAAAATCCAAGTTTTTCTTTCTATTAAGGAATCATACTCGTCTTGCATCGCAGCAATCCAACTATCTTTATCTTCTGCGTGCATGGCTTCTGAGTAGCTAGATGGATCTTCATTTATTACCTCTTCCGTACAGGTCTTGTATAACAAGAAATCTGGTTTCTTCCGTTCTCTCATTGGAAAGCGACGTTCTTCCACTGACTCACCGAGAACACTGTTGCTTTGTTCTACTGCTACAACTGAAGCATCATGAAAACGATCAGGGGAAACGTCCGGAACATCCATGGAAGTGCTTGCTGTAGGAACATCCAAATTAACTATCTGTTCAACAGCATTGCAAGGATCAGTGCTCAGTCGTAGTGGAACTACTGTTTCTTCTTGGCTTCTAGAAGAATCTGAATTTTCTTTTAAACTTTTAAAAGAATTTTCAAAAAATACTGCGTCCCTCGCTTTAACTAAGCGACGTGGGCATTCAGAACTACGAAAGAAGTAACTGTGGATATCATCAGCATATCCTACAAAAATGTGCTCCGTAGATTTGCAATCAAGCTTCTTTCTTTGACAATTGGGGACATGAACCATCGCTCGACAGCCAAAAACTCTTAAATGTGAGAGGTTTGGTTTATTCCCATACCACATTTCAAAAGGAGTTTTATTTTCGAGTGCACGATGAGGAGACCTGTTTTTCAAATAAGCAGCAGTTTGAACTGCATCTTGCCAATATACTTTGGAAAGTTTACCTTCAGTAAGCATACAGCGCGCCTTTTCAACCAGTGTGCGATTTACACGTTCAGCTACGCCATTAGATTGAGGGCTATAAGGAGCTGTCGTTTCATGCTTAATTCCTTTTGAAGTCAAATAGTCTCTCATACCTTGGTTCACAAACTCAGTCCCGTTATCTGTTCTGAAAATTTTAATTTTTGCTTCCTTCTGCCTTTCAACTGCATTCTGAAATTCACAGAATTTATCTTTTACTTGAGTTTTCGACGAGATAAAGAAAGGAAAAATCACTCTCGAAAAATCATCAATAAAAACCAAAAGATATTTGTTTCCCTGAAAAGAATCGTGTGACATCGGACCACACAGGTCCGCATGAATTAGTTCCAAGAAAGCTGTTCCTCTTTTAAATGGAATTGCTTTGAATGGTTTTCTTGACTGTTTGCCTTCCAAGCAATGTATACATGGTTCATTGTCCACCTTATCATAAGACACACCTATAGCCTCACCTTTTCTAAGTTTATCCAGACCTATTCGGCAAAGGTGTCCTAAACGCCTATGCCAAAGTCTGCAATCTGACGTATCAAGGAGCGCATTAGAGGCAATTCTCTTAGGAACATTTACAGTACAATTTAAAGTGTACAGCCCACTACTTACAGAACCACGTAAAAGAGCCTTTCCAGTACAAGAAAAATTTCATAAAAAATACAACCATTTTTATCAAAAACTACATGTAAACCGTTTTCACAAGCTTTCCTAACAGAGAGTAAATTACAATTCAGGTCAGGCACGGCAACAACACCAGTCATTGTTCCTTCACAATCTTTAGTAGAAAAAGAAATATTACCTATACCTCTGCAACTTATCTTCTCTCCATTTGCAACCGTTACAGTATCATTACTACCTGCTTCATTATTCAACCTTACGTTCTCTAGGTAATCAATATTATGGCACATGTGATTGGTCGCTCCAGTATCAATGAAAAAAGTGGTACTCTCTCCTTCTACACCATTGAGTGCTGTCTTCAGAGTAACATTTTTTACGTGCTTGTCCTTCTCGTCCTTCCTTATAGGACAATCGGGCCTTTTATGACCTGGTTCACCGCATCCATAGCATTTGATAATTCTTTTCTTCTTACTATTATTGGAAGAAATTTTACCTTGAGAAGATTTCAGAGCGGAAGTCGTCGGTTTGTTCTCCGGAGCTTGAACGTCTACGGTTTTCGAGAACTCATTCAATAGCTTACTTTTCACTAATTCACTTGTGATTTTTAAGTTGGAGTTTTCCAGAGCCATAACTAAGGGATCGTAGCGAGGTCCTAAACCTCCGAGCATAATCGCTGCCAAACTTTCATCATCAATCTTCTTCCCGATGTCTGCTAAATCTTTCGAAGTAGCTACGATAGCGCCAATATAACGCTCAACATCATTATCGAAGTCTGACAAGTTATATCTCTACAGCCTGCGCTCCAGGGCCAATTTTCTGCCCATTCCCTTATCTTCAAAAGCATCTTTAAGAGCATCCCATGCTTGCCTGGCAGTTTCAGCGCTCCGAACATGTGCGATTGCGCCTCCATCGATTGTCAAACAAATCTTGGTTAAAGCTCTCTGATCCCTTTTATTTGCATCAGAGGGCTTCTCACCTGAGTAACCTTCTATGGTTTCCCATAAATCCTCATGCATCAAATACATACGCATTTTGAATTTCCAGATGCCATAGCCGGCTCTTTCGCACAACGGTTTTATCGATATACCAGCAGGTCCACACGACATTTTTCTACTTTTTTACCTCGTGCTGATAACGAATGTTGTATATTGAATAATTAAGTTAAATAAGAGCCAAAGTAGTAAACGTCATGTTTTTTATTTTTGTGACAATCAGAAAAGAACACAATGTCAATACGAAATTAGATTATTAAGAATAGTAAACACAAACAAGTATTTAATGCATACTTTGAGTATTTACTACAGTTTCGATTTGAAACAGATTGCTAATCCATTGCTTCATAGTTGGAGAAAAAAATCTGCTCAACAACGTAAATAACGCAATGAATGTTGTTGAACTGTCAATATGAAACAAATTAGGCAAAATTGTTTAAGAAAATGAGTTACGCAATTAGGGTACTGGTCTATACCTAGTGGGTATTGACTCAGAAAATCTACTGTCGTACCTAGTTCAAATCTACGCACGAAGTTTTAGTTATTTTTGGGATAAGAAATTATCTATATTAAAATCTAGCTGGGCCCCCGCAGTTTCACCCGCATAAGTCTCCCTTGGGAATATCGGGATGAAAGTATCCTATGTGTTAATTCAGGTTATAAACTGTGTGCCAAATTTCATCCAAATCCGTTCAATCGTTTTCATATATTATTAGTAGGATAGGAAAGGATTAGTTAGGATGACAGAAATCGATTTAGTAGTAAAAGATTCTGAACAAACTACTTTCGTAATGTGCATTAATTCAGTTACACATTGTATAGTGGTACATGTGGACATTAAGTTTTGGCTAGTTTATATTTATGGTATGTACAATATACATATTATGTAGAATGTATATTATTATGAATATAGGTAGGTAGGTATATTATTATTATGTGGAATGAGTTTGTGAGAGATTAAATTTGACAAAGAATGAGCAATAAGAATGATTCTGTTTTTGCCAACTCCTGAAACAGCAAATGGCACAAAACAATATCTAAGATTTATCTGAAGCACAATAGGTAAACACCTTAGATAAAGTAGGTAAAGGGACCATCCACACTTTGTAGAAGAGACTGGTTGCTTACCAATAACAGGTTTTCTAAGCATAGTTTCATGGCAATCCGCTTTTTGTATATTTCGGCATGGAACATAAAAAGCTAAGTATTCTTAAAAACTACGCGGGCTCACTCACAGATACGTAAATCTGTATCAACAGCGATAGTCTTTCGTAATCCAAAAGTAACATCGTTTGCATCTAGAGACTGTGATGTGTTCTACGCCTGAATAACTGGTAAATGTTACAAAGTAACATTATCTTATCTGATTACGGTAATAGTAAAGCAAAAGTGAATAACAATACGTAGGGGTCTACTTAGTCTTATTTCAGATAAAAGTAGATCTCTAATATTGTCAGGACATTTGACAAAACGAGACACTCATACATAGCTTGAGTAGTTTCGTCCTGCTATTCGGACGAGTTGTGTGCCTGTTACGTAGATAAGGAGCTGCAAAGGTTAGTAATCGCCAAAAGAAAATTCTCGTGTGATTTGCCGCGCATCTTTTTATAGTACTATGTCTCTCACGTAATTTAGGTGATGGCAGTAGGTGTTGGCATTTGCGTGCTATAGTGAAAAAAAAAAACTGTGGGACTCCGAGACTGCCGACAGAAGGGAAAACTTGAACAAGATCGCCTTGGTGGAAAAAAATACTTGTACAGAACATTGGTTCGTAACCTTATCTAAATAAAGAGTACAATGGCGTTTACAAAAAGAATACTTCCAAAACCTTTAAAGTAAAAATACTTGCGAAAATCGCTATAGAAAATTGATCAGTAACGTAATATAAATAAAGCACAATTGCATTTACAAAAATTAGGTGTCGGTAACGGTGTCGCGAGTTCAATTGTTTTTTCCATCCAAAAATGCCCAACGCGCCTAAAGTTTTCACTTCAAAAAACTCGCCATGAGTTTTTCACGGCAACCGCAAGCTGGATTGTAAGTCATTTCAAAATAAAATAAAGTTTAAAATCAATCAATCAATCTTTATTCGTGAACACAGGTATTACAATAAAGGTTTTATGTTTACATTTTACTTGAGCTCTATGTCCTACCAATATGAAAGGGGGTCCCGATCAGGGATGTTACGGAAGTCGTTTTACCGAAACCGGAACCGGAATCAGAGGTTTTAAATTTGATGGACGGAATCGGAACCGGAATCGAAACCGTATCCGGCGTCGAAGGTTGGAAGTAGAAGAAAGATATGTTATGGGAAGGTTTAATGAAACAATTGAAATATAATTCAGTCTCTTCAATCCCTTAATCAGTCAAATATTAGCAATAAAATTGACAAACAAAACAATAAATTGAGACTTCGAGCGCGAGCGTGTATAAAATAAACAAAAATTACCCTGGCGATGAGTTAAAACTTGTTTATACGCGCTCTAGTCATGGGCATCACTGCCTTTCAAACTTCGGTATAGCTCCGATTCAAAATTATTGGAACCGAAGTCGAAATTGGAGGTGTAAAATTAATCGGAAGTTCCGACCTTTCGGAACCGGAACCGAAGCTCCGTAACATCCCTGGTCCCGATATAAGGAACGTGTTTTTTTCGGCATTTTTTGCTAACTATTGCACGGTGGTACGGAACCTTTCGCGTGCGTGTCCAACTCGTCGCTCGTAGGTCGGTTTTACTTATAAGTCAATGGACGTGACGCTATGTTACAATGCACCTAGGAGCAGAGTATGGAGCGCTGGTGCACGGCGACGGCTGTGGTGACGGGAGGTACCGGCGGCGTCGGGGGCGCTCTCTGCGTTGGCTTGGCGAATGCCGGAATGACTGTCATTGCGGTAGATGTGCACTTAGATCGTATTCCTGTAAGTTGAACTGTTGTTGCATTGAAATGCTTACATTTAGTTATGAAAGTATTACTATCACTGGTCCTTTTTTTCGGTAGTCTAATGTCACAGACACGACTGCTGAGTTTGGAGTCCTGGGTTCGATTTCCAGGTCGAGCAATGTAATTGATCTTGGGTGATGATCTGTACCAGAGAGGTTACGGAAGCCGTTTTTTTCGGAACTGGAACCGGAATAAGAGGATTTAAATTTATTTGATCAGAATCGGAACCGAAACCGGAACCGGGTGCGGAGGTGGAAGTAGAAGATGTGTTAAGGGAAGGCTTAATGAAACAGTAGAAATATAATTCAGCTTCTCTAATCAGTCTCTTTTATCAGTCGCTTTAATCAGTCAAATATTAGTAATAACATCCACAAATTAAACAATAAACTGACTGCGTTTGCTCTGATGAAACATGTGCAACAAAACATGTTGAAATCTTTACTTTCTGTCGGTGTTCCATACAAAGTTTGACAGGAACTTGAGATTTCAACATGTTTTGTTGTGAATGTTTCGCCAGTGCAAACGCACAGTGAGACTTCGAGCGCTAGCGTGTATAAAATACACAAACATTACTATGGCGACAAGATAAAACTTGGTTGTACGCGCTCTAGTCACGTGCATCGCTGCGTTTCGAACTTCGGTAAAACTCCAAAAATTATCGACATCGGAATCGGAGGTGTAAAATTAATCGGAAGTTCAGACCTTTCGGAATCGGAACCGAAGCTCCGTAACGTCCCTGATCTGTACCTCTTCCTACCAACTTTGCATAAAGGCTTGATGATATGTTATCTGTTCATAACTTAAGCACTCAATAAAGTTTATTATTACTTACATAATAGGAACTGCAGTCGGATGCCACAAATGGGAAAATAATCCCAAGACACTGCGATATCTCGAGCCCTAAGGAGGTGACGGAGACTTTTAAATGGGTTAACGAGGAGTTCCATGGAGTACACATTCTGGTCAATTGTGCCGGTGTGCTGTACCAAGGACATATCACTGGTACGTAATTGTTGTTCACTTTATTACATAGCTAGTTATTTTAGTTACCATCATCTTGAACCAGAGCCCGACAACGCAACGCAAACAATACTATACCAATGTAACGCATATGCTACGCAAACACCACGTAAAGATACGAATACATCCGCATACGCTACGACACTGCTACGAAAACTACACAATTGCTCCGACAACGCTATGACAACTCTACGATAGTGCTACAACAACGCTACGACACTGCTACGCAAACTACACAATTGCTCCAACAACGCTACGACAACTCTGTGACAAGTACTATGACAACTCTACGATAGTGCCACGACAACGCTACGACCCTGCTACGCGAACTCACAATCGCTACGACGACGGCGCTACAGAACCGCTACGACAGTGCTACGATAACGCTACGGCTGCGCTACGACACTGCTATTCGAACTTTGTAAAATCCAAGTAGTAAAATGTGGTTCTGTATCTATTTATTTTTGTTTAAAGGCCAACCGACATTTATTTTTACAATTTTAATAGTAGATTGTTTGCCGAGGGAGCAAACAACAAGCGAGAGTGTTTCTTTGAATCCAGAGCGGAGTGAAGGATTTTAAAGTAGAATCCTGAGCGCAGTGAGGAATTCAAAGTACGTCACTCGAGCTTTAAATAGTTTTGCTCCCAATTAACAATGTTTGCTATTTAAAAATATTTGTAACTTCTTAAATTTGAACAGTCGAATTAATTACACAAATCACTTAGAATAAATTGAAGATTTGACTTGGCTAGTTTTTACATACAAGTTACCTTATATTTGGCTAACTCTATCTCTTATATTTAGCTTATTTTGGGTCATCAACGCGTTGATGTCTTTTACTCCACGTTGTCGGTAAATTGCGTTACAGTGTCACAAAATCAATGGTTTAGTCCCATCTCAAAAATGGCCAACGCGCCTAAAGAACTTTGCACTTCAAAAAAAAAACAGTGGCACTTCGGGAGTGCCGACAGAAGTGAAAACTTAAAAAAAAATCGGCACCGCGATAATCAACGCGTTGATGTCTTTTACTCTACTGTGTCGGTAAATTGCGTTAAAGTGTCGCGAAATCAATGGTTTTGTAGCCGTTACACCGTCACATCCGAACTACGCATCAAAGACATGACGTCACACAAATCCTGCACTGCGCAGTTAGAGTTTACCGAGCGATCGATATACATACAAGATTTCAAGTTCAAACCGATGGGCAGTTGCCCGCCAGACACAATCCCATCTCAAAAATGTTCAACGCTCCTAAAGATTTCACATATAAATAAAAATAAATTGTAACCGTCGTTTCTGATCGAACAGTTTTTGCATCTTTTCTACTTGCAGACGTGGGCAGTAACACATTGAGTGACGATGCAATTATTAACACTATCGACGTGAACCTGAAGGGCATGATTCTTTGCACTCGCCACGCCATCGCCTCCATGAAACGATATAAGATAGATGGCCACATTATCAATATTAACAGGTAGGTAGGATTACAAGACACCGATGTGGGTATCTACAGGGTGGCAGGGACATCGACGCGAAAACTGATACCATGGATTCAGTACATGATTCTGAAACCCCCTGCGTTGAAGTTATTCGTCGGTTATTTTTAAAAGCCGGCCAAGTGCGTGTCGGACCACGCACAATGAAGGGTTCCGTAGTTTGGATGAATTTATCCCAAAAATAAACTTAACTTTGTAGTTGAAAAATATGTTCTCCCATACGGAATGTATAGGAAAACATGTTTTTGCAACTGCAAAGTTAAGTTGGTCGATTATTACTCGTTAACTTGTAAAGCCTACTCAGCTGTGATAGTTTTCCTTTTAAATTCGTTATATAAGCTACTGTTGTAAATTTTTTCACATATGTGAAACCAACCATTTAGCTGGCAGGGGGGGGGGGACATTTGACTCTAACAAAAATTTTCACCTTGAAGCTTAATATTTCGCAAACGGATTTCTGAATTCAAAAATGGTTTTAACATACTAACAATGTTTTTGAAAGACCTTTCTAATGATACCACACATGGTGGGATAAAAAAATAAAAAAAAAACATCATCACTTTACGTGTATGGGAGGTACCCTAAAAAAAAATGTTTTTCATAATTTTGTTTTACCACTTTGTCGGCATAATTAATATGTATACCTATGCCAAATTACAACTTTCTAGTACTAAGGGTCTCGGAGCTAGACCGCGGACAGACGGACAGACAGACAGACAGACAGACGGACATGACGAAACTATAAGGGTTCCTTGTTTACTACGGAACCCTAAAAATGTGTTGTTTCATAGAAAAGAGCAATACCTACGCGGCCAAAATGTTCTTTTTTTTGAATAATCGACGAAAAATTTCAACTCATGAATGTACTGAATCCATGGTAACTGTTTTCGCGTCGTCCGATGTCCCTGCCACCCTGTATAGGCAGGATGGGTTCCCGTTTGTAAAAGTGTATAGTTGTCGGTTCCTACGTCCTAATTATGTCCCATTATTGAGGATGACCAATGGGCACAAGCGGGGTAAATGCGTAACACACTTATGCGTGGTTACATTGTCGCAATAAGGCTAACTAAACTTCACGCGCTCTGTCTCGCACATCGCTCGACGTCGACGTCGCGAAGTATAGTTCGCATTATTGCGACACTGTAGCTGGCTTTCATTTTGACAGTTCAACAACATTCATTGTGTTATTTACGTTGTTGAGCAGATTTTTTTCGAACGTTTGTAGCGACCCTAGCGATGCGATATGCTGAATTGCATTTTTGATGTTTTAACGGAGAGCATACGGGCGGCTCGCCAGTCACTTACATACCACCGCCTTGCCACGTCATATATCCCTGTAATAATAAACTAAATAATTGTGGAACAATATTAAACAAATAGTACTTTCAAAAAAAAAAAAATTGGAGGAAGAGGGGGTGTGATGTAGCGACCCTAGCGATGCGATATGCTGAATTGCATTTTTGATGTTTTAACGGATAGCATACGGGCGGCTCGCCAGTCGCTTACATACCACCGCCTTGCCACGTCATATATCCCTGTAATAATTAACTAAATAATCGTGGAACAATATTAAACAAATAGTACTTTCAGTTCGAGTAATCTTTACATCTTTATTCAACCCCTTTTAATACATAACACGCACAACACGTTTATGAAGCAATGGATTAGCATCTTCAAAATCATTCAGATTATGATTGATAGTGTGTTATGCAATTAGGGTGCAGATCCAAACTCCGGGCTGATATTATCCACTTCTTAAAATGAGTCAGGAGTTAGAACCTCGTCATGTCAATTTAATTTGGGGGACTTGTGCTTCTAACCATTCAAAAATGAGAAATAATAAATAATTATTTATTAATTGTTTTGTTTATTCCAGTATTGCCGGTCACTACATTCCTTGGGCGGACAATATGAACGTGTACGCCACTACGAAGCACGCGGTGACAGCGTTCACGGCGTCTCTCAATACGGAACTGGCAGCATTTAAAAACAAAATAAAAACTACGGTAGGTACGATTAAAAAATGGGTGGACGATGGCAGTGGGTTCTCGAGAAAAGTGCGTGCAACAGCTCGGGTGGCTCCGTTGAGCAAATGTCTCTTTTTAAAAGACTTTCCCCGCGTCGTAACCAAAAATATCGCACGTGCGAATACGCGATCGTCGCGTTTAAATCTCACTAACCGGACTTCTAACATTTATTACGCGGCGGCGGCGGTCGCAAAAGCAAGACGCATAGGGGGCCTACGATCAGCTCAAAAGCAGTATTATTTTAATATTACTTCAGTGGGAGAAAGAGATGGAGCTATACGTCCTGTAGAGCTTCATCTCTTTCCCACACTGAAGTAATATTAAAATAATACTGCTTAATGAGCTTGTGGTAGGCCCCATGGTCGCGCGAGCGGTGATGTTGTGGTCGAGGGGGAGGGCACGTTCTGTCGACGCGAACACTCGTTACAACTCGTGAAAGGCCGCGTCCTAACACGCGCTCTTACTCGGTTCAAAATGAAATCTAAAGCATTGTGATCACAAATCTCTAGTTTATCTATACTACGAAAAATCTCAGTTGCCACAAAAACCAAGTCGCATTGCCTCTTCTGTTCTTAAATAAAATTGCACGCGACATGTTCCATTCAATTTTCTCAACCAACCGGTTGGTGTGAATAGGCACTGTAGATACTTCGCGTGACTACGGTACCCGAACGATGTTGAATAAAAGGTTTCTTTATATTTCTAGCTGCTTGACAGCCTCCGGCTCGACTCTCTTACTTTTCTTCTTCAAACATATTCCAATCCTATTTTAAATATATTCTGTCAGATTGTTCGGATGTAGTGCTGCTTTCTCACCAGCCTGCACATCATGAGGTTGCTTCTTACATAGTACCTATAGCTTCCTGTTTTTGCAACCTTATGGTTGGTCTTCACCTTGGAAGTTACGTTAAACTTTGTTTTCATTTCAATGTTCTTTAGAGCATATCTCCAGGCTTGGTGAGCACACCAATGGCTAGCTACGTGGAACAGTTGAAGATGGTAGAGCTGCAGCCACGAGACCTGGCGGATGCTGTTCTGTACGTGCTCTCTACGCCACCGCACGTCAATGTAAGCGGTTCATGATGCACTTATGATACATTGTCACTGTCCTGTACTTGTTGCTGGTGTCAAGTCGATGCCATAGCTACGTGGAACAGCTGAAGATTCTAACTATATATGACTTGACGGATACCGTACTGTAAGTGATCCTCACGCCGCCCGTGTAAGCGGTTCATGTTGCACTTATGATACTTATTGCTATCCTGTTTTAGATCGGCTATCTGGCGAAATGGCACACGATTAAATGAGAAATAGTGTGACCCAATAATACCTACACTTATAAAATGATTTGATAAATGACTCAATTTACTTATTTCGTTTTAGATTAGTGAATTGACTATAACACCAGTTATGGAGAAGCGGCTGTAAGGAGTTCAAGAACCAAGTTGCTGCCTGCAGAAAGCTACATTATATACGGTGTTATATTATTGTGTTATTGTTAAAATATGTACTTTTGTTGTTACTGTTTGTTGCTGAATTATTATTATGCTGTCTATTATAAAGGACTTTTACTAGAACCGCCATCCCTCTCCATGATCAGATCAGCTATATTATTATAAGCCTATATGTAGGTATAACAAAGAAAGATAAGATATGGTATGACGCAGCAATTCCATTTGACTTTGCACATTAAAAGTAGGTATTGTTTATGAGTTGTCTCACTGAGGAAGCGACTAAGGCTGCGTTTCCACCAGAGATGTGCGATGATGCGTAGCGAGGGATGTGTTTGTTAAGAATTAATAGAATCGCTTAATTATTATTTATCTAGCCTTGCTCAGCGCAGCTCCGGTGGAAACGGCTTAGCAGTGCGAGGTTTTTGTACGTACAAATTAAGCGAGGGATGTGTGCAAGAGATGTGTGCTAGGGATGTGTGCGAGGGATGTGTGTTAGGGATAGACGCGAGTGAGAAATCATATCTGAAAAGAGCCCGCTACACATCCTCGCAGCGCTCATCTGCGCACCGGTTCACAGCGTTGCTTCGCATTCTCGCACCGCTCAGCGACCTAGCACATCTCTGGTGGAAGCGCAGCCTAACTATCGGCTATTTTCTTGCTTAAGAAACGTACAATAGATATATATTCCGTGTAAACAAAAGAGTGTATTAATAGTTGATCGCTGACTGTTCACACCGCCGGCGAGGACTCGCTCCTCTTGTTTGTCGCTGAGCGACAAGAGCTATCAAAGATAATACTCGCTCAGCGATGCTCGCTTGACGGTCAAAAATCACACCGAGAGACCGAACAGCGCAGCGGTAATTTCGCTCCGAGCGAGTAATCGCTCGTCGCACTCGCTCACAGCCCAGCGACAAAACTATCGGAACTACACACTCGCTGCTCGCTGCTCGACATTTCGTTTTCAGTTGCTAGCTCTACTCGCTACTCGTTAATCGCCGGCGGTGGGACAACTGCCTAAGACTGCTTCGTTGGTAGTGGTCGCAAACGCAACTGCTGAACGTGAGGTCCTGGGTTCGATTCCCAGCACCCTAATGGCGTAACACACGATCAATCACAATCTGTTTCATTTTGAAAGTTCAACATTCATTACGTTATTCAGGTTTATTCCAGAAATCCCCACCGACAAATAAACTCAGCCTTTTTTTCTAATATTCTAGTCGTAGGGGGTCACAGTTCTAACCTAACCTAACCTTTTAACACGTTCCGGGACACTTGACTATTTGCAAATGTCATGTATGACACTTCAAAATCCCATAGATTTTATCATACTGTCTACAGCCGTACTACCGGCCGCTCGGCGGCGCACATGCCGTGACACTGGGCCTATGCACACCACATTTTTTAAACGCGCCGTTGACGCGCGTTTGTAACGATACAGACGCGATACGCACGCGAGTCAGACGCAGCCTGTAGACCTTTTGTAGGACACAAGCGCGCCGTCGACGGCGCGTTTAAAAAACGTGGTGTGCACAGGCCCTAAATATCAACATCACTGTACTACTACTGTCTACGCCTGTCGGCGGTGTGAATGTGTCATAAGGCACAGCATATTATTATGTATGTGTTAAAAAAGAAAAGAGTTTCCCGTGACACCTACGAACGAATGAAGTCGCGTGATGTGCCACTAGATCATGTGCTTCCTAGGAATGTTATGGGCAAGCAACGGCTATCGACGGTTTGCCAAATTAGATGAAATAAAATTCACCGCCCTTAGCCGTACTGTCATGTAACGATATACCTAGATAACGTCGAGAGGCGGTCTATCCCGGAATGTGTTAACTAGTGGCGAATTCTGGAAAAAAAAATAACAGTCCCCACTGGTAGGGATTTGTCGATGGGGATTTCTGAAATAAACTTTAATTATGATTCAGATTATGATTGATCGTGCGTTTCGCAATTAGGGCAAAGTGTTATTCGGTTTTTCCATCTGGAATTTCTCAATAGCAGCCAGGAGTATGGATTTGTGTCCTGTTGATGGCAATAGGCTCGCGCGCACATGGGACTTAAACATAACTTGCGAAATGTGGATGTACTGTATAAGGCTTTCAGTCTCGGTATATTTTCGAGTCCCGGGACAAAAATTCCGAGACTCGGTTTGGTCCCGGGATTCCCGTGAAAAACGACACATTCGAGACTTTTTAAATATTGATTTCTGTGCCCTTATGTAGGTAGTCTAGGTAGGGATTAGGCATTTCTTTAGTGAATACAAGATAGTTCAATAAGGTCATTTATTTTTCAAAATGTTATAGTGAACTGAAAATAAACAAAATGAAAGGAATATAAAAAAATTATCAGATTTTCTCATTTTTGAAGTGGGCTCGTAAAAAAACAAGAGCATTCAATGTATTTTCTGATAGAGAGGACCTTATTTTGTTACAAAAATAACCTGCAGTATATTAGAGTGTTGCCAGTTGTCACTTGCCACAAAAGCAGGGTGAAAAAAAAAATATTGGTGATTCCTCAGGGTGATTCCGTACATTTTTGAATAATGTTAATAATTATTTCATTGGAATCTCGAAAGTCTCGTTTTTCCCGGGATTGGAAGTTGCAGTCTTGATTTCGAAAATACGAAAAAATCGTCGAGACTCTCGATATTTTCGAGACCGAGAGTCCCAGGATGGAAGCCTTAGTACTGTAGGTAAGTAGGTAGAGGTACACCTCTGCCTAACCCTTCGGGGAAACAAGGCGTAATGTTATTTAAGTATTGTTTATGTAAATATCTATATGATAACTTGATTTACAGTTGTAACATATATTATGTTTAAAAGTATATGTGCCTAGGCGATATTAAATTGAAGGTCCAAGGTGAATGAACTCGACGTACCTTCTCTTAGTGACTTTACGTAGGTATATTTTATATAATCATCATATAGACACAGTACTCAAGACTCGTGATACCTGTTATAACTATCGTTGTAAATATGTCGTTGGTGTGCCTTGCTTAGTAAATAAATAAATATAGAAGTATTCAATTTTTAGGGTTCCGTACCTCAAAGGGAAAAAACGGTACCCTTATAGGATCACTCGTGTGTCTGTCTGTCCGTCTGTTACAGCCAATTTGCACCAAATCTAATGGACCGATTATGTTGAAATTTGGTACTCAAATGTATTTCTGTGACCCAAACATGAACGTGTAACGTAAATAAATGAAACTTGAATATAGGGGTCACTTTTGGGGGGCAAACAAGAAAGAAAAAAGAGTTTTGTTAACAGTACCTTGTGACATTTCAAATGAGCTTGTTGCGAGGATCTTAAACATATTTTTTATATAATTTTAAAATAAATACTTTTAAAGATATTTAAGAAATTCGATGAAAATTTACCATTCCTCCCCTTATCTCTGATACTACTGGACCTAAAATTTAGAAAAATACATAGTATGGCCCTTTACTCAGATTACAGGAAAACCTATAAAAAGTCTATGGTCTTAAAATAACATGGTAAATCTCGCAATATTGTACGAACAAACTTACATTTGCAGTTGGAATGTATGGGAGAACATGTTTTTCAACTAAAATGTTAAGTTTGTTCTTGGGATAAATAAATTCATCTTAACTACGGAACCCTTCATTGTGCGTAGAACGACACGCACTTGGCCGGTTTTTTCTTAATTTAATGAATGTATAAATAATTCAGGTCTGCTGGATGCGGGAAGCATAGAATCGGTCGAAGTGGCGGTGCTTGGGGGAGGCCTATGTCCAGCAGTGGACGTCTTTCGGCTGAAATGATGATGATGATGATGATAAAGGATTCAGACCGCAAACGCAATCTTATAAAAACGTAAATTTAAGAGCGTTTATTCTGAAAGTGGGCAACGTCGCAAATAGATGTCAAATATTTCGCTGTTTTGAGTCGGAAATAAAAAATGTGGCTAACTAGTTCCCTAGAATAATAATAATGAATCACAATTATTTATAACACTGAATTTGATGTTGTAACAATTTTAGGTGTAAAAAACCGGCCAAGTGCGTGTCGAACCACGCACAATGAAGGGTTCCGTAGTTGGGATGAATTAATCCCAAAAACAAACTTAACTTTCTAGTTGACAAATATGTTCTCCCATACGGAATGTATGGGAAAACATGAATGTATGGGACAACATTTTGACGTTCAAAAGTGCCATACATGGGCCTATTTGAAATAAATGATTTGACTTTGACTTTGACATGTTTTTGCAACTGCAAAGTTAAGTTGGTCGATTATTATTCGTTAACTTGTAGAGCCTACTTAGCTGTGATAGTTTTCCTTTTAATTTCGTTATATAAACTACTGTTGTGATTTTTTTCACACACCCAAAACCAACCATTTAGCCGGCAGGGGGGGGGGGACACTTGACTCTAACAAAAATTAGCACTTTAAAGCTTAATATTTCGCAAACGGATCCCTGAATCCAAAAATGGTTTTGACGAACTCACAATGTTTTTAAAGGAGCTTTCCAATGATACCCCTCACTATGGGTTAAAAAAAGAAAAAAAATAACATCACCACTTTACGTGTATGAGAGGCGTGAAAAAAGTTTTTTTTTCATAATTTTATTTTTCCACTTTGTCGGCACAATTAAAATATATACCTATGCCAAATTACAGCTTTCTAGTACTAAGGGTCTCGGAGCTAGACCGCGGACCGACAGACAGACGGACATGACGAAACTATAAGGGTTCCTTGTTTACTACGGAACCCTAAAAAGGCATTTGGAAAGTTTCCAAATACTTTTTATACATCTAAAACTAAATATTCGATATTACGATATTAATTATTGCATTTCATTGTTAATATTCTAGGGAACTAGTTAGCCACATTTCTTAATTCCATACAGTAATATTGCAAAATTAATCAAAACAGGTAAATATTTGACAGCTATTTACGACGTTGCCAACTTTTAGGATAAACACTCATAAGGAGTAGATAGGTACCTACCTACCGAATTGATGTTCCGTCCTCACATGACCAACGCTGTGTTTCCAGATTAGTGTGGGGCAAAAGGATGTGTAGGCATTTAAAATTTAATAACATGTATTTTTATTAGTAACAAAGCTCATGCCTAATCTTTATGTTGTATTTTCGATTGAATTCAGCCTCTTGATTCTCATCTTATAGACTCCCAATTTCGATCACCATTCACTTCATTCTGTGTTGTGAAGTGGTAGTGAGCGGTCAAGCAAGCCTGTTTAAAGTTAACGGACACTATTTATAAATAAATGTAAGTTCTAACTTTAATCTTTATTTAATATTTTGTTATACATTTACATAATTTGTAAAATTAGAATATGCAGCTATTAATTTAATGAGTGTTGTTTATTCGACATCTTTCGACTTTTTTAGGGTTCCGTACACAAAGGCATATAGTAAAAGTACTCTGTGCCCAAAGGGTAAAACGGGACCCTATTACTAAGACTCCGCTGTCCGTCCGTCCGTCTATCTGTCTGTCTGTCACCAGGCTGTATCTCATGAACCGTGATAGTTAGACAGTTGAAATTTTCACTGATTTCTGTTGCCGCTATAACAACAAATACTAAAAACAGAATAAAATAAATATTTAAGGGAGCTCCCATACAACAGACATGTTTTTTTTGCCGTTTTTATAGATAATGGTACGGAACCTTTCGTGCGCGAGCCCGACTCGCAATTGGCCAGTTTTTTAGGCTGCAGGTTCTATTCCGGCCTAATAATTTTAAATAATACTCACTTAATTTTATTGTTGCTGTGCGGACAGTGTTGTTTAATGTATGAAGTTATTTGACGACACCCAAGATGCAGTGAATCATAAATTATGAGAAATGGTAGGAATCGTGCGGTTAAAATTTATTAATTAAAAAATAGAACCGGCCATCGATCGCTGGTTTGGCAAGATCGGAAGTCTGTGCCTTTGCTAGAACAAGGCATTCTTGTGAAGGCTAAAGACCCTATCGTAATACGTGCTAACAACGTCGGCAATATTGTTGTTGTGTCGGTTGCAAGTGTTGGTATCACCAGAGAGATACCGAGTGTATTCATATAGGACAGTTATAATGCTTATGGCATAAAGTCCGCCTTTGTGCAGTTTTTTTTAATGAATAAACGTGTTGGTACAGCATGGATCGCTGGGTGGGCAAGACAGCTGTGGTGACAGGCGCGAGCTCGGGCATCGGGGCAGCCATCTGTGTGGAGCTGGCTAATGCTGGCGTCAACGTCGTCGGCCTCGCCAGGAGGACTGGACCTATTGAGGTGAGACTGTACTAAAACATTACAACCTAACGAAATCCAATACTTAAATATCCATTCTGTTTGTCTGTTTGTTCCCTTTTCACGCCTACACTACCAAACAGATTGGCCTGGAAAAGGACTAAGGCTATTTTTGAACCTGGATGTTAGTATATCTACACGCAGATGAAGTTGCGGGCAACAGCTAGTGAGACCATTAAACTAAAATTCAGATTGTATTATTAAGGGTACACTAGTCGGTCATTCTTCCAAACAAACGTAGTAAGGTACTCGTCTGTTTGACGGTGTAAGTTCGAAACTAAAAATTATATTCATTTGCCTTTTCATTATCTAGCCCTGTATGAAAGCAGAATTGGGCAAAAAGTATTTATTGGTTTGGAAGTTATTTATTTATTAAATATGGATGACTTACAGCTAAAACAAACAGAATAAAAAAATGTATGCGAGACTGACAGCCAATTAAAAGTCTTCACTTCTAAAAACAGATTGGAAAGAAAGAGTGTGAACAACACAACACAGCAACCAAAAAAAAAAAAAGAGAAAAAAAAAAAAAACCGGCCAAGTGCGTGTCGGACCACGCACAATGAAGGGTTCCGTAGTTGGGATGAATTTATCCCAAAAACAAACTTAACTTTGTAGTTGATAAACATGTTCTCCCATACGGAATGTATGGGAAAACATGTTTTTGCAACTGCAAAGTTAAGTTGGTCGATTATTACTCGATAACTAGTAAAGTCTACTTAGCTGTAATAGTTTTTCTTTTAATTTCGTTATATAAGCTACTGCTGTGATTTTTTTCACACATCCAGAACCAACCATATAGCTGGCAGGGGGGGGGACACTTGACTCTAACAAAAATTAGCACTTTAAAGCTTAATATTTTGCAAACGGTTCCCTGTATCCAAAAATGGTTTTCACAAACTCATAATGTTTTTGTAAGACCTTTCCAATGATGTTTTATTTTTTATTTTTTTATCCCATAGTGTGGGACTATGGGATAAAAAAATAAAAAATAAAACATCACCACTTTACGTGTATGGGAGGTACACTAAAAAAAAATTTTTTTCATAATTTTGTTTTACCACTTTATTGGCGTAATTAATATGTATACCTATGTCAAATTACAGCTTTCTAGTACTAAGGGTCTCGGAGCTAGACCGCGGACAGACAGACAGACGGACATGACGAAACTATAAGGGTTCCTTATTTACTACGGAACCCTAAAAAACAGTATAACATTCAAGCTTAAACTAAATTCACATTACATATTCATTATTCAATAGGTACAACAAAACCTGAACATACAAAATCTTAATTAAAAAAGGCAAGGCTCAGGCACTTTCTGGCCGAGGACACACTTGTTATGAGCTTCGAAATTTCCATATTTATTCCATACTCATATTTAGGCGTAAATAAATAACTTATGTAGTATGAAAATGGAGAAATATAAACCGTACAGGGATAGATAAAATAATTTATTGAAAAATTTAAATAATTTCATTTTGAGTAGATACATATCCAGAAGTTTTTCCATAATATCTATACGCCCAAAGGTCTGTTCATGAAATTTTACGCACCCGTTTTCATTATAATTCATCGTCTAATTCACTAAATAAATAACTAGATAAATAAATAAAACTAAATAAATAAATAACTTTACATGCGTATTAGGTGCGCCAACGAGTTTGAGCCATCGACTAGCGGAACCTTAAATAGTGATATTTCCACTAAGAAGTTATTGTTCAAATTTTCTCATCAATAATTCATAATTGCAATGAGTTTTCATATAAAATATTTATTGTTGAACGTCCTAAGTACCTACTACAATAATATCAGAATTAAAATCTGCAAGCCGTTGTTGTGTAATATTTTATGATCTAATATAAGTTAATTGATTATAATAGCTATGCCTACGTTATATAAGTGTCTCTAGGAAACGGTTCGACGAACACAACAATAAACGGGGCTCACTTTCATTTGATTGTTGGTTTACATAACACTTTCTTCTATAACGACACGTCAAGGAACATTGCGTCTTTTTGTGACATGACTAAAAGAACTTCACAGTTAACTTAAAACAGAAGGCATTGGTGCCGATTCTCTTGTACACCGAACTAAACTAACTAAACTATCACTAAAATTCCTTACTTTTGACAATGAGAATCTCAAAGCTATTCTGCAAAATAAATTCTCTAAATTTAAAAATAATTTTGACACATCTAAATCGAATTTGACAATCGCGACTCCACACGTGATACATAACCACGTGAATCTTTTTAGAGCCGGAGGCGCGCGCAGGTGGGCAGCCTCGACGTGTTTTATATGGATTTTTCACTTTTTGTATGGAAAATAAGAAAAAATATTACCTACATGTAGAGTGTTAGGGGTTTAAGGATTTTATAAAGGGTGTCGAAATTTTCATTATTTTTGCGATTGGACACACCGTTTTCGAGGTATAAGCAAAAGAAAAAAAAAATATTCAGTACTGTTTGTTCATCTGAAGTCGAGGTGTGTGTGAATTTTAGTTCATGACAACCAATTTTATTCCACATGTTTTTAGTCGCGATTAAAAATAGTCATATTTAGTTAGAAAATCTAAATTTTAGGTTAAAAACGTCAAATTCAGAATAGCTAAATTGCCATTTTCACTAAACTAATATCTCAGTGCCATCTTAGTGCTGTCAAACTAAAATATAGTTAAGTTGTGTCACTTTAGTCTATTTCAGAATGGAAAATCGTCGTTTGACAGGAATAAACTAAATTTTGGTGATTTTTAGTTTAGTTTAGAGGCATTTGTGACAAGAGAATCGGCACCATTGGTGCCGATTCCCTTGTTCACAAACTAAACTAAATTTAAGTGCAGTGCATCTTTTTCTTTCTATTTCATTAAGAAAAGGACAGAAGATAAATTTTAGTTTAGTCCTGTCAAATTAATCAGTGCTTGACGTAAATTGACGTAATTATAGTCGGCAAGTTTTTAATCACGTCTAAACTTGTATGGAGTAGTGACAGGCGCTGATTAATTTGACAGAACTAAACTCAAATTTATCTTCTGTCCTTTTCTTAATGAAATAGAAAGAAAAAGATGCACTGAACTTAAATTTAGTTTAGTTTGTGAACAAGGGAATCGACACCATTAAATTACCTAAACACATTTTAGTGAATGATATGACCCTACATCTGGATGCACTAAAAATGCGCTCATCATGAGTACTACCTGGCCACCTTGCTACTACATCTGTGATTATAAGTCCAGCATTGCATACAGCCTGAACATTTATAGACATATAGCCTTTTCGGTTTCTAAAAGTTTCCGCATGATTACCTCCAGGTGAAATTATTTTCATATGGGTACAGTCCAATGCCCCTATCACTTTGGGGAATTTGGCAACGGCTTAAAACTCCATTTGAGTTTTGCGAATATCTTCGGGGTTTTTTGGAAATCGTATGAAATCCTTATTTAGAGAGGCAATTGCAGCAGCCACTCGCGAGGAATCACCCTGTTCTCAGTAGGTCTGCTGACACCAGCAAAGTCTCCCATAGTCAGCTAGCGACACCCTGTGGATAAGTACCTCAGAGTGAGAAGCAGCTGACTTATCGGTGACAGAGAATAGTTTCTGAAAATGAATATAACATTTATAAGGAAGGTGTTACATACCTCGAGAGAGTACAAAAAGTAACTACATCATAAATCTAACCCTAAAAAACTACCAGGTAGTTTTTTAACTTGACCCACTGGCTACCTACAGTACCTTCCCCAAACATAATAGTATGATAAAATAGCCTTCCTGCTACAAAACTTACCTGTCGCTTGGATGTTCCACCTTCCTTTCAATTAAATCAAGTAATTCCAAAGCACTACGTTTGTATAAACGAAATCTTGTAGCAAATGCTTTTTCGTCATATTCCTCGAAATAATTGCGCCGTGTTTAGAATATACGGGGAGTGCGCAAAATTATTTCTATATTTTCAAAATCATCTAACACATTATTCTCTTCAAAGATTAATTCAAAGCGTCTTGCATTTTTATTTTGTAACTAAAAGAGATGCACAATGCAAAACTTCACGTCAGGAAGTGTAAACCAATGGTTAAACTAAGTTGGCTAGTTCGTTTAAGATAACCGTCCGATTACAGTACTTAACCAATTGTTAGTGCTTGGTGAACAGTAAAATATTGTTAAACAGCCGTTTATGGTTAAAATAGATGTTTTAATTTTAACCATCTGTTGGTGAACTCGGGTCTAAATTGTCAAAATTTGGCAGGAAATTCTCTGGATTAGTGACGTGTCCTAATATTTTCCGACGCGATTTGTCATTAGGGTTTCATAAGAACCTCTGCTTTTTGTCGTGCTGTAGGATTCAGACTGATGACTTTATATGTACAGGAATTGAAAACACAAATGACAGGCAATGGCACGATCACAGCCCGGAAGTGCGACGTGTCCAGCGCGGAGGAAGTGGCGGCAACGTTCAAATGGATCGGCGACAGCTTCGGCTGCGTTCACATCATGGTCAACAACGCAGGGGTGCTCCTGCAAGGGGGTATCACAGGTACCTACTTTATGAACTTAGGTCTATATTAATTATATGGTACAAGCCGTGCACCCAACGGGATTTCCCATCGGCAAAAATGTCGAATTTCCATAAAAAGTTTCATTCCCTATATAGGATTATTTTTAACCAGTGCACAAAGTTATGTAAACACGTGACTTTACTCAAAATAAATCGCGAAAAAAAAATCTGCTGTTCCCTACATTTTGACGAGTTATGCGAACAAATGTAGGGAACAGCAGATTTATTTTTCGCGATTTCAGGTTTGGTTCCATAGTAAAAGTTGTTCATAATGATGAGTAAAGTCACGTGTCTTTACTCATCATTATGAACAACTTTGCGCAACTTTGAGCAATCAGTGCGCAAACTTAAACACGTGTTTAAGTTTGCGCACTGGATAAAAACTTACCCTGTATGGTTATACAGGGTAAGTTTTTAGGGAATGAATTATCAAAAGTCCTTTCTTTCCTCACTTTCTGTGTATACCTTAAGTCCTTAACTCTTGTACAAAATGCAAAATCACACATAATGTATCACTAACCCAGTTAAAACTTTCAAGAATTGAGGCATGTTATAATGTAGGTATTACAGTAGCTACTTGTCAAGGTTATTTATTTATGCAATCAGTAAGTACATCGGTAATTGGTTTAGTTAAAATTTATGTACAACAGGTTCAGTTTAATTCGAACCTTATCTCATTTCGATTAATGTAAAACTGTACCTTAATTGCGTAACTAATTTTCGTAAACAATTAGGCCTAATTTGTTTCATTTTGACAGTTCAATAACATTCATTGCGTTATTTACGTTGTTGAGCAGATTTTTTTTCCAACTTATGAAGCAATGGATTAGTAATCTGTTTCAAATCGAAACAGATTGTGATGTGTTGTAATACGCAATTAGGGTACTGGTTGGTTCGGCCTTTCTTACAATATAATGATCTATTTCAGACGTCGGCAACGACATGTTGAGCGAGAATGACGTGCTGTCCGTCATTGACATAAACTTGAAAGGCCCCATACTTTGCGCGAGGCACGCCATCGCCTCTATGAGGAGCAATGACTTCGATGGGCATATTGTTAACATCAACAGGTAAATTATTAAAACGGGTTCCTTGAATGAAGCGGTACCTATACTGGATTTTTTGCATTAAATTAATTTAGGCGTTTCCATAATTTCGAAGTTTGATAACGGTAAACCCGTTACCTAATCAAAGCTACTGACCCAAATTCAATCACTTGTGCGAATTAATAACATGGTCTAATAATATTAGAAAATATTTTTAACCGACTTCAAAAAAAAGGAGGAGGTTCTCAATTCGTCGGGATATTTTTTTTTTTTATGTATGTTCCCCGATTACTCAAAGACGGCTGGACCGATTTGAAAAATTCTTTTTTTGTTTGAAAGGGTATACTTTCAAGTTGGTCCCATTGTCATTTGGTTACGATCTGATGATGGGATCTTGGAGAAATCGAGGGAACTCTTCAAATATTAAAGGCACATCTATAGCGATTTGGGTATTTTTGATGAGCAGTTGACATAAGGCTATTGTAACTTAGATAAATTACAAACCAACCCACTAAGTGAAAAAAAAAAAACTTTTTTACAAAAAACACAACCGACTTCCAAACTACAAAGTGAAAAATAACTTTAATTTCGGAAGTCGGTGTCAAAAACTAAAATACTGATCTGATCCAAAGACACCGACTTCCGAAATTAAGGTTATTTTTCACTTTGTAGTTTGGAAGTCGGTTGTGTTTTTTGTAAAAAAGTTTTTTTTATAATGTTTTCAAATTAGTGTGAGGACAGTTTATGCCTCAACAAGTCCAAATAAAAAATGGCCAACAGACTGTTACCATGGTGTTCAGTAGGTACATGATTCTGAACCGTCCTGCGTTGAAATTTTTCATCGGTTATTTAAAAAAAATCTGCTGTTATAGAAAAGTACAATACCTACGCGGTCAAAATGTATAGAACAGCTGATTTTTTTATAACAAACAACGAAAAATTTCAACACAGGGGGATTTAGAATCATGTACTGAATCCATGGTAACAATTTTCGCTTCGATGTCCCTGCCACCCTGTATACAAGGCCTATAACGTTCTTATATTCACAAAATAGAAATGAATCTACCTATATAAAATGTAAATAAACACATAATTATAACATCACGCCTTGTTTCCTCGAAAGGTTGGGCAGAGGTGTCCAGTCCTACTGTATTGCTTGTAATTGTATGTTGTTAGGAATATAGTATTTTGGGACCCCACAGTCCCACACTACATAGAGCTTATGTCAAGTTACAATCGTTATTCCACAAGAAAATCATTTTGAATTTTGCTAAGTGCATCCATATTTTTGCTCGTGACTGTAGGTAGGTACCTACCCACATTTCGCCGGTTATGTTTAAGTCCCATGTAAGAGGGTTCTGTGTCATCATCTGCCTAGCCTTTTCCCAACTGTGTTGGGGTCGGCTTCCAGTCTAACCGGATGCAGCTGAATACCAGTATTTTACATGGAGCGACTGCCTATCTGACTTCCACAACCCAGTTAGGTACTGGGTAACACGATACCCCTTAGTAAGACTGGTTGTCAGACTTTCGGGCTTCTGACGACCCGTAACAACTGTCAAAGATCTACAAATGACAGCCGGGACCAACGGCTTAACGTGCTTTCCGAGGCACGGAGGAGTCTCGATATGTAAAGATGGTCACCCATCCACGGACCAACCCCGGCAAGCGTAGCTTAACCTGTGGTATCGACCCGTGCGGCTGTTATTACTTAGCCACGAGCTCCTATCAAGAGGGTTCCATGTAATATAAATAAAATAATATTAAAACCTATTTAGTTACTTAAATAGGTTCATAAGAACCGCAGCGAATTACTAGAAATTGCATGGATCTTGTGTTAAGTTGCGTGATTGTATTAGATAATAATAACTATGTTGTATGGTGTTCGCGTGTTCGTAGTATCGCGGGTCACTACGTGCCGATGTCATCCAAGTTCAACGTGTACACCAGCACCAAGTACGGCATCACCGGCTTCAGCGCCGGACTCCTCAACGAGCTGGCTGATCATAAGAATAAGATCAAAGTTACTGTAAGTTGATAATGATAAGTGATTATATTTCTGTAAGTAGGTTCGTATAATAGTTATTTATGCAACTGTTGTATAATAAGGGGTATTAAAACACGAACGTGGGTTTATCACACGAGGCGAAGTTGAGTGTGATAATAGTGTCACATGAATGTTTTAATACCTAATTATAACAGTTGCATACAATACTTTATCTACACCCATTGATATGAATCCTCTATAAAAGTTTCTGAAACCATTGGGTGTTTGTAATTCAAGATCAAGAATAAAGAAATTCCCACGAAATTCAATACAACTGCATGTATGTACGTCGCCTGCAGCAGCACATCACACACACATGCGTGCAGCGGGTGCTACTGTCCCCGCTTGAACGTTGAAACGAGTTTCGTAATGAAATTTAGTACAACATTGTAACACTCATTGGGATGAGGTAATGGTTACTATGACACTGGCTGTTATAATGTTGCCAATAAGCTAACTGTTTCAGAAACTTTTATAAAGGTTTTATACCATGGGTGTAGATAAACACTTTTACACGTCAATTATATTTTTTTAAACAAGATGAGGTTGGCGTTTCCTATCCGACTACTCTGAGAAGAAAGGCCGAAACAAACTCAGAGGTCACAGTCTCTTTTAAAGTCCAAATATAATCTTGGTCAGATCATGTAAAGACCATGTAGGTTGGTGTCTGAAATGGTCTTTTGAGGAAAGAACGACACAGATTGAGTGGACCTATCCAGTCAGTGCACGCATTTTTCAGAATTTAAGGAGTTCAACGATTCGAAGAACAATACCAAAGAAAGGACATTTAGGTAGGCCGCATAAATTACTCAAACTGCCAGACCATGATTAAAACTAACAGAGAAAAAAAAACAGTGGCACTCCGGGAGTGCCGTCAGAAGTTAAAACTTGAAAAAAAAATCGGCACCGCGGTAATCAACGCGTTTTTGTCTTTTACTCCACGCACCGCAGTAATAAACACGTTGATGTGTTTTACTCCCTGGTGTCGGTAACAGGTCTCGAAATCAATGGTTTATTTAGTCCCATCTCAAAAATGCCCACCGCGCCTAAAGAAGTTTTCATTTAAAAAAACAAAAATAAAAGGAATGATAGTGAACAGATAATGGTGCCGATTCCCTTGTTCACAAACTAAACTAAATTTAAGTTCAGTGCATCTTTTTCTTTCTATCTAATTAAGAAAAAGACAGAAGATAAATTTTAGTTTAGTCCTGTCAAATTAATCAGCGCTTGACGTAAATTGACCTAATTTTAGTAGGCAAGTTTTTAATCACGTCTAAACTTGTATAGAGTGGTGACAGGCGCTGATTAATTTGACAGGACTAAACTAAAATTTATGTTCTGTCCTTTTCTTAATGAAATAGAAAGAAAAAGATGCACTGAACTTAAATTTAGTTTAGTTTGTGAACAAGGGAATCGGCACCAGTGTACTTATACCAACATTGGATTGGAGCAGA
The DNA here is from genome assembly GCA_963680765.1 of Agrochola lychnidis. Classification (NCBI taxonomy): domain Eukaryota; kingdom Metazoa; phylum Arthropoda; class Insecta; order Lepidoptera; family Noctuidae; genus Agrochola; species Agrochola lychnidis. The sequence goes on along the minus strand of OY796868.1, from coordinate 7,230,319 downwards.
CGAGTCCTTGAGTAGAGAATGCGAATCGACAAACGTAGCCATGAACCAGTAACATAGACTGAGGTCGGCGGAATCGAAGCTGGCTGTTTTGCATAAATTGGAAGAGGATATGTCCAGCAGTCTAAGCTAGGTAGCTAAGTAGACTATGCTACATTGACTCATTGTAATCCATCGCGCGGGTCTATAGTTGCAAGTTGTATCTATCACTGCGAGAATGGGCAGCTACCCAGCTACGATTTTTTGTAAAAAATCCTATTGTACGCTTTTATAATTTCTAACGTGACGATATTATCGTGGACGTCCGCGGCATCACGATAATACAGGGAAGTAAAATGTATGAAAATTTTAAAATTTAATTTAAATTTTTTAATTATTTTTTTTTAATTTTTTAATTTCCGTCCACTACCGTGCACGTACTTCTATAGACGTCCATGATAATATTGCCACGTTAGAAATTATAGAGGCGCACATGAGGTACATACTTCATAAGGCAAGGTAGACCTTTGGACAAGTACCTACATCATAAGTTTGCAAGGGAAGATCACCTATTTATTTATTATTTTGTTTGTCCTCAGAGCGTGTCCCCGGGGTTAGTGGATACAGGTCTGGACGTGGTGACGGACGAGGAGCAGCAGCGCATGCCGGCGCTTCGCCCCAAGGATGTGGCTGATGCCGTGCTCTACGTGCTCTCCACGCCTCCTACTGTTAACGTTAGTATTGCATAAACTTATACCTTTGATATTAGTATCGACTAGTAATGCTGCACACAGTGTTGAGTCCTAAGTTAGCTGTGGTTATGTCTATTTGGTCTCATCATCATTTCAGCCGAAAGACGTCCACTGCTGGACAGACTTATTGTTGTTTGTTGGTGTTCTCATACATAAAATAATTATAACGCTACAACGCTATCAGGAGTAAACTTTTCACAAATATCCAAATTAAGGAACCTGCGTGCAGTAATACTTAAGTAAGGTTATGAACAATCAATCGTGGCCTCAGATAATTTATTCATTAACGAGAACTCATAGTCTTATTGAGATATATTTAAATCATTCTGATCCGTTCTAAATCCTTTGTTTATTCTAGTTTTGCACGATGCGAAACTATACTAGAATAAACAATATTAATATTAGTAATAAACGTATTAGGTACAACACCTACTGTGTGGGGGATTCGTCCTACGAAAATATAAATCTGAAAAAAAAGTGTTAACGAACACATTTCATCTTTTCAGATAAACGAGCTAACAATAACACCAGTAACAGAAAGAAGGTTATAATTAAAAAATAATTTATTGACAAAAATGGCACAGCACTATAAATTACTATAAGTAATAAAGACTAGACGGAGGCAGTAGCAAAAGAAGATGAAGCGAGGCCTAACATCCTTGTACTGAACTGCAGTATTGCGCGGAAGACGTCCATCTTCAGTGTCCAAAAGGGAGAGGACGACGACTGCGACGATGACTGCGCCTGCACATAAAAGAAGAACATTATATAACGATATAGTACATTAAGTATCTAAGATTTGGTAATCTCATCTTCTAAATAAACTTATATAAAAAAATCGACAACACGCGGAAAATACTTACTTTAAGTTATCTGCAAAGGAATCAAATAAATAAATTATTTTAAGTGTTTTTGTGTTTATTTAATTAACATCTTACTAAAATGGCTCTATAGTCCTACTTATTAAACTAATGCATGTTTAACGATAACATGTTTAAGATAAAGCAACCTTTTTCGAGTATACCATTAAAGCAACGTCAATAACGTAGACAAAGGAATAACGACGGAAGTGCTTATAGAAATTCTACAGAACTATGAAGCCACCTTTGAGTTCATTAATTACTCTACAATACAAGTACATTATTGACTTTTTCATATCATGAATTCTTCTGAAATAAACGTGTTTTTCTATCTTCGCCAACCGCTGCCTCCAGAGCTTGTTTTGGACATTTCCCCAAGTAGACCCATCAGTAGACTTGCAAAGAATCCTGCCGAGTCCGCCATCTTCATTTCTCCATTCTCCTCATCAGACGCTGATGCGTCCGGATCACCGCCCTGCGACAGTTCATGTTTTAATCCAATTCCACTAATATGTGGGGTTTTAACACTTCATTATTTAATGGTTCTTACCGCGCTTATCCCTTTCACTAATGTGGATATGAACTTTCCAAAGAAGGCACCGTTATTTTTCTGAAATACATACATAAAGTAAATAGGTAAAAATGAAGTACTGAAAATAAAACAAAACTTAAACAAAATTATAACGTACCGCTCCACCTTCAGTGATAGTGTCAAGAGACGTCAGAAGATAACTTCCAATGATCTCTCCGGGGTTCTGATTACCATCAGACTTAAAGAAAATATATCAGTTATTGTAAGTACTTATCATTTTAGTAAAGAATAGAAGTATTTTGAAATATCTTCCACACTCACCAGCAAGCCAACGAAAAGTCCTAATCCAGTTGCTATGATGGCATTAATATCAACGCCATCTCCCTGAAAATTCTCATATGTTAGTGAACCCCATTGCAAAAAAAATCAACTACACAAAATTTATGAAACTGCCTCAGTAACTTACGCTCAAGCTGGCGACTATACCACCAACTGTCGCTAATAAAGTTCCCAAATCCGATTCACCATCCTGTTGAAAATGTCCGTCTTAGTGTTATTTTCGATAGATGATACACTTACTTTTGTTCCCAACTTACACCACTCAATCCAGCAAGTAGGCCTAAAATGCCACCTCCCTGACCGTCCCCGCCAGGCACATCATCGTAATCGGAATCATTATCATCATCATCGTCGTCTCCATTATTGCCGTTCGAAGCGGAGTCTTGTTTAGAACCTCCATTTTCATTACTCTCTTTCTCAACACTCTCTTCTGCGCCATTATCTTCGTCTGAATCTTCAGAATCGCTATTATTATTTTCACTATCATCAGTCTCATCTATTTCAAGTTTTTGAAAGGGAGGAGGTTTCAAATCTGCAGTGTAGTCGATGTCTATCTCATTGTCTCCAATATCCTGACGTTTCTGTATCACCTTTATTTGGTTGCGGTTGATACGTATTAGGTCTTGTATTAACTTCTTTACTATTATGTTATTGTTTTTGACCTGCAAATTGAAGGAAGTTGTTAACTACTAAATGGTGTTTTATAATAACCCATTATTCATGTGCTGAAATAATTGCTAAAGAATTTGTGAAATGAAAATCAAACTTACCTTTGGTGCAAAGTGCTTCAGTGCAATAAAGCCCATGAGAGTGCATCACAAAATAATATAACTTAAGTAACATAAAACTTTTTAACCGCTACATAAAAAGTAAAAGTAAAAAGCCTTGACTGTGTTGACGAGAACTTCAACGGTCAACCATGCAGTGCGATAAAGTGCAAGAATGCATAAGTATGCCAAGTACGCGAGGATAATTTACCGAACACTTCACCTACCTCAGCGTAACTTATTGTTTTATAGGTAAGCATAAATATATATATTTTAAGATTTCTGTGTTTGATATAATTTATAACTGTAACTGAAGTAGCAATAGTAGGTACCAGTAGAGTTGCTAGCTTTTAGGGAATAAGTCACACTTAAAAGCCTGGCAAATGAGTACTCGTGAAATCGCGTTCCCCAGACGGGACGTGCAATCAGTGTCCGCCTAATACCACCCATTAATGAGATCAAGAAGAATAGGTATACCTAAATTCTACTTGATCATCTTCACGTAACTCATTTGCCAATAGTGCAGTGCAGGTGAAAAGATTAAGAAAACAAAAAGTGTGCCGCAGGTCTTCGAAAACCAACTTGATTAATGTCAAGGTCTTGGATAAACAAGAGGAACTCACGTCAGATCCACCAGACCCAGATGAAGCAGGAAACAGTGAGTTGGCCAAGTTGAGCAGACTGAAAATATTGCTGCCACCGCCGGATGGTTTCTGTGTGTCGTTACCGAAGTCATCGTCATCATCATCGTCGTCAACGTTGCTCTTGTCTGCGTCGATGGACACGGTAGTCGTGGAGCTTGTCTTCGAATCGTCGGCCGATGAAAGATTCTCGCTGATTTCTTTCTGTAATAGAAAATGGGAAATAATTTGCATATTTTTCCTTCTTTCAATGAATTGATTTTGACGTGAAAAACCCTTGCGTAGCGTAGGTTCAAATTAAATTGAATGCTTGTCCGGCAAGTCTGATATTTTTTAGTTTAGAAGGGACTGCAACTGTTAATTTAAACCAGTTTTTAAAGTAACTAGACTACCTCAAGTGTCTGTCCTCAACAGGAATTTATAAAGACAAACAGAATGCAATAAAGTTCAGGCTAAAATAATTTTGGCTACAGTAAGTGGAATACCAGTTTTGAAGCTTGTACTTACCGATCCTTTAGCAGCTGTAGCGGTCGAATATTCCTTAGAAGCACTGTTAGGCGATGATTCTTTTGAATCTAGCTGGTTGTCAGCAAATTTTCTCCTCCGGCTGAACCCACTGGCTGGCACGCAGATCGCGTTGGCCATAAGAGATAGAACCAGGAACATCGCAAGACTTCGACCGCGTACCATTGTCATCTCCAACTCACTAGGTACACTGCAATCTCTACACAAACGTAACCATCTAAATACGTTTTTCCGCCAATTAAATATACCTTTTTCTGGTCAATGGGAATGTTGTGAAACTAGTTATAATTAATAAATAATGGAGCACTCATTTGTGAACTTAATATTTACATTGTTATATTTGCTAATGAACCAGTCTAGGTAGGTTTGCGAACTGTAATAGGAACGTGAATTATGGTGGTTATTGTGATGATAACTGTTCATCATATTATAGTATATACCGATGGTTTCTTTAATTGAGATTCGTTGAAATATTTAGTGTAGAAGTAAATACAGCTCTACATCAAAATATAATGGAACAGGAACCCAGTAAAAGAAACGCTCGATGAAGACACGGGACAGAATTATGGTCTTAAGCCCGTTTTCGCCGACAACTAAGTGACACTAAATGAATATCTAAATAAAAGTGCATTGATGGATTTTCAACTCTCAACGTTGAGCCTAGCGTTGAAAATCCAACAGTTCACTTTTATTTAGAGATTAATTTAAGTGTCACTTAGTGAAGGTGAAAACTAGCATTAAAGTGCCTTCATTAATATGTAGCGAGTTACATTATCCTTCTCAATCTAAGAAACGACCATCATAACAATTATATAGTGTACACTAGCGGACCCGACAGACGTTGTCCTGTCAAAACATTGTCCAGCGGACAAAATTGTGAATCTAAACCATTCCCAGATCCCCTTGAACACACACAAAAAATTTCATCAAAATCGGTCCAGTCGTTTGAGAGAAGTTCAGTGACATACACACTCACAGAAGAATTATATATATAAAGATTTGGCTTCCCATATACAGGTTATAGGACCAAACCTGAAATCGCGATAAAAAAATAAGCTGTTCCCTACATTTATGTTCGCATAACTCGTCAAAATGTAGGGAACAGCCGATTTTTTTTCGCGATTTCAGGTTTGGTCCCATAGTAAAAGTTGTTCATAATGATGAGTAAAGTCACGTGTTTAAGTTTGCGCACTGGTTTAAAAAAAAATCCTGTTTGTACCGTAATGGACGCTACAAAGATAGATATTGGTGCCGATTCCCTTGTTCACAAACTAAACTAAATTTAAGTTCAGTGCATCTTTTTCTTTCTGTTTCATTAAGAAAAGGACAGAAGATACATTTTAGTTTAGTCCTGTCAAATTAATCAGCGCTTGACGTAAATTGACGTAATTTTAGTCGGCAAGTTTTTAATCACGTCTAAACTTGTATGGAGAGTGACAGGCGCTGATTAATTTGACAGGACTAAACTAAAATTTATCTTCTGTCCTTTTCTTAATGAAATAGAAAGAAAAAGATGCACTGAACTTAAATTTAGTTTAGTTTGTGAACAAGGGAATCGGCACCATTTACACTGGTGCACAGAAGAGCATCTCTGTAACATTGGCATTGGTAGGCCGTAGGGCAATGTTGTATGTTTGTACTTAATAGAAAAATATGTGGCACAGTACCTTTCTGACTAGATGTGGTCGAATCAAATAACATTCGCTTATTGGTCGTTACACGCCGTAAGGAATAACTTATAACAAAACTTAGTTCCTGTCACACTGCTACAGGCTGATGTTTTTTAAAATCACAAGTGCAAATTAAGCATCTAAGTACTTAATACAATATTTACTTTAACAATATACATACATATGGATTGAGTGATAGCATGACGACGGTTGACAAGGGAGAATGAAAGAAAGCACACATTTTGTGCCGACCCCAAGTAAAGTGGAACAAAGTCAGGCGGATGAAGACTTACAATTTTATAAGTCCTGAAACCTGGAACTATGATTACCATAGTATTGACATTGTTCGCTATTACCAAAAAAATATCATCTAGATCGTGAAACGAAGTATTTGTAAGTAAACTAAATAAAATGTCCTAAGGTTGGTCGTCTTTTGTTATTTAAAACAAAAAGGGTCCTAGCATATTACCTTGAGGCACTCCAAACTTATTACTTTGAAGTTTGTACTGTCGTGATCAATTTGTAGTCTATTTAGGAACTTTTGAGGGTTTGTGCTACCATACTTTTAAAGTTAAAACTGGCTCATCGAGCTATTGCAGCCTTGTTCAAAAAATTGTTTTGGTTTTTCTGTTATCGCTACTAGTAGATCTTCATTCAAGGTGCAATTTTTTGTGATCGATTGTGTAAAAAAAATTGTAAGATTTAGTTAATCAACAACAGCCTGTACATAGGGGCGGGGTGTCGCCCAGTTGAAGGTCTGTCCGAACATCGACATTAGCGTTGGTCGCCGACTCGAGTTGCCAAACGATCGCGACGCACTTCCCCCTGGCCCTCCGGTCTCCGGTCTTCATAAACACACACTCTACGTGTCATACACTTCCTCAGATATCCCGTGTAATCTATTATAGTGTTGCGCCAGAAATTGTTGCCAATAGATTAGAATAGAATCAACTGTTGCACAACAAAAATAATGCAGAGGGACGGAAACAAATGGTTTGGGTTCGTCATGTCACAGATAATATAATAAATACTACGTCATGTTCATAATGATGATCATGACAGCGAACTTGTATGTAGGTATAGCTTGTCCACTCGGAAATGACGCGCCCCACTACCGAATTTACGCACACGGTAATGCGGATTTCTACGGGTAATGCGGTAGTGGGGTGCGTTCTTTCTGACCCAGATGTCCCCATTACACTCCTCCAGGAGCAGAATAGGGCCACCAGTACAGTACACAAAAACAGACGCCTCTCGCCATTCCGACGTCGCCGCCGTCCTTTGCAATCGCGACCGCGTCCCCAAGTAAATGAAACTCCCCCCCGACCCTTGCTCGAAAACGAGGTGCTAGCAGTTGTTGCAGCTGAGCACGTAGCTTTAAATACCACGCATAATAATCATGATGAAAATCTAAATTTGATCCAGCCTGTCCCTTCTTGCTGTCCTCCCCCCAGCGATGCCCTAAGCCGAGGTTCGTACCCCACAGGGGGTGCCCTTAGCGAGCACTCGCTTAATTTTAATTTAGAATAGTTTGTATGCTCCTGGCTGGAGGCTCTAAGTGTAGAAGCTTAAGGCACCCACAGGAAAGTCCGGTTAAGCAGCCAAGACCTTAGTGGTCAAAACAGCGAGAGGCCATAGTTAAAAAAAAGTGGGGCGCGTCATTTCAGAGTGGACAAGCTATAGTAAAAATACACTAGCTTGCAGATATACTATGTATATTACAAGCCGTGCGCTCGATGGGATTTTCCACCAGCAAAACTGATGAACTTCCATACAAATTACTTTCATATTAAACCCTTTTAGGGGAGGATTTTTTGTAAATCCTTCCTTACATAGTGCTCCACCCACGTCGTTACAAAAGGAACTCTGTTGTAAAATTTCATGCTCGAGACCCAGCAGTTTAGACTATGCGTTGTCTATCAGTGAATTTAATGCCGGTACTACACTATCGTCCAACAATCCAACATGACTTCAGTTTGTCCCAACTCACAATCGATCAAAACAGACTGTCCACACATATGGAGGACGTTGAAGTCATAGGTGCTTCTGCGCTATATCTTTTGAGTGCATATAATTACTACCACACTGATGTGTGGAGGGTCTGTTCGTGTGAGTTGGCCAACTCTTTTGATCTGGGTACGATTTACCGCCATCCGAGCGATCGCCCGCCAACACGATCAAACATCTGCAAACGTGCACGAACTATCTCTCTACACGGGGAAGGTTGGACGAACAGTTGGACTGTTGGACGAAAGTGTGGAGCCGGCATAAGATATTTATTAAGTATGTAGGTTATGAAAAATGTATAGGGTGTAAAAAGACCCATCACGAAGGCGATTCTGTACATTCAACTAAGTGACTTCGTGCAAAAATAATTATTTGTGGTGTGAAAATTCGCTGTTTACGATAGTGCACACTGTAACGCACGCAAAACATTGTGCTTATGGGCGCATGCAACATTTTACTTAAGTGTTACGTCAAAAAAAATTGGATCTTTAATCTTCAAATCTCCTTAACCAGAAGGTTGCTGTAAGCTGTAAATTTCCAGTATAAGCTGATCTCGCATTGTATAGGATTTCCGTACAATGTGAGGTCAGCTTATACTGGAAATTTATAGCTTAATGTGTAGCCGTGTGTACCCAGGTAAAAAAAATATATCATAGAAACAAAGAACAAGGAAGTCTCGGCTTCGTTAAAGGTATTTTTGCCTACACCTGCTATAATCAATATTTTATATTATCAACAGCTATCAAGCAAACTTTATGCCCTAGACTTCACTAGACCACTTAGATTTGTGGTGAATACTTGAATAGTGATAGAGAGCCGATCCTTATCGAGTAGAGGATATTTTTGGGATTTACCTGTTCGAATAGTTGGGTGTAATAAAATAAAATATTCAAGATATAGTACAGACGCCAGCTCATCAAGCTACCCAAAACTGTCAAATTTTCCCAATCAACTTTGAACCTTATACTTCAGCGATAAAGTTGAAAATCTATTAAATAAATTTGACAGATTGTAGTGGCTTGATGTGCTGGCGTCTGTACATTACTGTCGCAGCCTGCAATAGGGCCCCATTGATGAACAAACGTGAAAATGTGGGTCGAGGAGAAGCCGAGGCACAATACGCGAGTCCATCAATGCCTGGTTGCGGTCAAGGCTTGTGTTATACTTTTCTCAAATAAAAATTTACTATAAATTCCAGAATCAATGACGAACAACGGTCATTTTTCACGCGCCAATATGTGCACGACAGATATGGATTTTTTTCATAGTAACATTGCCGACCGGCTCCTCGCATGTATTTGACCGTACAGCATTTTAGATTTATTTTGAAGAAGGTTGTCAAAATAATGCTCAAATTTCCAAGACGTTTGACAAAAATCAATTTATTTATTATCTAGTTTTACGCATAATTACACCGCAATTATAAATGTACCTACATTTTATTTTATATGCGTATCAATAAAATTGTAAAAGCATAATATAACAAATAATTGCACGTTTACATGTACGGTAACTTCAGAAATAGTATAGGCAGTTATCATGATTTGTATATAATTATTTATATTCAAAACATTGAACACGATTCACTGATTAAAGCGTAGGAAAGTGATAGGAATATAACATTATATTAAGATTACATATACATTATATTTTATAACATAACATCACTCCTGTAACTCCCGAAGGGTTAGGCAGAGGTGCACACCTACATTATATTTCATTTAAATACATGATTACATACAATAATAAAGTTCATATAATACACTCATTGGAAAATAAAATAATTGATGGATATCATAAATATTTTCACAAGACTATGTGTTTCATTGCCGCCTTTGTATATTTGATATTTAAGATAAAACTATAAAGTTTAAATGCCAAAATGTACAGTTACGTTATTCATTCTATAATACAAATTAAAGTTAACATTACATTCCATCATCACCGTCAAAATTACCGTTATAAATTAACTCACTTAGTCATTGACGTAAAATAAATGTGACTTATGGGTATTATTGGTGTGGTAAAGTAATTTTAAATTAATTTAACAATTAACAATCATTGACTAGTTTTTCACTAATTAATTTCAATTAACAAACATTCACAACCGACGTGTCATCATTATTTTTCTAGCTCTTTCTCGAAAAGGATTCAATCCTGCTATTCAAATAACAATGTTACATTATAGACATGATTATGTTACATTTGACTCTTTACATACAGCGTGGCGCTTTAATGGTGACATTAATTTAACATACGTATACGGATTGGCGTTTTCTTTTTATGAAAATATTTTATTTTTCATTAAACGTTATTATTTATCGATTTATTTTCAATTTTCTAAAATGGCATCTTGGTGCAACCTGTAGCGCAGAGGTCGTTTACCGGGGTCACGGATCATAACATCGCACCAATGAAAATAAAACGAATAACGTGCAAACAGAAGGCGAATTGAAGGAAAGGGAGAGCCCTATGTCGGCGAGCGATTGAAAATTTTAATTTTTAAACTAACGAATTATTTATTCTTATTATATTTTTATGATTACTGGCCACTAGCCCTACCCGTGTGTTAAATTAATGTCGCCATTGTAGCGGCACGTTGTATATTATTGACCCAGTAATTTTCCGCCCTACTTATTTTACTTCCAACATTTTGAGAACAATACAGAACTCCAAGCCTACTTCGTTCTGGCACTTGACAACCTGTAAAACAGTAGTGGTATTCTGTAAAAGTCCCACCATGAAAACTTAAGTGAAGTGAGCTGTCAAATCCTAGCATCAGGTGGAATGACAGCTCACTTCAAGCTCGCACTTACGTTTGTAATAGGTCGACAGTTGGGTACAGAATTTATATTTTCTTAATGTCCCTCGGGTATCATCGCATTTCCGAATACAAACGAATGCTAATTTCCATGTCCATCAATTATTAAATTTATCGTGTATATTTGAATTCAGAACTAAGTACTTTATTGTTGTTTTGTTTTGATTTTCATGTGAACTATATAGAGCTGTAAAACTATTTTCCTATCTGACGTGCCGGCGACTTTAGCGGCTTTCCTTCCATTTTTTAAATAAATTACATTAACTTAAAAGAACATTAACAACTCTATAGAAATCCGACAACTGACAAAACACGAGGTTTGCCGAGGGAAATTAAGAAAATAGAAATACAGTACAACGCTACAAGTTTATTTCGACGCGCAGCCAAAATCGGAACTACCGCCGACATCTTGTTTTGTCAATAAATTTTCTGTGTACAGACGCCAGCACATCAGGCTACTACAATCTGTCATATTTATTTAATGGATTTTCAACTTTATCGCTGAAGTTTAAGGTTCAAAGTTGATTGGGAAAATTTGACAGTTTCGGGTAGCTTGATGTGCTGGCGTCTGTACCAATTTCACAAATGTTTACCAACCCTGCCAACGTCACTCAAGCGCCAAAACCTAGTTTAACACTCTACTTGCAGCTACCAGCTACCATTCCCTCGGTCCCCACGGAGGCGTCAGTCCGCGGAGGTCGCAACCTCTCCATGAGCGGTATGGCAACACCGGCCAGCTCGTCCCACGAGGCGAGGCGGCGACAGGGGTCACACAGGCACTCCTCCACGTCCCCCTCCTCGAAGCCCAGGTCCTCGCCTGTGACGTCACCGTCTTCGAGCTCGACGCTGCCCTTGCGACTGAGACGCTTCGGGCCCGCAGCGTAGCAGGAAGGGTCACACTCTGTTGTGTAGTTGTTGTTCTCCATATCAAATGTTACCTGGGGGGTTACAATTCATTCTTACAGCAGGTCAAATAGGCGGTACAAACCTATCAAATTGACTTACCTTGTTAACCCACGTTCGCGCGGACGTAAAAATATCACGGCGGGATTTTATCGCGCACTGGATTTTCAACTCTCGGTGTTAAGCCGACCATTGAAAATCCAACAAAGTACATCCCAGCGCGTCCAAAAAACATACTATTGGATTTTGAACTCTCGGCGCTAAGCAGAGCGTTGAAAATACAGTGCGCGAAAAAGTATCACCTCGGGGAAAATTCGCTCGTGCGGACTTGGGACTTAATGATTATGATACGGACCCTGACCTGACGTTTATATAATACGTAGTTGTCAATAATGTGTGTGTAGCTGAGCGAAACAACCAACTAACTACCAAGTAAATCTTTTCGAAAGAGGTTCGAAAGAGCCACTGGACGAGAATAGAGTTGGTGGCGTTTTATATTTAATTAGTTTGACAAAGTTACTAATGTTATTTATTAAACTTCTAAAGTAAACAATTAGTTGATAAAAAAGACGGTTTTATCTTACATGTTGTTTGACGATACTTCGATCACCGGTGCATCGATCTCCCATTTTAGATGCTTCGCAAGCAGCGAACGCTGATTCGTCATCTAAAACAATGACTTTTCATGAAAATAGATTCTAACAAAAAAAAAAAAATACAAAAAGACGATTTTGACCCCGACGTGATTTGAACACGCAACCTTCTGATCTGGAGTCAGACGCGCTACCGTTGCGCCACGGAGTCGCTTGATAACGAGTGTGAAATAGCGGAACCGTTCCATAGACACAACCAATTGGCAAAATATCTTGTTGATAATGTACTTTACTGATAGTGATAGTGAGAGGATGTGTCACCAATTACATTTTTATTGTATTCGAAAATATAATTTTGCTGACAATTACAATGTTTTATGCTAATGTATGATTTTTATGCAGCAGGTGCAGTTAGGCTAATTATTGGTAGATTATGTCGTGGTGTAGTGTATGCAGACAGGGACTGAAAGCGGTTACGGTTAAAGGTGAAAATACCTCAAAAATATATCGGTACCGGTTTCAAATAAAGGTTGAGCTATACCGATTTCTTCATGAAAAAGGGTTGAGCTAAATAGTTATTTAACCTTTATACGATTTCGGTACCGAAACACATGCGAGACAAAATCAAAGTCAAATCATTTATTTCAAATAGGCCCTTGTAAGGCACTTTTGAACGTCAAAATTTACAAAATAATAGAATTGATTTTAGTCGCCCCTTCCAAAAAGTAGTTTTCGTATGGAGAAGAATGAGCAAGAAACTCCAGTTACTCTTTTAAAATGTTTTACAATATTTTGTAAAGGTACACCTACATTAGTTAAATAATATATGTGAAGACGATGCATCTAAAATAAAATTACTATTACCAAAATAGGTAAAAAAAATAAAAACCGGCCAAGTGCGAGTTGGACTCGCGCACGAAGGGTTCCGTACAATGGTACGGAACCCTTCGTGCGCGAGTCCAGAATCTATAAAAACGGAAAAAAATCACGTTTGTTGTATGGGAGCCCCCCTTAAATATTTATTTTATTTTGTTTTTAGTATTTGTTGTTATAGCGGCAACAGAAATACATAATTTGTGAATATTTCAACTGTCTAGCTATCGCGGTTCTTGAGATACAGCCTGGTGATAGACAGACGGACGGACAGACAGCGAAGTCTTAGTGATAGGGTCCCGTTTTTACCCTTTGGGTACAAAACCCTAAAAATGAAGCAACGACAGATAATTTAATTACCTATGTGATAGATACATAGTGCTCACATATTTACAAACATTGTAAAAGTAGACGATTTTCCTAAAATTTCATAATTAGTAAGTCAGTGTGTGAGGAAGTAGGTAATCACAGAATGTAAAATCAATTTATTTATTTAATACTTTAAGCACACAAATGTACGGAGGTGGACTTAATGCCATAGGCATTTTCTACCAGTCAACCTTTGGGTGATGCAGAGACAAACAGTGGTAGGTGCAATAACGAAAATTTAGGAATAAATACATAAACATAACATAACATCACGCCTTGTTTCCCCGAAGGGTTGGGCAGAGGTGTCCCTGTAGCAGGTACACCTACATTTCGCCAGTTATGTTTAAGTCCCATGTAATAGGGGGCGAGCCTATTGCCATCAACCGGGCACAAATCCAGACTCCGGGCTGCTACTGAGAAATTTCAGATAGAAAACGCCATAGGAATAAATATTTATTTAAATATAAGATACATATATCTATTAAAAACGATGAATATAATATATATACCTAATCATAAAAACATGAACATACATATAAATATTGTATACCCCATGGGTATGTTACAGTGATACAATAATGTTAACTGTAAGAACTGTCTTTTCACCTGTGACAAACAATGAATATGAATATGAAGATCATGTATAAAATTAGCAAACATAAATACATAAATATACTAAAACAAATAAGACAAACAACGGGAAAACACTAAAGTTGTAATGAAACTGCCAGCTTCTTGAGAATGTGCTCGCGAACTTTAACTTTAAAGGATAATCGGTTGGTTGTCATACTGATTTCCAGGGGAAGCGCATTCCATAGAGAGATAGATTGAACGAAGAAGGAAGAGTGTATGAAGTCAGTGCGGTGAGTGGGACAATGAAGAAGACGATTATGTGATGAGCGTAGATTTTTATTGTTGTTTGCGCAAATCTACTGGAAGTGGGGAGCTAGATAACTAGGAGAAGAGGGAGAGACAAGAAACGAAAACAAGGTGGTCAGCGCCCTTTGCTCTCTGCGCTGGCGTATGGGCGACCACTTTAGAAGCAATCGATGCGCAAAGACATGATCATATTTACGCAGATTGAATACGAATCGAATGCAATTATTGAGGAGACAGTCTAATTTGTTGAGGAGATCTGCATTCAGGTCATAATAGCACACATCACCATAATCGATGATTGGGAAAATTAAGGACTGCACAAGCATTGTCTTTGTACTCGATGATAATAAGTTTGCCAAGCGGTACAGAGCCCGCAGCGTTCCTTTTTGGCTGACCCTAGCGACTTGAGTACGCCAGTTTAGGGTAGTATCAATGTGCAAGCCTAGGTCTTTCAAGTCATTGCTAAATGGAACAATCGTACCATTGAAGAGGATTGGTGGCAAGGTTGTACCATCCATCTTACTAATGCTACGAGGACTCCCAATGATGATCGCCTGACACTTTTTAGAGTTTACTGTTACCCAAAATCTATCAGACCAGGTTTTTATGGCTATCAAGTCCCTGTTTAATTTGTCGATGGCGTCAGGTAATTTATCAACCCTCCCCTCGCAATACAACTGCAAGTCATCTGCATACAAATGATACGCACACTGGAGTTCAGAAGTTATAAGATTTATGAAAATAGAAAACAGAAGAGGAGAAAGTATACCGCCTTGAGGAACGCCAGCTTCTAAATCACACCAGCATAAAGAAGAATCCCCAGCATGAACGGACTGCTAAAGTTCCTGAAGATAAGAGGAGAACCATTTCAGTGCTTCGGGAGAGACCACAACGTATGACAGAATGGCCAACAGGATGTCGTGACTGACGGTATTAAAGGCATTCGAGAAATCAACCAGCACTAGAGCAGTAACTTCGGTATCTTTAAGTCCTGTCCTTATATCGCCAGTTACTTTCAAGAGGGCAGAAACAGTGCTGTGGCCAGACCTGAACCCAGATTGAAGAAGACTAGTGAGTAAATTACAATAAACAAAATTGGAGAATTGTTTGTAGACACAGGCCTCGAGCACTTCGGATAGGAAGCGAAGGATACAAATTGGACGAAAGTCGGTTGGAAGAGAGGGATTAGATACCTTAGGTACTGGACGGACATAGGCTTTATGCCACAGGGAAGGGAATACTCCGATGTAAAGGGAAAAATTAATTTTGTGGGTAATCACAGATAGTAGATGATCAAGAATGGTTAAGATCGTACCATGGGTGATATTGTCACATCCCACCGCTTTTGATTTGACGGAGAGAATGATCTTTCTGATTTCTCCTAGTTCAACTGGAATTAAACTGAAAGGATTAATATGAGGACGCGTTAGACCAAATATTAGAGACAGAGTTTGTTGCTTGGTTAGACGATCCATGGTAGGAACAGTGGAGAAATGTCGGTAGAGATCGTCTAAATCAATTGAGTTAGAAAGGTCTAAATATCGTGATTTGCCGATACCAAGAGTTCCAAGAAATTTCCAAATATCGGCAAAAGAGTAAGAATTGATAGTATTCAGAATGTGGCGGCGTTTAGCATTGCGTATCATCTGATTGTATCTATTCCTTACAGCCTTGAACAAAGTCCAGTTCTCATCAGTACGCTCCCTTTTAAATTTACGGAACGCATAGTCCCTATATCGCATTGCCATCTATATTCCTCTTGTCATCCATGGTGCAGCGCGTTCCATCTTAACTTTTTTGACGGGAGCATGGATGTTATACAGGTTGACTACAACGTCATTAAATAACGCAACCTTGTCGTCAACCAAATACAAAATTATTTATCGTAAACTAATCTTGGACTGTCAGAATAGAGCTATTCACGTCGTCAAGATTTTGTGACCGTCGGTTTATTTTAAAGATCAATGATGTGTCATCTGCAAATAACACCATCTTCGGTTGATTTTGAAGTAATTGGCGTAAATCATTCATGTAAACTAAAAAGAAGAATGGACCCAATATCGAACATTCAGGAACGCCCATTGCCATTTCAGACTGAACTTTAACCTTTCTATCTTTCAGGTATGATCTAAGTAAATCAAGACCTGTATTCCTAATCCCATAGTGCTCTAGTTTCAGCAGAAATGTCTCATGGTAAATGATAAATGATTTTATTTATGTAAGTAGGTTTGTACAAACACTTTTACACGTCAATCATATTTTAAAGCTAGATTAGGTCGGCGTTTCCTAACTGACTACTCTGAGAAGAAAAGCCGAAACAAACTCAGACGTCTCAGTCTCTTTTAAAGCCCAGACATAATCTTGGTCAGATCATGTGAAGGCCATATGGATTGGTGTCTGAAGTGGTCTTTTGAGGAAAGCACCACACAGATTGAGAGGGCCTGTCTAGTCAGTGCACGCATTTGTCAGTTATCGTGCAGCTCAACTCAGAATTTAAGGAGCTCAACGATTCGATGAACAATATCAAAAAAAGGACATTTGGGTAGGCCACTTAAATTACTCAAACTGTCAGACCATGATTAGAACTAACTAAAAAAATAATAAAAACAAAACTAAAAGGAATGACATAGTCTGCACATTCACAATAATTAAAATAATGAAATACTTTAAAAGTAAATATTCATGTCATTGTATAAATAAAATTCATTAATGTCAATGTGTATATGAAAACCCGGAAATAATTTTGGTCAGAGCATTTCATTTGAGAACTATGTAGATTTGTGTCTGAAATGGTCTTCTGAGGAAAGAACCATACAGATTTGAGTGGACCTGTCCAGTCAGTGCACGCATTTGTCAGTAATAGTGTAGCTCAACTCAGAACTTAAAAGGAGCTCAACGATTCGACGAACAATACCAAAGAAAGGACATTTGGGTAGGCCACATAAAGTACTCAAAACTGCCAGATTATCAATAGAACTGAGAAAAAATAAATAAATATATATATGACCCACATAGGCCTCACATTCACAGTAATTTAAATAATAATAATATTATACTTCACAAAGTAAATATTCATGTCATTGTATAGATAATTTTAAAGTTAGCAACATGAACAAAGTTCCGAAAGTAAAAAATAATAATTGGAGCAGCTTTATCCCAAGCCTTTTTGTCCTCAATGTAATTTTTAACGGTATAAAAAGCTTTCTGGCACAACTTACATTTAATGAATGATTTAAATTTATTAAGGCTTAGATCTTGTACGGGGCTTGCAAGTTTATTATAAAAGCGTATACATTGACATCTGAACGAGCCACTTATTTTCTTGAGCCTTAGTAGTTGTAGCCTTGTAGTTACAACAAATTTGTGTTTGTTTCTAATATTTATGTTATGGATATCACTGTATTTTTTAAACAATTTTATATTTTTATGGGCATATAAAAGATTATCAAAAATATACTGAGAAGGCACAGTCATTACATTAATCTCCTTAAATTTATCTCTGAGAGAGTGTCTCGGACTTAATTTATAAATTGATCGAACAGCTTTTTTCTGCAAAACAAAGATAGTCTGAATGTCGGCGGCATTTCCCCACAACAGAATACCGTTCGACATTACACTATAAAAATAGCTAAAGTACACTAAACGGGCTGTCTCTGTCAGTCAAATTACGAATTTTTCTAACAGCATATGCTGCGGAGCTTAGCTTTTTTGACGATTTATCTATAGGTGGGCCCCACAGAAGCTTAGCATCCATAGTTAAGCCCAAGAAAACTGTGCTATCTTCAGGATTCAATACTTCGCCTTTTATTAACACACTAGTTGTCACCTGCCTAACATGAGGTAGGGTAAACTTAATGCATTTGGTTTTTTTTTCATTAAGGAGTAAATTATTAACATTGAACCAGTAAACTACTTTTGAGATCGCGCTATTTACATCGTCAGTAACCAGCTGCTGACGTTTAAGTTTAAACAAAAGTGAAGTGTCATCCGCAAACAACACTATATCATGGTTATCCTTTATGAGGTAAGGCAAGTCATTAATAATAATAAGATAAGAAACAAGAAAGGACCAAGAATTGAGCCCTGAGGGACTCCCATTGTTACTTTAGATCCGGGAGATCTTTTTCCATTAACGTCAACGCTCTGAATTCTATTACTCAAGTATGAAATAAGAAGATTCAGAGCGCTGTTCCGGATCCCATAGTGGCGGAGTTTCCTGATTAACGTTTCATGAAGAACGCAATCAAACGCCTTGGACAAATCACAAAAGATACCCAAGGCATCGCATTTATCTTCCCATGCATTATAAATATGACCTAAAAGTTCAACACCGACATCAGTAGTTGAACGACCCCTTGTAAAACCGAACTGTTTGCTATGTAATAATTTATGTCTATTAAAAAATCTTTGCAATTGCTCTACAATTAATTTCTCAAAAATTTTACTAAAGGTAGGTAGTACTGAAATAGGTCTATGATTAGTGGGGTCTGATGTACTACCTGATTTAAACAAAGGTATACACAATCGAACGCTTTTGAGAGGTCGCAAAAGATACCAATGGCATCTTGTGCTTCTTCCCAGGCATTAAAAATGTTCTTTATTAGGGTGGTGGTGGTAGTCGTTACGGGTCGTCAGAAGCCCGAAAGTCTGACAACCAGTCTTACCAAGGGATATCGTATTACCCAGTTACTAGGTTGTGGAGGTCAGATAGGCAGTCGCTCCATGTAAAATACTGGTATTCAGCTGCATCCGGTTAGACTGGAAGCCGACCCCAATATAGTTGGGAAAAGGCTAGGCAGATTGATTTTGATTAGGGTGGTACAACGCCCTTTGATGAAACCGAACTGTTGTTCATGAAAGATGGAATTTTTATTAAAGTGACGTAACATTTGATTGAGCATCAACTTTTCAAACACCTTATTGAGAACTGGCAGAATTGATACAGGCCTATAATTTTTGGGTTCTTTACTGTCACCGAACAATGGAACTACTGTACTGTGGTGTTTCACGAGATCTGGAAAGACTCCTTGGTCGACACTGGTGTTAAATATGTAAGCTAATAAATAGGGCGCAATGGTTTCGATAATATATCTACAGATTTTTACAGACATTTCCCAGAGATCCTCTGTTGATTTAATTAGATCTTTAAAAGCTTTTATAACAGCCTGGGGGTATGTATGCCGAAACCTAAATTCCAAAGGGCATGCCTTCACATTCTGTCTAAGTAAGGCAGCAGAAAGCGCGGTTGAGGAATTTAAAGCTGCAGTAGTTTTAAGGGGAATATTAGCAAAAAAAAATTCAAATTCTTGAGCTATATCTATATCTGAGTTAATGGGCCTTGTGCAGTCTCTAAATTAAATTCAATATTTCGCTGGTTTTTCCTACCTGTTTAATTATTTATTATTTGCCAGGTAGTTTTTATTGCTAATATAAAGAGCTTTGGCTATTTTGCACACACTTTTAAAAGTTTTTGAATATTTGGCAGCATACTTATGAAAGCTTGTATTATTCATATGTTGCTTTAGGCCATAAAGTTCAAATAGTTTTTCCCTGCTTTTACGAATACCTGGAGTCGCCCAAGCACTAAATAAGAACTTTGTGTAAATACTTTTAATCTTTAGTGGATAAGTGTCATTAAACATAATTTGTTGGCCAAAGAATTATTTAATTTCTTTAAACTTTTACATGTAATTGACCTAAACCTTATTTGAATTTTTTGTAAAGGTATGTAGAAGCAAAATGTTATTGTTTGTCCACTGTGATCTGATGGCAACTTATTTACAATTTGTTTGTGTAAGTTATCACAACTACAAAAAATATTATCTATACAAGTGGCAGAAGAATGGCGAAAGAAGACGGCGCGGCGCGGGTGCTTACACAGTCGTGTGAGTCGTGTCGTGTCCTTCCGATCGGAAATAAAAACCAATAGGTACTGAGTTACAATCAGCAAGTGAACGACAGACGGAGTGTGGCGGCGCGGCGGTGCGTCAAAGAAAACCCCTATTTATTAAGGTTTGGTACTGCTACCGATATATTTATAAAGGTTAATGGTACTGCTACCGAAATATACCGGTATGCATTACCAACCTCAAAATTCCGCTACTGAAAAAAATAACGGTATCTAAATATTTCGGTAACCCTTATATAACGGTATGACGTCATACTGAAATTTAAAGGTACCTTAATTTTTGGGTAATTCAGTCCCTGTATGCAGATAATTAATAAATAATGTGTAAACCAATTTGAATTGGGTTTTATTTAGATACTGTTTGTAACTACATACTCGTTTATTAATTATTTTTTCTTTTAATTATTATTTCATTTGTTTTTTATTTTTTCCAAATTAATTAGTTCACCTTAATAAATTATTTTTACACATGGAATCCTAGTGTGGGGTCCAGGGAATTTGTAAAAATCTAGCACCTAAGGCTCCTATGTAATCTGTTACTCGTTTTTTAGGGTTCCGTAGTAAACAAGGAACCCGTGTAGTTTCGTCATATCCGTCTGTCTGTCTGTCTGACCGCGGTCTAGCTCCGAGACTCTTAGTACTAGAAAGCTGTAAATTATTTGGCATGGGTATACATTTTAATCACGCCGACAAAGTGGGAAAATAAATAATGAAAAAAAAAAAAAAAAAAATTAAGGTTCCCCTACACGTAAAGTGGTGATGTTTTTTTTTTATCCCATCGTGTGGGGTATCATTGGAAAGATCCTTCAAAAACATTGTAGGTGTATGTAGACCATTTTTGGATTTAGGGATCCGTTTGCGAAATATTAAGCTTTAAAGTGCTAATTTTTGTTAGAGAAGTGTCCCCCCCTGCCAGCTAAATGGCTAGTTTTGCATGTGTGAAAAAAATCACAGCAGTAGTTTATATAACAAAATTAAAAGGAAAACTATCACAGCTAAGTAGGCTCTACAAGTTAACGAGTAATGATTGACCAACTTATATTTGCGGTTGCTAAAACATGTTTTCCCATACATTCCGTATGGGAGAACATGTTTATCAACTACAAAGTTAAGTTTGTTTTTGGGATAAATTCATCCCAACTACGGAACCCTTCATTGTACGTGATCCGACACGCGCTTGGCTGGTTTTTTATATTGTACCGTGTTTGTCTGAAATGAATAAAGCTTTTTTACTATACTTTTTATCTAATTGGTATTTTTTCTGGGTTTTTCCTTGAGGTACCCGATCCTTGAGGGACCCGTCCTTTAGAGCCCCGATTCTTGAGAACCCCGATAAATTTGATAAAATGCCAATGTCGTTCATTTAAAAAAATACTGACAGAAAAAGCTTATTATAATATTAATGAATTTTTAAATGATAAATCCCTCTGAAGATACTGACTGAATCTAATCTATTTATTTTGAATCATGACTATTAACGTTATTTAATTTAATATTATAGTTAATTGTTGATTTATTTATATTATTGTTCATTGTACCTATCTTAATTTTAAAATCCTATTGTCTTTTGACCAAATTTGTACACCAGCCATGGTCAAACATGTTGAGCCAAAAAATACTTTGTTACACCTATAATAAGCATCATACCATGTATATTATCTACACATGTTTTTGCAAATAAACGAATCTGAATCGTTTAAAGTATAATTGCCAACGAAAGTGTTAAACTAACAAAATTATTTATCATTTGGAATTAAGTAATAACACGTTAAACACTATTTTGTCTATGTAAGACATTTCTTGTCAAATTATAATTCCGCTTAAGCCCTCCAGAAGGTCCTTCCTCCGACATCTTCGTGTGACACACTTAACTTGCTTATTATTTGCATATTGCTATTAGTAATTATTTCGCATGATTGAAAGAGATAGAAAAGTACATTGTTATGCATGCGTAAAAGAGACAGATTTATTGGTATATCAACTGACAGCGCCAGCTCTATTGTTTCATTATAACTAGTGGCCAGGTAGAATTTTAACAATGGGTCCACTTTTCTGGCTCGTGTTTAGTATTTCTAGGGATTTAAAATATGGAATAACATAAAATTATATCAGTTTAACTCTAGACTAGGTTGCCTTAACCAAACTAACACATTATTTAATTAATGTTCTTTGAAGCACTTTGTGTATCGATGGTACACTAGCATGATAGTGGTAAAAATAACAAAAAAAAAGATAATCAAATTTATCGGGGTGCTCAAGGATCGGGGCCTAAAGGACGGGTCCCTCAAGGATGAACCCTTTTTTCTCCCGACAAAATATGATAGAAAATCATACCTTTATTGTCAGTAGGTAATCAACGCGAACTCTCACGCAAAGTGGATATGGCAAATAGCAACGTTCATGAAACTAGTTGTATTTGTATTTTGGTTTCTTAAACGTCTGCGGTTCGACCTACTCTAGACGATAGAATTTTATCTCAATGTAACAGCTGTTATAGAAGAAAGCGTCAAAAAGAAGAATTAAATTAATGGAAATTAAAAAAAAGAAGAATTTAATTAATTAAATTAATTAAAGCGTCAAAAAGAAGAATTAAATTAATGGTTATTTCTATTTTAAAGTGATCAAATAATAGGGCAGTACTTTATACAACTCTACGGTTTACCATGTAGGGTGATTTTTTGTTTACAAGTCATGTGCTGGACGGGATTTCCCTTCGGCAAAAATGACCGACATACATACCTACAAACTTTTATTCCCTATTAACTCCTTTAGGTCATGAATTTTTATAAAACTTTCCTTTGTGCTCACTTTCGTTATATAAAGGATCTCTTGTGCAAACTGTCAAGCTTCTAGACCCAGCGGCTTGCACTGTCTGAATGAATGAATTTGAGATTTTTATAAAGTAGAATCGCGAAATCGTGGACGCATTCATTTAAACTGATCAAATAATGGGGCAGCTCTTTAACTCCGGTACACCAGGGTTTACAGTTTTCTACATTTGTTTAAAAGTGGCTTACCAATAAACGCAGCTAACGCTTCAGACACGAGATGCGCGTGCGTGGGCGAGAGCGGCACGTGGTCGTGCGCGTGCGCGTTCCACAGCGCGCGCGCCAGCAGCGGCGCGGGCGCGGCGTCGCGGCGCGCGGCCGCGGCGGACAGCGCGCGCGCCGCCAGCGCCGCGGCCGCCGCGCAGTCGGCGCCGGCGCCGCACACGTTGACGAGGACTCCTGCCGCCGCGCATCGGACGCTGCACTCCTCTGACACATACGTACAAGTATTAAGGCTTCTATAGATAGAATTATAGTTTCTTCTCAGAGTTGTCGGTTTGGAAACAAGTACCGACCTCATCTAGTTTTAAAATCGTATTATTTCTTTTGAACTGTAAAAGTGTTTATATTTACAACAAAACAAATAAAATATCATTTATTTACCAGTAACCAGTAAGTGCAAGTCGGACTCATGCACTAAGAAAGGGCCCTCAAAAACTTAACAACGATTCTTCAATATCATGTTTTCGGTGTAATACTCACCATGTTGTAAGAAAGGTTCAAGCCGGTCTAGTACACCCTCGAGCACGATGAGTTGCGCGGTGCGCGTGGCACGCGACACGTTGCCGAGCGCGCGCACCGCCTCGCACGACGCGGGCCCGCTGCCGCGCAGCCAGCGACACGTCGCTGTACAAGCAACACGGTATAACAACTTGAACCATTTGAGAGGACAAAACCATTCTATCTATTCTGTAATAATCTAATCGTCAAAACTTAGTCGAAGTGACCTATCATTCCATCTGATGCTAGAGATTGACATTTTTGACAGCTCACTTCACCTAAGTTTCCACGGAGAGATTGTTACAGAATAAATCAGCAGATAATGATCTGGGTCGTAGCGTGTGCGTAGCGTAGTCCTAGCACTGGCAAACGTCAGCGTAGCAACGACGCTGTATTGACGTAGTACTTGCTAGCGCCATCGTAGCGATGGCGTAGCGTTTTCGTAGCGCTGCCGCGCTGGCATTGTGGCAGGCAGCGTAGCGATGACGTAATGTTTTCGTAACGTTGCCGTAGCGCTGGTTAGCGTCATGTACCTTTGCATATGTTGTCGAGGGGCACGTGCAGCGGGTCGGGCGGGTCGGGCGGCTCGCGGTAGAAAGTCATGTTGTTGAGCGTGGCCAGCGCCGCCGTCGCCAGCTCCTCGCCGCGCTCCACTGATGCCGTGTGCTCTTCCAACGACGTGTCCTGAACATGCTTTCACAGTTCAGGAAATTAAATCAGTTAACCATGTTTTACAGAGGTTGGAATAAGATAAATTTTTGTGTAAGGGCAATGCAAAACAAAATAAATACATTATATTACAATACAATACATTACAGTCGTATCATGAATGTGACATTTCTACAAAATATAGTTCAATTCAATAGAATAGAATAATTATAGTTTATTGTTGCTGTAACTTTAAAATCATTTGTTTATTCTATTCATAAATTATCGAGCATTACTGTGTTTTCTATGATTTTCTCAGCGAGTTGTAGACAGGCCAGCAGGGCGTTCACGATCCGCTCGGCGTACAGGTCCGCTAGACCTCGCCCCACGCGTTCTGCTAAACACAGGTTGGCGACTACGCGTACTGTCTGCAAAATATAAAGTTCAGTCAGGAAATAGACAGTTCATTGATTCAGGCGTGAGCTTACAATACAGGCAACTGAAGGAAACGAGTAGGTTTTGGTCAGTAAGAGTCTGACACGCCCTCCCGCTCCACCCAGAGCGGGAGAAGTTATTTGATAATTTCCCAACCAAAAAAGAAGGCGTTAGCTTGCAGAAATCTATTGTAAAATACAATAGACGTAGATATATTTAGTAACGAGTACCCTTATTGCGTAATACAACACAATCACAATCTGTTTCGATTTGAAACACATTGCTAATCCATTGCTTCATAAGTTGGAAAAAAAATCTGCTCAACAATATAAATAACGCAATGAATGTTGTTCAACTGTCAAAATAAAACAAATTAGGCATAATTGTTTACGAAAATAAGTTACGCAATTAGGGTACTGTTCCGCTTATGTATTCCTAAAGAGCCATAAAAAACCCTGTAAAAAATCGACACGCGTTTCACCTCTCAACGAGGCATCCTCAGGATGACGATTGACTCGGCGTGGCAACACGTAGTGTTCGGGTTATTAAATATACGTCTATTGAATTTAATAGACAGTTCGTTGCCTTTGATGTATGTATTGACGAAATTTAATACATTTAGATATCGATGGCATATAACCCCCAGTTGCTGTTTGTAACTAGGAGCTATGGTGGCAATAACATGATTTCTTGTGTCATAATATGCTTACATCAGCCAATTTAGTTATATTGTGATGTTAAGTTACCTTGATAAGAACATCTTCATTGGAACCATCTGATCCGCCCAAATCTGAACCTAGAATGAGTTCAACAAGTTAGTAGGTATAAAATTAAAAAAAAACCCATCATTGTGGTCCCTGGAATTAAGGTTTCGTTGCTCACCTACTAAATGCAGATCTGGATCGGCTTCTACATCTATCGGGTCCTGTGGGTTTCGTTTACTGTACGATTCTAATATTGTGAGGAGAACATCAATCGCACCCTCTTCGTTGTAAATCTGTTGGGAATTAAATAATAATAAATTGGTTTATTTTGTCCCACAAGTTACAAGTTAATCATAGTTTAAATATTAGAATGGTTTGAAGATGGGAGACAGGAGCCCATAGTAAGTAAAACCTATACTATGCTACTAGTCTCCAGGGGGCCTACCATCAGTTCAAAACCAGTATTATTTTAATATAACTTCAGTGGGAGAAAGAGATGGAGCTATACGTCATGTAGAGCTTCATCTCTTTCCTACACTGAAGTAATATTAAAATAATACTGCTTTATGAGCTTGTGGCCCCTGTGGTCTCGAATATAATATTTAAAACTTCGCTAAGGACCAGAAATTATAGTAGTATGTAGCGGTTGTATCTAGTGATAATCTTAAATGTAATTAAAATGCGTTGAATGTTTCAGATTTGATTACAGGATTTGATTTAGGAATAGGAACAGGTCGTTTATAAGTAAGTTTTTAAGTTTACCAGCTGCCAACAGTGTGATCGCGAGGATTTTCAAAAAGTCTGAAGGTTATTTATTAAAAGAAAGTGAAGGTTCTAACATCGTTCCTAACGCCTTCATCAGCGGCGGCCATGTTCCCGAGCGTGTAGGCCAGGCGCACCGCCAGCGGCGCGCGCGGTGCGCACGCGGCCAGCGCGCGCACCAGCTGGCGCGCCGCGCCGCCCGCGCCGCACAGCCACGCGCAGCACTCCGCGGAGCCCGACACCACACTGTCGGACAGACAGCTTTCATACGTTTCTTGGCATCTTCGAAGAGTGTAATACATTGCAAAAATAACTAGACGTCTCGCCTGGATATTATGACATTATTCCTTGAATAATCCAGTAATATTTTCTTTCTGACAACCCCGGATTTCTAGAATTTTTTTTTTTGAGGCGGGGCAAAATCTGCCAATCTTTAAAGGAGATGCGCTCGAAATGAAAATTTTGACAACAACATATTAATCAAATTGTATCGATTGTGCCTATTTTCAAAAACGGGGATCGGTCTGATGTGAGCAATTACAGGCCCATCGCTATTCTCTCTATACTTGCAAAGGTATTTGAAGCCCTTACATGCCCTGTGCTGTCTAGATATTTATCACAGCTAATAATAGATAGCCAATATGGATTTATGAAGGGGAAATCGACAGCTACCAATTTGGTGACTTATGTTGAAAGCATTGTTGAAGCGGTTGATGCTCGTGTCCAGGTTGATGCAGTCTACCCCGACTTCAGCAAGGCTTTTGACATGGTAGACCATGGCATACTCATCAAGAAGCTTGAAATGAATGGCGTATCGGACCCCCTCTTAGGTTGGTTTAAATCATATTTGTCTGGACGGATACTCAAGGTTGTGGTAAATGGCTGCTCTTCAGATTCGTACATTGCAACGTCGGGAATCCCTCAGGGATCTCATTTGGGTCCGCATATATTCATTCTTTTTATAAATGATATTTACAAATGCTTCTCGAACTCGAATATATTCTTATTCGCTGATGACCTCAAAGCTATAAAGATTATAAAAAATCCTGCGGACTCGGTACTATTTCAAAGCGATTTAGACAAGCTGACTATGTGGTGTGAGCACAACAAAATGTCCTTGAATGTAAAAAAATGCCATCATATCAAATTCACAAAAAAAAAGAATATCATGCAGTCAGTCTATAAATTGAATGGTCAGCGGCTTGAGGAAGTCGAAACTATTCGAGACCTAGGTGTTCAGTTCGGTCCAAAAAAATGCTAAGCTTTGTAGAACATATAGACAAAATTATATTAAAAACATCAAAGATGCTTGGCTTCGTTATGAGAGAGTGTAAGAATTTCAAAAAACAAAAACCTAGCATTAAGAAAATTATGTACAACACGCTATATAGTTAGAAGCCATCTCGAGTATTGCAGTGTGGTTTGGTTACCTGAGTATAAGATCCACATCAAGCGCATCTAACGGGTGCAAAAAAGGTTCTTATGGCATCTCACCTATAAAAGTAATATGGGAAAAAACTCAACTCGTACCAAGAAAGACTGAAGTATTTTAGGATGGTGTCGCTGGAGAAACGCAGGAATATGCTAGACTTGATTTTCCTTAAGAAGCTGGTAACAGGCTCTCTTAACTGTCCCGATTTGCTCAGTAGGGTGTTATTCCATGTGCCACGTAGTCTGCCAAGAAGTTCTAATAGGAGGCTATTCTGCATGCCAAGATGTCATACCAACTTAAGGCAATACTGTCCACTGTCCAGAATGTATGCTGCATACAAAGAGCACGAAGTAGACATTGACCTCTTTCATTCATCAGTAACTGCTCTAAAAAAAGCCTCACTTGCCATTTAATGGGTGTCTCTATGTAGTATAAATTCAAATATTAACCTAATCTTATTTAAAATTACAACATAAAATCTAATCTAATCTAATTTATTCAATGTAATTTAATTTATTTGTTGTAATCAATTTAACTTTTAACCATTTATTTTCATCTAAACTATGTATTACTTGTTTTAATTAATTAATTATGTTATTATCTGCGCATAATGTAGTGCATGCTGTGCTTTTCTATAAGTAATGAGGCGCTTAGACTTAAGTTTGCAATGTACTAATTATAAGTAATAGTGTACTCATTGTTGAAGAGCCTAATAATAAATAAATAAATAAAAATCGATCGATAATGCGCCAATTCAACAGGGGCGCCAAAACTGTTGAAAAAAAGAAAAAAAAATAGATAGATTATAAATGTGCTGCGCGTCTCATTTTTTGTAAAGTTGCGGTGCGCTGGGTGGTGCACTTGTCTGCTACGCTTGAATTTGTCGCCCGGGGCATGGGCTTCGGCTTGCCCCCCCCCCCCCCCCTTAAGCCGGGCTGCTTTCTGATTTGATCACGAAATCACAGTTGAACAAAAAGATGGGTATTTTTAGGAAGTAATCAGAGTGGAAAGTTGGTGCTAGATAGTTTATGCAGCAGCACTGCAAAATTATCTCTCGCTAATAGCTTCAAAGGTCTATTCTTCCACGCATGGTTGCTGTCCCACCGTCCAACTTCAAAGACTAAGTAATCAGCTGGAGAGATAATAGACTATGGGTATTACCTAAGACACCTAGCGACGTTAGTGAGCACGTCTCGATCCGTGTGCAGTGCTAGCGCATTCACGAGCTCAGGCAGTGCACCACTGGCGAGGAACTCGTGCGCGAACTGGTCCACAGCTCCCGCCAGACTGCGCAGCGCGCCTGTCACCTGGTACAAAGCGTGTGTGCTCTGCTCGCTCAGGGAACGAGGGGACTCCGCTTTCTGAAATACAAGGGCTGGTTGGACAACAATCGCATCAGGTAGTGTCTTACCAACCGTTTGCGCCGCGTCTGTGATAGATGCGCAGGTTACAGCAACTGACATACACACTACTGTAAAGACCTGAGGTTGTTTTGTCAAACAGAACCTTCGCGGTTGTTAACGCAAATTAACATGTTTTATATTTTTAATAATTGTTAGATGAAAGTTCTGAATTTAATAACCTAATCATATATTATCTGTATGTTGTGTCGAAACTTAACTCACTACTTGCAACACTAGTTTATAGATTTTGAGAAAAACTTTAGGGTTGTCTTGTCGATTCGCTTGGGAAACAAGGAGCGAGTGGTCATATAATTGTAATTCAATTATTCAATTTCAAGAAGTTCTCATTAACAGTGTTCAAGTTACTGTCGATTGTGTATTGTTCATAAATTATATCAAGATACCACAGGAAGGTCATCAGTTTTTCATTTCGCCGCCCATGTTCACATTCAACATTCCGGTTGCGATTCGAACCCGCCAGCCGGAGTGAACAGCGGTAGTTGAATTTAAAAAGAAGGTTTAAAGGTTTGGTTTGGTTTGAAGTTTTGTCTGCCTTTTGTCTAGGGTTTGATAGAAGACGAAAATGTTTTCTTGACGAATTTTGATTTTAGTCCAAAGATGGGGTATTATAAGTTCCCGGGTATCCTGGAGTCACAGGGTTGTACTCACGGCGCTGTTGAGTATCTTGAGGTGCAGCGCGGCGAGGTGCGCGGCGCCGGCGCGGTGCGCGCGCGCGGCCAGGCGCGGCTCCAGCGCCAGCACGCGCAGCGCCGCGCAGCCGTACACGCAGCACGAGCTCTCCGACACCGGCTCCGCGCGGCCGCAGCCTTCCACCAGCAACTCTGATGTACATAAGACAGTATAGTGATTAATTGCAATTTAATTGCGTAATGCACATAAAATGGCAATCGATCGCAATGCCTATCGTTTTTATATCCATTCCTTCATAGATTTAAAAAAATTGTCTGCTCAACAACGTAAACAACGCAATGAATGTGGCTGAACCGTCAAAATGAAAGGCATCGCAACCAGTACCCTAATTGCGTAACTTATTTTCGAAATCAATTTTGCCTAATATGTTTCATTTTGACAGTTCAACAACATTCATTGCGTTATTTACGTTGTTGAGCAGATTTTCTTTTCCAACTTCTGAAGCAATGGATTGGCAATCTATTCCAAATCGAAACAATTTGTGATTGTGTTGTATTACGCAATTAGGGTACTGCTTCTTGTACTTACCTAACAAATTGGTGTTCCTAAAGAAGTGGTCGTTTTTATCATTTTTGGCAATCTTGAATACGAGCTTGCACGCAGCCGCCAAGTGCGTGCCGGTCACTCGCATCTAGGAAAAAAAATTAAATTATTTAATGTAGCAGTTGAACTCCAAGACTGCTACGTCGGTCGTAGCAGTTTTCAACACCGTTTCGTCTCTTTTAGCTTGACGCAGACTGCTACGGCGTAGCAGTTAAGAAACCGCATGTATTTTTAGGGTCCCGTAGTAAACAAGGAACCTTTATAGTTTCGTCATGTCCGTCTGTCTGTCTGACTGTTTTTTTTTTTATTCATTGGTGTGGGGTATCATTGGAAAGGTGCTTCAAAAACATTGAGAGTTTGTAAAAGTCATTTTTGGATTCAGGGATCCGTTTGCGAAATATTAAGCTTTAAAGTGCTAATTTTTGTTAGAGTCAAGTGGGGACACTTGACTCTAACAAAAATTAGCACTTTAAAAAACCAACCATTTAGCTGGCAGGGGGGGACCCCTGCCAGCTAAATGGTTGGTTTTAGATATGTGAAAAAATTCATAGCAATAGCTTATATAACGAATTTAAAAGGAAAACTATCACAACTAAGTAGGCTCTACAAGTTAACGAGTAATAATCGACCAACTTAACTTTGCAGTTGCAAAAACATGTTTTCCCATACATTCCGTATGGGAGAACATATTTTTCAACTACAAAGTTAAGTTTGTTTTTGGGATAAATTCATCCCAACTACGGAACCCTTCATTGTGCGTGGTCCGACACGCACTTGGCCGGTTTTTCTTCTATCTGTATGCTTGAATGAGCACATTGAGCACGTACCGTGAGCATGGCGCGTGCTACGGCGACGAGCACGCGTTCGTCGTCGCTCTCCGCTTGCACGTACAGGGAGCGTAGCAGCAGCTCTCGTAGACTGCCGCCAGGGGTCGACGCTTGCACGGTGACAATCACTGCGTCGAGGAGCTGCAGCGTGCGGTGAGGGTTGTGACACCGCTGTGACAACGCTTCTGACAGCTCCAAGATGGTCATACTGTCGATACATAGATATGATGTAGTACACACGGCTACACATCAAGCTATACAATACCAGTTTATGCTGATCTCGCGTTGTGTAGGATTTCCGTACAATGCGAGGTCAGCTTATACTGGAAATGTGTAGCTTGATGTGTAGCCGTGTAATTATTAAATAAATAAAAAAACATTCCTGCAAGCATCAAAGAACTGCTGCTGTTTACAGAATATGCATAATGGAGAGATTCTTTTCTCACTTGCAGCTTAGAAGAATGAACAGTATTCATATCACGACCAGTTCTTGCTTTGGGACGAGCTATATTATTCCCAACCATTAAAAATCTTGGAAGCTGCAGTACCAACCGCTTAAATAAAGCTCGATGAGTCCCAAGAACATGATTCTTGGAACTCACAAAAAGATGAAAGAACAGAGTTTTCTTACTTGTCCAAGCTGTTTGTTGAAGTGTTGGGCAGCTGCACGGCGAGGTGTTTGACGTCGATGTCGGACCGGCTGAGGCCCGCGCCGCCCGTCGCGTCGCACGACGCCGCTTTGCTCAGCGCAAACTGCTTTCGTTTCACAGTCACCTCCGGAGTTAATGCTATAGAATATGGTAGATAATATGGCAGGTAATATGAGTTAAATGCAAAGCGGATAAACCAGCAAGTTTATGGAAATACTAAGACAAGTCTTGTGACAGTTCTTTTGAAAAAAAATGGCCTTTCCATGGTGTAAACCTGTTGTGTGTAAAACTTGCGCGATGAACAGGCGAACAACAACCTTATTGAGGTTCTAGCTAAAGATGACAGGACTGTGGTGGTTACGAAATATTCTTACATTTAGTGAGATTTTCGGCGAGCATTGCGTTACTGATGTAGCTAGGCTCTGTACCGGCCAGCGGTCGAGTGATTGAGATCGCTCGCCCTAAGTTTACATCTAGTTTGAAATCTGAAAGGACAAGAAGCATTAAGTTCTTTTAACTTCAATTGCAAATGCCGCTGTTCTCTTCAAAGTTTTAACAGCGCCATAGTTTATTTGTTTCATTGTCGATCAGGAGTAAATTGGAACAGAAGTTTTAATCCAGCAATTAACTGTCATTTAAATTCTGAAACACGTTCAGCATTTTAGTTTTGCATTGCTGAATTTCTTACTTTTAAAGGGGTATAGGTTTCAGAGGTGGGTTCACAATAGGGTTGTGTTCGTGTAGTTTACCTTTTGAAAAGATATTAGCTCGACGAACTCATTTCAAATTGACTATTAATCCGTGGGAGACTGTCTTAACCTTTTTTTGATAGTCTTTTTTTAAATACATTTTACTATGTTCTAAACATGGACTTATTTCCTATTACTTATTTTCTAAGCATGGACATGGTAGACAAACCTTCAGCATGCTCTTGTCCGGTAGTGTTCCGGCGATGCAGCGGCTTACTACGGCCGCTGAGGTGCGGCAGCTTGGTGAACCCGCCCCAGACATCGCCCGCCGCCACAGGGCGAGTCTCCTTGCGAATCTGCACCGAATGATGAAAATTTGCTTTATTTCATTTTAATATGCAAGAGCCGTGCATCTTAGAAAATGAGCTTTCGCATACCCACGCGCGTAAACAGCGTTGAAAAGTTTCTGCGAAAACTTTTATACTCAAACTGAAAAGTAATTTATTTATTGAACCATTTTTAATTTAGTAGGTACTAAGAGTTAAATGAATCAGCGCTCGATCAATTAGAGGTTTCATTCATCAAACGACGATATCGTATAGGAAACGTGAACTTATTCTTTCATACAAATGTTACAAATGCGAAAGTAAGTCTGTCTGTCTGGTACCTTTTAAAGGCTGAACGGATTTTGATTAAAGCCACACAGGCATACCATGTCCTGGGTTAAGATATAGAATACCTTTTATCAGCGCCGGCCCGAATTCTGAATTCTGCCGAATTCCTGGCGCCCTAGGCGAAAGGCTGGAACGGCGCCCTTTTAAGAAAACTCGTGACAAAATGAAACAATGTTCTTTCTTTTTCATATGGTTAGTGACCAACCTGGTGCCAGAGTTTTAAAGCCGCCCATGGGTTCTGACTTGGCTTCACATGCCGTCGAGAAATATCTCTCAGGCGCGATCGGTACAGCGACCGTGGTCAAACTATAATAGTCAAATTAATTGGATTGGCTTCAACTCGCTTTTGATTTCCAGATGAACCGTACCGATGGTTTCGTAAATGTCCATGAGCGCATTTTGGTAGAAAAATGGGTAAAAAATTGGGAGTATTTTCAAGTTGTAGGTAAATAAAAATATTATTTTATAATTTCGATGCCGCTGATTGCCGCCCCCCTAATACGAGCGCCTTAGGCCGTCGCCTAGTTCGCCTATATGAACGGGCCGGCCCTGCTTTTTATCACAGTAGTATGTTCTCATGGGATAGTCGACTTCCACGCGGGCCAAGCCGTAGGCAAAAGCTAGTATTCTACGTTATTTACCGCAGGCTTTTTGCGTGTGTGATGTGTGTCGGCGAGCATCTCGTTGAGCGTGTCCTCATCTAGATGAGCGATGCGCGCCTCCATCGCCGACAGTGTCTCCTCGCTGCTCTCCGACAGACTCAGGTACTTGAGGCTGGGGCACAAGGATAAATATGAGGTATAGAGAGCAGAAGATTCAATGATAAATTTTCGTTCGAAACAGTAATAAGGTCTTTTATTGTCAGTCATCGTATATGATGTAATTGTAGGTGATAATTTGACGCATTTTTTAAACGTCGAGTGCAGTCTCTAAGATGCACTGCGCTTGCATGCGTTAATTATCACCTACATCAGGGCTGTCCAAACTACATACCTTCGCGGGCTAATTAAATTTACTACAAAAGCTGGAGGGCCGCAGAAATTATACCAAATATTGATTATATGTTTTGACAAAGAATTCTATCAACCAAACTATTTATGTCCAAAACTATTTTCCGATTAAAACATGCGTCGCGGGCCGCATGAAAACAAGCCGTCTGTGTGGTCGTTGTCTGGACAGCCCTGACCTACATCATAGACGATGACAATAAAAAACTTGGTTACTCTTTGGAATGAAAATTTGACAAGTTGTTGATGTGTAAAATCTTTCCGCTCAGTTTCCGACAATTTAAATCTAAATCTAAAAAAATCGAAATAACCAAATCTGTGGAAGTGATTTCGTGAAAAGGGACGGAAGTGTGTAACAGGAAGTCGGGAAAGCGCGCGTTATTTGATTTGACCAATGAGCGCGCACGGTGCTAGAGTTGGTCAGAAACGACCTTGACGAGGCCCCGCCCCTTTAATGTTGCTTATTACCAAGGTAAGATGTCAGATGTTACACATCATATGCGCGCGCTCGTTTTTTTCATACAAGTATACAAAATGTGCTTTATGTACGTGCGTTAACAGCGCTGAAAGCTTTCTGTGAAAAGCATTGACACGCGCGTCGTGTGATCTGATACGTTTTAATTTCGTTCAAACGCACATCAATTGCATTGTAATATTTATAATCTTCATAAGTCCGTTTGCACTAACACTACGCGATAAATGTGGGTACCTAATGCCTACTAAAAGCACACTTGAATTTTCGACTCTCGGCACTGAGCCGAGCGTTGAAAATTCAACGGTTCGCGGTAGTCATAGTGAAAGATCGAAGATCGTAGTAAGTTGAAACTAGAACAATAAACAAGTGAACATACTCATAAGAACTGGGTGGTCTAGGTTCCTTCTTGTTGGCGTCGAACAGCGATCGTTGCGGCTCGCGCGGCGTGTAGGGCCGGCGCGTGCGCAGCGGGCGCAGGCCGCCGCTCGCTCCGCCTCCACTTGATGTGCCGCTCATCTCTGTATCAACAAATCAAACGTTACTCGATTATATTCCGATACAGCTCATCATCTGCATAGCTTTTTTCAAACTATGTTGGGGTTGGTTTCCAGTCTAACTAGAGGCAGCTGAATACCAGCATTTTACATGGACATGCGACTGCCTATCTGACTTCCATAATCCATTTACTGGGCAATACGATACCCCTTGGTAAGACTGGTTTTCAGACTCTCCGGCTTCTGACTACCCGTAAAGACTGTCAAAGATCTACAAATGACAACGTGCTTTCCGAGGGACGGAGGGGTCTTGATATGTAATGGGTAGCCACCAATCCACGGACCGACCTCTGCAAGCGTAGCTTAACCTTCGATCGACTCGTGCGGGAGTTATTATTTAGCCACGAGCTGTATATTCTGATACAGCTGTCATCAAGGTAGTGGTGATCAAGAAATCAATCAAATTGTATATACTATACGTAGTATTATATTATCTGTGACTATACGTTAGACTGGAAGATGAGATAAACCATATATGCATTGAAAATGCTTTACCTAATTGCTCTTACAAACTTAAAAGTTAAAGCTACAGATTAAACAAGGATTCATTTAATTTTAGTTAAAGTAATTTTATTGTTTTACGCAAATAAAGATCTCAATAGACCATAGTTAATTATGGATTTAATCTGTTCCCTAATTGCGTAATACAACGCAATCTGTTTCGATTTGAAACAGATTGCTAATCCATTGCTTAATAAGCTGGAAAAAAAAATCTGCTCAACAACACACAACAAAAATGAAATAAATTAGGCAAAATTGTTTACGAAAATAAGTTACGCAATTAGGGTACTGGTCGAACTTTTTCCAATGAAAGTAAAGTTATACATATATGTAGGCACTATTTCATCGAATGACCTATCTATACGGGCAATGCTACAGTATTTCTATACTAGGAACAATTACAACGTCACTCCGTTTCACCGAAATATCTAAAATTCTATCGAAAAGATCGCGTGAATGCTTTTGGGCGCATAAAATTGTTGACGTTCGTCGTTCAGGCCATTAGCATAATGAAACAGACGGTCGCTTTTATGCAATTTATAAACAATAAAGTTAACAAAAATCCTAGTTGTTTTTACCCGACTTGCCTCAAAAAGAGCGATTGTCTTACTGTTTTATAGCACAACCATTAAAATATCTCAAAATGGAAACGTTTAAGATTTATGTTCGTTTCATAACAAATGTTTGTCATCCACTAAAATGCTGAATCCTATTGCTTTGCTTTTCACTACTTGCTCCTCGCTTGTACCAAAAAGTAAATTCTTAATTACCTCTCAATCATGTGTGTGATTAAGAAAATATTGAACTACTAGCCAACATACTTTCTTTCAACATACTGCGACATTGACCTTCTGTTTGAGTAGTGCTATATTAAAAGCATTTGATTTAAAATCTCCACCGTTATTTGAAGTATTAATGTAAGAATGGCGTGCGAAGGAGTTCACCGTGGCAACGGGGCTGGTAACAGAATAACAAGCCGGAATGACCGCGTGACCTCGCCGATCAACCACCTCAGAACAACACAAAGAAAGCTCCAACTGTAAACCCATAGGTGTATGGGTTTGTGAAACAAAACTAAATCTGAAACGTTAGCGACGAACACGTGGTATACTTATGATTGGAGACCGGATTATATGCATTTGCATATTTGCATATTTAAGCCATCCTCAGCGGTAATAGCATATTTTACCTAAGATCTAGTTATGATGCATATTATCGGTACATTTATAATATTTTTTCGAGTACAGTGCACTGACCCTGCGTTTCGAAATACGCTGAAAGTAATAATATCGCGAATTTTCCACTTATAAAAATATTTTAAATGATCGAAAACACAATCTTACCACTGAACATTTGGAACAATACTTGATTATTTACGTTTACAATTTTTTTTAATAATTTTAAT
The DNA here is from genome assembly GCA_963680765.1 of Agrochola lychnidis. NCBI lineage: Eukaryota > Metazoa > Arthropoda > Insecta > Lepidoptera > Noctuidae > Agrochola > Agrochola lychnidis. Next base: position 7,192,936 of record OY796868.1, on the reverse strand, counting down.
GTCATGTTATGTTACTGTACCTATTATCGCCTATCAAAGGATAATTTACTAATTGTATGCTGATTTTGAAATAAAAAATGAAAACTTACTTTTTTCTTTGTTTATTTCGCATATTCTGCCAATTTTCGTGCATATTTCAAGCATTTTTCATGCATATTTGCATGCACATAACAAGCTTTTTATGTTGCATATAATCCGGTTTCTACTTATGATCATTGCGATGAAGACATCGTTCTAGACACGATAAAAGTTTAATTTGTTCTAGTTTTTGTTATTTTTCGAGACTGGTACAAAATTGAATAAGTTTAAAAAGGCCCTAAATAGTAGGTGTTATATTAAGGAGAGTTACGAAAACTGTTCCAAGTGGTGTTGTTGGTGATACTATCCTTAACTGCCTAAGACATAATAAAGTCCCGCTCTATGTTATTGTGTGTATAAAAGGATAAATAATAACTGTCTTACCTACATCGACTTAGGGGATAAAGTAATAAATAAAAGTTTGAAAAATGAGTGTCTTAGAACAAGTACAAGTTCAACAAAGAAAATAAACTGTGCCACAAAAAACGTAAAAGACAAGAAACGGTGGAATAGGTACGACCACGGAACAGAAAAAACAGTGGAAGTGCAAAGTAGGCGTGGCACGCGTGTCACAATTAAGCGCTGTTACGCAACTTTACTTCAGTCGTGTTCTAACAACGCGTCGAGCTGCTAGTCTCGAGACAAATTTATTTTTCCGTAAATATGCCGTATTGTTCTGTTTTGGAGTGCAAAAATGATAGTAGGAGAAATAATCTTAAAAATGGAGGTGTTTCGTACCATCAGTAAATACGATTTTATTTATTTTCTAATAAAATCTTAGTTTTTGTCAATTTACTAATAATTTAATAGAACGTTTAGTTAAAATCAACTTTACGCGATTAAAATAAAGTTTATATTAGATTGAATGTATTCACTATTTCGTTCTCGAAAGTTCTTCGCTACTCAATTAGGGATGTAGTCAGGTCGGGTATTGATGTTATAGATAGTTATCGATAAAAGAAAATAAGTACCTAATTTAATATTTGTTGTATAACATTACAATACAGATATAATGTCGCCTAACATTCATACACGAAATATAAGGTTGCATAGATGCTATATAGCGAAATTGTAATCAAACTTTTACATAATGTTTGAGACGCGTTGCATTGTTCAGCCGGTAATTTCAAGTCATTTCGGTGTGTAAGATCAGTGATAAAAGCTTCCACACCGGGTTGCCGGCGCCCGCCTCAAGGATTATACATAATTAAATTAGTACATAATTTCAAATTTTTTATTTATAAAAAGTTATAGTAATAGTAAATAATTGCGAGAGATCAAGGTGGATTGTTGTATCCTTCGCCAGATGTTGTCAAAATATGTCAGACGGCGGAAACATTTTTAAAAAACGTTGACATCGGGGTTTTTCGAAAGGAAGTGGCGAAAACTCTAATTATGCGAAAGTTTATTGGAACTGTTTTATTTAATGATATTGCCTCCCATCAAATTTGCGAATTTCCTGCGTCCAATCACGTCACTGATTTGATGAAGGCAATAGTCGAAAAATATATAAATGTTCGCATACACCATTTATTAAAATTAAAAATAAGACTTTCGAAACGCCAGTTTTTTAACAAATACGTTCTATTTCAAGGACAATAAATAAAAAGACAGAACAACGCATTTTTAATTTTAACCCAAGTAAGATGATTTTCACAATTTATTCAGTACTACCTGTGGTACCTGCCGCCCGCGGCTCCGCCTGCGCTGTATTAGTACTTTTCCCAATATACCTAATAATATAGCTACATACATATAAAAATAACATACCTACCTACCCACCTTACCCTACTTTCGTACCTACCTACCCACCCTATCCTAGTTTCGTACCTACCTACCCTACCTATCTACCCTACCTACCTACACTACCTACCTACCCTACCTACCTACCCTTCCTATCCAACGTACCCTACCTACCCGACATTTTTTTAAACTTTCCCTGTGTTCGGGCGAACACAACAAAAAAAGAATTATTCAAATCGGTCAAGCCGTTTTTGAGTTTTAGCGAGAACAACGAATAGCAATTGATTTTTATTATATAGAAGATATTATTTAAAACTAAAATCTTATACATTATGTAAGATTCTATTTTTAAATAATACTACGTCATTCATCTTACAGTTTTACTCAACTCCAAACAAGTCTTATTTTCTCGAATTATGAAATCGGGTATCTATCGATATCGATAATGTTATTGAAAATTCAATGTGTTGCTGCCTTGATCGAGTAGCAGAAGACACGACCCTATGACGCGAACGTCAACCTTACAGATAACGCAATTAAGATTATAATTGCGACAACTGAGAATACCGCCATCTATGGTCGGGTAGCAGAATTTACTTGGCGATCGAATCTAGTTTGACTTTAGATTACAAAACGTCGTTGATACTTTCTGCACTAACGCAAAATAAATCCTATTTTAATAGAATGAAGGTTTCTTTCCAAATGTAGAATCTGTGACTTATGCTAGTTTTGACTAAAATTTAAACGACAAATCAAACGATCGGCTTATTTGTAGTGCATTATATGATTATCAGTTTATTTGTGAGGGTTTGGCGACAACGGTTCTCATAGTAATTTTGTTGCATTGCACTTCCACTGTTTTTTCTGTTCCGTGGGTACGACAGTATTGTCAACGATATGTGAACGCTAAACATTATTGAAAGCCGTAAAGGTAATCTATTTTATTATGACGTCAAACGTGGCGATGCGAAACTGTATTTTCGAAAAGCTGTAAACGTATCGTGACTGTTCCACATTAGCTCACCTTGTGATCGACAAGGTGAGGGCACCGGTGGTTGTCGCGCCAAACTAACCCTTATCACAATCGATGTGCGAAAAACGTTAACGATCTGGTGAATTCTACGATACTGCATCGATTAAACGACTTTGTTGAATGGTTACTAGTTATCACATTATCTGTAAAAGCAAAAAACAATAATTCTACTTTTCAGAGATTTTTAAGGAAGAGTTGAAAAAAACAGCAAAGGAAAATGTTCACCCATTGTGTGCCGATGTCGTAAATAAATGCGCATAGTTTACACGTCACCTTTGTTGTCCTCTCGGCAATTGACCTAACTATCGAACTTTAGCAGAAGATCGAAACAACATATTTGGCAAAAAAACGTATTATACCGCTTTTAGCCTTTCCCAGTGGAGCTGGAGAAGAACTGATCCAAAGAGACATGTCAAGAAGCCAGGCCAGCGAATTTTATTTGTTGGCAAATCATCCATTATCACTGTCCTGAAGGTGGCTGCATCGCTGAATGGTTTTATTTCACTTATGGGTCGGCTATAGGAAATTGTATTATGGGTTTTGGAAAATTAAAACAGTAGCCACGAAAAATAAATGTTGGCTAACTGAAGAGTTTCACCAGTCAGTGAAAAAATTGGATTAAGGATAAACCTTGTAGATTATTGTAAAAAAAAAAATACAAAAATTTGCAAGAAGTACTGCCGTATTTTGATAATAGACATTTATTTTCGTGGCTACTTCTTTTAGTTTTCTATTATAAACTAATCAGAACCCCTATCACGATTTCCTATAGCCAACCCATTGGCTACTAAGCTAAAGCTTATCAGTCTTAAACTTTGTTTGATAAATAAATAATAATAATAATAGTCAGTATCCGGTGCATCAAACAGTTATGAAAACTTTATTTGTTTCCCTTACCGCCGTATATGGCAGCACGTGCTTCGCTGATGATCTCTGCAGAGGTTTTGCGGCGCAGTGGCGCGTAGAAGGGTGCGCCCGCGCCGCGTCGAGCGCCTCGCTCGCTCATTATCTACCCTGTAACAAGGAAAAACGTTGAACAACGAAAATATTTCAGTAACCAAGATTAAAGTTATTTTTTTTACATGAGAAATAAAAATATTCTTAACAAAAATATTACTGGATATGCTATAATGATGGTGCTTCAAATACACTCTGCAATTCGTAGAATAACTTTTTGAAAGATACCACGAAAGTATGATTCAACCAATGTATTACTTCCATGGAATAGTCAACAGATTATATTAACCTATTCTAAGCATTATACCTATCTATACATAATATTGATCGACAAAAGCGCACCATTGCAATTAGACGGAACATACAAAACCTTTTATGAATTGTTTTTAAAGTAATTGAATCCGGCAACAACTTATTACACTACCGATACTATGAAATACACGTAAAGCCTCGTGAAATGTAGAGCGATGTGAATAAATAATGTTTGTCTTGTCAATCTAGTTCATCGGGTAGTCAACACGACGACCCACATACGAACCATATTGTGTTAATTGGATTAACTATAATGACACCCTATCTGTATCGGCTGTCGATTACCTGCAAATACAAGAAATAATCCCTTTCATTCCGAGACTGCTCCGTGCCTCGGCCCCGGCTGTCATGTTCATCTTTGACAGTCGCTACGAGTAGTCAGAACCCTGAAAGTCTGACAACCAGTCTTACAAAGGGGTATCATGTTACTCAGTTACTGGGTTGTGGAGGTCAAATAGACAGTCGCTCCATGTGAAATACTGGTATTCAGCTGCATATTCGGTTAGACTGGAAGCTAAGCCAACCTACCACGACGATACATTCAAACGGCTCTCTTTAGAACCAGGGCTCAAAAGACGCATTAAACTTGAAGGGGTATATTTAGACGTTGGCGACTGTTGAACTATACATTTTTGACGTTTGAACGTCACTTGACTTTATGCAATGTTTATAAATAAACCCCGTAAAGACGATCTCAAGAACGCCATTGATACCGCAATTAACGTGACCATCTCAAGGCATTTTCATAACAATTTTCCTTGAGAAATTATTCAAGATGAGGGTTATAATCACTCCCATATAATAGATTGAAATGAAATTGTTTATTCTGTAAATAGGATATCGGAATCACTTTCACACGTCATATAAAAAAAATATAAGATAAGTTCGGCGTTTCCTATCTGACTACTCAGGGAAGAAAGGCCGAAACAAACTCAGAGGTCGCAGTCTCTTTTAAAGTCCAAACATAATCTTGGTCAGGCCATATGAGGACCATGTAGATTAGTGTCTGAAATGGTCTTTTGAGGAAGGAACCACACGGATTTGAGTGAACCTGTCCAGTCAGTGCAAGCGATTGTCAGTAATCGTGGAGCTCAACTCGACGAACTATACCAAAGAAAGGACATTGTAGGTTACGGATCTCAGTCTGTACAGGGTAGGTACCTATAGGTACATGGATATTACTCTTCATTTTACAGTGTATGAATACCTGGTACCTCCTCATTGTACTATTTATTTTATTACTACTATCTGACCCGTCAGACGTTATTCTGTCAAAATTCCGATTTAGATTTTTTGGCTGTTCCTTTGGGTTTTTCCAAATTTAATTTTTTCCTAAACCACCCTAGGATTCAGACGAACATAACAAAAAAAAAAACTAATGCACGGCAGTTGATTTTTATACATATACTAGCGGACCCAACAGACGTTGTCCTGTCCGAACAGCGCCACCTACCGGGTCCAATTGTATTTCATCCAAATCGGTCCAGCCGTTTAGGAGGAGTTAGGTGACAAACACACGTACAGAAGAATTATATATATAAAGATAGATAGATGGTTTTTAACCATGAAAAAATATGGATACGTTCGTCGTTCATTGTTTTAGAAACAAATTCATAAAATGCCATGGATATCTAGCCAAACGTATGTGGAATGCTAAGTAAGCAAATTTCAATGGAAAAAAAGGTATAACTAACCACTGTCAAAAGTTTGCTTCCTTAATTCTTCGCATTTCACTTTGGAAAACACGCAACTACGCAATGTTCGAGGAAATGGGCTCACATATAAACAATGCGAAAATATAAAATACTCGAATAGGTAACCGCGAACGATGATTAATTTAGTTTCGGGGAAGTAGGTATTACAGTATCGACACGCAACTCGATATACTTATTTGAGAAAACAACGACGCTTTTCCAAAGAAATTGTGTTTTTCTAATCATTTTAGTTTACCATACCAATGTATAATGGCGTCCAACAATTGAAAAGTAAAGATAAATAAGGTGATTGAATTATCTGTTATTCGTCAAGGTTATGGCTCAATCAATCTGCCTAGCCTTTTCACAACTATATTGGGGTCGGCTTCCAGTCTAACCGGATGCAGCTGAATACCAGTATTTTACATCGAGCGACTGCCTGTCTGACCTCCACAACCCAGTAACTGGGTAATACGATACCTCTTGGTAAGACTGATTGTCAAATTCTCGGGCTTCTGACAACCCGTAACGACTGTCAAAGATCCACGAATGACAGCCGGGACCAACGGCTTAACGTGCTTTCCGAGGCACGGAAGAGTCTCGGTATGTAAAGATGGTCACCCATCCACAGACCAACTCCGCCAAGCGTAGCTTAACCGGATGAATCGACCCGTGCAGCTGTTATTACTTAGCCACGAGCTCCTCCCGTAAAGGTTATGGCTAATTGAGATATTACATCGTATTCTGTATAGTAGTTGAGAGAGACAAAATATATAGAGAATGTTTATCACACATCATAAGTAATTTAAAAAACGTTTCTCTTTAGCTGCCCTGAACAATTAAAGCCAAACGCAACGCCGTAAGAAAATTTAGAAAACACAAATATGGATCACAACACAACTTATTTTAAAACTTAATCAAATTGTAAATTGTGGAAACTTCTGACAACCATGCATAATAATTATACTGCATTGCATAAAAATATTTAAGTAAACATTCACTTACCTACTGAATACACCAAAAGTACGCAAAAAATAAATTCGTAGTCGTAGAGCTTCGTAGCTAGCTACGCGGGCGGCGCGCTACGCGTGCTACAATCTACTGCTACGGTGCTACGCTTTCCCGCTACTCCCTACAACTCGAGCCGCCTCGAAGCAAAAGGGGCGGATTCAAACAAACTATAAATCGTACTCATAGTTGTCATAACTGTTGTTATTCAGATTTATTGTAGAAAATTAAGTAAACCATAAAAATACGAAATTGTGTTCCATTAGTGAAAGCGAATAAATTCTGGTGTATTTTTATTACCTAATTAATTTTCTTGAACGCCATGATTGTACGAATGATGCAAGTAAATGTTGAAAAATCGCCAAAGCACTAGGACTTAGTAAGTATCAGAATCAGTGAATTCTTATAACAAGCTTCAGTGTAAGAGCGGTTTTGCACCACGTCCGATCCGAGTCCGAGAAATGTCGATCCGAAGTAGTCATAGTACTATTTGTATGAGGGGTTGCGCACTAGATCCGATCTTTGTCTGTCTGAATTTAGAACATTCCCAATTCGAATTATATTCGGAACTTGAATTCGGATTCGGATCGGACGAAGTGCGTAACTTATAGCACCTGTTGATTTTGACGCAAGTATAGTTTTCAGAATGTAATAAAACTTCTTTCATGTCTTCTTATTACGGATCTTGCAACAATAACGGAGTTTAGGACTCACGGTGCCAAAATATTAAATTACTGAAAATTACATCCCCGAGTTTAGATGGAAAATTACCAACAAATATTGTTAATTAATTAGATCGCGGCATATTTATCTTATCAGAGGCTTTTATGATATTGATGATTTATTATTTTATTCAACCTTGAAGTCTAGAGGGTGTCAACGAGCGATGAGTGTTGCTGATAAACTTTTTATACAGCGTGAAATGTGTATCACAGTTTTGCTAGAACAAACTTTATTCATACCAAGATCTACTACCATTCTAAAAAAAAAACATAAATTGGTTTTTGAAAAAAGAAAAAGTTTAAAATGTCAAGATTATCTACTGCTTACTCAATTTCGTTTATGGAGGTACATTTCCCTGTAAACAATGCTGTGTCCCGTGCGTGGTGTATATGTTGTAGGGAGTAACGATAATCTTGACATTTTAAACTTTGTTTATTTTTGTGCACACACACACACACTTTCATAAAACACGTCCTATCTGCGAATCACGTCGTATCCTCTAGAATACGAGTGAAACCGCGGTCAACCGCTAGTTCTAAATAATTTATTCCCGCGGGTGGCGTGTTATCGGACTCTAGTCGGCAGCCATGAGCCGCGAGCTGTAATGCTATAGTCCACAGCAAGATGCTTGGAACGGAACACCACCTAGCAGGTTTACAGATATGAACAGTATAGTAAAAATTGAATGGAGCGCAGGTCCTCATTAACACTCTACCAAGTAGTAACATTGTTATGATTTAAAAAAAACCGGCCAAGTGCGAGTGGACTCGCGCACGTAGGGTTCCGTACTGTCTATAAAAATGGCAAAAAATCATGTTTGTTGTATGGCAGCCCCCTTAAATATTTATTTTATTCAATTTTTTTGTATTTGTTGTTACAGCGGCAACAGAAATACATCATCTGTGAAAATTTCAACTGTCTAACTATCACGGTTCATGAGATACAGCCTGTTGACAGATGGACAGACAGACAGACGGACGGACAGCGGAATCTTAGTAATAGGGTTCCGTTTTACCCTTCGGGTACGGAACCCTAAAAACGACCGCTGAAGATCAGGGGGCATACCACAAGCTCATAAAGCAGTATTATTTTGATATTACTTCAGTGTGGGAAAGAGATGAAGCTCTACAGGACGTATAGCTCCATCTCTTTCTCCCACTGAAGTTATATTAAAATAATACTGCTTTTGAGCTGGTGGTAGGCCCCCAGGTTGGATAGTGGTCAAATACGGGCTTCGGGCCTACCTAAACAATATAAAAAAGATAAGTACCTACCTATTTACTTATTGGGTATAGCTTATAGTCCGTGAGCCAGATAGTATATTTTGTCAGTCATTTCCTCTCAAGAAACTCGTGAAATGCTTCAGAGAGTTGTATTAAACAGCATGGTGAGGCTGCCGCTGTCCCACCCACCCACGGAGTGGCAGCTGACGTTCACCATGCTGTTTAATACAACTCTCTGAAGCATTTCACGAGTTATCGCATGAGAGGAAATTGGTTCGAAAAACCTGTTGCTGGCTCACGGACTATTATACTTATTATGCAGCTGTTAAAAATGCCAACTATCCATACAAGTGCAAGTAATGAGAAAAAATATTACTTACCCAAAGACATTTCGTATGCCTTCTTGTTTCCGTCAACACCACATCTAGACTATCACTTATATAAAATAATAATAATAAAGTTTATACAATGTTAGTAACAAAATAGCTTAGCCAATGTTAGTACTTAATAATTAAAACAGATCGGGTTGTTAGTCAAAACGAATTTAAATTTGAACTATTTACAAAAACTCTGAAAATCGATCGGAAAACATGGAGTTTTTCCTATTCGTTGCCAAGGATACCGGATCAAAACATTTCTTTACTTAGGCGCCAACAGAAATTGATACGCGGTATAACGGAGTTATAGCACCTACTACGACAACAGTAACTTTGTTGCATTTAAGTGTTAAAAAAGCCTCAGAATTAGGGTGACCAGATCTGATTTCCGGTTTGAAGGGACAACTGCATTGAAAATACGGGATTCGAGGTTAAAATACAGGACAGGCCGTTTTTTTATTTAAAGTCAACATTAAATTTTTTTCATTACTAAAATTTGGCATAGTCAATTAAATAACATATACAATTGCTAAATTTCTTAATGAAAGACTTTAAAAAACAATATTAAATATTTAAAAACACAACAATTTTTATATTATCTGGAAAGGAAAATGTGGAAAAATCAACTAAATAACCTAAACAAACTCGGACTTTTTTTAATGAAAGATAATAAAATAAATATTTTAAAATATAACAATTTATAAATTTGTTGGATAAGAAAATGTGGTGGTGGTAACACTATCACACTCACCCACGTCATTCGATCGAATAATATGCGTTCGCGCAGATCGCGTGGTATTCACCACTGTGAGTGAGAAAATAAATATTATTCGAACAGGTATTTCTATCATTAAATGCCATTGAATCATAAAATTACGGGACAATGTACTGTCCCGTATTGGTTTTGGCCAAATTACGGGACAATGAAAAATTCGTGCTTGAAATACGGGACATCTGGTCACCCTACTCAGAATGGTAGCTGAGAGATAGTTGGCGAAATAGTATATAATTTGTTGTTGAGTATCCTGCATTAAGTTCAGTATCCTGTTATCTAATTGCGTAAAACACATTTTCGTAAACGATATAATCGTTCTAAGTTCTAACTAATAATGTGACTAAGTAATTTTGTAACTTATTAAACTATGGCATAGCTTTTATCGCGGGCTTTGAGCGCGGCGACCGAATCAAGAAATTCCGTAACGTAACGAAAATAAAACCTAATACCCCCACTCCGCCTACCATGTAATGACGGTTCCCATGACAACGTGATGTTGTCATGGGAACGTAATTTTTGTTTTATGTCATCACGTCATCATCCCAAGTGTAGCGTTGACAAATAGGAAGTATGGAGGTTACAAATGCTATGCAATAGCTTTAACGCGGCAGTCCCAGAGTGCCACACGTTTTTTTTTCGTAAACAATTTTGCGTAGTTTGTATTTTGACAGTTCAATAACATACATTGCGTTATTTACGTTGTTGAGATTTTTTTTTAAACTTACGACGTAATGGATTAGCAATCAGTTTCAAAATGATTCAGATTGTGGTTGATCGTGTATTACGCAATTAGGGTGCAGCTTAGTATGCGACATTCAATGAGTTAAAAAAACCGGCCAAGTGCATGTCGGACAATGAAGGGTTCCGTAGTTGGGATGAATTTATCCCAAAAACAAACTTAACTTTGTAGTTGAAAAATATGTTCTCCCATACGGAATGTATGGGAAAACATGTTTTTGCAACTGCAAAGTTAAGTTAGTCGATTATTACTCGTTAACCTATAGAGCCTACTTAGCTGTGATAGTTTTCCTTTTAATTTCGTTATATAAACTACTGTTGTGATTTTTTTCACACACCCAAAACCAACCATTTAGCCAGCAGGGGGGGGGGGACGACGACACTTGACTCTAACAAAAATTAACACTTTAAAGCTTAATATTTCGCAAACGAATCCCTGAATCCAAAAATAGTTTTCACAAACTCACAATATTTTTGAAGGACCTTTCCAATGATACCCCTCACCATGGGGTAAAAAAATAAAAAAATAAAACATCACCACTTTACGTGTATGAGAGGTACCCTAAAAAAAATGTTTTTCATAATTTTGTTTTACCACTTTATCGGCGTAATTAATATGTATACCTATGCCAAATTACAGCTTTCTAGTACTAAGGGTCTCGGAGCTAGACCGCGGACAGACAGACAGACAGTCAGACAGATAGACAGACAGACAGACAGACGGACATGACGAAACTATAAGGGTTCCTTGTTTACTACGGAACCCTAAAAAAGAGGCATAACCTCGGAATGAGAGAAAATAAGTTGGAAAATCGTAAACATCTTCATTTTAGCGTTCTAAAAGTTGTCTCAAAAGTCTTATAAAATCTCGTGTCTGCGTCGTAAGTTATTGAAATTCAAAGGTCACAAAAATTGTTTTTTGCGATTATCTAGTTTTATATAGCTCCAATGATAAAATTGTAGAGCATAAAATGTGCGACAAATTTTGTTTTAAACATTTTTTCATGCGCTCAACCGTTTTTGAGATATAATAGCACAGATAATATAATACTACGCCATAGACAAACTGTAATGCAGGGTCAATCTCGGTGAATAATATCTTGTATAAAATCATTAAAATATCATCATCACGCAGACACGAGATTTTATAAGACTTTTAAAAAACTTTTAGAAAGGTAAAATGAAGGTGTCTTTAGAAAGAAAGAAAGAAAGAAAGCTTACTTTGTATGTTCAGTAGAAAAATGTTTTGCAAGTAAATTAATTATAATAACAGTTAGAAGCGGATTTCCTGGATTCTCGATTTTTCATTACTAGCGAACGTCACGCGGTTTCACCCGCGTAGTTCCCGTTCCCGTGGGAGTACGGGGATAAAATATAGCCTGTGTTACTCGCTGATAATGTAGCTATCCATTGCTGAAAGAATTTTTCAAATCGGTCCAGTAGTTTTTAAGTTTATTCGTTACATACAAAAATTCAAAAGTACTAATCTTTCCTCTTTATAATATTAGTATAGATTATAATAATGGAATGTACTGCCTCGGTGGTCTAGTGGTCGCAGGCGCTATAGTTGAACAGGAGGTCCTGGGTTATATTTATGATGCAATAATAATAATATCTACATATACTTACCTAGTTTTCGATCACATACTCGAAAACATAGCTTCACATCATGAAAAACCGGAAAACAGTTATTCAAAATGGTTTTTTATTGTTTTGAAAACTATTTGTACCGTATTTTATTCAAAAAATGTCATGAAACCATAAAACTCTCCCTAAAATCATCACATCCATCCACACATCAGCAACGCAACGTCAGTTAAGAGACAACGTGACAAAAATATAATTATGTCACAAAGTAGCTAGCCAGTATTTTTATTAAGAAGGTTACAATATGATACTTGATGGTACCTTTAAATAAGCCGTCTTTTGCAACGCCCCTCCCATTTCCTAGTATAGCTCTATAGCTGTTCTGCGTGTTGTGTTCTTGCATTGGGCCCTCTGTTAGTTATAACCATGTTACGATAGCCGCCCGTGGCGTACGTGTTTTACGCTGCGTTTTGTGCGCGCAATAAAATTGTATGAATTTAGCGTGCGCGTATGGACGCAAGTTCCTTTTTTACTATTTTTCCTTGTCATTTTCCCTGCAGCAGTACTTAATAAACTTTAAAAAAACACAGTTATACTGAACATGTTGAGGGTTCAAAAGTTACAACAAAATGTGGAAACATTGTTGCGTTTGACGAGTGTCCAACGCACCAAGAGCGCGCCCCCAAAACGCAGCGTAAGTACTAGTGATGTGCCGGATATCCGTATCCGTATCCGCGGATATCCGAGGGAGAAAAAAGATCTGTATCCGTACCTATGCGTTACTTTTTGGTGAATCTTGAACGGATCTTTTATAATAATACGTTTCATTACGTATATAAAATAAAGATAGGTATGTAGCAATTAAATACTGTTAACTTCTATCCAGATTAGTAAAAAAAATTATTAGTTATATTTATTTTAATTCAAGTAGTGAGATAGTTGTGCTATGCTAATTGAAATAATTATGTGAGTTAACACATCAATTAAAACTACATATTATACATAGTTTTCAAGAACTTAAAAAAATATACGTCGTACATATATTGAATACTAGCTGCGCCCCGCGGTTTCACCCGCATAAGTCTCGATCCCGTGGGAAAAAAAAAAGTATCCTATGTTCTTTTCCAGGGCATCATCTATATATGTGCCAAATTTCATCCAAATCCGTTCAGCCGTTTTAGCGTGAAGGCGTAACAAACAAACTTACTTTCGCATTTATAATATTAAGGATAATGGTAAATTGTATTTCAAAAAGAGTAACTTGGCAGCTTTGTCCCCAAAAGTCAGTTACGATGAGGATCATAAATAATTCCTGCTGAACTTGAAGAAAGTTGAGATCGTATCCGTATCCGCGGATCTAGACCCTTATGATCCGTATCCGTATCCGCGAATCACATTTTTTAACGATCCGGCACATCACTAATTTCAATCAGTCACTAAATAATTTTAAAAAAACAACCGTCTTCCAAAAAAAAGACTACTAAGTGAAACAACAACACTACAAGACTACAAAGTGAAGGAATAACAAGTAACAAAATTATCCCGAAATTTAAAATTCACAAGCGCTGGCGGAATAACTTACAGGCAACATGTAGATTATTGTATACTTATTTTATTTTTATATCTTACTAGCTTTTGCCCGCGGCTTCGCCCGCGTGAATGTCGAAAAATATCCCACGGGAACGTACTACCGGGATTACATACCTAATAGCCGAGGAAAGGTCATTGACTAATACCGCTGCGGCCCGCGTTGCCGTTAACCATAATTATGTAGTTACGCGTAATTTTGAAACTGTGATATCTTTTAAACTATTCACATAAATAAATGATATGATGTCAAGGCATATTCTAAATTAAATGGCTAATTTAAAATCCGTTCGATAGTTTTTGAGTTTATCGCGTTCAGTCAGACAGACAGACAGACGCGGCGGGGGACTTTGTTTTATAATATGTACGGATAAGGATTTATATCTCATTGTATGCTGCATCGGTCGATGTCATAACGTCAACGCCGGCTGTCGTTGAAAACCAGCGCTGAGGCTCTGTCTCGCATAGGGTCGCAGCATTATACTGAGCGATAGCCGTTTTGTGTGGATGTGATCATGTGACGCATATTTTCCCCCAACTTGTTCTTTTTTGTTTTGTGTTCTTGCTTTGCGTCATGTTTACCGCAAATAAACGTAATTTCTTTATTTTATTTTCTTTAGACAGTGGCAAAAATCGTTAGACCGCGCACGGTAGCACGCTACTAGCATTAGCAGTCGCGGACTCGCGGCACTCGAAACTACTTTTGTCCATACCCGTATTCTTCTCGGTAAATTTTTATCCATTTTTGAAAAAAATAGGTACTAAAAACAAAAAAAAAAAAAACAGTGGCACTCCGGGAGTGCCTATAGAAGTGAAAACTTGAAAAAAATCGGCACCGCGGTAATCAACACGTTGATGTCTATTGATCTTTTACTTTGTTATATAATAAAGAATTGAGTTGTGAGTATTGAGTCTTTTACTCCACGCACCGCGGTAATCAACGCGTTGATGTCTTTTGGTGTCGGGAAAGTGTCGCGAAATCAATGGTTTAGTCTGGTCCCATCTTAAAAATGCCCAACGCATCTAAAGAAGTTTTCACTTCAAAAAATTTTATAGAACATCACGAACAGTTGAAATAACAAAAATTATGGAAAATATTATTTCCGGCCGAGAGCCAAAAGAAAAAAGGGTTAACCCACAGACTACAATTATTTAGCCCACGTCCGCACGGATGTCAAAATATCGCAGCGGGATTTTTTCGAACATTGGATTTTCAACGCTCCTGCTTAGCACTGAGAGAGGAGAGAGCCTTTACTTTTTAAACAAGTTGCATACAAGTTGATATAACTAGCTGTCATTAGAACGCGTTCCAGATTGTAAATAAGCACAAAGCAAGCCTGGATTCTTGTATTTGACACAGTCAGTGTCAAAATTGACAAGGAAAAACAAAAAACCTTCAATGTTTCAAACATTCAAACATCAATTTAAACAAACGCATGGGAATGGGGCATGGGAGTTGGGAGCTTATAAAACATTTACTTGGGCGGGAATTTGGAAACAAACAAGTTATACAAATAAACGTGTTGATTTGATGCTTGTTTTGTGCTCATTGCTCAATCAAAAATTTGAAATTTTGTTTGATAATCAAAGACATAGTGCATTGTGCGGAAAGTGATGTGTGCATTTTTCTTGGTCTGAGGATTTTCTCAAAAAGATGGAAAAGCATAAAGTTGTTTTATTTTACGATCTATGCAGGCTTTGCCTTGAAAACCCTGGCGCAGATGATATGTTTACAAAAACAGACCTAGCTCATGATATATTTCTTTGTACAGGTGTTAATGTACGTATCTACTAATCATTTTTTTTTTTGCGTAGAAATCGCCGTTAGATCGCATATCTCGGTCAGTGGCTCGTCTTCTTTCTGAACTGTGTAAATGATAAATTGAATTCTTACAGGTTGTTAGCGAAGATAATTTGCCCCGGAAAATATGCTTTCAATGTTTAGAAACTGTCGTAAACGCGAAGCAGTTGCGAGTGCTGGCTACAGCAAATGATAGACATCTGAAGTCCCTGTTTAATAACGATGAAACATTTACTATAGGGTTCCGTAAAACAGATCAGGTATTGTGTTTTTTTTTTATGTAACCAAAACCATACAGAAACTACTTGGTTGTAATTTTTGACTCACATAACATCACACCTGTTTTCTACAAAGGGTTATCTAGACTCTAGATAATCCTCTAGATTCTAGAGGCAGGGACTGAAACCGGTATGAACAATATGCATATTTTTTCAGTTAGAACATTTATATTTTTTACAGGCATTTTTAAAGGTTACCTTAGATTGAATACAACCAGTATTAATACCGGTTACAGAAATAAAAATTACCTCTTATCTTACACGTGCCATCAGCATTAGTCAAAGGTCACGCATCGCCTGTTTGTGTAACCGGTATTAAAACGGTAACTTATATGAGGTACCATGTTTCTTCTTGGCTACCCAGATAGCCTTAGTCGTAGAAGCCGAAATTCTTCAATACCTGTACCGTAATTTATAAAGGTTTTCGGTCCCTGTCAAGAGGTGTACCTTAGTCTTTAGTACACCCACGATAATGGTCTACTAGTATTATTGTGGAGGACTTGTTATTTACTTAAATGTTTTTAAAATAATAATTATCTCATTTGCCATAAACATGTATTTTATTTATTTATCCATAACGAGGAAGTTCTTGGCTTGCATCTCAACTGATGGTAAGTGATGATCAGACCGAAGGTGGAAGTGAGCTTCACCTGGAATCCTCAACCACAGAGGATCTGTCTATCTTACCTCTAACTGCGGTAACGCAACGATGCTGTTAACATTACATACATACACTTATGTTATGTTACATAAACCAGTAGACCCGGCAGACGTTGTCCTGTCCAAACAGCGCCCCTACCAGGTCCAATTGTATTTTCAAACCATCCATGAACCCACTCAAATATACACACAAAATTTCATCCAAATTGGTCCAGCCGTTTAGGAGGAGTTAGGTGACAAACATTTACAGAAGAATTACATAAATAAAAATAAATCACCATCCTTTCAGAACCAGAAAGAAGGAAACACAATTTCAAGGAAAAGCAGCACAGATTCAGACAGAACTGTTAAACTGGAGATAGTAGAACATTTTAATAATTCTCCTGAAAATGAAAGTCAATCAAAGAAGAGGAAAACATCAGATTCCTCTGAACAAGTAAGTACTGCTCTACTAGTGTAGTTCTTCACCTACACTAATATAATAAAGAGAAAAGATTTGTATTTTTGTTTGTAGTGAATAAACTCAAAAACTAACTGATCATTTTTAAAAATTCTTTCATTTAAAGAAAGCTACATTATCAGTGGGCTGTATTTCATCGACTTCTTGGGGGCGGTGCTTGGGGGAGGCCTATGTCCAGCAGTGGACGTCTTTCGGCTGAAATGATGATGAATGGTAATAAATAACTAAAACAAACAAAACATTTTTTGAGTGGTACAGTCTATTGCAGAATAAAGTATGGAACTATGGATGTTGTTTTTAGTTTTAAGAGCGTTTACGCCATCCGCGCGCTGTTTAGCTCAAAAACAGTACTTTTCGATCCAGTTAATATCCATCAAACATTATTTTAAAAACATATTAATTACTAATCATTTTAGGAAATATTGTTGTCTAAACACTTAGTTAGGAAAAATTTTAGATTATTAGAGTATTTGTGAATTATATCAAGATTACTGAACAGAGGTTTTGTTAATTTTACTTCGAGCGTCAACTTTGACGCTTAAAATATCTTAAATCACTGATCACCCTAACAAACAATATTTTTTATCTAACTGCAAAGATTCTTTGGAAAAAAGTTAGTTAAAAGAAATTTTCAGTTTAGGTTCCCTACATGAGAAATAAAAATCCAAACAATGCGAAATTATAATGAAATTTTGGTAAATAAAATGTTTTTTTTTACCAATATATCTTCCTTAATTTAATATAATAAAAGGTTACTGTAATAGAAAAACATCTTCTTAAAAATTTGCAATCAAAATTTTTAACTATATGAGTTTGGTTATTTTTCTAGAATTTTTTTAAAACTACTCTAAAATTACTATAAAACTCCACGCGCAAACCGTTTCAAATTAGTCCGCCGTGAGGCCTTTCAGAGAGTGGACGTGTCGCTCGGCGCTCTGCCTGACCGCTGTTGACCTTTGTCGTGCGTACAACGATAATGCACGAATATAGCATGATCGCCACATCTTAGTACTTTAGTAAGTAAAATATTTTATTGAAGTGAAAACTAATTTAGGGTGCTAAAGTCGATATCGGTGCCGATTCTCTTGTCACAAATGCCTTCTGTTGTCACAAATGACTAGACAAAAAATCACCATTTAGTTTGGGTAGTAATAAAAGTTCCGAAAAAAGTTAAAATATGAGCATACTTAAAATTTGAAATTTACTGCTATAAATGCTAATTTTCCGATAGCTTATATGCGATTACAAATAAAGAAAGGACCGAATAAAATACTGAAAATTCCGAAAAATCAATACAGCATTTGCTGACGTAATAATTTTCAAACAAACAAACAAGCATACACCAAAGTATTAACTCAGTGCCATCTTAGGCCCGTATTACAGAACGACACTCAATACTCGAGCATTACTTAAAACTAGTTTCAACCAATCAAATGGCTTGAATCTAGTTTTAAGTAATGCTTGGGTATTGAGTGACGTTCTGTAATACGGGCCTTAGTGCAAGATGACACTGAGTTAATATTTTAGTGAAAATGGCAATTTTGCTATTCTGAATTTGACGTTTTTCATGAAAAATTTTGTTTGCCTAACTAAATCTGACTACTTTTAATCGCCATTAAAAAGTATGGAATTAAATTAGTTGTCATGAACTAAAATTCATACCCACACCTTGACTTCAGCTGCAAAAATAGTACTGTATCTTTTTTTCTTTTCTTTTGCTTATATTTCGAAAATGGTGTGATCTATCGCAAAAGTAATGAAAATTTCGACCCCCTTTATAATGCCCATAAACCCATAAAACTCAACATATAGGTAATAATTTTTCATGGTCTCCATACAAAAAGTGAAAAATTCTATATAAAACACGGCTGCTTCGTGAGGTTCCTGTTCAGGATAAGGCGGGAGGAAACATCCGGGTGTCACCATTGTGTGGATCGGCCTGAGGACATGGCAGAGCATACGGTGGAGGTCTGCCCGGCTTGGGCGGAGCAACACCGTGTCTTCGTTGAGGTGTTTGGCGGCGGTGATCTCTCGCGTCCGGCCCTGGTTCAGGCCATGGTACGGAGCGAGAAGAAATGGCAGGCCGTCACCTCCTTCTGCGAAGCGGTAATGCTCGCGAAGGAGGAGGCGGAACGCGTGAGGGAGAGGCAAATTTCGCGCCTTCACGCCCCTAACCACCGCAGGAGGAGACACCCGGGGCGGGAATCGCGAGCCAATTCCAGCAATGGGTAGCTCGCCGTCCGATAAGGACCAAGCCCGGGTCGGCGGCGCGTTGTGTTCCACGCGCGCCTCAACGAGATGTCAGCAGAATTGACGGGGTCCGCTTGGGCCAATGCCTGCCGGGGGTTCGAAGAAAACCGATAGGGAAATCGTGGCCCCCGGCAACAGGGCAACCGAAAGAACACGGGTGGGTTTTACTCAGTAAGAGTCTGACACGCCCTCCCGCTCCGCCCAGAGCGGGAGAATTTATCATGGGTGTCGTTTTCATATACCCCGTTTACATTCAGCTCACTTCCACAGCAATGAGCAGGAAAGTGGGCAGGATGAGTATGTAAACACGATACTTCTCATACTGCTGCCACTGCTACTCGCGTTGCCCTACGCTCCCCAAATGAGTGGTTTTTTTATGCGGAAGTCAAAGAACGAGCAGCACGAGTGGCAGGGCGTGTTTACGTTCAGCTCCGCAGCTCACTTCTTACCGAGCGCCTGGACGAATCGGACGTGCGTGCCGCCTATTTATACGATCTATGAAAATGCCCTTCGAGTGGAATAATAAAAACACTATAACATATTTGGAACTATTGGAATCCAAAAAAAGTATGTAGGATTTAAATGACAAAAACCACAAATTAAAACTAAGTTCACGACGTCTGGACACGTAGCATGACCACAATAGAAACGGGTTTTGTCGACGGAAGAATAGACAAAATGACAGATTGTGATTGTTTATCTGTCATTTTGGCTATTGTTCTATTATCTATGGTGGTCATGCTACGCGTGCTGGAAGAGAATTAGTGAAGCTTTAGAAGATACTCCTTCCTATTGACGAATTGAAATCAAAGAAGTCACTGATGGTCACGTTTAGGCCTCTTTTGAAAATAAAAATTCATCTAGCCGATCTGTACCCCAATAATTGCGTAATAGAAAAGAGGACCACGCTCGAGGTTTGCCAGAGAGCTATGGAACGGAGTATTCTTGGTATTAAACTTGTGGACCGGGTTAAGAATACAACAATCCGTTCCATCACTAAAATATCTGATGTCACTCGGAAAGCTGCCACGCTTAAATGGAATTGGGCTGGACACATCTGCCGCATGTCAAACGATCAATGGGCCAAACTTACGACCCAGTGGGTCCCGCTTAATGGCAAACGACATCGCGGCAGGCCCAGACGGAGATGGCGGGATGAGCTGGACTCATTTAAGAAAGATTGGTTCTTGGAAGCTCTAGACAGAGAGAGGTGGAAAGAGGGTAGGGAGGCCTTTGCCCAGCAGTGGGACAATAAAGGCTAAGAAAAAAAAAAATAGCGTAATGCACGATCAATCACAATTGTTTTGATTTGAAACAGATTGCTAATCCATTGCTTCATAAGTTGGAGTAAAAATCTGCTCAATAACGTAAATAATGCAATGAATGTTGTTGAACTGTCAAAATGAAATAAATTTGTTATAATCGTTTATGAAAATAAGTTACGCAATTAGGGTACCTACTGGAGCAGATGCAGACGATATATTTCATCCGATATGGTTTGTATTCGATGTTATGGAGAGGATCCACCATCTTCTATGAAGATAATTTTTTTTTTTTTTTTTAAATAAAGAACATATTATGTATTGTGTTTTCTACACAGCGACGCTGTAATTATTTCGACGTCTACCATTGTTGAAAGTCGAAAGCGATATGAGTGGTAGGGCAGTTCTTTCGATCCTACTACGGCAGTATTTAGAGAATTATGGCTGGCAGCGCGAACAGTAGCGGCAGGGGCAGAATGTAAATGAGGCATTAGTTTTTGAGGGTTTTAAAGTCGATAGTGAGGTCAAAATGTAAATCCAAGATGGCGGCTGCGAAAATTTTGTTTTTGTTTTAAATGATACGTGAGAAGGAACTTTATTCCTGAGTGGGTTCTCACAAACGCACACGTTTTTTTTTCAGGTGAAAGCTTCTTTAGGCGCGATGAGCGATTATTGGTATAGGAAAATCTTATGGGTTTGCGACACCGACATGCTAATATTAACAGTACCCATAATGTAACTATGAGTATGACATGTTGCGCTTGTTGTTACTCGGAGTGATAATAAGATAAGATGTTTAAAAGAAATAAATATGATTCATCAAATTGTTATGCCTAATATAAAATAAACACGAAAAGAAGCGTATAAATATGTAAACTGTTCCAATAAAATATTGTAAAATTATTTATTTAATTCGTTTTTTTAATAATATTAATCATAGGTGTAACAATAAATTGAAGTTGGATTTAAATTCCAATTAAATATTTACTAAAAGAATTATTGCTCTAAATCGAACGGATCAACGTGTGTTAGTCTGACTATAAAGATAGCGAACGCGCCAACTCTACGCACACATGTACGCGCGCTTCTGTGTGAGTGAATTTTGCGAAGAATTTACCTAAACTTGACTTCCCGCGCTAGACGTAAACGCTCTTAAGTTAGGTCCAAGTTTATACTTTATTCCGCGCCAATCACATCGTTTCTAGTTCAAGTTCCATTACTTTGTATTGTAGGTACATAGGTAATTATTGCATTATCATAATTTAATTTGCTGACATGGATATCCGATGTCAGTTTTCGATAAGTATTCAAATTGTCTAAAGCTTTTTTGCAAGAAATCATTTTGTCCATTCTATAACCTTAGAATTTAAAAATTGAAACTTAACACCAGGTTCATATTTTTTAAATTTCAGAGTAAATCTGAAGAAAAGAAGACAATATCAGTAAGAAAAGATTTGTTTAATTCTTCGGGAGCTGTGGTAAGTGCATCCTAAATTCCTGATATCTCTTAATGGGTGTGACATTCTACCTATTAGAATGGTAACTTAATTTGCCGAAATTAAACTTATTTTCCCGAAATAAATGCCCAAACCCACGAATGCCTCCACATTGCATGTACCTTCCTTTTAAGAAAGTCCTTTTAAGAATGGCATATTTCGAGACTAATTCGTATTTCCTGTTCTCTTGTGTCAGTACAAGCTATCATGTAACATATCGTCGCCTCTACGGAAAACTTGCGAATCTGTAGAAAATACATTTTAGCCGACGTTCGCACGGACGTAATAAAATCGCGCACTGGATTTTGAACTCTCGGTGTTAAGCCGAGGGTTGAAAATCCAACGCGCTGAGACGCATTCTCGTCCCAACGCGTTGAAAAAACACACTTGGATTTTCAATTCTCGGCGCTAAGCAGAGCGTTGAAAATCTAGTGCACGAAAAAAAAATCGCTGCGATTTTATTACGTCCGTGCGTACGTCGGCTTACAGGGGAGCGTTTTGAAAGCAAACATCAATGATAACTTTTTTTTTGTAACAGGTGTAGAGGTTCCGCGGTACATTTGGTTCTCAAAATGGTACTTTTTTTAAATATTATCAACGGATTGTCAATATTTTGCAAGGATCAAAAATAAATGCACATTCGAAACTTTGTATCATCCATCATACAAAGAAGTTAATAGATAGTTATTCATACCCTGGCAAACTTAAGAAAGTGGTATTTTCATTACTAAATAATACTAACATGGTCTTCTTTTATTTTAAATTTACTACGCTAAAACACCCTATATGAATTTCGTAAGTTTACTATGGGTGTACCGCCAAGGGACCGGCGTCTCTCATGAGAGACGGCTCACCCACGCGGCTTAAATCTCTATTAGTATTAGTTGTAATGGTTATTTTTGTCTGAATTTTTTTTCGTCTATGGTCGGATAGATAGTCTCGTCAAATAAATCGACTAAAAGCAAAAATATAAATGGACAACATTTAAAAAAAATGTTGAAAATGAGTTTCCCGCCCGGTCAAAATGTCGGTCAAACGTCACACCCGGGTGAGCGCGCGTTCGCTGTAATAATTCGTTTTTTAATGGTTTTTGTGTGTAAATCGTCGGAAAGTGGTGATATTTTCATTTTGAAGTAAATATTACATCGTTTTAGATAATATTCGCACTAAATAACATTATATTATACCTATTTTGACCCAACCAAAAAAAGTGTAAATAAACGTGAAGGAGAAAGTTCACATAAAAGTGAAAGTTGTGATATTTTGTGAGTTTTCTGTATTGATCTGATCGGTAAGTGTTTTATTTCTTTTCTATAATAAATTGTTCATCGTTTTAGACAAAATTTAGACAAAAATATAAATAAAAAATATTTTTTTGGTACGGAGAAAGTTATGAAAGCACTAGAAATTCTAGATCAGCAAAAATCTAGATTTTTTGAATTTTTTTGAAATAAATTTGGTCTCTAAAAACGCTTTTATTAGATAACTTATCTATCCATAATGTACCCTGCAAAATTTCGTGTGAATTGGTACGGTAGTTTTATTAGAAATCGTAAAAACATTAGAACATAGAAAACACAAAAAAACGGGTAATAAAGATTAGTAAACGTTGATAACAAAGACTGTAACCATTTACAATGTATTTAGAGATACATTGTAATGTACGTCTAAAGTGTTTTTATGTTTTTTGCTACTCGAATAGATTACTATTCGAGTAGCAAAAAACATAAAAACACTTTAGACGTTATTATGAAATTATGATTTACGACCGCACTTGAATAAACAAAAGCATCGGGGCTTTTGTTTATTCAAGTGCGGTCGTAAATCTGTCACGGCGCGGACCGCCCGCCGCGCCTGAGCGGTTAACATAAAACGCAGTTTCGATCAATTTGAATTCTGGAACCGTCAGAGATAAAAATTCGTAAATTTTCCACGGTGTACCACATTAAGTAAGGTTTTTCATCAAAATGTCGATTTCATTAAAACTGCAGATTTGTAAGTTTGCCGTGGAGCTGACGATATAACTTCCACGATGCATTAAAATGCAAAGTAAGAAAATACAATTTTATTTATTGCAGACTTCGTCGACTAAAGATGCTGTCATTACATCTGTAAAGCAGAATTTGAAAGTAAAAATAAAAAGATTTAAAACAGAAACCGATGATTGTTTTCAATATGTATGCGACGTAAGTGTAGTTATTATAACATTAGTAAAACTATTACATTTTGATGGCAGTAGTTACAGAAT
This sequence comes from Agrochola lychnidis, assembly GCA_963680765.1. Lineage (NCBI taxonomy): Eukaryota > Metazoa > Arthropoda > Insecta > Lepidoptera > Noctuidae > Agrochola > Agrochola lychnidis. Next base: position 7,168,646 of record OY796868.1, on the reverse strand, counting down.
AAATCAATTATTTTTACAGGTTTGTCAAAAGAAGTTTAATGCTTGGAAAAAGTATTACTTGCATCAAAAAACACACAATAGGAATATAATGTGTCCATTGGATATTTGCGGAAAGAAGTTTGCGACTAAAGGAGACCTCGAGAAGCATGTGCGGACACACACGGGCGAGAGACCCTTCAGCTGTGACCGCTGCGACAAACGATTCGCGCAACGAGGCTCGCTCAAGTCGCATAGACTAACTGTGCATGCACAAAGTGCAACCCCTGAAAAAAGCTGAGAAGAGTTAATGACTTCTACTAGTTGTTGCATTGTGCAATTTTAACGAGCGCGTGTCAATTAACGGCCTAACCAATACCATATTGTCAGTAAAAAAAGACAGATCGCTATTGATGGTAGACAGGACAGTATAATTCGATCTGTCATTGTGTCACATTCCATAGTATTCCTAGTCTCTGACAATTATTGGGACGTTAAAACCATAGATAGATAAGGTTTTTCTATCTCCAGTATGCCAAAATTGGTGATAGATACGTTATTAGGTTCGGCCGTGAGCCAATGACGTAAAAGTATAATGACGCGCGACGCTGAGTCTAGTCGAATGTCGAACCTAAAAGCCTACTAGAGACTAACTAAACTCTAAGTAGTATTCTTAAGACTAGAGTTGGCCCTCAAAAGAGAAGTGGACTCTTAAATAAAAGATGAAGACTTATAATACCAGGACCTGGATCTTGCCAGGATTTCTGGAAGTGTTTGATCTGTTACAGTGTAACAGTATTATCTCAACCATTTGGTTGGCTATTGTTATTAAATCGTTTTATTATTTAAGCATAATAATGTTGTTGATTGACTTATTAATACAATGTCATCATTGGAATCTCCAGCATAATATTTTTATACGTTTGTATTAACTTGCTTTAGATCAGCCCCGGATCAAGGGGGGGGGGGGGGGCAAACTGGGGCATGTGCAAGGGGCGCCAAATTCAAGCTTAGCAAACAAGTGCACCACCCAGCACACCGCAACTTTGCAATAAATGTCTCATTTATTCCAAAGTTGCGGTGTAGCACATAATGTAATCTTTCTTTTTTACAATAGTTTTGACGCCCCTGTTGGATTGGCGCATTATCGATCGATATTTTTTGTTTTTACATATTGCTGTCAAAATTTTCATTTTGAGATATTTGAATTTCGCAGGCTAACTTAGCGCTTCCCCATAAAAGATTGGCGGGGGGCGGCAGACGGCAGTATTTGCCTCGCTTCAATAAAAATCTAGATCCGGGGCTGCTTAAGATAACTGGCAAAACTTACTTAATCTATTAAATTATTATCAGGTATCTAGGTATTTATTATACATACCATTATCATGTTAAGTGAGGCCCTCGTCGCTAAATAATAAGGAAGCCGGCCCCAACATAGTTGGGAGAAGGCTAGGCAGATATCATGTTAAGTTTTTTTTAAAGAACGCACTTATTAAATATATATTATTTTTTCTATTTTGAATTACCATTCAGGATAGAAATATTAATCCTGCGTTCCGAAATGCGCTAAAAGTGACCAAATTTAATAGTCACAATTATTACTCAATAGCCAATATATTTTGTGACTATTTAATTTGGTCGGATTCGCGATATTATCACTTATGGCGTTTCCGAATGCATTCGGAAACGCCTTAGTGTTTTAATAAAACAAAATCTTTAAAATAAATTGTTTTTATTTGATACAGTAATTACATAAATAGGATAAGTATTTACATATATCTATCTTACATTACAATAACATGTTAGGCCTTTAAATAATAGACATACTTCACTATACTTTTATAATATGCAATAATAAAAGCAACAATATTTTGGTACTAATATCTCGAAAACAGTCATATTTTATGTAACATCTTCACATTACAAGAGGAATGAAAGTTATTAGGCTAAGCGTATGCTGAAACGCAGGTGACTCAGCACAGTACAGTACATATTTTGCAGGGTAGGGCAGGCGAGGCAGAGATAGGCCGCGAACGCATGCTGCGACGCCGCTACACAGACACGTTCGTGTCCTAGCTAGTACAAACAATGTAATTGAAACATCAGTGGTAAAAAACAAGTGACGACCTGCACGCATCGCGCAGAAATTGTGCCGGCTCTACGAGACGCAGAGCAGGACAGACATATGTCTGCGTCGCACGTACCTGCGCCGCAGCGTTCGCAGCTGTCAGTACGTTCATGCATTACAAAATTGCTCTGCCCTGCGCTGCGTGGACCTGCGTCTCAGCATACGCTTAGCCTTATGGTAACGGGCAGAGCCGTATGAGCTTCGTTCGCACTAGGGCACGATAAGCATAACAAAAGATGTCTCGGTCACAGAATAAGTAAGCAGCAGTATTATATCTCGGCAGTGACCTTGAAATAATTACGGCCGCTCGGTAGATAAACCTTCCGCGTCTGTGCGTAACTACCGCGCACTTGATACTGTTGCGTACTGATATACACTGACATTTCGAAACGCGTCGTTTTGACCGTTTTCTATGAAGATAGAATACTGTAGGTACTTATACTGTGTCTCGGTCGGCACCGTTTTGTGTCGTAGTGCAAACAACACAAGAAAATTAAATAAACATCTATGAATATGTGGTTGTGTAGAGATACGCCAGATATTCAGAGATGGCGAGATAGATGGAGAAACGCAAAACAGAAAACACCAAAATTTTGTTACACAGTAACCAATATAATTATGTTGACAAAAGATTGTCAATTTTTTACATTGAAGCATGAAACTCATTAAATTCTTACAATATACTTTTACAAATATCATTGTTGATGACATCTATTAATTTACTAAAAAAATTTTTTCTTCAAAGTATCATTTTAATAATGTAGTAAATTGTATATTATTAGGACAGGAAATAATTTAGTGTAGTGATGCAACGAATACGAATACGAATATTCGTATTCGCCGAATAGTAGACATTTACCGAATATTCGTATTCGGCGAATACTAATACGAATATTTAAAAATTAATATGTTTGTACGCAAATCTAATTACTGGTAGACTTGGAAAACGCGCGTCGTCGGCACGTAAAAATACGACGTGTGCAAGGGCCTTAATCGCAACGCCGACGCAACGGGGGACTCGGCCATAGTTTATACAGTGCCGCGGCCCGGGAGTTTTCCTATCATTACGAACCATGGATTGATTGATTCATTCATTCCTTTCATTTCATTTGTCAGTCGAAAGCACAAGTCAAGCAAGAGAGTATTGTTTAATTTATTTTCTGAGGTTGCTGCGAAGTGAAAGAAGTTGAAGTTGAATAGAAAATGTCTTCTCGTAAACGAGATCAAAGTGACATATGGAAACACTTCGATAAATTACCAAGTAAGTCCTAAGTAACTTAGACGAACGTTAGTAATGGCTGCGTCTATGTAGTACTAGACTATTAGTCTTTTATTACCATGGAGAGATATTCGTATTCGTATACGCCGAATAGTAGGTTTGATATTCGTATTCGTAAAAGTAGTATTTGTTGCATCACTAATTTAGTGCAGATTAAATCGATTACACAGACCACTATCTTATAAAATTATGGAAAAAAAAAAACATTGATAAGTTAAAAATTAAAAGTACTAACACATTTCCAACACTATTTGGCCATCACTTCCCAAACACACGCCGATCCTCAGACTGGCCACTCACTAGACAATGTCACTCAGTGGAATGCGTACAGCAGCAACAAGAAGGTGCACACAGCGACCACCAGGCCTATGATGAGGGAGTCGCGGCGTTTGCGAGCGTTGATCCGGTAGATTAGACTGTTCAGCATTGGGAATCTAGAAATAATACGATGGTTTTATACTAAAAACTTTCTATCAGTAATTTTACAGGGATAGCAAAATACAACTAATAAGAACCCTGATCTTGTTACTATAGTTTGACCGAGTGTTCCGCGCCTTGCGCGGCGAGACGGGGGAGCAGTGCAGGCGACTCATTCGTCAACGCTCACGCTATCCCGCCGCTCATTGGGCAACGTTGCCCCCCTGCCTCTCCGCGCATTCCTAAGGCGTGGAACAGCGGTCTCGATCACTATAACTACTATAGACCTTCACCAGTCCTTAATGAGACACAATAGAATTTTAATTGTTATCGATCTCCAAGAGAGCACCGGACTGTCAAGGGGAAGCGGTTTCCGCCACACTCAATGCAAAATGAGTGCGACGTAAAAAAATCTCTAAATTGAGCTTGCTTGGTCTCTGCCTTATTAGCTACGGGCGGTAAATATGAGTGCTTACCTGTTAGTGATATTATTGAATGTGGTTTGCATCCGTTTGAATGTCTGTCGTTGTGACGCGAGGTGCTCGCGCGCCTCCATCGCTATGTTTATTTGTTCGTCCACTAGGATGTGTGAGCTGGAAACAAGGCATTAGATTTAAAAAAAAAAATACTTCAAATAAATTCTTGTCTCCTCATAAATAAGTATCATTCATCAAAATCGGTTCAACCGTTTAGCAGTTACGAGGGAACATAGACACGGACATACATACAGGTCAATCACATAACCCTATTTTTTTGGCTTCACTGCAGTGGGATAAAAACATAAAATTTCTGGAATGACCTACTATCATTATCATGCCTAAATCAAAGGAAAATGTGATATTTTAAGCTTTGAAAATGTTCATAATCAGAACCAGAATGAATAACATATTGGTTTATCGTAGACGAATTACGAGACGTCAGCTAAAGAGATTTTACCAGACCTGTGTAAATGATTGGCCTCCTTAGTGAACTGGTCTCGTCGCGACAGGCCGATGGTGGCGGCGGGCGGCGGACTGCCGCCGCGCAGCAGCTCCTCGCGCTCGCGCCGCGCGTTCACTCGGGCGGAGGTCTTCGAGAACTCCTGCTGGTAGTCCTGTGGTCATAATACAAAAGTGTAGAATTACTATTGTATAGAATCAAGTTCATCTTACTTAACAGACAGTTGTAGCTTCCCAGCTAAAGCACTAGGAAGTAGTGAAAGGCGGGCGCGTTTTGGGGGACTCTCTTTGGCGTTTAAAAAGTGATGATTCTCAGCCTTATCATTCTCCTGTCCTTAACACAATTTATATGTTTATATTTATACACATACTATTAGTTGTCATCTGGGCATCTGGGTAGTCACTCCCTTTCTTGCCTTATCATCTTTTATACAGTCCATCCATCGATGATTAAGGGCCGGCGCCCAGTGACGGCACGGCATGGCAAGGGATTTTTATGCGACGAATAGAAATATAATTTAATAGCATGACAATAAAATTTCAATTCCAACAGCAACGATGCCGCAGTATCCTTAAGCATGCCGCGACGTCCTTACAGTCCTTAGGCATCATCATTGAAATTTAAATTTGACTGTCATACATATAAGTTTTATTTCTATTTGTTGCATAAAAATCCCTTGCCATGCCGTGCTGCTACTGGGCGCCGGCCCTAAGTGATTCTCAGCCTAATTTGAATAAATGCCTTTTGATTTTGTGATACAAAAATGTTGAATAAAGGTAGATAATTATGTAAGTTGATTCAAGAAGTATGGGTAGCCTTCCTTAGTACTTTTGAAGGGGCTCTGGGATTTGTGGTTAAATCTGGACACTAACACACTTCGGCTGTATAACAGTAAATTCTGCTGTTTATCCCCTGGGTAACTTCATGGACACCTTGATGACTGCTTCTAGGATGCAAATGGGTAAATGTGGAGGGGCCTTGATCCCACAGGCCCCTCCACAAAGGTGGCAGTGTTTTTGCCCTTTTGAGGTGCATAGTGGATACTACATAATATGAACTCACCATTAATATTTCTCTATGCCTCTTGATGGTGTGCATTGTAGCCGTGCCACTTGGTGCCAGATCAGCCATTTTGTCATTTATTGAAGACAGCTAGAGTTTTACAAAATAAAAATAAATTATTCGTTTTTTTCATTATGTAACAAAAAAATAAGAACTAATCTTTTGCAACAAATCGACAGCACATACGTTTGGTGAAAAAAAAAGAAAGAGATTTAGTTTTAGTGTCTTTAGCATAATAGTTTAGCAACTTAATCAAACTAACCTATTAAGCGAAAGATAACAAAAACCCAAAAAAAAAATGTACAAGACACAATTAACACAGTGCTGCAGTACTTTTTTGCAATAGTTTAATCAAGCTTTAACACGTTGACTGTCCATGCATTACATGTAATGCATTAGCCAAAGGCAAATGAACCGCGTTTCCTGGGCTGGACATATGAGCTAGAACTTTGATTTTCTAGGGACGTATGAACAATAAATTGGCGAAAATAAAACTCGAATGCCCCATCGACATATTATTATATTTTTTTTTCAAACATAAACATATTAGGCAAAACGCTTTTTTGCAAGGAACACACTCAATCATGACTTGTGTAGCCTTTTTTCTTGCATCGTAGGTTGTAATGTTGGTTTATGTCATTCACAAAAATCTAGTTGAGACGTCCATGCATTACATGTAATTCATGCTGAAATTCAGGCCTCCTGTACAATTACGCAGTCATCGACATACCAGCCCCTTCTTTGAAACATAAAATAAAGCTGTTTATAAGAAAAACCCATTGGACTTACCACGAAATTACCCAAAATAGACAGGACAGTCAACGTGTTAACTTGCAAGAAATCATAATTATACTATTTCAAGGAAATTGTTGGATATAATGGTCACTTAAGTTTGTATCTATTTGCCAACACACTTCAATTGCCTCACAAACTTACAGCCAGCAATTGAAGTAGTCTCCGAGTAGAGGTCTCGCCTCTTGTGACTACAAGAGTACATTTCTACATAATGCAAACTGACCTTGTTTAGTAGTTGTTGTAGTTCCATAGACATGGTGTCAAACATGTCATCACTGTTGATTAGAGGTACACTATCTGAGCTGAGCCCTGTGTTGGCCGAGCTCACTCCCAGCTTGCTAAATGCCACCAGTTTCACATCTATGTCGTTTTCGAGGAGGCGGGCTTGCTTCCGAAATTCTGAAATGTTTAAATAATTATTTATTTGATAGATGCTGTTAGACTGCCCACCCTGTTTACTGTAAGATACATTTCATATATATTTTGAATAATTGGAATAATTATCAAATTGGCTGGAGTTTTTTTTTTGTGATCTGAACATTAAACAACCAACCAACCTAGTAAACAAATAGTAGTATCATCCCACATAATTAATGTTATTTCTACGGTAATTTACAATTTACTAAGATGTGGTTTTCCTGTGAAAATACAGCCATAGATTAAGAGTTTTTAAAAGCCAGTATATTAACATAAAACAAGCTTTTCCAATATTTAAGAGTTTACGTGTTGATAAGTTTTACAATGCAACGTCACAATATTCTGAGCAAGTGAACCGGCTCACTGTTGATTTACAGTTATACGCACCTTCCCACGACGAACCCGACATTGCGGTCATTTTACATGAAATTAAACAAATTGATTTATAAATCACTTTATATGTATTTTGTTCCTATCCAGCTTATTTATTTTCATAGAAATTACAACTTTTTGACTCATTCGAAACAAATTACGATGACATTTGACATTTTCGAGTCCACTGTTTTGGTAATTGACAGCTGAAAAGGAAGAAACCTCTTTTACTTTTAAGTGTGACAGAGATACCGAGATATTAATGTTTAACATGTTGCTTTTACATAGTACCTGTAATAACTCATATAGTATTGCTACGCTAAAAAAATACACTCCACTAATTAAATTATACCTACGTGCATTCACTATCAAAAAAACATTTAGACACTTTAGTTCAAACGAAAACTATTAATTACTTTGAATTCGCACAAACCACGAAAGTCAGTATAGAAAGTAGTAGGTAATACCAATATCTCTCTCTTTCTAGTGCTATTGAGATCTGTTTAGTGAGAGAGAGACAAACGTTGATCCAAAACTTGAAGCGATAGGGAGCTATTTCAAATGCCGGAACATTTTAAAGTGGGTCTGGATTTTTTAAAGAGTGAAGCGAGTCTAGCTTCTGTACAATTTCTTAATAAATCAGATAAAACATTCACACACAAGCAATCAATTGTTATAATTTTCAACATCATGTGAAGGAAGTGACTGAAATGTCCTTTCTAGCTTGTCGAAACAAAATCCTATAAACCTTGGATAAGGCAAATATCATCCTTGAATGTAAAGCAATAAGATCTATATCAACTACCCGAAGTTATTCATAGCCAACTTTATCGAACATATTCAACCATTAGCTATCTCTTTCTCACATATACTGTTTGCCATAACCGACACAGCGTATTCGCTCGCTCTAATTTCGTCACCCCACCCATCGTCACAGTCTTTCTTTCCTATTTGGTTTTGTGACTAGTGGTGAATTTTATTGTTACTGTTATAATACGAAAGTTTATATCGCTACGTCGTTCTATAATTTTTTATTAATATCCCAAGGTGCACTTAGCAAGTGGTGTTAATTGTAAAAAATGTTTGTGTGGTGAAAATTACTATCGTATAACAAGGACAAAAACATCTTCGTAGTGCAGCTCAAAATGGCTGCTCCCAATAAACCTTTGAAATTCGACAAAATATGTCGCGCTTGTTTAGAGATAAAAAAGGACATGAGACCCCTATTTGATCAACTCACAGCGACGATGCTGATGGGCATATCGAAAGTGCAGGTGAGATGACAAATTGTTAAGATATTTTGGGAATCTATTTTTGTCTCTTTCACACTCATGGCAAACGCAATATGAATGTATTGATAGCAATCGTCCTTTACATCGCGTCATCTTTGTTTAGAAGTCATCAGATACGAACAATTTCGAATTCCTGAGGAACTGCGTGAATTCTCGAATTTTGTTGAGAAATGTCATTCGTTCTCTTTCTAACGCGTGCGTTGGCACTCATGATGATTGAAACGAAGGCATCCAAATGTACCTGAAAGACCGAGATAGTTAGTGTGGAATTTGGAAAATAATAATGTTGTCCTTTATCGTTTATCTTATTTTTGTCCACCGAATTATATTATGAGCGAAAGTAAGTAGACAATAAAAATGGTGATTCAAACCGTTCGATCGGTGGGGATTTTTATGATGATTAAATTTTTTAGATTTAGATTCACCACCGCCACTTTGTTCGGAGCAGTTCTACCTTAAAAGGTACGGGTTCGGTATTCCTGTGAACAGTGACTCCATTTTAATTCAGTTCCATTCCATTCCATTTTAATCGGATCATCATCGTCTTAGCAGGTTTTAGAAGATTATCACTATGTTGCTGGTTGCTGAGGGTTTTATGTTATAGCGTGCAGTTAATTATACCGAGCTACAAAAAAGAAAAGAATAACGCTTCGCTTGACTGGAAACAAAACGATTCCGTCGTTTTCCCAAAAGAGAGAGAGAACGAGAGTCGCACTATCTCTTTCGTTCGAAATGGCTAGTCAGTGACGTCCCGGTGCTTACAATATTCCGCCCGGCTCTTTCTATCGGACTGTCGGGCACAAAGGGCTTTCCCTCTTGAGAACCTAATGAAAATGTCCAATATTGCACTCAACTTGAAGTTACGTTAAAAAACAAATATATTTCATGCACAAACACCCAGACACAAAAAAACAAAAGTTTGTAGGATGTTTTTTCCATAAGTTCCAAGGATTCGATCCCGTGACCAGTGGCTAAGCTGCTGGGGTGTTTAGTTATTACGCTCGCTCACATGTAGCCAATAAAGCGTACTTTAGCCGTTGACCGGCCAATCAGTAAGCTCCGTTCGTTGGCGAGGGTGAGCGAGCTTGCATGCTCGGGCCACACCAACGGGAAACGCCGTTAATTATCACGATGATGGACCTTAACCCGTCGGAATAAAGTCTATCATCGCGATAATCAACGGCGTTACCTGTTGGTGTGACCCCGCATCAACGATACTGAACCGATCAAATCATCCGCGTCGCGGTCTTGTCGACAGTCGATGTTCCTCGTTCGCTGGTCGATTAAGACTTTTTTTTTTTAACTTAATTATCGAGCTAAATATTTAATTACAATCGGAACAGAAGTAAAATTAAAAGACTATTAACTCGTTACTATTAAATGAAATGAATAGTTTTGAGTCAATGTAGATGATGTGTAAACTGTCACTGAGCGTACCAATCAATGCAGTTAAACTAGGTATGAGTGCCCCGGTTTGACGCTAAAATTCTTTGATTAACTAATATTGTAAAGAGAAAAGATATTTTTTTTTGTATACATATTTGTTTGTAATGAATAAACTCAAAAACTACTGGACCAATTTAAAAAATTCTTCCACCAGTAGAATGCTATATTATCAGTTTATCCCTGAGTAACAGTGATAGCTTAGTGGTGTGACTGCGAAGTCATAGATCTCGAGTTCGAACCCAAGGCACGCACCTCACTGACTTTTCAGATACATGTGCGTATTGTATAATTATCGCTTGCTTCTAAAACGGTGAAGGAAAACATCGTGAGGAAACCGGCATGCCGAGAGATATTTCTCGACGGCATGTGAAGCCAGATCAGAGGCCCATGGGCGGCTTTAAAACTCTGACACTCACCACACTAAAAGAAGAAGAAGCACGTCCGGGGGAGTCGGCTCCACTACTAATGGTTCGGCATCAATGAGCCTACTATTTTAAAATAATTCGTGTCGATACGAAGAAGTGTATGTGGTGACAGACAGGTGTGTTTACGAAAAGAGTTGATATGCGCACCGAACCCGCCAATACAGCCGGTGGCTTTGTTGTGGGCGGGATATATTCTGGCGAGAGTTAAGAAATATCTAGGATATAGTGATGAACAGGGGCATATTTACCCTAGGGCTAAAAGGGCCATGGCCCGGGGCGGCAGGCTGCGAGGGGCGACGCAAGCCGCACCTCGCGCTACAATATCTGAAGCTGAAATTAGAGTGAATGCCATAAATTCCTAAAAGTATACCAGATTGATCTCCGCCCTGGGGGTGGGCGAAGGGATCTGTCAGACTCCTACTGACAAAAAACCACCCCGGTGTTTCCTTCCCACACTTGGACCAGTGATCATGAGATCTTGTACTCCTTCCATGATTCCCGACCGGTGCCGGGAATCATGGAAGCGCGCTTTTGTGGGCCTCTTCATGCCCGCGGGAAGAGTGAGGTGTGAGACTCCCCCGCGACGTCAAAAAGGGGCGCGCGTGGTACACTACGCGCCGATACCTCGGGTCCTGCTGGATAAGGGGCGGCGGACGTCCCGGAGTCCGCCCTCCACGGACGCCGAGTCCGCCTGCTACGGATCAGGAGAGTGGTCTCAATCTCCCTCTCCCTTTCCGCATCCGCATTTCACAGAAGGAGATCACCCCATCCCATGACTCGGCGCTTCCGACCATCGAACGAGTGAAGCCAGCAGCGACAGGTCGGCTCCAACTTCAGATACGAGGGCACGGCGAGGCTCCTCCCATGTGGTACACTCTGCCAGTGTATGCTACGCCGTGTCCTCCCGACAATGACCCTGAGTGAACTGGACAGTGCCCTAGGTAAACATAATCGTCCACAACTTCAAGCGTAGATTCGAGTCTCCAATCTTCATGAGGGTGGGTGTTACATGGGCATTTGACATGACCTTCATTTGTCTATGTTCATTTTAAGACCCACTCTTTTGGAAGCTCTACTGAGGTCATCGACTATTGTACTGAGGTCCTCCCTAGTCTCAGTCACAACTACTATATCGTCGGCAAACCGAAGGTGAGTGATGTACTCGCCATTGATGTGATACATATCCCTTTCCAGTCCAGAACCTTGAAGACATCCTCCAGTGCAGCGATGGACAGTTTTGGAGAGATAACGTCTCCCTGTCCCTGGCTGCAGAAGGTTTCGAAGTTCGGTCCTGGAGTCGGACTGGCATAGTAGCGTTTTCATACGAACACTTCAGCTTAAAGCCACTTCAATGTAAAGACGCCAGCACATCAAGCTACCCGAAACTGTCAAATTTTCTCAATCAACTTTAAACTTAAGCGATAAAGTTGAAAATCTATTAAATAAATTTGACAGATTGTAGTAGCTTGATGTGCTGGCGTCTGTACAATGAGACTGCAGTATAGCCTAAGTCTCGATCGAATTAAAGGCTTTCTCGTAAGTCCACAAACGCTAAGCAAAGAGGCAGGTTTATACTCTTCGGTATTCTGTGTAACCTGCCGCAGTGTATGTATGTGGTCTACGGTGCTTAAAGCCTTTACGGAATCCGGTTGAGGCTGCAAGTCGCCAAACCTACGACGGTTCGTGATGACTCTTGAAAACAGCTTGTAGACATGGTTCGGAAGTAAGATGGGAACTAATGGGAAGGCAATGGTGCCGATTCCCTTGCTCACAAACTAAACTAAATTTAAGTTCAGTGCATCTTTTTCTTTCTATTTCATTAAGAAAAGGACAGAAGATAAATTTTAGTTTAGTCCTGTCAAATTAATCAGCGTTTGACGTAAATTGACGTAATTTTAGTTGGCAAGTTTTTAATCACGTCTAAACTTGTATGGAGACTGACAGGCGCTGATTAATTTGACAGGACTAAACTAAAATTTATCTTCTGTCCTTTTCTTAATGAAATTGAAAGAAAAAGATGCACTGAACTTAAATTTAGTTTAGTTTGTGAACAAGGCAATCGACACCATTGTCGCCCTTTTAAAAAAAGAGTACCACCACACCTCTGTTCTATGCCTGTACCGTTTTACCCTCGAGTATGACGGAATCGAACAGCTTCTGGAGGGCCTTAAAAATGGGTTTTCCACCGGCCTTCAGGAGTTCAGCCTTACATAATTCCGTCATCACCCGGTGCCTTGATGTTTTTAAGCTGCTTCAGAGCCATCCTAATCTCGTACAAGCTGACGTCTGGGATGTCTTCGGTATAATATCGGGTCAATCTAGCTCTGTCGGAAAATTAAGCAGTAAATATGAAATTTACTGCTTAATTTTCCGACAACTTATATGCGAATACAAAGAAACGACCGAATAAAATACTTAAACGACCGAATAAAATACTGAAAACTCCGAAAAATCAATACAGAATTTGCTGAAGTAATATTTTTAAACAAGCATACACCATGCATGCAACATGCAATATGCAGCAGGCATGGTTTCTGTCACGGCTCCGGCGCTGCGAGGCTCCGGCGGTCCCACGCGAGCTTATCGTTGCAGATGGTTTTAACGCTCACCACCTGCTCCTCAGCTCGCGGGCCGCCTCGCCCCTCCGCGCCTACGTGGGCTTAAATTACACTCTAGGGGTAGGGCAGACAAGACTACGTGGAGTCGATATTGCAGCGATTCGTTACTGTCACAAACTTTTGTAGCACAACGTATTGACTTTTCGAAAACTTAGTTTTTTTTTTCGGAAGTTTAGAAATTTTTTTTGGTTTAGTATTACAGTCACCACAGATTTTCGGAAGTTATTTTTTTTTCGGAAGCTTTATATTTTCCAATATAAATGTTGATGGATGGAGAGGGAGAGCAAGGCCATAGAAAAGATGAAAGGATTGTGTGAGGAATGATATGAAAGAGAAGGGAGTGAATGATAGCGTGACGGTTGACACGGTAGAATGCAAACAGGAAATTTCTTGCGCCGACTCCACGTAACTAGGGACAAGGGCAGGAAGATGATGATGAGGCTGTAAAGGTGTGTCCAAACATTGAGCGGCAAGAGCGCGGCAGCACAGATCTTTGGCGGCAGCAACAAGCGGCGTTTGCAGGACACATTTCTGCCGCGCTCTAGTTAGGGCTAAACCGACAAAATCGTACGCACGAGGCAGTCGTCCAATAGCAGCGCGGCAGAACTCGCGCGGCAGCCGCTTTTTTTTTTAATGGCTTCTTGCAGTTTAACCTGCCACACCATTACATAACCGTCAACTACGCATTCTGTACATTAAACTAAGTAACACTGCACAAAAATAACTGCTGGGACCTGGGAAATGACTTAAATTTTATTGTGTAAAATCGCTGTTTACGTGACGCTACGATGACGGTTACGCATAACTCTCAGACTAAATAAAAAAAACTTTTTTACAAAAAACACAACCGACTTCCAAACTACAAAGTGAAAAATAACTTTAATTTCGGAAGTCGGTGTCTTTGGATCAGATCAGTATTTTAGTTTTTTGACACCGACTTCCGAAATTAAAGTTATTTTTCACTTTGTAGTTTGGAAGTCGGTTGTGTTTTTTGTAAAAAGTTTTTTTTTTTCACTTTTAAGTGGGTTGGTTTGTGATTTATCTAAGTTACAATAGCCTTATGTCAACTGCTCATCAAAAATACCCAAATCGCTATAGATGTGCCTTTAATATTTGAAGAGTTCCCTCGATTTCTCCAAGATCCCATCATCAGATCGTGACCAAATGACAATGGGACCAACTTGAAAGTATATACCCTTTCAAACAAAAAAAGAATTTTTCAAATCGGTCCAGCCGTCTTCGAGTAATCGGGGAACACACATAAAAAAAAAAAAAATATTCCGACGTATTGAGAACCTTCTCCTTTTTTTTGAAGTCGGTTAAAAAATCAAGACATAGCGCTGTCAACAGTGATTTGAAGCCGGTTTCGTAAACATGTGTGCACTTAGTGAGGTGTAGGTACTTTGATTGTATGTAACATACACAGAGCGGAGGTGTAGGTTTGGCATGCTTCACTGTATTGTTCGCAGCACTATGTCTTAATTTTTCATTTGGTCTGAGGCTTAACTATGGGTGCATGCAACGGTACAGGGGTCGTGGAAGTATTTAAAGCCAAGTTAGGTTTAACATTAAAAACTTGTTTTTTTAGAACAATGTCAAAAAAAGTTCAAACTTCGGCCTTCAATATCTCCATAACCAGAAGGTTCCCCGAGATAGTCCAGTACAAAACAACGATGAGAAGGTGGTGAAGAATATATCACAATGGTGGGAAGCACAAGTGACTCCGTTAAGCGTCTTTTTACATCCGTTATATTATATGTTATGTTATTTGGTCCATTGAACTCAGTTCTGGTGTAATGCAGGTGGCAGTGGGCGACGGTCTACCTCCCCAGCTGTGTCTCCAGTGTGTGCACCAGATCTCGAGGTGCCATGCCTTCAAGGATCTGGTGGAGAGGAATGACGTCACGTTGCGAGAGCATGCCTCGCGGATGGCAGAAGAGGCCTTTAAGAGGGAGAGGGAAGAGGTAAGGAACTTGGTTGGTAGTAAGAAACTACAATTCGATTTGCGATAAAGTTGGTTGATTCGTTTTCGTTAAAACATATTTTAGACCTAATTACGGAAATAAGTGAGCAGTGAAATCAATATGGATGCTTGAGAACACACATTGTGTCACTGGTGAAATGTGGGTGTTCGGAACACCTCTGTCTATCCCTTCAGGAGAACACGCGTCAAGTTACAGATTTTTTAAACCGATGTATCATTAGATTCCGCATCCTCCATTAAAACTGTCACCCAACAGAAAGAGAAGATGCTAACCCTGAACTGCACGGAGCCGTACATGCAGTACATGGAGGTCCCCCTTGCCAACACGAGTCAGATCCTGGATGGGTTCTTCACGGCCACGACGACAGACCAGCCGCCTGCGAATACACCCGACGCAGAACATAAACAAGACTTCGATGTTGAAAAGGTATTAGTTGTATGGTTTTAGTAATGGATTTGTTGTTTTATTGATGATTTTAAAGACCCAACCGCACAAGTTTGGATCAGGACCTTCCCAGCGCCGGCCCTAGCACATGATCAGGGTAGAGCGAGATTGTCTTTCGGCGCCCTTTGATCGACGCTTTCACTTCACGTAAATTCTTCTTCGGTTTCATGTTAAATAAATAATACTACAATCATCATCAGAAATATCAACACTTATTGAATTTAAATTAAATTAAGTAGCTCTAATTAAGTAATTAGTATACTCCTTTTTCTTTAACATTAAGAAAGCTTTTACTGCTTTATAATTAAAATATCTAGATGATCGAGGACCGAGCTTTGCTTGGATTTTTTTTTGAAAGTTTTCTATAAATGAAACCTAGCTAGATCGATTTATCCCCCCGAAACGCTCTGCATACAAAATTTCATGAAAATCGTTGGAGTCGTTTTCGAGATTCAGATTATATATATATAAGAATTGCTCGTTTAAAGGTATTAGATTAGTATTTGGTGTTAATTTCAATCAGTCACTAAATAATAAAATCACTATCAAAATATTGTTTTGAGCTGTTTTTTTTTCGCATTTGGCTTTTTGGCGCGCCTTGCCATCTGACGCCTCGAGCGACCGCTCCACTCGCTGTCCCAGGGGCTGGGCTCGAGCGGACCAGCGCTGGACCTTCCAGTTTCCGGTACATGAGGGCCTTGGAACTCAGAAGCCTCTGACACACTCATTGTGTGAAAAATTCATACATAATTTGTACAGACTATGCGTGTCTATACTGTGTGTCTACACACATATTCTTCCGCCCTTGAAGGTTGATAGAGTAGTTGTAAACGTAGTTATAGGTATAGACCAACCGTCGGCAACAGGCGGACCGCAGTCCGTTTCCGGACCGCGAAAGGTCGGAACTTGGACCGCCAAATATTGTACTATTCCATTTAAATAATATTTTCATATAATTGCCATGTAGAATCTAATTTTGATTAGTTAGTTTAGCTTTAGTAGGTAGACACAGCTGCAGTTGCTGTGTGTCGCAAGAGAGAGCGTTTGAATGCGGGGGTGCGTATACAAATATGTATAAAACTGCTTATAATAATTACCTTGTACATATATTTAACAAAATAAAAATGTCAACTAGAAAGTAGGTATATTTTTTTTTCAGGACCTCGATAAAAATCTCCAACAGTATCCTGACCCCACTTAAAATTACTTGCTGACCCCTGGTATAGACATTGCTAAGCTAGTGTTAGAAAGTAGTCTTCGAAAGTATTCGCTTTTGAAAACGAATGCTTATTGTTGATGAAGTGTTAACCATGCACGCAGACAACGAGTCTTCATTCCATCTTCTTTTAATTCTAGCTGGACCCAGAACTCGTCCAACTGAAAGACAAAGAAGGTCTTAACTCTGACGAGGAGAACTATCTCCAACTGGTTCTATTTCAAGCGACCTCCACGGTGTCCCCAGGCAGACACGTATGCAACCTCTGTCACAAGGAATTCAAGCATGCACGCTGGCTGAAGCAACACATGCGATCTCATACCAACTGGATCAAGGCGAACTGTAAGAAGCCGCCCATGTGCCCCATCTGTGATAGGACTTTTAAGGTGAGGACATGATTTGAACTTGGATTAATTAAGTGATATATTAAAGGGTTTTATTTAGTTTTGGCTTCGCAGACCGTTGGTACGTAGACGATACGATGACATCTCACAAAATTGCTAACCCAAGTGATCTGATGAGAGTAAAAATTGTATTATCGAGTTAAGGATGCATAGGAGTCTCTTTTCAAGTACACGGCCGTGTCATTTATTGCACCTTGTGCATTACTTAGAATCACTTAAGGACTTAAACCTAGCTCGTATCCTTGATCCACCTTCATTTTCTCTTTTAGAGTCTCGTAAATGAGTAATTTTTCTTTGAGATCCGAATATGTCGTCACCGTACACAATTATGAGCTTCTTCCTCTTCTCTCTTCCCGACAACAATGTGCTTTTCCAGGGCCCAGGCATGCTCAAGATGCACATGCGTACACATGAGCAACGTCCAGCAAAGCAGCCAACATGCTCGGTGTGCCAGCGAACGTTCCCGAGCAAGACGTTGCTATATCGACACAGACAGACGCACTTCGAGCAGAAGACGCACCTCTGCTCTGTTTGTGACAAGCGCTTCTACAGCGGATATGCTCTGCGCTCGCACATGGCGCGGCACCGCGGCGAGCGGCCCTACATCTGCACGACGTGCAACAAGAGCTTCTATAACCCAACTGATCTGAAGGTAAGACGTGTTGGTGCTCTAAGTAACGATTATTAGTGAGAAATTAAGTGGGTCATCAGGTATAGCAAGAGATTAACTTATGCCAAAAAGCGGCAGTTTCTACATTAATGAGCAATAACATTAGGTCTATGATGGGTTTAGAGTTTGAACAAAGACTTAACTTTATTAGTTTTCTTTAGCAGTTGTGTAGTTTTAGACTCTAGCCAAGCTAATTAAGTCAACAAAACCTCTGATAGAGTACCACACGGTAGCTTTTCAAACTTTTCATCCTCTGCATCTTTTATTCTGAATGCTTCCTCGAACGCTTTTTTACTGCGCTTCGACAAATACTCCGGGAACGAAACGCGAAATCTTAAAATTAGATTGCCTTTTGATTTAGTGGGACAAGCTGGTAGTGGAAGCCCTTCATCTTCTATAATCTTCTCGTACGTGGGAGTTACAACGTCTGTTATTTTGACCCTCAATATTCTGCCGTCTAACGTTGTGATAGTTTCCATGAACCCGCACAGCGCTTCTTCTAACGTTATGTTCTTGATGTAGAGCAAGTCGCTCAGACCGGATCTGACGAACGTGTCGTGCGGACGATCTTCAGTTATAAATATAACGTCGGCGGGAATCCTCGTCGGTCCCTGATCACCCTCTTCTTTGAACCTCACCTCGGTGTTCGGGTATATACCGGCTTTGATTGGTATAGACAGAACTTTCTCTCGTAGCTTCAGCTCCGTGCACGTCTCATCTGTGAATACCAGTCTCTGAATCTTCATTTTCTTGAGTCCTCCTTTGTATACTTCTTCTAAGGACAGTGCGAGTGGTCGAACTATAGTTGCGTCCTTTTCCTTATATCCTTTGCCTAAAGGAGAGTCGAACATGGGCGGGGGGTTTTCATAGTAATCTAACAAGTCTGCGTAAGGGTTGGAGGTGCCGAAGAATGCGTTGAAGGTTTGGAGAGGTTCTCCGTGATAGAAGTAGGGTTGGATGAATTCTGTGGGGCCAGGCACGCCGCGCTTGAGGCCCTCCTCTCCGTACTGGTCGTACACGGCGCGGTGTTGGTGGTCGACAAGTACCTCGTAGGCTTCTGCGATCAGAGCGAAGATGCGTTTCATGTTCTCGTCGTCGCTGTGTCGCTCGGGGTTGTACTTCAGCGCCAGCCGTCGGTACGCGCGCTTTACTTCCATTTGGGTACAGTTGCGCTTCACGCCCAGGATGCCGTAGAAATCGAAACCCATCGCGACCTATTTGTAGAAAAATACTAATATATAAACGCAATTGTTTTCGTAACTATGAAAGTTGGTGTGTCAAACAAAATTATTTTTATGTCATTTTCGGCATATGTCATGGCCGCAGTTGTCGTTTTCTCTGTGGTTTTATCGATCATATACTCTTTAAATATACGGCCAGTTGACGGCCAGTGTTTAACCAAACGAGAAAGAGTTTAAAGTTAAATTCATGCCATATTAACCTTTACACTTTTACTCGTAAGGTCCACTTCCGCCTGCACACCGGCGAGAAGCCGCTGAAGTGTACGGAGTGCAACAAGACGTTCAGGCGACACTCGACCTTATGTCAACACATGAAGAAGCACCGCGGCATACGCAACCACGTGTGCAATGTCTGCAACAAGGGATTCTATGAGGTGTCCAAGCTGAACGCGCATATGAGGGTGCATACTGGTACGTAGTGATATTGGATATCAGAACATAGTCACCTCTCTCTGCCCTAACCCTTCAGGGTTTACAGGCGTTATGTTATGTGTAGAACATAGTATTTTTTATAATATCTGCTTGAGTGCTGATGAATGATGAGATGGCAATCCGAGGCGTTGGCACTTGCTCATGTTGTTATTATTTTAACGGTTATTAAGCTTTTGCCCGGAGCTTCGCGCGCATGGCCGTCGGAAATTATACCACGGGAATGTACACACGACTACACATCAAGCTATACATTTCCAGTTTAAGCTGACCTTGCATTTTACGGAAATCCTATACAATGCGAGATCAGCATAAACTGGAAATTTATAGCTTGATGTGTAGCCGTGTGTACTATCGGGATAAAAGTATCCTATTACCTAAACCTGTCTATCTGTGTGCTAAATTTGATCAAAATACGTTCAGCCGTTGAGGCGTGAAACAGTAACAGACAAATAGAGTAACTTTCCTATATGTATGCATTGTACATAGGATATTTTGAAATAAGAACAAGCCCTTTTTTTTTTGGGTGGGAAATTATCAAATAACTTCTCCCGCTCTGAGTGGAGCGGGAGGGCGTGTCAGACTCTTACTGACTAAAATCCACCCGGTTACCCTGTTGCCGGGGGCCACGATTTCCCTTTCGGCCCATATTCGTAGCCCCGGCAGGCATTGGCCCTAGTGGATCCCTTTGATTCTGCTGACATCTCTTTGAGGCGCGCGTGGAACACAACGCGCCGTCGACCCGGGCTTGGTCCTTATCGGACGGCGAGCTACCCATTGCTCACCGTCCGCAAGCCCGCGCCTACGGTGGCCGAAAATCGGCTCGCGATTCCCGCCCCGGGCTTCTCCTCCTGCGACGGTTAGGGGCGTGAGGGCGCGAAATTTGCCTCTCCCTCACGCGTTCCGCCTCCTCCTTCGCGAGCATTACCGCTTCGCAGAAGGAGGTGACGGCCTGCCATTTCCTCTCGCTCCGTACCATGGCCTGAACCAGGGCCGGACGCGAGAGATCACCGCCGCCGATCGCCTTCACGAGGACACGGCGATGAAGAACAAGCCCTAAGTAATGTGTTTGCCTGTAAGCAGGCGAGCGTCCTTACGAGTGCCAGTACTGCGAGCGCCGCTTCGCGCAGCAGTCGGCCCTGATCTACCACCGCCGCACGCACACGGGCGAGAAGCCCTACTGCTGCAAGATATGCTCCGCGCGCTTCACCACCTCCTCCGCCAGGAACAACCATATGGTCACGCATACTGGGAACAAGAGGTACTTAATACTTTAAGTTGTGGTGCCATCTACATCGCCACATGCGAACTATGCATCTCACTGACGTCACGCGAAATCCTGCATCGCGCAAGCAGTGTTTACCGCACGACTAGCATATATACAGCGTCCCGACAACAATCGAATCATTCATTTTTAGGGTTCCGTACCTCAAAGCAAAAAAACGGAACCTTTATAGGATCTGTCTGTCTGTCCGTTTATCACAGCCAATTTGCTCCGAATCGAATGGACCGATTAAGTCAAAATTTGGTACACTTATGTATTTTTGTGACCCAAACATGGACGTGTAACGTAAATAAATGAATTTTGAATATGGGGGTCACTTTTAAGAAAATAGATGAAAATTTGCCATCCCCCTCCTATCTCCGAAACAACTGAGCTTAATTTTTTTAATTTAAATACAGAGAATGGTTATTTACTCATAGATTACAGGAAAACCTATAAGAAGTCTATGGTCTTAAAATAACATGGTAAATCTCTCAATATTGTGAATATATGGGAATAATATATGGGAATATATTGTGAATAATTGTGTTGGAATGTATGGGAGAAAATGTTTTTCAACTACAATATTAAGTTTGTATTTGGGATAAATTCATCCCAACTACGGAACCCTTCATTGTGCGTGGGCCGACACAGAGTTCGCTGGTTTTTTGTAAAAATGTATTCTGTTCTCTATGCTCTCGTCAATCTATTGTACAAGTGATTATTTACTATTAAGGTCCCGTCTTTCCTCTCAGGTTCGTCTGCCCAGTCTGCCTCAAAGGCTGCACATCGCGCACAGAACTCCGCGTTCACTCAAGCAAGCATACAGGAGAGAAACTATTCGAGTGTAACCAGTGCGGACAGCGCTTCAGCTCGGCGTCTTACCTCGCCGTGCATCGCCGCTACCACACCGGCGAGAAGAAGTATCAGTGTTCTGTCTGCGGGAAGGGTATGTACAGTATTTCTATTTTGTTAATGTCCTTCGGAAATTATCGCATTTCCGATTACAAACGAATGCTAATTTCCATGTCCATCAATTATTAGATTTATCTTGTACTAGCTTCTGCCCGCGACTTCGTTCACGTGGAAGTCGTAAGATACCACAATTTACTACAATAACAGCCACATTTTTATAAAACATCCCTGTATACCTACTACATTTGTAGTTTTATTCTCAGCAGTCAAAATATGCAGAGTCAGGAATGGTGACTCGGGAGCAAGCGACGTAACAGTTGTCCGTGTGTGAAGCAGCTTATCCTGAGGTTGATACCCGCAGCTTTCAACCTTCGGTGTCGGACCCTGTGACTTGTTGATCGCAAAGCATACGTTCCCAGAGAACTGCATGCGCTTGAACTGATAATTTTGGGGAATTTAGTGATATACGCGCTATAAACACTGTCTTACCATCGCCATAACCTGTTAGAATTTCCACCTCGATGACGTTTCTCTGCAAAGACGTGACTTTGAGCCGGGTTCCGTTACACAGATGTACAACCGGAAGTCCACTTGCCATTTGCGAATTGAGAAATTCTACGGGGTAATGTGCGGCATCATCTTCATCCACATCAGTATTAATGGAGGTGTATATCACTTCACTCAATTTGTGAGAGAATACTGTGGTTGATCGCTGCAGCTTGATCATTTTCGGAGTTAAAATGGAAACACGCCCAAGAATTCTCTTGGTACGGTATTTGACTGATGTCCCCGTATACCAGACGAATAAGATCTTCTTAAGTGGGATCTACTTTATCAAGAGTCTCTGGTAGAGTGCCTCGAACAACTTTTAGAAGAACATCGGAGAATTCTTGAGCATTTGAATTCCCGCCAAGCCGAGCTCGTATGATGATGGTCAAGCGCAGTCTATGAACTCTCGACCGTAGAGTCGACCTTTTCAACGAAGTATTCACTTTGTCAGTCAGGACTGTAACACCACCCATCATGTCTTGGTTCCTGCGGATGTCCTGCAGGGTTCTGTTTACAGCTTCCACTGCTTTCCTTTTTGCCATAATGCATTCATCCCATACGATGAAGCGCAATCCCTAAGCACACATCCCTTGTTACTGTTGCGTAACACCCCACAAACAGGCGTTTCGTTGCTCTTTAAATTGATGGGAATCTTAAACATGGCGTGCGCTGTTTTGTCACCAGAAAGCAGTGTGGCAACGATTCCAGAAGATCCACACACAGATTTTAAAATCGCTAGGACAAATCTGCTGTCAAAATCTGTAAAATTCCTTTTATTCCTATAGTCTTCAGCTCTAAAATGATCAGAACACAACCTTGAATGTTTTGTGACTGTAAAGTACTTGTAACGTAGCAGTTTCCCCATAGCTTACGAAGTTTTTCTTTTTAACCAACTTCAAAAAAAGGAGGTTTCTCAATTCGACCGTATATATATATTTTTTTATGTGTGTTCGCGGATAAATTCGTCGTTTATGAACCGATTTTGATGATTCTTTTTTGTTGGAAAAGAAATATTTCAAAAGTGGTACCATGATAAGGAAACCAGGATCTGATGATGGCATCCCAGAGAAATAGAGGGAACTCTTCAAATATTATAGGCAAACCTATAGCAATTTGGGTATTTTTTATAGTAACTCGTGCAGTTGCTCTTGGAAAGCACTATTTGGTTAAGTGGAACTGATGATGATGACCACAAATAGCCACCGGAACTACTAAATAATAAGTATTTCACGGGTTGCGATTAGGTTGCAATGCAATTTATGCTCGTCACAATGCATATGGAGAAGTGGAGTTGATGGTGAAGTACCAGGAGAACTTTCAATGATGAACGTCCCTGCATCGGGAAAAGCAATATTTCGTAAAAGGTGATGAGCAGTTGGCATTAAGCTAATGTAACTTAGACAAATTACAAATTGACCCACTAAAAAGCGAGAAATAAAAACTTTTTACAAAAAAAAAAACAATCGACTCGTATTACAAAAAGTAAATAAAAAACAAAAACAAAAAAAAAACCGTAGTTGGGAATCGATCTTACAACTCCATGTTTACAAAGCAATCGTCCAACCGCTGAGTTAATTGCTTCGTTGAAATTTACTTAAAATAGCCGTTCCTATATATTTCATGATTGACTGCTTAGTTCCATAAAGGTATAGTGTGATGATAATCATTTAAAAAGTTAAATCGAAAACCATCTACAGTATCCTAATCTTTTGGCGCGTTTTTTTCCAAAAATACGAACATAATATAATATTGCTCGTCCCCCATAGTAAATAGCGTGATCGTTTATACCCTACAATTTGACCAGACTTATAGGGAATACCTATGCAAAATTTTAACATAATCTATCCGGTACAATTTGCGTCACGTTAGAACATACAAATTCGATATAATGTAATATTGCTCATCCCCATAGAAAATAGCGTGATAGTCTATACCCTACAGTTGAAATAGACAAACATTCTGAAAACTAAATTTTCTGCATAAGAATCGATCCCAGACCTCGTAGCAATAACTTTCTTTCAAAATATTCAATGTACAATTTTAACTTCGCTACGATTTTATTATATGTATGGATACATAATAAAAAAAAAAAATATTAGTACAAAATGTGAAAAAAAAAGAAAAACAAAAAACCGCCGTTGGGAATCGAACTTACAACCCCATGTTTGCAAAGCAATCGTCCAACCGCTGAGTTAATTGCTTCGTTGAAACTTCCCTAAAATAGCCATTCCTATATATTTCACGATTGACTGCTTAGTTCCATAAAGGTATAGCGTGATGATAATCATTTAAAAAGTTAAATCGATAATCATCTGCAATATCCTAATATTTCGGCGCGTTTTTTTTCCAAAAATACGAACATAATATAATATTGCTCGTCCCCCATAGTAAATAGCGTGATAGTTTATACCCTATAGTTTGACCAGACTTATAGGGAATACCTATGTAAAATTTTAACAGAATCTATCCGGTAGAATTTGCGTCATGCTGGAACATACAAATACGTCATAATGTAATATTGCTCGTCCCCCATAGTAAATAGCGTGATAGTTTATACCCTATAGTTTGACCAGACACACAGGGAATATCTATGTAAAATTTTATCAGAATCTGTCCGGTAGAATTTGCGCCATGCTGGAACATACATACAGACAAACAGACAAAAATTCTAAAAAAAATATTTTCGGCATTAGAATCGATCCCCGACCTCGTAGCAATTACTTTTTTTCAAAAATATTCAATGTACAGTTTTGACATCGCTACGATTTTATTATATGTATAGATAATAATTTGAATTCAAAACCAAGTACTTTATTGTTGTTTTGTTTTGATTTTCGTGTGAACTTTATAGAGCTGTAAAACAATTTTCTTATCTGTCGTGCCTGCGACTTTAGCAGCTTTCCTACCATTTTTAAAATAAATTACATTAAGTTAAAAGAGTATTAACAACTCTATATAATTCCAAGTCGATTGAGAGCATGCGGTCTGCACCAAGTGCAAAGGGCAACTGATAGAAATCCGACGACTGACGAAACACGAGGTTTGCCGAGGGATATTAAGAACATATTTGTACTGATGTTACGTCTTGTATTATTTACATATGGACACAATGGGTGACCATATCGCTAAAAGCGATATTTTAAAGAGTTGTCTTTAAAAGATCGCTTTTCACACAAGACAAGACAAACAACAAGTCAAGACAGACGGGGATAGTCAACCCACATGTTTTCAGACCTTTCTTTGAGGCCCTAAAATTTTATAAAAGTGACTTATCTTTGTACAGCAGACTGCAAATCAGTGGTACCCAGTACCCTAATTGCGTAATACACGATCAATCACAATCAATCACAATCTGAATCGTTTTGAAACAGATTGCTAATCCATTGCTTCATAAGTTGGAAAAAAAAATCTGCTCAACAATGTAAATAACGCAATGAATGTTGTTGAACTGTCAAAATGAAACAGATTAGTCTTAATCATTTACGTAAATGTATTACGTAATTAGATAGCTGGTGACAAAACCGGTATAAGCTGGCCTCTTGTTCTATTGAAACTCTATACCACGGTTGGCCAGCACGATTGTTTATTTAATAGTTGCGCCCCGCGGTTTCCTCCACATAAGTCCCGTGGGAATATTGAGATAAATCCAGGTCATGGTCTACCCATGTGCCAAATTTCATCCAAATCTGTTCAGCCGTTTTAGCGTGAAAGCGTAACAAACAAACTCACTTTTGCAAATATAATAACACCAAGAGCACATACATTCAACATTGGTTCACAAAAGTATTTAGGAAAGGTATTAATTACTGCTAACGTATACACAAATTATAGGAAAAGACATTAGACATAAGCTGCTTATAAACTAAAAAACTTTTTACAAAAAAAAAAATAACAACCGACTTCCAAAAAACACTACAAAGTGAAAAATAACTTTAATTTCGGAAGTCGGTGTCTTTGGTTTTGAATTTTCGTTTTTTTGTCACCGACTTCCGAAATTAAAGTTATTTTTCACTTTGTAGTGTTTTTTGGAAGTCGGTTGTTTTTTTTAAGTTTTTATTTTTCACTTTTTAGCTACCCCACACAAATTCGAAAACCACTACCTGCTATGTAAATAACAGTGACAGGAACTTATCATATTATCCACATACTAAGTGGGAAAAAGTACGTATTATTGAAGCTAACTTAAAAACTGTCGAAGCAAAATTAATACAATTTATATGTGACCACCTCGAGAGCATACTTTTTCATACAAAAAAAGAATTTTCAAAATCGGTGTACAATTGACGGAGAAATCGGTGGACATACATAAAAAAAAAAATTAAAAAAACAAACATACGCGACGAACATAATTATAACTTCCTCCTTTTTGGAAGTCGGTTAAAAAGTAAATTTAAAAAGCAAGAAATTCTTACTTTCGTCCCCAGGTTACATAGAATCGAGTTCATTCAAGAAGCACGTAAAGACGCACGCGAAGTCGGAGACGGAGTCGTCCACGTCGGAGAACAGTGCGGAGGTTCCGCAGGGCAAGGAGCCCTGCCTCGCCGACCATCAGACCGTCACCGTCACCGAGGACTTGCCTGATGCGCCGAACCAAGGTAGACTACCTTTAAATACAAAATTGTCTTATGTTAAAGGGACTTCAAACCCAGACCTCTGGATTGTTTCTGAGAAAATCCTAATAAAACACCCGTATAACACTGCCCGACCTTGGAATCGCACTTTACTTAGCCTTGCGATCAAGATCAACGGGACAATGTTTTAAAACTTTTGTCAGTGTTCTCATCAGAGGAGCTCGTGTCTAAATAATAACAGCCGTACGTCGATCCATCAGGTTAAGCTATGCTTGCCGGGGTTGGTCCGTGGATGGGTGACCATCTTTAGATAACGAGACTCCTCCGTGCCTCGGAAAGCACGTTAAGCCGTTGGTCCCAGTTGTCATTCGTGTATCTTTGACAGTCGTTACGGGTCGTCAGAAGCCCGAAAGTCTGACAACCAGTCTTACCAAGGGGTTTCGTATTACCCAGTTACTGGGTTGTGGTGGTCAGATAGACAGTCGCTCCATGTAAAATTCTGGTATTCAGTTGCATCCGGTTAGACTGGAAGCCGACCCCAAAATAATTGGGAAAAGGCTATTTTGTCAGTGTTCTCACCAAAGATTCAATTTGGTTCTTACGAATGACAAAATTGAGGTTATCGATGAATAAAATAATTATGGACACAACAGTCACCCAAGTTGCAGGCTAGTTTGATAAATTGTTACTTGACTAAACGCGAATTCTAACGTTATTTCAGTTCAACCCCAAGTTCAAATCCAAGTGCAAGACACGCAGCAGGTCCTGCAGGTCCAGGGCCAGGTGGAACGCTCCCCGCAGCAGAAGATCACGCGCTACAAGTGTGGGCTGTGTGTCAAGACGTACATGTATTTACACAACTTGAAGAAACATATGCTAGTGCATGAACAAGTAAGTTTAAAAAGTCCCTTCCAATATTAATGGCGCTGCATTTTAGCTGCGTGGGTTCGTTTGTTTGAGAACGTGGGTCTAGGTTTCCACTGCAGCACATACTACACACGAATATTAACCCACGACTATGTCACCACGTCCCACCTCCCGCGGTGAAGCTACGCAGACGCACGCTTCCATGTACTGCGTGCATAGCGTTGCCAGCGTTGAGCTGCGTAGGCGCATTATTCGAGCAATCCACGCGTGTAGCAAAGACGTCATTAATCTTGTATTCGTGCGTAGCGTGTTCGTAGGTTGCAGTGGACGTTATCACATAAATTTTCTTGCAAAGCGAATCTAGACACACGTGCGCCCACCTTGAGGCGCCGCTCCAAAGCAGCCCCCGGTTAAGCTGCGAATGAGTACTAAGGTTCTCTTTATATGAAAATGTAGACGGGATGGTCCACTGCGACCCACGGCCACGTCACGCACGAAAGCGTGGTTGGTACACGAATGAAACACGCAGCTAACGTGGCAACTCTCCGTGCACAACCTACGTGTTCTGTACTGAGTTCAAGCAACGCGTCGTACGTCCAGCCAGTAATAGGACTCGCCCATCAAGGAGCACTGTCCCAAATTAGACGCATTATTAATTTATTACACGTAAAAAAAAGGTATTTTAATAAAACACGTATACTAAAAGATCAATAATTTAATCATCTTTAAAATGGTGAAGTTTTCAGAAAAATACGCTCGATAGATTTTGCGTCATTCTCAGTTTTTTATCCACGTTAGACATAACTTTACAAATTAATTTTCCTATGTAATATAAACATAATCAAAAATATGCCTATATTAAAATATTAGGAAAATGCTCTAATTAAACATATATTTTTTCCAAATCACTAACATAACATTACTCGTTTAGACGTCATCTTCAATAAAATCATTAAAAGTCTGTTATCGTCCCCTTAAAAGGATTAAAGTTGATGCTTAAATTTATTTTCAGGAAAACGGCCGTAATACGGAGCCAATCATATTCCTTCAACAACAACAACCACAGCAGCAGCAACAACAACAACAACAACAACAGCAGCAGCAGCAACAACAACAACAACAGCAGCAACAACAACAACAGCAGCAGCATCAACAGCGCCAGCAGCAACAACAACAACAAGTACAACAGCAACACC
Organism: Agrochola lychnidis; assembly: GCA_963680765.1. Classification (NCBI taxonomy): domain Eukaryota; kingdom Metazoa; phylum Arthropoda; class Insecta; order Lepidoptera; family Noctuidae; genus Agrochola; species Agrochola lychnidis. The sequence continues at coordinate 7,139,729 of OY796868.1, read as the reverse complement.
AGCAGCAACAACATCAGTTGCAGCAACAGCATCAAGTACAGCAAGTTCAAGTACAACAAGTGCAACAACAAGTGCAGCAACAGGTGCAACACCACCAGCAACAGCAACAGTTGCAGCAACAAGCGGTGCTGCAGGTGGGCAACGTGCAGCAGCTCGCCGTGCCGCTCCACGCGCAGCACGTGCAGCAGGGCCTCGCCGTGGCCGGCGTGCAGGTGCGATTCACTGCACTAAGATAATAATACATAACCAGAGATCGGAATTGGGTGTGTGAAAATACCTAAAGTTTGCAGCGAGACTCATAGAGCTGTTACAACCACTTAAGTTAACCGGTTTAGTTTCGGTTTTTTGTTTTACATGTTCTTTACTTTTGAAAAACCGAACTATAAACATTAGCAAGCTGCTAATACAGTTTTAAATTAATTTATGTTTTGAACTTTTCCGGTTCAAATTCATATACGTACATAAAAAAACATACAGTCGAATTGAGGACCTCCTCCTTTTTTTGAAATCGGTTAAAAAATAAAGCCCCTTCTCGGTTAGCCCTCGAAAACTACACACAACAATAACAAAAATATTTAAAACTGTATTACAGCTTGCAAATGTGTAAAATTCGATGTTTCAGACGTACAGAACAAGTAGAACTAAAAAACCGAATTTGAACCGGAAAAGTTCAAAACAAAAATTAATTTAAAACTGTATTAGCAGCTTGCTTATGTTTATAGTTCGGTTTTTCAAAGGTAAAGAACATGTAAAACAAAAAACCGAAACTAAACCGGTTAACTTAAGTGGTTGTAACAGCTCTATGATATGTCTCGCTGCAAACTTTAGGTATTTTCACACACCCAATTCCGATCTCTGTACATAACACACCATTTGAATTTCTACTCAATGTTTTCGTTATTGGATAACAAGTCGTAAACAGATCTTTCTCGTACGAGTTTTCATAAGTAGGTTCAGAGTATTAGATATCAGAGTACTTACCTATAAATAAATAAAAAAGAATTGGCTATATAGCCAATTGCAGTGCACTATTGTGCTTCTCCGCTACGGAACAGTTTAGAACTTTATAAATAGTGCTATCCATGAAGACGCGCCCCACTCTTCTTCTTAAACGCTTACAGTACCAGAGTGCAACATTCCCTAGTTTTTTTTTCAGGTATTGCATCTTGTAGTTGACCTCTGAGATCATGACTACTTAACCGGGCTTTCCTGTGGGTGCCTTAAGCTACTACACTTAAAACCTCCAGCCAGGGGTTATTCAACTATGCTAATTAAAACTAGGTGAACGCTCGCTAAGGGCACCCCCTGTGGGGTACGAACCTCGGCTTAGGGCGTCAACTGGAGGGAGGACATCAAGGACGGGACGGGCTGGATTCCGCTAGTGTTTAGTAATGTCGATACATACTAATTTACATGAGTGGGTAATTAGTAAACACGACAAAACGAAAACAGTAAGCGATATGTTGCACACTTGTACTGTAAGCAAAGCGACAAACACACCGCTTGTCGGTTGTCTAAGGCTGGTTTCACAGCTGTCCGGGAGACCCGTGCGGGCTGCCCGTATGGGCTCCCGGAACAGAGACACACGTGACGTGCTAGAACATTATTTCACAGCGACGCGGATTGGTTGGTACGCGACCCGCTCCGGGTAGAGCCCGTAAACCGCTAGCAACCGTATCGTACTAACTCCCTCGTTTCAGAGCACTGCGGGCGCTACCCGTGCGGGTCTCCCGGACCGCTGTGAAACCACGCTAAATAACACAATGTTGTTTGTTGCAGAGCCAGCACCCATACCCGGTGATCTCGTCGGTGCAGTCGCTGCAGCTGCAGCAAACACAACAGGTTAACACGGTATACATTCTACTATGTGTTGTCTACGTCGGCATTCTAAATTGCACTTTGTATGCGCAGAAAATTATAGCATAATGCTTTATTACTATTGTTACAACGTGAAATCAGCCTTAAAAGATTATAATGGCGTAGTATCGCATCGCTACCAAAGGCGCGTGCCACCTGTTTTGATTCGTTTGAAAACACGCCGACAATCATTATGAATTCGGCTGTATTAGAATAGCATAAAATTCAAATTGCCAGGAACGCGCACGGCATTTTCAAAGGCGCGTGTACGCTATATTGAGTTGTAGCTTTTTTATTCTTGTAAAGGCTCCTACAAACAGGCGTGACATGCGACGCGACACAAAAGCACCGCTCGTCGCGCGACGAGTGGTGCTTTTGTATTGCGCCTGTTTGTAAGAGCCTTAACCCTATCCTTCCTATAAAATACTTTTTACTCGTGTACCTATTGCTTCCCGACATCATTTAAAATTTCACCATTTGCACCTGAATTTCCGTTCACTGGTGAAAATAGAACTGTAAGACCTGTAAGTCAATGATATTCATGTAAGTATTCTATTTTGACTGCGCGCCTACTAGAGGGCGCCAAGGTATTGATTGCACACGGGCACTACATGGGCTAGAGACGCCTCTGACTGGAAGCCGACCTCAACATAGTTGGGAAAAAGCTAGGCAGATTGATTTTGCATTATGACTATTTTAACCTGACTTCCTCGTTAGTCCAGTGGTCGTCAGCGCTACTGTTGAGCATGAGGTCCTGGTTCAATTCCCGGGTCGGGCAGTTTTATTGGATTTTTCTGTCGGGAATTTCTCAGTAGCAGGAGTTTTCAGAATCTGATTGTATGCCCGGTTGATGGCAATAAGCTCGCCCGCTATTAAATGGGACTTAAACATAACTGGTGAAATGTGGGTGTACTATAGGTGCACCTCTGCCTAACCCTTCGGGGAATATCCGCGTGGTTATGTTAATTTTATTAGACACATAAACTTTTTTCCTTTCGTTTCCTTACTTCCAATCTGCATGGGCTGATCAAGTATCAGCATTTTAAAGTTACGGATTAGATTCCCGCAAGAACCAGAACTTTGTATGGTCTATACAGATCGGTTTTGGGTCCTATTTGTTTCATGCATGTAAGATTTGTTTGCTTTCCCATGATACAGGAGCAACAATGTTTTTTGAATAAAGGATAATCAATATAGTACATTGCAAAAAGGGCTTTGATAGACTCACGTAAGTTGTGTGCAGTGTGCGCCTTGGCTCACATTCGTCCATCAATGCCCTCTTGCAGGCCGCGGCAGTAATGTACAATATTTCTATTTTCTTAATGTCCCTCGGGTATCATCAGATTTCCGAATACAAACGAATGCTAATTTCCATGTCCATCAATTATTAGATTTATCGTGTATAATAATTTGAATTCAGAACTAAGTACTTTATTGTTATTTTGATTTTCGTGTGAACTATATAGAGCTGTAAAACTATTTTCCTAACTGTCGTGCCTGCGACTTTAGCAGCTTTCCTCCCATTTTTTAAAATAAATTACATTAAGTTAAAAGAGTATTAACAACTCTATATACTTCCAAGTCGATTGAGAGCGTGCGGTCTGTACCAAGTGCAAAGGGCAACTGATAGAAATCCGACGACTGACGAAACACGAGGTTTGCCGAGGGACATTAAGAACATAGTTTGTCTGTCCTATCCTATTAACTGCCTCGTTGGTCTAATAGTCGCAAGCGCTACTGCTGACCATGTGGTCTGGGTTCGATTCCCAAGCCGGGCAGTGTTATTGGGTTTTTCCTATCAGGAATTTCTTAGGAAGCAGCCCAGTCTGGATTTGTGCCCGGTTGATGACATAGACTGGCGAAATGTAGGTGTTGTACTATATAGCTAACAAAGACTATTATTTTCGTTACAGCAACAGCCACAGCAGCTTCAAGTACAAACCATACAGATACATCCGCAGCATCAACCGATACAAATACATGTAAGTTAACTACACTTCTGTGTTGTCTTAGTTCTGGGTTTGGTCGTCTCGAGAGTAATGACATGCTGTTGATTATGAACGCTTTTTTTAAGTGAAATATTATTTCGGCGCGTTGAGCGATTTTTGGTAGTGGAAAATCTTATTGGTTCGCGTCACCGACAAATGTTAAGACCGGCCAATATGTTATATTTTTCATACAAACGCTCGTACGTGATTATGGCGTTGTAACACATCTGTCTTTGAAATTTTTGTACTAATAGGTATCTTGTGCACTATATCTAGGTTTCTATGAAAGCAAAAAACACAAATTTGGAGAAACAAATTCAGTATAAGCCTTCAAAAATCTGTTTTTTTTTTATTTTACCTGAACTTTGGTCGTTCATAATGTACTCATTTGTAAAAGTAAAGAAAACATCTTCATAGAAACCTCGCACATGTAATGGAGATTCTAAATGACAAATATTTATTTCACAAACTTGTAAGGCTTACTCAAAAACACGTATTTCCTGAAATAAGTTTTATGAAATTTCCGCACACTATTTTTCATACAATGTTATCGCGTTCTCACTTGCTTGTTAGTAGTTCTTATTTGCGCTGGATGAAACAACAAGCTTTTCCGACCATGCTCGCGTTGACGATAGACGGACCGGGAAGGGCCCTCTTAACAGTATTTCTGTAGCTATGAATATGACGTTTTGCTCTTTTGCTCGGAGTGACGATTATGTGAAAACGGGACCAATTATGACATTTTAATCTTTGATACTACTTTAGAGGTATGAGGAAAATGGTGTAAAATTCACTCATCCTCTATAGAAAAGGGAGGCTCCCCGACCAGACGGGTGTCGTGTCTGGTGGACAACTGCCCGACGATTGATGTCGGAAAGTTATACATATATAATTATGTTGATCGCGCGGTAAACTTAGCTTGCGCGATGCAGGATTTGCGTGACGTCAGGTTTTTGATGCATAGTGCGCATGTGGTACTTCGGGAGTGCCGAAAAATATGAAAACTTGAAAAAAAAAATCGGCACCGCGGTAATCAACGCGTTGGTGTCTTTTTAATGGTCAAAAGCTGGTGTCGTTACAGTGTCGCGAAATCAAAGGTTTAGTCCCATCTCAAAAATGCCCAATGTGCCTAAAGAAGTCTTCACTTAAAAAAATCTGTTATTTCATAGCTTTAAGATTTTTTTTCTTACAATTCATGATTGTTAGTTGTAAAGTCGAAAAGATCATATTATATCGCGTGAATATTGACATAACTTGTAGTAAAACTGATAATTGTATCGTTTAGGCGGTGGGCGTGCAACAGGTGCAACAGCAACAGCTGCACGTGGCCACCTCCTCGTGCCAGACCATGCTGCCCAATATATTGCAGGTATGTTAAACTCAAAGCATTTATTTCAATTAAAACCAGGCACTTTTGAACTGTCAAAGAGTTGGTCAGTTAGTCAGAAAGTTGAAGCTAGTTGCCCATTCCAAAACGTAAATCTCTATGGAGAAGAACGGGCAAGAAACTCCAAGCACACTCTTTTAAATTAGATATTACAAAATCCTGGGTATATTATTCTTGTTGCTTCTATATGTGAGAACAATGTACAAAAAATAATCGAAAGCGAAAATATAAGGTTTAAAAAAAGCCCTGGCAGATAAGAGATGACCAGTCTCAAGTGACGGCGCCCGTTACTCTTCACTTCCTTAGCTTGTAGTTTCCCTTTAACAGTCTTGATATAGCCACCATCTTACTCTTTGACTTTCTCGACGTTGTTTTTATGACACTCACGGAATCGCAAAAACTTACCTTGAATATTCTTTTAACCACATAAAATCTGTTCCCAGCTGCAACCAGCTACGGTGGCAGTGTCTGGGCTGTCTCAACAGGAGCTGGGCGGCGTGACGCACCGGATCATTCTGCAGCCACAGCCTTCCGCCACACACCCCGCTGTCTACACTATCCACCATTGATAGCGACGCTTCAAACTGACAAACTCAACACACATAGCATAATCTTCTACATAACTTGAGCAAATAAGTAGTAAATGGAGTGCTAACTGTAAACTCGCTGTCCCCGGCGAATAAAATCGTAATCGTAAAAACCAAATTTTACAGGAAAAATAAATAACGATTTTTTTGTGAAAATCTTATTAACTAATATACATAGCGGAATTGTTCAAATACCAAAAGAAAAGTGATTTTTTACATTCATTACAATACACCTTAAAATCTCGCAACTTCTGAAATAACCGTAGGAAATGAATGAAAAAAATTGACAGAGTGTAATCAGACCTCTAAATATCGAATATACAATAAAGTTAAAACTATCGTAATAGCACATTAACATTTTATTCGCCGGGGACAGCGAACTATCCTATGAGGTATTTACAAAGTTGATTAATTTTAGTATTCAAAAAAGCCTTTATTATGCGTTTATGATGACCCTAGCGTAAATTAAAGTAAGCCTCACTGATCTAGGACATTTTAGAATTTAGATCCTATATAGACATTCAGTTTATTGACAGTTGTGATGTTCGAGATCCAAATTGGAAGAAATTTTTAACATTCTGACCACATCGTACAGCACTGTGTTGCACTCCATTTCTTTACTGCTCTGTGTCAATGATGATTAGATATTATATTAGTAGGTAGATAACTTAGAGAGAAATCGGAAGTCTTATTGCACTGGTGCCTGAATATATTGAGATTGCTCGACTTTACATTTGTATGTTAGAATTTATGTGTACCTTAGCTGTAGTTATGGATTTACAGCAATATCTAGCGTACCTACTCGTAGTATGTGATTAGTAGAATAGCTATTTGTGTATATTATTTAAATGTAAATAAGATATAATTATAATATTTCACTATGGAACAAAGTATGGAGCAATAATGTAAATAGACACAACTATGTTTTATATTTCATTAAAATGTTTGTTTCGCTAAACCATTTTTATTATTTTAATGCTTATTTTTCAAGTAGTCAGGTGGTATAAATAAAACGTCAAATTACTAAAACTTATCGTTAAATTTAATTATTTTAAAATTAAGATAATACCTAAATCAATGCAATTCATTCTTTATTAATAATATCGCTGAACGATTATAACACAGTGGCCCAGAAGTCTAAAATGGCAGCAAAGAGAATAATTTTACACTATTTTTAGTTTCCCTTTTGGCACATATAATTCAAATAACATTATTTACAGTAAACTATTTATAAGCTACGATCGGTTGATAATTTAGCAGACCACTGTGTTTTCAGAAAATTAACTAAATCTCGCATAACTGCCAAGAGGCCCTGCAGGCATACAATACAATATTTCAAAAGAACAACACTGAATTCACCCTTTAAGTTAAAAGACACCGCTACACAAACGCGTAAAATAAAGAACTTTCTCATGAGAAAAGAAGAAAACATTATCGAGACAGCGTATGCGCACATCGCTACCCATCTATGATCATCTTGAACCTTTTTGACACTTAATTTTGAAAATTACAGATAGTGCCATCCATGAAGACGTGCCCCACTCCGCTAGCAGAGCGGAGTGGGTGCGTCTTTATGGATGGTACAATCTATAGTGTCTATGGGTTCCCGATGCCATCCAAAGACATTGGCAACAACAATACCATGCAGTAAAATATAAAATATCAAACCTAGCCGACGACGCTTACAAATTATTCCGCTAAAACATTCTATTTACACTACGATTACAATACACAATTTGAAGGCCACATGTTTCATATTTTCAATGAGATTTTATTGCGTCAAATGATATAATCATAGGCATAATTAAATGTTTACTTAGGCATGAAAGAGGGCACTAGATTCAGTTTAGTCGCTTATTAAAAATAAAGCTTCTAGAAGATAATGATTTTAATAAGACATAAAATGTGAGAAAAGAATCGAAGTGTTTGGGGCTCCGTTATTGAAATCGTAAGAATAGGAGCACAATGAGAAATTGTTATAGTCAGATTTTAATAGCACCAGCTATTTAGCATTCTAGTCTAGACTATCCGAGAATATAGTTTCAAAATAATTTGAAACTATATCAGTTGAGAATCTGGAGAAATAAAAATAATAATATCTGTGGGGTCAAGGCAGCTCAGAAAGGCGCAACGCAATTCTGGTGGAAAAATTTAAATGATAATTTCGCGGAAATTGTTCTAAGTACCGATGTCGCGTCGCGCCTGTCTGCGACAGCCTTCACACCAAATGCCTGTTGTTTCTGCAAAGACAGACCTTCAGAAATCGTAACGAAAATCTTCTATTTCAGTCAACTCATCAATATCCATTATGCAAATGATACAACTAATAGCAACGCACGATAACGAAATTATTTGATTTTGACTACTTCAACTGTGATATTTGAGTAATAAAAATTAGTTGAGATATTTAATTTTGACAATTGATATAAATTAAATATTCCAGAGTCGCCATCGCTATTCAGCTCGCATTTATCGTGTCCCGAACCGCACTGTAACCGATGTCAATACAGCATTCATACAAGGTAAATAGGTACTATACGCTCTGCGCGCTGCAGTCGCTGTCAGGCGAATGTTCAGGTTCGTAGCGAATGTACGCGTTGTGCAGCGTCAGGCCGGGCGGCAGCTTGACGTCGCGGAAGTAGCGGTGCCGCCGCGCGTCCTTCGCCGAGATGCGCTTCACTGGGTCGTACACTAACATCTTTTGTAGCAGGTCCATGCCGACCTCGTCTAGGTTTTGTACCTGAAGAGAAAAAAAAGGTGTATTGCGCTAATACTTATTTTAGACTATCTTCTGCCTGCGATTTCGTATGCGTGCACTTCAGAATTGGGTCTACAAAGAAATGAAAAATGCAGATAGACATATAAGCATTGCTACAGTTTAATAGATCTTTTTAAGAGGGATAATTCCGTAATAAATTATTTTCATATAACTATTGGTTTACGTGGCGCACGCCAGTAAAGTTCCCAGTCCAATCGGCGTAACCTTTTCGACATCTTCAACAATCATCGCCATGTTTCAGCCAATTTACACAAAACCTTAATGAATTATACACCTAAACCTTTCTCATGACTCACTCCATCCATTGGTGAAAATCGTATGAAGATCCGTTCAGTAGTTTTTGAGTTAATCGCGTTTAGATAGACAGATACGGCAGTAGCGGAGGGACTTTGTTTTATAATATGTTGTGGTGCTCAATCTCAGTAAGATCTATTTAAAGTCCTCAATCTTCATATGGGGTACTTTTGCATAAGTTTTACTGTAGACAATTAAGCAGCAACGAAAATTAAGGAACCTTTCTTCAAATATACCAGAGAAATAAAGAGTTTGAATTTAAAAAGTGGCCATTTTGAGATCTAAATACAATTATTGATATACTAACAGTACTCACATGGTTATGTAGATTGAAAGTAGTCCAGTTAGGGAATGTAGGTTTGTAATCGGGCAGTGATGACACTCCCGGCCAGATGTCTTCAGTAGGAGTGCGTAGCATTCTGGAAAAACACATTCAATATTTTAATAAAACAAAAAAAAAAAAACATTTTGAAAAGGGTCAGAATTTCTGTCTGCATTATGCATTTTTAGATAGCAGAAGTTCAGAAATTACAAACATATTTTACCTGAAGATGCGGAACAGTTGATCAATCTCCGAGTCTCCTTGGAACAGAGGCTTCTTTGAAGACATCTCTGAGAATATGCAGCCAACTGACCACATGTCAATGGGGCAAGAGTACCTGAAAATTAATTGTTATGATTAATTAATTTTAAAAAGCACCAAACAGCATAAATTAACTGAATTTGTGCAGATTTTTCAATGCCTGATTTCTTTGTCCGACTTATATTACATTTTTGACATTTATTTAATTTAAAAAACTGTAAGATGTCACAACATTGGATTTTTTTGCCTTTATTTTGATAGAATACTCACCTCTGGCTGCCCAACAAGACTTCCGGAGCTCTGTACCACAGAGTGACCACCTCATGAGTGTACACTCTCACAGGCACTCCAAACGCACGGCCCAGGCCAAAGTCAGCCACCTGGAATAGCCAATCATAATCATATTAGTATAGTGGAAACATCATTAGACAAATGTTTCAAAAAAATTGTGGACTTGCAAGGTAAAATATTTGTTGAAATTATTGGACAATTACATTTCAATACAAAGACACATCAGCAAGCCTGTTGCTTATCCTAAAGAAGAATCCTGAATTAAGAAATAATGAATAGAGCAGCTTGTACGGTATAATGGTTGAGTTTTGGAAAGTGTAACAGGTAGGTCCTGACGAACCTGTTGCACTTTTGAAGTGAACTTACTCTATGGGTCTTCTTCTTTTTGTGTGGTTAGAGATTATAATAATAATAAATCGTTTATTTATAAAAAGGTGCACATTTACAATAAGTAGGTAATTTAATAATTATAAAATAGAGCACAGTTGCTTATTTGCCTGTACTAGGTTAAACCTGTGTTTCAGGCTACAAGTGCCTTAAAAACCTGGTGTCAGAGTTTAAAAGCCGCCCATGGGCCTCTGGCTTCACAAGCCATTGAGAAATATATCTCTGAGGCATGCCGGTTTCCTCACAATGTTTTCCTTTACCGTTTTTTAAACATGTGATAATTATACAATACACACATGAATCCAAAAAGTCAAGGTGGGTGCCTAATGGGTAAGCATTTAGTTTATTTCGCATATAGTAATGTCCATGACCTACAATATGCTAGGCTGATTGACAATAACGTAAAACTTACTTTGATAATTCCAGTCTTGTCAATGAGCAAGTTCTGTGGTTTGAGATCCCTGTGCAGTATCCGTCTCTGGTGGCAGTAGAGGATGGCGTTGTTGATCTGGTACAGGTAGCTCTTCACCACGGATGGGTCCATGAACTGTAACCACAGGGATGGTGTAGATAGAACAGTCACACAGGAAAAACATTTGTGTACATTAGGTATATTTATGCATGAAGGTGAGAATTGGCACTTTTTAAACATGAAAGTTGCAAAAGACTGCCTCTAAATGCCTATACGTCACCATTTCTTCCTAGGGTTTGAGTTGTATATTAGTAGGCAATAAGTAATGGTAATAAAGTCAATTAGGGGAGTAATTTTCATGTTATTTGTTACTTTTATGAATATAACTTGATTGATTTCATGTAAATAGTAATCTAGAGAGTTCAGCTAGAGGCAATTTCTACATTCAAATCGAATTGTTAGAAAATTGGTGTAAGTATGTACATACTTTTCCAGATCCAAGCGAGTCCATATATTTCTTCAAGTCCATGGAGAGAAACTCGAAGATTAGGTAAAGTCGGCTTTCTTCCATAAGCACATCTTCCAATTTTACTATGTTAGGATGGTTGAGCTCCTTCAGTAGAGAAATTTCTCTGCAATGATGAAAGAATGCAATAGGTTATGTTGTGACTTGCAACATGGAATTTTTTGAGGTTTTCGGAATAGCTCGTTAAGTAAAACGATTAGATTATTTTAGAATAAAAGAGTGAAATCTCAATTTACCTGATCGCTGTGGATGGGATGCCTTCATCTTCAGACTCCAGACGAATTTTTTTCATAGCCACAAACTGCCCAGTTATTTTGTTTTTTCCTTTGTACACTACACCATAAGTACCTTCACCGATTTTCTCGATTTTGAGAAAATCATCCATCTTTAGGCAGGGAATTTTGTTAGATTTCCAGGCAAAACTGTGGGAAACTTTCTCACCAAACCTACGGAGGTTTTTCAAAAGTTACTAACACATCGATAACTGATAAAACAGATAAGAAACAGATTGTTAATTAGGCGTTTGTATTATAATTTTCTATCTATTTCAATAAAACAAAATACGAATTTGTTTACTGGTAAAATTGCTGAAATATCGTTAACGTTTCACAACGACTTTCAAACGTAATTTTTTAAAATATTTGAATTGTTTATACCCATGTCAACTTTTTTCGTAATTGTCTATGAACGTTCGTTCGTGTTCCGAAGAGATAAAAGAAACGTTTAGCATATTCCACAAATTTTTATACGACTTAACATAATTTGATGCTATAAGTGTGCGTCCATTACATTTTCTGATCTGGAACGCAAAATATTTAATCATAGACAATAAAAAAAATCATGGACAAAAGATTCTACAAAGAAGCGTTTACACGGTATACAACAATAATTTTTAAATTAGATAAATAAATAATGAAATACCTTTGAAGGGTTTTGAAAAGTTAATAATGACAAACTTCATTATTTATCTAATATTATAAATGCGATAGTGAGTTTGTTTGTTTGTTATGCTTTCACGCTAAAACGGCTGAACGGATTTGGATGAAACACGGGTAGATCATAACCTGGAATATAACATAGAATACTTTTCATCCAGGTAGTACGTTCCCATGGGACAATTTTCGATATGCACAGGGGTGAAGCTGCTGGCAAAAGCTAGTCCTTAATTATGAATTATATTTTCGTGCCAAGTTTGATGTTTATTAATTCAAGAAATAAGTTTTTTCAAAGAAATGATATCTCCCCTTGTCTTCTCCTTAGAAGTCGAATTTCCAAGTTTACATTATAAAAGGACGCCTTTCGCAAAATTTCTGATTATAGGTAATATATCAGTCAGTTAGCATTTCGTCTGCGATTTCGTTCGCGTGGATTTCGTACTTTTCCCTACAAACTTCACCACACGCTTTAACATGGTAGTATTAATGATAATGATTTCTATTATTTATTAACATTTTTTTTTCATATAAACTTTATCAACCCTTTTCACCCCTAACGGGTTTTTTTATCGTTTGTTCTGTTTCCATTATTAGACTTTATAATTTATTTAGGGGAGGAGAAGTGGTGGCCCAGTGGTAACGGCCGCGACTTACGAGTTGTAGGTCGTGGGTTCGATTCGAACCCAGACAGGCGCTTTACTTTGTGTAAATTATTTCATCACCACTGCTCTCAAACGGTGAAGGAAAACATCGTGAGGAAACCGGCATGACCTAGAACCGAAAATTCGATGACATGTGACATCTACCAACCCGCACTGGGCCCGCGTGGTGGATTACGGCCAACTCCCTCTCACAGAGAGGAGGCCTGTGTCCCAGCAGTGGGAACATTATAGGCTGATGATGATAATTTATTTATACTAATTGTAGAGCTAGGTAATCAAGCCACGTCACGCAGTAAAATCCTCCCCTGAAGTCCCCTGTATAATTTACTTCCTATTTTCACCCCGTGAGGTGTCTATTTTCGGAAACCGATAGGTACACGTTATTATTTATTTTCGGTCTTTAGTATAAATACTGAGTTTCGAGTTAATCGAAACGCGCGTTATGATTCTTCTATCTATACAAACTTTTGGCACTCTGTTAAGTAGGTACGTAGGGACACAAGTTAAACTACTGACAGCTAATAGCACACTGTTTAATGTATAGGTTAGAGCAGGGCAGGGACGCAGCCCACGCACACATACGCAGTGTTAACACACACATATATAACATTTCCTCCCCTCATTTGACCAAAACACAAGATTATTAAATAAATACCCAAGTTACAGAAAAGGTTTGTAGTCCACCCTGGGAATGTTCCGCAACAGTCTGTCTGTATTCCTTGAAACCGGATCCGACGCTGTATCTGCAGATGGCGGTGATTGCAGATTTACCTCATCAGTCTCCTCCTGAGTGGGAGTCTGGTCCTGAGGGTTGCCAGTTGACGGTTCGCTATGACAGTTGTTAAAGTCGTCAAAGTCATAATGGTGTTGTGGCTCTTGTGAAGCATTACCCTTGTCGCCTTTATATAATACAATTTGGTTCTTATGCTTTTTAACATTACACGACGAACTCAAATCCTGAATAAGGTAAAGCACTTTACCCATTCTCTTTTTAATAATACCTCTGCACCAGTGGAACTTAACCTTATTTACAAACTTTTTGTACATTATCTCATCCCCTGGGTTAAACACTTGTTTATTATTTCCTCCACATGATTTAATTTGCGAACACTGTTGACGATTAACATTATCAGTGGGGGTTGTGAGTGAGGCCGTCGGTGTTTTTGGATTGATTAAATCTAAGCGTGACCGCAACTTGCGGCCAAACACTAGCTCAGCTGGTGAGAACCCTGTGACAGAATGGACTGAATTCCTGTAGTCAAAAAGATGTTTTAATATTTTTAACTTGCAATCACTTTTATTGCGCGAAGAGATAACACAGGCTTTAATGCCTTTTTTTACAATTTTGACAAAACTTTCCGCTTGCCCGTTACTTTCTGGATTGTAGGCTGGTGACGTCATATGGTTGATGCCGTTCTTTGTACAAAAGTTCTTAAATTCAAATGACGTAAATGCGGTCCCATTGTCACTTACAATTGTATGTGGTAGACCATACTTGGACATGAAATCGTATAATTTCCCTATGACGTTTGTGGAAGCTGTAGACATCGTAACATCGTATAACTCCAACCATTTGGTGTGGGCGTCTACAACCACGAAAAACATCTGATTATTTAACGGCCCTAGGAAATCAATGTGTATTCTATGGAATGGCACGGGCGGGTACCGCCACGGAGAAATTGGTGTTCGCGGCGGGGACGGACGCAACTGTTGACAGATATCACACGAGTTGATCATTGCCTCCAACGCGGCGTCAATACCTGGGAACCAAAATCGTGATCTAGCCTCAGCTTTAGTTTTCACGATGCCCAAATGCGAATTATGTAACTCGTGTAAAAGTTTTGAGCGCAACGATTCTGGAATAACCACTTTATGTCCTCTCATAAGACAACCATTTTCATTCGATAATTGTGTTCTACACAAATAATAGGGCTTAATACATAAATCCGACAATAATTGTCTAGGCCAACCTTGATGGATGTAATTAATTACTTTTGCTAAAGTGATATCTTTCGCAGTTTCTTTGCGCAATTCGTCCAGTGTCACTGGCATACTGCCTTCAACTACAAAATTAACATAAGTAGCCCGGTCTATAGGCGCCGCGGCTGCAGCCGCGTGAGTGCCGCTTTCCCCTCGCTCCTCTACCTGTTCCCGCTCGTGATGTAAACTTGCTCGTGACAGATAATCTGCGTTATTATCGGCACTTCGAACGTACTCGATTGAGTAATTATACGCGCTTAAAAACATAGCATATCTTTGTAGCCTGTTAGCCGATACCTCTGGTATGCCCTTATAAGGACCAAATATAGAAATCAAAGGTTTGTGGTCGGTACGTAGTACAAACGGTACGGATCTGCCATATAAATATTGATGAAAACGCTTTACCCCAAATATAATCGCTGTGGCTTCTTTCTGTATTTGCGAGTATTGTTTTTCAGCTGACGTAAGCGTGCGGGACGCGAATGATATGGGCCGTTCTAACCCGTCGTTACCTACTTGCGATAAAATAGCGCCTAGCCCGTGTGGAGAAGCATCCACCGTCAATATTATTTTAGAATGTGTGTCAAAATGTGTTAACACTTGTTCCGACGTTAAGCATTTTTTTATTTCATTGAATGCTTCCTGATGAATTGCTGTCCAATGCCACTTAACTCCTTTCTTTAATAGATCATATAAAGGACTAAGTATGCTTGATGCTCGAGGAACGAAATTCCGATAGTAATTTACAAGCCCTAAAAATGATTGCAAGGTGTTGACAGTAGTAGGAACGGGAGCGTCTACCATTGCCTTTACTTTAGATGGATCTTTCTTTAGTCCGTTCTTGTTGATAACATAACCTAAGTAATTTATTTCGTCTTTAAAAAAATCACATTTGTCTCTTCGCAAAGTTAGTCCCGCGTCCTGTAGTCTTTTGAGGACTATATGTAGTTTTTCCATATGCGAATCTTCAGTTGTTGCTGTTATCAACACGTCATCTAACAGACATAATACTCCGTCTAATCCAGACAACAGGGTTTCCATAGCGCGCTGGAAAATAGACGGTGCGCTCGACAAACCGAATACAAGACGTGTATATTTGAACAAACCCCGAGAAGTGTTAATACAGGTTATTTTTTGTGACTCATCATCGAGCAGAAATTGATTATAGGCCATGGATAAATCAATTTTCGAAAATTGCCCGGCTGCTGCGTAGCTGCGTAAAAGTTGTGCCGCTCGCTGAACCCGCAACGTTTTGGAGTGAAATGGTTATCCAATAACGCAACCAGATCCTCATATGGCACCTCTTGTACGTCTTTGGGCAGGGCTAAGTCTGCTGCCAACTTGTAGGTACTATCGTTGAGTGCACTTAGTAGTATAGCTCGCCTCCTGGTTCCCGCCGCATCATTTTTCACATCGATGTTATTTGCGATGAACCACTGCGTAATACGACCTTTGTATGTCTTCCAATCATTGACATTATGATCGTAAGTTGTTAAAATCCCACAAAATGACTGAGCCATTTTTCAACAATGGATTTATTTTTGCCAATTTTTGCAATTGTGGGTATCCTCGTCGCCACTGTTAAGTAGGTACGTAGGGACACAAGTTAAACTACTGACAGCTAATAGCACACTGTTTAATGTATAGGTTAGAGCAGGGCAGGGACGCAGCCCACGCACACATACGCAGTGTTAACACACACATATATAACACACTCCAATCCACTTCCAAGGGGTACTAAAAAAAAATACAATCCTTACTGGGTATTTACTTAGACAAGCTTTCGTGCCAAATTTCAAGTTTATTGGAGATTATTGATAAAGAGATTCTTTTTCTTTGAAGTTTTTAAAGTAATTTACTTAACTTTGATTTACTCAAGGAATAAGACTTTTCATACAAACGAAATCCCTCATTTTGACCCCCTTAAAGGTCGAATTTCCAAAAATCTCTTATTACGCGCCTTCATTATCAGAGGAATCCTTGTGCAAAATTTCACGTTACTAGTGCCGATCGTTTGCGCTGTGCGCTGATATGTAAGTCAGTCAGCTTCTCCTTTTTAGGGTTCCGTACCCGAAGGGTGCCAAACGAAACCTTGTTACTAAGTCTCCGCTATCCATCCGTCCGTCCGTCTGTCTGTCAGCGGGCTGTATCTCATGAACTGTAATAGGTAGACAGTTGAAATTTTCACAGATTGTGTATTTCTATTGCTGCTACAACAACAAATAATAAGAATAAAATAAAGTTAAAAATTAAAGGGCGTCCTAATACAAAAAACTAGTGATGCAACGAATACTACTTTTACGAATACGAATACGAATACGAATATCAAACCTACTATTCGGCGAATACGAATACGAATACGAATATCTCGCCATGGTAATAAAAGACTAATAGTTTAGTACTACATAGACGCAGCTATTACTAACGTTCGTCTAAGTTACTTAGGACTTACTATCCTACCTTTTGTTCATACAAAAGAAATACAGACCATATAACTACTTATTTGGTAATTTATCGAACTGTTTCCATATGTCACTTTGATCTCGTTTACGAAAAGACATTTTCTATTCAACTTCAACTCCTTTCCCTTCGCAGCAACCTCAGAAAATAAATAAAACAATACTCTCTTGCTTGACTTGTGCTTTCGACTGACAAATGAAATGAAAGGAATTAATGAATCAATCAATCCATGGTTCGTAATGATAGGAAAACTCCCGGGCCGTGGCACTGTATAAACTATGGCCGGGGAGTCCCCCGTCGCGTCTTCGTTGCGGTTAAGGCCCTTGCACACGTCGTATTTTTACGTGCCGACGACGCGCGTTTTCCAAGTCTGCCAGTAATTAGATTTGCGTACAAACATATTAATTTTTAAATATTCGTATTAGTATTCGTATTAGTATTCACCGAATACGAATATTCGGTAAATGTCTACTATTCGGCGAATACGAATATTCGTATTCGTATTCGTTGCATCACTACAAAAAACGTGTTTTTTAGGGTTCCGTAATTCAAAAGGAAAAAACCAGAACCCATTAGGATCACTCGTGTATCTGTCTGTCCGTCTGTCACAACCAATTTGTTCCGAATCTAATGGACCGATTAAGTTGAAATTTGGTACACATATGTATTTCAGTGACCCAAACACGGACGTGTAACGTTAACAATGAATTTTGAATACGGGGGTCACTTTTGGAAGGCAAATAAGAAAATTTAAAAAATAATAACAAACTGTATCGTGTGACATATCAAATGAAAGGGCTTGTTGCGAGAATCTCAATTTTTTAATAATTTTAATATAAACACATACATACATACACATACATACATACACATACATACATAAACTCACGCCTTCTTCCCATGGGGGTAGGCAGAAAGTACAGAACGCCACCTGCTACGATCCTTACATAGTCCTTTTGCCTCGTTTACGCTAACACAAAACACAACACACACAACACAAACACACACACAAACACTTTTAAAGATATTTAAGAAAATAGATGAAAACTGACCATTTGCCACCCTTATCTCCGAAACTACTAAGCCTAAAATTAAAAAAATAATAATCAGAGAATGGTTCTTTAGAAGTCTATGTTCTTAAAATAACATGGTAAATCTCTCAATATTGTGCGTACAAACTTACATTTGCAGTTGGAATGTAAGGGAGAACATGTTTTTCAACTACAGTGTTAAGTTTGTTCTTGGAATAAATTCATCCCAACTACGAAACCCTTCATTGTGCGTGGTCCGACAAGTACTTGGCCGGTTTAAAAAAATAAATAAAGTAAGAACGTAGTGTTAAATATTGTGCGGTGATACGGAACCCTTTGTGTGCAAGTTTGACTCGACTTTGGCCGGATTTATATGTTGACTAGCTACCAACTTAAGTTCTCCAATCAATAAATCTGCCTCACTTTTTCTCCACTATGTCGGGGTCAGCTTACAGTCTAACCGGATGCAGCTGAATACCAGTATTTGACATGAAGCGACTGCACTGACCTCCACAACCTAGTTGTTGGGTATTTTAATCTTCGATGGGACACTTGCGACTGACTTCTCATTTAACCCGACCACTTAAATTCTTCGTATATTGAAATAATGATTGTCATTTTTCGACAGTGTTTGAAATGGTTATACCACGGCAAATTGGCGTACTGTGACAGTTCCTACCAATTTTTTATTTTATTATTTCGGGGGGAAACCTTCAAAAGGTGTCCTTGCTTTGGGAATAAGACCGGGGAGTGTGGGATTTTTACCTCACTAAAACCACCCCGGTGGTCACCATCTGCACATGGAAGGGGACACCGTTACCTTTCAAAAGACCAATCCGGAACCCCTCTGCACTGCGCCTGTTATAAGTGTGCAAGGCAGCACGTGGCCATTGTGCACCGTCTACCCTGAGGTCACTCAGTGGGCGGCCCGAGTCCCCACTCTAATTCCTACCTACCTAGTCCTACTAGCAGTGTGAATTACACGTTGTTAGTAATTTATAATATATGGGTACGTAGAAGTGCCTGTTGAACCTTTCAGTAGTTGGAGGGTTTAATAGGAATAGGCTAAATGGGCTAGCATAAGCATAATCAGCCTATAATGTTCCCACTACTGGGACACAGGCCTCCTCTCTTCGAGAGAGAGTGGGCTTAATCGACCACGCGGGCCCAGTGCGGGTTGGTAGATGACACATGTCTACGAATTTTTGGTTCTAGGATAGTTTCCTCACGATGTTTTTTTTCACCGTTTTAAGAGCAGTGGTAATGAAATTATTTACACAATGTAAAGCGTTTGCCTGGGTTCGAACCCACAACTTACAACTCGTAAGTCGGTAGCCGTAAGCCGTTACCACTGCTCTATACAGGGTGGCAGGGACATCGACGCGAAAACTGTTACCATGGATTCAGTACATAATTCTGAACCCCCCTGCGTTCAAATTTTTCGTCAGTTATTTAAAAAAAAAACAGCTTTTCCATACATTTTGACCGCGTAGATATTGCACTTTTCTATGAAACAGCTGTTTTTTTTTAAATAACCGACGAAAAATTTCAAAGCAGTGGGATTCAAAAAACACCATTCTAAAACAACATTCACTAATAGGGTATGATCCTTTACTTAATGCAAATAAGAGAGTCAAACACAGGGTTTGCCCAACACTTTCTAATCGTAGCACCGCCTTCTCACGCAAATTCTTTGAATTTCTTGGTGGACATCTATATAATAAGATAAATAAGAATCTAACAGTTTACCCTCTTACAAGAGCTAATTGTAAGAGGGTTATTACTGCCTGGCTTAAGTCCCTCAACTACGATGACACTGAAAATCTGCTTATTGTACCATCCTAACCAACTGCATATACTGTCACCTCCTTCACCCCGCACACACGCACTCACGCACACACTCTCTCTCTCCCACACACACACTCACACAGACACATACACGCTCCCACACACTCGCACTCACACTCGCGCACACACACTCACGCACACATACTCAATTACTCACTCATGCAATTTAGTTCCTCTCACCCACTTTTTACCCCCATAACAGCAACAATCTCTCTGCACCACTTTGTATCCCCATAACATCAACATTCTCACTGCACATAGCTTAATCCCTGTTAATTATTACATATCACTGATGTTGTATACAGCTGTCACCTATTGTCCGGAGTCTGGAGAGGCTGGTAATCTGTCATACAGGTCTCCTAGTACAGAAACCAGTCTCTCGCATAGATCACAACAATTATTGCTAATGTTTTGTTTGTTTGTTTTTTTTAAATTGTTTGTAAAATTCTATGTGAGAGAAGAACAATAAACTTTATATTATTATATTATATTATATTATTCAGAATCATGTACTGAATCCATAGTACCTAACAGTTTTCGCGTCGATGTCCCTGCCACCCTGTGTAAGTAAGGCCATACAAATATTTGCTACGTGCGAAATTCTGCGGAAATCGAACCTGTGACACTCGGCGCAAGTGTCATCAACACCTATGTTTCATACTTTGATATTGTAGTTACAGAAACATTATTTATTTATATATATATTCAATTAAAACGGTACAACACCAATTACATTAATTAACATAGAAAGGTACCTACATAATTTTGACAATTATATGTATATGATTTAATTAAAAACTATTATGGAACAGTGGACTCCACTTGCATACTTTCTCTCAAATAATACCAGACATAAACTTATGTATCATTTTACTTCATTCATCCGCAAACACATTTACAACACAATTCAACATTCAGGGTTGGCAGTCAGAAGGGCCCACAAACATGTAAACATGCAACCCACCCATCCAAAATTAGTCCGCGACAACATTGCTTAACCGCACATACCGGTACATTCTGAACTTTATCTTTATCTCAGCTATCACTCATCAAACATTAAATAGATCACATATTTAAGATCATGTTCCACATAACTAGATAATTTATCGGTATTGATATAATTTGTGCTGAAACAGCGATTTTGTCACGTTTATGCGCCGCGGCCGAGCTGCGCGTGCGGCGGCCGGTCGTATCAATGAGATCTAATGATAATGATCACGATATTAAGGTAAGGGTCGCGAGGTTAGAATTCATTTGGAAGGCATGTGAGCTCACACGATGTGGCGGTGGACAGTATTATTGTGCTTTATTTTTTACGGAAATGTAAGTTATGATTATATTACTTTTTACATATATATTTGATATAATTGCCTACTATCAGGTCAATCCGTTAATGTGAAAGTCTCTTCTTTTAAATTCGGTTTATAAGAACGACCGTTTTTCTCTGGGTTACTTACCAATCGATCGGGACATCAAGCAGTGCGTCTGCAAGGGTAGTTACCGGTAACAACAAACTTAATTACAAAATAAATCAACCTGCCGAGCCTTTTCATTGGGAAAAGGCTCGGCAGTTCGAGTCGGCTTCCAGTCTAATCGGATGCAGCTGAATACCAGTATTCAGCTGCATCCGGTTCTGTTCTGACATAAAGTAGGGGTACCGTTTAAACCAGTTACTGGGAAACACGGTACTCTTTGGTTGTCAAAATTTTGGGCTTCTAACTACCCGTAACGAATGTCAAAGATTTACGAATGACAGCCGGGATCAGCGCTTAACGTGCTCTCCGAGGCACGGAGGGGTCTTCGATATGTAATGGATAGTCATTTACGAAAAGACCGCGGCAAGCGTAGCTTATCTTCGATCGATCGGTAACTACAAAATGCAGATCATAATATTTGTGCTAACCAAAGTACGCAGACGTTCAGGCCCATTATAGACAGATAATTGGGTCCTGAAATGACTCCTGTAAAGATTGTGTTACAAGAAATGTTGATTATTAAAAAAAAACACATTTTCGACTTACATTTTGTCTTTATTCCCAACTATACTATTTTTGCAGACGTCATCACAACCAGTAACAGATGACAACGAGAATGCCCGCCAAGCTCGTCAGTTGGACTTCGGCGAGTGCTGCCCCTGCCCGGGCCCTGGGCAGGACTTCGCAGCACAGGAGTCTTCTATGTCCAATGGTGATTCCATGTTTGCCCGAGCAAGTGAAATAGACGACTGTCCTCGAAGCTCTGACTCTGACGGAGCCTCATCAATCTTCTTTCCTACTTCAACGCGCTCTGATGGGAATTTTGTAAGGTATGGTTTGTTCTTTTTTATTAACTACAATAGGGCTACCCGCATATTATACAATATGTCAAAAATAAACACTATCCGATTCGAAAGGGGCACATAGGTACTGCAATATCATTACCAAAAAGTTATAAAAAACCTCATCATTATTGAAGATAAAAGTTATTGCTATTTAAAATTCACATTTTTTGTACGAAAATGACCCCAAATCCAATAAAAATTAGCAAATTTTCAAACAGGGGTCATAGGTTATGCCTTGCCAGCTAAATGAATGCCAATGTTGTGATTTTTTTTTCTCTTGAATATTTTCTCATAAATTAACTCTCAGTACGATACTTAACAACACTCACAGATTGGACAGGGTTATTTTTACATGTTGTATAGGACGTTACCATAAATGTTGAATGTGGGTGTGTGTTAACGTGTACTATCCCTACGGGGAATACAAGAGCGATGTCTTTTTATCATAAATACTAAATATTTCTTATGTATTTAGGTGAAATTTAACGAGACTTGTCGGTATTTGAGATAAACAAAAATACTTATGAATAACTGACTCGATAAATATATTTTTTCTCTTATGAAAAAGAAGTTTGCCGTTTGTCTTGTTATCTCTTGTAACCGCAGTAGTACCTTCACTATAAATCATGTAACTCCTTGTGTTCTATATATATTTATTTTTACTGTTATTTGAGTTTTAATATAGTGGTTTTTTTTTTTCATTACAGGCCCGTAGAAAAAAAAGAAGACCTTAAGCCACTGTTGCACCCAGAAGTCGATCTTGCTTCATCTGTTTTACAAACCTTGCGTGAAGCTACTGATGAAGAATACCGGGATGCTCTTGCAAGGGACGCTGCCAGAAGTATGGCTAATGAAGCTGAAGAAACTATATTTGGAGACACACTTCCTGAGGCAAGTAATGGTAATATAGTTACTATCATAGTGAATCCTAAACATGCTGAAAGCTTAGATGATGTCATACCTCAAGAAACCCATGTGCAAGAACCGCGTTTTGTACCTGCATCGTTAGAAAGTGTAAGCACTAATCTCGACCAGATGCGAGTCGCTCAGAAGCCTCCTAGTTTGTTGCGTGAAATTTTCGGGCTACCAGGAATAAGCAAGCCTGCTGGACTTTTACAAAAGAATTTATTAGACATGGATAATGGTGCTAGCAATATTCAAGAACGCGTGGGAAATGTTGATAATGATCAGGTGACGAATAAAAGTGTACTAGGATTGAGAAAATACGCCCCATTCATGAAGTTGGACAAAAACATGAGAGATAAATCTATAGATACGAAAACCAATGCAGCTGTTGATACTAGTGTGAAAAAGGTACCCGATTTCAAGTTGTCTTCTATGAAGAATAAGTTGGAGGATTTGATAGCTAATAGAACTGCATTAGAAAGTAAAGTTAAAACAAATTCCTTACCATTAATACCTAAAATGAGATTAAATAACCCATTGTTTACGATGAAAGGGAAAAAAGAAGAAGATCTGAGTTTATCGCCAACTAATATTCACGAACAAGCAAAGAAAAGCTTCTTCCAGACCAAGTCACACTTAGAGAATATTCTACAGAACACTAGGCCAGTTGGTTTAAAAACCTTGTTAAAATTAAAAGACGTTGAGTTCGTTCCTTTAAAAGATATGGTTCCTAAAGCAGCAGATATATCTACACTTAACAGGCCTAAATTTGCTTGGCCAGACATCTTCAAAAAACGAGATACTGTGAAATTGAGTAATAACGCCAGACACCCAATAAATGTGGCTAGAAGTACGGAAATAATAGAAAAAATACCAAAATTCAGTCAAGATGAGACACTTGATGCTGAAGTAAGTCCAAGTAATGTATTTGAACAAATTAATGACGACAACTGTAACAATGGAGCATTTGAGACAACCGAAATAGATGGTGAAAACTCTGAAGCTAAGATAGCCTCAACTGAAATAATAGACACGGCATCAAGTCCTTCTGAAATTGAAGAGATTGTCAGTGACACGAGCAACGACTTTGCTAACAGCCGGTTAAATGAAGTACCCGACAACACCGATGACTGTAATATTAAAGTTTTGCCAGTCACAGAAACTAATCTCCCGCAATCAATGGAAAATTCTTTTGAAAATGAATCACAGGGTAATAATGAAGATGAACTTATTTTTGAAACTTCCGAAGAAATTACACCAGTTGATGCTAAAGCAGAAGATGACTCAGAATCTGAATTTGTATCAAATGATGAAGACTGTGTTAGTAATACTAACGATGTTGACTCAATAACTGATTCTAGTAACAATACAAATGATATGTTGAAACCAAACGATACCGTTCTAGAAAATGTTGACGATTCATTGGTGAACAAAAATGCAGTAACAGAAGAGGATTGTAGCCAAGAACTACCCGTTAGTGATAATTCAAAAACCCTTGACATTAATCCATCGAAATTGATAAAGCCAGTTTCTGAAAAGATATCCACAATAAAAGAAAAAATAGCAAAACATATAGAAAATTTAAAGAATCCAAAAATCAACTCAAAAAGCTCAAAAATTCTTGATTCCCCAACTTTAAGTAATAATATAGAAAACAGAGAATTTTTTTCGATTACAGATGATAAACTAGATTCCGACTGTCAGAATGAAGAGTCCATTCAAATTACGACAGTAAAACCAGACATCTGTAATGATGACTTAAAGATTGAAAATGAACCTGATGTTGATAAGGTAAGCATGCAAGATTTACAGAAAATATCAGATGAGATGTTACAAGAAGAACAAGAACGAGAATCAAAAACTTTGAACTGCAATGAATTAACAAACGAAGTACCCGACCCTGAAGAACTGACAGAAGTAAATAGTGCAGAAAATGAGAATACAGGTTCTGAACAATCTGCAAATACTCAAAATGAGGTAATAATGGACCCACAAAATATTGTTAATATTGTTAATGAAAATGATAACTATGTAAAAAATACTTGCAAAAGTGATTTAACATTACCGAAAAAGGCATTCGAGCAAGAATCGGATGCAAATGTCGAAGCGAGTGAAGTCGTTATTAATAGAACACCTCAAAGCAATAAGGTTTTCACCTCACCAATTTTTTTGAACAAAGTTCAACAACCAGACGAAAATGATTTTAGTTTAAATATCCCATTACCAGACATACACGATATTAAATTGAAGCCATTACCCACACTTGATGAAATAAAACACAGCTTTACCAAATTGTTTGATAAACCCGAACGAGATGTAGAAGAAGCAGAAGCAGCTTCAATGGTTGGTACGTCAAATATCTTAGCACCAATTATGTCAACAGACGCCAGCGCAAAGCATTTCCAATCAATACTACCTTTGAGACTAGAAGACGTAGATTTAGATATTCTACAGCTGAAACCGCAATCAAATCTATTCTCTAATATTCCAAAACTCGACCTTCATTCCTTTAGGACAAAACTGCCATTGCCTACAGATTTACGTATTAAACCATTAAAGCTGCAATCCGCATTCGACGACAAAAGTGGCTTGCTATCGGGTACTTTATCGCTAGGACAGAACAATCCATGGGAAACTATCCCTGGTTTGGGTGGTTTTGAGACCCGTATGAAAGCAAATACTCAGAAAATTGCGAAAACACTACGTAAGCCTGACGCTTTGAGACATAGCCTAAAATCAAGCCAAGTAATAGGGGATTTATCTGATGCTAAAAATAATTTGAGGAATATGCAACACTCGTTAGAATCTAAGCTTAGAGGAGCAACAACAAAACCCGTAAACTTACAGTCTAACAACTTATTAGAAGCCATATCTAGGAATCACGAAGACGTTAATGACAAACTTCGAGCTCTACACTTTGATTTCAACGATAGACTTGAAACAATGAGAAACAACCTTTTTGACAAGTCTATAATATTTGGGAGTGGTGAATCACGTAGCATTAAATCCTTTAACACTTTCAGTAACAAGAACAAAGATAAAAAAATGTCACTGAAATCATCACAACCTCAATCACTGTCAAGCAGGAGAGAATCTAATAAAAAATTAAAACCTCGAAGACTTGAGCAGCAGAAAGAAACTAGAATTGGATTATCACATGGGCTACAGAACAAGTTCAAGATGCCAACAGCGGCAAGCGTGCCAGTGCCGAGAACTATTGAGGTCCCTGAACTTAAAGCTACGCTGATGAAATCACCAGGACTAGGAATACAGAGAGCATCAGGCGTTAATACTATCTTTCAAAATATAGGTGTTTCTCAACCTAAAGAATCATCGATAACTTTATTGAAACAGGCCAGTAAGAAATTACCTATTACAAATACAAGATTAGGCAAAACTATTAACACAAAAGACAGTAAAATAAAGGTTTCGTTTTCAAAAACAGCCCGGCCATCACTGTCAACAAACTTACAATCTAGAAAACTGTCAACACCTCCGTCACTTTCGCTAGCCAGTAATTTAGGAAAAAATATAGGAAGACTTGGGCAGAGAGTGGATCACAAAGAATCACCGAGTGAAATGAATCATTCAATCATTTCACCCCCAATTTCTAGTCATCTGGATCAAAATAACCTAGAAAATTATGGCCTGGAGACCGAGAGCGGGCAAACAGGCGCATTTGATGTATCACTACGAAAATTGGGTGGTAGAAAAACTATGGAAACAAATGGACAGTCTAAAATGAGTAAGGACTTACACTCATGGCCTAAAGTTTCAGAAAGTGGTTTTCTGTCTAAGATGAAAGATGCTGTAAAAGCGAGGATGTCGAAAGTTAGTTCCCCTGTTACATTCAAAAAGGCAGAATTTTCTGTGAGTGAAAATGGAGAAGTTATTAACTCGGATACCGACATGGCACGATCTGCATCAACGAATATTGATTTCATTAAACGAGAAGCGCTCAAAGAAAATGTTTCATATAAGTGCACAATGGTTTGTACTAAGGAATAAGATTACAAAAAAAAAAAAAAAAATTATAAAGAGCGACTAAAATTGAATGTATGTGTGATTGAGATTAAATTATTGTAAGATAAGTTATGAATTTATATGTTTAAGGATAAGTTTATGAGTAAAACTAATAAAGTATAGATTGTTTTGTACATATTTTTATATGAATCTCGTGAAAAGATGTAAATATTTCGATGTTTGTACTTGATTTGTAAATATTTAAGTATAAAAAATACATCGTGTAAAAAAACTTTGTTTTATTTCGTTTCTATGACGTGTTTTCGCGGTATATTTAGGTGAAAATAATTCGCTGGTAAAGTAAAAAAATCTCAAAAATTTGTCTGTACTAGTTTGACTGGTCCTTTTACCAGGGCCGTAGGTAGACTTGAATTTAAGGTAGGGCAGCTGTTGTTACAGGTAGGGCGGAAGTAAAAATGTTGATCTGTTCAGGGGGCCTACTACCAGCTCAAAAGCAGTATAATTTTAATATTACTTTAGTGGGAGAAAGAGATGGAGTTATACGTCCCGTAGAGCTTCATCTCTTTCCCACACTGAAGTAATATTAAAATAATACTGCTTTATGAGCTTGTGGTAGGCCCCCTGGTCAATTGATTTTTGGCTTTCTTGACTGGTATTTGTAATGTGTGTCAGTTAATACTTAATTGTCGGGGGTGATAGGTATATAGATAAAAATAAAAAAGTATTTATTCTGAAATGAATTATTATTTCTCCAATCATGTCCAAAACATACTCAATAAAAAGAATTTCCTTGAAAACAACTGAATTCGAATTAGATTCAGAATGAAGAATTATTTTATTGTGATTGTAAGATGCCGTGGTTAATTCGGAATTATTAGATGTCATAACTTAGCTTCACAGTAAGTACTTTGCTTAATAATTGATTTTTAGAATAGCTGTTTTTTTTTAGGTAGGGCATTGGTATTTTAAGGTAGGGCACTGCCCTACAATGCCCCCCTTAGCTACGGCTCTGCCTTTTACTGGCATTAATTATAACTTGTTTACAGTTTAACTTTATTTTATTGCTACACAGCTGTGTAAACACATACAAGTAAAAATATTATAAATAACATGAATAGGTAAAACCTACAGCTTGTGCCTTCGCTAAAATTAGCATCACGTGAGATATTTAGCTCAGACACAGATAATAATAATATTAGCTCAGAGGTACTTATCATTTGTTTAAAGTAGGCATTCCTTACCAAAAATCACATGAAGAGGCCAGAAAAAAAACCGGCCAAGTCCGAGTCGGACTCGCGCACAAAGGGTTTTACGTCGTACCATTATAATCTATAAAAAAATTAAGTTTAATAAAAACTAACCCGACTACGGGAAAATAAAAATGATCTAAAAAGTACGAAACAAGCAAATATTTCAGACTGAAATCAAGACGTAGGTACAAAAATGGTCAAGGTAAAGCCGTGGTCGCATGCTTGTATACCATGTTGGTGCCAGGAACACCTACAAAATTATAATGGCATGCGACGACGGCTTTACCTTGACCATTTTTGTACCTACGTTTTAATTTCAGTCTGAAATATTTGCTTGTTTCGTACTTTTTAGATCATTTTTATTTTCCCGTAGTCGGGTTACAGTTTTTATTAAACTTAATTTTTTTATTTTATACTTTTCCGTTTTTACACTTGATAAACGTAAATAAGAGTAATACAATAGTTCAGTAATTAACCTATTTTAAATTTCAATAGCAGTGCATAGTGCTTTGGACGAAACCATAGAGCGATTTATTTCGACGCCAACACCATATATCGATATCGAGCTTCGACGAAATCCAAAATATAAATATTTCGTTGTACTTGTTTTTCTTCATAAGAGTGGAATTACAAATCGTTACTATTTATTAAGATTTGATTAACTGCACGTTGGTAACATCTTGCGATACTACGTAGCGCGGTTTCACTTTTGCTTGTTTTTAACGATTTAAACATATTTATTTACTTTGAAAATATAATATTATATACATATTTGTAATGTGCTCGTCAAGACCTTTCTTTTGATACCAAACATGTCATGATAATCTCATTTTATTTTTTTTCGAGGTTAGAAATTTACGTGTAAAGTCCACCAAATTAAATTTAGGGAAAAATTATATAGCCTATATCACCCGGACCATTATTACGAATCTATTGATATCTCATTCATCAAAATCGGTTTAGTAGTTTAGGCGCTACGGTGGAACACACGTAAAAGCAAACATACATACATACATACAAACATACATACATAGACTGCTAAAATCATAACCCTTCCTTGTGGCTGTGCCGTAGTCGGGTAAAAACGGCAAAACAATCACGTTTGTTGTATGGGAGCCCCCTTAAATATTTACTTTATTCTGTTTTTAGGGTTCCGTTAAAAAACGGAACCCTTATAGATTCGTCATGTCTGTCTGTCTGTCTGTCTGTCTGTCTGTCTGTCCGTCCGTATGTCACAGCCACTTTTTTCCGAAACTATAAGGGCTATGCTGTTGAAATTTGGTAAGTAGATGTATTCTGTGAACCGCATTAAGATTTTCACACAAAAATAGAAAAAAAACAAATAATTTTGGAGTTCCCCATACTTAGAACTGAAACTCAAAATTTTTTTTTTCATCAATCCCATACGTGTGGGGTATCTATGGATAGGTCTTCAAAAATGATATTGAGGTTTCTAATATCATTTTTTTCTAAACTGAATAGTTTGTGCGAGAGACACTTCCAAAGTGGTAAAATGTGTGTCCCCCCTGTAACTTCTAAAATAAGAGAATGATAAAACTAAAAAAAATATATAATGTACATTACTATGTAAACTTCCACCGAAAATTGGTTTGAACGAGATCTAGCAAGTAGTTTTTTTTTAATACGTCATAAATTGTAAACTTATCGTTACTTGCTGCTACGGAACCCTTCATGGGCGAGTACGACTCGCACTTGGCCGCTTTTTTAGTTATTTGTTGTTATAGCGGCAACAGAAATATATCATCTGTGAAAATAACAACTGTCTATCACGGTTCATGAGATACAGCCTGGTGACAGACGGACAGCGGAGTCTTAGTAATAGGGTCCCGTTTTACCCTTTGGGTACGGAACCCTAAAAACTATGCAGATATATGTATCTATGGCAAAATTGCGTGCGTAATAGTTACATTATACGCAATCAGACGAGTGATAAAAATTATTTCGTGGGTTAGAAAGTAATTGTCGTATGCAAATATATTTATTTTGTTAATTCCTTTACACACTTTACTATTTTGAATAAGTACTAAAATTATTTACCTAAATCATATTTTTTAATGTAACAACCTGAATATTATGCAAATAATAGGTTATTATGATTTAACAAAAGAATATTGAAAGCCAATAAACATGTTGCCGCACATCAAATCAGTTTGCCTCTGTATCACCCAAAGGTTGACGGGTTGGACTCGCGCACATCTGGGAGTGGCGCGAGGAGGCGAAACGCCGGGGTTTAACTCCGATGCCGCAAGAAATCGCGGCACAGCGGACAGAGCTCCGGCGGGATCTCATGGCGTCATGGAGAGTGCGATTGTCGCAACCCCGCGCTGGGCACGCCACAATTGCGGCGATAAGACCCCTCTTTGTGGAGTGGCTGGAGAGACGCCACGACGTCCTCACCTTCCGCCTGACGCAGGTCCTCACCGGACACGGCTGCTTCGAGAGATTCCTGTACAGGATAAGGCGGGAGGAAACACCCGGGTGTCATCATTGTGTGGATCGGCCTGAGGACACGGTGGAGCATACGGTGGAGGTCTGCCCGGCTTGGGCGGAGCAACGCCGTGTCCTCCTAGAGGCGATCGGCGGCGGTGATCTCTCGCGTCCGGCCCTGGTTCAGGCCATGGTACGGAGCGAGAGGAAATGGTAGGCCGTCACCTCCTTCTGCGAAGCGGTAATGCTCGCGAAGGAGGAGACGGAACGCGTGAGGGAGAGGCAAATTTCGCGACCTCACGCCCTAAGCCGCCGCAATAGAAGGAGACGTGATTACAAATATAATTTATGTTACGGCTAAAACCCGAAGTGCGGCTATACCTATACTCCGTTTGAAATAAGATTAGACATTTAAACAAACCTTTTTTACAGTCCGTTCAACCGATTTTGACTTCTATTGCGTTGGTGGCATGACAAATGGCAGCTGCAGTAAACAGTTGGTTTGTAACCACTTTTTTTGCTTTTAATGCCATCCTTATGCCTACGCAATAGAAGTCAAAATCGGTTGAACGGACTGTATAAAAGGTTTGTTTAAATGTCTAATCTTATTTCAAACGGAGTATAGGTATAGCCGCACTTCGGGTTTTAGCCGTAACATAAATTATATTTGTAATCACGTTCTCGAAAACGGCTCTAACGATTTAGATGAAAGTTGCAAATATAGGGGTTTACGGGGGCGAAAAATTTCATAAATAGGAAAATTATTTTTCTCTATTTTCACCCGAGCAGAGCTCGGTCGCCCAGGTACTAAGTCTGAAATCGCCAACCCGTCTTGAGCGCGCGTGGTGATCAATGCTCGTGCCTTCTCTGTATGAGAAGAGGCCTTTACCCTGCAGTGGGACAATAATAGCCTGGTGTTATTAAAGTGTGGAAAGTTTTGTTTTTAAAGTCCTACGTAGAACGAACGTGTGACAAATGTAATGTAAATTAGAAGGATTTTTTAATCGAAAATACATAATAACATAACATTACGCCTTGTTTCCCCGAATGGTTAGGCAGAGGTGTCCCTGTAGCAGGTACACCCACATTTCGCCAGTTATGTTTTAAGTCCCATGTAATAGGGGGCGAGCGTATTGCCATCAACCGGGCACAAATCCAGACTCCGAGCTGCTACTGAGAAATTTCAGATAGAAAACCCTATAACACTTTGCCCGACCCGGGAATCGAACCCAGGACCTCATGCTCAGCAGTAGCGCTTGCAATCACTAGATGACTAGACCAACGAGGCAGTCAGTTAATCGAAAACACAAGTATCCAATTAGTAGCACCCATATACGTATATGAATAAAGTTTCAAAACAAAGTAATTATTACGTGCGAAACGAGTATTTTTCAAATTGATTCTATTTACGTTACATTTATTTCACGCGTTCGTCTAGGGTAGGCCCACATCTACATGGAAATGTGACCATATCTTGTATGTGGTTCTTTCCTCAAAAGACCATTTCAGACACCAATCTACATGGTCTTCATATGATCTGAACAAGATTATGAATAGACTTTAAAAGAGACTGTGACCTCTGAGTTTGTTTTGGCCTTTCTTCTCAGAGTAGTCAGATAGGAAATGCCGAACTCATCTAGTTTAAAAATATGATTGACGTGTAAATGTGTTTTTAGTTACAAACCTACTTACAGAAAATAAAATCATTTATCATAAAACATTTTTACAGTACAGAAATCATCAGCATCTCTCATTTAGACTTTAGCACAAAAGTATCGAACTTTCGAAATCTCTGGAACTAAACGTGCGGTGACTGTGTGTTCAATGCGGAATTAAATCACACATTTTTTCAGACAAGCCATGCGCGGCGAGGGATGTCGGCGGCGAGTCGGTGGTATGCGTGTGCAATGTGACGTACTGTGATACCGTCACTAAAGTACCTCCTAGTGACAACGAGTACACCGCCTATACCAGCTCGAAGGTAGGATAATGCAAAGTGCTTCTATTTATTAAAGAGCCAAAAAGAAAACGGCTTCCTGAAAAATAAAATAAGCTGACCAAGTAAAAACATAATTTTGAAAATTGTAGTGGAATGCGGCCCGTGTTCGTTTTAGTACCGGGCCCCATTCACATGGCCACGATGATCAGTCAGTACGATATTTTATGGTAAAAAGTTGGGATCCTGTCATACGGTTAAAACCAAATGCAGTATGACCCTGTGGCCACGGACTATTATACACGTTCAAGCGACAAGCATCTTTCGACAGCGAATGCGGAGAAGACAAATGAGCGAAACTATTTAGAGCATGCCAACCCCGGATCTAGGGGGGGGGCGAACCGGGGCACATGGCCCGGGCGCCAATTTCAGGGGGCGACAAATTCAAGCGTAGCAGACAAGTGCACCACCCAGCAACCGCAACTTTGCAATAAATGAGACGCGCAGCACATTATAATCTTTATATTTTTTCTTTTTTACAACAGTTTTGGCGCCCCTATTGGATTAGCGCAGTATCGATCGATAAAATTTTATTAATATGTTGCTGCCAAAATTTTCATTTTGAGATTTTTTTTATTTCGCGGGCTAACTTAGCGGATTAATAGATTGGCAGGGGGCGGCAGACAGCAGTATTTGCCCCGCATCAAAAACATTCTAGATCCGGGACTGGAGGATGCCACGAGTCACCGTGTCTCTTGACGCAAGTCGCATCGCCGAGGCCGTGAACGGGGCTTTAAGGTGCCATGGGACCCCAAAATAGAGATGAAGCCTGGGTCAAAAAAAAAAGAAATTCGCATTCGAAAAAAAATTAGTCCGTCAGTCAGATAATAAAAAAAAATAGACACGTATATTTGCTTTATCATATTAATAAAAAATTACTTGGTTAAAACGCATAAAAGTTGGGGAGTGGGGGTCGTTACGTCACAAGTAAGTATAAAATCTACATACTCGTGACGTCATGGCACATTTTAACTCAATGTATCGCCGTAATCGTTTGATAACGTTAAAAAAGAAAAAATATGTGTCCATTATGTTTTAATAATCTACAAGAGAGACAAAATCCTAAAATCATCCCTAATATACAGTAAAATATAGTACTGATCATCGCGGTGGGAACTGAGCCAATTCGTACGTGAAATATTTGCGGGTCATGTCTACATTATTTACTTATTTTTAGGCTGGATCGCGGTATAAGAAGTCCTCTGGGAAGTTTACTAAATCAAAAAGTAAGTTTCTATTTGAGCCTACTTACCATCGTAACAAGCAAGGCTTTAAATACGTAAAATAAAAAGCAATTTTCTCCTCTTCTTTCTTTTCGTGTGGTCAGTTACTAACCTGGTGTCAGAGTTATAAAGCCGCCCATGGGCCTCTGACTTGGCTTCACATCCTATCGAGAAATATCCCTCAGGCATCTCACGATGTTTTCGATCACCGTTTTTTGAAGCAAGTGATAATTTATTATACAATACGCACATGAATCCGAAAAGTCAGAGGTGAGGCATTTTTTTTTTGTTTTTTTTTTTTTTTGGGTGGGAAATTATCAAATAACTTCTCCCGCTCTGGGCGGAGCGGGAGGGCGTGTCAGACTCTTACTGACTAAAACCCACCCGTGTTCCTTCGGTTGCCCTGTTGCCGGGGGCCACGATTTCCCTATCGGTTTTCTTCGAACCCCCGGCAGGCATTGGCCCTAGCGGACCCCGTCAATTCTGCTGACATCTCTTTGAGGCGCGCGTGGAACACAACGCGCCGTCGACCCGGGCTTGGTCCTTATCAGACGGCGAGCTACCCATTGCTCACCGTCCGCAAGCCCGCGCCTACGGTGGCCGGAAATCGGCTCGCGATTCCCGCCCCGAGCGTCTCCTTCTATTGCGGCGGTTAGGGGCGTGAGGGCGCGAAATTTGCCTCTCCCAGAGGTGAGGCCTTGGGTTCGAACTCGAGACCTATGACTATTTTCTCGTAAGTATTAGTGATGGTGTTACGATCATAGTATTTTCAAAACCATACTATAATGGAATAGGTTTTACTCAAAGTTGTCATCGTTATTTCACTTTTGAATTTTTACTTTTGGTCGTGATTGTAAGTGTACATTATTCTTTCATGTTTAGATGTGACTTGTCCACTCACGCTCATCAGCCGAACATCCGCTACCAAACGATCAAAGGTTTTGGAGCAGTGATCACCGACTCAGCGGCCATCAATTGGATGAGTCTACCATGCCAGCTCAAACAGTATTTGATCGAGCAAGATGTAAATAAAACTCAATAGTGTCTGCTATTTAGCAAAACATTTCAGGAACTAACCCATGGCTGTCAAATCGCAAACTAACACAGCCATCTTGTTTTTTCAATACATTTCACAAAATAATAATTGCACAAATACTAACACCCTGTGAACGTTATTCGAGCGCCAAAAGATGTGAAATTTTGTTTTGTTGAATGCAACTACACTCGTACTACGGCGTAGCCCGTAGCAACCCCGTAGCGTATCTTATGACTACATCCGCTACGCCGTCGTAGTGGCCTACGCGAGGACGCGTAGCTTCTGAGGGACTCGGGCTAGCTTAGACTATGATTTTCAGTTTTTTTAAAATAAAAGTACACGTATTCTTTTGCAGACTATCTTCCATCAAGAATTCATCATCATTCCCTTTATTAAAAAAAAACAACCTTTACTTAAATATATTCTGATCTTTTTTATTTATAATTTCTCTTTAGTTCATACTTCAGCAATACTGGTATAGAATACAACGTCCTGCGAGTTCCTATAGGCGGCACCGACTTCTCCACACACAAGTACGCGTACAACGAACTGCCTAAGGACGACATTTTCCTCAGTAACTTCAGTCTGTCCGACGAAGATTACAAATATAAAGTAAGTTTAATCAATATTTATTTATTTAAACTTTTCACACTCAAAAAGGTACAAAAATAGGTGCAAAGGCGGACTTAATGCCTTAGGCTTTTTCTACTAGTCAACCAAGAGTGGTGAAGAGATTGGATGGCAGGTGTTCTCTTCAAGAGGAACAAAGTAAAAATTATTAAAAATATATTTAAAAAAAATATCATCATCATCAGCCTATAAATGTTCCCACTGCTGGGACACAGGCCTCCTTTCTGTGAGAGGGAGTGGGCCGTAATCCACCACGCGGGCCCAGTGCGGGTTGGTAGATGTCACATGTCTTCAAATTTTTGGTTCTAGGACATGCCGGTTTCCTTACGATGTTTTCCTTCACCGTTTTGAGAGCAGTGATGATTAAATAATTTACACAAAGTAAAGCGCCTGTCTGGGTTCGAACCTACGACCTACACTACAACTCGTAAGTCGCGGCCGTTACCACTGGGCCACCACTGCTCCTTATATATATAGATAAATATCGCGTATTTTGTTTATTAAAGCTAGCTTTCTATATCTTTATAAATTATAGCCAGTGATAATACCTATATAGCATTCAACTGGTGAAAGAATGTTTAAAATCGGTCCAGTAGTTTTTGAGTTTATACAATACAAATAAAAATACATTAAAATAATGTATTCTATTTTTACAGATCCCAATGATCAAATCAGCGTTCGCGGCATCAGGGCAGACGGTGTATATCCTGGGGACGGCGTGAGCCGGGCCAGCCTGGATGACAGAGCCCAGCAACTACACCACGTGTGGACGACTGAAGACCATGTATTATGACACATTTGCAGATTACCACATCAAGTAATTCAAAAAACCATCTAGTATGTCTCTTGACATAGAAAGGGAACGTAGGGCATTGGTAGTCAGAAGTAATATGCTGGCCCGCAGGTTTGCGCGTTGTAGTGACCAAGTCAAAGTTACACTATTTAGAGCCTACTGTCAGACTTTCTACATGTGCAGCTTGTGGTTTAGGTATCCGCAGAGGCCTTTCAGTGCCCTACGTGTCCACTCAATGGATTTGGGATATTGTTAGTACTGCCCCGCTTTTGTAGTGCCTCTGGTATGTTTGCGGAGGTCAGGGTAGACGGCTTTCATGCCATCGTGCGCAAGCGGCTCGCGTCATTATTAAGCAGAGTTCGGGGTAGCACTAACAGCATCCTACAGGTCATTGCGGATAAACAGGACTCAAATATCCTGAAAACATGTATTCGTGTTCACATTTTGTAACCCTACTTGTAATTATGGACATGATCTGAAATAAATATTTATTTAACTTCATTACAAGTTTTTTTGTTTCTTACAGAAAAATTAGTAGTAGGAAAATTTTAATTTCTATTTTTTTTTGTACTAAATATGTATGTGTTTTGTGGTCTGTAGCTGGTTCACATCTAAAGTGTTGGTAAGTGGTTGGAGTCTAAAATATAAAAAGATCACAAATCTACGAAATTGAACGAACGTATACGACCAAAATGCCTGTTATAAAATGATCTTGAATCAGAAATAATTTTCGTCTTGCCTGTAACTTTTCAGATTCATTGAGCACTACGAGGCGCAAGGCATTCCCATCTGGGGTATCACTACGACCAACGAGCCTGCTAACGGGTTTTTGCCGCTCCAGAAGTTCAACTGTTTAGCTTGGACTGCACATCATATGGTAAGGACACAGGGCACATATTGTAACCCAAAATAAAATAAAGGGACATGGAACAGCTTGTTAGGAGTTTTAGGCCTAGGGCTTTTAATAATAATACTTTAAATAACTCAATTTAATTTCAATTATAAATAATTGTTTGCGCTGCTGAATGGGTCGCAACAACCTTTTTTTTTTTGGGTGGGAAATTATCAAATAACTTCTCCCGCTCTGGGCGGAGCGGGAGGGCGTGTCAGACTCTTACTGACTAAAACCCACCCGTGTTCCTTCGGTTGCCCTGTTGCCGGGGGCCACGATTTCCCTATCGGTTTTCTTCGAACCCCCGGCAGGCATTGGCCCTAGCGGACCCCGTCAATTCTGCTGACATCTCTTTGAGACGCGCGTGGAACATATCGCGCCGTCGACCCGGGCTTGGTCCTTATCCGACGGCGAGCTACCCATTGCTCACCGTCCGCAAGCCCGCGCCTACGGTGGCCGGAAATCGGCTCGCGATTCCCGCCCCGGGCGTCTCCTTCTATTGCGGCGGTTAGGGGCATGAGGGCGCGAAATTTGCCTCTCCCTCACGCGTTCCGCCTCCTCCTTCGCGAGCATTACCGCTTCGCAGAAGGAGGTGACGGCCTGCTATTTCCTCTCGCTCCGTACCATGGCCTGAACCAGGGCCGGACGCGAGAGATCACCGCTGGGGTCGTACACACCTTGGGTGATAGCTTGAATGATAAGTCACGGATAGCCAAAGATGATGGTTTATTGAATATATTTAACTACCACGTAACTAATGCTATATGAATGAGTACAGCTTACTATGAACGCTGATCGTGTACTGCCGCGCAGCACTATTAGTTGTGCAAGGCGACGGAAAAGTGCTGATTTATGCAATGCGCACGTGCCATGTACGATACATGACTCTTACAATAATTAAAAAATGGCTAATATCACTTCATATTGCTTTAAAATACAGGCGACTTTTCTATACAATATATTAAATTTTAAAAGTTTTCTATTATTTCGAGGTATTATTTATATCAGCGCTATTTAATAAAAATACATCCTCAAACTATTCTACTTAAAACCGAAAGGTTATTTACGGGTTTTTATTGTTTTAGGGATTGTGGATAATCAGTCACTTAGGTCCACGGATCCGTGGTTCCAGGTTCAAGCATATCAAAATATTGGGCATCGATGATCAGCGACACACCATACCGCTTTGGTTTATTGAGGTTAATAACTTTTGCATACATTTATGTTTTTAAACTGATAGCATGACGGCGAGGCAAGTGGCGCCGCCCCATTTTGTTACGAAGTTACTGGAATCATCAAAAAGGTCGGACAAGAGTAACTCTAGCTGCTGACCGTCACTGTTGCAGAGCGAACTGCTATATTACGCACGATCCTGATGATATTGAAGCTGCTGAATCGTTACATACATAGATAATTGCAACATTGAGAATAATATAAGGTCACGTCTGTCTTCTCTAAATAGTTATTTATAAGTGTATGTATAGAGCACCCATATTTGCCAATAATTACATTAGAAGTTGTATGTTTTAAAGGGAGAACCTATTTCTACTAACCGAGCTGTTAGCTGCCACTGAGAATTACCGTGGTATTACTTAATGGATTTTTTCTCGACTATTCAGTATTAAGATTAATGTTTATTACCACTACATCAACGAGGCAGAGCTTCTGAAAACCGAACCTTTATAGTACATTACTGCCGCGGTCCATAATGACTACTTTGCTGGTCGCGCTGATGATGGCCGACAGCGCAGCGTAGCGCAGCTCCAGGCCGACACAGCGCGGTCAGCATGCAGTACTTGATGGACGAGCTGAGATAAAGGCCGAGGCCGTAGGTCGAGGCCTTTACAGCGAGGACAGCAAGGGCTGCAATGATGGCCAAGCTGGAAGGCCTAGAGCGTAGCTAGGCTAGCTCGAGGCAATCATAGCGTGAGCAGCGAAGCAGTCATAGTGGGCCAAGGCTTGTATAGTGCTTTACTCAAAAATGCAAGTACCTAATCTAAATAAAACCAGCAAGTAATTTCAATAAAATATATATTAATTAACTAGAAATTTTGTTACTTCTTTGTTTTTTTTTTTAACAATGGTAAGTAGTTGGAACTATACAGCCAAATATGGAATAAAATCTTTTTGTACCTATCTCTATAAATACAAACAGCTGTGTTTTAAATAAAATCTTTTTGCATTTGATTTTTTAAAACGTTGAAACGTCAAAATAGCGGCCGGCAATGTTTTGCCGGCTTGTTAGAGCGACCAGCAAAACTTTGCCGGCCGCTCCTTGAAACAGAACGACAAGGTCGACTTTGCTCAAACAAGGTTGTCAAAATAATGACCACATTACATGCATTTTTGAGTAAAACATATTATGTACTGTAATACGTTTATTGGTACGCTACAAGATAAGTAGTGACAGGGCCGCGCGTCATGCTTCTTACGTGGCTTCTAGAGGAATGGTGCGGATTGTGGCGGGAGCATTTAGATACGTTTCAAAATAGTTTTGCGTTCTAGCCTTAACCTTTTCAAATTTAATGTTTCAAAGATGTTAGAAGAGCACCCTATGGTCCTTCACTACTTGGACGGAGTCGGTATACACGCGTACAGCAACCTCTTTGCGCCGCCGGAACAGCTGACGCTCATCAGCAGACCACACCCTGACAAGTTCATCATGGCCACTGAGGCCTGCGAAGGTATGCAACCTTCACAATTTGTCTTTCGTAAAAGTAGGCTGGCCATTTGCGTAAAAAAAAAATGAGAGATGCTATAAAAACACATTTAAAAATAATACTGTTTATTTTTATTTTTCAAATAACGGCTATGTTCTACCTTTTAATTTTTCTGGTATACGGGGTGGCAGGGACATCGACGCGAAAAATCATGGTCGAAATAATTAAGCAATAAATAAGAATATTAGACTACTCAGCATCTGCCTAGCCTTTTCCCAACTATGTTGGGGTCGGCTTCCAGTCTAACCGGATGCAGCTGAATACCAGTATTTTACATGGAGCGACTGCCTATCTGACCTCCACAACCCAGTAACTGGGTAATACGATACCCCTTGGTAAGACTGGTTGTCAGACTTTCGGGCTTCTGACGACCCGTAACGACTGTCAAAGATCCACGAATGACAGCCGGGACCAACGGCTTAACGTGCTTTCCGAGGCACGGAGGAGTCTCGGTATGTAAAGATGGTCACCCATCCACTGACCAACCCTGGCAAGCGTAGCTTAACCTGATGGATCGACCAGTGCGGCTGTTATTACTTAACATAATATTAGACAACTCAAAATGTAAAAAAAAACTACTGACAAAATAGGTGATTTTAAGGTTAAGTATAAGCAGTTTACATTAAGTCATATTTTACATTTTATTTGGTTTTATTATCTTGGATGGTATTGAGGTTATAGCTTAAGTACCTATTCATTTTCTTTACGAAAAGAAGATTGAAACTAAACCTCAAATTTTAGTCCTAAAATAATAATATTACTAAAATAGTCTTAAACTTTTCGGTCTATCTGCAAGAAATACGACAAACACCATATTGAAACGTGCTTAAAAAATTCGTTACCATAAATTCATGCAATAACGAATCTGTTGTTTATTAAGTTGGTTTGATTAATATTTTAAAGTCAAAAACAGTTTTCTAGCTGATCTTCAGTGATGCAAGCCTTCAGAGTGCACGGCGAACGGTTCATAATGACGTGTTTAATAATTCAGCAAAATATCTCGTTGGTATGAAACCATTTGTTTCATAATCATTCACCATTTGACGTCGCTGCTACTCGATAATAAGCCCCTTCCTCATATCTCTTAACCCTCACAGTATTTCTCTAGAACAAAGAATAACATTGTATTTATTATACCCTTGATTAAGATTTATGTTTAGTAAAATATGAAATATTTAAATGATAACACTCACATTTAGTCCGGTTTCATTCACATTCACTTTTACATTTTTTACATGCACTTTGAAAGTGCACGGCGAACGGTTCATAATGACGTGTTTTTAATAATTCAGCAAAATATCACGTTGGTATGAAACCATTTGTTTCATATTCATTCACCATTTGACGTCGCTGCTACTCGATAATAAGCACCTTACTCATATCTCTTAACCCTCACAGTATTTCTCTAGAACAAAGAATAACATTGTGTTTATTACACATA
This sequence comes from Agrochola lychnidis, assembly GCA_963680765.1. NCBI lineage: Eukaryota > Metazoa > Arthropoda > Insecta > Lepidoptera > Noctuidae > Agrochola > Agrochola lychnidis. The sequence goes on along the minus strand of OY796868.1, from coordinate 7,098,083 downwards.
ATACCTAATTATTTATTATTCACTAATCGAATTAAACCTCATAATGAATTTAAAACTTTAAAGGCATCTCCTGTCTCAACAATACCTCTGTTCTATCAACAATACCCTTGATTAAGATTTATGTTTAGTAAAATATTTAAATGATAACACTCACACTTAGTCCGGTTTCATTAGAACGCACTTTTACCCAGCGCTATTGATATCTCTTCAATATTTGCTTTTTAAAAATAATAACCACAACACTGCACTAAATACTCGTTACCAATATTTTCTATGAACCAACAAAGATCTATTAAGTGAATACTCGTAACGAACTGCATCTGTCTACCCCACAGAAATCGAAATAATTTAGTTAGTTTTCTGTGGTCTACCTGCTAAATTTTAATATTTATGTGAATAAGACGAATGAAACAAAAAGCGAATGATTATCGAACTAGTCATTGGTTGCAGACAAAGTGAGTGTGTGTGTGTGTAATGTGCGTGCCTACAGTATTGTAACAACTTATAGAAGAAGGTCGTAAGTCAAACCGAAGCGTCAGTCTATTGCTTTGTGAGATTGCCTATGGACTTTTGGTCGGTACTGTACATCCACATTTCGCCAGTTATGTCTAAGACCCATGTAATAGGGGGCGAGCCTATTGCCATTAACCGGGCACAAATCCACACTCCGAGCTGCTACTGAAAAATTTCGTGATAAAAGTTCTTATCAAATCAAACTTTATTTGTGAACATAGGGTACAGAAAGGTCTTAAAAATATACATTTTAGCGTGATCTCAATGTTCTACCAATGCAGTTGGTATACAAATAATTTGTTATTTTAATAAATACCTATGACATGCAATGATAATAATCAAAAGAATTAATTAAGATTAAATAAATGACTTCAAAAGTCTAAGTCAATTTCTAATTTATTATAATGTAGATAAATGTCAAAGAATAAAATAAAATGTCAATAGCCGTTAATTTATACTATCATTTAAAAAATCTTCTATGGAGTTATAGGTCTTCTCTACTAGAAATAAAAATAATTTTCTTTTAAATTGGCCAACATTTTCTACACTTCTTATGCATTTTGGTAATTTATTATAAATTTTTGGAGCCATTACAAAAATGCTTTTCTTAAATAATGCGGTTCTAGATCCAACTTAACAGGTCACATCGACGCTAACTTGATGCTTTATTTCACCTAAAAACCGAGATCATTCTAAATGACATTGTCAGTATGAAAAACGTGTTCCTTTTTCTCGTATATGTACCTATATTCCGTTTGAAATAACATTAGACATTTAAACAAACCTTTTTTACAGTCCGTTCAACCGATTTTGACTTCTACACCGTAGGCATAAAAGCAAAAAAAGTGGTTACAATACCAATGTTTACTGCAGCTGCCATTTGTCATGCTACCAACGCAATAGAAGTCAAAATCGGTTGAACGAACTGTAAAAAAGGTTTAGTTAAATGTCTAATCTTATTTCAAATGGAGTATAGGCTTCCCTTTTTGCTACACATGCCCATTACCGCATTAGATAAGGCTGATAACATATTCTTTATAGACCTTGTTATTCACACTGCAATTGACATAATCATGATAAAAACTTATCTAATTACGATTAGAATAGTTACAATTCTAACAAAAGAGTGAGAGTAGGAGATTGGTTGCCGACATTTTCTGCTATCCTGTCCTATAACTATCAAACGAGCAATATTTATAATCACGTTTTCGAAAACGGCTCTAACGATTTCGATGTAACTTGCAATATAGGGGTTTACGGGGGCGAAAAATCGATCTAGCTAGGTCTCATAATTCTGGAAAAATTAGTTTTCTCCGGTTTTTAAAGTTTAGAACAAGATGGCTATCTACCTTAGAATAATGACATGGCAGCATGGAATTAGTAAGTACCTACTATCATGGCAGCATGGAATTAGTATGAACTTTCCCATACCTACTATTAAATGAGCATTTTCACCAGAAATATGAACAACTTTCAGTATGGGACCAACGCTGAAATCGCGAAAAAAAAAAAAATGCTGTTCCATACATTTATGTTCGCATAACTCGTCAAAATGTAGGGAACAGCTGATTTTTTCGATTTCAGCATTGGTCCCATAGTGAAAGTTGTTCATAATGATGAGTACAATGACCCCTTAAGAGGTTTAGTATAAACAAAAACTAACGTTGTATATATCCTAAATAATGTGTTTAGTGAAACATATCGCTTAGGAGAGCAGAGGAAAGATGCAATTTGTTACAAGCGCCTGTACAGCAAAAACGCAAACAGCTGCCTTGTTGTTGTTGTGTTGTTTGTTGCTGACTTGTTCCACAGCATTACGCTCAGCGGTGATTGTTTTTTATAAGCTGGTTTTGTGCGTCACTACTAGACGTTTATAAGTATATTTTGTTTCTAAAATCGTTACCATTATTTACCTTTTAGGATTTCGTACCTCAAAAGGAAAAAACGGGACCCTTATAGGATCACTCGTGTGTCTGGGATCACTCGTGTGTCTGTCTGTCCGGTCACAGCCAATTTACTCCGAATCTAATGAACCAATTAAGTTGAAATTTGTTACACATATGTATTTCTGTGATCCAAATAGGTAATAGGTAATACGGGCTGGTATCCGCAACTCCACGTCAAAGCGCGTATTTTGCGTACGGGTGGGAAAATCGATTATTCGATCCACCCCAGCTCCTCAAAGAAGGCCAGCAACGCCTTGGTGTCACTGACAATCTCACGTAGGGTACCTGGGTTACCGAAGTACTTGGCCCTGTATGTGGCGACCACTGGGCAGTTTAACAGCACATGAGCTGCTGTCTCGTCGTCCTCCATGCAGGCTCTGCACAGCGGACTGTCTGTGACTCCTATGACAAAGAGGTGTTTATTAAATGACCCATGGCCAGTTACAGCTGCTGTAATTGTACGCAGCTGCTGTTTCGTTAGTCGGAGAACCTGTTTCGTGAGGCGGCCATCAATCATAGGGAGTGCCTCCTTGGCCTGCCTGCATTCACCGTGGTCCAACCAAAGTTTGTGATGTTGATCCCTGGTTCTTTTCCTTACCAGAGTGCGTAGGTACCCGAAGGGGAGTGGCGCAATGGGTTCAGGCCCCACTGGTGCCATGCTCGACCCCCTTCTGGCAAGTTCGTCGGCTGCGTCATTGCCCCGCGAACCGCTGTGTCCCTTGATCCATTGAATGGTTATATTATTGAGGCTACCCACCTGGTTAAGGCGCTGGTGACACTCGTATATCAGCCCAGAGTCAACAGTGTGACTGTTTAGCGCTAGCAGAACAGCCATACTGTCTGAGAGTATGCGTATCGAGTGGTCCTTAACTTCCCTGGCCATGATGGCTGAAGCGGCAAGAGATACACCCATGCATTCGGCCTGGAACACTGTGTTATGGACTCCCAATGGTGTGGCTATGTGTATGTTGAAGTCCTCCGAGAAGATTCCAGCACCTGTGCCACTACCTGTTTTGGATCCGTCGGTAAAGATACGTAGCTCTGCGGGGCGCAAACCCTCGCATCGACGATCCTCGTGAAGTTGAATCCTGTATTTTTTATCGAAGATAAATTGTTTGGGTACCCGGTCATTTATGGCTTTCGTAATAGGGAACTCATTATTGAGTCCCTCAAGCAGCGCGGTGTGTTGTGTCTCCCTCTTACCCCAGAGATTGATTGCATTAAGACGTACCGCTGCCATTGTCGCTTCCTGCTGTATGAACAGGTGGAGCGGGGGTAGTCCCAGCATGGCTTCGATGGCTGCAGTCGGAGTAGTCCTCATGCAGCCCGTGGTCGCCACGCAGGCAAGCCTTTGCGTGCGTTGTAGTTTATTAGAAGCTGTAACCAGCTGAGTACGGGGCCACCAGACCACAGCCCCATAAGTGATCATGGGGCGGATCACTGCTGTGTACAGCCACAGAATAATTTTGGGGGATAGGCCCCACTTCTTACCTATCATTCTCCTGCACTGCCAGAAGGTGATGCAGGCCCTGTTTAGCTTGTTGTCTATATGACTACTCCAGTTTAACTTACTGTCTAGAATGACCCCGAGGTATTTGACCTCGTTAGCCAACTGAAGTTCTGTATCGAACAGTTTGGGTAGGCGGTAAGGGCCTAATGCTCGTTTTTGGGTAAACATAACTAGTTCAGTTTTAGTGGGGTTCACTGATAGTTCAAATTCCCTGCACCAATTTTCTACGATACGTAGTGCTTGCTGAGTGAGGTTGCAGATCGTTCCCGTCACCTTGCCCGAGACAAGGATTGCGAGGTCATCTGCATACCCTATTGTGTAATAGCGGTTGGCGTTGAGTTTGGTGATGAGGTCATTAATTACCAGATTCCATAGAAGGGGGGAAAGCACCCCTCCCTGGGGGCAGCCTCTGGCTATCATGGCCAACTGCCGCTCATCCTCTAGGCGAACCACTCGTTTGCTTAACATGTTTGTAATCCAGTCCGTCAGTACCTGTTCTACTCCGTGTCTGGAGAGGGCGCTGCTAATGCTGGAGAAGTTGGTTTTGTCGAAGGCTCCTTCGATGTCTATGAAAGTGCCCAGGCAGGTGCCTTTTTGATGAATCGCATCCTCAATCTGGCTGACCACCAGATGGAGAGCAGATTCGGTCGACTTACCTGAGCTGTATGCGTGCTGATTACCGTGTAGCGGTATGGTTTTCAGAGCGCCATCCCTCAGCTTTCTATCACATAGCCTTTCCATAGTTTTTAGAAGAAAGGAGGTCAAGCTGATTGGTCGGTGGGATTTGGCGTTTGTGTAGTCACCCTTACCTGGCTTGGGGATGAATATTACTTTCACTTCCCTCCATCCTTTAGGAACGTATCTAAAGGCCAGGCATGCTCTCATTAAAGGCACCAGTCTTATTGCGACAGATGTACCCCCCCACTGTAGTAAAGCGGGGAACACTCCATCAGGACCAGCCGCCTTAAAAGGATGGAAGCTCCGGATGGCCCATTGGAGTTTCTCCAACGTGATCATCCTGCGTGCGTAACTCCAATCATTATCTGATGGTGTTTGGGTTTCATCTTGCCAGTCGATTACCTGCGCGAAGACACATCCCGGGAAGTGAGTTTCAATTAGGACGCGTCTTGTTTCCTCAGGCGTCGACGTGAGTGTGTTATCAGGTTTGCGGAGGGTCCGCCACCCTCCGCAAACCTGATAACACACTCACGTCGACCCAGTCACTCACGTCCCAGTTGTGTTCTGTTGCGCCAGAACTTTCCTTACCCTGTTTGCTTGCTGACAAGATTCAATGCTACCACAGAATTTGCGCCATCCCGAAGTGCTCCTGAATCTGATGCATTTTTTGTAGCTGGATTTGGCCGCGTAGTAGTTATCCCAGTCCTCATCCGCACATGTGTTCATGGCTCTATTCAGAGCTGTTCTTACCTTACTGCGTTTGCGCTCCAGATCAGCGCCCCACCAGGGTTGTTTACCCGGTATGTTGCGCGGCGTGGTCTCTGGGCAGGCAGTTTTGTAGCTGTCTATGATTGACTCAGTAAGGTGGCTTACTTGTACCTCAATCTGTGTCGTGTCCGCAAATGTCATCGGATCGCTTAGCGTCGCAAGCCTGGATTCAAGACTGCGTGTGTAGGTGGCACGATCCGTTTTACGCGGATAACGCCGTGGTAGTATCGGTGGGACACAGACCTGAATGTCGAAGCGGATCCACCTGTGATCGGAGCAGGAGGCCTCCGTAGAGACCTGCCACCCAGTGGTAATTTCCGCCGCGCCCTCTGTTACCAGAGTAAGATCTATGATTGTGCGGCTTCGCCTGGTTACGAATGTTGGTTCGGAGCCAGTGTTTAGTAGGGATAGGTTAGTCGAGAATAAGTAGTCAACCAAGGCCTTACCCCTCTCGTTTTGCGTGTCCATACCCCACAGCTGATGGTGAGCATTGGCGTCGGCCCCGACAACGACCTCAAACCCGCATCTCTCGCAATGGCTCACGAGGCGGGCGAGTCCGTGGGGAGGCGGTGCCTCCGCCTCGGGCATGTAGGCCGAGGCAAAAACGATCACCATCTCTGTGGCGTTGTCACGCTGTATTATCAGCTTTGCTGCAGAGACATCTCTGCAACAGAATTCAGTTAAGAGCTGTGTTTTAAGGTTACCTGTGACATAGATGCACGATCTGGGATGATCGTGGTCTGTGGTGACCAGGAGCTTACCGCCAAGATTGGAGAGTCCTTGTATGCGGCCCGCCCTAATCCACGGCTCCTGGATCAGGGCAATGGCCGTGTGTTGAACCTCCAGCCACTTGCGAAGCTGAGCCGTCGCGGTCTGACTGTGGTGGAGGTTTGCCTGCAGAACTTTACAGGCCGACGAAAGGGACGCCATCGCTGGTCGAACCCTCGTCCCCCTCAAGCCTAAGCCCGGCAAACAAGTCGCCCTCGTCGAAACCGTCCCCTCCCTGGCCCGAAGCCGGAGACAAAATCATGTCGTCCAGGTCCTCGCCCGATGAAGGGACGGCGCCCACGGTGGCGGCAGCATAGGCGGCCGACTCTGCTACAGCAGGCTCGGCCGCAGACGTTTCCGGGTTGTTTGGTGGGGGAGTATACTCCCCTGCTGGTGTCGGCGGCAGCTGCGTCAGTGCCTCGCAAATGGATCCCGTGGCTGGGTCCCATCCTTGGGGAACATCGGTGAACCTGCCGTTCCGACCCTGAAACTTTACGTACACCGCCCCCAAACCTATTGAGAGACGGCGCCCGGCCTCCATCAGGGTCGGGATTTGGTCTACAGGAACACTGACCACCACGAACCATGCCGCTGCTTGTTGATCGGCATGCAGAAGTAACCACCTCTTTATGTCGACCCAGGGGTTCTGGTAAGACAGAACGCGCCCAATATTGGTCGGCTCTGGAAAGACCCCCTGCTCGTCTGGGATCACGATACCACATCGTGCTCGTTTCTGAATCTCCGACTGACTCTTGACGGCTAACAAGATGCTAGCTGGGAGAGAAAGGTCGGAGACTGTCTTCCTTAGCCAGGCTAAGGTGTGATCGTTACCGCACCACAGTTTTAAAACACCCCCGGCAAACAGCGGCTTTGCATTGAAGGTCGGCCCTGGAGTGTCTTGCTTGGGGGAGCAGGCCTCGAGAATGATCTGCTTCTGGATAGCAGCGAGTACCTGGTCCGATACGTCCTTGCTGAGGAACCCCGTGCGGTCGCAGGTGATCGCGACGTCGAGGGTAGCACTGGCAGCTTGGGCGTAGCTTCGTTGGGCGACCCGTTTGGACTGAACAAGACGCGGCCGCTTATGCTCTCCCCGAAGTGTCAAAGTCTCGTTGAGAGCTCGCTTGGCCGCAGCCTGATCCTTCCAATCGGGTCGCTGTGTCGTGATGGTCTCTGTAGCCGGCCTCTCAAGAGTACCGGTTGGCGGTTGACTGGGCGCTGGTCGGCTAGTGCCGGCCTCTACCTGCGACCGCTTGCCGGCGGAGAAGTTGAGCTGGCCGCTTGTGACCTGTTTGTTCCCCGAGCCCTTTCCTGCCATAATGCGAGCCTGGCGACGCTCCTGGCGTCGCTCCTTCCTCGTCACTCTGTCCCTCTGTTTGCCCTTATCTAAAGCAGCTGGTGGACCTGAAGGGTCAGCGCAAGGGCAACGGGCTTTTTGAGTGCATTTACCCTTGCCCTTGCGTTTAAGTACCGTGGCTGCCGGTTGACCTGAAGGGTCGGTGCAAGGGCAACGGGCTTGTTGAGTGCCTTTACCCTTGCCCTTGCGTTTCTGCACCACTTGCCAGGCACGTGAGAACACGTCCTCGGTGCTGCCGGCCGCCTCCGTATGATGGGTGACGGCCGTCTGATGGAAGGAGGCTAGAGGAGCCACAGGAATGGATGGGTGTATGGTAGAATCCTCGGTACCGGTGTTACCCGGCGCCGGGATCTGTGTGGAAAGGGTCGGACCGGCAGTGGAATTAGTCGTCGCCGTAGTCTTCGCCTGAGTTTTAGAAGGGTCGGTACTGGTCCCAATCAGCGCCGACGTCCTTTGTTTGTTTTGGGGCTTTTTGGTTTTGGTCTTAGCTGTGGTTCTCGCCACAGCCGGACCGGCGCCCGCGCTGGTACCCGCGGCGTTAGCCGCCAGGTCACCAGGGGCAAGAGAAGTGCAAGCACCTCCCTTCAGAGTTTCATTGGCTTTCGCCTCCACTCCGGTGTTGGTTTTTTTATATGGCCTTAGATTATCCATGTTTAATTGTCGTTAAAATTCATCTCTCTGGCTCCCACCCTCCATGGAGCCCGCACCTGGGAACGTCTCACTATAAAGAATAAGTTCGAACGTTAGGACTACCAGAGAGATATAGGTGCGCAAGGCTGGTTTACAGTGCGACATCGGGTGCTCGATCGGGTTGGCGTTGGCCAACGATCTGATCAACCCTCACTTACACCGTCAGCATGACCTTTACCTACCGCTTCGACCGTCCGAGGACGACCTCAGCGGACCTCACGCACCTCGCCTGTGGCCCTCTGACGGGACACTATGACCATTTCCCTACCCCTGGCTATTGGGTAGGGCCACCGTTTCGCTTGAAATCCGGACCAAAGGGGGCGTGTTGCCTTACGGGCACATTACAACCAGAGCCGCTCGGCTCAACCCCCCAGGACTCCTTCATCCCCGCTCACGGCGCTCAACTGCGCAGGTCCTAGCGCAGGTGACTGCTTACTCCTACTCGCCATCAGCTGGTTTTAGTGATAGTCGAGCCCGCCACCACCCAGTCACGGGGGATCACGGTTAGGAGTGGAAGATGGAAAGGCGGAAAGGGAGGAGTGGGGATACAGATGGGATAGAGTGGGGAGGGTTTGTGAGATTTGGGACAGGAAGGCATGAGACGGGAAAGAATAAGGTTAAGGGAATTGAGGAAGGGATGCAAAGGCGCCTGGTGGTTTTAGTTACGTCTATTTCTTATGGAATTAGACCAAGAACGGGGTGGCAACCTCGAGAAGGTGCATCCGCCAGACTTGTCTTGAGGATCTACACGACTGTAGCGCTCACCCTCAAGACCCCGCCAACCCTGCCACTTCTGAAGGAGGCGGCAGGGTAGGCCTGCATCTATACTACCAAGCAAAGCTAAGCAAAGCATGTCGTTGTGCAACCGCGAAAGCATAAATCCAGACCCCCCCAAATACGGACGTGTAACTTTAATAAATGAATTTTGAATATGGGGGTCATTTTTCGGGGGCAAAGGGGGAAATTAAAAAAAAAGTTTAGCGAACTGTACTATGTGATATATCAAATAAAAGGACTTATTGTGAGGACTTCAAGTTTTTTTTTATAATTAAAATAAATCGTTTTAGAGATATTTAAGAAAATAAATGAAATTTTATCATACCTCTTAACTCCGAAACTACTGAGCTTAAAATGTTGAAAAAAATACAGAGAATTGTTCTTTACTCATAGATTACAGGAAAACCTACAAGAAGTCTATGGTCTTAAAATAACATTGTAAATCTCTCAATATTGCTTCGTTGGTCCAGTGGTCGCAAGCGCTACTGTTGAGCATGAGGTCCTGGGTTCGATCCCCGGGTCGGGCAGTGTTATTGGGTTTTTCTATCTAAAATTTCTCAGTAGCAGCCCGGAGTCTGGATTTGTGCCCGGTTGATGGCAATAGGCTCGCCCCCTATTACATGGGACTTAAACATAACTGGCGAAATGTGGGTGTACCTGCTACAGGGATACTTCTGCCCAACCCTTCGGGGAAATAAGGCGTGATATTATGTTTATGTGTATCTCTCAATATTGTACGTACAAACTTTAATTTACAGTTGGAATGTATGGGAGAACATGTTTTTCAACTACAATGTTAAGTTTGTTCTTGGAATAAATTCATCCCAACTACGGAACCCTTCATTATGCGTAGTCCGACATGCACTTGGCCGGTTTTTAAATAGGTATACTATGTGAACATGAGATAGTGAATAATGAGGCAAAAAAAATTGTTCGTCAATGTTCTGTTATCATTTCGGTTCTGTCGCTTATAGGCATCACATCTCTATAAGAATATTTCGTAATGGAGCTCGGAATACAACTGAGGACGATAATTATAATATTTACGATATTGTTTGCATCGGCAGATTGCACAGGTAAGAAAGTTTTTTTTTAAATTCCTGTTAGCGGAAATTATATTCTTTTGTTATCGTATACTATTAAACGAGCAATATTTGCAAAAACTTTCACTATAAGACCAACACTGAAATCACGAAAAACAATCAGCTGTTGGTGTCGATTCCCTTGTTAAGAAACTAAACTAAATTTAAGTTCAGTGCATCTTTTTCTTTCTATTTCATTAAGAAAAGGACAGAAGATAAATTTTTGTTTAGTCCTGTCAAATTAATCAGCGCCTGTCAGTCTCCATACAAGTTTAGACGTGATTAAAAACTTGCCAACTAAAATTACGTCAATTTACGTCAAGCACTGATTAATTTGACAGGACTAAACTAAAATGTATCTTCTGTCCGTTTCTTAATGAAAAAGAAAGAAAAAGATGCACTGAACTTAAATTTAGTTTAGTTTGTGAACAAGAGAATCGGTACCATTTCCTACATTTTGACGAGCTATGCGAACGTAAATGTAGGGAACAGCTGATTCTTTTATGTGATTTTTGTGTTGGTCTCGTAGTGAAAGTGGTTTATAATAATGAGTACAATGACCCCTTGAGAGGATGCCCATGAATTCAATTTCACCCTGTAAATATATTTGTAATCACGTTCTCGAAAACGGCTTTAACGATTTCGATGAAAGTTGCAATATAGGGGCTCACGGGGGCGAAAAATCGATCGAGCTAGGTCTCATATCTGGGAAAATTCGTTTTCTCCATATTCACAGCCTCGGGAATGTGATACAACGTTGGTATACCTGGACGATATGTTTATCTATTTTCACCCGAGCAGAGCTCGGTCGACCAGGTACTATTTTACTAATAACATAAAATGTAGATTATTATTTAGTTTTTGAATTAACAAAAAGAGATCAGCCACTGTCTTTTTTTCTTATCTTGTAAAGAAATTGATTATACGTCATGAGTTTCATATCACGTATAAACCACGCAGGGTCAATAATTCGCATGCGATATAAGTGGTATATCCTATTATTAAATATTATTTGTTTATTATTACATAAATGTGAAAGTTTCTGTGTTTGGATGTTTGTTACTCATTCATGCGAAAACGGCTGAACGGATTTGGATGAAATTTGGCACACAGATAGTTTAACTTGGATTAACAAATAGGATACTTTATATCCCGGTAGTACGTTCCCGTGGGATAATTTCAGACCTCCACGCGGGCTAGCCTACAGGGAAAAGCTAGTGATTATTTATGATTCATCTCATCCTTATATATTATAAAATGCAATGTCTCTAGGTACTTTATCCGTTCATTGAATAAAAACTCAAAATTTAGAAAATGGAAGCCTCTGAATACCAATAGTAGACTCCAATAAGAGCTGTAGACTACAAATAAAATAATAATCCGTAAGGCACGTATAATAAGAAGCATCCTTACTCTAAAACAAATAATTTAATTCCGAATATAATTATTTAACCTCAAAATAGATATAATCCCCAAATGAATCTTAAAGTCGTTACCCCAATATCATAATCTAAAAATGTTTAATAAAACTAAATATTTACAATATTTCAGGGATAAGGAAATTAATATGAAATACCAAGATATTTTGTTATTCATTTATATTTCTTTGCCAACATCAAATTCAATATTCTACACTAAACCATCACATCTCCTATTCCCCTCATAATATCGCTCTTTAATCAGTATTCTAATATTTACCATAAAACTAATAGGTTACCTTAATTTACAATAAATCTCCAACCAATACCATGCCAATCTATCTTTTTACCGACACAGCCACTAAACACGTCTTACCGTCACGAGCGCCCGACCCATAAGGCCGTTGCTTCCCCTATTTTGACATATCGAATCTTTCTTTGGGTGTTGCCAGTACAATATCCAAAAATTACTTATTTATAAATTGAAACGGAACACGGAAGTCACTAATCTAGCCCTGTTCCAACTATGTTAGAGTTGGCTTCCAGTCACACCAGATGTAGTTGAATACCAGTATGTGTCATGGAGCGAATGCCCATCAGACCTCCACGATGGTTGGTAAGACTGGTTGTCAGATTTTCGGGCTTCAAACTTTTTTTTATTTTTCAGACCAGCCTTGTGTTGCCAGGTCTTACAAAGGCAATGGAACAGTGTGTGTCTGCACGGCGGAATACTGTGACACTGTTACTAGGGAAGCGCTTGTTAGCGGTCGGTATGTTGCCTACGTGTCCTCTGAGGTAAGCATCATCAGGAGCATGCATTAAATTATAAATTATTTTATATCTGCAAGGTTTGTTTGTACAAACACTTTTACACGTCATAGTTGGCGTTTCCAATTTGACTACTCTGAGAAGAAAGGCCGAAACAAATTCAGAGGAGATTGTATAGGATTTTCGTACGATGAGATGCCATGCAGCTAGGCACTGGTACTGGAAAAGTGTAGGTAGTGATTTGTCGCCGATACGATGTGGTCATCGTACTATTTCTTTATTTTATTAAAGGGATTGTTTTTCTTTTTTGGGTTCCGTACCTCAAAAGGTAAAAAACGGAACCCTTATAAGATCACTCTCTTGTCCGTCTGTCCGTGTATCACTACCGATTTTCTCAGGCACAGGTGGACCTAGCAAGTTGAAATTTATACCAGATACTGAAGTCTATAATAGTTCCTATTAGGTGTATAAAAATCAAGGTCCTGAGTGAAGACGATAAAAGATATGGGCAAGCAGATATGGGACTATGCAAGGTTTTACAGCAAAAGTAAAGGAAAAATTCCGAAAAATAAAAAAGTTGAAAATTAAGGTAAATTTTGGTACTTACAAGTTTTCGCGAAAATCTAAATTTGCTCATATCTTTTTACCAATCAAAATGATACCAATTTTATTATGGCGTTATAATGGGTAGGTACGGAACCCTCGGTGCGCGAGTCCGACTCGCTCTTGACCGGTTTTTTATCAAAGGTATGTTATTTGCCGATGCTTATTTTTTGGAAGCGGCTGTGTTATGCGTTACTTCTACCTTTTCAGGGCGGACTTCGCTTTCACAAATATGCTGGAAATCTGCTTAATTATGTAAAAGGTAAATCAGTTGTAGTTCAATATTTTTTCTATGTAACCTACTTTAGTTAATACTAATTTAATTTTATTTTAGAGTCCTTCACCACCGACTACTCACCACTTACTACTTTGGAAGTAGATGTGACGACAAAGTACCAAACGATAGAAGGTTTTGGGGGCGGCGTTTCAGACTCGGCCGGAATCAACTGGAAGAACTTGACTGACCCGCGGCTCATGCAGCACTTAATCGAGTAAGAGAGTGGCAGTAGCAGACATGACAGTAGTAAAAAGACTGTTTGTGATCTTTTACATTACATTTTAAACATAGAGTCTGGATTGTGTAGGATAAAAATAAAATAAGGACTATCAAAATCACAAATTGTTATATACAATTTGCGATTTTGAGAGTCCTTATTTGCGGCTTCTCCGCAATTTTTAATTTTCGGTTATGATACCTAAGCACTCTATATTGGTTTAATGTAGATCCAGTATTTAGTTCCTGTGTTTAAATCCAGTAGCACTGAATCAGTCATCGACCAATTAGCGGCTGTTTCATTTCAATCCAGTGTTGGGTACTAAATGCTGGACTGAATTGAAAAGTTGTTATAAGTAGAATGTTTGCAGCTCCTACTGCGGCGATTCGGGTATTCAGTACAATATGCTACGTGTCCCTATCGGAGGTACTGACTACTCTACGCGCGGCTATGCGTATAACGAGCTGCCAGAAGACGACGCCACTTTGAGCAACTTTACACTAGCTTATGAAGATTATGAGTACAAGGTTGGATATATGAGATATTTTTAAACAATACGGTTGTTTGACACACCAAGAAATAAAAATTTATTTCGTAAACTACCGAAATATTTGTAGATTTAAAAAACGCATTAGACACCGTGTAGCAAGCTTTTCTACCCAAACGGACAGAAAATCCAGTAAAATAAGACATTATATTATATTTTACATCATAAAATATCAGAACATAATCTTCAAAAACTCGTCCAAATGTTAATAAAGATACTATGTTAACATATTTCATATTATAATTCTTGGAGTACCTCAAGGCTCTACTTTCAGACCCTATTGTTTTTATTTTGACAAACTGTCGTGACTACCGACTCCATCGATGTTATCTGTGTAGGCAATAGGGATTTTACTGTGTAGGTGATCGGGTTTTTACTATGATTAAAATAAAATTAAATGGATATACTTTCATTTTTCAGATTCCAATGATTAAGGCTTGCATGGCGGTGGCTAGTGCCTCCATACACATCGTGTCAACGACTTGGTCTCCGCCGATATGGATGAAGACAAATAACGAATACTCAGGACACAGCCGACTGAAGAAACAGTACCTGCAGACTTACGCCGATTACCATTACAAGTGAGTAGGTATACAACATAAGCTGAATATGAATACAAATATCAATTTGTTGTGATACATAAATACGCAATAATCTTTACGACCTATGATTGCAAAAAATAAAGTCTCAAGAACATCTCAGTTACTTTTAATTCGTAATTGATTAATTTATTGCTAATTATATCACATACACATATGAAACATCATCAGCCTACAGCAGTCCACTGCTGGACATAGGCCTCTCCAATTGCACGCCATTCAGCTCGATTCTCAGCAACTCTCATCCAGCTGCTACAAGCCATCCTGTGGAGATCGCCACTCCATCTAGCCTGAGGGCGTCATACCATACGTGCTAATTATAAATAAACTTTTATTTCAGGTTCTTGGAAAAGTACGCCGATGAAGGAATACCAGTGTGGGGTATCACTACTACTAACGAGCCACTTCACTCTAGCGTTAACTACATCCCGGCTAAAATCAACAACATGGGCTGGACTCTAGATGACTTGGTACAGCACTTCATCTTAAACAGTATTGATATAACGTAGGTACTTGCTTGGACAGAGAGCCTCATGGCTAGGTAACATCCGTATAGGTCAATTGATCTAGGTTTGGCTACGCTTGCCGCGGTTGTTACGTCTGTGGGTGACCATTAATTTTAGACCGAGACTCTAGTACCGTGACTCAAAAACCACTCTATGCCTCTAGCTGTCATTTGAAAGTTACGAGACATTATAGTGCAAAAACTTCAAATCTGATCACCGGTCTTATCAACGGGTATTGTGTTACTCAGTAACAGGGTTTTCGACGTCAGATAGACAGTCACTCCATGCAAAATACTAGTATTCAGCCGCATCCGGTTTGACTGGAAGACGATTCCAACATAGTTGTGTTCGCTTCCACATATAATCCGTCAGCCTACAAAGCAACAGTGAACAGGCATCTTCTGGGTACGTTCGTTCCATTGTAGACCTCATCAATCGCTTTCCATCAGGCGAGATCGAGGTCAAGAACAGGACAATATCGTGAAAAAAAAAGACTCCCTTGAACAGTGAAATCCATTGGTGAATATGATTCTGTTCCAGAGTGAGTTCATTGTCCATAACTTGGGCCCAACTCTTCGCAATGATAATTCCAGCTTCAAAGACATCAAGATCATCACCGGCGATGACTTACGCTTCACCATCACTCTTTATTGGAACACGGTAAGTTATGAGTATAATATATTTTATACCTACAAGGACAAAATACATAAATTAATTGGAGAAACTTTACAGACATGATAGGTCACGATATCGATACCCATTCGTCGCCATTTAATTATTATTTTTACCCGACTACGGCGAAACAAAAAGGAGGGCTTTTGACCGGTATGTATGTATTATGTATGTTCTTCTGTTCCCTTAACATCTAAACTGCTCATCATAATTTGATAAATGAGGTATCGTTGGAAGCGTCTTAATCGTCCGCTGGTTATAGGCTATGTGACGTCACATTAAATTGTCATGCCATGCCACGTTGGGTATCAAATGAAAGGCTTAATTTGCACATAGCAAAAAAAAAAATATAACCCCAAAATAATTTAAATAAAATAAAAGTTATAAAACTTAAACCCAACTACGACAAAAAAGTTATCCAAAAAGGTATAAACAAGACATCCCATAGATGGACAAATTTAAATTAAGTTTTATAACTTATATTTTTTGTCACTTTAAATATGATGACAAGTTCAATGTTACTCCAATGGTCTTTTTTCAGTTAGCAATAAAAATTATCCTTAAAAGGTGACTCCACATAAATATGCTTTTTGTACAGCTGGTGTTAGTGTATCCTGAGACCCTGAAGTACTTGGACGGTGTGGCCGTACACTACTACATGAACAAGTACGTCCCGCCAACAATACTGTCGCAGGCTATGGCAGAGTACCCGGACAAATTCGTGCTGGCCACCGAAATCTGCGCAGGTATGAGAAATGAAAACAAATGAATGTCAAATTGTAAGATTTGAAAAAATAATGTTTAGATATTCCAAAAGTCATAAATAAACAGCTTCACAATAAAATCTGCTGAATAACACAAGTTTATAAAGACGGTCGTAATCACATTTTGACTGTCAAAAATTAGTAATTATGATCTCTTTGCGGTTTGCTGATTTTGTTGGCGAGCTTACGATTTTCATTAAACCTAATATGAAGGCTTAAAACCCAAATTATTTATTGTCAAAATAGTTATAACCTCTCGTTTGCTTGCGCACACATCTGGACCAGACTTGATTTTCTATTGTTTCCTAACTAACTACTGCCACTGGCATAGGATAGGATAACGTCGTTAAATCCAGTAATTACCAAGTGCAGTACGCAATAAAAGGAGCAGTTTTTACCACAGTAACCTCTTGCTATTAATTAATTACCGTAATAGATGAATAAACCAAGACCCTGTATGCTTTCAGGTGCTCTTCCGACGGATACCGTCAGTGTAGATTACGGATCATGGAGTCGAGCTGAGTTATACATCAACGATATCATAGAGGTATTGTAATATACTCAGTACTATCATATGACTAGCTATTGCATGACTCTAGGATTGACATGATAGAACTTCTTTAGAGCTCTCACACGTCATCGAGATGTGACTTTATTTTTCGTTTCTTTCTGCTGTTTTCTTACCTTTTCTTTCTTTGCGATTATAACATCGCCGTGACGTATGATTGCTTCAAAGTAATTTAAAATATTATTTTTATTTGTATTCTAGAACCTCAGCAACAATGTCATAGGATGGCTTGATTGGAACTTGTGTTTGAACACGTACGGTGGTCCGAGTTATATCAATGCTCGCGTAGATTCACCAATCATAGTGAACGCAACGGCTGGAGAGTTTTACAAGCAGCCGATGTTCTACGCCATTGGACATTTCTCCAAATTCGTTCCGAGAGGATCTCAAAGAATTAAAGTCACTTTTACGAAGAATACTGTGAAATTGCAAAGTGTCGCTTTCCTTACGCCTTACAATACTGTCGTCATAGTCATATGGAACAAGTGAGTAAAATATACTTGGTTAGTTCTATAATGTATAGCTGTGGAAATATAATGTTGCCTGCTTTGCTCTGATTTCGTCTGGATTACGGTTTTTTCCATACAAACTTCAACAGTTCAACACCCCTTTCTACCCCTTGGTGTAGTATTATATTATTTGGGCCTTGGTTTATTAAATCTCTATACTTCATTACCTCAAAATCGGTTCAGCTATTCATAGCAGATGGAGAGACACACAGAAACGTTTATGCATTTGTAAATAACTGGAATGGATATGGGTTTCCTATAGTACAGGTGATCATAATTATCATGAATATTAATAATTTAACTAATATTTTTTTACAGAGGTGCTGCAGAAACAGTCAGAGTGCGTTTGAGAACAAAAGAAGCTGAAATAAATATCAGAGAGAAGTCAATTTCGACCGTAGAGATGCTCAATGAATAACGAATAGAATCACTAGACACTGTTTGAAACTTCGACTGTTAAAAAAGCAAAAAAAAAAAAAAAATGTTATTGAAAGGATTATACTAATTGAGAACATTATCGAAGCCAACACAGACTATTAACAAAAACGGCCAAGTGTGAGTCGGACTCGCACACGAAGGGTTACCACCGTAAAATATTTAACACTACATATTTAAAAAAAATACTTTAGTAAAAACACCGAAAAAAACTCGTTTCTTGTGGGTTTCGTTGAATTTTTAACTTATTTTTTTTTATTTGTTAGCGGCCATAGTAGTTAGAACACACTTCGTGAAAAAGTGTCTACCTATTACGGTTCAAAAGATGCAGCTTTGTGACGGACGGACGGACGAACGGACGGACAGCAGAGCCTTATACAGTGTGAGTCTTTATAATGTGCACATATCGAAATGAATCTATGCCTAATTTTATCGACGGAAAAAATGGTCAAATTTTTTTTTTGTTTTTTTTTAATCTCTTGGGCATCTTATTTGTAAATTTAATAATTATTGTAAAAATTGATGAAAAAACTACAGATTTTTACAAAAAAAACGTGTTTATTTTCAATTGAGGGTAGTTTTTTTATCAATTTTAATTTTATGTGGACGCCTACTTACTTCCAATCATTATGGAGTTTGTTTCATTGCGATAGCTGATTCAGTTTAAAAGTTACACAGTTTTGTTACAATTTTTTTTAAATCCATAGAAGTATAAAAAAAATATTTAGATTTTTTTAAATATTTTTTCTCTCGTTAAAACTAAGCATAGATTCCCTCATTTCGATATGTGCACATTATGAAGACTCACACTGTATAGGGTCCCATTGGTACCCTTAAAAGTACGGAACCCTAAAAAGGTCGCAATGTATGACGAATATAAGTATATCTGTATAATGAAGCTAGCTTAATTTATACCAATTGCATCAACGCGTTCCATTGCAAACACTTAATAATAAAGAATTTAAAAACCTATTTATTTCACTTTTTATTTACCTAGGTACTGGAAAGTTACAGGTGACCTTAACTATATTTCATATTTTATGTATAGGTTTGTGGAAATTAATTTATGTAAGGAAATGTGTTAATTTATATATTAAATTAAGTACAGCATTTATTTTATTAATTAACTAGCTTCCGCTAGCGGCTTCGCCCGCGTCATATCTTTATAATTATAGCCTATATGTTACTCAGTGATAATATAGCAATATTTTTTTAAATCGGTCCAGTAGTTTTTGAGTTTATTCATTACAAACAAAAATACAAATCTTTTATCTTTATAATATCAGTGTAGATTGTAGTGTTTAAAACCGGGTCTCCTGCGCGTGTTTTTACACAAAAACATCGCAACAAAGAGGCGTGGTCATACACATTTGTTTATGCTTTGTATGAAAATAAATGTTTATGTGTTAGCTTTTTGTGTAATGTTTCGAAAAAATATGCGCAGGAGACCTGACTTAACAGTGGCTGACGCCGAGAGGAAGTAAAACTTGAAATAAACCAAATTTAAAAACAGATCTTTATTTTAGGGTTTCATTGATTTGATTGTTCTACCCGTTTTTTCCGGATTTCCTTTATTACATCCAGTCGAAGAGAACGTTATAAAAGCAGGTTTTGGTCATGACTCACTTTGCATTGTTTTCGTATATTGATCGAAGTGTTCCACAAGCTGAATTTATAAATTAATTTATTAATTTTATATTTTTATTTAATCTTAGTTGTTTATCCATAGTGTGCGTTTGTTTTATTAAATTTTTCATCTTATTAGTGATAGTTTAAAATTTTGTTTTTATGAAACGTTGAAGATTCATTTGTTATCCATCATCTTTTTTTTTTGTTAGCTTATATTGTATCCCACTGCTGGGCAAAGACCTCCCTGTTCCCTTCCAAAGCTCTCTGTTTTGTGCGGTTTCAGGCCATGTTGGCCCCGCAAACATAACTAGATCGTCACACCACCTTCGCCGCGGTATACCTCGACGGTATCCATCATGGCGATAAAAAATTACATGGTTTTCTTGATAACCCTGTTTTGCCTTTCCACTTCAAAAAATGCTAGAGGTAAGTAGATATTTTGTGTTATTCATACTTAACGTGACCATACATTCCATTTTGAATGGGACCGTTCCTTTTTGGTGTCCCCAAAAAAGTCTGGGGACGCAAAATTGTCCCGTTTTCACTAAGTTTCTATTTCGTGTTGCATCCCCTTAGATAGCTAAGTATTTGGAGTTTTGGACATGTTGTCAGATCTCCCATGTGCGGCGCAGCAAATTCCCGGCAGGTCAGTGGTGTGTGTCTGCAACATGACGTACTGTGACACCATCACTAGGGTGCCGCCCCCACCGGGCTCTTTTGTCACGTACACCAGTTCTGAGGTGAGCTCATAGAAAAAGGACTGCAGAAAGCATAATTATCATACCAGCACAATTAAATCCACTTTAATTATATTGTACTTAAGTAAGAACTAATCAAAATTGACTGACATTAGCGTATTTCTCTAAGCTTTATACATACATTGTAATTGAAGGTAGCTTTGTTGTTGTAAGTATTGTGACACCGAAAAACTTTAGGTTTTATAAACCACGGCCATAAAATATCATCTCATGGGCGCCAGGAGGGCGGTGCAAGAATGCACTTGCACCTGGCTTCAAAATAAAATATAGGTATAAAAACATTCAGGACTAAAGAAATATCTGAAAACGCCAACACAATAATAGAGAACTTAAGTTAATCGAGGCGAGGTCCTAAAATTTTCTCTGAATTCTAAAGCTTCTGTACATTAGTCGACAAAGTACAGACGACATATTTCCGAAAATCGAATCGGCCATAGGCGGGATGCTAACGTTTTGCTCGCTCTTGGAGATGTAAGAGTGAGCGAAGCAAGCTCGATAATGTTAGCAAGAACAAGGTTACGTTATAAATAACACAATAAATAAGCTTAAGAATTAAGATAGAGTAGGATTTACTCTATCTTAATTCTTTAGCTTATTTCTATAAGTCGACAAAGTTAGTCCTCTTTCCGTATGAATGGACAAAATAAAACCTATTCCATTCGAGGCGAGGTAGAAAACATCTCTCATTTTCAAGCTTTTCTTCATAATTCGACAAAGTTGCTCCTTGTATGAATGGACAAACGATAACTTAACATATCTGAGGTGAACTGAAAAAATGATCGAGCTCGCTTCGTGGAGCTCAAGATGCACCCCCTTGAAAACAGTACTCATGCATTTTGGTATTTTTTAGTACAGGGACCATTACAGACATTCTTTTAAATGTTTACAGGGTGGATTGCGGTTTCATAAAACCATAGGCAAATTACAATCGCACAAATCAGGTTAGTTACAACATTTTGCTTTTCTATTGATTATTTTAATGTTTGAAAGTAACAAATATACCTATCTGGTTTTAGAACCATGCCCTGGCCCAACATATACATTAAACCCATCGGTAAGGTATCAGTCGGTGGAAGGCTTCGGCTCCTCAGTGACGGACGCCGCTAGCATCATGTGGTCAAGCATCCCTGCACGTCTTCAGAAGAAACTCATTGAGTAATTAATACTTTTATCTACCCATGAATGCTATAAAAGTTTCAGAAACACTTATTGTCAACATTAAAACAGCCAGTGTCATAGTAACCATAATATCATCCAAATGAGTGTTATAATGTTGTACTAAACACTATGCAACTCGTTTCAACGTTTAAGCGGGGGACAGCAGCACCCGCTGCACGCATGTGCGGTGATGTGCTGGTGCAGGCGACATTCATACGTGCAGATGTACTGAATTTCGTGGGATTTTTTAATTTTTGATCTTGAATTACAAACACCCAATAGTTTCAGAACCTTTTATAGAGGATTCATATCATGGGTGTAGATAAAGTCTTGTATGCTCGTGATAAACTCACATTCGTGTTTTAATACCCCACAGTTGCATAAATAACTATTTTTCTGTTCTAAAGAAGTTCTTTTTCTGAATAAGCACAAATGTTAAGCTAGCACGGAATCACCACGTTGGTAGCGGTCGCCTGCGTCTCCGTGCTCTATGGCTTAGAGATGTGGTTATTTCTGGATTGTAAGAACGATTCTAAAAAAAAATGATAAAGTTCAAAGATTGAAGGCGTTGGTACGAGTGATGTGCCAGATATCTGTATCTGTATCCGCGGATATCCGAGGGAGAAAAAAGATCCGTATCCGTATCCGTATCCATTACTTTTTGGCGGATCTTGAACGGATCTTTTATATTAATACATTTCATTACGTATATGAAATTTTAAAGATGATGAAGATGCAGCAATGAAATACTGTTAACTTCAATCCAAAATAGTAAAAAAAAAAACATATTTATTATAATTCAAGTAGAGTAAGTACCAGTAAATTAAGTTATAAGGTTTTGTAGTGAGATCAAACCTAATACTTATAATATTTCGGATTTTTATTTAAGATAATCTAATATTTGTGCTATGCTAATTGAAATAATTAAGTGAGTTAACACGTCAATTAAAACTATGTTGTTTTCAAGAACTTAAAAAAATATACGTCATAATTAATATTGAGTAATGGTAAATTGTATTTCATAAAGAGTAACTTGGCAGCTTTGTCCTCCAAAAGTCAGTTACGATGAGGATCATAAATAATTCCTGCTGATCCTGAAGAAAGTTGAGATCCGTATCCGTATCCGTATTCGCGGATCTAGACCCTAATTATCCGTATCCGTATCTGTATCCGCGGATTACATTTTTTAACGATCCGACACATCACTAGTTGGTACTGGCCTAAGCGGCTAGCTTATTGGTCTCGCGTCCAAGTGGTATTGTTTTACAGGCCACAGTCATATACTTACTATCTTTGACTGGACACAGTCTTACGTTACTTGACTGTCTTGTTGCTCTAGTGGTCCTGCCGGTGTATTCTGTAAAAATCTCACCGCGAAGACTTAGGTGATTTAGGTACCTAAGCTTGAAGTGAGCTATCACCTGATGCTAGGGATTGACACTATTGATAGAAAAGAAAAAGAAAGAATAGTGTTTATTTGGACACAGTTCGTGAAACACAAAATAACAAAATAAAAAGTAAAATAATCTCTTAACAATAATAGTGTGTGCCTCACGGCTGCGCCAAAAAGGTTCATTTCAGCATTAATGCCAGACAAATGCTGTCTGACGCTGGTTTTCTAACACACACAGTACAAACAGCTCACTTCATCTAAGTTTTCACGATGAGATTTTACAGAATAGATCGGCTGAGGTTGATCAAAGTGTCGACGGATTTTGAAATAAGGATATTATGTTTACTGCTTATTGGTTACCGGATTTCTGTCCAGCATAGGTCACTCAAATATTGTGTATTATACAACAGTTTATTGTTGATAGTTCATATTACGGCGAGAGCGGGTTAGAATACAACATGATACGGGTTCCGATTGGCGGGAGTGACTTCTCCACGCATCCGTACGCGTACAATGAGAGACCTCCTTACGATGTAAAGCTGTCCAACTTCTCGCTGGCGATGGAGGACTACAGATATAAGGTAAAACGAGGACATCATTTAAAATTAAATTATTTAAAAGATGTCTAGCACAGGATGGTTAAAGACCCTGCTGGGGTCGCGGGGAAGTCCGAAAGGGATACCATGGCCCCTGGCAACATATAGGCAACTGAAGGAACACGGTTGGGTTTTAGTCAGTAAGAGTCTGACGCGTTATTTGATAATAACCAACCCAAAAAAAATATTAACACCCTACATTTGTAATTTGCTCACGTGAATGTATTTTGACCGTTTCTAGGATATCATTGAAAAGTACTTACTTCTTATAATTTCGGGGGCCTAGGGCAGTTTGTCTAGACACTATTCTGGGATAGGTATTTAATTTTTAGGTCTGGTTGCTAGCTTTACATAAACTTACACAGGAACTTATGAAACGTAAGAAGCTAGGAGCACGGTTCCACTTGGTCGTTTCCTATGAAAGACAGCCGACTCTGCGCCGCTGTCGTCGTCGCCGTCCGCCGGTGTAACACACGTGACCGTAGCTTACTTCTTAGCGGCGGACGCTTTCTTGGCTGCCGGCTTAGACTTAGTTGTAGCCGCGGCCTTCGCTGTCTTTTTAGCTTTGGGAGCGGCGCCTCCCTTCACCTTGGGTGCCGGCTTCTTCTTAGCGGCGGCTAAATGCTCATAGATAGTCATTGATCGAGCAGCTGGGCCACTAGCTGAAGTAACCAAAGAATACCGAGACATGAAAATAACCGGTCTCGTACAAGACAAACTTAAACACTTATTTAGAAACAAAACAGGTGATGGATATATCATATTCTTGAGTTTTTGGGGTTGTGTGGAAAATATTCGCTATTCGGGCCATAACATAAACGTAACTTTAACGCTAACATTCGATTAGTGTGTTTACGAAATTATTTAAAAGAAATCCAAGCTCTCGGCCTCGCTTTTTTATTCATCCAATAAATTGTAGGTTTAATATTGTATCTAGTAACTATAATAACAAACCAAATTCAATTGGCTGACCCTGGGTTTGCCGGCACCCAACGAGCTGAAAGTTACTGATTCTACGGTAGGATTCGATAATTAGAAACTAACTTCAATATCATCAGACTCTCGATTGGTGTGCGATTGGAGAGGTCTTTATTAATCAGTGGATTGCTAAAGGCTGACGATGACGTTGATGACACTCCACTTTCTCGTTACCAGATCCCAATGATCAAGGCCATCTTGAAAGCATCGCCCCATAAAGTGCAAATCGTCGCTTCGACCTGGTCGCCTCCTTCGTGGATGAAGACCAACAACGCGTTCAGCGGCTACAATCGCCTGATACCAGATTACTACCAGACCTACGCTGACTACCATTTGAAGTAAGTTGATAGGCTCTCGTTTGACAAAGTGCACATCATAGCCTCGAGCTGGTCGCCTCCTTTGTGGATGAAGCCAACAAAGCGTTTATCGGCTGCAGTCGCCTGATACCAGACCTTACGGTGACTACCATTTGAAGTAAGTTGATAGGTTCTCGTTTGAAAAAGTGTACATCATAGCCTCGACCTGGTCACCTCCTTCGTGGATGAAGCCAAGAACGCGTTCATCGGCTACAGTCGCCTGATACCAGACTTCTACTAGATATACGCTGACTACCGTTAGAAGTACGAGAATTACTCACACTTTTTAAGGTAACCATCAATAATATGAATAATGCAACTCACGAGCGCGCGTCATGTAGCTCTTTTTTCATTGTAATAAGGTATGAATTGGAATGATTGACGCGCGTTCGTGTAATGCAACATCTACTTATAATTTTTCTTTCAATTAAGGAACTGGAACTCCATTTTCCCAACGTCTCCTATTGCTCTTGATGTATTTTCTAGTGGGTTTTAATTTGTTAGAGTGGTTTTTTGTTATGAATATTCTTGGGACAGGACAGTAATCAGAAAGATAACAGTCTAGACCTGGCCGAGGAACGATTGGTCCTGTAACTAATGGCCAAGGGTGGTTAATTATTCAATCCAGCCTTCTCGATTTTATTTTCTTTTTTGAATCGCCTGTTATGATAAATGTTTTGAGATAATAGGCAATTCACATTGTCTTTTATGTTTTTCCTTGGAATACTTTTAAGGTTTTTAGAAGGGTACGCGGCCGAAGGTGTGTCGATATGGGCCATCACAACAGGGAACGAACCTTCAGATGGGATGACAGGCGTCATTGCTCTGAACTGTCTCGGGTGGAATGCGGACTCGTTGGTGAGACAATTTTATTTCAATTGTAGGGTTTTAGGCGATACTCACACGACGCCGCGCACCGACGCGGCAGGCGGTGAAGCGGATCTCACGTCGCATTGGCTTGTATGTAATGTGAATGGTGCTCGTGCTGCCTTCGCCCCTCCGCACGGAACACCTTCGGTAGGGCAGCGTTTGGCATACGAGACATCGCATTACAGCACGGATCACTGTGGGGTAAGGGTGCGTCGCACTTGTTTGAAAATGGATTTCGAGGTCCGCGCGGCGCTCCGCCGCAAAGTCCGCTTCACCGCCTCCGTCTTCCACGGTGATGGGCGGCGTTGTGTGAATCCGCCTGTTTAGACATACGGACGACTGAGACCCTGCCAGCCTTTTCGGGGAATACTAGGTGAGATGTTTTGTTCGGTACGAAAAATAACACTAGTCATATCTATGTGGCCTTTCAGTATGCGGCGCGGTGGTGAACATTGAATAAAATAATTCTATAATGTTCCCACTGCTGTAATCCACCACGCGGACACAGTGTAGGTTGGTTGGAATAAAATCACTACATAGTATAAAACAAAGTCGCTTTCTCTGTCCCTATGTATGCTTAAATCTTTAAAACTACGCAACGGATTTTGATGCGGTTTTTTTAATAGATAGAGTGATTGAAGAGGAAGGTTTATATGTATAATAACCCGGTTTATACCCGTGCGAAGCCGGGGCGGGTCGCTAGTAATTAATAAAGCTTAAAGAAAAGTAAACCGTTGTTCTTACAAGCGCTAACTGGGGCACAAGGATTCTCTTCGTATGTGCTGAAAAATTATACAGTCTTGTCATTAGGATTTCAAATGTAAAGACTACACTCTGAAATTATTTCGATAACTTAAAAAAAAAACTCTCACACATTTCAGGCATCATGGATAATACATAATTTGGGACCGACGATACGGAAGTCACCGTTCAAAGATGTCAAGATTTTGTGCGCAGACGACCAGAAGCCAATGCTCTCTTATTGGGTCACTTTGGTAGGGATATTCATTTCACTGCAGTTATTTTTTAAATCTTTAGTTGTTGAAAGCCTAACAAAAACAGAAAAAAAAAAATCTTCAATATCTCAATTTCATTCTTAGATGATCTTATGATAGGGTTGCTAACCGTCCTGTTTTCCCAGGACTTATCCTGCTTTTTGGGATGTCCTGGGGTGTCCTGGATAGTTTTTAAGTAACGTCCTGGGATTTTTAAAGCATCCTGGTAAAGTTCTGTATTTTAAATTTCCTTCAACCTTACGTTTATCGGTCGACCCCGCGGCCGGGCGGCCCCGCGTTTGAAGGTTATAGAAAAGTCTATGACCTTAAAACGCGGAGCGTGGATTATTTTAAAAATAAAGATATAACGTGCACTCTGCTTGCTCTAACTGTTAGATAGAGGGAGCTGTAGTGCGGGAAAATTGAGTTTCATTGAACCAGTTTTAATTGCGTATTGCTATTATCTACTGCTCTTATACTGCGTCCTGTTTTTAATCCGGAATGTCCTGGTATTTTCACCTTTTAATCCTGGTTTTCAAAATCTGGGGTCGGCAACCCTATCTTATGAGAAAGCAGAATTCAAAAAGGCTGCTTCAACATCCCCTTAAAAGTCCCTGGTAACTGATATGTCTGACCCGTAATCTGAAAGCTATGTATTTAGACATGCTTAAAACGGTAATAAATCTTATATCCTATTTGGCAGATGTTTGAAGGTCATCCAAAAGTAATGGATTACGTGGACGGCATAGCAGTGCACTACTATTTCGATGGCGTCGTACCGCCGACGGTGCTGTCTCAACTAGCCGAGCAGTATCCCGACAAGTTCATAATCGGGACTGAAGCTAGTGTAGGTAAATATCATTACTTATATGACGAATGTGGCATTTGACTGCCTCGTCGTTGGTTGTGGGTAAGCGCGACCACTGAGCGTGGGGTACTGGGTTCGAATTCCAGGTCGAGCAAAGAGTAATTGGGTTTTTTCATTAAGAATTTCTCAGGAACTGAGGTCGAAACCTACCTAAGATATCAATATATGTTATATCAACAAGAATACCGTAAAAAAGGAGTTTTCACCCCTCTTGCTCAAAAAGGCCGTCATTGTAGAGTACCAGAACGGGGAAAAAATTGTATTTCTTGCTCTAGGAGAAAAAGTAATTTCTTTTTAATTTTTATCTGTTCCAAAGAGCCTTGAAAAACGAAAAAGTCTTTATTCTTATGTAGAATAATCATGATTAACTCGACTTATTACTGGTTCACAAAAAAAAAAGAACATTTTATTTTTAAAAATGGAACTAAATGCGGCTATCTCTTCGGTAGAATGCGTGCATTGCGTTGCTACAGAAGAAATAAAAAGGCATTGGCGCGAAATCTTTAGAATTTTTCTCTTATTACGAATTGAATTGGTGACCGTAATATACCTAATTTACAACAGTGAAAATGTCATCATCTAGTGAGAACATCTTCACAGAGGACTGAAATTAAGTTGCCGGAAAAAAACATTTCGTTAAATATCCAGAATTGTACAAATTGTACATTTAAATAAAATAAACTATTTAATATTGTTTGGATTATTTTATTTTCTCGCAATCGTAGTGAAAAGCAGAGTGTAACACACGGCGCTAAAACCGTGAATGTCAGGTTGGCGGGTGTATTTTTCAGACATGGTCGAAATATATCTCAAAATTTAGTACCTAATGGGTACCAAATTGTACCACTTGTGAAATAATTTGTACCTCGTGGGATCGCAAGTTATTGCAATAGTTTCATACACCCGCCATTCTGACGTCAGCTTGGCGGGTGTATTTTTGTGTAGCCAAGATTACTGGGAAGTTGGGTATAAAACATATATGGATATTTAGTACCTAATTGGTACCTCTCTAAACATACCTCAAGTCAGTGAAATCTCATTGGAATTCGACAAAAAATGAAAAAATCACTTTCCAATATACAGGTTGTTACAATATTTTGCTTATTTGACACAAAGAGTAAGAGAGCCTACGACCAAAACCATGTTGCATCGATTTACGACAAAAACCGTCTAAAATCGTTAGTTTAGACGGTTCTTAGCCCAACTCGGTGGGTAGTACTCATCAGAAACGTCGCAATTTGCGACGTTTCTGGATCAGACGGTTTTACCACAATATGTCTGATATTAAAAACGTACATTGGATTCGTTATTTTATTATGAAAAAAATAGTTTTCAGACATTTTGCGCGTCACATGTGGCCTGCAGGCCTAACATGACACACGCGACATATATCCACTCTCGCACGACAAATTTTTGTCTATTTCTGTAGTTTTATCGTTTTCTGACAGCTATGCCATACAAAATACTCGACTCATTCTGTCAAACTTCATGTTTTGTCGACAAACCCTAACATGACACGTTATTTATCTCGATTTTTGACAGTTCAACACGATATAATCAGTCATTTTGTCGTATTTAGTCGTCGTCGATTTTGACGACGATAGAGAGTAGACAAAAAGACAAAATACATAAATACATAAAAAAACTCGAAAAAAAGGTGGCAGATTCATAGTCGTACTTATTGTAGACAATTTTTTTTAATTTTTTTTTTCGGCCCATTTGTCATTTGTGGTGATTATCGAATGAGTATAGGTACCACTAATTTTAATTTCTGTCATTTTGTATTTTAATTTCAGCATGCCAAAGATATCATTTAATTTTTATCAAAAAGTCGGTTAAATAGAAAACTAATCATAAATAAATAAATAATAATAAACTAATCATAAATAAATAAATAATAATAAACTAATCATAAATAAATAAATAATAAAAAAGTAATCATAAATAATTAAATAAATAAATAATAAAAAAGTAATCATAAATAATTAAATAAATAAATAATAAAAAAGTAATCATAAATAATTAAATAAATAAATAATAAAAAAGTAATCATAAATAATTAAATAAATAAATAATAAAAAAGTAATCATAAATAATTAAATAAATAAATAATAAAAAAGTAATCATAAATAATTAAATAAATAAATAATAAAAAAGTAATCATAAATAATTAAATAAATAAATAATAATAATTAAGAGAATAATTAAGAGAGAGAGACGTTTATTCAATAAAGTACATAATTCCATGCATAAAATTGAATGAATAAAACAGAACTTCAAGCCGATGTTGCTATCATAAAAATAATTTGTTTTTAATAATTTGCAACATCGGTTTATCGTCGCGCGATAAAAGAATGTCAAAGTGCCTTTTTCTAGTTTACTCGTCGTTTGCGGTCATGTTAGGGATTAGAATGACGTCAGAATCGTAGACAAATTACGATAAAACGAGAAAAAGAGCGTTCTCGCGCTTGTCATGTTACGTTTAACAAAAATTGCTATTTCTAAAATATACATTGCCGGAAATGTTAACAGCTTTAGGGACTTAAACACAGGAAAACAGCTATCAGTCGATTTCATATTTAACATCGACCTCAAACAACGTTTTTGGGCTTTGAATAGGTACCTGTTCCCACAGGCAAGAAATTCCCCAGAAAATTATTGATTGCATACCATGGTCTCGCTACGAGACCATGGTATGCAATCAAACTTGTGGTGATGTTAACTTTCTTAGTCAAATTGAATAGGACATAAGTGGTTATGCTAAATTTTTCATATAGGTAACTTTTTCTTCTACTTAAGGTTTCCATGTCATTTGACTGTCAATTACTATGCCTAGAAATGTTGCTTTTTGTACTTGGTCTATTTTAGTTCTAATAAATTCAATTTTTACATTTGGTAATTATGTCCGCTGATAAAAATATATTATGTTAGTCTTTCCTAAATTAATTACTAATTTATTGTCGTCATGCCAATTCACAACGTCCACGAGTGTATTATTTATGTCCTGTTCATATTTATTTGCATCAAAACAACTGATTAAAGCAGCTCAGGTAAGCTCTTTATTAATCGTTCGTAGGTAAATACCTACGCCGCAATACGATTTTTAATCATTTCTGATTATGGTAAAGTTGGTCTGATTAGTAACGTGATACACATATTTTGTCTGATATAATTGCTATGTTACCGAACGGAAAAAAAATCAATACATTCAAAATGGATTCAACACATAAGTTGCTAACATTTACTTCTGAAAAACCATTTATTCGACCAATGTTCACTTGAAAACAAGATTTTCAGACTAGGCAAATTATTTTATTTTCGCAAATGCTCTTCTGGGTACGTGTGACGCTAATGATGTCTGAAAATTGTCTTTTCGGTATCTAAAACATTTATTTAAATTCAGAATAACCAAAAGATTTTATACGGTTTTGGTCGTAAAACGATGAGGTAAAAATTTTGGTCATGAGCTCTCGTCGAATACCAGTTGAGGAAACCGGAGATACTTGAATATAGGGATACTTAGCATCAGGTGGAATGACAGCTCACTTCACCTGCGTGAAAAAAAGAATAACAGAAGAATAGGGTCAGTTGGTGATGGTAAGTTATTTTTGTTTTTTCAGGTATTGTTTATACTTAAGAAATACTTTTTTCTGGTCTTCTCGTTTAATAGTAGTTTTACGACCACGTTTCATTTTAATTTAGACAAACATAATTTCCTATTTAGAAGAATCTAGGAAAGAAAGAGGCAGGTCGGTTATCTTCAAACAGATGTCAAAATTATGGCCACTTCGATCATGGTAAATAAATATATAAGATAACATCTATGATTGCCATCCATGATTTACTTTTAACGTGAACTAGAAACAGGTAAAAAAAAAGAAAATACGTCTGCGAATATACCTACACCTTTTTCAAATAAATTTTCATGTCATGTGTTTTCAGGCAACTAAACGACATGCCAGCCGGCCGGTCTCAAACTTAAAGCATTTATTTCAAATAAACCAATTACAGGTACTTTTGAATTGTCAAGGGGTCGGTCAGTCAGAAAGATGAAGCTAGTTGCCCATTCCAAAGCGTAGTAGGTACCTATGGAGAAGAACGGGCAAGAAACTGGAGTATCGTTTACTCCATCCGGTCTATTTAGTAAAATAACACCGTGTGAACGTAGGTGAAGTGAGCTCTAAGTAAGCTGTCAATCTCTGGCATCACATGGAATGTCATATCGGTTGATGCTAGGGGTTGACACTATTGACAGCTCACTTCACCTTATTTTACATAGTGAGATTTTTACAGAATAGATCGGCTGCTGCGGTCTATTCTGTAAAAAAATGAGCCGTCGCGGGACGACTGGCAGATGTGAAAAAGCATATGCATAATAGTTTACGACAGGAAATAAACATGGTAACTGTTGGCGTAGCGATGCGTCGGCGACGCGTCGCCACGCCAACAGTTGGGCTGACCCGCCGCTATAGATGTTTCACATCAAAAACTCACCGTGAAAACGCAGGTGAAGTGAGCTGTCATTCCACCTGATGCTAAGTATTCCTATAGTCAAGTGTCCCCGGTTTCCTCTACTTGTGTGAAACAAGCAAAATATTGTAACAGCCTGTATATGGGAAAGTGAATTTTTCATTTTTTGTCGAATTCCAATGAGATTTCAGTGACTTGAGGTATGTTTAGAGAGGTACCAATTAGGTACTAAATATCCATATATGTTTTATACCCAACTTCCCAGTAATCTTGGCTACACAAAAATACACCCGCCAAGCTGACGTCAGAATGGCGGGTGTATGAAACTATTGCAATAACTTGCGATCCCACGAGGTACAAATTATTTCACAAGTGGTACAATTTGGTACCAATTAGGTACTAAATTTTGAGATATATTTTGACCATTTCTGAAAAATACACCCGCCAACCTGACATTCACGCTAAAACCCGGTAACTCGGTTTCTATTTAAAATTAACTCGTTACAATGGGTTATTTTAGCCCTTCGTATAACAATCTACTATTTTTTTCTGCAGTTTAATGTGTAATAAAATAACATCATCATAATATCACGCGTTATTTTCACGAAGGGTAGGGCAGAAGTGTACTTATAGCACATCCGCATTTCACCAATAGGGGGGAGCCTATTGCCATCAATACGGCACAAAGCCAGACTCCGGGCTGCTACTGAGAAATTGGTGATTGAAAAACCCAATAACACTTTTCCCGACCCGGGAATCGAACCCAGGACCTCATGCTCAGCAGTATCACTGACTTGTTATCACAGTATAATATGTACATTTTGAAAAATTATATAAATAGTTTCAAGATTCTCATTTCTTTGCTTTACTTGTAGTACCGGTTCCTGGTTTTGGACCAGCTGTGAATTTTGGACACTGGGAGAGAGCTAGATTCTACATCACAGACATTATCAATGTAAGTTTGTGTTTTTATACATTTTTTTGTACATTCTCGTGGGATAGTTTCCGACCTCTACGTGGACGAATCCACGAGCAAAAGCTAGTTCTCTAAGAAGAGTTTTTTGTTGTGCAGGACATCAACCACAGTGTGGTAGGCTGGATAGATTGGAACATGTGCCTAAACAAGGACGGTGGGCCCAACTGGAACGGGAATGACGTAGATTCCCCAGTCATAGTGTTGCCAGAGTTGGGACAGTTCATCAAGCAGCCCATGTACTACGGAATGGGGCATTTCTCTAAGTTCGTGCCTCGAGGGTCGCGCAGGATACAAATCTCGCAGAATCAGGAGGGGTCGTCAATGCTGACCGTGGCCTTTCTTACACCTAAGAATACTGTTGTGGTGGTGTTTTATAATCAGTGAGTATGCCCGAATAAAATCTAGGGACCTTTCGGTTCACATAAGAGGAGTTCTCCAAGTATAAACTATGTTCTATGGGGTTATAAAAGTTGATCACGCTACTGAAGGTCAACAGCAGCAGCATTTCCTTATAAAAAATGCTATCGACATAAAAACCAGTACCCTAATTGCGTAACTATTGTCGTAAACGAGTATGATTAATTAATTTAATTTTGACAATTCAACAACATTCATTGCGTTATTTACGTTGTTGAGCAGATTCCTTTTTTCCAACTTATGAAGCAATGGATTAGCAATCTGTTTCAAATTGAAACAGATTGTAATTGTGTTGTATTACGCAATTAGGCTACTGATTTTCTTTTATATTTTCTTTTGCAGATCTCCATCAAACGCGAACATCGTGCTAGGAGATAGACAGGCTTCGATACAATTGGATTGGAACTCAGTAACCACCATTGAGTTACCCTACAATTAGATTTAGTTTAGAGCCCTAATTATAAATGGGGTGCTTGGACATGGGCAAATCAACGTACCCTTATGAACTGTTGTCGCTGTGAATTTGTGACCCATATGAACTCATTCTTCATCCAGTTTTAAAATTTTGGTAAAAAACACTTCCTCTCTCCTTAGACGTCATCATTATACATATATAGTTCCTTGCTCTTGCTTCATGATTATTATTGTATATCTTTATATATATAATTCTTCTGTAAATGTGTTTATCATCTAACTCCTCCTAAATGGCTGGACCGATTTGGATGAAATTTTGTGTGTATATTTGAGTGGGTCCCTGGATGGTTTGAAAATACAGTTGGAACCGGTAGGTGGCGCTGTTCGGACAGGACAACGTCTGCCGAGTCCGCTAGTATATTTATGTAGAGGCTTTATGTATGTATGTATTTATTGTATGTAAATGGCTGCACCCCACTGACTACCTACAGTATTATGTCTCTCCTTCTCCCTTTAATCCATCCAAAGGTTGTCTGTAAAAGATGTCTTTTAGGCATAGTGTCACCCTATGTAAAAGGCGATGGCCCAAAAATAACCCAGGCCCGGCGCAAATAATTTGTATCTCAGATTTTAGAGGATATTTCGAAATAATATTTAAAACTATCAGTATCTCTCTGTCCGGTGGCTAACATTCTTTTTTTGTTCTGGAAGTTTTGTAAGCGTTCTTATTAAAAATCATTTATCGACCAAAATATTTTATTATACTTTAATTCGTTAATCGTTTACTAACAAGCATACTGATATAAAACCTATATAAGCATACCCACAGAGTTTATTAAAATAAATAACACATTATTGTAATCTAATTCTTTAGTCATAGCATAGTAGTCGTAAAATGCATTCTGTATTGTTATGACATGTTCATGATTACCTGCTGATGCGCTATCTCACCTTACGTGTACCAGTTACATTAGAAAGAGGGAGAACCATATCTACAAACTCAGCGATCGCGCGACGCGGGTTATCTGCTACCATGTCGTTTCACTCACACTTGTTGCGTTAAAGCGAGAAAAATAGTGACGCCCTTTTATTTCAACCAGCAATTATAACGTAGCCGCTCAGGGCAGTCCCTGCGCAGTCGTTCGCTAGTGTTTGCTGTGTTCTGTGCTGTATAAATAGATACTCATATTACTTTATTTGCGTTTATTTTATTTACCTCCATAGTTTTCAGATAATCTTGAATGTGATTGCGATTACACAACAATCTTAAATAATAATAAATATGTATTTTAGTCGACAAATAAGATTTTATTAGGAACGCATACAAAAGGTTTCGACAAAAAAAACTGTTTGCCACCCGATACAGAGATAGTGATAGTATAGAGAATTATTTATAAATATCCTCTAAAATCTGAGATACAAAACTTGCGCCAGGCCTGAATTTTTTTTGTATGGGATATGGTCATAAAATGAAATCGAATTGATCAGATGAAATTGTGCTATACAGCACAGAACACAGAAAACACTAACGAACGACTACGCAGGGACTGCCCTGAGCGGCTACGTCATAATTGCTGGTTGAAATAAAAGGGCGTCACTATTTTTCTCGCTTTAACGCAACAAGTGTGAGTGAAACGACATGGTAGCAGATAACCCGCGTCGCGCGATCGCTGAGTTTGTAGATATGGTTCTCCCTCTTTCTAATGTAACTGGTACGCGTAAGGTGAGATAGCGCATCAGCAGGTAATCATGAACATGTCATAACAATACAGAATGCATTTTACGACTACTATGCTATGACTAAAGAATTAGATTACAATAATGTGTTATTTATTTTAATAAACTCTGTGGGTATGCTTATATAGGTTTTATATCAGTATGCTTGTTAGTAAACGATTAACGAATTAAAGTATAATAAAATATTTGGTCGATAAATGATTTTTAATAAGAACGCTTACAAAACTTCTAGAACAAAAAAAGAATGTTAGCCACCGGACAGAGAGATACTGATAGTTTTAAATATTATTTCGAAATATCCTCTAAAATCTGAGATACAAAACTTTTGCGCCGGGCCTGGGTTTTTTTTGTATGGGATTTGGGCCATCTCCTTTCTTAATTTAATCTTGAATCCGTTTTAAGGTGTACATTATTCTATTCTATTCACATTCTTGTTGTAGCCTGTAAAATAAAATCCATATAGTTTAGTCGTCCAACGTACGCACGGGCGTATTTTTATCGCGACGATTTGTTTTTGCGCACTGGATTTTCAACGCTCTGCTTAGCGTCGAGAGTTGAAAATCCAACATTGTATTTTCTTCACGAGCTAGGATGCGCTCTGTTGGATTCTTAATGCTCGGCTCAATACCGAGAGTTCAAAATACAGTGCGAGAAAAAAATATCGCCGCGATAAAAAGTCGTCCGTCCGTTCAGCCCGTAAGAGCACTTTTATGCAATGTCATAGGCAGAAGCGCTACTGTTTATGGTTTTTGTTTGTTGATTGTTACTTTAAATACACATGAACTTGCATTAAATCTTTGTTTTATTTTTAGGGCCAATAAACTAATTTGATGTATTGGAGTTTAGTGCTAAGTCATAACAAGTAGGCGTTACATTCATACCAATAATAAAAATGTAAAAGTAACTCTATCTGTCTGTTACCTTTCACGCTTAAATGGCTGAATGTATTTCAATGGAATTTGGCACACGGACATAGGATACTTTTTATCGCGGTTCCCGTGGGATAATTTCCGACATCCACACCGACAAAACCGCGGGAAAAAGCTAGGTGTCTGTAATTAGGTAATTACGCATTACATTCAGGTTTAATCAAATATTTCTTTATTTCGTCATCTTTTTTTCGGCTCAGCCTCAGCCGCGGGCGGCGAGTGTTGAAACCATCTGCGACGATAAGCTCGCGTGGGACCGCCCCGGAGCCTCGCAGCGCCGGAGCCGTGCCAGACAGAAACCTTGCCTGCTGCATATTGCATGCTCGCTTGCATGCTGCATGCATGGTGTATGCTTGTTTGCATGTTTGAAAAATATTACATCAGCAAATTCTGTATTGATTTTTCGGAATTTTCTTATTTATTCGGTCGTTTCTTTATTTGTATTTGCATATAAGTTTTCTAACAATTAGTATGTATAGCAGTCAATTTCATATTTTGAGTATGCACATATTTGATATTTTCCCGTGGCGTTTATTACTACCTTTATTATTTAAGTCAGTTCTTTCAACAAAGTTGTTATGACAAAGAATTTTGTTGTTAATGTTAACAGTGGAATACCGAAACTACTGATAAAATATTAATGCGAACAAGATGAGAGGTTTATTGTCTAAAGTCTTATCTCTCCTAGAGACTAGAGTTGTAGATTAAATTTAATAGCACAGCACGCGTAACATGACAATAATAGAAACGGGTTTCTACGGGTTTTGTCGACGGAAGAATAGACAAAATGACAGATTGTGATTTTTTATCTGTCATTTTGTCTATTCTTCCTTCGACAAAACCCGTTTCTATTGTGGTCATGCTAAGCGTACTATATGAATATAGATGGGTCACTCCGCATTTTAGGTATGAAGCTAGCTAGTTAGTGAGTGCTAGGTACTGAGAACCTCCTCCTTTTTTTGAAGTCGGTTAGTAAATGTTTACTAGGTAAAACCATCATAATTTTAAAGTACTACCTAACTACAAACTTCTTTCGACACAACAGTTTCTATTTTAGTTTGTTTATAGTTTTAGTTAGGTTAGGTTTTATATTTTTGTTTTTGTAGTTTGTTTGTTAATTTAGTTTATCTTGTGTATATATATATTTATCCCCATAATTTTCTTAAAATTAAAATTTGTATTTTGCAATTCGGAATGATACGAACGAACGCTGTTAAATACAGCACGCTTTTTTTTTGCGTGGGAAATTATCAAATAATTTCTCCCGCTCTGGGTGGAGCGGGAGGGCGTGTCAGACTCTTACTAACTAAAACCCACCCGTGTTGTTCCTTTAGTTGCTATGTTGCCGGGGGCCACGATTTCCCTTTCGGCCTTATTCGCAACCCCGGCAGGCATCGGCCCTAGCGGACCCCGTCAATTCTGCCGTCAACTCTTTGAGGCGCGCGTGGAACACAACGCGCCGTCGACCCGGGCTTGGTCCTTATCGGGCGGCGAGTTACCCATTGCTCACCGTCCGCAAGCCCGCGCCTACGGTTGCCGGAAATCGGCTCTCGATTCCCGACGCCCAGGGCGTCTCCTCTTGCGGCGGATAGGTTCGGTGAGGGCGCGAATTTTGCCTCTCCCTCACGCGTTCCGCCTCCTCCTTCACAAGCATTACTGCTTCGCAGAAGGAGGTGATGGCCTCCCATTTCCTCTCGCTCCGTACCATGGCTCGAATCAGGGCCGGACGCGAGAGATCACCGCCGCCGATCGCCTCCACGAGGACACGGCGATGCTCCACCCAAGCCGGGCAGACCTCCACCGTATGCTTCACCGTGTCATCCGGGCGATCCACACAGTGGTGACACCCGGGCGTTTCCTCCCGCCTTATCCTGAACAGGAACCTCCCGAAACAGCCGTGTCCGGTGAGGACTTGCGTCAGGCGGAAGGTGAGGACGCCGTGGCGCCTCTCTAGCCACTCCTCAAAGAGGGGTCTTATCGCCGCAATTGTGGCGTGCCCAGAGCATGGTTGCGACAATCGCACTCTTCATGCCGCCATGAGATCCCGCCGGAGCTCTGTCCGCTGTGCCGCGATTTCTTGTGGCATCAGAGTTAAGCCCCGGCGTTTCGTCTCCTCGCGCCACTCCCAGATGTACGCGAGGACCTTTGCCTCCAGATCCCATGGCGGTAATCTGGCAAGGAGGCTCGCCGCCTCGCAGGAGACCGTGCGGTATCCTCGGGCCAGCCGGATGACCATGACCCTCTGGGACGCGCTCAACCGGCGGGCTGGCCGCAGCCTGAATGAACGCGCCCACACCGGCGCCCCGTAAAGGGCCATGGACCGCACGACCCCCGCGTTGAGTCTCCGGCAGGAGGCGTTTGGACCCCCTAGATTGGGCAGGAGCCGCTTTAAGGCAGCCCCGACCCGGTCCGGTCAAACGTCGGAAATGCTCAACGAAGTTCCACCGGCTGTCGAGGACAAGTTCCAGATACTTTATCGTCGACTCGACGCCGATGTGAACCCCTCCCGCTATTACCTGGGAACCCGACGGTGGCGCACTCCGAGGACCATAAAAACCCATGGCCCCGGACTTGTGCAGGGCCACCTCGAGTCCCAACTGCCGGATTCTGTCGACGATTGTCGCAACCCCGCGTGTCGCTAAGTCGGCCGCCGCCTGTATAATTCAGCACCCTATTTGCGTAACACACGATCAATCATAATCTGAATCATTTTGAAGGAAATTGCTAATCCATTGCTTCATATGTTCAAAAAATGTGTCTTCTCAACAACGCAATAAATGTTGTTGAACTGTCAAAATGAAATAGATTGTGATTGATCGCATAGACTAATATATAATTGATCGTGTGTACAGAATGATCGTGAGATCGTGTGTTGCAATCACAAGTGGTAAATATCAAGTTATTCTATAATTTGAAGTACCTAGGTATGATGCTGAAATATAAATAAACAGAATGGTAATGTGTCTAAACTAGATGACAAAGTAATCAAGTAGGTAATTGGAAATCCAAGTGAACCAAATATTCCAAGTCATTTTCCTCTTCGTTCTTTTCACAATTAGATGGTTTAATTTTTATCATTCTGTGTAATCCTAAAGAGCACCAAATCTGCCTCACTATTTATCTTATGCTATTCATTTAATTTCAAATCGGTGTCTTCTGGCTCATAATCCATATCTACTTTCTTAATATCGTTACGTAAGCACTCGAACTGATTCATTCTGCCCATAATAGTAGGTACGTACTCAAATCCAATGATCCTGGCGAGAAACTCGAGAGCGGTGTTCGTAATCAGTATGCGCAGACGTCCGTCGCTCAGTCGACATTCAAGTTGTGACCGAAACTTACATACATACATACAAGTACCTAAATAAAATATCGTTGTATTATATAAAAGTTTTATCGTAATAAATAAACATTTTCAATGGACCGGACATTGTTGTAGCCGCGTTTTTTTTTCTCCTCAAAATGGCCGCATATAAAGTTTGTGTTTTGTTTTGGACTCTGCTGCTTTGCAACTTCAGTGGATCGAATGCCGGTAAGTTTGTTTGCATGATAATAAATAAACAGCATAGAGTTTAGATAGAAGGTACAGTGCGTGCCACTAAAGATGGGATTTGACACACCACGTGGTTTGACTTGCGCAGTAAAGTCCCCGTCACGAGAAGCTATAAATTTTGTAAACACACATTCAGAGGTTTGCAATCTTTGGGTAAAATAAAATAACAACAGTTTTGTACTATTTTTTTACAGGGATATAATTATATTAACACACACATCTAATTACAAACAAACAATATAACCTAATCCGCGAAAACACCACAAACAAACAGATGCATTCGAAACTCGAAAGACAGCAGAGACAACGTCAGCGTGAACTTACTTCAAAATCGTGGCCCAAATGTTTACGTTCCATGAATCAGATGCGTTCCAGTACCACAAAACCTTAGACGACAGCGCTTTATATCGCTAAAATATAACCCAATCAAGTGAAATTGCTCATTAGTTTCGTATAACACGTACGTTACTTTGACTTCATTGAATTTGGGATTATTTGTTGTTGATTAAATTGTCGCTACGTAACTTGGTAGAAGTTCTTTATTTACAAAAATTATAGCTTCTCGTGACGGGGACTTTAGACGATATAAAGGTCTCTTTAGCGGTATGAGGTCTGCGCCCCGGGGCGTCATTTCATCGGGGCGGCAGAAAGAGCGCGGGAGGAGCGGTTAAGTCTCATCTTTCGTGGCTCGTATTGTATACACGTCAAGCTATACATTTCCAGTTTAAGCTGATCTCGTATTGTATAGGATTGCCGTACAATGCGAGGTCAGCTGGAAATGTATAGCTTGATTTGTAGCCGTGTGTACATGTGTATCTCTGTATGATGTGCAAGCAGTAGGTACCTATACTTCTTAAAGCAGTATTGCAAGACCTTTTGAAAGACTTGTTGACTTTATAAATTCGTGTCGCAATTTAGTTTAGGTTCTTATGATTGCAAAAATAACTTATTTTTATCGTTCCATTATGTTTCGGTTCAGTAGGAACTTGATCATTAATACAATACAATCGGTATGACCAAAATGAAAGATAAGGCAAAACCGCAAAACTTATTGTTATTTTATTTTAATTGGAGTCATACGGTTCCTATTATAATTATGATAGTCTATCTACACTAATAAATAAATAACAGTAGATATTAAAAAGAGAAAAGATTTGTATTTTTGTTTGTAGTAGATATTATAAATTGTTTGCAAGTAATGAATAAACTCAAAATAAACTGGACCGATTTTAAAAATTCTTCCAACAGTAGAATGCTATATTAATAATTGTTTATAAGAGGAAAGGAGTAATCAATTCTCGTTCACACTCTCCTAACTGTCGTCACACTACTTACTAAGGCCAGAGGTCAGTTTTTATACTCGAAAACAGGTTCTGATACTAAAACTGACCGTACCTGAGATCTTGACTAAAGTTAGAAATCAAAAATATTACAAACTTAAAAACAGCTCTCATGACCTATCATGCATAATATATGTAGAATCGGTACTACGTTACGGGCTTATAATATGGGGAAATAGCACCGATATAAACCGAGCATTTGTTGCTCAAAAAAAGTGCATTAGGGCAATTTACGGGATGCACTCGGAGGAATCTTGTAAACCCATATTTAAGAAACTAGGTTTGTTATCGCTGCCGTCGCTTTATAGGTATATTTGAAACATGTATGTTCGTTAATAAACATAAAGACGTGTTTATATCAGCCAATTTTTTTTTTTTTTTTTTATAATATCATTCCCTCTATCTGCAATCAGCCCTCTAGCTATAATCAGATTGTGTGTCTTTCCTGGCAGTTTGAGATTGTTCACATCCTGCGATGCGTCATCTCGTTATTAGATATTGTTAAGTGTTGATTAGATTGACGCTATTCGCTCTCTTTTAAGTCTGTAAGTAGAGTCTGAGGACTTGAGAAGTATCACAGCGAGTTCATTTTTGTGTCGTTGGAGTCTTTCCTTATAATTATTGCAGGACCTTTCTATAACCTCCTTGATAGTTGGGATTTGTAGGTACTCATGAACTTCAGTGTTTTTTGTGAACCAAGGTGCACTACATAAGGTTTTTAATGCTTTATTTTGGAAGCGCTGTATTATCTCAACATTTGAGTTGCTTGCTGATCCCCAGAGCTCTATACCATACGTCCAAACAGGTTTAAGGATGCATTTGTAGATTAGAAGTTTATTTTCTAAGCTTAGTGATGACTGTCTGCCTATGAGCCAGTGAATGTCTCTTAGTTTCATGTTAGCTTGATCCCTTTTGGTCTTTATATGTTCACGCCAGGTAAGTCTTCTGTCGATGTGCATACCTAGGTATTTGGCAGTACTTTTCTGTGGCAGCACGTCTTCACCGAGTGTCACTTGTGGGCAGTCTCCTCTTCTTAGGGCGAAGGTAATATGGACAGACTTGGCAGCACTAGCCTTGATTCTCCACTTTTTCAGCCATGATCCGATTTTATCCAGGTGGTCTTGGAGTTTCGTGGATGCTGTAATCTGGTCTTTATCGCAGGATAGAACTGCGGTGTCATCAGCGTAGGTTGCAGTAACTATTAGCTTTGAGGTGGGTAGGTCAGCAGTGTAAACTGTATACAGTACAGGGCCTAGCACAGAACCCTGGGGCACTCCAGCTTCTATGGGATAGAATGAAGAGAGACAGTCTCCAGTTTTAACTTGGAACACTCGGTCCTCCAAATAAGATCTGAGCAGCATGTATGCGGTGTGTGGTAAGCAAATTTTTAGTTTACACAGGAGGCCCTTATGCCATACTCGGTCGAATGCCTGTTGTATGTCAAGAAAAGCAGCTGAGCAGTACTCCCTTCTTTCCAGGGATTGTCGGATTGTGTGAACCACTCTGTGTATTTGTTCCGTCGTTCCATGGTGTGCTCGAAAACCAAATTGATGCTCCGGGATTGTCCTTTGTTCCTCAAGTATAGGTAACAGTCGTTGTAGCAATAACTTCTCGAAAAGTTTTGACAATAGAGGAAGAAGACTTATTGGTCTGTACGAGGAAACTTCTGTAGGAGGCTTTCCAGGTTTAGCTACCATATTAATTATTGAGACTTTCCAGATGAGAGGGAAATAGTGTAG
The DNA here is from genome assembly GCA_963680765.1 of Agrochola lychnidis. NCBI lineage: Eukaryota > Metazoa > Arthropoda > Insecta > Lepidoptera > Noctuidae > Agrochola > Agrochola lychnidis. Next base: position 7,054,935 of record OY796868.1, on the reverse strand, counting down.
TCTCAACACTGCATTGAATAGGATGGTCAGCAAGACAATTCCTTTTCTTGGTAGATGATTAAGGACTTCTGATGTAATGAGATCAAAACCTGGTGCCTTTTTTTTCTTCAAGTTATTAACAGCTTTCCAAACTTCTGTTGGGGTACACAGTCGCAACGGTAGAGACATTTGTTGATCACTGTCAAGGATTTCGTCAATTTCTTCTTCTGGATACATGATGTCAGATTCATTTGGTTTGAATACATCTTTTAGGAATTCGGCAAATAGCTCCGCTTTATCCGCAGGTTTCCTCGCCCATTCACCATTTGGTTGTCTTAATGGAGGCATGTGTTCTTGTGGCTGTTTCATTGACTTAGTTATTTTCCATAGGGAATAGTCGTCTGCTTTGTGAGGTGATAAAGTTTTTAGTTTATCTTGTAGTGTGGCGTTTTCGTGCCCTTTAAGCATTTCCTTTAATTCCTTTTGTGCTTTGTTGAGGACTCTTTTATCATGTGCGTTCCTACTTGTGTGCCATTGTCGTCTCAGTCGCCGTTTTTCAGATATCGTCTCCCTTATTTTAAGTGTATAATCCTGTTTTTGAGGACTGTATTTTATACATGGCGTAGACATCCAAGCAGCTGTTTGGATAAGATTCGTTGTATACCAGGCTGCATTTTCTATGTCTTCATCTGTTTTAAGGGGAATGTGCAAGTTGGTATTTTCCTCTATAAAGTTCTGGAATGAGTCCCAGTCAGTTTTACGATTGTATAGCGTCTCGCGGGGCTCTTTACAAATAATTGTGGTGCTCAGTGTGCATATAATTGGTGTATGATCAGAGTTGCCGTCCAGGCATGATTCGACTTTTGTGTATAGTCCAGACATTCCTTTAGTAACAAAGAAATCGATGAGATCAGGTGTTTTGTTGGGATCTGATGGCCAGTAAGTTGGCTCTCCTGTAGTCAGTATATTGAGTGAATCTGAATCTATTGCCTTCTTCAACTCTCTGCCTCTGGTCGTGGTCAGTCTGGAGCCCCAAAAGATATTTTTGGCGTTCCAATCCCCTCCAGCGACATATCTGCCACCTAGCGTGTTAAGAAAGTCGCTAAACATTTGTTCGTCGACTAGATGCCGAGGCGGGGAGTATACTGCAGCGATGTTAATTGGGCCCTGCCAGTCGTCTATCGATACTACAGTAGCCTGTAGGTATGCTTGCTTAAAGTTTGGGAGAGGGTGCTGTTTTATACTTTCTTTTATTATAATTGCAGTCCCAGCGTGTGATGTTCCATCAGGATGATTGGTGTAATATATATTATATCCTTTGATAAGGATGGCTTTTTCGTCAGTCATGTGTGACTCTGAGATTAGAAGAATATCTATCTTGTTGTGTTTAATGAAAATTTCTACTTCCTGCTTATTAGGAGGCAGGCCATTTACGTTCCATGCTGCAATGCGTAGGAATTTCATTTATTATATTGGGCAACTAGAGTAGTAAGGAGTCCCATTAGGGTGCCTATTTGTTGTATGAGAATATCTATTTTCTCTGATTGTTTAGTGATGATTTGTTCTAGTGAATTTGTTGGCTGAGATTGTATGTTCTCTTGTTTTTTGTTCCAGTGCACAGTGTATCCGGCGTCTTGAATGCGTGGATTTGGTGGTTGTTGTCTAGCGTGACTACTTGGCTTTAATTGTGGAAAGTCATCTGATTGAAAGCGGACAGTATTATTTCTTGGAATGTTCATATTTGGTAATGTTGGTTTTTTATGGGATAGCTGTGAAATTTTCCTTGAGCGAATCTCTTTGTATACTTGGCACCCCTTATAGTTGGCAGGGTGGTCTCCAAGGCACAATGCACAGGTGGCTGGTGTATTCCTGTCTTTTTTAAGGCAGTCTATAGTTCTATGTCCTTCTCCGCATTTAACGCATCTGTAAGGGCGCATGCAATTATTTTTAGTGTGCCCATATTGTTGGCATCTGGCGCATTGAGGAATATCATTTGTTTTTCGTGGATCTTCTATCTTTACTTTTGTATGGTATATAGAATCTATACGTTTGAGTTCGGGGTTATTTGGGCCAGGTTCTACATTCACGAAAAACATATTTAGTGGTTTCTTGTTTTTTCTTGAGAGTGGACATATGATTTCCCCTCTGACTTTATTCCCAGTTTTTTCTATTTCCTCAACTATGGCATCTTTTGGAGTCGTGTGGTGCAGATTCTTAATCACGATTCTGCAGCTCCTCTTGTCTTTCTGTGTGAATGTATGGCCTATAAGTCCATTCTTTCGAATTAGGTCTATGATATTTCTGTATGCTTCACTTGTCTGCGCCATGACTCTCAACTGATTCCTATTGACTATTTTATAGGTGTAAGTGTCGCCTGGTACGGAACTATTCAGGAGTTCTGTCAGTTTTGATATGTCCGTAATACCATATAGGATTATTGGTGGTGGTTTGCTTGCTTTCTTAGTATGATCTTGACTTTCCATTGGTTCAGCAGAGTCATCAGGTATGTCTACTGGAAGTCCACTGTATCTGTTAGAAGTATTAATAGAGCTCTGCGAGTTCTGTGATGGGTTCTTATGTCCTTCTGCAGAAGGTGGGCTATTAGATAGCTTTTTCCTTTTTGGGTTGCGTTGGGTGGGTATTCTTTGCCATGTGGGAGGACAGCTGTTGTCATCATCCTCTATGGTGATCGTCGGTAGTGGCGATTGAGGTAAGTCTTTCTCCTTTGTGGTGCTGGTTGTGCTTGGTTTATTTCCAAGTGAGGAAGATCTAGGTCTTGAGATAAAGAGGCTTGGATGAAAAGCCTGCTGTATAAGATTTTTTTTTGTGCTGCCAGTAGCATTTTCCGTCACAGGGGCCTGGTTGCCTACCCCTGTGCAGACTTCGGTAATCAATTTCCCACTCGCAGGCCCGGGTACCTGCGAGCGCCGGGCGTTAGCCGGATCGCATGACAAATCAACATCTTTATCATTCATACTTTCATATTACGAGTTGGGACATACATACCGCACTTTCCCAAGGTACTGTAGTCGCACTTTTGGAAGGGATTTAATTCTCCCGAGGCCTGCGAATGCCTGTGGGCAGGTTATTTACCGCCGCCTGTTGCTCGGCGTTGCTGCTCATTTAGCACCACCCGGGGGACACGTATAGGGTGGGCCTAGGGGAAGGTGGTAAATCCTACGGACGCGAGCAGCTTTGTCCCCCATCAGCCAATGATATTATAATCTTCCCAAGTTTGCTAAATATAATAAAAGCTGCTTATATAATTGTGTTAGTATATATAATAACATACCGAGTAGCATAAAAAACTTAAACTCCAGATTATTTAAGGGAAAATTGTTTGACTGGTTAACCTTGAAAAATTTCTAGTCTTAAAGAATTTATGGATAACAAATTCTCATGTTAGTATTAAGTGAACATATGCATGCTAAGTACAATTCTGGCAAAACATGTAAGATCTTTATTGTAAATTATTGTAACACCATGTATACCATGTTTTATGCAAATAAATACTTACTTACTTACTTACTCTTTTTGTAATTAGACGGTAATACATGACATGTCAACTAAGTCTTAGAATTTATAAGAAACTGAAGCCTCAAAATCAATAACGATATTAAATTCTCCAGACAACCCATGTGCGGCGCGGCAGATAGCGAAAAAGTCTGTGGTCTGTGTGTGCAACTCTACGTACTGTGACACTATCACTAAGGAACCTCTAACACCTGGCCAGTACGTCGTGTACAGGAGCTCACAGGTGGGTTATCATCGCCATATCATTCATATACCTAAACCAGACTTAACATGGTTCGCACCGCAGCATGGATAAATCACCACTCTTGACAATAGGCATCAGCAGAAGAAACGAAGTAGTATCTAAGTATTGTATTTATTTTATTTTTGATTTGTTATTTCACTATATGCTGCACCGGTTGACGTCATCACGTCAGCGCTGGGGCTCTGTTTCGCATGGAGTCGCAGCATTATGCTGAGCGCTAGCCGTTTTGCGTGGATGTGACGCATATTTTCCCCCAATTTGTTATTTACGTGTTTTTTTTTATCTTTGCGCCATGTTTACCGCAAATAACGAATTTTCTTTCTTTTCTTTTACTTTCTCTCCGAAAAGGGTAGGAAATGCACCTACGGTATCTGTTGTATATGTAAATGGTACACCACTGACTACCTGCAGTATTGTCTTTCCTTTTCCATTTAAATCCATCCAAAGGTTGTCTATAAAATATCGTTAAAAGCGATAAGACCGCCCATTGTGTCACCCAATGTAAAATTTCTAAAGTTATGTCTGTTATTTTTATGGTGTTCATAAAAAATAATATTCTATCTATCTACGGTGACTTTGGTGTCGCAGATGTCCATAGGTTACGGTGACCACACATACCACCTAGGGCGTTCTAAGGCGTCCGCTTGTTTGCCTGTCTCATCATCTGCCTACCAACCCGCACTGGGCCCGCGTGGTGGATTACGGCCCACTCCCTCTCACCGAGAGGAGGCCTGTGTTCCAGCAGTAGGAACATTTATAGGCTGATGATGATGATGATCATTTGCCTAGCCTTTTCCCAACCAGGTTGGGGTCGGCTTCCAGTTTAACCGGATGCAGCTGAATACCAGTATTTTACATGGAGCGACTGTCTATCTGACCTCCACAACCCACTTACTGGGGTAATATGATACTCCATGGCAAGACAGGATATCGGACTTTCGACAACCCGTATCGACTGTCAAAGATCTACAAATGACAGGCGGGACCAACGGCTTAACGTGCTTTCCGAGGCACGGAGGGGACTCGATATATAATGGATGGTCACCCATCCACGGCCCGACCTCGGCAAGCGTCGACCTGCGATCTAGCCAGCCACTTGGCACTTGGCTTGTTTGCAACTCTATGGCGCAAAACTTAATAGAACATTGCAATTATAAATTATTGGCGTTGCAAATCGAAAAAAAGTCTCTACTTTTGCTGTCAGATCAGGATATTGCTGCCTAACTTTATGGCATCAATCTGCTTAGCTTTTTCTCAACTACGTTGGGGTCGGCTTCCAGTGTAACCGGATGCAGCTGAATACCAGTATTTTACATGGAGCGACTGCCTATATGACCTCCACAACCCAGTAACTGGGTAATACGATGATACCCCTTGGTAAGACTGGTTGTTAGACTTTCAGGGCTAACTTTATGGCATAATCCCAAAAAAAGTAAAAGTTAGAGTGGGTTAACTATCCATACCACAGATACACTCACTCCAAACACGTCTTTTCTGTTTCCAGAGTGGATTACGATTCAACAAAACCAGAGCGGACTTGCAACCATTGAACGATTCCGGTGAGTTTATAGTACAAATGCTTTTGTTAGGTACCTGCACAAGATAATTGGTATCTACTTTTATCGTATAAGGAATCATTAAATTCCCATAAGGCAACATAGAGTGTACCAAGACGCCATTACCATAAATGTATAAACTATAAAATATTATTAACCAAGGTCAGTCCTAAGCCCACTGTTACATAAAAAAAATCATTTAAAAAACCCGACTGCGTAAAATGTGAACATTAATGAAAAGGTGGAAACAATATATAAGACTTAATACTATAAACAATCTCATGCAGTCGGAGGGAATGGTCTTTATGGTTTTATTTTATTAAAAAGATGCTTTATTGCCATATTTTCAAATACCTATTCAATGATACCCCACTTGACATATTATATTATTTCGTCGACTTTATTTTTTTCTTTTTCATGTTATGGCGTCTGGTTGTCGCCATATTGAATTTTGATTACGGTCATGTCTTTAGTAACACTGACAAGATTAAGACAAAATGGTGCCGATTCCCTTGTTCACAAAATAAACTAAATTTAAGTTCAGTGCATCTTTTTCTTTCTATTTCATTAAGAAAAGGACAGAGGATAAATTTTAGTTTAGTCCTGTCAAATTAATCAGCGCCTGTCACTCTCCATACAAGTTTAGACGTGATTAAAAACTTGCCGACTAAAATTACGTCAATTTACGTCAAGCGCTGATTAATTTGACAGGACTAAACTAAAATTTATCTTCTGTCCTTTTCTTAATGCAATAGAAAGAAAAAGATGCACTGAACTTAAATTTAGTTTAGTTTGTGAACAAGGGAATCGGCACCATTGTTTGACGTAGGAATCATCAAAATCGATCTACGCATTTGGTCTCTAGAGCGCCACAAAGGGACAAACATACATACATACTAATATAGGCTGATAAACACATTATCATCCTCCTTTGCGTCGCGCAGTCAAGTAAAAAGTGACGATGACAAGCGTTCCATAAATAGCACAGTATCTTAATTAACATAATATCACGACTGTGTTCTATAAGGGATAGGCCGAGGTATGTGTCACACCAACAAATCACCAGTACTAATGGAAAAATCACTTTGACCGAACCCAGGAATCCATACCCAGCAGTCGCGTTCGCGATCACTGGTAGTCAGGGTTGATTCAATCGTAACAATATATTTTCAGAATCAGGATGGACATTAGTACTGAATCCGGAGAAGACGTATCAGACAGTGGAGGGGTTCGGAGGAGCGGTGACAGACGCCACCGGCATCAACTGGAAGAACCTATCTGACCCGCTGCAGAAGTCCCTGATCGAGTAATAACTATTTTTTTTTAATTGTAGGACCTTTTTGTCAAATGAGTCGCAGGGCCATTTGCTCCTGCCGGGGTTGCGGGTTTGTCCGGAAGGGTTACCGTGGCCCCTGGCAATATACAGGCAACTGAAGGAACACGATTTGGTTTTAGTCAGTAAGAGTCTGACACGCCCTCTCGCTCCGCCCAGAGCGGGAGAAGTTATTAGATAATTTGCAAACTAAAATAAAAAGGGCATTTGCTCATAGGTCTCAAATAATAATCAGAGCTCACGGTTTAATAAACGAATATATCTCGTTTCAACATCTCCAGATAAGTGTCTGTTACAAGTTAGCTATCTGACGGATAATTCCACACGAATTCTGTTCTTAACGAAATTCAGTTTGAGGGCCTAGAGCCCTAGACAATGTGACATTCTATCAGGGACAGCGACGCAATGATGGAAAATCGAAAAATGTATGAGATTGACATCTGTCCGAGAAGTTTATATCATCCTATTGAAAGTCATTGTAGAAATGCGATACGCTTTGAAAGCGATTGCCACTTGTCTAAGCCCTCCAGTTAAGTCTTTGAATAAATGTAATTTTACCGGTCACTCATATTTTAAGATCAATGACTCTTGTGCATATTACCTTGCTTCACACTAACTTGTGTTTCCATGCGTCTACAGCTCATATTTTAGCGACAATGGGCTGCAGTACAACATGATCCGCGTCCCTATCGGCGGCACCGACTTCTCCACGCACCCCTACGCTTACAACGAATTCCCTGTGAATGACTCCCAGCTCAGCAACTACTCGCTCACCTACGAAGATTTTCATTATAAGGTGAACCACCAAATATACTCATATCTACCTACTACTAGCCAATCAAGGTAAAGAGACAACTTTTAGTTGTGTCGTGACTCGTGCGTCATCCGCAAATATTTGTCGGATTTCAACAATAAGATATTTGCCAAGTTAAAACGCAAATGATTCCTATAGCACGGGACCTGAGGCACTAAGCGGGCGTGCAGGCCACACTTCACCTACCAAGTTGTCTAATTATCTCAAACTAAGCTCTATCACGAGATGAGAGCAGTGGTGGCCCAGTGGTAACGGCCGCGACTTACGAGTTGTAGGTCGTAGGTTCGAACCCAGACAGGCGCTTTACTTTGTGTAAATTATTTCATCACCACTGCTCTCAAAACGGTGAGGGAAAACATCGTGAGGAAACGGTGATTAGAACCGAAAATTCGAAGACATGTGACATCTACCAACCCGCACTGGGCCTGCGTTGTAGATTACGGCCCACTCCCTCTCACAGAGAGGAGGCCTGTGTCCCAGCAGTGGGAACATTTATAGGCTGATGATGAAGCTCTATCACGTAGAGCACCCTGAACCCCTTTCTTCGACCGCAAAAAGACGTTTGAATTGTGGATGTATTTTGTCAAGTAAGTCACTTTTTGAGCGGTACTTAAGACGCAGATATATGACAGTGACCTTGAATGGTTAGCTTGTGTGTTCTGTACTGAGCTCACGTAACGCGTCGTACGTCCAGCCAGTAATAGGACTCGCCCATCAAGGAGCGTTGTCCCAAATTAGACGCATTATTAATTTATTACACGTAAAACGAAAGATATTTTTAAAAAACACGTATACTAAAAGATTGATAATTTAATTATCTTTCAAATGGTGAAGTTTTCAGAAAAATACGCTTGATAAATTTTGTGTCATTCTCAGTTTTTTATCCGCGTTAGACATAACTTTACAAATTAATTTCACTATGTAACATAAACATAATCAAAAATATGCCTATATTAAAATATAAAAAATGCTCTAATTTAACATATATTTTTTTCAAATCACTAACACTACTTGTTTAGACGTCATCTTCAGTATTGAATCATTAAAAGTCAGTTATCGTCCCCTTAAAACCTATTTACCTTTGTTCTGCAGATCCCGATGATCAAGTCAGCTATTCAAACTTCGAGCACCCCAATACATGTAATAGCGACAACATGGTCGCCGCCTCCGTGGATGAAGACCAACAACGCGTACACCGGCCGCAGTCGACTGAAGACGGAGTACTACCAGACATATGCCGACTATCATCTCAAGTAAAAGAAGCATATTGAAATCATTGGCATTATTTCAACACGCGTAGCATGGCCACCGCGCACCGAAAAAACGAAATATCAAATGACAGATTGTAGAAAAATTTGTGCGGCGCGATGTCTCAAATGAAGCAAATAAATGTTGTACCTACTTTGTCTTCACGACAGTACCTCCCCACAAACCACGCCGTGTTTCCTGCTAATCTAATTTTTTTCTGGATTGAATAACTTTTTCTCCATAGGCCAATTTTATGGTGCCCATAGTAAAAATATATCTTACATTCATGAACTACTAATTGGACTAGGTTTAATCAGCCGACGCCATTTGGACCACTTCCGCCCGTTGTCCTTTGAACAACTCCGCACCCTAATTTTGTAACACACTCACAATCCCTTTTATTCTGACAAGTGACAACTCAAAAAAATTCTTTACTTTATTTATGTTGTCGAGAGCGTTTAATTTTTCAAATACATATATGAAGCAATGGAGTTTAGTGAGTGAGTTACTAGGGCGCTGAAATGTCGTTATCTTCCTCAGGTTTATAGAACAGTATAAGGCTGTTGGCATCCCAATATGGGCCATCACCACTACTAACGAGCCTACTAGCGGTCTGGTAGGATTATTTAATTCCATCAACAATCTTGGATGGACTGCATGGAGCATGGTATGATGTTTAAACCCTTATTTATTAGGCAAAGTTCATATTTTCTTTATAGTAAAGCACTTATACCTAATATTATTTTCAGGGCAATTGGATAATTAACAATTTGGGACCTACAATAAGAAATTCGACGTTTAAAGATGTCAAAATAATAACAGGGGACGATCAGAGACTAACATTGCCCTACTGGGTGAATTTGGTGAGACACATTCAGTTGTATTTTTAAACGACAGCGGAAACTAGAAACAAAATGTTAGATATAGTCCGCGCAATCGACGAAGACGCGCCCCACTCCGCTCCGCGCTGTACTAGAGTTCAGCTTAGAGTACAGTAATCGCGGAGTGAGGCGCGTCTGCACTATCTATAGTCACAAATGTATACAGATTAATCGTGTTTTGTTTATATAACACAGCTGATAGCAGAGCATCCTAAAGTTATGGACTACATAGATGGCATAGCAGTACACTACTACACAGACTTTATAACCCCTGCGTCAGTTTTGTCTGAGGTGGCCAAGTTGTTTCCAGATAAGTTCATCATCGCTACCGAGGCTTGTGAAGGTACCTAGTTTTTATGTTATTGGCCAACGACCTACTTGTAACCTTTATGTGGTCAGTTGGTCACCGACACCTAGTGGAAGATCCAGGATTTTGGTTTGAGAGGGTCTTGAATCAGCTGTGGGTAGGCTTTGTCAAGCTAAACGCTAAAATACAAAAAAACCGCACATATATATTATTTTGATCTTTTAACGAATAGCGTGTCTCCTCGGAAATACTTTTTGTAAATTCTTCAATGACTTCGACAGTATAAAAGGCCTGATCACACCACAACCACACCACAACGACAACACGTGGTCGGGTGCATATTTGTATGAAAATGAATGATTCATTCACACGGACCACGTTTGGCCTTCAAAATCAACCGTGTGTGCGGTACCGACCAAGTCAAGGCCACGTCGTAGTCACAACGCAACCACAACGTTGCGTCGACGCGACGACACTGTGCACCTACGAGTCCCGCCTGCGCCCTTCCCTTTCATTTATTCTGTGTTGTGGTAGCCACAATGTAACCACATCGCAACTACTCCAGCCCGTCCCATCCTTGATGTCCTCCCTCCGGTTGATGCCCTAAGCCGAGGTTCGTACCCCACAGGGGGTGCCCTTAGCGAGCGTTCACCTAGTTTTAATTAACATAGTTAAATAACCCCTGGCTGGGGGTTTTATGTGTAGTAGCTTAAGGCACCCACAGGAAAGCCCGTTTAAGTAGTCATGATCTCAGAGGTCAACTACGAGATGGCCTTCCTAAAAAAAAAACATCGCAACTACACTAGCGACAACGCAACCACATCGAAATTTAATAGTTACCACAACGCAACTGCAAAAAGCTGCGGCGACATTATTCACACGTAACAACTGCTTGCCCACATTTTGTCGCTGCGATGTGGTGTGGTTGTGGTACGTGTAATCGGGCCCCTGTTACTTATTTCAGTCCAAGTTTTACAAATTACCCCTAAATAGAAGAATTTTAAGAGTAAAAACATTCAACAGGGAGGTGGGGTAGGTAGAATTTGAATAAGATTTCTGTCCTGTCGCGATTTCAGCAACTCATTTGATTCGTTTAGTAAAGTCAAGGAATGTACTTAGATGTGATACTGTGACATCATAATGTAACTCAAAACGTTTTTTTTCACATTCTAGGCACTATGCCGTTTGAGAAACATCATGTTGACATAGGCTCGTGGTTAAGAGCTAAGAAATATCTTATTGACATTATAGACGTAAGTATTTTGCACCTGCATTTTTTAACCGACTTCCAAAAAGGAGGAGGTTATATGTTCGTCGGGTATGTTTTTTTATGTCCACCGATTTCTCCGTCAATTGTGGACCGATTTTGAAATTCGTTAGTTTTTGAGTTAGCTTCAATAATAAAAGTGAAAAATAAAAACTTTTTACAAAAAAAAAAAAAAAAACAATGGACTTCCAAAACACTACAAAGTGAAAAATAACTTTAATTTCGGAAGTCGGTGACAAAAAACGAAAATTCAAAACCAAAGACACCGACTTCCGAAATTAAAGTTATTTTTCACTTTGTAGTGTTTTTTGGAAGTCGGTTGTTTTTTTTTGTAAAAGATTTTTCTTGGTATTTTATTCTGCTCTTTCTCTCTTATCAGTTCGAACTAAGCATAGTTTAAGAAAATATCAGCCAGTCAGTAAGATGGCAACGACAAAACTGACTGCTTAGGATGCACCTGACGTATAATGAATGAATGAAATGCATCGATCCCAGAGTGGTTTAACCAGACTCGATAACTCGAATGAACCTCGAGATTTGCACTAACCGCTGGAGGCTCATACTTCATGGGGTTACAGAGGCCATTGCTTGGCAAGGAGTAGACCGGGAGGCGCGGTAATGGTAGGGAAGACGTGCCCTTAGGAAAAGGAAGCTACATTACAAGGTTTTTTTTTAATGATTTAATTGTTATTGCAGGACTTCAACCATGGTGTTGTAGGATGGGTAGACTGGAATATGTGTTTAAACGTCCAAGGAGGTCCGAGCTACATACACAACTTCGCAGACTCTCCCATCATTGTGTTCCCTGAGAAGAACGCGTTCATCAAACAGCCAATGTTCTACGCCATGGGACATTTCTCTAAGTTCGTTCCTCGAGGGTCGCGCAGGATTGATGTCACACACAAGTGCAGCTGTACAGCACACAAGTATTGCTGTAGAGACTCTTTATGGAATGTCGCTTTTCTTACGCCGAAAAACACTACTGTAGTTGTGCTATATAACGAGTAAGTACCTTTATAAGGTTTCCAAAAGTTGTGCCAGATATAGTTTTAAACAATTAAGAGCGTTTATTCTGAAAGTTGGCAACATCGCAAATAAATGTCAAATATTTCGCTGTTTTGATTAATTTGGCAAAATTACTGTACAGAAATATGAAATGTGGCTAACTAGCGAACCGAAATATTGATTATGAAATGCAATAATTAATATTATAACACCGAATATTTAGTTTGAGTTGCAATTGCAATTTTAACACTGAATTTGTTGTTGTAAAGTTTCCAAATACTTTTTTTACATCTCAAACTAAATATTCGGTGTTATGATATTAATTATTGCATTTCATAATCAATATTTCGGTTCGCTAGTTAGCCACATTTCATATTTCTGTACAGTAATTTTGCCAAAAGCTAAATTGCCAAATTAAGCAAATATTTGACAGCTATTTTCGACGTTGCCAACTTTAGGATAGACTTTACTGTGCGCTCGCACTGGCGAAACATTCACAACGAAACAATGTTGGAATCTCTAGTGCCTGTCAATTTTCCATACAAAGTTTGACAGGCACTAGAGATTTCAACATGTTTTGTTGTGATGTTTCGCCAGTGCGAACGCATAGTTAGGACAAACGCTCTTAAAGACTTGGTAAGTATTCGGGGATATAACAAGGTAATGCCAAATGTTTTTGCGAATGCTGTAGCAAGGAAAAAGAAAAAAAGAAAGAAAATACATATTTTTAGCACAGACTGAAAGGCACAAAACGTATAGCGAGTAGAGAAGCACTTACGAGTAGGTTCTCAATTGGTCAGGGTTCGGACTCAATCAGACTGGACAATCGGTCGATCGGCCAAAAAATTTGACTTTTCTCCTCGCAAACTGCTTATTCTTAACCTGTCTCAAACCCTTGTGCGACCACATTACCAGTTACGATACAGCCTTCTAATATACAGCAGCAAAACTTTGAAAGACTTATCACAAGGATTTTGAAACTATCTGCATTTTTGTTACGTAACAAAAGTTGCGTGACTGTTAAAATGTTACACTTTTTAAAGTAGACCTTAAAAAGCTCCAGCTAGAGCTCTCATTCGATCAGTGTGCAAAAGCGAAAGGAACTTCGTCCCAAGCGGGTGTCCCACGACACTTCTCGACTGCTTTTTGTAGTGTGTTGACTGAGGAGTATGTAAAGATCGTAGCAGCAATGACCACAGTAGAAACGGATTTTGTCGACGAAAGAATAGACAAATTGACAGATAAATAATCACAATATCAATTGTCTATTCTTCCGTCGACAAAACCCGTAGAAACCCCGTTTCATGATACGTGTGCTGATGGCGTTCCATAGTTTCTGCCTTCCCCCATGGGAAGAAGGCGTGAGTCTATGTATGTATGTATGTGTTGACTGAATTTGTCTGTACCATAGTAACTTATTGTTTTCTTTCCACAGTGGTAAAGCAACCAAAGTGAACATTCAGTTCGACAGCAAGCAAGCCGTGGTCCAGATGGAAGCCAACTCAGTTGCTACTGTTGAGATAATGACTACCGCTAAATAGATATAATTTATTGTTTACCTACGAATGTTGATGACACAGGTGCAAGGAAAATTTGCCATCTTGTCATAAAAGTACACACGGTGCCCATAAAAATGTTAATTATGTACCTAATGTAAGGATGTATTATTTAAGGTGCAGAAAGTATATTTTCATTTTGAAATAAATTTTCTTCAAAATTGTATTATTGGAATTTTACTTCTTCAGATTCTATATACCAGGAAAAGAATTTGTAAATAAAGACCCATCAAGTTATTTGATTCACTTTTTATTTAATTTATTTTTAAAAACGTTGTCCCACACTAGGAATTTCTCCTGTATTGTGGGAGCGTTAACAAACATTTAAACTCACATACACAAACAGCCACACACACACTCACACATGCACATAGTCACACACTTATTCACATACTTATTGAATTGATCTTCTCCATAGGCACCAACTACGCTTTGGAATGGGCAACTAGTTTCATCTTTCTGACTGACCGACTTCTTGACAATTAATTCAAAATGGCGCTTTGAGTTTGAGTGTGAATAGTACACGCGTGCGCGATGGAGTCTAAAGTCCAAATGTCCAAATCTAAAGTCCATATTAAGTGCCCAAAAACACCGGAAAGCCCATGTTTAATAAATGATGATCAGTTTAGTCATCTCCTCATGTGCTACATCATTATAAATTATTCGCTGTTGTAGGTAATTTTATCGTCCATGTAGATCACAATAGGATAAAAAGATGGCTACCAGTGTGTAGAATAATTCAAGTTTTATTTAAATAAAATGCAGACTTATGTTCCAGTTCAAAGTACAATGGGAACTATTTATCACTTTCGACTCCATCCACTTTTCATAGAACTTATGACGCCATGCCGCCATACATATTGAAAGTGAACCCTCCGGGAGGGTTACCGGCATTACGTTTGCGCTAAAGTTAACCATCGCGTACGGTCAACGGCATTAGGTTTCCGTGTTATAAAATACTGTAAAACGAAGTAAAATAGTGTTTTCAGGGCGTCTTGGCACCTTTTAAATTTTTTGTGAATATTTGTAACCGAAGACAAAAAAAAATTTAATGCTGCCCAAATTATTTTGGAAAAGTCACCATCATCATCTACCCCGTCTTTTCCAACTATGTTGGGGTCGACTTCAAGTCTAATCGGATGCAGCTGAATAGCAAAATTGTACATGGAGCCTGCCTATCAGACCTCCACAACCCAGAAAGAAAAATTACTTATTTATGTTCAAGGCCATCGTGTCATGTCCCATTACAGTTGTTCTACGTTGCGCAAGGGACTGCTAAGCACTCGTATGAACGTGACACAGGAAGACGTTGTTTAAGCCGGTGACGAGCACGCTGCGTCAATCACGAATCTTGTTCAGCTACTACGTGACTGTTTAGTGGGGTGACTAACTTTCTGAATTAATTTACATGGGTAAGGCATTTAGATGTTACCTATTAGTTGAAGTAGTATTGCAGAGTTCTATGACATTGTTTAGCTAGAAAAGGAATCATGGAATAAAAATGACGACAAAAAAAAAATATCCGTCTTGTAGTTTATTAAAAAACATCGGACACGTATTTTTTCTTTTTTTACGTAAGTAATCAAAAGATTACCGTGATACATTGCGTTGAAACTTGAAATGTGACATGACTTTTTTTTTTGTAGGGCGTCTCACAGTTATTGTCCGCTAAGGTCTTGGAGCCTCCAGCCAGGAGCTTTTTATACTAAGTATTCTAAATTAAAATTAAGCGAATGCTCGCTAAGGGCACCCCCTGTGGGGTATGAACCTCGGCTTAGTAGGGCATCGCTGGTGGGAGGACAGCAAGAAGGGACAGGCTGGATCAAACAACTGCTGGCACCTCGTTTTCGAGCAAGGATCGGGGGGGGGGGTGGCATGACGTCACTTGTATGTACATTTTATACTTGTGACGACGAGTTCCCACTTCCCAACTTTAATGCGTTTTATCTAAGTAATTTTTTATTAATATGATAAAGCAAAAAATACGTGTCTCATTTTTTTTTATTATCTGACTAACGGACTAAATAGAATTTCTTTTTTTTAACCCAGGCATCATCCCTATTTTCCAACCTTTCGCGACTGCTCGCGAACGAATGCTCGTCTGCTTGACAAAGATGGCAGTTACGACAAAAATAAAGTGATTCATAGTAATATATCGCAGGTAAGAGCTGAGTGCAATTAGCACTAGTATAACACAAAAGAGAGAAAGCATAACCTACACTGACTCCACTCAGCAGTGATGACAAATAAAATTCTGTCACGGATTTGCAGCACTTGTCAAAATTTTGACAAATGCTCGTGATAATTTGGGTAACATTTTTAAACTGTCTCAATTTACCAGACTACTTCTCAAAAACTGCTTTTGTGATGATAAATGTGTATTTTGTTATGACTACGTAGGTAAATATTGATTTCCTATAAGTTGCGTTTCATGGGTGAGTCATCGCGGTCAGACTCAGACATCGTGGCCGGACTGACTGGTCGCCCTACTAACTACGGCTTCAGTGACTCACGCGGTTAACAGAATTACGACTATTATTATAGCTATTACCACAAATAAAACTTGTCCCGATGCTCCTTCTTGATGTCTTATGTGCGTAAGTTATGTTTATTACATCCAACGTATTATTTTAACTCTGTGCTAGCAACTATCTACTAAATTAATACTATACCTACTCCCTCCGTCCCAACGTCTTTTCGCTGCAGCCTCCCATTTCCAGAAAACAAATATTCTGGATATACCGGGTGTCAGGGACATCGACGCGAAAACTTTTACCATGGATTCAATACATGATTCTGAACCTGCCTGCGTTGAAATTTTTCGAATCATGTACTGAAAACGCAAACGACGCAAAACTGTTACCATGGTAACAGTTTTGCGTCTATGTCCCTGCCACTTGGTATAGGACGAATGATCCCTAACCCTGTTGTCCCTGTCGTCCCCAGGCCTAAACCTGTTTTTGAGAAGTCTTATCTTATAAGGAAACTCAAAAGTTAGATAAGGAAATAACAATGACTTTGATTATAAGCCTGAATAGCACCATAATGTTAAAGGAAAACGTATCCTACATAGGATCTCCTGTTTGGCTTGCTGTATGGTAGAATTAATTTCTAAACAGATACTTGAGAAGGGAGCCTACGTCTTTCGTGGCTAAGGTTACGATGATAATAAATGCAACAGTTGAATCATGCCGGAAATTCATAATCAGCCTATAATGTTCCCACTGCTGGGATACAGGCCTCCTCTCGATGAGAGGGAATGGGCCGTAGTCCACCACGCGGGCCCAGTGCGGGTTGGTAGATGTCAAGTCTTCGAATTTTTGGTTCTAGGACATGCCGGTTTTCCTTCATCGTTTTGAGAGCAGTGGTGATGAAATAATTTACACAAAGTAAAGCGCCTGTCTGGGTTCGAAGCTACGGCTTACAAGCCTATAACTCGTTAGTCACGGCCGTTATCACTGTGCCACAAATAGCCGAAATTGTACCTAACTAATTAAGAATGATGCCTTAGTCAAAACTAAATATACTTACCCGATGTAAACAGGTAAGTTATTGGTGCCGATTCCCTTGTTCACAAACTATACTAAATTTAAGTTCAGTGCATCTTTTTCTTTCTATTCCATTAAGAAAAGGATAGAAGATAAATTTTAGTTTAGTCCTGTCAAGTTAAACAGCGCTTGACGTAAACTGACGTAATTTTAGTCGGCAAGTTTTTAATCACGTCTAAACTTGTATGGAGAGTGACAGGCGCTGATTAATTTGACAGGACTAAACAAACTAAAATTTATCCTCTGTCCTTTTCTTAATGAAATAGAAAGAAAAAGATGCACTGAACTTAAATTTAGTTTGTGAACAAGGGAATCGGCACCAGTAGCGAGTGTTTACAAACTAAATAATCAATTAGCGTTAGTATAATCCCTATGTTTTTCCTTATTGTTATGACAACGTTCATCCGAGTTTCTGTGGAATTTATTACTAAAATGTTCGTAAACTTTAATTTCGAGAAGTTGTTTTTGAACCTACATTATGTTATCTTAAACATAGAAGTACTAATGACACATTCGTTAGCTTTGTTTTACTGTGTATGATTCACTAACAAAGTGACACATTGTACTCCTAATAGTCAATTATTAGAAAAACAAATCTATTATAGAGCCTTATTTTGTCGCCCATAACTTATTCCAATAGGTTATCCCTCTGACTGTTTTTGGAGGTTTAGCAAAAGTAAACTGAGAAAATAAATATACATAATCTTTAGCGTGTCGATGGCAAAAATAACACGAAAATAAATATGTTCCTAGTTTTTTAAATTTCAGCAACGCGAATACAGTTCGCTGACGCAGACATTAGATCCTCACTTGTGCAGGTGACAGGGCATGCGGTGCAAGATGGGAGGTAAGCCATTGTCTGCGGAGAGACACCGCATACAGACCGGAGATTTGAGCCGTCCATGAACCCCCACTTGTTAATAAGGTTGTCCTTGCTGCGACCTACTTGAGTACGAAGTCAATTTGAGGGTTTTCCAAAAGTAGGCCACAGTAACTTAAGTGCCCGGATGGGAGGCTCTCTGATGGTTGGGTGAAGAAATCAGGAGGTTTAAACAGTTCTTGCCAAAGATCACATCTTTCTGTGGAGTGGTTACCATCGGCTGGACTCACGCACTTAATAATTTTATTGCGGCTTTTAAGCTTCTGTGGCACTGGATTAAAGTTGTGCATTGGGTGGCGTGGGTCATCTTGTAGCTTCTTTCTCTTGATGCGGCTGGCTATAGTCCTGCGAATTCCTGGTAGCACGATGCCAGTCAGTAGAAAATACATTTCATATATCAGGATGGGCAGCCAAGAACATTGGTAACAACAGTAAAAAATGATGCCATGAAAACAAACAAGTATTAAAGGTATCTTTGGAATCAGCCATAAAAACCAATGTTCCTTTGGTGAAGAACTAAACGTTGGTAAAATCTTCCTCTAGTGATTCTCTACAAGTTTGTGATAGTGACAAAAGTTTAGTCAGTCGGCAAAGATGGTGACTCCCTAGAGTACAATAATTTTAGCGCGCTCAAGTTCTAACAGCTAGTAGAGAGTCTAATGCACACCAAGATCTAGATATACCTACAGTAGGTTTTATAGTGAACGATGATTGATAGTACATGTGCGCAGTTGTTAGTGATAACTGAATATTATAACAAAATGTAAACATTGATGATGTGATGTGAGGGACGTGAATCTATTCATAACAATTTACAGTGGTAACTATCCATGTTATTGTTAACACAGGAAACCATTCAAATTCAATTGACCATGACCAGCACAACGTTAGGGAAGGAGGAAGTTGATGATCAACTATCGCATCCACTGCTGGGTTTTTGACATAGGCAGTGTATCCCCATGATAAGCCAAAACACCCGATCCTCAACCTTTTGTAGCATTTTAATGACCAATTTCAGTCAAACCTGAGTAAGTGAGAACTGGGTAAGCGGAAAACTCTATAAATGAGTAATTGCCAGGTCCCGTCATTTTAACAATCTTAAACCTCTATAAGTTGGAAACAGAAACCTCTTTCAGAGAATGTCGTTTTTAGCTCATTGACCTCTATAACTGAGACTGCTATCTGTCTGTATCTATAAGCGACAGTCGAGCGAATTTAACATCTGCTATTTATGACTCATTCTTCAATTTTATGGAACTAACATTGTTTTTGTTCCTCTCAATCTTTCCCAACCAGCCTCAACCTCTATAAGTGAGTCAAGGCACTCCTGTAGCTCTATAAGCTAGAAACTCGAGTTAGTGAGAAACTTCTATAAGCGAAAAAAGAGATAGCGGTCCCTTGAACTCTCGCTTATTCAGGTTCGACTGAATTTTGAATTAGAGTTATGAGTTACAGGCGCGGTCGCAGCCGCAGATTTTGGGGGGGGTCACCATGGGTGCCGAGGAATATTTTTGTGCATATCTCCAGCTCCACATTACTTATGCTATTCAGGGACGCAGATTTTACATGCGGGGGGGGGTCTGTAGTTGCAGGCAAATTGGTCGCAGTAGCAGCACTTTTTGATACAACCAGCCTTGGATAGGTCAAGAATTAAGAGAATGTAGAAAGCGGGTGTTGAGCGAGGGAAGCGACCCTGAAAATGTAACCCGTGGCTGTAGTACAGTTTTAAAAGTTCATTAAGGCTGCCGACAGCGTGAAAGATTTTGGGGGGGGTCATGACCCCCAGGACCCCCCCCCCTCGGACCGCGCCTGATGAGTTATCGTCATAATCTCTTTAGCCTTTCCACAACTATGTTGAGGTCTTCTTTCAGTCAAACCAGGTGCAGCTAAATTACAGCATTTTATATGGAGCGACTGCCCATCTGACCTCCAGAACCCCGTATAACGCGATAACTTATTTTGAGACATAATCAGAATAAACAACACATTTCTTTTAGCTTCTTCTGATATATTTTCCTCATTCTCGATAACAACCTCACGTTCGTCATAAAGACCAAAATGTTACGATATGAATATTAAATAAGGGGGCTGAATAATTTTCTCAAATCTAAAAATTTCGTGTTTTCTGAACGCTACTTCCTATTGTTTCCTCTTAGTATCAACTGTTACGAATTTGTACAAGTTTTATGAATGAAAACGTTAGATCAACAACACTTCTCGGAATCTTGCGTCTGCGCATTGCCGGCGTTGAAAGGTCAAAGGAGTCCAGTTCATTTATTCATTTATAACGACTACTCTGCAGTACTCTAGCCAGTCTACGGCGAGCCGCCGAGCCGTGATCGCGTACCGACTTACTTACTCAATTTAATTAAAATATTCAAAATGTACAGTTTATCGGCAGTAGCGGTGTTGTTAGCGGTATGTGGGGGTGCGTTCAGCCACACTTACCACCTGGGAGGGTGTCCCATCGTCGAGCCCATGCCTGGCTTTGAAATGAACAGGGTATGTATAAATTGTCTTTTTATTTTGTTGTTTTGGTGTACCGGGATCACAGGGACCAGGGTCATGTTTGTGTGATTATACACGAATGTGTGTGAGCAGCTGGCGTGACTGGAGTGATTGGGACAAAGAAAGATCATATCATAACTATTTACACAATAATCTATGTGCGATTTGTTCTTCAATACAATAATAATAACAATCGCCCAAGCATAGTAGATTTTAATTAATTCTATGCAAATTACTTTCTGTTTCCTAGAATACATTTCTATGTTGATACCTAAAATAGATAAAATACCTAGCTAGGTATTTTAGGCTACCTACTATTTAGTTTACATAAAGTTGAGCAGATAACAGATCACAGGACGTGTGATATGCAGCCTTTCTGTTTGCTTATCATTTTAATTAGTTAGGTATGCTCTGGTTAACATGAACTTACAATAAACATAGCGACAAGAATAACTTATGTTAATTGATGATACGATGCTTTGTTCCTGTCACAATGTCACACAGTGCCTAATTAGCTACAAAATATTAGAATGGTCAGTGGGTCGTCTTAGGGGCGGAGGTCTGCTCGGGTGACAAAAGATGAACATATCGTCAGTGTACCAACGTTGTATCACATTCCCGAGACTGTGATAATAGAGTAAACGAATTTTATGATATGAGACCTATCTAGATCGATTTTTCTTGACGTAACCCCTATATTGCAACTTTCATTGAAATCGTTAGAGCCGTTTTCGAGATAGTGATTACAAATGTAGCTCGTTTAATAGTATAGAATACTTTTTGGACTGTGTATAAATGTTCAATTCTATGAAACACTTAAAAGTCTCAATTTTGTACCTACTTCGAAAAAAAAAAAAAGAAACTTTGGACTTCTCATCATTAACTGACTTTATAATGCTAAGGTTGGAATACAAATTGTGCTCGTTAACAGTAACGACTATTATTATAATCGGCAAAATTGGTGTTTCAAGGTCTTTCATAATCAGCATGGGGGTTTTAACATAAACAAATTAGCTATCTGTATCTCCATAATAAAATAATATTTTCGTTTTCAACATTGCATAATTGAACTGACCAAAAAATTATGACTGCTAAACCATATGGATTCTCCTGTACCTAGTAGTTTGGTTCAGAAACACACGAACATGCAGAAATACTTAACTAATATCCGTAAGCCATGCAAACAACTAGTTAATACGAGGAAATCGAACCCAAGACAAGCTAATCATCACCTAACCACTGCGTTAACAGAGCCTTCAAAGTATCGAAGTAAAAAAATCTTTTGTTTTAATAACAACGCCCAGAAATAGGCGGAAATTAAATATGTTTGTTCGATAAAATCATTTGGAAGCGTGGCAAAAAGTATAATAAATTGATGGAGTAATAAGGAACACAGTACGCCTTGAAACGAAATGATAGAATCTGTTAATGTGTACCACTTACTTGACTACGAACGTAATATATGTACTTAGGAAGACTCAATTAATTATACATCATCATAGCATGATTGTTCTTGGTGTGGACTATAAGGCTGCTCTTGTGAATTGATCAGTACCCTAATTGCGTAACTTATTTTCGTAAACGATTGTGACTAATTTGTTTCATTTTGACAGTTCAACAACATTCATTGCGTTATTTACGTTGTTGAGCAGATTTTTTTTTCCAACTTATGAAGCAATCTGTTTCAAATCGAAACAGATTGTGATTGATCGTGTAATCCGCAATTAGGGTACTGGTAAAAGCGTTTTGTAGTGTATTAAGCTGTTGCCTGCGACTTCGTCTGCGCGTTGGTATTTTGTATTTCATCATTTTAAATACAAAAACTTTTTACAAAAAAAAAAAACAACAGACTTAAAAAAAAAACACTATAAAGTGAAAAATAACTTTAATTTCGGAAGTCGGTGTCTTTGGTTTTCGTTCTTTGTCACCGACTTCCGAAATTAAAGTTATTTTTCACTTTATAGTGTTTTTTTTTAAATCAGTTGTTTCGTTTTTGTAAAAAAAAATTTTTGTTTCACTTTTTAGTTGTGATACCTACCCCACACAAATTCGAATAGCACTACCTGCTATGTAAATAACAGTGACAGGAAGTTATCATGATATCATCCACATACTAAGTGAGGAAAAAATACGTATTATTGAAGCTAACTCAAAAACTACCCAAGCAAAGTTAATAAAATTTATATGGGACCACCTCTGAAGTATGATCTACCAAAACAAAAAAAGAACCATCAAAATCAATTCATAATTGACGGAGTAATCGCGTAACAAACATACAAAAACGAAAAAAAACAACATACAGTCGAATTGAGAACCTCCTCCTTTTGGAAGTCGGTTAAAAAACAAGGTGCAGGTCCTAGTCCAGGGTCACAGGCAGACCGAATAACTTTCGCATAGACGGGGAAGGACATATTATTCTATTATACAGTGTGAGTCTTCATAATGTGCACATATCGAAATGAGGAAATCTATGCTTAATTTTAACGACAGAAAAAATATTTAAAAAATCTAAATATTGTTTTTTATACTTTTTATGAAATTAAAAAAAAAATTGTAACAAAACTGTGTAACTTTTAAACTGAATCAGCTATCGCGATGAAACAAACTCCATAATGATTGAAAGTAAGTAGCCGTCCACATAAAATTAAAATTGAGAAAAAAACTACCCTCAATTGAAAATAAACATGTTTTTTTAGTAAAAATCTGTATTTTTTTCTTCAATTTTTAATTGTAAAATTTATAAATAAGATAATAATAAAAAGAGAGCAAAAAAAAATTTAAAAAAAAAAAAATTTTTTGTAAAATTTTTTTTTTTTTTTTAAACTAAAAAAAAAAATTACCATTTTTTCCGTCGATAAAATTAAGCATAGACTCCCTCATTTCGATATGTGCACATTATGAAGACTCACACTGTATATCAATGAGTTGGGTAGAAATGCCCCAAATAAATTGAGATAAACGCGGATGGAGAAAGGGAGACGTATATAGTTGGATAGACAGAAGCAGCTTCTGTGCAATAATGAAAAAGGTAAAATGCCCCAATCGCAGGTTGCCATTAGTCACTCGAGTCATGAAAAGGTTTTTGGAATTGCATAGAGTTGTTAATCTATAATTTTGTAATCACGGAAATACAAAATATACAAGTACTTGCATGGTTTTAAGTGTCGTAACGTAACAGCTCTATAAAAGTATTAATTTAGATCTCATCATCGTGCTTGCGTAGGTACCTATAATTTTCCGAAGATAGATGAAGATTTCCGAAACGCATACTTTTTCTTGGAGATCTGGGGGCCTACCATCAGGTCGTAAAGCAGTATTATTTTAATGTTACTTCAGTGTGGGAAAGAGAAGAAACTCTACAGGACGTATAGCTCCATTTCTTTCTCCCACTGAAGTAATATTAAAATAATACTGCTTTTGAACTGGTGGTAGACCCCCTGTTGCCTATCTGCTTCATATCGAGAACAATTTGTGGTCCGTCTGCCAAACAGGGGGCCTAAAACGGCCGCTTTGATTAGTATGATAATATTATGAATCACACAAAACTGTCAATTGATAATATTAACTGCGTTCAATTCATAATACGCAATTCGTCTGTTTGACAGTTTTGTATTATAATGAAATAACATTTAAACTGTAGAAATAAAATATCCGTTAAAATTACGGTCTTCATTTTTTCATGCGGCAATATTTACACTAAATATGATTCTGATATGAATTGAATTGAATGTGATTCAGCTAAAATATTTGTCACCATAGAGGAATTGCTGGGAATTCAGAAAATGAATTGCTTTTAGAGGAATTGCTTAATGTGGCTGTTTTAGACCCGCTGTATCATTGTTAATTGCAACAAGAGGTACCTACTAGCTTCTTTAACAACGTACTGAAGTAAGGATATCCTGTCTCTTGTCTACAATCTGCCTAGCCTTAGAATAGAATAGAATAGAATAATTATTTATTTGCATAGAAAATAGGTACAAAAATGTAGATGTTTTATAATTAGAGATCCTTATACTTTCTACCTTAAATTAGGCATGCAAACATTTAGTACAAGTGCTTAATAGTCTAAAAATACAGTCAATATGAAAATTCTTATAATAATATGGTCAATAAAATAAAATAAAGATTTAAAGATATCAGGATTCATTAGGTAACTATAAAGTTTTAGTTAGGGTCGGCTTCCAGTCTAACCGGATGCAGCTGAATACCAGTATTTTACATGGAGCGACTGCCTATCTGACCTCCACAACCCAGTAACTGGGTAATACTATACCCCTTGGTAAGACTGGTTGTCAAACTTTCGGGCTACTGGCGACTGACAAAGATCCACGAATGAAAGCCGGGACCAACGGCTTAACGTGCTTTTCGAGGCACGGATGAGTCTCGGTATGTAAAGATGGTCACCCATCCACGGACCAACCCCGGCAAGCGTAGCATAACCTGATGGATTAACTCGTGGGGCTGTTATTACTTAGCCAGGAGTTCCTAGTAATAATGTCAACATCCTATATCCATCATCATTCTCTTGCTATCCCAATTTGACTTCTTCCATACCTTTCTATTAGTGGTCATCCCCTTTCAAGTCAAAGCATCTTTAACACAGTTTATTCAATGGTGCCGATTCCCTTGTTCACAAACTAAACTAAATTTAAGTTCAGTGCATATTTTTCTTTCTAGTTCATTAAGAAAAGGACAGAAGACAAATTTTAGTTTAGTCCTGTTAAATTAATCAGCGCCTGTCACTCTCCATACAAGTTTAGACGTGATTAAAAACATGCCGACTAAAATTACGTCAATTTACGTCAAGCGCAGATTAATTAGACAGGACTAAACTAAAATTTATCTTCTGTCCTTTTCTTAATGAAATAGAAAGAAAAAGATGAACTGAACTTAAATTTAGTTTAGTTTGTGAACAAGAGAATCGGCACCAATATCCTCTATTCGTCTTCCATTTAATAGATAACTTTCCTTCTATCATCTTCTGCGTTATACCTACCCAAG
The DNA here is from genome assembly GCA_963680765.1 of Agrochola lychnidis. Taxonomy (NCBI): domain Eukaryota; kingdom Metazoa; phylum Arthropoda; class Insecta; order Lepidoptera; family Noctuidae; genus Agrochola; species Agrochola lychnidis. Next base: position 7,029,274 of record OY796868.1, on the reverse strand, counting down.
ATAAAATATGTTTACATTGACTTATTCCATTTATCGGTCATACAGATTGATATCGTGTGTCACACAACGCAGTGTCTTATTATATTACACAAATATAAGAATTTGACCCGACTACTGTGACTTCCGATAACACTCGTCAACACCGTCGATGACTCACGAAACGAGAGGTTTCGTCAACGTATCTTGTTTTCAGTTGCCTTACCCACTTTCACATCACCCAGATTCTAAAATTATGCAGATTTTATTTACGTGTGTAGTTAGTCATCATTTGAGTCGTTTGTGTTCTTAATTAGTTACCTAGATGAGGCAGGTAACTGTTTACTGCGAAACGTTATTTCGGAACAATAAAAGCGAGGTTGAATTTGAAAGAAATCAATCTTCCAGATTGAATATGATCTTGGAAAGTTATCGGATTACATAAATGTATGAAAACATTCCATCTGTGTATTGAACTCGAACAATTGTTCAAAAAACGCTATTGTTCTTCATTTATCGAGTGCAACCATTGATTAGACAACTTATTAATTTCGTTTCTTTTATCACTTGCCATGTGCTGTTGGCACTAACTGCGCATAATTCCTGCGAATTCCGTAAAAGATCAATAAATTGTCGCATCTTGCTATGAGGATCCAAGCAGAATTCAGGCTTAGATATCCATCTGCAGCATATTTCTAAGAAAATTGTATAAAACAGCTTTAGCGGTCTACTAGGCTACCATAATCTGCTAACAGGGTAATCTTTTAGCACAGCACGGTACATTAGCTCGTGCCGACAGTGATACGAGAGCGATTTCCGGTCTTTCACAACTACCAGAAAGTTCCTAAGCATAGCTACAATTTTGATCGTTTTTTTATGTGACCAAAATCTCATAAAATAAAACTCATAAAACAGCTATTGGGCGTATGGTACGTCGTGCAGAAGACGTTGACGGCGTCACAATGAATGACGTACAACTTCAATTCTGATCGATTTTTTATGTGACCAAAATTTCATAAAATATTTCTATGATCAACAGCTACTGGGCGTATGGTACGTCGTCCAGAAGACGTCGACGGCGTCACATTGCATGACGTACAACTTCACCAAGACCGACGAACCCGGCCGATATGAACTGGAGCAGATGTCACAGCACTTCATCTTGGGACTTACACCTCTGAAGCATGACTACAGGTACATAATTACTACGTATAAAACTACAAACCCGCACTTAGGTCGCGTTGCCCGTTCCCTCTCATAGAGAGGAGGCCTGACTGAAGAGGCCTTGCAGCTGTGTGAATATTATAGGCTGATTATTTTGTAACGGACCTCTACTTTCCAATACCATTCTTTACTAAAAAGTTTAGCTCACTATAGTCTTATTTATTCCTTTCTTCCATCGAATCGCTGCATGTAACAACACATATAATTAATCTCCACCTTTTTCCACAGATATACTGGAACACTAACAGTACCGGACCTAGCTGTGCCCGCTAGAATGAAAGTCAGATTTCCTCTAAGTAAGTGTTTGAACTGACCAATCCTTTTTGACCAGCTTCTATAACTACTTAAGTATAGTTAATCGAAGCTGGGTCCTTATTATGAAGTATTAATGCCACCATGATTCCGTTGCGAAAAAGGAATGGGGCTATAGGTCATGTATAGCTCCATCTCTCTCTGGCATTGGAAAAATGATAAGTAGCTTTAATTTTTCATAATATGGCCTCTGGACTTGTTATTATAAAAATACCAATTTCTCTGAAAGCTGGATATTTTTAGACCTCTCCATAGAGGAACATTAATTCAAATAATGACATTTTTCAGGCGTAGCTGGCTCAGCAAGTTTCACGGTCGTAATGACTGACTACACATCCCACGCCATGATCTTCACTTGCCAGAAGCTTGCCTTTGCGCACCGGAGATCTGCTACCATTCTCTCTAGAACCAAGGAGCTTGACAAGATGTACGTCGACAAGGCAAGTATCCGATCTTTTATTAAATTATTTTGGCAAAAGTCGCCCCAAAAAGACTAATCTTTTATCGCCCCGTCCGTGTTAGAAGATCACAAATCAATGTAATGAGGTGTATCGGGAATTGGTTCGAGTTGCCGACGATCAGGGCTCAAGAGAAAAAAAAATTCGTAACTTATCCAGAATTACCGCATTTTGTATCAAATTTTTGATCCAAGGCTATACAGGGTATTCTTAAATGTTGCTCATGACTTGGCTGCCGAGTTGCCGAACAAACCGTGTTGTTCTGATATCAACATCTGGTGATGAAACAACAAAGTAGAAACTACCATAAAAAACTTTTGCCATGATCTCCTAAAATACTAAATGATCGTAAGCAAGGTTAAGTATTGATTATTAAGTTTTTTTATGCCTAACGTTTATTTTTCCACTCTGCAGATGCGCAACAAGCTGGCTTCATTCGGTGTGGACCCGTACGACCTGTCCATCGTCTCGCAGAGCGGGTGCCCCAGTCACTCCAACGGTACTGAAGGCGTCAACATTAACATTGATCCCGAGACCTTCTCGTCACATAACATTGGACAGGCCGTTAGGAAAACTGGCAGTGCTATCGGTGAGTTAATATCATCTCCTTATTTTTATGCTAAAGTGAATTAATGGGAATTTATTTTGTTAAAACAGCGAGCTTATAGGTAATCCAAGCTGGACTGGAGCCAAAAATGCGAGGGAAGGCCTCTCGCATTTTTTTTCGGATTATATTATATAATTTTTGAAGTTGAAAACTTCTTTAGGCGCGTTGGGCGTTTTTGAGATGGGACTAAATCATTGATTTTGCGACACTGTAACGCAATTTACCGACACCGTGGAGTAAAAGACATCAACGCGTTGATTACTGCGGCGCGCGGAGTAAAAGATATCAACGCGTTGGTTACCGCAGTGACGATTTTTTTCAAGTTTCACTTCTGTCGGCCACTGTTTTTCTTTAGCACGGATGTCGAATTTTGAATACCTCCCTTCAGTATACGCCATGTTTAATAAATCAGCCTGTCATATAATTATCTGACGCCTGAGCCCCGCTACCAAACTCTGCACAGCAGACGTCAGCTGACGTCAGCACCTTAGCAATATTATCTGTTTACCATGGGATTGAGTAGTTTCGACACGATAGAAGTTCCGTACTAACTCCAGTATTTTATTTCAGTCGATGGAGTAGAATACGTGGTGGAAGCCGGTAAGACCGTGTACCACAAGGTGGCTAGCAGTAAGGAGGACCTCACCGAAGCGCCCGGCAGCGGCGGCCGCGCTTACTCTGCCAAAAATGACGCTGAGTGGTTGCCTTAAAACGAGTCTGTGATGAAGTGGCTCAAGTACAAGTAGCCATAGTATGCGTGATTGAAGATATTGACTGAACCCAAACTCCTAGATTACATACACATACATAAATAGCAATAATATTATATTGTAAACCTAACATTGACACGACATTGAGATCCAGTTTTTTCATTAGTTAAATTGAGTTATTGTCGTGTTAGATAGTAAACATATTTTTTAATAAAAAAACCCTCTACTTATGTACTTTAACCCACTGAAGTTAATATCACATGCGAAATCAGCAATGCATTTATTTTATTCAGAATGTTAGAGGTGAATACTCATTTGAGTCATAAAATGGTCGGGTTACCATTATTTTATTTGTAAGTGCACTCTTCTCTACCCGACCAAAAAATTAGGTTTTAGTTTAGTATGTAGTGGTGCCGATTCTCTTGTACACCGACCTAAACTAATTAAACTATCACTAAAATTCCTTTCTTTTGACTATGAGAATCTCAAAGCTAATCAAAAAAATAAATTTTCTAAATTTAAAAATAATTTCGACACATCTAAATCGAATTTGACAATCGTGATACCTAACCACGTGAATCTTTTTAGAGCCGGAGGCGCGCAGGGGGGCAGCCTCGACGAAAATAAGAAAAATTATTACCTACATGTAGAGTGTTAGGGCATAAAGGGGGTCGAAATTTTCACTACTTTTGCATCTGAAGTCGAGGTGTTGCTGTGAATTTATTTATTTAAAGAATTAAAAGAAAAATAAAGAGAAAGAAGAGAAGAGAATTTAAAGTTCATGACAACAAATTTTACTCCACACGTTTTTAGTCGCGATTAAAAATAGTCAGATTTAGTTAGAAAATCTAAATTTTAGGTAAAAAACGTCAAATTCAGAATAGCAAAATTGCCATTTTCACTAAACTAATATCTCAGTACCATCTTAGTTCTGTCAAACTAAAATATTGTTGTGTCACTTTAGTCTATTTCAGAATGGAAAATCGTCGTTTGACAGGATTAAACTAAATTTTGCTGATTTTTAGTCTACAAGAGAATCGGCACCAATGAATATTATATATAGTGAAATATATCGATAGCAAACTAACAGTTTTATACCAAAGGATACCTTGCCTCATCATGCTATCATTGTACTATTTGTATGTATAAATAAGCAATAAATAGATTTACAATTACTTATGAATATTTATTTGAAATAAAGAAAATACATTTGACCTAACACATTCAGTGCCGGGAGCCCTCCTGAAGGGTTCACTTTAGCGCAAACGTAATGCCGGTGACCCCCCTGGAGGGTCCTCTACAACGTGTAACGTTAAATGCGCAAAACCTCACGACACCCAAACTGATTTTTTGAATTAAAAATTAGTTTGGGTGTCGTGAGGTTTTGCGCATTGACCTATTTGAGAGAGAAAAGAAAAAATTAAAGGTTTTATGTGCTGTTTTAGTTCGTAAGATTCGTATTTGCATTAAAATAAAAGCTATTATTATCCTGCGTATGAGAAAATTTAAATTGGTCGACAACAATTTGTATTTGTTTACCTATTTTGGCGGGTTTCCGCATGTGATAGCTTGATCTATTAATAAATAGATACGGCAACGATTTTAATGAAGATTTTTTGAAAAATGGGACCTATATTAAAGTGGTTTTAGCAGCGGATCACACAAAATTAAAAGACCTAATAAAATAATCAAAAGACGCACCGCTAGATTCTACTTGCGATACGGACTAAAAAAAACCCCTGACAGCCCACAAGTCAGATAACTGACCAACAATTTAACCTTATGCAGAGTTAAGCTTAATCATATATGTATATAAGCTGTGTGTATTACGAAGTTCTGCATTAAAGTTTTTTTTTGCTATAATAATGCTATTAGCTGAGTTAGTTTTGTAATTTGCGGATTTAATTTCTTAAAACTGAATAATCATCATAAAAAGACCTGTTACTCAAGAGTTTGTGTAACCTTTTGTATAATATGGGTATAAAATTCCATTATCAAGCATGATGCTGGATAAGTTGTATTCTGTTCTCTTTTAGCTGTATTACACACATCTTGACAGTTATTCAGCTGCTGTATAAAATAGGCGTTATTTCTGTTATGAAGCATATAGTGACTTAACAGAAATTAAGATAGCTGTTATAACTACTTTATGCCACTTTAAGTACGAAATTACCGTCATTTGCAGCTAACTGTGGTTAAAGCAATAGTAACAGATTCTTATGCAGAAGTTTGCTGGGTATTCACGAAAAGTAGACATTTTTTAAGCTAGAAGAACTGTTCTGGAACGTTAGTCAGCATTTAAGCGGCTAACTGCGCTTTGTTTTGTAGTGGTTGTGTGAAAATGCCTCCTTACAAAAAAATGTTAAAAATACTCCACATTCATGGATAAATAGAAAAAGAACAGGGGTCTTACCACCAGCTCAAAAGCAGTAATATTTGAATATTACTTAAATGGAGCTATAGGTCCTGTAGAGCTTCATCTCTTTCCCACACTGATGTAATATTAAAATAATATTGCTTTATGAGCTGGTGGTAGGCCCCCAGGAGGCATACGAAGAAAGTGCTTGCTTTGATAAGAGCCAAAAAGAACAAATAATATACCTATACTGTGGGTTTTCATTATTATAATTATGACTGAATCCTGTTTGATTTACAGTACGAATGTGTGTGATTATAGAACAGTTATCGAAAAATGTTGAGTGCAGACCACTTTTAACCAGAGCACAACTTAATAAGTGGACACATAAGGTCTGTTATACAGACATAAGACGATAAGCCGCTGTGCAATCAGATTTTATTCAGAATGAGCGTCGCCATATCGAATAACATAACCTATTATAATGATGTGGAATTTTATACTCAAGTACTCAAGTTTAATAACGAAATCGGTATAATATTCTTATAAAAGTATTACAAGGTTATTTTTGAACCCTTAAACTGCATAAAATATAAAAAAAATATTTCACACGTAAAAACATATCAATAGACGAAATGTTGTTTATTTCTCCAAAATCCCGCCTTATCAGGTAGCGCGTGAAAATTTTACACGAAATGTATATATAAATACACGGTAAAGTTGCATGCGCACCAACAATTTCTTCCTCTAAACATAAGGGTAAAATTTATTTACAATAGGTTATTATATTTTCAATGTTGCAGTCACGCTGTTCGGATTTGTCAATTTCAATTTAATTTGATTAACTTCTTGATAAAAATACTGAAATGAGCTAAACGCTGTGTATCGTCTGAATATTTGAGCTTTGAAGGACTTAACCATTAGTTCATTCATCATCTGGCAAGAGAGCTTGAGAGACTTGTATTAAAGTACAAAATGCTTTTATGTAGAAGATACTCAGCTTGTAGTACAATTATTCAAAACTTATTCAGCTGTTACGTTGCTATTACACAGCTATTAGCAATATAATTTTATGCTCAAATTGCTTGAATAACCTCTGAGTAAGCGCTTAATCAGCTAATTACGGTAGTCTTATTCAGCGATTAGTTTCTATGACTGCTGTTAAACAAAACTTACTCAGAAGGTTTGTGCTGGCTGGGAGTTCACAAAATTAACCTACAATAAAACAAGGGTACTGTCTTTGTCCAGTTGTGGAGCCAGCAGTCCAGCTACACACCACTTATCAGTGAACACTAGTCTCTTGGATTATCTCTGAGAGCCCTTTTTAACTAACACTTACCGACACCTAAATGCCTAAATAAGAACCCGCTGTTGGATTTCCGACTTTGGGTGCTGAGCCGAGCATTCAAAATCTAACAGCGAGTTTGTTAGTGAAAACTGGCATAAAGCTACTAACACAACTTCACGTACACGAGCCTACAATCAGAGCGGGCGCAGTAACCAAATCGATAATTGGAATAATCTTTGTACACAATTATGGTTTACCCACAGCCTACACTTATTATTTAAATACCACTACATTCTCATAGTTTTTAAACCTTTTTTTTTTTCTTTTTTTAAGTAATATTAGTGTAATTGAAAAAAAAAAAGAGGGGGAAGATATTTGTACAACAAATAAAAGACAAATCCGTTTATGGAACTGTATTTAAATTAAATAAAAAAGTACAATGCAAGTGGAATATGGAATGTTTACATTCCTATTATATTGAATGCATGAAAATGCCGATGAATAAACTTTATAACATAGTAACCTGTTTAGCTGTGTCATGAAATACTTAGGTGACAATTTATTTAAATAATTTAGAATAATAATAACTATACAATCAACAAAATATAGAACTTTTGTACCATTTGACAGATGGTACAAAACGAGAAGTCAGTCCATTTCAACAAAAACAGTTGTTTTCATGAATTTTAAAAACCATTTCAGATCAAAACATTTTTATAACAACTTTACTGATCACAAAAAGAACTACACTTAAAATCGATATTATTATATTTTACGCTCTATGTCGCACAAAATCCTTTAATATAATGCAATAGTTAAAACTTGAGCTATTCACTAATAGCTTACAAATCGAGCTCAAACTTACAATAAGATGGTTTCATGATATTATTTATTCAAACGCAAGCTGTGGAGCATCGACGCAAACATAATTATATTTGTTTTAAAAATGCGTTTTTATGTTTTATATCTTGTGATAATATTGTACTAAGCGCCGAGATGTGAGCTTGCAAGTCTTGCAGCAAGTACTTTTAGGTACACAATGTAGTTAGAAATAGCAGTAGTCATAATAAGGGTCCATTAAGATAGTCTACGACGAGTACATTATGCTGACTGGCTAGTGACTGCGTGATAGCAAAGGAAGGATTGTTTTTCACGCGTATCTATAATCTATATATTATTTTATATGTCGGATCCGGTCATTAGTACGGACACGAAACGAATCGCAAGCGCGCCACTGGCGACATCAAGAGTGAACTACCTACACCTAAAAAGGCGCGCTTCTACAGAGTCGTGATGTTTTAAGGCCACGGCGAGGAGGGCATTCAGCCTCTGGTCGCATCGAGGTTAAGACGTCGCGGAACTGTTCTCGATTCGTGGTGCTCAGTTATTGTGTTAGTTGCAATTTGTGATCATTTTGTTAATTGGTGATTTTAATAAACGCCGTCGCACCCAGTGTGTGTATAATTTAGCTAGTGTGATTAATTTGATAGTAAATTATAGTGTGATCTGAACTGCAAACAGTTTTTCTATTGCGCATTAACCAATACTACCCACACTACACCCACAGTAGTTAAAATATCGCTGATAATAACAAGAGTCACACACCCGTCTCTGACATATACTTAATAATATATAAATCTGAAGAGTTTGTTTGTTTGCTTGAATGCGCTAATCTCAGGAACTACTGGTCCGATTTGAAAAATTATTTCAGTGACAGATAGCCCATTTATCGAGGAAGGCTATAGGCTATATATCATCACGCTAAGACCAATAGGAGCGGAGCACCAAAGTAACTATTCCACGCGGACGAAGTCGCGGGCAGAAGCTAGTAATATAATAAAGTGCAAGGTTTTGTTTGTATGAACGCACTAATCTCTGGAACTACCAGTCGAATTTGAAAAATCTTCTTTTTGGATTTGATAGATAATCTTGAGGAAGGTTAGAAGCTATTTATTACGCTATGACTCTTAGAAGGTTTATGTTTACTAACAAATTATGGAATTTTCTTCTGAAACAAAATGATATTTTTTTAATACGATAGAAGAACACTGCTATTTCCAACTCCATTACACGTCCACAGTACATCGTCTAAGGAGTGCAACGATCAAGGAAGCGCGGGTACAGACAGACCTCGCGGATGTGGTACCGGTCCAGCAGCCAGCACAGGAAGCGCTCCAGCCCCAGCCCGTACCCGCCGTGCGGGACCGAGCCGAACTTGCGCTGGTCGGTGTACCAGTAGTACGGGGACGGGTCGATGCCCTCGCGCTTGTAACCTGGCGACAACATACAACTATGTTACATGACGTGCAGTAGCATAAGTGGCGACGTGAGCAACTACATGTCGCAGCAAAGCTAAAGACGTGTAGTATATAAGAAAAAAACGAGCAACCCTAAAGGTGTTTTTACACCGGCGAGGCGTGCCGTGGATGGGATGGGCGAGAACTGAAATTTGTATGCCAAAATTTCTATCCACGCCCTGCCTACCTTTGGTGTAAAAGGTCTAGATGCGCGAGGATGTGCGAGGCGAGAATTGAAATATTTGAGTTGAACTTTATTGCTGTATGAATAGAGTATTTATTTACTTTGTAAAACGAATATACAAATCTCGCACCGGCCATCGAAGACCGCACGATTTCTCTCCGTCAAGCGCTGACTCACGATGTCTCGCGCTGGCACGCGCCGGCTCGCTCCGACCATCGCGAGACATCTCTGCATACTATGTTCTCGGCTGGCCGGGCGGCACGTGACAGCGCGAGCCGGCGTGAAACATTACGAGCCAGCGCGAGACATCGCGAGTCGGCGCGAGGCAGAGCTGGACATCTTTCGTGTAAAAGGGTAAGCGTGATTTCAATTCTCGCCCATCACATCAGTCACATATGATATGATGTGTAACATCTGACATCTAACCTTGGTAATAATAGCTTGTCACCTCTGAAATGAATCGCCCCCTACCGCATTTACGCACACGGTAAAGGCTTGTGCAGACCAGCGCGATATCGCGGGCGCGACACTGGTAGCGCTGCCTGTCGCGCCCGCGATATCGCACTGGTCTGCACAAGCCTTAATGCGGTAGTGGGGCGCGTATAATTATAATCATTACAATCAGCAATACAACTCCATGATTATAATTGAGTAAAGTCCTATTTGTTACGGCCGCGAATCATATTTTAATCAACATACAACATAATACTAACTTACAAATTGCGAAAAACGTAAGAAAATTTGAATTTCGCGGGCTACCCTAACGCTTTCGCCGTAAGTCCGCCGGACACGAGGTCAGTTCGCTAGTCTGTGGGAAGTCGCAAGGTCTTTTCAATAACTTACTTACGGAACCGTTTTTTAAGGTAGTACGAAAGGCCAGTAAAACGGCCTCCATAAACTGAACCGAGTCGCGAACTGGCGTCGTGTCCAGTGCGCATCAAGTATTTCTTTGAAAACATATCCACCGAGAAACTATACCTTTACGTAAAGCTAAAAAAAAATTATCAGTATCCTGTATACCTTCTAATAGCTCATCATAGTCCCATGTCCTCATCGATCCACCAACAATTTCTCCAACTCCTGGCATGAGCACGTCAACAGACTCGGTCAGCCGCCTGTCTTCTGGACAGCGTTGCATGTAGAACGACTTGATCTCAGCCGGGAACTTGCAGAGAAGGATGGGCTCGCCGATCGCGTCCGTCATCTTACGCTCTGGCATTTCGGGTATGTCCTGCAAAAAAGATTTTACAATGAATATATAGCGGATACACAAGAATTAGCCTCGGTCTCTCTCGGCAATATTCACAGATCGCACGACTTTAAACCAAGTAAAATACAATAGACGTAGATGAATTTAGTAACCTCTTCCGCTTGGCTATTTCTGAAGAACCATAAATAACCCTGAAATAAATCGACACGTGTTTCACCTCTCAACGAGGCATCCTCAGGATGACGATTGACTTTTCGCGAACCTGAATACGGCGTGTTGCCACACTGAGCGCTGAACGCAGAGATCAGCTGCTCGTTCCCAGACCCACCCGACCCGATCGCTCTGCGTTCAGCGCTCGGTGTGGCAACACGCCTTGTTCTGGTTCGCGACAAGTCAATCGTCATCCTGAGGATGCCTCGTTGAGAGGTGAAACACGTGTCGATTTATTTCAGGGTTTTTCAGAAATACCTAAGCGGAACAGGTTACTAAATATATCCACGTTTATTGTATTTTATAATGGATTTCCGCAACGTCACGCCTGAATCAATTAATTATCTTAACCAAGTAAAGTAAGTAAAGTGTGTGGCAGACTAGCAGACTCCAGCGCATACCGGCGCATACCGGCGCATACCGCCGCGTCCCGCCGCGGCACCCCCCGGCGTGCTCTTCGACGCTTCAGAGACAACTGCTTGCGATGTTCCAAGGTCGATCACTAAGCATTGTAATATATACCTTATTTCCATTGGATAAGTATTAATTTCAATTGATAAAATTTAAAATCCTCTGCCGTCCCGGCCGTCAGTCTACGCAGGCCAATGGGAATAATGTTCACAGTAGTATGCGATGCTTACTTCACATAACAAAGGGGCCGTTCAAGTATTACGTAAGCAGATTTATTGCAATTATTTACCCCCGCCTCCCCTTGTCAGCAAAAGTAAGCAAAGCTCTTACCCCCCCCTTCCATGCTTACGTAAACATTGTTATATGCATTTTTCTTTTAATGTAAGTATTCTGTTTTTTTTATTGAATCATGAGCAGCAGTTATAATTTTAAAGTGTAAATTTAGACAAGTGAATAGCACGCGGTAATTCACCTACTCGGTTCTAAGCGAGTACCTAAACGTATTCATTATTTGTGGGAATACCCGAATATGCGTTTCGTTTTCAAGCATAGACACTGGTGCCGATTCTCTTGTTCACAAACTAAACTAAATTTAAGTTTAGTGCATCTTTTTCTTTCTATTTCATTAAGAAAAGGACAGAGGATAAATTTTAGTTTAGTCCTGTCAAATTAATCAGCGCCTGTCACTCTCCATACAAGTTTAGACATGATTAAAAACTTGCCGACTAAAATTACGTCAATTTACGTTAAGCGCTGATTAATTTGACAGGACTAAACTAAAATTTATCTTCTGTCCTTTTCTTAATGGAATAGAAAGAAAAAGATGCACTGAACTTAAATTTAGTTTAGTTTGTGAACAAGGGAATCGGCACCAATGTGTGGGTTGCCATATGTATAAAAGTAAATAATTACCGCTGACGTAATCATCATCTAAATCCCCCACCCCCCATGTCATCAAAAGTAAGCAAAGCATAGAACCCCCCGCCCTCTTTTGTTCCTTAGGTAATACTTGAACGGTCCCAAAGTAAATTCAAAGGGCGATTTAGGATCTTGCCCTAAGATTCGTATTCTATAATGAGCTGTGATTTCTACCTAATTCATAAGAACAAAATATTTTGAGTCAAGATCAATGCTTGCTTGGACCTAAAAGTCTGAATAAGGAGTTGATCAGTAAATTAATTTTATTAGAAACTGAAAAAAAATTGTGAACTTATAAACTCTTGTTTTTTATTTTATTTTATAAAATTCTGGTTTTACCTCTCCGAACTCATAGAAGGAGCCGTCTTCCTTGGTGATGTTGTTGGCGCGCAAGTACTCGATAGCTTCCGTGTACGCCATGCGCCTGAACGGCTTCTTGGGTCTCTGGAACAAGATCATACATTTATTTAATACAGTGATGTTAAATCGGAAAAGAACGGTCACTATTTGAATAAAATTCTATTTTTTTTTTTATAAACCATGAATTTTCTAAAAATGAACGTATTTGTGAAGGTTTGTTACATTTATTAAGAGCCTGAGAAGGTCTTAATAATAAGTTTTCAAGTTTTAATCATAGCGAATAGGACGGAGATGAGCGGACACTGCCTCACGTTTCAGTACTAGAATGTATTAGACACAGACAACACGGTCAGTCTCTACGTGACTGTACAACTACTAGTGTGTTACCTTGAAGTTAGGGTTGAGCTCATGGACGAGGTGCGCGTCGGGCGAGGCGAGGACTCTGTCCACGACGTCCACAACTAAGTCCTCGAGCCGGGACAGTAAGTCCTCGAACGAGATGAACGGGCATTCTGCTTCTACGTGACTGTACCTGTTCATACACAAATGATACATGTTAGCACTGAGTTTAGATACACTATATACTGACAATGGTGCCGATTACCTTGTTCACAAACTGAACTAAATTTAAGTTCAGTGCATCTTTTTCTTTCTATTTCATTAAGAAAAGGACAGAGGATAAATTTTAGTTTAGTCCTGTCAAATTAATCAGTGCCTGTCACTACTCCATACAAGTTTAAACGTGATTAAAAACTTGCCTACTAAAATTACGTCAATTTAAGTCAAGCGCTGATTAATTTGACAGGACTAAACTAAAATTTATCTTCTGTCCTTTTCTTAACGAAATAGTAAAAAAAAAGATGCACTGAAGTTAAATTTAGTTTAGTTTGTGAACAAGGGAATCGGCACCAATGTAGTTTAAACGAGTTTGGTATACAGGTTTTTTTACAGAGATCACAGCCAGATAGTAGAAAACCCTGTAGGTATATGTTAACTTTTTAAAGTTTTTACTTAATGTTTTATAAAATACCACTTGTCAATCAATCAATCTGCCTAGCCTTTTCCCAACTATATTGGGGTCGGCTTACAGTCTAACCGAATGCAGCTGAATACCAGTATTTTACATGGAGCGACTGCCTATCTGACCTCCACAACCCAGTAACTGGGTAATACGATACCCCTTGGTAAGACTGGTTGTCAGACTTTCGGGCTTCTGACGACCCTTAACGACTGTCAAAAATCCACGAATGACAGCCGGGACCAACGGCTTAACGTGCTTTCCGAGGCACGGAGGAGTCTCGGTATGTAGAAATGGTCACCCATCCACGGACCAACCCCGGAAAGAGTAGCTTAACCTGATGGATCGACCCGAGCGGCTGTTAGTACTTAGCCACGAGCTCCTCATAAAAACCACTTGTAAAAATCAAAATGTGACTTTGCACACACATAAGTTTTAGTTTTCGCAATAACCTCAACTGAAAACAAGGATTTGTATATGGAATACGTACTCAGCGAGATGCCTGCGCGTGCGCGACTGCTCGGCGCGGTAGGACTGCGCGATGCAGTACACATCACCCAGTGTTGCCAGGCATGTCTCTAGGTACAGCTGCGAGCTCTGGGTCAGGTATGCTTCCTCACTGTGGAAGTACAAGAAGTTTTGTTATTAACAATTAAAAATGACTTTAAAAAACTTAATAATAAAAATAACTTTAATTTCGGTAGTCGGTGTCTTTGGTTTTGAATTTTCGTTTTTTGCCACCGACTTCCGAAATTAAAGTTATTTTTCGCTTTGTAGTGTTTTTTTTTGGAAGTCAGTTTTTTTTTTTTTTGTAAAAACGTTTTATTTTTCCGTTTTTAGTTGTGTTATCTACCCCACATAAATTCGAATACCACTACCTGTTATGTAAATAACAGTGACAGGAACTTAAGATATTATCCATATACTAAGTGGGAAAAAATACGTATTATTATTGAACCTAACTCAAAAACCATCCAAGCAAAGTAAAAATAAAAATTTGTATGGGACACGGGAAGCACCAGCTTTCAAATAAAAAAAGAATCATCAAAATCGGTTCAACCAGTCGAAAGTTCAGAGGTAACAAAACATTAAAAAAAAATACAGTCGAATTGAGAACCTCCTCCTTTTTTGAAGTCGGTTAAAAAATAAAGATGGTTATACAGACTGGTATTTTTTCGAATCAGCACGCGTAGCATGACAACCATAGAAGCCGCTTTTCTACGGGTTTTGTCGACGGAAGAATAGACAAACTGACAGATTGTGATTGTTTACCTGTCATTTTGTTTATTCTTCCGTCGACAAAACCCATTTCTATTGTGGTTATACTAAGCGTGCTGGTATGGTTTTCTTATATGAGAAACTGTTCAGTGTGCCAGGTAGTCACCCTGTGCTGATACGTCCCCCCCGTCCGTACAACGTGCTCAAAAGTCGAAAGTCATTAATTTGCCAGAAAAGCGGTTCATACTATATTCATATATTTAAGAACAGTTCTACATACCCAAAATAGCTGAACTTAAACAGCGTGCTGCCACCTTCGCACTGCGTTTGCACGAGAGTGGGCGGAGTCACCTCCGTGTAGCGCCGCGCCGCGAAGTGGTCGCGGAACGCGCGCGTCACGGCGGCGCGGGCGCGGAGGACCTTCGATGTGTTCTCGCCGCGGATCATTATATGCCTGGAAATGTTAGTGTCATTAAAATTCGAATGTCAAAATTATTAACACTGAAAGTCAGTGGGTCATTAAAGGTGTCTTCAAATTTGTGAGAGAATATGGGTGTGTGGGGGTAGTGACCCGAAATAATTTCGGATAACAGCAAGAGAGTTATGAGATTTGCTCGATTTTTGTCGATCGACACGTGTGATCAAACAAAATCGAGTAAATGTGTAAACAACAGACGTTCGTCACTGTATTTTTGTAATAAGCAAATATGTAAGAAGCTGACAAATTTTACTGATCGTCAAAACACAGCATATTAGCGGCCCATCCACTAACGTTCATTTCTTCTGACTTGTCCTGTTGTGCAAACTGTACAGAAAAGCGACGGGATAAAATAAAACCGTTGAAGCCACTAATTAAACCACAATCCTACGTTATTTCCCCTGACTTTATCACAACACGCCAGTTCGACAGGAAAAACAATCCTTCAGTGACCATACACACGTTTAGGTACATTCCTGTCAGTTTGCATCTTGTCAGTCATACCGAGGGATTGCGTGTCTGTGGATGGTTATAATCCTATCATTATAGGAAGATTGTTGTCATTTAAAAGGAATGCTCGTCATTTTGAATTATCTTTATGGATTTATTTGGATTATTTTCATTTTGCAACAACATGTGTACCCGTAAGCAACAGATTGCTATTGCTTTGAGTTTTATTGCGAGTGAATATCTATTTAAACCTAAAAGAAGACATAGAATGTGGGTAAAAAAGTGGTTATTAGAAAAGGAGAAATATAGTGATATAAGACTTTTAAAAGATCTGGCATGCGATGAACCTGATGATTTTAAGAACTATTTAAGAATGGATGTCTCGACTTTTAACGAACTGCTCAAGATGGTAACACCGTATTTGCAGAAACAAAACACCAGAATGAGAAATTGCATTACAGCCGAGGAGCGCCTTACAGTAACATTGCGGTTTTTAACAACGGGTAGAAGTTATGAGTGTCTTAAATTTAGCTATGGTATATCATGGACCAAAGCTTGATGCCCTTTGTACTTTTAAGTCCTGTTGCCATACAAATCTTTATTTTTTATTTGCCATAAGGCAGGGTGAGATTTGTAGGTACATATTAATTCTTTTATTATGTGCTTGGGCACATTTCTAATATCACCTTTATCGTCTATTTCTTGGGAATCCATTTTAACCTTCCGGGACGAAGACGAACACAAAATGATAACAAACGAGCGCTCAATCACGCCGGACAAATAAACAGGCACTAACTTGATCACAGAGCGCATCGCGTCCTTCGGGACGGGAGGGGTGGCGGGGTTTTAATACCGTCATTCTTTCTCGCTCTTGCAAATCCACTGGCGTTCATTCCGTAAGGATTGCAGATTCCGGCAGGAATTAACGTTAGTGGATGGGCCGCTATTGAGCGACAATAACGATCCTCAAAAATCGGGCCAATCTGTGTCCCATTCTCTTTTTCTTTTTTAAAATAAACGTTGCCCCACACTAGGAATTTCTCCTGTATTGTGGGTGCTTTACAAACATTTAAACTCACATACACAAACAGCCAGACCCGGAATAACTACTTGTAGGTCATACAAATATTTGTTCCGTGCGGGAATCGAACCCGCGACACGCAGCACAGCAGTCAATCGCTTAACCACTGCGCCAACCGTGCCGTGAAGCAGACAAGACAAAATAATCATCATCTCGCCCTTGTGGCGGCATCTACATCGCCATATGCAAACTACGACGACACGTAAAATCCTGCATCGCGCAAGCAGAGTTTAACGCGCGATTAGCATTTACAGGGTAAGTTTGTAACCCGTGCGCAAACTTAAACACGTGACTTTACTCATCATTATGAACAACTTTTACTATGGGACCATCCAATCCAAACATGAAAACGCGAAAAAAAAAAAAATCTGCTGTTCCCTATATTTATGTACGCAAACTCGTCAACATGTAGGCAACGCATTCTCTCGACGGCCGAACTGTAGTATGATGTTCATAATTTTATAAGTTCTGAACATTTTACTACATCAATTAATATCATTATAATTAGGTAATAGGGTAGTTGCCTAGGTAAAAAAAATTAAATTCTATTTAGTCCGTCTTTCAGATAATAATAAAATATTTGACACGTATTTTTTGCTTTATCATATTAATCAAAAATAACTTAGAAAACACGCATTAAAGTTGGGGAGTGGGGGCTCGCTACGTCACACCTCAGTATTAAATCTAGTAAGGCGTGACGTCTTGCCACATTTTAACTCAATGACCGCATTCCGAGTTACGCCAAAAGTGATAATATCGCGAATCCGACCAAAGTCCAAAGTCACAATTATTACTCAATAACCCTTATATTTTGTGACTATTAAATTTGGTTGGATTCGCGATATAATCACTTTTAGCGTACCTAAGTCGGAATGCGCCCAATGTATCGCCGTAATCTTTTGATTACGTCAAAAAAGAAAAAAAATACGTGTTCAATATTTTTTAATAATCTACAAGACAACAACACAAACAAAAAAAAAAAATGGTGGACACAGGCCTATTGTTACTTTAAACGGTTTCCTTGTTACCTGTTGTCAAGCTGCACGTCAGGCAAAGCTTCTTCGTTGAGGATAGCGTCAGCACCTCCCGGGGGTGCGAGACCGATCAGCTCCCAGAAGTCAGCCGTCAACTCGTGACCGCCTGGCGCCTGGACAATGATAAATTATTGATTATAAACCTGCCAGATGAGTCCTGGAGTGGAGACCGTGTATTAACGTAGTGTGGGATGCCCCCCAGCTAGATGGACTGATGACCTTAGGAAGGTGGCTGGGTCAGACTGGATGCAGAAGGCGGAGGACGGGGTGTTGTGGCGCAGCCTGCGAGAGGTCTATGTCCAACAGTGGACTGCGATAGGCTGCGTTGACTACACTTAATTGTATTAAAAGTCCATGTACAGTCTATTTTTAACCGACTTCCAAAAGGAGGAGGTTCTCAATTCAACGGTATGTTTTTTTTTTGTATTTTTTGTTACGCGATAACTCGGCCAATTATGAATTGATTTCAATGATTCTTTTTTGTTTGGTAGATGGTCCCATATAAATTTTAATAACTTTGCTTGGGTAGTTTTTGAGTTAGCTTCAATAATACATATTTTTTCTCAGTATGTGGATGATATGTTAAGTTCCTCTCACTGTTATTTACATAGCAAGTAGTGGTATTCGAATTTGTGTGGGGTAAATACTACAGCTAAAAAGTGAAAAATAAAAACTTTTTACAAAATAGAAATAAAAAAAAAAACACTACAAAGTGAAAAATAACTTTAATTTCGGAAGTCAGTGGCAAAAAACGAAAATTCAAAACCGACACCGACTTCCGAAATTAAAGTTATTTTTCACTTTGTAGTGTTTTTTTTGGAAGTCGGTTGTTTTTTCTTTTGTAAAGGTTTTCTTAATGTCCCTCGGTAATCATCGCATTTCCGAATACAAACGAATGCTAATTTCAATGTCCATCAATTATTAGATTTATCGTGTATAATAATTTAAATTCAGAACTAAGTATTTTATTGTTGTTTTGTTTTTAATTCCATGTGAACTATATGGACCCGTAAAACAATTTTCCTGCCTGCGACTTTAGCAGCTTTACTCCCATTTTTCAAATAAATTGCTTCAAGTTAAAAGAGTATATTTATTATGATGTATATATTTCCAAGTCGATTGAGAGCGTCCGGTCTGCACCAAGTGCACAGGGTAATTGATAGAAATCCGGCGACTGACGAAACACGAAGTTTGCCGAGGGACATTAAGAAAATAGTTATACTGTAGGTCGGTATTACTTATAATGTTTCTCTTGTTCCTGCTGAATAAATATTTTTCTGACTTTCATAGGCACTCACCATCTTCCCTTCAGGCACGACCTCGAGTTGTCCATAGATGGCAACGGAGGACTCTGTAGAGAGTACCAGCGCGTTGTACGTTTGACACAGCAGCCCATGTAACACGCACTGCAGGTAGCCGGTGCCGTCGCGAAGAGTTAGGAAGGTGAGCGCGCGGCCCTGGCGACGCAAACGATGCACCCAGCCACGCACGCATATGCGCTTACCGCGGTTTTCCGTTGCTGAAAGTTATAATACGGTTGTATTGCAAGTTATAGACATTTGTGAGCATAATGTGAAATGAAATTATTTTTATTTCTGTAAGAAAATCTTTTAAGTCACATATATTTTTGGTCAGTATTTTGAAACTAAATGGCGCCGGCATTTCCTAGCCGACTGACCCCTGAGAAGAAATGTCGAAACAAACTCTAAAGTGTGTTGACAGACACTAGCTAATTGTGTGTGGGCAGGAATACAGCAAAATTCAATGTGCATGCAACAATTCAAGAAAGGGTTTTTAATTAGCAGATCAGTTAGATCTTGGAAGATTGATGAATCCTAATTAATTTGGTTCGAAGGGTGGCTCGTAGCAGCCGGATTAAAATTGTCGAAAATAAAGTTGAATATCGTGCAATAGGAGAGGCCTATGTCCAGCAGTGGACTGCTGTAGGCTGGTGATGATGATGATACATTATATTCGAGCTTATGGGATTGATGGGTGTCTGCACCAAGCCAAGACAGACAACAATCAGTGTCATAATAATTATAATGAAAATGATTATCAATTGCAATAGTAGGTACAATAATATAATCAGAATTTACTTTTAGTTAGAATCTAACTTAAAGTGGCTTATAATCTGCAGATTATTATTGACCTGTGTAAATAAACACACACACATGCCATATTTATCTTGAGTATTAGATAAATAAAGAAAACTGAACTAGTAGGAATACCAGTACCAAGTATTTTCTTAATTATTGGGTCAAGTATGTAGGTCAACATTTCTGTTACATCATTTGCAATTCTAGTATTTAGCTGTATATTACTACTAGTATAAGCCCGAAAGTCTGTGTGTGGAAAACAACCAATCTTGCATAGAGGTTTCATGGTATCCCAGGTGTGGGGTCAGATAGGCAGTTGCTCCATGTATACGCATACGGTTAGACTGGAAGCTGACCCCAACATAGTTGGAAAAAGGCAAGGCAAGTGATGATAGAGTGGTACTACTAGCTACCTTGGTACTTGGTAAGGATAATATGATGTAACATGAATGCAACACAATTACATAAGATTTTCCCTATTCAAAGGGAAATCCCTATTTTTATTTACAGTGATAAAGAGTATTATTCACTCTTGATTGCGACATTTTAAGCTGTAAATAATTTGCTGACAAATTAATTGTGTTTTTAGAACCAATTTTTATGATGTTTTAAAATATTTTTTGCTGTGAAATAATTTCAGAAAGGTTTCAGAATAGAATCAGAATCTAAATTTATTCTTTTGTAAGAATGTAGTTTTACATACGTTATAGTATGGTGTTCATATTATTATTTTTTCTACATTTCACCACAATATACCTAATTGTGTAGTAATATTCAAATGTAATTTTTAACATAAATTAATTTTAAGATGTGTTTGACAAAAAGTCCAATGTGAATTAATAGAAAGAAATTGCATGCACAAAGTAAAAACACAAAGATGTGCTATACAAATTCTTACCTATAAAATTCTCAATTCAATATTATTACTTTTATCTTTAATTTTTATTATTAAGATTATATCAGTTATTATTACAATATAAATGTGAAAAATAACTGTCTCTACTAGAAGATTAGTTGGTACTGTGAGTCAGACAGTAATACTGTAGTTTGTTACATAATCTTCATTGATGTTTATGGGATTCTATAATGAAAACTGCAACGTGCAAGCTTGGAAATGGCATTTTGTTATTTGGCTGTTAACAATGACTGGTATTCAGCTGCATACAGTTAGACTGGTGACTGATAGCCGACCCCAACATAGTTGGAAAAAGGCTAGGCAGATAGAATATTAATTCAGTTTGTAATTATGTGCAGTACCATGTAAAAGTGGTGAATCAATATTCTTACACAAAAAACTATGTTATGGGTGAAATTCATTTAGCAAAAGTAACATAATGTGCCTCCAAAAAGCTCAAAACGCCATCTCGAGGAACATTTTCAATCCACCATGGTTCACACGGAATTAAGAAATCCATGAGTATCTCAACACTCCTACTATTCTTGAGGGAATTAACAAACATAAAAAGCGGTATGCTGATCGTCTCGTCATCCACCCAAATCCTCTGGCTGTTAAATTGCTGGACAGCAGCGAATCTGTCAATCAACTTAAGAGAGGTCAAGTAATATAAAGAGGTAGCAGTGCCAATGGCCCCTGTACCTGAAACGCCAACTATATTCACGCACCCAAACTGATAACAGTCCAAAAAGGACTGATGGCAGTCCTTCAAAAACAAAACGTTCAGGTGAGACATCCATGTTCATAGTTTTACCACAGATGAATGCTGGTTTCAGAATAATGGTTCACCCTACATTTTAGGTATGAAGTTGCAAGTACGCGGCAGGCCTGTCTTGTCAGGCCAATTCAGTGAGTGTAATGAAGTCAGAAGATATAAGAGTTAGAAAGAGAGGCAACTTCTAGGTGAATATAACTGTAGGTAATTAGCGCTGTGCGACTCGAATTGCACTTTATTGTGTCGTAGCAAGAGTCGCTTTTTATTTATGATTTTGCGGAGTGAACTATATTCATCTGTGGTTTTACTCACATGCTATCTCGGGACTGCTGAACTAATTCTGGCTTTAAGCGGAGCATTTATTCATGAGTTAATTGTGCAACAAAGGTTCAAAACATGCTAATGATTTTGTTCATATCAAAATATGATTTTGGCACAATCTCTGACTTGAATACCGCTAACAAAAACATTTTTATTTGGCTAAGCAATGAGCGTACTATTCTTAACTGAACAGTTTCTATGTATGTGTGATTGAAAGTATCTATGTAGATAGGTGTGTAGGTTGTCTATAAGAGATAGTCTTATGCTATCAGACCACCCATTGTACCATTGTGGTTACGGATATCTAACCACGTTAAAAACAAAATCCCATCCACACAACCGTTTTTTTTGTAGGCAAGTAATACTAAAGCGGTTGAGCGCTGCCAGCAGAAATTGTCCCTACGGTGTTCAGATATGCGTTAGCATGATGGCACACTAGTTTTAATTAGGTATATTTGTCCTCTTTGTTTTTCATGGTATACAAGTGTTCAATAAATAAATAATACTCACTTTCTGATATCTTGACGATCGTAGCCTTAGGCAAGCTAGGATCCTCTTGAATGATAACTTTTTTTGCCTCTTCAATGTTCTGTTGTCTCTTGTCATTGCCCTCTTCTTCAGCCTTCGCCTTGTCTGCCGACTTATGGCCTTCCCTCACCCAGATCTTGTGAATTTTCTTCAGCTGAGATTTAGCTACAACTTCGAACACTTTTGTGTCATCTTTAGCATCAACGTAGATCGTAGGGAAGGGTTCCTTTCCAGCATGGCGCATAGCCTGTAATACCGTCTTAAACGGCTTTGCTTCACTCCCATTGCCAGTCTCATCACTACCGTTCTTATCCGACGTGTATATCTCACCTACAATTTTAAAGAATATGTTGCATACGTGTGCGTAGAGGTTAGGATACAAATATGAATGGAGCTAAGATAAAACTTACCTATTGAAAGGTTCTCCATTTTCACTGTTTCTAACTGACGCCAAACTAAAGTTCACTTTGATATTGATTTTATTTAGATACAACTATTCTGCACAAGAGAACCACAATGAGAATCTGATGAAACTTTATTCACGTCACCGGCTGTCAGGTACACATGCGCAAGATTTAAGGGTTGCTTACTGTTATGTGTAAAATTTCCCCAAAAACATAAAATGAGTTGTTGCGGTTTTAATAAGTGATCTAAAGAGACGTGATTATTAATTTAATATGATAAAACATTATAAAAATGGCCGAATTTACAATAGTATAGGTTACCTTAATTTTTATATTTCCATAGCCAAATGGCAAAAATGGAATCCTTAATTTCGTCGTCTGTCTATCCGTCCGTCCGCCTGCCACCTGTCTGTCTGTTTATACGTCCAGATGACTTATAGCCATTTTACTCAGAGATTATTGTCTCTATAGTGATGAAAATAGGAAAGAACGTGTATTCTGTGTACTGGCAAACAATGGTTCAGTAAGTGGTGGTGATGACTTGGTGGGTTTTTTTTATTTTGACTGATCTAGAACTAATAAAAGGTGTAATAAGTTCATGTTCATAGTATTTAAGAGCGTGCATTCTGAAAGTATGCAACGTCGCAAATAGATGACAAATATTTCACTGTTTTTGCAATATTACTGTATAGAAATATGGCTAACTAGTGTACTAAAATATTGATTATGAAATGCAATAATTAGTATCGTAACACCGAATATTTAGTTTTAGATATGAAAAAAGTATTTGGAATTTTTTCCAAATGCCTTTTCTACCTTAAACGGTTACGACATCAAATTCAGTGTTATAATATTGTAATTCATTAGTTCACTAGTTAGTTATATTTTATATTTCCAAACAGTAATATTGCCAAATTAATCAAAACAGATAAATATTTGACAGCTATTTGCGACGTTGCCAACTTTTAGAATAAACGCTCTTAAAACATTCTAATGCAGTAAAAAACCCACATTCAGAGAAAAAAACCTACATTCAGGGAAATAAAACTTTACTTGGTAACATTTATCCTATTTTGTTGACATTGACAGTGACAGACCCAGAAATTTTGATGTTTCTGGATTTCCTTGACCATTGGCGAAAGTTCTTTGATTTTAATGTTAACAGTAATAAAAATTTATATTAAAAAACTTCTACAAAAAAAAAAACACTAGGAAAAAAATTAGGAAGTCTCTGGTTTTGTATTTTCGTTTTTTGCCACCGACTTCCGAAATTTAAGTACGGTAATTTTTCACTTTGTAGTATGTTTTTGGAAGTCTGTTGTTTTTTTAAGTTTTGAATTCTCCGTTTTTAGTAGGTCAGTTCTGTAATTTATCGAAGTTACAATAGCCTAATGTCAATTGCTCATCACTTTTTACAAAATATTGCTTTCCCGATGCAGGGTCGTCGCAAATGTAATGATTTCATATAAAAGTCATTCAATGAAACAAATCTAACTTAGAGACTGTATGTATGATTCTAATGATCCTTACCAACATCTTACTGGAACTGGACCAGCATCTTTCTCCGAGCACGTTTGTTCTTGCGAATTTCCACTCAACGGCAGCCAATAAAGACAAGAAAGAGGTGGGAGTTCTGTTCTTCGTCAGTGTTCACTCTGGCCGGTCAATAAAGGCAAGCCAGAGATGAGGAACAAGACTTCTCCCGGGAGATAGGGTCCGTAGGGTTGCTACAAGTCCTTTACTGTCCAGGCCGCTCGTTTGTGGAATGCATTGCCAGTTCAAATAAAACGTGCGCAATCGTTACTTGTATTTAAGAAACTCGTGAAGGAACATTACTTGTCGTTGTGATCTTGTTCTCGTAACTGTAATTATCTATAGTCTTCATTTATTTTTGTTGCTTATATATTTAGTAAGTATGTATGTATTTATGTATATATTATTTAGGATATGTATATATGTGTGTATCTATTCTAGTATATAATATACTTATTATTTGTACCAACGACAGCCCCATTTTATGTCCAGGCAAATCACTGTCCATTCCAAGGTTGCCTGGAAGAGATCACGGAAAGCGATAAGGCCGCCCATTGTATATTTTGTAGTGTTTGATTTATTTTTTGTTATGTATTTTTGTGGTGTACAATAAAGTATATATAAATAAATAAATAAATACAGGTCAACAGCTCGCCACATGCTGCCCTGCGGGTTTTTGTATCTCTCTTGGTCTGGCTCTTCACCCTAGACCTGTTTCAGTAAAGTAAATTCTACCTATAGGATGCCGTAAGGGGGCATGGCCAGCGAGGTCGGGGCTTCACCCCTTGCCCGCGAAGGCAACACGGTGATTGCCAATGCAGGCTCCTCAATTTATGCGCCTACTATGGCTGATGGTAAATGGACGCGGGTTAACGCGCTCGTGTGATTGGTTGCTATAAATATTTCCGTAGGAGTGCTGCGACGCTTATAGTGTCGTCTCTTTACGACATCTCAGTGGTCTGTCCCTGCTAGGTGAGACTCCCGGTTACCTGGGGAGGCCCAGCAGAGGGCGACGGAGATGTCGACTCGACGCACCTACGGGTATAAACCATAGAGTATAGTAGTGATAGATTGGTATAAATTAACTCTACCGGCACAGACCTAGAGTACATATAGAGCGCAAGCCTCACCACGACGACAACATAGGGTTACGGTGGTGGGGGAATTATTATTATTATTTTTACGTCTCTTGTCATTTCTCAGGACCCTGGGGTCCCGGACCTTTGGAAGGCGGTATGAGGGGCCGAAGCCAACTCGCACAGAACTGTTAGACGTTTTTAATGAAATGACGCACTAACCGACAATTATCCCTGCACGCGTAGCATGAACACCGTAGAAACGAGTTTTGTCGACGGAAGAATAGAGAAAGTGACAGATAAACAATCACAATCTGTCATTTAGTCTATTCTTCCGTCGACAAAACTCGTTTCTACGGTGGTCATGCTACGCGTGCTGTTCGCATTTTGCAAGTGCACCCAAGGACAATCGCCGGGTGGTGTAGGACTATTGTAGGATATGGGAACAAAGATATTGGATTATGGGTTTGGGTGGCTAAAGTGAACTGGTTATCTAGGACTATGGAAGATACCCCTGCCTGACCAATGTTTTATATAAAATGGCAGGGGGTGACTTGCACACTCAATAAAGCGCCCCCGAAAACGGTCGCTAGCACATAGTGTCGATTATCATTATCCTTCTTAATATTGTAAAGGCGAAAGTATGTGTGTGTGTATGTTTGTCTCTTCTTCACGCTCAAACGGCTGAACGGATTTGGACGAAATTTGGCACACAGATAGTTTATAACCTGGATTAACACATAGGATACTTTTTATCTCGATATTCCCACGGGATCGAGACTTCAGGCTCGTGCAGGCCTACTGTTTGAAAGAGCCTTTCTGTGGGTGACACAGCGGGGCGCAGCTAGTATATTATAATTATTATAGTAGGAAGTGGATAGCAAATGTACGTTAATTAACGTTCTGAAGTTTCGTAAGTGTCCATGTAGGTTTATCATTAACATAGTATAAAACAAAGTCGCTTTCTCTGTCCCTATGTATGCTTAAATCTTTAAAACTACGCAACGGATTTTGATGCGGTTTTTTTTAATAGATAGAGTGATTGAAGAGGAAGGTTTATATGTATAATAACCCGGTTTATACCCGTGCGAAGCCGGGGCGGGTCGAGTGTGAAATAAAAATATTTTGAATTTTGAATTGAATTTGAATATTTTTGAAATCGTCTCCTTCATTTTGATACCAAAGTTTAGAAAAAACAATGGCAGCTGAAATTCGCAATGTTGTTTTTTTTTCAAAATAGATGTAGTCAAGGGCTCGTGGCTAATACTAACCCACGGGTCGATCTTCAAGGTTAAGCAAAGCTTGCTGTGGTCGATTAATGAACGGGTGAGCAAGGACCCCCTTCTTGCTTCGAAATACGATACGACACGATAGGCCGTTGGTCCCAGCTGTCATTGGTATATCTTTGGCAGTTGTTACGGGTTGGAGCCGAAAAATCTGACAACCAGTCTTACCAAGGGGTATCGTGTTACCCCTGGGTTATGCAGGTCAGATGGCCACTCAACTGTCGATTTGCTTTTAGAAGTCGATAACAATAAAAATTATATTTTGTCTCGTTAGTGACTGTTAAACTCATAAGCAGTTTAACTGGTATTCAGCTGCGTCCAGATAGATTGGAAAACAAAACCAAAATAGTTGGGACTGGCAGGCAGATAGATTTATTTTCAGGGGTAGATCCAGTCGTGACGTCAATAAATAGACAGACATAGGTACCTATGCATGTATTCAATGCATAGTTGCATGCCAGCAAAAAACATTACCTCCTTTTTGGGACCGTCGCAGTCAGGTAATAATAAAAACAAGAAGAATGTAACTGAACATAGGGTATCGGTATCAGAGAAAAGTTCTCACCCATCGACCTACTATGTAATTTCCCAGGTACTGATCCATCGTTGATAGAGCCATCAGAGATCACAGTGGATCACCCAGTGGGTACCCAGGTATTCTAGGCATCCGAGACGGACCTCTCCGGGTAAAACCACTTCACAAACAACAGCATGCGTACTCCACAAGTAAATCAACAGAATCCGCGCTACACAGCGTAGTTTCCAAGATCGGATGTGCAGTGGACCATAAATGTTCAGCACTGGCCGCCTTCATTGACATCGAGGGCGCCTTTGACAAAACCATGTTCAACAGTATAAACATGGCCCTCGACAGACACAGCATAGACTCGACTCTGAGTACACAACATGCTCAAACTGAGAGCTGTACAAGTCACAGTGAATGACACTACAAGGGCCATCGTGGCGGGGACTGCCCGCGAGAGGACGTCCTCTCGCCGCTTCTGTGGAACCTGGTAGTAGACAGCTTACTTCACCATAGGTTACGCTGATGAGATGACCATAATAATAAACAACACCCACGTAAACTGTCTATGTAACCTCATGCGCCATGCCTTAAAAATAGAGGTAGTAGTAGAGGAATGGTACAATAAGCACCAACTCTCAGTGAACCCTACAAAAACCGAACTGATTCTCTTCACAAAAAAGAAAAAATTGACAACACTACAACTATCACGATTCTTTGGAACAACCCTAAGCCTATCAACGGAAGCTAAATACCTGGGCATCTTTTTGGACAAACAGCTGAACTGGGCAAAACTCTCTAACTCTCTTCTCACTCTACTCCAACGTACTCTTTGAATGCGCAGGCGTCACCCAGATAAGAACAGAAACCCTCGGGTCACCCAGATCTTTTACAGATGTTCCGAATAGACTAGGAGATTTAATCAATTTCTGGGAGGGAGGTAGGCTAGTTGATGTAAGCACTATGGCCGCTACGTCCCACGCACATTGGTCCACCTGAAGGAAGGACGAAGTGCGGAAACCAAATCCTGAACATAGAACCCAGGTATTCGTTTGTTTGTATCGTATGATGAGGTTTCAATTAATACGAGCACCAAAATAGAAATAATTGAACATTGAGACATTAATACTTACTCATGTGTCGGTGAATGAACTGATTTCTAATTAATTAAGTCTAAAGTCATACTCGCCTAATAAATAAACAAAATAAAAAAAACCGTAAGGAAGCAAATCTATGTATTAAACATTGAATTGTAATTAAATAATTAAAAACCGGTCTACTGTGTGTTGGACCACGCACAACGAAGGGTTCAATAGTTGGAATGAATTTATACCAAGAGCAAACTTAACATTGTAGTTGAAAAACATGTTTTCCCTTAAGGAGGTATGGGAGAACACAAGGGCGGATCGAGCCTTCCAGTCCAGTCAGGACAAGTTCCAATCAGTGGCGGACTAAGCCTGTCGGGGGCCCGGGGCGGCAAAACAAAATGAGGAATGAATGTCTTCTAAGTTTATGTAGGTTAACATTTTGCAAAAAAAAAATTATAATGACAGTAAAACAAACAAGTATTTATAACGTACGTAATTATAATTTAACTATACTTCATGGATCTCGCAACCGGCATGATATTTTTTCAGGAAGTTGCATTTTCGTCTCCTCAATAAGCTATTTATGAAAAGCAAGAATGTCCCCTACATTCTTGCTTTTCAACGAGCAAGGCAAGCTCGATTTTTTTTGCGCCTCGTTTCGGAATTCCCAGTTAGGTTTCTATTGAACATCCTTACGGAAATAAGAGTTGCTTTGTAGACTTATGCTGACAAGTTTGAGAGTTAGAAAAATGTAGAATTCGAGAGCGAGCGCAGCGAGCTCGAACATTTTTGCACCACCTTGTTTATGTAAGGTATTTTTTTTAAAGTCATTACATAAATAGGAGTTCCTTAGTCGACTTATGCAGCTCGAAAATTTTCATCGTCAGCTTCCATACTTCTAAACTGATTCTTACTGAACATATTTTGACCGTGTTCGGGATATCGTTAATAAAGTACTTCTTAAGATTTGGGGGTCCGCCAGGACGTACCCTGGGTGGTTGGTCTTGACACTATTCTGGGGTATTTAATAACTAGTACGTCTAATTGCTAGCTTCAGATAAACCTACAAGGGCACTTATGAAATGTCAGAACCTAGGACCACAATTCCATTTGGTCGTTTCCTATGGAGAAGAGCAGGCAGAAAATTCCACGGTTCATCATATAATTAAAATAACAGCACATAGTCTTATTATGCGTGTCGTTCGCGCATGTGTGGCAAACACACGTGGCAACATCATACAAAGTATTTATTTAAGTTTAAATTGATCAGTGAGATTAGAAAAAAATCAGAGGTTGACCTAGACACAGCCCAGGGGGGGTCATGACCCCCCCTGGATCCGCCCTTGGGAGAACATGTTTTTGCAATTGCAAATGTAAGTTGGTCGATTATTACTCGTTAACTTGTAGAGCCTACTTAGCTGTGATAGTTTTCCTTTTAATTTTATTTTACCACTTTGTTGGCGTGATTAATATGTATACCAATGCCAAATTACAGCTTTCTAGTAGGACTAAGAGTTTCTGAGCTAAGCCGCGGACAGACAGACAGACAGACGGACAAGGCGAAACTATAAGGGTTCCTTGTTGACTACGGAACCTTTAAAAGAAAGGGCACTGAGTACGATTACCTTAAAGAATAAATTAATAGGTACATCCAAAATAGTAGGCACTAATAGGAAAATTATTCAAATTGATGACAGTGGAAGTGTCTTTTTGGAATTGTATGAGAAACCAATATTTTTCGATTAATAGGTACGTATTTCTGAGATGATTAAATGTAAAAAAGTACCTACTATCGAGTATCTGCTACAGCAATACTTTCGTTTTCGTGTGGTTGGTGACTAAACTGGTGTCAAAGTTTTTTTCCACCCATGGGCCTCTGACTCGACTTCACATGCAGCACTACTACAGCACTGAGCACGCAGGACTGAAAATATACTATCTTTTTATGTTATTTATATTAAACTAGAATGTGTTTATGAGAACTATAATGTGGGCAGTTGTTTTAACCGTAAATCTATGCTGCGTGGAGGTTCTCTAATCTTGATAAAAAATTGTTTAAAATCTAAGCAACGTAATGACATAGTTGGTTTATCAGTTGAACATTGCATCGAACTGTCCTGTGTTGAGCTGGATAAGCATGTTGTAGTGTGCGTATACAGACCCCCTAATTATCAGAACTTTTCTTTATTTGAGTCAATAATGGAAGATGTCCTAGCGAAACTTGCATCCAGTAACAAAGCCGCAATTATTTGTGGTGATTTTAATATAAATATTCTGGAAAATAATTCAAATAGCAGTAGAATATTAAGCCTTTTTAAATCGTTCAATTTATCAAATATTTTTACTGAACCAACTAGAGTAACTTCAACTTCTGCTACTTGTATCGATAATGTCTTCTGCGGTTGTGATTATTTAGATAAAGCCATCGTAAATTATTTACCGTCTGATCATAGTGGACAAACGGTAACTTTTAAATTTAGAACACCTATTCAAAAAGTGCAAATACAAATTAGACCAATAACAACTGGCAAATTAAATAGATTCAATAGTACCCTAAATAATAAGTTAAATGCTCTGGGCCCTAATATGGACGATGCAAATAAATTGTATGAGGATTTCTTTTCAGCAGTGCACACTGAATTCAACAAAACTTTTGAAAAGAGAACAAAAAATATTTGCCCTAATTTTATTTTTAGTGACTGGGCAACTAGAGGTATTAGGATAAGTAGGGAAAGACTGTTCGAGCTGTATGGCCTTAAGCCTTACATTAATACTGAAACTTTCAACAAATATGTTGCTACATATTCCAAAATTTTTAGAAATACTTGCAAGATAGCTAAAGCTCTGTATATTAGCAACAAGATTAAATCAGCAGAAAATAAAATAAAAACAGTTTGGAAAGTTATAAATAATGAAACTAATAGGAACAAAGTACGAAGCACTGAGTACAAATTGGAGACTTCACGTGGTGCCATTAGCTCTAACTTAGAAGTAGCGCAAGAATTTGTACATTTCTTTACTAATATACCATCTAAAACGACAGAAGCTTTAAATTCCTCACCCGATGTCTCAATTAATTTATTAAGAGCGAACGTTCCAGGCTGCCCGGTTGAATTTCAATTTAAACATATAAACCCTATGATAGTTATAAAAGCTTTTCGGCAAATTAAAATCAAATTGACCGAAGATCTATGGGGATTATCTATCAAAGTTTGTACATCCATAATCGAGACTATAGCACCGTACTTAGCTTTAATATTTAATTTGTGTGTGGATCAAGGAGTCTTCCCGGATTTAATGAAATACAGTAAAGTTATACCACTTTTTAAATCTGGGGACAGTAAAGACACTAACAATTATAGACCAGTATCTGTGCTTCCGGTATTCAGCAAGGTTTTCGAAAAGGTAATGCTCAATCAAATGCTTAATCATTTTAACGCCAACCAAATCTTGCACGATCAGCAATATGGTTTCACCAAAGGACGTTGTACAACTGACGCTGGTGTCACCTTATTAAAACACATATTTACAGCGTGGGAGGAGGCCCAAGATGCCATAGGAATCTTTTGTGACCTCTCCAAGGCATTTGACTGCGTGAGTCATGAAACCTTGCTCTTGAAACTTGAGCATTACGGACTAGGTAAACTTGCGCTCAGTTTAGTAAAATCTTATTTAAATGATAGACAGCAGCAGGTTCAAGTAAATGGTGTCCATTCAATCGGTTTAAAAGTAAAAATGGGCGTTCCACAAGGCTCGATATTGGGTCCTTTCCTCTTTTTAGTATATATTAATGATCTACCCCATTTATTAAAAAACCAACCACAAATGGTGTTATTTGCTGACGACACTTCCTTAATTTTTAAGATAAATAGACGTGCATCAAATCTTGACGACGTAAATAACGCCCTACTGCAGGTTCAAAATTGGTTCACTGCTAATAATTTAGTATTAAATGGGAAAAAAACTAAATGCATAAGATTTGCTTTACCAAATGTTAAAAGTAGTGATTGTGACATAGTATTGAATAAGGAGAAACTAGAATTTGTCGATAAAACTGTTTTCTTGGGGATCACGCTCGATTCAAGGCTGCAATGGGGTCCTCATTTAACATCTCTAGCAGGACGGCTAAGTTCAGCAGCATATGCTGTGAGAAAAATCCGTCAATTTACTGACGTAGATACCGCGAGGCTAGTCTATTTCAGTTACTTTCATAGTATCATGTCTTACGGTATTTTACTATGGGGACGGGCTGCAGATATCGAGTCTATTTTTATTCTGCAGAAGAGAGCCATCAGAGCAATATATCGTCTCCGCAGACGCGATTCTCTAAGGGATTTGTTTAAAGATATTAACATCATGACGGTACCTTGTCAATATATCTATGAAAACATCATGTACGTAAGGAAAAATCTAAGTCTTTTCAGTAAAAGAGGTGATAGACACAATTATAGGACTAGAAATAGGGACCAATTAGTTCAACCGGGTTTCAGATTGGCTAAAGTAGACTCATCCTTCATGGGGTGCTGTTTAAAATGTTATAATAAAATACCTTCCCACATACTCCAACTGAACGAAACGAAATTTAAATCATGTATAAAACGCACACTATGCTGCCAAGCATATTATAAGTTGGGGGATTACATCGCTGATAAAAATGCTTGGCTCAGCGCTGGTCCAGCTCCACAAGGGCGCATAAACTAATTGATTAGCATTCGAAAATATTGTTGCAGCTGCTGAAGATTGTAAAACTATCTTTTCCTTGTATAAATTCAATCTCTTTGTATTGTATAATTGCATATCACATGTGTGAACACTGTGACCATGTTGTACATTCCATAAAGCTACCATTTACTGGGTACGTCTTTCATTGACTTGAATGTGCTCTGGCAGCTGAGAGTATGTCATGCTCACTCAAATGTCTCGCTGATGGTGGCGTGTGTGTTGGATCATTAAGTTCCCTTCAAAATGGTTGAGCTAAATGGTGCTGATCCATGCGTCATGTTCGTGAACGGGCGCCGTCAGTAGGGACTGGTCATCTCTTAGCTGCCACGGTTTATTTTATTTTAATTTATTTAAATTTTTGAATTGTTATTATATTTTTATTACGGACGCTTTTAACGTGCACGTCTTTCTACATTGTTCTCACATGTATAAATTCAACACGAATGATGTAACCAATATTTTGTAACAATATTTTGATTTAAAAGAGTGTCCGTGGAGTTTCTTGCCTGTTCTTCTCCATAGGTACCTACTACGCTTTGGAATGGGCAACTAGCTTCATTTTTCTGACTGACCGACCCCTTGACAATTCAAAAGTACCTGTAATTGGTTTATTTGAAATAAATGCTTTGAGTTTTGAGTTTTTTGAGTTTTTAAACTTTAGCCTGAACCTGAACCTGTTGTTGGTCCCACTGTTGGGTAAAGGTATCCTCCATAAGTTTCTATTTATCTTGCCCTTTCGGTCATTCAGTAGAACGAATCCAAGTCATCGTGACTGCCTTCTTAGTCCTGCTTCGGTGACGACGCCCGTATTCAGGCACCCGCTGCGTCTTTACTACTTTAAGTACCTATGGATAAGGACAGATGGGCCTTATGGATGGCTTAAATAACTCAGTGAACTTGACCGATTGGTTCGAAGAGTTCTCAAGGAGCGACCGCGTACTAGAAGGTGCATACTCACCGAACAGCAGTTCTGTACCCTAATTGCGTAATATAACACAATCACAATCTGTTTCGATTTGAAACACATTGCTTCATAAGTTGGAAACAAAAAATCTGCTCAACAACGTTAATAACGCAATGAATGTTGTTGAACTGTCAAAATAAAACAAATTAGGCATACCTAATTGTTAATGAAAGTAAGTTACGCAATTAGGGTACTGGAGTTTCTTTGGATATACCAATGTCTAGCAGTGGAAGTGTTTGGTCTTAGATACACCAATCTAATCAACATAATAAGGTGAAATGTTTTGTAAATGCTACTTTATCTGAACTGGTAAAAAGATATTAGATTTTTATTTTATTAATGCATGTGTACACACCCCTACACATCAAGCTATACATTTCCAGTTTATGCTGATCTCGCATTGTATAGGATTTCCGTACAACGCGAGGTCAGCTTATACTGGAAATTGTAGCTTCAAATGTAGTCGTGTGTGTCGTGTGAATAAAAAACTAAATAAATATTATGTGCCGAATGTAACTAGTAAAATGTGTTTGGTGGACTATGCATCTCTGCTAACCCTTTCGAAGAATACAAGGGTGATGTTATGTTATTGGTAGTAGGTAGGTAGGTAAGTGGTCAACCTCAGTGTTTAGTAGTTAGATAGATTAACTAGGTACTTTTTTGTTTAATTTATATTATTTAGTTTCAAAATATATCTGATAATATAATTAATATTAATAATATTTTAAAGCCGTGTGGCTTTCGAATTAGGTCTTAGATCTGTAAATGAAGTTGTGAGAGGTAAAAAAAATCCCTTTCCGATACGAAAAGAAATGCGTAGGTACCTAGAACGAATATAGAGCAAAAGACGGCCGTTATATTATACTGTATAATTACTAACACATAAGGTACTTACACTTCAATGAATACATGAATACGTCGTCGTTTAGCATCTTACGTAGTCGAAAATGTAAAGCGCCCAAATAATATGGTTCAGCGTACCATGGGCAAGTTCAAATGCGGTCAGAATTAATTAAGTATAGCATTTCTCACAATTTATATAAATAGAAGATAGTTCGATCTGATATCACTTTTACCGAACTGTCGCTAGAGTTTGGTGTGGACTATTATTTTTATTTTTTATTAAAAATAAACACGTAAGTTTCCAATTTTATACAAACATTCTTACGTTTTTAGTGTGCCAAAATTGTATTTAAATTTTTCTGAACATAAACTATTTTTAGGTTTGTTTTTACGTAGGTTATTTATTACCTACATATACGTATTTTATATTTTTTTGCAATTTCTTGCTCTAGATTAGGTATCCATTTATTTATACCTAGGTACTTTCTGAATTATCCGCATTTATTAAGTAATTAATGTATTGAAAATATCACAATTCATAAGACATACATCGTTGTCAATTTTATTTCAATTTCAATTTTATATTATTAAGTTTCAATTGACATTTGTATCTATTTTAAATTTATTATAATTGAATGTTTGAGGATTATTTTATTGTGTGTGATTTTTATATCAATTTTATGTTTTTAATTTAATGTATGTAATGTTTTTTATGGACTTTGTCTGAAATAAATGAATTAATTAAACCCACTCATTAATATTATAGTCACTATATTCTACATCACCATGACGCCAACCCCGCAAGAGCTCGCCCAACCCCAACCCCGTCCAGAGATGGAGGGTGACGTTCCGACTCCGGCCGCCGATGGCGAGAGGGTCGTCATCACTGGGATGTCGGGGATTTACCCCTCCTCGCATCACGTCAAGGAGTTGTCGGAGATTTTGTACAACAAGGTGAGGGTTTGGAAATTGTTTGTTAACCTGATGGCCTCTTACTTATACAGGGTGGCATGACATCGACGCGAAAACTATTACCATGGATTCAGTACATGAATCTGTACCCCTCTGCGTTGAAATCTTTCGTCGGTTATTTTAAAAAAAAATCTGCTGTTTCATAGAAAAGTGCAATACCTACGCGGTCAAAATGTATGGAACAGCTGTTTTTTATTTTAATAATCGACGAAAAATTTCAACGTAGGGGGGTTCAGAATCATGTACTGAATCCATGGTAACAGCTTTCGTGTCGATATCCCTGCCGCCATGTATATTATTACTATTTATTTATTTAAAAAAGTTTAAGTACAGTAGCCTAGTACTTTTATTTTTTACATGAAACCCGTCAGGGCGCTACAAAACACAATGTTGGTTTGCTGTTAAGTTTGTGGACTTTAAATTAACATAAATTGAGTCAAAACTTTCAAATCACAATCCAATAAATAAAAATGTGTCTAGATGTCGTTAAGATGTCCAATTAACAGTAAGTACCTGGTCGACCGAGCTCAGCTCGGGTGAAGATAGATAAACATATCGTCCAGGTATACCAACGTTGTATCACATCCCGAGGCTGTGAAAATAGAGAAAACAAATTTTCCCAGACATGAGACTTGGCTAGATCGATTTTTCGCCCCGTAAACCCTTATATTGCAACTCACATCGAAATCGTTAGATCCATTTTCGAGAACGTGATTAAAAATATATAGATATATAGGATATCAATATTGTTCGTTTAATAGTATTGGATAAACAATATACAGTAACATAGATAAAGTGATATTTAAAACAGATGTAATAAATAGGCAGGAAGAAAAAATAATAGGAAATAAGTAATAGTTATACAATCATGTCGTGTCAAGTTATTTATTGTTGTGATTAAATTGAATTATGGTATTTAAATTTACAATCACTACATAATATAAAACAAAGTCGCTTTCTCTGTCCCTATATTCCTATGTATGCTTAAATCTTTAAAACTACGCAACGGATTTTGATGCGGTTTTTTTTAATAGATAGAGTGATTGAAGAGGAAAGTTTATATGTATAATAACCCGGTTTATATGTATAATAACCCGTGCGAAGCCGGGGCGGGTCGCTAGTACAAAATAAAACAAGAAACTATGCCCCAAAAGACCGTTTTCACGGTTTGTCTGTGGCAACGAATATTACTTATTGATTTTTTTCAATTCGCAGTTGTGCTCCATCTATGTTAGGAGTGGGCTTATTTGCTAAAGATCATCATCATCATCATCATCAGCTTATAATGTTCCCACTGCTGGGACACAGGCCTCCTCTCTGTGAGAGGGAGTGGTCCGTAATCCACCACACGGGCCCAGTGCGGGTTGGTAGATGTCACATGTCTTCGAATTTTTGGTTCTAGGACATGCCGGTTTCCTCACGAAAAGATACCGACTGGTAATTATGCCCAAATGATGCCAGGCTAGGCAATACCTCATATCGTAAAGACTGCCAGTAGAAAAATCATCATCATCAGCTTACAGTAGTCCACAGCTGCATGTTCTCCAATCGCACGCCATTCAACTCGACAAGAAAAAAATCGAGTAGAAAAGTAACCCGCACAATATCTTATGCTCCAGGTGAACCCGGTGACTGCAGATAACGTGCGCTGGAAAGCAAGCCACCCCGAGGCGGCTCAGCACATGGGCTCAGTACCAGACCTGGACCGTTTCGACGGCCAGTTCTTCAAGGTGCACTTTCGCCTCGGCAACAGCATGGATCCTATGTCTCGTAAAGTCCTTGAACAGGCCTACAACGCTATTTATGATGCAGGTAAGATTAATACGCTGTGGGATGTTGCCGCTGGCTTGACTGTATTTCATTGTCAATTCTTGGATTGAAAGTGAAACGCACAAACTATTAATAAGAATAGCTCTAGCTATGGGTGTCAAGCCATTTCAACAAAAATGAATTTACAAATTTTCACTTGACAAGTCACGTATGGCAAAACATGATTTGTTATGTCATCATTATATAACAACCAAGTTTGCCAAAAAATTCACTTAAGAAAATATTTATCCGATATTTTTTTTTTAAATAACGTATTATTTGACCAACAATATTACACACATTCCGCCAGTTATGTTTAAGTCCCACATAATAGTGAAAAAGGATAGTTTTAATTGATAAATCAACAAAAAATATTATATTTAAAAAATTTAGTGCCTGAAACGACTTGCTCTAACAGAAATAAAATAAAATGTAGCCTACATTTTATTTTATTTCTGTTAGAGCAAGGACCGGACCCGGAACCAAACTATTTAATTAAGGTTTAATATATTTTACTCGTTAAAAAGGTTAGGTTAGGTTAGAACTGCGACCCCCTACGACTGCGACCAAAAACGACTAAAATATATAGAAAAAATACTTTTGTAGGTTTAAAGTATTTCAGTATTTGACTGTAAATTATTTAACCCAAGTGGAAATTGCAACCATGCTCACTTTGTGACTGGTTTAGATTTCTTTATAAAGTGATATTTAGTAACGTGATTTTTCCAAAAGAATCTATACATATAATAAAATCGTAGCGAAGTCAAAACTGTACATTGAATATTTTTGAAAAAAAGTAATTGGTACGAGGTCTAGGATCGATTCTAATGCCGAAAACATTTTTTTTAGAAT
Source organism: Agrochola lychnidis (assembly GCA_963680765.1). Lineage (NCBI taxonomy): Eukaryota > Metazoa > Arthropoda > Insecta > Lepidoptera > Noctuidae > Agrochola > Agrochola lychnidis. Next base: position 6,990,784 of record OY796868.1, on the reverse strand, counting down.
TTTTGTCTGTTTGTCTGTTTGTCTGTATGTATGTTCCAGCATGGCGCAAATTCTACCGGACAGATTCTGTTAAAATTTTGCATAGATATTCCCTGTGTGTCTGGTCAAACTATAGGGTATAAACTATCACGCTATTTACAATGGGGGACGAGCAATATTACATTATGTTGTATTTTTATGTTCTAGCATGACGCAAATTCTACCGGATAGATTCTGTTAAAATTTTGCATAGGTGTTCCCTATAAGTCTGGTCAAACTATAGGGTATAAACTATCACGCTATTTACTATGGGGGACGAGCAATATTATATTATGTTCGTATTTTTGGAAAAAAACGCGCCAAAATTTTAGGATATTGTAGATGGTTATCGATTAACCTTTTTAAATGATTATCATCACGCTATACCTTTATGGAACTAAGCAGTCAATCATGAAATATATAGGAACGGCTATTTTAGCCAAGTTTCAACAAAGCAATTAGCTCAACGGTTGGGCGGTTGCTTTGCAAACATGGGATTGTAAGTTCGATTCCCACCTACGGTTTTTTTTTTCACATTTTGTTATATGATTATTATTTGTTTTGATTATTGTTTGTTTTGACCTATAATCTATAGATATAATAAAATCGTAGCGAAGTTAATTTTTTTAAAGAAAGTTATTGCTACGAGGGGATCGATTCTTATGCGGAAAATAAAGTTTTTAGAATGTTTGTCTGTACCAACTGTAGGGCATAAACTATCACGCTATTTGCTATGGGGGATGAGCAATATTACATCATGTTCGTATTTTTCTCTGCAAATTGTAAAAGGACGCGCCAAAAGGTTGGGATATTGTAGATAGGTAGTTACCAATTTAACTTTTTAAATGATTATCATCACGCTACCTTTTATATAGGAACGGCTATTTTAGCTAACTTTCAACAAAGCGAATAAGTAAGCGGTTGGACGAATGATTTAAAGTCCTGAGGGCCTACCACCAGCTTAAAAGCAGTATTATTTTAATATTACTTTAGTTTACTTCAGTGTGGGAAAGAGATGAAGCTCTACAGGATGTATAGCTCCATCTCTTTCTCCCACTGAAGTAACATTAAAATAATACTGCTTTATGAGCTGGTGGTAGGCCGCCCGGGGTAGTAAGTTCGATTTACATCTGTTTTTTTTAAACACTTTTTGTAAAACGATTTTTTTTTTTTGGATTGTGTATGTAATAGTTCATAGAATGTATTAATTCACAAAAAATGGAAAACTTCGTAAGCTATGAGAAACTACTAAGTTACAAGTACTTTACAGTCACAAAACATTCAAGATTGTATTCTGATCATTTTAGAGCAAAAGACTCTTCTTCTGCCTTTTCCCAACTAAATTGGGGTCAGCTAGAGCAAAAGACTGTAGGAATAAAATGTTTTTTTTACAGATTTTGACAGCAGATTTGTCCAAGCGATTTTAAAATATGTAGGTATGTGTGTGGATCTTCTGGAATCGCTGCCACACTGCTTCCTGGTGGCAAAACAGCGCACGTCATGTTTAAGATTCCCATCGATTTAGAGAGCAACGAAACGCCTGTTTGTGGGGTGTCACGCAACAGTAACAAGGGATGTGTGCTTAGGGGATTGCGCTTCGTCGTATGGGATGAATGCATTATGGCAAAAAGGAAAGCAGTGGAAACTGCAAACAGAACCCTGCAGGACATCCGCAGAAACCAAGATATGATGGGTGGTGTCACAGTTTTGACAAAAAAAGTGGATACTTCGTTGAAAAGGTCGACTCTATGGTCGAGAGTTCATAAACTGCGCTTGACCATCATCATACGAGCTCGGCTTGGCGGTAATTCAAATGCTCAAGTATTCTCCGATGTTCTTCTAAAAGTTGGTGAAAGGACTCTACCAGAGACTCTTGGTAGAGTAGATCCCACTTTAGAAGATCTTATTCGTCTGATATACGAGGATATCAGTCAAATACCGTACCAAGAGAATTCTTAGGCGTGTTTCCGTTTTAACTCCGAAGATGATCAAGCTGCAGCGATCAACCACAGTATTCTCTCACAAATTGAAGGGAGTGAAGTGATATACACCTCCATTAATACTGATGATGAAGATGATGCCAAATATCACCCGTAGAATTTCTCAATTCACAAATGGCAAGTGGACTTCCGGTTGTATATCTGTGTAACGGAAACCAGCTCAAAGTCATGTCTTTGCAGAGAAACGTCATCGAGGTGGAAATTCTAACAGGTTGTGGCGATGGTGAGACAGTGTTTATAGCGCGTATAAAGTACAAATTCCCCATAATTACCAGTTAAAGCGCGTGCAGTTCTCTGGGAGTGTATGCTTTGCGATCAACAAGTCACAGGGGCCGACACTGAAGGCTGAAGGCTGCGGGTGTCGACCTCAAGATAAGCTGCTTCTCACACGGACAACTGTTACGTCGCTTGCTCCCGAGTCACCATTCCTGACTCTCTGTATATTTTGGCTGCTGAGAATAAAACTACAAACGTAGTATACAGGGAAGTTTTATAAAAATATGGCTATTATTGTAGTATATTGTGATGTCTTACGATTTCCATGCGAACGAAGTCGCGGGCAGAAGCTAGTCTAAATAATAAAATGAAAATTGTACAAATGATTAAATATCATGCGAAACATTTGTAAAGAGAGCATTTGTTAAATAAAATATTATTGTAATTAAAGCAAGTGTTTATAAAATAAATAGAATACGAAACGTTGATTGTAAACTAAAAATTTGTCAATGGTGTTTTGGTGAAACATTAGTGAGCCATGGTGGTCATATAGGCAGTCACTCCATGTAAAATACTGGTATTCAGTTGCATCCGGTTAGACTGGAAGCAGAACCTAACATAGTTGCGAAAACACTAGGCAGATGAAGATGAAAAGACTAATCTTGATAAATCATGTTCCATTAAATAACTTGATATTTTTGTTGTCCATAGGAGTGAATCCCGAGCACTTATCTGGTAAAAAAATAGGTGTCTTCGTCGGAACCTGTTTCTCTGAAGCTGAAAAGGCGAGCTTCTACGACGCTGCCTCTAAATCAGGCTTGGGTATAACTGGGTAAGAAATAATTTCCTTAATTTATAAACATCATGTTTGTTTTCCCCAAAAAGGCAGCGACATACACATTTCTCAAGTTATGTGAGTGCAAGTGATATGAAAAATTCCTATATAGTAGGGGTAAGTTGATGATTGTCTTTAACAGTAACCGCGCCGAGCACCAAACCAGCATACCAATTGTGTACGCTTTCAATCACAATCCAAAGAATTTTAATATAAATTCCCATATTGCTTCATATGTTCGAAAAATTCGGCGACTCAAACTCAAACTCAAATCATTTATTTCAATTAAACCATTTACAGGCACTTTTGAATTGTCAAGGAATCGGTCAGTCAGAAATAGGTATGAAGCTAGTTGCCCATTCCAAAGCGTAGTAGGTACCTATGGAGAAGAACGGGCAAGAAACTCCACGGACACTCTTTTAAATAAAAAATTGTTACACAATATTGGTTACATCATTCATGTTGAAATTATACATGTGAGAACAATGTAGAAAGACGTGCACATGAGAAGCGTCCGTAATAAAAAGATAAAAAAGAACAATTCAAAAAAATTAAAAATAAGCCCTGGCAGCTAAGAGATGACCAGTCCCAACTGACGGCGCCCGTTCACGAACATGACGCATGGATTAGCACCATTCAGCTCAACAACGTACACAGCGCAATGAATGTTGTTGAACAGTCAAAATGAAAGGCATTGTCAAATCAAAGGATTTTGAAGGAAATTCCTGAAAGAGAAACCTAATTACAGCTTTCTCGACCCAATGACCGAACCTTGGACTCCTGAAGTCGCTCTTGCTACCACTAGATTAGTCGACTGCATAATATACATGCAGCGTGCCTGTATGCCCTTGGTCGTAATATTTTTTAATTTTAGATGCTGTAAGGCAATGTTCGCCAACCGCATTTCCTATTGGCTGAACGCGAAGGGTCCTTCGATGGCGATCGACGAGTCGTGCTGCAGTTCCACCGCGGCGCTGGAGCAGGCATACCTCGCTATGAGTCGAGGTGAATGCGAGGCAGCCGTCGTTGGAGGCGGCTATTTGTGTCTGCATCCACAGTCTTCCGTGCACTACGGAAGGTGAACATAAATTCATAATTCTTCTCTGCAATTCTGATCATATTCTCATCTTATATATAAAATTATCGTGTCACAATGTTAGTTACCTTACTCCTTCGAAACGGCTTTACTGATTTTTACCAAATTTTATATGCAAATTCAGTAGGTTTGAGAATCGGCTACTATCTATTTTTCATACCCCTAAGTGTAAAGGGTGTCCACCACAAACAAATAATTGGCAAAACAACGTTTGCCGGGGTCAGCTAGTATTTTATAAACATACCAGCTGTTGAATTCGTTTAAGTCGAGGGTTCGAAAATCCGTTTAAAGTTTGTAATAGCATCTTGACTCTTGAAGGATAATCAGATAAACAAAGGAGATATTATTCAAAACTCAAAAAACTCAAAACTCAAAGCATTTATTTCAAATAAACCAATTACAGGTACTTTTGAATTGTCAAGGGGTCGGTCAGTCATTAGGGTTCGATTTTTTTTCCTCATCGTCATTGTCCACTGTTGGACATAGGCCTCCCTAAAAGTGTCACCACGGATTTTTATACAACGATACATTAAAAAAGGAACGGATGTCCGATTTAGAGTTAATTTTCGTCACCATCATGAGCCCAAAAAATCCAATAGCACTCCAGTTTTTGAAAATACTTATTACTTATCGTTTTTATGTGCAGGATCATAACCCAGGCGATGGATGGTAAAACGAAATCATTTGATCAGAATGCCAATGGCTGCGTCAAATCGGAAGCCGTTAACGTTCTGTTTCTGCAGAAGGCTAAAGATGCATTGAGGTAAGTTTTATGAAATATTAATGCCACCATTTTCCAGTGCGCGAAAGAGACTATACATGACCGAGACACCATCCTTTTTTCGCATCTGCATCTTGATGATCCCTGTTTCTGATCAGAGTAAATATATACTTGCTTGAAATAAAATAACATAAATGTGGGTGCTTCCATCTATTTATTTGTAACAAAAAGCTTTTTCTCAAAGACAACTCTCATTTATTTTTTTGTAATCTACAGGATCTACGCAGATTTAATACACGCGAAGACAGAATATACCGGCTTGCTAACGGGAGAAACGGGGCCTCAGTATGGATACTTCAGGAATCCTGACAAGACTGTTAACTTTTTGACCAAATTCTATGAGGAAGCGAGGGTCCCACCGCATGCTGTGGAATATGTCGAAGCTTTTGGTTCAGGTATTAATTTTTGACTTGATAGTTTATGAAAGAAACATTAGATCACGTCTCTAAAAGTAAATGAGGGAGATATACTTTGACTACTCTAGATTTCTTAAAGTCCCATGTAATACGGAGCATAATTACCATTAAATCGGCACAAATCCAGACTCCGGTCTGCCACAGACTAAAATCTCTAATTGAAAAATGGGATCGGGGATCTTACCCAGGACTTCACGATCACGATTAGTAGACAAAAGAGGCAGTCATTAACAAATAATACTTTAAAAAAATAATATTTGTTGTACCTACTGCATAACTTCGTTATAGGTACGCCTGATGCTGACAAATCAGAACTGGATGCCATTGAAAGGGTGTTCTGTAAGGGAAAACAAGACACACTCTTAGTTGGTAGCGTCATTTCCAACATTGGATACGGAGAAGCTGCATCGGGTATATCCGCTATAACGAAGGTAACCTTTTTATGGGTCATCATTATTATCATCTAAATATAATATTAAAATTTAAAGTCGCTTTTCGTGACTTAGCACGACGAATTTTGATGCGTTTTTTACCATCATTTAGAGAATTTATTCGGGAAGTTTTAGATGTGAATAATATATGAATATTTTAGTATAATTCATTCATTTTAAACGTACATATACATATTGTCGTTACTGCACACAGTATTCTGGAGCGTGCACTCATTTATTTTTAACGAATTCCTTAAAAACAAACGAGTTAGTTTTTCGTGGATTCTTGTCCCAGTCATTTTAATTACGAAGCGGTGTTTACAGATCGATTGGTTCCCTGATCTAGTTATTCAGTTTTTTTTCGGCTTCAACAGGTGTTACTAGGCTACCATCGCGGCGAGATAGCCGCCAACCTGCACTGCAACAATCCGCGGCAGGACGTGGTAGCAATTCGCGAGGGGCGCATGCGCGTCGTCACTGAGCACCAGAGCTTCCGTCGCTCCTACGTCGCCGTCAACGGTATGTCCGTCACCGGCGTCAACTCACATGTGCTGCTGCATGGACACTATAAACCCAAGGTACACACAACGTGATAATGTACAAGAATCACCTTTTCTGTTCATTATTATCTCAGCCCGGTATCAATCAATACTGGGTATATAAAATATAGCTCACCTTTTGTTTCTGCTAGTCTTCACAATATTTTATATCCCTCGATCTGGATTTACTTGAAACCGACAATGTCATATAATATAATCAATCCAACGTGTTTTACGAGTTCCCAGGTTGCCTTGGCCCGACCTTGGCCACCATTCGGTTACTGTATCGCCCTTTACCACGTCTGTTTGTTGATGCTTACTACAAAATGTTCGATAACACTTGGTTATTTTTTACCGTGAAACATCTTCCATTTGTTCCAGGATCTGTCACGCTACAATTGTAGTATTGCACATCTCGTAACTATATCTGCGAGACAGGACACTACTGTGCAGAAAATATTTGACAACTTAAAGTCACGCCCGATAGATCCTGAGGAGTTGGCTTTGTTGCACAACATTCACCAGACGAGCATCCCAGGACATTTGGGCAGAGGATTCATCATTTTAAGTAAGTGTGACGAGAATCTTAAGGTACTTAGGGAAGGGATAGCTATTTACTGCTAGACATAAATAAAAAAAGCTTTTATAAATTCCTTACAGTTACATCTATGAGGTTTTTACACTTAGAGTGTAAGAAAAATGTTTAAAAGTATGTCGTGTGTTATCCTAAATCCTTAATATTATAAACTCGAAAGTAAGTTTGTTTGTTACGCTTTCACGCTAAAACGGTTGAACGGATTTGGATGAAATTTGGCCCTGGAAAAGAACATAGGATACTTTTTTTTTTTCCCACGGGATCGAGACTTATGCGGGTGAAACCGCGGGGCGCAGCTAGTAAAAATCTAAACTTTGTATTTATTAGAATTGTGTGTTAGTATCTTCAATGTTTATGTTTCCTCTATGTAAGGACCATCTGAGGCGGTAAAAGTCTCCTCCAAATGTTGCCATTCGTCCTATAGTGTGGCTGTTCTTGCCCAAAATTTGCCAGATATTTTCTTAATTCCGTCCTTCCAGCTTTTGAACGGTCTAAGTATCTCTTTTTCTTTTCTTATTTCTGGGGGTCCAGTTTGTCACGAACTGGGCCCATCTTGGTACTAGTATCTGAATGTGGCCTACCCATCTCCATTTTAGTTTAAGTATCTGCTTAATCTAGCTGTTTAATAGCAGATGAAAGTCACAACAAAAAATATTGATTGAAACAACGCCATCTGCCGAGGAGTCGCTCAACTACTAACATTTCGAACTTGTAATTCTGACCTCAGCTCGAAACCAAGTTATTGGAATACCGTCTCAGTCACCTGCCGCTAGGGGTCACCTGTAGTACATTAACAATGGAAGACAAAGAATATGCTATAAAACAAACAAGTTGATATACTAAACAAAAGATTCGATAAACATAGATGAAAAATTCAACAAAAAAGAAAGTAAAGCAATGGAGTTTAAATGTATAATCGAACAACAGAAAAAAACTATTGATTATTTGGACAAATAAGAAAGATAATTTGGTGTTCTTCGGAATCGAAGAAAAGGAGAATTACTACGAAGGTTTAAGTTCCTTAATACTAGATGTTAACACATGACATAACATAACATCACGCCTTGCTTCCCCGAAGGGTTGGGCAGAGGTGTCCCTTTAGCAGGTACACCCACATTTCACCAGTTATGTTTAAGTCCCATGTAATAGGGGGCGAGCCTATTGCTATCAACCGGGCACAAATCCAGACTCCGAGCTGCTATTGAGAAATTTCAGATAAAAAAACCCAATAACACTTTGCCCGACCCGGGAATCGAACTCAGGACCTCATCATGTTCAGCAGTAGCGCTTGCGACCACTAGACCAACGAGATGACTACTAATATAATGAGATGATCAGTAGATGTTATTGGTGCCGATTCCCTTGTTCACAAACTAAACTAAATTTGCGTTCGCCTGTCACTACTCCATATACTTATTTTAAAAACGCGTAAATACTATAAACTTAAATTAATTATAATAAATAGCTAATTAAATCTCATTTCAATAATAACACTCACACTAATAATTTGAATATTTTTATAATTTTAGTATAATCATGCAATAAATTAAACCCAAATATTAAGACTCAGACAAATAGGTTTATAATTACGCAATTAAATATAATTAAGATACAAAATATAAATACCAAAGAACCTGCATAACATTTTAATGTAATATGTTCTCATTTAATTCTTCTAAACAAAAAGCGCCTTCATCCTCTCTCCTATTATCATTTAATTAACTTTGCTGTGCCCGACAGAGTCCATGATTGATACAATGTCTAACATGCCAACTGTTTTATCTCACATTATGGAATGCAATAAAGTATTGAGTATACCTAAGTTTAGACGTGATTAAAAACTTGCCTACTAAAATTACGTCAATTTACGTCAAGCGCTGATTAATTTGACAGGACTAAACTAAAATGTATCTTCTGTCCTTTTCTTAATGAAATAGAAAGAAAAATATGCACTAAACTTAAATTTAGTTTAGTTTGTGAACAAGGGAATCGGCACCATTAACAATATAATGGATATAAAGTATTCCACATGGAAAATTGGAAAAAGGCAGGCAGAAAATTAAACTTAAGAAAAACAAAAACTTAGAAAATACTGGAATGTACATCAAAGCGGATGACCCTGTAAATGTTTTACAAAAACGGAAAGAAAGAACTCCAAGACACCCTTAAAAGAGACCGCGAAGCAGGAAAATTGGTTGCCCTACGCTACGATAAGATAATAACACTAAAGAACAAAAAACCAGTAGACCATTTCACATTTACAGGGAAAAATTCAAATAAGAGGTTCAGAGGTGAATTTATCCCAAAAACAAACTTAACATTATAGTTGAAAAACATGTTCTCCCATTCATCGATACACGTCACGGTCAATTCTCCAACTGCAAATATAAGGTTGTAATCGCAAAAAATAATAATTTTGTGATAAAATTACAAATGGACTATTTTCGCAATTTTTCCTTTACATGTACTGTAAGAACTTGCTTTCTGCCAAATTTTATGATTCTAGGTTTGGATTTTAGGTTCTAGGTTTTGATTTATTTGCGAGTATCAAAATATGTTGCATTAATGGCAATATTTTTTTAGACGCGTTCGTAGACTTACAAGTTTTTTGATATTAATTTAAATTTGATACCTCCACGCGTTCCTGAGAAAAAGGGTCTTGACAGACTGACGACGGACGGATAACGAAATTATCCTATAAGGGTTCTGTTTTGTTCTTTTTGAGGCACGGAACCTTAAAAAGAGTAAAACACAAACATCAAAAATAACTACCTTCTTGCGACCTTCGCCGTTGAACACTAAAACCCTAGTCACAATAAGTCACGATGCTGAAGATACTCAAAAAAACTAGTAAGCCCTACTCCACCACCCCCTCCAAGTCGACTGATCATCGTGGAGGAGTTAGACCAAAACCCCCCTAATTATAATAATATTACTAGATCCACTGTAACACAAAAACACCGCTAACCAAGTCCGCAATACGAAACAAACTAAGTATTTTTTAGAAGCGTGAGGAACAGGGTGTAAAGTTCACTCATCCTCTATAGAAAAGGGAGGATCCTCCGACCAGATGGGTGTCGTGTCTGGCGGGCAACTGCCCAACGGTTATAATATAATAATAATAATAAAATAATAAAAACTTTATTCATATAAAAAGGTAAAACACTAAATACTAATTTGCTTAAATCGACGAAAAATTCAACTATGTTATGTGCCTGAACTAGGTCATCCTGTTTCAGGCGAGGCAAGGTTTAATAACATTTCTAAATAATCACATTAATTATAAAAATCTAGTCATCTAATAGGTATGTAAAAAAGTGTAAATAGTACAATAAATCCTACTTGCTAAGATCTTAGTAACTATCCTTACTTAGCTAAACTTAATTAGCACAATATTTAATTTATTTAAGTACAATTAATAGTTTCTCTGTATCTTCATAGGACATACTTTGAAGAGCTTCCTTGAGAGTTCTTTTACAATTATTATAATTTAGAGAATAAATTTTAGCTCTCGCATTTAGTCTGTTATAAAGTAATGATCCTAGGTAGACAAAAAATTTGGCTGCGAAGGCATGTTTTGTACTTTTTGTAGAGCAAACTATGTCTTTCCGTCTCTTTTTAGTAAATTCAGTGCTATATGGGAAGGCTGCGTGTTGTTTTAATACGATGCTCATTATGAATAACTGTCGAGCTGTTAGTACTTCACAGGATTTATAGAGTAGATTAGTTGGAAAAAGGAAAGGGCGGCAAGTAGACACCTTAAGAATTGCTCTTTGAGCTCTTTCAATAGGTAGTAGCAAACTTTTACCTGCTCCACCCCAAGAGGTAATGCAGTAAGTCAAAATTGACTGACAGAGAGCAAAGTAAACTCGTCTAATTAATTTTGGGTCTGCAATATAACGTAGTTTTTTGAAAACGAATATTAGAAGGTTGAAGTCGGGATCTTGTATATATGTCGATCGCGCGGTAAACACAAATTGCGCGATGCAGTATTTGTGTGACGTGAGACGTCAGGTCTTTAATGCGTAGTTCGCATGTGACGATGTAGATGTATGTAAAGAACAAGAGAAGCTGGCTGGCTAGGTGGGACGACAAGTTCAAGCAAAGATGTGAATCGGATTGGATGAGGCAAGCAAGCGACAGAACAATGCAGATGACTGGGGGAGGCTTATAAGCCAAAGAGGCGACTTCCATAAATATGAGAGCAATAAAACCATTTGTTTATTTTTGAAGTGAAAACTTTTTAATGCACGTTGGGCATTTTTGAGATGGGAAAAAACAATTGAACTCGCGACGCTGTTACCGATACCTCATTAAAAAGACAAATTTGTTGCACAGTAAAATTGTTCAAGTTTTCACTTCTGTCGGCACTCCCGGAGTGCCACTTTTTTATTTTATTTTATTTATTTATCTGTATAATCACATCATTCGATATATTTTTTTCTAAAGTTGTTTTCACTTGGTCTTTTAGTTTTATGTTCATAAAACCACGTTCAAGTCCTCTTTGGCACGTTTTTATCTTGTTTTGTTGATTTTTAACATTTCAACTTGCGGATTCTTGAAGTTTTCAGTGTGTTAACCAAAATCTGGTTTGTTTAATTTTTCTAGAGACGGACGAAGAACAGAAGACAGTGAGTCTATGTGAGCAGGCTGAGTACTTCGACGACGCTCGGCGGCCGCTGTGGTTCGTGTACAGTGGGATGGGCTCGCAGTGGGCTGGTATGGGCGCGCAACTCATGCGCATACCGATCTTCGCTGCTGCTATAGAACGGTAAGTGAATTTTTAAACTAAACTTAAACTGATTGTCTCTAGGCACTTGGCAGACTTTTCTTTCTTCCTGAAAGAGCAAAAATTTTGCAAAGTCCAATTAAAATTTTATTTACTGTCAGCAATATGAATCAAATGATTTAATAATTATGTCTGTATTCCAGGTGCCGACAAACTTTGGAACCAAAAGGAATCGATATTGTCCATATAATTACATCGCCCGATAAGACAATATTTGACAATATTCTTCACTCGTTCGTTGGAATAGCTGCCATTCAAATAGGACTCACTGATGTGCTTCGGGAACTCGGATTGGTGCCTGATGGCATTATCGGTAATACTCACAACATTTCTGTCGTCATCATTTCAGTTCAGTCAAAGCGTCATTCAGTACAGACACCCATTGGCCCTCATCCGGCGGATTATTATAATTTCTGTGGACTCCTGAACAAACTTTCAAGTAAAGCCTTTTTCACAATAACTCTTTTACAGGGCACAGTGTGGGCGAGCTGGGATGCGCGTACGCCGACGGCTGTTTGACAGCAGAAGAGATGATACTGTCGGCGTACAGCCGTGGCCTGGTGTCGCTGGAGACTCCATTTATTCGAGGATCAATGGCTGCTATTGGTCTGGGATATGAACAGGTAAGAGTGTGTTTAAAGTTATGTGTACATGCTGTACAATGTTTTTGAAAATGTGAAAATGGGAACTTCTCGTCTAAGGGTCATTGAAGCCTCAGATTCCAGTGCTACAAAAAAAGTGCATGTCTTACTTGCATAAAAAGGCTTGCTTAGGTGCCTACTGATCTGTGCTTCTTCAAAAATCGAACAATACTTTTCGTGATTTAACAAAAGATTCAAAGCATACTGTTATCCACAGATTTTAAAAATGTGTCCTCCCGAGATTGAAGTGGCTTGTCACAACGGGCCTGAATCTAGTACCATTTCGGGCCCTGCAGACATCATGAAGGAATTCGTCGCAGAGTTGACAGCTAAGGGCGTATTCGCTAAGGAAGTTCCATGCTCCAACATCGCCTACCACTCACGTTATATTGCTGATGCTGGTAAGCAATATTACTCTTCTATTTCTATTTTATACCTGTATATGTCAGTCTGTGTGACCGTTTAATTCTTCTAGACTACCAACACAATGGATTTTGATGCAGCTTTCACCATCATTTAGATAATTTATTCTGGAAGGTTTAAGTGATGTGTAGAATACATTAATATTAATTTAACTTAGATACAGCACAGAAATCTCGGTTTTTTGACATGTCGCCACTTAAGAGATTTCTATACAACCAGTAAATATAATGTATGTCTTCAATGTAATAAATTGAACATTTTAATAACAGGCCCCGGCTTGCTGAAGTATTTGAGCGAAGTAATAAAGACCCCGAGGGCTCGAAGTGAACGCTGGGTTTCGACTTCGGTACCGATAGATAGATGGGAGGAGCCCCTGGCTAAGTACTCGTCGGCTGAGTACCACACTAACAACCTTTTGGTAAGAACTCACAATGTATAATTATACATTTTATGAAACACTAAAATATCAAGTGGTACCTATTGGTCTTTTGCACCTATGAACTAACTCTTTTGCACCTATGAACTAACTCTTTTGCACCTATGAACTAACTCTTTTGCACCTATGAACTAACTCTTTTGCACCTATGAACTAACTCTTTTGCACCTATGAACTAACTCTTTTGCACCTATGAACTAACTCTTTTGCACCTATGAACTAACTCTTTTGCACCTATGAACTAACTCTTTTGCACCTATGAACTAACTCTTTTGCACCTATGAACTAACTCTTTTCTGTCTCCTACTTGATACCATCGTTATGTTCTAATCCTCCAATTTTATTTTTTATCATTAACTTCATTGCGTGTTTTAAGACAGTTGAATGTTATTTCTTTAGGACTCACCAGTCACCAAGCTTCATTATTTTGACGCTTTTCGGATTGAATGACACTGTAGCTTCTGTCATACAGGAGTTGCAGTGGTCAGGAATAGAGTAGCGGGCTTGTTCTAATAACAATTTTTCTATATAGTGTAGGGAAATAAAATGAAAATTCACCACTTTAACACGTACAATAATTTATAATTATTTAAAAAATAATCACATAAAAAAAAAGGAAATGAAGTAAAATATGATTAAAATAGTTGCAGAACAGGTAATTTGACCTAAATGAAAAGAGATTACGAGAAAACTTAAAGTACATCGAATGGTAAAGCATTGTTAAGAAGTTTTTGTCTGAACCAGGGAATCGATTGCAATCGGATTTAAGTTGGCAACTATTAAATCACATAGAAAAAAACGTGAATATTTTCTAATAAAAATGAACTTAAGTTATCCCGATAGAAACAGTTCTTGTTATACAAAACCAACTTGTAAAACGTGAACCCTAAGAGTATTAACAATTAAAATAATTGAGTGTGATGGTTTAACATAAGTCGATCCTGATAAACTACATCCTCAAAGTGTGATACGTCTCGACAGCACCGTAGGTGACACGACCATTAAAGTGGACCGTGCAACCCGACTGGACAGCGTCACACGACGATTCGCACCAAATCGTACTTAGTTCGTCGGTCTCGCACTTCCAGCTATGCGGCTGGTAAAACGAACTAGATACATAAGACTGGTGGATATTCGGATACCAACGGATATCAACTGGTCCTACACCTACGACAAATAAAAGAAGGTACAAGAAAAACAACAGAGAACAGGCGACAGACTTCCGTTGAGAGAGCCGATAAGGGATAATACATACCATTTGAAGAAAATCTTACACCATTTGCAAATTTTAACAATAAATAAAATACGTATACAATAACTTTTACTTGGTATAATTTTTCAGTCAAAATGTCTATTTATTATCATCGATTAAGTTCAACTTCTGATTCTTCGTGACTGGCGTCTTTTTTATTTTACATAAAACTGACAACCTTGTTCCAGTCGTAATCAACCAAAAAAATTTTGAAAAGTTATAGAAGGTTAGCTAGAAAAGGTAAACCCATAGGTTGAAACCACTGCGTTAATTGGTATTCCCTTTTTCCTCAGAACCCGGTGCTATTCGAGGAGACTTTGAAACATATACCTTCCAACGCGGTGCTGGTGGAGGTGGCTCCTCATGGTCTACTGCAAGCTATCCTGAAGCGATCCCTTCCTGCCGATTGTAGGAACATAGCATTGACTAGGCGGGCTCACCCTGACAACACATATTTGCTGCTTGAAGCAGTTGGCAAGTACGTATCAAACATTTTTCACTTATACTTTCGACTAAGGTCATCGTTGTTCTCGTCTGCCTAGCCTTTTCCCAAATATGTTGGGGTCGGCTCTCAGACTAACCGGATGCAGTTAAATACCAATATTTTACATGACTTCGACTTACGTGTTTTTGTGTGGTTTATTTGCCTGAGTAGTTTTGGTTCACGGAACCTATTGTTCAACGAATTCGAAACTAGTCGAGCACATCTCGAAATAAACACGTAACCGAATATCAATTCATTTTTTGTTATTTTCTTCGGTCGTTACTTAAACTTATTTACAGATTATACATGGAGGGATACCACCCAAAGGTCCAAATCCTCTACCCTAAAATAGAGATGCCAGTATCCACTGAGACACCATTTCTTTCCCATCTGATCGAGTGGGCCCATGGAGAAAAATGGTGAGTGAAATTATATTTCGTGAACAATGAATAAAAGGCTTACAGATTATACATAGTATAATCCTCTAAAATCAGATTTTCATGAGCTTTAGAAAGTGGCCTTACTACGTCTGTTCATTGCTTTATTTCTCAGCAGTAAGTAGATAAACACTACATATTTTGAACGTTTTTCTTCAGGGATTTGCCTATCTACCATACTGCTAGCAAGAGGAAGGGTGCAGCTTGCACATTTAATATATCATTGTTCGATAAGGAACATGAGTATCTGAAAGGACATGTTATCAGAGGTACCTACTTAGTCTAATAAAAAACTGTTTATGTATCTTGATTATCTATCGTCGTTTTTGCTTTTTAAGTCACCTAAGATGATGGGCGAAAAAATACTGAATAGCTTTGGCTGTATTTATTTTGCAGTATCAAAGGTGGCACTGTCCATTACAAAAAGGGATGATGCTATTTATCCTGTATAGCTTCATCTCTCTCAATCACTGGAACAATAATGCACTAATATGCAGATCATACGATCCTTGTTCTTTTTGTACTGATCAGTGGTGATTAATTTCTCACGATTTCTCTAGGTAAAACGGTATATCCATTCGCATCATCCCTGGTGGCTGTTTGGGACACTCTGGCTATGACTCTGGGTGTTCCCAAGAAGCAATTATCTGTGGAGTTCCGCGACGTTCACTTGTACGCACAACCTGTGATGAACACACAGAGTCAACTCAAACTTAGAGTGGCATTGCAAAGAGGAACTGGATGTTTTGAGGTATGAACTGAAACTTCTGTGACATTATTTTATCTATCCAAACCCCTAATTGCTCCAGACCATGGAAATATTATGTAAGACAGGCACATGAAACATGGTAATGGACAAACGATGACTAGCATTGCTAATTTCCATAGGCGGTGATCACTTACCATCACGTGACTTTGCAATGCACTAGGTGATATTAGTTCATCCTTCTTTCCAATGTGAAAGCAAGACTATTATAAGTATTCAATTCCACAGATATTTGATGATAAAATTAAAGTAGCGACAGGCGTGATCGCTGTTTTTAAACCAAACGATAAAAAAGACGAAATACAACTTAAAGAATCTGAAGATATGAACCTCACTGCTGAAGATATTTACGACTTGTTGCGTGAACGAGACTACTTGTACAGGTAAGGAAGATTATTATTAGGATTATTACTTTTTATTTATGAGTTTAGAGTGCAGCAGTGGGCTATAAAGCAAACCATGTAAGAGAACAGTCTGAAAGACAGCATCCGGATTTAGTTATATACGATGAAGATAAAAAATAAAGGTCTTTTGCTGGAAAATCGACTTAAATGGGCTTTCTATCACTTGGTGAATCATTTTGATGTTGCAGAGAACTTTGAAAGAAAGGATATCGAGAGGATAAAAAGATCGGTAGCTTCTCAATAGGACCCGAGCCCAAGACTCATTTGCTGAATAAGTTTAAATGTGTATAATTTTCAGTTTTCACGAGTGTATTCAATCGACCTTAGAAAGATTAATCAACTGATAATTAACCTCCACAGTGGTGAGTTCTGCACTATCAAAGCCGCTAGCGCTTCCCTAAATGAAGCATTGCTGGTGTGGCGCGATAACTGGGTAACGTTTATCGACGGCTTGCTGCAGCTGAACATGCTGCGACAACCACACGATGGAGTTACCCTGCCCACACACATCAGGAGAATCTCTGTGGATGTGGAGAAGCATCTTAAGAAGAAAATAACCACGGAAGAGAATAAAGCCTTATTTAAGGCTGAAGTATTAGAGGAACATGATTTCGTAAGGTAAGCCAAAACATTTGCTAACACATGACTATTTGGTAAGCCACGTTTTACTTAAGTATGATATTTAATTTTTCTTTTGTCTCTATATTCAGGTGTGGAGGGTTAATGATGGAAAATATAAGAAATCGCAATTTACCAGCTATTAATAAAAAGAAAATGACGTTGCAGACACTGAAGTTCGTTCCTAATTTCCAAGTAGACCAACAAGTAAGTGGAACACTTAATAAACATGAACTTTCAAAAATTGTATTGATATTTTGATAATTAATCAATAAAGATGTGACGTCTGAGATGACCTCAAAAAGAATAAGGTTTGGATGATGATCATTTGAATAAAATTATGAATATCAACTATATTCATCATTTTATTTATAAAAAAAATAATATCGTTGATAATGTGTGTCATTTTGATTACCAGGTTTCAACTTCAATACAAGTTTTCTTGCAAATGGTTGCCGAAAATGTTAACAAAGACTCTATCAAAGTTGTTGGTATCACAAACAACCAAATGAAAGGATCTGTCTTTGAAGAAATGAAGACCATTGGATCCAGTGTTTATGGCGTCAACATTAGTTATGAGGAATTCAATCTGGTAGACTTGAATTCAACGAAGAATAGCCACTCAATTAAAAAAGCGGACCTTGCCATCGTCCGTAACCTTTCCACCGATAATAACGTAAGACAATGTTGTTTTTTTAATCTTAGTCAATTAATTTGAAATAGTGATATGTGATAATGTAAGTGATAATGTAATTTAAAAATCCACAGATGTGTCAACTGCTACATTTTGCGCTACAACGAGACTCCTTCATAGTGAGTGAAGAAGACGATTTGTACGGAGGTCAAATTCGGCCGACGTCTCTGTATCGACAACTATCAGCTCACAGCCATGCCAGCTCGCGCTTGGACCTAGTGCGCTGGCGGCCAACTAAGATGGCCTTACCCACTACAGCCATTACAGTGCGTGCGCAGCTCGACTTCTCCCTACTCACCGCCGCCCGCGCCAATCTCTCTCCTTGCCATCGCCTGCTCATCGTGGCCCCCTATCCAGCTCCCTCTGCCCTCAAACAATTGGTACAATGTTGGAGAAAAGACGTCCAACGTAACAATGTTCACCTATTAATAGTCAATAATGAAGAAGGCAACAATTTCTTCTTGGACGATCTACCGGATATCGATCTAGCGTTCACCGTTTTGGATCATGTAAGTGTAAACATTGTTGATATTCATATAGATCAATAAGTACAGTATCTAGGCGTTATTTGGCAAATCAAGTTTCAGATAAGTTCAGCTTTGTAGAACGTCTTTTGTCGTATTACCTGTGCGATCTTTGTGAAGGATACTCACTTTCGAGAAGTCAATTTGCCATATTAAGTGTTCTTCAGTTTCAACTCCAACATTTAACAATAACGTTTAATTTTAGGGTAAATGGGGAGGAGAGTATTACGTGCCAGTACGAGATAGTGAGAGAGTGAGCAGCAATGTGACGTTACAAAGCGCACAAGTAGGAGATTTGAATTCTTTGGAGTGGGTCAATGCTGCTGAGACATGTAGCTCTGGAGTACCAGTGAAGGTACGTACACTTATTGTAAATGATAAAATAGATCATTATAAACTTAATTTAATTTCAATTAGATACGTAGGAGTGGACACCAAGGGTACCCAGACCTGAGTTGATTAATATTGAAAATATGTCCCTAATATCAAATTAATTACAAATACCTTTGAATTTTCAGGTCCATTACGTCGGATTGTCCAACACTGACATTAAAATAGCAATTGGAAAAATAACATCAAAACATGAAGGAGAAAACAATTATGGCATGGATTTCAGTGGGACAACAGAGAGGTAATGAAATGTTTAATATTGGGTGATGTTAAAAAGCTGAAGTCAAGATAACATAGGAAAATAATTCGTAAACAAGCCTTATATTATTTTGGCCAGATTCGCGCCACATTCGATATCAATCGATTCTTCTTCTTAGTCTATCGACGGCAATAAGAGTTGTTGGGAAAGATCAAATATTATTTTTGTCTAAACTTCAGCCACGCAAACTCCGTTCGCTGACGCAGTCATAAGATTCTCAAGTGCACAGATGACGGGGGGGGTATCAATCGATTGTTAAAGAGCGATCAAGTATCTGAGATGTTTATGTTACAGCGGCGAGCGCGTGATGGGGCTGGTGCGCGGCGGCGCGGCCGGCAGCGTGGTGCGCGCGCAGCCGGAGCTGCTGTGGCCGGTGCCGGCGCACTGGAGCCTGGAGGACGCCGCCACCGTGCCGCTCGCCTACGCACACGCACTCTACTGTCTCGTGAGTTTACTTTATTTTAATTTAATTTAATTTATTTGGCTCACCAACAATTGAATACACCGATACAAAGATATGAGATAGGTACATGCAATAAACTTATAGACTAGTGTACCAATTTCTTACAGGTAAGCACATCGTGCATTACTTATTTGTTGTTTAGTGCCTACTTAAAATTAGATGACTTCTTATACTCACGGAACATAATTATTATTTCAACAAAATTCCAATTTAAAATATACAACTAAATTTAAAACAAAAATTGAAATCATAATTAAAATCACATACAATTTAAATCAATACTAAAAATAAAATCTAAATCAAAACAAAAATTAAAATTACAAGACAGAAATGATTTTACAAATTTTTGCATATAATGCATCGGAACTTACCAAGTGAGTCAGAGTGCACATTAATAAGATCACTACAGCTACAATATGTACATAGACGGGGAATTGGAGAATTAGTCCCAAGAACAGTTCTGCGAAGAGGAGGACATAAGGGGGTTATAGGAGCTCGTGGGCTTTTCGCGGGTACGGAGTTTTGATCCTGCTCAAAAATTCAACAATTATTTTACCGTCAAATGTTAACTGATCCCACCATGTCCCTTCTACCAGACGTTTAGATTTACTGCAGGGTACCTACCGCACTTGGTTGATATCCCGACAGTACCTAACTCTTGTTGGGATATCAACTCTGCGCTTCTCCTCCACATGTATAATTTCTCTCCGCATAGCCAAGGTGTGAAACCCTCTGCCAGTGACTGTGCTCCCTATGACTATGCCTATAATATGTTAGCTTTCAAAGCAAGAATGAAGAGACATCTTCTGAGTTCACTCGTTCTATCATAAATTTTATCCATTTCTTCTCATCAAACGATATCAAGGTCAAAAGCAGGCCATGTATAAAAAAAAAACTAACAAAAAATTCTGATTTGTTTTAGGGAATCAAATATGGCAAGAAGCTGAAGTCTGATGTCTCTGTGTTTATCCATGGAGGGGCTGGAGCTTTGGGCCAAGCTTTGTTATCAATAGTCCTTGCTCACGGCTGTGAAGTGTACACAACTGTTAGTGACGTACGGAAAAAACGTTTCTTGCTTAAATTATTTCCAGATTTAAAAGGTATACATGTGATGTTCGATTATTTGTACATTGGTATCTACTTTTCTTATCTTGTTTGTTCTGAGTGTAAATTTTTATCTTCTATTTGTTTTCAGCTGATCATATTGGTAATTCTCGGGATCAAAGTTTCTTAGATATGATTCTTAATGCCAGAAAAGGGGAGGGTTGTAACATTATTATAAGCTCAGCAAAAGGAAACTTGAAGAAAGTATGTATCTTGTTTTATTAATTACTATAGGCATTGTATTGAGTGCTGCAAGCGGCATTGTATCACTATCGGTTATATTGCCGTGAACTTGTGGTGTACTAGTACATCTTTTTAGATATGTTGCAAAAATCACTACAATGACTGTATTGCGAGCAACTTGGACGTAGAGCTTGCCGGGCGCTGCCACGGCACCGCTGGCTTCACTCGCCCTGCCCGCGCGCTTTTGGTCACGGTTCTAAACTAAACTAACATACCACTGAAAAGTGGTATGTTAGTTAAAATTACATCTCGCAAATACAGGCGTAATGTTATTTTGGTGAAATGACAAACAACCGCGCCTGAGCGCAACGAGTGGTGCCGTGGCAGCGGCCGGCGAGCACTACTTCCAAGTTGCTCGCAATTTAGTCATTGTAGTACCTTTTGTAATAGCACATAGGTAAGTGGTAAAACAAATACAAATCAAAAGTCAGCAAACTAACCTCAAAATTTAATCAAAATAAAACTGACAATGTAATGCTTATGGCACTTTAAACGGTTGCGTTATTTTGCCGTGCATACTCTTTAAGGCAGTCTAGATGGCGCCACTATTATGCCGCAAGCTGACGGTATTATAAACGATAGTGACACAATGCCGCTGGCGGCTTTCCTTACACTGCCATTACTTTATGTTATTAACAGTCAGTAGCTACACAGGATTGTTTCTTTTTTCAGACTATAGTTCACTGTACTGGTTACTTGGGCACAGTTTTTGATGTTTCTCAACTTCACAATCAAGATGAAGATTTTTCTTATGGATTGTACAACCTAACTAGAGAAAGGGCTTATGCTGCTGTCGATTTCTCAACGATATTTGGAAGTCCCGAGGAAATTAAAGTAAGTACTTATATTAAGCAAACCAGCCGAAACTCTAAAATACTAATTAAATAATCATAAATAAATCAGATCAAGAGTAATTCATACAAGAGAAACACAATACAACGGTTCGGTGAAATTCTCTCACGAGCTAAACAAATTGCCACTCAAACACGGAAACATATTCTACGAGTAGGTTGACCATTTGAAAAAGAAACCAGGCTATTATAATGTCCATGTTTTTATAATAGATCATGGATCAGTTATCTCACTGAAACATTTGCTTTAACTCACAGGCCTTGCAGACGATGTTGAGCGAGGGTATTAGCCGCGGCTACGTGCGTCCTCTGTCGCGCGTGTCGTACGCGCCGCATGACGTTGCGCGCGCCTTCCGGCTGCTCGCGGCCAGCAGGCACCGCGGCAGGGTGCTGCTGAACATGCAGGAACATTTGACACAAGCGAAGCCCAGGTGAAGAAAGACCTTTTTTTGTTTTGCTGTTTTATAGGATTGTGATTTAGCTTTGACTGTTTCGTTTTTTTAAGCAGAATTACAAATTGCAGTGTAGCGTATTTCTCATGGTTAAAGTGGCGCTTGTAGGTTTATAGTAATTCACAATATTATTCTTTTTCTTGCAGAATCTCTTGCAATCCAAATCATAGCCAGGTTGTAGTATTGAATGAAGAAACTTTTGGACTACAGATGGTCGACAAATTAATTGCTCGAGGTGCGAGGAAACTACACATTCATAGTAAAGCACATACAACTACAAAATTCCAGTTTAAATTACGGTAAACAAATCTAAATGACCACGATGATGATGATGATAATGATGTGTTGTGCGTAACCTAGCCTTACAAAAAAATACTTTTCGATTATTTAGGACTTGGCAGAAGATCGGCGTGCAGATTCAAATATCGTCTCAAAACTTAAACAACGAAACTGACGTTCTCGAGTTACTTAAGGATGCTACTAAATTGGGGCCTGTTCAAGGCATATATGCCACCACCAATGATGATCAAATGATTCAAGAAACATTATTTGCTCATCTGGATGTAGTTTCGAGAAGAAATTGCCCAGATTTAAGGTAACATGTCATTGAAACATACATAATTTTGATCTTTTGTTCATCAATATCTAATCTTTCTTATACTGCCATCTTATTTTTAGATACTTTGCGATGATAAATGTTGGTGAGACTATGCTTGGTAAACCAACGTGTCTTTCTCGTGCTCAAAATAAATTACCAGCTAAATTGATAACTCTGCCTCAACTGAAGAACGTAAGTAGTACTATAGTAGACCATCAAAATGCTCTTCATCGACTTTGAAAATCCTTGAAGTTTTGTAAGCATTGCAAATAAAACTTTTTCGTAGACAGGTTTTAGATTTAAGAATCATTGTTTGAGAATGATAAACAAAAATGGCCCTAAAATATAGCCTTGCGGTACACCTTAATGTGCAATTAAATCAGTAAAATTCCTGCTGCATTCTTTTCACACATTGTATTCTTCCATTGTAATAAGAACTAATGACGTCAAGTGTCATATGATAAAAATGATTTAAGCTATATTTTCTAGGAAGTGTGTCCAGGTGAACCTGTTCAATTGCTTTATAAAGATCATTGAATACTTTAATTTAATATCCTTAATACCTTCTACTTCTTATTTGAGTAGATCAACGAAATATGTTGATGGACGCCTAACAACGAATCATCTTAGTAAACAACAACAATAACTAAATTAATTTTCATTCAGGACTCGAGTGCAGGTGATGCAGTGGACGCGGTGGAACGCGCGCTTTGCTGTGTAGACACCTTAGTGGTTGCACAGAAAACTCATACACAACAAACTAGTCTACTGAAACAACTTGCGGAATTGGCCAGTTAGTAGCGCAATTTTGGTCTAAAGAGAAAATTAGAACTAGAAAAAAAAAAAAACAATAACAGCATTTAATATTGATGTTCGATTGTGTAACTTTTTATATCTCTTTCATTTAGCATATAAGCGATTTAGTGTTCGTATACTGTAAGCTTATTTATAAATGAGTTTATTTTTCCAGATATAAATTTGACAAAGAACGTCCCAAAAACAACTACTTTAGAAGAACTCGGAATTCAAGATGATAAACTACTACTAGTTGCTAGTTACTTGAGAATTAACCATAATGTTGAGCTCCACGAACACGAGATACCACAGCTAACAATTAAAACGTAAGTTCTTTTAGAAAATTAAATGTGTGTACTCTAAAAAAATTGCCAAAATGATAGAATTAACGGTTTTCTTTGACCACCAGGATTTTGAATTTGGATAAAACAGAAAACGCCTTTGAAAATGTTAAAGGCTTAGCAACATTTATATCCTACGTGGACACGGACGAACTACTTGCGACTTCAGAATTTGTATGCATGCCTACAATCTCTAGCGGCGACGTATTGGTAAATATAATACAAATTACATTGTGTATATTACGCATTATTTAAATTGCTTGATGAATTGAAGTAAGTAAACAGGTACGATAAGATCTATTTATTAGATGCATCACTTCCTGACCTTATCTCAATTAATTTCTAGTCGGAGCAGCATGGTTCTCTTTTTACATACCTCTGTATATGCCATCATCAGCATTCATCTAATATCTGGCCATACCATCGCATACACTCCATTCATAGTGTTCTAATACTTTTTTAAATATTTTAGCGTGAAGACGAATTCGACGTGAGCCAGACGTATTTGTGCATAGTGCCGGGTATGGAGGGTCACCACGAGAGGTTCCGCGTACTGTGCGAGCGCCTCAAGCTGCCGGCGTTGGTGCTGCAGCCGGGACTCGACCGCCCGAAGGAGACCGAGCGGGAGACTGCGCAGAGATTCGTTGATGTATGTATGAGCTCACAAAATAAAAAATAACCAGTTATGAAAAGTAAATATGTACACATCAAGCTATACATTTCCTATATAAGCTGATCTCGCATTGTATAAGATTTTCGTTCAATGAGAAGTAAGCTTATACTCGAAATATATAATAATAATAAGTGGTGGGGCGTCGCGGTGGGGCCTGCGCGCTCCGAACTCTAGGCCTGTGCCGGAAGAGTTTACTTTGCCGGAACAGGTCTGGGTTGAGGAGCTAGACCAAGAGAGATACAAAAACCCGCAGGGTAGCAGGTGGAGAGCTGTTGGGCAGTAGCGACCCCACAGACCCTATCTCTCGGGAGAAGTCTTGTTCCTCACCTCTGGCTTGCCTTTATTGGCCGGCTGGAGTGAACACTGACGAGGAACAGAGCTCCCACCTCATTCTTGCCTTTATTGGCTGGCTTGAGTGGAGATTCACAAGTGCAAACGTGCTCGGAGGAAGGAAGTATTCCAGTAAAATGCTGGTAGGGATCTTGACCGTACTTCCGGGATTGTCCTGATAGCCGTGGAATACCTCTCCACTCCTCATAAGCACCTCAGGATATGTTGCCCCCTTATCGCGACGACACTTTGTGCTAGCGATCGTTTTCGGGGGTCCATTATTGAGTGTGCAAGTCACCCCCTGCCATTTTCCTATGTATTTTATATAAAATACTGGTCAGGCAGGGGCCGTAGTCTTTTCATAGTTCCAGGTAACCAATCCATTCTAGCCACCCAAATCCATAGCCCAATATGTTTTATTTCCATGTTCTGCAATAGTCCTACACCAACCGGGGGTTGTCCTTGGGTGCACTTGTATAATGCATGCAGGGATAATCGTCGGTTGGTGCCTCAACACTTAAAATGTCTAAGGGGCCTCTGCGAGTTGGCTTCGGCCCCTCGTACGCCTTCCAAAGGACCGGGATCCATGGTCCCGAGATTTGTTAAAATATAAATAATAATAATAATATTTGAATTTTGAATTTTTATATATTCATGAATATGAGACAACCATACAGAGTAACTTAATAATCAATAATAGCTGCCTCGTTGGTCTAGTGGTCGCAAGCGCTACTGCTGAGCATGAGGTCCTGGGTCGGGCAAAGTGTTATTGGGTTTTTCTATCTGAAATTTCTCAGTAGCAACTCGGAGTCTGGATTTGTGCCCGGTTGATGGCAATAGGCTCGCCCCCTATTACATGGGACTTAAAACATAACTGGCGAAATGTGGGTGTACCTGCTACAGGGACACCTCTGCCTAACCTTTCGGGGAAACAAGGCGTGATGTTATGTTATGTTAATAGCTTGATATGTAGCCGTGTGTATCAACAACAACTTTACCTAACCTTAGTTTCTCATATTTTAAGGTGCTGCGGAATAAGACAGGATTGAAAAATACTTTCTACTTATTGGGTTATGAAACAGGCGTTCCGGTGGCGTTAGAAATGGCAGCTATCCTCGAGGATCATGGTTAGAAATATTTGTTAACAACCGATTTTTTTTATATCTTAAGCACCTAATTAACAAAACTAATGGCGTTTATTTCTAATTTTTAGGTTTAACCGGTACTGTATATTGTCTAGGATGCGCACCGAGCGAGGTTCAAACTGTGATTGAACAAAATATCGCAGAATATAAGACAAAAGAGCAACTGCAAAATGGAGTGGTCAAGCATATGTTTAAGTTGATGGTGGGTGACGACGTTGTGGACATGGAGGGAGCACTTAAAGACGGAGATTCGTGGCCACAGAAAGTGGACGCGTGTGTGCGGACTTTGTTGGGTCGTGTACCGCACTCGGCGCAGTACTCACGCGCGCTCATAGAGGCCGCACTGGCGCGTATCGAGCGCGCTCGCGGCTACGTGGCACCGGCGCGTGCGCTGCGCTCTCAGCTGGTGCTGCTGCGCGCCGCGTCTGTACATGAGACGTCACCCGCACAAGCGCTGCAGCGCCACTCACAGCGACCGGTCGCCATACACCAGCTAACCGCACCACTAGCACACGCGACTAATGACATGAGCTGTGCGTCTCTGATTAATGAGTACTTAGAGCAAGAGATTTTAGAATCATTTAAAGAGAAAAATATTTGCGAAGCATATCTACTTAACCCTTTTACTTTTATGATTGTTCATAGTGACCAATCCTAAACTTTTATTTACTTACATGTTTGTTATCTAAATATTTTAAATTAAAATAAATTATACCTCGACTAAGCATTGCATTTTTATTTAAAAAGCTCTCGACTTATGTGGTATGTGATGCGAAGAGGAAAAATCGTCTCGATCTTTTTGAAATCACAATGAATTTACTTTGTATAACAATGTTTTTTTTTGCAATTAAGCAGTATATTTTAGAACACAATTTATTAGTTCAAGTACCTGATGGTTCCTGTGAGAGAAATGCATGGTGGAAAAATTTATAAGTGTATCAAAAAATGTCAATAATGACGATTATTTATTTTCCTACTTTCTCTCTTTGTATATGTCACCGTAAAATTATAAACTTCGTTAGTTTATAATCTTATCGGTATTATTTCCGTTAGATTACAAACTGTCGAAAAATTGTGAACTGCAACAAATCATTTACGATTTAACGCATTATTTTTCGATAGTTTATATTATATCCATGAGAAACGAGCGCAGTAAGCGCTGCCGCTACCGCGGCACCGCTTACTGCGCTCGCTCGACTCACGCGGTTGGTCACAGTTCTAACCTTACCTAACCCTAATTTCACCCAGTTCACAATTTTTCGACAGATTATGATTTAACGGAAATAATACCGATAGATTATAAACTAACGGTGCTCACAATCTTACGGTGACATATACATAGTATCAGTGGCGTGCACACAGTTTTAAGACAGGATAGGCAGAAAATTTTACTCACCAAAAATACTGCACGTTGGTTTTGGTTCGTCGCGTCGTCTTGTCGATTGATGATTAAACGCGTCTCTATACGATTTTTTCCAAAGGTGTGATATTTAAGGGAAGCTTCTAAGTGTTTTTCAGATTGTTCATGTTTTCTCGCGGCGGTAGGAAAATTATGAATATCAGCGTAACCGGTGTCGTTCCAGACGGTTTTATTATTTGAAAATAGTAGACAAACGAAACAAAATAACCGATTAGGTACTGTGTATGCAACCTGTCAGCCAATGATATGAATCATATTGTTTTTTATTGAATTTACGATTGACTTTACCTTTAATTTGTATTAATTGCAAATCCGGTGTACCACGACCTATCTCGATAACTTGTTTTTTTTTCACCGAAATATAGTTTTGAAAACGCATCATGTTTTATTTTCTCAATACACACACCATCTGAACAACTTTCACAGACAATATTATCCATTTTACACTAATAACAACAATCAAATTCTAATTACCTGATAGCGTATTCACAAACACAACGCACGTCAAACAATATGGCAACTATAGTAAAACGGGCAATAAAGGGTAAAAAAGGTTATACGACAAAAAATTATGGTCATCTAAATGTATAAAATTCAATGAAACAACGTTATTTCCTAAAATATTTGCATTGCATAGCTAACTTTCCTTCGGTAATGTTCGGTACGAGTCGTAATTTTTCGTCTTAGCTGTATAGAATAACTACAAATAGACACTGGCTTTTCTTGCAGTTGTGTGCGTGATTTTTGTCATTGTGTGTCAGCAAAGCCCGCGTAGCTATAGGAACGCACACACATTAAATACGACTTACCACGAGAGCACACATAAAAACATTCAGAGACGAATAGTTTGTGTCTTTACCGTGGCAGAGGCGAGGCGGCGCTAGTGCAGCGCGAATCGAGATGATGCGAAATTCGAATGATGATACCACCGGCACTCGATAGGTGGAGCTGATTTATGATTTGTTTTGTTTATTGATAAAATAATATTAGATCTATTATCAGAACTAGGGTAGGCAGTGTCTTTCTGTCTTTATGAAACGCACGCCACTGCATAGTATAGGTTTTATAAGGCATTCAATTTCAACTTTGCCCTTGACCACACATGACTGAAAGACAGCTAGTTAGGCCTAATGGCTGCAAAGGCAAATACTTCATGGACGCGTATTCAGTTGCAAGCAGGTGTACACCATGCGTATAATAACCAATACGCCACATTGAACCTACGCGTCCGTAGACAGTGGACCTAATTGGCTGTCTGTTAATCCTATGTAAATTTTCTGGTTCATAGATACTTCCTGTATAAGCTCTTTGTCTTGTTTGCTCGTGATCGCACAAAGGTTCACTTTGATGTCCATTACCGCTTTTACGATAGTTATTATGTCGCTTGCAAGTATGAAAGAAGCGATGATATTCCTGTCATATTTATATTATCGTTTTATTTTTCTAAATATATGTAATAAGATAAAAAAATTACAATGTTTTTTGTTGTTCATACTTCGTCTCTCAGTAAAGGCCGACTGCTTATGATCTGAAAAAAAAAAAAAACTTTACGTCATGTACTTAGTCATAAAACAGTTTCTTTTATGCAATGGAGTGGAAAACAAGCGGGCGGACCATCAGATGGTATGGCTGCCTCGCATTTGCCTCAACTTATAGCGAAGTATGCCTGCTCCAGCGCCCACGGTGGAACTGCCACACGCCAGGTCGATCAACATCGAAGGACCCGTCGCGTTCAGATAGTAGGAAAAGCGGGTGGCGAACATAGTTTTGCTGCACTTAGTTTACAAAATAACAACAGCTTACATTAAATTCAAGGATTCATTTGTGTTTGGTGAAGGTATTTTTACCGTAGCCATTGAGTTACTTGTGTAGCTATAACCGTAGCGTGTGGCCGTATAAACAAATCTTCTGAGAATGAATTTTGGACGGTTTTATTCGAAGTTTTAGGAATATCGTATAGGTACCTACTTTTACAATGCTTGTAAATATGTGAACACCATGTATCCATTACGTAATTATTTTTTCTGTCATTGCTTCATTTTAAATTATTTTTACCTATTATGGTATAGTAATCTTATTCCAGGTGCATCGTCTTCACATATAATTATATAATTAATGTATACAAAATATTGTGAAACATTTTAAAAGAGTAACGGTGGAGTTTCTTGCCCATTCTGCTCCATACGAAAACTACCTTTTGGAAGGGGTGACTAGAATCAATTCAATTTCTTGTAAATTTTGACGTACAAAAGTGCCTTTTATGTGCCTAATTGAAATAAATTATTTGACTTTGAAGTTAGCACCATTTGCCATAAAGAAAAGTAGTAATAGATTTCCTTAAGCAAAACAATTTTTACAGTTTAACTTGACGTACCCAGCGATACTGAAACCAGATCGAGAAGCGTTTTCATAAAAGCAAATCTTTTCAGTTTCGGAGAAACATGTGCCGAAAAGGCATCTTAGCGGAAAGATCTTCCGGATTTAAAACCAGAAAAAAAAAATCGTAGTAAGAGTTCGCGCCACGGTGTGGATTAGAAAAGATTCCCATTTAAAATTAATAAGTATATTTTATTTAAATTAGGCTAAAAATCAGCACTTTAACGTCAAAGCACAGAATAATATCAATGTTACAAATGCGGCCCCTAAAATGCCAACCCTTATCGCTTCTCATTGAATTTCGCTGAAACAAGAAATGTCGCAACAAACAGCAGTGCAATGTCACTGCATAAAAACAGGGACATTGACCCAGTCCTGTTTTTATCATAGAACTTTACATATTAAAGATACTAGGTATTGTTTTTCAATCGCTGTACAGTAATTAATGAATTAACCATGTTGTGAATGCATAAATAATAATGTTAATTTGATTGAATTATAAGTCGATGACACCATTGGTGTCTGTTTAACTGTGCGTTTGCACTGGCGAAACATTTACAACGAAACATGTTGGAGTCTCTATTTTCTGTCAATTTTACATACAAAGTTTGACAAGCACTAGACATTCCAACATGTTTTGTAGAGATATTTCGCCAGTGCGAACGCATAGTAATAAAAACCGGGCAAGTGCGAGTTGAACTCTAGTAAGGTTTCCGTACGATAAATATGTTATCTACCATGTTTTTGATCCCAAGAACAAACTTAACATTGTAGTTGAAAAACATGTTTTCCCATACATTCCAACTGCAAATGTAAGTTTTGTAAGGGAAGCACAGAAATCCCTTTCCATTTTTGTCACTTTTATTTTACATTGGTTCTAATTTCCAATGGAATAAATCCAACGATTGCATTGTTAGAATAATGATGCGTATTGGCCTGCGAGCCAGGATATTCATTTATACAAGGTCTTATGGAAGACGACCTGAGAAGGCGTGAAGTCGCAGTGTCTTCTTTATATTCCATTTCTTTTCCTTTTCCATGTTTAAAGTTTCATAATAAAAAACTATTCTTAAGCAATATTGCCTATTTGTGAACTACGAAGTTTATCTAGGAAGTTCTAGAAACGATAGTGGTTTCATTGGTGGCAACACACAGGCAACTGAAGGAACACGGGTGAGTTTTAGTCAGTATAAGCTTGACACGCCCTCCCGCTCCGCCCAGAGCGGGAGAAGTTATTTGATTATTTCCCACCCAAAAAAAAAAAGTTGTCGCTATAAAAAAATACGGCCATTTATTCCGCATATCTTCTCACAAATAAACCAGTCTATTTGGTACTTCCCATTGGTCCAGCAGCATGAATTTGGCGAGAAGTAAGGTCAAGTAAAGAAGAAAATCCGAAAATTGGTAATTTATAGTTATACAAAGTTAAGTTTTTTCTGCAATCTGTCATCAAAAATTCATAAACCGTGTCTTGAAGTAAAATTTAGTCTGTATTTCATTACTCTATTAAAAGTTCTTGTTAATTGAAAAGTTAAGTTTTCCTTTAATCCAGATTTGGAAATTCGGGCAGCCGAGCGAGCACACCTTTGAGACGGAACCCTCAGGGCGCAAATCCTACTCACACTTGACCGGCTTTTTAAATTAAATAAAACAGGTTTATATGATTCTAAATGCCTTTCTTAAAATAATAATTATTCGTTTTTATTTCTCAATTATTCATTTTTTTTTTACATATTTAATACATTTTTAAATATTTTTATAAAAATCATTAAAAAAAACATTTAAAAATATAAAAAACAGTGGCCCATCGGCATCAGGAACAGGGTCCAAGCTGCCGGTGGTCAGGGCTCTAGAGAGAGGAACCTCCTCACTATGCGTGCCGTGTCTAGGAGTACTGCTTTCTGAATCAAGCCCTTGACCCAGCCGCGCAATGAGAGCCTCCTGAGGTGTTGGTCGAGGCTCTTCGCTATTAGGCCATTAACTGTAACGATTATCGGTACAATGATTGCAGAGTCCACATCCCACATGTCGACAACCTCGTGTGCTAAGTCGAGATACTTGTTTTTTTTATCTTTCTCAGCTTTTACGAGATTCTCGTCATGAGGGACAGCGATATCAACAATCATTGCACGGCGCTCTCGTCGATCTATCACCACAATATCAGGCTTATTAGCTACAATAGTCCTGTCAGTGATGATAGATCGATCCCAGTACAATGTGGCGTGACCATTCTCGAGAACTGGGTCGGGCACATACCTGTAGTATGGTACTTCAGATTCCACAAGGTTGTACTGCAAGGCAAGTTGCTGGTGGATAATCCTAGCCACTAGATTGTGTCTGTGCAAGTACTCGCCGTTAGCTAGACGAGAACAACCGGAAATAATATGTCGGATTGATTCACCGGGGCGGTGGCATGCCCGACAGATGTCAACCGTACCGTCCTTGACAATGTATTTCCGATAATTATTCGTCAGGATAACTTCATCCATAATCGCACAGACAAAACCTTCGGTTTCCCCGAAGAGGTCACCGAAGCGTAGCCAGGATACAGACGCCAAAAAGTCTACATCAGGCCCGTGGAGGGTCCGGAAAAAGCGTCCGTGTAGCTCTTTGCCCTGCCATACTTCCTTACGATCGTTAGTATCAAGTACTGCAGGTTTGCGCCAGTTCTCTTTTGCCAAGGAGAGCGGGGTGAGGCCCTTGTCCACTGCGACCACATCTCGGTGCATACCCACGTCAGTTTGAAGGAAGTATTCCCTGAGACTGTGAATCTCGCGGTTGTGGAGGGTTTTAGCATTTAGGAAACCTCGACCCCCACACTTCCGCGGGATGTACAGTCTCATCACTGATGACCGTGGGTGATGCATCCGATTTGCTGTCAGCAATGTACGGACCTTCCTATCTAGAGCGTCAAGTTCCGTCTGAGTCCATTTGAGTATGCCGAAAGAATACATCAACACCGGCATGACCCAACCGTTGAAGGCACGCACCTTGTTTCCGCCTGATAAAAGACTATTTAACACTTTATTCAGGCGGCCAAAGAAGCGTTCCCTCAACGATTGTTTCATGTCGGCAACATTGATGCCTAATGCTTCCGACATACCCAAGTACTTGTAGGTTTCGGTTGAGGAGAAGGATCTAAGGTGTATGGAATCCGAGAGTTGGGTTCCCACGGATTCCATAATCCTCCCTCGCTTTACATGCATGACTGCACATTTTTGCACACCAAATTCCATCCTGATGGCGTTACTGAACGTTTGGGTTATCTTCAGTAGCTCCATCAGTCGCAAATTGTTGGGGGCAAAGAGTTTCAAGTCATCCATGTAAAGGAGGTGAGATATCACCTGACCACCCCTTCTCAACCGGTAGCCTAGACCTGACTCCTCCAGCAGTGTGCTTAGAGGATTCAAGGCTAAGCAAAACCAAAGCGGACTCAAACTATCGCCCTGAAATATTCCCCACTCAATCCTGATCGGTTCATCAATTCCCCGGGTCTGTCGACATCCTGGATAGAGAAGGACCGTCCTCCATTGCCGCATACATGACATCAGGAAGGTGCGCAGAGTGGCATCTATCTTGTACAACTCCAGCACCCTCATGAGCCATGTATGCGGCACCGAATATTCGTTTTATTATTATTGTCACCACTGATTTGTAATACCTACTCTTGTACTGTTTGCAGATGATACATCTCTTATTTTTAAAGTAGAATTGACAAGATTTTGACGACGTAAACTGTGCACTCTCAATGGTTACGGATTGGTTTATAACAAATAACTTAGTTATCAATGCCAAAAAAAACGAAATGTATAAAGTTCGCCTTACCGAATGTTAAAAATCTAGGACCCAATATCGGCTTAGATAAAGAGGTGCTTGAAACTGTAGACTCAGCAGATTTTCTGGACATAACAGTAGATGCCAAACTTCAGTGGTGCCCACATATATCGAGCCTAGCGGGAAGGCACAGTTCGGCCGCCTACGCCGTCAGGAAAGTAAGACAATAAATACACTGACATTGATACAGCTCGGTTAGTCTATTTTAGTTATTTCCATAGCGTTATGTCCTATGGTATTCTGTTGTGTGGCAAAGCCGCTGACATTCAAAATATATTTGTTCTTCAAAAACGAGCTGTTCGAGCAATTTACCAGCTACGTGCCAGAGTTTCTCTAAGAGATTTTTTTAAAGATGTTGGTATTCTCACGGTGGCATCACAATTCATTTTCGCCAACATCTTATATATTAGGCAAAATATACACTTAAACACTAAAAGAGTGATATTCACAATGTTAACACTAGAAATAAGGACAAACTACGAGCTCCCTTTCACCGGCTTCATAAGGTTAATAACTCATTTGTTGGGCTTGTATAGCCTTTTATAATAAGCTACCCTCTTCTTTGCTAAATTTGCCTTTTAATGCGTTTAAAATTAAAACTAAAGTAAAATCCAACCTTTGTTCAAAGGCATAGTATTCTATTAACGACTACTTAAATGATAAGAATAGTTGGTCGCTGTGATTAACTCAAGACAATGTTTATGTTCTTTCTCCGGAATTAGCTTACCTACTGACAGGTCATATGAGTTTATATTATTGTTTATTTTATTCCGTCTTATTCCAAAACACGGTCTAAATTTGGTACTGGGATTAGTACTAGCTTTAGTACCATGACTAAATAAAACGTTATTATAAAATGAAGTTTATCAATAGTTGTTGAACTATCTATGGTACTAAAGTTAATTCGCCGAGTCCCCTAGTTTATCTTTGGTAATAATTTATTTGACGTTTGCGTTGATTATTGTTGTGTGTCAATTTATACAAAAATCGTTAAAAATGGATATTAATATGATTATCTTGATGGATTTTGAAGATTTGGATATGCTGGAGACGTCTCGACGATCTTACAGATATCGTCGTCGTGTGAATCCTTTTGAATAGAGTGACGAAGATTTTAGAATAAGTGTAGGTTCACAAAACGTTTTGGAGAAAAACTAGTGGATGTTTTACGTGAGGATTTATGCCACGACCCTAGAGGATGCTCATTGAGTCCTGAAGTGCAAGTGGTTTGCGCATTACGCAACTGGGCTCGCCATTAAGTATGTAACTACCTAACCTTGGTCAATGCTAACCTGACATTAGACAAAATCCAAATAATATACTAATATTATTGTTTTATTCGTAGATTCAAGACGATACAGCTGATTAATATGGTGTGTCTCAACTAGTTTTCAGCAAAACATGTTAAATCTCATCACGGATGTCCCGAAGATTTATAAAAATGCCTATTACTCCAAATGAACAGGAGGAAAGCATTAGGAAATTCCGCTGCATTGCTTATTTTCCTACAGTAATTGGGCCAATAGAATGGACACATATTTACACACAAACATATTTCCTACATAAATAATGTAAAGTATCTAAAATCGATTAATTTTAATTAAATGTTATATGAACTATATTTGAAATTTTATTTACCAATGCATCGCTATCGTAGTCATTTAACATCACGCCTGTTTTCCCCGAAGGGTGAAGGGTGAAGATGGTACACCTCTGCCTAAGCAGAGGTGGACCATATAAGTAGTACACCCACATTTCGCCAGTTATGTTTAAGTTTCATGTAATAGGGGGTGAGCCTATTGCCATCAACCAAGCACAAATCCAGGATCCAGACAACTTCAATGACAAAGTCGTGAGGAGCAATCATCATTATTTCCAAGTCCTCAGGAGAAGGTGATGGTGGTTTTTCGCCACAGGCGTCTTTGTTTGTTCCCTTCTTTACGTAGATAAGTTGGATTTAACTCGCGAACAAACCATGTCACAGTAAAACTCAACACACACAAGCCGGGTTTGTCGGGCGCGGTTCAGAACGGCATGCAGTAGGTACGGCGGGCTTGTATACATATATTGTAATTTCTTGTATTATATGGACGTCAGCACACGAATTTTGGCCGGCTGGAGTTGCGTTTAGATGTTACAGAGAAGCATGACCAAAACTAAACTCCCATGTGCGGTGTGAATACATTTTTGTTGTTTATACTTGGATGTACACTGCATTTATTTGAGTCTGTTAGATATTTATGTAAAGGTTCTTTTATCACTAGAAACAAATGATGTACCTACTCACCTATTATTATTGTACAACCAACATGATGCACTGTTTCAAAAGCATAAAAAAAAAAAGATTTCAAATGTTTTTATTTTAATTTTTTCAATGTAAATCTTACATAACTAAAAAAAATACTACACGTAAACAATACATTATACACAATATTCACAAGTTTACACGAATAGGCGGCGTCATGTATCGCGCGCTATCCGCGAGCTTAGGAATCACCATTTCACCTCTCGCCCAAAGTCTTCATGAATTTCGATAGATGTTTGTATGTAAGTACAGCAGCGTTGGTGCAGTACCCAGTGCCGCACTTTTTACGAAAACCACACTTCTTCTTTTCCTCGATCTTGATAACCCTTGATGTTATATTGTATGTATATATTGTGATAGTCATCAGTTTTCATTTTAGTCATTCTGTTTTTGTAAAATTACTTAATTTATGTTGATAGCCAAAGCAAACAAACAATAAAATTATGACTTTAATTTGACGTGACATCTAATCGTTGACATTGACAATTAATCAGCCATGCATTCCGTTGTAAGAAATATGTACCAAGGAGAACTTATTTTTAATAATAATAAAATATAAGTTGGATAGGTATATTAAATAAAACATCTTGTTTTAAACAAAAAACATGGTAAATATCCCGTTGTAAATAACTTTTGTGGTAAGTATATTAATTGTTGTAAAAAAGTTTGTGGTCGCGAGGTCTACTGTTCGCAGAAATACTAGTATTATCAATATTTAGAGAAACAGAACGTTGCTTCAAATAAAGCCTTCGTGAATGAATGAAAGAATGCCATTTTTGGTTCTTATCTGTGGATATTATTTAAACCTGAACCTTCTTTGGTAAAGTCAGCTGCAGAGAAATCTCACCCCCTGGCAATGTAAAAATGTATCGCTAGGGGGTGAGATTTCTCTGCAGCTGACTGTACTAACTGATCCTCGAAAAGTCTTCGTTTTGTAATACGAGTAAGAACGCTTTTTGAGCCTGGTACTAGCTTTATTACCGTAACAATCTTAGACCTTTAAGTCTTGGTTTACCAGTACCTAAGCAGTTTTTTGTAATAAGACGGTATAAGTCCACTTAATTTAATTTTATTTATTGTTGACATAATCAACTCATTACAATATTTTTTTATGAGTTGTATTGCAATATGTGGTTAGCTAGCGACCTCGACAATTGATCATATTATTTTTTGCTTGAGCAACCGGCAGCAAGTTCGTCATGCATGCTCCCTTTTTTTTGTGGTGGGAAATTATCAAATATCTTCTCCCGCTCTGGGCGGAGCAGGAAAGCGTGTCAGACTCTTACTGACTAAAACCCAACCGTGTTCCTTCGGTTGCCCTGTTGCCGGGGGCCACGGTACCGTATCGGAGTTTCCCGCGACCCCGGCAGGGAAGAATACAGACCTGATATTATTTTAATGTTGTACCTATCTGACATGTTTTCAAAACCACACACTACATTTAAAAAAGTAGGTAGGTACTTACAGTTGTAAGTTTCAAACTTGAAACGCAATGTTGCTCTGATCGCAGATTGGTGCAACAATAAATTTTCTTCATTCCTGTCCGACACTAGAGGTGACGTGTAGCTACATACTAGCTACCCAAAACGAAGATAGACCAAAAGACTACCGTTATACTGTATAATTACTTAGACATAAGATACTTTACATGACTGAATAAATGAATACATTGTCATCTAGCACCCAAATAATATGGTTTTGCGTAGGTACCTACCTACAGTCGAATTCAAATTAAAGTCAAACAAAGCATTTATTTCAATTAAACCAATTTTGTATTTCACGAAAGTGTGTTTTACATAAATAATCGTAAATTAATCGAATCATTTTGACTGAAAAAAAAAAATTAAATTAATTCATAATTGCCAGTTGATTCTTTGACCAGCACCCTAATTGCGTAATACAACACAATCACAATTTGTTTCGATTTGAAACAGATTTCTAA
Source organism: Agrochola lychnidis (assembly GCA_963680765.1). Classification (NCBI taxonomy): domain Eukaryota; kingdom Metazoa; phylum Arthropoda; class Insecta; order Lepidoptera; family Noctuidae; genus Agrochola; species Agrochola lychnidis. The sequence goes on along the minus strand of OY796868.1, from coordinate 6,952,868 downwards.
TCCATTGCTTCATAAGTTGGAAAAAAAATCTGTTCAACAACGTAAATAACGCAATGAATGTTGTTGAAATGTCAAAATGAAACAAATTTCGCGAAATTGTTTTAAAAAATGAGTTACGCAATTAGGGTACTGGTCTCATTGTAACGACCAAGGAACATGTTGTTTAAACGGAGGGATATATGGCTCTCATAGCTTATCTGCTGAATAAAAATAGACTCGATGTCTGCAGCCCGTCCTCATAGAAAATACGCAAGATATGATACTATGAACTTTAAAAAATAACTTTTTGCTATTTTCTTTGTTAAGGAAAATTGTTTCAGACATGGCTGGGTAATTCCGAAACTGTAAGTATTACCGAGATATACTAAACGGAGTTTCGGGCCGATTATGATGAAAACTTCGTCATAAGATTTATGAAAAATGTATTTTCCTTGCTAGGAATCGAAATCATTGATTAAAAAAAAAAGCAAAAATAATACACTCCACATTATTGCACTGTACGACAGTGTCGCTGATAAGGATCAAATTCCGGAAAGTAATATCGGCACATGACAAAGTAAAGGGAAGGGCGCATTATTTACAAAATACAATTATTTTGCTGAATAAACCCTTTAGGCGCATTATCCGTTTGCAGGTTGACCCTGGCATACAATAACTTTGAGTAGAATAACTCACGTTGTTACTAATTATTTTCCTAAATGCAGACTGCATGTAAATTAATTAAAGCATTTTACTAATTAAAGCATTGTAACGTTTCCTGAACTTATCATTGTAACGTTTCTTGAACTTATATAAATAGGAGATAGTTTGATTTGATATCACTCTCACCGAACTGTCGCTAGAGTTTGGTGTGGACTATTATTAATTATTTTTAAATTAATTTAAAATAATCACGTAAGTATCCAATTCCATGCAAACAAATTTTTATTGTAACTAAAAAAATAATATTTTACTATTTCTGAAAATAAACTATTGTTAGTTTTGTTTTTATGTAAGTCATTAAACTTATTCATATTTACAACTTTTGCAGTCTATTTGGGAGTGACCTTTCCATTTATATACCTTCCGAATTTTCCATTCATTAATCAATTTATTTATTTAAAAAAGGTTCTGTATCTAATGTTTTTAAATATCACAAGACTAGTCATCCATAAATCTTTGTTAAACCCACTCTTCAATATTATAGTCACTACAACCTACATCACCATGACGCCAACCCCGCAAGAGCTAGCCCAACCCCAACCCCGTCCAGAGGCGAAGGGCGAGGTTGCGCCGGCGCTGACACTGGCTGCCGATGGCGAGAGGGTCGTCATCTCCGGCATGTCGGGCATCTACCCCTCCTCTCATCACGTCAAGGAGCTGTCGGAAATTTTGTACAATAAGGTGAGGGTTTGGAAATTGATTCCTGCTGCTTGAAGGTGGACCTTTTTTTTTTTTTTGTGTGGGAAATTATCAAATAACTTCTCCCGCTCTGGGCGGAGTGGGAGGGCGTGTCAGACTCTTCCTGACTAAAACCCACCCGTGTTCCTTTGGTTGCCCTGTTGCCGGGGGCCACGATTTCCCTATTGGTTTTCTTCGAACCCCCGGCAGGCATTGGCTCTAGCGGACCCCGTCAATTCTGCTGACATCTCTTTGAGGCGCGTGTGGAACACAACGCGCCGTCGACCCAGGCTAGGTCCTTATCGGACGGCGAGCTACCCATTGCTCACTGTCCGCAAGCCCGCGCCTACGGTGGCCGGAAATCGGCTCGCAATTCCCGCCCCGGGCGTCTCCTCCTATTGCGGCGGTTAGGGGCGTGAGGGCGCGAAATTTGCCTCTCCCTCACGCGTTCCGCCTCCTCCTTCGCGAGCATTGCCGCTTCGCAGAAGGAGGTGACGGCCTGCCATTTCCTGTCGCTCCGTACCATGGCCTGAACCAGGGCCGGACGCGAGAGATCACCGTCGCCGATCGCCTCTACGAGGACACGGCGTTGCTCCGCCCAAGCCGGGCAGACCTCCACCGTATGCTCCACCGTGTCCTCAGGCCGATCCACACAATGGTGACACCCGGGTGTTTCCTCCCGCCTTATCCTGTACAGGAACCTCCCGAAACAGCCGTGTCCGGTGAGGACCTGCGTCAGGCGGAATTGAAGGTGGACCTTACCATCGGTTTAAAGTAGAAAGCTCTTAACATTAACATTCAGAAACTTATTCTGACAACCAAGTAAAAGGACCGTATACCTACTTATCTAAACATTTTATTTACAAATATTTTACACCATAGACCATCGGCACTACGCAGATCATGTTTTTTTTGGTTTTAGCAGTTTTTCTAGTCGTAACAGTGTTGTCATCGTTTTGGTGCTAATTATATCAGATAATATATCAGAACTACAGTAATCCACTCACTACTTTATCCTCCAGGTGAACCCAGTGACTGCAGAGAACGTGCGCTGGAAAATAAGCCACCCCGAGGCAGCTCCGCACATGGGCACAGTACCAGACCTGGAGCTGTTTGACGGCCAGTTCTTCAAGGTGCACTACCGTCTCGGCAACAACATGGATCCCATGTCCCGTAAAATCCTCGAACAGGCCTACAACGCTATTTATGATGCAGGTAAGATTAATGAGTTGTGGAATGTTGCTGCTGGATCGATTGCATTTCTTATCAATGCTTGGATCACATGAACGTTGCGCTCAATGACTTGGCTAGTTGTCCTTCAGCTTCTTAATTAGATGCCAATTAGCTGGCAAATTTTACCAGATAGCTGCAATATAATATGTATGTCATCAATTAGGTATGGCTCGATGTGAAATTGTACTGACCAGCTTGCTAAACACTTTCAGGATTCAGCTATTATCTCAGCATAAAAACAAAAAAAAAAAAAATCGCCAAGCATTCTTCAATTAAAAAAAACAGAATCGTTAAAATCCGCCTTTTTTTGTAGGTAAAAAAATAGTCAATAAAAGACTAGCAATGGCAGGGATGTTTGCCATTGCTCCCGCATGGTTACTCTAGTGTGTGTGGCGGTCATGACAGCTAACGGTTTCTCGAAGGATTACTTTTTTCGTGTTTTGATTTAATTTGCGGAAATTTCGAGATTTACTCATGAAAACATTAGTTATGTATACAGTGGTTGGAGTGTGAAAGAATTGAGGAATAAACTTCGAAATAGAAACTCAGAAGAATTTGGAAAAAGGAAGACTTTTTTAACATTTGCCTACAGTTACTTCAAGACGAAGTCGAGGCGGCTCTTAAACAGCTTAAAAATTGAAAAGCCCTATAGACCACATTCACACAGTGCAGAAAATTATATAGAAGTCCGATGAGTATAATCGGCCACTGTGTCTTGCTTTTGTGGACTATGTGAAGGCTTTTGACTCTATCGAGACCTGGTCTATTTTGGATTCTCTGCAGCGATGCCAAGTCGACTGGCAATACATCCAAGTGCTGAGATGTCTTTATGAAAACGTGACAATGATCGTCCAAATTCAGGATCGGCGAACTAAACATATCCCCCTGCGTCGAGGGGTGAGACAAGGGGACGTAATTTCCCCGAAATTGTTCTATAACGCATTGGAGGATGTGTTTAAGACGCTGAACTGGGAAGGGTGTGGCATTAACATCAACGGCGAGTACATCACACACTTGAGATTTGCAGGATGACATCGTCATACTGGCCGAATCGCTGCATGACTTGCAGCAGATGCTAGACGGCCTAGTTAATTCTTCTGTACGCATTGGTCTCCAGATGAACTTGGACAAAACCCAGGTTACGTTCAACGAATACGTCACTCCGGTGCCGATTGCTGTCAATGGCGGTGCTCTCGAGGTTGTTCGAGAATACGCTTACCTCGGGCAAACTCTGCAGTTCGGTAAGAACAACTTTGAGAGGGAGACTAACAGAAGAATTCAGCTGGGCTGGGCAGCATTTGGGAAACTTCATCGAGTCTTCTCGTCGCGTATTCTACAGAGCCTAAAAACGAAGGTCTTCAATCAGTGCGTCCTGCCTGTTATGAACTACGGAGCCAAAATGTGGATACTCACGGTACAGCTGGTCTATAAATTCAAGGTTGCTCAGCGAGTCATGGAGTGGGCTATGCTTGGAGTCTCTCTGAGAGATCGAATCCGGAACGAGGTGAATCGGCAGAGAACCAAAGTTTTCGACATAGCTCACAGAATAAGCAGGCTGAAGTGGCAGTGGGCCGGCCATATCAGCCGTAGAACTTATGACCGTTGGGGAACACTTGTTCTTGAGTGGAGACCGCAAATCGGTAAACGTAAGGTAGGACGCCCTCAGGCTAGGTGGAGCGACGATCTTCGCAGTGTAGCTGGGAGCAGCTGGATGAGAGTTGCCGAGAATCGAGCTGAATGGCGTGCAATTGGAGAGGCTTGTGTCCAGCAGTGGACTGCTATAGGCTGATGATGATGATGACTCACAAAAGTAAAACCAATAAATAGTTCGATACGTCGATCTCACCTAGGGAATAGGGATCACGTAACTTCCGTACGATGCTGGAGAGTCGGTTCACAGGGAATTTAACAAGTTTTGGGAGAGATTTAAAATTAATCTCATCGAAGATTCATCATACTCAAGTCGCTTAAAAAATGCTGCAGTTACATTTACTTCGCAACATTTGTAATAAATGATAGATGTATATTTCTTAGAGGCTACACACACACGTGGGTATATATACATACATACATATATAAACACTTTTATACTTGAATATATTGCGCTGTCTAATGCACAAGTTGGTTCAATCACGTGAAAATGCAAAAATTGAGATATTTTCAAAACGAAATCAGCTAGGATTTTAATTCAAAGCGATATTTCATCAGAAAAGCATTACAAACACTTGGAGACATTCAGTTTACGTTGCCATTTTAGGTCAACTTGAAGTTGCTTCAGGAGCAGTGTGCTAAGTTGAAGTAAATGTACGCCAAAAAAAAATAATTGGCCACAATTCGATAAACAGTTTTGGAGAAATGCGTGGACAAACGCGTAGTTAACTCACCCGATAAATATAAGCTTATATCATTGTTTAAATCGTTCAATTTAAAATGTATATCTAATGAAGCGACTAGAATAACAGCAACCTCAGCTTCATGCATTGACAATATATTTACTAATTGTAAAATACAAGACTCATCCTTAATTAGTGGCGTTAGATCTGACCATACTGGTCAACTTGTATCATTTAATTTAGATAAAAGTTACACCTAGATAAAACCATTGAATTAAGACTTCTCACTAAAAATAAATTGAAAATGTTTAATAATAATGTTCTTAGCAATCTCTCAACTGCTAGTTTTGATTGACAAGACCCCAATATAAACCACGGTACATTCTTTTCTACAGTATGCCATGAATTCAATAAAGCGTGTCCAGTAAAAAAAGTAACAATCAATACTAAATCAACATTTAATGAATGGGCCACTGCTGGCATTAGAAAAAGCAGAGATATTTTGTATAATTTGTACAACGAGAAGTCTGATCCAGCTAGAAGTCTTGACCTCTGATCCAGCCCTTCATAATTATGTTAAAAACTATTCTAAGATATTTAAACAAGTCTGCGCCCAAGCTAAATCAAAATTAATAAGTAACAAAATAAGTATTTCTAACAAAAAATAAAAGCTGTGTGGCAGGTAATTAATAAAGAAACTGGAAACACAAAACAGCGAGGTCAGAATGAATTGTCTTAAAAAATTGAGAATAAAACTATTTCAAATAAGTTTAAAGTTGCTAAGACGCTAGAAAAGTTCTTTACCAACATCCCAATAGAGGTTACGAAATCTCTCCCCTCATAATCTATAGAAGCTGAATCCCTTTTAAAAGAAAATTTCAGTAAGGACATTCCAAGTTTTGAATTCAAGCCCATTTCTATTGTCATAATTAAAAAAGCATTTAAAAGTCTTAACATAAAAACACCGAAGACTTATAGGGGATTTCCGTAAGGGTTCTTGGGGATATCATTGACACAATTTCCCCTGTCCTAACAAGCATAATTATTTAATCAATGTTCAGATAGCGGTACGTTTCCTGATTTAATGAAACATAGCAAAGTAGTACCAATTTTCAAATCGGGTAGTAAGAGTGATCCCTGAAATTATAGACCTATATCTGTGTTACCAGCATTGAGTAAAATATATGAAAAAATAATGCTAGACCAGATGTTGTCACATTTTAATTTAAATGGAATTTTACATAGTCACCAGTTTGGTTTCACGAAAGGCAGTTCGATGACTGACGCAGGAGTATAACTCATCAGTCACATTTTGGAATCCTGGGAGAAGTCCCAGGATGCAATTGGCATTTTCTGTGACCTCTCAAAAGTGTTTGACTGCGTTGACCAGAAAACACTAACCTGTAAATTACACCACTACGGAATTCGTGGACAAGCTGCTGATCTTGTTTTTTCCTATCTATCAAACAAGCAGCAAAAAGTAAATGTTAACGGGGCGACGTGCTCGGGGTCTCTAGTTAAGATGGGCGTGCCTCAAGGATCTTCTTGGCCCTTTCCTATTTCTAGTTTGTATTAATGACCTTCCTTACATGATGGCTAATATATCGGATATAATTCTATTCGCTGATGATACTTCTCTTACCTATGTTTAAAATAGATAGAAAAGATACGGATGTCTTACATGTCAACGATAGTCTGGCAATTCTTTCCAAATGGTTCGCAGCTAATAATCTTTTACTTAATGCAAACAAAACTAAATGTCTTAAGTTCTCATTACCAATTGTACCTCAAGTAGGTCTCAATTTAAAACTTGATGGCAGAAACCAGATGCTATTACGGAAATTGTGTTTCTAGGAATTACTCTAGATTCAAGATTGCAATGGGGCGCCCACATTAGAGCTCTTTCAGGTAGATTAAGTTCAGCTGCATATGCGGTACGAAAAATAAGGCAGTTAACTGACGTAGCCATAGCAAGGTTAGTATACTTTGCTTATTTCCACAGTATTATGTCTTATGGCGTTTTGCTTTGGGGATCGGCAGCTGACGTAGATTCAATTTTCATTTTACAGAAGAGGGCAATTCGCGCGATCTACAAAATGAGTCCTCGTGAGTCCCTTAGAAATAAATTCAAAGAAATTGATATACTGACTCAGCCTTCTCTTTATATCTTAGAAAGTATTTTGTATGTTCGCAAAAACCAAGGACTTTTCAAAATGAGAAGCGATTTCCATAATATAAATACACGTAGTAAACATGAAATTGTGATACCCAAATTTAGATTAACTAAAACTAGTAAGTCATTTCTTATAAACGGTATCCGCTTTTATAACAAGTTGTCAAAGTCTGTTACAAAACTAAGCGATTGAAAGTTCAAAACCACATCAAACGTGTCCTTATCAAAAAAGCAGATAAGATTAAAGACTACGTTGAAGACAAGAAAGTTTGGCAATAATTCCTTCTGCACATGTGGCTTCCCTGGTACCTCATTAACGGCATAACAATGTAAATGTCTATTAACTGCTCCCAAATCTCAATGATTATTTTATTTTACTTTTTTTACATACTTCATTGACATAATATTTTCATTATTTGACATTTTATACCTACAATTTTCTATATTTTTTCTAATCAAATTAGTTTTGTTACAGCTGTAGGTCCTTATTTTTATTATTTTGTTTATCTTTTATATAGATTCTTTTCTTTTAGATTTTGTGAATATAGAACGTTGTAGGCTGTAGACTTGTGGACCATTTTCTATGTTATTAAGTACCTGGTACTTGTTGATAGGCCTACACTGTCCTCCTATACCTATTAACACTGTAATTTGAAAACATTGTAGAAACCATTTATTTTACAAAGAATAACCTTGGAGTTTCTTGCCGGCTCTTCTCCATAGGAAGCAATCAATTGGAACCGTGCACCTAGCGTTTCATAAGTGCCCTTGTAGGTTTATGTCAAATAAAATATTTTTATTTTGATTTTGAACTGTCAAACATTGGTTATTTCTTTGAAGCGACAAAGTTTTCAACAAAATTAATTATTTTTCTTGAAACAAAAATGCCTCAGTGTTGTGTATAGATAGGCAATCTACCCACTGGGTCACCGGGTTTAAATCCAGGTGGGTTTTTATCGGGTGTTTTGGGTATAATTGACTTTAAACCCGAATCGGGTGCAAATGATTTTTGTATTAAAAAAATTACTTAACTTTTCTTGCTGTAAGGGCTCGTGGCTTTAAAAGTAATAACAGCCGCACGGGCCAATCGATGAGGTTAAGCTACGCTTGCTGCGGTCAGTCGTGGATGGGTGACCATCTCAACAAAATGAGGCATAGTCCGGGCATACCCCGTGCCTCGGAAAGCACGTTTAGTTAAGCCGTTGGTCCCGGCTGTCATTTTTGGATCTTTGACAGTCGTTACGGGTCGTCAGAAGCTCGAAATTCTGACAACTAGTCTTAACACTAGTAGTAACCAGTTACTGGGGAACACGATACCCCTTGGTAAGACTGGTAGTAGTATGGGCTGTGGAAGTTAGATAGGCAGTCGCTTCATGTAAAATACTGGTATTCAGCTGAAGTTGACCCCAACATAGTTGGGAAAAGGCTAGGCAGATTTATATTTTTTACTTGTTGTTCAATAATCGTACGGAAGAGACGTAATCCCTATTCACTAGGTGAGATCGACGTATCGAACTATTTATTGGTTTTACTTTTTCGATTTAGATAAAAATTTGATAACTTTCCGTAAAGCCATTGAGAGTACTGGTGTCTTCTCGCAGACGATAAAAATACATGTTATATTAGATCACTTGAAGGATGCTATTATAAAACTAGATGGAGATGGTTTGGGATTGTGGTCGGAGCAGGCTGGAGAGTCGATTTACAGGGAATTTAACAAGTTTTGGGAGAGATTTAAAATTAATCTTATCGAAGATTCATCGTACTCAAGTCGCTTAAAAAATGCTGCAGTGACATTTACTTCGCAACATTTGTAATAAATAAAAGATGTATATTTCTTAGAGGCTGTCCATAAATTACGTAATCACTTTTATACGTAAATTGGGTCAAATTTACGTATAAAAGTGATTACGTAATTTATGGACGGAACGGAATAGTGGAATAGGCCTACAGGGGATACCACTTTAAAAAAAAACACGTCGCGATATTTTACACACACACACGTAGGTATAATATATATATATATACATACATATATAAACACTTTTACACTTGATTATATTGCGCTGTCTAATGCACAAGTTGGTTCAATCACGTGGAAATGCAAAAATTGAGAGATTTTCAAACCGAAATCAGCTAGGATTTTAATTCAAAGCGATATTTAATCAGAAAAGCATTACAAACACTTGGAGACATTCAGTTTACGTTGCCATTTTAGGTCAACTTGAAGTTGCTTCAGGAGCAGTGTTTTAGGGAACAATGCAAGTTTCATCAAAATCGGTTCAGTAGTTTTCAAGATATGGACTAATACGTGTAAGTGAGATGGCCTGGCTTATTGATACGAGCTACGGGTCAAAGGAAAACATCTCAAAACCTTGGTCAACTTCTAGTGCATGTAAAAAAAAAACAAAAAAAAAAGAATGATCGAAACCAAACTGTCCTCACGGTACAAATCCGCGGCGAGAACTAAAAATTAATAACAAGATTGTTACTCAATGGCAAACTAGATGGAATTGAGACTAAATTGCTACGTAAACGCAGCATTTCTTGGTATGCTCGTATATCGTGTGGTTGTTTCAAAAGTTTGTTGGGATCTAACTCATCTATAGCAAGGCCATCAAGCTTTTTAACCCTACTCAAAGCAACATAAGCTTGATTGACCCTTTGTAAATAACCTTTTGCCTAAATTTACGACTGCAGTTTCGAGTGTTGTACCCTGTAACTTATACAGAACTAGCGGACCTCACGCGGTTTCACCCGCGTAGTTCCCGTTCCCGTGGGAGTACGGGGATAAATATAGCCTATGTTACTCGCTGATAATGTAGCTATCTATTGCTGAAACAATTTTTTAAATTGGTCCAGTAGTTTTTAAGTTTATTCGTTACATACAAAAATATGAAAATACAAATCTTTCCTCTTTATAATATTAGTATAGATAAGTTTTTATCCAGTCCGCATACTTTAACCCGTGAATTTACTCATCATTATGAACAACTTTTACTATGGGACCAAACGAGAAATCGCGAAAAAAAAATCAGATCTTCCCTACATTTTGATGAGTTATGCGAACATAAATGTAGAGAACAGCAGATTTTATTTTTCAGTAAAGTCTCGTGTTATAGTTGGCGCACTAGATAAAACTTACCCTTTAAACAGGTACAGCCCAGGTAACATGCGTTGTTCCACGTCACCGTAACTACGTTACTTACTAGAAACAAATATTCCAGTTTAAACTTAAAACTAAAAATTACGAAATGCCTTCAATTCCGTAAACAGGGATACCTTGTTGACAGAAGTTCAAAAAGAAATACCCAAAATTTACAGTTTTCTCTACCAATGTTACAGGCATCCTTCTAAATTACTTTATAAAGACAACCTTTTGGAATCAGCCGTCGGATGTCAACAGTGTGACCCTCTTGGGCCAGTCATTTTTAATTTGGCAATAAATCCAATTATTCGACAACTAAATTCTAAATTCAACGTATGGTATTTGGATGACGGAACCCTAGGAGGCGATGTAGACACAGTTTTAAAAGATTTAACTTTTTTAAAAGAAAAATTCAGTTCCATTGGCCTCGAACTTAACCTTTCAAAATGTGAAATTTATCTTCCCCAGACGACTGACAGACAGACTACCATAGCGAAATTTAATACTATAGCACCAAATATCAAAATTACGGAAAGAAACTCTCTTCACCTCCTAGGGTCCCCAATTTTTGATGAATCCTTTCCAACGTTCATTGAGGAGAAAATCCAAAATTTCAACGATGTCTCGGAAAGACTTTTCAAAATTAATATCCATTCGGCCTTCACACTCATTCGATACTGCTGTTTTGGACCAAAATTTACTTATAGCCTCCGTTCCTCCCACCTATGGAAGCATCCACAACTTTTAGAAAAAGTAGACCAAATTATTAGAAACACTTTAACTTCAATCCTAAATGTGGCCCTGGACGACCGAGCGTGGCAGTAAGCTACACTCCCCATTCGCCTGGGCGGTCTCGGCGTCCGCAAAATTTCAAGTATAAGTTTACCGGCGTTCCTCTCCTCGGTCCACAGTACCAATGAATTAACTAGGAACATTTTATCTTCCTCACTGGCCGATTTTGAGGTACCGTGCCTGACCGAAGCGTTGAACGCTTGGAAAATGGCTTGTCCCAATACGGCTCTGCCCGACAACCCCTCTTCCCAGAGACGATGGGACGTGCCGCTCTGCAGTATTATACGGAACACCCTGTTAAACATGTCACCTAATACAGTTGAGCGCGCCCGTCTGCTGGCTGTGGGAGAATGGGAGTCAGGCTTGTGGCTTCAGGCGCTCCCGTCATCCACCATAGGCACTATGATGGATGACTCATCGTTTCGGCTCGCTACGTGTCTCCGCTTGGGTGCACCTTGTGTTGCTCCGCATCGGTGTCATTGCGGTGAAGCTGTCGACAGTCTCGGGCACCATGGCCTGTCCTGCTGCAGGAGCGCAGGTCCCATAGCACGGCACGCCAGCATCAACGACATTATTCGTCGAGCCCTTGCCACCGCCGGTGTACCAGCGGTATTAGAACCAAACGGCTTGGTACGTGACGATGGGAAGAGACCAGACGGGATGACGTTGTTGCCTTGGAAGATGGGTAGGCCTCTGGTGTGGGATGCAACCTGTGTCGACACCCTTGCGCCATCTCATGTTCCTAGCACAGCGGGCTGTGCTGGCGCCGCTGCTGCGGCTGCTGAGACCTTCAAGCGGCGCAAATACTGTAACCTTATTGGTAACTACAGTTTTGAGCCGTTTGGGGTCGAAACGCTCGGATCATGGGGCCCGAGTGCGCGTCTCCTTTTTAAGGAAATTTCTCGCCGACTGGTTGACACTTCACGTGACCAGAGGGCTGGCTCGTTCTTTGGCCAAAGAATTAGTATTGCCATTCAACGTGGCAATGCTGCCAGTCTTCTGGACACGTTTCCGGATGACAGCGATGCGGACGAATACTTCGACGCCTAAGTGTCGTTTTGTTTTTATTATTTTTATTTATACAGATAGTTAGTTAGTCTTTTAATTTAGTACCTAATGTAAATAGTTAGATTAATCTTTTTTATCTTTATATGTTAATTAATGTAACTGGTTTAACAAAATTACGAAATAAAAAGTAATTAAAAAAAATTAAATCGACTTCAAAATTAAATTAACTCAAAATGATGAAATAACATTTTTATAATATACACAAAATTAACCAACAAAACGAAATCAAAAGTAGGTACGAAACAAATTAGGGGCCTACAATTTTTTTTGAGGTCGGTGCCAGCCCTTAAGAAGGACACGGTGGAGGTCTGCCCGGCTTGGGCGGAGCATCGTCGTGTCCTCGTGGAGGCGATCGGCGGCGGTGATCTCTCGCGTCCGGCCCTGATTCGGGCCATCTTACGGAGCGAGAGGAAATGGGAGGCCGTCACCTCCTTCTGCGAAGCAGTAATGCTTGCGAAGGAGGAGACGGAATGCGTGAGGGAGAGGCAAAATTCGCGCCCCCACGTCCCTAACCGCCGCAGGAGGAGACGCCCTGGGCGTCGCGAATCACGAGCCGATTTCCGGCCACCGTAGGCGCGGGCTTGCAGACGGTGTTCTAAATCTAAATAATACATCTATAGTGAGTACCTGCATATAAAACGATGCCATGTAGAGATTTTTCTAAAACAATAACAAAAACGTATGTTCCTACATCTACCTACATAAAAAATTTGGTTGATATGTAAAATATCTTTTAGCTACGTTTTATAACGGATATATCGTTTCTATTTTGATCATGTTTTATTTTCGATGGCTTATTGCTGGCACCACGGAGCAAACACATTTGCTCCGTGGCTGGCACCGACCTCAAAAGAAATTGTAGGCCCCTAATTTGTTTCGTACCTACTTTTGATTTCGATTTGTTGGTTAATTTCGTGTATATTATAAAAATATTATTGCGTCTTTCATTTTCTTCTTCATCAAGCGCGACAGCTATGAGAGCCAATTCGTGGACCAAGCGACGTCCACTCGTTGAGCACGCGGCGTTCACTCGTTGACCGCGCGGAGTCCACTGGTTGACTGCGCGACGTTTATTGGTGAAAACGCGGCGTCCACCCGTGGACCACCTGTCGACAACGAGTGGACGCCGTGCGACGAGGCGGTGTGGGGTGGGTGCCGGGTGGCTCTAATGAGCTGTGACCTTAAAAGACTAGCCATGAATAAATCACGTTCTATTAAATAACTTAATATTTTTAGCTCGGTTAGTCTATTTTAGTTATTTCCATAGGGTTATGTCCTATGGTATTCTGCTGTGTGGCAAAGCCGCTGACTTTCAAAATATATTTGTTCTTCAAAAAGAGCTGTTCGAGCAATTTACCAGCTACGTGCCAGAGTTTCTATGAGATTTTTTTAAAGATGTTGGTATTCTCACGGTGGCATCACAATTCATTTTCGCCAACATCTTATATATTAGGCAAAATATACACTTAAACACTAAAAACAGTGATATTCACAATGTTAACACTAGAAATAAGGACAAACTACTAGCTCCCTTTCACCGGCTTCATAAGGTTCATAAGTCATTCGTTGGGCTTGGTACCTTTTATAACAAGCTACCCTCTTCTTTGCTAGATTTGCCTTTTAATGCATTTAAAAATAAAGTAAAATCCAACCTTTGTTCAAGGCATACTATTGTATCAACGACTACTTAAATGATAAGAATGGTTGGTCGCTGTGATTAACTCAAGACAATGTTTATGTTCTTTCTCCAAAATTAGCTTACCTACTGACAGTTTATATGAGTTTATACAATTGTTTATTTTATTTGAATTTATGAGTCAATTTTTTATTTATTTTTTAGGAGTCAATTTTTTTTTATAGTTGACATAATCTAATCATTACAATGTTTTTGTTATGAGTTGTATTGCAAATTGTGGCCTACAATTGATCATATTATTTTTTGCCTGAGCAACCGGCAGCAAGTTCGTCATGCTCCCTTAGATGTCAATGCTTGCGATAGTGTCGGGGATCGGGTTGCCTCCTTCCCTCAAATATGGCGAGGGGGTCGTGAACGGGTGCTGCTTGTAGTGACTGGTCGTCTTGCTGATCATGGTTTTGTTATTGTTACTAGTAATTAACTGTTCATTTATTTTACCTCGTAGTTTATCATTTATAACTTCCAATTACAGCTTTATGTAAGCGGGCACGCTTTTTATGCCTGTAGGCTTTTATTTAGTTATTTAGTTCTGTTTACGTTTAGTTTTTATTATTTTTTAATTCTGCTTGAGTATAGTTCGCGATATTTTTGGTTGGTATATTGGCGTATGCTAGCTGACATATGGCCAATAATTTATACTTAATTAAAATAATGTTTTGTGTTGCATAATAATTTTGCATACTATTATAGTATCATTTTTTTTTCTAACTTGAACAGACAGCCGTTCCCAGCTAAAGGCACTAGGAAGTGGTGAAGGGTGGGCGTTTTTGGGGGACTGTTTTATGTAATTTTGACGCTCGAAAAGTGCTGATTCTCAGCCTAGTTTGAATAAATGACATTTGAATTTGGATTGAATTTGAATTTTGTTGTCCATAGGAGTGAATCCCGAGCACTTATCTGGTAAAAAAGTAGGTGTGTTCGTCGGATCCTGTTTCTCTGAAGCTGAAAAAGCGACCTTCTATGACGCTACCTCTAGAACAGGCTTGGGTGTAACTGGGTAAGAAATAATTTCCTTAATTTATAAACATCATGTTTGTTTGTCCCGAACAGGCAGGGACCTCCACATTTCTCAAGTTATGTGAGTGCAAGTGATATGAAAATTTCCCATATAGTAGGGGTAAGTTGATGTTTGCCTTTAACATTAACTGTGCTGAGCTCCAAATCAGCATCCTAATTGCATAACACGCTTTCAATCACAATGCCTGAGATATATTTCTCGACAGCTTGTGAAGCCAAGTCAGAGTCCATGGGTGGCATAAAAACTCTGACAACAGGTTAGTCACTAGCCACACGAAAAAGAAAGGAAGGAATCACAATCCAAAGGATTTTGAAGGACATTCCTAATCCATTGACGTTTGAAAAATACGTCTGCTCAACAACATACATGACCAGTAAATAATTTTATGTCTTTGAAATAACCTAACGAATGTTGTTGAACAGTCAAAGTGAAAGGCAATGTCAATGTGAGTGTGTTACCCAATTACCCTGCATAGGTAATTCCAGATACCTGAAAGAGAAACAATAACTGTTTTAATGACCCAAAGATCGAATCCTGGACTCCTGGAGTTGCTCTTGCTACCACTAGATTAGTCGACTGCATAATATACATGCAGCGTGCCTGTATGTCATTGGTTATAATATCATTTATTTTTTAGATGCTGTAAGGCAATGTTCGCCAACCGCGTTTCCTATTGGCTGAACGCGAAGGGTCCTTCGATGGCGATCGATGAGGCGTGCTGTAGTTCCACCGCGGCGCTGGAGCAGGCATACCTCGCTATGAGTCGAGGTGAATGCGAGGCAGCCGTCGTTGGAGGCTGCTACTTGTGTCTGCATCCACAGTCTTCTGTGCACTACGGAAGGTGAACACAAATTTATGAAAATAATTCTGATAATATTCTCATATTTTATAAACATACCATCTGTTGGATTCGTTTAAGTCGAGGGCTCAAAAATCCATTTAAATTTTGTAATAGCATCTTGACTTTTGATGGATAGTCAGATACACAAAAGAGATATTATTATGGCTCGATTTTTCTCCTCATCGTCATCATTTCAGAAGAAAGACGTCCACTGCTGGACATAGGCCTCCCAAAGTAATAGTACGAATTTTTCTACTATGAGACATTGACAAAAAGAAACGGGTTTCCGACTTTGAGTAATTTTCGTTATCATCATGAGCCCAAAAAATCCAATAACATACTTATTTTCGTTTTTTATGTGCAGGATCATAACCCAGGCGATGGATGGTAAAACGAAGTCCTTTGATCAGAATGCCAATGGCTGCGTCAAATCGGAAGCCGTTAATGTTCTGTTTCTGCAGAAGGCTAAAGATGCATTGAGGTAAGTTTTATAAAGTATTAATGCCACTATTTTTCAGAGTGCGAAAGAGACGAAGCTATACATGACTGATTACACCATCCTTTTTTCGCAATCTTGATGATCCTTATTTCTGATCAAAGTTAATAAACACTTGCTTTCAATAAAATAATGTAAAATATGTAGGTGCTTCCATCTACTTGTTACAAAAAGCTTTTTATCTCTTAGTTTTATATTTCGTGTAATCTACAGGATCTACGCAGATTTAATGCACGTGAAGACGGAATATACCGGCTTGCTAACGGGAGAAACGGGGCCTCAATATGGATACTTCAGGAATCCTGACAAGACTGTTAACTTTTTGACCAAATTCTATGAGGAAGCGAGGGTCCCACCGCATGTTGTGGAATATGTCGAAGCTTTTGGTTCAGGTATACATTTTTGACTTGATAGTTTATGAAAGGAACATAAGATCACACCTATATAAGTAAATGAGGGATATTTATACACTTTGATTACTCTAGAATTTTTAAATTCCCATGTAATACGGAGCTTATTACCATTAAATCGGCACAAATCCAGCTCCGGGCTGCCACAAACTTACCCAGGACTCCACGATCATGATTAGTATACCAAAGAGGCAGTCATTAACAAACAATATTTTTGTGAAAATAATAGTTACAATAAATAAAATAATAATAAGTTTAGTGTACTAATAGAAACACATAAGTTAGTCATACACTAAACTTAATTGTACAAGTGGTGGTCAAAATCAGGTAGATCAGCCGGCACCTGAACTAACTAAAAAGATACTTGTATCTCAGGAGCCAAAAGCTGTAGTTATTGTACCTATTACATAATTTCGTTACAGGTACGCCTGATGCTGACAAAGCGGAACTGGATGCCATTGAAAGGGTGTTCTGTGAGGGAAAAGAAGACACACTCTTAGTTGGTAGCGTCATTTCCAACATTGGATACGGAGAAGCTGCATCGGGTATATCCGCTATAACGAAGGTAACCTTTATATGGGTCATCATTATTATCATCTAAACAATTTTTATATTATTATTTAAAGTCGCATTTCGTGAGTTTCCGCGACGAATTTTGATGCGTTTTTAACCATCATTTAGAGAATTTATTCGGGAAGGTTTAGGTGTGTCTATAATACACAAAATGTCTAGGGATCAAGTACATGTTTTAACTATAAAAAATATCCAATTAATATTCACCAAATCTAGTCTTCCAAACTGGCTTCTTATTTTAATTCCTATAGTTAATTGATTCAGGCGTGACCTTGCGGAAATCCATTATAAAATACAATAGACGTGGATATATTTAGTAACCTGTTCCGCTTATCTATTTCTAAAGAGCCATAAAAAACTCCTGAAATAAATCGACACGTGTTTCACCTCTCAACGAGGCATCCTCAGGATGACGATGGACTTGTTGCGAACTCGAACACGGCGTGTTGCCACACCGAGCGCTGAGTGCAGACTGTGTCAGTCTCGTTGAGAGGTGAAACACGTGTCGATTTATTTCAGGAGTTTTTTATGGCTCTTTAGAAATAGATAAGCGGAACAGGTTACTAAATATATCCACGTCTATTGTATTTTTTTTTAATTCCTATGTTAACAAGTTATCCCCATATTTTGTAAAATAAAAAATAAATGTAATTTTTGCAAATTGTGGGAAATTAATTAACCTAAGTTATTGTCATCAATTAAATGGCAAAAAAGGCAAAACTGAGGATTTTTAATTTTTTATTGTAAAGATAAAAAAATAAGAATAATCTGTGTGTCCACCATTGACTCGAATCTCACATTCACAGCGATTTGGCATGCTTAAAATCAGTTCTTCAAAAACACCTTGAGGAATGGCCGCCCAGGTTCTTTCTAATAAGTCAAAAAGTTGTTGTGACGTATGCACGGCATCCATATTCGGCAGATCTCTTTTTTGGAGCCTATCCCATGCATGCTCAATTGGGTTGAGGTCTAGCGATTGGGCAGACTACGATAGAACGTTGATGCGAGCATCGGCAAGAGTGCATGTAACGACTCTAGCCGTGTGTGAACGTGCGTTGTCGTGCATTAGTCGAAACGAATCACCCAACCGGCTTCGCAAAGGTATGATCACGTCTGTAACAATCTTCTCCGCATAAATCTAAGCATTGAGGTTGCCCCTGATCCAAATGAGATCGGTTCTTCCACCGATCTAAATATCAGCCCAAACCATTATTATACCCCCTCTATATTATGAATTAACTTCTTCACAAAATTTCAAGCATTCCGAGGTCCTCCAAAATCGAGTACGTTTTGTATCCGGCGTCATACCGAAACGAGATTCATCAGAAAAGTAAACACAACGCCAGTCTTGTTCCTCCCAATTTCTGTGTTCGCAACCCCATTGTAAACGGGCCCTACGATTGCAGGGCGCTATAGGTGGAACTCTCAGCGGCCTTTGAGAACGCAGACCCACTTCACGTAAACGATTTCGGATGGTTTGGTCGCTTATTTATCAGCAAGGTTAAAGAGCTGTGGAGCCTCGTAGCCAACATCATGGCGGTCATGGTACGATTCCGTCGAGCAGTATTTTAGATGTACTGGTCCTGTCTGCGAGTAGTGATGAGAGATCGTCCTCCATGTCGCTCGGCCACGCAGCCCGTGATACGATAGCGTGTCCAGAGGTGGCTTATGACGCTCTGTGTAGTGCCAAGAGCAACAGCCACAGTACGTCGGTATCCTGAGTGACAGTTGATTTTATATTTTTAACTTCAAAAAAAGGAGGAGGTTTTCAGTTCGTCGGATTTATTTTTATTTTTATGAATGTTCCCCGAATTCTCGAAGACGGCTGTACCGATTTGAAAAATTATTTTTCTGTTTGAAAGGGTATACTTTCAAGTTAGTCCCATTGTCATTTGGTTACAATCTGATGATAGGATCTTGGAGAAATTGAGGGAAATCTTCAAATATTATAGCCACATCTATAGTAATTTGGGTATTTTTGATGAGCAGTTGACATTAGGCTATTGTAACTTAGATGAATTACAAACCAACCCACTAAAAAGTGAAAAAAAAAAAACTTTTTTCCGAAAAATACAAACTTCCAAACTACAAAGTGAAAAATAACTTTAATTTCGGAAATCGGTGTCTTTGGATTATCAAGTTAGTTTTTTGACACCGACTTCTTAGACTTTTTGGAAAAAGTTTAAAACAAATAAAAAAAAAATATTCAAATAGTGAAATTCACTAAAATTAATCAATAACGATACAAAAAAGTTAAAATAATAATCCTCAACTGCGGCGAAACTCTAAAACGTACTTGATCCCTAGACACTTTTGATGTGTGTATATGAATGTACAATACATTTATATTAAACGTACTTGTACATAAGTCATCACTGCGTATAGTATTCGGGAGCGTGCACTCATTTGTTTTGAATGAATTCCTTAAAAAAGATTTTTCGTGGATTCTCGTCCCAATAATTCTACTTTCGAAGTAGATTCCCTGATTTAGTTATTCAGTTTTTTCGATATCAACAGGTGTTACTAGGCTACCATCGCGGTGAGATAGCCGCCAACCTGCACTGCAACAATCCGCGGCAGGACGTGGTAGCAATGCGCGAGGGGCGCATGCGCGTCGTCACTGAGCACCAGAGCTTCCGTCGCTCCTACGTCGCCGTTAACGGCATGTCCATCACTGGCGTCAACTCTCACGTGCTGCTGCATGGACACTATAAGCCCAAGGTATATACAACGTGATAATATGCAAGAATTAATTTTCCTGTTCATTACCATCTCAGCCCGGTATCAATCAATACTGGGTATATGAAATATAGCTCACCTTTTGTTTCTGCTAGTCTTCATAATATTTTACATCCCTCGTTCTGGTTTTACTTGAAACCGGTAATGTCATAATAATAATAATATAATCAATCCAACGTGTTTTCCGAGTTCCCAGGTTTCTTTGAGCCGACCTTGGCCACCATTCGGTCAAAACCATTCGGTTACTGCATCGGCCATTACCACGTCCTTTTGCTGATGCTTGCTACAAAATGTTTGATAACACTTGGTTATTTTTTAACGTGAAACATCTTCCATTTTTTCCAGGATCTGTCACGTTACAATAGTAGTATTGCACATCTCGTGACTATATCTGCGAGACAGGACACTACTGTGCAGAAAATATTTGACAACTTAAAGTCACGCCCGATAGATGCCGAGGAGTTGGCTTTGTTGCACAACATTCACCAGACGAGCATCCCAGGACATTTGGGCAGAGGATTCATCATTTTAAGTAAGTGTGACGATAATCTTAAGCTATTTACTGCTAGATATAACTAAATAAAAAAATAAAAATAAAAACGTGTGGCACTCGGGGATTGCCGCGGTAAAGCTATTGCATAGCATTTGTAACCTCCATACTTCCTATTTGTCAACGCTACACTTGGGATGATGACGTGATGACATAAAACAAAAATTACGTTCCCATGACAACATCACGTTGTCATGGGAACCGTCATTACATGGTAGGCGGAGTGGGGGGTGTTAGGTTTTATTTTCGTTACGTTACGGAATTTCTTGATTCGGTCGCCGCGCTCAAAGCCCGCGATAAAAGCTATGCAATAGCTTAAAAAAAAACCTTACAGTAACACCTATGAGGTTTTTACACTTAGAGTATTTATGAAAAATATTTTTAAGTATTTTGTGTGTTATTAGAGAAATAAAAATCTTAACCTTCTATTGTAAGTAGTGTGTGTTAGTATCTTCAATGTTTATGTTTCCTCTACGTAAGGAACGCCTGAGGCGGTAAAAGCCTCCTCCAATTGTTTTCATTTGTCCCGTAGTCTGCCTATTCTTGCCCAAAATTTACCAGATATTTTCTCAATTCCGTCCTCCCACTTTTTGAAAGGTCTATCTCTCTTTCTTTTCTTATTTCTGGAGGTCCAATTTGTCACGACCTGGGCCCATCGTTGTGGTTTTAGCATCTTAATGTGGCCTGCCCATCTCTATTTATGTTTAAGTATCTGCTTAATCTGATTTTGTTTTTTTCAACGTAGTTTTCACTCGGTCTACGTTCAAGTCCTCTTTGGCACGTTTTTATCTTGTTTCGCTGAATTTAACATTTCGACTTGCTGATTCTTGCATTCTAGAGGTATTAGGATAAGTAGGGAAAGACTGTTCGAGCTGTATGGTCTTAAGTCTTACATTATTACTGAAACTTTCAACAAGTATGTTGCTACATATTCCAAATTTTTTAGAAATACTTGCAAGAAAGCTAAAGCTCTGTATATTAGCAACAAGATTAAATCAGCAGAAAATAAAATAAAAACAGTTTGGAAAGTTATAAATAATGAAACTAATAGGAAAAAAGTACGAAACACTGAGTAAATATTGGAGACTTCACGTGGTGCCATTAGCTCTAACTATTTGTAGATAATTTATTTGTCAAACGCATGTTTGACAAATAAATTATCTTTATCTCTAGATAAAGATAATTTATTTGTCAAACATGCGTTTACATACAAATCGAGCATGCAACATCTTAAATAGGTAAAAAGTCCGTACATGTTTTGCCCGACGAGGCGTACAATTTTTTTATATAACAAACAAATAATTACTTCAATAAACCAAAGACTAAAGACTGGTTCACTAACATTCATTAATACATTTTACGAGAATAATAAAACTATAGAAATAATAATATAAAAAAAAAGTAAAGTAAGTATCTGTCAAAAAGTATCTGTCAAAAAGTCATATTATAATAGCACTTGTCTGTTAATAGATTTCGAATCTTGTTTTTAAATTGATTAGTTGTCATAGCTCTATATGACTGTGGTAGTTTGTTGTATATTTTCGGGGCCATACAGAAAAAGCTTTTCCCCATGAGGGCAGTTTTTGCTGAGTGCAAGCAAAGTTGGCTATTGTCACGTCTGTTGCGCGGAAAAGTGTCAGATTGTCGTGGAAAGAGTTGGGGGTTAGATTTAATAAACGATGCTACTTCAAAAATATATAGAGATGGTAAAGTTAGTAATTTGTATTTTTTAAACAATGGTCTGCAGCTTTCTGTCGATTGTAATTTAAACATAGCCCGAATACACCTCTTTTGGGCTTTAAACGCTATTTCCTTGTTCGTAGAGTTACCCCAAAATATGATACCATACCGCAAAATTGATGCTACTAATCCATGATAGGCTGTCACCAAAGCATCTGGGTTAAGTTCTGCGGACAGTTTGTACAAGACATACGCGGACGAGCTCAGTTTTTTGCTTATATATTCAATGTGCGCTTTCCAGTTCAATTTTGCGTCTATCATTACACCAAGAAATTTCGTATCGTCGACTTTATTTAATACTGTGCCATTGTAGAGGGCTTCAATGTCAATATCAGCATGTGCCCGTTGACTAAAATGCATTATCATCGTCTTATCTAAATTAATTTTAAGATTATTCCTATCTAACCATGATATTATTGACGTCAAAGTTCCATTAATGTCATATTCATAAACATCCTTATTATTACATCTTATAGTCACTGTGCTGTCATCTGAAAATAGGGTCATGGGGTAGTTAATAGCATCAGGCAGGTCATTGATATATAGGATAAATAATAGTGATCCAAGCACGCTCCCTTGTGGGACACCGTAAATAGGCGTTCGTTCGCCAGATATGTAAACTTCCTCTCTTTTTGTTTTAATATTTTATTATATTATTTATTATTATTTTATATTTTTTTGTTATTTCTATGTACTGTTTTCTGTTAATTAGGTAAGACTCTATAAGGTTAAGTATGTTTCCTCTTATGCCATATGCCTCTAATTTCTGCAGTAGAACGTTATGGTCTACATAGTCAAAAGCTTGCGTCATATCACAGTAAATAGCGCATACTGGGATTCTAACGTCCATATCTATCATTACCTTATGCAAGAAGTCATATATTGCCATATTAGTTGTCCTGTTTTTCCTAAATCCCTTTTGATCATCGATTAAAATGTGTTTCTTAGAAGTAGCGCAAGAATTTGTTCATTTCTTTACTAATATACCATGTAAAACGACGGAAGCTTTAAATTCCTCACCCGATGTCTCAATTAATTTATTAAGAGTGAACGTTCCAGGCTGCCCAGTTGAATTTCAATTTAAACATATAAACTCTATGATAGTTATAAAAGCTTTTCGGCAAATTAAAATCAAATTGACCGAAGATCTATGGGGATTATCTATCAAAGTTTGTACATCCATAATTGAGACTATAGCACCGTACTTAGGTTTAATATTTAATTTGTGTGTGGATCAAGGAGTCTTCCCGGATTTAATTAAATACAGTAAAGTTATACCACTTTTTAAATCTGGGGACAGTAAAGACACTAACAATTATAGACCAGTATCTGTGCTGCCGGTATTCAGCAAGGTTTTCGAAAAGGTAATGCTCAATCAAATGCTTAATCATTTTAACGCCAACCAAATCTTGCACGATCAGCAATATGGTTTCACCAAAGGACGTTGTACAACTGACGCCGGTGTCACCTTATTAAAACACATATTTACAGCGTGGGAGGAGGCCCAGGATGCCATAGGAATTTTTTGTGACCTCTCCAAGGCATTTGACTGCGTGAGTCATGAAACCTTGCTCTTGAAACTTGAGCATTACGGACTAGGTAAACTTGCACTCAGTTTAGTAAAAACTTATTTAAATGATAGACAGCAGCAGGTTCAAGTAAATGGTGTTCATTCAATCGGTTTAAAAGTAAAAATGGGCGTTCCACAAGGCTCGATATTGGGTCCTTTCCTCTTTTTAGTATATATTAATGATCGGGCGTTCTGTAGTTTCTGCCTACCCCTATGGGAAGAAGGCGTGAGTTTATGTATGTGTGTATGTATTAATGATCTACCCCATTTATTAAAAAACCAACCACAAATGGTGTTATTTGCTGACGACAGTTCCTTAATTTTTAAGATAAATAGACGTGCATCAAATCTTGACGACGTAAATAACGAACTACTGCAGATCCAAAATTGGTTCACTGCTAATAATTTAGTATTCAAATTCAAATTCAAAATAATTTATTTCAGGAATACACCCATATGAAATTCACGACAGATTACAAATTCAATTAATTAATACAATTTATACATTATTATAAAACAATCAAAAATACAAAAAAATAATAGAAAAGTATTATTTTAGCTGGAATATTAATTGCCATATACGAAGAAATAATTAACCTCGTATATGGCCCTCAATATTCCATTGTCAGATTTATGTATTCGGTCCATAAAGGTCCATATTAAATGGGAAAAAAACTAAATACGTAAGATTTGCTTTACCAAATGTTAAAAGTAGTGATTGTGACATAGTATTGAATAAGGAGAAACTAGAATTTGTCGATAAAACTGTTTTCTTGGGGATCACGCTCGATTCATGGCTGCAATGGGGTCCTCATTTAACATCTCTTGCAGGACGGCTAAGTTCAGCAGCATATGCTGTGAGAAAAATCCATCAATTTACTGATGTAGATACCGCGAGGCTAGTCTATTTCAGTTACTTTCATAGTATCATGTCTTACGGTATTTTACTATGGGGACGGGCTGCAGATATTGAGTCTATATATCGTCTTCGCAGACGCGATTCTCTAAGGGAAATTTTTAAAGATATTAACATCATGACGGTACCTTGTCAATATATCTATGAAAACATCATGTACGTAAGGAAAAATCAAAGTCTTTTCAGCAAAAGAGGTGATAGACACAATTATAGGACTAGAAATAGGGACCAATTAGTTCAACCGGGTTTCAGATTGGCTAAAGTAGACTCATCCTTCATGGGGTGCTGTTTAAAATGTTATAATAAAATACCTTCCCACATACTCCAACTGAACGAAACGAAATTTAAATCATGTATAAAACGCACACTATGCTGCCAAGCATATTATAAGTTGGGGGATTACATCACTGATAAAAATGCTTGGCTCAGCGCTGGTCCAGCTCCACAAGGGCGCATAAACTAATTGATTAGCATTCAAAAGTATTGTTGCAGCTGCTGAAGATTGTAAAACTATCTTTCCCTTGTATAAATTCAATCTCTTTGTATTGTATAATTGCATATCACATGTGTGAGCACTGTAACTATGTTGTACATTCCATAAAGCTACCATTTACTGGGTACGTCTTTCATTGACTTGAATGTGCCCTGGCGGCTGAGAGTATGTCATGCTCACTCAAATGTCTCGCTGATGGTGGCGTGTGTGTTGGATCATTAAGTTCCATTCAAAATGGTTGAGCTAAATGGTGCTGATCCATGCGTCATGTTCGTGAACGGGCGCCGTCAGTAGGGACTGTTCATCTCTTAGCTGCCACGGTTTATTTAAAAAAAAAAATTTTGAATTGTTATTATATTTTTATTACGGACGTTTTTAACGAGCACGTCTTTCTACATTGTTCTCACATGTATAAGTTCAAAACGAGAGATGTAACCAATATTTTGTAACAATATTTTGATTTAAAAGAGTGTCCGTGGAGTTTCTTGCCCGTTCTTTTCCATAGGTACCTACTACGCTTTGGAATGGGCAACTAGCTTCATTTTTCTGACTGACCGACCCCTTGACAATTCAAAAGTACCTGTAATTGGTTTATTTGAAATAAATGCTTTGAGTTTGAGTTAGGGTACAGGTTTCCTTGTATTCCATTGAAATTGTCAGTGTGTTAACCAAAATCTGGTTTGTTTAATTTTTCTAGAGACCGACGAAGAACAGAATACAGTGAGTCTATGTGAGAAGGCTGAGTACTTCGACGACGCTCGGCGGCCGCTGTGGTTCGTGTACAGCGGGATGGGCTCGCAGTGGGCTGGTATGGGCGCGCAACTCATGTGCATACCGATCTTCGCTGCTGCTATAGAACGGTAAGTGAATTTTTAAACTAAGCTTTAACTGATTATCTCTTGGTACATGTTTCTTTCTTCCTGAGCAAAAATTTTGCAAAATACCGTTCTAAATTTTATTTACTGTCAACAAAATTAATCAAATGATTTAATAATTATGTTTGAATTCTAGGTGCCGACAAACTTTGGAACCAAAAGGAATCGATATTGTCCATATAATTACATCGCCCGATAAGACAATATTTAACAACATTCTTCACTCGTTCGTTGGAATAGCTGCTATTCAAATAGGACTCACTGATGTGCTTTGGGAACTCGGATTGGTGCCTGATGGCATTATTGGTAATACTAAGTCATTTCAGTTCAATCAAAGCGTCATTCAGTACAGACACCAATTGGCCCTCATCCTCATATTATTATAATTTCTGTGGACTCCTGAACAAACCTTCAAGTAAATCCTATTTCACAATAACGCTTTTACAGGTCACAGTGTGGGCGAGCTGGGATGCGCGTACGCCGACGGCTGTTTGACAGCAGAAGAGATGATACTGTCGGCGTACAGCCGCGGCCTGGTGTCACTGGAGACTCCATTTATTCGAGGATCCATGGCTGCTATTGGTCTAGGATATGAACAGGTAAAAATGTGTTTAATGTTGTATGTTCATGTTTTACAAAGATTTTGATCATGTGAAAATGGGAACTTCTTGTCTAAGGGGCAAGGGGCCTCAGATTCCAGTACTACAAAAAAAGTGCAAGTTTTACTTGCGCAAAAATGTTTGCTTTAGTGTCTACTGATCTGTGCTTCTTCTGAACAATACTTTTCGTGATTTAACAAGAGATTCATACCATAATTTTATCCACAGATTTCAAAAATGTGTCCTCCCGAGATCGAAGTTGCTTGTCACAATGGGCCTGAGTCTAGTACCATTTCGGGACCTGCAGATATCATGAAGAAATTCGTCGCAGAGTTGACAGCTAAGGGCGTATTCGCTAAGGAAGTTCCATGCTCCAACATCGCCTACCACTCACGTTATATTGCTGATGCTGGTAAGCAATATTACTCTTCTATATCTATTCTGGTCTGTGTGACCGTTTCAATGGATTTTGATGCAGCTTTCACTAACACTTAGATAATTTATTCTGGAAGCTTTAAGTGATGAGTATAATATATTAATATTTTACTTGGATATACCGCAGAAACTTCGGTGTTTTGACATGTCACCGATTTCACCCGTGTGAAGCATAGCCGGGTCACTAGTATTCTGATACAACCAGGTAATATAATTATATGTCTTTAATTCAATAAATTGAACAATTTAATAACAGGTCCCGGCTTGCTGAAGTATTTGAGCGAAGTAATAAAGACACCGAAGGCTCGAAGTGAACGCTGGGTTTCGACTTCGGTGCCGATAGATAGATGGGAGGAGCCCCTGGCTAAGTACTCGTCGGCTGAGTACCACACTAATAACCTTTTGGTGAGAAGTCACAATATATAATTATAAATTTTATGAAACACTAAAATATCAAGTGGTAATTGGTCTTTTGCGCCTATGAACTAACTCTTTTCTGTTTCCTACTTGATATGAACCATCATTATTTTCTGATCCACCAGTTTATTTTTATGATTTTCTTCATTGCGTGTTGTTGAATAGGTAATTTCTTTAGGACTTACCAAGCTTCATTATTGCGACGCTTTTCAGAATTCAACAATAAATAAAATACGTATAGGCATCGATTTGATTTACATCAATGCGTATAGGTACAATAACTTGTACTTGGTACAATTTTTAATTCAAAATGTCCAAAATTTATGGTATTGATTAGGTTCTACTTCTGATTCTTCGAGACTAGCGTCTTTTTTTCCTATAAAAACAGGCAATCCTGTTGCAGTCTTAATCAAATATGGAAATTCAAAATCATAAAAATAAAAATTGAAGGCCAGCTTGAAAAGGTAAACCCTTAGCTTGAAACCGCAGAGATCACGCTGCAATAGGTATACATTTCGTATTTCCTGAGGTCATTGATATTCCCTTTTTCCTCAGAACCCGGTGCTATTCGAGGAGACTTTGAAACATATACCCTCCAACGCGGTGCTAGTGGAGGTCGCTCCTCATGGTCTATTGCAAGCTATCCTGAAGCGATCCCTTCCTGCCGATTGTAGGAACATAGCATTGACTAGGCGGGCTCATCCTGATAATACATATCTACTGCTTGAAGCGGTTGGCAAGTACGTAACAAAAATGATGTTTATGATTTACTTTCAACTAACGTCATCGTCATCGTCTGCCTAGCCTTTTCACAAATATGTTGGGGTCGGCTTTCAGTCTAACCGGATGCAGTTAAATACCAATGTTTTACATGACTTCGACTTCCGTGTTTTTGTTTGGTTTATTTGCCTGAGTAGTTTTGGTTCATTCAAAACCTACTTTTCTACCCACGATGATGAGTTTATAATTAAGAGCACCGTACGAGTTCGAAACTAGCACACGTAACCGAATACCATTTTTTTTTTCGATCCTTGTTTTTGCTATTTACAGATTATACATGGAGGGATACCACCCAAAGGTCCAAATCCTATACCCTAAAATAGAGATGCCGGTATCCACTGGGACGCCATTCCTTTCCCATCTGATCGAGTGGGCCCATGGAGACAAATGGTGAGTGAAATTACTTTTTACCATTGCCACTCGAAAAAGTGCATTTGCTTCCTCGATAACAGTGAATAAAACTCTCTTTTACTCATTGAGTGAATAAAAACATTTAGAATTTGGAACAAGCACGAATAATAAGAATTATAAACAGAAACCGGCTAAGTGCGTGTCGGACCACGCACAATGAAGGGTTAATAGTTGGGATAAATTTATCCCAAAAACAAACTTAACATTGTAGTCGTAAACCATGTTCTCCGATACATCTATATACGTCATGGTCAATTCTCCAACTGCAAATGAAAGGTTGTATACTGAAAAAAATTATTGTGTAATAAAACTATCGAACTTTTTCCTTTATATGTGATGTGAGACCTTGCTTTCTGCCAAATTTCATGATTCTAGATCAACGGGAAATTCCCTGTATGTTTTGATTTATTTGTGTCAAAATATGACGCATATTTTTTTATAGCTTCAAGGGACCATAGACCTACATATTTCATGATAATTTCAATTTGATACCTCCACGCGTTCTGGAGAAAAAAGGTCTTGACAAACTGACAGACAGACGGACGGACAACGAAGTGATCCGTTTTTTCCCTTTAAGGTACGGAAAATGTGCTAATAAAATGTGCTGTGTGTGTGTGTTGAAAGTACCTACTGGCTGGCTAAATGGAACAATGCCATAGAGCTATACAATTAAATTTAACAAAAATATTCCGCCAATTTTAGTTCTATTCTGTCTGTCATTGTGGTTGTTTTATGTCATTGGAAAATCTTTTAACATAATTATAATAAAACTTTTTACAAAAAAAAAAAACAACCGACCTCCAAAAAAAAAACACTACAAAGTGAAAAATAACTTTAATTTCGGAAGTCGGTGTCTTGTGTTTTGTATTTTCGTTTTTTGCCACCGACTTCCGAAATTAAAGTTATTTTTAACTTTGTAGTGTTTTTTTTGGAGGTCGGTTGTTTTTTTTTGTTTAAAGTTTTTATTTTTCACTTTTCAGTTGTGGTACCTACCCCACACACATTCGAATACCACTACCTGCTACCAGTGACAGAAACTTATCATATCATCTACATAGCAAGTGGGAAAAAAATACGTATTTTGTAGCTGACTCAAAAACTATCAAAGCAAAGTTAATAAAATTTATATGGGACCAATTCGAAAGCACACCCTTACAAACAAAAAAATAATTTTCAAAATCGGTCCACAATTGACGGAGAAATCGGTGGACATACATAAAAAAAAAAACAAACATAAGCGACGAACATATAACCTCCTCCTTTTTGGAAGTCGGTTAAAAACTAGCTTTTGCCCGCGGCTTCGCCCGCGTGGATGTCAGAAAATATCCCACAGGAACGTGCTACCGGGATTCTGAGTATCCTATGTCCTAACCCAGGTCATGGCTTATCCGTATGCCTTTCATCTAAATCCGTTCAGCCGTTACGGCATGAAAGGTAACAGTGCAGATAATAAATCTTTTGGGTTCCGTACCTCAAAATGAAAAATTGAAACACTTAAAGGATGACTCCGTTGTCTGTCAAGACCCTTTTTCTGAGGAACGCGTGGAGGCATCAAGTTGAAATAGATATCAAAAATTTAGATCTACGGTCTCTTGGAGCTGTAACGAAAATCAAACTTCCAAGCCAACACAATAAAAATACGGCCATTTATGCCGCATATTTTGACACTCGCAAATAAATCAGTCTATTTGGTATTTCCAGTTGACCCAGTAGCATGAAGTTTGGCGAGAAGTAAGGTCAAGTGAAGAGGAAAAAAAATTTCCAAGTAAAGAGGAAAGTAATTTTCCAAGTAAAGAGGAAAATAATTTTATTTATTTATTTATTTAAGGATTACCAACGAGTTACATTAAAAATTATCTTTTACAATAGTAAAACTTAGTTTTATAACATTATCCTGTAACGCACACTCAATTACAGGTAAACACAGCTTACACATTATCGAGTACTTAGTGCTCTGAATACATAATTTAAATTAAATTAAGAATTAAAAAAAAACAATATACATGCCATTATAAAAGTTTAAAATTACACGAATACAATACAGTAAAACCAAGCATTAACTTGATTATCAATATTATGTCTTAATGAATCAAAATTAAAAAAATTAAAATATTTAAAAAATTGTAAATAAAAAGTAAAAAGTAGAATTATAAATTAAATTAAATTTGATATAAATTAAATTAAATTTGATATAAATTAAATTAAATTAAAAGTATACGTTATAAGTCATAAGTCATTTATTCATTTGTTTAACATAGGTGTACAATAGTAATGGTATTTAAAGATAAAAAGTTCGCTATGTTATACCAGAGGGCGTACAAATGTTTGTAATTGAGTAATTATTGAATTAAATAAGCCTGAATAATAAAAAAACAATTATAAAAAACCACACATTTCATAATACAAATTAATTAATAATAAATAGCAATAGAAATCAATGTAAAAATAAAAAAATCAAAATACAAATGTCAATACAGTGCATGACAACACACAGACTGAAAACAAATAATAAGGCTATGTCATTAAACAATACTAAAGTTAACATACAAAAACTGATGTCAATAATACTAATGTCAATAAATAAAATTTATGTCAAGGATTACAATACATTTTATTTTCTTAGCATGTCATCATTCTGTCATTAAATTTTTGTCTGTTATAAATTCCGAAATACTGTAATATGCTTTGTTCACAAGTAAGGACTTTAGGCGTGACTTAAGGTCTTTATTATTTAATGATTGGAATGATAAGTCAAATGTCCTCTAACCGAAAGTGCTTATATAATTTGTTTTTAAAAGTGTTGACACTGTCATGATTGATATCGATTTCAGCTTTGCGGCATAAAGCATTATACAATTTGGTAGCTCTCGTAAGGGGAGAGTTGTCACCTAAATTGGTTTTGTGAAAAGATTGTCTGAAAAGATTGTAGGTATGTGACCGTGGTAACCTGCTAGGAACATTAATGCATATTTTAGATAGTAGGTCAGTATTTAGTTTAGATGTCAGTAATTTTCCTCTTTACTTGACCTTACTTTACCCTGTATGCGACCACCGGGCAGTTTAACAGCACATGAGCTGCTGTCTCGTCGTCCTTCACGCAGGCTCTGCACAGCTGACTGTCTGTGACTCCTATGATATAGAGGTGTTTATTAAATGACCCATGGCCAGTTACAGCTGCTGTAACTGTACGCAGCTGCTGTTTCGTTAGTCGGAGAACCTGTTTCGTGAGGCGGTCATCAACTATAGGGAGTGCCTCCTTGGCCTGTCTGGACTCACCGTGGTCCAACCATAGTTTGTGATGTTGGTCCCTGGTTCGTTTCCTTACGAGAGTGCGTAGGTACCCGAAGGGGAGTGGCGCGATGGGTTCATGCCCCACTGGTGCCAAGGTGGCAAGTTCATCGGCTGCGTCCTTGCCCCGCGAACCGCTGTGTCCTTTGATCCATTGAATGGTTATATTATTGAGGCTACCCACCTGGTTAAGGCGCTGGTGGCACTCGTATATCAGCTCAGAGTCAACAATGTTACTGTTTAGCGCTTGCAGAACAGCCATGCTGTCTGAGAGTATTCGTATCGAGTGGTCCTTAACGTCCCTGGCCATGATGGCTGAAGCGGCAAGAGATACACACATGCATTTGGCCTGGAACACTGTGTTATGTACTCCCAATGGTGTGGCTATGTGTATGTTTAAGTCCTCCGAGAAGATTCTAGCACCTGTGCTACTACCTGTTTTGGATCCATCGGTGAAGATACGTAGCTCTGCGGGGCGCAAACCCTCGCATCGGTGATTCTCGTGAAGTTGGATCCTGTATTTTTTATCAAAGACAAATTGTTTGGGTACCCGGTCATTTATGGGTTTCGTAATAGGGAATTCATTCTTGAGTCCCTCAAGCAGCGCGGTGTGTTGCGTGTCTCTCTTACCCCAGAGATTAATTGCATTAATTAAGTGTCTTGAAGTAACAATTAGTCTGTATTTCATTACTCTATTAAAAGTTGTTTTCAATTGAAAAGTTAAGTTTGGCCTTCAATCTACATTTGGAAATTCGGGCAGCCGAGCAAGCACAGCTTTGAGACGGAACCCTCAGGTCGCAAGTCCTACTCACACTTGTCAGGTTTTTTTAAATAAATAAAACAGTTTTATTCCGCCGATCGCCTCCACGAAGACACACTTCGTGGAGGCGATCGGCGGCGGTGATCTCTCGCGATCGGCCCTTGTATAAGCCATGGAACGGAGCGAGAGGGGTATGGCAGACCGTCACCTCCTTCTGCAAAGCAGTAATGCTCGCGAAGGAGGAGGCGGAACGCGTGAGGGAGAGGCAAATTTCGCGCCCTCACGCCCCTAACCGCCGCAGGAGATGCCCTGGGCGTCGGGAGTACCAGGCCGATTCCCGGCTACCATAGGCGCGGGCTTGCGGACGGTGAGCAATGGGTAGCTCGCCGTCCGATAAGGACCAGGGGGTCTACCACCAACTCATAAAGCAGTATTATTTTAATATTACTTCAGTGTGGGAAAGAGATGAAGCTTTACAGGACGTATAGCTCCATCTCTTTCTCCCACTGAAGTTATTTAAAATAATACAGTTTATGAGGTGGTGGTAGGCCCCCAGGCCCGGGTCGACGGCGTGTTGTGTTCCACGCGCGCCTCAAAGAGATGTCAGTGGAACTTACGGGGTCCGCTAGGGCCGATGCCTGCCGGGGTCGCGGGAAAGTCCGAAAGGGAAACCGTGGCCCCTGGCAACATACAGTCAACTGAAGGAACAAGAGTGGGTTTTAGTCAGTAGGAGTCTGACACGCCCGCCCGCTCCGCCCAGAGCGGGAGAAGTTATTTGATAATTTCCCGCCCAAAAAAAAGTAAGTAGGTAACCACTGCATATTTGAATGTTTTTTTTTCAGGACTTTGCCTATCTATAATACTGCTACCAGGAGGAAGGGTGCAGCTTGCACCTACACCATATCATTGTACGATAAGGAACATAAGCATCTAAAAGGACATGTTATCAGAGGTATGTACTTAGCCTAATAAAAAACTGCGTAATATGTATCTTGATAACCTAGGTATTGACATTTTTGTTTTTTATTACAAGCTTTATATTAGGGATCCCTTCTTTTCGCATAATATTCTTTTTCCTAATAAACTTTGGCATAACGATTTTGGCATAATTTGTTTTGCCATAATAATACTTTGCCATATTTTTTTTTGGCATACAGTTTATGTTGGCATAATTATCTTGAAGGCTAATTTGTTTTGGCATAAATTTAATTCGCATAACGTTACGAGGCCTAATGACTATTAGCATAATAATATTTAGGCATACAATTAATAGAAATAACGGAAATAAATTTGAGTTAATTTTACGTATTTATTTTATATTTTCATGCAAATGATTTATTACATACTTAATACATTATGTAACTTAACTATGTATTTTTATTTTAGGTGTATATTTTTAGCAATTGCTTGTAAATATGCAAGTTTCGAAGTATATTCATCTTTTTTCTAATAATTTTAGTAAAAATTAAAGTATTGTCTTAAAAAATAATTATGTTGTGACAGAACCGAATTGCTGCAAAACCGACTCCACGTAGTCTTGTCTGCCCTACCCTAGAGTGTAATTTAAAATCGCGTAGGCGCGTAGGGGCGAGGCGGCCCGCGGGCTGAGGAGCAGGCGGCTGGGAGGGAGCCGAAGCTGCGGTGGTGAGCGAAAGCCATCTGCGACGATTAGTACGCGTGGGGCCGCCGGAGGCCCGCAGCGCCGGAGCCGTGACAGAAACCATGCCTGCTGCATGCTGCATGCTTGCTTGCATGCTGTATGCTTGCTTGCATGCTGCATGCTTGCTTGCATGCTGCATGCTTGCTTGCATGCTGCATGCTTGCTTGCATGCCTGATGTATATGTTTTAATATCATTATGCGTAAATAAATGTATACTTGTGAATGTTATGCTTAACAAAGTTATGCTTTAGAATGTTATGCTTAATAAATTTATGCTTTAGAATATTATGCTTAATCATTATTATGATTAGAGAAATTATGCGCAAAAAATTATACGTAAGCTGTTTATGCGTAAATAATATTATGCGAAAATATAATTAGGACAAACAAAAGTATGCCAACTTATATTAGGTCTTAAAATTTTATGCAAATGGATAGGGAACCATTAAATTATGATAGTCCGTTCTTATAGCATGACTTGGATAGTGCAACTTTGTTGGCTTCACACCATGACTTGTGTACATGCGTTGTATGTTGCGTATGGTATGCGTTGGATTTGTATTTACAAGTACCTTTTAAGTGAAGGTAATAGAACAGATATTTAAACAAATTGTAATGCTTTTTAAAAATAAGCTTTTAATCAACTAAAAAGTACAAAATAAAACTTACGTAAACATAGAACTTTAATATTTTCTTAAAAGCTTGAGGCGTGAACGTCCTTTTTATCCTTTAAGATAAGCCTTGATCAATCTTTAAGTTCTATGTTTACGTAAGTTTAATTTTTTACTTTTAGTTCATAAAAAGCTTGTATTTAAAAAGGTTTTTACTTAAATTTTTTACGTTAGCTAAGATGATGGGCGGAAAAAACTGAACAGCTTTGGCTGTATTAATTTTGCAGTATCAAAGGAGTCACTGTCCATTGCAATAAGGAATTATACTATTTATCCTGTAAAGCTTCATCTCTCTCAATCACTGGAACAATAATGCACTAACATGCAGATCATACGGTCTTTGTTCTTTTTGTACTGGTCAGTGGTGATTAATTTCTCACGATTTCTCTAGGTAAAACGGTATATCCGTTCGCATCATCCCTGGTGGCTGTTTGGGATACCCTGGCTATGACTTTAGGTGTTCCCAAGAAGCAACTGTCTGTGGAGTTCCGCGACGTTCACTTGTACGCACAACCTGTGATGAACACACAGAGTCAACTTAAACTAAGAGTTGCATTGCAAAGAGGAACTGGATGTTTTGAGGTATGTGCTGAAACTTTTGTGACCTTACTTGATCTATCCAAACCCCTAATTGCTCCAGACCATGGAATTATTATGTAAGACAGTCACATGAAACATGGCAATGGACATACGATGACTCTGGCATTGCTAATTTCAATAGGCGGTGATCACTTACCATCCCGTGACTTTGCTATTGCATCATGTGACATTAGTTAATTCTTCTTTCCAGTATTAAAGCAAGACTATTATAAGTATTCAATTCCACAGGTATTTGATGATAAAATTAAAGTAGCAACAGGCGTGATCGCTGTTTTGAAACGGAACGGTAAAAAAGACAAAATACAACTTAAGGAATCCCAAGATCTGAACCTCACTGCTGAAGATATTTACGACTTGTTGCGTGAACGAGACTACTTGTACAGGTAAGGATGATTTATTAGGATAATTACTTTTTTATATGTGAGTTTAGAGTGCAGCAGTGGGCTATAAAGCAATCCATGTAAGAGAACAGTCTGAAAGACAGAATCCGGATCTAGTTATATACGATGAAGATAAAAAACAAAAAAAATTCGCTGGAAAATCTATAAATGGACTTTCTATCACTTGGTGAATCGTATTGATGTTGCAAAGAACTTTGAAAGAAAGGAAATCCAGAGGATTAAAAAGATCGATAGCTTCTCAATAAGACCCGAGCCCATGACTCAATTTTCAGATTCCACGAGTGCATTCAATCGACCTTAGAAAGATAAATCAAATGATATTTAACCTCCACAGTGGTGAGTTCCGCACTATTGAAGCCTCTAGCGCTTCCCTGAATGAAGCATTGCTGGTGTGGCGCGATAACTGGGTCACGTTTATCGACGGCTTGCTGCAGCTGAACATGCTGCGACAACCACACGATGGAGTTACCCTGCCCACACACATCAGGAGAATCTCTGTGGATGTGGAGAAGCATCCTAAGAAGAAAATAACCACGAAAGAGGACAAAGCTTTGTATATGGCTGAAGTATTAGAGGAACATGATTTCGTAAGGTAAGCCAAAACATTGGTTAATACATGATCATTTGGTAAACCACGTCTTACTTAAGTATGGTATTTATTATTGATACTTTATTATTTTTTGCCACCATATTCAGGTGTGGGGGTTTAATGATGGAAAATGTAAGATATCGCAATTTACCAGCTATTCATAAAACAAACATGGCGTTACAAACACTGAAGTTCGTTTCTAATTTCCAAGAAGACCAACAAGTAAGTGGGACCTTTAAGAATAGAATAGAATAGTTCTTTATTTGCACAGAAAGTAGGTACAGGTTACAGATGTTAAGTTTAAAAATGATCCTTTTACTAACTACCTTAACTAAGGCATGCAAACAGTTTATGTTAAAATGACAATTAACATGAACTTCCAAAAATTGTGTTAATATTTAGATAATCAATAAAGGTGTGACGCTAAATAAATGTATGTTCTTACTTTCTTCTTTTCTTTCTTGAATTATAACGAATTTAAAAAAATTGTGTTGTTGTTTGGATGATGAATAAAGATGAAATGGGTGGAAAGAGTGTGACGTCTGAGATGACCCCAAATAGAATAAGGTTTGGATGATGATCATTTGAATAAAATTATGAACATAGTTGATAACATGTGTCATTTTGATTACTAGGTTTCAACTTCACTACAAATTTTCATGCAAATGGTTGCCGAAAATGTTAACAAAGACTCTATCAAAGTTGTTGGTATCACAAACAACCAAATGAAAGGATCTGTCTTTGAAGAAATGAAGAACATTCGATCCTGTGTTTATGGCGTTAACGTTAGTTATGAGGAATTCAATCTGGTAGACTTGAATTCAACGAAGAATAGCCACTCGATTAAAAAAGCGGACCTTGCCATCGTCCGTAACCTTTCCACCGATAATAACGTAAGACAGTGTTTTTTAAAAAAAATCTTAGTCAATTAATTTGAAATAGTGATATTATTGTAATTTAAAAATCCACAGATGTGTCAACTGCTACATTTTGCGCTACAACGAGACTCCTTCATAGTGAGCGAAGAAGACGATTTGTACGGAGGTCGCATTCGGCCGACTTCTCTGTATCGACAACTATCAGCTCACAGCAACGCTAGCTCGCGCTTGGACCTGGTGCGCTGGCGGCCAACTAAGATGGCCTTACCCACTACAGTCATTACAGTGCGCGCGCATCTCGACTTCTCCCTCCTCACCGCCGCCCGCACCAACCTCTCTCCCTGCCATCGCCTGCTCATCGTGGCCCCCTATCCAGCTCCCTCTGCCCTCAAACAATTAGTACAACGTTGGAGGAAAGACGTCCAACGTAACAATGTTCACCTATTAATAGTCAATAATGAAGAAGGCAACAATTTCTTCTCGGACGATCTACCGGATATCGATCTAGCGTTCACTGTTTTGGATCATGTAAGTGTGATGAACATTGTTGATATTCAAATAGACCAATAAGTACAGTATCTAGGCGTTATTTGGCAAATCAAGTTTTAGATAAGTTCGGCTTTGTAGAACTTCTTTTATCGCATTACCTATGCGATCTTCGTGAAGGATACTCTCTTTCAAGAAGTTAATTTGCCATGTACTTCAGTTTCAACTTCAACATTTTTTATTAACAATACCTAACGTTTAATTTTAGGGTAAATGGGGTGGAGAGTATTACGTGCCAGTACGGGATAGTGAGAAAGTGAGCAGCAATGTGACGTTACAAAGCGCACAAGTAGGAGATTTGAATTCTTTGGAGTGGGTCGATGCTGCTGAGACATATGGCGCTGGAGTACCAGTGAAGGTACGTACACTTATTGTAAATGATAAAATAGATCATTATTAACTTAATTTAATTTCAATTAGAGACCTTGGAGTGGACACCAGACCTGACTGATTAAGATTGTAAATATGTCCCTAATATAAAATTAATCACAAGTACCTTTGAATTTTCAGGTCCATTACGTTGGATTATCCAACACTGACATTAAAAAAGCAATTGGAAAAATAACATCAAAACATGAAGGAGAAAACAATTACGGCATGGATTTCAGTGGGACAACAGAGAGGTAATGAAATGTTTAGTATAGGGTGATGTAGAAAAGCTGAGGTCAACATTACATAGGAAAAGAAGTCTTCAGGCCTTATATTGTTTTTGCCAGAGTCGCGCCACATTCGTTTTCATTCGATTCTTTTTCTTAGCCCATCGACGGCAATAAAAAAGTTGTCCGGAAAGATCAAATATAATGTTTGCTCATAATTCAGCCACGCAAACTCCGTTCGCTGACGCAGTCACAAGATCTTTAAGTGCACTTGACTTGTTATCAATCAATTGTAAAAAGCGATCAAGAACCTTTGATGTGTTATGTTACAGCGGCGAGCGCGTGATGGGGCTGGTGCGCGGCGGCGCGGCCGGCAGCGTGGTGCGCGCGCAGCCGGAGCTGCTGTGGCCGGTGCCGGCGCACTGGAGCCTGGAGGACGCCGCCACCGTGCCGCTCGCCTACGCACACGCACTCTACTGTCTCGTGAGTTTACACTCAAGATACTTCAACAATTATTTTACCATCAAATGTTAACTGATCCCACCATATCCCTTCTACCAGACGTCTAGACGTACTGCAGGGTACCTACCGCACTTGGTTGATATCCCGACAGTACCTCTTGTTGGGGTATCAACTCTGCGCTACTACTCCACACGTATAATTTCTCTCCGCAAAGCCAAAGTGTGAAACCCTCTGCCAGTGGCTGTGTTCCCTACGACTATGCCTATAATATTTCAGCTTTCAAAGTAAGAATAAAGATAGATCTTCTGAGTTCACTCGTTCTATCGTAAATTTCATCCATTTCTTCTCAGGGGAAAAAATCAAGCAGGCCATGTAATAAAAAAAACTAACATTAAAAATTCTGATTTGTTTTAGGGAATCAAATATGGCAAGAAGTTGAAGTCTGATGTCTCTGTGTTTATCCATGGAGGGGCTGGAGCTTTGGGTCAAGCTTTGTTATCAATAGTCCTTGCTCACGGCTGTGAAGTGTACACAACTGTTAGTGACGTACGGAAAAAACGTTTCTTGCTTAAATTATTTCCAGATTTAAAAGGTATACATGTGATGTTCGATTATTTGTACATTGTGTCTACTTTTTATCTTGTTTGTTCTGAGTGTAATTTTTTTCTTTTATTTGTTTTCAGCTGATCATATTGGTAATTCTCGGGATCAAAGTTTCTTAGATATGATTCTTAATGCCAGAAAAGGGGAGGGTTGTAATATTATTATAAGCTCAGCAAAAGGAAACTTGAAGAAAGTATGTATCTTGTTTTATTAATTACTGTAGGCATTGTATTGAGTGCTGCAAGCGGCATTGTATCACTATCGGTTATATTGCCGTGAACTTGTGGTGTACTAGTAAATCTTTTTAGATATGTTGCAAAAATGACTACAATAACTGAATTGCGAGCAACTTGGACGTAGAGCTTACCGGGCCCTGCCGCGGAACTGCTCGCTTCGCTTGCTCTGCCCGCGCGCTTTTGGTCACAGTTCTAAACTAAACAACCACGCGTGAGCGCAACGAGTGGTGTAGTGGCAGCAGCCGGCGAGCGCTACTTCCAAGTTGCTCGCAATTTAGTCATTTTAGTACCTTTTGTAATATATCACATAAGTAGTAAAACAAATACAAATCAAAAGTCAGCAAACTAACCTCAAAACTTTAAACGGTTGCGTTATTTTGCCGTGCATACTCTTTAAGGCAGTCTAGATGGCGCCACTATTATGCCGCAAGCTGACGGCGGCTTTCCTTACACTGCCATTACTTTATGTTATTAACAGTCAGTAGCTACACAGGATTGTTTCTTTTTTCAGACTATAGTTCACTGTACTGGTTACTTGGGCACAGTTTTTGATGTTTCTCAACTTCACAATCAAGATGAAGATTTTTCTTATGGATTGTACAACCTAACTAGAGAAAGGGCTTATGCTGCTGTCGATTTCTCAACGATATTTGGAAGTCCCGAGGAAATTAAAGTAAGTACTTATGCAAACCAGCCGCAACTCTAAAATCATAAACTAGTAGTTCTGCGAACAGTAGACCTCGCGAGTACAAACTTTTTTACAACAATTAATATACCTACCACTAAAGTTATTTAAAACGGGATATTTACCATGTATTTTGTTATTTTTACAATATATCCCGTTTTGAACAAAATACGTGGTAAATATCCCGTAAATAAAGAACTTTAGTTGTGAAAATAACCACGTCAGTTTAAAATCCAATAATTAATATACATAATCAACTTAAAAAAACCCGACTGCAGCTGTAGGTTACCAAAAAGCATGTGGTGGCAAGACGATAATAAAACAGAAATACACTAACCCAAAACTAACTGTTAAACACGAGACTTTACTTTTGAAGCTACTTTACACCTAACAAAACTCAGTCACACAATATCTTCGACGGGACCTAACCATTTACCGAGCAACAACAACAACGCGATCTAGCGGTGCACAGTAGCGCCATCTGGTGATCTTATTGTAAAACGTTTTAGAGAATTCTGAAAATTATTTTCACCAAAACCAAAATTCTGGGCTGAGGCCTTTTGCAGCGCGGGAACCTGGATGTCGGAATTAAAATGTATAGTCTTGCTCGACAGCTACTCTCTTCCTTCGGCACTGATTAGACCTTGGCTCCTTTTCTCTCGAAGTCTGTGGGTCCAACCGGGAAATATGCATGAAGATGGTGAGCACTGCAGCTCAAAAATTCTCGCTTGTAGGAGTGGTACGGTGTCTGTTGTGACTGCGCCGCGATCGGCCTTTCTTACCCTCGACCCTCAACCAGCGAGTATACACAAATAATTAACTTTTTTAAACGGGCTAAGACATTGGGTGTAACGAAAACAGACTGTTAAATCGTGTTGTCATTCATTCTTAGATTGGGCCCCAAACTAATCCGCATGTAATTTCAGATTTCATGTTTAGGGAGTAGACCTGTAGGAAGAAAACATGAACGATAGCTTGTAATTTTAGCGTTCGAAAATATTTTATGCTACCAACGCACTTCTATGATTTGACGGCGATGACCTATATTACGAGTATTTTTCCTGTCAAAAAACATGACATCTGAACGATGTACATACATATATATACGTCAAATTCAAATTAAAAAACCCGTAGTTGGGATCAATTTATCCCAACAACAAACTTTAACATTGAAGTTGAAAAACATGTTCTCCCATGCATTCCAACTGCAAATGCAAGTTGGCCGATTAGTACTCGTTAACTTGTAAAGCATACTTAGTTGTGATAGTTTTCCTTTTCAATTCGTCAT
Source organism: Agrochola lychnidis (assembly GCA_963680765.1). NCBI lineage: Eukaryota > Metazoa > Arthropoda > Insecta > Lepidoptera > Noctuidae > Agrochola > Agrochola lychnidis. The sequence goes on along the minus strand of OY796868.1, from coordinate 6,910,918 downwards.
ACATTATATACTTCTGCCGTGATTTTTTTTACATATCCAAAAACAACCATTTAGCTGACAACACTTGACTCCAACAAAAATTTGCACTTTAAAGCTTAATATTTCGCAAACGGATTCCTGAGTCAAAAAATAGTTAACACACACCCACACAAAATCATCCCCACTTTACGTGTAAGAAGTGGAAGCACCCTAAAAACATACTACGCTGCCCTATTCATAGAATGTTGAAATCCTATAATTAAAATTTTATTGATATTGATATATTTTCATGTTCGAAATATACATTTAAATCTAATATTATAACGTTTTTATCATAATTGAATCTTATTATTATTATTTATTTATTACTTAATTTAAGTAAATTAAATTGTTTCTCATCTAATTTGATTTTGTAGCTATAGCTAGCTTTATGTAACTTATTTATTTAATAAAAAATATTTGTTGATTCTGGTAATGCTCGTCTAGTGGCAACCACTGATTTTAAATATGTTTTACCTGCGGATAATGCAGTGGACTGCAACATTGTCACCAAAAAGTTATGTTAACCCTAAGTATTATTATATGTTGTAGTTGTTTATTATCCCTTAATAAATAAAAAAATAAAAAATATATGTAATTATAATCATCCCCACTTTACGTGTAAGAAGTGGAAGTACCCTAAAAACAAATATATTATTATCATGATTTTATTTTACCACTTTGTCAGCCGGCGTGTATAATGTAAAGGTACACACGCCAAATTACAGCTTTCTAGTAATAAGATTCTCTGAGCTAAGCCGCGGATAGACAGACAGACAGTTGGACATGGCGAAACTATATCGTTTCCTTGTTGACTACAATACCCTGAAAACCAGAAAAATTATGAGTAAAAATATGTAGGCCAGCTAGAAAAATTAACTAATAGGTTTTATTAAATAGATCATCAGATCTTCACTATTTTTTTTTGTGACCATCATAGAGTTACTACCTTTCAAATAAAAAAAGAACCATCGAAGTCGGATCTCATAAGGCAGAGATATCCAGTAGCCCCCCTTTTTGCATCATTGTGGAGGAAGTAACCCTCCAATCAAAAACACCCGACTACAAAAAATTACAAAAAAAATCGCCAAACCTGTACACCAAATTTCGTTCAGATCGGTTGTAAAATACGACCTGTAGATGAGTACGTACAAATTGATACACGAAAGCAAATTTTGCCAGACCTGATCCAGAGACGCTTCGCTCGCTACGCTCGCTCGGTCAATAAATCAGACCAAGAGTAATTCATACAAGAGATACGAGTACACATTACAACGGTTCGGTGAAATTCTCTCACGAGCTGAACAAATGGCCACTCAAACACGGAAACATATTCTACGAGTAGGTTGACCATTTGAAAAAGAAACCAGGCTATTATGATGTCCATGTTTTTATAATAGATCATGGATCAGTTATTTCATTGGAACATTTGCTTTAACTCACAGGCCTTGCAGACGATGTTGAGCGAGGGTATTAGCCGCGGCTACGTGCGTCCTCTGTCGCGCGTGTCGTACGCGCCACATGACGTTGCGCGCGCCTTCCGACTGCTCGCGGCCAGCAGGCACCGCGGCAGAGTGCTACTGAACATGCAGGAACATTCGACACAAGCGAAGCCCAGGTAAAGAAAGACCCTTTTTTAGGGTTCCGTACCTTAAAAGGGAAAAAAGGGAACCCTTATAGGATCACTTGTGTGTCTATCTGTCTGTCTGTCCGTCTGTCACAGCCAATTTGCTCCGAATCTAATGGACCGATTAAGTTGAAATTTGGTACACATAGGTATTTCTGTGACCCAAACACGAACTAGTAATGTAAATAAATACATTTTGAATAAAAGGGGTCACTTTTGGGGGAAAACAAGAAAATTTAAAAAAAAACGTTTTGCTACTGACTTATTACGAGGATCTTAATCATATTTTTTATATAATTTTCAAATAATTGCTTTTAAAGATATTTGAGAAATTCGACGAAAATTTACCATTACCCTTGTCTCCGAAACTACTGGATCTAAAATTTGGAAAAATACACAGTATGGCTCTTTACTCATATATTACAGGAAAATCTATAAGAAGTCTATGGTCTTTAAATAACATGGTAAACCTCTCAATATTGTGCGTACAAACTTTGGCCGGTTTTTTATTTTGCTGTTTTATGGGACTGAGAATTAGCTTTGACTGTTTCGTTTTTTTAGACAGCATTACAAATTGCAGTGTAGCGTATTCCTTATCAAAATCAAAATTCATTTATTCAAACTAGGCTGAGAATCAGCACTTTTCGAACGTCAATATTACATAAGACAGTCCCACAAAACGTCCACCCTTCACCACTTCCTAGTGCCTTTTTTTTTTTTTTGGGTAAGAAATTCTCAAATAACTTCTCCCGCTCTGGGCGGAGCGGGAGGGCGTGTCAGACTCTTACTGACTAAAGCCCACCCGTGTTCCTTCGGTTGCCCTGTTGCCGTGGGCCACGATGACCCTATCGGTTTTTTTCGAACCCCCGGCAGGCATTGGCCCTAGCGGACCCCGTCAATTCTGCTGACATCTCTTTGAGGCGCGCGTGGAACACAACGCGCCGTCGACCCGGGCTTGGTCCTTATCGGACGGCGAGCTACCCATTGCTCACCGTCCGCAAGCCCGCGCCTACGGTGGCCGGAAATCGGCTCGCGATTCCCGCCCCGGGCGTCTCCTCCTATTGCGGCGGTTAGGGGCGTGAGGGCGCGAAATTTGCCACTCCCTCACGCGTTCCGCCTCCTCCTTCGCGAGCATTACCGCTTCGCAGAAGGAGGTGACGGCCTGCCATTTCCTCTCGCTCCGTACCATGGCCTGAACCAGGGCCGGACGCGAGAGATCACCGCCGCCAATCGCCTCTACGAGGACACGGCGTTGCTCTGCCCAAGCCAGGGTGACCTCCACCGTATGCTCCACCGTGTCCTCAGGCCGATCCACACAACGGTGACACCCGGGTGTTTCCTCTCGCCTTATCCTGAACAGGAACCTCCCGAAGCAGCCGTATCCGGTGAGGACCTGCGTCAGGTGGAAGGTGAGGACGCCGTGGCGTCTCTCAAGCCACTCCTCAAAGAGGGGTCTTATCGCCGCAATTGTAGCGTGCCCAGCGCGGGGTTGCGACAATCGCACTTTCCATGACGCTATGAGATCCCACCGGAGCTCTGTCCGCTGTGCCGCAATTGCTTGCGGCATCGGAGCTAAGCCCCGGCGTTTCGCCTCCTCACACCACTTCCAGATGTGCGCGAAGACCTTCGCCTCCAGATCCCATGGCGGTAATCCGGCAAGGAGGCTCGCCGCCTCGCAGGAGACCGTGCGGTATCCTCGGGCCAGCCGGATGGCCATGACCCTCTGGGACGCGTTCAACCGGCGGGCTGGCCGCAGCCTCAATGAACGCGCCCAACTTCCTAGTGCCTTATGGTTAAAGCGGCGCTTGTAGGTTTATAGTAATTCACAATATTATTATTTTTCTTGCAGAATCTCCCTCAATCCAAATTATAGCCAGGTTGTAGTATTGAATGAAGAAACTTTTGGACTACAGATGGTCGACAAATTAGTTGCTCGAGGTGCGAGGAAACTACACATTCATAGCAAAGCACATACAACTACAAAGTTCCAGTTTAAATTACGGTAAACAAATGTCTAAAATCAATACTTATAATGTTAATAATCTAAATGACCTCGATGATGATGGTGATTATGTTGTGTTGTGTGTAACCTAGCCTTACAAAAAATACTTTTCGATTATTTAGGAATTGGCAGAAGATTGGCGTGCAGATTCAACTATCGTCTCAAAACTTAAACAACGAAACTGACGTTCTCGATGTACTTAAGAATGCTACTAAATTGGGGCCTGTTCAAGGCATATATGCTACCACCAATGATGATCAAATGGTTCAAGAAACATTATTTGCTCATCTGGATGTAGTTTCGAGAAGAAATTGCCCAGATTTAAGGTAACATGTCATTGAAACATACATAATTTTGATCTTTTGTTCATCAACATCTAATCTTTCTTATACTGTCATCTTATTTTTCAGATACTTTGCGCTGATAAATGTTGGTGAGATTATGCTTGGTAAACCAACGTGTCTCTCCCGCGCTCAAAATAAATTACCAGCTAAATTGATAACTCTGCCTCAACTGAAGAACGTAAGTAGTATTATAATAGACCATCGAAATGCTCTTCATCGACTTTGAAAATCCTTGAAGTTTTGTAAGCATTACAAATAAAACTTTTTCGTAGACAGGTTTTAGATTCAAGAATCATTGTTTGAGAATGATAAACAAAAATGGCCCTAAAATAAAGCCTTGCGGTACACCTTAACGTGCAATTAAATCAGTAAAATTCCTATTGCATTCTTTTAACATATTGTATTCTTCCATTGTAATAAGAATTAATGACGTCAAGTGTGCTAAAAATGATTTAAGCAAAATTTTCTAGGAAGTGTGTCCAAGTGAACCTATTAAATTGCTTTATAAAGATCATTGAGCACTTCAATGTAATATTAGAGACCTTTTACTACTTATTTGAGTAGATCAACGAAATTCGTTGATGGACGCCTAACAACGAATCAACTTAGTAAACAACAACAATAACTAAATTATTTCCATTCAGGACTCGAGTGCAGGTGATGCAGTGGACGCGGTGGAACGCGCGCTTTGCTCTGTAGACACCTTAGTGGTTGCACAGAAAACTCACACACAACAAATTAGTCTACTGAAACAACTTGCGGAATTGGCCAGTTAGTAGCGTAATCTTGGTCTAAAGAGAAAATTAGCACAAGTAAAAAAAAAAAAAAACAATAACAGCATTTAACATTGATGTTCTATTGTGTAACTTTTTCTATCTCTTTCATTTAGCATATAAGCGATTTAGTGTTCGTATACTGTAAGCTTATTTTGTATTTTAAATAAATGAGTTTTATTTTTCCAGATATAAATTTGACAAAGAACGTCCCAAAAACAACTACTTTAGAAGAACTCGGAATTCAAGATGATAAACTACTACTGGTTGCTAGTTACTTGAGAATTAACCATAACGTTGAGCTCCACGAACACGAAATACCACAGCTAACAATTGAAACGTAAGTTCTTTAAAAAAATTAAATGTGGTGTACTTTAAAAAAAATGCCAAAATGATAGATTTAACGGTTTTCTTTGACCACCAGAATTTTGAATTTGGATAAAACAGAAAACGCCTTTGAAGATGTTAAAGGCTTAGCGACATTCATATCTTACGTGGACACGGACGAACTACTTGCGACTTCAGAAATAGTACGCATGCCTACAATCACTAGCGGCGACGTATTGGTAAATATAATACAAATTATATTTTACATATTACGCATTATTTAAATCACTTGATGATTTGAAGTAAGTAAACAGGTAAGATAAGATCTATTAGATACATCACCTCCTGATCTTATCTTAATTAATTTCTAGTCGGAGCAGCATGGTTCTCTTTTTTCATACCTCTCTTTATATCGATCTCCAGGAGAACACCGGACTGTCAAGGGGTTATCTGGCCATACCATTGCATACACTCCATTCATAGTGTTCTAATACTTTTTTAAATATTTCAGCGTGAAGACGAATTTGACGTGAGCCAGACGTATTTGTGCATAGTGCCGGGTATGGAGGGTCACCACGAGAGGTTCCGCGTACTGTGCGAGCGCCTTAAGCTGTCGGCGTTGGTGCTGCAGCCGGGACTCGACCGCCCGAAGGAGACTGAGCGGGAGACTGCGCAGAGATTCGTTGATGTATGTATGAGCTCACAAAATAAAAAACAACCAGTTATGAAAAGTAAATATGTACACATCAAGCTATACATTTCCTATATAAGCTGATCTCGCATTGTATAAGATTTCCGTACAATGAGAGGTCAGCTTATACTGAAAAATTATAGTTTGATATGTAGCCGTGTGTACCAACAACAAATTTACCTAACCTTACTTTTTCATATTTTAAGGTGCTGCTGAATAAGACAGGATTGAAAAATACTTTCTATTTATTGGGTTACGAAACAGGCGTTCCGGTGGCGTTAGAAATGGCAGCTATCCTCGAGGATCATGGTTGGAAATATTAATTCACAACCGATTTTTTAAAAATCTTAAGCACCTAATTGACAAAACTAATGGCGTTTATTTCTAATTTTTAGGTTTAACCGGTACAGTATATTGTCTAGGATGTGCACCGAGCGAGGTTCAAACTGTGATTGAACAAAACATCGCAGAATATAAGACAAAAGAGCAACTGCAAAATGGAGTGGTCAAGCATATGTTTAAGTTGATGGTGGGTGACGACGTTGTGGACATGGAGGGAGCACTTAAAGATGGAGATTCGTGGCCACAGAAATTGGACGCGTGTGTGCGGGCTTTGTTGGGTCGTGTGCCGCACTCGGCGCAGTACTCACGCGCGCTCATAGAGGCCGCACTGGCGCGTATCGAGCGCGCTCGCGGCTACGTGGCACCGGCGCGTGCGCTGCGCTCTCAGCTGGTGCTGCTGCGCGCCGCGTCTGTACATGAGACGTCACCCGCGCAAGCGCTGCAGCGCCACTCACAGCGACCGGTCGCCATACACCAGCTAACCGCACCACTAGCACACGCGACTAATGACATGAGCTGTGCGTCTGTGATTAATGAGTACTTAGATCAAGAAATTTTAGAATCATTTAAAGAGAAAAATATTTGCGAAGCATATCTACTTAACCCTTATACTTTTATGATTACTCAGAATGAGGAATCCTAAACTTTTATTTACTTACATGTTTGCTATCTTAATATTTTAAATTAAAATAAATAATACCTCGAGTAAGCGTTGCATTTTTATTTTAAAAAAACTCTCGACTTATGTGGTATGTGATGCGAAGAGAAAAAATTGTCTCGGTCTTTTTGAAATCACAATGAATTTACTTCGCATAATAATGTTTTTTTTTTTCAATTAAGCAGTATATTTTAAAATACAATTTATTAGTTCAAGTACCTGATCGTTCCTGTGAGAGAAATGCATGGTGGAAAAATTAATAAGTGTATCAAGAAAAGTCAAAAATGACGACTAATTATTTTCCTACTTTCTCTCTTTACATACACAATACAGATTTTAAAAGGCATTAAATTTCAACTTTGCCCTTGACTACACATGGTTGAAAGGCAGCTAGTTAGGCCTAATGGCTACAAAGACATAGGTAGCTTCATGGGTGTACGTTACTCCAGCAAGAAAGTATCTCCTAGAGTTATATGAGTAGAACGTATAGTTATCGTGTATAGGTATCGTGGTCGTTATCTGCTGTAAATGTGCCCCCACATAAAAAATGTGTGCCCCTGTCGTTTTGGAAAAAAAACGGAAAAACGATTCTTGCTGGGGTAACGTTTTTCTAGTAGGAACATTCTAAACGAATGATCGGAGAGAGAAAAATTGTGCATGGCCAGAGAGCTTATATGTGTGCCAAAATGTGTCCCCAAAAATAAAATCTGTGCCCCTTCAGATTTTCGAGATATTGCATTTTCTGCTGGAGTAACGTTTTGATGAATCGTATATCTCTAAAACCATTGCATGTGCCCCTGTAGAATAAACATACACGAGTAGCTCTTAATGTGTGCCCCTTAGTGCCCCAATTAGATTTAATAAAATATTTATAGTTTTCAAGTTATCGCGGTTTTATGAAAACCCGAAAAAACATCGCAGCGCCTAAATGAGACAAGGCATAAGTTCGCTGGAAACTGTGTTCGGTCCTTCTTGACGCTAATAATAACCATACAAAGTTTCAAAACTGTTCATGCATGCGTTTTTGAATAATCTTGCTAAAAGTCAAAACGATGGTGTTATAACTTTGACGGCGAAATACAAGGAACAATTCGTCACAGCCAACTTTTTAAGGCCGCTGGTCCATCTAGCTGAAGGGCGTCCCACACTATGCTTATCGATACGCAGTCTCCACTCTAGGACTCGTCTGCTTCACTGGCCATTAGCCCTTCGACAAATATGACCGGCCCATCTTCACTTCAGCTTGCTTACTCTGCAGGCTATGTCGATAACTCCGGTTCTTTTCCGGATAACTTCATTTCTGATCTTAACCTTCAACGAAACTTCGAGCGTAGCCCGCTCCATTGCGTGCTGAGCAACCTTGAATTTGTGGACTAGTCCGACTGCCAGTGCCCACGTTTCGGCACCGTATGTCATAACGGGCAGGACGCACTGGTTGAAGACCCTAGTCTTCAAATACCGCGACGACAAGACTTGACGAATTTTCCCAAACGCTGCTCAAACTAGCTGGATCTTTTCTGTCGGCTTTTTTCTCAAAGTTGTGCCTACCGAGCTGGATAAGTTGCCCTTAGTAGACGTTAGCGACCCTTTGATGTGGATTACATTTGGCAAGACATGCAAATTGTACACACATGACTTTCGTCTTGTCCAAATTCATGCCGAGGCCAACCAGCCGAGAAGCTCCATTTAGGCTGTGCAGCATCTGGTCTATGTAACTGTTCCAGCGTCTCGTCAGCGTCAGTTGTAACCTCTTTTGTTATTTTCTTTAGAGACAAAAAAAATAATTTCATTTTAAATACGATTCATTATTTCCAGTTTGGTTTTTAATATAGATTTTTCGCAAAATCGATGTCATATCGCATCCCTATGTCAATAATAATCGTAATTGACAACTGATTGACATTAATATTTCACATTTTGTTTGGTGCTGTATTTTTTCGACTACAAATCATCGGCACGATTCTTGAGCGCTGACCTTCACCTGCGCAAAAGTGAGTTATTGGGTCCCTTTGGTGGTATGAAGTGAGGCGCGGGGCCGGGGTAAAGTGTGATTGGCCCGTAGCGTATCGCGTCATAGCCGTCACTCGGGATTCGTTCTTTACTCCTGTTGCACGTACCTCACGACGACGAATACAATTCCGGCCAATTTAATTAACACCAATTTTTAAACTGCATCTTTTTAATTATCTGCCAAGTTAGAACTCAAATATTTTATGTGAATTTGTTATTAATTAGACCTTTGTAATTATAATAAAAGGTGATATTTATCGAAAGCAAAGTGGGGAAAAAAAAAATAATGTCAGTTTGTAATTATAGCAAAACTATTTTTCATTCAATTATTTTATTTCTTCGGAAGTATATTGAAGAACGTTGTTCGATACACGTGGGCATTTGTTCTTGGTTACTTACCATACTCGGCGCTGCGCGACTCGTATGAGTATCTCGCTTCGAATGCAATAACAAACTTTCCCCACTTGTTTCGAAATGTACTATAAATGAAGTTTTTATCTACACTAATATTATAAAGAGGAAAGGTTTGATTGTTTGTATTGAATAGGCTCCAAACTACTGGACCGATTTAAAAAATTCTTTCACCAGTTGAAAGCTGCCTTGGTCCTGAGTGACATAGACTATAAGGAGGGGGGGGTGGAGCGGAGCGAAGCAGATACATGTGTATTTAAATTCTTTTTAGGTATAAGATGCCAAGAAAAAACACTGTTTTAAATAGACAAGCCAGAAAACTGATTTACCATGTAAACTGTTTTATGAAAAAGGAGGCTGAAGAAGGAGTCAGAAATTTAAAACAAGTTCAAAAAAGAACAGCGGAGGCTACAAACACAACTGTTGCAACTGTGAGGCGAATTGTGAAAGAAAGTTGTGGTGATGAGTTTCTTTCTGTATTTAGAACACCAGGAAAAAAACGACCTAGAGCGAAACCTATCACAGGTGTTGATAATTTTGACCAGGGAGTAATTAAAAGGTGTATACACAATTTTCATATCACCGAAAAAGAATTGCCCACTGTAGAAAAACTGCGAAGAAAACTGCAGCAGGATATACATTTTCAAGGCTCTGAACGAAGTTTGAGGAGAATTATCAAAAAATTAGGGTTCAAATGGAAGAACACGGAAAATAATAGGCAGGTGCTGATAGAGACCTCAAATATTCGATTAAAAAGAATTGAATATTTAAAACGAATGAGCCAGTATAGACATGAAGGAAGGTATATACGGATGAATCATATGTAGATTCTTCTCATTCAACTACCAAAGCCTGGTCAGATGAGTCAACTAAAGGTATTAAAAAACCTATTTCAAAAGGACAGCGGATAGTCATTGTTCATGCTGGGTCCGAGACAGGTTTTATTCCAAATGCATTACTCACATTTAAAGCAGGTATTAAGACAGGCGATTACCACGACAATATGAATTTTGATAATTATGAAAAATGGCTGCGAACTCAATTAATACCTAATCTGCCAAGTAATTCCGTCGTGGTAGTTGACAATGCTTCCTACCATAATAAACAGTATGACCCGGCACCAACATCAAATGCCATAAAATCTGAACTACAGGCCTGGTTAACAGAGAAAGGCATAGAATATAGTGAGGATATGTTAAAACCGCAGCTATACAACCTAGTAAAATCTAACAAGAACAAGTACAAGAAATTCAGCATAGACAGTATATTGGCAGAATATAACCATGACGTAATTCGTCTACCTCCGTATCACCCAGATCTCAATCCGATTGAGATGGCATGGGCTGCGATTAAAGGGTACGTATGAAGAACGTTACTTGGAGCGTCAAAGGAGTAACTGAATTAATTAAAGAAAAGGTAGAATTAATGAGTGCAAGCGAGTGGAGTAAGTTGTGCGAAAAAGTTAAAAATATTGAAGAGGAGTACAAACGAAGTGATCATGTGGTTGATACTTTAACAGAGGAATTGATTATTCGAGTTAATGCCGACTCCGATAGTGATAATGATGACGACGAGGAAGATGATGATGAAATGCCAACTGCTAGTACTAGTTTAATTGTGGAAAGTGATTTAATGGAAGGTGTCACACCTATATCACCGTAACGTTTTGTCACTACGACACTCGACTACGGAGGGTATAATTTCTTATAAAATATATTTTTCTTTTTTGTAAATAATGTTTTTCATTTCATTAATGAACAAATCAAATTTGAGGTCAAAAATGTTAACAAAAAAAGTACGTAGGTACGTAGTAGTTTTTTTAGTAATTTTTGACAAACTACAAGAACTAAGTTATAATTTTAAATTAGAAACACTTGTTAACTACCTACTTCTTTGATCTCAATTTCCATTTCTCAATTTAATAAATAATTATTAAATTTTTCTTTCAACCATAGAACCAGTAAGAAATTACGTAGGTGACTTAGAAAAAATAAATAATAAACAGGTGTGCGTTTTATTTTGTCATAAGTGTACGATGCGCAAAGCGATCCCCACTCCTCCGCCGAGCGCTCAAGAACCGTGCCGGTATCTTGTACGTCGGCTAATAATTCGCGTAATTATATCGTCTGCTCGATGTCCGTATGTCACTGCAGGGATCCAGCAGCATATCAGGGTCAAGTATATGTGTCTTGCCTGACACAAGCTTCTGTACGTATTTCTATTTTATTTTCCGACGACTTTGATTACGATTATGGACCCTGTAACCGCTTCCGATGACGACCTTGGCTTTACATTGGATTCTGTACCCGCCTCCCACGACTACACCAGCTTGCCAATGGATACCGTACCTGTTTTTCGACAAGGACCTGACACGAATATGGAACCTGAATTACACGAACTTACCAGCTTACCACGGAGCCATCTCTGTGTCAACTGTGGCGTGCATACACGAAGACTTAAGAGATTTACCTTAAGCAATGTGGAAGTTCGGTTTATATTTCAACAATGGATTGTTCCACAACAAGTAAGTTACTTTATGAACATACAAGATACATACTCAGCAACTTTTACTGCATAGCTACTTTACGTTAGGTTTGAATTGAATAATTCGGTAGGTTAGTGTCACGGAAACCATAGGAATAAATATTTGAAGTTTGTTTTATCTCAAACCATTGCCACATATTTTATGTGACATAAGTAATGAATTGTATGATCATCAAAAATGGTATCAAAGACCGATGTCATTCAATGTATTTATACATAAAGACAGCATGCTAGTAGGTATAAATGATTTTTATGACAGTTTGCAATTATGTTTCAGATAATAGTCTGATGTGTGACCAATGTTGGATGTTGGCAAGGAATGCACAACAGCCTTCTGCACTACAAGAACGAAATGTTGGGCATCGACAAATATGATTGTGTAAACTGTGGTCAATCTGTATTAAGAAAGCACTTTTATCATCTATACCAACGCAGAATAGGCACAAGAGACATACAAATAAGAACTATAATTGCAGAATGGGTTGTACCAAAACTATAAATATGTTTTTTATTAACTTTTAATTTATAAAAGACCCACCGAGTTCTATGTAAAAAATAGTGGTTGTTTCTTTATCTATAATGTTAACCCTAATGCCTATAACTTGTTTCTTTCATGGGCGTCACTTGGCCAAAACCTCCTTATCAAATGGGCATTTCCCTTTGGTCGGATAACCAGCCGTTGCTAACATATTTTGGTTTTTTGTTAATATTTACTTAATGCGAAACATTCCAAGCTGAATATTTTCACCATATATTTTTGACTAAAGGCGGGGTAACGTACACGCTTCATGGACGCGTATTCAGCTGCAAGCAGGCGTACACCATGCGTATAGTGACCAAGACGCCATAATGAACCAACGCATTCGTAGACGGTGAACCTACTTGGCTGTCTGTTAATCCTATGTAAATTTTCTGGTTCATAGCTACTTCCTGTTCCCTCCTGATCTGAAAGACAACATGGACATTGACAGGGAACGTAGATCGCTGTCGGTACGCTGCAACATGCTGGCCCGCAGGTTTGCGCGATGTACAGAGGCGGTCAAGATGACTCTGTTTAAATCTTTTTGCTCGTCATTTTACACGTGCAGCCTGTGGACTAGTTATAGTTTGCGTGCATATAGCGATCTACGAGTCCAGTATAATAACGCATTCAGGATACTGTTGGGGCTGCCATGGCGATGCAGCGCGTCAAAGATGTTTGCGGAAAGGTATATAGATGGTTTTGCGGCCATCATACGTAAAAGAAGTGCCTCTCTGCTTGCTCGTCTTCGTGGCGGCACCAACACTATCTTGAGTTTATTCGCAGATAGATGGGAGTCCCCAATGCTGCGACATTGGATGAAACTCCACACTAAATAAAACTTGTATGTCTACTAACACTAGTTTATAAGGCCGTTGTTACTAACACTATGGGCGTAGCCTGAAATAAATGCTATAATAATAATAACCCCACCGCCGTATCTCTACGTTGACGTCGTGGTGGGGCTTGCGCGCTTCGAACTCTAGGTCTGTGCCGGTAGAGATTACTTTGCCGGAACAGGTCTGGGATGAGGAGCCAGACCAAGAGAGATACAAAAACCCGCAGGGCAGCATGTGGCGAGCTGATGGGCAGTAGCGACCCCACGGACCCTATCTCCCGGGAGAAGTCTTGTTCCTCACCTCTGGCTTGCCTTCATTGGCCGGCTGGAGTGAACACTGACGAGGAACAGAGCTCCCATCTCATTCTAGCCTTAATTGGCCGGCTTGAGTGGAGATTCGCAAGAGCAAACGTGCTTGGAGGAAGGAAGTATTCCAGTAAGTGCTCGTAGGGATCTTGACCATCTTCCGGGCTCTGGGATTGTTCTGAAAGCCGTGGAATACCTCTCCACTCCTCAAGCACCTCAGGACATGTTGCCCCCTTGTCGCTATGACACTTTGTGCTAGCGACCGTTTTCGGGGGCCCACTATTGAGTGTGCAAGTCACCCCCTGCCATTTTATCCGTGTGCATTTAAAACATTGATCAGGCAGGGGCCATAGTCTTTCCATAGTTCCAGTTAACCAATCCATTATAGCCACCCAAATCCATAGCCCAATATATTTTGTTTCCATGTTCTGCAATAGTCCTACACCAACCGGGGGTTGTCCTTGGGTGCACTTGTATGGTGCATACAGGGATAATCGTCGGTTGGTGCCTCAACACTTATTAATGTCTAAGGGGCCTCTGCGAGTTGGCTTCGGCCCCTCGTACGCCTTCCAAAGGACCGGGATCCATGGTCCCGAGATTTGTTAAAATATATAAAAATAATAATAATAATAAGCCCTTTGTCTTTGATGTCCACTATAAAGTACTCTGTGGTCCATCACGTCTTTTACGATAGTTATTATGACGCTTGCTAGTATGAAAGAAGCGATGATGTTTATTTTTACACGTTTTTTATTAGCTTCACCTGTATGTATGTTTGTTTGTTTGTATGTTTGTATCCAGCCGCGAGCGCAACGCTCGCCCGAATACTATCTCCGCGGGTGTAATTATCAGTGGTCTAGCTTTAGAGTTCGAAATCGATAGTGGTTCAGCAGTAAGCGTAATCTCAGAGAAAACCTACAAATCCAATTTTAAACGATTACCATTGTCAGTCACCAACAAAAAGTTATTTAGTTATACGGGAGAAAATATTGAAACGATCGGAGTTGTTTATTTGCCTGTATCGTATCTGGGCCGAACGCATACTATGAATGTGTACGTAGTGCGCGCAGGCGGACCGCCGCTGCTTGGACGCGACTTCATTCGTGAGTTTGACCTTGAGTTGGCGCCGGCACGTATACCTGTACATGCCGTGCTCGACCAAGCGCAAGCGGTATGCGAGTCTACTAACCATGCCAATATTGACAAGCAACTCCTTAACATGTTCCCTAAAGTTTTCTCAGGCAACCTCGGGTCTTTTAACAAACATAAAATTGATTTACATTTAAAAACCGACGCTAAACCTATTTTTTTTAAAGCAAGACCGGTTCCGTACGCTCTAAAAGAACTGATAGACAAGGAGCTCGACCGATTATTATCACTAGGCATTTTGAAGCCTGTGGAACACTCAGAGTACGCATCACCAGTTGTGCCTGTTTTGAAAAAGAACGGTAGCATCAGATTATGTGCAGATTACTCAGTAACAATCAACAAACAATTAATAATCGATCAATATCCCTTGCCTACGGTACACGATTTGTTGGCCAAGTTACACGGGGGCATACACTTTAGTAAAATTGATTTGTCAATGGCATATAACCAATTTATTTTAAATGAGGAATCACAGAGGTTAACCTGCATTAATACGCACCGCGGTCTTTTTAATTTCACTCGATTAGTATTTGGTTTAGCCAGCGCACCCGCCATTTTCCAGCGCTCAATGGAATGTTTGCTATCGGGTATTGACGGAATCATATTTTTACTAGATAACATCCTAATAACGGGTGCAAATAAAGAACAACATAGGCAGAGACTCATCACGGTTTTACAACGCATAGATGATGCCGAATTAACGGTTCAGTTAAGTAAATGTGAGTTCTTTAAGGTGATTAGTAGGCTCACTGAGCTTGCGTATGTGGGCGGAGCTAAACCCCTACCCTTGGAAGCGCGCGGTGGCGCGCTACACTAAAACGACGGCCAAAGAATATGCAGGGGCGCAGATACGCACACGTGGGTCGCTGTTTTTGCCTACGATTCCAGAAGGGAATGGTGGATGCAAGGTTGATATTTTTTATAGATAGATCAGGGCTTGGAACCAGTTTATATTGTTCTTAAAACCGTTATAATACTGTTCATTGATTAACCGGTTAATTACAAAAACGGTTTCGACTAAATCTAATTAATTTTGGTTACTGGTTACAGAGAATATAATTTTAAAACTCGTGTTAACCAGAATAAACCGGTTTTATTCAGACACGCCGGTTGTCACATTCTCTCGCGCTTATTTATTTATGTTTTTTTTTCTTTCGTCGTTCGCCGCAGAGAGAATTGGGTACGAATTTTTCATACAAGTGTCATGCGGTTACTATTTATTTCATGTTTTATTAAGACCTGATTTTTCAATCCTCAGATAAAGAATCGTAAAGCGTTTATTCCATAGATATCATGATTCTGGATTTTTCAATAGTCAGATAGTCAGTGTCTGATGATTATGTCTTTATGTTATGATTATGTCAAACATAAGTTTTGTTTCTATTCTTGTCTAACACGTTGAATATTGTATCTGTGCATCTCACTTGCACATGATAGTGTGAAGTTGATGGTTAACAAAGACCATAGATAAACTATTCTTCAGCTATTATACGATTGAAAAATTGAAAATATTAATTCGCCTTATAAACAGCCAAATAATTGCATACGCTAGATAACTATTCAACGACTTAACTGAGGCTTGAAAAGTCGGCCCTTAATAATAATAATAACGTAAACTTATAATAACATCTATCATGTGAAAAACGAAGGAGAATAAAATATATTCTATGTTCGATTTTATCGAAAAAAGAAAAAACATTTAAGGCTCCGTGCCACCGCACCGCACGAAATCACTGATTTTGATAAATTTTGATCATTCGTTGTGAGAAAGGGGACCAGAATTTAAACAAAATTTTTGTAATTTGAAAAGTCCAATTCTTTGTCTTGTACATAGGGGAAAGGGATTTTTCAAATAAATTAAGGATTCGTGGAAAATCACTAAAATTCGCAACAAGTTTTCCAAAAAATGACGCGAGACTGACGTTTAATCGTTTCATTAGAAGAAACTGCTTTTGATTTTGAAAATTAAAAAATGTCATCAATATCATTATAATTATCGTCTACTTGTACATAGAGGAACCACTTTTTTCAACTTTTATACAAAATATAGCAGAAGAAAAAAATGTTGAAATAACGTAACTTTCTGAAAACTTCAAGACAAATAAATATTTTTTTCTAATACTTAGAAACACTTTTAAGAAATTTTGAAAATTACATATTACTCTTAAGTTAACCGTTTAATATAATCTAAGTTTTATTTTATAAATAAACAATTACTTCATTTCGTAAATAAATAGCAAAGTGAACTATATAAACGATCGCGGAAAACCCATCCTGTCAGTAGCGAACGGGCCTTCCCAGTGTGAGGACGTATCACTGCGTCGCAGCACGCACACACACACGCACGTGTCTGATGTTAACATATTCCAGAAATTGTACATCGACTACCACATTTGATCCGCATTTTATTTTAAAGTACTTTGCTTGTTTTTGAAGCACATTAAAATTCTGCACGCCTGGCAATAAATAAAATAATGGTGTACGTGTGTTCGTAATTCTTCTTATCCTAAACGGCTTGACTGATTTAGATGTTTTCTTAAATTGTTTTTGTGTCACTTGGATGGTTTATAGCTATAGTTGGACCAGCGTGGCGCTGTTGTCGCAGGAATACGTCTGCCTGCCGGGTGGGAAAAAGTTATGGATTCGCGTCACCGACATGCCCGCGCCGATATGCTGTAGTAGCAATAAGTGAAGTATTTTTGGAACGAAGACTACTACTACTGAAGACTACTTTAAGTCAAAATAAAGATCCAAGATGGCGGCTGCGAACATTTAAAATGTTTCGTTATAGGTGTCGTTTTCATAGTTTTCAAGGATGCTAAAGCTGATAGTGAGGTCAAAATATAAATCCAAGATGGCGGCTGTGACAATTTTCAAATTTTTCGTTTTGAGTGTCTTTTTCAAAGTTTTCGAGGATTCTAAAGGAGATTTTGATGTCAAAACGTAAATCTAAGATGGCGGCTGCGAAAATTTATACATTTCTTCATAACATCACGCCATCAATTTCAATCTTAAAAGGCGACACGGCTCGCAACTACAAATCAAGATGTTTGCAAAATTCAATTCCAAGCACGTTGCGCTAGTGTGAGTGCCTGTTGGAGCTATATACACCTACAGTGAGCAATACTACCACGCACACATTGACAATTATTGCTTGACGCGATAGTACTACTAGCTTTCGAAAATTTATGATAAATTTGGATGTGTTCCGTAATACAAAAAATTATGAATGAAAACTTAATGTATTTCCATTATTTTTTTTCGATAATTTGTAACTTTATAGCATAAACTATGGTTCTGCGGAAACAATATTACAAATATTGTTGTTTATAATACAGAAAAAACAATTTGAAAACATGTCATTTACGCTGTAAAAATGTATGAAATGCAATTCGCTTACACTTCATATAAAGGTAAGTTTTTGGAAATAAAAAGACGTAGGAGCCTAGATAAATACTGTCTCAATCCGAATATTAACATAATATGGTGGAAATATGCTCAAATTGCAAATGATTCATGTACTACGTTTGTATGGACAATGCATGCGTCGCCGCAATCTTAAGCTATTCTGCAACAAAAATTCTCCACATTTAAATATATTTTGAATCCACGTGGTACTTGTTTGCCCTACCCCGTGCATTTTTAGAGCTGGAGGCGCACAGGGCACCATTGCTGCCAATTCTCTTGTACACTGAACTAAACTATCACTAAAATTCCTTACTTTTGACTATGAAAATCTCAAAGCTAGTCTGCAAAATAAATTCTCTAAATTTAACAATAATTTTGACACATCTAAATCGAATTTGACAATCGCAACTCCACACGTGATAACTAACCACGTGAACCTTTTTAGAGCCGGGGGCGTGCAGGAGGGGCAGCCTCGACGTGTTTTATATGGATTTTTCATTTTTTTAATGAAAAATAAGAAAAAATATTACCTACATGTAGAGTGTTAGGGGTTTAAGGGTCTTATAAAGGGTGTCGAAATTTTCATTACTTTTGCGATTGGACACACCGTTTTCGAGATATAAGAAAAAGAAAAAAAAAATCAGTACTGTTTTTGCATATGAAGTCGAGGTGTTGGTGTGAATTTAAAGTTCATGACAACCAATTTAATTCCACACGTATTTAGTCGCGACACTCTACATGTAGGTAATATTTTTTCTTATTTTCCATGCAAAAAGTGAAAAATTCCATATAAAACACGTCGAGGCTGCACCCCTGCGGACCTCCGGCTGTAAAAAGATTCACGTGGTTAGGTGTCACGTGTGGAGTCGCGATTATCAAATTCGATTTACACGTGTCAAAATTATTTTTAAATTTAGAGGTTTTATTTTATAGAATAGCTTTGAGATTCTCATAGGCAAAAGTAAGGAATTTTAGTGATAGTTTAGCTAGTTTAGTTCGGTGTACAAGAGCATCGGCACCAATCAAAATTTTAGGTGAAAAGTCAAATTCGTAATAGCGAAATTGCCATTTTCACTAAATTAAAACTCATTCAGGTGCAAAAACTGTATTTTATCTTTTTTCTGTTCTTTTGCTTATATCTCGAAAATGGTGTGTCCTATCGCTAAACAATGAAAATTTCAACCCCCTTTATGAAACCCATAGAACCCAACATGTAGGTAATCATTTTTCATGTTTTCCATACAAAAAGTAAAAAACGAAGACGGACGGATGGTAGACGGTGTATCTAGTTTCTTCTTTTTACTTTTAGTTACTAACATTAGTCATAAGCGAAATTATTGTTACTAACAACCTCAAATTGCCTTGGCTATGGACTTTTTTGTCTGAAATACATGTTTTTTTTATAGCTTTTTTATGTTGATTATTATAAATATAAACATAAACGAATATACACAAACATTCCAGACTTGTTTCTTATGCGTACCTACGTAACTTAACAAAATACCATCTATAGGATCAAAACTGTTTAGCGGTCACTACGTTCAATGTTTAGGCGTGTGTGTGTGATCGGTGCACACAAACATTGCATCGCAAGAGTTTACCTAAACTCTGTCGAGTGAATTTTGTGCACGGAGCCTTAAAATATTTGGAAAATAATTTAAAAAAAAACAACAAAAAAATAGTAGGCCCACGTCCGCACGGACGTAATAAAATCGCGGCTATTTTTTTTCGTGTACTTGATTTTTCAACGTGCTGGGACGAGAGTGATAGAAAGAAGAAAGAAAGAAAGAAAATACAGTTATTTAGCACAGACTAAAAAAAAGCACAAAATATAATTAACAGCAGATAAAAATAAATAAAAGTGCGTTCCAGCGCGTTGGATTCTCAACGCTCGGCTTAACACCGAGAGTTCAAAATTCAGTGCGCGATAAAATCCCGCCGCGATTTTATTACGTCCGTGCGAACGTCGGCTGAGTGACAGTCGATCTTTCAGCTTGCGTATCGTTAGGGGCAGAGGACTTATTAAATTTACAGATATTTTTTTGAATAGAAATAGGCAAAAAACGAAAATTCAAATATCTCGAAAACAGTGCGTCCTAGGCAAAAAATGACCGAAATTTCACCTCCCCTGTGTAAACCCCGTGCAAACAGCATCCCAACATGAATTTGAGGAAAGAAATTTTTTTTTTTATTTGTCAACATGAAAAACCAAAAATCTCTGGTTTTTTTTTACACAATCTCATGGTTTTCGACTAGAACAACAATTTATTTCTAGAAAAGATTTTCATCCGAGCCACCACTTTGGAAATAAAGAGATTTTTATTAAAAAAAAAAAATCGAAAGCTCCTAACTGGAAAAGGTGCATCATAGGGCCATATTTCTCAGAACCTACATGGTTGCCATGGTCAAGCTTACGATACTGCAATAAAATTGGATATTTCATAATTTTATTATTTCCCGAATAATAAAAATCCTCGCTCCGTAGGTTAAAAGGCTACACTCCAACCGGTAAGACTTTCATTTTGATAATAAGGATTTATTTTTTTACGTAAGTCAATCACAATATACACCTAAAATGAAAGGGTTAAATTAGCACATTTAAAAATACGTATAAAAAAAAATCCCAAAAAAACCAACCCCAAAAAAATTCAATCAAAATAAAAGTTATACAAACTAAAACCCAACTACGACAAAAAATTCAACTAAAAAGGTATAAATAAGACATCACAGACAGACAAATTAAAAATCCGGAGTCACGCGTGTTATGATATAAATTGAACAGATCACGTGTGACGTAAAATGGGAATTGTTAGTTAGAGGTTATCAAATACAGTCTTATTATCATTTTAAAATTCAATCAATTTTAATTCTCATTCATAGTCCCGATTGCAGTGCTTGATATGCCTTGCCATTTTTATTTATTTATTTGCACAATATTTTAGGTCAACGACTGCGCCGTTGTAGCGTTACTGCTGACCATGAGGTCCTGGGTTGGATTCCCGGGTCGGGCAAAGTGCTATAGCGTTTTTCCCTCTAGAATTGCTTAGTAGCAGCCCGGAGTCTGGATTTTTTGCAATAGGCTCGCCCCCTATTACATGGGACTTAAACATAACTGGCGAAATGTGGGTGTACTATAGATACAGTCACGAGCAATAATATGTATACACTTAGCAACTTTAAAAAGTGATTTTCTCCTACTGTGATTGTAATATTATGCTCTAATGAACATAGTATTTTGGAATCCATACCAATATGAAATAGGTATAAAGTTGCAGACGTTATTCCACGAGAAAATTGCTTTTTAATTTTGCTACGTGTATACATATTTGCTCGTGACTGTACACCTCTGCCTAATCCTTTGGGGAATACAGGCGTAAATTTATATTGTAAATTGTTAATTTGTAAATTGTTAATTTGTAAATTTAAAAAAGTATTAAGAATATTGCAAATAAAAAATACTCAACAATAAAGCGCCTACGCGCACAATCGAATTGACTCTCTGCAGCGCGAGCTAGTCTATGAACGCACATTAATACAATAAGTTCGTAAACATTCGTACTAACACATACGTATGCGCATAGTCGACGATAGCCGGAGCGGAGCAGCGAGCGACACAGCCTTCCCGTCTCAGTGCTAACGCACGACTGCCGCCCGCGTCCCGCGCAGAGCGCCTCTGACCCTCTATCTCTAATTGGGGACATTTTCTTTGCAAATATTGATTGATTTACATTTGCAGTTTCAAATTTGTAGTACTTTTAATCACCAATTTTTCAGTGTAAAAATATTTACAAACATCAAAGCCGTTTAGAAGTAGTAGGGAATATTAGCTAAAAAAGCGTTTTCTTACAGTCGCGTTTTGTTAACACAATTTTGTCGGCTACTGGCATTACGAGTCGACGTTGGTGAACATTGGACTCCTGCAATTCGCTGCGTCACCGGAGCAACGGTTTTTTCTAACGAAGTCCATCGAACACAAGAACAAGAACTGGACCATACTTTACATCACCAAGTCTTGATAACGACGCCGGCGCTTACTACATCGACTGCATTTTTCGATTTACGCCGAGTCATCGCTTGGAAGAATTTTTGGACAGGTTTCTTGTGGATAAAGGTTCGGTATTGGGTGAGTTCGTTCCAATTTTTTCCTTCTATATTCCTTCTATATTTTTCAAACAAAATTTAAGTGTTTATTCCGTTAAATTCAAATTATTTTCCGTTTTCACGTTCATATTTGAGTCATTACGTGTTATCAGTATAGTCATCTCTTTCACTCTTATGCTTTGCTTACGCTTGTGCACTGCTAAATCCCCAGGCTATTTACCGTTAACTGGGTGCATGATCAGCTGTGTGCGTTAAATAATTGTAACAGCTGAGCGGTCATTGACCGGTGTAGCTCGCCGGCTCCCGTGACATTCATCAAGGTCACGCGGCTATTCATTCACATTTTTTATGCTTTGTTCATAATTTACTGCCAACTTCTTTACGAAACTTTGCTACGCATTATCAATTAGTATTAATATTACCTATTACCTTTCTTGCTGGTTTACGCTATGGCCTCTTTAGACTTATTGTTGAGAAAGCGAAGTGCCATTAAAGCAAAGCTTACACATTTCACAAATTATATGAATGTGCTTCTTAGTTGCAAAATTATTTCTGACATTCAACGATTAGAGTTGGTGAGCCGTTTAAAAAAATTTGAGGGTACATACGACGATTTCGACAATTTACAGGTAGACATCGAGGTGCTTTCGGATGATCCTGACGAGGCGTATGCAGAGAGAGCAAAGTTCGAGGACCGTTACCACGCACTCGCAGCGCAGGCGCATGGCCTGCTTGCCAGTAACGAGAGCGGTGATGGTGGGTCTGTAACGGGCTCGGTGAACAAACACTCAGGTGAATCGTTCCAACAACGTAACTTTATACGCTTACCTAAAATTGATTTGCCTAATTTTGATGGTGGTTATCAGTACTGGCTTGAGTATAGAGATACATATTTGTCACTAATTCATAGTAGTAGTTGCATAGATGCTATTAGTAAGTTCCACTACCTCCGTGCGTCGCTTAAAGGCGATGCTTTAGAAATAATAAAAAATATTCCAATTATAATCACTTACAGAGAGTCGTCGCTTATATACTAAGATTTATTTACAATTTAAAACATAAAAATGATAAAGTCCTTGGTTCCCTTTCCTGTGAAGAACTTACAAATTCTACAAATTTCATTTTACGTCACGCTCAAATGGACATGTTTCCTAATGAGCATAATTTATTGCAATCAGGAAAGCCTTTACCAAAAAAAAATAGGCTTATTTCTTTAAGTCCTTTTACAGATTCGAATGGTCTCATACGCGTAGGAGGGAGACTTGACAACTCGCCTTATGAATATAATGTCAAGCACCCCGTACTATTATGTGGTAAGCACCACATAACTAAAATAATATTTCAAAAATATCATCTCGACTGCTTACACGCTGGCCCTCAGCTGCTCTTGGCAAATATACGCCAAATGTATTGGCCTCTTGGTGGTAGGAATCTATCTAAAAATATTGTTAAAAAATGCGTCAAATGTTTTAAATATAAGTGTCAAACTGTGCAACCTACAATGGGTCAGTTACCCTCTTCAAGGACACATCTAGAACACCCATTTTTAAATTGTAGGGTGGATTATGCTGGGCCAGTGCTGATTGCTGATCGCAAAGGGCGAGGGTGTAGGCTTATAAAGGCGTACCTGTGCATTTTTGTTTGCCTTGCCGTGAAGGCTATTCACATCGAGCTTGTTACAGACCTCACGAAAGAAGCCTACATGGCTGCTTTGAATCGTTTCGTGGCTCGTCGTGGTAAACCCGAAAGCATCTTGTCCGATAATGGGACAAACTTCATAGGTACTTGCAATGAGCTACGTAAGTTTCTACAAGACTCGAATCTCGTGTCTGATGTTGCTCAACAAGGCATCAAATTTTCTTTTGCGCCTCCATACTCCCCTCACTTTAACGGCATTGCTGAAGCCGCCGTAAAATCCACTAAACATCACCTAAAGAGACTTTTAGGCTTAACGCACTTCACATACGAGGAGATGGCCACGTGTTTGACTCAAATAGAGGCCGTCTTAAACTCCCGTCCTCTCACCCCTCTTTCCACTGATCCTCTAGATTTTTCCGTTCTTACTCCTGGACATTTCATAATTGGGCGACCACTAATATCTGTTCCGCATCCACAGGTTACTGATCTCAACATCGGGCGACTGGAGCGCTATCAAAGAGTAGAGCACATTAAGCAACATTTTTGGAACCGCTTTCAATTAGAATATGTTTCTCTGCTCCAGAAAAAGACTAAGTGGACAGCGTCAACAGGCCAACTTTCAGTGGGAGCACTGGTTCTCATCAAAGAGAAAGGCCAACCGCCCTTGGTGTGGCCACTGGGGCGTGTCAACAAGGTCTTCCCTGGCTGCGACGGGACCACACGGGTAGTGGAGCTGAAGACGAAGAGAGGAACGGTGTTGCGGGCTTACAACAACGTCTGCCCACTTCCTCTCACTTGAATAATTCAACCCGGGGAGGATGTTCGGGCGTCTCCGACCACTCGGCGATCTTCGGCGGCCGTCGGGGACAGCGGAAGGTGGCGGGTGACGACGAGAGGTGCGGCGTGCGGGACGCGGGCCATCGAAGCACTTCGCTACCGATCACGGACGACGGCACGCGCGCGCACTCCTATTTACCAACACCGACATATTGTTGTACTACCTATTTCGGATTATACTTCTTTATTATACAGTCCACTAGTTTAAATTAAGTCCTTAGTTTAGGTCCCTAACAATTTTTTTAAGGCTAAAGTATTAGCCATACGAAAAAATCCAGTTTCAAAAATGTTGTTCATGAATCTATAGCAAACATATATTTTTTTCAAATCTTTTAACCAAGCCGTTTATGAGAAGATTCCTTTTTAAAGTGACCGTTTTACGATACTAAACGGGACTAAGGCCCTTAAAGACGAGATTTCGTATCTAGGGCACGTCATAGATAAACATGGAGTTAGGAAATCACGTTTTCGTGTACCACCGTCAGAGGCAGCACGAGTACGAACAAAATCGATTGTAAACAAACATCATACTTATTAAAATGGAAGAACTTACAGCCTTGATTAAAAATCTACAAACAAAATTTGAAGAGCAAACAAACGAGATACGAGAAATGAAACAAAGCATAAACAACAACTTAGACATGAAATTTGAAAACTTTGAATTGAGATACAGGGCACTGGAAATTACTATTGAAGAACAAAGCCGACGTATACAGCAACTGGAAAGGTCAGTAAGGAAAAAGAACCTAGTTTTCTTTGGAATCGAAGAAAATGAGCGAAATTATCATGATCTGCAAAACATTATGTTAGAAATTATTAAGCAAAAAATGAATATTACATGTACTAAAGACAATATAGAAGAAGTAAGACGTCTAGGAAAGAAACAAGAAGGAAAAACAAGGCCTACTATTGTAACTCTTCTGACTGTGGGGTTGAAAATTGAAATTTTGAAAAATAAAAAAGGCTAGAAAATACATCATATTACATTAAAGAAGATTTTCCACCTGAAATACTGGAAGAACGCAAAAAACTTATACCACAGCTGATAGAAGAGAGAAACAAGGGGCGGAAAGTTTTCCTGAAGTACAATAAAATCGTAATAGTTCCAGAAGAAAAACATAAACATCCTGTAAAAACACCTAACAAAAACATGAACAAACGAAACTTATCAGAATCCCCAGAAATTAATGAAGGCAACCGCACCTCATTTAAAATGGGTACCAAGAAACCTTATAAAAAACAAAACTCAAACATTCAACATTATATGATTAAACAGAATAATAAAGATTCATCTCTAGTCCCAGCAGCCTCTACTAGTACTACGACGGTCGCACCTCAAGAAAATTATGCGAATCAACGTTGACAGAAAGCAACCTCTCCACAAGTACCCCCACCACGGCTGGTCACCGCGGGGGCTAAGGACCAAAACCCTCCCCTCCAACCCCTAAATATATGTACATATAACGCCAGATCTCTGTTATCAGAGGAAAGACTACATGATCTCAAAGAAGCCATTTCAAAAATTAAATATGATATAATAGGATTAGCAGAAATCAGAAGAACTGGCTACAGTATTACAGAAGATGATGAACACATATTTTGCTATTTTGGTGAAACTAAGGGCCAATATGGAGTTGGTTTCCTTATAAAAAGGAAACTAAAAAATAATATAGAAAGCTTTATTGGGATTTCGGAACGAATATGCGTGTTGAACCTTAAATTCGACAAGTCAGAACTTTCAATTATCCAGGTCTATGCACCTACAATCGATACCAAAGAATCCGAAATTAAACATTTTTACGACCAACTTCGGCAAACTCAAAGAAAGTGCTTTAAACGTCTTATAATTATGGGCGATTTTAATGCACGTGTCGGCCAACGAATTGCCGGCGAAGAAAAAATAATGGGCCAATATAATTACGGAAAAAGAGACAGAAGAGGAGAACTTTTACTCCAATTTTGTTGGGAAAACAACTTATTCGTATCAAACAGTCTATTCAAGAAAAACACAAAAAACCTTTGGACATGGACATCACCAAAAAAAACAAGAAGTCAGATTGACTACATACTTACTAACGATAAGAAAACAATGACCAATATGGATACAATAAATAGACTCTCGTTTCCCAGCGATCACCAAATGCTAAGAAGTACCATTTCAATAGCAACCACGAGGAAAAGCCGAGCCCAGTTCGGGAAAATTAACAACAAATTAGCTACAATTGAAGAAAAAGAACAGTTCGTAAAAAGTTTAAATAAAGAATTAAACAAAGTACAAATAGGAATATATGAAGGTGAAAATGTAGAATCGTACTATAACAAAATTAAGAAAGCAGTGTGAAATAGCATGGCCACCGTTAAACAAGAGAAAGTAACCAAGCCCAACATAATCACGGACAACATAAAATTCCTTATATCAAGAAGAACCGAACTAATAAACAAGAAGTACCTTACATTGGAAGAAAAGAGAGAACGTAGTCATCTGTACAAGAATATTCACAAGCTTATGAGAAAAGAACGCCAAAAACACAGGATAGAAACTGTAGAAAAACATCTTAGAATATCAGGTAGCTTGAAAAAGGGTTTCAAAGCTCTCAACGCTTCAAAAAATTGGATACCATGTTTAAAAGAGACCTCAAACAACAACAAAAAAACTTTCTCAAGGTCTAGGATTATAGAAACGGCCACTGAATTCTACAGAAGTCTTTATTCAGCCCCAATAACAAATGAACAAAGTGCGATATACGATACAAACTCTACAACCTTAGATAGACTCTCCATTCAAGAAGTTATGAAGAAAATAGACAACCTAAAAACAGATAAAAGCAGCGGGCCAGACGGAATCCCAAACGAAGCGTTAAAGGCAGGCAAGTTCTTACTAGTAACACATATAACCACTCTATTTAACAAGATTCTAGACGACAGGAAGATACCCGGGGAATGGGCTGAATCTGATATAATCTTGTTATACAAAAAAGGAAATCCTGCGGACATTGGCAACTACCGGCCGATCAGCCTGCAATCAAACATGTATAAACTGTTCGCCTCTTGCCTGGAGGAGCGTCTATCATCGTTCACCGAGAGACACCAACCCCCGGAACAAGCTGGATTCAGAAAACACTTCTCGACTATAGACCACATCCACACGCTGGAATTAATAATAGAAAAATACGAAGAGCGAAGATGCCCACTGTACCTAGCATTTATAGATTACGCGAAAGCCTTTGACTCTATATCACATAATAGTATGTGGAAAGCTCTGCACGACTGCGAAGTACCATCAGAAACAATTGAACTAATAAGATACATATACAGCAAGAGCACAAGCCGCGTGAAAATGGAGGTAAAAGGCCCTGAAATAAGAATCAATCGAGGTGTCAGGCAGGGCGACCCTCTATCACCGAGGATTTTTATAACTGTCCTTCATAGCATCATGCAAAACCTTAATTGGGAAAAGAAAGGCATAAACATAAACGGGCAGTACCTAAGTAACCTCAGATTTGCTGACGATATTATCATCTTTTCAGAATCAGCATCTGAACTAGAGACAATGGTCACTGAACTACACTCTGTTAGCTGTGAAATCGGTTTGGAACTCAACACCTCAAAGACTAAAATCATGACCAACAGTCAAAATATACCAATCAGCGTCAACAATATCTCACTGGAATACGTGCACAAATACATATACCTGGGTAAACAGATCTCATTCGCTAAGTCCAGGCATCACGATGAAGTGAAACGTCGAACCAACCTATCATGGAACAAATTCTGGAATACCAAAGAAGTACTTAAATCAAAGCTACCTGTAAACCTTAAAAAGAAAGTCCTGGATTCCTGTATTCTGCCATGCCTCTCTTACGCTTCTCAGACCTGGATATTTAACGATAAGACAAAAAAAACAAATACAATCATGCCAAAGATCAATGGAGAGGAGTATTTTAAACCTCAAAAGAAAAGACAAAATAAGAAGTACAGAAATAAGAAAAACCACTAAAGTCATTGATGCTCTGGAGTACTGTAAAAAGCTGAAATGGAAATGGGCTGGCCACATAGGTCGGATGGACGGCAACAAATGGGCTAAGAATGTAACGAACTGGACAGGACCTTCGAATAAAAGAACCAGAGGTAGACCTAGAGAGAGATGGGTCGACGAAATTAATAAAACAGCAGGAAATGACTGGATATTCAAGGCATCAGATAGAGAGTTTTGGAGGAAAAGGGAGGAGGCCTTTACTCGTGAAGAGGTCCTTAATTGACAAATCATTTTATTTTCAAAGCACATATTTAATTTAGATCAAATTGCTCAAACAGTAAAAATTACAGTTATAAAAATATTATAGAAAAAAAAAAAAAAAATTATTAATGAAAGTACTTAAATATTTTTTATGTTGTTACTAATAAATAAATAAATGGATTATAGATATTAAATGGATTATAATATTATATAAATGATGATTAACTTCAATAATTTTATGTTATTAATGAATTAGTGAATCAAATATATTACTTCTGAAGTAGAATAGGTATCTATTATTATGAACATTTTGAATAGTTGAATTGAACGATCGAATTATTGAATTGTTATATTGAATTATTATTAACATTTTCAATTATTTTTATTGTTTTTGCTGCATGTTAATTGAAATATTTATTGTATGATTGTTATGTTTATTTAAATTAAGGAATAAATAAAGGCTATAATAATATATAATAAATAATAACTATACCATTGAGTACATCAGCAGCAAGCATAACAGCGCGGACTATTTATCTCGGGCGTGCGGGGGTAGCGGGGGACAGAGCGAGACGAAGGCGCCGGGCGAACTCGTGGACTGCGAGGATCGCGCGACCTACGTCAACTTTGTAGTGGAGGGAGACCTACCGGTGACCCTAAATGACATGCGTCGCGAGACGGTTCGCGACACTCATTTGGCTACAATCAAACGTTATATTTTAAACGGCTGGCCAAGGACAGTTAATGACGCAGGCTTAAAACCATTTTACAATTGTCGTACACAGTTATCTTACGAAAAGGATATCTTAATGCGTGGACATAAAGTCGTTATTCCCTCATCTTTACAAGAAAAAGTATGTAGGGAACTGCATAGTTCGCATTTCGGGATAATGAAGATGAAGGCAGAGGCTCGCAAGCGGCTGTGGTTTCCTGGCATAGACGCGGCGCTGGAGCGAGTTGCGGGTGCTTGTGGGGTGTGCTGTGCACTGCGCCCCGCGCCCCCGCACGCGCCGCTCGCGCCGCTCGCGCCATGGCCATTGCCGCCACACCCTTTTTATCGTATTCACATAGATTTCTTAGGCCCGTTCCACGATTACATGTTTTTAATTATTGTAGACGCGTATAGTAAATGGGTGGAATGTTATGATATGTCCTCAACTTACAATTCAAAGGCGGTTATAGGTAAATTAAATGATTTTAAGTCGCGGTTTGGGGTTCCACACACGTTGGTGAGTGACAACGGTACATCTTTTACATCATTGGAATTTAGGGAGTTTTGTAAACTTAACGGTATCGAGCATGTCCTATCTCCGGTATATCACCCGGCTAGTAATGGGCAAGCCGAGAGTTTTGTGAAAATTGTAAAAAAGGGGCTGAAGGGTATAATTTTAGAAGGTTGTAATAAAAAAACAATTCAAGGTAAAATAACAAAATTTTTATTCGACTACAGGAACTCTAAAAATAGTACCACTGATAAAACACCCGCGGAGATAGTATTCGGGCGAGCGTTGCGCTCGCGCCGCGCCGACACCGTCGTCCACAGACCTAACTCAAACCGTCGCACGCAATCAGTCCTTACAGGCTAAATATTACCAAGGAAAACACAGAACAGACTTCACAGAAAACGAGAAAGTATGGATTACCAAATTGTATAATGCTTTATGCCGCAAAGCTGAAATCGATATCAATCATGACAGTCTCAACACTTTTAAAAAGAAATTATATAAGCACTTTCGGTTAGAGGACATTTGACTTATCATTCCAATCATTAAATAATGTATACTTTTAATTTAATTTAATTTATATCAAATTTAATTTAATTTATAATTCTACTTTTTACTTTTTATTTATAATTTTTAAAATAATATTATATATT
This sequence comes from Agrochola lychnidis, assembly GCA_963680765.1. NCBI lineage: Eukaryota > Metazoa > Arthropoda > Insecta > Lepidoptera > Noctuidae > Agrochola > Agrochola lychnidis. The sequence continues at coordinate 6,880,261 of OY796868.1, read as the reverse complement.
TTTTTAATTTTAATTCATTATGACATAATATTGATAATCAAGTTAATGCTTGGTTTTACTGTATTGTATTCGTGTAAGTTTAAACTTTTAGAATGGCATGTATATTGTTTCTTTTTTATTCTTAATTTAATTTAAATTATGTATTCAGAGCACTAAGTACTCGATAATGTGTAAGCTGTGGTTACCTGTAATTGAGTGTGCGTTACAGGATAATGTAATAAAACTAAGTTTTACTATTGTAAAAAGATAATTTGTAATGTAACTCGTTCGTAATCCTTAAATAAATAAATAAATAAATAAAACACAAATAATAAAAAACACAGTTGGATACAAGGAATAATAAGGAAAAAAATCGGCAATATAATGTACGTGGTATACATGCCACATTTGGGTTACGAAGTCACCAGGCACATCGACCAAATAAGGACAAGACTACACTCATCATCAACCGACGACCAGGACTGGGACCCAGACGTGGTACCCGATTTAGCGACGCTTGTCGCCAATCACCCGGAGCCCATCACGCAGCCAGGAGAGGGAGGAGGGTCGGTAACGGACCCCGGACGGGGAACTCCAACGACTCAGCCGCGCGTCGCTGTAACTCACAGGCGGCAGGAAATTAGTCCAACCTTTTCGACACCTACGGCGGCTCAGTACGTCAGTGGTGATGATGATGATGACGACGAACAATCAGTAACGACATAGGTTTAGTGTAATTTTAGAGATAAATAGGATAAGAGTATTGTCTAGCATAAGGGGAAGGGATGTTATGTACGTATATGTGTGTAGTGCTATGTAGGTGAGCGAGCTGCGCCCCGCCCCTCCCCGCGCCGGGTGGTAACATCCAAGGATTAAACCAGTGTGCAACAGACTAGCGAGTTTGATTGACAAGTGTCACCGTCCTTCCGTAATATATACTTCCATATCTAACAATTTGTATGTTTGTTTGTATGTTTGTTTGTTTGTATGTTTGTTTGTATGTTTGTTTGTATGTTTGTTTGTTGTTTGTAACCGACTCCTTTGGGCGCGATTTTGACCCACTTTAAAACCTTCGTTCAAACTTTGTAGATTTATTGAGGACCGATGACAATACATTAATTTGATAAAATTATTTGTTTTTATGTTTGTTTGTAACCGACTTTTTGGGCGTGATTTTGAACCACTTTAAACGGCCAGATTTCGTTCAAACTTTGTAGATTTATCGAGAACCGGTGACAATACATTAATTTGATTAAATTATTCCATTTATCAATTTGCAAAATAAGATTTTTGTTAGTGAAATAAAAGAACATAATAATTGTGATTCGTTTAATTCAAAACTGAATCGTAAACATCGCAATATTTGCAAAAATAATTTTGATAGCTCTTGTCACTGCCAAACACAAAGTAGGGTGACCATGAATTTTCCGGGACAAAATACAGAAATTGGTATACCGTGTAGGGCGACCGTGATTTTCTCAGGACAAAATCCGGAAAGCAGTTTACCGGTTAGCGGGATTACAAATTTCGAGTATGAGCATGCGTTCCTTATTTTGTTTGACCATGCATGGGGTCATAACCTGCTCAAAAGGGGAAGGATATAACGCGATCTCATTTCAAACCACAGCACACAGCTGTGCAACGCATCAGATTACATTTTTTACGAAACGTGTTCTTCGCCCGAAACCCTATTGTATTCATATTTATATTATATTGTGATATCTGTATGTTAAAATTTCTAATTATCTTTAACCGATTCAACGATCTAATATTAACAAATTTTTCAATAGCAAAGAGAATTTTAATTCAATAAAATAAGCAAGAATTTGAAAAAAACACGCTTTTAAAGAAAACCAAACGAAAAAATTATATGCAGAAGACATTCCATCAGTACGTATCGATTTCGGTCCAGATGGTGTTCAAGTAATTAACCCAATATCGGTACAGTTCCCAGCAAAACACAGCTATGGAACTGCTGAGAGACGTATGTTGCCATTGATTCTGAGTTGGGCATCGACCGTACACGAGATGCAAGGCTGTACAGTTGATCATGCAGCCATTTATCTAGGCTCTCGACTGTTTGTAGCTGGACAAGTAAGGACAAGCTGTATGTAGCAATTAGTCGTGGACGGAATTTGAATTGAAGAACTTGATTGCTCAAAGCTAACAGGTAAAACCTTGTAACAGAGAAGCATTAGATGAAATGATTCGATTACGAAGTAACACGTAGTAAGACTTGTCATTATCACTTGTTCGGCAATAACCTTATACCATTAAGTCTCACTGTATGTATTGACAACGTTAAAATCTTTGAATTACTTCTAAAATCGAGATTTAATTTTTAATACAGCCGTACACATGAATAATTTTGGAAAATAATTAGTTACTTACAGTTATCACGCAATTAATAGTAGAACAAATAATAGTTTAAAATTTAAAAAAAGCTATTATAAATAAACCAAACTAAAAAGTAGAAAATAAATAACAGTTTAAAAAACTAAAAAACACGCTTTTTATAGAAAACCGAACTAAAAAATTTAAAATAAATTTTAATAAAGGAGATGGCTAAAAAAAACCCAGAGTCAACAAAAACTTCATATGTGAGGTCTGATTGGGCTTATTGTGTACACTAAAAAATTATTTTAATCTAACCGAAAAACTATGGGGTTTAGTGTTTTTTTCGTTTATTAGTCATATCTAACAAATCCTTATGAATAAACAATTATATTTAATAACATATCGTTGATAGGCAGCTACTATTTTATCTGAATATGTTAGCCTTGTTTTTGTTCAAGCTAGAAAGAGATAAAGTATAAGGTCGCTAGGTAAATACGAAACATAACTGTCCACTGAAGCTGCAAATAAATCACGATTAGTAACATTGGTCAGATAGGTGGTAGAACACGTTTTTTTTTTCTTTCTAGTTTTATATCCGGAAGACCTTTCCGCTAAGATGCCTTTTCGGCACATGTTTCTCCGAAACTGAAAAGATTTGCTTTTATGAAAACGCTTCTCGATATGGTTTCAGTATCGCTGCGTAAGTCAAGTTAAACTGTAAAAATTGTTTTGCTTAAGGAAATCTATACCTATACTTTTCTTTATGGCAAATGGTGCCAACTTCGAAAAAACCGTCCAAAATTCATTCTCGAAAATATTTCTTTATACGGCCACACGCTACGGTTATAGCTACACAAGTAACTCAATGGCTACGGCGAAAATACCTTCACCAAACACAAATGAATCCTTGAATTTAATGTAAACTGTTGTTGTTTTGTAAATCAAGTGCAGCAAAACTATGTTCGCCATTCGCTTTTTCTACTGGCTGAACGTGAAGGGTCCTTCGATGTCGATCGACCTGGCGTATGGCAGTTCCACCGCGGCGCTGGAGCAGGCATACTTCGCTTTATGTCGAGGCGAATGCGAGGCAGCCATACCATCTGATGGTCCGCCCGCTTGGTTGCCACTCTATCACAGAGTACTTTATACACTCTATTGCATAAATGAAACTGTTTTATAAATAAGTACATGACATAAAGTTTATTTTTTTTCAGATCCTAACCAGTCAGCCTTTCTTGAGAGACGAAGTATGAACTACAAAAAACATTGTTAAATATTTTTTTGTAAATATTTAGAAAAATAAAACGATAACATAAACATGACAGGAAAAATGAACATCATCGCTTCTTTCATACTCGCAAGCGTCATAATAACTATCGTAAAAGACGTGATGGACCACAGAGTACTTTATAGTGGACATCAAAGACAAAGGGCTTATACAGGAAGTAGCTATGAACCAGAAAATTTACATAGGATTAACAGACAGCCAAGTAGGTTCACCGTCTACGAATGCGTTGGTTCATTATGGCGTCTTGGTCACTATACGCATGGTGTACGCCTGCTTGCAGCTGAATACGCGTCCATGACGCGTGTACGTTACCCCAGCAAGAAAGTATCTCCTAGAGTTATATGAGTAGAACGTATAGTTGGTGCCTTATCTGCTGTAAATGTGCCCCCACATAAAAAATGTGTGCCCCTGTCGTTTTGGAAAAAAAACGGAAAAACGATTCTTGCTGGGGTAACGTTTTTCTAGTAAGAACATTCTAAACGAATGATCGGAGAGAGAAAAATTGTGCATGGCCAGAGAGCTTATGTGTGCCAAAATGTGCCCCCAAAAATAAAATCTGTGCCCCTTCAGATTTTAGAGATATTGCATTTCCTGCTGGAGTAACGTTTTGATGAATCGGATATCTCTAAAACCATTGCATGTGTCCCTGTAGAATAAACATACACGAGTAGCTCTTAATGTGTGCCCCTTAGTGCCCCAATTAGATTTAAGAAAATATTTATAGTTTTCAAGTTATCGCGGTTTTATGAAAACCCGAAAAAACATCGCAGCGCCTAAATGAGACAAGGCATAAGTTCGCTGAAAACTGTATTCGGTCCTTCTTGACGCTAATAATAACCATACAAAGTTTCAAAACTGTTCATGCATGCGTTTTTGAATAATCTTGCTAAAAGTCAAAACGATGGTGTTATAACTTTGACGGCGAAATACAAGGAACAAGCTTAATCCCAGATGTGTAGGTGTAAACCAAAATCTTGTGCCTTTAGTCAAAAATATATGGTGAAAATATTCAGCTTGGAATGTTTCGCATTAAGTAAATATTAACAAATAACCAAAATATGTTAGCAACGGCTGGTTATCCGACCAAATTTGAATGACTACTAAAAAGCGACGGATTCATACATATCGATGACATACTTCCCATTTGTCAACGCTGCACTTGGGATGATGACGTGATGAAATAAAACAAAAATTACGTTCCCATGACAACATCACGTAGTCATGTTGATGTTCCCCCGTGATGTTGTCATGGAAACGTAATTTTTGTTTTATGTCATCATCCGTCATTACATGGTAGGCGGAGTGGGGGGTGTTAGGTTTTTTCTTTACGGAATTTCTTGATTCGGTCGCCGCGCTCAAAGCCCGCGATAAAAGCTATGCAATAGCTTTAAAAAAAATCGTTCATTGAGTCCGCGCCATGGTGTGGATTAGAAAAGATTCCCATCTAAAATTAAAAGTATATTTTATTCAAATTAGGCTGAAAATCAGCACTTTAATGTCAAAGCATAGAATAATATCAAAGTTACAAATGCGGCCCCCAAAATGCCAACCCTTATTATTTATTTAATTTCGGTGGAACAAGAAATGGCACAACAAACAGCATTGCAATGGCACTGCATAAAACGGACATTGACCTAGTTCTGTTTTTATCATAGAACTTTACATATTAATGATACTAGGTATTGTTTTTCAATCGCTGTATGTAATAAATACCTAATAATGTTAGTTTTATTGAATGACAAGCCGATGACCACATTGGTGACTATTCAATAAAAATCGGACACGTGCGAGTTGAACTCGCGCGGTGAGGGTTCTGTACGATAAATATGTTATCTACAATGTTTTTATCCCAACTTAACATTGCAGTTAAAAAAAACATGTTCCCCCATACATTCCATCTGCAAATATAAGTTTGTACGCACAATATTGAGAGATATACCATGTTATTTTAAGACCATATACTTCTTATAGGTTTTCCTGTACTTAATCTATATGTAAAGAAACATAATCATAAAAAAATAAATTGCTCAGTAGTTTCGGAGATAAGGCCCGCCCCCCCTTATCTCCAAAACTACTGAACCTAAAATTGGAATGGTCAATATTCATCAATTTTCTTAAGTATCTTTATTTACTAAAATAATATTTTAAAAATAATTAGATACTCACAACAAGCCCTTTCATTTGATATGTCACACGGTACAGTGCACAAAACTTTTTTTAAATTTTCTAATTTGTCCCCGATAAGTGACCCCCATATTTGAAAATTCATTTATTTACGTTACACTTCCGTGTTTAGGTCACAGAAATTTATATGTGTACCAAATTTCTACTAAATTGGTCCAGCAGATTCGGAGCAAATTGGCTGTACAGACGGACAGACAGACAGACACACGAGTTATCCTTTATGGGTTCCGTTTTTTCATTCGGACTTACGGAACCATAAAAACCGACTGGCGACGGGCATTTTATAAGTTTCTTTATACACAAGCCATGAGCCCAATGGGGTTCCCCATCGGCGAAAATGACGAAGTTTCATAAAACTTTCATCCTACTTTAAGGCATGAATTTCAAAAATCCTTCCTTAGTGCTTACTTTCGTAAAGTAACTCTTGTGCTTTGGAGGTGGCTAACTTTTGAATAGAGGCTTGCCCCACTTATGAAATATTAGTAATATTCAGGAAGACTTATGTATGACCTATGTATGGGGTCCAAACGAGGTAAACCAACTTAGTGAGAATCAGTTGTTGCTTGTGCTCAGAACTTGTGCATAAATAACGTGTCGTGAACATGTAAATTGCACCCGTGCGAAGCTGGGGTGAAAAAATTGTATGAAATATGCCATGCCGATAAACGATGCATGTCATTTTTTGTAACTGTCAAAAGTGCTTTCAATATTGATCAATTGATTAAGTGGTCAATTGATATATTTAAGAAATTGTTTATGATTTTCATTGCTATAAAAATGGTGATTTCAGGAATACCAAAATATGACGTGAATTAGGCACTTTAGGTAATAGGTAATACGGGCTGGTATCCGCAACTTCACGTCAAAGCGCGTATTTTGCGTACGGGTGGGAAAATCGGTTATTCGATCCACTCCAGCACCTCAAAGAAGGCCAGCAACGCCTTGGTGTCACTGACAATCTTACGTAGGGTACCTGGGTTACCGAAGTACTTTGCCCTGTATGTAGTAACCACCGGGCAGTTTAACAGCACATGAGCTGCTGTCTCGTCGTCCTCCATGCAGGCTCTGCACAGCTGACTGTCTGTGACTCCTATGACAAATAGGTGTTTATTAAATGACCCATGGCCAGTTACAGCTGCTGTAACTATACTAACTGTTTTGTTAGTCGGAGAACCTGTTTCGTGAGGCGGTTGTCGATTGTAGGGAGTGCCTCCTTGGCCTGCCTGCACTCACCTTGGTCCACCTATAGTTTGTGAAGTTGGTCCCTGGTTCGTTTCCTTACCAGAGTGCGTAGGTACCCGAAAGGGAGTGGCATCATGGGTTCAGGCGCCACTGGTGCCATGCTCGACCTCCTTCTAGCAAGGTCGTCGGCTGCGTCATTGCCCCGCGAACCGCTGTGTCCGTTGATCCATTGAATGGTTATATTATTGAGGCCACCCACCTGGTTGAGGCGCTGGTGGTACTCGTATATCAGCCCAGAATCAACAGTATGACTATTTAGCGCTTGCAGAACAGCCATGCTGTTTGAGAGTATTTGTATCGAGTGGTCCTTAACTTCCCTGGCCATGTTGGCTGAAGCGGCAAGAGTATATATACCCATGCATTCGGCCTGGAACACTGTGTTATGGACTCCCAATGGTGTGGCTATGTGTATGTTTAAGTCCTCCGAGAAGATTCCAGCACCTGTGCCACTGTCTGTTTTGGATCCGTCGGTGAAGATTCGCAGCTCTGCGGGGCGCAAACCCTCGCATCTGCGATCCTCGTAAAGTTGAATCCTGTATTTTTTTATCAAAGATAAATTGTTTGGGTACCCGGTCATTTATGGCTTTCGTAATAGGGAATTCATTATTTAGTCCCTCAAGTAGCGCGGTGTGTTTTGTGACACTTTTACCCCAGAGATCAATTGCATTAAGACGCACTGCCGCCATTGACGATTCCTGCTGTATGAACAGGTGGAGGGGGGGCAGTCCTAGCATGGCTTCTATTGCTGCAGTCAGAGTAGTCTTCATACAGCCCGTGGTCGCCACGCAGGCTAGTCTTTGAATGCGTTGTAGTTTGTTAGAAGCTGTAACCAGCTGAGTGTGGGGCCACCAGACCACGGCCCCGTACGCGATCATAAATTAGGTACTTTACTTAAATGATTTATGTTTTAAAGTGATATATCTTCTTTGATTTATTTCTTTAGATTTCTTGTACAATTGTAAAGAGGTACTGTTGTTGTTTGTTTGCTAGTATGTAACTGTTTAAAAGTGAAAGAAAAAAAATAGTTGTCTGTAAAGTCGGTTTCCGGACGATAATTTTATGTGATAACGTCACAAGCCGAACGCTTAGGCCGATCGTGCCTCTCTATCGCTTGTTCCGCGCTCTCGCTTGCACGCTCGGCTCAGGCGGAACGTGACACTTTTTCGTGCGTGCAGCCGGCGTTCATCGATTTATAAGACGTTATCATGTCAATAAAAGAAAATAATAGAAACCTTTAGGCTAAAATTTACGACCGTGAAGTGTTTTCGAATTTTTGGACTTTTTGGCTTCACCATTGATCAATCAGCATCACCTGTAAATCAGCTTGATGCTTGTCATAACGCGTCACGTTCCATAGATATGCACGGGCGAACCTATTGTCCCTTTTACATGGAACTGAAAGATGTGGGTGGTGCACTTGCACCTCTGCCTTCCCATTCCAAATACAGACATTTACAGCTCCTACCCAATCTAGGGGATCCAAACGCCTCCTGCCGGAGGCTCTACGTGGGGGTCGTGCGGTCCATGGCCATTTACGGGGCACTGGTGTGGGCGTGTTCATTGAGGCTGCGGCCAGTCCGCTGGTTGAACGCGTCCCAGACGGTCATGGCCATCTGGCTGGCCCGAGGATACCGCACGGTCTCCAGTGAGGCCCCTGCCGGATTACCGCCATGGATCTGGAGGCAAAAGTCCTCGCACACATCTGGGAGTGGCACTAGGAGGCGAAACGCCGGGGCTTAACTCCGCTGCCGAGAGAAATCACGGCACAGCGGACAGAGCTTGGAGCGGCAGAAGTGGGATCTCATAGCGTCATGGAGAGTGCGATTGTTGCAACCCAGCGCTGGATACGCCACAATTGCGGCGATAAGTCCCCTCTTTGAGGAGTGGCTAGAGAGGCTCCATGGCGTCCTCACCTTCCGCCTGATGCAGGTCGATTTGATAATTTCCCACCCAAAAAAGGGTGTTAAATAATCGTAAAGTTTTCGAATCATTTTGAATAAAAAAATAAAAATAAACTTGAAAATTTAATCATAATTGCCAGTTAATTCTTTGACATGGTCTCAATACCTTATGCGAAGTGTCCATTGGCAATAAAATTTGCGGAAGTTGACTTGCGCAAGCGACTTCCAACGTGTAAACGCTCGCGCAAGTGAACTTCTGCAAGTTTAGTGACTTGCCGAATTTGCTGCAAGTCCCACGTGTACACGGTTGTTTTGACCTTGCAGCAAGCGCTTGCGTCTTTATTTTGTTCACACAAAAAAGTTAGAAGTTTTTTGGGCAAGTTCAAATTTTTTAAGCTGAAAATTATTCAAGTATTTGCTGGTTATACTTGATACTCATACATTGATTGTATATGTCCAATTTTTATTCAAAGAAATAACTTCAAGTTGAGTAAAATATTTAATTTTTTAACAACAACACAATAACGCAGCTCGTATTTTTCTGCAGCTAGGCATCTTGTTTGACCGCTCTTGCTCAAGTAATTTGCATGCAATTTCTGTCGAAACGGTTCCACAAGATCTTGCAGCAAGTCAACTTCTACACGCTTCTAAAGGCGACTTGCGAATAGAAAACTCGCAGTCCGTGGAAACAGTCGTCAATTGACTTCTGCAAGAAATGGCGGAAGTCACTTGCCAGTGTACACTTCGCTTTAGAGTTATGGTATATCAAAAGGAGCTTGTATATACGGAGGAATATATTTTATGGCCCTGATGGCTCTTATCTGCAGAATAAAAATAGACTCGATGTCTGAAGCCCGTCCTCATAGTAAAATACCGCAAATTATGATACTATGAAAGTAACTAAAATAGACTAGTCTCGCGGTATCTACATCAGAATATTGACAGATTTTATGGGAACCTCTTTTATTTTTTTTGTAGTTTTCATAGTTATGGAATATTTTTTTCAGACATGGGATAATATATTAATTCCGAAATTATAAGTAACAGCGAGATATACTGAAAGGAGTTTTGGGCATAATGTGATGAAAACTAAAACTGCATTTTATGATTTATGAAAAATGTATTTTCCTTGCTAGTAATCAATTCATTGATAAAAAAACAGTGGCACTCCGGGAGTGCCGACAGAAGTGAAAACTTGAACAAGACCGCTTTGGTGGAAGAAAAATACTTGTATGGAACATTGGTTCGTAACCATATCTGAATAAAGAGCACAATCGTGTTTACAAAAATGAGGTGTCGGTAATGGTGTCGCGAGTTAAATTGTTTTTTCCCATATCAAAAATGCCCAACGCGCTTAAAGAAGTTTTCACTAAAAAACAAAAATAACACACTTCACATTTTTGCACTGTACGATAGTGTCGCTGATAAGGATCAAATTCCGGAAAGTAACATCGGCTCATGACAAAGTAAAGGGAAGGGCGCATTATTTACAAAATACAATTATTTTGCTGGAAAACCTCTTTGGGCGCATTATTGAACCCTGGCATACAATAACTTTGAGTGGAATACCTCAGGTTGTTACTAATTAATTTACCCAAATGCAGACTGCATGTAAATAATTAAAGCATTTTACTAATTAAAGCAGTGTATTGTTTCTTAAATTTATATAAATAAGAGATAGTTTGATTTGGTATTACTCTCACCGAACTGTCGCTAGCTAGGGTTTGGTGTAGACTATTATTAATTATTTTTAAATTAACTTAAAATAATCACGTGAGTATCCAGTCTTATACAAACATAAATTTTTATTGTATCTATCTAAAAATAATATTTTACTATTTCTGAAAATAAACTATTACTAGTTTTGTTTTTATGTAAGTCATTAAACTTATTTATATTTAGAATTTTTGTAGTCTATTCGGGAGTACCCTTTCCATTTATATACCTTCTGAATTTTCCATTCATTAATAATTTATTTATTTAAAAAAGGTTCTGTATCTGATGTATTTTAAATATCACAAGACTAGTCATCCATAAATCTTTGTTAAACCCACTCTTCAATATTATAGTCACTACAACCTACATCACCATGATGCCAACCTCGCAAGAGCTAGCCCAACCCCAACCTCGTCCAGAGACGAAGGGCGAGTCTGTGCCGGCGCCGACTCCAGCCGCCGACGACGGCAAGAGGGTCGTAATCTCCGGCATGTCGGGCATCTACCCTCCTCTCATCACGTCAAGGAGTTGTCGGACATTTTGTACAATAAGGTGAGGGTTTGGAAATTGATTCCTGTGTGAAGGTGGACCTTACTATCGGTTTAAAGTAGAAAACCTTCAATATTAATATTCAGTAACTTGTTATTGTTCTGCCTCGTTGGTAAGTGGTCGCAAGCGCTACTGCTGAGCAAGAGATCCTGGATTCGATTCCCGGGTCAGGCAAAGTGTTATTGGGTTTTTCTATCTGAAATTTCTCAGTAGCAGCTCGGAGTCTGGATTTGTGCCCGGTTGATGGCAATAGGCTCGCCCCCTATTACATGGGACTTAAACATACCCGGCGAAATGTGGGTGTACCTGCTACAGGGAAACCTCTGCCCAACCCTTCGGGGAAACAAGGCGTGATGTTATGTGTTATGTTATGTTGTTCTGACAACAAAGCAAAAGGTAAACCGTATACCTACTTACCTAAACATTTTCAACAACACTGTAAGAGTAGGTATTTACAAATATTTTACACCATAGACCATCGGCACTATTCAGATCATGTTTTTTTTTACTATCAGCAGTTGTTTGGTCGTAACAGTTTTGTCATCATTTTGGTTCTAAATATATCAAATGATATACCAGAACTGCAGTAATCCACTCAATACTTTATCCTCCAGGTGAACCCAGTGACTGCAGAGAAGCTGCGCTGGAAAAGCAGCCATCCCGAGGCGGCTCAGCACATGGGCACAGTACCAGACCTGCACCGGTTCGACGCCCAGTTCTTCAAAGTGCACTACCACCTCGGCAACACCATGGATCCCATGTCTCGTAAAGTCCTTGAACAGGCCTACAATGCTATTTATGATGCAGGTAAGATTAATGAGTTGTGGGATGTAGCTACTGGCTTTAAGAAGTACATAATTATATGGTTGTGTTTAAAAAGTAGTATCGTTAAATGGAATCTTTGTCCTTCGATTAGTGATGTACGAACGATTTGTAGAGGCCGCGCCACCACTGCAGTCCGGCGGAAAATTGTGGAACTACATTTTTTTTTTGTAATGTCATTAATGCAATGGCATAGACACTAGCGTTGCTTCTATCGGACTTGAGTGGTGGCGCGGACTATAGTAAGAATATAAGAATCTTGATAATGTCACCATTTGATATGTGACATAGGGAGACGAGCGGCAATGACGAATGCGACAAGTACGAGTGTTAACGCAAGAAATGGCCTCCTTTTTTATTTTTTGGTTGGGAAATTATCAAATAAGTTCTGTCTAAGAGTCTGTCATGCCCTCCCGCTCCACCCAGAGCAGGAGGGCATGACAGACTCTTGCTGACTAAAACCCACCTGTGTTCCTTCAGTTGCCATATTGCCAGGGGCCACGGCAACTGAAGGAACACGGGGGGACCATCTTCTCATAACAGAACAGAAAATCATTTTCAGAATTCTCTAAATCGTTTTACAATAAGGTAGGTAATAAGATGGCGCTACTGTGCGTAAATCACGCTGTCGTTGTCACTCGCCAAATGGTTAGGTCCCGTTTTGTTAGGTGTAAAATAGCTTCAAAAGTAAAGTCTCGTGTTTAACAGATAATAGTTGGTTTAGGTAGAGGTGATAGTAGGTGGGTTAGTTTATTTCTGTTTAATTATCGTCTTACCACCATATTCTTTTTTAGTAACCTACAGCTGCAGTCGGGTTATTTTTTTTATTTGGAATGGTATGTTAATTATAGGATTTTAAACTGACATGGTTATTTTCACTACTAAAACTATTTAAAACGGGATATTTACCATGTTTTTTGTTTTAAATATTTATTATTGCAAAAAAGTTTATGCTCGCGAGGTCTACTGTTTGCAGAAATACTAGTAATATTAGTTTTTAGTATGAATTAATGGTTTGTGAAGCGGCTTCATTGCATGTGGATTTATGTATGTACGTAGATATACATATTACATATATAAATTCATATATATAATTCATATTCACCATGGCCTGTCCTGCTGCAGGAGCGCAGGTCGCATAGCACGGCTCGCCAGCATCAACGACATTATTCGTCGAGCCCTTATCACCGCCGGCGTACCAGCGGTATTAGAACCAAACGGCTTGGTACGTGACGATGGGAAGAGACCAGACGGGATGACGTTGTTGCCTTGGAAGATGGGTAGGCCTCTAAAATCAAAAAAATCAAAATCAAAATATTTTATTTCACATAAACCTACATGGGCACTTATGAAACGTCAGAAGCTAGGTGCACGGTTCCAATTGGTCGTTTCCTATGGAGAAGAGCCGGCAAGAAACTCCACGGTTACTCTTTTAAAAATAATTGGCTTTTACAATACTTTCATATAACAGTGTTTCTAGGTATGGGAGGACAGAGTAGGTCTTTCAATAAGTACCAAGTACTTAACAAAATAGAAAATGGTCAACAGGTCTACAATCCACTAAGCCTACAGCGTTCTCACATTCACAAAATATGTAGAAAAGAATCTATACAAAAAATAAATAGATTAATAAAAGTAAAAAACCTATTTTAATAAAACGCAATTATATGATTGCTGTTACAACTGTAATCGTGAGTAATTATCATGTCCACAAAAGTCACAAAAAAAAAAAAAAAAAAAAGTTCAAATTAAATCGTAGATATAATGTCAAATAATAGAATAATAAATATGTCAAGGACGAATGTAAAACCAAAAAAAAATAAATAAAGATTTAAATAAACATGGTAATTTGGGAGCAGTTAATAGACTCTTACTTATTTATGCCATTAATGAGGTACCAGGGAAGCCACATGTGCAGAAGGAATTATTGCCAAACTTCCTTATCTTCAACATAGTCTTTAATTTTATAATATGCTTTCTTGATAAGGACGCGTTTGATGTGGGTTTTGAACTTCCCATCGCTAAGTTCTGTCACAGACTTTGGCAACTTGTTATAAAAGCGGATACTGTTTATAGGAAATGACTTGCTTGTTTTAGTTAATCTAAATTTGGGTATCACAATTTCATGTCGACTACGTGTATTTATATTATGGAAATCGCTTCTTATTTTGAAAAGTCTTAAGTTTTTGCGAACATACATAATACTTTCTAAGATATAAAGTGAAGGCAAAGTCAGTATTTCAATTTCTTTAAATTTGTCTCTAAGGGACTCGCGAGGGCCCATTTTATAGATCGCGCGGATTGCCCTCTTTTGTAAAATGAAAATTGAATCTACGTCAGCTGCCGATCCCCACAGCAAGACGCCATAAGACATAATACTGTGGAAATAAGCAAAGTATACTAACCTAGCTGTGGCTATATCAGTCAACTGCCTTATTTTTCTTACTGCATATGCAGCTGAACTTAATCTACCTGAAAGAGTTCTAATATGGGCGCCCCATTGTAATTTTGAATCTAAAGTAATTCCTAAGAATATAGTTTCCGTTATTGCATCTAGGTTTTTGCCATCAAGTTTTAGATTTAGACCTACTTGAGGTACATTTGGTAATGAGAACCTAATACATTTCGTTTTGTTCGCATTAAGTAAAAGATTATTAGCTGCGAACCATTTTGAAAGTACAGCCAGACTATCGTTAACATGTAATACATCTGTATCTTTCCTGTCTATTTTAAAAATAAGAGAAGTGTCGTCAGCAAATAGAATTATATCTGATAAGTTAGTCATCATGTAAGGAAGATCATTTATATAAACTAGAAATAAGAAAGGGCCGAGAATTGAGCCTTGAGGCACGCCCATTTTAACTAGAGACCCCGAAGACGTCGCCCCATTAACATTTACTTTTTGCTGCCTGTTTGATAGATAGGAAAGAACAAGATCAGCAGCTTGTCCACGAATTCCGTAGTGGTGTAATTTACAGATCAGTGTATTGTGGTCAACGCAGTCAAACGCTTTTGAGAGGTCACAGAAAATGCCAATTGCATCCTGGGACTTCTCCCAGGATTCCAAAATGTGACTGATGAGTTTTACTCCTGCGTCAGTCGTCGACCTACCTTTCGTGAAACCAAACTGGTGACTATGTAAAATCCCATTAGAATTAAAATGTGACAACATCTGGTCTAGCATGATTTTTTCATATATTTTACTCAATGCTGGTAGCACAGATATTGGTCTATAATTAGAGGGATCACTCTTACTACCCGATTTGAAAATTGGTACTACTTTACTATGTTTCATTAAATCAGGAAACGTACCGCTATCTAAACATTGATTAAATATGCCTGTTAGGACAGGGGCAATTGTGTCAATGATATCTTCAAGAACCTTAACGGAAATCCCCCATAAGTCTTCAGTGTTTTTTATGTTAAGACTTTTAAATGCTTTTTTAATTGTGTCAACAGAAATGGGCTTGAATTCAAAACTTGGAATGTCTCTACTGAAGTGTTCTTTTAAAAGAGATTCAGCTAGTATAGATGATGAGGGGAGAGATTTCGTAACCTCTATTGGGATGTTGGTAAAGAAGTTTTCTAGTGTCTCAGCAACTTTTAACTTATCTGAAATGGTTACATTATCAATGTTTAATGACAATTCATTCTGATCTCGCTGTTTTGTGTTTCCAGTTTCTTTGTTAATTACCTGCCACACAGCTTTTATTTTATTGTTAGAATTATTAATTTTGTTACTTATTAATTTAGATTTAGCTTGGGCGCAGACTCTTTTAAATATCTTAGAATATTTTCTTACATAATTATGAATTACTTGATCAGAAGTCAATGATTTTTCGTTATAGCTCTGGTGTGGGATGCAACCTGTGTCGACACCCTTGCGCCATCTCATGTTCCTAGCACGGCGGGCTGTGCTGGCGCCGCTGCTGCGGCTGCTGAGACCCTCAAGCGGCGCAAATACTGTAACCTTATTGGTAACTACAGTTTTGAGCCGTTTGGGGTCGAAACGCTCGTATCATGGGGCCCGAGTGCGCGTCTCCTTTTAAAAGAAATTTCTCGTCGACTGATCGACACTTCACGTGACCAGAGGGCTGGCTCGTTCTTTGGCCAAAGAATTAGCATTGCCATTCAACGTGGCAATGCTGCCAGTCTTCTGGGCACGTTTCCGGATGACAGCGATGCGGACGAATACTTCGACGCCTACGTGTCGTTTTGTTTTTATTATTTTTATTTATACAGATAGTTAGTCTCTTAATTTAGTACCTAATGTAAATAATTAGCTGTGTTAAAACTGTAAAATAATACATTCATAAAGTTACGCTTTCTCCTCATGGGGGTAAGAAGAAACTACAGAACGTCATCTGCTACGATCCTGACATACTCCTTTTACTTCTTTTACGTTCATACATTTGCGGGGTAATTGCATAACACAGTTACAGTAGCAATGGGTTTAATTTTAACAGTTCAACAATATTCATTACGTTATTTACGTTGTTGAGCAGACAAATTTTTCGAAAATATGAAGCAATGTAATAGAAATATTCTTCAAAATGATTCAGATTGTTATTGATCGTGTGTTACGCAATTAGGGTGTTGGTAATACACGCACGCACGCCGGTTGCGAGTACTACGCACATAACCTTTATGAAGAACATGACCAATAAAGTCACTATAATGTCCTTCTAGATAAATTCTTGTAAATACCTTTTGTTAATAAATCTTTCATTCAACCTCTCAAAAAATTACCATATATTACGAGTGGCAGTAATAAACCCGTAAACAATGTTAATGTACGTATGTAATTATGTATGAATGGGTCGATGTGACATTGTACTGACCTGCTTTTTAAACATTTTTAGGAATCTTAAGTTCGCCTCATGTCTCCATAGCATAAAAACAAAAACAAAACTCCGGCAAGATTTCTTTACAAAAAAAGAAGAATCGACAAAATCCGACTTACATACCTACTCTGACAAAAGTTACGCGTGGTCATAAAAATACACACGCGCTTTTTTTTTATTGGTAAAAGAAAGTCTGATAACCAGTCTTACCAAGAGGGTATCATATTACCCAGTAACTGGGTTGTGGAGGTTAGATAGGCAGTTGCTCCATGTAAAATGCTAGTATTCAGATGCATCTGGTTAAGCTGGAAGCAGATAAAAACATAGTAACGAAAAGACTAGGCAGATCATGATGAAAAAGACTAGCCATCAATAGATCATGTTCTATTAAATAACTTCATATTTTTGTTGTCCATAGGAGTGAATCCCGAGCACTTATCTGGTAAAAAAGTAGGTGTGTTCGTTGGAACCTGTTTATCAGAATCAGAAAAAGTGGTCTTCTATACCGCTGCCTCTAAATCAGGCTTGGGTATAGCTGGGTAAGAAATAATTTCTTAATTTATAAATATCATGTTTGTTTTTCCCGAAAAGGCAGGGACATACACATTTGTAGTTATGTGAATGCAAGTGGTATGAAAAAAAAATCCCATGTGGGTAAGTCGATGATTGCCTTTAACATTAATCGCGCTGAGCACCAAACTAGCATCCCAGTTGCGTAATACGCTTTCAAACACAATCCAAAGGATTAAAAAAAAAATCCTAATCCATTGCTTCTTACGTTCAAAAAATTCGTCTGCTCAACAACGTACACAACGCAATGAATTTTTGAACAGTCAATATGAAAGGCATTGTCAATGGGAGTGTGTTACTGAGATTCTTGAAAGAGAAATCTAATAATAGTGTTCCCGACCCAAAGATCGCCCCGAAGAGAGCTCTGGAGTCGCTCTGGCTACCACTAAATTCCATTAGATTAGTAGACTATATAATATACATGCAGCGTGCCCGTATGCCATTGGTCATAAAACTTTCTACTTTTAGATGCTGTAAGTCAATGTTCGCCAAACGTGTTTCCTTTTGGCTGAACGTAAAGGGTCCTTCGATGGCGATCGACGAGTCCTGTTGCAGCTCTACCGTGGCGCTGGAGCAGGCATACCTCGCTATCAGTCGAGGTGAATGCGAGGCAGCCGTCGTTGGAGGCTGCTACTTGTGTCTGCATCCACAGTCTTCCGTGCACTATGGAAGGTGAACACATATTTATGATAATGCTACTCTAATAATATTCTCATATTTTATAAATATAACATCTGTTAGATTCGTTTGACGCGGGTTCCAAAATAAATTTTAAGTTTGTAACAGCATCTTCACTCTTGATGGATAATCAGATAAACAAAGGAGATATTGTTAGGGTCCGATTCTTCTACTCATCGTCATAATTTCAGGTAATAATAAGTAACACGGGCTGGTATCCGCAATTCCACGTCAAACCACGTAATTTGCGTATAAGTGAGAAAATCGGTTATTCGATCCACCCCAGCTCCTCAAAGAAGGCCAGCAACGCCTTGGTGTCACTGTCAATCTCACGTAGGGTACCTGGGTTACCGAAGTACTTTGCCCTGTATGTGGCGACGACCGGGCAGTTTAACAGCACATAAACTGCTGTCTCGTTGTCCTCCATGCAGGCTCTGCACAGTGGACTGTCTGTGACTCCTGTGACAAAGAGGTGTTTATTAAATGACCCATGGCCAGTTACAGCTGCTGTAACTGTACGCAGCTGCTGTTTTGTTAGTCGGAGAACATGTTTCATGAGGCGGCCGTCGATTGTAGGCAGTGTCTCCTTGGCCTGCCTGCACTCACTTTGGTCCACCTATAGTTTGTGAAGTTGGTCCCTGGTTCGTTTCCTTACCAGAGTAGGTAGGTACCTGAAAGGGAGTGGCGTCATGGGTTCAGGCGCCACTGGTGCCATGCTCGACCTCCTTCTAGCAAGTTCGTCGGCTGCGTCGTTGCCCCGCGAACCGCTGTGTCCTTTGATCCATTCAATGGTTATATTATTGAGGCCACCTAACTGGTTAAGGCACTGGTGGCACTCGTATGTTAGCCCAGAATCAACAGTGTGACTGTTTAGCGCTTGCAGAACAGCCATGCTGTCTGAGAGTATTCGTATTGAGTGGTCCTTAACTTCCCTGGCCATGATGACTGAAGCGGCAAGAGATATATCCATGCATTCGGCTTGGAACGCTGTGTTATGGACTCCCAATGGTGTGGCTATGTGTATGTTTAAGTCCTCCGAGAAGATTCCAGCAGCTGTACCACTACCTGTTTTGGATGTGTCGGTGAGGATTCATAGCTCTGCGGGGCGCAAACCCTCGAATCAGCGATCCTCGTGAAGTTAGATCCTACATTTTTTATCGAAGATAAATTGTTTGGGTACCCGGTCATATATGGCTTTCGTAATAGGGAACTCATTATTGAGTCCCTCAAGCAGTGTGATGTGTTGTGTGTCTCTGTTACCCCAGACATTAATGCATTAAGATGCACCGTCGCCATTGTCGCTTCCTGCTGTATGAGCAGGTGGGATGGGGGAAGTCCCAGCATGGCTTCGATTGCTGCAGTCGGAGTAGTCCTCATGCAGCCCGTGGTCGCCACACAGGCTAGTCTTTGCATGCGTTGTAGTTTGTTGAAAGCTGTAACCAGCTGAGTGCGGGGCCACAAGATCACAGCCCCGTCACTGCTGTGTACAGCTATAGTACGATTTTGGGGGATAGGCCTCACTTCTTACCTATAATTCTCCTGCACTGCCAGAAGGTATTGCAGGCCCTATTTAGCTTGTCGTCTACATGACTACTTCAGTTTAACTTATTGTCTAGAATGACCTCGGGGTATTCGACCTCGTTGGCCAACTGAAGTTCTGTATCGAACAGTTTGGGTAGGCAGAAAGGGCCTTATGCTCGTTATCGCTGGTCGAACCCTCGTCGCCCCCCCCCCAGTCTGAGCCCGGCAAACAGGTCGCCTTTGTCGATTTCCGATTTACAGTATATTTTTGTCATCATCATGAGCCCAAAAAATACTAATTTTCGTTTTTTATGTGCAGGATCATAAGCCAAGCGATGGATAGTAAAACGAAGTCATTTGATCAGAATGCTGATGGCTGCGTCAAATCGGAAGCCGTTAACGTTCTGTTTCTGTAGAAGGCTAAAGATGCACTAAGGTGAGTTTTATGACGTATTACGGACAAGCTACCATTAACAACATAGGTGTTTTCCCAAAGGGCGCGTTCATAAGACCCCTCTTTGAGAAGTGGCTAGATAGGCGCCACGGCGTCCTCACCTTCCGCCTGACGCAGGTCCTCACCGAACACGGCTGCTTCGGGAGGTTCTTGTTCAGGATAAGGCGGGAGGAAACGCCCGGGTGTCACCATTGTGTGGATCACCCGGAGGACACGGTGGAGCATACGGTGGAGGTCTGCCCGGCTTGGGCGGAGCATCACCGTCTCCTCGTGGAGGCGATCGGCGGCGGTGATCTCTCGCGTCTGGCCCTGATTCGGGTCATGGTACGGAGCGAGAGGAAATGGGAGGCCATCACCTCCTTCTGTGAAGCGGTAATGCTCGCGAAGGAGGAGGCGGAACGCGTGAAGGAGAGGCAAAATTCGCACCCTCACGCCCCTAACCGCCGCCGTTTTTTATCCGCGTTAGACATAACTTTACAAATTAATTTCACTATGTAATATAAACATAATCAAAATATGCCTATATTGGGGGGCACGGCAGTGCCCCTGCCAAGTCGAGCGCGAAGCAAACACTGCCGTACCATCCTTTACTGGAACCATTTCGCCGCATTTTCAGGCCCCTATTTGAGAACCTCTGGATAAGACCAAAACGCAGAAATTTTCGTCATCCAGTGAGCTATAATCAAATACTTAAAATCCAGAATTTCAAGTCTGTAGGTCATTTAGTTCCGAAGTTAAGCGAAAGCAAAGTTTCGCATTTATGACACTCACTCACTCACTCACTCATGATCATCAGAATAGAACTAGTACTTCCCATTAACTCAGAGAGCTGAAATTTGGTACAGAGTTAGGGTTTAATGGCCACATAAAGGAAAAACTATAAAAACTAGGATAATCGAAGATCTGGAGTACCTGGTGACCCTGATTAGAAAACACAAGAGCCCAACCAAACTATTAGAGATCGACATACCGCCTTTACAAAAAATATTCAACTTGGTGGGCCGCATCATTTGATGTCAAAAATCGAAGGTCTGAAGTATCTGATGAAGAACCCTCAGCTGGTCTCAGCTGTATTAGAGATATGGTAATGCCCCCTTCTATTATTGGTACATAAAAAAATCGACTCTCATTGCAAAAATCCAGCGTAGTGGGACACATCTTCTAATCTAATTTTAATCTAGCCTATAGCGTCTCACTGCTGGGCGAATGCCTCCCCTTCTGCTTTTAATACGCATATAAATAAAATTAAAGGAAAACTCTGGATAAGACTAGACTGGCTTTTATACTTATACTTACAAGTTTACTAGAAGAAATAGTCGAACGATTAACTTTATTCCACTCGAACATTACACAAATTAAATAAACAAATTAGACTAAAATATTAATATCGCTCAATTTCGCTCAAAATTTGGTCAAAATATAATGCATTGGACTAAGAGTGGCGGTGATACCCGCACACGTCGCTAGATAGCGCTGACTGTATTTTAAAATGCGCTTACGTTTGTTTTTTACATTACAAGCTTTTATATATATATATATATATTTTTATTATTAACTTGCTTTGTTAGTGTGTTAGTTTGTTAGTTAGTTAGCGAGCAAATCTTGCAAGCTGAATTAAAACCACTTCGTCTTATCCTACGGAGTTGAAATTTTACATGTTGGTTCAGTTTCCAAGACAATGCATTTTTTTATGATGCATCACCTGATTTGACAGCCAGGATTGTCTCCAGACGAAAGAACTCCACAACAGTTTACGGAACAGACACGAAATTAAATATACGCATTTAATTATGACAGTTTGTTCTAAAGTCTACCATGACCTGGCTACAGCAGCTAGGATTGGCTCCAGACGAGGAAACTCCTCAGCTGTCAACAGCAGAGACACTAAATGTTATATACGCATTCAATGATGATAGCTCGTTTTAAAGTTCACCATGACCTGGCTGCTGCACCCAAGATTGGCTCCAGACCAGTGAACCCTTCAACGGTGAACAGTACAGGCACGAAATTGCATTTAATGTTGATAGTCCGTTCTGAAGTTTACCATGACAGTGATAGAACAGATATTTAAACAAATTCTAATGCTAAAAAGTACAAAATAAAATTTAAGTAAAAACCTTTTTAAAAACAAGCTATATATGAACTAAAAAGTACAAAATAAAACTTACGTAAACATAGAACTTTAATATTTTCTTAAAAGCTTGAGGCGTGAATGTCCTTCTTACACTTTAAGATAAGCCTCAATCAAGCTTTTAAGAAAATATTAAAGTTCTATGTTTACGTAAGTTTTATTTTGTACTTTTTAGTTCATTTAAAGCTTGTTTTTAAAAAGGTTTTTACTTAAATTTTTCCGATAACCTTATATGGCGAAGTGGCAACCGGCTGCGTTACAGTCGTTTACGACATTCTTCTACTGCGCTTGAAAACGTTTGCTAGGGATTAGGAGGGATTATTTGCATTTCGTTGATTTCGCTTATTATTTCGTGAGGTTTGCTAAGGTTAATTAGCAGGTTGTTATTATAACAATTCGAAGATTTGAATAGGTTAAGAATTTTATGATTAGTGACGGATTACTGATTATTACTTAATTATTAGATTTAATAGAAGTTTTAATTGAATTAATTGAATACTTTATTTATTTGTTAGTTATTTAGTACTCTTAGTTTTCTAGGTGTAATTTACAGTTAGGCAGTACTTTGAATCGCGTAAAATCTAATAAAATAAATCAATATGCCCACGTTTCTACAAAAAGAAGTGAAATCCCACCAAAAACATTCTGTAAAAAACTAGCCAAGTCTCGATGAAGCTGCTTGTTTATCTCTAAAAAGTAATGAAATCTAGACAAAGTCGTGCCTAGTCTAAGGTTCCTTACTGCGATTTCTTTATTATTATAGTTAATGTTGTGTGACTTGGCCGTTGAACAAGGGTACAAAACCAGGTACTCCATGACACCATTGCACCAATCTGTCGCCAAGAACCGCTACCCATTGACGATGGAAAATTGCCACTTGGAAAACGTTGATTCAATAACCAGTCAATTGTAGGCTTGATAAAGTTGCGTATTTCAATAATACTTATGTATAAGCGAGCCTGAAACAAACAGTATAAAAAAAAACCAGTACAGACGGACTTCTAATCATTGATAGAAGTCCGTCTGTACGTCTATTTTATGTTAGATCGGTGGTCAATTTTACAAAAAGAAGAGAGCAGAAGTCAGCATTGTCTATGCTGAATGCATGTGTTGCACAATCAACAATAGCCTAAAATGAGACACTAGCGTCCAATTACCAATACCAGTATGGGCTATTATCTCGCTTAACAAACATAGGTAGCTACAACAGATATAATATTACGTGTAAACAAAATTGACTTGTACCCATAACATATAAAGAATGTTCAACGGCCAAGTCACACAACATTAACTATAATAATAAAGAAGTCGCAGTAAGGAACCTTAGACTTGGCACGACTTTGTCTAGATTTCATTACTTTTTAGAGATAAACAAGCAGCTCCATCGAGACTTGGCTAGTTTTTTACAGAATGTTTTTGGTGGGATACTTATTTACATGCATATAATTGAGAATCTAGATTTTAATCTATTAATTGTTTTCTTCCAAAGTTCGAATATTGTTCTTCTTGATATGTCAAAAACCTTGTCTGAAAAAAATAAATTGAAGCGTGGGTTTCACAGTGCCAGATTCTATTTTATTTTAAATCCACAGCTCGACTTTACTCGACTCTATAAAGTTTTTACTTGAAACCATACAAAATATGAATATTTTTCTATCATTTGTTGTTAGCGACGCAACAAACTAATATATATTTAAAAAATTGTAAAAGGGAGTGCGCGGGGTCAGAGCGGGTAAAAGGGCGAGTCTCGAACCGTCATTAATTAATTTTATATCATTATTTAATTTGCGATGACGCAGTGCCATATCTAACGCCACGGACAGCGCGCGCTTCCTAACCTAAGAATTTTGTTGTCCAACCCTACATTTATAAAAAAATATAAATCCTTTGCTCAACTCGTGTTGTTTTACCACCGATCCGATTCACATCCTTAACAGTGGTCTTCGAGCCAGATCGCGAATGTTCAATACTCCACCGCCGAGGAGAACCATGGTAAACACCCGCAGTACCGCTAGCAAACTGAGAGAATAGGAGGAGTTGGAGGCAAAGCTACAATCGGTAACCGGAGTATAGGAAATGCCACCGCCTACACCAGTAAAAAAGAAGGATGATGAACTTAAAGTAAAGAGTTCTTGCACCGCGAGTGTAGTGAAATCTGAACGAACCGGAAGACAAAATCCAAGACAAAAATTTAATTTCGGAAGTCGGTGTCAATCAACTAAAATATTGATCCAAAGACACCGACTTCCAAAATTAAAGTTATTTTTCACTTTGTAGTTCGGAAGTCAGTTGTATTTTTTGTAAATAGTTTTTTGATATTATAAGTATAAATCATGGATCAGTTTTCTCATTGGAACATTTGCTTTAATCCACAGGCCTTGCAGACGATGTTGAGCGAGGGTATTAGCCGCGGCTACGTGCGACCTCTGTCGCGCGTGTCGTACGCGCCACATGACGTTGCGCGCGCCTTCCGACTGCTCGCGGCCAGCAGGCACCGCGGCAGGGTGCTGCTGAACATGCAGGAACATTCGACACAAGCGAAGCCCAATTTTTTGTTTTGCAATTTATAGGACTGAGATTTCGCTTTGACTGTTTCGTTTTATTAAGCAGTATTACAAATTGCAGTGTAGCGTATTCCTTTTGATTAAGATGGCGCTTATAGTTTATAGTAATTCTCAATATCATTTTTTTTTGCAGAATCTCTTGCAATCCAAATCAAAGCCAAGTTGTAGTATTGAATGAAGAAACTTTTGGACTCCAGATGGTCGAAAAATTAGTTGCTCGAGGTGCGAGGAAACTACACATTCATAGCAAAGCACATACAACTACAAAGTTACAATTTAAATTACGGTAAGCGAATAGCTTAAATCAATACTTATAATGTTAATAATCCAAATGACCACGATGATGATAATTTTATGTTTTAACTTAACAGAACTTTTAGCCTAACAGAAAAATATTTTTCGATTATTCAGGAGTTGGCAGAAGATCGGCGTACAGATTCAAATATCGTCTCAAAACTTATACAACGAATTTGATGTTGTCGAGTTACTTAAGGATGCTACGAAATTGGGGCCTATTCAAGATATATATACGACTACAAATGATCAAATTGTCCAAGAAACATTATTTGCTCATCTGGATGCAGTTTCGAGAAGATTTTGCCCTGATTTAAGGTAACATTATAGTTCTCTGTGTTCATTTCTTTGAAACATAAATAATTTTGATCTTTTGTAAATCAACAATTTATCTTTCTTAAACTGGCATCTCATTTTTCAGATACTTTGCGCTGATAAATGTTGGTGAGACTATGCTTGGTAAACTAACCTGTCTTTCCCGTGTTCAAAATAAATTACCAGCTAAATTGATAACTCTACCTCAACTGAAGAACGTAAATAGTACTATAGTAGACCATCGAAATGCTCTTCATCGACTTTGAAAATCCGTGAAGTTTTGTAAGCTTTGCAAATAAAAATTTTTCGGAGACAGATTTTAGATTCAAGGGTCATTGTTTGAGAATGATAGACAAAAATGACCCTAAAACAGAGCCTTGCAGTACACCTCACCGTGCAATTAAACCATTAAAGTTCCTGCTACATTATTTTCCCACATAGTATTCTTCCATTTTAATAAGAACGAATGACGCCAAGTGTCAAGTGCTTGAAATGATTTTAGTTGAATTTGTGTGTGTGTCTAGATAAATGCTTTATAAAAATCACTGAGCAGTTTAATTTAATCTTAGATACTTTTAATTTTTATTTGAGTAGATCAAAGAATTTCGTTGATGGACGCCCAACAATGAATCAACTTAATAAACAAGAAAAATAACAAAATTAATTTCCATTCAGGAGTCGAGTGCTGGTGATGCAGTGGACGCGGTGGAACGCGCACTTTGCGGTGTAGACACCTTGGTGGTTGCACAGAGAACTCATAGACAACAACCTAGTCTATTGAAACAACTTGCGGAATTGGCCAGTTAGTAGTGTAATCTTGGTCTCAAGAGAAATCTACTGTAAAAACACTGTATATTAAAAAAATCCAATAATTCAAGTTCTACTACGTAGTTTTTTCTTTCTCTTTCATTTAGCATATAAGCGATTTAGTGTTCGCATACATAAGTTTATTTTGTATTTTAAATAAATAAGTTTTATTTTCCCAGATATGAATTTGAAAAAGAACATCCCAAAAACGACTACTTTAGAAGAACTCGGAATTCAAGATGATAAACTACTATTGGTTGCTAGTTATTTAAAAATTAACCATAATGTTGAGCTCTCCGTAAACGAGGTACCGCAGCTAAAGCTGGCTTCCGACGCGTGCGTGAAATGGCGCATGCACGCGCACCGGCCCGCACGACGCACCGTGGGAAGGGTATCGTGCGTGGTAGCGAAGACGCGTGCGTCGCGGTGCGTCCCGGTGCGTCCGAGTTTGGATACATTCCCTTTGAAGTTACCGACTCGGTGCGGATCAGCTCGCACGGACACGCACCATGGGAAGGGTAACGTGCGTGGTAGCGCAAACGCGTGCGTGGCGGTGCGCTCGATCCGCGGCGAGTAGGTAGACTTCAAAGGTGCGCGAGGTTTTGCTCGGTTCCTATAAACAAAAACGAATCGTTTTGCTTACCAATGGTAGCGTTTTTATTGCCCAACTTGGCATATAAATCGGGGATGTTCGCGCTGTTTCGCACTGATGGCTTTCATGCCATCATTCGCAAGAGAACGGTATCCCTGATCTGCAGAATGCGTGGCAGCCGCATCAAAATCTAGAAGACAATAGCCGATAAGATCTCATCCCCGCTTTGGAGGTCACTTGTTAAATCAGTCATCTAGACATAGTTTGACTGATTCTGACTTTTATTTTTATTATTTGTAATTTTTACATAATGAATTTTTGGATTTTAATTTTAATGAATTTAAAGAATGTAAATTATTTTAAAGATTTGATTTAATTTAAAGATCAATTTATTTTACAATTAGATTTTATGAAACTTATTAATTAATTTTACAATTTGATTTTATGTACAGACGCCAGCACATCAGGCTACTACAATCTGTCAAATTTATTTATAGATTTTCAACTTTATTGCTGAAGTATAAGGTTCAAAGTTGATTGGGAAAATTTGACAGTTTCGGGTAGCTTGATGTGCTGGCGTCTGTACGTCTGTCTCTATTTCAATTTCTATGTAGTTATTTATTTTGATTATAATAATGTTTATTATTGTAGCATGTATCTTTGATTAAGTACTAACGTAATTTTTAAGTAGGTCTACTAACATTAATATGGATCACTGTATCTGATTTAAATAAATAAATTAAAAAATAAATATTTATGTATGTAAATTCATAAGAATTTTTTTAGACATGGGCGTTTATAGATTTTTACGCAAACGGTTAAATATTCGATTTCAGATTATGAAATCGTTTTCAAAATCCGTTTTTAGAAATCAATTTCCGGAGCTGCTCTGGCGCCTCCGGCTCGCAGTTTCGATCGTCTCTAGTAATATTATAATTCGGTTGTAAGTGAATCGATCAAAACTATCCAAACATAAACAAATACTTGCTTACGCAAATTTACTCTTGCCGTAGTTTTGTGAAATCGGTTTGTCTAGTTCGGCTTATCGGTACGATACAATTTGTGACTAAAATCGGATTTTAGATACGTTTCGATATATCTGACGCATGTCTACTAATTTTACCTTTGACAGCTAAGTAGTTCCATAATTTGCGTATATGTGCATATCTGCAAAGCTATGAGTTTTTGCATCATTATTGGTAAAGATACAAAAAAGTGGTAATGCAACTATTTATTTATGATTTTTTAGTGAAAATATCAAGTACTTATTTGATATTTTCGTCGAATTTGAATTTTGCTCTCAGAAAGCACCATTTGGTAAAGCGGAACTGATGATGAAGGACACATATGGCCAACGGAACTTCTCAATAATAAGTAGGTATTTCACGGGTTTCAATTTGATTACTTTATATGGTGAAGGGTGGGCGTTTTGGGGGACTGTCTTATGTAATTTTGACGTTTGAAAAATGCTGATTTTTAGCCTAGTTTGAATAAATGACTTTTGAATTTTCATTTTTTTTAAATGTTTATGGTTGCCAAGCAATTTATCTTCGTCACAATGCATATGATATGGAGAAGTGTTTGCGATCAACAAGTCACAGGGGCCGACACCAAAGGCTGAAGGCTGCGGGTCTCGACCTCAGGACAAGCTGCTTCTCACACGGACAACTGTTACGTTGCTTCCTCCCGAGTCACCATTCCTGACTCTCTGTATATTTTGACTGCTAAGAATAAAACTACAAACGTAGTATACAGGGAAGTTTTATGAAATGTGGCTGTTACTGTAGTATATTGTGGTGTTTTACGACTTTCACGCGAACGAAGTCGCGGGCAGAAGCTAGTAATGTAATATTGCTCATCCCCAAAGCAAATAGCGTGATAGTCTATATCCTACAGTTGGAACAGACAAACATTCTAAAAACTATATTTTCGGCATAAGAATCGATCCCAGACCTCGTAGCAATAACTTTCTTTCAAAAATATTCAACGTACGTTTTTAACTTCGCTACGATTTTATCATGTGTATAGATATAGATAATAAAAAATAAAAAAATCGTAATACAAAATGTGAAAAAAAGAAAAACAGCAAAACCGTAATTGGGAATCGAACTTACAACCCCATGTTTGCAAAGCAATGGTCCAACCGCTGCATTAATTGCTTCACTGAAATTTACCTATAATAGCCGTTCCTATACAATATGTCCGGTTTCGGACTGTACAAACTTAAAGGGGTGGTAGTTTGCTCTATTCTATCAATAAAATTATTCTACATGTAGGGTCGGAACCCATCCCCCTCCTGAATGGCAGCCATTTTTGTGTTTTGATCGCCTTTTATGGAGCGTGCATACTAAAAGTACAGTAACTTTAAAATGTAAAGCCCAATTGTCATAAAAAAATACTTTTAGCAACGGAAAAGTATTAACAATGTGTTAAATAACTCAAATAATAACATTGAATGCTGCATCATATTGAAATAAATGCTAAAAGATCAATTTTACGTTAAAAATAACATCGTTTTTTTTTTTGTTGATCACGGTTATTACAAAATTCACCCCGGAGAACTACCTTTTTTATCTACTCGTCTAACAAATGTTTAGTTCACCTAAATAATGATACCAAAAAATCGATTCTATGACAATTAGTTTAAGAGATATTGTTGCTTGAACGCAGCCATTCTGTACGTGCGATATGAATGAGCGCTGCATTCCATGTGGTAGCAGCCAGTAGCAGGTACAAAAAAGATTTTCTGCATGTTATTGAAGTGAGAAAGGGATAAAATACACATTTCGGGGGATGACTCGAAAACAAAAGAAGTATTCATCAAATTAAAACTTAACTAGTTTTTTTTTTTATCAGTCCGTTTGTTCTATACTCCGTTTGAAATAAGATTAGACATTTAAACAAACCTTTTTTACAGTCCTTTCGACCGATTTTGACTTCTATTGCGTAGGCATAAGGATGGCATTAAAAGCAAAAAAAGTGGTTACAAACCAACTGTTTACTGCAGATGCCATTTGTCATGCCACCAAAGCAATAGAAGTCAAAATCGGTTGAACGGACTGTAAAAAATGTTTAGTTAAATGTCTAATCTTATTTCAAATGGAGTATAGTTATTGAGACTACACTTGTTGTTCCAACAACAATATCTCTTAAACCATTAGTCATAGAATCAATTTTTTGGTATCATTATTTAGGTGAACTAAACATCTGTTAGACAAGTAGATAAAAAAGGTAGTTCTCCGGGGTAAATTTTATAATACTTAACCGTGATTAACAAAAAAAACCGGCCAAGTGCATGTCGGACCACGCACAATGTAGGGTTCCGTAGTTGGGATGAATTTATCCCAAGAACAAACTTAACTTTGTAGTTGACAAAAAAAAATCTTTCATCCGGAATGTATAGGAGAACATGTTTTTACAACCGCAAATCTAAGTTGGTCGATTATTACTCGTTAACTTGTAAAGCCTGCTCAGCTGTGATAGTTTTTCTTTTAAATTCGTTATATAAGCTACTGCTGTAATTTTTTTTCACACATCCAAAACTAACCATTTAGCTGGCAGGGGGGGGGGGACACTTGACTCTAACAAAAATTAGCACTTTAGAGCCTAATATTTCACAAACGGATCCCTGAATCCAAAAATGGTTTTCACAAACTCCCAATATTTTTGAAGGACCTTTCCAATGATACCCCACATCATGAGATAAAAAAAAAAACATCACCACTTTACGTGTACCCTAAAAAAATATGTTTTTCATAATTTAGTTTTACCACTTTGTCGGCGTAATTAATATGTATACCTATGCCAAATTACAGCTTTCTAGTACTAAGGGTCTCGGAGCTAGACCGCGGACAGACAGACAGACAGACAGACGGACATGACGAAACTATAAGGGTTCCTTTTTTACTACGGAACCCTAAAAACGATGTTATTTTTAATGTAAAATTGATCTTAAAATTCTTTTTCTTATAATTTAAGCATAAGCAATGTGATGCAGTATTCAATGTTTTTATTTGAGTTATTTAACCCATTGTTAATACTTATCCGTTGGTAAAAGTATAATTTTTATGACAATTGAGCTTTAAATTTTAAAGTTACTGTACTTTTAGTATGCACGCTCCATAAAAGGCGATCAAAACACAAAAATGGCTGCCATTCAGGGGGGTGGGTTCCGACCCTATATGTAGAATAATTTTATTGATAGAATAGAGCAAACTACTACCCCTTTAAGTTTGTACATTCCGAAACCGGACATATTGTATATTTCATGATTGACTGCTTAGTTCCATAAAGGTATAGCGTGATGATAATCATTTAAAAATTTAAATCGATAACCATCTACAATATCCTAATATTTTGGCGCGTTTTTTTCCAAAAATACGAACATAATATAATATTGCTCGTCCCCAATAGTAAATAGCGTGATAGTTTATAACTTACAGTTTGACCAGACTTATAGGGAATACCTATGCAAAATTTTAACAGAATTTATCCGCTAGAATTTGCGACATGCTGGAACATACATACAGACAAACAGCCAAAAATTCTAATAAATATAATATTTTCGGCATTAGAATCGATCGTAGACCTCGTAGCAAATACTTTTTTCATAAATATTCAATGTAAGTACAGTTTCGACTTCGCTACGATTTTATTATATGTACAGATAGATGCTCTTAGCAGATAGAGTTGGAAAGAAAGATTTTTTTTATTTGGGACACGTACAGGAAATACAACATCAAAACTGAGAAAATTATAAAAACAATAGCAATTTCAGAAAATCATATTAAAATTGACTGCCTTGTTGGTCTAGTGGTTGCAAGCGCTACTGCTGAGGTCCTGGGTTCGATTCCCGGGTCGGGCAGTGTTATTGTGTTTTTAATCGACTTCCAAAAAGGAGGAGGTATGTTCGTCGCGTATGTTTGTTTTTTTTTTTTATTTATGTCCTCCGATTTCTCCGTCAATTGTGAACCGAGTTTGAAAATTCTTTTTTTGTTTGAAAGGGTATGCTCTCAAATTGGTCCCATATAAATTTTATTAACTATGCTTGGATAGTTTTTGAGTTAGTTACACAACACGTATTTTTTTCCCACTTAGTATGTAGATGATATGATAAGTTTCTGTCACTGGTAGCAGGTAGTGGTATTCAAATGTGTGTTTTAGTTGTGGTACGTAGGTACCACAACTAAAAAGTGAAAAATAAAAACTTTTTACAAAAAAAAACAACCGACCTCCAAAAAAACACTACAAAGTGAAAAATAACTTTAATTTCGGAAGTCGGTGGCAAAAAACGAAAATACAAAACCCAAGACATCGACTTCCAAAATTAAAGTTATTTTTCACTTTGTAGTGTTTTTTTGGAGGTCGGTTGTTTTTTTTTTGTAAAAAGTTTTTTCTATCTGAAATTTCTCAGTAGCAGCTCGGAGTCTGAATTTGTGCCCGGGTTGATGGCAATAAACTCGCCCCCTATTACATGGGACTTAAACATAACTGCCGAAATGTGGGGGTACCTGCTACAGGGACACCTCTGCCCATGTTAAAATTTAAAAAATTGTGTGTTCAAAAAAGTTGCTCTTCTTGGAAGATTCCTCATAGATATCAAGAAAGTATTTCCTTGAGGATCATTTGGCCATGAGCCTGGATGCACTCCACCTTCATTTTCAGTATCAAAAGTACCGGTATTCGTGGTGAATTTTTAGATTGCCTTAAAAAGTTGCACAGTAAACAACTCTTCATAACAATATTGGATAAGTACTTTTGGTTCCAATAAAAATGGTTTCTTAAGTACTGTTGGGGATTTGCATTGAAACTCCACTTTTGACTTCTTGTTGATTTATATTTGAGCCGCACACTAAAAACTAGGGTTTAACAATTCGGTTGAGCTTAAGTAGTATTTTACTATGGTACAAGTAGCGGGTGGATCTTATATTAAGTTTATACATTTTACGTTTTCTAGCCAATGATAGATGTTGAAATCTTAGATTTTCTGGTCAAGCATGAACTTGTTTCTCGACAGGTTGAAACCTGTTCCCTGAGTGATACCTTTTTGTCCGACAAGTTTGAACTTGTTCGTGGGCGATACCATATTTCTTGTATGTGTGTTTAGGTGTTTGTTAGTGGTTTACCTGTGTGTTCTTGACAAGTTGAGACTTGTTTTTTGGGCGATACCATTACTTTCTCAGGTGTTTTTGTATGTAATTTACTTAATTACCTTTAGTGTAGGGATGTGTTGGGGCGCTATGTTTAATTTAATTGTTTAATCAATAGAGCTTATAACTAATTAACTTAACGAAAGGGAATAGGTATCAAATCAGACTTAGTACTAGAGGAAATGAAACTAGCCCTATGCTTATTCGAATACAATTAAATAATTTGCTTATGTCTAATGACTACGTGAAATGGTTTTTATTTGGTTTAATCAAAACTCTTAATTACTAATCAATTATTGTTTCTTGTCGTCGCCAACAGTTTCCCCCTCAGTGCGTTGCACTCCATCTCGTTGGGGCGACGTTGCAGGTACAATCAGGACCAATCGTGACGCTGGCCGCCGCAGGATTCCCGCTGCTGTTCGCATGTCGACGATCCTAGTTCTTCCGTCTGGTCCGGGGTGAGTGGCGACTATTTCGCCGCGTGGCCACGAGTATCGTGGGAGGGTGTGGTCCACGATTAGGACAATGTCGCCCAAGGTCGGGTCTCTGTAGTGAGGACCTTGGTTATAGCGAGGCGACAAAGTTGGGAGGTACTCTCGCAACCATCTTGACCAGAAATGATCGGCCAAGCGTTGGGATGTCTTCCAATTGGGGGAACCTATGAGTTCTGTGTCGTCAAAGGAGCCAAAGAGGGTAGCTCCGCATGACCGCCCGATGAGGAAATGATTCGGGGTCAAAGCTTCTTCTTCTTCTGGGTCGGTGCTGACGGAGAAAAGGGGCCTCGAGTTAACGACGTGCTCGGCTTCTAGCAGCAATGTGTGGAGGATTTCTTCCCTAGGTTGTCGTTCGTGTAGCGTAGCTGCGAGGGCGACTTTTACAGATCGCACCATTCTTTCCCAGGCTCCGCCCATGTGGGGGGCTCCAGGGGGTATGAACTTCCAAACGATGCCCATTTTGTTTACTTGTTCGCCTAGACTTGCGATGGCTTCAGCGATTTCTCTGTTGGCACCGATGAAGTTGGTTCCATTGTCGCTCAGGATGATTTTTGGCGCTCCTCTTCTGGCGATCATTCTTCGTAGTGCGAGGATCATGGAGTCGGTTGATAGCGAGTTAGCCAGCTCTAGATGAATTGCTCTCGTGGTTAGGCACGTAAATAATGCCCCCCATCGTTTTTCTGTACGTCTTCCAATGGTGACGAGCATGGGCCCGAAATAGTCCACTCCTAGGCAGGTGAAGGGGGGGCTGGTTTTCGTGAGGCGTTCAGGTGGCAGATCTCCTTGAGGCGTAATCTGTGGTGTTCTCTTCCAAATTCCACACCATCCGCAGTCCCGTGCTATTTTCTTTACCAGGTTTCGAAGCGACGGTATCCAGTATTTCTGCCGGACTTCATTCATCACGGTGTTGTGGTTCCCGTGATTGAAGGTTTCATGGATGTGCTTGACTAACAGCTGAGTTATTCGGTGGTGTTTGTCTAACAAAATCGGATTTTTGTATGAAGCTATCAGGTATTTTGCTGCTCCGATGCGGGTGGATAATCTGATGAATCCGCCTTCCAGTTTGATTGTGATGTTTTTCAGATTGGATGTTGGATCGAGGTTTTCTTTCTTTCGCAGAGCAGCGAGTTCATCTGGGAAGCTGTCTTCTTGCACTCTTCTTATTAGTAGTTGTTCCGCCTTTTCCACGTAGAGTGCGGACTTTGGTAAGAAGGCTTCTTTTTTTCTGCTTGGTCTCTTTTCTGATGATTGAATCATCGGCTTTTGTGTCTTCTTCCCAGCTGGATCTTGCGTATTCTTGGTGATGAGCTTCGTGATGTTAGTCCTTTTCTTTATTCTTCGTTTGAAGACATCTATGGCTTGTAAGTATCTAGCTGTGGCGTGGAGTAGGCGTGTCCAGTTGGAGAACCTTGCTGGATCAGGCACGATAATAGGGCTTGCTTTTCTAACGCTTAGAGTGATGGCGTTAGGTTTTTCTTCTCCTGTGTTGGTTATGGAGACATTTTTCTCTTCGGTGGACCAACTTCCGGGTTCTTCATGCAAGAAGGCTGGGCCCTTGAACCATCGATGTGTTGCATCGAAGTTGGATGGGGTTTCTCTGGTAGCGTCGTCGGCTACGTTGTGTTTCGTCGGCACCCAGTGCCATTCTTTATGTTTAGTCAGCTCTTCTATTTCGGCGAGTCGATGTGCGACAAAGGGCTTGAATCTTCTAGGGTCCGATTTGATCCATGTCAGTGCTGTTCTTGAGTCGGTCCAGAAGTATCTTCGAGTCACAATCAGGTCCATTTCTTGGCTTGCACAGTTGGCTAAGCGACTTCCCAATAGACACGCTTGTAGTTCGAGTCGGGGTATTGACGTCGGCTTGAGAGGTGACACTCTAGCTTTCGCCGTCAACAGCTTCACTTCTATGCGATCGTCCGGATGTCGGGAGCGCCAGTACACTGCACATGCGTATGCTTTTTCGCTTGCGTCGCAGAATGTGTGCAACTCCCCCTCGGTTGCGTCGTATGTGAGGCAGCGGGGGATTCGAAGATCTTCAAGTTTCTTCAGATCTTCAAGCCACTTTCTCCATTCCTCTTCTCTCGGTGGAGGTAATCTCTTATCCCAATCTAGACCGGACCTCCACAAGTTCTGAAGCATTACTTTTCCCTGTATGGTTATGGGAGACGCCAATCCTAAAGGGTCAAAGACCGACATTACTGCACTTGTGGCTTCTCTCTTTGTTGGTGCACGTCTTCCTTCTTTGGCATCGTCAGGAGTATTGCACAGACTCAGAGTGAAATGAAGGCTGTCTTCGTGGACATTCCAATTGAGTCCCAGGGTTTTTTCGACTTGATTCTTTGGTTCCCCTAGCACAACAGAGTTTGTCTTGTTTTCTGTTTCGGTGAATTCTTCGATCGTTGCGGGTTCGTTGCTCTTCCAGCCTCTTAAGAAGAATCCTCCTTTCTTGTGTATCTCGTTCACATCTCTCGATACTTTGGTGGCAGTCGCCACGTCGGGGAAACTCGCAATGTAGTCGTCCATGTAATGGTTTCGGTTTATTGCTCTGACAGCTTCCGGGCAGTGATTGATGAAGTCTTCGGCGTTTCTATTCTTCACGTATATGGCGGTACATGGTGAACAGGCGGCTCCAAATATTAGAGATGTCATTCTGTATTCTTTGTTCTTCCAGAGAAATCGAAGGCTATCTCTATCTTCTTCGTTGATCTTCATCCTCAGAAACATTTCCTTGATATCTGCAATGACGGCTATTGCTTCTTGGCGGAAACGGAGCAGAACGCCGAACAGTGATTGCAACAAATCGGGTCCAGCTAACAATGCGTCATTCAGTGATTTTCCGTTCGATTTCGCTGCGGCGTCGAAGACCAATCTCATCTTTTTCTTCTGAGGGTGGACAACGGTGAAGTGAGGTAGGTACCATGTTCTTGAAGAGGTGGGTTCGTCTGTTACTTCTTCGGCGTATTCGCTGTTGATAAGGTTCTCGACCTGTTCTTCGTATTTTTGTTCAAATTCTTTGTCCTTTACAAATTTCTTCTCCATTCCTTTTAGTCGTCGAGCTGCAGCCGTTCTGCTTTCAGGTAGATTTTCGTTATCTATCTTCCAGATCAGGCCCGAACTTAATCTTCCATCAGGTAATCTCTTCGTTGTGGAATGCAGCACGTCGAGAGCCCGCTGGTCGACGTCGCTCTATGGTCTTTTTGCGGCGACTCCTAGGGCTTCGATGTCGAAGTGGTCTCTGATCATCTTCTCGAGGTAATCATCTTTTCCTTTGGGCTGCATCACAAGATGATTGACTATTCGTACCGGAGCGTTGTTGCTTGATTTGGTCCCGTGTAAAACCCATCCCAACTGAGTTCTGGAGGCCACTGGTTTGCTTCGGTCACCAGTCTTCACTTCTTGGGACACTATGAGATGCCAATTGTCCTGTCCGATAAGTACAGTAGGGCGGGCGTTAGGGTATTTCAGTTGTTCCGCTATTTTTTCTAAGTGTTGACAGTCTTCCAGATCCTTATCGCTGACTTCTTGAGGGGATAGGTTGAGGGTCTTCACGGTATACCCTGTCATCTTCTCTATGTTTCTCTTGAACTTCCCTCTGATCTTAATGTCAATCTTCTTTGACTTCTGATCCATTCGATGGCCTCCTACGCCTTCGATTCTTAATTCTTCTTCAGGGCCCTGGGCTCCGATCGCGTTCACGATGTCGTCTTCTATAAGAGTCACTGTTGATCCTTCGTCCATGAGAGCATAGACTTCAACTTTAGCATCTGGTCCCCATAGTTCTACTGGCACGATTTTCAAGTAAGCTCTTGATATTGTCCGTGTTGCGTTTACTGTTGATGCTACAGCTTGGGTTTCTTGCGTGGTTGGCTTCGTCCTTTCTTCTTGGTGTAACATCACATAATGACTTTTCTTGCATTTTTCACATGGTTTTGCTTTGCAAGTGTATCCTCTGTGTCGCCCCAGTAGGCATTTGAAACATATGAAGGCTCGCTTAGCCTGTTCCCATCTTTCATCTATGGAGGAGTCAATGAACTTCTTGCATTTCAGCAACGTATGTTCCCCTGCGCATTCAGGACAGGTGGTATTTCTGGTTTCTTTGTGTCGTCCTTGCATGAACAAACTATTGCTGTTTGTGGTTCGGCTGACTCTTCATCTGAATCCTCTTCATTCGATGAATGTTCTTCTTCACCGTGCTGTGTGGCTCGAGTGGTGTTCACGCCGCGAGAACCTGAAGGTCGCATACGACTTCTCAATGCTTCTTTCTTCACCTTGGTTCCTGTGAACTCGTGCATCTCGAACTAGTCCACCATCTGGTTGAAGAAGTTCATAAGGCTAATGAGGATTGGTTCATCATCTTCTTCTTTGGATCCTCTGTACTCGTACCATCTAAATCGCACCAAGATACACATCTTCTCAATTATTCGATTCGATATATCACTCGAGTGCAGGTAACTTTGTTTCTTCATTTGCTTCACGACGCTGACTGTATTGGCCACGGCTCCAGCGTATCGCACCAACTCTCTCGCATCTTCAGACATGGGAGGTAGCTTCTCTATGTTTTCTATCTCGCTTCTTATTAGGTAAGTGGGTCTTCCGAATCGGCGTTCTAATGCAGTTATTACTTCTTCTGGATCCACTTGTGTGTAGAGAAGGGACTTCACCGGTTCCTTGGCTTTTCCTTTGATTGCTCTTCTTAATCTTCCCATATTTTCAATACAGCTGAAGAGAGCCTGCGTGTCTTTGTATGTTGCTTTGAAAGCCATCCAGTCTCTTGCATCGCCGTCGAATTGATGTAGCTCGCTGACATACTTCGGTGCACGTTGCATGATCGCTGTTGCTTTGTGGTCCGTGGCGACCTTGACTGCTTCCATTATCGCTTCAGCCAGCTGATTGGTATGAGTCGTAGTGGATGGCATGGTTTCAGCGATGGGCGGCGTTTCCTTGCTGATTTCTGCTTCATCGTGCTCTGCTTCCTTTGACTTTGATACCCAGGCTTCAGTGGCTTTCTCAGCAGCGGCTTTGGTTGCAGCATCTTCTTCTTCATCACTCAAGTCCGTATCATCTTGGTTATTACGTGATAATTCTAACTTGGTATTTGCCAGCTTGGTTTTTATGGTAATTTCTTCCAATTGCAGTTTTTCTAATTCCAATCTGGCTTCCAGCTCTTTCTTCTTGTTGCTTGCTTTATTTGAAGTCGCTTTTGTTTTTTTCTTTTCCACTATGGTGGCATCAGCTGTTTCGACCAAGGTAGTGTCTTCGGTACGCGCGCTGCTGTCCGTCACCGTCTCAGAGGTGGCGGCGGACGTCTCCGTAGTTTCTTCTTCCGTGGTCGAGCGCGAGCTTTCTCCTTTGCGGCTTCGCGTCATCATTGTTTATTCACTTTCACAGCACTTATTGTCAATATTGTTCAGTGACTTACCAATAAGTTACAATCCTTCAGCAGGAGGTGTGTCGATGTGTAGGCGTACACATTGTTCGACACACACACAGTTAATACTTCACTAAATAATGTTCATTTAAGTTCAATGTCCTTTATGTACTCACTAAATAACGTTCGATAACACTTACGGCGTTCAATGTCCTTTATGTATTCACTAAATAACGTTCACGTAACTTTAGTGCACATAGAGCTTCGAGTGGCGCAGGGCTTCGAGAGGGTGCGGCTTGGCTTGTAGTCGTCCCTCCCAGCTGTATTTTTCACTCAGCAGGTCGTGTGCACACCAACAGATCTTTTGTAGAGGGCCTGGCTTCGAGAATAAGCGATCTTCCAAGTTGCTTATTCCCAGCAATATTCTTCACTCAGCAGGTCGTGTGCGCGCCAACAGGTCTTTCGTAGGCCTGGCTTCGAGAATAAACGATCTTCTAAGCCGTCTATTCCCAGCAATATTCTTCACGGGCACACGTAGGGCTTCGAGTGACGAGTCTTGTGCGCGGCTCGTAGAGATAATTTTCATGTAACTTCAGGCTCAGGCTTCAGTTCTTCAAATCCGGCTGCAGAAGGACCAATTCTTGTTGGGGATTTGCATTGAAACTCCACTTTTGACTTCTTGTTGATTTATATTTGAGCCGCACACTAAAAACTAGGGTTTAACAATTCGGTTGAGCTTAAGTAGTATTTTACTATGGTACAAGTAGCGGGTGGATCTTATATTAAGTTTATACATTTTACGTTTTCTAGCCAATGATAGATGTTGAAATCTTAGATTTTCTGGTCAAGCATGAACTTGTTTCTCGACAGGTTGAAACCTGTTCCCTGAGTGATACCTTTTTGTCCGACAAGTTTGAACTTGTTCGTGGGCGATACCATATTTCTTGTATGTGTGTTTAGGTGTTTGTTAGTGGTTTACCTGTGTGTTCTTGACAAGTTGAGACTTGTTTTTTGGGCGATACCATTACTTTCTCAGGTGTTTTTGTATGTAATTTACTTAATTACCTTTAGTGTAGGGATGTGTTGGGGCGCTATGTTTAATTTAATTGTTTAATCAATAGAGCTTATAACTAATTAACTTAACGAAAGGGAATAGGTATCAAATCAGACTTAGTACTAGAGGAAATGAAACTAGCCCTATGCTTATTCGAATACAATTAAATAATTTGCTTATGTCTAATGACTACGTGAAATGGTTTTTATTTGGTTTAATCAAAACTCTTAATTACTAATCAATTATTGTTTCTTGTCGTCGCCAACAAGTACCCTAAAATAAAAATAAGGACCTATTTAAACCAAATAACGTGATTGCCACTACAGCTGTAACAAATCTAATTTGATAAAAACAATATAGAAAACTAGCTTTTGCCCGCGGCTTCGCACGCGTAAAGGTCGGAAAATATCCCACAGGAACGTACTACCGATATTACTACGAACGTACTTATCATATGTCCTAACCCAGGTCATGGCCTATCCGTATGCCTTTCATCTAAATCTGTTCAGCCGTTACGGCATGAAAAGGTAACAAACAGAAAGATAATAAATCTGTTTTAGGGTTCCGTACCTCAAAATGAAAAACGGAAACCCTTTAAGGATGACATCGTTGCCAGTCAAGACACTTTTTCTCAGAAACGCGTAGAGGTATCAATTTGAAATACCTAGATATTAAAAACTTAGGGTAAGCGCGCACTACGGATTTTGATCGTTGCGGATAATATTTCGTGTTGTTCTATCTCTCTCAGGCTCATTTTCTACGAAATGTATGGAAAGTTTTTTGCAATTTCTGAATTTTCTCATACTCAAACCTCAGTTGGCCCGATATAGTTTTTGACCCTCGTAATAAGAAATAGGATCGACTGGCATCAAAAAAGTTTTTGTGAAAATTGCCCATGTTCTTGCTGACTGTACAATTTTTTCAAAATCTGTGAATGTAGATCAAAATGTTTCAAAAAGTTAAGGACAGTCTCCTAAGACCGTTATCTTATAGCGATAACGGTTAAGATACCTGCCCTTATTGCCCCATATCAACATCCACCCTGTATATGTTATGATTGACTACTTAGCTCCATAAAGGTATGGCGTGATTATGATCTTTTAAAAGGTTAAATCCGTAATTATCTGCAATATTCTAACCTTTTGGATAGTCTTTTTACAGTTTGCAGTAAACTATAGAAGAATACGAACATAATGCAATATTGCTCATCCTCCATAGCAAATAGCGTGATAATAATATTTTTTGAAAAAGTCTGTTATGACGTTTCCATTATTTGATATAGATTATTTATACCAATTTTCAAGTTAATCAAGCCAAACAGTAAAATCCTCCCCTGTAAAAATGAATACCCCTTTTCACCCCGTTAGGGGTAGATTTTCAAAAAACCCTGATATACGTTTTTATTTGTTTTCAGTCTTAAGTATAAATATTGAGTTTCGAGTTAATCAGACCGCGCGTCTTCCATACAAACGTTGACACCCCCCAATCCTCCCTTAGGGGGTAGTTTAGAAAAACTAAAAATGGCAAACTTTATAATTTACATGGATGAGTATTTGTGCCAAGTTTCAAGTTTATTAACTAAAGGAATAAGATTTTTCACACAAACAAAATCCCCCCTTTTCACCCCCTTAAAAGTCGGTTTTCCAAAAACCCTATCTTAGTGGATGCCTACGTCATATTATCTACTTGTGTGCCAAATTTCAGCCCATTTCGTTCAGTGGTTTGAGCTGTGCGTTGATAGATCAGTCAGTCAGTCATTCAGTCAGTCACCCTTTCCTTTTATAGATATAGATTGTAGGTATATAATGTCAAAAAATGAAAGATTATGTCAAGGAAGAATGTAAAAAAAATTAAATAATCATCGTAATTTGGGAGCAGTTAATAGACATTTACATTGTTATGCCGTTAATGAGGTATCTTTCTTTTGTTCCCTTAGCGT
Source organism: Agrochola lychnidis (assembly GCA_963680765.1). Lineage (NCBI taxonomy): Eukaryota > Metazoa > Arthropoda > Insecta > Lepidoptera > Noctuidae > Agrochola > Agrochola lychnidis. The sequence continues at coordinate 6,838,469 of OY796868.1, read as the reverse complement.
GGAGACGGCTTCAACATATTTTCAGTGAGAGAAATGCACTATCTGCCACAAACACGTAGGGAAGTGGTTCCTCCTTGAAGAGCAAATTAGTCGATGCTGGAAAATACAGAACATTTCTAAAAAAAAACTATACATCTCTGTATTTCTGCAAACACCGCCATTATTTATTCTACCATAACATCTGCAATCCACAAATGTGAAGTTATATTCAGCATCCACCAAAGCTAACAGAACAATGCTAATGTGGCTTCGAATCTCGAGGCCCACACAGACCGACACACACCGTCGGAAAATGCATGGTGTGTGTTGTGTAGCCCCAATCATAAAGGTTATGGAGCTAAGTAGTCAATCATAACATATACAGGGTGGATGTTGATATGGGGCAATAAGGGCAGGTACCTTAACCGTTATCGCTATAAGATAACGGTCTTAGGAGACTGTCCTTAACTTTTTGAAACATTTTGATCTACATTCACAGATTTTGAAAAAATTGTACAGTCAGCAAGAACATGGGCAATTTTCACAAAAACTTTTTTGATGCCAGTCGATCCTATTTCTTATTACGAGGGTCAAAAACTATATCGGGCCAACTGAGGTTTGAGTATGAGAAAATTCAGAAATTGCAAAAAACTTTCCATACATTTCGTAGAAAATGAGCCTGAGAGAGATAGAACAACACGAAATATTATCCGCAACGATCAAAATCCGTAGTGCGCGCTTAGCCTAAGTTTTTAATATCTAGGTATTTCAAATTGATACCTCTACGCGTTTCTGAGAAAATGTGTCTTGACTGGCAACGATGTCATCCTTAAAGGGTTTCCGTTTTTCATTTTGAGGTACGGAACCCTAAAACAGATTTATTATCTTTCTGTTTGTTACCTTTTCATGCCGTAACGGCTGAACAGATTTAGATGAAAGGCATACGGATAGGCCATGACCTGGGTTAGGACATATGATAAGTACTCTGAATATCGGTAGTACGTTCCTGTGGGATATTTTCCGACCTTTACGCGTGCGAAGCCGCGGGCAAAAGCTAGTTTTAATATTGTTTTTATCAAATTAGATTTGTTACAGCTGTAGTGGCAATCACGTTATTTGGTTTAAATAGGTCCTTATTTTTATTTTAGGGTACTTAAGAAACCATTTTTATTGGAACCAAAAGTACTTATCCAATATTGTTATGAAGAGTTGTTTACTGTGTAACTTTTTAAGGCAATCTAAAAATTCACCACGAATACCGGTACTTTTGATACTGAAAATGAAGGTGGAGAGCATCCAGGCTCATGGCCAAATGATCCTCAAGGAAATACTTTCTTGATATCTATGAGGAATCTTCTAAGAAGAGCAACTTTTTTGAACACACAATTTTTTAAATTTTAATATTACGTAACATGGGCAGAGGTGTCCCTGTAGCAGGTACCCCCACATTTCGGCAGTTATGTTTAAGTCCCATGTAATAGGGGGCGAGTTTATTGCCATCAACCCGGGCACAAATTCAGACTCCGAGCTGCTACTGAGAAATTTCAGATAGAAAAAAACTTTTTACAAAAAAAAAACAACCGACCTCCAAAAAAACACTACAAAGTGAAAAATAACTTTAATTTCGGAAGTCGGTGTCTTGAGTTTTGTATTTTCGTTTTTTGCCACCGACTTCCGAAATTAAAGTTATTTTTCACTTTGTAGTGTTTTTTTGGAGGCCGGTTGTTTTTTTTTTTTTGTAAAAAGTTTTTATTTTTCACTTTTTAGTTGTGGTACCTACGTACCACAACTAAAACACACATTTGAATACCACTACCTGCTACCAGTGCAGTGACAGAAACTTATCAATATCATCTACATACTAAGTGGGAAAAAATACGTGTTGTGTAACTAACTCAAAAACTATCCAAGCATAGTTAATAAAATTTATATGGGACCAATTTGAGAGCATACCCTTTCAAACAAAAAAAGAATTTTCAAACTCAGTTCACAATTGACGGAGAAATCGGAGGACATAAATAAAAAAAAAAACAAACATACGCGACGAACATACCTCCTCCTTTTTGGAAGTCGGTTGAAAACCCAATAACACTGCCCGACCCGGGAATCGAACCCAGGACCTCAGCAGTAGCGCTTGCAACCACTAGACCAACAAGGCAGTCAATTTTAATATTCTTTTCTGAAATTGCTATTGTTTTTATAATTTTCTCAGTTTTGATGTTGTATTTCCTGTACGTGTCCCAAATAAAAAAAATCTTTCTTTCTAACTCTATCTGCTAAGACCATCTATCTATCCATACATATAATAAAATCGTAGCGAAGTCAAAACTGTACTTACATTGAATATTTTTGAAAAAAGTATTTGCTACGAGGTCTACGATCGATTCTAATGCCGAAAATATTATATTAATTAGAATTTTTGGCTGTTTGTCTGTATGTATGTTCCAGCATGTCGCAAATTCTAGCGGATAAATTCTGTTAAAATTTTGCATAGGTATTCCCTATAAGTCTGGTCAAACTGTAGGGTATAAACTATCACGCTATTTACTATTGGGGACGAGCAATATTATATTATGTTCGTATTTTTGGAAAAAAACGCGCCAAAATATCAGGATATTATAGATGGTTATCGATTTAACTTTTTGTATGATTATCATCACGCTATACCTTTATGGAACTAAGCAGTCAATCATGAAATATACAATATGTCCGGTTTCGGACTGCACAAACTTAAAGGGGTGGTAGTTTGCTCTATTCTATCAATAAAATTATTCTACATGTAGAGTCGGAACCCACCCCCCTGAATGGCAGCCATTTTTGTGTTTTGATCGCCTTTTATGGAGCGTGCATACTAAAAGTACAGTAACTTAAAAATTTAAAGCTCAATTGTCATAAAAATTATACTTTTAGCAACGGATAAGTATTAACAATGGGTTAAATAACTCAAATTATAATAACATTGAATGCTGCATCACATTGCTTATGCTTAAATTATAAGAAAAAGAATTTTAAGATCAATTTTACGTTAAAAATAACATCGTTTTTAGGGTTCCGTAGTAAACAAGGAACCCATAAAGTTTCGTCATGTCCGTCTGTCTGTCTGTCTATCCGCGGTCTAGCTCCGAGACCCTTAGTACTAGAAAGCTGTAATTTGGCATAGGTATACATATTACTTACGCCGACAAAGTGGTAAAACTAAATTATGAAAAAAAAATTTTTTTATGGTACCTCCCATACACGTAAAGTGGTGATGTTTTTTTTTTTATCTCATGATGTGGGGTATCATTGGAAAGGTCCTTCAAAAATATTGTGAGTTTGTGAAAACCATTTTTGGATTCAGGGATCCGTTTGTGAAATATTAGACTTTAAAGTGCTAATTTTTGTTAGAGTCAAGTGTCCCCCTGCCAGCTAAATGGTTAGTTTTGGATGTGTGAAAAAAATTTACAGCAGTAGCTTATATAACGAATTTAAAAGGAAAACTATCACAGCTGAGCAGGCTTTACAAGTTAACGAGTAATAATCGACCAACTTAGATTTGCGGTTGTAAAAACATGTTCTCCTATACATTCCGTATGAAAGATTTTTTTTTTCAACTACAAAGTTAAGAGATATTGTTGTTGGAACAATAGGTGTAGTCTCAATAACTATACTCCATTTGAAATAAGATTAGACATTTAACTAAACATTTTTTACAGTACGTTCAACCGATTTTGACTTCTATTGCTTTGGTGGCATGACAAATGGCAGCTGCAGTAAACAGTTGGTTTGTAACCCCTTTTTTTGCTTTTAATGCCATCCTTATGCCTACGCAATAGAATTCAAAATCGGTCGAAAGGACTGTAAAAAAGGTTTGTTTAAATGTCTAATCTTGTTTCAAACGGAGTATAGAACAAACGGACTGATAAAAAAAAACTAGTTAAGTTTTAATTTGATGAATACTTCTTTTGTTTTCGCGTCATCCCCCGAAATGTGTATTTTATTCCTTTCTCACTTCAATAACATGCAGAAAATCTTTTTTGTACCTGCTACTGGCTGCTACCACATGGAATGCAACGCTCATTCATATCGCACGTACGGAATGGCTGCGTTCAAGCAACAATATCTCTTAAACTAATTGTCATAGAATCGATTTTTTGGTATCATTATTTAGGTGAACTAAACATTTGTTAGACGAGTAGATAAAAAAAGGTAGTTCTCCGGGGTGAATTTTGTAATAACCGTGATTAACAAAAAAAACGATGTTATTTTTAACGTAAAATTGATCTTTTAGCATTTATTTCAATATGATGCAGCATTCAATGTTATTATTTGAGTTATTTAACCCATTGCTAATACTTTTCCGTTGCTAAAAGTATTTTTTTATGACAATTGGGCTTTACATTTTAAAGTAACTGTACTTTTAGTATGCACGCTCCATAAAAGGCGATCAAAACTCAAAAATGGCTGCCATTCAGGAGGGGGATGGGTTCGGACCCTATATGTAGAATAATTTTATTGATAGAATAGAGCAAACTACCACCCCTTTAAGTTTGTACAGTCCGAAACCGGACATATTGTATAGGAAAGGCTATTTTATGTAAATTTCAGTGAAGCAATTAACGCAGCGGTTAGACCATTGCTTTGCAAACATGGGGTTGTAAGTTCGATTCCCATCTACGGTTTTGCTGTTTTTCTTTTTTTCACATTTTGTATTACGATTTTTTTAATTTTTTTATTATGATAAAATCGTAGCGAAGTTAAAAACGTACGTTGAATATTTTTGAAAGAAAGTTATTGCTACGAGGTTTGGGATCGATTCTTATGCCGAAAATATAGTTTTTAGAATGTTTGTCTATTCCAACTGTAGGGTATAGACTATCACGCTATTTGCTATGGGGATGAGTAATATTACATTACTAGCTTCTGCCCGTGACTTCGTTCGCGTGGAAGTCGTAAAACACCACAATATACTACAGTAACAGCCACATTTTATAAAACTTCCCTGTATACTACGTTTGTAGTTTTATTCTTAGCAGTCAAAATATACAGAGAGTCAGGAATGGTGACTCGGGAGGAAGCAACGTAACAGTTGTCCGTGTGAGAAGCAGCTTGTCCTGAGGTCGAGACCCGCAGCCTTCAGCCTTTGGTGTCGGCCCCTGTGACTTGTTGATCGCAAACACTTCTCCATATCATATGCATTGTGACGAAGATAAATTGCTTGGCAACCATAAACATTTAAAAAAAAATGAAAATTCAAAAGTCATTTATTCAAACTAGGCTAAAAATCAGCATTTTTCAAACGTCAAAATTACATAAGACAGTCCCCCAAAACGCCCACCCTTCACCATATAAAGTAATCAAATTGAAACCCGTGAAATACCTACTTATTATTGAGAAGTTCCGTTGGCCATCTGTGTCCTTCATCATCAGTTCTGCTTTACCAAATGGTGCTTTCTGAGAGCAAATCTATGAGTTACTATAAAAATACCCAAATCGCTATAAGTGTGCCTATAATATTTGAAGAGTTCCCTCGATTTCTCCAAGATCCCATCATCAGATCCTGATCAAATGACAATGGAACCAACTAGAAAGTATAACCATAACAAATTTTTTTTTTTCAAATTCGACAGAAATATCAAATAAGTACTTGATGTTTTCGCTAAAAAATCATAAATAAATAGTTGCATTACCACTTTTTTGTATCTTTACCAATAATGATGCAAAACTCATAGCTTTGCAGATATGCACATATACGCAAATTATGGAACTACTTAGCTGTCAAAGGTAAAATTAGTAGACATGCGTCAGATATATCGAAACGTATCTAAAATCCGATTTTAGTCACAAATTGTATCGTATCGATAAGCCGAACTAGACAAACCGATTTCACAAAACTACGGCAAGAGTAGATTTGCGTAAGCAAGTATTTGTTTATGTTTGGATAGTTTTGATCGATGCACTTACAACCGAATTATAATATTACTAGAGACGATCGAAACTGCGAGCCGGAGGCGCCAGAGCAGCTCCGGAAATTGATTTCTAAAAACGGATTTTGAAAACGATTTCATAATCTGAAATCGAATATTTAACCGTTTGCGTAAAAATCTATAAACGCCCATGTCTAAAAAAATTCTTATGAATTTACATACATACATATTTATTTTTTAATTTATTTATTTAAATCAGATACACTGATCCATATTAATGTTAGTAGACCTACTTAAAAATTACGTTAGTACTTAATCAAAGATACATGCTACAATAATAAATATTATTATAATCAAAATAAATAACTACATAGAAATTGAAATAGAGACAGACGTACAGACGCCAGCACATCAAGCTACCCGAAACTGTCAAATTTTCCCAATCAACTTTGAACCTTATACTTCAGCAATAAAGTTGAAAATCTATTAAATAAATTTGACAGATTGTAGTAGCCTGATGTGCTGGCGTCTGTACATAAAATCAAATTGTAAGATTAATTAATAAGTTTCATAAAATCTAATTGTAAAATAAATTGATCTTTAAATTAAATCAAATCTTTAAAATAATTTACATTCTTTAAATTCATTAAAATTAAAATCCAAAAATTCATTATGTAAAAATTACAAATATTAAAAATAATAAAAATAAAAGTCAGAATCAGTCAAACTATGTCTAGATGACTGATTTAACAAGTGACCTCCAAAGCGGGGATGAGATCTTATCGGCTATTGTCTTCTAGATTTTGATGCGGCTGCCACGCATTCTGCAGATCAGGGATACCGTTCTCTTGCGAATGATGGCATGAAAGCCATCAGTGCGAAACAGCGCGAACATCCCCGATTTATATGCCAAGTTGGGCAATAAAAACGCTACCATTGGTAAGCAAAACGATTCGTTTTTGTTTATAGGAACCGAGCAAAACCTCGCGCACCTTTGAAGTCTACCTACTCGCCGCGGATCGAGCGCACCGCCACGCACGCGTCTGCGCTACCACGCACGTTACCCTTCCCATGGTGCGTGTCCGTGCGAGCTGATCCGCACCGAGTCGGTAACTTCAAAGGGAATGTATCCAAACTCGGACGCACCGGGACGCACCGGGACGCACCGCGACGCACGCATCTTCGCTACCACGCACGATACCCTTCCCACGGTGCGTCGTGCGGGCTGGTGCGCGTGCGTGCGCCATTTCACGCACGCGTTGGAAGCCAGCTTTACGTGGACACGGACGAACTACTTGCAACTTCAGAAATTGTATGCATGCCTACAATCACTAGCGGCGACGTATTGGTAAATATATGATAAATAATATTTGTATTAATTAAATCGTTTGATGATTTGAAGTTAACAGGTTAGATAAGATCTATTAATTAGATGAATCACCTCCTGACCTTATCTCAATTCATTTGTAGTCGGAGAAACATGGCCGCCTTTTTCCATACCTCTCTGCCATCATCAAGCATCATCTTCTATCTGGTCATATCATCGCATACGGTTGTGCGTTGTTTTATAGATTTAATTTTCATAGTATTTTGTTTTACATAACTTTTTTCTCATATTATCATTTCATAGAATAATCAACACGCAGGATATTTACTTTGAATAATTTTAAATAATTGATTTTTGTAACAAATAAAACTTTATGTTTCGATATTCATATCATAGAATACCAAATCAAATATTCTTTATCCTCATATTGTTTAGTTAACATAAAACTTAGTACCAAGAAAAACATTTTATCGAATTAAAGTTTCTAAACGTTTCAATTCTTACCTTTGACAAAATGCATACTCTCATAAAATGACAACAACGCGTTCATAAAAACAATGCGGGCAAATTTCAGTCAAGCAGGAAAACAATCTTGTTATTCTCATTAATAGTGACTTCTTATGCACGTACTAACTGTGTTTATTTTGCTTTTTGACACTTAATTTTCGATATTTTATAATTTTATAGGGTAAATATATATATTTTTTTGCCAGCGTAGTCGAAGGAGCCCCGCCTAACGAGGCTCCTATTTCTGTGTGGTTTAAAAAAAAAAAACACAATGGGGATGGCGGGGACTCCATTTATAGTGTTCTAATACATTTTTAAATATTTCAGCGTGAAGACGAATTTGACGTGAGTCAGACGTATTTGTGTATAGTGCCGGGTATAGAAGGTCACCACGAGAGGTTCCGCGTACTGTGTGAGCGCCTCAAACTGCCGGCGCTGGTTCTGCAGCCGGGACTTGACCGCCCGATGGAGACCGAACAGGAGACTGCACAGAGATACGTTGATGTATGAGCTTACAACTTTAAAAACCAGTTACGAAAATTACATTTGTGCCAAATACAACTTTACCTAACTTTACTTTCTCATATTTTAAGGTACTGCTGAACAAGACAGGATTGAAAAATACTTTCTACTTATTGGGTTACGAAACAGGCGTTCTGGTGGCGTTAGAAATGGCAGCTATCCTCAAGGATCATGGTTAGAAATATTAGTTAACAACCGTATTTTTTACAATCTTTAAACAAACTTTTAACAAAACTAATAATGTTTATTTCAAATTTTTAGGTTTAACCGGTACTGTATATTGCCTAGGATGTGCACCTATTGAGGTTCAAACTGTGATTGAACAAAATATCGCAGAATATAAGACACAAGAGCAACTGCAAAATGGAGTGGTGAAGCATATGTTTAAGTTGATGGTGGGTGACGACGTTGTGGACATGGAGGGAGCACTTAAAGACGGAGATTCGTGGCCACAGAAAGTGGACGCGTGTGTGCGGACTTTGTTGGGTCGTGTGCCGCACTCGGCGCAGTACTCACGCGCGCTCATAGAGGCCGCACTGGCGCGTATCGAGCGCGCTCGCGGCTACGTGGCACCGGCGCGTGCGCTGCGCTCTCAGCTGGTGCTGCTGCGCGCCACGTCTGTACATGAGACGTCACCCGCACAAGCGCTGCAGCGCCGCTCACAGCGACCGGTCGCCATACACCAGCTAACCGCACCACTAGCACACGTGACGAATGACATGAGCTGTGCGTCTGTGATTAATGAGTACTTAGAGCAAGAGATTTTAGAATCATTTAAAGAGAAAAATATTTGCGAAGCATATCTACTTAACCCTTATACTTTTATGATTGCTCATAGTGACCAATCCTAAACTTGTATTTACTTACATGTTTGTTATCTAAATATTTTAAATTAAAATAAATCATACCTCGACTAAGCGTTGCATTTTTATTTAAAAAGCTCTCGACTTATGTGGTATGTGATGCGAAGAGGAAAAATCGTCTCGATCTTTTTGAAATCACAATGAATTTACTTAGTATTACAATGTTTTTTTTTGCAATTAAGCTGTATATTTTAGAACACAATTTATTAGTTCAAGTACCTAATGGTTCCTGTGAGAGAAATGCATGGTGGAAAAATTTATAAGTGTATCAAAAAATGTCAATAATGACGACTATTTATTTTCCTACTTTCTCTCTTTGTATACATAGTATAGGTTTTATGAGGCATTCAATTTTTCAACTTTGCCCTTGACCACACATGATTGAAAGACAGCTAGTTAGGCCTAATGGCTGCAAAGGCATAGCTTCATGGACGCGTATTCAGTTGCAAGCAGGCGTACATCATGCGTATAATAACCAATACGCCACATTGAACCTACGCGTCTGTAGACAGTGGACCTAATTGGCTGTCTGTTAATCCTATGTAAATTTTCTGGTACATAGTTATTTCCTGTATAAGCCCTTTGTCTTTGATGTCCACCATAAAGTACTCTGTGGTCCACCACGTCTTTTACGATATCGATAGTTATTATGACGCTTGCGAGTATGAAAGAAGCGATGATGTTCATTTTTCCTGTCATGTTTATATTATCGTTTTATTTTTCTAAATATATGTAATAAGATAAAAAATTAACAATTTTTTTTTTAGTTCATACTTCGTCTCTCAGTAAAGGCCGACTGGTCATGATATGAAAAAAAAAAAAAAAACTTTACGTCATGTACTTAGTCATAAAACAGTTTCTTTTATGCAATGGAGTGGAAAACAAGCGGGCGGACCATCAGATGGTATGGCTGCTTCGCATTCGCCTCGATTTAAGACGCAGATAAATGACAGTGACCTTGAATGGTTAGCTTGCGTGTTCTGTACTGTGCTTAAGCAACGCGTCGTACGTCCAGCCAGTAATAGGACTCGCCCATCAAGGAGCGCTGTCCCAAATTAGACGCATTATTAATTTATTACACGTAAAACAAAAAGTATTTTTATAAAACAAGTACCTATACTAAGAGATCAATAATTTAATTATCTTTAAAATGGTGAAGTTTTCAGAAAAATACGCTCGATAGATTTTGCGTCATTCTCAGTTTTTTATCCGCGTTAGTCATAACTTTACAAATTAATTTCACTATGTAATATAAACATAATCAAAAATATGCCTATATCGGGGGGCACGGCAGTGCCCCCGCCAAGTCGAGCGCGAAGCAAACACTGCCGTACCATTCTTTACTGGAACCATTTCGCCACATTTTCAGGCCCCTATTTGAGAACCTCTGGATAAGACCAAAACGCAGAAATTTTCGTCATCCAGTGAGCTATAATCAAATACTTAAAATCCAGAATTTCAAGTCTGTAGGTCATTTAGTTCCGAAGTTAAGCGAAAGCAAAGTTTCGCATTTATGACACTCACTCACTCACTCACTCATGATCATCAGAATAGAACTAGTACTTCCCATTAACTCAGAGAGCTGAAATTTGGTACAGAGTTAGGGTTTAATGGCCACATAAAGGAAAAACTATAAAAACTAGGATAATCGAAGATCTGGAGTACCTGGTGACCCTGATTAGAAAACACAAGAGCCCAACCAAACTATTAGAGACCGACATACCGCCTTTACAAAAAATATTCAACTTGGTGGGCCGCATCATTTGATGTCAAAAATCGAAGGTCTGAAGTATCTGATGAAGAACCCTCAGCTGGTCTCAGCTGTATTAGAGATATGGTAATGCCCCCTTCTATTATTGGTACATAAAAAAATCGACTCTCATTGCAAAAATCCAGCGTAGTGGGACACATCTTCTAATCTAATTTTAATCTAGCCTATAGCGTCTCACTGCTGGGCGAATGCCTCCCCTTCTGCTTTTAATACGCATATAAATAAAATTAAAGGAAAACTCTGGATAAGACTAGACTGGCTTTTATACTTATACTTACAAGTTTACTAGAAGAAATAGTCGAACGATTAACTTTATTCCACTCGAACATTACACAAATTAAATAAACAAATTAGACTAAAATATTAATATCGCTCAATTTCGCTCAAAATTTGGTCAAAATATAATGCATTGGACTAAAAGTGGCGGTGATACCCGCACACGTCGCTAGATAGCGCTGACTGTATTTTAAAATGCGCTTACGTTTGTTTTTTACATTACAAGCTTTTATGTACATGTATATATTTTTTTATTATTAACTTGCTTTGTTAGTGTGTTAGTTTGTTAGTTAGCGAGCAAATCTTGCAAGCTGAATTAAAATCACTTCGTCTTATCCTACGGAGTTGAAATTTTACATGTTGGTTCAGTTTCCAAGACAATGCATTTTTTTATGATGCATCACCTGATTTGACAGCCAGGATTGTCTCCAGACGAAAAAACTCCACAACAGTTTACGGAACAGACACGAAATTAAATATACGCATTTAATTATGACAGTTTGTTCTAAAGTCTACCATGACCTGGCTACAGCAGCTAGGATTGGCTCCAGACGAGGAAACTCCTCAGCTGTCAACAGCAGAGACACTAAATGTTATATACGCATTCAATGATGATAGCTCGTTTTAAAGTTCACCATGACCTGGCTTCTGCATCCAGGATTGGCTCCAGACCAGTGAACCCTTCAACGGTGAACAGTACAGGCACGAAATTGTACGAGTATGTACGCATTTAATGTTGATAGTCCGTTCTGAAGTTTACCATGACAGTGATAGAACAGATATTTAAACAAATTCTAATGCTAAAAAGTACAAAATAAAATTTAAGTAAAAACCTTTTTAAAAACAAGCTTTAAATGAACTAAAAAGTACAAAATGCCACGTGCCACGTGTCGAGCCAAATTCAAGGCACGACACGGCTGCAGTGTGTTATATTACACGAACCGTTTGGAGCCACTTTTTACCCCTTAATAACTCAAAATCTATGTAACATAGACATATGAAAATTGGTTTATTTATTAAAACCCCTTAGATTAACTAGAACTCCAAATTTCATAAATAAAACTCAAACGGTTATTGAGATATTAAGGTCTAAAAATCGGCATTTTTATCAATGACTTATCACTAGACATCAAAAACATTTAACCCATTTCCGGATGACCTAGAAAGTTGAAAAGAGATTTTCCGAAAGTAAGCCCACGGTATGATACCGTGTCAAAGCTTATTTATCAAAAATTATGTCGTATTTTTTCCAAGTCGTTTTATCAAAATTTATTTCTGCTAGCATTAGATAACCTAATAAATATTTATTGTGTTGATATTTTAAAGTACTACATCCGCCATTCAATCCTAACCTAAATGTTGCCAGATGACAGACTATTCCAATAAAATAATTTGTAATCGATTGAAAATATCGATACTAACCCACATGGAGTACCTGGAGTATCCACTACACGAGTATGTTTCAAATGTAATATTTATTATACTCAAATACTGTAAAATTATGATTTTACAATAAATAAAATATTATATGGTCTGAATATACTCAAAAACTTAAAAGTGTTTCGAGGCAGTAATGTTATTTTATAAACTACCAGTGATCGGAGTAGGTAGATTGATTTGAGGTCAATGAACTGGCACGTATATGGTACGTATGGATACGCCTCCGGGATTCCGGGATTTTAAAATCATTAAGACTTTTTAAGGAATTTCAAATTTTGTAATGTGTAGAATAAAGAATACATCAATATGAATAAGAAATGTTCAACCTTTTTGCTGTCTGTTTAATAGTGAATAGGTGATCGGACTCCAAGAAAAGGATAGGTATACTATAAAACAATATAATATATTTTAAATGTTTATCTATCGCATTCTATAAATTTCTAATGTAGTAGTTTAAAAATCCTTACTTTAACAATATTTGATTCAATCCCGTAAGTACCAAAATGAAATCCCGGAAAAAGGCTTATCCATGTTATGATTTCTATGACTATTCATGATGCGAGTACGTAAAATCAATCTATCTACTCCGATCACTGATAATCACCCAATCGATTTCGTCAATCGATTACCAAAATAATTAAACCTGGTAACACTGACACCATGCATAATGTCAGATCAATGGCATTGTTGGCTGTTTGTTTTACGTTGATTTGAATTTATTTTTCCGTATTTACTTATATTACGTTACGATTTAATGCTGTTAATTTAAATTGAAGCCAGACGAACTATTGCTTATCTTTCCATGGCCCTGGGTAAGTTTATTATGTTCTTTAAATATTTATAAACACCCGTTCACCGTTCACTATTTTAGCGTATTGTATAACCTCATTGATTTTAGCAGCCTATTAGTAGAAGGAATGTTTAGTCAGGGGTACGTCGCGCGTCGTCAGCTGTAAATGTCAATAGTATGATGTAATTTTATAACATAAGTAAATACACTGAATTTTTTTACCTTTTTCAGGTATGACGATGACATGTGTTATTGCAAGACTTGACATTATTGATTACATTATCTACAACTCTATCCCAAGTATTACTTGCTCAGGAAAATCTAAGTATATTATGTTATGTATGTGGCATGTCAATTGCAAGTCACAGAAGTCATCAGGTTAGTGTTTTTAAAATGGCAGAATTACTATGAGTGAAATAATTATTATACAAAAGTAAATAAACAACAATAAGAGTATTTTCTTACTTTCTAAGTTAGGTATACATTTGGATAAAGTTTGTCATGCTTACTGAGAGAGGCTGCTACCAGAGATGTTTATAGGCAAGCAAGTGATGATAAAAACAGAGCCATCCTAGAGTGTAAGAGATTTACCCATAATAGGTCAAAACAATAATCTGGTTAGGGCCAGAATCAAATCGTGACATGTGAGCAGCAGGACTTAGTGTACATAATTATTGATAAGTGAGCAAAATAGGACAAATCGTTTAAGAGATCATCATTGCTTATTACTGTTTTGTGGGAAAGCATACACCTATCACCTACCGTACCTACGCTGCTTTCATACCATGACTACGTTATGAGAATGAAGCTGAAGCCGTTTTGAATTCTATGAGAAATAAAATGTTTTTAGTATTTAGGTATTGTTGTGTTATTTGTTAAAGTAAACCTTCCTATAGAAGCACTGAAAATGCTGCTGCCAATGAGATTATTCATCTTTAATTAAGAGAGTTGGCTAAAATAATGTTTATGCCATCAAATTTTTCATATTTAGCGCGCAAAATTATTAATTTACCTTTATAAAATTCAAGTCTGTAAATGCAATAATCGCCATTTTGATGACAGTCGAGGTCGAGGCTAAAAAATATAAAAATTGGGGATTTCGAACATCCAAACTCCACCATAAGGACGATGACTATTACAATATTTAATTATTTGACGAATTCATCCATTTTTCAAGTTAAATAAGTGGTAGCAATTAAGTTTTTGATATCAAAAGTCGAAGTTTCGCGCCAATCGTGCGTGTTTACATTTTAAATTTTCACAATTAACACACATACACATATCTGATACGATTTAAAATGTGACAAATGTGATTAAAAATATTATAAGCAACTAGAAAATGCCCAGATCTTAACTTATTATACAAACACACGTTCAATAACACGTAATATTCATTACTACTACTCAATTTGTGTTAAAAATAGCCGATCATTGTTTTTTTTTTATTGTAATGATGTGCGAAAACGATTATGCCAAACGTTTTTTTTTTTCAATTTTGATTGTCTCGATTAATTTATAATTATGTCGAATGTCTGAAATCTATACTTGAAAATTAAAATAAAATTGTTTTAAGCATTAAATACAATAAACATTGTTTAAAATAATTATTTATACTTTTCTAGTGTTTAATCGTTTTTAGGACATTCAATATAAAACGAGTCAACACATAGAACGAGGATGGATACTTACCTCATTTATTGAATTTCGCGCCGAATTGTTTCTATTTATTTGAATTTAAATTCGGAACGTTGTTCAAAATTATTTTTAATTTTTTGGACAATTATTTACTGTGGATTTTATTTTTGATACTTTCTGATATAGAATGCCTAGTATACATTTTTTAGGTAGGCTTAAGAAAATTTTGTTTGGGAATGATGTTAAATTAATTATATAAATTAGGTAGGTATTCCGCAAACACTTTTAAATGACGTCTATATTTTTAAATTGAAACTTTTATTACATCGTCTCAAACTTTTTCGTCTGTGTGTTGCATGTCGCGTGTCGGTCGGCCGCGGAGTAGGGATAAAGTGAAAGGCGATCGTCAGAGCAGCCAAGGCCGATATGGCGGCGCCTATAGTTCGCAGCAGCTGACCGTGTAAAGTTTCACTTTTACCGTGGTTTCATAAAACCAACAATCATTTTTTTTTAGTTGTATGAGTTTGATAGTATTTGTTTTTAATAGGATAATCTTACTCGAGTAATAGAAATTGTTTATTTTTGAGGTAGTTTCAAAACGAAATTTAAAAAAAACTGCTCAAGTGTATGTCGGACTACGCACAGTGAAGGGTTCCGTAATTGGGATGAATATTTACGCATAAACATTGCATAGTATCAATTTTATCGACTGCAAAAATAAGTTTGTATTTCTCGAAAAAACTATAACAAACAAAGTTAATTCTGCGGTTGTAACCGAAAATAAACTGTATCTCAAAAATTATTGACTTCAAAAGCAAAGTCACTTAGAAACATCTTAACATTTTAATTATGAGATCCAACAATACACGCTTTATATGCATAGATTTTTTTCATCTCTCGGTTATATGTAAGTATGGAGAATGCCACCCCCACTATTATGTTTATCGTAATTTCACTACACCATTGTTTAACGGTGCAAAAAATACACCTTTTTCAAAATTTTCATCGATAGAGTGTAAATAGTCTCCATGTTAAATGACTGTATGACATCCGGACGCACGGACAGACGAACTTGACGAAATTAAGAGGTCCGTTTTTTTACGGATTTTGATTATCAAGTTTACAATCGGCATGAAATTGATGTCTATGACAATTGATCTACAATATTATTATTATTTGGAATACCCGCCATCTTAAAATCCAGAATGTCCATCTAATTCGATATCAGCACTATCTCCCGAAAACCATGAAAATGACAGTCATGACGACAAATTTTCATGATCACTTCAGATGGCACTGATCTCCAGCGTCTTATAATTTGACAGCTAACTATACATTTTTGATTCGAATGCTAAAAGTTGATGTAAATTCCTGAATTTCATGACTGAATTCAAAAGACCCCGTCGAGTCAACTGATGTGTCACGTGTCAAAATCTAGGTCCCTAATGTTAGGCGGCAGTGAATTCATTTCATTAATTCTCTGATCTCGAAAAACGTTGTTACAAACGTCAGGTTGGTATGTTCAAGGTAGTTGGTAGGTTGGTACTATGCTTGAGACATTTTTGAATTGATAGATCGTATGACTATTGTTTTAGGGACTATTGTCGTTTAATATAGTAAATAGTTAAAAGTAACAATTTTTATATAAACTTACGAATAGTTAAGTCCATAGTGAGGTCAAAATGTAAATCCAAGGGGCGGCTGCGAAAATTAAATAATTAAATCATACGTGAGAAGGAACTTTGTTCCTGACGGGGTCAAAGCTTGTGAAGTAGTCCCTCGTACCAGACAGTGTCAAAGGCTTTTTCTATATCTAGCATCACCATTCCCGTCGATTTGCCTTCATTTAGGTTGTGTGCGATGTGCTCCGATACCCTGGCCAACTGCTGAGTAGTTGAATGTGCCCTACGAAATCCAAATTGCTCTGGTAGCAGTAAATGTTCTGTAACTTTTAACAGCCGGGTAAGAATAAGAGACTCAAGTAACTTGCCCAGGCTCCGGAGTAGGCTTATGGGACGATAATTTGTAGGGATGCTGCTATCTTTGCCAGGTTTTTTGAGAGCGATTATTTTTGCCATCTGATTTTTGATCTGACATCATTGCGGACAATTGTAACAATTGTTACGAAAAAAATACCTACATTCTTACACAACATTTCTACGCATATTTGCAAAAAGAATTTTATAGATCACGTTTGATTGACGAATAATAATAATTTCTTTACAAAAAATAATGATATCCCATCAAAAACATAAATGTGAAAATGGGAGCCAAGTTCCATAAATATGGTTGTCGACTTCGCCGACAAAAGAATTGAAATCTAAATGGGTGCCAAGTCCTGTAGATAATCCTGAAATTTATTTATAAGAACATGCAACTTTCTAAAATAAAATTAAAACACAAATTCTTGTTTTTTCTGCTATAACAATGTTTGCTATTTAAAAACATAACTTCTTAAATTTGAACAGTCGAATTATTTACACAAAGAATGTTCAACGGCCAAGTCACACAACATTAACTATAATAATAAAGAAATCGCAGTAAGGAACCTTAGACTTGGCACGACTTTGTCTAGATTTCATTACTTTTTAGAGATAAACAAGCAGCTCCATCGAGACTTGGCTAGTTTTTTACAGAATGTTTTTGGTGGGATTAAAATATTAGGAAAATGCTTTCATTTAACATATATTTTTTCCAAATCACTAACGCCACTCGTTTAGACGACATCTTCAGTATAAAATCATTAAAAGTCGGTTATCGTCCCCTTAAAGCGAAGTATTCCTGCTCCAGCGCCGCGGTGGAACTGCCACACGTCAGGTCGATCGACATCAAAGGACCCGTCGCGTTCAGCTAGTAGGAAAAGCGGGTGGCAAACATAGTTTTGCTGCACTTAGTTTACAAAATAACAACAGCTTACATTAAATTCAAGGATTCATTTGTGTTTGGTGAAGGTATTTTTACCGTAGCCATTGAGTTACTTGTGTAGCTATAACCGTAGCGTGTGGCCGTATAAAAAAATCTTCTGAGAATTAATTTTGGACGGTTTTATTCGAAGTTTTAGGAATATCGTATAGGTGCCTACTTTTACAATGCTTGTAAATATGTGAACACCATGTATCCATTACGTAATTATTTTTTCTGTCATTGCTTCATTTTAAATTATTTTTACCTATTGTGGTCATCATCATTTCAGCCGAAAGACGTCCACTGCTGGACATAGGCCTCCCCCAAGCACCGCCACTTCGACCGATTCTGTGCTTTCCGCATCCAGCGGATTCCTGCGGCCTTCACAAGGTCATCGGTCCATCTTGTGGGAGGCCTTCCAACGCTACGTCTTCCGGTACGTGGTCGCCACTCCAGAACCTTTCGACCCCATCGGCCATCCGTTCTGCGAGCAATGTGCCCTGCCCATTGCCACTTAAGTTTGGCAATTCTTCGGGCTATGTCGGTTACCTTGGTTCTCCTGCGGATCTCTTCATTTCTGATTCAATCACGTAGGGAAACTCCAAGCATAGCCCTCTCCATTGCCCTTTGGGTGACTTTTAGCCTTCTGATAAGGCCCATTGTGAGCGACCACGTTTCAGTACCATAGGTCATCACTGGCAACACGCACTGGTCAAAGACTTTCGTCTTGAGACACTGTGGTATGTGGGATGAAAAGATATTGCGTAGCTTCCCGAACGCTGCCCAGCCGAGTCGGATTCGACGATTGACCTCTTTCTCGAAGTTGGACCTACCTAGCTGGACAATTTGTCCTAGGTAAACATACTCGTCCACAACTTCGAGCGTAGCGTCTCCGATCTTCATGGGAGTAGGTGTCACATGGGCATTTGACATGACTTTTGTCTTGTCCATGTTCATTTTAAGACCCACTCTTTCGGAGGCTCTACTGAGGCCATCGAGCATTGTACTGAGTTTCTCCATGGTCTCAGCCATGATAACTATGTCGTCGGCAAACCGAAGGTTAGTGATATACTCGCCATTGATGTTGATGCCTAGCCCTTTCCAATCCAGAACCTTGAAGACATCCTCCAGTGCAGCGGTGAACAGTTTCGGAGAGATAACGTCTCCCTGTCTCACACCTCGCTGCAGAAGGATAGGTTTCGAGGTCTGGTCCTGGAGTCGAACTGACATAGTGGCGTTTTTGTACAGACACTTTACCTATTGTGGTATAGTAATCTTATTCCAGGTGCATCGTCTTCACATATAATTATATAATTTATGTACACAAAATATTGTGAAACATTTAAAAGAGTAACGGTGGAGTTTCTTGGCCATTCTTCTCCATACGAAAACTACCTTTTGGAAGGGCCAACTAGAATCAATTAAATTTTTTGTAAATTTTGACGTTTGAAAGTGCCTTTTATGTGTCTAATTGAAATAAATTATTTGACTTTGACTTTGAAGTTAGCACCATTTGCCATAAAGAAAAGTAGTAATAGATTTCCTTAGGCAAAACAATTATTACAGTTTAACTTGACGTACCCAGCGATACTGAAACCAGATCGAGAAGCGTTTTCATAAAAGCAAATCTTTTCAGTTTCGGAGAAACATGTGCCGAAAAGGCATTTTAGCGGAAAGATCTTCCGGATTTAAAACTAGAAAAAAAAATCGTATTAAGAGTTCGCGCCACGGTGTTGATTAGAAAAGATTCCTATTTAAAATTAATAAGTATGTCGGAGATGGTTTTTAATTACAATTGTGGGTAGTCAACAGAGTTTGGTATGATTTGTTTTTCTTATTATTCATTTATGTGATTTTCACTATCAATTATTGTCTAATAAATCGGACATTATTTATTAAGTACTCGGTGTACTCACTAATTGATTTTGGCTACTTATTTTGATAATTGTAACGAATGGTTTTGTTCAAAACAATTAATGACATGTTACTTTAATTTTTAGATGATTTACGTTGTCAATTCACTATTGTTTATTTACGACAATTATTATTGTATTATTTGATTACTTTATAATGTAAGTCTTATTAGATTTACCACATTTTAGTGTTTTGTATCAAGTAAACACGTGACGTACTACCGCGCGTCATCGGACAGAGTTGTCATAGTGGGATTGCAAAGTGGGGGCATCGTTTTATAAAAGAGCGTGCACTCGGTATACGAGTCAGTCGTCAGTCGATTCATAGTATTGGAGTCGATCTTCGGATGCGAATCTATAAAGAGCCCCTGCTCCCGACAAACCTGTCGGTTTACCTGGTACAGCACTGCTGTATATTCACATAGCTGTATTGGCTTGCTGATAGTGAGTAATACACATTGTCATTGGGTGGCTTGGCCACTATACGAACTATAAGACCTTAAAAGTCTGTTCGATTGTTACTACCTATTCACCTACTTTATCTTGTTACTAATTACCATTTGTATTGTGTTTTACCTTATATGGTGTAACTAGTACTTACTATAATAAATACCCTGTAATTGTTTATACAGTCTTGTTGATCCCAATAAAATGGGAACTCCAAACCCTGACGAAATACCTCTCGGCACTCCTGATCCTACAAGTATATTTTATTTAAATTAGGCTAAAAATCAGCACTTTAACGTCAAAGCACAGAATAATATCAATGTTACAAATGCGGCCCCTAAAATGCCAACCCTTATCGCTTCTCATTGAATTTCGCTGAAACAAGAAATGTCGCAACAAACAACAATGCAATGTCACTGCATAAAAACTGGGACATTGACCCAGTCCTGTTTTTATCATAGAACTTTACATATTAATGATACTAGGTATTGTTTTTCAATCGCTGTACAGTAATTAATGAATTAACCATGTTGTGAATACATAAATAATAATGTTAATTTTATTGAATGACAAGTCGATGACACCATTGGTGTCTGTTTAATAAAACCGGCCAAGTGCATGTCGAACCACGCACAATGTAGGGTTCCGTAGTTGGAATGAATTTATCCCAAGAACAAACTTAACTTTGTAGTTGAGAAACATGTTCTCCGATACATTCTGTATGGGAGAACATGTTTTTACAACCGCAAATCTAAGTTGGTCGATTATTACTCGTTAACTTGTAAAGCCTACTCAGCTGTGATAGTTTTCCTTTTAAATTCGTTATATAAGCTACTGTTGTGAATTTTTTCACATATGTGAAACCAACCATTTAGCTAGTAGGGGGGGGGGACACTTGACTCTAACAAAAAATTTCACCTTAAATCTTAATATTTCGCAAACGGAACTCTGAATTCAAAAATGGTTTTAATATACTTATAATGTTTTTGAAAGACCTTTCCAATGATACCACACATGGTGGGATAATACAATAAAAAAAAAACATCATCACTTTACGTGTATGGGAGGTACCCTAAAAAAAAAATGTTTTTCATAATTTTGTTTTACCACTTTGTTGACATAATTAATATGTATACCTATGCCAAATTACAGCTTTCTTGTACTAAGGGTCTCGGAGCTAGACCGCGGACAGACAGACAGACAGACAGACAGACAGACAGACAGACAGACAGATAGACAGACAGACAGACAGACAGACGGACATGACGAAACTATAAGGGTTCCTTGTTTACTACGGAACCCTAAAAACCGGGCAAGAGCGAGTTGAACTCGTCTGGTAAGGTTTCCGTACGATAAATGTGTTATCTACCATGTTTTTGATCCCAAGAACAAACTTAACATTGTAGTTGAAAAACATGTTTTCCCATACATTCCAACTGCAAATGTAAGTTTGTACGTACAACATTGAGAGATTTACCATGTAATTTATATACATCTTATAGGTTTTAATAAAATTTATAAGAAAAGAACCATACTCAGTATTAAAAATAAAAAATTAAGCTCAGTAGTTTCGGAGATAAGGGTCCGACCCCCAATCCAATTTACCATTCCAATATTATCTTCAAAACTACTAAACATAAAATTGGAATGGTTAATTTTCATAAGTATCTTTAAAAGTATTTATTATAGTTCTAGCTTTTGCCAGCGGCTTCGCTCGCGTGGATGTCGGAAAATATCCCACATGATGGTGCTACCGGGATTTAGAGTATCCTATGTGCTAGCCCAGATCATGGCCTATCCGTATGCCTTGCATCTAAATATGTTCAGCCGCTACGGCATGAAAAGGTAACAGGCTGATAATAAATCTGTTTTAGGGTTCCGTACCTCAAAATGAAACCCTTAAAGGATGACTTCTTTGTCTGTCAAGACCCTTTTTCTCAGGAACACGTGGAGGCATCAAGTTGAAATATGTAGATATCAAAAACTTAGATCTACGGTCTCATGGAACTGTAACGAAAATCAAATTTCCAAGTCAACGCAATAATGGGCACGCAACAATTGCGGCGATAAGTCCCTTCGTCGAGGAGTGGCTAGAGAGGCGCCACGGCGTCCTCACCTTTCGCCTGACGCAGGTCCTCACCGTATACGGTTGCTTCGGGAGGTTCCTATTCCGGATAAGGCGGGAGGAAACGCCCGGGTGTCACCATTGTGTGGATCGCCCGGAGGACACGGTGGAACATACGGTGGAGGTCTGCCCGGCTTGAGCCGGGGCACCGCCGTGTCCTCGTGGAGGCGATCGACGGAGGTGATCTCTGGCGTCCGGCTCTGATCCAGGTCATGGTACGGAGCGAGAGGGGATGGGAAGCCATCACCTCCTTCTACGAAGCAGTAATGCTCGCGAAGGAAGAGGTGGAACGCGTGAGGTAGAGGCAAAATTCGCACCCTCACGCCCCTAACCGCCGCAGGAGGAGATGCCCCGGGCGTCGGGCATCGCGAGCCGATTTCCGGCCACCGAAGGCGCGGGCTTGCGGACGGTGAGCAATGGGTAGCTCGCCGTCCGATAAGGACCAGGCCCAGGTTGACGGCGCGTTGTGTTCCACGCGCGCCTCAAAGAGAAGTCAGCACAACTGACGGGGTCTGATAGGGCCGATGCCTGCCAGGGTCACGGGAAAGTCCGAAAAGGTTACCGTGGCTGCTGGCAACACACAGGCAACTGAAGGAACACGGGTGAGTTTTAGTCAGTATAAGCTTGACACGCCCTCCCGCTCCGTCCAGAGCGGGAGAAGTTATTTGATTATTTCCCACCCAAAAAAAAAGTTGTCGCCATAAAAAATACGGCCATTTATTCCGTATATCTTCTCACAAATAAACCAGTCTATTTGGTACTTCCCGTTGGTCCAGCAGCATAAAATTTGGCGAGAAGTAAGGTCAAGTAAAGAAGAAAATCCGAAAATTGGTAATTTATAGTTATACAACGTGCCGCTACAATGGCGACATTTATTTAACACACGGGTAGGGCTAGTGGCCAGTGATCATAAAAATATAATAAGAAAAAATAATTCGTTAGTTAAAAAGTTAAAATTTTCAAACGCTCGGCCGACATAGGGCTCTCCCTTTCCTTCAATTCGCCTTCTGTTTGCACGTTATTCGTTTCATTTTCATTGATGCGATGTTATGACACAAGAATAAAAAACGAGCAGAAGGCAAGCTTCCTAACAGAGTTCAAAATTCTTACCTACTTTCATAGGGCTGTCACTCGGTTATTAGGTACAGATTAAAAAACCGGGTAAGTGCGAGTCGAGATTCGGCGATGAGCACAGACGGACGGACGGATGGATGGACGGATGGACAGCTGGACAGACGGACAGACGAACGGACACGCACTGTGACTGAGGTGATCCCGTGAGTTTTCCGTTTTCCAATTACGGTACCGAACCGGTAATTATTTTAACAGTTTGTTTAAAATTAAGTAATACCTATTTAATTAATCATACTGTGAAATAATTATACACACAATGCGTGCATCGTTGTTGAACTGAGACCCTCCCATTTTTGAAGTCGGGTAATAAAATGAGCAGTGGTGGCCCAGTGGTAACGGTCACGACTTACGAGTCTAGGGTTCGAACCCAAGCAGGCACTTTATATAAATTATTTCATTACCACTGTTCTCAAAACGGTAAAGAAAAACATCGTGAGGAAACCGGCATGTCCTAGAACCAATAATTCGAAACATATGACATCCACCAACCCGCACTGAGCCCGCTTGGTGGATGAGACCCAGACACAGAAAGAGGAGGGCTATTTCCCAACAGTAGGAACATTATACCTAGGCTGATTAAGCTTATATGCTAATAAAACACGATAGTAAAGTATGTAAGTAATTATTTATACTGTCAAATAGTTATACATACATAGATGCATACGTTGCTTGCTTTTTTTGAAGTTGGTTACTTATTAAAATACCGTGACTTATAGACGGACGGACAGACGGACATGGCGAAACTATAAAGTTTCCTTTCTGGTTTTACTATTTGACGAACGTAAGTGGTACATACAAACCTACTAAAACAAAAATACGAAACAAATAGGAGACAACCAATAACTCGCTAATATAGGCGGTAAACCATAAGATTAATAAATAATAATTCTTATGGGAAAACTTTATGGCCATCTTTATTTAGGATACTACCTATCTCGTAACTAAATAATTCTGCAATAAGCATTAAAAATGAGTAGGTATGGGTAGATATAGATAATAACCTGACAAAATCCTTTGGATAAAAAAATAAACCTTGCTTTTCCTACTATTATTGATACACACAGTACTTACAACAATTTGCCATTTTTATTAACCTAAATGTCCGCGTCACTCGTACCGCTCTGGCACACGGCGCGCGGCGTACCCCTGAACGTTGGCTTCCGAATGAGCCGGCTCAAACCAGTTTGCCTCTAGCGGGCGCCGGTGCACCCCCCGCGCGCCTTGTCTGTGACACTGCACGCACACAAATCTGTGCGTGTAGTAGTGATCTCGCGCAAAGCGTTAGTATGAAGCTTGCAGTCTGTTCCTTTTTTAGTCTTGTGGTTATGATCCGTGATCCCGGTAAATTACCTCTGCGCTATAGTTGTTAAGTACAGGTTGCACCAAGATGCTGTTTTAGAAAATTGAAAATAAATCAGTAAATAATAACGTTTTATGAAATTAAAATATCTTCATAAAAAGAAAACGCTAATCCGTATAAATGTGTTAAATTAATGTCACCATTAAAGCGCCACACTGTTTATTGAACTGTAAAGTTAAGTTTTTTCTGCAATCTGTCATCAAAAATTCATAAACCGTGTCTTGAAGTAACATTTAGTCTGTATTTCATTACTCTATTAAAAGTTCTTTTTAATTGAAAAGTTAAGTTTGTCCTTTAATCCAGATTTGGAAATGCGGGCAGCCGAGCGAGCACAGCTTTGAGACGAAACCCTCAGGGCGCAATCCTACTCACACTTGACCGGTTTTTTTAATTAAATAAAACAGGTTTATATGATTCTAAATGCCTTTCTTAAAATAATAATTATTCGTTTTATTATTATTGTCACCACTGATTTGTAATACCTACTCTTGTACTGTTTGCAGATGATACATCTCTTATTTTTAAAGTAGACGGGAATAGACAAGATTTTGACGACGTAAACTGTGCACTCTCGATGGTTACGGATTGGTTTACAACAAATAACTTAGTTATCAATGCCAAAAAAAAAGAAATGTATAAAGTTCGCCTTACCGAATGTTAAAAATCTAGGACCCAACATCGGCTTAGATAAAGAGGTGCTTGAAACTGTAGGAAAATTTTCTGGGCATAACAGTAGATGCCAAACTTTAGTGGGGCCCATATATTATATCGAGCCTAGCGGGAAGGCTCAGTTCGGCCGCCTACGCCGTTAGGAAAGTAAGACAATACACTGACGGTGATACAGCTCGGTTAGTCTATTTTAGATATTTTCATAGAGTTATGTCCTATGGTATTCTGCTGTGGGACAAAGCCGCTGACATTCAAAATATATTTATTCTTCAAAAACGAGCTGTTCGAGCAATTTACCAACTAGGTGCCAGAGTTTCTATAAGAGATTTTTTAAAGATATTGGTATTCTCACGGTGGCATCACAATTCATCTTCGCCAACATCTTATATATTAGGCAAAAAATACACTTTAACACTAAAAACAGTGATATTCACAATGTTAACACTAGAAATAAGGACAAACTACGAGCTCCCTTTCACCGGATTCATAAGGTTCATAACTCATTTGTTGGGCTTGTATAGCCTTTTATAATAAGCTACCCTCTTCTTTGCTAAATTTGCCTTTTAATGCGTTTAAAACTAAAGTAAAATCCAACCTTTGTTCAAAAGCATAGTATTCTATTAACGACTACTTAAATGAAAAGAATAGTTGGTCGCTGTGATTAACTCAAGACAATGTTTATGTTCTTTCTCCAGAATTAGCTTACCTACTGACAGGTCATATGAGTTTATATTATTGTTTATTTTATTTGACTTTATAAGTCCACTTATTTTAATTTTATTTATTGTTGATATAATCAACTCATTACAATGTTTTTTTATGAGTTGTATTGCAATATGTGGTTAGCTAGCGACCTCGACAATCGATCATATTATTTTTTGCCTGAGCAACCGGCAGCAAGTTCGTCATGCATGCTCCCTTTTTTTTGTGGTGGGAAATTATCAAATATCTTCTCCCGCTCTGGGCGGAGCGGGAGAGCGTGTCAGACTCTTACTGACTAAAACCCAACCGTGTTCCTTCGGTTGCCCTGTTGCCGGGGGCCACGGTGCCGTATCGGACTTTCCCGCGACCCCGGCAGGGAAGAATACAGCCCTGATATTATGTTAATGTTGTACCTGATATGTTTTCAAAACCACACACTACATTTACAAAAGTAGATAGGTACTTACAGTTGTAAGTTTCAAACTTGAAACGCAATGTTGCTCTGATCGCAGATTGGTGCAACAGTAAATTTTCTTCATTCCTGTCCGACACTAGAGGAGACGTGTAGCTACATACTAGCTACCCAAAACGAAGATAGACCAAAAGACTACTGTTATACTGTATAATTACTTAGACATAAGATACTTTACATCTATACATATAATAAAATCGTAGCGAAGTCAAAACTGTACATTTAATATTTTTGAAAAAAAGTAATTGATACGAGATCTAGGATCGATTCTAATGCCGAAAATATTTTTTTTTGAATTTTTGTCTGTTTGTCTGTTTGTCTGTATGTATGTTCCAGCATGGCGCAAATTCTACCGGACAGATTCTGTTAAAATTTTGCATAGATATTCCCTGTGTGTCTGGTCAAACTATAGGGTATAAACTATCACGCTATTTACTATGGGGGACGAGCAATATTACATTATGTTGTATTTTTATGTTCTAGCATGACGCAAATTCTACCGGATAGATTCTGTTAAAATTTTGCATAGGTGTTCCCTATAAGTCTGGTCAAACTATAGGGTATAAACTATCACGCTATTTACTATGGGGGACGAGCAATATTATATTATGTTCGTATTTTTAGAAAAAAACGCGCCAAAATTTTAGGATATTGTAGATGGTTATCGATTTAACTTTTTAAATGATTATTATCACGCTATACCTTTATGGAACTAAGCAGTCAATCATGAAATATATAGGAACGGCTATTTTAGACAAGTTTCTACAAAGCAATTAGCTCAACGGTTGGGCGGTTGCTTTGCAAACATGGGGTTGTAAGTTCGATTCCCACCTACGGTTTTTTTTTCTTTTTTTTCACATTTTGTTATACGATT
This sequence comes from Agrochola lychnidis, assembly GCA_963680765.1. Classification (NCBI taxonomy): domain Eukaryota; kingdom Metazoa; phylum Arthropoda; class Insecta; order Lepidoptera; family Noctuidae; genus Agrochola; species Agrochola lychnidis. The sequence continues at coordinate 6,810,853 of OY796868.1, read as the reverse complement.
ATTATTTTTTTTGATAATGTACCTATAATCTATAGATATAATAAAATCGTAACGAAGTTAATTTTTTTTAAAGAAAGTTATTGCTACGAGGTCTGGGATCGATTCTTTTGCGGAAAATAAAGTTTTTAGAATGTTTGTCCGTACCAACCGTAGGGCATAAACTATCACGCTATTTGCTATGGGGGATGAGCAATATTACATCATGTTCGTATTTTTCTCTGCAAATTGTAAAAGGACGCGCCAAAAGGTTGGGATATTGTAGATAGGTAGTTACCGATTTAACTTTTTAAATGATTATCATCACGCTACCTTTTACATAGGAACGGCTATTTTAGCTAACTTTCAACAAAGCGAATAAGTAAGCGGTTGGACGAATGATTTGAAGTCCTGAGGGCCTACCACCAGCTCAAAAGCAGTATTATTTTAATATTACTTTAGTTTACTTCAGTGTGGGAAAGAGATGATGTATAGCTCCATCTCTTTCTCCCACTGAAGTAACATTAAAATAATACTGCTTTATGAGCTGGTGGTAGGCCGCCCGGGGTAGTAAGTTCGATTTACATCTGTTTTTTTTAAACTCTTTTTGTAAAACGATTTTTATTTTTGGATTGTGTATATTCATAGAATGTATTCATCTATAAAAAATAATATTGTAATATATCTAAAAAATGGAAAACTTCGTAAGCTATGGGAAACTACTAATTTACAAGTACTTTACAGTCACAAAACATTCAAGGTTGTATTCTGATCATTTTAGAGCAAAAGACTGTAGGAATAAAATGTTTTTTTTACAGATTTTGACAGCAGATTTGTCCTAGCGATTTTAAAATATGTATGTGTGTGGATCTTCTGGAATCGCTGCCACACTGCTTCCTGGTGGCAAAACAGCGCACGTCATGTTTAAGATTCCCATCGATTTAGAGAGCAACGAAACGCCTGTTTGTGGGGTGTCACGCAACAGTAACAAGGGATGTGTGCTTAGGGGATTGCGCTTCGTCGTATGGGATGAATGCATTATGGCAAAAAGGAACACAGTGGAAACTGTAAACAGAACCCTGCAGGACATCCGCAGAAACCAAGATATGATGGGTGGTGTCACAGTTTTGACTAAAAAAGTGAATACTTCGTTGAAAAGGTCGACTCTATGGTCGAGAGTTCATAAACTGCGCTTGACCATCATCATACGACCTCGGCTTGGCGGTAATTTAAATGCTCAAGAATTCTCCGATGTTCTTCTAAAAGTTGGTGAAAGCACTCTACCAGAGACTCTTGGTAGAGTAGATCCCACTTTAGAAGATCTTATTCGTCTGATATACGGGGATATCAGTTAAATACCGTACTAAGAGAATTCTTAGGCGTATTTCCGTTTTAACTCCGAAGATGATCAAGCTGCAACGATCAACCACAGTATTCTCTCACAAATTGAAGGGAGTGAAGTGATATACACCTCCATTAATACTGATGTGGAGGAAGATGATGCCAAATATCACCCCGTAGAATTTCTCAATTCACAAATGCCAAGTGGACTTCCGGTTGTATATCTTTGTAACGGAAACCAGCTCATAGTCATGTCTTTGCAGAGAAACGTCATCGAGGTGGAAATTCTAACAGGTTGTGGCGATGGTGAGACAGTGTTTATAGCGCGTATAAAGTACAAATTCCCCATAATTACCAGTTAAAGCGCGTGTAGTTCTCTGGGAGTGTATGCTTTGCGATCAACAAGTCACAGGGGCCGACACTGAAGGCTGAAGGCTGCGGGTGTCGACCTCAGGACAAGCTGCTTCTCACACGGACAACTGTTACGTCGCTTGATCCCGAGTCACCATTCCTGACTCTCTGTATATTTTGGCTGCTGAGAATAAAACTATAAACGTAGTATACAGGGAAGTTTTATAAAATGTGGCTGTTATTGTAGTATATTGTGATGTCTTACGATTTCCATGCGAACGAAGTCGCGGGCAGAAGCTAGTGACTGAATAAATGAATACATTGTCATCTAGCACCCAAATAATATGGTTTAGCGTACCTACGGTCGAATTCAAATTAAAGTCAAACAAAGCATTTATTTCAATTAAACGAATTTTGTATTTCACGTAAGGGTGTTTTACATAAAATTATCGTGTCGAATTATTATGAATGAAAAAAATTTTTTATGAAATTAATTCATAATAATTGCCAGTTGATTCTTTGACATGGTCTCATTGTAACGTCAAGGAATACGTTGTATATACGGAGGGATATATGGCTCTCATGGCTCTTATCTGCAGAATAAAAATAGACTCGATGTCTGCAGCCCGTCCTCATAGAAAATACCGCAAGATATGATACTATGAAAGTAACATGAAAGTAAAATAGACTAGCCTCTCGGTATCTACATCAGAATATTGACAGATTTTATGGGAACCGCTATAAAAATAACTTTTGCTATTTTCTTTGTTAAGAAATATTGTTTCAGATATGGCTGGGTAATTCCGAAACTGTAAGTAATAGCAAGATATACTAAACGGAGTTTCGAGCCCATTATGATGAAAACTTCGTCATAAGATTTATGAAAAATGTATTTTCCTTGCTAGGAATCGAAATTATTGATTAAAAAAATAAAAAAAAAACACTCCACATTATTACACTGTCCGATAGTGTCGCTGATAAGGATCCAACCCGATTGAAACGATTACATGCACTCTTGGGCCTGAATAGTAACGAGATGTAAATGGTGTGAATTTATACAGGGTTGCTGGTAACTCGACGTATTCCTTGCAGGACGTCATAGTAGGGTTAAAATGCAACAAATTAAGCCACCAAATGTTCTACCGAAATTCAGTAGTTTTTGAATTAGTTAATAGTTTTAGTTTTTTTATGAAAAATCCCAGATTAAATCATTTGAAACCAATTTAAAAATGATTTACGGCGCGACTGTACTGAAATTTAAGTTATTATCATAGTTGACGCCGTAGCAGACCTTTGTTAATAATTAAAAGTTCAATAATGCCTAAAACTTTGGCAAATATCACTAACCAAACATTTAATTTTTTGTAATTTTTGCTATTACTTCATAAAAAATGTAGTCTAGTGCAAAAAAAAAATGCTACACCTGGTGTACAAATTGCTAAGTAAATATCCTTGTCTTATCAGCTATCCAAAAAGGTATGAAAGTTAATACAAAATCATGGACTACATTATGAAAATCGTTTTTGATTTAGTACAGGCGTGCGTTTCACAAAAAGGTGATTATTCGAAAAATCAAAAACAAAATCGTGAACATTATTATTCTTTTAATCAATATTAAAAACTTTAATTACACACATTTCACACGTCTTGTTCGATGTGCTGCCCTCGGTTTCGAATACATGTTCTTATTCGCTTCCTTACTTCGGTTTTTGTTATTCTTGATGTGATTGTTGCCCTCATCTGGTCCGCCGCATTTGTAATTCTCTCCCTTAGTTCTTCAATTGAATTTACTGGGGTCACATAAACTAGATCTTTCATATGACCCCAGACGTAAAAGTCTAGCGGCGTCAGATCAGGGCTTCGTGCAGGCCACGGAATCGGCCCACCGCGCCCTATCCATCGGTTTGGATAGTTTTCATCCAGCAATTGTCGAATTGTGATTCGGAAGTGGGCTGGACATCCGTCATGTTGGTAAATCATGTTTGCTCTTCTTTCTTCCGGTACATCCGTGAGCAGTGCTGATAAATGATTTCTGAGGAAATCTTCATAAAGTTCCCCATTTAGTGTTCGGAGTAAAAAATGTGGGCCAATTAATTTGTCGTCAATAATACCCATCCAAACATTAAGCGAGAACCTTCGCTGGGATGCGGTTGGTTTCAGTTTTTTATGGTTTGCTTCTGCTTTCGGTGCCCAGTAATGTAAGTTGTGGTAATTTGTGATACCATCACGATCAAAACATGACTCATCGGTCCACAGAATGTTTTTTAAAAAGTCTTCGCTGTCGGCGTCGGCACTTAGCATAAAACGACAAAATTCAAGCCGTCTCGGCGGATCTCCTTCTTCTAATGACTGGACTGGTTGGTAATGGTATGGATGTCGGCCTGACAAGTGAACTACAGACCAGACTTTCCACTGTGACATACCAAGCTCACGCGCTACGATGTTTGTCGATGTGTTAGGATCGTCAATAAAACGTTGAAGAATAAGCTCCTCGTCCACAGCCGTGTATCTCCGGGAACGACCAGTGTCAACTTGCCTGCTTCTTTGGACGCTGCCAGTTTTAGATATTCGCCGATAAGTCGATCGGAAGACACTAACGTGGGGGAGTCGGCGGTTGGGAAAGCGAAGTTGATATTCTCGCCGCGCCTCAGCAGCGTTACCGTCACAAAGTCCGTAACAGTACATTATGTCAGCGTATTCAGGATTAGAATATGCAGCCATAGTCAGCGCTTATGAAGGCACAGCACAGCACAAGAGCAAGATACGCAGCAACAGTTAGGGAAACAGCCAGTAACAAAACACGAGCTTGCGCGACGTACAGTTGAAACTAACTAACGCTGACGACCAAATTTTGCAAAATCGCACCCCCTGTCATGCCGAGAGAACAATAGCGACCAATCACAAAGCTCCCCGAGTGTTTGGAGTTCAAGCGCAGGTAAAAACTACGAATAATACGAATACGAAACAATAGGTTGACCGTCTCGCAATTTTACCTGCCCCCCATAAAACTCTTCTCTTCCCTGGCACACATGCAAAAGTATTGACAATCATACCTTTCTAAATAACTGATAAGACAAGGATATTTTCCTAGTAATTTGTACACCAGGTGTAGTAATTTTTTTTTGCACTAGACTACATTTTTTATGAAGTAATAGCAAAAATTACAAAAAATTAAATGTTTGGTTAGTGATATTTGCCAAAGTTTTAGGCATTATTGAACTTTTAATTATTAACAAAGGTCTGCTACGGCGTCAACTATGATAATAACTTAAATTTCAGTACAGTCGCGCCGTAAATCCTTTTTAAATTGGTTTCAAATGATTTAATCTGGGATTTTTCATAAAAAAAACTAAAACTCTTAACTAATTCAAAAACTACTGAATTTCGGTAGAACATTTGGTGGCTTAATTTGTTGCATTTTAACCCTACTATGACGTCCTGCAAGGAATACGTCGAGTTACCAGTAACCCTGTAGATTCATACATACATTAGTGTATTGCAGTGACTAGTTGCTATCCCACAATTCACACAGCGATCCATAGTTTCAACAATATCCAATCCACAAAGCGGCGGTAAAATCAATCCAAGTCAATCGTGTGAGCGATAGATAGTTAGATAGATAGAATATTCTTTATTATGTACACCATAAAAATCACAAACATTAATTTAGAATTTTTACATTGGGTGACACAATGGGCGGTCTTATCGCTAAAAGCGATCTTTTACAGACAACCTTTGGATGGATTTAAATGGAAAAGGAGAGACAATACTGCAGGTAGTCAGTGGTGTACCATTTACATATACAACAGATACACAGATATATAAAGCATATAATTACCTACATAAATATTTATATATATATATAAGATAAATAACAGATATACATAAAATTATAAACATGAAACAAGAGCAAGGAATTATATGTAATGATGATGTTTAAGGAGAGGGGAAGTGTTTTTTTTACCAGAATTTTAAAAGTGGACAAAGATTGAGCACGCCTTATCGACACGGGCAAGGTATTCCATAACCGTACTGCTTGAACCTTAAAAGATTTGTCATAAAAGCCGGTGGAATGCATCGGCATCTCTAGTCTCAAATTTTCCGATGACCTCAAATATCATGTATGTCATGAAGGAACTTGAAACGTTCTTTAAGATAAGAGGGGGTTGTAGGATTGAACAGAATACTGTAGAGCTGAAATAAGATATGAGAATTCCGGCGAAGACGTATGGGAAGCCACTTGAGCTTTGTACGAAATTCAGAAATGTGATCATATTTGCGTAGCCCAAATGTAAATCTTATGCAAAAGTTTTGAAGTCGCTTAAGCTTATCTAGTTGTGCCTCAGTGAGATCAAGATAACTGACATCAGCGTAGTCAAGGATGGGAAGTAAAAGGGATTGTGTAAGCGCAGTTTTAGTGGCAGTTGGAAGAAAGTTCCGCAGTCGTCTCAAGGACTTACCAGATGCAAAAATTTTGCGACTTACGTCCTGTAGCTGGGAACCCCAAGAAAGATGTATGTCAATCCAAACCCCAAGGTTCTTAACTTTTTCGCTTACTGGAATAGCAGTTCCGTTAAATTGAACTTGGGGAAGCTGCGACCTGTTTGGGGGTCATCCTTGAGCTGCCAATAACAATGACCTGAGTCTTCCATGGATTAACCTGCAACCCATGTGCCTCACTCCACTTGCAAATTGAACCCAAATCTTTGTTTAAGATATGAATTGCATCAGCCAAATCCGAAAAGGCAGCTTGTTTATATATTTGCAAATCATCTGCATAAAGGTGGTAAAAAGAAAGAAGTTTTTTGGAAATATAGTTTATAAAAATTGCGAAGAGTAAAGGAGATAAAACGCCACCCTGAGGTACACCGGCAGAAGTATAACACCAAGAAGAACAAGACTCTTCTATGCATATACGTTGCCGACGGCCATACAGGTAACTACGAAACCAGTCAATCGCCGTTGGAGATATGTTAAGCGAGCGAAGTATGCTAAGCAGGATATCGAAATCGACAGTATTAAATGCGTTACTGAAATCCAGTAAGCAAAGAACCGTCAGATTTCTTCTTTCCATGCCTAACCGTATGTCATCAGTGACGTTAACTAGGGCTGTAGTGGTGCTGTGACCAGGACGAAAACCTGCTGTGACTAGGACGAAAACCGTTACCGAAAAGCGATCTTCGGTGTCTAGTGTGAAAGCAAGGGTCGTACAAGATAAGCAGGGTCAGAATCCGTAAAAATCAAAGTAGTGATCGTTGAAAATGAAAAATAATTGGGAAAGCACATAAAACACATCCGGAAACACGAAATAAGAGACAGCTGTCTAGTTCTAGTAGGAATGGGCGTTGGGACAACGAACCGTTACCAAAAACCGTTTTGTGACGATGAAACCGTTTTACGTCCTGAGTTCAACTTCAAACAGTCTTCATTGCAAAAAACAGTCTTCGAATTACTAGGTGCGATTTTTACATCTAAGAAAATACAGTCGGGTACAATGTGATTCAATAATTATCTATCACACTCGTAAAATAGTCCTTCCAATAAAAAGTGAACTCTTGAAAAGTGAACTCTTTGAAATGAAATACAGTCAGTAATGTTCGAGTATTATCAGTTGTCAATGCTGTCGTTCGTGATGCGAAAAAACCGTTTCATATATTTCAAATCGTTGATAAATTTAAGAAACTGCGCTCGACGAAAAGGCAATTCTATTCCATGTTGGATAAGTTTCGTCCTATATCCGTTTTCTGCAACCGTTTTCGTCGTCGGGAAAACGGTTTCGGTCGCCAAAAATTCGAGAATGACCACCACTAATGTGTCAAATTGTCAATGTCAGCCTGTCAGTGCAGAATATGTACAGCCAGTGAAATAGACAAAAAAATAAAACTGATTTTAATCGATATGAAATTGATAATCATTATTTTGGTTTTTCAGTAATTAATGATGTTTTATTTAAATTAAATGCACTATATTGTATAAAAGTATAAATAGTGCATTTAATTACTTTGTTAACTATATTACCTAGTGCTACCTAGTCGGTAGGTTTTCTTTTTGTAGTTGTGTAATCGATTACTATAATCGATGATCTCACGAAAACTATCTTTAACATATTTCTCCGCTTCTAGACAAATAATTGAGCTGATTTTTGATATTCAAGGATAAAAAAAAGACTAATTTTTAGATCATATCTCAACTTAATACACTTGGGCCCAACATTTTCCATCTCCTTTCGGAAATTAACATCGGCACATGACAAAGTAAAGGGAAGGGCACATTTTTTCCAAATAAAATTGTTTTGCTGAAAAAACCCTTTGGGCGCATTATCCGTTTGCAGGTTGACCCTGGCATACAATAACTTTGAGTAGAATAACTCAGGTTGTTACTAATTAATTTACCTAAATGCAGACTGCATGTAAATTAATTAAAGCATTTTACTAATTAAATCAGTGTAATGTTTCTTGAATTTATATAAATAGGAGATAGTTTGTTTTGATATCACTCTCACCGAAGTGTCGCTAGAGTTTGGTGTAGACTATTATTAATTATTTTTAAATTAATTTAAAATAATCACGCAAGTATCCAATTCCATACTAACAAGTTTTTATTGTATCTAAAAAACAATATTTTACTATTTCTGAAAATAAACTATTACTAGTTTTGTTTTTATGTAAGTCATTAAACTTATTCATATTTATAATTTATGTAGTCTATTTGGGAGTGCCTTTTCCATTTATGTCATCATCATCATCATCATCAGCCTATAAATGTTCCCACTGCTGGGACACAGGCCTCCTCTCTGTGAGAGGGAGTGGGCCGTAATCCACCACGCGGGCCCAGTGCGAGTTGGTAGATAGTGCGAGTTGGTAGATAGTAGTTGGTAGTTGAGTTCCATTTATGTACCTTCCGAATTTTCCATTCATTAACTAATTTATTTATTTAAAAAAGGTTCTGTATCTAATGTATTTTAAATATTACAAGACTAGTTATCCATAAATCTTTGTTAAATCCACTCTTCAATATTATAGTCACTACAACCTACATCACCATGACGCCAACCCCGCAAGAGCTAGCCCAATCCCAACGCCGTCCAGAGGCGAAGGGCGAGGCTGCGCCGGCGCTGACACTGGCCACCGACGGCGAGAGGGTCGTCATCTCCGGCATGTCGGGCATCTACCCCTCCTCTCATCACGTCAAGGAGTTTTCGGAAATTTTGTACAATAAGGTGAGGGTTTGGAAATTGATTTCTGCTGCTTGAAGGTGAACCTTACTTTCGATTTAAAGTAGAAAGCTCTCAATATTAACATTCAGAAACTTATTCTGACAACCAAGTAAAAGGACCGTATATTACCTAAACATTTTCAACAACACTGTAAAAGTAGGTATGTACTAATATTTTACACCATAAACTATCGGCACTATGCAGATCATGTGTTTTTTTACTATCAGCAGTGTTTTGGTTGTAACAGTGTTGTCATCATTTTGGTTCTAAATGTAGGTATCTAATAATATACCAGAATTGCAGTAATCCACTCAATACCTTATCCTCCAGGTGAACCCAGTGACTGCAGAGATGCTGCGCTGGAAAAGCAGCCATCCCGAGGCGGCTCAGCACATGGGCACAGTACCAGACCTGCACCGGTTCGACGCCCAGTTCTTCAAAGTGCACTACCACCTCGGCAACACCATGGATCCCATGTCTCGTAAAGTCCTTGAACAGGCCTACAATGCTATTTATGATGCAGGTAAGATTAATGAGTTGTAGGATGTAGCTGCTGGCTTTAAAAAGTTCATAATATATGATTGGGCTTAAAAAGTAGCATCGCATGTGGAATCTTTATGATGTACACACGGCTACACGTCAAGCTATAACTTTCCAGTTTATGCTGATCTCGCGTTGCATAAGAATTCTTTACAATGCGAGGTCAGCTTATACTGGAAATGTATAGCATGATGTGTAGCCGTGTGTACGAACGACTTGTAGAGTCCGCGCCACCACTGAAGTCCGGCGGAAAATTGTGTAACTATATATATTTTTTAACAATTTTATGCAATGGCATAGATACTAGCGTTGCGTCTATCGGACTTGAGTGGTGGCGCAGATTCGCTGTCGTTGTCGGTCGCCAAATGGTTAGGTCCCATCGAACATTTTGATAGGTGTAAAGAATATTCAAAAGTAAAGACTCGTGTTTAAGAGATAGTAGTTGGTTAGTTGTGGGTTAGTTTATTTCTGTTTAATTATAGTCTTACCACCATATTCTTTTTTAGTAACCTACAGCCGCAGTCGGGTTATTTTTTTTATTTGGAATGGTATGTTAATTATAAGATTTTAAATTGACATGGTTATTTTCACTACTAAAACTATTTAAAACGGGATATTTACCACGTTTTTTGTTTTAAATATTAATTGTTGCAAAAGGTTTATGCTCACGAGGTTTACTGTTCGCAGAACTACTAGTAGTAATATTAGGTTTTAGTATGAATTAATGGCTTAATGGATACATATTACATATATACATTCATAAAGTTACGCTTTCTACTCATGGGGGTAAGCAGAAACTACAGAATGCCATCTGCTACGATCCTTACATACTCCTTTTACTTCTTTTACGTTCATACATTTGCGGGGTAATTGCGTAACACAGTGACTATAGCAATGGGTTTCATTTTAACAGTTCAACAATATTCATTAGGTTATTTACGTTATTGAACTGACAAATTTTTCGCAATTAGGTGCAGTGCAGCGCAGACGACACACTATTTGTGCGATCGAGTCTGTGGCGCACATAATCTCTTATTTGTCCCCGATGTTTTTCCGCATGCAGGTTATTTTTTATAGGATGTGTCACTCGATAGTAATTTCTGTCAGTTTAAAATTTAAATACAGGAACCATTAACTTGAATCTTTACTTCGTAGCTCACATTACGTATAAGATACCACAGATTCGATAGCACAAAAAGTGTGTCGTCTGCGCTACACCTTAGGGTGCTGGATACTCGCACGCCGGTTGCGAGTACACCTAACAACCTATAACCTATGAAGAACATGACCAATAAGGTCATTGTCCACCTGACATATGTCCTTCTAGGACGTCGCGTTCCGGCGTTCCCAATCACCTTTGCCTTGTACAAATACCTTTTGTTAATAAATCTTTCATTCATCCTCTCAAAAAATTACCATATATTACGAGTGACAGTAATAAACCCGTAAACAATGTTAATGTACGTATGTTGGTGTATAAGTTGACGCGGCTTTCGAAGGACCATACGCGGGAAAATAATTTACGTGGGGTGGAATATTAGCCGACGCAGAATTGAGCTACACACAGGTATGGATGGATGGACTTACTTGGGAATCTTCTATCTATCCTGGTGTTCACTGATTCAACTCACTGTGGTGCACTTTTATTGGGTATTTTAATGTCACAATTGTATCGGCCATTTGCGGCGCGGGCGGGCGGTGCGGTGCGGCGCGCGGGAGCGGTGAGCGGTGAGCGGTCACTGACAAGTGTCCAAAATTTGAGAAGTTCTCTCAAATCACAGGAGATGCGATTGATTGCGACTCTGATTGGTGCGTGCGATGAGCGTCCGTCTCGTTCCGTTGTACGGGAATTGGGAAGAAAGGAATATAGCTCAAAACTGCGTTCGGAAATTATAATAAAAAAACTTATTACTAAAACTTGCGCGAGCATATGTAATTATGTATGAATGGGTCGATGTGACATTGTACTGAATTGCTAGAAAAGATTAAAAAAAAAAAAACGTGTGGCACTTGGGGACTGCCGCGGTAAAGCTATTGCATAGCATTTGTAACCTCCATGACAACATCACGTTTACCATGACAACGTGATGTTGTCATGGGAAACGTGATGACCGTCATTACATGGTAGGCGGAGTGGGGGGTGTTAGGTTTTATTTTCGTTACGTTATGGAATTTCTTGATTCGGTCGCCGCGCTCAAAGCCCGCGATAAAAGCTATGCAATAGCTTTAAAAAAAATCAGGAATCTTAAGTTCACCTAATGTCTCCATAACATAAAAACAAAAAGAAAACTCCGGCAAGGCTGCTTTACAAAAAAAAAGAAAATCGACAAAATCCGACTAAGTAGGTACATACCTAATCTGACAAAAGTTACGCGTGGCGCTTTTTTTTGTTGGTGAAAGAAAGTCCGATAACTAGTCTTACCAAGGGGGTATCATATTACCCAGTAACTGGGTTGTGGAGGTTAGATAGGCAGTTGCTCCATGTAAAATGCTAGTATTCAGATGCATCTGGTTAAGCTGGAAGCAGATAAAAACATAGTAACGAAAAGACTAGGCAGATCATGATGAAAAAGACTAGCCATCAATAGATCATGTTCTACTAAATAATTTCATATTTTTGTTGTCCATAGGAGTGAATCCCGAGCACTTATCTGGTAAAAAAGTAGGTGTGTTCGTCGGAACCTGTTTATCAGAATCAGAAAAAGTGGTCTTCTATACTGCTGCCTCTAAATCAGGCTTGGGTATAGCTGGGTAAGAAATAAATTCCTTAATTTATAAATATCATGTTTGTTTTTCCCGAAAAGGCAGGGACATACACATTTGTCAAGTTATGTGAATGCAAGTGATATGAAAAAAAATCCCATGTGGGTAAGTCGATGATTGTCTTTAACATTAACCGTGCCGAGCACCAAACTAGCATCCCAGTTGCGTAACACGCTTTCAAACACAATCCAAAGGATTAAAAAAAAAATCCTAATCCATTGCTTCTTACGTTCAAAAAATTCGTCTGCTCAACAACGTACACAACGCAATGAATTTTTGAACAGTCAATATGAAAGGCATTTCAATGGGAGTGTGTTACTGAGATTCCTGAAAGAGAAACCTAATAATAGTGTTCCCGACCCAAAGATCGCCCCGAAGAGAGCTCTGGAGTCGCTCTTGCTACCACTAGATTCCATTAGATTAGTAGACTATATAATATACATGCAGCGTGCCCGTATGCCATTGGTCATAAAACTTTTTACTTTTAGATGCTGTAAGTCAATGTTCGCCAACCGTGTTTCCTACTGGCTGAACGTAAAGGGTCCTTCGATGGCGATCGACGAGTCCTGTTGCAGCTCTACCGCGGCGCTGGAGCAGGCATACCTCGCTATGAGTCGAGGTGAATGCGAGGCAGCCGTCGTTGGAGGCTGCTACTTGTGTCTGCATCCACAGTCTTCCGTGCACTATGGAAGGTGAACACATATTTATGATAATGCTACTCTAACAATGTTCTCATATTTTATAAATATAACATCTGTTAGATTCGTTTGACGCGGGTTCCAAAATAAATTTTAAGTTTGTAACAGCATCTTCACTCTTGATGGATAATCAGATAAACAAAGGAGATATTGTTAGGGTCCGATTCTTCTACTCATCGTCATAATTTCAGGTAATAATAAGTAACACGGGCTGGTATCCGCAATTCCACGTCAAACCACGTAATTTGCGTATAAGTGAGAAAATCAGTTATTCGATCCACCCCAGCTCCTCAAAGAAGGCCAGCAACGCCTTGGTGTCACTGTCAATCTCACGTAGGGTACCTGGGTTACCGAAGTACTTTGCCCTGTATGTGGCGACCACCGGGCAGTTTAACAGCACATAAGCTGCTGTCTCGTCGTCCTCCATGCAGGCTCTGCACAGCGGACTGTCTGTAACTCCTGTGACAAAGAGGTGTTTATTAAATGACCCATGGTCAGTTACAGCTGCTGTAACTGTACGCAGCTGCTGTTTTGTTAGTCGGAGAACATGTTTCGTGAGGCGGCCGTCAATTGTAGGGAGTGCCTTCTTGGCCTGCCTGCACTCACCTTGGTCCACCTATAGTTTGTGAAGTTGGTCCCTGGTTCGTTTCCTTACCAGAGTGCGTAGGTACCCGAAAGGGAGTGGCGTCATGGGTTCAGGCGCCACTGGTGCCATGCTCGACCTCCTTCTAGCAAGTTCGTCGGCTGCATCGTTGCCCCGCGAACCGCTGTGTCCTTTGATCCATTCAATGGTTATATTATTGAGGCCACCTAACTGGTTAAGACACTGTTGGCACTCGTATGTTAGCCCAGAATCAACAGTGTGACTGTTTAGCGCTTGCAGAACAGCCATGATGTCTGAGAGTATTTGAGTTTGAGTGGTCCTTAACTTCTCTGGCCATGATGACTGAAGCAGCAAGAGATATATCCATGCATTCGGTTTGGAACACTGTGTTATGGACTCCCAATGGTGTGGCTATGTGTATGATACGGATTTCCGATTTACAGTATATTTTCGTCATCATCATGAGCCCAAAAAATACTAATTTTCGTTTTTTATGTGTAGGATCATAAGCCAAGCGATGGATGGTAAAACGAAGTCATTTGATCAGAATGCTGATGGCTGCGTCAAATCGGAAGCCGTTAACGTTCTGTTTCTGCAGAAGGCTAAAGATGCACTAAGGTGAGTTTTATGACGTATTACTGATAAGCCACCATTAACAACATAGGCGTTTTCTCAAAGGGCGCGTTCATAAGACCCCTCTTTGAGAAGTGGCTCGAGAGGTGCCACGGCGTCCTCACCTTCCACCTGACGCAGGTTCTCACCGAACACGGCTGCTTCGGGAGGTTCCTGTTCAGGATAAGGCGGGAGGAAACGCCCGGGTGTCACCATTGTGTGGATCACCCGGAGGACACGGTGGAGCATACGGTGGAGGTCTGTCCGGTTTGGGCGGAGCATCACCGTGTCCTCGTGGAGGCGATCGGTGGCGGTGATCTCTCGCGTCCGGCCCTGATTCGGGTCATGGTACGGAGCGAGAGGAAATGGGAGGCCATCACCTCCTTCTGTGAAGCGGTAATGCTCGCGAAGGAGGAGGTGGAACGCGTGAGGGAGAGGCAAAATTCGCACCCTCACGCCCCTAACCGCCGCAGGAGGAGACGCCCTGGGCGTCGGGAATCGCGAGCCGATTTCCGGCTACCGAAGGCGCGGGCTTGCGGACGGTGAGCAATGGGTAGCTCGCCGTCCGATAAGGACCAGGCCCAGGTCAGCGCGTTGTGTTCCAGGCGCGCCTCAAAGAGATGTCAGCAGAATTGACGGGGTCCGCTAGGGCCGATGCCTGCCGGGGTTGCGAAGAATACCGAAAGGGAAATCGTGGCCCCCGGCAACATGGCAACTGAAGAAACACGGGTGGATTTTAGTCAGTAAGAGTCTGACACGCCCTCCCGCTCCACCCAGAGTGGGAGAAATTATTTGATAATATCCCACCCAAAAAAAAAGGGTTTTTCTCAAAGATAACTCTAATATTTTTGTGTAATCTACAGGATCTACGCAGATATACTGCACGCGAAGACGGAATATACCGGCTTGTTAACGGGAGAATTGGGGCCTCAGTACGGATATTTCAGGAATACTGATAAGACTGTTAACTTTCTGACCAAATTCTATGAGGAAGCGAGGGTCCCACCGCACGCTGTAGAATATGTCGAAGCTTTTGGTTCAGGTATGAATTTTTGACTTGATAGTTTATGAAAGAAACTTTGCATCATATAGACATTACATATTACTTGATAGCTTGTGAATGAATTATTACATATTGTAATAAATGAGGAAGATATACATTATGATTACACTTGAACTCTAGATTTTTAAAGCTCCGTATTACATGGGTAAATACAAAGTCAAAGTCAAAGTCAAATCATTTATTTCAAATAGGCCCATGTATGGCACTTTTGAACGTCAAAAATTACAAAATAATAAAATTGATTCTAGTCGCCCCTTCCAAAAGGTAGTTTTCGTATGGAGAAGAATGGGCAAGAAGCTCCACCGTTACTCTTTTAAAATGTTTTACAATATTGTTTGTATATGTACGTACATTTGTTAAATAATTATTATATGTGAAGACGATGCACCTAGAATAAAATTACTATACCACAATAGGTAAAAAAATTAAAAATGAAGCAACGATAGATAATTTAATTTGTGACAGATACATGGTTCTCACATATTTACAAACATTGTAAAAGTAGACGATTTTCCTAAAATGTTACAATTAATAAGTCAGTGTGTAAGGAAGTAATCACATAATGTAAAATCAATGTCATACTTAAAACACAAAGTAATAAATTTTACAATTAAATTAGCAACCAGTTTGATTTTGTCTTGATTCTAAATTGTCCTATTGAGCAGGACCAGCATGTTTCCAAGCACTCTTATCTTGGATATAATCCTCTAATTTGTAATATGCTTGTTTACAAAATGTACTTTTTATATGAGTTTTAAATTTTCTTTCATTTAATTGCAATATGTCACAAGGTATTTTGTTGTAACATTTAACACAGTACCCCATAAAAGATGTATGTACTTTAGATAACCTGAAAAATGGTTGATCTAGTTTATCTTTATTTCTAGTATTAAAATTATGTCTATCACTTATTTTATTAAAGAGATGTGGATTTTTCCTTATATACATAATATTTTCATAAATGAATTGGCAAGGTACCGTCAAAATATTAATCCTTTTAAAAAGTTCCCTGAGAGATTCGCGGCGACGTAGATTATAAATGGCTCTGACAGCTCTCTTTTGCAAAATAAAGATGGATTCAATGTCAGCAGCCCGACCCCACAGTAAAATGCCATATGACATAATGCTGTGGAAGTAGCTAAAATAGACCAAACGCGCGGTTTCTACATCTGTTAACTGTCTTATCTTTCTAACAGCATAAGCGGCCGAGCTTAACCGCCCCGCAAGAGATGTTATATGAGTGATAATACGGAGTCTACTACCAGTAAATTGGCACAAATTCAGACTCCGGGCTGCCACAGATGTACCCAAATTCCAAGATCACGATTAGTAAACCAAAGAGGCAGTCAGTTGTAATAAACAATTTTTTTTTTTAAATAATAGTTATTGAACAATGTAGTATGTGTGTAGTGTGTATGTGTTGTGTGTGTTGTAGCTGTTGTGTTGTGTTGTTGTTGTTATTGGGCTTGTGGCTAATTAATAACAGCCGCACGGGTTGATCGATCAGGTTACGGTTACGAAGCTACGATTGCCTCGGTTAGTCCGTGGATGGGTGACCATCTTTACGTACCAAGACCCCTCCGTGCCTCGGAAAGCACGTTAAGCCGTTGGTCCCGGCAGTCATTTGTAGATCTTTGACAGTTGTTACGGGTCGTCAGAAGCCCGAAAGTCTGACAACCAGTCTACCAAGGGTTATCGTGTTACCCAGTAACTAGGTTGTAAAGGTTCCGATAGGCAGTCGCTCCATGTAAAATACTGGTATTCAACTGCATTCGGTTAGACTGGAAGCAGACCCAACATAGTTGGGAAAAGGCTAGGCAGATGATGATGAATTGTTATTGTACCTATTACATAATTTCGTTACAGGTACGCCTAATGCTGACAAAGCGGAACTAGATGCCATTGAAAGGGTGTTCTGTGAGGGAAAAGAAGACACACTCTTAGTTGGCAGCGTCATTTCCAACATTGGATACGGAGAAGCTGCATCGGGTATATCTGCTATAACGAAGGTAACCTTTTTATTGATGTCATCATATATCCTATCCCTCTTACATAGAAGAAGCCTGTGTCCCAGCGTGGGAACATTATTGACTGATTATGCAGTATTATGCATCATACGTTACTGAACACAATATTCGAGAGCACATACATTTGTTTTAAACTAATTCTTTAAAAAGATTCCGACGAATTGAGAACCTCCTCCTTTTTTAAGTTGGTTAATAAATGAGTTCGTTCCTCGTGGGTTTATGTGCCGACACTGTTCGAATTTTGAAGCGATGTTTAGAGATCTTTTGGTTACTCAGATATTTCTCGGCTTCAACAGGTGTTACTAGGCTACCATCGCGGTGAGATAGCCGCCAACCTGCACTGCAACAATCCGCGGCAGGACGTGGTAGCAATTCGCGAGGGGCGCATGCGCGTCGTCACTGAGCACCAGAGCTTCCGTCGCTCCTATGTCGCCGTCAACGGCATGTCCGTCACCGGCGTCAACTCTCACGTGCTGCTGCATGGACATTATAAACCCAAGGTACACACAACGGGATATTATGCAAGAATGACCGTTTCTGTTTATAGTCACAGCCCAGTATCAATCAATACTGGGTATTATAAGTCACATTTTGTTTCTGGTAGTCTCTATAATTTTACATGCCTCGTTCTGGTATTACCCGATACCGTCATCATCATCATCTGCCTAGCCTTTTCCCAACTATGTTGGGGACGGTTTCCAGTCTAACCGGATGCAGCTGAATACCAGTATTTTACATGGAGCGACTGCCTATCTGACCTCCACAACCTAGTTATTAGGTGACACGATACCCCTTGGTAAGACTGGTTGAAAGACTTTTTGGGCTTCTAACTACCCGTAACGACTGTCTATTACCCGATACTGTCAATATCATAAAATCAATCCAACGTGTTATCCGACTTCCCAGGTTTCTTTGACGTGGCCTTGGCTACCATTCGATAAAAACCTATTTCCATCGGCCATCAGCATATAATAATAAGCTGCAGTCCTTTTTTTCGCATACTACAAGATATTTGGTAATACTTGGTCATTTTAAACGTGAAACACTTTCTATTTGTTCCAGGATCTTTCACGCTACACTAGTAGTATTGCACATCTCGTGACTATATCTGCGAGACAGGACACTACTTTGCAAAAAATATTTAAAAACTTAAAGTCACGCCCGATAGATCCTGAGGAGTTAGCTTTGTTGCACAACATTCACCAGACGAGCATTCCTGGACATTTGGGCAGAGGTTTTATCATTTTAAGTAAGTGTGATGAAAATCTGCTTATATACTCATACATAAAAGTATACTTCATTATCATCAGCCCATGAAGTTTATTAGATCCACGGTCACGTTCATTCATTGCTTAAAGCCACATGAAAAGATCCTCAAGCCTTGGAGTGTTCCCTTCTTTTGTCAATTGACAGTCTCCACTCAAGGACACGTTTTCCTCATCAGTTCTCCGGCCAATATGGCAAACCCATTGCCTCTTTAGCTTGCTTACATTGCCGCATTGCCTTTGTGAAAACCAACATCTGTTTTGCTTTATCATTCTAGAGACGGACGAAGAACAAAATACAGTGAGTCTATGTGAGAAGGCTAAGTATTTTGACGACGCTCGGCGGCCGCTGTGGTTCGTGTACAGCGGGATGGGCTCGCAGTGGGCTGGTATGGGCGCGCAACTCATGCGCATACCGATCTTCGCTGCTGCTATAGAACGGTAAATTCGTTTTTAAAATAACCTTTAACTGATTATCTTTTGGCAGATTTTTCTTTCTTCCTGAAAGAACACAAATTTTGAGAGTAAAAACCATTCAACATTTTATTTTCTGTCAAAATATTGAATTATTTTCATCCAATATTTTAACAACTATGTCTGTATTCCAGGTGCCGACAAACTTTGGAACCAAAAGGAATCGATATTGTCCATATAATTACATCGCCCGATAAGACAATATTTGACAACATTCTTAACTCGTTCGTTGGAATAGCTGCTATTCAAATAGGACTCACTGATGTGCTTCGGGAACTCGGATTCGTGCCTGATGGCATTATCGGTAATACTCACAACATTTCTGTAATTTTAATTTCAGTTCAGTCAAAGCATCATGCAGTACAGAGGCCTATTGGTACTACAATGCCCTCCTCTGGCGGATTATTATAATTTCTGTAGACTTCTGAACAAACCTTCAAGTAAAGCCTATTTCACAATAACTCTTTTACAGGTCATAGTGTGGGCGAGCTGGGATGCGCGTACGCCGACGGCTGTTTGACAGCAGAAGAGATGATACTGTCAGCGTACAGCCGCGGCCTGGTGTCGCTGCAGACTCCATTTATTCGAGGATCCATGGCTGCTATTGGTCTGGGATATAAACAAGTAAGAGTGTGTTTAAACTTATGATGTGTACCTACCTATTTCACAATGTTTTAGATCATGTGAAAATGGGAACTTCTTGTCTAAGGGGCATTGGGGCCTCAGATTTAGATTAGTACTACTAAACAAATGCAAGTTATACATGCGTAAAAAGGTTTACGTGCCTATCTGTGCTTCTTCTGAACAATACTTTTCTTGATTCAAGAAGAGTATTTAGATCATACTTTTATTCACAGATTTCAAAAATGTGTCCTCCCGAGATTGAAGTTGCTTGTCACAACGGGCCTGAATCTAGTACCATTTCGGGCCCTGCAGATATCATGAAGGAATTCGTCGCAGAGTTGACAGCTAAGGGCGTATTCGCTAAGGAAGTTCCATGCTCCAACATCGCCTACCACTCACGTTATATTGCTGATGCTGGTAAGCAATATTACTCTTCTATATCTATTTTATACCTGTATATGTCAGTCTGTGTGACCATTTAATTCTTCTAGACTACCAACACAATGGATTTTGATGCAGCTTTCACCATCATTTAGATCATTTATTCTGGAAGGTTTAAGTGATGTGTATAATACATTAATATTAATTTAACTTAGTTACAGCACAGAAATCTCGGTTTTTAACCATGTCACCACTTAAGAGATTTCACCCACGTGAAGCATAAGCGGGTTGCTAGTATTCTTATACAACCAGTAAATATAACTGAATGTCTTTAATGTAATAAATTAAATATTTTAATAACAGGTCCCGGCTTGCTGAAGTATTTGAGCGAAGTAATAAAGACCCCGAGGGCTCGAAGTGAACGCTGGGTTTCGACTTCGGTACCGATAGATAAATGGGAGGAGCCCCTGGCTAAGTACTCGTCGGCTGAGTACCACACTAACAACCTTTTGGTGAGAACTCACAATGCATAATTATAATTATATGAACCAGTAAAATATCAAGTGGTAATTGATTTTTTGCGCCTATAAACTAACTCTTTTCTGTTTCCTACTTGATATGAACCATCATTATGTTCTGATCCTCCAATTTTCTTTTTTATGATTAACTACATTGCGTGTTTCAAGGCAGTTGAATAGGTAATTTCTTTAGTACTCACCAAGCTGCATTATTTCGACGCTTTTCGGATTGATTGCCACTGTAGATTCTGTCATACAGGCGTTGTAGTCCTCAGGAAAAGAGTAGCGGACTGATAAAATTATCCTAATAAATATTTCTATTTATGTATACATTTTGTATTCCCTGAGTACATTGATATTTCCTTTTTCCTCAGAACCCGGTGCTATTCGAGGAGACTTTGAAACATATACCTTCCAACGCGGTGCTGGTGGAGGTGGCTCCTTATGGTCTACTGCAAGCTATCCTGAAGCGATCCCTTCCTGCCGATTGTAGGAACATAACATTGACTAGGCGGGCTCACCCTGATAACACATATATACTGCTTGAAGCGGTTGGCAAGTACGTAACAAAAATGATGTTTATGATTTACTTTCGACTAACGTCATCGTCATCATTATCGTTGTTATCGTCTGCCTAGCCTTTTCTTTAATATGTTGGCGTCGGTTTCCAGTCTAAACGAATGTAGTTAAATATCAGTATTTCATACTAGCTTCTACCCGCAACTTCGTCTGCAAGCCCATGACCTTCTTCAAGAATTGGGTTATGCAATGCAAAAAGATTTTTTCAAATCCGACTGGTAATCTCAGAGATTACCCCTACATACAAACCTGCAAACAAACATACAAATACCTCTTCTCTTCTTTCTTCTTTTTTTCTCTTCTTTCTCTTTCTATTTTCGCTTTTTTTTCTCTTCTTCTTTTTTCTCTTCTTTTTTGTTCTTCTTTAGACTGACTTCGACTTATGTGTTTTTTTCTGGTTTGTTTGCCTGAGTAGTTTTGGTTCGCAGTTCGGACGCAACCACCTTTTCGACTCACGATGACGAGCTTATGATTAAGAGCACTGTACAAGTTCGAAACTAGTCGAGCACACCCGGAATAAACACGTTACTGAATACCAATTTATTTTTGTTACTTTCTTCGGTCGTTACCTATACTTATTACTATAATACAGATTATACATGGAGGGATACCACCCAAAGGTCCAAATCCTCTACCCTGAAATAGAGATGCCAGTATCCACTGGGACGCCATTCCTTTCCCATCTGGTCGAGTGGGCCCATGGAGAAAAATGGTGAGTGAAATTACTTTTCGTGAACAATGAATAAAAGTGCTTACAGATTTTATAGCATATCTTCTAAAATCAGATTTTCATGAGATTTAGAAAGTGGCCTTCCTACGTCTGTTCCGTGCTTTATTTCTCAGTAGTAAGTAGGTAACCACTGCATATTTGAATGTTTTTTTTAGGGCTTTGCCTATCTACCATATTGCTAGCAGGAAGAAGGGTGCAGCTTGCACATACACCATATCATTGTACGATAAGGAACATGAGTATCTGAAAGGACATGTTATCAGAGGTACGTACTTAGTCTTATAAAAAAGCGGCCAAGTGCGAGTCGGACTCGCGCACGAAGGGTTCCCTACCATTATCTATAAAACCGGCCAAGTGCGTGTCAAACCACACACAATGAATGATTCCGTAGTTGAGATGAATTTATCCCAAAAACAAACTTAACTTTGTAGTTGAAAAAGATGTTCTCCCATACGGAATGTATGGGAAAACATGTTTTTGCAACTGCAAAGTTAAGTTGGTCAATTATTACTCGTTAACTTGTAGAGCCTACTTAGCTGTGATAGTTTTCCTTTTAATTTCGTTATATAAACTATTGCTGTGATTTTTATTATATACCCAAAACCAACCATTTAGCTGGCAGGGGGGGGGACACACTTGACTCTAACAAAAATTAGCACTTTAAAGCTTAATATTTCGCAAACGGATCCCTGAATCCAAAAATGGTTTTCCCAAACTCATAGTGTTTTTGAAGGTCCTTTTCAATGATACCCCACATCATGGGATAAAAATAAAAAATCACCACTTTACGTGTATGGGAGGTACCCTAAAAAAAATGTTTTACATAATTTTGTTTTACCACTTTGTCGGCGTAATTAATATGTATACCTATGCCAAATTACAGGTTTCTAGTACTGAGGGTCTCGGAGCTAGACCGTGGACAGACAGACAGACAGACAGACGGACAGACAGACAGACAGACGGACATGACGAAACTATAAGGGTTCCTCGTAAACAAGGAACTAGTAAACTACGGAACCCTTAAAATGGCAAAAAAATCATGTCTGTTGTATGGGAGCCCCTTTAAATATTCATTTTATTCTGTTTTTTAGTATTTGTCGTTATAGCGACAACAGAAAAACATCATCTGTGAAAATTTCAACTATCTAACTATCACGGTTCATGAGATACAGCCTGGTGACAGACAGACAGACGGACGGACGGACAGCGGAGTCTTAGCAATAGAGTCCCGTTTTACCCTTTGGGTACGGAACCCTAAAAACAGCGTAATATGTATCTTGATAACCTATTGACATTTTTGCTTTTTATATTAGTTAAGATGATGGGCGGAAAAAAACTGAACAGCTTTGGCTGTATTCATTTTGCAGTATCAAAGGTGTCACTGTCCATTGCAATAAGGAATTATACTATTTATCCTGTATACCTTCATCCCATCAAAAACATAAATGTGAAAATGGGAGCCAAATTCCATAAATATGGTTGTCGACTTCGCCGACAAAAGAATTGAAATCTAAATGGGTGCCAAGTTCTGTAGATAATCCTGAAATTTATTTATAAGAACATGCAACTTTCTAAAATAAAATTAAAACACAAATTCTTGTTTTTTCTGCTATAACAATGTTTGCTATTTAAAAATATAACTTCTTAAATTTGAACAGTCGAATTATTTACACAAAGCACTTAGGATAAATTGAAGCTCAAGATTTGACTTGGCTAGTTTTTACATGCAAGTTATCTTATATTTGGCTAATCAATTTATCATCTTTATATTTGTCTACAGTGTCGCGGTGCAAAAGAACTAAAACAAACAGGGTAACTTTTTTATGCTGGTGTGCATTACAGCTACGTCTTACACTCGCGCCACGTCATTGTGCTGTAATTTTACTTTTTTAGTGTGCGTGCATTAAGCGGCTAACAGTTGGACGCTATTTTTTTATCGAGTTTACAGCTTTGACTGTCTACCTAGGCATATTTAATTATTATTATTTAATTATAAGTAGGCACTCAACATCAAATAAGTAATTCATGATGTGCTTACCTGTAAGAAATTTGTACACTAGTCTATAAGTTTATTGCATGTATCTCATATCTTTGTATCGGTGTACTTAATTGTTGGTGAGCCAAATAAATAAAGTAAAATATTCATATTTTTGTTCTTTATGTTATGCGCAAGTTACTGTTTCTTATTGTAACTGTTTACAGCTTTGACTGTCTACCTAGGCGTATTTATATATTTGTTCTTTATGTTATGCGCAAGTTACTGTTTCTTATTGTAACTGTAAGGTCAAAATATCTTCTTTCTCTAAAATTTCAGCTTGCTGGTAAAAACTAGCCAAGTCAAATCTTGAGCTTCAATTTATCCTAAGTGCTTTGTGTAAATAATTCGACTGTTCAAATTTAAGAAGTTATATTTTTAAATAGCAAACATTGTTATAGCAGAAAAAACAAGAATTTGTGTTTTAATTTTATTTTAGAAAGTTGCATGTTCTTATAAATAAATTTCAGGATTATCTACAGAACTTGGCACCCATTTAGATTTCAATTCTTTTGTCGGCGAAGTCGACAACCATATTTATGGAATTTGGCTCCCATTTTCACATTTATGTTTTTGATGGGATATCATTACTTTTTGTAAAGAAATTATTATTATTCGTCAATCAAACGTGATCTATTAAATTCTTTTTGTAAATATGCGTAGCAATATTGTGTAAGAATGTAGGTATTTCTTTCGTAACAATTGTTACAATTTTCCGCAATGATGTCAGATCGCTGAGCCGACGCGGCAAGTATTATTATTAAAAAAAACGTATGCAGTCGGGGAGCCTCATGTCGTATGGCATTTTACTGTGGGGTCGGGCTGCTGACATTGAATCCATCTTTATTTTGCAAAAGAGAGCTATCAGAGCCATTTATAATCTACGTCGCCGCGAATCTCTCACGAAACTTTTTAAAAGGATTAATATTATGACGGTACCTTGCCAATTCATTTATGAAAATATTATGTATGTAAGGAAAATCCACATCTCTTTAATAAAATAAGTGATAGACATAATTTTAATACTAGAAATAAAGATAAACTAGATCAACCATTTTTTAGATTATCTTAAGTACATACATCTTTTATGGGGTACTGTGTTAAATGTTACAACAAAATACCTTGTGACATTTAGCAATTAAATGAAAGAAAATTTAAAACTCATATTAAAAATACACTTTGTAAACAAGCATATTACAAATTAGAGGATTATTTCCAAGATAAGAGTGCTTGGAAACATGCTGGTCCTGCTCCATAGGACAATTTAGAATCAAGACAAAATCAAAATGTTTGCTAATTTAATTGTAAAATTTATTACTTTGTGTTTTATGACATTGATTTTACATTCTGTGATTACTTCCTCACACACTGACTTATTAATTGTAAAATTTTAGGAAAATCGTCTACTTTTACAATGTTTGTAAATATGTGAGCACCATATATCTATCACATATTAAATTATCTGTCGTTGTTTCATTTTTAATTCTTTTTACCTATTGTGGTATAGTAATTTTATTCTAGGTGCACCGTCTTCACATATAATTATTATTTAACAAATGTACGTACATATACAAACAAATGTAAAACATTTTAAAAGAGTAACGGTGGAGTTTCTTGCCCATTCTTCTCCTTACGAAAACTACCTTTTGGAAGGGGCGACTAGAATCAATTTTATTATTTTGTAATTTTTGACGTTCAAAAGTGCCATACATGGGCCTATTTGAAATTAATGATTTGACTTTGACTTTGACCCCGTCAGGAACAAAGTTCCTTCTCACGTATGATTTAATTATTTAATTTTTGCAGCCGCCCCTTTTTTTTTTAAGTATCTTCTCCCGCTCTGGGCGGAGCGGGAGGGCGTATCAGACTCTTACTGACTAAAACCCACCCGTGTTCCTTCGGTTGCCCTGTTGCCGGGGGCCACGATGTCCCTATCGGTTTTCTGCGAACCCCCGGCAGGCATTGGCCCTAGCGGATCCCGTCATTTCTGCTGACATCTCTTTGAGGCGCGCGTGGAACTCAACGCGCCGTCGACCCGGGCTTGGTCCTTATCGGACGGCGAGCTACCCATTGCTCACCGTTCGCAAGCCCGCGCCTACGGTGGCCGGAAATCGGCTCGCGATTCCCGCCCCGGGCGTCTCCTCCTGCAGCGGTTAGGGGCGTGAGGGCGCGAACTTTGCCTCTACCTCACGCGTTCCGCCTCCTCCTTCGCGAGCATTACCGCTTCGCAGAAGGAGGTGACGGCCTGCCATTTCCTCTCGCTCCGTACCATGGCTTGAACCAGGGCCGGACGCGAGAGATCACCGCCGCCGTTGCAGCCGCCCCTTGGATTTACATTTTGACCTCACTATGGACTTAACTATTCGTAAGTTTATATCAAAAATTAAACGACAATAGTCCCTAAAACAATAGTCATACGATCTATCAATTCAAAAACGTCTCAAGCATAGTACCAACCTACCAACTACCTTGAACATACCGACCTGAGGTTTGTAACAACGTTTTTCGAGATCAGAGAATGAATGAAATGAATTCACTGCCGCCTAACATTAGGGACCAAGATTTTGACACGTGACACATCAGTTGACTCGACGGGGTGTTTTGAATTCAGTCATGAAATTCAGGAATTTACATCAACTTTTGGCATTCGAATCAAAAATGTATAGTTAGCTGTCAAATTATAAGACGCTGGAGATCAGCGCCATCTGAAGTGAGCAAGTGGCAGTTTTTAACCCCATTTGAAAATTTGTCGTCATGACTGTCATTTTCATAGTTTTCGGGAGATAGTGCTGATATCGAATTAGATGGACATTCTGGATTTTAAGATGGCGGCTATTCCAAATAATAATAATATTGTAGATCAATTGTCATACTCATCAATTTCATGCCAATTGTAAACTTGATAATCAAAATCCGTAAAAAAACGGACCTCTTAATTTCGTCAAGTTCGTCTGTCCGTGCGTCCGGATGTCATACAGTCATTTAACATGGAGACTATTTACACTCTATCGATGAAAATTTTGAAAAAGGTGTATTTTTTGCACCGTTAAACAATGGTGTAGTGAAATTACGATAAACATAATAGTGGGGGTGGCATTCTCCATACTTACATATAACCGAGAGATGAAAAAAATCTATGCATATAAAGCGTGTATTGTTGGATCTCATAATTAAAATGTTAAGATGTTTCTAAGTGACTTTGCTTTTGAAGTCAATAATTTTTGAGATACAGTTTATTTTCGGTTACAACCGCAGAATTAACTTTGTTTGTTATAGTTTTTTCGAGAAATACAAACTTATTTTTGCAGTCGATAAAATTGATACTATGCAATGTTTATGCGTAAATATTCATCCCAATTACGGAACCCTTCACTGTGCGTAGTCCGACATACACTTGAGCAGTTTTTTTTAAATTTCGTTTTGAAACTACCTCAAAAATAAACAATTTCTATTACTCGAGTAAGATTATCCTATTAAAAACAAATACTATCAAACTCATACAACTAAAAAAAAATGATTGTTGGTTTTATGAAACCACGGTAAAAGTGAAACTTTACACGGTCAGCTGCTGCGAACTATAGGCGCCGCCATATCGGCCTTGGCTGCTCTGACGATCGCCTTTCACTTTATCCCTACTCCGCGGCCGACCGACACGCGACATGCAACACACAGACGAAAAAGTTTGAGACGATGTAATAAAAGTTTCAATTTAAAAATATAGACGTCATTTAAAAGTGTTTGCGGAATACCTACCTAATTTATATAATTAATTTAACATCATTCCCAAACAAAATTTTCTTAAGCCTACCTAAAAAATGTATACTAGGCATTCTATATCAGAAAGTATCAAAAATAAAATCCACAGTAAATAATTGTCCAAAAAATTAAAAATAATTTTGAACAACGTTCCGAATTTAAATTCAAATAAATAGAAACAATTCGGCGCGAAATTCAATAAATGAGGTAAGTATCTATCCTCGTTCTATGTGTTGACTCGTTTTATATTGAATGTCCTAAAAACGATTAAACACTAGAAAAGTATAAATAATTATTTTAAACAATGTTTATTGTATTTAATGCTTAAAACAATTTTATTTTAATTTTCAAGTATAGATTTCAGACATTCGACATAATTATAAATTAATCGAGACAATCAAAATCAAAAAAAAAAAAAAAACGTTTGGCATAATCGTTTTCGCACATCATTACAATAAAAAAAAAACAATGATCGACAATTTTTAACACAAATTGAGTAGTAGTAATGAATATTACGTATTATTGAACATGTGTTCGTATAATAAGTAAAGATCTGGGCATTTTCTAGTTACTTATAATATTTTTAATCACATTTGTCACATTTAAAGTCGTATCAGATATGTGTATGTGTGTTAATTGTGAAAAGTTAAAATGTAAACACGCACGATTGGCGCGAATCTTCGACTTTTGATATCAAAAACTTCATTACTACTACTTATTTAACTTGAAAAATGGATGAATTCGTCAAATAATTAAATGTTGTAATAGTCGCTGTCCTTATGGTGGAGTTTGGATGTTCGCAATCCCCAATTTTTATGTTTTTTAGCCTCGACCTCGACTGTCATCAAAATGGCGATTATCGCATTTACAGACTTGAATTTTATAAAGGTAAATTAATAATCTTGCGCGCTAAATATGAAAGATTTAATGGCATAAACATTATTTTAGCCAACTCTCTTAATTAAAGATGAATAATCTCATTGGCAGCAGCATTTTCAGTGCTTCTATAGGAAGGTTTACTTTAACAAATAACACAACAATACCTAAATACTAAAAACATTTTATTTCTCATAGAATTTAAAACGGCTTCAGCTTCATTCTCATAAAAAAGCAGCGTAGGTACGGTAGATGGTAGATGTACGCTTTCCCACAAAACAGTAATAAGCAATGATGATCTCTTAAACAATTTGTCCTATTTTGCTCACTTATCAATAATTACGTACACTAAGTCCTGCTGCTCACATGTCACGATTTGATTCTGGCCCTAACCAGATTATTGTTTTGATCTATTATGGGTAAATCTTTTACACTCTAGGGTGGCTCTGTTTTTATCATCACTTGCTTGCCTATAAACATCTCTGGTAGCAGCCTCTCTCAGTAAGCATGACAAACTTTATCCAAATGTATACCTAACCTAGAAAGTAAGAAAATACTCTTATTGTTGTTTATTTACTTTTGTATAATAATTATATCACTCATAGTAATTCTGCCATTTTAAAAACACTAACCTGATGACTTCTGTGACTTGCAGTTGACATGCCACATACATAACATAATATGCTTAGATTTTGCTGAGCAAGTAATACTTGGGATAGAGTTGTAGATAATATAATCAATAATGTCAAGTCTTGCAATAACACATGTCATCGTCATACCTGAAAAAGGTAAAAAAATTCAGTGTATTTACTTATGCTATATAATTACATCATACTATAGACATTTACAGCTGACGACGCGCGACGTACCCCTGACTGAACATAGGCCTTCTACTAATAGGCTGCTAAAATCAATGAGGTTATACAATACGACGGTGTTTATAAATATTTAGAGAACATAATAAACTTACCCAGGGCCATGGAAAGATAAGCAATAGTTCCTCTGGCTTCAATTTAAATTGACAGCATTAAATCGTAACGTAATATAAGTATAAAGTAAATACGGAAAAATAAATTCAAATCAACGTAAAACAAACAGCCAACAATGCCATTGATCTGACAGATTTTTTTTGACAGTTTGACATTATGCATGGTGTCAGTGTTACCAGGTTTAACTATTTTGGTAATCGATTGACGAAATCGATTGGGTGATTATCAGTGATCGGAGTAGGTCGATTGATTTTACGTACTCGCATCATGAATAGTCATAGAAATCATAACATGGATAAGCCTTTTTTCCGGGATTTCATTTTGGTACTTACGGGATTGAATCAAATATTGTTAAAGTAAGGATTTTTAAACTACTACATTGGAAATTTATAGAATGCGATAGATAAATATTTAAAATATATTATATTGTTTTATAGTATATCTATCCTTTTCTTGGAGTCCGATCACCTATATACTATTAAACAGACAGCAAAAGGGTTGAACATTTCTTATTCATATTGATGTATTCTTTATTCTACACATTACAACATTTGAAATTCCTTAAAAAATCTTAATAATTTCAAAATCCCGGAATCCCGGAGGCGTATCCATACTAATATACGTGCCAGTTCATTGACCTCAAATCAATCTACTTACTCTGATCACTGGTAGTTTATAAAATAACATTACTGCCTCGAAACGCTTTTAAGTTGTTGAGTATATTCAGACCATATAATATTTTATTTATTGTAAAATCATAGTTTTACAGTATTTGAGTATAATAAATAGCATTTAAAACATACTCGTGTAGTGGATACTCCACCTACTCCATGTGGGTTAGTATCGATATTTTCAATCGATTACAAATTATTTTATTGGAATAGTCTGTCATCTGGCAACATTCAGGTTAGGATTGAATGGCGGATGTAGTTCTTTATTAAGTATCAACAAAATAAATATTTATTAGGTTCTCTAATGCTAGAAGAAATAAATTTTGATAAAACGACTTGAAAAAAATACAACATAATTTTTGATAAATAAGCTTTGACACAGTATCATACCATGGGCCTGCTTTCGGGAAATCTCTTTTCAACTTTCTAGGTCACCCGGAAATGGGTTAAATGTTTTTGATGTCTAGTGACAGGGTCGTTGATAAAAATGCCGATTTTTATACGTTAATATCTCAATAACCGTTTGAGTTTTATTTATGAAATTTGGAGTTCTAGTTAATCTAAGGGGTTTTTATAAATAAACCAAATTTCATGAGTCTATGTTACATAGATTTTGAGTTATTAAGGGGTCAAAAGTGGCTCCAAATGGTTCGTGTAATATAACACACTGCAGCCGTGTCTTGCCTAGTACTTGGCTCGACACGCTGCCGCGTGTCTAGATCCCTCTCAATTAATGGAACAATAATGCTCTAATATGTATATCATACGATCTTTGTTCTTTTTGTACTAGTTAGTGGTGATTAATTTGTCACGATTTCTCTAGGTAAAACGGTATATCCGTTTGCATCATCGCTGGTGGCTGTTTGGGACACCCTGGCTATGACCCTGAGTGTTCCCAAGAAGCAATTGTCTGTGGAGTTCCGCGACGTTCACTTGTACGCACAACCTGTGATGAACACACAGAGTCAACTCAAACTTAGAGTTGCATTGCAAAGAGGAACTGGATGTTTTGAGGTATGTACTGAATGAAACTTCTGTGACATTATTTTATCTATCCAAACCCCTAATTGCTCCAGACCATGGAAATATTATGTAAGTCAGGCACATGAAACATGGTAATGGACAAACGATGACTCTAGCATTGCTAATTTCCATAGGCGGTGATCACTTACCATTACGTGACTTTGCTATGCACTAGGTTTATATTAGTTCATCTTTCTTTCCAAAGTAAAAGCAAGACTATTATAAGTATTCAATTCCACAGGTATATGATGATAAAATTAAAGTAGCGACAGGCGTGATCGCTGTTTATAAACAGAACGATAAAAAAGACGAAATAGAACTTAAGGAATCCCAAGATCTGAACCTCACTGCTGAAGATATTTACGACTTGTTGCGTGAACGAGACTACTTGTACAGGTAAGGAAGATTTGTTAGGATTATTTCTTTTCTTTGTGATTTTAAAGTGCAGCAGTGGACTATAAAGCAAACTATGTTAGAGAACAGTCTGAAAGACAGAATCTGGATTTAGTTAGATACGATGAAGATAAAAACAGAGGGATCTTTCGCTGGAAAATCGACTTAAATGGGCTTTCTATAACTTGGTGAATTAAATTGATATGAAAAAGAACTTTGAAAGAAAATATCGAGAGGATTAAAAAGATTGGTAACTTCTCAATAGGAGCCGAGTCCACGACTTATTTGCTGAAGAAGTTATGTTATATCATTTTCAGTTTTCACGAGTGTATTCAATCGACCTTAGAAAGATAAATAATAATTAACCTCCACAGTGGTGAGTTCCGCACTATCGAAGCCGCTAGCGCTTCCCTGAATGAAGCTTCGCTGGTGTGGCGCGATAACTGGGTTACGTTTATCGACGGGTTGCTGCAGCTGAACATGCTGCGACAACCACACGATGGAGTTACCCTGCCCACACACATCAGGAGAATCTCTGTGGATGTGGAAAAGCATCCAAAGAAGAAAATAACCACGGAAGAGGATAAAGCTTTGTATAAAGCTGAAGTATTAGAGGAACATGATTTCGTAAGGTAAGTCAAAACATTGGCTAATACATGACCATTTGGTAAAGCACGTTTTACTTAAGTATGATACTTAATTTTTTCTTTTGTCACCATATTCAGGTGTGGAGGGTTAATGATGGAAAATATAAGATATCGCAATTTGCCAGCTATTAATAAAACGAACATGGCGTTACAGACACTGAAGTTCGTTTCTAATTTCCAAGTAGACCAACAAGTAAGTGGGACCTCACACTTCAGGTCCAGTTAAAAACCAGCGTCAGGCACTAGTTGTCTGGCATTCTTTGCTGATCTAGGCCTATTTGGCGCAACCACGAGGCACACAGTCCTGCTAATATCTTACAACGCACTTATACTTTCTATAGTTTTTTTGCTTTTTTAATTGCAGTACAGCATGTTGTGTTGTGTGCCTTTTAGTCTGGGCTAAATAAATGTATTTTTCTTCTTTTCTTTCTTTAATTATCACGAAAAATTGTGTTGATGTTTGGATGATGAATAAAGATGAAATGGGTGGAAAGAGTGTGACGTCTGAGATGACCCCAACAAGAATAACAATTGGATGATGATGATTTGAATAGAAATATGAAAATAGTGATGTGTAATGTGTCATTTTGATTACCAGGTTTCAACTACACTACAAATTTTCTTGCAAATGGTTGCCGAAAATGTTAACAAAGACTCTATCAAAGTTGTTGGCATCACAAACAACCAAATGAAAGGATCTGTCTTTGAAGAAATGAAGAACATTGGATCCATTGTTTATGGTGTCAATATTAGTTATGAGGAATTCAATTTGGTAGACTTGAATTCAACAAAGAATAGCGGTCTCTCGATTAAAAAAGCGGACCTTGCCGTCGTCCGTAACCTTTCCACCGATGATAACGTAAGCCAGTGTTTTTTTATTATTTATTCAATCTTAGTCAATTTGGAATAATGATATTAATATAATTTGTAAATATATTGTAAATGAAATAATGTTTGCTTAAATGTAAGTTTTTTTTCAGATTTTTTTAAATGTTATTTTTATATAATTAAAAATCCACAGATGTGTCAACTGCTACATTTTGCACTACAACGAGACTCCTTCATAGTGAGCGAAGAAGACGATTTGTACGGAGGTCGCATTCCGCCGACGTCTCTGTATCGACGACTATCAGCTCACCGCAACGCTAGCTCGCGCTTGGACCTGGTGTGCTGGCGGCCAACTAAGGTGGCCATGCCCACTACAGCCATTACAGTGCGCACGCCTCTCGATTTTTCCCTCCTCACCGCCACCCGTGCCAACCTCTCTCCCCACCATCGCCTACTCATCGTGGCCCCCTATCCAGCTCCCTCTGCCCTCAAACAATTAGTACAATGTTGGAGGAAAGACGTCCAACGTAACAATGTTCACCTATTAATAGTCAATAATGAAGAAAGCAACAATTTCTTCTTGGACGATCTACCGGATATCGATCTAGCGTTCACCGTTTTGGATCATGTAAGTGTGAACGTTGTTGGTATTCAAATAGACCAATAAGGACAGTGAAGGAAAACATCGTGAGGAAACCGGCATGCCTGAGATATTGCTCGACGGCATTCCATGCCATGGGCGGCTTTAAAACTCTGACACCAGTTTAGTCAATAACCGCACGAAAAAAAGTAGAGTACAGTAACCAGGCGTAATTTGGGAAATCAAGTTTTAGATTAGTTCGGCGTTTTAGAACGTCTTTTGTCGCATTACTTGTGCGATCTTCGTGTGGGATAGTCTCTTTCCAGAAGTCAATGTGCCGTATTATAGTGTACTTTAGTTAAGACGCCAATATTTAACAATAACGTTTAATTTTAGGGTATATGGGGAGGAGAGTATTACGTGCCAGTACAGAATATTACCAAAGTGAGCAATGATGTGACATTACAAAGCGCACAAGTCGGAGATTTGGATTCTTTCGAGTGGGTCGATGCTGCTGAGACATGTGGCTCTGGAGTACCAGTGAAGGTACGTACACTTATTGTAAATGATAAAATATATAATTAATAACTTAATTTATTTTCAATTAGAGACCTTGGAGTAGACACCAAGGGTACCCAGACCTGAGTTGATTATGATTGAAAATATATACCTCATATCAAATTAATCACAAATACCTTTGAATTTACAGGTTCACTACGTCGGATTGTCCAACACTGACATTAAAAAAGCAATTGGAAAAATAACATCAAAACATGACGGAGAAAACAATTACGGCATGGATTTCAGTGGAACAACAGAGAGGTAACGAAATTTTTAACATAGGGTAATGTGGAAAAACTGAGGTCAACATTACATAGGAAAAGAAGTCGTTTACTCCTTATATTATTTTTGCCAGATTTGCGCCACATTCGATATAATTCGATTATTTTTCTTAGCCTATCGACGGCAGTAAAAAAGTTGTTGGGAAAGGTCAAATATTATGTTTGCCTAAAATTCAGCCACGCAAACTCCGTTCGCTGACGCAGTCATAAGATTTAAGAATCTTATGACTGCGTCAGCGAACGGAGAGAGAGAATAGAGAGTGCACAGATGACAAGGGCGGCGGGGTTTATCAATCGATTGTTAAAGAGCGATCAAGTATCTGAGATGTGTTATGTTACAGCGGCGAGCGCGTGATGGGGCTGGTGCGCGGCGGCGCGGCCGGCAGCGTGGTGCGCGCGCAGCCGGAGCTGCTGTGGCCGGTGCCGGCGCACTGGAGCCTGGAGGACGCCGCCACCGTGCCGCTCGCCTACGCACACGCACTCTACTGTCTCGTGAGTTTACAGTCAAGATACTTCAACAATTATTCCATCGTTAACTGTTACCTGATCTTACCATATCCCTATTATTATCAGACATCCAGACGTATCTACTGCAGGGTACCTACCACAATTGGTTGATATCCTGACAGTACCTCGTGGATATTATCAAATATGCGCTTCTCGTCCACATGTGTTATTTCTTTCCGCACAGCCAAAGTGTGAAAATCTCTGGCAGTGATTGTGTTCCCTACGTTGATGCCGATAATAATGTCACCTTTCATAGCAAGAATGAAGAGGTATCTTCTGAGTTCGCTCGTTCCATTGTAGGTCGTCCATCGCTTCTCATCAGGCGAGATCGAGGTCAAGAGCAGGCCATGTAATAAAAAAACTAACATATTCTGATTTGTTTTAGGGAATCAAATATGGCAAAAAACTGAAATCTGATGTCTCTGTGTTTATCCATGGAGGAGCTGGGGCGTTGGGCCAAGCTTTGTTATCAATAGTCCTTGCTCACGGCTGTGAAGTGTACACAACTGTTAGTGACGTGCGGAAAAAACGTTTCTTGCTTAAATTATTCCCAGATTTGAAAGGTAATACATGGGATTTTCGATTATTTATACATGAACCTTCTTTTTTTTGTATCTTGCCTTTTCTGAGGGTAATTTTTCTTTTATTTGTTTTCAGCTGATCATATTGGTAATTCGCGGGATCAAAGTTTCCTAGATATGATTCTTAATGCCCGAAAAGGGGAGGGTTGTAACGTTACTATAAGCTCAGCAAAAGGAAACTTGAAGCAAGTATGTACCTTGTTTTATTTATTTTAAGTTTTTATTACTTTACGATATTAACAGTTAAAAGCTACATTGGGTTGTTTCTTTTTTTCAGAGTATACTTCACTGTATTGGTAACTTGGGTACAGTTTTTGATGTTTCTCAACTTCACAATCAAGATGAAGATTTTTCTTATGGATTGTACAACCTAACTAAAGAAAGGGCTTATGCTGCTGTCGATTTCTCAACGATATTTGAAAATTCCGCCGAAATTAAAGTAAGTACTTGACGGAGGACGATAGCTGTTTCGTCTCTTTCGTTATTAACAGCCATATTTTAACTATTGTGGGCGTATTGTGGGTAGTGTTGGTTATTGCGAAATAGAAAATCCGTCTGCAGTTCAGATTACACTATAATTTACTATCAAATTAATCACACTACCAATTCACACACTGTAAGTACACGAAACAACTATTCGGAATTCGCGACAGTTTCCAAACGTGTTCACCGCTTGACCGCCGACGATGAACTCTGTTCAGTTCCGGCTCCGGTCGGTCCGAGCGTTATGTTGTAGACTCTGTCGAACGTTGCTAAGCAGCGCTGGTGTCCCAATTAGTCAACTCAGTAACGCATTTCCAACATACTTCTAACAAGCAAACTAGCCGAAACTCTAAAATACTAATTAACTAAACATAAATAAATCAGACGAAGAGTAATTGTTACAAGGGTACATAATACAACGCAAACTATATGAACGTATATCAACCTAGCAGGACAAAATATTTAAACTTTTTTTATTATTAAATTTGTTTTTATGTAATATGGGAAACTTACAAATAAGAAAGAACAATTTTTTAAAATCTATTTAGATACATTTAACACTATGGATAAGGGCAAACACCGACATACAATAAAACTATACTAAGCCAACTAAAGTTTCTCTAGTGGTTATAATACTTATTTACATGCATATAATTGAGTATCTAGATTTTAATCTATTAATTGTTTTCTTCCAAAGTTCGAATATTGTTCTTCTTGATATGTCAATGAGCAGCGGTGGCCCAGTGGTAACGGCCGCGACTTACGAGTTGTAGGTCGTAGGTTCGAACCCAGGCAGGCGCTTTACTTTGTGTAAATTATTTCATCGCCACTGCTCTCAAAACGGTGAAGGAAAACATCGTGAGGAAACCGGCATGTCCTAGAACCGAAAATTCGAAGACATGTGACATCTACCAACCCGCATTGGGCCCGCGTGGTGGATTACGGCCCACTCCCTCTCACAGAGAGGAGGCCTGTGTCCCAGTAGTGGGAACATTTATAGGCTGATGATGATGATGATGATGATGATATGTCAATAACCTCGTCTGAAAAAAATAATTGAAGCGAGGGTTTCAGAGTGCCAGATTCTATTTTATTTTAAATCCACAGCTCCACTTTACTCGACTCTATAAAGTTTTTACTTGAAACCATACAAAATATGAATATTTTTCTATCATTTGTTATTAGCGACGCAACAAACTAATATATATTTAAAAATTGTAAAAGGGAGTGCGCGGGGTCAGAGCGGGTAAAAGGGCGAGTCTCGAACCGCCATTAATTAATTTTATATAATTATTTAATTTGCGATGACGCAGTGCCATATCTAACGCCACGGACAGCGCGCGCTTCCTCACCTATGAATTTTGTTGTCCAACCCTACATTTATAAAAAAATATAAATCCTTTGCTCAACTCGCGTTGTTTTACCACCGATCCAATCTACACCCTTAACAGTGGTCTTCGAGCCAGATCGCGAATGTTCAATATTCCACCGCCGAGGAGAACCATGGTAAACACCCGCAGTACCGCTAGCAAACTGAGAGAATAGGAGGAGTTGGAGGCAAAGCTACAATCGGTAACCGGAGCACAGGAAATGCCACCGCCTACACCAGTAAAAAAGAAGGATGATGAACTTAAAGTAAAGAGTTCTTGCACCGCGAGTGTAGTGAAATCGGAACGAACCGGAAGACAAAATCCAAGACAAAAATTTAATTTCGGAAGTCGGTGTCAATCAACTAAAATACTGATCCAAAGACACCGACTTCTAAAATTAAAGTTATTTTTCACTCTGTAGTTCGGAAGTCAGTTGTATTTTTTGTAAAAAGTTTTTTGAAATTATAAGTATAGATCATGGATCAGTTTTCTCATTGGAACATTTGCTTTAATCTACAGGCCTTGCAGACGATGTTGAGCGAGGGTATTAGCCGCGGCTACGTGCGTCCTCTGTCGCGCGTGTCGTACGCGCCACATGAAGTTGCGCGCGCCTTCCGACTGCTCGCGGCCAGCAGGCACCGCGGCAGGGTGCTGCTGAACATGCAGGAACATTCGACACAAGCGAAGCCCAGGTGAAGAAATACTCTTTTTTTGTTTTGCAATTTTATAGGACTGAGATTTCGCTTTGACTGTTTCGTTTTATTAGGCAGTATTACAAATTGCAGTGTAGCGTATTCCTTTTGATTAAGATGGCGCTTATAGTTTATAGTAATTCACAATATTATTATTTTTCTTGCAGAATCTCTTGCAATCCAAATCAAAGCCAAGTTGTAATATTGAATGAAGAAACTTTTGGACTCCAGATGGTCGAAAAATTAGTTGCTCGAGGTGCGAGGAAACTACACATTCATAGCAAAGCACATGCAACTACAAAGTTACAATTTAAATTACGGTAAGCGAATAGCTTAAAGGCTCGTGCAAACCAGCGCGACACGCGACGCGACACTAAGGCACCGCTCGTCGCGCGACGAGCGGTGCATTTGTGTCGCGTCGCGTGTCGCGCCTGTTTGAAAGAGCCTTAAATCAATACTTATAATGTTAGTAATCC
Source organism: Agrochola lychnidis (assembly GCA_963680765.1). Taxonomy (NCBI): domain Eukaryota; kingdom Metazoa; phylum Arthropoda; class Insecta; order Lepidoptera; family Noctuidae; genus Agrochola; species Agrochola lychnidis. The sequence continues at coordinate 6,772,342 of OY796868.1, read as the reverse complement.
AAATGATGATGATAATTTTATGTTTTAACCTAGCCTAACAGATTTTTTTTTTTTGATTATTTAGGAATTGGCAGAAGATCGGCGTGCAAATTCAAATATCATCTCAGAACTTAAACAACGAAACTGATGTTGTCGAGTTACTTAAGGATGCTACAAAATTGGGGCCTATTCAAGGCATATATACGACTACAAATGATCAAATGGTCCAAGAAACATTATTTGCTTATCTGGATGCAGTTTCGAGAAGATTTTGCCCTGATTTAAGGTAACATTACAGTTCTCTGTGTTCATTTCTTTGAAACATAAACAATTTTGATCTTTTGTTCATCAACATCTAATCTTTCTTATACTGTCATCTCATTTTTCAGATACTTTGCGCTAATAAATGTTGGTGAGACTATGCTTGGTAAACTAACCTGTCTTTCCCGTGTTCAAAATAAATTACCAGCTAAATTGATAACTCTACCTCAACTGAAGAACGTAAGTAGTACTATAGTAGACAATCGAAATGCTCTTCATCGACTTTGAAAATCCGTGAAGTTTTGTAAGCTTTGCAAATAAAACTTTTTCGGAGACAAATTTTAGATTCAAGGGTCATTGTTTGAGAATGATAGACAAAAATGGCCCTATGGCTAATGGCCCTAAGGCTCTGTTAGCCTTGCAGTACAGAAATTTTACTGGTTTAATTGCACGGTGAGGCCGTGCAATTAAACCAGTAAAATTTCTGCTACATTCTTTTCTCACATAGTATTCTTCCATTTTAATAAAAGCGAATGACGCCAAGTGTCATGTGCTTGAAATGATTTAAGTTGAATTTGTGTGTGTGTCTAGATCAAATGCTTTATAAAAATCACTGAGCAGTTTAATTTAATCTTAGATTTTTTTGAGTAGATCAAAGAATTTTGTTGATGGATGCCCAACAATGAATCAACTTAATAAACAACAACAATAACAAAATTAATTTCCATTCAGGAGTCGAGTGCTGGTGATGCAGTGGACGCGGTGGAACGCGCACTTTGCGGTGTAGACACCTTGGTGGTTGCACAGAGAACTCATAGACAACAACCTAGTCTATTGAAACAACTTGCTGAATTGGCCAGTTAGTAGTGTAATCTTGGTCTTAAGAGAAATCTACTGTAAAAACATTGTAGATTAAAAAAATCCAATAATTCAAGTTCTACCACGTAGCTTTTTCTTTCTCTTTCATTTAGCATATAAGCGATTTAGTGTTCGCATACATAAGCTTATTTTGTATTTTAAATAAATAAGTTTTATTTTTCCAGATATGAATTTGAAAAAGAACATCCCAAAAACGACTACTTTAGAAGAACTCGGAATTCAAGATGATAAACTACTATTGGTTGCTAGTTATTTGAAAATAAACCATAATGTTGAGCTCTCCGAACACGAGGTACCACAGCTAACAGTTGAAACGTAAGTTTATTACAAAATTAAATGTGATATACTTTAACAATCTTGCCGAAATTATGGAAGTAATGGTTTTACTTGACCACCAGAATATTGAATTTGGATAAAACTGAAAACGTCTTTGAGGATGTTAAAGGCTTAGCGACATTTATATCTTATGTGGACACGGACGAACTACTTGCGACTTCAGAAATTGTATGCATGCCTACAATCACTAGCGGCGACGTATTGGTAAGTATGTGATAAATAATATTTGTATTAATTAAATCATTTGATGATTTGAAGTTAACAGGTTAGATAAGATCTATTAGATGAATCACCTCCTGATCTTATCTCATTTCATTTGTGGCGGAGCAACATGGCTGTCTTTTCCATATCTCTCTGCCATCATCTAAGGCATCATCTTCTATGTGGCCATATCATCGCTTACGGTTGTGCGTTGTTTTATAGATTAAATTTTCATAGGATTTTGTTTCACATAATTTTTTCTCATATTATCATTTCATAGAATAATCAATACGCATAATACTTACTTTGAATAAATTTAAATAATAGATTTTTATTACAAATAAAACTTTGTTTCGATATTCATATCATAGAATAACAAATCAAATATTCTTTATCCTCATATTGTTTAGTTAACATAAAACTTAGTACCAAGAAAAACATTTTATCGTGTGAAAGTTTCTAAACGTTTCAATTCTTACCTTTGACAAAATGTGTACCCTCATTTAAAATGACAACGCGTTCATAAAAACAAAGCGGGTAAATTCTAGTCAAGCAGGAAACCAATCTTGTTATTCTTATTAATAGTGACTTCTTATTCTTATAACTGTGTTTATTTTGCTTTTTGACACTTAATTTTCGACATTTTATAATTTTATAGGGTAATTAAATATATTTTTGCCAGCATAGTTTTCGGAGCCTGGCAAGGCTCCTATTTTTGTGTGGTTAAAAAAAAAACCACAAAGGGAATGGCGGGGACTCCATTTATAGTGTTCTAATACATTTTTAAATATTTCAGCGTGAAGACGAATTTGACGTGAGTCAGACGTATTTGTGTATAGTACCGGGTATAGAAGGTCACCACGAGAGGTTCCGCGTACTGTGTGAGCGCCTCAAACTGCCGGCGCTGGTTCTGCAGCCGGGACTTGACCGCCCGATGGAGACCGAGCAGGAGACTGCACAGAGATACGTTGATGTATGAGCTTACAACTTTAAAAATAACCAATTACGAAAATTAGATTTGTACCAAATACAACTTTACCTAACTCCACTTTCTTATATTTTAAGGTGCTGCTGAACAAGGCAGGATTGAAAAATACTTTCTACTTATTGGGTTATGAAACAGGCGTTCCGGTGGCGTTAGAAATGGCAGCTATCCTCGAGGATCATGGTTAGAAATATTAGTTAACAACCGTATTTTTTACAATCTTTAAGCTCCTAACTTTTAACAAAACTAATAACGTTTATTTAAATTTTATAGGTTTAACTGGTACTGTATATTGCCTAGGATGTGCACCGAGTGAGGTTCAAACTGTGATTGAACAAAATATCGCAGAATATAAGACACAAGAGCAACTGCAAAATGGTGTGGTCAAGCATATGTTTAAGTTGATGGTGGGTGACGACGTTGTGGACATGGAGGGAGCACTTAAAGACGGAGATTCGTGGCCACAGAAAGTGGACGCGTGTGTGCGGACTTTGTTGGGTCGTGTGCCGCACTCGGCGCAGTACTCACGCGCGCTCATAGAGGCCGCACTGGCGCGTATCGAGCGCGCTCGCGGCTACGTGGCACCGGCGCGTGCGCTGCGCTCTCAGCTGGTGCTGCTGCGCGCCACGTCTGTACATGAGACGTCACCCGCACAAGCGCTGCAGCGCCACTCACAGCGACCGGTCGCCATACACCAGCTAACTGCACCACTAGCACACGCGACTAATGACATGAGCTGTGCGTCTGTGATTAATGAGTACTTAGATCAAGAAATTTTAGAATCATTTAAAGAGAAAAATATTTGCGAAGCATATCTACTTAACCCTTATACTTTTATGATTACTGAGTAAAAAACAATAAACTTTTATTAAGTAAATAAAAGTTTATTGTTTTTACATGTTTGTTATCTAAATATTTTAAATCAAAATAAACTAAATCTCTATTAAGCTTTGCATTTTTATTTAAAAGAAGCTCTCGTCGTATGTAGTATGTGATGGGAAGAGAACTCAGAGCATGTAGAAGAGAATCAATCGTCTCAACTTTTTTGAAATCACAATTAATACTCTTTCGGAGCAACTGGAGAGATTCGCAACAGGACAGATTCTCAGCTGGATAATTTTGCAGTTGGACAGATTAGCAACTGGCCATAGTATAGTCGTATGAAAAAGTATCCAGATCCATCGAATAGTCCTTTATAATATGCAAAACCGCAGTGGGTTAGATAATAAAACATGGAAAAAACTTTTTTGCAAAAAATACAACAGACTTTCAAAGTACAGTTCGGAAGTCGGTTGTATTTTTTGTAAAAAAGGTTTTTTTTCACTTTTTAGTGGATTTCATTTGTAATTTATTTAAGATACAATAGCCCAATATCAACTGCTCATTGAAAAAAAAAAAACTTTTTACAAAAAAAAACAACCGACCTCCAAAAAAAAACACTGCAAAGTGAAAAATAACTTTAATTACGGAAGTTGGTGTCTTGGGTTTTGTATTTTCGTTTTTTGCCACCGACTTCCGAAATTAAAGTTATTTTTCACTTTTCGTTTTTTTTTTGGAGGTCGGTTGTTTTTTTTTGGTAAAAAGTTTTTATTTTTCACTTTTTAGTTGTGGTACCTACCCCACACACATTCGAATGTCACTACCTGCTACCAATGACAGAAACTTATCATATCATCTACATACTAAGTGGGAATAAAATACGTATTTTGTAGTTAACTCAAAAACTATACAAGCAAAGTTAATAAAATTTATATGGGACCAATTCGAGAGCACACTCTTTCAAACAAAAAAAGAATTTTCAAAATCGGTCCACAATTGACGGTGAAATCGGTGGACATACATAAAAAAAAAAACAAGCATACGCGACGAACATATAACCTCCCCCTTTTTGGAAGTCGGGTAATAACCAAATCGCTATAGATGTGCCTATAATATTTGAAGAGTTTCTCCAAGATCCCATTATCAGATCGTGACCAAATTACCATAGTCATTGTCCGAGACCAACATGAAAGTATATCATTAAAAAAAAAAAAAAATTAAATCGGCATTCGTCTTCGAGTAACATCCATAAAAAAAATCCGACTAACTGAGAACCTCCTTTTTTTGAAGTCGGTTAAAAATACGTGCGCACTCAGCACGAAAGATATCGAACGAGTGAATGCAGGTTTTTTTCTGCGTATCATAGTGTCATCTGTCAGTCGGTGACCATTGTTGCCAACTGAAGAAAAAATATAAGGAACTCGATTCGCTATGAATCGAATCTACGAAACTATTGATAATCACTTGTCATTCGATTTTCATACATATACTGAGATTTTACCGATTTATTCACTATCGATACACTATCGATTACTAAGAATTCAGGCATGTATCGGGGGGCACGGCAGTGTCCCCGCCAAGTCGAGCGCGAGGTAAACACTGCCGTACCATCCTTTATGTTGTGGATTGTCTATTGTGTAAGGGTCATTTAGTTTCTTAGTAGATAATTGTATTACAAATGTTAGTCGATTGATGTGTCAGGATAGTTTTCAATGTTTCTGTTGACATGTTTGTTAATTCGTTTAAATAATCTTGTGATATGAATTCAGTCATTGATTTGTTTGTTAAAGTATTTTAGTTGATATAGTTAAATCTCGTTGGTCCGCAATTTCATTAAAACCTCCCGCGCTATGAGTGGTGGCATAAATTGTCAACCTAACGTTTTTCGATCCGTCATTGACGGGATTATGGATGAGCCGTACAGATATAAAATGTCATAGAGGAAAGTAATATATATCGGGAATTGATGTAATTGTACCGTGGTGAAGAATAGAAAAATATAAGTTTATTTATTATTGCGTTACGCGTTTCATTCCTGGCCAAAAGGTCAGAAGTGGGATTTCCAAGGAAAAAAATTTCTTTTCACGTCCACAGCTCGGACACACCGCAAACCACTTTGAGATGGATGGACATGAAGAAAATGCCCGAGGTAAAGGGCCTGATATACAGGATGCCCGAGGTAAAGGGCCTGATATACAGGATGCCCGAGGTAAGGGCCCTGTTATAAATGAAACCCGAGGTAAAGGGTTAAGGAATTCTTGTGATGTGACCAGTCGAGGGGAAGGACTGGCACATGCACAGGAAGGAGAACCCGAGGTAACGGGTCAGCCTTATATAATGGGAACCCGAGGTAAGGGTCCTGTTATAAATGAAACCCGAGGTAAAGGGTTAAGGAATTCTTGTGATGTGACCAGTCGAGGGGAAGGACTGGCACATGCACAGGAAGGAGAACCTGAGGTTACGGGTCAAATCATGGATGATTTTAACTTTGGACACGGCTCGAGGCAAGAGCACGAAAACACAAACTCGGAGGGAAACCAAAGCATTATATTAGGGACAAAGAAAAAGAAAGAATATGAAAACTGGAACGGAAGAAGAGAAAGACGCAGATCGGTTGCAAAACGATCATCACGGTTAAGGAGGAGACGGTACTACTCTACGTCTTCGGAGTCGGCAAGTGAATCGCCATCACCAAAGAGAACAAGGAGATCGAAGGCAAAAGAATCGGAAAGTAGATTAATGGACAATTTTGTGGCTGTTTTAGAAAAAATTAGGGGCTCGGATAAACCTAAGATGTCTTTTAATACAAATGTTATACCAGAGTTCGACCCTTTGTCTAAAGAACAAACCATATTGACTTGGTTGACCAAAATTGAGGAATGTGCTGAAATTTACAGCTGGGAAGAAAAAGAAACCATTCACTACGCTTTGCCTAAGCTAACTGGTCTAGCAAAGACATGGTATCAGGGTCTAACTTCGATATTGTATACATGGACAGAATGGAAAAGGAAACTGATTGAATCTTTCCCGTGTAGGGAAGATTACGCAGAGCTTTTAACTGAAATGCTAGCTAAAAAAGTAAGATATGGAGAATCACTGGAGCATTATTATTATGTGAAGGTTAACCTATTAAATAGATGTAAAATATATGGCAGGCAAGCAGTAGATTGTCTTCTACATGGAATAGACGACCGTACGGTGAAAGTTGGCGCTCAAGCAGTCCAGTTCAACAAACCAGAACAGGTACTAAAATATTTTAGGACTGTTAAAAGTGGTCCGAGTAGAGAGCCACAAGACGCTACGCAGAAGCTAAATGATCAGATCGAACAGACGTGTGTCCAAAACGAGGAATAGTTAACCTAAATACTACGCTATAGTAATAATTTATTGTTTTGAAGAAATTTTTCAAAAATAAACGCGATGGGACTCGCATGAAACAGGATGGCCGAACTGTAAGGTTGCTTATTAATTATTTATTTTTTAAAGCGATGAGACTCGCTTGAAACAGGATGGCCGAGCTGTAAGGGTCATTTAGTATCTTAGTAGATAATTGTATTACAAATGTTAGTCGATTGATGTGTCAGGATAGTTTTCAATGTTTCTGTTGACATGTTTGTTAATTCGTTTAAATAATCTTGTGATATGAATTCAGTCATTGATTTGTTTGTTAAAGTATTTTAGTTGATATAGTTAAATCTCGTTGGTCCGCAATTTCATTAAAACCTCCCGCGCTATGAGTGGTGGCATAAATTGTCAACCTAACGTTTTTCGATCCGTCATTGACGGGATTATGGATGAGCCGTACAGATATAAAATGTCATAGAGGAAAGTAATATATATCGGGAATTGATGTAATTGTACCGTGGTGAAGAATAGAAAAATATAAGTTTATTTATTATTGCGTTACGCGTTTCATTCCTGGCCAAAAATTGGTTATGACATTATAGCAGTTGTCATCCAGATCTGTCTTTTATTACATTACATGGTGGCAGCGGTGAAAAATTATTCGATTTAAATGATTAAAAGTCGGTAATAAAGGCACGTTGTGGACTTGAAAAACGTCAGGGACGGTTCAAGAGCGCTATGGAACACGCGCGACCACCAACAGAATTGTGTTTGGAGGGCAGCTCCGTCAGCCGGGCTGACGCATGGCGGCGCTGGAGGTCGCAATTTATGCTATTTTTAAAAGCATCGGGGGTGCAAAAAGAAGAAACTGGTATTCAAGCCAGCTTAATGATAAATTTAATAGGACCGGAGGGGTTCGAGGTCTTTGAGACATTTTCTTTTGACAAGGAGAGCGATAGGGATGATGTCAAATTACTGCTAACGAAATTTGATGAATATTTTGGAGTAAAACAAAATGTAACATTAGCAAGGTTCAACTTTTTTACTAGAGGTCAGGAACCAGGAGAATCAATAGATCAGTATGTTACGGCATTGCGATTACTGAGCAAAAATTGTAACTTCAAAAATTTGGAAGAGGAGTTGATTCGCGACCGTATTGTTTGTGGGATACAGAGTACTGGAGCAAGAGATCGTTTATTGAGAGCAGAAGACCTGACATTGGAAGAAGCTATTAAAATTGTCCAGGTTGACCAAATTTCAATAGATAATCGACGTTTATTGGAGACGCGTGCTGCTGGTACTTCTGGATTGGTGCAGGTCGATGCAGTTAGCGTGCGCGGTGTAGGCGGCCGTGGTGGACGCGGCGGCTGGCGCGGCAGCGGACGTCGACAAGGGCGTGGTGTGGCCAGTGTTACTGCTGGTTCTGACACAGTCCGAAGATTTGGTCATTCAAGCGAGACTGGAAATTGTCTCAGGTGCGGAGGCCAATGCAATGAACCCAGTCTATGTCCGGCTATTTCTGTGCAGTGTTATCTGTGCGAAAATCATGGACATTTTGCTAGAATGTGCAAGTTGAAAAAAGGAGTTAAGAAAATGTACGATATAGGTTTAACTGCAGCAAACGGTAATGAAGAAGATGATTGTGAGTCATTTTTTATATCAGTTTTGTATAATGTCTCGGAGATTAACTCTTCGTCGGAGGATTGGTATGAAACGCTTCAAGGGAAGTGCGGTTCCGAAAAATTTAAATTAGATACGGGAGCAGACATTAATGTTTTATCGTATACTCGATTTTTATTGTTAGGCTATGACAGTAAGATAATTAGTGGCAAGCAAGGTGTTAGATTGCAATCTTATAGTGGTGATTTTATTCCTATAAAAGGTATTTGCAAATTAAAATGGTGGTATAAGGGTGTTTCGTATGAATTAAAATTTGCTATTGCGGTTAGTGATTGTCAGAGTGTGCTGGGGTTGCAAGCTTGTCTAACTTTAGGATTAGTTCAAAGAATTCATAATATAAATCTTACAGATTATCAAGACTTATTTAATGGGTTAGGCTGTTTGCCAGGTGAATATCACATTGTCGTAAACAAAACTGTGATGCCAGTGATTTATGCAACCCGTAAGGTACCATTAGGAGTTCGCGATAAGTTACAAGATGAGTTAAATAGAATGATTGAGTTAGGTATCATTAGGAAAGTGAGTCATCCAACTCCGTGGGTGAATTCATTAGTGATTGTTGCTAAGAAAAATGGGCAGTTGCGTATATGTTTAGACCCGAGGCCACTTAATAAGGCGATACAGCGTGCACATTTTCAACTGCCAACAATAAATGAATTGGCAACTAAGTTGCACGGTGCTAAGTATTTCTCAGTTTTAGACGCATTTTCAGGGTTTTGGTCGGTAAAACTGGATAATGCAAGTGCAGACTTATGTACATTTAATACACCGTTTGGGCGATATCAATATTTGCGATTGCCATTTGGTCTTAATTGTGCACCTGAAGTGTTTCATGCAAAAATCAAGCAATTACTTGAAGGCCTAGAAGGGGTAGATTCGTTTATCGACGATATCATTTGTTGGGGAAGGAATAAAGATGAACACGATCTGCGTTTGAAAGAGTTGTTAAACAGGGCACGGGAAATAAATTTAAAATTCAACAAAGACAAATGTCGTATATGTGTTGAGGAAGTAACTTATTTGGGTCATATTTTTAACAAAGATGGAATGAAAATGGATTCTGAGAAAGTAAGAGCGATATATAATATGCCGGAACCGACAGATCGGAAAAGCTTAGAAAGGTTTTTAGGGGCTGTAAATTATCTTTCTAAATTTATACCTAATTATTCTGAGCATATTTTTCCACTGACCAGATTATTAAAAAAAGATATGACTTGGTGTTGGGAAGTTGGTCATAAAGACGCTTTCAATAAACTAAAAGAATTGATATGTAATGCACCAGTTCTATCTTTATACAATGTCAGTAGTCCGGTGGTGTTGTAAGTGGACGCGAGCAGTGTGGCACTGGGTGCCGTGCTCATGCAGGAGGGGCGTCCAGTAGAGTATGCGTCACGCACACTCACTAACACACAACAAAGATACGCTCAAATAGAAAAGGAAATGTTGGCAATAGTATTCGCTTGTGAAAAGTTTCATCAGTATATTTATGGTAAAAGTAGTGTGGTCGTCGAATCGGACCATAAACCATTGGAAAGCATTTTTAGAAAATCTCTTGACACGGTCCCAGCTCGCTTGCAGCGAATGATATTGAAGGTTCAAGCTTATGAGTTGGCGGTCACTTATAAGCCTGGGAAGTATATGTACATACCCGATACATTGTCGCGGGCACCTCTTCCGGATTTATATGACGATAAAATTAGCAGGGCTATACTATGTCAAATTAAAATGGTAGTTAATAATATACCCATGTCGCAAAATAAGTTTACCCTCGTCAAGCGGGAAACTAGTAAGGATGAGTCTTTAAAATTATTGTTAAAATATATTAATCAAGGGTGGCCTGATAAATTTAGCATTCACCATGATTTAAGATACTTTTGGTCTATAAGAGATGAACTGTATTGTGTAGATGGCGTAATATTTAAAGACAAACAGGTTTTGATACCACATTCTATGCATAGAGACATGTTAAACCTTATTCACGAAGGTCATTTAGGGATTGATCGTTGTAAGAGACGTGCTCGTGAAGTAATATTTTGGCCGGGTATAACAAGAGATATTGAGGATTATGTGAGAAGATGTAAAATATGTCAAGAAACAGCAAACAAACCGTGTAGGGAACCTATGATTCCGGTAGCTATACCAGAATTACCATGGAATAAAATTGGAACAGATATATTTGAGTATGGAAAGCAAAGTTATTTAATATTAATTGATTATTATTCTGGTTTTATTGAGGTCGCATATAAATTGAGAGACACTTCGTCAAACTCAGTAATATTTGTAATGAAAGAAAATTTTGCACGGTATGGTATACCGGATACGGTTATCAGTGACAATGGTCCACAATATTCTTGTCGTAATTTTATTAAATTTGCTTTAGAATGGGGTTTTAAACACGTCACTTCATCTCCGTATTATGCTCAATCTAATGGTAAGAGCGAAAGGGCAGTTCAAACCATTAAAAATATATTGAGAAAATCAGTAGATAGTAATTCTGACTTTTATTTAAATTTGCTAAGTTATAGGAATACACCGCGGGAAAATTTGAATTCTCCTGCACAGTTAATGATGGGCCGACGTTTAAATTGTAGACTACCAGTCCATCCAGATTTATTAAAACAAACAAATTGTGATAACTTACAACATAAGAAAGTATTGGAAAAACAGATAAAGATTAAGAATTACTATGATCAGCATTGTAAACCGCTACCTGAGTTGAATTTGGGCGATGAGGTTATAATGTTAGGAAACGCAAATAAAAGAAGCCGTGGTAAAATAATGGGAAAAGCGTTAACTCCACGTTCTTATATTGTTAAAAACAAAAAAGGTATTTATCGTCGTAATCGTCGACATTTGATTAGACCGGTAAAGGATCCTGCCGACAATACTTTGTCTGATATTGATGACGAGTATTTTTCGGGGGATGATAGGGATCATGATTATGTGCCAAGTACCAAAATAAATGTATCGTCATCTTACTCGCCACCTCATACCCGTAGTAAGACTTAGCTATTTGTATAAGTATTTTATTTTATAATGTAGAACTAATTATTATTGGAATTCATGATTTTAAGTTTGTTTTTTATTATTATTATTCTATCTTATTTAAGGGGAAGGTGTTGTGGATTGTCTATTGGTTATGACATTATAGCAGTTGTCATCCAGATCTGTCTTTTATTACATTACACTTTACTGGAACCATTTCGCCGCATTTTCAGGCCCCTATATGAGAACCTCTGAATAAGACCAGAACGCAGAAATTTTCGTCATCCAGTAAACTATAATCACATACTTAAAATCCAAAATTTCAAGTCTGTAGGTCATTTAGTTCCGAAGTTAAGCGAAAGCAAAGTTTCGCATTTATGACACTCACTCACTCACTCATGATCATCAGAATAGACTAGTATTTCCCATATACTCAGAGAGCTGGAATTTGGTACAGAATTAGGGTTTAATAGCCACATGAAGAGAAAACTATAAAAACTAGGATAATCGAAGATCTGAAGTACCTGGTGACCCTGATTAGAAAACACAAGAGCCCAACCAAACTATTAGAGACCGACTTACCGCCTTTACAAAAAATATTCAACTTGGTGGGACGCTTCATTTAATGTCAAAAATCGAAGGTCTGAAGTATCTGATGAAGAACCCTCAGCTGGTCTCAGCTGTATTAGAGATTTGGTAATGCCCCCTTCTACTATTGGTACATAAAAAAGGCGACTGTCATTGCAAAAATTCAGCGTAGTGGGACACATCTTCTAATCTTATTTAATCTAGCCTATAGCGTTTCACTGCTGGGCGAATGCCTCCCCTTCTGCTTTTAACACGCATATAAATAAAATTAAAGGAAAACTCTTGATAAGACTAGACTGGCTTTTATACTTATACTTAAAAGTTTACAAGAAGAAATAGTCGAACGATTAACTTTATTCTACTCGAACATTACACAAATTAAATAAACAAATTACACTAAAATATTAACTTCGTTCAATTTCGCTCAAAATTTGGTCAAAATATAATGCATTGGACTAAGAGTGGCGGTGATACCCGCACACGTCGCTAGATAGCGCTGACTGTATTTTAAAACGAGCTTACGTTTGTTTTACAAAAATATGAAGATGATGCGTCGATGACTGCTGGACTGGAAGAAACTGTAATCATTAAAGAGGAAGCTAAAGTAATGCTTAGGAGAAACATTGATGTTAGTTTAGGTTTAGTGCAGGGTTGTAACGGATGTCATATAACGGATGAGGATGCGGATGAGGATATCGAGATAATCGGGTTTGAGGATGCGGATGAGGATACGGATATTGGAAAATTCCTTATTGAGGATGCGGATGAGGGTGCGGATGCAGATGTCGTACAAAAAATAGCCCTTGTTTTTTATAGTATTTATATAGGTTATAGGTAATTATTTGGTAGGTAAGAAAAATTGAATATTAAAGTTGTTAATATTCACCGAGAGGAGGCCTGTGTCCCAGCAGTGGGAACATTATAGGCTGATTATGATATATGATGATGAAATTTGGTAACTGAAATTTCAAATTGTGGAGTCAAATGCACAACTTTATTATTCAAAATTAAGTAAAGGTAAATTATATTTGATAAAAAGTAACTGGCAGGCCGTTTCGCCTTCTAACCGGTTTCTAAGTTCATCATAAATAAGGGCTTGCTCCACAAAATAATTGTTCGCTCGGGATACTTGCCAGTGGCGGTGATAAAAAAAATCGAATGATTTTATACCCAGTAAGCCGACGTAAACACAGAAGTAATATAATCTCGGCGGGATTTTATCGCGCACTGGATTTTCAACTCTCGGTGTTAAGCCGAACGTTGAGAATCCAATGCGCTGGGATGCACTCTCGTCCCAGCGCGTAGAAAAAACACACTGTTGGATTTTTAACTCTCGGCGCTAAGCAGAGCGTTGAAAATCCAGTGCACGAAAAAAAAATCGCTGCGATTTTATCAAGTCCGTGTGTACGTCGGCTAACTCAAATTGTGACATGTGACACCACAGTCGTGCCACCAGTGCCACGTGCGGCCGATCATCTGTCATAGGACAAGGAGATTGCGAATTCAGCCAATAGTAACGCGTAACTCACTTATCGGCCCGCCCATTTAGCTCGGCGCGAGTTTTTAAAAATCCACTTGTTGTGCGAACAAGGTAGGGTCACATCCTCATAGAAATTATGAGGATGCGGATGAGGATGCGGAGCTTTTAAAATCAAAAGTTGAGGATGCGGATGTATTGCGGATATCAAAATTTATGCGGATGCTCCGCAGTTGCGGATGCGGATACGGATATCCGTTACAACCCTGGTTTAGTGAATGGGTCGATAGGCGTTGTACAAAAAGTGAGGTGGGACCCGGAAGACCAAACAAAGCCTAAACAATTGGTAGTAGAATTCGCTAATAATTTGATTCACGAATTATTGCCAATGAAGTCAAAATTTGAGATCATAACCCGGGCATACGTGTACAGAGAACAATTCCCAATCTGTGTGGCGTATGCCCTAATAATTCACGAGAGTCAAGGTCTAACTCTAAAAAATGCCCTCATGGACATTGGCACCTCCATATTCTCTTGAGGCCAAGCCTACGTGGCGCTTTCACGAGTAACCAATCTTCATGGGGTGCACCTCATAAATGTTGACTTCAAGAGTATAAAAGCTCACGCTTCAGCGATCACCGGATACAACCGGCTTAGATGTAAATACTGCGCCGATCTTTCAGAAATTAAACCGTCTAAACCGTCTAAAAGAATAAAATTAAATAATTAACGCGAATGGGCAATACGAAAAACTGTTGTTACTGTACAAGAATCAGAACCGGAAAAAAAGAAAAGAAAGTTATGTAATAATAAAAAAACTACTCCTAAAAAGAAAAAAACTGTGTCAAATAAGAAAATCTAATAAAATAAATCAATATGCCCACGTTTCTACAAAAAGAAGTGAAATCCCACCAAAAAAAATCTGTAAAAAACTAGCCAAGTCTCGATGGAGCTGCTTATCTCTAAAAAGTAATGAAATCTAGACAAAGTCGTGCCAAGTCTAAGGTTCCTTACTGCGATTTCTTTATTATTATAGTTAATGTTGTGTGACGTGGCCGTTGAAAGGTACACAAGGGTACAAAACCAGGTGCTCCATGACATCATTGCACCAATCTGTCGCCAGAACCGCTACCCATTGACGATGGAAAATTGCTGCTTGGAAAACATTGATTCAATAACCAGTCAATTGTAGGCTTGATAAAGCTGCGTATTTCAATAATCTGTATATATAAAATGGTAAACTGACTGACTGACTGACTGACTGACTGGGTGATATATCAACACACAGCCCAAACCACTGGTCCTAGAGACATGAAACTTGGAGGGTGTGTTCTTTGTGATGAGTAAGTATCCACTAAGAAAGGATTTTTGGGAATTCCACCCCTAAAGGGGTAAAATAGGGGATGGAAGTTTATATGAAAATCCGTCAGTTTTAAAGTTAGGATCTTAAAATTTTGCGTTTAGGCTGACAATTGAAAATTAATTTATAGGTATCTCAGCATTTTTGATAATTCTACCCCCGAAGGGTTAAAAAAGGGGATGAAGTTGAAAAGTCCTTAATTTTCGAATTTAAATCACTAAATTAGCTATCTACGCTTATTGTTAGAAGCTATCGCAACGGTGTTGTTAGAATTTAAATTCAAAAGGGGGATAAAATTTTGTTTTTAATTAAAGTTCCTTATTTTTTTAAGTTAAAATCTATATCTATAAAAGGAAAGGGTGACTGACTGATTGACTGACTGACTGATCTATCAACGCACAGCTCAAACCACTGAACGGATAAGGCTGAAATTTGGCACACAGGTAGATAATATAACGTAGGCATCCACTAAGAAAGGGTTTTTGGAAAATCGACCTTTAAGGGGGTGAAAACGGGGGATTTTGTTTGTATGAAAAATTTTATTCCTTGAGTTAATAAACTTGAAACTTGACACGAATACTTATCTATGTAAATTATAAAGTTTGCCATTTTTAGTTTTTCTGAACTACCTCCTAAGGGAGGATTAGGGGGTGTCAAAGTTTGTATGGAAGAATTTTAACGCGCGGTCTGATTAACTCGAAACTCAGTATTTATACTTAAGACTGAAAACAAATAGAAATGTATATCAAGCTCTTTTGAAAATCTACCCCTAACGGGGTGAAAAGGGTATTCATTTTTACAGGGGAGGATTTTACTGTTTGGATTGATTAACTTGAAAATTGGTATAAATAATCTATGTCGAATAATGGAAACGTCACAATAGACTTTTTCAAAAATTATTATCACGCTATTTGCTATGGGGGATGAGCAATATTGCATTGTGTTTGTATTCTTCTATAGTTTACTGCAAACTGTAAAAGACTCAAAAAGGTTAGAATATTGCAGATAATTACGGATTTAACCTTTCAAAAGATTCACGCTATACCTTTATGGAGCTTTGTAGTCAATCATAACATATACAGGGTGGATGTTGATATGGGGCAATAAGGGCAGGTACCTTAACCGTTGTCGCTACAAGAAAACGGTCTTAGGAGACTGTCCTTAACTTTGAAAAACATTTTGATCTGCAATCACAGATTTTGAAAAAATTGTACAGTCAGCAAGAACATGGACAATTTTCACAAAAACTTTTTTGATGCCAGTCGATCCTATGTCTTATTACTAGGGTAAAAAAACTGTATCGGGCCAATTGAGGTTTGAGTACGAGAAAATTCAGAAATTGCAATAAACTTTCCATACATTTCGTAGGAAATTAGCCTGAGAGGAGATAGAACAACACGAAATATTATCCGCAATGATCAAAATCCGTAGTGCGCGCTTAGCCTTAGTTTTTAATATCTATTACAACTTGATGCCTCCACGCGTTTCTGCGGAAAAGTTTCTTTACAGGCAACGATGTCATCCTTTAAGGGTTTCCATTTTTCTTTTTGAGGTACGGAACCCTAAAACAGATTTATTATCTATCTGTTTGTTACCTTTTTATGCCGTAACGGCTGAACAGATTTAGATGAATGGCATACGGATAGGCCATGACCTGGGTTAGGACATATGATAAGTACTCTGAATATCGGTAGTACGGTCCTGTGGGATATATTCCGACCTTTACGCGTGCGAAGCCGCGGGCAAAAGCTAGTACTTATGTATAGGCGAGCCTGAAACAAACAGTATACCTAAAAAAAATTTCCAGTACAAACGGACTCCTAATCATTGATAGAAGTCCGTCTGTACGTCTATTTTATGTTAGATCGTGGTCGATTTGACGCTCCAAAAAGAAGAGAGTAGAAGTCAGTATTGTCTATGCTGAATGCATGTGTTGCACAATCAACAACAGCCTAAAATGAGACACTAGTGTCCAATTACCAATACCAGTATGGGCTATTATCTCGCTTAACAAACATAGGTAGCTACAACAGATATAACATTACGTGTAAACAAAATTGACTTGTACCCACTAACGTATAAAGAATGTTCAACGGCCAAGTCACACAACATTAACTATAATAATAAAAAAAAAAATGATCTGGCAACACTGTGTCAACAAGACATCTCGTTTACCTAATTTTATAAACTACTAGCTTTTGCCCGCGGCTTCGCACGCGTAAAGGTCGGAATATATCCCACAGGACCGTACTACCGATATTCAGAGTACTTATCATATGTCCTAACCCAGGTCATGGCCTATCCGTATGCCATTCATCTAAATCTGTTCAGCCGTTACGGCATAAAAAGGTAACAAACAGATAGATAATAAATCTGTTTTAGGGTTCCGTACCTCAAAAAGAAAAATGGAAACCCTTAAAGGATGACATCGTTGCCTGTAAAGAAACTTTTCCGCAGAAACGCGTGGAGGCATCAAGTTGTAATAGATATTAAAAACTAAGGCTAAGCGCGCACTACGGATTTTGATCATTGCGGATAATATTTCGTGTTGTTCTATCTCCTCTCAGGCTAATTTCCTACGAAATGTATGGAAAGTTTATTGCAATTTCTGAATTTTCTCGTACTCAAACCTCAATTGGCCCGATACAGTTTTTTTACCCTAGTAATAAGACATAGGATCGACTGGCATCAAAAAAGTTTTTGTGAAAATTGTCCATGTTCTTGCTGACTGTACAATTTTTTCAAAATCTGTGATTGCAGATCAAAATGTTTTTCAAAGTTAAGGACAGTCTCCTAAGACCGTTTTCTTGTAGCGACAACGGTTAAGGTACCTGCCCTTATTGCCCCATATCAACATCCACCCTGTATATGTTATGATTGACTACAAAGCTCCATAAAGGTATAGCGTGAATCTTTTGAAAGGTTAAATCCGTAATTATCTGCAATATTCTAACCTTTTTGAGTCTTTTACAGTTTGCAGTAAACTATAGAAGAATACAAACACAATGCAATATTGCTCATCCCCCATAGCAAATAGCGTGATAATAATTTTTGAAAAAGTCTATTGTGACGTTTCCATTATTCGACATAGATTATTTATACCAATTTTCAAGTTAATCAATCCAAACAGTAAAATCCTCCCCTGTAAAAATAAATACCCTTTTCACCCCGTTAGGGGTAGATTTTCAAAAGAGCTTGATATACATTTCTATTTGTTTTCAGTCTTAAGTATAAATACTGAGTTTCGAGTTAATCAGACCGCGCGTTAAAATTCTTCCATACAAACTTTGACACCCCCTAATCCTCCCTTAGGAGGTAGTTCAGAAAAACTAAAAATGGCAAACTTTATAATTTACATAGATAAGTATTCGTGTCAAGTTTCAAGGTTATTAACTCAAGGAATAAAATTTTTCATACAAACAAAATCCCCCGTTTTCACCCCCTTAAAGGTCGATTTTCCAAAAACCCTTTCTTAGTGGATGCCTACGTTATATTATCTACCTGTGTGCCAAATTTCAGCCTTATCCGTTCAGTGGTTTGAGCTGTGCGTTGATAGATCAGTCAGTCAGTCAATCAGTCAGTCACCCTTTCCTTTTATAGATATAGATTTTAACTTAAAAAAATAAGGAACTTTAATTAAAAACAAAATTTTATCCCCCTTTTGAATTTAAATTCTAACAACACCGTTGCGATAGCTTCTAACAATAAGCGTAGATAGCTAATTTAGTGATTTAAATTCGAAAATTAAGGACTTTTCAACTTCATCCCCTTTTTTAACCCTTCGGGGGTAGAATTATCAAAAATGCTGAGATACCTATAAATTAATTTTCAATTGTCAGCCTAAACGCAAAATTTTAAGATCCTAACTTTAAAACTGACGGATTTTCATATAAACTTCCATCCCCTATTTTACCCCTTTAGGGATGGAATTCCCAAAAATCCTTTCTTAGTGGATACTTACTCATCACAAAGAACACACCCTCCAAGTTTCATGTCTCTAGGACCAGTGGTTTGGGCTGTGTGTTGATATATCACCCAGTCAGTCAGTCAGTCAGTTTACCATTTTATATATACAGATAATAATTCTGAAGCATTTTTACAAGAGTTTCCCCATACATACTACATTGAAACCAGAAAACCATAAAAATTCAATAAAGAGATCTAATTTCACCAAAATGTAAAAGAACACTATTAAAAACTGCCGAATCGGAGGTGACATGACAGATGTCATCTCCGATAAAACAACATTAAACTGAAAATAAGAAAATGAAGATGAAATGTTGACAAGATCGGCTGCACGCCTAGCACGCCCACCACCTCCGGACTCGCCGCTCAGCTCCGCCTCGCCGCCGCCGGTACCCAGCCCCACTGTGAGCGCTGTGACGACACCGGCCGCGGCAGTTGCGTCGAGCTCGAGCGACGAGTATTTCTTTCCGCCCACGACACCACTACCTGCTCGTCGACGGGGAGGACGCCGGCCGCCGGTCGGCTTAGGACCTCGAGGCCCACCGGCCTCTGATAGGGTCCCAGCTCCCGGCGGAAGTGTGCAGCGCATGAGATGGACACGATCCATTAACGAAAACGTCATGCGCTCATACTATGGGGCTACAGAGGGGGGAAATAATCTGACCGCGTACCGTGTTCGGATGCTCTCTCTTTTTCAGGCGCTTGAGCCAGCTGTCAACGTTTTGGCACAACGACTGTTGGATCAGGTGCGGGTCATCCAGCGTAATCATATGTTGGATGACACTGTACTTGATCGCCTGCGAAATGAAATGCGAAGTAGCCATGTCATCGCTCCCCCGTCGCAGAGTGTTATATATAGCACCAGCACAGGACACTACAAGCCAAGCTGACGAGAGGATTGATGACAGGGCTACAATCGTAAATACCCAGTGCAATGAGGAATTGAGGAGTGCTTTGGAGGGTGCGATTCAGGAATATCGATTCATGACGCCCGAACTTAGACCACGTTTACATCGTTTGCCCATGCATAACAAAAATAGAGCGCTGGTGGCGGTTCTGGATTCGCAGTTGTCAAACAATTTTGATGACTGCGCAGACCTCACTGATACTCACTCAATTCTGTACTGCGCAGCTGTAGCGGCATGTCGTGTAGCTCACGTCAAATTTGCTAATGACTCAAGAGCTACACGACCGAAATCAGCCGTGCCAGCTTGGCAGTGCAGAATTGAGCGCCGCATTGGTGGGGCCAGAGCCCTCATCGGCAAACTAATCTGCTTCAGGGAGGGCAATACTCGCCCTAGAGTGATGCGCTTTGTGAGGCGGGCGTTTTTAGGGACTGATATCTGCCCATAGGAATATATGGCCCGTGTCACAGAGCGCATCGACTTCCTGAAGCAGAAAGTGTATGCATGGGCAAACCGTATTCATAGGTATAAGCGGCGAGTAGATCGATACACTCAGAATCGCACCTTCCAGAGCGATGAAAGGTGGGTTTATAGGGCTTGAGAGCGACCGAACCAAGGTGTGGCTGACACGCATCTGCCAGATGATGATGCCATGTGCTCTTTCTGGCGCAGTATCTGGTCGGTGCCTGTCAGTCACACCGAAGGTGATTGGACTCGAGAAGCCGAGCGAGCCTGCGATCCAATACCAGAAATGGGGGCCATTACCATCTGCCCCCAAGATGTGGCTCGTGCAGTCCGTCCGTTGCCTAACTGGAAGTCTCCAGGGCCGGACGGGCTGCACAATTTCTGGATTAAATGGTTTGTAAGATCGCACGCTCGCTTGGCGGCTCAGTACCAGACTGCTTTAGAGTCTGGTTCGCTACCCCAGTTCCTAACGACAGGAGTTACCCACCTGCTCCATAAATCCGGTAGCACCGCGGAACCCAAAAATTATAGGCCGATCACGTGTTTACCGACGGTCTATAAAGTTCTTACATCCATTTTGAGAGCTAAAATTAATAAACATATAGACACCAACTCCATCATGTATGCCTCTCAAAATGGATGTAGGAATGGGTCCCGCGGTACTAAGGAGCAACTCCTCATTGATATGGCCATTAGTCAACAAGCTCGCCGTTCCCGAAAGGATCTGTCGACATGCTGGATAGACTATAAGAAGGCCTATGACTCGGTGCCACATACATGGCTCATGAGGGTGCTGGAGTTGTATAAAGCAGATACAACTCTGCGCACCTTCCTGATGTCGTGTATGGGGCAATGGAGGACGGTCCTTCGTTATCCAGGATGTCGAAATATCCAGAGGAATAGTGAGCCAATAAGGATTGAGCGAGGTATATTCCAGGGAGACAGTTTTTAGTCCGCTCTGGTTCTGCTTAGCCCTGAATCCTCTAAGCACACTGCTGGAGGATTCAGGTCTTGGCTATCGGCTGAGGAGAGGTGGTCAGGTTATATCTCACCTCCTCTACATGGATGACCTAAAACTCTTTGCCCCCAACAATTTGCAACTGATGGAGCTACTGAAAGTAACTGAAACTTTCAGTAGCGCCATCAGGATGTAATTTGGTGTGGATAAATGTGCGGTCATGCATGTAAAGCGAGGGGAGATTGTGGAATCTGCGGGAACCCAACTCTCGGATTCCATAAACCTTAGAGCTCTCTCCGTATCCGAAACCTATAAGTATTTGGGTATGTCGGAAGCGTTGGGCATCAATGTTACTGATATGAAGCAATCGTTGAAGGAGCGCTTCTTTGGCCGCCTAAAGAAAGTATTTAATAGTCTTCTATCAGGCGGAAACAAGGTGCGCGCCTTCAACGGCTGGGTCATGCCGGTTTTGATGTACTCTTTCGGCATACTCAAATGGACTCAGACCGAACTCGACGCCTTGGATAGGAGGGTCCGTACGCTGCTAACTGCATATCGAATGCATCACCCATGGTCATCGGTAATGAGACTGTATATCCCGCAAAAATGTGGAGGTCGAGGCTTTTTAAACGTTAAGACACTCCACAATCGCGAGATATGCAGTCTCAGGGAATATTTCCTAGAAACCGACGTGGGGATGCATCGAGATGTGGTTGCGATAGACAAGGGCCTTACCCCGCTCTCCTTGGCTAAAGAGAACTGGCGCAAGCCTATAGTGCTTGACACTAACGATCGCAGGGAGATATGGCAGAGTAAGGAGCTTCACGGGCGCTACTTCCGGGCCCTGCATGGGCCCGATGTAGACTTACTAGCGTCCGTAGCCTGGCTGCGCTTTAGTGACATCTTTGGGGAAACCGAAGGTTTTGTCTGTGCAATTATGGACGAAGTTATGATGACGAACAATTATCGGAGATTTATTGTGAAGGACGGCACGGTTGACATCTGTCGGGCATGCCACCGTCCGGGAGAAACAATCCGACATATTATCTCCGGGTGCTCTCGTCTAGCTAACGAAGAGTACTTGCATAGACATAACCTTGTAGCCAGGATTATCCATCAGCAACTTGCTCTGAAATACAGCCTTGTGGTATCGGAAGTGCCGTACTACAGGTATGTGCCCGACCCAGTTCTCGAAAATGGAAATATCACATTGTACTGGGATCGATCCATTATCACTGACAGGACTATTGTTGCCAATAAGCCTGATATAGTGGTGGTGGATCGAGAAGAGCGGCGCGCAATGATTATTGACATAACGGTCCCGCATGACGGGAACCTCGTGAAAGCCGAGAAAGATAAACAAATCAAGTATCTTGACTTGGCTCGCGAGGTTGTCGACATGTGGGATGTGGACTCAGCAATCATTGTGCCGATAGTCGTATCAGCCAATGGCTTAATTGCCAAGAGCCTCGACCAACACCTAAGGAGGCTCTCATTGGGCAGCTGGATTAAGGGCTTGATTCAGAAAGCGGTACTCCTGGACACGGCTTGCATTGTTAGGAGGTTCCTCTCTCTGGAGCCCTGACCGCCGGTAGCTTGGACCCTGCTCACGATACCGGTGGGCTACTATTTTTTATATTTTTAAATGTTTTTATATTATTTTATTCTAATATTTAAAAATATAATTTATATGTAAATAATGAAATAAAAGAAATCGCAGTAAGGAACCTTAGACTTGGCACGACTGTCTAGATTTCATTACTTTTTAGAGATAAGCAGCTCCATTGAGACTTGGCTAGTTTTTTATAGAATGTTTTTGGTGGGATTTAATTGATAGTAGTTTCATAACTTTATTTAACTTTTCTCACTTCCTAGTTAGAAACATGGTACTGTATTTTGTGATTTGCCTTAGAAAAATATAACGGTTTTTTTAATGCACATGTTGTAATTTCAACTACACATTTAGTGGAACGTAAAAAAAAGGCCAACGTTAAAAAAACAGGGTTTAGTTTTAAAATCTACTATTTATACTTCTTTTCTTATTAAATATTACATCTTCGAAAATTAAAATGAGATCACATTTAATATTAATTTTGCGAGAAAAATGCTTTTATGTGAAAAATTTACTTTCTTGATTTTTTAAGAGAACCAAGAAAAGTTGAAAAAGTTAATAAAAAAACAATTTTTTAAATAAAAAAACTTAAAAATATTATCGCATATTTCCTCCACGTGATCTTATTAAAGTTTCCACCCGCCTAGGCATGCTGAGAATTAAGTTAGGTATCTATTATTTCCTGTGATAGTGTCTGCCATTCCTCAATCACGGTGATTCGCAGTTCACCCACATTGACAGAAGCTGGGATTCTGGATTTTACTCTTCGTTTCAGCAGGTCCTAGACGTGTTCTATCGGATTCATATCCGGTGATCTCAGCGGCCACTCCATAACTGTGATATTCACATTACTAAGATATTTTATTTATTTATAAGTTCACCAACAATTGTTTACACTGGATAATGCTTATGAGTAGCATGCAAAAACGTATATGCAACAGAGCAACAATCACTTACAGGTAAACTCCGCATGCATAAAGAAGTTGTACAATTTTTTTAAATAAATTAATCTAGTTAAAACCTAATAATAACAGCATAATAAATATATATATGACAAACTATACTATACTATACTTATTTTAAGTAGACACATTTCCTTTTAAGTGAGGTAATGAAAGGTTGATCTATTAATGTACTTATTTAGGAATGTACTTATGAAAATTGGCTTTCAATTTGCCCAAACTTTCAAAGAACAAATCGATCTGATCACTGCAGCTATTTACAACCTTGCATAACCTTGCATAGGGGGAATTGGCGCCTAGAACTGTTCTACTCTGCGGTGGGCAGAGTGGTGTTATTTCACTGCGAGGAATTCTTGAAGGGGCACGGAAATTAAAGTTGTGCAATATTTGTGGGCAGTCAATTTTGTGGTGCATTACTTTGCACACAAACATTGCGTCATTAATGCGTCGGCGATTGTCTAGCGAAACCATTTTAAAATATTTCAGTCTATTACTATACGAACGTACTTTTTTAGTTATTCCGCTAGAAAACGCCAGGTGCCATAGAAAACGCTTTTGAACGCGTTCTAGACGCAACGAGTGTGTGGCATAGTGTGGACGCCAGATCACGCTACAATATTCTAATGTGCTTCGAATTAAGCAATTGTAAAGCATAATTTTAGTTTTACAACACCTAAACTGCTTGGCATTTCTTATAACAAGTCCCAGCATTTTGGAGGATTTTTTTATTATACTGTTTATTTGCGGAATAAAAGTTAATTTCCGATCAAACATAACACCAAGGTCTCTTATTTTGTTCAGTTCCGCAATTTTTTCACCCTCGATGTAATAGTCCTGCTGTATCAGCTGATGTTTTCGCGTGAATTTAACATGGTAACATTTACTTGGATTTAAATGCATTTTGTTAGTTTGACACCATCGCACAAGCCTTTCCAGATCAATCTGTAGTGCAGAGGCATCATCTTTAGTTTTAACGATCTTAACAAATTTTAAGTCGTCTGCGTACATAAAGATAACAGAGTAATGAAAACAATTTGGAATATCATTAATGAAGAAATTAAATAAAACGGGTCCCAAATGAGATCCCTGTGGCACTCCAGATGAGATATATCGCAAGGCAGATCGATAACAGTTGATGACCACATAGAAAGATCTATCCACGAGATACGAACTCAACCATGAGAGTAACATCCAGTGATGCCATATGCTCGTAATTTCCTTATCAAAATTCCATGCGAAACCTTATCGAAAGCTTTACTGAAATCGGTATTGTATATGACATTAGCTTGGTAACCTGAGTCCTTGCCTTCGTTAATAATTCAGTGAACAGAATAAGGTTGGTAGTTGTAGATCTAGACTCCACGAAGCCATGTTGCTCGTCGCTTAGGTACAGTGTTAAGTGATTCTGAATGTGGGGGCAGATCAGAGACTCAATTTTTTTTGCAAAGGCAAATAAAATTGATATGGGTCTATAGTTAGAAACCATATCGTCATTATTTGACTTGTGTATGGGAACAACCTTCGCTACCTTCCATTTTGAAGGAAAAACTCCAGAAG
This sequence comes from Agrochola lychnidis, assembly GCA_963680765.1. Classification (NCBI taxonomy): domain Eukaryota; kingdom Metazoa; phylum Arthropoda; class Insecta; order Lepidoptera; family Noctuidae; genus Agrochola; species Agrochola lychnidis. The sequence continues at coordinate 6,747,022 of OY796868.1, read as the reverse complement.
TCAAAGACTTGTTGAAAATAAGTGACAATGGAATAACCAACTCGGCGGCACACTCATGAATAAAAATAGGTGGTATTCCATCTGGCCCTGCGCGATATTGAAATAAGAACCATCCTTCTCTAAAATAACTAATTTAATTCCGAATATAATTATTTAACCTCAAAATAGATACTAATACCCAAATGAATCTTAAAGTCGTTACTCCAATATCATAATCTAAAACTTTTTAATAAAATTACTTATTTACTATATTTCAGGGATAAGGAAAATAAAATGAAACACCAAGATAATTTGTCTGTCATTTATATTTCTTTGCCAACATGAAATTCAATATTCTACACCATACCATCACATCTCCTATTTCCCACATAATATTAGAATTCAATCCGTAATCTAATATTTACCATAAAACTAATAGGTTACCTTAATTTACAATAGATCTCCAACCAATACTATGCCAATCTATCTTTTTACCGACACAGCCATTATGCACGTCTTACTGTCACGAGTGCCTAACCCAGAAGGTTGTTGTTACCCCCATTTTTACATATCAAATCTTTGGGTGTTGCCAGTACAATATCCAACAATTAGGTATTAATAAATTGAAACCTAACAATATGCTTGAGTTGAACGAGCAGTATGCGGCCGAGCATTATCCTGCATCAAAACGAAGTCGTCACAGATTAAGGGGGCAAACAGTACCACATTTTCTTCTAAAATTTATTTTACATAACGAGCTGCAGTCAGACTTCCTCCATCGATCATCACCAGATCCGTATGAGCTCCCAAACATATCCCCCATCAAATCATTATTGATCCTCCAATATTATCCACTGTAGTTTCAGGATTTGTCTGATTATATCGTTCTCCATTGCGTCTATATATTGTTGGACTTACTGTTTCAAATAAAACACTCAATGTATAATAATCAAATATATTTTAAATACTTCCACTTGGAGCACTTTACATTTCCAAAGCTGAACGATAACTGACTTGCATTTCTGGTACGACACAAAACTATGTATTATGGTAAAGCAGTACGGAGCATCAAACGCCATCTGTTGACGGACGTTATAATTTATTCACTGCTTTACCTTAGTAAGTTAAATACATTAAACTGAATAATTTTCTAAACAATATAATTATTTATGTAAAACAGCATTTATAAAATATGAATTTAGGTAAAGCGTATTTTGAGTAACTAAACATTAATCAGTGAATCAATATCATTACTTAGTAACAGTTTTACAATATTCTTTGCCTTCTGTCAACTTGATTTAAAAGAATTCTGCACTCATCACTAAACAATATTTTACCCCATTGGTCCGTGGTCCAAAGTCGATGTTTCCGAGCAAAACTTAGTCTGTTTCTATGATAATGTATTTCAAGTTTTGGAACCTTGGCGAGCACGAACGAACCAAAACCAGCTTCTTTGAATCTTCTTCGTACCGTACGCTTAGTTACTGTGACAACTCGAACTTTCTCGAGATCATTTTCTGGCTTGGACGGCCGTTAGACGTGGGTCCCTACGTACGCGAAGCTGAATGAAACCAGCATCCCTGCTCGAAGTAAGTCTTTTTCAGTCTTGTCCCGGACTTCTTACAAAAGCATTTGTCTCCTTGAATCGTTGGATACTGCGATAAATTGTTGAAACAGGTCGGCAAAGAATTCTTGAGATCACTCTGTAGATTTGATCATTTCTCCTCGTCTCAAGTGCCCTGGCAATTTCAATTGCGCTCAAGTCGGGCGTAATGAAGTCCTTGACTTTTAAAAAGATTTAAAACTTAAAAAAAACAAATGAAACTGACCTTTAATGAAAATTTTATGAAATAAACCAAAACCATAAAATGATGATTAAGGGAAATTCGCTCGAAATGACGACGAGCGGTGTCTTTGTGTCGCGTCGCGTGTCGCGGTAAGTACGAATAAAATAAAAACAATCGCACAAAAGGTGACGATCAATTGTTTTCTCGATTTGAAATAATTATTTCTAAAACAAAACAAATTATCAACCTAGTATCATTGCCTAGTATCAACCGCCCAGCAATATTACACAAACTAGTTTATCGACATTTTTTTTTATGTTCCGCTTTTGCCGGTGTGAGTTAACTGCTGGGCCCAGGATTTCTCATACAGGGTACGTGATCTTCATACATTTTTGTAGTAATTTCGGTTATCTTCACTGGCTGACCATTCACTCGATCATTGGTGTTAACTATGGTGAATTCATGTGTTCCTAGCAGATAGTTACGCGGGATGGTAACCAGGAAACTGCCGGTTAATGTGTTAAATTTATCTCGTTCACAGGTGAGTTGCAGTTTCGTAGGTTTTGGGAAGACGACTACGTAGTGGCGGTCGTCCAGCTTATCCATGGCTTGTCTTGAGAGTGCAATGGTTGTCGTCACGCAGGAGTCATCCGTCGTTTTGCCATCTATTATGTGTTGTAAACAATCTGGTAGTGATCTTAGCTGATGATTGAGTTTTTCTTCGCATTGGTACTGCTCGGTTAACTTTGGGCATTCAGCCTCTATGTACACGTGAACATTTCTAGTGATAGCTATAAAGGGGTAAGGGGGAAATATGATCTCATTCGATTCACTTCATTCGGTACTATAGCTGGTCTATACAGAGTATATTTGAGGAGAGATAGGATGGGGAATTGAAATGCTATGACAATATGTTGACCGTTATAAAATGATCCTGGTTTTATGACGTTATAATATTCCCTAGTTGTAGTTCCCTAGTTAGGTGCTCATCGTGGATACTACTAAGTTTTCCTAACATACTATTCATTGTCTCTAACTTTATCATAATATAATGGTGCATGCTTCCGGCACGACTGAAGGCTATTGCATCTTCAATTCTATGTAACTCTTCTAGTAACATCCCATATAATGGTAAAATATGGAGAACTTTATTATAACGAAAAATATCTATGTATCTCTTACCCATGTTTGCAAATAAATAAATGATTTGATTTGATTTGATAACTTATCTACGTTATGGCTAACTATACCTAGGATTTGCGCGAACTTCGCAAATTTAAATAGACTGTATTGAGTATACTTTTGTTTGTTCAGTAAATCATGTGAGTGTTATTAATTCGGGACTGGTTTTCAACAATTTTGGTTATAATTTCGGTATGGGCCATCCAGTCTTTGATGAGACTGATATGATGGTTTTGTTCAGCGATTATTTATCCTGATTATCCTTGAGAATTTTAATGGCATCATTGTACCTCATGGCATCTGTATAGTCCAGATTTCCGGTTATGCTTTTTACTACGGATCCTAGACCGTCTACAAGACCTTTTTTGTGGCGGTTAGGCCCTAAGCTACTTAGTTGAAGCGAAGCATTATTTAATTTACTTGTTAAATGATCAATCTGTAACTCGTACAGGGTATAAGTATAGTTATCTAGAGTGTTTTTGATTTCAATTAGTTGTGTTCGTACGGAGCTAATTTTATTATTTATATCTTCAAGTTCAATGTATTGTAGAAATGTATGATAATAAGTTGTAAGTCTCATAGGTCCTAATTTAAAAGGTAGGATCCCTGGTCCAGCGTTGAGTCTCTCAAAATTTATTTCTTGCGCCTGTTGATACAGAGTATTGTAAATAAATTTTGAAGGACCAAGGTGGAGGACCAACATCAGTAGTGGAATCCTGTAATAATTTGGCACTGTTAGGGACTCGTTTGTGTCTCGATTTTGCTACTGAACCACGCTTCTTAGAGGTATATATGTGAATTGGGAGATCTGCCAGGACCGTATCCTGAGTATTTCTCGGTGCGAGTTTTTGACAGCTAGCACTTGGGTTTGTGACGAATATCTTCCGTTGTGGCTGGTATTCTACTTCTGATTCACGACCTTTGTTCCTATTATCTATTATTGCAGTTCTATTAAAGAGAGATGTTTCATTAATTAGCCCGCAGACTTTCTTCATTTGTTCCCTATGTGAATGTGTGTGTGTGTATTGCTGTAGCAGATGTTCTGTTAGGTCAATATCTAATGGATCTCTTGGATCTGTATGTCCTAAAATAATATCGTATGGCCTACATTTCGTGAAACTGTGGACTGAGCTGTTATACTCTATCAAGGCATATGGCATTAGGTTAGTGACAGATTCGTCCCGATGCTGTAGTTTTAGGATGTGCAAATTTTCTAGCAAAATTAGGTGAAATCTCTCGATGTTGCCTTTATCATTTGGCGCATGAGCCAATGTTTTATGATGAGTTATTTTATGTGTTTTACAGAACTTCGAAAACATTTGGTTCGTGAATTTTGTACCTTGATCGGTTATAATGGTGAGTGGCAAGCCGTGATGAGTGCTGAATGTTAGTAGTGCTTGTATGACGCTTAGTGCAGTATCATCTTTAAGGTTATATGCCTTTCCGTACTTAGAAAATATATCTATAAGAGTCATATAGGTACTTTTCATTTTGTGCTGTAAATAAGTCCCTATGGACAACTTCGAACGGTTTTGTGGCCGGTGAAACTAAATTGAACATGGGTCTGACAGAGTTCTTATCGTATTTTGCCTGGCCACATATGGTACAGTCGTTGATATATTTAGAGATGTGCTCCCTCATGTTTGGCCAGTAATACCTACAATATAAGGCCAAGTAAAACTCGTTAATAACACGATGGTTGATTTTCCCATAGTGGTAATGACGGATGATTTTCTATTGTCTAAGGTACTCCTTGACATTTCCGATTTGCGTTTGGGCTATTACTAGATTCATGGCTGAATTCCTAAATTCCTGTAGAATGGGCACAATTTTGTACATGCCTAAAGGCGAATTTATTAAGAAGGCTGTTTTAATTTTAGGATTAATTTATTCTTTTATTGAATTAACTAAGTCTTCCTCTAAGTTCGACTCGGATAGCTGGACAGATGTTCGGTGGTGAGTGTCGAAAGGTTTAGTCTCAGTCGGTCGTCTTTTAATATCTCCTACAATGGTCAAACATAATTGACGGTGGAATTTGCTGAGTGGATTGTCAACAATAAGTATCTCTAGTATAGAGTTTTCAGTGTCGGTGTGTGCGGTGAGAGCATTTGAGTTATCTAAAGTTGGGGGTTTGTCAGTTGGATTGGCTATCATTGAGTTAGTCTCCTCATTGTTTAACTCGATGCAGGATAGGGCGTCGGCGTTAGTGTTGTTTTTGCCCTTTTTATAAATGACTGTAAAATCGTACTCGCTTAATTTTAGCCGCCATCCAGTTAACCTTGAGTTTGGTTCTATATACAAATCGCGCTTAGCTTTAATAGTCGTAGTCACCGTTTCATGAAGTGTAATAAGTATAATGTATAATAATAATGTATGTATAATATGTCATGATAGTGCTGAATAAGGTTTGGCACCCATCATAAAGTTCTTGCGGCATATCATTACCCTGTGTCTGCAATGAGAGGTCATTATAGAGGGTGGTTTCATCCCTACGATCAGCGAAATTATTTATTAACACGGTTCTAATGCCATTCCAGTTCTCGGGGATACCGTTAGAGTTAACAGTTCGAGCAGCATTGCCGGTTATTTTATTTAATATGCCACTAATCAAGGATAAATGATTTAATTCATACTCAGGACCCTCAAGTACATAAGCATTCACTAACTTATCACAAATTCTAATGAATCGAGTCAAGATATGGGGGTTCCCATCAAATTCCGGGATCAGCCGGATGGCCTTCAAAATGCCTTCGGGGTCGTGTGCAATTATGTTATCTATATCTATGTTCCTATTACTATCCACTAAATCTTCCCGTCTCAACTGTCTATAAGAAACAGTCTTGTGGGTCCCTAAATTCCTAGGGTAAAAATCTTGAAATAAAGTATCAAGGGTTAAGGGTAAGGGAAAGCGACACTAGAAAGTTTCTCGTGCACTTAATTGTACATCTCGGCTTCTCCTGAGCAGTATCAATATCTGGATCTCCGCAGCTCTTCGGCGATTCGGGATACTCGTTAGAGGTGCTTAAGACCACCCGGGCGGCCGGCCTAATTTTGGATATTCGGGAATTTATATCGCGAACCGGCACGCAAGTATCCTACCGACTGCGTCAATTATGTTAATTAAGTTTCTTAAAATGATTTAATTAAAAGAAGATTACAAACTTTACTTAAAATTAGAATAAAAATCTAGTGTCCAGATTCGAAGCAAGAATCGGAATGGATGAGCTTCATGGTCACGTAGGCCACCGCGCCGCGCGTTGCTTACACGTGCCGCACCGTCAGCGTTTCCGTCATATCGTTGTATGTGTGTTATGATGGTACATTTCCGCCGTTAATGCACCCTTAGCGATATAGGTATAAGGCCTGTGCGCGACTGTCAGCGGTACAGGTATAAGGCCGGCGCGTAACACGTCTGAAACTTATCCACAATACTTTGTCGATTTGTTGCAATCTACGATAAGGAAAAATACATTTACTAAAGTAATACCAATAAAATATAGTAATATTAAACCATGGATTACGCCCGGACTTGTTTGCTGTATCAGACATAGAGATAAACTTCACCGGAAATCGAAAAATGCATTGGATAATGAACTACTATCAATTACTTACAAAAGATATAGGAATTTCTGTAATAATCGGTTGAAAAAGCTAAAAACCCAATATGATCAAAGTCAACTACAGAAAGCAGATAAAAACACTAAACTTATATGGAAATTCTAAACTAACACTATTAGGTCAAAAAATCCCGAACCAGCGCTTGATCTTTTATCTTCTGAGCTAACCCCTACCGAAGCAGCAAATAAAGCTAACAACTTCTTCATTAACGTAGGAAAAAACTTAGCTGAAAATCTGTATTATATAATAGTTATTTTTCCATTCAAAGCCAAACTCTATGGTACAACACGAAACTCTATGGTCTTATTAGATACTGATGTTAATGAGGTAGTAAGTATATAGATGGATTAAAAGAAATTTGTGCCGTAGGATGTGGCGACATACCTAACAGCATACACAAAAGATTTAAATGCGTGATTGCCCCTCCCTTGACTCACATTTTTCATTTATGTTTAACAAAAGGAATATTTCCTAAATTGCTTAAAAAGCCATAGTCACCCCCGTGTCTAAAGCTGGAGACAAAAATTGTGTAAATAATTACAGGCCAATTTCAGATTTTGGAAAAAAATATAAACAGTAGATTAGTAAAATATCTTGAAAGTAATAAATAATGAATAAATCCTTGGCAAGGTCTAAAAATATCCCTATGGTGTGCATGCCGTTATCCAGGTTTGTGCTTATAAAATTAGTTAGATGGTGAACAGCTTGGTTTGTTGATGTTTTAGGCCTAAAACCAAATTGATGATCAGAGAGTAATTTGGTTTTAGGCCTAAAACATCAACAAACCAAGCTGTTCACCATCTTAGTTGTTCAAAATTAGTTAGATGGTGAACAGCTTGGTTTGTTGATGTTTTAGGTCTAAAACCAAATTGATGATCAGAGAGTAATTTGGTTTTAGGCCTAAAACATCAACAAACCAAGCTGTTCACCATCTAACTAATTTTATAAGCACAAGCCTGGATAACGGCATGCACACCATAGGGATATTTTTAGACTTTGCCAAGGATTTTGACACAATTTCTTGTACTTTGCTTTTGTACAAGCTGGAAATGCTGGGAATAAGGGGAGTACAATTGCAACCATTAACTGATTACCTTAGCGACCAGTGTGTAAAAATAGGTCAGTACATGAGTTCTGATCTTGAAAATAGCTGTTATGGAATCCCACAAGGCAGTATTTTGGGTACTACTTTTAATTTATATAAATGACCTGTGCAATTTGACACTTCAAAAGGGTATAATTATGTTATATGCGGATGACACAGCTCTACTGTTTGCAGCTAAATCAAAGGATGAGGTCTTTGAAGTAGCACAGAATGGGTTTAATACTGTGTCTAATTGGCTCCATAAAAATTTCTTAACATTAAGTACAGATAAAACCAAGTACCTATTATTTACAATGAGAAACACTAATCCAACGCTTACTAATCCAAAAATTCAAGCGCATAACAATATTGTAATTTACATTATGCTGACATTGCATGCACTTGTCCCACTTTAGCTAAAACCGACCATATTAAATATCTAGGCATTACAATTGACACAAACCTGAATTTCCGCAAACATATCGATTTATTATGCACCAGAGTGCGTAAACAAATATACTGTATACACTGCTGAATGGGTCGTACACACCTTGGGTGATAGCTTGAATAATAAGTCACGGATAGTCAAAGATGATGGTTTATTGAATATATTTAACTACCACGTAACTAATGCTATACCTATGAATGTTGTGTGAATGAGTACAGCTTATTATGAACGCTGATTGTGTACTGTCGCGTTGCACTATAATTTGTGGAAAGTGGCGGAAAAGTGCTGATGTATGCAATGCGCGCGTGCCATGTACGATACATGACTCGTACATATAGATTTAAAAAAATTACGTAGCATTGCCGACTTTAAATTAATTAGACACGTTTATTTTGTTTTGTGTCAATCTATTATTACCTACTGCATAACGTCCTGGGATGGTGCCGCTAAATCAATTATACTGCACCTAAAACGCGCCCAAAGAGTAGTTTTAAAGGTTGCTACTTTTCGTCCATTTAGATTTCCTACACACCAGCTTTATATGGCATGTAAAGTGCTAACAGTACGTCAATTATTTGTTTTGAATGTAGTTTTATTAACACACTGAACTTTATTTTAACCCAGTCAGTACCTTCAGATAGGAGAAGAAAAGATTTGGTTTGTGCTAACTCTCAGACTAAACATGCTTTTACTAATCGATTTTATTTACTTTTAGGACCCTACTTGTATAACCAGTTTAACAGAGTGCTAAAGATTTATAGTTTAAGTTATAATAGGTGTAACTTACTTGTACAGGAATATTTGACAAAACTCAATTATATAGACACGGAAACGCAACAAATGAGCAAATGACAACGCAAAGTACATTATACAAAACTAAATTGAAATATAACCTATGTATATTAAGTACTAATAACAGTAACAAAAATATATTAACTTTAACAGAACAATATTTTCAAGAAAATTATCAAATATGTCACTATCTAACACCAAATATTAGTATTATGCATCTTCTATAGAATATAAAGACAAATCTCAAAAATTACACAAATAATTATTTCTGTATAATAATGATCGGCGAGGAAGATTTTAAAACTACAAAATGCTACTTTGATATAATTACATACATGAGAAACGCATTACAGGATATAAAGAACACAAACATAATTATTACTTTGCCTACATACAAATGTAACAATAACTATAATCTATACATATAATAAAATCGTAGCGAAGTCAAAACTGTACATTGAATATTTTTGAAAAAAAGTAATTGCTACGAGGTCTAGGATCGATTCTAATGCCGAAAATATTTTTTTTAGAATTTTTGTCTGTTTGTCTGTATGTATGTTCCAGCATGGCGCAAATTCTACCGGACAGATTCTGTTAAAATTTTGCATAGATATTCCCTGTGTGTCTGGTCAAACTATAGGGTATAAACTATCACGCTATTTACTATAGGGGACGAGCAATATTACATTATGTTGTATTTTTATGTTCTAGCATGACGCAAATTCTACCGGATAGATTCTGTTAAAATTTTGCATAGGTGTTCCCTATAAGTCTGGTCAAACTATAGGGTATAAACTATCACGCTATTTACTATGGGGGACGAGCAATATTATATTATGTTCGTATTTTTGGAAAAAAACGCGACAAAATTTTAGGATATTGTAGATGGTTATCGTTTAACCTTAATAAATGATTATCATCACGCTATACCTTTATGGAACTAAGCAGTCAATCATGAAATATATAGGAACGGCTATTTTAGACAAGTTTCAACAAAGCAATTAGCTCAACGGTTGGGCGGTTGCTTTGCAAACATGGGGTTGTAAGTTCGATTCCCACCTACGGTTTTTTTTTCTTTTTTTTCACATTTTGTTATACGATTATTATTTTTTTTGATTATGTACCTATTATGTATATAATTAAGATTATGTATATAATCTATAGATATAATAAAATCGTAGCGAAGTTAATTTTTTTTAAAGAAAGTTATTGCTACGAGGTCTGGGATCGATTCTTATGCGGAAAATAAAGTTTTTAGAATGTTTGTCTGTACCAACTGTAGGGCATAAACTATCACGCTATTTGCTATGGGGGAAGAGCAATATTACATCATGTTCGTATTTTTCTCTGCAAATTGTAAAAGGACGCGCCAAAAGGTTGGGATATTGTAGATAGGTAGTTACCGATTTAACTTTTTAAATGATTATCATCACGCTACCTTTTATATAGGAACGGCTATTTTAGCTAACTTTCAACAAAGCGAATAAGTAAGCGGTTGGACGAATGATTTGAAGTCCTGAGGGCCTACCACCAGCTTAAAAGCAGTATTATTTTTATTTACTTTAGTTTACTTCAGTGTGGGAAGGAGATGAAGCTCTACAGGATGTATAGCTCCATCTCTTTCTCCCACTGAAGTAACATTAAAATAATACTGCTTTCTGAGCTGGTGGTAGGCCGCCTGAGGTAGTAAGTTCAATTTACATCTGTTTTTTTAAACTCTTTTTGTAAAACGATTTTTTTTTTGGATTGTGTATGTAATAGTTCATAGAATGTATTAATTTACATAAAATGAAAAACTTCGTAAGCTATGGGAAACTACTAAGTTACAAGTCCTTTACAGTCACAAAACATTCAAGGTTGTATTCTGATCATTTTAGAGCAAAAGACTGTAGGAATAAAATGTTTTTTTACAGATTTTGACAGCAGATTTGTCCAAGCGATTTTAAAATATGTATGTGTGTGGATCTTCTGGAATCGCTGCCACACTGCTTCCTGGTGGCAAAACAGCGCACGTCATGTTTAAGATTCCTATCGATTTAGAGAGCAACGAAATGCCTGTTTGTGGGGTGTCACGCAACAGTAACAAGGAATGTGTGCTTAGGGGATTGCGCTTTGTCGTATGGGATGAATGCATTATGGTAAAAAGGAAAGCAGTGGAAACTGTAAACAGAACCCTGCAGGACATCCGCAGAAACCAAGATATGATGGGTGGTGTCACAGTTTTGACAAAAAAAGTGAATACTTCGTTGAAAAGGTCGACTCTATGGTCGAGAGTTCATAAACTGCGCTTGACCATCATCATACGAGCTCGGCTTGGCGGTAATTCAAATGCTCAAGTATTCTCCGATGTTCTTCTAAAAGTTGGTGAAAGCACTCTATCAGAGACTCTTGGTAGAGTAGATCCCACTTTAGAAGATCTTATTCGTCTGATATACGAGGATATCAGTCAAATACCGTACCAAGAGAATTCTTAGGCGTGTTTCCGTTTTAACTCCGAAGATGATCAAGCTGCAGCGATCAACCACAGTATTCTCTCACAAATTGAAGGGAGTGGAGTAATATACACCTCCATTAATATTGATGTGGAGGAAGATGATGTCAAATATCACCCCGTAGAATTTCTCAATTCACAAATGGCAAGTGGACTTCCGGTTGTATATCTGTGTAACGGAAACCAGCTCAAAGTCATGTCTTTGCAGAGAAACGTCATCGAGGTGGAAATTCTAACAGGTTGTGGCGATGGTGAGACAGTGTTTATAGCGCGTATAAAGTACAAATTCCCCAAAATTACCAGTTAAAGCGCGTGCTGTTCTCTGGGAGTGTATGCTTTGCGATCAACAAGTCACAGGGGCCGACACTGAAGGCTGAAGGCTGCGGGTGTCGACCTCACGATAAGCTGCTTCTCACACGGACAACTGTTACGTCGCTTGCTCCCGAGTCACCATTCCTGACTCTCTGTATATTTTGGCTGCTGAGGATAAAACTACAAACGTAGTATACAGGGAAGTTTTATAAAAATATGGCTATTATTGTAGTATATTGTGATGTTTTACGATTTCCATGCGAACGAAGTCGCGGGCAGAAGCTAGTACTTTATATAACTCAAGACTGGAGACGTTCAACAACATGCTATATATCGTCGGTCCAGTGGTCAAGTAGCCAATCTGCAAAAACCTCTTTTTTCAGGAGAGCAAAAAGAAGATTGAAATTTGTCCTGTAAATCGAAATCTTAACGTATCTTTCTGAAATTTTAAATTTAGTATCAAAAAATAAATATCTTAAAGTGTATAATAAATTAAATATGTATTTATTATTATTTATGTAAATAAAGCAGATTGGCGACTTTACCGTGGTCACTTTACATTTCAATAATTTATTATTTTGCTTTAAAGTAGCCTATATGGTAATTAGTCTAGTTTACCATGGATATTATTTACTATATAAAATGAGCTGGATGATGGTAAGTGGCCAAACTGCACTACAACAGTGACAATATTCATGATATTTGAAGGAAATTGTAGATATTTAGGTTGGTAGTATAAGATAGTAAGTGGTTTATTGTATGACACAGAAAATAAAACGAAACATTTGTGAAAAAATATTTATTTTAGAACAAGAAATTGAGAGAAAATTAAATATAAAACGTTCTTCGTAATATTCTTATTGAAAAACGTAATAAAGAATTATATAAAATGTAGTAACATGAATTGTAAGTATTCTATAGAATCTTATAACTAAAAAAGGGTTATTCGCTGCCCTCTGCGGCATCAGGCTCTGGAAGAGCGTCTCTTGTAGTTTCCGAATAAGGAAGATTAGCATAAAAGCTATGGTACATTTTTGGTATTTGTAAATCCGTGCATAACTTCATGAGATCTTGTTTCTTTTTTGAAGAGATCTTAAATCTTTCTGAATACGCAGGTACCGGATATGGAATCACTTTGCCTCTTCTTTTTTTTAAATTCATTTCTATAAAAGATTCATTTTTATCGAAACTTGTTTTTAAAAAGATCGTACCAGGCATTTCTTTTCTGTATTGTAACCAAACGGCATCATTTATTCCATATTTTTCTTGTGAGGTTGAGGGTTTGCTATGAAATTGGTTTGTCATTCCAAAATCCTTAAAATCGTCGTGCTGTAATGACGTAACGGAAAAGGGTCGCGGGTTAGTTCTAGCTAGCCGAACTATGTGAGTCCAACCATCTGGAGTATATACTGGTATATTTTTAGATTTCTTTTCAATTTTTGAGTGGATAGAGTCACACTCCATGTGTGTATGGCCACTTTCAAAAAACTTGTGATCGATTACCTGCAAACTAGCATGTTGTTGAAGAGTTGATAAACACATGGAGGTAAAATGATAATTTTTTTGCTGACCTCCACAGCCATCCGACATTATTCTAGCGTGTTTAATGTTATGATGTGCCATAATGTACGTATGAATGCAGGTTGATATTTCAATACTACCGCGCTTCCCTTCCGTCTCATCCCACATATAACAGTCTACGTCTTGATTTCCCAAATTGTAGATAGTCAAATTGTACACCGCTAACTTACGCACATAAAAGAAAGGCCCAGCTGCTCCTTTGGGGGTATTGAGAACAGCTTCCAAATCAAAATTAAAAGAGAGTGTTTTGTCATCACTTTGAGCTATCTCTTTATCTTCATCTCTACATTGTCTTGCTGCACTTTTTCTAGCTAAATGTAATGTATGAGTATCTTGATGTTTGCTCTTTTCATCGTCATTCATTTCCTTAAACGCTAAACACTGTTTGCATAGGTCTTTCTTGGGTTTGTGGAAACTTAATTTATAAGTTTTAAAGATTGAGCGATATTTTTCAAATGATACCCCTTTAGTTGATTTAGTAGCACATAGCTTCTGGTATTCTCTATGCATTATTGTTATATTAAGAGATGGATCTAAATATCTTACAGAACTATCACGACGGCAATAATGCGACTCAATGGCTGGGAAAGACTGAATCTGGTCGTGAATAAATTGCTCTTCAGATGGTATTAATTTATTAGGCGGAGCTTTTTTGCCTCTATTTTCTGGTAGTAAAAGACCTTGAGGATTCATTTTTTTAAAAGCACCTTTTACAAATGCACCCGTAATATTTAAGGTTTCTAAGAAGAACTCTTTGCATACAATTTTCTTTTCGTTGGCTACAGTCAGTGAGTAACTGAGAGTGAATTCTCTCCGTGAAGGTGTTTGGATGGTTTCCCGTTTTTTTTTACTCTTTATCACGTGATTTACGACAAAATATCGTTGTTCTTGTAGACTTGATAGGTTTCGAAATTTAGTGTAGATTTTAAGTCGCTCATCTTCGGGAACTAAAGATATACATTTATGTTTAGGTAGAAGTAAACACTTAGCTGGTTTAAGGGGTCTGGCTTGAATCACTTTACCTTTTTTAGTCAAATACTGTTCACCCCTCAATCGCTTTCGTTTTTCGACATTTATTTTCCATGTGTTAGGATCTCTGATTTTTCTTTTTTTTAAATTAACCGTAGCTTCTTCTAAATTATCCGACGGCACTAAAACTGGAATGTCTTCATTTTCCGCAATCAAGTTGCCGGAAATTTCAGTTAATATCGACGGAGAATTGCTACGTTTATTTTTAACAGGAGGTTTATTTAATTTACTTCTTTGGCTATTTTCACGCGCATCTGAGTCGTCATCGGTAGTACTGTTATTAGAATCTGTTACATAATTGGGATCAACTACGGAGTCGTCGCTATCTTGTTCTATTCCAATTAACATGTTAAATACTTTAGTAGTTGCAGGAGACATATCAGGCACAGGGGATGATAATGGAGAAGCTTGTTCGTAGTCAGTTCTGTTTTCAGTAGCATAAAAGTTTTCAAGCGGCGGAGATAAAAAATCGGATCCTTCAACAATTCTTTCGGCTATTACTAACTGAGACGCTTGCATAGGGGATAATTGAGAAATAGCTGGGGTTTTAATAGTTGTTTCACCTACTTCAAAAGGTTCTTTATAAACATTGTGTAAATAGGGTTCAATATCATTGGGTGTTCCTTTTGTATGGTGTATTACTTTAGGTGTCAAAGGTGAAAATGCGGGTGCTTCGATACTTATTTCACCAACCTCATAAACGTGCACACTTGTTATTGTTGTACTTATTGCATTACCACAGTTTGCTTCATTACGTGCGTATTTATTCGTCAAAGTTGTATAATTTTCAATTGCCTGACTATCACATTTCAAATGAGCTGTTGAAAGAAAACTTGCATGTTTAATTCTATTATTTAACATAAATTAACTTAAAAAAATAATATAAAACAACACTTACTTGATCGGGCTGCTTGTTCAGGACAATTTTCTGGACTTACAACTGGTGTATTTTCTATTATATCTGTAATGCAATGGCGTATCTGAGTTTGAGCTAAGAATATCCAGGTCAGGCTTGCAGCATTTAAAATACAAAAAATATATCAAGTCCTTCAAAAATGAGCATTATCATGCAATATTTTTACGAGTTATCATAAAATAAAATTACCACCTCCAAATTGTTAACATAGTGCATAATTAATCAATAAAGCATGCCGTGCAAGCCAAATCTCATTTCTTAGGATAAAAATAAATATAACATTCAGAACGATTGTCAAAACTTTAAAGATTTTCTAATTTACACTAATATAATTTTTAGGTTATAGGTTTTGTTAAGTTTACCTGAATCAGCACTTTCATTTTCACTGGAACTATCAATTACACCAGCATTTTTAAGAATTTGATGCACACGAGTGTATCGTCGCTTCATCTTAATTCAATTCACATGAAAGATTGAACTTGAAAGGAAAATAATGTGGCGCGCAGAGAAAGTTGAGAAGTTCAACTTTCAACGTCGGCGTCGCTGAGCAAATGGCGCGTATTTAGCATGTGACAGTCTACAGTAACCATAGAGTAAAGAGTTGTAACGTAGAGAAGTCCTAGCTTACTAAAATCGACAAAATGTTAGTATTTTCAGAAGATTGCTTATGATAATTTTAAAGGTCATGTATCCTTTTGCATTTAATTTATACAATTCATTTATAGGTTATCTGGAAGATATCGCTATTAGCAATAAGACCGCCATTGTAACCATAGATTAGCAATATTGTAAAACAGTTGTGTAACAATTTTGGTGTACAATAAAGTATATTCTATCTATCTATCTCGGTAAAAAGTTTAACGATTTAGTTAAATTTTATATTTATATTAGGTTTTTGTTTTTATATTTATTATATTTACGTTATATTACTTGTGCTATCAATTTCAAATTATTTTTTTATTATCTATATATGTATGTATTTAAAACATATTTAAGTATGTATTTAGTGGGTCAGTAATGTTACTAGATCAGAGTGAGAAAAAATTACTAACTGTTTAACGAACAAAAGTAAAGTATTCAATCTGCCACTTAGGCTGGTTGATCACTGTGAATTTTAGCATTACAATAAATTTGTACAAAGGTAAAGTATTCAATCTGCCACTTAGGCTAGTTGATCACTGTGAATTTTAGCATTACAATGAATTTGTACAAAGGTAAAGTATTCAATCTGCCACTTAGGCTGGTTGATCACTGTGAATTTTAGCATTACAATAAATTTGTACAAAGGTAAAGTATTCAATCTGCCACTTAGGCTGGTTGATCACTGTGAATTTTAGCATTACAATAAATTTGTACAAAGGTAAAGTATTCAATCTGCCACTTAGGCTAGTCGAGCATTGTGATATTTTTGAAAAACGAAAATTGCTTGACTTGGTCAACTAACCCATCGTCTCATAGGATAGTTTACTATTACACACATTGTATGGATTTGCACTTTGGCACCAGGAAGATTGTCCATATCTTGCACAATTTTAACGTTGCGTTTACCATATTTAACCACAATATGCATTAATAAAATACATTATTATTGACATATTTAACTCAAAAACGCCAAAATGGCAGATTGGCTACTTGACCACTGGACCGACGATATGGACAACATAACTCATCAATACTCATATATTCTGGACTCAAATTTGAACTTAAGCTATCACTATTCTACGTATACAAGTTCAGGAGCCTTAAAAGTCTACGCTATGGGAAATATTTTTCAGGACTTGTTCAAACTTCACTTGGAAATCTTAAAAGAAAATACGCTCGACACAACAAGTGAAACAAAAGAACTGTTTTTTCTCCAATAAATATATTAACATTTTACACCAGAATATTGCAAGTTTATTAAATAAAGCAAATGCTCTTACGGTATGCTTAAATGAGCTATCTGATAAAAAGAAAAATATTGATGTTATATGTATTACCGAGCATTTCATCATGAAGGGTTACGAAAAACAACTATCCATACCAAATTATAGTTTGGCTGCATGTTATAGCAGACAGGAAAAAAAGAGAGGTGGAGCATGTATTATTATTAACAACTATCACCAATGGAAGGAAAAACCTCAAGTAGCAAAATTGTCATCACCAGGTGTTTTTGAGTGTTGTGGTGTCGAGCTTATTATATGAAATTATAAGTCAATAGTCATATGTATCTATAGAGTACCAAATGCTAGGAATATAAATGATTGTTTTAATAAACTTGAAAAATTACTCGAACATGTATCCAACAGGTGTTCTAAAAATATTGTAATTGCAGGCAATTTTAACATCGACATTTTAAAACCAAATAATAATATGGTTACACTGGAGTATCTGCTACTAAATTTCAACTTAAAACTTGCTCTTAAATAGCCAACTCGAATGGCTAGCAAGACGTGCATAGACAATTTTGCGCATAATTTTAAAAGGACTACAAGTCTGACGTTTTGGAATTTGCATTGTCAGACCATACAGCACAGCTACTTCAGTGCCCAGTACCCAAAATATGTAGTATAAAATACTGGTATATGACTAGAAGGGATTATAGTAACGAAAATATAGAAAAATTTAAAAGTTGTGTAAACAGTCTCAATTTTTCGGAGATCTACCTTACTGACGATCCCAATGTAGCTTACGGTGAATTTATTAAGACATTTAAATTATTTTATGACTTATGCTTTCCATTCATAAAAATTAAAATCAACATATTAAATAAACCTAAATGGCTATCACATGGCGTTAAGTTGTGCAGTAAGAAAAAAAGAAAGCTTTTATGGCAATTCAGATTGAAACCTTACCGCGAAAATAAAAGGAAATTCTCTGCTTATTCTAAACTATATAATAAAATTATTAATCTTACACAAAAATCACAGAATAATTACAAAATACAACAATCTAAAAATAAGTCAAAGACCACCTGGCAAGTAATTAATCAGACAAAATACAATATCCCTAAACAACAAATTGAAAAACTTAAAGCTGGAAATCAAATTATAAACAAACCTTTAGATATTGCTAATGCTTTTAATGACTTTTTCGTAGACAAAATACGTCCAAAAATACATGCTGAATTTAAGCCAAAGGCATGCATGTCATCCGTAACACAAAAATCAATGTTTATGGTACCTAGCACACCACACGATATATATAAAATAATAATGTTCTTAAAAAATACTAGCAGTGTAGGTATTTATGGAATCGCTACAAAGATACTGAAGTCAGTGGCAGTACGACACACAGGGGATTCAGCTCGGGCGACAGTTTTAGATAACGGCGGCGCAAACAGACGTCGACGGCTTTGGCGATGCCCGATGTATTTGTCAGGAACGAATAGCCGACAGAAAAGATCATGTAGTTCGGGACTGTCAATGCGTCCTCTAAGAGTTTTGCAGGCTACTGTGAGCTGTAGAAAGCCTCGTCGAACCTCCAATGAGTTGAAGCCCAAAACTCCTAGGAGGTAATTAGTAGGGTACATGTAAGGAAAGAAGTGAAACGTCTTTTTATACAGAAATCTCAGGAAAGTTTTTTGTACCTTTTCCAGCGTTAACGTATGAGTCGCTGTGTAGGGATGCCAGATACAGGCACCAGCCTCAAGTTTGCTACGAACCAAAGTGGTGTACAGAAGCTTAACTACATTTGGGTTGTGAAAGTCACGCGCATTTCGCAAAACAAAACCCAAACGCCTAAAAGATTCCTTGGCAAGAGTGGAGACATGATCTCTAAATGTCAGACCAGTGTCAAAGGTCACGCCCAGGTCCCTTATCTTGGTGACACGACTTATTACTTCACCACCCAATCTGTAGTTATAGTGAAGTGGTTGACGTTTTCGACTGTACGTCATGACGTAACACTTACTTTTATTGAAAGAGAGTTTATTGACCATGCTCCACTCATATATAGCATCAATGTCCCTTTGTAGGAGAATGCAATCCGCAACCGTATCAATTTGAACTACTAGTTTTAAGTCGTCGGCGTAGAGCAAGCATTTAGCGAACCTAACCTTATTTATAAGATCATTGATCATGATAAGGAAAAGCAGTGGCCCAAGCACGGATCCCTGACTCACCCCTGAACGGGTATTATAAGGTTCAGACTCAAAGCAACCATGCCTAACAAATTGCCTGCGGCCTCGCAGATAGTCCGCAAAGAAGTTCAGAAACTCGGACGAGAAACCTGATGCTTCCAATTTCATTAAGAGCACGACATTGTCAACCCTATCAAACGCTTTGCGGAAATCGAAATAGAGGACATCCACTTGCCCCCCACTGTCAAAAACCCCAGAAATATAATCAACGTGAGTCATCAGATTCGAATTGACTGAGCGGCCTTGGCGAAAGCCGTGCTGGGCATCAGATAGAAACGCATTTATACATTTATAGATGTACGTGTGGAGTATGTGCTCGAAAACCTTTGCAAGAGTTGGCAGAACAGCAATAGGCCTGTGTTCCACCACTGATGATTTGTCACTGGTTTTTGGAATGGGAATAACACGCGAGATTTTCCATTGCTCAGGGTATACGCCGGACTGAAGGGCAAGATTAAAGATATGGCAGAGAGGAGTTGCCAGGATATCGTGGCATCCCTTGAGGATAAAAGCAGGGATGGAGTCAGGGCCGATCGAGCTATGAGGTTTAAGTTTAGCAATACCTTTAACTACGTCTTGTGGGGTCAACAGAGGGAGAGGGATGTTATTTCCTGAGTAGTAGGTCGGCCTGAGATTATTTGGGTTTATTGACGGCACGGTTGGCGCAGTGGTTAAGCGGCTGACTGCTGCGCTGCGTGTCGCGGGTTCGATTCCCGAACGGAACAAATATTTGTATGACCTACCAGTAGTTGTTCCGGGTCTGGCTGTTTGTGTATGTGAGTTTATATGTTTGTAATCGCACCCACGATACAGGAGAAATTCCTAGTGTGGGGCAACGTTTTTTTTAAAAAAAAAAAAGAAAAAGAATTCAGGAGAATCAATTAAAAACACGCTGGAAAAGTACTGAGCGAACGCTTCCGCAGCATTGATACCCGAGTAAACTATACCGTTGAGCACAACGTCAGGCTCGAAACCACCCTTCGATCGCAGGCTCGAGACATGGTGCCAGAACTGTCGTGGATTACTTCCTATGTTGTTCTCTACAGTACCACAGTGTGATTTATATGCCTCCTGAGTTCTGATTTTTAAATTCGAACGTAGAGCACTAAATTGAGCATACAGTGTGAGTCTTCATAATGTGCACATATCGAAATGAGGGAGTCTATGCTTAATTTTATCGACGGAAAAAATGGTAATTTTTTTTTTTAGTTTAAAAAAAAAAAAAAAAATTTACAAAAAATTTTTTTTAAAAAAAATTTTTTTTTGCTCTCTTTTTATTATTATCTTATTTATAAATTTTACAATTAAAAATTGAAGAAAAAAATACAGATTTTTACTAAAAAAACATGTTTATTTTCAATTGAGGGTAGTTTTTTTTTCAATTTTAATTTTATGTGGACGGCTACTTACTTTCAATCATTATGGAGTTTGTTTCATCGCGATAGCTGATTCAGTTTAAAAGTTACACAGTTTTGTTACAATTTTTTTTTTAATTTCATAAAAAGTATAAAAAACAATATTTAGATTTTTTAAATATTTTTTCTGTCGTTAAAATTAAGCATAGATTTCCTCATTTCGATATGTGCACATTATGAAGACTCACACTGTATATAAGGTTACAGCGAGAAAGTTTCCATTTATGATGCAATTTGTTCTTACGCTGAGTGTCTTTGACTAAATCTCTTGTAAACCAAACTGGATATCGTCTGTAGCCAGAAATTTTCCTCTTTTTTTTTGGGATACATGAATCGAAGAGATCATAAAATATTGTATAAAGCTGACTAGTAGCCGAGCGTGCATCCTGGCCGCACAGGAGATCCTGCCAAGGGACTGCACGAATTTGCTCATTTAAGTGTATGAAGTCTCCTTTGCTGAAGTTCCAGTCTCTACTTTGGTCAATGTTGCTAGGGTATAATATTTGCTTAACCTGATGTAGGTATTGACATTATTACGGCAATATCTAAGGGAGGATGATACATGTCGATAGGGACTAGGTCCGAGCCAACGACGTACTCGCAGCTTACTTCGGCGCCCTCCTGAACCAACACAACATCTAACTTACTCCCACGGATATTCATCACTTCATTCATCTCTGCCAGATTACAAAAGTTTAAAAAATAACAGTAATAATTGTTAACATTCACTGACGCACTTTTTAGGTTAAGGTCTCCTAAGATCATAACTCTTCCACTCAAGTTTGGAATAATACTCTCAACCTTACAAAACCACGTCATGTAGTCTTCATCAGTGGCAGAGGGTTTGATGTAGACAACACACACATACATATTTCGGCCATTCATTTGAATCCGCGCCCACAGGTCTTCACCGCAATCCGTTTCTAGGTCACATTGCCTGCTCATAGTAACGCCATCGCGTGCTGCTAGCAATACACCACCCCCCAGGGTCACTCTATCTCTACGTAGGATGCGCCAATCTCCGTCTGCCAATTCTGAGTCTTCCACTGAGTTATCTAGGTTTGTTTCTGTGACGGCTACTAAATCATGCTCAGATAACAACAAACTTGATCTCCATGTAAGTAACTTCGTTTTGAGACCACGGACATTTTGGTACAATACACGCAGGCAGTTGTTACGATGACTGAGGGTGGGTGGGCTGGTGGCAAGAATGTTAGTGGGATAATTGTTCGCTACTACGGGCACGAAAGTTCTGACGCCATGGTTTTATACAAATATCCTCTGCCCAATTATGAACCGCAGATACTTGATCGGCTAGTTTCGAGGGCACCCCCAACTTAAAAGATGCATAGTTGCCACGGGATTTAAGCGCTTCTACTGTGCAGATATCCGTTCCGCAGATGGCAAGAAGGTGCTCACGCACCTGGCTATCAGTGGTGCCCTGCTTTACATAAAAAAGGTGCAAGTATCTCCATCGTTCAGAAGCCTCTAACTTAGTGGTGCCAGGCGCAGCTGTCCCCCGCATAACATTACCAAGCGAGCGACGCGAACGCCTGTGTCGAACTTCAACCCAACCGTCATCATGCGTCTGCCCGTTCAAGTCCATACCACCCACAGAAACATTCGCGGTAGCAATAGCAGGAGCAGCAGACACTGGCAAAAGGATTTGGGGCTTAGGCCCTTATCCATTGACCAACCTTTAACTATGTTTGCTGATGATAGCACCATAACGATCCCTTGTAAAAATTCAATTATATATTTTTTATTTATTTAAGTTTTCATGCACAACATAACAGAATATATTTCCAAGGCGTTGTACAGAACAATATACAAACTAAAAATTACACACATAGCTACGTAAGTAGGTTATGTAAATTACAAAAAAAAAAACAAAATAAAACATGATACACGAGAAATAACAAAATTAACAAACAAAATAACACTCGTATTATATAAACAAACTGCAATCAAGAGGAAGAAAAAATTTTATAAAAAAAAATATATCTTTCATCCATCCTCTCACAAAAACTTAAACATTCACGACACACATCGATCCATCTCCCAGCAAACAAGTCACATTCCGGTGTTGATGTCAGAAGAGCATTGAGCATAGTAAGGGCCCGAACGAGGGGCGAGTTAGCTCGCGACACCGTGCGTGCTGATGGTACGGCTAGTAGCCAGTGACTTCGCGGCCTGAGTTGATGTTTGGGCAGAACAGGGACAAAAAGCCTTACTAACTGCTCCACTAGTTCCTGACAATCGGACTCACCCCGCATAATACGACAGGCAGTGATAAGCAGCATATGAAAATGACATAAATAATTCTCTTGACTGTATAATTAAATGGCTAGACAAAAATAATTTGAATATTTTAAGTAAGACAAAGATAATGCACTTTAGACAACGTACGCCCGTCGTAACTAATTTTGACATACATTACAAAAATTATAATATTGACGAAGCAAGTGATACTAAATTTCTGGGATTACAGATAGATTACAACTTAAATTGGAAAGGACATATAGATAAATTGTGTAAAAAATTAAGTTCATCTGCATATGCTTTATATAGATTATCCTCCATAGCAGATACCAAAACACTTCTTACAGCTTACCACGGTACAGTTTAATCTCAAATGCGCTACGGTGTCATTTTTTGGGCGAACTCAACGGATAAAGATACAGTTTTTAAGGCCCAAAAAAGTTGTCTCCGGTCAATGTTTAAACTTAAAACTACAGACAGTTGCAAGCCTTATTTTAAGCAGTACAATATCTTGACACTGCCTTGTCTATATATTTTCGAAGTAGCTATGTTTGTCAAACAAAATCCAAGTCGTTTTGAATGTTTAGCTGATGTATTTTCAAGAAATAGGCGTGACAATACTAAATTACGTCAATTGCCGTGTCAAACTACTTTGGTGCGCAAAAGTGTATACTGTATGGCTCCAATTATTTACAATAAATTACCAAGTGGTTGAAAAGACTTGACAACAGTGCTGTTTAAGAGTAGACTACGTAATTTTTTAAAGGATAAGGCGTACTACAGTGTGACTGAGTTTTTATCAGAGAAATTCTTTTGCTGAAATGTTGCTCCCATATGGTAATATTCTAATAATTATTTCATATTGACATTTTTATTATTTTTATTTAATTTATTATTTTAGACGAGAATGTGACTAAATACCTATCTGTTTATGTGCCGTCTTAATTTATTGACATTTTATTATTATTGGGATGAAATTGTGACATGTACCTTGACTTTTTATTTTGTTAATGTTACATTTGATTACTTATCTATTTACCTAAACAATTTTGTATGCCTTCTGGCGGGACGTAGTATGGACCGATATTTATTTGTAACAGCTGTATAATCTTTTACCCTATGTTCACAAAATTAATAAATGAATTTGAAAAACTACCAGAAATTTTAAGATAAAATTTATATCTACATACTCTATCTTAAGTCTATACTCTATATTAAGTGTCTTCCTTTACCAAATTAATAATACTTTGTCTACTTTAATATTATTCGTTATTTTATTTAAACATAATATATCTTACATAATCTAGTTTTAAAATAATATACCCAAATAGTTATTGTTTAAGTAATTGAAAATATTATGTCTTCTTTTTAATTTAGCTTCTATTATATGTATTGTTGTCTTCTTTTTAAATGTTTGATGTAAATTGATGGCCTGAAACACAGGTTTTCATAAACCTAGATCAGGCTAGTCTACATTACAGTTAGAATTAAATTTTCCTCGATTGTAATTAATCTAAATCATAATTTTACTTTATACTTGAATAAATTTTATTTTATTTTATTTTTTAGTATTTGTTATTATAGCAGCAACAGAAATACATCATCTGTGAATACTTCAACTGTCTAACTATCATGATTCATGAGATACAGCCTGGTGACAGACGGACAGACAGACAGACGGACGGACAGCGGAGTCTTAGTAATAGGGTCCCGTTTTAACCTTTGGGTACGGAACCCAAAAAATGAGGCAATAAATAAAACCCATTGTATCCCGTCTGAAAGTCTTGTTTTTATGTGAACGTTGGTCAGTTGATGCGAATAAATCGTTTCAGAAGAAAATGTGAGTATCATATGTGTTGAAATAATTTTGAACTTGTTAAAAAAAAAAATTAGCGATGGCGATCGGTACCATAGCATTCTGTCTGACTGAAAACTGTTTGACATAATGAAAAAGGTTGTTCAGATGTATGTACACAAAAATTATATCAGGCAAATTTAGTGTCTCACGTTACTAATCAGTCAAAGTCAAATCTTTTATTTCAAATAGACCCATGTATGGCATTTTTGAACGTCAAAATTTACAAAATAATAAAATTGATTCGAGGCGCCCCTTCCAAAAGGTAGTTTTCGTATGGAGAAGAATGAGCAAGAAACTCCACCGTTACTCTTTTAAAATTTAATAGTTTGTTTCAGTATTTACGTACATTAGTTAAATCAGGGCTGTCCAAACTATATATCTATGCGGGCTAATTTTTACTACAAAAGCTGGAGGGCCGTAGAACTTATACCAAACATTGATTATATGTTTTGACAAAGAATTCTATTATCCACACTATTTATGTCTAAAACTATTTTCTGATTAAAACATGAATCGCGGGCCGCATGAAAACAAGCCGTGGGCCGCAGGCGGCCCTTGGGCCGTTATCTGGACAGCCCTCAGTTTAAAATTATATGTGAAGACGATGCACCTAGAATAAAATTACTATACCACAACAGGTAAAAAAAATTAAAAATGAAACAACGACAGATAATATGTGATAGATCCATGGTGCTTGAATGTTTTCAAACATTGTAAAAGTAGAAATTTTTCCAAATATTTTATAATTAAGTCAGTGTGTGAGCAAGTAATCACAGAATGTAAAATCAATGTCATATGTCATATAACACAAATAATAAATCTTACAATTAAATTAGCAACCTGTTTGATTTTGCCTTGATTCTAAATTGTCCTATGGAGCAGGACCAAGCACACTTATCTTGAATATAATACTCTAATTTGTAATATGCTTGTGTACGAAACCGTACGTTATCGTGCATTCTGCACACACAGCATTTGTACCTATTATTGCAAATAATATGTAAAAGTATATTTCAATAAATCAGTGTTTAACGGGCATTTAAAGTGGTCGTTTTTATTTCATCATCCCAATAGAATCACCGCGTCATCAAGTGTCTTTCGAAAATTACAGGACCTCGTCGCGGTACTTTGACTTAGCGCGCGTACTGGTCAGAGGCACGGTTCAGACTGAAGGTTCTGTGATCAAACCAGTGTGGACTCATTCGGTGAACTTCATCCTTGACTTAAACTTGACTCAAATATGGCTTAGGTCAACAGCACGTTCGTGAAAAGTATATCACGGCGTGACATCAACATTATCGGGCTCTGTGGAGCTCATCATCGGGAGGCGCGAGGGTTCAGCGTCCGCTATCAACCTCTTTGGGAGCAGTATCTGGTGCAGACAGCTACGTTTATCATTATATAACCAATTAAGACTGTTCCTTTACCTACATCATGGAAGCTCTTTTTGCCCGTCAACCTGAAATCATCACCAATTTTACTACACTAAAGGTGAACTTCAACAAGGACTCGGATTTTCGCAAAAATGCCGAATATTTGAGGAAATGGTTAGAGACGTTAGACAATCTCTGGGGAGAGTTCGATCAAAATCACCAAAAATATTTGAACATAAAAATGTGGCGGTTGAGTATTTCCTTGACAACACATATCAAAATCTACTCGTAACCTTATATCATCTTACGGCAAATTATTAAGATCTACTCAACCAGATGGAAAGTTAGACTAATTGTTAGCATTGCAACGCACTATTTTTAGGGATTTTAATCGGCTAATCAAGGGCATCAAAATTGTTCAAATATCAGATAAAGTTCCCATTTATCGATTTTGAAGACGAGCTCAAAAACGTTCAAGCCAAGTGGATAATTATTGATGCTCAACATTTGCAAATCGATCATTAACTTGCTGGGGGAGATAATTATATACTACTGCTGTGAATTTTTTCACATTTCCAAAACCAGCCATTTAGCTGGTAGGGGGGGGGGGGGGACACCTGACTCTAACAAACAATACAACTTTTAAAGCTTAATATTTTGCAAACGGATCCCTGAATGCAAAAATGGTTTTCACACATTCACAATATTTTTAAACGACCTTTCCAACGACACCCCATACTATGAGATAGACGACAAAAAAAATTTACAGCTTTATAGTACGAGTCTCTGAGCTAAGCTGCAGACAGAGAAAAATACTTTAGATACACGTAGCTCGGTTCCTCCGGGATACATTTTGATGGTGTCATAATAAAAAAGATTCAGTGTTATTTACTCTTTTAGGTAAGTCACACTTAGTGGCTGGCGGAACTGGGACCATTATCGCCTACCATCCTTTCGTGCATTGTAATAATGGAACATAGTTTAATTATTATTATGTAAAATTTATAAGTTTCAAACGCTTCATTTGACAGAGTGACATAATCACAATATAGGTAATACGGGCTGGTATCCGCAACTCCACGTCAAAGCGCGTATTTTGCGTACGGGTGGGAAAATCGATTATTCGATCCACCCCAGCTCCTCAAAGAAGGCCAGCAACGCCTTGGTGTCACTGACAATATCACGTAGGGTACCTGGGTTACCGAAGTACTTGGCCCTGTATGTGGCGACCACCGGGCAGTTTAACAGCACATGAGTTGCTGTCTCGTCGTCCTCCATGCAGGCTCTGCATAGCGGACTGTCTGTGACTCCTATGACAAAGAGGTGTTTATTAAATGACCCATGGCCAGTTACAGCGACTGTAACTGTACGCAGCTGCTGTTTCGTTAGTCGGAGAACCTGTTTCGTGAGGCGGCCATCAATCATAGGGAGTGCTTGTTTGGCCTGCCTGCATTCACCGTGGTCCAACCAAAGTTTGTGATGTTGATCCCTGGTTCTTTTCCTTACCAGAGTGCGTAGGTACCCGAAGGGGAGTGGCGCAATGGGTTCAGGTCCCACTGGTGCCATGCTCGACCCCCTTCTGGCAAGTTCGTCGGCTGCGTCATTGCCCCGCGAACCGCTGTGTCCCTTGATCCATTGAATGGTTATATTATTGAGGCTACCCACCTGGTTAAGGCGCTGGTGACACTCGTATATCAGCCCAGAGTCAACAGTGTGACTGTTTAGCGCTAGCAGAACAGCCATACTGTCTGAGAGTATACGTATCGAGTGGTCTTTAACTTCCCTGGCCATGATGGCTGAAGCGGCAAGAGATACACCCATGCATTCGGCCTGGAACACTGTGTTATGGACTCTCAATGGTGTGGCTATGTGTATGTTGAAGTCCTCCGAGAAGATTCCAGCACCTGTGCCACTACCTGTTTTAGATCCGTCGGTAAAGATACGTGGCTCTGCAGGGCGCAAACCCTCGCATCGGCGATCCTCGTGAAGTTGAATCCTGTATTTTTTATCGAAGATAAATTGTTTGGGTACCCGGTCATTTATGGCTTTCGTAATAGGGAACTCATTATTGAGTCCCTCAAGCAGCGCGGTGTGTTGTGTCTCTCTCTTACTCCAGAGATTAATTGCATTAAGACGTACCGCTGCCATTGTCGCTTCCTGCTGTATGAACAGGTGGAGCGGGGGTAGTCCCAGCATGGCTTCGATGGCTGCAGTCGGAGTAGTCCTCATGCAGCCCGTGGTCGCCACGCAGGCAAGCCTTTGCGTGCGTTGTAGTTTGTTAGAAGCTGTAACCAGCTGAGTTCGGGGCCACCAGACCACAGCCCCATAAGTGATCATGGGGCGGATCACTGCTGTGTGCAGCCACAGAATAATTCTGGGGGATAGGCCCCACTTCTTACCTATCATTCTCCTGCACTGCCAGAAGGTGATGCAGGCCCTGTTTAGCTTGTTGTCTATACGACTACTCCAGTTTAACTTACTGTCTAGAATGACCCCGAGGTATTTGACCTCGTTAGCCAACTGAAGTTCTGTATCGAACAGTTTGGGTAGGCGGTAAGGGCCTAATGCTCGTTTTTGGGTAAACATAACTAGTTCAGTTTTAGTGGGGTTCACTGATAGTTCAAATTCCCTGCACCAATTTTCTACGATACCTAGTGCTTGCTGGGTGAGGTTGCAGATCGTTCCCGTCACCTTGCCCGAGACAAGGATTGCAAGGTCATCTGAATACCCTATTGTGTAATAGCGGTTGGCGTTGAGTTTGGTGATGAGGTCATTAATTACCAGATTCCATGGAAGGGGGGAAAGCACCCCTCCCTGGGGGCAGCCTGTGGCTATCATGGCCAACTGCCGCTCATCCTCTAGGCGAACCACTCGTTTGCTTAACATGTTTGTAATCCAGTCCGTCAGTACCTGTTCTACTCCGTGTCTGGAGAGGGCGCTGCTAATGCTGGAGAAGTTGGTTTTGTCGAAGGCTCCTTCGATGTCTATGAAAGTGCCCAGGCAGGTGCCTTTTTGATGAATCGCATCCTCAATCTGGCTGACCACCAGATGGAGAGCAGATTCGGTCGACTTACCTGAGCTGTATGCGTGCTGATTACCGTGTAGCGGTATGGTTTTCAGAGCGCCATCCCTCAGCTCTCTATCACATAGCCTTTCCATAGTTTTTAGAAGAAAGGAGGTCAGGCTGATTGGTCGGTGGGATTTGGCGTTTGTGTATAAACGCCAAATCACAATATACAATTTATTGAGATTGATGGGAAATCCTAGGCCCAGCAGTTAACTAGTTAAAATTACATGTGCATTAAAAAAACCGTTATATTTTTCTAAAGCAAATCACAAAATATAGCATCCTATCCTAGTATTCCTATCTAGGAAGCGAGAAAAGTTAAATTAAGTTATGAAACTAAATAACAAATAATTCTTAGTACCTAATCTATAAGGAATAAATCAGTAAAATCTCAGAATATGTATGAAAATCGAGTAACAAGTGCTTATTAATCGTTTCGTGAAATTTATTCATAGCGAATCAAGTTCCTTAAATTTTTCTTCAGTTGGCAACACTGGTCACCGACTGACAGAACCAGCACTCACTCGTTCGTTAAACTTTCTTTCTGAGTGCGCACGTAATTTCCATGTTTTATTATCTAACCCCACTACCTCGGTTTTGCATATTATAAAGGACTATTCGATGAATCTTGCTACTTTTTCACACGACTATACTATGTTCAGTTGGTAATCGGTCCAGCTGCGAAATTGTTCAGCTGAGAATCTGTCCTGTTGCGAATCTGTCCAGTTGCTCCGGAGGAGTACTAATTGTGATTTCAAAAAAGTTGAGACGATTGATTCTCTTCTACATGCTCTGTGTTCTCTTCTCATCACATACTACATATGACGAGGGTTTTTTTTAAATAAAAATGCAAAGTTTAACAGAGATACAATTTATTTTAATTAAATATATTAAGATAACAAACATGTAAGTAAATAAAAGTTTATTGGTTTTTATTCAGTCATCATAAAACTGAAAGGGTTGAGTAGATATGCTTCGCAAATATTTTTCTCTTTGAATGATTCTAAAATCTCTTGATCTAAGTACTCATTAATCACAGACGCACAGCTCATGTCATTAGTCACGTGTGCTAGTGGTGCGGTTAGCTGGTGTATGACGACCGGTCGCTGTGAGTGGCGCTGCAGCGCTTGCGCGGGTGACGTCTCATGTACAGACGCGGCGCGCAGCAGCACCAGCTGAGAGCGCAGCGCACGCGCCGGTGCCACGTAGCCGCGAGCGCGCTCGATACGCGCCAGTGCGGCCTCTATGAGCGCGCGTGAGTACTGCGCCGAGTGCGGCACACGACCTAACAAAGTCCGTACACACGCGTCCACTTTCTGTGGCCACGAATCTCCGTCTTTAAGTGCTCCCTCCATGTCCACAACGTCGTCACCCACCATCAACTTAAATATATGCTTGACCACTCCATTTTGCAGTTGCTCTTGTGTCTTATATTCTGCGATATTTTGTTCAATCACAGTTTGAACCTCGCTCGGTGCACATCCTAGGCAATATACAGTACCGGTTAAACCTAAAAATTGAAATAAACGTTATTAGTTTAGTTAAAAGTTAGGTGCTTAAAGATTGTAAAAAATCGGTTGTTAACTAATATTTCTAACCATGAT
Organism: Agrochola lychnidis; assembly: GCA_963680765.1. Taxonomy (NCBI): domain Eukaryota; kingdom Metazoa; phylum Arthropoda; class Insecta; order Lepidoptera; family Noctuidae; genus Agrochola; species Agrochola lychnidis. Next base: position 6,716,104 of record OY796868.1, on the reverse strand, counting down.
CCTCGAGGATAGCTGCCATTTCTAACGCCACCGGAACGCCTGTTTCATAACCCAATAAGTAGAAAGTATTTTTCAATCCTGTCTTGTTCAGCAGCACCTTAAAATATGAGAAAGTAAAGTTAGGTAAAGTTGTATTTGGCATATTATATGTAATTTTTAAATTGGTTATTAATTTTTATATTTTGTGAGCTCATACATCAACGTATCTCTGTGCAGTTTCCTGCTCCGTCTCCGTCGGACGGTCGAGACCCGGCTGCAGCACCAGCGCCGGCAGCTTGAGGCGCTCGCACAGTACGCGGAACCTCTCGTGGTGACCCTCCATACCCGGCACTATGCACAAATACGTCTGGCTTGCGTCAAATTCGTCTTCACGCTGAAATGTTGAAAAAGTAATAGAATGCAGTGTATGCGGTGATATGACCAGATTGGAGAAGAAGAAGAAGACGCATTGGAGAGGTATGGAAGACAATAGCCATGCTGCTTCGATTACAAGTGAATTGAGATAAGTTCAGGAGGTGATACACCTAAAAGATCCTATCTAACCTATTGATTTGAAATCATCAAGCGATTTAAATAATGCGCATGAAAATATAATTTGTAATATATGTACCAATATGTCGCCGCTAGTGATTGTAGGCATGCATACTATTTCTGATGTCGCAAGTAGTTCGTCCGTGTCCACGTAAGATATAAATGTCGCTAAGCCTTTAACATCTTCAAAGGCGTTTTCTGTTTTATCCAAATTAAGTATTCTGGTGGTCAAATAAAACCATTAGTTCCATTATTTCGGCAAGATTTTTAAAGTATATCACATTTAATTTTGTAAAAGAACTTACGTTTCAATTGTTAGCTGTGGTATCTCGTGTTCGGAGAGCTCAACATTATGGTTTATTTTTAAATAACTAGCAACCAATAGTAGTTTATCATCTTGAATTCCGAGTTCTTCTAAAGTAGTCGTTTTTGGGATGTTCTTTTTCAAATTCATATCTGGAAAAATAAAACTTATTTATTTAAAATACAAAATAAGCTTATGTATGCGAACACTAAATCGCTTATATGCAAAATGAAAGAGAAAGAAAAAGCTACGTGGTAGAACTTGAATTATTGGATTTTTTTAATCTACAATGTTTTTACAGTAGATTTCTCTTGAGACCAAGATTACACTACTAACTGGCCAATTCTGCAAGTTGTTTCAATAAACTAGGTTGTTGTCTATGAGTTCTCTGTGCAACCACCAAGGTGTCTACACCGCAAAGTGCGCGTTCCACCGCGTCCACTGCATCACCAGCACTTGACTCCTGAATGGAAATTATGTTTGTTATTGTTGTTGTTTATTATGTTGATTCATTGTTGGGCGTCCATCAACGAAGTTTTTTGATCTACTCAAATAAAAAGTAAAGGTATCTTAGATTAAATTGAACTGCTCAGTGATCTTTATAAAGCATTTGAATAGGTTCATCTAGACACACACAAATTCAGCTAAAATCATTTCAAGCACATGACACTTGGCGTCATTCGTTTTTATAACAATGGAAGAATACAATGTGGGAAAAAATGTAGCACGAATTTTACTGCTTTAATTGGACGATGAGGTGTGACGTAAGGCTCTGTTTTGGGGTCATTTTTGTCTATCATTCTCATACCCTTGAATCTAAAATCTGTCTCCGAATAAGTTTTATTGGCAAAGCTTACAAAACTTTACGGATTTTCAAAGTCGATGAAGAGCATTTCGATGATCTACTATAGTACTACTTACGTTCTTCAGTTGAGGTAGAGTTATCAATTTAGCTGGTAATTTATTTTGAACACGGGAAAGACAGGTTGGTTTACCAAGCATAGTCTCACCAACATTTATCAGCGCAAAGTATCTGAAAAATTAGATGACAGTATAAGAAAGATATTTATATTGTTGATTTACAAAAGATCAAAATCATTTATGTTTCAAAGAAATGAACACAGAGAACTATAATGTTACCTTAAATCAGGGCAATATCTTCTCGAAACTGTATCCAGATGAGCAAATAAGGTTTCTTGAACCATTTGATCATCATTTGTAGTCGTATATATGTCTTGAATAGGCCCCAATTTTGTAGCATTCTTAAGTAACTCGACAACATCAGTTTCATTGTTTAAGTTCTGAGACGATATTTGAATTTGCACGCCGATCTTCTGCCAGTTCCTAAATAATGAAATAATATTTTTCTGTTAGGCTGGCTTAAAACATAAAATCATCATCATCGTGGTCATTTGGATTATTAACATTATAAGTATTGATTTTAGCCATTTACTTACCATAATTTAAATTGGAACTTTGTACTTGTATGTGCTTTGCTATGAATGTGTAGTTTCCTCGCACCTCGAGCAACTAATTTTTCGACCATTTGGAGTCCAAAAGTTACTTCATTCAATACTACAACTTGGCTTTGATTTGGATTACAAGAGATTCTGCAAGAAAAATAATAATATTGTGAATTACAATAAACTATAAGCGCCATCTTAATCAAAAGGAATACGCTACACTGCAATTTGTAATGCTGCCTAATAAAACGAAACAGTCAAAGCTAAATCTCAGTCCTATAAAATTGCAAAACAAAAAAAAGAGTATTTCTTCACCTGGGCTTCGCTTGTTTAGAATGTTCCTGCATGTTCAGCAGCACCCTGCCGCGGTGCCTGCTGGCCGCGAGCAGTCGGAAGGCGCGCGCAACGTCATGTGGCGCGTACGACACGCGCGACAGAGGTCGCACGTAGCCGCGGCTAATACCCTCGCTCAACATCGTCTGCAAGGCCTGTGGATTAAAGCAAATGTTCCAATGAGATAACTGATCCATGACCTATACTTATAATCTTATAAAGAGATATTTGTTTGTACATACAAACTCTCCGGAATTACCAGTAGGATTAGAAAAATTCTTTTTGCATTGGATAGCCCAATTCTTGAGGTAGGTTATAGGCTCGTGATCGAAGTCGCGGGCAGAAGCTAGTTTATTATAAAAAAACATGGATATCATAATAGCCTGGTTGCTTTTTCAAATGGTCAACCTACTCGTAGAACATGTTTCCGTGTCGGAGTGGCTGACAGACAATACACAGCGTATATGTATACCGCTAGTTCTAAATGAATTTTGGATCAATGTTGATGACTTATAAAGGCTTGTGCAGACCAGCGCGACTTGTCGCGCGACACGATCCTGCGATATTATATCCGTAGAACAATTTCTATGAAAACGCGCGCGATACTTCACACTGGAGCGATCTGTCGCGCTGCGACACAGATATATCGCGCGATACGCGAATCGCAGCGCGGCACCGGGTAGCGGACGCGATACCAAAAATAGGAACATTTTGTATGGTATCGCCGCGATATCGCGTAGCTGGCGCGACGCGATACCAAGAGAGTATAAATGGCGGTGCAAACCAAGCTGAGCTCAGTAGACGATCTTCGTCAGAGGACGAAGGCTGGTCTGTGCGTGTTTGCTCAGCGTGGGGTCCTAGGTTCGATTCCTCGGTCAACATAGCCCAACCTAACCTAAGTAGCTTGACCACACAAACACGAATGACGAAACCGGCGAATTCAGTCTTTTACGCAGTATTTATTTAAGTAATAAGCAAGATTTATTAATTTAAGTACTTACCTAAATAAGTACTTAATTTTGGAAAAATAACTTGATTTCTACATATTTATAAAGTGTAGGTACTTTCGTTTGCAGCTGTTTATGAGTACCTAGGTAGAAAGAAACTTACATAGGAACTTATCATTTTGAAATCATCTTAAGGTGATTAGTAGGCTCACTAACCTTGCGTATGTGGGCGGAGCTAAACCCCTACCCTTGGAAGCATGCGGTGGCGCGCTACACTAAAACAATGGCCAAAGAATATGCAGGGGCGCAGACACGAACACGTGGGTCGCTGTTTTTGCCTACGATTCCAGAAGGGAATGGTGGATGCAAGGTTGATATTTTTTATAGATAGATCAGGGCTTGAAACCGGTTTATATTGTTCTTAAAACCGTTATTATACCGTTCATTGATTAACCGGTTAATTACAAAAACGGTTTCGACTAAATCTAATTAATTTTGGTTACTGGTTATTACAGAGAATATAATTTTAAAACTTGTGTTAACCTAAATAAACCGGTTTTATTCAGACACGCCCGCCGTCGCCGGTTGTCACATTCTTTCGCGCTTATTTATTTATGTTTTTTTTTTCTTTCGTCATTCGCCGCAGAGAGAATTGGGTTCGAATTTTTCATACAAGTGTCATGCGGTTGCTATTTATTTCGTGTTTTATTAAGAGCTGATTTTTCAATCCTCAGATAAAGAATCGTAAAGCGTTTATTCCATAGATATCATGATTCTGGATTTTTCAATAGTCAGATAGTGTGTCTGATGATTATGTCTTTATGTTATGATTATGTCAACATGTCAAACATAAGTTTTGTTTCTATTCTTGTCTAACACGTTGAATACTGTATCTGTGCATCTCACTTGCACATGATAGTGTGAAGTTGATTGTTAACAAAGACTGTGGTCTTTGTTAACAATCAACTTCGATAAACTATTCTTCAGCTATTATACGATTGAAAATATTAATTCGCCTTATAAACAGCCAAATAATTGCATACGCTAGATAACTATTCACCGACTTAACTGAGGCTTGAAAAGTCGGCCCTTAATAATAATAATAACGTAAACTTATAATAACATCTATTATGTGAAAAACAAAAAAGAAAAGAAAAGAGAAAAAACATTTAAGGCTCCGTGCCGCCGCACCGCACGAAATCACTGATTTTGATAAATTTTGATCATTCGTTGTGAGAAAGGGGACCAGAATTTAAACAAAATTTTTGTGATTTGAAAAGTCCAATTCTTTGTCTTGTACAGACACCAGCACATCAAGCTACTACAATCTGTCAAATTTATTAAATAGATTTTCAACTTTATCGCTGATGTCTAAGGTTCAAAGTTGATTGGGAAAATTTGACAGTTTCGGGTAGCTTGATGTGCTGGCGTCTGTACATAGGGGAAAGGGATTTTTCAAATAAATTAAGGATTCGTGGAAAATCACTAAAATTCGCAACAAGTTTTCCAAAAAATGACGCGAGACTGACGTTTGATCGTTTCATTAGAAGAAACTGCTTTTGATTTTGAAAATTAAAAAATGTCATCAATATCATTATAATTATGGTCTACTTGTACATAGAGGAAACACTTTTTTCAACTTTCATACAAAATATAGCAGAAGAAAAAAATGTTGAAATAACGTAATTTTCTGAAAACTTCAAGACAAATAAATATTTTTTTCTAATACTTAGAAACACTTTTAAGAAATTTAAAAAAATACATATTACTCTTAAGTTAACCGTTTAATATAATCTAAGTTTTATTTTATAAATAAACAATTACTTCATTTCGTAAATAAATAGCAAAGTGAACTATATAAACGATCGCGGAAAACCCATCCTGTTAGTAGCGAACGGGCCTTCCCAGCGTGAGGACGTATCACTGCGTCGCAGCACGCACACACGCACGCACGTGTCTGATGTTAACATATTCCAGAAATTGTACATCGACTACCACATTTTGATCCGCATTTTATTTTAAAGTACTTTGCTTGTTTTTGAAGAACATTAAAATTCTGCACGCCTGGCAATAAATAAAATAATGGTGTACGTGTTCGTAATTCTTCTTATCTTAAACGGCTTGACTGATTTAGATGTTTTTTTAAATTGTTTTTGTGTCACTTGGATGATTTATAGCTATAGTTGGACCAGCGTGGCGCTGTTGTCACAGGACAACGTCTGCCTGCCGGGTGGGAAAAAGTTATGGGTTCGCGTCACCGACATGCCCGCGCCGGTATGCTGTAGTAGCAATAAGTGAAGTATTTTTGGAACGAAGTTCTTTAAAGCTACTGAAGACTACTTTAAGTCAAAATAAAGATCCAAGATGGCGGCTGCGAACATTTAAAAATGTTTCGTTACGGGTGTCGTTTTCATAGTTTTCGAGGATGCTAAAGCTGATAGTGAGGTCAAAATATAAATCCAAGTTGGCGGCTGGGACAATTTTCAAATTTTTCGTTTTGAGTGTCTTTTTCAAAGTTTTCGAGGATTCTAAAGCAGATTTTGATGTCAAAACGTAAATCTAAGATGGCGGCAGCGAAAATTTACACATTTCTTCATAACATCACGCCATCAATTTCAATCTTAAGCTATTCTGCAACCAAAATTCTCTAAATTTAATATATTTTGAATCCACGTGGTACTTGTTTGCCCGACCCCGTGCATTTTTTTAGAGCTGGAGGCGCACAGGGCACCATTGGTGCCAATTTTCTTGTACACTGAATTAAACTATCACTAAAATTCCTTACTTTTGACTATGAAAATCTCAAAACCAGTCTGCAAAATAAATTCTCTAAATTTAAAAATAATTTTGACACATCTAAATCGAATTTGACAATCGCAATACCACACGTGATACCTAACCACGTGAATCTTTTTAGAGCCGGAAGCGCGCAGGGGGGGCAGCCTCGACGTGTTTTATATGGATTTTTCATTTTTTTTTAATGAAAAATAAGAAAAAATATTACCTACCTGTAGAGTGTTAGGGGTTTAAGGGTTTTATAAAGGGTGTTGAAATTTTCATTACTTTTGCGATTGGTCACACCGTTTTCGAGATATAAGCAAAAGAAAAAAAAAACAGTACTGTTTTTGCATCATTAGTTTGACAGGACTAAACAAAAATTTATCTTCTGTCCATTTCTTAATGAAATAGAAAGAAAAAGATGCACTGAACTTGTTTAGTTTGTGAACAAGGGAATCGGCACCAGTGTCTAACTAAATCTGACTATTTTTAATTGCGACTAAAAACGTGTGGAATTAAATTGGTTGTCATGAACTTTAAATTCACACCAACACCTCGACTTCAGATGCAAAAACAGTACTGAATCTTTTTTTTTCTTTTGCTTATATCTCGAAAACGATGTGTCCAATCGCAAAAATAATGAAAATTTCGACACCCTTTATAAAACCCTTAATCCACATGTAGGTAACTACAGACTCACGCAGGCACAGGCGACTTAGACTCTACATGTAGGTAATATTTTTTCTTATTTTCCATACAAAAAGTGAAAAATTCCATATAAAACACGTCGAGGCTGCCCCCCTGCGGACCTCAGGCTCTAAAAAGATTCACGTGGTTAGGTGTCACGTGTGGAGTCGCGATTATCAAATTCGAATTACATGTGTCAAAATTATTTTTAAATTTAGAGGTATTATTTTACAGAATAGCTTTGAGATTCTCATAGGCAAAAGTAAGGAATTTTAGTGATAGTTTAGTTAGTTTAGTTCAGTGTACAAGAGCATCGGCACCGATCAAAATTTTAGGTGAAAAGTCAAATTCGTAATAGCGAAATTGCCATTTTCACTAAATTAAAACTCATTCAGGTGCAAAAACTGTATTGTATCTTTTTTCTGTTCTTTTGCTTATATCTCGAAAATGGTGTGTCCTATCGCTAAAATAATGAAAATTTCAACCCCCTTTATGAAACCCATAGAACTCAACATGTAGGTAATCATTTTTCATGTTTTCCATACAAAAAGTAAAAAACGAAGACGGACGGATGGTAGACGGTGTATCTAGCTTCTTCTTTTTACTTTTAGTTACTAACATTAGTCATAAGCGAAATTATTGTTGCTAACAACCTCAAATTGCCTTGGCTATGGACTTTTTTGTCTGAAATACATGTTTTTTTATAGCTTTTTTATGTTGATTGTTATAAATATAAACATAAACGAATATACACAAACATTCCAGACTTATTTCTTATGCGTACCTACGTAACTTAACAAAATACCATCTATAGGATCAAAACTGTTTAGCGGTCACTACGTTCTATGTTTAGGCGTGTGTGTGTGATCGGTGCACACAAACATTGCATCGCAAGAGTTTACCTAAATTCTGTCGCGTGAATTTTGTGCACGGAGCCTTAAAATATTCGGAAAATAATTTAAAAAAAAACAACAAAAAAATAGTAAGCCCACGTCCGCACGGACGTAATAAAATCGCGGCTATTTTTTTTCGTGTACTTGATTTTTCAACGCGCTGGGACGAGAGTGAAAGAAAGAAAGAAAGAAAATACATTTATTTAGCAGACTAAAAAAAAAGCACACAATATAATTAACAGCAGATAAAAAATAAATAAAAGTGCGTTCCAGTGCGTTGGATTCTCAACGCTCGGCTTAACACCGAGAGTTCAAAATCCAGTGCGCGATAAAATCCCGCCGCGATTTTATTACGTCCGTGCGAACGTCGTCGGCTGAGTGACGGTCGATCTTTCAGCTTGCGTATCGTTAGGGGCAGAGGACTTATTAAATTTACGGATATTTTTTTGAATAGAAATAGGCAAAAAACGAAAATTCAAATATCTCGAAAACGGTGCATCCTAGGCAAAAAATAACCGAAATTTTACCTCCCCTGTGTAACCCCCGTGCAAACAGCATCCCAACATGAATTTGAGCAAAAAAAAAATTTTTTTTATTTGTCAACATGAAAAACCAAAAACCTCTGGTTTTTTTTACACCATCTCATGGTTTTCGACTAGAACAACAATTTATTTCCCGAAAAGATTTTCATCCGAGTCACCACTTTGGAAATATAGAGATTTTTATTTTAAAAAAAATCGAAAGCTCCTAACTGGAAAAGTGCATCATAGGGCCATATTTCTCAGAACCTACATGGTTGCCATGGTCAAGCTTACGATACTGCAATAAAGTTGGGTATTTCATAATTTTATTATTTCCCGAATAATAAAAATCCTCGCTCCGTAGGTTAAAAGGCTACATTCCAACCGGTAAGACTTTCATTTTGATAAAAAGGATTCATTTATTTACGTAAGTCAATTACAATATACACCTAAAATTAAAGGGTTAAATTACACAATTGCACATTTAAAAATACGTATAAAAAAAAAATCCCAAAAAAACCAACGCCAAAAAAAAATTCAATAAAAATAAAAGTTATACAAACTAAAACCCAACTACGACAAAAAATTCAACTAAAAAGGTATAAATAAGACATCACAGACAGACAAATTAAAAATCCGGAGTCACACGTGTTATGATATAAATTGAACAGATCACGTGTGACGCAAAATGGGAATTGTTAGTTAGAGGTTATAAAATACAGTCTTATCATTTTAAAATTCAATTTTAATTCTCATTCATAGTCCCGATTGCAGTGCTTGATATGCCTTGCCATTTTTATTTATTTATTTGCACAATATTGTAGGTCAACAACTGCGCCGTTGTAGCGTTACTGCTGACCTGTCCTGGTCCTGGGTTCGACTCCCGGGTCGGGCAAAGTGCTATAGCGTTTTTCCCTCTAGAATTGCTTAGTAGCAGCCCGGAGTCTGGATTTTTGGCAATAGGCTCGCCCCCTATTACATGGGACTTAAACATAACTGGCGAAATGTCGGTGTACTATAGATACAGTCACGAGCAATAATATGTATACACTTAGCAACTTTAAAAAGTGATTTTCTCCTACTGTGATTGTAATATTATGCTGTAATGAACATAGTATTTTGGAATCCATACCAATATGAAATAGGTATAAAGTTGCAGACGTTATTCCACGAGAAAATTGCTTTTTAATTTTGCTATGTGTATCCATATTTGCTCGTGACTGTACACCTCTGCCTAACCCTTTGGGGAATACAGGCGTGATGTTATGTTATATTTACATTTTAAAAAAGTATTAAGAATATTGCACATAAAAAATACTCAACAATAAAGTGCCTACGCGCACAATCGAATTGACTCTCTGCAGCGCGAGCTAGTCTATAAACGCACATTAATACAATAAGTTCGTAAACATTCGCACTAACACATACGTATGCGCATAGTCGACGATAGCCGGAGCGGAGCAGCGAGCGACACAGCCACCCCGTCTCAGTGCTAACGCACGACTGCCGCCCGCGTCCCGCGCAGAGCGCCTCTGACCCTCTATCTCTAATTGGGGACATTTTCTTTGCAAATATTGATTGATTTACATTTGCAGTTTCAAATTTGTAGTACTTTTAATCACCAATTTTTCAGTGTAAAAATATTTACAAACATCAAAGCCGTTTAGAAGTAGTAGGGAATATTAGCTAAAAATAGCGTTTTGCTAAATATTTTTTTAAGGCTAAAGTATTAGCCATACGAAAAAATCCAGTTTCAAAAATGTTGTTCATGAATCTATAGCAAACATATATTTTTTTCAAATCTTTTAACCAAGCCGTTTATGAGAAGATTGCTTTTTAAAGTGACCGTTTTACGGTACTAAACGGGACTAAGGCCCTTAATTTACACACCCGTAGAGTTGACTACAAACGAGTAGTAGGTAGGTATATATTGGAACTAACCTAGGTACCTACTTACTTACTTTTAATTTACTTATCAAACTAATTCCAATCTCCGTGAATTCTTCACTAATAAAATTGTGCTCAATACCTATGATGTAAATACCACAGTGACAGATGAATAAAAATGCATCAAAGTGGCGAAATGCGGCTGTACTTTAGGTAGGTAGGTACGGTGCCTACCTACCTAAAGTACAGCCGTAGGTACCTAAGGTACCTACACCTCTGCCTATTCCTTTGGGGATTACAGGCGTGATATTTAAGAAATACTCGTATGTCTCGTGCGTGTGTGTCGTATGTTGTGTGTTATTGGATTTTTCTATCAGGAATGATGGCAATAGGCTCACCCCCTATTACATGGGACTTAAATATAACTGGCTAAATGTGGGTGTCCTATAGGTACACCTCAACCTAACCCTTCGGGATTACAGGCGTGATGTGAGTTCGTGATGTGCGGCGTGGTGTGGCGTATGTTTAAGAAATACTCGGTGATAACTTTAATTGTAATGACTAGTAATGATGAGTGATGTATGAAATTACTTGTTGCGCCCCGCGTTTACACCCTCATAAGTCTCGATCCCGTAGGAATACTGGGATTAATAGTATCCTATGTCCTAACCCAGATCATGATCTATTCATGTGCCAAATTTCATCCAAAACTGTTCAGCCTTTTAACGTGAAAGTGTAACAAACAAACAAACTCACTTTCGCATTTATAATATTAGTTAGGATAGTAGGTACTTAAGGGTCCGTGCACGATAAAAACCCTTTTTTGTCAATTAGTTATTTAATTGTGAGAAAGCTTGAAATAATTGAAAGATTAAGTATGTCTGACTATAAAAGTACAGCTTTCGTGATGCTAAACCATTTGTGTCAGTCAGGTGCAAATTTTAAATAAAAATTAGACTTTATCTCAAGGATAGCTGAAGGCCAATATCTGTTTATTTAATTTCTTAATATGGTTTGCTAAATAATCTGAAAAAATACATTACTGCCAAGGTTTAAAAAAAAGGTTTTACAACATTATTTTGTATGGAATTTGCATCAAAGTGGTTCAGTCATATGACCATAATTTTAATGATGTTATGACATTTTATAATATTCAAAATCAAAAGTAGTTTCTTGTAACAAAAAAAACTTTTTACAAAAAAAAACAACCGACCTACAAAGTGAAGAATTTGAAGAGTTCCCTCGATTTCTCCAGGATCTCATCATCAGATCGTGACCAAATGACAATGGGACCACCTCGGCAGTACACCCTTTTAAACAAAAAATATATATTTTGCAAATCCATTTATATGATGACATTGATGACGGAGATAAGCCCAAACAAACAAAAAAAGCGGCCAAGTGCGAGTCGGACTCGCCCATGAAGGGTTCCATAGCAGCAAGTAACATTGAATGAAAGGTAAATTGCGGTTTACGATTTATGACGTATTAAAAATAACTACTTGCTAGATCTCGTTCAAACCAATTTTCGGTGGAAGTTTACATGGTAATGTACATCATATATTTTTTTTAGTTTTATCATTCTCTTATTTTAGAAGTTACAGTTACACACATTTTACCACTTTGGAAGTGTCTTTCGCGCAAACTATTCAGTTTAGAAAAAAAATATATTTTAGAAACCCCAATATCATTTTTTAAAGACCTATCCATAGATATCACGTATGGGTTTGATGAAAAAAAAATTTTTGAGTTTCAGTTCTAAGTATGGGGAACCCCAAAATTTTTTGTTTTTTTTCTACTTTTGTGTGAAAATCTTAATGCGGTTCACAGAATACATCTACTTACCAAGTTTTAACAGCATAGCTCTTCTAGTTTCGGAAAAAAGTGGCTGTGACATACGGACGGACAGACAGACAGAACTGACGAATCCATAAGGGTTCCGTTTTTTGCCATTTGGCAACGGAACCCTAAAAAGATATAAACATCCGAATTGATAACCTCCAAAAAACAGGCGCTGTATTCGCACGGACGCGCACCACAAGACTAAATAAAAAACCGGCCAAGTGCGTGTCGGACCACGCACAATGAAGTGTTCCGTAGTTGGGATGAATTTATCCCAAAAACAAACTTAACTTTGTAGTTGAAAAGTATGTTCTCCCATACGAAATGTATGGGAAAACATGTTTTTGCAACTGCAAAGTTAAGTTGGTCGATTATTACTCGTTAACTTGTAGAGCCTACTTAGCTGTGATAGTTTTCCTTTTAATTTCGTTATATAAACTACTGCTGTGATCACAACGTTTTTGAAGGACCTTTTTTAACATTACCACTTTACGTGTAGGAGAAGTACCCTAAAAAAAAATGTTTTTCATAATTTTGTTTTACCACTTTGTCGGCATAATTAATATGTATACCTATGCCAAATTACAGCTTTCTAGTACTAAGGGTCTCGGAGCTAGACCGCGGACAGACAAACAGACGGATATGACGAAACTATAAGGGTTCCTTGTTTACTACGGAACCCTAAAAAGCGCGGACGCGCGCCGTGTCGCGCGCAGGTCTGGGCGGCCGACTTGCGGCAGCTTCAAAATGTACCTAGTCCTTTGACCACGCCGCCGCCGCGCGCCGCCAAATCCATTAGTAAGTCAGTGCAAAGTAAGTCTTATGCAATCGCAATAAGGTATAAGTTGGAACGATTGATGAGGATTTTTTAGTTTGAAATAGAGAAATGATTACCTATTTTTTTGTAAAGTTAGTCAAACATCCTAATTTATACCTTAATGCAATGAGCAAAAGAGTCACATTGCAATGACTAACTATTTTACTTATGATTTTATTTCACTTTGGTAATAGTCTGTCAGTCTGCCTAGCTTTTTCCCAACTATGTTGGGGTCAGCTCTTACTTACAGCCTTACCGGACGCAGCTGAATACCAGTATTTTACATGGAGCGACTGCCTGTCTGTACCCTAATTACGTAACTTATTTTCGTAAACAATTATGACTGTTTCATTTTGACAGTTCAACAACATTCATTGCGTTATTTACTTTGTTGAGTAGACTTTTCTTTCCAACTTATGAAGCAATGGATTAGCAATCTGTTTCAAATCGAAACAAATAATGATTGATCGTGTATTGTGCAATTAGGGTATTGACCTCCACTACCCAGTAACTGGATAAGTAATACAATACCCCTTGGTAAGACTGCTTGTCAGACTTTCGGGCTTCTGACGACCCGTAACGATTGTCAAACCAGTGACCAACCCCTGCCAAGCGAAGTACAGACAAAGGCCATAATTATGTGAGTTTCTTTTAACCATCTCGACCTTATGCATCGATCACATTCGTTCGGCGCTCCGATTGTCCTTTCACCAGTGACGGCCAGTGAAGGGCCAATCGGAGCGATCGGTCGATGCATAAAGTCGAGATGGTTAAAAGAAACTTACACTACTCACGGCCTCTGATTGATCGACCCGTGAGGCTATTATTACTTTTTGGAATAAAACTAAGCCCTTGGTTAGCACGGACATAAAAATCCCCGTTCGTGCTCGCGTGGGCAAGTTTAGGTACCTACTTAGGTTTGGTTAGGCTATGTTGACCGAGGAATCGAACCTAGGACCCCACGCTGAGCAAACACGCACAGACCAGCCTTCGTCCTCTGACGAAGATCGTTCCAAGGGAACGTTGCCACACGGGAGTAACCCGGTATTATACCTACATATCATATTGAGCACAATAAAATTTTACTACTTAGAGAAGAATTCACGGAGACACGGAATTAGTTTGATAAGTAAATTAAAAGAAAGTAAATAGGTACCTAGGTTAGTTCCAGTATATACCTACTCGTTTGTTGTCAACTCTACGAGATGATTTCAAAACTGATACGTAGTAAGTTCCTACCTACTCTTAGAAAGGCCATAAAAACAGGTTGCAGCCGAAAGTACACTTTACATGTAGAAATTAAGTAATTTTTCCGAAATCACATAAATTGGAAACTAAATTAAAAAATCTAGATTTATAATAAATAGGTACTTCGTAAAAGACCGAATTCGCCAGTTTCGTCATTCGTGCTTGTGCGGTCACTGGTCAAACTGTGGTAGGTACTACCTACTTAGGTTAGGTTGGGCTATGTTGACCGAGGAATCGAACCTAGGACCCCACGCTGAGCAAACACGCACAGACCAGCCTTCGTCCTCTGACGAAGATCGTCTACTGAGCTCAGCTTGGTTTGCACCGCCATTTATACTCTCTTGGTATCGCGTCGCGCCAGCTACGCGATATCGCGGCGACACCATACAAAATGTTCCTATTTTTGGTATCGCGCAGCATATCGCGTCCGCTACGCGGTGCCGCGCTGCGATAATCGCGCTAGTGTGAAAGGTGTTGCGTGGCGATAATATCGCAGAATCGCCACGCGACGCGTCGCGCGACAAGTCGCGCTGGTCTGCACAAGCCTTAATACTGCGATTCAACAGATTTGTTTATTCGCCGAACCGTTGCACACTGTTTGTACGTAGAACAACTAGATGGACAATAGGTATAAAAAAAGCTAGGTTCAGAACGAACAACTTTTGTAAATTCTTTATAACAAACCACAGTGGCATACAATCACAGTAGGTATTAAAAAAAAAGCCAACGACAAACAGAGGCGTTAGAGAGAGACAAAGTCGACATTTAACAAATTTGACCAACTGACACGAGGTTAGTGCGCTCCTAAACGTGTCTCGTAAAGGTAGTCGCATGCGCTTTGTCTAAAGAATATGACTTTGTGTTTGTTACTTGCTTTTGTGAATACCAGTAAGTGGTTCTTTTTAAATATTTGCAACTTTCATAGTCGGTAAAAGGATTATGACAAATGATAGAAAAATATTCATATTTTTTATGGTTTCAAGTAAAAACTTTATAGAGTCGAGTAAAGTCGAGTTATGCATTTAACTTCAGTTTATAGTTTATTCAATATACTTTAAAATAAAATAGACTTTGGCACTCAGAAACCCTTGATTCATTTTTTTATAATTTTTTTAGAAGAGGGTTTGACGTATCAAGAAGATCAATATTCGAACTTTGGAAGAAAACAATTAATAGATTAACATCTAGGTACTCGATATATGTATGTAAATAAGTATTATAGCCACTAGAGAAACTTTAGTTGGCTTAAAATAGTTTTATTGTATGTCGGTGCTCGCTCCCATACGTGGTGTTAAATGTATCTACATAGATTTTAAAAAATTGTTCTATATTATTTGTAAGCTTCCCATATATGATACCAATGCAGCGTAAACTGTATGAACGTAGAACACTACATTCATACAGTTTACGTTGTATTGTGTACCTATCTCTTGTAAAAATTACTCTTGGTCTGATTTATTTATGTTTATTTAACTGGTATTTTAGAAAATACAATATACGTAGATATATTTAGTAACCTGTTCCGCTTAGCTATTTCTAAAGAGCCATAAAAAACTCCTGAAATAAATCGACACGTGTTTCATCTCTCAACGAGGCATCCTCAGGATGACGATGGACTTGTTGCGAACTCGAACACGGCGTGTTGCCACACCGAGCGCTGAGTGCAAACTGAGCCTGACGCCGTGTTCGAGTTCGCAACAAGTCCATCGTCATCCTGAGGATGCCTCGTTGAGAGGTGAAACACGTGTCGATTTATTTCAGGAGTTTTTTATGGCTCTTTAGAAATAGCTAAGCGGAACAGGTTACTAAATATATCCACGTCTATTGTATTTTATAATGGATTTCCGCAAGGTCACGTCTGAATCAGTTAACTATCTTAAACTTGTGGTATTTTAGAGTTTCGGCTAGTTTGATTGTTAGAAGTATGTTGGAAATACGTTACTGAGTTGACTAATCGGTACGCCAGCGCCGCTTAGCGGCGCTCGACAGAGTCTACAACATAACGTCGGACCGGCCGGAGCCGGAACTGAACAGAGTTCATCGATGGCGGTCAAGCAGTGAACACGTTTAGAAACTGCCGCGCATGCCGAATAGTTGTGTTAGTGTCAGTGTGATTAATTTATAGTAAATTGTAATGTGATTTGAAATGTAAACGGTTTTCTATTTCGCAATAACCAACGCTTCTCACAGTACGCCCACAGTAGTTAAAATATGGCTGTTAATAAGGAAAGAGATGAAACAGCTACCGTCCTCCGTCAAGTACTTACTTTAATTTCGTCGGAACTTTCAAATACCGTTGAGAAATCGACAGTAGCATAAGCCCTTTCTTTAGTTAGGTTGTACAATCTATAAGAAAAATCTTCATCTTCATTGTGAAGTTGAGAAACATCAAAAACTGTGCCCAAGTAACCAGTACAGTGAAGTATACTCTGAAAAAGAAACAATCCAGTGTAGCTACTAACTGTTAATATCGTAAAGTAATAAAAACTTAAAATAAATAAAACAAGGTACATACTTGCTTCAAGTTTCCTTTTGCTGAGCTTATAGTAACGTTACAACCCTCCCCTTTTCGGGCATTAAGAATCATATCTAGGAAACTTTGATCCCGCGAATTGCCAATATGATCAGCTGAAAACAAATAAAAGAAAAATTATACTCAGAATAGGCAAGATAAAAAAAAAGTTTAATAAAAAACAGTAATCCGACTACGGGAAAATAAAAATGATCTAAAAAGTACGAAACAAGCAAATATTTCAGACAGAAATCAAGACAGGTACAAAAATGGTGCAGGTAAAGCCGTGGTCGCATGCCTGTATACCATGTTGGTGCCAGGAACACCTACAAAATTATAATGGCATGCGACAACGGCTTTACCGTGACCATTTTTGTATCTATGTCTTGATTTCTGTCTGAAATATTTGCTAGTTTCGTACTTTTTAGATAATTTTTATTTTCCCATAGTCGGGTTACAGTTTTTATTTCATACTTTTCCGTTTTTACACTTGATAAACGTAAATAAGAGTAATACAATAGTTCAGTAATTAACCTACTTTAAATTCCAATAGCAGTGCATAGTGCTTTTCACGAAACCATAGAGCGATTTATTTCGACGCCAACACCATATATCGATATCGAGCTCCGAAGAAATCCAAAATATAAATATTTCGTTGTACTTGTTTTTCTCCACATGAGTGGAATTACAAATCGTTACTATTCATAAAGATTTGATTAACTGCACGTTGGTAACATCTTGCGATACTACGTAGCGCAGTCTCACTTTGGCTTGTTTTTAACGTTTTAAACATATTTACTTTGAAAATATAATATTATATACATATTTGTAATGTGCTCGTCAAGACCTTTCTTTTGATACCAAACATGTCATGATCATCCCATTTTATTTTTTTCGAGGTTAGAAATTTACGTGTAAAGTCCACTAAATTAAATTTAGGGAAAAATTATATAGCCTATGTCACCTGGACCATTATTATAAATCTATTGATACCTCATTCATCAAAATCGGTTTAGTAATTTATTCGTTACGGTGGAACACACGTAAAAGCAAACATACAAACATACATACATAGACTGCTAAAATAATAACCCTTCTTTTTGGCTTTGCCGTAGTCGGGTAAAAAATAAGAAGGTTCATGTATAAATAATCGAAAATCCCATACATACCTTTCAAATCTGGGAATAACTTAAGTAAGAAACGTTTTTTCCGCACGTCACTAACAGTTGTGTACACTTCACAGCCGTGAGCAAGGACTATTGATAACAAAGCTTGGCCCAAAGCTCCAGCCCCTCCATGGATAAACACAGAGACATCAGACTTCAACTTCTTGCCATATTTGATTCCCTAAAACAAATCAGAATATGTTAATTTTTTTATTACATAGCCTGCTCTTGACCTCGATGTCGCCTGATGAGAAGCGATGGATGAAGTTTACGATAGAATGAGCGAATTCAGAAGATGCCTTTCCATACTTGCTTCGAAAGCTGATGTATTGTAGGCATAGTCATAGGGAACGTAGTCACTGGCAGAGGGTTTCACACGGGTGTGGAGTAGAAGCGCAGAGTTGATAATATCCCAATAAGAGGTACTGTCGGAATCTCAACCAAGTGCGGTAGGTACCCTGCAGTACGTCTAGACGTCTGGTAGTAAAAGGAATATGGTGGGATCAGTTAACAGTTAACGATGAAATAATTGTTGAAGTATCTTGAGTGTAAACTCACGAGACAGTAGAGTGCGTGTGCGTAGGCGAGCGGCACGGTGGCGGCGTCCTCCAGGCTCCAGTGCGCCGGCACCGGCCACAGCAGCTCCGGCTGCGCGCGCACCACGCTGCCGGCCGCGCCGCCGCGCACCAGCCCCATCACGCGCTCGCCGCTGTAACATAACACATCTCAGATTCTTGATCGCTCTTTAACAATCGATTGATAAACCCCGCCGCCCCTGTCATCTGTGCACTTGAGAATCTTATGACTGCGTCAGCGAACGGAGTTTGCGTGGCTGAATTTTGGGCAAATATAATATTTGATCTTTCCCGACATTTTTTTATTGCCGTTGATAGGCTAAGGGCCGGTTGTTTCACGTCCACTTAACGCACGGGTATACGTCAAAAATGGCGTTAACTATCGTCAAACCAAAAAAAGCGTTGTTTCACAAAATGATGGTCTTAACGTCCGTAAGAAAGTAACGATTACAGTAACCGGTGCCCTACCCACTGGTTAACGTCATTTTATTCTCAAACATTTGCACCAAACAGTCAAATATGGACTCTCTTTTGTTATATTCGTCTTTGTTCGACGATAGTTTATTCGATAATGAAACAAATAATGTAAAAAGAAAGAAAAAAGTATTTATAATTCGTGTTAATAACCTAAATCTATGGGACGAGCAGGAATTTATTGCAAGATACAGTGTTTCAAAGGAAGTAGCTCTATTGGTATTGAAAATGCCATGTTGTCATATTTTATTTTTTTGGCCAAAAGTAGTCTGAATTAAGATGTTTTTTTTTTAATAATTCACGTAAGGGTGTTTTACATAAATAATCGTGACTTTGTTAAATTATATAGTATGACAAAAAAAAAATAATTGACTGTTGAATTAACAAAAATGAGCAGTTACTGACTTTTACAAAATATCTAGATTTCCGAAAGTATTGGGAGTAATTGATTGTACTCCTAACCAAATTAGTTAGTTGTCACTTGAAAATTTTACGTGTACGGCGAAATGTTGCCTTAATGTAAAAATCTCCCAACCATATTTAATGGGAAAAAGTATTACTTTTTACTGGCAGCCCGAATAACTTTGACAATCGGTTTTTATGCAGTGAAACAACGCTTTGTATTTAACGAACGTTAAACATCTTACGTAATCGTTATTATTTGACGTACCTATGTTACGTTAACCAACCGTTTGAAACAACCGGCCCTAAGAAAAAGAATCGAACTATACCGAATGTGGCGCGAATCTGGCAAAAATAACGACTCCTTAACGACTTCTTTTCCTATGTTATGTTGACCTCAGCTTTTTCACATACCCTATAGTAAACATTTCATTACCTCTCTGTTGTCCCACTGAAATCCATGCCGTAATTGTTTTCTCCTACATGTTTTGATGTTATTTTTCCAATTGCTTTTTTAATGTCAGTGTTGGACAATCCGACGTAGTGAACCTGTAAATTCAAAGGTATTTGTCATTAATTTGATATTAGGGACATATTTAAAATCTTAATCAACTCAGGTCGACTCCCTTGGTGTCTACTCCAAGGTCTCTAACTGAAAATAAATTAAGTTATTAATTATGTATTTTATCATTTACAATAAGTGTACGTACCTTCACTGATACTCCAGAGCCACATGTCTCAGCAGCATCGACCCACTCCAAAGAATTCAAATCTCCTATTTGTGCGCTTTGTAACGTCACATTGCACCTCACTTTCGCAGTATCCTGTACTGGCACGTAATACTCTCCTCCCCATTTACCCTAAAATTAAACGTTATTGTTAAATATTGGATTCGAAACTGTAGTACAATTAAAGCACATTGTCTTCTAGAAAGAGACTATCGCTCACGAAGATCGCATAGGTAATGCGATAAAAGACGTTCTAAAACGCCGAACTAATCTAAATCTTGATTTCCCAAATAACGCCAAAAACTGTACATATTGGTCTATATGAATATCAATAATGTTCTCACTTACATGATCCAAAACAGTGAACGCTAGATCGATATCCGGTAGATCGTCCGAGAAGAAATTGTTGCCTTCTTCATTGTTGACTATTAATAGATGAACATTGTTACGTTGGATGTCTTTCCTCCAACATTGTACTAATTGTTTGAGGGCAGAGGGAGCTGGATAGGGGGCCACGATGAGCAAGCGATGTTGGGAAGAGAGGTTGGCGCGGGCAGCGGTGAGGAGGGAGAAGTCGTGATGCGCGCGCACTGTAATGACTGTAGTAGGCATGGCTATGCTAGTTGGCCGCCAGCGCACTAGGTCCAAGCGCGAGCTAGCATTGCTGTGAACTGATAGTTGTCGATACAGAGACGTCGGCCGAATGCGACCTCCGTACAAATCGTCTTCTTCGCTCACTATGAAGGAGTCTCGTTGTAGCGCAAAATGTAGCAGTTGACACATCTGTGGATTTTTAACTATGTAAATGTCATTATTTCAAATTGACTAAGTTTTAATAAATAATAAAAACACTATCTTACGTTATTATCGGTGGAAAGGTTACGGACGATGGCAAGGTCCGCTTTTTTAATCGAGAGGCCACTATTCTTTGTTGAATTCAAGTCTACCAGATTGAATTCCTCATAACTAATGTTGACACCATAAACACTGGGACCAATGTTCTTTATTTCTTTAAAGACAGATCCTGTCATGTGGTTGTTTGTGATACCAACAACTTTGATAGAGTCTTTGTTAACATTTTCGGCAACCATTTGCAAGAAAACTTGTAGTGAACTGGAAACCTGGTAATCAAAATAACACATTACATATCACTATATTCATAATTTTATTCAAACGATCACCATCCAATCCTGATCATCATCATCCTGGTCATCTCAGATGTCACACCCTTTCTAGCTATTTCATCTTTATTCATTGTCCGAATAACAATACAATTTTTGGAAGTTCATGTTAATTAGCGGTTCCACTTACTTGTTGGTCTACTTGGAAATTAGAAACGAACTTCAGTGTCTGTAACGCCATGTTTGTTTTATTAATAGCTGGCAAATTGCGATATCTTATATTTTCCATCATTAACCCTCCACACCTGAATATGGTGACAAAACAAAAAGTAACAATTAACAAATACTGTACTTAAGTAAGACGTGGTTTTCCAAATGGTCATGTGTTAGCCAATGTTTTGGCTTACCTTACGAAATCGTGTTCCTCTAATACTTCAGCTTTATATAAAGCTTCGTCCTCTTCCGTGGTTATTTTCTTAGGATGCTTCTCCACATCCACAGAGATTCTCCTGATGTGTGTGGGCAGGGTAACTCCATCGTGTGGTTGTCGCAGCATGTTCAGCTGCAGCAAGCCGTCGATAAACGTTACCCAGTTATCGCGCCACACCAGCGATGCTTCATTCAGGGAAGCACTAGCGGCTTTGATAGTGCGGAACTCACCACTGTGGAGGTTAGTTATCATTTGATTTATCTTTGTAAGGTCAATTGAATACACTCATGAATGCTGAAAATTATATACATAAGATAATCAGCAAATGAGTCGTGGACTCGGCTCCTATTGAAAAGCTACCGATTTTTTGAATCCTCTCGATATCCTTTCTTTTAATATTCTCTTTCATATCAATGCGATTCACCAAGTGATAGAAAGCCCATTTAAGTCAATTTTCCAGCGAAAGAGTTGTTTGTTTTTTTTCTTCATCGTATTTAACTAGATCCGAATTCCGTCTTTCAAACTGTTGTCTAACATGGTTTGCTTTATGACCCACTGCTGCACTATAAACTAAACTCACATATAAAGAAAAGTAATAATCCTAATAATAATCTTCCTTACCTGTACAAGTAGTCGCGTTCACGCAACAAGTCGTAAATATCTTCAGCAGTGAGGTTCATGTCTTGGGATTCTTTAAGTTGTATTTCGTCTTTTTTATCGTTTGGTTCAAAAATAGCGATCACGCCTGTCGCTACTTTAATTTTATCATCAAATACCTGTGGAATTGAATACTTATAACAGTCTTGCTTCCGTAATGGAATGAAGGATGAACTAATGCAATAGTAAAGTCACGTGATGGTAAGTGATCACCGCCTATGGAAATTGGCAATGCCAGAGTCATCGTATGTCCATTACCATGTTTCATGTGCCTGACTTACAAAATACTTTCATGGTCTGGATCAATTGGGGGTTTGGATAGATAAAGTAATGTCACAGAAGTTTCAGTACATACCTCAAAACATCCAGTTCCTCTTTGCAATGCAACTCTAAGTTTGAGTTGACTCTGTGTGTTTATCGCAGGTTGTGCGTACAAGTGAACGTCGCGGAACTCCACAGACAATTGCTTCTTGGGAACACCCAAGGTCATAGCCAGAGTGTCCCAAACAGCCACCAGGGTTGATGCAAATGGATATACCGTTTTTTCTAGAGAAATTATGAGACATGAATCACCACTGACCATTACAAAAAGAACAAGGATCGTATGATATGCATGTGAGAGCATTATGGTTCCCGTGATTGAGAGGGAGGAGCTCGTGGCTAAGTACTAACAGCCGCTCGGGTCGATCTATCAGGTTAAGCTACGCTTGCCGGGGTTGGTCCGTGGATGGGTGACCATTTCTACATACCGAACTCCTCCGTGCCTCGGAAAGCACGTTAAGACGTTGGTCCTGGCTGTCATTCGTGGATCTTTGACAGTCGTTACGGGTCGTCAGAAGCCCGAAAGTCTGACAACCAGTCTTACCAAGGGGTATCGTATTACCCTGTTACTGGGTTGTGGAGGTCAGATAGGCAGTCGCTCCATGTAAAATACTGGTATTCAGCTGCATCCGGTTAGACTGGAAGCCGACCCCAATATAGTTGGGAAAAGGCTAGGCAGATGATGATTGAGAGGGATGAAGCTGCACAGGATAAATAATAGCATCATCACTTTTTTTAATGAACAGTGACCTTTTTGATACTGCAAAATGAATACAGCCAAAGGTGTTCAGTTTTTTCGCCCATCGTCTTAGATAACTTAAAAAACAAAAATAACAATAGATAATCAAGATACATAAGCTGTTTTTTATTTGGCTAAGTAGGTACCTCTGATAATATGTCCTTTAAGATGCTCATATTCCTTATCGTACAATGATATGGTGTATGTGCAAGCTGCACCCTTCTTTCTGCTAGCAGTTTGATAGGTAGGCAAAAACCTTAAAAAAAAAAAACTATTATGCAGCAGTTACCTATTTACTGTTTTTTTTGTTGGGAAATTATCAAATAACTTCTTTCACTCTAGGCGGAGCAGGAGGGCGTGTCAGACTCCTACTGACTAAGAACCACCCGTGTTCCTTCAATTGCTTGTATGTTGCCAGGGGGCACGGTATCCCTTTCGGACTTTTCCGCGACCCCGGCAGGCATCGGCCCTAGCGGACCCCGTCAGTTCTGCTGACTTCTCTTTGAGGCGCGCGTGAAACACAACGCGCCGTCGACCCGAGCCTGGTTCTTATCGGACGGCGAGCTACTCATTGCTCACCGTCCGCAGGCCCGCGCCTACGGTGGCTGAAAATCGGCCTGCAATTCCCGGCGCCCAGGGCGTCTCCTGCGGCGGTTAGGGGCGTGAGGACGCGAAATTTGCCTCTCCCTCACGCGTTTCGCCTCCTCCTTCGCGAGCATTACTGCTTCGCAGAAGGAGGTGACAGCCTGCCATGCCCTCTCGCTTCGTACCATGGCCTAGACCAGGGCAGGTCGCGAGAGACCACAGCCGGCGATCACTTCCAAGAGGACACGGCGGTGCTTCACCCAAGCCGGGCAGATTTCCACCGTGTCTTCCAGGCGTTTTTTCCCGCCTTATTCGGAACAGAAACCTCCCGAAACATCCGTGTCCGGTGAGAACCTGCGTCAGGCGGAAGGTGAGGACGCCGTGGCGCCTCTCTAGCCACTCCTCAAAGACGGGACTTATCGCCGCAATTGTGGCGTGCCCGTTACCTACTTACTACTGAGAAATAAAACACTGAACAGACGTAGTAAGGCCACTTACCAAAGCTCATGAAAATTTCATTTTAGACAATATACCTATTGTAAAATCTGTAAGCACTTTTATTCATTGTTCTCGAAATAGTAGATTAAACAACAAGTGAAAAAAAGTGAATTTAATCTGAGGGACTAACTTGGATCCTGAGAGCAGCTAAGGATTCTAGATTAGAATCCTGAGAGGAGCGAGGGATACAAGGACCGAGATATATTTTTTTTGCGATTAATATTCTCTACTTTTTTCCATTGACTACGAGAAAAAACTCATTTATTCTATAGTATTAAGTACCTAAGCAATATTTGTATATTTTTGTAATCACGTTTTCGAATATGGTCCTAACGATTTCGACGGAAGTTGCATTATTTCGTTTACGGCGCGAAAAATCAATCCAGCTAAGTCTCATATCTGGGAAAATTGATATCTACTCTCTATTGTCACAGCCTCGGGATGTGATACAACGTTGGTATTAATACCTGGACGATATGTTTATCTATTTTCACCCCAGGCCACCAGGTACTTATAATTATGTCAATAGATTTTCCAATGACAACAACTACGATAACAGATAGAAAAGAACCTAACTAAAATTGGAGGGATATTTTTTATTTGTATTTCTCTAGCCAGCCAGTATGTACTTTAAGCACGTTTTATTTATTACTAGCTGCGCTCCGCGGTTTCACCCGCATAAGTCTCGATCCCGTGGGAAAAAAAAAAGTATCCTATGTTCTTTTCCAAAGCATCATCTATATATAATTATGCCAAATTTCATCCAAATCCGTTTAGCCATTTTAGCGTGAAGGCGTAACAAACAAACTTACTTTCGCATTTATAATATTAAGGATAAGTAGTTGATTCGTACAATTCGTGCTTGTTCCAAATTCAAAATGTTTTTATTCACTCAGTGAGTAAAATAGAGTTTTATTCCACTGTTATCGATGTCTAAATGCTCTTTTTCGAGTGGCAATGGTAAAATAGTAGATTAAAAAACAAGAAAACAAAAATCGAAGGACTAAGTTAGATCCCGAGAGCAGCGAATGTGATTCAGCTGAGCGGAGCGAGGGATATAAGGACCAAGATCAATTATTTTTTTCGCGAGTTGTGTACATAATCTACTTTTTACCACTGACTGCGAGAAAATAAATATTAGTTTATCTACTATAATTGCTGCATGCAGCAGAGATGAGAATGCTAAGAGGGATGTGTGGTGTTACACGAATGGATAAAATAAGAAATTAGTACACAAGAGGAAGTCTGAAAGTGCCACCGGTGACTGAAAAGTTGTGCGGAAATCGGTCGTCATGTGATGCGGAGGAATGAGAAAAGTGTCATGAGGAAAATTTTAAGTATGAATGTGGATAGCTATAAGAGTAGGGTAAGACCAAAGAAACAATGGATGGACTGTGTGAAAGATGATATGGCTAGAAAGGGATTAATTACCGAGATGACGACTGATAGAGAAGTATGGAGGAAGGGGACATATTGCGCCGACCACGAATGAATTGGGATAAGGGCAGCAGAATGATGATCTACTATAATTGCTTCTTTAGAACGAAATGATTCCGGAGTCAGTGTCTCATTTTCGTCACTGCAGGAACTCATTTTATGATAATTATGTTAATAGATTTTCCAATGACATAAAACAACCACAATAATAGATAAAAAGTAATTTCACTCACCATTTTTCTCCATGGGCCCATTCGATCAGATGGGAAAGGAATGGCGTCCCAGTGGACACTGGCATCTCTATTTTAGGGTAGAAGATTTGGACCTTTGGGTGATATCCCTCCATGTATAATCTGTAAATAGTTATAGTATATGTAACGATTGAAAAAATAAATAAAAATAAATTGGTATTCGGTTACGTGTTTATTTCGGGTGTGCTCTAGTTTCGAACTCGTACGGTGCTTTTAATTATAAACTCATCATCGTGGATAGAAAAGTAGGTTCCGAGTGAACCAAAACTACTCAGGCAAATAAACCAGACAAAAACACGGAAGTCGCTTTCATGTAAAATATTGGTATTTAACTGCATCCGGTTCGACTGGAAGCCGACCCCAACATATTAGGGAAAAGGCTCGGCAGACGATGACGACGATGACGTAAGTCGAAAGTAAATCATAAATGTCAGTTTGTTACGTACTTGCCAACCGCTTCAAGCAGCAAATATGTGTTGTCAGGGTGAGTCCGCCTAGTCAATGCTATGTTCCTACAATCGGCAGGAAGGGATCGCTTCAGGATAGCTTGCAATAGACCATGAGGAGCGACCTCCACTAGCACCGCGTTGGAGGGTATATGTTTCAAAGTCTCCTCGAATAGCACCGGGTTCTGAGGAAAAAGGGAATATCAATGACCACAGGAAATACGAAATGTATACCTATTGCAGCGTGATCTCTGCGATTTCAACCTAAGGGTTGTTTACCTTTTCAAGCTGGCCTTCAATTTTTATTGTATTTTTTTTTTTCATATTTGTTTAAGAACAGAGTTGTCAGTTTTTTATCAATCAATCTGAAAGTAGAACCTAGTCGATGATATAAATTTTGGACATTTCGAATGAAAAATTGTACCACGTAAAAGTTATTGTGCAGTACCGACCAAAAGTCCATAGGCAATCTCACAAAGCAATAGACTAACGCTTCGGTTTGACTTACGACCTTTTTCTGTAAGTTGTTACAATACTGTAGGCACGTACATTACACACACACACTCACTTTGTCTGCAACCAATGACTAGTTCGATAATCATTCGTTTTTTGTTTCATTCGTCTAGTTCACATAAATATTAAAGTTTAGCAGGTAGACCACATAAAATTACCTAAATTATTTCGATTTCTGTGGGGTAGACAGATGCAATTCGTTACGAGTATTCACTTAATAGAACTTTGTTGGTTTGTGATTATTGTCGGTGACGAGTATTTAGCTATTAGCGGTGTTGTGGTTATTATTTTCAAAATTCAGTCAATTAAAAAGTGAATCGTATAAAAGCAAAACCAGCAATATCCACATAATTTTGAAATTGACATTTCGATGGCGCGATAAATGTAGCAATATCTTCATTTATCGCGCCATCGAAATGTCAATTTCAAAATTATGTGGATATTGCTGGTTTTGCTCTTATACGATTCAAGTGTTTGCACTAAAACCCGACTAAGTGTGAGTGTTTTCATTTAAATATTTCATATTTTACTAAACATAAATCTTAATCAAGGGTTTTGTTGAGACAGAAGATGCTTTAAAGTTTTAAATTCATTATGAGGTTTAATTCGATTAGTGAATAATTAGGTATTATGTGTAATAAATACAATTTTATTCTTTGTTCTAGAGAAATACTGTGAGGGTTAAGAGATATGAGGAAGGGGCTTATTATCGAGTAGCAGCAACGTCAAATAGTGAATGAATATGAAACAAATGGTTTCATACCAACGAGATATTTTGCTGAATTATTAAATACACGTCATTATGAACCGTTCGCCGTGCACTTTCAGAGTGCATGTAAAAAATGTAAAAGTGAGTGTGAATGTGGTTTTTATTATTATCAATAATAAAAACTATAAATATAGTTTTTATTATTGATAATATAGTTGCGAGTTATTATGAAATATACTTAAAATAATTGAAAACTTTTCATTATGTGGAATTTTAATTTCTTTTTAAATAGGGGAAAAGATTGTATTTCCTTAATATTTTTCGGCAATTCGTTACTTATACATTTTGGCACCCTCATTCTTAATATTTCTAGTACAGACGCCAGCACATCAAGCGACCCGAAACTGTCAAATTTTCCCAATCAACTTTGAACCTTAGACTTCTGCGATAAAGTTGAAAATCTATTAAATAAATTTGACAGATTGTAGTAGCTTGATGTGCTGGCGTCTGTACCGCAGTTGGTTCGTGGTCTACTATATAGGCAAATGTCGTTAGCGTTTCTCACTAACCGAGTCTGAATTTGCCCTTTTTTTTGTAAAAAATATTTGAGAATGTGTATCTTTTGTCAGTATCTTCCGTATAAGGAATATATTATATATATATTCCGTATGGAATTTATATATTTGTGCAAGTTTTATTAATTTGGTTTTATGAAAAACAGTTTCGGTTGGCGTTAAGTAATTAAGATGAAAGAGTAATTTAATTATTTTGTTTTGAGTGATTTGTAAATGTTGATTTTGGACCAAGATACTATTATTATTTTAGGATTAAAATTTGAGGTTTAGTTTCAATCTTCTTTTCGTAAAGAAAATGAATACTTAAGCTATAACCTCAATACCAACCAATATTTAAAATAAAATCTAAAATAATAACTTCCAAGTTTCTAAACATCTATTTCACATCTTATTCAGCTGAAGTAATGATAAATAATTATAACATTTTGTTAATTATATAAGTAAAATAAATATAACGAATAAAATTTTTTTTAATTTTTTTATCACATATCATGCATTTTTATTCTAAACCCTTTATTGTAATAACAACATTAATAAAAGGCAGCAATATTTAAAAAATATTATAATTACAAACAAAAATAACAATTTTTGCAAAAACAGCGTTGTGATTTACGAGATTCGAACCTTAGCCATCTTAAACACAAGACCAACGCTTAACGCCTTCTGCTATCTTCACATTTAACTTTCGTTCGAATTTTAGCAATGCCATTAAACTGACCAAGGTCACGCGCATAATGCGTGTGTATCTAATAAAAGTGACAGAAATATATTTTTGTGTCGTATGCGGCGCGAGCGCGAACCGTGACGATACGACAGTGTATATATGTAGTGTGTACCGTGTTGCTTACACATACATGTACGGACTACACCGCGTGTTCACAGCAATACGACTCTTAGCGTGTCTATCCACTGTTGACGCTAAAAGTTATTGTACTTATACGTATTTTATTTATTGTTGAATTCTGAAAAGCGATGAAGCTTGGTAGGTCCTAAAGAAATTAACTATTCAACTGTCTTGAAATACGCAATATTATCATAAAAAGAAAATTGGAGGATCAGAACATAATGATGGTTCATATTAAGTAGGAGACAGAAAAGAGTTACTCGTATTTCATAGGCGCATAATTACCACTAACCAATTACTACTTGATATTTTAGTAGTTCATAAAATGTATAGGCTAGTGTCACCGTATAATTATGAACTTCGTTAGTTTATAATCTATCGGAATTATTTCCGTTAAATTATAAACTGTCGAAAAATTGTGAACTGCAACGAACCATTTAAAATTTAACGCATTATTTTTCGCTAGTTTATAATCTGTCCATGGGAAACCGACAAATTGTGAACTGGTTTCAAACTTGCTTGCGACGTAACGCACCTTGCGCTAATACTAAATAGCCAGCCTAGCTGTGAGCAACTTGGAAGTAGCGCTCGCCGGCCACTGCCGCGGCACCGCTGCTCCGCTCGCTCGGCTCGCACGTGGTTGGTCACAGTTCTAACCTAACCTAACCCATTTCACCCAATTCACAATTTTTTGACAGTTTATAATCTAACCGAAATAATACCGATAGATTATAAACTAACGGTTCTCACAATCTTACGGTGATATAAATATATATACATTATGAGTTCTTACCAAAAGGTTGTTAGTGTGGTACTCAGCCGACGAGTACTTAGCCAGGGACTCCTCCCATCTATCTATCGGTACCGAAGTCGAAACCCAGCGTTCACTTCGAGCCCTCGGTGTCTTTATTACTTCGCTCAAATACTTCAGCAAGCCGGGACCTGTTATTAAAATGTTCAATTTATTTATTTGAAGACATACAATTACACGTCATAACACCGATATTTCTGTGGTATATTCAAGTTAAATATTAATGTATTATGCATATAACTTAAACCTTCCAAAATAAATTCTCTAAATGATAGTGAAAGTTGCATCAAAATCCATTGTGTAGGTCAAAGCCCTTTAAGAACTCTAAAACCAAAATTATCCTATATGAGACGTTGGTTCGCAGTAATCTGGAATACTGTTCACAGGTTTGGTCACCCCGTTATAACGTTCATAAGCAACGTATTGAGCGAGTCCAGAGGAGGTTCTTGTATCATCTATCCTTACAAAATGAAACCGCGAAACAATTGAAATCTTATAAAGACCGTGTTCATCACTTTAAATTTCAAAGCCTCACCAATCGTAGAAAAGTACTTGATCTTTGTTTCCTACACAAATTACTGACATCTAAACTAAATACTGACCTACTATCTAAAATATGTATTAATGTTCCTAGCAGGTTACCGCGGTCACATACCTACAATCTTTTCAGACAATCTTTTCACAAAACCAATTTAGGTGACAACTCTCCCCTTACGAGAGCTACCAAATTGTATAATGCTTTATGCCGCAAAGCTGAAATCGATATCAATCATGACAGTCTCAACACTTTTAAAAAGAAATTATATAAGCACTTTCGGTTAGAGGACATTTGACTTATCATTCCAATCATTAAATAATGTATACTTTTAATTTAATTTAATTTATATCAAATTTAATTTAATTTATAATTCTACTTTTTACTTTTTATTTATAATTTTTAAAATAATATTATATATTTTTTTAATTTTAATTCATTATGACATAATATTGATAATCAAGTTAATGCTTGGTTTTACTGTATTGTATTCGTGTAAGTTTAAACTTTTAGAATGGCATGTATATTGTTTCTTTTTTATTCTTAATTTAATTTAAATTATGTATTCAGAGCACTAAGTACTCGATAATGTGTAAGCTGTGGTTACCTGTAATTGAGTGTGCGTTACAGGATAATGTAATAAAAACTAAGTTTTACTATTGTAAAAAGATAATTTGTAATGTAACTCGTTGGTAATCCTTAAATAAATAAATAAATAAATAGGTAGTCTAGAAGAATTAAACGGTCACACAGACTGACACGAAAAGCAACGTTCTTCTATAATATAAATAAATAAAGGTATAGAATAGATATAGAAGAGTAATATTGCTTACCAGCATCAGCAATATAACGTGAGTGGTAGGCGATGTTGGAGCATGGAACTTCCTTAGCGAATACGCCCTTAGCTGTCAACTCTGCGACGAATTCCTTCATGATGTCTGCAGGTCCCGAAATGGTACTAGATTCAGGCCCGTTGTGACAAGCCACTTCAATCTCGGTAGGACACATTTTTGAAATCTATGAATAACAGTATGCTTTGAATCTCTTCTTGAATCACGAAAAGTGTTGTTCAAAAGAAGCACAGATCAGTAGGCACCAAAGAAAAAAAATTTGTGCTTAGTAAGACTTGCATTTTTTTTTGTAATATTGGAATCTGAGGCCCCAATGAAGACGAGAAGTTCCCATTTTCACATGATCAAAATCATTGTAAAACATGTACACACAACTTTAAACACACTCTTACCTGTTCATATCCCAGACCAATAGCAGCCATTGATCCTCGAATCAATGGAGTCTCCAGCGACACCAGGCCGCGGCTGTACGCCGACAGTATCATCTCTTCTGCTGTCAAACAGCCGTCGGCGTACGCGCATCCCAGCTCGCCCACACTGTGACCTGTAATAAAGTTATTGTGAAAAAGACTTTACTTGAAGGTTTGTTCAGAAGTTCACAGAAATTATAATAATCCGCCGGATGAGGGCCAATGGGTGTCTGTACTGAATGACGCTTTGACTGAACTGAAATGATGACGACAGAAATGTTGTGAGTATTACCGATAATGCCATCAGGCACCAATCCGAGTTCCCGAAGCACATCAGTCAGTCCTATTTGAATGGCAGCTATTCCAACAAACGAGTGAAGAATATTGTCAAATATTGTCTTATCGGGCGATGTAATTATATAGACAATATCGATTCCTTTTGGTTCCAAAGTTTGTCGGCACCTGGAATCCAGACATAATTATTAAATAATTATTTAAATTATCTATGAAAACATCATGTACGTAAGGAAAAATCTAAGTCTTTTCAGTAAAAGAGGTGATAGACACAATTATAGGACTAGAAATAGGGACCAATTAGTTCAACCGGGTTTCAGATTGGCTAAAGTAGACTCATCCTTCATGGGGTGCTGTTTAAAATGTTATAATAAAATACCTTCCCACATACTCCAACTGAACGAAACGAAATTTAAATCATGTATAAAACGCACACTATGCTGCCAAGCATATTATAAGTTGGGGGATTACATCGCTGATAAAAATGCTTGGCTCAGCGCTGGTCCAGCTCCACAAGGGCGCATAAACTAATTGATTAGCATTCGAAAATATTGTTGCAGCTGCTGAAGATTGTAAAACTATCTTTTCCTTGTATAAATTCAATCTCTTTGTATTGTATAATTGCATATCACATGTGTGAGCACTGTGACCATGTTGTACATTCCATAAAGCTACCATTTACTAGGTACGTCTTTCATCGACTTGAATGTGCTCTGGCAGCTGAGAGTATGTCATGCTCACTCAAATGTCTCGCTGATGGTGGCGTGTGTGTTGGATCATTAAGTTCCCTTCAAAATGGTTGAGCTAAATGGTGCTGATCCATGCGTCATGTTCGTGAACGGGCGCCGTCAGTAGGGACTGGTCATCTCTTAGCTGCCACGGTTTATTTTAATTTATATAAATTTTGGAATTGTTATTATATTTTTATTACGGACTCTTTTAACGTGCACGTCTTTCTACATTGTTCTCACATGTATAAATTCAACACGAATGATGTAACCAATATTTTGTAACAATATTTTGATTTAAAAGAGTGTCCGTGGAGTTTCTTGCCCGTTCTTCTCCATAGGTACCTACTACGCTTTGGAATGGGCAACTAGCTTCATTTTTCTGATTGACCGACCCCTTGACAATTCAAAAGTATCTGTAATTGGTTTATTTGAAATAAATGCTTTTAGTTTGAGTTTGAATCATTTAATTAATTTTGTTGAAAGTAAATAAAATTTTGAATAGTCTCTTGCGAAATTTTTGCTCCTTCAGGAAGAAAGAAAAATCTGCCTAGAGACAATCAGTAAAAGGTTGGTTTAAAAATTCACTTACCGTTCTATAGCAGCAGCGAAGATCGGTATGCGCATGAGTTGCGCGCCCATACCAGCCCATTGCGAGCCCATCCCGCTGTACACGAACCACAGCGGCCGCCGAGCGTCGTCGAAGTACTCAGCCTTCTCACATAGACTCACTGTCTTCTGTTCTTCGTCCGTCTCTAGAAAAGTTAAAGAAACCAGATTTTGGTTAACACACTGGCAATTTCAATGGAATTCAAGAATCCGCAAGTTGAAATGTTAAAATTCAGCAAAACAAGATAAGATCATGCCAATGAGGACTTGAACGTAGTTTTATGAACATAAAACTAAGAAACCGAGTGTAAACTACGTTGAAAAAAAACAAAATCGAAGGATGTGATTAAGCAGATTCTTAAACTAAAATGGAGATGGGCAGGCCACATTAAGATGCTAGAACCACAAAGATGGGCCCAGGTTGTGATAAACTGGACTCCCAGAAATAAGAAAAGAATGAGAGGTAGACCTTTCAAAAGGTGGGAGAGGACGGAATTGAGAAAATATCTGGTGGGCAAGAACAGCCAGACTACGGGACGAATGGAAACATTTGAAGGAGGCTTTTACCGTCTCAGGCGGTCCTTAGGAAACATTAACATTGAAGATATTAATTAACACACACTACTAACAAATATAAAATAAAATGTGTGTCTTAACAAAATGTGTACTTAAAGAATTACAGGCTCATTTCTCTGGCTACGGTGATCGCGATAGTACTTGACAGCCTGCTTAACAGACAACTTAATAAACATGATCTGACCAAGATTATGTCTGGACTTTAAAAGAGACTGTGACCTCTGAGTTTGTTTCGGCCTTTCTTCTCAGAGTAGTCAGATAGGAAACGCCGACCTCACCTAGTTTTTAAAATATGATTGACGTGTAAAAGTGTTTGTACAAACCTACTTACAGAAATAAAATCATTTAACATTTATCATTTATCAATAACTTTGTTCAGCTGCACGACAATCAGTTCGGATTCCGATCCGGACTATCAACTGAAAGTGCCATCTTGTGTCTAAAGTGGACTGTTAGGTACTACTCGGATAGGAAAATACCTACGTATGCTTGCTTCCTCGACCTCTCCAAAGCTTTTGATCTGGTGCATACAGTATCCTCTGGAGGAAGTTAGAGGAAGCTGGAGTTCCTCCAGAGTTGATAAATACTTTTAAATGCTGGTATGGAGGCCAGATCAATCAGGTACGCTGGGCCGGGGCTTTTTCAGAGCCGTATAAATTGGAGTGCGGGGTGAGGCAAGGGGGGTTGACTTCACCCACGCTCTTCAATCTGTATGTCAATGGGCTGATCGAGGTGCTCAGCTGAGAGTGGCCGGCTGTTACATTGAAGGAGTATGTGTAAACAACATTAGTTACGCCGATGATATGGCACCGCTGAGCGCCTCGGTTTGTGGTTTTAGGAGGTTGGTGGCCATCTGTGAAGAATATGCTTTACTTCATGGATTGGTCTACAACGTCACTAAAAGTGAAGTCATGGTCTTTGGTGTCAGCAGTCAATGTTCTGATCCGATACCTCCGGTCAAGTTGAACGGAATATCGTTTGTGAGGGTATTTAAAGTGAAATACTTAGGACATCTTTTGACTGCTGACCTCAAAGATGATGAGGATATAGAAAGAGAAAGGAGGGCTCTATCGGTGAGAGCTAATATGATCGCTCGCAGGTTTGCACGTTGTTCTAGAGTTGTGAAAAATCCTTATTTCGTGCATATATATAGCACCTCATTTTACACGTGCAGCCTGTGGGTAGATTACACTCAAAAATCGTGCAGTGCCCTCCGCGTTCAATATAATAATGCATACCGGGTATTGATGGGGCTGTTCCGCTTCTGTAGCGCATCAGGCATATTTGCTGATGCTCGTGTCGATTGTTTTTACGCTACGATACGAAAAAAATGCGCTTCCCTGGTGCGCCGGGTGCGGGTCAGCCCCAACAATATACTGCAGCGTATCGGGAGCAGACTAGACTGTTTGTGTATGAATCGCTGCTGCAAGCTTTCCACATCTGTGTTGAGCGTGTAGCAGGGATTCATTAAATGTATGGGTTATGTTTACTAACATAGTAGTTAAGATATATTGTTACTAACATTTCTAAATCTTGTTACTTGTTAATTTAAATATAAAAATAATAATAAAGTTAAGATATTTTTTTCATTAATAACATACAACATACTTAAAAATATTTTTCATATACTCTAAGTGTAAAAACCTCATAGATGTAATTGCAAGGAATAAAAAAGAGGTTTTTTTATTATTTATTTATGTCTAGCAGAAAATTGTTACCAGCTTATGATTTTGATGATGAAGTACCTTAAGATTTTCGTCACACTTACGTAAAATGATGAATCCTCTGCCCAAATGTCCTGGGATGTTCGTCTGATGAATGTTGTGCAACAAAGCCAACTCCTCAGGATCTATTGGGCGTGACTTTAAGTTGTCAAATATTTTTTGCAAAGTAGTGTCCTGTCTCGCAGATATAGTCACGAGATGTGCAATACTACTATTGTAGCGTGATAGATCCTGAAACAAATGGAAAATGTTTCAAAGTTAAAAATAACCAAGTGTTATCAAACATTTTGTAGTAAGCATCAGCAAAAAAACGTGGTAATGGCCGACGAAGTAACCACATGGTTTTAACCGAATGGTGGCCAAGGTCGGGTCTAAAAAACCTGGGAATTCGGAAAACACGTTGAATTGATTATATTATATATGACATTGTCGGTTTCAAGTAAATCCAGAACAAGGGATGTAAAATATTGTGGAGACTAGCAGAAACAAAAGGTGAGCTATATTTTATATATCAAGTATTGATTGATCCCGGGCTGAGATGATAATGGAACAGAAAAGTTGATTCTTGCATATTATCATATTGTATGTACCTTGGGTTTGTAGTGTCCATGCAGCAGCACGTGTGAGTTGACGCCAGTGATGGACAAGCCGTTGACAGCGACGTAGGAGCGGCGGAAGCTCTGGTGCTCAGTGAGGATGCGCATGCGCCCCTCGCGAATTGCTACCACGTCCTGCCGCGGATTGTTGCAGTGCAGGTTTGCGGCTATCTCGCCGCGATGGTAGCCTAGTAATACCTGTTGATATCGAAAAAAAAAAACTGAATAACTAGATCAGGGAACTAATACATCTCTACCGTTTCGAAATTAGAATGATTGGGACGAGAATCCACGAAAAAACTAACTCGTTTGTTTTTAATTAATTCATTTAAAACAAATGAGTGCACGCTCCCGAATACTGTATACATATATCACATCAAAAACATAACATGCAAAAAAATGCAAGTCTCGCAACGCAGTTCTCCTACCGCAAAAAGATGTGAGATCTAATGTAAAACTAAGTCTATTAGTTTATTCAGTACCTATCTATTTGTCATATTTATTACTTTATTAAATATAATGATTTGGCCATCCCTATCCCATCCCATGACCTTAGAATTTTGATGATCGGTGAGTGAGTCATTGAGTCAGTGAGTGAGTATGTCAATGACAAATTAAGGAACTTTGACCTGCAATAGTTCTTAAACTACTCGTTCAAATTGAATGTTATTTGGGAATATACCTAGTTATAATAAGCTATTTTCGTCACTGTCAAATTCAGACTTCTAGCTTTATAAGTTACAGGGGGCCGACAATGTCCTGAATGGCTTCGAGAAAAGATGGTGCGGCTTGTGTTTGTTTTGCTCCACATGGCGGGGGCAATGTCGCAATGATTATGTATAAGTACGTTTAATATGAATGTATTAATATATTTATATATTATACACATAAACCTTCCCGAATAAATTCTCTAAATGATGGTAAAAAACGCATTAAAATTCGTCGCAGTAAGTCACGAAAAGCGACTTTAAATCATATTATGTTTAGATGATAATAATGATGACCCATAAAAAGATTACCTTCGTTATAGCGGATATACCCGATGCAGCTTCTCCGTATCCAATGTTGGAAATGACGCTGCCAACTAAGAGTGTGTCTTCTTTTCCCTTACAGAATACCCTTTCAATGGCATCCAGTTCCGCTTTGTCAGCGTCAGGCGTACCTGTAACAAAATTATGTAATAAGTGCAATAACTACGGCTTTTGGCTCCTGAGATACAAGTATCGTTTTACTTAATTCAGGAGCCAGCTGTTCTACCTAATTTTGGACTCCACTTGTACAATCAAGTTTAGTGTATGACTAACTTTATGTGTTTCTCTTTGAACAATAAACTTATGTAAGAATGTGTAAGTTAATAATAGAGTAGATAATACAGATGTATAATTAAATATAAAATACTAAAAGGGATAAATAATAAAATAAATGTAAAACAAAGTATGTTTGTGCTCACCGTAAAACGAAACGTGCGTCTGCAGCTGCAAACGCACGTGTTGTGTGATTCATAACTCCCGCCATTAAGAAGGCGTATATAAACGGTTGTTGCACAAGCAAACAGGTAGTGATGGGTAACTCATCATTTTTACATGAGGTTGAGGGAGTACCTCATTTTACCTCGCGAGGTCCTCACGAGGTACCCCTCATTTGAGGCGAGGAGTCGTACGTCGGCGTATTCGCCTCACGAGCCGAGCCCGAGCCAAACTCAGCCGAATTCAGCTGATAGTCCGAGGCAGCGGGGCGGACGGGTGCGTCGACTCATAAGTACTCACGATTCCGATTTTTACGTCTCCCTCATACACATAACTTTCTTTCGCTCATAAATTTTTGATCGTCAAAATAAACGAATCAATGATACTTGATTACCAATCTAATGATGATGTTTTTAGAGTTCATAGTAATAGCTGCTGTAATGTTTACTGTGTTTTCAAAATTTCGAGACCTCACCTCACTCATTCTATAGCTCACTCAATCAATCAATACTCTACTCACTCACGAGTACTCGCGTCAATAATATCAATGTCAAAATTTTTAAATGAGGGAACGAGTGAGGTGGTTCAATGTTGAAATTCGAGTAACTCTTTCAATTAGCGATCACGAGTACCTCAAACGAGGCACCTCATGAGTGAGGGACACATCTCTACAAACAGGTCAGTCGAGTTCGAGTGATTGTAGATTGCGCACCTCTGAGTCTAAACTTGTAAAATGTAAGTACTATGATTTATATTTTATGCAACAATGTTTGTTGTTGTGATTTTGAATGTTTTTAAACATAATATAATTATATGAAACCAAGTTGGGCATATTTATTTCACACCTACTATTTATCTCCTTACAATCATTGTGGTTCACACGATTTAAATAAAGTAATATAGAAAAGGTGAAATTGTCTTACGAAAGGGTATGATGATCTTACATATCAGAAGTGGGATAAAGATTCCTGTTTTGGCTTGTTGAAAATTTTTTGTACCCTTAATATTTACCTGCGGGTGTATTTTATTTTTCCTCTTAATTTGTCATTGTAATTGGCTACGTTAACAATTGTTTTGGTTATTGGCTGATAAATTACATTGAACTTTTTATTTAAAGTAACAACAATTTAAACGTTTTTTTTATTCTAATGAAACGCTGCCTAGCTATGCTATTAGAAATTAGCTTGACATTTTGCGGGCTTGCGGGATACTAAACGCTCCAGACGTAATAAGAATAAAAGTTATATTGTCTCGTTGGATGTTCTAGTAAGTATTGGCGGTATTAGGTTGGACCTGGTATTTGCAATATACTTACTCATAACGATTATTATGTTACTTACGCTTTTATCGTGCCAATGCTGGTTATCTAAAGCTTAGTAATACTTAGTAGCTTTATAACACTGAATTTTACACAATGTGCTTATTTTATGTTAACCGCCGTGGATCGAGCCGGGCGAGACCGCCTTGGATCAAGCCGGGTGGACTACCATGAATCGAGCCGGGCGGACCGCCATGGATCGAGCCGGGCGGACCGCCATGGATCGAGCCGGGCGGACCGCCGTGGATCGAGCCGAGCGGATCGCCGTGGATCGAGCCGGGCGGACCGCCATGGATCGAGCCGGGCGGACCGCCGTGGATCGAGCCGAGCGGATCGCCGTGGATCGAGCCCTGCGGACCGCCATGGATCGAGCCATGCGGACCACCGTGGACCGAGCCGGGCGGATCGCCGTGGATCGAGGTAGGCGGACCGCCGTGGATCGAGCCGGGCGGACCGCTGTGGATCGAGCCGGGCGGATCGCCGTGGATCGAGCCGGGTGAATCGCCATGGATCGAGCCGGGTGGATCGCCGTGGATCGAGGCAGGCGAACCGTCGTGGTTCGAGCCGGCGGACCGCCGTGGATCGAGCCGGGCGGATTGCCGAGCATCGAGCAGGGCGGACCGCCGAGCATCAAGCAGGGTGGACCGCCGAGCATCGAGCCGGGAGGACCGTCGAGGATTGAGCCCTTCGGCAAGAGCTGCCGTTCGCGTAGCTCGGTAAGGTGTCTTATAATATTGGACGGAAGGGTCCCATAAAATGTATTATATTGACAAAGGTGTCTTATAATATTGGACGGATGGGTCCCATAAAATGTATTATATTGACAAAGGTGTCTTACAATATTGGACGGAAGGGTCCCATAAAATGTATTATATTGACAAAGGTGTCTTGTAATATTGGACGGAAGGGTCCTATAAAATGTATTATATTGACAAAGGTGTCTTATAATATTGGACGGAAGGGTCCCATAAAATGTATTATATTGACAAAGGTGTCTTATAATATTGGACGGAAGGGTCCCACAAAATGTATTATATTGACAAAGGTGTCTTATAATATTGGACGGAAGGGTCCCATAAAATGTATTATATTGACAAAGGTGTCATATAATATTGGACGGAAGGGTCCCATAAATTGTATTATTTTGACAAAGGTGTCATATAGTATTGGACGGAAGGGTCCCATATAATGTATATATTGTTGACAAAGGTGTCATATTGTGTTGGACGGAAAGGTCCCATAAAATGTATTACATTGACAAAGGTGTCATATAATATTGGACGGAAGGGTCCCATCATACATTGTTTTGTGAAGCATTTTAAAATTTAATATTTAGGATAAATGTGTCCTATTTTAAATATAACGTGTGATTACGAACGAATGGTTCAATCGTATTTTATTCTTTCTTCAGTAATGAACAAAGAGTAATGTTGTTATTTGTTATTATTACATAAGCACGAGGTCATGCTTAGCATAGGATGGCCGACTATCAGAATGTGTAACTTAATAAAAGAGTAGATAATACAGATGTATTATTAAATATAAAATACTAAAAGGGATAAATAATAAAATAAATGTAAAACAAAGTATGTTTGTGCTCACCGTAAAACGAAACGTGCGTCTGCAGCTACAAACGCACGTGTTGTGTGATTCATAACTCCCGCCATTAAGAAGGCGTATATAAACGGTCGTTGCACAAGCAAACAGGCCAGTCGAGTTCGAGTGATTGTAGAGTGCGCACCTCTGAGTCTAAACTTTTAAAATGTAAGTACTATGATTTATATTTTATTTTATGCAACAATGTTTGTTGTTGTGATTTTGAATGTTTGTAAACATAATATAATTATGTGAAACCAAGTTGGGCATATTTATTTCACACCTACTATTTATATCCTTATAATCATTGTGGTTCACACGATTTAAATAAAGTAATATAGAAAAGGTGAGATTGTCTTACGAAAGGGTATGATGATCTTATACTTATTATTAATTTAACTATTATTTTCACAAAAATATTGTTTGTTACTGATTGCCTCTTTGGTCTACTAATCGTGATCGTGGACTCCTGGGTAAGTCTGTGGTAGCCCGGAGCTGGATTTGCGCCGATTTAATGGTAATATGCTCCGTATTACATGTGACTTTATTTCTGGAGTAATCAAAATGTAATATAATTATGAATCTCCCTGATTTACTTCTATAGACGTGATCTAATATTTATTTCATAAGCTATCAAGTCAAAAATGTATACCTGAACCAAAAGCTTCGACATATTCTACAACATGCGGTGGGATTCTCGCTTCCTCGTAGAATTTGGTTAAAAAATTAACAGTCTTGTCGGGATTCCTGAAGTATCCATACTGAGGCCCCGTTTCTCCCGTTAGCAAGTCGGTATATTCCGTCTTCGCGTACATTATATCTGCGTAGATCCTGTAGATTACACAAAAAAAAAATGACTTGTCTTTGAGAAAAAGTTTTTTGTAACAAGTAGATGGCAGCACCTACATTTATATTATTTTATTGAAAGCAAGTGTTTATTTACTTGAGGGGCTTGTGGCTAAGTAATAACAGCCGCATGGGTCGATCGATCAGGGTAAGCTACGCTTGCCGCGGTTAGTCCGTGGATGGGTGACCATCTTTGTATACGAAGACCCCTCTGTGCCTCGGAAAGCACGTTAAGCCGCTGGTCTCGGCTGTCATTTGTAGATCTTTGACAGTCGTTACGGGTAGTCAGAAGCCCAAAAGTCTGACAACAAGTAAGAGTGGTACTGGCCAAGGGGTATCGTGTTATCTAGTAACTAGGTTGTGGAGGTCAGATATGCAGTCGCTCTATGTAAAATACTGGTATTCAGCTGCATCCGGTTAGACTGGAAGCCGACCCCAACATAGTTGGGAATAGGCTAGGCAGATGATGAAGTTTTTATTTACTTTGCTCAGAAATAGGGATCATCAAGATGCCGCCGTTGAGAAAAAGGGATGGTGTAATCGGTCATGTATAGCTTCCTCTCTTTCGTACACTGAAAAAAAAACTTACCTCAGTGCATCTTTAGCTTTCTGCAGAAACAGAACGTTAACGGCTTCCGATTTGACGCAGCCATTGGCATTCTGATCAAATGACTTCGTTTTACCATCCATCGCCTGGGTTATGATCCTGCACATAAAAAACTAAAATAAGTATTTTTTTTTAAACTGGAGTGCTATTCTATTGGATTTTTTCAAGTCAAGATACTATTAAAAAAAATTAACGGATTTTGGAAACCTCGATTTAAACAAATCCAACAGCTTGTATGTTTATAAAATATGAGAATATTATCAGAATCATTTTAATAAATATGTGTTCACCTTCCGTAGTGTACAGAAGACTGTGGATGCAGACACAAGTAGCAGCCTCCAACGACGGCTGCCTCGCATTCACCTCGACTCAAAGCGAGGTATGCCTGCTCCAGCGCCGCGGTGGAACTGCAGCACGCCTCATCGATCGCCATCGAAGGACCCTTCGCGTTCAGCCAATAGGAAATGCGGTTGGCGAACATTGATTTACAGCATCTAAAAATATATTATATTAAAACCAATGGCATACAGGCACGCTGCATGTATATTATGCAGTCGACTATTCTTGTGGTAGCAAAAGCAACTCCAAGAGTCCAGGGTTCGATCTTTGGGTCGAGAAAACTGTTATTATGTTTCTCTTTCAGGTATCTCGAATTATGCGGAGTAATTGGATAAAACACTCGCATTGACAGTGCCTTTCATTTTGACTGTTCAACAACATTCGTTCCGTTATGTATGTTTTCGAGCAGACGAATTTTTCGAACGTATGTTTCAATGGATTAGGAATTTCTTTCAAAATCGCTTCGGATTGTGATTCCTTTTTTCCTTCATCGTGTGGTTAGTGACTAACCTAGTGTCAGAGTTTTTATGCCACCCATGGGCCTCTGAATTGGCTTCACAAGCCGTCGAGAAATATCCCTCAGGCATTGTGATTGAAAGCGTGTTACACAATTAGGATGCTGGTTTGGTGCTCAGCGCAGTTAATGTTAAAGGCAAACATCAACTTACCCCTACTATATGGGAAATTTTCATATCGCTGGCACTCACATAACTTGAGAAATGTGTACATATGTCCCTGCCTTTTCGGGGCAAACAAACATGATGTTTATAAATTAAGAAAATTATTTCTTACCCAGCTATACCCAAGCCTGTTCTAGAGGCAGCGTCATAGAAGGTCGCTTTTTCAGCTTCAGAGAAACAGGTTCCAACGAACACACCAACTTTTTTACAAGATAAGTGCTCAGGATTCACTCCTATGGACAACAAAAATATGAAGTTATTTAATAGAACGTGATTTATTGGCTAGTCTTTTCGCAACTATATCGGGGTCTGCTTCCAATCTAACCGGATGCAGCTGAATACCAGTATATTACATGGAGTGACTACCTATCTGAACTCCACAACCCCGTTACTGGGTAATATGATACCCTTTGGTAAGACTGGTTGTCTGACTTTCAGGCTAATAGCCCGGCTTAATGGCTAGTCCATGAGTGTCTATTTTTTTACCGACAAAAAAAGACGCGTATATATTTTTTTGGCCACGCGTAACTTTTAACTGGTACCCGCTAGTCGGATTTTAACGATTCCTTTTTTAGGGTTCCGTAGTAAACAAGGAACCTTCATAGTTTCGTCATGTCCGTCTGTCTGGTCTGTCCGCGGTCTAGCTCCGAGACCCTTAGTACTAGAAAGCTGTAATTTG
The DNA here is from genome assembly GCA_963680765.1 of Agrochola lychnidis. Classification (NCBI taxonomy): domain Eukaryota; kingdom Metazoa; phylum Arthropoda; class Insecta; order Lepidoptera; family Noctuidae; genus Agrochola; species Agrochola lychnidis. The sequence goes on along the minus strand of OY796868.1, from coordinate 6,672,205 downwards.
GCATAGGTATATATATTAATTACGCCGACAAAGTGGTAAACAAAATTATGAAAAACATTTTTTTTTAGGGTATCTCTCATGCACGTAAATTGGTGATGTTTATTTTTTTTATTTTTTTACCCCATGGTGAGGGGTATCATTGGAAAGGTCTTTCAAAAATATTGTGAGTTTGTGAAAATCATTTTTGGATTCAGGGATTCGTTTGCGAAATATTAAGCTTTAAAGTGCTAATTTTTGTTAGAGTCAAGTGTCCCCCCCCTGCCGGCTAAATAGTTCGTTTTGGGTGTGTGAAAAAAATCACAGCAATAGCTTATATAACGAAATTAAAAGGAAAACTATCACAACTAAGTAGGCTCTACAGGTTAACGAGTAATAATTGACCAACTTAACTTTGCAGTTGAAAAAACATGTTTTCCCATACATTCCGTATGGGAGAACATATTTTTCAACTACAAAGTTAAGTTTGTTTTTGGGATAAATTCATCCCAACTACGGAACCCTTCATTGTGCGTGGTCCGACACGCACTTGGCCGGTTTTTAAAGTTACGTGGTAGCGCCATTTTTAGGCAGGCAGTCGTTGTTGAACTGTGAAAGTGTAAGGAGCTCTGTAATATTCATGTAAGTACTGAGAATTGTAATAACATTATTATAAATTTATTGCCGTAGTTATTATATTTGTGCTTATATTTATGGTTTGAACCTAATAAATAAATCATGCTAATTTGTTTAAATGAACGCTTTTTATTATTTGCCTTTTGCTCTGGCTAGTCCAACAATAAGTAGTAGTAATAAAACTAATACCATCTTAACAATCGCAGATAGAACGTTCCCAAAATGTCAAATATGTCACTACTTAACATCGAACTGTGGAATTATGAAGCTTATTACTGACATTGAGATAAAAGTTAAAAACTATACGTTGGATGACTACTGTCTGATTTTCATCGGTGAAGTAGATTTTCGGCACACAAATAACTACTATGACCTAGTTATTAATATCCGAGAAACTTTATTAAAAATACAACATACCAATATCATACTTTGTCTACCTACCTTTAAATTTAATAATTCTGTTATGTTCAACTGCAGAATAGAAAAATTTGGTAATATGCTTTATTTGCATGTATGTACTCATGAATACGCTTACTTATTCGATTCAAACCTGGATTTATCTTATGACTATAATATGTTTTCGAAGAGAAATGGGTCTCTTAATAACTATGGTATGAGTATCGATCATCTTTGAAAATTTAACCCATTAATTAACTTAGACATTAGCTGCTCGAGCAATATAAACACGTATTTTTCACCTTACCCTAATTCTAAAAAAAGTGCCACCACTAACGCCTCTGAGCCAAATGTGTTGTTTTTTCTCGAATAAGTATGTTAATATATTGCATCAAAATATAGCAGGTTTAATAAACAAATCAAATGATCTGTCTGTATGTCTAGATCAACTAGTTGATAAGCAAATATATGTTGATGTAGTATGCATTACCGAGCACTTCATTATGGAAGGCTACGAGGACCAGTTGTATGTACCCAATTATTCGCCACGTAGCCACTAAAGATCTTATCCAACAAATTTACGTGTCTCTGGGTCAATCCATATTGACGTACTGTTTACCAATTTGGGGTGGAGCATCCAAAACAAAGTTTTTGGAGTTAGAGAGGGCGCAGAGAGCTTTACTAAAAGTTATGTATTTTAAACCACTATTATTCCCTACCGAAACCTTATACTTAACTTCGAACCTCTTGTCAGTTAGAAAGCTCTATGTCCTGCTGATTACTCTGAAGAAGCATAAATCTCTTCCCTTCATCACTCTCAGGACACAAACTAGGAGGAAGAATAAAGTAGCTCCAGAAACACCAGTCAAAACTACATTTGCTACAAGACAATACACAAAACAATCTTCTCGCTTATACAATTCTCTTAATAAAATTCTCACCATATACCCTATGACATACCGTGACTGTAAAAAGACTCTCACTGAATGGTTGAAGAGCAAAAGTTACGAAGAAATCGAGGCTATGCTCCATACAATCACATAATTCTAAACTATGTACATATAATCTATAGATACAATTTGTCGCTGACTAAAACAAAAAGTACACAAATCGCACCTTCCACACCAACATTCACACCCGTACATCACACACACCCCACCTCACACATACTACCTCCACACACACATAACACTATGCGCATTCCTTATTTATTTTTTCACTTTTTGTATTGTTAAAAAACTTTGCATGCTTTCAAAATCATCTATTGTTTATTCTCTCACACATATGTATAGTCACTGTAAACTGGAAGAGCGGAACCACCTAATACAAGCAAATCTTTGCTTAAAAGGTGACTCCAAACTTAATAATGTAATTACATAAGTTGATGAAATAAACATTTTTATTTATTTTTATTTTATTTATTGTTTAGCAGCGTATTATTGCAGAAAGGGGAAAAAAGGGGTGGATCTTGTATTCTTATTAAAAACGGGCACAAATGGAAAGACCTGCCTAAAATAGCGAAACTATTATGTCCAGGCGTATTTGAGTGCTGTGCCATTGTGCTAATTAGCTATAAGATTATTGTAGTTTGTATTTATATAGTACCAAATGTAAATAATTTAAATATTATTCGATTTATGATTATGAGGCTCGAGATATGCATGTAGCAATTAATAAATTATTAGAACTAAGGGTTATAACACGTTGTATCACAACTCATGACCAGTACATATCAAAAATATTCTTGGCACCTAAAACTAATGGAGGCAAACGGTTTATTCTAAATTTAAAATCATTAAATAAATTTATTACAAATACACATTTTAAAATGGAGGATTATAGGACGGCAGCTAAACTAATCCCTCAAGACGGATTCTTAGCAACAATTGACCTCAAAGAGGCCTACTTATTAGTTCCTATATCTAAATCCGATAGAAAATACTTACGATTTAATTTTCAGGCCCCTAATTCTAGGAATTAATGTACATACCAGTTCACTGCCATGCCGTACGGCCTATCAGTGGTACCAAGAGTGTTCACGAAAATCATGAAGGAGGTTATAGCCTACCTTAGAAAACAGAGATACAAATCAGTCATTTATTTAGACGATGTATTATATATAGGTAATAATTACGAGGAATGTGTTATTAAAGTTTCATAGTTAATTATGATAAAAGTTCATTAGTACCATCTAAAATATGTAAATTTCTAGGATTCGTATATAATACACATGATATGTCTTTATCGTTACCTACTGATAAACGTAATAACATTAATCAGTTAGTTAAAAAGTTCTCGAGCTTGCCAAAATGTACAATTCGAGAGTTTGCGCAATTAATAGGTGTTCTGGTCGCAGCTTGCCCAGCTGTTAGATATGGGTTTCTCTATACAAAGTTGTTGGAACGTCAAAAATTCCTGGCATTACGACAACATAATGATAATTATGAACATATGATCAATATTCCCGAAACGGTTCTAGAAGACCTTAAATGGTGGCGTAACCATATTTTCACAGCTATGTGTCCTATTAGAAATCAAAGTAATAAGAAAGAAATATATTCAGACGCTTCTAGAACGGGTTGGGGTGCTGTTTGTAGTGGCGCAAAAGCCCATGGCAAATGGAAAGCTATAGAAACAACACACCATATAAATTACCTAGAACTTCTGGCCGTATTTCTAGGATTAAAAAGTTTTGCCAGTAATGACTATAACTGTGCAATATTGTTGAGGGTAGACAATACTACAGCAATTAGTTACATTAATCGCCTAGGTGGAATTCAGTTCCCGCATCTAAACGATCTGACAAGACACATTTGGCAATGGTGCGAGAAGCGTAATATTTGGTTGTTCGCATCTTACGTGAACACGAAAGATAATTATGCTGACGAAGAATCTAGAAAGATTAACCCTGATACAGAGTGGGAATTATCAGATCACGCTTATAAAATTATTAAAAGACAATTTGGTTATCCTGATATTGACCTCTTTGCTTCTCGCGACAATGCCAAATGCGATTTGTTTGTTTCTTGGAAACAAGAACCAGATGCATACGCCGTAGACGCTTTTACTTTGAACTGGCATAACAAATATTTTTACGCTTTCCCGCCGTTTACCTTAATTTTAAAATGTTTACGCAAGATTATTGAAGATGATTCCAAGGGAATTTTAGTTTTCCCCCATTGGCCTTCGCAGCCATGGTACCCACTCCTACAAAGTTTACTTGACTCCCACATACTTTATCTGAACCCTAGTAAATTTCTTCTTCAATCTCATTTCAGGGAGTACCATCCACTGCACACCAAGCTTACCCTGGGTGTCGCGAGGCTATGCGGACGGCATTCATCCGCCGCGGGACCCCGCTCGACTCATTAAATCTAATGATGGCTTCGCTAGCCGACAACACTATCAAACAATATAATGTCACATTAAAAGTTTGGTGGCAGTATTGTTCTTTGCATAACATTGACGTTTTTAGTGGTTCAAAAACATCTATTCTTTCCTTCTTAACGGAGCAATTTAATAAGGGTTGTTCATATGGCTCCCTTAATAGCCATCGCTCCGCGTTGTCATTGATTTTCAACTTGAATGTAGGTTCCGATGATTGTATTAAACGATTATTAAAAGGAGCTTACAAACTAAAGCCCAATAAGCCCAAGTATACTTCTACGTGGGACCCACAATTGGTGCTCAATCATGTGTCCAATTGGTACCCTAATTTAGAACTAAGTATCGAAAAGATTACCAAAAAGTTAGTTATTTTATTAGCACTCTGCACAGCCCATAGGGTACAAACATTTTCTTTTATTAAGTTAGATATATATCAATTACTTCAACCGGAGTTAAGAAGATAGCCATAACATATATAATTAAGACGTCTGCTCCCGGACGAGATCAGCCGGTATTGTTTCTACCATTCTTTCGAAACAATATAAATATATGTCCTGCTTCAGTCCTCAAAGATTATATTTTTGTGACAAAAAATATGAGGACAACGAATGTAGGAAATCTCTTACTAACTTATAAAAAATCACACAAAGCCGCTTCAGCTCAGTCCATCAGTCGATGGATTAAGCACGTGCTGTCAGAAAGCGGTGTGGACGTGAGTACATTCAGTGCACACAGCATGCGACATGCCGCCACGTCAGCCGCTCGCGTGTCTGGACTCAGTGTCGATACGATTAGAAAGACAGCTGGTTGGACCAGCACGTCTTTAGCTTTTGCCTGATTTTATGACCGACCTATCCTAAGCGATGATGATTTCGCAAACGCAGTAGTATTTCCTATAGTTCATTGATTGTAATTGATTTTTATCACAATAATTAAGAGTTAAGTTCAGCTGTGATTTATAGTACGTTTCATTTTCATTATTAAAAAGATACATTACCCAAACAAAACTTGTTTCTCTGAAAATCTACTTAGTAAACATATTATATCTGAATAATAAAGCGACGAATATATAATAGATGATCAAACGAACTTCCTGAAGTGAAGTTCGATCATTATTATATGAGTCGCTTCATTCGAAGATATAATAACCCTCCTCTCCCATTAAAAAATTACATTTCATAAATTTCAGTCATTTTAACCCTGAAAGTTTCGTTTTGATAGAATCTCTAAAAATAATGAGCAGTGTCAAACAGATAAGACGGAAGAACCGTAATGTAGGTAGAAAAAAAATAAAAAACTGAAATCGTGCGATGTTGCCTGTAGGTTAAAGGGACTACTTAGTAAACATATTATATCTTCGAATGAAGCGACTCATATAATAATGATCGAACTTCACTTCAGGAAGTTCGTTTGATCTTCTATTATTTAGAAGATAAAAAAACTTGGGATTTAACTGCTCGCTCTGCTAAGCCTTGTGATAAACCATAAAACTAGACATTTAATTATTGTGTAAAATCAACATTTACAAGTTTTATGAACACATTGACATTGTTGAAAATTATATTCAAAATAACATGATTACTTTGTAAAGTATTATATTATTTTAACTATTGTTAATGTAAGGACTATGTGGATATTATTTTTATTTCTCTGCTAGTTTTAGTGATGGTCTGGCAGTTTGAGTAGTTTATGCGGCCTACCCAAATGTCCTTTCTTTGGTATTGTTCGTCGAGTTGAGCTCCTTAAGTTCTGAGTTGAGCTCCACGATTACTGACAAATGCTTGCACTGACTGGACAGGTCCACTCAAATCTGTGTGGTCCTTTCCTCAAAAGACCTTTTCAGACACTAATCTATATGGTCCTCATATGGCCTGACCAAGATTATGTCTGGACTTTAAAGAGACTGCGACCTCTGAGTTTGTTTCGGCCTTTCTTCTCAGAGTAGTCAGATAGGAAACGCTGAACTCATCTAGCTTTGTTTTTAATATGCCGTGTAAAAGTGGTTCCGATATCCTATTTACAGAATAAACAATTTCATTTCATTTCATGAGAAAATGAAATAATAATTTATGTCACGCCTACATCAGTTACTGTTTTATTCAGTGTTAAAAAAAGGTAATATTTTAATTAATCTTACCTGCATCATAAATAGCGTTGTAGGCCTGTTCCAGGATTTTACGAGACATGGGATCCATGCTGCAGCCGAGGCGGTAGTGTACCTTGAAGAACTGGGCGTCGAACCGGTCTAGGTCTGGTATTGTGCCCATGTGCGGAGCCGCCTCGGGGTGGCTTATTTTCCAACGCACCTTCTCTGCAGTCACTGGATTCACCTGGAGGATAAAGTAGTGAGTGGATTACTGTAGTTCAGGTATATTATCTGATATAATTAGAACCAAAACTATGACAACTATGTTACGACCAGGAAAACGGCTAAAACCAAAAAAACATTATCTGTTTAGGTAAGTAATTATACGGTCCTTTTACTTGGTTGTCAGAAGAAGTTTTTCTGAATGTTAAAATTGAGGGCTTTCTACTTTAAACCGATAGTACTAGTCCACCTTAAAGTGGGAATCAATTTCCAAATCCTCACCTTATTGTACAAAATGTCCGACAACTCCTTGACGTGATGAGAGGAGGGGTAGATGCCCGACATGCCGGAGATAACGACCCTCTCGCCGTCGGCGGCTAGTGTCAGCGCCGGCACAGCCTTTCCCTTCGCCTCTGGAATAGGTTGGGGTTGGGCTAGCTCTTGCGGGGTTGGCGTCATGGTGATGTAGATTGTAGTGACTATAATATTGAAGAGTGGATTTAACAAAGATTTATGGATGACTAGTCTTGCGATATTGAATTTAAAATACATTAGATACAGAACCTTTTTAAATAAATACGTTAGTTGATAAATGGAAAATTTAGAAGGTATATAAATGCAAAGGGCATTCCCAAATAGACTACAAAAATTCTAAATATGAATAAGTTACATAAAAACAAAACTAACAATTTTCAGAAATATTAGAATATTATTTTGGATACAATAAAAATTATGTTTGATTTTAATAGAATTGGATACTTACGTGATTAATTTAAAGAAATTTAATAATGATTAGGTAATAATAGTCCACACCAAACTCTAGCGACAGTTCGGTAAGAGTGATATCAAATCAAACTATCTTCTATTTATATAAATTCAAGAAACGTTACAATGCTTTAAATTTGCATGCCAAATGCAAATTACCCAAATACAGACTATTTGGGTAAATTAATTAATAGCAACCTGAGTTATTCTACTCAAAATTATAAACGTATGCCAGGGTCAACGTGCATACGGATAATGCGCCCAGAGAGTTTTTTAGCAAAATAAAATTCTATTTCGCAAAAAATGCACTCTTCCCTTTATCAGCAGGAATTTGATCCTTATCAGCGACACTATCGGACAGTGCAATAATATGGAGTGTGTTATTTTTTTTTAATCCTTGATTTCGATTCCTAGCGAGGAAAATAAATTTTTCATTAATCTTATGATGCAGTTTTAGTTTTCATCATAATGTGCCCAAAACTCCTTTTAGTATATCTCGCTGTTACTTATAGTTTCGGAAAAAACAAGTCATGACCATGTCTGAAAAAATATTCCATAACTATGAAAAATGCAAAAAAAAGTTTTTAAAAAGGTTCCCATAAAATCTATCAATATTCTGATATGTAGATACTGCGAGGCTAGTCTATTTTAGTTGCTTTCATAGTATCATAATTTGCGGTATTTTACTATTATTAAATTCTTTATTACGAGTACACTTAACACTATGTTAGTGATACAATTACAACAAAAATTATCTACACAAACACACTCAACAAAATAGTCACTGCTTCAGTATTCCAACTGAGACACTGGAGCAACGACTTTCAATAAAACAGTCCAGCCGGTCAGCAATAACTCTCAGGATGCTATTAGAACTGCCTCGTACCCTGCGCACCAAGGACATTTACGCATTAATACATCAAAGCAATCAACACGCAATTCCACAAACATCCTTGATGCGCTACAGAAGCGAAGCAACCCCATCAACACCCTGAAATCATTATTGTACTGCACGCGAAGGGCGTTGTACGATCTCTGCGTAAAATGTACCCACAGGCCACAGGTGTAAAATGAGGAACAGAAGGCTCTAAAGTGTTTTTTTAACCTCCGTAGAAGCACGCTTAAACCTGCGAGCAATCGTATTCGCTCTGACCGACAGCGCCCTCCGCTCTCTCTCAATATCGTCATCGTCCTTAAAGCTAGTGGTCAAAACAAGCCTAAGGTACTTGAATGAGTGTACTCTCGATAACGGATAATTACTGGAGGTACCGTTTCTGGACATTTTCCACCAGTCCCAAACACCATCACGACACTCTTTTTCACATTATACAGCAGGCCATGAGCACTGGCGTACCTCTCACACACACTCACCAGTTTCCTCATTCCACAGACTGAGGTACTGAGCAGCACATTTCATCTGCATACCTAATGTTGTTCACACATATGCAATCCATATAACATCCGACTCTGGTGCTACTTAGCTCCCCAATCAACTGGTCCATGTACAGGTTGAAGAGTGTAGGAGAACTCAGACCCCCTGCCTCACACCTGACTCAAAACCATATGGACTCGAGTAGGCCCCGTCCCACCTAACACTATTGACCTGGTTCCCGTACCAAAACTTAAAAACTATGAGGACAGGCTGCAGACATGGAGTCTATTTTCATTCTGCAGATAAGAGCCATCAGAGCCATATATCCCTCCGTATATACAAGGTGTTCCTTTTGATATACCATAACTCTAGGGTATTAATGACACCATGTCAAAGAATCAACTGCCAATTATGAATTAATTAATTTTTGTTTCGTTCATAATAATTCGATAAATTTAAGATTATTTATGTAAAACACACTTACGTGAAATATAAAAATTGGTTTAACTGAAATAAATGCTTTGTTTGACTTTAATTTGAATTCGACCGTACGCTAAACCATATTATTTGGGTGCTAGACGATAATGTATTCAAATTATTCATAGACATGTAAAGTGCCTTATGTCTAAGTAACTATACAATATGACGGTAGTCTTTTGCTCTATCTTCGTTTTGGGTAGCTAGTATGTAGCTACACGTCTCTTTTAGTGTCGGACAGGAATAAAGAAAATTGACTCTTTCACCAATCTGCGATCAGAGCATCATTGCGTTTCAAGTTTGAAACTTATTTACTTACACCACTTATTTACTTATTGTACACCATAAAAATAAATAACAAAAAATAAATAAAACTACAAAATATACAATGGGCGGCCTTATCGCTTTCCGCGATCTCTTCCAGGCAACCTTGGAATGGACAGTGATTTGCCTGGACATAAAATGAGGCTGTCGTTGGTGCAATAATAAGTATATAATATACTAGAATAGATACACAGATATATACATATCCTAAATAATATATACATAAATACATACATGCTTACTAAAAACATAATAAGCAACAAAAATAAATGAAGACTATAGATAATTACAGTTACGAGAACAAGATCACAATGACAAGTAATGTTCCTTTACGAGTTTCTTAAATACAGGTAACGATTGCGCGCGTTTTATTTCAACTGGCAATGCATTCCATAAACAAGTGGCCTGGACAGTAAAGGACTTGTCGAGGAAAGTTGTGGAATGCATAGGCATTTTAAGCTTCAAGTTATCTGATGACCTTAAAAGTTTCGTATGAGAGTCGCAAAGAAACTGGAAACGTTTCTTGAGATAGAGAGGGATAGAAGGGGAAAAAAGCACATTATACAAAAGGGAAAGAATATGAACATTCCGGCGAAGGCGAATTGGTAACCACTTGAGCTTCATACGAAATTCGGAAACATGGTCATATTTGCGCAAACCGAATATGAACCTTATACAAACATTTTGAAGCCGCTCAAGTTTATCGAGTTGGTCTTGGGTAAGGTCAAGATAGCTGGCATCAGCATAGTCAAGGATGGGAAGAAGTAGCGATTGTGCAAGCGCAATCTTGGTGGCAGTCGGTAGAAAATTACGTGATCTTCTCAAAGATGCAGCGGATGCAAATAGTTTGCGGCTGACTTCCTGTAGCTGAGCAGTCCAAAAAAAGTTTTGATCAATGAAGATTCCAAGTTTTTAATTTTTTCACTAAAGGGAACAACTGAATTTTCAAATAGTAGATTGTATCATAAGGGAGCAAAATAATATTTTTAAGAAGTGAGGGATTCTAGAGTAGAATCCCGAGCGTAGCGAGGGAGTCTTTAGTAGAATCCTGAACGTAGCGAGGGATTCAAAGAACGTCGCCCGAGCCAAAAATATATTTTGCGCCCGAGTGATACACTCTACTTTTCATCACCCTCTATGAGAAAATAAAAGGTGCCTCGTATTTTATTGTAATATTATTATTTAATAAAACATAGAGTAACAACTAAATTGAAATTAAATAGTATCTAATAAAAAATATATATATATTTCTCCCGCGATTTTGCAGGTAATAGATTATCCATCACATTTCTTGCGTCAGTTCTAATACTTTCAGGAGTTAATTCTATATGTACTTTCACTGTCACTTGAAGAATTCATTTTTCAAAACGAAACCATGAATTTCTAACAATCCGTGAAAATTTATGAAAACGCGGGCTGTAGTTCGCGTTTTTAATTTGATTTCTTTTTTTTTATTCAGCCGTCGCCGTCGTCGGCGCGACTATGGGCCGTTATACCAGCCAGTCTTTATTTAAACAATATTTGCGTTCGATTTCTTTGGCGCTGAACACGAAGATGTTCCAAATTCAAAAAGTGCGCGGCAAAGATAATTGCGGCGCACTTATAAAGAGGATTAAAAACTCATTACTGCCCGCTAAAAGTTTCTTATAGAAAACACCAGCTTTGGGTGCACCTAAAGGCGAACCAAGTCGTCCTTTTCGAATAGAAGGGATGAAAAGAAACTTGGGAAATAGTCGTCCTTCGTCCGATCCTTGAGATCGTCTTAGAACTGCCCACCACCACAACCTGCGTCTTTATGGGGTTGACCATAAGTCCATATCTCTTGCTCCAGACGCATAATACGGGCCAGATTACGATTAATCGTTGAGATAGCCTCGGATAGACTTCCAAGAGGAGCTCGCGAGTTTATTTGTAAAAAAAAATAAAAAAAAAAAGTTTATTTTGGAACAAAAACACAAGACTAATTACAAGTAAAAACGATGATAGCTGCAAAAGTATAAAATGTAGCGCAGCTAACAACGCCCTTCTCCAGCTACAGAATGGAATGATGTTCCATGCAAAAAGGTAGTTAAGTTAAATTAAATTAGATTTAGTTAATTAATAATAAAACAAAAAATTTGATAAAAATAAAAAATAAAAATATACAGCACAGGACATTTGATTTGGGATGTATTTTGACGTTGAGTTAATGTGGTGAGTGTAGGGTGAATGGGTGTGTGTGGGTGATTGTTAGTGAGGTGTGCGAGGGGTGTTTGTAGTGTTTGTAGCATGTGTGTGGTTTTGTTGGAGTGTGAGAGAGTGAGTGATGAGTATTTTACACTTCCACGAGTTTCTCTGTTTCGTCATAATTTTGTGATTTTAACCAGGAGGCAAGTTTAATTTTGCATTTGCTCTTGGTTAATGGGTGGATGTGTAAGCTTTTGTTTAATTTATTGTACAATCTTGAACTTATGTGTTTGTAATGGCAACTTGCAGCTACGGTTCTACGAAACTCAGTGTTACAAACCCTATTCGAGCGGCGTGAACAGCATTTAGGATCAAAGGTAAGTTGACTGTCTTACTATATTAAATTCCACAAATAATGTTTTTGCAATAGTTTCCGATTTTAACCTGTTTCTTTGTTTCGTCCATTGCTGGCCTATTAAAGAGAATAAAAAGCATAACAAAAGCCGGACGGGCCGGACACAGTCAAATTGGCCCGGACAATAGGTCAAAAATCCTAACACTGTCCGGCTTTATCCGGACGAATGGCAACTCTAAATGGGGTCATCGGCTTGTCATTTAATAAAATTAACATTATTATTTATTACACACAGCGATTGAAAAACAATACCTAATATCATTAATATGTAAAGTTCTATGATAAAAACAGGAAGTGGTAAATGTTCCTGTATTATACAGTGACTTTGCATTGCTGTTTGTTGCGCTATTTTTTATTCCAGCGAAATTTTATAAAAAGTGACAAGGGTTGGCATTTTAGGGGCCGCATTTGTAACTTTGATATTATTCTGTGCTTTGACGTTAAAGTGCTGATTTTCATCCTAATTTTAATAAAATATACTTTTTTTAATTTTAGATGGGAACCTTTTCAAATCCATACAGTTAATAATAATTAATATTAACTTATTAATTATTAAATTAATATTAACTTTCATTAATAGTTAACCTATTTCTGCTTCCTTATAAAAAGCTTATAAAATTAAGTATAAACGAAATTCTTTTTTTTTTCTAGTTTTAAATCCGGAAGACCCTTCCGGTCTGTGCTTTCGGCACTTGTTTCTTCGAAACTGAAAAGACTTGCTTTTATGTAACCGAATCTCGATCTGGTTTCGGTATCGCTGGGTAAGTCAACTTGTATTTTTTTGCTTAAGGAAATCTACACTGGCCTGCAAAACTAAGTATCACACTTTCAAAACACTAACAACGACGAACTCATCTAGCTTATTTTTAATATTTTTTTATATGACGTGTAAAAGTGATTCCGATATCCTATTTACAGAATAAACAATTTCATTTCATTTCATTTCGTTATAAAATAGTAGAATAAACAACAAGTGAAAAAAAAAGGGAATTTATTTTGAGGGACTAAGCTGGATCCCGAGAGCAGCGAAGGATTCTAGATTAGAATCCTGAGCGGAGCGTGGGATACAAAGACCGAGTAATTTTTTTTTCACGTGTTAGTACTCTACTTTATACCATTGACTGCGAGAAAATAAATAGTAGTTTAAGTAGCATTTATATTTTATAATTACATTTTTGGCGACAGCAAAATTATCTACTATAATTGCTGCTTTAGAGGAGCTCGTGGCTAAGTAATAACAGCCGCACGGCTCGATCCATCAGGTTAAGTTACGCTTGCCGGGGTTGGTCCGTGGATGGGTGACCATCTTTACTTACCGAGACTCCTCCGTGCCTCGGAAAGCACATTAAATCGTTGGTCCCGGCTATCATTCGTGGATCTTTGACAGTCGTTACGGGTTTCAGAAATACGAAAGTCTGACAACCAGTCTTACCAAGGGGCATCCTAATACCCAGTTACTGAGTTGTGGAAGTCAGACAGGCAGTCGCTCCATGTATAATACTGATATTCAGCTGCATCCGCTTAGACTGGATACTGACCCCAACATAGTTGGGAAAAGGCTAGGCAGATTGATTAAATTGCTGCTTTAGAATGAAATGATTCCGAAGTCAGTATCTCATTTTCGTCACTGGAAGAACTCATTTTGTTACAATTATCTTAATAGATTTTCCAATAACATAAAACAACCACGATAACAGATAGAAAAGAACCTAACTAAAATTGGCGGGTGTTTTAAATTTATTAATTCAATTGTATAGCTCTGTAGCTTCATTTAGCCAGCCAGTATGTACTTTCAGCACGTTTTATTTATCGTTCGTACATAATTCGTACTATTTATTCGTGCTTGTTCTAAATTCAAAATGTTTTCATTCACTCAGTGAGGAAAATAGAGTTTTATTCATTGTTATCGATGAATAAAATGCTCTTTTGAACCGACTACAAATAAAAAGTAAGTTTAAAAACTAAAACCCGACTAAAAGATATGAAACAAGAAAATATTTCAGACAGAAGTCAAGACATAGGTACAAAAATGATCAAGGTAAAGCCGTGGTCGCATGCCATTATAGTTTTGTAGGTGTACAAGCATGCGCGTTTAACTCATGCAGTTGCTCACGAAAAGCATCATTTGGTGAAGTGGAACTGATGATGAAGACCACAGATGGCCACCGGAACTTCTCAATAGTCAATACTAAGTATTCCACGGGTTGCGATTCGATTACTTTAAAAAGTAAATAAGTTTCTATTCGAGTGGCAATGGTAAAAAGTAAATATATGCACATGGCATATCAAGGTATACATTTCCTGCCCTATAAGCTGATCTCGCATTATATAAGATTTCCGTACAATGAGAGGTCAGCACAGATTTAGGGTCGAAATCTGTTGAGGTTAGCTTATACTGGAAATATATAGCTTGATATGTAGCCGTTTTTTTTTTTTGGGTGGGAAATTATCAAATAACTTCTCCCGCTCTGGGCGGAGCGGGAGGGCGTGTCAGACTCTTACTGACTAAAACCCACCCGTGTTCCTTCGGTTGCCCTGTTGCCGGGGGCCACGATGTCCCTATCGGTTTTCTTCGAACTCCCGGCAGGCATTGGCCCTAGCGGACCCCGTCAATTCTGCTGACATCTTTTTGAGGCGCGCGTGGAAAACAACGCGCCGTCGACCCGGGCTTGGTCCTTATCGGACGGCGAGCTACCCATTGCTTACCGTCCGCAAGCCCACGCCTACGGTGGCCGGAAATCGGCTCGCGATTCCCGCTCCGGGCGTCTCCTCCTATTGCGGCGGTTTGGGGCGTGAGGGCGCGAAGTTTGCCTCTCCCTCATGCGTTCCGCCTCCTCCTTCGCGAGCATAACCGCTTCGCAGAAGGAGGTGACGGCCTGCCATTTCCTCTCGCTCCGTACCATGGCCTGAACCAGGGCCGAACGCGAGAGATCACCGCCGCCGATCGCCTCTACGAGGACAAGGCGTTGCTCTGCCCAAGCTGGGCAGACCTCCACCGTATGCTCCACCATGTCCTTAGGCCGATCCACACAATGGTGACACCCGGGTGTTTCCTCCCGCCTTATCCTGAACAGGAACCTCCCGAAGCAGCCGTGTCCGGTGAGGACCTGCGTTAGGCGGAAGGTGAGGACGCCGTGGCGTCTCTCAAGCCACTCCTCAAAGAGTCGAGGGGTCTTATCGCCGCAATTGTGGCGTGCCCAAACTTTACCTAACCTTACTTTCTCATATTTATCATTTATGTAAGCGACATCGACTCGTGTTTCCAAAACTAAAATTTACTTTGTTTTGCTGATGACATGAAGATATTTTCTGCAATATCATCAGATGACGACATGGATGCTCTCCAATCTGACCTGGCGCGGTTGGATGATTATTGCTTGATTAATAAACTGGATTTGAACCCTGTTAAATGTTCAGTAATCTCCTTTAGCAGAAAACGCGTCCCTCTCCCTACAACTTATAAACTTAAAGGGCAGCTATTACACAGATGCGACGGTGTCCGCGACCTGGGCGTTTTTCATGATTCAAAACTCTTATTTAACGTATACATTGAGCCAATAGTGTCAAAATAGTGGCCAAAGCTTCGAAGTCACTGGGTTTTGTTATGAGACTCGCAGGGTGTTTCAAGAAAGCCAAAACCCTTAAGATTCTGTATTGCTCTTTTGTGAGAAGTCATCTGGAATATGCGTCACAAATCTGGAACCCGTGTTATGGCAAGTACATTGATCGTATTGAGAATATACAAAAAAGATTTATTCGTTTTCTATGTTTCCAGCTGCGTATACCATACCATTCTGATAATTACATAAATCTTTGCAAGAAATTTCATTTACAGCCACTCATAAATCGTCGTCGACTAGCAGATTGTATTTTCTTTTTAAAAAATTTATCTAATGAGATTGACTGCCCTGATCTCCTTCATAAACTACGTTTCAATGTTCCTCAGAGGTCAGTTAGATTTAAATCCGCCTATATCCATTTCTTTTACCTCTTCTAACAACAGGCAAAACTCATACATGGTGCGAGCGAGTAAGGACTTTAATATTCTTTGTAAAAAGTTTGCATTTGACCCATTTACAACCAAAATCTATTCTGCACGCGCTCGGCTGAATGTTGACTTTTTTAAAAGTGCATAGTGCTTATTGTACCTTATTTAAAATAATATGTATACTTAATCTTTTTTATCGTGCTTGTCAGTGATCCTAAGATTTCTACTACTTTTTCTGTTTTTACCCGTGAGAACCTATAATTGGCTCTATGTTTCTTAAACAACTGTTATCCATTTGTTATAGCTGTTGGTTCTCCTATTAATAAATAAAAATAAAATAAAATATTTTAAGATGCTGCTGAACCAGACAGGATTGAAAAATACTTTCTACTTACGAAACAGGCGTTCTGGTGGCGTTAGAAATGGCAGCTATCCTCGAGGATCATGGTTAGAAATATTAGTTAACAACCGTATTTTTTAAAAATCTTAAGCACCTAATTAACAAAACTAATGGCGTTTATTTCAAATTTTTTGATTTAACCGGTACTGTATATTGCCTAGGATGTGCACCGAGCGAGGTTCAAACTGTGATTGAACAAAATATCGCAGAATATAAGACACAAGAGCAACTGCAAAATGGAGTGGTCAAGCATATATTTAAGTTGATGGTGGGTGACGACGTTGTGGACATGGAGGGAGCACTTAAAAACGGAGATTCGTGGCCAGAGAAAGTGGACGCGTGTGTGTGGACTTTGTTAGGTCGTATGCCGCACTCGGCGCAGTACTCACTCGCGCTCATAGAGGCCGCACTGGCGCGTATCGAGCGCGCTCGCGGCTACGTGGCACCGGCGCGTGCGCTGTGCTCTCAGCTGGTGCTGCTGCGCGCCGCGTCTGTACATGAGACGTCACCCGCGCAAGCGCTGCAGCGCCACTCACAGCGCCACTCACAGCGCCACTCACAGCGACCGGTCGCCATACACCAGCTAACCGCACCACTACTAGCACACGCGACTAATGACATGAGCTGTGCGTCTGTGATTAATGAGTACTTAGATCAAGAGATTTTAGAATCATTTAAAGAGAAAAATATTTGCAAAGCATATCTACTTAACCCTTATACTTTTATGATTACTCATAGTGACCAATCCTAAACTTTTATTTACTTACATATTTGTTATCTAAATATTTTAAATTAAAATAAATAATACCTCGAATAAGCGTTGCATTTTTACTAAAAAAAAGCTCTCGACATATGTGGTATGTGATGCGAAGAGAAAAAATCGTCTCGATCTTTTTGAAATCACAATGAATTTACTTTGCATAACAATGTTTTTTTTTGCAATTAAACAGTATATTATAGCATATGTACTTAACCCTTACACTTTTATGACGGCTCAGAGTGAAGACCAATAAACTTTTGTTTACTTACACGTTTGTTATCTCAATATTTGAAATTAAATTAAATTATATTTCGATTAAGATGTCTAGATGTCTTTGCTGGTTCCGTAGCCTCAGTAAGGACTAAACTCAGAGACTCAATTATATATTTATTTTTTCTTTCTCGAAACTTTTTCATTATTCATGGAAAAGTTTTCAATTGGTAGGATTCGTTTTTTTTTAATAATAAGTTTCAAGTTGTAAGTGTTACTTAAAAGACGAATGCTTCACATCTAGTAATTTCATTTTGATTGTATGTTAGTGTACAGTGAATAAAAAAAAAAATGCATTTTTGTTTAAAATAATCTCTCGATGCGAAGAGAATCAATCATCTCGACCTTTTGAAATCGCAATTAATTTACATAGATCGAGCTCAATACAATGTTTTGCAATTGAGCAGTAGATCTTGGAGCTCAGTTTATTAGTTCAAGTCTGGTCCCTGTGTGAGAAATCCATGGTGGAAAAATTAATAAGTTTACCAAAAAAGTAAATAATGATGACAATTTATTGTCCTATTTTCTTTCTTTGTATACATATAGATTTTAAAAGTAATTCAATTTCAACTTTACCCTTGACCACACACGATTGAAAAACAGCTAGTTAAGCCTACTGGCTACAAAGGCATAGCTTCATGGACGCGTATTTAGCTGCAAGCAGGCGTACACCATGCGTATAATGACCAAGACGCCATAATGAACCTACGAGTCCGTAGACAGGAGACCTAATTGGCTGTCTGTTAGTCCTGTGTTCAAGAGCAAAGTTAAAATCTAATATCTTTTAAAATGATTTTTTCTCGTAAAATTGTCGTCCGTATAAATTGTTTGCCTTGATTGATACTCGTGGTTGGACATTCTGATATTATTACCATGATACTATAAATTCCTTCATGTCTGCTTTCATTTATTTTTAGCTTTCATATTACTTCGGGCATAGCTCTCATATTTAAAGCAACTATTTATTTTCCTGTTCAAAAACTTTGTAGATATTATTTTTTAATACCCATTCGTCATCAGTTTCGCTAGATAAAGTTCTGAGTGTTTGTTTGTTATTTATACCACCATCTGACTTTCTAAACGACACGAATGTCCTGTTACCATGTCTTAATGCATCGTACAAATTATTTCTTAAGTCGTCTTCTTCATCGCTGTAGCTGGAAGCTTCTCTTATCTTATGAACCATATGATTTTCTATAGAATCTTGAAAATTTTGAGAATGATTGCAAATTTCTTCTTCCGAAGATGGAATATTGAATCTTCTGTTTCTATAGAAGTTTCGCCTTTGTTGCTTATTTCTCAAGAACCGAATTGCAAGCTGTTTTAAGTATTGTGGATCATCCTGGTAAGGTTTAGTAGATGCTCTTGGTCCTTTGAGAATATTCCCTTGTTTTTGTTTTGCATTATGTTGTTTTTGAGTATGTTGTTTTAGTTTATCAAGTCGTATTTTACTTTTTTGTGCTTGTTGTATTTTGTTTATGTTTTTTTGTTGATAAACTTTAGAATTTTCATGATAGTATGTACCACTTTCGCTAGAGTCTGCCTCAACTTCCTCATTTTCTGGTTCATATCTACTTCCTGTATGAGCCCTTTGTTTTTTTTGCTCGCGGTCGTACAATCGTTCACGTCTTTGATATCCGCGGCGTTTACGATACTTATTATGATGCTTCCGCGTATGAGAGAAGCGATGATGTTCATTTTTCTTGTCGTGTTTATATTGTCGTTTTATTTTTCTAAATAATTTAGGATGCTTTACTAAAAAATGTTTAATAATTTTTTTGTAGTCCATACTTCGTCTCTCAGGAAAGGCTGACTGGTTATGATCTGAAAAAAAAAAGATTACGTCATGAACTTAGTCATAAACAGTTTCTTTTATGCAATAAAGTGGCAAACAAGCGGGTGGACCGTCAGATGGTATGTGGTCATCGCGACCTACGGACGTCTGCAATACCAAAGGAAATAAAAAAATATCTATTCTATTCTAAAGGTAACAAAGCCAGTGCACAGTCAATACCTGTTTTCTACGGAGGCGTAGCTTCATAGACGCGTAGCAAACTGGCGTACAACACCAAGATGATACTATGCAAATACGCGTTCAAACCATTTTTAAATGGCACTGATTTAAAGCGACAGTTGTTTATTGTAGTTTTGGTTACATGTTCTGCAGTAATAATTAAGCAGTAAACTGAACAAAAATGTCATAACAAATTTTTAAATCGGTAATTAAATAAATATTAAGCACTGAAATGATTTACGTGCAGTTGTGGGCAGTTAACAAATCGGAATTACTCGGTGAGAAATCTAACTTGGAAGTAGCGGTTGGTCACAGTTCTAACGTTACCTAACCCAATTGGTCACCGTGCCTGGGTTAGTTACTACAACCAATTTGGCTCGCGCGTGGTTGGTCGCAATTCCAACCTAATTTATGAACTGCCGAACTATTTACCTAACTGCTCATTCCAACATTTTGACTGGCTATTTATTTATGACACTACTTGAGTATTTTTGTACTGGAATTTTAGGATGAAATAATCGATAAATTTTCTTCTAATTACCGTACATGTTTTACTGACACACTAATTAACCAACCACCGAAAAATAAAAAAATGACCCCGTTATTTTCTTCAACTGATGAACTTAACCTCTCTAATGTTAAATAATAGTTGTTAAAATTATTACCCTTTTTCAATTGCAATAAAACAATGTAACTGATCAAACAAACACATTTACAACCGACGAAAGTTTACTTGAGTGTGTTCTTGATTAGAAATCGAAAGTAAACAGCTACAAGAACTTACATAGAAGGGTTCCGTATCCGAAGAGATTAAACAAAATCCTTATGATGAGTTAAATTAACATACTGTTAAAATCAAGCAATTACCAGAGATGAACAAAATCTGTATTTTATTTATTTCAATCAGTACGTTCCTGCTGCAGGAGCGTAGGTCGAATAGCACGGCACGCTAGCATCAACGATAATTTTCGTCAAGCCCTTGTCACCGCCACGCGCGTACCAGCGGTATTAGAACTAAACGGCTTGGTACGTGACGGTGGGAAGAGACCAGCAGGCCTGTGAACTAAAATAACTGCGGGCTGTGTTAGCGTTGCTGCTGCGGCTGCTGAGATCCTCATGTGGCATTAAGCCTTATGGGTAACTAAAATTTTGATCCATTTATAGTCGAAACATTTGGGTCATGGGGCCTGAGTGCGCGTCTTCTTTTTTAGGAAATTTCTCGCCGACTGGTCGACGTTTCACATGAGTAGAGAGCAGGCTCGTTCTTTGGCCAAAGAATTAGTATTGCCATTCCACGTAGCAACGCTGCCAGTGTTCGGGGACGCTTCCGGATGACTGCGATTCGGACAAGACTGCGACGCCTAAGATTCATTTATTTTTATAATTAGTCATTTAATTTAGTATCTTGTGTAATAATCGTAACGAGTTCAGTCTATGGCTTAAGCAAAATAAACAGAACAAACAATATAATCAGTATTATTTTCGTGTTAATCCCAAGTATACGTTGAGCGATCCCGTCACTCGACCAACGTATACTAGGCCTTTTTGCGTGATTTTCCGTTTGATTTGCGTGTATTTTGCGTTGGCCGAGGGTCTCGCCTAATGTGTACTGGGGGGGCTTTACCCAGTAATATAGGGTTGTGTAGGTCAAATCACTTCATGTAAATTACTGGTATTCTATAGAAAGCCGTTCATCGCGTAGTTGGAAACAGGCTAGGCAGATAATGATGGATTAAAATAAGCGATAGATTACCTTTCGTCGAGTGATTTGCTTCGGTGTCACTGTTCTTGAACGATGGCATTATCTCTGCTCGAAAATGCGGATCATAGTCATGCACAGCCATGATGATATGCTGAACGAGTCTTTTTTGTTTTCTTGTGCCTTCTGATTTAACGTATGGAGCAATCATCGCGTCAAATATTCCATCGGCTGTTGAATTAACAGTTATGTTTCCTGGGAATAGAAAATTGATTGAGCTTAAGAGGCCTGCGAACACGGCTCGCAACTACAAATCGAGATTTTTGCAAAATTCATTTACCAAGCACGTTGCGCTAGTGTGAGTGCCTGTCGGAGCGATATACACCTACAGTGAGCAATACTACCACGCACACATTGACAATTATTGCTTGACGCAATAGCACTACTAGCTTTCGAAAATTTATGATATATTTGAATGTGTTCCGTAATACCAAAAATGATGAATGAAAACTTAATATTTTTCCATTTTTTTTTTTTCGATAATTTGTAATTTGATAATATAAGCTATGCTTTTGCAGAAACAATATTATAAATATTGTTGTTTATAATACAGAAAAAACAGTATGAAGACATGTTATTTACGCTGTAAAAATGTGCGAAATTAATTTCGTTTAAACTTCATTTTAGGAAAGCTTTTTGATAAAAAAAAAAAGATGTAAGAGCCTAGATAAACACTGTCTAAATCTGAATAACACCATAATATGGTGGAAATATGTCCAAATTGCAAATAATTTAGGTACCTATTACGTTTGTATGGACAATTCATGCGTCGCCGCGGAGAAATTGAAAGATTTGAATTAATATAAGTGGCACAAAAGTAAAAACCTGATTTTCCTTAAACTTGAGTGTTTGAGTCACATCGAAACTTGGTTCTACGAATATCAACTTATAATGTTATTTTATATGTTTAATTATTGTGTATTGTGTTGCTTTGACATTAAATAATACCATGCAATAAAGCGTGTTTACCTTCAGGATATATATAAAAAAATTCCAGCGATTTGAACAGTTGTTGTCCCTCTTCTTCCGTGAACATCTTGTCATAGAACTTCAAAAGAGCTTTTGAGTCATCAGACATACTGATTTCTACGATCTTGAGCATTAAGTGTAGCACTCCTGCCTGGTCTGTAGTAATTCCAACCATATTAATATGAATTTACTTACACTGAGTATTAAGTTAGGTACTATCGAAAAAACGCATATCTGTACACTGTAAGGACTATTCTTGCTTGCAGCGCTCGACCGCTATAGTATCGCTTACCTACGAAATAAAAGGGTCATGTGCACGGAATTTTGGTTTCAAAATGCTTAGATATGCGTTACCCTGATGGTACATCTTTTTCGGACAAAATCTGACATTTTATATATACTTTAAGTAGGTACAGGAAACGAGAGTAAAAAATATGACGAGTGATTAGGCATTTTCTGGGCAAGCTCGTTCTATCGTAGACCTAAACCATTCCTTTCCTTCAGGCGAGATCGAAGTCAAGACAGGCCCATTCAGGCATGATAATAAAAACCGGTCAAGTGCACGTCGGACCACGCACAATGAAGAGTTCCGTAGTTGGAATGAATTTATCCCAAATACAAACTTAACACTGTAGTTGAATAATATGATCATTGAATAATAAGAATACATATGGCACGCACAATGGTCCACCTTACGGACTAAGTGCGGAAACCAAACCCTATAACGTAACATAGAACAAGAATACATTCCAACTGCAAATATAAGTTTGTACGTACAATATCAAGAGATTTACCCTGTTATTTTAAGACTATAGACTTCCTGTAATCTATGAGTAATGAACTATACTCCATTTTTTTTTTCAAAATTTTAGGCTCAGTAGTTTAGGAGATAAGGGGCAATGGTCAATTTTCATCTGCTTTCTTGAATATCTTTGAATGAATTTGTTGTAAAATAATATAAAAAAAGCAATCCTCTCAACAAGCCCTTTCATTTGATATGTTATACGCTACAATACGCAAAACGCTTTTTTTTTCTTATTTTGCTCCCATAAGTGTCATACATAATAGTCATATTAAAAATTAATTTACTTACGTTACACGTCCGTGTTTGAGTCACAGAAATACAATCGGTCCTTTAGATTCAGAGCAAATTGTCTGTGACAGACGGGTAGACATACAAAATTCAAAATTCAAAAGTCATTTATTCAAACTAGGTTGAGAATCAGCACTTTTCGAACGTCAAAATTACATAAGACAGTCCCCCAAAACGCCCACCCTTCACCACTTTCTAGTGCCTTTAGCTGGGAAGAAGAAGTGGCGCAACAAACTCCCCAGCAGCACAGCTGTCTGTTCAAGTTAGAAAAATGATTCTATACAATAGTATGCAAAATAACTTACATTATGCAACACAAAACATAATTTAAATGATAAATTATTCGCCATATTATGTCAGCTAGCACACGCCAATATATCAACCAAAAACATCGAGAACTCAACTCAAGCAGAAATAAAAAATAAAAAATAAACATAAATAGAACTAAATATCTAAATAAAAGCCTCCAGGCATAAAGGGCGTGCCCGCTTACATAAAGCTATTTAAAGCTGACAGACACACGAGTGATCTTATAAGTGTTCCGTTTTTTCATTTTGAGCTACGGAACCCTAAAAAATATGTCCCAAGACATTCGCTGGACTATCAGTCCATATTGACGGATGCATGTACTGCAGGACCGGCAGGTAGCTATGGCAATGAAAAGTGGATCCCTATGTCCAGTAGTGGAGCACTCGGCTCATAACATGATGATAGTAAGATCTTTGTATTCATAGGCGGCAGGAAGGTACCTATAGCACCGTGAAGTAAGTTTCCTTTACTAGTTTAATATGAAACAATGTAAATAACCAACTTACCCTTTAGTTGTTTAGGCGACAGGCTTTCAAACCAAATTAATTTCCCTTCAAGTCCGCCAAGTAAATCCACACCCAGACTTTTGAACTTTCCGCTGTCTACATGTCTGTAGATAACTAAAAATTTTAATGATGGGAGCTAATGGTACCGAACTACTAAAATTATTATCGACTTCGAATCGGTGCAAAAGCGATCGTTGTGCGAATAATAAGAATACAAGAAATGTTTTCGATGGGATTTCCTATCGGCAAAAATTACGAACTTCCATACACACTTGCATCTCCTATTTAACCCATTAGGGGATGAATTTTCAAAAATAATTCTTTAGTGCTCACTTTCATATTTAAAAGGAACTTAAAATTTTCACCCGCGACATTTGGCCACGTGAATTTTTTAATTTTGCCTTTGAACTGGAACATTCTTCCACCTCGTTAAAGTGTAGTTTTGGAAAATGAATCATTACTAACTTTCTTTATTATTTACCTTGATAAGTATTTGTGCAAAGTTTTCAAGTTTCTGTTCAGAAACTTGAAACTTTGCACATATATATAATAGATAGATAGATAGATATTAACGTAGGATTTCATATTGTGCCGCAGACATGTATGCCTTTTAAAGTACTAATTGGTCAAGATTTTTTAAAGAATGTGTTATGTGTGTTGAATGGAAATTTAGTATGGATGAGGCCGATTGATGAAGAATGGTTAGGTAGTTTGAACTGTTTTCCGTGTGTTTCAGATAGCATAGGTTATATTCGTAGTGAACAACTCAAGGGTCAAATTATTTCTTGCATTGAAAGTTACCGACCTAAACAAATAAAATAAGATCCCATTGAAGCGAAGATAGTGCTGCAGGATGATATTCCTGTTGCCAAACGTCCACGGCGAATCTCGTTTGCAGAGCGGGATGAAGTGAATAGACAGACAGGTAGCGGAGTGGTTAGCAAATGGAATAATCAGGGTAAGTTATTGAGATTATGTTAGTTCTCTGGTCCTGGCACGTAAAAAGGATGGATTCACCCGTATCTGTGTGGATTATAGACAGCTCAATGAGAAAATGGTAAAAGACGAATTTTCTCTATCGCTGATAGAAGATTACATTGATAGACTCTCAGAAGCTAAAGTTTTTAGTTTGTTAGACTTGAAAAATGAATTTTTTCATCTAAAAGTAAGTGAAGATAGTGTGAAGTACATCTTTTGTGACTCACAATGGTCAATACGAATCTTTAAGACTGGAAGAATTACTGGAAGTAGCATCACAATATGGAATGCAATTTAGCTGGAAAAAGGCCTATCTGGGGTGTCGAAGCATCACGTATCTTGGACATGTTATTGAAGATGGGAATGTAAGTCCTTCTAATGAAAAGACTGAAGCAGTAATGAAGTTCCCAGAGCCAAAGACGATTACACCGTATGAAAATTACTTGTTAGACAATGATCTTGTTTATAAAGGAAGAGACAAGAAGTTGATGATACCAAGAAGTATGGAAGACGAAATCATAAAAAAAAGAGTTCACTAAATGGTCATTTCTCCAAGAAGAAGATGTTGGAATTGATCAGTAAAGATTATTTTATAAAAAACGTGAGTAAAAAAGTTGAATTTTTTTTAGTAACCTGTATACCCTGTTTACTAGCAACTAAGAAGCAAGGAAAGCAAGAAGGTTTCCTCAACCATGTCGAGAAGGAAAATGAACCAATGCATACCATACATCTTGACCATATTGGTCCAATGATAGAAAAAAAGAAGAAGTATAATCATATACTTGCCATTGTAGATGCATTTACCAAATTCGTGTAGTTATGCCCCACGAAAAGTACTACCAGTAGTGAAACCCTGGAGAAACTCAAGATACAACACCAACAGACGTTTGGAAATCCACAAAGGATAATTTACAGACAGAGGTACCGCCTATACCAGTAATGAGTTTAAAGAATATTGCGAGAATGAGAACATACAACATTTGCTGATCACAACAGGAGTACCACGTGGCAATGGGCAGGTGGAAAGGATTAATGGTATTATTAAGCCAACCCTTACAAAGTTATGTGCAGAAGACACATCAGTATGGTAAAAACACAATTGTACTTTTCAGAGAAGTATCAATATCAATCCATTTGAGTTACTTTTATAGAGGTCAAGATGAACTCCAAAGAAGATATTCCTATAATTGAATTATTGCAGCAGGAAAGTTTAGAGCAGTTCAATGTAGAAAGAGACGAACTAAGAAATAGGGCAAAGGAACAAATAAATAAGATTCAGGAAGAAAATAGGAAAACATATAACAAGAAAAGAAAGGAAAGTACCAAATATGAAGAAGGAGATCGAGTAGCAATACGGAGAACACAGTATATTTATGTGTATTTATTATGCCAGTTTTGCTATAGAACTCTTGTATGACTATTCCTGAATTACCCTAGGCTACCGATCTAGCCACCTACTGGACCCAACCCTTAATTAGGTAAAAAGGGGTAATCAAGTTTTTTAGGGGATGATTTTACTGCTTGCTTCGATTAAATCGAATACTGGTATAAATAACCTGAGCATTAAACAATGGAAACGTTGGTGTGAAAATGGGAAATATATGTTTGTTTAAAAATCTCATTCCTTCGGTTCAGAAACTTGAAACTTGGCACAAGTACTTATCAAAGTAAATAATAAAGAAAGTAAGAAATGGAAATTTTTCCAAAACTACACTTTAACGGGGGTGGAGGGGTGTTCCGAGTTCAGAGGCAAAAGTAAAAAATTTACGTGGACGATGTTGCGGCCGAAAATCTTGAGTTCCTTTTATTATGGAAGTGAGCAATAAGGAATTATTTTTGAAAATTCATCCCCTAACTGTGTGGAAGTTCGTAATTTTTGCCAATGGGAAATCCCATCGAGAACATGGCTTGTATTCATATAAAAGAGCGCAACGATCGTGTGCTCGCACAACGATTGCTTTTGGTTAGGTTGCTGCTCGATGGACCGGTCATTACCTAGCGAGCGCGAGCTCACACTGTTCATTTGTTTCCGTATCCGGTGCTACTGTACACACACATTCGCACGTTATATACCCGTACAAGAATATTTTAACGCGTGGCCAAAATCGAAACTAACGCCGCTTTCTTGGTTTTTCAATACGTTTCACAAAACCTTTTATGAGCCTGCGTCGCCTGAATTAAATAGATTATTATTTCACAAATGTTTACTAACAGCGCCCTCGTGTTAACGTCATTCGAGCGCCAAAAGAACCTTGCAGCAGTGTACGTCTCTACCGCAACCAAAGGTCCCAACTGCTCTGCTCTGCTCTGTCCAAGTGCTCCCTCACCGAGAGCATTCGCGTGTAATGTAACATTTCAGATTCGATTTGGAGCATCACCATTACGTTGCATCAAAATATTACAGACATTGCGCTCTGTAATGCTTGATTCACCTCCCTCACTGATGTAATGCTCGAATTTGAACTGTCACAGTACAGGTGAATGCTCGCGATGAGGAAGCCCTAATGCAATTGATCGCATTTGCTTTCATTTTGTCGGTTCAGCCACGTTCGTTAATTACGCTGTTGAACAGACGAATTTTTCAAACCCATCAAGCTATGTATTAGGAATATCTTTCAAAAACATCGGATTGCGATTGACAGTTTGTTACGCAATTAGAGTGCAGGTCAAAGATAAAGGTCTCACTCACTGGTGCATTAACACCGCCACACGGCGCGCCACAGGATATGAATCAGCCTCATCCTTTGTATAAATCAATTCCATAAATCGTTCTGCAAAGGCAGTGAAATAACCGTGGTGGTTCAATGCCATATTCTGCTCTATATCAGCTATGAAGGAACTTTTCGTATCTGTTGAAAAGAATTGCCCATCAGTATAATCAAGGTATGATATATATTATTTGCTTTAAGTTGGAATATATTTACTTGTTTTAGCTCTGATAATAAAAACCAGACCAAGTTATGCGTACGTTGGCATCACGCGATGAAGATTCCGTAGCACCAAAAATGTTGCATGTTTTTGTTATTTAACATGATAGAGTTCACATTAACATATTCAGGGAAAATGTTAACTGTATAATTTGTTTAAAAGACACAACGCTGTACCAGACAGATGGCTGATGGACAGACAGACAGACAGCGGGCGTAGGTTTGATAATAGGTAATTGAAAAAACCGGTTACCCAACTATGGCTTGACCGCGGCAAGCATAGGCTGATTTTGCAGATCTATTGATCAACGCGTTTGTACGAGCTCCTCAAAATATACTACTTACACGCCAAGCAACGGTATTGGTCTTCAACTCCTCAAAGTAAGATAGTTAATAAATTGATTCAGGCGTGACCTTGCGGAAATCCATTATCAAATACAATAGACGTGGCTATATTTAGTAACCTGTTCCGCTTAGCTATTTCTAAAGAGCCATAAAAAACTCCTGAAATAAATCGACACATGTTTCACCTCTCAACGAGGCATCCTCAGGATGACGATGGACTTGTTGAGAACTCGAAGAAGGTGTGTTGAGCGCTCGGTGTCCCACACCGAGCGCTGTGTGCAGACTCACTCACTAACTCACCACTCACTCACACACACACTCAGTGCCGGATTAAGCCAGCGCGGGGCCTGTAGCAAATTCTACCTAGGGGCCCCCTATGGTAGAAATTGGTTTATTTTAAGTTCTAAAGTTTGAGATAAACTAGTCAAATCAATGTTTCTAGAAAAATACTACGTTCTGTTCCTGTTCCTAAACAGTCAAGTAGGTACTTCAACCAAATGACTTTTTTCAAACAACGCTAACTGTAAAGTTATTAAAAAAGCACTGGTTTATGGTTCATTTTTAGAATAGCTGGTGCTGGCTATTGCCAGAGAGCCTTGATTGTAAGAGCGAGCGTAGCAAGCTTGAAATTTTTTTTGCACCTCGTATAGTCTAGGCTTCTTATTGACCATTTATACTGAAATAGTAGTTACTTTGTTGACTAATGTAGAAAAGTTTATGAAGGCAGAGAAATTAAGATGAACAAGCGAGCGAAGCGATGTCAATTTATTTTTTAACCTCCGATTGGTTAGGTGACTTATTCACCATTTATATTAAAATAGCTTATTAAAAAAAAATTGGAATGAAAAGAAACTTGCAAGAGAAGATGCATGAGCGAGCGCAGCGAGCTCGAACATTTTTCAGCACCTCACCACACACAGATTCATAATCACAATCTGTCATTTTATTTATTCTTCCATCGACAAAACCCGTTTCTATGGAAGTCATGCTATGAGTGCTGGGGTTTGGATATGCGGGGCCCCCTATTGCGCGGGGCCCGTAGCAATTGCTACTCTTGCTGCGTGGTTAATCCGCCACTGCACACACTCAGCGCACTCAGCGCTCGGTGTGGCAACACGCCATGTTCGAGTTGGCAACAAGTCCATCGTCATCCTGAGGATGCCTCGTTGATAGGTGAAACACGTGTCGATTTATTTCAGGAGTTTTTATGGCTCTTTAGAAATAGCTAAGCGGAACAAGTTACTAAATATATCCACGTCTATTGTATTTTTCCTCAAAGTAAATTTTTGAAACGCTTATAATGTGTAAGGCACTTACCGTTTGCTAAATGCCAGTTTGTTGGCTTTGTTGCATAAGTCTTGATCGATTGTGGCCTTGGAAACAATGAGGGAGTAGTTTTAATCGTGCCATTGGCAAATTTTCCTGTAAGTGATGTACAATTCATTTCACTGAAGAATAAAATGAAACTTTGAAAGAAAATGAAGCGACAGACGGTTCGTATTGAATTATGTGGTTTTCGGTAATTAACCTTTCGTATGTCGTAATTACAGAAACAATTAAAAAACCATTGTGTCTCGCGTGGATCCACGTTCGAATGGTACGAACGTATGGGGTAATGGATACGAATGGTTAATAGAAGCATTAACTTTGGGCTGACCAAAGTTCCATAATTTATCTACCATGTATGCAAAATTACGTAAAATGAAATAGGTACTAAAGGTGAATAGTCATTATGTTTGCGCACCAACAGATTGTGCTCCACGCATCTCCTTTGTGTTTGCATAAAAAGTCACCACGACAGATGCACTGATGACGGAGTACAGTCGTGCAAGAGTCGAAACCCAGCATAATGATTCTTAGTTTCATTGGTGGGCTATTTAACAAGAATTTAATCGTAATTCTTCTCAATAATACCTGTACTATTCATGGGTTTTATAGTTGAGTTGGTCCACCAAATGTCTGTAAGGCCATCGTAGTCTACATGAGTCCGGACTACGTCAGCTGCTCCTTCTTCTTTTTGATTCAAATTGCTATCAAGTTGTGACAGTGTCTTCCTTTCCTGGTCTATTTTGTGTTCCATGTCAACCAACATTTGCCTAACTTGTGTTAAGGACCTTGCAAGCCGATTTTTTAACGCCACATTTTTATTTCCTGTAGCTGAAAGTACAATTTGCTTGGTGGTAAAAAAAAATATATATATTTGGTTAATATTTTAACCAAATAATTTTATTATGTTTCATATCTACTGCAGAATTTTTTACCTACCCGCGTGGGTATATCTAGAGAAAACACAACCCTTAGACAACTTTCTGAAATTATCAACACGCACCTACTGTGGTTATAAATGCTAAAGCTTTTTCTATATGAGAAGACGTTTTTCCACTGGTGGAATGTTATTGGTTGCTTGACTCTCTGCTTACTAGTGCATTTCTATGATACAAATTTACTTACCTCGGCTTACCGATACGCTTAAAACTAAAACAAAACTCACAAATGAAACAAACATTTATTTTGAACTTACATTGCCAATTGAAAAATATTTCAATCAATGCAGTAAGTCTTACAGCCAATAAAACTTATTAAAGTCTATAAAATATATATTTCCAGTGCCTATTTCAATTATGATGAAATAACAAACTAGAGAACTACGCCGTGTTGATTCATCAGAATCGATAGCAGATATTTTACATTTTAAGAAAATACTTTATTTGACTGATAGTCTTCATACGCGCTGTGTATAGCGGAAAATAGAACAAGCAGTACCAATACTATTTTGATTATAATCGATGGTTAATTATGTTACTTGGTTATCAAAACAAGTTAACAAATGTAACACTTTATTGCTTAACACCCTATCTGAAGCATGATCTTCTCTTCGACATAAAGTCATAATTTAGGCCAAAAGAAAGTTGTACCAACATAGCTGGCAAACATAATGATCACAACACAACTAAAACCTTAAAAGTAACAACTACATCACTGTTTTAGATACCTTTATGTATGTAGACTAATTTATTATTTTCCTCTCTCACAATTTCGGGCATATTTTCTTAATTAATGAAGCTGTTTTTTTTTCTGTTCAAAATTTTTATAGATATTGTTTTTTAATACCCATTCCTCATCAATTTCACTAGATAAAGCCAAGAGTGTTTGTTTGTTATTTACACCACCATTTGACTTTCATCATTAATCTTTAAAATAAACAGACGGTCACAAAATCTTGACGACGTGAATAGCTCTATTCTGCAAGTCCAAGATTGGTTTACGGTAAATAATCTGGTACTTAATTTAAAAAAAACTAAATGCATTAGATTTAAATTACCTAATGTTAAAAGTAGCGAATGTGACATCAAATTGCATAGAGAAAAACTGGAATTTATTAATCAAACGGTTTTCCTAGGAATTATGCTAGACAAGAAATTACAATGGGGACCTCATATAACATCTCTTGCGGGGCGGTTAAGCTCGGCCGCTTATGCTGTTAGAAAGATAAAACAATTAACAGATGTAGAAATCGCGCGTTTGGTCTATTTTAGCTACTTCTACAGCATTATGTCGTATAGCTTTTTACTGTGGGGTCAGGCTGCTGACATTGAATCTATCTTTATTTTGCAAAAGAGAGCTGTCAGAGCCATTTATAATCTACGTCGCCACGAATCTCTCAGGGAACTTTTTAAAAGGATTAATATTATAAATGAATAAGTGATAGACGTAATTATAATACTAGAAATAAAGATAAACTAGATCAACCATTTTTCAGATTATCTAAAGTAGGTACATGCATCTTTTATGGGGTACTATGTTAAATGTTACAACAAAATATCTTGTGACATGTTGCAATTAAATGAAAGAAAATTTAAAACTCATATTAAAAGTACACTTTGTAAACAAGCTGTAGCGTTGTGAGCGGTCTCACTACAATTAGTCGAGTGATTCTCAATTAGTAAATAACTAACCACATCACTACAAACGTGGCACAACACTAATTGACTAAGGACACTATAGCATTTCGATTGCCGCTTGCTCTTCTGAAGGGAGTGACCCTCAGGACTGTGTGCCCTGACCTAGGGGCTCTCCGGGCTTAAGGCTGCACGCTGATGAAGGCCTGCCTACCTGCGGCCTGCCGCCGCGCGCCTGTGCTGACAGGCGAACCACCACGTGCTCCCAATGCCTACCTGCGGCCTGCCGCCGCGCGCCTGTGCGGACAGGCAAACCACCACGTGCTCCCAATGCCTACCTGCGGCCTACCGCCGAGAGCACGTGCTGCGGCACTAACTACCAGCAGCCTAAGAGGGCCGTCCGACTACTACGGAGCCTGTGCTTAGCAGGCCCCCACATCTACCATGTGCTACCAAGGACGGTACCCTTCCTTCTATCCTAAGTGTGCGAGTGCTCGGAACTCAGTGTCAGGACCTAACCCACGACCTAGCCGTGTTACTACTATCTAAATTATATATGTAAACCTATCTAGCCGTTTTACTATCTACCTCTTTCTACCTAACCGTTAACGGCCTGCACAGCCTACCCTGCGCAGCCCTAGTCGTAAAGCTGGCTTCCAACGCGTGCGTGAAATGGCGCACGCACGCGCACCGGCCCGCACGACGCACCGTGGGAAGGGTATCGTGCGTGGTAGCGAAGACGCGTGCGTCGCGGTGCGTCCCGGTGCGTCCGAGTTTGGATACATTCCCTTTGAAGTTACCGACTCGGTGCGGATCAGCTCGCACGGACACGCACCATGGGAAGGGTAACGTGCGTGGTAGCGCAGACGCGTGCGTGGCGGTGCGCCCGATCCGCGGCGAGTCGGTAGACTTTAAAGGTGCGTGAGGTTTTGCTCGGTTCCTATAAACAAAAACGAATCGTTTTGCTTACCAATGGTAGCGTTTTTATTGCCCAACTTGGCATATAAATCGGGGATGTTCGCGCTGTTTCGCACTGATGGCTTTCATGCCATCATTCGCAAGAGAACGGTATCCCTGATCTGCAGAATGCGTGGCAGCCGCATCAAAATCTAGAAGACAATAGCCGATAAGATCTCATCCCCGCTTTGGAGGTCACTTGTTAAATCAGTCATCTAGACATAGTTTGACTGATTCTGACTTTTATTTTTATTATTTGTAATTTTTACATAATGAATTTTTGGATTTTAATTTTAATGAATTTAAAGAATGTAAATTATTTTAAAGATTTGATTTAATTTAAAGATCAATTTATTTTACAATTAGATTTTATGAAACTTATTAATTAATTTTACAATTTGTGTTTATGTACAGACGCCAGCACATCAGGCTTCTACAATCTGTCAAATTTATTTAATAGATTTTCAACTTTATTGCTGAAGTATAAGGTTCAAAGTTGATTGGGAAAATTTGACAGTTTCGGGTAGCTTGATGTGCTGGCGTCTGTACGTCTGTCTCTATTTCAATTTCTATGTAGTTATTTATTTTGATTATAATAATATTTATTATTGTAGCATGTATCTTTGATTAAGTACTAACGTTATTTTTAAGTAGGTCTACTAACATTAATATGGATCACTGTATCTGATTTAAATAAATAAATTAAAAAATAAATATGTATGTATGTAAATTCATGATTTTTTTTAGACATGGGCGTTTACAGATTTTTACGCAAACGGTTAAATATTAGATTTCAGATTATGAAATCGTTTTCAAAATCCGTTTTTAGAAATCAATTTCCGGAGCTGCTCTGGCGCCTCCGGCTCGCAGTTTCGATCGTCTCTAGTAATATTATAATTCGGTTGTAAGTGCATCGATCAAAACTATCCAAACATAAACAAATACTTGCTTACGCAAATCTACTCTTGCCGTAGTTTTGTGAAATCGGTTTGTCTAGTTCGGCTTATCGATACGATACAATTTGTGACTAAAATCGGATTTTAGATACGTTTCGATATATCTGACGCATGTCTACTAATTTTACCTTTGACAGCTAAGTAGTTCCGTAATTTGCGTATATGTGCATATCTGCAAAGCTATGAGTTTTTGCATCATTATTGGTAAAGATACAAAAAAGTGGTAATGCAACTATTTATTTATGATTTTTTAGTGAAAATATCAAGTACTTATTCGATATTTTCGTCGAATTTGAAAAAAAAAATTGTTATGGTTATACTTTCTAGTTGGTTCCATTGTCATTTGATCAGGATCTGATGATGGGATCTTGGAGAAATCGAGGGAACTCTTCAAATATTATAGGCACACCTATAGCGATTTGGGTATTTTTATAGTAACTCATAGATTTGCTCTCAGAAAGCACCATTTGGTAAAGCGGAACTGATGATGAAGGACACTGATGGCCAACGGAACTTCTCAATAATAAGTAGGTATTTCACGGGTTTTAATTTGATTACTTTATATGGTGAAGAGTGGGCGTTTTGGGGGACTGTCTTATGTAATTTTGACGTTTGAAAAATGCTGATTTTTAGCCTAGTTTGAATAAATGACTTTTGAATTTCCATTTTTTTTAATGTTTATGGTTGCCAAACAATTTATCTTCGTCACAATACATATGATATGGAGAAGTGTTTGCGATCAACAAGTCACAGGGGCCGACACCAAAGGCTGAAGGCTGCGGGTCTCAACCTCAGGACAAGCTGCTTCTCACACGGACAACTGTTACGTTGCTTCCTCCCAAGTCACCATTCCTGACTCTCTGTATATTTTGACTGCTAAGAATAAAACTACAAACGTAGTATACAGGGAAGTTTTATGAAATGTGGCTGTTATTGTAGTATATTGTGGTGTTTTACGACTTTCACGCGAACGAAGTCGCGGGCAGAAGCTAGTGATGTAATATTGCTCATCCCCATAGCAAATAGCGTGATAGTCTATACCCTACAGTTGGAACAGACAAACATTCTAAAAACTATATTTTCGGCATAAGAATCGATCCCAGACCTCGTAGCAATAACTTTCTTTCAAAAATATTCAACGTACGTTTTTAACTTCGCTACGATTTTATCATGTGTATAGATATAGAAAATAAAAAATAAAAAATCGTAATACAAAATGTGAAAAAAAGAAAAACAGCAAAACCGTAATTGGGAATCGAACTTACAACCCCATGTTTGCAAAGCAATGGTCCAACCGCTGCATTAATTGCTTCACTGAAATTTACCTATAATAGCCGTTCCTGTACAATATGTCCCGTTTCGGACTGTACAAACTTAAAGGGGTGGTAGTTTGCTCTATTCTATCAATAAAATTATTCTACATGTAGGGTCGGAACCCATCCCCCTCCTGAATGGCAGCCATTTTTGTGTTTTGATCGCCTTTTATGGAGCGTGCATACTAAAAGTACAGTAACTTTAAAATGTAAAGCCCAATTGTCATAAAAAATACTTTTAGCAACGGAAAAGTATTAACAATGGGTTAAATAACTCAAATAATAACATTGAATGCTGCATCATATTGAAATAAATGCTAAAAGATCAATTTTACGTTAAAAATAACATCGTTTTTTTGTTAATCACGGTTATTACAAAATTCACCCCGGAGAACTACCTTTTTTTATCTACTCGTCTAACAAACGTTTAGTTCACCTAAATAATGATACCAAAAAATCGATTCTATGACAATTAGTTTAAGAGATATTGTTGCTTGAACGCAGCCATTCCGTACGTGCGATATGAATGAGCGCTGCATTCCATGTGGTAGCAGCCAGTAGTAGGTACAAAAAAGATTTTCTGCATGTTATTGAAGTGAGAAAGGGATAAAATACACATTTCGGGGGATGACGCGAAAACAAAAGAAGTATTCATCAAATTAAAACTTAACTAGTTTTTTTTTTATCAGTCCGTTTGTTCTATACTCCGTTTGAAATAAGATTAGACATTTGAACAAACCTTTTTTACAGTCCTTTCGACCGATTTTGACTTCTATTGCGTAGGCATAAGGATGGCATTAAAAGCAAAAAAAGTGGTTACAAACCAACTGTTTACTGCAGCTGCAGCTGCAGCGTCATGCCACCAACGCAATAGAAGTCAAAATCGGTTGAACGGACTGTAAAAAATGTTTAGTTAAATGTCTAATCTTATTTCAAATGGAGTATAGTTATTGAGACTACACCTGTTGTTCCAACAACAATATCTCTTAAACCATTAGTCATAGAATCAATTTTTTGGTATCATTATTTAGGTGAACTAAACATCTGTTAGACAAGTAGATAAAAAAGGTAGTTCTCCGGGGTGAATTTTATAATACTTAACCGTGATTAACAAAAAAAACCGGCCAAGTGCATGTCGGACCACGCACAATGTAGGGTTCCGTAGTTGGGATGAATGTATCCCAAGAACAAACTTAACTTTGTAGTTGAAAAAAAAATCTTTCATCCGGAATGTATAGGAGAACACGTTTTTACAACCGCAAATCTAAGTTGGTCGATTATTACTCGTTAACTTGTAAAGCCTGCTCAGCTGTGATAGTTTTTCTTTTAAATTCGTTATATAAGCTACTGCTGTAATTTTTTTTCACACATCCAAAACTAACCATTTAGCTGGCAGGGGGGGGACACTTGACTCTAACAAAAATTAGCACTTTAAAGCCTAATATTTCACAAACGGATCCCTGAATTCAAAAATGGTTTTACAAACTCACAATATTTTTGAAGGACCTTTCCAATGATACCCCACATCATGAGATAAAAAAAAAAACATCACCACTTTACGTGTATGTGAGGTACCCTAAAAAAATATGTTTTTCATAATTTAGTTTTACCACTTTGTCAGCGTAATTAATATGTATACCTATGCCAAATTACAGCTTTCTAGTACTAAGGGTCTCGGAGCTAGACCGCGGACAGACAGACAGACAGACAGACAGACGGACATGACGAAACTATAAGGGTTCCTTGTTTACTACGGAACCCTAAAAACGATGTTATTTTTAATGTAAAATTGATCTTAAAATTCTTTTTCTTATAATTTAAGCATAAGCAATGTGATGCAGCATTAAATGTTATTATTTGAGTTATTTAACCCATTGTTAATACTTATCCGTTGCTAAAAGTATAATTTTTATGACAATTGAGCTTTAAATTTTAAAGTTACTGTACTTTTAGTATGCACGCTCCATAAAAGGCGATCAAAACACAAAAATGGCTGCCATTCAGGGGGGTAGGTTCCGACCCTACATGTAGAATAATTTTATTGATAGAATAGAGCAAACTACCACCCCTTTAAGTTTGTACATTCCGAAACCGGACGTATTGTATATTTCATGATTGACTGCTTAGTTCCATAAAGGTATAGCGTGATGATAATCATTTAAAAAGTTAAATCGATAACCATCTACAATGGTGCCGATTCCCTTGTTCACAAACTAAACTTAATTTAAGTTCAGTGCATCTTTTTCTTTCTATTTCATTAAGAAAAGGACAGAAGATAAATTTTAGTTTAGTCCTGTCAAATGAATCAGCGTTTGACGTAAATTGACGTAATTTTAGTCGGCAAGTTTTTAATCACGTCTAAACTTGTATGGAGAGTGACAGGCGATGATTAATTTGACAGGACTAAACTAAAATTTATCTTCTGTCCTTTTCTTAATGAAACAGAAAGAAAAAGATGCACTGAACTTAAATTTAGTTTAGTTTGTGAACAAGGGAATCGGCACCAATATCCTAATATTTTGGCGCGTTTTTTTCCAAAAATACGAACATAATATAATATTGCTCGTCCCCAATAGTAAATAGCGTGATAGTTTATACCCTACAGTTTGACCAGACTTATAGGGAATACCTATGCAAAATTTTAACAGAATTTATCCGCTAGAATTTGCGACATGCTGGAACATACATACAGACAAACAGCCAAAAATTCTAATAAATATAATATTTTCGGCATTAGAATCGATCGTAGACCTCGTAGCAAATACTTTTTTCAAAAATATTCAATGTAAGTACAGTTTCGACTTCGCTACGATTTTATTATATGTATAGATAGATGGTCTTAGCAGATAGAGTTAGAAAGAAAGATTTTTTTTATTTGGGACACGTACAGGAAATACAACATCAAAACTGAGAAAATTATAAAAACAATAGCAATTTCAGAAAAGAATATTAAAATTGACTGCCTTGTTGGTCTAGTGGTTGCAAGCGCTACTGCTGAGGTCCTGGGTTCGATTCCCGGGTCGGGCAGTGTTATTGTGTTTTTAACCGACTTCCAAAAAGGAGGAGGTATGTTCGTCGCGTATGTTTTTTTTTTATTTATGTCCTCCGATTTCTCCGTCAATTGTGAACCGAGTTTGAAAATTATTTTTTGTTTGAAAGGGTATGCTCTCAAATTGGTCCCATATAAATTTTATTAACTATGCTTGGATAGTTTTTGAGTTAGTTACACAACACGTATTTTTTTCCCACTTAGTATGTAGATGATATGATAAGTTTCTGTCACTGGTAGCAGGTAGTGGTATTCAAATGTGTGTTTTAGTTGTGGTACGTAGGTACCACAACTAAAAAGTGAAAAATAAAAACTTTTTACAAAAAAAAACAACCGACCTCCAAAAAAACACTACAAAGTGAAAAATAACTTTAATTTCGGAAGTCGGTGGCAAAAAACGAAAATACAAAACCCAAGACATCGACTTCCGAAATTAAAGTTATTTTTCACTTTGTAATGTTTTTTGGAGGTCGGTTGTTTTTTTTTTTTGTAAAAAGTTTTTTTCTATCTGAAATTTCTCAGTAGCAGCTCGGAGTCTGAATTTGTGCCCGGTTGATGGCAATAGACTCGCCCCTTATTACATGGGACTTAAACATAACTGCCGAAATGTGGGGGTACCTGCTACAGGGACACCTCTGCCTATGTTATGTAATATTAAAATTTAAAAAATTGTGTGTTCAAAAAAGTTGCTCTTCTTGAAAGATTCCTCATAGATGTCAAGAAAGTATTTCCTTGAGGATCATTTGGCCATGAGCCTGGATGCACTCCACCTTCATTTTCAGTATCAAAAGTACCTACCGGTATTCGTGGTGAATTTTTAGATTGCCTTAAAAAGTTGCACAGTAAACAACTCTTCATAACAATATTGGATAAGTACTTTTGGTTCCAATAAAAATGGTTTCTTAAGTACCCTAAAATAAAAATAAGGACCTATTTAAACCAAATAACGTGATTGCCACTACAGTTGTAACAAATCTAATTTGATAAAAACAATATAGAAAACTAGCTTTTGCCCGCGGCTTCGCACGCGTAAAGGTCGGAAAATATCCCACAGGAACGTACTACCGATATTCAGAGTACTTATCATATGTCCTAACCCAGGTCATGGCCTATCTGTATGCCTTTCATCTAAATCTGTTCAGCCGTTACGGCATGAAAAGGTAATAAACAGAAAGATAATAAATC
This sequence comes from Agrochola lychnidis, assembly GCA_963680765.1. NCBI lineage: Eukaryota > Metazoa > Arthropoda > Insecta > Lepidoptera > Noctuidae > Agrochola > Agrochola lychnidis. Next base: position 6,632,306 of record OY796868.1, on the reverse strand, counting down.
TGTTTTAGGGTTCCGTACCTCAAAATTAAAAACGGAAACCCTTTAAGGATGACATCGTTGCCAGTCAAGACACTTTTTCTCAGAAAGGCGTAGAGGTATCAATTTGAAATACCTAGATATTAAAAACTTAGGCTAAGCGCGCACTACGGATTTTGATCGTTGCGGATAATATTTCGTGTTGTTCTATCTCCTCTCAGGCTCATTTCCTACGAAATGTATGGAAAGATTTTTGTAATTTCTGAATTTTCTCATACTCAAACTTCAGTTGGCCCGATATAGTTTTTGACCCTCGTAATAAGAAATAGGATCGATTGGCATCAAAAAAGTTTTTGTGAAAATTGCCCATGTTCTTGCTGACTGTACAATTTTTTTCAAAATCTGTGAATGTAGATCAAAATGTTTCAAAAAGTTAAGGACAGTCTCCTAAGACCGTTATCTTATAGCGATAACGGTTAAGGTACCTGCCCTTATTGCCCCATATCAACATCCACCCTGTATATGTTATGATTGACTACTTAGCTCCATAAAGGTATGGCGTGATTATGATCTTTTAAAAGGTTAAATCCGTAATTATCTGCAATATTCTAACCTTTTGGATAGTCTTTTTACAGTTTGCAGTAAACTATAGAAGAATACGAACATAATGCAATATTGCTCATCCTCCATAGCAAATAGCGTGATAATAATATTTTTGAAAAAGTCTATTATGACGTTTCCATTATTTGATATAGATTATTTATACCAATTTTCAAGTTAATCAAGCCAAACAGTAAAATCTTCCCCTGTAAAAATGAATACCCCTTTTCACCCCGTTAGGGGTAGATTTTCAAAAAACCCTGATATACGTTTTTATTTGTTTTCAGTCTTAAGTATAAATATTGAGTTTCGAGTTAATCAGACCGCGCGTCTTCCATACAAACTTTGACACCCCCCAATCCTCCCTTAGAGGGCAGTTTAGAAAAACTAAAAATGGCAAACTTTATAATTTACATAGATGAGTATTTGTGTCAAGTTTCAAGTTTATTAACTAAAGGAATAAGATTTTTCATACAAATAAAATCCCCCCTTTTCACCCCCTTAAAAGTTGGTTTTCCAAAAACCCTTTTTTAGTGGATGCCTGCGTCATATTATCTACTTGTGTGCCAAATTTCAGCCCATTCCGTTCAGTAGTTTGAGCTGTGCGTTGATAGATCAGTCAGTCAGTCATTCAGTCAGTCATCCTTTCCTTTTATAGATATAGATTGTAGGTATATAATGTCAAAAAATTAAAGATTATGTCAAGGACGAATGTAATTTTTTTTAAATAATCATCGTAATTTGGGAGCAGTTAATAGACATTTACATTGTTATGCCGTTAATGAGGTATCTTTCTTTTGTTCCCTTGGCGTGGAGACGGCTTCAACATATTTTCAGTGAGAGAAATGCACTATCTGCCACAAACACGTAGGGAAGTGGTTCCTCCTTGAAGGGCAAATTAGTCGATGCTGGAAAATACAGTACATTTCTAAAAAAAAACTATACATCTCTGTATTTCTGCAAACACCGCCATTATTTATTCTACCATAACATCCGCAATCCACAAATGTGAAGTTATATTCAGCATCCACCAAAGCTAACAGAACAATGCTAATGTGGCTTCGAATCTCGAGGCCCACACAGACCGACACACACCGTTGGAAAAGGCATGGTGTGTGTTGTGTAGCTATCTGTGGTCGTCAGAATACAATAGAATAGAATGGAATCATTATTTATTTGCATAGAACGTAGGTACAAAAAATACAGATGTTTGTGTGGGCTGGTGCGCTTGCGTGCGCAATATCGCGCACCGTCGGAAGACCCTTCGTGCGCGGTGCGTGGTCGTGCGCTGTGCGGGCAGGTGCGCGTGCGTGCGCGATATCGCGCACCGTGGGAACCCGCCTTAACAGTAAACCGTTAACGGCCTGCGCAGCCTACTCTGCGCAGTCCTAGCCGTTACAAAGCATATTATTACAAATAAGAGGATTATATCCAAGATAAGAGTGCTTGGAAACATTCTGGTCCTGCTCCATAGGACAATTTAGAATCAAGATAAAATCAAATTGGTTGCTAATTTAACTGTAAAATTTATTATTTTGTGTTTTATGACATTGATTTTACATTCTGTGATTACTTCCTCACACATTGACTCATTAATTTAAAAAAATTAGGAAAATTGTCTACTTTTACATATGTGAGCACCATGTATCTATCACATATTAAATTATCTGTCGTTGCTTCATTTTTAATTCTTTTTACTTATTGTGGTATAGTAATTTTATTCTAGGTGCATCGTCTTCACATATAATTATTTAACTAATGTACGTACCTATACAAACAATTGTAAAAGTTTGACTTTGAACTGTCGCCGCTGAAGACCGCAACTGATGAGCTTCGAGGGTGAAGATTTTTTTTCCGAGAGCGTTAGTTTTCGCAAATAAGACGGCAAGATCCTTGAAGAATCAATATTAGCGCGTGGAGCAATAAAAGAGTGGACTGTATTAAATAGGCAATGGTTTATTCGCCGTGCTTTTTACAAATTATAAAATGTCCCGGAAAAACAATTAAGGGTTTAAGAATTATAGAGAAATGTTGTCCGTCGCAGTGAAGTCCGTGGAAGCAAGTGGTCATCGGGCCGAGCCATGTCGCCATCGTGCCGCACCTCAGCTGTACCGATGACGCACTGATCACGATGCCTGCGCGTGTAGACCGCGTGCAAGGTGTTGTTGGGTTCGATTCCCAACAGTTTACTTTGTAAACCTTCGACCAATTCTGTGCGTCTTACATCCAGCGGATACCTGCGGCCTTCACAAGATCATCGGTCCATCTTGTCTTGTTATCTTGTCAATTCGCGAAAAAAATATCAGCTTTTCCCTACATTTATGTTCGCACAACTCGTCAAGATGTAGGGAACAGCTGTTTTTTTTTCGCGATTTCTGGTTTGGTCCCATAGTAAAAGTTGTTCATAATGATAAGTAAAGTTCCGTGTTTAAGTATCGGTCACTAACCAGTTACTTTATTTGATCATTTTAAATCTTTGTAGATAAACTAATCCATTCTCCATTCCATGGAATGGAGAATGGATTTGTCCTCCATTCTTGTCCCATGGACGCCAACTGCTACGATTCATATATATTTACCTATTCTATTTACTTCGTTTACGTTCATATAATTATCTGCTATCTAACTGCGTAACACATTTTCATAAATGATTAAGACTAATCTGTGTTATTTTGGCAGTTCAACAACATTCATTGCGTTTTTTACGTTGTTGCGCAGATTTTTTTTCGAACTTACGAAACATTGGATTAGGAATCTGTTTCAAAATGATTCAGATTGACGCAATAAAATTCATGTATGGACACATTTATTATTTACGATATTATTTATAATAAATCAACTTTTTCAATGCAAACTTTAAAATATTAGAATCTTAATTTATTATCAGAATATTAGCTTATTTTTTTTTTTAAATTGTATGGTGATAAAAAATTATACAGGATAGTCTTCATCGTCTACGAAATTACGTGCGTGTAATTGCGGGGTCCAGGGGGGTGATGCGTGACTCCTTCCACTCGCTTGACGTCGTTGTCACTTATTGTCGTAGTTAACAATTTATTTCCCAAAATAAACGATGGTCTTAAGTGAGGAGTCAACACCGCTTTTGACATCAAATCGCTTACTTCTGCAGCAGTCTTTTTTCCTAAAATAATAAAGTGATTAAGCTTAAGGGAATTTGGAAACTTAAATACATAATGTTGAATACGCATTCTAAGTGTGTATATTCATATTAAGAGGGGCTCGTGGCTAAGTAGTAGCCACACGAGTCGATCGTTTAAGGTTGAGCCACATTGCCGCCTATCGGTCTGCGGATGGGTGATCATTCACTTCGTACCGAGACCCCTGTCGGCCTCGGAAAGTACGTTACGCGATTGGTCCCGGCTGTCATTCATAGATATTTAACATTCGTTACGGGCAGTGTGAAACCCAAAAGTCTGACAACGAATTTTACCAAGGGGTACCGGGTATCATGTTACCCAGCAGCATGGTTGTGGAGGTCAGATAGGCAGTCGCTCCTGTCAAATACTGGTTATTCAGCCGATTGGACTGGGACCTGCCCCCAGCATAGTTGAGAAAAGGCAGATGATCATTAACATTTTAGAGCAGTGACATTATATACTTGGTTCTACGAATATTTATTATTTTATAACAATAATTGGCAATAACTTTGTCGATCTTGATTTGACGTTCTGCAATGTAAAAAATCTCGGAATGCATGTTGTTTTTGTATAGTGCGGAACCGTACATTACTCTACCGACTTACGCGCCGTGCATTCTGCACACACAGCTTTTTGTACAGTCGCCGTTAGATCTATTGTAGCAGACAAGTGACCAAATACTTCTGAACAATTTAAAATGTCAATATGTTCCATACACCACAAGTTACCATTAATATCTGAATATTTATTACTTCATTAATATCTGCTTGTCAATAATTTCTATACACACAATCAACCAAAAATATCTGAACACTACAACGTCAAGTGTATCCACGCAGATGGGGTGGTCTTAATATGTGAACAGTTGAGGAAAAATTTCAGTAGGGAGTGCTTTACTATAAATACTATTTAAATCGGAACTCTTCTGCTAATTTTTATTCCCTTTTCATCATATTTATACCACAGATAGTTAGTGTTTGTTTTTGGTTCGTCCTTTATATCACGCAGTAACGAATTAGGTAAGCTCAGTGTTTATCTGCGTAGATACACGTTGGAAGTGTTCAGATATTTTTGGTTAGTTGTGTGTATAGAAATTATTGACAAGCATCTGCTCAGATATTAATGAAGTAATGAATGTTCAGATATTAATGATAACTTGTGGTGTATGGAACTTATTGACATTTTAAATTGTTCAGAAGTAGGTATTTGGTCACCTTGTCTGCTACAATATATCTGACGGCGACTGTACCGATTATTGCAAATAATATCTATGTAAAAATATAATATTCGGTGGGTTTTATTTCATCATACCAATAGAATCGCCCTGTTATCATATCAGTAGGTGAAATTTAGAAAAAACGAAATTAGTCACATTCCCGCGAAAGAATAAAGACTACTTCGACATTCAACATGATGGTACAGTAATTGAACAAGTCAGCTGCGTAAAATTTTTAGGACTTTGGATAGATAATATGACATGGCAAACATACATTGACACAGTATGCAGTAAACTTAACCAGTACTCATATGCTCTATATAAATTGTCCAAAATTGTCGATCTATCAGCTCTATTAACTCCCTATCATGTCTACGTATCATCAACCTTAAAATACGCTATTATATTCTGGGGCAACGCCACAAACAAAGAATTAGTGTTTAAAGCGCAAAAAAGATGCGTTCGCGCAATGGCTGGTATTTTTGTTCCAGAATCATGCGAACCATATTTATAAAGTTTAAAATTTTAACCTTTCCATCAGCTTATATCTATGAAGTTGCAGTATTTGTTAAAATAAATGAAAATCTATTCGGTGAACTGAAATCAAAAAGGTATATACTGAAAATATCTAGTATACCACAAAGAACTGCTCTTATGGGAAAAAGTTTTTTTGGAATGGCATCTAAAATTTACAATACCTGTGGACATTTTAAGCACTAAGGAACTGCCACTATTTAAACATAAATTGCGTATTTTTTTAATTGACAAAGCTTACTACACGATCCAAGATTTTCTAAATAATTAGTGCCTACTACAATCTGTCACCATAATTGTTATTTTCTAAGATTTACTTTTTATGTGATGCCTAAGATTTTATATTTTTATTTTTAAGTGCATGTTGATATAATTATTGTATGCCTATTAGGCAGGACATAATGGAACTGTAATGTACCTAACATCTGTATGTATAACCTATGCCCACAATAAAAAGATTTGATTTGATTTGATTTGAAGGGATCCCGTATATTTATTTTTAGTCCTTCGCGTATTGCTGGACCTCGTCGCGGTACTTTGAGTGCGCTTTAACCTAGCGCGGATCAGAGACACGGTTTGATCTTAAGGTTCTGTCATTAAACTGGTGTAGACTCATTCAGTGAAAAACACACTTCATCCTTGACTTGAGCAAATATAGCTTAGGTCAACAGTATGGTCGTGGTAAGCAAATCACGACGTGACATCAACATCATCGGGCTCTGTGGAGCTCATCATCGGGCGGCGGGAGGGTCCAGCTTCCGTTATCAACCTCTTTTGGAGTAGCATCAGGTGCAGACAGCTACGTGGAACATCATTTAACCAAGTAAGACTGTTCCTTTACCTATATCATGGAAGCTATTTTAGCCTCGTAACCTAATATCATCTTACGACAAATCATCAAAATCGTCTCGACCCGTAACGACTGTCAACGATCCACGAATGACAACCGGGACCAACGGCTTATCGTGCTTTCTAAGACACGGATGAGACTCGGTATGTAAAGATGGTCACCCATCTACAGACGAACCCCGGCAAGCGTAGCTTAATCTAATTGATCGACGCAATAAATGGAAAATAGAAGATGAGCTCAAAATCGTTCAAGCTAGGTGGACATTGTTGATGCTCAACATTTTCAAATCAATCATATATTTGCTGGTGGAGATATGTACATCATACAGTGAGGAGTTTAATCTTCATGAATTGGCCTACAAAACTAAAACTATCAAAAGTGAGTTGATTAAGAAAATCTAATCAACGACTCAGAAAAATCATCTCCGCATATTGAAATACCATCGTTCAGCGGGAACTACACACAGTGGCCAACCTTTTTCGACCTGTTCAAGGAGACAATTCATAACAATAACTCTATCAATAAAGCTCAGAAGATGCGGACGTTGATATGGATGCGGATCGGAGATAGAAAACATCATCATCATCTTTTAACAGTGAAAAGCAGTATTGTGAAGAGTTTTATCAGCAAGCTACTCGTCGTTTGGTCACTGGTAGATACGAGATTGGCATACTCATGAAACCCGAAAATGAAAATCAGCTTGAATCGTCTGGCATCTTAAGGCTATTGCACAATTCAAACAGTTGGAAATAAAAATGTGGAATAACGAATAATTTTCAAATTATAATTCTTTTATGTCCACTGTACAACTGGGTCACATGGGTATTGCCAACAATGTCGACGAATCAAAACGTGCCTTCTATTTACCACAAACCGTCACGGGGTATATTGCAGTGTTTGTTTGTTTGTCTACCAAGGCTTTGTTCCTCTGGAACTAGTTTCCCATCTGAGTAGTCCAGCATGTTAAGCAACCTTTCGTAGGTTTTTGGCCCGACGAGGAACGCCAAGTCACATAGACATTGACAATGGCACGAATTTCGAAAGTACCAATCGGATCACCAAGAAGGAGTACCAAGAGATCATAGCCACCATCAAAACCGATTTCTTCAATGATATCAATGACATGAACATGAAGTGGCACTTCAAGGCTCCTGCCGGCTAAGTGCAGGCGGGTTTTAGGAATCTGCGGTGAAAAGCTTCAAAAATCTTCTACAGCGTATCATCTGCAATCAGAAACTCATTTACGCCACTGCATTAAATCGAGACATGTCTTAATTCAAGGCCTCTCTGTCAGTTGACACAGAGTCCTGACGATGATTTTCTTACGCCAGGACACTTCTTGATCAGTGGCCCACTTCTATTTAGGCCATAGACGGATGACCAACAAGGTGGCGACCCATTCGATTAATGAACAAACAGCTTTGGAAAAGGTGGTCAAGCGAATATCTTCAGCAACTGCAGGCTAGATCAAAATGGCGTAAGGCAAGTAGAAACTTTGAAATCGATGACGTCGTTCTTATCAAGTACGAAAATTTGCCACCCGTCAACTGGACGTTAGGACTTATTAAAGCAGTTCATCTTGGAAAGGATGGCAATGTAACAGTAGTGAGTTTAAAAACTAAAAATAATATCATACAACGCCCTGTACACCACCTACCTATTACCATAAAATGTAAAGTTAGGGAAATTAATTGCTTAGCAAATTGACTACCAATTTAAATTGTCCGCATATCCAAAATTTGGGAGTTGTATGAAATGGTTATAACAACAAATTGTGGTTGTGTGTCAATTTGATAAACAATTAATTTTCTTGTCTGTACAAAATATAGGTTTTGACGTTTACGAACATATTATAACATTATGTGAGTATACCATTAGGATAATCATTAAAAGATTCCAACGCTTCGAATAGTTTTTCTCCGTCTGGTCCAGTGAAACGGTTACCATAGAAATCAATCATTTGGAACATTTGATTGTGAACTATGTGTTTGTTCTTGATTTCGCGGTACAACATCAATGCCCGTTCTGTAACAATCAATTTTAACTATTTTTATTTGAATTTAAATAAATACTTGGACTAAGTTATTTTTTTGCAGACAATCAGACATTCTTTATTCTTGTCAATTGCTAACAAATCTCTCTATTCCCGTGACCTTCCCTCCGTCATCAGTGCACCTTGACGGATGCATGCAATTGTGGCAATGCTTGGGGGAGCCCTATGTCCAGCAGTAGAGCATTCGGCCGATAAATTGATGATATGACAATGATCTTTCTATTTGTAAACGGCAGGCGTTGTACCGTGAGGTGAGGTTTTTTCACAAGTTCAGTGAATACAAAGTAAAGTCCGCCACAGACGTAGCTATAATAGATATTAATATAAATCATAGCTCTATATTACGATATATTTTCCATAGTAATCTTCGAGCGACCGCAGACGGAGCTATAATATATATGTAGGATCAGGAGTGCCGAGAGGTATTTCGTCAGGAAACCCTGACGAAATACCTCTCGGCACTCCTGATCCTAGGAGTTCCCATTTTATTGGGATAAACAAGACTGTATAAACAATTACAGGGTATTTATTATAGTAGGTCCTAGTTACACTATATAAGGTAAAACACAATACAAATGGTAATTAGTAACAAGATAAAGTAGGTGAATAGGTAGTAACAATCGAACAGACTTTTAAGGTCTTATAGTTCGTATAGTGGCCAAGCCACCCAATGACAATGACAAAGTGTATTACTCGCTATCAGCAAGCCAATACAGCTATGTGAATATACAGCAGTGCTGTACCAGGTAAACTGACAGTTTTTTCGGGAACAGGGGCTCTTTATAGATTCGCATCCAAAGATCGACTCCCTCGCCTATTTTTTTTTTTTTTTGACGGGCATCTCCCAGTATTGACCACTAAGGTATTGGCTGCTTAACCGGATTTTCCTGTGGGTGCCATAAGCTTCTACACTTAGAGCCTCCAGCCAGGAGCTATTTATCTATTCTAAATTAAAATTAAGCGAATGCTCGCTAAGGGCACCCCCTGTGGGGTACGAATCTCGGCTTAGGGCATCGCTGAAGGGAGGACAGCAAGAAGGGACAGGCTGGATCAAAATTATATTTCCATCATAATTATTAGGCGGGGTATTTAAAGCTACGTGCTCAGCTGCAACAACTGCTGGCACCTCGTTTTCGAGCAAGGGTCGGGTGGGAGTTTCATTTACTCGGGGAGTCGGTCGCGATCGCAAAGGACCTCGGCGGCGAGGTCGGAATGACGGGAGGCGTCTGTTTTTGTATACTGTACTGGTGGCTCTATTCTGCTCCTGGAGGAGTGTGATGGGGTCATCTGGGTCGGAGAGTAACCCTCGCCTACAGAGTGCACGCTCTTTTATAAGACGATGCCCCCACGTTGCAATCTTACTACGACAACTCTGTTCGATGACGCACGGAAGTGCGTCACGTGTTTACTTGATACAAAACACTAAAATGTGGTAAATCTAATAAGACTTACATTAAAAAGAAATCAAATAATACAAGAGTAATTGTCGTAAATAAACAATAGTGAATTCACAACGTAAATCATTTAAAAATTAAAGTAACATGTCATTAATTGTTTTGAACAAAACCATTGGTTACAATTATCGAAATAAGTTGCCAAAATCAATTAGTGAATACATTGAGTACTTAATAAATTATGTCCGATTTATTAGACAATAATTGATAGTAAAAATCACATAAATGAATAATAAGAAAAAAAAATCATACCAAACTCTGTTGACCACCCACAATTGTAATTAAAAACAAACTCCGACATACATATACGTCGTTTATAATTACGTCTCCAAAATAATTATAGCAAGACATATTAATATATATTATGGTATTTTAAGGCATATTAATATATATTTTGACATATTTTAAGGATACAGCATGTTCCATTTTTGAAGTGAAAACTTTTGTAAGCGCGTTGGTAATTTTTGAGATAGGAAAAACAATTGAACTCGCGACACCGTTACCGACACCTCATTTTTGTAAACGCGATTGTGCTCTTTATTTAGATAAAGTAACGGACCAATGTTCTATACAAGTATTTTTCTTCCACCAAGGCGATCTTGTTCAAGTTTTCACTTCTGTCAGCACTCCCGAAGTGCCACTGTTTATATTTTTTTATAACGAGCATTTCTCCCTCTCCGCCCGCTCACTTCACCCCGACGACGGACGCCCCGCCTACTTATTGTACCTGTGAGTGAGCCGCATTGGCCACTCGTTATTCTTTGTCTGTGGAAGGAGTATTCTCGATAAACGCTGATCTTAAACCTCTAAAATATTGTGCAATTTTTTTTAAAGAAAAATAATGTTTCTTTTGCTTTATATGCGATTAAATCCAGATGGTTCTTATTTTTTGCTTGACAAGGCAACACGCGTATCAAAATCACCATCGGAATCATCTTCCGAAGAACTATCAATTAAATCTAATAGTAGTGCACTTGTCGAATCCATATTACAGTGCCTATTTCAAAATTAGAATATGCTTTATCATAAATATGCTTCAAAAACGTGTACTTGCGATGACGACCACAGACCAAATGAGGGCAAAAATATATTATAGTACAGCTACCGTGTTTGGGTGGCTTGCTATGATATAATATATAGCTCAGGTATATTAATATTTATTATAGCTACGTCTGTGACGGGCTTAATGATCCAACTTACCCTTTAAAGTTGGCAGGATATACTCGTTGAACATGTATAAAGTTTCATTATATTCTGCAACTATCTGTTTACCCATATAATTGAATGATCCTTTGTCCAGTTCTCTGTAACAATTTATAGTTAAATTGTAGCAGGTCATGATACATACATATCTAACTATTAAAATAATTAGTAATATTAAATATATGTAACATTGCGGCAGCCGCTGCTAGAGGCGGCATTGTCAACACTTTCTGTACAAACCAAGTGTGCGTGTCACTGTTTACTTGCATTATGACACAAATTAATGACGTAATACGGCTTTGAATGGCGTTCGCGACAAAGTTAGTACTGTCTCTATACGCTGCTGACGTGACGATTGCGTGCTCTGTGCGGATAACCGCTCATTTATTTTAAGACAATGTTAATATGGATAACCGTGTCAAGCCCTGAATCAGTTTATATTATTACTAGCTTTTGCCCACGGCTTAGCCCGCATTAAGGTCTGAAAATATCCCACAGGAACGAACTACCGGGAATCAGAGTATCATATGTTCTAACCCAAGTCATGGCCTATCCGTATGCCGCCGGGTGGAGCACTCAATGTATGAAAAAAAAATGTTTTTTGTAATTCTTTTTGTGCGGGGTTATTAAAAGTTGCCAATATATTTAAGCATTACGTATGTTAAATATTTTCCTAATCAAGCCATTGGAAGTACTGCCCCCAGGCCGTCAGACTTAAAAAAAAAAACAAAAATCTTGAAATTTTCATATGGTCTTTACAAACCAAACTAATTGACTTACCACCAATTTTTTATATAAAATCAGTAGTAAACAGACACAAAAACCAATATAAGACAGCAACAGCCACATTCGATTGCAACTCGCCTCTGAAATATTAAAAAATCAAAGTACACAAAAACGTCAAGATCTTGTCAAAAATACATCGGCAATTGTTACTACCGAAGTCGAAACGATTTGGGGGAAGCTTCTATTCCCATTATAAATTCCCATCGTACTATAACAGCTCGGATAAGAGCATTTCACGACAAATACCGCTCTATTTTAAAACCTTACCAAGGTAGAAAAAATAATGAAAATTATATACGTAAGGTAGAACAATTCAAAAACGACAATAACAAGTTATTTGACATTGCTTCCTATAAATGTTTGTCCTTCGATACATGTTTGTGTGAAAAAGACCGCAAAATACCGATTCGAGAAAGACATTTCCTGACTGATCAAAGAACAGAAAGAAAAATGATTATTGGGTCAATAGATTTAGTAACTACCAAGAAAATTGAGAAAAAAATAATTGAAAGACAAATAAAACGCAAACCTTGCGAAAACCAACATTTACAGGCTGCGACAATCAACAAAGAAACACCTACTATTGAACGATCAACCTCTTCTACGGAGATAATTATTGAAAGAAGCTGTGAAACTATAACCGACATGCCGTTGACATCTTCTATTGTATCCACGCCAAGTATCACCGTGCTACCAGGAACGTCGTATGTCGCAGTTGCTAGAACATTGGATCGTTTCGGAGTTTCTGATAGAGCAGGTGCTGCCATAGTCTGTGCCACGCTCCAAGATATTGGTTTAGTGACAAATGAAAACACGGATAATATTGATCGGTCCAAAATACGCAGAGTCCGATCGAAGACAAGAAAATCTAAGAAAGAGAAAAATTTAACTGACTTTCAAGATAATATTGGGATTTCGTTTGATGGCAGAAAGGATAAGACATTAGTTCAAGAAGATAGTTGAAGAACAAAACCATTTTGAAAGAGCCGGGGTCCAAATACATGGGTCACATCTCCTTAAAGTCTGGGAATCCTAGAACAAAGCCAATAAGTTGTTTTCGTTTTTGTGGAAAACTCAATTAGTTTGACAAAAATAGTGGCTATTGGTTGTGATGGAACCGCCGTGAACACTGCTGCTAAAGCTGGAATTATTAAACTGCTTGAAAGCAAGCGGCAACGTCCACTAAAATGGCTGGTATGTCAATTACATGCAAATGAATTGACTTTAAGACATCTTTTTGAACATTTAGACGGTACTACCACGGGCCCAAAAAGTCTTAGTGGTCCAATAGGAAAGACACTAAATAATTGTGAGTGCCTACCAGTCAATACATTCAGTGCCTTAACATGTTGTTTGCTAGACATAACGAGGACCCGTAAAGATCTGAGCAGGGACCAATTATATCTTTTAGAAATGTTTCAAGCAATCAATAAAGGCCAGTGTCACGAAAGTTTGGCCAAACGTAAACCTGGCAAAATATGTCACTCAAGGTGGCAACTACTAATTACTACGGCAAACAGTATTCTACGACTCTACGTTTCGACCGAAAACCCATCTGATAATCTGAAAACATTGTCTGAGTTCGTGATACTACGCTCTACGCTCCTATGTGGTTCCGTATTAAAACTCAGCCGCATTTCATTTATGGAGCCAAACATTTGTTTGATACAATTAAACTATCACGATACCTGCCAGATAGTCTCAAACAGGTGATAGATCCCGTGATACAGCAAAATGGGTATTTTGGCCACAATGAGAGTTTATTAATTGCCATGTTAGCGGACAATCGAAAACACATTAGAGAAATTGCCTTCGACGAATTTTAAAGATACGTGATCGTTCTACTAGCTTTACTCCTTTGCGTGTGTTTAAATTACCACAATTCAATTTTGGTGCTCAAGATTTTACGGATCTTAAACATTGGGAAAAGCCTATGGAACCATCTCTTACCAAAATGATTCCTACCGAAGTGATTTTAGAAGCCTTGACAGATTACCATAAAGTGGATTCCGAAATTTTATCAGATTTTCGTGGACCGCCACACTCAAGCAACCGAAAGATGCATAAAATTAGTTACAGAATCTTGCTTAGAAGTCTGTGGACCGGTAAGAAAGGAAGGCTACATAGATTAGGAATAAGTTGGAGTCGTTTCGTATTATGCCCTCGTACAATACAAAAAAAGAGTACAAAACTGAAGATGTTTTTTGTCACTTGCATGTCGAACAAACTAATTCAATTTTTATTTTTTAAATGTTTGTTTTAGTTACTTTACATCTTGTCAAACAGTAAACTGTACTGTGTATTTAAAACATATTCCGTGGATGTTATTTTTAATTTTTCTGTGAACCTAGTTTTTTCCTTTTTTTTTTAATAATTAATAGTACTTGGGGCAGTACTTCCACTAATTTAATTTAATTGTCCCCATAATGAGTTTTAAAACTGATACCAAGATGCAACTTTCCCGACATTCCTAAAATCTAAAAAAATAAAAATCGCCCCACACCTAAATCCGTTCAGCCGTTATGGCATGAAAAGATAACAGGCAGATAATAAATCTTCTTTTTTTTTTCTTTTGAGGTACGGAACCCTAAAACACGGAACGGTACGGAATCCCAGGCCGATTCCCAACCACCGTAGGCGTAGGCTTGCGGACGGTGAGCAATGGATAGCTCGCCGTCCGATAAGGACCAGGCCCGGTACGACGGCGCGCTGTGTTCCACGCGCGCCTAAAAGAGGCCGATGCCTGCCAGGGTCGCGGGAAAGTCCAAAAGGGTTATCGTGGCTCCTGGCAACACACAGGCAAATGAAGGAACACGGGTGGGTTTTAATTAGTATAAGCCTGACACGCCCTCCCAGCTCTGCCCAGAGTGAGAGAAGGTATTTGATTACTTCCCACCCAAAAAAAAAGGCGTCGCCATAAAAAAATACGGCCATTTATTCCGCATATCTTGACACTCACAAATAAACCAGTCTATTTGGTACTTCCCGTTGGTCCAGCAGCATGAAGTTTGGTGAGAAGTAAGGTCAAGTAAAGAGGAAAATCCGAAAATCGGTAATTTATAGTTATATGTATAATGAACTGCAAAGTTAAGTTTTTTTTGCAATCTGTCATCAAAAATTCATAGACCGTGTCTTGAAGTAACATTGAGTCTGTATTTCTTGTTTTTTTTTTTACTTACTCTATTAAAAGTTCTTTTTTAATTGAAAACTTAAGTTTGTTCTTTAATCCAGATTTTGAAATTCGGGCAGCCGAGCAAGCACAGCTTTGAGCCGGAACCCTCAGGGCGCAAATCCTACTCACACTTGACCGGTTTTTTAAATAAATAAAACAAGTTCATATGATTCTAAATGCCTTTCTTAAAATAATAGTTGTTCGTTTTATTATTATTGTCACCACTGATTTGTAATACTTACTCTTGCCGCCATTGAACACATTAATACAGGACCTGCATGTTAGAAAGGTGTATGAATTTAAATTGTAATAACTTTTGACCGAGAGGGCCGATTTTAATGAAATAAAGACTAAATGTTAATTCAAGGTACAGACTACGAGTATTTTTCCAATTTACGATTTTTGAATCTCTTGAAAAGAAGACACAAAAAACAAAAACAATATCATGTGAATTTTAAAATCATCCAATATTTTACCGTCTTGCACTCACTTTTGGGCCTCAGACTTCAATAAATATAACACAGGCATTGTGTCTAACACGTTCTTTGTCGCTATCAATTGCAAGAATTTTGTCAGGAAAGCAGTGAGATAATTGTGATTATCCTCTTTCATGGTCTTTTTCAAATCTTGTATGAATGGTGTTTGCGTTTTGGTCGGTTTCGTAGTTTCTGCGTATCAAAAAATGACAATTAATTGTAAAATATTTTGTAGATTTTGATCATCATCTTTGGCATAATATGTAGTTGTAACATAGATAGATAAAACATTTATTTAGTGCACACAAAAGACACACATAACTCATCATCTGTTACGACGCCTCATTGAGGTGGATAACAATTAAAATTCTATTGTGTCTCGTTAATGACAGTTGAAAGGATAAACACAATTGAATTATAACAAATTACATGGATATATATAAAAACAAGATGCCAATGTACAAAAAAGAAAAAAAACATAAGTATAGAAATGGAGTGACATTATGACATACTTCGGAATAATTAAATATATAAGGTGCGGTGTGTGTCTCAAGGTTGCACCAAATGGGAGTCCAACTCAGCACGTGTCAGGCAAATATACCTGACGCTGATATTCTGCTGGATCCCTGCAGTGACATACGGACGTCGAGCAGACGAGATAAATTGGTGTTGTGATTGTGACAAAGTGTTATGCGTAGAGTAAAATTATGTAAGTACTTATAAGTACCCGATTTTTAAATTATGTACCTATCTACAACAAGTTTTGCATTAGAAAACGTTCTTGTTCGTTAATGTGTCGATTGTGTTTTGATTACTTGATTATTTATAAAGTATGATAGTCATATGTATAATGTTTAATTAAATGAATAATCTTAATATAATATAGTGGCGTAACATGTACGTTTCTTGCGTGAGAAAATGGTCGATAGCTAGTCGCTTCCTCGTCGGACAGGTGCCTCAGTCACTTTCATGTAAATATTGGAAATTCTGTTGAGTCCGTCTGAGTCCACACATGAGAAATGATAACTGCAGGTGTGGCGGGCGAGGACGGTGAGCAATGGGTAGCTCGCCGTCCGAAAAGGACCAGG
The DNA here is from genome assembly GCA_963680765.1 of Agrochola lychnidis. Classification (NCBI taxonomy): domain Eukaryota; kingdom Metazoa; phylum Arthropoda; class Insecta; order Lepidoptera; family Noctuidae; genus Agrochola; species Agrochola lychnidis. Next base: position 6,615,740 of record OY796868.1, on the reverse strand, counting down.
CCCAGGTCGACGGCACCTTGTGTTCCACGCGCGCCTCAAAGATATGTCAGTAGAATTGACGGGGTCCGCTAGGGCCAATGCCTGCCGGGGGTTCGAAGAAAACCGATAGGGAAATCGTGGCCCCCGGCAACAGGGCAACCGAAGGAACACGGGTAGGTTTTAGTCAGTAAGAGTGTGACACGCCCTCCCGCTCCACCCAAAGCGGGAGAAGTTATTTGATAATTTCCCACCCAAAAAAAAAAGGTGTGCCGGGTAACGTTGCGTGTTGCGTGTCATCATCAGGTCGCGGGCTACTGGTGGCGCCCGGTTGAGCTGTAAGTATTTATAAATATCATTCTGCCTAGCCTTTTCCCAAACCCTTGCTCGGTGAAGCGCCTGTAGCTTTAAATTCCCCTGACAATAATAATTACCCACTTGTGATCCAGCCTATCCCATCTTGCTGCCCTCCCCCCAGCGACGCCCTAAACCGAGGTTCGTACCCCACAGGGGGTGCCCTTAGTGAGCAGTCGCCTAGTATGTAAGTTATTTTACGCCCTGGCTGGAGGCTTTATGTAAATATCTTAAGGCAGCCACAGGAAAGCCCGGTTAAGCAGTCATGATCTCAGTGGTCAACTACGAGATGAACATACAAAAAAAACCTTTTCCCAAATATGTTGGGTTGTAAGTACTTGGAACGGAGTGTACGTAACGGGGCACTGAAGAAAAATACTTTTTAAACAATTAAATGTTTTTTCGTAAATCGTTAGTTTCTTGATTCTATCATACAGAATACTTCGGCCCTTTCCTTATTGGTCGGTATGTCTGCGGTGCGGGATCGTTTCGGTACCAACGCCGTCACGCGTTTTACTGCATTCTGTATCCCTAGTGTGATTTTCTTGCCGTATCACGAAATACGTGACGACCAAGTTAATCGAGGTAACTAATGATCAATGGTATTTAAAAATGATGCGAGTGTGGGTTGAGCAATGTCTAACTAACATCAGCTCGTGTCGTCACTTGTCCGATAGTATGCCCAACGTTTTGTTATTTTTACTTATGGATTCGTCATGTTTGTCTGTCTGTCCGTCCGTATATCACAGCCACTTTTTTCCGAAACTATAAGAACTATGCTGTTGAAACTTGGTAAGTAGATGTATTCTGCGAACCGCATTAAGATTTTCACACAAAAATAGACTAAAAAACAACAAATTTTGGGGATTCCCTGGACTTAGAACTGAAACTCAATTTTTTTTTTCATCAAACCCATACGTGTGGGATATTTATGGATAGGTCTTCAAAAATGATATTGAGGTTTCTAATATAATTTTTTTCTAAACTGAATATTTTGCGCGAGAGACACTTCCAAAGTGGTAAAATGTGTGTCACCCCCGTAACTTCTAAAATAAAAAAATTTAAAACTAAAAAAATATATGATGTAGGTACATTACCATGTAAACTTCCACCAAGAATTGGTTTGAACGAGATCTAGTAAGTAGTTTTTTTATACGTCATAAATCGTAAACCGCAATTTACCTTTCATTCAATGATACTTGCTGCTACGGAACCCTTCATGGGCGAGTCCAACTTGCACTTGGCCGCTTTTTTTAAATGTTGCCTATATTGAACTTAGAATGGTTTTGGTGAGATAATACGACTAACAATTTTATTATAAATGAACATTCGGAATAATACACAATTTAGAACATATGACTTTATTTCATGCAAAATTAGGAGATTCAATTAATAAAGTACTCGATATTATGACATAATAGTTTTAGAAGTAAAGATAATTATGTAAAACAAAATTTCGAATTTTTGAAAATTTTGGTTACTGAAGTTTATAGCAAACGTGTTATGGATAGTGATTTTTGGACAAACAATTTTAGGAGAAGAAAGGGAGTACCTTTTTGGAATATTATTAAATGATGCATCATCATCATCATCATCATTTCAGCCGAAAGACGTCCACTGCTGAACATATTCCTCCTCCAAGCACCTCCACTTCGACCGATTCTGTGCTTTCCGCATCCAGTAGATTCCTGCGGCCTTCACAAGGTCATCGGCTCATCTTGTGGGAGGCCTTCCAACGCTACGTCTTCCGGTACGCGGTCGCCACTCCAGAACCTTTCGGCCCCATTGGCCATCCGTTCTACGAGCAATGTGCCCTGCCCATTGCCACTTAAGTTTGGCAATTCTTCGGACTATGTCGGTTACCTTGGTTCTTCTGCGGATCTCCTCATTTCTGATTCGATCACGTAGGGAAACACCAAGCATAGCCCTCTCCATTGCCCTTTGGGTGCCCATTGTGAGCGACCACGTTTCAGTACCTTAGGTCATCACTAGCAACACGCACTGGTCAAAGACTTTCGTCTTGAGACACTGTGGTATGTGGGACGAAAAGATATTGCGTAGCTTCCCGAACGCTGCTCAGCCGAGTCGGATTCGACGATTGACTTCTTTCTCGAAGTTGGACCTACCTAGCTGGACAGTTTTTCCTAGGTAAATATACTCGTCCACAACTTCGAGCGTAGCGTCTCCGATCTTCATGAGAGTGGGAGTCATATGGGCATTTGACATGACCTTTGTCTTGTCCATATTCATTTTAAGACCCACTCTTTCGGAGGCTCTACTGAGGTCATCGAGCATTGTACTGAGGTCCTCCTTGGTCTCAGCCATGATAACTATGTCATCGGCAAACCGAAGGTTAGTGATATACTCGCCATTGATGTTGATGCCTAGCCCTTTCCAATCCAGAACCTTGAAGACATCCTCCAGTGCAGCGGTGAACAGTTTCGGAGAGATAACGTCTCCCTGTCTCACACCTCTCTGCAGAAGGATAGGTTTCGAGGTCTGGTCCTGGAGTCGGACTGACATAATGGCGTTTTCCGTATAGACACTTTAGCACCTCGATGTACCAATAGTCGATCTGGCACCGTTGAAGAAACTGCAGCACGGCCCATGTCTCGATCGAATCGAAGGCTTTCTCGAAGTCCACAAACGCTAAGCAGAGTGTTAAATACCAAAAACCGGGAATGGTAATCGGTACTTATATTTTTGACCTTATGTGTATACGAGTAGGGTTGAGGATAAAATGAAACAACCAAACTGTATACTGATCTAAGATGGTTCTTATGTTTAATAAAATTTGCAAGACCCTAGCCAAATCGCGGTAACGAAACCATAGCGACTTCTTATTTGACGCCAACGCCATCTAGTTACGTCGTTTACAACTTTAGATAAAAAATACAATTTATTATGTTGACCTGATGAGCGGCTTGATCATGCATGATCATTAACACAGAGAGGCAGGTTATACTCTTCGGTCATCTGTATAACCTGCCGCAGCGTATGTATGTGGTCTACGGTGCTAAAGCCTTTACGGAATCAAGCTTGTTCGGGAGGCTAGAAGTCGTCAAACCTGCGCGTGAGACGGTTCGTGATAACTCTTTAAAACAGCTTGTAGACATGGCTCAGAAGTGTGACGGGCCTATAATTCTTAAGCAGGGCATTGTCGCCCTTTTTAAAGAAGAGTACCACCACACCTCTGTTCCATGCCTGTGGCGTTTGACCCTCGAGTATGACGGAATCGAAAAGCTTCTGGCGGGCCTTAAGAACGGGTATTCCACCGGCTTTTAGGAGTTCGGCCGTAATTCCGTCATCACCCGGCGCCTTGTTGTTTTTAAGCCTCTTCAGAGCCATCCTAATCTCGTACAAGCTGACGTCCGGGATGTCTTCGGTATAGTGTCGGGTCAATCTAGCTCTTGGGTCGATTGCTAGATTCGTAACGGGGTTACTGGTTGACATGTATAACTGTCCATAGAAACTCTCGATCTCTCTCAACAGTTCAGGTTTGGCGGATACGATTCTGCCATCATCGGTCTTCAGTTTCGCAAGCTGGCTCTGGCCAATAGACAGATCTCTTGCAAAAACCTTGGAGCCCTTGTTCCGCTCTATCGCGTCCTTAATACGGTTTGTATTATCGAGGCGCAGGTCGCTTTTCAAGGACTTAGAGATCTGTTTATTGAGCCGCCGGTATTTGAGCGCATCGTCTGAAGACTGCAGGATCATCTCGCGCCTCACCTCCATGAGCTGCAAAGTAACATCAGAGAGCTTCTTGTTTTGATTTGTACGGCGGGTCTTGAAGATTTTGGACCCAACCGTATGGACAGTTTCCACGAACCCATCGTTATAATCGTCCACGGAGCTCCCTAGGCACTCAAAACGATTCTGGAGTTCGAGCTGAAAGGTCTCGGGGTTTTGGACCTGGATCGGTACTGGGCGGAGCGTAGACTTCATCAGTCGAGATCTTTGATCTTTGAAATGATGCATGGTTTATGTTAATCAATTTATCACAATCACATACTTCGTAAAAGTGCAAAAGAAGGACTACCTATAGGTGTAGTTGCTAATGCAGACTGACTCATACATACGTTCACAATTAAAGGCAGGAATATATTTTTAAAGCAGGTAATTAGCTTCTAAACTGGCAAATAATTTTAAGTAGGTACTTGAGTTGTGGTACTCGAGTACTGGAGTACTGGAGTTGTGTGAAGATTCTCAAACCGGTCAGAATATTGCTTTATTCAGTTAGTATGTTAACTCTAAATAACAAAATCTTTAAAATAATATTTTAGTAAACTCGTGGTTTGAAATTAAATCATTTGTCACTGTAAATTAAATGCTTACCTGTTGCGCCACGAGAGCAACTATTCTAAGTTGCAAATCATGATAAACTATCATTTAGAAGACGTTAGCGCACTCACTCTACGAATGCTATGTGTGCGTGGCAATCATTATGAGCAGTACGTACAGTAGTGATATAGTTTTGTAGTGAAATACAGTAAAGTTATTCCACTTTTCAAATCCGGGGACAGCAAAGACACTAATAATTATAGGCCCGTATCAGTTTTACCGGTTTTCAGCAAGGTGTTTGAAAAAGTAATGTTAAATCAAATGCTCAATCATTTTAATCGTAATAACATCCTACACGATCAACAGTATGGTTTCACCAAAGGACGTTGCACAACCGACGCCGGTGTCACCTTATTGAAACACATCTTTAATGCATGGGAAGAGGCACAAGATGCAATAGGCATCTTTTGCGACCTATCCAAGGCATTTGATTGCGTGGATCACGAAACACTGCTCTTGAAACTTGAGCATTACGGTCTGGATAAACTTGCGCTGAGCTTAGTAAATCATATTTGAATGATAGACTGCAGCAAGTTCAAATAAACGGTGTAAATTCATTGGGTTTAAAAGTCAAAATGGGTGTACCACAGGGCTCGATATTGGGTCCATTCCTCTTTTTAGTATATATAAATGATTTACCAAATTTACTGAAAAATCGACCACAAATGGTGTTATTTGCTGATGACACATCACTGATTTTTAAAGTAGACAGACGTGCACAGGAGCTTGACGACGTAAATAACGCTATGCTTACGGTCCATAATTGGTTTACTGTAAATAATTTGGTATTAAATGAGAAGAAAACTAAATGCATAAGATTCGCGTTACCGAATGTTAGAAGTAGTGAATGTCACGTTGTATTGAATAAGGAGACACTAGAATTCGTCGAAAAGACAGTTTTCCTGGGGATAACGCTTGACTCCAAACTACAGTGGGGTCCTCACTTAACATCACTTGCAGGGCGGTTAAGTTCAGCCGCTTACGCTGTTTGGAAAATCCGCCAACTAACAGACGTGGATACCGCGAGACTGGTCTATTTTAGTTATTTTCATAGCATCATGTCTTACGGTATTTTGCTGTGGGGACGGGCTGCAGATATTGATTCTATCTTTTGTTCTGTCTTTTGAATTGTTCAAGAAAATTAACATCATGACGGTACCTTGTCAGTATATATATGAAAACATTATGTATGTTCGAAAAAATCTACACCTTTTTAGTAAGATAAGTGACAGGCATAATTTTAACACTAGAAATAGGAATAAATTAGATCAACCACGTTTTAGATTGTCTAAAGTTCACACTTCTTTTATGGGGTACTGTGTAAAATGTTATAATAAAATACCACTCGATATTCTTCAACTAAATGAGAAGAAATTTAAAACATGCATTAAACGCACACTATGTAGACAAGCATATTATAAGTTGGATGATTATATCGTAGATAAAAATGCTTGGCTTAATGCTGGTCCTGCTCCACAGCCACTTGGGCTCACTAGTTAAAATTTTAATATTTGGAAGAGTTGCTTTCCCTTTTTTTTTAATTTTGTTTTTGACATTACGAACTTAAATGTTTATTTTTTTATCTTACCAAGTAAATAAAAATGCTTGGCTCAATGCTGGTCCTGCTCTACAACCACAACTAATTGATTAACATTTGCAAATACTGTTGGAGCTGCTGAAGATTGTAAGACCATCTTTGCATTGTATAAACTCAATCTCTTTTGTATTATATAATTGCATAGCACACTATGTGAGCACTATGTACTAAAGAGTTACTATTTACCGGGTAATATGTCTTGCATTGACTTGAATGTGCCCTGGCGGCTGTGAGTATGTCATGCTCACTCAAATGTTTCGCTGATGGTGGCGCGTGTGTTGGATCATTTAGCTCCCTTCAAAATGGTTGAGCTGAATGGTGCTAATCCATGCGTCATGTTCGTGAACGGGCGCCGTCAGTTGGGACTGGTTATCTCTTAGCTGCCAGGGCTTATTTTTATTTTTTTTGAATTGTTCTTTTTTATCTTTTTATTACGGACGCTTCACATGTGCACGTCTATCTACATTGTTCTCACATGTATAATTTCAACATGAATGATGTAACCAATATTTTGTAACAATTTTTTATTTAAAAGAGTGTCCGTGGAGTTTCTTGCCCGTTCTTCTCCATAGGTACCTACTACGCTTTGGAATGGGCAACTAGCTTCATACCTATTTCTGACTGACCGATTCCTTGACAATTCAAAGGTGCCAGTAAATGGTTTAATTGAAATAAATGATTTGAGTTTGAGTTTGAGTGTGCGTGCCAGGTTACTTAACTCTTTTGGCCTGTGTACAAAGGCAGTTGTAACCACTTCGTTTTTTTTTGCCATTTAATACACGTGAAGCTGTGGTTTGAAGGCTGCTACTACCTATTAACTATTTGCGTAGGTAGGAGGTACTGAGAATGTACAATATTGTTGCCTTCCTGTTTTATTAACTTTACCCCGTTACCACAAGCTACACATTCAAGCGACACGCATCTTGCAACAGCGACTGCGGAGAAGAAAACAAATGAAAAAAGTTGTTTAGGGCACGCCACGAATTACCGCTACGCGACTTGCGGAGTGATGCATGGAAACTGGTGACTCACGCGCGCGTCTCTTGGCGCAAGTTACGGCACAAGTCGCATCCCTCGCGGCCGTGAACGGGGCCGGGTACTTTATTAAGTTTGTCGAAATAATGAAAACGTCTAACTTGGTATGTGATCAACCGGAGCTTCTGGGTTTTCCGATTTCCACCAAATGTCTGTAACGTCGTCGTAGTTATTTCCACCAGCTTCAAAATTGTGTTTGCGATTCAAATCGTAATTGATCTGCGACAGCGTCTTCCTCTCATGTTCTATTTTGCCTTCGATATTAACCAAAGTATCCTTTATGTGTGTTAGTGAATGTGTAAGCTTATCTTTTAACTGCAAGGTTTTATTATCTGTGGCTGAAAGTGAGGGCTTGATAAATATGTAAGTAGATGGGTATTTATTTATTAAATGTATACTTTTGTACACCACAAAAATCCATAACAAAAAATACATCAAACAGCCTAATCGCTTTAATATAATTAATATGAAACTGTTCCTTAACATCAATGTGTTACATTAATATTTAATCATTTTACATTGAAAGGAGATTGTATACCTTAGGTAGGTACATTAAGTATATCAAGAAAAAAAAACAACACGTAGTCTACGTGCTGAAATCGCAAACTCGTATTTTGATCTCGTTTTAAGGCTCTTACAAACAGGCGCGACACAAAGGCACCGCTCGTCTCGCGACGAGCGGTGCCTTTGTGTCGCGCCTGTTTGTAAGAGCCTTTATTCAACACCAATGCATTCTCCCCTTCATTATTTGTTCTATACTTGATAAAAATAAACTTACTTCGGCCGACCGACAGGATTAAAACGAAAATAAAACTTGTTAATAAAACAAACATTATTCTTAAACTTACATTGCCAATGTATACTATAGATAGACCAATGTGTTACAACAGCCAATAAAATAAATTGAAATCCATATAAAATTTATTTCAGTGCTTATTTTTATTACTAGTTAGTTCTGCGAACAGTAGACCTCGCGAGCACAAACTTTTTTACGACAATTAATTTATCATTAAAGATATTTAAAACGGGATATTTACCTTGTTTTTTGTTTAAAACGGGATATTTTGTTAAAAAAAACATGGTGAATATCCCGTTTTAAAGAACTTTAGTAGTGAAAATAACCATGTCAGTTTAAAATCCTATAATTACTAGTAGTTCTGCGAACAGTAGACCCCGCGACCACAAACTTTTTTACAACAATTAATATACCACTAAAGTTATTAATTAAAAACGGGATATTTACCATGTATTTTTTTTTACAAAATATCCCGTTTTAAACAAAATACATGGTAAATATCCCGTAAATAAAGAACTTTAGTAGTGAAAATAACCACGTCAGTTTAAAATCCTAGAATTAATATGTATACTTAACCAACTTAAAAAAGCCCGACTGCAGCTGTTGGGTACTAAAAAGCATGTGTTAGCAAGACGATAATAAAACAGAAATACACTAACCCAAAACTAACTGTTAAACACGAGATTTTACTTTTGAAGCTACTTTACCCTAACAAAACTCAGTCACACAAAATCTTCGATGGGACCTAACCATTTAGCGAACAACGCGATCTAGCGGTGTACAGTAGCGCCATCTGGTGATCTTATTGGAAAACGGTTTGGAAAATACTGAAAATAATTTTCAGAATTCTCTGAAAGGTCAAAATTCTGGGCTGAGGCCTTTTGCAGCACGGGAACCTGGAGGATGTCGGAATTAAAATTTATAGTCTTGCTCGACTGCTATACTCTCTTCCTTCGGCACTGATTAGACCTTGGCTCCTTTTCTCTCGATGTCTGTGGGTCCAACCCGGAAATATGCACGAGGATGGTGAGCACTGCAGCTCGAAAATCCTCGCTTGCAAGAGTGGTACGGTGTTTGTTGTGGCTTAGCCGCGATCGGCCTTTCTTGCCCTCAACCAGCGAGTACACCCGAATAATTAACTTTTTTGAACGGGCAGACACATTGGGTGTAAGGACAACATACTATTAAATCGTGTTGTCATTCATTTTTAGATCGGGCCCCAAACTAATCCGCATGTAATTTCGGCCGAATCTTAAGATTTTGTGTTTAGGGAGTAGACTTGCAGGAAGAAAACATGAACGATAGCTTGTAATTTTAGCGTTCGAAAATATTTTATGCTACCAACGCACTTCTATGATTTGACGGCGATGACCTATTTTTTTCCTGTCAAAAAAACATGACATGAACGATGTCATGTTTTTTTGCGTCATACGTCGAATTCAAATTTAAAAACCGGCCAAGCGCGTGGGCCACGCACAATTAAGGGTTCCGTAGTTGGGATCAATTTATCTCAAGAACAAACTTTAACATTGAAGTTAAAAAACATGTTTTCCCACTCATTCCAAATCTGCCGTGTTATATCTATAATGCTGTTAACTACCAGCAAATACAGATCGATAGAGATATTTTTTTTCTGATTAATATAGCATCAAAAGTTGAAAATTAGCCAGATCTCGGATAAAGGCATTTAAGATATACCACAGCAGAACTGCAAATGTAAGTTGGCCGATTATTACTCGTTAACTTGTAAAGCATACTTAGTTGTAATAATTTTCCTTTTTAAATTCGTTATATGTATTATATATTTCTGCCGTGATTTTTTTTCACACATCCAAAAACAACCATTTAGCTGGCAGGGGGACAACACTTTGGGCACGCCACAATCGCGGCGATAAGACCCGTCTTTGAGGAGTGGCTGGAGAGACGCCACGGCGTTCTCACCTTCCGCCTGACGCAGGTCCTCACCGGACACGGCTGCTTCGGGAGGTTCCTGTTCAGGATAAGGCGGGAGGAAACACCCGGGTGTCACCATTGTGTGGATCGGCCTGAGGACATGGTGGAGCATACGGTGGAGGTCTGCCCGGCTTGGGCGGAGCAACGCCGTGTTCTCGTAGAGGCGATCGGCGGCGGTGATCTCTCGCGACCGGCCCTGGTTCAGGCCATGGTACGGAGCGAGAGGAAATGGCAGGCCGTCACCTCCTTCTGCGAAGCGGTAATGCTCGCGAAGGAGGAGGCGGAACGCGTGAGGGAGAGGCAAATTTCGCGCCCTCACGCCCCTAACCGCCGCAATAGAAGGAGACGCCCGGGGCGGGAATCGCGAGCCGATTTCCGGCCACCGTAGGCGCGGGCTTGCGGACGGTGAGCAATGGGTAGCTCGCCGTCCGATAAGGACCAAGCCCGGGTCGACGGCGCGTTGTGTTCCACGCGCGCCTCAAAGAGATGTCAGCAGAATTGACGGGGTCCGCTAGGGCCAATACCTGCCGGGGGTTCGAAGAAAACCGATCGGGAAATCGTGGCCCCCGGCAACAGGGCAACCGAAGGAACAAATATATGATTTTATTTTACCACTTTTTCGGCCGGCGTGTTTAATGTATGTAGGTACACACGCCAAATTACAGCTTTTTATTAGTAAGCTTCTCTAAACTAAGCCGCGGATAGACAGACAGACGAATATGGCGAAACTATTTCGTTTCCTTGTTGACTACAGTACCCTAAAAACTAGAAAAATTATGAGTAAAAATATGTAGGCCAGCTATAAAAATTAACTAATAGGTTTTATTAAATAGTGAGCAATTTACTGTATTTTGAAAAGCTATTCTGCTCATCATGCCGAAGATCCTCATCAGATCTTCACCAATTTTTTTTTGTGACCAACATAGAGTTATTACCTTTCAAATAAAAAAAGAACCATCGAAATCAGGTCTCATAAGGCGGAGATATCCAGTAGCCCCCCTTTTATGCCCCATTTTGTACACCAAATTTCGTCCAGATCGGTTGTAAAATACGACCTATAGAGGAGTACGTACAAACCGACACACGAAAGCAAATTTGCCAGACTTGATCCAGAGACGCTTCGCTCGCTGTGCTCGCTCGGCCAATGATGCAATATAACAAACTAAAGAATTACATCGTCTTTTCTTGTGGCTCTATGTTTAAATACTGAAATCTTCAACCATTGTAAAAACCGTTGTACCAATATTCTTTTTATTAAAACTTTATAGTATTGCAGCAGATCTGTAAGTGCATGTGCTAACGGTGCGGTTAGTTGGTGGACAGCGACCGGGCGCTGCGAGTAGCGCTGCAGCGTGAGCGGAGCCGGCACAGGCCGCGTGGACGCGGGGCGCAGCAACACCAACTGAAAACGCAGCGCGTGCACTCGCGGCATGTAGCCACACGCTCCATACGCCTCAGCGTAGTTTCAGTATGCAAACGCGCGTATTGCGAAGAGTCCGGCACGCGACCCAATAGAGTCCGCACACACGCGTCTACCTTCTGCGACCATGTGCTCGCAGTCTGCAGTGCATTATCAAGACCCGTTGTGTCTCCTTCTGCCATCAACGTCAACATGTGACGAGCGACGCCATCTTGTAGCTGCTTTTTTGTCTGAAATTCAGCGAGGTGACCTTCAAAGTGTACTTCGTCCGGTGCATATCCAACACAATAAACTGTACCTGTCAAACCTGTAAAAATATATTTTACGTTACAATTATGTTTTAAAAACTACATGATCACGTGTATTCTGATGTCTTTCCATGACTTTCTAAGATAGCTGCGATTTCTAAAGCTACGTAAATTCCACTTTCATATCCTAAGAGATAGAAATGGTTCTTCAGCCCCGCCCTCTTCAGGAACACCAGAATAAAAAATAATCCGAAAGTTTGCGTTTGCGGCCGTAGACTAAATGCCGTGGAAATGGTAGCTAGTTTAGAGGCATTTGTGACAAGAGAATCGGCACCAGTGTTAAGTAAGTGGAAGTAATCACAGCATGTAAAATCAATGTCACATAACAAAAAATTATACAATTAAATTAGTAACCAGTCTGATTTTGTCTAGACTACCACACTTTTAGGCTAAGTATGAATAACATCGTGAAACGATTCCATACCACTGCTAATCTCCCGGCTGATTCTTGTATTGTTTCGTTTGGCTAGTCAAGTCCCAGCTGCAGCACCAGCGCGGGCAGCTTGAGACGCTCGCACAGCATGCGGAACCGCTCTTAGTGACCCTCCATGCCGGGCACGACATAGGTTTGTTTGGTTCGAATCAAACTCATCATCTCTCTGCAACAGTCCAATCAGTTTACATTATTTTATTTTGCAAACCACTTTTTGTAATGTAAATCCTAACCACAGTACTGACAAAAAATCTGAATTCAAACGGGATGGACATTTTGGTGGAACTATTCTGTCTTAGTCTTTTTGTGTGGTTAGTGACTAACCTGGTGTCAGTTTTAAAGCCGTCTTTTACATAATAGTACCTGAGAGCATGAGAAGCCAAGGTACTATTATGTTAATAAGATAAAACGTGGCGCGCTTGAGATTGATTTATTAACATACCTCGCAACCGTTACCTGCACTGAAACAGTGTTATGACATACAATTAAATCGTAGCCTAAATAAGCTTTGGCATCCTTCGGACCCTAAATGAGAACATAATCATCGAAATCATCGTCTTTTCTCAACTACGTTGGGATCGGATCAAAATGAGAACATAATATAAAAAAATATAAGTACCATAGATGCATTGTTAGTGAGCGTTGATACTTACGATGTCAGTGGTAGCAAGCAGTTCATCAGAGTCTACGAAGGTGAAGAATATAGACAAGCCCTTAGTATCTTGGAAATCAGTTTTGAAGTTAGATCTTTTGTACTTGTTGTATCCTTAAAAAATACAATACGTTTTCAAACTAACTCACTTAAGAGGGCTTATACTAAAAGTTGGCAACTTCGCAAATAGCTGTCAAATATTTACCTGTTTTGATTAATTTGGCAATATTACTGTATGGAAACATGAAATGTGGCTAACTAGCGAACTAGAATATTAATGCACAAGGCAGTATTTTGGGTCCTACTTTGTTTTTAATCTATTTAAATGACCTGTGCAATTTGACACTCCAAAAGGGTGTAATTATGTCATATATGTGGATGACACAGCTCTACTGTTCGTTGATAAATCAAAGACCGAGGTCTATGAGGTAGTAAAAACCAAGTACCTATTATTTACAATGAGAAACAATCGGCTCGGCCAGTTCGGCCGCTTATGCTGTTAGAAAGATAAGACAGTTAAAAAGATTAATATTATGACAGTACCTTGCCAATTAATCTATGCAAATATTATGTATGTAAGGATGTATGTAATCTACATCTTTTTAATAAAATATGTGATAGAGATAATTTTAATACTAGAAATAAAGATAAACCAGATCAACAATTTTTCAGATTATCTAAAGTACATACATCTTTCATGGAGTACTGTGTTAAATGTTACTATAAAATACCTTGTGATACATTACAATTAACTGAGAGAAAATTTAAAACTCATATTAACAGTACTCTTTGTAATCAAGCATACTACAAATTAGAGGATTATTTCCAAGATAAGAATGCTTGGAAGCATGCTGGTCTAGCTCCATAGGACAATTTAGAGTCTGGAGAAAATCAAACCTGATGGTTGCTAATTTAATTGTATAATTCATTATTATAACATTAATTTTACATTCTGTGATTACTTGAACTCACACACTGACTTATTAGTATGACTTGTATTTTTTTTTTTGGAATACCGAATGGGTACCTACTTTTACAATGCTTGTAAATATGTCAACACCATGTATCTATTTTTAGGTTTCCGTTCCGGATTCGTCATGTCTGTCTGTCTGTCTGTCTGTCCGTCCGTATGTCACAGCCACTTTTTTCCGAAACTATAAGAGCTATGCTGTTGAAACTTGGTAAGTAGGTGTATTCTGTAAACCGCATTAAGATTTTTACACAAAAATAGAAAAAAAACAAATAATTTTGGAGTTCCCCATACTTAGAACTGAAACTAAAAAAAAAAAAAATTCATCAATCTCATACGTGTGGGGTATCTATGGATAGGTCTTCAAAAATGATATTGAGGTTTCTAATATCATTTTTTTCTAAACTGAATAGTTTGCGCGAGAGACACTTCCAAAGTGGTAAAATATGTGTCCCCCCCCCCCTGTAACTTCTAAAATAAGAGAATGATAAAACTAAAAAAAATATATGATGTACATTACTATGTAAACTTCCACCGGAAATTGGTTTGAACGAGATCTAGCAAGTAGTTTTTTTTTAATACGTCATAAATCGTAAACCGCAATTTACCTTTCACTCAATGTTACTTGCTGCTACGGAACCCTTCATGGGCGAGTACGACTCGCACTTGGCCGCTTTTTTTTCTGTCATTACTTAATTTTTAATTATTTTTACCTATTGTGGTATAGTAATCTTATTCCAGGTGCATCATCTTCACGCATAATTATAAAATTAATGTATACAGAATATTGCAAAACATTTTAAAAGGGTAAAGCTTCGACCAAACCTGAGCGACTACAACGCGGGACGCGGGAGCGAAGCGGGAGCGTTAACAACGCGAAACTAACGCGGGAATTATCGTGCACACCTGCGCGACTACAGCGCGAACAGCGAACTTCATTTTGTTTAGTGAATAGTCACAGCCGCGCACAATGGTCCACTTTACGGACTAAGTGCGGAAACCAAACCCTATAACATAGAACATAGTCACAGTCGCATGTCTATAGCTCAAGAGAAACCAGCTATAAGAGCTGCGGCGGGAGGATATGTTCGCGACTATTATGTTTGTAAAATTGTAATGCTAGGAACAGCAGATGGTATAGACCTTTAGAAATAGCGCTCGGGATAAACCCACGTACAATTCTCACACCATGCCAGCATTGCCTCTACCTGTAGAAATAGCGTTCGGGATAAACCCACGTGCAGTTCTCCGGCCGGACCGCCACCCTTATTTTACGACCAATACGAAGGCGCTGTTGTTGGTATTTGTGTAATGCGCCTGTGTGCGACCGTAATTTAGTTGTATAAAAGGAGCAAGTATTAGCCCATAAGGTATCAGTTCATCAGATCACGTCAAAGAGTCAGTTCAGCTCTAGTTCCGCTACAGTAAATATTAAATAAAGGAAGCACTCTCTGGGAACAACAAATTATGCTGTTTCATTCATCGACCAGTATCCGCCCAATTTAGTTGTGAGTCAGCGAAGGGGCTCACATTCATGGTGTAGCACCTAAATTGTTGTGTTATGTTAGTCTCATATTTAACATCATAGTCTAACTCTGGCCAATTCATCAGAGTCTGGTCGATTGACTCCCATATTTTATCCTTTTTACGTATTTTTTTATATCCAGGAATTTTCAGATCGTATAGAACAGTATACATCTTACTTTTTCTATAAAAATCTCTAAATTATTGTCATCTGTCATCGTGGAGTTTAAATAATGAGACATCTGTAATAATGTAACGATCTGTACACACGTCTGACCACAAGACGCGCGCTTCCCGCTCACTCCCGCTTTGCCGACGCGGTGTTCCCGCGTTACGGTCGCGTAGATATGCAAGGCGCCATATAATAACACGAGCAGCGTCCGCCGCGCGGTAGACGCTCCCGCTTCGCTTCCCACCTCCCGCGTTGTGGTCGCTCAGGTTTCACGTTGGAGTTTCTTGCCCATTCTTCTCCATACGAACACCTTTTGGAAGGGGCGATCACAATAAATTCTATTTTGTGTAAATTTTGACGTTCAAAAGTGCCTTTTATGTGCCTAATTAAAATAAATTATTTGACTTTAACTCTATTCCAACGCTTACTAATCTGAACATTCAAGCGCATAACAATTGTAATTCATGAAATTGTCTCACTTTAGCTAAAACCGACCATATCAAATATTTAGGCGTCACGATTGACACAAACCTGAATTTCCGCAAACACATTGATTTATTATACACCAGAGTGCGTAAACTAATATCTTTATTGCTTTACCATAATGTGTATGTACTTAGGTGGTATTTATATAATTTAGATCATTATGGACCCTGTAGGAGACAGCAAAAAGGGTAGGAGAGAGGAAGTCCTGTTTTAGGAGATCATTAAGTTGTTTTTGTGGGAACAAGTTTTAACTTACATATATCAAAGTCAGGAAGGAGATCACGAATAAGATACTAACATTTCGCTTAACTATTATTTATGTTTTATGTGCAAAAAGTACTTAAAATATTTTAGGTTATTTTATATACCTGTACATGTGTATTATAATTCTGTTTATTCATATAAATAAATTGTTTTCTTTTGAATAATTATGATTGCTCTGTTATTTAATTTATTATTATTGCACAAACAATTCTCCAATTTTGTTCATCGAAACTCACCAATTAGCCCTCTTCAATCTGGGTTCAGGCCTGGGCACAGCACTGTTTCCGTCCGAAAAATTCAACATGGCAACCGAAGGAACACGGGTGGGTTTTAGTCAGTAAGAGTCTGACACGCCCTCCCGCTCCGCCCAGAGAGCGAGAGAAGTTATTTGATAATTTCCCAACAAAAAAAAAAGTTCCAAGACAATGCTTGTACAGTCCTTAATTTTCCCTATCATCGATAATGGTGATGTGTGCCACTATGACCTGACCTGACCTGGCAATCTTCTCGACAAACTTGATCGTCTTCTTAATAACTGCATTCGATTCGTTTTCAATCTGCGTAAATATGATCATGTCTCTGTGCATCGGTCGCTTCTAAAGTGGTTGCTCATACGCCAACGCA
The DNA here is from genome assembly GCA_963680765.1 of Agrochola lychnidis. Lineage (NCBI taxonomy): Eukaryota > Metazoa > Arthropoda > Insecta > Lepidoptera > Noctuidae > Agrochola > Agrochola lychnidis. The sequence goes on along the minus strand of OY796868.1, from coordinate 6,598,835 downwards.
GAGAACAACGGGCACTGACCACCTTGTTTTCATTTTTTGACTTTCCCTCTTCCCCTAGTTATCTAGCCTCCCACTTTCAGTACATTTGCGCAAACCACAATAAAACTCTACGTTTATCACACAATCGACTTCTCCTATGTCCCACTCATCGCACTGACTTCATTCACTCTTCCTTCTTCGTTCAGTCTATCTCTCTGTGGAATGCGTTCCCCCAGGAAATCAGGATAGCAACCAACAGATTATCCTTTAAATCATCCCAGCGGAAATGTTTTCCCATTAAGTAAAGTAAAGTTTATTTATTTGCATAGATTGTAGGTACATAACATAAGGTATTAAAAAAATAAAGTGATCCATGTACAATCTACCTTAGATTAGGCATGCAAACATTAATAAATGAAGTAACGAGAAGGTAATAAAAAAAAAAAAAATTGTGTCAAAAATGTCAAACAAAATTACGAATTACAGTTCAAAACGGGTACAATTAAATGAGTTGGAATGTCTTTAAAATGCATAAGAATATTATAATTATTTTAGATTATAAATTTTAGGATAAAGTCATTGTCATTTAGAAAATCGTTAACCGAGTAGTAGCATTTTTCAATCAATAATGCTGTTAACTTCTTTTTAAAATTACGTATTGTGTCATCTTTTATTATGTCAGGTATTTTGTTATAAATTATAGGTCCCATACAATTTTTTTTTTATGTAATGCAGTATTGCAACTGTCCATTAGTAAAAGATTTTTGTACTGACTTCTGATTGGTCTCTTACTACTTTGTGATACTGTAGTAAAAAGATGCATGTTGTTGCATTGTTTTCATTCGGCTCTAGAACGCTTAACGGTGTGGACGTGTGTCGGTTGTCCTCTGTGCTATCTGTCCCTAATTTTGGTGATTGGTTACTCAAGTAAATTTTGATTCCTTGTCTCACCTACCGATCCCTTACGTGTGGTTAACGCCCACTAGGCGGTCTTAGAGAGAGATACAAATAAGTTTGAAAGTGCAACACTAAATCGGCATTGAAAGTGTATATGTGATTCGTTGGATTCGAACCCGTGCCCGGTGAAGTGGTGGAAGTGCGAGTCGGGCCTGTTGCCTACGCGCCATTAGAGCAAGTGCCTGATATCTCTAAATAGCGATCCGCTACGCGCGGCCGACGTCACTGCTACGCTGCTACGATCGTCTGCTACGGATCGGCTACGAGCATCGTATCGGCTACGCCTTCGCACAGAACAACAAAAGCGCGCCGCTCGCTACGACTTGTATTTTCTGGTTGAGTGGTTAATATTATTGTGGTTATCATCATTTTATAACTCATTTAAAAACATGTCCGGAGTACAACGCACCCCACCCAAAACTCCCATAACTCGGACAATCAACCCGATCCCAACTGTAACTCAATCGGAACCTGATATCAGCTCGGCAATCAGTATGAGCGAAAATGTAAACATGAACAGATATAATAAACGTTCCCACGTACGACAAGCGGACCTTAAATCTACGGACGTCACTTCGCCGCAAAGTGTTGGTTTTACATCCCCGCAAGTACTCCAGGATACGCTTTATGAGTGGAAGGAAGAACAGAATACTACGATCTCTAAACTGATTGCGGATCAGACGGCGGCTATGACCAAACTAATGACTGAAATTGGTGAAATAAAATCCCAAAATACTCAGATACAAGTTTCGAATTCAGCAATACGCAAATCCAATGAAGAGATTGTGCAATCGATGAGTTTCATAAATCTTCAATTTGAAGAATTCAAAAAACAAATCGAGGATCTAAAGAAAGGCCGTCAAGAACAAAGACATTATATAGAAAATTTGGAAAGAAAAATTCAGGACTTGCAACAAAAGTCAAGGTCGTCTGGTATCGAGATTCGTAACATACCACAATCCGATTCGGAGTCCAGTGGCAGTCTTGTTAAAACTGTCTGCAATCTCGGTAAAACCGTGGGGATTCAAATAACAGAATCTGAGCTCCGGGATATCTACCGCCTCCCTGGGAAATCATCCACCACTCCCGTCACCCCACGACCGATTATAGCGGAATTTTCTACCGTCCAAAAAAAAGAGACCCTGCTATCGGCCGTCCGATCGTACAATAAAGACAAGGGAAAGGACAATAAAGTAAATACTGCGCTCATCGGCATTCCAGGAGCCCGCCAGCCTGTGTACATCGCAGAACAACTTCCTTCTAATACCAAAAAGCTCTTTTACTTGACACGACAGTTTGCCAAAGAAAACGGATTTAAGTTTTGCTGGATATCTAACGGCAATATCTTCCTAAGAAAAATAGAAGGTGCGAAACAAATATTGGTTAACACAGAAAATTGTCTCCTTGATGTCAAAGACGTAACTATGTGACTATCTGAACTACTTAATAATTGTTTTAAATATGTCTTTAGTTGTAGGCAAACTTTTATAATTTACACACACTCACTTTTATGCACCATACATGAATATCCCTTACGCTACTCATATCTACACAATCACCCTATAATTTTATTACTCATACATAAGCAATGTTCTTCCAATTTTGAGCCCATTCATATAAGAGCCCCATTCAAAATTCACACAACTATGTCACGATTTGTAATTTCTGTTCTATTCAAATGGCTATTATAAATGATATTAACAGCGAACTAGACTCGCTACACGTGGGTAACTCTTTCACCTGTAGTCCAGAGGACTGCCTAAACTTTGTTAATAATACCGATAGCAACTTAAATTTTATACATTTAAACATACGTAGTATAAACAAAAATTTTGATCAACTACAAGTTCTGCTTCACTTAACAAAAATATCATTTGATGTCATAATCTTGACCGAATGTTGGCTCAATAAGGTTGGTAATTTACCGGTGTTGCAAGGTTTTCAATCTTATTTCACACAAACAAATTCCAACCAGAACGATGGAATAGTCATCTACACAAAGCTAGGCCTGCAAGTCTCTGCCTGGGAACCTAGCTTTTTGGGTGGCAACTGTCTCGTTTGTCAAATTGACAAAAAAATAGCCATTGTTGCTGTCTATCGCTCTCCATCATATAACTCTAAGGACAGTTTTGATAAGTTTTTAGAAAGTCTAAATAGTATTTACACCGAACTTTCCTCATGGCAGAATATCGCCCTTATTGGCGATTTAAATATAGACATAAAACAGAATGCTAGTAATGACCGATGCGTTGACTATCTGATACTTAACACATCTCACGGGCTCCTACCAACCCATTTGTTTCCCACTAGGCTTGAAAATTGTATTGATCATGTTTTCATGAAAACTAATTTACCCATCACCACATTAGTCCTAGATTCTCACATCACGGATCATAAACCCCTACTGCTTAGTATCGCAAATACCAATCCCAAACGTGAAACTGGTCACATTTCTACTTCCTTGAATTACGCTGCAATTAAGCTAGAGCTAGAAAACTTGGACTTCGCAGTCGTTTATGATATTGACGACCCTAACACCACTGTGAACACTTTCATAACAATGTTAACGTCTGTTATTGCCAAACATATGATGCAAACTATAATCCCGAGGAAAAAAAGAACTATTAAACCCTGGATTACCCCTGGACTTTTGAAGTGTATTCTAAATCGAGACAAGATGCACGCGAGTTCTAACAAAGAACCTAATAATCTTATACTCAAAACCACGTATACGCGCTATCGTAATTTTTGTAATGCCCTTCTACGAAAGATAAAGGTTTCCTACGAAAAAAATGAACTTGAAAAAGCTAAAAATAATCCTAAAGCCCTCTGGAAAACAATTAAAGAAATTACTAACACAAGCAAAATTAAAACTAGCCCGGTTGAGCTTTTAAAAATATCTGACAACCCTAAATCCTCCATAAATGAAGTGTGCAAATTCTTCACTAATGTAGGGGAAAGTATGGCCACTAACATAATATCTCAGTGCCAAATCTCCTCTAATCAGCCTAGCAGTGAAGTTTCAAAAGTTAGTGACAACACCTCGCTCTCCCCTGACAACTCCCTAGCGCTTCTGGAGGTTGATGAAACTGAAGTGGAATCTCTAATTCTGCAATTACGCAATGACTGTGCATTGGGTTGGGATGGTATATCGCCCTTATTGTTAAAAATGTGCCGTCAGACACTAACACAGCCTTTAACGCATATCTTCAATAGCTGTCTACAAAAGGGTGTCTTTCCTATTGCTTTTAAAAGAGCTATTATACATCCAATCCATAAGGCGGGGAGCAGAGCCTGTGTCAACAACTACAGACCCATCTCGGTTCTGACAGCTCTTTCCAAGATACTTGAAAGGATTCTTAGCCGCCGTCTGAATAATTTCTTGGACAAGTACCACCTAATAGCTAATAACCAATATGGTTTTCGTGCTGGAGTCTCAACCGAAGATGCAGTCCTTGATTTGACGCAGTTGGTTGCTGGGAACCTGGACAACAAAACTAAGTGTCTTGGAATATTCCTAGACCTTTCGAAGGCATTCGACACAGTCTCTGTTCCCTTACTTTTCGCTAAATTGGAAAAGATTGGTATAAGAGGTATCGCTCTTCAAATTTTTAAGGATTATCTCACCAATCGAACCCAAATGACCAAAATAGGTAACCTCCTTAGTGATGAGGAACTCATCTCTTACGGAGTGCCGCAGGGAAGCATCCTGGGTCCCATATTATTCCTAATCTACGTAGATGACTTGTGCAGAATGACCCTACCTAATACTAGAATATTTGCATATGCTGATGACACAGTTATTATAGTTGATGGGTTAACGTGGCATAGCGTTAAAAATAGCGCAGAATCAGCTCTTACTAAAGTAATTAAATGGCTCAACCTAAATCTGTTAACGCTTAACTTTGACAAAACGTCCTACATGCCTTTCTCTATTCGCCAGAATACCGCACCAGACCTTACTTTCTCAATAATAGCTCACACCTGCTCACGGCTATCATCTCCGTGTCAATGTCGTACACTTACAAGAACTGAGAATGTAAAATATCTTGGTGTACAAATAGACGCAGGGTTACGATGGGATAAGCAGCTTAATGCCCTGACCTCCAGGACTATAAGACTGATACACATTTTTAAGTCTCTTAGAGAGTCTGCTAACCCTGACACTCTGAAAATGGTCTTCTATGCTCTGTGTCAATCCGTAATTGGGTATTGTATCACGGTATGGGGAGGCGCAACTAAAACCAGTCTAATCAAAGTTGAAAGAGCACAGAGAGCTATATTAAAAGTAATGCTACGTAAGCCCTACCGCTATCCTACAATACAATTGTACTCGGAATGTAAGGTGCTTACTGTCCGTCAGCTCTTTGTGCTCCGATCGGTACTAAAAAGACACGCTTGCGTCCCTCCTTCTGATCCTAAAAAACGTACCAACATTCCCCCAGGCACACAGCATAAAACATCGTTCGCCAGACACCAATACCACACTATTAGCGCATATATCTATAAAAAAACTCACAAAGCCCTCAACATCCGCGACCTCAATAGATATCATGTAAAGTCAAAGGTGACTGAATGGCTACTTCAACAAGACTATTTACAAACCGAGTCCCTACTTACATACATTGCTTAATAATTATAACTATTTCTCGCTGCACACTCATAATTACACTCACACACACTCCCCATATACACATGGGTGTGTAGTTTCATACATTCAAACACACTCTACTACATTCTTGAGGGGTACTCCCCTCTCCTACTTTTTACTAATTAAATGTTTAGGAAAATACATCTATACCTATACTATAAGCAAGAAAAATACAAAAATAATTTATTTTATAGACACATACATGGCAACTGACACACTTCACAAACCAGTTTTGATTATTTTATGTGATACCATATAGCTGATCACTGTCTCTTAAGATACAGGTCACCCTAGTTTAAGAGGCAGGGTTCACCCAATTCATGTACAGACCCTGTGGTCACAGCATAATTATGTAATTCCTGTCTTTACTCTTATACCAGCCAGTTGTAATCCATCTTTTACCTAATTTTTAACCATAACAACAATAATGTATTTCTCGTCTGTAACCTATTTGAAATAAATAAATTTTATTATTATTATTATTATTGTCTTATTTGTTTTTATAAGTATATTCGTATATTTATTTGTTTTTTATATTTATATAATATATTACATTATATATATATTGTTTTAATAGGTATATATATATATATGTATATCCTTATATTTAAATAAATATTTATTCCACAATTTTCGATATTGCACCTACCACTATTTGTCTCTGCATCACCCGAAGACTGATTGGTAGAAAATACCTATGGCATTAAGTCCGCTTCTGTATATTTATGTGCTTAAAGTATTAAATAAATAAACTAATCTGTCTTGCTTTGGCAGTTCAACAACATTAATTGCGTTATTTACGTTGTTGCGCAGATTTTTATTCAAACTTATGAAGCATTGGATTAGCAATCTGTTTCAAAATGATTTAGATTGTGATTGATCGTGTATTACGCAATAAAATTCATATATGGACACATTTATTATTTACGTAAATATAATAAACCAACTTATTCAATGCAAACTATTAAAATAATATGATTACAATCTTAATTTATTATCAGAATAATATTAGCTTATTTATTAACAATACATAGGTCACTCAGAAAGTTTTGCGACTAACAGTTTTTGTCTATGGGGCACTGGCTGGTTTTGATGTCAATTAAAACTATGACTATTTATTACAAAAAAACACAAGATTCCAAATTTGAAATTCCCTCCACATTTTTTTACGAGCAAATCAAAATACCTACTCTGTCTCACTGAAAATGGATTTACAACGAGAACATTTTCGCGCGATGATTATGTACGATTTCAAATTTCGACTAAAACCAGAAGAATCGTTTTAACCGGTTCACAGTCCAATGAACCATATGTGGTCTGTTCAATTGTTTTAACTATTGTGTCTGCATATGGGACAGTGAACCTGTTAATAGACAAAAGCCCTTCTAAAGCGACTGTTTTCCGCTGTTTTAACGAATGTATCCGTGGTCGAGTAACTTTGGCGGACGAAGAAAGAAGTGGCTGCCCTATGACGGCTGTTACAAAGAAAACATGCTGGCTATGAAAAATTTAATTCAAGAGAATAGGCGAATTACATAATGAAGAGGTTCAGCATATACTGCAGATTGGATCGGGATGTGTGCATGAAATTCTACACGGGCATCTTCGGGTAAAGAAGATAGTTTCACGGTGGCACCGCTAAATCTAGTGCAGGCTCAGAAGGAAGTTCGGGTAGAATGGTGCCGAGACATGTTGCATTTGAAGCAGGCTCGTCTCGACGCGTTTAAGATATCATTATGGATGGATTTATCATTTCTGTTCCCTAAAATAAAAAATCAACTCAAGGGAAAACAGTTTTCATCACCGGAAGATGCACTGGCTGCATTTGAGAAGGGGATTGAAGAGGTGTCTGATGCGGACAGGAAAATGTGTTATGAAAATTGGTTTAGACGTATGAAACTGTGTATAGACGCCAATGGAGAGTTCTTTGAAAAGTAGTAATAAAAAAATTATAACCTGTAGTATATTTTTTTGGTATTGCAAAACTTTCTGAGTGCGCAGCGTACATTAAAAAAAATCGGATGGTGATTAAAATCATACAGGATAGTCCTCACTGTCTACGAAATTACGTGCGTATAATTGCGGGGTCACGGGGGGGTGACGCGTGTCTTCTTCCACTCGCTCGAGGTCGTTGTCACTTATTGTCGTCTTAAGTGAGGAGTCAACACCGCTTTTGACAATAAATCGCTCACTTCTGCAGCAGTATTTTTTCCTAAAATAATTAAGTGATTAAGCTGGGAATTTGGAAACTTAAATACTGAAATGTTGAATACGCATTCTAAGTGTGTATATTCATATTGAGAGGGGCTCGTGGCTAAGTAACAGCCACACGAGTCGATCGTTCAAGGTTGAGCCACACTTGCCGCCTATCGGTCTGTGGATGGGTGATCATGTACTAAGGGGTCTCAGTACAAAGTGAATGATCACCCCTCTGTCGGTCTCGGAAAGCACGCTACGTGATTAGTCCCGACTTTCATTCATAGATCTTTAACATTCGTTACGGGTAGTGTGAAACCCGAAAGTCTGACAACGAGTTTTACCAAGGGGTACCGGGTATCATGTTACCCAGCAGCTTGGTTGTGGAGGTCAGATAGACAGTCGCTCCATGTCAAATACTGGTTATTCAGCCGATTGGACTGGGACCTGCCCCCAGCATAGCTGAGAAAAGGCAGATGATCATTAACATTTTAGAGCAGTGATATTATATACTTGGTTCCACGAATATTTATTATTTTATAACAATAATTGGCAATAACTATTATCGATCTTGCTTGACGTTTTGCTATTTAAAAAATCGCGGAATGTATGTTGTTTTTGTATAGTACGGAACCGTACATTACTCTACCAACTAACGGTACCATTCCATACCTGACTGCAGGAGGCAACTGCAGGCGACGTGTCGCTGCGACAGAACTGGTTTGTATAAATTTCTATAAAATACCTTCCGTAGCTAGCGACACGTCGTTGGCAGCAACGGGCAAGTGACAGGCGACACGTGCAGTCCGACCTGCACCAGTAGTGTCACCAACGCAATTGTACCTTTACACACCGTGCATTCTGCACACACAGCATTTTGTGCCAATTATTGAAAATAATATCTATGTGAGAATATTATTATAATATTTCAATAAATTTGTGTTTAACGAACATTCGAAGCGGTCGGTTTTATTTCATCATACCAATAGAATCGCCCTGTTTTCATATCAGTAGGTGAAGGGGGAGCACATTTATTTTTAGTCCTTCGCGTATTGCTGGACCTCGTCGCGGTACTTTGAGCGCGCTTTAACCTAGCGCGGATCAGAGACACTGTTTGATCTCAAGGTTTTGTCATTAAACTGGTGTAGAGTCATTCAATGAAAAACACACTTCATCCTTGGATTGAGCAAATATAGCTTAGGTCAACAGCATGGTTGTGGTAAGCAAATCACGGCGTGACATCAACATCATCGGGCTCTGTTAGCTACGTGGAACATCATTTAACCAAGTAAAACTGTTCTTTTACCTACATCATGGAAGCTCTTTTAGCCTCGTAATCTAACAAATCATCAAAATCTACTCGACCCGTAACGACTGTCAACGATCCACGAATGACAACCGGGATCAACGGCTTAACGTGCTTTCCGAGACACGGAGGAGTCTCGGTATGTAAAGATGGTAACCCATCCACAAACCAACCCCGGCAAGCGTAGCTTAACCTGATAGATCGACGCGTGCGGCTGTTATTACTTAGCCACGAGCTCCTCTAAAATCGCACCTATTAAATCGACTAATCAAGGGCATCAAACTTGATTAAATAACAGATAAATGGGAAATAGAAGATGAGCTCAAAATCGTTCAAGTTAGGTGGACAATTGTTGATGCTCAATATTTTCAAATCAATCATATATTTGCTGGTGGAGATATGTACATCATACGACGAGGAGTTTAATCTTCATGAATTGGCCTACTAAACTATCAAAAGTGAGTTGATTAAGAAAATCTCATCAACGACTCACTTAGAAAAATCAACTCCGCTCATTGTAATACCATCGTTCAGCGGGAACTACACACAGTGGCCAACCTTTTTCGACCTGTTCAAGGAGACAATTCATAACAATAACTCTATCACTAAAGCTTAGAAGATGCGGACGTTGATATGGATGCGGATCGGAGATAGAGGACGTTGAAACATCATCATCTTCTTTTAACCTTTCAACTGTCATTAACGAGACACAATAGAATTTTAATTGTTATCCACCTCAATGAGGCGTCGTAACAGATGATGAGTTAACAGTGAAGAGCAGTATTGTGAAGAGTTTTATCAGCAAGCTACTCGTCGTTTGGTCACTGGTAGATACAAGGTTGGCATACTCATGAAATCCGAAAATGAAAATCAGCTTGAATCATCTTGCATCTTAAGGCTATTGTACAATTCAAACAGTTGGAAAGAAAAATGTGCAGTAACTATAATAATAATAAGAAAAAAATATAAATCTTTTATGTCTACTGTACAACTGGGTCACATGTGTATTGCCAATAATGTCGACAAATCAAAACGTGTTTTCTATTTACCACATCACGGCGTAATGAAATTAGATTCAACAAAAATTAGAGTTATCTTAAATGGGTTGGCAAAATCTACATCAGGCAAAAGCCTAAATGATCTCATATGTTGCCGACTGAACCTTCAAAAGGACCTCATGACACTCATTTTAAACTGGAGAAACTATTGTTATGTTAATATCACGGCGGACGTAGAAAAAATGTTTCGGAAAATCTTTGTCAGACAATCAGATCGCCATCTTCAATCAATCATTTGGCGGCAATCATCACAGGGAAATGAAAATCATTTTACTACCGTGACTTACGGTAATCGCGGTAGTAAGATGATATTCTTTGAAAAACCCCCATACTTAGTTAAGTGAATACTTAAATAGCTGGCAGTAGACGATGCCGACATGTAACCACTAGATGCGTCAGCAGTACAATTTCCTTGTCTGCACAAAATATAGCTTTGTCATTTACGAACTTATTATAATATTATGTGAGTTTACCATTAGGATAATCATTAAAAGATTCCAACGCTTCGAATAGTTTTTCTCCGTCTGGTTCGGTGAAACGGTTACCATAGACATCAATCATTTGGTACATTGGAGTGTGAACTATGCCTTTATTTTTGATTACGCGGTACAACCACGATGCTTGGTCTGTAACAATAAATTTTTAATATTATTATGTATTTAAATAAATACTTGGAATAAGTTATTTATTTGCAGACAAACAGACATTCTTTATTCTTGTCAATTGCTAACAAATCTGTCTATTCCCGTGACCTTCACTCCGTCATCAGTGCACCTTGACGGATGCATGCAATTGTGGCAATGCTTGGGGGAGCACTATGTCCAGCAGTAGAGCATTTGGCAGATTAATTGATGATATGATAATGATCTTTCTATTTGTAAACGGCAGACGTTGTACCGTGAGGTGAGGTTTTTTCACAAGTTCAGTGAACATAAAGTAATGATTCAACTCACCCTTTAAATTTGGCAGTATATCATTTTCGAACTTGCGTAAAGATTCATTCAATGCTGCAACCAACCGTATACCCATATTTTTGAATGTTCCTTTGTTCAGTTCTCTGTAACAATTTACGGTTAAATTGTAGCAGGTCATGATACATACCCATCTAACTATTATAATAATTTGTGCTATTATTGAAGTATAAAATCGCGGTTGCCGTGGCTAGAGGCAGCATTGTCAACACTTTCCATACAAACAAAGTGTACGTGTCACCGTTTACTTGCATTATGATACTAACTAATGACGTGATACAGCTTTGAATGGCGTTCGCGACAAAGTTAGTACTGTCTCTATACGCTGCTGACGTGACGATTGCGTGCTCTGTGAGGATAACCACACATTTATTTTAAGATATTTATAACCGTGTTGACACGGTTATCCAGAAAACGAACGGAACGGAAGCTTATATTATTAATTTAGAGTATATTTATTTATATTTATAAATAAAGTATGGATTCCGTCGCACATATGACGGTTCTCAACATACTACATGAATTAATCCACGTCACCACCTCGAAATATTTATAGCTACCACCAGAATGTTACTAAGGCTGAACGTGGATAGTTTCACTCACTTTTGGGTCTCAGACCTCAATAAATATAACACAGGCTTTGTTTCTAACACGTCCTTTGTCGCTATCAATTGCAAGAATTTTGTCAGGAAAGCAGTGAGATAATTATGATTATCCTCTTTCATGGTCTTTTTCAAATCTTGTATGAATGGTGTTTGCGTTTTGGTCGGTTTCGTAGTTTCTGCATATTTAAAAATGACAATTATTCGTAAACACATTTTGTAGATTTTGATCATCATCTCTGGCATAATAATTGTGGAGTTATAAATGTTCGTTTCTTGAGTGAGAAAATGGTCGATAGCTAGTCGCTTCCTCGTCAGATAGGTGCCTCAGTCACTTTCATGTAAAAATTGGAAATTCTGTTGCGTCCGTCTAAGTTTACACTTGAGAAATGATAACTGCAGGTACAGGTGTGGCGGGCGACGTTGCGTGTTGCATGCCACCAGGTCGCAGGCTACTGGTGGCGCCCGGCTGAGCTGTAAGTAATGTAAACATCAATCTGCCTAGCCTTTTCCCAAACCCTTGCTCGATGAAGCGCCTGTAGCTTTAAATTCCCCTTACCATAATATTACCCACTTGTGATCTAGCTTGTCCCATCTTGCTGTCTTCCCCCAGCGACGCCCTAAGCCGAGGTTCGTATGATCACAGGGGGTGCCCTTAGCGAGCAGTCGCCTAGTATATAAGTTATTTTATGCCCTGGCTGGAGGCTTTAAGTTAGTATCTTAAGGCAGATACAGGAAATTCCGGTTAAGTAGTCATGATGCTTGCATAGAACATTGATCCGTAAAGTAATGTAAATAAAGATGAGATTGTTTTCAACATTGCACAATCGTGTTTACAAAAATGAAGTGTCGTTATGGTGTCGCGAAATAAATGGTTAAGTTCCATCTCAAAAATGCCCAAAGCGCTTAAAAAAGTTTTCACTTTAAAAAAAAACCTTTTCCCAAATATGTTGGGTTGTAATGGAGTGTAAGTAATGGGGCACTGAAGAAAAAGACAAATTTTTAAACAATAAAATGTTTTTTCGTAAATCGATTCGGTCGTTGGACGTCAAACAGTGCGGTCGTTCCGGGAGCGAGCTCCGTCCCAAATTTTTTTACGATACGTTTGGGGTCTTGCATATGTGCGGTTCGCTTGCCGACAAAATCGAACAGTAAGTCTTTGTTTTGATACTGCTGTGACTTTAACAGCCGCCAAATTATTACGTTAAATTTGTGCTGAAGTGAGATGCCTATTTACGTGCATTCCTGACCTCAAGCGAGCATCGTACAATGACACAAGCTGACTTAATCTGGTGAGTCCTTTCTATATCGTTCACGGCGTTCACACTTTCTCTTCAAAATCGTTATTTTATTGATGAGTGGAGGTCATTTAAATCCATACATCTTATATGCTGTATTTACAATTTGTTTGACTAACTTTAAACTATAATACGTGTGTAATTATGTGCAGTGCAGTGTTCCAAAATTGTCTTTAAGTTCAAGGGAGTTTTTTTTTTTGTGAGCTGTGATTGGCGTTTTTACTGTTCCGGGCACGCATACCTTTTTTTTTTTTTTTTTTTTTTTTTCTGGGTGGGAAATTATCAAATAACTTCTCCCGCTCTGGGTGGAGCGGGAGGGCGTGTCAGACTCCTACTGACTAAAACCCACCCGTGTTCCTTCGGTTGCCCTGTTGCCGGGGGCCACGATTTCCCTATCGGTTTTCTTCGAACCCCCGGCAGGCACTGACCCTAGCGGACCCCGCCAATTCTGTTGACATCTCTTTGAGGCGCGCGTGGAACACAACGCGCCGTCGACCCGGGCTTGGTCCTTATCGGACGGCGAGCTACCCATTGCTCACCGTCCGCAAGCCCGCGCCTACGGTGGCCGGAAATCGGCTCGCGATTCCCGCCCCGGGCGTCTCCTCCTATTGCGGCGGTTTGGGGCGTGAGGGCGCGAAGTTTGCCTCTCCCTCATGCGTTCCGCCTCCTCCTTCGCGAGCATTACCGCTTCGCAAAAGGAGGTGACGGCCTGCCATTTCCTCTCGCTCCGTACCATGGCCTGAACCAGGGCCGGACGCGAGAGATCACCGCCGCCGGGGCACGCATACCTCAACTTTGAAAACAAAATTCCGTGCAGCTCTTTTTTACAACCCGCCAGATGTGCACCCGCGCTGACCCGTAGGCCGCATAGCAATTGGTATTTTAACTTTTAAAATACTCACTATTTGTGTATATTATGGAATGCCATGTATCTCAACAAATGTGCTGTATAATTTGACGGTGAAAGTGTACAGATTGTGCAAAAAACGACATACTTTGTTTTTTTTTCATATACTATTTTTATTTATTATTTAAAAAAACTTCTGTCTACAGGACGATTGGTTCTGTTAAAGTAGATAAAAATTAAAATTCTATATTTAATAACAATTAAAATTCTATTGTGTCTCGTTAATGACAGTTGAGCTCTAAAAAAACGCACCACCTCTGCGGGTTTTTTACGGTCTTTTTCTTTTTCATTGTCAAAAACAAGGGTCAAAACAAAAATCTGATTCTGCAATGCTATTGATTGATGAGCGTAGGTAAGCGTTACTATAGCGGCTGAGCGTTGCAAGCAGGAAGAGTCCTTACAGTATTCAGATATGCGCGCCCGCGATAATACGAACAGAAAAACAAGCATTCGGGCAACACGGGTCGGAATTTTTGTCGAGGTCTTATTAATTACTTGTGCCGAATAGTCTGTATAACTCACAACTATATTATTTGCGATCGCGTCAACCTGAGGTGAACAGCGGTGAGCTACAATACGTACTTGTACCGCGTCGGAGCTGGACATAAACAACGACGAGCCGGCCGATCGCACCCTGGACATTGCTGCGGACAACTCATCAGAACGAAAAATAATAGAATCGAGATAGTAGTTTAACCCCGCCAAAAGATTCACCAGTGAAGCTGGACTTGAACCATTCTAGTGGAGAGAATTATCATGAAAGACTTGATTAACCACGCTAGGAATAAACCAAAATAAAAAAAACATGAAATGTAACGGAAAAACCGTAACCAAACGCATCAAGAAACACAGGATGTGCTATCTCGCATATGTTCACAGTTACCGTAAACCACACCCGTACATACATTCAGTACAAGACCAAATCCAAGAAAGCCGGCCTACCTATTTACATATGAAATGATATCCTAAAACAGGACATGACTTACTTCGACAAGGAAATCACTTTTGGATGGACATGGCTGAAGACCAAGATAAGATTAAGAAGACTGCTAGCGAGATTTACAAGAAACCTGAAACGAAACCAGCCTAACAGGCGCCGTCGTAAAAAGATGCCCATCCATAGATAAATATCACCCGTCTTTCCACTATTCCATTGCTTACTGAAGGATGCATATCCGGTAGGCTCGCAAATTTCTCCTTATCCTAAGGAAACGTCTTCTCTACCATTACCGCACCACCCGGTCTACTCCTTGATACGCAATAGCCTCTGTAAACCCATGAAGCATGAGGCTCCAGCGGCTAGTGCAAATCTCAGGGTTCATTCGATTTATCGAGTCTGCGTAGCATATATTAAAATTTTGTTGTTTTGTACTTTGTTGGAACGCCATATACTGTGTTTTTTCTAAGTTTATTTTTAGCTTATTCTTAAATAACCAGTTTTTTATATATTGGATGGAATTATTTATGTCATTTTCATATAATTCTAAGTTTTTATACGGTACAAGGTGTGAGAAACAGCAAGGGTCCAAAGACACTACCTTGGGGTACACCACAAGTTGTATACCTAATGGACGAACTGTAAGCAACTTCTATCTTAGAATTAGGACAGATTCTATTTAAAACCGTAATTTGTTTTCTTCCACTTGGATAAGTCTTAATTAGGCTTAATATATTTCCTCGGATTCCATAGCGTTCTAACTTGTCCAGTAATATTTTATGATCACGTGATCAAATGCATTAGACATGTCCAAAAGTACTGCAGCAATAGGATTTTTTTTTTATCAACGTTTCTAACAATTTTAGCAATTAACTCATAGACTGCGTTGTTAATATTTCTATTTTTTCGAAAACTATATTGTTCTTTAGCAAGTATATCGTTTGTTTCAAAGAATGAGTTTAGGGATCTACAAATTACTTTTTCAAAGACTTATCAAAAGTCTTTGAAAAAGTAATTTGTGTATACCGGTATTAAAGCTACTAGACGATAGTTTGAAATGGTTGCTTTATCACTTTTTTTTAATGAATTGGCTTAATTATAGTCGTTTTTAGTAAGTTTGGAAAATGACCATACTCTATGCATAGGTTAATTATAGAACTTAGTACAGGTGCAATTATATGCGGCACTAATTTTAAAATATTAGTATAATTTTCATCAAATCCCGTGCTATTTGTATTTTTTAGCGAATGAATAATTTTGAATATTTCCATAGCATCTGTCAGTGCCATAAAAAGCATTTTTGGATAGTGATCAATGACAGATATTGCATTATCGTTATCATGATTCCTTGCAGGCTGTACCGAATCTATAAAATAGTCATCGAAAGCAGTAGCTATGTTTTTAGGATCATAATTTTTTTATCACGAATAAGTATTAATGTTTTACAGATTCGGGGGGAAAGTTAGATTTACACCTATTAATTAATTTCCACGTAGCCTTGGTTTTATTTTCTGCACTATTTATAATATGACATTTATTTAATACAACCAGTCTTACCAAGGGGTATCGTATTACCCAGTTACTGGGTTGTGGAGGTCAGATAGGCAGTCGTTCCATGTAAAAATACTGGTATTCAGCTGCATCCGGTTAGACGGGAAGCCGATCCCAACATAGTTGGGAAAAGGCTAGGCAGATTGACTATTTATAATATGACTGTTTTGAGACTTTTGTGCCAGTTGACGGCGCTTTCCACACTGGTCGGTACGTCTGCGGTGCGACATCGTTTCGGTACCGCGTGATGTCACGCGTTTTACTGCATCGGTATCGAAAGCTTACCGAGCGCATTATATATATATATAATTATAAACGCGAAAGTGTTTTTTCAAAATATCGATGTTAAAGTCACCGCAAAACAAAACCCTTTTTTCCAAGTTTCTTCCGCAATAGTTTAAAAGTTGCTCAATTTTATCAAAGAAAATATTAGAAATTATTAACTCTACGTGGCGGTGTCAAGTAAACACTGCAATCAATTCTGCTCCTACTAAAACTAAATTTAAAAACTTTAAATTTAAGTTTTTGGCTGTGTACAGTACATAATTATTAAGCCTGAATTGCAATATAATAGTGACAGTGTTATGAGCGAGTTTTAGTAAGTGACTCAGTAGTCACTTACTAAAACTTAAAAAAACTTTAAAAATTAAGTGAACAGTCAAACTCAAAGCATTTATTTCAATTAAACCATTTACAGGCACTGCTGAATTGTCAAGGAATCGGTCAGACAGAAATATGTAGCTAGTTACCCATTCGAAAGCCTAGTAGGTAGGTACATACGAAGAAGAACAGTGAATTTCAAAACTGTGACATTTTATTACTTAAGAGGCCGGCGACACGGCTCGCAACTACAAATCGAGATGTTTGCAAAATTCAATTCCAAGCACGTTGCGCTAGTGTGAGTGCCTGTCGGAGCGATATACACCTACAGTGAGCAATACTACCACGCACACATTGACAATTATTGCTTGACGCGATAGTACTACTAGCTTTCGAAAATTTATGATAAATTTGGATGTGTTCCGTAATACAAAAAAAATTGGTTGCCTGTAAAGTCGGTATACGGGCGAAAGTTTTACGTGACAACGACGAAGGGACGCGTGCCTTTCACTTTTTATGTCTGTCTCTCTCGCTCTTAGGCGGGCTAACCATGCCCGAGTGGAAGGGACGCGTGCCTCTCACTCGCTCTTATTGTGAGCGCATAACGTGAGCGGAGCGTAACGTAGTTTCTTGAAGTGTCACCCGGCAAACCAATTTATAAGACGTTGTCACGTCAAAATTATGAATGAAAATTTAATATATTTCCATTTTTTTTTTCGATAATTTGTAACTTGATAACATAAACTATACTTCTGCGGAAACAATATTACAAATATTGTTGTTTAAATACAGAAAAAACAATATGAATACATGTCATTTACGCTGTAAAAATGTATGAAATGCAATTCGCTTACACTTCATTTAAAGGTAAGTTTTTGGAAAAAAAAAGACGTAGGAGCCTAGATAAATACTGTCTCAATCCAAATGTTAACATAATATGGTGGAAATATGCTCAAATTGCAAATGATTTATGTACTACGTTTGTATGGACAATTCATGCGACGCCGCATTCTTAAGACTTTTAGTTAGTTACATGTGTTCCCTGTGCATATAATCCAAGTTTACGTGCAATAACACTCATAATAGGATAGTTGCCTAGGTAAGAAAAAGTAAATTCTATTTAGTCCGTCTTTCAGATAATAAAAAAATATTAGACACGTATTTTTTTGCTTTATCAAAAATAACTTAGAAAACACGCATTAAAGTTCGAGTGGAGGTCACTTCGTCACAACGCAGTATTAAATCTAGCAAGGCGTGACGTCATGCCACATTTTAATTCAATGTATCGCCGTAATCTTTGGATTACGCCAAAAAAGATGTGTTCAATATTTTTTAATAATCAACAAGACGGACAAAAAAAAAATTGGACAAAGGCCTATTAGGAATATAATTAACTGCGAGTGATTTTCTGTGAACGTTGACCGCCAAAATATCGTTTTTTTTTTTTCATTACAACTGAGTACTGGCTATCCAGTACCAACTGACACCGCAAGTCGTTTGTCTCTTAGATATGTAATAACAGTTCTTTGTTCATGAGTATATTTTAATTAATAAATCCCTCACAAATTGGTAGCAGAGCGTGGTTGTTTGCAAGTATGAAAAATGGCACCAATTGCGACTTAACGCAACATAGAACCTTTGAACAAGTCAAATTATGATATGTGGTGTTTGCAAGCATAAACGGTCCTAATTAAAAATGACTGTTGGGATATCGTAAGCGGCGAGAAAAAGTTACCACCAGCTATGGATACGGTGGCGAGATCGGCGTTCAACAAAGAGGACTTGAAGGCTAAGGCTGAAATCCTACTTTTATTGTCACCGTCTGAATTAAAACAAATTAAAGTCTGCGCGATATCTAAAGCTGTATGAGACAAGTTGAAAGCTACTTACCGAAGCACTGGGCCTACAAGGAAAGCTACCTTATTAAAACAGTTGGTTCTAAAGCGAATGACCGCAGGAGAAGATATTCGTGACCATATAAATAACTTCATGAACATCGTAGACAAACTCGCAGATATGGATATAAAGGTACCTTCAGAACTGCTTAGCATAATGCTTCTCTACAGTTTGCCGACAACTTTTGAGAACTTTAGAATACCGTGAATAGCGCATTGAATCTCGAGACACCCTGCCCAATCCTGAAGATCTGAAAGTAAAGATTCTGGAAGAATACCAAACAAGACGCAGAAATGAACAGCCTGAAAGCTCAGAAGCATATCATATCAAGAAAAACAGGCAAAGGTTGTACTGCAAGAGCTGTAAAAAGATTGGCCACACTATCGAGACATGTTGGTGCAAGAAGAAAAACACAAATGAAAAAGACAACGGAAGCAAATACAATTATAACGTTTGTCTGAGCACCTTAAATTCAGATGCTGATGAAAATGTCTGGTGTTTAGATAGCGGCTGCTCATCATATATGTGCGGTGACGAATTGATGTTTTCTACCATGACCCTTGAAAAAGGCGTCAGACAAATACACTAGTAGAATTTAAGGCAAAGGAACAGTTACAATCAGCACCGATAAATACGGCTACAATTCCAATGACACCCTGTATGTTCCCGATATTTCAGTGAACCTTTTACGAAATAACACTGACTGCTCGAAAGAGAGATGAACTTTACTAATTTGAATGCGGACGAAAAGAGACTGCAAATTACACACCAAAAAATGTCAGCGACATTATGGAATGGCATTGCAAACTTGGCCACATAAACGAAAGAGATTTAGAGAAGATGGCTCAGGCTATCCTTATGTATGGCTTAAACTTAAACGATAAAGACATGGGAAAATGTGAGACCTGCATCAAAGGTACATTATTCAGATTACCGTTTATAAGACATAATAATCTATACACAACCGATAATCTGGAAATAATCCATAGAGACGCTTGTGGACCTTTTGAATGCGATTCACTAGCAGGATCAAAGTACTATGTTACTTTCACAGACGACTATAGTCGCTATTGTCACGTCTATTTTATTAAAAGTATATAAAAATGAAGTTAAGACGTTCCATAACAAAATAAAAAACCTGCAGACCGACAATGGTACAGAATACCGCAACAAGGAATTCGATGAGTTTCTCAAATCGCATGGCATCCAAAGAAGGTTGAACACAGTTGACACCCCTCAACAAAATGGGATTAGCGAGAGGAAGAACAGATCCTTGGTAGACAAAGCCAGATGTCTATTAATCGAGGCCAAGACACCTAAAAAACTCTGGGTAGAAGCGGTAGCAACCGTAAATTACCTTATAAATCGTAGCCCTTCCAAAGCACTGAATGGCAAAATACCGTTTAACTTATGTTATCTTTACGTGTTTGGCTGGAAGACTTTTGTTGTGAAAAAGAACAAACGAGGCAAACTGACCCAGAATGCCAAAGAAGGCGTATTCACGGGTTACTCGATGACCTCAAAGGCTAATCGAGTATATATACTCAAAGTCGACGATGTAGTGACAAACAGGGACATAAAAGTCATGGACAAGATGTTCTTCGAAGAAGAAAGTCAGATCTATGATAAACTTATTAACGAAAGGGAACACTCTCGGATACCTGAAAAAGAAAACAAAGTTAAAAACACTTGAAAGAAATTGAAAAACAGAGAAAAATATGTTACAAAATGTCAACGAGCAAGAAGATGAAGTTTTTTCGGTAGAAAAAATAAAGTCTTACGACGATGCATCAGATGTTGTAGAAATAACTGAAAATGGGAGGTTCCAAAGAGAGGTTAGAGATTTTATACTGGACCAGACTGAAGATAGACACCTACTCTCGGAGATATCCTGCATATCTGATGAGAATGAAGATGATACATACTGGCATCATGCTATAAAAGCTGAGAGTAGAGCACATGTTAAGAATAGAACCTGGAAAATAGAAAAGAAAAACAAATACATGAAAGAAGTGGACTACAAAATGGTTCTAAGAAACAAAATAGGACCTGACAACAATATCACAAAGAAAGCCAGACTTGTAACACGGGGATTCACTCAACGACCAGGCGTTGACTACAACGAAACATACGCTCCCGTAGCTAGACTGAGTTCGATTAGATCTGTTGTAGGAATAGCCATGAAAGAAGGCCTGAAATTGAATCAAATGAACGTTACAAAAAATAATGAATATACTCAAAGACATAAAAAAACAATCCCAAAGGGAAAGTTTGTCATCTCCTGCAAGCTTTATATGGACTCAAACAGGCAGGGAGGCAATGGTACAAGAAACTACACAGAGTTAAAGAAAATAGGTTTCAAAGTATCGGAAGCTGACCCACGTCTATACTTACTAGAGAAAAGAGGAGTTAAAATCATAATAATTATCTATGTCAACGATTTATTAATTGCATATTCGTGTCCTAAAATGCTCCAAGAAATAAAATACCTCTTAAATATGAAATTTGAGTTAAAAGACTTAGGTACACGTACACCTAAATAGCTAATAGGGATAGATGTTACCTATAAGTGAGATGAAATCAAATTGAACTAGGAGAAGTTCATAGAAGACACTCTTAAAAAATTCAAAATGAAAGATTGCAAAATCACGTCTACACCCATAGAACCAGGTCTTAGACTAGAAAAAGGAAGAAGAGATGAAAGGGACAATCTGCCCTACAAAAATTTTATCGGCACACTCATGTATCTGGCAGTGGCAACTTAACCCGACATAACGTTTGCCATAAGCTATCTCTCACAATTTAATAACTGTTACGGAGAAGAGCATTTCAACTGTGCAAAAAGTATTTGAAAATTATTGCGTATAACACCATCTAGCGCATATCATATAAACAACGAAATAATTTGTGTTACCGAACATCTAATAGTATTGTCAGACTATTTTTGCTGTAATTACTATATTATTGATAAAACTGATATCTATTATCTATACAACAAACTAACTTGGCTCTAAGGATATAATGATCACTACTTTTATCAAGTAGGTGAGTAATTGAACAGTTGGCCTCGCGGTTTAGGTGTCGGCCAGTAATTGTACCTTCGACTGTCGTGAGGAGCGTTCGAATCTTGCCAAGTGAAATACTTTTAAGACTTATTTTGACTTCATTTAATTATTCTAATAATTTAAACCATCAAACAACATGAGTGACTTGGAAAATATTACATTCCGACAAACACGCACTAAATCGGAATCCAATGCTGAAAATAGCAATGATGTAACTTCGCAAACGTTGGACTGCACCACAAATTCCCTGTCTGATATGTCTGAATATTGAAGAAAGAGATAGAAAATCTAAAAACCGATTTATAAAGCGCACACGAAGAAATAGATCAATTGTCTCTTGAGAATAGAAACTTGAAGCAATGTAATGCTGAATTATTAGAAATTAATTAAAAATATAAAGTCATTTATACAGGGTGTTTGGTAGAACGTTGAACATACAAAAATGGTGGATAAGTGGGGTCGTCTGCTACTTACTCAGCTCTAATTTATTTGGCCCTGGCCCCCTGGTAATTTTTTAATTTTTTTTTCTTTCTTCTAGTTTCACCACTTTCTTATCTTTTAAGTGTATTTTTTATTAAAAATGGGTAAAACACATTAAAGATTTTATAAAAACAATAATATTGCCTATTATCGTTTTTTTTTTAAATCTTTAATGTTGGCAGATTCTTATAAATTATTGCTTTATTCAGATGTTAGCTAGAAAAAAGTTATGAGTCCTCAAACTACAGAAAGATGTAAAAAATACTTAAATCTTATTTTCAACTTGCATTAAAAAAAAAATATCCAGGGGCCAGGGCCAATTAAATTAGGGCTGAGTAAGTAGCAGATGACCCCGCCTATCCATCATTTTCGTATGTTCAACGTTCTGCCAAATACCCTGTATAACAGTCAGGAACAAAATCAAAACTCCAAGGAAGAATACAACAACGAACCCTAAAAATAATCAAACAATCTCCAACTTCGGAAAATTACAAAGCACAACTCAAATTGATGTTGATTTTGGAAGTACTCAAGACATCCTGTCACAAAATTGCAATAACAAAAAGAGTCATAATACATCATACCCTCCTTTGAAACGTAACATAATATGTGTCTTAAGCAGTGAATTGTCAAATAGAATATACACAATGAGGCCCTGCGCAGACGACAGACTATCCGTGACGCACTTTTTAGTCTGTGAAAATAGAACCTATGCAATTATATGCAGTAACGCACACGACGCGCAAAAAGTCCGGCGCACAAAAAATCCGTGTAATTCGGGCAGACCGCACCGCGCCGCGGCGCGCCGCTCCGCACAAAAAGTATGTGAAAAAAATTGAACGTTTGCTTCAACGCGCGCTAACGCAGACGGCGCACACTTTAGTCGGCAATCTGCATTTGCTAGGGGTGGACGTAACGCACGCGATCTATTATCATGGCGCCAGAGGTCGATGTAACTATGTTAATTCAAGAAATACAAAACAGACCAGCAATTTATGATACTTCTAAGGCAGAATATCATGATAGGCAGAATATCATGAATGCTTAGTATGGAACTGTCCCTTCAGTAATCTTTCCGAAAGTATAGGATGTACCCAAAATTCTCTATTTCTTCTTCTTTTTCTGTACTTCATGTACAAAATAATACTTCGCGATCTCTGCACGATTTCCATAGCGTCTACGTCCCTACAGCTCTGCCGACAAAATGATCGAAGATGTGCGTCGTGTGCGTTGAGTCTGTGAAATATCCGCGACCGACTTTTTGCGCGCCATGCAGACTTTTTGTGCGCCGCAGACTCGATCGCACAAAAAGTGTGCCGTCTGCGCAGGGCCTGAGTGAAGGTACTTATCTATGTAATTATAATATGTATCATTATCATACGCCTAAATGTGGAATTGAGCATATCATAAGAAATATTAAAAACAAAGTTCGTAATTTTATTTGCTCAGATTATTGTATCATTTTTATTGGTGAGAAGAATTAAAAAAAAAACAAATAAGTATATGGAACTAGTGACATTAATTCGTGAGAAACTATTACAATTGACTCACACAAATTTTATTATATCTTTTAAATACATGGATAATTTTAATTTATGTTTAATAACCGTATTGATTGCCTTTAATAATTTTATTAAATGGACGTTCAGACATACAGCTATGCGTTTATCTTATACTCGAACCTACATTTTCCTTAAACACATGATACTTACAACCATTGGCATGGTTATCTCAATAATAAAGGCTTTAATATCGTAATATCTGACTTGCAAAACCTCATCCTAGACCTAGATAACGTAAACACCGTGCAACCAATAGTTGATTGGTCCTAGAAGGAAAAATTTACATTATCATCATTTTTTTTTTTTTTTTTTTTTTTTTTTTTTAATTTATTTGTTAGTACATCTCAGTTCTGAATTCCTCCTCAGGCAAAAGGAGTATGTAAGGATCGTAGCAGGTGGCGTTCTGTAGTTTCTACCTACCCCCATGGGAAGAAGGCGTGAGTTTATGTATGTGTGTACATCTCAGTTTTTTCTGTAGTTGTTATTTTAATATTTTTAGCAGCTTTCTTCAATAGAAATGTTAAACGTGGTGGCACTTGCATTTTTGTTAAAGCAGGACTGCAGTATCGAGAACTATTGGATGTTATTTGAGTGACCATACTCAATGTACAGAAATTACTAGAATTTGTCCTAGTACTAAATTGGAGAAAAAATACGTACCTAAAAAAAGGCATACAAAATATGGTGTACCTACCTCAAGGTAGCGTACTGGGGCCACCCCTTTTCTTAACATATATTAACGATCTCCCAAAAACTATAGATCATAAAATGGTAATATTTGCAGATGACAGCACGGCTATTGTAGAATATACTAATCCTAAAAATGATCAAAATGACATAAATAATTCTATGGGTGACATTATAAATTAGCTTGACAAAAAAAAATCGTGTAATTAATTCAAATAAAACAAAAGTTATTAATAGCCACCAACGCCGTAAGTATCCACCAGTTAACATTGCCTATAATAACTGTTTAGTAGAAGAAGTTGCAAATGCAAAATTCTTGAGTTCAACTACAGATAATAAACTAACCTGGAAAACTTACTTAGAGGAAATTGGCAAGCGTCTGAGTAAATCTGCATATCTATTATTCCAACTATCCAATAAAGTCTATACTGACACACTACTAACAGCCTATCATGCATTGGTCGCTTCTACTTTAAGATATTATGGTGTGGGACAGTCAACTAATAGAGAACTTATATTCAGGATGCAAAAAAGATGTATACGATCAATGTGTGGACTGAGAACAACGGATAGTTGCGTCCCTTACTTTAAAAAATTTAAAATACTAACGTTTCCATCTTTATACGTATTGGAAACTGCATTATTTGTTAAATCGAATCAATAATTATTTCAAAAAATTTCAGCAGTTAAGAGAACCCCAATTCGTGCCCAATATGAGAATTTGTTATGTTAAAACAAGTGTAAAACTGCTTTATTGAAAAAGAGTTTCTTTGTTATTGCTCCAAATATTTTTAATAAAATACCAAATAATATTAAACGTATGCCTCTAATGAAAAAAAAGTTTCTTCGGGGGTTATTAGTATTATTATTATATTAGAGAAGTGCTATTACAGCGTAGATGAACTTTTAAATTATATTTTGCTTGTATAGAATTCTGATCGTGCCTATTAATTTGTTTTTTTCTGTCTGTCTTACTCTAATAAAATTTTGACATTGTGATTGTGAATTAAATTAAAATTTTGACATTGTATTTTTGAATGAAATTAAAATTTTAGCATTGTAATTTCTATTTTATTTACATTTTGGCATTGCAATTTTTTTTTTATTTTTTTTTTTGTATAAAAACATTATATTGCAACTAATTTTGTACCTACGCCATAAATGGCAAAACATGCAGCCACCTCATATTAATTATAATACCTTCAAACTGTACTTATGTTTTACAAAATAAATAGATATTATCTTATCTTAATTATAAAATCTGAAAAATAATATTTTAGTAAACTATAGTGGCTCGAACTTAAATCATTTGTCACTGTAGATTGAATGCTTGCCTGTTGCGCCAAGAGAGCAACTATCCTAGGTTGCAAATCATGTTATACTATGTATCATTTAGAAGACGTTAGCGCACTTACTCTACAAATGCTATGTGTGCGTGGCAATAATTATGAGCAGTACGTACAGTAGCGATATAGTTTTGTAGTGTGCGTGCCTGGTTACTTAACTCTTTTGGCCTGTGTACATAGACAGCTGTAACCACTTTGAGAGCCGTCGGCTTGTTTGGCCATTTATACACGTGAAACTGTGGTCTGAAGGCTGCTACTACCTATTAACTATTTGCGTAGGTAGGTACTGGGAATGTACAATATTGTTGCCTTCCCGTTTTATTAACTTTATCTCGTTACCACAAGCTACACGTTCAAGCGACACGCATCTTGCGACAGCGACTGCGGAGAAGAAAAAAAATTTAAAAATTTGTTTAGGGCACGCCACGAGTTACCGCGACGCGACTTGCGGTGCGACGCACGGAAACTGGTGACGCACGTGCGCGTTTCTTGACGCAAGTTACGGCACAAGTCGCATCCTTCGCGGCCGTGAACGGGGCCGGGTACTTTATTAAGTTTGTCGAAATAATGAAAACTTCTAACTTGGTATGTGATCAATCGGAGCTTCTGTGTTTTTCGATTCCCGCCGAATGTCTGTAACTTCTTCGTAGTTCATTCTACCAGCTGCAGGATGCTGTTCGTGATTCAAATCGTAAATGATCTGCGACAGCGTCTTCCTCTCATGTTCTATTTTGCTTTCGATATTAACCAAAATGTCCTTTAAGTGTGTTAATGACTGTGTAAGCTTATCTTTTAACTGCACGTTTTTATTATCTGTGGCTGAAAGTGAGGTTTCTATAAGTATGTTATTAGTTGGGTATTTATATAAATACTTTTGTACACAACAAAAATCCATAACAAAAATATATCAAACTTTACAAAATATACAATGAGCGGCCTTATCGCTTTATTATTTAAGTACCTGGGTGAATTTTCATTTTATGATTTAATATGACAGTTTTTGTGTGATCTTACTTTTTACTTTAATAACTAAAAAATATCAATGACATTACAATGTTATTTGAAAAACTAATTGTTTTGTATATTTAAACTATAATATAAATGCCACAATTAAAAGAAAAATCATAAAATATAAATATCGCATTGAAGTGAATGATGTTGTGTAGATGTAAATGATTTCGTTTGTAAGTCAATGATAAAGTGTAGAAGTTATTGATGCAAATAAAACGGGTCCACCTTTTACGGTAGAACTTTTTATGTTATAATATTATTTTGCATAACAACGGATAGCATAATCTCCATTTCGCAGAAAATTGTTTGGCATACACTCAAAACTCATAATTTTGTAAGACAGAATCATCTTTTGGCATAAGTTTCATATCCATAATAATTATAAAGTAGTGTGATCATATTGCAGAAAGTTCATACAAACATGCAAACAAGCATACACCATGCATGCAAGCAAGCATGCAGCATGCAGACGAGACTAGATAATTAGACAATGGTGAAAGCATTTCTGAAAGCAACTTGGAAGTAGCACTCGCCGGCCACTGCCGCGGCACCGTTCGCTACGCTTACACGGCTCGCGCGCGGTTGGTCACAGTTCTAACCTAATCTATTTCACCCAGTTTAAAATGACGTATCATACAATCTTCACCGGCCAGCCTCAGCCGCGACGGCAAGCGTTAAGACTACCTGCTCCTCAGCTCGCGGGCCACCACGCCCCTTCGCGCCTACACCGGCTTAAATTACACTCTAGGGGTAGGATAGACCCCGGCTTGGGCGGAGCATCGCCGTGTCCTCGTGGAGGTCAATCGGCGGCGGTGATCTCTCGCGTCCGGCCCTGATTCGGGCCTCCTTCCGCGAAGCAGTAATGCTTGCGAAGGAGGAGGCGGAACGCGTGAGGCAGAGGCAAAATTCGCGCCCTCACGCCCCTAAATACCGCAGGAGGAGACGCCCAGGGCGTCGAGAATCGAGAGCTGATTTCCAGCCACCGTAGGCGCGGGCTTGCGGACGGTGAGCAATGGGTAGCTCGCCGTCCGATAAGGACCAAGCCCGGGTCGACGGCGCGTTGTATTCCACGCGCACCTCAAAGAGATGTCAGCAGAATTGACGGGGTCCGCTAGGGCCCATGCCTGCCGGGATTGCGAATAAGGCCGAAAGGGAAATTGTGGCCCCCAGCAACATGGCAACTGAAGGAACGGGTGGGTTTTAGTCAGTAAGAGTCTGATACGCCCTCCCGCTCCACCCAGAGCGGGAGAAAAAAGGGGTAGGGTAGGCAAGACTACATGGAGTTGGTTTTGCAGCGATTCGGAAATGGCAATATGCCTAATAAAATTATTCCAAATAAAATTCTGCCATCAGAAATGTATGCCATTGTAAATTCGGACATTTATAAACATTCGGCCAAACAATAAGTATTATACTAAATATTTTTTATGCCATAAAAATATATGTGTAAAGAAGATTATGCCAAGTGTGTTATGCCAAATAAGTTTCAGAGTATCAAGATTCTGCCAAAACCACCCAAATAAAACACTTTAATTACAATCAGCTCTTTATTGAAGAAAAATGAACATACGAGTACCAATTACTTAACAAAAATAAACAACTAGCTTTTATTAAATAATTAGCTTCGGTCTTATTTCTCATTGCTAAACATGTAACAAAATAAAATTCACAAAAATGCTAAAACTAGTTTCTAAAAAAACAATTAGCTTATGGGTCTACATTTTAATTGCTAGACGTAACTTACAATTTTTTTTTTTTAATTTGTTTAATAAACATAAAATAGCCTCTACAAAATAAAATAATCAGCCTTTAATCGAAATTTAATATCAATTCAATCGAAATATTGTTCATGCTCATTTATCATTAATATAAAGTAAAATATATTTCCCAACAATATTTCCAATCGTTTAATGACGGAATTTGATGACAAACTAAACGGTATTTGTATCAAATATTTTCATTAAACAAATTTCTTAAAACAAATATCGTGGAAATTAATGACGATATTCTTGTGACGAATTTTTAAATGGTTTGTATAACAATGTCAGAAGTAAATTTCGATCTAAGAAAAGTAATAAATATTCAGTTTAGACTTTAAACATTACATACAGGATTAAATCAAATAAAATTTAGGCAAATTATATGAGATTTTGTAAAATTTATGAACATGGTAATGAAAATAACGGAGAAGTAAATGATTTCCGCGATACTATTTTTAAGTTTTAATATTGTAGTATAATTATTTTGTTACCAATTATAAACAAATATATAAGAAACATTCTTGGGCATATTTTACATAGTGCGTAATGGACTTTTTTGCGAAAAAATAGAATCACACTAATAATATGCTATTTTAAAAATCCACCCACCTGGTCGATCGAGCTCTGCTCGGGTAAAAATAGATAAACACTAGCTGACCCCGGCAAACGTTGTTTTGCCAATTATTTGTTTGTGGTGGACAACCCTTATCACTTAGGGGTATGAAAAATAGATAGTAGCCGATTCTCAGACCTACTAAATATGCATATAAAATTTGGTAAAAATCAGTAAAGCCGTTTCGGAGGAGTAAGGTAACTAACATTGTGACACGAGAATTTTATATATAAGATATCGTTCAGGTATACCAACGTTGTATCACATTTCCGACCGAAATAGGGACCAATTAGTTCAACCGGGTTTCAGATTGGCTAAAGTAGACTCATCCTTCATGGGGTGCTGTTTAAAATGTTATAATAAAATACCTTCCCACATACTCCAACTGAACGAAACGAAATTTAAATCATGTATAAAACGCACACTATGCTGCCAAGCATATTATAAGTTGGGGGATTACATCGCTGATAATAATGCTTGGCTCAGCGCTGGTCCAGCTCCACAAGGGCGCATAAACTAATTGATTAGCATTCGAAAATATTGTTGCAGCTGCTGAAGATTGTAAAACTATCTTTTCCTTGTATAAATTCAATCTCTTTGTATTGTATAATTGCATATCATATGTGTGAGCACTGTGACCATGTTGTACATTCCATAAAGCTACCATTTACTGGGTACGTCTTTCATTGACTTGAATGTGCTCTGGCAGCTGAGAGTATATCATGCTCACTCAAATGTCTCGCTGATGGTGGCGTGTGTGTTGGATCATTAAGTTCCCTTCAAAATGGTTGAGCTAAATGGTGCTGATCCATGCGTCATGTTCGTGAACGGGCGCCGTCAGTAGGGACTGGTCATCTCTTAGCTGCCACGGTTTATTTTATTTTAATTTATTTAAATTTTTGAATTGTTATTATATTTTTATTACGGACGCTTTTAACGTGCACGTCTTTCTACATTGTTCTCACATGTATAAATTCAACACGAATGATGTAACCAATATTTTGTAACAATATTTTGATTTAAAAGAGTGTCCGTGGAGTTTCTTGCCCGTTCTTCTCCATAGGTACCTACTACGCTTTGGAATGGGCAACTAGCTTCATTTTTCTGACTGACCGACCCCTTGACAATTCAAAAGTACCTGTAATTGGTTTATTTGAAATAAATGCTTTGAGTTTGAGTTTGAATTTTGAGTTTTGAGGCTGTGAAAATAGAGAAAACGAATTTTCCCAGATATGAGACCTAGCTAGATCGATTTTTCACCCCCGATTTTGCAACTTTATAGGATACGAAACTGTTCCTTAACATCAATGTGTTTCATTAATCATGTTACATTTAAAGGAGATTGTATGCCTTAGGTAGGTACATCAAGTAAGTATATCAAGAAAAAGAAAACAACACGTAGTCTATGTGCTGAAATCGCAAACTCGCATTTTGATCCCATTTTATTCAACACCAATGCATTCTCCCCTTTATCATTTGTTCTATACTTGACAAAAATATACTTACTTCGGCCGACTGATAGGATTAAAACGAGAATAAAACTTGTTAATAAAACAAACATTATTTTAAAACTTAAATTGGCAATGTCTACTAAAGACCAATGTGTTAACACATTGGTCACACAATTTTATAGATTTCAATTTATTTTATTGGCTATAGCCAATAAAATAAATTTAAATGCATAAAATTTGTTTCAGTGCTTATTATGATGCAATAAAACAAACAGAACTAGGTACAATTCTTTTCTTGTCGCTCTATGTTACTGAAGTCTTCAACCATTGCATGTTGCACAATTTTTCAATAATTTCAATAGGTTATGTATTCATAGCAATTACCCTTGTATTGCTTTGTGTTAGATATTTAAATAAGTACCAGATTTATTTTGTGATAGAATCAACCTGGTACTCATTTAAATATCTACATAGAATTTCTGTGAAAATGTGCGTAGGTTTCTAAGGTACGCATAACAATAAATATTAGAAAAAACCATAAGCAACGAAATATGTTTTTATTTAATTAACACTTATTAACAGCTGGTTATTACAAAATAGCTTTGAATATTGTATGGCAAGCAATATTTATTTTTGTATTTTGTTAAAGTCCGTTTTTTTGTGTTTTTCTTCATCAAGTCCTATGAAGGTACAAGCGTTTT
The DNA here is from genome assembly GCA_963680765.1 of Agrochola lychnidis. Taxonomy (NCBI): domain Eukaryota; kingdom Metazoa; phylum Arthropoda; class Insecta; order Lepidoptera; family Noctuidae; genus Agrochola; species Agrochola lychnidis. Next base: position 6,567,250 of record OY796868.1, on the reverse strand, counting down.
TAAGATATGTGTTGCAAATATTCTTTTTATTAAAATTTTCAAGTATTGCGGGGTCTAAGTATGTGTTGACGATGGCCGCACACTGCAGATCTGAAAGTGCATGTGCTAACGGTGCGCTTAGTTGGTGGACAGCGACCGGGTGCTGCGAGTGGCGCTGCAGTGTGAGCGGAGCCGGCACAAGGCGCGTGGACGCGGGGCGCAGCAACACCAACTGAGAACGCAGCGCGTGCACTCGTGGCACGTAGCCACGCGCACGCTCCACACGCCTCAACGTGGTTTCAATATGCGAACGCGCGTATTGCGAAGAGTGCGGCACGCGACCCAATAGAGTCCGCACACACGCGTCTACCTTCTGCGACCATGTGCTCGCAGTCTGCAGTGCATTATCAAGACCCGTTGTGTCTCCTTCTGCCATCAACGTAAACATGTGACGAGCCACGCCATCTTGTAGCTGCTCTTCTGTTTCAAATTCAGCGAGGTGCTCTTCAAAGTGTACGTCGAACTCGTCCGGTGCGTATCCAACACAATAAACTGTACCAGTCAAACCTGTAAAAATATATTTTACGTTACAATTATGTTTTAAAAACTACATGATCACGTGTACTCTGAACATAAAATTTATGTCGTACCATGACTTTCCAAGATAGCTGCGATTTCTAAAGCTACGTAAATTCCACTTTCATATCCTAAGAGATAGAAATGGTTCTTTAGCCCCGCCCTCTTCACGAACACCTGAATAAAAAAAAGCCGTAAAGTAAGTTTGCGGCTGTAGACAATAATAAAGTGTTGATGGACAAGATCTTGACCATCGCGAAATGGACTGCAAGCGTAAAGAAGTTTATGATGCAACCAGTGATTACTAGAGTCAAAGTCAAAGTCAAATCATTTATTTAAAATAGGCCCTTTTATCGCACTTTTGAACGTCAAAATTTACAAAATAATATAATTGATTCTAGTCGCCCCTTCCAAGCAAGAACCTTATAGTTACTCTTTTAAAATGTTTTACAATATTTTGTACAGGTTCCTATATTAGTTAAATATAATTTTAAGTGAAAACGATGCACCTAGAATAAAATTACTATACCACGAAATAGGTAAAAATAATTAATAATGAAGCAACGACAGATAAATTAATTATGTGATAGATACATGGTGCTCATATATTTACAAACACTGTAAAAGTAGACTACTTTCCTAAAACTCTACAATTAATAAGTCAATGGTGTCGATTCTCTTGTACACCGAACTAAACTAACTAAACTATTGTAGCGGTTACACCGCCACATACGAACTACGCATCATAGACATGACGTCACACAAATCCTGCATAGCGCAGTTAGAGTTTACCGAGCGATCGACATACATACAAGATTTCAACTTCAAACCGATGGGCAGTTGCCCGCCAGACACAACACCCGTCTGGTCGGAGGATCCTCCCTTTTCTATGGTGGATGAGTGAACTTTACACCCTGTTCCTCATGCCACTAAACTATCACTAAAACTCCTTACTTTTGACTATGAAAATCTCAAAGCTATTCTGCAAAATAAATTCTCTAAATTTAGAAATAATTTTGACACATCTAAATCGAATTTGACAATCGCGACTCCACACGTGATACCTAACTACGTGAATCTTTTTAGAGGCGGAGGCGCGCAGCCTCGACGTGTTTTATATGGAATTTTTCACTTTTTGAATTTGATTTTTAAAATAAGAAAAATTATTACCTATTATTATTATAGCCTTTATTTATTCCTTAATTTAAATAAACCTAACAATCATACAATAAATATTTCAATTAACATGCAGCAAAAACAATAAAAATAATTGAAAATGTTAATAATAATAATTCAATATAACAATTCAATAATTCGATCGTTCAATTCAACAATTCAAAATGTTCATAATAATAGATACCTATTCTACTTCAGAAGTAATATATTTGATTCACTAATTCATTAATAACATAAAATTATTGAAGTTAATCATCATTTATATAATATTATAATCCATTTAATATCTATAATCCATTTATTTATTTATTAGTAACAACATAAAAAATATTTAAGTACTTTCATTAATATTTTTTTTTTTTTTCTATAATATTTTTATAACTGTAATTTTTACTGTTTGAGCAATTTGATCTAAATTAAATATGTGCTTTGAAAAATAAAATGATTTGTCAATTAAGGACCTCTTCACGAGTAAAGGCCTCCTCCCTTTTCCTCCAAAACTCTCTATCTGATGCCTTGAATATCCAGTCATTTCCTGCTGTTTTATTAATTTCGTCGACCCATCTCTCTCTAGGTCTACCTCTGGTTCTTTTATTCGAAGGTCCTGTCCAGTTCGTTACATTCTTAGCCCATTTGTTGCCGTCCATCCGACCTATGTGGCCAGCCCTTTCCATTTCAGCTTTTTACAGTACTCCAGAGCATCAATGACTTTAGTGGTTTTTCTTATTTCTGTACTTCTTATTTTGTCTTTTCTTTTGAGGTTTAAAATACTCCTCTCCATTGATCTTTGGCATGATTGTATTTGTTTTTTTGTCTTATCGTTAAATATCCAGGTCTGAGAAGCGTAAGAGAGGCATGGCAGAATACAGGAATCCAGGACTTTCTTTTTAAGGTTTACAGGTAGCTTTGATTTAAGTACTTATTTGGTATTCCAGAATTTGTTCCATGATAGGTTGGTTCGACGTTTCACTTCATCGTGATGCCTGGACTTAGCGAATGAGATCTGTTTACCCAGGTATATGTATTTGTGCACGTATTCCAGTGAGATATTGTTGACGCTGATTGGTATATTTTGACTGTTGGTCATGATTTTAGTCTTTGAGGTGTTGAGTTCCAAACCGATTTCACAGCTAACAGAGTGTAGTTCAGTAACCATTGTCTCTAGTTCAGATGCTGATTCTGAAAAGATGATAATATCGTCAGCAAATCTGAGGTTACTTAGGTACTGCCCGTTTATGTTTATGCCTTTCTTTTCCCAGTTAAGGTTTTGCATGATGCTATGAAGGACAGTTATAAAAATCCTCGGTGATAGAGGGTCGCCCTGCCTGACACCTCGATTGATTCTTATTTCAGGGCCTTTTACCTCCATTTTCACGCGGCTTGTGCTCTTGCTGTAGATGTATCTTATTAATTCAATTGTTTCTGATGGTACTTCGCAGTCGTGCAGAGCTTTCCACATACTATTATGTGATATAGAGTCAAAGGCTTTCGCGTAATCTATAAATGCTAGGTACAGTGGGCATCTTCGCTCTTCGTATTTTTCTATTATTAATTCCAGCGTGTGGATGTGGTCTATAGTCGAGAAGTGTTTTCTGAATCCAGCTTGTTCCGGGGGTTGGTGTCTCTCGGTGAACGATCTTTTTTGTATAACAAGATTATATCAGATTCAGCCCATTCCCCGGGTATCTTCCTGTCGTCTAGAATCTTGTTAAATAGAGTGGTTATATGTGTTACTAGTAAGAACTTGCCTGCCTTTAACGCTTCGTTTGGGATTCCGTCTGGCCCGCTGCTTTTACCTGTTTTTAGGTCGTCTATTTTCTTCATAACTTCTTGAATGGAGAGTCTATCTAAGGTTGTAGAGTTTGTATCGTATATCGCACTTTGTTCATTTGTTATTGGGGCTGAATAAAGACTTCTGTAGAATTCAGTGGCCGTTTCTATAATCCTAGACCTTGAGAAAGTTTTTTTGTTGTTGTTTGAGGTCTCTTTTAAACATGGTATCCAATTTTTTGAAGCGTTGAGAGCTTTGAAACCCTTTTTCAAGCTACCTGATATTCTAAGATGTTTTTCTACAGTTTCTATACTGTGTTTTTGGCGTTCTTTTCTCATAAGAACGCCAAAAATACAGTAAGGTAATGTAAGGTACTTCTTGTTTATTAGTTCGGTTCTTCTTGATATAAGGAATTTTATGTTGTCCGTGATTATGTTGGGCTTGGTTACTTTCTCTTGTTTAACGGTGGCCATGCTATTGCACACTGCTTTCTTAATTTTGTTATAGTACGATTCTACATTTTTACCTTCATATATTCCAATTTGTACTTTGTTTAATTCTTTATTTAAACTTTTTACGAACTGTTCTTTTTCTTCAATTGTAGCTAATTTGTTGTTAATTTTCCCGAACTGGGCTCGGCTTTTCCTCGTGGTTGCTATTGAAATGGTACTTCTTAGCATTTGGTGATCGCTGGGAAACGAGAGTCTATTTATTGTATCCATATTGGTCATTGTTTTCTTATCGTTAGTAAGTATGTAGTCAATCTGACTTCTTGTTTTTTTTGGTGATGTCCATGTCCAAAGGTTTTTTGTGTTTTTCTTGAATAGACTGTTTGATACGAATAAGTTGTTTTCCCAACAAAATTGGAGTAAAAGTTCTCCTCTTCTGTCTCTTTTTCCGTAATTATATTGGCCCATTATTTTTTCTTCGCCGGCAATTCGTTGGCCGACACGTGCATTAAAATCGCCCATAATTATAAGACGTTTAAAGCACTTTCTTTGAGTTTGCCGAAGTTGGTCGTAAAAATGTTTAACTTCGGATTCTTTGGTATCGATTGTAGGTGCATAGAACTGGATAATTGAAAGTTCTGACTTGTCGAATTTAAGGTTCAACACGCATATTCGTTCCGAAATCCCAATAAAGCTTTCTATATTATTTTTTAGTTTCCTTTTTATAAGGAAACCAACTCCATATTGGCCCTTAGTTTCACCAAAATAGCAAAATATGTGTTCATCATCTTCTGTAATACTGTAGCCAGTTCTTCTGATTTCTGCTAATCCTATTATATCATATTTAATTTTTGAAATGGCTTCTTTGAGATCATGTAGTCTTTCCTCTGATAACAGAGATCTGGCGTTATATGTACATATATTTAGGGGTTGGAGGGGAGGGTTTTGGTCCTTAGCCCCCGCGGTGACCAGCCGTGGTGGGGGTACTTGTGGAGAGGTTGCTTTCTGTCAACGTTGATTCGCATAATTTTCTTGAGGTGCGACCGTCGTAGTACTAGTAGAGGCTGCTGGGACTAGAGATGAATCTTTATTATTCTGTTTAATCATATAATGTTGAATGTTTGAGTTTTGTTTTTTATAAGGTTTCTTGGTACCCATTTTAAATGAGGTGCGGTTGCCTTCATTAATTTCTGGGGATTCTGATAAGTTTCGTTTGTTCATGTTTTTGTTAGGTGTTTTTACAGGATGTTTATGTTTTTCTTCTGGAACTATTACGATTTTATTGTACTTCAGGAAAACTTTCCGCCCCTTGTTTCTCTCTTCTATCAGCTGTGGTATAAGTTTTTTGCGTTCTTCCAGTATTTCAGGTGGAAAATCTTCTTTAATGTAATATGATGTATTTTCTAGCGTTTTTTTATTTTTCAAAATTTCAATTTTCAACCCCACAGTCAGAAGAGTTACAATAGTAGGCCTTGTTTTTCCTTCTTGTTTCTTTCCTAGACGTCTCACTTCTTCTATATTGTCTTTAGTACATGTAATATTCATTTTTTGCTTAATAATTTCTAACATAATGTTTTGCAGATCATGATAATTTCGCTCATTTTCTTCGATTCCAAAGAAAACTAGGTTCTTTTTCCTTACTGACCTTTCCAGTTGCTGTATACGTCGGCTTTGTTCTTCAATAGTAATTTCCAGTGCCCTGTATCTCAATTCAAAGTTTTCAAATTTCATGTCTAAGTTGTTGTTTATGCTTTGTTTCATTTCTCGTATCTCGTTTGTTTGCTCTTCAAATTTTGTTTGTAGATTTTTAATCAAGGCTGTAAGTTCTTCCATTTTAATAAGTATGATGTTTGTTTACAATCGATTTTGTTCGTACTCGTGCTGCCTCTGACGGTGGTACACGAAAACGTTACGTTCAATGGATCAGTGAATCGACCACACTTTTCTATTTTAAGTTGTAAACTTCAAGATTGCCTGGTTCCGTTTGTCGCCGATAGATGGCGTTGCACTGGATGTCCTTTGTTCGACAATGACTTGCAGTTTTTTTGTTATGTATTAGATTTTTTTTTAGGTTGTAAACTTTGGGATGATTGAAATAAAATAGCTGATAGCTTCGAATCAAAGACAATGGCACTGATTATCACCGACTTGATTGCTCGCGATAGTCACAACACCGACTTTGTTTAGTTCCGGTTGTTGCTGTTGTAAACAATTGAAACAACCGTTGGAATGTCACTCGGTAACTACGCTAGTTTTTGCACTTCTAATTCCTTATTTTACTGAACTATTTTTATCTGCAACTGTATTTAGACCTTGTTTGCACATGACACTGTGATTATAATAATGTTCTGTTCGTGCACTATTGAAAATATTAAAATTGAAGTGTCCGTTGACATGTCACTTAGTGTTTTAGCTAGTTTTTGCACTTTCAATTCACTTGTACACTGAACTTTTTATTGTACTACTGTAATTCGTCCTTGGAATTATGTTTATTCACTTTTCACTGAATTTAAGAGAACTTTCTACAAAAAAATACAATAAAATCACGGAGCCGATATGAACGGTCGCACTGCAACCTACCCACCAATATTACCTATATGTAGGTCGAAATTTTCATTATTTTTGCGATTAGACACACCGTATTCGAGATATAAGCAAAAGAAAAAAAGATTCAGTACTGTTTTTGCATCTGAAGTCGAGATGTTGGTGTGAATTTAAAGTTCATGACAACCAATTTTATATTCCACACGTTTTTAATCGCGATTAAAAATATTCAGATTTAGTTAGAAAATCTAAATTTTAGGTGAAATCGTCAAATTGAGAATAGCAAAATTGCCGTTTTCACTAAATAAATATTTAATACAATTTTAGTGCTGTCAAACTGAAATATAGTTAAGTTGTGTCACTTTAGTCTATTTCAGAATGGGAAATCGTCATTTAACAGGAATAAACTAAATTTTGGTGATATTTAGTTTAGTTTAGAGGCATTTGTGACGAGAGAATCGGCATCAGTGTTAAGTAAGTGGAAGTAATCACGGCATGTAAAATCAATGTCACATAACAAAAAATTATACAATTAAATTAGTACCTAACCAGTCTGATTATGTCTAGACTACCACACTTTTAGGCTAAGCATGAAACATCGTGAAACAATTCCATACCACTGCTAATCTCTCGGCTGTTTCTTGTATTGTTTCGTTTGGCTTGTCAAGTCCCAGCTGCAGCACCAGCGCGGGCAGCTTAAGGCGCTCGCACAGCGTGCGGAATCTCTCGTAGTGACCCTCCATGCCGGGCACGACACACAGGTATGTTTGGTTCGAATCAAATTCATCGTCTCTCTGCAACAGTTCAATCAGTTGACATTATTTTATTTTGTAAACCACTTTTTTATGTAAATCCTAACCACAGTAATAACAAAAACCGGCCAAGTGCGTGTCGGACCACGCACAATGAAGGGTTCCGTAGTTGGGATGAATTTATCCCAAAAACAAACTTAACTTTGTAGTTGATAAACATGTTCTCCCATACGGAATGTATGGGAAAACATGTTTTTGCAACTGCAAAGTTAAGTTGGTCGATTATTACTCGATAACTAGTAAAGCCTACTTAGCTGGGATAGTTTTCCTTTTAATTTCGTTATATAAACTACTGTTGTGATTTTTTCACATACCCAAAACCAACCATTTAGCTGGCAGGGGGGGGGGGGGGACACTTGACTCTAACAAAAATTAGCACTTTAAAGCTTAATATTTTGCAAACGGATCCCTGAATCCAAAAATGGTTTTCACAAACTCATAATGTTTTTGTAAGACCTTTCCAATGATATCCCACACTATGGGATAAAAAAATAAACATCATCACTTTACGTGGGAAGTACCCTAAAAAAAAATGTTTTTCATAATTTTGTTTTACCACTTTATTGACGTAATTAATATGTATACCTATGTCAAATTACAGCTTTCTAGTACTAAGGGTCTCGGAGCTAGACCGCGGACAGACAGACAGACAGACAGACAGACAGACGGACATGACGAAACTATAAGGGTTCCTTGTTTACTACGGAACCCTAAAAATCAGGATACAAATCGGATGGATATTTTGGTGGGACTATTCTGTCTTCTTCTTTTCGAGTGGTTAGTGACTAACCTAGTGTCAGAGTTTTAAAGCCACCTTTGGGCCTCTGATTTGGCTTCATATGCTCTCAGGTATTATTATTTGAATAAGATAAAAAGTGTCCCCCTTGAGATTGATTTATTAACATACCCCGCTACCGTTACCTACACGGAAACAGTATTGTGACAGACAAAGAAATCGTAGCCTAAATAACATTTGGCATCCTCTGGGCAGGGACCCTAAATGAGAACTTAATCATCATCATCATCATCATCATCTGTCTTTTCTCAACTACGTTAGGGTCGGTTTCAAAATAAGAATTTAATATAAAATAACTTGCAAGTACCATAGATGCATTGTTAGCGAGCGTCGGCATACCCACAATGTCAGTGATAGCAAGCAGTTCATCAGAGTCTACGAAGGTGAAGAATGTAGACAAGCCCTTAGTATCTTGAAAATCAGTTTTAAAGATAGATTTTTCTAGTTTGAGTATCCTTAAAAAATAAAAAAACGTTTTCAAATTAAACTCACTTATTACTCCTTAAAATAAAGAATGGATTTAAAGTAACTATAATGAGTATATTAGAGTAACTTTGAAAGGCGAAGAACGGGAATCGTTTGTCTTGGTATTTTATGGGCATGTGATGACACAAAATAGACTAAAATCGAGTGATGAATACTACGTATCTCTACGTGTTGAGATATTGACGGGAGGAGGAATACCAAAAAATAAATGAATTTCTTGTGTGAGGGATGATATGAAGGTAAAGAGATTGAATGATAGCAATACAGAGAAGAAAAAAAACGTAAAATTGCAGCGAAAAGAATACCGATGATATCCAAGACCTCTACTTACGTGTCAATAGTAATCAAAGGTATTTCTGTCTCTTCGAACACAAGATTATAATAAATTCTTAGGTAATTATAAATTAATGGTATTTTATCGTTATCTACTCCCAATTCTTCCAAAGTAGTGTTCTTGTCCATATCTGCCTTTATGGGTACATCTGTAAAAAGCGAACATAACGTCTTTTTTACTTAGCGAAACTTTAAATAGGTATTTGATGAGTATCGACATTCATTATTGTAAAAAATTATTACAATCAACTGGAGTTATAAAAAAGAATTTGTCAAACTAATTCAATTGACGTAATTACCAGCAATTGCAATTATTTTCTCCAGCAGCGAGGTTTGTTGCGCAGGCGCCGTGCTTGCTAGAACAACGCTTTGAGATCTTCGCAGTGCCTTCTCCGTCACCTCTACTGCGCCTCGGTACCATGCACCAATGTGACAAGACTCCTGTGATCAAAAAGTGATCAATATGAGCATAAATTAATCAACGTTATAAAAATCCGAAAAATGTTTGAGTTACTAGAACATCTTCATACAAAGATTACAGTCAATGTAAAAATCAAAAGTAGGTATTAATAGTACATAACTGTTAAGGCCTGCAACATGGCAAGGCTTGTATAGTAGATACTTTTCTCAAATAATGAGCGGAAATTCAAACTAAGTAAATTTATTATAAATTACAGAATCAATCACGAAAAACGATAATTTTTCACGCGCCATTATGTTCGTTTGTTTCTTCTTTATTTTAAACAGCTCTATTTGGAAACTAAATCAAAATTTTAATAAAATCTTTGATAAGTTACCTCTTTGGTTGCCATTTGTGTTGAAGTAAAAAGTTCGTTCCATTTTTAATCACGATAGGTAACAGTTTTCATAGTAATTTATTTGGCCGACAAATACGACAGATATAAATTTTCATACTGACATGGGCTGGCCGGGCTCTCGCATGTACTCAATACTTTATTGCATTCCATAATGTGAGATAAAACAGTTGGCATGTTAGACATTGTATCAATCATGGACCCTGTCGGGCACAGCAAAGTTAATTAAATGATAATAGGAGAGAGGATGAAGGCGCTTTTTGTTTAGAAGAATTAAATGAGAACATATTACATTAAAATGTAATGCTGCTTCTTTGGTATTTATTATATTATTATTATTTTTAAATGTTTTTGACATATCTCGGGACCCTGGGGTCCCGGACCTTTGGAAGGCGTACGAGGGGCCGAAGCCAACTCGCAGAAGCCCCTTAGACATTTTGGAGTATTGAGGCACCAACCGACGATTATCCCTGTTCGCACTATACAAGGGCACCCAAGGACAACCCCCGGTTGGTGTAGGACTATTGCAGAATATGGAAACAAAGATATTGGACTATGGGTTTGGGTGGCTTAAGTGGACTGGTTACCTGGAGCTATGGAAGAACTATGGCCCCTGCCTGATCAATGTTTAAATGTACACGGATAAAATGGCAGGGGGTGACTTGCACGCTCAATAATGGGCCCCCGAAAACGGTCGCTAGCACATAGTGTCGTAGCGACAAGGGGGCAACACGTCTTGAGGTGCTTATGAGGAGTGGAGAGGTATTCCACGGCTATCAGGACAATCCCGGAAGTACGGTTAAGATCCCTACCAGCATCTTACTGGAATACTTCCTTCCTCCGAGCACGTTTGCTCTTGCGAATCTCCACTCAAGCCGGCCAATTAAGGCAATAATGAGGCGGGAGCTCTGTTCCTCGTCAGTGTTCACTCCAGCCGGCCAATAAAGGCAAGCCAGAGGTGAGGAACAAGACTTCTCCCGGGAGATAGGGTCCGTGGGGTCGCTACTGCCCAACAGCTCGCCACATGCTGCCCTGCGGGTTTTTGTATCTCTCTTGGTCTGGCTCCTATCCCAGACCTGTTCCGGCAAAGTAAACTCTACCGGTACAGGCCTAGAGTTTGGAGCGCGCAAGCCCCACCACGACGTCAACGTAGAGATACGACGGTGGGGTTATTATTATTATTATTTTCTTTTGTATTCGGCCAGTACAGCAATTTAGATTAATCTCGAAGAAGGTTGTCAAAATAATGCTCGAATTTCCAAGCATGTTTGAAAAAATGTTTTTACTATCACATTAATAAGGGCCTACGTCGGGCCTTACGACATTCGATGGATAGTAATTGACATTTGATGGGTAAAGAATCAAGTGAGACCAGTTAGCAGGATTCCTTGATTCTTCTCTCGAATACCTATAGCTGACTGACTAAACTTACATGACTCAGTTCAGGAAACGACAATATAGTTGCGGGTAAATTGTTCTGTACCCGACGATGGCACACTTCCTTCCCAATCGTATTGCCACCAGTGTTTAGTACTGCAAAATAACTGTCAAACAAAACAACAATACCTGATTAGATTCGGAAAAAACAAATATGGGGTATAAATACTTATGATTACTTACTTAATATCCGTACACAATTTCCTTGACACCAAATCTAAAGTATTCAGTAGTGTTTCGCCGATATCATGCTGCTTATCGTTCACAGTTACATACACTCCTTCGATGGGACTAAAGCGACTTGCATTAGTTAACAGTGTATTGACGTCTTTTTCTTCTGATAAGTCATCAGAAAATACTACAACTTCAACACCCAATTGCTGCCATGATCTAAACAAAAGGAAACAAAATAATAATGATTATATTTTGAGTAACATTAAAATAATCTCTGACCCTGTTCTCGACAGTGGTCAAGTCACATTGTACTGGGATCGATTTATGATCACTGACGAGACTATTGTAGCCAATAACCTCGATGCTATTGTGATGATAGATCGGCAACAGCACCTGTCCAAAATTGTTGAAATCGCAGACGATCTTGCCAAGAACCTCGTGAAAGCCGAGAACGATGAACAAATCGGAATTATTTACCGTATTTTTATTTGAAGGTAGCTCATGAATTGCCTCTTGAAATGTACACAAAGCTTCCTAGCACCTCGTTGCACAAGTCTGTCACCTAACTGTAGTCCAATGGTTTCATCATTGCAGAGTATTAGATGGGTAAGATCAGCCTTGCAAGACAACCTGTAAAATAATTCTACAAATTAATACACTATCATTCCAAATTAAAAAATATTCTAGAAGCAAACACGACTGCATTATCAGTACAATGTTCTTTATAAGCCCGAAAGTAAAGTGTTACTTTCTGAAACTTATTTGGGCTAACATAAAAACAGGTTTTTAGCAATACCTGGGCTGAACCTCCAGTCTGGAGTCTTGCATCCTCAGCAGCACCCGGCCGCGGTGCCTGCTGGCCGCGAGCAGACAGAAGGCGCGCGCGGCGTCGTGCGGCGCGTACGACACGCGCGTCAGAGGACGCACGTAGCCGCGACTAATACCCTCGCTCAACATCGTCTGCAAGGCCTGCGACATACAAAATTAGATGCTTTTGGAACAGTAATATTTAAATCATCTTTATGTGAACATGTTACTATTTGGAAATCTATAAGAAATGCAAAAATCACCTGTTAGATACATAATTTTTATTATTTGTGTTGTACTTAAATGGTAAATGCTTTTATTTCTATAAGTAGGTTTGTACAAACACTGTTACACATTGGCTTTAAGAGTTGGTCCCTTAGTAAAAGTTCCGTATTTACACAATAACTGACGTTTACAACAAAACAAGGCACGCCACCTAGCGGCAACTATCAGGACTAGAGTTGGCGCGCCTAGACAGAGTCGGGGCGTGTCCGGTCGGTTACGAGGTTGAAGAGAACGCTCCAAGGCGGGGCATTCTTTATCCTGGTGATCGAGCAGTGAAGACGCTTCGGAACTGTCCTACGTTTTGTTGAACCATCATCATCATACCAGCCTGTTATTAGTTAGTGATTAAAGTTAGTGATTATTTGCCTAAGTAATTGTTATTCATTTGCACGATACCTATATAAACCTGCCTGATGGCTGATCGTAGCTCAAATCATCCTGACGATCCGTAATTTTAATATATTATATTATATTTCATATTATAAAAAGTAAAAAGTGTAAACTCATGAAAGTTTGTGAGGAAGGATGGATGCATGTTTGTTATTCTTTAACGCGAAAACTCCTAAACGGATTTACATGAAACTTGGCACACAGATACTTTATAACCTGGATAAACACAGAAGATATGATATATATCTTTTTATCCCGATATTCCCACGGGATCGAGACTTATACGGGTGAAACCGCGGGGTTCTGCTTGTATCAATTAAATACATGGTACTCGTAATGTTGGTGAGTTTTAGAAATATAAGAAATGTGATTTATTAGTTTTTTGGCTCCTGAACCTGATTGTATATTAATTCCAAAATAAAAATCTAGGACAGTAAGTACCTAATTCAGGTACAAATATGACACTTACCCTAGCATCCTCAATACTTTCAGGATCAAATATTGAAGTAATATTAATGGCGGTGTAGGCTCGCTCCCTAGTGAGGTTGTACATCCCATAAGCGAAATTATCTTGATTGTGCAGCTGAGAAATATCAATAAACATCCCGAAGCTTTTGGTACAATTAATTGCAGTCTGAAAAAGACAAGAGGTCAGGTTTATAACATACTTACCTTCATACATTTCAAATTAATAATATAAAAAACATTAAAAACGGTAACCATACTTTCTTCAGGTCTTCTCCAAGGCAGCTTATAATTATGTTACAACCCTCTCCGTTTGTACCGCTTCGAACCATATCTGCAAAACTGTGATCCCGAGAATTTCCGATGTTTTCAGCTGGAACAAAAAAAAAACTGAGATAATTCAATTCTATGTTTACAAAAATTCATGTAAATCTCTGTCTTAGTGAAACTGAAAATCATCAAAATACCTTTTAATCCTGAGAATAATTTACGTATGAAATGTTTCTTCCGCATGTCACTAACAGTTGTGAATACTTCGAAGCCGTGAGCAAGAGCTATTGATATTACAGCTTGGCCAAAAGCCCCAGCCCCTCCATGGACCAACACAGAGGTGTCAGATGCTAACCTGCTGCTGTAATATTTGATTCCCTTAAAATAAACAGAATTGAATTTGTAATTTTTCGCCGAAATTTTTCTTGTAAGTAGCAGAAAATTTCACACTTTTGCCGTGCGCATTATAAATGTAATAATAATAATTATTTATTTCAAATTCAAGTAATATAGTAAGTACATCATAAATAAAAACGTTTCTTAAACGATCTTATACTAACAGAAATTCGACAAGACATCTGTGCCTGAACAAGATAAATAAATATCTGTATCTCAGATAACAGCGCTCATTCCTAAAATATACATTTAAAAGCTTACAAGTTCAAATTTGTTATAGTTATAGACATATTTCGTTATTTTTAGAACAACTAGTAGCAATTAAAGTAAAAATTAAGTAGAGTGGGGTGTGGAGTAGACCTTCTTTTGTGTCGAATGTAGATGTGTGAGTGTGTGTAGGAGGGTGAGTATGAGAACTTAGTGTGGTACAATTAATAGGTTTTCAGTTTCGTCATAGGTCAGCTTATGAATGTACTCAAACACTTCATGCTTACAACTTCTGCTATTTAAGGTAAGAATGTCGATGATTCTATCAATCTTGCTGTAAAGGTACGGACCCAAGAAGCAGAAGTACCTACTAACGAATGGGTGTTGAAATGTGGATCTGTCGGTACTGGGTATAGGTTTTCGTCGTCTGGAAGGTATAGCTGGCTTTTTAACTCTCATATGCTGTGTCAAGACAGTGTGCAGTATGAACAATTGGCGGACAGAGAGGACCTCACAGGCTTAGTACAGATGATAAATTGGGAACAAATACGGACGGAAAGTGCTAACTTTGAGAATTGCTCTTTGGGCTACTTCAAGTGGCTTTAGTACGGTTTTTGGTGCACCACCCCAGACAGAAATACAGTATGATAAAATTGATTGACCAAGTGCCAGATATACCTGCTTCATTAGTTTGGGGTCTGCAACATGTCTCAGATTTTTTAAAACATATATAAGTTTTCTTAGTCTAACAGTGACTAATTCTATATGGAGTTTAAATGAGAGATTGTTATCTATTGATATTCCTAGATATTTTATGAACTTGGTCCTGACCGAAGTTTGACATTGCCAGATTACACTGTTGCAGCAGTTGTGGAGAATAATTGTAGGGATATCAACCAAGTGCGGATATCAAGTCGGGATACCAACCAAGTGCAATACGTCTGGTAGTAAAAGCGAGATTGTGGGATCCGTTTAACAGTTTTCAGTGAAAGGGTTGTTGCAAGTATCTTGAGTGCAGACTCACGAGACAGTAGAGTGCGTGTGCGTAGGCGAGTGGCACGGTGGCGGCGTCTTCCAGGCTCCAGTGCGCTGGCACCGGCCACAGCAGCTCCGACTGTGCGCGCACCACGCTGCCGGCTGCGCCACCGCGAACTAGTCCCATCACACGCTCGCCACTGCATGGTGAAATAATTTGGATCAAATTTATATGTTTACATACAAATCTGAACCAATCTGATCTTTTTGTTTGTGTGTTTATCTGATATTAATTTTATCAAAAAACAAGTCATGTTTCAAGTCACCATTAGGTTCAAAGTATTTCAAAAATTAACCAATAAAGAACTCTTCTTCAATAATGTAAACTCCAGTTTGAATCATTCTTCATAGACAGTGTTTTAAATGTAACGTTTTTTTACCATTTTGTACCTTACTGTTTTGATGTTTTCATTTTCCTTACTATGATTTTTGTGAATTGTATTTTGATTTATTTTAATGTTTTCTTCCTCGTCAAACTTGTTGTACCTACCTAAGTCAAATAATTTATTTCAAATAGGCCCATGTATGATATGATGCACTTTTGAACGTCAAAATTTACAAAATAATTCAATTGATTCTAGTCGCCCCTTCCAAAAGGTAGTTTTCGTATAGAGAAGAATGGACAAGAAACTCCACCGTTACTCTTTTAAAATGTTTTACAATAGTTTGTACAGGTACGTATATTAGTTAAATGATTATATGTGAAGACAATGCACCTAGAATAAAATTACTATACTACAATAGGTAAAAAGAATTAAAAATGAAGCAACGACAGATAATTTAATGATGTGATAGATACATGGTCCTCACATATTTACAAACATTGTAAAAGTAGACGATTTTCCTAAAATTTTATAATTATTAAGGCAGTGTGTGAGGAAGTAATCACAGAATGTAAAATCAATGTCATATAACACAAAATAATATATTTTACAATTAAATTAGGAACTAGTTTGATTTTGTCTTGATTCTAAATTGCCCTATGAAGCAGGACCAGCATGTTTCCAAGCACTCTTATCTTGGGTATAATTCTCTTATTTGTAATATCCTTGTTTACAAAGTGTACTTTTAATAAGAGTTTAAAATTTTCTATCATTTAATTGCAGTGTGTCACAAGGTATTTTGTTATAACATTTAACACAGTACTCCATAAAAGATGTATGTACTTTAGATAATCTGAATAATTGTTGATCTAATTTATCTTTGTTTCTAGTATAAAAATTATGTCTATCAGTTATTTTATTAAAAAGATGTGCATTTTTCCTTACATACATAATATTTTCATAAATGAATTGGCAAGGTATCGTCACAATATTAATCCTTTTAAATAGTTCCCTCATAGATTTGCGGTGACATAGATTATAAATGGCTCTAACAGCCCTCTTTTGCAAAATAAAGACGGATTCAATGCCAGCAGCCCGACCACACAGTAAATTAAATCAGTAAATTCCTAAACCGGTCTCACCGTCCGATTTCCGACCAATTTCTATCCTCCCTTATCTCTCTAAATTTCTTGAGCACATTGTTCATCAGCAAGTTTCTACCTTTCTATCTTCGAATGACCTTCTTAGTCCTTTTCAATCTAGTTTTCGACCTGGTCATAGCACGGTAACGGCTCTTTTGAAGGTTACTGATGAAATCCGCTGGGCTATGGACCACAAATCTCTCACCTTGCTTGTTCTGCTGGATTTTAGTAGTGCCTTGAACTCTGTCGATTTCGATATCCTTCTAGAAATCCTTAAATCTTTCAATTTTTCTTCTTCTACTGTTGGTTGGTTTGACTCCTATCTTAAAGGCCGCTCGCAGCGAGTTCGTCTCGAAGAGTCTTCTTCTGACTGGTGTTCTCTTATCGCAGGTGTGCCTCAGGGTGGCGTTCTCTCTCCTCTTCTCTTTTCTATTTTCATTAACTTTGTCACCAGAGTCATTTCTTCCCACTTCCATCTCTATGCCGACGATCTGCAGCTTTACACACACTTTTTAAGACAAGATGCGGAAGCAGCGGTGTCTGCTATGAACAGTGACCTGAATCTGATTAGCGAGTGGTCGCGGTCTTTCGGATTGCAAATCAACCCTAAGAAATCCCAGGCCATGATTATTGGCGGGAGGTATATGCGGAATAAGCTCGATGTTGCGTCGCTGTCTTCACTCTGTTTGAATGGAGTTCAGATTGAATACGCAAATATTGTTAAAAACTTGGGGGTGACCATGGACTCCTACCTATCGTGGACTGCCCATGTTGGTCAAGTCAGTCGTAAAGTGCACTACACGTTCCATTCGCTGAAATGCCTCCAGAGCTTCTTGTCTTTGAGTACCAAAATCTCCCTTGCTCAAACTCTCATTCAGCCCAAAATAGACTACGCTGATGCCTGTTATTTGGATGCTACCGAGGAGATTTTAAATAAACTTGAACGTTTGCAAAACATCTGTATTCGTTTTGTTTTTAACCTCAAAAAGTATGATCACGTTTCCAACTTTCGCAAGATACTCAAATGGCTCCCTATTCGTCTTCGCAGGAACTCTCGGATATTGTGTCTGTTATTTAACATCCTTCACAAGCCTAAAACGCCATCCTATCTGCGGGAACGCTTTTCCTACGCCCGTCCCTCTGATGCACCTTGCAGGTCGCATCTTAGAAATCTCCTTAAATCCCCTCCCCACTCAACCGACTTCTACTCCTACTCCTTCAGTATGCACGCGGTTCGGTTATGGAATCCACTTCCGCCGGACATTAGGGACTGCCAAACTGTTGCGGTTTTTAAAAGAAGAGTGAAAGAACACTATCTTTCCACTTCGTCATAGTTGCATAATATGTATTTATTACTTTATAAAGTAATTTTATCTAAGTATTTTAGTGATATGTATTTTAGAAGTATGTATTTAAGTATATTCTTATGTTGTATGTTTATATTTAAATTAGTGTATAGATAAGTTTTATTTCATGTATTCTGTTTTCTCTTCTACTCTTACACACGTTGTCTACATCTCTATAACTACTTTCCTATCGCAGGTTTGCTGGAAGAGATTTCTATAGAAATAAGCATCACCTTTGTACGTATTTTCTGTTCCTTTCTTCTTATCTGAGTATACATATGTGTGTAAATAAACTGTTAAATAAATAAATAAAATGCCATACGACATAATGCTGTGGAAGTAGCTAAAATAGACTGCGCGGTTTCTACATATGTTAATTGTCTTATCTTTCTAATAGCATAAGCGGCCGAGCTTAGTCGCCCCGCAAAAGATGTTATATAAGGTCCCCATTGTAATTTCCCGTCTAGCGTGATTCCTAGGAAAACCATTTGATTAATAAATTCCAGTTTTTCTTTATTCAATATGAAGTCACATTCGCTACTTCTAACATTAGGTAATTTAAATCTAATGCATTTGGTTTTTTTTGGTACCAAATTATTTACCATAAACGAATCTTAGACTTGCAGAATAGAGCTATTTATGTTGTCAAGATTTTGTGACCCTCGGTTTATTTTAAAGATTAATGATGTGTCATCTGCAAATAACACCATCTTCGGTTGAATTTGAAATAATTGGGGTAAATCATTAATGTAAACTAAAAAGAGGAATGGACTCAATATTGAACCTCGAGGAACGCCCATTGCCATTGCAGACCCTAATGCATTTGGTTTTTTTTGGTACCAAATTATTTACCATAAACGAATCTTAGACTTGCAGAATAGAGCTATTTATGTTGTCAAGATTTTGTGACCCTCGGTTTATTTTAAAGATTAATTATGTGTCATCTGCAAATAACACCATCTTCGGTTGAATTTGAAATAATTGGGGTAAATCATTAATGTAAACTAAAAAGAGGAATGGACTCAATATCGAACCTTGAGGAACGCCCATTGCCATTGCAGACCCTAATGAGTTTACGCCGTTTACCTGAACTTTAACCTTTCTATCTTTCAGGTATGATTTAAGTAAATCAAGAATTGTATTCCTAATCCTATAGTACTCTAGTTTCAACAGAAGTGTCTAATGGTCTACACAATCGAACGCCTTCGAGAGGTCGCAAAAGATTCCAATGGCATCTTGTGCTTTTTCCCAGGCATTAAAAGTGTTCTTTATTAGGGTGACACCGCACAGAGGTGAAATATCACAAAAAGTTGAAAAAATGAATGTTATTGATACATTAAAAAAATACTTCTATCATGGTTATTAACTAAACAGGATTTGTAAATGAAATGCAAAAAAAAACATTTATTAATTTAATCATCATGGATGAAACATATTGCTTCGTAATTTAGATATAAATTACAATTCACTTCCATTGCACTTTTTTTAATATATTATATTGGTGCTTCGTAAGCTGCCCTTCAATAACAGTAGATAAGGCTTTATCAGGACAAAGTGTGGCATGGTTTTTATCCATTCTTGGAACAACGTCTTGAGAAACATCTTTTATTAATTTAGATTTTTCTGTCTCTCCACACTCTCTATATTTGAGTTGCGTGGCATACGCCAGTTCTGCGGGTGTCACTTGCTGTCGTAAATTTTCAGTTCTATGCCTTTTAGCTCGTTCACTTAATTCTTCAAAATCCTTAGAGGGTCGACCAACCGATATTTTTCTTTTCTGAGATTGCGGACGTTAAAAGAAACATATTGGTCAAACCAATTTTTATGCGCATTAAGACATCTTTCAAAATGTCTTTGATATTTCTCAAGTTTTGATTTATATTGATGTATTAGTTTTTGCAACAAACTTTTAGCATCACTTGAAATTTGAGTCTGTTTTAGAGCATTTTCCCAATTTTTTACAAAGAAATTGCATTTTTTCAGAGTCCTTTCTTGAAGTAGACTCTCTATAATACTCAATAAGAATACGTCTACTAATATAAATCTCTTCAGAGTTTGATCTTGGTAAAATAGAAAATAAATGTTTAATTATTAAAATTCTACCTTAGCACTAAAATTTATAAAGTTTGTTCAAGGTGCGCAAAAACGAGCATCTCATTGTAAGTGTTTATAAAAGAAGAATGTGTAATGCTCACTTTAAAGCACATTTGAGGGCTTGACTCCATTGGATATGGTACTTTTATTTTAAGAGAAGTTTGATCACACTTAAAATTGCGACCTCTTTTACAAAAAAATACAAAAAACCATAGAAATACAACTAAAATATAATGCTTTAACAGATAAAATAATAGTTCCTTACCTCCAGGAATAGAATCCATCATTAAAATACTTAAATCCACCGAACAACATAATAAAATTTACCGTTGAATTTTAAGAATAAATGATACAAAACACATCCGCTGCTTAACAAGTTAAACTTTGGACTGAGATACTACGTACACGGGATCAAGGGGGCGCAGGGTGCTTACGCAGGTAGCTAACCCGTTTTACTGAGAATGTTGTTTAAACAATAAAAACCAGTTAGCGTGCTATTTGTAAATTTTAGTTTTTGCCAACTTTTAGTGGTATTTTGCCTGTTTGCACCGGCGTCAGTGGTACAACGCCCTTTGGTGAAACCGTACTTTTGTTCATGAAAGATGGAATTTTTATTAAAGTGACGTAACATTTGATTGAGCATTTACTTTTCAAACACCTTATTGAGAACTGGCAGAATTGACACAGGCCTATAATTGTTGGGTTCTTTACTTCAACGGGTTTGAACAATGGAACTACTTTACTGTGTTTCATGAGATCCGGAAAGACTCCTTGGTCTATACTGGTGTTAAATATGTAAGCTAAATAGGGCGCAATGGTTTAGATCTACAGACTTTTATAGACATTCCCTAGAGATCTTCTGTTGATTTAATTTTAACAACTTTGAAAGCTTTTATAACAGCCTGGAGGTTTGTATGCTGAAACCTAAACATTCTGTTTAAGTAAAGCAGCAGAAAGTGCGGCTGAGGAATTTAAAGCTTCAGTAATTTTAAGGGGAATATTTGCAAAAAAGTTTTCAAATTCTTGAGTTATTAGTGCAGTCTCTAAATTAAATTCAGGATTTCGCTATTTTTTCCTACCTGTTTCATTATTTATAATTTGCCAGGTAGTTTTTATTTTATCATCAGCTGATTTTATTTTATTGCTAATATAAAGAATATTTTGAATTGAATATTTTGCAACATACTTATGAATGTTTGTATTATTCATATGTTGCTTTAGGCCATAAAGTTCAAGTAGTTATTCCCTGCTTTTACGAATGCCAGAAGTCACCCAATTACTAAATAAGAACTTTGCGTAAATACTTTTAGTTTTTAGTGGAAAAGTGTCATTAAATTGCGTGTTTAATACTGTAAAGAACTCGGCGTGGAACTCATTTGGGTCACCTATATTATTAAAACTCTGAACACATAATTTATTGGCCAAAGAATTATTTAATTTCTCTAAACTTTTACATGTAATAAACCCATATAATATATAAAATAAGTGAATGATGTGGTTGCCTGTAATTGGAAGCGCATGCTTGTATTTGTCCCTGTTTATGTTAACATGCATGTAATTAGGTAGCCTCTGTTGGCGACCCAATAAATAAAAAAATAAAAAGCCTTGATCAGCGGTCTTTGATGATGTACAGCTAGCTTTTGACCAGATCTTGCACAAAAAATAAACCTACTGACTAAAATGCAGGAAAACCTACTGAATATGGTTTCTGATCATCCGGGCGTCTTTAACCGACCAGTGCTTTTAGATTAAACGGGGGACGCACGATCAAGATTGTATTTAACTTACTTACGTACCGTGACATTTTAGTCGTCTTACACTTCATGTATCCATTGACTACTAAATATTCATTTAAAAAAACTATAATTATACACTGTAACATTTTAGTCGTCTTACTAAGGGCCACTTAATGTACCCGACATAAAATATCTCGAGGAGCAACTAAAAAAAATTATAATCTATCAAATTTTTTTCATGAATATTTAGTAGAACACGAATAAAATGTCACGGTACATAAGCAAGTTGAGAGTAACTATTTTAAGGTTGTTAGCTACTGACCTGTTTGTGGTTCCACTGAATTCCATTCCAAAGCTATTTTGAATGTTTTGTTTATATAATAAGGAGCCACTGGCCTTTTTGACGTCATCATAACTTATACCAGCATATTGAACCTGTACAAATTGCAAGAAGAACTATGTGTTTTGATAGTAGTGTAAAAAGTACTAATTATTGTGGTCATAAATTGGTATTTATGTTGTTTTAAGGTAATTAAAATAAAATTCAGGTATACCTTCACAGGGACTCCAGATCCGGATGCTTTAGGCGCTTCAACCCACGTGAGCGAAGCCAAGTCACCAAACTGGCTACATTGTAAGGACACGTTGTTGCTCACCGATGCAGAGTCTTCCAATGGTACGTAGTACTCTCCTCCCCATTTACCCTGATGAATAAATGAGAGTTGTTACATTAAATATGAAGTAATTTTATTTTTATAATATGTATTTCGATACAGTAAACAGACATATCAAAGACCCACTTACATTGTCCACTACATTGAACGCCAGGTCAATATCTGGCATCTTGTCGCTATAAAAACTATCGTTGTTTTCTTTGGCGACCATGATTAAATGGATCATGTTACGATTAGCTTCTCTACGCCAGCCGCTTACAAGTTTTTTAAGACCTGGCAGTGTAGGGTAAGGTGCAATAATCAGGAGTCGATGTCCCAAAGACAGGTTATTGCGCGTTCTAATGAGGAGTAGGATTTCAGAGTTGCTTCGGACTGTGACAGTTGTTGTAGGTACGGCCGCAGACGCACCCCACCGGACCAGCTGCAGTTGTGACTGCTGTTTGTTGCCATTGCTAACAATGGAGTGAACGGAAATCACACGGTAAAGTAACGAGGTGCGCGAGCGACCACCAAAAGCGAGGTCTTCCTTACTCGCCACAAACTGGTCTCTCTGTAGGAAACGATGCAGCAGCTGGCACATCTGTTGGATGGCCAAATAAGTTAAATTATAATGTAACACAAAACGCAAACAATGGATTACAAATTGAAAATAAAATATTTCAAACGTTATTAACTTACGTTATCGTTAGTGGACAGGCTATTAACCAACACCAGATCAGCACCTTTTAGGAAGTTGTTTTGTTTCGTCAACGCCGATTCACGGTTAATTTCATAGTATTTAACATTAACTCCAAAAATGTTTCTAATAGCATTATTTATTTCCGAGAAAATGGATCTTTTTCCCGGCTGGTTAACAAACCCAACGATATTTATGTTTGTTTTGTTCACATTTTCTGCTACTGTTTGTAGGAAAACTTGAAGTGATGACGATACCTGCATCAGATAAAAAAATGTACTATATTTTTATATCTGTCTTATTTGTTTTACACTTGATAACTGAAAGCTGTACTTACATCTATGTCCCATTGGAAATTAGGAACGAATTTTAAAGATTTTAACGTCAGTTTTCTGTTGCTCACTGGAGGCATATTTTCCAATTTAATATTGCTTATTGTAATACCTCCACACCTGGAATACAGAAATGATTTACCTTACTGACAGACAAACACAGTATCTTCGGCGGTAATAATAGACAGTAAATAATGTTTACCTGGTAATGTCAGAATTGTCTAATACCACCGCTTTCATCAGAACTTTGTAATCTGACACGAAAGAATGTTCTACAATATCTTGATGATATTTAACATTGATCTTCATACTCCTGATGTGCGAGACTAGTGATACTCCATCGTGTGGTTGTCGCAGCATGTTCAGCTGCAGCAAGCCGTCGATGAACGTGACCCAGTTGTCGCGCCACACCAGCGAAGCTTCGCTCAGAGATTTATTAGCACCCTCAATGCTAAGGAACTCACCACTGAAATAAATTACATTGTTCATCATTAAAGGAACACATTATGCAAGCTACTCTACCTATTTTTGTAATTTCTTTCTTTATTTCAAACTTACCTGTACGAGTAATCTCTATCTCTGAATAAATGATAAATATCTTCAGCCGTGAGGTCTATGCTCACTTTAGTTTCAGGTATTTCTTTTAATATTTTTAGTTTCGTATCTTCCACATCATCCAATGCGTTTATAAAACCTGTCGCGACTTTGGAGCCTTCATTGTGAATCTGTATTTAAAAAATATATCTTTGAAGTAAACATACTATAATGTACGAACTACATGAAGAATAGTGAGAGATCGTGTATTGTACTAAGTATAAGACGCCCTAAGGATAGGTGAGGTTGAGGTGAGAAAATGTAGGATTAAACTGAAAACTGAAATGGGTGGACAGTAAAAAGTTGATGATGTTGAAATAGTAGGCTTCTGTCTAGCGGAAATCTTAATACCTCAAAATACCCATTTCCTCTATGGAAAGCGACGTTAATACGAATCTGACGTTGATCGTGTATTATCGGTTGCGCATACAGATGCAGGTCACTGAACTTCACAGATATTTGTTTCTTCGGGCTTTCCATCGTCATAGCATATGTGTCCCACACAAGGGCTAGGGTGGCGGCAAACGGGTATACGTTGTGTCCTAAAGATGAAGATTGTTAGAACTATTCAACACGTAAGTATCTAAGTATGATTTATTGGGATAGCATTTCATAAATAAGCAGACAGGACGAGAACTCATCGTAAAGGCAACGTATTAAAACCAGTAGATATTGATCAGTGCATGCTTTAAATAGATCTGCTTCGCATATGAAATATACCGTTATTACTTTAATTTTGGTGGTTGAATGTGGAGTCTAACTTTGTGCTTAGTTTAAAATATTTTCGAACCTCATATTGGGTCTAGGAATTAAAGAAGCATGCAAATAGCGTGTTTATGTTACCTCTCATAGAGTGGCCTTGCAAGTAAGCATGTTCTGTATCTTGAACAGAAGTGATATAGTCAAGGGAAGCAGATGTTGTCCTATTGGCTGTAAGATACACTGGCAATGGCCTAAAACAGAAAAAATATATATTCGTAATGTGCAAATACGAGCTTGATATAGTAACTGTATAATTTTGTTCGAAAATGTGCGAAGAGTAACAAAAAGAAAGTACTTACCATTTTTCACCATGAGCCCATTGGACTAGATGCGACAGAAATGGCGTTCCTGTAGAAACTGGTAACTCAACTTTCGGATAGAGAACATGAACTTTAGGATTGTAACCCTCCATAAACAACCTGAAAATAATGGATATTTTGAAATAACACAAACATTCATATCACGCACGTATTTGTCGAAGGGGCAGCGGTGTATAGTACGTGTTAGCGAAAGTTTTTGAGTTGATGAAACGATCCTCCACGCGAGTTAATCTGCGGCCAAAAGCTGATTATTGTTTAAAAGATTTATATTAAAATTCTATTTTGACTATGCTTATCATTCTACTTACTTGCCGATACCTTCGAGCAGCAAGAATGTATTGTCAGCATGCTTCCTCCTGGTCAGTGCGATGTTTATGCAGTTGCTAGGTAACGATCGCTTGAGGATAGCCTGCAGCAGCCCGTGCGGCGCCACCTCCACCAGCACTGCGTTGTTAGGTATCAGCTTCAACGTCTCCTCGAACAACACTGGGCTCTGTGAAAATGTATATAATGTGAAAATTGTTAGGAACTTTCCGTAGACTCTTCGTAATGTTTCCAATAAAATCCATCTGAGTGAGTTACCTGTATTTGTCCACATATTTGGCGAATATGTATAAGTATGTATAAGTCCGTAATCTGGAAGGTTCTGGCTCGGAAATGTGTTTTTAGAGTTTTAGTAGCTACTTGCACTGAAACATCAATACTTACCAGCAGGTTGTTGGTGTGATATTCAGCCGAACAGAGCTTTGCAGTCGGATTTTCCCACTTCTCTTCCGGTACAGAAGTTGAAAGCCAACGCTCGGTTCTTGGTTTCGGATCCTTGATCACCTCCGATAGATACTTGAGTAGCTGAGGTCCTGCATTTTAACTTAAACATTAAATCAATGCTCTTCTCTTTTTTATTTCAAACTAGCTGTGCCCCGCGGTTGCGATTTCACCCGCATAATCTTGATCTCGTGGGAATATCGGGATAAAAAGTATCCTATGTCCTATTTCAGGTCATGGTCTACCAGTGTGTCATTCAAATCTGTTTAGCCGTTTTAGCGTGAAAGCGTAACAAACAAACAAATAAACAAACTCACTTTCGCATATATAATATTAGTTAGGATTATATAATTATACGTTATATTATATATTAGTCAGGATAATCTTGCTTGCCAAACCTTGGAAAGTATTGGATTCAATTATGTAATACCGATATCATATTTATTTGTATTTGCAAATAAATGATTCTGATTCTAATTAACAGACGGTATCAGATGGATGACAAAGGACCAAATCCACCTTCAAATGTACCGTAAACTTAAATGGAAGCAAAATATAATGCGTCGGTATTAATAAATCTAGATAATACGTAGTATAGAAACTCACCGGCATCAGCAATATAACGCGAGTGGTAGGCGATGTTGGAGCATGGTACTTCCTTAGCGAAAACACTCTTAGCAGTCAGCTTTGCGACGAACTCCTTCATGACTTCAGCGGGTCCCGAAATTGTACTAGATTCTGGCCCGTTGTGACAAGCAACTTGGATTTCAGGTGGACATAATGGTAAAATCTGAAAAATAATAACACTATTAATACACATACCTACTGCTTGAAGTGTTCAATAGATGAGTATATGTTCATCATTCGACTGTAGATCTGCTGTACTCTAGTAGCCTGTAGCTGTTCCAACTACTCAGCTAAAAATACATTCTACAAGTCCCTGTGTAATGTCTATAAAAATATATCACAAACAACCTGAGTTAATAAAAACGATAGACATAATTAATATAATTATTATTTATAAAAAAAAACTAAAACAATTTTAATAAGAAAATTTTATTATAGTATATATGAATATTTAAACGACAAAATACCAGTGCTAACATAATTATCTAATATGTATTAGTGCAGTAAACTATTATATTGTATATTTTTCAAAGCTTCCTCTCTTCTACTATTTTGCTGTGCCCGACAGGGTCCATAATGATCACATATAATTTTAAGTTACCACCTAAGTACGGGAGAGCAGTGGTGGCCCAGTGGTAACGGCCGCGACTTACGAGTTGTAGGTAGTAGGTTCGAACCCAGACAGGCGCTTTACTTTGTGTAAATTATTTCATCACCACTGCTCTCAAAACGGTGAAAAAAAACATCGTGAGGAAACCGGCATGTCCTAGAATAAAAAAATCGAAGACATGTGACATCTACCAACCCGCACTGGGCCGGCGTGGTGGATTACGGCCCACCCAGCAGTGGGAACATTTATAGGCTGATGATGGTGATGATGATGACTTAAGTACACATTATGGAACGCAAATAAAGTATTGATATCATATTGAGATATTATATAGCTAGCCGATCAGATGACTTTAATTAAATTACCTGTTGATATCCTAGACCAATGGCAGCCATGGATCCACGAATGAATTTAGTCTCCAGGGACACGCGCCCGCGACTGTAAGCTGACAGTATCATCTCCTCTGCCGTCAAACAACCGTCAGCGTACGCGCATCCCAACTCTCCTACACTGTGACCTGTTCGATATTGTTGTTATTAGTATTTCTTTTATTCAATTCTATCACATAGCCCGCTTTCCACTTGTGTTTCCACTACCAAATGAGGCCAGTTCTAAACTTCTATTTTTATATAGTCTTTTTCATTTCTTACCTATGATTCCATCTGGTACAAGTCCAAGTTCGTTAAGAATGTCAGTGAGACCGATTTGTACAGCGGCTATTCCGATGAACGAATGTAAAATGTCGTCAAAGGTGTTTTCATCCGGTGACGTTATTATATCAACAATATTGAGTCCCTTTGGTTCTAAAATTTTGTGGCAGCTGCAATTAATACATATAAATGGTTAGAATGTTTCAAGTTTCATATCCACTGTGATTCTTTTACTTAAGATATGTGAGTACCGTTGTATAGCAGCAGCAAAAACCGGTATGCGCATGAGTTGCGCGCCCATACCAGCCCACTGTGAGCCCATCCCACTGTACACGAACCACAGTGGCCGCCGGGCATCGTCGAAGTACTCAGACTTCTCAGATAGACATATGGTCTTCTGTTCTTCGTCCGTCTCTAAAAACAATATTTAGGTATGAAGATTGTGTATATTTGACTAGTTTGCATTACTTTGGTGGTTATAATAGTCTGTCCCACTGCTTTCTCTGCTACATTTTATTGCCGTATCAAACCTGTCTTTAGGAATAAGTGAATTGCGTCCCGCCATCTCTTTCTAACTCTGAAGCTCTGTCACTTTTAGCACTTTGGAGTTACGTTCGCCCATAGTACTTCCGGCATTTACATTTAAGATGATAGCACTTTAGCCACTTCTACGAATATAAATCCGAATACAAATTGATTAATAATAATGTTTACGTAGAATGACGAATCCTCTGCCCAAATGTCCTGCAATATTTGCCTGGTGTATGTTGTGCAACAGCCTCAACTGTTCAGGATCTATGGGGTTTGCTTTTAAATCGCTAAGACAATGAGTCACTGCTGCTTCATGTCTTGCCGAAATAGTCACTAGGTGAGCAATGTTCGACTTGTAGCGGTTGGGGTCCTGAAAGGTAAATTCATTGTGGTTATGAAAGACTTGTCTTTCTTTCCATTATTTATTTAAAGTAACGCTAAAGTGAGTAATGCTAAAGTGTTAAATATTAATATGTATGGCTATAAGAATAGAAGAAAACAAAGGAAAGTTGGGTGTATCTGTATTGTATGAAAGGGGATTTGGGCTGAATGGGTCTGAATGCTGAGATGACGTCTGATAGAAGTGTAGCTATGAAAGAGTGAAGAAACATTGCGTAGCCACAAATAAAATGGGATAACGCCTGATGGATGCTGAAGGTAGGTAATGTTTTTGCCTTTGGTTTATAGTGTCCATGCAGCAGCACGTGTGAATTGACACCAGTGACGGACATGCCGTTGACGGCCACGTAAGAGCGGCCGAAGGTCTGGTGCTCGGTGACGATGCGCATGCGCCCCTCGCGCAGAGCAACCACGTCCTGTCGCGGATTGTGGCAGTGCATGTTGGCAGCTATTTGACCAGTGTGGTAGGCAAGTAATACCTGCGAGAGAGATGCAAAGAGTGCTGTAACTTTTAATGATACATTACAATGATCGTACTTTTATTTTTTATGCACCTATTGCTGTAGCAATAAACCATTTTTTCTTTCTTTCTTTATTTCGCTTTGAAAAAAAACCGTCTTCAAGTAACATCATGATGAACAGTTCATAACTTAGTATAGCGGTGTAATAAACAACCGGCCAAGTGCGGGTCAGATCACGCACAATGAAGGGTTATGTAGTGCGAATGAATTTATCTCAAGAACAAACTTAACATTGTAGTTTAAAAACATGTTCTCACATACATCATTATACGTCACGGTCAATTATTCAACTACAAATGTAAGTTTGTAATCGCTAAAATATAATATTATTGTGTATGATAAAACTACAAATTAACGATCTTCGAAACTTTTTCCTTTACTTGTGCCGCAAGATCTTGCTTCTTGTCAAATTTCATCATTCTAGGTCAACGGGAAGTCCCTATAGGTTTTGATTATTTGAGAGGATCAAAATATGTTAGAGCTCCAAAGGACTATAGATTTGATCTTAAAATCTACCTCCACACGATCCTGAGAAAAGGATTTTGACAGACTGACAGACAGACAGACGGACAACGAAGTGATCCTATAAGGGTTCCGTTTTTTCCTTTTGAGGTACGGAACCCTAAAAAGCAGCGTTTATTAAAACTTATTCTAATTTAGTACATGATAAAGTGTTTCAGAATACTACATATAATTCTGAACAGAAACGTGTCACTCTTGTTTAAGATATTGTTCCCCAAGAATAATAAAGTCTTCTGAGCTTACCTTTGTAATAGCAGTGATACCAGACGCAGCTTCATTGTAACCAATGTTGGACATAACACTGCCCACCAGGAGAGGGTCACGTTTGTCATTACAGAACACCTCCTCTATAGTTTCCAACTCCACCTTGTCAGCCTCTGGTACAGCTGTCAAATTAATTATTTCGGTTATTCTCTAGGTCTGTTTTTCAATTGGTCAATAATAATTAACATATGTTTTTTTAATACAGATTAATAAGGGGCTAAATTAAATCCAGCTGCCCTAACATTATTCTTTTATGTTCATAATTTGCTCCTGTGAAAAATTTAACATTCTTCTAATGGTCTACTTTAACACAACTTTCCTTTTCTCACTTTGACTCAATGGTGTGTGATCTAGGAGCGTCAATTTTATTGTTATTTATATTTAAGTTATGTGTTAGTACTTACCACAGCGAAGCAAAAGGATTATGTAAGGATTGTAGATGATGGCGTTCTGTAGTTTCTGCCCCCATGGAAACAAGGTGTTAGTTTATGTATGAAAGGTCTATTTATAACCTTGTTTCTAATTGATATTATTTCCACTTAAACAAACATCAACTTTCTGCTAGTGTGAACAAAATTTTTTTTAGACTGACTAGTGCTGTAGAAAAAGTCATAAAAAAATAAATGAAGTTGTAGTGCCAAATGAACCTGACGTGTAGGCATTACAGTTATTTTTCCTAATTTGTTTACAAGTTTGGCAAATAAATTGCGAACGCAGATTATGTATGTTTATGTACTTACCACAGCCACATGCTTCTACATATTCAACGGCCTGTGCCGGGATTCTTGCTTCCTCGTAGAAATTTTTAATGAAGCTAACTGTTTTACCGAAGTCTCTGAGGAATCCAAATTGAGGACCCATTTCTCCAGCCAATATACACGTAAACTCTGATTTAACGTGCAATACATCGGCGTAGATTCTGCAAATTGTTATAACAATGTTGTTGTTTATAATATGACTAAAAATAAACCATATATTATCCAAAGCAAGCAATATCTACCTTAAAGCGTTTTTCGCTTTTTGCAGGAACAAAACGCTGATAGCTTCAGATTTAGCACATCCATCAGCATGTTCATCGAATGATTTAGTTTTACCATCCTGGCAAAGGTTCAAAAGCCTGTAACCAGAATATAATTAATCATTATTGAAACACCATTTCTATGTTCATATGTGTTTGAAAACGAATGTTGTTCGAATGTTGAAATTAATCTTTGGACAGACTTAAAAACACTGCAGAACTTGATAACGTAAGTAAAAGAGATATGAATTTCTATTTCCACGTAGTAAAAACTGCAGGGCTCTACGCGATAGCTGGGTGAATAAATAAGGTAACATTGAAGATGACTAGACGGTTCTATAAGAAGGATAGAGAAACAATGTTATATCGGCACAGCGGAAAATCGACAACCTCCAGTAAGAAGTTAGGATAAGTTAGAGGCAGTCTGTTCAGAACTATTTAAAGGAATGAAAGGTGACATTATTATCATTATCTTTCTCCTTTCTTTCAATTCATCCAAAGGATGTCAGTAAAAGATCGCTTAGGAAAATCAGACCATTTTATGTTCCTTCAATTCTTCTTCGTCGTTCCCTCAATGCTGAGGATCGCGACCACATACGAGACGTCTCCAATGCGGTCTTCTGCAGTGTGGACCGCTTGGTAAATGCTGCCTCCAACAGCCTTCTTGATCGCGTCTGACCATGTTGCCGGTGCTCTGCCTTGAGCGCGTTGTCCTTCCACCCAGCCCAGTAACATAAGCCTTTAAAGACCATGTTAAGGTGAACGCATAATATGTCCGAAAAAGCTGAGGGCACGCTCCTGGCATATTATAGATAGCCGCTTGGTGATGTTGAGTTCCTCCAGTATGCAACGCCTCACTTTGAAATGGGCAACTAGCTTCATTTTTCTGACTGACCGACCCCTTGACAATTCAAAAGTACCTGTAATTGGTTTATTTGAAATAAATGCTTTGAGTTTTGAGTTTTTTTTTATGGATTCATTCGTTCTCATGGCGGTGCATGGTATACGAAGTACCCTCCACCAACATCATATCTCAAAAGCATTGATCTTAGTGCTTTTGCGGCTTTTAATGCACCACGTTTCAGCGCCATACAAAAAGATGGAAAAATCTAGAGCATGGGTCAGTCGTATTTTGGTGTTCCAACGAATGCCACGGTTCCTCAAAAATTTTCCCGGCTGCCCTCATTCGTGATCAAAGACCCAAGGTATACGAACGATGGATATCAGGCGCATCCGTCATACCCTTCCACACCTTGAGCATAACGCCTACCTGACCACATGCCCTTCTGGTCTCCAGCGTATGATATCCCAAACACCCTAAGAGGAACTTGGTAGGATAGAGGTAGGAATAGTAACCGAGAGTTCTTCTGTAAAGAAAACGCAGGAATGTTTTTTGAACTTTTTCTAGAAGAAGTCCATACTTTGATTCGTGCGGATTCCATACAGAAGAACTAGCTTCTAGCTTGGTTCGGACAAGTGTGCTCTATAAAAGCCTTTTATAGCATAATGCTCGTTGCGAAAATCGCGGGCATTTCGGAGGACAAACCCTAGCCTTTTAAAAGATTTTTTGGCAACTGTAGAAATGTGATCATGAAAAGTAAGCTTCTGGTCAAATGTGACACCCAATTCCTTCATGTTCGTTGATCTAGTTATTTTAGTACCATTCATGTTGTATTCAAAATCAATCGGGTGTCGTATTCGACCAAAGGTCATTACATAACATTTGGAAGAATTGAACTCCATTTTATTTTGAACTCCCCATTCATGTATGGCGTTTATATCGTTTTGCATAGCTTCGTAATCCGATACGGTGTTGACAGCAATATAAAGTTTAAGGATATCTGCGTAAAGGAGACACTCAGCAAATTTTGCAACAGCTGGTAAGTCATTTACCATGAGTAGAAATAGCAGAGGCCCGAGCATTGACCGTTGACTTACACCAGAGCGTGTATGGTAGGGACGAGATACGTAGATACCCAACCTTACAAACTGCTGGCGGTCCCGGAGATAGTCAGCTAAAAGTCGAAGTAAGTTTATTTAATAAATAAATGAATAATAAACACGTATATGTAGGTTTTTGTTTCCTGATAGTACCTTCCGTAGTGAACGGCCGATTGTGGGTGCAGACACAGGTAGGCGCCTCCAACGATGGCTGCCTCACATTCGCCTCGACTTATAGCGAGGTATGCCTGCTCCAGCGCCACGGTGGAACTGCAACACGCCAGGTCGATCGACATCGAAGGACCCTTCGCGTTCAGCCAGTAGGAAATGCGATTGGCGAACATAGTTTTACTGCACCTGATTTACAAAACAACAACAGTTTACATTAAATTCATGGATTTATTTGTGTTTAATGAAGGTATACGTACTCGAGTATCTGTAATTGTAGCTTTGTAGCTATAATCGTTGCTTAGTAGCTGTTAATAGTTATTTATGCAACTGTTGTATAATTAGGGATATTAAAACACGAATGTGGGTTTATCACACGAGGCGAAGTCGAGTGTGATAATAGTATCACATGAGTGTTTTAATACCTAATTATGTACAATTGCATACAAGATAGTAGATAAAGTCTACACCCATGATATAAATCCTCTATAAAAGGTTCTGAAACCATAGGGTGTTGTACAGTATTGTAAGAACTCTATGTAAATTCATCAAACTATGTACCTTTAGGTAATAATAGCATTATTCATTGTAATAATTATTATTTTTAAATTACGGCACTGTGGTAGTGAAACGCGCGAGCATGACAATGTTCTTTTTTTTAATTCATAAAGATACCATGAATTGAGTAGTGAGAATGTGGCTGTTTGATGAGTAAGGAAGGGATCGAAAAAGCAAAGGAGTTGCATAATGAAATTTAGTACAACATTATGACACTCGTTTGGATGATATTATGGATACTATGACACTGGTTGTTTTAATGTTGGCAATAAGCTAACTGTTTCAGAAACTATTATAGAGGATTTATAGCATGGGTGTAAATAAAATAACATAACATCACGCCTTGTTTCCTCGAAGGGTGCACCTATAGTACACCCACATTTCGCCAATTATGTCTAAGTCCCATGTATTAGGGGGCGATCCTATTGCCATGAACTATTCACAAATCCAGACTCCGGGCTACTCCTGAGAAATTCCTGTTGGAACTCCATAACACTTTGCCCGACCTGGGAATCGAACCCAGGACCTCATGCTCAACAGTAGCGCTTGCGACCACTAGACCAACGACGTAGTAGCTGTTGAAGAAGTTATAAACGATGCTTGAGCCGATTCCAGATGTTACTACGAAGACACAGTAGTTATCGAAGCAATGTGTGCCGAAGCTTCGTATGTTTTGCTCGCTAAAATGTTATCGCGCTAATGCAGTGGTCACATTTGCGGCTTCATAATTTTAACGAATTATCGTACAATATAGATGGCTCTAAATTATTTCAACAGAGCGTCTACGCAGTCCGGAGGCAACAGTCAAAATTAATAACGGTAGTCCGGCCACGCGCCACGCTAATTAGCGCGCTAAAACCCTTTGATGTACCCGGGCGATTAGTGCTGCACAGCCCGAACTATCGCGACGATAGCCGATAATGGTTGGTCACATCTGCATGTATCGTATCACTGCGAAGCTTTGTCACAATAGACGCAGATGCGGCCCCAGCATAACAGTAACCTTAGCGTGTCACCATAGCAGCAATCGTAGCGCGTAGCATATATTATTGATAATCAAATCTTTCGTGATCTGATATAGAACGATTTCTTTTGACATCGGTACTAATTCCCATAAAGAAATATTGAAAAAAAAAATCAACAAGTTTTATTTTAATAATTTAAAATCTTGACTTACCCAGCGATACCGAATCCAGTTCTAGAACTCAAATCATAGAAGCAAGCCTTTTCAGTTTCAGAGAAACAAGTGCCAATATACACGCCGACCTTCTTACCGGAAAGTTCTTCCGGATTTACACCTAGAAAAAAAAATTGGTTGCCTGTAAAGTCGGTATACGGGCGAAAGTTTTACGTGACAACGACGAAGGGACGCGTGCCTTTCACTTTTTATGTCTGTCTCTCTCGCTCTTAGGCGGGCTAACCATGCCCGAGTGGAAGGGACGCGTGCCTCTCACTCGCTCTCATTGTGAGCGCATAACGTGAGCGGAGCGTAACGCAGTTTCTTGAAGTGTCACCCGGCAAACCAATTTATAAGACGTTGTTACGTCAAAAAAATGGGTAGTTTGATTTGCAAGCATAGGATGGGGATTAGGGAAAATATATATTTCGATTTTGAATAGAAACAAAATGTTATGTAAGCGAAATACGGAAGTCAAGTATAAGTAGACACAATTATCAAAAAGTGGGTTAAATAGTCAACTACTTCGCACTTTCCTAAACCGCTGGTACTAAAAGCATGAAATATTTTTTAATGCCAACTTTAGAGGGTTTATCCTAAAAGTTGGCAACGTCGTAAATAGCTGTCAAATATTTACCTGTTTTGATTAATTTGGCAACATTACTGTATGGAATTAAGAAATGTGGCTAACTAGGGAACTAAAATATTGATTATGAAATGCAATAATTATTATCGTAACACCGAATGTTTAGTTTTATAATTATGTAAAAAAAGTATTTGGAAACTTTCTAAGTGCCTTTTTTACACCAAAGACGGTTACAAGGTTACAACATCAAATTCAGAGTTATAATAAAATTGCAATTCATTATTAAGGGCGCGTTTGCAAATTGGACCTATTTTCGGTAAATTTTGTGACAAAACTGAACCGAATCAAATATACTACATATAGACTGGTTCTTCATCTTCAAAGGTAAGTAATTTTTTTGTTCAAAATAATAGTTTTTTATATTGTAAAAACGATTTTCCGTTGCCATTTTCCACAAAATTAACAAAACCGGGTTGAGTTTCGGTACATATTTTGTTCTATAATCATCCTAATTTAGGATTTCTGAAAATTCTATAAATTGGTACACATATTCAATTCTAAAGATAGGAAAAAATTAAGTGGTAATAATTGTTCGTCATCATAACTTCGTCCTTATGGACGAAGGTTTTGTCTGTGCAATTATTTGCACAGACAAAATCTTCGGTTTCCCCAAAGAGGTCACCAAACCGCAACCAGGCTACGGACGCTAGTAAATCTACATCGGAAAGTAGCGTTCGTGGAGTTCCTTACTCTGCTATACCTCCCTGCGGTCGTTAGTGTCAAGCAGTCCAGGCTTGCGCCAGTTCTTTTTACGACCCTTGTCCACCGCGACTACATCTCGATGCATCCCCACGTCGGCTTCTAGGAAATAATCCCTGAAACTGCATATCTCGCGATTGTGGAGGGTCTTAGCATTTAAAAAGCCTCGATCTCCATCCACACTTTCGCGGGATATACAGTCTCATCACCGACGACCGTGGGTTATGCATTCGATATGCAGTCAGCAGCGTACGGACCTTCCTATTCAGGGCATCGAGTTCGGTCTGAGTGCATTTGAGTATGCCGAAAGAGTACATTAAAACCAGCATGACGCAACCTTGTTTCCGCCTGATAGAAGACTATTAAATACTTTCATCAGGTGGCCAAAGAAACGCAAGCTCCCTCCCTCATGATATCCTTCAACGATAGCTTCATGTCAGTAACATTGATGCCCAACGCTTCCGACATACCCAAATACTTATAGGTTTCGGATGCGGAGAGGGCTCTCTCAAAGGTTTAGAGAATCCGAGAGTTGGATTCCCATAGATTCCACATCAAATTCCACCACATTTGTCCACATCAAATTCCATCCTGATGGCGCTACTGAAAGTTTTAGTTACTTTCAGTAGCTCCATCAGTTGCAAATTGTTGGGGGCAAAGAATTTTAGGTCAACCATGTCGAGGAGGTGAGATGTAACATTATTATTTTTATTTTTTACGTCTTTGACATTTCTCGGGACATTTTTGGGGACCCTAGGTCCCAGACTTTGGCAGACGTACGAAAGGCCGAAGCCAACTCGCACAGGCCCCGTAGACGTTTTTAATTAAATGAGGTAGCAACTGACGATTATCCTTGTTCGCACTATGCAAATTAACGCAGCCAAGGACAACCCTCAGTTGGTGTAGGACTATTGCAAGATATGGAAACAAAGATATTGGACTATGGGTTTGGGTGGCTAAAGTGGACTGGTCACCTGGGACTATGGAAAGACTATGACCCCTGCCTGATCAATGTTTTATATGTACATGGATAAAATGGCAGGGCGTGACCTACACACTCAATAATGGGCCCCCAAAAACTGTTGCTAGCACATAGTGACGTAGCAACAAGGGGGCCACATATCCTGAGTTGCTAGAGGAGTGGAGAAGTATTACATGGCTTTCCGAACAACCCCAGAGCCCAGAAGATGGTCAAGATCCCTGCGAGCACTTACTGGAATACTTCCTTCCTCCGAGCACGTTTACTCTTACGAATCTCCACTCAAGCCGGCCAATTAAGGCAAGAATGAGGGGGGAGCTCCATTTCTCGTCAGTGTTCATTCCAGCCGGCCAATAAAGGCAAGCCAGAGGTGAGGAACAAGACTTCTCCAGGGAGATAGGGGTCCGTGGGGTTGCTACTACCCAACAGCTCGCCACTTTGGTCTGGCTCCTGATCCCGGACCTGTTCCGGCAAAGTAAACTCTACCGGCACAGACCTAGAGTTCGGAGCACGCAAGCCCCACCACGACGTCAACGTGGAGATACGGCGATGGGTTTATTAATATTATTATACACAGTATTCACAGAATCGTTTGAAGTGGTGGTGCTTGGGGGAGGCCTGTGTCCAGCAGTGGGCGTTTTTCGGCTGAAATGATGATGATAATCAGCAGTAAATAGCACCCTGATGGTATGTGATGCCTTATGGATATCTGTAATTACAACGGCATTTATACCCAATACTCCTAAAATCCTACTTTTGACTAATAATTACAAATACGAAATCAGGGTTTGTTTGTTTGTCCTTTGTTCACTCTTGTTCGCTTTAGGACAGATTCGCTTTATTAATACCTATAAGATACTTATAATTAATCATTTTAGTAAGAGTGCTCCAAGGATCTTATGGCACCAAAATGACATTGACAGAAGGTGTTGGTAATATATTTGTGGAATTGTCACAGAAATTGTATTAACAAAACAAGATGGGAGCGTTAGTTGCAATTTTGGCTAGACGCCAAAAGAACCTCTAAGCTTTATAGGTTGTAAACTAACCTGCATCATAGATGGCCTGGTATGCCTGCTCCAAGATCTTGCGGGCCATGGGGTCCATGCAATTTGCGAGTCGGTAGTGCACCTTGAAGAACTGTGCATCAAAGTAGCTGAGACCTGGAACGGTACCCGCATTCTGCACCACTTCTGGATGGTTGTTCTTGAACCGGAGCGCTGCCTCTGATATCGGGTTAATCTGCGTTGCATCAAAAACATATTAAAAAAATTGTTTAAGGCCTCTTAATACATGGGACTTAAACATAACTTGCGAATTATACATACATAGGTGTAGGTTTACACTTACTAGTGCTACATATTCCTTTAGGGAAGTAGTATTATGTGATGTTATGTTATGTTTCAATATTATGAAATAAGTCTGTAAATATGAAATGTATAATGGGCCTGCGGCCTGGACCTGCTAGAGTTGCTAGGTACAATAAAGTGGTCGCAAAAAATAATAAATATAACATATTGTCATCACAAACAGAAAATGTGCAGAAAATCTATCGTTAATAGCGAACGACTGTGCTGTTGCTCAACAGTGAGTCAGTGCCAACATAAAAAAATTACTTCTGTTATCAAACAAACAAGCAATCATTTCTCACAACAGTTGGACCCTGTTAAGCAGAATAGATCCAACCAACATTTTGTTAGTTTTGAGTAAATGCGATTTGAAGTTTAGAAGTGTAAATAAAAGTATCAGGCCAAGTTATAATCAACTGGTAGTTTTTGTTAGGGCAATGTCATCAGACCATCAGGATCTTTTGTGCAAATATAAAACTTGATTTGTTGATTCTCGTCATGTACGTAACTCAATTTCATCAAAATTGTTGGTTAGATCTATTCTGCTTAACAGGGTCTAGTTGTGTAATAATAATGTAACGTTAAAAAGGTTTACCTTATTGTACAAAATGTTAGACAAATCCTTCACACTGTGGGAGTCCGGGTAGAGTCCCGACATGCCGGCGATGACGGTTCTCTCGCCATCCAGTCTCGGCGCGGCCGGGATCTCCTCGCGTGTCGCATGCTCCTGCGGGGTCGGCGTCATCGTGTGGACCGTTTGTGTTACTGTATCTTAAAGGTTATTGTCGAATATTAGTTGTTATTAGCGTAATGATCGCCAACCCGTCTTTAGTAAGCCTGGTGATCATTGCTCGTGCCTTCTCTGTGTGAGAAGAGGACTTTGCCCTGAACTGGGACAATAATAGGCTGGTAATCTTTTACGCCTCCTAGCTAGTTAGAATGACATCATTAAAAAAATGACAGACTGGAAGCGACGGAAAAAAGGATGTTGTAGCACAGCTTGAGGCCCCGTTCACACAGTAAACCTAACTGATCGTACGATATTTTAAGATAAAAAGTCGGGATTCCAATATATATCAACTTCCAGCTGTTCATAAATATACATAAACAAATTGATAATGATCCCAAAATTATGATTATTGCCGTGTGTACTGAGCCTAAGAGAGGCCTTTGTTAGGCAGTAGACTGCAATAAGCTTAAGTTGATTGAAATATTAGTTGTTGTATTAGGTACTAAATACACTGTGACACGTTTTTTTTTTCTCTTTCTTCACTCTAGCTACAAAATAATATATTTAGTCGACGTTCGCATGGACGTAATAAAATCGCGGCGGGATTTTTTCGTACCTACGTTGAATTCTCAACGCTCGGTTTAACACCGCAACGCACGCTTGGTTTAGTCGGCAACTTGTTACGCGGCTGAACGCTTAGTGACACCCGGAGGCTTTTTTATTGCATCCTAAGTAATTAGTGTACCGTGTCCTAAAGCTGGATGTAGGCTTCTGTTAATAGGCAGGTCAAGCGCCAGACTGCTTTTTAAAGAAGCTAGTATGGCAGTCCCCAACTGACTACAAACTCACAGTATCACATTGGGCCTTCCTTTCCTATTGATTTCACAATTATACTTATACCGTTACACTTGTAACAAACGTCACTGCTTTTTTTACACGCTTTTTTATTGAGGAACAACGGACAATGGGCACAATTTTCAGTTTGAAACACAGCCACCACGCAATATTCGGTAAATATGAAGATATCCATAAACCATTCCCGTAACAATACTGTGAACTACACTGGCCTTCAAAACTTAGTACGACACTTTTTAAAATTTCACTTTCTCCAAAACTATAGAAGTCAGAGTTTTGAAATAAAATAGGTACGTCTTAAAGCAAATTTCATCAACTTTTTGGAAATTATAGAAAACCTAAAATTATAGAATTATTGAAAAACGTTACTAATGTATAATAACATTAGTAACGTTTTAAAAAATATTAAAACCAAATGTCAGCCATTTTTAACTTACTGGCAATTACAAATGATATTGCCTCCTGGGGCTCTGATTACAGCTTCGAGCCTGTTTGGCTTACTGAAGACGAGGTTTCGGAGGCGATGTTGGAGAACAGTAGGGCTTGTTTTAGGGCCTTGAGGGTGATAGGAGATGGTCCGTGGCTTCTGGCCAGCCTTCCGAACTCATCCCAGGCGTGCTCTATCGGGTTGAGATCAGGACTTCGTGATGACTGAGCCATCAAGTTGATACCAACCTCCTGAATGTACTCTTGTTCGACCCGAGCGGGCGTTATCCTACATTAGTACCGACCCATTACCCATATTTACAAAATATAGCTCTACATACTCATTACGGATCTCTTGATCATGTCTTTCCCCAGTAAGTGTGCCATTTTCTATGGCCACTAGCTCTGTACAACCTTCTGAAGAGATGCCAGCCCATACACGTACAGAACCTCCACCGCATTGGACTCTTTTTGTGAAGCAGGCTTGAATGTGTCGCTCACTAGGTCGCCTATACACTCTTCGCCGTCTATCGGAAGTGAATAGTGAGAATCGAGACTCAACAGTGAACTTTAAATTTCTTGTAAGTTATTGCAATTTCAAAAGTGTGGTACTAAGTTTTGAAAGACAGTGTATGATATTTTATGTAATTATTATGTATGTAACCGATTTAATCAGCAAAAGCTCACCTAATATAGATATTTATTTTTAAACGGTACACTTCAGACACACAATGCAGTATTATGCGCAGTTCTGTAACAATTAGGCGTATATATAAAGTGTTTATTGTATGTTAATATATGTTTTAATGATGTCCGATAGTGTATAAATTAACATCATTACAAATTTGTTTGTGTCTTGACATATTACATTTAACAGCGGAATTTGAATGCACAAGTGCGCATTGAAATTCTGATTTGTATCTAGTAATTTAGACGTAAGTATACAGGGTGAAAAAAAAAAAGATTGAGGATAGTATCTACGTTAACCGTTCAAGGCCGGCGGGTGGTCCGCGCCGTGACAGATTTACGGCCGCACTTGAAAATAATATATAATATTGATAACTATTACTCCCTTTTCCATAAAACAAGTACATACTTACTTTTACTTACTGATTTTAATTACTTCTTTCAACTATTTTTCAGGAGTCGCTTGCTTCTGCCGGGAAAAATAGCAACACAAATGCATAGAAACGGCATTCGGTATCTTTTGCCATTGACTTTTTAATTCAGAACTCGGTAACAAACATTGTGTTTTAATTTATATACCACGAGATCTTCAATTGAATGCGATTTCA
The DNA here is from genome assembly GCA_963680765.1 of Agrochola lychnidis. Taxonomy (NCBI): domain Eukaryota; kingdom Metazoa; phylum Arthropoda; class Insecta; order Lepidoptera; family Noctuidae; genus Agrochola; species Agrochola lychnidis. The sequence goes on along the minus strand of OY796868.1, from coordinate 6,525,318 downwards.
AGGCATAATACTGTTAGAAAGTGCGGTGTGCGGGCACTGTGATTATTGGTTATTTACTATGTATGAAAGTTCTGATGTATATGTTTATAGGTAAAGGATTTCATGAATTAAACCACAGAAAGACAAGGCTAGACAATTATTTAATTAGATTTGTCAGTATTTAATCAGAAAGCTAGTTGTCCGTTCGCAAAACTAGGTCTTCATGGAGAAGAAGGACAAGAAACTCCATGGAAACAGTATTACAGTATTTCTTATATTTAGCAATATTGGCAATAATATACCATACACAACAACATACATTGTTGCATAAAATAAAATATAAATCATAGTACTTACATTTTGCAAGTTTAGACTCAGAGGTGCGCACTCTACAATCACTCGAACTCGACTGGCCTGTTTGCTTGTGCAACAACCGTTTATATACGCCTTCTTAATGGCGGGAGTTATGAATCACACAACACGTGCGTTTGCAGCTGCAGACGCACGTTTCGTTTTACGGTGAGCACAAACATACTTTGTTTTACATTTATTTTATTATTTAACCCTTTTAGTATTTTATATTTAATTATACATCTGTATTGTCTATTCTATTATTAAGTTACACATTCTGACAGTCGGCCATCCTATGCTAAGCATGACCTCGTGCTTATGTAATAATAACAAATACCAACATTACTCTTTGTTCATTACTGAAGAAAGAATAAAATACGATTGAACCATTCGGTTCGTAATCACCCGTTATAATTAAAATAGGACACATTTATCCTAAATATTAAATTTTAAAACGCTTCACAAAACAATGTATGATGGGACCCTACCGTCCAATATAATATGACACTTTTGTCAATGTAATACATTTTATGGGAACTTTTCGTCCAACACAATGTGACACCTTTGTCAACAATATATACATTTTATGGGACCCTTCCGTCCAATACTATATGACACCTTTGTCAAAATAATACAATTTATGGGACCCTTCCGTCCAACACAATATGACACCTTTGTCAACAATATATACATTTTATGGGACCCTTCCGTCCAATACTATATGACACCTTTGTCAAAATAATACAATTTATGGGACCCTTCCGTCCAATATTATAAGACACCTTTGTCAATATAATACATTTTATGGGACCCTTCCGTCCAATATTATAAGACACCTTTGTCAATATAATACATTTTATGGGACCCTTCCGTCCAATATTATAAGACACCTTTGTCAATATAATACATTTTATGGGACCCTTCCGTCCAATATTATAAGACACCTTTGTCAATATAATACATTTTATGGGACCCTTCCGTCCAATATTATAAGACACCTTTGTCAATATAATACATTTTATGGGACCCTTTAGTTTTGGCAATTCAAAATGAATTACCTGCTTTTCCGACCACGATCCATGGCGGTCCGTTCGGCTCGGTCCACAGCGGTCCGCCCGGCTCGATCCACGGCGATCCGCCCGGCTTGATCCACGGCGATCCGCCCGGCTTGATTCACGGCGGTCCGCCCGGCTCGATCCAGGGCGGTCCGCCTGCCTCGATCCACGGCGATCCGCCCGGCTCGATCCACGGCGATCCGCTCGGCTCGATCCACGGCGATCCGCCCGGCTCGATCCACGGCGGTCCGCCCGGCTCGATCCACAGCGGTCCGCCCGGCTCGATCCACGGCGGTCCGCCGGCTCGATCCACGGCGGTCCGCCTGCCTCGATCCACGGCGATCCGCCCGGCTCGATCCACGGCGGTCCGCCCGGCTCGATCCACGGCGGTCCGCGCGGCTCGATCCATGGCGGTCCGCAGGGCTCGATCCACGGCGATCCGCCCGGCTCGATCCACGATGATCCGCCCGGCTCGATCCACGGCGGTCCGTCCGGCTCGATCCATGGCGATCCAGCCGGCTCGATCCAAGGCGGTCTCGCCCGGCTCGATCCACGGCGGTTAACATAAAATAAGCACATTGTGTAAAATTCAGTGTTATAAAGCTACTAAGTATTACTAAGCTTTAGATAACCAATATTGGCACGATAAAAGCGTAAGTAACATAATAATCGTTATGAGTAAATATGTTGCAAATACCAGGTCGAACCTAATACCACCAATACTCACTAAAACATCCAACGAGACAATATAAATTTTATTCTTATTACGTCTGGAGCGTTTTAGTATCCCGCAAGCCCGCAAAATGTCAAGCTAATTTCTAATAGCATAGCTAGGCAGCGTTTCATTAGAATAAAAAAAACGTTTAAATTGTTGTTACTTTATTTAAAAAGTTCAATGTAATTTATCAGCCAATAAGCAAAACAATTGTTAACGTAGCCAATTATAATGACAAATTAAGAGGAAAAATAAAATACACCCGCAGGTAAATATTAAGGGTACAAAAAATTTTCTACAAGCCAAAACAGGAATCTTTGTCCCACTTCTGATATGTTAGAAAGTGCGGTGGGCACTGTGATTATTGGTTATTTACTATGTATGAAAGTTCTGATGTATATGTTTATAGGTAAAGGATTTCATGAATTAAACCACAGAAAGACAAGGCTAGACAATTATTTAATTAGATTTGTCAGTATTTAATCAGAAAGCTAGTTGTCCGTTCGCAAAACTAGGTCTTCATGGAGAAGAAGGACAAGAAACTCCATGGAAACAGTATTACAGTATTTCTTATATTTAGCAATATTGGCAATAATATACCATACACAACAACATACATTGTTGCATAAAATAAAATATAAATCATAGTACTTACATTTTGCAAGTTTAGACTCAGAGGTGCGCACTCTACAATCACTCGAACTCGACTGGCCTGTTTGCTTGTGCAACAACCGTTTATATACGCCTTCTTAATGGCGGGAGTTATGAATCACACAACACGTGCGTTTGCAGCTGCAGACGCACGTTTCGTTTTACGGTGAGCACAAACATACTTTGTTTTACATTTATTTTATTATTTAACCCTTTTAGTATTTTATATTTAATTATACATCTGTATTGTCTATTCTATTATTAAGTTACACATTCTGACAATACGTAAACAAAAAGGTTCGCGTTGAACGAGGCGCGTTAACCGCAGAACTCACTCATAATGTCTGGTTTATACGATGGCAGTGATCGGACCCAGTGACTTGAAATTTTGGACCCAGGCAGTGGGTTCATGTAGACGAGATTGGCAGTAAGTCAGGCGGGGGAAGCTACTGGGCCCGAAAATAGATGCTACCTGTCTTATTCCCGGGCCCTGTAGCTTCCCCCGCTAGTTAGTTAACTGGACTGACTGGAGGGTGCAAAATCAGCACTGGACTAGGTTGAAACTATTGTCTACACGAGCCCAGTTGCAAGTCAGCGCTGGACTGACTTCTGTACTGTCACATTACAGCGCTCGTATAAACCTGGTAGATTGTGTTTTAACTTTAATGTTTTAATGGAAATAAAGTGATGTCCAAGATATACTACTTATTCGCTATCGACCTTTTTGTGAAGGAGCTCGTGCAGGGAAGTACTACCTCCATACATATTTCTGTTGCCAAACAGCGTTGCTGTGGCCCATGTTCCAATTTGAAGGGTATGGGAGCCGGTGTCTCTAGGATGTCAACGGCAATATCAGTGGCATTGTAGATGATGTTCATAAGCGGCGGAAACCACTAACATCCATCGTCCAATGACAGAAAAAAATTGTATATGCCCCCTGTACTTTCATTGTAGCCTGCTGAGGTTCTCGGAATGGAGCCCTTGCTGCGCATGGCCGCCAAGTAGGTAGCAACCAAGTTCACGTAACTACCCAATATGTGGTCATATACCAAATAACATTATTTTATACCTAACTTACCTCAGGCCACGTACCTAAAGTAAAAACGTTTGTAAACATTGTTTACAGCTTTTTCTCAAGACAAACAGATTCTATTTTAAGCAGAAGGCTAGGGGGTCGATCGGCCGTGATCTGGTTTTACCCAAACGCGAAAAGGCCAGATATCAGCTATCTAATAGACTGATGAAAACGGTGCTTTATTTTTCGTCATCATTATCTTGTGGCGAGCTTGCATGATGTTATGTTATGTCACTCTCGATCAAAAATACTCTTATATGATATTCACCTACAGCCATTACGTAGGGAATGAGGTTAGGTTAAGATGCTATCACAACAGACCTCTGGCCATTGTTGTTCTTTCTTCAAATCCGTCTGAACTAATCAAAATCCGTACCGTGTTTGGCTATTACGGCCTCAAATTCACTCAACTCAGCTATCTTATTGCGTCACATTTTCGTAAATAATTAAGACTAATCTGTTTCATTTGACAGTTCAATAACATTCATTGCGTTATTCACGTTTTTTTTTTTTTTCGAACTTATGAAGCATTGGATTAGCAATCTCTTACAAAATTATTCAGATTGTGATTGATCGTGTATTACGCAGAGTGCAGGTCATGGTTCGATGCGATGCTCAATTTTTATAACGGGACTGAACGCGAATCGCCGAAAAGCGATGCAGTTGAATCCGAATCGCTATATCACCGATCTGTAACCAGTATCGTTTCTGCTAAGGCCTAAAGAAGGACATCTTGCAATAAATATGCACATGCAGAAGGCGCGATTTTTGTTTTTTATTGTGTATGTGTTTTTACAAGCTGTTTTCAAAAGTTATCACGAACCGTTTCGCGCGCATGTTTGACGACTTCCAGCCTCCGGAACAAGCCGGATTCCGTAAAGGCTTTAGCACCGTAGACCACATACATACGCTGCGGCAGGTTATACAGAGGACCGAAGAGTATAACCTGCCTCTCTGCTTAGCGTTTGTGGACTTCGAGAAAGCCTTCGATTCGATCGAGACATGGGCCGTGCTGAAGTTTCTTCAACGGTGCCAGATCGACTTTTGGTACATCGACGTGCTAAAGTGTCTGTACGAAAACGCCACTATGTCAGTCCAATTCCAGGACCAGACCTCGAATCCGATCCTTCTGCAGCGAGGTGTGAGGCAGGGAGACGTTATCTCTCCGAAAGTGTTCACCGCTGCATTAGAGGATGTCTTCAAGGTTCTGGATTGGAAAGGGCTAGGCATCAACATCATGGCTAAGACCATGGAGGACCTTAGTACAATGCTCGATGATCTCAGTAGAGCCTCCGAAAGAGTGGGTCTTAAAATGAATATGGACAAGACAAAGGTCATGTCAAATGCCTATGTGACACCCACTCTCATGAAGATCGGAGACGCTACGCTCGAAGTTGTGGACGAGTATTTTTACCTAGGACAAACTGTCCAGCTAGGTAGGTCCAACTTCGAGAAAGAGGTAAATCGTCGAATCCGACTTGTCTGGGCAGCGTTCCCTTTCGTCCCACATACCACAGTGTCTCAGACGAAGGTCTTTGACCATTGCATGTTGCCTGTGATGACCTATGGTACTGAAATGTGGTCGCTCACAATGGGACTTATCAAAAGGCTAAAAGTCACCCAAAGAGCAATGGAGAGGGCTATGCTTGGAATTTCCATACGCGATCGAATCAGAAATGAAGAAATCCGCAGGAGAACCAAGGTTAACGATATAGCTTGAAGAATTGCCAAGCTTAAGTGGCTATGACACATTGCTCGCAGAACGGATGGCCGATGGGGCTGAAAGGTTCTGAAGTGGCGACCGCGTAATGGAGGACGTAGCGTTGGAAGGCCTCCCACAAGACACAAGATGGACCGATGACATTGTGAAGGCCGCAGGAATCCGCTGGATGCGGAAAGCATAGAATCGGTCGAAGTGGCGGTGCTTGGGAAAAGCTTATGTCCAGCAGTGGACATTTTTAATAATATACAGGGTGGTTTTATCTTTACTAACCGAGTTCAAAAAAGGAGGAGGTTCTTAATTCGTCTGTTTATATATTTTTGTATTTTCGTTGATATTTTTGTGGATCGATGGCATGCTCGCGCTGTGGTCCCATTTTTTTATTAACTTTGCTTTTTTGATTTACCTTCAATAATATGTAAGCATATAATCCACTTGGTGTATGTTGATGACATCATAAAACTTTCTGTCACAGTTGTTTACATAGCAAGTAGTGGAAGGTTTACGAATTGGTGTAGGGCAGGTACCACACCACCAAAAAAGTTAAAAATTTAAAAAATACTACAAAAAAAAAACAACCATCTCCCAAAAAATAAAACGAAAATACAGAACCAAAGATACCAATTCCGAAATTAAAGTTATTTATCAATAGACAGTGTTTTTTTTTGGAAGTTGGTTAATTTACTTTCAATAAATCTATCGCTAAACAAAAAAATAGCAATATATTTGTGTTGCTTTCGGTTTCGGTTTACTTTTCACTGGTATTCCTAACTCATATTTTAATCTTGACTTAGGTACTTTGACCTGTGACATCGTTGTATACGTCATAAAGTAAATAAATTGCACTATTCATAGTTATTTACATTATAATCAAAAGTTTAAATTAATTGGTATTCCATTTGCAAATAAACGTAACAACATTCTTGAGCAAACAAGACTGAATACATTTTTGTGTTCTAAAGAGGCAGTCAAATAGTACACACGGCTACACATCAAGCTATACAGTTCCAGTTTATGCTGATCTCGCATTGCATAGGATTTTCGTACAATGCGAGGTCAGTTTATACTGGAATTGTATAGCTTGATGTGTAGCCGTGTGTACAGTAAGCGCTCAAAACTCCAAAAGCATGCTAAGGATTATATTGCTATGAACTCGAGCACCATACAGCCAGTGCGTGTGCATGTGCGTGTATGAGTGATGTCTCAACATTCCACTGATAACACACACTAATGAATTGTCGTCGCACAGTAACGTGAAATAACATTATATTTCTGTTGCATTTAGAATATGCGTCACAGTGGCGACCTGATGCTAAAATTCGCATTAGAATATCATGTGCTGGTAGCTGTTTGGGCTAAGCAATGGATTCACGATCAGTGAGGTCTGAGTTCGAATCTAAGTAATTACAACGTGTGGTTGGTTCAATGCATTCAAGTTTATTATTTGTTTTTTTTTATGAAGTTAAATATTAGTTATTGTGTTATTTTTTAACTATTTATGTGATTTTTAATTTATCTTTTTGGTGTTGAAAGGTGGAAATAAAAAGTCGTGTTGAATGATAACAAAAATGTTTATTCGTTTTATTTATTTATAAAATTAACAAACTTATGAGAATTGTGACGTCACATTCCTACCTAGACAAAAGAAGTTCTCTTGTTACTATTCACAAGATTTTTCGTTTAATTTACTAAGTGGGTAGTCGGTACCCACTTACCTAGTCAATTCATAATAACATAACCAGGAAAGGATATTCTAAAACACAAATATAATTGTTGTTACCCACTTATTATAGGTATCTGCATTCAGTGGAGTTTATCGAAAACTAATATAATAGGTAATATGATTTAGACTTTATGCAGGTTTTTTATGTTACGTCACAATTAATGTAATATTGAGGTAATAGCTTAAGTGTTAGTTTTCTTGACGAAAAGAAGAATGAAACTAAACCTCAATTTAAGATCATTAAATAATTACGGACATGTTAATATTATTAAATATTTAGTTACACAGTCTAATTATTAAAACCAAAACATCTAGTTATTAATATTTTGTATAACCCCCATTATTTTCAATGCAGTCAAGTAGACGTTTGCGCGTGGATCCTACAATATTACCACATATTTCGGTTCCTCTTAAATTTTTCCACACCTCCATGCAATGGGTTTTTAATTGTTGTATACACCTCTCATCCCGTGACTCCCACCATTGCACCATCAAACCCCATAGATTTTCTATGGGGTTGAGGTCGGGTGATCGCGCTGGCCATGGAACAACAATTATCTCCGGGTGATTCTGAAACCACTCACGCACAGTGCTCGCCCGGTGAATAGGACAATTGTCCTGGACAAATGTCAATTGTGTCAACTCATCAGCTGGGTAAATGTTGCGCACAGTAGGTAGCATGACATCGTCTAATACTTCTACATAAGTAGAACTGTTGGCACGTGGAGGGATAAAAGCCAGTTCTCCTGGCCCTGCTGCACTCATCCATCCCCACATATTAATCGTAATTCGACCTGACTCTGTATTAGGGATTCATTTTTTATCATACCATCGAGTGTTATGCTTGCGCCATAAATGAAGCCTACCCTTTTGACTAGACTTAAATGTTTTTTCGTCTGAAAATATGGTAGTATTCCAGTCAAAATCTAAATGATCCCGTGCGAAACGTAACCGTTCTTGTTTATGTCTTTCTGTCAAGAAAGGCTTTTTAGCTGGTCTTCTGTGACACAATCCTTCAGTGTGGAGGGCACGGCGAACAGTTTGCAATGAGGTGTCGAATAATTCCGCAAAATGTCCTGTTGGTGTAAAACCATTTGTTTCATACTCGCCCACCATATATCGTCGTTGCGCCTCGCTAATAAACGACGGCCTTCCACTTCGCTGTCGACTAGCAAGGCTTCCCTCTTCCTCATATCTTTTAACCCAGAGACTTACAGTATTCCTCTAAAACAAAAAAAAAGTGATTTTAAGCAGTTATAACAAAATACTAAAGTGACGTCATTTTATAATTTTCTTAATAATATATAGTAATATTTATTTAAAATTACAATATAAGTAATATTAAACCTCTGCATTTATAAATGCAATAATAAACACTAATTATTTATCTTTTAGACCTCATGATGGATTTAAAAAATAACAATAAAAATAACTAATCCTTATGTCATCAAATAGTCTTAGGTAAATTTCAAATAAAACTTTAAGTTACAATTCGTAAATTTAATACTCACATTCAGTCCGGTTTCATCAGATATTTGTGTTCTATTAAGACCACTTTTATGCAGCGCAATAATAGTCGCCCTCGCCTCAATATTAATATTTGCCTGCATTTTGAGATCACACGTTACTAACCAACAACTACAACAAATCGACAACGTTCATTCCGATCAAGTCAAATATTCATTAAACTCATATTCTACCTCACATATGTCTAAATTACTTATTTAGTTTTTTTATGATCTACCTTTCTAATTTTACGAAAAGTGTGAACAAAGCGAACATAAAGAATATTATATTTCTGTCCCATTACTTCCAATTGAGTAAAAACTTACAAAAACCTTTAATAGCATGAGATTTGAACTCATGGCTCATCGATTCACGCATCTATCTGCACGCGCTTAACCGCTAGGTCATCTTGACTCTTATTTTAACGTTGAAATTATGAACTACAATCACTTGTTGACGACAATGATGCATGTGTCTCTTGAAAATAAAAGGTCGTACGTAAAACTAAACGTCAAGCTATTGCTTTGTGAGATTGCTTATGGACTTTTGGTCGGTATCGTACATAATTAAAAAAAAAAAAAAAACAAATCAATCAAATCGTCACATTTCGCTATCACTGCCAATTACATTGGTGAACAACAGCTGTATCCGGTTAGAATGAAAGCCGACCCTAACATAGGTAAAGGCTATTTTAAGGCAAATGATGATTGGAATAATTAAATTGTGTAGATATGTGTCTCGCTTGTATTGACTAACTGGAACCTGGCTTGTATTAACCAACGACACAAACGTAAAAAAATAATTAGGTATTTTCATGTAAAAAAAGTGATACATTTGTATGCAATCTAAATGAATAAACGATTTAAATAAGGAACTTTTTGAACAGTGAATGTTAACATCTATTTTTGCATTAGGCTGAATACAACCGCTGCTATACGGACGACGACGGTCGTCTGGACTCTGGAGCCATCGTATAGAAATCAACTTTTGCGTTTAGTAGCGCATGGACTGTGGACCGTGCGTCCATCCATACGAGGACTGTCCGTGTCCGTAGAGCACGACCGTGCTCCGTACGTCCGGAGTTGTACGAGGGGTACAGAGCGGCGAAGACCGCCCGCAAAGTAGAGATCCTGCGGGCCAGGGCATTGGCCCACGGGGAGTCGCTGGAAACTCTGAACAGGGACGCGTGGGGATGCCCATATAAGATGGTGCGAGAGAAACTCCGCCCATGGGCGGGACTAACGTAGAGTCTCCAGCCCCTGCATGTGGGGGACGTGGTGAGCGCTCTGTTCCCTTCAAGAGGGGAACATATTCCCTACCCTTGGCTTCGCCTACTGCGGTGCCCGATGCGGACTTCACCGCTGATGACGACGACGATGCTCCGGAGGTGACCGAGGTAGAAATGAGAGTGGCGGTACGCAGGCTGAATGCCAAAAATACCGCTCCAGGACCCTACCTGGAAAAGCCTGGGTCTTGGCCTTGGAGGCTCTCGGGCCTCGACTAAGGGGGCTCTTAAGCACATGCTTGAAGAGAAACCAGTTCCCACTTCATTGGAAGATGGGGAAACTGGTCCTCATCAGGAAGCCAGGGTGCCCTGCGGACTCTCCGTCCACTTATCGGCCCATCGTGCTGCTCGACGAGGTGGGCAAGCTCTTTAAAAGAGTCATTGCAGACCGCCTCGTCGGGCGGCTGGTGCGGGTGGGGCCGGATTTGGCAGAGAGCCAATTTGGTTTCCACAGGGGGCGCTCTATGGTGGACGCTATCATGCACGTGCGGGCCCTCACGACGGGGGATGCTGTGGCCCGGGGTGGGGTCATCTTGGCGGTGTCTCTAGACATCGCCAATGCGTTCAACACCCTATAATATAACTTTACAGTTTTAAACACAACTAACTATTTACACTAGGTACTAAATTAAAAGACTAACTAACTGTCTGTAATAGTCTGTATAAATAAAAATAAAAACAAAACGACACTTAGGCGTCGAAGTATTCGTCCGTATCGCTTTCATCCGGAAACGTGCCCAGAAGACTGGCAGCATTGAATAGCAATGTTAATTCTTTGGCCAAAGAACGAGCCAGCCCTCTGGTCACGTGAAGTGTCGACCAGTCGACGAGAAATTTCCATAAAAAGGAGACGCACACTCGGGCCCCATGATCCGAGCGTTTCGACCCCAAACGTTTCAAAACTGTAGTTACCCATAAGGTTACAGTATTGGCACTGCTTGAAGGTCTCAGCAGCCTCAGCAGTGGTGCCAGCACAGCTCGCTGTGCTAGGAACATGAGATGGCGCAAGAGTGTCGACACAGGTTACGTCTCACACCAGAGGCCTACCCACCTTCCAAGGCAACAACGTCATTCTGTCTGGTCTCTTCCCATTATCACGTACCAAGCCGTTTGTTTCTAATACCTACCGCTGGTACGCCGGCGGTGACAAGGGCTCGACAAATAATGTCGTTGATGCTGGCGTGCCGTACTATGCGACCTGCGCTCCTGCAGCAGGACAAGCCATAGTGCCCGAGACTATTGACAGCTTCACCGCAGTGACACCGATGTAGAGCAACACAAGGTGCACTCAAGCAAAGACACGTAGCGAGGCGAAACGATGAGTCATCCATCATAGTGCCTATGGTGGAAGACGGGAGCGCCTGAAGCCACAAACCTGACTCCCATTCTCCCACAGCAAGCAGACGGGCGCGCTCCACCGTATTAGGTGACGTGTTTAACAGGGTATTCCGTATAATACTGCAGAGCGGCACGTCGCATCGTCTCTGGGAAGATGGGATGTCGGGCAGATCCGTATTGAGACAAGCCATTTTCCAAGCGTTCTACGCATCGGTCAGGCACGATACCTCAAAATCGGCCAGTGAGGAAGATAAAATGTTCCTGGTATTTATTAGTACTGGGGACCGAGGAGAGGAACGCCGGAAAACGTATACTTGAAATTTTACGGATACGGAGACCACCCAGGCGAATGGAAAGTGTCAGGTTTGCTCACGCGTCAGAGGTATTTATTAGAGGAAGGGATACGTCGAACTCAAACGCCGGTTAGAGACACACTGTTTATTCAATATGGCGGGCGGCGCAACAGGCGCGTTACTTGGTCAAGGTATTATTGACATACAGCCTATGCCCAACACAACATCTCCCCACCCTAGTTGACAACACCCATAAGAATATTAATAATAAGTACACAATCAACAAATAGTAATAGAACAAGATATAAAATATACATTTACAAATAGGGTGCATAATCCACCCTTGGTACGTTGCGCAAGAGCCTGTGTGGACATCTAGAAATCGGTATCCCTGACTGTTAGCAACCTCTTCTTCCCCCGTTTGTGGTTGAGGCTCATACACCCCAGCTGTCAAGTCATCATCCTCTATGTTACAAGAATGAGGATCCCATATATTGATAACCATTTGGTTTTTGTGTTTTCGTTCGTTGGTAGAAGTAACACTGTCTTTAATGAGGTATAACACCGAACCTAGTCTTTTTATGACGACACCCATACACCATTGATATTTATTTTTATGTAAATATTTTTATATAAAATTTCGTCTCCCGGCTTAAATACTTGCCGGTTGTTTCCTCCACTAAACTTAATCTGCGAGCACTGTTTACGTTTAACATTATTTACAAGTGATGTGAGCGGAGGCAGCGGTGGCGTCGGGTTAAGAACATCTAACCGTGTTCTGAGTTTACGCCCGAACACTAGCTCAGCTGGTGAGAAACCTGTGGCAGAGTGTACCGAGTTTCTATAATCGAATAAGTATTTTAAAAGCTTTAACTTACAGTCTCTTTTACTGTGTGATGATAAAATCCTAGATTTAATTCCTTTCTTAACGATTTTTACAAAACTTTCCGCTTGACCGTGGATGGATATTGTTCAATAATAAGCTGTTTATTAATTGTGACAGAGTAGTCAGCACACAGTGTAACTGAACCGTTACGTTTTAGCACTGGTACCACTGGTGATGCATACTCAGAATGCTGTACTGGTTTTAAAACTCCTAAGTGCACCAAGCGCTCTATTTCTTTTTCAACTTTATCGCGTAAAGCGAATGCGATCGGGCGTGCCTTAAAAAATATCGGTTTCGAATCCTTTTTTAATTCTAACCTAACACAATACTTTGTAAATGTACCTAGTTTGTCAGAAAAAACACCGGGAAAACGAGTTTGTAATTGTTGCACTATACTATTTTGATTATTTACGAAATTACAACTAGTAAGCTTGAGTTGAAACTTAGAAATAAAATCTCTACCTAAAAGCGGCGGGCGTCCGTCACGTATGACGTACATATTTAGCTTGTGTGTATGCTGCAGGTATGTAACAGGCAGCCGCATGTAACCTACACATTCCATGACGTCACCCGTGTAACTATGAAATGTTTGCTCCGCAGCTAGTAACGGTATCTTGCAAAAGTTTTGTTTGTACGTTTTTTTCGATATTACAGACACAGCAGATCCACTATCTAACTGAAATTTAAACCTATCCCCATTTATTGCAATCACTTCTGTCATAGGTTCCCCTCGGGCTGAGCCAATATTAAATAATGACTTACCATCATCGCCCTCGCTTACCTCACCGGCCTCTTGAGCCGTCACAAAATTCACTTTGTTCTTGCACATCCTCCGTAAATGACCCTTCAAGTTGCACTTTTGACATTTATAGCTTTTGAACCGGCACTGAGATGACTTGTGGTTTTTACCACCGCACACTGTACATTTATTTTCATCTGACGAACTAGCCGTTTTGCTAGCATCCTGTTCTTTGTCTATCTTGTATAGCTCAGCCTGCTGTGAAGTGGAGGAGCCCGACGTTGTGAGGGCGGCGGCAGCGCCTGCGCGCGCACAGCGCACGCTTTCTGCTAACTCCACCGCTTTCGCCAACGTCAAGGACTCCACGTCCCGTGCAAACAGCTTTTCGCGCTCTGGACCCGCTAGCATACCCATCACGAATTTATCCCGAAGCGCTTCTTCTACGTTGCTGAAGTCGCAGTGCACTGTAAGCCCCCGAAGTCTTGCCGCCCACTGCGTGTGCGTTTTGCCGGGCTGCTGCGACGCTGCGTAGAAATTAAATCTCTCTCCGAAACCGCAACGCTTGGGTATGAAATGGCTATCCAGTAGTCGAATTATTTCCTCGTATGCCACATTTTGTAATCATAATCATAATCATAATAATCATCATTTATTGCATTCATGTAGTTTAAAAGTTATTACAAGTTTAAATTGGTTTCATACATGAACCCTGCTAGGGCACAGCAATATACATAGTTTAATGTGCTACAGTGTTACAATATTAAAACCATTGTGCTTAATCAATTACCTAATACTAATTTTACATAGTTATTAGATGTCCATCATTTATCATTTGAATATAATATAAATAAGTTATTATCATGATAAAATATAGAATAGGGTAAGAACAATTAATTGGTCGTCATTTCCATTATAAATTAAAATAAGATAAAAAATAAATTCAATTAAAACAAATAGCGATAACAATAATAATCATGAAACAACACATCATAACATAGGTAGGTAGTAAGTCAAGGTTGTAGGTGCTGTGTGTATTGTGTACAGGTCAAAATTTCAATGTCAAGATTTACTTATCGTCAAAGAATTCCTTTAGAGTGTAATACGATTTTAATATAAGGTATTTTTGGAGACTGTTTTTAAATTTATTTTCGTACTCTATGTCCTTAATTGAATTTGGAAGCTTATTATATATTTTCACGCACATGGCTAAAGGTCCTGAATGGAACATAGTTAATTTTGAGCTTGGTAAGGCTAATTCATTTTTGTTTTGGCGTCTAACACTGCGATGTTGCGGGCGAATGTCCTTTGTGAGTGAGAATAATGACTGGTGTTTTCTTACAAATTTGCTAACTTCTAAAACGTAGATACCAGTTAGTGTAAGGACCTTGTATTTTAAAAAGAATGGCTTGCAGCTTTCTGTGTTATCTATATTGGCAAGAATTCGTATACATTTCTTTTGTAGAATAAAAAGTCTGTCTCTGTCTACACCATTTCCCCACACCACGATTCCATAATTTAGCCAGGAGTATGCGTAGGCATAGTATGCTGTTAGAGCAGTTTTAAAATCGGTAGCTCTTTTAAGCTCCTGCAAGGCATATATAAAGCTGGCTAGTTTGTTTGCCAACGCATCTATATGGGCTTTCCAGTTTATGTTGGTATCTATGGTTAAACCCAATAATTTAAACTCGTTTATGCATTGCAGCTTAATGTTGTTGTATGAGTAATCCATATCCAATTTGCGTTTTTGGTATGGTCTATATTGCATTAGCTTTGTTTTGTCAAAATTTAACTCTAAGTTATGATCCTTTAACCATGCTATTATTTTGGAGAGCTTCTCGTCTAGACTTAAGTTTAGGTTTACTTTATTGGTGTATGGAAAAATGATAGAAATATCGTCAGCAAATAAAATACTTTGAGCGTCAATTTCTTTAGGCAGGTCATTAATATAAATTAGAAATAACAAGCATCCCAAAACGCTGCCTTGTGGTATTGACATTGTTGTTTTTGCTTTATTAGATCTTACGCGTGTTATTTGGCCAGTGTGTGGGTCACTATGTTCTACCTCTACAAATTGTTCCCTATTTTCTAGGTACGAGCAGAACCACTTGTGTGCTGTACCTCTAACACCTATTGCATATAATTTATTAAGTAAAATTTCGTATGAAACTCTGTCATAGGCTTTGCTCATATCCAGTAAAATCCCTACTGCATAATTTTTGTTATTGATTATATTTAAAGCTTCCTGGATATACTTAAATATTGCTAATGTCGTGGATCTATTTTTCCTGAACCCATTTTGGCTATCATTGAATATTTTATATTTTTCGCAATAAGAATAAAGTCGTTTTGACATTGCAGTCTCCAATATTTTTGAAAAGGTTGGTAGCAATGCTATCGGCCGATAATTACTAGTGTCAGTCTGGTCTCCCTTTTTATAGATTGGTTTCACTATCGATATTTTTAGCAGGTCAGGGACTGAGCCTTCATCTAAAGACTGATTTGTTAAATAAGTTAGCGGCAACGTTAATTCTTCAGCGCATGCTTTTATAAGTATAGGCGGTATCTCGTCATGCCCATAACTTCGCTTGTTTTTCAATCTTTTTATAATAAACTTAATTTCGTTAGGGTCAACAGGTCTTAGGTAAATGGAGTTTTCGCTTTGGGAGGAGGTAGGACGGCCAGTTGGACAAACGTTCCCGTTTGTGGTATCCATTTTTCCCACTGACACAAAATAATCATTGAAAGCGTTGGCAATAGTAGTCGCGTTTTCTGTCACAGTGTTCTGTACACGCAATTTTAGGTTATTTATTGGCTTTTTGTTTTTCTTATTTGTGCGCTCTTTTATTATTTGCCACATTGTTTTAGTTTTATTTTCAGATTTACTCATTATTCTTATGTAGTTTAGTTTTTTAGAGTGGGCTACTGTTCTCTTAAGTAATTTTTCGTAACGCTTATAGTACCTTTCCAATATATTGTTATTAGTTGTAGTCAATAATGCTTTTAGTTGTCTTTTATGCTTGCATGCTACTCTTAATCCGGTCGTTAGCCATGATTTAAATGATCTCCTTTTGATTTTTACGGTTTTCTTTGGTATACACTGATTTAATATGGTTTGTAAGGTGTTATGAAATGACAGATAGTTAGTATTTATATTTTGGTTTTCGTTAATTATTTTACTCCAGTCTAGTTTTTTCAATTCTTTTTTAAATGAGTCTATGCTGTGTTTATTATAGATCCTCTTTAAAGCTAATATTTGTTTTTTATTAATTATTGGGTCGTGGGTAGGTATAGTGATTGTTATTCCTCTGTGGTCTGAAAGCCCAAGCTCCACTACTTCTAGATGGAGTTCGTCGTGTGCGTTTGTAAATATTAGGTCAATACATGTGGTGCTTGAGGTTGTTACTCTGGTAGGTTCCGTCACTAGTTGTCGAAAGTTGTACTTGGTCATAGTATTTAGAAGATTAAATGAATTGCGATTTTTCTCAAGGATATTCACGTTGAAATCCCCGCCTATAATTATGTGTTTATGTTTGTCCTTTATGTTGATTTTAAGTAGTAGTTTTTCCAAGGATGTATAAAATATTTCGGTTTCCCTGTTTTGTTGTGGCCAATAGATGACTATTAGTAAAAGATTCATTTTAGGAATTTCCACTGCACACGTTTCGAATATAAATTCAGTTGTCATTTCCGTTAAATCTTGTCTTTCCTTAGATTCAATATCATCTTTTAAGAATATGCACACACCACCTCCCGCATAGTTTGGGCGGCAGTATTTGGCGGCTACAGTATACCCTTCCAAACTTAGTAGGTCTTTTTTAAATTCTGTAATCCATGTTTCCGTAAAGCAAAGCGCTTCTATTTTATGTTCGTTCGTGATTGCTTCTAATAGGTAACGTTTATTTTTTAAGCTTTGTATGTTTTGATATAGGATGTTTATATTACTACATGTATGTGTTTGTGTACTGTTTTCAGATGTGTTGTTGTTTAAGAAAAAAACTTAGTGCTGGTTTGTGGTTGTGAGTCCGTAGATATTTCTGTTTTATCCGACTGTGAATACTCTACCTCAAAATCTTCATTATTTAGGTTGCTTATTGTCATAACAATATCCTGTAGGTCCGATATCACAATTTTCTTGCCATTACTATTCAGTGCGCCCGTGCGCTGATTATACATATCGTAGTTATAGGAAAGATTTAGATTAGAGTCCAATAGATATGCGTAATTAAATGTCTGTGTATCCATATATAAAAGGTTATTAAAAGTTTCTATTCTACTATTGTACAGAGCATTGCCATAATTTTGCTGTTCTACATAATAGTTATTATTAAATTTAAATTTATAAGTTGGTAGACAAATAATTATATTAGTATGGGTTAATGTAGCTAATTTTTCTCGAATAAACATGACTAGTTCTACATAGTTTTGTGTTCTTCGGAAGTCCTGTTCGCCGATGTAAATAATACAGTAGTCCTTACTTGTTAGGTTTTGAACTTTTACGTCAATATTCTCAAATATTTGCTTCAGTCCACATTTTGGTTTACGATAGTGGCAAATCTCGAAGTTTTGCAGGTTAGTTTCCTCCGTAGCAGTGTATAATATATTAGAAGTTTCGCTGCTTAGCAAAAATATTTTTGGTTTATCTATAGTAATAGTCTGCTTGCTGTGGGTTCTGCTTGGCGATGATAATCGAGTAGTATTAGAACGTTTTTGTGTTATCTCAATTATATTAGTCTCATCTTTTGTATTTAAATTGTCTGTTTGTGTCTCTTTACCATTTGTACGTCTGTTTGTAGTTTTCTTTGGCGTAGATCTTGGTTTGGCTGGGCTATTAATTTTTTTAAGGAGTTCGTTTCTTTTAGCTAGTTCGTCGTTTTGTTTCTTCAATTCGCTATTCTCCAGTGACAGCACCTCGATTTCATTACGCGCACTGTTTAACTGCGATATGAGTCGTTCGATAGTGGTTTTTGATGTCTTGAGTTGTGAGTCATCGTCGTCCTCAGACATGTCGGGCATGCTGTTAATTGTTACATTTTGAGACGTATTACTATCGTCTTCTGGCTCTGAGCGGGTGGCCGTGCGACGAAACGTAATATTCTCCAGAAAGTTCATGATTTTGCCAAAACAATCTCGTGTGGTGAGATTCGAACCAGAGCTCTTTGCGTTAAAGTCTCACGTGCAGGCCTACTGGCTACCTGTTCATTATGTTGATTTGCGAAAAAGCAGGTCACATTCTGTTGTTGTTGATTTCTTAATCAATAGATGTCGCTACTTGAGGCGTGTGCGATGAATGTTTTATTTTGTGACAGTTGCAAACTTTCTATTTGGTATCAATTGATGACATGTCAGTTCGCAAGTTATCCACAAGATGGAGTGGTTTTAACAAAATTTCAAATAAAAAACGGATCCTTACAATTTGATTTCGTGATTGAGTTTAGGATTAATCGTTTATTCACTTCGAGTTCACTTTATACTTTATTACACTGGTTTGGAGTCTTCACACATCTCTGATCGATCACTGTTTATTAGCAGTTATCAGCATTTATAACTGTTTGCAGGTCATTTGTTTACCCGTATTATAAATCACTTTTGTTGTTTTTTCACTTCACGGACGTCATTGATAACACTGCTATAGTTGATTTGAATATCCTTTTTTATTTTTATGCACAGTTTATGGTATTTTGAGAACTTTTAATATTTTTAGAAATATAATTTACGAGAGCGCAATCAAATACAACACGCGATAGACGCGACCTCTCGCGGAATTTGTATGTCTTTTGGCGAGGACAAATCTGAAGCAAGTTTGAAGGTGGCATCGTTGAGTGCGCTCAACAAAATGGCGCGCCTTTTCGTTCCCTTCTCATCAGTTTTCGCGTTGATATCGTTCGCGATAAACCATTGCGTGATACGGCCTTTGTAGGTAGACTGGGTACGGAAGTGACAATTTTCATTTGACGACCAATAATTTTGTTTGTGTGTCAGTTAGCTGTAAAAAAGAAGTTTTGTATTGTGAAGAGTACATTTGCCTACGTATAAATACTAAAATTGTGTTTCTAAGTACTATGGTTAACTCACAGGAGCATATTAGAAAAAAAAGAGAAAATGTCACAACCGACCACACCCCAAGGGCGGTTGTGACAGTACTTGGGGTCAGTAGTGACAGGTTAAAAAATACACCAGAATGGTCATCAATCACTTTTATTGCACGAAAAATCCATTCTTCTCGAAAAAATTACGTTTACGTAACTACATTTACGTATTTATATTACGTGAGAACATTTAATGTTTATAAATAATAAGATACTGTAGCATCTATAGCTATTAAAATATATAGCAGCTTGATTGCTTGTAACTAGTACTTTAATTAGTCTTAAATTACAATCAGACCAAAAAGCCAACTAAAGAAATCTAATTATACAATGCGGTAACAATGTCAAAATACAAACTATACTAAATATTCGTCACAACCGTACCCAAAAAAATTGTCACAACCGTACTCAAAGCACTCCTTCGTAAAAAAAGCAATCACTGTGTCCATATAAAATAATGTACGTACAAAGTAAGCACTGCTATTTAACCAATAATGTTTAACTAATAATTAAAAAGAACACTCATTACTGTATCTGTAAACATTTAACAACAATCATTAAAAGAAATCGAATAAAAATAGTAACTTTTGACTGTTAAAAAGTAATGAGGGCTTCTGCTAACATCAACGTCGCGCGTTGGCTGACGCAATACTGTGAAACACGTTCAGACCCGCATAGCGCTCCTCTCTCTCCTTACACCCACCCCGGTATTCCTTATAGTTTCGCTAATATTGCGATTGTCACAACCGAAACCTGTCACAACCGTACCCAGTCTACCTACGTCCGCCAGTTGTGAAAATTATGATCGAAAGTTGCCAAAATTCCGTAAGTCCCGTTCATTCTCGTCGCCACTGTTAGGTTTGCACACGCGTCAGAGGTATTTATTAGAGGAAGGGATACGTCGAACTCAAACGCCGGTTACACACACTGTTTATTCAATATGGCGGGCGGCGCAACAGGCGCGTTACTTGGTCAAGGTATTATTGACATACAGCCTATGCCCAACACAACAGGAAGTGTGGCTTGCGGCCACGCTCGGACGTCCAGGGCCACATTTAGGATTTAAGTTAAAGTGTTTCTAATAATTTGGTCTACCTACTTTTTCTAAAAGTTGTGGATGCTTCCATAGATGGGAAGAACGGAGGCTATAAGTAAATTTTGGTCCAAAGCAGCAGTATCGAATGAGTTTAAGGCCGAATGAATATGAATTTTGAAAAGTCTTTCCGAGAAATCGTTGAACTTTTGTAAAAAAAATATCATGTTACATTGAAGGGAGATTGTATGCCTTAGGTAGGTACATCAAGTAAGTATATCAAGAAAAAAAAACAACACGTAGTCTATGTGCTGAAATCGCAAACTCGCATTTTGATCCCGTTTTATTGCATTGTCCCAATGCATTGTCCCTTCATCATTTGTTCCGTACTTGACAAAAATAATTATACTTATTTCGGCCGACCGATAGGATTAAAACGAAAATAAAACTTGTTAATAAAACAAACATAATTTTAAAACTTACATCGCCAATGTAAACTATCGACCAATGTGTTACAGCCAATAAAATAAATTGAAATCCATAAAATTTATTTCAGTGTTTATTTTTATTATGATGCAATATAACTAACAGAACTACTTCGTCTTTTCTTGTCGCTCTATGTTTAAATACTGACTTTTAAGTCTTCAACCATTGATACTAATTGTTACTGGCGATATTAATACTGATATTTGCAATACTACCAATAGTCAGTCATCAGAGTATCTCTGTTTAATGTCTTGCCATGGGCTACTTCCTGCCATGATCAGCCCAACTAGGAATAAAGCGTGCCTAGACCACATATTTATAAAGATTCAAAACAAATGCTTTGGGGTCGTTTGCAAGTCTTCAATCACTGATCATGATATAGTTATCGCTAATATTTCCTTATATAAACCTTCAACTAGTACTGCAAAGAGATAAGAATAAGAATATAAGAATAAGAATAAATTTATTTATCAAAGTTTACATTCAAGTGGGTTGTATTCCTAGACCTCAGACTAGGATTCCCTGTGTTGTGAGATCTAGGCTCCTTCGTTCCGTTAACAATTTTAAATAAAAAGGTACATTTCTAAAACTTAGAATAGATGTAAAAAGAGTGTATGCATGGTGCTGTGATTTGTGTTTGTTTTGTTGGTGTTGTAAGAGTGTCTGTATGATATTGAGTGCACGTGTATTTGTGAATTGTCAATGTGTATACTGTGAGTTTTTACTTAAGCTAGGAAACTTTCTGTCATGTCGTAGTCCAGTGTAAGAAGCCAGTTTGTTACCGTCACTCTACATTTTTTTTGTGTTAATTTTAGTATTTTGTGTAGATTATTGAGCTTCGCATATATGTGTGGGCCCATATAACCATAAGACCTCCTGCCGATTGTTTTACTGCATCGGATTTTATCCCAGTTTACCCTTCGACTTGAAATTATACAAGTGCTTAAGGCAGTTTTATGAAATCGTAGAGTAACAGATAGTATATATAGTTGTCTAACCCTAAGAACACCCACTTCAGTATAGAGTTTATTCGTGGGGTACCGGTAAGGTCGTCCATAGGCAACTTTTAGTAGAGCACGCTGAGCTAGTTCTACTTTAATTAGTGAGGTCTTGCCCGCACTGCCCCACGCTACTATGCAGTAATTAAGAACGGATTGACAGAGTGAAAAGTAAATCATCTTCAGGACAGAATCATCAGCAATCTTGCCTAATTGCTTAAATACACGCAGCATTGTTCTAATCCTGCCCTTTAAAGCACTCAGGTGTGCGGACCATGTCAATCTGTTATCTACAATAACTCCTAGATATTTAATAGAGTCAGTTTGTTTGATGTAAGGGCAAGAACACTGGTTGGAACTAAAACAGGAGTGCAGCCGTAAGCAAGATACTTTCTTAGAGGAAGAACGTTCGGAAATAGCAAAGTTGATTGCCTTGGTTTTTTCTATATTTAACGTTAAAAGATTATGTTGTAGCTAGTTCGCAACGGCCTTTACTCCGCCTTCAACCGCGCATTGCACTTCATCCCAAGTTTTCCCATGAAAAATGATCGCGGTGTCATCAGCATATGTGAACATCTTAGCTTGTGGGAGGTTCCAGAAGTGACATTTCTTAATCAAAATTTTCCTGGAGATCGTATCGAAGGCTTTTGCAAGGTCCAGGAAGATGCCAGTACATGCCCGTCCATGACCTAGATTCAGAGTTATAAAGTCGGCTAAGTTAGTAACTGCATCCTCCGTGGACCTGCCAACCCGAAATCCATATTCATTGTCCGACAGTAGTTTATTTTTTTCCAGGTATGCAAGTAGTCTCTTGTTGACAACTTTCTCAAGAATTTTTGAGAGGGCTGTCAGCAGAGAAATTGGACGATAATTTGCGGGAGTTTTTGGATCTCCACTTTTGAAAATCGGGCAAATATTTGCAATCTTTATGCAGTCGGGTACTACACCTGTACTTAAGCTTAAATTACATATGAAAGCAATCGGCCTCACTAAAACATGTGCGCACTGCTTAAGGAATGCGTTATTAATCCCATCATAACCCGTTGCTGACGTCGTTTTAAGATGGGTAATAATAGAAAGTATTTCTTTTTCGTCAGTCGGAGCAAGAAAGAAAGAGGTTGGGCTAGTGTGTAACGTACTATATTGCTCATTGGTACAGGCCAGTTCAGTTTCAGTCATGTCAAATTGTTTAAGCATTATAGATGCTATATTTTTGCCTACTGTTGAGAAGTAGTCGTTAACTTTATTTAGTGTGGGGACTGGATTGTCACTATCAGTTATAAGCTCAGACTTGCCGGTTTTTTTATTTTTAATATTACAAATTTTCTTAATTTCATACCATAATTTTTTACGGTCACCTTTAGTTTCCATTAACAGTTTGCGGTCATGATCTTGTTTCAGATTTGATAATATATTGTTGCAATAGTTTCGATATTTTCTATACTCTTGTTGAATGACAGGATTATCGCGATTTTCTTCTTTCTTTGCATTGGTGTGCATTAAGTCACGTCGTCTTATGCACTTCAGAAGGTTTTTAGTAATCCATGGCTTTATAATGACATCTGAGCTACGGCATACACGAATTGTGGTGTGCTGATTAATTTTACAAGACAGAGTTTCGACAAATTTTTGCAATGCATTAGTAACATTTGTACAATTAAGAAGCCATTCCCAATTTTCGTTTTCAATATCTTTTTTTAAACTTTTATAGTCAATTCGCGTATGTCGTTTCTCAATTCTGGTCCTAACTAATTCTCGGTGAATGCCAAAGATAACCGTCTCGTGATCTGTTATGCCAGTATCACAGACAATAACAGTAGCAGGCTTCTGAGTTTTGAGCATAACATGATCCAAACAGTTGCCACCTCGCGTAGGGAAAGTATGTCCTGGAAAATACCCATAGTGGCCAGTTAAGTCTAAGTAGTCGGAGGCGCGTCTGTCAGTGCAACCCGATTTTATATCAATGTTCAAATCCCCTACAATAGCACAGGTGTTTGCCGTACACGTTTCCATTAGTTCTGTTAAGGATTCACAGAAGTTATTAATATTATAAAAAGATGGTGACCTGTATATGGCTATAAGAGATAGTTCGTCACTGACATTGACAACCAGACAGTTCGAGTCATTACAGGATGGTTCTACGACAGAAGCCTGGAGAGATGACTTCGTATAAACAACTATTCCATCGTTTTGGTTAAGGTAAGTTTTGGAACAGTGAATATCGTAGTTATTAATTTCGAAATAGGCGTGCCCGTCATCAAGCCAACACTCCGTTAAAATAATTATATCGGGCGTAAAAAGCAGCCGGCTCAGGAGAACAGTGAAATCATTAAAATTATTTTTGATACTGCGTATATTTTGGACTACAACCGAGTACTGACTTCCTGTATCGCCTAGGTGCAGCCTACATTTATCTATAGAATATAGTTTTAGGCTAGTTGTAAAGGCCGATTTGTCGATTTCATCAATAACTTGTGCTAAATTAGCCATTAGAATACGTATGTTGGTATATCAATATATGTCTCGATGAGTTATGTAGGCCGCAACACGAAGAAGCTAATTGTATTCGGTAGTGGTACTGATGTGGTATAGTAATTATGGTCTCAGCTGAGTGCGAAGTGCGTAAACAAGTTGTCATAATAATGTGTATTAGGTACTGAGGTGTATAAAATGGGTACAAATGCGAGTATAATGTATGGGGCACAGTAATAATAATTTTAGGGTGTATTACAAGTTTAAAAAATATTAGTAATTTGCACGAAAAGGTATTAAATTGACAAAATATAAAGATGTTTGAGAACTTACTTTTAGACTTTTGAGTATTGGTTATATTAATTTTTGTATGAGATAATTGTACAGCAGATAAGCACATTAATGTAATAAGTAGTCATTGGTTCGTTTCCAATTGTAGATTGCGTAGAGTTTGTTCTGATCTGACAACAATTGCCTTTGCTCCTTCAATTTTCCGTAAGTATATGTTTCCATTCGCCGTCCAACAGAATTTGTACTCTTTTTGTTTCGCAAATTCTCTTGCTACATAGAAGAGTTTTCTGGAGCTAGCGGGAAGGTATTCTGTGACATACACTGGACGGCGATCACCGGGTACACCAATGCATTGTGTATTCAAACGGCCGTCATTGGGGTGGATTTTATTGAAGTCACGTACGCTTGTAATGAGTCTGTTCTTAATCGGAACATTCGTGAATTCCGCAATGATTGGTCTGACAGAGCCTGGTTTTCCGAGTAAACGATATGCGTCGCGCAATTGAGTGCTATTTAGAGGCACGTTAACTACTGCACCTATCTTAGTGATTACCGTAGATAAGTCTGACGCTGACTCGTTCTCTGTTAAGGGCACATTCCGGATCACGACGCACGACGTCCGGGAAAGCTGTTGAAGGTCTTGTATCTTAATTTCCAAAATATTTAAGCTGTCTTGTAGGCTTGGTTTTCTTTTTTCAGAATATCCACTTGCTTTGCCATGTCATCATACTGCTCACTGATAAATGTCATAGATTTTACGATCTCACCGTTGGACTCCTGTATCGCAATACTTTGTAGTTTCATTTCGGCTATTTCAGATACGAGCTTAGAGAGACAAGTGCTTTGGTCGGCCGAAAATTTAGTAAGGCGTTTCTCTTGTTCTTTTTTCCATGTCGATAGCATTTCAAGTATTTCTCGTTTTGCATCCTGAAGTTCACTACCAGGCGAGAATTCCGGGCAAGGACACTTATACCGTGACGCAGTGTTGACACTATCAAATGGGCTGTTCAATACCGCATGGGGAATATCCGAGTCTGACTTTACTTGCAGTACACTAGAGCTCAGCGATGGCGTACCCGGAGGCGATCGTTGCATGCGAGGCATTTTATGTAGCTAGTCAATCTAATGTAGACCGTATCACACGATAATAGGCTTGGGGATGCTTGAAGCGATAGTACACAGCACACAAGCAGGCGCGCGAGTAAACGGAATGGCAATTATGGCAACTGTCCTGCTTCCCCAGGTGGGCGGGGCACGATCGATGCGTTAGATCGGCGGCGCATAAGCAGTGTGACGACCGGTCAAAAAAAATAATTAATATTTTTAATTATGTATAAGCAAAATTGACCACTCTAACTTTGCAGTTACGGATTAAAGTCTCGTAAACACTTTTTACGAATTTATGCGTAAACCGAACACACGTCCACTCTCAAGTAACAAAACGGGCGAAGAGGATGGATAAGTAAAACAGACAACGAAGCACTTATTGCTGATCTTAACCGTGTTGACTGGTCTATCATCAAAAAAGACACAAATGTTAATACTGCAACCACAGAATTCACAAAAATTGTTTCATCTATTATATACAAACACACACGCCAAGTAAAAATTGGTAGGAAATTGGCATGCATTAAACCATGGATCACCCCGGGATTAGTAAGATGTATGATTCAACGTGACAAACTTCATAATGACTTTAAATCTGACCCTGATGACTCTGACCGAAATAAAATATATACTCGATATAGAAACTCCTTTTCCAAACTTCTTTCAAAAATCAGGTCTGACCACAATAACTAACAGATTATTGATAACAAAGACAATCCAAAAAATCTCTGGAAAGTTATAAAATCAATAGATAACATCTCATAGAAACAATGAAAGCTCTCAATTATTGAGTCTCAATAGAGAAAAAGATACACTCAACTCCTGTAACTCACACTTTACCTCAGTAGGAACCCGTCTGGCAGATAAAACACTAGAAAAACTTAATCTATCTCATGAATATCTTTAATAAAAACATACACATCCGACGTCTCAAACCCACATTATCTCCTCCTTGAACCGACAGATGCGTACGAAATTATAAAAATCATAACTGGCCTTAAAGTCGAAAGTGCCCCTGGCCCTGATAAAATTTCAGTTATGCTAATCAAAAGAGCTATAAAGTCCTTTATAGAACCAATGCTGCACATCTTTAACCTGAGCCTTGAGACCGGTACCTTCCCAGAATGCTGGAAAATTGCTGTGGTTTCCCCTATTCACAAAAGCGGTCCCAAACATGCACCAGATAACTATAGACCTATGTATAGCACTACTTTTTTTTTTTTTTTGGTGTGGGAAATTATCAAATAACTTCTTCCGCTCTGGGCAGAGCGGGAGGGCGTGTCAGACTCTTACTGACTGAAACCCACCCGTGTTCATTCAGTTGCCGTGTTGCCAGGGGGGCCACGATTTCCCTGTCGGTTTTCTTCGAACCCCCGGCTGGCATTGGCCCTAGCGGACCCCGTCAATTCTGCTGACATCTCTTTGAGGCGCGAGTTAAGTGTGACGACCCTAACACTATTTGCTTTGTCAGCAAATCCACCCCCACTCAAAGTAGCAAATAAGTAGTTCATAAGAATATTGTAAACTTAGCAATAATTAATTATAAATACGTCTCACGACTAGAATAGATCAGAATACTGGTATTCAGCTGCATCCGGTTAGACTGGAAGCCGACCCCAACATAGTTGGGAAAAGGCTAGGCAGATGATGACGTCTCACGACTAGAATAATCATTACTATCTTAATTACTGTAACGCTGTTCACCTAAATAAAGTCTTTTTTAAACTAATCAAGTATCGATCACTTAATTGGCGCAGCCGGTAGGATCTCTGTAGTCAGTTCGCAACGTATACAACTCTACAAGCATAGCTGGACGTCTGTTTCTACAGTTTAACGGAGATCGCCGAACAAACAAATCTATTAAGTACCGGGCACAACGGCTGGCGCAGTATCTGATAGTAGTCACAAGGAGGAGATGGGAGTAACTACAGGACTGTGAGTAAAACTTTTTCACTATCCTTTCTGTTTTCCTTTATCATTTTCCCTTTGTTTTAATTGTATGTGTTGTGTTATTGGGGGTTGAGCAATACCGCGATAACATTATTTTATTTTATTACGATAAAACTTGCGTAATAAGATTAACTTTAGTTAAGTAGTTAGGGCATTTCCCTATTTTTTCTCTCTCTCTCTGTGTTGTCCTTTCAAAATGGATCAAATTGTGCAGGTTCCGCCAACCATGGCAAAAATTATTCCAGAGTTTAGTGGCGATTCTAGACAACTCCCACTTTTTATAAAGAAATGTGAATATATTATAAATACATTTCAAGGGGGAGAAATCCAAAACGAATACTTATTCCACGTTCTTACGAGTAGATTAACCGGGGAGGCCGCGAACCTAGTAGGGGAACGGGAAAATATTCGTACTTGGTTGGAGTTGAAAACATTGCTAACCCAACATTTTGGTGACCCTAGAACTGAAGATTGTTTAGTATTGGAATTAGAGTCAATGAAAATAAAATCCAATGAAAGTTATTTAGACTTCTGTCATAGGATTCAAAACTTGCGTAGTGTCTTGATTGCAAAAATAATAGAAACTGTAGACGATGCGAATTTACGTCAAGCCAAACAGCATATCTATACTAATTCGTCATTGAATGTTTTCCTGTATAATTTACCACCTTATTTAGTTAGATTGGTACGACTGAGGAATGTGACAATATTAGAAGATGCCCTGAAAGTAGTGCTAGAAGAACAAAACTTTCAGACGGTTTATGAATCTAGAAATAATAGGAATAAAAATAATTTAAAACCGCCAGGAAAAGTCTTCAACAATAATGACATTATTCAGCGTTCGCCCAATCTACAAAAACAATACGGTACACCAACACAAAATAGTTCTGATTCGGCAAATAATTCAAGTCAATATAGAAATTCTTTTAGAAATCAAAATAATGCTCAAAATCAGCTGCCACAACAAAGTAGGTCAGCGCCTTGGCAGAGTCAGCAGGTCGCGCCGCGATCGTCATCGGTGCATAATGCAACGCCAGCAAACTCGGGTTCAAACACCGATGTTACCATGCGAACTGCAAACTCTAGACGCGTAAATTACACGAATAATGACTCATTTACGACATATGATAATAATGAACAAAATACTTGTAATTACGAACCACAACCAAGCACATCATATGAGCCTGAACAAATTGAGAATTTTCACCTGAGAGCCTTATTCAGAGGGAAAAGATAATTTTAAATTGTACTAATTATCGTTCTTTGCCTTACATTGTAGTTCCAGAGCTAGGTAATGCAGTTTTTATGTTAGACTCTGGTAGCTCTAGATCGTTTATAGGTCGGCGTGTCGCTTACCAATATTTTAAAAATAGTATTTACAAGGAACCTTTTGAAGTAGTCAGTACTCATGGTGTTAGTGTGCATACAGAAGTTGTTTTAACTCCCTTACCCAAAATATTTAAAAGTTCTGAAGGTCATAAGTTCTACGTTTACGATGTTGATAATCACTATGACGGTTTACTAGGCAGTAATTTATTAAAACAATTAGATGCAAAAATTGATTACCAAACACTAACCTTATGCACAAGAAATACTGACATACCCTTTGTTTATTCTTCAGCGCTAAAAGATACTTACATTTTACCACCACGTAGCGAGTTAAGGGTAAAACTTCCGGTAAACTTAACTAATGGAGAGGCTATTTTAGATTTTAAAGAATTGTCTAAAGGGATTAGGATGCCTTGTGCGTTAGTCAACTGTGTGAATGGTTATGCCTATACGGTCATTCAGAACTGCAAGGACATAGAAATGAGCCTCAATGTCACTAGCCCATTCCAGGTAGAACCTTACAATCACTGCGACCAGATCTTAGTTAATCATTTAAACGACACAGACAGTATTGATAAGCTATTATCAAATAACTTAAAAAAATTAAGGTTACAACATACGAATGAAGAAGAAAGAACGATGATAAAAAATATTTGTGAGGAGTATAAGGAGATTTTTTATTGTGAAGACATACCGTTGTCTTTCACTAACGAAGTGAAACATAAAATTAGAACGGTAAACGAGGATCCCATTAATGTAAAAGCCTATAGGTTGCCGCCCACTCAAACAGACGAGATTAGACGTCAAGTGGATAAGATGCTTAGGGACGATGTAATCCGGGAATCAAATTCTCCTTGGAGTGCACCGGTCCACCTTGTTCCAAAGAAGCTAGATGCCTCCGGACAACAAAAATGGAGGATGGTAGTAGATTATCGACGTTTAAATGAGATAACTGTTGACGATAAGTACCCTTTGCCAAACATCAATGATCTTTTTGATAAGTTAGGAAAGAGTATGTACTTTTCCACCTTAGACCTTGCGTCTGGCTATCATCAATTACAAATCCAGGAGGAAGACAGACAAAAAACGGCGTTTTCAACACCATTCGGTTTATACGAATTCAACAGAATGCCGTTCGGTTTGAAAACAGCGCCTGCCACGTTTCAACGTGCAATGGATAACGTCCTCCGAGGGTTGCAAGGCTTGCATTGTCTGATTTACCTTGATGACGTCATCATATTCTCTACCAGTTGTACCCTGTGAATCCAAAACACTGTATCTGTAGATACAGTGTTTTGGATTAACAACGTTCATTCGATTTCTTTTAACCTGTTCCATGCTATAGCATTTATAGTTTTTTTACTTTGTATGAAAAATACTGAGATATAAGAAGGCAAATTACACTGTATCTACTTAAAACTCAAGCTTAAAACAGAAAAACACGGCAACTGAAGATGCAGTGTATTGTCAAAATAATCTTCGCGCGTTGCAAGATACAGTGTTTTGTCAAAACAAAGTAGAAGGGCTAGCGCGACGCGGGTGCGCCAATCAGAGCGAGGCCGGGCGATCGATCTCAATGATTATTGGTTGATCTGTTGTTGTTGACAAATGTTTACGCGCCGCGCTGTGATAGACAGATTTTGTTTGTTTCCGGAGTAGGTAATAGGCGAATTTATTAATGTGATTATGTGATTATTTATAAGTTCTTGTGCAATACAGGCGATCCCATATTGGGAAAAAATTAAGAGCAATTTGGGTTTTTTGTGAGAAATTTCCGTCAAAAACGAAGTACTCCATGACGGGGGGGAGGGGGGTTGGCAATCTTCTTTGTGCACCCTCTTCCAAAAACAAAGTACTCCATGACGGGGGCAAACTTCTTTTCTTCGGCCAGTCTTTTCTAAAAACGAAGTACAGCATGACGGGAGGGGTAGACTTCTTTGATCACCCCCTTCCAAAAACGAAGTACTCCATGATCACCCCCTTCCAAAAACGAAGTACTCCGTGACGAGTGGGCAAACTTCTTTTCTTTGGCCACTCCTTTCCAAAACGAAGTACTCTATGACAGGAGGGGCAAAATTCTTTGATCACCCCCTTCCAAAAACGAAGTACTCCATGACGAAAGGGGCAAACTTCTTTTCTTTGGCCACTCCCTTCCAAAAACGAAGTACTCCATGACGAGAGGGGCAAACTTTTTTGATCACCCTCTGTCAAAAACGAAGTACTCCATGACGGGAGGGGCAAACTTCATTGATCACCCCCTTCCAAAAACAAATTACTCCATGACGGGGATGGGCAAACTTCTTTGGTCACCCCCTTCCAAAAACGAAGTACTCGAAAACGGGGGCAAACTTCTTTTCTTTGGCCACTCCGTTTAAAAAACGAAGTATTCCATGACGGGGATGGGCAAACTTCTTTGGTCACCCCCTTCCAAAAACGAAGTACTCGAAGACGGGGGGCAAACTTCTTTTCTTAGGCCACTCCGTTTAAAAAACGAGGTACTCCATGACGAGGATGGGCAAACTTCTTTGGTCACCCCCTTCCAAAAACGAAGTACTCGAAGACGGGAGCAAACTTCTTTTCTTTGGCCACTCCGTTCCAAAAACGAAGTACTCCATGACGAGAGGGCAAACTTCTTTTTTTTTGGCCACTCCCTTCTAAAACGAAGTACTCTATGACAAGAGGGGCAAAATTCTTTGATCAGCCGCTTCCAAAAACGAAGTACTCCATGACGGGAAGGGCAAACTTCATTGATCACCCCTTCCAAAAACGAATTACTCCATGGCGGAGATGGCAAAATTCTTGGTCACCCCCTTCAATATAGGGGGCGCTGCCCCCCCCTTTAACAAAAGGGGGGGGCAAAACATTAAGGGGGACTTTTGGCCCCCTCTGTCCCCCACTTCCGTGGTTACTGTGTAAGACTGATTTTGTAACAGTTAATCTATAAAAAAATTTTGAATAAAATATAAAAGTTGATCATTCAAGTTGGTCATTTAATAAACTCATTTCATTTTTTTGCAATTCCCAATGCATTTTGATCTATCAATTTACTCCCATCTAATAAAAATACTGACTATAATTATTTACTACCTATCATCATACATATCTAGGCCCTGTTTTATCAAGTCAATACACTGTAACTCTAAATACAGTGTATTGCCTTAACAATTTCTTCTATCTCTTCTGATGACTATTACGGCAAAACAAGTTATCCCCGATAATTCATCATGTATATTGTACATATATATAAAACATACTAGGCTTGATAACTCATAAAATTACCTTTAACTTGATACCAAACACTAAATACTTTCCAAAAGTAGTTTTAGAGTAATCGTCGAAAAACAGAAAAAATGTATTTGCTCGTTTTCTCAAAATCAACTTTTCGTAGTTACAGTGTATTGGATTCACAGGGTACAGTTTGCAAGAACACATAGAGAAATTACGAGTTATTTTCGAGCGTTTTCGAAAAACTAACTTAAAGATCCAGCTCGATAAATCCGAGTTTTTAAGAAAAGAAGTAATGTATTTGGGACATACAATAACAAAGGATGGCCTTAAGCCTAACAATGACAAAATCGAGGCTATTCTGAAATATCCTTTACCTAAAACCGTGACAGAGATTAAGAGTTTCTTAGGTTTGATAGGTTATTATAGGAAGTTTATCAAAGATTTTTCTAAAATAACCACACCTTTTACAGCTTGTCTAAAGAAGGGAAAAAAGATTGTGATAAATGACGAATATAAAAAAAGCTTTGAAACGTGCAAAGAGTTACTGACACATGCACCTTTGTTACAATTCCCGGATTTTACAAAACCGTTTGTTCTTACAACAGACGCTTCAAACTTTGCGGTAGGCGCGGTACTTTCTCAAGGTACTATAGGATCAGACAAACCGATTGCATTTGCCAGTAGAAAACTAAGCGATACGGAATCTAGATATAGTACGATAAAAAAGGAGTTATTGGCCATAGTATGGGCAGTCAAACATTTCAGGCCCTACTTATACGGTCGAAAGTTCATAATATATACCGACCATAGACCTTTGGCATGGTTGAATTCATTAAAAGAACCCAACAGTAAACTAACTCGATGGCGTTTACGTTTAGAAGACTATAATTTCGATATACATTATAAGAAAGGTAAACAAAATACAAATGCAGATGCTTTATCGCGCATTAAAATTAATATAACAAAAGATGACGCGGAATCAATGGTAGTGAATGTAGATGAAAAGGAAGCGAGATTACAGCAGCATTTGAAAGATGTGACGGAAGAAATCGTAAAACTTAGCGTTACAGAACCGGGAATAGAGACGATAGAATTATCTGATTCCGAAAGTGACGTCGCCACAGCAAATTCAATATTTAATAGGGAACATGAGGGTATTCCTATCCTTAATGAGGCAATAGATACCAAAGCGAGGCAAATTCATGTTTTCACCTGGCACAGGGACGATATCTGTGCAAAAGATATTTCTAACGGCAAACAAAAAATTTTCGAAGTCCATCTACCTCCTAGTAACAGCGAAAACTTAGTAAAAAAATTTCTTAAAGAGTATGTAGATTACAAAAAAAAGTATTTTATCTACTTTGAGGATCATTGTCATAGAAAAACTTTTGTTAATGTAGCTACGTCACTTTACAAAAAGGGAACTCAAAACTTTGTTGAATGCACTGAAAGAGTTGTGAACGTTACAGACGAAAGTGACCAAAAGGATTTAGTTACCAAATATCATCTAGGGAAGACTTGTCATAGAGGTATTAGAGAGACTCTAATGAAGTTAAAAAGATCATATTGGTGGAGCAATATGAAAGAAACAGTGACAGCCATTATCAATGCATGTGAAGAATGTAAAAAAATGAAGTATGACAGGAAACCTCTAAAACCATTTATACAATTAACTCAAACTACAGACAGTCCATTCCAGGAAGTTTTTATAGATCTATTATACATAGAGAAAAACCAATATTTAACTGTAGTAGACTCATTTAGTAAGTTAGGTCAAGCAATACAGATTCCCAATAAAAGCACACCCGAAGTAGTGAGGGCTCTAATAAAATACTTTAGTATGTATGGAATACCTACAAAAATTAGTAGTGACGCAGGTACCGAGTTTAACAACGAATTATTTAAGGAAATGTTAAGTTTATATAAAATTGAGCAACACATAGGGACACCTAACAACCCTAATTCAATGGCAATAGTGGAAAGATTTCATTCCACAATTATCGAAATATATAGGTTAGCAAAATATGAACAATCTAGTTTAGATGCAGCATCCGTTATGACATATGCGATCATGGGTTATAACAATACTATTCATAGCGCAACAAACTTTACACCTTGCGAAATAGTTTTTGGACACACGGACTCCGGAAATGCTTTTGATATTGACAGGGACAAGACGTTAATGCAAAAGATATTACAGGATCATCGCAAACGATTGAAAACCCTTTATGAGCATTTA
Source organism: Agrochola lychnidis (assembly GCA_963680765.1). Taxonomy (NCBI): domain Eukaryota; kingdom Metazoa; phylum Arthropoda; class Insecta; order Lepidoptera; family Noctuidae; genus Agrochola; species Agrochola lychnidis. The sequence goes on along the minus strand of OY796868.1, from coordinate 6,490,783 downwards.
AGTAGTCAAATGATTGGACATAAAGGCTTAGTTAGAGACAAAATAGGAGGTGAGGACCAGCCAAAATTAGTGGAAGGTGACACGGTTTTTATGAAAAACACTAGGACTAGGAAAGCAAAAGAACTACCGCGATACGAAAAGGCAATTATCACTGGAAAGCCCAAGCGTAATACAGTACCAGTTAAGCTGAAAAATAGAAATACTAAAGTAGCACTAAAGAATGTCAAACGCCCTCCACAGACGGTGCTTGATACTGCTCGTCCTAGCGGATCAAGGGACGACCCTGAACATCCAGAGGATCGACCAGAATCCGGGAATAGTTCCGATTCGGATTGGAACAGCTCTGAAGAGGACTAACCATTGGGATATTATTAAAACCATGGACTTAAATTCACTAACGGTCCAGTTAGAAAATAATATAGAAGAGTATAATAAGTTAAAAATCATAACTCAAAGTAATAGTGAGATACGTAGGGAACTTTTAGGGTTGACAGCACAAATAGAATCTTTTATCGAATTGACAAAAGATAGGTTAAAACAGATTCTACCCTCTAGCAGAACTAGGAGAGGAATTTTAAACCCATTGGGCTCCTTTATTAAGGTAATAACAGGAAATTTAGATAACGAAGATGCTAGAAAATATAATTTAGAGATTAGTAATTTAGGAAACAGGGAACATTCAGTAGAACGAAAAGTGTCGTTAATGCAGAAGGCTTTTGATAAATTACTCAATGTTTCTGATGACATTAATTTTAATACTAGACATTTAAATTTCAAAATAAGACAATTACAAACACTTATTCAAAACCAAACCAAGTACTCTAACCTTTTAACCGTAATGAATAGTATGAATCAAGTTTTAAATAATTGTCGTACCATTTATTCCATTATCTACGAATTAGAAACCGCTATTGCTTTCAGTAAAATGCACATATTACATCCATCCATAGTAAATTCCACAGAATTATTTAATATTCTTAATATCATAAGAAAACATCATAATTTAATTTATCCATTAACATTAGATAACTTAGTAAAATTAGAGGGAAATATAGAAATTAAGGGATATATAGACAATAGTAAAATTATATTTGTATTAGAAGTTCCATTAATAGATAAAAACACATACAATTATTATAAAGTTATTCCTATTCCAATCTATAACCAGATTACCCAAAAACCTAATATCATCATACCCCAATATCCTTACCTAATAGTGAACAAGTCGAAATACAGATCCGTAGCCGAAGGCTGTAAAGAAATAGAAGATCTGACATATCTCTGTTCTGATGACAACGTGGTACAGTACACGGAGGAAACATGTATCCAACAGCTCATGTTATCACAACATAACTTTAGTAATTGCAAACAACACCAAGTGCAGATAGAAGAAACCAAGGTGCAGCCCATATCCAGCATACACTGGTTGATATACACGGAAAAGGAAATTGTTGCAACGGAGCACTGCGAAGATGAGACCCGCAGACATAATCTTCGAGGCACATACATATTAGTGCCAAGTCAGCATTGTACCTTACAGATTGCTGATATCTCGATCACAACACCCACGAATACCAGCTTAGTCTCCTTCAGATTGCCACCAGTACAGATGCCCGAGCTACGCAGAGACGTCACCTCGTCAGCCAAGCAGATGGACCTCAGAGGAGTTGATCTAGGCGACATCAAGGAACTGCTGAACCAGGCCAAATATAGTGATAGTGCCAGTGATGTTGAAACCGTTATAATCACTGACAAAATCAGTGTATGGACCATAAGTCTTTACGCCATTATAATTGTATTCGTCACAGGGTTTTTGTTTCAAAAAAGAAAGTTGTTAACTAAGAGAGTTAGACGAAATTCTCTAAAGACTACTGAGTTGCCTTTAGACAATTTCTCTCCTAAGGAGGGAGGAGTTAAGTGTGACGACCCTAACACTATTTGCTTTGTCAGCAAATCCACCCCCACTCAAAGTAGCAAATAAGTAGTTCATAAGAATATTGTAAACTTAGCAATAATTAATTATAAATACGTCTCACGACTAGAATAATCATTACTATCTTAATTACTGTAACGCTGTTCACCTAAATAAAGTCTTTTTATAAACTAATCAAGTATCGATCACTTAATTCGCGCGTGGAACACAACGCGCCGTCTACCCGGGCTTGGTCCTTATCGGACGGCGAGCTGCCCATTGCTCACCGTCCGCAAGCCCGCGCCTACGGTGGCCGGAAATCTTCCTGTGATTCCCGACGCCCAGGGCGTCTCCTCCTGCGGCGGTTAGGGGTGCGAGGGCGCAAAATTTGCCTCTCCCTCACGCGCTCCACCACCTCCTTCGCGAGCATTACTGCTTCGCAGAAGGAGGTGACGGCCTCCCATTTCCTCTCGCTCCGTAGCATGGCCCGAATCAGGGCCGGACGCGAGAGGTCACCGCCGCCGATCGCTTCCACGAGGACACGGCGATGCCCTGCCCAAGCCGGGCAGATCTCCACCGTATGTTCCACCGTGTCCTCCGGGCGATCTACACAGTAATGACACCCGGGCGTTTCCTCCCGCTTTATCCTGAACAGGTACCTCCCGAAACAGCCGTGTCCGGTGAGCACCTGTGTCAGGCGGAAGGTGAGGACGCCGTGGCGCCTCTCTAGCCACTCCTCAAAGAGGGGTCTTATCGCCGCAATTGTGGCGTGCCCAATGTATAGCACTACTAAGCTCTGTTTCTATAAAAAAAAAATACAAAAAAAAAACAACCGACTTCCAAAAAACCACTACAAAGTGAAAAATAACTTAAATTTCGGAAGTCGGTGTCTTTGGTTTTGTATTTTGTTATAATATTATGGCAAATAACAAAATACAAAACCAAAGACACCGACTTCCTAAATTTAAGTTATTTTTCACTTTGTAGTGGTTTTTTGGAAGTCGGTTGTTTTTTTTTTTAATAATGTTTTTATTTTTAGTGGTTCAATTTGTAATTTATCATTCATTAGCCTAAAAGTAACGAAAAAGAACAAAACCGTTCGAGCTAGTGTTTAGTGTTAGTGAATAGTGTAAAGTACAAAAGTGCCAAACAAACACAAGAACGAAGTGTATTCGCCTTAATAGAGACAATAAGAAAAGTGCTATTGGACACATTGTTAGTAAAGACAATTTAGTAGTTTGGGTTATAATTAAATTACTTATTAGTCTATTTATAAGGCTAGATTGTAATAAGATTAGGGTTCATCCTATTGTTGAACCTTAGGACAAGGGGAAAAAAAAACATTATTAGCCTAATGCCAACTGCTTCTTCTCAACCTTCTACAAAATATTGCTTTTCCCGATGCAGGGACGTTAATCGTTAAGGAGTTCTCCTTGTACTTCACCATCAGCTTCACTTATCCATATGCATTGTGACGAGCATAAATTGCTTGACAACCATATTAAAGTAATCGAATCGCAACCCGTTAAATACTTATTATTGAATAGTCCCGATGGCCATCTGTGGTCTTCATTATCAGTTCCACTTCACCAAATGGTGCTTTTCGAGAGCAACTGCACGAGTTACTATAAAAATACCCAAATAGCTATAGTTGTGCTTATAATATTTGAAGAGTTTCCTCGATTTCTCTAGGATCCCGTCATCAGATCCTGACCAGATGACAATGGGACCACTTCGAGAGTATACCCTTTCAAACAAAAAAAAATTTTACAAATCCATTTATAAATGATGGAGTTATGCCCGAACGTACATGAAAAAAAAAAATATAAACATCCGAATTGATAAACTCCTCCTTTTAGAAGTCGGTTAAAAATATTAGAGAGAATAGTTAACTCCCGTCTTATTTCTTTCATTAAGAAAAATCATCTTATCTCTGATAATCAATTTGGTTTCCGAAGGAATAAGTCGACTGAAGATGCTGCCACTCTCCTTGTCAATTGTGTCTCTTCTCATATTGAGAAAAATGAAAAATACCTTGCCATCTTCCTTGATCTTGCAAAGGCATTTGATACGGTTTCAACTGGCCTACTCCTCAAGAAACTAGAATGGATAGGTAATAAGAGGAATTTGCCTTGAATGGTTTAAAAGCTATCTGACGAACCGGAACTGACACAAAAGTAAGCTCTTTCACCAGTGACCAACTCCTCATTAACTTCGGAGTTCCACAGGGCAGTGTGCTTGGTCCCACGCTTTTCATTGTCTATATTAACGACATACTAAACCTCTCTGTGAATAATGCTGACATTATAACTTATGCAGATGACACAGCTGTCATATTTCACGGGGAAACGTGGGAACATGTTCACTGTCTAACACAAGAGGGATTGAAACTAATCGCTAAGAACCTGGACAGTAACCTCCTTACGATAAATGGCAGTAAAACAAAATATATTGTTTTCTTCAAGACCGCCGTTTCAAAACCTTCGAAACACCTAAAACTCAAACTGCATCACTGCTTTTCTAGCATTTCTACTTCCCCTTGTGACTGTCCTCCTCTTGAACGTACCACTTCCATTAAATACCTCGGGTATTCTTATCGACGACCACCTAATATTTAAGCAACATATATCTAACCTCTCTGGCAGAATAAGAAAACTGATCCATACCATGCGCAGACTACGAGACTGTCTACCCACAGACACACTACAACAAGTTTACCTAGCCCTATGTCAATCCATTATTCAGTATTGCATCAGCGTGTGGGGTAGTGCTGGAAAGACCTACTTGATTGAAGTAGAACAAGCACAGAGAGCGCTTCTTAAAGTAACTTTTAAGAAGCCCTATCGGTTCTCTACTGGCTTACTCTATCGTGAAACGAGAGTTCTCAGAGTCCGCCAGCTTTTTATTCTTTCTGCCTGCACCAAAACTCATAAAAGAATTAAAAATAGACCCGATTACACATCAGTCATAAGCAAAAGAAACTATAGAATCCCTACACCTGTCAACACCTCATTGCTAGCTAGACGCTCTCCAGCTTACTCTCTTATTAATACGTACAATAAAGTCTGCAAACTCTGTGATATCAAAAATACTACCTCATTTAGTTTAAAAAAAACATATAAAGGAAATGTTGCATAACTCTGGTTATGATGACTCGGAACAATTAATCTAGATACTCTGACCTGACACTGAATCAAACGTTACACAATGGGAACAAATACGCACACATACACACACTTACACACACCAAACACCACAATCACACACACCACATTCACACATATCACACACCACACTCACACACACCACACTCACACACACCACACTCACACACACCACACTCACATCACACGTACACAAACACGCCAGATATACCATACAACACTTGGAATCACCTCTCTAGTCTCCACCATGGAATTCGTACCCCGAGCCCCAAGATACAGACTAACTGTCTAGTTTGGGGCTCATTGGTAAATAATATTTTGTAACCTAGCTATAGGTAATATTTTAAGCTACTCATGTCGTCTCAACTTGGTGTTAACCTGTAAACCTGCTTACTGTATTACCTGGACAATAAACTATTTCTATTACATGCTGCAATTTTTCAATAGTTTCAATAGATGTATTCATAGCAAATACCCTTGTATTGCTTTCAAAACACCCTACCCTACCCTTCCCCTTTACCCTTGTATTGCTTGCTTGCTTTTGCCTTTAATTTCTGTGAAAATGTACGTAGGTATTCTTAGGGTAAGTTTAACAATAAATGTTAGAAAAAACCATTGAGCAACTAAACATATTTATTTATTTAACACTTCACATACATGGCTGGTTATTACAAAATAGCTTTGAATATTGTATGACAAGCAATATTTATTTTTGAATTTTGTTAAAGGCCGTTTTTGTATTTTTTGTTATGCATTCCCATGAAGGCATCACCGTTTTTAAGATATGTGTTGCAAATATTCTTTTTATTAAAACTTTCTAGTATTGCGGGGTCTAAGTATGTGTTGACGATGGCCGCACACTGCAGATCTGTAAGTGCATGTGCTAATGGTGCGCTTAGTTGGTGGACAGCGACCGGGCGCTGCGAGTGGTGCTGCAGTGTGAGCGGAGCTGGCACAGGGCGCGTGGACGCGGGGCGCAGCAACACCAACTGAGAACGCAGCGCGTGCACTCGTGGCACGTAGCCACGCGCACGTTCCACACGTCTCAGCGTAGTTTCAATATGCGAACGCGCGTATTGCGAAGAGTGCGGCACACGACCCAATAGAGTCCGCACACACGCGTTTATCTTCTGTGACCATGTGCTCGCAGTCTGTAGTGCATCATCAAGACCCGTTGTGTCTCCTTCTGCCATCAACGTAAACATGTGACGAGCCACGCCATCTTGTAGCTGCTCTTCTGTCTCAAATTCAGCGAGGTGCTCTTCAAAATGTACGTCGAACTCGTCTGGTGCGTATCCAACACAATAAACTGTACCAGTCAAACCTGTAAAAATATATTTTACGTTACAATTATGTTTTAAAAACTACATGATCACGTGTACTCTGAATATTATGTCTTACCATGACTTTCCAAGATAGCTGCGATTTCTAAAGCTACGTAAATTCCACTTTCATATCCTAAGAGATAGAAATGGTTCTTCAGCCCCGCCCTCTTCAGGAACACCTGAATAAAAAAATACCGTAAATAAGTTTGCGGCCGTATACTATAACATGGTGTTGATGAACGAGATCTTGACCATCGCGAAATGGACTGCAAGCGTAAAGAAGTCTGTGACTACCAGACTACTACACTCTTAGGCTAAGTATTAAAAACATCGTAAAACCATTCCATACCACTGCTAATCTCTCGGCTGTTTCTTGTATTGTTTCGTTTGACTTGTCAAGTCCCAGCTGCAGCACCAGCGCGGGCAGCTTGAGGCGCTCGCACAGCGTGCGGAATCTCTCGTAGTGACCCTCCATGCCGGGCACGACACACAGGTATGTCTCGTTCGAATCAAATTCATCGTCTCTCTGCAACAGTCCAATTAGTTGACATTTTCTTTTTTTGCAAACCACTTTAAAAAAATGTAAATCCTAACCACAGTACTGACAAAAAATCTGAATACAAATCGGAAGGACATTTTGGTAGAACTATTTTGTGATTAAGATAAAAAGTGGCCCGTTTGAGATTGATTTATTAACATACCCCGCTACCGTTACCTACACGAAAACAGTATTGTGACAGAAAAAGAAATCGTAGCCTACATAACATTTGGCATCCTCTGGGCAGGGACCCTAAATGAGAACTTCATCATCATCATCACCATTATCTGTCTTTTCTCAACTACGTTAGAGTCGGCTTCAAAATGAGAACTTAATATTAAAAAACTTGTAAGTACCATAGATGCATTGTTAGCGAGCGTCGGCATACACACGATGTCAGTGGTAGCAAGCAGTTCATCAGAGTCTACGAATGTGAAGAATGTAGACAAGCCCTTAGTATCTTGAAAATCAGTTTTTAAGATAGATTTTTCTACTTGTTGTATCCTTAAAAAAATACATTACGTTTTCAAATTAAACTATGTCACTTATTACTCCTTAAAATAAAGAATGGATTTTAAAGTAAGAAATTAGTATATTAAAGTATCTTTGAAAGGCGCCAGTGAAAGATAGTTGAACGGGAATTATTTGTCTTGGTATTTTATAGACTTGTGATGAGGAGGGATGACACAGAATATTTGACTAAAATCGAGTGATGACAGACATACACTGACAGAATGATGTTCTTACATGTTGAGATATGGAGGGGAGGAGAAATACCAAAGAATAAATTAATGTTTTGTGTGAGGGATGATAAGAGTGAATAATAAAGCAATAGATAGGTGACAGAGAAGAAGAAAAACGTAGTATTGCAGCGAAAAGAATACCGATAATATCCAAGACCTCTACTTACGTGTCAATAGTAATCAAAGGTATTTCTGTCTCTTCGAATACAAGATTATAATAAATTCGTAGGTAATTATAAATTAATGGTATTTTATCATTTTCTACTCCCAATTCTTTCAAAGTAGTATTCCTGTCCATATCCGCCTTTATGGTTACATCTGTAAAATAGCGAATACGACGTCTTTTTCACTTAGCGAAACTCTACATATTTAATGAGTATCGACATTCATTATAGTAAAAAATTATTACAATCAGCTGGAGTTTTAAAAAAGAATTTGCCAAACTAATATAATTGACGTAATTACCAGCAATTGCAATTATTTTCTCCAGCAGCGAGGTTTGTTGCGCAGGCGCCGTGCTTGCTAGAACAACGCTTTGAGCTCCTCGCAGTGCCTTCTCCGTCACCTCTACTGCGCCACGGTACCATGCGCCAATGTGACACGACTCCTGTGTGATCAAAAAGTTATCAATATGAGCATAAATTCATCAATTTTACAAAAATCCGAAAGATGTTTGAGTTATTAGAACATCTTCATACAAAGATGAAAGTAAATGTAAAATCAAAAATACGTATTTATAGTACATTACTGTCGCGGCCTGCAACAAGAGCATTGATGACAATCGTAAAAATGTGGGCCGAGGCGAAGCCGAAGCACACATACGTGAGTCCATCGAAGCCTGGTTGTGGCCTTGGCTTGTATAATTTTTGCTTTTCTCAAATTATGCACAGAAATTCAAACTAAATAAATCCTTACATATTATAAAACAAAGTCCCCCACCGCATTTATCTGTCTGTCTGAACGCGATAAACTCAAAAATTATCAAACGGATTTTCAAACGGTTTTCACCAATAGACGGAATGATTCATGCGAAAGGTTTTAATGTATAATTTATTTATTTATTTATTATGGGACAATAAACAGCTACAATATAAAATGTTTACAAATAATAATATAGGCTCATAAGTAGTATTAACAATATTGCAGCCCACTACATTATCCGCATGTTAACAAAATTAAGATAAGGTAAAAAAGTGCCACTAGATTAGCATTACTCAGATATTTAAAATAATTGATTATTAAAATACAATACAATTAATTAATTATTAAAAAAAAAAATACATTTTGGATACAATTTTAAAAATAATAATTGGGTTAATTCCTTATTGTTACAAATAAGAATTGAGATTATTGAAAAATTTTAAGAATAAAGGAATTGACCGTACAATACAATTCATTACTAAAAATAATTAAAACGGTTAAATAAATTAAATTAAATTTAGAATACTTAATACTCACACCATTTCATATCATTAGATAAAATTCTAAAAACATTGGACTTAAATTTCGATTTGGAACATACAAAAATATCAATATCAATGAAGTTACGATTATAAGATTCCACTATACGACGAACAGGGCAACGCAATCCTGAATTAGTCCGACAGGTATTTACAGCGAACAATGTACCTGCACGGACACTACGCTTATTTACAGTGCGGGGCACTACATAGCATAACTTACTGGTGAGATCAATGGAATCGAAGTGATTATGAACAATACCGTGTAGTATGTTGGCTTCTAGAAACTTACGTCTAGACTCTAATGTTAACATATTATATTTACTTAGTAATTGTGAATACGACAAACACCTTTTATAGCACCTATAGTACATGGCGCGAAGAAATTTACGCTGAACCTTCTCGATCATATCCATATATTTCTTATAAAACGGGTTCCAGATTGGGACCGCATATTCGAGCTGTGAACGTACAAGCGTCTTGTATAAGTAAAGATAGGTGGAGGGCCGTTTAAACTCAGTAGATGATCTCATGACAAAACCATACATCCTAAATGAATTATTAACAATTCTTTCTACGTGTTGATTAAGCGATAACTTATTGTCCAGTAGAACACCAAGATCTCTTACAATAGAGGTGTTACCTAGCAAGGCATCATTTAGCTTATACTTAAAATTTATGGTAAATCTGTTTTTTGTGAAATTTATATAGTGGCATTTGGAGACGCTTAAGTGTAGTTTGTTGTCAAGACAGTATGCTGAGAGTCTATCTAAGTCTTCTTGAAACCTTAAACAGTCTTCTATAGTAGAAATAGTTTTAAAGGCTTTCAAATCATCAGCATATATAAGAAATTTAGTACCTAAGAAGCATCTCCCAATGTCATTTATATATATATTAAATAGGAGTGGTCCTAGGATTGAGCCCTGTGGAACGCCAGAAGTTATAGACACTGTATCAGACTGATGGCCACTCACAACAACCTTCTGTGTTCTATTTTTTATGTAGGATGAAAACCAACGGAGCAAATTACCCCGTATGCCATTGAATGCAATTTTATTAAGTAAGATTTCGTGATCGACCTTGTCAAAGGCCTTTTTGAAATCTGTGTAAACAGCGTCCACTTGCAAACGTTTATCCATGTTTTCAAAAAGATAGTTGGTGAAGATTAATAAATTGGAAACAGTAGATCGGTGTTTAACAAAATTCATTACGGTTTTGTGTAAATTGGCTGAAATATGACGATTATTATTGAAGAAGTCGGAAAAAATCATGCCGACTGGGAGCTTTACTGGCGTGCGCTGCGTTAACCGAAAAAGATACATAAAATTTATGTTCTACGGTATCGTTTACCTTAAAAAGTTCAATAAAAAACTTTTTACAAAAAAATAACAACCGACTTCAAAGAAAACACTACAAAGTGAAAAATAACTTTAATTTCGGAAGTCGGTGTCTTTGGTTTTGAATTTTCGTTCTTTGTCACCGACTTCCGAAATTAAAGTTATTTTTCACTTTGTAGTGTTTTCTTTGAAGTCGGTTGTTTTTTTTTTGTAAAAAGTTTTTATTTTTCACTTTTTAGTTGTGATACCTACCCCACACAAATTCGAATACCACTACCTGCTATGTAAATAACAGTGACAGGAAGTTATCATAATATCATCCACATACTAAGTGAGGTAAAAATACGTATTATTGAAGCTAACTCAAAAACTACCCAAGTAAAGTTAATAAAATTTATATGGGACCACTTCTGAAGTGTGATCTACCAAACAAAAAAAGAATCATCAAAATCAATTCATTATTGACGGAGTAATCGCGTAACAAACATACAAAAAAAAAACAACATGCAGTCGAATTGGGAACCTCCTCCTTTTGGAAGTCGGTTAAAAAGGCTGTGATAGAATATGTCTATCTTCTAAGGATAACCCACAATAAACATTTTTATCTTTCAGAATATTTTAAAAATTAGTTGTTATTTCCGAAGTTTTTCTGAACGGTATAATATTAATGCTTATCCAAAAAAATATGTTATTTAAATTGGGCATTTAATTTAGATTAAAATATGCCTACAAATCATATCATTTAAATGAAAAGTTTAAAAGATATCACAGTTCAAAATTACGCGAAGCAATGCAGGCGCAGCGGTAGGAATCAATGATCTTTTCCTACGTTTCCGTGGGATATTTTCCGACATCCACGCGGGCGAAGCTGCGGGCAAAAGCTAATTATTTATAAATTACAGAATCAATGATGAACAACAATAATTTTTCACGCGCCATTATTTTCATTTATTTCTTCTTTACTTTAAGCAGCTCTATTTGCAAACCAAATCGAAATTTAAATAAAATCTTTGAAAAGTTACCCCTTTGGCTGCCATTTCTGTTGAAGTAAAAAGTTCGTTCCATTTTTAAATAACACGACCGATATTAGTTTTCATAGTAATTTATTTAGCCGATAAATACAGCAGATATGATTTTTAATACTGACATTGCCGGCTGGGTTCTCGTATGTACTGGCCAACCAGTTCAGCAATTTCGATTCATCTCAAAGAAGGTTGTCAAAATAATGCTCGAATTTCCAAGCATGTTTGAGAAAAATATTTTAAGAAAGATAAATTTTAATTTAATCCTGTCAAATTAATCAGCGCTTGACGTAAATTGACGTAATTTCAGTAGGCAAGTTTTTAATCACGTCTAAACTTGTATGAAGTAGTGAACTAGTGACAGGCGCTGATTAATTTAACAGGACTAAACTAAAAATGTATCTTCTGTACTTTTCTTAATGAAATAGAAAGAAAAAGATGCACTGAACTTAAATTTAGTTTAGTTTGTGAACAAGGGAATCGACACCAATAATTGATATTTGATGGCTGAAGAATCAAGTCAGAATTCCTTGATTCTTCACTCGAGCGTTCATAGCTGACTGACTAAACTTACACGACTCAGTTCCGGCAACGATAATATTTTTGCGGGTAAATTGTTCCGTACTCGACGAAGGCACACTTCCTTCCCAATCGTATTGTCACCGGTGTTCAGTACTGCAAAATGTCTGTCAAATAAAACAATAATCTTTGATTAGATTCGGATCAAACCAATATTAGGTATAAATACTTATGATTACTTACATAATATCCGTACACAATTTCCTTGACAACAAATCTAAAGTATTCAGTAGTGTTTCGCCGATATCATGCTGCTTATCGCCCACAGTCACATACACTCCTTCGATGGGACCAAAGCGACTTGCATTATTTAACAGTGCATTGACGTCTTTTTCTTCTGATAAATCATCAGAAAATACTACAACTTCAACACCCAATTGCTGCCATGATCTAAACAAAAGGATACAAAATAATAATGATTATATTTTGAATAACAATAAAATAATCACTGACCCTGTTCTCGACAATGGTCAAATCACATTGTACTGAGATTAGACTATTGTAGCCAATAAGCTTGATGCTATTGTGATGATAGATTGGCAATAGCACTGTTTCAAAATTGTTGATATCGCAGACCATCTTGCCGAGAACCTCGTGAAAGCAGAGAACGATTGACAAATCTGAATTATTTACCGTATTTTTATTTGAAGATAGCTCATGGATTGCCTCTTGAAATGTACACAAAGCTTTTTAGCACCTCGTTGCACAAGTCTGTCACCTAACTGTAGTCCAAAGGTTTCATCATTGCAGAGTATTAGATGGGTAAGATCAGCCTTGCAAGACAACCTGTAAAATAATTCTACGAATTAATACCCCATCATTCACAATTTAAAAAAGGGAAATAATAAAGCATCCGAAAAGCAAATTAACTTCCGAAAATCTGTGGTTGACTGTAATACTAAATTTCCAAAAAATAAACACAAAATTTCAGAAAAAAAATACAAATGTGCTACAAAAGTTAGTGACAGAAACGAATCGCAGCAAAACCGACTCCACGTAATCTTGTCTGCCCTAACCCTAGAGTGTAATTTAAGCCCGCGTAAGCGCGGAGAGGCGAGAAGGCCCGCGAGCTGAGGAGCAAGTGGTTTTATTATAAGCTGCGGCGGTGAGCGTTAAAACCATCTGCGACAATAATCTCGCGTGGGACCGCCGGAGCCTCGCAGCGTCGGAGCCGTGACAGAAACCATGCCTGCTGCACATTGCATGCTTGCTTGCATACTGCATGCATGGTGCACAAATGGTGTTATTTGCTGACGATACTTCCTTAATTTTTAAGGTAGATAAACGTGCTACAAATTTTGACGACGTAAATAACGCTCTACTGCAGGTCCAAAATTGGTTCACTGCTAATAATTTAGTAAATGGAAAGTTGTATTGATTTTTCGAAATTTTCAGTATTTTATTCGTTCGTTTTTTATTTGTATTCACATGTAAGTTGTCGGAAAATTAGTATTTATAGCAGTAAATTTCATATTTTGATTATGCTCATATTTTAATTTTCTTTCGGAGCTTTTATAACTACCCTTTAAAAAATATTCTAGAACACAAACAAATGAAATATTCTATTAACATGTGGTCCGGTCAATACAATATTCTTTATAAACCCGAAAGTAATGTGTTACTAAGCTACTTTCGAAAACTTACTTGGGCTAACATAAAAACAGGTTTTTAGCAATACCTGGGCTGAACCTCCAGTGTGGAGTCTTGCATCCTCAGCAGCACCCGGCCGCGGTGCCTGCTGGCCGCGAGCAGACGGAAGGCGCGTGCGGCGTCGTGCGGCGCGTACGACACGCGCGACAGAGGACGCACGTAGCCGCGGCTAATACCCTCGCTCAACATCGTCTGCAAGGCCTGCGACATACAAAATTAGATGCTTTTGGAACAGTAATATTTGAATAATCTTTATGTGAACATGTTACTATTTAAATCTATAAGAAATGCAAAAATCACCTGTTAGATACATAATGTTTATTATTTGTGCTGTATTTAAGAGTTGGTCCCTTATTAAAAGTTCCGTATTTACACCCCCAGTGAGGATGCCAATTTTTTTTATTACAGCCTGCATTCTTCTAATAATACCTATATATTTATATATATATCATATCCTACCATATAATATTATAAACGCGAAACTTTGTGAGGAAGGATGGATGGATGTTTGTTACTCTTTCACGCAAAAACTACTAAACGGATTTGGATGAAATTTGGCACACAGATATTTTATAACCTGAATTAACACATAGGGTATCTTTTTATCCTGATATTCTCACGGGATCAAAACTTATGCGGGTGAAACCGCGGGGTTCTGCTAGTAGCAATTAAATGTATGGTACTCATAATGTTGGGGAATTTTAGAAATATAGGAAATGTGATTTATTAGTTTTTTGTCTCTTGAACCTGGTTGTACTTTAACTCCAAAATAAAAATCTAGGACAGTGAGTACCCAATTCAGGTACAACTATGACACTTACCCTAGCATCCTCAATACTTTCAGGATCAAATATCGAAGCAATATTAATAGCGGTGTAGGCACGTGCCTTAGTGAGGTTGTACATCCCATACGTGAATTCATCTTGATTGTGCAGCTGAGAAACATCAATAAACGTCCCGAAGCTTTTGGTACAATTAATTGCAGTCTGAAAAAGACAAGGAGTCAGTTTTTTAACATACCTTAATACATTTCAAATCTATACATATAATAAAATCGTAGCGAAGTCAAAACTGGATATTTTTGAAAAAAGTATTGCTACGAGGTCTGGGATTGATTCAAAAGCCGAAAATGATATTTTTTTTGTTTTTTTTTCTGTTTGTCTGTATGCATGTACTTTAGGTAGACTGGCTACCGTCCGGGCGGCGGGGCGATCAGCGGCTGTCAACAAAAGAAATGGGCGGGAAGATACTTCGCGCGATTGCATGTCATTAACTAATAATTTATTTGCATTTCGGCATTTAGGCCCACATTGGCCGGACATCCTTGTAGTCCACGTGGACTCCTCATAACTCTTTTGAATGCCATATCACTACCGCGATGAGTAATTTGATGTTAGGGTAAATGTTTGAACACGTTTGAGTAACGTAAGACTTATTTGAGAATGTCTTGTTTAGTTTGTTTTAATAACATATTTGATGCTTTAGAATCGTAGTATACCATGGTCTGAACAACGTTTATTTTAGCAAAATTGTGATTCAAATTTCACGGTGTATAGTGCATTTAATTACTTTGAGTTCATTATATTACCTAGTGCTACCTAGAGGGTAAGTTTTCTTTTTGTAGTTGTGTAATCAAGTACTTTAATCGATAATCTCACGAAAACTATCTTTATCATATTTCTCCGCTTTCAGACTGAGAATTGAGCTGATTATTGATATTCAAGGATGAAAAATATGACTAATTTTTAGATCATATCTCAACTTATTACATTTGGGCCCAACATTTTCAATCTCCTTTAGGAAATATTTAGTGTGTCATTTGCGTGATGTCCTAGCCTTTTTTGTTATTGTTGTTTGTTTTCGTAATAATTGTAATTCTTACATTATTCGGCTCTATGGTCGCGAGTTTACAGACTGCTTTTGAAAATCAACATGCGAGTTCAACTTGGCGGGAATTCTGATGAGAAGAATAAGTAATTCTTAGAGAATTCTTATTCTTCTCATCAGAATTCCCGCCAAGTTGATAAGAATTCTCCGATGTTCTTCTAAAAGTTGGTGAAGGCACTCTACCAGAAGAGAACGGTGCAGGCGGCCCTACCAGAGACTCTTAGTAAGGTAGTTCACCGTAGCAAGAGAATTCTTAGGTGTGTGAACGGGCCATTTTAATGCTCAAAAATTATCAAGCTGCACCGATCAACCACAGTATACTCTCCCAAATTGAAGGGAGCGAAATGATATAGATAGATAGATAGATAGAATATTCTTTATTATGTACACCATAAAAATTACAGACATTAATTTAGAAATTTTACATTGGGTGACACAATGGGCGGTCTTATCGCTAAAAGTGATCTTTTACAGACAAACCTTTGGATGGATTTAAATGGAAAAGGAGAGACAATACTGCAGGTAGTCAGTGGTGTACCATTTACATATACAACAGATACACAGATACATAAAGCATATAATTACCTATATAAATATTTATATATATATTAGAAAAATAACAGATATACATAAAATTATAAACATGAAACAAGAGCAAGGAACTATATGTAATGATGATGTTTAAGGAGAGAGGAAGTGTTTTTTTACCAGAATTTTAAATGTGGACAAAGATTGAGCACGCCTTATCGACACGGGCAAGGCATTCCATAACCGTACTGCTTGAACCTTAAAAGATTTGTCATAAAAGCCGGTGGAATGCATCGGCATCTCTAGTCTCAAATTTTCCGATGACCTCAGATATCTATTATGTGTGTCATGAAGGAACTTGAAACGTTCTTTAAGATAAGAGGGGGTTAAAGGATTGAACAGAATACTGTAGAGCTGAAATAAGATATGAGAATTCCGGCGAAGACGTATGGGAAGACACTTGAGCTTTGTACGAAATTCAGAAATGATATACACCTCCATTAACACTGTTGTGTAGCAAAATGATGCCACCACACATTATCCCGTACAATTTCTGAATTCGCTAACGGCAAGTGGATATCAGTTCCAGTGCATAACATCCAGCTCAATGTCGGTGTCCCAATTATGTCCGCCAAACCTGTGTATCGGAACCCGGCTCAAAGTCGTGTCATTGCAAAGAAACGTCATCGAGGTGGGAATTCTAACAGGTTGTGGCGTTGGCGAGACAGTATTTACACCGCGTATACCACTAATTCCCCACAGTTACCCCCTCCAGTTTAATCGCTTGCAGTTCCCTTTGAGGGTTGCTCTGCGATGATTATCAACAAGTCATAGAGGCAGACACTGAAGGCTGCGGGTGTCGAGCTCAGGACAAGCTGCTTCTCACACGAACAACTGTACGTCGCATGCTCCCGCGCCACCAGACCTGACTCGCTGTATATTTTGGCTGCTGAGAACAAAACTACAAACGTACGTAGTATACAGGGAAGTTTTATGAAAGTGTGGCTGTTATTGTAGTATACAATACTACAATAACAGCCAGCAGCCAGCAGTGTGTAATTGTTGTGTTTTACGACTTCCATGTGAACGAAGTCGTGGGCAGAAGCTAGTTAATAACCTTTCAACTGTCATTAACGAGACACAATAGAATTGTAATTGTTATCCACCTCAATGAGGCGTCGTAACAGATGATGAGATAATAAAAAAACCATTAAAAACGGAAAACATACTTTCTTCAGGTTTTCTCCAAGGCAGCTAATAATTATTTTACAACCCTCTCCGTTTGTACCGCTTCGAACCATATCTGCAAAACTGTGATCCCGAGAATTTCCGATATGTTCAGCTGAAAAAAAAAAACAGTGACAGTTCAGTTCTATGTTTACAAAAATTTATGTTACTGACTGATTTTCCAACTGCCTTAGTCAAACTGCTAATCATCAAAATACCTTTTAATCCTGGGAATAATTTACGTAAGAAATGTTTCTTCCGCATGTCACTAACAGTTGTGAATACTTCGAAGCCGTAAGCAAGAGCTATTGATATTACAGCTTGGCCAAAAGCCCCAGCCCCTCCATGGACCAACACAGAGGTGTCAGGTGCTAACCTGCTGCTGTGATATTTGATTTCCTTAAAATAAACAGAATTTAATATGACAATAACGGTGAAATTTTTCCTGTAAGTAGCAGAGAATTCTACACTTTTGCCGTGCTCATTATAAATGTATGTATGGCGGTGCTTGGTGCAGGCCTATGTCCAGCAGTGGACGTCTTTCGGCTGAAGTGATGATGATTATAAGAAGAATTGTCAGAATATCAACCAAGTGCGGATGGTACCCTGCACTACGTCCGGAAGTCTGGTATTAAAAGGGTGGGATCCGTTTACAGTAATTATCAGTGAATGGATTGTTGCAAGTATCTTGAGTGCAGACTCACGAGACAGTAGAGTGCGTGTGCGTAGGCGAGTGGCACGGTGGCGGCGTCCTCCAGGCTCCAGTGCGCCGGCACCGGCCACAGCAGCTCCGGCTGCGCGTGCACCATGCTGCCGGCCGCGCCGCCGCGCACCAGACCCATCACGCGCTCACCGCTGCATGGCGAAATAAATTGATTCAGATTTATATGTTTACATTAAAATCTGCCAATCTGATCTGTTTGTTTGTGTG
Organism: Agrochola lychnidis; assembly: GCA_963680765.1. Taxonomy (NCBI): domain Eukaryota; kingdom Metazoa; phylum Arthropoda; class Insecta; order Lepidoptera; family Noctuidae; genus Agrochola; species Agrochola lychnidis. Next base: position 6,472,480 of record OY796868.1, on the reverse strand, counting down.
TTTACATGATATTAATTTAGTAAAAAATAAGTCATAACTCTTCTTCAATAATATAAACTCCAGTATGAATCATTCTTCACAGACAGTCTTTCAAACGTATTTTTTTTGTTTTGCTGTTTTCATTTTATTTTCCTTACTATGATTTTTATGTATTATATTTTGATTTATTTTAATGTTCTCTTCCTTGTCAAACTTTTTGTACCTACCTAGATAATGATGTGGTTGCCTGTAAATGGAAGCGTACACTTGTATTTGTCCCTGTTTATGTTAACATGCATATAATTATGTAGCCTTGATGCGGCCTTTGTTGATGTACAGCAAGCTTTTGAACAGATCTTGCACAAAAAATAAACCTACTGACCAAAATACAGGAAGATCTACTGAATATGATTTCTGCTCATCCGGTCGCCTTTAACCAATCAGTGCTTTTAGGTGAAAGGGGTGAAGCACGATCAAGATTGTATTTAACAATTTTACTCTCAACTTATTTATACTTATACGGTAGCTGACAAATGTTGTCCCATTGATGGTTTATCTTCTGTACAACCTGCACTCAAGTTACATCCGCACTCTCTTGTATTATTTCCTATGGATCCTACAGAAATTGAAAACCTCATCCTTAACCTGATGAATGGTTGTGCAGAACAAGTTTCTTTGAAGTCGGAACAAGATTTCAACCACCTACATAAAGACATAGAGACATTTTAGTTCCACCGATTACATTCATTTGTATTGGCTATTGGAAGCTGGCCGAAGCCCTTCCTATTTACAAGAGCGGTGACGGGGCCTGTGTCAATAACTATAGACCAATCTCCATATTACCTACCTTATCAAAATTATTAAAGAGAATCATGAACAAGCGCTTAGTCAATTACCCAGAAAACTAACCATGTTCATTCTCCCTGCCAAATCGATTTCCGGTCAGGCCTTTCAACCAGTGACGCCATACACAATTTGACAGATTTTATCTCGGGTAATCTCGATAATAACAAAAAAAGGTTGTCGTAATCTTCATCGATTTGGCTACGGCTTTCAAAGTCAAAGTCAAATAATTTATTTCAATTAGGCACATGAAAGGCACTTTTGAACGTCACAATTTACGAAAAATAGAATTGGAATTGGCTTTTGACACTGTTTCTGTTCCGATACTTGTTAAGTAAGCATGAGTGGCTGGGTGTAAGGAATACTCAGCTAAATATTGTATGTAGCAAATTAAATCAGTTCTCTTATGCCCTCTACATGCTCAAAAAAGTATCTAACCAAACCACACTACTTAGTGCTTATCATGCCTATGTGGGATCCACTCTATCTTATGGGATACTATATTGGGGAAACTCAACTGATAAAGAAATTGCGTTCAAAGCACAAAAAAGGTGTATTAGATCAATATGTGGGATACACCAAACAGATTCATGTAAACCTCATTTCATAAACCTCAAGATATTAACCCTCCCTGCTCTATATATCTACTCGGCCTCAATTTTAGTTAAATCAAACATCAGTAGCTATGACACATTAACAAGCAGTAGACTTAAAAATACATTACGCAATAAAGCATCCCACACTGCAGTATATAGAAATAGCATTTTTTGTATGGACATTAAAATATATAATAAGTTACCCTTAGACATTAAGAACCAACATTCAATCGGTATTTTTAAAAGGAAGCTAAAAGACTTCCTGATTAAAAAGGCATATTACTCTATTAAAGAATTCCTTGAAGAAAAATAATTATTTAATATTTAAATGTTTGTGATACTTTATAATGTGATATAAATTATAAGAATAGTATGATATAATATCAAATGTATGAATAATGATAATTAATATAATATAATGTAAAATGGAATAATGTAAACTGGAATATTGAGTATGTTTATGTTTTTTTATTAAATTTTTATATCCATTTAATTGCAATGCCTTAACAGGCAACTAAGTTCTAAGAACCTACCTATTGTTAACATCTTCAAAATATTGTACACTTAGTTCGCAATAAAGAATTTGAATTTGAATTTGAACTGTTCTCCAACTACTTACAAAATCAATTCCAGAGGGTCAGGGTGGAAAAATCAGTTCCCCATTGGGCATGGAGTCCCGCAGGGCAGCATCCTCGGTCCAATGTTAGTTTTAACGTACTATCGAAGAAACGCATATCTGTACACTGTAAGGACTATTCTTGCTTGCATAGCTCGGCTACCATAGTATTGCTTAACTACGAAAAAAAAAGGGTCGTATGCACGGGATTTCAAAATGCTTAGATATACGTTACCCCGATGGTACATCAATGACCTTTGCGATCTAAACATGCCCAATGATAGGATTATTTCGTTCGCCGATGACACGGCGCTCTTGTTTCAGAGCAATACATAGCAAGAGGTTTACAGTTGCGCTCAGAAGGACTTCGATTTGGTCCAGGCATGGTTAATTTCCAACAAATTAAAACTCAATACGGATAAAACTAAACATGTCTCTTTTTCTACCAAAACTTCTACCCTTTTCCGTCATAACATAACGGCTCACGCTTCTAACTGCTTTTCCATACATTCTACTAATTGCTCATGTCCCACCCTGCATAAGACGTATACAAGTAGGTACCTGGGAGTTATATTAGACAATGCGATTAGCTGCCATCCACACATTAATCTTCTTGTCTCAAGAACTCGTAAATTATTTTTTTATATTTAATAACTTTCGCCATGTCGCAAACCCAAACATCATAAAAATGGTATATCTTGCACTGTCTCAATCATTGATTACCTACTGCATAACATGGGATGGAGGTAATAAAACATCCATGCTGAAACTGGAGCATGCCCAGAGGGCAGTCTTGAAAGTGGGTCACTTCTTGCCATACTTACATTCAACTATAGACTTGTAAGAACTTACTAGTGTCCTAACAGTACGACAATACTAAATGCAACCCTCCGTAAATATTCCCAGCTTCATTACGATCTGGCTTTAAAACATAGACGACGGAAATATGCAGTATGTCCAACAATGCGATTCCATACAAAATTCTCACGGCGTCGCTTCATGTTTCTCGGCACTTACCTGTATAATAGATTTAACGAAATCTTGTCGATTTACCCCCTTTCTAAACAGTCCTGTAAAAAAAAGATATTTAATTGGCTGTAATCACTGGATTACGATGCCACCGAGCAAATTCGCCGATTGATCCAGTGCATGCACACATACTAACAACACAACACATAACATAGACATCTTTCCTCGCACAATAACACTTACCCACAAGACGCCACACACACATCGCAGAGTATATCGTACACTCATACGTCCCGCACCACACACAAAACACCTCACTCCACACACGAACATGCAGCTCATTACAATTATAAACCAACCCATTTTTTTTTATGTTTTTTTTTTTAACTATTTTCCTTCATTTGCTTTTCTTTCATAGAAACCCAAATGATTGTGCTTGTACTTTAAACTTCTGCAATGTACCATAAGATGACCTAAACAATGGGAGCCTGGAGATCCGTAACACAGGGTTTCCCTAGTTACGCGGGGTCGACGTGCGGTCCACGGCCCTTTACGGGGCACTGGTGTTGGCGCGTTCCGTCAGGCAGCAGCCAGCCCGCCAGTTGAATGCGTCCCAAAGGATCATGGCCATCCGGCTGGCTCAAGTATACCGCACGGTCTCCTGTTAAGCGGCTAGCCTCCTTGCCGGATTGCCGCCATGGGATCTGGAGGCAAAAGTCCTCGCACACATTTGGGAGTGGCGCAAGGAGGCGAAACACCGGAGCTTAACTCCGCTGCCGTAAGAAATCACGGCACAGTGAGCAATGGGTAGCTCGCCATCCGATAAGGATCAGGCCCGGGTTGCCGGCGCGTTGTGTTCCATGCGCGCCTCAAAGAGATGTCAGCACAAATGAAGGGTTTCGATAGGGCCGATGCCTGCCGGGGTTGCGGGTTTATCCGAAAAGGTTACCGTGGTAAATAGCAACATACAGGCAACTGAAGGAACACGAGTGGGTTTTAGTTAATTAGAGTCTGACACGCCCTCACGCTCCACCCAGAGCGGGAGAAGTTATTTGATAATTTCCCTCCAAAAAAAGGGTTTCCCTAGTACGGACGCCAGTCTCGCGCAAAGCAGCTTTTCTCTACATTTATGTATTTTTTTTATTACTTACTTATGCACAAAACTGCCTTAATGGACTGACGCCCGATTGAAAATAAAAATCTGGTTCTTACTTTGGAATATTTTAAGGTTGTTAGCTACTGACCTGTTTGTAGTTCCACTGAATTCCATTCCAAAGCTATTTTGAATGTTTTGCTTATATAATAAGGAGCCACTGGCCTTTTTGACGTCATCGTAACTTATACCAGCATATTGAACCTGGAGAGATTAAAAGAAGATGTATGTGTTTTGATAGTAATGTAAAAAGTACTAAATATTGTGGTCATAAATTGGTATTAATGTTTTTTTTAAGATAATTAAAATAAAATTCAGGTATACCTTCACAGGGACTCCAGATCCGGATGCTTCAGGCGCTTCAACCCACGTGAGCGAATCCAAGTCACCAAACTGGCTACATTGTAAGGACACGTTGTTGCTCACCGATGCAGAGTCTTCCAATGGTACGTAGTACTCTCCTCCCCATTTACCCTGATGAATAAATGAGAGTTGTGACATTAAATATGAAGTAATTTTATTTTTATAATATGTATTTCGATACAGTAAACAGAAATATCAAAGACCCACTTACATTGTCCACTACATTGAACGCCAGGTCAATATCTGGCATCTTGTCGCTATAAAAACTATCGTTGCTTTCTTTAGCGACCATGATTAAATGGATCATGTTACGATTAGCTTCTCTACGCCAGCCGCTTACAAGTTTTTTAAGACCTGGCAGTGCAGGGTAAGGTGCAATAATCAGGAGTCGATGTTCCAAAGACAGGTTATTGCGCGTTGTAATGAGGAGTAGGATATCAGAGTTGCTTCGGACTGTGACAGTTGTTGTAGGTACGGCCGCAGACGCACCCCACCGGACCAGCTGCAGTTGTGACTGCTGTTTGATGCCATTGCCAACAATGGAGTGAACGGAAATCACACGGTAAAGTGACGAGGTGCGCGAGCGACCATCAAAAGCAAGGTCTTCCTTACTCGCCACAAACTGGTCTCTCTGTAGGAAACGATATAGCAGCTGGCACATCTGTTGGATGGCCAAATAAGTTAAATTATAATGTAACACAAAAAGCAAACAATGGAATACAAATTGAAAATAAAATATTTAAAACGTTATTGACTTACGTTATCGTCAGTGGACAGATTATTAACCAACACCAGATCAGCATCTTTCAGGAAGTTGTTTTGTTTCTTCGACGCCGATTCGCGGTTAATTTCATAGTATTTAACATTAACTCCAAAAATGTTTCTAATAGCATTATTTATTTCCGAGAAAATGGATCTTTTTCCCAGCTGGTTAACAAACCCAACGATATTTATGTTTGTTTTGTTCACATTTTCCGCTACTGTTTGTAGGAAAACTTGAAGTGATGACGACACCTGCATGTGATTCAAAATTATACCTACTGTATTTTTATATCTGTCTTATTTGTTTTACACATAACTTGATAACTGAAAGATGTACTTACATCTATTTCCCATTGGAAATTAGGAACGAATTTTAAAGATTTTAACGTCATTTTTCTGTTGCTCACTGGAGGCATATTTTCCAATTTAATATTACTTATTGTAACACCTCCACACCTGGAACACAGAAATGATTTACTTTACTGACAGACAAACACAGTACCTTCGTCGGTAATAATAGACAGTACATAATGTTTACCTGGTAATGTCAGAATTGTCTAATACTACTGCTTTCATAAAAACTTTGTAATCTGACACAAGAGAATCTTCTACAATATCTTGATGATATTTAACATTGATCTTCATACTCCTGATGTGTGAGACTAGTGATACTCCATCGTGTGGTTGTCGCAGCATGTTTAGCTGCAGCAAGCCGTCGATGAACGTGACCCAGTTGTCACGCCACACCAGCGAAGCTTCGCTCAGGGATTTATTAGCACCCTCAATGCTAAGGAACTCACCACTGAAATAAATTACATTGTTCATCATTAAAGGAACACATTATGCAAGCTACTCTACCTATTTTTTTATTTCTTTCTTTATTGCAAACTTACCTGTACGAGTAATCTCTATCTCTGAATAAATGATAAATATCTTCAGCCGTGAGGTCTATGCTCACTTTAGTTTCAGGTATTTCTTTTAATATTTTTGGTTTCGTATCTTTCACATCATCCAATGCGTTTATAAAACCTGTCGCGACTTTGGAGCCTTCATTGAGAATCTGTATTTAAAAAATATATCTTTGAAGTAAACATACTATAGGGTACGAACTACATGAAGAATAGTGAGAGATCGTGAATTGTACTTAGTATAGGACGCCCTTAAGGTAGGTGAAGTGATGAGAAAATGTAGGATTAAAAATCCTATGCCTGATGGGCATAGGCTTTAAAAACTGAAAACTGAAATGGGTGGACAGCAAAAAGTTGTTGATATTGAAATAGTAGGCTTCTGTCTAGCGGAAATCTTATTACCTCAAAACACCCATTTCCTCTATGGAAAGCGACGTTAATACGAATCTGACGTTGATCGTGTATTATCGGTTGCGCATACAGATGCAGGTCACTGAACTTCACAGATATTTGTTTCTTCGGTCTTCCCATTGTCATAGCATATGTGTCCCACACAAGGGCTAGGGTGGCGGCAAAGGGGTATACGTTGTGTCCTAAAGATGACGATTGTTAGAATTATTCAACACGTAAGTATCTAAGTATGATTTATTGGGATAGCATTTCATAAATAAGCAGACAGGACAAGAACTCATCGTCAAGGCGACGTATTAAAACCAGTAGATATTGATCAGTGCGTGCTTTAAATAGATCTGCTTTATAAATAAAATATACCGTTATTACTTTAATTTTGGTGGTTGAATGCGAAGTCTAACTTTATGCTTAGTTTAAAATATTTTCAAACCTCAAATTGGGTCTAGGAATTAAAGAAGCATGCAAATAGCGTGTGTATGTTACCTCTCATAGAGTGGCCTTGCAAGTAAGCATGTTCTGTATCTTGAACAGAAGTGATATAGTCAAGGGAGGCAGATGTTGTCCTATTGGCTGTAAGATACACTGGCAATGGCCTAAAACAGAAAAAATATATATTCGTAATGTGCAAATACGAACTTGATATAGGAACTGTATAATTTTGTTCGAAAATGTGCGAAGAGTAACAAAAAGAAAGTACTAGGTACTTACCAGTTTTCACCATGAGCCCATTGGACTAGATGCGACAGGAATGGCGTTCCCGTAGAAACTGGTAACTCAACTTTCGGATAGAGAACATGAACTTTAGGATTGTAACCCTCCATAAACAACCTGAAAATAATGGATGTTTTGAAATAATACAAACATTCATATCACGCACGTATTTGTCGAAGGGGCAGAGGTGTATATTACGTGTTAGCGAAGGTTTTCGAGTTGATAAAACGATCCTCCACGCGAGTAAATCCGCAGCCAAAAGCTAATCTATACTAATATTATAAAGAGGTAACATTTGTTTGTAAGTTTGTATGTTTGTAAGTTTGTATGTAGGGGGTAATCTCCGGAAGTAATGAACCAATTTTAAAAATTGTTTCACTGGTAGAATATATATATAATATAAATTATAAAGATATCATGTATATTAGCCGAACTATCTCAATTTTTGTCTAGCCAGGCGGAAAAAAATAGCTCTTACAACAGAGTTATTTGCATGCGCTGCCTTAACAGTTGTATATAATTGAAAACAATGTATGGCAACCTGGTCCGTTTTGAATAGTTCTACAAAAAAGTCTGCGACACCATATTTCTATCTTTTATACTTTAGCAGATATAGTAGCTTTTATGTGTTAAAAAAAGTATTTTTCGACGTACTTACCTTTGGACGATTTTTTAAACAACAAAATATTAAACCTTATCGAAAAAAATATTATTATGATCACAAGAACATCATAGAGATACGATTTGCTCAAAACAGTATGTCAATTGGTTAAATAGTTTCGAAGATAATATAAAATTACTAAATCGCAAAATGCCGGCGTCCATTCACGAACCGCATTAGAACATGCTTTGTACGGACGTTTTATCCATTTACCCATAGATGACGTTGTGCAATTACGTCATTTTTTGAATCGTGGTGTTAAGATTTTCCGCGGATTAATGACCCTCTCCAGTTATTGTTTAAAACTTTCGTCGTTAGGTAGGAGAGTTGTACGTAGTTGGTTGGATGATATGTTGTTGGTCTTTAAAATTGTTTTGGTTGCTCGGTTTCTTAAAACGCAAATACTACTTCGTTCTTATTCTTCAAGTTCGAAGCTATTTCTGTTTTTGAGATATCGGACAGTTTCAGCGATTGTTTATCATGCCTAAAAGGAAATCACAACTTTCCCGTCAGACATCCCAGACAAGAGCAACTCGAGTACGCCGTACAGAAGAGTGCTCTTGAAAATCATCAGCGCCTCTCGAGGAATAGAGAAAATATTTCGCAAGCACGCACTGGGGAATCTAGCTCCGAGCGTTCACAGCGGCTTGCTAACCAAAGCTGGAGAAAATCGCAGGTCCGTGCTCGGGAATCTAGCGCTGAACGTGCGCAGCATCTCAGTGATTCAAGGCAGCATGTCTCTGCAACAAGGGATAGGGAGTCTAGCGCTGAGCGCTCGCAGAGGCTCGCTAGCCAAAGCGCGAGAACATTGCAGGCCCGTGCTCGGGAATATGCAAAAGAGTTATATTAAAATTCTATTTTGACCATGCTTATCATTCTACTTACTTGCCGATACCTTCGAGCAGCAAGAATGTATTGTCAGCATGCTTCCTCCTGGTCAGTGCGATGTTTTTGCAGTTGCTAGGTAACGATCGCTTGAGGATAGCCTGCAGCAGTCCGTGTGGTGCCACCTCCACCAGCACTGCGTTGTTAGGTATCAGCTTCAACGTCTCCTCGAACAACACTGGGCTCTGTGAAAATGTATATAATGTGAAAATTGTTAGGAACTTTCCGTAGACTCTTCGCAACGTTTCCAGTAAAATCTATCTGAGTGAGTTACCTGTGTTTGTCCACATATTTGACGACAATGTGGCATCTCTGACACTCTTAGATCTTAACAAATGTCAGGGTAAGGGACTACCTATATCCGGGCTCAGAGTCTGATCAAGAAGTCAAAAGAGATTGCCGGTGTGGCGGCATCTACATGCGAGCTACGTATCACACTACCGTCAAGCAAAATCTTACTTCGCACAAGCAAAGTTTACCACGTGACTAGCGTATATACAACGTCCCAAAATCAATCGTCGCGCAGTAACCCAATAGACACTACACCCGTCGGGTCGGAAGATCCACCTGAATGAACTTTACCCTTCGTTCCTTATACCTCTATACTTGCTGGCATTCATTTTGCGTTAAGTTGTTCACCTGTGCCATACGTGAACAAGTTCACTCAAAGGTTTCGGAGCATGCTTCGACGTTAAAATCCCGGACGACTGAAAGTCTGAAAGGCACGAAACCTGGAAAGTCCATAATCTGGAAGGTCCTGGCTCGAAAATGTATTTGTAGAGTTTTAGTAGCTACTTGCACTGAAACATTATTACTTACCAGCAGGTTGTTGGTGTGATATTCAGCCGAACAGAGCTTTACAGTCGGATTTTCCCACTTCTCTTCCGGTACAGAAGTTGAAAGCCAACGCTCGGTTCTTGGTTTCGGATCCTTGATCACATCCGAAAGATACTTGAGTAGCTGAGGTCCTGCATTTTAACATAAAAATTAAATCAATGCTCTTCTCTTTTTATTTCATACTAGCTGTGCCCCGCGGTTTTACCCGCATAAGTCTCGTTCTCGTGGGAATATCGGGATAAAAAGTATCCTATGTCCTATTTCAGGTCATGGTCTACCAGTGTGTCATCCAAATCCGTTTAGCCCTTTTAGCTTGAAAGTGTAACAAATAAACAAACACACTTTCGCATTTAAGCCGCGTTTTCACTAGGCGACATGTCGCAGATACTTATCGCTCGACATTCACGTAGTTGTCTCTGCAAAAGTTGTGAGACAATGTTCCGCGACATATCACTTTTTCACATTGGCCAGTCATGATCAGTATGTCGCTTGATGTATTCTCGTTGGACCACACCACTGCCATTTTCAGAACACAAAGCAACACACGTTCTCACTACTCAAAGCCTGTCCGGCGACTGTCGAGGGACACGAAGGTCGCGCGTGTCGTCGCTCGCAGAGCATCGACTAGCGACAAGTTACGCGACCCGTAAATGTTCCAAACGACGTCGGGCGACATCGCGCGGGACACGTGAATTTCGTGACAAATATCCCCTAGTGAAAACGCGGCTTTATAATATTAATTAGGATGGTAGTGCCTCGCGGTTTAACCCGCATCAGTCTCGATCCCGGGGGAACATCAGGATAAAAGTATCCTATGTACTAACTCAAGTCATATTGTAGACCATGATCTGATTAAGACATAGGTTTTACTACTACTGTTTTAGCGTGAAAGCGTAACAAACAAATAAACAAACAACCTCACTTTCGTATTTATAATATTAGTTAGGATTATGTTATATAATTATACATTATATTATATTTTAGTCAGGATAATCTTGCTTGCCAAACCGTGGAAAGAATTGGATTCAATTATGTAATACCGATAACATATTTATTTGTCTTTGCAAATAAATTATTCTGATTCTAATTAACAGACGGTATCAGATGGATGACAAAGGACCAAATCCACCTTCAAATGTACGGTAAACTTAAATGGAAGCAAAATGTAATGCGTCGCTATTAATAAATCTAGATAATACGTAGTATAAAAACTCACCGGCATCAGCAATATAACGCGAGTGGTAGGCGATGTTGGAGCATGGTACTTCCTTAGCGAAAACACTCTTAGCAGTCAACTTTGCGACGAACTCCTTCATGACTTCAGCGGGTCCCGAAATTGTACTAGATTCAGGCCCGTTGTGACAAGCAACTTGGATTTCAGGTGGACATAATGGTAAAATCTGAAAAATAAAAACACTATTAATACACATACCTATTGCTTGAAGTGTTCAATAGATGAGTCTATGTTCATCATTCGACTGTAGATCTGCTGTACTCTAGTTGCCTGTAGCTGTTCCAACTACTCAGCTAAAAATACATTCTACAAGTCCCTTTGTAAAGTCTATAAAAATATATCTCAAAGAACCTGAGTCAATAAAAACGGTAGACAAAATTAGTATTATTTTAGTTTTTTTATAAAAAATATCAGTAAGAAAAATTTATAATAGTATAAAAGAATATTTAAACGACCAAATATCAGTGCTAACATAATTACACATAACCTATCTAATATGTGTTAGTGCAGTAAACTATTATATTGTATATTGCTATCTATAATATTGTATTCTACTATTTTGCTGTGCCCGACAGCGTCCATAATGATCACATATAATTTTAAGTTACCACCTAAGTACACATTGTGGAACGCAAATAAAGTATTGATTATTGAGATATTAAACAGCTAGCAGATCAGATGAATTTAATTAAATTACCTGTTGATATCCCAGACCAATGGCAGCCATGGATCCACGGATGAATTTAGTCTCCAGGGACACGCGCCCGCGACTGTAAGCTGACAGTATCATCTCCTCTGCCGTCAAACAACCGTCAGCGTACGCGCATCCCAACTCTCCTACACTGTGACCTGTTCGACATTGTTGTTATTAGTATTTCTTTTATTCAATTCTATTTCATAGCCCTCTTTCTATTTGTCTCTCCACTGCCAAATGAGACCAGTTCTAAACTTGTATTTTCATATAGTCTTTAAATTTATTTCTTACCTATGATTCCATCTGGTACAAGTCCAAGTTCGTTAAGAATGTCAGTGAGACCAATTTGTACAGCGGCTATTCCGACGAATGAATGTAAAATGTTATCAAAGGTGTTTTCATCCGGTGACATTATTATATCAACAATGTTGAGTCCTTTTGGTTCTAAAACTTTGTGGCAGCTGCAATTAATATAAATAAATGTTTAGAATGTTTTAAATTTCATATCCACTGTGATTCTTTCATTTAAGATATGTGAGTACCGTTGTATAGCAGCAGCGAAGACCGGTATGCGCATGAGTTGCGCGCCCATACCAGCCCACTGCGAGCCCATCCCACTGTACACGAACCACAGTGGCCGCCGGGCGTCGTCGAAGTACTCAGACTTCTCAGATAGACACATGGTCTTCTGTTCTTCGTCCGTCTCTAAAAAAAATATTTAGGTATGAAGATAGTGTGTATTTGACCAGTTTGAATTACTTTGGTGGTATTATAAGTCTGTCCCACTGCTTTCCCTACTACATTTTATTGCCGTATCTGACCAATCTTTAGGAATAAGTGAAGTGCGTCCCACCATATTTTTCTGACTCTGACGCTCTGTCACTTTTAGCACTTTGGAGTTACTTTCGCCCATAGGGCTTCCGGCATTTACATTTAAGCTGGACAGCACTTTAGCTACTTCTAAATATAAATGCGAATACAAATTGATTAAAAATAATGTAGAAATGTGTTTACGTAGAATGACGAATCCTCTGCCCAAATGTCCTGGAATATTTGTCTGGTGTATGTTGTGCAACAGCCTCAACTGTTCAGGATCTATGGGGTTTGCTTTTAAATCGCTAAGACAATGAGTCACCGCTGCTTCATGTCTTGCCGAAATAGTCACTAGGTGAGCAATGTTCGACTTGTAGCGGTTGAGATCCTGAAAGTTAAATTCATTGTGGTTATGAAAGACTTGTCTTTCTTTCCTTCCAATTATATATTTAAAGTAACGCTAAAGTGGGTAATGCTAAAGTGTTGAATATTAATATGTATGGCTATAAGAATAGAAGAAAACAAAGGAAAGTTGGGTGTATCTGTACTGTATGAAAGGGGATTTGGGTTGAATGGGTCTGAATGCTGAGATGACGTCTGATAGAAGTGTAGCTATGAAAGAGTGAAGAAACGTTGCGTAGCCACAAATAAAATGGGATAACGCCTGGTGGATGCGGAAGGTAGGTAATGTTTTTACCTTTGGTTTATAGTGTCCATGCAGCAGCACGTGTGAATTGACTCCAGTGACGGACATGCCGTTGACGGCCACGTAAGAGCGGCCGAAACTCTGGTGTTCAGTGACGACGCGCATACGTCCTTCGCGCAGAGCAACCACGTCCTGTCGCGGATTGTAGCAGTGCATGTTGGCAGCTATTTGACCAGTGTGGTAGGCAAGTAATACCTGGGAGAGAGATGCAAAGAGTTCTGTAACTTCTAATGATTCATTACAATGATCGTATTTATATTTTTAATGCACCTATTTCTGTAGCAATAAACCATTTTTTCTTTCTTTCTTTGTAAATGGCTTTGAAAAAAAAAACATCTTCAAATAACATCATGATGAACAGTTCATAACTTAGTGTAGCGGTGTAATAAACAACCGGCCAAGTGCGGGTTAGATCACGCATAATGAAGGGTTATGTAGTGCGAATGAATTTATCCCAAGAACAAACTTAACATTGTAGTTTAAAAACATGTTCTCACATACATCATTATACGGCATGGTCAATTATTCAACTACAAATGTAAGTCTGTAATCGCTATAATATAATATTATTGTGTGTGATAAAACTACAAATTAACGATCTTCGAAACTTTTTCCTTGTGTCTGTATGGATTGAGGAGCCATGTCTCATATTTAAACGCGGGTACTACCAATATTTAGTAGCAAATTAAGCGATTTTGTAGGCCCGATCCTGGAATTTGTAGTAAAACACTTTAAAAGATACACGACTTTTAAGGTGGCTCCTCAATTCAGACGTCTGAATTGAGGTGCCACCTTACAACTCTAAAACTAGCCGACGGATATTTTTGAAAATTTGGTAGGATTTAGTAGTACTTATGCGTAATCTCTACAAAAAAAATGGGTTTTGTACGGCTAAATTTGAGACAGCTACAATGTTTTGATTTTGCATAAAAATCCATAAATTTCACCGCGCTGTTTCTCGGAAAGTAATTAACCAATTACAACATGTTTTTAGTATAATTTAGTAGTAAATACGTTCTAATTTGTAGTATAAAAATAAAATGGAAAAACTACATAATTTCGCTAATACAACACATTTTATGTGGCTCCTCAATCCTGACGATTTACAGAAAATAATATGTACGTAGCTACTAAAGTAGTTGATCAAATCTGGTAACAATAGCACCAATATTTAGTAGAAATTTCTACTAAATATTAGCGTAATCCAAAATCCTGTACATTCAGTATTTCAAAAGATATTAACAAAATAAACATTCCTTAACAATCTAATGTGGTACGAGAGCCCACGACCAAAACCATATCACATCGTTTTAGGGCCAAAACCGTATAAAATCGTTAGTTTACATGATTCCTGAACCCAACTCGGAAGTACCGGTCAGAAACGTCTGTTTTACGGAAGCCTATTTCTGCTATGTCAAAAAAAAAAAATAAGCAGACGGTTTCATCACAATATGCCTGATATTAAATATGTACATAGTTTTCGTAATTTTATTACAAAAAAGTTTGTTTTCTGACATTTTGCGTGTCACATGTGGACTGAGCGCATTTAAAAAACTGACAAAATATTTAACTTATCTGTCTCATAGCAACCTGGTTCAATTATTTTAAAATTCAAAAAAAAAAAAAAAAAAAAATCAAAAGTCATTTATTCAAATTAGGCTGAGAACCAGCACTTTTCGAACGTCAAAATTACATAAGACAGTCCCCCAAAAACGCCCACCCTTCACCACTTCCTAGTGCCTTTAGCTGGGAAGAAGAAGTGGCGCAACAAACTCCCCAGCAGCACAGCTGTCTGTTCAAGTTAGAAAAAAAAATAAAAATGACTCTATACTATAGTATGCAAAATTATTATGCAACACAAAACATTATTTTAATTAAGTATAAATTATTGGCCATATGTCAGCTAGCACACGCCAATATACCAACCAAAAACATCGAGAACTATACTCAAGCAGAATTAAAAAATAAAAACTAAACGTAAAAAGAACTAAATATCTAAATAAAAGCCTCCAGGCATAAAGGGCGTGCCCGCTTACATAAAGCTGTACATATTATTTTCTGTAAACCGTCAGGATTGAGGAGCCACATAAAATGTGTTGTATTAGCGAAATTATGTAGTTTTTCCATTTTATTTTTATACTACAAATTAGAACGTATTTACTACTAAATTATACTAAAAATATGTTGTAATTGGTTAATTACTTTCCGAGAAACAGCGCGGTGAAATTTATGGATTTTTATGAAACATCAAAACATTGTAGCTATCTCAAATTCAGCCGTACAAAACCCATTTTTTTTGTAGAGATTACGCATAAGTACTACTAAATCCTACCAAATTTTTAAAAATATCCATCGGCTAGTTTTAGAGTTGTAAGGTGGCACCTCAATTCAGACGTCTGAATTGAGGAGCCACCTTAAAAGTCGTGTATCTTTTAAAGTGTTTTACTACAAATTCCAGGATCGGGCCTACAAAATCGCTTAATTTACTACTAAATATTGGTAGTACCCGCGTTTAAATATGAGACATGGCTCCTCAATCCATACGGACACTTTTTCCTTTACTTGCGCCGCAAGATCTTGCTTCTTGCCAAATTTCATGATTCTAGGTCAACGGGAAGTCCCTATAGATTTTGATTATTTGAGAGTATCAAAATATGTTAGAGCTCCAAAGGACTGTAGATTTGATCTTAAATTCTACCTCCACGCGATCCTGACAAAAGGATCTTGATAGACTGACAGACAGACAGACATACAATGAAGTGATCCTATAAGGTTTCCGTTTTTTTCCTTTTGAGGTACGAAACCCTAAAAAGCAGCGTTTATTAATACTTATTCTAATTTAGTACATATAAAAGTGTTTCAGAATATTACATAATAATTCTGAACGGAAAGGTGTCACTCTTGTTTAAGATCTTGTTCTCCAAGAATAATAAAATCTTCTGAGCTCACCTTTGTAATAGCAGTGATACCAGATGCAGCTTCATTGTAACCAATGTTGGACATAACACTACCCACCAGGAGAGGGTCTCGTTTGTCATTACAAAACACCTCCTCTATAGCTTCCAACTCCACCTTATCAGCCTCTGGTACAGCTGTCGAATTAATTATTACGGTTATTCTTTAGGTCTATTTTTCAATTGGTCTGTTATCATTAACATGAATGTGTTTCTTTAATGCAGGTTACGAAGGGGCTGAATTAAATCCAGCTGCCCTAGCAATATTTTTTGATGTTCATCATTTGCTGATGTAAAAAATTAAACATTCTTCTGATAGTCTACTTTCACACAACTTTCTTTTTCTCACTTTGACTCAATGGTGTGTGATCCAGGAGCGTCTAATTTTTTGTAACTTATATTTAATTTATGTAGCAGGTGGCGTTCTGTAGCTTCTGTCTACCCCCATGGGAAGAAGGCGTGAGTTTATGTATGTAAGGTATATTTATAACCTTCTTTCCAATTGATGTTATTTCACTTAAACAAACATCAACACTTCATGTTAGTGTAAATAAAGTTAATTTTAGACTGACTAGTACTGTTGAAAAAGTCATAAAAAATATGAAGTTGTAGCGCAAACTGAACCTTATGTGTGGTATTACAGTTGTTTTTCCTAAAACCCGTGTTTGTTTACATGTTTGGCAAATAAATTGCGAACGCAGATTATGTATGTTTATGTACTTACCACAGCCACATGCTTCTACATATTCGATGGCCTGTGCTGGGATTCTTGCTTCCTCGTAGAAATTCTTAATGAAGCTGACTGTTTTACCGAAGTCTCTGAGGAATCCAAATTGAGGACCCGTTTCTCCAGTCAATATGCACGTAAACTCTGATTTAACGTGCATTACATCGGCGTAGATCCTGCAAATTGTTATAAAAATGTTGCTGTTTATAGTATGACAAAAAATAAACCTTATATGATCCAAATCAAACAATATCTACCTTAAAGCGTTTTCCGCTTTTTGCAGGAACAAAACACAGATAGCTTCAGATTTAGCACATCCATCAGCATGTTCATCGAACGATTTAGTTTTACCATCCTGACATAGGTCCAAGATCCTGTAACCAGAATTAATATTTATTGAAACACTTTTTCTACATTCATAAGTGGCAGAAAAGTATGAGTGTTTGAGAATAAATATTGGAGTTAATCTTTGGACAGACTTAAAAACACTGCAGGACTTGATAACGTAGTTAAAAGTGATATGAATTTCTATTTCCACGTAGTAAAAACTGCAAGGCTCTATGCGGTAGCTAAGTGAATAAATAAGATAACACTGAAGATGACTAGACGGTTCTATAGGAAGGATAAAAAAACAATGTTATATCGGCACAGCGGAAAATCGACGACCTCGGTAAGAAGTTAGGATAAGTCAGAGGCAGTCGATAATAGCTCAGAACTGTTTAAAGGAATGAAAGGTGACATTATTATCATTATCTTTCTCCTTTCTTTCAATTCATCCAAAGAATATCTGTAAAAGATCGCCTAGTAAGATCAGACCATTTTATGTACCTACAGTTCTTCTTCATCGTTCCCTCAATGCTGAGGATCACGACATTCGCGACCACATACGAGGCGTCTCCAAGCTATACGATCTTCTGCAGTGTGGGCCGCTTGGTAAATGCTGCCTCCAACAGACTTTTTGTTCGCGTCTGACCATCTCGCCGGTGCTCTGTCATGAGCGCGTTGTCCTTCCACCCGGCCTAGTAACATAAGCCTTTCCAGACCATGCTTAGGTGAACGCATAATATGTCCGAAAAAGCTGAGGGCAAGCTCCTGGCATATTGTAGATAGCCGCTTGGTGATGTTGAGTTCCTCCAGTATGGATTCATTCGTTCTCATGGTGGTCCATGGAATAGAAAATATTTTCCGCCAACACCACATCTCGAAAGCATCGATCTTACTGCTTTCGCGGCTTTTAATGCACCACGTTTCAGCGCCATATAAAAAGAAAGAAAAAACTAGAGCACGCGTCATTCTTATTTTGGTATTCCAACGAATGCCACGGTTCCTCCAATTTTTTTCTAAGCTGGTCATTGCAATCTTGACCATACCAGTGCAACGGTGGATTTCCTCAAGGCAGCTGCCCTCATTTGTGATCAAAGACCCAACGTACATGAACTTACTGATTTTCTCATAGCCGTCGAGTAGATTTGAGCTCGGAAGAAGATGAGCACGGTCTACCACTATTACTTTCGTCTTGGCATGGTTGATCTTGAGTCTAAGTTTAGCGATCTCTGCTTCTATAAGCTTCAGCAGATCCGCCATCCCCCTCGTTCGACGCAACTATACTAGTATCGTCCTCATATTTTATAAGTGGAGACCTGTAATTGGCTTTCAGACTAATGTCAATCTGCCTAGCCTTTTCCCAACTATATTGGGGTCGGCTTCCAGTCTAACCGGATGCAGCTGAATACCAGTATTTTACATGGAGCGACTGCCTATCTGACCTCCACAACCCAGTAACTGGGTAATACGATACCCCTTGGCAAGACTGGTTGTCAGACTTTCGGGCTTCTGACGACCCGTAACGACTGTCAAAGATCCACGAATGACAGCCGGGACCAACGGCTTAACGTGCTTTCCGAGGCACGGAGGAGTCTCGGTATGTAGAAATGGTCACCCATCCACGGACCAACCCCGGCAAGCGTAGCTTAACCTGACAGATCGACCCGAGCGGCTGTTAGTATTTAGCCACGAGCTCCTCTCAGACTAATGTACTGTCCTTGATCTGTTTGTTTTAGCTGTAAGTCTCCCATGTTATTTAAACAAAAAATAAATATCTCAGGTTCGTGAGTCTTTCACCGCCAACAACGATTACGTCGTGCTAACCATTCAGCGCTCTCCTCATGATATGCTCCCAGGTTGAATAACTTTGGCGACAGAATACAGCCTTGACGCACGCCCCATTCCGTATAGAAAGCCTTCGATTTTTGTTTTCCAGTTTCACAAAGCTGGTGCCTTCAAGGTACAGATTCTGAATCAGAAAAGTGAGATGTGGGGGGACGCACATTTCAATGAGATCATCAAACATTGTCTGCCACTGAACGCTGTCAAACGCCTTAGCGTAATCTACGAAGCACAAGACCAGTGGCTTGTTAAATTACCTACAGTATACTATTATATTATGTCCAGAATACGTTACTGAGTTGACTAATCCGGATGCCAGCACCGCCTAGTGGCATTCGACAGGGTCTACAACATAACGCTAGACCGGGGATAAGCAGAGTTTGTCGGTGGCTGGCGAGCTGAGATCACATTTATAAACTGTCACGCGTTTCATATAGTTGTGTCGTGTACCAGAGTGAGAAATGTTAGTTTGATTAATTTGATAGTAAATTATAATTATACCCACAGTATGTTCACAGTAGTTAAAATATGGCTGAAAATAACGAAAGAAATACATACCCACTTCGTTATATAAATGTTTGTCCTATTTTGTGTTACTGGTGTGCAACAAAGTATTTAATAAATACATGTATGTAGGTGTTTGTTTCCTGATAGTACCTTCCGTAATGCACGGCCGACTGTGGATGCTGGCACAGGTAGGCGCCTCCAACGATGGCTGCCTCGCATTCGCCTCGACTTATAGCGAGATATGCCTGCTCCAGCGCGGCGGTGGAACTGCAACACGCCAGGTCGATCGACATCGAAGGACCCTTCGCGTTCAGCCAGTAGGAAATGCGGTTGGCGAACATAGTTTTACTGCACCTGATTTACAAAACAACAACAGTTTACATTAAATTCATGGATTTATTTGTTTAAGTACTAAAGTAACTATAGTTGTAGCTTTGCGCCGTCAGTTGGGACTGGTCATCTCTTAGCTGCCACGGCTTATTTTTTTTGGTTTTATCTTTTTACTAGTTTCTGCCTGCGACTTCGTTCACGTAAAAGTCGTAAGACACCACAATATACTACAATAACAGCCACATTTATAGAAAAACTTCCTTGAATACTCTGTAGTTATATTCTCAGCAGCCAAAATATATAGTGAGTCAGGAATGGTGACTCGGGAGCAACGAACGTACAGTTATCTGTGTGAGAAGCAGCTTGTCCTGAGGTCGACACCTTCAGCCTTCGCCTTCAGCCTTCGGTGTCGGTCCCTGTGAATTTTTGATCGCAAAGCATATGCTCACAGGGAACTGCACGCGTTTAAACTGCTAATTGTGAGAAATTAGTGGTATACGCGGTATAAACACTGTTTCGCCAACGCAACGCCACAACCTGTTAGGATTTCCGCCTCGATGACATTTCTCTGCAAAGACACGACTTTGAGTCAGGTTCCATTAAACAGCTTGTGCGGAGTTGAGTTCCAAAGGAGCATAATCGGAACACGGACTTTCAGCTGCATGATATCCATCAGAAGTCCACTTGCCACTGGTGAATTGAGAAATTCTACGGGGTAATGTGTGGCATTGTCTTCCTCCACATCAGTATTAACGGAAGTATATATTACTTCGCTCCCTTCAATTTGCGAGAGAATACTGTGGTTGATCGCTGCAGCTTGATAATTTTCGGTGTTAAAATGGGAACACGCCCAAGAATTCTCTTGGAACGGTATTCGACTGATGTCCCCCACACCAGACGAATAAGATCTTCTAAAGTGGGAACTATTCTACCAAGAGTATCTGGTAGGGCCACCTGGCCGTTTTCCTCTGATAGGAGTGCCTTCACCAATTTTTAGATGAACATCGAAGGATTCTGGAGCATTTGAAATCCCGCCAAGCCGAGCTCGCATAGTGATGGTCAAGCGCAGTCTATGAACTGTTGACCTTTTCAACGAAGCATTCACTTTGTCAGTCAGCACTGTGACACCACCCATCACGTCTTGGTTCCTGCGGATGTCCTTCAGGGTTCTGTTTACAGCTTCCACTGCTTTCCTATTTTCCATAATGCATTCATCCCATACGATGAAGCGCAATCCCTAAGCACACGTCCCTTGTTACTGTTGCGTAACACCCCACAAACAGTTATTTCGTTGCTGTCAAAATCGATGGGAATCTTAAACATGGCGTGCGCTGTTTTGTTACCAGAAAACAGAATAGCAGCGATTCCAGAAGATCCACATACAGATTTTAAAATCGCTATGACAAATCTGCTGTCAAATCTGTGTGTAAATCCTGTTAGTTTTTTTGTGCTGATCAAGGCTTCCCCCAAGTCTTTCTACGTAGGTACTCTTTTCACGGGCGCTGCACTGTTTGAGAATCTTATGCAACGCTGAGACAGCAGATCAAGCAGATAACCTTGATTATTTTGTGACTGTTAAGTACTTGTAACGTAGCAGATTCTCATAGCTTACGAAGTTTTTCTTTTTTAGTGAATACATTCTACGAACTGTTATATACATAATAAAAAAAACAAAAATAATCGTATATCAAAATGTAAAAAAGTGTCACAAAAAATAATAATAGATGGGAATTGTTTAAGTCAATTGCTTAATCCAAACGCTTAAGTTATTTGCTTTGTTGAAAGTTAGCTAAAATAGCCATTCCTATATAATTATATCATGACTGAATGCTTAGTTCCATAAAGGTATAGTGGTGTATAAGCTGTAGCGACTTCGAAGGACCATACGTGGGAAAATAATTTACGTGGTGTGGAATATTAGCCGACACAGAATTGAGCTACACACAGGTATGAATAAGGAATAAGGATGGATGGACTTACTTAGGAATCTTCTGGACGAAACACGTTGACTCAAGGACAGCTCTGGCTATCCTGGTGTTCACTGATTCAAGTCACTGTGGTGCACTTATTGAGTGTTAAAATGTCACAATTGTATCGGCCTTACAAATAGAGAGCTCGTGAATTTATATAAGATGGCGCGGTTTGGCGGGCGGCGCGGTAAGATGGCGCGGTGTGCGCGCGGCGCGGTACGCGCGCTGCGCGGCGCGTGGGCGTGCGGTAGCGGTGAGCGGTCACTGACAAGTGTCCAAAATTTGAGAAGCAAACTCAAATCACAGGAGATGCGATTGGCTCCCGCCACAGCGGCAGCGGCCTCTGATTGGTGCGTGCGATGAGCGTCCGTTTCGTTCCGTTGTACGGGAATTGGGAAGGAAGGAATATAGCTCAAAACTGCGTTCGGACTATTATAAAAAAAAAACTTATTATTAAAACTTGCGCGAGCATATAGCGTGATGATAATGATTTAAAAAGTTAAATCTGTAACTATCTACAATATCCTAACCTTTTGGCGCGTCCTTTTACAATTTGCGGAGAAAAATACGAAAATAATGTGATATTGCTCATCCCCCGTATTTAATAGCGTGATAGTTTATTTTATAATTGAAACAGAAAAAAATCTGAAAACTATATTTTCGGCATTAGAATCGATCCCAGACCTCGTAGCAATAACTTTTTTTCAAAAATATTCAATGCACAGTTTTGACTTCGCTATGATTTTATTATAATATATATATGTAGATTACGGACGCTACAAACGTGTTCATCTTTCTACATTTTTCTCACATGTATAATATCAACATGAATGATGTAACCAATATTTTGTAACAATTTTTTATTTAAAAGAGTGTCCGTGGAGTTTCTTGCCCGTTCTTCTCCATAGGTACCTACTACGCTTTGGAATGGGCAACTAGCTTCATATTTCTGACTGACCGACTCCTTGAAAATTCAAAAGTGCCCGTAAATGGTTTAATTGAAATAAATGCCTTGAGTTTGAGTTTCAGTTTGTAGCTATAATAGTAGATTAGTAGCCGTTAAAATAACATAACATAACGCCTTGTTTCCCCGAAGGGACAGAGGTGTACCTATAGTACACCCACATTTCGCCTGTTATGTCTAAGTCCCATGTAATAGGGGGCGATCCTATTGCCATCAACCGGGCACAAATCCAGACTCCGGGCTACTACTGAGAAATTCCTGTTGGAACCCCGTAACACTTTGCCCGACCAAAATCCAAGCGTTTTCCGCTCACGCTTATTCCTTTCACGCTAAGGAATTAACTTTAGCGTAATGAAACTGGTAGACAAGTTACACATGGAACGCGATAGGTTCTATTCCGCAGCGTCGCACGAAACACTCTATATTTAGTCTATGGAATAGTGTGAAACAGTTGTCAAATGTTTCAATCGCGCTAACGCGCTAACTATTTAAAAGTGTGATGTGAGTTGAAAGAAAAATAAAGTGTTTTAATAAGAAGAAATTAAGTGGCTTTAAATAATAATTTAAGTTAGCGTAAAAACTATGATTTAGTTAGTATCTTTGATAAACTTGAATATGCCTAAATATTGTTCAAATTTTTTTACAGTTTTTAATAAGTTGCTTAATATTTATAGGTAGATTTTATTTATAGGGCATGTTTTATCTCGATATTTTGTTACTTATTCCTAATTTCATTCACATCTTTACCAGTTTTGGAAATATTTGAGATTATGGAATGCGTAATACATATAAACAAAGACCTC
Organism: Agrochola lychnidis; assembly: GCA_963680765.1. Taxonomy (NCBI): domain Eukaryota; kingdom Metazoa; phylum Arthropoda; class Insecta; order Lepidoptera; family Noctuidae; genus Agrochola; species Agrochola lychnidis. The sequence goes on along the minus strand of OY796868.1, from coordinate 6,448,918 downwards.
CCAATGGTACGCTTATATGATTGTGTTTATTATATTTATTATTCTTTTACGGATAAACTCGAATTCATACCTTAAATACCTACCTACTTATTGTATAGGTAGATTAGTCTTGTTTGACGTCTTTGCAATGCTCCTTCATTGTTAGCTGCCCATAATAATCTCAAACTAAGTATTTTAATTGATTAATTTGAAATAAAGACACACAAAAATGACACTGTTTACTATTTATCACTGTTAGCGTCAGGGTCCGAGCACACGCTCATGTAGCGTGTTGCGAAAACGCCGAAATAGCATTTACGTTTGACAAAAGTGGCACTTGTCTACCATTTTGATGAATATTTTTGGCGTCTATACAATACATCACGCTTACTTCAACGTTCCTTTCCGCATGAGGAAAAATTACTTTGTCTTTGTCTTTGTTTGTTCTAATGTCAACTCCATCTAATTTGATCTTTCCGTTGGCGTTAACGCTTACAGAAAAGGGATTTTCTCTAGGCCCCCTGGGAATCGAACCCAGGACCTCATGCCCAACAGTAGCGCTTGCGACCACTAGACCAACGAGGCAGTAGCTGTTGAAGAAGTATAAACAATGCTTGAGCCGATTCCAGCTGTTGCTACGAAGACACAGTTGTTGCAGTAATGTTGGGGTCGCATCTGCGTCCATCGTGACGAAACAAAGCATGCTGAAGCTTCGTATGTTTTGCTCGCTTAAAAGTTATTGCGCTAACGCAATGGTCACATTTGCGACTCCATAATTTTAACGAATTATCGTACAATATAGATAGATGGCTCTCAATTATTTCGACAGAGCGTCTGCGCAGTCCGGAGACAACAGTCGAAATGAACAACGGCAGACCGACCACGCGCCACGCTAATTAACGTGGTAAAATCCTTTGATTTACCTGGGCGATTAGTGCTACGCAGCCCGAACTATCGTGACGATAACCGATAATGGTTGGTTACATCTGCGTGTATCGTATCACTGTGCGAAGCTCCGTCGCAATAGACGCAGATGTGGCCCCAGCGTAACAGTAAGCTTAGCGTGTCGCCATAGCAGTAACCGAAATCTTTCGTGATCTGATATGGGACAATTTATTTCGATATCGGCACTAATTCCCGTAACAAAATATGGAAAAAATCTTTCAACAAACTTAATTTTAATAATTTTAATTTTTGACTTACCCAGCGATACCGAAACCAGTTCTAGAACTCAAATCATAGAAGCAAGCCTTTTCAGTTTCAGAGAAACAAGTGCCAATATACACGCCGACCTTCTTACCGGAAAGTTCTTCCGGATTTACACCTAGAAAAAAAATGAGTAGTTTAATTTGCAAGCATAGGATGGGTATTAGAGAAAAAATGTATATGTTTCGAATTTCAATAGAAACAAAATGTTGTGTAAGCGAAACACGGAAGTGCGAAAGGTGGCTAACGCCGGACGGCACCTAGCGCCTGACACAACTACCGTCTCAGCAGCACGCGTAGCATGACCACCGTAGAAACGAGTTTTGTCGACGGAAGAGTAGACAAAATGACAGATAAACAATCACAATATGTCATTTTGTCTATTCTTCCGTCGGCAAAACTCGTTTCTACGGTGGTCATGCTACGCGTGCAGGTCAAAACGCGTTCGATACGAAGTTATAGTGAAAGGGGTGCGGGGTACAGCAATTCACGCACACGCGGATCGCCAGTGTCACTCAAGGACAAGCTGGGAGCCGTCGAATGCTGTGTTTAGCGGGGAAATACTGTATCAGATAAAATCAAAGTGAGTGTTAAATACTGCTAAGTTTTTGTGATTAAGAATGCGGCGACGTATGAATTGTCCATACAAACGTAGTACATCAATCATTTGCAATTTGAGCATATTTCCACCATATTATGTTGATATTCGGATTGAGACAGTATTTATCTAGGCTCCTACGTCTTTTGATTTTCAAAAACTTACCTTTAAATGAAATGTAAGCGAATTCCATTTCGTACATTTTTACAGCGTAAATGACATGTTTTCATATGGTTTTTTCTGTATTATAAACAACAATATTTGTAATATTGTTTCCGTAGAAGCATAGTTTATGTTATCAAGTTACAAATTATCGAAAATAAAATGGAAATACATTAAATTTTCATTCATCATTTTTTGTATTACGGAACACATCCAAATTTATCATAATTTTTCGATGCTAGTATTGCCATCGCGTCAAGGAATAATTTGTCAATGTGTGCGTGGTCGTACTGCTCACTGTAGTTGTATATCGCTCCGACAGGCACTCACACTAGCGCAACGTGATCGGTTGGAATTCGTTCGGGGTATTTTTTGTCAGTATTATAAGATTAGGTATATTATATAGGTACTTTACTGTGCTTATTTGTTTACTAAATTAAAGCAGCTGCCGACTACTTCTGTTTTGTGCTCGTGATTATATTTAAATCTATTGTTTGATTGTTTTACTCGAGTTAATTATCTTTTTGTATACACGTGTTTCTGAAAAAAAAAAAAAAATTTATTCTATCTTTTCTTTCTTTCTATCTTCAGATAACATAAATGTGTTTACAAACATCCGTATCTGGACAAACGAGTACTTATGTTTCATCAGTAATATTAATCGGTAGGTACCTATTTATGCGTCTAAAGACCCTCAGCGAGTCGTAGAAACATATAAATTATACACACGGCCGAAACGCGGTAGTCCAGGTATAGGTGGCTTGTTGAGAATCAAACGTGCTGGGACGTACTCTCGTCCCAGCGCGTTGAAGAAACACTGTTGGATTTTCAACTCTCGGCGCTAAGCAGAGCGTTGAAAATCAAGTGCACGAAAAATTTCGCCGCGATTTTATTACGTCCGTGCGAACGAGGGCTATATACTACCAGGTTTTTATACTAGGTATTTACTTGCAAGTACGCCGACCAAGTGCCGATCCGAAATACTCGCAAGACTATTTTATTTCTTATTTATATTTAGTTACGGATCAATGTTCTATGTAGGGCTTTCAATACCGGGATCCCGGTATTGGCTAATACCGGGATCCCGGACATTATTTGACATTTTTCAATACCGGTATTGAATTGTCCACTACCGGGATACCGGTATTGGTGATTTTATTTTATCAGTAGACACTACAGTGAAACAATTTATTTTTATTACCTACACATTATATTTCCAACCAATTTTATAATTATCAGGGTAAGTTTTATAAACTGCGTATTTTAATTCGACAGTTAGTTACATTTCATTACTACTTGTGCTACTAACTGGAGGCAGAAATAGAAGCTAAAACTCAAAGGGAAGTTAGGACCCATGCTTCTTCCAGCAGGCCTAACATGACACACGCGATAATTATCCACGCTCGCGCGACTAATTTTTGTCTATTTCGTAGTGTTATCGTTTTCTGATAGCTACGCCATACAAAATACTTGACTCGTTCTGTCAAACTCGATGTTTTGTCAACAAACCCAAACATGACACGTTATTTATCTCGATTTTTGACAGTTCAACACGAGATAATCAGTTATTTTGTCGTATTTAGTCGTCCTCGATTTTGACGACGAGAAGAGTAGACAAAAAGACAAAATGATATAATTTTTTTAATTGTGGGTGTACACCGGTGTACTGTAGTAGAGGGGTGCACTACCACGTAGATGACTATTACTTTCCAGTCACTTTGCCAATTATGGTGATTAAATAAATAAATTAACGAAATCTAGGGATTATAGCTGTATGGTAATATCAAATATTCGCAACATAATTACTAAAATCACCAGTTTATTTCCTAAGGGTGGTGATTAACAATTTTATGGTTATAATAGCGGAATCAACTCCACCTGCCAATTTATTTGAACGCCAGTCTTTTTGGTGACTGGTGATTAACAAAATTTGCAACGTCATGGACTTTATGGTGACTGTTAAACTTCGATTTGTCAAATTGCAATCGTCGGCCCATTTGTCATTTGTGGTGATTATCTAATGAGTATAGGTGCCACTAATTTTACATACATAACATCACGCCTTGTTTCCCCGAAGGGTTGGGCAGAGGTGTCCCTGTAGCAGGTACACCCACATTTCGCCAGTTATGTTTAAGTCCCATGTAATAGGGGGCGAGCCTATTGCCATCAACCGGGCACAAATCCAGACTCCGGGCTGCTACTAAGAAATTCCAGATAGAAAAACTCAATAACACTTTGCCCGACCCGGGAATCGAACCCAGGACCTCATGTTTTAGTTTAAAAAAAAAAAAAAAAATTTACAAAAAAATTTTTTTTAAAAAAATTTTTTTTTGCTCTCTTTTTATTATTTTCTTATTTATAAATTTTACAATTAAAAATTGAAGAAAAAAATACAGATTTTTACAAAAAAAACATGTTTATTTTCAATTGAGGGTAGTTTTTTTCTCAATTTTAATTTTATGTGGACGGCTACTTACTTTCAATCATTATGGAGTTTGTTTCATCGCGATAGCTGATTCAGTTTAAAAGTTACACAGTTTTGTTACAATTTTTTTTTTAATTTCATAAAAAGTATAAAAAACAATATTTAGATTTTTTAAATATTTTTTCTGTCGTTAAAATTAAGCATAGATTTCCTCATTTCGATATGTGCACATTATGAAGACTCACACTGTATACTTATATATTTTTATTCTTATTTTTCTTATTTTTTTTACCGGCCGTGGAAAATAAGCGCCGTGGAAAATAAGCGCCTTGGAAAATAAGCGCCGTGAAAAAAATGCGCCGTGAAAAATAAGCCCCTTGGAAAATATGCGCCGTGAAAAATAAGTCCCGTGAAAAATAAGCGCCGTTGAAAATAAGCGCCGTGAAAAATAAGCGCCGTTGAAAATAAGCACCGTGGAAAATAAGCGCCTTGGAAAGTAAGCGCCGTGGGATAAAAGCGCCGTGGAAAATAAGCGCCTTGGAAAATAAGCGCCGTGGAAAATAAGCCCCTTGGAAAATAAGCGCCGTGGTATTTGATGGTTTCTCTCAACAATTTTGACTGATTTTTATGTGATTGTGTTTTTTTTTGTGATTTTTTTGTTGAGAGAGAGAGAGAGAAATGATTGATTGTTGTTGTTTTTTTTTAAATAGATCGCTAAATTGTAATTACTTAGATACTGATTATTCAAATTTACAAAAAAAACAAACAAACAGAAGACAAACACAAGAAACAGAAGTTTGCAATTTAAAGTTGTATAAAAAAGTGACTAGTATTTAAAAAGCAGTATTTTATTATTTTGTGTGCTTTTAAACTACTACTACTACACTTTTTTACTACTTAACTCATTAGTTGTTGAATAAAAAAACGATATTAAGTAAAAAAATAGTCTCATACCGGGATCCCGGTGTTGGACAATTTCTATACGGTATTTATTATACCGGTACTGCAAAAACGCTTGCATAGAACTCTATGCAAGCGTTTTTACTCTAAAGGATCTGGAAGTTTTTTTTTTTTGTAAACGCGATTGTGCTCTTTATTTATACTACATTACGGATTAAAAGTTTTGGAAGATTTTTTTTTAATGCGATTGTGCTCTTTATTTAGATAAGGTCCGTACCAATGTTCTATACAAGTATTTTTCTTCAAAGTATTTTTTTCGGCTACTCGCTCCTTCGACGCTCGATGCAATTCTGCTCCTTATTTATATTTACTTATGGATCAAAGTTCTATGCAAGTATTTTTACTTTAAAGGTTTTGGAAGTTTTTCAGACTTCTTTAGGCGCGTTGAGCATTTTTGAGATGGGACTAAACCTTTGATTTCGCGACACTGTAACGCAATTTACCGAAACCGTGGAGTAAAAGGCATCAATGCGTTGATTACCGCGGTACCGATTTTTTTAATCTGACGTGTAAAAGTGATTCCGATACTTATCCTATTTACAGAATAAACAATTTCATTTCATATCTACTAGATTTTCTCTACAAGGCCTAGATCCAGAGATATTCTAAAACATTGAGATATTGGCATTGTAAAGAAATTTCCAAAAAACGCATTACTAGTCTGTACATATACTAACGATTCCCCAAAGTATTCAACAGAAATAAAGCAAGTAATGAACATACCTAATTCCTAATAATAAAATATAAATGCCGTCGACTCGTTATGAATGAATGGTAAGTAGCTATCTATCCAGTCACACACACACACGGATGCGCACCGCGTCCGCCGCCCGCCTGCTGTTGTCAAACAGAGATAGCAATATTCCGAACGAATTTTGCAAACGTCTCGATTTGTAGTTGCGAGCCGCGGGCGCAGCGCTCTTAAGTGCTTATGGTAATCGTTGCTTGGTGTCATGTTCATTATTTTTATAAATAAGTAGGTACCTAATAGTTTTTGTTTGTTGTCTAAGAGGTTTTATAATATAAACATTATTATTTTGAGAATCCACTGCCCTTGATACCGGAAAAAAGTTGTCCCTTAACACCGGACAATGAATATGTTGGTTTTTCGTGTCTATTTTTATACTTTTATATAATTATTGTTGAGCCGAAATTTTAATGGTTGTTTTCCCAAATTGGAGTAACTGTTATTTAGATCCATTTTATTTATTAAATTCAGAAAAAAATATGTAAGATAATAAACTGGTTTTTTTAGTTTCGTGTTCAGTAAGTTTTAGGTAAAAAAGTATTTATGGCGGTTCTAAGCCCGTAAAAGTATGAAGGGAAAATTTTAATAACTTTTGGGTAAAGAAGTTATCAGCTGTAGCGGGAGGGTCAACGACCGCGCGTCGCCCGCTCGTCGCTCACGCCTGTCTCGTAGGTACAGTCAGTCGATCGCGCTGTAGAGATACTATGGGTTCTAGGTTGCTTTCAAGTTTTGTTTTTCACAATTCTAAATCCGCCATTTAAGAATATTTTAAAAATTCTTTTATAAATCTATTGTACTACCAAAACAAAATCATTTTGCTGCGGAAAGACAACTATTAAAATTTCAGCTTGTATATTATTTCAGAAGATAGCAGATCGAAGCGAAAATAAGCATAGTAGAGAAATAAAAAATAAAGTTTAATAAAAAACTGTAACCCGACCACGGGAAAATAAAATGATCTAAAAAGTACGAAACAAGCAAATATTTCATACAGAAATCAAGACATAGGTACAAAAATGATCAAGGTAAGGCCGTGGTCGCATGCCTGTATACCATGTTGGTGCCAGGAACACCTACAAAATTATAATGGCATGCGACGACGGCTTTACCTTGACCATTTTTGTACCTATGTCTTGATTTCTGTATGAAATATTTGCTTGTTTCGTACTTTTTAGATCATTTTATTTTCCCGTGGTCGGGTTACAGTTTTTTATTAAACTTTATTTTTTATTTTATACTTTTCCGTTTTTACACTTGCTAAACGTTACAACAACGTAAATAAGAGTAATTCAATAGATCAGTAATTAACCTATTTTAAATTCCAGTAGCAGTGCATAGTGCTTTAGACGAAACCATAGCGCGATTTATTTCGACGCCAACACCATACTCAGAAAGTTTTGCGACTAACAGTTTTTGTCCATGGGACACTGGCTAGTTTTGATGTCGATTAAAACTATGACTATTTTTTTTTTTTAAAACACAATATTCCAAATACGAAATTCCCGCCACATTTTGTTACGAGCAAAATCAAATACTCTGTCTCACTGAAAATTGAATTTACAACGAGAACATTTTCGCGCTATAATTTTGTACGATTTCAAATGTCGACTAAAACCAGAAGAATCATTTGAAAGACTTCGAATGATGTTCATAGACAAAAGCCCTTCTAAAGCGAATGTTTTCCGCTGGTTCAACGAATTTAAGCGTTGTCAAGTAACTTTGGCGGACGAAGAAAGAAGTGGCCGTCATGGGGCTATGACGGCTGTTACATAAGAAAACTTGCTGGTTGTGAAAAATTAAATTTAAGAGAATAGGCGAATTACATATGAAGAGAATCAGCATATATTGCAGATTGGATCGGGAAGTGTACATGAAATTCTACACGGGCCTCATCTTCAGGTAAGGAAGATAGTTTTTCACGCTGGTTACCGCACATTCTAACGCAGGCTCAGGAGGTTCGGGTAGAATGGTGCCGAGACATGATAGCAAAATTTGAAGCAGGCTCGTCTCGGCGCGTTTACGATTTCATTACGGGTGATGAATCATGGATTTGTCATTTTTATTCCCCAAAATAAAAAATCAACTCAAGGGAAAACAGGAATTAAAGAGGTGTCTGATGCGGACTCGAAAATGTGTAATGAAAATTGGTTAAGACGCATGAAACTGTGTATAGACGCCAATGGAGAGTTATTTAAAAAGATTTAATAAAAAAAATATAACCTGTAGTATATTTTTTTTATTACCTATCGCAAAATTTTGTGTGTGCCCCATGTATAAATATTAATATTTCGTTGTACACAGGGCTACACATCAAGCTATAAATTTCCAGTATTAGCTGACCTCGCATTGTACGGAAATCCTTTACAATGCCAGATCAGCTTAAACTGGAAATGTATAGCTTGATGTGTAGCCGTGTGTACTTTTTTCTTCACAGAGGAATTGAGGATGGAATTACAAACCGTTACTATTTATTAAGATTTGATTAACTGCACGTTGGTATCATCTTGCGATACTACGTAGCACAGTCTCACTTTTGCTTGTTTTTAACTATTTAAACATATTTATTTACTTTGAAAGTATAACATTATTTACATATTTGTAATGTGCTCGTCAAGACCTTTCTTTTGGTACCAAACATGTCATGATCATCGCATTTTAATTTTTTCGAGGTTAGAAATTTACGTGTAAAATCCACCATATTAAATTTATGGAAAATTTATATAGCCTATGTCACCCGGACTATTATTACAAATATATTGATACCTCATTCATCAAAATCGGTTCAGTAGTTTAGACGCTACGGTGGAACACACGTAAAAGCAAACATACATACATACATACATACAAACATATAAACATATAAACATACAAACATACAAACATACATACATAGACTGCTAAAATCATAACCCTTCCTTTTGGCTTTGCCGTAGTTGGGTAAAAAAAACTTTTTACAAAAAAAAACAACCGACCTCCAAAAAAAAACATTAAAAAGTGAAAAATAATTTTAATTTCGGAAGTCGGTGTCTTGTGTTTTGTATTTTCGTTTTTTGCCACCGACTTCCGAAATTAAAGTTATTTTTACCCAACTACGGCAAAGCCAAAAGGAAGGGTTATGATTTTAGCAGTCTATGTATGTATGTTTGTATGTTAATATGTTTGTATGTATGTATGTATGTATGTTTGCTTTTACGTGTGTTCCACCGTAGCGTCTAAACTACTGAACCGATTTTGATGAATGAGGTATCAATAGATTTGTAATAATAGTCCGGGTGACATAGGCTATATAAATTTTCCATAAATTTAATATGGTGGATTTTACACGTAAATTTCTAACCTCGAAAAAAATTAAAATGCGATGATCATGACATGTTTGGTACCAAAAGAAAGGTCTTGACGAGCACATTACAAATATGTAAATAATGTTATACTTTCAAAGTAAATAAATATGTTTAAATAGTTAAAAACAAGCAAAAGTGAGACTGTGCTACGTAGTATCGCAAGATGATACCAACGTGCAGTTAATCAAATCTTAATAAATAGTAACGGTTTGTAATTCCATCCTCAATTCCTCTGTGAAGAAAAAAGTACACACGGCTACACATCAAGCTATACATTTCCAGTTTAAGCTGATCTGGCATTGTAAAGGATTTCCGTACAATGCGAGGTCAGCTAATACTGGAAATTTATAGCTTGATGTGTAGCCCTGTGTACAACGAAATATTAATATTTATACATGGGGCACTCACAAAATTTTGCGATAGGTAATAAAAAAAATATACTACAGGTTATATTTTTTTTATTAAATCTTTTCAAATAACTCTCCATTGGCGTCTATACACAGTTTCATGCGTCTTAACCAATTTTCATTACACATTTTCGAGTCCGCATCAGACACCTCTTTAATTCCTGTTTTCCCTTGAGTTGATTTTTTATTTTGGGGAATAAAAATGACAAATCCATGATTCATCACCCGTAATGAAATCGTAAACGCGCCGAGACGAGCCTGCTTCAAATTTTGCTATCATGTCTCGGCACCATTCTACCCGAACCTCCTGAGCCTGCGTTAGAATGTGCGGTAACCAGCGTGAAACTATCTTCCTTACCTGAAGATGCCCGTGTAGAATTTCATGTACACTTCCCGATCCAATCTGCAATATATGCTGATTCTCTTCATATGTAATTCGCCTATTCTCTTAAATTTAATTTTTCACAACCAGCAAGTTTTCTTATGTAACAGCCGTCATAGCCCATGACGGCCACTTCTTTCTTCGTCCGCCAAAGTTACTTGACAACGCTTAAATTCGTTGAACCAGCGGAAAACATTCGCTTTAGAAGGGCTTTTGTCTATGAACATCATTCGAAGTCTTTCAAATGATTCTTCTGGTTTTAGTCGACATTTGAAATCGTACAAAATTATAGCGCGAAAATGTTCTCGTTGTAAATTCAATTTTCAGTGAGACAGAGTATTTGATTTTGCTCGTAACAAAATGTGGCGGGAATTTCGTATTTGGAATATTGTGTTTTAAAAAAAAAAATAGTCATAGTTTTAATCGACATCAAAACTAGCCAGTGTCCCATGGACAAAAACTGTTAGTCGCAAAACTTTCTGAGTATGGTGTTGGCGTCGAAATAAATCGCGCTATGGTTTCGTCTAAAGCACTATGCACTGCTATTGGAATTTAAAATAGGTTAATTACTGACCTATTGAATTACTCTTATTTACGTTGTTGTAACGTTTAGCAAGTGTAAAAACGGAAAAGTATAAAATAAAAAATAAAGTTTAATAAAAAACTGTAACCCGACCACGGGAAAATAAAATGATCTAAAAAGTACGAAACAAGCAAATATTTCATACAGAAATCAAGACATAGGTACAAAAATGGTCAAGGTAAAGCCGTCGTCGCATGCCATTATAATTTTGTAGGTGTTCCTGGCACCAACATGGTATACAGGCATGCGACCACGGCCTTACCTTGACCATTTTTGTACCTATGTCTTGATTTCTGTATGAAATATTTGCTTGTTTCGTACTTTTTAGATCATTTTATTTTCCCGTGGTCGGGTTACAGTTTTTTATTAAACTTTATTTTTTATTCACTTTTTAATGTTTTTTTTTGGAGGTCGGTTGTTTTTTTTTGTAAAAAGTTTTTATTTTTCACTTTTTAGTTATGGTACCTACCCTACACACATTCGAATACCACTACCTGCTGCTACCAGTGCACTACCGCTACCAGTGACAGAAACTTATCAGATCATCTACATACTAAGTGGGAAAAAAATACGTATTTTGTAGCTAACTCAAAAACTATCCAAGCAAAGTTAATAAAATTTATATGGGACCAATTCGAGAGCACAGGGTGTGCTCTCGAATTGGTCCCATATAAATTTTCAAACAAAAAAAGAATTTTCAAAATCGGTCCACAATTGACGGAGAAATCGGTGGACATACATAAAAAAAAAAAAAAAAACAAACGCGACGAACATATAACCTCCTCCTTTTTGGAAGTCGGTTAAAAAGAAAGGAGGATGGAACTAGGAAAGTTAAAAAATATGCTCTAACAAAGAAACTAGTTTAGAGGACCATTACGAAAACTGGATCCAGTGCTGCAGCTGTCACGGGAGGGCTCAAGAAGCCTGTGCTGATATTCCAGAATATTATGATACCTGCATATGCAATCGCTGCAATACGTATACGTACCTATGTTGTCTGGCTTTAAGGATTTCAGAATTGGTGTGTCCGATACTAGGTGCCAGTTACGTGATTAAGAAATTATACTGGGTGGCTGGGATATCGACGCGAAAACTGAAACCATGGATTCAGTACATGATTCTGGACCACACTGCGTTGAAATTTTTCGTAGGTTATTAAAAAATCTGCAGTTTCACAGAAAAGTGCAATACCTACGCGGTCAAAATGTATGGAACAGCTGATTATTTTTAAGTGAAAACTTCTTTAGCATCGTTGTGATTTGAAAGTCGATGAAACGAAAAAGCGGCAGTAAAAAGAGACAGACACAAATTCATTAGATTTAACGTGGGAGAAAATGAGATAGGAAGCATTATACAGTGTTTCTTATGTTCGTGGTTCTCTGAAGCTGAAGAGTTTGTTTGTTTGCTTGAACGTGCTAATCTCAGGAACTACTGGTCCGATTTGAAAAATTATTTCAGTGTTAGATAACCCATTTATTGAGGAAGGCTATAGGTTATATATCATTACGCTAAGACTAATAAGAGCGGAGCACCAATGAAGAATGTTTCAAAATCGGGGATTTATTTTTCCTTTTGAGAGCTTGCGCTGCGTAAACGGTTAGTTTCGCAAAAATCATGTATGACAGAATTGTTCCCCTTTAAAAGTTCTAAAAAAAACAGCATATGTCTATCTTTTAAGGTTGGCTCACTATAACCTTTTTTATGCTAACCAAATTTATTCTAAAATAATGCATTATTTGCGAAGGTGTTTTTATAAACATGATATTAATCCTTATCAAAATGAATACGTTATTCATCACAAATATTTAATTTAAAATAAAGTTGCCCTTAATATCATTCTATTTCAATAAATATCTTAGGATATATCGCAGTTTTAAAATAACATCGCAGCAAAATAATGATCAAGTAGGTACCTAGGTACTGCGCGCGCATTTATGATGTGCATGAGGGGAAAGGGCGTGATATAAGATTCTAAGACCCAGTACTTTTACATAACGTTTAAAAATTCCACTTTTACTGATAAAAGCGTGATGTAGGTACCTAAAATAGCTCCTAAGCGTACGTATTATTTTAAAAAATATTTTCACCTTTTACGTAAACGAAGTCGCGGGTTAAAGTTAGCGTTAGACCAAAGTAACTATTCCAACGTGGACGAAGTCGCGGGCAGCAGCTAGTAAATTCATAAGGTTTAACGTGGGAGAAAATGAGATAGGAAGCATTATACAGTGTTTCTTATGTTCGTGGTTCTCTTTGTGCTCTGCTTCGTACCGCCTACACTCGATTCTCATTATCTTGAAGCCAACATTTTTGAAGGTTTCACTTCTACCACGTGTGAATTGCACACATGTTTTTTTTTAAATAACCGATGAAAAATTTCAACGTAGTGGGGTTCAGAATCATGTAGTGAATCCATGGTTTCAGTTTTCGCGTCGATGTCCTTGCTACGCTGTATGCCAAAGACTAGTTAGTAGTTGTAGTTTTACAATAATTACGTAGAAGTTACCTTTTTTGTTCATTTGTACTGGTTACTTAATTCATTCATAATTAAAGTAAGATATCTTAGTTTACTTAGTAAAGAGCAGTGGTGGCCCAGTGGTAACGGCCGCGACTTACGAGTTGTAGGTCGTAGGTTCGATCCCAGACAGGCGCTTTACTTTGTGTAAATTATTTCATCACCACTGCTCTCAAAACGGTGAAGGAAAACATCGTGAGGAAACCGGCATGTCCTAGAACCGAAAATTCGAAGACATGTGACATCTACCAACACGTACTGGGCCCGCGTGGTGGATTACGGCCCACTCCCTCTCACAGAGAGGAGGTCTGTGTCCCAGCAGTGGGAACATTATAGGCTGATGATGATCTTAGTTATTATTTTTATTTATCGCCAAAAAACCTTAAGTGTCTGTCACTAGGGGAACACCCCTATAGGTAGGAACAAATATCAAAAAGTAGGTTAAGACTTTACTAGTCATTCGCACTTTCGATAATTCACTGATTGACAACGTACAGCTTAAACCGCAGGTACTAAAAGTATCCCGACGGCATTCCCGGAAAAGCCTGGGTCCTGGCCATGGGGACTCTCGGGCCTCGACTAAGGGGGCTCCTATGCGCATGCATGGAGAGGGGCCAGTTCCCACTTTGTTGGAAGACTGGGAAACTGGTCCTCATTAGGAAGCCGGGGCGCCCGGCGGACTCTCCGTCCGCCTATCGGCCCATTGTGCTGCTCAACGAGGTGGGCAAGCTCTTTGAAAGAGTCATTGCAGACCGCCTCGTCGGGCAGCTGGTGCGAGTGGGGCCGGATCTGGCGGAGAGCCAATTCGGTTTCCGCAGGGGGCGCTCTACGGTGGACGCCATCATGCGCGTGCGAGCCCTCACGACGGGGGATGCTGTGGCCCGGGGTGGGGTCGTCTTGGCGGTGTCTCTAGACATCGCCAATGCCTTTAACACCCTGCCCTGGAGTTGCATCAGGGAGGCACTTCGGTATCACCGGATGCCGACCTACCTCTGTCGTGTGGTCGAGGCCTATTTGACGGACAGGGCTGTCATCTACCCCGGTCACCAAGGAGAGTGGAACCGGCGAGAGATGTCGTGCGGTGTCCCACAGGGTTCGGTCCTGGGGCCGCATCTGTGGGACATCGGATACGACTGGGTGCTGCGCGCCGATCTCCCTACTGGCGTCAGCGTCGTCTGTTACGCTGACGACACGCTGGTCCTGGCGCAGGGGAGGTCGTACCAGGCGGCGGCCGACTTAGCGACACGCGGGGTTGCGACAATCGTCGAAAGAATCCGGCAGCTGGGACTCGAGGTGGCCCTGCACAAGTCCGAGGCCATGGGTTTCTATGGTCCTCGTAGTGCGCCACCGCCGGGTTCCCAGGTAATGGCGGGAGGGGTTCACATCGGCGTCGAGTCGACGATGAAGTATCTGGGACTCGTCCTCGACAGCCGGTGGAACTTCGTGGAGCATTTCCGACGTTTGGCTCCCAGACTGGACCGGGCCGGGGCTGCCTTGAGGCGGCTCCTGCCCAATCTGGGAGGTCCAAACGCCTCCTGCCGGAGGCTCTACGCGGGGGTCGTGCGGTCCATGGCCCTTTACGGGGCGCCGGTGTGGGCGCCTTCATTGAGGCGGCAGCCAGCCCGCCGGCTTAACGCGTCCCAAAGGGTCATGGCCATCCGGCTGGCCCGAGGATACCGCACGGTCTCCTGCGAGGCGGCGAGCCTCCTTGCCGGAGTACCGCCATGGGATCTGGAGGCAAAGGTCCTCGCGCACATTTGGGAGTGGCGCGAGGAGGCGAAACGCCGGGGCTTAACACCGATGCCGCAAGAAGTTGCGGCGCAGCGGACGGAGCTCCGGCGGGATCTCATGGCGGAATGGAGAGTGCGATTGTCGCAACCCAGCGCTGGGCACGCCGCAATTGCGGCGATAAGACCCCTCTTTGAGGAGTGGCTAGAGAGGCGCCACGGCGTCCTCACCTTCCGCCTGACACAGGTGCTCACCGGACATGGCTGTTTCGGGAGGTACCTGTTCAGGATAAAGCGGGAGGAAACGCCCGGGTGTCATCACTGTGTGGATCGCCCGGAGGACACGGTGGAGCATACGGTGGAGGTCTGCCCGGCTTGGGCAGAGCATCGCCGTGTCCTCGAGGAAGCGATCGGCGGCGGTGATCTCTCGCGTCCGGCCCTGATTCGGGCCATGCTACGGAGCGAGAGGAAATGGCAGGCCGTCACCTCGTTCTGCGAAGCAGTAATGCTCGCGAAGGAGGAGACGGAGCGCGTGAGGGAAAGGCAAATTTCGCGCCCTCGCGCCCCTAACCGCCGCAGCAGGAGACGCCCTGGGCGTCGGGAGTCACGAGAGGATTTCCGGCCACCGTAGGCGCGGGCTTGCGGACGGTGAGCAATGGGTAGCTCGCCGTCCGATAAGGACCAAGCCCGGGTCGACGGCGCGTTGTGTTCCACGCGCGCCTCAAAGAGATGTCAGCAGAATTGACGGGGTCCGCTAGGGCCAATGCCTGCCGGGGGTTCGAAGAAAACCGATAGGGAAATCGTGGCCCCCTGGCAACACGGCAACTGAAGGAACACGGGTGGGTTTTAGTCAGTAAGAGTCTGACACGCCCTCCCGCTCCGCCCAGAGCGGGAGAAGTTATTTGATGATTTCCCACCCCAAAAAAAAAAAAAAAAAAAAAAGGTACTAAAAGTATGAATATTTGTTAATGTTAACTTAGAGCCTATGCACACCACGTTTTTTGAACGCGCCGTCGACGCGCGTTTGTAGCGATACAGACGCGATACGCACGCGAGTCAGACGCAGCCTGTAGACCTTCTGTAGGATAAAAGCGCGCCGACGACGCGCGTTTCTAAAACGCGCGTCGACGGCGCGTTTAAAAAACATAGTGTGCACAGGCCCTTAAACAGGAGTTTTTGAAAATTCAGTTTTTGCCGATGAGAAATCCCATCGAACGCACATGTTGTTATAATCTCTATAAAACGAAGTCAAATTCAAAATATTTCACATAAACCTACAAGGGCACTTATGAAACGTCAGAAGCTAGGTGCACGGTTCCAATTGGTCGCTTCCTATGGAGAAGAGCCGGCAAGAAACTCCACGGTTACTCTTTTCAAAATAAATGGTTTCTATAATGTTTTCAAATTACAGTATTAATAGGTATGAGAGTAGGTAGTTAACACCATTTTAACGGGTTAACACCATTTTATAATTCAAGAACGGCTGGATACATTTTTACGATCTTTGATTTGTGGGATTTGTCTTCGCTCTGAATAGCAGAATAAGTATTAAAACATCGAAATTCAGGAAAAAAAATAAACAATTTGCTAAGTAGGTAGATGGTAGGTAGGTAGATAGATAGGAAGGTGTGCGGTACTTTACTCATGCGAAGCCAGGCTGGGCAAAGTAAGTAAAAAAGATTTAAAAATATGCAAAACCAAAGAATTCCTATATTCTATCTATCATTGAAATTAGGCTTAATATCATTTGAATTATAGAATATAGCTTTTTTGAACATTATAAGTTAGAAACACAGCCTCCAAAATGCCCACACATCACCAATTCCCAGTGATTTCGCTGTGAATAAGAAACAGCGCAACAAACAACTGCATGAAATACAATTTTTATCACAGAAATACATATTAATGATACAACGTTTGTTTTTCAATCGCTGTACAGTAATTATGTAACCATTATGTAATGAATTAATAAATAATTAACTTCTTTTGTTATTGGATGTTATTGAATAACAAGTCGACGGCGCACCTGAGACCTTTATAATAATAAAGGTCGACGGCGCACCTGAGACCTTTATAAATAATAAAGGTCTTAGGTGCGCGTGAATGGCAACAATCTGACGATTATACAAAAAAATTGTTTAAAGTCTACTTATAACCTTGTTTCCAATTAATGTAATTTCCACTTAAACAAGCATCATCTTTATGCAAGTGTAAATAAAATTGATTTTAGACTGACTAGTACTGTTGAAAAAGTCATAAAAAATATGAAGTTGTAGCGCAAACTGAACCTTTAAGAATGCGGCGACATATGAATTGTCCATACAAACCAAAACGTAGTACATCAATCATTTGCAATTTGAGCATATTTCCACCATATTATGTTGATATTCGGATTGAGACAGTATTTATCTAGGCTCCTACGTCTTTTGATTTTCAAAAACTTACCTTTAAGGGGACGATAACCGACTTTTAATGATTTTATACTGAAGATGACGTCTAAACGAGTAGTGTTAGTGATTTGGAAAAAATATATGTTAAATAAGAGCATTTTCTTAATATTTTAATATAGGCATATTTTTGATTATGTTTATATTACATAGTGAAATTAATTTGTAAAGTTATGTCTAACGCGAATAAAAAACTGAGAATGACGCAAAATCTATCAAGCGTATTTTTCTGAAAACTTCACCATTTTAAAGATAATTAAATTATTAATATTTTAGTATACTTGTTTTATTAAAATATTTTTTGTTTTACGTGTAATAAATTAATAATGCGTCTAATTTGGGACAGCGCTCCTTGATGGGCGAGTCCTATTACTGGCTGGACGTACGACGCGTTGCTTGAGCTCAGTACAGAACACGCAAGCTTAAATGAAATGTAAGCGAATTGCATTTCGTACATTTTTACAGCGTAAATGACATGTTTTCATATAGTGTTTTCTGTATTATAAACAACAATATTTGTAATATTGTTTCCGTAGAAGCATAGTTTATGTTATCAAGTTACAAATTATAGAAAAAAAATGGAAATACATTAAGTTTTCATTCATCATTTTTTGTATTACGGAACACATCCAAATTTATCATAATTTTTCGATGCTAGTATTGCCATCGCGTCAAGGAATAATTTGTCAATGTGTGCGTGGTCGTACTGCTCACTGTAGTTGTATATCGCTCCGACAGGCACTCACACTAGCGCAACGTGATCGGTTGGAATTTGTTCGGGGTATTTTTTGTCAGTATTATAAGATTAGGTATATTATATAGGTACTTTACTGTGCTTATTTGTTTACTAAATTAAAGCAGCTGCCGACTACTTCTGTTTTGTGCTCGTGATTATATTTAAATCTATTGTTTGATTGTTTTACTCGAGTTAATTATCTTTTTGTATACACGTGTTTCTGAAAAAAAAAATATTTTTTATTCTATCTTTTCTTTCTTTCTATCTTTAGATAACATAAATGTGTTTACAAACATCCGTATCTGGACAAACGAGTACTTATGTTTCATCAGTAATATTAATCGGTAGGTACCTATTTATGCGTCTAAAGACCCTCAGCGAGTCGTAGAAACATATAAATTATACACACGGCCGAAACGCGGTAGTCCAGGTATAGGTGGCTTGTTGAGAATCAAACGTGCTGGGACGTACTCTCGTCCCAGCGCGTTGAAGAAACACTGTTGGATTTTCAACTCTCGGCGCTAAGCAGAGCGTTGAAACTCAAGTGCACGAAAAATTTCGCCGCGATTTTATTACGTCCGTGCGAACGAGGGCTATATTATAGGACCAGGTTTTTATACTAGGTATTTACTTGCAAGTACGCCGACCAAGTGCCGATCCGAAATACTTGCAAGACTATTTTATTTCTTATTTATATTTAGTTACGGATCAATGTTCTATGTAGGGCTTTCAATACCGGGATCCCGGTATTGGCTAATACCGGGATCCCGGACATTATTTGACATTTTTCAATACCGGTATTGAAATGTCCACTACCGGGATACCGGTATTGTTGATTTTATTTTATCAGTAGACACTACAGTGAAACAATTTCTTTTTATTACCTACACATTATATTTCCAACCAATTTTATAATTATCTGGGTAAGTTTTAAAAACTGCGTATTTTAATTCGACAGTTAGTTACATTTCATTACTACTTGTGCTACTAACTGGAGGCAGAAATAGAAGCTAAAACTCAAAGGGAAGTTAGAACCCATGCTTCTTCCAGCAGGCCTAACATGACACACGCGATAATTATCCACGCTCACGCGACTAATTTTTGTCTATTTCTGTAGTGTTATCATTTTCTGATAGCTACGCCATACAAAATACTTGACTCGTTCTGTCAAACTTGATGTTTTGTCAACAAACCCGAACATGACACGTTATTTATCTCGATTTTTGACAGTTCAACACGAGATAATCAGTTACTTTGTCGTATTTAGTCGTCCTCGATTTTGACGTTGAGAAGAGTAATAATTGATAATTGTGGGTGTACACCGGTGTACTGTAGTAGAGGGGTGCACTACCACGTAGATGACTATTACTTTCCAGTCACTTTGCCAATTATGGTGATTAAATAAATAAATTAACGAAATCTAGGGATTATAGCTGTATGGTAATATCAAATATTCGCAACATAATTACTAAAATCACCAGTTTATTTCCTAAGGGTGGTGATTAACAATTTTTATGGTTATAATAGCGGAATCAACTCCACCTGCCAATTTATTTGAACGCCAGTCTTTTTGGTGACTGGTGATTAACAAAATTTGCAACGTCATGGACTTTATGGTGACTGTTACAATAATAAACTTCGATTTGTCAAATTGCGATCGTCGGCCCATTTGTCATTTGTGGTGATTATCTAATGAGTATAGGTGCCACTAATTTTAATTTCCGTCAATTTGTATTTTAATTTCAGCATGCCAAAGAAATGATTTAATTTTAATCAAAAAGTCGGTTACACAAAAAACTAATCATAAATAATTAAAAGAGAGAATAATTAAGAGAGACGTTTATTCAATAAAGTACATAATTCCATGCATAAATTGAATGAATGAAACAGAACTTCAAGCCGATGCTGCTATCATAAAAATAATTTGTTTTTAATCACTTGCAACATCGGTATTCGTCGCGCGATAAAGTAGTGTCAAAGTGCCTTTTTCGAGTTTACTCGCCGTTTGCGGTCATGTAAGGGATTAAAATGACGTCAGAATTACGATTCTGACGTCATTCTAATCCCTTACATGACCGCAAACGGCGAAAAACAACGGCGACAAATTCCGATAAAACGAGAAAAAGAGCGTTCTCGCGCTTGTCATGTTAACCCTACAGCACTGATATAGAGTCTATTGTAAGAGTTGAATTGGGCATTTATGATAGTTCTGAAGGCGGCCGAGAGATGTATATTGACATGGCGTATAATTATTTACTGAGCATTCTACCTACGAGCATAGAGGTAGAGAGAACGTTTTCCTCGGTTACATATTTGTGCAACCGTTTAAGGGGACGATAACCGACTTTTAATGATTTCATACTGAAGATGACGTCTAAATGAGTAGTGTTAGTAATTTGAAAAAAAAAAATACGTTAAATAAGAGCATTTTCTTAATATTTTAATATAGGCATATTTTTGATTATGTTTATATTAAATAGTGAAATTAATTTGTAAAGTTATGTCTAACGCGGATAAAAAACTGAGATTGACACAAAATCTATTAAGCGTTTTTTTCTGAAAACTTCACCATTTTAAAAACAATTAAATAATTGATCTTTTAGTATACGTGTTTTATTAAAATACTTTTTGTTTTACGTGTAATAAATTAATAATGTATCTAATTTGGGACAGCGTTCCTTGATGGACGAGTCCTATTACTGGCTGGACGTATGACGCGTTGCGTGAGCTCAGTACAAAACACGCAAGCTAACCATTCAAGGTCACTGTCATATATCTGCGTCTTAAGAAGCTCGCTCTCAGATAAAACTTTAGATGCTCTTTCCTTCCTACGAACTCATTTTCAGGAAGAAAGAGACGAAACGATGTTGATTTTATAGAGATTATAATTATGCAGATATTACTTTATAGCAAAAGATGCATGTTCCACTCAGTAGTAACTGTAATAAGTCATGAAGAAAAACCCATAACGGGGAAGTATCAGGGTAACCCGCGAAATTCAAAATTTCTTACGTATTTTGCATTTTGCAGGTCAGTGACAGGTTTTATGTTGATTAAAGTATGATTCGCGGTCATAACGAATATGGCTTTACTCAATTATAATCATTACAATCAGCAATACAACTCCATAAGTTAGCAAAGGTGTCAAATGTCATGATTTCATGAAATCATGAAAAAAACGTAAGAAAATTTGAATTTTGCGAGCTACCCTGGCGCTTCCCCTTTAAAAGCACGATGAACAATTTTGACTGATTTTTATGTGATTTTATTAAAACATATTGTATGTTGATTTTAAAGAGATTTATTTTATAAAAACATAAAGATAAATAGATCGCTAAATTGTAATTACTTAGATACTGATTATTCAAATTTAAATGTTTTATTTTATCTAGGTACTTTTCTCATACTATGTATCAGATTATTTTGTTATTTTGTTAGGAGATTCTGTTTGCAATTTAAAGTTGTATAAAAATGTGACTTTATATTTAAAAAGCAGTTTTTTTATTATTTTGTAGTGAAACTTATTAGTTGTTGAATAAAAAAACGATATTAAGTAAAAAAATAGTCTCATACCGGGATCCCGGTGTTGGACATTTTCTATACGGTATTAATACCGGTACTGCAAAAATCCGGTATTCGCAACCCCTAGTAGTTCTATGCAAGCGTTTTTACTTTAAAAGATTTGGAAGTTTTTTTTTTTTGTAAACGCGATTGTGCTCTTTATTTATACTACATTACGGATTAAAGGTTTTGGAAGTTTTTTTTTTTAATGCGATTGTG
This sequence comes from Agrochola lychnidis, assembly GCA_963680765.1. Lineage (NCBI taxonomy): Eukaryota > Metazoa > Arthropoda > Insecta > Lepidoptera > Noctuidae > Agrochola > Agrochola lychnidis. Next base: position 6,426,925 of record OY796868.1, on the reverse strand, counting down.
CTCTTTATTTAGATAAGGTCCGTACCAATGTTCTATACAAGTATTTTTCTTCAAAGTATTTTTTTCGGCTACTCGCTCCTTCGACGCTCGATGCAATTCTGCTCCTTATTTATATTTCGTTATGGATCAAAGTTCTATGCAAGTATTTTTACTTTAAAGGTTTTGGAAGTTTTCTTGAAATGAATACTTCTTTAGGCGCGTTGAGCATTTTTGAGATGGGACTAAACCTTTGATTTCGCGACACTGTAACGCAATTTACCGAAACCGTGGAGTAAAAGGCATCAATGCGTTGATTACCGCGGTACCGATTTTTTTAATCTGACGTGTAAAAGTGATTCCGATACTTATCCTATTTACAGAATAAACAATTTCATTTCATATCTACTAGATTTTCTCTACAAGGCCTAGATCCAGAGATATTCTAAAACATTGAGATATTGGCTTTGTAAAGAAATTTCCAAAAAACGCATTACTAGTCTGTACATATACTAACGATTCCCCAAAGTATTCAACAGAAATAAAGCAAGTAATGAACATACCTAATTACTAATAATAAAATATAAATGCCGTCGACTCGTTATGAATGAATGGTAAGTAGCTATTTATCCAGTCACACACACACGGATGCGCACCGCGTCCGCCGCCCGCCTGCTGTTGTCAAACAGAGATAGCAATATTCCGAACGAATTTTGCAAACGTCTCGATTTGTAGTTGCGAGCCGCGGGCGCAGCGCTCTTAAGAATGCGGCGACGTATGAATTGTCCATACAAACGTAGTACATCAATCATTTGCAATTTGAGCATATTTCCACCATATTATGTTGATATTCGGATTGAGACAGTATTTATCTAGGCTCCTACGTCTTTTGATTTTCAAAAACTTACCTTTAAATGAAATGTAAGTGAATTCCATTTCGTACATTTTTACAGCGTAAATGACATGTTTTCATATGGTTTTTTCTGTATTATAAACAACAATATTTGTAATATTGTTTCCGTAGAAGCATAGTTTATGTTATCAAGTTACAAATTATCGAAAATAAAATGGAAATACATTAAATTTTCATTCATCATTTTTTGTATTACGGAACACTTCCAAATTTATCATAATTTTTCGATGTTAGTATTGCCATCGCGTCAAGGAATAATTTGTCAATGTGTGCGTGGTCGTACTGCTCACTGTAGTTGTATATCGCTCCGACAGGCACTCACACTAGCGCAACGTGATCGGTTGGAATTCGTTCGGGGTATTTTTTGTCAGTATTATAAGATTAGGTATATTATATAGGTACTTTACTGTGCTTATTTGTTTACTAAATTAAAGCAGCTGCCGACTACTTCTGTTTTGTGCTCGTGATTATATTTAAATCTATTGTTTGATTGTTTTACTCAAGTTAATTATCTTTTTGTATAAACGTGTTTCTGAAAAAAAAAAAAATTTATTCTATCTTTTCTTTCTTTCTATCTTCAGATAACATAAATGTGTTTACAAACATCCGTATTTGGACAAACGAGTACTTATGTTTCATCAGTAATATTAATCGGTAGGTACCTATTTATGCGTCTAAAGACCCTCAGCGAGTCGTAGAAACATATAAATTATACACACGGCCGAAACGCGGTAGTCCAGGTATAGGTGGCTTGTTGAGAATCAAACGTGCTGGGACGTACTCTCGTCCCAGCGCGTTGAAGAAACACTGTTGGATTTTCAACTCTCGGCGCTAAGCAGAGCGTTGAAAATCAAGTGCACGAAAAATTTCGCCGCGATTTTATTACGTCCGTGCGAACGAGGGCTATATTATAGGACCAGGTTTTTATACTAGGTATTTACTTGCAAGTACGCCGACCAAGTGCCGATCCGAAATACTCGCAAGACTATTTTATTTCTTATTTATATTTAGTTACGGATCAATGTTCTATGTAGGGCTTTCAATACCGGGATCCCGGTATTGGCTAATACCGGGATCCCGGACATTATTTGACTTTTTCAATACCGGTATTGAAATGTCCACTACCGGGATACCGGTATTGGTGATTTTATTTTATCAGTAGACACTACAGTGAAACAATTTCTTTTTATTACCTACACATTATATTTCCAACCAATTTTATAATTATCAGGGTAAGTTTTAAAAACTGCGTATTTTAATTCGACAGTTAGTTACATTTCATTACTACTTGTGCTACTAACTGGAGGCAGAAATAGAAGCTAAAACTCAAAGGGAAGTTAGGACCTATGCTTCTTCCAGCAGGCCTAACATGACACACGCGATAATTATCCACGCTCGCGCGACTAATTTTTGTCTATTTCGTAGTGTTATCGTTTTCTGATAGCTACGCCATACAAAATACTTGACTCGTTCTGTCAAACTCGATGTTTTGTCAACAAACCCAAACATGACACGTTATTTATCTCGATTTTTGACAGTTCAACACGAGATAATCAGTTATTTTGTCGTATTTAGTCGTCCTCGATTTTGACGATGAGAAGAGTAGACAAAAAGACAAAATGATATTATTTTTTTAATTGTGGGTGTACACCGGTGCACTACCACGTAGATGACTATTACTTTCCAGTCACTTTGCCAATTATGGTGATTAAATAAATAAATTAACGAAATCTAGGGATTATAGCTGTATGGTAATATTAAATATTCGCAACATAATTACTAAAATCACCAGTTTATTTCCTAAGGGTGGTGATTAACAATTTTATGGTTATAATAGCGGAATCAACTCCACCTGCCAATTTATTTGAACGCCAGTCTTTTTGGTGACTGGTGATTAACAAAATTTGCAACGTCATGGACTTTATGGTGACTGTTAAACTTCGATTTGTCAAATTGCAATCGTCGGCCCATTTGTCATTTGTGGTGATTATCTAATGAGTATAGGTGCCACTAATTTTAATTTCCGTCAATTTGTATTTTAATTTAGCATGCCAAAGAAATGATTTAATTTTAATCAAAAAGTCGGTTACACAAAAAACTAATCATAAATAATTAAAAGAGAGAATAATTAAGAGAGACGTTTATTCAATAAAGTACATAATTCCATGCATAAATTGAGTCAAAGTGCCTTTTTCGAGTTTACTCGCCGTTTGCGGTCACGTAAGGGATTAGAATGACGTCAAAACAACGGCGACAAATTCCGATAAAACGAGAAAAAGAGCGTTCTCGCACTTGTCATGTTAACTTATGTTGAATTGGGCATTTATGATAGTTCTGAAGGCGGCCGAGAGATGTATATTGATATGGCGTATAATTATTTACTGAGCATTCTACCTACGAGCATAGAGGTAGAGAGAACGTTTTCCTTGGTTACATATTTGTGCAACCGTTTAAGGGGACGATAACCGACTTTTAATGATTTCATACTGAAGATGATTTTGACGTCATCTTCATCTTTTCTTTTTAATTACTAAATTTGAAAATAAAAAAATGTTAAATAAGAGCATTTTCTTAATATTTTAATATAGGCATAATTTTGATTATGTTTATATTAAATAGTGAAATTAATTTGTAAAGTTATGTCTAACGCGGATAAAAAACTGAGAATGACGCAAAATCTATCAAGCGTTTTTTTCTGAAAACTTCACCATTTTGAAAACAATTAAATTATTGATATTTTAGTATACGTGTTTTATTAAAATACTTTTTAAAACAAACGCGTAATTACACGTAAACACGTAATTTTAATAATGTGTCTAATTTGGGACAGCGTTCCTTGATGGACGAGTCCTTGATGGATGGCTGGACGTATGACGCGTTGCTAAAAATAAGCGCCTTGAAAAATAAGCGCCGTGGAAAGTAAGCGCCGTGGGATAAAAGCGCCGTGGAAAATAAGCGCCTTGGAAAATAAGCGCCGTGAAAAATAAGCGCCGTGGAAAATAAGCCCCGTGGAAAGTAAGCGCCGTGGGATAAAAGCGTCGTGGAAAATAAGCGCCTTGGAAAATAAGCGCCGTGGAAAATAAGCCCCTTGGAAAATAAGCGCCTTGAAAAATAAGCGCCGTGGAAAATAAGCGCCTTGGAAAATAAGCGTATGAATAAAAAAATCCAAATCCTCACCACTGAGTCTCGCAAACAAAGGATGGGTCAATCAATATGGCAGCTTTACTTTGGGGAAGAGGAAGTCTTGATGACAAATGAAAATCATAATTTGACATATTACCAAACTCTCTCTCCCGTGGCGCGGAGGCGCGTATTTAATTCTGGACACACAGAATAAAATACGCGGCAAAAATACGCCGCACGGAATTACGGATCTCCGTGCAGCGTTCAGCTGACTGTTTTTATAGCGGACATAAGTAGTTCTTAAATAGATGTTACGGTAATAACTCACTAGAGGGCGCTGCAGTAATATATCTTTTTTTTTTAGATTCTTATTTTTCTTATTTTTTTACCGGCCGTGGAAAATAAACGCCGTGGAAAATAAGCGCCGTGGTAAAAAAGCGCCGTGGAATATTAGCGCCGTGGAAAATAAGCGCCTTGGAAAATAAGCGCCGTGAAAAAAATGCGCCGTGAAAAATAAGCCCCTTGGAAAATAAGCGCCGTGGAAAGTAAGCGCCGTGAATTTTAATAATGTGTCTAATTTGGGACAGCGTTCCTTGATGGACGAGTCCTTGATGGATGGCTGGACTTATGACGCGTTGCTAAAAATAAGCGCCTTGAAAAATAAGCGCCGTGGTAAGTAAGCGCCGTGGGATAAAAGCGCCGTGGAAAATAAGCGCCTTGGAAAATAAGCGCCGTGGTATTTGATGGTTTTTATTTTTAAAATGCTTTTTGCTTTTTGCATTTTGAAATTCAAATTTTCTTACGTTTTTTATGTAAGAAAATTTGAATTTTGCGAGCTACCCTGGCGCTTCCCCTTTAAAAACACGATGAACAATTTTGACTGATTTTTATGTGATTGTGTTTTTTTTTTGTGATTTTTTTGTTGATAGAGAGAGATGATTGATGATTGATAAATGCCGTTGAAAATAAGCGCCGTGAAAAATAAGCGCCGTTGAAAATAAGCACCGTGGAAAGTAAGCGCCGTGAAAAATAAGCGCCGTGGAAAATAAGCGCCTTGGAAAGTAAGCGCCGTGGGATAAAAGCGCCGTGGAAAATAAGCGCCTTGGAAAATAAGCGCCGTGGAAAATAAGCCCCTTGGAAAATAAGCGCCGTGGTATTTGATGGTTTTTATTTTTAAAATGCTTTTTGCTTTTTGCATTTTGAAATTCAAATTTTCTTACGTTTTTTACGTAAGAAAATTTGAATTTTGCGAGCTACCCTGGCGCTTCCCCTTTAAAAACACGATGAACAATTTTGACTGATTTTTATGTGATTATGTTTTTTTTTGTGATTTTTTTGTTGAGAGAGAGAGAGAGAGAGAGATGATTGATTGTTGTTGTTTTTTTTTAAATAGATACTACTGATTATTCAAATTTACAAAAAAAAAATTGGTTGCCTGTAAAGTCGGTATACGGGCGAAAGTTTTACGTGACAACGACTTTGAGTGGTAAAATAATTTTAATGTGAATATTCATTCGTATAGTAGGAAGAAGGATGAAATAATAGTAACAATTTAAAACATTTATTTATACAAAGAATTATATTTAAAACATTAATTTATACAAACGAGGTTAAACATTGTTATTTCAATTTTTTACATAGCAAGTCGCGCTCATTTTTTCAAGTTAAACAAATTATTATTGGTTGAGAAACGATTTATACTACTTTTTTGATTGAAAACTACCACAACATTGTGATTACTACAACATAACCTATTCACTTATGTCTTAGTCATTTATTTCATCATGTTATATTATCAGTCTGAAATTATTTACCTTTGCTGTTTGAATTGTTGCGATGGACGAAACTACCTTCACATTATCACTACACAATTGTTTTACAATTAACTGGCAACGTGTAAACTTGTATGCAGGCGCCTAAGCGAAATAGAAGCGCAAGACATGAACCGGTGTGTATGCCTATCTCTCTCACTCTCTCTCTCTCGCTCTGTCTCTCTCGCTCTTAGGCGGGCTAACTGTGCTCGAGTGGAAGGGACGCGTGCCTTTCACTTTTTATGTCTGTCTCTCTCGCTCTTAGGCGGGCTAACCATGCCCGAGTGGAAGGGACGCGTGCCTCTCACTCGCTCTCATTGTGAGCGCATAACGTGAGCGGAGCGTAACGCAGTTTCTTGAAGTGTCACCCGGCAAACCAATTTATAAGACGTTGTCACGTCAAAAACAAACAAACAGAAGACAAACACAAGAAACAGAAGTTTGCAATTTAAAGTTGTATAAAAAAGTGACTAGTATTTAAAAAGCAGTTTTTTATTATTTTGTGTGCTTTTTAACTACTACTACTACACTTTTTTACTACTTAACTCATTAGTTGTTGAATAAAAAAACGATATTAAGTAAAAAAATAGTCTCATACCGGGATCCCGGTGTTGGACATTTTCTATACGGTATTTATTATACCGGTACTGCAAAAACGCTTGCATAGAACTCTATGCAAGCGTTTTTACTTTAAAGGTTCTGGAAGTTTTTTTTTTTTGTAAACGCGATTGTGCTCTTTATTTATACTACATTACGGATTAAAGGTTTTGGAAGATTTTTTTTTAATGCGATTGTGCTCTTTATTTAGATAAGGTCCGTACCAATGTTCTATACAAGTATTTTTCTTCAAAGTATTTTTTTCGGCTACTCGCTCCTTCGACGCTCGATGCAATTCTGCTCCTTATTTATATTTACCTATGGATCAAAGTTCTATGCAAGTAAATACTTGCATAGAACCTTTAAAGTAAAAATTTACTTTAAAGGTTTTGGAAGTTTTTCAGACTTCTTTAGGCGCGTTGAGCATTTTTGAGATGGGACTAAACCTTTGATTTCGCGACACTGTAACGCAATTTACCGAAACCGTGGAGTAAAAGGCATCAATGCTTTGATTACCGCGGTACCGATTTTTAGGGTTCCGTTGCCAAATGGCAAAAAACGGAACCCTTATAGATTCGTCATGTCTGTCTGTCTGTCTGTCTGTCTGTCTGTCTGTCCGTCCGTATGTCACAGCCACTTTTTTCCGAAACTATAATAGCTACGCTGTTGAAACTTGGTAAGTAGATGTATTCTGTGAACCGCATTAAGATTTTCACATAAAAATAGAAAAAAAACAAATAATTTTGGAGTTCCCCATACTTAGAACTGAAACTCAAAAAAAATTTTTTCATCAATCCCATACGTGTGGAGTATCTATGGATAGGTCTTCAAAAATGATATTGAGGTTTCTAATATCATTTTTTTCTAAACTGAATAGTTTGCGCGAGAGACACTTCCAAAGTGGTAAAATGTGTGTCCCCCCCCCTGTAACTTCTAAAATAAGAGAATGATAAAACTAAAAAAAAAATATGATGTACATTACCATGTAAACTTCCACCGAAAATTGGTTTGAACGAGATCTAACAACTAGTTTTTTTTTAATACGTCATAAATCGTAAACCGCAATTTACCTTTCATTCAATGTTACTTGCTGCTACGGAACCCTTTATGGGCGAGTACGACTCGCACTTGGCCGGTTTTTTTTTAATCTGACGTGTAAAAGTGATTCCGATACTTATCCTATTTACAGAATAAACAATTTCATTTCATATCTACTAGATTTTCTCTACAAGGCCTAGATCCAGAGATATTCTAAAACATTGAGATATTGGCATTGTAAAGAAATTTCCAAAAAACGCATTACTAGTCTGTACATATACTAACGATTCCCCAAAGTATTCAACAGAAATAAAGCAAGTAATGAACATACCTAATTCCTAATAATAAAATATAAATGCCGTCGACTCGTTATGAATGAATGGTAAGTAGCTATCTATCCAGTCACACACACACACGGATGCGCACCGCGTCCGCCGCCCGCCTGCTGTTGTCAAACAGAGATAGCAATATTCCGAACGAATTTTGCAAACGTCTCGATTTGTAGTTGCGAGCCGCGGGCGCAGCGCTCTTAAGCTTTATAATTGTAAACTAACCAGCATCATAGATGGCCTGGTAGGCCTGCTCCAGCATCTTGCGGGCCATGGGGTCCATGCAATTTGCGAGTCGGTAGTGCACCTTGAAGAACTGTGCATCAAAGTAGTTGAGACCTGGAACGGTACCCGCATTCTGCACCACTTCTGGATGGTTGTTCTTGAACCGGAGCGCTGCCTCTGATATCGGGTTAATCTGCGTTGCATCAAAAACATATTAAAAAATTGTTTTAGGTTTATTCCCTTGTTAGTCCAGTGATCGCCGCTGATTCTCAGTAACAGCTTGGAGTCTAGAGATAGACTTGCCTCTCATGGGACTTAAACATAACTTGCGAAATATACATAGGTGTAGGTTTACACTTACTAGTGTTATATATTCCTTCAGGGAAGTAGTACTTAGGGTAAATTCGTTAGAGATGGCCATAGTTTTGTTAGGGTTAAAATAAAACTGAAAATATTGAGATCACAATTAGACTTTTATTTTTAAGAAAATCAGCAACTATCAGTCTTTAGAAAAACATATAAAGATATTTTTATAATGTGAGGAACATCCATAAAAAAATATTTTAAAAAAAAACGTCACTGGCCGTCTCACCCGGTACATACGGTAGTGATGGCCGTAGTGGTACGGGACAGATGGCCGGTACTAGATTTGCCTCTGCCTTATGCCTTTTCTTTGATTTCTGCTTGCTGGAGCTTCTTTTTATTCTTCTGTCCACATTTAGAGCTCATGTCATCAAAAGGTGTACAATTCTCATGTGGGGTACAGATTAAAGATCGAACATTGAAGCCAATCTTCATGAGATGGGTTTTATAATATTTTTCGCTACATCCAGCACAATTATCAGCTTCATCTTCTGCGTCTTCTTCACCAGATGTATCACATAATATTGGTTTCTCCTTACTGGTATTACTTTCAGAACTTCTTTCTATTTTTTTGACAGCCGGTATATGGTCATCTCTCCTTTTTGTCCGGGTAAGATGGCCACCTCAATTTTTAAACTTACGAATTACAATTATGATGTTCCCCTTTTTATGTTAAAACGAAGAAAACACCAAACACAATACACTCCCAAAAATACAAATAAGTAATAAAAATACTAGTATTGCCGGATGGTATAAGAACCTACAACAAAATTTCACAAGTACTAAATTCAAATAATGCCAATTTAAGGTGAGTGGGGGCAAGATCGAACGATTTTTTGATGAGATGAGCAGTGTTGTATTTGAAGTCTTGTAGAACAGTACATATGCAAAAAAAATATTTGTAGTGAGTAAAGAGCAAAAAGTGTATTTTTCCATCACATTGATAACATCCTGCTAAATCTGTTAGAAAGCAGAAAAAAAAATTAAGTAAAATGTTTTTATCATGAAACTGAAACAGGGGGAAGATGAAAGGGTGATGGGGAAAGATCGACATAGTTTCTAAAATCGTTCAAATGATTATCAGACGTTGTTGGTGTTCATTAGTCTAAAGTTTGAAGTGCCCTTAAAACTCTCAAATGTCTGTAGTGTCCGAATACCTTTAGTTAACAAAGATAAAACAATTTAAAAAAAAAACTATATATCTATCTTACCCTACCGGGGGAACATTGAAAGTAGAAGTTCTAAAACTTTCCACTTTAATTGGATAAGGTTATACTGACAATAAAACATCAGTATCAGTCAAATAAATCCTTTACCCATTACTTTATCCTACTATGAAGATACAAAACAAAATTTCGCATCTTTCTTTCATCTTTGTCTTTTAAATGTTCATCATACCCCGTCAAATATTGATGGGTAAAGACGGAAAATTGAAATAAATCCTAAAATAAGAAAAATAGCCATATTTAGATGTTATAACACAACTAAGAATTACAAATAATAAGTAGATATTCCAATAAAACACTCATACCTACCACGTAATTAAAGTTACAGGACACGGGGTAAGATTAAAAAACTCGATTAACTTGCGTAAAAGTCGATGTGCAGACATTTGCATTTTTCACACAAACCACTCACTAAGGTGTGTGTGTGTGACTGAGGTGTGCGACGTAACAAAATAGCAGTCTTAACAATGTTGCCATCACTGCTAAAACTGCACAGAATATGGCGCTATGGACGACTTTTTGTGTTACCCCGTTTTTCATCTTGCTTACTTTTTTTACTTATTTTTGCGCAATGTTTTGTTTGGATATTGTTCGTGGTGGCACACAAAGTGTATTAATTCAAATACAACGCCACCTTGTGAATAAATGAGCAAAATATACTGATTGGCCAACTCTCCCGTACGGCCATCTCTAACGAATTTACCCTATATGTGATGTTATGTTATGTTTCAATACTATGAAATATATAAGTCTGTAAATTTAAATGTACGACATGTACTTGCGACTTGCTAGAGTTGCTAGGTAAATAAAGTGGTCATAAATAACAGTAAATATAACATACCTGCCCCGGCTTCGCACAGGTAGCACTAAGTACTTGTCTACGGCGCACCACCCTACCTATTTACCCTACCTACCTACATAACTACCTATCTAGATACCACCTACCTATAAACATACCTACCCACTCACCCTACCCACCTACCTACATACTATGTACTTACATAGTATGTAGGTAGGTGGTAGCCTAGGTAGGTAGGTTTGTTTACAGATTTCGAAAATGTAATTAGCTAAAATTCTTGTTTTTTATTATTATTATTTAATAATAAAGATCTGTCTATTGTTTGTTGTTTTTAATTCCATTATCATTCTCATAATTATTTTAACCTTTTAGTACTCACTGCTAAGAAAAGGGATATTTAATTAATATTATCTCCTTTATTCCATTAAAATACTTATAAATTACATTTTTAAATATTAGAATATAAAAAATATAGAAACATTTAAAAATATAAAAAATAGTAGCCCACCGGTATCGGGAACAGGGTCCAAGCTACCGGCGGTCAGGGCTCCAGAGAGAGGAACCTCCTAACAATGCGAGCCGTGTCCAGGAGTACCGCCTTCTGAATCAAGCCCTTGATCCAGCTGCCCAACGAGAGCCTCCTTAGGTGTTGGTCGAGGCTCTTGGCAATTAAGCCATTGGCTGATACGACTATCGGCACAATGATCGCTGAGTCCACATCCCACATGTCGACAATCTCGCGAGCCAAGTCAAGATACTTGATTTGTTTGTCTTTCTCGGCTTTCACGAGGTTCCCGTCATGCGGGACTGTTATGTCAATAATCATTGTGCGCCGCTCTACTCGATCCACCACCACTATATCAGGTTTATTGGCAACAATAGTCCTGTCAGTGATGATGGATCGATCCCAGTACAATGTGATATTTCCATTTTCGAGAACTGGGTCGGGCACATACCTGTAGTACGGCACTTCCGATTCCACAAGGCCGTATTTCAGAGCAAGTTGCTGATGGATAATCCTGGCTACAAGGTTGTGTCTATGCAAGTACTCTTCGTTAGCTAGACGAGAACACCCGGAGATAATGTGTCGGATTGATTCTCCCGGACGGTGGCATGCCCGACAGATGTCAACCGTGCCATCCTTCACAATATTTCTCCGGTAATTGTTCGTCATGATAACTTCATCCATAATTGCACAGATAAAACCTTCAGTCTCCCCGAAGAGGTCACCGAAACGTAGCCAGGTCACGGACGCCAGTAAATCTACATCGGGTCCATGTAGGGCCCGGAAAAAGCGTCCGTGAAGCTCCTTACTCTGCCATACCTCCCTGCGATCGTTAGTGTCGAGCACTACAGGCTTGCGCCAGTTCTCTTTAGCCAAGGAGAGCGGGGTAAGACCCTTGTCCACCGCGACCACATCTCGATGCATCCCCACGTCGGCTTCTAGGAAATATTCCCTAAGACTGCATATCTCGCGATTGTGGAAGGTCTTAGCGTTTAAAAAGCCTCGACCTCCACACTTTCGCGGGATATACAGTCTCATTACCGATGACCGTGGGTGATGCATTCGATATGCAGTCAGCAGCGTACGGACCCTCCTATCCAGGGCGTCGAGTTCGGTCTGAGTCCATTTGAGTATGCCGAAAGAGTACATCAAAACCGGCATGACCCAACCGTTGAAGGCGCGCACCTTGTTTCCGCCTGATAGAAGACTATTAAATACTTTCTTCAGGCGGCCAAAGAAACGCTCCTTCAACGATTGCTTCATGTCAGTAACATTGATGCCCAACGCTTCCGACATACCCAAATACTTATAGGTTTCGGATGCGGAGAGGGCTCTAAGGTTTATGGAATCCGAGAGTTGAGCTCCCACGGATTCCACAATCTCCCCTCGCTTTACATGCATGACCGCACATTTGTCCACACCAAATTCCATTCTGATGGCACTACTGAAAGTTTCAGTTACTTTCAGTAGCTCCATCAGTTGCAAATTGTTGGGGGCAAAGAGTTTTAGATCATCCATGTATAGGAGGTGAGATATAACCTGACCACCTCTCCTCAACCGATAGCCAAGACCTGAATCCTCTAGCAGTGTGCTTAGAGGATTCAGGGCTAAGCAGAACCAAAGCGGACTCAAACTGTCGCCCTGAAATATGCCTCGCTCTATCCTTATCGGCTCGCTATTCCTCTGGACATTTCGACATCCTGGATAGCGAAGGACCGTCCTCCATTGCCTCATACATGACATCAGGAAGGTGCGCAGAGTTGTATCTACTTTATACAACTCCAGCACCCTCATGAGCCATGTATGTGGCACCGAGTCATAGGCCTTCTTATAGTCTATCCAGCATGTCGACAGATCCTTTCGGGAACGGCGTACCTGTTGGCTAATGGTCATATCAATGAGGAGTAGCTCCTTAGTACCGCGGGACCCGTTCCTACATCCATTTTGAGAGGCAGACATGATGGAGTTGGTGTCTATATGTTTGTTAATTTTAGCTCTCAAAATGGATGTAAAAACTTTATAGACCGTCGGTAAACACGTGATCGGCCTATAATTTTTGGGTTCCGCGGTGCTACCAGATTTATGGAGCAGGTGGGTAACTCCTGTTGTTAGGAACTGGGGTAGCGACCCAGACTCCAAAGCAGTCTGGTACTGAGCCGCCAAGCGAGCGTGCGATCTCATAAACCATTTAATCCAGAAGTTGTGCAGCCCGTCCGGTCCTGGAGACTTCCAGTTAGGTAGTGGACGAACTGCACGTGTTACATCTTGGGGGCAGATGGTAATAGCCCCCATTTCTGGTATTGGATCGCAGGCTCGCTCGACTTCCCGAGTCCAGTCACCTTCGGTGTGACTGACAGGCACCGACCAGATACTCCGCCAGAAAGAATCCATGGCATCATCATCCGGTAGGCGCGTGTCAGTCACACCTTGGTCCGGTCGCTCCCAAGCCCTATAAACCCACCTTTCATCACTCTGGAAGGTGCGATTTTGAGTATATCGCTCTACCCGCCGCTTATACCTACGAATACGGTTTGCCCATGCATACACTTTCTGCTTCAGAAAGTCGATGCGCTCTGTGATACGGGACATATAGTCCTCAGGGCTGATATCAGTCCCTGAGAACGCCCGCCTCACAAAGCGCATCACTCTAAGGCGAGTATTGCCCTCCCTGAAGCAGATTAGTTTGCCGATGAGCGCTCTGGCCACACTAATACGGCGCTCAATTCTGCACTGCCAGGCTGGTACGGCTGGTTTCGGTCGCGTAGCTCTAGAACTATTAGCAAATTTGACGTGAGCTACACGACATGCCGCTACAGCCGCGCAGTACAAAATTGAGTGAGTATCAGTGAGGTCTTCGCAGTCATCAAAATAGTTTGATAACTGCGAATCCAGAGCCGCCACCAGCGCCCTATTTTTGTTATGCATGGGCAACCGAGGTAAGCGTGGCCTAAGTTCGGGCGACATATATCGATATTCCTGAATCGCACCTTCCAAAGCACTCCTCAATTCCTCATTGCATTGGGTACTTACGATTGTAGCCCTGTCGTCACTCCTCTCGTCAGCTTGGCTTGTGTTGGACCGTGGTGTTACTACAACAGTCTGCGACGGGGGAGCAACGACATGGCTACTCTGCATTTCAACTCGTAGGCGATCAAGTGTAGTGTCGTCCAGCATATGATTACGCTGGATGACCCGCACCTGATCCGATAGTCGTTGTGCCGAAACGTTGACAGCTGGCTCAAGCACCTGAAAAAGAGAGAGCATCCGAACACGGTACGCGGTCAGATTATTTCCTCCATCTGTAGCCCCATAGTATGAGCGCATGACGTTTTCATTGATGGAGCGTGTCCATCTCATGCGCTGCACACTTCCGCCGGGAGCTGGGACCCTATCAGAGGCCGGTGGGCCTCGAGGTCCTAAACCGTCCGGCGGCCGGCGTCCTCCCCGTCGACGAGCAGGTGGTGGTGTCGTGGGCGGAGAGAAATACTCGTCGCTCGAGCTCGACGCAACTACCGCAGCCGGTGTTGTCACAGCACTCACAATGGAGCTGGATACCGGTGGCGGCGAGGCGGAGCTGAGCGACGAGTCCGGAGGTGGTGGGCGTGCTTTACGGGCGGCAGATCGTGTCAACATTTCGCTTGATTTTTTTCATTTCTGTTTTATCGGACGGAGGTGACATGACAGCTGATGTCACCTCCTGTTCGGCAGTTTTTGGTTCATGTATTTTGTTCTTTTGTGAAATATATGGGGTTTCAGGTTTGTTTCTGGATTCTTTTTTACACTTAAAAACTATTAAACTGCGTGTATACTGCGTCGAAAGATATTAATGTTAAATAAGGTGAAAAATCAGAAAATAAAATTTCAAGGCGGTTTGTTGACTTTGGTGTTGCCAGTTATTAATTATATAATTATTATTATATAATTATTATTATTTTTTGTTTTTATCTATTCTCGGGACCATGGATCCCGGTCCTTTGGAAGGCGTACGAGGGGCCGAAGCCAACTCGTAGAGGCCCGTTAGATGCTTTTAAAGAAATGAGGCACCAACCGACGATTATCCCTGTATGCACTATGCAAGTGCACCAAAGGACAACCCCCGGTTGGTGTAGGACTATTGCAGTACATGGAAACAAAACATTGGACTATGGGTTTGGGTAGCTAAAGTGGACTGGTTATCTGGAACTATGGTAGGACTATAGCCCCTGCCTAATCAATGTTTTATATTTACACGGATAAAATGGCAGGGGGTGACTTGCACACTCAATAATGGGCCCCCGAAAACGATCGCTAGCACAGTGTCGTAGCGACAAAGGGGCAACATGTCCTGAGGTGCTTGAGGAGTGGAGAGGTATTCCACGGCTTTCAGAACAATCCCAGAGCCCGGAAGATGGTCAAGATCCCTACGAGCACTTACTGAAATACTTCCTTCCTCCGAGCACGTTTGCTCTTGCGAATCTCCACTCAAGCCGGCCAATTAAGGCAAGAATGAGGCGGGAGCTCTATTCCTCGTCAGTGTTCACTCCAGCCGGCCAATAAAGGCAAGCCAGAGGTGAGGAACAAGACTTCTCCCGGGAGATAGGGTCCGTGGGGTCGCTACTGCCCAACAGCTCGCCACATGCTGCCCTGCGGGTTTTTATATCTCTCTTGGTCTGGCTCCTAATCCCAGACCCGTTCCGGCAAAGTAAACTCTACCGGCACAGGCCCAGAATTCGGAGCGCGCAAGCCCCACCACGACGTCAACGTGAAGATACGGCGGTGGGGTTATTATTATTATTTTTAAATGTCTTTGACATATCTCGGGACCCTGGGGTCCCGGACCTTTGGAAGGCGTACGAGGGGCCGAAGCCAACTCGCAGAGGCCCCTTAGACATTTTTAAGTATTGAAGCACCAACCGACGATTATCCCCGTTCGCACTATGCAAGGGCACCCAAGGACAACCCCCGGTTGGTGTAGGACTATTGCAGAATATGGAAACAACGATATTGGATTATAGGTTTGGGTGGCTTAAGTGGACTGGTTACCTGGAGCTATGGAAGGACTATGGCCCCTGCCTGATCAATGTTTAAATGTACACGGATAAAATGGCAGGGGGTGACTTGCACGCTCAATAATGGGCCCCCGGAAACGGTCGCTAGCACATAGTGTCGTAGCGACAAGGGAGCAACACGTCCTGAGGTGCTTATGAGGAGTGGAGAGGTATTCCACGGCTATCAGGACAATCCCGGAAGTACGGTCAAGATCCCTACCAGCATCTTACTGGAATACTTCCTTCCTCCGAGCACGTTTGCTCTTGCGAATCTCCACTCAAGCCGGCCAATTAAGGCAAGAATGAGGCGGGAGCTCTGTTCCTCGTCAGTGTTCACTCCAGCCGGCCAATAAAGGCAAGCCAGAGGTGAGGAACAAGACTTCTCCCGGGAGATAGGGTCCGTGGGGTCGCTACTGCCCAACAGCTCGCCACATGCTGCCCTGCGGGTTTTTGTATCTCTCTTGGTCTGGCTCCTAATCCCAGACCCGTTCCGGAAAAGTAAACTCTACTGGCACAGGCCTAGAGTTCGGAGCGCGCAAGCCCCACCACGACGTCAACGTAGAGATACGACGGTGGGGTTATTATTATTATTTTATTTTAATTATTATTATTTATTTAATTGACTTTCCCAATTTTTTTTCGAAAATTTTACTCTTAAGAGTTTTTCCTCAGATTTTACAGTTAAGTATCAATACTATCAATAAATGTAAATTTGTAGTTGCTATGTAATAGATAAGATAGATGGGGGGATTTTATGGACTTACACTTGTTTATTTAAAATTAATACTTACTGTTTTATTTTACATAAAGATGTCTTCACCTCCGTTTTTGTTTCATAGTCGATAAATTTTAATTTAAAATTGTAGATAATCCAATAAAATAACACATAAGCTTTTAGAAATTAGAAACGGAATCCAAATCGAGCCAATAACATCATCGATATGGCAAAAAATTAAAGCAGTGTCACAAAAGCCGCTCAAAAAATTAAAAATTGAATAACATGAAAAATATTAAAGATAGCAGAGTAAATCCCCCTTTTAAAGTTAATTTTCAAAAAAAAAAATGAATATTCAGAAAAATACGGACGGTCACATGCTCATGGGCGACATTGTATATTATAATATATATATATAGGTAGATTGTCATCACAAACAGAAAATCTGACTGTGCTATTGCTCAACAGTCAATGCCAAAATTTAAAAAAACTGTTATCAAACAAGCAATATTTCTCACAATAGTTGTGTGATAATAATGTAATGTTAAAAAGGTTTACCTTATTGTACAAAATGTTAGACAAATCCTTTACGCTGTGGGAGTCCGGATAGAGTCCCGACATACCGGCGATGACGGTCCTCTCGCCATCCAGTCTCGGCGCGGCCGGGATCTCCTTGCGTGTCGCATGCTCCTGCGGGGTCGGCGTCATCGTGTGGACCGTTTGTGTTAATGTATCTTAAAGGTTATTGTCGAATATTAGTTGTTATTAGCGTAATGATCGCCAACCCGTCTTCAGCAAGCCTGGTCATCAATGCTCTTGCCTTCTCTGTGTGAGAAGAGACCTTTGCCCTGGACTTGGACAATAATAGGCTGTCATTATTATACACCCCCTAGCTAGATAGAATGATGTCCTTAAAAAAGTGGCTGGGACAGACTGGATGCGACAATAAAAAGAATACGATATTTTAAGATTAAAAGTCGTGATCTCAATATTCTATCAACATCCGCTGTTCATAAACAAATTGATAATGGTCCCAAAATTATGATCATCGCCGAGTGAATTAAGCCTAAGACAGACATTTGTTAGGCAATAGACAGGCTGAGTTGATTGATAGATTGGTTGTTGTACTAAATACACTGCGACACAATATTTTAAAGTGAAACTTTTATTACATCGTATCAAACTTTTTCGTCTGTGTGTTACATGTCGCGTGACGGTCGGTCGCGGAGTAGGGATAAAGTGAAAGGCGCTCGTCAGAGCAGCCAAGGCCAATATGGCGGCGCCTATAATTCGCTTAAAAGTTTCACTTTTACCGTGGTTTCATAAAACCACACAATCCTTTTTTAGGGTTCCGTAGTAAACAAGGAACCCTTATAGTTTCGTCATGTCCATCTGTCTGTCTGTCTGTCTGTCCGCGGTCTAGCTCCGAGACCCTTAGTACTAGAAAGCTGTAATTTGACATAGGTATACATATTAATTACGCCGACAAAGTGGTAAAACAAAATTATGAAAAACATTGTTTTTAGGGTACCTCTCATACACGTAAAGTGGTGATGTTTATTTTTTTACCCCATAGTGAGGGGTATCATTGGAAAGGTCCTTCAAAAATATTGTGAGTTTGCGAAAACCATTTTTGGATTCAGGGATTCGTTTGCGAAATATTAAGCTTTAAAGTGCTAATTTTTGTTAGAGTCAAGTGTCCCCCCCCCCCCCCCTACTGGCTAAATGGTTGGTTTTGGGTGTGTGAAAAAAATCATAACAGTAGTTTATATAACGAAATTAAAAGGAAAACTATCACAGCTAAGTAGGCTCAACAGGTTAACGAGTAATAATCGACCAACTTAACTTTGCAGTTGCAAAAACATGTTTTCCCATACATTCTGTATGGGAGAACATATTTTTCAACTACAAAGTTAAGTTTGTTTTTGGGATAAATTCATCCCAACTACGGAACCCTTCATTGTGCGTGGTCCGACACGCACTTGGCCGTTTTTTCTTCTTCTTCACTCGAGCTACACAATAATACATTTATATTAGCCAGTCGGCAACTTGTTACGCGGCTGATTGCGCAGTAATACGCGCAGGCTGTTTTATTGCACCCTAAGTAATGAACCGTATCCTACAGCTGGACGTAGGTCAAGCGCCATATTGCTTTTTTAAGAAGCCAGCTTCTTCTTCTGTGGCAGTCCAGTTGTTCCTCCAACTGACTACAAACTCGCAGTATCACATTGGGCCTTCCTTTCCTATTAATTTCACAATTATACTTTTACTGTTACACTTTAACAAACGTCACTGCTTTTTATCGGCGAACGATGGACAATGGGCACAATTTTCAGTTTGAAACACAGCCACCACGTAATATTAGGTTAATATGAAGATATACCATTCCCGAATCAATGCTGTAAACTATGGTATTTTATGTAATTATTAAGTAATTAACCGATTTAATCAGCAAAAGCTCACCTAATATAGAGATTTATGAAACGGTACACTTCAGACAGACAATGCAGTATTATGCGCAGTTCTGTAACAATTAGGCGTATATATAAAGTGTTTATTGTATGTTAATATATGTTTTAATGATTTCCGATAGTGTATAAATTAATATAATTACAAATTTGTTTGTGTCTTGACATATTACATTTAACAGCGGAATTTGAATGCACAAGTGCGCATTGAAATTCTGATTTGTAGTAATTTAGACGTAGTAGTACGACCAAGTATACAGGGTCAAAAAAAAGTTTGTAGAGAGTACTTACATTAATATTGTTGATAACTATTACTCCATGGTAACATTCCCTTTTCCATGAAACAAGTACTTACTTTTACTTACTTGCTGAAAAGTAGCGACATAAATGCGTAGAAATGGCATTCGGTAATTATTTCTGCCAATGATTTTTTTATTCATAGCTCGGTAACAGAGATTGGTGTCGATTCTCTTGTTCACAAACTAAACTAAATTTAAGTTCAGTGCATCTTTTTCTTTCTATTTCATTAAGAAAAAGACAGAAGATGAATTTTAGTTTAGTCCTGTCAAATTAATCAGCGCCTGTCACTACTCCATACAAGTTTAGACGTGATTAAAAACTTGCCTACTAAAATTACGTCAATTTACGTCAAGCGCTGATTAATTTGATAGGACTAAACTAAAATTTATCTTCTGTCGTTTTCTTAATGAAATAGAAAGAAAAAGATGCACTGAACTTAAATTTAGTTTAGTTTGTGAACAAGGGAATCGGTACCATTGTGTTTTAAGTTATTGACTTTGAGATCTTCAATTGAATGTGATTTCAAGGCATATTGCGAAGAGGAGACGGTGAAGCATACGGTGGAGGTCTGCCCGGCTTGGGCGGAGCATCGCCGTGTCCTCGTGGAGGTGATCGACGGCGGTGATCTCTTGCGTCCAGTCCTGGTCCAGGCCATGGTACGGAGCGAGAGGGCATAGGAGGCCGTCACCTCCTTCTGTGAAGCAGTAAAGCTCGCGAAGGAGGAGGCGGAACGCGTGAGGGAGAAGCAAATTTCACGCCCTCACGCCCCTAACCGCCGCAGGAGACGCCCTAGGCGCCACCGTAGGCGCGGGCTTGTGAACGGTCAGCAATGGGTAGCTCGCTATCAGCACAACTGAAGGGGTCCCCGAAGGCCGATGCCTGCCGAGGTTGCGGGTTTGTTCGAAAGGGTTACCGTGGTCTCTGGCAACATATAGGCAACTGAAGGAACACGGGTGGGTTTTAGTCAGTAAGAGACTGACACGTCCTCCTGCTCCGCCCAGAGGGAGAGAAGTTATTTGATGTAATTTCCCACCCAAAAAAAAGGCATATTACGAAAATAATCAAAAATAGTACCTGCCTTCATTTATACAAGTTGGCCAATTAGGAAGTATACAACTTCAAATTAAGATTATTTTTATTACAAACAATATTATTCAGGCTTGACAATTTTATTCAGTAAATAAGATCTACCCAATCTGCTCCTGTTTTTTTAAACAAAAAGTGTATGCCGTGCCAGAGCCGCGAGCAATTAACGGCTACGATTTCGCTGCTGCTGCGGAAATAAAAGAAAATCCCACCGAATTGCGTCGTACAACCAAAAGTGTTGCCATGAGGGCTTTTTTTTGTTGGATGGTGGAGGCCATTTCGAAAATGTAATTAACTAAAATTCTTGTTATCTTCTTTATTTATTTATAAAGATCTGTCTATTGATTGTTTGTTTTTAATTCTATTATCATCCTCGTAATTATTTTTATTTAATTGACTTTCCCTAATTTTTTTTCAAATTTATTCAATTTTACTCAGTTTTAGAGTTTTTCCTCGGATTTAGTTGGAGTTAGGTATCAATAATATTGTGTGAATTTGTAGTTGTTATGTAGTAGATTATTAATAATGATTAAAAAAAGTCTGCCTATGGTAGGATTTTAAGGTCTTACACTTGTTTTAAAAAAAACTTGTCTTTACCTCCGTATTTTTTTCGTAGTCGATACATTTTGATAAAAAATGTTGGTTAATCCGATAAAATAACTCATAAGCTTTTAAAAATAATAAACAGAATCCAAATGGAACCAATAACATCGGAGATATAGCAAAAAATATAAAGCAAGGTCACAAACGCTACTCAAAAAAATAAAAAATAGAATAACATGAAAAATATTAAAGATAGATCTTCCTTTTAAAGTTAATTTTCGATAATTTTTCATGATTATTCAGAAAAATATGAGCGGTCACTTGCCCATGGGCGAAATTGCATATACTAATTGCTCATATAATAGTGTAGAATAAACTCAAGTCAGTTTGTTCATTATTAATTACTTGGCATTATAATCATTGTTTTTTGTTTTTTATAGTTATAAGGTGTATTTACTCTGCTGTAATGCCAATAAACGCATTTTTCTTTCTTTATTTCTTTCTTTCTTTAAAAGCTTTTGAAGACTTGTGCGAGTTTTTATTATTTGTTTATTTAAAAAAAACATGATTGTGAATGACATGGTGTTCACTAATTTAGTATAGGAAATAATGATCAATACTTACGTGGTGTTTTGCGTATGAATGCAAGTAACACCTTTTATGATTTGTGCTTAACGTTGATTATGTGTGTGTTTGTATGTTAATTAATAATATAGTCTAACCGAATTTCGTCTTTCGGCCAAAAATATGAGTTTCGTCACTTTTCGCGTTTAGCCGAATTTATGTTTTCGGCTGAATTATTGGGAGAACATTCTGAAAAATTGCCTTTTCTATACATTTTATTTAAGATTGTATGTATAATTTCTTCTTAGCGTGTCGATTGCAATCTAGATAGAATCGGCCCAGAATTTGGCTACGAGTTTGCCACCTTCGTTAGCGTCCATCAGCTCCTGTAACGTGCAGACAACAGAACGCGCTGGAGACGTTATTAAGTATCCCATTATTTGTGAACAGCACCACACCACCAAATGTACATATTATTTGATTATTAATGATTGTTATAATTATATTGTGTAGATATGACTGTGTCGCTCGCTTGTATTGACTGACTGGAATCGTACCGACGACACAAACGCAAAAATATTAAAATAATTAGGTATTTTATGAAAAAAAATGTTATAATTTAAATCGTTTAATACATTTGTATTTAAATGAATTAACGAAGTAACTTTTTGAACAATGATTGGTAACATCTATATTTGCATTAAGCTGCATACAACCGCTGCTAGCCATCGTATATAAATCAACCACCTATTGCGTTTAGTAGCGCACGGACCGCGCACCGTTCGTCCATCCGTATGAGGACCGTCCGTGCTCCGTTCAGTCCGTACGTCCGTATCAGGATGCGCTAGCAATCGGACGAAAGTGTGTACTGCTGTTAACGCAAATACAAGTATGGACTTCCTTTTGGCTTTGCCGTAGTTGGGTAAAAAACACAACGTGATATCACGGTTCAATTAGGCACAAATCAGTCTCAAAGTTAACCCTAAATCTAAAACTTAGGTTTACAGTCTTGACATAGTGGAGAAGAACATTGTAGACAAATTGGCTTTTTGCATGCGCAACAATGGTACCTTGTTTGCCTCTTCAATTTACTGGGGCATATGCTGCAAAGCTTCCTTCCAGCTGGACCTGGAAGCTGAGCCACGGGTGGAGGGGGAGGCAAATCATTGCCTAAAACTCGCGTTATAGTAAGACGGAGTTCCCTGGGCAGTCTGTCATTATAAACGCGTTCTTTTAAGCTAGAAAGAACCAATTCTCTTGCCAAAGATAGTAAAAAGTCCCCTCTTCGCAGCTTGGCACCTGGACAAGATTGGTATAAGACGAATGAATTAGTACCAGCTAAATCCAGAATTCTGTAAAATATCGTCATGGGCCAGCGGCGTGTTTTACGATTGCTTGAATAAATAGAACACTTTTTATCGATTTCGTCGACTCCACCTTTAGAATGGTTATAGTCGGCGATCATAGTTGGTTTCATCGTTTTATCATCTATGCTTCTAATTTGATGAGATGATGAAATCAATATTACGGCCTTATTTTTCTTTGGTACGTGGGAAAGTAATGTAAAGTCTTTGGTAAACCCATACAAGGAGCTCCCTGGTTCTCTCCTTTTCGCTGGCAAAAACTCTGGTGGAATTTCTCTTTTATTTTTCTTTAGAGTTCCCAGGTAAGTCAACTTCTTAGCTTTTAAAAGCTGCATTAGTTGAATAGAGCTGAACCAGTTATCGGCAGTAATATTTCTGTTGCTGTTTTCGATAGGTTTCGACAGTCTAAGAACGGATTGAGTAGGAACTCCTAGGTTTTTCTCAGCAGGTGACAGGCCTTCTCCATCAGAACCTTTACCAGTGTAAATATAAGCGTTGTATGTATAGTATGTTTGAGCATCAGATAATACAAGAACTTTAATCCCATACTTGGCAGGTTTGTTAGGCATATATATAAAGAACTTGCACCTACCTCTGAACGGAATAAGCATTTCGTCAATACATGTGTTTGGTCCAGGGATGTAATTTTGTTGAGAGTTTGAAACAAATTTGTCAAATAACCATGATACTGCTGCTGATCGATCAGACTTCAAACGTTCTTGGCGATCGGTTCCATTGTCAAATCTCAAACAATTGAGTAATGTACAGAATCTGTATTTAGACATCACACATCGGAAAATTTCGTGACCAGTGCCATCTGTAGCAAACAAGTAGTTAGCGTCTGCGTCGTTGCATTTGAATACTGAGCTATAGTACAAAAGGCCTAACAAACTTCGCATTTTAGTTTCATTTGTATCTTTGAGTTCCTGCCTGTTTGTGTTCCGAAAACGTTCTCGATACGTTTGTAATTTTTGGTTGGTGTGCAAAACAACAGTCTCTAGCATTTCGAGGTCGAAAATTTTAGACCAAAGTTCTTGAAAACTTCTGAAAACAAGCTCTTCTCTTGGTCGATATGCTTGAATAATATTATGTGCAGGAGTTCTGCTTGTCCTCGCTATTTCCTTCTTAGACCATAAAAATCCGTTTTTTCCAATGTAGTTTGGACCATCTTGATCACCACAAACTAAAGAGCTAAGGGGCTCCTCGTCTTCAGAGTTAAAATCGCTCTCACTCGATTGGGCATTCTGTTCCACGAGGTCTTCATTTTCCTCTTGCTGTACATTTCCTTCCACACAATTAGGATCTTCTACCGAATCATCTAAATCGCTAAACTCGTTTTCTTCTTCTAATTCTTCAAGCCATTCCTCAATCTGCCCATCATCATTTGTATATCTTCCACTGCTGTCTCGTTTTGGTGGCCTACTATCTGTACTTTGCGTCGCCATCTAAAAAATTATGAATATTATAAGTTAAGGCAATTAAATGTGAGGTTATGTTTGAGAGACACTATGGTAGTATTAATATTTTACTGATGAAACGACTAACAGACACTATGAATCTAAAACGATATTGGTGAGGTGACGTCTATCAGAATCAACGTTTATTGCTGTACTTACGTCTGTGGGACACCGGCAGTCGAAAACTCCAAACGTGCACACCGCAGGGCCGCCTGCGCCTCACTGACCGTTAGCGCGAACCGTTACAGGAAGGTACTGAGCGAGACAGAGCTACATCACGCCATGTTACGATCTGGCAACGTTTTTTGTGTTTGGTGGTGTCCGATAGACTACCACCTCAGTCGCAGAAGGTCTATCTAATTTCCATTTTAATAACAATTGGCGTATAAGCCTTAGGGCTTGACTAGATTTAGCAACGTAAATAACTACATGATGTGGTACAACTCGCCACTAGGTCCGATAGCGGCTTTAACTATTTAGCTTATAAAATGTATTTTTGTAACCTATATTTTTTAAACCTGAGAATTAGGCAGTCTTTTCTTAATGTGTGAGGTCGCTAAGCGGCGAAGCTAAGCAACGAGACTACATATTTATGTGTAGGTACTTCGTTTTATTTAAAACCCTTTTCGAGCAGAATTAAACCAAACTGTGCTATGAAAATCAAACGATCCTATTGGATACACATCCATCGCTAAGCAACTTAGCACATCTCTGATGGAGGCTGACTTAGGATCGTTAAAAACATCTGGAGTGGGCCTACCAGATGCTTATAACTTATGGGAGAATTCCACATACTAGTAAGGCGATCAGTGTAAAGGAAAATAAAACAAATCTCTCACAAACAAAGTAGGTACGGGGGGTACCCCCCTTTTAATTCAATCTTTAAGCATTTATTTATTCTTTTATTTCATTTATAAACATACTTTTTACATTTTTAAATATTCTTATAAAAACTAATTAAATAAACATTTAAAAATATAAAAAAACACCGGTGGTCAGGGCTCCTGAGAGAGGAACCTCCTAACAATACGTGCCGTGTCCAGGAGTACTGCTTTCTGGATCAAGCCCTTGATCCAGCTGCCTAACGAGAGCCTCCTCAGGTGTAGGTCGAGGCTCTTTGCTATTATGCCATTGGCCGTAACGCCTATCGGCACAATGATTGCTGTATCCACATCCCATAAGTCGACAACCTCGTGAGCTAGATCAAGATACTTAATCTGTTTATCTTTTGCAGCTTTCACGAGGTTCTCGTCATGCGGGACCGCTATATCAATAATCATTGTGCGGCGCTCTAATCGATCTATCACCACTATGTCTGGCTTATTGGCAACAATAGTCCTGTCAGTGATGATAGATCGATCCCAATAAAATTATTAAACCGTGGGTAACTCAGGGATTAATCCGATGTATGAAAAACAGAGACATGCTACACCAAAAGTCAAACAAGTCGCCAGATAATGAGACTTTGAAAAAAACATATATCCGTTACAGAAATTACTACAACACTATTCTGAAAAAAGTAAGAAGGGAATATGACAGATCCCTTATTGCAGAAGTTAGAGACGATCCCAAAACTCTTTGGAAAACTATAAAAACTATCACCAACACAACAAAAGAACCCAAAAACCCAGATGCACTTCTTAATCTACGCTCTACTCCTGAACTATCGGTCAATGAAATCAATAATTATTTTGCAAGTGTAGGTAAAAACTTAGCCAGTGCCTGTATCCAAACGCACCAAAATCTTGGGTCTCTTGATGACATCCCACTTACTACTGCGGGATCTTCCCAGGTCAAATCATTTGTAATGACTAACGTGACGGAAGAAGAAATAGAACGTCTTATCGCAGGACTAAAAACAGATTCTGCAGTAGGCTGGGACAAAATCTCAAACAGATTACTGAAGAACAACAAAAATGCTCTAGTTCCTCCCCTCACACATATCTTTAATGTCTGCCTCGAGAGCGGCATCTTTCCAGAGCATTTAAAAAAATCGGTTTTGCGTCCTATACACAAAGGTGGAGACACAAATATCTTGTCTAACTATAGACCAATATCAATCCTACCTGCATTGTCAAAGATCCTGGAAAAAGCTATCAATCTGAGGCTAGTCAATTACCTGGAAAAGAACAATTTGCTTTCAGATAAGCAGTTTGGCTTTAGGAGAGGCAGATCTACTGAAGGAGCAGTGCATATATTAACTAACTATATATCTAGCAATCTAGATATAGGAAAGAAATGCCTCTCAATCTTTCTCGACTTAAGCAAAGCTTTTGACACTATTTCTGTTCCCATATTAATTGACAAACTAGATGGTTTAGGAATCAGAGGCACACAACTGAATCTTTTTAAGAGCTATCTTACTGGGCGAAAACAGTGTGTCCGAGTAGGTCAATACACTAGTAGTGATCATGTAGTCGACTATGGGGTACCCCAGGGTAGCATTTTGGGACCGACTCTATTTCTCGTTTACATTAACGACCTCACTAACCTCCATCTACCCCGAGGCGAATTGATCTCATATGCAGACGACACTGCTCTCCTTTTCTCCGCCGATACCTGGGATGAGGTATTCAGTACGGCCCAAAAGGGATTCAATGTGGTGAAGAGATGGCTCAGGGCCAATATCTTAACCCTAAATGTCGAAAAAACTAAATATGTGACGTTTAGTGCTCGTAGTCACGGGGAAGCTATTAACAATCGTCACATCATATCCCATGAATGCTTGTCTGGCGTGGAATGCTCGTGCAGATCTCTAGAGCGCGTCAACAACATCAGGTACCTGGGTGTCATAATTGATAGCAACCTTAGTTTCAGGGAACACATTAAACAGTTAAGTGCTCGCGTGCGGAAACTAATCTATGTTTTTAGAAATCTCAGATATGCCGCTGATGCAAAATTGCTTAAGCAAGTCTACTTTGCCCTTTGCCAGTCGATAATTACATACTGCATCTCATCATGGGGAGGCGCTCCGAAAACAATCCTGAAAAAAGTAGAAATAGCTCAAAGAGCTATTTTAAAAACTATCACTTTTCGGCCCATTCTATATCCTACAACGGAACTTTATCAATCATGCAAAGTTCTCAACGTTCGTCAACTGTTTATTTTTAGTTTAGTAATAAAGCAACATGGTGATCTTATATACGACCCAAACACTCAACTGAAACGTAGAAAACATGCAGTATGCAAACGTACATATGTTCCCAAAACATCTTTTATTAAGAGATTCTTCATTTTCCTTGGTCCTTACCTATACGACAAAATCAACAAAATTATAAATATATACCCACTTAATAAGACGCACTGTAAAAAGAAAATACAGGACTACCTACTAAAACTTTCTTATGATGAAACAGAAGCGATTTTGAACATTCTCAAATAGACAAGCTACTACTTTACTCACTCATATTTAACAATCATCCCACTCACATCACACAAGCATACACATGAACGCACACATACACGCACACATACACACACACCCTACACACACTCACACCCACACACATACACCCTCACATCACACGTACTTTTTATTTTATTTTTTCATACTTTCCTCATAAACTTTTCATGGCAATCTAATTATGTTTACGACTTTAAATATGGCTACTAAATACTCACAGTTTATATAAGGGGATCAAATGTAATCCGAGATACAGGTTTACCACCTAGTTCGGATGCAGATAGTCCTAAACTTTGTATATTACAAACTTTAAGCCATTATTTACTATATATTGTCATTGTCAAATATTAAATTTTTGTAATATGTGTTCTTATTTTGGTGAATAAATTAAATTAAATTAAATTAATACAACGTGATATTGCCATTTTCGAGGACTGGGTCGGGCACATATCTATAGTACGGTACTTCTGATTCCACAAGACTGTATTTCAAAGCAAGTTGCTGGTGGATAATCCTGGCTACAAGGTTGTGCCTATGCAAGTAGTCTCCGTTAGCCAGACGAGAACAGCCAGAAATAATGTGTCTGATTGATTCTCCGGGACGGTGGCATGCCCGACAGATGTCAACCGTGCCGTCCTTCACAATATATTTCCGGTAGTTGTTCGTCATCATAACTTCGTCCATAATCGCAAAGACAAAACCTTCGGTTTCCCCAAAGAGGTCTCCGAATCGCAACCAGGATACGGACGCTAAAAGGTCTACATCGGGCCCATGTAAGGCCCGGTAAAAGCGCCCGTGAAGCTCTTTAAGCATTTATTTATTATTATTAGTATTAAATTCATAATGCACACGTGTGCGAATTGGAATTTTGCAACTTCGGACATCCGATTTCGTTGATGTAAATTTAATTTGGCAACGTCGCGCGTGCAGTGGTTTAAATTGTGTAAAAGTAAATAACTTTTAATTTAATAGATCACGGGATTTTTCTGCTCTTCAAAATTAATCCCGGGATTTAGGGCATATCCACTTTATTCTTTAGTTGTATGAAATCAGTGTAAGTACAGACGCCAACACATCAAGCTACTATAATCTGTCAAATTTATTTAATAGATTTTCAACTTTATCACTGATATTTAAGGTTCAAAGTTGATTGGGAAAATTTTACAGTTTCGGGTAGCTTGATGTGCTGACGTCTGTACATAAATAACTCTACCTAATTCAGACCTCTGACTATTAGTCTATGCAATGGAGCACTAAACCGTTAACCGTACGGTCCATAGATTACAATTATATATCACTACATAGTATAAAACAATGTCGCTTTCTCTGTCCCTATATCCCTATGTATGCTTAAATCTTTAAAACTACGCAACGGATTTTGATGCGGTTTTTTTTAATAGATAGAGAGATTGAAGAGGAAGGTTTATATGTATAATAACCCGGTTTATACCCGTGCGAAGCCGGGGCGGGTCGCTATCTAATATATAATACTGAAGCTCCGTGCTACGGTCGTCCGTACGGTCGTCCATACGGACTGTCCGTATACCACTAAATACCTTATTAAGCCTTATTGCTTCTAATGACTGTCTCACTGCATGGCCAAGATGAACAATTTATTATCTAGACCATTTTTAGAGACATTTCAGTGTACTATGTAAAATAAAACTAGCTTTGTTTGTGCTACTGTTACACAAGGTGCGTAACATAAAAAGGCCAAGGTCGTGTTCCTTGGCAACGTCACACGCACATTAAATAGGTAAATAAATATTTATTTAAGTAAACACAATACCTAATCGGTAACCGTACCTAATTTATATTAAAAGCAAATTGCTCGGACAGAAAATGCGGTTTTTTAAGTTAAAAACTCAGAGCTTTTGTAGATATTTGCTCTTGTTTTATGAACATAGTAGATAGTTAACAATTATTTTGCTCAAGCGTAATTTTTTTAAGTAACTGCAATCTTTTCAACTTATTATGGTACCTACTGTGTTTCGTGTAAAAAAGAGATCTAACTAGAACTTGTAACGTTTTTTAAGAAAGAAGATAATAATAATACCAGCCTGTTATAGTCCCACTGCAGGGCAAAGGCCTCTTCTCATATAGAAAAGGCACGAGCGTTGATCACCACGATTTCTCAACACGGATTAGCGATTTTATACAAATATTTGTTTTTTTGCAATCAGTGTCAGGTTGTACGTTGATTTTATATGATTTGCGACCGTAACAAACATGGCTTTACAGAATTACAATCGATAGAATCAGCAATACAACTCCTACAATTGGCCTCAAATGTCATGTTTTTATACACATTAAAAACCTTTCAATACATATCTTTTAAGTTCATATTACCCGTACTTAGAGAGTTGTTTTAATCATTTTTATGATTATAAATGTGGAGTCTTATAAATGATCTCTCAAGGAATAAGGTTAGAGAGCAACCAGCACCGAGTAAACTCTTTATGCCATCTGGAGTTTTGACTGATCAGACAGACATTTGTGAGTGTTTTAATGACTTTTTCTCAAACATTGGATCAGTTCTGGCTAGTCAAATCCCCAATAAATACCATAACAATCTAACCCACACTAAAGGAACGCAGGTAACTGAAACCTTGGACACACTTTCACAAATAACACCATGCACCATAAATGAAATAGAAATCATAATTGAAAACTTAAAACTAAACACTAGCTCTGGCTTAGACGGTATAAACACTAAATCAATCAAATGCGTAAAAGACTTAATACTAGGTGAACTAACAAATTGTATAAATAAAAATTTAGAGCTTGGAACTTTTCCTGACAGCCTCAAAATTGCCAAAGTCAGCCCCATTTACAAAAATGGAAGCAAATCGGATCCAGGAAATTATCGTCCCATTTCAGTCTTGCCAGTTTTATCAAAAATTTTTGAACGTGTTTTATACAACCGCCTCGATGAACATCTAAGAGCGCAAAACTTTCTTTATAAAAAACAATACGGTTTTAGGCCAAAATTCAATACACTTTCTGCAACAGTAGATCTAATCACAAAAATTAAACTAAGTATCGACTAAAAGCAAATAGCATTAGGAATTTTCATAGACCTAAAAAAGGCATTTGACACAATAAGTCACAAACTGTTATTAAAGAAACTAAATGACATTGGTATCACTGGTAGTGCCCTTGATATCTTTAAATCTTACCTGGCAAATCGTTCTCAAGTGGTTAAGATTAAAGAAACCCAAAGCATTCCTAAAATCGTGAGTTATGGCATTCCGCAGGGATCAATTTTGGGACCCTTATTATTAGTAATTTATATAAATAATATTCATGAAGTTGGACTAAAAGGCGATGTATCGTTGTACGCCGACGATACAGCTTTATTTTATTTTGGACACTCTGTAGACGCTGTTATGTGTGACGCTCAGGATGACATACATCTTTTAAATATGTGGTTTCAGTGCAATCTACTCACAATAAATATAGCCAAAACCAACTACATAATTTTCGCAGCAAAAAACAAAAAAATATCTCACCATTCACAACTAACCATAAATAATCAACCTATCAAAGAAGTTGATCACGAAAAGTACCTTGGATTAATTTTAGATATCCACCTGAACTGGAAGCCACATATGGAGAGGGTTAAATCGAAACTGACTTCGCTCACGGGAGCCCTACGGAGTGTTGTCCGATGTCTTCCACTCCAGGTTCGTTACAGTATATATAACACTCTTATAAAGCCTCACCTGGATTATCTTATAGAAGTACTAGCGGACCCGACAGACGTTGTCCTGTCAAAACATTGTCCAGCGGACAAAATTGTGAATCTAAACCATTCCCAGATCCCCTTGAACACACACAAAAAATTTCATCAAAATCGGTCCAGTTGTTTGAGAGAAGTTCAGTGACATACACACTCACAGAAGAATTATATATATAAAGATGGGGCACAGCAGCCAAAACCAATATAGAAACGCTACAAGTAGCACAAAATAAGTTAATAAAGACACTCTTCCATTATGATTACAGTACACCAACACAACAAATATACAATGTAACGAAGATAATGAACATATCACACACATACACATATAATACTTGCATCTTAATAAGAAAAATACTTAATAAAAGCATTCACACAAATACATTTTACAAAGAAACATCAAATACACAAAATTAGGCTAAGAAATGCGGATGACATACAATTATACTCACCACGCACTAGCTACGGCAAAAAAAATGTGATGTACGAAGGTGCTGCATTGTATAATAAACTACCAAAAACCATTAAAAATGCTAAATCTATGCCAATATTTAAGAAATGTTTAAAGTTACATATGTTTAATGAAAATAAAGTGAGCGCACCTTAGTACATTACATACCACATCTAGTTGCGCGCGTTCCGTGTATGTTTACGTTTGGGTGTGTTAAATTATTAGCGATTACCCTACACTTTTTGAGTATTTTTGTGTATTCTAATTTATTTATGTTTTGCCAAAACTGTACGTTAATCAATTATGTTTATTTTTAATTAGTTAAATATTTCTCATGTAAGTGAAATTTCTTATGGGAAATAAAGATATCTCAAACCCATAAATCTAAAAATAAAAATTTGATACGGTCGCGAATCATATATAGATCCACATACAACCTGATTGACCCGCAAACTCAGATCAAATAAAAAACCAAGACATAACGCTGCGAAGAATACAATGAAGCATGCCAAAACTATGTTTCCCCACGATGTTTTCCTTCACCGATGTCAGTAATGTCATAATAATGAAAAATACACATATAAAACAAAATTACAAAATAGCCAGTGCATTTAAATTTAATCTTCAATTGATCACGAAAATGTATCACTGTACAACTGTCACAGAGATTTTTTTCAAACTGTTGTAGTATGTCAGAGGAGAGATG
Source organism: Agrochola lychnidis (assembly GCA_963680765.1). NCBI lineage: Eukaryota > Metazoa > Arthropoda > Insecta > Lepidoptera > Noctuidae > Agrochola > Agrochola lychnidis. The sequence continues at coordinate 6,394,194 of OY796868.1, read as the reverse complement.
TTTGTTGATGACAGATGGTAGGTACTTTCATGTCGCTGGCCAATTGCGCGAGAGGCGCGGTAAGCTGGTGGTATTTTGTTTTAACTCGGCAACATATGTTTCTTCCCAAGAAAAGTCAACATATATTGGCTACTTTGTTAGCTTACAATATACACGCAGTTATTGATAATTTAACTGAGACTAGGCTAAGTGACGAAATAGTATTTCTAATAATACTGTGATAGGCTCTTTAAAGTTTTAGACTCGACAAAAGAGAAGCATGATAAGAATATTTTATTGTATCATCAAAATATTAATCGCTTCTCTGGCAAAATCCTAGACGTGGAATTGTTAATAGATAAATATCATATGGATATCTTATGCTTTTGTGAAACCTGGTTAAAACCAGATAGGATGCTGTTTAATGTAAATAATTTTTCAGTTGCCAGTGCGTACAACAGGTCCTCAATAGGGGGTGGTACCTTGATATTATGTAATAGTTGTTTCAGACATAAGGAAAGGAAGGATATCACTGCTTGCTCTGTTGATCGCTTATGTGAGGTAGCATGTGCAGAGGTTGAAGGCCATACTTTCTTATGTGTTTATAGACCACCAGCTTCAAACTTGTCATCATTTTTAATCATTATGGAAGAAATACTAAGTAAACTTTTTAAAGATAATAAATTAGTTTTTGTTTGTGGTGACCTAAATATTGATTTATTAGTTAACTCACCTGATAAATATAAGCTTATATCATTGTTTAATTCATTCAATTTAAAATGTATATTTAATGAAGCGACTAGAATAACAGCAACCTCAGCTTCATGCATTGACAATATATTTACTAATTGTAAAATACAAGACTCATCCTTAATTAGTGGCGTTAGGTCTGACCATACTGGTCAACTTGTATCATTTGAATCAGATAAAAAGTTACGTTTAGATAAAACTATTCAGTTAAGACCTCTTACTAAAAATAAATTGAAAATGTTTAATAATAATGTTCTTAGCAATCTTTCAACAGCTAGTTTTGATTCACAAGACCCCAACATAAACTATGGTACATTATTTTCTACAGTATGCCAAGAATTCCATAAAGCATGTCCTGTAAAAACAGTAACAATCAATACCAAACCAAAATTTAATGAATGGGCCACTCCTGGCATTAGAAAAAGCAGAGATATTTTATATAATTTATGTAACGAAAAATCATTGACTTCTGATCAAGTAATTCATAATTATGTAAGAAAATATTCTAAGATATTTAAAAGAGTCTGCGCCCAAGCTAAATCTATTTAATAAGTAACAAAATTAATAATTCTAACAATAAAATAAAAGCTGTGTGGCAGGTAATTAACAAAGAAACTGGAAACACAAAACAGCGAGATCAGAATGAATTGTCATTAAACATTGATAATTTAACCATTTCAGATAAGTTAAAAGTTGCTGAGACACTAGAAAACTTCTTTACCAACATCCCAATAGAGGTTACGAAATCTCTCCCCTCATCATCTATACTAGCTGAATCTCTTTTAAAAGAACATTTCAGTAGAGACATTCCAAGTTTTGAATTCAAGCCCATTTCTATTGACACAATTAAAAAAGCATTTAAAAGTCTTAACATAAAAAACACTGAAGACTTATGGGGGATTTCCGTTAAGGTTCTTGAAGATATCATTGACACAATTGCCCCTGTCCTAACAGGCATATTTAATCAATGTTTAGATAGCGGTACGTTTCCTGTTTTAATTAAACATAGTAAAGTAGTACCAATTTTCAAATCGGGTAGTAAGAGTGATCCCTCTAATTATAGACCAATATCTGTGCTACCAGCATTGAGTAAAATATATGAAAAAATCATGCTAGACCAGATGTTGTCACATTTTAATTCTAATGGGATTTTACATAGTCACCAGTTTGGTTTCACGAAAGGTAGGTCGACGACTGACGCAGGAGTAAAACTCATCAGTCACATTTTGGAATCCTGAGAGAAGTCCCAGGATGCAATTGGCATTTTCTGTGACCTCTCAAAAGCGTTTGACTGCGTTGACCACAATACACTGATCTGTAAATTACACCACTACGGAATTCGTGGACAAGATCAGCAGCTGCTGATCTTGTTCTTTCCTATCTATCAAACAGGCAGCAAAAAGTAAATGTTAATGGGGCGACGTCTTCGGGGTCTCTAGTTAAAATGGGCGTGCCTCAAGGCTCAATTCTCGGCCCTTTCTTATTTCTAGTTTATATAAATGATCTTCCTTACATGATGACTAACTTATCAGATATAATTCTATTTGCTGACGACACTTCTCTTATTTTTAAAATAGACAGGAAAGATACAGATGTATTACATGTTAACGATAGTCTGGCTGTACTTTCAAAATGGTTCGCAGCTAATAATCTTTTACTTAATGCGAACAAAACGAAATGTATTAGGTTCTCATTACCAAATGTACCTCAAGTAGGTCTAAATCTAAAACTTGATGGCAAAAACCTAGATGCAATAACGGAAACTATATTCTTAGGAATTACTTTAGATTCAAAATTACAATGGGGCGCTCATATTAGAACTCTTTCAGGTAGATTAAGTTCAGCTGCATATGCAGTAAGAAAAATAAGGCAGTTGACTGATATAGCCACAGCTAGGTTAGTATACTTTGCTTATTTCCACAGTATTATGTCTTATGGCGTCTTGCTGTGGGGATCGGCAGCTGACGTAGATTCAATTTTCATTTTACAAAAGAGGGCAATCCGCGCGATCTATAAAATGGGCCCTCGCGAGTCCCTTAGAGACAAATTTAAAGAAATTGATATACTGACTTTGCCTTCACTTTATATCTTAGAAAGTATTATGTATGTTCGCAAAAACTTAAGACTTTTCAAAATAAGAAGCGATTTCCATAATATAAATACACGTAGTCGACATGAAATTGTGATACCCAAATTTAGATTAACTAAAACAAGCAAGTCATTTCTTATAAACAGTATCCGCTTTTATAACAAGTTGCCAAAGTCTGTGACAGAACTTAGCGATGGGAAGTTCAAAACCCACATCAAACGTGTCCTTATCAAGAAAGCATATTATAAAATTAAAGACTATGTTGAAGATAAGGAAGTTTGGCAATAATTCCTTCTGCACATGTGGCTTCCCTGGTACCTCATTAATGGCATAAATAAGTAAGAGTCTATTAACTGCTCCCAAATTACCATGTTTATTTAAATCTTTTTTTTTTTTTTTTTGTTTTTACATTCGTCCTTGACATATTTATTATTCTATTATTTGACATTATATACCTACGATTTAATTTGAACTTTTTTTTTTTGTGACTTTTGTGGTCATGATAATTACTCAGATTGATTACAGTTGTAACAGCAATCATATAATTGCGTTTTATTAAAATAGGTTTTTTACTTTTATTAATCTATTTATTTTTTGTATAGATTCTTTTCTACATATTTTGTGAATGTGAGAACGCTGTAGGCTTAGTGGATTGTAGACCTGTTGACCATTTTCTATTTTGTTAAGTACTTGGTACTTATTGAAAGACCTACACTGTCCTCCCATACCTAGAAACACTGTTATTTGAAAGTATTGTAAAAGCCAATTATTTTTAAAAGAGTAACCGTGGAGTTTCTTGCCGGCTCTTCTCCATAGGAAACGACCAATTGGAACCGTGCACCTAGCTTCTGACGTTTCATAAGTGCCCATGTAGGTTTATGTGAAATAAAATATTTTGATTTTGATTTTTTTGGATGGTGATTAGATGTTGTGAGCGTCGCTGCAGCGCTTGAGACGCTGACACGCGGCGCGCAGAAGCACCAGCTGAGAACGCAGCGCGCGAGTTGGTGCCACGTAGCCGTATGAGTGCTCGATGATCGCCAAAGCAGGTTTTATAAGTCTATTGCGCTGAATGCGGCACACGATCAAAAAAAACCCCTACGCACGCGGCTACCTTCTCTTCCCATGTAATTTTACCCGGTAACTCTCATTCTAGCTCCGTCAAGTCTCTCTCAGCTATCAATGTAAACATTTGTCGTATAGTTTGAGCGAGACCGCTGTTCCACGCCTTAGGTATGTGCGCGACAGTTGGGCACGCCACAATTGCGGCGATAAGTCCCCTCTTTGAGGAGTGGCTAGAGAGGCACCACGGCGTTTTCACCTTCCATCTGACGCAGGTCCTCACCGGACACAATTGTTTCGGGAGGTTTCGGTTCTGGAAAAGGTGGGAGGAAACGCCCGGGTCTCACCATTGTATGGATCGCCCGGAAGATATGGTGGAGCATACGGTGGAGGCATACCCGACTTGGGCGGAGCATCGCCGTGTCTTCGTGGAGGCGATCGGCGGTGGTGATCTCTCGCGTCCGGCCCTGGTCCAGGCCATGATATGGAGCGAGAGGGCATGGGAAGCTGTCACCGCCTTCTGCGAAGTAGTAATGCTCGCGAAGGAAAAGGCGGAACGCGTGAGGGAGAGGCAAATTTCGCGCCCTCACGCCCCTAACCGCCGCAGGAGACGCTGTAGGCGTCAGGAGTCACAGGCCGATTCCCGACCACCGTAGGCGCGGGCTTGCGGACGATGAGAAATAGGTAGCTCGCTGTCCGATAAAGACCAGACCCGGGTTGACAGCGCGTTGTGTTCTATGCGCACCTCAAAGAGATGTCAGCACAACAGAAGGGGTCGGCTAGGGCCGATGCCTACCGGGGTTGCGGGTTTGTCCGAAAGGGTTACCGTGGCCCCTGGCAACATACAGGCAACTGAAGGAACAGGGGTGGGTTTTAGTCAGTAAGAGTCTGACAACCTCCCGCGCCGCCCAGAGCGGGAGAAGTTATTTGATAATTTGCCAACCAACAAAAAAAATTAAGATATGTGAGTGGCAAGACGGGGGGCAGTGCAGGCCGCTCTTTCGTCAACGCTGCCCCCCGCCTCACCGCGCATTCCTAAGGCGCGGAGCAGCCCGGTTCCGGTCAAACTATAATACAGCATACTGTAGCTGCTCTTTTGTTTTAAAGTCAGCTAGTCTATCGCTCCTAGTAATTCATCGGGCGCGAGTCCAAAGCTATTTTTAAGCTATTGCATAGCTTTTATCGTGGGCTTTGAGCGCGGCGACCGAATCAAGAAATTCCGTAACGTAACAAAAATAAAACTTAACACCCCCCACTCGGCCTACCATGTAATGACGGTTCCCATGACAACGTGATGTTTTCATGTGTTGACAACATCACGTTGTCATAGGAACTTAGCATGACAACATCACGTTGTCATGGGAACGTCATTTTTGTTTTATGTCATCACGTCATCATCCCAAGTGTAGCGTTGACAAATAGGAAGTATGGAGGTTACAAATGCTATGCAATAGCTTTACCGTGGCAGTCCCCGAGTGCCACACGCTTTTTTTTTTTAGGTTGTGCCTCTCTTAGTTGACCTCTGAGATCATGACTACTTAACCGGGCTTTCCTGTGGGTGCCTTAAGCTACTGCACTTAAAACCTCCAGCCAGGGGTTATTCAACTATACTAATTAAAACTATGTGAACGTTCGCTAAGGGCACCCCCTGTGGGGTACGAACCTCCGCTTAGGGCATCAACCGGAGGGAGGACATCAAGGATGGGACGGGCTGGTCCAAAGCCATTATTGGTAGCTGCATCGATACCCAGGATTTAGTCATCTTCCTATCACAATATTTTAATTGACTAACATCACTGTTTACTGTCTTCGTTACTTACTTAGCAATAATTAAATGATATCTCCATTAACTGTTTGTTGCTCTTCTTCCTCGCTGTCAATCTTCTTCCACATATGTATAATTTTTATATTCATCGCGCATAAGCATATGAGTTGCTTGTATCTTATAATTTGTAAGATTTAGCCAATTTAGAATTGTTTTGTCATCCTTACTGGATGAATTCATTAATTAAATGCACCGACCTCAGCGTGGTTTAAACACACTCGATAAATCGAATGAACCCCAAGATTTGCACTAGCCCCTAGAGCCTCATATTTCATGGGGCTACAGAGGCCATTGCATAATTATCAAGGAGTAGACCGGATGGGCGCTGTAATGTTAAGGAAGACGTGTCCATAGGATATGGAAGGATTTGCGAGCCGTACCGGATATGCATCCTTATGTAGGCAATGGAATAGTGGAGAGACGGGTGATATTTATCTTTGGATGGGCATCTTTTTACTACGTAGCCACCAGTTGGCTCAGGTCGATCTTCACCGGTGAATCCTTTGGCGAGATAACGCTGCTTTCTCGGCTCTTTTCTATCTTACTGCTGTGCTGTGTTACTCTTTGTTGTTTTCTGTGTCTTCGTCAGAGGACTCGCTACTATCCGTTTCAGGTTTCATGTATATCTCGCTGGCTACTTGATCTTGTATCGGTGTCCATCCAAAATTTGATTTCCTTGTCGAAGTACGCCATGTCTTGTTTTAGGTTGTCGTTCCATGTCCTGAAAAATTTAACAAATATTCATTACACGCGAAGGCATAAGACAGATATTTTTTATAACAAATTGAGATTAAAGCAGGAGAACGATGATGACGATATTTAAAGACATGTTTTTTTTTTCATTTTGGTTACCCTGGTTTTTGACCTCTCCGGCGAATTCAAAGTGCTCTAAAATAAAACTAAACCAGTTTAGACTTTTGGCAATTGAGTTAAATCTATTGTATCTGTTTATAAATGAAAATATTTAATTGACTCAAACTCAAACTCGAAGCATTTATTTCAATTAAACCCATTTACAAGAAATGTCAAAGAGTCTGTCAGTTAGTCAGAAAATTGAACCTAAGTAGTTGCCATTCCAAAACGTAGATCTATATGGAGAAGAACGGGCAAGAAACTCCAAGGATACCCTTTTAAATATAGATTTTACAAAATCCTGGGTACATTATTGTTGTTGCTTCTAAATGTGAGAAACAAAAAACAACATGTGTGCAATTCACACGTGGTAGAAGTGAAACCTTCAAAAATGTTGGTCGATAAATGGCCTCCTCCCTCGATAAAATTATACGTTGACATATGCACTTGTTTCTGTGACAGATAAACCTATTTCGCTTTCATAATACGTTAGTATTAAACTTACTCACCGTGACTGTCAGTCCGGAAACCTCAAGTGAAGGATTCTCTGCCCAGAACAGCGTACTGAGGTCACCAGGTTGTTATCTGAAGGGACAACTGCCGTTGCTGTGATGACGTCTTGCGTCCATTAGCACTGAACTGCCTCTGAAACAGTTACCAATTTCAATTTTAGATTATGGCACTCCTGTAACGGTCAGTAGGTTTTGTTATTATACCAGGATTTCAATGGCTTAAAATTTACTTGAGCTGGAGTGCCGAGAAAACGGTGATATTGTAAATCGAAGTTACATAAGTCCTCCACAGCTAAAACAAAAAAAAAACGCCTTATTTAATCTAATATACGATTTTTTATTATTTCTTACGTTTGATTTCAAACAAAAACAAAAATTTTTCAGCTTCCATCTTGATTTACATTTTGACCACACTATCGACTTTAGCTCCCTCGAAAACTAGAAAACGACACCCATAAAGAAAATTTTTAAAAATCGCAAAAAATAATGTTGGAACTTAACGTTAAATTTTTCTGTAACGATGGGGTTCCCAGATATGGGTATAGTCGGCTAGTGTTATGTTTTATGTTACTAGCTGTTGCTCGCGACTTCGTCTGCGAACCAGTATGAAAAGTAGCCTAACTACAGGGCAGGGATGTAACGGATATCCGTATCCGCATCCGCATAAATTTTGATATCCGCTAAACATCCGCATCCTCAACTTTTAATTTTAAAAGCTCCGCATCCTCATCCGCATCCTCATAATTTCTATGGGGATGTGACCCTCGTTGTTCGCACAAATAGTGAATTATTAAAATCTCGCGCCGAGCTAAATGAGCGGGCTGATAAGTAAGTTACGCGTTTCTATTGGCTGAATTCGCAATGTCCTTGTCCTATGACAGACGATCGGCCGCACGTGGCAGTGGTGTCACGACCATGGTCACGACTGTGGTGTTACATGTCACAATTTGAGTTAATGGGTGCTGGGTGGCGTGTTATTTTTTACTTTTTGTTTGCTCGTAGAAGTTTTTTGCAGGCGAATGGATTTAAAAACTGCCACTTACTCACTTCAGATGGCGCTGATCTCCAGCGTCTTATAATTTGACAGCTAGCCATACATTTTTTGTAAACAAGCGACTTCTTTTACGTATAATTAATTATTGAGCTCAGTTGCGCAGCAATTTACTACAAAAATACGGGGCCCCATGTATTTGCCAAAGATGTTATAAGGAGAAAACTGTGGGAGAAAGCTCTCCGAAAAAAATTGGAATCCGATATTTCGTCGACACGATGTGCAATCCTTTAAGCCTTTTATGGGAGAAAGTGGTTTATAGGTGATGCTCCCAAGAGAACTAAGTCTGTTTTCATTACATACAAGCACATGTGATGTGATATTAAGTAAATTATGTGTGTGTTTATCGTATTAGATCAGTGCTATCTCTGAGGTTTTCAACTCTGATCAGGTTAGTACTATCGTACGCCTCCAGTCTTTAACAAAAAACGAATTTAAAGTCAACAAACACAAAATAACCAATAAATTATAAAACGTTAATAATTTATTGACTTTTCCACCAAACCTGCTTTTTTACCCGTGATAGACGCTTCCCCTGTCCTTACCTATTAATAATGCTACACTCCAAGTCTCATACATATTTATCTAATTTTCGTATAATGTGTGATCGACACAAAAGTAAACAAACACAACAATGGCGGTTTATAAAGACGTACAACTGTGCTGCCATCTGCTATGAGCTTTCAGTTTTGAACCTCATTCATTACGCTACGGTAACCTACCAAATGGATTACCTATAATATAAATACTATAAAAAATAAGGGCTATTTTTTGTACGACATCCGCACCCTCATCCGCATCCGCATCCTCAATAAGGAATTTTCGAATATCCGTATCCTCATCCGCATCCTCAAATCCGATTATCTCGATATCCTCATCCGCATCCTCATCCGTTATATGACATCCGTTACAACCCTGCTACAGGGACTGATATCGATACCCGAAATATATCGATATATTAAAGAAAATACCAATAACAGAATCGATAACTGGGATAAATATCGATATTTTGTATCACTTATTAGAGTATTGGTATAAAATTATCGATATTTTTACCGATACTCTTTACTGATATTTATCAGGCTGCAACGCAACGTTGCGAGATCTCAAATCACGTCGGCGCGAAACGGAACGGCAACGTGCAGTGAGCGGCGAGCATTTGAGGAAAATTTCAAAAGCAGCGCACGCGTGCGCCATGTTTATTGTTTTGAACAAACACATTTGAAAATCTAGTTTTTCTTATTTTAGCTGAATTTACTTATTAAACAATAAATGATTCGGTAATAAATCTTCGTCATTTTCGGAGTCGTCAGTTCTTTTGGGCACATATTTCATAATTTCAGATAATTGGGGAGCGCCTCTTAATATTCTGATGATATTAATATTTGTGGAATATGATTACCTACGTCCTTCTTTTGACATACGCTGTAGTTCAAACGCTATTAGCCTTGCAAAATTTGTATTTCGTGTATCGGAGGGACGATTATTATAAATGAATTTCTTATGGTCTATGGTCGTTTAAACTTCCACATTTTGTAACTTTTGAAAATCTTCGATGAAGAACAAACAACTTATGGTGTCTGACTATAGTATTGAGTTTCATCGTCTGACTCATCAGATTCTTCAATAGTAATGATAGGTAACTTCTTTCTGATGCTAGGGCCACACCAACGGGAAACGCCTTTAATTATCACGATGATGGACCTTAACCCGTCGGAATAAATAAAGTCTATCATCGCGAAAATTAACGGCGTTTCCCGTTGATGTGGCCCCAGCACTAGAAATTAAAATTATCATGACAAGTACCTACACAGTCGATATACCTACAATAACTTTTTAGTATGACATAGGTGTAGGTACGGTGAGCCACGCATCGGTGGTGAGGCTGGTTTTCTAGTCACGCTGATCGTCGGCATTGGCGGTTGGCGCGTAGCTAGACAGCACCAATCTATCTCAGCGCGTGACGGTTTTTTTATCAAGCTGAAATGACGCGTGGATTTCAATCTTGCGATTACTCTGAATGCATTCTGATCGCCGAGGCGCATGTTCTTTGCGAAACAAAAACGCTCATTGGTTGTAGAAGCACGTCGCCCGTCGGCGCGGCGCGGCGGCGCGGCGCCGAGTACCTACTAAGCGCGGCAGGAGTGACGAGAGGCGCGTATCGCTGTCGTCGCTCGATCAGCGCTGACCAGTCAGCATTATTCAGGAACGCTATACGTTGTGACCTATCAACACATACTACCAGCGTGAAAAGAAACAAAACCGGACAAGTGCGAGTTGAACTCGCGCGGAGAGGGTTCCGTATGAAGATCTTGAGTTCATCTTTTCCGATACATTCCAGACCACATAAAAACGTTGGTACACGTTTCCAGTTTATGCTGATCTCGCATTGTATAGGATTTCCGTACAATGCGAGATCAGCTTATACTGAAAATGTATAGCTTGATGTGTAGCCGTGTGTACCAACGTTTTTTAGGTAGTACAAACCTCACGTAAGTACCCACCAACAAACTATTTTAAAACTACGAGATTTTTACTCGATTTAGGTGGGGTAAATCACTTTACATTATTGCTACTTACCTACCTGAAATAGTTTACGTACAGTACCGACCAAAAGTCCATAGGTAATCTCACAAAGCAATAGCTTGATGTTTAGTTTTACTTACGACCTTTTATTTTCAAGAGACACATGCATCATTGTCGTCAACAAGTGATTGTAGTTCATAATTTCAATGTTAAAATATGAGTCAAGATAACCTAGCGGTTAAGCGCGTTCAGATAGATGCGTGAATCGGTGAGCCGTGAGTTCAAATCTCATGCAGTACTGTTAATATATAGGTTTTTTGTAAGTTTTTACTCAATTGGAAGTAATGGGACAGAAATATAATATTCTTTATGTTCGCTTTGTTCACACATTTCGTAAACTTAGAAAGGTAGATCATAAAAAAAAACGAAATAAGTTTAGACTTGTGAGGTAGAATATGAGTTTAATGAATATTTGACTTGATCGGAATGAACGTTGTCGATTTGTTGAAGTTGGTTAGTAACGTGTGATCTCAAAATGCAGGCAAATATTAATATTGAGGCGAGGGCGACTATTATTGCGCTGCATAAAAGTGGTCTTAATAGAACACAAATATCTGATGAAACCGGACTGAATGTGAGTATTATATTTACGAATTGTAACTTAAACTTTTATTTGAAATTTACCTAGACTATTTGGTGACATATGGATTAGTTCTTTTTATTGTTATTTTTTGAATCCATCATGAGGTCTAAAAGATAAATAATTAGTGTTTATTATTGCATTTATAAATGCAGAGTTTTAATATTACTTATATTGTTATTTTAAATAAATATTATTTTATGTTGTTATAAAATTATAAAATGACGTCACTTTAGTATTTTGTTATAACTGCTTAATATCACTTTTTTTTTTTGTTTTAGAGGAATACTGTAAGTCTCTGGATTAAAAGATATGAGGAAGAGGGAAGCCTTGCTAGTCGACAGCGAAGTGGAAGGCCGTCGCTTATTAGCGAGGCGCAGCGACGATATATGGTGGGCGAGTATGAAACAAATGGTTTTACACCAACAGGACACAGCGGAATTATTCGACACCTCATTGCAAACTGTTCGCCGTGCTCTCCACACTGAAGGATTGCATTACAGAAGACCAGCTAAAAAGCTTTTCTTGACAGAAAGACATAAACAAGAACGATTACGTTTCGCACGAGATTATTTAGATTTTGACTGGAATACTACCATATTTTCAGACGAAAAAACATTTAAGTCTAGTCAAAAGGGTAGGCTTCATTTATGGCGCAAGGATAACACTCGATGGTGTGATAAAAATGTAATCCCTAACACAGAGTCAGGTCGAATTACGATTAATATGTGGGGATGGATGAGTGCAGCAGGGCCAGGAGAACTGGCTTTTATTCCTCCACGTGCCAACAGTTCTATTTATGTAGAAGTATTAGACGATGTCATGCTACCTACTGTGCGCAATATTTACCCAGCTGATGAGTTGACACAATTGACATTTGTCCAGGACAATTGTCCTGTTCACCGAGCGAGCACTGTGTGCAATGGTGGGAGTCACGGGATGAGAGGTGTATACAACAATTAAAAACCCATTGCATGGAGGTGAGGGAAAATTTAAGAGGAACCGTAATATGTGGTAATATTGTAGGGTCCATGCGCAAACGTCTACTTGACTGCATTGAAAATAATGGGGGCAACACAAAATATTAATACCTAGATGTTTTGGTTTTAATAATTAGACGGTGTAACTAAATATTTAGTAGTATTAACATATCTGTAATTATTTAATGATCTTAAATTGAGGTTTAGTTTCAATCTTCTTTTCGTCAAGAAAATGAACACTTAAGGTATTACCTCAATATTACATTAATTATGACGTTACATAAAACATCGAAACAGATTGTGTTGTATTATGCAATTAGGTTACTGGTTATGTTATTACGAATTGACTAGGTAAGTGGGTACCCACATAGTAAATTAAAAAAAAAACTTGTGAATGGTAGGTAACAAGAGAACTTCTTTTGTCTAGGTAGGAATGTAACATCACAATTCTCATAAAAGTTTGTTAATTTTATAAATAAATAAAACGAATAAACATTTTTGTTATCATTCAACACGACTTTTTATTTCCACCTTCTAACACCAAAAAGGTAAATGAAAAATCACATAAATAGTTAACTTCTTATAAAAAAAACAATGGTGCTGTGGTCATCAACATGCCCGCGGCCTTGGAAACATCAGGTTCCAATGAAGCTGAGATGCTGCTCGTTCGGTTGTCATCAGGATGCAGGAGCGGGCAAATTCTTGGGTATGATCGTCGAATGACGCCCGTCGCTGTGTTGATGGTTGCTACGCGTGAGATGCCATCTTTGCCGGCGAATGTGTGCAGTACTCGTCCGAGGCGCCACTTCAAAAGTGGTAGGTGGTCCTCTTTGATTAGGACGAGGGTGTCAGGGGTAAGTGTGTCCTGGTTGAGTTGCCACTTCGTTCTTTTCTGGAGCTCAGAGATGTACTCGGTTGACCAGCGTTGCCAGAAGTTCTGTCTCATTTGTTCCACGCAATCGTATCGTGGCAGGCGCTGCGTAGCCGTCGCAGTGAGGTCCCGACTGGCGGGTGCGGTGAGCGGTCGGCCAATCAGGAAATGAGCAGGACATAAAGGAACAAGGTCGTTCGGGTCTGTGGACATTGGGTGCATAGGTCGGGAGTTGAGGACTGCTTCAATTTGTGCCAATATCGTACTCAACTCTTCGTATGTAAAATGAGCATTTCCTATAATGCGACATAAATGAAACTTACAGGACTTGACCCCTGCCTCCCACAAACCACCGAAATGAGGCGAGTACGGCGGAATAAATGCGAATTCTATTGAATTATTAGTAGTAAAATCTATAATGTCTGATTTTGAAGAATCTAAAAATTTTGAAAATTCCTTTAATGCTCCTATAAAAGTCGTGCCATTGTCAGAATAAATCTGTAGTGGTTTACCACGTCGAGAGATGAAACGCTTCAACGCCAGCAAATATGCTTTAGTAGTAAGACTTGTGACCAGTGTATCTTCTAAATGTATTGCGCGCGTAGTAAAACATACAAAGAGACATATATAACATTTCGTTAACTTTGCCCCCCTCCCGGCACGGTTCAGCATGAACAATGGCCCAGCATAATCCACGCCACTACGTATGAATGGATACCCTGGCTCCAATCGTTCGGTAGGTAAGTTACCCCATTTGTATGTTTAATGGTCTAGGTCACATGCGCTTGCACCTCATACAGGTGTGCACCACTTGTTTAGCCAAGTTACGCCCTCTAATAGGCCACCAAGTATCACGAATTGTGGCCAGTAATAACTGAGGCCCTGCGTGTAATAATGATTTATGTTTATGCTCAAATATAAGGCGAGTCAATGTGTGTTTACCACACAACAACAAAGGATGTTTTTTTATCATACGAGAACGAGTCTGAATATGATAGTCTGCCTCCTACTCTAATTAAATCGTGTTCATCTAAGAAAACATTTAAACTAGAAATACTGCGTGGGCATTTTAATTGACGATTTTGTTTTAATGTTTTATAAACATCTAAGAAAGATTGTTGTTGTGCTATTCGGGTTAAAGTTCTAATAGAAATATCTAATTCATCCATCGATAGGCAACCTGTGAGCCGTTCTGTTTTTAGTTTTGTGCGGCTATTGTTCATGAAACGCATAATGTACGCCACTACGCGTCGCAAACGATTATAACATGAATACCTATCGAATACAAAAGAATCAGAATTTACTTGAACGAGTAATGAAGTTTTAAGTGATTTTAATTCAGGTAATTCATCGTTATTAACATTATTATAAGAATTAATATCATGTTCCCATTGTGTGTTAGGAACCTTTAGAAATGGCGGTCCGCGCCACCACAACTCACAAATCTTAAGTATATCTAGATGCACACCGCGCGATAACAAATCAGCTGGATTTTGTTTACCGGCTACATGAAGCCACGGCTTATCGCCCGTGAGTTCATTAATCTGTGCAACGTGGTTCTGCACAAATATTTTTAATAAATTAGGTGACATTTTGAGCCATCCTAAAACTATTGTTGAGTCTGACCAAAAGTAGACGTTATTAAAAGATAATCTTAATGAGTTACTAATTTTTGTAAACAACTTTGCAGCTACTAGCGCGCCACATAGTTCTAAGCGCGGCACGCTAACAGGTTTTACGGGAGCGACCTTACTTTTCGCACATAACAACGTGATTGACATCACCTGTGCATCTGTATAGCTGCGTACATATGCGCAGGCGCCGTATGCGTCTTGCGAGGCGTCACAAAATATATGTAACTCAAGAATGTGTGTATTTTCTCCAATTACATAACGTGGAATGCGTATGTCTTTTAAATTAGGTAATTTATGAATGAATTTTTGCCATTCTACTAGTATATGGTTAGGAACTGCGTCATCCCACCCTATCTTACATAGCCACATCTTTTGTAATAGAATTTTAGCTATTATTATATTTGGTGTAAGTAAACCTAAAGGATCATATATGTAGTGTGAGTTACGTCATGATCACATTTTGTGCTAAAATACAGTTCATCGGATGAATAAAACCATCCCATACCTAGTGTTTTGGTATGACAGTTTTCTCCTAGTGTGAATTCCTTAGAAGTAGACGGTAACTCTGTTTGTGGAATTTCTGAGTTAAATATCCATTTTCTAAGGGAGAAACAACCTGATTCTAATACTTCAGATACATCTCTGCATATTTCTAATAACTTTTGTTTATCCTGATGTCCCGTTATTAAATCATCAACGTAAAAGTCGTCATTAATTACTTGTGCGATGACGTCATCTTTACATTCTAACGCGAGTTGTTTTAAACATCTAATACTGAGATACGGCGCGGATGCCGTCCCGTAAGTGACGGTGTTAAGTTGAAATACACCGAGCGGCTCAGATGGATCTTCCCTCCAAAGTATTAGTTGCAGATTTCTCTGATCAGGCTGAACTAATATTTGCCGATACATTTTCTCAACGTCGGCGCATGCTACATATTTAAATTGTCTAAAACGGAGTAAAATTGAAAACAAATCATTTTGTAACGTAGGCCCAATGTGTTGTATGTCGTTTAATGATTTGCCCGAAGTGGACTTTGCACTTGCGTCAAAGACAACTCTAAGTTTGGTTGTTGAACTATTTTCCCTGTAAACACCATGATGTGGTAAGAAATAACAAGGTGAAGAGTATTCTGTTATGCGACTCATGTGACCCAGACCTAAATATTCACTCATAAAATCGTTATACATTTTTCTATAGCTCGGCGCGCTCCTAATTATTTTGCGTTCGAGTGCAAGAAACCTGTTTTTTGCCATAGAAAATGTGTCATGTAAAACATCAGCTGATTGACTGAGTGGAATGCGCACAGAAAAACGGCCCTTAAGGCTCCTGGCTGTGACTTCACTCGACAGAGTTTAGGTAAATTCTTGCGATGCTATGTTTGTGTGCACCGTTCACGCACACACGCCTAAACATCGAGCGTAGTGATCGCTTAAACAGTTTTGATCCTATAGACGGTATTTTGTTAAGTTACGTAGGTACGCTTATGAAATAAGTCTGGAATGTTTGTGTATATTCGTTTAGTATATTTATAACAATTCTGTTTTATATGGAATTTTATACTTTTTGTATGGAAAACATGAAAAATTATTACCTACATGTTGAGTTTTATGGGTTTATGGGTTTCATAAAGGGGGTCGAAATTTTCATTATTTTTGCGATAAGACACAATTTTCGAGATATAAGCAAAAGAACAGAAAAAAGATAAAGTACAGTTTTTGCAACTGAATGAGTTATTAATTTAGTGAAAATGAAAAATTCGCTATTGGTGCCGATTCTCTTGTATACCGAACTAAACTTACTAAACTATCACTAAAATTCCTTAATTTTGACTATGAGAATCTCAAAGCTATTCTGCAAAATAAATTCTCTAAATTTAAAAATAATTTTGACACATCTAAATCGAATTTGACAACTGCGACTCCACACGTGATACCTAACCACGTGAATCTTTTTAGAGCCGGAGGCGCGCAGGGGGGGCAGCCTCGACGTGTTTTATATGGATTTTTCACTTTTTGTGTGGAAAATAAGAAAAAATATTACCTACATGTAGAGTGTTAGAGGTTTAAGGATTTTATAAAGGGTGTCGAAATTTTCATTATTTTTGCGATTAGACACACCGTTTTCGAGATATAAGCAAAAGAAAAAAAAAATATTCGGTACTGTTTTTTCATCTGAAGTCGAGGTGTTGGTGTGAATTTTAGTTCATGACAACCAATTTTATTCCACATGTTTTTAGTCGCGATTAAAAATAGTCATATTTAGTTAGAAAATCTAAATTTTAGGTTAAAAACGTCAAATTCAGAATAGCAAAATTGCCATTTTCACTAAACTAATATCTCAGTGCCATCTTAGTGCTGTCAAACTAAAATATAGTTAAGTTGGGTCACTTTAGTCTATTTCAGAATGGGAAATCGTCGTTTGACAGGAATAAAACAAAATTTTGGTGATTTTTAGTCTAGTTTAGAGGCATTTGTGACAAGAGATTCTCTTGTCACAAACTAAAAATCACCAAAATTTTGTTTTATTCCTGTCAAACGACGATTGCCCATTCTGAAATAGACTAAAGTGATTTTTAGTTTAGTTTAGAGGCATTTGTGACAAGAGAATGATGTGGAATAAAATTGGTTGTCATGAACTAAAATTCACACCAACACCTCGACTTCAGATGAAAAAACAGTACTGATTTTTTTTTTTTTCTTTTGCTTATATCTCGAAAACGGTGTGTCCAATCGCAAAAATAATTAAAATTTTGACACCCTTTATAAAATCCTTAAACCCCTAACACTCTACATGTAGGTAAAATTTTTTCTTATTTTCCACACAAAAAGTGAAAAATCCATATAAAACACGTCGAGGCTGCCCCCCCTGCGCGCCTCCGTCTCTAAAAAGATTCACGTGGTTAGGTATCACGTGTGGAGTCGCGGTTGTCAAATTCGATTTAGATGTGTCAAAATTATTTTTAAATTTAGAGAATTTATTTTGCAGAATAGCTTTGAGATTCTCATAGTCAAAAATAAGGAATTTTAGTGATAGTTTAGTTAGTTTAGTTCGGTGTACAAGAGAATCGGCACCCATGTCTAACTAAATCTGACTATTTTTAATCGCGATTAAAAAGGTGCGGAATAAAATTAGTTATCTTGAACTAAAATTCACACCAACACCTCGCTTCAGGTGCAAAAAACAGTACTGTATCTTTTTTTTTTCTTTTGCATATATCTCGAAAATGGTGCGTCCAATCGCAAAAATAATGAAAATTTCGATCCCCTTTATAAAACCCTTAAACCCCTGACACTCTACATGTAGGTAATATTTTTTCTTATTTTCCTTACAAAAAGTAAAAATTCTATATAAAACGTCAAGGCTGCCCCCTGTGCGCCTCCAGCTCTAAAAAAAATTCACGGGGTAGGGCAAACAAGTACCACGTGGACTCGCGATTGTCAAATATAATTTTAGTGTGTCAAAATATATTTAAATTTAATTTAGAAAATTTTTGTTGCAGAATAGCTTCAAGATTTTCATAGCCAAAAGTAAGGAATTTTAGTGATAGTTTAGTAAGTTTAGTTCGGTATACAAGAGAATCGGCACCATATTGCCATCTTAGTGCTGTCAAAATAAAATATATTCTATAATTATTTCACGATGGGAAATTTTCGCAGCCGCCATCTTAGATTTACGTTTTGACATCAAAATCTGCTTTAGAATCCTCAAAAACTATGAAAAAGACACCTATGACGAAAAATCTGAATATTGTCACAGCCGCCATCTTGGATTTATATTTTGACCTCACTATCAGCTTTAGCATCCTCGAAAACTATGAAAACGATACCCATGACGAAATATTTTTAAATGTTCGCAGCCGTCATCTTGGATCTTTATTTTGACTTAAAGTAGTCTTCAATAGCGTTAAAGAACTTCGTTCCAAAAATACTTCACTTATTGCTACAACAGCATATCGGTGACGCGAACCCATAACTTTTTCCCCTACCAAAAATCATTCAAAACTATGAAATCTAAAGTCAAAATATAACTAGTGAACTCAGCAGGCAGATGTTGTCCTGCGACAACAGCGCCACGCGAGTCCAACTATAGTTATGAACCACCCAAGTTACACAAAAAGAATTAAAAAAAAAAACATCTAAATCAGTCAAGCCGTTTAGGATAAGAAGAATTACGAACACACGTACACCGGTATTTTATTTATTGCCAGGCATGCAAAATTTTAATGTTCTTCAAAAACAAGCAAAGTACTTTAAAATAAAATGCGGATCAAAATGTGGTAGTCGACGTACAATTTCTGGAATATGTTAACATCGGACACGTACGTGCGTGTGTGCGTGCTGCGACGCAAAGTGATACGTCCTCACGCTGGGAAGGCCCGTTCGCTACTGACGGAATAGATTTTCCGCGATCGTTTATATAGTTCACTTTGCCATTTATTTACGTAATGAAGTAATTGTTTATTTATAAAATAAAATTTAGACTCTATTAAACAATTAACTTAAAATTAATATATAATTTTTAAAATTTCTTAAAAGTGTTTCTAAGTATTAGAAAAAAATATTTATTTGGCTTGAAGTTTTGAGAAAGTTACGTTATTTCAACATTTTTTTTCTGCTATATTTTGTATGAAAGTTGAAAAAAGTGGTTCCCCTATGTACAAGTAGACCATATAATGATGTTGAAGATATTTTTTAATTTTCAACATCAAAAGCAGTTTCTTCTAACGAAACGATCAAACGTCAGTCTCGCGTCATTTTTTGGAAAACTTGTTGCGAATTTTAGTGATTTCCCACGAATCCTTAATTTATTTCAAAAATCCCTTTCCCCTATGTACAAGACGAAGAATTGGACTTTTCAAATCACAAATAATTTTGTTTAAATTCTCGTCCCCTTTCTCACAACGAATAAACAAAATTGATCAAAATCAGTGATTTCGTGCGGTGCGGCGGCACGGAGCCTTAACGTCACGTAAAGTCGTATCTGTGAATAAATTTTCGCATGCACTTTCATCTTTAGTGAGATTTTTGTGTGTTGAAGTTATTTCTTCCAGTTCCCAAAATCGTTTGAGTTCTGAATCTAATGTTTTCGTGAAATTACAATGACTTAGGTTAACGCGTGAAACCTTTTTATGTACAGTTCCCGATATGATCCAACCAAGTTGTGTGTTTTGTAAGTATGGACCATTCGACAACCGTATCAGACCTTCACTAAGCAGGTCCCAGAACTTATCTGCCCCTAACAATAAATTAATATCGCCAGACAGATAGAATTCTGGATCGGCAAGTTGAACATTGCCTGGTATTTCTATGTGATAATTACCTCCTAGTGATGGTAATTGTGCCGTAATACGAGGCAAAACTAAACAACTAAAGTGCGTGTTATATGTGTTCGTTTTGGATCGCAACTGAATACGACAAGATTGCGTGGATTGGGAAATAGTGTTACCTACCCCTATTACTTGAACAGTGGACTGTATCAATGGAAGATTAAGTTTTTTACAAAGCGATTCAGATATGAAGCAATGTTGGCTCCCATTATCGAGGAGAGCTCGCGTTGTGTGATAGTTATGATGTTTGTCCGCTATTTCCACTAATGCGGTCGATAATAATACCGGATTTAAAAAACATTGTGCTTTGGTATTATTATCTTCCTTGTATATTGTGTGCGATTTGTGAGAAGTGGTGAGCGGCATCTGTATGTGTGAAGCACTCGTATCATTTGATTCAGACTGTGGCACTCTTTGCGTGATTTGAGCAACAGCTGATGATGTACGAGCATCTACAACACCATCCTCAATGTAGACCACCCGCGGTCTGGGTGGAGACATCGAAACGTATGTATCGGTGGTCCGACAGTGTCTCCACCTCCGTCACAACACGCCAACCATGGACCTGGTGTAGGGCAGCGGGGCTAGCAAACGACACGTCTATTATCGACCCACCTCTCTGTCTCACGCACGTATAGGTCGAGCCCCTATTTAAAACGGCCAGGCCCGTCGTGATAGCCCACTGTTCCAACACTTCACCTCTGGAATCGGTCACCGGTGAACCCCAAGCCGCAGACTTGGCGTTGAGATCACCGAGAAGCAACGTGGGGCGGGGGTGATACTGGCCCACGACGGCTCCCAACTCCACAAGGAAACTTTCGAAGTTGGCGAGACTCCTGTTGGGCGAGAAGTATGCTCCGATAGTGACTATGCCGTCCACGAGGGCGGCAACCCAGCCATGACCTCGGGACGCATTTACAAGAGTCCCGCCGATGATGGCCACTAGACCGTCAAGGTCTCCCACTCAATTATCTCGGGCGGGGACGAAATACGGCTCAGTGACCACCGCCACATGGATCGACCACTCAGCCATGCTCAGGAGCAAAAGATCCTGAGCTCTGGTAGCGTGGTTGATGTTAGCCTGGAGGAAATGGAATTGTGCCATCACTGGCATTCCATTTCCCCGGCATCTCCTCCTTCCCTAAGCCGGGAGTCGACCGGCTGGGTGTTAGTCTGGAGGGGGGGTGCAGTTTCCCCGACAGCCTTAGTCCACCTTTTGCTGCGCTTTTTGGGCGCGCCACAAGCTTTCCCGCCTATTCTGTGCCCAGCGGACTTCCCTGCAGTTGCACAAAGACTGCAGTTTGGTTCCACTGAGCACTGGGCCGCCTTATGGCCAGGCTGACTGCAGCGATAGCAGAGCTCGCTGCGGTCTGTGTCAGCAGTGCATTGTGCCCGGACATGCCCCTTTTCCAGGCAGCGGTAGCACTGCATGACCCTAGGTGGCAGGAGCCTTACGCTTGCTGACACCCATCCTACCAGTAGGCGTCTCCCATCGGTGACCAGTTTCGCTGCCGCTACTGGACAACGCACCCAAATCGTACCCAGCCCGTCAGTGCCAAAGCTGATTTCACCCGCCTTCACACTTTCAGGCGGGCATCCGCCACTTTGGGCTATGGCTGCCACTACCTCCTCTGAGGTTACCGAGTCGTCCAGCCCACTAACGCGCACTTCAGCCGTTTTAATGGGCCTTGCAACCCGGGCTACTTCCGGATCAAGGACATCCCGCAGCTTGGCAGCGAGAGCGTCTGCCCTCTCGTCACTACAGGTGCCCGACAGTTCAAACATTTTAGCACCCGTGGCTGCCGTTTTAAATCGAAAGCCAGCTGGGGTACCAAAATCGCTGAAAGACAGCTTCTTTCTTGCCTCCGCCAGAACCACCGCATATTTTATGCCCTTTTTTTCAGCTTCGGGCTATAGAGTGACTACAACAGCCGCCGAGCGAGGGACGCGTATCTTGGGCGTTTTTTGGCCAGCCATAGCGGCCCGTCCGGTCGATTCCGGCGCGATCTTGCCCTTACCACGCTTCCTTCTTTTCTTTTTACGGCCGACGGCCGTCGTCCAGGCGTTGGAACCGGCCAGAGGTGTAGCGGCAGGTCGCGTGTCCACGGACTTTTGGGTCCCCTTTGCGGGCGTTTTAGCCCCCTCCACTGGGTTTTTGGCCACCTCAGCAGGCTTTTTATTCCCCACGGGTTTCTTGGCCTCTTGCGTGGGGCCTGGCTGTGACTGTTCCAGTCGCCGTTTGTCCGCCGCAAGTGGGGGCCCGAGGATTTCAGCCGGGGGGAGACGCATCTTCATGGCCTCCAGTCGGGCATTCACCATGCCCCCACACTGCTGCATGCATATTCGGGCCACTCTTTGAATGTCGTAGTCTGACAGGGCGGGTGCAGGCGGTGGAGCAGGTGCAGGGGCCAATGAAGGCACAGCGGAAGGGGGGCCAGTTAATGCGGGAGCTGCCTGTTGCTGCCAGTCACTCCTCTGAGCGACAAACTCCCGCTTGAGGTCCTCCAGCTCGGATCGAAGACGGCTGTTCTCCTCCCACAACTTTGCCGTTTCCTCCGAGGTCGAGCGATTAAGGAGGACTTCCACCGCCTCCTTAATCCCATCTGCTGCCTCTTTTAGAGCTCGCGTGAACGTGCCCTTCAAGTTGCCAGACTTGGTGGCGACCTTCAGGACCACGTCCACGCTGTCCATTACTTGGCGGCTTAGGGCCGCCGCCGGCAGATCCTCGGCAGCGGTCAAGCGAGCCGACCGCCGCTCTCTGGCTTGACTGGCCATTTCAGCCACCTCGTCAAGAGCCACTGCCCGTCTCTCCTCTCTCCGAGCGAAGTTGATTTCCCCCTTTGTGCTGACCAACGAGGTGGAATTTTTGGTAGGAGCGCCCTCCACTTGCTTGGTCCCCGAATCACTTCCTCCGCTGGGTGCCGGCGTATCGGGGTGCTTGAGGAAGCACCCCAGAGAATCGCGCGACATCGAAGAAGCTGACGCTCCACCAATTGCACGACCTCGCCCTCTAATGCCTGTCAGCACTTTGGCGGCTGGAAGGTTCTCCTCGCTAGAAGAGAGGCCTGTTAACCCTGCGCGTTTCTCTTCTTTACGTGCGCGCCTTCTCCAAAATTTGGAATGACGCCCAGCCATCTCCTCTTCAGTCGGTGAGCGCTTTGAGCTTACGCTCGCCACGGTCGCCACACTCATTCTTTCAGATGCGGTATCAGAATCTGACACCGCACCCACTCCCATCTGCTCGACCAACACGATCGGCAATTCTTTTATTTTTTTTTGTTTGTTTTTATTTATTGTATCCATAGTAATCCCACGAGTAGATATAGGTAACAAAATGTCCACCGGGCAGAGCCTAGATGCCGGGTAAGCCTACATGCTGCAGAGTGCGGCAGGTGCTCTACAGGGGAAGCGCTCACGACTGGACTCCCTCCAGCCATTCATCCTCTCACCGCGCTTCAAAGCTTAGGATTGGGTGGTTTTTTATCTTAGAGGTAGCCTTCCTCTGGGCCAGGCAATTAAGCCAAGCCCCCGGCGGCGGCATTAAACATGCCTCTGTTCGCTGTCCGGCCAACCCGACTCAGCGAACTCACCGAAATATCGAAGACTACTCCTCAAGGGGAGAAACAGGCACCGCTATGGTGTGCCTACACCGCAGCGGCATGGTCACGTCTTCTGTCGATCGACTATCATCGATCGATCAGGAGCGACCCCGTCCCGGTATCTCTCTTGGTCTGGTCTCTCACTTGGACCTTTCCGGCATGAGTAACTCTACCGGCAAAGCCCCAAGATCATTGAGACGCACAAACCCCACCACGACAACAACGTGGAGACACCTTCGGTGGGGAATCTAACCTAACCTAACTTTTTTTTTTATATTTTGTACAATTACTCAATCACAACAATACATATATGCTGTTCATCATTGAGGAGTTCCATGTGACCTTCAAAACCCAAGACCAGTATCACTGTTAGGTTAGGTTATGTTTGGTCAGGATAAGTAAGGTTAGGTTAGCCTTCTTTTTTTTTTTTTTATCGGGGTTGAAATCCTCATGAATGTCCTCTGCCCTGGGGTGGGCAAAGGGGTCTGTCAGACTCTTACTGACTAAAACCACCCCGGTGTTCCCTCTCACACTTGTGTCGGGGGCTGCGGGTGCAAATGCGACTTCCGCTGCCCCGGACTGGTGACGACCCGCGCTCTGCAGGCCCCGATCCGTAGGGGGAGTGAAACTCCCCTAATAACGTCTTATAGAGGCGCGCGTGGAACAATACGCGCCGCCATCTCGGGTCCTGTATGATGGGGGGCGACGGATATCCCCGAGTCCGCCACCCCATGGACTCATTTAGGGGGGCTGGAAGAGGGCATTATCTGCCCTCCGCCGACGCCCATTGCGCCTGCTGCGGGACGGGAGAGTACTGGTGATCTCCCTTTCCCTTTCCGCAGCCTCCTTCTGCGAGATAACTGTTTCGCAGAAGGATCAACGACGACTCAATCACGACTATGCCGCAACGGAGTCTTTACTTACCTACATTGCCTAATAAGCACACACTAATCTCCATGCTTTCACGAATACTTCTATCCTTGCATCCATATACACTCGTACATACAAATCCCTCATTCACTTACACACCAACACCACATCACCTACTTATCCTTACTCTTATACAAATACCTACACACCTACATTCACACTCATTCACCCTCACCCTCGCACTCTCACTAACACTAAATTATAACTTGTTTCCCTTCTGAACGTAAATCGACACAGTCCACTCATACATATATCAATTGGAACCTCATTGTGATACACTGTCTCTTAAGATACAGGATACCCTAGTTTAAGAGACAGAGTTCAATCTATTGTGTACAGATTTCTGCAACATCCAAATGTTTTATGTCTATGTTCTCTACCATAAATTAAAAATTGTAAACCTATAGTGCGATTTTCTGTATATGTTTTTTGGGAAATAAAGAAATTACTTACTTACCGCGTCCCAGGACTCCGGTCAAGCGAGCCGACCGCCGCTCTCTGGCCTGACTGGCCATTTCAGCCACCTCGTCAAGAGCCACTGCCCGTCTCTCCTCTCTCCGTGCGAAGTTGATTTCCCCCTTTGTGCTGACCAACGAGGTGGAATTTTTGGTAGGAGCGCCCTCCACTTGCTTGGTCCCCGAATCACTTCCTCCGCTGGGTGCCGGCGTATCGGGGTGCTTGAGGAAGCGCCCCAGAGAGTCGCGCGACATCGAAGGAGCTGACGCTCCACCAATTGCACGACCTCGCCCTCTAATGCCTGTCGGCACTTTGGCGGCTGGAAGGTTCTCCTCGCTAGAAGAGAGGCCTGTTAACCCTGCGCGTTTCTCTTCTTTACGTGCACGCCTTCTCCAAAATTTGGAATTCAATATCTGGAGACAATCATCACGTCATACACGCAGAACATCCACCGCTCATACAGGAAAGCGATCCCAAAACTGGGGTCGCCCAAACACGACGCAAAGCCCCCATGGTGGACTCCTTCTCTAGACAGTCTCAAAAAAGACGCTATGACGAAGAAGAGAAGGATCCGGAACGCAGCCGCAAGTCGGAGACACTTCACTATCCAAGAATACGTCCTGGCTAAAGCTGCGTACACCACAGCAGCGACGGAAGCAGCCACAGCAAACTGGAAGGAGTTTTGCTCGAAGCAGGACCGAGAGAGCATGTGGGATGGCATCTACAGGGTGCTAAGGAAGACAGCTAGAAGACAGGACGATGCACTCCTGAGAAATACCGCAGGCGAGACGCTCAGTCCAGAGCAATCCGCGGATCTTCTGGCAAAAACCTTCTACCCCGACGACTCAACGGATGCCGAGCAGCCATACCACACAGTTCTGAGGAGGCTAGCGGAGGAGAAGAATCCCCAAGGTCTGTCTGCCAACGATCCACCTTTTACGACCGCGGAGCTGGAAATGGTTCTCCAGAACCAGAATCCGAAAAAAGCCCCCGGTCCCGACGGATTAACAGCAGACATTTGCACAGCGGCAATAAAATGCGACAGGGAAGTGTTTTTAGCGATAGCCAACAGGTGCTTGTCGCTGTCGTACTTCCCGAAGCAGTGGAAGGTCGCCCACGTGTGCATTCTCCGCAAGCCAGGAAAGGACGACTACACCAGCCCAAAGTCGTACAGGCCAATAGGTCTGCTCTCGGTCCTAGGAAAGATCGTCGAGAAGCTCCTAGTAGGCAGACTGCAGCACCACTTCCTCCCAACACTACACACAAACCAATACGGGTTCATGCCGCAACGTGGAACCGAGGACGCCCTCTATGACCTAATGGGATACGTACGTGCCGAAATCAAAGCCTAAAAAATCGTGCTTTTGATATCATTGGACATAGTCGAAGGGGGCCTTCGACAACGCGTGGTGGCCGGCACTCAAAAGACAGATGGTAGTCAAGAACTGTCCCAAAAATATCTACGCATTTGTCACCTCATACCTGGAAGACCGGAACATCAGGGTCAACTACGCCAGAGCGACTAGCGAGAAGGGTACCACGAAAGGATGCGTCCAGGGCTCAATTGCCGGACCGACATTTTGGAACCTTATCCTAGACTCACTCCTACACAAGATGGCTAGTATGGGGGTATACTGCCAGGCCTTCGCAGACGACGTTGTCCTAGTCTTCTCGGACTTTACGACCGGTCCCCTGCAGCAATCAGCCAACGACACTCTAGACATAGTATCGGAATGGGGCATCAAAAACAAGCTACGTTTCGCCGCGCACAAGACCAACGCGATGGTGTTAACGAGGAAGCTTAAGTACGACATTCCGGTACTGCACATGTCGGGCACGCGGCTGAATCTAGTCGAAGAGGTCAAGCTGCTAGGTCTCATAATAGACTCTAAACTCACCTTCAATGCGCACGTGTCTGCGACCTGTAAAAAGGCAGCAGACATCTATAAGCAGCTGGCATGTGCGGCAAAGGTGACTTGGGGTCTTAACAGAGAGATAATTAGGACAATATACGTGTCGGTGATAGAGCCTATCGTGATGTATGCTGCGAGTGCGTGGGCCCCCGCAGCCGAGAAATTGATGACAAGAAATCAGTTTGACTCACTGCAGAGAGGATTCACGCAGAAGATCTGCAAAGCATACCGCACGGTGTCTCTGACATCGGCACTTATCCTGTCAGGCCAAATCCCCCTAGATCTCCGGGTAATCGAGGCCGTCTGTCACTCACCACCTGGCTCTCCAAATCAAGAGATGTGTTCGAGAAATCAGAGAGGAGGGCAGAGAAGTGAAGCTCTTTTGGCTCAAAGCCCACGTGGGAACCGCCGGGAATGAGAGAGCGGACGAGCTGGCCAAGGAGGCGGCTCTAACAACAGAGACAGCAGACTACAACAAGGACCCGTATCGTTCGTGAGGAGGAAGATACGGGAGGGGACTATAAAAAAGTGGCAAGCACGATACGAGTCCTCGAGTACAGGAGCGGTCACAAAAGTGTTCTTCCCAGATGTCCTAGCGGCAAAAAGGACACTCAGAGATGCAGTTCTCACACCGGTCCATGTACAAGTCCTAACGGGCCACGGAGGATTCTCAGCGTATCTCCACCGCTTCCATCTCAAAGATAGTCCCTCGTGCGTCTGTGACCCCAGTTGCGAAGAAACAGTCTGGCACTTGCTCTTCGAGTGCCCAAGGTTCTGTCACGACAGAATGGAGCTGGAAGTAAAGATTGGAATCCAGCTAAGCCAGTCCACAGTCCACACCATCATGGAGAGACCGGCTACCAGAACACCATTCTTGGCATTCGCGAGCAAAGTCGCCATAGTCGCAGCAGAACCAAACAAAACGGACGCAACCTTGCGAAGTCGAAACCGACTACCACTTAGGACCACATCAACAACCACAACAATCACCGCACAAACAACAACAACACAAAGCACAACACGTACACCACTCACCATAACACAAGTCACACACACAAACACCAACCAACAGTCAGTATCAGCGGTAGCAGCAATAGTAGCAGCAGAAGCCAGCCTACAACCAGCCCCTAGCACCATGCCCATCACCCAATTCCTGTCATGCGGAGGAGATGGAGTCCCAGGCGTCAGACTGCGAAGCGTCGCCCTCTTCATGAACAGGGAAGGAGAAAAGTTAGGCGTAAGCTTCTGCATAGGCTGGAGCCGACCTGCAGCCCGCATACCTATATCGCCAGGCCTTGCCGCCTTGATCAACGGAAGCACCACCAAAACGAGCATAAAAGGCAGCAAGTTTGCTGCACTGCCTCAAGTGGAAATAGCCACTCACCGATGCCGTCTATTGCGATCCAAAGGAAAGACGATCGCACTATTCGAGTGGGGATTTAATTTTAGTTTTTCCGAGGTAGCCGCGCGTGTGAGGTGTCAAAACACGCATCTGCGCGCGGGCTAATGGAATACGGAGTAATTAGAGGTAGGTGGCGAACAATATTTTGAATTTATAGTGAAAAAACGTGAAAAAAAGGTGATTATAGAATTTTTTGTTCTACCAACCAACGAGACAGATCACGAAACGCGGTCCAGCTGCGTCGAAAACCGCTTCAAAATCCGTCTCCTAAGTACAAAGTTATTGTAGCTAGTTAGGTTAGATTAGGCTAACCTAACCTAACCTTACCTATCCTGACCAAACATAACCTAACCTAACAGTGATACTGGTCTTGGGTTTTGAAGGTCACATGGAACTCCTCAATGATGAACAGCATATATGTATTGTTGTGATTGAGTAATTGTACAAAATATTAAAAAAAAAAGTTACGTTAGGTTAGGTTAGGTTAAACTAACCTAACTAGCTAAAATTTTAGTTTTTCCGAGGTAGCCGCGCGTGTGAGGTGTCAAAACACGCATCTGCGCGCGGGCTAATGGAATACGGAGTAATTAGAGGTAGATGGCGAACAATATTTTGAATTTATAGTGAAAAAACGTGAAAAAAAGGTGATTATAGAATTTTTTGTTCTACCAACCAACGAGACAGATCACGAAACGCGGTCCAGCTGCGTCGAAAACCGCTTCAAAATCCGTCTCCTAAGTACCAAGTTATTGTAGCTAGTTAGGTTAGGTTAGATTAGGCTAACCTAACCTAACCTTACCTATCCTGACCAAACATAACCTAACCTAACAGTGATACTGGTCTTGGGTTTTGAAGGTCACATGGAACTCCTCAATGATGAACAGCATATATGTATTGTTGTGATTGAGTAATTGTACAAAATATAAAAAAAAAGTTAGGTTAGGTTAGGTTAGGTTAGACTAACCTAACCTAACCTAACTAGCTAAAATTTTAGTTTTTCCGAGGTAGCCGCGCGTGTGAGGTGTCAAAACACGCATCTGCGCGCGGGCTAATGGAATACGGAGTAATTAGAGGTAGGTGGCGAACAATATTTTGAATTTATAGTGAAAAACGTGAAAAAAAGGTGATTATAGAATTTTTTGTTCTACCAACCAACGAGACAGATCACGAAACGCGGTCCAGCTGCGTCGAAAACCGCTTCAAAATCCGTCTCCTAAGTACAAAGTTATTGTAGCTAGTTAGGTTAGGTTAGATTAGGCTAACCTATCCTGACCAAACATAACCTAACCTAACAGTGATACTGGTCTTGGGTTTTGAAGGTCACATGGAACTCCTCAATGATGAACAGCATATATGTATTGTTGTGATTGAGTAATTGTACAAAAAAAAAAAAAAAAAAGTTAGGTTAGGTTAGGTTAGACTAACCTAACCTAACCTAACTAGCTAAAATTTTAGTTTTTCCGAGGTAGCCGCGCGTGTGAGGTGTCAAAACACGCATCTGCGCGCGGGCTAATGGAATACAGAGTAATTAGAGGTAGGTGGCGAACAATATTTTGAATTTATAGTGAAAAAACGTGAAAAAAAGGTGATTATAGAATTTTTTGTTCTACCAACCAACGAGACAGATCACGAAACGCGGTCCAGCTGCGTCGAAAACCGCTTCAAAATCCGTCTCCTAAGTACAAAGTTATTGTAGCTAGTTAGGTTAGGTTAGATTAGGCTAACCTAACCTCTCGGGAGGAGGCACGGTTCCCTGTCGTTTCGGGCGACGCAGGTGCTCTCGGGGCATGGCTGCTTCGGGAAGTACCTGTGTCGCATAAACAGGGAGCCGGACGCTCGGTGCCATCACTGCACCCACTGTCGGGAGGACACGGTGCAGCATACACTAGCAGAGTGTACCGCATGGGAGGAGCCGCGCCGTGCCCTCGTATCTGAAGTCGGAACCGACCTGGCGCTGCCGGCTGTCGCTCGTTCGATGGTCGGGAGCGCCGAGTCGTGGGATGCGGTGATCTCCTTCTGTGAAACCGTAGTTTCGCAGAAGGAGGCTGCGGAAAGGGAGAGGGAGATTGAGACCACTCTCCTGATCCGTAGCAGGCGGACTGGGCGTCGGCGGAGGGCGGACAACGCCCTCTTCCAGCCCCCGTAAACAGATCCGGAGGGACGGCGGACTCGGGGACGTCCGCCGCCCCCCATCCAGCAGGACCCGAGGTGGCGGCGCGTAGTGTTCCACGCGCGCCCCTATTTAACGTCGTGGGGGGAGTCTCACCTCACTCCCCCCGCGGGCATGAAGTGGCCGGCAAAAGCGGGGCCGGCACCAGTCGGGGATCATGGAAGGCGCACTAGATCTCATGATCCCCGGTCCAAGTGTGGGAAGGGAACACCGGGGTGGTTTTTAGTCAGTAGGAGTCTGACAGACCCCTTCGTCTGCCCCAAGGCGGAGGACATCCATGAGGATTTTCCACCTCGGAACAAAAAAAAAAAAAAAAAAAAGGCTAACCTAACCTAACCTAACCTAACTTTTTTTTTTATATTTTGTACAATTACTCAATCACAACAATACATATATGCTGTTCATCATTGAGGAGTTCCATGTGACCTTCAAAACCCAAGACCAGTATCACTGTTAGGTTAGGTTATGTTTGGTCAGGATAGGTAAGGTTAGGTTAGGTTAGCCTAATCTAACCTAACCTAACTAGCTACAATAACTTTGTACTTAGGAGACGGATTTTGAAGCGGTTTTCGACGCAGCTGGACCGCGTTTCGTGATCTGTCTCGTTGGTTGGTAGAACAAAAAATTCTATAATCACCTTTTTTTCACGTTTTTTCACTATAAATTCAAAATATTGTTCGCCACCTACCTCTAATTACTCCGTATTCCATTAGCCCGCGCGCAGATGCGTGTTTTGACACCTCACACGCGCGGCTACCTCGGAAAAACTAAAATTTTAGCTAGTTAGGTTAGTTTAACCTAACCTAACCTAACGTAACTTTTTTTTTTAATATTTTACACAATTACTCAATCACAACAATACATATATGCTGTTCATCATTGAGGAGTTCCATGTGACCTTCAAAACCCAAGACCAGTATCACTGTTAGGTTAGGTTATGTTTGGTCAGGATAGGTAAGGTTAGGTTAGGTTAGCCTAATCTAACCTAACCTAACTAGCTACAATAACTTTGTACTTAGGAGACGGATTTCGAAGCGGTTTTCGACGCAGCTGGACCGCGTTTCGTGATCTGTCTCGTTGGTTGGTAGAACAAAAAATTCTATAATCACCTTTTTTTCACGTTTTTTCACTATAAATTCAAAATATTGTTCGCCACCTACCTCTAATTACTCCGTATTCCATTAGCCCGCGCGCAGATGCGTGTTTTGACACCTCACACGCGCGGCTACCTCGGAAAAACTAAAATTTTAGCTAGTTAGGTTAGGTTAGTCTAACCTAACCTAACCTAACTTTTTTTTTTATATTTTGTACAATTACTCAATCACAACAATACATATATGCTGTTCATCATTGAGGAGTTCCATGTGACCTTCAAAACCCAAGACCAGTATCACTGTTAGGTTAGGTTATGTTTGGTCAGGATAGGTAAGGTTAGGTTAGGTTAGCCTAATCTAACCTAACCTAACTAGCTACAATAACTTTGTACTTAGGAGATGGATTTTGAAGCGGTTTTCGACGCAGCTGGACCGCGTTTCGTGATCTGTCTCGTTGGTTGGTAGAACAAAAAATTCTATAATCACCTTTTTTTCACGTTTTTTCACTATAAATTCAAAATATTGATCGCCACCTACCTCTAATTACTCCGTATTCCATTAGCCCGCGCGCAGATGCGTGTTTTGACACCTCACACGCGCGGCTACCTCGGAAAAACTAAAATTTTAGCTAGTTAGGTTAGGTTAGGTTAGTCTAACCTAACCTAACCTAACCTAACTTTTTTTTTTATATTTTGTACAATTACTCAATCACAACAATACATATATGCTGTTCATCATTGAGGAGTTCCATGTGACCTTCAAAACCCAAGACCAGTATCACTGTTAGGTTAGGTTATGTACGAGTCATGTATCGTACATGGCACGCGCGCATTGCATACATCAGCACTTTTCCGTCACCTTGCACAAATTATAGTGCAACGCGACAGTACACAATCAGCGTTCATAATAAGCTGTACTCATTCACACAACATTCATATAGCATTAGTTACGTGGTAGTTAAATATATTCAATAAACCATCATCTTTGGCTATCCGTAACTTATCATTCAAGCTATCACCCAAGGTGTGTGCGACCCATTCAGCAGCGCATACATCTTTTTGGTCCTTCGAGCCTCAAGATTATAAGTGTTCCGCGTTCTTTGTGTGGTGGCGATTCGGTTGGACTGGCCGATCAGAAGCAGCATCTCACCAGCTCGACAGAGGAAGCACCTGGACAGAGGAAAGGACCGCGGAGATCATTGCACCAGCAGCAGCAGATACAAGAGATCACCGAAGCACATAAGCAGTATCGTCAGAAACATATTTGGTGACTAATTAATTAACTAATTTTTCCATCATGGAGGGAGTTATTCAAACTCAATATCAAGTTATGGAGGCAATGCATAAACTTCTGATCAATTTCAAAAAAGAAGGAGCAAGCCGTAAGACTCCCGACAGTGTGCAGAAGAAAATAGACTTTCTTGACAAGTATTGGGCAGAATTTCAAAATAACCACGAGAAGATTCGCGAGCGCGAAGATTCTTCTCATCTGTACTTTGTGCAAGATTCCTATGAGCAGACAACACAATTTTACAGAAGCACTAGGGAATACTTTGTCAAGTATTTAAGTCAGGAACAAAAACCAGCTTCACCAATAATCAAGCCGTCAGCCTTTACATTCGAGCTGGCACCGTCGACCTCGCAGTCATTGGAGCCAAAACTCCTTCAAGATCAAGGTGCAGGTGGAGCTGAACGCGGTAACCAATCAACCCTTTCAATAAAGGTGCCGGAAATTGCTGAAATCGCGAGCAACAGCAAAACAGAGGAGATGCTACGCAAACAAAGGAGCAATATCAAAGCGTTCCAAAGAACCGCTTCAAACATCAACGTGGACCTCCTCAAAGACAATTGGCAGTTTGAAGACGCCTTGAAGGTATTAGAGTCAAGGTGGAAAGCAGTTGATTCACTTTATTGGGACCTTGACAGTTTGCCGAATGAAGCCGACGTGCAATATGAGATGTCTTACAATACGTGCGAACTCGTTTACAACCAAATGAAAGCAACCATCAACTCTAAAATGTGGTCAGTTACTCACCGAGAAAGGTCGACACCGAAGATCGAAATTCCTGCCTTTAGTGGTAGCTACGAACACTGGACAGCATTCAAAGATTTATTTGTTGAGACCATCCATTCTAGTCCATCTCTTTCTAACGCACAGAGAATGCAGTTTCTCAAAAGCAAAGTGAAAGGTGAAGCCGAGAAACTCATTCAGCATTTATCAATCAGCTCGGAAAATTATGAGACTGCATGGGAGATTCTCAACCGCAGATACAACAACAGTAAGCTGATCTTCACGTCGCATCTTAACTCATTGCTCGGTGTTCCTATCACTCAACATTTATCAGCAGCATCAGTTAAAAAACTCCACGATACGACGAAAGAATGCATCAATGCGATCAAGAACCTTGGTGTAAACACGTCATCGTGGGACCCAATATTGGTACACTTGCTTTCACAAAAGTTGGATACGGTGACTCATAACGACTACCTAGAGTCACTGGCAGAGCCGCGTGAGCTACCCAACATAGCAGATTTTCTGGATTTTCTAGAAGGAAAATTTACATCATGGGAATCGTCTCGTCGTAGGCCAGAAACAGCAAAAACATCTCAGTCGGAGCCTTCACAGACAAAC
This sequence comes from Agrochola lychnidis, assembly GCA_963680765.1. Classification (NCBI taxonomy): domain Eukaryota; kingdom Metazoa; phylum Arthropoda; class Insecta; order Lepidoptera; family Noctuidae; genus Agrochola; species Agrochola lychnidis. Next base: position 6,359,899 of record OY796868.1, on the reverse strand, counting down.
AAGAAATTTCATTCATATAAAGCATTCAGCGCAAATCAGAACAAATATAATAAGTATAAATCAAATTCATTGACAAAAGACAATGAAAGTGCAATAAACTGTCCACATTGCAATCAAGAGCACAAGTTGTTTTCGTGCAAAACATTTCTCGAATTACAACCTGACGCAAAACGGAAGGCAGTTGCGAAATACAATTTATGTAAAAACTGCCTAAACGTACATACGAATAGCAAGGAATGTTCGTCAAGAAAAACATGCCGCGTCTGCAACTCAGATCATAATACATTGCTTCACGACGCTTACGGCAAGGGGGCTGGACAGAAATCAAACAGCAATTCAGTTCAGCAAACAACAGCTGGCACTGATAGCAAGAAAACAGCAAGTGACAGCAGCAATCACGTGTCTCAAGAAGATTTATCAGAAACTCTGCTTACCACAGCATTGATCACGGTGCATGCATACGATGGGTCCCTGATAACTTTACGAGCGCTTCTTGATCAGGGTTCACAAACATACCTGATAACGGAAAAAGCAGCACAAAAACTAAGATTACCGCGTGGCCGCTGCAAAGGGGTCATATTCGGCGTCGGGGCGAAAGAAAATAATTGCAAAGGCGTCATACGAATCACGTGCAATGCCATTCACAGTGATTATACATTTGACACCGATGTTTTCATTATGCGCAACTTGATCAACAATTTGCCTAACAAATCATTCACAAAACCAAAATCATGGACATTTATAGAAAATATCACGATGGCTGATCCAGATTTTCATGAGAGTCGTCCTGTAGACATTTTACTCGGGGCTGAGATATACTCAAACATAATCCAAGAAGGCATCATCAGGCACGAAAAATCACAACCAGTCGCACAGCAAACACGTTTGGGCTGGATTTTATGTGGAAACGTGCAAACAACATTTCAATGTAACGTTGTGATGAATAACATTGAAGATATTCAACAATTTTGGACAGTAGAAGACATAGCAGAAAACGCGGGAATGTCGCAGGATGATCTGGATTGTTTGCAGCACTACAAAAATACAACAACTCGGGACGAAGAAGGTCGTTACATTGTTGAAATACCGTTCGAACCAAACTTTCAAGAAAAGCTAGGAGCAACGAAACCCATGGCTTTGGCACAATTCAGGCAGCTTGAGAGAAAATTTTGCAAACAGCCACAATTAGCAGAAGCATACAGAGAGTTCATTCATGAATATCAAGCATTGAACCATATGGTCGAGTGTACTAGTAACGTGACACCGACTTGCTATTTACCTCTTCATTGTGTTCAGCGCGCCGATTCCACAACTACGGCGTTAAGAGTAGTATTCAACGCGTCGGCGAAAACATCCACGGGCTATACTTTGAACGACCTCATGAAGCGTGGCCCGAATTTACAGCAAGATCTCATGTCATTGATCTTGCGATGGAGGCAATATCAGTTTGCGTATACGGCAGATATAGAAAAAATGTATCGACAGATAACTTGCAACACAGAACATCAAACCTATCAGAAGATACTATGGAGAAACTGTCCTGACCAACGTTTACGTGAATATCAGCTCACGACAGTCACTTACGGCATGAAAGCAGCGCCATTCTTAGCTATGATGACTTTGAAACAGTTGGCAGCTGATGAAGGCCACAAGTATCAGCACAGCAGGGCAGCACAAGCGTTGCAAGAAGAATTTTATATGGATGACCTTGTAAGTGGAAGCTTCACATTGTCGTCAGCCAAACAACTGCAAGGCGATTTGATCCAGTTACTACAGTCGGGAGGTTTCAACTTACGCAAATGGTCCGGCAACAACGAAGAATTACTTCAAAACGTCAGCAGAGCGTCGTCAAATCAACCGTCATTCGATTTCAAGCAAGCAGAATCAACAAAGACGCTCGGGCTGAAATGGAACCCCAATGAAGATATATTCTCGTTCGAGCTAAAAATAAGCAAAACAAAACCAACAGAAAAACATACGAAACGTTCATTACTATCAGATATTTCAAAGATATTTGATCCACTCGGTTGGTTGGCTCCGGTTACAACAAAATTAAAACTTTTATTCAAGCAAGTTTGGCTGTCCAACATTCAATGGGACGACCAGCTACCGGTTGAAATAAGCACCGAGTGGGAAAAAATTAAAGCAGAGCTACAAAACATCAGCCAGTTTAAAATTCAAAGATGGTATCAGATAGGAGAGCAAGACACAATTCAACTACACGGCTTCTGCGATGCATCAATAAAAGCATATGCATGTGTTGTGTATTGTAAATTTGACGCCAACATTACACTCGTCGCTGCAAAAACAAGACTTGTGCCAGAGAACAAAAAGCTCACTTTACCACGTCTAGAGCTGAGTGGGGCGCATTTACTTACGACACTGATGAGAAAAATACAGCAAGCCCTCAACGGACGCAAAATCAAAGTTTTTGGTTGGTGTGACTCCACTGCAGTTCTTGGTTGGATTCAAGGCAATGTCAATCGCTGGACACCATTCGTAGCGAACAGAGTCAAACAAATCAAAGACGTCATACCATCAAACAATTGGCATTACATAAAATCTGCTGACAACCCAGCTGATTGTGCCAGCCGTGGCATCACAACAGAGCAATTGAAGCAACATAATCAGTGGTGGAGCGGCCCGCAGTTTCTCCCTGGATTCGATGAGTCATCAGTAGCAGACACGTGCGTCTACGTCACGGATCAAGAGGAGCGAAAATCAAAACAAAGCAACGTCACAATTCGTCAACCTCAAAGCGATGATGTCATAGAATCCATACTACATAGAAACAGTAACTTGACACGCGCTGTGCGCGTGCTTACATGGGTGCTACGTATCACATGACGTCACAGCAAGCGATCTGCTTACTTGCACAAAAATGAATTAGAAACCGCTAAACATATGATTATAAAATATGTACAAAAAACGCAATTTTCGGAAGAAATTAGCAAGCTGCGAAAACAGGAGCAAGTACATAACAAAAGTAAAACTTTGTGCCTCAACCCATTTTTGGACAAGGATGGACTTTTGAGAGTGGGAGGCAGACTCAAGCATGCGGACATTGACGAAGATATGAAGCATCCACTGATCATACCACACAGCAGCCACGTTACTGACCTTATTATCGACCAAGCCCACCGCCGCACGTTTTATGCGGGGGCTCGGACGACGCTCGCGAGTATCAGACAAAACTACTGGATATTAGGCGGTAACAGAGCTGTAAAGAAGCGCTTACATGCATGCATTACGTGTAAGAAGCATAAAGCTGTCATACAAAAGCAAATGATGGGAGACTTACCTGAATCTCGAAGCAATCCTTCACGTCCCTTTCATCACACCGGCGTGGACTTCACTGGATACGTTGACGTAAAACTCAATAAAGGGAGAGGGGTCAAGACAAGTAAGGGATACATCGCAGTATTCGTGTGCATGGTGACCAAAGCTGTGCATCTCGAACTCGTATCAGACTTGAGCTCATCGGCATTTTTAGCTGCCCTAAAACGCATGTCTTCACGTCGGGGTAAACCACATCATATCTACAGCGACAATGGCACCAATTTTGTTGGGGCCAATAGAGCACTGCAGCAAGAAATGGCAGAACTGAGCAAGACATTCAGCGACGAGTTTTATACAGAGATCAATGAGTTGGGAATACAGTGGCATTTTAATGCCCCCGCCTGGCCAAGTGCAGGAGGGCTATGGGAAGCAGCGGTAAAAAGTCTGAAGCATCATCTTCGACGTGTTGTTGGCGAACAAAAACTCACGTTCGAGGAATACAGTACTTTACTGGCTCAACTCGAAGCATGTCTCAACAGTCGGCCGCTGTGCGCACTTACAGAGGACCCAGATGATTTGAATTATCTGACTCCTTCACACTTTTTGAGTAGCGGCCCCATACTGACAATCGTAGACACCGAACAAGATGAAAGGACAAGGTGGAAACGAACACAGAAAATTTTCGAAGATATTTGGAAGAGATGGCAATCCGAATATCTCGCGGTACTCTCAACAAGGAGTAAATGGAAGAGACCACACAAAAACGTTCGCGTCGATGACGTTGTCATCATTCATGAGCCTAACCTCCTCGCGGGAAGATGGGCTCTAGGCAGAGTCACTGAGCTACATCCCGGTACCGATGGATTGGTCAGGGTTGTCACCCTGAAAACAAAAAATGGGTACCTCAAGCGCCCAGTGATTAAACTGTCAGTGCTGGTATCTGACCCCAAATCAACTACAGTTACCGAGCAGACACGGAAAATGTCAGACAGCCATAATGTCAAGACCAAGGACAACCAATCGAAACGACGACCTGGAACGGTGTCTAATCTGATAGCAACTCTCGTTACGCTATTTATCTTTATGACATCAGTCTTTGGCCACGAACAGTCAGCATCTCCATATACTTTGACAACAATACACAAAGCACTCTATTTTGACCGAATCTCAAACATGCAGTTCATTCGCGACGAATGGAAACTCATCGTGTATTACGACATGAACCCTTATTGGGACGGTTCGGCAACCTTCGACAAATATCTCAAACAAATAGACAGCGTATGTGACAGAGGAACAAACAAAGCACTATGTGACATCATCCTACTGCAGCTACGTCACTCTCATGACGAACTGAAGTACTACAATGGAATGTTACTGAATCAGCATTTCGAAGAACGCACACGACGGCGGCGAGGCCTCATCGACGGTGTGGGTTACGTTGCCAACAGTTTATTTGGAGTTTTAGATCAACGTTTCGCCGAGCAATACAAGCAAGATATTTCTCTGATAAAAGGAAATGAAAATCACTTGGCACTCTTATGGAAAAACCAGACCTCAGTAGTAGAAGCAAAATATAATTTACTCAAGAGAACTGAAGAGTCAATCAATCGGCAACACAAGGTCATCAATCAACATTTAAACAATCTAACGAAGGCCACCAATATGTTGAATAAAAATTTGCAAGAACAAGAAGTGATGAACGAGCTAGCACTGTCCATCATCATTGCTACAAATATGCTCACGAAGCTAAAATCCATACAAGACACAATAATCGACACAATAACAGATATCCATCATGGAATGTTCAACGTCCATTTACTAACGCCGAAGCAATTACGAGACCAACTCAGCATAATCTCAGGACAATTATCGCGTGAGTTATCCTTACCGATAGAAAACATACAGACTGAACTATCAAAAATTTACCACCTTCTGAAGGTCAAAACAAGGGTAACACAGCAGTACCTCATATTTGAAATTAGAATACCATTGGTCAACAGAGAGAGTTATGACCTATATCAACTCATATCAATACCACAACAACATGGAAACACTACAGTCGCCGTTGTGCCGATATCAGATTACATCGCGATTAATTTACGCAAAGACACCTATCTGGCAATGACGGCGAGAGACATACAACAATGTGTTCAATACGATGAGTCGAGTCGCCTCTGTCACTCCCGAAAACCCATTTTCCAGTTTAAGTCAGAAGACAGCATGTGTATTAAAGATAAGGGCACAAACAGATGTCTTACAAACATAACAGCATGCCGCAATAATTGGATGGAATTGAACAAAATAAATACCTACCTTTATTATTGTTGCGGACAGTGTGCACTTCGTGTCATATGCGAGCATCAGATTACCGCAATACAAATCGCTAAGGCCGGGGTCATAACACTGGATTCAGATTGCGTAATTAAAGGAGAAGATTTTACCGTTTTTTCACACAAACTGGGATACTCAAAGATTAAAACTGCGGCTGACTTAGAATCACCGCAAATCGCACCTATTAACCACATCATCAACGTCACCTTGCCACAATTTGAAATCAACATCACTGATCACGAAACCTCATTGCGGCACATCAAAGAACAGATCGAGCAGATGAAATCAGAAAACGCGTTGAACTCAGAAATTTCAAGCCACGATATCCATCAGTATTCAGTAATCTACGTGTTGTTGTCGGGCGCAGTACTAGCAGTCGCAGTTTATCTGTGTCGGTGGATTTGTCGTCGTTGGCAGAGGAGCGCCAACTTACAGTCGTACTCCGAGACACAGCTCCCGGCGCCGCCGGCGCGTACACAGCACGCGGCCCCCGTCGTCAATCCGACACCACGCACGCCACGCACTAGAGACTCGAAACAGCCACGAGAAGAGGCGGTTGAATTAAGAAACTTTTCTAGCTTACTCAACAGCATCAAACGCCACAAAAAGACACCTCCTGCATTCGTCACACCGGTGTCTGGTGAAAGTGACTTATTAAGTTATAGCTAAGAATAGATTTAATTCATGTATTGTAATTTGGGTGAAATTTATAAGTTTAGCATTTAAGCTCTTTGTAAACTCATTCTCATCATCCGCTCGCATCTCTCTCACCCGGGAATATGTACGAGTCATGTATCGTACATGGCACGCGCGCATTGCATACATCAGCACTTTTCCGTCACCTTGCACAAATTATAGTGCAACGCGACAGTACACAATCAGCGTTCATAATAAGCTGTACTCATTCACACAACATTCATATAGCATTAGTTACGTGGTAGTTAAATATATTCAATAAACCATCATCTTTGGCTATCCGTGACTTATCATTCAAGCTATCACCCAAGGTGTGTGCGACCCATTCAGCAGCGCATACAGGTTATGTTTGGTCAGGATAGGTAAGGTTAGGTTAGGTTAGCCTAATCTAACCTAACCTAACTAGCTACAATAACTTTGTACTTAGGAGACGGATTTTGAAGCGGTTTTCGACGCAGCTGGACCGCGTTTCGTGATCTGTCTCGTTGGTTGGTAGAACAAAAAATTCTATAATCACCTTTTTTTCACGTTTTTTCACTATAAATTCAAAATATTGTTCGCCACCTACCTCTAATTACTCCGTATTCCATTAGCCCGCGCGCAGATGCGTGTTTTGACACCTCACACGCGCGGCTACCTCGGAAAAACTAAAATTTTAGCTAGTTAGGTTAGGTTAGGTTAGTCTAACCTAACCTAACCTAACTTTTTTTTTTATATTTTGTACAATTACAACAATACATATATGCTGTTCATCATTGAGGAGTTCCATGTGACCTTCAAAACCCAAGACCAGTATCACTGTTAGGTTAGGTTATGTTTGGTCAGGATAGGTAAGGTTAGGTTAGGTTAGCCTAATCTAACCTAACTAGCTACAATAACTTTGTACTTAGGAGACGGATTTTGAAGCGGTTTTCGACGCAGCTGGACCGCGTTTCGTGATCTGTCTCGTTGGTTGGTAGAACAAAAAATTCTATAATCACCTTTTTTTCACGTTTTTTCACTATAAATTCAAAATATTGTTCGCCACCTACCTCTAATTACTCCGTATTCCATTAGCCCGCGCGCAGATGCGTGTTTTGACACCTCACACGCGCGGCTACCTCGGAAAAACTAAAATTTTAGCTAGTTAGGTTAGGTTAGGTTAGTCTAACCTAACCTAACTTTTTTTTTTTATATTTTGTACAATTACTCAATCACAACAATACATATATGCTGTTCATCATTGAGGAGTTCCATGTGACCTTCAAAACCCAAGACCAGTATCACTGTTAGGTTAGGTTATGTTTGGTCAGGATAGGTAAGGTTAGGTTAGGTTAGCCTAATCTAACCTAACCTAACTAGCTACAATAACTTTGTACTTAGGAGACGGATTTTGAAGCGGTTTTCGACGCAGCTGGACCGCGTTTCGTGATCTGTCTCGTTGGTTGGTAGAACAAAAAATTCTATAATCACCTTTTTTTCACGTTTTTTCACTATAAATTCAAAATATTGTTCGCCACCTACCTCTAATTACTCCGTATTCCATTAGCCCGCGCGCAGATGCGTGTTTTGACACCTCACACGCGCGGCTACCTCGGAAAAACTAAAATTTTAGCTAGTTAGGTTAGGTTAGGTTAGTCTAACCTAACCTAACCTAACCTAACTTTTTTTTTTATATTTTGTACAATTACTCAATCACAACAATACATATATGCTGTTCATCATTGAGGAGTTCCATGTGACCTTCAAAACCCAAGACCAGTATCACTGTTAGGTTAGGTTATGTTCGGTCAGGATAGGTAAGGTTAGGTTAGGTTAGCCTAATCTAACCTAACCTGACTAGCTACAATAACTTTGTACTTAGGAGACGGATTTTGAAGCGGTTTTCGACGCAGCTGGACCGCGTTTCGTGATCTGTCTCGTTGGTTGGTAGAACAAAAAATTCTATAATCACCTTTTTTTCACGTTTTTTCACTATAAATTCAAAATATTGTTCGCCACCTACCTCTAATTACTCCGTATTCCATTAGCCCGCGCGCAGATGCGTGTTTTGACACCTCACACGCGCGGCTACCTCGGAAAAACTAAAATTTTAGCTAGTTAGGTTAGGTTAGGTTAGTCTAACCTAACCTAACCTAACCTTTTTTTTTTTTTTTTTTGTTCCGGGGTGGAAAATCCTCATGGATGTCCTCCGCCCTGGGGCAGACGAAGGGGTCTGTCAGACTCCTACTGACTAAAAACCACCCCGGTGTTCCCTTCCCACACTTGGACCGGGGATCATGAGATCTAGTGCGCCTTCCATGATCCCCGACTGGTGCCGGCCCGCTTTTGCAGGCCACTTCATACCCGCGGGGGGAGTGAGGTGAGACTCCCCCCGCGACGTCAAATAGGGGCGCGCGTGGAACACAACGCACTGCCACCTCGGGTCCTGCTGGATTGGGGGCGGCGGACGTCCCCGAGTCCGCCGCCCCTCCAGATCTGTTTATGGGGGCTGGAAGAGGGCGTTGTCCGCCCTCCGCCGACGCCCAGTCCGCCTGCTAACCTAACCTAACCTAACCTAACTTTTTTTTTTTTATATTTTGTACAATTACTCAATCACAACAATACATATATGCTGTTCATCATTGAGGAGTTCCATGTGACCTTCAAAACCCAAGACCAGTATCACTGTTAGGTTAGGTTATGTTTGGCCAGGATAGGTAAGGTTAGGTTAGGTTAGCCTAATCTAACCTAACCTAACTAGCTACAATAACTTTGTACTTAGGAGACGGATTTTGAAGCGGTTTTCGACGCAGCTGGACCGCGTTTCGTGATCTGTCTCGTTGGTTGGTAGAACAAAAAATTCTATAATCACCTTTTTTTCACGTTTTTTCACTATAAATTCAAAATATTGTTCGCCACCTACCTCTAATTACTCCGTATTCCATTAGCCCGCGCGCAGATGCGTGTTTTGACACCTCACACGCGCGGCTACCTCGGAAAAACTAAAATTTTAGCTAGTTAGGTTAGGTTAGGTTAGTCTAACCTAACCTAACCTAACTTTTTTTTTTTATATTTTGTACAATTACTCAATCACAACAATACATATATACTGTTCATCATTGAGGAGTTCCATGTGACCTTCAAAACCCAAGACCAGTATCACTGTTAGGTTAGGTTATGTTTGGTCAGGATAGGTAAGGTTAGGTTAGGTTAGCCTAATCTAACCTAACCTAACTAGCTACAATAACTTTGTACTTAGGAGACGGATTTTGAAGCGGTTTTCGACGCAGCTGGACCGCGTTTCGTGATCTGTCTCGTTGGTTGGTAGAACAAAAAATTCTATAATCACCTTTTTTTCACGTTTTTTCACTATAAATTCAAAATATTGTTCGCCACCTACCTCTAATTACTCCGTATTCCATTAGCCCGCGCGCAGATGCGTGTTTTGACACCTCACACGCGCGGCTACCTCGGAAAAACTAAAATTTTAGCTAGTTAGGTTAGGTTAGGTTAGTCTAACCTTTTTTTTTTTTTTTTTTGTTCCGGGGTGGAAAATCCTCATGGATGTCCTCCGCCCTGGGGCAGACGAAGGGGTCTGTCAGACTCCTACTGACTAAAAACCACCCCGGTGTTCCCTTCCCACACTTGGACCGGGGATCATGAGATCTAGTGCGCCTTCCATGATCCCCGACTGGTGCCGGCCCGCTTTTGCAGGCCACTTCATACCCGCGGGGGGAGTGAGGTGAGACTCCCCCCGCGACGTCAAATAGGGGCGCGCGTGGAACACAACGCACTGCCACCTCGGGTCCTGCTGGATTGGGGGCGGCGGACGTCCCCGAGTCCGCCGTCCCTCCAGATCTGTTTATGGGGGCTGGAAGAGGGCGTTGTCCGCCCTCCGCCGACGCCCAGTCCGCCTGCTACGGATCAGGAGAGTGGTCTCAATCTCCCTCTCCCTTTCCGCAGCCTCCTTCTGCGAAACTACGGTTTCACAGAAGGAGATCACAGCATCCCACGACTCGGCGCTCCCGACCATCGAACGAGCGACAGCCGGCAGCGCCAGGTCGGCTCCGACTTCAGATACGAGGGCACGGCGCGGCTCCTCCCATGCGGTACACTCTGCTAGTGTATGCTGCACCGTGTCCTCCCGACAGTGGGTGCAGTGATGGCACCGAGCGTCCGGCTCCCTGTTTATGCGACACAGGTACTTCCCGAAGCAGCCATGCCCCGAGAGCACCTGCGTCGCCCGAAATGACAGGGAACCGTGCCTCCTCCCGAGCCATTCGTCGAGCACTGGTCGGATCGCGTCGACGGTAGCAAGGCCGGCGGTAGGGCGCAGAAGCCTGTCCCGCCATTCCGTCACCAGGACCTCGCGGAGCTGAGACCGACGAAGCTCGATCTCACGCTGCACCGGTCCACCTCCCCGTATTCGCGCCTCCTCGCGCCACCGGTGCAGTGAAGCGAGGGCTCTCGCTTCTAGGTCCCAGGGCGGGGATCCGGCCAGTGCACAAGCCGCCTCGTAGGAGATCGTGCGATACCCCCTGATAGCCCTGACGGCCATCGCCCTCTGCGGTTTTCGCAGTATTGCGATGCTGCCGGCCGTCAGGTCAGAAGCCCACACCGGGGCTCCGTACAGGGCCATGGATCGCACGATCCCCAAGTATAACCGCCTACAGGCGGTGCTCGGGCCTCCCAGATTGGGAAGCAGCGTCGACAACGCACCCGCGGCACCCATCAACTTAGGCGTCAGTTGTCGAAAGTGGGGGCCGAAGTCCCACCGGCTGTCGAGCACCAGTCCCAAGTACTTCATGGTAGACTCGACAGCAATTTGGACCCCTCCAACCACGACGCTTGATCCCGGCGGTGGCGCTCGCCGAGGGCCGTGAAAGACCACGGCCTCCGACTTATTGAGAGCCACCTCCAGGCCCAGGCGTCGTATGCGACCCACCACCTGTGAGACCGCAGCCGTCACCAGCAACGCTGCTTCCCTATACGAGCTCCCCCGGGCCGTAACCAGCGTGTCGTCCGCATAACACGTCAGGTCCACTCCCGGTTGGAGCTCGCCCCTCAGCACCCAATCGTAACCGATGTTCCACAGGAGCGGGCCCACGACCGAGCCCTGTGGAACACCGCACGACATATCGCGCCGGCCCTCGCCGTCGCGTACCCTGTAGGTGACACACCTTTCCGCCAAATAAGCCCCAACGATGTGGCGGAGATAGCGGGGCACCCTATGGTATCGCAATGCCTCCCGAATACAACTCCAGGGTAGGGTATTGAATGCGTTGGAGATGTCCAAGGACACCGCCAACATAACCCCTCCCCGGGATACCGCTTCCTCCGCCAGGACTCTCACCCGCATTATTGCGTCAACAGTGGAGCGCCCATGCCGAAAGCCGAACTGACTGTCGTCCAGATCCGGCCCCTCTCTGTATAAGTGACCGACGAGGCGGGCTGCAATTATCCGTTCAAAAAGCTTACCCACCTCGTCTAGCAGCACTATAGGCCGGTATGCGGACGGCGAGTCTGCTGGGCGTCCCACCTTCCTGAGCAGGACCAGACGACCTGTCTTCCACTGAGCAGGGAACAGGCCCTGCTCAAGGCAAGCTGAGTAGAGTCCTCTCAGCTGGGGCTCTAGCTCTTTCAGAGCGAGGGCGAGCGCGCGGCCGGGAACTCCATCGGGCCCCGGGGCAACGGTTTTTGCCCGGAGCCGCGTTACGGCTGCCCTCATCTCCGGCTGTGTCACCTCAGGGACGTTGACCTCGTCATCCTCCGACTCTGCGGCTGTGGGCAAAGCCATCGGCGGCGGTATATGCTCTTCTCTAGCAGGGAACAGGGCTGCGACCACATCCTCCAGCAACTGCGGCTGTAAGCTCTCCGTGAGTGGAGGCGCCCAGGCACGAAGTTTCCCTCGGACCACGCGATAAGGGCGCCCCCACGGATCCCCGTCTAGGGTCGCCAACATCTCTTCCCTGGCTCGAGTCTTAGACTCGCCGATGGCCAGCCATAGAGTCTGCTTCGCCGCGCGGTACACCTCATACAACGCGGCTTCTTCTTCCGGAACCCGACGACGTCTCCTCCGGTATCGGGTGTACTGGCGTCTAACCTCCACGCAGGTCACGCGCATCTGCTCGATTGCGTCGGACCACCAGTACAACTGGCGCCTTGTGGGCTGTGTGCGGACGCGGGGCATGGACGTGTCGCAGATTTGTGTCATCGCCCCGCGGAACCACTGCGCCTCTTCTTCAACGTCGACGGGTTCGTTCGTCGGTGACTCCCGGACCCAGGCCTGGATGATAGCGGCTTCCTCGAGAAGCTCCCTGTCGAGTCGCTTATACGACCAGCGAGGACCATCCATTTGCGGGGCCGACGGTCGGCCGCCACCCGCAGTCTGGGTGGAGACGTCGAAACGAATATATCGATGGTCTGACAACGTCTCCACCTCTACGGCAACTCGCCAGTCGCGGACACGACCCGCAACAGCGGAGCTAGCGAACGAGACGTCCACTATAGACCCACCCCGCTGCCGCACGCACGTGTAAACTGAGCCCCGATTCAGGATGGTCAAGTCGGTCGTGACCGCCCACTCCTCCAACACCTCGCCCTTGGGGTCGGTGACCGGGGATCCCCACGCCGCAGACTTTGCATTGAGATCCCCGAGCAACAGCACCGGGCGAGGTTGGAACCGGCCCACGACGGCACCCAGTTCGACAAGGAACCCCTCGAAGTCAGCGAGACTCCTGTTGGGCGAGAAGTACGCCCCAATGGTGACAATTCCGTCCGCGAGGGCGGCCACCCAACCGTGTCCTCGGGAGGGACTGGCCAGAGTCCCGCCAATGATGGCCACTAAACCGTCTAGGTCCCCTGCCCAGTTATCGCGGGGAGGGACAAAATACGGCTCAGTGACCACAGCCACATGGATCGACCACTCCGTCATGCTCTGGAGCAAAAGATCCTGAGCTCTGGCAGCGTGGTTGATATTCGCCTGAAGGAAATGGAATTGTGCCATCACTGGCATTCCATTTCCTTGGCATCTCCTCCTTCCCTGGGTCGGGAGTCAGTTGCTTGAGGCGGCTGTGAGAGAGGCGCAGGTCCTCTGACAGCCCCAGTCCTCTTGCCAACCTTTCTTGGAGCCTTGCAAGCTTTCCCGCCAAGTCTGTGCTCCGCAGGCTTCCCTGCAGCTGCGCAAAGACTGCAGTTTGGTGTCGCGGAGCACTGGGCCGCCCTGTGACCGGGTTGACTGCAGCGATAACAAAGGTCACTGCGGTCTGCTTCTTCAGTGCATTGTGCCCGGACATGCCCCTTTTCCAAGCACCTGAAGCACTGCATAGTCCTTGTTGGCAGGAGTTTCACCCTGGCAGACACCCACCCCACTAGCAGCCGTCTGCCGTCTGCGACCTTGTTTGCAGCCGCTACCGGGCACCGTACCCAAATCGTGCCTAGCCCGGCCGCGCTGCAGCGAATTTCGCCCGCCTGTACGCTCTCGGGCGGACATTCGCCGCTTCGAGCAATGGACGCCACTACTTCCTCCGGGGTTGCGGAGTCGTCCAGTCCGTCTATGCGTAACTCAGCCATTTTAGTGGGCCTGGACACCCGAGCATCCTCTGGTTTGAGGACTTCTCGTATCTTGGCGGCCAGAACGTCCGCCCTCTCCTGCCTTGCAGCACCAGAAACCTCAAACACCTTGGCACCCGTGGCTGCCGTTTTAAAAACAAAGCCAGCCGGGGTGGCAAATTCGCTGAACTTCAGCTTCTCCTTTATTTGCGCCAGGACCGACTTATATGTCACACTCCTGTCTGCGGCTTCGGGCTGCAATGTAATAACTACAGCCTCAGAGCGTGGGGTCCTGGTTTTGGGTGGCCTCGTGCCCTCTTTTGAAGCCGGGACCTTGGCGGGTGCCAGTGGTGCCGGTAGCGTCGACTTCTTCTTGCGGCTCCTTTTTACTACCGTCGTCCAGGCCTCTTGGGTGGGAGGCGTGGTCGCTGGTACCGCAGTTGAGTGGGAAGGGGGAACGGACGTACTCGCCGCGGGCTTCTTGGGCCCCTCCGTGGACTTTTTGGCCCTCTCCGCAGGTTTTTCGGCCACCTGCACGGGTTTAGTCTTGGCGGACTCCTCTTTCCTCCGCCTATCTGCCGCAAGCGGCGGCCGGAGGATTTCAGCCGGGGGGAGGCGCATCTCCATGGCCTCCAGTCGGGCACTCACCATGCCCCCACACTGCTGCATGCATATTCGGGCCACTCTCTGAATTTCGTGGTCCGACAGGGCAAGTGTAGGTGGTGGAGCAGGTGCAGGGGCCAATGAAGGCGCGGCAGGACGGGGGCCGGTTAATGCGGGAGCTGCCTGTTGCTGCCAGTCATTTCTCTGAGCGGCAAACTCCCGCTTGAGGTCCTCCAGCTCGGATCGGAGACGGCTGTTCTCCTCCCACAACTTTGCCGTCTCCTCCGAGGTCGAGCGATTAAGGAGGACTTCCACCGCCTCCTTGATCCCATCCGCCGCCTCTTTTAGAGCTCGCGTGAACGTGCCCTTCAAGTTGCCAGACTTGGTGGCAACCTTCAGAACCACGTCCACGCTGTCCATTACTTGGCGGTTTAGGGCTACCGCCGACAAATCCTCGGCGGCGGTCAAGCGAGTAGACCGGCGCTCTCTGGCCTGACTGGCCATTTCAGCCACCTCGTCAAGAGCCACTGCCCGTCTCTCCTCTCTCCTAGCAGAGTTGACCTCCCCCTTGGTGCTGACCAAGGAAATCGAGTTTTGGGTAGAAACGCCCTCCACTTGCTTGGTCCCCGAATCGCTTCCTCCGCTGGGTGCTGGCGTGTCGGGGCGCTTGAGGAAGCGCCCTTGAGGATCGCGCGACGTCGACGGAGCTGACGCTCCACCAACTGCGCGACCTCGCCCTCTCCTGCCTGTCGACACTTTAGCGGGCGGTAGGTTCTCCTCGCTAGAAGAGAGACCTGTCAACCCAGCGCGTTTCTCCTCTTTACGTGAGCGTTTATTCCAAAATTTGGAATGACGCCCAGCCATCGCTTCTTCAGTTGGTGAGCGCTTTGAGCTTACGCTCGCCACGCTCGCCACACTCATCCTATCAGATGCGGTGTCAGAATCTGACAGCGCACCCACACCCATCTGCTCGACCAACACGGTCGGCAACTCCTTCGATTTTATTTTATTATTTTTATTTATTTTATCCATGTGAATCCCACGAGTAGATATAGGTCAAAAATGTCCACCGGGCAGAGCCTAGATGCCCGGTAAGCCTACATACTGCAGAGTGCGGCAGGTGCTCTACAGGGGAAGCGCTCACGACTGGACTCCCTCCAGCCATTCATCCTCTCACCGCGCTTCAAAGCTTAGGATTGGGTGGTTTTTTATCTTAGAGGTAGCCTTCCTCTGGGCCAGGCAATTAAGCCAAGCCCCCGGCGGCGGCATTAGACATGCCTCCGTTCGCTGTCCAGTCAACCCGACTCAGCGAACCCGCCGAAAGTTTTCTCCTCAAGGAGAAAAACACGCGCCGCTTTGGTGCGCCTACACCGCAGCGGCTTGGTCACGTCTTCTGTCGATCGACTATCGTCGATCGATCAGGAGCGACTCCGTCCCGGTATCTCTCCTGGTCTGGTCTCTCACTTGGACCTTTCCGGCATGAGTAACTCTACCGGCAGAGCCCCAAGATCATTGAGACACACAAGCCCCACCACGACGACAACGTGGAGACACCCTCGGTGGGGGGTTAGTCTAACCTAACCTAACCTAACCTAACCTAACTTTTTTTTTTATATTTTGTACAATTACTCAATCACAACAATACATATATGCTGTTCATCATTGAGGAGTTCCATGTGACCTTCAAAACCCAAGACCAGTATCACTGTTAGGTTAGGTTATGTTTGGCCAGGATAGGTAAGGTTAGGTTAGGTTAGCCTAATCTAACCTAACCTAACTAGCTACAATAACTTTGTACTTAGGAGACGGATTTTGAAGCGGTTTTCGACGCAGCTGGACCGCGTTTCGTGATCTGTCTCGTTGGTTGGTAGAACAAAAAATTCTATAATCACCTTTTTTTCACGTTTTTTCACTATAAATTCAAAATATTGTTCGCCACCTACCTCTAATTACTCCGTATTCCATTAGCCCGCGCGCAGATGCGTGTTTTGACACCTCACACGCGCGGCTACCTCGGAAAAACTAAAATTTTACCTAGTTAGGTTAGTTTAACCTAACCTAACCTAACGTAACTTTTTTTTTTATATTTTGTACAATTACTCAATCACAACAATACATATATGCTGTTCATCATTGAGGAGTTCCATGTGACCTTCAAAACCCAAGACCAGTATCACTGTTAGGTTAGGTTATGTTTGGTCAGGATAGGTAAGGTTAGGTTAGGTTAGCCTAATCTAACCTAACCTAACTAGCTACAATAACTTTGTACTTAGGAGACGGATTTTGAAGCGGTTTTCGACGCAGCTGGACCGCGTTTCGTGATCTGTCTCGTTGGTTGGTAGAACAAAAAATTCTATAATCACCTTTTTTTCACGTTTTTTCACTATAAATTCAAAATATTGTTCGCCACCTACCTCTAATTACTCCGTATTCCATTAGCCCGCGCGCAGATGCGTGTTTTGACACCTCACACGCGCGGCTACCTCGGAAAAACTAAAATTTTAGCTAGTTAGGTTAGGTTAGGTTAGTCTAACCTAACCTAACCTAACTTTTTTTTTTATATTTTGTACAATTACTCAATCACAACAATACATATATGCTGTTCATCATTGAGGAGTTCCATGTGACCTTCAAAACCCAAGACCAGTATCACTGTTAGGTTAGGTTATGTTTGGTCAGGATAGGTAAGGTTAGGTTAGGTTAGCCTAATCTAACCTAACCTAACTAGCTACAATAACTTTGTACTTAGGAGACGGATTTTGAAGCGGTTTTCGACGCAGCTGGACCGCGTTTCGTGATCTGTCTCGTTGGTTGGTAGAACAAAAAATTCTATAATCACCTTTTTTTCACGTTTTTTCACTATAAATTCAAAATATTGTTCGCCACCTACCTCTAATTACTCCGTATTCCATTAGCCCGCGCGCAGATGCGTGTTTTGACACCTCACACGCGCGGCTACCTCGGAAAAACTAAAATTTTAGCTAGTTAGGTTAGGTTAGGTTAGTCTAACCTAACCTAACCTAACCTAACTTTTTTTTTTTATATTTTGTACAATTACTCAATCACAACAATACATATATGCTGTTCATCATTGAGGAGTTCCATGTGACCTTCAAAACCCAAGACCAGTATCACTGTTAGGTTAGGTTATGTTTGGTCAGGATAGGTAAGGTTAGGTTAGGTTAGCCTAATCTAACCTAACCTAACTAGCTACAATAACTTTGTACTTAGGAGACGGATTTTGAAGCGGTTTTCGACGCAGCTGGACCGCGTTTCGTGATCTGTCTCGTTGGTTGGTAGAACAAAAAATTCTATAATCACCTTTTTTTCACGTTTTTTCACTATAAATTCAAAATATTGTTCGCCACCTACCTCTAATTACTCCGTATTCCATTAGCCCGCGCGCAGATGCGTGTTTTGACACCTCACACGCGCGGCTACCTCGGAAAAACTAAAATTTTAGCTAGTTAGGTTAGGTTAGGTTAGTCTAACCTAACCTAACCTAACTTTTTTTTTTATATTTTGTACAATTACTCAATCACAACAATACATATATGCTGTTCATCATTGAGGAGTTCCATGTGACCTTCAAAACCCAAGACCAGTATCACTGTTAGGTTAGGTTATGTTTGGTCAGGATAGGTAAGGTTAGGTTAGGTTAGCCTAATCTAACCTAACCTAACTAGCTACAATAACTTTGTACTTAGGAGACGGATTTTGAAGCGGTTTTCGACGCAGCTGGACCGCGTTTCGTGATCTGTCTCGTTGGTTGGTAGAACAAAAAATTCTATAATCACCTTTTTTTCACGTTTTTTCACTATAAATTCAAAATATTGTTCGCCAC
Source organism: Agrochola lychnidis (assembly GCA_963680765.1). Classification (NCBI taxonomy): domain Eukaryota; kingdom Metazoa; phylum Arthropoda; class Insecta; order Lepidoptera; family Noctuidae; genus Agrochola; species Agrochola lychnidis. The sequence continues at coordinate 6,341,634 of OY796868.1, read as the reverse complement.
CTACCTCTAATTACTCCGTATTCCATTAGCTCACGCGCAGATGCGTGTTTTGACACCTCACACGCGCGGCTACCTCGGAAAAACTAAAATTTTAGCTAGTTAGGTTAGGTTAGGTTAGTCTAACCTAACCTAACCTAACCTAACCTAACTTTTTTTTAAATATTTTGTACAATTACTCAATCACAACAATACATATACAGTGTGAGTCTTCATAATGTGCACATATCGAAATGAGGAAATCTATGCTTAATTTTAACGACAGAAAAAATATTGAAAAAATCTAAATATTGTTTTTATACTTTTTATGAAATTAAAAAAAAATTGTAACAAAACTGTGTAACTTTTAAACTGAATCAGCTATCGCGATGAAACAAACTCCATAATGATTGAAAGTAAGTAGCCGTCCACATAAAATTAAAATTGAGAAAAAAACTACCCTCAATTGAAAATAAACATGTTTTTTTAGTAAAAATCTGTATTTTTTTCTTCAATTTTTAATTGTAAAATTTATAAATAAGATAATAATAAAAAGAGAGCAAAAAAAATTTTAAAAAAAAAATTTTTTTGTAAAATTTTTTTTTTTTTTTTTAAACTAAAAAAAAAAATTACCATTTTTTCCGTCGATAAAATTAAGCATAGACTCCCTCATTTCGATATGTGCACATTATGAAGACTCACACTGTATGCTGTTCATCATTGAGGAGTTCCATGAGACCTTCAAAACCCAAGACCAGTATCACTGTTAGGTTAGGTTATGTTTGGTCAGGATAGGTAAGGTTAGGTTAGGTTAGCCTAATCTAACCTAACCTAACTAGCTACAATAACTTTGTACTTAGGAGACGGATTTTGAAGCGGTTTTCGACGCAGCTGGACCGCGTTTCGTGATCTGTCTCGTTGGTTGGTAGAACAAAAAATTCTATAATCACCTTTTTTTCACGTTTTTTCACTATAAATTCAAAATATTGTTCGCCACCTACCTCTAATTACTCCGTATTCCATTAGCCCGCGCGCAGATGCGTGTTTTGACACCTCACACGCGCGGCTACCTCGGAAAAACTAAAATTTTAGCTAGTTAGGTTAGGTTAGGTTAGTCTAACCTAACCTAACCTAACCTAACTTTTTTTTTTTATATTTTGTACAATTACTCAATCACAACAATACATATATGCTGTTCATCATTGAGGAGTTCCATGTGACCTTCAAAACCCAAGACCAGTATCACTGTTAGGTTAGGTTATGTTTGGTCAGGATAGGTAAGGTTAGGTTAGGTTAGCCTAATCTAACCTAACCTAACTAGCTACAATAACTTTGTACTTAGGAGACGGATTTTGAAGCGGTTTTCGACGCAGCTGGACCGCGTTTCGTGATCTGTCTCTTTGGTTGGTAGAACAAGAAATTCTATAATCACCTTTTTTTCACGTTTTTTCACTATAAATTCAAAATATTGTTCGCCACCTACCTCTAATTACTCCGTATTCCATTAGCCCGCGCGCAGATGCGTGTTTTGACACCTCACACGCGCGGCTACCTCGGAAAAACTAAAATTTTAGCTAGTTAGGTTAGGTTAGGTTAGTCTAACCTAACCTAACCTAACCTAACTTTTTTTTTTAATATTTTGTACAATTACTCAATCGCAACAATACATATATGCTGTTCATCATTGAGGAGTTCCATGTGACCTTCAAAACCCAAGACCAGTATCACTGTTAGGTTAGGTTATGTTTGGTCAGGATAGGTAAGGTTAGGTTAGGTTAGCCTAATCTAACCTAACCTAACTAGCTACAATAACTTTGTACTTAGGAGACGGATTTTGAAGCGGTTTTCGACGCAGCTGGACCGCGTTTCGTGATCTGTCTCGTTGGTTGGTAGAACAAAAAATTCTATAATCACCTTTTTTTCACGTTTTTTCACTATAAATTCAAAATATTGTTCGCCACCTACCTCTAATTACTCCGTATTCCATTAGCCCGCGCGCAGATGCGTGTTTTGACACCTCACACGCGCGGCTACCTCGGAAAAACTAAAATTTTAGCTAGTTAGGTTAGGTTAGGTTAGTCTAACCTAACCTAACCTAACCTAACTTTTTTTTTTATATTTTGTACAATTACTCAATCACAACAATACATATATGCTGTTCATCATTGAGGAGTTCCATGTGACCTTCAAAACCCAAGACCAGTATCACTGTTAGGTTAGGTTATGTTTGGTCAGGATAGGTAAGGTTAGGTTAGGTTAGCCTAATCTAACCTAACCTAACTAGCTACAATAACTTTGTACTTAGGAGACGGATTTTGAAGCGGTTTTCGACGCAGCTGGACCGCGTTTCGTGATCTGTCTCGTTGGTTGGTAGAACAAAAAATTCTATAATCACCTTTTTTTCACGTTTTTTCACTATAAATTCAAAATATTGTTCGCCACCTACCTCTAATTACTCCGTATTCCATTAGCCCGCGCGCAGATGCGTGTTTTGACACCTCACACGCGCGGCTACCTCGGAAAAACTAAAATTTTAGCTAGTTAGGTTAGGTTAGGTTAGTCTAACCTAACCTAACCTAACCTAACTTTTTTTTTTTATATTTTGTACAATTACTCAATCACAACAATACATATATGCTGTTCATCATTGAGGAGTTCCATGTGACCTTCAAAACCCAAGACCAGTATCACTGTTAGGTTAGGTTATGTTTGGTCAGGATAGGTAAGGTTAGGTTAGGTTAGCCTAATCTAACCTAACCTAACTAGCTACAATAACTTTGTACTTAGGAGACAGATTTTGAAGCGGTTTTCGACGCAGCTGGACCGCGTTTCGTGATCTGTCTCGTTGGTTGGTAGAACAAAAAATTCTATAATCACCTTTTTTTCACGTTTTTTCACTATAAATTCAAAATATTGTTCGCCACCTACCTCTAATTACTCCGTATTCCATTAGCCCGCGCGCAGATGCGTGTTTTGACACCTCACACGCGCGGCTACCTCGGAAAAACTAAAATTTTAGCTAGTTAGGTTAGGTTAGGTTAGTCTAACCTAACCTAACCTAACCTAACTTTTTTTTTTATATTTTGTACAATTACTCAATCACAACAATACATATATGCTGTTCATCATTGAGGAGTTCCATGTGACCTTCAAAACCCAAGACCAGTATCACTGTTAGGTTAGGTTATGTTTGGTCAGGATAGGTAAGGTTAGGTTAGGTTAGCCTAATCTAACCTAACCTTACTAGCTACAATAACTTTGTACTTAGGAGACGGATTTTGAAGCGGTTTTCGACGCAGCTGGACCGCGTTTCGTGATCTGTCTCGTTGGTTGGTAGAACAAAAAATTCTATAATCACCTTTTTTTCACGTTTTTTCACTATAAATTCAAAATATTGTTCGCCACCTACCTCTAATTACTCCGTATTCCATTAGCCCGCGCGCAGATGCGTGTTTTGACACCTCACACGCGCGGCTACCTCGGAAAAACTAAAATTTTAGCTAGTTAGGTTAGTTTAACCTAACCTAACCTAACGTAACTTTTTTTTTTTATATTTTGTACAATTACTCAATCACAACAATACATATATGCTGTTCATCATTGAGGAGTTCCATGTGACCTTCAAAACCCAAGACCAGTATCACTGTTAGGTTAGGTTATGTTTGGTCAGGATAGGTAAGGTTAGGTTAGGTTAGCCTAATCTAACCTAACCTAACTAGCTACAATAACTTTGTACTTAGGAGACGGATTTTGAAGCGGTTTTCGACGCAGCTGGACCGCGTTTCGTGATCTGTCTCGTTGGTTGGTAGAACAAAAAATTCTATAATCACCTTTTTTTCACGTTTTTTCACTATAAATTCAAAATATTGTTCGCCACCTACCTCTAATTACTCCGTATTCCATTAGCCCGCGCGCAGATGCGTGTTTTGACACCTCACACGCGCGGCTACCTCGGAAAAACTAAAATTTTAGCTTTTTTTTTTTATATTTTGTACAATTACTCAATCACAACAATACATATATGCTGTTCATCATTGAGGAGTTCCATGTGACCTTCAAAACCCAAGACCAGTATCACTGTTAGGTTAGGTTATGTTTGGCCAGGATAGGTAAGGTTAGGTTAGGTTAGCCTAATCTAACCTAACCTAACTAGCTACAATAACTTTGTACTTAGGAGACGGATTTTGAAGCGGTTTTCGACGCAGCTGGACCGCGTTTCGTGATCTGTCTCGTTGGTTGGTAGAACAAAAAATTCTATAATCACCTTTTTTTCACGTTTTTTCACTATAAATTCAAAATATTGTTCGCCACCTACCTCTAATTACTCCGTATTCCATTAGCCCGCGCGCAGATGCGTGTTTTGACACCTCACACGCGCGGCTACCTCGGAAAAACTAAAATTTTAGCTAGTTAGGTTAGGTTAGGTTAGTCTAACCTAACCTAACCTAACCTAACTTTTTTTTTTATATTTTGTACAATTACTCAATCACAACAATACATATCGCGGGTCTCAAACCATAGGGGCGTATCCACAAAACCGTTACTTTTCAGGAGAGACAAAAAACTGAATAACTTTTTTTGTGATTGAGCCAGCTTATTGTGTTTTTGCATGTGGCCATATATTTACAGTTCAGTTCATATGGGATGCTTGATTTTAAGGTATTTCCTCTATAACACCAGTTTTTGGTTCTTACGTCTATTTGGCATGACGGAAATACGGTAAAACTCCATCAAAATTCCCCCAAAAATGCTTGGAATTTATGGACGTAAAACTTTTTTCTTTAAATTATTAATAATTATACCAATATTTATTTGAACTTAGTTGGTGATTTAAAATATTGCAATTTAGGAATGAGAAACCATCAAAATTAATGTTATTTCTGTGATTTTAATAATTTATACACCTGTCTGGCTTGTCATTAATACTGAGAGGTGTTTGAATTCTAAGTGGAAGTATAGACCATTTTAGTTCTACAATGTAGAAAAAAAAAGAACAAATGGTAGTACAGTAGAATCTCACTAATCCGGTACTTCAATAGACCGACACGTCCAATAATCCGGCACCCTCCGCCCCCGCACGACCGTACATTTTTACCTGCTGTTTTCAAGTGAGAATAATGTACATAGTTATAAAATGCTTTATTTTATTTACATATTTTGAATTTTTCTATACAATCCAGTAATCCGAACATTCCAATAATCCGGCACCTTCTGGTTTTTAATAGTGCCGGATTAGTGAGATTCCACTGTAATTACATTTTTTTTCGGTGTGAATAAAAATAAGAACAAAAAATAAGCATATAAAAATGTAAAAAAATCATAAATCTGAACAAAATTATTTTAAATGATATAAAACACAAACATACAAAATTGAGCTCATTATTGATTGATACATTATCACAATCACCGAAAATTGGCCGTGGCAACACACAAAACGCGTAAACTCTGGACGGACGAGAAGATCACCGAGCTCGAGGAAGAATTGAGCAGGTTACGATCGGGTATTTGGGTTATCTGAAGTCCGAAGAGAGGGGGAGGACTCGATAATCCTCAAATCCGGGAACTTACTCTATTTCCGGGAGGGGCGATCAGCAGTCTCAAGGTAATGTCGGGTTTATCATTCATAAGTCCTTTGTAAGCAACGTGCTGAAGATAGGGAGTGTGTCGATCAGGGTGGCGTACTTTATACTCAGAATATTAGCAAGATATTCGTTGAAGGTAATACAGGTTTAGGCCCCGACCTCGTCACACCCCGACGATGAGGTGGAGACCATGTATGAGAAATTTTTCAGAGCCATGTTTGCCTCTAAAACTCACTTCACCGTTGTTATAGGGGACTTCAATGCGAAACTGGGCAAACGAGACAATTATGAACTACGAGTGGGTCAATTTGGAATTGGACATTGGAACCACCGGGGTCACCTACTGGCCAATTTTATGGAGAATGAAGGCCTCTTTATAAGTAACTCCTTCTTCAGAAAGTATGATGCAACTAAGAAGAAGAAAGAAGACAGATACATCATTATGTCGACGAAGAAGCAAACATTTAATAATGTCTCTGTCATCAATGCGCTGAAAACCGGCAGTGATCACCGCATAGTAAGAATTGCAAATAGTATTGAATCTAAATATCAAGCTGAAAAGATCTCGACTGATGAAGTCTACGCTCCGTCCAGCACCGATCCAAATCCAAAACCCCTAGAGCTTTCAGCTCAAACTTCAGAATCGTTTCAAGTGCTCAGGGAGCTCCATGAACGATTATAACGATGCGTTCGTGAAAACTGTTCATACGGTTGGGTCTAAGATTTTCAAGACCCGTCGTAAAAATAGAAACATCAAGCTCTCTGAATCTAATTTACAGCTCATGGAGGAGAGACGTGAGATGATCCTGCAGTCTTCAGACGTTGCGTGCATCTACCGGTAGCTCAATGGACGGATCTGTAAGTTCTTGAAAAGCGACCTTTGGTGCTTTAATACTGACCGTATTAAAGACGCGATAAAGAGCGGAACAAGAGCTTCAAGTCCTTTGCAAGAGATTTGTATATTAGGGAGCCAGCTCATGAAGATCTTCGAGAAAGAGGTCAATCGTCGACTCCGACTCCGTTGTCTGACTCGGCTGGGGAGCGTTCGGGAAGCTGCGTTATATCTTCTCGTTTCACATACCACAGTGTCTCAAGACGAAAGTCTTAGACCAGTGCGTGTTGCCATTGATGACCTATGACACTGAAACTTGACGCTCAAAATGGGCCTCAATAGAAGGCTGAAAATCATCCTAAGAGCAAAGGAGTAAGCTATGCTTGGAGTTTCCCTACGTGATCGAATCAGAAATGAAGAGGAGAACCAAGGTAACCGACATAGCCTGCAAAATTGCCAAACTTAAGTGGCAGTGGGCAGGCATATTGCGCGCAGAACAGATGGCCAATAGGACCCACGAAAGATAATTAATTCTGCATTAAATTGACGTCTACTCCATATGGCAGCTCATTGCTGAATGACCGGGTTGGGTATTCTTGGTATGACTATACGTCCAAATCTTGAGACAGCAATACTAAAATGTGTAGATGTGTGTACATATGTCTGCAAGTGATGACTAAATATCTTCAGGATCATGTTGAAATGGACACTCGATGCGCATAAGTCCCTATGGCCCGACACAATTCCCTTGAGATCATAATAAAATTGAAGGTCGTACGTGCATACGTCTTTGTGGCACGTTAAAACTGCCCCAAAAAGTAATAATTATTGCTCTTACGTCTACTATACGGCTATATAGCCTAAAAATAATTGCAGATTGTCTAGCTTACGATAAATAATGTTTTGTAATTAATTCCAAAAGTAATTAATATTAAATTATAAGAAAAATTGAGGTTACGTATCGCATATAGTAGAATCCAATGGCATTAAAAACGAAAAATCGCATTTTTGCATGTACGCCCCTATGGTTTGAGACCCGCGATATATGCTGTTCATCATTGAGGAGTTCCATGTGACCTTCAAAACCCAAGACCAGTATCACTGTTAGGTTAGGTTATGTTTGGTCAGGATAGGTAAGGTTAGGTTAGGTTAGCCTAATCTAACCTAACCTAACTAGCTACAATAACTTTGTACTTAGGAGACGGATTTTGAAGCGGTTTTCGACGCAGCTGGACCGCGTTTCGTGATCTGTCTCGTTGGTTGGTAGAACAAAAAATTCTATAATCACCTTTTTTTCACGTTTTTTCACTATAAATTCAAAATATTGTTCGCCACCTACCTCTAATTACTCCGTATTCCATTAGCCCGCGCGCAGATGCGTGTTTTGACACCTCACACGCGCGGCTACCTCGGAAAAACTAAAATTTTAGCTAGTTAGGTTAGGTTAGTCTAACCTAACCTAACCTAACCTAACTTTTTTTTTTTATATTTTGTACAATTACTCAATCACAACAATACATATATGCTGTTCATCATTGAGGAGTTCCATGTGACCTTCAAAACCCAAGACCAGTATCACTGTTAGGTTAGGTTATGTTTGGCCAGGATAGGTAAGGTTAGGTTAGGTTAGCCTAATTTAACCTAACCTAACTAGCTACAATAACTTTGTACTTAGGAGACGGATTTTGAAGCGGTTTTCGACGCAGCTGGACCGCGTTTCGTGATCTGTCTCGTTGGTTGGTAGAACAAAAAATTCTATAATCACCTTTTTTTCACGTTTTTTCACTATAAATTCAAAATATTGTTCGCCACCTACCTCTAATTACTCCGTATTCCATTAGCCCGCGCGCAGATGCGTGTTTTGACACCTCACACGCGCGGCTACCTCGGAAAAACTAAAATTTTAGCTAGTTAGGTTAGGTTAGGTTAGTCTAACCTAACCTAACCTAACCTAACTTTTTTTTTTATATTTTGTACAATTACTCAATCACAACAATACATATATGCTGTTCATCATTGAGGAGTTCCATGTGACCTTCAAAACCCAAGACCAGTATCACTGTTAGGTTAGGTTATGTTTGGTCAGGATAGGTAAGGTTAGGTTAGGTTAGCCTAATCTAACCTAACCTAACTAGCTACAATAACTTTGTACTTAGGAGACGGATTTTGAAGCGGTTTTCGACGCAGCTGGACCGCGTTTCGTGATCTGTCTCGTTGGTTGGTAGAACAAAAAATTCTATAATCACCTTTTTTTCACGTTTTTTCACTATAAATTCAAAATATTGTTCGCCACCTACCTCTAATTACTCCGTATTCCATTAGCCCGCGCGCAGATGCGTGTTTTGACACCTCACACGCGCGGCTACCTCGGAAAAACTAAAATTTTAGCTAGTTAGGTTAGGTTAGGTTAGTCTAACCTAACCTAACCTAACCTAACTTTTTTTTTTATATTTTGTACAATTACTCAATCACAACAATACATATATGCTGTTCATCATTGAGGAGTTCCATGTGACCTTCAAAACCCAAGACCAGTATCACTGTTAGGTTAGGTTATGTTTGGTCAGGATAGGTAAGGTTAGGTTAGGTTAGCCTAATCTAACCTAACCTAACTAGCTACAATAACTTTGTACTTAGGAGACGGATTTTGAAGCGGTTTTCGACGCAGCTGGACCGCGTTTCGTGATCTGTCTCGTTGGTTGGTAGAACAAAAAATTCTATAATCACCTTTTTTTCACGTTTTTTCACTATAAATTCAAAATATTGTTCGCCACCTACCTCTAATTACTCCGTATTCCATTAGCCCGCGCGCAGATGCGTGTTTTGACACCTCACACGCGCGGCTACCTCGGAAAAACTAAAATTTTAGCTAGTTAGGTTAGGTTAGGTTAGTCTAACCTAACCTAACCTAACCTAACTTTTTTTTTTATATTTTGTACAATTACTCAATCACAACAATACATATATGCTGTTCATCATTGAGGAGTTCCATGTGACCTTCAAAACCCAAGACCAGTATCACTGTTAGGTTAGGTTATGTTTGGCCAGGATAGGTAAGGTTAGGTTAGGTTAGCCTAATCTAACCTAACCTAACTAGCTACAATAACTTTGTACTTAGGAGACGGATTTTGAAGCGGTTTTCGACGCAGCTGGACCGCGTTTCGTGATCTGTCTCGTTGGTTGGTAGAACAAAAAATTCTATAATCACCTTTTTTTCACGTTTTTTCACTATAAATTCAAAATATTGTTCGCCACCTACCTCTAATTACTCCGTATTCCATTAGCCCGCGCGCAGATACGTGTTTTGACACCTCACACGCGCGGCTACCTCGGAAAAACTAAAATTTTAGCTAGTTAGGTTAGGTTAGGTTAGTCTAACCTAACCTAACCTAACCTAACTTTTTTTTTATATTTTGTACAATTACTCAATCACAACAATACATATATGCTGTTCATCATTGAGGAGTTCCATGTGACCTTCAAAACCCAAGACCAGTATCACTGTTAGGTTAGGTTATGTTTGGTCAGGATAGGTAAGGTTAGGTTAGGTTAGCCTAATCTAACCTAACCTAACTAGCTACAATAACTTTGTACTTAGGAGACGGATTTTGAAGCGGTTTTCGACGCAGCTGGACCGCGTTTCGTGATCTGTCTCGTTGGTTGGTAGAACAAAAAATTCTATAATCACCTTTTTTTCACGTTTTTTCACTATAAATTCAAAATATTGTTCGCCACCTACCTCTAATTACTCCGTATTCCATTAGCCCGCGCGCAGATGCGTGTTTTGACACCTCACACGCGCGGCTACCTCGGAAAAACTAAAATTTTAGCTAGTTAGGTTAGGTTAGGTTAGTCTAACCTAACCTAACCTAACCTAACTTTTTTTTTTATATTTTGTACAATTACTCAATCACAACAATACATATATGCTGTTCATCATTGAGGAGTTCCATGTGACCTTCAAAACCCAAGACCAGTATCACTGTTAGGTTAGGTTATGTTTGGCCAGGATAGGTAAGGTTAGGTTAGGTTAGCCTAATCTAACCTTACCTAACTAGCTACAATAACTTTGTACTTAGGAGACGGATTTTGAAGCGGTTTTCGACGCAGCTGGACCGCGTTTCGTGATCTGTCTCGTTGGTTGGTAGAACAAAAAATTCTATAATCACCTTTTTTTCACGTTTTTTCACTATAAATTCAAAATATTGTTCGCCACCTACCTCTAATTACTCCGTATTCCATTAGCCCGCGCGCAGATGCGTGTTTTGACACCTCACACGCGCGGCTACCTCGGAAAAACTAAAATTTTAGCTAGTTAGGTTAGGTTAGGTTAGTCTAACCTAACCTAACCTAACCTAACTTTTTTTTTTAATATTTTGTACAATTACTCAATCACAACAATACATATCGCTGGCCCCGGGCAATAAAGCGGTAATATCAAAAATCAAATTTTACAGGAGAAATAAAAGAAGCTAATTTGTTTATAGTGCAGCGTACAGTGATCCAAAACAGGCCTTCGAAATGTTAAATGAAAGCTAATTTTTTTACCAATTTAACCTTTTAAAAATAATTGTAATGGTATAAATATTTAATGAAATAATTGAAAAAATGTATAATACAAATTATAGACGATACCGTTTCAATTGCAACATCATTAATGACTTTATAAACACACCGAACACTGAGATTCAAGAATGTAAGAAAATAATACGACGTAATTTCCACTTTAGATTTCGAGTGTACCAGATGATTACCACCTTGTTCAGGGAAATTTTATAGCCAAATCTTAGCTGTATCATCCACTAATCTCCATTTTAGAATCCTATCAGTGAAACATATTTTTATGTAACCATTGTAACAGACCGACCTAATAATGTGATTTATTTTTATTTTTAATCATTTTAGACAGTATTTTATAAAATTAATATTTTTTAAATGTTACTACTACCTAATTTTTGTTTAATTAAATTTTAAATGAATCTCTTCGTCTGTGAACCCCGACTGAATCGGTCTGACGCCATTCTTTAACTATTGTGTCTACTTCGCTAACAGTAGAAGGTTTAATATTTTGTAAAAAAACCTTTCAAATAGGTAACATAATTTTTATTAAATAAACTTTGCAAACAAACACACAAAAACCCTTAAAAAGCAAAAATACTATGCTACCTTAATTTGAATAAAATCACATAATTTTTTATTAATTAATAAACTTTGGAAACAAACACAAAAAACCCTTAAAAATGAAAAAATATTATGCTACCTTAATTTGAATAAAATCACATAATTTTTATTAACTGTTATACTTTGGAAACAAAAATAAAATGGTCGAAACCTTAAAAAGAAAAAAATATTATGATACTTTAATTTGAATCTTCGCTTTCAATATCGATTTCTTCTTCAGAGTTCCCAACACAATGCAAATGTTTATAAAATGTATGATAATATTTCGGGATTGCTTCAGATTTGCAGAGACTCATCAAATCATCGTAAATTGGTATTGGTAAGGCGATTGGCTCTCTGTACAGATTTCTCAGTTCATCTCCTGAAACATCAGTCACTGGCGTCCCTTTGGGTCTTCCTTTTGAAGATCTGGTGTTTGATGCAGTATTTAAAGAAATATACTCATCGTTAAAGTTATATTTTAAATAAATAACATCTGGATGCGCTTGAGTAATCTTGATTTCGTGAATCTTTGTCCACATAACTTTTTCATTAGTTTGGTCTGCCTGCAACCAGTGTCTTTTGTCCATTAACTCCTTTAAATCGAAAAAAATTATGTTGTTCCATTTCCTTAAGATGAAATTTTTCACCATTGATCTTGGCATTCATGATTATGCCATACATTAATTGATCAGGAGTATAATCGTGTGGTTCTTTTTTGCGCGTTCGATAAGAGAATGCATCGAATCTCCTTCAGACTGGCTATGGCCAAACACATATAAATAAAGAGCAAAGATAATCCTATTTTTATTCTGCCCAACATAACCATCAGAATAAAATATAAAATTCTTGATACCACGTTGGCTCTCAGTTTCAATGAAAACTTAGGACGCAACTGGCGATTTCATTAGCACCCCTTTTAGCCAAAGTTCCGGGAAGAAAGGCGTAATAGAACAGTACAGAATAAAATCTCTTGTAATTACTTCGTATTAAGTGTTTACAGTTTATTGATATAATACGTTTATTTCCAAAAAACGCGGTTAAATTTATTACTGTTACTCTTTGTTTAGAAATTTAGTGTAAAGATGTTCACCGGCAATTTGTGTAATGTTTCTTAGAGTAATGCAATAATACATAACTTAGTCGTAAGAAAATTTTCCATGCAATAAAGCTGTAATTTTCATTTATTCTACAGAAATATTATTTAAAAAAACTGAAAAAAATAAGAGTGATAGACTGATACTCAGAGAAGCCAAAAATCAAATAACATTAAAAAGGGCGTAACCGGTGTTTACCGCTATATTGCCCGGGGCCAGCGATATATGCTGTTCATCATTGAGGAGTTCCATGTGACCTTCAAAACCCAAGACCAGTATCACTGTTAGGTTAGGTTATGTTTGGCCAGGATAGGTAAGGTTAGGTTAGGTTAGCCTAATCTAACCTAACCTAACTAGCTACAATAACTTTGTACTTAGGAGACGGATTTTGAAGCGGTTTTCGACGCAGCTGGACCGCGTTTCGTGATCTGTCTCGTTGGTTGGTAGAACAAAAAATTCTATAATCACCTTTTTTTCACGTTTTTTCACTATAAATTCAAAATATTGTTCGCCACCTACCTCTAATTACTCCGTATTCCATTAGCCCGCGCGCAGATGCGTGTTTTGACACCTCACACGCGCGGCTACCTCGGAAAAACTAAAATTTTAGCTAGTTAGGTTAGGTTAGGTTAGTCTAACCTAACCTAACCTAACCTAACTTTTTTTTTTTATATTTTGTACAATTACTCAATCACAACAATACATATATGCTGTTCATCATTGAGGAGTTCCATGTGACCTTCAAAACCCAAGACCAGTATCACTGTTAGGTTAGGTTATGTTTGGTCAGGATAGGTAAGGTTAGGTTAGGTTAGCCTAATCTAACCTAACCTAACTAGCTACAATAACTTTGTACTTAGGAGACGGATTTTGAAGCGGTTTTCGACGCAGCTGGACCGCGTTTCGTGATCTGTCTCGTTGGTTGGTAGAACAAAAAATTCTATAATCACCTTTTTTTCACGTTTTTTCACTATAAATTCAAAATATTGTTCGCCACCTACCTCTAATTACTCCGTATTCCATTAGCCCGCGCGCAGATGCGTGTTTTGACACCTCACACGCGCGGCTACCTCGGAAAAACTAAAATTTTAGCTAGTTAGGTTAGGTTAGGTTAGTCTAACCTAACCTTTTTTTTTTTTTTTTTTTGTTCCGGGGTGGAAAATCCTCATGGATGTCCTCCGCCCTGGGGCAGACGAAGGGGTCTGTCAGACTCCTACTGACTAAAAACCACCCCGGTGTTCCCTTCCCACACTTGGACCGGGGATCATGAGATCTAGTGCGCCTTCCATGATCCCCGACTGGTGCCGGCCCGCTTTTGCAGGCCACTTCATACCCGCGGGGGGAGTGAGGTGAGACTCCCCCCGCGACGTCAAATAGGGGCGCGCGTGGAACACAACGCACTGCCACCTCGGGTCCTGCTGGATTGGGGGCGGCGGACGTCCCCGAGTCCGCCGTCCCTCCAGATCTGTTTATGGGGGCTGGAAGAGGGCGTTGTCCGCCCTCCGCCGACGCCCAGTCCGCCTGCTACGGATCAGGAGAGTGGTCTCAATCTCCCTCTCCCTTTCCGCAGCCTCCTTCTGCGAAACTACGGTTTCACAGAAGGAGATCACAGCATCCCACGACTCGGCGCTCCCGACCATCGAACGAGCGACAGCCGGCAGCGCCAGGTCGGCTCCAACTTCAGATACGAGGGCACGGCGCGGCTCCTCCCATGCGGTACACTCTGCTAGTGTATGCTGCACCGTGTCCTCCCGACAGTGGGTGCAGTGATGGCACCGAGCGTCCGGCTCCCTGTTTATGCGACACAGGTACTTCCCGAAGCAGCCATGCCCCGAGAGCACCTGCGTCGCCCGAAATGACAGGGAACCGTGCCTCCTCCCGAGCCATTCGTCGAGCACTGGTCGGATCGCGTCGACGGTAGCAAGGCCGGCGGTAGGGCGCAGAAGCCTGTCCCGCCATTCCGTCACCAGGACCTCGCGGAGCTGAGACCGACGAAGCTCGATCTCACGCTGCACCGGTCCACCTCCCCGTATTCGCGCCTCCTCGCGCCACCGGTGCAGTGAAGCGAGGGCTCTCGCTTCTAGGTCCCAGGGCGGGGATCCGGCCAGTGCACAAGCCGCCTCGTAGGAGATCGTGCGATACCCCCTGATAGCCCTGACGGCCATCGCCCTCTGCGGTTTTCGCAGTATTGCGATGCTGCCGGCCGTCAGGTCAGAAGCCCACACCGGGGCTCCGTACAGGGCCATGGATCGCACGATCCCCAAGTATAACCGCCTACAGGCGGTGCTCGGGCCTCCCAGATTGGGAAGCAGCGTCGACAACGCACCCGCGGCACCCATCAACTTAGGCGTCAGTTGTCGAAAGTGGGGGCCGAAGTCCCACCGGCTGTCGAGCACCAGTCCCAAGTACTTCATGGTAGACTCGACAGCAATTTGGACCCCTCCAACCACGACGCTTGATCCCGGCGGTGGCGCTCGCCGAGGGCCGTGAAAGACCACGGCCTCCGACTTATTGAGAGCCACCTCCAGGCCCAGGCGTCGTATGCGACCCACCACCTGTGAGACCGCAGCCGTCACCAGCAACGCTGCTTCCCTATACGAGCTCCCCCGGGCCGTAACCAGCGTGTCGTCCGCATAACACGTCAGGTCCACTCCCGGTTGGAGCTCGCCCCTCAGCACCCAATCGTAACCGATGTTCCACAGGAGCGGGCCCACGACCGAGCCCTGTGGAACACCGCACGACATATCGCGCCGGCCCTCGCCGTCGCGTCCCCTGTAGGTGACACACCTTTCCGCCAAATAAGCCCCAACGATGTGGCGGAGATAGCGGGGCACCCTATGGTATCGCAATGCCTCCCGAATACAACTCCAGGGTAGGGTATTGAATGCGTTGGAGATGTCCAAGGACACCGCCAACATAACCCCTCCCCGGGATACCGCTTCCTCCGCCAGGACTCTCACCCGCATTATTGCGTCAACAGTGGAGCGCCCATGCCGAAAGCCGTACTGACTGTCGTCCAGATCCGGCCCCTCTCTGTATAAGTGACCGACGAGGCGGGCTGCAATTATCCGTTCAAAAAGCTTACCCACCTCGTCTAGCAGCACTATAGGCCGGTATGCGGACGGCGAGTCTGCTGGGCGTCCCACCTTCCTGAGCAGGACCAGACGACCTGTCTTCCACTGAGCAGGGAACAGGCCCTGCTCAAGGCAAGCTGAGTAGAGTCCTCTCAGCTGGGGCTCTAGCTCTTTCAGAGCGAGGGCGAGCGCGCGGCCGGGAACTCCATCGGGCCCGGGGGCAACGGTTTTTGCCCGGAGCCGCGTTACGGCTGCCCTCATCTCCGGCTGTGTCACCTCAGGGACGTTGACCTCGTCATCCTCCGACTCTGCGGCTGTGGGCAAAGCCATCGGCGGCGGTATATGCTCTTCTCTAGCAGGGAACAGGGCTGCGACCACATCCTCCAGCAACTGCGGCTGTAAGCTCTCCGTGAGTGGAGGCGCCCAGGCACGAAGTTTCCCTCGGACCACGCGATAAGGGCGCCCCCACGGATCCCCGTCTAGGGTCGCCAACATCTCTTCCCTGGCTCGAGTCTTAGACTCGCCGATGGCCAGCCATAGAGTCTGCTTCGCCGCGCGGTACACCTCATACAACGCGGCTTCTTCTTCCGGAACCCGACGACGTCTCCTCCGGTATCGGGTGTACTGGCGTCTAACCTCCACGCAGGTCACGCGCATCTGCTCGATTGCGTCGGACCACCAGTACAACTGGCGCCTTGTGGGCTGTGTGCGGACGCGGGGCATGGACGTGTCGCAGATTTGTGTCATCGCCCCGCGGAACCACTGCGCCTCTTCTTCAACGTCGACGGGTTCGTTCGTCGGTGACTCCCGGACCCAGGCCTGGATGATAGCGGCTTCCTCGAGAAGCTCCCTGTCGAGTCGCTTATACGACCAGCGAGGACCATCCATTTGCGGGGAGTGAAACTCCCCTAATAACGTCTTATAGAGGCGCGCGTGGAACACTACGCGCCGCCATCTCGGATCCTGTATGATGGGGGGCGACGGATATCCCCGAGTCCGCCACCCGTGGACCCATTTAGGGGGGCTGGAAGAGGGCATGATCTGCCCTCCGCCGACGCCCAGTGCGCCTGCTGCGGGACGGGAGAGTACTGGTGATCTCCCTTTCCCTTTCCGCAGCCTCCTTCTGCGAGATGACTGTTTCGCAGAAGGATACCACCGCGTCCCAGGACTCTGCACTGCCGACCATCGAACGAACTACGGTTGGCAGCGACAGGTCATTCCCCACTTCTGAAGACTAACCTAACCTAACCTAACTAGCTAAAATTTTAGTTTTTCCGAGGTAGCCGCGCGTGTGCGGTGTCAAAACACGCATCTGCGCGCGGGCTAATGGAATACGGAGTAATTAGAGGTAGGTGGCGAACAATATTTTGAATTTATAGTGAAAAAACGTGAAAAAAAGGTGATTATAGAATTTTTTGTTCTACCAACCAACGAGACAGATCACGAAACGCGGTCCAGCTGCGTCGAAAACCGCTTAAAAATCCGTCTCCTAAGTACAAAGTTATTGTAGCTAGTTAGGTTAGGTTAGATTAGGCTAACCTAACCTAACCTTACCTATCCTGGCCAAACATAACCTAACCTAACAGTGATACTGGTCTTGGGTTTTGAAGGTCACATGGAACTCCTCAATGATGAACAGCATATATGTATTGTTGTGATTGAGTAATTGTACAAAATATAAAAAAAAAAAGTTAGGTTAGGTTAGGTTAGGTTAGACTAACCTAACCTAACCTAACTTTTTTTTTTTATATTTTGTACAAAATATAAAAAAAAAAAGTTAGGTTAGGTTAGGTTAGGTTAGACTAACCTAACCTAACCTAACTTTTTTTTTTTATATTTTGTACAAAATATAAAAAAAAAAAGTTAGGTTAGGTTAGGTTAGGTTAGACTAACCTAACCTAACCTAACTTTTTTTTTTTATATTTTGTACAATTACTCAATCACAACAATACATATATGCTGTTCATCATTGAGGAGTTCCATGTGACCTTCAAAACCCAAGACCAGTATCACTGTTAGGTTAGGTTATGTTTGGCCAGGATAGGTAAGGTTAGGTTAGGTTAGCCTAATCTAACCTAACCTAACTAGCTACAATAACTTTGTACTTAGGAGACGGATTTTGAAGCGGTTTTCGACGCAGCTGGACCGCGTTTCGTGATCTGTCTCGTTGGTTGGTAGAACAAAAAATTCTATAATCACCTTTTTTTCACGTTTTTTCACTATAAATTCAAAATATTGTTCGCCACCTACCTCTAATTACTCCGTATTCCATTAGCCCGCGCGCAGATACGTGTTTTGACACCTCACACGTGCGGCTACCTCGGAAAAACTAAAATTTTAGCTAGTTAGGTTAGGTTAGGTTAGTCTAACCTAACCTAACCTAACCTAACTTTTTTTTTTTATATTTTGTACAATTACTCAATCACAACAATACATATATGCTGTTCATCATTGAGGAGTTCCATGTGACCTTCAAAACCCAAGACCAGTATCACTGTTAGGTTAGGTTATGTTTGGCCAGGATAGGTAAGGTTAGGTTAGGTTAGCCTAATCTAACCTAACCTAACTAGCTACAATAACTTTGTACTTAGGAGACGGATTTTGAAGCGGTTTTCGACGCAGCTGGACCGCGTTTCGTGATCTGTCTCGTTGGTTGGTAGAACAAAAAATTCTATAATCACCTTTTTTTCACGTTTTTTCACTGTAAATTCAAAATATTGTTCGCCACCTACCTCTAATTACTCCGTATTCCATTAGCCCGCGCGCAGATGCGTGTTTTGACACCTCACACGCGCGGCTACCTCGGAAAAACTAAAATTTTAGCTAGTTTTTTTTTTTTTTTTTTTTTTTTTTTTTTTTTTTTTCGGCAGGACTGGGAAATCCTCATGGACGCCCAGACTGCCTCACAGATGAGCCAGTCTGGGCAGTGCCGGACTCTTACCGGCTAAAACCACACTCCTGCCTCACAATTAATCCACAGACATGGAGGTCCGTGCCTTTGTTTGGGTACGTTATTTGTTTACAGTTTTTATTGATATGCAGTTATTGTGCTCCTTCATTGGACACATAGTAGCTTAAATACTAATCTTAAAATCTACGTGAGTCCATCAATTTTTTTTTTTTTTTTTTTTTTTTTTTTTTTTTAAATCTACACAAGACAGGCATTACTTATTCTAGTGTTACACATTTATTTTATACAAACATTTTACGACATTTATTATTGATTGATTTAAACTTCATGGCAGTGCGAGCCGACCAGCCCTAGGCGACGGCTTCCGTTCACGGATATGACGTACACATCTGCGCCGTTCAGCTCAACCATTTCTTAGGGAACCGATCGACCAGACGTGCAACGCCACCATCGGCGGGACATTTACGTAAGCATGACAGACTCGCTCTGCCATGAAGTTTCACATGATTTTGTTTTGATGGTACGTGGAGGGTTGGGATTGGTTAGTATTAGTGTGTTGGGAGTATGGATGAGGTCTGGTTTGTGGAGTCTTATTTGAGGCGGGGTGTCACGACCAGGGATTTTGCTAGCCCGAGCAGGTGTTCCGCGACTGCTGCGTCTCGATGTTTCATGGCCATCTTAAGGTTGTAGTCGATGACCATTTTAGTCGGCGCATCCATCGCCCTCTTAATAAAGCGGCCTGTGGCGTCATCGGCGTCGTCGGAGTAGTAGACGCAACTGACAGTATGTCTCGACATTGCCACCACCGCGTGGGAGATGCTTTCGTGGACCTGGAGCCTCCTGGACTTCGTGTTGACGATGATTACGCTATCGTAAGTCAACCCCTGAGCCTCGTGGATGGTTAACACGCGCGACCCTTCACCGGACCCATATCCCTGGCTTGCAAGAGAAGCTTTCTCCTCTTGCGTGTGAACCAGGAATAGGGTGTTTTGGGCAGTTCTCGGTATTTGCGCTCCTGTGTAACCCTCCACCCTCAGGGAGTGGACCCGCGACAGCGACGACTTGGAGGAGTATATACCGGAGTATATCTCACTCAGCGCAAACGCCACATCCATCGGGTTGCGGTGTGTGCAAAGCAGCTCCTGGGTGATTCCAGCCACCAGGTTTGGACGGGTATACCTTAACTCGAATAGGTTCTCTCTGTCCAAAAATGGAAGCTGTTTTACGTCTCCGATGAGGACAATCTCGCTTGCTCCAGACAACTTTACTGCCATAACTATGGCCCCAAAGTGGTTCATAAGAGCTTCGTCTACCGTGAGGCGATAGCACTTCTCTTGTTTTTTGAACCCGTTGACTAAAATTGAGGCCATAGTGCGCACCTTTGTCTTTACTTGATCTCCTAAGCGGCGCGCAAGCTTCTCCCTGAGATCTTTGGCAGCTTCGGTCGTCGTGGTGGCTACGACGTCCTTCTCCCCATCGAAGTGCTTCACCACCCAGGTTGTCTTGCCGCAACCCGGGACTCCGTTGACCCACCTGATATTGGGTACCGCCCAATTTTCCTGTGATGCTGGGGTGCCTGAAGTCCCCAAAATGGACTGTGCCATTTCGAGGATCTTATCGTCCAGCATGATCTTGGTACATTTGGCGGTAACCACTATCGGGTCGTCGTTAGGTGTTTTAAACTTCAGTTTGCCTGAGCGCTCCGTTTCCTCCTCGTCCAGGGTCACAAAACCACACTGCGCGCTGTAGGCTGCCATGTACGACCCCGTCATTTCCCCTTTGATGACTTGAGATGTGACGTTGTCGTACACTGCTGCCTCTGCTTCCTCGAGTAGTACCCTTAGCAGTCCTTCTGTGTCTCGAAGGAAGGTCTGCAGGATCTTCCGGCATGTCGTAAGATTGACCTCTCTGGTCGCTCTCACGATTGCTACGTACTCGAGGAACGCACTCTTTACGTGGTCCGTGGTGCCCGAATCAACTGCGAGGGTTGGTGGGCTGACTTGCCCCTTGTCGGCTCTTGTAGGCGTAGGCTTCTGAGGTGTTGGTTCTTTCCCCTTTCTTTTAAAGAACTTCTCCATCGCTGTTGGTGATGCGTGGCTGGTGCTTGGGAGCAGTGCGTTGAGGAAAGTGCCGAAGGCTTTCAGGCGACTCCTCGACCGGGCCCGGTCCTCCGGGCTAGCGGTTTTGCTCTGCTCCTTTGCAGCCTTTTCGGCGGCTGCCTTTTGCTGGGCCCTCTCTGATCCGCTTTGAGTGATCGAGCCTGACGTGGAGCTCGTCGCATCGGCTGTTTGGTGTCTGGGGACTTTGAGGAAACTCAGAGTTTCCCCTCTGTCCTCATACACTACTACCTCATGGTGTTCTGAGGCTTTTAGACAGCCGAAGCGATCTGCGACGTCTCCCCTTTCCCCCTCGATCATCATTGCGTCGATGCTGATAGTACGGGCTGTGACTGCCATGTACTCTCCTACCTCCCTGATCTTTTGAAGCAGTGAGCTTGCTTGGGCAAATGGAGTCTCCTCTCCCCACTCGACTAGTGCGATCGTCTTCCCTTTGACTCGCACCAGGCGGCATCGGTGAGTGGCTACTTCCACATGCGGCAGTGCGGCGTACTTACTGCCTTTCATGCTCGTTTTGGTGGTGCTTCCGTTGATCAGGGCGGCAAGGCCTGGTGAGATATGTATACGGGCTCCAGCTCGGCTCAAGCCCACGCAGAAGCTTATGCCTAGCCTTTCTCCTTCTCTGTTCATGAAAAGAGCGACGCCTCGCAGTCTGATGCCAGGGGTTCCGACTCCCCCGCACGCCAGAAACTCCGAGATGGACATGGAGTTGAGTGCTGGTTGTAGGCTGGCTTGTGCTATCGCTGCTGCTGGTGCTACCGCGGGTGCTGGCCGTTGAGTGATGTTTGTATGTGTGGTGGTTGTTGTTGTTGTTGCGGAGTTTGCTGTGGTTGTTGTTGTGGTCGTAGATGGTGGTCGGTTCCGACTACGCAAGGGTGCGTCCGTTTTGTTGGCCGCTGCTGCGACTATGGCGACTTTGCTCGCGAATACCAAGAATAGTTTTCTGGAAGCCGGTCTCCCCATGATGGTGTGGAGTATGGACTGGCTTAGCTGGGTTCCGATCTTTACTTCCAGGAGCAGGTGCCAGACTGTCTCTTCGCAAACGGGGTCACAGACGCACGAGGGACTATCTTTGAGATGGAAGCGGTGGAGATACGCTGAGAATCCTCCGTGTCCTGTTAGGACTTGTACGTGGACCGGTGTGAGAACTGCGTTTCTAAGTGTTCTTTTTGCCGCTAGGACGTCTGGGAAGAACACTTTTGTGACCGCTCCTGTACTCGAGGATTCGTATCGCGCTTGCCACTTCTTTATAGTCTCTTCCCGTATCTTCCTCCTCACGAACGATACGGGGACCTTGTTGTAGTCGGCTGTCGCATTATTAAGGGCTGCCTCCTTGGCCAGCTCGTCCGCTCTCTCATTCCCTTCAGTTCCCACGTGGGCCTTGAGCCAAAAGAACCTCACTTCTCTGCCCTCTTCTCTGGTCTCGCGGACGCTTCTCTTGATTTGAAGTGCCAGGTGGTGAGTGACAGACGGTCTCCGCAGCAGGTCAAGCGACGATCTTGAGTCACTTAAGATGCTTACGGAGACCGCCCTGGATTCTCTTGCCATCCTGGCAGCTCTGAAGAGAGCGTACATTTCCGATTGGAAGACTGAGTTGTGGGGTTCAAGGCCAAAAGTGCTGAACGTTGACTCCTTCCCGTTTTCCCACCAAGTTAGGGCAGCGCCAACTTTCCCCTCTATCTTGCTGCCGTCGGTGTATATTTGGGGACCGATTACTTGATGGGTTTCCAGGGTTTCGGGAGTCAAGTCCTCTAGGCGTGCGTACTCTGTTATCGTGAGTAGCGATGGGTGGGAATTTTGGGAGTGGGGCACGTTGCACTCCAGCTCGCGGCCCGGTGGTATGAACTCTTGGGAGTGACCCTTTTTGATCTTAAACAGGGTTGCTGCCTCGATTACCCGGAGATCTAGTGGGAGTTGACCTGACAGAATAAGTGCCGATGTTAGAGATACCGTGCGGTATGCTTTGCAGATCTTCTGCGCGAAGCCTCTCTGCAGTGAGTCAAACTGATTCCTTGTCATCAGTTTCTCAGCTGCGGGGGCCCACGCACTCGCTGCATACATCACGATGGGCTCTATCACCGACACATATATTGTCCTAATTATCTCTGTGTTGAGACCCCAAGTCACCTTTGCCGCGCATGCCAACTGCTTGTAGATGTCTGCGGCCTTTTTACAGATCGCCGACACGTGCGCGTTGAAGGTGAGTTTAGAGTCTATTGTGAGACCTAGCAGCTTTACCTCCTCGACCAGGTTCAGCCGCGTGCCCGACATGTAGAGTACCGGAACGTCGTACTTCAGCTTTCTCGTTAACACCATCGCACAGGTCTTGTGTGCGGCGAAACGTAGCTTATTTTGGGCGCCCCATTCCGATACTGTGTCTAGCGCGTTGTTGGCTGATTGCTGCAGGGGACCGGCTGTGAGGTCCGAGAGAACTAGGACAACGTCATCCGCGAAGGCTTGACAATATACTCCCTTACTAGCCATCTTATGTAGGAGCGAATCTAGGATCAGGTTCCAAAACGTCGGACCGGCAATTGAGCCTTGGACGCATCCCTTTGTGGTACCTTTCTCACTAGTCGCTCTGGCGTAGTTGACCCTGATGTTCCGGTCTTCCAGGTATGAGGTGACGAGAGTGTAGATGTTTTTGGGACAGTTTTTGACCACCATCTGTCGCTTGAGTGCTGGCCACCACGCGTTATCGAAGGCCCCCTCTATGTCCAATGATATCAAAAGCACGATTTTTTTGGCTTTGATTTCGGCTCGTAAGTGGCCCATTAGGGTATAGAGGGCGTCCTCGGTTCCGCGCTGCGGCATGAATCCAAACTGGTTTGGGTGGAGTGTTGGGAGGAAATGCCATTGCATTCTGCCTACTAGGAGCTTCTCGACGATTTTTCCTAGGACCGAGAGCAGACCTATTGGCCTGTAAGACTTTGGGCTGGTGTAGTCATCCTTTCCTGGCTTTCGGAGGATGCACACATGGGCGACTTTCCACTGCTTCGGGAAGTGTGACAGCGACAGGCACCTATTAGCTATCGCTAAGAACACCTCCCGATCGCAGTTTATTGCTGCCGTGCAAATGTCTGCTGTTAATCCGTCGGGACCGGGGGCTTTTTTCGGATTCTGGTTCTGGAGAACCATTTCCAGCTCCGCAGTCGTGAAGAGAGGATCGTCGGCAGACAGTCCCAGGGGGTTCTTCTCCTTCGCCAGCTTCCTTAGGCTTCTGTGGTGGGGCTGTTCGGCATCCGTTGAGTCGTCGGGGTAAAAGGTTTTTGCCAGAAGATCCGCTGACTGCTCGGGGCTGAGCGTTTCGCCTGCGGTATTTCTCAGGAGGGCGTCGTCCTGTCTTCTGGCTGTCTTCCTTAGTACCCTGTAGATGCCGTCCCACATGCTCTCTCGGTCCTGCTTCGAGCAAAACTCCTTCCAGTTTGCTGTGGCTGCTTCCGTCGCTGCTGTGGTGTACGCAGCTTTAGCCAGGACGTATTCTTGGATAGTGAAGTGTCTCCGACTTGCGGCTGCGTTCCGGATCCTTCTCTTCTTCGTCATAGCGTCTTTTTTGAGACTGTCTAGAGAAGGAGTCCACCATGGGGGCTTTGCGTCGTGTTTGGGCGACCCCAGTTTTGGGATCGCTTTCCTGCATGAGCGGTGGATGTTCTGCGTGTATGACGTGATGATTGTCTCCAGATCCTGTGGGTTAGAGACGTCCGAGACTCTGACTGGTGTGATGTCGCTGTCCGCTAGGCTGATCTTGAAGTGCGTGCTGAAGTCGGACCACTTTGCCTTCTTAGTGTTGTAGATGCGCGTCGAGATTGGCCTTAAGGGTTCCAAGGCCTTTTCTAAGCGCATCGAGAAGGTTATTGCATTGTGGTCTGACGTCGTTAGACTTCGTTCTACACGCCACTCCTCGACCTTACCCAGCAAGGACAGGCTGCATGTCGTCACATCGACGATGCTTGTGCACCATCTGTCACCTCTGTAGGTCTCGAACGTCGGTGTTTGGCCCGTATTTAGGATGTGGAGATCCCGCTCGTTGAGGAATGAGCTGTACGCTGCCCCGCGATGGTTTTCGGAAACACTTCCCCACCACTGGCTCCAGGCGTTAATGTCTCCTCCCACCAGGATGTTGGTTGTGTGCAGTTTTTGTATAGTGCTGTGTGTTTCGAGAAGGTAGGGTTCGATTTCCTGGTCACCCTCAAAATAGACCGATAGCACTCCAAAGCTGAGCTGGCCAACTTTCAGCAAAACGGCAGCGATGTTCTCGGTCACAAGCTGGGGGTCGTGGATGACCTCCAGATTGTTCCCGAAAACAACGATAGCCGCCTTAACTGGTTTTTGGCGGTTGAGGCTGCACTGGATGACTTGCGTGCCGGGACATTGTTTCATTACACCTGTTCTACCTACATAGGGCTCTTGAACAAGTGCTACTGAAACTCCCTTTGCCTGAGCCGCCAAGTGGAGTTCTTCTGTGGCCAGCTTGGAGCGCTGAAGATTAGCTTGGATGAACCGCAATCTTGCCGTCGGTCTTGTTGTGTTTTGAGGGGTGACTGGTTGACTGGTGTGTGTATTACCTTGGCTGCCTTTAGCAATAAGAAACGCGCGACCTCGCTATGCCATCCCATTTTTGGCGTTCCTGGCAGTCTTCGCTGAACGCTGTGTGTGCCAGGTCGCTGCCCGTCCTGTGTGCCACCTTGCAGTTTGTGCAAGTGGGCTGTTTGCCATCAGCTCGAGTGAGGCAGTCCCTTATGTTGTGTGCTCCACTGCAGTAGCTGCAGACATCTTTTGCGGCCCTGCATATGGACCTGTTATGTCCATATCCTAGGCACTTTGAGCACTGGACTAGGGGGGACTGGTCCTCAATCGAGCATCGCTTGATGCCCACGTGAACTTTCTGCACCTGCGTGTAGCATTTCCAAAGCTCTGGGGAGATCTCCAGAACAGGGTGGCACTCATAGGGGTTTCTCGCGCGCTTCCTATAGCGCACCTTTATGGTCTGTCCATCGACAGCGACGTTCTGCAGAAGGTGTTTGTTCTGCGCCTTTAGGAGATCGACGATCTCCCCGTCGCTATAGCTGGACAGCACTCCCTTGATGCAGACTAGGGGATTTTGCGGTTTTGGCTCCTGGACCTTGAGCCCTGCGTTCGACTGGACTTGCTCCTTGATCTTAGTCAAGTCCGACTTGGTCGCGCACCTCATTACCACTTTCTGGTTCCGTGCTTTGCGTACCGTGTCCACTCGGGCTCCGCTTGTTTTGAGGTCCAGGGCGGTCCTGATCCTCTCGATCACGTTGTCCCCAGTGTGCTGGGGGTTCGTGGAGGAGACGATCAGAGTGTGATTGGCTTGTGTAGGCGGTTTGGGGGGCTTGGGTTTACTGGCGACCTGGGCGAAAGTTTCGGGGCCCTGCTGTTGTTGTTGATGCGGTCTGTCCGCTTTTCCCAGGTTAGCTACCCCCTTCTCGATATTTTGGAGGGACTTCTTCACCTCCCCGACTGCGAGTTCTGCTTCCAGATTCAGCGCTGGGGGCACCTGGATTTGCGGCTCTTTGTCGCGCAGTACGCGGAGGTCTGCCGAAACGATCTCTAGCCTTTCCGAGATCGGTTCCGAGAATTTTAGCTAGTTAGGTTAGGTTAGGTTAGTCTAACCTAACCTAACCTAACCTAACTTTTTTTTTTTATATTTTGTACAATTACTCAATCACAACAATACATATATGCTGTTCATCATTGAGGAGTTCCATGTGACCTTCAAAACCCAAGACCAGTATCACTGTTAGGTTAGGTTATGTTTGGTCAGGATAGGTAAGGTTAGGTTAGGTTAGCCTAATCTAACCTAACCTAACTAGCTACAATAACTTTGTACTTAGGAGACGGATTTTGAAGCGGTTTTCGACGCAGCTGGACCGCGTTTCGTGATCTGTCTCGTTGGTTGGTAGAACAAAAAATTCTATAATCACCTTTTTTTCACGTTTTTTCACTATAAATTCAAAATATTGTTCGCCACCTACCTCTAATTACTCCGTATTCCATTAGCCCGCGCGCAGATGCGTGTTTTGACACCTCACACGCGCGGCTACCTCGGAAAAACTAAAATTTTTGCTAGTTAGGTTAGGTTAGGTTAGTCTAACCTAACCTAACCTAACCTAACCTAACTTTTTTTTTTTATATTTTGTACAATTACTCAATCACAACAATACATATATGCTGTTCATCATTGAGGAGTTCCATGTGACCTTCAAAACCCAAGACCAGTATCACTGTTAGGTTAGGTTATGTTTGGCCAGGATAGGTAAGGTTAGGTTAGGTTAGCCTAATCTAACCTAACCTAACTAGCTACAATAACTTTGTACTTAGGAGACGGATTTTGAAGCGGTTTTCGACGCAGCTGGACCGCGTTTCGTGATCTGTCTCGTTGGTTGGTAGAACAAAAAATTCTATAATCACCTTTTTTTCACGTTTTTTCACTATAAATTCAAAATATTGTTCGCCACCTACCTCTAATTACTCCGTATTCCATTAGCCCGCGCGCAGATGCGTGTTTTGACACCGCACACGCGCGGCTACCTCGGAAAAACTAAAATTTTAGCTAGTTAGGTTAGGTTAGGTTAGTCTTCAGAAGTGGGGAATGACCTGTCGCTGCCAACCGTAGTTCGTTCGATGGTCGGCAGTGCAGAGTCCTGGGACGCGGTGGTATCCTTCTGCGAAACAGTCATCTCGCAGAAGGAGGCTGCGGAAAGGGAAAGGGAGATCACCAGTACTCTCCCGTCCCGCAGCAGGCGCACTGGGCGTCGGCGGAGGGCAGATCATGCCCTCTTCCAGCCCCCCTAAATGGGTCCACGGGTGGCGGACTCGGGGATATCCGTCGCCCCCCATCATACAGGATCCGAGATGGCGGCGCGTAGTGTTCCACGCGCGCCTCTATAAGACGTTATTAGGGGAGTTTCACTCCCCCTACGGATCGGGGCCCGCAGAGCGCGGGTCGTCACCAGTCCGGGGCAGCGGAAGTCGCATTTGTACCCGCAGCCCCCGACGCAAGTGTGAGAGGAAACACCGGGGTGGTTTTAGTCAGTAAGAGTCTGACAGACCCTTTGCCCACCCCAGGGCAGAGGACATCCATGAGGATTTCCACCCCGAAAAAAAAAAAAAAAAAAAAAAAAAAAAAAGGTTAGGTTAGTCTAACCTAACCTAACCTAACCTAACTTTTTTTTTTATATTTTGTACAATTACTCAATCACAACAATACATATATGCTGTTCATCATTGAGGAGTTCCATGTGACCTTCAAAACCCAAGACCAGTATCACTGTTAGGTTAGGTTATGTTTGGCCAGGATAGGTAAGGTTAGGTTAGGTTAGCCTAATCTAACCTAACCTAACTAGCTACAATAACTTTGTACTTAGGAGACGGATTTTGAAGCGGTTTTCGACGCAGCTGGACCGCGTTTCGTGATCTGTCTCGTTGGTTGGTAGAACAAAAAATTCTATAATCACCTTTTTAGGGTTCCGTACATCAAAAGGAAAAAAAGGAACCCTTATAGGATCACTCGTGTGTCTGTCTGTCTGTCTGTCTGTCTGGCTGTCTGTCTGTCTGTCTGTCTGTCTGTCTGTCCGTCTGTCACAGCCAATTTACTCCGAATCTAATGGACCGATTAAGTTGAAATTTGGTACACATATATATTTCTGTGACCCAAACACGAATGTGTAACGTAAATAAATGAATTTTGAATATAGAGGTCACTTTTAGGGGGCAAACAAGAAAATTAAAAAAAAAAGTTTTACTAACAGTACCGTGTGACATATCAAATGAAAGGACTTGTTATGAGGATCTTAAACATATTTTTTATATCATTTTAAAATAAACACTTTTAAAGATATTTAAGAAATTCAATGAAAATTGACCATTCCCCCCCCCTTATCTCCGAAACTACTGGACCAAAAATTTTGAAAAAAGTACATAGTATGGCTCTTTACTCATAGATAACAGGAAAACCTATAAGAAGTCCATGGTCTTAAAATAACATGGTAAATCTCTCAATAGTGTGCGCGCAAACTTACATTTCGTCGCTCGGCATCCAATAGGCCCATCTCTCTAGCTATTATAATACCAACAACAAAATATCAAAAGTGTTTGACAGTCTGCTTAATACACAACTAAAAAATAAAACTGTAAATGTTCATGACAACCAATTCGGGTTTCGGCGTGGTTTGTCAACAGAAAGTGCAGTGTTGTGTCTTAAGCATACTGTCACATATTATACACAGCGTGGGACGCAGATTTATGTTAGCTTCCTCGACTTTCGATCTGGTTGCTTATGACGTATTGCGGAGAAAGATGGAGAAGGATAGATTGCCAACGGAGCTTATAAACATCTTTAAATATTGGTATGGTAACAAGATCAATAGTGTATGATGGGCTGGAACTTTTTCCAGGCCATACAGGTTGGAATGCGGGGTGAGGCAGGGAGGGTTGAGCTCACCCTCGCTTTCCGAGCGAGCTGATTGGCGAGCTCAACAGCACCAGAGTAGGTAACTATATAGATGATATTTGTGTCAATAATATTAGCTATGCAGACGATATGGTGCTTCTGAGCGCGTCAATCTGTGGTCTCAGAAAGTTGGTCGCCAAATGTGAGCAGTATGCCAAAATACATGGTTTGATGTATAACTCCAATAAGTCGGAGATCATGGTCTTTGAGGCTTGGGGTAGACCAGGTTATGTACCACCTGTATTACTCAATGAGACTCCACTACAAATAGTATTTACGTTTAAATATCTTGGTCATATATTGACCCCTGACCTCAATGACGGACTCGATATTGGCGGGAACGAAGGGTGTTGTCGGTAAGGGCGAACATGCTGGCTCGCAGGTTTGCACGCTGCTCACTTAAAAAGTCAAAATTACTCTGTTTTGAGCTTATTGTACAACGTTTTACACGTGCAGCCTATGGGCTAGATATACCCAAAGGTCGTGCAACACCCTTCGTGTCCAATACAACAACGCTTTCAGGGGTACCTATTGGTGGGGCTGCCCCGTTTTTGTTGCGCATCGGGAATGTTCGCAGACGCACATATTAATTGCTTTTACGCAACGATGCGAATGAGGTGTGCATCCCTGTTGCGCAGAGTGCGGGCCAGCTCCAACAATATCCTAAAAATGATCACTAGCAGGCTGGATTGCATGTACATCAATCACTGCAGTGCCATCTCCCATGGGGTGAAATAAATTGAAACTAGATTACGTGGGGCACTCGGAAAGTTTTGCGATACTAGAAAAAAATAAACTACAGGTTATATATTTGTTTATTATATCTTTAATACACAGTTTCATACGTCTAAACCAATTTTCATAACACATTTTCCAGTCCACATCAAACACCTCTTCAATCTCCTTCTCAAATGCAGCCAGTGCAGCTTCCGGTGATGAAAACTGTTTTCCTTTGAGTTGGTTTTTTATTTTGGGGAACAAGAAATAGTCGCACGGAGCCAAATCGGGACTGTTTGGAGGATGACCTATAAATTTGACCGGTGTGCTGTCCAAAAATTCCCTTGTTTTGAGCGCCGAGTGAGTCAGCGCGTTGTCATGGTGATGCAGTAGCCCACGGAGGCCAGTGTTCGGTCGCTTGCTGCTTGCAGCAGTAAAAACTTCTGGCAAACATTTGGTAATATACCATTTAGTATTGATGCTTCTTTGATCTCGAAAGGGTACTGACACCAGATAAACCGTCAAAGAAAAAGTTGGAATGTATGGGAGAACATGTTTTTCAACTACAATGTTAAGTTTGTTCTTGGGATAAATAAATTCATCTCAATTACGGAACCCTTCATTGTGCGTAGTCCGACACGCACTTGGCCGGTTTTTTTCACGTTTTTTCACTATAAATTCAAAATATTGTTCGCCACCCACTCTCCTGATCCGTAGCAGGCGGACTGGGCGTCGGCGGAGGGCGGACAACGCCCTCTTCCAGCCCCCATAAACAGATCTGGAGGGACGGCGGACTCGGGGACGTCCGCCGCCCCCAATCCAGTAGGACCCGAGGTGGCAGTGCGTTGTGTTCCACGCGCGCCCCTATTTGACGTCGCGGGGGGAGTCTCACCTCACTCCCCCCGCGGGTATGAAGTGGCCTGCAAAAGCGGGCCGGCACCAGTCGGGGATCATGGAAGGCGCACTAGATCTCATGATCCCCGGTCCAAGTGTGGGAAGGGAACACCGGGGTGGTTTTTAGTCAGTAGGAGTCTGACAGACCCCTTCGTCTGCCCCAGGGCGGAGGACATCCATGAGGATTTTCCACCCCGGAACAAAAAAAAAAAAAAAAAAGGTTAGCCTAATCTAACCTAACCTAACTAGCTACAATAACTTTGTACTTAGGAGACGGATTTTGAAGCGGTTTTCGACGCAGCTGGACCGCGTTTCGTGATCTGTCTCGTTGGTTGGTAGAACAAAAAATTCTATAATCACCTTTTTTTCACGTTTTTTCACTATAAATTCAAAATATTGTTCGCCACCTACCTCTAATTACTCCGTATTCCATTAGCCCGCGCGCAGATACGTGTTTTGACACCTCACACGCGCGGCTACCTCGGAAAAACTAAAATTTTAGCTAGTTAGGTTAGGTTAGGTTAGTCTAACCTAACCTAACCTAACCTAACTTTTTTTTTTTATATTTTGTACAATTACTCAATCACAACAATACATATATGCTGTTCATCATTGAGGAGTTCCATGTGACCTTCAAAACCCAAGACCAGTATCACTGTTAGGTTAGGTTATGTTTGGCCAGGATAGGTAAGGTTAGGTTAGGTTAGCCTAATCTAACCTAACCTAACTAGCTACAATAACTTTGTACTTAGGAGACGGATTTTGAAGCGGTTTTCGACGCAGCTGGACCGCGTTTCGTGATCTGTCTCGTTGGTTGGTAGAACAAAAAATTCTATAATCACCTTTTTTTCACGTTTTTTCACTATAAATTCAAAATATTGTTCGCCACCTACCTCTAATTACTCCGTATTCCATTAGCCCGCGCGCAGATGCGTGTTTTGACACCTCACACGCGCGGCTACCTCGGAAAAACTAAAATTTTAGCTAGTTAGGTTAGGTTAGGTTAGTCTAACCTAACCTAACCTAACTTTTTTTTTTTATATTTTGTACAATTACTCAATCACAACAATACATATATGCTGTTCATCATTGAGGAGTTCCATGTGACCTTCAAAACCCAAGACCAGTATCACTGTTAGGTTAGGTTATGTTTGGCCAGGATAGGTAAGGTTAGGTTAGGTTAGCCTAATCTAACCTAACCTAACTAGCTACAATAACTTTGTACTTAGGAGACGGATTTTGAAGCGGTTTTCGACGCAGCTGGACCGCGTTTCGTGATCTGTCTCGTTGGTTGGTAGAACAAAAAATTCTATAATCACCTTTTTTTCACGTTTTTTCACTATAAATTCAAAATATTGTTCGCCACCTACCTCTAATTACTCCGTATTCCATTAGCCCGCGCGCAGATGCGTGTTTTGACACCTCACACGCGCGGCTACCTCGGAAAAACTAAAATTTTAGCTAGTTAGGTTAGGTTAGGTTAGTCTAACCTAACCTAACCTAACTTTTTTTTTTTATATTTTGTACAATTACTCAATCACAACAATACATATATGCTGTTCATCATTGAGGAGTTCCATGTGACCTTCAAAACCCAAGACCAGTATCACTGTTAGGTTAGGTTATGTTTGGCCAGGATAGGTAAGGTTAGGTTAGGTTAGCCTAATCTAACCTAACCTAACTAGCTACAATAACTTTGTACTTAGGAGACGGATTTTGAAGCGGTTTTCGACGCAGCTGGACCGCGTTTCGTGATCTGTCTCGTTGGTTGGTAGAACAAAAAATTCTATAATCACCTTTTTTTCACGTTTTTTCACTATAAATTCAAAATATTGTTCGCCACCTACCTCTAATTACTCCGTATTCCATTAGCCCGCGCGCAGATGCGTGTTTTGACACCTCACACGCGCGGCTACCTCGGAAAAACTAAAATTTTAGCTAGTTAGGTTAGGTTAGGTTAGTCTAACCTAACCTAACCTAACTTTTTTTTTTTATATTTTGTACAATTACTCAATCACAACAATACATATATGCTGTTCATCATTGAGGAGTTCCATGTGACCTTCAAAACCCAAGACCAGTATCACTGTTAGGTTAGGTTATGTTTGGCCAGGATAGGTAAGGTTAGGTTAGGTTAGCCTAATCTAACCTAACCTAACTAGCTACAATAACTTTGTACTTAGGAGACGGATTTTGAAGCGGTTTTCGACGCAGCTGGACCGCGTTTCGTGATCTGTCTCGTTGGTTGGTAGAACAAAAAATTCTATAATCACCTTTTTTTCACGTTTTTTCACTATAAATTCAAAATATTGTTCGCCACCTACCTCTAATTACTCCGTATTCCATTAGCCCGCGCGCAGATGCGTGTTTTGACACCTCACACGCGCGGCTACCTCGGAAAAACTAAAATTTTAGCTAGTTAGGTTAGGTTAGGTTAGTCTAACCTAACCTAACCTAACTTTTTTTTTTTATATTTTGTACAATTACTCAATCACAACAATACATATATGCTGTTCATCATTGAGGAGTTCCATGTGACCTTCAAAACCCAAGACCAGTATCACTGTTAGGTTAGGTTATGTTTGGCCAGGATAGGTAAGGTTAGGTTAGGTTAGCCTAATCTAACCTAACCTAACTAGCTACAATAACTTTGTACTTAGGAGACGGATTTTGAAGCGGTTTTCGACGCAGCTGGACCGCGTTTCGTGATCTGTCTCGTTGGTTGGTAGAACAAAAAATTCTATAATCACCTTTTTTTCACGTTTTTTCACTATAAATTCAAAATATTGTTCGCCACCTACCTCTAATTACTCCGTATTCCATTAGCCCGCGCGCAGATGCGTGTTTTGACACCTCACACGCACGGCTACCTCGGAAAAACTAAAATTTTAGCTAGTTAGGTTAGGTTAGGTTAGTCTAACCTTTTTTTTTTTTTTTTTTGTTCCGGGGTGGAAAATCCTCATGGATGTCCTCCGCCCTGGGGCAGACGAAGGGGTCTGTCAGACTCCTACTGACTAAAAACCACCCCGGTGTTCCCTTCCCACACTTGGACCGGGGATCATGAGATCTAGTGCGCCTTCCATGATCCCCGACTGGTGCCGGCCCGCTTTTGCAGGCCACTTCATACCCGCGGGGGGAGTGAGGTGAGACTCCCCCCGCGACGTCAAATAGGGGCGCGCGTGGAACACAACGCACTGCCACCTCGGGTCCTGCTGGATTGGGGGCGGAGGACGTCCCCGAGTCCGCCGTCCCTCCAGATCTGTTTATGGGGGCTGGAAGAGGGCGTTGTCCGCCCTCCGCCGACGCCCAGTCCGCCTGCTACGGATCAGGAGAGTGGTCTCAATCTCCCTCTCCCTTTCCGCAGCCTCCTTCTGCGAAACTACGGTTTCACAGAAGGAGATCACCGCATCCCACGACTCGGCGCTCCCGACCATCGAACGAGCGACAGCCGGCAGCGCCAGGTCGGCTCCGACTTCAGATACGAGGGCACGGCGCGGCTCCTCCCATGCGGTACACTCTGCTAGTGTATGCTGCACCGTGTCCTCCCGACAGTGGGTGCAGTGATGGCACCGAGCGTCCGGCTCCCTGTTTATGCGACACAGGTACTTCCCGAAGCAGCCATGCCCCGAGAGCACCTGCGTCGCCCGAAACGACAGGGAACCGTGCCTCCTCCCGAGCCATTCGTCGAGCACTGGTCGGATCGCGTCGACGGTAGCAAGGCCGGCGGTAGGGCGCAGAAGCCTGTCCCGCCATTCCGTCACCAGGACCTCGCGGAGCTGAGACCGACGAAGCTCGATCTCACGCTGCACCGGTCCACCTCCCCGTATTCGCGCCTCCTCGCGCCACCGGTGCAGTGAAGCGAGGGCTCTCGCTTCTAGGTCCCAGGGCGGGGATCCGGCCAGTGCACAAGCCGCCTCGTAGGAGATCGTGCGATACCCCCTGATAGCCCTGACGGCCATCGCCCTCTGCGGTTTTCGCAGTATTGCGATGCTGCCGGCTGTCAGGTCAGAAGCCCACACCGGGGCTCCGTACAGGGCCATGGATCGCACGATCCCCAAGTATAACCGCCTACAGGCGGTGCTCGGGCCTCCCAGATTGGGAAGCAGCGTCGACAACGCACCCGCGGCACCCATCAACTTAGGCGTCAGTTGTCGAAAGTGGGGGCCGAAGTCCCACCGGCTGTCGAGCACCAGTCCCAAGTACTTCATGGTAGACTCGACAGCAATTTGGACCCCTCCAACCACGACGCTTGATCCCGGCGGTGGCGCCCGCCGAGGGCCGTGAAAGACCACGGCCTCCGACTTATTGAGAGCCACCTCCAGGCCCAGGCGTCGTATGCGACCCACCACCTGTGAGACCGCAGCCGTCACCAGCAACGCTGCTTCCCTATACGAGCTCCCCCGGGCCGTAACCAGCGTGTCGTCCGCATAACACGTCAGGTCCCCTCCCGGTTGGAGCTCGCCCCTCAGCACCCAATCGTAACCGATGTTCCACAGGAGCGGGCCCACGACCGAGCCCTGTGGAACACCGCACGACATATCGCGCCGGCCCTCGCCGTCGCGTCCCCTGTAGGTGACACACCTTTCCGCCAAATAAGCCCCAACGATGTGGCGGAGATAGCGGGGCACCCTATGGTATCGCAATGCCTCCCGAATACAACTCCAGGGTAGGGTATTGAATGCGTTGGAGATGTCCAAGGACACCGCCAACATAACCCCTCCCCGGGATACCGCTTCCTCCGCCAGGACTCTCACCCGCATTATTGCGTCAACAGTGGAGCGCCCATGCCGAAAGCCGAACTGACTGTCGTCCAGATCCGGCCCCTCTCTGTATAAGTGACTGACGAGGCGGGCTGCAATTATCCGTTCAAAAAGCTTACCCACCTCGTCTAGCAGCACTATAGGCCGGTATGCGGACGGCGAGTCTGCTGGGCGTCCCACCTTCCTGAGCAGGACCAGACGACCTGTCTTCCACTGAGCAGGGAACAGGCCCTGCTCAAGGCAAGCTGAGTAGAGTCCTCTCAGCTGGGGCTCTAGCTCTTTCAGAGCGAGGGCGAGCGCGCGGCCGGGAACTCCATCGGGCCCCGGGGCAACGGTTTTTGCCCGGAGCCGCGTTACGGCTGCCCTCATCTCCGGCTGTGTCACCTCAGGGACGTTGACCTCGTCATCCTCCGACTCTGCGGCCGTGGGCAAAGCCATCGGCGGCGGTATATGCTCTTCTCTAGCAGGGAACAGGGCTGCGACCACATCCTCCAGCAACTGCGGCTGTAAGCTCTCCGTGAGTGGAGGCGCCCAGGCACGAAGTTTCCCTCGGACCACGCGATAAGGGCGCCCCCACGGATCCCCGTCTAGGGTCGCCAACATCTCTTCCCTGGCTCGAGTCTTAGACTCGCCGATGGCCAGCCATAGAGTCTGCTTCGCCGCGCGGTACACCTCATACAACGCGGCTTCTTCTTCCGGAACCCGACGACGTCTCCTCCGGTATCGGGTGTACTGGCGTCTAACCTCCACGCAGGTCACGCGCATCTGCTCGATTGCGTCGGACCACCAGTACAACTGGCGCCTTGTGGGCTGTGTGCGGACGCGGGGCATGGACGTGTCGCAGATTTGTGTCATCGCCCCGCGGAACCACTGCGCCTCTTCTTCAACGTCGACGGGTTCGTTCGTCGGTGACTCCCGGACCCAGGCCTGGATGATAGCGGCTTCCTCGAGAAGCTCCCTGTCGAGTCGCTTATACGACCAGCGAGGACCATCCATTTGCGGGGCCGACGGTCGGCCGCCACCCGCAGTCTGGGTGGAGACGTCGAAACGAATATATCGATGGTCTGACAACGTCTCCACCTCTACGGCAACTCGCCAGTCGCGGACACGACCCGCAACAGCGGAGCTAGCGAACGAGACGTCCACTATAGACCCACCCCGCTGCCGCACGCACGTGTAAACTGAGCCCCGATTCAGGATGGTCAAGTCGGTCGTGACCGCCCACTCCTCCAACACCTCGCCCTTGGGGTCGGTGACCGGGGATCCCCACGCCGCAGACTTTGCATTGAGATCCCCGAGCAACAGCACCGGGCGAGGTTGGAACCGGCCCACGACGGCACCCAGTTCGACAAGGAACCCCTCGAAGTCAGCGAGACTCCTGTTGGGCGAGAAGTACGCCCCAATGGTGACAATTCCGTCCGCGAGGGCGGCCACCCAACCGTGTCCTCGGGAGGGACTGACCAGAGTCCCGCCAATGATGGCCACTAAACCGTCTAGGTCCCCTGCCCAGTTATCGCGGGGAGGGACAAAATACGGCTCAGTGACCACAGCCACATGGATCGACCACTCCGCCATGCTCTGGAGCAAAAGATCCTGAGCTCTGGCAGCGTGGTTGATATTCGCCTGAAGGAAATGGAATTGTGCCATCACTGGCATTCCATTTCCTTGGCATCTCCTCCTTCCCTGGGTCGGGAGTCAGTTGCTTGAGGCGGCTGTGAGAGAGGCGCAGGTCCTCTAACAGCCCCAGTCCTCTTGCCAACCTTTCTTGGAGCCTTGCAAGCTTTCCCGCCAAGTCTGTGCTCCGCAGGCTTCCCTGCAGCTGCGCAAAGACTGCAGTTTGGTGTCGCGGAGCACTGGGCCGCCCTGTGACCGGGTTGACTGCAGCGATAACAAAGGTCACTGCGGTCTGCTTCTTCAGTGCATTGTGCCCGGACATGCCCCTTTTCCAAGCACCTGAAGCACTGCATAGTCCTTGTTGGCAGGAGTTTCACCCTGGCAGACACCCACCCCACTAGCAGCCGTCTGCCGTCTGCGACCTTGTTTGCAGCCGCTACCGGGCACCGTACCCAAATCGTGCCTAGCCCGGCCGCGCTGCAGCGAATTTCGCCCGCCTGTACGCTCTCGGGCGGACATTCGCCGCTTCGAGCAATGGACGCCACTACTTCCTCCGGGGTTGCGGAGTCGTCCAGTCCGTCTATGCGTAACTCAGCCATTTTAGTGGGCCTGGACACCCGAGCATCCTCTGGTTTGAGGACTTCTCGTATCTTGGCGGCCAGAACGTCCGCCCTCTCCTGCCTTGCAGCACCAGAAACCTCAAACACCTTGGCACCCGTGGCTGCCGTTTTAAAAACAAAGCCAGCCGGGGTGGCAAATTCGCTGAACTTCAGCTTCTCCTTTATTTGCGCCAGGACCGACTTATATGTCACACTCCTGTCTGCGGCTTCGGGCTGCAATGTAATAACTACAGCCTCAGAGCGTGGGGTCCTGGTTTTGGGTGGCCTCGTGCCCTCTTTTGAAGCCGGGACCTTGGCGGGTGCCAGTGGTGCCGGTAGCGTCGACTTCTTCTTGCGGCTCCTTTTTACTACCGTCGTCCAGGCCTCTTGGGTGGGAGGCGTGGTCGCTGGTACCGCAGTTGAGTGGGAAGGGGGAACGGACGTACTCGCCGCGGGCTTCTTGGGCCCCTCCGTGGACTTTTTGGCCCTCTCCGCAGGTTTTTCGGCCACCTGCACGGGTTTAGTCTTGGCGGACTCCTCTTTCCTCCGCCTATCTGCCGCAAGCGGCGGCCGGAGGATTTCAGTCGGGGGGAGGCGCATCTCCATGGCCTCCAGTCGGGCACTCACCATGCCCCCACACTGCTGCATGCATATTCGGGCCACTCTCTGAATTTCGTGGTCCGACAGGGCAAGTGTAGGTGGTGGAGCAGGTGCAGGGGCCAATGAAGGCGCGGCAGGACGGGGGCCGGTTAATGCGGGAGCTGCCTGTTGCTGCCAGTCATTTCTCTGAGCGGCAAACTCCCGCTTGAGGTCCTCCAGCTCGGATCGGAGACGGCTGTTCTCCTCCCACAACTTTGCCGTCTCCTCCGAGGTCGAGCGATTAAGGAGGACTTCCACCGCCTCCTTGATCCCATCCGCCGCCTCTTTTAGAGCTCGCGTGAACGTGCCCTTCAAGTTGCCAGACTTGGTGGCAACCTTCAGAACCACGTCCACGCTGTCCATTACTTGGCGGTTTAGGGCTACCGCCGACAAATCCTCGGCGGCGGTCAAGCGAGTAGACCGGCGCTCTCTGGCCTGACTGGCCATTTCAGCCACCTCGTCAAGAGCCACTGCCCGTCTCTCCTCTCTCCTAGCAGAGTTGACCTCCCCCTTGGTGCTGACCAAGGAAATCGAGTTTTGGGTAGAAACGCCCTCCACTTGCTTGGTCCCCGAATCGCTTCCTCCGCTGGGTGCTGGCGCGTCGGGGCGCTTGAGGAAGCGCCCTTGAGGATCGCGCGACGTCGACGGAGCTGACGCTCCACCAACTGCGCGACCTCGCCCTCTCCTGCCTGTCGACACTTTAGCGGGCGGTAGGTTCTCCTCGCTAGAAGAGAGACCTGTCAACCCAGCGCGTTTCTCCTCTTTACGTGAGCGTTTATTCCAAAATTTGGAATGACGCCCAGCCATCGCTTCTTCAGTTGGTGAGCGCTTTGAGCTTACGCTCGCCACGCTCGCCACACTCATCCTATCAGATGCGGTGTCAGAATCTGACAGCGCACCCACACCCATCTGCTCGACCAACACGGTCGGCAACTCCTTCGATTTTATTTTATTATTTTTATTTATTTTATCCATGTGAATCCCACGAGTAGATATAGGTCAAAAATGTCCACCGGGCAGAGCCTAGATGCCCGGTAAGCCTACATACTGCAGAGTGCGGCAGGTGCTCTACAGGGGAAGCGCTCACGACTGGACTCCCTCCAGCCATTCATCCTCTCACCGCGCTTCAAAGCTTAGGATTGGGTGGTTTTTTATCTTAGAGGTAGCCTTCCTCTGGGCCAGGCAATTAAGCCAAGCCCCCGGCGGCGGCATTAGACATGCCTCCGTTCGCTGTCCAGTCAACCCGACTCAGCGAACCCGCCGAAAGTTTTCTCCTTAAGGAGAAAAACACGCGCCGCTTTGGTGCGCCTACACCGCAGCGGCATGGTCACGTCTTCTGTCGATCGACTATCGTCGATCGATCAGGAGCGACTCCGTCCCGGTATCTCTCTTGGTCTGGTCTCTCACTTGGACCTTTCCGGCATGAGTAACTCTACCGGCAGAGCCCCAAGATCATTGAGACACACAAGCCCCACCACGACGACAACGTGGAGACACCCTCGGTGGGGAGGTTAGTCTAACCTAACCTAACCTAACCTAACTTTTTTTTTTTTATATTTTGTACAATTACTCAATCGCAACAATACATATATGCTGTTCATCATTGAGGAGTTCCATGTGACCTTCAAAACCCAAGACCAGTATCACTGTTAGGTTAGGTTATGTTTGGCCAGGATAGGTAAGGTTAGGTTAGGTTAGCCTAATCTAACCTAACCTAACTAGCTACAATAACTTTGTACTTAGGAGACGGATTTTGAAGCGGTTTTCGACGCAGCTGGACCGCGTTTCGTGATCTGTCTCGTTGGTTGGTAGAACAAAAAATTCTATAATCACCTTTTTTTCACGTTTTTTCACTATAAATTCAAAATATTGTTCGCCACCTACCTCTAATTACTCCGTATTCCATTAGCCCGCGCGCAGATGCGTGTTTTGACACCTCACACGCGCGGCTACCTCGGAAAAACTAAAATTTTAGCTAGTTAGGTTAGGTTAGGTTAGTCTAACCTAACCTAACCTAACTTTTTTTTTTTATATTTTGTACAATTACTCAATCACAACAATACATATATGCTGTTCATCATTGAGGAGTTCCATGTGACCTTCAAAACCCAAGACCAGTATCACTGTTAGGTTAGGTTATGTTTGGCCAGGATAGGTAAGGTTAGGTTAGGTTAGCCTAATCTAACCTAACCTAACTAGCTACAATAACTTTGTACTTAGGAGACGGATTTTGAAGCGGTTTTCGACGCAGCTGGACCGCGTTTCGTGATCTGTCTCGTTGGTTGGTAGAACAAAAAATTCTATAATCACCTTTTTTTCACGTTTTTTCACTATAAATTCAAAATATTGTTCGCCACCTACCTCTAATTACTCCGTATTCCATTAGCCCGCGCGCAGATGCGTGTTTTGACACCTCACACGCACGGCTACCTCGGAAAAACTAAAATTTTAGCTAGTTAGGTTAGGTTAGGTTAGTCTAACCTAACCTAACCTAACCTAACTTTTTTTTTTATATTTTGTACAATTACTCAATCGCAACAATACATATATGCTGTTCATCATTGAGGAGTTCCATGTGACCTTCAAAACCCAAGACCAGTATCACTGTTAGGTTAGGTTATGTTTGGCCAGGATAGGTAAGGTTAGGTTAGGTTAGCCTAATCTAACCTAACCTAACTAGCTACAATAACTTTGTACTTAGGAGACGGATTTTGAAGCGGTTTTCGACGCAGCTGGACCGCGTTTCGTGATCTGTCTCGTTGGTTGGTAGAACAAAAAATTCTATAATCACCTTTTTTTCACGTTTTTTCACTATAAATTCAAAATATTGTTCGCCACCTACCTCTAATTACTCCGTATTCCATTAGCCCGCGCGCAGATGCGTGTTTTGACACCTCACACGCGCGGCTACCTCGGAAAAACTAAAATTTTAGCTAGTTAGGTTAGGTTAGGTTAGTCTAACCTAACCTAACCTAACCTAACTTTTTTTTTTTATATTTTGTTCAATTACTCAATCGCAACAATACATATATGCTGTTCATCATTGAGGAGTTCCATGTGACCTTCAAAACCCAAGACCAGTATCACTGTTAGGTTAGGTTATGTTTGGCCAGGATAGGTAAGGTTAGGTTAGGTTAGCCTAATCTAACCTAACCTAACTAGCTACAATAACTTTGTACTTAGGAGACGGATTTTGAAGCGGTTTTCGACGCAGCTGGACCGCGTTTCGTGATCTGTCTCGTTGGTTGGTAGAACAAAAAATTCTATAATCACCTTTTTTTCACGTTTTTTCACTATAAATTCAAAATATTGTTCGCCACCTACCTCTAATTACTCCGTATTCCATTAGCCCGCGCGCAGATGCGTGTTTTGACACCTCACACGCGCGGCTACCTCGGAAAAACTAAAATTTTAGCTAGTTAGGTTAGGTTAGGTTAGTCTAACCTAACCTAACCTAACCTAACTTTTTTTTTTATATTTTGTACAATTACTCAATCACAACAATACATATATGCTGTTCATCATTGAGGAGTTCCATGTGACCTTCAAAACCCAAGACCAGTATCACTGTTAGGTTAGGTTATGTTTGGCCAGGATAGGTAAGGTTAGGTTAGGTTAGCCTAATCTAACCTAACCTAACTAGCTACAATAACTTTGTACTTAGGAGACGGATTTTGAAGTGGTTTTCGACGCAGCTGGACCGCGTTTCGTGATCTGTCTCGTTGGTTGGTAGAACAAAAAATTCTATAATCACCGTTTTTTCACGTTTTTTCACTATAAATTCAAAATATTGTTCGCCACCTACCTCTAATTACTCCGTATTCCATTAGCCCGCGCGCAGATGCGTGTTTTGACACCTCACACGCGCGGCTACCTCGGAAAAACTAAAATTTTAGCTAGTTAGGTTAGGTTAGGTTAGTCTAACCTAACCTAACCTAACCTAACTTTTTTTTTTTATATTTTGTACAATTACTCAATCACAACAATACATATATGCTGTTCATCATTGAGGAGTTCCATGTGACCTTCAAAACCCAAGACCAGTATCACTGTTAGGTTAGGTTATGTTTGGCCAGGATAGGTAAGGTTAGGTTAGGTTAGCCTAATCTAACCTAACCTAACTAGCTACAATAACTTTGTACTTAGGAGACGGATTTTTAAGCGGTTTTCGACGCAGCTGGACCGCGTTTCGTGATCTGTCTCGTTGGTTGGTAGAACAAAAAATTCTATAATCACCTTTTTTTCACGTTTTTTCACTATAAATTCAAAATATTGTTCGCCACCTACCTCTAATTACTCCGTATTCCATTAGCCCGCGCGCAGATGCGTGTTTTGACACCGCACACGCGCGGCTACCTCGGAAAAACTAAAATTTTAGCTAGTTAGGTTAGGTTAGGTTAGTCTTCAGAAGTGGGGAATGACCTGTCGCTGCCAACCGTAGTTCGTTCGATGGTCGGCAGTGCAGAGTCCTGGGACGCGGTGGTATCCTTCTGCGAAACAGTCATCTCGCAGAAGGAGGCTGCGGAAAGGGAAAGGGAGATCACCAGTACTCTCCCGTCCCGCAGCAGGCGCACTGGGCGTCGGCGGAGGGCAGATCATGCCCTCTTCCAGCCCCCCTAAATGGGTCCACGGGTGGCGGACTCGGGGATATCCGTCGCCCCCCATCATACAGGATCCGAGATGGCGGCGCGTAGTGTTCCACGCGCGCCTCTATAAGACGTTATTAGGGGAGTTTCACTCCCCGCAAATGGATGGTCCTCGCTGGTCGTATAAGCGACTCGACAGGGAGCTTCTCGAGGAAGCCGCTATCATCCAGGCCTGGGTCCGGGAGTCACCGACGAACGAACCCGTCGACGTTGAAGAAGAGGCGCAGTGGTTCCGCGGGGCGATGACACAAATCTGCGACACGTCCATGCCCCGCGTCCGCACACAGCCCACAAGGCGCCAGTTGTACTGGTGGTCCGACGCAATCGAGCAGATGCGCGTGACCTGCGTGGAGGTTAGACGCCAGTACACCCGATACCGGAGGAGACGTCGTCGGGTTCCGGAAGAAGAAGCCGCGTTGTATGAGGTGTGCCGCGCGGCGAAGCAGACTCTATGGCTGGCCATCGGCGAGTCTAAGACTCGAGCCAGGGAAGAGATGTTGGCGACCCTAGACGGGGATCCGTGGGGGCGCCCTTATCGCGTGGTCCGAGGGAAACTTCGTGCCTGGGCGCCTCCACTCACGGAGAGCTTACAGCCGCAGTTGCTGGAGGATGTGGTCGCAGCCCTGTTCCCTGCTAGAGAAGAGCATATACCGCCGCCGATGGCTTTGCCCACAGCCGCAGAGTCGGAGGATGACGAGGTCAACGTCCCTGAGGTGACACAGCCGGAGATGAGGGCAGCCGTAACGCGGCTCCGGGCAAAAACCGTTGCCCCCGGGCCCGATGGAGTTCCCGGCCGCGCGCTCGCCCTCGCTCTGAAAGAGCTAGAGCCCCAGCTGAGAGGACTCTACTCAGCTTGCCTTGAGCAGGGCCTGTTCCCTGCTCAGTGGAAGACAGGTCGTCTGGTCCTGCTCAGGAAGGTGGGACGCCCAGCAGACTCGCCGTCCGCATACCGGCCTATAGTGCTGCTAGACGAGGTGGGTAAGCTTTTTGAACGGATAATTGCAGCCCGCCTCGTCGGTCACTTATACAGAGAGGGGCCGGATCTGGACGACAGTCAGTACGGCTTTCGGCATGGGCGCTCCACTGTTGACGCAATAATGCGGGTGAGAGTCCTGGCGGAGGAAGCGGTATCCCGGGGAGGGGTTATGTTGGCGGTGTCCTTGGACATCTCCAACGCATTCAATACCCTACCCTGGAGTTGTATTCGGGAGGCATTGCGATACCATAGGGTGCCCCGCTATCTCCGCCACATCGTTGGGGCTTATTTGGCGGAAAGGTGTGTCACCTACAGGGGACGCGACGGCGAGGGCCGGCGCGATATGTCGTGCGGTGTTCCACAGGGCTCGGTCGTGGGCCCGCTCCTGTGGAACATCGGTTACGATTGGGTGCTGAGGGGCGAGCTCCAACCGGGAGTGGACCTGACGTGTTATGCGGACGACACGCTGGTTACGGCCCGGGGGAGCTCGTATAGGGAAGCAGCGTTGCTGGTGACGGCTGCGGTCTCACAGGTGGTGGGTCGCATACGACGCCTGGGCCTGGAGGTGGCTCTCAATAAGTCGGAGGCCGTGGTCTTTCACGGCCCTCGGCGAGCGCCACCGCCGGGATCAAGCGTCGTGGTTGGAGGGGTCCAAATTGCTGTCGAGTCTACCATGAAGTACTTG
This sequence comes from Agrochola lychnidis, assembly GCA_963680765.1. Classification (NCBI taxonomy): domain Eukaryota; kingdom Metazoa; phylum Arthropoda; class Insecta; order Lepidoptera; family Noctuidae; genus Agrochola; species Agrochola lychnidis. Next base: position 6,296,879 of record OY796868.1, on the reverse strand, counting down.
GGACTGGTGCTCGACAGCCGGTGGGACTTCGGCCCCCACTTTCGACAACTGACGCCTAAGTTGATGGGTGCCGCGGGTGCGTTGTCGACGCTGCTTCCCAATCTGGGAGGCCCGAGCACCGCCTGTAGGCGGTTATACTTGGGGATCGTGCGATCCATGGCCCTGTACGGAGCCCCGGTGTGGGCTTCTGACCTGACGGCCGGCAGCATCGCAATACTGCGAAAACCGCAGAGGGCGATGGCCGTCAGGGCTATCAGGGGGTATCGCACGATCTCCTACGAGGCGGCTTGTGCACTGGCCGGATCCCCGCCCTGGGACCTAGAAGCGAGAGCCCTCGCTTCACTGCACCGGTGGCGCGAGGAGGCGCGAATACGGGGAGGTGGACCGGTGCAGCGTGAGATCGAGCTTCGTCGGTCTCAGCTCCGCGAGGTCCTGGTGACGGAATGGCGGGACAGGCTTCTGCGCCCTACCGCCGGCCTTGCTACCGTCGACGCGATCCGACCAGTGCTCGACGAATGGCTCGGGAGGAGGCACGGTTCCCTGTCATTTCGGGCGACGCAGGTGCTCTCGGGGCATGGCTGCTTCGGGAAGTACCTGTGTCGCATAAACAGGGAGCCGGACGCTCGGTGCCATCACTGCACCCACTGTCGGGAGGACACGGTGCAGCATACACTAGCAGAGTGTACCGCATGGGAGGAGCCGCGCCGTGCCCTCGTATCTGAAGTTGGAGCCGACCTGGCGCTGCCGGCTGTCGCTCGTTCGATGGTCGGGAGCGCCGAGTCGTGGGATGCTGTGATCTCCTTCTGTGAAACCGTAGTTTCGCAGAAGGAGGCTGCGGAAAGGGAGAGGGAGATTGAGACCACTCTCCTGATCCGTAGCAGGCGGACTGGGCGTCGGCGGAGGGCGGACAACGCCCTCTTCCAGCCCCCATAAACAGATCTGGAGGGACGGCGGACTCGGGGACGTCCGCCGCCCCCAATCCAGCAGGACCCGAGGTGGCAGTGCGTTGTGTTCCACGCGCGCCCCTATTTGACGTCGCGGGGGGAGTCTCACCTCACTCCCCCCGCGGGTATGAAGTGGCCTGCAAAAGCGGGCCGGCACCAGTCGGGGATCATGGAAGGCGCACTAGATCTCATGATCCCCGGTCCAAGTGTGGGAAGGGAACACCGGGGTGGTTTTTAGTCAGTAGGAGTCTGACAGACCCCTTCGTCTGCCCCAGGGCGGAGGACATCCATGAGGATTTTCCACCCCGGAACAAAAAAAAAAAAAAAAAAAAAAGGTTAGGTTAGACTAACCTAACCTAACCTAACTAGCTAAAATTTTAGTTTTTCCGAGGTAGCCGCGCGTGTGAGGTGTCAAAACACGCATCTGCGCGCGGGCTAATGGAATACGGAGTAATTAGAGGTAGGTGGCGAACAATATTTTGAATTTATAGTGAAAAAACGTGAAAAAAAGGTGATTATAGAATTTTTTGTTCTACCAACCAACGAGACAGATCACGAAACGCGGTCCAGCTGCGTCGAAAACCGCTTCAAAATCCGTCTCCTAAGTACAAAGTTATTGTAGCTAGTTAGGTTAGGTTAGATTAGGCTAACCTAACCTAACCTTACCTATCCTGGCCAAACATAACCTAACCTAACAGTGATACTGGTCTTGGGTTTTGAAGGTCACATGGAACTCCTCAATGATGAACAGCATATATGTATTGTTGTGATTGAGTAATTGTACAAAATATAAAAAAAAAAGTTAGGTTAGGTTAGGTTAGGTTAGACTAACCTAACCTAACCTAACTAGCTAAAATTTTAGTTTTTCCGAGGTAGCCGCGCGTGTGAGGTGTCAAAACACGCATCTGCGCGCGGGCTAATGGAATACGGAGTAATTAGAGGTAGGTGGCGAACAATATTTTGAATTTATAGTGAAAAAACGTGAAAAAAAGGTGATTATAGAATTTTTTGTTCTACCAACCAACGAGACAGATCACGAAACGCGGTCCAGCTGCGTCGAAAACCGCTTCAAAATCCGTCTCCTAAGTACAAAGTTATTGTAGCTAGTTAGGTTAGGTTAGATTAGGCTAACCTAACCTAACCTTACCTATCCTGGCCAAACATAACCTAACCTAACAGTGATACTGGTCTTGGGTTTTGAAGGTCACATGGAACTCCTCAATGATGAACAGCATATATGTATTGTTGTGATTGAGTAATTGTACAAAATATAAAAAAAAAAGTTAGGTTAGGTTAGGTTAGACTAACCTAACCTAACCTAACTAGCTAAAATTTTAGTTTTTCCGAGGTAGCCGCGCGTGTGAGGTGTCAAAACACGCATCTGCGCGCGGGCTAATGGAATACGGAGTAATTAGAGGTAGGTGGCGAACAATATTTTGAATTTATAGTGAAAAAACGTGAAAAAAAGGTGATTATAGAATTTTTTGTTCTACCAACCAACGAGACAGATCACGAAACGCGGTCCAGCTGCGTCGAAAACCGCTTCAAAATCCGTCTCCTAAGTACAAAGTTATTGTAGCTAGTTAGGTTAGGTAAGATTAGGCTAACCTAACCTAACCTTACCTATCCTGGCCAAACATAACCTAACCTAACAGTGATACTGGTCTTGGGTTTTGAAGGTCACATGGAACTCCTCAATGATGAACAGCATATATGTATTGTTGTGATTGAGTAATTGTACAAAATATAAAAAAAAAAAGTTAGGTTAGGTTAGGTTAGGTTAGACTAACCTAACCTAACCTAACTAGCTAAAATTTTAGTTTTTCCGAGGTAGCCGCGCGTGTGCGGTGTCAAAACACGCATCTGCGCGCGGGCTAATGGAATACGGAGTAATTAGAGGTAGGTGGCGAACAATATTTTGAATTTATAGTGAAAAAACGTGAAAAAAAGGTGATTATAGAATTTTTTGTTCTACCAACCAACGAGACAGATCACGAAACGCGGTCCAGCTGCGTCGAAAACCGCTTCAAAATCCGTCTCCTAAGTACAAAGTTATTGTAGCTAGTTAGGTTAGGTTAGATTAGGCTAACCTAACCTAACCTTACCTATCCTGGCCAAACATAACCTAACCTAACAGTGATACTGGTCTAAAAAAAAAGTTAGGTTAGGTTAGGTTAGGTTAGTCTAACCTAACCTAACCTAACCAGTCTGGCTTCAACCGCCGCCCCGAACGCCACGTTTGAACCGCGCTCCGCACGTTAAAATCGCGAAAAATAGTAAAAAGTTCTCCGAAATACACGTTTTATACACCAAAACACGCGCTATTGCAAGACGATTACGACAGTGCAAAAAGTTTTGAAAAAAGTGAAAGTTTGTGCAAGTTATCACAAAAATAGTGATTTTTCGGGAACACTGTTCCAATAAAGTTGAATAACTCTGAATTTAAAGCGTGAACATAGTGATTTTAAACCTCTATCAGGACCGCCTCCTTGAGACCTGTGATCTGGAAGAAAGTCCAGAATTTTTCCGCCCGGGCGCGCGGAAATACAAGAAAAAACATCAATCTTCGGGACAAGGTCCCGTTTTAAGGGCTTCAAATCATCCCTGACTATTTTCCAGCCATTCTGACAACTCCTCAAGAAGGAGAACAAGGAGAGGACCCTGCAGGTATTTAAGATTTTAAATTCGAGTTGGAAATACCATTTTATTAAAATTACAAAGTCGACGTGCGGCCGTGAAAAAGCTGTAAAAATTTTCCGACAACGAAAAATCAATTTCTTCAGTGACGACCTACCTTGAAAATTGTAGAGAAGATAGCCGGGACGCCCCTCAACACGTGTGCCAAAAACCAGAATTTTTTAATGTTAACTTTTGGACCTTTATGTATTATTACGAATGTTGGAAAAATTTCCGGCCGTAAATAAATTGTTTCTTTTTGTTTCTTTTCGCTCGGTCGGAAAGGAAAATAAACTAAAATATTGTCATTGTTTTGTGTTTGCCATCTATTATAAAAACTGTTTGCCGTCAGCTATTTGCGCACTGGTTTGAATTGATAAAAATTTTTTTTTGATTGAATAATTGACACAACCGTGAACCGAACCCGGGAATTTTATAATTTTAGTGATAAACTGCCCCCTCCCGCGGTCCCCAACATTCGGCTCATAATACTGGTCCTAGCCCTGTATCCCCCGCCACAAGCCCCCCTCCCCCCCCCCGAACCATTCCCACTCCCCCCTTAACCCAAACACCCCCCGCCACTAACAAAACTTACATTATTTAAATATTGTAGTATCCAGTATCCCGAATAATATCCCCTCCCCTTCAAATCTAATTATCTCAGAAACGGCTGGGAATATCAAAATTTTGAGTAAATTTGCCCCCCCCCCTAATACCCCCCCTCCCAGCTAGAACCTATATTCAGATAAGTCCCTCAGACCCCCTTTTTGACCCCCTCTTTTCTGACCCCCAATATTTAGTAATACATTATATTTATTTATATGTAGATAGCCCCTAAACACATTCTCCCAGGAACTACCTGTGGCGACCCCCTGTGACCCAATTGACCCCCTACGACCCCCTGGGACCCCCTCCCCTCTTCCCCTTCAGAGCTACCTCAGAGACTACCTCTGGAGACCCCTGTGACCCAATTGACCCCTGGGACCCCCTTATCTCTTCCCCTACAGAGTTACCTCACCCCCCCGGGCCGAACTACGGAACCAGAGGTCATAGACACACCAAGTTTGGGGTCTTTGAAATCAGAAAAAAGAGACCTGTCTTTTGGCTCTGACCAATTTACAAAAATTTTCTTTTAGATATCTGTCGCTTTCTTGTTTTTATTAGTTTTTCATACAATTGTAATATTGTAATTTAGTTTATTTTAGACTTACTCCACAAAGAGTAAAAGCTTGACCTAACTTGTATGAGGACTGGCTCTACATACATAGAGTTGCTGGCACAAATTATTTTCTATTTTCTGTTTGGCCGGGCTTTGCGGACGTATTGGCCTAAGGGTCTGGGTCTCAACTTTTAGTTTTAATGATAACTATAGCTCTATTGAGCTATAGTTACTAGTTTAAGATAATCATATTTGACTAAATTTAATTAGAATTTAAAACTTATACTGTGTTAGTGTTAATTAGAGGTTTGATACGGGTAACCTATAAGGTCATTTGTAAAAAAATAAATAAAAAAAAAAAATACCAATATATCTTGGGAGTGGGTATTGGAAAGCCCCCACTACATAAATACTTACACTAACACACACGTATTATTGAAATAAGACACGGTTAAATAAACTTATTTAACCGTGTTGACATAACTATGTCAACAATGATGCGTACGCCACCAAGGTCTGACGCATCGCCATCTGGAGATAACGGGACGAGGGCGGGCCCCTCGAAAACCACTCAGGAGCGGATGAGTACTGGCGAAATCGAGGCAAAAGTGAGATCTTCTCCAACACAAAAGCCGAAACTCTCTACACCGGTTGCTGAGGCGCGCGCCCTCATGCTAAAAGCAAAGGCACAGTTAGACATATCAGGGAACATTAAGACCACCATAAAACAGACTGTGTTAGATTGTCTGAAGTCGCTCTATGAGATCGTAAAGAAAATTGATAGACCGGAGGCGACAGATGGCAAAAATAAAAGAGAGAGAGAAAGTAAGCAGGTAGGAGAATCTGAAGACAGAAGTTCAAGAGTACTCAATGAAATTTTAGAAGTTAAAGAAATCTTGAAGAAAAATGAAAAAGAAGAACTCCCTGCTAGAATAGAAAGATCAAAAGAGGAGCTAAGTAACAAAATCGATATGCAGATGGTCGAAATAAAGGAACTAAAGGCGGTGTCGAAGATACTAGCTGAGAAAGTAGAAGCCCATATGGGAAGCCTTGGAACATACGCACAAGTCGCAGCGATGCCGTCTCAGCCATTGGCTAGGAAAAATATGCACTCGATTATAGTGTCATCATCAAACGAGGGTGACACATCAGACACTGTAGTCGAAAAAATACGAGCGACTGTCGATGCAAAGAGCACAGGAATACGAATAGACCATTTGCGCAGAGCAAAGAATCAGTCGGTGGTCATAAGCTGCTCTGAAAAAGATGACATAGGAAAGTTATCGACAAAGCTCAAGAACTCCAGGGGGGATCTGAAAGTTGAGGAGGCCGTCAATAAAAACCCGTTAGTGGTCGTCAGAGACGTAATGAGTTACGTTACTGACGACGACTTGTTGATGGCAATAGGATCCCAGAATGGACACCTCCTGGAAGGAACCGAAATCAGCGAGGGTGACATCCGGGTCTTGTATAGGCGAAGGGCGAGGAATCCACTGACTAGCCACGTGGTGCTGCGTGTAAAGCCAGTGATTTGGCAGCGACTGACATCGGTAGGCCGAATCCACGTGGATCTGCAGAGAGTGGTTGTAAGAGACCAGAGCCCGCTGATCCAATGCACAAAGTGCCTCGGATACGGACACAGTAGAAAATACTGCAAAGAACCAGCAGTCCTTTGCAGCCACTGTGGCGAACCGCACACTAGAACGGAGTGTCCAGGGTTCACCCTCAATGAAGAACCTAAGTGCAGAAACTGCAGTCAGACAAAAAAAGACGCAGCACATAATGCTTTTGATAGCGAGTGCCCCACACGGAAAAAGTGGGACGCACTGGCGAGATCGTCAATAGCGTATTGCTAAGGTGGTGGTGGGGACAGGAGCAAAAAAAGACAATATAAAGTATCATGTCGTACAGGCAAACCTCCAAAAGAAAAAACTTGCAACTGATGAACTCATACTCGAAGCTGGGCGCAGGAAAATTAGGTATGCTCTCGTACAGGAACCCTATGTCGGGGCGAAAGGGGAAATGAAGACCTACCCCGGGACCAGAGTAATCCAAGGAACAAAAACGGGTGACAAAGTCATCAAAGCCGCGATAGTCATTTTCGACAGTGAGATGGAAGTGATGGTATGCCCGACTCTGACGACCGAAAACATTGTAGTCGCGAGGTTAACAGTGGAGGACACCACCGCCGTGGTGGCGTCCGTCTACTTCGAGGATCATTTCGACATTGAACCATACCTAGACCAGTTGAGGGAAATAGTGAGAAAGACACAAGGGGCGAAATTACTGGTGGGAGGAGATGTGAACGCATGGAGTACGTGGTGGGGAAGCGAGAGAGAGGACGAAAGGGGAAGACTTCTATCTGGAACCCTAGACGAACTCAACCTACATGTACTCAATTGCGGAAACATCCCAACATTCGATACCATTCGAGGGGGAAAGCGGTACAAGAGCACGGTTGACATCACGGCCTGTTCAGACGACATGCTCCGGCACGTGGAAGAATGGAGAGTAGAAACAGAAATGACGAGCTCGGATCACAATGCGGTAGTACTTAGAATCACAACGAAAAAGGGAATTGGGAATAAAATTAAGTACAGTAATACTAGGGTATATAATACAAAAAAAGCTGATTGGGGACGTTTTCGGGAAGAACTGACAAAATTACTGCAGGAAAATAAAATTGATAAAACATACATAGATAATATTAATAATTTGGAAGGTTTAGAAAAATGTATAGAAGAATTAACAAAATTTATTACAGAAACTTGCGACAAGACAGTACCTAGAATAAAGAAATTTGATAAAACGTACTTACCGTGGTGGAATGAAGAACTCGATCATCTAAAAAATTCCATGTGTACGAAGAAGGGAAGAATCCGTTGCGCAGCTCCACGCCGTCGGGAATGGGTTGTGATGGAGTACCTAAGGGCGAAGGAAGAGTATGAAACTCAAGCAAGTAAGGCACAAACTGAAAGTTGGAAAAACTTCTGCGGGAGACAGGACGGAGAGAGCGTTTGGGACGGTATATATAGGGTAATCCTAAACACCAAAAAGAGGCACGAAGATCTGCCTATAGTACTAAATGGTGAGGCATTAGACTCGGATGAATCCGCCAGGGTCCTGGCGGAAACTTTCTTCCCTGATGATGACGAAAAGGAAGACAACTCTGAACACGCAAAGATAAGAGAAGCAGCAGCACGTTCAGAGGAAGGCACACCAGAAGATAAATTGGACCCACCTTTCACTCTGGCCGAACTTAAGTATGCATCAGGGAGTTTTAACCCAAAGAAGGCGCCGGGCCCTGACGGATTCACTGCTGATATCTGCGACGCCGCCATTAGCAGCAACGAACAAGTGTTCTTGGCCGTAACCAACAGATGTCTCGCGCTGTCCTGCTTCCCGGAAAAGTGGAAAGAAGCCGCGGTCGTCGTGATAAGGAAACCAGGGAAGGAAGATTATACCCATCCAAAATCCTACCGACCGATCGGACTCTTGCCAATGCTCGGAAAAATATTAGAAAAGATGCTAGTGCGGAGAGTAAGATGGCATATGCTGCCCCAGATGAACCCACGGCAGTACGGGTTTGTGCCGCAACGAAGCACAGAGGACGCTCTGTACGACATGATGCAATATATAGATTTAAAGTTGAAGGAGAAAAACCTTGTGGTAGTTGTTTCGCTCGACATAGAGGGGGCGTTTGACAGTGCGTGGTGGCCAGCAATCAGAAGTCGTCTGGTGAAGAAGCACTGTCCACTTAACCTCCGAAAACTAGTGGGAAACTACCTGAAAAATAGAGGGGTTGCGGTTAGATACGCTGGAGCTGAACATAAGAAGAAGACCTCAAAAGGATGTGTACAGGGATCAATCGCAGGGCCCACATTCTGGAATCTCCTCCTTAACCCGCTGTTGGACGAACTAGAGGAGAAAAACACATACTGCCAGGCATTTGCAGATGACGTGGTTCTTATATTCTCTGGAAAAACGGCTCTAAATCTGGAAGTTGAAGCCAATGCCTGCCTGGCACATGTGCAGCGGTGGGGTGCTCTAAACAAATTAAAGTTTGCACCGCAAAAAACTCATGCTATGCTGCTAACTAAGAAGCTTAAATTCGACACACCACGGCTGCGCATGGGCGGGGTTGATATTGCGCTTGTCGAGGAGATCAAGCTGCTAGGATTAATAATTGACCGGAAGATGACCTTCCGGAGCCACGTCACATACGTCTGCAAAAAAGCCATCAACATCTTTAGGCAGCTGTCCGGCGCAGCAAGGGTAACCTGGGGACTAAACCCGGAAGTAGTAAAGGTTATCTATACTGCGGTTGTGGAGCCAGTTATCCTATACGCAGCTAGCGTATGGGCTGGAGCGGCGGATAAGATCTACATCCAAAATCAGCTCAATTCTGTTTTGAGGGGCTTTGCCCAGAAGATAAGCAAGTCATATAGGACAGTGTCACTAAATTCGGCTCTAATCTTGACAGGATTGCTGCCGCTTGACCTGAGAGTCAAGGAGGCAGCATCCCTCTATGAGGCGAAGAGAGGAAAGCCTCAGCAAATTCTTAGAGGCCGATTGGTAGAAGAGAAAGCGAGCTTCCTGGTGAGGCCTCATCCAGCGGATGAAGAGGTTATCGGTTTCCAATGCTTGGAGAGCGACGCGGAAGTACAGCAGCGCATGAGGGAGGGTGCAGTACAAATCTTTACAGACGGGAGCAAAATCGAGGGTAAAGTTGGGGCTGCCCTATCCTGGTGGAATGGGACAGTCGAAACTAAACACAAGAAATACAAGCTCGAGGAGTATTGTACCGTCTTTCAAGCGGAGCTGTATGCAGTACACAAGGCTATGGAGATGATAGCGCATAGTCTGGAAGAAGAGTTCAGCATATTCAGCGACTCCAGGTCAACTCTGGAGCTACTGAGGAACGGTGACACCTGTAACCCACTCGCTCTAGAGATAAAGAAAAACGCCAAACAACTAAAGAACTCGGGGAAAAACGTACAATTTTACTGGGTTAAAGCCCATGTCGGGATACAAGGCAATGAAAGAGCAGATGAATTGGCGAAAACAGCGGCACTAAAAATTAAAACAAGACCTGATTTTGACAAATGCCCTCTCTCATTTGTCAAGCGAACCATTAGAAGCGGTTCGATTGACAAATGGGAAAATAGATATCAAAAAGAGACCAAAGCGAGTGTCACAAAAATATTTTTCCCCACAGCTGCAGACGCTTACAGACTGAGCAGGAACATTCCCCTCACATACCTACACACGCAACTCTTCACAGGACACGGGGGTTTCTCCCAATACCTAAACCGATTTAAAAAAAAGGACTCACCTGCATGTGTATGTGACCCAGTCGCGGAAGAATCAATCTTGCACTTGATAGTTGAGTGCCCAGTGTTTGGGCTTGCCAGATTCAACCTGGAAAATAAAATAGATTTAAAAATAAGTGAAAGAAATATATGTACAATAATGACTAACACAGACATTCGAAGTGAATTTTTGGATTTTTGTCTAAGTATAATAAGAATTGTTATAGATAGAAATAAAACGTAGATTAAGAAATTAACACCGTAAATATAGTGAGCTATATTGTATTGCGTGTTAAGTAAGTAATAAGAATGATAAAAGAAAACAAGAAAAAAAAAAAAAAAAAAAAAAAAAAAAAAAAATAAGTTATAATAGTAATAATTAAGAATAAGAAATAGAAGTAATGTTGAATAAGAATAAAAGCCCGTAAAGCTCTGAAGTCCCAACCTGCAGTTCTAATAGAACAAACTAAAATATACCACCCAACAACGACAGCAAACAAAAATAATAATAATTATATAGCATCAATTTAGAATAATTGGAAAATAAGCCTCCGACCGCAATATCGGAGAAAACCGTGTCTGTAAGGCAGGAGTGGGTTTTAGCCGGTAAGAGTCCGGCACTGCCCAGACTGGCTCACCAGTGAGTCAGTCTGGGCGTCCATGAGGATTTCCCACTCCTGCCGAAAAAAAAAAAAAAAAAAAAAAAAAAAAAAAAAAAAAACCTAACCTAACCTAACTTTTTTTTTTATATTTTGTACAATTACTCAATCGCAACAATACATATATGCTGTTCATCATTGAGGAGTTCCATGTGACCTTCAAAACCCAAGACCAGTATCACTGTTAGGTTAGGTTATGTTTGGCCAGGATAGGTAAGGTTAGGTTAGGTTAGCCTAATCTAACCTAACCTAACTAGCTACAATAACTTTGTACTTAGGAGACGGATTTTGAAGCGGTTTTCGACGCAGCTGGACCGCGTTTCGTGATCTGTCTCGTTGGTTGGTAGAACAAAAAATTCTATAATCACCTTTTTTTCACGTTTTTTCACTATAAATTCAAAATATTGTTCGCCACCTACCTCTAATTACTCCGTATTCCATTAGCCCGCGCGCAGATGCGTGTTTTGACACCTCACACGCGCGGCTACCTCGGAAAAACTAAAATTTTAGCTAGTTAGGTTAGGTAAGGTTAGTCTAACCTAACCTAACCTAACTTTTTTTTTTTATATTTTGTACAATTACTCAATCACAACAATACATATATGCTGTTCATCATTGAGGAGTTCCATGTGACCTTCAAAACCCAAGACCAGTATCACTGTTAGGTTAGGTTATGTTTGGCCAGGATAGGTAAGGTTAGGTTAGGTTAGCCTAATCTAACCTAACCTAACTAGCTACAATAACTTTGTACTTAGGAGACGGATTTTGAAGCGGTTTTCGACGCAGCTGGACCGCGTTTCGTGATCTGTCTCGTTGGTTGGTAGAACAAAAAATTCTATAATCACCTTTTTTTCACGTTTTTTCACTATAAATTCAAAATATTGTTCGCCACCTACCTCTAATTACTCCGTATTCCATTAGCCCGCGCGCAGATGCGTGTTTTGACACCTCACACGCGCGGCTACCTCGGAAAAACTAAAATTTTAGCTAGTTAGGTTAGGTTAGGTTAGTCTAACCTAACCTAACCTAACCTAACTTTTTTTTTTATATTTTGTACAATTACTCAATCGCAACAATACATATATGCTGTTCATCATTGAGGAGTTCCATGTGACCTTCAAAACCCAAGACCAGTATCACTGTTAGGTTAGGTTATGTTTGGCCAGGATAGGTAAGGTTAGGTTAGGTTAGCCTAATCTAACCTAACCTAACTAGCTACAATAACTTTGTACTTAGGAGACGGATTTTGAAGCGGTTTTCGACGCAGCTGGACCGCGTTTCGTGATCTGTCTCGTTGGTTGGTAGAACAAAAAATTCTATAATCACCTTTTTTTCACGTTTTTTCACTATAAATTCAAAATATTGTTCGCCACCTACCTCTAATTACTCCGTATTCCATTAGCCCGCGCGCAGATGCGTGTTTTGACACCTCACACGCGCGGCTACCTTGGAAAAACTAAAATTTTAGCTAGTTAGGTTAGGTTAGGTTAGTCTAACCTAACCTAACCTAACCTAACTTTTTTTTTTATATTTTGTACAATTACTCAATCACAACAATACATATATGCTGTTCATCATTGAGGAGTTCCATGTGACCTTCAAAACCCAAGACCAGTATCACTGTTAGGTTAGGTTATGTTTGGCCAGGATAGGTAAGGTTAGGTTAGGTTAGCCTAATCTAACCTAACCTAACTAGCTACAATAACTTTGTACTTAGGAGACGGATTTTGAAGCGGTTTTCGACGCAGCTGGACCGCGTTTCGTGATCTGTCTCGTTGGTTGGTAGAACAAAAAATTCTATAATCACCTTTTTTTCACGTTTTTTCACTATAAATTCAAAATATTGTTCGCCACCTACCTCTAATTACTCCGTATTCCATTAGCCCGCGCGCAGATACGTGTTTTGACACCGCACACGCGCGGCTACCTCGGAAAAACTAAAATTTTAGCTAGTTAGGTTAGGTTAGGTTAGTCTTCAGAAGTGGGGAATGACCTGTCGCTGCCAACCGTAGTTCGTTCGATGGTCGGCAGTGCAGAGTCCTGGGACGCGGTGGTATCCTTCTGCGAAACAGTCATCTCGCAGAAGGAGGCTGCGGAAAGGGAAAGGGAGATCACCAGTACTCTCCCGTCCCGCAGCAGGCGCACTGGGCGTCGGCGGAGGGCAGATCATGCCCTCTTCCAGCCCCCCTAAATGGGTCCACGGGTGGCGGACTCGGGGATATCCGTCGCCCCCCATCATACAGGATCCGAGATGGCGGCGCGTAGTGTTCCACGCGCGCCTCTATAAGACGTTATTAGGGGAGTTTCACTCCCCCTACGGATCGGGGCCCGCAGAGCGCGGGTCGTCACCAGTCCGGGGCAGCGGAAGTCGCATTTGTACCCGCAGCCCCCGACGCAAGTGTGAGAGGAAACACCGGGGTGGTTTTAGTCAGTAAGAGACTGACAGACCCTTTGCCCACCCCAGGGCAGAGGACATCCATGAGGATTTCCACCCCGAAAAAAAAAAAAAAAAAAAAAAAAAAAAAAAAAAAAAAAAAAAAAAAAAGGTTAGGTTAGTCTAACCTAACCTAACTTTTTTTTTTATATTTTGTACAATTACTCAATCACAACAATACATATATGCTGTTCATCATTGAGGAGTTCCATGTGACCTTCAAAACCCAAGACCAGTATCACTGTTAGGTTAGGTTATGTTTGGCCAGGATAGGTAAGGTTAGGTTAGGTTAGCCTAATCTAACCTAACCTAACTAGCTACAATAACTTTGTACTTAGGAGACGGATTTTGAAGCGGTTTTCGACGCAGCTGGACCGCGTTTCGTGATCTGTCTCGTTGGTTGGTAGAACAAAAAATTCTATAATCACCTTTTTTTCACGTTTTTTCACTATAAATTCAAAATATTGTTCGCCACCTACCTCTAATTACTCCGTATTCCATTAGCCCGCGCGCAGATGCGTGTTTTGACACCTCACACGCGCGGCTACCTCGGAAAAACTAAAATTTTAGCTAGTTAGGTTAGGTTAGGTTAGTCTAACCTAACCTAACCTAACCTAACTTTTTTTTTTTATATTTTGTACAATTACTCAATCGCAACAATACATATATGCTGTTCATCATTGAGGAGTTCCATGTGACCTTCAAAACCCAAGACCAGTATCACTGTTAGGTTAGGTTATGTTTGGCCAGGATAGGTAAGGTTAGGTTAGGTTAGCCTAATCTAACCTAACCTAACTAGCTACAATAACTTTGTACTTAGGAGACGGATTTTGAAGCGGTTTTCGACGCAGCTGGACCGCGTTTCGTGATCTGTCTCGTTGGTTGGTAGAACAAAAAATTCTATAATCACCTTTTTTTCACGTTTTTTCACTATAAATTCAAAATATTGTTCGCCACCTACCTCTAATTACTCCGTATTCCATTAGCCCGCGCGCAGATGCGTGTTTTGACACCTCACACGCGCGGCTACCTCGGAAAAACTAAAATTTTAGCTAGTTAGGTTAGGTTAGGTTAGTCTAACCTAACCTAACCTAACCTAACTTTTTTTTTTTATATTTTGTACAATTACTCAATCACAACAATACATATATGCTGTTCATCATTGAGGAGTTCCATGTGACCTTCAAAACCCAAGACCAGTATCACTGTTAGGTTAGGTTATGTTTGGCCAGGATAGGTAAGGTTAGGTTAGGTTAGCCTAATCTAACCTAACCTAACTAGCTACAATAACTTTGTACTTAGGAGACGGATTTTGAAGCGGTTTTCGACGCAGCTGGACCGCGTTTCGTGATCTGTCTCGTTGGTTGGTAGAACAAAAAATTCTATAATCACCTTTTTTTCACGTTTTTTCACTATAAATTCAAAATATTGTTCGCCACCTACCTCTAATTACTCCGTATTCCATTAGCCCGCGCGCAGATGCGTGTTTTGACACCTCACACGCGCGGCTACCTCGAAAAAACTAAAATTTTAGCTAGTTAGGTTAGGTTAGTCTAACCTAACCTAACCTAACCTAACTTTTTTTTTTTATATTTTGTACAATTACTCAATCACAACAATACATATATGCTGTTCATCATTGAGGAGTTCCATGTGACCTTCAAAACCCAAGACCAGTATCACTGTTAGGTTAGGTTATGTTTGGCCAGGATAGGTAAGGTTAGGTTAGGTTAGCCTAATCTAACCTAACCTAACTAGCTACAATAACTTTGTACTTAGGAGACGGATTTTGAAGCGGTTTTCGACGCAGCTGGACCGCGTTTCGTGATCTGTCTCGTTGGTTGGTAGAACAAAAAATTCTATAATCACCTTTTTTTCACGTTTTTTCACTATAAATTCAAAATATTGTTCGCCACCTACCTCTAATTACTCCGTATTCCATTAGCCCGCGCGCAGATGCGTGTTTTGACACCTCACACGCGCGGCTACCTCGGAAAAACTAAAATTTTAGCTAGTTAGGTTAGGTTAGGTTAGTCTAACCTAACCTAACCTAACCTAACTTTTTTTTTTTATATTTTGTACAATTACTCAATCACAACAATACATATATGCTGTTCATCATTGAGGAGTTCCATGTGACCTTCAAAACCCAAGACCAGTATCACTGTTAGGTTAGGTTATGTTTGGCCAGGATAGGTAAGGTTAGGTTAGGTTAGCCTAATCTAACCTAACCTAACTAGCTACAATAACTTTGTACTTAGGAGACGGATTTTGAAGCGGTTTTCGACGCAGCTGGACCGCGTTTCGTGATCTGTCTCGTTGGTTGGTAGAACAAAAAATTCTATAATCACCTTTTTTTCACGTTTTTTCACTATAAATTCAAAATATTGTTCGCCACCTACCTCTAATTACTCCGTATTCCATTAGCCCGCGCGCAGATGCGTGTTTTGACACCGCACACGCGCGGCTACCTCGGAAAAACTAAAATTTTAGCTAGTTAGGTTAGGTTAGGTTAGTCTAACCTAACCTAACCTAACCTAACTTTTTTTTTTTATATTTTGTACAATTACTCAATCACAACAATACATATATGCTGTTCATCATTGAGGAGTTCCATGTGACCTTCAAAACCCAAGACCAGTATCACTGTTAGGTTAGGTTATGTTTGGCCAGGATAGGTAAGGTTAGGTTAGGTTAGCCTAATCTAACCTAACCTAACTAGCTACAATAACTTTGTACTTAGGAGACGGATTTTGAAGCGGTTTTCGACGCAGCTGGACCGCGTTTCGTGATCTGTCTCGTTGGTTGGTAGAACAAAAAATTCTATAATCACCTTTTTTTCACGTTTTTTCACTATAAATTCAAAATATTGTTCGCCACCTACCTCTAATTACTCCGTATTCCATTAGCCCGCGCGCAGATGCGTGTTTTGACACCTCACACGCGCGGCTACCTCGGAAAAACTAAAATTTTAGCTAGTTAGGTTAGGTTAGGTTAGTCTAACCTAACCTAACCTAGATTTTTTTTTTTATATTTTGTACAATTACTCAATCACAACAATACATATATGCTGTTCATCATTGAGGAGTTCCATGTGACCTTCAAAACCCAAGACCAGTATCACTGTTAGGTTAGGTTATGTTTGGCCAGGATAGGTAAGGTTAGGTTAGGTTAGCCTAATCTAACCTAACCTAACTAGCTACAATAACTTTGTACTTAGGAGACGGATTTTGAAGCGGTTTTCGACGCAGCTGGACCGCGTTTCGTGATCTGTCTCGTTGGTTGGTAGAACAAAAAATTCTATAATCATCTTTTTTTCACGTTTTTTCACTATAAATTCAAAATATTGTTCGCCACCTACCTCTAATTACTCCGTATTCCATTAGCCCGCGCGCAGATGCGTGTTTTGACACCTCACACGCGCGGCTACCTCGGAAAAACTAAAATTTTAGCTAGTTAGGTTAGGTTAGGTTAGTCTAACCTAACCTAACCTAACCTAACTTTTTTTTTTATATTTTGTACAATTACTCAATCACAACAATACATATATGCTGTTCATCATTGAGGAGTTCCATGTGACCTTCAAAACCCAAGACCAGTATCACTGTTAGGTTAGGTTATGTTTGGCCAGGATAGGTAAGGTTAGGTTAGGTTAGCCTAATCTAACCTAACCTAACTAGCTACAATAACTTTGTACTTAGGAGACGGATTTTGAAGCGGTTTTCGACGCAGCTGGACCGCGTTTCGTGATCTGTCTCGTTGGTTGGTAGAACAAAAAATTCTATAATCACCTTTTTTTCACGTTTTTTCACTATAAATTCAAAATATTGTTCGCCACCTACCTCTAATTACTCCGTATTCCATTAGCCCGCGCGCAGATGCGTGTTTTGACACCTCACACGCGCGGCTACCTCGGAAAAACTAAAATTTTAGCTAGTTAGGTTAGGTTAGGTTAGTCTAACCTAACCTAACCTAACCTAACTTTTTTTTTTTATATTTTGTACAATTACTCAATCACAACAATACATATATGCTGTTCATCATTGAGGAGTTCCATGTGACCTTCAAAACCCAAGACCAGTATCACTGTTAGGTTAGGTTATGTTTGGCCAGGATAGGTAAGGTTAGGTTAGGTTAGCCTAATCTAACCTAACCTAACTAGCTACAATAACTTTGTACTTAGGAGACGGATTTTGAAGCGGTTTTCGACGCAGCTGGACCGCGTTTCGTGATCTGTCTCGTTGGTTGGTAGAACAAAAAATTCTATAATCACCTTTTTTTCACGTTTTTTCACTATAAATTCAAAATATTGTTCGCCACCTACCTCTAATTACTCCGTATTCCATTAGCCCGCGCGCAGATGCGTGTTTTGACACCTCACACGCGCGGCTACCTCGGAAAAACTAAAATTTTAGCTAGTTAGGTTAGGTTAGGTTAGTCTAACCTAACCTAACCTAACCTAACTTTTTTTTTTATATTTTGTACAATTACTCAATCACAACAATACATATATGCTGTTCATCATTGAGGAGTTCCATGTGACCTTCAAAACCCAAGACCAGTATCACTGTTAGGTTAGGTTATGTTTGGCCAGGATAGGTAAGGTTAGGTTAGGTTAGCCTAATCTAACCTAACCTAACTAGCTACAATAACTTTGTACTTAGGAGACGGATTTTGAAGCGGTTTTCGACGCAGCTGGACCGCGTTTCGTGATCTGTCTCGTTGGTTGGTAGAACAAAAAATTCTATAATCACCTTTTTTTCACGTTTTTTCACTATAAATTCAAAATATTGTTCGCCACCTACCTCTAATTACTCCGTATTCCATTAGCCCGCGCGCAGATGCGTGTTTTGACACCTCACACGCGCGGCTACCTCGGAAAAACTAAAATTTTAGCTAGTTAGGTTAGGTTAGGTTAGTCTAACCTAACCTAACCTAACCTAACTTTTTTTTTTTATATTTTGTACAATTACTCAATCACAACAATACATATATGCTGTTCATCATTGAGGAGTTCCATGTGACCTTCAAAACCCAAGACCAGTATCACTGTTAGGTTAGGTTATGTTTGGCCAGGATAGGTAAGGTTAGGTTAGGTTAGCCTAATCTAACCTAACCTAACTAGCTACAATAACTTTGTACTTAGGAGACGGATTTTGAAGCGGTTTTCGACGCAGCTGGACCGCGTTTCGTGATCTGTCTCGTTGGTTGGTAGAACAAAAAATTCTATAATCACCTTTTTTTCACGTTTTTTCACTATAAATTCAAAATATTGTTCGCCACCTACCTCTAATTACTCCGTATTCCATTAGCCCGCGCGCAGATGCGTGTTTTGACACCTCACACGCGCGGCTACCTCGGAAAAACTAAAATTTTAGCTAGTTAGGTTAGGTTAGGTTAGTCTAACCTAACCTAACCTAGATTTTTTTTTTTATATTTTGTACAATTACTCAATCACAACAATACATATATGCTGTTCATCATTGAGGAGTTCCATGTGACCTTCAAAACCCAAGACCAGTATCACTGTTAGGTTAGGTTATGTTTGGCCAGGATAGGTAAGGTTAGGTTAGGTTAGCCTAATCTAACCTAACCTAACTAGCTACAATAACTTTGTACTTAGGAGACGGATTTTGAAGCGGTTTTCGACGCAGCTGGACCGCGTTTCGTGATCTGTCTCGTTGGTTGGTAGAACAAAAAATTCTATAATCATCTTTTTTTCACGTTTTTTCACTATAAATTCAAAATATTGTTCGCCACCTACCTCTAATTACTCCGTATTCCATTAGCCCGCGCGCAGATGCGTGTTTTGACACCTCACACGCGCGGCTACCTCGGAAAAACTAAAATTTTAGCTAGTTAGGTTAGGTTAGGTTAGTCTAACCTAACCTAACCTAACCTAACTTTTTTTTTTATATTTTGTACAATTACTCAATCACAACAATACATATATGCTGTTCATCATTGAGGAGTTCCATGTGACCTTCAAAACCCAAGACCAGTATCACTGTTAGGTTAGGTTATGTTTGGCCAGGATAGGTAAGGTTAGGTTAGGTTAGCCTAATCTAACCTAACCTAACTAGCTACAATAACTTTGTACTTAGGAGACGGATTTTGAAGCGGTTTTCGACGCAGCTGGACCGCGTTTCGTGATCTGTCTCGTTGGTTGGTAGAACAAAAAATTCTATAATCACCTTTTTTTCACGTTTTTTCACTATAAATTCAAAATATTGTTCGCCACCTACCTCTAATTACTCCGTATTCCATTAGCCCGCGCGCAGATGCGTGTTTTGACACCTCACACGCGCGGCTACCTCGGAAAAACTAAAATTTTAGCTAGTTAGGTTAGGTTAGGTTAGTCTAACCTAACCTAACCTAACCTAACTTTTTTTTTTTATATTTTGTACAATTACTCAATCACAACAATACATATATGCTGTTCATCATTGAGGAGTTCCATGTGACCTTCAAAACCCAAGACCAGTATCACTGTTAGGTTAGGTTATGTTTGGCCAGGATAGGTAAGGTTAGGTTAGGTTAGCCTAATCTAACCTAACCTAACTAGCTACAATAACTTTGTACTTAGGAGACGGATTTTGAAGCGGTTTTCGACGCAGCTGGACCGCGTTTCGTGATCTGTCTCGTTGGTTGGTAGAACAAAAAATTCTATAATCACCTTTTTTTCACGTTTTTTCACTATAAATTCAAAATATTGTTCGCCACCTACCTCTAATTACTCCGTATTCCATTAGCCCGCGCGCAGATGCGTGTTTTGACACCTCACACGCGCGGCTACCTCGGAAAAACTAAAATTTTAGCTAGTTAGGTTAGGTTAGGTTAGTCTAACCTAACCTAACCTAACCTAACTTTTTTTTTTATATTTTGTACAATTACTCAATCACAACAATACATATATGCTGTTCATCATTGAGGAGTTCCATGTGACCTTCAAAACCCAAGACCAGTATCACTGTTAGGTTAGGTTATGTTTGGCCAGGATAGGTAAGGTTAGGTTAGGTTAGCCTAATCTAACCTAACCTAACTAGCTACAATAACTTTGTACTTAGGAGACGGATTTTGAAGCGGTTTTCGACGCAGCTGGACCGCGTTTCGTGATCTGTCTCGTTGGTTGGTAGAACAAAAAATTCTATAATCACCTTTTTTTCACGTTTTTTCACTATAAATTCAAAATATTGTTCGCCACCTACCTCTAATTACTCCGTATTCCATTAGCCCGCGCGCAGATGCGTGTTTTGACACCTCACACGCGCGGCTACCTCGGAAAAACTAAAATTTTAGCTAGTTAGGTTAGGTTAGGTTAGTCTAACCTAACCTAACCTAACCTAACTTTTTTTTTTTATATTTTGTACAATTACTCAATCACAACAATACATATATGCTGTTCATCATTGAGGAGTTCCATGTGACCTTCAAAACCCAAGACCAGTATCACTGTTAGGTTAGGTTATGTTTGGCCAGGATAGGTAAGGTTAGGTTAGGTTAGCCTAATCTAACCTCACCTAACTAGCTACAATAACTTTGTACTTAGGAGACGGATTTTGAAGCGGTTTTCGACGCAGCTGGACCGCGTTTCGTGATCTGTCTCGTTGGTTGGTAGAACAAAAAATTCTATAATCACCTTTTTTTCACGTTTTTTCACTATAAATTCAAAATATTGTTCGCCACCTACCTCTAATTACTCCGTATTCCATTAGCCCGCGCGCAGATGCGTGTTTTGACACCTCACACGCGCGGCTACCTCGGAAAAACTAAAATTTTAGCTAGTTAGGTTAGGTTAGGTTAGTCTAACCTAACCTAACCTAACCTAACTTTTTTTTTTATATTTTGTACAATTACTCAATCGCAACAATACATATATGCTGTTCATCATTGAGGAGTTCCATGTGACCTTCAAAACCCAAGACCAGTATCACTGTTAGGTTAGGTTATGTTTGGCCAGGATAGGTAAGGTTAGGTTAGGTTAGCCTAATCTAACCTAACCTAACTAGCTACAATAACTTTGTACTTAGGAGACGGATTTTGAAGCGGTTTTCGACGCAGCTGGACCGCGTTTCGTGATCTGTCTCGTTGGTTGGTAGAACAAAAAATTCTATAATCACCTTTTTTTCACGTTTTTTCACTATAAATTCAAAATATTGTTCGCCACCTACCTCTAATTACTCCGTATTCCATTAGCCCGCGCGCAGATGCGTGTTTTGACACCTCACACGCGCGGCTACCTCGGAAAAACTAAAATTTTAGCTAGTTAGGTTAGGTTAGGTTAGTCTAACCTAACCTAACCTAACCTAACTTTTTTTTTTTATATTTTGTACAATTACTCAATCACAACAATACATATATGCTGTTCATCATTGAGGAGTTCCATGTGACCTTCAAAACCCAAGACCAGTATCACTGTTAGGTTAGGTTATGTTTGGCCAGGATAGGTAAGGTTAGGTTAGGTTAGCCTAATCTAACCTAACCTAACTAGCTACAATAACTTTGTACTTAGGAGACGGATTTTGAAGCGGTTTTCGACGCAGCTGGACCGCGTTTCGTGATCTGTCTCGTTGGTTGGTAGAACAAAAAATTCTATAATCACCTTTTTTTCACGTTTTTTCACTATAAATTCAAAATATTGTTCGCCACCTACCTCTAATTACTCCGTATTCCATTAGCCCGCGCGCAGATGCGTGTTTTGACACCTCACACGCGCGGCTACCTCGGAAAAACTAAAATTTTAGCTAGTTAGGTTAGGTTAGGTTAGTCTAACCTAACCTAACCTAACCTAACTTTTTTTTTTTATATTTTGTACAATTACTCAATCGCAACAATACATATATGCTGTTCATCATTGAGGAGTTCCATGTGACCTTCAAAACCCAAGACCAGTATCACTGTTAGGTTAGGTTATGTTTGGCCAGGATAGGTAAGGTTAGGTTAGGTTAGCCTAATCTAACCTAACCTAACTAGCTACAATAACTTTGTACTTAGGAGACGGATTTTGAAGCGGTTTTCGACGCAGCTGGACCGCGTTTCGTGATCTGTCTCGTTGGTTGGTAGAACAAAAAATTCTATAATCACCTTTTTTTCACGTTTTTTCACTATAAATTCAAAATATTGTTCGCCACCTACCTCTAATTACTCCGTATTCCATTAGCCCGCGCGCAGATGCGTGTTTTGACACCGCACACGCGCGGCTACCTCGGAAAAACTAAAATTTTAGCTAGTTAGGTTAGGTTAGGTTAGTCTAACCTAACCTAACCTAACCTAACTTTTTTTTTTTATATTTTGTACAATTACTCAATCACAACAATACATATATGCTGTTCATCATTGAGGAGTTCCATGTGACCTTCAAAACCCAAGACCAGTATCACTGTTAGGTTAGGTTATGTTTGGCCAGGATAGGTAAGGTTAGGTTAGGTTAGCCTAATCTTACCTAACCTAACTAGCTACAATAACTTTGTACTTAGGAGACGGATTTTGAAGCGGTTTTCGACGCAGCTGGACCGCGTTTCGTGATCTGTCTCGTTGGTTGGTAGAACAAAAAATTCTATAATCACCTTTTTTTCACGTTTTTTCACTATAAATTCAAAATATTGTTCGCCACCTACCTCTAATTACTCCGTATTCCATTAGCCCGCGCGCAGATGCGTGTTTTGACACCTCACACGCGCGGCTACCTCGGAAAAACTAAAATTTTAGCTAGTTAGGTTAGGTTAGGTTAGTCTAACCTAACCTAACCTAACTTTTTTTTTTATATTTTGTACAATTACTCAATCACAACAATACATATATGCTGTTCATCATTGAGGAGTTCCATGTGACCTTCAAAACCCAAGACCAGTATCACTGTTAGGTTAGGTTATGTTTGGCCAGGATAGGTAAGGTTAGGTTAGGTTAGCCTAATCTAACCTAACCTAACTAGCTACAATAACTTTGTACTTAGGAGACGGATTTTGAAGCGGTTTTCGACGCAGCTGGACCGCGTTTCGTGATCTGTCTCGTTGGTTGGTAGAACAAAAAATTCTATAATCACCTTTTTTTCACGTTTTTTCACTATAAATTCAAAATATTGTTCGCCACCTACCTCTAATTACTCCGTATTCCATTAGCCCGCGCGCAGATGCGTGTTTTGACACCTCACACGCGCGGCTACCTCGGAAAAACTAAAATTTTAGCTAGTTAGGTTAGGTTAGGTTAGTCTAACCTAACCTAACCTAACCTAACTTTTTTTTTTATATTTTGTACAATTACTCAATCACAACAATACATATATGCTGTTCATCATTGAGGAGTTCCATGTGACCTTCAAAACCCAAGACCAGTATCACTGTTAGGTTAGGTTATGTTTGGCCAGGATAGGTAAGGTTAGGTTAGGTTAGCCTAATCTAACCTAACCTAACTAGCTACAATAACTTTGTACTTAGGAGACGGATTTTGAAGCGGTTTTCGACGCAGCTGGACCGCGTTTCGTGATCTGTCTCGTTGGTTGGTAGAACAAAAAATTCTATAATCACCTTTTTTTCACGTTTTTTCACTATAAATTCAAAATATTGTTCGCCACCTACCTCTAATTACTCCGTATTCCATTAGCCCGCGCGCAGATGCGTGTTTTGACACCTCACACGCGCGGCTACCTCGGAAAAACTAAAATTTTAGCTAGTTAGGTTAGGTTAGGTTAGTCTAACCTAACCTTTTTTTTTTTTTTTTTTTTTTGTTCCGGGGTGGAAAATCCTCATGGATGTCCTCCGCCCTGGGGCAGACGAAGGGGTCTGTCAGACTCCTACTGACTAAAAACCACCCCGGTGTTCCCTTCCCACACTTGGACCGGGGATCATGAGATCTAGTGCGCCTTCCATGATCCCCGACTGGTGCCGGCCCGCTTTTGCAGGCCACTTCATACCCGCGGGGGGAGTGAGGTGAGACTCCCCCCGCGACGTCAAATAGGGGCGCGCGTGGAACACAACGCACTGCCACCTCGGGTCCTGCTGGATTGGCGGCGGCGGACGTCCCCGAGTCCGCCGTCCCTCCAGATCTGTTTATGGGGGCTGGAAGAGGGCGTTGTCCGCCCTCCGCCGACGCCCAGTCCGCCTGCTACGGATCAGGAGAGTGGTCTCAATCTCCCTCTCCCTTTCCGCAGCCTCCTTCTGCGAAACTACGGTTTCACAGAAGGAGATCACAGCATCCCACGACTCGGCGCTCCCGACCATCGAACGAGCGACAGCCGGCAGCGCCAGGTCGGCTCCAACTTCAGATACGAGGGCACGGCGCGGCTCCTCCCATGCGGTACACTCTGCTAGTGTATGCTGCACCGTGTCCTCCCGACAGTGGGTGCAGTGATGGCACCGAGCGTCCGGCTCCCTGTTTATGCGACACAGGTACTTCCCGAAGCAGCCATGCCCCGAGAGCACCTGCGTCGCCCGAAATGACAGGGAACCGTGCCTCCTCCCGAGCCATTCGTCGAGCACTGGTCGGATCGCGTCGACGGTAGCAAGGCCGGCGGTAGGGCGCAGAAGCCTGTCCCGCCATTCCGTCACCAGGACCTCGCGGAGCTGAGACCGACGAAGCTCGATCTCACGCTGCACCGGTCCACCTCCCCGTATTCGCGCCTCCTCGCGCCACCGGTGCAGTGAAGCGAGGGCTCTCGCTTCTAGGTCCCAGGGCGGGGATCCGGCCAGTGCACAAGCCGCCTCGTAGGAGATCGTGCGATACCCCCTGATAGCCCTGACGGCCATCGCCCTCTGCGGTTTTCGCAGTATTGCGATGCTGCCGGCCGTCAGGTCAGAAGCCCACACCGGGGCTCCGTACAGGGCCATGGATCGCACGATCCCCAAGTATAACCGCCTACAGGCGGTGCTCGGGCCTCCCAGATTGGGAAGCAGCGTCGACAACGCACCCGCGGCACCCATCAACTTAGGCGTCAGTTGTCGAAAGTGGGGGCCGAAGTCCCACCGGCTGTCGAGCACCAGTCCCAAGTACTTCATGGTAGACTCGACAGCAATTTGGACCCCTCCAACCACGACGCTTGATCCCGGCGGTGGCGCTCGCCGAGGGCCGTGAAAGACCACGGCCTCCGACTTATTGAGAGCCACCTCCAGGCCCAGGCGTCGTATGCGACCCACCACCTGTGAGACCGCAGCCGTCACCAGCAACGCTGCTTCCCTATACGAGCTCCCCCGGGCCGTAACCAGCGTGTCGTCCGCATAACACGTCAGGTCCACTCCCGGTTGGAGCTCGCCCCTCAGCACCCAATCGTAACCGATGTTCCACAGGAGCGGGCCCACGACCGAGCCCTGTGGAACACCGCACGACATATCGCGCCGGCCCTCGCCGTCGCGTCCCCTGTAGGTGACACACCTTTCCGCCAAATAAGCCCCAACGATGTGGCGGAGATAGCGGGGCACCCTATGGTATCGCAAAGCCTCCCGAATACAACTCCAGGGTAGGGTATTGAATGCGTTGGAGATGTCCAAGGACACCGCCAACATAACCCCTCCCCGGGATACCGCTTCCTCCGCCAGGACTCTCACCCGCATTATTGCGTCAACAGTGGAGCGCCCATGCCGAAAGCCGTACTGACTGTCGTCCAGATCCGGCCCCTCTCTGTATAAGTGACCGACGAGGCGGGCTGCAATTATCCGTTCAAAAAGCTTACCCACCTCGTCTAGCAGCACTATAGGCCGGTATGCGGACGGCGAGTCTGCTGGGCGTCCCACCTTCCTGAGCAGGACCAGACGACCTGTCTTCCACTGAGCAGGGAACAGGCCCTGCTCAAGGCAAGCTGAGTAGAGTCCTCTCAGCTGGGGCTCTAGCTCTTTCAGAGCGAGGGCGAGCGCGCGGCCGGGAACTCCATCGGGCCCGGGGGCAACGGTTTTTGCCCGGAGCCGCGTTACGGCTGCCCTCATCTCCGGCTGTGTCACCTCAGGGACGTTGACCTCGTCATCCTCCGACTCTGCGGCTGTGGGCAAAGCCATCGGCGGCGGTATATGCTCTTCTCTAGCAGGGAACAGGGCTGCGACCACATCCTCCAGCAACTGCGGCTGTAAGCTCTCCGTGAGTGGAGGCGCCCAGGCACGAAGTTTCCCTCGGACCACGCGATAAGGGCGCCCCCACGGATCCCCGTCTAGGGTCGCCAACATCTCTTCCCTGGCTCGAGTCTTAGACTCGCCGATGGCCAGCCATAGAGTCTGCTTCGCCGCGCGGTACACCTCATACAACGCGGCTTCTTCTTCCGGAACCCGACGACGTCTCCTCCGGTATCGGGTGTACTGGCGTCTAACCTCCACGCAGGTCACGCGCATCTGCTCGATTGCGTCGGACCACCAGTACAACTGGCGCCTTGTGGGCTGTGTGCGGACGCGGGGCATGGACGTGTCGCAGATTTGTGTCATCGCCCCGCGGAACCACTGCGCCTCTTCTTCAACGTCGACGGGTTCGTTCGTCGGTGACTCCCGGACCCAGGCCTGGATGATAGCGGCTTCCTCGAGAAGCTCCCTGTCGAGTCGCTTATACGACCAGCGAGGACCATCCATTTGCGGGGAGTGAAACTCCCCTAATAACGTCTTATAGAGGCGCGCGTGGAACACTACGCGCCGCCATCTCGGATCCTGTATGATGGGGGGCGACGGATATCCCCGAGTCCGCCACCCGTGGACCCATTTAGGGGGGCTGGAAGAGGGCATGATCTGCCCTCCGCCGACGCCCAGTGCGCCTGCTGCGGGACGGGAGAGTACTGGTGATCTCCCTTTCCCTTTCCGCAGCCTCCTTCTGCGAGATGACTGTTTCGCAGAAGGATACCACCGCGTCCCAGGACTCTGCACTGCCGACCATCGAACGAACTACGGTTGGCAGCGACAGGTCATTCCCCACTTCTGAAGACTAACCTAACCTAACCTAACTAGCTAAAATTTTAGTTTTTCCGAGGTAGCCGCGCGTGTGCGGTGTCAAAACACGCATCTGCGCGCGGGCTAATGGAATACGGAGTAATTAGAGGTAGGTGGCGAACAATATTTTGAATTTATAGTGAAAAAACGTGAAAAAAAGGTGATTATAGAATTTTTTGTTCTACCAACCAACGAGACAGATCACGAAACGCGGTCCAGCTGCGTCGAAAACCGCTTAAAAATCCGTCTCCTAAGTACAAAGTTATTGTAGCTAGTTAGGTTAGGTTAGATTAGGCTAACCTAACCTAACCTTACCTATCCTGGCCAAACATAACCTAACCTAACAGTGATACTGGTCTTGGGTTTTGAAGGTCACATGGAACTCCTCAATGATGAACAGCATATATGTATTGTTGTGATTGAGTAATTGTACAAAATATAAAAAAAAAAAGTTAGGTTAGGTTAGGTTAGGTTAGACTAACCTAACCTAACCTAACTTTTTTTTTTTAGGTTAGGTTATGTTTGGCCAGGATAGGTAAGGTTAGGTTAGGTTAGCCTAATCTAACCTAACCTAACTAGCTACAATAACTTTGTACTTAGGAGACGGATTTTGAAGCGGTTTTCGACGCAGCTGGACCGCGTTTCGTGATCTGTCTCGTTGGTTGGTAGAACAAAAAATTCTATAATCACCTTTTTTTCACGTTTTTTCACTATAAATTCAAAATATTGTTCGCCACCTACCTCTAATTACTCCGTATTCCATTAGCCCGCGCGCAGATGCGTGTTTTGACACCTCACACGCGCGGCTACCTCGGAAAAACTAAAATTTTAGCTAGTTAGGTTAGGTTAGGTTAGTCTAACCTAACCTAACCTAACCTAACTTTTTTTTTTTATATTTTGTACAATTACTCAATCACAACAATACATATATGCTGTTCATCATTGAGGAGTTCCATGTGACCTTCAAAACCCAAGACCAGTATCACTGTTAGGTTAGGTTATGTTTGGCCAGGATAGGTAAGGTTAGGTTAGGTTAGCCTAATCTAACCTAACCTAACTAGCTACAATAACTTTGTACTTAGGAGACGGATTTTGAAGCGGTTTTCGACGCAGCTGGACCGCGTTTCGTGATCTGTCTCGTTGGTTGGTAGAACAAAAAATTCTATAATCACCTTTTTTTCACGTTTTTTCACTATAAATTCAAAATATTGTTCGCCACCTACCTCTAATTACTCCGTATTCCATTAGCCCGCGCGCAGATGCGTGTTTTGACACCTCACACGCGCGGCTACCTCGGAAAAACTAAAATTTTAGCTAGTTAGGTTAGGTTAGGTTAGTCTAACCTAACCTAACCTAACCTAACTTTTTTTTTTTATATTTTGTACAATTACTCAATCGCAACAATACATATATGCTGTTCATCATTGAGGAGTTCCATGTGACCTTCAAAACCCAAGACCAGTATCACTGTTAGGTTAGGTTATGTTTGGCCAGGATAGGTAAGGTTAGGTTAGGTTAGCCTAATCTAACCTAACCTAACTAGCTACAATAACTTTGTACTTAGGAGACGGATTTTGAAGCGGTTTTCGACGCAGCTGGACCGCGTTTCGTGATCTGTCTCGTTGGTTGGTAGAACAAAAAATTCTATAATCACCTTTTTTTCACGTTTTTTCACTATAAATTCAAAATATTGTTCGCCACCTACCTCTAATTACTCCGTATTCCATTAGCCCGCGCGCAGATGCGTGTTTTGACACCTCACACGCGCGGCTACCTCGGAAAAACTAAAATTTTAGCTAGTTAGGTTAGGTTAGGTTAGTCTAACCTAACCTAACCTAACCTAACTTTTTTTTTTTATATTTTGTACAATTACTCAATCACAACAATACATATATGCTGTTCATCATTGAGGAGTTCCATGTGACCTTCAAAACCCAAGACCAGTATCACTGTTAGGTTAGGTTATGTTTGGCCAGGATAGGTAAGGTTAGGTTAGGTTAGCCTAATCTAACCTAACCTAACTAGCTACAATAACTTTGTACTTAGGAGACGGATTTTGAAGCGGTTTTCGACGCAGCTGGACCGCGTTTCGTGATCTGTCTCGTTGGTTGGTAGAACAAAAAATTCTATAATCACCTTTTTTTCACGTTTTTTCACTATAAATTCAAAATATTGTTCGCCACCTACCTCTAATTACTCCGTATTCCATTAGCCCGCGCGCAGATGCGTGTTTTGACACCTCACACGCGCGGCTACCTCGAAAAAACTAAAATTTTAGCTAGTTAGGTTAGGTTAGTCTAACCTAACCTAACCTAACCTAACTTTTTTTTTTTATATTTTGTACAATTACTCAATCACAACAATACATATATGCTGTTCATCATTGAGGAGTTCCATGTGACCTTCAAAACCCAAGACCAGTATCACTGTTAGGTTAGGTTATGTTTGGCCAGGATAGGTAAGGTTAGGTTAGGTTAGCCTAATCTAACCTAACCTAACTAGCTACAATAACTTTGTACTTAGGAGACGGATTTTGAAGCGGTTTTCGACGCAGCTGGACCGCGTTTCGTGATCTGTCTCGTTGGTTGGTAGAACAAAAAATTCTATAATCACCTTTTTTTCACGTTTTTTCACTATAAATTCAAAATATTGTTCGCCACCTACCTCTAATTACTCCGTATTCCATTAGCCCGCGCGCAGATGCGTGTTTTGACACCTCACACGCGCGGCTACCTCGGAAAAACTAAAATTTTAGCTAGTTAGGTTAGGTTAGGTTAGTCTAACCTAACCTAACCTAACCTAACTTTTTTTTTTTATATTTTGTACAATTACTCAATCACAACAATACATATATGCTGTTCATCATTGAGGAGTTCCATGTGACCTTCAAAACCCAAGACCAGTATCACTGTTAGGTTAGGTTATGTTTGGCCAGGATAGGTAAGGTTAGGTTAGGTTAGCCTAATCTAACCTAACCTAACTAGCTACAATAACTTTGTACTTAGGAGACGGATTTTGAAGCGGTTTTCGACGCAGCTGGACCGCGTTTCGTGATCTGTCTCGTTGGTTGGTAGAACAAAAAATTCTATAATCACCTTTTTTTCACGTTTTTTCACTATAAATTCAAAATATTGTTCGCCACCTACCTCTAATTACTCCGTATTCCATTAGCCCGCGCGCAGATGCGTGTTTTGACACCGCACACGCGCGGCTACCTCGGAAAAACTAAAATTTTAGCTAGTTAGGTTAGGTTAGGTTAGTCTAACCTAACCTAACCTAACCTAACTTTTTTTTTTTATATTTTGTACAATTACTCAATCACAACAATACATATATGCTGTTCATCATTGAGGAGTTCCATGTGACCTTCAAAACCCAAGACCAGTATCACTGTTAGGTTAGGTTATGTTTGGCCAGGATAGGTAAGGTTAGGTTAGGTTAGCCTAATCTAACCTAACCTAACTAGCTACAATAACTTTGTACTTAGGAGACGGATTTTGAAGCGGTTTTCGACGCAGCTGGACCGCGTTTCGTGATCTGTCTCGTTGGTTGGTAGAACAAAAAATTCTATAATCACCTTTTTTTCACGTTTTTTCACTATAAATTCAAAATATTGTTCGCCACCTACCTCTAATTACTCCGTATTCCATTAGCCCGCGCGCAGATGCGTGTTTTGACACCTCACACGCGCGGCTACCTCGGAAAAACTAAAATTTTAGCTAGTTAGGTTAGGTTAGGTTAGTCTAACCTAACCTAACCTAGATTTTTTTTTTTATATTTTGTACAATTACTCAATCACAACAATACATATATGCTGTTCATCATTGAGGAGTTCCATGTGACCTTCAAAACCCAAGACCAGTATCACTGTTAGGTTAGGTTATGTTTGGCCAGGATAGGTAAGGTTAGGTTAGGTTAGCCTAATCTAACCTAACCTAACTAGCTACAATAACTTTGTACTTAGGAGACGGATTTTGAAGCGGTTTTCGACGCAGCTGGACCGCGTTTCGTGATCTGTCTCGTTGGTTGGTAGAACAAAAAATTCTATAATCATCTTTTTTTCACGTTTTTTCACTATAAATTCAAAATATTGTTCGCCACCTACCTCTAATTACTCCGTATTCCATTAGCCCGCGCGCAGATGCGTGTTTTGACACCTCACACGCGCGGCTACCTCGGAAAAACTAAAATTTTAGCTAGTTAGGTTAGGTTAGGTTAGTCTAACCTAACCTAACCTAACCTAACTTTTTTTTTTATATTTTGTACAATTACTCAATCACAACAATACATATATGCTGTTCATCATTGAGGAGTTCCATGTGACCTTCAAAACCCAAGACCAGTATCACTGTTAGGTTAGGTTATGTTTGGCCAGGATAGGTAAGGTTAGGTTAGGTTAGCCTAATCTAACCTAACCTAACTAGCTACAATAACTTTGTACTTAGGAGACGGATTTTGAAGCGGTTTTCGACGCAGCTGGACCGCGTTTCGTGATCTGTCTCGTTGGTTGGTAGAACAAAAAATTCTATAATCACCTTTTTTTCACGTTTTTTCACTATAAATTCAAAATATTGTTCGCCACCTACCTCTAATTACTCCGTATTCCATTAGCCCGCGCGCAGATGCGTGTTTTGACACCGCACACGCGCGGCTACCTCGGAAAAACTAAAATTTTAGCTAGTTAGGTTAGGTTAGGTTAGTCTAACCTAACCTAACCTAACCTAACTTTTTTTTTTTATATTTTGTACAATTACTCAATCACAACAATACATATATGCTGTTCATCATTGAGGAGTTCCATGTGACCTTCAAAACCCAAGACCAGTATCACTGTTAGGTTAGGTTATGTTTGGCCAGGATAGGTAAGGTTAGGTTAGGTTAGCCTAATCTAACCTAACCTAACTAGCTACAATAACTTTGTACTTAGGAGACGGATTTTGAAGCGGTTTTCGACGCAGCTGGACCGCGTTTCGTGATCTGTCTCGTTGGTTGGTAGAACAAAAAATTCTATAATCACCTTTTTTTCACGTTTTTTCACTATAAATTCAAAATATTGTTCGCCACCTACCTCTAATTACTCCGTATTCCATTAGCCCGCGCGCAGATGCGTGTTTTGACACCTCACACGCGCGGCTACCTCGGAAAAACTAAAATTTTAGCTAGTTAGGTTAGGTTAGGTTAGTCTAACCTAACCTAACCTAACCTAACTTTTTTTTTTTATATTTTGTACAATTACTCAATCACAACAATACATATATGCTGTTCATCATTGAGGAGTTCCATGTGACCTTCAAAACCCAAGACCAGTATCACTGTTAGGTTAGGTTATGTTTGGCCAGGATAGGTAAGGTTAGGTTAGGTTAGCCTAATCTAACCTAACCTAACTAGCTACAATAACTTTGTACTTAGGAGACGGATTTTGAAGCGGTTTTCGACGCAGCTGGACCGCGTTTCGTGATCTGTCTCGTTGGTTGGTAGAACAAAAAATTCTATAATCACCTTTTTTTCACGTTTTTTCACTATAAATTCAAAATATTGTTCGCCACCTACCTCTAATTACTCCGTATTCCATTAGCCCGCGCGCAGATGCGTGTTTTGACACCTCACACGCGCGGCTACCTCGGAAAAACTAAAATTTTAGCTAGTTAGGTTAGGTTAGGTTAGTCTAACCTAACCTAACCTAACCTAACTTTTTTTTTTTATATTTTGTACAATTACTCAATCGCAACAATACATATATGCTGTTCATCATTGAGGAGTTCCATGTGACCTTCAAAACCCAAGACCAGTATCACTGTTAGGTTAGGTTATGTTTGGCCAGGATAGGTAAGGTTAGGTTAGGTTAGCCTAATCTAACCTAACCTAACTAGCTACAATAACTTTGTACTTAGGAGACGGATTTTGAAGCGGTTTTCGACGCAGCTGGACCGCGTTTCGTGATCTGTCTCGTTGGTTGGTAGAACAAAAAATTCTATAATCACCTTTTTTTCACGTTTTTTCACTATAAATTCAAAATATTGTTCGCCACCTACCTCTAATTACTCCGTATTCCATTAGCCCGCGCGCAGATGCGTGTTTTGACACCTCACACGCGCGGCTACCTCGGAAAAACTAAAATTTTAGCTAGTTAGGTTAGGTTAGGTTAGTCTAACCTAACCTAACCTAACCTAACTTTTTTTTTTTATATTTTGTACAATTACTCAATCACAACAATACATATATGCTGTTCATCATTGAGGAGTTCCATGTGACCTTCAAAACCCAAGACCAGTATCACTGTTAGGTTAGGTTATGTTTGGCCAGGATAGGTAAGGTTAGGTTAGGTTAGCCTAATCTAACCTAACCTAACTAGCTACAATAACTTTGTACTTAGGAGACGGATTTTGAAGCGGTTTTCGACGCAGCTGGACCGCGTTTCGTGATCTGTCTCGTTGGTTGGTAGAACAAAAAATTCTATAATATAATCACCTTTTTTTCACGTTTTTTCACTATAAATTCAAAATATTGTTCGCCACCTACCTCTAATTACTCCGTATTCCATTAGCCCGCGCGCAGATGCGTGTTTTGACACCTCACACGCACGGCTACCTCGGAAAAACTAAAATTTTAGCTAGTTAGGTTAGGTTAGGTTAGTCTAACCTAACCTAACCTAACCTAACTTTTTTTTTTTATATTTTGTACAATTACTCAATCGCAACAATACATATATGCTGTTCATCATTGAGGAGTTCCATGTGACCTTCAAAACCCAAGACCAGTATCACTGTTAGGTTAGGTTATTTTTGGCCAGGATAGGTAAGGTTAGGTTAGGTTAGCCTAATCTAACCTAACCTAACTAGCTACAATAACTTTGTACTTAGGAGACGGATTTTGAAGCGGTTTTCGACGCAGCTGGACCGCGTTTCGTGATCTGTCTCGTTGGTTGGTAGAACAAAAAATTCTATAATCACCTTTTTTTCACGTTTTTTCACTATAAATTCAAAATATTGTTCGCCACCTACCTCTAATTACTCCGTATTCCATTAGCCCGCGCGCAGATGCGTGTTTTGACACCTCACACGCGCGGCTACCTCGGAAAAACTAAAATTTTAGCTAGTTAGGTTAGGTTAGGTTAGTCTAACCTAACCTAACCTAACCTAACTTTTTTTTTTATATTTTGTACAATTACTCAATCACAACAATACATATATGCTGTTCATCATTGAGGAGTTCCATGTGACCTTCAAAACCCAAGACCAGTATCACTGTTAGGTTAGGTTATGTTTGGCCAGGATAGGTAAGGTTAGGTTAGGTTAGCCTAATCTAACCTAACCTAACTAGCTACAATAACTTTGTACTTAGGAGACGGATTTTGAAGCGGTTTTCGACGCAGCTGGACCGCGTTTCGTGATCTGTCTCGTTGGTTGGTAGAACAAAAAATTCTATAATCACCTTTTTTTCACGTTTTTTCACTATAAATTCAAAATATTGTTCGCCACCTACCTCTAATTACTCTGTATTCCATTAGCCCGCGCGCAGATGCGTGTTTTGACACCTCACACGCGCGGCTACCTCGGAAAAACTAAAATTTTAGCTAGTTAGGTTAGGTTAGGTTAGTCTAACCTAACCTAACCTAACCTAACTTTTTTTTTTTATATTTTGTACAATTACTCAATCGCAACAATACATATATGCTGTTCATCATTGAGGAGTTCCATGTGACCTTCAAAACCCAAGACCAGTATCACTGTTAGGTTAGGTTATGTTTGGCCAGGATAGGTAAGGTTAGGTTAGGTTAGCCTAATCTAACCTAACCTAACTAGC
Organism: Agrochola lychnidis; assembly: GCA_963680765.1. Lineage (NCBI taxonomy): Eukaryota > Metazoa > Arthropoda > Insecta > Lepidoptera > Noctuidae > Agrochola > Agrochola lychnidis. Next base: position 6,262,003 of record OY796868.1, on the reverse strand, counting down.
TACAATAACTTTGTACTTAGGAGACGGATTTTGAAGCGGTTTTCGACGCAGCTGGACCGCGTTTCGTGATCTGTCTCGTTGGTTGGTAGAACAAAAAATTCTATAATCACCTTTTTTTCACGTTTTTTCACTATAAATTCAAAATATTGTTCGCCACCTACCTCTAATTACTCCGTATTCCATTAGCCCGCGCGCAGATGCGTGTTTTGACACCTCACACGCGCGGCTACCTCGGAAAAACTAAAATTTTAGCTAGTTAGGTTAGGTTAGGTTAGTCTAACCTAACCTAACCTAACCTAACTTTTTTTTTTTATATTTTGTACAATTACTCAATCACAACAATACATATATGCTGTTCATCATTGAGGAGTTCCATGTGACCTTCAAAACCCAAGACCAGTATCACTGTTAGGTTAGGTTATGTTTGGCCAGGATAGGTAAGGTTAGGTTAGGTTAGCCTAATCTAACCTAACCTAACTAGCTACAATAACTTTGTACTTAGGAGACGGATTTTGAAGCGGTTTTCGACGCAGCTGGACCGCGTTTCGTGATCTGTCTCGTTGGTTGGTAGAACAAAAAATTCTATAATCACCTTTTTTTCACGTTTTTTCACTATAAATTCAAAATATTGTTCGCCACCTACCTCTAATTACTCCGTATTCCATTAGCCCGCGCGCAGATGCGTGTTTTGACACCTCACACGCGCGGCTACCTCGGAAAAACTAAAATTTTAGCTAGTTAGGTTAGGTTAGGTTAGTCTAACCTAACCTAACCTAACCTAACTTTTTTTTTTTATATTTTGTACAATTACTCAATCGCAACAATACATATATGCTGTTCATCATTGAGGAGTTCCATGTGACCTTCAAAACCCAAGACCAGTATCACTGTTAGGTTAGGTTATGTTTGGCCAGGATAGGTAAGGTTAGGTTAGGTTAGCCTAATCTAACCTAACCTAACTAGCTACAATAACTTTGTACTTAGGAGACGGATTTTGAAGCGGTTTTCGACGCAGCTGGACCGCGTTTCGTGATCTGTCTCGTTGGTTGGTAGAACAAAAAATTCTATAATCACCTTTTTTTCACGTTTTTTCACTATAAATTCAAAATATTGTTCGCCACCTACCTCTAATTACTCCGTATTCCATTAGCCCGCGCGCAGATGCGTGTTTTGACACCTCACACGCGCGGCTACCTCGGAAAAACTAAAATTTTAGCTAGTTAGGTTAGGTTAGGTTAGTCTAACCTAACCTAACCTAACCTAACTTTTTTTTTTTATATTTTGTACAATTACTCAATCACAACAATACATATATGCTGTTCATCATTGAGGAGTTCCATGTGACCTTCAAAACCCAAGACCAGTATCACTGTTAGGTTAGGTTATGTTTGGCCAGGATAGGTAAGGTTAGGTTAGGTTAGCCTAATCTAACCTAACCTAACTAGCTACAATAACTTTGTACTTAGGAGACGGATTTTGAAGCGGTTTTCGACGCAGCTGGACCGCGTTTCGTGATCTGTCTCGTTGGTTGGTAGAACAAAAAATTCTATAATCACCTTTTTTTCACGTTTTTTCACTATAAATTCAAAATATTGTTCGCCACCTACCTCTAATTACTCCGTATTCCATTAGCCCGCGCGCAGATGCGTGTTTTGACACCTCACACGCGCGGCTACCTCGGAAAAACTAAAATTTTAGCTAGTTAGGTTAGGTTAGGTTAGTCTAACCTAACCTAACCTAACCTAACTTTTTTTTTTTATATTTTGTACAATTACTCAATCGCAACAATACATATATGCTGTTCATCATTGAGGAGTTCCATGTGACCTTCAAAACCCAAGACCAGTATCACTGTTAGGTTAGGTTATGTTTGGCCAGGATAGGTAAGGTTAGGTTAGGTTAGCCTAATCTAACCTAACCTAACTAGCTACAATAACTTTGTACTTAGGAGACGGATTTTGAAGCGGTTTTCGACGCAGCTGGACCGCGTTTCGTGATCTGTCTCGTTGGTTGGTAGAACAAAAAATTCTATAATCACCTTTTTTTCACGTTTTTTCACTATAAATTCAAAATATTGTTCGCCACCTACCTCTAATTACTCCGTATTCCATTAGCCCGCGCGCAGATGCGTGTTTTGACACCTCACACGCGCGGCTACCTCGGAAAAACTAAAATTTTAGCTAGTTAGGTTAGGTTAGGTTAGTCTAACCTAACCTAACCTAACCTAACTTTTTTTTTTTATATTTTGTACAATTACTCAATCACAACAATACATATATGCTGTTCATCATTGAGGAGTTCCATGTGACCTTCAAAACCCAAGACCAGTATCACTGTTAGGTTAGGTTATGTTTGGCCAGGATAGGTAAGGTTAGGTTAGGTTAGCCTAATCTAACCTAACCTAACTAGCTACAATAACTTTGTACTTAGGAGACGGATTTTGAAGCGGTTTTCGACGCAGCTGGACCGCGTTTCGTGATCTGTCTCGTTGGTTGGTAGAACAAAAAATTCTATAATCACCTTTTTTTCACGTTTTTTCACTATAAATTCAAAATATTGTTCGCCACCTACCTCTAATTACTCCGTATTCCATTAGCCCGCGCGCAGATGCGTGTTTTGACACCTCACACGCGCGGCTACCTCGGAAAAACTAAAATTTTAGCTAGTTAGGTTAGGTTAGGTTAGTCTAACCTAACCTAACCTAACCTAACTTTTTTTTTTTATATTTTGTACAATTACTCAATCACAACAATACATATATGCTGTTCATCATTGAGGAGTTCCATGTGACCTTCAAAACCCAAGACCAGTATCACTGTTAGGTTAGGTTATGTTTGGCCAGGATAGGTAAGGTTAGGTTAGGTTAGCCTAATCTAACCTAACCTAACTAGCTACAATAACTTTGTACTTAGGAGACGGATTTTGAAGCGGTTTTCGACGCAGCTGGACCGCGTTTCGTGATCTGTCTCGTTGGTTGGTAGAACAAAAAATTCTATAATCACCTTTTTTTCACGTTTTTTCACTATAAATTCAAAATATTGTTCGCCACCTACCTCTAATTACTCCGTATTCCATTAGCCCGCGCGCAGATGCGTGTTTTGACACCGCACACGCGCGGCTACCTCGGAAAAACTAAAATTTTAGCTAGTTAGGTTAGGTTAGGTTAGTCTAACCTAACCTAACCTAACCTAACTTTTTTTTTTTATATTTTGTACAATTACTCAATCACAACAATACATATATGCTGTTCATCATTGAGGAGTTCCATGTGACCTTCAAAACCCAAGACCAGTATCACTGTTAGGTTAGGTTATGTTTGGCCAGGATAGGTAAGGTTAGGTTAGGTTAGCCTAATCTAACCTAACCTAACTAGCTACAATAACTTTGTACTTAGGAGACGGATTTTGAAGCGGTTTTCGACGCAGCTGGACCGCGTTTCGTGATCTGTCTCGTTGGTTGGTAGAACAAAAAATTCTATAATCACCTTTTTTTCACGTTTTTTCACTATAAATTCAAAATATTGTTCGCCACCTACCTCTAATTACTCCGTATTCCATTAGCCCGCGCGCAGATGCGTGTTTTGACACCTCACACGCGCGGCTACCTCGGAAAAACTAAAATTTTAGCTAGTTAGGTTAGGTTAGTCTAACCTAACCTAACCTAGATTTTTTTTTTTATATTTTGTACAATTACTCAATCACAACAATACATATATGCTGTTCATCATTGAGGAGTTCCATGTGACCTTCAAAACCCAAGACCAGTATCACTGTTAGGTTAGGTTATGTTTGGCCAGGATAGGTAAGGTTAGGTTAGGTTAGCCTAATCTAACCTAACCTAACTAGCTACAATAACTTTGTACTTAGGAGACGGATTTTGAAGCGGTTTTCGACGCAGCTGGACCGCGTTTCGTGATCTGTCTCGTTGGTTGGTAGAACAAAAAATTCTATAATCATCTTTTTTTCACGTTTTTTCACTATAAATTCAAAATATTGTTCGCCACCTACCTCTAATTACTCCGTATTCCATTAGCCCGCGCGCAGATGCGTGTTTTGACACCTCACACGCGCGGCTACCTCGGAAAAACTAAAATTTTAGCTAGTTAGGTTAGGTTAGGTTAGTCTAACCTAACCTAACCTAACCTAACTTTTTTTTTTATATTTTGTACAATTACTCAATCACAACAATACATATATGCTGTTCATCATTGAGGAGTTCCATGTGACCTTCAAAACCCAAGACCAGTATCACTGTTAGGTTAGGTTATGTTTGGCCAGGATAGGTAAGGTTAGGTTAGGTTAGCCTAATCTAACCTAACCTAACTAGCTACAATAACTTTGTACTTAGGAGACGGATTTTGAAGCGGTTTTCGACGCAGCTGGACCGCGTTTCGTGATCTGTCTCGTTGGTTGGTAGAACAAAAAATTCTATAATCACCTTTTTTTCACGTTTTTTCACTATAAATTCAAAATATTGTTCGCCACTTACCTCTAATTACTCCGTATTCCATTAGCCCGCGCGCAGATGCGTGTTTTGACACCTCACACGCGCGGCTACCTCGGAAAAACTAAAATTTTAGCTAGTTAGGTTAGGTTAGGTTAGTCTAACCTAACCTAACCTAACCTAACTTTTTTTTTTTATATTTTGTACAATTACTCAATCACAACAATACATATATGCTGTTCATCATTGAGGAGTTCCATGTGACCTTCAAAACCCAAGACCAGTATCACTGTTAGGTTAGGTTATGTTTGGCCAGGATAGGTAAGGTTAGGTTAGGTTAGCCTAATCTAACCTAACCTAACTAGCTACAATAACTTTGTACTTAGGAGACGGATTTTGAAGCGGTTTTCGACGCAGCTGGACCGCGTTTCGTGATCTGTCTCGTTGGTTGGTAGAACAAAAAATTCTATAATCACCTTTTTTTCACGTTTTTTCACTATAAATTCAAAATATTGTTCGCCACCTACCTCTAATTACTCCGTATTCCATTAGCCCGCGCGCAGATGCGTGTTTTGACACCTCACACGCGCGGCTACCTCGGAAAAACTAAAATTTTAGCTAGTTAGGTTAGGTTAGGTTAGTCTAACCTAACCTAACCTAACCTAACTTTTTTTTTTTATATTTTGTACAATTACTCAATCACAACAATACATATATGCTGTTCATCATTGAGGAGTTCCATGTGACCTTCAAAACCCAAGACCAGTATCACTGTTAGGTTAGGTTATGTTTGGCCAGGATAGGTAAGGTTAGGTTAGGTTAGCCTAATCTAACCTAACCTAACTAGCTACAATAACTTTGTACTTAGGAGACGGATTTTGAAGCGGTTTTCGACGCAGCTGGACCGCGTTTCGTGATCTGTCTCGTTGGTTGGTAGAACAAAAAATTCTATAATCACCTTTTTTTCACGTTTTTTCACTATAAATTCAAAATATTGTTCGCCACCTACCTCTAATTACTCCGTATTCCATTAGCCCGCGCGCAGATGCGTGTTTTGACACCTCACACGCGCGGCTACCTCGGAAAAACTAAAATTTTAGCTAGTTAGGTTAGGTTAGGTTAGTCTAACCTAACCTAACCTAACCTAACTTTTTTTTTTATATTTTGTACAATTACTCAATCGCAACAATACATATATGCTGTTCATCATTGAGGAGTTCCATGTGACCTTCAAAACCCAAGACCAGTATCACTGTTAGGTTAGGTTATGTTTGGCCAGGATAGGTAAGGTTAGGTTAGGTTAGCCTAATCTAACCTAACCTAACTAGCTACAATAACTTTGTACTTAGGAGACGGATTTTGAAGCGGTTTTCGACGCAGCTGGACCGCGTTTCGTGATCTGTCTCGTTGGTTGGTAGAACAAAAAATTCTATAATCACCTTTTTTTCACGTTTTTTCACTATAAATTCAAAATATTGTTCGCCACCTACCTCTAATTACTCCGTATTCCATTAGCCCGCGCGCAGATGCGTGTTTTGACACCTCACACGCGCGGCTACCTCGGAAAAACTAAAATTTTAGCTAGTTAGGTTAGGTTAGGTTAGTCTAACCTAACCTAACCTAACCTAACTTTTTTTTTTTATATTTTGTACAATTACTCAATCACAACAATACATTTATGCTGTTCATCATTGAGGAGTTCCATGTGACCTTCAAAACCCAAGACCAGTATCACTGTTAGGTTAGGTTATGTTTGGCCAGGATAGGTAAGGTTAGGTTAGGTTAGCCTAATCTAACCTAACCTAACTAGCTACAATAACTTTGTACTTAGGAGACGGATTTTGAAGCGGTTTTCGACGCAGCTGGACCGCGTTTCGTGATCTGTCTCGTTGGTTGGTAGAACAAAAAATTCTATAATCACCTTTTTTTCACGTTTTTTCACTATAAATTCAAAATATTGTTCGCCACCTACCTCTAATTACTCCGTATTCCATTAGCCCGCGCGCAGATGCGTGTTTTGACACCTCACACGCGCGGCTACCTCGGAAAAACTAAAATTTTAGCTAGTTAGGTTAGGTTAGGTTAGTCTAACCTAACCTAACCTAACCTAACTTTTTTTTTTTATATTTTGTACAATTACTCAATCGCAACAATACATATATGCTGTTCATCATTGAGGAGTTCCATGTGACCTTCAAAACCCAAGACCAGTATCACTGTTAGGTTAGGTTATGTTTGGCCAGGATAGGTAAGGTTAGGTTAGGTTAGCCTAATCTAACCTAACCTAACTAGCTACAATAACTTTGTACTTAGGAGACGGATTTTGAAGCGGTTTTCGACGCAGCTGGACCGCGTTTCGTGATCTGTCTCGTTGGTTGGTAGAACAAAAAATTCTATAATCACCTTTTTTTCACGTTTTTTCACTATAAATTCAAAATATTGTTCGCCACCTACCTCTAATTACTCCGTATTCCATTAGCCCGCGCGCAGATGCGTGTTTTGACACCTCACACGCGCGGCTACCTCGGAAAAACTAAAATTTTAGCTAGTTAGGTTAGGTTAGGTTAGTCTAACCTAACCTAACCTAACCTAACTTTTTTTTTTTATATTTTGTACAATTACTCAATCACAACAATACATATATGCTGTTCATCATTGAGGAGTTCCATGTGACCTTCAAAACCCAAGACCAGTATCACTGTTAGGTTAGGTTATGTTTGGCCAGGATAGGTAAGGTTAGGTTAGGTTAGCCTAATCTAACCTAACCTAACTAGCTACAATAACTTTGTACTTAGGAGACGGATTTTGAAGCGGTTTTCGACGCAGCTGGACCGCGTTTCGTGATCTGTCTCGTTGGTTGGTAGAACAAAAAATTCTATAATCACCTTTTTTTCACGTTTTTTCACTATAAATTCAAAATATTGTTCGCCACCTACCTCTAATTACTCCGTATTCCATTAGCCCGCGCGCAGATGCGTGTTTTGACACCTCACACGCGCGGCTACCTCGGAAAAACTAAAATTTTAGCTAGTTAGGTTAGGTTAGGTTAGTCTAACCTAACCTAACCTAACCTAACTTTTTTTTTTTATATTTTGTACAATTACTCAATCGCAACAATACATATATGCTGTTCATCATTGAGGAGTTCCATGTGACCTTCAAAACCCAAGACCAGTATCACTGTTAGGTTAGGTTATGTTTGGCCAGGATAGGTAAGGTTAGGTTAGGTTAGCCTAATCTAACCTAACCTAACTAGCTACAATAACTTTGTACTTAGGAGACGGATTTTGAAGCGGTTTTCGACGCAGCTGGACCGCGTTTCGTGATCTGTCTCGTTGGTTGGTAGAACAAAAAATTCTATAATCACCTTTTTTTCACGTTTTTTCACTATAAATTCAAAATATTGTTCGCCACCTACCTCTAATTACTCCGTATTCCATTAGCCCGCGCGCAGATGCGTGTTTTGACACCTCACACGCGCGGCTACCTCGGAAAAACTAAAATTTTAGCTAGTTAGGTTAGGTTAGGTTAGTCTAACCTAACCTAACCTAACCTAACTTTTTTTTTTTATATTTTGTACAATTACTCAATCACAACAATACATATATGCTGTTCATCATTGAGGAGTTCCATGTGACCTTCAAAACCCAAGACCAGTATCACTGTTAGGTTAGGTTATGTTTGGCCAGGATAGGTAAGGTTAGGTTAGGTTAGCCTAATCTAACCTAACCTAACTAGCTACAATAACTTTGTACTTAGGAGACGGATTTTGAAGCGGTTTTCGACGCAGCTGGACCGCGTTTCGTGATCTGTCTCGTTGGTTGGTAGAACAAAAAATTCTATAATATAATCACCTTTTTTTCACGTTTTTTCACTATAAATTCAAAATATTGTTCGCCACCTACCTCTAATTACTCCGTATTCCATTAGCCCGCGCGCAGATGCGTGTTTTGACACCTCACACGCGCGGCTACCTCGGAAAAACTAAAATTTTAGCTAGTTAGGTTAGGTTAGGTTAGTCTAACCTAACCTAACCTAACCTAACTTTTTTTTTTTATATTTTGTACAATTACTCAATCACAACAATACATATATGCTGTTCATCATTGAGGAGTTCCATGTGACCTTCAAAACCCAAGACCAGTATCACTGTTAGGTTAGGTTATGTTTGGCCAGGATAGGTAAGGTTAGGTTAGGTTAGCCTAATCTAACCTAACCTAACTAGCTACAATAACTTTGTACTTAGGAGACGGATTTTGAAGCGGTTTTCGACGCAGCTGGACCGCGTTTCGTGATCTGTCTCGTTGGTTGGTAGAACAAAAAATTCTATAATCACCTTTTTTTCACGTTTTTTCACTATAAATTCAAAATATTGTTCGCCACCTACCTCTAATTACTCCGTATTCCATTAGCCCGCGCGCAGATGCGTGTTTTGACACCTCACACGCGCGGCTACCTCGGAAAAACTAAAATTTTAGCTAGTTAGGTTAGGTTAGGTTAGTCTAACCTAACCTAACCTAACCTAACTTTTTTTTTTATATTTTGTACAATTACTCAATCACAACAATACATATATGCTGTTCATCATTGAGGAGTTCCATGTGACCTTCAAAACCCAAGACCAGTATCACTGTTAGGTTAGGTTATGTTTGGCCAGGATAGGTAAGGTTAGGTTAGGTTAGCCTAATCTAACCTAACCTAACTAGCTACAATAACTTTGTACTTAGGAGACGGATTTTGAAGCGGTTTTCGACGCAGCTGGACCGCGTTTCGTGATCTGTCTCGTTGGTTGGTAGAACAAAAAATTCTATAATCACCTTTTTTTCACGTTTTTTCACTATAAATTCAAAATATTGTTCGCCACCTACCTCTAATTACTCCGTATTCCATTAGCCCGCGCGCAGATGCGTGTTTTGACACCTCACACGCGCGGCTACCTCGGAAAAACTAAAATTTTAGCTAGTTAGGTTAGGTTAGGTTAGTCTAACCTAACCTAACCTAACCTAACTTTTTTTTTTTATATTTTGTACAATTACTCAATCGCAACAATACATATATGCTGTTCATCATTGAGGAGTTCCATGTGACCTTCAAAACCCAAGACCAGTATCACTGTTAGGTTAGGTTATGTTTGGCCAGGATAGGTAAGGTTAGGTTAGGTTAGCCTAATCTAACCTAACCTAACTAGCTACAATAACTTTGTACTTAGGAGACGGATTTTGAAGCGGTTTTCGACGCAGCTGGACCGCGTTTCGTGATCTGTCTCGTTGGTTGGTAGAACAAAAAATTCTATAATCACCTTTTTTTCACGTTTTTTCACTATAAATTCAAAATATTGTTCGCCACCTACCTCTAATTACTCCGTATTCCATTAGCCCGCGCGCAGATGCGTGTTTTGACACCTCACACGCGCGGCTACCTCGGAAAAACTAAAATTTTAGCTAGTTAGGTTAGGTTAGGTTAGTCTAACCTAACCTAACCTAACCTAACTTTTTTTTTTTATATTTTGTACAATTACTCAATCACAACAATACATATATGCTGTTCATCATTGAGGAGTTCCATGTGACCTTCAAAACCCAAGACCAGTATCACTGTTAGGTTAGGTTATGTTTGGCCAGGATAGGTAAGGTTAGGTTAGGTTAGCCTAATCTAACCTAACCTAACTAGCTACAATAACTTTGTACTTAGGAGACGGATTTTGAAGCGGTTTTCGACGCAGCTGGACCGCGTTTCGTGATCTGTCTCGTTGGTTGGTAGAACAAAAAATTCTATAATCACCTTTTTTTCACGTTTTTTCACTATAAATTCAAAATATTGTTCGCCACCTACCTCTAATTACTCCGTATTCCATTAGCCCGCGCGCAGATGCGTGTTTTGACACCTCACACGCGCGGCTACCTCGGAAAAACTAAAATTTTAGCTAGTTAGGTTAGGTTAGGTTAGTCTAACCTAACCTAACCTAACCTAACTTTTTTTTTTTATATTTTGTACAATTACTCAATCGCAACAATACATATATGCTGTTCATCATTGAGGAGTTCCATGTGACCTTCAAAACCCAAGACCAGTATCACTGTTAGGTTAGGTTATGTTTGGCCAGGATAGGTAAGGTTAGGTTAGGTTAGCCTAATCTAACCTAACCTAACTAGCTACAATAACTTTGTACTTAGGAGACGGATTTTGAAGCGGTTTTCGACGCAGCTGGACCGCGTTTCGTGATCTGTCTCGTTGGTTGGTAGAACAAAAAATTCTATAATCACCTTTTTTTCACGTTTTTTCACTATAAATTCAAAATATTGTTCGCCACCTACCTCTAATTACTCCGTATTCCATTAGCCCGCGCGCAGATGCGTGTTTTGACACCTCACACGCGCGGCTACCTCGGAAAAACTAAAATTTTAGCTAGTTAGGTTAGGTTAGGTTAGTCTAACCTAACCTAACCTAACCTAACTTTTTTTTTTTATATTTTGTACAATTACTCAATCACAACAATACATATATGCTGTTCATCATTGAGGAGTTCCATGTGACCTTCAAAACCCAAGACCAGTATCACTGTTAGGTTAGGTTATGTTTGGCCAGGATAGGTAAGGTTAGGTTAGGTTAGCCTAATCTAACCTAACCTAACTAGCTACAATAACTTTGTACTTAGGAGACGGATTTTGAAGCGGTTTTCGACGCAGCTGGACCGCGTTTCGTGATCTGTCTCGTTGGTTGGTAGAACAAAAAATTCTATAATCACCTTTTTTTCACGTTTTTTCACTATAAATTCAAAATATTGTTCGCCACCTACCTCTAATTACTCCGTATTCCATTAGCCCGCGCGCAGATGCGTGTTTTGACACCTCACACGCGCGGCTACCTCGGAAAAACTAAAATTTTAGCTAGTTAGGTTAGGTTAGGTTAGTCTAACCTAACCTAACCTAACCTAACTTTTTTTTTTTATATTTTGTACAATTACTCAATCACAACAATACATATATGCTGTTCATCATTGAGGAGTTCCATGTGACCTTCAAAACCCAAGACCAGTATCACTGTTAGGTTAGGTTATGTTTGGCCAGGATAGGTAAGGTTAGGTTAGGTTAGCCTAATCTAACCTAACCTAACTAGCTACAATAACTTTGTACTTAGGAGACGGATTTTGAAGCGGTTTTCGACGCAGCTGGACCGCGTTTCGTGATCTGTCTCGTTGGTTGGTAGAACAAAAAATTCTATAATCACCTTTTTTTCACGTTTTTTCACTATAAATTCAAAATATTGTTCGCCACCTACCTCTAATTACTCCGTATTCCATTAGCCCGCGCGCAGATGCGTGTTTTGACACCGCACACGCGCGGCTACCTCGGAAAAACTAAAATTTTAGCTAGTTAGGTTAGGTTAGGTTAGTCTTCAGAAGTGGGGAATGACCTGTCGCTGCCAACCGTAGTTCGTTCGATGGTCGGCAGTGCAGAGTCCTGGGACGCGGTGGTATCCTTCTGCGAAACAGTCATCTCGCAGAAGGAGGCTGCGGAAAGGGAAAGGGAGATCACCAGTACTCTCCCGTCCCGCAGCAGGCGCACTGGGCGTCGGCGGAGGGCAGATCATGCCCTCTTCCAGCCCCCCTAAATGGGTCCACGGGTGGCGGACTCGGGGATATCCGTCGCCCCCCATCATACAGGATCCGAGATGGCGGCGCGTAGTGTTCCACGCGCGCCTCTATAAGACGTTATTAGGGGAGTTTCACTCCCCCTACGGATCGGGGCCCGCAGAGCGCAGGTCGTCACCAGTCCGGGGCAGCGGAAGTCGCATTTGTACCCGCAGCCCCCGACGCAAGTGTGAGAGGAAACACCGGGGTGGTTTTAGTCAGTAAGAGTCTGACAGACCCTTTGCCCACCCCAGGGCAGAGGACATCCATGAGGATTTCCACCCCGAAAAAAAAAAAAAAAAAAAAAAAAAAAAAAAAAAAAAAAAAAAAAAAAAAAAAAGGTTAGGTTAGTCTAACCTAACCTAACCTAACCTAACTTTTTTTTTTATATTTTGTACAATTACTCAATCACAACAATACATATATGCTGTTCATCATTGAGGAGTTCCATGTGACCTTCAAAACCCAAGACCAGTATCACTGTTAGGTTAGGTTATGTTTGGCCAGGATAGGTAAGGTTAGGTTAGGTTAGCCTAATCTAACCTAACCTAACTAGCTACAATAACTTTGTACTTAGGAGACGGATTTTGAAGCGGTTTTCGACGCAGCTGGACCGCGTTTCGTGATCTGTCTCGTTGGTTGGTAGAACAAAAAATTCTATAATCACCTTTTTTTCACGTTTTTTCACTATAAATTCAAAATATTGTTCGCCACCTACCTCTAATTACTCCGTATTCCATTAGCCCGCGCGCAGATGCGTGTTTTGACACCTCACACGCGCGGCTACCTCGGAAAAACTAAAATTTTAGCTAGTTAGGTTAGGTTAGGTTAGTCTAACCTAACCTAACCTAACCTAACTTTTTTTTTTTATATTTTGTACAATTACTCAATCACAACAATACATATATGCTGTTCATCATTGAGGAGTTCCATGTGACCTTCAAAACCCAAGACCAGTATCACTGTTAGGTTAGGTTATGTTTGGCCAGGATAGGTAAGGTTAGGTTAGGTTAGCCTAATCTAACCTAACCTAACTAGCTACAATAACTTTGTACTTAGGAGACGGATTTTGAAGCGGTTTTCGACGCAGCTGGACCGCGTTTCGTGATCTGTCTCGTTGGTTGGTAGAACAAAAAATTCTATAATCACCTTTTTTTCACGTTTTTTCACTATAAATTCAAAATATTGTTCGCCACCTACCTCTAATTACTCCGTATTCCATTAGCCCGCGCGCAGATGCGTGTTTTGACACCTCACACGCGCGGCTACCTCGGAAAAACTAAAATTTTAGCTAGTTAGGTTAGGTTAGGTTAGTCTAACCTAACCTAACCTAACCTAACTTTTTTTTTTTATATTTTGTACAATTACTCAATCACAACAATACATATATGCTGTTCATCATTGAGGAGTTCCATGTGACCTTCAAAACCCAAGACCAGTATCACTGTTAGGTTAGGTTATGTTTGGCCAGGATAGGTAAGGTTAGGTTAGGTTAGCCTAATCTAACCTAACCTAACTAGCTACAATAACTTTGTACTTAGGAGACGGATTTTGAAGCGGTTTTCGACGCAGCTGGACCGCGTTTCGTGATCTGTCTCGTTGGTTGGTAGAACAAAAAATTCTATAATCACCTTTTTTTCACGTTTTTTCACTATAAATTCAAAATATTGTTCGCCACCTACCTCTAATTACTCCGTATTCCATTAGCCCGCGCGCAGATGCGTGTTTTGACACCTCACACGCGCGGCTACCTCGGAAAAACTAAAATTTTAGCTAGTTAGGTTAGGTTAGGTTAGTCTAACCTAACCTAACCTAACCTAACTTTTTTTTTTTATATTTTGTACAATTACTCAATCACAACAATACATATATGCTGTTCATCATTGAGGAGTTCCATGTGACCTTCAAAACCCAAGACCAGTATCACTGTTAGGTTAGGTTATGTTTGGCCAGGATAGGTAAGGTTAGGTTAGGTTAGCCTAATCTAACCTAACCTAACTAGCTACAATAACTTTGTACTTAGGAGACGGATTTTGAAGCGGTTTTCGACGCAGCTGGACCGCGTTTCGTGATCTGTCTCGTTGGTTGGTAGAACAAAAAATTCTATAATCACCTTTTTTTCACGTTTTTTCACTATAAATTCAAAATATTGTTCGCCACCTACCTCTAATTACTCCGTATTCCATTAGCCCGCGCGCAGATGCGTGTTTTGACACCTCACACGCGCGGCTACCTCGGAAAAACTAAAATTTTAGCTAGTTAGGTTAGGTTAGGTTAGTCTAACCTAACCTAACCTAACCTAACTTTTTTTTTTTATATTTTGTACAATTACTCAATCGCAACAATACATATATGCTGTTCATCATTGAGGAGTTCCATGTGACCTTCAAAACCCAAGACCAGTATCACTGTTAGGTTAGGTTATGTTTGGCCAGGATAGGTAAGGTTAGGTTAGGTTAGCCTAATCTAACCTAACCTAACTAGCTACAATAACTTTGTACTTAGGAGACGGATTTTGAAGCGGTTTTCGACGCAGCTGGACCGCGTTTCGTGATCTGTCTCGTTGGTTGGTAGAACAAAAAATTCTATAATCACCTTTTTTTCACGTTTTTTCACTATAAATTCAAAATATTGTTCGCCACCTACCTCTAATTACTCCGTATTCCATTAGCCCGCGCGCAGATGCGTGTTTTGACACCTCACACGCGCGGCTACCTCGGAAAAACTAAAATTTTAGCTAGTTAGGTTAGGTTAGGTTAGTCTAACCTAACCTAACCTAACCTAACTTTTTTTTTTTATATTTTGTACAATTACTCAATCGCAACAATACATATATGCTGTTCATCATTGAGGAGTTCCATGTGACCTTCAAAACCCAAGACCAGTATCACTGTTAGGTTAGGTTATGTTTGGCCAGGATAGGTAAGGTTAGGTTAGGTTAGCCTAATCTAACCTAACCTAACTAGCTACAATAACTTTGTACTTAGGAGACGGATTTTGAAGCGGTTTTCGACGCAGCTGGACCGCGTTTCGTGATCTGTCTCGTTGGTTGGTAGAACAAAAAATTCTATAATCACCTTTTTTTCACGTTTTTTCACTATAAATTCAAAATATTGTTCGCCACCTACCTCTAATTACTCCGTATTCCATTAGCCCGCGCGCAGATGCGTGTTTTGACACCTCACACGCGCGGCTACCTCGGAAAAACTAAAATTTTAGCTAGTTAGGTTAGGTTAGGTTAGTCTAACCTAACCTAACCTAACCTAACTTTTTTTTTTTATATTTTGTACAATTACTCAATCACAACAATACATATATGCTGTTCATCATTGAGGAGTTCCATGTGACCTTCAAAACCCAAGACCAGTATCACTGTTAGGTTAGGTTATGTTTGGCCAGGATAGGTAAGGTTAGGTTAGGTTAGCCTAATCTAACCTAACCTAACTAGCTACAATAACTTTGTACTTAGGAGACGGATTTTGAAGCGGTTTTCGACGCAGCTGGACCGCGTTTCGTGATCTGTCTCGTTGGTTGGTAGAACAAAAAATTCTATAATCACCTTTTTTTCACGTTTTTTCACTATAAATTCAAAATATTGTTCGCCACCTACCTCTAATTACTCCGTATTCCATTAGCCCGCGCGCAGATGCGTGTTTTGACACCTCACACGCGCGGCTACCTCGGAAAAACTAAAATTTTAGCTAGTTAGGTTAGGTTAGGTTAGTCTAACCTAACCTAACCTAACCTAACTTTTTTTTTTTATATTTTGTACAATTACTCAATCGCAACAATACATATATGCTGTTCATCATTGAGGAGTTCCATGTGACCTTCAAAACCCAAGACCAGTATCACTGTTAGGTTAGGTTATGTTTGGCCAGGATAGGTAAGGTTAGGTTAGGTTAGCCTAATCTAACCTAACCTAACTAGCTACAATAACTTTGTACTTAGGAGACGGATTTTGAAGCGGTTTTCGACGCAGCTGGACCGCGTTTCGTGATCTGTCTCGTTGGTTGGTAGAACAAAAAATTCTATAATCACCTTTTTTTCACGTTTTTTCACTATAAATTCAAAATATTGTTCGCCACCTACCTCTAATTACTCCGTATTCCATTAGCCCGCGCGCAGATGCGTGTTTTCACACCTCACACGCGCGGCTACCTCGGAAAAACTAAAATTTTAGCTAGTTAGGTTAGGTTAGGTTAGTCTAACCTAACCTAACCTAACCTAACTTTTTTTTTTTATATTTTGTACAATTACTCAATCGCAACAATACATATATGCTGTTCATCATTGAGGAGTTCCATGTGACCTTCAAAACCCAAGACCAGTATCACTGTTAGGTTAGGTTATGTTTGGCCAGGATAGGTAAGGTTAGGTTAGGTTAGCCTAATCTAACCTAACCTAACTAGCTACAATAACTTTGTACTTAGGAGACGGATTTTGAAGCGGTTTTCGACGCAGCTGGACCGCGTTTCGTGATCTGTCTCGTTGGTTGGTAGAACAAAAAATTCTATAATCACCTTTTTTTCACGTTTTTTCACTATAAATTCAAAATATTGTTCGCCACCTACCTCTAATTACTCCGTATTCCATTAGCCCGCGCGCAGATGCGTGTTTTGACACCTCACACGCGCGGCTACCTCGGAAAAACTAAAATTTTAGCTAGTTAGGTTAGGTTAGGTTAGTCTAACCTAACCTAACCTAACCTAACTTTTTTTTTTTATATTTTGTACAATTACTCAATCGCAACAATACATATATGCTGTTCATCATTGAGGAGTTCCATGTGACCTTCAAAACCCAAGACCAGTATCACTGTTAGGTTAGGTTATGTTTGGCCAGGATAGGTAAGGTTAGGTTAGGTTAGCCTAATCTAACCTAACCTAACTAGCTACAATAACTTTGTACTTAGGAGACGGATTTTGAAGCGGTTTTCGACGCAGCTGGACCGCGTTTCGTGATCTGTCTCGTTGGTTGGTAGAACAAAAAATTCTATAATCACCTTTTTTTCACGTTTTTTCACTATAAATTCAAAATATTGTTCGCCACCTACCTCTAATTACTCCGTATTCCATTAGCCCGCGCGCAGATGCGTGTTTTCACACCTCACACGCGCGGCTACCTCGGAAAAACTAAAATTTTAGCTAGTTAGGTTAGGTTAGGTTAGTCTAACCTAACCTAACCTAACCTAACTTTTTTTTTTTATATTTTGTACAATTACTCAATCGCAACAATACATATATGCTGTTCATCATTGAGGAGTTCCATGTGACCTTCAAAACCCAAGACCAGTATCACTGTTAGGTTAGGTTATGTTTGGCCAGGATAGGTAAGGTTAGGTTAGGTTAGCCTAATCTAACCTAACCTAACTAGCTACAATAACTTTGTACTTAGGAGACGGATTTTGAAGCGGTTTTCGACGCAGCTGGACCGCGTTTCGTGATCTGTCTCGTTGGTTGGTAGAACAAAAAATTCTATAATCACCTTTTTTTCACGTTTTTTCACTATAAATTCAAAATATTGTTCGCCACCTACCTCTAATTACTCCGTATTCCATTAGCCCGCGCGCAGATGCGTGTTTTGACACCTCACACGCGCGGCTACCTCGGAAAAACTAAAATTTTAGCTAGTTAGGTTAGGTTAGGTTAGTCTAACCTAACCTAACCTAACCTAACTTTTTTTTTTTATATTTTGTACAATTACTCAATCGCAACAATACATATATGCTGTTCATCATTGAGGAGTTCCATGTGACCTTCAAAACCCAAGACCAGTATCACTGTTAGGTTAGGTTATGTTTGGCCAGGATAGGTAAGGTTAGGTTAGGTTAGCCTAATCTAACCTAACCTAACTAGCTACAATAACTTTGTACTTAGGAGACGGATTTTGAAGCGGTTTTCGACGCAGCTGGACCGCGTTTCGTGATCTGTCTCGTTGGTTGGTAGAACAAAAAATTCTATAATCACCTTTTTTTCACGTTTTTTCACTATAAATTCAAAATATTGTTCGCCACCTACCTCTAATTACTCCGTATTCCATTAGCCCGCGCGCAGATGCGTGTTTTGACACCTCACACGCGCGGCTACCTCGGAAAAACTAAAATTTTAGCTAGTTAGGTTAGGTTAGGTTAGTCTAACCTAACCTAACCTAACCTAACTTTTTTTTTTTATATTTTGTACAATTACTCAATCACAACAATACATATATGCTGTTCATCATTGAGGAGTTCCATGTGACCTTCAAAACCCAAGACCAGTATCACTGTTAGGTTAGGTTATGTTTGGCCAGGATAGGTAAGGTTAGGTTAGGTTAGCCTAATCTAACCTAACCTAACTAGCTACAATAACTTTGTACTTAGGAGACGGATTTTGAAGCGGTTTTCGACGCAGCTGGACCGCGTTTCGTGATCTGTCTCGTTGGTTGGTAGAACAAAAAATTCTATAATCACCTTTTTTTCACGTTTTTTCACTATAAATTCAAAATATTGTTCGCCACCTACCTCTAATTACTCCGTATTCCATTAGCCCGCGCGCAGATGCGTGTTTTGACACCTCACACGCGCGGCTACCTCGGAAAAACTAAAATTTTAGCTAGTTAGGTTAGGTTAGGTTAGTCTAACCTAACCTAACCTAACCTAACTTTTTTTTTTTATATTTTGTACAATTACTCAATCGCAACAATACATATATGCTGTTCATCATTGAGGAGTTCCATGTGACCTTCAAAACCCAAGACCAGTATCACTGTTAGGTTAGGTTATGTTTGGCCAGGATAGGTAAGGTTAGGTTAGGTTAGCCTAATCTAACCTAACCTAACTAGCTACAATAACTTTGTACTTAGGAGACGGATTTTGAAGCGGTTTTCGACGCAGCTGGACCGCGTTTCGTGATCTGTCTCGTTGGTTGGTAGAACAAAAAATTCTATAATCACCTTTTTTTCACGTTTTTAGGGTTCCGTACATCAAAAGGAAAAAAAGGAACCCTTATAGGATCACTCGTGTGTCTGTCTGTCTGTCTGTCTGTCTGGCTGTCTGTCTGTCTGTCTGTCTGTCTGTCTGTCCGTCTGTCACAGCCAATTTACTCCGAATCTAATGGACCGATTAAGTTGAAATTTGGTACACATATATATTTCTGTGACCCAAACACGAATGTGTAACGTAAATAAATGAATTTTGAATATAGAGGTCACTTTTAGGGGGCAAACAAGAAAATTAAAAAAAAAAGTTTTACTAACAGTACCGTGTGACATATCAAATGAAAGGACTTGTTATGAGGATCTTAAACATATTTTTTATATCATTTTAAAATAAACACTTTTAAAGATATTTAAGAAATTCAATGAAAATTGACCATTCCCCCCCCCTTATCTCCGAAACTACTGGACCAAAAATTTTGAAAAAAGTACATAGTATGGCTCTTTACTCATAGATAACAGGAAAACCTATAAGAAGTCCATGGTCTTAAAATAACATGGTAAATCTCTCAATAGTGTGCGCGCAAACTTACATTTCGTCGCTCGGCATCCAATAGGCCCATCTCTCTAGCTATTATAATACCAACAACAAAATATCAAAAGTGTTTGACAGTCTGCTTAATACACAACTAAAAAATAAAACTGTAAATGTTCATGACAACCAATTCGGGTTTCGGCGTGGTTTGTCAACAGAAAGTGCAGTGTTGTGTCTTAAGCATACTGTCACATATTATACACAGCGTGGGACGCAGATTTATGTTAGCTTCCTCGACTTTCGATCTGGTTGCTTATGACGTATTGCGGAGAAAGATGGAGAAGGATAGATTGCCAACGGAGCTTATAAACATCTTTAAATATTGGTATGGTAACAAGATCAATAGTGTATGATGGGCTGGAACTTTTTCCAGGCCATACAGGTTGGAATGCGGGGTGAGGCAGGGAGGGTTGAGCTCACCCTCGCTTTCCGAGCGAGCTGATTGGCGAGCTCAACAGCACCAGAGTAGGTAACTATATAGATGATATTTGTGTCAATAATATTAGCTATGCAGACGATATGGTGCTTCTGAGCGCGTCAATCTGTGGTCTCAGAAAGTTGGTCGCCAAATGTGAGCAGTATGCCAAAATACATGGTTTGATGTATAACTCCAATAAGTCGGAGATCATGGTCTTTGAGGCTTGGGGTAGACCAGGTTATGTACCACCTGTATTACTCAATGAGACTCCACTACAAATAGTATTTACGTTTAAATATCTTGGTCATATATTGACCCCTGACCTCAATGACGGACTCGATATTGGCGGGAACGAAGGGTGTTGTCGGTAAGGGCGAACATGCTGGCTCGCAGGTTTGCACGCTGCTCACTTAAAAAGTCAAAATTACTCTGTTTTGAGCTTATTGTACAACGTTTTACACGTGCAGCCTATGGGCTAGATATACCCAAAGGTCGTGCAACACCCTTCGTGTCCAATACAACAACGCTTTCAGGGGTACCTATTGGTGGGGCTGCCCCGTTTTTGTTGCGCATCGGGAATGTTCGCAGACGCACATATTAATTGCTTTTACGCAACGATGCGAATGAGGTGTGCATCCCTGTTGCGCAGAGTGCGGGCCAGCTCCAACAATATCCTAAAAATGATCACTAGCAGGCTGGATTGCATGTACATCAATCACTGCAGTGCCATCTCCCATGGGGTGAAATAAATTGAAACTAGATTACGTGGGGCACTCGGAAAGTTTTGCGATACTAGAAAAAAATAAACTACAGGTTATATATTTGTTTATTATATCTTTAATACACAGTTTCATACGTCTAAACCAATTTTCATAACACATTTTCCAGTCCACATCAAACACCTCTTCAATCTCCTTCTCAAATGCAGCCAGTGCAGCTTCCGGTGATGAAAACTGTTTTCCTTTGAGTTGGTTTTTTATTTTGGGGAACAAGAAATAGTCGCACGGAGCCAAATCGGGACTGTTTGGAGGATGACCTATAAATTTGACCGGTGTGCTGTCCAAAAATTCCCTTGTTTTGAGCGCCGAGTGAGTCAGCGCGTTGTCATGGTGATGCAGTAGCCCACGGAGGCCAGTGTTCGGTCGCTTGCTGCTTGCAGCAGTAAAAACTTCTGGCAAACATTTGGTAATATACCATTTAGTATTGATGCTTCTTTGATCTCGAAAGGGTACTGACACCAGATAAACCGTCAAAGAAAAAGTTGGAATGTATGGGAGAACATGTTTTTCAACTACAATGTTAAGTTTGTTCTTGGGATAAATAAATTCATCTCAATTACGGAACCCTTCATTGTGCGTAGTCCGACACGCACTTGGCCGGTTTTTTCACTATAAATTCAAAATATTGTTCGCCACCTACCTCTAATTACTCCGTATTCCATTAGCCCGCGCGCAGATGCGTGTTTTGACACCTCACACGCGCGGCTACCTCGGAAAAACTAAAATTTTAGCTAGTTAGGTTAGGTTAGGTTAGTCTAACCTAACCTAACCTAACCTAACTTTTTTTTTTATATTTTGTACAATTACTCAATCGCAACAATACATATATGCTGTTCATCATTGAGGAGTTCCATGTGACCTTCAAAACCCAAGACCAGTATCACTGTTAGGTTAGGTTATGTTTGGCCAGGATAGGTAAGGTTAGGTTAGGTTAGCCTAATCTAACCTAACCTAACTAGCTACAATAACTTTGTACTTAGGAGACGGATTTTGAAGCGGTTTTCGACGCAGCTGGACCGCGTTTCGTGATCTGTCTCGTTGGTTGGTAGAACAAAAAATTCTATAATCACCTTTTTTTCACTATAAATTCAAAATATTGTTCGCCACCTACCTCTAATTACTCCGTATTCCATTAGCCCGCGCGCAGATGCGTGTTTTGACACCTCACACGCGCGGCTACCTCGGAAAAACTAAAATTTTAGCTAGTTAGGTTAGGTTAGGTTAGTCTAACCTAACCTTTTTTTTTTTTTTTTTTTTTTTTTTGTTCCGGGGTGGAAAATCCTCATGGATGTCCTCCGCCCTGGGGCAGACGAAGGGGTCTGTCAGACTCCTACTGACTAAAAACCACCCCGGTGTTCCCTTCCCACACTTGGACCGGGGATCATGAGATCTAGTGCGCCTTCCATGATCCCCGACTGGTGCCGGCCCGCTTTTGCAGGCCACTTCATACCCGCGGGGGGAGTGAGGTGAGACTCCCCCCGCGACGTCAAATAGGGGCGCGCGTGGAACACAACGCACTGCCACCTCGGGTCCTGCTGGATTGGGGGCGGCGGACGTCCCCGAGTCTGCCGTCCCTCCAGATCTGTTTATGGGGGCTGGAAGAGGGCGTTGTCCGCCCTCCGCCGACGCCCAGTCCGCCTGCTACGGATCAGGAGAGTGGTCTCAATCTCCCTCTCCCTTTCCGCAGCCTCCTTCTGCGAAACTACGGTTTCACAGAAGGAGATCACAGCATCCCACGACTCGGCGCTCCCGACCATCGAACGAGCGACAGCCGGCAGCGCCAGGTCGGCTCCAACTTCAGATACGAGGGCACGGCGCGGCTCCTCCCATGCGGTACACTCTGCTAGTGTATGCTGCACCGTGTCCTCCCGACAGTGGGTGCAGTGATGGCACCGAGCGTCCGGCTCCCTGTTTATGCGACACAGGTACTTCCCGAAGCAGCCATGCCCCGAGAGCACCTGCGTCGCCCGAAATGACAGGGAACCGTGCCTCCTCCCGAGCCATTCGTCGAGCACTGGTCGGATCGCGTCGACGGTAGCAAGGCCGGCGGTAGGGCGCAGAAGCCTGTCCCGCCATTCCGTCACCAGGACCTCGCGGAGCTGAGACCGACGAAGCTCGATCTCACGCTGCACCGGTCCACCTCCCCGTATTCGCGCCTCCTCGCGCCACCGGTGCAGTGAAGCGAGGGCTCTCGCTTCTAGGTCCCAGGGCGGGGATCCGGCCAGTGCACAAGCCGCCTCGTAGGAGATCGTGCGATACCCCCAGTCTAACCTAACCTAACCTAACCTAACTTTATTTTTTTATATTTTGTACAATTACTCAATCACAACAATACATATATGCTGTTCATCATTGAGGAGTTCCATGTGACCTTCAAAACCCAAGACCAGTATCACTGTTAGGTTAGGTTATGTTTGGCCAGGATAGGTAAGGTTAGGTTAGGTTAGCCTAATCTAACCTAACCTAACTAGCTACAATAACTTTGTACTTAGGAGACGGATTTTGAAGCGGTTTTCGACGCAGCTGGACCGCGTTTCGTGATCTGTCTCGTTGGTTGGTAGAACAAAAAATTCTATAATCACCTTTTTTTCACGTTTTTTCACTATAAATTCAAAATATTGTTCGCCACCTACCTCTAATTACTCCGTATTCCATTAGCCCGCGCGCAGATGCGTGTTTTGACACCTCACACGCGCGGCTACCTCGGAAAAACTAAAATTTTAGCTAGTTAGGTTAGGTTAGGTTAGTCTAACCTAACCTAACCTAACCTAACTTTTTTTTTTTATATTTTGTACAATTACTCAATCGCAACAATACATATATGCTGTTCATCATTGAGGAGTTCCATGTGACCTTCAAAACCCAAGACCAGTATCACTGTTAGGTTAGGTTATGTTTGGCCAGGATAGGTAAGGTTAGGTTAGGTTAGCCTAATCTAACCTAACCTAACTAGCTACAATAACTTTGTACTTAGGAGACGGATTTTGAAGCGGTTTTCGACGCAGCTGGACCGCGTTTCGTGATCTGTCTCGTTGGTTGGTAGAACAAAAAATTCTATAATCACCTTTTTTTCACGTTTTTTCACTATAAATTCAAAATATTGTTCGCCACCTACCTCTAATTACTCCGTATTCCATTAGCCCGCGCGCAGATGCGTGTTTTGACACCTCACACGCGCGGCTACCTCGGAAAAACTAAAATTTTAGCTAGTTAGGTTAGGTTAGGTTAGTCTAACCTAACCTAACCTAACCTAACTTTTTTTTTTTATATTTTGTACAATTACTCAATCACAACAATACATATATGCTGTTCATCATTGAGGAGTTCCATGTGACCTTCAAAACCCAAGACCAGTATCACTGTTAGGTTAGGTTATGTTTGGCCAGGATAGGTAAGGTTAGGTTAGGTTAGCCTAATCTAACCTAACCTAACTAGCTACAATAACTTTGTACTTAGGAGACGGATTTTGAAGCGGTTTTCGACGCAGCTGGACCGCGTTTCGTGATCTGTCTCGTTGGTTGGTAGAACAAAAAATTCTATAATCACCTTTTTTTCACGTTTTTTCACTATAAATTCAAAATATTGTTCGCCACCTACCTCTAATTACTCCGTATTCCATTAGCCCGCGCGCAGATGCGTGTTTTGACACCTCACACGCGCGGCTACCTCGGAAAAACTAAAATTTTAGCTAGTTAGGTTAGGTTAGGTTAGTCTAACCTAACCTAACCTAACCTAACTTTTTTTTTTTATATTTTGTACAATTACTCAATCGCAACAATACATATATGCTGTTCATCATTGAGGAGTTCCATGTGACCTTCAAAACCCAAGACCAGTATCACTGTTAGGTTAGGTTATGTTTGGCCAGGATAGGTAAGGTTAGGTTAGGTTAGCCTAATCTAACCTAACCTAACTAGCTACAATAACTTTGTACTTAGGAGACGGATTTTGAAGCGGTTTTCGACGCAGCTGGACCGCGTTTCGTGATCTGTCTCGTTGGTTGGTAGAACAAAAAATTCTATAATCACCTTTTTTTCACGTTTTTTCACTATAAATTCAAAATATTGTTCGCCACCTACCTCTAATTACTCCGTATTCCATTAGCCCGCGCGCAGATGCGTGTTTTCACACCTCACACGCGCGGCTACCTCGGAAAAACTAAAATTTTAGCTAGTTAGGTTAGGTTAGGTTAGTCTAACCTAACCTAACCTAACCTAACTTTTTTTTTTTATATTTTGTACAATTACTCAATCGCAACAATACATATATGCTGTTCATCATTGAGGAGTTCCATGTGACCTTCAAAACCCAAGACCAGTATCACTGTTAGGTTAGGTTATGTTTGGCCAGGATAGGTAAGGTTAGGTTAGGTTAGCCTAATCTAACCTAACCTAACTAGCTACAATAACTTTGTACTTAGGAGACGGATTTTGAAGCGGTTTTCGACGCAGCTGGACCGCGTTTCGTGATCTGTCTCGTTGGTTGGTAGAACAAAAAATTCTATAATCACCTTTTTTTCACGTTTTTTCACTATAAATTCAAAATATTGTTCGCCACCTACCTCTAATTACTCCGTATTCCATTAGCCCGCGCGCAGATGCGTGTTTTGACACCTCACACGCGCGGCTACCTCGGAAAAACTAAAATTTTAGCTAGTTAGGTTAGGTTAGGTTAGTCTAACCTAACCTAACCTAACCTAACTTTTTTTTTTTATATTTTGTACAATTACTCAATCGCAACAATACATATATGCTGTTCATCATTGAGGAGTTCCATGTGACCTTCAAAACCCAAGACCAGTATCACTGTTAGGTTAGGTTATGTTTGGCCAGGATAGGTAAGGTTAGGTTAGGTTAGCCTAATCTAACCTAACCTAACTAGCTACAATAACTTTGTACTTAGGAGACGGATTTTGAAGCGGTTTTCGACGCAGCTGGACCGCGTTTCGTGATCTGTCTCGTTGGTTGGTAGAACAAAAAATTCTATAATCACCTTTTTTTCACGTTTTTTCACTATAAATTCAAAATATTGTTCGCCACCTACCTCTAATTACTCCGTATTCCATTAGCCCGCGCGCAGATGCGTGTTTTCACACCTCACACGCGCGGCTACCTCGGAAAAACTAAAATTTTAGCTAGTTAGGTTAGGTTAGGTTAGTCTAACCTAACCTAACCTAACCTAACTTTTTTTTTTTATATTTTGTACAATTACTCAATCGCAACAATACATATATGCTGTTCATCATTGAGGAGTTCCATGTGACCTTCAAAACCCAAGACCAGTATCACTGTTAGGTTAGGTTATGTTTGGCCAGGATAGGTAAGGTTAGGTTAGGTTAGCCTAATCTAACCTAACCTAACTAGCTACAATAACTTTGTACTTAGGAGACGGATTTTGAAGCGGTTTTCGACGCAGCTGGACCGCGTTTCGTGATCTGTCTCGTTGGTTGGTAGAACAAAAAATTCTATAATCACCTTTTTTTCACGTTTTTTCACTATAAATTCAAAATATTGTTCGCCACCTACCTCTAATTACTCCGTATTCCATTAGCCCGCGCGCAGATGCGTGTTTTGACACCTCACACGCGCGGCTACCTCGGAAAAACTAAAATTTTAGCTAGTTAGGTTAGGTTAGGTTAGTCTAACCTAACCTAACCTAACCTAACTTTTTTTTTTTATATTTTGTACAATTACTCAATCGCAACAATACATATATGCTGTTCATCATTGAGGAGTTCCATGTGACCTTCAAAACCCAAGACCAGTATCACTGTTAGGTTAGGTTATGTTTGGCCAGGATAGGTAAGGTTAGGTTAGGTTAGCCTAATCTAACCTAACCTAACTAGCTACAATAACTTTGTACTTAGGAGACGGATTTTGAAGCGGTTTTCGACGCAGCTGGACCGCGTTTCGTGATCTGTCTCGTTGGTTGGTAGAACAAAAAATTCTATAATCACCTTTTTTTCACGTTTTTTCACTATAAATTCAAAATATTGTTCGCCACCTACCTCTAATTACTCCGTATTCCATTAGCCCGCGCGCAGATGCGTGTTTTGACACCTCACACGCGCGGCTACCTCGGAAAAACTAAAATTTTAGCTAGTTAGGTTAGGTTAGGTTAGTCTAACCTAACCTAACCTAACCTAACTTTTTTTTTTTATATTTTGTACAATTACTCAATCGCAACAATACATATATGCTGTTCATCATTGAGGAGTTCCATGTGACCTTCAAAACCCAAGACCAGTATCACTGTTAGGTTAGGTTATGTTTGGCCAGGATAGGTAAGGTTAGGTTAGGTTAGCCTAATCTAACCTAACCTAACTAGCTACAATAACTTTGTACTTAGGAGACGGATTTTGAAGCGGTTTTCGACGCAGCTGGACCGCGTTTCGTGATCTGTCTCGTTGGTTGGTAGAACAAAAAATTCTATAATCACCTTTTTTTCACGTTTTTTCACTATAAATTCAAAATATTGTTCGCCACCTACCTCTAATTACTCCGTATTCCATTAGCCCGCGCGCAGATGCGTGTTTTGACACCTCACACGCGCGGCTACCTCGGAAAAACTAAAATTTTAGCTAGTTAGGTTAGGTTAGGTTAGTCTAACCTAACCTAACCTAACCTAACTTTTTTTTTTTATATTTTGTACAATTACTCAATCACAACAATACATATATGCTGTTCATCATTGAGGAGTTCCATGTGACCTTCAAAACCCAAGACCAGTATCACTGTTAGGTTAGGTTATGTTTGGCCAGGATAGGTAAGGTTAGGTTAGGTTAGCCTAATCTAACCTAACCTAACTAGCTACAATAACTTTGTACTTAGGAGACGGATTTTGAAGCGGTTTTCGACGCAGCTGGACCGCGTTTCGTGATCTGTCTCGTTGGTTGGTAGAACAAAAAATTCTATAATCACCTTTTTTTCACGTTTTTTCACTATAAATTCAAAATATTGTTCGCCACCTACCTCTAATTACTCCGTATTCCATTAGCCCGCGCGCAGATGCGTGTTTTGACACCTCACACGCGCGGCTACCTCGGAAAAACTAAAATTTTAGCTAGTTAGGTTAGGTTAGGTTAGTCTAACCTAACCTAACCTAACCTAACTTTTTTTTTTTATATTTTGTACAATTACTCAATCGCAACAATACATATATGCTGTTCATCATTGAGGAGTTCCATGTGACCTTCAAAACCCAAGACCAGTATCACTGTTAGGTTAGGTTATGTTTGGCCAGGATAGGTAAGGTTAGGTTAGGTTAGCCTAATCTAACCTAACCTAACTAGCTACAATAACTTTGTACTTAGGAGACGGATTTTGAAGCGGTTTTCGACGCAGCTGGACCGCGTTTCGTGATCTGTCTCGTTGGTTGGTAGAACAAAAAATTCTATAATCACCTTTTTTTCACGTTTTTTCACTATAAATTCAAAATATTGTTCGCCACCTACCTCTAATTACTCCGTATTCCATTAGCCCGCGCGCAGATGCGTGTTTTGACACCTCACACGCGCGGCTACCTCGGAAAAACTAAAATTTTAGCTAGTTAGGTTAGGTTAGGTTAGTCTAACCTAACCTAACCTAACCTAACTTTTTTTTTTTATATTTTGTACAATTACTCAATCGCAACAATACATATATGCTGTTCATCATTGAGGAGTTCCATGTGACCTTCAAAACCCAAGACCAGTATCACTGTTAGGTTAGGTTATGTTTGGCCAGGATAGGTAAGGTTAGGTTAGGTTAGCCTAATCTAACCTAACCTAACTAGCTACAATAACTTTGTACTTAGGAGACGGATTTTGAAGCGGTTTTCGACGCAGCTGGACCGC
The DNA here is from genome assembly GCA_963680765.1 of Agrochola lychnidis. Classification (NCBI taxonomy): domain Eukaryota; kingdom Metazoa; phylum Arthropoda; class Insecta; order Lepidoptera; family Noctuidae; genus Agrochola; species Agrochola lychnidis. Next base: position 6,233,389 of record OY796868.1, on the reverse strand, counting down.
GTTTCGTGATCTGTCTCGTTGGTTGGTAGAACAAAAAATTCTATAATCACCTTTTTTTCACGTTTTTTCACTATAAATTCAAAATATTGTTCGCCACCTACCTCTAATTACTCCGTATTCCATTAGCCCGCGCGCAGATGCGTGTTTTCACACCTCACACGCGCGGCTACCTCGGAAAAACTAAAATTTTAGCTAGTTAGGTTAGGTTAGGTTAGTCTAACCTAACCTAACCTAACCTAACTTTTTTTTTTTATATTTTGTACAATTACTCAATCGCAACAATACATATATGCTGTTCATCATTGAGGAGTTCCATGTGACCTTCAAAACCCAAGACCAGTATCACTGTTAGGTTAGGTTATGTTTGGCCAGGATAGGTAAGGTTAGGTTAGGTTAGCCTAATCTAACCTAACCTAACTAGCTACAATAACTTTGTACTTAGGAGACGGATTTTGAAGCGGTTTTCGACGCAGCTGGACCGCGTTTCGTGATCTGTCTCGTTGGTTGGTAGAACAAAAAATTCTATAATCACCTTTTTTTCACGTTTTTTCACTATAAATTCAAAATATTGTTCGCCACCTACCTCTAATTACTCCGTATTCCATTAGCCCGCGCGCAGATGCGTGTTTTGACACCTCACACGCGCGGCTACCTCGGAAAAACTAAAATTTTAGCTAGTTAGGTTAGGTTAGGTTAGTCTAACCTAACCTAACCTAACCTAACTTTTTTTTTTTATATTTTGTACAATTACTCAATCACAACAATACATATATGCTGTTCATCATTGAGGAGTTCCATGTGACCTTCAAAACCCAAGACCAGTATCACTGTTAGGTTAGGTTATGTTTGGCCAGGATAGGTAAGGTTAGGTTAGGTTAGCCTAATCTAACCTAACCTAACTAGCTACAATAACTTTGTACTTAGGAGACGGATTTTGAAGCGGTTTTCGACGCAGCTGGACCGCGTTTCGTGATCTGTCTCGTTGGTTGGTAGAACAAAAAATTCTATAATCACCTTTTTTTCACGTTTTTTCACTATAAATTCAAAATATTGTTCGCCACCTACCTCTAATTACTCCGTATTCCATTAGCCCGCGCGCAGATGCGTGTTTTGACACCTCACACGCGCGGCTACCTCGGAAAAACTAAAATTTTAGCTAGTTAGGTTAGGTTAGGTTAGTCTAACCTAACCTAACCTAACCTAACTTTTTTTTTTTATATTTTGTACAATTACTCAATCGCAACAATACATATATGCTGTTCATCATTGAGGAGTTCCATGTGACCTTCAAAACCCAAGACCAGTATCACTGTTAGGTTAGGTTATGTTTGGCCAGGATAGGTAAGGTTAGGTTAGGTTAGCCTAATCTAACCTAACCTAACTAGCTACAATAACTTTGTACTTAGGAGACGGATTTTGAAGCGGTTTTCGACGCAGCTGGACCGCGTTTCGTGATCTGTCTCGTTGGTTGGTAGAACAAAAAATTCTATAATCACCTTTTTTTCACGTTTTTTCACTATAAATTCAAAATATTGTTCGCCACCTACCTCTAATTACTCCGTATTCCATTAGCCCGCGCGCAGATGCGTGTTTTCACACCTCACACGCGCGGCTACCTCGGAAAAACTAAAATTTTAGCTAGTTAGGTTAGGTTAGGTTAGTCTAACCTAACCTAACCTAACCTAACTTTTTTTTTTTATATTTTGTACAATTACTCAATCGCAACAATACATATATGCTGTTCATCATTGAGGAGTTCCATGTGACCTTCAAAACCCAAGACCAGTATCACTGTTAGGTTAGGTTATGTTTGGCCAGGATAGGTAAGGTTAGGTTAGGTTAGCCTAATCTAACCTAACCTAACTAGCTACAATAACTTTGTACTTAGGAGACGGATTTTGAAGCGGTTTTCGACGCAGCTGGACCGCGTTTCGTGATCTGTCTCGTTGGTTGGTAGAACAAAAAATTCTATAATCACCTTTTTTTCACGTTTTTTCACTATAAATTCAAAATATTGTTCGCCACCTACCTCTAATTACTCCGTATTCCATTAGCCCGCGCGCAGATGCGTGTTTTGACACCTCACACGCGCGGCTACCTCGGAAAAACTAAAATTTTAGCTAGTTAGGTTAGGTTAGGTTAGTCTAACCTAACCTAACCTAACCTAACTTTTTTTTTTTATATTTTGTACAATTACTCAATCGCAACAATACATATATGCTGTTCATCATTGAGGAGTTCCATGTGACCTTCAAAACCCAAGACCAGTATCACTGTTAGGTTAGGTTATGTTTGGCCAGGATAGGTAAGGTTAGGTTAGGTTAGCCTAATCTAACCTAACCTAACTAGCTACAATAACTTTGTACTTAGGAGACGGATTTTGAAGCGGTTTTCGACGCAGCTGGACCGCGTTTCGTGATCTGTCTCGTTGGTTGGTAGAACAAAAAATTCTATAATCACCTTTTTTTCACGTTTTTTCACTATAAATTCAAAATATTGTTCGCCACCTACCTCTAATTACTCCGTATTCCATTAGCCCGCGCGCAGATGCGTGTTTTCACACCTCACACGCGCGGCTACCTCGGAAAAACTAAAATTTTAGCTAGTTAGGTTAGGTTAGGTTAGTCTAACCTAACCTAACCTAACCTAACTTTTTTTTTTTATATTTTGTACAATTACTCAATCGCAACAATACATATATGCTGTTCATCATTGAGGAGTTCCATGTGACCTTCAAAACCCAAGACCAGTATCACTGTTAGGTTAGGTTATGTTTGGCCAGGATAGGTAAGGTTAGGTTAGGTTAGCCTAATCTAACCTAACCTAACTAGCTACAATAACTTTGTACTTAGGAGACGGATTTTGAAGCGGTTTTCGACGCAGCTGGACCGCGTTTCGTGATCTGTCTCGTTGGTTGGTAGAACAAAAAATTCTATAATCACCTTTTTTTCACGTTTTTTCACTATAAATTCAAAATATTGTTCGCCACCTACCTCTAATTACTCCGTATTCCATTAGCCCGCGCGCAGATGCGTGTTTTGACACCTCACACGCGCGGCTACCTCGGAAAAACTAAAATTTTAGCTAGTTAGGTTAGGTTAGGTTAGTCTAACCTAACCTAACCTAACCTAACTTTTTTTTTTTATATTTTGTACAATTACTCAATCGCAACAATACATATATGCTGTTCATCATTGAGGAGTTCCATGTGACCTTCAAAACCCAAGACCAGTATCACTGTTAGGTTAGGTTATGTTTGGCCAGGATAGGTAAGGTTAGGTTAGGTTAGCCTAATCTAACCTAACCTAACTAGCTACAATAACTTTGTACTTAGGAGACGGATTTTGAAGCGGTTTTCGACGCAGCTGGACCGCGTTTCGTGATCTGTCTCGTTGGTTGGTAGAACAAAAAATTCTATAATCACCTTTTTTTCACGTTTTTTCACTATAAATTCAAAATATTGTTCGCCACCTACCTCTAATTACTCCGTATTCCATTAGCCCGCGCGCAGATGCGTGTTTTGACACCTCACACGCGCGGCTACCTCGGAAAAACTAAAATTTTAGCTAGTTAGGTTAGGTTAGGTTAGTCTAACCTAACCTAACCTAACCTAACTTTTTTTTTTTATATTTTGTACAATTACTCAATCGCAACAATACATATATGCTGTTCATCATTGAGGAGTTCCATGTGACCTTCAAAACCCAAGACCAGTATCACTGTTAGGTTAGGTTATGTTTGGCCAGGATAGGTAAGGTTAGGTTAGGTTAGCCTAATCTAACCTAACCTAACTAGCTACAATAACTTTGTACTTAGGAGACGGATTTTGAAGCGGTTTTCGACGCAGCTGGACCGCGTTTCGTGATCTGTCTCGTTGGTTGGTAGAACAAAAAATTCTATAATCACCTTTTTTTCACGTTTTTTCACTATAAATTCAAAATATTGTTCGCCACCTACCTCTAATTACTCCGTATTCCATTAGCCCGCGCGCAGATGCGTGTTTTGACACCTCACACGCGCGGCTACCTCGGAAAAACTAAAATTTTAGCTAGTTAGGTTAGGTTAGGTTAGTCTAACCTAACCTAACCTAACCTAACTTTTTTTTTTTATATTTTGTACAATTACTCAATCGCAACAATACATATATGCTGTTCATCATTGAGGAGTTCCATGTGACCTTCAAAACCCAAGACCAGTATCACTGTTAGGTTAGGTTATGTTTGGCCAGGATAGGTAAGGTTAGGTTAGGTTAGCCTAATCTAACCTAACCTAACTAGCTACAATAACTTTGTACTTAGGAGACGGATTTTGAAGCGGTTTTCGACGCAGCTGGACCGCGTTTCGTGATCTGTCTCGTTGGTTGGTAGAACAAAAAATTCTATAATCACCTTTTTTTCACGTTTTTTCACTATAAATTCAAAATATTGTTCGCCACCTACCTCTAATTACTCCGTATTCCATTAGCCCGCGCGCAGATGCGTGTTTTGACACCTCACACGCGCGGCTACCTCGGAAAAACTAAAATTTTAGCTAGTTAGGTTAGGTTAGGTTAGTCTAACCTAACCTAACCTAACCTAACTTTTTTTTTTTATATTTTGTACAATTACTCAATCGCAACAATACATATATGCTGTTCATCATTGAGGAGTTCCATGTGACCTTCAAAACCCAAGACCAGTATCACTGTTAGGTTAGGTTATGTTTGGCCAGGATAGGTAAGGTTAGGTTAGGTTAGCCTAATCTAACCTAACCTAACTAGCTACAATAACTTTGTACTTAGGAGACGGATTTTGAAGCGGTTTTCGACGCAGCTGGACCGCGTTTCGTGATCTGTCTCGTTGGTTGGTAGAACAAAAAATTCTATAATCACCTTTTTTTCACGTTTTTTCACTATAAATTCAAAATATTGTTCGCCACCTACCTCTAATTACTCCGTATTCCATTAGCCCGCGCGCAGATGCGTGTTTTCACACCTCACACGCGCGGCTACCTCGGAAAAACTAAAATTTTAGCTAGTTAGGTTAGGTTAGGTTAGTCTAACCTAACCTAACCTAACCTAACTTTTTTTTTTTATATTTTGTACAATTACTCAATCGCAACAATACATATATGCTGTTCATCATTGAGGAGTTCCATGTGACCTTCAAAACCCAAGACCAGTATCACTGTTAGGTTAGGTTATGTTTGGCCAGGATAGGTAAGGTTAGGTTAGGTTAGCCTAATCTAACCTAACCTAACTAGCTACAATAACTTTGTACTTAGGAGACGGATTTTGAAGCGGTTTTCGACGCAGCTGGACCGCGTTTCGTGATCTGTCTCGTTGGTTGGTAGAACAAAAAATTCTATAATCACCTTTTTTTCACGTTTTTTCACTATAAATTCAAAATATTGTTCGCCACCTACCTCTAATTACTCCGTATTCCATTAGCCCGCGCGCAGATGCGTGTTTTGACACCTCACACGCGCGGCTACCTCGGAAAAACTAAAATTTTAGCTAGTTAGGTTAGGTTAGGTTAGTCTAACCTAACCTAACCTAACCTAACTTTTTTTTTTTATATTTTGTACAATTACTCAATCGCAACAATACATATATGCTGTTCATCATTGAGGAGTTCCATGTGACCTTCAAAACCCAAGACCAGTATCACTGTTAGGTTAGGTTATGTTTGGCCAGGATAGGTAAGGTTAGGTTAGGTTAGCCTAATCTAACCTAACCTAACTAGCTACAATAACTTTGTACTTAGGAGACGGATTTTGAAGCGGTTTTCGACGCAGCTGGACCGCGTTTCGTGATCTGTCTCGTTGGTTGGTAGAACAAAAAATTCTATAATCACCTTTTTTTCACGTTTTTTCACTATAAATTCAAAATATTGTTCGCCACCTACCTCTAATTACTCCGTATTCCATTAGCCCGCGCGCAGATGCGTGTTTTGACACCTCACACGCGCGGCTACCTCGGAAAAACTAAAATTTTAGCTAGTTAGGTTAGGTTAGGTTAGTCTAACCTAACCTAACCTAACCTAACTTTTTTTTTTTATATTTTGTACAATTACTCAATCGCAACAATACATATATGCTGTTCATCATTGAGGAGTTCCATGTGACCTTCAAAACCCAAGACCAGTATCACTGTTAGGTTAGGTTATGTTTGGCCAGGATAGGTAAGGTTAGGTTAGGTTAGCCTAATCTAACCTAACCTAACTAGCTACAATAACTTTGTACTTAGGAGACGGATTTTGAAGCGGTTTTCGACGCAGCTGGACCGCGTTTCGTGATCTGTCTCGTTGGTTGGTAGAACAAAAAATTCTATAATCACCTTTTTTTCACGTTTTTTCACTATAAATTCAAAATATTGTTCGCCACCTACCTCTAATTACTCCGTATTCCATTAGCCCGCGCGCAGATGCGTGTTTTGACACCTCACACGCGCGGCTACCTCGGAAAAACTAAAATTTTAGCTAGTTAGGTTAGGTTAGGTTAGTCTAACCTAACCTAACCTAACCTAACTTTTTTTTTTTATATTTTGTACAATTACTCAATCGCAACAATACATATATGCTGTTCATCATTGAGGAGTTCCATGTGACCTTCAAAACCCAAGACCAGTATCACTGTTAGGTTAGGTTATGTTTGGCCAGGATAGGTAAGGTTAGGTTAGGTTAGCCTAATCTAACCTAACCTAACTAGCTACAATAACTTTGTACTTAGGAGACGGATTTTGAAGCGGTTTTCGACGCAGCTGGACCGCGTTTCGTGATCTGTCTCGTTGGTTGGTAGAACAAAAAATTCTATAATCACCTTTTTTTCACGTTTTTTCACTATAAATTCAAAATATTGTTCGCCACCTACCTCTAATTACTCCGTATTCCATTAGCCCGCGCGCAGATGCGTGTTTTGACACCTCACACGCGCGGCTACCTCGGAAAAACTAAAATTTTAGCTAGTTAGGTTAGGTTAGGTTAGTCTAACCTAACCTAACCTAACCTAACTTTTTTTTTTTATATTTTGTACAATTACTCAATCGCAACAATACATATATGCTGTTCATCATTGAGGAGTTCCATGTGACCTTCAAAACCCAAGACCAGTATCACTGTTAGGTTAGGTTATGTTTGGCCAGGATAGGTAAGGTTAGGTTAGGTTAGCCTAATCTAACCTAACCTAACTAGCTACAATAACTTTGTACTTAGGAGACGGATTTTGAAGCGGTTTTCGACGCAGCTGGACCGCGTTTCGTGATCTGTCTCGTTGGTTGGTAGAACAAAAAATTCTATAATCACCTTTTTTTCACGTTTTTTCACTATAAATTCAAAATATTGTTCGCCACCTACCTCTAATTACTCCGTATTCCATTAGCCCGCGCGCAGATGCGTGTTTTCACACCTCACACGCGCGGCTACCTCGGAAAAACTAAAATTTTAGCTAGTTAGGTTAGGTTAGGTTAGTCTAACCTAACCTAACCTAACCTAACTTTTTTTTTTTATATTTTGTACAATTACTCAATCGCAACAATACATATATGCTGTTCATCATTGAGGAGTTCCATGTGACCTTCAAAACCCAAGACCAGTATCACTGTTAGGTTAGGTTATGTTTGGCCAGGATAGGTAAGGTTAGGTTAGGTTAGCCTAATCTAACCTAACCTAACTAGCTACAATAACTTTGTACTTAGGAGACGGATTTTGAAGCGGTTTTCGACGCAGCTGGACCGCGTTTCGTGATCTGTCTCGTTGGTTGGTAGAACAAAAAATTCTATAATCACCTTTTTTTCACGTTTTTTCACTATAAATTCAAAATATTGTTCGCCACCTACCTCTAATTACTCCGTATTCCATTAGCCCGCGCGCAGATGCGTGTTTTGACACCTCACACGCGCGGCTACCTCGGAAAAACTAAAATTTTAGCTAGTTAGGTTAGGTTAGGTTAGTCTAACCTAACCTAACCTAACCTAACTTTTTTTTTTTATATTTTGTACAATTACTCAATCGCAACAATACATATATGCTGTTCATCATTGAGGAGTTCCATGTGACCTTCAAAACCCAAGACCAGTATCACTGTTAGGTTAGGTTATGTTTGGCCAGGATAGGTAAGGTTAGGTTAGGTTAGCCTAATCTAACCTAACCTAACTAGCTACAATAACTTTGTACTTAGGAGACGGATTTTGAAGCGGTTTTCGACGCAGCTGGACCGCGTTTCGTGATCTGTCTCGTTGGTTGGTAGAACAAAAAATTCTATAATCACCTTTTTTTCACGTTTTTTCACTATAAATTCAAAATATTGTTCGCCACCTACCTCTAATTACTCCGTATTCCATTAGCCCGCGCGCAGATGCGTGTTTTCACACCTCACACGCGCGGCTACCTCGGAAAAACTAAAATTTTAGCTAGTTAGGTTAGGTTAGGTTAGTCTAACCTAACCTAACCTAACCTAACTTTTTTTTTTTATATTTTGTACAATTACTCAATCGCAACAATACATATATGCTGTTCATCATTGAGGAGTTCCATGTGACCTTCAAAACCCAAGACCAGTATCACTGTTAGGTTAGGTTATGTTTGGCCAGGATAGGTAAGGTTAGGTTAGGTTAGCCTAATCTAACCTAACCTAACTAGCTACAATAACTTTGTACTTAGGAGACGGATTTTGAAGCGGTTTTCGACGCAGCTGGACCGCGTTTCGTGATCTGTCTCGTTGGTTGGTAGAACAAAAAATTCTATAATCACCTTTTTTTCACGTTTTTTCACTATAAATTCAAAATATTGTTCGCCACCTACCTCTAATTACTCCGTATTCCATTAGCCCGCGCGCAGATGCGTGTTTTGACACCTCACACGCGCGGCTACCTCGGAAAAACTAAAATTTTAGCTAGTTAGGTTAGGTTAGGTTAGTCTAACCTAACCTAACCTAACCTAACTTTTTTTTTTTATATTTTGTACAATTACTCAATCGCAACAATACATATATGCTGTTCATCATTGAGGAGTTCCATGTGACCTTCAAAACCCAAGACCAGTATCACTGTTAGGTTAGGTTATGTTTGGCCAGGATAGGTAAGGTTAGGTTAGGTTAGCCTAATCTAACCTAACCTAACTAGCTACAATAACTTTGTACTTAGGAGACGGATTTTGAAGCGGTTTTCGACGCAGCTGGACCGCGTTTCGTGATCTGTCTCGTTGGTTGGTAGAACAAAAAATTCTATAATCACCTTTTTTTCACGTTTTTTCACTATAAATTCAAAATATTGTTCGCCACCTACCTCTAATTACTCCGTATTCCATTAGCCCGCGCGCAGATGCGTGTTTTGACACCTCACACGCGCGGCTACCTCGGAAAAACTAAAATTTTAGCTAGTTAGGTTAGGTTAGGTTAGTCTAACCTAACCTAACCTAACCTAACTTTTTTTTTTTATATTTTGTACAATTACTCAATCGCAACAATACATATATGCTGTTCATCATTGAGGAGTTCCATGTGACCTTCAAAACCCAAGACCAGTATCACTGTTAGGTTAGGTTATGTTTGGCCAGGATAGGTAAGGTTAGGTTAGGTTAGCCTAATCTAACCTAACCTAACTAGCTACAATAACTTTGTACTTAGGAGACGGATTTTGAAGCGGTTTTCGACGCAGCTGGACCGCGTTTCGTGATCTGTCTCGTTGGTTGGTAGAACAAAAAATTCTATAATCACCTTTTTTTCACGTTTTTTCACTATAAATTCAAAATATTGTTCGCCACCTACCTCTAATTACTCCGTATTCCATTAGCCCGCGCGCAGATGCGTGTTTTGACACCTCACACGCGCGGCTACCTCGGAAAAACTAAAATTTTAGCTAGTTAGGTTAGGTTAGGTTAGTCTAACCTAACCTAACCTAACCTAACTTTTTTTTTTTATATTTTGTACAATTACTCAATCGCAACAATACATATATGCTGTTCATCATTGAGGAGTTCCATGTGACCTTCAAAACCCAAGACCAGTATCACTGTTAGGTTAGGTTATGTTTGGCCAGGATAGGTAAGGTTAGGTTAGGTTAGCCTAATCTAACCTAACCTAACTAGCTACAATAACTTTGTACTTAGGAGACGGATTTTGAAGCGGTTTTCGACGCAGCTGGACCGCGTTTCGTGATCTGTCTCGTTGGTTGGTAGAACAAAAAATTCTATAATCACCTTTTTTTCACGTTTTTTCACTATAAATTCAAAATATTGTTCGCCACCTACCTCTAATTACTCCGTATTCCATTAGCCCGCGCGCAGATGCGTGTTTTCACACCTCACACGCGCGGCTACCTCGGAAAAACTAAAATTTTAGCTAGTTAGGTTAGGTTAGGTTAGTCTAACCTAACCTAACCTAACCTAACTTTTTTTTTTTATATTTTGTACAATTACTCAATCGCAACAATACATATATGCTGTTCATCATTGAGGAGTTCCATGTGACCTTCAAAACCCAAGACCAGTATCACTGTTAGGTTAGGTTATGTTTGGCCAGGATAGGTAAGGTTAGGTTAGGTTAGCCTAATCTAACCTAACCTAACTAGCTACAATAACTTTGTACTTAGGAGACGGATTTTGAAGCGGTTTTCGACGCAGCTGGACCGCGTTTCGTGATCTGTCTCGTTGGTTGGTAGAACAAAAAATTCTATAATCACCTTTTTTTCACGTTTTTTCACTATAAATTCAAAATATTGTTCGCCACCTACCTCTAATTACTCCGTATTCCATTAGCCCGCGCGCAGATGCGTGTTTTGACACCTCACACGCGCGGCTACCTCGGAAAAACTAAAATTTTAGCTAGTTAGGTTAGGTTAGGTTAGTCTAACCTAACCTAACCTAACCTAACTTTTTTTTTTTATATTTTGTACAATTACTCAATCGCAACAATACATATATGCTGTTCATCATTGAGGAGTTCCATGTGACCTTCAAAACCCAAGACCAGTATCACTGTTAGGTTAGGTTATGTTTGGCCAGGATAGGTAAGGTTAGGTTAGGTTAGCCTAATCTAACCTAACCTAACTAGCTACAATAACTTTGTACTTAGGAGACGGATTTTGAAGCGGTTTTCGACGCAGCTGGACCGCGTTTCGTGATCTGTCTCGTTGGTTGGTAGAACAAAAAATTCTATAATCACCTTTTTTTCACGTTTTTTCACTATAAATTCAAAATATTGTTCGCCACCTACCTCTAATTACTCCGTATTCCATTAGCCCGCGCGCAGATGCGTGTTTTGACACCTCACACGCGCGGCTACCTCGGAAAAACTAAAATTTTAGCTAGTTAGGTTAGGTTAGGTTAGTCTAACCTAACCTAACCTAACCTAACTTTTTTTTTTTATATTTTGTACAATTACTCAATCGCAACAATACATATATGCTGTTCATCATTGAGGAGTTCCATGTGACCTTCAAAACCCAAGACCAGTATCACTGTTAGGTTAGGTTATGTTTGGCCAGGATAGGTAAGGTTAGGTTAGGTTAGCCTAATCTAACCTAACCTAACTAGCTACAATAACTTTGTACTTAGGAGACGGATTTTGAAGCGGTTTTCGACGCAGCTGGACCGCGTTTCGTGATCTGTCTCGTTGGTTGGTAGAACAAAAAATTCTATAATCACCTTTTTTTCACGTTTTTTCACTATAAATTCAAAATATTGTTCGCCACCTACCTCTAATTACTCCGTATTCCATTAGCCCGCGCGCAGATGCGTGTTTTGACACCTCACACGCGCGGCTACCTCGGAAAAACTAAAATTTTAGCTAGTTAGGTTAGGTTAGGTTAGTCTAACCTAACCTAACCTAACCTAACTTTTTTTTTTTATATTTTGTACAATTACTCAATCACAACAATACATATATGCTGTTCATCATTGAGGAGTTCCATGTGACCTTCAAAACCCAAGACCAGTATCACTGTTAGGTTAGGTTATGTTTGGCCAGGATAGGTAAGGTTAGGTTAGGTTAGCCTAATCTAACCTAACCTAACTAGCTACAATAACTTTGTACTTAGGAGACGGATTTTGAAGCGGTTTTCGACGCAGCTGGACCGCGTTTCGTGATCTGTCTCGTTGGTTGGTAGAACAAAAAATTCTATAATCACCTTTTTTTCACGTTTTTTCACTATAAATTCAAAATATTGTTCGCCACCTACCTCTAATTACTCCGTATTCCATTAGCCCGCGCGCAGATGCGTGTTTTGACACCTCACACGCGCGGCTACCTCGGAAAAACTAAAATTTTAGCTAGTTAGGTTAGGTTAGGTTAGTCTAACCTAACCTAACCTAACCTAACTTTTTTTTTTTATATTTTGTACAATTACTCAATCGCAACAATACATATATGCTGTTCATCATTGAGGAGTTCCATGTGACCTTCAAAACCCAAGACCAGTATCACTGTTAGGTTAGGTTATGTTTGGCCAGGATAGGTAAGGTTAGGTTAGGTTAGCCTAATCTAACCTAACCTAACTAGCTACAATAACTTTGTACTTAGGAGACGGATTTTGAAGCGGTTTTCGACGCAGCTGGACCGCGTTTCGTGATCTGTCTCGTTGGTTGGTAGAACAAAAAATTCTATAATCACCTTTTTTTCACGTTTTTTCACTATAAATTCAAAATATTGTTCGCCACCTACCTCTAATTACTCCGTATTCCATTAGCCCGCGCGCAGATGCGTGTTTTCACACCTCACACGCGCGGCTACCTCGGAAAAACTAAAATTTTAGCTAGTTAGGTTAGGTTAGGTTAGTCTAACCTAACCTAACCTAACCTAACTTTTTTTTTTTATATTTTGTACAATTACTCAATCGCAACAATACATATATGCTGTTCATCATTGAGGAGTTCCATGTGACCTTCAAAACCCAAGACCAGTATCACTGTTAGGTTAGGTTATGTTTGGCCAGGATAGGTAAGGTTAGGTTAGGTTAGCCTAATCTAACCTAACCTAACTAGCTACAATAACTTTGTACTTAGGAGACGGATTTTGAAGCGGTTTTCGACGCAGCTGGACCGCGTTTCGTGATCTGTCTCGTTGGTTGGTAGAACAAAAAATTCTATAATCACCTTTTTTTCACGTTTTTTCACTATAAATTCAAAATATTGTTCGCCACCTACCTCTAATTACTCCGTATTCCATTAGCCCGCGCGCAGATGCGTGTTTTGACACCTCACACGCGCGGCTACCTCGGAAAAACTAAAATTTTAGCTAGTTAGGTTAGGTTAGGTTAGTCTAACCTAACCTAACCTAACCTAACTTTTTTTTTTTATATTTTGTACAATTACTCAATCGCAACAATACATATATGCTGTTCATCATTGAGGAGTTCCATGTGACCTTCAAAACCCAAGACCAGTATCACTGTTAGGTTAGGTTATGTTTGGCCAGGATAGGTAAGGTTAGGTTAGGTTAGCCTAATCTAACCTAACCTAACTAGCTACAATAACTTTGTACTTAGGAGACGGATTTTGAAGCGGTTTTCGACGCAGCTGGACCGCGTTTCGTGATCTGTCTCGTTGGTTGGTAGAACAAAAAATTCTATAATCACCTTTTTTTCACGTTTTTTCACTATAAATTCAAAATATTGTTCGCCACCTACCTCTAATTACTCCGTATTCCATTAGCCCGCGCGCAGATGCGTGTTTTGACACCTCACACGCGCGGCTACCTCGGAAAAACTAAAATTTTAGCTAGTTAGGTTAGGTTAGGTTAGTCTAACCTAACCTAACCTAACCTAACTTTTTTTTTTTATATTTTGTACAATTACTCAATCACAACAATACATATATGCTGTTCATCATTGAGGAGTTCCATGTGACCTTCAAAACCCAAGACCAGTATCACTGTTAGGTTAGGTTATGTTTGGCCAGGATAGGTAAGGTTAGGTTAGGTTAGCCTAATCTAACCTAACCTAACTAGCTACAATAACTTTGTACTTAGGAGACGGATTTTGAAGCGGTTTTCGACGCAGCTGGACCGCGTTTCGTGATCTGTCTCGTTGGTTGGTAGAACAAAAAATTCTATAATCACCTTTTTTTCACGTTTTTTCACTATAAATTCAAAATATTGTTCGCCACCTACCTCTAATTACTCCGTATTCCATTAGCCCGCGCGCAGATGCGTGTTTTGACACCTCACACGCGCGGCTACCTCGGAAAAACTAAAATTTTAGCTAGTTAGGTTAGGTTAGGTTAGTCTAACCTAACCTAACCTAACCTAACTTTTTTTTTTTATATTTTGTACAATTACTCAATCGCAACAATACATATATGCTGTTCATCATTGAGGAGTTCCATGTGACCTTCAAAACCCAAGACCAGTATCACTGTTAGGTTAGGTTATGTTTGGCCAGGATAGGTAAGGTTAGGTTAGGTTAGCCTAATCTAACCTAACCTAACTAGCTACAATAACTTTGTACTTAGGAGACGGATTTTGAAGCGGTTTTCGACGCAGCTGGACCGCGTTTCGTGATCTGTCTCGTTGGTTGGTAGAACAAAAAATTCTATAATCACCTTTTTTTCACGTTTTTTCACTATAAATTCAAAATATTGTTCGCCACCTACCTCTAATTACTCCGTATTCCATTAGCCCGCGCGCAGATGCGTGTTTTCACACCTCACACGCGCGGCTACCTCGGAAAAACTAAAATTTTAGCTAGTTAGGTTAGGTTAGGTTAGTCTAACCTAACCTAACCTAACCTAACTTTTTTTTTTTATATTTTGTACAATTACTCAATCGCAACAATACATATATGCTGTTCATCATTGAGGAGTTCCATGTGACCTTCAAAACCCAAGACCAGTATCACTGTTAGGTTAGGTTATGTTTGGCCAGGATAGGTAAGGTTAGGTTAGGTTAGCCTAATCTAACCTAACCTAACTAGCTACAATAACTTTGTACTTAGGAGACGGATTTTGAAGCGGTTTTCGACGCAGCTGGACCGCGTTTCGTGATCTGTCTCGTTGGTTGGTAGAACAAAAAATTCTATAATCACCTTTTTTTCACGTTTTTTCACTATAAATTCAAAATATTGTTCGCCACCTACCTCTAATTACTCCGTATTCCATTAGCCCGCGCGCAGATGCGTGTTTTGACACCTCACACGCGCGGCTACCTCGGAAAAACTAAAATTTTAGCTAGTTAGGTTAGGTTAGGTTAGTCTAACCTAACCTAACCTAACCTAACTTTTTTTTTTTATATTTTGTACAATTACTCAATCGCAACAATACATATATGCTGTTCATCATTGAGGAGTTCCATGTGACCTTCAAAACCCAAGACCAGTATCACTGTTAGGTTAGGTTATGTTTGGCCAGGATAGGTAAGGTTAGGTTAGGTTAGCCTAATCTAACCTAACCTAACTAGCTACAATAACTTTGTACTTAGGAGACGGATTTTGAAGCGGTTTTCGACGCAGCTGGACCGCGTTTCGTGATCTGTCTCGTTGGTTGGTAGAACAAAAAATTCTATAATCACCTTTTTTTCACGTTTTTTCACTATAAATTCAAAATATTGTTCGCCACCTACCTCTAATTACTCCGTATTCCATTAGCCCGCGCGCAGATGCGTGTTTTCACACCTCACACGCGCGGCTACCTCGGAAAAACTAAAATTTTAGCTAGTTAGGTTAGGTTAGGTTAGTCTAACCTAACCTAACCTAACCTAACTTTTTTTTTTTATATTTTGTACAATTACTCAATCGCAACAATACATATATGCTGTTCATCATTGAGGAGTTCCATGTGACCTTCAAAACCCAAGACCAGTATCACTGTTAGGTTAGGTTATGTTTGGCCAGGATAGGTAAGGTTAGGTTAGGTTAGCCTAATCTAACCTAACCTAACTAGCTACAATAACTTTGTACTTAGGAGACGGATTTTGAAGCGGTTTTCGACGCAGCTGGACCGCGTTTCGTGATCTGTCTCGTTGGTTGGTAGAACAAAAAATTCTATAATCACCTTTTTTTCACGTTTTTTCACTATAAATTCAAAATATTGTTCGCCACCTACCTCTAATTACTCCGTATTCCATTAGCCCGCGCGCAGATGCGTGTTTTGACACCTCACACGCGCGGCTACCTCGGAAAAACTAAAATTTTAGCTAGTTAGGTTAGGTTAGGTTAGTCTAACCTAACCTAACCTAACCTAACTTTTTTTTTTTATATTTTGTACAATTACTCAATCGCAACAATACATATATGCTGTTCATCATTGAGGAGTTCCATGTGACCTTCAAAACCCAAGACCAGTATCACTGTTAGGTTAGGTTATGTTTGGCCAGGATAGGTAAGGTTAGGTTAGGTTAGCCTAATCTAACCTAACCTAACTAGCTACAATAACTTTGTACTTAGGAGACGGATTTTGAAGCGGTTTTCGACGCAGCTGGACCGCGTTTCGTGATCTGTCTCGTTGGTTGGTAGAACAAAAAATTCTATAATCACCTTTTTTTCACGTTTTTTCACTATAAATTCAAAATATTGTTCGCCACCTACCTCTAATTACTCCGTATTCCATTAGCCCGCGCGCAGATGCGTGTTTTCACACCTCACACGCGCGGCTACCTCGGAAAAACTAAAATTTTAGCTAGTTAGGTTAGGTTAGGTTAGTCTAACCTAACCTAACCTAACCTAACTTTTTTTTTTTATATTTTGTACAATTACTCAATCGCAACAATACATATATGCTGTTCATCATTGAGGAGTTCCATGTGACCTTCAAAACCCAAGACCAGTATCACTGTTAGGTTAGGTTATGTTTGGCCAGGATAGGTAAGGTTAGGTTAGGTTAGCCTAATCTAACCTAACCTAACTAGCTACAATAACTTTGTACTTAGGAGACGGATTTTGAAGCGGTTTTCGACGCAGCTGGACCGCGTTTCGTGATCTGTCTCGTTGGTTGGTAGAACAAAAAATTCTATAATCACCTTTTTTTCACGTTTTTTCACTATAAATTCAAAATATTGTTCGCCACCTACCTCTAATTACTCCGTATTCCATTAGCCCGCGCGCAGATGCGTGTTTTGACACCTCACACGCGCGGCTACCTCGGAAAAACTAAAATTTTAGCTAGTTAGGTTAGGTTAGGTTAGTCTAACCTAACCTAACCTAACCTAACTTTTTTTTTTTATATTTTGTACAATTACTCAATCACAACAATACATATATGCTGTTCATCATTGAGGAGTTCCATGTGACCTTCAAAACCCAAGACCAGTATCACTGTTAGGTTAGGTTATGTTTGGCCAGGATAGGTAAGGTTAGGTTAGGTTAGCCTAATCTAACCTAACCTAACTAGCTACAATAACTTTGTACTTAGGAGACGGATTTTGAAGCGGTTTTCGACGCAGCTGGACCGCGTTTCGTGATCTGTCTCGTTGGTTGGTAGAACAAAAAATTCTATAATCACCTTTTTTTCACGTTTTTTCACTATAAATTCAAAATATTGTTCGCCACCTACCTCTAATTACTCCGTATTCCATTAGCCCGCGCGCAGATGCGTGTTTTGACACCTCACACGCGCGGCTACCTCGGAAAAACTAAAATTTTAGCTAGTTAGGTTAGGTTAGGTTAGTCTAACCTAACCTAACCTAACCTAACTTTTTTTTTTTATATTTTGTACAATTACTCAATCGCAACAATACATATATGCTGTTCATCATTGAGGAGTTCCATGTGACCTTCAAAACCCAAGACCAGTATCACTGTTAGGTTAGGTTATGTTTGGCCAGGATAGGTAAGGTTAGGTTAGGTTAGCCTAATCTAACCTAACCTAACTAGCTACAATAACTTTGTACTTAGGAGACGGATTTTGAAGCGGTTTTCGACGCAGCTGGACCGCGTTTCGTGATCTGTCTCGTTGGTTGGTAGAACAAAAAATTCTATAATCACCTTTTTTTCACGTTTTTTCACTATAAATTCAAAATATTGTTCGCCACCTACCTCTAATTACTCCGTATTCCATTAGCCCGCGCGCAGATGCGTGTTTTCACACCTCACACGCGCGGCTACCTCGGAAAAACTAAAATTTTAGCTAGTTAGGTTAGGTTAGGTTAGTCTAACCTAACCTAACCTAACCTAACTTTTTTTTTTTATATTTTGTACAATTACTCAATCGCAACAATACATATATGCTGTTCATCATTGAGGAGTTCCATGTGACCTTCAAAACCCAAGACCAGTATCACTGTTAGGTTAGGTTATGTTTGGCCAGGATAGGTAAGGTTAGGTTAGGTTAGCCTAATCTAACCTAACCTAACTAGCTACAATAACTTTGTACTTAGGAGACGGATTTTGAAGCGGTTTTCGACGCAGCTGGACCGCGTTTCGTGATCTGTCTCGTTGGTTGGTAGAACAAAAAATTCTATAATCACCTTTTTTTCACGTTTTTTCACTATAAATTCAAAATATTGTTCGCCACCTACCTCTAATTACTCCGTATTCCATTAGCCCGCGCGCAGATGCGTGTTTTGACACCTCACACGCGCGGCTACCTCGGAAAAACTAAAATTTTAGCTAGTTAGGTTAGGTTAGGTTAGTCTAACCTAACCTAACCTAACCTAACTTTTTTTTTTTATATTTTGTACAATTACTCAATCGCAACAATACATATATGCTGTTCATCATTGAGGAGTTCCATGTGACCTTCAAAACCCAAGACCAGTATCACTGTTAGGTTAGGTTATGTTTGGCCAGGATAGGTAAGGTTAGGTTAGGTTAGCCTAATCTAACCTAACCTAACTAGCTACAATAACTTTGTACTTAGGAGACGGATTTTGAAGCGGTTTTCGACGCAGCTGGACCGCGTTTCGTGATCTGTCTCGTTGGTTGGTAGAACAAAAAATTCTATAATCACCTTTTTTTCACGTTTTTTCACTATAAATTCAAAATATTGTTCGCCACCTACCTCTAATTACTCCGTATTCCATTAGCCCGCGCGCAGATGCGTGTTTTCACACCTCACACGCGCGGCTACCTCGGAAAAACTAAAATTTTAGCTAGTTAGGTTAGGTTAGGTTAGTCTAACCTAACCTAACCTAACCTAACTTTTTTTTTTTATATTTTGTACAATTACTCAATCGCAACAATACATATATGCTGTTCATCATTGAGGAGTTCCATGTGACCTTCAAAACCCAAGACCAGTATCACTGTTAGGTTAGGTTATGTTTGGCCAGGATAGGTAAGGTTAGGTTAGGTTAGCCTAATCTAACCTAACCTAACTAGCTACAATAACTTTGTACTTAGGAGACGGATTTTGAAGCGGTTTTCGACGCAGCTGGACCGCGTTTCGTGATCTGTCTCGTTGGTTGGTAGAACAAAAAATTCTATAATCACCTTTTTTTCACGTTTTTTCACTATAAATTCAAAATATTGTTCGCCACCTACCTCTAATTACTCCGTATTCCATTAGCCCGCGCGCAGATGCGTGTTTTCACACCTCACACGCGCGGCTACCTCGGAAAAACTAAAATTTTAGCTAGTTAGGTTAGGTTAGGTTAGTCTAACCTAACCTAACCTAACCTAACTTTTTTTTTTTATATTTTGTACAATTACTCAATCGCAACAATACATATATGCTGTTCATCATTGAGGAGTTCCATGTGACCTTCAAAACCCAAGACCAGTATCACTGTTAGGTTAGGTTATGTTTGGCCAGGATAGGTAAGGTTAGGTTAGGTTAGCCTAATCTAACCTAACCTAACTAGCTACAATAACTTTGTACTTAGGAGACGGATTTTGAAGCGGTTTTCGACGCAGCTGGACCGCGTTTCGTGATCTGTCTCGTTGGTTGGTAGAACAAAAAATTCTATAATCACCTTTTTTTCACGTTTTTTCACTATAAATTCAAAATATTGTTCGCCACCTACCTCTAATTACTCCGTATTCCATTAGCCCGCGCGCAGATGCGTGTTTTCACACCTCACACGCGCGGCTACCTCGGAAAAACTAAAATTTTAGCTAGTTAGGTTAGGTTAGGTTAGTCTAACCTAACCTAACCTAACCTAACTTTTTTTTTTTATATTTTGTACAATTACTCAATCGCAACAATACATATATGCTGTTCATCATTGAGGAGTTCCATGTGACCTTCAAAACCCAAGACCAGTATCACTGTTAGGTTAGGTTATGTTTGGCCAGGATAGGTAAGGTTAGGTTAGGTTAGCCTAATCTAACCTAACCTAACTAGCTACAATAACTTTGTACTTAGGAGACGGATTTTGAAGCGGTTTTCGACGCAGCTGGACCGCGTTTCGTGATCTGTCTCGTTGGTTGGTAGAACAAAAAATTCTATAATCACCTTTTTTTCACGTTTTTTCACTATAAATTCAAAATATTGTTCGCCACCTACCTCTAATTACTCCGTATTCCATTAGCCCGCGCGCAGATGCGTGTTTTGACACCTCACACGCGCGGCTACCTCGGAAAAACTAAAATTTTAGCTAGTTAGGTTAGGTTAGGTTAGTCTAACCTAACCTAACCTAACCTAACTTTTTTTTTTTATATTTTGTACAATTACTCAATCACAACAATACATATATGCTGTTCATCATTGAGGAGTTCCATGTGACCTTCAAAACCCAAGACCAGTATCACTGTTAGGTTAGGTTATGTTTGGCCAGGATAGGTAAGGTTAGGTTAGGTTAGCCTAATCTAACCTAACCTAACTAGCTACAATAACTTTGTACTTAGGAGACGGATTTTGAAGCGGTTTTCGACGCAGCTGGACCGCGTTTCGTGATCTGTCTCGTTGGTTGGTAGAACAAAAAATTCTATAATCACCTTTTTTTCACGTTTTTTCACTATAAATTCAAAATATTGTTCGCCACCTACCTCTAATTACTCCGTATTCCATTAGCCCGCGCGCAGATGCGTGTTTTGACACCTCACACGCGCGGCTACCTCGGAAAAACTAAAATTTTAGCTAGTTAGGTTAGGTTAGGTTAGTCTAACCTAACCTAACCTAACCTAACTTTTTTTTTTTATATTTTGTACAATTACTCAATCGCAACAATACATATATGCTGTTCATCATTGAGGAGTTCCATGTGACCTTCAAAACCCAAGACCAGTATCACTGTTAGGTTAGGTTATGTTTGGCCAGGATAGGTAAGGTTAGGTTAGGTTAGCCTAATCTAACCTAACCTAACTAGCTACAATAACTTTGTACTTAGGAGACGGATTTTGAAGCGGTTTTCGACGCAGCTGGACCGCGTTTCGTGATCTGTCTCGTTGGTTGGTAGAACAAAAAATTCTATAATCACCTTTTTTTCACGTTTTTTCACTATAAATTCAAAATATTGTTCGCCACCTACCTCTAATTACTCCGTATTCCATTAGCCCGCGCGCAGATGCGTGTTTTCACACCTCACACGCGCGGCTACCTCGGAAAAACTAAAATTTTAGCTAGTTAGGTTAGGTTAGGTTAGTCTAACCTAACCTAACCTAACCTAACTTTTTTTTTTTATATTTTGTACAATTACTCAATCGCAACAATACATATATGCTGTTCATCATTGAGGAGTTCCATGTGACCTTCAAAACCCAAGACCAGTATCACTGTTAGGTTAGGTTATGTTTGGCCAGGATAGGTAAGGTTAGGTTAGGTTAGCCTAATCTAACCTAACCTAACTAGCTACAATAACTTTGTACTTA
Source organism: Agrochola lychnidis (assembly GCA_963680765.1). Lineage (NCBI taxonomy): Eukaryota > Metazoa > Arthropoda > Insecta > Lepidoptera > Noctuidae > Agrochola > Agrochola lychnidis. Next base: position 6,211,740 of record OY796868.1, on the reverse strand, counting down.
GGAGACGGATTTTGAAGCGGTTTTCGACGCAGCTGGACCGCGTTTCGTGATCTGTCTCGTTGGTTGGTAGAACAAAAAATTCTATAATCACCTTTTTTTCACGTTTTTTCACTATAAATTCAAAATATTGTTCGCCACCTACCTCTAATTACTCCGTATTCCATTAGCCCGCGCGCAGATGCGTGTTTTCACACCTCACACGCGCGGCTACCTCGGAAAAACTAAAATTTTAGCTAGTTAGGTTAGGTTAGGTTAGTCTAACCTAACCTAACCTAACCTAACTTTTTTTTTTTATATTTTGTACAATTACTCAATCGCAACAATACATATATGCTGTTCATCATTGAGGAGTTCCATGTGACCTTCAAAACCCAAGACCAGTATCACTGTTAGGTTAGGTTATGTTTGGCCAGGATAGGTAAGGTTAGGTTAGGTTAGCCTAATCTAACCTAACCTAACTAGCTACAATAACTTTGTACTTAGGAGACGGATTTTGAAGCGGTTTTCGACGCAGCTGGACCGCGTTTCGTGATCTGTCTCGTTGGTTGGTAGAACAAAAAATTCTATAATCACCTTTTTTTCACGTTTTTTCACTATAAATTCAAAATATTGTTCGCCACCTACCTCTAATTACTCCGTATTCCATTAGCCCGCGCGCAGATGCGTGTTTTGACACCTCACACGCGCGGCTACCTCGGAAAAACTAAAATTTTAGCTAGTTAGGTTAGGTTAGGTTAGTCTAACCTAACCTAACCTAACCTAACTTTTTTTTTTTATATTTTGTACAATTACTCAATCGCAACAATACATATATGCTGTTCATCATTGAGGAGTTCCATGTGACCTTCAAAACCCAAGACCAGTATCACTGTTAGGTTAGGTTATGTTTGGCCAGGATAGGTAAGGTTAGGTTAGGTTAGCCTAATCTAACCTAACCTAACTAGCTACAATAACTTTGTACTTAGGAGACGGATTTTGAAGCGGTTTTCGACGCAGCTGGACCGCGTTTCGTGATCTGTCTCGTTGGTTGGTAGAACAAAAAATTCTATAATCACCTTTTTTTCACGTTTTTTCACTATAAATTCAAAATATTGTTCGCCACCTACCTCTAATTACTCCGTATTCCATTAGCCCGCGCGCAGATGCGTGTTTTCACACCTCACACGCGCGGCTACCTCGGAAAAACTAAAATTTTAGCTAGTTAGGTTAGGTTAGGTTAGTCTAACCTAACCTAACCTAACCTAACTTTTTTTTTTTATATTTTGTACAATTACTCAATCGCAACAATACATATATGCTGTTCATCATTGAGGAGTTCCATGTGACCTTCAAAACCCAAGACCAGTATCACTGTTAGGTTAGGTTATGTTTGGCCAGGATAGGTAAGGTTAGGTTAGGTTAGCCTAATCTAACCTAACCTAACTAGCTACAATAACTTTGTACTTAGGAGACGGATTTTGAAGCGGTTTTCGACGCAGCTGGACCGCGTTTCGTGATCTGTCTCGTTGGTTGGTAGAACAAAAAATTCTATAATCACCTTTTTTCACGTTTTTTCACTATAAATTCAAAATATTGTTCGCCACCTACCTCTAATTACTCCGTATTCCATTAGCCCGCGCGCAGATGCGTGTTTTGACACCTCACACGCGCGGCTACCTCGGAAAAACTAAAATTTTAGCTAGTTAGGTTAGGTTAGGTTAGTCTAACCTAACCTAACCTAACCTAACTTTTTTTTTTTATATTTTGTACAATTACTCAATCACAACAATACATATATGCTGTTCATCATTGAGGAGTTCCATGTGACCTTCAAAACCCAAGACCAGTATCACTGTTAGGTTAGGTTATGTTTGGCCAGGATAGGTAAGGTTAGGTTAGGTTAGCCTAATCTAACCTAACCTAACTAGCTACAATAACTTTGTACTTAGGAGACGGATTTTGAAGCGGTTTTCGACGCAGCTGGACCGCGTTTCGTGATCTGTCTCGTTGGTTGGTAGAACAAAAAATTCTATAATCACCTTTTTTTCACGTTTTTTCACTATAAATTCAAAATATTGTTCGCCACCTACCTCTAATTACTCCGTATTCCATTAGCCCGCGCGCAGATGCGTGTTTTGACACCTCACACGCGCGGCTACCTCGGAAAAACTAAAATTTTAGCTAGTTAGGTTAGGTTAGGTTAGTCTAACCTAACCTAACCTAACCTAACTTTTTTTTTTTATATTTTGTACAATTACTCAATCGCAACAATACATATATGCTGTTCATCATTGAGGAGTTCCATGTGACCTTCAAAACCCAAGACCAGTATCACTGTTAGGTTAGGTTATGTTTGGCCAGGATAGGTAAGGTTAGGTTAGGTTAGCCTAATCTAACCTAACCTAACTAGCTACAATAACTTTGTACTTAGGAGACGGATTTTGAAGCGGTTTTCGACGCAGCTGGACCGCGTTTCGTGATCTGTCTCGTTGGTTGGTAGAACAAAAAATTCTATAATCACCTTTTTTTCACGTTTTTTCACTATAAATTCAAAATATTGTTCGCCACCTACCTCTAATTACTCCGTATTCCATTAGCCCGCGCGCAGATGCGTGTTTTCACACCTCACACGCGCGGCTACCTCGGAAAAACTAAAATTTTAGCTAGTTAGGTTAGGTTAGGTTAGTCTAACCTAACCTAACCTAACCTAACTTTTTTTTTTTATATTTTGTACAATTACTCAATCGCAACAATACATATATGCTGTTCATCATTGAGGAGTTCCATGTGACCTTCAAAACCCAAGACCAGTATCACTGTTAGGTTAGGTTATGTTTGGCCAGGATAGGTAAGGTTAGGTTAGGTTAGCCTAATCTAACCTAACCTAACTAGCTACAATAACTTTGTACTTAGGAGACGGATTTTGAAGCGGTTTTCGACGCAGCTGGACCGCGTTTCGTGATCTGTCTCGTTGGTTGGTAGAACAAAAAATTCTATAATCACCTTTTTTTCACGTTTTTTCACTATAAATTCAAAATATTGTTCGCCACCTACCTCTAATTACTCCGTATTCCATTAGCCCGCGCGCAGATGCGTGTTTTGACACCTCACACGCGCGGCTACCTCGGAAAAACTAAAATTTTAGCTAGTTAGGTTAGGTTAGGTTAGTCTAACCTAACCTAACCTAACCTAACTTTTTTTTTTTATATTTTGTACAATTACTCAATCGCAACAATACATATATGCTGTTCATCATTGAGGAGTTCCATGTGACCTTCAAAACCCAAGACCAGTATCACTGTTAGGTTAGGTTATGTTTGGCCAGGATAGGTAAGGTTAGGTTAGGTTAGCCTAATCTAACCTAACCTAACTAGCTACAATAACTTTGTACTTAGGAGACGGATTTTGAAGCGGTTTTCGACGCAGCTGGACCGCGTTTCGTGATCTGTCTCGTTGGTTGGTAGAACAAAAAATTCTATAATCACCTTTTTTTCACGTTTTTTCACTATAAATTCAAAATATTGTTCGCCACCTACCTCTAATTACTCCGTATTCCATTAGCCCGCGCGCAGATGCGTGTTTTCACACCTCACACGCGCGGCTACCTCGGAAAAACTAAAATTTTAGCTAGTTAGGTTAGGTTAGGTTAGTCTAACCTAACCTAACCTAACCTAACTTTTTTTTTTTATATTTTGTACAATTACTCAATCGCAACAATACATATATGCTGTTCATCATTGAGGAGTTCCATGTGACCTTCAAAACCCAAGACCAGTATCACTGTTAGGTTAGGTTATGTTTGGCCAGGATAGGTAAGGTTAGGTTAGGTTAGCCTAATCTAACCTAACCTAACTAGCTACAATAACTTTGTACTTAGGAGACGGATTTTGAAGCGGTTTTCGACGCAGCTGGACCGCGTTTCGTGATCTGTCTCGTTGGTTGGTAGAACAAAAAATTCTATAATCACCTTTTTTTCACGTTTTTTCACTATAAATTCAAAATATTGTTCGCCACCTACCTCTAATTACTCCGTATTCCATTAGCCCGCGCGCAGATGCGTGTTTTGACACCTCACACGCGCGGCTACCTCGGAAAAACTAAAATTTTAGCTAGTTAGGTTAGGTTAGGTTAGTCTAACCTAACCTAACCTAACCTAACTTTTTTTTTTTATATTTTGTACAATTACTCAATCGCAACAATACATATATGCTGTTCATCATTGAGGAGTTCCATGTGACCTTCAAAACCCAAGACCAGTATCACTGTTAGGTTAGGTTATGTTTGGCCAGGATAGGTAAGGTTAGGTTAGGTTAGCCTAATCTAACCTAACCTAACTAGCTACAATAACTTTGTACTTAGGAGACGGATTTTGAAGCGGTTTTCGACGCAGCTGGACCGCGTTTCGTGATCTGTCTCGTTGGTTGGTAGAACAAAAAATTCTATAATCACCTTTTTTTCACGTTTTTTCACTATAAATTCAAAATATTGTTCGCCACCTACCTCTAATTACTCCGTATTCCATTAGCCCGCGCGCAGATGCGTGTTTTGACACCTCACACGCGCGGCTACCTCGGAAAAACTAAAATTTTAGCTAGTTAGGTTAGGTTAGGTTAGTCTAACCTAACCTAACCTAACCTAACTTTTTTTTTTTATATTTTGTACAATTACTCAATCGCAACAATACATATATGCTGTTCATCATTGAGGAGTTCCATGTGACCTTCAAAACCCAAGACCAGTATCACTGTTAGGTTAGGTTATGTTTGGCCAGGATAGGTAAGGTTAGGTTAGGTTAGCCTAATCTAACCTAACCTAACTAGCTACAATAACTTTGTACTTAGGAGACGGATTTTGAAGCGGTTTTCGACGCAGCTGGACCGCGTTTCGTGATCTGTCTCGTTGGTTGGTAGAACAAAAAATTCTATAATCACCTTTTTTTCACGTTTTTTCACTATAAATTCAAAATATTGTTCGCCACCTACCTCTAATTACTCCGTATTCCATTAGCCCGCGCGCAGATGCGTGTTTTGACACCTCACACGCGCGGCTACCTCGGAAAAACTAAAATTTTAGCTAGTTAGGTTAGGTTAGGTTAGTCTAACCTAACCTAACCTAACCTAACTTTTTTTTTTTATATTTTGTACAATTACTCAATCGCAACAATACATATATGCTGTTCATCATTGAGGAGTTCCATGTGACCTTCAAAACCCAAGACCAGTATCACTGTTAGGTTAGGTTATGTTTGGCCAGGATAGGTAAGGTTAGGTTAGGTTAGCCTAATCTAACCTAACCTAACTAGCTACAATAACTTTGTACTTAGGAGACGGATTTTGAAGCGGTTTTCGACGCAGCTGGACCGCGTTTCGTGATCTGTCTCGTTGGTTGGTAGAACAAAAAATTCTATAATCACCTTTTTTTCACGTTTTTTCACTATAAATTCAAAATATTGTTCGCCACCTACCTCTAATTACTCCGTATTCCATTAGCCCGCGCGCAGATGCGTGTTTTGACACCTCACACGCGCGGCTACCTCGGAAAAACTAAAATTTTAGCTAGTTAGGTTAGGTTAGGTTAGTCTAACCTAACCTAACCTAACCTAACTTTTTTTTTTTATATTTTGTACAATTACTCAATCGCAACAATACATATATGCTGTTCATCATTGAGGAGTTCCATGTGACCTTCAAAACCCAAGACCAGTATCACTGTTAGGTTAGGTTATGTTTGGCCAGGATAGGTAAGGTTAGGTTAGGTTAGCCTAATCTAACCTAACCTAACTAGCTACAATAACTTTGTACTTAGGAGACGGATTTTGAAGCGGTTTTCGACGCAGCTGGACCGCGTTTCGTGATCTGTCTCGTTGGTTGGTAGAACAAAAAATTCTATAATCACCTTTTTTTCACGTTTTTTCACTATAAATTCAAAATATTGTTCGCCACCTACCTCTAATTACTCCGTATTCCATTAGCCCGCGCGCAGATGCGTGTTTTGACACCTCACACGCGCGGCTACCTCGGAAAAACTAAAATTTTAGCTAGTTAGGTTAGGTTAGGTTAGTCTAACCTAACCTAACCTAACCTAACTTTTTTTTTTTATATTTTGTACAATTACTCAATCGCAACAATACATATATGCTGTTCATCATTGAGGAGTTCCATGTGACCTTCAAAACCCAAGACCAGTATCACTGTTAGGTTAGGTTATGTTTGGCCAGGATAGGTAAGGTTAGGTTAGGTTAGCCTAATCTAACCTAACCTAACTAGCTACAATAACTTTGTACTTAGGAGACGGATTTTGAAGCGGTTTTCGACGCAGCTGGACCGCGTTTCGTGATCTGTCTCGTTGGTTGGTAGAACAAAAAATTCTATAATCACCTTTTTTTCACGTTTTTTCACTATAAATTCAAAATATTGTTCGCCACCTACCTCTAATTACTCCGTATTCCATTAGCCCGCGCGCAGATGCGTGTTTTGACACCTCACACGCGCGGCTACCTCGGAAAAACTAAAATTTTAGCTAGTTAGGTTAGGTTAGGTTAGTCTAACCTAACCTAACCTAACCTAACTTTTTTTTTTTATATTTTGTACAATTACTCAATCGCAACAATACATATATGCTGTTCATCATTGAGGAGTTCCATGTGACCTTCAAAACCCAAGACCAGTATCACTGTTAGGTTAGGTTATGTTTGGCCAGGATAGGTAAGGTTAGGTTAGGTTAGCCTAATCTAACCTAACCTAACTAGCTACAATAACTTTGTACTTAGGAGACGGATTTTGAAGCGGTTTTCGACGCAGCTGGACCGCGTTTCGTGATCTGTCTCGTTGGTTGGTAGAACAAAAAATTCTATAATCACCTTTTTTTCACGTTTTTTCACTATAAATTCAAAATATTGTTCGCCACCTACCTCTAATTACTCCGTATTCCATTAGCCCGCGCGCAGATGCGTGTTTTGACACCTCACACGCGCGGCTACCTCGGAAAAACTAAAATTTTAGCTAGTTAGGTTAGGTTAGGTTAGTCTAACCTAACCTAACCTAACCTAACTTTTTTTTTTTATATTTTGTACAATTACTCAATCGCAACAATACATATATGCTGTTCATCATTGAGGAGTTCCATGTGACCTTCAAAACCCAAGACCAGTATCACTGTTAGGTTAGGTTATGTTTGGCCAGGATAGGTAAGGTTAGGTTAGGTTAGCCTAATCTAACCTAACCTAACTAGCTACAATAACTTTGTACTTAGGAGACGGATTTTGAAGCGGTTTTCGACGCAGCTGGACCGCGTTTCGTGATCTGTCTCGTTGGTTGGTAGAACAAAAAATTCTATAATCACCTTTTTTTCACGTTTTTTCACTATAAATTCAAAATATTGTTCGCCACCTACCTCTAATTACTCCGTATTCCATTAGCCCGCGCGCAGATGCGTGTTTTGACACCTCACACGCGCGGCTACCTCGGAAAAACTAAAATTTTAGCTAGTTAGGTTAGGTTAGGTTAGTCTAACCTAACCTAACCTAACTTTTTTTTTTTATATTTTGTACAATTACTCAATCGCAACAATACATATATGCTGTTCATCATTGAGGAGTTCCATGTGACCTTCAAAACCCAAGACCAGTATCACTGTTAGGTTAGGTTATGTTTGGCCAGGATAGGTAAGGTTAGGTTAGGTTAGCCTAATCTAACCTAACCTAACTAGCTACAATAACTTTGTACTTAGGAGACGGATTTTGAAGCGGTTTTCGACGCAGCTGGACCGCGTTTCGTGATCTGTCTCGTTGGTTGGTAGAACAAAAAATTCTATAATCACCTTTTTTTCACGTTTTTTCACTATAAATTCAAAATATTGTTCGCCACCTACCTCTAATTACTCCGTATTCCATTAGCCCGCGCGCAGATGCGTGTTTTCACACCTCACACGCGCGGCTACCTCGGAAAAACTAAAATTTTAGCTAGTTAGGTTAGGTTAGGTTAGTCTAACCTAACCTAACCTAACCTAACTTTTTTTTTTTATATTTTGTACAATTACTCAATCGCAACAATACATATATGCTGTTCATCATTGAGGAGTTCCATGTGACCTTCAAAACCCAAGACCAGTATCACTGTTAGGTTAGGTTATGTTTGGCCAGGATAGGTAAGGTTAGGTTAGGTTAGCCTAATCTAACCTAACCTAACTAGCTACAATAACTTTGTACTTAGGAGACGGATTTTGAAGCGGTTTTCGACGCAGCTGGACCGCGTTTCGTGATCTGTCTCGTTGGTTGGTAGAACAAAAAATTCTATAATCACCTTTTTTTCACGTTTTTTCACTATAAATTCAAAATATTGTTCGCCACCTACCTCTAATTACTCCGTATTCCATTAGCCCGCGCGCAGATGCGTGTTTTGACACCTCACACGCGCGGCTACCTCGGAAAAACTAAAATTTTAGCTAGTTAGGTTAGGTTAGGTTAGTCTAACCTAACCTAACCTAACCTAACTTTTTTTTTTTATATTTTGTACAATTACTCAATCGCAACAATACATATATGCTGTTCATCATTGAGGAGTTCCATGTGACCTTCAAAACCCAAGACCAGTATCACTGTTAGGTTAGGTTATGTTTGGCCAGGATAGGTAAGGTTAGGTTAGGTTAGCCTAATCTAACCTAACCTAACTAGCTACAATAACTTTGTACTTAGGAGACGGATTTTGAAGCGGTTTTCGACGCAGCTGGACCGCGTTTCGTGATCTGTCTCGTTGGTTGGTAGAACAAAAAATTCTATAATCACCTTTTTTTCACGTTTTTTCACTATAAATTCAAAATATTGTTCGCCACCTACCTCTAATTACTCCGTATTCCATTAGCCCGCGCGCAGATGCGTGTTTTCACACCTCACACGCGCGGCTACCTCGGAAAAACTAAAATTTTAGCTAGTTAGGTTAGGTTAGGTTAGTCTAACCTAACCTAACCTAACCTAACTTTTTTTTTTTATATTTTGTACAATTACTCAATCGCAACAATACATATATGCTGTTCATCATTGAGGAGTTCCATGTGACCTTCAAAACCCAAGACCAGTATCACTGTTAGGTTAGGTTATGTTTGGCCAGGATAGGTAAGGTTAGGTTAGGTTAGCCTAATCTAACCTAACCTAACTAGCTACAATAACTTTGTACTTAGGAGACGGATTTTGAAGCGGTTTTCGACGCAGCTGGACCGCGTTTCGTGATCTGTCTCGTTGGTTGGTAGAACAAAAAATTCTATAATCACCTTTTTTTCACGTTTTTTCACTATAAATTCAAAATATTGTTCGCCACCTACCTCTAATTACTCCGTATTCCATTAGCCCGCGCGCAGATGCGTGTTTTGACACCTCACACGCGCGGCTACCTCGGAAAAACTAAAATTTTAGCTAGTTAGGTTAGGTTAGGTTAGTCTAACCTAACCTAACCTAACCTAACTTTTTTTTTTTATATTTTGTACAATTACTCAATCGCAACAATACATATATGCTGTTCATCATTGAGGAGTTCCATGTGACCTTCAAAACCCAAGACCAGTATCACTGTTAGGTTAGGTTATGTTTGGCCAGGATAGGTAAGGTTAGGTTAGGTTAGCCTAATCTAACCTAACCTAACTAGCTACAATAACTTTGTACTTAGGAGACGGATTTTGAAGCGGTTTTCGACGCAGCTGGACCGCGTTTCGTGATCTGTCTCGTTGGTTGGTAGAACAAAAAATTCTATAATCACCTTTTTTTCACGTTTTTTCACTATAAATTCAAAATATTGTTCGCCACCTACCTCTAATTACTCCGTATTCCATTAGCCCGCGCGCAGATGCGTGTTTTCACACCTCACACGCGCGGCTACCTCGGAAAAACTAAAATTTTAGCTAGTTAGGTTAGGTTAGGTTAGTCTAACCTAACCTAACCTAACTTTTTTTTTTTATATTTTGTACAATTACTCAATCGCAACAATACATATATGCTGTTCATCATTGAGGAGTTCCATGTGACCTTCAAAACCCAAGACCAGTATCACTGTTAGGTTAGGTTATGTTTGGCCAGGATAGGTAAGGTTAGGTTAGGTTAGCCTAATCTAACCTAACCTAACTAGCTACAATAACTTTGTACTTAGGAGACGGATTTTGAAGCGGTTTTCGACGCAGCTGGACCGCGTTTCGTGATCTGTCTCGTTGGTTGGTAGAACAAAAAATTCTATAATCACCTTTTTTTCACGTTTTTTCACTATAAATTCAAAATATTGTTCGCCACCTACCTCTAATTACTCCGTATTCCATTAGCCCGCGCGCAGATGCGTGTTTTGACACCTCACACGCGCGGCTACCTCGGAAAAACTAAAATTTTAGCTAGTTAGGTTAGGTTAGGTTAGTCTAACCTAACCTAACCTAACCTAACTTTTTTTTTTTATATTTTGTACAATTACTCAATCGCAACAATACATATATGCTGTTCATCATTGAGGAGTTCCATGTGACCTTCAAAACCCAAGACCAGTATCACTGTTAGGTTAGGTTATGTTTGGCCAGGATAGGTAAGGTTAGGTTAGGTTAGCCTAATCTAACCTAACCTAACTAGCTACAATAACTTTGTACTTAGGAGACGGATTTTGAAGCGGTTTTCGACGCAGCTGGACCGCGTTTCGTGATCTGTCTCGTTGGTTGGTAGAACAAAAAATTCTATAATCACCTTTTTTTCACGTTTTTTCACTATAAATTCAAAATATTGTTCGCCACCTACCTCTAATTACTCCGTATTCCATTAGCCCGCGCGCAGATGCGTGTTTTGACACCTCACACGCGCGGCTACCTCGGAAAAACTAAAATTTTAGCTAGTTAGGTTAGGTTAGGTTAGTCTAACCTAACCTAACCTAACCTAACTTTTTTTTTTTATATTTTGTACAATTACTCAATCGCAACAATACATATATGCTGTTCATCATTGAGGAGTTCCATGTGACCTTCAAAACCCAAGACCAGTATCACTGTTAGGTTAGGTTATGTTTGGCCAGGATAGGTAAGGTTAGGTTAGGTTAGCCTAATCTAACCTAACCTAACTAGCTACAATAACTTTGTACTTAGGAGACGGATTTTGAAGCGGTTTTCGACGCAGCTGGACCGCGTTTCGTGATCTGTCTCGTTGGTTGGTAGAACAAAAAATTCTATAATCACCTTTTTTTCACGTTTTTTCACTATAAATTCAAAATATTGTTCGCCACCTACCTCTAATTACTCCGTATTCCATTAGCCCGCGCGCAGATGCGTGTTTTGACACCTCACACGCGCGGCTACCTCGGAAAAACTAAAATTTTAGCTAGTTAGGTTAGGTTAGGTTAGTCTAACCTAACCTAACCTAACCTAACTTTTTTTTTTTATATTTTGTACAATTACTCAATCGCAACAATACATATATGCTGTTCATCATTGAGGAGTTCCATGTGACCTTCAAAACCCAAGACCAGTATCACTGTTAGGTTAGGTTATGTTTGGCCAGGATAGGTAAGGTTAGGTTAGGTTAGCCTAATCTAACCTAACCTAACTAGCTACAATAACTTTGTACTTAGGAGACGGATTTTGAAGCGGTTTTCGACGCAGCTGGACCGCGTTTCGTGATCTGTCTCGTTGGTTGGTAGAACAAAAAATTCTATAATCACCTTTTTTTCACGTTTTTTCACTATAAATTCAAAATATTGTTCGCCACCTACCTCTAATTACTCCGTATTCCATTAGCCCGCGCGCAGATGCGTGTTTTGACACCTCACACGCGCGGCTACCTCGGAAAAACTAAAATTTTAGCTAGTTAGGTTAGGTTAGGTTAGTCTAACCTAACCTAACCTAACCTAACTTTTTTTTTTTATATTTTGTACAATTACTCAATCGCAACAATACATATATGCTGTTCATCATTGAGGAGTTCCATGTGACCTTCAAAACCCAAGACCAGTATCACTGTTAGGTTAGGTTATGTTTGGCCAGGATAGGTAAGGTTAGGTTAGGTTAGCCTAATCTAACCTAACCTAACTAGCTACAATAACTTTGTACTTAGGAGACGGATTTTGAAGCGGTTTTCGACGCAGCTGGACCGCGTTTCGTGATCTGTCTCGTTGGTTGGTAGAACAAAAAATTCTATAATCACCTTTTTTTCACGTTTTTTCACTATAAATTCAAAATATTGTTCGCCACCTACCTCTAATTACTCCGTATTCCATTAGCCCGCGCGCAGATGCGTGTTTTCACACCTCACACGCGCGGCTACCTCGGAAAAACTAAAATTTTAGCTAGTTAGGTTAGGTTAGGTTAGTCTAACCTAACCTAACCTAACCTAACTTTTTTTTTTTATATTTTGTACAATTACTCAATCGCAACAATACATATATGCTGTTCATCATTGAGGAGTTCCATGTGACCTTCAAAACCCAAGACCAGTATCACTGTTAGGTTAGGTTATGTTTGGCCAGGATAGGTAAGGTTAGGTTAGGTTAGCCTAATCTAACCTAACCTAACTAGCTACAATAACTTTGTACTTAGGAGACGGATTTTGAAGCGGTTTTCGACGCAGCTGGACCGCGTTTCGTGATCTGTCTCGTTGGTTGGTAGAACAAAAAATTCTATAATCACCTTTTTTTCACGTTTTTTCACTATAAATTCAAAATATTGTTCGCCACCTACCTCTAATTACTCCGTATTCCATTAGCCCGCGCGCAGATGCGTGTTTTGACACCTCACACGCGCGGCTACCTCGGAAAAACTAAAATTTTAGCTAGTTAGGTTAGGTTAGGTTAGTCTAACCTAACCTAACCTAACCTAACTTTTTTTTTTTATATTTTGTACAATTACTCAATCGCAACAATACATATATGCTGTTCATCATTGAGGAGTTCCATGTGACCTTCAAAACCCAAGACCAGTATCACTGTTAGGTTAGGTTATGTTTGGCCAGGATAGGTAAGGTTAGGTTAGGTTAGCCTAATCTAACCTAACCTAACTAGCTACAATAACTTTGTACTTAGGAGACGGATTTTGAAGCGGTTTTCGACGCAGCTGGACCGCGTTTCGTGATCTGTCTCGTTGGTTGGTAGAACAAAAAATTCTATAATCACCTTTTTTTCACGTTTTTTCACTATAAATTCAAAATATTGTTCGCCACCTACCTCTAATTACTCCGTATTCCATTAGCCCGCGCGCAGATGCGTGTTTTCACACCTCACACGCGCGGCTACCTCGGAAAAACTAAAATTTTAGCTAGTTAGGTTAGGTTAGGTTAGTCTAACCTAACCTAACCTAACCTAACTTTTTTTTTTTATATTTTGTACAATTACTCAATCGCAACAATACATATATGCTGTTCATCATTGAGGAGTTCCATGTGACCTTCAAAACCCAAGACCAGTATCACTGTTAGGTTAGGTTATGTTTGGCCAGGATAGGTAAGGTTAGGTTAGGTTAGCCTAATCTAACCTAACCTAACTAGCTACAATAACTTTGTACTTAGGAGACGGATTTTGAAGCGGTTTTCGACGCAGCTGGACCGCGTTTCGTGATCTGTCTCGTTGGTTGGTAGAACAAAAAATTCTATAATCACCTTTTTTTCACGTTTTTTCACTATAAATTCAAAATATTGTTCGCCACCTACCTCTAATTACTCCGTATTCCATTAGCCCGCGCGCAGATGCGTGTTTTGACACCTCACACGCGCGGCTACCTCGGAAAAACTAAAATTTTAGCTAGTTAGGTTAGGTTAGGTTAGTCTAACCTAACCTAACCTAACCTAACTTTTTTTTTTTATATTTTGTACAATTACTCAATCGCAACAATACATATATGCTGTTCATCATTGAGGAGTTCCATGTGACCTTCAAAACCCAAGACCAGTATCACTGTTAGGTTAGGTTATGTTTGGCCAGGATAGGTAAGGTTAGGTTAGGTTAGCCTAATCTAACCTAACCTAACTAGCTACAATAACTTTGTACTTAGGAGACGGATTTTGAAGTGGTTTTCGACGCAGCTGGACCGCGTTTCGTGATCTGTCTCGTTGGTTGGTAGAACAAAAAATTCTATAATCACCTTTTTTTCACGTTTTTTCACTATAAATTCAAAATATTGTTCGCCACCTACCTCTAATTACTCCGTATTCCATTAGCCCGCGCGCAGATGCGTGTTTTCACACCTCACACGCGCGGCTACCTCGGAAAAACTAAAATTTTAGCTAGTTAGGTTAGGTTAGGTTAGTCTAACCTAACCTAACCTAACCTAACTTTTTTTTTTTATATTTTGTACAATTACTCAATCGCAACAATACATATATGCTGTTCATCATTGAGGAGTTCCATGTGACCTTCAAAACCCAAGACCAGTATCACTGTTAGGTTAGGTTATGTTTGGCCAGGATAGGTAAGGTTAGGTTAGGTTAGCCTAATCTAACCTAACCTAACTAGCTACAATAACTTTGTACTTAGGAGACGGATTTTGAAGCGGTTTTCGACGCAGCTGGACCGCGTTTCGTGATCTGTCTCGTTGGTTGGTAGAACAAAAAATTCTATAATCACCTTTTTTTCACGTTTTTTCACTATAAATTCAAAATATTGTTCGCCACCTACCTCTAATTACTCCGTATTCCATTAGCCCGCGCGCAGATGCGTGTTTTGACACCTCACACGCGCGGCTACCTCGGAAAAACTAAAATTTTAGCTAGTTAGGTTAGGTTAGGTTAGTCTAACCTAACCTAACCTAACCTAACTTTTTTTTTTTATATTTTGTACAATTACTCAATCACAACAATACATATATGCTGTTCATCATTGAGGAGTTCCATGTGACCTTCAAAACCCAAGACCAGTATCACTGTTAGGTTAGGTTATGTTTGGCCAGGATAGGTAAGGTTAGGTTAGGTTAGCCTAATCTAACCTAACCTAACTAGCTACAATAACTTTGTACTTAGGAGACGGATTTTGAAGCGGTTTTCGACGCAGCTGGACCGCGTTTCGTGATCTGTCTCGTTGGTTGGTAGAACAAAAAATTCTATAATCACCTTTTTTTCACGTTTTTTCACTATAAATTCAAAATATTGTTCGCCACCTACCTCTAATTACTCCGTATTCCATTAGCCCGCGCGCAGATGCGTGTTTTGACACCTCACACGCGCGGCTACCTCGGAAAAACTAAAATTTTAGCTAGTTAGGTTAGGTTAGGTTAGTCTAACCTAACCTAACCTAACTTTTTTTTTTTATATTTTGTACAATTACTCAATCGCAACAATACATATATGCTGTTCATCATTGAGGAGTTCCATGTGACCTTCAAAACCCAAGACCAGTATCACTGTTAGGTTAGGTTATGTTTGGCCAGGATAGGTAAGGTTAGGTTAGGTTAGCCTAATCTAACCTAACCTAACTAGCTACAATAACTTTGTACTTAGGAGACGGATTTTGAAGCGGTTTTCGACGCAGCTGGACCGCGTTTCGTGATCTGTCTCGTTGGTTGGTAGAACAAAAAATTCTATAATCACCTTTTTTTCACGTTTTTTCACTATAAATTCAAAATATTGTTCGCCACCTACCTCTAATTACTCCGTATTCCATTAGCCCGCGCGCAGATGCGTGTTTTCACACCTCACACGCGCGGCTACCTCGGAAAAACTAAAATTTTAGCTAGTTAGGTTAGGTTAGGTTAGTCTAACCTAACCTAACCTAACCTAACTTTTTTTTTTTATATTTTGTACAATTACTCAATCGCAACAATACATATATGCTGTTCATCATTGAGGAGTTCCATGTGACCTTCAAAACCCAAGACCAGTATCACTGTTAGGTTAGGTTATGTTTGGCCAGGATAGGTAAGGTTAGGTTAGGTTAGCCTAATCTAACCTAACCTAACTAGCTACAATAACTTTGTACTTAGGAGACGGATTTTGAAGCGGTTTTCGACGCAGCTGGACCGCGTTTCGTGATCTGTCTCGTTGGTTGGTAGAACAAAAAATTCTATAATCACCTTTTTTTCACGTTTTTTCACTATAAATTCAAAATATTGTTCGCCACCTACCTCTAATTACTCCGTATTCCATTAGCCCGCGCGCAGATGCGTGTTTTGACACCTCACACGCGCGGCTACCTCGGAAAAACTAAAATTTTAGCTAGTTAGGTTAGGTTAGGTTAGTCTAACCTAACCTAACCTAACCTAACTTTTTTTTTTTATATTTTGTACAATTACTCAATCGCAACAATACATATATGCTGTTCATCATTGAGGAGTTCCATGTGACCTTCAAAACCCAAGACCAGTATCACTGTTAGGTTAGGTTATGTTTGGCCAGGATAGGTAAGGTTAGGTTAGGTTAGCCTAATCTAACCTAACCTAACTAGCTACAATAACTTTGTACTTAGGAGACGGATTTTGAAGCGGTTTTCGACGCAGCTGGACCGCGTTTCGTGATCTGTCTCGTTGGTTGGTAGAACAAAAAATTCTATAATCACCTTTTTTTCACGTTTTTTCACTATAAATTCAAAATATTGTTCGCCACCTACCTCTAATTACTCCGTATTCCATTAGCCCGCGCGCAGATGCGTGTTTTCACACCTCACACGCGCGGCTACCTCGGAAAAACTAAAATTTTAGCTAGTTAGGTTAGGTTAGGTTAGTCTAACCTAACCTAACCTAACCTAACTTTTTTTTTTTATATTTTGTACAATTACTCAATCGCAACAATACATATATGCTGTTCATCATTGAGGAGTTCCATGTGACCTTCAAAACCCAAGACCAGTATCACTGTTAGGTTAGGTTATGTTTGGCCAGGATAGGTAAGGTTAGGTTAGGTTAGCCTAATCTAACCTAACCTAACTAGCTACAATAACTTTGTACTTAGGAGACGGATTTTGAAGCGGTTTTCGACGCAGCTGGACCGCGTTTCGTGATCTGTCTCGTTGGTTGGTAGAACAAAAAATTCTATAATCACCTTTTTTTCACGTTTTTTCACTATAAATTCAAAATATTGTTCGCCACCTACCTCTAATTACTCCGTATTCCATTAGCCCGCGCGCAGATGCGTGTTTTGACACCTCACACGCGCGGCTACCTCGGAAAAACTAAAATTTTAGCTAGTTAGGTTAGGTTAGGTTAGTCTAACCTAACCTAACCTAACCTAACTTTTTTTTTTTATATTTTGTACAATTACTCAATCACAACAATACATATATGCTGTTCATCATTGAGGAGTTCCATGTGACCTTCAAAACCCAAGACCAGTATCACTGTTAGGTTAGGTTATGTTTGGCCAGGATAGGTAAGGTTAGGTTAGGTTAGCCTAATCTAACCTAACCTAACTAGCTACAATAACTTTGTACTTAGGAGACGGATTTTGAAGCGGTTTTCGACGCAGCTGGACCGCGTTTCGTGATCTGTCTCGTTGGTTGGTAGAACAAAAAATTCTATAATCACCTTTTTTTCACGTTTTTTCACTATAAATTCAAAATATTGTTCGCCACCTACCTCTAATTACTCCGTATTCCATTAGCCCGCGCGCAGATGCGTGTTTTGACACCTCACACGCGCGGCTACCTCGGAAAAACTAAAATTTTAGCTAGTTAGGTTAGGTTAGGTTAGTCTAACCTAACCTAACCTAACTTTTTTTTTTTATATTTTGTACAATTACTCAATCGCAACAATACATATATGCTGTTCATCATTGAGGAGTTCCATGTGACCTTCAAAACCCAAGACCAGTATCACTGTTAGGTTAGGTTATGTTTGGCCAGGATAGGTAAGGTTAGGTTAGGTTAGCCTAATCTAACCTAACCTAACTAGCTACAATAACTTTGTACTTAGGAGACGGATTTTGAAGCGGTTTTCGACGCAGCTGGACCGCGTTTCGTGATCTGTCTCGTTGGTTGGTAGAACAAAAAATTCTATAATCACCTTTTTTTCACGTTTTTTCACTATAAATTCAAAATATTGTTCGCCACCTACCTCTAATTACTCCGTATTCCATTAGCCCGCGCGCAGATGCGTGTTTTCACACCTCACACGCGCGGCTACCTCGGAAAAACTAAAATTTTAGCTAGTTAGGTTAGGTTAGGTTAGTCTAACCTAACCTAACCTAACCTAACTTTTTTTTTTTATATTTTGTACAATTACTCAATCGCAACAATACATATATGCTGTTCATCATTGAGGAGTTCCATGTGACCTTCAAAACCCAAGACCAGTATCACTGTTAGGTTAGGTTATGTTTGGCCAGGATAGGTAAGGTTAGGTTAGGTTAGCCTAATCTAACCTAACCTAACTAGCTACAATAACTTTGTACTTAGGAGACGGATTTTGAAGCGGTTTTCGACGCAGCTGGACCGCGTTTCGTGATCTGTCTCGTTGGTTGGTAGAACAAAAAATTCTATAATCACCTTTTTTTCACGTTTTTTCACTATAAATTCAAAATATTGTTCGCCACCTACCTCTAATTACTCCGTATTCCATTAGCCCGCGCGCAGATGCGTGTTTTGACACCTCACACGCGCGGCTACCTCGGAAAAACTAAAATTTTAGCTAGTTAGGTTAGGTTAGGTTAGTCTAACCTAACCTAACCTAACCTAACTTTTTTTTTTTATATTTTGTACAATTACTCAATCGCAACAATACATATATGCTGTTCATCATTGAGGAGTTCCATGTGACCTTCAAAACCCAAGACCAGTATCACTGTTAGGTTAGGTTATGTTTGGCCAGGATAGGTAAGGTTAGGTTAGGTTAGCCTAATCTAACCTAACCTAACTAGCTACAATAACTTTGTACTTAGGAGACGGATTTTGAAGCGGTTTTCGACGCAGCTGGACCGCGTTTCGTGATCTGTCTCGTTGGTTGGTAGAACAAAAAATTCTATAATCACCTTTTTTTCACGTTTTTTCACTATAAATTCAAAATATTGTTCGCCACCTACCTCTAATTACTCCGTATTCCATTAGCCCGCGCGCAGATGCGTGTTTTGACACCTCACACGCGCGGCTACCTCGGAAAAACTAAAATTTTAGCTAGTTAGGTTAGGTTAGGTTAGTCTAACCTAACCTAACCTAACCTAACTTTTTTTTTTTATATTTTGTACAATTACTCAATCGCAACAATACATATATGCTGTTCATCATTGAGGAGTTCCATGTGACCTTCAAAACCCAAGACCAGTATCACTGTTAGGTTAGGTTATGTTTGGCCAGGATAGGTAAGGTTAGGTTAGGTTAGCCTAATCTAACCTAACCTAACTAGCTACAATAACTTTGTACTTAGGAGACGGATTTTGAAGCGGTTTTCGACGCAGCTGGACCGCGTTTCGTGATCTGTCTCGTTGGTTGGTAGAACAAAAAATTCTATAATCACCTTTTTTTCACGTTTTTTCACTATAAATTCAAAATATTGTTCGCCACCTACCTCTAATTACTCCGTATTCCATTAGCCCGCGCGCAGATGCGTGTTTTCACACCTCACACGCGCGGCTACCTCGGAAAAACTAAAATTTTAGCTAGTTAGGTTAGGTTAGGTTAGTCTAACCTAACCTAACCTAACCTAACTTTTTTTTTTTATATTTTGTACAATTACTCAATCGCAACAATACATATATGCTGTTCATCATTGAGGAGTTCCATGTGACCTTCAAAACCCAAGACCAGTATCACTGTTAGGTTAGGTTATGTTTGGCCAGGATAGGTAAGGTTAGGTTAGGTTAGCCTAATCTAACCTAACCTAACTAGCTACAATAACTTTGTACTTAGGAGACGGATTTTGAAGCGGTTTTCGACGCAGCTGGACCGCGTTTCGTGATCTGTCTCGTTGGTTGGTAGAACAAAAAATTCTATAATCACCTTTTTTTCACGTTTTTTCACTATAAATTCAAAATATTGTTCGCCACCTACCTCTAATTACTCCGTATTCCATTAGCCCGCGCGCAGATGCGTGTTTTGACACCTCACACGCGCGGCTACCTCGGAAAAACTAAAATTTTAGCTAGTTAGGTTAGGTTAGGTTAGTCTAACCTAACCTAACCTAACCTAACTTTTTTTTTTTATATTTTGTACAATTACTCAATCGCAACAATACATATATGCTGTTCATCATTGAGGAGTTCCATGTGACCTTCAAAACCCAAGACCAGTATCACTGTTAGGTTAGGTTATGTTTGGCCAGGATAGGTAAGGTTAGGTTAGGTTAGCCTAATCTAACCTAACCTAACTAGCTACAATAACTTTGTACTTAGGAGACGGATTTTGAAGCGGTTTTCGACGCAGCTGGACCGCGTTTCGTGATCTGTCTCGTTGGTTGGTAGAACAAAAAATTCTATAATCACCTTTTTTTCACGTTTTTTCACTATAAATTCAAAATATTGTTCGCCACCTACCTCTAATTACTCCGTATTCCATTAGCCCGCGCGCAGATGCGTGTTTTCACACCTCACACGCGCGGCTACCTCGGAAAAACTAAAATTTTAGCTAGTTAGGTTAGGTTAGGTTAGTCTAACCTAACCTAACCTAACCTAACTTTTTTTTTTTATATTTTGTACAATTACTCAATCGCAACAATACATATATGCTGTTCATCATTGAGGAGTTCCATGTGACCTTCAAAACCCAAGACCAGTATCACTGTTAGGTTAGGTTATGTTTGGCCAGGATAGGTAAGGTTAGGTTAGGTTAGCCTAATCTAACCTAACCTAACTAGCTACAATAACTTTGTACTTAGGAGACGGATTTTGAAGCGGTTTTCGACGCAGCTGGACCGCGTTTCGTGATCTGTCTCGTTGGTTGGTAGAACAAAAAATTCTATAATCACCTTTTTTTCACGTTTTTTCACTATAAATTCAAAATATTGTTCGCCACCTACCTCTAATTACTCCGTATTCCATTAGCCCGCGCGCAGATGCGTGTTTTGACACCTCACACGCGCGGCTACCTCGGAAAAACTAAAATTTTAGCTAGTTAGGTTAGGTTAGGTTAGTCTAACCTAACCTAACCTAACCTAACTTTTTTTTTTTATATTTTGTACAATTACTCAATCGCAACAATACATATATGCTGTTCATCATTGAGGAGTTCCATGTGACCTTCAAAACCCAAGACCAGTATCACTGTTAGGTTAGGTTATGTTTGGCCAGGATAGGTAAGGTTAGGTTAGGTTAGCCTAATCTAACCTAACCTAACTAGCTACAATAACTTTGTACTTAGGAGACGGATTTTGAAGCGGTTTTCGACGCAGCTGGACCGCGTTTCGTGATCTGTCTCGTTGGTTGGTAGAACAAAAAATTCTATAATCACCTTTTTTTCACGTTTTTTCACTATAAATTCAAAATATTGTTCGCCACCTACCTCTAATTACTCCGTATTCCATTAGCCCGCGCGCAGATGCGTGTTTTCACACCTCACACGCGCGGCTACCTCGGAAAAACTAAAATTTTAGCTAGTTAGGTTAGGTTAGGTTAGTCTAACCTAACCTAACCTAACCTAACTTTTTTTTTTTATATTTTGTACAATTACTCAATCGCAACAATACATATATGCTGTTCATCATTGAGGAGTTCCATGTGACCTTCAAAACCCAAGACCAGTATCACTGTTAGGTTAGGTTATGTTTGGCCAGGATAGGTAAGGTTAGGTTAGGTTAGCCTAATCTAACCTAACCTAACTAGCTACAATAACTTTGTACTTAGGAGACGGATTTTGAAGCGGTTTTCGACGCAGCTGGACCGCGTTTCGTGATCTGTCTCGTTGGTTGGTAGAACAAAAAATTCTATAATCACCTTTTTTTCACGTTTTTTCACTATAAATTCAAAATATTGTTCGCCACCTACCTCTAATTACTCCGTATTCCATTAGCCCGCGCGCAGATGCGTGTTTTGACACCTCACACGCGCGGCTACCTCGGAAAAACTAAAATTTTAGCTAGTTAGGTTAGGTTAGGTTAGTCTAACCTAACCTAACCTAACCTAACTTTTTTTTTTTATATTTTGTACAATTACTCAATCGCAACAATACATATATGCTGTTCATCATTGAGGAGTTCCATGTGACCTTCAAAACCCAAGACCAGTATCACTGTTAGGTTAGGTTATGTTTGGCCAGGATAGGTAAGGTTAGGTTAGGTTAGCCTAATCTAACCTAACCTAACTAGCTACAATAACTTTGTACTTAGGAGACGGATTTTGAAGCGGTTTTCGACGCAGCTGGACCGCGTTTCGTGATCTGTCTCGTTGGTTGGTAGAACAAAAAATTCTATAATCACCTTTTTTTCACGTTTTTTCACTATAAATTCAAAATATTGTTCGCCACCTACCTCTAATTACTCCGTATTCCATTAGCCCGCGCGCAGATGCGTGTTTTCACACCTCACACGCGCGGCTACCTCGGAAAAACTAAAATTTTAGCTAGTTAGGTTAGGTTAGGTTAGTCTAACCTAACCTAACCTAACCTAACTTTTTTTTTTTATATTTTGTACAATTACTCAATCGCAACAATACATATATGCTGTTCATCATTGAGGAGTTCCATGTGACCTTCAAAACCCAAGACCAGTATCACTGTTAGGTTAGGTTATGTTTGGCCAGGATAGGTAAGGTTAGGTTAGGTTAGCCTAATCTAACCTAACCTAACTAGCTACAATAACTTTGTACTTAGGAGACGGATTTTGAAGCGGTTTTCGACGCAGCTGGACCGCGTTTCGTGATCTGTCTCGTTGGTTGGTAGAACAAAAAATTCTATAATCACCTTTTTTTCACGTTTTTTCACTATAAATTCAAAATATTGTTCGCCACCTACCTCTAATTACTCCGTATTCCATTAGCCCGCGCGCAGATGCGTGTTTTGACACCTCACACGCGCGGCTACCTCGGAAAAACTAAAATTTTAGCTAGTTAGGTTAGGTTAGGTTAGTCTAACCTAACCTAACCTAACCTAACTTTTTTTTTTTATATTTTGTACAATTACTCAATCGCAACAATACATATATGCTGTTCATCATTGAGGAGTTCCATGTGACCTTCAAAACCCAAGACCAGTATCACTGTTAGGTTAGGTTATGTTTGGCCAGGATAGGTAAGGTTAGGTTAGGTTAGCCTAATCTAACCTAACCTAACTAGCTACAATAACTTTGTACTTAGGAGACGGATTTTGAAGCGGTTTTCGACGCAGCTGGACCGCGTTTCGTGATCTGTCTCGTTGGTTGGTAGAACAAAAAATTCTATAATCACCTTTTTTTCACGTTTTTTCACTATAAATTCAAAATATTGTTCGCCACCTACCTCTAATTACTCCGTATTCCATTAGCCCGCGCGCAGATGCGTGTTTTCACACCTCACACGCGCGGCTACCTCGGAAAAACTAAAATTTTAGCTAGTTAGGTTAGGTTAGGTTAGTCTAACCTAACCTAACCTAACCTAACTTTTTTTTTTTATATTTTGTACAATTACTCAATCGCAACAATACATATATGCTGTTCATCATTGAGGAGTTCCATGTGACCTTCAAAACCCAAGACCAGTATCACTGTTAGGTTAGGTTATGTTTGGCCAGGATAGGTAAGGTTAGGTTAGGTTAGCCTAATCTAACCTAACCTAACTAGCTACAATAACTTTGTACTTAGGAGACGGATTTTGAAGCGGTTTTCGACGCAGCTGGACCGCGTTTCGTGATCTGTCTCGTTGGTTGGTAGAACAAAAAATTCTATAATCACCTTTTTTTCACGTTTTTTCACTATAAATTCAAAATATTGTTCGCCACCTACCTCTAATTACTCCGTATTCCATTAGCCCGCGCGCAGATGCGTGTTTTGACACCTCACACGCGCGGCTACCTCGGAAAAACTAAAATTTTAGCTAGTTAGGTTAGGTTAGGTTAGTCTAACCTAACCTAACCTAACCTAACTTTTTTTTTTTATATTTTGTACAATTACTCAATCGCAACAATACATATATGCTGTTCATCATTGAGGAGTTCCATGTGACCTTCAAAACCCAAGACCAGTATCACTGTTAGGTTAGGTTATGTTTGGCCAGGATAGGTAAGGTTAGGTTAGGTTAGCCTAATCTAACCTAACCTAACTAGCTACAATAACTTTGTACTTAGGAGACGGATTTTGAAGCGGTTTTCGACGCAGCTGGACCGCGTTTCGTGATCTGTCTCGTTGGTTGGTAGAACAAAAAATTCTATAATCACCTTTTTTTCACGTTTTTTCACTATAAATTCAAAATATTGTTCGCCACCTACCTCTAATTACTCCGTATTCCATTAGCCCGCGCGCAGATGCGTGTTTTCACACCTCACACGCGCGGCTACCTCGGAAAAACTAAAATTTTAGCTAGTTAGGTTAGGTTAGGTTAGTCTAACCTAACCTAACCTAACCTAACTTTTTTTTTTTATATTTTGTACAATTACTCAATCGCAACAATACATATATGCTGTTCATCATTGAGGAGTTCCATGTGACCTTCAAAACCCAAGACCAGTATCACTGTTAGGTTAGGTTATGTTTGGCCAGGATAGGTAAGGTTAGGTTAGGTTAGCCTAATCTAACCTAACCTAACTAGCTACAATAACTTTGTACTTAGGAGACGGATTTTGAAGCGGTTTTCGACGCAGCTGGACCGCGTTTCGTGATCTGTCTCGTTGGTTGGTAGAACAAAAAATTCTATAATCACCTTTTTTTCACGTTTTTTCACTATAAATTCAAAATATTGTTCGCCACCTACCTCTAATTACTCCGTATTCCATTAGCCCGCGCGCAGATGCGTGTTTTGACACCTCACACGCGCGGCTACCTCGGAAAAACTAAAATTTTAGCTAGTTAGGTTAGGTTAGGTTAGTCTAACCTAACCTAACCTAACCTAACTTTTTTTTTTTATATTTTGTACAATTACTCAATCGCAACAATACATATATGCTGTTCATCATTGAGGAGTTCCATGTGACCTTCAAAACCCAAGACCAGTATCACTGTTAGGTTAGGTTATGTTTGGCCAGGATAGGTAAGGTTAGGTTAGGTTAGCCTAATCTAACCTAACCTAACTAGCTACAATAACTTTGTACTTAGGAGACGGATTTTGAAGCGGTTTTCGACGCAGCTGGACCGCGTTTCGTGATCTGTCTCGTTGGTTGGTAGAACAAAAAATTCTATAATCACCTTTTTTTCACGTTTTTTCACTATAAATTCAAAATATTGTTCGCCACCTACCTCTAATTACTCCGTATTCCATTAGCCCGCGCGCAGATGCGTGTTTTGACACCTCACACGCGCGGCTACCTCGGAAAAACTAAAATTTTAGCTAGTTAGGTTAGGTTAGGTTAGTCTAACCTAACCTAACCTAACCTAACTTTTTTTTTTTATATTTTGTACAATTACTCAATCGCAACAATACATATATGCTGTTCATCATTGAGGAGTTCCATGTGACCTTCAAAACCCAAGACCAGTATCACTGTTAGGTTAGGTTATGTTTGGCCAGGATAGGTAAGGTTAGGTTAGGTTAGCCTAATCTAACCTAACCTAACTAGCTACAATAACTTTGTACTTAGGAGACGGATTTTGAAGCGGTTTTCGACGCAGCTGGACCGCGTTTCGTGATCTGTCTCGTTGGTTGGTAGAACAAAAAATTCTATAATCACCTTTTTTTCACGTTTTTTCACTATAAATTCAAAATATTGTTCGCCACCTACCTCTAATTACTCCGTATTCCATTAGCCCGCGCGCAGATGCGTGTTTTCACACCTCACACGCGCGGCTACCTCGGAAAAACTAAAATTTTAGCTAGTTAGGTTAGGTTAGGTTAGTCTAACCTAACCTAACCTAACCTAACTTTTTTTTTTTATATTTTGTACAATTACTCAATCGCAACAATACATATATGCTGTTCATCATTGAGGAGTTCCATGTGACCTTCAAAACCCAAGACCAGTATCACTGTTAGGTTAGGTTATGTTTGGCCAGGATAGGTAAGGTTAGGTTAGGTTAGCCTAATCTAACCTAACCTAACTAGCTACAATAACTTTGTACTTAGGAGACGGATTTTGAAGCGGTTTTCGACGCAGCTGGACCGCGTTTCGTGATCTGTCTCGTTGGTTGGTAGAACAAAAAATTCTATAATCACCTTTTTTTCACGTTTTTTCACTATAAATTCAAAATATTGTTCGCCACCTACCTCTAATTACTCCGTATTCCATTAGCCCGCGCGCAGATGCGTGTTTTGACACCTCACACGCGCGGCTACCTCGGAAAAACTAAAATTTTAGCTAGTTAGGTTAGGTTAGGTTAGTCTAACCTAACCTAACCTAACCTAACTTTTTTTTTTTATATTTTGTACAATTACTCAATCGCAACAATACATATATGCTGTTCATCATTGAGGAGTTCCATGTGACCTTCAAAACCCAAGACCAGTATCACTGTTAGGTTAGGTTATGTTTGGCCAGGATAGGTAAGGTTAGGTTAGGTTAGCCTAATCTAACCTAACCTAACTAGCTACAATAACTTTGTACTTAGGAGACGGATTTTGAAGCGGTTTTCGACGCAGCTGGACCGCGTTTCGTGATCTGTCTCGTTGGTTGGTAGAACAAAAAATTCTATAATCACCTTTTTTTCACGTTTTTTCACTATAAATTCAAAATATTGTTCGCCACCTACCTCTAATTACTCCGTATTCCATTAGCCCGCGCGCAGATGCGTGTTTTCACACCTCACACGCGCGGCTACCTCGGAAAAACTAAAATTTTAGCTAGTTAGGTTAGGTTAGGTTAGTCTAACCTAACCTAACCTAACCTAACTTTTTTTTTTTATATTTTGTACAATTACTCAATCGCAACAATACATATATGCTGTTCATCATTGAGGAGTTCCATGTGACCTTCAAAACCCAAGACCAGTATCACTGTTAGGTTAGGTTATGTTTGGCCAGGATAGGTAAGGTTAGGTTAGGTTAGCCTAATCTAACCTAACCTAACTAGCTACAATAACTTTGTACTTAGGAGACGGATTTTGAAGCGGTTTTCGACGCAGCTGGACCGCGTTTCGTGATCTGTCTCGTTGGTTGGTAGAACAAAAAATTCTATAATCACCTTTTTTTCACGTTTTTTCACTATAAATTCAAAATATTGTTCGCCACCTACCTCTAATTACTCCGTATTCCATTAGCCCGCGCGCAGATGCGTGTTTTGACACCTCACACGCGCGGCTACCTCGGAAAAACTAAAATTTTAGCTAGTTAGGTTAGGTTAGGTTAGTCTAACCTAACCTAACCTAACCTAACTTTTTTTTTTTATATTTTGTACAATTACTCAATCGCAACAATACATATATGCTGTTCATCATTGAGGAGTTCCATGTGACCTTCAAAACCCAAGACCAGTATCACTGTTAGGTTAGGTTATGTTTGGCCAGGATAGGTAAGGTTAGGTTAGGTTAGCCTAATCTAACCTAACCTAACTAGCTACAATAACTTTGTACTTAGGAGACGGATTTTGAAGCGGTTTTCGACGCAGCTGGACCGCGTTTCGTGATCTGTCTCGTTGGTTGGTAGAACAAAAAATTCTATAATCACCTTTTTTTCACGTTTTTTCACTATAAATTCAAAATATTGTTCGCCACCTACCTCTAATTACTCCGTATTCCATTAGCCCGCGCGCAGATGCGTGTTTTGACACCTCACACGCGCGGCTACCTCGGAAAAACTAAAATTTTAGCTAGTTAGGTTAGGTTAGGTTAGTCTAACCTAACCTAACCTAACCTAACTTTTTTTTTTTATATTTTGTACAATTACTCAATCGCAACAATACATATATGCTGTTCATCATTGAGGAGTTCCATGTGACCTTCAAAACCCAAGACCAGTATCACTGTTAGGTTAGGTTATGTTTGGCCAGGATAGGTAAGGTTAGGTTAGGTTAGCCTAATCTAACCTAACCTAACTAGCTACAATAACTTTGTACTTAGGAGACGGATTTTGAAGCGGTTTTCGACGCAGCTGGACCGCGTTTCGTGATCTGTCTCGTTGGTTGGTAGAACAAAAAATTCTATAATCACCTTTTTTTCACGTTTTTTCACTATAAATTCAAAATATTGTTCGCCACCTACCTCTAATTACTCCGTATTCCATTAGCCCGCGCGCAGATGCGTGTTTTGACACCTCACACGCGCGGCTACCTCGGAAAAACTAAAATTTTAGCTAGTTAGGTTAGGTTAGGTTAGTCTAACCTAACCTAACCTAACCTAACTTTTTTTTTTTATATTTTGTACAATTACTCAATCGCAACAATACATATATGCTGTTCATCATTGAGGAGTTCCATGTGACCTTCAAAACCCAAGACCAGTATCACTGTTAGGTTAGGTTATGTTTGGCCAGGATAGGTAAGGTTAGGTTAGGTTAGCCTAATCTAACCTAACCTAACTAGCTACAATAACTTTGTACTTAGGAGACGGATTTTGAAGCGGTTTTCGACGCAGCTGGACCGCGTTTCGTGATCTGTCTCGTTGGTTGGTAGAACAAAAAATTCTATAATCACCTTTTTTTCACGTTTTTTCACTATAAATTCAAAATATTGTTCGCCACCTACCTCTAATTACTCCGTATTCCATTAGCCCGCGCGCAGATGCGTGTTTTGACACCTCACACGCGCGGCTACCTCGGAAAAACTAAAATTTTAGCTAGTTAGGTTAGGTTAGGTTAGTCTAACCTAACCTAACCTAACCTAACTTTTTTTTTTTATATTTTGTACAATTACTCAATCGCAACAATACATATATGCTGTTCATCATTGAGGAGTTCCATGTGACCTTCAAAACCCAAGACCAGTATCACTGTTAGGTTAGGTTATGTTTGGCCAGGATAGGTAAGGTTAGGTTAGGTTAGCCTAATCTAACCTAACCTAACTAGCTACAATAACTTTGTACTTAGGAGACGGATTTTGAAGCGGTTTTCGACGCAGCTGGACCGCGTTTCGTGATCTGTCTCGTTGGTTGGTAGAACAAAAAATTCTATAATCACCTTTTTTTCACGTTTTTTCACTATAAATTCAAAATATTGTTCGCCACCTACCTCTAATTACTCCGTATTCCATTAGCCCGCGCGCAGATGCGTGTTTTGACACCTCACACGCGCGGCTACCTCGGAAAAACTAAAATTTTAGCTAGTTAGGTTAGGTTAGGTTAGTCTAACCTAACCTAACCTAACCTAACTTTTTTTTTTTATATTTTGTACAATTACTCAATCGCAACAATACATATATGCTGTTCATCATTGAGGAGTTCCATGTGACCTTCAAAACCCAAGACCAGTATCACTGTTAGGTTAGGTTATGTTTGGCCAGGATAGGTAAGGTTAGGTTAGGTTAGCCTAATCTAACCTAACCTAACTAGCTACAATAACTTTGTACTTAGGAGACGGATTTTGAAGCGGTTTTCGACGCAGCTGGACCGCGTTTCGTGATCTGTCTCGTTGGTTGGTAGAACAAAAAATTCTATAATCACCTTTTTTTCACGTTTTTTCACTATAAATTCAAAATATTGTTCGCCACCTACCTCTAATTACTCCGTATTCCATTAGCCCGCGCGCAGATGCGTGTTTTCACACCTCACACGCGCGGCTACCTCGGAAAAACTAAAATTTTAGCTAGTTAGGTTAGGTTAGGTTAGTCTAACCTAACCTAACCTAACCTAACTTTTTTTTTTTATATTTTGTACAATTACTCAATCGCAACAATACATATATGCTGTTCATCATTGAGGAGTTCCATGTGACCTTCAAAACCCAAGACCAGTATCACTGTTAGGTTAGGTTATGTTTGGCCAGGATAGGTAAGGTTAGGTTAGGTTAGCCTAATCTAACCTAACCTAACTAGCTACAATAACTTTGTACTTAGGAGACGGATTTTGAAGCGGTTTTCGACGCAGCTGGACCGCGTTTCGTGATCTGTCTCGTTGGTTGGTAGAACAAAAAATTCTATAATCACCTTTTTTTCACGTTTTTTCACTATAAATTCAAAATATTGTTCGCCACCTACCTCTAATTACTCCGTATTCCATTAGCCCGCGCGCAGATGCGTGTTTTGACACCTCACACGCGCGGCTACCTCGGAAAAACTAAAATTTTAGCTAGTTAGGTTAGGTTAGGTTAGTCTAACCTAACCTAACCTAACCTAACTTTTTTTTTTTATATTTTGTACAATTACTCAATCGCAACAATACATATATGCTGTTCATCATTGAGGAGTTCCATGTGACCTTCAAAACCCAAGACCAGTATCACTGTTAGGTTAGGTTATGTTTGGCCAGGATAGGTAAGGTTAGGTTAGGTTAGCCTAATCTAACCTAACCTAACTAGCTACAATAACTTTGTACTTAGGAGACGGATTTTGAAGCGGTTTTCGACGCAGCTGGACCGCGTTTCGTGATCTGTCTCGTTGGTTGGTAGAACAAAAAATTCTATAATCACCTTTTTTTCACGTTTTTTCACTATAAATTCAAAATATTGTTCGCCACCTACCTCTAATTACTCCGTATTCCATTAGCCCGCGCGCAGATGCGTGTTTTCACACCTCACACGCGCGGCTACCTCGGAAAAACTAAAATTTTAGCTAGTTAGGTTAGGTTAGGTTAGTCTAACCTAACCTAACCTAACCTAACTTTTTTTTTTTATATTTTGTACAATTACTCAATCGCAACAATACATATATGCTGTTCATCATTGAGGAGTTCCATGTGACCTTCAAAACCCAAGACCAGTATCACTGTTAGGTTAGGTTATGTTTGGCCAGGATAGGTAAGGTTAGGTTAGGTTAGCCTAATCTAACCTAACCTAACTAGCTACAATAACTTTGTACTTAGGAGACGGATTTTGAAGCGGTTTTCGACGCAGCTGGACCGCGTTTCGTGATCTGTCTCGTTGGTTGGTAGAACAAAAAATTCTATAATCACCTTTTTTTCACGTTTTTTCACTATAAATTCAAAATATTGTTCGCCACCTACCTCTAATTACTCCGTATTCCATTAGCCCGCGCGCAGATGCGTGTTTTCACACCTCACACGCGCGGCTACCTCGGAAAAACTAAAATTTTAGCTAGTTAGGTTAGGTTAGGTTAGTCTAACCTAACCTAACCTAACCTAACTTTTTTTTTTTATATTTTGTACAATTACTCAATCGCAACAATACATATATGCTGTTCATCATTGAGGAGTTCCATGTGACCTTCAAAACCCAAGACCAGTATCACTGTTAGGTTAGGTTATGTTTGGCCAGGATAGGTAAGGTTAGGTTAGGTTAGCCTAATCTAACCTAACCTAACTAGCTACAATAACTTTGTACTTAGGAGACGGATTTTGAAGCGGTTTTCGACGCAGCTGGACCGCGTTTCGTGATCTGTCTCGTTGGTTGGTAGAACAAAAAATTCTATAATCACCTTTTTTTCACGTTTTTTCACTATAAATTCAAAATATTGTTCGCCACCTACCTCTAATTACTCCGTATTCCATTAGCCCGCGCGCAGATGCGTGTTTTGACACCTCACACGCGCGGCTACCTCGGAAAAACTAAAATTTTAGCTAGTTAGGTTAGGTTAGGTTAGTCTAACCTAACCTAACCTAACCTAACTTTTTTTTTTTATATTTTGTACAATTACTCAATCGCAACAATACATATATGCTGTTCATCATTGAGGAGTTCCATGTGACCTTCAAAACCCAAGACCAGTATCACTGTTAGGTTAGGTTATGTTTGGCCAGGATAGGTAAGGTTAGGTTAGGTTAGCCTAATCTAACCTAACCTAACTAGCTACAATAACTTTGTACTTAGGAGACGGATTTTGAAGCGGTTTTCGACGCAGCTGGACCGCGTTTCGTGATCTGTCTCGTTGGTTGGTAGAACAAAAAATTCTATAATCACCTTTTTTTCACGTTTTTTCACTATAAATTCAAAATATTGTTCGCCACCTACCTCTAATTACTCCGTATTCCATTAGCCCGCGCGCAGATGCGTGTTTTCACACCTCACACGCGCGGCTACCTCGGAAAAACTAAAATTTTAGCTAGTTAGGTTAGGTTAGGTTAGTCTAACCTAACCTAACCTAACCTAACTTTTTTTTTTTATATTTTGTACAATTACTCAATCGCAACAATACATATATGCTGTTCATCATTGAGGAGTTCCATGTGACCTTCAAAACCCAAGACCAGTATCACTGTTAGGTTAGGTTATGTTTGGCCAGGATAGGTAAGGTTAGGTTAGGTTAGCCTAATCTAACCTAACCTAACTAGCTACAATAACTTTGTACTTAGGAGACGGATTTTGAAGCGGTTTTCGACGCAGCTGGACCGCGTTTCGTGATCTGTCTCGTTGGTTGGTAGAACAAAAAATTCTATAATCACCTTTTTTTCACGTTTTTTCACTATAAATTCAAAATATTGTTCGCCACCTACCTCTAATTACTCCGTATTCCATTAGCCCGCGCGCAGATGCGTGTTTTGACACCTCACACGCGCGGCTACCTCGGAAAAACTAAAATTTTAGCTAGTTAGGTTAGGTTAGGTTAGTCTAACCTAACCTAACCTAACCTAACTTTTTTTTTTTATATTTTGTACAATTACTCAATCGCAACAATACATATATGCTGTTCATCATTGAGGAGTTCCATGTGACCTTCAAAACCCAAGACCAGTATCACTGTTAGGTTAGGTTATGTTTGGCCAGGATAGGTAAGGTTAGGTTAGGTTAGCCTAATCTAACCTAACCTAACTAGCTACAATAACTTTGTACTTAGGAGACGGATTTTGAAGCGGTTTTCGACGCAGCTGGACCGCGTTTCGTGATCTGTCTCGTTGGTTGGTAGAACAAAAAATTCTATAATCACCTTTTTTTCACGTTTTTTCACTATAAATTCAAAATATTGTTCGCCACCTACCTCTAATTACTCCGTATTCCATTAGCCCGCGCGCAGATGCGTGTTTTCACACCTCACACGCGCGGCTACCTCGGAAAAACTAAAATTTTAGCTAGTTAGGTTAGGTTAGGTTAGTCTAACCTAACCTAACCTAACCTAACTTTTTTTTTTTATATTTTGTACAATTACTCAATCGCAACAATACATATATGCTGTTCATCATTGAGGAGTTCCATGTGACCTTCAAAACCCAAGACCAGTATCACTGTTAGGTTAGGTTATGTTTGGCCAGGATAGGTAAGGTTAGGTTAGGTTAGCCTAATCTAACCTAACCTAACTAGCTACAATAACTTTGTACTTAGGAGACGGATTTTGAAGCGGTTTTCGACGCAGCTGGACCGCGTTTCGTGATCTGTCTCGTTGGTTGGTAGAACAAAAAATTCTATAATCACCTTTTTTTCACGTTTTTTCACTATAAATTCAAAATATTGTTCGCCACCTACCTCTAATTACTCCGTATTCCATTAGCCCGCGCGCAGATGCGTGTTTTGACACCTCACACGCGCGGCTACCTCGGAAAAACTAAAATTTTAGCTAGTTAGGTTAGGTTAGGTTAGTCTAACCTAACCTAACCTAACCTAACTTTTTTTTTTTATATTTTGTACAATTACTCAATCGCAACAATACATATATGCTGTTCATCATTGAGGAGTTCCATGTGACCTTCAAAACCCAAGACCAGTATCACTGTTAGGTTAGGTTATGTTTGGCCAGGATAGGTAAGGTTAGGTTAGGTTAGCCTAATCTAACCTAACCTAACTAGCTACAATAACTTTGTACTTAGGAGACGGATTTTGAAGCGGTTTTCGACGCAGCTGGACCGCGTTTCGTGATCTGTCTCGTTGGTTGGTAGAACAAAAAATTCTATAATCACCTTTTTTTCACGTTTTTTCACTATAAATTCAAAATATTGTTCGCCACCTACCTCTAATTACTCCGTATTCCATTAGCCCGCGCGCAGATGCGTGTTTTCACACCTCACACGCGCGGCTACCTCGGAAAAACTAAAATTTTAGCTAGTTAGGTTAGGTTAGGTTAGTCTAACCTAACCTAACCTAACCTAACTTTTTTTTTTTATATTTTGTACAATTACTCAATCGCAACAATACATATATGCTGTTCATCATTGAGGAGTTCCATGTGACCTTCAAAACCCAAGACCAGTATCACTGTTAGGTTAGGTTATGTTTGGCCAGGATAGGTAAGGTTAGGTTAGGTTAGCCTAATCTAACCTAACCTAACTAGCTACAATAACTTTGTACTTAGGAGACGGATTTTGAAGCGGTTTTCGACGCAGCTGGACCGCGTTTCGTGATCTGTCTCGTTGGTTGGTAGAACAAAAAATTCTATAATCACCTTTTTTTCACGTTTTTTCACTATAAATTCAAAATATTGTTCGCCACCTACCTCTAATTACTCCGTATTCCATTAGCCCGCGCGCAGATGCGTGTTTTGACACCTCACACGCGCGGCTACCTCGGAAAAACTAAAATTTTAGCTAGTTAGGTTAGGTTAGGTTAGTCTAACCTAACCTAACCTAACCTAACTTTTTTTTTTTATATTTTGTACAATTACTCAATCGCAACAATACATATATGCTGTTCATCATTGAGGAGTTCCATGTGACCTTCAAAACCCAAGACCAGTATCACTGTTAGGTTAGGTTATGTTTGGCCAGGATAGGTAAGGTTAGGTTAGGTTAGCCTAATCTAACCTAACCTAACTAGCTACAATAACTTTGTACTTAGGAGACGGATTTTGAAGCGGTTTTCGACGCAGCTGGACCGCGTTTCGTGATCTGTCTCGTTGGTTGGTAGAACAAAAAATTCTATAATCACCTTTTTTTCACGTTTTTTCACTATAAATTCAAAATATTGTTCGCCACCTACCTCTAATTACTCCGTATTCCATTAGCCCGCGCGCAGATGCGTGTTTTCACACCTCACACGCGCGGCTACCTCGGAAAAACTAAAATTTTAGCTAGTTAGGTTAGGTTAGGTTAGTCTAACCTAACCTAACCTAACCTAACTTTTTTTTTTTATATTTTGTACAATTACTCAATCGCAACAATACATATATGCTGTTCATCATTGAGGAGTTCCATGTGACCTTCAAAACCCAAGACCAGTATCACTGTTAGGTTAGGTTATGTTTGGCCAGGATAGGTAAGGTTAGGTTAGGTTAGCCTAATCTAACCTAACCTAACTAGCTACAATAACTTTGTACTTAGGAGACGGATTTTGAAGCGGTTTTCGACGCAGCTGGACCGCGTTTCGTGATCTGTCTCGTTGGTTGGTAGAACAAAAAATTCTATAATCACCTTTTTTTCACGTTTTTTCACTATAAATTCAAAATATTGTTCGCCACCTACCTCTAATTACTCCGTATTCCATTAGCCCGCGCGCAGATGCGTGTTTTGACACCTCACACGCGCGGCTACCTCGGAAAAACTAAAATTTTAGCTAGTTAGGTTAGGTTAGGTTAGTCTAACCTAACCTAACCTAACCTAACTTTTTTTTTTTATATTTTGTACAATTACTCAATCGCAACAATACATATATGCTGTTCATCATTGAGGAGTTCCATGTGACCTTCAAAACCCAAGACCAGTATCACTGTTAGGTTAGGTTATGTTTGGCCAGGATAGGTAAGGTTAGGTTAGGTTAGCCTAATCTAACCTAACCTAACTAGCTACAATAACTTTGTACTTAGGAGACGGATTTTGAAGCGGTTTTCGACGCAGCTGGACCGCGTTTCGTGATCTGTCTCGTTGGTTGGTAGAACAAAAAATTCTATAATCACCTTTTTTTCACGTTTTTTCACTATAAATTCAAAATATTGTTCGCCACCTACCTCTAATTACTCCGTATTCCATTAGCCCGCGCGCAGATGCGTGTTTTCACACCTCACACGCGCGGCTACCTCGGAAAAACTAAAATTTTAGCTAGTTAGGTTAGGTTAGGTTAGTCTAACCTAACCTAACCTAACCTAACTTTTTTTTTTTATATTTTGTACAATTACTCAATCGCAACAATACATATATGCTGTTCATCATTGAGGAGTTCCATGTGACCTTCAAAACCCAAGACCAGTATCACTGTTAGGTTAGGTTATGTTTGGCCAGGATAGGTAAGGTTAGGTTAGGTTAGCCTAATCTAACCTAACCTAACTAGCTACAATAACTTTGTACTTAGGAGACGGATTTTGAAGCGGTTTTCGACGCAGCTGGACCGCGTTTCGTGATCTGTCTCGTTGGTTGGTAGAACAAAAAATTCTATAATCACCTTTTTTTCACGTTTTTTCACTATAAATTCAAAATATTGTTCGCCACCTACCTCTAATTACTCCGTATTCCATTAGCCCGCGCGCAGATGCGTGTTTTGACACCTCACACGCGCGGCTACCTCGGAAAAACTAAAATTTTAGCTAGTTAGGTTAGGTTAGGTTAGTCTAACCTAACCTAACCTAACCTAACTTTTTTTTTTTATATTTTGTACAATTACTCAATCGCAACAATACATATATGCTGTTCATCATTGAGGAGTTCCATGTGACCTTCAAAACCCAAGACCAGTATCACTGTTAGGTTAGGTTATGTTTGGCCAGGATAGGTAAGGTTAGGTTAGGTTAGCCTAATCTAACCTAACCTAACTAGCTACAATAACTTTGTACTTAGGAGACGGATTTTGAAGCGGTTTTCGACGCAGCTGGACCGCGTTTCGTGATCTGTCTCGTTGGTTGGTAGAACAAAAAATTCTATAATCACCTTTTTTTCACGTTTTTTCACTATAAATTCAAAATATTGTTCGCCACCTACCTCTAATTACTCCGTATTCCATTAGCCCGCGCGCAGATGCGTGTTTTCACACCTCACACGCGCGGCTACCTCGGAAAAACTAAAATTTTAGCTAGTTAGGTTAGGTTAGGTTAGTCTAACCTAACCTAACCTAACCTAACTTTTTTTTTTTATATTTTGTACAATTACTCAATCGCAACAATACATATATGCTGTTCATCATTGAGGAGTTCCATGTGACCTTCAAAACCCAAGACCAGTATCACTGTTAGGTTAGGTTATGTTTGGCCAGGATAGGTAAGGTTAGGTTAGGTTAGCCTAATCTAACCTAACCTAACTAGCTACAATAACTTTGTACTTAGGAGACGGATTTTGAAGCGGTTTTCGACGCAGCTGGACCGCGTTTCGTGATCTGTCTCGTTGGTTGGTAGAACAAAAAATTCTATAATCACCTTTTTTTCACGTTTTTTCACTATAAATTCAAAATATTGTTCGCCACCTACCTCTAATTACTCCGTATTCCATTAGCCCGCGCGCAGATGCGTGTTTTGACACCTCACACGCGCGGCTACCTCGGAAAAACTAAAATTTTAGCTAGTTAGGTTAGGTTAGGTTAGTCTAACCTAACCTAACCTAACCTAACTTTTTTTTTTTATATTTTGTACAATTACTCAATCGCAACAATACATATATGCTGTTCATCATTGAGGAGTTCCATGTGACCTTCAAAACCCAAGACCAGTATCACTGTTAGGTTAGGTTATGTTTGGCCAGGATAGGTAAGGTTAGGTTAGGTTAGCCTAATCTAACCTAACCTAACTAGCTACAATAACTTTGTACTTAGGAGACGGATTTTGAAGCGGTTTTCGACGCAGCTGGACCGCGTTTCGTGATCTGTCTCGTTGGTTGGTAGAACAAAAAATTCTATAATCACCTTTTTTTCACGTTTTTTCACTATAAATTCAAAATATTGTTCGCCACCTACCTCTAATTACTCCGTATTCCATTAGCCCGCGCGCAGATGCGTGTTTTGACACCTCACACGCGCGGCTAC
The DNA here is from genome assembly GCA_963680765.1 of Agrochola lychnidis. NCBI lineage: Eukaryota > Metazoa > Arthropoda > Insecta > Lepidoptera > Noctuidae > Agrochola > Agrochola lychnidis. The sequence goes on along the minus strand of OY796868.1, from coordinate 6,173,954 downwards.
CTCGGAAAAACTAAAATTTTAGCTAGTTAGGTTAGGTTAGGTTAGTCTAACCTAACCTAACCTAACCTAACTTTTTTTTTTTATATTTTGTACAATTACTCAATCGCAACAATACATATATGCTGTTCATCATTGAGGAGTTCCATGTGACCTTCAAAACCCAAGACCAGTATCACTGTTAGGTTAGGTTATGTTTGGCCAGGATAGGTAAGGTTAGGTTAGGTTAGCCTAATCTAACCTAACCTAACTAGCTACAATAACTTTGTACTTAGGAGACGGATTTTGAAGCGGTTTTCGACGCAGCTGGACCGCGTTTCGTGATCTGTCTCGTTGGTTGGTAGAACAAAAAATTCTATAATCACCTTTTTTTCACGTTTTTTCACTATAAATTCAAAATATTGTTCGCCACCTACCTCTAATTACTCCGTATTCCATTAGCCCGCGCGCAGATGCGTGTTTTGACACCTCACACGCGCGGCTACCTCGGAAAAACTAAAATTTTAGCTAGTTAGGTTAGGTTAGGTTAGTCTAACCTAACCTAACCTAACCTAACTTTTTTTTTTTATATTTTGTACAATTACTCAATCGCAACAATACATATATGCTGTTCATCATTGAGGAGTTCCATGTGACCTTCAAAACCCAAGACCAGTATCACTGTTAGGTTAGGTTATGTTTGGCCAGGATAGGTAAGGTTAGGTTAGGTTAGCCTAATCTAACCTAACCTAACTAGCTACAATAACTTTGTACTTAGGAGACGGATTTTGAAGCGGTTTTCGACGCAGCTGGACCGCGTTTCGTGATCTGTCTCGTTGGTTGGTAGAACAAAAAATTCTATAATCACCTTTTTTTCACGTTTTTTCACTATAAATTCAAAATATTGTTCGCCACCTACCTCTAATTACTCCGTATTCCATTAGCCCGCGCGCAGATGCGTGTTTTGACACCTCACACGCGCGGCTACCTCGGAAAAACTAAAATTTTAGCTAGTTAGGTTAGGTTAGGTTAGTCTAACCTAACCTAACCTAACCTAACTTTTTTTTTTTATATTTTGTACAATTACTCAATCGCAACAATACATATATGCTGTTCATCATTGAGGAGTTCCATGTGACCTTCAAAACCCAAGACCAGTATCACTGTTAGGTTAGGTTATGTTTGGCCAGGATAGGTAAGGTTAGGTTAGGTTAGCCTAATCTAACCTAACCTAACTAGCTACAATAACTTTGTACTTAGGAGACGGATTTTGAAGCGGTTTTCGACGCAGCTGGACCGCGTTTCGTGATCTGTCTCGTTGGTTGGTAGAACAAAAAATTCTATAATCACCTTTTTTTCACGTTTTTTCACTATAAATTCAAAATATTGTTCGCCACCTACCTCTAATTACTCCGTATTCCATTAGCCCGCGCGCAGATGCGTGTTTTGACACCTCACACGCGCGGCTACCTCGGAAAAACTAAAATTTTAGCTAGTTAGGTTAGGTTAGGTTAGTCTAACCTAACCTAACCTAACCTAACTTTTTTTTTTTATATTTTGTACAATTACTCAATCGCAACAATACATATATGCTGTTCATCATTGAGGAGTTCCATGTGACCTTCAAAACCCAAGACCAGTATCACTGTTAGGTTAGGTTATGTTTGGCCAGGATAGGTAAGGTTAGGTTAGGTTAGCCTAATCTAACCTAACCTAACTAGCTACAATAACTTTGTACTTAGGAGACGGATTTTGAAGCGGTTTTCGACGCAGCTGGACCGCGTTTCGTGATCTGTCTCGTTGGTTGGTAGAACAAAAAATTCTATAATCACCTTTTTTTCACGTTTTTTCACTATAAATTCAAAATATTGTTCGCCACCTACCTCTAATTACTCCGTATTCCATTAGCCCGCGCGCAGATGCGTGTTTTGACACCTCACACGCGCGGCTACCTCGGAAAAACTAAAATTTTAGCTAGTTAGGTTAGGTTAGGTTAGTCTAACCTAACCTAACCTAACCTAACTTTTTTTTTTTATATTTTGTACAATTACTCAATCGCAACAATACATATATGCTGTTCATCATTGAGGAGTTCCATGTGACCTTCAAAACCCAAGACCAGTATCACTGTTAGGTTAGGTTATGTTTGGCCAGGATAGGTAAGGTTAGGTTAGGTTAGCCTAATCTAACCTAACCTAACTAGCTACAATAACTTTGTACTTAGGAGACGGATTTTGAAGCGGTTTTCGACGCAGCTGGACCGCGTTTCGTGATCTGTCTCGTTGGTTGGTAGAACAAAAAATTCTATAATCACCTTTTTTTCACGTTTTTTCACTATAAATTCAAAATATTGTTCGCCACCTACCTCTAATTACTCCGTATTCCATTAGCCCGCGCGCAGATGCGTGTTTTCACACCTCACACGCGCGGCTACCTCGGAAAAACTAAAATTTTAGCTAGTTAGGTTAGGTTAGGTTAGTCTAACCTAACCTAACCTAACCTAACTTTTTTTTTTTATATTTTGTACAATTACTCAATCGCAACAATACATATATGCTGTTCATCATTGAGGAGTTCCATGTGACCTTCAAAACCCAAGACCAGTATCACTGTTAGGTTAGGTTATGTTTGGCCAGGATAGGTAAGGTTAGGTTAGGTTAGCCTAATCTAACCTAACCTAACTAGCTACAATAACTTTGTACTTAGGAGACGGATTTTGAAGCGGTTTTCGACGCAGCTGGACCGCGTTTCGTGATCTGTCTCGTTGGTTGGTAGAACAAAAAATTCTATAATCACCTTTTTTTCACGTTTTTTCACTATAAATTCAAAATATTGTTCGCCACCTACCTCTAATTACTCCGTATTCCATTAGCCCGCGCGCAGATGCGTGTTTTCACACCTCACACGCGCGGCTACCTCGGAAAAACTAAAATTTTAGCTAGTTAGGTTAGGTTAGGTTAGTCTAACCTAACCTAACCTAACTTTTTTTTTTTATATTTTGTACAATTACTCAATCGCAACAATACATATATGCTGTTCATCATTGAGGAGTTCCATGTGACCTTCAAAACCCAAGACCAGTATCACTGTTAGGTTAGGTTATGTTTGGCCAGGATAGGTAAGGTTAGGTTAGGTTAGCCTAATCTAACCTAACCTAACTAGCTACAATAACTTTGTACTTAGGAGACGGATTTTGAAGCGGTTTTCGACGCAGCTGGACCGCGTTTCGTGATCTGTCTCGTTGGTTGGTAGAACAAAAAATTCTATAATCACCTTTTTTTCACGTTTTTTCACTATAAATTCAAAATATTGTTCGCCACCTACCTCTAATTACTCCGTATTCCATTAGCCCGCGCGCAGATGCGTGTTTTGACACCTCACACGCGCGGCTACCTCGGAAAAACTAAAATTTTAGCTAGTTAGGTTAGGTTAGGTTAGTCTAACCTAACCTAACCTAACCTAACTTTTTTTTTTTATATTTTGTACAATTACTCAATCGCAACAATACATATATGCTGTTCATCATTGAGGAGTTCCATGTGACCTTCAAAACCCAAGACCAGTATCACTGTTAGGTTAGGTTATGTTTGGCCAGGATAGGTAAGGTTAGGTTAGGTTAGCCTAATCTAACCTAACCTAACTAGCTACAATAACTTTGTACTTAGGAGACGGATTTTGAAGCGGTTTTCGACGCAGCTGGACCGCGTTTCGTGATCTGTCTCGTTGGTTGGTAGAACAAAAAATTCTATAATCACCTTTTTTTCACGTTTTTTCACTATAAATTCAAAATATTGTTCGCCACCTACCTCTAATTACTCCGTATTCCATTAGCCCGCGCGCAGATGCGTGTTTTGACACCTCACACGCGCGGCTACCTCGGAAAAACTAAAATTTTAGCTAGTTAGGTTAGGTTAGGTTAGTCTAACCTAACCTAACCTAACCTAACTTTTTTTTTTTATATTTTGTACAATTACTCAATCGCAACAATACATATATGCTGTTCATCATTGAGGAGTTCCATGTGACCTTCAAAACCCAAGACCAGTATCACTGTTAGGTTAGGTTATGTTTGGCCAGGATAGGTAAGGTTAGGTTAGGTTAGCCTAATCTAACCTAACCTAACTAGCTACAATAACTTTGTACTTAGGAGACGGATTTTGAAGCGGTTTTCGACGCAGCTGGACCGCGTTTCGTGATCTGTCTCGTTGGTTGGTAGAACAAAAAATTCTATAATCACCTTTTTTTCACGTTTTTTCACTATAAATTCAAAATATTGTTCGCCACCTACCTCTAATTACTCCGTATTCCATTAGCCCGCGCGCAGATGCGTGTTTTGACACCTCACACGCGCGGCTACCTCGGAAAAACTAAAATTTTAGCTAGTTAGGTTAGGTTAGGTTAGTCTAACCTAACCTAACCTAACCTAACTTTTTTTTTTTATATTTTGTACAATTACTCAATCGCAACAATACATATATGCTGTTCATCATTGAGGAGTTCCATGTGACCTTCAAAACCCAAGACCAGTATCACTGTTAGGTTAGGTTATGTTTGGCCAGGATAGGTAAGGTTAGGTTAGGTTAGCCTAATCTAACCTAACCTAACTAGCTACAATAACTTTGTACTTAGGAGACGGATTTTGAAGCGGTTTTCGACGCAGCTGGACCGCGTTTCGTGATCTGTCTCGTTGGTTGGTAGAACAAAAAATTCTATAATCACCTTTTTTTCACGTTTTTTCACTATAAATTCAAAATATTGTTCGCCACCTACCTCTAATTACTCCGTATTCCATTAGCCCGCGCGCAGATGCGTGTTTTGACACCTCACACGCGCGGCTACCTCGGAAAAACTAAAATTTTAGCTAGTTAGGTTAGGTTAGGTTAGTCTAACCTAACCTAACCTAACCTAACTTTTTTTTTTTATATTTTGTACAATTACTCAATCGCAACAATACATATATGCTGTTCATCATTGAGGAGTTCCATGTGACCTTCAAAACCCAAGACCAGTATCACTGTTAGGTTAGGTTATGTTTGGCCAGGATAGGTAAGGTTAGGTTAGGTTAGCCTAATCTAACCTAACCTAACTAGCTACAATAACTTTGTACTTAGGAGACGGATTTTGAAGCGGTTTTCGACGCAGCTGGACCGCGTTTCGTGATCTGTCTCGTTGGTTGGTAGAACAAAAAATTCTATAATCACCTTTTTTTCACGTTTTTTCACTATAAATTCAAAATATTGTTCGCCACCTACCTCTAATTACTCCGTATTCCATTAGCCCGCGCGCAGATGCGTGTTTTGACACCTCACACGCGCGGCTACCTCGGAAAAACTAAAATTTTAGCTAGTTAGGTTAGGTTAGGTTAGTCTAACCTAACCTAACCTAACCTAACTTTTTTTTTTTATATTTTGTACAATTACTCAATCGCAACAATACATATATGCTGTTCATCATTGAGGAGTTCCATGTGACCTTCAAAACCCAAGACCAGTATCACTGTTAGGTTAGGTTATGTTTGGCCAGGATAGGTAAGGTTAGGTTAGGTTAGCCTAATCTAACCTAACCTAACTAGCTACAATAACTTTGTACTTAGGAGACGGATTTTGAAGCGGTTTTCGACGCAGCTGGACCGCGTTTCGTGATCTGTCTCGTTGGTTGGTAGAACAAAAAATTCTATAATCACCTTTTTTTCACGTTTTTTCACTATAAATTCAAAATATTGTTCGCCACCTACCTCTAATTACTCCGTATTCCATTAGCCCGCGCGCAGATGCGTGTTTTCACACCTCACACGCGCGGCTACCTCGGAAAAACTAAAATTTTAGCTAGTTAGGTTAGGTTAGGTTAGTCTAACCTAACCTAACCTAACCTAACTTTTTTTTTTTATATTTTGTACAATTACTCAATCGCAACAATACATATATGCTGTTCATCATTGAGGAGTTCCATGTGACCTTCAAAACCCAAGACCAGTATCACTGTTAGGTTAGGTTATGTTTGGCCAGGATAGGTAAGGTTAGGTTAGGTTAGCCTAATCTAACCTAACCTAACTAGCTACAATAACTTTGTACTTAGGAGACGGATTTTGAAGCGGTTTTCGACGCAGCTGGACCGCGTTTCGTGATCTGTCTCGTTGGTTGGTAGAACAAAAAATTCTATAATCACCTTTTTTTCACGTTTTTTCACTATAAATTCAAAATATTGTTCGCCACCTACCTCTAATTACTCCGTATTCCATTAGCCCGCGCGCAGATGCGTGTTTTGACACCTCACACGCGCGGCTACCTCGGAAAAACTAAAATTTTAGCTAGTTAGGTTAGGTTAGGTTAGTCTAACCTAACCTAACCTAACCTAACCTAACTTTTTTTTTTTATATTTTGTACAATTACTCAATCGCAACAATACATATATGCTGTTCATCATTGAGGAGTTCCATGTGACCTTCAAAACCCAAGACCAGTATCACTGTTAGGTTAGGTTATGTTTGGCCAGGATAGGTAAGGTTAGGTTAGGTTAGCCTAATCTAACCTAACCTAACTAGCTACAATAACTTTGTACTTAGGAGACGGATTTTGAAGCGGTTTTCGACGCAGCTGGACCGCGTTTCGTGATCTGTCTCGTTGGTTGGTAGAACAAAAAATTCTATAATCACCTTTTTTTCACGTTTTTTCACTATAAATTCAAAATATTGTTCGCCACCTACCTCTAATTACTCCGTATTCCATTAGCCCGCGCGCAGATGCGTGTTTTGACACCTCACACGCGCGGCTACCTCGGAAAAACTAAAATTTTAGCTAGTTAGGTTAGGTTAGGTTAGTCTAACCTAACCTAACCTAACCTAACTTTTTTTTTTTATATTTTGTACAATTACTCAATCGCAACAATACATATATGCTGTTCATCATTGAGGAGTTCCATGTGACCTTCAAAACCCAAGACCAGTATCACTGTTAGGTTAGGTTATGTTTGGCCAGGATAGGTAAGGTTAGGTTAGGTTAGCCTAATCTAACCTAACCTAACTAGCTACAATAACTTTGTACTTAGGAGACGGATTTTGAAGCGGTTTTCGACGCAGCTGGACCGCGTTTCGTGATCTGTCTCGTTGGTTGGTAGAACAAAAAATTCTATAATCACCTTTTTTTCACGTTTTTTCACTATAAATTCAAAATATTGTTCGCCACCTACCTCTAATTACTCCGTATTCCATTAGCCCGCGCGCAGATGCGTGTTTTGACACCTCACACGCGCGGCTACCTCGGAAAAACTAAATTTTATTTGCCCTCCCACCCACCCTATAGTGGCAGGGTAGTAAAACGTGACGACATTTGCAAAAATTTTAATTCTGATTTTAGTTTACCCTGATGCTTTAAAAGCTGTTTTTTAGTAACAAGCACATCAAAACACCCATCCATTTACTATTACAGACATAACTTCACAACAAAATGTTTTTTTTTTTTTAAATGTCTCTGGTTCATACTCCCTCCCGCTCTGTTCTCCCACCACGCCCGATCAAAGTTCCGCCCCTCCCCGCTGACTCTTCAGAGGTAACCAGTATTGAATCATGCATCGCCGTCATAACTAGACTTGCTGAATGCATCAAAACCTCAGTATATGAGAACAAAAGCGTCACTACAGGAAATAAAAAGACGATCGCCCTTGCCTCGGACGAAATACGTTTCGTTATATCAAAGCTCCCCAACTTCGCTCGCTCTCCTCGCGATGAAATGGGCGAGGAAGGCCAACCACCATCGTATATTGGCGACCTCAAAAACGAAATCACGAGCCTTAAGACAGACGTCCAATCTATTAAAAACCTCGTCAAAGCCGACGATGGCGACGCGACGGTGCGCTCGGAAAGGGTATTGTGACTTGCGTGCGAGAGGAGCTGAGCAAGCACCTCACTACCATCACGAGTACACCAGCACCTCCAGTAATACCGACTTACGCGCAGACTGCTAGTGCGCCTGCATCTCGGCGCCCAATAAAAGAGATCCCACCGAACAGACCTGCCCTCATATTCTCGGCTAAATGCGACACACAAACGCGCCAGGAAGTTGTGGAGTCCTTTAGGAACAGTGTCAATTTCCGCACCACCACCTATGCACCCACAAAAAATCAGTCCATGTCCAACAACAAACTAAGGGTCGAGTTCGAAACGGAAAAACAGCGCGACGAGATCCTCAAGAAACGAAACTTCTCCAGAGCTTACCGCTGAACCGGCAAGAAAACTGCAACCTATGCTCATTCTCAAGGGAATCTCAACAGACACGCCATCGGAGGAGTTAATCGATATCATTCGCGGCCAGAACGAAGAGCTATCGCCTCTCATTGAGAAGAATGACGATCTGCGACTCGCCTTCAAAAGGAATAACAGGAACTCAAAACTTTACAACGCCATCCTAATCGCTCACCCCACTGTATGGCGTAAAATAGTGGATATGGGAAGAGTTTGCGTCGACCACCAACGCGTCCATTCCGAAGGCTTCTCGCCATTCATCCAGTGCAACAAGTGTCTGCAGTTCGGGCACATCAAAACAAAATGCACAGCGAAACAATTTCCTTGCGCCTACTGCTCTGAAGAAGGCCATAACATCGAAAGCTGCCCGCTTCGAGAGAAGAAAGGCACGCCTAAATGCTTCAACTGTCACCAGCACAATACAAAATTCAGTACCAGCTATAACGTCGGGCACAAGGCCACCGCAAATAATTGTCCTAGAGTGAAATCACTTAAATTAAAAATTACCTGCCGCACTGATTATGGATAAGTCACTCATAAAAATAGTACAGTGTAACATTGATCGCTCAAAAAATAGTTTCCATGAATTTTTATCGTACTTTTATAACGGCCAATATGATATCGCCTTGTTATCCGAACCCTATATATAGGATCTGGCAAGGAGGTCAAGCCTATATCGGGTATCGATATCTTTCAATACTCGAACGGATGTAATGTTAATGCATGCATTCTCGCCAAACACGGGTGTGGTGTGGTGTTGGGGGAGTCAGGAATGTCCTCAGCTAACTTGAGCGTAATTCAGCTGCAAACCGACCACCAGAAATGGTACCTGGCCTCTGCTTACGTAGAGCCAAGAGATGACACCTCCTGCACGCTTGAAGCAAAAGACTGCTTCCTCAAGGCCACATCGCATCACAGGTGCATCCTAGGGGGAGATTTCAATGGCTGGCACCCTGCATGGGGGAGCGTTAAATCAAACCCCAGAGGAATCAGCCTTCTGGAACTCGCCTACTCCAATGACATGTACATTTGCAACACCGGAACCACCCCGACTTTCGAGACAGTAACGCACGGGCGCGACCGATCGTCTATCATTGATGTAACGCTGGCGTCCGCTTCAGTGTACGACTCGGTACGTGATTGGAGGGTCAATCTGGACTGCTGCACGTCATCGCAGCACAATGATATCGATTTTTGCATCGCCACCCGCAGACCCATATCAAAAGGAAATAACAATAACTCCACATTCTTATTCAATACCAAAGGAGCAGACTGGGCAGCCTTTAAGGATGCTGTGCTGCACAGAATGACGGTCTCAGACGTGCTTGATAGGGATGTGCCCAACCTCGATGTCGATCAGCTTGAGCACCTCGCACGACAGTTGCAGTGAAACCATGCCCACTAAAGGACAGAACCGCAAGTACAAAGCTCCATGGTGGACCGAGAGTCTTGAAACCCAAAAAACAGACATCATTAATCTCCATAGACGTATCCACACCGCGAAACGGCAAGGTTTACCACTCGAAGCCCTTCTGGAAGAGAGCCAGAACAAGAAAGCGGCCTACTCGGAAGAACTCAAAAAAGAATCGACCAAAAACTTCCGTAAGTTCTGCGAACTACAGCAGAAAGAGAACGTTTGGTCGCTGACCAACCGACTTCTCAAGGAGACTGCGCCTAGAAGACTACCCATTACCCTCAAAGTAGGAGGCAAATTCACCACCGATGGAGAGGAGACAGCCACCGCCCTCCTGAACCACTTCTACCCTGACGATACCTGTGACAATATGCCAACACAAGCAGAACTCCGTCGCCAATACCATAGCCCTACGACCAACACGGTAGACGACCACCCATTCACCGAAGAAGAGGTTCTGGAGCAACTAAAACAGATAAGCCCCAGTAAAGCCCCTGGCCTTGACAATCTCACCTCCGATATTTGCCTTCAATTTGCAGCACATTACCCGAGCTTAATAACCGACATCATGAACAGATGCCTTGCTCTACAGCATTTCCCCCGAATATGGAAGGAGGCCTATGTCAAAATCATTCCCAAACCGGGAAAGGATGATCCAACAGATCTCAAATCCTTCCGCCCCATAGGTCTAATTCCAGTGTTCGGAAAACTCCTGGAGAAGCTGTTCATTAAAAGGGTAGCCCACCATGCTGAGGTGGGAAACAAACTGAACCCTCAACAATTCGGCTTCCGTCTACAAAAAAATACCACCCAAGCTATCCATACAGCTCTAAACCATGTACACCACGCCAAACAAAACCACAAACTTGCCATAGCAATATCTCTAGACATAAGAGCCGCATTTGATAACGCTTGGTGGCCTGCCCTCTTCCATCGTCTAAAACATATTGGAGCGCCGCAAAACATCTATGGGCTAATTAAAAATTACGTGCAAGATAGAACCGCTACGCTGGATCACGCAGGAGTCCGAGTGCGCAAAACCCTGACAAAGGGCTGCATCCAAGGTTCCGCGTGTGGTCCAGTCTTATGGAACCTGATCCTTGACGAGCTCCTGGACAACTGCCATCGGGCTGCCATATACAAGCCTTCGCAGATGACGTCCTGCTGATAGTTACGGCGGATAAACCCGAAACAGTGGAGCAACTCACCAACAACATTCTCGCCAACATCAGCGAATGGGGCAACGAGGAGCGAATCCGGAATGGGGAATTTCGTCGTGTGCCGTGCGATGGCTCACGGAGCGGGCTCATCGGACGGTACGTGATGTGTGATTCGGTCCTCGAAATTTTGACTCTGACCTTGCGAGTCCACCAACTAAGCAAGCGAAGACTCAGGCAACTGCAAAACATAACGTGCCAAAACCAGAGATGTTGGCCAAGACAATGCAGACCCAACCAACGGCGGAACTGAATACCTGCATTAAAGACAGTATTAGGACAATAGGCGATAAAGAAGTTGGCGTCCGACAAGTGCATGCACTTAGGTTGGACGACAGTAAGGGTTCATATTTTAGAGGCGCGTCGTATGATGTGCTTCCGTTGCCTCGAGCCCGGGCACGTCCACCGCCATTGCACTGGTGCGGTTGATCGGAGCACCCAGTGCTATGCTTGTGGGGGAGATCACAAAGCGAGAGAGTGCACGTCGAAGACAATGCGGTGTCCGTTGTGTGCTGATCATGGTCTTCCAGCGGATCATGGCCTGGGGGGTAAGAAATGCGCTCCGCGCAAGAAACAGGCCTCGCTTGCCCCCGCCACATCGCAAGGGTTGGCGCAGGCACCACTGGGTTCAGGCCCTGCGGAGGAAATGGACACCTCGCCTTCCCAGCCCTGAAAGTATTCCAGTGCAATCTGGACCACTGCCGCAACGCGCAGAACCTTTTTCTGCAGACAATTGCGGAGTGGTCGGTTGCCTTGGCAGTGGTAGCGGAGCCTTATGGACTCCGAGATCATCCTCGCTGGTTCCGGGACACAGTGGACTCTGTCGCTGTTTACTGGGCTGGTGGAATCGGTGGGCCTCACTGCTCCCTACTAGATAGGGGGCAAGGATTTGTTGCAGTAGAATGGGGACCTTTGGCCGTAGTGGGCTGCTACGTGTCTCCCAACATTTCCCTCGTCGAATTCGAGGAATATCTGGATGGGGTTACGTAATGCATTCGGTGCAAATGTTCACCCCGTCCGGTGCTCGTCTTGGGTGATTTTAATGCTCACTCCAGAGCTTGGGGGAGTACCCAGGACAGACCGAGGGGACACACAGTACAAGACTGGGCGGTGTCGCTTGACCTCTGTCTTCTAAATCAGGGGTCCGTTTCTACATGCGTTCGGTGGCAGGGGGAATCAATTGTGGATCTCTCATGGGCAACTCCTTCGGTTGCCCGCATGGTGTCGGAATGGAGAGTGGTGGAGGAGATAGTTACACTTTCGGACCATCGCCATATCGTTTTTAAAGTTACACTCCGCCCTTTGGACGGCCTGAGTCGTACAAATTCTAACCCACCGGCGTGGCGGCGCGGCGTTGGGCCCTCAAGCGGCTCAATCGAGATATGCTCGTCGCAGCTGCTAACGTTGCGGCATGGCCGGAGGATAGTCATGGTTCCCAGGGAATGCCACCCGATCCGGAGGCAGAGGCGGTCTGGTTCCGGGATAAGATGGCGTTAATTTGCGACGCTTCCATGCCACGGGTCAGGTGCGCCCAGCGTCCTGGTGCGGTTTACTGGTGGTCGGAAGATATCGCGCAGTTGCGTGTTTTCTGTCTTAAATCCCGACGCCAGTTTCAGCGCACCAGACGCAGACGACAGCCAAGAGCTACGGAGGAGGAAATAAACAGTGCCTATAGAGTGTACCGGGAGGCGACAATGGATCTCCAACACGCCATCGCGGATGCCAGGTCAAGATCCTGGCGAGAGCTTCTCGACGGGCTGGACAGGGATCCATGGGGAAGACCTTATAAGTTGGTCATGGCCAAATTACGTCCATGGGTGCCCCCTATCACAGAAACCATGGACTTGGGTCTACTGGAGAGAGTTACTAACACGCTCTTTCCAGTAGTTAGAGACAGTCCTTCGCCACTCTTGGTTTCTTCAGATTGGTCTGACGATTTGGGGGTCGGTTGTTCAACAGCTGCCTCAGTGGGAGCGTATTCCCCTCCAGTTGGAAAGAAGCCGGACTGGTCTTGTTGAGGAAGGAAGGCTGGGACTCAGAATCACCCTCTGCATATCGTCCCATTTGCCTGCTCGACGAGGTTTCCAAACTATTCGAAAGAATAATTGCCGAAAGGCTCGTCGGACATCTATCACATGTTGGTCCCGATCTCGCCGATTGCCAGTATGGCTTTCGGCAGCAGCGATCTACTGTGGATGCGATCCTACGCGTCCGCTCGCTCTCGGAACAGGTGGTGTCTCGGGGTGGGATAGTACTAGCGGTAAGTTTGGATATCGTCAACGCCTTTAACTCTCTGCCCTGGGATGCGATTAGGGGGGCACTTATACATCACAGAGTGCCTCTTTATCTACAGTGCATCGTCGGGGCCTACCTTCGCGACCGGCACATTCGTTATGTGGGTCGGGACGGTAGAGTTCATCGCAGGGAGATTACGTGTGGGGTTCCGCAGGGGTCACTTTTAAGTCATTTCTTGTGGAATCTCGCTTACGATGTGGTCCTGCATGTCGACCTCCCCGTTGGTGTTAATGTCGTTTGTTACGCGGATGACACCCTGGTGTTAGCAGGTGGCGACACCTTTGCAGAGACCATCCAGCTTGCCGAGCTCGGAGTGACAAAAGTCGTGGCGACGATCCGCGGGCTGCGCTTATAAAGATAGCACCTCAAAAAACCGAGGCGCTCTGGTTCCACAAACTACCGTGGAGCAGAGAACCACCCAGCTTGTTGGTCAGAGTTGGAAATGCGCAAGTCCAGGTGGGTCGATACATTAAGTATCTCGGCCTTACCCTGGACGGTCGGTGGGGCTTCGAAGAGCACTTCGAGCGCCTGGTTCCCCGCGTCGGGAAAGCAGTGGGTGCTTTACACAGACTGTTGCCCAATTTCGGTGGACCTCGAGAAGAAGTTCGTCGCCTCTACGCAGGTGTCGTGCGATCGATGATCCTTTATGGGGCACCTGTTTGGTCAAATAGGCTATCAGGCGTCCGACGCTGCAGGACTAAAATCAACAGCCTGCAGTGAAAAATGGCTATTCGTATCGCACGAGGATACCGAACTGTATCCTTTGAGGCAGCGACTCTCTTGGCACGCTTTCCGCCGCTGGACATCTTGGCGGATACAGACGCGAGGGTTTATAATCGAATCCGTGTCATCCGCCAAAGTGGCAGTGGCGTGCCAGGAATCGCTGTTGCACGGATGAGGCGGCAGGAACGGCGACACGCGCACGAGCGGTGGCGTGAACGGCTGCAACAGCCGCAATATTCGCGTAAGCGCGTTGTCGAAGCCGTCCTACCGCACTTCGAAGCATGGCTGAAAAGAAAGGAGCGCATCTCTTATAGGCTCACTCAGTACTCACCGAAGCAACCGTGCTTCGGTGAGTACTTGAACAAGATTGGGCGAGAGGCCACGGCAAATTGCCATCATTGCGGAGGTGGCTTAGATTCTGCGCAGCACACGCTTGAAGAGTGCCCTGCGTGGGCTGCTGAAAGACGGGTCCTGGTCGCCAGGATCGGGCGAGATTTGTCTCTACCAGCAGTAGTTGAGTCTATGCTGGCGGCGTCGGAGAACTGGCGAGAAATGGCCTCCATCTGTGAGACCGTGATGGTTCAGAAGGAGGCTGCCGAGCGGGAGAAGGCGTCGGGGAGGCAACCGTCTCGTCGCCTAACACGCCGAAACCCCGTCTGCAATCTTTAGGGAAGGCGGGAATTAGGGATCACGGGCGCTTAGAGTGGGGACTCTGTCCGCCCACTAAGTGACCTCAGGGTAAACGGTGCACAGTGGTCACGTGCTGCTTTGCACACTTATACAGTTAGGTTTTGGGGAGATTCCTTAACAGTCTCCCCAGAGATGTACCCTAACAAGTGCTGCACAGAGGGGGTTCCGGATTGGTCTTTTGAGAGGTAACGGTGACCCTTCCATGTGCAGATGGTGACCACCGGGGTGGTTTAGTGAGGTAAAAATCCCACATTCCCCTTATTTTTATTTATTTATTTGATTTACACGGCTTAAGATACCAATTACATAAATCAAAGTATATTTAAGTACAAACAAACATAACACATAAACGAATAACAACAATTAAATACAATTATAATCACAAAAATGTAGGCACATAACCATTAAATTGTCGAATTTATCATCGAACAGATCACAGGCCGGGTTGGCTTCCACGAGCTTATTTAGTGCGGTCAACACGCGCGGTAGGGGCTTGTCTTATCCCCAAAGCCCGGGCGCCTTTTGAAGGTTTCCCACCGAAAACAAAAAAAAATAAACTAAACCAAACGTAACCTAACCTAACAGTGATTCAGTGATCTTGGGTTTAGAAGGTCACATGGAACTCCTCAATAATGAACAGCATTTGTGTATTGTTGTGATTGAGTAATTGTACAAAAGATTTAAAAAACCAGCTAGTTAGGTTATGTTAGGTTAGATTAAGCTAACCTAACCTAACCTTACCTATCCTGACCAAACGTAATCTAACCTAACCTAACAGTAATACTGATCTTGGGTTTTCAAGGTCACATGGAACTCCTCAATGATGAACAGCATTTGTGTATTGTTGTGATTGAGTAATTGTACAAAAGATTTAAAAAAACCCGCTAGTTAGGTTAGGTTAGGATAGATTAGTCTAACCTAACCTATCCTGACCAAACATAACCTAACCTAACAGTGATACTGATCTTGGGTTTTGAAGGTCACATGGAACTCCTCAATGATGAACAGCATTTGTGTATTGTTGTGATTGAGTGATTGTACAAAAGATTTTAAAAAACCAGCTAGTAAGTTAGGTTAGGTTAAGTTCGGCTAACCTAACCTTACCTTACCTATCCTGACCAAACGTAACCTAACCTAACAGTGATACTGATCTTGGGTTTTGAAGGTCACATGGAAGTCCTCAATGATGAACAGCATTTGTGTATTGTTGTGATTGAGTAATTAGACAAAAGATTTAAAAAAAAACAGCTAGTAAGTTAGGTTAGGTTAGGTTAGATTAGTCTAACCTAACCTTACCTTACCTATCCTGACCAAACGTAACCTAACCTAACAGTGATACTGATCTTGGGTTTTGAAGGTCACATGGAAATCCTCAATGATGAACAGCATTTGTGTATTGTTGTGATTGAGTACAAACAAAAGATTTTAAAAAAACAGCTAGTAAGTTAGGTTAGGTTAGGTTCGGCTAACCTTTTTTTTTTTTTTATCGGGGTGGAAATCCTCATGGATGTCCTCCGCCCTGGGGTGGGCAAAGGGGTCTATCAGACTCTTACTGACTAAAACCACCCCGGTGTTCCCTCTCACACTTGCGTCGGGGGCTGCGGGTGCAAATGCGACTTCCGCTGCCCGGACTGGTGATGACCCGCGCTCTGCGGGCCCCGATCCGTAGGGGGAGTGAAACTCCCCTAATAACATCTTATAGAGGCGCGCGTGGAACACTACGCGCCGCCATCTCGGGTCCTGTATGATGGGGGGCGACGGATATCCCCGAGTCCACCACCCCTGGACCCATTTAGGGGGGCTGGAAGAGGGCATTATCTGCCCTCCGCCGACGCCCAGTGCGCCTGCTGCGGGACGGGAGAGTACTGGAGATCTCCCTTTCCCTTTCCGCAGCCTCCTTCTGCGAGATAACTGTTTCGCAGAAGGATACCACCGCGTCCCAGGACTCTGCACTGCCGACCATCGAACGAACTACGGTTGGCAGCGACAGGCCACTCCCCAATTCTGAAACGAGGCCACGGCGTGGCTCCTCCCATGCGACACATTCGGCCAGCGTATGCCACGCCGTGTCCTCCAGACAGTGGACGCAGTGATGGCACCGAGCGTCCGGCTCCCTGCCTATGCGACACAAGTACTTGCCGAAGCAACCGTGCCCCGAGAGCACCTGCGGCGCCCGAAACGTCAGGGAGCCGTGCCTCCTCCCGAGCCAGTCGTCGAGCACTGGCCGGATTGCCTCGATTAAATCCAGGCAGGTTCCAAGAGCCTCTCCCGCCATTCCGCCACCATGACCTGGCGGAGCTCTGACTGGCGCATTGTGATCTGCCGCTGCGTCTCTCGCCCCGTGTCTTGGCCTCCTCACGCCACAGATGCAGTGTCGCGAGTGTTTTCGCCTCCATGTCCCAGGGTGGGGATCCGGCCAATGCGCGAGCTGCCTCGTAAGAGATCGTGCGAAATCCCCTTATGACTCTGACGGCCATCGCTCTTTGCGGTTTTCGCAGTACTGCGATGCTGCCAGCCGTCAGGTCAGCTGCCCACATCGGGGCTCCATAGAGGCCATTGATCGCACGATCCCCACGTATAACCGCCTGCAAGCGGTGCTCGGGCCCCCCAAATTGGGAAGCAGCGTTGACAGCGCACCCGCTGTACCCATCAGTTTGGGCACCAGCCGCTGAAAATGGGGGCCGAAGATCCATCGGCTGTCGAGCACCAATCCTAGGTACTTCATAGTTGAATCGACAGCGATACGAGCCCCTCCGACCACAATGTGTGACCCTGGCGGCGGCGCCCGTCGAGGGCCATGGAATGCGATGACCTCTGACTTGTTGAGGGCCACCTCTAACCCCAGGCGTCGTATGCGACTCACGACCTGCGAGACCGCAACCGTAGCTAGCAACGCTGCCTCCCTGTACGAACTTCCCCGAGCCGTGACCAGCGTATCATCCGCATAGCACGTGAGGTTCACCCCCGGTAGAAGCTCGCCTCTCAGCACCCAGTCATAGCTGATATTCCACAGGAGTGGGCCCACAACCGAACCCTGTGAAACACCGCACGACATGTCGCGCCGGCCTCTGCTATCGCGTCCCGTGTAGGTAACACACCTCCCCGCTAAATAAGCCCCCACAACGTGGCAGAGGTAGGGAGGCACCCGGTGGTAACGTAGCGCCTCCCTAATGCAACTCCAAGGCAGGGTGTTGAATGCGTTAGAGATGTCCAAGGAAACCGTCAGTAACACCCCGCCCCGGGATACCGCTTCCTCTGCCAGAACTCTAACCCTCATTATGGCGTCAATGGTAGAGCGCCCATGACGAAACCCAAACTGGCTGTCGTCCAGGTTCGGCCCCTCTCTGCACAAGTGGCTGACGATGCGGTCTGCGATTATTCGCTCAAACAGCTTGCCTACCTCGTCTAGCAACACTATGGGCCGATTAGCGGATGGTGAGTCCGCAGGGCGCCCCGCCTTCCTGAGACCAGTCGGCCTGCTTTCCACTGATTAGGAAACTGGCCCCGCTCAAGGCACGCTGAGAAAAGTCCTCTCAGTGGGGGCTCCAGACACTTAAGAGCGAGGACTAGAGCACGGCCAGGAACCTATCGGGCCCCGGAGCCGTATTCTTAGCCCGGAGCCGCGTTACGGCCGCCCTCATCTCCGGCTGAGGATGAGGAGGTCAACGTCCCTGAGGTGACAACCTCAGGGACGTTGACCTCCTCATCCTCCGACTCTGCGGCTGTGGGCAAAACCATCGGCGGCGGCACATGCTCCAGCAGGGAAGAGGGCCGCGACCACATCCTCCAGCAACTGCGGCTGTAAGCTCTCCGTGAGTGGAGGCGCCCAGGCACGAAATTTCCCTCGGACCACGCGATAAGGGCGCCCCCACGGATTCCCGTCTAGGGTCGCCAACATCTCTTCCCTGGCTCGAGTCTTAGACTCGCCGATGGCCAGCCATAGAGTCTGCTTCGCCGCGCGGTACACCTCATACAGCGCGACTTCTTCTTCCGGAACCCAACGACGTCTCCTCCGGTATCGGGTGTACTGGCATCTAACCTCCACGCAGGTCACGCGCATCTGCTCGATTGCGTCGGACCACCATTACAACTGGCGCCTTGTGGGCTGTGTGCGGACGCGGGACATGGACGCGTCGCAGATTTATGTCATCGCCCCGCGGAACCACTGCGCCTCTTCTTCGATGTCGACGCGTTCGTTCGTCGGTGACTCCCGGACCCAGGCCTGGATGATAGCGGTTTCCTCGAGAAGCTCCCTGTCGAGTCGCTTATACGACCAGCGAGGACCATCCATTTGCGGGGCCGACGGTCGGCCGCCACCCGCAGTCTGGGTGGAGACGTCGAAACGAATATATCGATGGTCTGACAACGTCTCCACCTCTACGGCAACTCGCTAGTCGCGGACACGACCCGCAACAGCGGAGCTAGCGAACGAGACGTCCACTATAGACCCACCCCGCTGCCGCACACACGTGTAAACTGAACCCCGATTCAGGATGGTCAAGTCGGTCGTGACCGCCCACTCCTCCAATACCTCGACCTTGGGGTCGGTGACCGGGGATCCCCACGCCGCAGACTTGGCATTGAGATCCCCGAGCAACAGCACCGGGCGAGGGTGGAACCGGCCCACGACGGCACCCAGTTCGACAAGGAACCCTTCGAAGTCAGCAAGACTCCTGTTGGGCGAGAAGTACGCCCCAATGGTGACAATTCCGTCCGCGAGGGCGGCCACCCAACCGTGTCCTCAGGAGGGACTCACCAGAGTCCCGCCAACGATGGCCACTAAACCGTCTAGGTCCCCCCCCTGCCCAGTTATCGCGGGGAGGGACAAAATACGGCTCAGTGACCACAGCCACATGGATCGACTACTCCGCCATGCTCTGGAGCAAAAGATCCTGAGCTCTGGCAGCGTGGTTGATATTCGCCTGGAGGAAATGGAATCGTGCCATCACTGGCATTCCATTTCCTTGGCATCTCCTCCTTCCCTGGGTTGGGAGTCAGTCGCTTGGGGCGGCTGTGGAAGAGGCGCAGGTCTTCTAACAGCCCCAGTCCTCCTGCCAACCTTTCTCGGAGCCTTGCAAGCTTTCCCGCCAAGTCTGTGCTCCGCAGGCTTCCCTGCAGCTGCGCAAAGACTGCAGTTTGGTGTCGCGGAGCACTGGGCCGCCCTGTGACCGGGTTGACTGCAGCGATAACAAAGGTCACTGCGGTCTGCTTCTGCTGTGCATTGTGCCCGGACATGCCCCTTTTCCAGGCACCTGAAGCACTGCATAGTCCTTGTTGGCAGGAGTTTCACCCTGGCAGACACCCACCCCACTAGCAACCGTCTGCCGTCTGCAACCTTGTTTGCAGCCGCTACCGGGCACCGTACCCAAATCGTGCCTAGCCCGGCCGCGCTGCAGCGAATTTCGCCCACCTGTATGCTCTCGGGTGGACATTCGCCGCTTCGAGCAATGGACGCCACTACTTCCTCCGGGGTTGCGGAGTCGTCCAATCCGTCTATGCGCAACTCAGCCATTTTAGTGGGCCTGGACACCCGAACATCCTCTGGTTTGAGGACTTCTCGTATCTTGGCGGCCAGAACGTCCGCCCTCTCCTGCCTTGCAGCACCTGAAACCTCAAACACTTTGGCACCCGTGGCTGCTGTTTTAAAAACAAAGCCAGCCGGGGTGGCAAATTCGCTGAACTTCAGCTTCTCCTTTATTTGCGCCAGGACCGACTTATATGTCACACTCCTGTCTGCGGCTTCGGGCTGCAATGTAATAACTACAGCCTCAGAGCGTGGGGTCCTGGCTTTGGGTGGCCTCGTGCCCTCTTTTGAAGCCGGGACCTTGGCGGGTGCCAGTGGTGCCGGTAGCGCCGACTTCTTCTTGCGGCCCCTTTTTACTACCGTCGTCCAGGCCTCTTGGGTGGGAGGTGTGGTCGCTGGTACCGCAGTTGAGTGGAAAGGGGGAACGGACGTACTCGCCGCGGGCTTCTTGAGCCCCTCCGTGGACTTTTTGGCCCCCTCCGCAGGTTTTCCGGCCACCTGCACGGGCTTAATCTTGGCGGACTCCTCTTTCCTCCGCCTATCTGCCGCAAGCGGCGGCCGGAGGATTTCAGCCGGGGGGATGCGCGTCTCCATGGCCTCCAGTCGGGCACTCATCATGCCCCCACACTGCTGCATGCATATTCGGGCCACTCGCAGACTGACCAGCGTCTCCGATTTTGGTAAGCAGTGAGCATGCCTGCGCAAACGGAGTTTCCCCATGCCACTCGAATAGTGCAATTGTCTTGTTTTGTGATCGCACTAGACGGTATCGGTGTTCGGCAAATTCCGCTACGGGTAACGCGTTAAAGTGGGTGCGTTCCATGCTCGCTTTTGAGGTGCTACCGTTGATCAAGGCTGCAAGGCCGGGTGATATGACGACGTTATTCCCCCCTTCCTCACGGCAGAAGCTTACGCCGAGTCTCTCGGTGTTCTTGTTCATAAAGAGGGCCACGCCTCGCAGTCTGATGCCTGGTTGTCCGTTATCCCCGCATGAAAGTAACTGGCGTAAAGCCGAGGTGCGTGGGGTGGTCATCAGCTGGGGACTACTGACGTCTGAGCTGTCCGTGGTGACGACTACTGTACCAACGGTCTGGATTGTTAGTGCTTGTGTGGGTACAGGTGTGGGTGTAGAAGTACGTGCGAGTGGGATAAATAGAGTTGAGCCATTGGCCTTCGCTACGATTTGCACGATCTTGCTCGCGAATGTCAAGAATGGTGTTCTGGTGGCCTTTTTCTCCATGATGGAATGGAGTGTGGACTGTGTTACTGATAGCTGGATTTCAGTTTCCAGGTCCATTCTTTCACGGCCGAATCTTGGGCATTCTGTGAGCACGTGCCATACCGTCTCTTCGCAGTTGGGATCGCAGACACATGAGGGACTGTCCTTAAGATGGAAGCGATGGAGATAAGCCCCGAATCCTCCGTGTCTGGTAAATACTTGGACATGGGTAGGTGATAGTGCCATGCCTTTGAGGACCTTCCTTGCCGCTTGAACGGTGGGGAAGAACACCTTGATCACTGAGCCTGTACTGGAGGATTCATAGCGTTGCTGCCATTTGTTTACAGTTTCCTCACGTATCTGCCTCCTTACGAACGATATTGGTACCTTGTCGTAGTCCGGAGCTGTCTTCTTGGTGAGTGCTGCTTTCTTTGCCAATTCATTAGCTCTTTCATTTCCAGGAGTACCAACGTGTGCTCTCAACCAGAACAGCCTCACGTTTCTGTCCTCCTCTCGGATCTCGCGGACCAGTCTCTTTATGCCGAGTGCTAAAGGGTGATTAACAGACGGGCTCCTCAACAAATCGAGCGAAGATCTTGAATCGCTTAATATGTTGACGGAGGCCATCCTAGATGTTCTCACCATCTTGACTGCTCGATAAAGTGCGTACATTTCCGACTGAAAGACAGTGTTGTGGGGCTCCAAGCGAAAGATTGAGTATCTGGTCTCCTTGCCTTCGTTCCACCAAGTAAGGGCAGCTCCGACTTTTCCCTCTATTTTGCTGCCATCTGTGTATATTTGGGGTCCAGTTACTTGGCGGTCACTCAGGGTTGCAGGGTCCAGGTTCTCGAGGCACTCGTACTCCGTTATTGTGAGTCCCTCCCATGCGGTACACTCTGCTAGTGTATGCTGCGCTGTGTCCTCCCGACAGTGGGTGCAGTGATGGCACCGAGCATCCGGCTCCCTGTTTATGCGACACAGGTACTTCCCGTAGCAGCCATGCCCCGAGAGCACCTGCGTCGCCCGAAACGACAGGAAACCGTGCCTCCTTCCGAGCCATTCGTCGAGCACTGGTCGGATCGCGTCAACGGTAGCGAGGCCGGCGGTAGGGCTCAGACGCCTGTCCCGCCATTCCGTCACCAGGACCTCGCGGAGCTGAGACAAACGAAGCTGGATCTCACGCTGCATCGGTCCACCTCCCCGCGTTCGCGCCTCCTCGCGCCACCGGTGCAGTGAAGCGAGGGCTCTCGCTTCTAGGTCCCAGGGCGGGGATCCAGCCAGTGCACAACCCGCCTCGTAGGAGATCGTGCGATATCCCCTGATAGCCCTGACGGCCATCGCCCTCTGCGGCTTTCGCAGTATTGCGATGCTGCCGGCCGTCAGGTCAGAAGCCCACACCGGGGAAGTTAGGTTAGCCTAATCTAACCTAACCTAACTAGCTGTTTTTTTTTAATCTTTTGTACAATTACTCAATCACAACAATACACAAATGCTGTTCATCATTGAGGAGTTCCATGTGACTTTCAAAAACCCAAGATCAGTATCACTGTTAGGTTAGGTTATGTTTGGTCAGGATAGGTAAGGTTAGGTTAGGTGAGGTTAGCCGAAACGAAAAGTTTTTTATTATAAAAAAGAAATCCCATTGATTTTGCAATTGAAAAAGATATAAAGTCTTTTTCTGGATCCTTATAAACATATTGACATGTATCCTATGACTGTTGGAGGTGGGGACGGTGTCCATGCAAAATCCCCCATGGTCCTTTACACATACATTATTTATTTCAGAAAAAACACATTTAGGGTTCACAAAAACATCATTACAGAAAAAAGTGTACCGCTGGTGCCTGTACTAACTAATGGTACTAATGAAAAATTATTGTCACAGACACAATAAAAAAATACAAAAAAAAATGATATGTTTTATTGTTATTTGAAACCATGTTAATCATAAAGTGATAATTTTAGTGTATTTATAAAACAAACCTCGTCGACCGAGCTCTGCTCGCTTGAAAATAGATTAAACAAATCATGAAAAAAAATCAGCTGTTCCCTACATTTAGGTATGTTCGCATAACTCGTCAAAATGTAGGGAACAGCTGATTTTTTTTCGCGATTGAATGATGAGTAAAGTGACGTGTTAAAGTTTGCGCACTGGTTAAAAGCTTACCCTACTTATATCATAGATAGTCCAGTCAAAATAGACAAAAATAAGTCATAACTTAGCCAAAATTCGCATAGAGCTGAAAATTGGCAGAGACGTTAAATACATCATTATAAATGAAATGTCAAAAATCCCCTTCGATCCGACTTCTGCAAAAAAAAAATATTCAAGGTTAAACATACAAAATTAAGGTTTTTGCCATTTTTCTCGAAAACGGTAAGTTTTATCGTGAAAATAGGTTAGACAAAAGTTATTGATCATACAATTCTCTACCAAAATGGTCCAGTCACTTTTTTACTTACTACTCACCATTCGTGAGATATCGCGGTTTTAACAATTAGAAAATTCATATTTTACAATATGCACACATTTCCGCACCACCTATGAGGTAATGCACTTGGCGTATTTTTTTTAACGTGTTTTCCCCAGTAGCTATACTCCACGATCTGTTGTAATAAAGAAAGTTTGATCAGATCGTATCCTATTGATGGAAAGAATGGTAATATTGCTAATGATCAAAGTGGAATAGGTTGTTTTCTTCTAAATGTAAATTAATGTAAGCGTGCAATGTAATATTTGTCTATGGAATCAATTTTTTTTTGGAGAGCGATACATTGCAAGAAGAAAACGAATTCTATTTGTAACGATGTCGTATGGAGAAGAGTCAATCTTTGTAAATACTTCTGCGCAATCAATTAAATCATTATGTTTTTCGAACAATTTAATTTATTCTATATGAAATTGATTCCATAGATAAATATAGATATTTGAGGTTCGTAAAATCTGCATGGAACAATAAAACAGTACAGTCGTAAGAGAAAAAGTGACTGGACCATTTTTGTAGAAAATTGTATGATCAATAACTTTTGTGTAAGCTATTTTCACGATAAAACTTACCGTTTTCGAGAAAAATGGAAAAAACCTTAATTTTGTACGTTTAACCTTGAATAATTTTTTTTTGCAGAAGTCGGATCGAAGGGGATTTTTGACATTTCATTTATAATGATGTATTTAACGTCTCTGCCAATTCTCAGCTCTATGCGAATTTTGGCTAAGTCAAATGTCTATTTTGACTGTAAGACGTATATATACAAATATTGCTCATTTAATAGCCTTGTGACCCTGTAAATTCGAATCCGAACACTTGTGGAATTTTAATGAACGAAAACGACTTGTAAGTACCTAGCTATTTTTGAAACGCGACGACATTTGTATAATTGAAACAATAGGAACTATTTACCGACTGGGTATATAGTTGCTTCCTTGTAATAATTACCAAGTTTTTATTCATAATGTGAGGATTGCAATGTTACTCCAATTTTAGTATAAACATAACATCACGCCTGTTTTACCCGAAGGGTTAGGTAGAGGTGTACTTATTAGTGCACCCTCATTTCGCCAGTTATATTTAAGTCCCATGTTATAGGGGGCAAGCCTATTGAATTATGACAGATGTAAATGTATTTAACATGGGCTAGAAAATATAACAGGCAATAAACCCCAGGCCAACCCATGGCCAAAAGTACCTCTTTCTGCCTCAAATCTTTGCCAAATTTGTGTTCTATATCAGGGGTTCCTAAACTTTTAAGATAACGAACGAAACACTCACCAAATACCTTTTGTTTTATGGAACCCCATATCAAATGATAGCAAATCAGACAATGGTGCCGATTCTCTTGTACACCGAACTAAACTAACTAAACTATCACTAAAATTCCTAACTTTTGACTATGAGAATCTCAAAGCTATTCTGCAAAATAAATTCTCTAAATTTAAAAATAATTTTGACACATCTAAATCGAATTTGACAATCGCGACTCCACACGTGATACCTAACCACGTGAATCTTTTTAGAGCCGGAGGCGCGCAGGGGGGGCAGCCTCGACGTGTTTTATATGGATTTTTCACTTTTTGTGTGGAAAATAAGAAAAAATATTACCTACATGTAGAGTGTTAGGGGTTTAAGGGTTTTATAAAGGGTGTCCAAATTTTCATTATTTTTGCGATTGGACACACCGTTTTCGAGATATAAGCAAAAGAAAAAAAAATATTCAGTACTGTTTTTTCATCTGAAGTCGAGGTGTTGGTGTGAATTTTAGTTCATGACAACCAATTTTATTCCACATGTTTTTAGTCGCGATTAAAAATAGTCATATTTAGTTAGAAAATCTAAATTTTAGGTTAAAAACGTCAAATTCAGAATAGGAAAATTGCCATTTTCACTAAACTAATATCTCAGTGCCATCTTAGTGCTGTCAAACTAAAATATAGTTAAGTTGTGTCACTTTAGTCTATTTCAGAATGGGAAATCATCGTTTGACAGGAATAAACTAAATTTTAGTGATTTTTAGTTTAGTTTAGAGGCATTTGTGACAAGAGAATCGGCACCACTGTAATTTAAATAAGAATAAAAAAAATATAGAAATATTTTAAAAGTGAAACACTTTCATTCTTTACTTTAAGTTTTAATGTGAAGAATGAAATTATTTGACTGTTTTATCTATATTTAATTGCTTTATAGCTCGGTATTGTGTCCGACAGTTGTATGCGCATATCTGGAGTAGCATCCAATCTTGACCTGAATTTGTTTTTGGTATAAGTGTCAGCTGAAAAACCTGTTTCACAACGATACGTTGTGACAAATGGGAGCACAGTTAAGATAGCCTTTTTGGCTACTTCAGGGTATTCACTACTAACACCAACCCAAAACTCATTCAGGGATATAGACTCAAATGTGTGTTTTAATTTGAATGAACTTTGAAGATTATGAATGCTTTATAATCCAGGACTGTCAGCATCGCATCAAAACAATATTTTTACTTAACTGTGGTATTATTTAACAGCCAAAAATGAATAATTTCGCGGAACCCACTTTAGTAATCGCTGTTCTAGATCATACGTTCAAGTCAAGAACTACATCCGTAGTGTAACTTACCTAACATCCTGCCGGAGATGAGATAAATAGGCGAGCGGTTTCGCCCCCTGCCAAGGGAGTATCGCCCCTTGGCAGGGGGCGAAACCGCTCGCCTAAACTAGCTCGGCGAAACCCGTCAGGGCGAATATAAATCATGAGGATTTCCACAAGAAAATGAAAATGTCTCATTATAATCGAAGAATTAAAGAAAATAAATAGGTATATTTGACACAGGTACATAATATAGGTAAACAAAATAACCCGTTGTGACCTCATGAGAATTTTACTGTGACACAAAACCATTTTTAGCAGTTACGTAAAAAAAACATTTTTTTTTGTGTTTTTATTAGTACCTCGTAACCTCATCATACAAAACTACATTAATCGGATTTCACGTTCTTTCAACGTGTCGCTTAAATGAATGTATTAAGTATAACAAATGCGAATTCCCAGGTGTAATTTAATTCCAAAGACGTCACATGCTTTCAATCTGTCACGAGTTTTATTTTATATTATTTATTATTTAGCTGCGCCCCGCGGTTTTACCCGCGCAAGTCTCGATCCCGTGGGAATATCGGGATAAAATGTATCCTCTGTCCTTCTCCAGGCCATTGTGGCCTATGTGCCAGATTTAATTCAAATTCGTTCAGCCGTTTTAGCGTGAAAGCGTAACAAACTAACATACCTACTCACTTTCGCATTTATAATATTAGTTAGGATGTACCATAGAAATATTCTTATATCTATGGGATGTACTCACAGTAAAATATATACAGATACGACATATATTAGTAGGTATTAACTATAAAGTTTTTGTACTTGTTAAATAATTTATATCTATACTCCATAGGTTTAGGTAGTTAAATAAAGGTAAACAAAAAAAAACCACGTGACGAGACAGCTGTCAAGTAACCAACTAAACGTAATACCTGTCACTTCAGTTGTTATGCTACGTTACAGTTGAACTCTTCAATTTAGCAACGTTATATTTCGTTGACGTTTAGAAATTGGGCTCTTTATAATAGACAGATTACTAAATATTATAAATCTAACAAAAAAAAAAATGTGCACAAGCAGTTACATCTACGAAAAGTAGTTTAAGAATAAACGATAAAGTTTAACATCATTAATAAAAGAGGAAACTATAGTAAAACACTAAAACAAATTTAATTAGGTTTAATCGTATTTTTAAACAAGAAAGTGTCATCTATAAAAACCCTTTTTAAGATTTGTTTACCTTTTTTTAACTACCTAAACCTATGGAGTATAACTGATAAGCTCGTGACACATTGAATGCATGTGACGTCTCTGTAACTTAATAGATTTGCCAACGAAAATGAATATGTACGCAACTACATTTACTCATGTCTTTTATTAAATCATAATCATTGTTTTTTTTTAGCATAGATAAATACTGGCGTATGATGTTGTTGGCGTACAAATTATTTAAATATTTAATCTAGTTATGTAAGGGAAACCCAATGCGTGCCAAACCCAATAAGAGAAAACCTGAAAATCAAAAACCAATTATTAGTCTCATTAATGTTCTCTAAAATTAACGTAAAGTAACTATCTTAGTCTAGATAATAGTGTTCGGAGATAAGTAATAAAATCGGAAAAAAATTATACCCATTTTGCCCCGTGCACGAGGCATAATAGGCCAAAGTCTTATAGTCTAATACCGAGCAAAAAAGCAGCAAATGCGAAGGGACCGTCATCATTAGGCGCTTACGGCTGTTCGATCTGCACGCGTAGCATGACCACCGTAGAAACGAGTTTTGTCGACGGAAGAATAGACAAAATGACAGATTGTGATCGTTTATCTGTCATTTTGTCTATTCTTCCGTCGACAAAACCCGTTTCTACGGTGATCATGCTACGCGTGCTGCTCCAAGTTCCATTTATCACACTTTGTCTTCCTTTGGTAATGGCTAACCATGATTGTATCTGCAGAAAAAAGATAAAGTTACGTAATAAATTCATAACTTTTTAGTTATTTAGTAACATAATTGAACGTAGTAATTTACATACGATCTACACAGACTTAAAAACGAAAAAACGTATCAAATGCCTCAACTTACGTTTTTCGTTCTGTCCACGAGGTAGTTACACACACAAAACCACTTGTTTCGTAAGCGCGAAGTCGACTGGAATTCGACGCGAGTACTTACGACTAGTTCCAAAACGTGCCGGTATTTTATTCTGCGAAGGAGATGGAATGTCCGTCTTACGCCGGGGGCCGCAATGCTCCGGCTTCCCCTGCTCTAACTCAAAAACTCAAACTCAAGCATTTATTTTAAATAAACCAATTACAGGTACTTTTGAATTGTCAAGGGGTCGGTCAGTCCGAAAGACGAAGCTAGTTGCCCATTCCAAAGCGTAGTAGGTTCCTATGGAGAAGAACGGGCAAAAAACTCCACGGACACTCATTTAAATCAAAATATTGTTACAAAATATTGGTTACATCATTCATGTTAAAATTATACATGTGAGAACAATGTAGAAAGACGTGCACGTTAAAAGCATCCGTAATAAAAAATAAAAACAAAAACAATTAAAATAAGCCGTGGCAGCTAAGAGATGACCAGTCCCTACTGATGGCGCCCGTTCACGAACATGACGCATGGATCAGCACCATTCGCATTCAGCTCAACCATTTTGAAGGGAACATGATCCAACACTACACTACTTGCTTATTATTCAAATAATATCCTACTCTTTCAGCTGAGGTTTATTAATTAACATTTTTTGTACACATAACAGACAAAGGAAATTTAAATATAAGAGAGATTAGGTGCGGGGTGTATTTTGGTTTTTCTAAGATCATTTTAAAGAGAATTCTTCATAGATGTCATATATTTTATCGCCCGAGGAATTGGGGTTTATGCCGCATTCTACCTGATTGAAAACCCACGATTTTCCTTCTACCACCTTTTATGTATTCATAGAACATGCATAGAATATGCTATGTATAAAGAAACATACGAGACGTCTAAATCTACGCAGATCCAGAAAGCATTATTCAAAGACAAGGCTCGTATGTATTGTTAGGAGGTTCCTCTCTTTGGAAACCTACATCCTAACTGCGTAACACGCTTTCAATCACAATTTGAATGATGATGATTATTTTGAAGGATATTGCTAATACATTGCTTCATAAGTTCGAAAAATTTGTCTGCTCAACAACGTAAATAACGCAATAAATGTTGTTGAACTGTCAAAATGAAAGCCATTGCTACTGTTAGTGTGTTACGCAATTACCCCGCTGTTGTTCCCGAAATCGTTGGGCACCTATTTACTATTACATTACTTATTAAAAATGTAAATTCATTATGAAATCTATTAAATAAAAGTAATATACCTACCTGTTATTATTAATATTTGAAATAAATGCTTCGAGTTTTTGTAAAATCCTATACTCTCGTGATTCATTTTAGAATCCTTCGCTTAAACACGCAATATTTGTATGAGTATATTTGTTTGTACGTAGGGCACTCAGAAAATTTTGCGATACTAGAAAAAAATAACACATGTGTGCAATTCACACGTGGTAGAAGTGAAACCTTTAAAAATTTTGACTTCAAGAAAATTAAAAAAAAAATCATGTATGACAGAATTGTTTCTCTTTAAAAGTTCTAAAAAAAAGTCCGCAACACATACATCACGCTTTTATCAGTTGGAACTTTAAAACGTTAAGTAAAAGTACTGGGTCTTATAATCTTATTCCCCTCATAACTTGCCCAGTGTTGCACATCGTAAATGCGCGCGCAGTACTTGATCATTATTTTGCTGCGATGTTATTTAAAAACTGCGATATGTCCTAAGATATTCATTGAAATCGAATGATGTTAAGGGCAATTTTGTTTTAAATTAAATAATTGTGATGAATAATGTATTTATTAGGATAAGGATTAATATCATGTTAAAACACCTTCGCAAATAATGCATTATTTTAGAGCAAATTTGGTTAGCATAAAAAAGGTTATAGTGAGCCAATCTTAAAAGATAGACATATCATGATTTTTGCGAAACTTTAACCGTTTACGCAGCGCACGCAGCAGAAGCTCTCAAAAAGAAAAATAAAACCCCCTTATTTTGAAACATTCTTCATTGGTGCTCCGCTCCTATTAGTCTTAGCGTGATGATATATAGCCTATAGCCTTCCTCAATAAATGGACTATCTAACGCTAAAAGATTTTTTTTAAAATCGGACTAGTAGTTCCTGAGATTAGCGTGTTCAAGCAAACAAACAAATTCTTCAGCTTCAGAGAACCACGAACATAAGAAACACTGTATAATGCTTCCTATCTCATTTTCTCCCACGTTAAATCTTATGAATTTATGTCTGTCTCTTTTTACTGTCGCTTTTTCGTTTCATCGACTTTCAAATCACAACGATGCTAAAGAAGTTTTCACTTCAAAAATATACTATAGGTTTTTTTTTATTATATCTTTTCAAAGAACTCTCCATTGGCGTCTATACACAGTTTCATAGATACGTCTAAACCAATTTTCATAACAAATTTTCCAGTCCGCACCAGACACCTCTTCAATCTCCTCAAATGCAGCCAGTGCATCTTCCGGTGTTGAAAACTGTTTTTCTTTGAGTTGATATTTTTTTTGGGAACAAGAAAAAGTCGCACGGAGCCAAATCGGGACTGTAAGGAGGATGACCAATATATAAATTTGACCGGTGTGTTGTCCAGAAAGTCCCTTGTTTTAAGCGCCGAGTGAGCGGGCGCGATGTCATGGTGAAGCAGTAGCCCACGGAGGCCAGTGTTCGTTCGCTTGCTGCTTGCAGAAGTAAAAACTTTTGGCAAACATTTGGTAACATACCATTCAGCATTGATGCTCCTTTAATCTCGTAAGTGTACTGATACCAGATAACCCGTCAAGTCAAAGAAAAGAACTTGCGATCAAAATTTTGCCTGCACTTCTGGCTCGCTTCACTTTGGTAGCCATTGATTCATTTTTTTCTGGATCATACTGATAAATCCAAGATTCATCACCCGTAATGATATCATAAGTTTTAATTGACATCAAAACCAGCCAGTGTCCCATAGACAAAAACTGTTAGTCGCAAAACATTTTGAGTGACCTGTGTTTAAACATATTTGTACTCACATTCTTGATTTGAGAGTTTTGAATTGCGAAATTGGTTAATTTAAGTGTCCTTTAATCTTCATTGTATCCTTTAGTGCTCATACATACGTGCGGCACGCGTCAACGGCAGAAGCAATTGCCGTTGACAACGTGCCGCTCATGTTGTGTATGAGCATTTACTACCAATAACTGAAGCCTTCGGAGCACATCTTCAAAGGGAATGAAAAAATAGATTAACCCAATACAAAGCTGGGAGACTATCAGTCTTATCCTATTACGAAGCCGGAGTTGTGATTCTAGTTTTTTATAATGATGAAGATTGTATATTGAGCAAAGATTACCAGAGGTTTCATTTTACAAATTTATAGTGCCTTTTAATAGCATGAAAAAGTTTATATATTATATATAATTACTAGCTGACCCGGCAAACGCTGTTTTGCCATATAAATGTTTGGGGTGGACCACCCTTATCATTTAGGTGTATGAAAAATAAATTACGACCGATTCTCAGACCTACCGAATATACATATGAAATTTCATAAAAATCGATCAAGCCGTTTCGGAGTAGTATGGCAACCAACATTGTTACACGCGAATTTTATATATTTAGATTAAAAATATAATTATTGGTGGTAAAACAATGAATCAAACAACCAAAGCCACCTTTTTAGGTTTTTTTTTTGGCAGTCGGTTGCTTTTTTTTTTGCAAAAACGTATATTTTTTTTATAAATTACCTAATTTAATTATGATGTTCGTAGTTCAGAGTTCAATTAATCGAACTATATTTATTTATCCCAGTTCGCCCTTGTTAAATGCAAATTAATCATTGTGTTTCTAACAAAACGTATTCGAAATGAGTTATTTAAAATAAAATAAAACTTTTAGTCAATAAAAGTGTTGCGTAGATAAGTCCCTAGTTTCAGAAGTGATAAGAAATTCATACATTAACATTGTTAGGATCTTGAAATTTATCCATGTAAGTAGAAGCACTAGTTTAATTATTTATGTCCATAAGTTTTCTTAACAGCCCATTCCAACTCATTCGTGGGCATAATCTTCAAACCATCCCTCCATTTAGATCACTTCTCCGAAATTTAATTTTTATTTCTGTAAGTAGATCTTTTATGACACTTTTACACGTCAATATTTTGGTCTATATTTTGAAACTAGATGGAGCTGGCATTTCCTAGCTGACTCATCCCTAAGAAGAAATGTCGTAACAAACTCGGAAATCAAAACACTCATTTTAAAGTTCAAAAATTATTATTAGGATTTTATGCGAGTTGTAACAATGCAGGGCCTCTATCTTGTAAACATGCGTTGCGGTCATTAATAAAATTACGAGCTGTGCCTGTGTAAATAATAAGTAACAAAATTAATCTTTACTAAAACCTAGCCAGAGAAAATATGCAAGCCAAACAAAAATTTATAAAATTAACAATATTTGTAAATAAATATATTACTGTAATCACGTTCTCGAAAACAGCTCTTACGATTTTGATGAAAGTTGCAATATAGGGGTTTATGGGGGCAAAAATCAATCTAGTCTCAAATCTGGGAAAATTCGTTTTCTCCGTATTTTCACCCGAGCAGAGCTCGGTCGCCCAAAATTTAGAACAAGATGGCTACCTTAGAATAATGACATGGCAGCATGGAATTAGTATGTAGGTTCTGTACATACATGGAATTAGTATGAACTATTATTCAATGAGCATTCTCTATTT
This sequence comes from Agrochola lychnidis, assembly GCA_963680765.1. Lineage (NCBI taxonomy): Eukaryota > Metazoa > Arthropoda > Insecta > Lepidoptera > Noctuidae > Agrochola > Agrochola lychnidis. The sequence goes on along the minus strand of OY796868.1, from coordinate 6,140,757 downwards.
TCAACAGAACAGTGATTAGTTGCCCAAGTACTTAATGCTATCGGTTATATCGAGTCGATCTACTAGGGCCAATTAGTCTCTTTCGATAACAGCAAAAACTCATCGACATGTATTTCTTGACCGTCCAAACCTACCATACTCAGACCAAAATTTCCGCCTTGGAGTTTGCCGTAAGAGCGTTGGAATGCAGCATTCTGGGTGTAAAAATACAGGGCATAATTCGAAAAACCACGCTGCGTTCCATAACGGGTAGAATGGACGTAGGCAAGGAGGATGTCAGGCTCAACGGGAATTGGGCGAGTTATATTAGCCGTATGCACGATGACCGGTGGACAAGAGTCTCCACACAATGGGTGCCTGAAGATGGATGGCGATGAAGACCGGCCCAGAGAGAGGTGGCAAGATAATCTAGACGCGTGGTACACGAGGGCTGGTTTGAGTTGGTGGTTCTTGGAAGGACTTTGGGGAAGCCTTTGTCCAGCAGAGCGACAGTAGGTATATGCTAAAAAAAAATCAGTGGCACTCCGGGAGTGCCGACAGAAGTGAAAACTTGAAAAAAATCGGCACCGCGGTAATCAACGCGTCAATGTCTTTTTAATGGTCAAAAGTTGGTGTCGTTACAGTGTCGCGAAACCAATGGTTTAGTCCCATCTCAAAAATGCCCAACGCGCCTACAGACGTTTTCACTTAAAACAAACCGGCCAAGAGCGTATCGGACCACGCACAATGAAGGGTTCCGTAATTGGGATGAATTTATCCCAAGGACAAACTTAACATTGTAGTTGAAAAACATGTTCTCCCATACATTCCAACTGCAAATGTAAGTTTGTACGCACATTATTGAGTGATTTACCATGTTATTTTAAGACCATAGACTTCTTTTAGGTTTTCCTGCATTCTGTATAATTTTAGGTTTATTTCGGAGACAAGGGGGAATGGTAAAGTATCGTCTATTTTCTTAAATATCTTTAAAAGTATTTTTTCTAAAATGACAAAAAAAAATTTGGTCCTCACAACAAGTCGTTTCATTTGGTATGTCACACAGTACAGTTTGCGAAACTTTATTTTTTTAATTTTTCCATTTTCCCCTGAAAAGTGACCCCCATATTCAAAATTTATTTACTTTCGTTACGGACGTGTAACGAAAATAAATAAATTTTGATTGGGTCATAGAAATTGATATGTGTACCTTTCAATTTAATCGGTTCATTAGATTCGCAAATTGGCTTGACATTGACAGACGGACAGACAGACACACGAGTGATCCTATATGGGTTACTTTTTTTTTGATATTTAGAACCCTAAAAAGTTGTCGTATATTATAATGCTCTCTGCCCAATCCTTCGGGGAATATATACGTAATGATATGTGTTATTTAAGCGCTCTAATGGGATTTTATAATATGTAAGGATACTACCAAGGCAGACATCAATTCTCGTTTTTTTTCTATAAAATCTACAGTGTACCACGATGGCGCCTACACCTCAGGAACCCGTATCGACTCAGGAGGACATGTTGATAACTGATCCAGCTATACAGGATCTACCTTTAAATGGCGAGAAGATCGTCATCACGGGGATATCGGGCATCTTCCCACAGTCCCACAACGTTAAGCAACTCTGCGACATTCTTTATAATAAGGTACGTTTTATTTCGATGAAGAATATTGATCTGTGAAGTGCATTTACACCAAAGGAATTAAAATATTTTCTCAACAAGCCATATGCCCGACGGGTTTTTCCATCGGCAGTAGGTATGACAAAATGTCATAAGAACTTTCTTTATTTATCCCCTTTAGGGTATTAATTTCCATAACTTTATAACTTCTCCCGCTCTAGGTGGAGCGGGAGGGCGTATCAGACTCTTACTGACTAAAACTCACCACTGTTCCTTCAGTTGCCTATATTGCCAGGGGCCACGTTAACCCTTTCGGACTTCCCCGCAACCCCGGCAGGCATCAGCCCTATCGGACGCCGTCAGTTCTGCTGACATTCTCTTTGAGACGCACGTGGCACACAACGCGCCGTCGACCCAGGCCTGTTCTTTATCGTAAGGTGAGCTACCCATTGCTCACCGTCCGCAAGCCCGCGCCTACGGTGGCCGGAAATCTGCCTGCGATTCCCGACACCCAGGGCGTCTCCTCCTGTAGCGGTTAGTGGCGCGAGGGCGCGAAATTTGCCTCTCCTTCACGCGTTCCGCCTCCTCCTTCGTGAGCATTACTGCTTCGCAGAAGGAGGTGACGGCCTCCCATGCCCTCTCACTCCGCACCATGGTAAGAACTAGGGCCGGACGCGAGAGATCACCGCCGCTTATCGCCTCCACGAGGACACGGCGATGCTCCACCCAAACCGGGCAGACCTTCACCATAAACTCCACCGTGTCCTCCGGGCGATTCACACAATCCTGACACCCGGGCGTTTCCTTCCGCCTTATCCGGAACAGGAACCTCCCGAAGCAACCGTGTCCGGTAAGGACCTGCGTCAGGCGGAAGGTGAGGACGCCGTGGCGCCTCTCTAGCCACTCCTCAAAGATTTTCGCCGCAATTGTGTCGTGTCCAACCACTACTAGTTCTATCCAATGGCAAATATAAGCCAGTGTAAGACATTATGGTAAATATTCGCCATATTTGACAAATCAAATATGCGTCACCACCGCCACTTGCACTGGAATGCCACAAATTTGAACATGAATAAAATCTTATTACTTATCAAACAGGAGAACCCAGTAACATCGGAGGGGCTAAGATGGAACTACAAGCATCCCGACCTGGCACAAGCCTCTGGTATGGCTCCCGAGTTAGATCGCTTCGATACGCAGTTCTTCGCTGTGCACCACCGCCTCGGGAACTGCATGGATCCGATGTCTCGCAAGATACTCGAGCACACGTATCAGGCCATTTACGATGCGGGTAGGTTGATCTTGGTTATTTAAGAAGGATATTTATTTTTAGGTAAAGAAGGAAAGGTAGGTAGGAAGGGAAGGTTTTTTTTTTTTCGCAAGCGCTACTGCTGAGCATGAGGTCCTGGGTTCGATTCTTGGGTCGGGCAAAGTGTTATTGGGTTTTTCTATCTGAAATTTCTCAGTATCAGCTCGGAGTCTGGATTTGTGCCCGGTTGATGGCAATAGGCTCGCCCCCTATTACATGGGACTTAAACATAACTGGCGAAATGTGGGTGTACCTGCTACAGGGACACCTCTGCCCAACCCTTCGGGGAAACAAGGCGTGATGTTATGTTATGTTATGTGTGATATTTATAGTAAGTATGTGGTCAGAAACAAAGAACCAAAAGATTCTCAAAATTTTCTCGAATATTTTATATTTCCCAAATAATCTCAAGGTTATTCTTTTTAACAAACATCTCTATGGAATCCATAAACAACCACGCACATTGAAAGGTTTTTAGGTACGCATGCGCTAAATTGATTTTATCGACCGCTATTAAAATTCACAGTATTATTCGAAAAAAAAAACTATGAAAAGCTAAGTTATTCTTGCGGTTGCAACCTAAAATATCTAAAAAAAACTAATGACTTAAATAGCTAAGTCACTTAGAAACATCATAGTCTTTTAATTTTGAAATTCAACAACACCACACGTGTTATGTCCTTTCTACCTACCCCGCAAAGGAAAGCGTAAAGTTAAAGTAGTACATTTATGTAGTTTTCATCATATAATATTTATTTTTTTCATTTTACAATAACATTACATAGTTTATGATGCACCCAGTTTAAACTGGATAAACGCCATTAAAGTCATTTTCTATGGAATTTTTACGAACTTTTTACGTATCCAAGTACATCTTTTAAGTTGGTCGACTATTGTTCGTTAATTTGTAGAGCTTACTTAGCTCTGATAGTTTTCCTTTTTCGTTCTAACTACATAATATACAACTGTCGTGAGTACTTTTCACAAATCCAAAAACAACGGCTTAACTGGTCACACACACTTCAAAAATGACCACTTTAAAGTCCACTTAATATTTCGCAAACGGATCCCTGAATCGAAAAAATAAAGACGAATCCAGCGACACCTCACATAATAAAATAAACGAGTAAAAAAAAGTTCCCCACTTTACGTGCAAGGAAAACAAAAAAAAAAAAAAAATTCACAATTTTGAGGTCGTGATTAATTATAACCATGCCAAATAATAGCTTTTTAGTACCAAGACTGTCTAAGTTAAACCATTTATATAAGGGTTCCTGGTCTTACTACAGAATCCTAAAAAAGCGGCGAAGTGAAACACGAAGGGTTCCGTACCACCGTACAATATTTAAAACACAACATTTTTTAATTACGTGTTGTGTATGGAGACCCCCTTTAATCGTACCGTATTACCCAGTTACTGGGTTGTGGAGGTCAGATAGGCAGTCGCTCCATGTAAAATACTGGTATTCAGCTGCATCCGGTTAGACTGGAAGCCGATCCCAACATAGTTGAGAAAAGGCTAGGCAGATTGATTTTTTTGTATGGAGACCACCTTGAATTTTTTCTCTTTTTTAATTTTTTGGGTTCCGTACCCAAAGGGTAAAACGGGTAGACTCCGCGTCCGTTCGTCTGTCTGTCCGTCTGTCACCAGGCTGTATCTCATGACACGTGGATAGTTAGACAGTTGAAATTTTCACAGATAATGTATTTCTGTTGCCGTTATAACAACAAATACTAAAAAACTGAATAAAATAAATATTTGAGGGCCTTTAAGGGCTTTTAATTATTACTTTTTATTATTTAAGGGTTTTTTTGCCATTTTTTATGATACGGAACCCTTCGTGCGCGAGTCCGACTCGCACTTGACCGGTTTTTGAATAATTCGTTGTTATATTGGCGTACACACTATGTGAAAATGTTAAGTGTCTACCTATTACGGTTCAAGAGATATAGCCCTGTAACAGACGGACGGACGGATAGCGTAGGACTCCTAAAAAGCATTTGTTTGTTTCAGGTCTGAGTCCGGCTCATCTCAATGGGAAAAAAGTTGCAGTTTTTGTGGGATCATCTTTTTCTGACACGGAAACACGTACTGTGGATTCAGTCTCCACATCCGGTCTAGGCTTATTAGGGTCAGTTACATCGCCGTTATAATAATTATTAGCTTAGGTCATTTTATAATTTACATACCAGAAAAAAAAAAACAGAATTTTATGATATTACTAGCAGCACCCTGCGGTTTCACCCGCATAAGTCTCAATCCCGTGTAAATATCGGGATAAAAGTTATCATAATTATGTGTTAATCCAGGTTATAAACTATTTGTGTGCCAAATTTCATCCAATCTCGTGAAAGAGTAAACAAACATCCATCCACAGTTTTGCTAGAACAAACTTTATTCAGACCATGGTCTACTACCATTCTACAGAATCCAATAAAAAAAAAAACATAAATTGGTATTTGAAAAAACACAAAAAGACAAAGTTTAAAATGTCAAGATTTCTACTGCTTACTAAATTTCGATTATGGAGGTACATTTCCCTGTAAACAATGCTGTGTCCTATGCGTGGTGTCTGTGTTGTAGGGAGTAAGGATGATCTTGACATTTTAAACTTTGTTTTTTTTTGTGTTTTTTCAAAAACCAATTATGTTTTTTTTATTGAATGCTGTAGAATGGTAGTAGACCATGGTCTGAACAACATTTGTTCTAGAAAAACTGTGATTCAAATTTCACGGTGTATTATTAGTAGGATAACTAGGATAGCAGGAAGTAGGATTAGTAGGATTTGCCCATTTTACCGAACTTTGTACTGAAGTGGTGAAACAAGCCATTCGATTTTTTTGGTTTGAATAAATGTATCTATTTTTTTTTTTATAGAGCAAGTAAGACAATGTCCGCGAATCGCATATCGTACTGGCTGAATGCAAAGGGTCCGTCACTAACAATAGATGAATCTGACTGTAGTGCCACCAGTGCTCTAGAAATGGCATATTTAGCTCTGAAACGTGGGGAATGCGAGTCAGCTGTTGTTGGAAGTGCATCTTTAAGTCTCCATCCGCAGGGATCTGTACATCACGGAAGGTCAGTCTCATAACTATCTATGATTTCATGATCTTTAGGTACTTACATATACGAGATTTGGTCTAACGTGGTAGAAGTTGCCAGCTATCAATTGTTTTATTACATTTTCAGGCTCTCTGCCACTGTCTCACAAGATGGCACAACAAAATCGTTCGCGCAAGATGCTGATGGTTTTATTTTATCCGACGCAATCAGTGTAATATTTTTGCAGAAAGCAAAAAATGCGAACAGGTAAAAATTCATTCGTAGGTTAAAAATTCTCAAGAAATTAAAACATTGCTTATTTGAACAATATTCTTGTTGTATTTTTAGAGTCTACGCGGAACTTTTACATGTCAAAAATGAATTCATTTCTGTATTGAGTGATGAAATGGGACCAAAATTCGGGTACTGTCGAAACCCTCAGAGTACGGCTGGGTTCATTAGACAGTTCTACAAAGAAGTGCATGTAGAGCCACAGGAGGTTGAATACGTAGAAGGATATGGCACAGGTAAGAAAGGGCTGGAGGTAGGGGAACACTTCGTACCTACTGATAATGATGGTAATGATCCAGGTAATGATATACGTGATGATCCTCCATTGAATTGGGAGAATCCTGCAGCTAGCCGGGTGATATTATCTGAAGGGTCACAGTTACTGCAGACTTGAAAAAATCCGTTAGGATTTACCAACAGTAATTATTACTACCTACGTAAATAACGGAAAATATTAATTTCACTGTGATCACGTCTAAAAGACTTTTTGAAAATTTTTGGTGTGGTAAACATTTCGGGGTTTGTAGGCGTACCGGAAGCTGACAAATCTGAGCTGGAAGCAATTGCAGAAGTTTACTGCAAAGATAGACAAGACCCCCTACTAGTTGGCAGTGTGACATCTAACGTTGGCTTGACAGCGGCAGCATCTGGCATGACTGCTATTACAAAGGTTAGTATCTTAGTAGTACCTAGCTAGTACTATATCTCTTCGCAAACGAGGTTGTCCAGGGAAGTAGGTACCACCGACCATTTTAGTGTACCTATTTAATAATGCTTACCAAACACACAGGTATTACTTGGCTACCACACCGGTCAGATAGCCGCCAACCTACACTGTAATAGTCCGCGGCAGGACGTGGTGGCGCTGCGTGAGGGGCGTATGCACATCGTCACTGAACACCAGCGATTCCGCCGCTCCTACGTCGCCGTCAACGGCATGTCCGTCACCGGCATCAACTCACACGTATTGCTGCATGGACACTATAAACCCAAGGTATCTTCAGTGATCAAATACGTTGAAAATGTAATGATGAGAACTAACACGTTCATTATCGAATGACGATAAATTGCTGCTTATACACGCCCTAACAAGTTTATTAAATCTTCCAGGATCTTTCTCGCTACCAGTCTTCTATTCCACGTTTGGTCACATTATCAGGCAGACAAGAATCTGCCATTACTAAGCTATTTGAAAGCCTTAACTCCAGACCCATCGATGCTGAAGAATTGGCACTGTTGCACAACATCCATACGGACAACATTTCTGGACACTTAGCCAGGGGATATGCAATATTAGGTATGGATAAATTGACCTTACACACAGTTACTATATATCATTATAATTGAGCCGAAACTCGATGCTGGACACAGGCCTCCCCAGGCATCGCCATCACGACCGATGCTGTGCTTTCGCACCTAGGAGATTCCCGTGACCTTCACAAGGTGCAGAAGCCTACTCACACTCCGCCTTCCAAAATGTGGTCACCACTCAACTCTCTGTTAGAAACAACTACATTATTTATACATAATATTTTTTTCTTAACCTGGATCACTGTATCGAAGAATGCAATGTTTTGTCTTCTTATCTTGCCAGACACGGACGTGAACCAAAAAACTGTAAGCTTATGTGAGAAGGCTGAGCACTTCGACGACACTCGGCGGCCGCTGTGGTTCGTGTACAGCGGAGTGGGCTCGCAATGGGCTGGTATGGGCGCGCAACTCATGCGCATACCGACCTTCGCTGCTGCTATACAACGGTAATTTTGACATCAGTAGTTTAATCAGAAGTTTTAAAATGTTTAAGTAGTACGGGGAATTTTTATTCACTCATTTTGCATAATCTTTCTCTCATTGTTTAAACATTACGTTACTACTTATTATTATTTATTTATTTCTACAAACCCTTAAATATTTGAGTGACGTTTCAGTATTCGGCCGTTAGCCTATTTTGCAGTTTAGTTTTAGCCACACAACGAAAACCTCTCAGGGTTTATCTGAGTGCTGGCAATGATGATTTTATAAAATTAATCATACATTAAGGCAAATGTTTTGTGTATGGAAACGTTTTGATTTGTACTTATAACTTTTTGAACTCGTTCTGTATAACGTTTGTGTGTCTTCTGGAAGTTTATAAAAAAAAGAGGTACTAAATATTCTGTAACTCTCATCCCGTACCCATTATTGAATTACAGGTATTGAACTGAATACTTTGTTACAGTTGCCATAAAGTGTTGGAACCTGAAGGTTTCGACATTGTTAACATAATAACGTCTACTGACAAAAACATATTTGATCACGTCCATTACACCTTCATGGGTATAGCTGCTATTCAAATCGGACTGACAGATGTCCTTCATGAACTGGGCTTGAAACCTGATGGAATCATAGGTAAGTCGCTTTATGTGCAAAGGTTTAATATTTTTGCTAGTATTGTTAGTCTGATTCTGCCCAAGCTCATGGAAAAATTTACAATTCCAACTCTTTGAAATCTCGTACTTACACCAGAAAATTGTGCTTTATGCGAGTAGATACTTATCTTTTTGCCGTATTTATGGGGATCATAACGATTTAGCCCTATTTGATCGTTGCATTATTTTTTACAGGTCACAGTGTTGGTGAGCTGGCATGCGCATACGCCGACGGATGTTTAACAGCGGAAGAAATGATGATGTGCGCTTGCCTACGTGGACGTGTAACGCTGGAAACTCCCATCATTCATGGTTCAATGGCTGCTGTCGGTCTAGGATATGAACAAGTAAATCCAGTCGTCCATTAATTATTACATTTTACTACCCTATACTAAACCTACGCCGTCTGGCTGCCGGTAAAAGGTCTCTTTTTAACTTACTTAGAATCTGTGTCACGGGCAACATGAAATATATGTACTTACCTATAAACAATGAAAAGAAAGAAAATAAATTTATTTAGCACAGACAAAACGACACACTACACAACATAATTATACTTTAGGCTTCGTTCTCGATATAAAATTTAGATTGCAGCTTCCTCGCGTCAGTCGACAACCAATCGCATATTTAGAGCTGAAAGCAAAAACTAAACGCACAAGTGTAACTATTCACGCTCTATACGTCATCTGTCATTCTTTACGTTTGCGCGGCAACCAGTACGCTATAATTCTCAAAGAATAATTATTGAAGTGTTTAAAACCAGTTTAAAGTGTGTTAAAAGTGAGCATAAGTTATCATGCCGAAACGAAAACATGAAAAGGAATATTATCTTCCAAAAATCCGAAGATTACAATCGATACCGGTACAACACCGATTCATCAGAGTCGTTCACTATTCTTCACCGAATAAAACAATTGTTTTTAAAACGGTTTATAAAGTAAAACGTGTTCCACATGGCTTAAATACGATATTTATTGTAACACGCGGGTAATGTACGAGATGCATTGACGCGAACATATAATTCGGGGCGTTTACGAGATAAACGCACGAGTTTTATCATTGTTTTATACATATGCGGGAGGGGCTACTACCCCCCCTGTGAAGGAAAACATGCGACGCCCCCCTCTTTTCGAGATATGATTTTTTTAAATTCTCGGTCTGTTCGCTCGCTCACTAGACCCCGCCATCCCCTTCTAACGTAACCTGTCCGAGTCGGGGTGCCCCAAGTCCCGAGCACGCTTCGCTCGCTCTTGCATCATAAGTTTTCGCACCGAGCTCGCTTCGCTCGCTCTTGCATCCTAAGTTTTCAGGAGTACGAAAACGCTCTCAACTGCTAGGGATACAAACGATGACTGACAGACTACGTGAAGTGTCAAGAAAATGGCGTCATTTTACGTTTGGTTTCACTTATCGGCAATATTCGGAAAGTTATTATAACTGTTAATTTAATAGCGCTAATTTAAATCGGCAAAATATATGTCATAAAATGAATTATGCATGAAAAGTATCTAAATTATCAAATATACGTATTTAATTCATAAGTAATATGAAGTAAAACATTTTAGTGCGTTGACCTTACGTAAAACTAAACGTCCAGAGTCAAAGCAAAATGTCAAAGTGAGAAAATATTGCAAAAATTTTAAGATTTTGTTTTATTTTTTTCTCGTAAACTATTTATCTGCGCAGCTAAAAATTTTACGTGGAGGCTTCTAATAATATGATCTTTCTGTAAAAAAAATATCGACTTCCAATTCGTGGGATGATAATCCGAAACTTAGCCGACTTACACTTCACACAAACAAAATCTCAAATTTTCCCTGTCCTGGACAAAAAATGCTTAGACATTGTCAAAGAAGTAGGAAGAGATGATCACCTTTATGGTAACAACACTAACATCCTATCTTACCTTCATGGTAACAACCTATCTGAAAAGATAAAGAGTCTCACAAGCTTGCCAAAGAATAGACCAATTTAGGTATAAAAAAGCCAAATACTTTTACCACAACCCGTCAGGGAAACTTGGGTGGTTCACTTTGTTACAACCAACAGAGGACAAATCTGAGACCAGGAGTGCTATTCTGTAAAAATCTCACCGTGATATCTTAGGTGAAGTGAGCTGCCAATAGTGTCAATCCTTAGCAACTGACAGCTCACTCCACGCTCACTTCACCTAAGATAACACGGTGAGATGGTTACAGAATAGCACTATAGGACACAAGAAACTACAGTCTTCATATCATGCAAGAAAATATCAACTAGCACAACAATACAACCAGTACCAGCTACAGCATGCCGTGTAAAAGCCAAAAGCCCCACCACCACAGGATAAGACCCGTGCTCGATACTAGAGGATAGTCATGTTGGAAGATTAAATAATTTCTTACCTTGTTGGCAAAGCTTCTGTGACAATATTTCAATATTGAATCATGTCATTGGATACTCAATACCTTTTACTGACAAGGCTTCTTATCAGTGACAATCTGAACAGTCATTATAAAATGATATTTTAAATGACCCTGATGTGCAATTTCTCCTTGCACACAATGTAAAGATCAATCAATTCACATCTTTTAAGTGTTTTTGTTCTGCAAAACTGAATGGTAGCAAAAGATTAATTCTAACAAATTTGCTAACACAAGTGCCATTTTAAAAGGAAATATCACAGAACTGCAGTAGTTCTAATTTCTCTAGAATTTATTGATTTTAAAAGACTTCTGTTTATTGGCAAATATTAATCCAGCTCATAGGAAGTATTAATGGTTTCAGTATGAAAAATTATATGAATTTAATGCATTCCCATGTCATGTGTTGTGCATCTTATGTATTCTCTAAGATTATGAGAGCGGTGGTTACACAATTTAAAAATCTAAAGGTCACAAACACGGGTCACAATTCAATTCAATACTTTGATGACCTCTTGTGCATTAGTTTTGATTATAAAACATGTTTGAAAAATGAGGTTAACAAAACAATTGCTATTTTCAAATACCTATCTTGGATTTGTTATAAATTATGAAAAAAGTATGATTAGTTCATCGCAGTCATGCCAGTTCTTAGGTTTTGTAAAACAAAAATCCATTGAAAAATATGTCTAAAAACAGAGTTGTAGTATTCAAAGTCAAATAATTTATTTCAACACTTTGCACTTTTGAACACCTATTAGGGACCTTGCTCAGTTAATAGGAACATTGACTGCCACATGCCTGGCTAGTACATGTTTGGCTTTACTACCAAACTATTAGAACATTAAATATAACATATAACCATAAATATCATGGTCTACTGTATAATAAAGGCAATTATGATAAAAAGATTATCATTCACCCAGATATCAAACTAGACCTACAGCGGTGGGCTGATAATATCAACATGTAGTTTACAGAAAAGTATAGCATACTCTAAATATGAGTTGGAAATATTTACAGATGTATCAAGAAGTGGGGGGGGGGCTGTTTGTAATGATATAGGGTTCATGTGTTCTGGAAAGAGACGGAAAAATCACAAAAATGATCTAGAACTACTCGCTATATTTTTAGCCTTAAAAATATTTTTGTTAAAAATAAACAACATTTACAAATAATGTTGCATGTTTGATAATAGGATTTCCATATCACATATTAATCAAATGGGGAAGCATTCAGCACCCATATTTAAATAACTTTGCCAGAGGCATGTTGGAGGTGGTATGAGGATGAACAAATTTGGCCATTTGTAAGAGAAGCAGATGAAGAATCACATAGGTACAGCCAATCCTGACATAAATTGGGAGATGAATAACATTAATGTGACTCAGTTTGCTCAACCTGATAGGTATTGACTTTTTGCTTCAATTATTAAAGCAAAATATGAATCTTACATTTCCTAGAAACCAGCCAGGTTCACCTGGTCGTGGACGAACCACTTTTTTACGCCTTTTTTATGCCCATTCAGTCTGATTTACTAAGATGTAGTTGACTAGTAGTTACTAAGATGTTTACAGGAGCGACATAAATTATGGTTATGCCATACTGGCCGTCATAAGCCTGAGAGAATAACCCTCGTATATCTCCACCGGGATGTTATCAGGAGGGCATGGCTGAGACGAGCCATCTCCCCATCAGCTGTTATATTGGGTTCACTTTCAAATAATACCTTGAAATAATACAATGTCACCTATAAGTTTTGTTATGGTGGGCCTTTTGTCAAAAACAAAGTTGGTGCTTATAGATCCAATTACACCATCTATGCCAATTATTATGAATTGCTTTAACCAAGCAATTCAACTTAAGGGCCTTGTATGGGGTCTTTAAATTTACATAAGTCAGCCCTTACTGTAATAATAGACTCAAAGAGTGGGGGTGATGACCGCATCGGGAGGCTGCCTAAAGGTTTCTATAAAAAAATCAAACCACCTGGAGCCAAGTATCAAACTACTTGGAACCCCAAGTAAAGTCTTAAGTTTGTCTCTTATTAAAATACCTAACAACACAGTGAATCAGGCAGGGTCCACATTTCTATTGGGTACAGATGCTATTGAAACATCTGAACCCGGATGCAGCCAACTGATCCTCTGTTACCTTTCGTTGAAAAGTTCGAGGTTTGTCCAACTGGTGCATTACGTGATTAAATAACTATATTCAGAGCATTAGGGGAAATAATACTCACTCAGTATTTTCATTGAACAAGCCCCATAAACAAGTTTCTGCCTCTACCAGAGGTGGTATCGTCTAGTTTCTCTCAATGAATAAAAAATACCTACTCTCTGTTTGCAGCATAGATATTAGTATTTTTTCAGGACATAGTACCTACTACCCTACTAGACATGCCTCGACACCCACTACACTACTAACGTTAAGGGAGTGGCAATAGGTGTAATAAGGCAAACAGCAGGCTGGAAAAGTAGCTCTTTTCTACCTTTCGCTAGATTTTATTATAGGTCAAAAGCGAATTTGCTCATGCTATGCTTATGCTGAACAAAATACTTGATTAAATAATATGAATGTTACTTATAACTATTACGTGCTATAAATAAGTATAAAACTAAATTTAGACAAGAAGTTCAATATTGAGATGAATAATTAGATTTGATGGTAGTATGGTAATTTGATTAAAACTTTTTTATAAAGTCAAAGTCAAATAATTTATTTCAATTAGGCACAAAAAGGCACTTTTGAACGTCAAAAACAAAAAATAGAATTGATTCTAGTCGCCCCTTCCAAAAGGTAGTTTTCGTATGGAGAAGAATGGGCAAGAAACTCCACCGTTACTCTTTTAAAATGTTTTACAATATTTTGTATACATTAATTATATAATTATATGTGAAGACGATGCACCTGGAATAATATGACTATAGCACAATAGGTAAAAATAATTAAAAATGAAGCAATGACAGAAAAAATTATAATTATGTAATGGATACATGGTGTTCACATATTTACAAGCATTGTAAAAGTAGGTACCTATACGATATTCCTAAAAAAATTACAAGTGATACTAATTAGTCAGTGTGTAAGTAATCACAGAATGTAAAAAAAAAAATGTTATAATATTTAATTACACAATTAAATTAGCAACCAGTTTGATTTTGTCTAGACTCTAAAATAGTTAATAAAAATAATAAGATAATAAATCCAATTAGATCCTTAAATGTTAAATTCTTCTATGGAGCTAGACCAGCATGCTTCCAAGCATTCTTATCTAGAATATAATCCTCTAATTTGTAATATGCTTGTTTACAAAGAGTACTTTTAATATGAGTTTTTAATTTTCTTTCAGTTAACTGTAATATATCACAAGGTATTTTGTTGTAACATTTAACACAGTACCCCATAAAAGATGTTTGTACTTTGGATAATCTGAAAAATGGTTGATCTATCTTATCTTTATTTCTAGTATTAAAATTATGTCTATCACTTATTTTCTTAAAAAGATGCAGATTTTTCCTTACATATATAATATTTTCATAAATGAATTGGCAAGGTACCGTCATAATATTAATCTTTTTAAATAGTTCCCTGAGAGATTCGCGACGACACAGATTATAAATGGCACTGACAGCCCTCTTTTGTAAAAATAAAGATGGATTCAATGTCAGCAGCCCGACCCCACAGTAAAATGCCATATGACATAATGCTGTGAAAGTAGCTAAAATATACCAAACGCGCGGTTTCTACATCTGTTAACTATCTTATCTTTCTAACAGCATAAGCGGCCGAGCTTAGCCGCCCCGCAAGAGATGTTATATGAGGTCCCCATTGTAATTTCTCTCTAGTCTAGCGTGATTCCTAGGAAAACTGTTTGATTAATAAATTCCAGTTTTTCTCCATTCAATATGATGTCACATTCGCTACTTCTAACATTCGGTAATTTAAATCGAATGCATTTGGTTTTTTTCTCATTTAGTACCAAATTATTTACCGTAAACCAATCTTGGACTTGAAGAATAGACCACAAGACAACGTCAAGATTTTGTGACCGTCGATCTATTTTAAAGATCAGTGATGTGTCATCAGCAAATAACACCATCTTCGGTTGATTTTGAAGTAATTGGGGTAAATCGTTAATGTAAACTAAAAAGAGGAATGGACCCAATATCGAACCTTGAGGAACACCCATTGCCATTTCAGACCCCAACGAGTTTACGCCGTTCACTTGAACTTTAATCTTTCTATCTTTCAGGTATGATCTTAGTAAATCAAGAGCTGTATTCCTAATCCCAGTGTTCTGGTTTCAGCAAAAGTGTTTCATGGTTTACGCAATCGAACGCCTGCGAGAGGTCGCAAAAGATTCCAATGGCATCTTGTGCTTCTTCCCAGGCATTAAAAATGTTCTTTATTAGGGTGACACCAGCGTCAGTGGTACAACGCCCTTTGATGAAACCGTACTGTTGTTCATGAAAGATGAAATTTTTATTAAAGTGACGTAACATTTGATTAAGCATAAACTTTTCAAACACTTTACTGAGAACTGGCAGAATTGACACGGGCCTATAATTGTTGGGTTCCTTACTATCACCGGACTTGAACAAAGGAACTACTTTACTGAGTTTCATGAGATCCGGAAAGACTCCTTGGTCTACACTGGTGCTAAATATGAAAGCTAAATAGGGCGCAATGGTTTCGATGATAGATTTACAGACTTTTACAGACATTCCCCATAGATCTTCTGTTGATTTAATTTTAAGATCTTTAAAAGCTTTTATAACAGCCTGGGGGTTTGTATGCTGAAACCTAAACTCTAAAGGGCATGCCTTTACGTTATTTCTAAGTAAGGTGGCAGAAAGCGCGGGTGATGAATTTAAATTTTCGGTAGTTTTAAGGGGAACATTAGCAAAAAAGTTTTCAAATTCCTGAGCTATTTCTACATCTGAGTTGATGGGGCCATGTACAGTATCTAAATTTAATTCAGTATTACGCTGTTTTTTCCTACCTGTTTCATTATTTATTATTTGCCAGGTAGTTTTTATTTTATCATCAACTGATTTTATTTTATTGCTAATGTAAAGAGCTTCAGCTATTTTGCACACACTTTTAAAAGTTACAGAATATTTTGCGACATACTGATGAAAGCTTGTATTATTCATATGTTGCTTTAGGCCATAAAGTTCAAAAAGTTTTTCCCTGCTTTTACGAATACCTGGAGTGGCCCAGTCACTAAATAAGAACTTTGTGTAAATAGTTTTAGTCTTTAGTGGAAAAGTGTCAATAAATTGCTTGTTTAATAGTGAAAAGAACTCGGCGTATAACTCATTAGGGCCAAAAATATTATTAAAACTCTGAACACATAATTTACTTGCCAAAGAATTAAGTATCTAATTTAAGAATTAAGCAACTTATTTACAATTTGTTTATGTAAGTAATCACAATTACAAAATATATTATCTATACAAGTGGCAGAAGAAGCTGTCACTCGGGTTGGTTCAATAAAAACATTTGACAAATCAAATGACCTAAAAAGACTTAATAATCTGACAGTGTTCGAGTTATTTTCTAATAAATTAATATTAAAATCACCACATATGATTATTGACTTACTACTAGCACTAAGTTTCTTTAGTACATCTTCCATTACAGAATCAAATATAAGTAGATTCTTGTAACTTGGAGGTCTGTATACGCATACTATAACATGCTTATCAAGCTCAACACAGGACAATTCAATGGTGTGTTCAACAGACAGTCCTATGATGTCTTTTCGTTCTTTAGATTGAATATAATTTTTTACTAATATTAATGACCCACCATGTATCATACATTTTCGGCTGAAATGGCTAACTACACAATAATTTTCATAGTAAATTGACATTACTTGATGATCTTTTAACCAATGTTCTGTTAAACAAATGATATCAAACTTGGTATTTTCTAAAAACAATTCTATTTCCAGTAATTTGGAAGAGCAACCTTGGATATTTTGATTGAATAATTTCAAAGTATGTGGCCCCCCTTTGGTTTTTTATTATTATTATTATGTAAAATATTGCCAGAAGATACCTTTTTATTATTTTCTAATAATAATTGGTTATTTGAAGGGGTAACTTCTGTTGTCTTACTAACTAGTTTAAAAAGTTATCCGGAGTGAACTCCACAACTACAACTGAAGAGTCTAGAATGCCCGTATGAGTTCCAGCAGGAAGAGAATACCCTATCTGACTGGTAGTGGCCTCCAAAGATGTTGGTATTGTAGGTGGATTCTCCTTCGTACAACAAGATGATTCAGAATTAATTACTATGTTGTTAGTATAACTAGACAACACAGACTCGTCACTAATACTACAATTTGTTATATTAGCTATAACCTCATTAATATTATGTGCTATCAACATAGCAATCATATGTCTACATTCCCAAGACAGAGATAAAGTTCTCTGAGTTAACTTAAAACCACTAACAAACTTGTTAGTGTCAAAATACAATAATTTGTCACTATGACAACATGTCAGCTTGTGAATAGTACTATTCAACTTATAAATATAGGTAATTATTTTCGTAATCTGATAAAGTATCAGAGTAAGGTAAAGCACACAACATTAGCTTTCCTATATTTAACTTTAATAAGGTTTCCACACCATCCACTATGTCCTTTCTGGTAATACCAGTACTATTACCTAATAGCAAAACCATTGTAGAATAATTATCTAGGTTTGTGCTTTCAATTCTTTTAATCATTTGTTTGTAATCATAAGTTGGACAATAAGTCCAATATTAACATGAATAATGATGATGTTTATTTAATATTGCCATTGTATTGTCATTTGTATCTAAGAACAAAGAATTTAATGTGTTATTTTATTTATAATTTAATTTTTGGAATCTCAATTTTCCTCATAAACTCTCAACATCTGCAATGTAAATTTTATATCGAGAACGAAGCCTAAAGTATAATAAGTGATTAAACGAACTTACCTGTTGTGAAGTTCGATCATTATTATACGAAGGGCTTCGTTCGAAGATATAAGGAACCCTCCCTACCCTACCCCAGAAAAATTAAGATTCTCTTCTTACTCTAAAATAATGACAGATGACGTATAGAGCGTGAATAGTTACACTTGTGCGTTTAGTTTTTGCTTTCAGCTCTAAATATGCGATTGGTTGTAGACTGACGTGAGGAAGCTGCAATGTAAATTTTATATCTTCGAGGTCGCCTCGTCGTCGTATATCACCAACGCCGT
Organism: Agrochola lychnidis; assembly: GCA_963680765.1. Classification (NCBI taxonomy): domain Eukaryota; kingdom Metazoa; phylum Arthropoda; class Insecta; order Lepidoptera; family Noctuidae; genus Agrochola; species Agrochola lychnidis. Next base: position 6,122,437 of record OY796868.1, on the reverse strand, counting down.
CGAGGTAGACCGCGGCGAAGGTGGTGTGACGATCTAGTTATGTTTGCGGGGCCAACATGGCCTGAAATCGCACAAAGCAGAGAGATTTGGAAGGAAATAGGGGAGGCCTTTGCCCAGCAGTGGGACACCATATAGGCTAACAAAAAAAAAAAAGATAACCCAAGCTTTATTACAAGAAACCGTGAAAAAAAATCCTTTTTTTTACGTGTACGGAACACCTAATCTGTTCTCAACGTTTTGGTATTTATTTTCAAATGTAGTTATCGAAGATATGTCCGCCTGAGATCGACGTGGCGTGCCATAACGGGCCTGACTCCAGCACCATCTCTGGACCTGCCGGCGTGATGAAGGAGTTCGTCGCTCAGCTCGTGGCGAAGGGTGTGTTCGCGAAGGAGGTGCCGAGTTCCAATATACCGTATCATTCGCGATACATAGCTTGTGCCGGTATGAGTTAACATTTTAATAAACCTTTTGAACGTCGAATGGAGCAGCTCGTAGCTAAGTAATAACAGCCGCACGGGTCTATCCATCAGGTTAAGCTACGCTTGCCGAGGTTGTTCCGTGGATGGGTGACCATCTTTACATACCGAGACTCCTCCGTGCCTCGGAAAACACGTTAAGCCGTTGGTCCCGGCTGTCATTCGTGGCTCTTTGACAGTCATTACGGGTCGTCAGAAGCCCGAAAGTCTGACAAACAGTCTTACCAAGGGGTATCGTATTACCCAGCTACTGTGTTGTGGTGGTCAGATAGTCGCTCCATGTAAAATACTGTAATTCAGCTGCATCTGGTTAGACTGGAAGCCGACCCCAACATAGTTGGGAAAAGGCTAGGCAGATTGTACAAGTACCCTGGACGCCAACGACGTCAAATAGACGTCAAAAACTATGTACGGTCACAAAACAAGAATAATAAGACTAAAAAGTAGAAAAGGGGAAGGGGGGGGAAATTTATAATAAAATACCCGATGTTATAAGAAGTATGCCATTAAAAAAAATTAAAAAGTGTTTTCATAAATTATTAGTTGAGAAATGTTACTATGCCCTAGATGATTACCTAAATGATAGAACACTATAACTACTTACCTGTATTTTATTTTGTTTCGAAATTTTTAGTTTGTTGTCTATGGTAAATTTTGTTTTTTCTTTATTTTGTGTAATCATATTAATATTTGTATGTCATCAATGACAAAACATAGCGCAACATATAATTATTATATAAGACCTTGACTTTTTACCTATGTTTGACAAATAAATAATTCTATTCTATTCTATTCTATAAAACATAAGTTGCGGCCTGTAGGTACTTACTACAAGTCATATTGATACGTTTACATGAACCTATGGTGTTCAAAAGGAAATATAAAATTTAATTAAGCACATAGTATTATAGAAGATTAAATGGCAAACTTTTTTCAGGTCCTCAACTTCTCAAGTTATTGAAAGAAGTAATAAAGAATCCGAAGCCCCGCAGTGAGCGTTGGCTATCAACTTCTATTCCGCAGAGCGAATGGAACGAAGATTTAATTAAAACTTGTTCGGCGGAATATCAAACTAACAATCTACTGGTGAGTAGCGATGGTTTTTAGGGTTCCGTAGACAAATGGCAAAAAATTGAACCCTTATGGATTCGTCATGTCTGTCTGTCCGTCCGTATGTCACAGCCACTTTTTCCGAAACTATAAGAGCTATGCTGTTGAAACTTGGTAAGTAGATGTATTCTGTGAACCACATTAAGATTTTCACACAAAAATAGAAAAAAACAATAAATTTTGGGGTTCCCCATACTTAGAACTGAAATTCAAAAAAAAAAAATTCATCAAAATCATACGTGTGGGGTATCTATGGATAGGTCTTTAAAAATGATATTGAGATTTCTAGTATCATTTTTTTCTAAACTGAATAGTTTGCGCGAGAGACACTTCCAAAGTGGTAAAATGTGTGTCCCCCCTGTAACTTCTAAAATAAGAGAATGATAAAACAAAAAAATATATATGATGTACATTACCATGTAAACTTCCACCAAAAATTGGTTTGATCGAGATTTAGTAAGTTTTACATTACATTACATAGCCGTTATTGTCCCACTGCTGGGCAAAGGCCTCTCTAGATTTAGTAAGTAGTTTTTTTTTAATACGTCATAAATCGTAAACCGCAATTTACCTTTCATTCAATGTTGCTTGCTGCTACGGAACCCTTCATGGGCGAGTCCGACTCGCACTTGGCCGCTTTTTTGTTTATTGATTCGAAAAAGAAGAAGCAAGAAGCTAAGGCATCAAAGTCACAGTACACTAAATACTATGTCAAAGTACTCCTCCACATTGCTCCCAAGTCAAAATGTGCCAACAAAAATCCCACATTGAAAGACAATGCAAAAACGTGCTAGGAACGTTCTGGTCCCGCGACGCAGAGTGAAACCATGATGCAAGCATTCTCTCATCGAGAACTTCTCTTTACTTCTCGTGCATATCTTTTTTAAGGGTTCCGTTACCCAAGGGTTCTGTACAGTCACGAGCACTAATATGTATACAATTATCAACTTTTTTGAGTTATTTTCTCCTACTGTATTAATTGTAATTGTATGTTGTTAGGAATATAGTATTTTTGGACCCACAGTCCCACACTACATAACTTAAGTCGAGTTGCAATCGTTATAAAAAATAAAAATAAATAAAAATAAAAATAAAATATCTTTATTTCAGACCGAAATTAGTCCATAAGTTGTTAGTGGTTAGTAACAGATTGTGCTTACATACTATGTTAGTGTTGTTAGCAATATAATTAATTAGTTAGCACAAACCTAATGCTATTTTTACCCAGTGTCTTTGGATGGGACAGTCCGGTCTGCTAGCAATCATTTTCAGGATACCGTTACGAGTGTTACGCAAGCGTTGTAGTAAGGAAGCCGCTTTCTTGCGCATGATGGCGTGAAAACCATCCGTGTGCGCTGCAGCAAACATTCCAGACGCACTACAACGCCGCGGCAACCGCAACAGCATCCTGAAAGCGTTGTTGTATTGCACGCGCAGGACATTGTAGGCTCGGCTCGTATATGACACCCACAGGCCGCTCGAGTAGAAGGACTGACAGAACGCCTTAAATAAACTGACTGTGACGTCTGCCGTGCAGCGAGCGAACCTACGGGCGAGCATATTACTCCTCACCGCCAACGCCCTGCGCTCGCGCTCTATATCGCCATCATCCCGTAGGTCATTATACACGAGAAAATCATTTTGAATTGTACTAAGTGTATGCATAATTTTGCTCGTGACTTATCTTCGTGACGTATCATCGTTAGTTAGCCAGTTGATTCTTTCAGAGAATAGTTGAGAATAGGTTACAGGTATGGCTATTATGAGCAAATAAAGACAAAAAGTTCAAGCCCAAGGGTTGAAAAAACTTTTAAAAATCGATTTGCCAAGACTAATTGATTTTTTAAAGTTTTGTTTCTGCTCTGTCCTAAATCGGTAATAATCTTTTATTTGAGTTTTTTTTATGTTATGTTTCAGTATCTTTTTTATGTTTTAGGGTAATTTTGTTTTTTAGGTAATTTTTAAATTCCTATTAGGTATCTCACGTAACTTGAACCGTGTCGTGTCTCTTTTGTTTTTGCCACTTATCTATATGTATAAAATTCTCGTGTCACAGTGTTAGTTGCCATACTCCTCCGAAACGGCTTGATCGATTTTATTATATTTGGTAAGTCTGAGAATCGGTTATAGGTAATCTATTTTTCTCATACCCCTAAGTGATGAGGGTAATCCACCCCAAACATTTATATGGAAAAACAACGTTTACTGGGTCAGCTAGTTAATTTTATAGTATAGTGCTTGTGGCACATTTGTTACGTTTATGGGGCATGCGGTGCTAACCCAAAGGAAATTGTTACACTAAACTTAGATTAAAGTAAACCATTACATAAAATTGTAAACAACAGTGTAAACAATTGTTGGTTGGCCATTAAAAAAATAAAAGAAATATCCAAACAACGATAATCAAAAGGTCCACGCTAATGGCGGCTGTACACTCCTGTCCGGGTGCTCTCGCTAGGTCTTGCGGAAAAGTTTCGAGCAACGGCTTCAGCCCGAGTGCGACCATGGACACACTCGCCTAGTTCAGTTTTAGTTGTGAATCCCGAGAGGATGGACGCAGACATTGAACGTCTTCTCTGTCAATCGACGCAAGCAGCACTGCCGCGAGATCATTTGACTCGGGCGCAAAAAACTGACACGGGACGTAGAGCGAGCGGGGAACACCGAGACACACCGAGCCGGGCCGAGCGCTCTCATCTACATTCTCGCATTCTGCTTATCTCGGTGTGCCTCGGCGTGAGTGTACAACCACCATTACTTATAGTTTTGGTAGTGCGAGAGTCCGACTTACACTTGGCCAATTTCTATATTATTATTATTAAAGTGAAACTTTTATTACATCGTCCCAAACTTTTTCGTCTGTGTGTTGCATGTCGCGTGACGATCGGCCGCGGAGTAGGGATAAAGTGAAAGGCGCTCGTCAGAGCAGCCAAGGCCAATATGGCGGCGCCTATAGAAGTTTCACTTTTACCGTGGTTTCATAAAACCACACAATCCTTTTTAAATTATTATTTTTATATTATTTTGGTTGCGTGTCGCAGAGCCCAGTATTATTCGCGGAGACGTTGCGGCTGATACCTAGCAACGCTGTGCTGGTGGAGGTGGCGCCGCATGGACTGCTGCAGGCCATTCTCAAGCGAGCCATGCCGACGGAAAGTCGGCATGTATCGCTCACCAGGCGCGGACATCCTGACAACACGCTTTTTTTACTTAAGGCAATTGGCGAGTAAGTACTTAATTTTTTTTTTAATATTGAAAGATTCTTGTTGCCATATCGCAAAAAATGATTTGTTTTTAGGTCCAGGCTTAAACTATTGAGCTATTTTTGAATTTAGAACTATAATACCGACAGATTTCTAATAACAAAAACTGCCGCCAAACCCGAGTCGATTCTGTATTAAAAAAAAAAAACAGACATTGTTCTACTAGAGTCGCGTCGCGTCGCGCTTGCGTGCGGGGAACTTTTACTGTTGTCTGAATAAAGTTTATAATACTATTACAATAATGAGCTCGAAGGCTTGGGCTTGGACTAAAGTACCTAGTACTTGTTAGGGTTCCGTACCTCAAAAGGAAAAAAAGGAACCCTTATAGGATTACTCGTGTGTCTGTCTGTCTGTCTGGCTGTCTGTCTGTCTGTCTGTCTGTCCGTCTGTCACAGCCAATTTACTCCGAATCTAATGGACCGATTAAGTTGAAATTTGGAACACATATATATTTCTGTGACCCAAACACTAATGTGTAACGTAAATAAATGAATTTTGAATATAGGGGTCACTTTTAGGGGGCAAACAAGAAAATTTAAAAAAAAAGTTTTACTTACAGTACCGTGTGACATATCAAATAAAAGGACTTGTTATGAGGATCTTAAACATATTTTTTATATTATTTTAAAATAAACACTTTTAAAGATATTTAAGAAATTCAATGAAAATTGACCATTCCCCCTCCCTTATCTCCGAAACTACTGGACCAAAAATTTTGAAAAAAATACATAGTATGGCTCTTTACTCATAGATAACAGGAAAACCTATAAGAAGTCCATGGGCTTAAAATAACATGGTAAATCTCTCAATATTGTGCGCGCAAACTTACATTTCGTCGCTCGGCATCCAATAGGCCCATCTCTCTAGCTATTATAATATCAACAACAACAAAATATCAAAAGTGTTTGACAGTCTGCTTAATACACAACTAAAAAATAAAACTGTAAATTTTCATGACAACCAATTCGGGTTTCGGCGTGGTTTGTCAACAGAAAGTGTAGTGTTGTGTCTTAAGCATACTGTCACATATTATACACAGCGTGGGACGCAGATTTATGTTAACTTCCTCGACTTATTCAAGGCTTTCGATCTAGTTGCTTATAGTGAGTCAGCGCGTTGTCATGGTGAAGCAGTAGCCCACGGAGGCCAGTGTTCGGTCGCTTGCTGCTTGCAGCAGTAAAAACTTCTGGCAAACATTTGGTAACATACCATTTAGTATTGATGCTCCTTTGATCTCGAAAGGGTACTGACACCAGATAAACCGTCAAAGAAAAAAAACTTGCGATCAAAATTTTGCTTGCACTTGGTTGCACACTGGCTCGCTTCACTTAGGTAGGCGTTGGTTCATTTTGAAACAGCCACATGTTCGACTGACGCTTCATTTCTGGATCATTCTGATAAAACCAAGATTCGTCAGCCGTAATGATATCTTAAACGTGCCGAGACGAGCCTGCTTCAAATTTTTTATCATGTCTCGGCACCATTCTATCCGAACCTCCTTCTGAGCCTGCGTTGGATTTTGCGTTACCAGCGTGAAACTATCTTCCTTACCCAAAGATCTTCCCGGTCAAATCTGCAGTAAATGGTGAACCATTTCATATGTAATTCGCATATTCTCTTGAATTAAATGTTCACAACCAGCACGTTTTGTTATGTAACAGCCGTCATAGGGCGACCACTTCTTTCTTCGTCCGCCAAAATTACTCGACCACGCATAAATTCGTTGAACCAGCGGAAAACAGTCGCTTTAGAAGGGCTTTTTTCTATGAACACCATTTGAAGTCTTTCAAACAATTCTTCTGGTTTAAGTCGACATTTGAAATCGTACAAAATCATCGCGCGAAAATGTTCTCGTTGTAAATCCACTTTTCAGTAAGACAGAGTATTTTCATTTTGCTCGTAAAAAAATGTGGAGGGAATTTAGAATGTTATGTTTTTTTTTTGTAATAAATAGTCATATTTTTTATCGATATCAAAACCAGCCAGTATCCCATAGACAAAAACTGTTAGTCGCAAAACTCGCAAAACTTTCTGAGTGACCTGGTAAAATAAGCTAACATAGTTCATAAGTTTACTAACACAATGAGTCCTTGTTACTTGAATAAAGAAAAATATCGTGACCATTTTTCTTTTTCAACAACGTTTTCTAAAAATTAAACCTAGCTAGATCGATTTATCGCTCCCGAAACGCCCTGCGTACTAAAGTTCATAAAAATTCTTTGAGCCGTTTCCGAGATTCAGATTATATATATACAAGAACTGCTCGTTTAAAGGTGTTAGATTTATATTATTTTTATATTAATACCGCGAATGTGAAATTTGTAATGAACATCAGATTTTTGTTTTATTTCATTCTACACAATCAAATAAGTGATCTTGCAATTAAAAAAAAAACGTAAAAAAATGTCACATTCGCGGTATTGGGTGCCGAGCGACGATTTGTAGTTGGAATGTATGGGAGAACATGTTTTTCAACTACAATGTTAAGTTTGTTCTTGGGATAAATAAATTCATCTCAACTACGGAACCCTTCATTGTGCGTAGTCCGACACGCACTTGGCCGGTTTTTTTTTGTAATAAGACGGTTACAGGTGGCACTGTTGGCAGTACTGTTTTTTAGAAACTTGCCTGCAAAAATAAAGATACGTAAGAAGCAGTTATTCCATGTATTGAGAATAATGCACGTTGGTTTGTCCCAGCAGTGGGAAGTGGGAACATTATAGACTGATTATGATATGCTGACTAATGAATTATTTTATTCCCACAGTTTGTACATGCACGGTTACACTCCAAAGGTGCAAGCTTTATACCCGAAAGTGGAGTTCCCTGTATCTACAGAAACACCTATGCTGTCACATTTAGTCGAATGGAACCATAGTGAAACATTGTAAGTCTATTAACTTAATTACAAAATATATCAAATAATCAATACCAGGACAATAACGGAGTCCTGAAAGGCAAAGGATTTTTATTAGGGTAGAGGAAACATGAGCATTGATCACCACATACACCACGCTAGCTAAAGCCACTCAACGTCTAAGGTGAGTAGGTATATTCCCCATAAAAAAGTCATGTCATACGTCCCGGGGAATACATTACCCAAAGCGACGAGTCGTCATTAATTCCATCTAGTGATATTAGGTAAAATCGAGGAGCTCGTGGCTAAGTAATAACAGCCGCACTGGTCGCCCATCAGGTTAAGCTACGCTTGCCGGGGTTGGTTAGTGGATGGGTGACCATCTTAACATACCGAGACTCCTCCGTGCCTCGGAAAGCACGTTAAGCTGTTGGTCCCGGCTGTCATTCGTGGATCTTTGACAGTCGTTACAGGGTCGTCAGAAGCCCGAAAGTCTGACAACCAGTCTTACCAAGGGGTATCGTATTATCCAGTTACTGGGTTGTGGAGGTTAGATAGGCAGTCGCTCCATGTAAAATACTGGTATTCAGCTGCATCCGGTTAGACTGGAAGCCGACCCCAACATAGTTGGGAAAAGGCTAGGTAGATGATGATATTAGGTAAAATCAGGGAAATTAATACTAAGCTAAGGACAATTTAAGATGCCAATAAAAGTCAATTTGCTTAATAGTTTGCTGAGTTACCATACAGGTTGGCGATTTAAGACTTAACTTTTTTTTGTAACGATATCCTTATGGTCAATGATCATGTCACGGACAGAGACTTAAAAACAACTAGCGCGACCTGCGCAGGCGACTGAAGTACACGCACTCACGCACAGGTACACGTACTTAGCCGACGTTTGCAATCGCGGATCGGTGGATTTTCAACTCTCGGTGTAAAAAGCCGAGCGTTGAGAATCCAACGCGCTTGGATGCACTCTCGTCCCAGTGCGTTGAAAAAACACACTGTTGGATTTCCAACTCTCGGCGCTAAGCAGAGCGTTGAAATTCCAGTGCACGAAAAATCATCGCAGCGATTTTATTACGTCCGTGCGCACGTCGGCTTACACCGTACGGTGTCATAGAACTGCCTGCGCAGGTTCAAAAAACTGCACAGGTCTATTCCTACACACACTCCGGTCTACCTGCGCAGGCATACTGCACAGGTAGACCTCTCCGGTGGACTGTAGCGTGTATGGTAAGCATAAGAGCATCTATAAAGTCTTCTGCAAAAGTCATAAAATATTAGTCACTTACATCCAAAGATGTGCTCGAGAAAATCGCGACTTTTGCAGAAACTGAAGATGAAGATTAAGGAAACTAAAATTACCTACTATATGATGAAGTTCATGCTGAGAAACCTAGAGTTATCCCCAATAAGAAATGTAAATGCGTTATATGTATTTAAAGATCAATCCGAGAGTGTGCGAGAGGAGAGGTTGGCTTGGAGTGAAACTATTACAGGCCATGTTTTAAATATTATTCACCGCAGAACAATCTTTTTTTTTTTAATTTCCCTAATTTCTATAAAGGGACGTTACACATTTTGTCGGTGGAAACAAACGAACGGCTGCAGCTTGCCAGTTCCTGAAGTCCATTCATGATGATGAGTACAGCTACCTGCGAGGCCACGTTGTTAGAGGTACCAAACTGGATTTAATTTATTAACGTTTTCACTGCTGTCCCAACCTCATTAGGTTAGGAAAAACTACAGGGTGGCACGGACATCGACGCAAAAACTGTTACCATGGATTCAGTACATGATTCTAAACCCTCCTGCGTTGAAATTTTTTATCGGTTATTAAAAAAAATATGCTGTTCCATATATTTTGACCGGTACTTCTCCTAAAATTGTTTGTCCGAAAATCATTATCTATAACACGTTTGCTATAAACTTCAGTAACTATAATGTTCAAAAATTCGAAATTTTGTTTTACATAAATATAATGTCTATTAATCTAAAGGAGATGTTTCATTTTCGGCCATAAAGTGTACTTTAATGAAAAAAAAGGAAATAATTCCACGAATTGAGGAAAAATATTCTTTCCTGTTTATTCCTCTGATTACTTCGGCACAAAAAATAATAGTTTAACAAATTATTGCCATATTTTATTCATCATGGCGTCGTTTTACTTGCATACTGCTTTCGTCCAGAAATCATGTTACATTTTAACAAAATGATATCATGTAGACGTTATTCAAATAAATATGAAAGGCGTGTATTTCTGTACTACAATAAGATAGCTATCTTATACAACTTTTTTGATTAATTAGAAAGTATGATTCATCATATAAATAAAAAACTGCTTTTGTGGATTGTAGATTTGTAGGTACTTCTGGACGAAAATGGCTAGCTGTCGATAATCGTATTTCTCCTGACAAACGTCAAACATTTTCGGTTTTTATTTTGTGCCCAAAAAGTATTAGATATTATGGAAAAAAACAGTCTTCATTGTATTTAGGAGTTCGTTTCCCAGGTTTTCTGAAGTGTACATGTTATGGCCGGAGTCCCATACAAAAATGAAACGTCTCCTTTATCCTAATAAATAAACATTAAATAATTTAAATTTAGTACTTATAACATTGAAATCGGTTTTAAGTATTTTGTATATTATGGATTGTAATATTTATGATAAACTAATTTAGGACATATTGTATTTAGGAATTTAAATTTTATGGCATGTTATATTATGTAATATTAAGTTCGGGTAAGTTATCATTCGGACAAATGATGATTAGGACTAAAAACATTATAGTACTTTAGATTATGGATAAAAAAGTTAGGGAACACAATAGAGAACCATTTTGACCGCGTAGGAATAGTTTTCGCGTCGATGTCCCTGCTACCCTGTAGGTATATGGCGTATGTTTTTCATTGTCCATGTGATAGGATATTAGATGTGTAACTTAGTCTGTTATTGTTCACAAAAAAGAAAAGGCTTTTCCGTATATGATAACTAATCATCTAGCGTAACTAACCGGATTCTTCTTCTACCATCCATGCCGTGGTAAAATTAGCTAGTCTGCCGACTAACTCCTCGGGTATCTTTGCCCAGGTAAAATATCGTCACTCTTGGGGCCATTTTTAAGCTGCGCTGCCGCACTCCGTTCCAGCACAGATGATTACAGATGGTGCTCTGCAAAATCATTTAAATAAAAAGCGACTCTTGTTACGACACAATAAAAGTGCAATTCAGGTCGCACAGCGCTAATTACCAACAGTTATATTCACTTAGAAGTTGCCTTTCTTTCTATTGGGTCACTCTTGTATCTTCTGACTAAGTAACACTCACTGAACTGGCCCGACAAGACGAGCCCGTCGCGTACTTATAGCTTCATATCTAATATGCGGAGTGAACCATTTGTATTCATCTGTGGTTCCGGTTTGAATATTATAAAGTAGCAGTGAAATACCAGGCTCATGAGACATTTCAACTTAGTCTAAAGGTGGTTGTGATGACTTACCATGGCTAGCTTACTTGTATTAAGCATGGTGAATGTAGTAAATTCAATATCTTCGTAAATTCCAGAGAAACTGTGCTATCCTTTCGCGGCTGCTCTAATGGCGGTATGGGATACCCTCGCGATGCACTCAGGGGTTACCAAGCGTCAGGCGCCGGTGCAGTTCCAAGACGTGCACCTGTACGCTCAGCCCACGCTACACGACCAGCGACCGCTGAGGCTCAGCGTCGCACTGCACAGGGGGACCGGAAAGTTTGAGGTATACTGATATTTTGTAGATCTTCATTGTATTAGGGATCTCGAGCGAGAAACGATTGAAACCGATACGGATCGCGCACATGGTCGCAATGGCCAACTACCTGGTTTTAATAGTTTACCTGGTCGGTGCGACCACTGCTTGAGGTCGTGGCTGTCTGAGTGCGCAAGATCCCTTAAAGAGTCCATAAATTTTCCTGCTCGTTCTACTCCATTGGAAGCTCGACACTTTGGAATGAGCGTCATCTTTCTGCCTGACCGACTCCTTGACGTTACAAAATTTCCTAGAATTGGTTTAATTTAAGTTTTGTTACGTTCTATTAAAACATATCAGCTGACGCACTAACTGCTGAAATAGGGTTAGATTTGTAGCTTTCGAAGTGTTGGTGGGTTTTTCCAGAATATTTTAGTAGCAATTGTCCGGATAATGATGTGGCGCCATCTACATCACCACATGCGAACCACGCATCAAAAACCTGACGTCACATAAAATCCTGACGTCACACAAATCTTGCATCGCCATCAATCCCGAATCCCAAATTTCCCGACATCAATCGTTGGGCAGTTGCCCGCCAGACACGACACCCGTCTGGTTGGAGGATCCTCCCTTTTCTGTAGAGTATGAGTGAACTTCACACCATGTTCCTCATACCTCTAAAATGGGAATAGGCTCGCCCCCTGTTAAATGAGACTCGAATATAATTGGTGCACTATGACTTTTCGGACGTGATGATATGACACTATTTATCTACAACAGATCTTGAACGAGAATAACAGAGTGGCATCAGGGTACATTCAAAGCGGTTTCGACGAAAGCGTGACAAAAGCTAATGATACTGACATGGTGCTCAGTTCAAAAAACATTTACCAACTGCTGCAAGACAGGGATTATAATTACAGGTTAGTCATAATAAGATTTCAAATAATATTTAAGAAACATTGCCTCTTTCTGGGGCAGATTAATCCGATCCAGCCTGTCCTTTGCTGTCTTCCCCCAGCGACGCCCTAAGCCGAGGCCCGTACCCCACAGGGGGTGCCCTTAGCGTGTAGTCGCTTAGTTTCTACGTTTTATGCCCTGGCTGGAGGCTTTAATTTATTGAGGCAGCCACAGAAAAGCCGGTTAAGCAGCCGACTACCTCCTAGATTGACCTGCGAGAGGTTATAAAAAAATTGGGCAGTCACTTTTAAAGGTTCCGTTGCTGTTGCTGTACCTTTTGCTTTTATATGGCTGCGAGTGTACCATCTTTCCACTTTAGCATAAGCTGCGCATCAATGTGCCCATGGCTATATGCACAATCATACACCAGAGATACTATCTTCCCGCCCCAGTCCCCTTATACGAGCTTATGAAGCTACGCTGTGTAGCTGCGCTGCTCGGCCCACTCATCGGCCAGTCATCATCAGATCATGCATATCATAATCAGGGCCGCGCCGCCCGTATGTGCGAAGTGTACGGCGCACACAGGCGCCAGGGCACTAAGGGCGCCGGAGGCGGCCCTAGTGCCCATGCCCTTAATTAAATATCAGCGCCAATTATTGTTTTTTTTTTTTATACTAGCTCCTCCGAGAAAAAAAAAGATAGTCATATTGTAAATATCTTGAATATAGAATGTAAATAATTCGCGTTTTCCTTTTCTTAGTAATTGCCAAGCGGTAGCGAACCGTAATATAAAACTAGAAAACACATTTACGTAAAAATTTGAAACAAAAAAAAAAAAATAAGCAGCGAAACAGGACGATTAAAAGAGGCGCTTCATAGGTTTCGCACACAGGCGCTGCCGAGGGTCGGCGCGGCCCTGATCATAATCATCATTTATTGCATTCATGTAGTTTACAAGTTGTTACAAGTTTAAATAGGTTTCATGCATGAACCCTGCTAGGGCACACCAATATAAATAGTTTAATTTTCTACAGTGTCACGTCACAATATTAAAACCACTGTGCTTAATCAATTACCTAATGCTAATTTTACATGGTTATTAGATGTCCATCATTTATCATTTAAATATAATATAAATAAGTTACTGTCATGGTATAATATAGGATACGGTAAGAACAATTAATTTGTCATCATTTCCATTCATAAATTAAAATAAGATAAAAAAATAATTAAAACAAATAGCGATAACAATAATAATCATGAAACAACACATCCGAGCGTACCGTGTTCATCGCATTGCAATAGACTTCATTTCATACAAAACGAAGTTGGTGCACGCCCAAAAGTTTTACACCATTTTACGAAAGCATACGGAAGTATACCTTGCATTGTTATTCATATTAAATACCGTATACTTTGCAATGTTATTCATATTATAAGCTAATTTGATGCATCTATACCATAGCGGTGAGTTCGTAAGCGTCGAGGCCGCGAGCGCATCACTTGGCCAGGCAGCACTGGTGTGGCGCGACAACTGGGTCACGTTCATCGACGGTTTGCTACAGCTGAACATGCTGCGACAACCACACGACGCAGTGTCCCTGCCCACACAAATCAGGAGATTAGACATCGACACCAGGAAACATCTTGAAGATGCCTACGACTTGAATGGGAAGACTGTTGTGAATGCTTACTTCTCTGATGTCCTTGATCTTACAAGGTGACTAAGTATATTACTTAAATATTCTCCAGATCGAATTTCGGTCACGGCGGCCCATCTCAACTGAGACTTGCCAACTACTGAAATATCATTGTGCATGTGTGTGAGCAAACACAGGTTTCTCACAATTACCTTTTCCCATGCGTTCTCTGGTTGTTTCAAATGGATTATGTATACTAGAACAAACAGCTGTAATTATTGGATAATGCTCATAATGTTCATCAAAATATTCAAAACGCATGTTCAAAAAAATACCTTAAACAACTACGACAAAAACGGCAACTAAAAAGGCATAAACAAGACATGGTAACACATTACGCTTATAATGATACCTCGTTTGTCAAAATATTCTTAATGCATGTTCAAAAAGATACCTACGACCAAAACGGCAACTAAAAAGGGATAAACAAGACATAGTAACAACACAACATGACGCTTATAATGATACCTTTTTTGTCAAAATATGACGAGTAGTTTACGAGTTATAAGGGAACAGGTGAACATACACACATAACATCCTTTGGGTTTGCCGTAGTCAGGTAAATACAACCATTCGGATTGCTTCTAACGCAATAAAAACCATGTTCTTGAAGGTTTCCCTTACTTTTAAAGCACTTGTTCAAAATTATGTCAAGCTGAGCTGTATAATTTCAGGTGTGGAGGAGTAACTCTACAGAATATTAAATACCGTAATCTGCCTCCCGTCAGTCAAGACGCAACAAGGGTGGACCTGGTTGTACCACCTTCACTGGTTAGCAGCGTAAACGTAAGTGGTTTGTTTTACATTTACTTTGTTAGTTTTACTTTTTTCTTGAGGAAAATGGGTTCATAAATGTATTTTTTCCAAAACTCTCTTAGGTGCAATACAAATCTCACGACGGGGGATGCTGTGGCCCGGGGCGGGGTCGTCTTGGCGGTGTCTCTAGACATCGCCAATGCCTTCAACACCCTGCCCTGGAGTTGCATCAGGGAGGCACTCCGGTATCACCGGATGCCGACCTACCTCTGTCGTGTGGTCGAGGCCTATCTGACGGACAGGGCCGTCATCTACCCCGGTCACCAAGGAGAGTGGAACCGGCAGGAGATGTCGTGCGGTGTCCCACAGGGTTCGGTCCTGGGGCCGCATCTGTGGGACATCGGATACGACTGGGTGCTGCGCGCCGACCTCCCTAGCGGCGTCAGCGTCGTTTGTTACGCTGACGACACGCTTGTCCTGGCGCAGGGGGGGTCGTACCAGGCGGCGGCCGATTTAGCGACACGCGGGGTTGCGACAATCGTTGACAGGATCCGGCAGCTGGGACTCGAGGTGGCCCTGCACAAGTCTGAGGCCATGGGTTTTCATGGTCCTCGGAATGCGCCACCGTCGGGTTCCCAGGTAATGGCGGGAGGGGTTCACATCGGTGTCGAGTCGACGATGAAGTATCTGGGACTCGTCCTCGACAGCCGGTGGAATTTCGTGGAACACTTCCGACGTTTGGCTCCCAGACTGGACCGGGCCGGGGCTGCATTGAAGCGGCTCCTGCCCAATCTAGGGGATCCAAACGCCTCCTGCCGGAGGCTCTATGCGGGGATCGTGCGGTCCATGGCCCTTTACGGGGCGCCGGTGTGGGCGCGTTCATTGAGGCTGCGGCCAGCCCGCCGGTTGAACGCGTCCCAGAGGGTCATGGCCATCCGGCTGGCCCGAGGATACCGCACGGTCTCCTGCGAGGCGGCGAGCCTCCTTGCCGGATTACCGCCATGGGATCTGGAGGCAAAGGTCCTCGCGCACGTCTGGGAGTGGCGCGAGGAGGCGAAACGCCGGGGCTTAACCCCGATGCCGCAAGAAATTGCGGCACAGCGGACAGAGCTCCGGCGGGATCTCATGGCGTCATGGAGGGTGCGATTGTCGCAACCCCGCGCTGGGCACGCCACAATCGCGGCGATAAGACCCGTCTTTGAGGAGTGGCTGGAGAGACGCCACGGCGTTCTCACCTTCCGCCTGACGCAGGTCCTCACCGGACACGGCTGCTTCGGGAGGTTCCTATTCAGGATAAGGCGGGAGGAAACACCCGGGTGTCACCATTGTGTGGATCGGCCTGAGGACACGGTGGAGCATACGGTGGAGGTCTGCCCGGCTTGGGCGGAGCAACGCCGTGTTCTCGTAGAGGCGATCGGCGGCGGTGATCTCTCGCGTCCGGCCCTGGTTCAGGCCATGGTACGGAGCGAGAGGAAATGGCAGGCCGTCACCTCCTTCTGCGAAGCGGTAATGCTCGCGAAGGAGGAGGCGGAACGCGTGAGGGAGAGGCAAATTTCGCGCCCTCACGCCCCTAACCGCCGCAGGAGGAGACGCCCGGGGCGGGAATCGCGAGCCGATTTCCGGCCACCGTAGGCGCGGGCTTGCGGACGGTGAGCAATGGGTAGCTCGCCGTCCGATAAGGACCAAGCCCGGGTCGACGGCGCGTTGTGTTCCACGCGCGCCTCAAAGAGATGTCAGCAGAATTGACGGGGTCCACTAGGGCCAATGCCTGCCGGGGGTTCGAAGAAAACCGATCGGGAAATCGTGGCCCCCGGCAACAGGGCAACCGAAGGAACACGGGTGGGTTTTAGTCAGTAAGAGTCTGACACGCCCTCCCGCTCCGCCCAGAGCGGGAGAAGTTATTTGATAATTTCCCACACAAAAAAAAAAAAAAAAAAAAAAAAAAAAAGGTGCAATACAAATTAAAATAATTTTTAAGGCTTATTTCGATAATCTAGTCGCTGCCGCTATTTGTAGCTAAAATTCTAGCTGCGAAAGTTCATAATACAAAAGCAAATACTTCGCTCTGGCGGAATTCTATTTGGCTTTATGGACAAAAAAAAAAACACTTTATCTGGCCGGGCTAATAGTTAGACATTTTTTTCTTATTTCTAAGTACCGAAGCTTATAAAAGTTTTAATTACAGAAAACCTCAGGTGGCTTGCAGCAACAAGGAGGCTTAAAGAATCCTGTAACGCTACAATGTTCACAAATCGGCGATCTTGACTCCCTGCACTGGGTGGAGGCTTCTCCGTTACAGCAGTCTGATTTGGCGGTGACGGTATGTATGACGTAACAGCACACTGCAAACTGTGGTTGTTAGATGCCATTTTGTCAAAGTAATAAAAATATATTCTAGACTCTAAGGATATTATAATTATGAAAGGCTCATCTTGAGGTTTCCAAAATATTACTCAAAGCTAGTTCTGAAAATAAAAAATTATTGAACAAATTATGAAACCAGTACCAAACCAGTACAAATAAAAGGTTCAAAACAAGATCACTTTTCGAGCAGTCTGATGCAGTTGATGGCATTAAAACTGAGACTGCTTGAAAAGTGATTATAGGTTTTAGTAACGGTTTAGGCAGCTTTAGCATTACGGAACGGTTCTATAAGCTGTTCATATTATTAGGTTCACTACGCCGGGCTCTGCACGTCCGATGTGAAAAGGGCGGTTGGCGTGACGCCATGCGACTCCAATGTATACGGAATGGACTACAGTGGAACCACTGAGAGGCAAGTGTTTACATTTAGATATTCCTTTTTTATTAATGTGACTTTTTGTCAAAGGTAGCTACAGTACGTATAGCTCCATATCTTTCTCCCACTGAAGTAATATTAAAATAATACTGCTTATGAGCTGGTGGTAGGCCCCCAGAGATCTTACTAGTAAAGATTTTTTTTAAATAATGATTTAGTATCGTTTTCTACATAGGGCTATCTAGAAAACAATATTAAATCATTATTTAAAAAAAAAAACAATTCTAAGTTGAATTGAATGTCCGCACACGTACTTTGTACGCTGAATAATATGGTCAAGTTCACAATTAGTAAATTATGCGAACAGAAGACTCGCCCAACCGCTGTTTCTTGTACCTTACAGTACGTTTATTTACACTGGTAATCCAGGCGGTGGCTCACTGCTACTATCCACATACTGTACCCTGCCGCTTAGATAAGAAGGAATTAAATTCAACCCCAGCTTCTTGGTAGTGATTTTAAGATTGCGAGTAAGTGTGTCATGATGAATGCAATCAAACGCTTTATAGAAATCACAAACACGCCAACAGCGTTTTGAGGTTAACGACAATAGACTCGCCCTTATATTACATGAGACTTAAACGTAGTTGGCATAAAGAGATGTACATCTCTGCTTGAACCTTCGGGAATTAAGACGCAGATATATGACAGTGACCTTGAATGGTTAGCTTGCGTGTTCTGTACTGAGCTCAAGCAACGCGTCGTACGTCCAGTCAGTAATAGGACTCGCCCATCAAGGAGCGTTGTCCCAAATTAGACGCGTTATTAATTTATTACACGCAAAACAAAAGGTATTTTAATAAAACACGTATACTAAAAGATTGATAATTTAATTATCTTTAAAATGATGAAGTTTTTAGAAAAATACGCTTTATAGATTTTACGTCATTCTCAGTTTTTTATCCGCGTTAGACATAACTTTATAAATTAATTTCATTATGTAATATAAACATAATCAAAAATATGCCTATATTAAAATATTAAGAAAATGCTCTAATTTAACATATTTTTTTTCCAAATCACTAACACTACTCATTTAGACGTCATCTTCAGTATAAAATCATTAAAAGTCGGTTATCGTCCCCTTAAAGTGTGACATTATGGTATGTTTACACGACAGCGGCGAGCGCGTGATGGGGCTGGTGCGCGGCGGCGCGGCCGGCAGCGTGGTGCGCGCGCAGCCGGAGCTGCTGTGGCCGGTGCCGGCGCACTGGAGCCTGCGGGACGCCGCCACCGTGCCGCTCGCCTACGCGCACGCTCTCTACTGTCTCGTGAGTTCAACGTCCAGTCGCTTTACATCGATAACATAATATTATCCCTTCGATATTAACCATTTAAATTGATCTGTTATTAGGTAATCAAGGGTGGAATGTTACCGGGTAATGACGTGCTTGTGCACGGAGGCACAGGCGCATTGGGACAGGCGGCCATTGCCGTCGCGCTCGCTTACGGGTGCACTGTGTTCACGACAGTCAGCGATTTACGGAAAAAGAAGTTCTTGCAGAATCTGTACCCTGAGTTAAAAGGTAGGCAATTTCGTTAATTCTGGTGATCTGGGACTGTTCTATGACGATGGGCGAGCCATAAATTTTCAGTAAAGATTATTGTGGTTTAATAGCGACTTATATATAATGATTTTGCGAGAACACACGAGTGATTTTTACCGCCAACAAAACCGTGGTTAAGTCCTTTACAGCCATCAATGTTGTAGTGTCTTACATAGCACCATTTCTTTTTCGCAAAGAAACAATAATGACACTTTATAGTACTGCTCTTGGATTTTTGCTTTGTACACTAAAAATTTATATTTCTTTTTCAGATGAATACATTGGAAATTCCCGCGACAGTAGTTTTTCGGATAATGTTTTATTAGCAACAAAAGGAAAAGGTTGTGAAGTTATCGTAAGTTGCGCTAAAGGGCAACTTAAAAGTGTACGTTTTCATACATATTTAACTAACTAAATACACAACAACACGCAAAATATAAGATAATAATTGTTACATTATTTTTATTTTTCAGACATCTCTCAAATGCGTATCATTCTCTGGAATCTTTGTCGACACAGTTCAACTTCAGGACGGTGAAGAATACGAACTAGGAATGTTTTTTATGAATAAAAGGTCATACGTCGCCAGTGACTTGTCGTCTTTATTCACGCAACAAAAATATAATGAGATGAAGTATCTGCAGACGATGTTGAGCGAGGGTATTAGCCGCGGCTACGTGCGTCCTCTGTCGCGCGTGTCGTACGCGCCGCACGACGCCGCGCGCGCCTTCCGTCTGCTCGCGGCCAGCAGGCACCGCGGCCGGGTGCTGCTGAGGATGCAAGACACTGTGAACAACGCATACCCCAGGTAATGAGATGAAGTATCTGCAGACGATGTTGAGCGAGGGTATTAGCCGCGGCTACGTGCGTCCTCTGTCGCGCGTGTCGTACGCGCCGCACGACGCCGCGCGCGCCTTCCGTCTGCTCGCGGCCAGCAGGCACCGCGGCCGGGTGCTGCTGAGGATGCAAGACACTGTGAACAACGCATACCCCAGGTAATGAGATGAAGTATCTGCAGACGATGTTGAGCGAGGGTATTAGCCGCGGCTACGTGCGTCCTCTGTCGCGCGTGTCGTACGCGCCGCACGACGCCGCGCGCGCCTTCCGTCTGCTCGCGGCCAGCAGGCACCGCGGCCGGGTGCTGCTGAGGATGCAAGACACTGTGAACAACGCATACCCCAGGTAATGAGATGAAGTATCTGCAGACGATGTTGAGCGAGGGTATTAGCCGCGGCTACGTGCGTCCTCTGTCGCGCGTGTCGTACGCGCCGCACGACGCCGCGCGCGCCTTCCGTCTGCTCGCGGCCAGCAGGCACCGCGGCCGGGTGCTGCTGAGGATGCAAGACACTGTGAACAACGCATACCCCAGGTAATGAGATGAAGTATCTGCAGACGATGTTGAGCGAGGGTATTAGCCGCGGCTACGTGCGTCCTCTGTCGCGCGTGTCGTACGCGCCGCACGACGCCGCGCGCGCCTTCCGTCTGCTCGCGGCCAGCAGGCACCGCGGCCGGGTGCTGCTGAGGATGCAAGACACTGTGAACAACGCATACCCCAGGTAATGAGATGAAGTATCTGCAGACGATGTTGAGCGAGGGTATTAGCCGCGGCTACGTGCGTCCTCTGTCGCGCGTGTCGTACGCGCCGCACGACGCCGCGCGCGCCTTCCGTCTGCTCGCGGCCAGCAGGCACCGCGGCCGGGTGCTGCTGAGGATGCAAGACACTGTGAACAACGCATACCCCAGGTAATGAGATGAAGTATCTGCAGACGATGTTGAGCGAGGGTATTAGCCGCGGCTACGTGCGTCCTCTGTCGCGCGTGTCGTACGCGCCGCACGACGCCGCGCGCGCCTTCCGTCTGCTCGCGGCCAGCAGGCACCGCGGCCGGGTGCTGCTGAGGATGCAAGACACTGTGAACAACGCATACCCCAGGTAATGAGATGAAGTATCTGCAGACGATGTTGAGCGAGGGTATTAGCCGCGGCTACGTGCGTCCTCTGTCGCGCGTGTCGTACGCGCCGCACGACGCCGCGCGCGCCTTCCGTCTGCTCGCGGCCAGCAGGCACCGCGGCCGGGTGCTGCTGAGGATGCAAGACACTGTGAACAACGCATACCCCAGGTAATGAGATGAAGTATCTGCAGACGATGTTGAGCGAGGGTATTAGCCGCGGCTACGTGCGTCCTCTGTCGCGCGTGTCGTACGCGCCGCACGACGCCGCGCGCGCCTTCCGTCTGCTCGCGGCCAGCAGGCACCGCGGCCGGGTGCTGCTGAGGATGCAAGACACTGTGAACAACGCATACCCCAGGTAATGAGATGAAGTATCTGCAGACGATGTTGAGCGAGGGTATTAGCCGCGGCTACGTGCGTCCTCTGTCGCGCGTGTCGTACGCGCCGCACGACGCCGCGCGCGCCTTCCGTCTGCTCGCGGCCAGCAGGCACCGCGGCCGGGTGCTGCTGAGGATGCAAGACACTGTGAACAACGCATACCCCAGGTAATGAGATGAAGTATCTGCAGACGATGTTGAGCGAGGGTATTAGCCGCGGCTACGTGCGTCCTCTGTCGCGCGTGTCGTACGCGCCGCACGACGCCGCGCGCGCCTTCCGTCTGCTCGCGGCCAGCAGGCACCGCGGCCGGGTGCTGCTGAGGATGCAAGACACTGTGAACAACGCATACCCCAGGTAATGAGATGAAGTATCTGCAGACGATGTTGAGCGAGGGTATTAGCCGCGGCTACGTGCGTCCTCTGTCGCGCGTGTCGTACGCGCCGCACGACGCCGCGCGCGCCTTCCGTCTGCTCGCGGCCAGCAGGCACCGCGGCCGGGTGCTGCTGAGGATGCAAGACACTGTGAACAACGCATACCCCAGGTAATGAGATGAAGTATCTGCAGACGATGTTGAGCGAGGGTATTAGCCGCGGCTACGTGCGTCCTCTGTCGCGCGTGTCGTACGCGCCGCACGACGCCGCGCGCGCCTTCCGTCTGCTCGCGGCCAGCAGGCACCGCGGCCGGGTGCTGCTGAGGATGCAAGACACTGTGAACAACGCATACCCCAGGTAATGAGATGAAGTATCTGCAGACGATGTTGAGCGAGGGTATTAGCCGCGGCTACGTGCGTCCTCTGTCGCGCGTGTCGTACGCGCCGCACGACGCCGCGCGCGCCTTCCGTCTGCTCGCGGCCAGCAGGCACCGCGGCCGGGTGCTGCTGAGGATGCAAGACACTGTGAACAACGCATACCCCAGGTAATGAGATGAAGTATCTGCAGACGATGTTGAGCGAGGGTATTAGCCGCGGCTACGTGCGTCCTCTGTCGCGCGTGTCGTACGCGCCGCACGACGCCGCGCGCGCCTTCCGTCTGCTCGCGGCCAGCAGGCACCGCGGCCGGGTGCTGCTGAGGATGCAAGACACTGTGAACAACGCATACCCCAGGTAATGAGATGAAGTATCTGCAGACGATGTTGAGCGAGGGTATTAGCCGCGGCTACGTGCGTCCTCTGTCGCGCGTGTCGTACGCGCCGCACGACGCCGCGCGCGCCTTCCGTCTGCTCGCGGCCAGCAGGCACCGCGGCCGGGTGCTGCTGAGGATGCAAGACACTGTGAACAACGCATACCCCAGGTAATGAGATGAAGTATCTGCAGACGATGTTGAGCGAGGGTATTAGCCGCGGCTACGTGCGTCCTCTGTCGCGCGTGTCGTACGCGCCGCACGACGCCGCGCGCGCCTTCCGTCTGCTCGCGGCCAGCAGGCACCGCGGCCGGGTGCTGCTGAGGATGCAAGACACTGTGAACAACGCATACCCCAGGTAATGAGATGAAGTATCTGCAGACGATGTTGAGCGAGGGTATTAGCCGCGGCTACGTGCGTCCTCTGTCGCGCGTGTCGTACGCGCCGCACGACGCCGCGCGCGCCTTCCGTCTGCTCGCGGCCAGCAGGCACCGCGGCCGGGTGCTGCTGAGGATGCAAGACACTGTGAACAACGCATACCCCAGGTAATGAGATGAAGTATCTGCAGACGATGTTGAGCGAGGGTATTAGCCGCGGCTACGTGCGTCCTCTGTCGCGCGTGTCGTACGCGCCGCACGACGCCGCGCGCGCCTTCCGTCTGCTCGCGGCCAGCAGGCACCGCGGCCGGGTGCTGCTGAGGATGCAAGACACTGTGAACAACGCATACCCCAGGTAATGAGATGAAGTATCTGCAGACGATGTTGAGCGAGGGTATTAGCCGCGGCTACGTGCGTCCTCTGTCGCGCGTGTCGTACGCGCCGCACGACGCCGCGCGCGCCTTCCGTCTGCTCGCGGCCAGCAGGCACCGCGGCCGGGTGCTGCTGAGGATGCAAGACACTGTGAACAACGCATACCCCAGGTAATGAGATGAAGTATCTGCAGACGATGTTGAGCGAGGGTATTAGCCGCGGCTACGTGCGTCCTCTGTCGCGCGTGTCGTACGCGCCGCACGACGCCGCGCGCGCCTTCCGTCTGCTCGCGGCCAGCAGGCACCGCGGCCGGGTGCTGCTGAGGATGCAAGACACTGTGAACAACGCATACCCCAGGTAATGAGATGAAGTATCTGCAGACGATGTTGAGCGAGGGTATTAGCCGCGGCTACGTGCGTCCTCTGTCGCGCGTGTCGTACGCGCCGCACGACGCCGCGCGCGCCTTCCGTCTGCTCGCGGCCAGCAGGCACCGCGGCCGGGTGCTGCTGAGGATGCAAGACACTGTGAACAACGCATACCCCAGGTAATGAGATGAAGTATCTGCAGACGATGTTGAGCGAGGGTATTAGCCGCGGCTACGTGCGTCCTCTGTCGCGCGTGTCGTACGCGCCGCACGACGCCGCGCGCGCCTTCCGTCTGCTCGCGGCCAGCAGGCACCGCGGCCGGGTGCTGCTGAGGATGCAAGACACTGTGAACAACGCATACCCCAGGTAATGAGATGAAGTATCTGCAGACGATGTTGAGCGAGGGTATTAGCCGCGGCTACGTGCGTCCTCTGTCGCGCGTGTCGTACGCGCCGCACGACGCCGCGCGCGCCTTCCGTCTGCTCGCGGCCAGCAGGCACCGCGGCCGGGTGCTGCTGAGGATGCAAGACTCCGTGAACAACGCACACCCCAGGTAATGTGACCCTCGCCTACGAATACTGGCGTAGATACACTGGGCCTTCATATTGGGGTATCTGAAAGTCTTCACGAATTTGCGGCCTACCCAAATGTCCTTTCTTTGGTATTGCTCGTCGAGTTGAGCTCCTTAAGTTCTAAGTTGAGCTCCACGATTACTGACAAATGCTTGCACTGACTGGACAGGTCCACTCAAATCTGTGTGGTTCTTTCCTCAAAAGACCTTTTCAGACACTAATCTACATGGTCCTCATATGGCCTGACCAAGATTATGTCTGGACTTTAAAAGAGACTGCGACCTCTGAGTTTCTTTCGGCCTTTCTTCTCAGAGTAGTCAGATAGGAAAAGCCGAACTCATCTAGCTTATTTTTAATATTTTTTATATGACGTGTAAAAGTGATTCCGATATCCTATTTACAGAATAAACAATTTCATTTCATTTCATTTCATTTCATTGGAAATCCAATACGATATTTGCACAGGCAGCGTTACTGAATTCGGTTTTTTATGGAATTTTACTGTTCCTTTATGAGCCTGTAATCCGTAAGCATCCGAATATATTTAACCGACCAAGTGTAAACGCCCTTGGACGTCATTTAATCAGCATGACTAAATTTCAAAGTAAGTCGTGTTTTGTTTCAGACTAATATGTAATCCTGATGAAAGTCATTTAATGTTCTGGGATGATGGCGCTCTTGGAGTTCAACTAGCCGACAAACTAGTACATCGTGGAGCTAAAAAACTATACATTCACGCTACAAGCTTAAATCAGTACCAACATTACAAAATTGGGTAAGATTGTTACATACCACAAAGAATAGGTCCAAAGTAATTCGAAACTCTATTTTATTTGTTTTTTTCAGGTCTTGGCGAAATCTTGGCATCGAAGTGGTAACCCTAGAAAAAAAAATTGATGTCGAAAATAGTATTTCTGCCGTAATAAATGGTGCTACAAGCCTTGGAACCATTAAAGGCATTTACGTAACTATAACAAAAGTCTCGAACGATAAACATAAAGATGAACTGACAACACTTCTAAATTCTTTAGATGTAGCTTCAAGATCGTTATGTCCTGAACTAAAGTTAGTATATTTCAATATTCATTTTATAGACAGCGTGCCGCTACAATGGCGACATTAATTTAACGCACGGATAGGGCTAGTGGCCAGTAATCATAAAAATATAATAAGAAAAAATAATTCGTTAAAATGACAAATTAAAATTTTCAACCGTTCTCCGATATAGGACTCTCCCTTTCCTTCAATTCGTCTTCTCTTTGCACGTTATTCGTTTTATTTTATTGATGCGATGTTAAAGTCAAAGTCATTTATTTGCTTTAAATGCGGTTACGATCCGTGTATGTTATTTTATGATCCGTGATCCCGGTAAATGACCTCTGCTCTACAGTTGTTAAGTACAGGTTGCTCCAAGATGCTATTTTAGAAAATTGTTAGTAAATCAATAAATAATACCGTTTAATGAAATTAAAATATCTTCTTAAAACGAAAACGCAAATCCGTATACGTGTGTTAAATTAATGTCACCATTAAAGCGCCACGCTGTAGACAAACTGTTGATCGTCATTATTATCATAGTGCCTTAGTGACCTTTAGTAGCCTTTAGTGACCGACTGCTGGTCTCAGATTCCGCTCATTCTTTGAGACGAGAGTTAAATTCATCCCGCTAGCTACTTTACATGTGGTGCTGTCTGGTACCCACAGTGTGTTTGTTTTAGCCTAAGCTTCTCTGGCATGCGATGAGCCCAGTTTCATTTATTTATTTATAAAACTTTATGCACAATTAAAAAAATACTGTACAAAGACGAACTCAATGCCTGATGCATTTTATGCTTATATTTATGCTTACATTTCATTAACTTTAATGTTTTATAGGTACTTTGCAGTGGTGTCAACGGTCAGCTCTGTGGGCCAGGATATATGTATAGCTAGAGCAAAATGTGGTTTTACAGCGACAACTTTGGATTTGTCGGGTTTAAGCGAAGTAAGTTCTTTTATACATTCAGTTTTACGATCTACATAGATACTAGGTAGGTACATAACGAAACACACGTAAACTGAATTTACTTTCATAAATAAAATCCTTCACCACTAAGAACTATTGATTATTTTTTATAGGTAAGGATTGGTAACCCACTATAGATAGTACAATCCACGAAGACGCGCCCCACTCCGCTCAGCGCCGTACTAGAGTTCAGCTTACAGTACAGTAATCGCGGAGTGGGGCGCGTCGCCGTGGATTGCACTATCTATAATTATAGAAATAAACATAAACAGAAAGTGAAATATCATACAATTATGGTTATTAACTAGATATCTGTGGTTAATACAGTCAAAGAAAAGCACAGAGTAAATCAGTTGTACAGTACACAATATTATATGTTTTTTTTAACAGAGCAAACCAAGTTCTCACGATTTGGCAGAGGCCGCGGAGCGAGCGCTGCGCAGCACGTCTCCAGTACTGCGCGCGAAGCCTGCACAGGCACACACAGCCGGACTGTTACATAAACTCATTGAATTAGCCGGTAATAAAACCAATTCAGTTAATAAGATAAATCGATAGACTGTTAAATCATTTATTTAGTGCACACAAAAAACATTGCCCAAAAGCACAATGAAATGATAACTAATATCATTTGAATATAAAGGAAACACAAGGTGCCAATATACTGTATACAAAGCAAAAAAAAAACACATTTTCAAAAAAAATATAAGAATCGCCATGACGATGACAGACTTTGATTCAAATAAAGAACAGAGTGCAATGCGAATAATATAACAGCACGCTCGTATATCCCGAAAGGTCAGGCAGAAGTGTGCAGAACATTCACAATTCACCAGTTATGTTTAAATAAGCGCACGTCATAGAAGACGAACCTATTGCCATCAACAGGGTACAAATATGGACTCCGGAAAAAAACAATAATTCTTAGCCGACCTAGGATCGGATCCGATGCTAAGCGGCTCAGTTGTGACAACTAGACCAAAGAGGCAGTCAGTTAATAAGCAATGACTTTGTACCTTGTCCTCAGAATGCCTTGTGTAGGCTAATCGTGTTGTAGCCAAGCTTGTAACAAAGCCACAGCCTATAAAACAACTTACCTTTCAGGAATAAGCATCCCACAAAACACAAACCCTGACACTACTTTGCAAGAATTAGGAATGGCAGATGAAAAAATACCAATAATTAGTGCCTTCCTGAATATTGCGTATAATATATCTTTGAAGGAAGACACAATACCGCTATTAACTCTAAACAGGTAAGTTTAACACAAAAACCTTAGTAAAGAAATCAAATTTTAGTTATATATCTACTCTCAAGCTACTTGTGTTCTCGTGGAGGCGATCGGCGGCGGTGATCTCTCGCGTCCGGCCCTAATTCGGGCCATGGTACGAAGCGAGAGGAAATGGGAGGCCGTCACCTCCTTCTGCGAAGCAGTAATGCTCGCGAAGGAGGAGGCGGAACTCGTAGGGAGAGGCAAATTTCGCGCCCTCGCGACCCTAACCACCGTAGGAGGAGACTCCCTGGGCGTCGGGAATCACAAGCAGATTTCCAACCACCGTAGGCGCGGGCTTGTGGACGGTGAGCAATGGGTAGCTCGCCGTCCGATAAGGACTAAGCCCGGGTCGACGGCGCGTTGTGTTCCACGCGCGCCTTAAAGAGATGTCAGCAGAATTGATGGGCTCCGCCTGCCGGGGTTGCGAATAAGGCCGAAAGGGAAATCGTGGCCCCCGGCAACATGGCAACTGAAGGAACACGGGTGGGTTTTAGTCAGTAAGAGTCTGACACGCCGTCCCGCTCCACCCAGAGCGGGAGAAGTTATTTGATAATTTCCCAGTCAAAAAAAAAAAAAGCTGCTTGTGTTGATATTACTGTAGTCATAATAATTTTTTATTAGTCTTGCTCGATATCTTCATCCTCTTGTATACCTCACCCTTTATCCAATTTATTTGGCGTCAGCGTAGCATTTCTTCTTCCAAACACTTTTCAACACCCGTCGTCTCAGTGGTCATCACCTAGCTATCATCCATATAAATCCAAAATCTATCTACCGTTTTTTTTAATCCCCCTAATCCCAAAACCTTATTCTTACTCAAAACTTCTTTTCCTATATTCATAGTCTTACACCTTTCTATAATCTTCTTATCCAATCTACTAATTTTGATTTTATTTTAGAATAAATGAGCTGGAGGAGTCTGCATCTGATTTAGTCCCAGAAAATGTTACTGGGTTAGCGACATTCTTTTCCAACGTTAGTCCTGACGAACTTCTCGCCACAGTTGACCTCGTCATGGTACCAACACTTAATAAAGACATCACGTTGGTGAGTATAGAGTAATCATAATCAACTTTTTATTAATTGTACCTTATTCTTCTTTTTTATCACGTATCGTCACGAATATATATGTATATCATATCACTTACTGGTGTAGAAATAAGCCAGTTAGTACATTTAGCTATCGCCAATGTAAGTTAACCTATTTAGCCCATTATGTCCCACTGCTGGGCAAAGGCCTCTCTTTCCCTTGGAAGAGGATGACATAAAAAAAATACATTAGTGAATATCCCATCACATTGGATACGTAAAGCCTCTATTACAGGATTGTTCTTTCTTACTCCGTAGTCCAATGACGAGTTTGACGTGAACAAGAGATACCTGTGCATAGTGCCGGGCATGGAGGGTAACCACGAGAGGTTCCGTGTGCTGTGCGAGCGCCTCAAGCTGCCGGCGCTGGTGCTGCAGCCGGGACTCGACCGCCCGGCAGAGACCGTGCGGGAGACTGCCCAGAGATACGCTCGGGTAAAACATACTCCTGTTATAATATTATGCAATCATCATCATTTAGCCGAAAGACGTCCACTGCTGGACATACTCCTCCCACAATCATCGCCATAACGACCAGTCCTCGTCTTTCCCGTATCCATAGAATTTTTGCGACCTTCACCAGAGTTTACGGAGTCTACATAAGCAGTTGCTTCCAATACGCGGGTGCGACTAGAAAGATTATGGAATCTTGTTTGAAAACACTAGGTACTTAAAAATAGATTACTGATACTTAAGGAATTTATTTCATTGTTGGCAGATCCTCATAAATAAAACCAAGGTTCGAAATAATTTCTACTTGCTGGGATACGAAAGTGGTGTACCTGTGGCTCTTGAACTTGCCGCAATACTTGAAGATCAAGGTAATATTTTTCAAAATTTTCTTTGGTAATATGTGTTACACTATCAGGATCAGGGTTTCATAAGTATCATATAATTGCAGGTTTAACAGGAACAGTTTTTTGTGTGGGATGTTTACCTGATGAGCTCCAAGAAATTATCGAGGAACAACTACGCGATTTCAAAACTGAGGAGCACCTTCAGGATGCTATTATTCAGCACATGTCCAAACTGATAGTTGGTGAAGATATAGCAGGCATACACGATGTGTTGCGGAATGCCACCACTTGGTCTGAGAAAGTGGACGCGTGTGTCAGAATTCTATTGGGACGTATGCATCACTCGGCGCAGTACGCCCGTGGGCTTATAGAAGCTGCTTTGGCGAACATCGAGCGCACGCGCGACTACGAGGCGCCAGCGCGCGCGCTTCGCTCGCAGCTGGTGCTGCTGCACGCTGCAACGAATGTGACGACAGCGCCGCAAGCGCTGCAGCGATACTCGCAGCGACCGGTCGCCATACACCAGCTGCGCACGCCCCTGTCTTACGTCTCAAACGATTTGGAGTGTCCGGTCATCGTTAACCGATACTTAGACACTGAAATAAAATCTGAATTTGAAATAAAGAATCTGTGTGACGCTTACAGCCTATACACAAAGTAAAGGAAATTTCCGTAGTTCTCTTGACGAATATAATAAATTGCTATCCCTGTATTACATTGTAGTTTAATTTTGTTTTTTAAACAGTACCTAAAGATGTATAAATTCGAAGGTTTATGTATAGTACGAATAGGTATAGGTCCATATTTTTCTTAGAGACTTGAAACCCACTGATCAATGACACGAAGCTTGATAAAAGTTTAGCAGGATAATTATTTCCAATATTTTTATTCACAAACAATAAAGAACACAGCAAAGTACAATTAAAAATGTAATAGCCTAACATGTTAAGCACTTCCCATTATTAGCATCTTCTTTTGACTTTATAAAGCTTCTAGATTTACAATACGGCATTCACAACGGTTTCTTTTATTAAACTTAGTCAATATCTCGTTGCCCAAATACTTATTAATTAGATAAGAAGATCTTAAATCACGCGGTGCATGATCAAGTGTGGCTTCTAGAGCATGAATCACGATATCCTGATGTGAGAGTTTCCATGATTCCATTAGCATCGTTTTAGGCATCTTGGCTCGTAAAATGATCATTTTAGCTCTCAAAACGTTGAACTCAATGTGACATTGACGCATCAACTGAATTCTTGAGTAGGCAACTTCCATGAGTGTCTCTAAGTAGTGACTCGTATACGGTACGCGTCCACGGAGACTATCAACACAATACTTTACTTTATCCGAGTATTCTGCCATGTCTCGCAAATTCTCTTCCAATTCTGGAGTTTTCTCGCCTAATATCAAATAGTGCAGATGTTGGAGCAGTGACACTTGTAAAGTTTCTTCCATCATGCCTTGTAATTTGTGCTCGAGATTTGCACGGATTTCGTTTGGTGTACCACCTAAACAATACACTGTGCCGGTTAGCCCTGTGAATGGAAACGTAATTAAACAAATGTTAACTAGAGAAACAAATTCCCATCCCCAATTACCTGACAAGTGTAATAGGTGAATAATTTTTAACTTACCATAGCTTTCTAATATTGAAGCCATTTCTATAACAATTGGGACACCAAATTCATAACCCAGCAGGTAGAATTGATTGTGTATTTTTAACTTTTTCATCAGCACCTGAAATGAACAAGCCAAACTTTTAACAATTTCTTTATATCACATTATTTCCCTTGCTACAGCTTAATTTTTTAAATATATTTACATTAACGAGTCGTTGAGCTATCTCTTGTATGTTCTCTCGATATTTCTCGACTCCCAACTGAAGGACCACAGCTGGTAGCTTCAAAAGTTCGCACATTGTTCGAAATCGCTCGTGATTACCTTCTATGCCCGGTACAATGCATAAAAACGTTTCATCATCTTCATATTCATCAAGTTTCTAGAACAAGACAAAATCAGTTACTTCTTGAAATATTATCTTGCCGTAATTAACAACTTTAACTACTACCCAGTTAGAGTCTTTAATTTTGGTATTATTATATTCGTATTAGGCCTGATTATTATTTTCTTTCCTGTTGCTAACGTACAAAATAGTTTATGCATCACTTTACCATGTTTGGTGTATGTGTGAGAGTAGGCATGTAGACAAGCTCACTGCTCGCAAGCATTTCGTCGCCATCAATGTAAGAGATGTATCCGCCGAAACCAGGCACTTCTTTGTCTATCTCCATCATTGGCATTTTCAGATTCTTTAACCTGTGAAATAGAAAGATTCTCCTAAATACACATTAAATCATTTAGATTGCAAAAATAAAAGAATATAATGTTGGAAACATTATCGCATATCATATAAATTCTGAGATTTCTTTAAGAATTATTTGTAACTTTATTTTTTGATGATGCAATCTGTACATTACTTACACTTATCTACTCGTGTTATCAAAACAATAATTTAAAGACTGCCACGTTGGTCGTAGCATGAGGTCCTGGGTTCGTCCTGGGGTCGGGCAGTGTTATTGGGTTTTTCTATTCAGAATTTTACAGCAGCAGTCTGGAGTCTGGATTTGTGCCCGGTTGATGACAATAGGCTCGTCCCCTATTACATGGGACTTAAACATAACTGGTGAAATGTGGATGGACTATAGGTACACCTCTGCTCAACCCTTAGGGGAAACAAGGCGTGATGTTATGTGTTATGTAATATTAAATAAAAGATGTAGATTTATTTGTTATTTTATGTATATCCCACATAAAATAACAAATAAATCATAAACTCACTGTCCAACAGTCATATTTGGAACAATTTCTTTCGGAATATTAACGTTGAACTTCTCCGATAGGATAGTGCATAGTTCTTGATCACTACCTTGATCTATGCCTACTTCTCTTAGTGTTGCGCTCTCATCTGTATCACTTGTCACAATAACTCCTGAAATAATGTACAGAATAATCCCGTGTGTGTAACTTTCTATGATATAGTTCAATGCAGTCTATTTCAATTGTACCGACCGCCGGCGGCAACCGCAGGCAACGTATCGCTGCAACACAACTGGTTCCTATGTATTCTTATGTATTTCTATGAAGGCGACGTGTCGCTAGCTACGTACGGTATTTCATAGATATTCATAAAACCAGTCGTGTGTTGCCGCCTGCGATCGGCTACGGAATGGTACCTTTATCATCCTTTCACTATATCATTGTTAAAAACATAAAGTTCCCACCTGGAATTATAGCGACTTCTTTAAGGACATCATCACGTGGTTGATTACTAAGGTTAACTACCACATAGGTTTCACTGCCTAGTAAAGCTGACTCAATGGCTTCAACAGCAGTTTGCCACATCATAGCCATGTTCGTGTTATCTTCTTTCACCCCTGAATCTGCAAACTATTCAAAGACGTCATACATTTTCACCATTATTTATTTACGTACAAAATTCAAAACAAGATTATATGACACACCTTTTCCAGTTTTAGTTGTATTGCTATAGAGTTCAGATTGCATTGTTTTCTCATCAGGCAAACGTTACGACCTATGGAATCGTTCTCGGATATCACGGTAAAGTATCTGAAATAATATTATTTATTTAATCACTGTGGTGGTACCTTTCAGTATAATGAATTAATAAAACTTTAATGCTGTGACCAAAATCTAAATTTCTTAACAACTACCTAAGTCTTGAACAAAGTTCTCTAGATACAACGTCAAGGATATGTACTGTCGAGTTAATGCTCTCTTCGGTGTCCGTGTTCATTGAATCTGTGGCTACCAAGTAAATCCCTTCAATTTGACCAAAAACACTGGCTTCATTCAAATGTTTTTGTACATTTTCAATCGAATTAAGAACATTAGTAACCATTCTTACTTCTACGCCAAGACGTTCCCATTGCCTGAAAGTATAATGGTTTATATTTTATTGATTTCTGCAGTCATACATTGAAGAACTTTTTATTGAACACTTACTTTCTTTTGAATAATAAATAGTTTGATATAATTGGAACATGTAGGTACAATTGCTTAACTCCCCGTTGCACCAGTCTATCAGCAAGATTTGTACCAAATCCATCATTGTCACACAGCAGAACATGACATGAATCAGGTGAAAATGATAATCTGTAAGAAAACATTAATTTGTAGTAGTGTGGGTGCTTCAATAAAACACTATATAGTTTCTATGATTGATATTGGGTACGGCAGGCGCCCGCTCGGCTCGCTGGCTGGCTCAGCGGTGTATGTTTGCGAGTACATCATAGTGTGGAAGATGATTTGGCTAGGAAGAAAGTGAACACTAAGATGACTGATGATAGAGATATGTGGAATAAAAAAGACGCACTGAGCGGCCTGTACCTGGGGTAAGCATTGTAAACAGTGTCTTGCATCCTCAGCAGCACCCGGCCGCGGTGCCTGCTGGCCGCGAGCAGACGGAAGGCGCGCGCGGCGTCGTGCGGCGCGTACGACACGCGCGTCAGAGGACGCACGTAGCCGCGGCTAATACCCTCGCTCAACATCGTCTGCAGATACTTCATCTCATTACCTGGGGTATGCGTTGTTCACAGTGTCTTGCATCCTCAGCAGCACCCGGCCGCGGTGCCTGCTGGCCGCGAGCAGACGGAAGGCGCGCGCGGCGTCGTGCGGCGCGTACGACACGCGCGACAGAGGACGCACGTAGCCGCGGCTAATACCCTCGCTCAACATCGTCTGCAGATACTTCATCTCATTACCTGGGGTATGCGTTGTTCACAGTGTCTTGCATCCTCAGCAGCACCCGGCCGCGGTGCCTGCTGGCCGCGAGCAGACGGAAGGCGCGCGCGGCGTCGTGCGGCGCGTACGACACGCGCGACAGAGGACGCACGTAGCCGCGGCTAATACCCTCGCTCAACATCGTCTGCAGATACTTCATCTCATTACCTGGGGTATGCGTTGTTCACAGTGTCTTGCATCCTCAGCAGCACCCGGCCGCGGTGCCTGCTGGCCGCGAGCAGACGGAAGGCGCGCGCGGCGTCGTGCGGCGCGTACGACACGCGCGACAGAGGACGCACGTAGCCGCGGCTAATACCCTCGCTCAACATCGTCTGCAGATACTTCATCTCATTACCTGGGGTATGCGTTGTTCACAGTGTCTTGCATCCTCAGCAGCACCCGGCCGCGGTGCCTGCTGGCCGCGAGCAGACGGAAGGCGCGCGCGGCGTCGTGCGGCGCGTACGACACGCGCGACAGAGGACGCACGTAGCCGCGGCTAATACCCTCGCTCAACATCGTCTGCAGATACTTCATCTCATTACCTGGGGTATGCGTTGTTCACAGTGTCTTGCATCCTCAGCAGCACCCGGCCGCGGTGCCTGCTGGCCGCGAGCAGACGGAAGGCGCGCGCGGCGTCGTGCGGCGCGTACGACACGCGCGACAGAGGACGCACGTAGCCGCGGCTAATACCCTCGCTCAACATTAATCTTATTCTCTGAAAAAAAAAAAAACAAGTAATCAAAATACATTTTTATAAATAGGTAGGTGGGTAAGTTACTCTATAAATATACTCACTTTAAAATCTTCCGTATTCTGGTTATAAAATATGGAAGATACATCAATCGTTACGTAATGTCTTTCCCTACCTATCAGGTCGCACATTCCAAGCTCGTAGTTCTCTCGGGTATGTAATTGATCGATATCAAACGTTATACCCCCACTAGTACAACAAGCCAACGAAACCTAAAAATATTACATATCTGAAGTAGTTAAAACTTTATTTTTTTAATAAATAGATCAATCAGGTATCGCTTGAAATTATTTGCCCGATAAATCAGAATTTATCAGTTACTTAATGATGAAACAGGACTAAGTCTTACTTTTTTGAGAATTCCTTTTACATAACTGAAGACGATATTACAGCCCTTTCCTTCGGTACGGTACATGACCATGGCTTTGAAAGTATTATCACGGGAATTTCCGATGTGTTCAGCTGAAACAATATTTATAATACCAGTTTTATTTGATCTAGCTGATTAAAGCAGGCTTATCATACAGCTAAAAAGGCTGCTGAAGGGAGAGACCACACTTATCGACACAGAATCGATTCAAGCCGGTCAGAATGAGTTTTATATATACAAGCAATAAAAGCAAAAAAGAAGTTATTCGCTTCGTTTCGGTTCGGACGACGCGATTCGACCCCGCATCAGATTATTCGATTTTATTGCATGGGCATAAAGCTTTCTGACCGAATCATTACAATACCAACCCGGTAAGTTCGGGAACAATTTCCTCAGGAATGTTTTCTTGCTGTGATCACTGACAGTGGTGAAGACTGTGCAGCCGATGGCCAATGCGATGGATATGGCTGCCTGGCCCACGGCACCAGCTCCTCCATGTATCAAGAGACTCGTGCCAGGAACTAGTCCACTCTTTATACCCTGTAGACATAATATTATTGATATGAAATTCAAGAAAAACAAATAGTTAAGTATTCATGTTTATAACGATACATTCTTCAGTTTTCATGATTAAACAGATTGACGCTTATAGAGTTCCACGAGTTAAAAACTACTTTCTCTTATAGAGGTTTCTATATCTCACTTATAGAGGCTTAGGACGGTTAAAATGACGGGACCTGGCAATTACTCTCATTTATAGAGTTTTCTCGCTTACCCAGTTCTCACTCACCCAGGTTTGACTGTATAACGAACGAATATGCGAGATGTTAACAAAGATTATGATGTAGCATGGTTAAAAATTATGTTATACCAGGCAATAAAATGCGATGGTGTAAGCAAGCGGTACTGTGGCAGCATCTTCTAAACTCCAGTGTGTTGGTACTGGCCACAGAAACTCCGGGCTTGAGCAGATTTGTTGAGACACACTGCCAGATGAAGGCATTATGCCCATAACAGATTTTCCACTGCAAAATAAAACAGAGCAACGAAGTCAAAGCTGTCATTTCGTAGTTTTCGTATCCAAGAATACAAAAACTGATATTAAATGAACATACCTTTCAGTAATTCCACTAAAACCCATTCCAAAACCCTGGTCTTGAGTATTTTTTATCGCTATCCGAGCCAATTCTCGCTGTACATCATAGCAGTTCAATTCAGCATAGTGAACCTAAAACAAAATAAAGAAATTAATTTTATTCTCACACTAAACCAATTCATGTGGAAAATTTTAGATATTACAAAATTCACGAGCCTGCACTTTAACGCCACCTAATTGTTGGTCAACTTTGGGAATTTGTAACCAATACAAAGAATTGAGATCACCCAGTTGACTGCACCGAAGTGCTGCGATACGACCTTCAGTAGAGTTTCTAGTCAGCGGGACGTAATATTCGCCTCCCCATGTTTCCTGTAAGGAAATCACACATGACTTACAAACTAGAAAAACTTGTAAAAACCCATTCAACTTTAAAATTATTAATAACCTGGGAAAATGTGTTATACGGTAACTCAAAGCTCGGAAGTTGCTTCATGTCCACCTTATGCTTGTCATTCACCATCGCTAGGTACACCTGGTTTCGATGAACATCCCGTCTCCATTGCTTCACGAGATTCTTTAAATTACTTGGTGGCGGGTACGAAGTGAATATGACCAGTTTCTGATGGGGTTGTAAGTTCGTCCTTGAAATGATCAAGCACTGAAGGTCTTCAGATCTCGCCACTGTTACGGCAACAACAGAAAGACGCTTTGACTTCCAACGTGATAACTCT
Organism: Agrochola lychnidis; assembly: GCA_963680765.1. Classification (NCBI taxonomy): domain Eukaryota; kingdom Metazoa; phylum Arthropoda; class Insecta; order Lepidoptera; family Noctuidae; genus Agrochola; species Agrochola lychnidis. Next base: position 6,085,241 of record OY796868.1, on the reverse strand, counting down.
AATCTTGATTGACCTTTGCCAACCGCAGAAACTCGTATGTATAGTGAAGATGTATAGTCTTGAACATTTACGCCAATAGTTATTAGGAAAGCATCAGGATAAAGATGGTATAGAGTTTCCAACAGCTGAAAATACCAAAAAACGACGTAATAAAAATATTTTACTGAAAATGTATGACGTTGATTAAACTCCGCCCGCCGAGGGACCGACGATGCGTTCGTGAGACCTCTCAGTCGGACATGATTAGGAACAAATAAAGTATAAATTCGTAAAACACGTATTCTTTTGTACTCAACTGACAGGTGTCAAGAACGCATTCTCTCGGTGGCAGCCGGAACTATATTCAATTACAGCTTACTCACATTAACATTATAAGTGGTACGATTCAAAATAATAACATCTAGATTTCTATCAACGATCGTTTTCGTTTTTCTTACATCTTCTTCTTTAACATCTATTACTTCAATTTTTTCAATTGGAGTTCCATTTATCATTGAATGAATTCGATCCAGAATAGAAGGTTCATTTGAGTTGTCAATATTTAACACAATTAGTTTTTCTTTATCAACATGTTCGGCAACAATTTGCATGAAAACGTAAAGCGTTGTCGGAATCTATAAAACATAATTATTAAGTTTTAGTATACATCAAATGAAAATGTTATTTGAAACACCAGTATACCAACATACATAAAATCACACTTTCTTCCCATGGATACCCTCATGGGAAGAAACTATAGATCGAAATACCAATATCTAATGAGTCTAATTATATTATTATATTTAAATTAACAAGCAACAAGACTCAAAAATGTTAGTTACAATATATCGCCCACCGGCAAAAAAAGTGTCATAACATGTAATAACTTTTATTACATGTTATGACACTTTTTTTGCCGGGGGGCGATATCTTAACAACTATGTTAGTAAACATAACCCATACATTTAACGAATCCCTGCTTCATGCTCAATACAGATGTGGAAAGCTTGCAGCAGCGATTCATGCACAAACAGTCCAGTCTGCTCCTGATACACTGCAGTATATTGTTGGGGCTAACCCGCGCCCGGCGCATCAGGGAAGCGCATTTTTTTCGCATCGTAGCGTAGAAACAATCAACACGAGCATCATCAAACATCCCTGATGCGCTACAGAAGCGGAACAGCCCCATTAATACCCGGAATATACTAATACACGATATACTAACATCTCCATTAGCATCTTGAAAGAAAGGTACAAACTTTAGCGTTTTCAACACTACAGGCTTTCTTAGAAGTGGTTTATCTTTAAATGAAATATTTTCAATCGACAATCCACCGCATCTGAAATTTCCAGTGACTTATTCTAGTATTGCCCTTAAATTATAGTACAAACCAAACATTAATTATTTTAGCAAATCACCTGACGGTGTATTGGTCTTCAAAAGCTACAGCATCAAATATTGCACTACCCATATTCCCGGCATCTCTTAGTTCAAAGAGATGAGTATTAACGTCGATACAAATACGGTTAATATGCTGTGGTTGAGAAACTGCGGTGTGGTCATGTCTCAAGGTGCATAACTGAAGAGCTCCATCGACGAAGGTAACCCAATTGTTTCGCCAGATTATCTTAGCTTTTGTTAGAGTGAGATTTGAACTGTGAATGGCGCGAAAGTCGTCCCTGTAATTTTGATTGCACATTTTATTAGTGAAACGTAACATGCTTTCATATTATCCAGTATCATAGTGATCTTCCCGGGTTTTAAGTTCAAAACTCATTAAACTCCTTAACTATTTAAATACAACATTTTTTCTCGGAGTAGTCGATTAGGGTGTCCGTATGAATTGAGGAGCCATGTCTCATATTTAAACGCGGGTACACCAATATTTAGTAGTAAATTAAGCGATTTTGTAGGCCCGATCCTGGAATTTGTAGTAAAACACTTTAAAAGATACACGACTTTTAAGGTGGCTCCTCAATTCAGACGTCTGAATTGAGGTGCCACCTTACAACTCTAAAACTAGCCGACGGATATTTTTGAAAATTTGGTAGGATTTAGTAGTACTTATGCGTAATCTCTACAAAAAAAAATGGGTTTTGTACGGCTGAATTTGAGATAGCTACAATGTTTTGATTTTTCATAAAAATCCATAAATTTCACCGCGCTGTTTCTCAGAAAGTAATCAACCAATTACAATATATTTTTAGTATAATTTAGTAGTAAATACATTCTAATTTGTAGTATAAAAATAAAATGGAAAAACTACATAATTTCGCTAATACAACATATTTTATGTGGCTCCTCAATCCTGACGGTCTGTAGAAAATAAATTTATGTAGAGCTACTAAAGTAGTTGATCAAATCGGATAACAATAGCACCAATATTTAGTAGAAATTTCTACTAAATATTGGCGTAATCCAACATTCTGTACATTCAGTATTTCAAAAGATATTAACAAAATAAACATTCCTTAACAATTTAGTGTGGTACAAGAGCCCACGACCAAAACCATGTCACATCGTTCAACGGTCAAAACCGTACAAAATCGTTAGTTTAGATGATTCTGAACCGATTCGATGGGAAGTACCGGTCAGAAACATCCCAGTTTTACAGGAGCCCATTTCTGCTTTCAAAATATTGGTAGTACCCGCGTTTAAATATGAGACATGGCTCCTCAATCCATACGGACACCGATTAGGAACAAGGAAACGCCCACCACCACCAACTTTTTAAACCAAGTTACAGAAATGTAAAAAAAAAACTCTGCATAACCACTGCAACCATCTGTGACTGCAATAGTTTAAACTTCAATACTTACTTATACTCATATCCTCTTTCAAACAACAATTTGTAGATATCTGAACTGTTCAGCGTCATAGCATCTTCTGTTTCGATTAAGGGAATATCAATCTTGGTTCTTACTGCTACTATCCGACCTTCGACCACTAGCATATTTTCATGTGTTACCTGAAACGTAAATAGTATCATTCAACTGAACCTCTTTCTCCGTTACGTTCTGGTCAATGTCGATCGGATCGTGACCGGGACGGATCACGATCCGATCACCTCACCGCTCACTTGCTGTCTATCAATGTTACGCAGAGGTCTGTTTTCGGCATTATGTGTGACTTCGTGCATTTTAATGTCGAATGTGGTGCAGGTTTACTAAGCTTTTCTTTTGTTTTTTGTTTTATTCTTATCTTCTTCTTTACCTCAAACCGTCCACTGCCCCTCTGCACCATGGCCACTAGTCGAAGAACTTGGTTGTCGTTCAACACCGGCATTTTATAGCACTTTACATCATGAAACTGGACTGATGTATCTCTTAATGGCCTGCCATTTATCATCGACAGTGTGTCCCAGACGAAAATTAGCGAACCAGCAAGCGGGAATATCCTGACACCTGAAACCAGAGACAGGTAGTTATAAATTGGCGAATAATGTGTTTTACTTCTGAAGTAGTCAGTTATATGGCTCTTAAACGTTATTAGTATAATGTTCTTCTTTCATCCAGTTCTCAAATACTCGTTACCTTCAACGATGGAGCCCTCCAAGAATTTAAATTCCTCTTCATATAACGTTACTATCGGCTTGTATATAGCTGCATACTGACGATCAGGAGTCTGATATAGCCATGTATACCTGAAATCATGAATATTAGTGTCAAACTTAACCTTTAACGCTTTTCTTACTTTATTCTTCCTCCATGCTTACCATTCCTCCTTGTGGGCCCACTCTACTAAATGTGACAACTGTCGTGTTTCTGTGGACACAGGGAACTCAATTCTGGGATACAAAGCGCTGATGTCTATATCGTAACCTTCCATGTAAAGCCTGTGAAATTATTTAATACATTTTGATCTATACAATGTGTAATTTAAATAACTGAAAACTTCTTGAGGGGTCATTATAATCCTAGACATAGAAATCGCGAAAAAAAAGTTTGCTTTTCCCTACATTTGTCGAATTATAATTTAAAAAAATGTATGGAGCAAAAATCTAGAATAGCATCTTAATATTCTTGGAAGCGTGTTTGTGATTACAGTTTCCCTTAATTTTTTTCTCACTTACGTCCCTAAAGCTTCTAATAAAAACAGCACGTTGTCTGGGTGTCCGCGCCTGGTGAGAGGCACGTGTCGACAGTCTGCAGGCAAGGACCGCTTCAGGATGGCCTGCAGCAATCCGTGCGGCGCACACTCCAGCAGCACGGCACCGCTCTGCACCAGCCGTGACGTCTCCTCGAACAGCACTGGATTCTGCACAGTTTTAGACGTTACAAAAGGTAAATATGCTATTATTAGTTAAATAATTTACCCTATAATAATGTATAGTAAGTTAACCTATAGTATTTTATTCTAGCTTAAAAATCCCTCTGTTAGGTCCGGTCCAAACGCTGGCTCCAATGTGTGACTTCGTCTCATGCTCTACTACACTCGTGAGAAAATATCTGGCTGTGTAGCCTGCAAACTGTCATAAGTTCAAAGTTTATGCAATTCATTATCATTTTAATTCACATTTCGTTAGTAAAAACTCTCAGTTCCTTGTTCCTGAAATTGCTCGGTTTGCATGACCTAGTTATTGTTTTTGTCGATTCAAGTAAGCCTAAGATCCGACCTAGAGACGACCTTCACCCATCTGTTTAATGGATGAAAAGTATTTTGTATCAAATTTAGTATGTTAAACAATATATCACGAGTGGGTTGGTTAAAAAATTCCTAGCCAGACCATGATTAATAAATAATTCAAAAATGACTTTTTTTCAAAAATTGCACTCATTCTTTTAACAATTAAATCGTTATAGTAACAAATGTTTCTCTTAAAAAGCACTATCCATTGATATATCACATAAGGCTATTGGGCGCGAAGAACATTCCCAAATTTAGGTGGCCAAGTTAGGTCATTAACTCCGAATTGACAAAAAAATTGCAAAATACGAGTTAGTAGCAAAAGTTCTCCTTGTACACAGCACTTTCCATTGGTGCAATGCAACATACAATGTTTAAAAAAAGTCATTTTGAATTTTTAATTAATCAGTCTGGCTAGGAACTTTTTAGCCAACCCACTTGCAATATATTTTCTAACAAACTAAATTTGATTTCATCCATTAAACAGATGGATGAAGGTCGTTCCTAGGTCGGATCCTTTACTATACCATTCGTTTATCGTTTGTTTGTTTTTCATTCTGTCTATCTGGTATCTAGAAAATTTAATGTTTATGTCTTTCTTACCAACATGTTATTAGTATGATATTCTGGTGAAAAATATCTAGCAGCGGGCTCGTGCCACCGGTTTTTTTCCACAGATGTTGACAACCAGCGCTCACTTCGAAGTTTTGGTTCCTTGATTACTTCTTGACTTGCTCGCAGTAGCCCACACCCTGAAATATGCGAAGACTGTATGATGTTCTATCTGACATGATCTAATCTAAAACTGTTGTGTGGGCCATAGGCCTCGCCCCGGTTCAGAACAACACCCGGCTTTGTGCCTTCCCCATCCAGCCCATCCGATTGCTCAATCCGTCATTTGCGTCAGGTGACTCTGCGAGCTACGTCATTAACTTAATGCTGTAGCCACACGGAGGCGAATCCCGCGCAGGATGTTTGATTTGATTCACATATAATTATATAATTTATGCATACAAAATATTGTAAAACATTTTAAAAGAGTAATGGTGGAGTTTCTTGCCCATTCTTCTCCATACGAAAACTACCTTTTGGAAGGGGCGACTAGAATCAATTCTATTTTTTGTAAATTTTGACGTTCAAAAGTGCCTTTTTCTGCCTAATTAAAATAAATTAGTTTACTTTGACTTTAGACTTTGATTGTTTTTATAAGTAAGAATTCACGCGACTATTTGCGCCAGTTTGAAAACCTCCATACAAGTTAATTGTCACGGTCGGCGTGAGCAAATTTCATTCGATACCCCGCGCGGGATCACCTTTTTTTTTAGGGTGGGATATTATAAAATAACTTCTCCCGCTCTGGCCGGAGCGGAAGGGCGTGTCAGACTCTTACTGACTAAAACGCACTCGTGTTCCTTCGGTTGCCCTGTTGCCGGGGGCCGCGATCTCTCTTTCGGTTTTCGACGCAACCCCGGCAGGCATCGGCCCTAGTGGACCCTGTCAATTTTGCTGACATCTCTTTGAAGCGCGCGTGGAACACAACGCGCCGTCGACCCGAGCCTGGTCCTTATCGAACAGCGAGCAACTCATTGCTCACCGTCCGCAAGCCCGCGCCTACGGTGGCCGGAAATCGGCCTGCGATTCCCGACGCCCAGGGCGTCTCCTCCTAATCCTGCGGCGGTTAGGGGCGTGAGGGCGCGAATTTTGCCTCTCCCTCACACGTTCCGCCTCCTCCTTCGCGAGCATTACCGCTTCGCAGACAGAGATGAGCGCGGGATCACCTCAGTTTCAATCTGCAATATTGCTCATCTTTATTCACTTACCAGCCTTGGTGACATAGCGTGAATGATAGGCAATGTTCGAGGACTTGACTTCTTTAGCGAAGATGCCGCGTGCATTCAGCTGACCAACAAACTTGCGCATTGCTTCTTCCGGGCCGGAGATCGTGCAGGAGTCAGGTCCGTTGTGACAAGCTACGTCGATCTCCGGTGGACACACCTTTGAAATCTGGAACAATAAATAATTATTTCCGCTATGTGAAATTACTTTTTTTATTTAATTTAAATATAATCACAAGGCGTTGCGTGTTATCCTCTGACATGTTTAAACTTTTTTACGATTAGATTATTTTACATACGGTAATTATTTTATAGCTTACTAATTCTCCTAATTTTACTTAACTTTGTCTGATTCAGTATGTTCTAGTTGCCTTTTTCATTATAACTTATTATTTTCTCTAATGAGCTAATGACTTATGTCAGGCCAAGTCGGGTCCTTTTGTATATTTTCATATTAACTACATACTTGGACCATAGGATAAAATTTCATACCGTGTGAAAATATAACCCTTAAGCAATATATATAGTACCGGCCTAGCTTGGCTGATATTTGCATTATAACACCTGGCAAAATTAAATATGGTGAAGAATATTATACCTGCTTAAATCCGATTCCTACAGCAGCCATGGCACCTCTTATGAACTTCGTCTGCGTGGAGACGAGTCCCCGAAAGTAGGACAGTAAGATCGTTTCCTCAGTGGTACAGCAGCCGTCAGCGTACGCACATCCTAGCTCCCCAACGCTGTGACCTGCAAAACATAGAGTAACACTGTGGTTTCTAAGAATCTGAAATGATCGTTTTACTATATTGGTTTTATCAGTAAAATTGTGTTTTTTTAACAAAATTGACGGTTAGACGTAGCTTTTAAAAACCCAATACTATTTTAAATTTCACAAATTAGCTCATGCAGTTAAGGGCCTGCGCACACTAGCAGACGTCAGGGGAGAGCATCGAGGGGGATTCCTCTATCCGTCAGTGCATACTGACAAGAAAAATGCTCTGCGATAACGCGAGCGTCCGCCAGCTTACAAGAGCATCCACCGGTATGCCGTGGCATGTACGCTCCAAGGTCGATCACCGAGCTTTGAAATATATACTTTATTTCGATTGGATAAGTATTAAATTCAATTGATAAATTAAATAAAAACCTCTGCAGTCCCGTCCGCCAGTCAGCGTAGGCCCTTCACCGCATAAGCTAATTTGTGAACTTGTGAATTCTACCAAAGCCATAGAATATCTAATTAGATATTCTGTGCCTATGGCAAAATTATTGGTACCTAATCAGGGCTGACTATTGAGGATGCGCAGGACGAACATTTAAGTAAGTTACCTATTGCTAATAGTGGAGGATATTTTGTTTTTGAGTGTAATCATATAAAATTCGAAGTATTCATTGAGCGGATTCATGACAAATTTACTCAATTACCAATAATATGGTCTGGAACCACTCCCACGGCCCGTAAGACGTCAGTCAACCCAATCTGTATGGCGGCAATACCGACAAACGAGTTGAGGATATCATCGAATATAGTTACATCGGGGTTTGTGATAACGTTCAGTATGTCCACACCCTTAGGCTTGAGCACTTTGTCACATCTGAAATGTAGAACGGACACTTTGCAATTATAATTTACCTTATACAGAACGTACACTGTGTGATATCACTTGAGTCTTTCCTACGGACACTGCATAGTCTTCTTTACAAACTGCTGCACTTTCTAGCTTATAAGCAAGAAAGTCTAGCAATTCAGCAATTTTTTTTTATTTGAAGTAACAAAAAAGCATTGGCGGACATGTGACATATGTGTAAAACGAAAAGACTCCTTTGTCTTTTAAGGGTTAAAAAACCCAATGCCTCTCTTTTTAGTTTGGTTAGTAAGCACTTAAAAAGACAAAATAAATACTGTTCACTCAGTGCCCATGATTAGTGCAATGGCTGAACTGATGCACTTTATGGCTTATAAGAAGTTAAAAAAAAACCGGCCAAGAGCGTGTCGGACTACGCACAATGAAGGGTTTCATAGTTGAGATGAATTTATTTATCCCAAGAACAAACTTAACATTGTAGTTGAAAAACATGTTCTGCCATACATTCCAACTGTAAATGTAAGTTTGTACGCACAATATTGAGAGATTTACTATGTTATTTTAAGACCATAGACTTTTTATAGATTTTCCTGTAATCTATGAGTAAAGAACCATACTAAGATTTTTTTTTTTCAAATTTTAGGCCCAGTAGTTTCGGAGATAAGGGGGGAATGGTAAATTTTCATCGAATTTCTTAAATATCTTTAAAAGTATTTATTTTAAAATTATATTAAAAACATTTTTAAGATCGTCATAACAAGCTATTTCATTTGATATATCACACGGTACTGTTAGCAAAACTTTTCTTTTAATTTTCTTGTTTGCCCCCTAAAAGTGACCCCTATATTCAAAATTCATTTATTTACGTTACACGTTCATGTTTGGGTCACAGAAATACATATGTGTACCTTCAACTTAATTGGTCCATTAGATTCGGAGCAAATTGTGACAGATAGACAGACAGACACACAAGTGATCCGATAAGGGTCCCTTTTTTCATTTAAGGTACGGAACCCTAAAAACATTGAAGAACATTGATATAACTTTAATAGTGTGTAAAACGAAAAGACTCTTTGTCTTTAGGGTTCAAAAACCTAACCTCGTGCCTCTCTTTTTATTTTAATTAGCAGGCAGTAAAATTTACATTTAAAAAGATAAAATAAATACTGTACACTCGGTGTACACGAATATGGCTAATGTGAGCCTCCTGAACCTTACTAAAACGAAAATGGGTACCGTTCTATAGCAGCTGCAAAGATCGGTATGCGCATGAGTTGCGTGCCCATACCAGCCCACTGCGAGCCCATCCCACTGTACACGAACCACAGTGGCCGCCGAGCGTCGTCGAAGTAATCCGTCTTCTCACAGTGCGTTACTGTCTTCTGATTTTGGTATTCTAACAATAAAAATATGCACATTTTATTCTTTGTTTTTCTGAACAACTATGTTCTTATTAGTAGGCATGTAATTTATGGTCTCAACACGCCGTGTGCCCGTTGCGATTTCCCATCAGCAAAATTACGAACATACATACAAAGTTTCATACCCTATTTTTAACACCTTTAGGTCATCAATCTTCAAAAATCCTTCCTTAGTGTCCACAATTAATAAATAATGAACTCTTGAGCAAAAGGGGTTTGAAATTCCATGGCATATCTACTGTTCCGCCATTTTGTTTTTTTTTTTCATTATGGCGATAGGTGGCATCAATGCAAACAGAATACATTATGAAATCAAACCCCGTAAAGTGTCACGTTTCCGAGATATTAAAGTTCTAAATTGATCACGTGACCTCCATATTTTTATGAACTTATGCACAACCTAATTAGTGCCAACATTTTTGTTGTGGTAACCAAACCAGTGAAATGAAGCCATAGATAAACTCCTAAATACGGCCCACATACGGCTTAATTACACCTCTGGTTCCGTGTTCGTCTTCATTCAAATTTATAAAATAATCGGATGACGTCACGACGCAGATATCAACGTCGTGATGTCAACCAATTGTTTTATAAATAAAACAAACTTTATAAAAAAACTGGTTGACTGGTTAAGTGTCCTTACCGTATATCCCATACCCTCTGGCCATATGTTTCTGTATTCTTTTCCTGTGAATAGTATGGTACAGCGCAATTTCTTCAGGGTCCAGCTCGTTCGCTTTTATATGGTCCATGATCTTCTGTACTGCAGAGTCTTGTCTCCCTGATACCATCACCAAGTATGGGATGTCACAGTGGTAATGAGCGATGTTCTAAAATATTTAGTAGCATTAAGCATAATCAGCCTATAATGTTCCCTCTGCTGGGACACAGGCCTCCTTTCTTCGAAAGGGAGTGGGCTGTAATCCACCACGCGGGCCCAGTTCGGGTTGGTAGATGCCACATGTCTTCGAATTTTTGGTTCTAGGACATGCCGGTTTCTCACGATGTTTTACTTTACTGTTTTGAGAGTGGTGACGAAATTATTTACACAAAGCAAAGCACCTGCCTGAGTTTGAACCCACGACCTACAACTCGTAAGTCGGGGCCGTTACCACTGGACCACTACTGCTTTTTAACTGTTTCTATGTTTTATAATCCTGTTTCTTAATTACATTGCTTCTTTAAGCAATTGAATACATAAGTATTTAAATGTCTCTAGAAATATATAAATTTAGTTGGTAAGGAAACAAGTTTACTGTACGTGTGCTGTTTGGCACCTACAGATTCCAAAGCAACTATACTTCATTTATTATAACATTAGACAATCACGGTTTTACCCCTTTCGTTATTTTGATAGTATACACGTTTAATAAGCTCCGTTATTTCACGAGAAATACAAATCAATGTGTACATGCATTTAAAGAAACACCTCTTAAATTTCACCAACAACATATACACACAATTTCAACTATATAACACAATAACTGTAGTTATGTAGCCTTTATTTCAAATGCTTTATATGGAATATATGTACATCTAGTTACTTTCTCAACTGCTTCTAGAAAAAATAATACTCTTATACACTAAAACTCACCTTCTTTTTATAATGACCTTTCAGCAGTAAATGCGCATTCATACCGGTGATCGAGAAACTATTAAGCGCAGTGAACGAACGATCAAACTGTTCGTGTTTCGTCACTATTCTCATGCGACCATCTTGGAGAGAGAGAATGTCTTGGCTCGGGTTGTCACAGTGCAGGTTAGCTGCTAACTCTCCTCTTCGGTAAGCTAGTAACAGCTGCAGTTATAAATTAAATAGTTAGTTTATTACAATATTCTTCAACGAAAAAGGTGCGTGAGTATCTTGCTCAGCATCATTGATATGAGAATGTTAGCAATGGGCCGGTAAATCAAAAAAGCTTGGAAATGTTTTTCATTTCGTCGCAGGCTTATTCAATTCAATCAATTCTTGTTTTAAAATGTCAAATGAAGGAGAAGCAAAGAGATAGACAACACATTCTTAATTGAATGCCAATAATATGAGTGTATTTAACCTGAAGTTAGAGGACGATACAATACCACACATGTTTATTCATAAGCAGTTTACTAGGGGACTAATGCCCGTTTTCTCTAGCAGCACTTAAATGAATGACTAAATAAAAGCGCACTGTTTGATTACCAACGCTCAGCTCGGCGCCGAAAGTTGAAAATACAACAGCGACTTAACTCTTGATCTTCTGAGCCTGAAAGTCTTACCTTCATAACACCGCATAACCCTGAAGCTTCTCCAGCGAACCCCATGTTGGACGTAACACTGCCAACCAGCAGAGGCTTTGAGCGATCCTGACAGAACACTTGCTCCATCGCTTGTAACTCCGCTTTGTCAGTATCTGGCACAGCTAGAAGAACAACAAATGGTCTTGTTACAAAATGTGGTTTTTCTCTAGACATGATTTAAGCCATTGAGCTATATATATATATATCCAAATAATAGGATAGGCCAAAAGTTATTGATGTTCTTCTCAAAATAGACCACAAAAAGTAGAGGTGAACAGGCCACACGTTAAGAGGCACTCAAGACAAGTGGAGTAAAGTTGTGACAGAATGATACCTCAGATATGGCAAAGGAATAGAGGAAGACAAAAAGATGAATTTAAGATCACAGCGGGTCCAGATTGGATAAGAGTTGTGAGAGATAGGAAACAGTGGAAGTTGTTAGAGGAGGCCTTTGCCAAGAGGCACATAGAACAAGGAGACATTCTGCAAACCACTTCTGAAAATACTCTGCACAAATGTTCAGAATTAAAGAAATAATTATTATTACCTGCTCCAAACCCCTCAACATACTCCACAGCAGATGGTGACACTCCAGCTTCCTCATAGAATCCACGCAAGAACGTTGATAACTTTGCTGGATCTCTATAGGATCTAAATTCCTCATTGTTGCTAGTGTCCTGTCCGTAGGCGTAGTCGGATTTAACGTGAAACACTTCGGCGTACACACTTGAATATTATTTTTGTTCTTTTATTATTAGTAATTTTATTAAAACTGGTACTTTGGGCTCGAACAAGAAAGGCCCGTAATTTTAAAAAGTGCTAGCCTTCTGTTGAAACTATAGAGAGGTGAAAATAAAAGGGCTCTCTCTTAAGCTTATCAAACTCTTCACTTTTTGTTAATGTATGTCTTTACGTTCTACGTAAAGCCTCATTGATTATTCAAATCGATTTCTATTTATTTTTTGTCGGATGAATATGCATTTAACCCCAGAACGGACTAATTTGTCAGAAGGCTTGCACGCAGGAACGAACAAGAACATGGTGAACACGAACATCAAACACTTTATTCGCATGTGCGTACAGCTAATGAACATCAAAAACTGTGTTCGTCAAAAACGATTTCGAGAAATTTGTGGCTACTTCACTGTCGACCACTTCTATTGGCGAATTCATGGCTACTAAAGAGAGCGTTGAGCTTGAACACAAGTCAAACTGTTCGTTTACGAACCAAATTTTCTGTGTTCGATGATCGTGCTTACCATCAAAATTCAAAAGTCATTTATTCAAACTAGGCTGAGAATCAGCACTTTTCGAACGTCAAAATTACATAAGACAGTCCCCCAAAACGCCCACCCTTCACCACTTCCTAGTGCCTTTAGCTGGGAAGAAGAAGGGGCGCAACAAACTACCCAGCAGCACAGCTGTCTGTTCAAGTTAGAAAAAATGATTCTATACAATAGTATACAAAATGCATAATGTAAGTTCATTATGCAACACAAAACATAATTTAAATGATAAATTATTCGCCATATGTCAGCTAGCACACGAGAAAAAAGCAGAAATAAAAAATAAAAACTAAACGTAAACAGAACTAAATACTCGTATCTAAATAAAAGCCTCCAGGCATAAAGGGCGTGCCCGCTTACATAAAGCTATTTAAAGCTATAATTGGAAGTTATTATAAATGATAAACTAGGACCATCGAGGTAAAATAAATAAACAGTTAGTTACTATTTACAATAACAAAACCATGATCAGCAAGACGACCAGTCACCACAAGCAGCACCCGTTCACGAGCATAACGCAAAGATCAGCCATTACCCCTGTTTTGTTCGTTCGTGCGTACACGCCTCAACACCTGTCTTAGACCTACCGTCTCGCGTTTTTATACTTCTGCAGAAACAGAGTAGTGATTGCTTCCACCATTGTCTGACCATCCGCATTCACGTCATAGCATTTAGTTTTGCCATCAAGGTTCAGTGGTACCAATCTGCAAATAACAATTTAATAAGAAGGTGTGTTCTTTTTCTTGGTGTAATAAAAAACATAGAAAAAGAAATTTAATTTATGGATTTAGAATATATATTATATTCTACTAGCTGTTGCCCGCGACTTCATCTGCGACCTAGGATGAAAAATAGCCTATTTCTTCATCCAGGTTATCTGTGTGCCGAATTTCATCGAAACTGTCCAGCGATTTTTGCGTGATTGAGTAACAAACAAATTCACTTAAGCATTTATAATATTGGTTAGGATTCTATTGTAACGGTTAGTAAGCAATCTCTATCGTATGTGAAGATTGTAATTTTAATTTCAAGTTAAACCAGGCTTCACTGAAGATGAGTAAATTGTATAATTTTTAATCGTGTAGCTTTTTTTATCAATCTATTGTAAAAGTTTTCATTATGATGTCCTTCCACCGTGTTAACCTAAGCTATTACTGATCAGAATTAAGACATTTCTACTGCTACTAGCAATATTCTTTATTTTACTGCCAAACAAGATTATGGCCATCCATATTACTATGTTCAAAGAAGAATCAACTTCTTTCAGACCTACCTTCTGTAATGTATGGAGTAGTGTGGATGTAGCATGATCCGAGCGCCGCCCACGATGGCCGCATCGCAGTGGCCATGTATAATGGCGTGGTTGGCCATCTCGAGGGCCACCAGCGAGCTACAGCATGACGCGTCCAAATTGTACGACGGACCCTTCGCGTTCAGCCAGTAGGAGATGCGGTTCGCTATCATCGTCTTACTACCGCTGGAAGTAGAGTTTTATTATCAAATTATTTTGTAAAATTATAGTTGGTAACATTGCTGGTGATTATGATACTACCTTGTTGATTTAAAAAAAAATCTGTTCAAGCCCTTAATTATAACAGGCGCTCGAAGTGCACGTCTTGCACGTTGCGTTTTGGGACGACGCGCGCCCTTGGACGGCAGCGCTTGGTGGTATCATATTTGCATTAATAATAAAAATATTTACTAACCCCAGCAGTCCTGATCCTTTTGCGCTGAACGAATACCATAATAAACTTTGTGTCTCAGAGAAACCAGTGGCGATAAAAACGCCTACGCGTTTGCCCGAAAGCTCGGTTGGACAAACTCCTGAAAACATACATTACAAAGTGAGCTTTATACTCTTATTCATAACTTATTATTTTGTTAGGCTGTATTGGAACTGCTTTACTGCTGAACACAAACCCCCATTTTTCCAATTCGCCGATGATACACTCTTTACCAAATCACCATCTTTGATCGGAATCATGTAATTCGCTTATAGCAAACATTTCCAAGTAGACCGAACTCAAACTTCAGCCTTTTGAGCTACTTCGCATCGGTAATTTGGAGCACTAACGACTACACAGGTAACTTTCTTAAAATAAAATAGATATTCTTTGCATACTAAGAAATAGTCGAGTGCAATAAGCCTGCAAATACCTGTGTAAGGACTGTAGTCCTTACACAGTTATTTTACCTCTAACAGCAGCAACCGAAAAGGAACCTTTTTTTTCACTTTAGTCTACACTGTCCCACTGCTGAGCAAAGGCCTTCCCCAACTCCTTCCATGCATCCTTTTCCAGGGCCACTTCCATCCAACCCTAGCGGTACGCATCTAGGCCATCTTGCCACATCTTCCTGGGCCGACTTTTTTTAGCGAAAATAAAGATCATTGTGATTTTGACAGACTTGTCAGTGGCAGCAACCCGACAGCAACCCTATTAGGAGATAACAATATAGCTCCCTGTAGTTTTGACAGTGATACAAAATCAGAGGTAAATTAAATAAAGCCGAAGACTTTATAAAAATAAAGTTTTCGGCGGCAAAAACATTTTGTAAACTTTTTTTCTTCAGCTCCAGGAACTCGTCAAAAAAAGTCCCGTCCACTATAAACTCAAATGCGAACCTGCATCAATGATCGCCTGATACGCCTGCTCGAGTAGTTTCCTGGACATGGCATCAGTGGACTGGCTGAGCCGATAGTGGATCATAAAGAACTGCGCATCAAACCGTTGCAAATCCGGAACTGTTCCCGTGAACGGCGTAATTTCCGGATGGTCGCACTGCCATCGAGGCTTCTGGCCGGCCACCAGGTTCTCCTGCCATATGAAAAATTATTAAGTCGAGAGGTTTGCCAGTTTAGAAGATCCCGCCAACATTTTAGAAGCTACAGTCCGTGTTAGTTGGACATTGGTACCGATTCCCTTGTTCACAAACTAACTAAATTTAAGTTCAGTGCATCTTTTTCTTGCTATTTCGTTAAGAAAAGGACAGTAGATAAATTTTAGTTTAGTCCTGTCAAATTAATCAGCGCTTGACGTAAATTGACGTAATTTTAGTAGGCAAGTTTTTAATCACGTCTAAACTTGTATGGAGTAGTGACAGGCGCTGATTAATTTGAAAGGACTAAACTAAAATTTATCTTCTGTCCTTTTCTTAATGAAATAGAAAGAAAAAGACGCACTGAACTTAAATTTAGTTTAGTTTGTGAACAAGGAATGGTGCCGATTCTCTTGTCATAAATGCCTCTAAGCTAGACTAATAATCACCAAAATATTGTTTATTCTTGTCAAACTACGATTTCCCATTCTGAAATAGACTAAAGTGACACAATTTAACTATATTTTAGTTTGACAGCACTAAAATGGCACTGAGATATTAATTTAGTGAAAATGGCAATTTTGCTATTCTGAATTCGACGTTTTTCACCTAAAATTTTGATTGTCTAACTAAATCTGACTATTTAAAATCGCGATTAAAAAGGTGTGGACTAAAATATGAACTAAAATTCACACCAACAACACCTTGACTTAAAGTGCAAAAACAGTATTGTATCTTTTTTTTCTTTTGCGTCTCGAAACTGTTGTCGCAAAAATAATTAAAATTTCGGCCCCCTTTATAACTCTTTATAAAAATATTTTTTATTTTCCATACAAAAGTGAAAAATTCCATGTATAAGACGTCGAGGCTGCCCCCTCTGCGCGCCTCAGGCACTAAAAAAATTCACGGGGTAGGGCAAACAAGTACCACGTGGATTCGCGATTGTCAAATACGATTTTAGTTGTGTCAAAATTATATTTAAATTTAGAGTATTTTGATTGCAGAGTAGCTTTAAGATTCTCATAGACAAAAGTAAGGGCAAGAGAATCGGCACCAATTTCTAGTAGTAATAAGGATTAAATTCGCACAACAGACAATCTACGTTAGTATGAAACTGACAGGTGTCAAAAACGCATTCTCTCGACGGTCGGACTGTTAAGTACACGTACTACGTAGCTTAACCGAGTGCTGTTGTGAAGGGGCGCCTTTTTTAGGGTTCCGTGGTAAACAAGGAACCCTTTTAGTTACGCAATGTCTGTCTGTCTGTCCGCGGCTTAGCTCAGAGACTCTTAGTACTAGAAAACTGTGATTTGGCATGGGTATACATATTAATCACGCCAACAAAGTGGTAAAATTAAATGACTAAAAAATATTTGTGTACCTCCCCTACACGTAAAGTGGGGATGTTTTTTTTTTCTCATCTATCCCATGGTGTGGGGTGTCGTTAGAAAGATCGTTTAAAAATATTGCGAGTTAGTGAAAACCATTTTTGTATTCAGGCATCCGTTTGCGAAATATTAAGCTTTAAAGTGCAAATTTTTGTTAGAGTCAAGTGTACCCCCCTGCCAGCTAAATGGTTGGTTTTGGATATGTGAAAAATTCACGGCAGTAGTATACATAACTAAATTAAAAAGGAAAACTATCACAGCTAAGTAGGCTTTACAAGTTAACGAGTAATAATCAACCAACTTAGATTTGCGGTTGCAAAAACATGTTCTCCCATACATTCCGTATGGGACAACATGCTTTTCAAGTACAAAGTTATGTTTGTTCTTGGGATAAAGACATCCAAAATACGGAACCCTACATTGTGCGTGGTCCAACACGCACTTGGCCGGTTTTAATTTATTATTGTATGTTGAGCTACTTATCAATTTAATTGTTCAGTAGCATTTAAGTAGTTTTTTTCACCACAAGTAGTGGTGTCTATTAGCAGTGGTGGGGCAAGATCAAAATTTGATGTGGGCGAGTTACATTTCGCGAGGCCCTCTAGTGGCGCAAGAAGACGAAAAAAAACAGTTGTCTAGTTTTTAGGTATAGGTCGAGATATAGGACAGCCCGTTCAACATTTTTTTTTCTATTCAGACATCCGTTTGCGTAATCACGTGTTAAAACACGTTCAGTGCCGGGAACCCTCCTGTAGTAGTGCAATCCACGAAGACTCGCCCCACTCCGCGATTACTGTACTGTAAGCTGAACTCTAGTAAGGCGCGGAGCGGAGTGGGGCGCGTCTTCGTGGATTGTACTATCTATATAGGACGAGTAAATTTTTTTCGACGCTTTCACGGCTTTTATGTAATGCATAAACCTTCGAGGTGCGAGGCCCCTCGGACCGCGAGGCCGTAGGCAGTGGCCCACGTCGCCCACGCCTTACGCCGCCTCTGTCTATTAGTATATCTAATCTAAACTAATATGGTAAAGAGGTATAATTATTTGTTTGTTCATAAGAGGTTATCTCTGGAAGTAGGTATTGATCCAAAAAAGATACGCTATTGCCGAGTAGGTAGCATCTCCATAACTAACCACCGTAAGGACTATTCTTGCTTGCAGCGCTCGGCCGCTATAGAACCGGGGCGGTAACAGATGTGGTCATCGTATGCACGGGATTTTGTTTTCAAAGTGGTTATATAGGTTTCCGCGATGGTACCATAGGATATGTTTCTTACAGGAGGACGCAGTCACCGGCAGAAGCTAGTTGTTGTTGATAATCGGTCTTTTTAATTCATTTAAGCCAGAGGGCTGGCCTATTCTTTGGCCAAAGAATCAGCATTGCCATACAACGTGGCACTAAACAAACTTTTGATAAACCCGCGATGGTTTGTGTGGTATGTGTAAAATGTATCAAATGCATGTAAACTTTTGTTATATGAATAATAAACTAAAAAAAAAAAAACTACTGCCAGCCTTTTGGGCACTTTTCCTATTGACAGCAATGCGGACGAATTTTTTGATACCCTATGATTATTTCTCCCCCCCCCCGTTTTTATATACTTGTACATATTATTATTATTATTTTAAGACGGTTAGTTTTTAAATAATGTAAATACGTGTGTATAAATAAAGTGTGAATGCTGAAAAAAAAATTGAGTTACAAATGTAACTTAATAACTTATTTCCCACTGCAGAGAAAAGGCCTCTTTTTTGTCTTTGTTTTCTTGTTTATTTACTAAATATTTTATCGTTAAACATATTTGAAACATCGTTCTGTTTCTGTCCTCTTAAAACGATTGACAGGAACAGGATGATATTTTAGTATCTACCAAACGTATTTAGCGATTTGTGGTGCAAACGGCACTAAGTGTACTGTCGCATTTTATTTCTGGAAGTAAATAATTTGTGGAGACAACTTGCCATATTATAGAGTTTCTCATTGAACTCGTCGAGAGTGCGGCAGCCAGGCATTTGCGCAGAGATCCCAGAGATGACGACACTGTCGTCAGATATCGGCGCATCAGGGTTTGTCGGGTCAGTATGCTGCCCAGCCATCGGGCAGCCCTCGTCAGGGGTCGGAGACATGCTACAGACAAGTTTTATACTGCTGAATAACTATATCTTATGCTTTTTGTATCCGTTGGATTGGTCAAGATGAAAAGTTGGTAGACAGACGATGAAAATTATCAGATTATGTAGGTAGGTAGGTGCTTGGTCAGAGGATGTCAGGGTTTTGAATCATAGACCAATACTTCCACACGTTCAAAGCAAGCCACTTATGGTTTTAACAACCATTGTTTTATTCAATAGTTAAATTATAATAAGCAATCGGGGGTTTTATAAAATTGCAATTTATTAACGTATTGTATATTCGGGAAAGCGGATAGGTGTAATATTAATTAATTACTAGATTATTTAAAGACAATTTTTTTTTTCTTAATATTTTTTTCATAATATTCCTTATTCATTTTTAGGGTTCCGTACGTACGAATGAAAGAAGGAACCCTTATAGGATCACTCGTGTGTCTGGCTGGCTGACTGGCTGTCTGTCTGTCTGTCCGTCTGTCACAGCCAAATTGCTCTGAATCTACTGGACAAATTTAATTGTTTGGTAAACATATGAATTTTTGTGACCCAAACACGGACGTAAAGTTAATAAATGTTTTTTTTTTAATTTATCGTCGTCATTCGAAACACCAAATATTTCTATCTATTTATTTATCGTAGAAATAATTAGGGTTACAAATGTTAGAGACCACCTACCATTTAAAAAGAATACGAAAGGTTCGTGTGAAGGTACGTGTTATATTTTATTATAAAAAAAGCAAATAACTACAATACTGTAAATACTCACGTTTCGAAGTTATAAGAAATGGCAACTGGCACGAATACCCAAAATCAATTCGCGGAATTCGTCGCGTGCACTGAGCATTGAAGCATTCACCCAAACTTATATTTATAACGTACTGCAATTTATTTACATAATTACATATTCGCTATTATTATTGAACGTCTATTAATCTGTGACCTTAATAACTGTGCGTAGGCAGGTAGGTACCTACCAACAGTTTCGTAGGTTTCAAATTTAATAATAATAATCAGATTGTACAATCTGATTATTATTATTAAATTTGAACAAGAACAGATTGGACGGTGGCCCCATAAACTAGGCATTTGCCTGTATCTTGGGGGTACTTGAACCTACTAGTTAACTATGATATTTGTTCTAAGTCGACTATCTGGTTTTCCTTAGGTATTTGATGGTTATGTTGTTTAATTTTTCGAAAAGAGATTAATTCCTTTATGAATATTCATTATTCGCTAAAATCACAAACACCCACACGGAGGTGGAGAACTGATTATGAACTTATTTCTTTATTTTTAGTACCTATAGTAAATAGTCAATTAAAATAAATTTATAAAACTTAAAATATCTGCCACTCCGATTCACTATTATCGCTCGATATTCGTGATTAACACGCAAGCAAAGGGCGTGGGCACCTCTACTTTGGAGCCTTTTGACCTCGTCCAGGACTTTGTGCTTTTATTTTAATTTTTCTTTGTTTTTTATTTGTTTTTATGAGTGTGTTTTATTTTAATTTGTGATTTCCTGTGCGAGTCACAATAAATACTTTTTCTTTCTTTCTTTTCTTCTTTACTAGCTACTATAATTGACAAAAATGTTGAAAATATTACTTGTTGGTTAGTATCCCGTTCGTCATTCCCGTTACCCTTATATTGCTCAACTGTAAACGAAACCATAGCGCGATTCAGAAAACTGACGTTCGGCGAAACATGAAGAGAATTTTACAGTATAGAATTCCTTTGTTTTAGTTCCAGAAACATGCTTTAAAAATAGATATAAACCTAAATAATTGGGTAAATAGGTTTGTAAGTTTCTCTAGGACATCACTAAAATGCAGTGGAGAAATACAACGTATGGATAGAAAGTCTGAATTCAAAAATCATTCTGACATTGTCATCGTTACTGGCGGCGTTGTTGTAAGTAGATAAAATTCTACACAGTTTTTATCTGGCGTTACATTTTGGGAGTAGATATTCCAATGAAACAAGAAATACATTAAATTATTTTGTGTTTATTCAGCAAAAGTCTTTGTAAGTTTATCAACAATGATCCGCGTCCTCTCCGACAGATACTGGTCAATCTGCCCCAACACTTTGACGACGTGCAACATCTTCTGTATGCCCTTCTTGAACTTCTCCATCTTCTCTGCACTGGATTCTTCTCCTATTCTCATTACTGCTGTGGACGTCATCGGTGAACCTATTCTGGGAGGCGTGAATGGACCGGGATTTTCTTTTAATGTTGGTATAGTCAGTGATGGTATTCTTAGTTTCGGGATCTTTAGCTTTGGTATTCCTAACCCTGGTCTGAAGCCTGTTGGTGGGGCGATTGATATAGGTACTTGTGTGTCACTGTATGCCGTTTGGTCTTCTTCTGGTTCGATGACGATGAACTTGCCGTTTTGAACTGATTTCGGGAACGCATTGTGGATGAGGCTGCAGAATGAGTCGACGTCTAAGCGCGAGTTCTTGTTGTAGTCGGACGAACGGAATGCGGAACGGTACGGGACCTGAAAAATAGAACATAAGTCATGTCATTTAGGTATAAAATAACTTACTTTGATTTGTTTCTGACTAAACTAAACTAGTCTCTATCATTCACCATTCCTAGCAATTAACTTAATCATCATCTGCCTAGCCTTTTCCCAACTATGTTGGTGTCAGCTTCCAATCAAACCCGATAAAGCTGAAAACCAGTATTTTACATGGAGCGACTGCCTGTCTGACCTTCACAACCTAGTTACTAGTTAACCCCTTGGTAAGATTGGTTGTCAGACTTTTGGGCTTCTAACTACCCGTAACGACTGTCAAAGATCTACAAATGACAGCCGGGACCAACGGCTTAACGTGCTTTCCGAGGCACGGAGGGGTCTTGGTATATAAAGGTCACTCATCCACGGACCAACTGCGGCAAGAGTAGCTTAACTTGATCGATCGACCCGTGCGGCTGTTATTACTTAGCCACAAGCCCCTAGCAGTTAACTTGGTGAAGTAAATAATTATCTGGGGCCACCATACAAAATGACAAATCAATACTCTTGTTGTGATAACCAGCACTGTTAAATGAGTTGGCAATACATAGGTCCGGTCTTCGGTCAGTGGTATACTGATATTAAGCTAAATTGCATTTACATTGAGATGAATATAATAATGTTGTTTACAAATCGTATGTTGACAAGCGTAAAGACAAGCGACATAACTACAACGTCCTTCTATTTTTAATATTATTAATTTTTGAATGTTGGCATAATTTACCTTACCCTTTCATCGGAGCAGTGGATTGTCAAGCGGAGGGGCGGGGGAGCGCCGGCTATGTAATTTACCTGAAACGGTATCAATATTTAATAAGAATTCACACACAGATACCACTGAAATTCATCAAATATTCACCAAGTCTAATGTTAGGGTTCCTTTCGTTATAATATCAATTGTGAAGCACTTTCTCCTAATGTAATTTAATTAATTTATAGGTAGGTATTATAATTATTATCTAAAATGTTTCAGCTTTAAGAGCGTTTGTAATTAAAGTGTTTAACGTCGCTGTTTTGATTAATTTGGTAATATTACTGTATGGAAATAAGAAATAGGGTTAATTAGTGAACTAGAAAATTAGTGAACTAGAATATTAATAATTAAAGTTGGAACCGTTTTAGGTGTAAAAACCGGCCAAGTGCATGTCGGACCACGTACAATGAAGGGTTCAGTAGTTGGGATGAATTTATCCCAAAAACAAACTTAACTTTGTAGTTGAAAAATATGTTCTCCCATACGGAATGTATGGAAAACATGTTTTTGCAACTGCAAAGTTAAGTTGGTCGATTATTACTCGTAAACCTGTAGAGCCTACTTAGCTGTGATAGTTTTTCTTTTAATTTCGTTATATAAACTACTGTTGTGATTTTTTTCATACACCCAAAACCAACCATTTAGCCGGCAGGGGGGGGGGGACACTTGACTCTAACAAAAATTAGCACTTTAAAGCTTAATATTTCGCAAACGAATCCCTGAATCCAAAAATGGTTTTCACAAACTCACAATATTTTTGAAGGACCTTTCCAATGATATCCCTAACCATGGGGTAAAAAAATAAACATCACCACTTTACGTGTATGAGAGGTACCCTAAAAAAAATGTTTTTCATAATTTTGTTTTACCACTTTGTCGGCATAATTAATATGTATACCTATGCCAAATTACAGCTTTCTAGTACTAAGGGTCTCGGAGCTAGACCGCGGACAGACAGACAGACAGACGGACATGACGAAACTATAAGGGTTCCTTGTTTACTACGGAACCCTAAAAAGGCATTTGGAAAATTTACAAATACTTTTTTACATCTAAATCGCAATATTCGGTGTTATGATATTAATTATTGCATTTCATAATCAATATCATTAGTTCACTAGTTAGCCATATTTCTTATTTCCATACAGTAATATTGCCAAATTAATCAAAACAGCGACATATTTGACAGCTACTTGCGACGTTGCCCACTTTCAGTCTTCGGAGCTCTGTCAAAAACCAGTCGTGACATTATATTTATGCTGCCATATACACTATAGGAATACTTGTGAATTACCAACCCATTCAAAATTTTACAAACTTATAAATATTATAGCTACCTAATTGTTCTTGATCTATAGGTACTAGAAGATAATCTATATCTATACTTAATTATATCTGTATAAAGCTGAAGAGTTTGTTTGTTTGTTTGCTTGAACGCGCTAATCTCAGGAACTACTGGTTTGATTTCAGTGTTAGATAGCCCATTTATCGAGGAAGGCTATAGGCTATATATCATTACGCTAAAACCAATAGGAGTGGAGCACCAATGAAGAATGTTTAAAAATCGGGGTTTTTTTTTCCTTTTGAAAGCTTCCGCTGCGTGCGTTGCGTAAACGGTTAAAGTTTCGCAAAAATTATGTATGACAGAATTGTTACCCTTTAAAAGTTCTAAAAAAAAGTCCGCGACAGCATATGTCTATCTTTTAAGGTTGGCTCACTATAACCTTTTTTAAGCTAACCAAATTTGTTCTAAAATAATGTATTATTTGCGAAGGTGACCACCAAATACCAAATAAATACGCCCAAAGTCCACGCGGACGAAGTCGCGGGCAGAAGCTAGTCTACACTATCTACACTAATATTATAAAGAGGAAAACTTTGTTTGTTTGGTTGTTTGAATAGGCTCAAAAACTACTGGACCGATTTTAAAAATTCTTTCACCATTCGAAAGCTACATTATCCACGAGTAACATAGGCTATATTTTATTTTGGAAAAAAATAGGGTTCCGTAAGATATTTGGGTTTTTCGGACACAAGGTGTAAAAAATCAACCAGAAAAGTTACTTATTTTGCGTACGCTGCCTAAACTATAAAAGACAGAACCATAAAATGTGCTAATTAATTGTAGATCTTATAAATATCTACAAAAAAGTCCGCGACACACTATACCTATCTATGTCGAGTGAGGCACAACAACCGTTTTCTTGAGAATTTTTTTTTTGGACTACATCTAAACGCGTTTATTTTACTCATGCTATTAATCCTTATCAAAATAAATTATTTCATCACTAAGTACAGTTTATGTAGATAATATTTGGTCTTTGAATGATTAAAATTGGACGTTTGGTTTTGAAGTTATGGCGAAATTAAAATATTACGATTTCTGCTGCACGGCCCGTTGCGAAGTGGGCGTCACCAAAGCGGGGGTGCGCGTGCGGGAGGGGAGTTTAGATCTATGAGTAAGGTACCCGCGCGGCTCAGTCGCGAGGTCAGCTCCCTACGCAGCGGTCGTGTGCGAAGTCTAATAATTTTCGTGCGATTTTTTTTAGATTTCGTTCTTAAAACTACACCTACGCAAAAGTTCTTCTCAGAGCTAAACAACAGTTCCTTTCAGGGCTAACCAACAGTTCTTTTCAGGGCTAACCAACAGTTCTTTTCAGGGCTAAACAACAGTTCGGGACTGCCGGCAGAAGTGAAAACTTAGTATTAATTACATTTAAATATTTTCATCATTAACAACTTTAACATACACAGAAAGACAATCTGTGCAGCCTGCGGATAATGACTGCGTCGTCGATGTTACTGTCGGTGTCTGTGAATTGACCTGGGAATCATTTTGCTGACCGTGTCTTTCCTGGGTAGGCTTTTTGCAGCGGTAACAGACATCCACGCGGGCGGAGCCGCGGGCGACCGCTAGTATATTATACAGGGCTATTGGTTATGTGTCTGCAATACATTAAGGGGATGTAGGAGAGGTCTTGTACAACCAAATGACTCCTTTTGACTCCTACGCAAATGTTAATAATTTTCAAGTCATTTGACATTTTATATTTTTATTTCATTCATTTTAAAATATAAAATGTCAAATTACTCAAAAATGGTTGACATTGGCATAGGGGTCATCATGGGTCATTTAGTTGCAAATGACCACTCCTACATCCTCCTAACCAATAACCCAATATATCTACAAAAAATTACACTTTTGTAATTGAGTAATTGATTACGCAAGTGAAGGAAGAGTGCCTCTTAACTTAAAAAATCTTAACACTGTTCAAAAAACTTTCACAACTACGTTCTCCAGAACCTTATGATAAAACAACACAGTTATCTTTACAAATTGCACAATCAAAGCACATCGCACAATGGGGACCAAAAGTTCCACTTTCAAAATCAATATCTAAGATATTCTCGTTATCAATCACTACGATACGAACCAGTAAGAGAGCTACCACCACGTACCGACACATATCGCCTGTTGCGCACTGTCACGACATTTTAGCGGCTGAGCGTAACTGCCATTGATCACGTATAAGCATCGGCGCTTGCGATTCCAGCGGAGTCAGCAAAAACTCGGTTGGTAGTAGAGTTTCCATCTGTTAGTTATTGTTTAGGACAATTTTAGACCAGATAATGTTCATTCCATTAATTACAGTGTTTTTAAAGGATTCACTTTTTAATTGAGGTCGTAAACTGTCCTTAATCTTCACAGTCCTCTGCTGGATATCGGCCTCTTGCTCTTAAGATGTGCTATTATATCTGGTCCTTCGCCTTCCCCAACCAGACTTTCGGGGCCACCTTTTATGGTCCACCTAGATTAGGGTGTCAGATTACTAAATAGATACAATTTCTTACAAAATAATCCACCAGTTTCTATCCGGCTACTGAAGGTTCACCAATTTTGAGTTACGATTTTCAGAAATATTTATCCGTGCAAGTCCCACATTAAATTGCTTCAACATCTATTGTCAGATCAGTACCCTAATAACGTAACTTATTTTCGTAAACAATTATGCCTAATTTGTTTCATTTTGACAGTTCAACAACATTTATTGCGTTATTTACGTTGTTGAGCAGATTTTATTTTTCCAACTTATAAAGTAATGAATTGTGTTGTATTACGCAATTAGAGTACTGGTATTAAAGATTGCATACATAATTCCTCAAAAAAACAAATCCATACAAAGTAAGAACGATGGTAACCCCACAGTCGATCCAAGTTCCTTTCCCCACAAGGTCACATTACTAAAATAATCACAAAGAATCGAGATGTCAGTACTAACTTATCTATCTTACGTGTTCATTCACACAGATTGTTCACCTACTGCATGATTGGCGACGTATAAGTTTCTACCACAGTTAGGCTGTGACATGCATTGGGTGTATAGTAGTTGCTATGCCTGCAGCGTAGTGGTGTACCTTGCAGTCAAGTTATACTACGAGAATGAAGTTAAGAAGATTTCTCATGTGGACGGTGATCGCTGTGGCTGCCTTGACTGTTGTGGAGGTTCGATATTTGTTTTTTTCTTTTTTTTTCGTGAGTGTTGTTTTTACCCAAGGTAACATACTTATGAGAAAAATATGAACTATTTTCGCACATCTAACTTCCATTTGCGTGAAGCAATATAAATTTTTATTACATTAGCTCACCAAAAACTTGTAATTAAAAAGATTGGGAGATGTAGTCATCTGCCGATCTTTTAATTTGTCAGATATTTTTCGACAGAACATTAATTATTTCTAGTGGTCTAAAGTCTTGTATATACACTATAACTAACATGTGTAAATGGAAGAGTATTCCATACATACAGCTATGTTTATACTAACCATAATAGTTTGTTGTAACATGACGCTAAAATCATGCAAATAGGCACGTTCGTTTAAAATAGTTAGTATGTGAACATGATTGAAAACAGTGGTAATTTATTTGTTATTTTACCAATATTTTGTCCAGACATTTGCTAAAAGAAATGTCGACCAAAAGTTACTAGATCAACAGTGCCAAGAAAGTAGAGTTATAATCCATTAGAATATTCAAAAATAAGGATTTTAAAACAGAATCCAGAGTGACAGAAAATAAGCTCAGTAATGTGAAAGAAAGGAAAAAGAACATCCATTTATTTAGCACAAACTAAAAGCCACATGGCACATATCAACAACTGTTGCTGCTGCAACAACTGCTGTGCGACTGAAGAGGCCCTTAACCAGTCGTGGAGTGATGATCAGATGAGGTGAAGTAATGGCGACAGCTACATCCAGCAATCCAGTCGCATTACAGAAAGTAGCTGAATACCAGTACTTTACATTAAGCGACTGCCTATCTGACCTCCACATCCCAGTAACTAGGTATTACGGTATCCCTTGATAAGCCTGAGGTCTGATGTTTGGGCTTCTGACGACCCGTAACGACTGTCAAATATCTACGAATGACAGCCGAGACCAACGGCTTAACGTGCTTTCCAAGGCATGGAGGATTCTCGCGTATGTAAAAATGGTCACCCATGCACGGACCAACCCCGGCAAGTGTAACTTAACCTGATGGATCAACCCGTGCGGCTGTTATTACTTAGCCACGAGCTCCTCTTGGTACAATTTTTTTAATATTTAATATAAGCATTTTAGTCGGACAAACATAAGAGCGATGGAGCGCAGCATTCTGGGTGTAAAACGAACTGACAGAATACGCAACACCACGCTACGCTCCAAAACCGGGATCTTAGACGTAGATAAAAAGGTTGCCAAGCTAAAATGGGATTGGGCGGTTCATGTCAGCCGCATGCATCGTGACCGTTGGGCAACAGTCTCCACACGGTGGGTGCCTGAGGATGGACGGTGGCGCCGAGGCTGGCTCCGGAAGAGGTGGCGAGACGACCTACATAGACGCGTACCGCAAGGGTTGGATGTAGGTGGCCCTGGAAAGGATGCATGGAAGGATTTGGGGGAGGCCTTTGCTCAGAAGTGGGACAGTGTAGGGTAACATAAAAAAAAAACAAAGTGTTGTCGTCGGTCTCATATTTGGCGTTTCTTTAAGTTTCGTATATCCGTTTGCCAGTTGGCAAAAGCATTCTCCATTCCTGTCTCTTTAATATACTTAAGTGATTAATGATTTGTAACGTGTTTGTTCCACTTTCAGAGCAGTATTCTGCTAAAGAAATCGCTGGTGCTTCCCCAGCGGCCGGAGCCCTGCTTCTCCTGCCGCACCGAGGACCGGCCCTTCGCCTACCCACTCATCAGCTACCTGTCCCAGGTCAAGGACATGATCGTGCGAGGTCTCAACGCCCTCGTGGCTAACGCTAAGAAGAACAAGCTCAAATAGATGTTAATGTTAAATATGTAAGGTTGTTATTTGTATGTAAGGTTGTATTAAAGATTTTTTATTGTTTCTTTTTTACCATGCTTTTAAATTATACTTTTCCAATCTACTTTATAATATGGGTTTCCCGTAAACAGAGGTGTATACAAAATTACTAATTTTTGACAATTTTGCTTAGTACTATAGTAGTTTTAGTATTTTGTTTTGTTTTACTTAAACAAAATTAATAGTCAAAATGTAGTAATTTTTGCCATCAATCAAGCACAAATCCAGACTTGTTCTGCCATTGACAAAATGATGTTATATGCTCGACGACGCTCTGTCTGATAATGTGGAAAAATCGTAGACGGAAGATGACGATAAGAAAAACGACGAGTATTGCATTGCATCCATTCCATAATTTATTTAGCAAAAAAAGAAACGTAAATATTTCACATTAATGATACATTTATTTCGAGCATTATTTCTCTCTAAAAAAACTTTTTACAAAAAAAAACAACCGACTTCCAAAAAAAACACTACAATGTGAAAAATAACTTTAATTTCGGAAGTCGGTGTCTTTGGTTTTGTATTTTAGTTTTTTGCCACCGACTTCCGAAATTAAAGTTATTTTTCACTTTGTAGTGTTTTTTTTGGAAGTCGGTTGTTTTTTTTTTTGTAAAAAGTTTTTATTTATCACTTTTTAGGTACCTACCCCACACATATTCGAATACCACTACCTGCTACCAGTAACAGGAACTTATCATATCATCTACATACTAAGTGAGAAAAAAATACGTATTATTGTAGCTAACTCAAAAACCACCCAAGCAAAGTTAATAAAATTTATATGGGACCAACTTCACAGTATACCCTTTCAAACAAAAAAAGAATTTTCAAAATCGGTCTACAACTGACGGAGAAATCGGTGGACATACATAAAAAATATAAAAAAACAAACATACGCTACGAACATATAACCTCCTCCTTTTTGGAAGTCTGTTAAAAAATAAGTTTTGCATAGAAAAAAACATTGCATTTTCAGATTCAGACTAAAACCGACGATTAGAAAACTGCGTCCTAACCAAAAGCGACTGTCGCACGAATACGCGATTACATGATCGCTTACCTGAATTATTATGACGTACATATGCGACTGATTGATGACGCGACTATGTCATATTAATTATCTAGAAGAATGCGAAGATCACATACTCGCGCGACGATGGCTTTTGGTTAGGACGTGGCTTGATGCACACTAGCTGCCAGCGTATCTAGCTTAAAATATTACCAGTTATCTAATTAACTTAAAGGGCGAGTAATTAATACTTTAACAATAATTTCTGAAATCTAACGTACTCAGCGGGGGTCAAGGAGCTCTTTAGCTTCATGTCCATGAGTTTCTCATGAATCTTAGAGTTAAATTTGCGGCAGTGCAGCTTGTGGGATAAGTTTAATAAGGGGTCTAGGTTTACAGGGCTGGCAGAAAGAGTTGGTTGCGGAATCCAGTTCGGGAACAGCGGGAGTAGAGGCGTCTGTGGGATGAGAGGCAGAAGATGGGGTACAAGAGGTAACTTCGGCACGGGCCATATAGACCGAGAAAACCTTTTGGTTAACTTCAATGATTTCATCGTCAACGACGGTAGATTCGCTTGTAATTTATGCACCATTTGTCCTGTGACATGCTGGCCTTCAGACTTTATGTTTAAGTACACTGGTGAGTTCTGTGAGTTTTTCTTGATGATCATCGGTTTCAGACGTTTCATTTCCGCTATCAAACCCGAGTTTATGCAGTAGGATGACGATATCTGAAATATGGGAGATATTATTATATTGTCATAATTATAAATAAATGTACTAAAAGGGACCTAAATTAAGTAAACAGATAAGAATGGCCATAAACTTACAATCGCTTCTCTTTTTTAGGGTTCCGTAGTTAATAAGGAACCCTTATAGTTTCGTCATGTCCGTCTGTCTGTCTGTGTGTCTGCGGTATAACTCCGAGACTCTTAGTACAGTCAGCTGTAGAGATTTCTTTGCAGCTGACTGTACTAGAAAGCTGTAATTTGGCGTGGGTATACCTACATATTAATTACGTCGACAAAGTGGTAAAATAAAATTATGAAAAAACAAATGTAGGGTACCTCCCCCTCACGTAAAGTGGTAATGTTTTGGATTCAGGGATTCGTTTGTGAAATATTAAGCTTTAAAGTGCTAATTTTTGTTAGAGTCAAGTGTCCCCCCCCCCTGCCAGCTCAATGGTTGATTTTGGATGGGTGAAAAAAATCACAACAGTAGTTTATACAACAAAATTAAAAGGAAAACTATCACAGCTAAGTAGGCTCTACAAGTTAACGAGTAATAATCGACCAACGTATATTTGCAGTTGCAAAAACATATTTTCCCATACAGAATGTATAGGAGAACATGTTTTTCAACTACAGAGTTAAGTTTGTTTTTGGGATAAATTCATCCCAACTACGGAACCCTTCATTATGCGTGGTCCGACACGCACTTGGCCGGTTTTTAACAAAACAATCCGACGTTTTGTTAATTATAAAATACCTACCTACAATTAAACAATTTCTGTTTTTACGATCTAAGTGCGTCTATGGCTGAAACCGGTTAAAATACAAATCTAGAATTCTTTGATTTAAAACTATCACAGTCTATAGGTATCTACCTACCTTCAGGGATAGGTATTGTTTATACCCATGCTATAAAACCTCTATAAAAGTTTCTGAAACAGCTTATTGCCAACATTAAAACAGCCAGTGTCATAGTAACCATTGTACTAAATTTCATTAACCCGACTACGGGAAAATAAAAATGGTCTAAAAAGTACGAAACAAGCAAATATTTCAGACAGAAATCAACACATAGGTACAAAAATGGTCAAGGTAAAGCCGTCGTCGCATGCCTGTATACCATGTTGGTGCCAGGAACACCTACAAAATTATAATGGCATGCGACGACGGCTTTACCTTGACCATTTTTGTACCTATGTCTTGATTTCTGTCTGAAATATTTGCTTGTTTCGTACTTTTTAGACCATTTTTATTTTCCCATAGTCGGGTTACAGTTTTTATTAAACTTTATTATTTTATTTTATAATTTTCCGTTTTTACACTTGATACTCGTAAACGTAAATAAGAGTAATACAATAGTTCAGTAATTAACCTATTTTAAATTCCAATAGCAGTGCATAGTGCTTTGGACGAAACCACAGAGCGATTTATTTCGACGTCAACACCATATATCGATATCGAGCTTCGAAGAAATCTAAAATAATAAATATTTTGTTGTACTTGTTTTTCTTCATAAGAGTGGCATTAAAAATCGTTACTATTTATTAAGATTTGATTAACTGCACGTTGCACTGCATCTTGCGATACTACGTAGCGCAGTCTCACTTTTGCTTGTTTTTAACGATTTAAACATATTTATTTACTTTGAAAATATAATATTATATACATATTTGTAACGTGCTCGTCAAGACCTTTCTTTTGATACCAAACATGTCATGATCATCCCATTTTAATTTTTTTCGAGGTCAGAAATTTACGTGTAAAGTCCACCAAATTAAATTTAGGGAAAAATTATATAGCCTATGTCACCCGGACCATTATTACAAATCTATTGATACCTCATTCATCAAAATCAGTTTAGTAGTTTAGGCGCTACGGTGGAACACACGTAAAAACAAACATACATACATACATACATACAAACATACAAACATACATACATAGACTGCTAAAACCATAACCCTTCCTTTTGGCTTTGCCGTAGTCGGGTAAAAAGAACATTGTCATACACGCGCGTTTCACTACCACAGCGCCGTAATTTAAAAAAAAACTTATAGGTTATTCGAATTCTTATCCCGCCATTTTTGTTCGATATTATTTATGCAAAATTTTTATTACTTTGTTGTTTACAAAAATGAGTGATACAAGCTTTGAAAACACACAACCAGATATTTCTAATGCAGCAAAGGACTTTTCTAATCAATTATTAACAGAAAAGTCGAGAAAAAAAAATTGTACAACACCTGAAGTATGGCTTCAGAACCTTTTATAGAGGATTCATATCATGGATGTAGATAAAATCTTATATGCAACTGTTCATAATAGGTATTAATTAATACCCCTCAATAAACAATAATTGCATAAATAACTATTTCGGGACCCCAATCTTAAAAACCAGCCTAGGTTTACATGCTGAACATTTGTTGTAATATACACAGCTAATGGACCACGGAGCAAACTACACTTTACTAGACTTTGAAAGATTTTTCTTTCTAAAACGTTCAGAAACCTTACGACTTCTACCCCACTTCGAATAAAAAAATTAATAGGGAAAGCAAAAATAAAAAAAGTACTTACAAATCCTATTAAGATCACGAAGATATTAATGCTCCTTACACTGTACAGTTGATCCACCATCTTATTGCGATTGCTGATTTGTTAAAACCCTTAATTTATTTTGGCACCGGTATATAAAGACAACTGTATTGAAAACATCATTGTCTCGCTATCTCACAATATCAATGATTAAACACGTCTTTGAATTGTCAATTGTTTTAAACAACAAATAATAAATCGATGTTGGGTGTTTGCCTGATCCAAGGTGCACCACAACACCCGGTTTTGTGCCTTCCGCATTCAGTCCGCCCCAACCATCTTATTAAGGTGATAGGTCGACCTGGCTGGGGCACGATACGCTATGCTATACTGAAATAAGAACCATCCTTACTCTAAAATAACTAATATAATTCCGAATATAATTATTCAACCTCAAAATAGATACCGATCCCCAAATGAATCTTAAAGTCGTTACCCCAATATCATAATCTAAAACTGTTTAATGAAACTACAATATTTTACGAAAAAAAAACTGTACATAATTATCCAATTTTAAAGTGTGAGCTTCTTTCATTACGATTCCAAAGACATAAGTTATAAAAACAGCTCGCATACAAAACTTTTGAGATATCGTCATTTTAATCTCAAGTGGACGACCTTTGACCGGTACTTTTAGACTTCATTAGGGGTCGCGAACTTGCGACCCTTGATGTTCCGTGACAGCGGAGGGGCTAACAATACAATACGTTGTTTCCACTCGAGGACTGATATGCTCCAACAATTATCGCTTCCATAAACAGAGCCATCCCATTGCTACTTCAGCAGGCTATGTTCTATGGCTCCAGTTCTTTACCAGACAATTTCGTTTTATGAAGGAAACTCCGAGCACAGATCCATAGCACGGTGAAATTGTGAATTAGTGGACGAACCCAATTGTTAGTGTCCACATCTTGGTACCGTATGTCACCATAGGCGAGAAGCATTGGACCTAGCACCTAGTCTTTAGACATACAGAAAAATAGTAACATAATAAGAAAAAAATCAGTTACTGTCGATTGTTCATTCTATCTAGACACGCGGAAGCGTGTCGAGCCAAGTACTAGGCAAGACACGGTTGCAGTGTGTTATATTACACGAACCATTTGGAGCCACTTTTGACCCCTTAATAACTCAAAATCTATGTAACATAGACTCATGAAATTTGGTTTATTTATAAAAACCCCTTAGATTAACTAGAACTCCAAATTTCATAAATAAAACTCAAACGGTTATTGAGATATTAACGTATAAAAATCGGCATTTTTATCAACGACCCGTCACTAGACATCAAAAACATTTAACCCATTTCCGGGTGACCTAGAAAGTTGAAAAGAGATTTCCCGAAAGCAGGCCCATGGTATGATACTGTGTCAAAGCTTATTTATCAAAAATTATGTCGTATTTTTTTCAAGTCGTTTTATGAAAATTTATTTCTTCTAGCATTAGAGAACCTAATAAATATTTATTTTGTTGATACTTAAAGAACTACATCCGCCATTCAATCCTAACCTGAATGTTGCCAGATGACAGACTAATCCAATAAAATAATTTGTAATCGATTGAAAATATCGATACTAACCCACATGGAGTAGGTGGAGTATCCACTACACGAGTATGTTTTAAATGCTATTTATTATACTCAAATACTGTAAAATAATGATTTTACAATAAATAAAATATTATATGGTCTGAATATACTCAACAACTTAAAAGTGTTTCGAGGCAGTAATGTTATTTTATAAACTACCAGTGATCAGAGTAAGTAGATTGATTTGAGGTCAATGAACTGGCACGTATATTAGTATGGATACGCCTCCGGGATTCCGGGATTTTGAAATTATTAAGATTTTTTAAGGAATTTCAAATGTTGTAATGTGTAGAATAAAGAATACATCAATATGAATAAGAAATGTTCAACCCTTTTGCTGTCTGTTTAATAGTATATAGGTGATCGGACTCCAAGAAAAGGATAGATATACTATGAAACAATATAATATATTTTAAATATTTATCTATCGCATTCTATAAATTTCTAATGTAGTAGTTTAAAAATCCTTACTTTAACAATATTTGATTCAATCCCGTAAGTACCAAAATGAAATCCCGGAAAAAAGGCTTATCCATGTTATGATTTCTATGACTATTCATGATGCGAGTACGTAAAATCAATCTACCTACTCCGATCACTGATAATCACCCAATCGATTTCGTCAATCGATTACCAAAATAATTAAACCTGGTAACACTGACACCATGCATAATGTCAAACTGTCAAAAATAATCTGTCAGATCAATGGCATTGTTAGCTGTTTGTTTTACGTTGATTTGAATTTATTTTTCCGTATTTACTTTATACTTATATTACGTTACGATTTAATGCTGTCAATTTAAATTGAAGCCAGAGGAACTATTGCTTATCTTTCCATGGCCCTGGGTAAGTTTATTATGTTCTCTAAATATTTATAAACACCGTCGTATTGTATAACCTCATTGATTTTAGCAGCCTATTAGTAGAAGGCCTATGTTCAGTCAGGGGTACGTCGCGCGTCGTCAGCTGTAAATGTCTATAGTATGATGTAATTATATAGGATAAGTAAATACACTGAATTTTTTTACCTTTTTCAGGTATGACGATGACATGTGTTATTGCAAGACTTGACATTATTGATTATATTATCTACAACTCTATCCCAAGTATTACTTGCTCAGCAAAATCTAAGCATATTATGTTATGTATGTGGCATGTCAACTGCAAGTCACAGAAGTCATCAGGTTAGTGTTTTTAAAATGGCAGAATTACTATGAGTGATATAATTATTATACAAAAGTAAATAAACAACAATAAGAGTATTTTCTTACTTTCTAGGTTAGGTATACATTTGGATAAAGTTTGTCATGCTTACTGAGAGAGGCTGCTACCAGAGATGTTTATAGGCAAGCAAGTGATGATAAAAACAGAGCCACCCTAGAGTGTAAAAGATTTACCCATAATAGATCAAAACAATAATCTGGCTACGCTGCTTTCATACCATGACTACGTTATGAGAATGAAGCTGAAGCCGTTTTAAATTCTATGAGAAATAAAATGTTTTTAGTATTTAGGTATTGTTGTGTTATTTGTTAAAGTAAACCTTCCTATAGAAGCACTGAAAATGCTGCTGCCAATGAGATTATTCATCTTTAATTAAGAGAGTTGGCTAAAATAATGTTTATGCCATTAAATCTTTCATATTTAGCGCGCAAGATTATTAATTTACCTTTATAAAATTCAAGTCTGTAAATGCGATAATCGCCATTTTGATGAAAGTCGAGGTCAAGGCTAAAAAACATAAAAATTGGGGATTGCGAACATCCAAACTCCACCATAAGGACAGCGACTATTACAAAATTTAATTATTTGACGAATTCATCCATTTTTCAAGTTAAATAAGTAGTAGTAATGAAGTTTTTGATATCAAAAGTCGAAGATTCGCGCCAATCGTGCGTGTTTACATTTTAACTTTTCACAATTAACACACATACACATATCTGATACGACTTTAAATGTGACAAATGTGATTAAAAATATTATAAGTAACTAGAAAATGCCCAGATCTTTACTTATTATACGAACACATGTTCAATAACACGTAATATTCATTACTACTACTCAATTTGTGTTAAAAATCGTCGATCATTGTTTTTTTTTTTATTGTAATGATGTGCGAAAACGATTATGCCAAACGTTTTTTTTTTTTCAATTTTGATTGTCTCGATTAATTTATAATTATGTCGAATGTCTGAAATCTATACTTGAAAATTAAAATAAAATTGTTTTAAGCATTAAATACAATAAACATTGTTTAAAATAATTATTTATACCTTTCTAGTGTTTAATCGTTTTTAGGACATTCAATATAAAACGAGTCAACACATAGAACGAGGATAGATACTTACCTCATTTATTGTATTTCGCGCCGAATTGTTTCTATTTATTTGAATTTAAATTCGGAACGTTGTTCAAAATTATTTTTAATTTATTGGACAATTATTTACTGTGGATTTTATTTTTGATACTTTCTGATATAGAATGCCTAGTATACATTTTTTAGGTAGGCTTAAGAAAATTTTGTTTGGGAATGATGTTAAATTAATTATATAAATTAGGTAGGTATTCCGCAAACACTTTTAAATGACGTCTATATTTTTAAATTGAAACTTTTATTACATCGTCTCAAACTTTTTCGTCTGTGTGTTGCATGTCACGTGTCGGTCGGCCGCGGAGTAGGGATAAAGTGAAAGGCGATCGTCAGAGCAGCCAAGGCCAATATGGCGGCGCCTATAGTTCGCAGCAGCTGACCGTGTAAAGTTTCACTTTTACCGTGGTTTCATAAAACCAACAATCATTTTTTTTTAGTTGTATGAGTTTGATAGTATTTGTTTTTAATAGGATAATCTTACTCGAGTAATAGAAATTGTTTATTTTTGAGGTAGTTTCAAAACGAAATTTAAAAAAAACTGCCCAAGTGTATGTCGGACTACGCACAGTGAAGGGTTCCGTAATTGGGATGAATATTTACGCATAAACATTGCATAGTATCAATTTTATCGACTGCAAAAATAAGTTTGTATTTCTCGAAAAAACTATAACAAACAAAGTTAATTCTGCGGTTGTAACCGAAAATAAACTGTATCTCAAAAATTATTGACTTCAAAAGCAAAGTCACTTAGAAACATCTTAACATTTTAATTATGAGATCCAACAATACACGCTTAATATGCATAGATTTTTTTCATCTCTCGGTTATATGTAAGTATGGAGAATGCCACCCCCACTATTATGTTTATCGTAATTTCACTACACCATTGTTTAACGGTGCAAAAAATACTCATCGATAGAGTGTAAATAGTCTCCATGTTAAATGACTGTATGACATCCGGACGCACGGACAGACGAACTTGACGAAATTAAGAGGTCCGTTTTTTGTTTTTTTACGGATTTTGATTATCAAGTTTTGGCATGTATTGGCATGTATTGGCATGAAATTGATGTCTATAACAATTGATCTACAATATTATTATTATTTGGAATAGCCGCCATCTTAAAATCCAGAATGTCCATCTAATTCGATATCAGCACTATCTCCCGAAAACCATGAAAATGACAGTCATGACGACAAATTTTCAAATCGGGTTAAAAACTGCCACTTGCTCACTTCAGATGGCGCTGATCTCCAGCGTCTTATAATTTGACAGCTAACTATACATTTTTGATTCGAATGCCAAAAGTTGATGTAAATTCCTGAATTTCATGACTGAATTCAAAACACCCCGTCGAGTCAACTGATGTGTCACGTGTCAAAATCTTGGTCCCTAATGTTAGGCGGCAGTGAATTCATTTCATTCATTCTCTGATCTCGAAAAACGTTGTTACAAACGTCAGGTTGGTATGTTCAAGGTAGTTGGTAGGTTGGTACTATGCTTGAGACGTTTTTGAATTGATAGATCGTATGACTATTGTTTTAGGGACTATTGTCGTTTAATTTTTTATATAAACTTACGAATAGTTAAGTCCATAGTGAGGTCAAAATGTAAATCCAAGGGGCGGCTGCAACGGCGGCGGTGATCTCTCGCGTCCGGCCCTGGTTCAGGCCATGGTACGGAGCGAGAGGAAATGGCAGGCCGTCACCTCCTTCTGCGAAGCGGTAATGCTCGCGAAGGAGGAGGCGGAACGCGTGAGGTAGAGGCAAAGTTCGCGCCCTCACGCCCCTAACCGCTGCAGGAGGAGACGCCCGGGGCGGGAATCGCGAGCCGATTTCCGGCCACCGTAGGCGCGGGCTTGCGAACGGTGAGCAATGGGTAGCTCGCCGTCCGATAAGGACCAAGCCCGGGTCGACGGCGCGTTGTGTTCCACGCGCGCCTCAAAGAGATGTCAGCAGAAATGACGGGATCCGCTAGGGCCAATGCCTGTCGGGGGTTCGCAGAAAACCGATAGGGACATCGTGGCCCCCGGCAACAGGGCCAACGAAGGAACACGGGTGGGTTTTAGTCAGTAAGAGTCTGATACGCCCTCCCGCTCCGCCTAGAGCGGGAGAAGATACTTAAAAAAAAAAGGGGCGGCTGTAAAAATTAAATAATTAAATCATACGTGAGAAGGAACTTTGTTCCTGACGGGGTCAAAGTCAAAGTCAAATCATTAATTTCAAATAGGCCCATGTATGGCACTTTTGAACGTCAAAAATTACAAAATAATAAAATTGATTCTATTCGCCCCTTCCAAAAGGTAGTTTTCGTATGGAGAAGAATGGGCAAGAAACTCCACCGTTACTCTTTTAAAATGTTTTACAATTGTTTGTATATGTACGTACATTTGTTAAATAATAATTATATGTGAAGACGGTGCACCTAGAATAAAATTACTATACCACAATAGGTAAAAAGAATTAAAAATGAAACAACGACAGATCATTTAATATGTGATAGATACATGGTGCTCACATATTTACAAACATTGTAAAAGTAGACGATTTTCCTAAAATTTTACAATTAATAAGTCAGTGTGTGAGGAAGTAATCACAGAATGTAAAATCAATGTCATAAAACACAAAGTAATAAATTTTACAATTAAATTAGCAAACAGTTTGATTTTGTCTTGATTCTAAATTGTCCTATGGAGCAGGACCAGCATGTTTCCAAGCACTCTTATCTTGGATATAATCCTCTAATTTGTAATATGCTTGTTTACAAAGTGTATTTTTAATATGAGTTTTAAATTTTCTTTCATTTAATTGCAAAATGTCACAAGGTATTTTGTTGTAACATTTAACACAGTACCCCATAAAAGATGTATGTACTTAAGATAATCTAAAAAATGGTTGATCTAGTTTATCTTTATTTCTAGTATTAAAATTATGTCTATCACTTATTTTATTAAGGAGATGTGGATTTTTCCTTACATACATAATATTTTCATAAATGAATTGGCAAGGTACCGTCATAATATTAATCCTTTTAAAAAGTTTCCTGAGAGATTCGCGGCGACGTAGATTATAAATGGCTCTGATAGCTCTCTTTTGCAAAATAAAGATGAATTCAATGTCAGCAGCCCGACCCCACAGTAAAATACCATACGACATAAGGCTCCCCGACTGTACACGTTTTTTTTAATAATAATACTTGCCGCGCCGGCTCAGCGATCTGACATCATTGCGGAAAATTGTAACAATTGTTACGAAAGAAATACCTACATTCTTACACAATATTGCTACGCATATTTACAAAAAGAATTTAATAGATCACGTTTGATTGACGAATAATAATAATTTCTTTACAAAAAGTAATGATATCCCATCAAAAACATAAATGTGAAAATGGGAGCCAAATTCCATAAATATGGTTGTCGACTTCGCCGACAAAAGAATTGAAATCTAAATGGGTGCCAAGTTCTGTAGATAATCCTGAAATTTATTTATAAGAACATGCAACTTTCTAAAATAAAATTAAAACACAAATTCTTGTTTTTTCTGCTATAACAATGTTTGCTATTTAAAAATATTACTTCTTAAATTTGAACAGTCGAATTATTTACACAAAGCACTTAGGATAAATTGAAGCTCAAGATTTGACTTGGCTAGTTTTTACCAGCAAGCTGAAATTTTAGAGAAAGAAGATATTTTGACCTTACAGTTACAATAAGAAACAGTAACTTGCGCATAACATAAAGAACAAATATATAAATACGCCTAGGTAGACAGTCAAAGCTGTAAACAGTTACAATAAGAAACAGTAACTTGCGCATAACATAAAGAACAAAGATATGAATATTTTACTTTATTTATTTGGCTCACCAACAATTAAGTACACCGATACAAAGATATGAGATACATGCAATAAACTTATAGACTAGTGTACAAATTTCTTACAGGTAAGCACATCATGAATTACTTATTTGATGTTGAGTGCCTACTTAAAATTAAATAATAATAATTAAATATGCCTAGGTAGACAGTCAAAGCTGTAAACTCGATAAAAAATAGCGTCCAACTGTTAGCCGCTTAATGCACGCACACTAAAAAAGTAAAATTACAGCACAATGACGTGGCGCGAGTGTAAGACGTAGCTGTAATGCACACCAGCATAAAAAAGTTACCCTGTTTGTTTTAGTTCTTTTGCACCGCGACACTGTAGACAAATATAAAGATGATAAATTGATTAGCCAAATATAAGATAACTTGTATGTAAAAACAAGCCAAGTCAAATCTTGAGCTTCAATTTATCCTAAGTGCTTTGTGTAAATAATTCGACTGTTCAAATTTAAGAAGTAATATTTTTAAATAGCAAACATTGTTATAGCAGAAAAAACAAGAATTTGTGTTTTAATTTTATTTTAGAAAGTTGCATGTTCTTATAAATAAATTTCAGGATTATCTACAGAACTTGGCACCCATTTAGATTTCAATTCTTTTGTCGGCGAAGTCGACAACCATATTTATGGAATTTGGCTCCCATTTTCACATTTATGTTTTTGATGGGATTAAGTAATACGCTATTAGTATACTTTTATTGTACAGACGCTAGCACATCAAGCTACCCGAAACTGTCATTTTTTCCTAATCAACTTTGAACCTTATCTTTCAGTTTTAAAGTTGAAAATCGATTAAATAAATTTGACAGATTGTGGTAGCCTGATGTGCTGGCGTCTGTACCTATAGTCATTGTAGTGTCGTGATTGCTCAGTGGTTAAGGCCTCGCCTCTCATGCACGAGGTTGGGCTTCGTCCATACTCATCCCCAGTTCGAACTCGCCCGCTTTTTTTATATGCCTATCAGCTGCAAGGGTACAGTATGTCGGAAAAGTGCTACGATGGAGAAAATAAATACTCTTCTTCTAAATAATAAATACCGATCACTTATTAATTTTACTATGGTAGTCTTGTTTTTCTACATATTTTGTTTACAAAATGTCCTACTCAGATTCCGTGCAAATAAGTAGTTATTAAATAAATTGAATTGAATTATTGATACAGACTGTTTTTTTTTTCAGAGAAGTTTTAATTTTAATATATAAATTTCATTTGATTAATAAAACTATAAAGTTATCCGGTAAAATTACGGTCTTTATTTTTTCATGCGGCCATATTAACACCAAATATGATTCTGGTATGAATTGAATATGATTCAGCTAAAATATGTCACCTTAGAGGCATTGCTGGGAATTCAGAAAAAGAATTGCTTTTAGAGGAATTGCTGTTGATGAAATGTGGCCGTTTTAGACCTGCAGATTATTAAAAAGAAATGAAATCAATACTTCTCAATTTCAGCTAAATTCACTCTTTTGGTAATGAACGAAAATCCAGAAAATTACGTTAACGAATTTGTCTGTTTGTTCAATGCTTTCATTTGAAACATTACGAAAACTGGTCATCAGGCTTCTAGTAGTCGTTGATAACAGTAAGGAGTTGTGTCATTTGTATAAACTTAACTTTTTTCTATGAAATGTTGTAAAACACCACCCTTTGCACGTTGCATTTGCCTTTTCCTATCAATAGGTAATGTTAAAGATCAAGATAACCGGATGAAGAAACGAAAGTAACTCAAAAAATATAGGTAGGTACACACGGCTACACATCAAGCTATACATTTCCAGTTTATGCTGATCTCGCATTATGTAGGATTTCCGTACAATGTCAGGTCAGCTTATACTGGAAATGTACAGCTTGATGTGTAGCCGTGTGTACGTCTGCTTGACCCGACCTACATTTTTCCAGCATGAAATTATTTATAATAAGAAATACTTTAATATTACACCCACATACTATGTAAACTACATACCGAATTATATCACCACCACTTCAATCGACTTTATCAGGTCTTAAACAATTTCAAAATCACTGCCAGCCATTTATATTGCAAAACTTCACATTTATTTTTAGTCATCTAACATAATCATTACGTCATTAATATTCAAATGATATTTACTGAGATAAGAGTTTGAAATAAGAATCGTTGTGCTTTATCAACACGTTTCATCTTATCAGGACGAAGGCTCCAAGTTTAAACTTTCCCTATTATCAATATTGCGTAAGTTCTAGATAAAATTAATAACGATAATCACGTAGAAACTGCTTGATGTCAAAAGCATCTCTT
Source organism: Agrochola lychnidis (assembly GCA_963680765.1). Taxonomy (NCBI): domain Eukaryota; kingdom Metazoa; phylum Arthropoda; class Insecta; order Lepidoptera; family Noctuidae; genus Agrochola; species Agrochola lychnidis. Next base: position 6,041,793 of record OY796868.1, on the reverse strand, counting down.
TAAATACGAATAGAATTATATTTTTTAACCATAATTTGTTTGAGATTGTTTCTGTGAACTTTGAACATGGGGGGTCAAAAGTTGTTTTGGTCCTCCATAGGGATCTTGCTGATCTCTTCGTGTTACGTCAGCGCCTGTGACGAGAAAGGATTTTGCTTGGTAAGGTTTTCTATGAATTTTGTAAAAATTTTGTAAAAGAAAAAAAAAGTGAACAGTTCAATGCAAAATTAAGTTTTGTTATAGTTAATCGTTTTAGCGTTTTTTTAAACCTGAAGAGTTTTTTATTCAGAAGCATAAATTATATTCATACGCATACTTATTTTCATAAGCATACAATAACGATGTTTGTTCTTCCTACAGCTCGAGGCATTGAAGGAGTTGAAAGAATGCAAGAAAGCAGTGCTGGCTTCGTAAGTTACCCTTCGTGAAGTTTATAAGTTACTAACGGTACGTCCCAGCGTAATACTAACGCATTTACTATGTTACAGGTTGCTGAAGCCGCTGCTTACCACCAAGCTGCTCGGTATGTATTTCGTCGAAACCTTCCAAAACAAATCAGAATAAGATCATAATTCTTTATATTGATAACACTCTGTCTCTGAATTTCAGATAAGGAGAAGAAACTCTGCTGCAAAGAGCTGCCACTGCCACCTCCAACGATTATGCTGATGCCGGCTGCACCACCGTGCGGGGCAGCCTTGCCACCGTTCCTGATGGCGCCCCCCGCTCCCCTCATGCTGCCGGCTCCCCCTCCGGTACCAATGTACCTGCCCGCACCTGCTCCCGCTCCAGTCTGCTTGCCGCCAATGATGATGCCACCTCCGCCAGCGCCATTGATGCTGCCCGCTCCTCCGCCAGCTCCACTGTGCTTACCTTCACCTCCACCTGCTCCAATGTGTTTGCCAGCTCCTCCTCCAATGATGTTAGCACCACCACCTCCTTTCATGCTACCAGCGCCGCCACCATCTTTGATGTATCCACCGCCGTCGCCGGCGCCTATGTATCTTCCGGCGCCTCCACCATCCTTGATGCTTCCACCGCCTCCGCCGGCGCCTATGTATCTTCCGGCTCCTCCACCAGCGCCGTTCTGCATGCCACCTGCAGCGCCTCCAGCCCCGGCACCGCTGATGATTTCCCTCGTTCCGCCACCCCCTCCCCCGTCGCCATGCTGTGGACCACCACCACCACCCCCTGGATATCCTATGACAGCTTATATGGTGACCCCTCCGGTACCTGTAACCTTAGAGCCGAAACCCTTAAAGCACCCTCCCCCTCCGTGCCCGTGTTCATACAAATATTATTAATCTATATATTTTTAGTTAAAAATTTAGTTTAGTTTTATTTATTCCACATTCATATATAAATAAATACACCGACTCAAACAAAGACTTGTTTTTATTTAATGAGTCACAAAGGGAGTCGTTACCGAAGGTGGTTATTTGCCAGAACCCTGTCATTTGGCCGTCGATACGCCCAAATTGCTGTGCAAATGCATTTCGTATGCAGCGGTACAGTCGAAACGATAAATAAATAAACAAAAATAAATTATTTACACTTCAGTACTAGTGTTTTGTTTAAGTACAGTTATTTGTGAAAGCAAATCAAATACCTACATGTTCAGGTTTTTACCATAGTCATTTTTTATGTGAGATGTTACAAGTTTGTCATTGGATACGTAAATTAGATCTGCAACGTTGGTATAGATTGCAAACAATTATTCAGTTCTAAAATTATATTTAACATTGAAGTTTGCGATTGTACCAGTTAAACACCAGGAATATAAATGGTTTTCCTACAAAATTGTACTACACTTAATTTATTATTGAAACAGAAACCTATGTTGACAACATGTTGGCACAGGCAGTGGTGGAATTCTTCAAGCATAAAGTTGTCAGCAGCATTATTGTACTGGCATGTTGGTCCCCTGTAGGTGAGTAAGTTCATATTAAATGTTTTAAGTTTCAGGTAAAATAAAGAGTCAAAAACCGCTTAAAAACACCAAAAAAATACCTATTATGGTACACGGATCATGGCGCGTGGCCACAATCGGAACTAAATCTTTTTTCAATACAACTTCGGTGACATTAACACAATCTGTCAATGTCATTCTGGCGCTAAAAGATACGTGACCAAAAAGGCTTCACTATCTATACATATTATAAAATCGTAGCGAAGTCAAAACTGTACATTGAATATTTTTGAAAAAAAGTAATTGCTACGAGGTCTAGGATCGATTCTAATGCCGAAAATATATTTTTTAGAATTTTTGTCTGTTTGTCTGTATGTATGTTCCAGCATGGCGCAAATTCCACTGGACAGATTCTGTTAAAATTTTGCATAGATATTTCCTGTGTGTCTGGTCAAGTTATAGGGTATAAATTATCACGCTATTTGCTATGGGGGATGAGCAATATTACATTATGTCGTATTTTTATGTTCTAGCATGACGCAAATTCTACCGGATAGATTCTGTTCAAATTTTGCATAAGTGTTCCCTATACGTCTGATCAAACTGTAGGGTATAAACTATCACGCTATTTACTATGGGGGACGAGCAATATTATATTATGTTCGTATTTTTTGGAAAAAAACGCGCCAAAATTTTAGGATATTGTGATGGTTATCGATTTAACTTTTAGAATGATTATCATCACGCTATACCTTTATGGAACTGAGCAGTCAATCATGAAATATATAGGAACGGCTATTTAAGATAAAATTTAACGAAGCAATTAACTCAGCGGTTGGACGATTGCTTTGCAAACATGGGGTTGTAAGTTCGATTCCCAACTACGGTTTTTGTTTTCTTTTTTTTTCACCTTTTGTTTCACGATTTTTTTTTTTTTTTGTTTTGATTATGTCCCTATAATATATTATAATAAAATCGTAGCGAAGTTAAATTTTTTGAAAGAAAGTTATTGCTACGAGGTCTGGGATCGATTCTTATGCGGAAAATATAGTTTTTAGAATGTTTGTCTGTACCAATTGTAGGGTATAGACTATTACGCTATTTGCTATGGGGGATGAGCAATTATTTATTTTCTTATTTTTCTCTGCAAATTATAAAAGGACGCGCCAAAAGGTTGGGATATTGTAGATAGTTACCGATTTAACTTTTTAAATGATTATAATCAAGCTATACATTTATGGAACCATGCAGTCAATCATGACATAATTATATAGGAACGGCTATTTTAGCTAACTTTCAAAAAAGCGAATAAGTAAGCGGTTGGACGAATGATTTGAAGTCCTGGGGTAGTAAGTTCGATATCCATCTGTTTTTTTTAAACTATTTTTTTTACATTTTGTAAAACGTTTTTTTTTTATTAATGTATTAATTCACAAAAAAGGAAAACTTCGTAAGCTATAGGAACCTACTACGTCACAAGTACTTTACAGTCACAAAACATTCAAGGTTGTATTCTGATCATTTTAGAGCTAAAGACTGTAGGAATAAAATGATTTTTACAGATTTTGACAGCAGATTTGTCCCAGCGATTTTAAAATATGTATGTGTGTGGATCTTCTGGAATCGCTGCCACACTGCTTCCTGGTGACAAAACAGCGCACGCCATGTTTAAGATTCCCATCGATTTAGAGAGCAACGAAACGCCTGTTTGTGGGGTGTAACGCAACAGAACAAGAGATGTGTGCATAGGGATTGCGCTTCATCGTGTGGTATGAATGCATTATGGCAAATAGAAAAGCAGTGGAAGCTGTAAACAGAACCCTGGAGGACATCCGCAGGAACCAAGATATGATGGGTGGTGTCACAGTTCTGACAAACAAAGTGAATACTTCGTTGAAAAGGTCGACTCTATGGTCGAGAGTTCATAAATTGCGCTTGACCATCATCATACGAGCTCGGTTTGGCGTGAATTCAAATGCTCAAGAATTCTCCGATGTTCTTCTAAAAGTTGGTGAAGGCACTCTACCAGAGACTCTTGGTAGAGATCCCACTTTAGAAGATCTTATTCGTTCTGATATACGAGGACATCAGTCAAATACCGTACCAAGAGAATTCTTGGGTGTGTTTCCATTTTAACTCCGAAAATGATCAAGCTGCAGCGATCAACCACAGTATTCTCTCACAAATTGAAGGGAGTGAAGTGATATACACCTCCATTAATGCCACATATTACCCCGTAGAATTTCTCAATTCGCAAATGGCAAGTATCTTTTCCGGTTGTATATTTGTGTAACGGAAACCGGCTCAAAGTCATGTCTTTACAGAGAAACGTCATCGAGACGGAAATTCTAACAGGTTGTGGCGATGGCGAGACAGTGTTTATAGCGCGTATACCACTAATTCCCTACCATTACCAGTTTAAGCGCGTGCAGTTCCCTGTGAGCGTATGCTTTGCGATCAACAAGTCACAGGGGCCGACATCGAAAGCTGAAGGCTGCGGGTGTCGACCTCAGGATAAGCTGCTTCTCATACGGACAACTGTTACGTCGCTTGCTCCCGAGTCACCATTCCTGACTGTATAATTTGGCTGCTGAGAATAAAACTACAAACATAGTATACAGGGAAGTTTTATAAAAATGTGGCTATTATTGTAGTATATTGTGATGTTTTACGACGTCCACGCGAACGAAGTCGCGGGCAGAAGCTAGTTTTTAATAAAATCTCAAATTACTCAATAAGGAGGTTGATACATAATACTTAATTTAAAACAAGCCGTCAAAAACGAAAAATATATGACGCCGTATAAACATATTTAAGAAAAAATAAATTATAAAGAAAACACAAATGGCGTTACCACATTTTTTTCACGAAATATGGCCAGCTGCGATGGTTAATTAATTAAAATAGATTCCAATAAGATTTTAATCATCGAAAAAGAATTTTATTTAAATCGCTTATGTATGTGAAATTCAAAAACCTAATACATTTTGTGAACCATTTTGTGAGGCTGAAAAAGCAGTTTTTTTTTTTATCATGGAATCTTTAACACCTCTTCTACAACACTACATACATGAATTCTGTTTCAGATCAAATAAAGTTAACTCGTCAACTTTCACGGAATGGGATGACAGCTACAGTCTCTTGCGACCCGGCCATACTGGATCACATTCGGCATCACTATTTACAAGGAGTTCTTTACATGACTCATGCACATGACGACATGCCTATGTTTAAAAAGGTTTTATATACTTTCGTGTTAATGTAAAATTGACTGAATTTCATTCAATAATTTAATTTCGTGTGTAATATAGTTAATTAGGGATGACTTATCTACCTAGCCTTTTCCCAACTATGTTGGGGTTAGCTTCCAGTCTAACCGGATGCAGCTGAATACCAATATTTTACATGGAGCGACTGCCCATCTGACCTCCACATCCCAGTTAGGTACTCGGTAACACAATAAATAACCTTTGGTAACACTAGTTATCAGACTTTCGGACTTCTGACAACCCGTTACAAACTGTCAAAGATCTACAAATGACAGCTGGGACCATCGGCTTAACGTGCTTTCCGAGGCACGGAGGAGTCTTATTAGGTCCGTATTACAGAAGGAAACTCAAGTATTGATCTCTGTTTAAAACTAGTTTTAAGTCTGGTTTTAATTTTAGAACGTTCCTCAAGCATAGATTCATTGATCATAGTTCAGCTGAGTTTGGCTTTATTTTAGATTGTTACTCAGTTCGCGAATCGAACCCAAGCAGTCATTTGATCTATAATCACCCAAGTGTGGTCGAGACCGCGCTTGAGCATAGATTGTCATGTCCAATTGTTAATTTTTGTTGTTCAAGTATAGCTGAGTTGTCGAGTTTTGTATTATTGTTATTTTAAATTGAAAGTATTCTATCAAAATGGACATATTTGAAGAGGTAGATTATTATAATAATTTATTTAATGATAATTTAAACAGAAGGTTGAACTTTAGTGTTCCTCTCAGATATTTAAGAGATACACAGGACCCATACAATTGTGAAAACTTTAAAAAGAGGTACAGATTTTCTCAAGATGTGGTGAAACATTTAATTCTACCGATGATCTATCACGATTTAAGAAAACCACACAACCGTGGGCATCCCATAGCCCCAGAATTGCAAATTCTCGTGTGTTTACGTTTTTATGCGACGCCTTCATTTCAGGTGAGTGTATTATTTTTACCCTCACATTAAAATGCTTTTAACGGATTGTACAAACAATAGGAATCAATCATTTAAGTAGGTACTTAATTAAATTTATCTCTTGCAGATAGTGTGTGCTGATCTCTTGAATGTTTCCCAACCAGCTGCTTCAAACATAGTTGCAACTATCTCTCGTCTTATAGCTCTTCAACACAAACAATATATTAAGTATCCACAAGATGTGGTCTCACAAAGAGCGCAGTTTCAGCAGCTGGGCCAGTACGAAGGATATTCTGGCTTCAGAAGTGTAGATGGTGCAATTGACTGCACACACATTAAAATTGTTAACACTCCAGGTGTGGAACACCATGAAGCGTTTAGAAACAGAAAATCGTATTTTTCTATAAATGTCCAGGTTAGCTAAATATTGAGTACTTATTTAACCATACTTAATATTCTTTTCAAATACCTACCAATCAAAGAACATTAATTTATTTTCATTTATTTATTTATTTCAGGCAGTTGTAGGTCCATTTGGCCATTTTATGGACATTGTGGCACGTTGGGCAGGCAGTACACATGATAGCAGAATTTTTCAAATGTGTTCCTTACGGAATCAGTATATTCAGCAACAACACAATGGCTATCTTGTTGGTGACAGTGGCTATCCATGCCTTAGGTTTCTTTTAACGCCAATAAGTACACCAACAAGGAATGCAGAAGTAATTTACAACAGAGTTCATGTGAAAACACGAAATGTGGTTGAAAGAACATTTGGTAGATGGAAACGGAGATTTCCATGTCTAAGTCGAGGGCTGGGAAATAAACTGATTACAGTTTGTAACATAATTGTTTCCTGCGCTGTACTTTTCAACATTTCAATAACAACTAACGATGCAATGACAATTAATGATGAACCAAGTGATAGTGATTTGAATGAAATTGACCTGAATCATCCTAACAATCAAGGGACAGTTGATGGGTTTGCTTTTAGAAGTACCATAGTAAATAATTATGTTTACATCAAATATACATACTTATGTTCCATAGGTTTAGGTAGTTTAATAAAGGTTGCTAAATTGAAGAGTATAGCTGTAACGTAGCATGGCAACTGAAGTGACAGGTATTATGTTTAGTCAGTTACTTGAGAGCTGTTTTGTCACATGTTTTTTTTTTGTTTACCTTTATTTAACTATCTAAACCTATGAAGTAAGCACTAATTAATATTTTTAATTTTTATAAATAAAAAAAAATGTAAAATACTCATCTTTTTATTATCAGTAATCAGTCTTATGTGTGTACCTACCTAATAAAAATAAAAAACAATTTACCTAACACTATATAATATCTATCAAAAGGAGAAACTGACTGACATCAGCACAGCACATATTAACAAAATAATGTAAATACTTTATCTATATAAATAGAGCATAACACACATATAATATCAGCAAAGAAACTTTGGTGCTTAGGTCAGATATCTCTTTGTAAAAGTCATTTTAATTATCACTGATTAGTTTGTGCTGACTCCGCTTTTGCAGTTGCTTCTTGTAACTGTTTTTTTAATATTTCCATTTCTAATTCATATTTTTGTTTTTTATATTTGACATCTATTGAATGAAGCTCATTCGCTCTTTTTTCTCTATTTATAAACTCGTTTTTTAAAATTTGCACTCTGAGTTTTTTTTCATTCGATGACAAATCTATGAAGCTGTCGTTGTGTTGGGTTGAGATATGAGGTTGGGATACAGGTTCAATTGGCTCAACGGGTTCAGTGGGTTCAACTGCATCTGTTGTTGAGGTATGTTGGCTGGAATCAATTATTGTTGGGGTGTGTTCTATCTCAACGGCATTAAAAGGTTGGGGCAGTATTATTTGTTCTTGCTCTATAATTATATCTTGATCTACTTGAATTTGATTCGCCAAATCTGAAACTAAACATGACAACATAAGCAGTTGCTCAGAGAGAAAGCCCAACAATTGACACATCATAGGCTGATAATAAATAAATGTTAACATTTTAGCTGCAACTGTACTGGTAGCAGATAGCAACTCATAGTAAGGAATAGAATACAAAAATAAAATTAAAGTGGCTACCTACCATTGCAGTCAGAGTCTATGCTGTCACGAACTTCTACAAAGAGAGCTGAAGATATCTCAGCTATGTTAGGGTCTATGTCAGCATCAGGGCAGGGACCACCACCTCCTGTGGCCATCCTATGCTGGCGCTCTCTTGTGAGACCATCTCTTTGGCGGGTTTTCAGATTTTGCCAAAGGCGTCTTAGCTGTTCCCCTGATGCCTGTAGCAATAAAATAGTTATGTATTTTAATGAACAATTGAACAGTAGAAAGCTACTAAGATAACGCCATTTAATAATATATTATCGTTCAAAAGTGAGTGTGTTTTTGACATTCAAAAGTGCCATACATGGGCCTATTTGAAATAAATGATTTGACTTTATCTAATTTAAGAAAATATATTGGTACTTACTGACTCACATATCATAGGCGAACTATTAAATTTCTCCGCAATACGGATCTAAGCAGCCTTTTTGTTCCAGTGCTGACGCTATCGGTTTTTTTATTTTCTATTATATGTTTAAATTCTTTTAAAATTTCTATTACCAAGTTTTTTTCTAAAGTACTAAAATTTTTCTTCCGTCCTGCCATTTAAAAAGTAATAAGATTAAATTAATCAGCAAAACAAATAAATACAACAAACTGATTTTCACATAATTGACATACTGACATTTTAAATAGCATACCTATTTACGGCCATAGATACAAGTCTTTTAAGCTTGACAATTTTGCTCACAAAATCACTAAACTTTACTTCAAAGACCCTTAATTCATTATATGGAGGATTGTATTATTCGGGACCCAAATAATAACGCTGATTTAATTATTTTTTTGTATATTTTAATCAGAACCAAATTGGTAACTTAAATAAATCGTAAACGAAAACAAGCTGATGCATAGACAATACGCATCCCTGCTTGAGGCTCGATTTGAGTCTAGATTCAGCTGAGTATAGATTGATTACCGTTCTGGAATAAGACCGATGCTCAAGTACTGATTCTATACTTAAACAGTGATCAACTGATTGAAGATCAAACTTTACTTGAGGATTGTTCTGTAATACGGACCTTAGTATGTAAAGATCACCCATCCACGGACCAACCCCGGCAAGCGTAGCTTAACCTGTTGGATAATTAGGGATGAGTATCAACGTATTATATACTAACTTGCGCCAGCGGCTTCGCCCACGTGATATCTTTATAAATTATAGCCCATGTTACTCAGTGATAATATAGCATTCTACTGGTGCAAGAATTTCTTAAATCGGTCCAGTAGTTTTTGAGTTTATTCATTACAAACAAACAAACATACAAAAAATCTAATCTTTTCTCTTTATAATATTAATTTAGATTAGACTAGTCACATAAAAGTTTTCTGAAAAGGTAGGTAGGTATTATGATTTTGTGACCACAAAAAGCACAAGAGACCAGGGAGCCTACCACCAGCTCATAAAGCAGTATTATTTTAATATTACTTCAGTGCGGGGAAGAGATGAAGCTCTACAGGACGTATAACTTCATCTCTTTCTCCCACTGAAGTAATATTTAAATAATACTGCTTGTGAGCTGGTGGTAGGCCTCCACTCCTCCAGCAGCCTAATTGCGTAACTTATTTTCGAAAACAATTTTGCCTAATTTGTTTCATTTTGACAGTTCAACAAAATTCATTGTGTTATTTGCGTTGTTGAGCAGATTTTTTTTTCCAACTTTTGAGGCAATGGACTAGGAATCTGTTTCAAATCGAAACAGATTGTGTTGTATTACGCAATTAGGGTACAGACTAATAAATTATAATTTGGAGATTGGTCTCGAATAATAGCGTAAAGGGAAGCAGGCGCAATGCAACGTCTTGCATTGTGTCATTAAAAACTGTGAATGATATTGAATAAATATGATATTCTCAAAATATGAGAAGTATAGCCAAGAAAGTATTATAAATTATTATTTATTTTCCTTTTTTACACGTTTTTCCCAGATACTGTTTTATTTCTAGCACATTTGATTAAAAATCTCTAATACCGAGTTGTCAATCCGCTATAGGTTAAGAAAACCCATTTCATGATGAAGTACAAGTGGCTGATACTAGGAGATCATGTGCCTGACGTTCTGCGTAAGATTCGATACGACTCTGACATAGCCTTCCTTAAATTGGAACACATCACCAGTAACGAAACTAAAGACTCTACAGGTAACTTCCTTCAAAAAAGTACCTCTTTAACACCTCACACACTGACTTCTTAGTTGTTTTTTTCTAGAAAAATCGTCTACTTTTACAATGTTTGTAAATATTTGAGCACCATGTATTTGTGACATAATTAATTTATCTGTCATTGCTTCATTTTAATTCTTTTTACCTATTGTGAATTTGTGATGTAGTAATTTTATTCTAGGTGCATCGTCTTCGCATTTGCTTTTATATAATTAATGTACACAAAATATTGTACTTAAAAATTTTTAAAAGAGTAACAGTGAAGTTTATTGCCCATTCTTTTCCACGCGAAAGTACCTCTTAAAAAGGGTGACCAGTTTTTTTTAAGTGAAAACTTCTTTAGGCACGTTAGGCATTTTTGACATGGGACTAAACCATTGATTTCGCGACACTGTAACGACACCAGTTTTTGACCATTAAAAAGACATCAACGCGTTGATTACCGCGGTGCCAATTTTTTTTCAAGTTTTCACTTCTGTCGGCACTCCCGGAATGCCAATGTTTTTTTTAAGTTTTGCCGTTCAAAAGTGCCTTTTATGTGCCTATTTGAAATAAACTGTGACCTCTGAGTTTGTTTCGGTGTTTATTCTCTGAGTAAAATAAAATTACATAGGTAATTACTTTGCAAAGTATTACTTATAATATTGTGTGGTCCTTTCCTCAAAATACCATTTTCAGACACTTATCTACATGGTCCTCAATGGCCTGACCAAGATTATGTCTGGACTTTAAAAGAGACTTTGACCCCTGAGTTTGTTTTGCCATTTTTTGTCAGGGGTAGAAAGATAGGAAATGTCGACGCTATCTAGATTTTTAACCGACTTCCAAAAAGGAGGAGGTTATATGTTCGTCGCGTATGTTTGTTTTTAATTTTAATATGACGTGTAAAAGTGATTCCTATATCTTATTTACAGAATAAACAATAATTTCATTCCACTTCATTTCATTCTGTTTTATTAACCGACTTCCAAAAAGGAGGAGGTTATATGTTCGTCGCGTATGTTTGTTTTTTTTTTATGTATGTTCCCCGATTACTCAAAGACGGCTGGACTGATTTGAAAAATTATTTTTTTGTTTGAAAGGGTATACTTTCAAGTTGGTCCCATTGTCATTTGCTCACGATCTGATGATGGGATCTTGGAGAAATCGAGGGAACTCTTCAAATATTAAAGGTACATCTAAAGCGATTTGGGTATTTTTGATGAGCAGTTGACATAAGGCTATTGTAACTTAGATAAATTACAAATCAACCAACTAAAAAGTGAAAAAAAAACTTTTTTACAAAAAATACAACCGACTTCCAAACTACAAAGTGGAAAATAACTTTAATTTCGGAAGTCGGTGTCTTTGGATCAGTATTTTAGTTTTTTGACACCGACTTCCGAAATTAAAGTTATTTTTCACTTTGTAGTTTGGAAGTCGGTTGTATTTTTTGTAAAAAGTTTTAGAAAAAAAACAACCGACCTCCAAAAAAAAAAACACTACAAAGTGAAAAATAACTTTAATTTCGGAAGTCGGTGGCAAAAAACGAAAATACAAAACCCAAGACACCGACTTCCGAAATTAAAGTTATTTTTCACTTTGTAGTGTGTTTTTTTGGAGGTCGGTTGTTTTTTTTTTTCGTAAAAAGTTTTTTACATTTCATTTTATTCCATTTAATTTAATTTCATTCTGTTTCATTTCACTTCACTTCAGTAGTCGGATAGGAAACACCGACCACATCTAGTTTTAAAATAGTATGTTTTTGACGTGTAAAAGAGTTTGCTAAAATCAATTTATAGAAATAAATATCGTGTATCTACTGCCCTTCTTATTTTAGCAATAACTGCGGACACAAGGACCTCAATCCACATCTACGACGCATACGTGCACCCCAGAGATGGCATAGCCATAAACGTCTGGGCGCATTGGTCCATCTCCTCCGGCTTGGTTCTAATGCACGAGCGCGAAAGAATTCTAAGGAGACTCGACTTGAAGAAATTTCCTCTGAGAATAGCTACACCAGTATGTTACTCTATTAAAACACAAATTTTGGTATTAAATTAAAATAACGCATGTTTAGCCCGCCTGAAGTAAAAGATTGGTACACTATTTGTTTAATTCAATAAAAAAACAATGTTAATTATCTAAAAACCTGCTACGGAAAAAACTGTACAGTTTTCAACAAGAAAATATTCAGGAAATCATAGTGGTTGCATAGTAAAGTAACCCACAGGACACAGCACAGGCAACCACGGCTATGACTCCAGGCAGATTTGGGTTTCCTTTCCTGCGCCATAGTCCAGCAAAATTACAAGAATACGGTAGTTGCCTAGGTAAAAAAAGAAATTCTATTTAGTCCGTCTTTCAGATAACAAAAAAATATTAGACACGTATTTTATGCTTTATCATATTAATAAAAAATTACTTAGAAAACACGCATTAAAGTTGGGAAGTGGAGTCTCGCTACGTCACAACGCAGTATTAAATCTAGCAAGGCGTGACGTCATGCCACATTTTAACTGAATGTATCGCCGTAATCTTTTGATTACGTCAAAAAATACGTCTTCAATATTTTTTAATAATATACAACACGGAGAAAAAAAAATTTTTTTGGACACAGGCTTATTGTTTCATCGAATATGCCTCGTTTTCAAGTAGGAGTACAATAACGTTTGTTCAACAGGTAGGACATTATTCCAGTGACCAGTATGATGGAACATTTCTGGACTTCCTGGAGGACGAGACGATGTCAGACCAGGATCCTGGCATCCGCAGTGGGTATGGAACAGCTATGCTCCTCACTGAAGTATTGAATGCAAAGTACGTATCCCGGTATGGTATGCAATTGTTTTTTTTTTGTAGGTTTATTTAATGCCAACATTCACTTATACATAGGATGGCAACCAACCGTTTATCCTTAAAGTTAAAGTTCGCGAGCACATTCGTAAGAAGCTGGCAGTATCATCACAACGGTAATGTTTTCCCATTGTTTGTCTTATTTGTCATAGTATTTTTATATGTGTGCTTATATTTATATATGTTTAGGTTTATATATTATATTCTTAGTTTTTAATAGGTATATCCTTATATTTAAATAAATATTTATTCCACAATTTCCGTAATTGCACCTACCACTGTTTGTCTCTGCATCACCCAAAGGTTAACTGATAGAAAATGCCTATGGCATTAAGTCCGCCTCTGTACATTTGTGTGCTTAAAGTATTAAATAAATAAATAATACATACAAATACTTAGTAATATTTTCCTGAAGTTTTAACTTGCCAAGAAGTTAAAACTACAAGAAATTATTTTTGGAAAAAAGATTTGTGGGTTTGTTCTTCTAATTACGTAATAACGCAGTAGATCGCCGGGTTTTGGTTTGCATAGAGATAGTTTACTTGTCAGGGAGTCACCTGAAAAAATGCACAACTTGATTTACTAGAATACACCGCGGGAGTGAAGAAATGCACAACTTGATTTAGTGGGATACACCCCGGGAGTGAAACAGTGGGTGAAAGCTAGTTAAAAATCTAAAAAAATATCCTGATGTTATACATATAGAAAATATACTTTTTCAGAGACGTTCTAATAGAGAACGAGTTATGGGCAGCTGTGATCAATAACAACAGTATGTACGTGATGGTATCGACTGGTGAAGCGGACATCTCGGGAGCAATACTGCGCATTTTATGGGAGAGGACCTTTACCCTTGACTATGTCATACCGATATGGCCGTTCAGGTATTACAAGTAAAGTCCAATATTAAATTCACTCTTACAGAAAACAAAAAATAAAGGCTCGTACAGACCAGCGCGATATCGCGAGCGCTACACGGGTCGCGCTGCCTGTCGCTCCCGCGATATCGCTCTGGTCTGCACGAGCCTTAATGCGGAAAAAAATTTTTGTTCGTTAAACGTTTTCAAAAATATATTTCTTAACATTTGTTGTTCTTCATCATAACATAACATCACGCCTGTAATTCCTCAAAGGATTAGGCAGAGGTGTACCTTAGAACAACCACATTTCGCCATTTTTGTTAAAGTCCCATGTAATAAGGGGCGAGCCTATTGCCATCAATCGAGCACAAATCCAGACTCCGGATTACTGGTGCCGATTCCCTTGTTCACAAACTAAACTAAATTTAAGTTCAGGGCATCTTTTTCTTTCTATTTCATTAAGAAAAGGACAGAGGATAAATTTTAGTTTAGTCCTGTCAAATTAATCAGCGCCTGTCACTCTCCATACAAGTTTAGACGTGATTAAAAACTTGCCGACTAAAATTACGTCAATTTACGTCAAGCGCTGATTAATTTGACAGGACTAAACTAAAATTTATCTTCTGTCCTTTTCTTAATGCAATAGAAAGAAAAAGATGCACTGAACTTAAATTTAGTTTAGTTTGTGAACAAGGGAATCGGCACCAATATTGAGCAATTCCAGGTGGGAAAACCCAATAACACTTTACCCGACCTGGGAATCGAACCCAGGACCTCTCATGGTCAGCGGTAGCGCTTGCGACCACTAGACTAACGAGGCAGAAATTGTTGTTCTTCCTACTCTCTTAATTATTCGAAAAACTTACAGTTATATGCCCTTGGCCATAATAGAGTAATAGGTAATACTGGCTGGTATCCGCAACTCCACGTCATAGTACGTATTTTGCGTACGTGTGGGAAAATCGGTTATTCGATCCACCCCAGCTCCTCAAAGAACGCCAGCAACGCCTTGAAGTCACTGACAGTATCACGTAGGGTACCTGGGTTACTGAAGTACTTTGCCCTCGATGTGGCGACCACCGGGCAGTTTAACAGCACATGAGCTGCTGTTTCGTCGTCCTCCATGCAGGCTCTGCTCTGCTCTGGACTGTCTGTGACTCCTATGACCTCCTCCTATAGAGGTGTTTATTAAATGACCCATGACCAATTACAGCTGCTGTTACTGTACGCAGCTGCTGCCCTTGGTCATATAGACCAACGAGTTAAAGAGTACGAGTGGTGAGGCAGACTTAATGCATAAGTTGGAAAATCAAGTGTTATGGCACAAATTGTGAAAGACCTATGTCCAGCAGTAACTGTAGTAAGCCGAGAAGTAATAATTTTTTTACGTGATTTCCAAGTCTATTGGTAAATAATTAATACTCCGGTACTAAACAGGGTAGGCTTCACGTACTTAGCAGAGCGAGAGAGCAGCAGCAACATGTTCTTGGAGCCATTCTCTCCTGCTGTGTGGTGGACTTGCCTAGCCATGATGGCCATCCTGGCCATGGTCGGGAGGATAACGGCCAAGTTACCTAAAGAGAAGGACGGGGCATTGTATACTGTACTTACTACCTGGTTGCAGCAAGGTAAGTCTACTAGCAAAAGGCTCTTTCTTGTGATTGGATTCCTTTTGGGTTGTTTGAAAAGCAATTGACTCAAATCAACCTTACCTTATAAATATAATTATAATACTGCCGGTGATACGCAATTACATTTCCAGCGCGACGTTAGCTCTAATTCATCATCATCTGCCTAGCCATTTCCCAATTAAGTTGGTGTCGGGTTCCAGTCTTACCGAATGCTGCTGAAGACCAGTACTTTACATAGAGCGACTACTTATCTAACCTCCACAACCCAGTTAATGAGTAATACGATATTCCTTGGTGAGGCTAGTTGTCAGACTTGGGTTCCTGACGACCCGGGGCGACTGTTAAAGATCCAAGAATGACAGCCGGGACCAACAGCTTGACGTGCTTTCCGGAGCTACGAGGATAAGGTCGAATTATAAACTCAGTTTACCCTATTACTATTAAAACTATTTCTAAGCGAAAACACGGCATTTTCTCATCATTGCGTGTTAGTTTCTTGGGATATTTGTATGTAGGTATGTAATATTTCCACCAGATGCCAGTGCAGTACCCGAAGGTGGATCAGGTCGCTTCGCGTTCACAGTACTCTCAGTGAGTGCGATGTTGGTGCACGCGTACTATACGTCTGCCATCGTCTCAGCACTGATGAGCACCGGTCGTGGTGGACCTGACTCCTTAAAGGCTCTCGGAGACTCCAAATATGCAATCGGGTCGGAAGATTACGATTATATGCGATATTTGTTCTTTGATGTGAGTTATTTGATTATAATGAGTTACTTTATTGAACACTAGCTTCCGCCAGCGGCTTCGCCCGCATGATATCTTTATAAATTATAGCCTATGTTACTCAGTGGTAATATAGCATTTTACTGGTGAAAGAATTTTTTAAATTGGTCGAGTAGTTTTGAGTTTATTCATTACAAACAAACATATATTAGTTTGGATTATTGAACATTAGTAAGTACTAAAGTCACAAGACTAAGAAGACAAAAAAATACGTGATTTATAGATAGGGGGTGCTCCTAATATCCAAACTAGGCTGTCGAACTGTCACAAACCTATAAACACTTAGATATATCCTGAAATTCCTAAAGACTTAGATAAACAACAGAAAACCAAGTCAGCAATTAAGTAATAGGTAAAGATTCCTGAAATATTATTTTAGATAACTTCGGTTATTTGATTAAACGAACCTGAGCATGCAACACAAATCCATATAGTCATTATTACAGGTAAAAACCGCATGGGACGACCTCGAATACTTGAAAAAGAAGAAGATGACGTCACATTTCTACCAAGAACTGGAGCGTGGCGTGGAGCTGATTCAGCAAGGGAGCACCGCCTTCCACAGCGAGTACAACCAGATCTACCCGCATTTTAAGACCTTCAGTGATGAGCATATCTGCAAACTACAGCATGTTGATACCATTCCTGAAGTAAGTTGAGGAATCTGCTTTACAAAGCATAAAAAGAAAGACGATCCAGATGAAGAATTGAAAGTAATACAACTTGTTTGAAATAGCTTTTTTTGGAATAGTATAATTACAAATCTAGAAAATCCTCAAAACTGCAATGTGCAAATTCTCTAAAAGCTCTTCTATAGAAACACATAGCAGCTAATGTAATTAAACTGCTTAAAACTTCACAAATAAAACCTACTCATGATATCAAAAAAGACATGGTGCCCCAAAAAAAAAATGGTGCCCATTCATGGTAGATAAGTATTTTAACCAACATTTTGTTCTATAGACGTTAACCTGGATACAATCAACCAAAGACGGGCAGTGGACGGAAGTCTTACGCACAGCCGGAGGATGGTTGCTGGAGACCGGTCTAGGGAAGCGCCTGGTTGCCCGCTTGAGGGTTCCTCAACCACCTTGTAGAGCGTCTCTTCTCGCCGAGAGGGTTAAAATGGGAGATATAGCACCGTTGATAGCCCTGTCTGTTTTTGGAGCGTTTTTGTCTGTAGTTTTACTGGGGGTTGAGATCATGATTAGTAAGGCAAAGAAGGGCAGGTTGCGTGAGGGTGACGCTAAACCTTCATTAGAAGATGTTGATGATGCATCAGAAGTTGTTGAATATGACGATAGTAATATAGAGCCATGATCAGCATTACGTGCAGCGCAGACGACACACTTTTTGTGCGATCGAGTCTGTGCCGCATATTCGAATTCCTATCTTATTCGTAATGTGTGCTACAAAATGGTTCGTAAATTAAATTTTAAATTGACAGAAATTACTATCGAGCGACACATCCTATTTAGAATAACCTCCATTCGGAAAAAGATCGGGGACAAATAAGACATTTTGTGCGCCACAGACTCGATCGCACAAAAAGTGTGTCGTCTGCGCTGCACCTTAAATATAATTAATGGTAGCACTTTGAAAAAAATAAATGGTTTTAATATTATTGCTTTCAACCCGTAGCCGTAGATTCACATTAGTAGGCATGTAGATATAAATAAAATAACATTGAAATTACTAATCGTTTTTCATTAACCTTGCACGTGATGTAATTAATTTTGAATACACTAAATATAATATTAAAACGAGAAGGACGGAAAACATGGCAAAATAAGGATAGATACCTAAGTACTCGCAGTGACGGTTTCAAGCCTATTTTCAAATTGTCCAAAGCTAAGTTTAAGCTACCACGTTTATTACTGTACCACCAATATTACTTGGTAATAAATTACATGTCCTCGATGTTCAAGACGTTTTCTATACTAATATTATTAAGAAGTAAAATTTGTATGCAGGGGGTAATTTTAGGAACTTCTGTTCCGAAAATTCTTTCAAGTATTGCCGAGTGTCACAGGGTATATTTTCATACAAGTTCGCGCACGGTCCGAAGTGTTTTTATAAAGCAGTATAATAGTAATACAGAGGCCATGCTATATACTTGGTCCAACCTGAAAGAACTTTTTTTACAAAAAATACAACCGACTTTAAGTTTTAAAAATAACAAATTGGTGAAATTATGTCAACTTTCACGTCAGTTATAAAAAGTATAAATAGGCATAGCATATCAAAAGAAAAAAAAAAATTACAATCAATTTCCAAACTACAAAGTGAAAAATAACTTTAATTTCTGAAGTCGGTGTCTTTGGATCAGTATTTTAGTTTTTTGACACCAACTTCCGAAATTAAAGTTATTTTTCACTTTGTAGCTTGGAAGTCGGTTGTATTTTTTGTAAAAAAGTTTTTTTTTTTTCACTTTTTTGTGGGTTGGTTTATAATTTATCTAAGTTACAATAGTCTAAAGTCAACTGCTCATCAAAAATACCCAAATCGCTATAGATGTGCCTATAATATTTGAAGAGTTCCTTCGATTTCTCCAAGATACCATCATCAAATCATGACTAAATGACAATGGGACCAACTTGAAAGTATACCCTTTCAAACAAAAAAATAATTTTTCAAATCAGTCCAGCCGTCTTCGAGTAATCGGGGAACAAATTAAAAAAAATCCGACGAACTGAGAACTTCCTCCTTTTTTTTTTTAAGTCGATTTAAACGTAGCCACCACAAATTCTGCTTTATTACGCAATCCGGTTGGTGATCAATTGAACGTAAACGAGGCAAAAGGAGTTAAGAAAATAAGTTAGAGCGTGATAAAAATAAGAGCTTAAAGTACCAAATGCACGTACGGTAAAAGATTTTTTGTATGGCCCAAAGGATATTTAATAAGTTAGCTTGCTCAATAAAAAGTTTAAATTTAGTAAACTTCAAACGTAAATTACGTAACATACTAGTACAGAAATGTTACTACTGTCTCAGTGACTATTTTGATGACAGTTCTTTGACATAATAAATATTTGTATAGGTACTCGTAACATGACTATAAATGTATGATGACTTTCTGTGAACTCTGTCAATTTGTTTTTTTTTATTTTATTTTCTTATCTATAACTTATTGACATTATAAGTATTTATTATTATTATTGATTTTATTACATTTCGTTAAATATTTTCATAACTTACCTGACATAATCTATTGCATTTTATATAAAAATAAAAAAAAATTGACATCGAGACTATTGATAATACTGAATTATAATAATTTAATTTACTTGGCAAAAGCCTCCCATACATGTATATTTGTACGCCAAATGGCAAAACATAGAGAACCTATAATTTAATAATTGTAACATCTTGCACACTGTTGTAACCTATGTTTACAAATAAAGAATATTGATTGATTGATTGAAGAATCGTAGCGGGTAGCGTTCTGTAGATTCTGCCTACCCCCATTCGAAGAAGGCGTCAGAACATGTATATATGAGCAGCCAAGATATACAACATGACATCATTTAGCTACCTCTTACGAAACCAGAGAAACAACGAGACATAGGTCACGAAAACAGACCACTAACATTTCCAAGAACTATCTAACTTCCAACTAACCAATCTTTTTCACTATCCTCACGCGCTGAGAACAAACTTATCACTTATGACCTTATCATCTCATTATCAGATCTTCTGCGACCAACATCACGTTTCCCATCAGATTGCAGCTCAAATTATACTTTAAATATCATAGTAACGTCGGTAATGGAGTAATGTTGTGAAAGGAATTGTCTTGTCGTTAGTTTTCTGCAATAAGGTGTACCAAGGAATCAGAAATGCTGAAGATACTAGTAACATTAAGTGCGCTGTCGATAGGCCTCTGTTATGCTACTACGAGTAGCTTGCACCAAACACAGGTGAGTTTGTTAACAATTACTGAGTTTCTTTGGCTTGAAAATACTGTTTACTTACATAAAAACAGCACCCTCATTGCGTCACATTTTTTATCACAATTCGAAAGATTTTGAAGGTTATTCATAATCCATTGCTTCATAAATGTTTTAAAAATTCGTCTGCTACAGCGTAAATAAAGCAAAGAATAATTGTCGAATTGTGAAAATTAATGGCATTGGTATAAAAGGAGTGTGTTTCGCAATTACGCCGGAGGTCATTTATGCTTGAGAGGTTTTACTATACAAGTTGCCTGTGTTACAATATCACTACTTCCGGATGAGTTTCGGTTAGTATAATATCTCTCAGATGGAATCATACATTTCTTTTTTTTGTGGTTTTTGTTAATATCCGGGCTTTACAAAAGTCATGATTTTCACAATTTTAATTTTGAAAGATAAGTCTTAATTATGACCCTTATGGGCAAAATTGGTAAGATAATAATTGGTGTTGTATTGGTGGTTGGTAATTAGTAGTTTGGTAATCCGAACTTGTAGAAACAAGAATTTTTAATAGATTTGTTAACTTTTTTCTTTTAACTAGGTTTTGCATATTTATATAATGCATATTTTATTTATTACATATATTAGTATTCTCTCGTTACTGCTCCCTAAAAGCTATTAGGTACCTACTAGGTAAGTAGGTATATGGCTATTTCCGGTAAAACATTAATACTATTTGAAATATTCATATTTCTATGTAAAAACGACTTGGTCATGTTTATACTTTTCAGTGGACAATTCTTCCAAAAATGGTAAAATATAAAAAAAAACCTTTTAAATGATTTTGTTTGCAGATGGCGGCTCTTAACGAGCGAATGAATCAAATGATCAGCGCTCTTTATTCATCATGTAAGTATTTATAATACGGTAGTTGCCAAAGGAAAAAAAAGAAATTCTATTTAGTCCGTCTTTCATATAATAAAAAAAAATCAGACACGTATTTTTTGCTTTATCATAAAATAACTTAGAAAACACACATTAAAGTTGAGAAGTACGCTCGCTACGTCACAACGCAGTTTTAAATTTAGCAAGGCGTGCCGTCATGCCACATTTTAACTCAATGTATCGCCGTAATCCTTTGATTACGTCAAAAAAGAAAAAATACGTGTTCAATATTTTTTAATTATCTACAAGACAGACAAACACAGGCCTATTATGTGCAATTAAAACGAACAACAAAAGGGCAGTTACATAACAGTACCTATCAGTATTTTTGTTAACTGGTTATAAGACATAATGAGGCCATCCTTGCCTCAAGAGTTTGAAACTATTTCTCGTCTCTTCATTTATCACTGTCTTCTTACAAAACAAGATTTATCTTTAAACCCAGGTTTAAACCATCGAGCCATTTTCTCCTGAACTCAATTTTGAAATTGTTAAAGCTCAAAATTCAAAAACTGAGTCTATGTTGTCATTTTTGTATCGTCAGTTGGAATAAGGTTCGAAATACAAAAACTGGCTGAAAGGTTTAGGCTTGGACCAAAGTCAGAACTCGCTTTGTGATAAAACGGTTAGGGCTATATTATATAGTTCATAGGTATTAATTCCATGGGTTTGATCGCGACGATAGGTCGTGGTGATTTCTGTTTTTTTTTTTTTCAAAAATGTTGCATGAACGGACACGGCGAGAAACTCTACAGAGCCATAGCTTTTAAAGTAAATAACTTTAAAACATTGAAGTTTCAGAGACACAACTCACAATGCGAACTAAATTAATACAATCATTAGGTATGTATGTGTAACTGACCTTAAAATAATTGTTATTGTTTCACAAGACTACCGCGTGGTCTTGGCTGACGCCGCATTTTGTATGGCAATTAATGTAATTAATTCATTATTGTTTTATTACTAAGAAAACTAATATTGGAAAGCTGAATAACAAAGGGTTGTAACTATCTCCGCGTAACCTTTCGGGGGGGGGGGGGGGGGGGGTTAGGAATGCTTACTTATACTTTTCGTGCGGCTTCGTCCGCGTGGAGGTCGAAAATTATCCCACGGGCACGTGCTACCGAGATAAAAATAGTATCCTATGGCCTAACCCAGGTCATGGTCCACCTGTATGCCAACTTTCATCTATATCCGTACAGTCGTTGTGGCGTGAAAAGTTAACAGACAAACAAACAGAGTTACTTTCGCGCTTCAATCAATCTGCCTAGCCTTTTCCCAACTATAATAAAAATAAATCTTTATTTCAGGCCACATGAACTATAAAAAACACTATTAAAAAAAATTATGATAATAAAAAATCAAAATTAAAAATTCAAATTAAAACATTTACGGCTAGCTATTTGTAGCCACCGTTTGTAGCTCTCGGTAGCATACATCCTATCACTGAGGTCCTTAACTATATTATGTTGGGATCGTCTTCCAGTCTAACTGGATGCAGCTGAATACTAGTATTTTATATGGAGTGACTGCTTATCTAACCTCCACAACCTAGTAACTGAGTAATACGTTACCCCTTGGTAAGACTGGTTGTCAGACTTTCGGGCTCCGACGGCCCGTAACGACTGTTATATATAAAATTCTCGTGTCACAATGTTAGTTACCTTACTCCTCCGAAACGGCTTTACTGATTTTTACCAAATTTTATATGCATATTCAGTAGGTCTGAGAATCGGCTACTATCTATTTTTCATACCCCTAAGTGATAAGGGTTGTCCACCCCAAACAAATAATTGGCAAAACAACGTTTGCCGGGGTCAGCTAGTATTTTATAATATGGATATTTGATTTAAGTCAAGAGCTTACTAGGTAAATAAAGAGCTACATTCCATGGGTATGGGTACGGGTAGATTTGTTCAAGAAAACCTTCAATTTATCAATTACTTTTCAGCACCATTACTGCGAGCAGTGCAGCCAGCTACATCAAGCGCACCGTCCAACGCCACACCAACATCGTCCACTGAGCTCCCTTCAACGCCATCTACGACCACTTACGACCCTTCTATGTATAGCTATCTCTACCCGCAAGTGATATATGTGCCTCCTTCAACTTCGCCTCCTTTAACGAACCCTCCACAAGCTGTAGCCAAGACTTCAACAACAGCTCCGAGCCCATACTATACTTACGAAACCCCTCCACCTGAATATTCTAGTCCTACTTCTTCACCGGCTCCTCAACCACGACCACATAGTTATGAGCATCCTTACCCGCAGTACGGGCCTCCTGCGCCAGCTTACCCTCCGCCATGCATACCGTATCCTCATCCTTACTCGCCTCCTCATTATGAGTATCCGCAATCTTCGTACAGGCCATATCCTCCTGTTTCACCGCCTGCATACTCGCCAGCACCTGCATACCCACCGGTACCTGGATATCCACCGGCGCCCGCTTATCCACCGGCGCCCGCTTATCCACCGGCGCCCGCTTATCCACCGGCACCCACTTATCCACCACCTCCTACATACGCAACAGCTCCTGCACCTTACCTACCGGCTCCTGCACCTTACCCACCAGTCCCTACGTCATATCCACACGTACCTACTCCGTACCCTCCCGTGCCATCTTACCCACCCCAGTATCAGCCTGGATACCCACCGGCTAGTTCAGCGCCGCCATCATATCCCTCACATTACCCTAAACATCCAGAAAGACCACAGTATAGTTAATGTACAAGGGAAGTAGCACTTATTTATAAAAAAAATCTACGTATGAATGTCTTAACTAGGTCTAATTTGTTATTATTGAATAAAGTTTTGTTATTTATTTACTTCCTGTATTTTATTCATATTGTTGTGCTATGATTCTATAAATAGCGTCGGTCATCATTGACAATATGAAAATAACTGATCTAGGTATAAAATGTTTTTCAAATACCTAGTCAATTTTGGCCGTCGCCGTGTCGTCTTACATAATTATTATGCAGTAAATCATGCACGATCAAGGCACGATGCATAATGTATCGTACTAACTGTTTAACCTTTGACTGTTATTCATTGTGACGATATTTAAGTCACAACATCGTAATGAAATGCTAATTTTAGGAAATGATACGTTAGTACCTATTATTATGAAACAAAAGAAACTGTCTATGTATATTTATGTTAAACAATAGGAAACTGCTTCGTGGGTTTTGGTATGATTCTTATTATTACTTTTTCATAGTGTCTATACTCCATTTGAAATAAGATTAGACATTTAAATAAACCTTTTTTACAGTCCGTTCAATAGATTTTGACTTCTATTGCGTTTGTGGCATAACAAATGGCAGCTGCAGTAAACAGTTGGTATTGAAACTACTTTTTTGCTTTTAATGCCATCCTACGGTATAGAAGTCAAAATCGGTTGAATGGATTGTAAAAAAAGTTTGTTTAAATATCTAATCTTATTTCAACTGGAGTATAGATCAATTTCATCGATCAGGCAAAATTGACAGCATAATGTGTGGAAATTTCGTTTACCTTGAAAGTTATGCGTTAAAAAACAATCATATCAATATTGAACTAATTTCGCTACTAGCTTTTTAGCACCATTAATGGTGATCAAGCAAATCTGTCAATCAAAGCGTGCAAATCTGCTGCGAGGTGGAAATTACAAAATGAAAATTTGCGTTCATTCTAAAAGTTGGCAACGTCGCAAATACCTGTCAAATATTTACCTGTTTTGATTAATTTAGCAATATTACTGTATGGAAATTTGAAATGTCGCTAACTATTGAACTAGAATATTAATAATAAATTACAATTATAACACTAAATTTGATGTTGTAACCGTTTTAGGTGTAAAAAGGCATTTGGAAAGTTTCCAAATACTTTTTTTTACATCTAATACTAATTATTCCGAATATTTTGTATTAGATGTAAAAAAGTTACTATATTAATTTATTGCATTTCATAATCAATATTTTAGATCACGTTAGCCATATTTCCATCCAGTAATATTGCCAAATTAATCAAAACATCATCATGCATCGTGAGACCAAAGTCAAAAGTCAAGTCAAATCATTTATTTCAAATAGGCCATGGGACTTTTGAACGTCAAAAATTACAAAATAATAAAATTTATTCTAGTCGCCCCTTCCAAAAAGTAGTTTTCGTATGGAGAAGAATGGGCAAGAAACTCCACCGTTACTCTTTTAAAATGACTGGCATGCTTAAGAGATATTTCTTGACGGCATGTAAACACAAGTCAGAAGCCCATAAGCGGCTTTAAAACTCTGACACTAACACTCTGGTTAGTCACTAACCACACGAAAAGAAGAAGAAGAAGAATCAAAACAGCGAAATATTTGACATCTATTTGCGACGTTGCCCACTTTCAAAATGCATGCTCTCAAATCGAGCAAAGAGAACATTGTTATCATAGATCTATGGAACCCTAAAAATCACATGAGAAACATTTTAAATACAAAACACTAGACACATACTCTCTTTAGTTTTTTTTATTATAAAACTAAGAATTTCGATAGATAGTGCTCCTACCAGTAAGGAAATTACTTTGAGGAATGCAACGAATCTTTAAGTTTCTTCAAGACAACATTGCTTTATACCTACTCACATGGAAACAACCACTGTAGGTGATAAAGTAACAGAAGTTTTGCATAGTGCTCTTTCACCATACATTTTGTAAAATACATGTTGCATTATTGCTCAAGTTCAGAAAACATGTCCTATCTAACTTTAAAATTGTTACTTGGTAAGTTTCAAAAGAATTTCCTAATTAATTGATAGTGTTACATATAAATGTATGTGTTGGAGGTGGAAGGGCACAACTTGTTCACCATGGGCCTCTTGTACATAATCATTGGCTTGGCCATCCAGGTAAGTTCCGAAACCGTTATGTCTTTCTAAAAAACTCTTCCAAGAACTTGCCTATTCTTAGAATACCTATTTATAACTGATTATTCCTTAAATAGTCCAGCAATGTGCTTTTTACTGATTTACAGCAATTAATTTGTGTAACTCTGGACCCACATTTCATTGATATTACATTCACGATCAAGTATTTTATTGTTAAATTTTTGTTTCAGGGTTCATTCACTTACGCTAACGTAACCGACAGTGAAGAACATTTCAACAGTGGTGAAATTACAAACAATAATAACACAGAAGCAAAGGATGAAGTTATCAATGAGTTTCCCGGGGGTCAGAAAGACTGGATCGATTTCCTCCTCCTTCCCGACGCACACTTGTATCCGACCTCTTCAGTCGCTATGATGACTCAAGCTACCAACTCAGAGAAATCAGTCGAAGAACAGCTGGATGAAATTAAAGAAATTGCACAGAAGATCACTCTTGCTATACAGAGCGAGATGGCAAACCTTTTGACTTATGCGCTCAATAGCTGTGACAAGGGAGACGGAGAAGAAGAAGAAGAAAAAGGAGACAATAACCTACGTAAGAAGAGATCAGTAGAAACTCCTATGGCCAGCACCCAATTGGTGACCAGACTGCTCAAACATATCAAGTCTAACAACGAATTCCAGAACATTGCTATCGAAAAAATGATGACCGCGCAAGAAATTGCTGACAAATATGGAGTTGAATTCAGTCCTGATACTGAAATCCTTTCCGACTTGGCTCTTGCTGCTAACCAGCAGGCTAACGAAATGAACTCCTTATTACAAGACTCTATAGATATGAAGAATGTTACACAGAAAGTTGAATATGTACCAGTAGACGCACCGGCTCAAGCTCAAGATAATGATGGCTATTACTTGTACCCTGTCCAATATCCCGAGCAGACACCGGTTGCTCTGAATGCTCAACCAGCAGTGAACCATCATCATCACGCTGACTCCTACCCAAACTACAACTACTACTACAACTTGCCTTATGAGACTCAGATCCCTCCTCCCGTTAACTATTACAGCAGCCCTCCTGTGACCAAGCGCCCCAACTTCTACGATACTGTATCTTACGCTCCTCAAGACTTCTCATACTGTTCCATGGAACCTGTCCCTTCTGCTTCAACTATCATCATGCCCATCGAGGAGTTTGTAGAACCTGAACCAGAATTAGTAGGAGAAGAGCTAGAAGAGACTGTTTCTTCTAAAGTGTACGTGGATAGAGGTGACGAGCCTGGCTCAGCAACTGTCAACCATGTCATGACATACACTGTCGGTGAAAAGTCATATTTTAGAACCCCCGAGATTGAGAGATTACCGCAGCAAATGCAGTACTGTTTCTTCCTGATGTAAACTTGAACTTAAAATAGATTTAGGTACTTATTGTTATTTCTTGTAAATAAATTGTGTTTTATTGCAGCTGAAAATTGTGTATTTAAATACATAACCAAATAATTAAATGCTGTGATGAAATTATTTTTTTATTTTTTTCCAAACATTCTTAACTACTGAGGACGTGTATCGTTTTGGATGGAATGCTCTTTGTTTAATTATTATAAATTTAAATAATAACTCCTAATTAATGCGGGTTGCAGACCAAGAGCTAAGCTAAATTAGTTTAGCTCAGCTCGCATAGCTGACGCAGTTTTTCATACTTGAGTCATAGTTTGCGATCTGCACACAAGTATGGAAAACTGCGTCAACTATGCGAGCTAAGCTAAACTAACTTAGCTTAGCTCTTGGTCTTAAACCGGCTTAATGTTGTCTGCCTCTTTAGTCTATATTAATTATAGGATGAAAATAAAATCACTTTTTAGACTTGCGTCAACTTTAATAGATTTAAATAAATATCCAAACATATTTACTAAATCTTAATCTATCTTAACATTAGCTATGTTCCTTTGGTTATATTTGGCACTTGGCATTTTGACTGGTGCATTCATATCCCTTCATTTTCTATTAAAATGAAGAAGAATGCGCGAGTTTTTGGTAATTACTAAAATTATTATATTAGACTAAAGTAATAAATACATTATATTTGGTAACAAAATAGTTTCAATATCTTTTTATTTATCATATTGTGACAGAAAAGGCACATTTATTGCACGGGCGGAGACAGTGCTTTACCAATAATATGTAATACTTGAGATTAAACAAATTGTTAGTAGAATTTATATAAAACATTTGGTTCACATTCTGCAGTCCTATATAAATCTGTTCCTTTGGTTACTTATACAGGGTAACGTTCACATTTCTCTATACTTAATATATCTCTTTTTGATTAAACCAAATTACAACATTAAATTAGGTGTGCGTAACAATATAAAATATATATTATTATTTCGTTTTTCAAACCAACTTTTATACATTGCCTTTGCACCATCTGACAAATAACCGCAAATTACACATTTATTCACTAACGCCAAAGAAAAAAAAATTAAAAATTTCTTCATGTAAAATTTTTTAAACATCCATAAATAAGGACTCCATAATGTCACTTCCTACACAAATTACTCACTAATTAATTTCTTTTTAGAATTTATACTAGAATTTTACACCAAATCCATAAAAAAAGTTTTACTAAGAATTTCAAGATCAGAATATTATTCCAAAATCACAATAACCTACGCTTTAGAAAATGTTACGGCTCTACGGACATAGACAAAAACTATTTTATTCCTTAGAATTTCTAGCTTTCACTTAAGAGCTTTTGAATTTGGAAGGGTCTCACTTAAAATGTTCCATTACCATAGAGCCGCAATAAATTCACCACTTCTTTTTTAATTTCCCCCCTTAAGGCGGTAATATTGACAGATGGTGCGCGTTCCAGCGACGCGGTCGCTCATATCTGTCGCATGTTGTCAGCGGGCGGCCGTTGTCTTTACAATCACTACCTATCACTCGCCGTCAGATAGCCGGCTATCTGTGAGCGTAGTAAGCACTGTAAGCGCTATTGTGGCCCGAGTGGGGTTGGTAACTGAAACAATACACAAAAACACATTGGACATTATTTTGTTGTTGAATAAATTAAAAATATACATAAAAATAAATAAATCACGCCTGTATTCTCCAAAAGGTTAGGCAGAGGTATACCATCGGGATAACGCATATCTAACCAATTTGAAAACAAAATCCCGTGCACACGATCCTTTTTAACCGACTTCAAAAAAAGGAGGAGGTTCTCAATTCGTCGGGATATTTTTTTTTTTTATTTTTTTTTTAAATGTATTTTCCCCGATTACTCGAAGACGGCTGGACCGATTTGAAAAATTCTTTTTTTGTTTGAAAGGGTGTACTTTCAAGTTGGTCCCATTGTCATTTGGTCACGATCTGATTATGGGATCTTGGAGAAATCGAGGGAACTCTTCAAATATTAAAGGCACATCTATAGCGATTTGGGTATTTTTGATGAGCAGTTGACATAAGGCTATTGTAACTTAAATAAATTACAAACCAACCCACCAAAAAGTGAAAAAAAAAACTTTTTTACAAAAAATGCAACCGACTTCCAAGCTACAAAGTGAAAAATACTGATCTGATCCAAAGACACCGACTTCCGAAATTAAAGTTATTTTTCACTTTGTAGTTTGGACGTCGGTTGTGTTTTTTGTAAAAAAGTTTTTTTATTCATAGGTATGCGATACTATAGCGGTCGAGCACTGCAAGCAAGAATAGTCCTTACAGTGTACAAATGTGTGTTTCTTCGATAGTACCTATAGTACATCCACTTTTCCCAATTATGTATAAGTCCCATGTAATAGGGCGCGAGCCTATTGCCGTCAACCGGGCACAAAATTCAGACTCCGAGCCCTACCTACTAAGAATTTCCAGACGAAAAAACCCATTAACACTTTGCCCATCCCGAGAATTCGTTCCAGGACCTCATGCTCAGCAGTAGTGCTTGTGTTTATCGGACTACTTAACGAGACAGTTATTGTTGTTGAATAAATGCGTAATTTGGTTACATGTACAGTAAAATAATATGAAACGCCTTGCAATTCAAGTTGAGTGTTGCACTGAATACATTGTTGCGTTAAAATAACCTAACGGCGTTCACGCTTGGCTCGGCGAATACAGAACCAATATTAGGATTCTCACATAAGTTACGCACTTACTAAAGATACTATCGAACAAATGCATATCTGTACACTGTAAGGACTATTCTTGCTTGCAGCGCTCCGCCGCTATAGTATCGTTTACCTAAGAAAAAAAAGGGTTGTGTGCATAGGATTTTGTTTTCAAATTGCTTAGATAGGTATGTGTTACCCCGACGGTACCTATTCTTCTTTATTTTTGTGTGGTTAGTGACTAACCTGGTGTTAGAGTTTTTAAGCCACCCGTGGACCTCTACCTTGGGTTCACATGCCGTCGAGAAATATTTCTCGAGTAGGTTTCCTCACGATGTTTTCCTTCACCGTTTTTTAAGCAAGTGGCAATACGCACATGAATCCGAAAATTCAGATGTGCGTGCCTTGGGTTCGAACTCGAGACCTATGACTTGGCAGTTCGACGGTCACAGCTTCAATAAAATGGATATTTAGAACAAAAATACTTATGCTATTTTATTCATGTGTGCCACATCAGTCACACTATTAATAATTTAAAATGCAGATTCCGTGGTATAAAATAATCTGTAATCTACATAATGTGGCAGAAGTTGTTATGTAAATAAAAGTGCCTGAATAAATGATCTAAAAAATACTTGACATCATTTAGACCGATAGGTTCTAGTCTAGCATGAAATCAATCAAATGTATAACATCAATATAAAGTCAAGGAAAAATTGTTAACCATTGACGACGAACGAATTGACGTAGGGTTGACACCCTATTTGTTTTACGTTTCATACGACTTTCAAAAAATGACACTTGTGTTTTGAATTGACGGACAGTTTTAGTAAAAGTCAATTTGCAAAAAACAACCACTGCCATAGACTTAAATGAGAAGAACTTAATAAAAAGACTGACCGCACAGGATGCGCGTGCGGCGCGTAGAGCGGGCCGCAGGCGCTGGGCTCGGCGGCGTAGGGCTGCGCCAGCTGCGGGCACGCCTCCGCCGCCGCCTCGCGCCGCCGCGCGACGCCGCGCTGCTGACTCTGTTCGGGGGGACTGTGCACACGAACATACCGATCAGTTTAGTTATAGGACACTCTTGTGACTATTGACAAGTCATAAACAAGGGTTGCGCAAAATGTTCACAGAATATTCGCTAGAACTCATCGCTGTTTTAACGCATACATGACGTCATCGTACAGCCCTTCACAGTTATTTTACCGCTGACACCAGCAACCCAACATCAACCTTATTGTTGTGAGAAATAAAGATCATTGTGATTTTGACAGTGATTCAAAATCAGAGATTAAATAACTGTGAAAGGACTGTAAATTAATTTACTTTCCCATATTGATGATGTTTTGAATCTAAGCACTCGTTCTGAAGCTTCGAATTATATCCATAGTTGTATAAAAATTAAAGCTCTCGCAGACGGGGGCGACGCGACAGTGCGACGTGACTCTAGTAGAACATAATGAAAACTTCATGGAATTTTTTCTACCAGAATCGCGTCGCAACATCGTCGCGTCGCGCCTGTCTGCAGGAGCCTTTATACGGTTTTCTTTTAAAGTTCTCATGGTCGTAACCCTAACTCTGGTTTTACAAATAAACTAATTAATTACTGAAAACTCTCTGAAAATAACTGCTTACAAAAATTATATTCCTAATAACGTTTTATTATCCTGGAAACCGCCTAGAAGAACTTAAACGTCTCGAGGAAAGAAAACGTTTTATAAATAAATGGAGTTGTATCACTAATCATCTTTAGTGTCCAACTAAATTAATGAGTGGCAACTATCAACATATGATACAAATAAAAAAAACAATAGTAATGGCCTCGCCCGCCCAGTAGGCGGGGTCGTGTTACTAGCTTCGCGTTAATTTTCTATTTTGACAGCGCGCGACAAATGGCAGTCATACGTCCCTCCCGGAGTTATTAATCTATGGTACCAGGAAGTAGGACAAGGAAAAAAGTTTATGATATTTTTTGTCCCCCTCTAACTGTTTGTGCATGTGTAGATTGAGTATTCACAGAACTGCAGATAATTTATCACTTGATTTAATTGCTTAGATGACAAGTTGGAAATTAATTTTAGTCGATGTTATTTTTTCGATAGCATGCCAAACCCTGCCTTACTAATTTGCCAATATTACGATTCGACATAAATTTTTATCATATATTGTTATAATTTCCTAATTGTTATTTAAAATTATAAATTTGTGTAAATTAACATGATTTGCATGCCCATATGACGGTAGAACATGAAGGAATTTCTTAATAAAACATCAATGTAACAATTACCCATGTTTGCAAAGTAATAAATGATTTGATTTGATTTATGGCTGTTATTCAAATATTCGATGCAATATTACATATTGTTTGAATATAGTTTCAATCTGCCAAACCTTTTCCCAACTATGTTGGGGTCGGCTTCCAGTCTAACCGGATGCAGCTGAATTTAAGTATTTTACATGGAGCGACTGCCTATCTGACCTCCACAACCTAGTAACTGGGTAATACGATACCCTTTGGTAAGACTGGTTGTCAGACTTTCGGGCTTCTAACGATTCGAAACGACTGTCAAAGATCCACGAGTGACAGCTGGGACCAACGGCTTAACGTGCTTTCCGAGGAATATAGTTTAATTATGATAATTCGTCACTGTCTACACCACCATTGGTGAATCCCAAAACAATCAATTTACCTAAAACAGATTGCACACACGATTGGCTGACCATAGACACGCAAATGCTATAAACGGTACATAAAACGCATGCAGTTTACCGTACCGTGAGAATAATGGCTGACAGGCCAAATTTATGGCAGCACTGGTAGCCAATACAGTGGGCAGGATGGCCGTAACTGAGAACGCCGTAAACAAGGAGATCGTTGCGCAGGCGCACACTGTTTAGTGTTTATGCTGTACAGTCACTAAGAGCATACTTTGGACTTTTATGACTGAATAAGTGGATTTTAATGTGGAATATAAACAATTTGGGTTCTGTTTTAATTGGAAATTAAGTATTGCTTACGTTTATAAATTATTTAAAACTACAATTTATGCAGTAATTTCTGAATCAACATGAATTACAAAGAACAATACGATAATTTTCTCGGAAAATGTGTTTCTGAAAAGCTTTACAGCGTCTTCATATCCAAAACAAAAATCGGACAAAGAAAATCCTAAAGTATTTTGCACCTGCCTGTACAGTTTTATATAAAATGCATTCTTCCACACCCATAGTGGCCATAGTAGGTAGATAAACATCTGTCGAGTGGATGTTTATAAAAGAATTAATCTAACTGAACGCGCCGCCTCCCATCGTTTGATACAAAACAGGTGCACGGACTTTAGGTACTGATCTCTATTTACTTTAAATTTGTTGCTTCATATATGGTAAATCTTACTTATGTATGGTTACAGGTAAGTTTGTAAGATTTTCAAGAAAAAAATATTTTTTGCAAAAATAATAATGTCTTTGTTTTTTGAAATCAAATCAAATCATTTATTTCTTTGCAAAAATGGGTATAGTACATAGGTGTTTTATAATAAAGTTCTCCATAAAAATGAATGTTTGAATCAGAAAACAGTATCCAAAAGTACATAATTATATCAATTCCTAATGATTGAGTCTAAGTGATTCAAAATAGAAAGTAAAAGATGCCACCCCTAATAACACCAGAGGTAAATAATTAAAACTTAAATATTTCCCAATCGCGCACTTCAAACTAATTTACTGGAAACAGAAAACTATGAACAAATAAATTTTAAGGTTAGGAATATTTTTTCTATTTTGGCGGGAACGGGAAACGAGCCGTGTCCGCCATAACTGTCGTGCGTAACTCTTTACTCTATGGGCACGTCGTAAAAGTAAATTGTCACCGGCTGTTGAAATGAGTTCTGAAGCGTCGCATGAAAACTTTGTAAATAAATTGATTCATAGCCCTGTTGTGGGGCGCAGGAGAAATGTGGTTACGTTTACCCGACCATTAATGTCTCGTTAATTTCTTAAGATGGTCTCATGTCAAAATATGGCGCAGAAATAAATTATGGAAATGTTTCAAAGCTCATAATGTTATGCTTTGTTTTTGATCTTAAACATTTTATGGAAATTAGATCATCCGTCTTTAGTTTTAAACCAGTCTGTAGGATTGACTCGTCATACTAACTTAGCGTTAAGTTCAAGTGATAAGTAGTCAAACTCACCAATCATCGGGGTCGCAGTCTCTGAATCCCTTCGCAAAGGGATTGCTCGCTATTTTCAATTGCGTTATCTGTAAAAACAAAATAAACTTTTAAGTTTACTTAGGCAGTTGTAAACTTACTAGCGGCACTTAAAGTTATCCATTCTCAAACATGTCACTCTCAAGGCTAACGACATGATGACGATGACTGTAATAGGTAAGTATACAGTTTTGCAAGAACTTCGTGCATAATTAGTAACCACAGATTACGAAATCATCGAGTCTAGAGACTAATAAAATTCGTGGCATAATATCGAAAGTATGTTGAGTGCTCAACTTCTGCCACGACCGCCGTTCAAAGCCGTCAGATTCTACACTACCAGCGGTTCTCAAACTTTTTTGGTGACGGAACCTTTTTGGAGAGCGAAATATTTGACGGAGCTCTAAAATAATTAAAACCTGGTTTTATCTGTATTCTTCCTTAATAATCATAATAATTTACATTAACATTTGCATCTAGGTAATGGGGGATATGAAATAGATGTTTATTTTTCATCAATTTTTTGACGTCAGGCTTGATTGAAGAGAGTTGAAGTCGCATGTCAGGCTACTTTATTGCGGTATTTTTTTAAATAGCTGCACAGGTTTAGTTGAGAATCCTGTTTCGCACAGTTTGTAACTCCGATCTAAGGTCAAACAGCCTTGTTAAAGATTTACGCCGAGATAACCATCTCACTTCTGTATGGAGCAGTAGTATTTTATGTTTGCTGCTACAATATTTACACAATATTGAAAACAATCGAGATTGCAGTGGACAAGTTTTGACGAAATTCATTAATTTTACCGTTTCCTGAACTTAGATTTGGCGGAATTTGCTTAGTCGCTGTTTTTTCAAATGTTGCATGCATAACTGGTTCTACTGGGTCCAAGTAATTTTTTTTTAGACGTAGGAGAATTACGACGAATAAAAAGTAAAGCGCCTAGTTGTAGTTCCATTGTATCCTGCATAGTCACGTGATTAAACAAATGCTGCCAAATCTAAAATTAGTTCTTGAGAAGGCTGGGCTCCGCAAAGACTCTGCGGGGATTCCGCGAAAATACTGGACCACAGAGGCTTCGCGGGGCCCAACACTTTGAGTAACACTGCTATACGACATTTATGTCGTAGTGCGAGTAAACAGTGATACGCTTGGTTGACATGGAAAGTGTTGACAGTGACGCCTCTAACAACAGCTGCAGGGTGTATCTGTGCTCTATGTCAGTAAGTTCAGGAGTATCTTCGCCTAACAGTGGTGC
The DNA here is from genome assembly GCA_963680765.1 of Agrochola lychnidis. NCBI lineage: Eukaryota > Metazoa > Arthropoda > Insecta > Lepidoptera > Noctuidae > Agrochola > Agrochola lychnidis. Next base: position 6,006,031 of record OY796868.1, on the reverse strand, counting down.
ACTCACCCTATGGTTCTGGTAAGCGGTGACAGCGGTGAAGCCAGTCTCCGGGAACACGAAGGTGCGGTGCGCGCTGCTCTGGCCCTCGCCCGGCAGGTACACCACGTGCAGCCGCGGCTGGTAGCGGTGCATCGAGTTCAGGATTATCTGCGGGAATGGTCAAAACTATACCTAGATCTTGGACATGGAGACTTTTGGTCACAGACTTAAATAATGTTTCCAAACACTTCGTACATAAAATCGAACCACCCCGTGCTTTTCGATTTAAAACAAGATAACTCAAAAAGTTTTATACGCTTGTGGCTAAGTAATAACAGCTGCACGGGTCGATCGATCAGGTTAAGCTACGCTTGCCGCGGTTGGTCCGTGGATGGGTGACCATCTTTACATACCAGGTCCCCTCCGTGCCTCGGAAAGCACGTTAAGCCGTTGGTCCCGGCTGTCATTTGTAGATCTTTGACAGTCGTTACGGGTAGTTAGAAGCCCAAAAAGTCTGACAACCAGTCTTACCAAGGGGTATCGTGTTACCTAGTCACTAGGTTGTGGAGGTCAGATAGGCAGTCGCTCCATGTAAAATACTGGTATTCAGCTGCATCCGGTTAGGCTGGAAGCCGACCCCAACATAGTTGGGAAAAGGCTAGGCAGATGATGAACTCAAAAAGTTTTATTAACAAATTAAAATATTGTCTCTCAAATAAAATAGGTGGGTCGACTTTTTTGTACGCAAGCGTAAACAACATAATTGATGATTATCAGCAACATTTTGCAAAGAATAGCATATGAAATATCATGTAGAGTAAGTACAAATTGGGAAAAGGTAAATAATGCATTCAATAAAACAGTAACTAGCAGGTAAGTACACTAAGTAGAAATAGAAACGCCGGCAACTGAAATAGTTTTTATAAGAATGTCAAAACCTTAAACATTAGATACAGTTAAGAAGACAAATAAAGTTAAGTTTTAAAACCAACTGTTTTGCCGGGCCCAACTGGGTCTATAATGATCTCATTAAATTTTAAGTAACCACTTATACGTTGTGGAATGCTATTAATGATTAAGTATACAGCGCAAGTCTTTATAATGTGTCCATATAAAAATGAGAGCAATTTATGCTTAATTTTATCGACGGAAAAATATTTAAAAAATGTAAAAAAAAAAATAACAAAGCAGTGTAACTTTTAAACTAAATGATCTATCGCGATGAAACAAACTCGATAATGATTGGAAGTAATTAGGCGTCCTCATAAAATGGGGAACATAAACTAACCTCAATTTCAAATAAACATTTATTTAGAACAAAAATCTGTTTTTAAAAATATTTTTTTACAATAATCGTAAAATTTCTCAATAAGACGCCAAAAAGAACAATTTTTTATACAGGGCGTCCCAAAATTATGGGACATGAAAGGAAAGTACCTTAAATATCGTAGATAGGGTATTTTGCTGGAAGAAGACTTTATGTTATTTTTAAAAGTTAGTAATTCTGCATTCAAAGATTTTCTAAAAATTACTTGCCTCGTCTGGGAATCGAACCGACTTAAATGTAAAAAAAAAACACCCCTACTTTTATGATGCCAATCGAAAGAATGACCAAAAACTAATAACTCTTCTTAAGGAACATAGTATTTTAAAAGAAACGAACTCGCCCACGTTCTCGTATCGCTTTTTGTATAGCATATCTTTCACGTATCCTCAAAAGAAGAAATCTAATGGTGTAAGGTCCGGGGATCTGGCCGGCTATCTAATCGGTCCATTCGTACGAATCCAAGTAGTAAAACATTCATTTAGAAAATCTGCTGCTCTCCGACTATTATGAGCCGGAGCTCCATCTTGTTGGAAAATTAAGTTTTCTTGCTCCGCCGCGGAAAGATTTCTTATCTCATCTCTTAAAATTTGAAGTATTTCTAAATACTTTTCTGTGTTCAAGGTTCCTTGGTAAAAATGGATTAAAAAAACCCGGTTTTTTATAAGTTGACCAACAGTTGAGTGAAAACGCACTTGGTTATTCGTTTCAGTGACTCGTAGGAGATTTTCTTTAGACCAAATACGATTATTGTGGCGGTTGGCAAACATTTTACGTTGTTCGTTTCTTTTAAAATACTATGTTCCTTAAGAAGAGTTATTAGTTTTTGGTCATTCTTTCGATTGGCATCATAAAAGTAGGGGTGTTTTTTTTTTACATTTAAGTCGGTTCGATTCCCAGACGAGGCAAGTAATTTTTAGAAAATCTTTGAATGCAGAATTACTAACTTTTAAAAATAACATAAAGTCTTCTTCCAGCAAAATACCCTATCTACGATATTTAAGGTACTTTCCCTTCATGTCCCATAATTTTGGGACGCCCTGTATATATTTTTTCCGTCGAAAAAATTAAGCATAGTTTCCCTCATTTCGATATGTGCACATTATAAAAACTCGCACGGTATAATTGTACTCTACTCACGTGTCCATTATCATCAAGCTGGTTGTTGGTGAGCTTGAGTTTGTCGAAGGAGACGAGCTGGCGCATCCAGTTGGAGCCGGGCGCGGGCGAGTCCGGGTGCACGTGGATGCGTGGCGGCGACACCGGGTCCGCTTTACCTGCCACCACCCAACTTGAGCTACAATAAAACGGTTTAAGAACATTTATTTCACTCAAAAAGAATACAATTATTCACTTCTATGAGGAAAAGCATAAAAATTAAGATAAGCGACGGTTTCGCTTGATAATAAACTAAAATTATTTATATATATATAAAAATCAATTGCTAAAGAAAGAAAGAAAGAAAATAAATTTATTTGACACAGGTTAAGGCACACAGTTTTCAAAGACAAAAAAAAACAGGAAAAAGCAAAGAAAGCTTAAAACAGTATTGTGTGCCTGCTGTTCGTTAGTCTCACTAAAACTCGATAAGGGCTGGGCTGATTTAGCTGATTTTGGTTTTGAAATGTTTGTCGTAGTCCAGGGAAGGTTTAAACGGTGAGAAAATATGGTAAAACTCACGAAAAAAAAAAGAAGAAAATTCACGTTCTCATACATTTTGTGTGGATCGGCTTTTTTGGTATCTCGGTAGGTAGGTAGGTAGGGTAGGTATTAGGGTAGGTAGGGTTATGCACATTCATTGACTGTTAGGCGGAACGAAGTTTGCCGGGTCAGCTAGTTAAGTTATAAAAACTTACAATTCACACATTATTCAGGTGGTGCTTTAATAGCCTTTTAAAAGTTGGAAGTGATTTCGATTCCTTAATTACTTTAGGTATAGAGTCATAGAGTTCAGCCCCCTCATATACGACAGCCTTTCTACCGTAGTTTGTCCTCAAAGTAGTTTTATTAAACTGATACACTAATGTCATCATCATCTGGCTAGCCTATTCCCAACTATGTTGAGGTTGGCTTTCGATGCAGCTGAATATCAGTATTTTACATGAAGCAACCGCCTGTCTGACCTCCACAACCCAGTTACTGGGTAATACGATACCCTTTTGTGATACTGGTTGTCAGACTTTTGTGCTTCTGACGACCCGTAACGACTGTCAAAGAACCAAGAATGACAGCCGGGACCAATGGATTAAAACGTGTTTTCCGAGGCACGGAGGGCTCTTGCATTATGCAAAAATGGTCACCCATCCACTGACTGACCGCGCCAAGCGTAGTATAACTAATATAATAATGTGGTCGTGGATATTAAATTCAAAGAAAGATTTCTGTGATAGCTTCTGAAGCTTGACGAAAGCATCAGCATTAAGTACTTAAATATTGCAGCATTATGCTGAGGTAGCAGGCTTTTTGTACTCGCACATGTCGTTATTATTTTTGTTGTTAGTTTAAAATGCTCATTTTTATTTTTTATTTTAGTTTGTTTGTTATTTAAAAAAAAAAATCTTTCTTTCTTTCTTTAGGTATCATTGGCAGCCTTGTTCCACCCACTGCTGAGTATAGGCCTTCCACTTTTGTGCCTTTTTCGGAGACAGCATTGACAAGTTTATTTAAATTTCTGGCCTGTTTTATCTAGGACAAACACACATGCATGATATATCCTTCGCAACAACTGGAATTAAAGACGCTTATCAGAAGTTCAAGGCATCTATAAAACAGATAATGCTTTCGTACGTGTAGGTAATCGTACGTAACAATACCAAGGGATTCCTGTCGGATATCCTTCAAAACTTACTGTACTATCGTCACCAGCTTTTTAAAGCCCTATTACACAATACAAGTTTCTTATCTGTGGCAACAATGAAATTGACGCAACAAATGACTTGTGTTGTCTAAACACTGCTTAGACAGTGCATCTTTTACTTTTGCTTCAACTTATTGTATGCCACAAGCAAGTCGCACCATTTAAATCAGTACCCTAATTGCGTAATACAACACAATCACAATCTGTTTCGATTAGAAAAAGATTGCTAATCCATTGCTTCATAAGTTGGAAAAAAAAATCTGCTCAACGCAATGAATATTGTTGAACTGTCAAAATTAAACAAATTAGGCATAATTTGTTTACGAAAATAAATTACGCAATTAGGGTACAGGCTTAAGTACCATTTTTTTATTTTATTTAAACCAAACCTTTTACCTGTGAAAAGCATATCGATATCTCTTATCGTCGAGAGGCACGAAGTCGACCAGCAGCAGATAGTCAGCATTAGGCAGCAGTCCCGACAGCCGGGCTTGTAGCGCCGGGAACATACGGCGCCCGGCCTTGGTGACGATCATCTCAGTACCGAGGTCGTGGAAGCTGCGCCATAGTGCCGACAGCTCTAATGAGGCCGAGCTGCGTGCCACCGCCGGGTGGAGGGTCACGTTTTGGTTCGACGCCTGGTTACGAAAGTGGGTCTGTATCAGAATGTTGTTTTAAACAAGGGTTGAGGTATTCAGCATACTTGGGGATAAACAATTTGGAAACCTAACTACTGAATTTGGGAATTTAAGGCCTTTCTTCACTGGTTGATGCGTCAGTGGTGCGGGATCCGGTGTACCGGGTACTAAAAGCTCACCGAGCGCCTATGTTTCAATGAATCTTTCCTGATTGGCTCGGTATGCGCGGGAGCGGGGTGAAATCGTTTCAGTATACCGCGTCTCGATAGAAACATCCAGTGCCCGCTTGGTGTTTTGAGACACGTCACGCGGTTTAATTGAAATATATAATGTATTTTTCAATTTACCGATATCGCCAATAGCGGTTTTGTTTTTTTTTTTTGTAAACTGAGGTAAATATCATAACATCACAACATCTTCATCACTCGAAAACGACATTTTCTCGCGAGGAATTAAGCGTTACTGCACACATTATACCGAAAAAACGTCAAGACCTTAAATGAAAGCAGTGCGGTATATCTACAGAGCATACCGATACGATACCGCACCGACCAATGAAGAAACGGCCTTAACAGTTCCTATTAAATCGTTTCTAAAGGGCCGTAAAGCCGTGTGCCCGATCGGATTTCCAATCGATTTCTTGACTTCCAATCTACTTTCATCCCCTATTTAACCCTTTTAGAGGATAAATTATCAATCATCCTTTCTTAGTTCTCACTTTCTTAAAAAAAATATGGACTCTTGTGCAAAACTGATGACTTTTAGACCCAGCGGTTTAAGAGGGTTTATCCTAAAAGTTGGCAACGTCGTCAATAGCTATCAAATATTTACCTCTTTTGATTAATTTAGCAATATTACTGTATGGAATTAAGAAATATGGCTAACTAGAGAACTAAAACATTGATTATGAAATCCAATTATTAATTTCGTAATATTGAATAGTTAGTTTTAGATGTATAAAAAGTAATTGAAAACTTTCCAAATGTCTTTTTTACACCTAAAATGGTTACAACATCAAATTCGGTGTTACAATTGCAATTCAGTATTAATATTCTAGGGAACTAGTTAGCCACATTTTTTATTTCCATACAGTAATAAAGCCAAATTAATCAAAACAGCGAAATATTTGACATCTATTTGCGACGTTGCCCACTTTCAGTATAAACGCTCTTAAGACGCAGATATATGACAGTGACCTTGAATGGTTAGCTTGCGTGTTCTGTACTGAGCTCACGCAACGCGTCGTACGTCCAGCCAGTAATAGGACTTTCCCATCAAGGAGCGCTGTCCCAAATTAGACACATTATTAATTTATTAGACGTAAAACAAAAGGTATTTTAATAAAACACGTATACTAAAAGATCAATAATTTAATTATCTTTAAAATGGTGAAGTCTTCAGAAAAATACGCTTGATAGATTTTGCGTGATTCTCAGTTTTTTATCCGCGTTAGACATAACTTTACAAATTAATTTCACTATGTAATATTAACATAGTCAAAAATATGGCTATATTAAAATATTAAGAAAATGCTCTAATTTAACATATGTTTTTTTCCAAATCACTAACACTACTCGTTTAGACGTCATCTTCAGTATAAAATCATTAAAAGTCGGTTATCGTCAACTTAAGCTGTGCGTGGTTTGTCAGTGGGTACCTGTACACGAGGCGGCTGCGGCTGCGGCGGCGGCGGCGGCGGCGCAGACACGCCCGGGTCCCGACATGTGCTTTCACTGAGCGCCTGCAGTGGGGAGTATGTGCTGCGCGCGCAAACTGAATTCTAGCAGAACAATGTTCAGTTAATCACAATCTCAAAGAAATGCTGCTAAAAATGACTGATGAGATGACAGTCACTGCAAACTATATTCAAATGGATCAAAAACGAAGTCCGTCGGAACTGGGAACTGTGTTGTATTATCCTAATTGCGACCGGATTTTCAGGGTTAAAAAACAACTATATACGTTTATCACTAAACATATTTAAAATATCTTTCTATCTCTGTCATCTTCAACCGATTGAAAAAAACAGAACGATATCTTAAATTCGTTTAGCGCTAAACGCATTTAGTCATTTGTGGTGCAAATGGGGTATAAATGTTCAACCAGAAGTATTTACTAAAAATAAGATATCAAATGCACAACTTTTAAATAATCCATCATCCAGTAAAATTGCCTCAGGCTATATAAAAGAGCAGTAGGTAAACAAGAAGAAAGTATTTCAGAAATGTGTTGTAATATTGTTTGACCAGTACCCTAATTGCGTAACTGATTTTCGTAAACAATTTTGCCTAATTTGTTTCATTTCGACAGTTAAATAACATTCATTGCGTTATTTACGTTGTAGAGCAGATTTTTTTTCCAACTTATGAAGCAATGGATTAGCAATCTGTTTCAAATCGAAACAGACTGTGGTTGTGTTGTATTACGCAATTAGGGTACAGGTTTACATCGTGTGACGACCGGGTTTTCAGGGTAAGATTTCACAACATTAAATATTCCCCCAGACTATTTATTGCAAATAAGCTATCGGTGGAGATCTTCTAATTGGTCATGCGAATTATGGTCCAAACATACAAGAAAGTGTGGTACTTACATCTCTGATAGGATGGTGCAGCGGTGGCAGCACGGGTAGCTGCTCATGGTCGCGACCGAGCCGCTCAACCAGGGACTGTGACAGCGAGAACCCGCCACGGGGACATCCGCTTGATGATACAATACCTGATAACAATGTGTTTTGTAAAGTTAATTACTTTGCATACTGTTCTTCTAACTGAACAGACAACTGTGCCGCTGGGGAGTTTTTACCCGACTTCTTTTTCCCAGCTAAAGCGCTAGGAAGTGGTGAAAAGCGGTCGTTTTGGAGGACTATCTCATGTAATTTAACGTTCAATAAGTGCTGATCCTCAGCCTAGTTTGAATTAATGACTTGATTTGATCAAAACTACTTAAGTTACACTTTAATATCCTCTTCTTCTTTTTAAGTCGATGGTTTTGTACTGAATGTGGTCACGTTAATCGCGGGGTCAGTGGCGTTTTTTAGGTCCTTAAAAGTGCAAGTTTTACTGTACTTTGAGCAGTTCAGCAGATACGGCATGGTTTGGTCAGGAGCACCGCCCTTGCTCAATGTTTCAGAGGGATGAATAATCCCCTAATCCCCCATTTTGTTACATTGTGTTTGCAGTGACCTACTTAAAGGACTTTTTATAACACCACCGTAGTAAGCAGAAAAACAGTGGAACGAAATGTTTGAAGAAGTATCCCGTTTCAGTACGGAATCGCAACAGTAGTGTCAGCGTACTGTAGAAATGTGAATAAACTGTGGAGAATTCGCAGACACACAGAAAATAATACATTACCAGTTACCAGCGAATTACCAGCAAATACAGTGTGAATTTGCAAGAAGGTGTCGCGTTCGCGAAAATGCTTACTTCATACTTTGAGTTTAAATGCACCTATTAATAGTAAATATGTATGAACCTAAGAGGTAATAAGCCCTTTTACAAGCTGCTGTAATTTCAGGTTGCTGTTGCTATCGACCTGCATCTTCCCACAGCTGGGCAATGGTTTACCTACTACACGAAACACTCTTATCTACATAATAATTAAGCCTGATATTGTTTATCAACCTAGAAATATAATTGAAGAGGATTAGTGCTCGAAATATATCTCGTATGATTTTGCTGAACTTTTTATAATTAGGAAAGCTTTTCGACATCCAAAATGCGCTTTTAAAATTTCTATCGTGACGATATTATCGTGCACGTCCACGTCACGGCGTCACGATAACACAGGGAAGTGAAATGTATGGAATAAAAGAAAGACTCTTATTTCTGGCACGATAACGTTATAACGTGCACTTATTTCCATCCATTTTTTTAACGTGGACGTCCACGATAATATCGTCACGTTAAAATTAGAAACAATCGCAATATCAAAATCAATCAACAATTATAAATATTCTATAACTTTTCGTTGTAGTTTTTCAAATGCCAAAAAAACAAAACTAAGTTTAATTAAAATGGTCGATTTGCCCGGATTCGGACAAGTAATTCATGCAAGTCGCCAATAAGCTAATTTTCTTATCCGATTTCCAAATTTTTTCTTACCCATTAAATATTATGGTTCTTTCTATGTATCTTTGAATATATTTTGAAACGTACAGTCATCGGTAGATATTATGAGTAACGTACCGTAACTAACCTACCACCAACGTGCATATTTCAACCAACGATAATAAAATATACTTTTCATCGATAGAAACCATTTTGCTCAAAACAAATAAGTATTTTTATCTGTTTCAATCATAAATCATTTTAGTTATAGCTCTATATCGAGTGTCGGTTCACTCGTTTAAGAGCTACGGTGCCACAGACAGATATACAGATACACACTTATAACACCCCTCTTTTTACGTCAAAAAACTGATAAGTCCTAAAACATAGTAAGTGAAAAATTACAGATGATTAGCCTGTAGTTTTCTAAATGAAAAGTTTATTAGGAATTAGGAAAACCGCATTTTTGCGCGCACGCATACGTATATTGAACATTACTAGTACCAACCTAGTCCTGTTGACCTCTCCAATGATAACTAACATTTCTTTCTTCATTAACATTGGACTACTTCCGTAGTGCAACGAATGGGAATCAAACTCACGAACGACCTAGTGATAAATAACCACACCGCGCATCAACGATTGGGCCATGGTAGGTTAGATATTCAAGACAATGGTGCCGATTCTCTTGTTCACAAACTAAACTAAATTTAAGTTCAGTGCATCTTTTTCTTTCTATTTCATTAAGAAAAGGACAGAAGATAAATTTTAGTTTAGTCCTGTCAAATTAATCATCGCCTGTCACTCTCCATACAAGTTTAGACGTGATTAAAAACTTGCCGACTAAAATTACGTCAATTTACGTCAAGCGTTTAAATTTAGTTTAGTTTGTGAACAAGGGAATCGGCACCAATGTCACGTAAAATTTAATCGGAGAGGCAACCGGATGTCGAGTGGTAATCTGGGTCTTGAAGTGAAACCAAACTTCCCCGTACCGTCCGAATGGACCCCAAATGGACGGGGGTGGAGATATGGGAGAAGGAGGGCAAAACATTATATTTTTTGACATGGTATTCGAAATTTAAGCTCTGTCATGTGCAAGGAATTCGTGTGCATCAATGCCATCCGGTTTTGATCAAATTCACCCTCATTGTCGGTCATAAATCATCGATAAGGAGTTTCTAGAATAATATGCAGCGTAAGACATTATTTCAATAATAACAATGTTGGAGGAGTGGCAAATTTTTTAAATAATATAAATAGGGCAACTTCAAAACAAGTGCATTTCCAATCGGTAGCCTCGTCAAAAAAAAAAATGGTCCCGTCCCCCATATCTCCGCCCTCGTCCATTTGGGGCCATTCGGACGGTACGGGGGGGTTCGGTATCACTTCAATACCCAGATTACCACTCGCCATCCGGTTACCTCTCCGATAAAATTGTACGTGCCATTGCTTTAACTATATGATTATACTTTTATTTCGAACATCTCAATCCATTACAAGTAGTTAAAATTGGTAGTAGGTTCCTATGTAATTTTCAGCGGCAGGTCATCTCTCTCGACGCTGCTATGGTATTACATACTTAAATCATAAAATATACATCACTAAACTTAAACATGACAATGCTTTATTAATTTAGACTATTCACACCATACAAAAAACTTATAGATAACACACCAACACTGTTCTCGTCTTGGGTTAAAAAAGAAATATTTATACTATCGAACCTTGTTCATCGCGGCACGTACACTGATAATTGACATTACAGGCTCACACACACTTTAGTCACAACCACATTTGGACACATAAAAGCAAACACTATAGAAAAAAAATAACAAACAGTCCCATAAAAACCGTAAAGCGTCCACCCGAGCGCGGACATCTCACTCAACTAATTGCTGTAATGGCGGGAAAACTCAAAACGCGTCCAAAATGGCGGCAATAATTTCATCGCGCGGTGTCAAGACGGGTATTATAAATAAGACGGGTGATGAAAACTATACTTACGTAGAAACGACAATGATCTTAGTTTTATTTTTGTGGGCAATCGAGTTTTATTCTTGTTTCACTTATGCACTATTTTTAAACCGGTTCATATTTTAACTTGTAATACAAAATTAATTATTTTTGGAGTAGTAGCAACATGTGATTTACCTACAAACTTAAATCTATCAATGAAGACCGAATTTTAAGTCTCTAACATGATTTAATTTTACTTCAGTAATCAGACAACAATATAATAATAACGTGAGACATTTTTATTGGAATCATAATAACCGAGCGATGTCCCGGTGCATGTAATCGGAAACGATAAATTTTTTCGCATACGCGTTGAAAAACGCATAATTGTCAGTTTATGAGTTATTTGTGTGGTGCCACGGGCGATAATGTGGCATTTGTGAGTAAATCAACAAGATATGTTGCATTTAGAATTTTTTGCTCATATTTCTTCAGTTATGTTGTCATATTTGACAATGGGTCTCAATAATGTAATGTTAATAAAATTAAGTTGTTATTGCGGTCCTGTGGGAAGTGTTTAGTTATTTATGTAATACAAAGTCATCACTAGGTTGATATGTCTATTACATTTTTTTGGAATTTGATGACGATCAATAATACCGGAGGTGACATTCAAACCATTTGAATTTGAAATCATCAGAATTTTCATCTAGTATCATCTAAACTTAGCCCAGTTTTTCAGGTGCTAGAAATACAAAATCTCTAGTTAACGATGCGGAAATTAGGTAGAGTGCAAATGGTATCTTTGCCACAATCATCATCATCATTATTTCAGCCAAAAGACGTCCACTGCTGGACATAGGCTTCCCCCAAGCACCTCCACTTCGACCAATTCTGTGCTTTCCGCATCCAGCGGATTCCTGAGGCCTTCACAAGGTCATTGGTACATCTTATGGGAGGCCTTCCAACACTACGTCTTCTGCTACGCGGTCGCCACTCCAGAACCTTTCGTCCCCATCGGCCATCCGTTCTGCGAGCAATGTCACTTAAGTTTGGCAGTTCTTCAGGCTATGTCGGTTACCTTGGTTCTCCTGCGGATCTCTTCATTTCTGATTCGATGACGTAGGGAAACTCCAAGCATAGCCCTCTCCATTGCCCTTTGAGTGACTTTTAGCCTTCTGATAAGGCCCATTTTGAGCGACCACGTTTCTAACACAATAAGCTTAATAAATGAAAAAATAGAACCCTAGGTTTCCCAGTATCGCTTACCTAAGCTGTGAGTGTTTTGCACAGACCAAAAACTTTCAGCTCTCTGCCCCATTTCCACGCAATAAAATAATGACAATATGGATGACCGGCAGTAAATCACATATCTGAATGGCAAATACCGTAGACCCATTCATTCAGTGTATATAATTAGACGAATCGATTAAATGTGGGCCGATGGTTTGTTGGACAATAAATATTGATGGCATAGACAGCCAGCACAAGGTGGAACGTTCGTTCCACTCCAGTTGCACTTATATTCGATGCACTTGCCAAGACTGTGCGTGTGTGCTTTGATGACAACTATAGAGATAGACCTTAATGTGTGTGCAAAATGTATTGGAATATTTTTTAAATATTTAAACAGTAACACATCACCTGCCTAGTCTTCTCCTATGTTGGAGTCGGCTCCCAGTCTAACCAAATGCAGCTGAACACCATTTTTTTTTACATGGAGCAGTCACTCTATATAAGCAGTCACCAATCTGACCTTTACAACCCAGTAATTAAGCAGTAGCAGCATCTGCTACTGCTACGCTGCATTACTGCGTTGCTCTACTCAGTAAAGGGAAATGCCCATTTTATAAGGAGGTTTTGGCCAAGTGACACCCATGAAAGAAACAAGTTATAGGCATTAGGGTTAACATTGTAGATAAAGAAACAAACACTATTTTTTACATAGAACTCGGTGGGTCTTTTATAAATTAAAGGTTAATAAAAAACATATTAATAGTTTTGGTATGATCCATTCTGCAATTATAGTTCTTATTTGTATGTCTCTTGTGCCTGTTTTGCGTTGGTATAGATGATGAAAGTGCTTTCTGCTGATATTATGCGACGGAAAGCGTGTTTACCTGCAGTGATTTTCAAATTACCTATGACACGTCATCATATCGAAATTACGTCACGTAATTTTCATAGAAATCAGTACCTAAGCACGCGGAATTTCCGTTGCTTAATTTTCGGCAGGTTTGTCGCTCGCTACGCGTCTCCACAGCGGCCAAAAGTCAAAAATAGGGCAAGCCAACAGATTTTTACGATTAAAAAAAACAGCCAAGTAAGGGATTGACTGATTTTCTTATGTTGTTCATGGTAACACCATTGGTTAGAAAACCTGCGAAGAGTTCTACATATTTCAAGCATCATCATCATCAGCCTATAATGTTCCCACTGCTGGGACACAGGCCTCCCTCTGTGAGAGGGAGTGGGCCGTAATCCACCACGCGGGCCCAGTGCGGGTTGGTAGATGTCACATGTCTTCGAATTTTCGGTTCTAGGACATGCCGGTTTCCTCACGATGTTTTCCTTCACCGTTTTGAGAGCAGTGGTGATGAAATGATTTACACAAAGTAAAGCGCCTGTCTGGGTTCGAACCTACGACCTACAACTTGTTAGTCGCGGCCATTACCACTGGGCCACCACTGCTCTCTCTGCTCTCCTCTGCTTTCAAGCATCAGTACGTAATTGTCACAAGAATCAAATACTACCGCCTCGTTATTACCACTGCCTTCTTGGTCACGTGGTCGGAAGCGCTACTGCTGACCATGAGGTCCTGAGTTCGATTGCCGGGTTGGGCAAAGTGTTATTGGGTTTTTCCATCTAGAATTTCTCAATAGCAGCCCGGAGTCTGGATTTGTGCCCGGTTGATGGCAATAGGCTCACCCCCTATTACATGGGACTTGCGAAGTGTGGGTGTACTGGTAGGTATACCTCTGCCCAATCCTTTGAGGAAAACAGGCGTGATGTTATGTAGAATTAAAATAATAATAAAAAATTAGAATGTAGTGACATTCTCATCGAAAGCAAAGGTAGGTAGCGCTCGTATCTCATTATAGAATTGTAAGAACTCAGTGCCATATAAAATGACAGACAATGCTTCATTCCAAGTACGAGGTACTTATGTACCTATGTCAACGACAAAGACAGCTGCCGCCAAGGTCGACAACTTTCAAATAATGATACAATACCCGCCGGATATGTCCGAATTCGTCGCACTAAATAAATGTTGGAGTTAGGGACCAATTTCAAGAATTTGGTTTTTATACTGACTGTTGGGGTAGATACTTTTCATCATTTAATTTTATCATTTCATTTCATCTCATCATTTCATTTCATCTCATCATTTCATTTCATCTCATCATTTCATTTCATCATTTCATTTCATTTCATCATTTCATTTCATCATTTCATTTCATCATTTCATTTCATCATTTCATTTCATTTCATCATTCCATTTCATTTCATCATTTAATTTCATCATTTCATTTCATTTCATCATTTCATTTCATTTCATTTATTCTATGGTCATTTTTACAGGTTCACCATGGATGTCATGCCACCCAATCATGTCATGGTTCTTATTAACCATGAATGGAATAATTTTTCTTTAACGATGGAAAATTTATAAAATTGGTGAAAAGCTTCAAAATCTCACTAGGTACTCTGCGTCTTTAAATATGGTTTTCCCATAGAAAACTTAGGTAACAGACGAACAGACATAAGTAGGTAGGTATACACTTCCTATCAATAAATTGTTCTAGTTACAGATAGATATCTTGATTTGGAGAATAATCAAATATTTCGACGAATTAAACCTTGCAAAGATCGGCCCACGTTACTATTTGGGGTTCCGTCAAAACTTCAAAAACGCCATGGTTATGGCCTATTCCGTTCCCATAATATACGATCACAGTACGTAATTCTACAGTAGAATCTTTGAAATGATTACTATGCATTATTATTGTAGTCTAAAAGACCCAATCACCCGATCAATCAATTCTGCCTGATCAACTGTCAGGTCAACACAAAAGCAATGTTTAATGCAAACAAATTACTTCGTTTAAAGAAGATGCGTAATGTGATTTTAATAAGACAAGATTATTTCACTAACTGGTTTTCCATCACAACCTCGAGCATTTGTTAGCGTGGTCCAACAAAGTTACTCAACACTTAACTCCTTTAATATGTACAGAACCTTAATTGCCTTAACCTCGTACAAGGCCTTTATGCAAACGACGAAGTCGGAAACTCCGTACATAAGTATGGTTAATAGAAATATAGTCATCATTCATTGTTGCTCTGTGGTTCGGGATGAATGTGGTAGTGTTGTTCGTTTTGCTCACGTCAGTGTACTGTGTAGTGGGGGTTCCTGCAATCCCAAGAGTTGAATCGAGTTTCCCGTATATACCCTATGATGATGAGGCACAATGTGTTGGTGAGGACTGTGTGTGTTACGAGGACAATGGCGATGAAGATACTGGATCAATGGACGAGGTGACAGTTCCCAGTCGAGGAGTTACTAACAGTGATCGAGGAACTGGTGCGATGACCAATGACGGGACCGAGCCAAGTCAAACTGGTGGACCAGGAAATGCACTCAACGGAGATGCGTGTCCTGGCAATCAAAGTAGAGTCGGTGATACTTGTGTGATGAACGATGATAAATAAATATTTAATTTTAATGTAGGAATTTTGTGTCTTCATTGCACCTGTCCTGTGTGTTGTGGTATGCTGTGTGAACTAGTCGTTAATTTGATATTCACGTAGTGAAAATGATAGTCAAGAGAGAGGTATATTGTGGAACGTTTGCTTACTTTTAGATTATGACAACGATCGTGCATAACTGAACTTTAGCATTGGAGGATTGAGACCTAGATCTTTTCTAAAAGATACTCGTGATGTGCAGATGTGCACATTTTTGGGCCTACGATATACCCTTTTATGTATAATGAATTTAAGTTTTAAATGGCTTCTCAACACAGCCTGCTATTTTAACATAAATATTTATAGTCGTAACTTGTTTAAATGCGTGACATAATTAAGATAATAATGTAAATCTCATGTTTTTTCCAAGCGGCATTGACCGATCTAAAAAATATATTTTAAATATAATTCTAATGGATTTAACCTACCTATATCATCAATATGTTGAGATTAATTATGTCGTTTAATTTTATGTTACTTCACTGTTTTTAATTATAAACTTCTTATAT
This sequence comes from Agrochola lychnidis, assembly GCA_963680765.1. Lineage (NCBI taxonomy): Eukaryota > Metazoa > Arthropoda > Insecta > Lepidoptera > Noctuidae > Agrochola > Agrochola lychnidis. The sequence goes on along the minus strand of OY796868.1, from coordinate 5,989,964 downwards.
TTTTTTAAGATTTCTGAGAAAATCCCTTTAATTAAATAGTAGCTAAATCATTTACATTAATGGCAAAAAACTAATTAAGTATGATCTTGACTGTGAGATGGAAAATGGTGGACCAAAAACTTATCCGTGATTTTATCAACTTTTAAAATTACCTAATATTATTTCAAATGTTAGTTATTTTAGTATTATGGTAAAATGGAGAGCAGAGGTGGCCCAGAGGTAACGGCGACTTATGAGTGCTTGTGTAAATTATTTCATGACCACTCCTCTCAAAACGGTGAAGAAAAAATTATGCGGAAACCGGCATGTCCTAGAACCAAAAATTCGAAGACATATGACATCTACCAACCCGCACTGGACCCGCGTGGTGGATTACGGTCCACTCCTTCTCATAGAGAGGAGGCCTGTGTCCCAGCAGTGGGAACAAAATAGGCTGATTATGTATAGTAAAATATCGCATAGCAAGACGTCAACTTTGTTCAAACAACAACAGATATAACAAATAGGCTCGACGGAAACCAAATCAATGCGGTATCATGGCAACCAATCAAATTCAATTAAGTCATGCCTCATTCTTGAATCGATCGAAATCACATTGTTGTTGTCACGATCCCTGACTTGCTACGTCGAGGCCTTTTATCAGCCAGTAATCATCTATAGCTGATCATGGATTTTCTCATCAGAAAATTCATGGTGGCGGCGGCCTTCCCATTTAGAAGCCAGACTGTATGTAGGTACCTATGAAAAACAATAGAATGTCAACTTGATATACCTTTAACAAGTGAGCATTTAAGTCCAATTTCAGAAATGGAATTTGTTAACAAAAAGCTCACTTTATACAAAAGATTGATTGTCACTTAGTGAACACACATTTAGAACAAGAAACTATGAAGCTAACCTACATTCATAGTTTCTTCTTCTACTAATATTTTTTGTATTAACTTAGCTTTCTTTTGTTTAGAGATATGTTCTCATATTGTGGTAGTTTAAGAAGCATTCGAATAAGAATATCACTCATTCATATTCTTAACAAATCGCCTGTTTTATTCCAAATGGTTATAAGGTCTTAAGCATTTTGGTAGAAAAAGCCGAAACATTTTTCACGTAATATCAAGCGGTTATCACAGCCAGTATTCAATAATAATGACATCACATGCAAATGAACTACAATCGTTCGGCGGTAATTATGGTAAATTATAGAGCCAATTACATTGGAGCTAGTTCTATATATACGGCGCAACAAAAGGCGAGTGCTGGTCGCTTCCTCAGCAATAAATCCGCATTGATTGAGCGCTATAAATCTACTGTGCGCCCGCGCCGTCGCATCGGTTACACTTTGTAGGGTTGCCACAAGAAAATTCTCGTAAAAAAACTTAAAGACTTAATTTTAGTGATTTTCCAAACTGTTCGTACTTGGTCCTTCCAGACTACGTAGGTACTTATACGTACCTATTAATATTTAAAATTACGAGTTTAAAAATAGAACTTGATAATTAATGAGATACTGGTTTGAAAAAAGAAACCTTGAATTGTCATGGGTCGCCTTTTTAATTACTTAAATAAATTTAAACTGGTCAAGTGCGGGCCGGAACACGCACAGTGAAGGGTTCCGTAGGTAGTTGGGATGAATTTACCTTGTAGTTGAAAAACATGTCCCATACATTCCAACTGCAAATGTAAGTTTGTACGCACAATATTGAGAGATTTACTACGTTATTCTAAGACCATACACAGACTACTTACAGGTTCACCTGTAATCTATAAGTATAGAATTATTTTCAGTACTTTTTCAAAATTAGGGATTAGGGATAGGGAATGTTCAATTTTCATCAATTTTCATAACTTTATAACTGTTTGTATTAAAATTATAAAAAAAAAAATTAAGATCCTCACAGTAAACACTTTCATTTGATTTTATTTTAAATTTTGTGTTTGCCTACCAAAAGAGAAACCCGTTTAAAAAATTATTTATTTAAATTACACGTCCGTGTTTGGGTCACAAAAATTCATATGTGTACAAAATTTCAACTTAATCGGTTAAGGAGCTTGTGGCTAAGTAATAACAGCCGCACGGGTCGATCCATCAGGTTAAGCTACGCTTGCCGGGGTTTGTGGATGGGTGACCATCTTTACATAGCGAGACTCCTCCGTGTCTCGGAAAGCACGTAAAGCCGTTGGTCCCGGCTGTCATTCGTGGAACTTTGACAGTCGTTACGGGCCATCAGAAGCCCGAAAGTCTGACAACCAGTCTTATCAAGAGGTATCGTATTGCCCAGTTACTGGATTGCGTAGGTCAGATAGGCAGTCGCTCCATGTACCTAAATGCTGGTATTCATCTGCATTCGATTAGACTGGAAGCCGACCCCAAAATAGATGGAAAAAGGATAGGCAATTTTTTTATACGTACGGTACCCTAAAAAACCTTAACACATTTATAAATAAGAATATTATTGACACAAAAAATATGATGACTAAATAAAAGATCTTGCAAACCATTCACCTCGTATTATGTACATAATGCGAGGTGAACGGTTTACAAGACGTCTTGGTCAGCAGAAAAAACAATACTTATCGAAATTGAGTAAGCCGACGTCCGCACGGACGTAAAAATATTACGGCGGGATTTTATCGCGCACTGGATTTTCAACTCTTGATGCGTTGAGAATCCAACGCGCTGGGACGCTTCAAACAGTGTGTTTTTTCAACTCTCGGCGCTAAGTGGAGCGTTGAAAATCCAGTGCACGAAAAAAAAATCGCCGTGATTTTATTACGACCGTGCAAACGTCGGCTAAGACTCTCACTTTCATTACATAATTTGCGCTGAACAGCACTTACCTATTTGGTAGATAGTGGTGCCGATTCCCTTGTTCACAAACTAAACTAAATTTAAGTTCAGTGCATCTTTTTTTTTCTATTTCATTAAGAAAAGGACAGAAGATAAATTTTAGTTTAGTCCTGTCAAATTAATCAGCGCCTGTCATTCTCCATACAAGTTTAGACGTGATTAAAAACTTGCTGACTAAAATTACGTCAATTTACGTCAAGCGCTGATTAATTTGACAGGACTAAACTAAAATTTATCTTCTGTCCTTTTCTTAATGAATTAGAAAGAAAAAGATGCACTGAACTTAAATTTAGTTTAGTTTGTGAACAGGGGAATCGGCACCACTGTAGAGAATGTATCTTTCCTGCATTTGGATACTTTTGAATGTTTAATATTAGTTTAGTGATCATCAGTATTACGCAATTAGAGTACAGTTCTCATCATGACATAGCGAATTGTAGCGAAATAAAAATGAATATTCACCACTTTAACACGTTTAATAATTTACTAATACTTAAAAATGAATCGCAACAAAGAAATTTAGAAAACTAACATTAAATATCCATAAAACAGGTTATAAGACCTAAATGAAAAGAGATTACGAGAATATTTAAGGTAACATGGGATGGGATGATAAAATATTAATTACGCATTTGGTTTCCGAACTAAGGAATCGATTGCAATCGCTTTTATGTAGGTTCGTGAATCGTGACCACTAAATTACGTAACCTTTCAAATGAATATTATCTTAAAGATGAACTTAACTTATCCCGATAGAAACAACCATAGTTAAAGATATAAGTCATCATATTTGTGATGGTTTAAATAACAAGTTGATCCTGAGTCTGGCTTGAGCAGACAAATTCGAACATAATGAAACAATGAACTAGCAATATCCTTCAAAATAATTCAGATTATGATATCGTGTGCTACGCAATAGGGTGCTGAACTCAGAGTAGGTGGAACAAGGCTTCTAATGACAATGATCATCTATTCATACCTATAGTTCGTGCTGATGTGACAGAAAAAGAAGTAAAAAAAGTTGTAGTTTGAATCTGTCATTTTCCACAACTAGAGCGATTTCTAGCTACTAATGCAAATTCAGTTGTTACTAATTAAAATATTTTCAATGAAATAGTAACAGAGGACAGCCCTACCCCACGACAACACGTGTGTTGCAGCGCAGGCGCAGTCGGGAGACACGTTTGATTTACGCGCCCCCAGCCCGCTACAAATTGCCGCTCATACCGCTAACAAACGCGGTATTATCATATACCGATATGATGAACAACGTGGTATGATATGATATTGCTGGTTACATTGTTTCCTTGCATAAATTAACTGTCGGCTTCATGTTTCGTCTGCGGTATTACCCTGATGTTATGTTTTATCACGTAACGTGAGATATGATTGTCTGTCTAAGATTGACCAGAGAGCCAATTTCATAGATAAGGGTAGGTATGGTCAAACGCAACTCAGTACTAACGAAATACCAAAAGTTCTATCGAGTATACATATCTTTCTTCAGAAGAACTGAAAATTGAATCCTTTGAACAATAAACTAAGACACTGCTTCGAAAAAAAGGGCGCTTTCAAAGTCAAATTGTTATATCGTCTGACTGTAATAACGCAACAATAACTCCAACATTATGAAGGGCAAACACCTATTTTAAGTCTTCATAAGATAAGTTTCTTCTTGAGGAAAAATATGATTAAGGAGCGTGTCCGTGAGAGTCCACCTGTCATAACATTCTATCTGTTGATGTTTACATTGTATCTAAAACGCCGTGCTGGTTTGTTTATGAAAATGTGGGGAATGAAGGGCTTCGGAAAATATTGAACTTCACAAAATTCACAAATAGATAAAGGTAGGAAATCGGCTTAGAATATTTAATCACACATAACTGAAATCTATGGTCAGATAATAAAGCATCAGAAGGGTATCTGATCAGCAAAAACAGTACCTAGGAGATGTTAATAGGAATCATCCTATTAACATCTCTTTTTTTTTACCCAGGCATCAGCCTGGGTAAAAAAAAGAAGTTCTGTTTAGTCCGTCAGTCAGATAATAAAAAAATATTAGACACGTATTTTTTGCTTTATCATATAAACTAGCTTTTGCCCGCGGCTTCGCCCGCATGGATATCGGAAAATATCCCACAGGAACGTGCTACCGATATTCAGAGTATCCTATCCCCCAAAGCAAATAACGTGATAATAATTTAAAAAAATCTATTGTGACGTTTCCATTATTTGACATAAAGATTTTTATACCAATTTTCAAGTTAAGCCACACAGTAAAATTCTCCACTTTAAAATGAATACCCCGTTTTACCCCGTCAGGAGTAGATTTAAAAAAAATCCTGACATAAGCTTTTATTAATTTTCAGTTTTAATTATAAATACTGAATTTCAAGTTAATCAGACAGCTCGTTAAAATTCTTCCATACAAACTTTGACACCCCCAATCCTCCTTTAGGGGATAGTTTAGAAAAACTAAAAATGGCAAACTTTATAATTTACATAGATAGATAAGTATTCGTGCCACGTTTTAAGTTTATTAACTCAAGGCATAAGATTTTTCATACAAACAAAATCCCCCCTTTTCACCCCCTTAAAGGTCGAATTTCCAAAAATCCGTTCTTAGCGTACGTCTACTAACTATTAACTACCTCCCTGCCAAATTTTATCTTTATATGTCAAGCGGTTTTCGATATTTCGTGATGAACGAGTGAGTGAGTGAGTGACCTTTCGCTTTTATATATTTAAATATATATAGATATAGATAAAAATGACTTAGATAATACGCATTAAAGTTGGGGAGTGGAGGTTACTACGTCACAAGTAAGTATAAAATCTACACACTCGTGACGTCATGGCACATTTTAACTCAATGTATCGCCGTAATCTTTTGACTACGTAAAAAAAGAAAAAATACTGACGGACCAAAAAACTTTTTTTGTCGTTATCCCTTTTCTATAGCTTCCGACAATGTGTAAAAAAACCAAAACATATTTCACAAATCCCATGAAAAGATTTATAAACAAATAACTGGCCACATTGTTTATGCCAAAAGAGACTCAAAGAAAAACGATTCAGTGAATCATTGGACTGGCGGGCTGAAATCCGTTTTGCTTACAAATAGACAATGCTCAGAGGAAGCACTAACGAATTAGCAAGCAAGTGAGTGAGCACTTTGATCACGGAGTGGTGTCAACATAGCTTGCGAGCCTCATTAACAAGCCGATCGACGGACGTCACTTCGGTGGATTCTTAAAATGTATGGACGGGTATGGACTTAGTCGGAGATAGGTGTTAAAATAGGTAGGAAGGAGAAATTGTTGCATCTACAACTATGCTTACTTCATCTTAATCTTGAATTTTACTTCATAAAAAATCGGACTAGTAGTTTTGGAGAAAAATGGCAACATGGATTTGCACAATCATCCTCTCACCCCAAACGCATATACCGTTCTGTCGTGGGTAAAAAAGCTAACTACATCTGTTGCTTTTTTTTTTTTTTAAAGATTACTTTGTATTTTGTTTTGATCTAATTTCACTTACTTAGTTTGTTGTACAAATGCCAACTAACCTCACCAAGGTTAGTTGGCATACAAAAAATAATGGAAGATGGGCACGTGACTAATATAGTAATAGTTCATTTAAAACTGTTTCGATAAACAATGCATTATACGTCTTTCTATTTCTGCTATCCTGACATAACAATCTATCTTCTTGTCTAATCAATGAAATCGAAAAGGCCATTTATCTTAATTTGATTCAAACCTATTCTCTTTAAATACTTTGACGGATCACATAAGTATTGATAACTGGTGTTGTTCATATATCTCTGATTTGCCGTCTTATTGATAACAAAGATTTTATCCAACACCCAGAAGCCAGAACAGAATCTACATACTACGAAAGCGACGAAGGTGAATGATTTAGTAACATACATTAGCGGTTAAATTAACTTGGTTCAACTACATATATAGGTACGTAGTGAATTCCAAATTTACCGTTCAAATTAATCGAGTCTTGTGTGCCAATAATGAAGCATAAGCTTCATAATTTAGACACACGTTACAATTTTATCATCATTAAGAGCAAACGCGACCGCAAAAAAAATATTAGAATCACGTTAATAAAAATACATACATATAATAATATAAATACATATAGCAACTGCAGTTTGTTCAAGTTAGTTTAAACGATTCGTTGCTAATATAAAACGTTAGTCAGATGTCTTCAAGGAAGCCCATTTAATTCAACTTTAAGAAAAAGATTTCGACGACGCTATTGAAAACGATTCGTTACTGGAGTTAGCATATTATGTCTTTGGGGAAGATCATGAAAGATAAGAAAAAATATCCACTATATGAAACAAATTATCATTATAATGATGAATAATATTACCCTAGTTAAGCAAACCAATTCGAGAAAGATATTATTAGCAAGTAGCAAAATTACTCTTAAAAACGATTACAAATATATATTTTTTAAACATAACGGCAAACAATATTAAAAAATACTTATTGCCACAGATAAATGATTCGTTTCTGGAATAAACCAGGCGTTAGTGCACGTAGCAGATGTGTACTAGGAAGAGCATTGTGTAAGCGAGGTGTCGCCACTGTTGTGACTGCTGATTGACTGATGCTGCCAACTAATCCGATGCTGTTCCTACGCTATTCTCGGAGTCGCACAAATATGCCTCCGTTTGATACTATCAATGTTTACATGTTCGTTTCTATATCTGCAGTAATGTGCACGTGATTCTGCAATGTTGCCGATTAGATCTTTGATTATAGTAACGTTATGACGGTTGGTTATTAGATCTGTCTTTATGTGAGCTCAGTCTGCACCTAATGTTTTAAGATCTTATGATTCGATGACATTAGGATCAGCTACGGGATCAAGAACTTTTTTGGGTAAAATTGTATTTCATCCCGCATATGCTTCGTAACTTTATATACAGATTACGGGTTTTATACCAAAACGTAGTACTTACCTACTTATTGATAAAAAATGCCTCAGAACTTCGATTAATAAAAACTTCAGAATCTAAAACTTTGACACCCTTTTTTTTCTTATTCACTGTTTCAGCCCTAAAGAAAGAAAGATATTTATTTGGACACAGTTCGTGAAACACAAAATACAAAACAAAAAAAAAAACAATTTAAAGAATACTTAGGGTGTGCCTCACGGCTGCGCCAAAAGACCCTAAATGCAACTTTCATCATCATAATTATCTGCATCGTTAGTACTTGTATCTATCACCGCAGATCCATCATCACTTCTACCTGCATTTCCCACTAATACTCTCAAACATAAGAATGCCAGGTACTCATGCGGCAAAGTACCGAAGTGTTGTGATTGCTGACAGAAGGTGCCAACTTCTATTCTGAGACGACGAGGCTGCCGATTGGCTGCGGTGTTGCTGGCATCATCAAGGTGTGTTTGTTATACAATGAGAGCGGTGAGATTTAGTAGCTAATATGACTTTTAACATTTTACTTTGATCTTATGAAAGCATTAGATATGTAAATGTAAAGGATTCATTTTAATAATCATAATTCGTACTTACTGGTGCTGTATTGTTTGGAATATAGTTTGATCTATTTGAGGTTGTACTGAGACAACGTCACTAAACCAAATGATAATTTACATCATTTAACGTTACGTGAATTCTCGAATTAAATTCTTGAAATGTTTAGTGGCGTTTTTGTTCCGAGCGTTGTTTAAATTAAGTACTTTCCACTTGAAATATGCTACTTCAACCACAGAATTGTGTACCTTTCACACGGTCTGTTTGTAACACTAATGGTAATTTGTATTCTCATACTTTCTTTCCTTTTCGTGTAGTTATTGACTAACCTGGTGTCAGAGTTTTTATGCCGCCCATGGGCCTCTGACTTGGCTCCACATGCCGTCGACAAATATCTCTAAGGCATGCAGGCATTTCTTTACGATGTTCTCCTTCACCGTTTTTGAAGCAAGTTATAGTTACTGATACTGAGTTGAAAACCCCTATACAAAAAAAAACAACCGACCTCCAAAAAACACTACAAAGTGAAAAATAACTTTAATTTTGGAAGTCGGTGTCTTGTGTTTTGTATTTTCGTTTTTTGCCACCGACTTCCGAAATTAAAGTTATTTTTGGAGGTCGGTTGTTTTTTTTTGTAAAAAGTTTTTATTTTTCACTTTTTAGTTGTGGTACCTACCCCACCCACATTCGAATACCACCACCTGCTACCAGTGACAGAAACTTATCATATCATCTACATAATAGTGGGAAAAAAATACGTATTTTGTAGCTAACTCAAAAACTATCAAAGCAAAGTTAATAAAATTAATATGGGACCAATTCGAGAGCACACCCTTTCAAACAAAAAAAATAATTTTCAAAATCAGTCCACAATTGACGGAGAAATCGATGGACATACATAAAAAAAAAAAACAAAAAAAAAAAAACATACGCGACGAACATATAACCTCCTCCTTTTTGGAAGTCGGTTAAAAATAAAATGAAATGAAATCTTTTATGAGTAACAACATTTCGAAATTTTTAAAATGTGCCACAGTCTGGGTCTAGACAATATAAAATGTGTTGTCGCATGCCAGTGCCAAAAGTAGAAGCAGAATCCATACTACATTATATTAATTAATTTAATAATGTAAATGCGAAAGTAACTCTGTCTGTCTGTTACCTTTTTACACCTAAACTACTGAACCGACTGTTATGAAATTTGACAGATAGGCAGCCTGTGACCTGAAGAAGGATATTGGCTACTTTTCATGCTGGATTGCAGCTGAAGTCACGAATAAATGTATTAAAAGATGAATTCAAGGGTTGTAAATGTAAACCCTGCTCCTGCAGTAGTGGTGGCCCAGTGGTAACGGCTGCGACTTACGAGTTGTAGGTCGTGGGTTCGATACCAAGCAGGCAATTTACACCACTGCTCTCAAAACGGTGAAGAAAAACATCGTGAGGAAACCGGCATGTCCTAGAACCAAAAAATCAAAGATATGTGACTTTCGCAAACCTGCACTGGGACCGCGTGGTGGACTATGGCCCACTCCCTCTCATAGAGAGGAGGCCTGTATCCCAGCAGTGGGAACATTGTAGGCTGATTGTTAAATGCATCAAATTTATAGGACAATACAAGCCAGACTAGCTATTGTAGTAACTATTCTGGCAGCTAGTAATACGGACCAACGCCATCGCTAATAGACAATAGTGATTTGTGTCTCAGGGCTCATTGGCTGTTAACTGATGCTATCAGCCATTACACCTTATTAATTACATCATTATGACTGTTGTTTCGAGTTATAGCTTGCCAAATGAAATTGTTTCTACTGCAAGAGAAGCAGTGATTGTTGATTCCGTCGGTAACAGTTTCAGATTTTTGTGGGTCGGTTTTGGGGATTTGACATTTATTTAAATTAGATTGAGATGAGAATTTGCAGTATTTTATTTAACGTTATATTACAATAGAAAATCCTCAAAACGCCGACCCTTCGACATATATAATTCACTAGCTGCACCCCGCGGTTTCACCCGCATAAGTCTCGATCCCGTAAGAATATCGGGATAAAAAGTATCCTATGTATTAATCTAGGTTATAAACTATCTGTGTTCCAAATTTCATTAAAATCCGTCTAGTAGTTTTTTGCGTGAAAGAGGAACAAACATTTATCCATCCTCACAAACTTTCACATTTATAATATTAGTAAGTTAAAATTAATAAATTGCTAAAATCTACGTAATACTTTATTCAATTTGAAAAAGCTTGATGTATCTACTAAGTATTGAAACTTGCATAAAGGCAGACTTTAGTTCTAATACCAGAAATTATTTTTGACTAGAGAAACCGATATTGTTTTGTCAGAAATTCAGAATGCTTCTCACTATATTTGCTCTACTGCTCTAGTAATTAATTGCTCTATCTGTACATACAAATAACTAAAATTGAAGTGTCTGTAATGTCAAACTAACAGCTTTTTACTAAATGTATATGAAAATATATACGGTACTTATAACAACAATTTTGTCAGTCTGTCTGTTTATTCCGGCTAATCTCCGAAACGGTTGGACCGATTTTGACAGGACTTTTACAGGCAGATAGTTGATGCTATAAGGAGGCTACTTTTATTTTAGAAAAAGAATCGTCCACGCGGGTGAAGCTGCGGTCAGTTAGTAGTAGTTTCATAAATTACTAGCGACCTTCGCACGAGGTTTACAACTTAACAAAACATCGTGATTTCTTTTTTATAATATAATAAAGAAATCGCGTAACGCGTTGTTCTTTTAAACTACGCAACGGATTTTGATGCAGTTTTCACCATCATTTATATAGTTTATTCTAAACTAACATAATATATTAGTTTAGAATAAATTCAAACAAATAACTAAGATATTATGTTAGTTCAGAATAAACCCTATACAGGGTGGCAGGGACAGCGACGCGAAAACTGTTACCATGGATTCAGTAGGTACATGATTCTGAACCTCCCTGGGTTGAAATTTTTCGTCGGTTATTTAAAAAAAAAATAGCTGTTCCATACATTTTGACCACGTAGGTATTGCACTTTTATATGAAACAGCAGATTTTTTTTTTAAACCGATGAAATATTTATAACATATTTAAAATCCGTTGCTTAGTTTACAAGAACAACGCGCTCACACAGACACACGTAAAGCAATTTGAATTTATAATACTATATGATCAATAGGTAGATAAAGATATAGAAGGAAAATTGTATACAAACAGAGGGTTTTACAAAAACCTTCCTTTATTTTAGTCCAGCAGGCGGACATTTCCAAGGTGCTACCGAATATCGGTTCGCTCGTAAGTCGCTCACGGTCCATCACCAACGCTAATGGTGATTTGTGTCGCAGGCCTCGTTAGCTGTTAACTGATCCCACACTACGTCATTAGCCGCGCTTTTTAAAATATTGCAGCCCTGTTGTGTGACAAAATATTTATTTACATGTTCCTAAAAATCGTACTTGATTGGTGGAAATAAATTGTAAGTTTTGTAAGAGGTTTTGCGAGACGCGTGTAGCGTGATCATGGAACTGTCGTTGGGAAGGCGAATTTTGATAAGTAATTGGTAAAATCCACCTGACTACAATAATAGTAGTAATAGTATCAAGAAACATTTGTTTTGATTCGGCAATTTTATTACAGACTAGCTGACCCATAAAGATGTCCTGTAAAATTTTCGATTTCGATTTTTCGGCTGGTCTTTTGGGTTTTTCCTAAACCATCCCAGGGTTAAGGCAAAAAAAACAAATCGATCAAGCCATTTTCGAGTTTTTGTGAGACTAATGCCCGGCTTAAATAGACTAGCTGTGCCCGCGGTTTCAATTACTGATTTTGTATTCTTTTTAAGTACATAAAAGTATAATTTATTTGTATTATCATTATACCTATATTCGTTAACGTGACTTTTTGGCATTTCAAAAGGATCCTTCTATTAATTGTACTACCACGAGAACTCATTTTGTTATTTCTGTATTTAACCATATTAATCTGCATAGTTACTAACATCTTCTCCAAATACTCCGCTAATTACAAACCGTTCTCCAAATATCAAAGAAAAAGAGAGAAGTTCAGAAACCCGATCACGGAGTTATTCATTCTCGTATTTTATTTATCCCGTGGAATCCGACTAAATGTCAAACAAATAAATCGTACGTGTCCCACAGAAAAAGTAATGTCTTTTGAAACATATAATTACTTACACACGAATAAGTTTGGGTGGCAAAGGATTATTGTTTCAGAGGTACAAAATTGAATAATGTTTTAGGACGAAATACAAAACATATCCTTCGATAACACTGATTTCGAAATAGTAGATTGTTATACAAGGGTCAAAAGGAATCAATTCCCAACTAGGGCGGCTATAGTCCGAGTAGGAATTGATGACTTTCACCCGTGTTAAACAAAACACTCTACTTTTCATTTCGAATTTCAGCAAATGAAAAAAATTTTACCTTTAAAAAATTGATAAGAATAGTCATGGAGTATTCTAGTAGGTACCTATTAGTCTTTTTAAAATCTTAAATATGGAACACACCGCGTCAACGCTGCGTGTCGACCCGCTTATAGGTATTTTTTTTTAATTCACACTGGCTGTTTATACACTAACAAGACGGCAGCATTCTTTTTTAAATTGATGTCTTTCTTTATGTGGGTATTACACTATCATATCTAGTTCTATTTTTAAAATTCATTCCCGCCATAGAGAGAGAAGCAATTACTATGAGTCTTTCCCGCCCAAGGATGGGGAGCAGCGTCTTCCACCCGCTACTCGGATCAAACAAACACTACTTTCCGAGTATAAGAAATGAAAAATTCAGTATCGAAATGTTAATAAATATAGCCAAAGAACTAAAGTGATTCTAGACACCTAGTATAAGCATAATCAGTCTATAATGTTTCCACTGCTGGGACACAGGCCTCCTCTCTGTGAGAGGGAGTGGACCGTAATCCACCACGCGGGCCCAGTGCGGGTTGGTGGATGTCACATATCGTTTTTCTAGTTCTAAGATTCTTTACGACGTATACCTTCACTGTTATGGACAACTAGTAAAAAAAACAGGTAGCTTGCTAAGTTTCAATGTCATCTACGTAAAATTTTCTAGTTCCTATGCATATGTTTAAGATTCGAATCAGCTTCAAGTGGCCAGTTATGTGCATTTTAATTTAAAACCTTTACGCCACTTTCAAAACTTCGCTTCCACCACGATAAGTAACATCAATATTTACGCCAACCTCCTGCAAAACCAATACGCATATTAGCTAAACGATCACTCCACCAATAAAGACGATACTTTACTCGCAAAATATATGAAAGAGCCGTCAAACAATGCCTGAAGTAATTGATGCGATGCCACAGAATAAAATTATGACGCCGGGCGGGAAGTGAAGACCTGACCGACGCGTAAATCAAACCTTCAGGACATGATGGTTACCACACACGATTGTTTGAATAACTTACTGGCTACTGCTAAGGGAGATTCAAACTTGAGAAGAAAAGAAGAGGGTGTAGTTTTACTTGTTGAGTCTTCGGGAAGGGGTGTTGTAAGTTTATGAGAAAAATGGTCTGGAGAGGAATGTTTCTTCATTAGTATTGTTAAACTTTTGGAAATTGTTACTCATAACATAACAGTTTTGGATACTTTCGTCAATAACTTCAATTATTTGAAAAATAATTAATAGATACATTTTTCTTGATTCGTATCTATATATTAAAATATTTTTACTTCTGGGAGTTCTGAGGTCTTTATGGAGACCCTCATCATCTCCATCGGTTAACTTTAAAGGAATGATGGTAATTTTGGCAACACTACTTTCCCTAATTATAACTCACCTACTTCCACATAACACAAATACTCAAGTAAATTACGTCACTCACAATGAAAAATTTCAGCCAATAAATAACCGCTGTTACGCAGCAACCCTATCTTTCAAAAAAGGAACAACATGCGCACACGCAGCGCCGTTTCGACATCGGAACTAATTGGGCTAATTTATCCGGAATACAGTCACGGGGACGATACCGGGACGAGATGGCGACGGTGCGGTAACGTGACGGGACGGTAACGTGGCAGGACGGGACTGGGGCGATATATGAGGCACGTCGGCTCGCATAGTTCGGATTACGAGGAAGATTGGTGATTTGTATCTACGAGAATAATATGCGGCAGATCTCGGCAGAAGTAATTAGTTGGGATTCCTTCTGGTGATTTAAATGTCGATTACATGAAATAGTGAGGTGTTCAATGTATTAATAATTCGTACCTTTTGTGCCGCACTATCAAAAGGAGAAAATTCATCAGCAACTTATAATGACAGCTTTATAGTAATCTTCAAAGTTATAACATCGTTTACATGATGAAATTGATATCTAATAATTAAAATATATATAATGCCTATACACTAATGTAATTAACACTGTTGTAACTATGTATAACTACTGATAAAATACACTGATGTTGATTTTTGTTTCCAAAGACCAAAATCCTTATTTATTGAAACCGGTTTCAGGTTTAAGTACTTCCATGTTTCATAACGGAGAAAACTCAATGTTTGTTAGCAAAAATTACGAAGGGAATAGAAGAAAGGGAAAAACAATCCTAACTATATAATATTATAAAATGCGAAAGTGAGTTACGCTTTAACGCTAAATCGGCTAAATGGATTAGGATGGAATTTGGCACATGAGCAGACCATGACCTGGAAAAGGAAATAGGCTACTTTTCATCCTGGATTGCAGACGAAGTCGTGGGCAACAGCTAGTTTAATAATAAAAGTGTCTTCATACTACATTTTTTGCAGGCGCAGGCGCGACATAATACCGTTTGGTGGCGCCTTGTCCACAGTGTATAGCAATGACACACGTGTTAACGATATCAATGCTTTATGCGCATGAGTCGCGATCCTTATGAGAATAATATGCGTTTTATAAACAATCGCCAATGCTGGATTAGACTAGTAAATACTCTGACTTTGTCTACAGTTTTATGAAAACTTGTCTGAAATTCAAATAGGTTTCACCGAAAAAAAAAACAGCCAGGTTACTGAAAATAAACAATAGGTAGTTTTTATGTTTAAAAGCGATCAAAAGATCATTTGGTGATTTTATTTTGAACTCAGATATGAAACAAAAATACTCAAAAAACAGTTGAAGAAAAGATAAAGCTGTCCAATGAAATCAATAAAAAATGGATTTTGAACACACCATGATTGAGCCGTAAATTAAAATCAAATGCTACTTATAATTGAAATCAAACAAACATTGGATATAGATAGTGATACTTCAAAGATTGAAGACAAGGCGCTTATAACAAACGCGTTCAAAATTAAAATATTACTAAAACAAACAAACGACGGGGCTTCTGTTTATTTGGCTTACGATGCTATATCGCGCTGTACCGAAGACGAACGCGGTTTCAGCGCCACAATACATTATAACACCATTCCTTTGTGATTATAATCGTGTTTCCTACAAAATCTAACAAAACAAACAGAAATTAATAAATTTCTTCACACTGTTTTTATTATTGATAGTAAAAACAAATAATTTGATGAGAATTTTGAATAGGAACGTAATTTCGTTTATAATTTATGGGTGATTGTAATTATATGATTCGTTGTTTGATATGAAACACGTTATGGTTACAGAACAAATGTTTTTTGATGGAAGCAATTAATTTAAATGGTGGTCGTATTTTTAAACACAATCAATAGGTACTTTTTAAAATCGAAGGCTGTAATCACTACATTAGGCAAAGCTTAGGGTCAAGACACTTCTTAATTCTTTAGTGCGAGTAAGATAAATATCGTCGCCCTCCCCTGTCGTATCTCACAAACTGACGTATCTGCACTGACATTACCTACGTGTTCAGAACTTTGTTTCGAAAAAGTTCTCCCTAATCGTCGTGTCTGTGTCGTTTACCGTTTAAAAGAAAATCATGTATTTTGTTTTGCGTGAGTTTTGTTTGAGGGAAAAAATATTCTCCTGTCGTATATGCACACATCTACAGTTAGTGAGTTAAAGATTAAGTCAAGTGCTGTTTATAAAAAGTTATTAATTCGTTAATAAAGCCACAGCTAACGCAACTATATTAACATGATTGTAGCGCCCGACCAAAAAACTGTTGCCCTGGAAAAATATCAATTGCTAGTTACGATAGTTAGCGGGGAGGGCGACGATATAGTCTAGTATTTTGGAATTAAGCTATCTTCTTTAATATGACCACATTTAATCCGAAGAAGTTTATTAAAGACTTTAAAGTTACTCATCAAGCCGCAATAAAAATAAAATGTGTTAAAGCTGGACTAAACGTTAAGGATAATAATAAATTCCTGGTAAATCATATCATAAGATGTGCGTGAGAGTTAAATCTAAATTAGCCGTGACCGAGGGTACTATTCTCAAAGCTGTAAAAACAATGTCTAAAATATTTTCTAGATTTAATTTTGATTTGTTTTGAGTAAGAATGTGAATGGCTATAAGACTAAGACCAAAGAAGAGACGAATGAATTTCGAAGTGTTAAAGATGGTATTGCTAAGGGGTTAAAAATTGAAATAATGGCCAATTGAGAAGTATTGAAGAAGAAAAGAAGACATGGTTCGTTGATCTAAAGGATTTGAGATAAGGGCCGGTAGATGATCAAAACATTTAATTAGATATTTTAACATTCAGAGTTTTGTTTACATCTCAATGTCGTTTAGTTTTTTACCCATTTGTATATCCCATATGCCCTGTACCTACCCATCATTTTGCAATTTATGCGTTTATGTTAAATAGCGTCAGTCTACACAAAATTGTTTTCTGGTGAATGTTTAACTACTTTTATAAGATTCGACATGCTAATCATGTCATCAAAAACGCACCCATTTAACTTTTCGATTGCATTTAGTTACAAACCACATGTGAATTTTAATTCCATTCATATTTCAATCATCTCGCGACTTTATTCCACATCTCGAGAATATCCTCCCAGCTGCGGCCGACACCGTCCGTCGTATCATGACTTATGCCCCAATTGTTTGTTTTCATTATGAGCTCTCGTAATCCTGTATATTTTTTGTTTCATATTTTTTCCGAGCACTCAAAATAGATGGTTTGTTTGTGAGCCGCGAGAATTTGAAAGGGCATGTCAACGGTGGATTAGTGATTGATATTGTGTTACGTAGGTGGTCCGATTAAGATGGTTGTAAGAGCTTTTACACCTTTGTATTTGTGATTATTCTGGGTTTTGAATTTATTGTTTCCGGTTATGATTTAATCATCGCTACTGAAGTTGGAGTCATCGATATTATAAGTACTTACTAACTCAACCATAGTTACATTCAACTTTGCTAAAATATAGTATGCCATGTCGTCAATTTTACATTTTAGGCTAAAGTCTAAACATACATGTTTAGCCGAAAAAGGAAAATTGAAAATGTCTTCTAGTGAAATAGACGAACGGACGAAGTTAAAAATTTAACGACCCATAAACGCTTTAAGATCATCGACTAACCTGAAAAAAATGTCGTTCGCAAACACAGTTGGCCTGGCTGAGAAAAATCTATTTTTGGAGGACAAATTGCACAAGATAATGTTAAAACGTCAATTTTAGAAAGGTATCGACGTAAGGGTTGTAAAACAAAATTCGTAGATAAGATAACGGCCACGTGTAGGCGACAAGTCTGCAATGTGTTAACCTTTTTCCACCCTTGTAAAAGTTTTACAGTTAGATGCTCGTAAATCTGTCTGCCTATTCGGATTTGCAATTTGTATTCTTTGAAAAACTATCTTTTTTACCTAATGAAGACTGCTATTTTTCAGATCTTTATTAAGCTTCATCAGTTAATAAATCTTATTGAGATAGAATCTTGCTATGTGATCTGTCCAATTTGCATGTTTTATGCGTTTGTTTTCTAAATCAGATGGATGATAAAATAAAATCTCATTATTTGTCTTCATTTCAATTCATATTTTCATTTGGATTTTCAACTAAACCAATAATTCTCTACTTTGTAAGTATGTCATTGTCATAGAATATTACCTCTTTCCCTCTAAGCTTATAATCTTCCTTTAAGTGATCCTAATGTTTCAACCCGGATGTAATTAATCCATAACCCACTGCTCCATAATTCCCTGAAGCTCTTAATCTTTAGTTTACATTACAGTTTTTGCAATAATAATCAATTCGTTTATCATCGGGACCACGTGTGACGGTCTGGAGTAGCGCGTATCCTTGGAGGCAAAAACTTTGCTCTACAAGATTTATGGAACTCTTGAATATTAAGGTGGAGAGTTGGATGCTTTTGATATGCAAGTTTTGGAGAATTCAAGTGAAAATTGCCAGGTAATAACAGTTTATTACCTGACAATTTTCATTAATTTGCCAGTGCAAATGAATGTCAATTTTATTGCTAAAGATGCCAAATCTTGTGCGTGAAAGCAATTTTTCTGCGACATTAGATGGCGCTACCGCAAGAGGATCGTTTCAAACTTTTGTAAATATAAATATATTTTTATAAATTCTTGACTGTGATTAAACTTAATCAGAGTGTTATTATTGGATCATTTATAAAATTGTGGTTGTTCGAAATATTCAGTTAAATAAGCCAATTTGATTTTGAAGTATATTAACTATTATTATAAATACAAAACTGAGTTTGTTTTGTTTGTTCGTTGATTTGGATGGCACATGGATAGACCAGGGTTAGGACATAAGATACTTTTTATCCCGATTTCCCACGGGATCAAGACTTATGCGGGTGAATCCGCGAGGCGCAGCTAGTCGCATATAAAATTGTATAGTGGTGTAGTATGAGATACTTTAGAAAATCATTCCAGCAGAATGTCAAACCATTTCTCGTCACAGACATAAACGTTTACGACACAATAAATAGGTACCAGCCGGAAAATCTATATCTTCTTTAAATTCTTATAAACGATATTTATTAGGGAAACCATTCATTTAACCTGTTGCTGATTCATTATTATATTTATGTTTTTTTTTCTGAAAAGGTGGGTAGTGATGATGTCTAGTTAGTAGTTGTTTTCAGGTAACTATTCTGTAAAGATTTTATGTTTTATCATTTTAGTCTATGGCTTGTCATTGGAATTCGCATTTTTAGAGAAACGCTCAAAAACTCACTGGAATGAAGCTCTTGAATTATTTCCTTCATTAATCGGTAAGTTTTTAATTTTTCATTCAGACTAATTCCAATACAAGAAAAAAACTCGCTTCCTAAAAGCATATTCATCGGTAAAAAATTAATATGTATGTGTATTCCATATTATAGAATTATTCATTCGGAATTTTATAGAATAAAATGGGTTAAACATTTGCATCAAAAAATTAAATATGTCAAAAACGAAAATAAAACTGACAGTAATTAGTATCCTTTGAAATAACAAAACGGTCGAATTGGAAGTATCCGAGTCAAGTAGCATTGAAGTTTTTTCACGTCCGCCGGGCGTCGGTTAATTACCACAAAAAATGTTGCCCACCCCTGGCGGGTCATCAATCTAGATTGACATGTTTTGGACTGTATGCTCCTCGCTTTATTGTTTTAAAAACAGAACAAATGGCGTAGAATATCGAATAGTAAAATATAAATGTGGACCATGAATGTCTAGATAAAAAATTGAGGAAAAACATTGAAACGGTGAATGAATTGTAGAAAAAAATATATAAATAGAAACGTGGTAAATACTAAGATGGCGGCTGAGAGAGATGTATGGAAGAAGACATGTAATGCTGACGACAAGCAAATTGGCATAAACTCTACAAAATTAAAAAAAAATTGTCTATGGGCAAGCAAAAGAATTATGTTTTATGTTTAGCCGTATGGACTTCAGCTGAAGTAACAACAAGTTCTGCTGACGTGTCGTAGATGCAATTTGTAATTCATCTCGAATCATGCCTATTTGTTATCAAAACGAGTAATGAGTATGTTAACGAATTTATATCAATAACACGTGTAACTATCGAAGTTTACATAATAGCTTATTTTCGTGCAGTCGAAAAACAATTCCACCAAACATTTACTGTACTAGTTTTTAGTAATAGTCCTCACTCAACAATCGTTCAATCATTTGAACAGAAACTTTTGATGTTGCGCTTACAAAGCTCGCGACCGATTTGAAATCCGAATGTGAAGCAGTCATAAAATGTTCGCGAGACAAAAAGATGAGGCTAAAACTGTGAGCTAAAAGATCTGAAAGCTGTGCGACATGGTTGGGTGTCAATCGTCGAGCCCGCGTCGATCGCAGCCGCGCTGTTGACGGATAGATGAATGAACACTATCACAGAAGAACGATGGGAACGTGCACGATTTGAGTCACACATACCAGGCACCGTGAATTGTTGAGAAGCTTGCTTTTCGCCTTATAAGACAATTATGTTTGGGTTCACAAACAAAGATACGGCAACGATTTTACGCTGAGATTTTTAGATGAGCAATTGTGTAAAAGTAATAGGAATTTGACAAGCTTTTCAAGGGACAATTTTTAATCGTCAACTTACTTTTATTGGTTGATTTTTTAAGTTGTTTTAGGGATTTAAGAAATAGCTACTTATGCTTTGTATTAATTATTGAACAAAATTACAACATAATTTTAAAAATCTTACACAACTTATAAATAATGGCTTCACAAATTGGTTTATCTATTTATCAAGAGAAAAAACTTAATGTATTTCAAGAATATGCGTATGCTGAAAATCTAAAGAATTAGACATCCGTCTTCTCCGTAGGTGGGTGGCTAGATTCATGCAAGTCATTATGTATGCAAAAAGTTAGAGCAAATCTTTTGGGCCGACGACTTGGAGGGTCCAGTCAAGAGGTTTTAACTTTTTTTTTAATTTGCAAAAAAACATTGCATTGGCTACTGAAAGAAAGCTTTACAATTTGCACTAGACTGAGTGTATAAAAACTTTAGCACAATAAGGACATCAATAAAATAAGTATTTTCGACGGGCCGCGGGTCATGGTTTTGTTACACATTGAAGATATGCAAGAAAGAGCAAGAAAATAGATCAAATTTAGCTTTTTCTCTTTTCCACCAATCTAAATCTTTCACTGCAACTCAACTGAACTTTACCCTCTTTCTCTCAACCAGGACTTAGACAAAAACAAAGGCAATTTACCGGTTCAAGAGCCAGGACTTCTCTTATTGGATCTCGATCAATCGGCACAAAAGACATGCAGACACACAGGATCACTCACTGACCATCGAGTTGGCGCGGCTGCTGCCATTCGCCCCGCCACTCTTGTCCCTCCATCACATTTCTTCACCGGCGGCCGATTATTTTTTCAACGCGACACAATAAATCAGTTTTCTGTGCGTTAATCAAGTTATGCGCGCGCGCAGACGGCGGCGCGAGGAGAACGCTTCTGTCGTCGGCGCGCGTCGCCAGCGCCGAGCCCGCCCCGCTCCGCCCACCGCCCAATCGCGAGAGCTTTCATTCCCGCAGCACTTTATTTATTTTCATCTGAATTATGTACTGCACTGTTTGTTGGTTCGACTTTACCTGAACTGGTAGGTAGACGAATGTTATCGACGATGTACGTTTTGATTTAACTCTAAACTTATGTACCTATTCAAGCCCACTCGGTTCGTGAAATTATCCAGAGGTGTTTGTTGAGTCTAAGTTATATTTAACATCAAGACAACACTATCGATGCATATCGGTCATATTTCAGCCCGTTAACTACCTGACAACATTAATTATGCAGACAAAACAGAATTAATAGGTATATTTTTCTCTTAGATATGAAAAACAAAGTTAATTCTTAGAAATTGTTCTAAAACTAGGCTAGCGGCAGCTGCCATGTTTGGAGCAAGCAGGTATGAACTACTTAAGGTGCAAGTACTTACTTGAAAAGCATCTGAAAATTTCGGGACAGCAAAGGAACTTTCAATTAAAATTATACCCACAGTCGAAATTATACAACGTGCTCCTAAATACCTACGTGGTAAAATAGGTAGGTACCGAAGTATCCAAGGCAATAAATAAATAATTTATTTCCAAAAGTAAATTACAAAGTAGTTATGCGCAGCATTTACAGCTTAGGACTTAGAAGTGCACAAAAATTTGATCAATGACCCCCATGCTAGGTGGAACCTGTGTTACAGGGGTCATCCATCCGTCTATTATACAAAAATTACAGGTAAGTAAATAGTACCTACTTATTTTTAGGGGTACAATTATGTAATTTAATTCTAGTGTAAAAAATATGTGGTACGTGCGTGTGTGAGTGTGTGTGGATAGGTATTAAATCTGCATAAAAATACAGTGTTACCACAAAACATAGATAGGTAACAATGTCTGAGTGATCTGATGCCTATTTATAAAAAAAAAAAAAATAACTTGCTATGCCCCACGGTTTCACCCGCATAAGTCTCGATCCCGTGAGAATATCGGGATAAAAAGTATTATGTCCTAACCCAGGTCATGGTCTACCCATGTGCCAAATTTAATCCATTTCCGTTCAGGCGTTTTAGCGTGAAAGCGTAATAAACAAACAAACAAACAAACGCACTTTCGCATTTATAATATTCGTTAGAATAGAAAGCCGCTTAAGTGTGAGCTTTGATAAAAGTCAAACCAGAGTATTTAGAATTATGTAGGTATATAAATTTTAATACCAGTCTTATATGCAAAGAACTTCCTGAATTATAGGCGAGGACGCTGGCACCCTAAACACAAGTTAAATCTTACTTTGGATGCCAGAGTTCATCTAAACACTCTTTTCTTTAGTTTTAACGGTGCATAGTTTTTAGTTTGTGTTTTTGTACAACTGAATGGTAATAAATTATTATTTATTTGATATAGAAAAATAATTGTCTTATTTTGCTCAATTACAAAGTCCTTCTTAAGAATTTGAATGTCTTTAGAATCTGGCGAACGACCAAGTGTAGGTAAATGAACCAGTAAAGCTGACTTTCGTCAAGTTTTTCAAGCTTTAAAGTTCCCGAATGCGGGCTAACGACCAAGTGTCCATGCGCCTTTGTTTCTTTACTTACAACAAAGGATGTAGGTAAAATCCTTTGGTACGGTTCTTTTTACAAATAAATAATGCTGTCAGGGGCTTATGTGCAATAATTATCCCAGAATTTACAGCATTAGGAACCTATATTGCTTGAAGCGACATCGATGTTTAACTGCTCAGATTGTTGCCCTGTTTTACACATAATTACCTATTTTAACCTTAGTTTCTTCGTAATTATTTCAGTGAACAAAATAGTACATAACCTAATCTTGTTCTCAAGATCAAACAACTGGCGGTTGTGCAAAACCAAACCTTAATGCTTAGAAAATAGTTTAGCTTTTATAACTTTAGTTTTTATTTTTCCGTTTTTGTTGTGGTTAGGTACCACTACAAAAAGTGACTAACCTAACCTAACCTACCCCACACAAATTCGAATAACCACTACCTGCAGTGTAAATAACAGTGACAGGAAGTTATTATAACATCATCCACGTAGACTAGTGCGAAAAATACGTATTATAAGTCGCGCGTCCCCCCGCGGAACTTAAGAAAAAATGCTACTATCTATTTTTACAAGTAAAACAGCTCCCAAGGAACCCGGGAAGGTATAATACATGCCGTGTTAATGGCTCTTTATTGACGAATTCTCCGTTTTTCCGAAGGCCTACCCAAAAATCAAAAGCACTTGAGATTAGATTGACATAATAAGTGTTTTAGGTAAACTTTGGCTGGCGTTCAAAAGGTTAATAAAGCTAATTCAAAAATTACCCAAGCTAATAACATTTATATGGGACTACCACTGCGCAAGCTTCCTCTACCAAAATTATGACAGAAGAATTTTCAAAATCGGTCCACAATTGACGAAAATATCAATCGAAGTTCCTTTTTTATTTTAAACATACAGACGAACAAAGAACCTCCTCTTTTGGGAAGTCGGTTAATAATTAGGAAGATGCCTGAAGCAATTTTGAGGATAAATGATAAGCTTCGAACTAGGCACTTGGAATCCCTGGACCATAAAACTGAAACTAACATTTATTGCAAGATGCATCTCATCGTTCTTCCAAAATAATTAACTCTTTGATTTAAACTCCATTCATCAAGCAAAATAATTAACAACAAACCCAAATTTTTCGAACGAAAAAACGTTAAAAACGTTAACTACTAACGAATAAAGTTTACAAGATCCACAGTGCATTCTCAGCTTTAGTAGGTACTCTACAGCAGGGATTTTAAGGAGCTCCGTAGCCGTAACCGAAACTATCGGAT
Source organism: Agrochola lychnidis (assembly GCA_963680765.1). Classification (NCBI taxonomy): domain Eukaryota; kingdom Metazoa; phylum Arthropoda; class Insecta; order Lepidoptera; family Noctuidae; genus Agrochola; species Agrochola lychnidis. The sequence goes on along the minus strand of OY796868.1, from coordinate 5,965,357 downwards.
ATCCGAAATAAAACCGAATCCGTTATAAACGTTTCGGATAATTTCGGATTGGGGCGGTGTCTAAATGAGACACATTATGACAGGTTTTTCTACCCAGCCAAGCCGATATACTGGCTAGCGCGTCACTTGTTATTTATTATTGTTATTGCTTAGTCATTACTAGTCAGTTATTGCGGGATAATATTATAACATTACAATTTCTTAAAAATGTCATAATCCGTAACCGAAACTAACGGATAATCCGAAATAATCTCATATCTGTAACCGTATCCGAAACCGGTATAATATCATTTGTATATTCGTATCCGTATCCAGATCCGAAATTTCATATCCACAACATCCCTGGTCTACAGTTTTTCTAACAAGCAATCTCTCAACGCATAAGTGTGTAAGTGTGAACTCTGTTTATCTGAGAGAGATCGTTGATCAATCCGTGCAGTAAACACTGTGCCACTTCAGTGCAGCTACTGATTCACAGGTAGGAATGCTAAGTGTAAACAACATAATGTATTGGCTCTATGTAGACTAGGTTTTTTTTATATTTATTTTATATATTACATGTTCCTTACACATAAAAAAACTTTTTTACAAAAAACACAACCGACTTCCAAACTACAAAGTGAAAAATAACTTTGTCTTTGGATCAGATCAGTATTTTAGTTTTTTGACACCGACTTCCGAAATTAATGTTATTTTTCACTTTGTAGTTTGGAAGTCGGTTGTGTTTTTTGTAAAAAAGTTTTTTTTTTCACTTTTTAGTGGGTTGGTTTGTAATTTATCTAAGTTACAATAACCTTATGTCAAATGCTCATCAAAAATACCCAAATCGCTATAGATGTGCCTTTAATATTTGAAGAGTTCCCTCGATTTCTCCAAGATCCCATCATCAGATCGTGACCAAATGACAATGGGACCAACTTGAAAGTAACCCTTTCAAACAAAAAAAGAATTTTTCAAATCGGTCCAGCCGTCTTCGAGTAATCGGGGAACATACATAAAAAAAAAAATATCCCGACGAATGGAGAACCTCCTCCTTTTTTTTGAAGTCGGTTAAAAAAGCACACAATTAGACCTCTGGGGTCTATCTTAGTATGCCATGGCCTGAGATTTGATCAACGCGCTTTTAATAGTTAATTATAATCGAGTTGATGTAATGTTCTTTCAACTTACGCTTTATGTTTTTACTATTCATTGAGTCTCTGATGTCTACAGGTATTTTGTTTAGTAAATTGGGTATTGTAAAAGAAGCTGATACGCCTGCCTGTAGGTATACAGATAATATCAACCTATGGATGCAACACTCACCTTTTTACTGAAAACTAGCTACGCCCTGCGGTTTCACCCGCATAATCTGTTTTCGCATCTAGATATTTTTGGTTGGTATATTGGCGTGTGCTAGCTGACATATGGCCAATAATTTATACTTAATTAAAATAAAATTTTATGTTGCATAATAATTTTGCATAGAATCATTTTTTTTTTCTAACTTGAACAGACAGCTGTGCTGCTGGGGAGTTTGTTGCGCCACTTCTTCTTCCCAGCTAAAGGCACTAGGAAGTGTTGAAGAGTGGGCGTTTTGGGGACTGTCTTATGTAATTTTGACGTTCGAAAAGTGCTGATTAGTAGTTCCTAGTTCCTGTCCTAGTTTGAATAAATGACTTTTGAATTTTGAATAAGTCTCGATTCTGTAATAATATCGGGATAAAAAGTAATCTATATCCTAATCTAGATCATGGTCTACCCATATGCCAAATTTCATCAAAATCCGTGCAGTCGTTTTAGAGTGAAAGCGTAACAAACAAATTCACTTTCGCATTTATAATGTTAGTTAGGATTGGGGTGTGGGGAGGAAATGTAATGGGATTTGGTTGATATAAGAAACGATGGATAGCTTGTGAGAAGAAAGACTACAGAGATGATAATAACATGATATTTTGTAAGTCACCCAAACGGCAATGGAGAGGGCTATGCTTGGAGTTTCCCTACGTGATCGAATCAGAAATGAGGAGATCCGCAGGAGAACCAAGGTAACCGACATAGCCCGAAGAAATGCCAAACTTAAGTGGCAATGGGCAGGGCACATTGTTCCCAGAACGGATGGCCGATGGGGCCGAAAGGTTCTGGAGTGGCGACCGCGTACCGGAAGACATAGCGTTGGAAGGCCTCCTACAAGATGGACCGATGACCTTGTGAAGGCCGCAGGAATCCGCTGTATGCGGAAAGCACAGGATCGGTCGAAGTGGATGTGCTTGGGGGAGGCCTATGTTCAGCAGTGGACGTCTTTCGGCTGAAATGATGATGATGATTTTGTACAGACCCCAAAATAAATTATGATTAGGGCAAGAAAATGGTGTTGGTTGATCTGTTTCTACCAAAATTACCCTTACAAAAGGTAAAAGCCATATAGGTAATTTAGTACCTACTTAAATACAGATTTTTAAACCACCTAGGTGACCTAGGCAGCAATTTGTACCTTGTTCTAGGTAATAGAAGAAAGAAAATACCGGTGGACAAAATTGACAAAGATAATTTTTCATTGACCTTCTGTCAATGAGAAATTATCTTTGTCAATTTTGGAAATAATACATTTTAATCAATACGGTAAAGCTGTAGGTAGATGAACATAAAAGTCGATTTTCACCAGTATCTGTCCACTACACTCCACACACAGCATTTATTACATTTTATGGAATAAAAACATTATTTTAGGTAATACTGGCTGGTAACCGCAACTCCACGACAAAGCGCGTATTTTGCGTACGAGTGGGAAAATCGGTTATTCGATCCACCCCAGCTCCTCAAAGAAGGCCAGCAACGGACAATCTCATTTAGGGGCCCGTTCACATATACCACAACCACACCACATCGCAGCGATAAAATGTGGACAAGCAGTGGTTATGTGTGAATAGTGTCGCTGCAGCTTCTTGCAGTTGCGTTGCGGTAACTACTAAATATCGGAGTAGTTGCGTTGTCGCTAGAAGTTGCAATGTGGTTAGTGTTTGCAAACAGATAAATCAACTCCGGCTGTGTAGTCGCGTTGACGCAACGTTGTGGCTGAGATGTGAATAGACTATTCATTTTCAGACAAATAAGCGCCCATCCACGTGCTGTCGTTGTAGTGTGATTGTGGCACATGTGATCGGATACATATAGTAAGAAAAAGAAAACCTAAAGAAGAAATGGAATTAAAAATGAGTTTATAAATTGCTACGATTACGCTACGATCGCTACGCGGCTACGACGTTTCGTAGCAAATAATTAAACGTTTTATTATCAAACTGGAAGTAAAATAATGTTACTGATTTTTTTACAGTAATTGTGAAAATATAATGGGGTATAATAATAAATAATATTACCTAATTCATACAAGTGGATTTTTACACACGTAGATTTATAATGGGGAATACTGATTTAAATAAGAATAGGAGACTGTCACCAATTATATAAACCCAAAAAGGACAGGATGTAAGTACTTACAAACATTTTGTGTAATTCAAAAACTTGTAACTGCGTCGAGCGCCCCGACGCATCCAGTGCTGAAGTTGTTATAATTCTGAAAAGAAAACCAGATTTTCATTTTAACATTTGTTTTTAGGGTTCCGTACATCAAAAGAAAACAACGGAACCCTTATAGGATCACTTCATTGTCCGTCCGTCAGTCTGTCTAGACCCATTTTCTCAGTAACGCGTCGAGGTCAAGTTGAAATTAATATCAAATACATAGATTTATGTTCCCTTGGAGCTCTAACAAAATCAATCTTACAAGTCAGTGCAATAAACAAATACGGCAATATTTATGTGACGTATTTTGATACTCGCAAATAAATCAAAACCTACAAGGTAAGTACTTCCCGATGACCTAGAATCATGAAATTTGGCAGGAAGCAAGGTCTCACAGCACCAGTGAAGGAAAAAGTCCAAAAATTTATAATTTGTAGTTTTATCACATTTTTTCAATTTTTTTGTTTTTTTTTTTGTTTTGCGACTTACATTTGCTGTTGGAGAATTGACTGTGACGTTTATCGATGTATGGGAGAACATGTTTCTCAACTACTAAGTTAAGTTTGTTCTTGGGATAAATTCATCCCAGCTACGGAAGGAACCCTTCATTGTGCGTGGTCCGACACGCACTTGGCCGGTTTTTTTATTTAACCTCTCGCACTTTAAGTTTATTTGAATACATAAATGTTTTAACAGAATGTCATTTTAATCGCAACGAAAACTGCTTTAAATTAACTTGTATCACCTATAATAACATTTTGTTTAGTAGTAACTATCGTTTCTTTTTCTAATAATAGATAGTTCATAATAAATTCCAGGAAAAAACCTGTAACACCGGTTGGCACGTCAAACAGAATAATATTTCTTTAAAAAACACAAAACTCTGAGTAAGTTTTAAATAAAAAGAATTATTGACATACAATTTAATATAAGCAGTTATGATACTTACATCCAGAACATCAGCCATTTATAAAAAAAGCGGGCAAGTCCGAGTCCGACTCGCACTTGAAGGGTTCGGTACTACCGTACAATATTTAACAATAAACATATTTTTTTTTTTTTTCGTTACTAGCTGCACCCCGCGGTTTCACCCGCATAAGTCTCGATCCCGTGGGAAAAAAGAAAGTATCCTATGTTCTTTTTCAGGGCGTCATCTATATATGTGCCAAATTTCATCCAAATCCGTTCAGCCGTTTTAGCGTGAAGGCGTAACAAACTTACTTTCGCATTTATAATATTATATATATATAAGGATTATAACGGCCGTAGTGTAGTGAGTAGCCGTGTGTAATACACACGGCTACTCATGAAGCTATACATTTCCAGTATAAGCTGACCTCACATTGTACGAAAATCCTATACAATGCGAGATCAGCATAAACTGGAAATGTATAGTTTAATGTGTAGCCGTGTGTACCTACACACTCTATAAAAATTTCAAGTGTCTACCTATTACGGTTCAAAAAAGACAGCTCTGTGACAGATGGATGGACAGCGGAGCCTTAGTAATAGGGTCCCGTTGGCACCTTTTGGATACGGAACCCTAAAAAGAACCATGTAACTATCAAATATTATAAAAATATTACACGGACCTAAATTATTTTTATCATCGCATTATTTTTTATTCGAAACAATCCTGTCGAATGATATCCGACCGAAACATAACAACATAATAATTCATAATATTTTACACTATTATCTCTAACATTAGATACTCTGTTAATATTTTCAGTGAGGAGAAAAGCTTTTTTAAACTGTAGGCGTGACTTACATATCCTTCTCTCACTCTTACTTGCTAAAAGATGGGGAGTATGAAAGAGATGGGGTTATAATAGGTGGAGTTTCGGCGTGCACAAAGATCATCCCACGCATGGTAGCAAACAGTTCGGTTAAAAAATAATACAAATCACCAGTTAATAGGTTGTTTAATGTATCAGTCTATTTGGGTATTGAATGCAAAGAATTAATGTGTGGTGTGGCAACGGGTCATTTGTCATGTCATGATGTACCGACTAGTACCGAGTCTAGTCGTTGACCCTACGTGCGTATGCGTCTGAGGATCGCTGAGACGCGTATTCTTGGAGACAATCTGTCCCAAAACGAACTTTAAGGGGACGATAACCGATTTTAATGATTTTATCCTGAAGATGACGTCTAAACGAGTAGTGTTAGCGATTCGGAAAAAATATATGTTTAATTAGAGCATATTCCTAATATTTTGATATAGGCGTATTTTTGATTATGTTTATATTACATAGTGAAATTAATTTGTAAAGTTATGTCTAACGTGGATAAAAAACTGAGAATGACGCAAAATCTATCGAGCGTATTTTTCTGAAAACTTCACCATTTTAAAGGTAATTAAATTATTGATCTTTTAGTATACTTGTTTTATTAAAATACTTTTTGTTTTACGTATAATAAATTAATAATGCGTCTAATTTGGGACAGCACTCCTTGATGGGCGAGTCCTATTACTAGCTGGACGAACGACGCGTTGCTTGAACTCAGTACAGAACACGCAAGCTAACCATTCAAGGTCACTATCGTATATCTGCGTCGTAAGAAATTTCTTGAGATATCTGAATGCTGTTTATTCCGGGCAAACAAAAAACTTATTTACGTTTCCAATTTAAGGTAGAGACCTAATTCTGAAGACCATTTGTAATTTGTGTAAGCCCTCTTTAGGGCTTATTTGCAGCCAACAAAATAATATTGTAGACTGCCTAAAATCTCTCCCATAACTTCAAACACTTTCACATACAAATACATCTCAAAATGCCCGCATCTATGCAGTGAAAAACCACTCGCGAGCGAACTGAGCGCTGGTTTTATTTAAGTTTAGTGCGCGGGCGACGACAGCGCTAACGACGCAGTCTTCCTGCAAGCGTTTGTCTGTCAGCGGTCTCTCCTGCGCCGGATGCACTGTCAGAAAAACGGCTTCGTAGTAAGACTACGTGCTTTTGGAAACTTGGGACATAGTTGGGAGGATTTTTGATGAAAGTATTAGTTACATCAAGAACCCAGAAAATAAATCAAACTATGAACTACGAACGTTGAATATCTACGTAAATAACTACCTACAGACAAACTATATTCTTAATGTCCCTCGGTAAACCTCGTGTTTCGTCAGTCGTCGGATTTCTATCAGTTGCCCTTTGCACTTGGTGCAGACCGGACATTATCAATCGACTTCGAAGTAAATAGAGTTGTTACTCTTTTAACTTAATGAAATTTATTTTTAAAAAATGGGAGGAAAGCTGCTAAAGTCGCAGGCACGCTGTCGTGCCTGCGACTTTAGCGGCTTTCCTCCCATTTTTTTCATTTTTTTATCTGTATAAGAAAATAGTTTTACACATTGATGTAAATCAAGGATTCGCCCTCGCCATACTTACGTCGCGCGAAAACTGTCACTCCCTAAATTGTGCGACGTGGCTCACTTGCGAATTATTTCCTCATTCGTCACAGTTCGTAACACATCGGAGCAACTTTCTCGTTTTTAATACACATAGCTGTACGAAGATGCCTTCTTGTGCCTTCAGGAAATGTAGGTACCAACAACTCCAAAAATTCAAATAAAACTAAAGATATAACTTTCCATGTGTAAGTACATTTTTTCAAATTTATTACGATTTCTAAAATAAATAATATGACGGATGATGACATAAAACAAAAATTACGTTCCCATGACAACGAATAATAGGTTAAGTGTAGCGTTGACAAAAAAGTTCAAAATTTGAATGTAGGAAGTATGGAGGTTACATATGATCTCAAAATATTTTAAAGGCCGGATTTTATTAATGTCTTTCTTTTTTTATATTAACTTTTTTTTGCAACTATGTTTTCGAATACAAAATTATAAGTACATAAACAATTTAAAAAACGCTACGTGTTTCGAAAGCACATAAAGTGTGGATCCTTTGCCTGATCTCTCTCCGCTCGTGGTAGGTTGCCATCCCGTCAGACTATGAGAGTGAGGCAATAGAGATGTCACTTGCTCAAGCACGTCGAGGGAATCCAGGGGAAATAGCGCGAATAAAGGCGCAGTGCAAAATTTCATCGTTCAGCCTTAAGTCGTGAAAGGTAACAGACAGACAGACAGTTACTTGATATAATAGATGCACTTAATCACTATTTATATTTAACTGTTAGGTTCCCACAAGACCCGGTTCTTAAAGAAAAATGGATTAAAATAATCCAAGAAGAACAAAGGGACGATGAATGGTTGCCAACCGAATACAGCTGCATTTGTTCAGTACATTTTAATGATGATATGTTGTTCTACTACTTGACACAAGTTGGTCTGAGAATATTTAAAAAAATCCACAAAAATTTCGAAACGGCATATTAACTTTCGAAACCAAATTATGAAAGTTAATTTAGCGGCGCAGCTTTTAAGTAGGAGTACAGCAAAAGCATTGGAACTGTGTTCTCAAATGTTGACTGGGTGGAATCAGCAAGATACTAAAGCTACTATACAATTTGTGACAATTTTTGATCAATTATTCGATATATTTAATTCAAGAACTTATGAAAGTGGTTTTAAAAAACCAAGATTTTTATAAGGCATCTCAAGGCAGATTGATTGAATAAAGACTATAAAAACAAACATTTTATTATTTCAAAAAAACCTCCTTTAAAATAAGTACCCTTTTCGAAACTAGTATGCTGACGGTACAGCGACAATTCTCTACGTCATTGTGTGACAGATGACAACTTATGCACAAATGCGGTCATCTTTTGACATGGTAAGGCGTATCCTTCGATGTAAATCGATGGTTTTACAGCTCTATATAGTTCACACGGAAATCAAAACAAAACAACAATAAAGTACTTAGTTCTGAATTCAAATTATTATACAGGATAAATCTAATAATTTATGGACATGGAAATTAGCATTCGTTTGTATTCGGAAATCCGATGATACCCGAACATTAAGAAAATAGAAATACTGTACCTACACTTATTTACCTAGATATTCAACGTTCGTTACAATAAACGTGGATGAATCACTATAGATTAATCCGGACATCCCACTTTCCAGTGTTTTCACCATCTACGTTACAGCAATCATCTTGTTAGAGGCATTCAATTTTCATGTAAATCGAATCAACCACCAGTGCCTACCTTCATCAAACGCATGGCTTATTAATTAATGAGATGATTTATCAAACATGATATTAGTTCAATCGCTATCGTTCACATACTTAGCTAAGATTACTACTTACATGGTTTGAATAATCAACCTATAATTTTCCCACTGCCGAGACACAGACCTTCTCTCTGTGAGAGAGAGTGGGCCGTAATCCACCACGCGGGCCCAGTGCGTGTTGGTAGATGTCACATGTCTTCGAATTTTTGGTTCTAGGACATGCCGGTTTCCTCACGATGTTTTCCTTCACCGTTTTGAAAGGGTATTAATGAAATAATTTACACAAAGTGAAGCGCCTGTCAGGGTTCGAACCTACGACCTACAACTCGTAAGTCGCCGGCCGTTACCACTACGCCACCACTGCTCTACATAGTTCAACACTTTCACATAGTTTGATAGAGGACGAATTTAAGGTTTTAGAAATCATCATGAGATGATTCTAAAATCTTAAATTCGTCCTCTATAAATTTATGATTTTTCGCAAAAAAATCAGCTGTTCCATACATTTTGACTGCGTAGGTATTGCACTTTTCTATGAAACAGCTGTTTTTTTAAAAATAACGGACGAAAAATTTCGACGCGGGTGGGTTCAGAATCATGAACTGAATCTATGGTAACAATTTTCGCGTCGATGTTCCTGCCACCCTGTATATATCGTAATCTTAATTATCTGTGATTATTTTGTCAAATTATAAAGTAGTGCAGAGTACCTGCTTAAACGTTGTTCATTCGTTTTACGACGGAATTTTTAATATAGAATTTTACGAATAGTTTTTTTTCTACATTAGTCCTTACTTAAGTGGTCTGCCTTCCCTTTAGTTAAAGGTGGAGTTCCCTAGAATCTGTATCCTAAACATGGAGACCCTATCGTAACAAAACTTTCTCCGTAAACACGAAACAGTAGCGTTTGTTTACTGGAAGAGATCGTAAAGCGGCGCGAGAGTGTGCGCGCGGCTAATTTTGTTTTTCAAACAGCCTCCTTCAAAAGAAAAATTCTCTGAAATAATATTTTCAGGAAAGTAATTAACTTTTTTTTTTTTTTTTTTTTTTTTTGGGTGGGAAATTATCAAATAACTTCTCCCGCTCTGGGCGGAGCGGGAGGGCGTGTCAGACTCTTACTGACTAAAACCCACCCGTGTTCCTTCAGTTGCCGTGTTGCCAGGGGGCCACGATTTCCCTATCGGTTTTCTTCGAACCCCCGGCAGGCATTGGCCCTAGCGGACCCCGTCAATTCTGCTGACATCTCTTTGAGGCGCGCGTGGAACACAACGCGCCGTCGACCCGGGCTTGGTCCTTATCGGACGGCGAGCTACCCATTGCTCACCGTCCGCAAGCCCGCGCCTACGGTGGCCGGAAATCCTCTCGTGACTCCCGACGCCCAGGGCGTCTCCTGCTGCGGCGGTTAGGGGCGCGAGGGCGCGAAATTTGCCTTTCCCTCACGCGCTCCGTCTCCTCCTTCGCGAGCATTACTGCTTCGCAGAACGAGGTGACGGCCTGCCATTTCCTCTCGCTCCGTAGCATGGCCCGAATCAGGGCCGGACGCGAGAGATCACCGCCGCCGATCGCTTCCACGAGGACACGGCGATGCTCTGCCCAAGCCGGGCAGACCTCCACCGTATGCTCCACCGTGTCCTCCGGGCGATCCACACAGTGATGACACCCGGGCGTTTCCTCCCGCTTTATCCTGAACAGGTACCTCCCGAAACAGCCGTGTCCGGTGAGCACCTGTGTCAGGCGGAAGGTGAGGACGCCGTGGCGCCTCTCTAGCCACTCCTCAAAGAGGGGTCTTATCGCCGCAATTGCGGCGTGCCCAAAAGTAATTAACTTAAACTGTAAGAAAAGGATTAAAAGAAAAAGGAATTCACATTCTGATGATTTGCATACGTATTGCAAATCTGACGTTAGGTACAGTTTGGAAACAAAGAAAAAACCAGAAAGTTATGATATAATCAACAAGAAAAACTAAAGGAATTTCATACTCACGTCTTAAGTTTTTTTATAAGTACTTCCTATAGTTACTTACCTACCTATTCTTACTTGTGTGCAATGCACACATAATAATGATTATTTTATCATTTTAATTGAATTAGCTAAAGGTATGATTGGGTAGGTAAGTAGCTACCTAATATAAAAATCGTAAGTGTGCATTATTTACACCAGAAATCGAAAACGCACAACGAGGCCACGACTTTAAAAGAAATTACTTACCTACATGAGACTTAAACTTTTGTTTATTTTTTTTCAGTTCTGATATTTTTATAATTTTTTGAATTTATTTTTGTTGAATAATATATTTAAAAATTAATTACAATTTTTATTTTGGGTTTTTATCTGTTTACATTAGAGTTTATCATTTAAATTTATGAGTGAAAACTATGGACTAGAATTACGTCTGAAATAAATAATTAAATTAAATTAAACGTAACTGGTGAAATTTGGGTGTACTAATAGGTACACCTCTGCCCCTTTGGGAATTAGAGGCGTGATGTAATGTTATATTTTAAAGTTTCAGGCAAATTGGTAAGTATTAGAAACTAGCTTCCACCAGCGGCTTCGCCCGCGTGATATCTTTATAAATTATAGCCTATGTTACTTAGTGATAATACAGCATCCTACTGGTGAAAGAATTTTTACAATCGGTCCAGTAGTTTTTGAGTTAATTCATTACAAACAAACAACCATACAAAAAAAAAATCTTTTCTCTTTATAAAATTAGATTAGATAAAAGAAAGAAAGAAAGAAAAATATATTTATTAACTTACATAGGTACATACATAAACTCACGCCATTTCCTTGGGGATAGGCAGAAAGTATAGATATAACACATAACATAACATCACGCCTTGTTTCCCCGATGGGTGAAGGGAGAGTATAGATATGTAGGTAAATAAGCATTTCTATCTGTTAATAAAAGATGACCCATTGATAGGAATAGCGAATTCATTATCTAGGTTATCAACCTCATCCCCGTCCACCTTTGGGTTATAAAACTCTTGCTCCTAACATGTTTCTATAATAAGTGTCCTGTCTAACCAAATGTAGGTAGCTGAATACAGGTTAAAAGGACTGCAGTGTTCATTGAGGATTGGTTAAGCCAATTAAATTAGGCAACACTGTTGCTATAGGTACTCACAAAAATACTAGCAAAACTATGATTCAACGTCTCTCTTAGTACACAAAAACGTAACAATTTGACCGATATTCGCTCCGTGGTCAAGGTGTTACTATTATTTTTATCATCGCAAAATATAGAGGGATGTCGTAAAACTATCGTCGCGGTTCAGGTGAACGGCCGGGCGCATGCGCGTCGTTCGCAAGATGGCTCCCATATATCCGTCATCGGGGTGCGTGATGCGCGCCAAAATAAGATTATTGGAAATTTGACAGAGACGAGCGCGCACACTTTACGATCGACGCTAGACGGGGTTTATGAGAAAAGATCTGATGCCGATGACGCATGTAAGTGGTCCTTGGGTATTTCTGGATGCTCTGGAGTATTTTTATTAATTTCTGAGGGCACCTTGCCTTTACTTTCTGCCATGAACTTGTAATTAAACTTTCAGAAATTTCTTTAGGACCTGCTTTCATTTGGGTAGGCAGGTAGTCCTGCGTTTTTTTTTAATTCCTGCCAAACCATCCAAGTGGCCTAAGCACATTACTCTAATTTTAACCGACTTCCAAAAAGGAGGAGGTTATATGTTAGTCGCGTATGTTTTTTTTTATTTATGTATGTCTACCGATTCCTCCGTCAATTGTGGATCGTTTTTTTTTTGTTTGCAAGGGTATGCTCTCGAGGTAGTCCCATAAAATTTTATTAACTTTGCTTGGATGGTTTTTGAGTACCTAAGTAAGCTTCAATAATACGTACTTTTTCCCACTTAGTATGTGGATGATATGATAAGTTCCTGTCACTGTTATTTACATAGCAGGTAGTGGTTTTCGAATTTGTGTAGGGTAGGTACCACAACTAAAAAGTGAAAAATAAAAACTTTTTCCAAAAAAAAAAACAACCGACTTCCAAAAAACACTACAAAGTGAAAAATAACTTTAATTTCGGAAGTCGGTGACGTAAAACGAAAATTCAAAATCAAAGACACCGACTTCCGAAATTAAAGTTATTTTTCACTTTGTAGTGTTTTTTGGAAGTCGGTTGTTTTTTTTTTGTTCTTTTATGTGTAATTTTTTTTGTAGGTATTGTGTGCGTCTTGATTGTGCAGAATAATCAATTTTTCTTTCTTTTATTTTCTTCCTTTACCTTCCTTCAGACTATATTATCCTACCCAACTAACACTTAGGCGTCAATTAGAGCTTGTTTTAGAACTTAACGAGATATAAAGGCGCTACAGCAGCAGCACTTACAACTTTTGGCGACAAAAGAGCGTAGACAAGCAAAATATTTCACTTAGAGCTATATCACAGAGTTACAAGGGCGATAACAGGGTGAGTGTAAAGATGAAAGACATACAGCAGCAATTTTTAACACTCCATTACGGGCAAAGCATCTTGTGTTATGGGTTTAAGTGAATCTTACAACTATAAGATCTAAATGAGAAGCAAGCAAGACTACAACCCCCCCAAAGTTCTATGTAGGGCTTCCAATACCGGGATCTCGGACAATTTTTGACATATTTCAATACCGGTATTCAAATGTTCAATATCGGTATTGGTGATTTTATTTTATTATCAGGAGACACGAGGATGAAACACACATTATATTACTTCCAACCAATTTTTTATCGAGTAGGTAAGTTTTAAAAACTGCGTATTTTAATTATATCGTGGTTTATTTAGATTTAGACAGTTAATTTCTACTTGCGCTACTAGGCAGAAATAGAAGCTAAAACTCAAAGGGAAGTTAAAACCCAAGCTTCTTCCAGCACTGATAAGAGTTGAAATGGGCACTTATGATAGTACTAGAGGCGGCCGAGATATGTATATTGACATGGCATATAATTATTTACTTAGCATTTCGAATCGTAGAGTCAGAGAGAACGTTTTCCTCTGTTAGGTACATATTTGTGCAACCGTTTAAAAAGCTCGCTCTCAGATTATATAGTATAGTTAAGTAGATGTTCTTTCCTTCCTACGAACTCATTTTCAGGAAGAAAGAGCCGAAATAATTATGAATTTGTGACTGATTTATTTGATTTCAGTTTAAAAAAATATTATATTATTGTTTAATTGTTAATTTTAAAAAGATAATATGCATGATAGAATAGAATAGTTTATTGTCACAAGAAAAATACATTAGTATACACTGATTAAAAAGATGCTAGCTACGCTGCAGAAGTCTGTATACAGATATTGTGAGCCCTGCCTCTCAAACTAGGATAACCTGTATCTTAAGAGACAGTGTTCAGCTGTGGTGTTACTTAAAATTAGGGATTATACAACTGCGGACTGTGCCAACCTATAGTTAGTGTTAACAGTCAAGATTTACTTTATACATATATTAAGAAAAAGGAAAATAATAAAGAATAACAACTTAATACCTATGTAAAATGATTGGGTGAATGTGTGTGGGGATGTGTTTATGATGTGTGTATATGTGGTGAGTTTTTGTGTGAGAGTAGTGAGTGTGAGGTGATATGTAAAGAAAAAAATTAAAGTGCAAAAATAAAGCAATACTAGGCAATGTATTTGAGTAGTGATTCAGTTTGTGTATAGTCCTGTTGAAGTAGCCATTCCATCACCTTAGCTTTTAATTGGAATTTGTTGCAGTCGAGTATATTCAGTTCTTTATGAATTTTCTTGTAGATTAGTGTACTCAATGTGAAGTATTGGTGTTGGGCAAAAGCGGTTTTGTGTCGTGTACCTGGTGGAATATTGGTTCGTTTGGTGGGGTCAGACGGTGGAACGCTAGAGTGTCTTTTGAGAACAGATTGTACCACGAAGAGTTGACGAACTGTTAGTACCTTACAATCTGAGTAGAGCTGGGTTGTTGGAAAGCGATAAGGTTTCCGTAGCATCACTTTCAGTATTGCTCTCTGGGCTCTCTCCACTTTGAGAAAAATAGTTTTAGCTGCACCGCCCAATACATTGATGCAATACCCAAGAACGGACTGACACACAGCATAGAATACCATTTTTAGAGTATCAGGGTTTGCAGAAACTCTGAGTGACTTAAAGATATATATAAGTCTCAGCGTTCTCGAGGTTAGTGCATCAATGTGTTTATTCCAGCGTAAACCGGCATCTATTTGAATACCAAGATATTTGACGTGATCGGTACGCGTAAGTGTTGGACACTGGCATGAAGATGACAGTTGTGAGCAAGTGTGCGCTATTATCGTAAAGGTGTGGTCTGGTGCGGTGCTCTGACGGATAGCGAATGGAATGTATGATGTCTTGTTACAGTTGAGGGTAAGCAGGTTTAAGTTAAGCCATTTTATTATTTCACGTAGTGCCAATTCCGCGCTACTTTTAACACTATCCCATGTTGGCCCCTCAACTATAACCACGGTGTCATCGGCATATACAAAGATTGTCGAGTTGGGGAGGGACATTCTGTACAATTCATTCACATATATTTGAAACAAAATAGGACCCAAAATGCTACCTTGGGGCACTCCGTAGGACAAGGTTTCTTCATCACTGAGGTGATTATCAATTTTAGTTCTTTGGCTACGGTTATTCAGATAATCTTTGAAGATTTCCAGTACTATACCCCTAACACCAAGCAGCTCCAGTTTGGCAATAAGTATGGGAACAGAGACTGTGTCGAATGCCTTCGAAAGATCCAGAAATATTCCGAGACATTTAGTTTTCCTGTCGAGATTCCCAGCAACCAACTGTGTCAAATCAAGCACTGCATCTTCAGTCGAGACACCGGAACGAAAACCATACTGGTTATCAGCTATTATGTTGTACCTATCCAAGAAGTTTTTAAGCCGGTTGCAGAGAATCCTTTCCAGAACCTTGGACAGAGCACTCAAAACCGAAATAGGTCTACAGTTGTTGACACAGCCCCTGCTCCCACTCTTGTGGATTGGGTGCACAATTGCTTTTTTATAGATATTACTTCATAGCTCAAGAAAGCATGTTCCACTCAGTAGTAACTTTAGTAAGTCAGGAAGAAAGAGCCTTAAAAGCACCATGAACAATTTTGACTGATATTTATGTGATTTTAGTAAAAAATATATTATGTTGATTTTAAAGAGATTTATTTTATAAAACATAAAGATAAATAGATCGCATCTTATCTTCTTTTCGTGTGGTTAGTGACTAACGACAATAGATCGCTAAATTCTAATTACTTAGAAAGGTCCTGATTATTCAAATTTAAACGTTACCTATATTTTTTCTAAGTACTTTTCTAATACTATGTGTCAGGTTATTTTGTTAAGAGATACTGTTTGCAACTTAAAGTTATCTAAAAAAGTGATTTTTATATTTAAAAAACATTGTTTTATTATTTTGTAGTGAATCTTATTCGTTGAAGACTAAAAAAATAAAATAAATAAAAAATTGAGTCCAATACCGGGATCCCGGGATCCCAGGATCCCGGTATCACTCATTCCCATTCCTACTTTTCCTATTTTCTTTCGTTTCGTCCTCCTTCCACTCGGTAGAATAGATTCATTTGCTACCTTCATATTTTTTAACAACTCCTATCAATAATTTTGAGAGCTTCCGCAGAGTACCATTTTAGGACCAAGAGGTAGCGAAGTGAGTGACATGTTCTTGTGGCGACTGATGCTTTCTGACGAGAAAGGCGTTTAGGTTCCAAGTAGATCGACTAAGACAATAGGAGAACGTATAGATAGCTACTACAAACACCATTCAGTTTGCCAATCATGGAGGTCGGACAACATCTTCTAAATTAATTAGTACAGAGTCAGCAGCATTTGAAGACATCCCAACATTTTCCCGTCGGTCGGTCATTGCATCTCGCGATCCCGGGCCCATCTAATCTAGCTGTGTCAGCTATTACGAAACGAAACTATGTAATCGCATTCGCATGTGTGGCCAATTGGCCATTCACAATTCATATGTATTTACTTTCTACTTTAACGAAAAACAATGTATTTCCCCAACCAAAAAGGATACTGTTGAGTGTTGGGCGCCAAGATCTGTAAAATGTTTCATATTTTTAGTATGGTTAGTAACGCCATCTAAATTTTATGACACCAACTATTTGAAACAATGACATCTATTATTTTCGTTTGAAAACTTCTCATAACTAGTGCTGCTGTCTAGCTTTGAAAATATAATTTAATTTGTGTAAAAAAATTGGTTTATATATTAGTTAGAAAAAAACTACATAAATAATAACATATCAGTGTTATAAAATTTACACCTAATCAACAAACATTGTTTTTTTATTGATAATTAATTAAATTATACAGACAGAGAGCAAACACAATACCACATTATTTTTCGTGTATGGCAACAAAACTTGTTTTCGCGAGAAAACTTGTGATAGCATCGTGAATTTTATTTTGATTACAAAATTGGCATGAAACTCTATAACAAGCCGAAAAATAGTGAATCGTCATTGCTTAGTTATTGTGTTTAATGTGGTGTATTAAATATCCGCCTTCCAAGTGGAGCTGCTAAAGAAATTGCTTGCCATGGCGGGCCCGTCCGACGGTGATCCCGACGGATGGGTCGAGTTCTGCGAGCGTCAGGCCAAAGCCGCCGCTCAGGACTTCGCCAAGGCTTGCCTACAGTACGTACAGACGGGTGCCAATGACCCCACGACCCGGCCGCAACCTTCACACAAGGACCTGCTGAAGAAATTCGTTGAATGTTTTTCGGAACAATTCGAGTATGAAATCGGGAAGCTAAAAGCTCTGCACAAGCTTCCTAATGGCACGCACACGGGACACGATGAGAGTGACTACTCAGAGGACACGGACTCTCCAAAAACGCAGCACAAACCATTTTTCCGAAGGTTATCTTTCAAGGGTCTGAGACGCGGAAAGGGGTTATTCCACAAGCAACATTCGGACGAGGTGGAGCTCTCATCAAATCTTAACAAACACAACAAGACTAAATTAGCTAAGATAGTTGTAGAGTGTAGGAAGGAAGGGTTGGTAAATTATTTAACTCCTGAGAGCTTGGAGCAGCCCGGAGGCCCACAGAAGTGGGAGAGATGCAGGCTAGCGTTAGTGAAGACTGTCGGGGGATACATGCTGGAGTTCTACTCTCCTCCGAAGGCGCAGAAACCTCGCAGTGGAGTGTTCTGTTTTCTCATATCAGAGGCTAGGGAAACTACTGCATTGGAGATGCCTGACCATGAAAATACTTTTGTATTGAAGGTAATTGTTTTGATTATTTCAAATAATTTTATCCAGTCATAATAAATGGTTTCCAGTTTGAATTCAACAAGTGTGAGAAAGACGCTTTCATTCAAAAGAACATTATTGAGAATCAGAATTAAAATCAAATTCATTTTACAATGATTCATAATAAAATTATTAATAATTTGTCAGAAACCAGTTCATGGTTTCTGACAAATTATTAATAATTAGTTTTTTTTTCCTGTTATATGTTTTCTTAATAAATTATTTGTAATAGTTCTAGTTTTTCCTGTGAGAGTCATAGTTATAGATAGCCACATCATAGGAATTTGTGTTGAAATAGGAATTAATGTGCTAATGGTATCACTCATAAAAACTAATAAGAATTGTCATGTCAGCTGTATGGCTATATATATCACAATATCCAATTATTTTTTTTGGATTGGGTTCTTCCATATTAAATTATAACAAATTAATGGGTGGCTTTAAAACCTACCTGTTGATTTTAGATTGCACTATTAGCTGGTAATATTGTTAGGATAGTAATAATCTTTTTAATACTAATTTGTTATACTTATAACTCTGTGGCCCTAGTGAAAAAGGGGTTAAGTAATCGGACTTATACCCCTTTTCACTAGGGCCACAGAACTAATTGTATTTTATTTTTTTAAATTACATCCTATTGACATTGTGAGATTCAATCAATTTTCTTTCAAGCTTGGCGACTGATAAAACAAAATCTTTTCTTTTCCTACTTTATTGTAGTTAAATATTTAAACAATGAAAGGAAAGAGAACATGGGAATGTATTTTTTCAGTCATCCCTCATACCATCATAATGGCTCCCTAAAAAACTCCCATTTTTTTTTTAAATCTTCGTGTTTAACTGTCGGTAATGGGACACAATAGAATTTTTATTCTTATCGACTTCTAAAGGCAAATCAACAATTGAATGGTGAGCTTTGTCACAATACTGACTCTATCGCTCCAGCATAGCCAAATTTTGAATAAAGAATTTAGAGCCCTGTAAAAAAATAACCCCATTCCCATTACAGGCAGACAACAACATGGAATACGTAATAGAGGCAGCAGATGTAGACGACATGAAGTCCTGGCTAGCGACAATCAAGTATTGCATGCGTTCGCCGCCGACGACGCAGCCGCCTCCAGACGCACTTCCTGGCATGCCTGAGCCAGCGCCGCCTGACCTGCCCCCGAGGCGAGACTTGCCTGCCAGTTCCAGCAATGTTGACTTAGCTACTGATACTCCTGAAGAGGCTGAATTAGGTAAGTTTCGTTTTTTGGGTTGCCTTGTCTATGGTGCGCCGCCCGACCTGCCCCCAGATGGATGGACAGATGGACAGCCAGTACCAGCAATGTTTACTTAGCTGTAACTGGTACCCCTGAAGAGGCTCAATTAGGTATGTTTCACTTTTTTAACTGGCTTAATTGGGTTGCCTTGTCTATGGAATGCCGCCCGGCCTGCCCCCAGATAGATTTGCTGGCCAGTATCAGCAATGTTCACTTAGCTACTGATACTCCTGAAGCCGCTGATTTAGGAAAGTCTAGCTTTTTGGTTTGCTTTGTCTATGGTGCTCCCCCCAACCTGCCCCCAAAGGGGGACTTGCCAGCCAGTACCAGCAATGTTGACTTAGCTACTGATACTCTTTAAGAGGCTGAATTAGGTAAGACCAGCTTTTTTGTTGTCTGTGGCAAGGGTGATGTTACCAACAATTGTTGAAATTTGATTAAAAGCTCCTACAACAATAGCTAGTAAAAACTTTTTACAAAAAATACAACCAACTTCCAAACTACAAAATGAAAAATAACTTTAATTTTGGAAGTCAGTGTCTTTGGATCAGTATTTTAGTTTTTTGCCGACTGTTGTATTTTTTGTAAAAAATATTTTTTTTTCACTTTTTAGTTAGTTGGTTTGTAATTTATCTAAGTTACAATAACCTAATGTCAACTGCTCATCACCTTTTACAAAATATTGCTTTTCCCGATGCAGGGACTTTAATTGTTGAGGAGTTCTCCAGGTACTTCACCATCAGCTCCACTGCACCATATGAATTGTGATGAGCGAGCATCATTTGCTTACCAACCATATTAAAGTAATTGAATCGCAACCCGTGAAATACATTTATTTATTTTTTATTTATTTCCAACATATTATTTGTAGTTTCGGTGGCCATCTGTGTCCTTCATCATCAGTTCCACTTTACAAAAGGTGCTTTCCGAGAGCAGATGCACGAGTTACTATAAAAAATACCCAAATCGCTATAGGTGTGCCGGTGTGCATATTTGAAGAGTTCCCTCGATTTCTCCAAAATCCCATCATCAGATCGTGACCAAATGACAATGGCAATACATCTATTGAGCTGTATCTGGCATCTGGACATTTCTGGATTATTGCAAATATCTTGTTTACTGTTTTAAATATAAGTATCCCCTAGATCCGGGGCATTTATACCTACAAGTTTTAACTTATTGTTGCTGTCAGGGATGTAACGGATATCCGTATCCGCATCCGCAACTGCGGAGCATCCGCATAAATTTTGATATCCGCAAAACATCCGCATC
Source organism: Agrochola lychnidis (assembly GCA_963680765.1). NCBI lineage: Eukaryota > Metazoa > Arthropoda > Insecta > Lepidoptera > Noctuidae > Agrochola > Agrochola lychnidis. The sequence continues at coordinate 5,944,877 of OY796868.1, read as the reverse complement.
CTCAAGTTTTGATTTTAAAAGCTCCGCATCCTCATAATTTCTATGGGGATGTGACCCTACGTTGTTCGCACAAATAGTAAATTTTAAAAACTCGCGCCATGCTAAATGGGCAAGCCGATAAGTGAGTTACGCGTTCCTATTGGCTGAATTCGCAATGTCCTTGTCCTATGACAGACGATCGGCCGCACGTGGCAGTGGTGGCACGACTGTGGTTCCACATTCCACAATTTGAGTTACTGGGTGCCGGGTAGCGTGTTATTGTGTACTTTTTGTTTGCTCGTAGAATTGAAGTTTTTTGCAGGCGAATTACGCTACGGTAACCTACCAAATGATTATCTACAACCTATAATACAAATACTATAAAAAACAAGGGCTGTTTTTTGTGCGACATCCGCATCCGCACCCTCATCCGCATCCTCATTACGGAATTTTCCGATATCCGTATCCTCATCCGCATCCTCAAACCCGATTATCTCGAAATCCTCATCCGCATCCTCATCCGTTATATGACATCCGTTACAACCCTGGTTGCTGTTGCTCTGTTGGCAATTGTTACAGCATGTTCATGAATTACATGTTGTTGGCTTTAAAACATCCCATGTTTACCGGCGCCCCGGGCGAGATTTCTGTGGCGCCCCTCACTACTCTTGGAGAGTAGAGGGGCGTAAATTTTAGCTTTTGTTCTAGTTTGAGGAATAGGAAAATGCAGGATGCTAAAAAGAGCGAAGTGAGCTCAAAAATTTCAGCACCCCGCCACGGAAAACTTAGGATTTCTTTTATGCAGAAAAGTATAAAATTCACATCAAGCTACTCTTTGACTGTTTTCGTTGCGGGCGTGCACAATTTTTTTTTTTAGTTGTAGCAGTATTTAGATAGGGCATCTCGTAGTTGACCTCAGAGATCATGACTACTTAACCGGGCTTTCCTGTGGGTGCCTTAAGCTACTACACTTAAAACCTCCAGCCAGGGGTTATTCAACTATGCTAATTAAAACTAGGTGAACGCTCGCTAAGGGCACCCCTTGTGGGGTACGAACCTCGGCTTAGGGCGTCAACCGGAGGGAGGACATCAAGGATGGGACGGGCTGGATCAAAGTTTTGATCATGATTATTAGTCGGGGAATTTAAAGCTACGTGCTCAGCTGCAACAACTGCTGGCACCTCGTTATCGAGCAAGGGTCGGGAGGGAGTATTTACTCGGGGACGCGGTCACAATCGCAAAGGACCTCGGCGGCGAGGTCGGAATGACGCGTTTGTTTTTGTACACTGTGCTGGTTTCCCTACTGCTCCTGGAGGAGGGTAATGGGGTCGTCAGGGTCGGTAAGGGGGCGTGTACCGTGACGCCTTTTAAATCGAAGTTATGAGTTAATTACAATACGGCCGATATAACTTGACAGATCTGAACATAGGCTCTGCGAACTATCGCGCATGTTCTCTCACTCACACTCGCCTCACGTCACCATTGGGTTTCTAAAAAAAATTTACTGCGTAGCTTTCTGCGCGAAGTTCGGAACTGCCAATAATACTACTGAACAAAAATCAGCTGACCGCCACACAAATACACAGTTGAACAAGTGATGAGTAAACCACTGACTGCATTTATTTACACTGTCGGTCAGGAGACAATCACGGTTTCGACTCATCATAGTTCTATTCATTCATGCACGATGGCTGGGGTCATCTCGCCGTATGCGATCAGTCTATTGTCTACTACAGCGCGTGATACTAAAGTTTACGTTTTGTTATTTTAATGTGTCGCACAGTGCGAACTGAGGAGTAAGAAGGTCGGTCTCCTGAACGGAAAAATAACTAGTAACTGGTCTAAAAGTTTTCGTAGCAATGCTAAGTACGTAAACTTTGTTATTTTTTCATTGTACGAATGATTATGGGATAGTGATTCTTGGACTACGTTACGCTTCCCTTGTTCTTGAATGTCAGGGGGCCTACCACCAGCTCAAAAGCAGTATTATTAATATTACTTCAGTGGGAGGAGATGGAGCTATACGTCCTGTAGAGCTTCATCTCTTTCCCACACTGAAGTAATATTAAAATAATATTGCTTTATGAGCTTGTGACCTCTTCCTATCTCGACTCTTTTTTTAAAGTGTAAACTTCTTTAGGCGCGTTGAGCATTTTTGAGATAGGAAAAAGCAATTGAACTCGCGACACCGTTACCGACACCTTATTTTTGTAAACGCGATCGTGCTCTTTATTTATATTACGTCACGGACCAATGTTCTATACAAGTATTTTTCTTACATCAAGGCGATCTTGTTCAAGTTTTCAAATCTTTTTTTTTTTTTGCCTGAATCGTTTAATCATCCATTTTCTGTCTGCCAGCTAAACATAGTTCGATCCAAAACCTTAAAAAAACAGTTATTTGTACCGATTTTTCTGTGACAGTGTTTTATTTTTAAACAGGTCACTAACAAATGACTACTGCCACTAGTTTCTCGACATTCAACCACCATTTATTTCTGGTCCAGATCTAACTGTCCCGAAACCCTCGAGAGCCTCAAAAAACGTTTAAAATTCAACAATTTCTACTTCAACCAGGTTCAATAGCCGAAGAAGTATGTGAGTCATCCTCCCGGGTCTCGCTCGCCGAGTGGCCGTGGTTCCACGGTACTTTGGCCCGGGCGGCAGCGGCAGCATGCGTGCTGGCGGGCGGCGCGTCCGGACATGGATGCTACCTCGTGCGACAGAGTGAGACAAGACGCGGGGAGTATGTGCTGACATTTAACTTCCAGGTTAGTCAATTTGTTAACTTTTTAGTGTTTTACTTGGACCCTGACTCAGAAAACTAAGGACCCTCCTTGGTTCCAAATGTTAATAGATGTCGTAAATTGGAATTTGAATACATCTTCCTTCTGTCTGTCTGTCTGTACTTTATATTAATAGATATAGTAGACCTTGTTATTGCTCTACTTTCTCAGAAAATATAAACTTCACTACTATCTAACTGTGACATAGACAAATAGACCTTGTTGGTTTATGACGTGCAAGTGACATTTAACAAGTGATAAAACAAATTCCGAGGTCGGCTATACTATATTTGAATTTTGACTTACCAAAAATAATACAAGACCTTAACTCCCAAGGTTTTCCTTGCCACCTTCAAACCCAACGCCTTAATTATTTCTTAAATTCTATTAACTTCGCTATGAGTAATTTATTTGAATGCCAAGTTTAATCCTAACGATATTCCCCAGGGTCGCGCCAAGCACCTCCGCATGACCCTAAGCGAGACCGGCCAGTGTCGGGTGCAGCACCTCTGGTTCCCGAACGTCCACGACATGCTCGAACACTTCCGAGCGAACCCGATCCCGCTCGAGTCGGGCGGCGCTGCTGACGTCACGCTGACAGAGTATGTCGTCTGCCAGGAAGGGAACAGACAACAAGTGAGCATCGCACAAATGGTTTCTTAGCTATCTGAAGGATTGATAAGGCTACCATACATGGATAGGTGAAAATGCGTCAATTTGGCCTGGGATTCTAACGTTTAAACAGAGTGACGATAACATAGTTTATGACACTCGCTTTCTACGAAACGTTTTTATATTTCCAAAAAAAAAGGTCTTGACAGACCAACAGACAGACAACGAAGTGATCCTATAGCCTTATGAAAACGGAACCCTTAATAGTAAAAGGGTTTTGTTTTTTTTTTTCTTTTGATATAGGGAACCAGCGCCGGATCTAGATTTTTTTTTGAGGCAGGGCAAAAACTGCCGTCTGCCGCCGCCTGCCAATCTTTTATTGGGAGGCGCTAAAATAAAATTTTCTCAAAATTAAAATTTTTGCAGCAACATATCAAATTGTATCGATCGATAATGCGCCAATTCAACAGGGGCGCCAAAACTGTTGTAAAAAAGAAAAAAATATAAAAAGATTGTAAATGTGCTGCGCTTCTCATTTATTGCAAAGTTGCTGTGTGCTGCACTTATCTGCTACGCTTGAATTTGTCGCCCCCTGAAGTCGTCGCCCGGGGCAGGGGCCCGGCTTGCCCCCCCCCAGATCCGGGGCTGTAGGGAACCCTAAAAACATCTCAATAATAAACAGTGTTGCCTCTGTTGCTGTGGTTGTTATCTAACGTTAAAAAATTGAATGAAACTCTGTCACAATCGTAAATGAATAAGGTGCTTCGTTGGGACAACTACATTTTTACTTAGATAAGCAGACTTGGGCCCCCCCTATGATCTCCTGAAACTAAACCTGATCATGTATGGTAGCCTTTATGGTTCTCGATTGTTTGGTTATTCTGCCTGTTTTTATCTGTATCAGTAATATATTTTATACCAGTGAATAGAGCTATTTATCATGACTTGAATAGTACAAATTCTTAAATGTTGGCTCAGTCTGTGAACGTTAAACCGATGAATGCCGAGACGTGCAATGTTGTTTGTAAACAATCGAGAATCATTACAAAACCAATTCATTGATCTTCACTTGATTATAGAAGTTGATCACAAACAAACGCACTTTTGATGACACACTATAATACCCGGCCGTACATATGGCACATCGTAAAGGGGAATGCTATGAGGTACCCCGCAAAAATCCTTTCGTTTTTGCAATTTGCCGTTCAGTGTCCGCTTGTATGTTGATCAACATTATGATTCGCAACTGTAACAAATATGTATTTCCAGACCTCGAAGTTACAATTGGCCTCAAATGTCATAATTTCATGAATTAGTCATTCACTAGGCTACAGAGTTGTATTGAAAGAAAAGAAAAGAAAGAAAGAAAGAAAATTCGTTTATTTGCGGTAAACATGACCCAAAGAAAGATAAAAAAAAACACGTAAATAACAAATTGGGGGAAATATGCGTCACATCCACACAAAACGGCCATCGCTCAGCATAACGCTGCGACCCCATGCGAGAGAGCCCCAGCGCTGGTTTTTAGCGACAGCCGGCGCTAACGTGATGACGTCAACCGGTGCAGTATATAGTGAAATAACAAATCAGAAATAAAATAAATACAATACTTAATCCTAAATTTTGTGGTGTAATTGATGATTTTAACGATTATAGTTGTATAAATTAATATGTTCTACAGTCGGGAATCATGTTCTGATCAACATACACCCTGAGGCACTTTGTATACGCCACGGTGTCTTTACGGTACGGCGTATAAACCGCGCCGTAGAAAAAACGTGTCTGTCAACAATTTTCCTTAGCAATCTGTACACACGGCTACACATCAAGCTATAAAAAACCAGTTTATGTTGATCTCGTATTGCATAGGATTTCCGTACAATGCGAGGTCAGTTTATACTGGAACTGTATAGCTTGATGTGTAGCCGTGTGTACAACTGACGACCGTGCCTATACACGGCGATTAAACCGTAGTTTTTCACGGCAAGAAAATCGTGTATACAAAGGGACTTATGACCTGCAAATTGCAAAAATTAAATAGAAAATTAGCATTCCACGGGCTTTCCTGGCGCTTTTGCTTTAAGAAAAAATTTGGCTATGTAGAGCGTTGTCTCTGTCACTCCTGCCAGAGTGACACTCTCTTTCTAAACCTCGATGTGTCATATTTACGGTATAGTATTTTTATCTCACGAAGCGACGCCCGCTTTACTTGTGGTAACCAAGTGTACAAACACGCTGTAAATGTGTGCGTGAAGATGAGTAGCGTCGGCACATAACACATCCACACGCACACAGACACTTCCGACTTCGCCATTGTCTCAGACGGTACCGAGAGCTCATGCGTTTACACACACATTCACAGCGTGTTTGTACACTTGGTAACTACAAGTAAAACGCGCGTCGCTTCGTGGGATAAAGATACCGTAGTTCAGTTATAATAATGAGGCATATTGACCCACCGAACCTTATTGCTACAAGCTTTAAAATCAGACAAAGAATATTAAGGTTCACAAGCTAATTATAATGTAATTATAATTGGTAATAATTAAACTTAAATCAACAGGCCTTAAGACTCAATGGATCTGAGATTTGTTTTAAAATATGTGCTAAGTCTTTAAGGTCTAAAATGCGTTGATTTAAGAAACTTTTGAGGCTCAATACTGCTCCATGCCATTATTGTTTCAAGGAGAAGCTTTATGGCGATATTACCCAACACTGTGGGTATTTCATTATACACACCATGCTACTTTCAAAGCATGAGTTATATTTATGCATAGAAATGTTTTATTTTATTTTATGTTTCGCCTTCTAGTAGCGTTTGTTCATATTTTGTTGCTATTGATGTTGTTAGTATGTAGCTTGTAGTTATATTTGCTCAGCATTGTTTGTTCTCTTACTCATTTATGGCCCACGACTTACTAAGATGGCCCATTGTAGCCTAAATAAAAACTCCAAATATATAGTCTACATTTTTAACCGACTTCAAAAAAACACTTTAAAAGTTAGAAATTAAGGTCCATTTTTAAATGAAAACCATCATAAGACGTGGGCTGGTAAGTGAATCACTTGTACGCATTAGAAAACAATATTAAAATAGAACTTAATCTATTAAAACAGTTCGCCAATCTTTGCCAATAAACCCATGGTGACCATGCTTTAATTTAAGATAGCTACGTCTTATAGCTTTAAAAAAGTAGCCCTTATGTACTAGAACCTAAAAATGGTTTTTGAATATGATTATTACGAACAATATTACGATTAAGTTTAGTTAATCTTGTACCCACGATTCCTGTACGCGCATTTTATTTATTGATGGCAATAAAATGTAAATTTATTTATACGTCATATTTAAAATAAATAAAATTAAGTTAATAATAATAGGTGTATACTTAAGTGCCTATATAGATATAGGTGTAAAGGAATCACAATGCTCTATTGAATAATCGCATTTAAACTTAGTACGTATTGTATGTGTAGTAGGGCGCAAGTTCGTTTGCATTTTCATTGATTTTATTATGAAACTAACATTATATGCCAGTTAATCTTAAATTATCTAATAGTAGTATACCCGAATTAGTTGGGTTTGCAAAGGAATAGTTTGGTTCTAGTGAGCAAAGAAAACAAAAATAGATCTGACACATCTATTTATATTTTTAATGCTACTAAGTACTATATTTTGTGGCTTGAGAAATGTCGCATTGCCCTTATGACCTGCCAGTAATTTTAACTTATTACAAAATAATAGTAGTAAATGTTCCTAGTATTTTAATAAGATATTTATAAAATACCTATTAAAAATTGCACTTGAAAGCAGACTAAGTTTCTTTGGGAGATATTTACTGAAAAAAAAAAAACAAATTAGGACCCAATTATTCCTTAATTGTTGTAGAATTTATTTATCGTCATAACTCAAGTTTGATCAAATGGACTGTTAATATAATGTACTAACAATGGAACTTAGAATATAATTATATTGTTTATAATTTGTACAAAATCATGTTCTTCCGAGCTTTAATTTTAATTTCTTGGTTGTAAATTTTTATCATTAAACTTTATTCTATGGAATGGCTTTGTTTTTTATTTTGCTGTGTTTTTTCTTCGTTTTTTTTTTTGTCTGTGTGTTGTGTTGCAAGCATACTCATTATTGGTAAGTTTTTATTACAATATTTATGCTTTTATATATAGCTTGTAATTGTATTCGTTGGCCGCGTAGCTATTGATGTAAATATAATTGACCCGCATAGAAACGTTGTGCTTTGAAACTAATAAACTGGCTAATAAAGAAACTATTTACGTGTCCAAACACATTATACTACGATTTTCAGGTCCATTATCCTACTTTTCAATCTTGAATAATTGTACAAAAAAATCCATGAGAAATATTCTAAAAAACATTTCCAATACTTATTGGGTACTATAATCTCCAGTTGGACGTGACCCACGGCAGTGACGTGCGCATGCGGCGGGCGGAGCTCGAAGCCCTGCTGGTCGCTAGCGGCGCCCACCACGACATTCGCGCCGTGGACAACCAATACACCTTCGTGTAACAATCACTGTACTGTGGAGCTACTGAGCGCGGAGTGCTAAGTGTCATCAACAGAGCACTCTGCTGTAACGAATACGGTACTGTACCTATTACTCTTGTGTGAAGTGTGTTTTTAGCAGTGTCTTTTTGGTAAACAAATATGGCGTTACTGTGTTCTTTTTTTAACATTATCTCGCCATCTTTCTATACTGGCACTTACGGGTAACGCATATCTAACCAATTTGAAAACAAAATCCCGTGCACTTGACCCCTTTTTTTCTTAGGTAAGCGATACTATAGCGGTCGAGCGCTGCAAGCAAGAATAGTCCTTATAGTGTACGTATTCCATATCCTATATGATTATTATAAAGATCAAGGCATTCATAACTACCTTAAAAGTGTCTGATTGATGCCAAAGCCCCTGATTTTTGCGTAATGTTTGTTTACCAAAAAGCCATGTAAGAAAAAACACACTGTAGGTTTAGCCAATTTTTGTATGTGTCTGACACAAGTCAATGTATATCAGTTACAGTAAATTTTAGGTACAGTGGATCGAGACTGATGGGTTTAGATTGACGATTTGTTACGACGGAGTAAGGTACTCATATTTGTCAGCAATTTTTAGACGTTTGTCGAAGTGTGATGCTGACAAGTGTGATTGGTCTCTAAAGCCTCGTTTACACGTCTACGGTAATATAATTTAGTGATTCGAACGGTGTAAACTGATCCGCAACTGTGTATGCTGACAAACTGTACCCTAATTGCGTAATACAACACAATCACAATCTGTTTCGATTTGAAACAAATTGAATTGGAAAAAAATATATCTGCTCAACAACGTAAATAACGCAATGAATGTTGTTGAACAGTTAAAATGAAACAGATTAGGCAAAATTGTTTACGAAAATAAGTTACGCAATTAGGATACTGGTCAGTAGTTTAATCGGTCCTCGTCACTAAATTAAGTAATTGGACTAGAGACTTTCTCAACTAAATACTGGAGACGTGTAAATATGCCATAGAAATCTCTTGCTCTGTTAGAAAGTGTAGATAAGTATGTGTATTTATATCTAGCACACTTAATTCTACCTAGTATTTGTACCTAATTAATGTCTTCATAAGCACAAAGTGAAATCGGGTAGTTAGAATGTATAAAATTAATGCTGGATGAGTTTACTCCACAGTATGAGTATAGGAAAATAATATTTAATATAATTATTGTACTGCTGTAGGCCAATTAGTTTGATTTTCAGGTGCGAATCTGATGTAGTTTAAGGACTGCAAATATAATTTGTGTAACATAACTTTGCAGTCCATTGCAAAATATAGCTCATTTGTTATACTTAGGCCGACACTTCTAGAATCAGCTAATTCAGGCCATATTTTATTTTTTATTTATTGCCCAGTTCCTATATAAAAATAAAAAATATATTGTTCTCTGAAGTGTCCAACTGCTAACATAAAACTATGCCTTGAAAACTATACGCTTCAATATTTGCAAACACACGACGACGCCTATACTCCGTTTGAAATAAGATTAGACATTTAACTAAACCTTTTTTACAGTCCGTTCAACCGATTTTGACTTCTATTGCGTTGGTGGCATGACTAATGGCAGCTGCAGTAAACAGTTGGTTTGTAACCACTTTTTTTGCTTTTAATGCCATCCTTATGCCTACGGTATAGAAGTCAAAATCGGTTGAACAGACTGTAAAAAAGGTTTGTTTAAATGTCTAATCTTATTTCAAACGGAGTATAGTTTTAACTATAGTCCGCGCGGAACTAGTTGGGCGCGCCTTAGGTATGTGAGCGGTGGGTAGAGATGTTATATTAGGGTAATTTTTAGGTAATCCTATTATTGAATATATTAGTTAACGCATATTAGGATACCATACCTATTACTGGGTCATCATCATCTGCCTGGCCTTTTCCCAACTACGTTGGGGTCGGCTTCCAGTCTAACCGGATGCAGCTGAATAAAAGTATTTTACATGGAGCGACTGCCTATCTGACCTCCACAACCTAGTTACTAGGTAACACGATACCCTTTGGTAAGACTGGTTGTCAGACTTTTGGGCTTCTAACTACCCGTAACGACTGTCAAAGATCTACAAATTACAGCCGGGACCAACGGTTTAACGTGCTTTCCGAGGCACGGAGGGGTCTCGGTATGTAAAGATGGTCACCCATCCATGGACCAACCGCGGCAAGCGTAGCTTAACCTGATCGATCGACCCGTGCAGCTATTATTACTTAGCCACAAGCACCATACCTATTACTGGGTATTAGTCAAATATTAGTGAACCGATTCGTTATTAGCTACTCAATCTAATATTGATACCTGCGTAATATTACGCGTCCGAGTCGCTGTGGCCACTACAAATATTATAAACGTATTAGCTAATACTAGACAATGCGACAGAAACCAAATGTTAAAATTCATTGCTTGCTTACTTGGTAACCAACTCGTACAGCTTTAAGGCTCCTGGCCGTGACTTCACTCGACAGAGTTTATGTAGGTAAATTCTTGCGATGCTATGTTTGTGTGCACCGTTCACGCACACACGCCTAAACATCGAGCGTAGTGATCGCTTAAACAGTTTTGATCCTATAGACGGTATTTTGTTAAGTTACGTAGGTACGCTTATGAAATAAGTCTGGAATGTTTGTGTATATTCGTTTAGTATATTCATAACAATTCTGTTTTATATGGAATTTTATACTTTTTGTATGGAAAACATGAAAAATTATTACCTACATGTTGAGTTTTATGGGTTTCATAAAGGGGGTCGAAATTTTCATTATTTTTGCCATAAGACACAATTTTCGAGATATAAGCAAAAGAACAGAAAAAAGATAAAGTACAGTTTTTGCAACTGAATGAGTTATTAATTTAGTGAAAATGAAAAATTCGCTATTGGTGCCGATTCTCTTGTATACCGAACTAAACTTACTAAACTATCACTAAAATTCCTTAATTTTGACTATGAGAATCTCAAAGCTATTCTGCAAAATAAATTCTCTAAATTTAAAAATAATTTTGACACATCTAAATCGAATTTGACAACCGCGACTCCACACGTGATACCTAACCACGTGAATCTTTTTAGAGCCGGAGGCGCGCAGGGGGGGCAGCCTCGACGTGTTTTATATGGATTTTTCACTTTTTGTGTGGAAAATAAGAAAAAATATTACCTACATGTAGAGTGTTAGAGGTTTAAGGGTTCTTTAAAGGGTGTCGAAATTTTCATTATTTTTGCGATTGGACACACCGTTTTCGAGATATAAGCAAAAGAAAAAAAAAATATTCGGTACTGTTTTTTCATCTGAAGTCGAGGTGTTTGTGTGAATTTTAGTTCATGACAACCAATTTTATTCCACATGTTTTTAGTCACGATAAAAAAATAGTCATATTTAGTTAGAAAATCTAAATTTTAGGTTAAAAACGTCAAATTCAGAATAGCAAAATTGCCATTTTCACTAAACTAATATCTCAGTGCCATCTTAGTGCTGTCAAACTAAAATATAGTTAAGTTGTGTCACTTTAGTCTATTTCAGAATGGGAAATCGTCGTTTGACAGGAATAAACTAAATTTTGGTGATTTTTAGTTTAGTTTAGAGGCATTTGTGACAAGAGAATCGGCACCAATCTGAATTTGACTTTTCTCACCTAAAATTTTGATTAGTGCCGATTCTCTTATACACCGAACTAAACTAACTAAACTATCACTAAAATTTCTTACTTTTGACTATGAGAATCTCAAAGCTATTGGTGCCGATTCCCTGGTTCACAAACTAAACTAAATTTAAGTTCAGTGCATCTTTTTCTTACAATTTCATTAAGAAAAGGACAGAAGATAAATTTTAGTTTAGTCCTGTCAAATTAATCACCACCCATACAAGTTTAGATGTGATTAAAAACTTGCCGACTAAAATTACGTCAATTAACGTCAAGCGCTGATTAATTTGACAGGACTAAACTAAAATTTATCTTCTGTCCTTTTCTTAATGAAATAGAAAGAAAAAGATGCACTTAAATTTAGTTTAGTTTGTGAACAAGGGAATCGGCACAATTATGCAAAATAAATTCTCTAAATTTAAGAAAATTTTTGACACATCTAAATCAAATTTGACAATCGCGACTCCACACGTGATACCTAACCATGTGAATCTTTTTAGAGCCGGAGGCGCGCACGCTCGACGTGTTTTATATGGAACTTTTCACTTTTTGTATGGAAAATAAGAAGTGAAAAACGTCAAATTCAGAATAGTAAAGTTGCTTTTTTCACTAAATGAAAATCTCAGTTCCATCTTAGTGCTGTCAAATTAAAATCTAGTTAAGTTGTGTCACTTTAGTCTATTTCAGAATGGGAAATCGATTGCCCATTCTGAAATAGATTAAAGTGACACAACTTAACTATATTTTAGTTTGACAGCACTAAGATGGCACTGAGATATTAGTTTAGTGAAAATGGCAATTTTGCTATTCTGAATTTGACGTTTTTAACCTAAAATTTAGATTTTCTAACTAAATATGACTATTTTTAATCGCGACTAAAAACATGTGGAATAAAATTGGTTGTCATGAACTAAAATTCACACCAACACCTCGACTTCAGATGAAAAAACAGTACTGAATTTTTTTTTCTTTTGCTTATATCTCGAAAACGGTGTGTCCAATCGCAAAAATAATGAAAATTTCGACACCCTTTATAAAACCCTTAAACCCCTAACACTCTACAAGTAGGTAATATTTTTTCTTATTTTCCACACAAAAAGTGAAAAATCCATATAAAACACGTCGAGGCTGCCCCCCCTGCGCGCCTCCGTCTCTAAAAAGATTCACGTGGTTAGGTATCACGTGTGGAGTCGCGGTTGTCAAATTCGATTTAGATGTGTCAAAATTATTTTTAAATTTAGAGAATTTATTTTGCAGAATAGCTTTGAGATTCTCATAGTCAAAAATAAGGAATTTTAGTGATAGTTTAGTTAGTTTAGTTCGGTGTACAAGAGAATCGGCACCCATGTCTAACTAAATATGACTTTTTTTAATCGCGATTAAAAAGGTGCGGAATAAAATTAGTTATCTTGAACTAAAATTCACACCAACACCTCGCTTCAGGTGCAAAAAACAGTACTGTATCTTTTTTTTTCTTTTGCATATATCTCGAAAACGGTGTGTCCAATCGCAAAAATAATGAGAATTTCGATCCCCTTTATAAAACCCTTAAACCCCTGACACTCTACATGTAGGTAATATTTTTTCTTATTTTCCTTACAAAAAGTAAAAATTCTATATAAAATGTCAAGGCTGCCCCCTGTGCGCCTCCAGCTCTAAAAAAAATTCACGGGGTAGGGCAAATAAGTACCACGTAGACTCGCGATTGTCAAATATAATTTTAGTGTGTCAAAATATATTTAAATTTAATTTAGAAAATTTTTGTTGCAGAATAGCTTCAAGATTTTCATAGCCAAAAGTAAGGAATTTTAGTGATAGTTTAGTAAGTTTAGTTCGGTATACAAGAGAATCGGCACCATATTGCCATCTTAGTGCTGTCAAAATAAAATATATTCTATAATTATTTCACGATGGGAAATCATCGTTTGACAGGAATGAACGAAACTTTGGTGATTTTTAGTCTAGTTTTGAGGCATTAATTTGTGACAAGAGAATTGGCACCAGTATCCATAAAGGGATCTGAGACACTTGCGCGAAAGACATTTTCGCGAAAGACACTTGCGCGAACCCACTTGCGCGAAAAAGTTGCGGAAATGAGATTTCTTCATAACATCACGCCATCAATTTCAAAGGGCCCAACACTTTGAAATTGATAGCGTGATGTTATGAAGAAATGTGAAAATTTTCGCAGCCGCCATCTTAGATTTACGTTTTGACATCAAAATCTGCTTTAGAATCCTCAAAAACTATGAAAAAGACACCTATGACGAAAAATCTGAATATTGTCACAGCCGCCATCTTGGATTTATATTTTGACCTCACTATCAGCTTTAGCATCCTCGAAAACTATGAAAACGATACCCATGACGAAATATTTTTAAATGTTCGCAGCCGTCATCTTGGATCTTTATTTTGACTTAAAGTAGTCTTCAGTAGCGTTAAAGAACTTCGTTCCAAAAATGCTTCACTTATTGCTACAACAGCATATCGGCGCGGGCATATCGGTGACGCGAACCCATAACTTTTTCCCCTACCAAAAATCATTCAAAACTATGAAATCTAAAGTCAAAATATAACTAGTGAACCCAGCAGGCAGATGTTGTCCTGCGACAACAGCGCCACGCGGGTCCAACTATAGTTATGAACCATCCAAGTTACACAAAAAGAATTAAAAAAAAAAACATCTAAATCAGTCAAGCCGTTTAGGATAAGAAAAATTACGAACACACGTACACCGGTATTTTATTTATTGCCAGGCATGCAAAATTTTAATGTTCTTCAAAAACAAGCAAAGTACTTTAAAATAAAATGCGGATCAAAATGTGGTAGTCGACGTACAATTTCTGGAATATGTTAACATCGGACACGTACGTGCGTGTGTGCGTGCTGCGACGCAAAGTGATACGTCCTCACGCTGGGAAGGCCCGTTCGCTACTGACGGAATAGATTTTCCGCGATCGTTTATATAGTTCACTTTGCCATTTATTTACGTAATGAAGTAATTGTTTATTTATAAAATAAAATTTAGATTCTATTAAACAATTAACTTAAAATTAATATATAATTTTTAAAATTTCTTAAAAGTGTTTCTAAGTATTAGAAAAAAATATTTATTTGGCTTGAAGTTTTGAGAAAGTTACGTTATTTCAACATTTTTTTTCTGCTATATTTTGTATGAAAGTTGAAAAAAGTGGTTCCCCTATGTACAAGTAGACCATATAATGATGTTGATGATATTTTTTAATTTTCAACATCAAAAGCAGTTTCTTCTAACGAAACGATCAAACGTCAGTCTCGCGTCATTTTTTGGAAAACTTGTTGCGAATTTTAGTGATTTCCCACGAATCCTTAATTTATTTCAAAAATCCCTTTCCCCTATGTACAAGACGAAGAATTGGACTTTTCAAATCACAAATAATTTTGTTTAAATTCTCGTCCCCTTTCTCACAACGAATAAACAAAATTGATCAAAATCAGTGATTTCGTGCGGTGCGGCGGCACGGAGCCTTAATACGAAGCCCGACGTGACCTATAACTATGTCTTTACAATACACACATTACGCACGCACTCTATTCATACAATACAATATTCATCTCGCTCACTCACCCGCCTCGAGTCTAGTCATCTCGCTCACTCACCCGCCTCGAGTCTAGTCATCTCGCTCACTCACCCGCCTCGAGTCTAGTCATCTCGCTCACTCGTCAGGCGCCGAGACATCGGCGAGTGAGTGAGAAAGCCGCGGGCACGGTTGGCAAATGATAATAGCATAGCGAGCGCGGCCGCGTCCCTATTATTTGACTAATACCTGATAACCTATTACTCTATATTCGCATATCCTAATATGAATATACGTGGCTTGTATTATAATACCTGTACCTATTACGAATATATTAGTCACACCTCTAGCGGTGGGACGGAGGGGCGGTGTCATTGTTCAGTACGGCGCCGTACAATGACACCGCCGCTCACATACCTAAGACACGGCCAACTACATAGTTCTGCGCGGACTATAATGCCGATTGGTAATTTAATAGGAACCGGGCGCAGTATATGGCCTGAAAATTCCGCAATTATTTATTTGTGCAATAGGTTTAGTATATTTATTCTAGAATTAATTTATTGTCATAATAAGGCTTAGCCAAATCTATGTTACGTATTTAATGTACTTAAATTAATGTTTTAGATATTAAGTATCAATTTATTGTATTCTTCACTGCCAAACTGCCCCTTAATTAAATAGATAAAATTATTATATTTAAAAATATATATTTAGACAAGAAAAAATATTACTTGCAATGCTTAAGAGGGTCGAAAAACTTGTGCAATTTTTATGAAAATAATTTAATAACTTTTGGAATTAATTGTCATTTCACTTAGCTGGTATTCATAAAATCCGTTCAAAAATTACTGCTAAGTTTTTAAACAGTTTTAGTAAACCTAAGAGGCTTTAATACTAAACCAAGAATTAATACAGGGGCTAGTCTGATTGTAATACTAATAATAATAGGTAGGTGGAATATTATATCGTATTATTTAATGTTCCATACCTTCTACTTGTCAAATTTAGTAACTGATGACTCATTAACACGAAGAGAAGTTCTTTAACCGAGTTTCTTGCCTCAAAATTGGCGATTACAGAAAGAAGATAAAAAAATACTCTTCTTAACAGAGCGTACAATATTTCTATTTTCTTAATGTCCCTCGGCAAACTTCGTGTTTCGTCAGCCGTCGGATTTCTATCAGTTGCCCTTTGCATTTGGTGCAGACCGGACACTCAGTCGACTTGGAAGTATATAGAGTTATTAATACTCTTTTAACTTCATGTAATTTATTTTAAAAATGGAAGGAAAGGTGCTAAAGTCGCAGGCACGACAGATAGGAAAATAGTTTTACAGCTCTATATAGTTCACACGAAAATCAAAACGAAAAAACAATAAAGTACTTAGTTCTGAATTCAAATACACGATAAATCTAATAATTGATGGACATGCAAATTAGCATTCGTTTGTATTCGGAAATGCGATGATTCCCGAGGAACATTAAGAAAATAGAAATACTTTACGATAATCGTCAGACGAAAGGCGAGAATCACCTCGCCTTTTAAAATTCACAGCTTCATTATAAACAAAAACCGTATTTTAAAATATCAAATCACAGTTCTTGTAATACGCCTACGAATAAGTCTCAGTGTGACATTTTTAAGCCCGTATTACAGAACATCACTCAATACTCAAGCATTACTTAAAACTAGATTCAAGGCATTTGATTGGTTGAAACTTGTTTTAAGTAATGCTTGAGTATTGAGTGACGTTCTGTAATACGGGCCTTAGTCGAGTGTTTGTTTCTCGCTCGAGTGTCGAAAAATGTTCATGTGAAACTCGTGAGAACGAGTCTCGGCAATCGAGAAACTCTCCTCGTGTAAATGACCCTTAAAACAATAATTTTGTATCTATATAGTTAGGGACTAAAAGGAAGCATATCGTTTTCCTACTATCCAATGATTATTATTTAAATCTACTTTCTGATACGGTCAGTATCGGAACACTATTAGTCTGTATTGTAATTTATCTAACAGGATAATGTATTTAATGTGTATGAAAAACTATCATAATGAATATACAAATGTACTGAAAAAAATACTAGAACAAATTACTAAGTGTTTACTACAAACATTGCATAGACAATGATTTCTATTATCATAGATACATTGGATGTTACTTGAAAGTGCAATTTGTATATCAATATTTGCGAAATGACGAAATTACCATTTCGATAAATTAAAAAAAAACTCTTTGGTCCTTCACAAAGGAATCAAACAACCGAAGTTTAGAATAAAATTAGTATAAAACAAACATTATTACTTACGTGTAAAATTAAATGTTGTTGGAATTGATAACGATCATTATAAGGTAATTAACTCATTAACAAAATTATATAACATGTTTGTTGGTTCTCGAAAACTGCATCACGCTGAGTAAAATTTATCTTTGAAACAATGTAACTTAGGCGCGGAACATACACAAGTGGCGAGGGGCGCGGGCGTGGCGACGGTGTGGCGCGGGCGTTGCGCCGCCCGTTCTATATTTCATACAAAATGTATAGGAACGACGGCGCGGAACACAAAACGCCCGCCGCATCGTCGCCTCGCCCGCGCCCCGCCTTTTGTGTGTGTTCCGCGCCGCGCCACGTCGTTCCTATACATTTTGTATGAAACATGAAACGAGCGGCACAACGCCCGCGCCTTAGACTTAATTAGGCTTAATTTGTACGTGAAGAAGCCAAGCGAAGTCGTATTGACGATCTGTATGTACTCATCAACAGTTCAACCAGTGTTTACTTAACAACATTCCTTATAAGTTGTATGTAATTTTTTGAGAACGAAATATAGTCAATATATTTTGCAGGTTTTTTTTTATTTGCTACTGTTTCCGCGGCTTTGCTCACGGAACTGAATTTTATTTTGAAATTATATAAGTCAATGGAAATGGTGAAGTCACAGTAAGTTCGGAAGAAATTAATCCATTGGTGGTTTTAGGCAGTTTTTAGGGTTCCGTAGCTAAATGGCAAAAAGGAACCTTTATAATTTTTACCTGTTTGTCTGGCCGTCACAGCCACTTTACTCCGAGACTATTGGCACTATCGATGTTAAATTTTGAAGGAAGTTATACATTATACAATTTGCAAGTATATTTTTATTGCGTATAAAAATAAACTTATAACCTATTAACAGTGTTAATCATCCAGTAACGGAACTATATAAAATTCGGAAAACATCTGCCTCTGGTCTTCTTTTTCTAACTTTAATTGTAGTAACATAAGGCCGTTGGAGCTGCATCTTAGCACTACCTGTAAATAAACAAAAGGAGAATTTACACTTCATCATCATTCATACTTCTCTAAAAGTCGCGTCAGCGTGTGAAAAAACACTTGGATTACCAACTCTCGGCGCTAAGAACTGCGTCGAAAATCCAGTGCGCAAAAAAAAACGCACGTAGATACAAGAGCTTATGAGCAATAATTAGCTAGCTTTTTTCAACAGCAACCGCACGTCAATAACACTTTTACTACGAAAACCGCCTTTACTGCAACGAAATAAAGGCGCTCTGAAAGTCAAATTATTACCATGGACCGATGACTGTACGACTTCAACTTTGAAACAACTAAAGTCCCCGTCACGAGAAGCTATAAATTTTGTAAACACACATTCAGGGGTTTGCAATCTTTGGGTAAAATAAAATAAAAACAGTTTTGTACTATTTTTTAAAGGTATATAATTATATTAACACACACATCTAATTACAAACAAACAATATAACCTAATCCGCAAAAACACCACAAACAAACGGACGCATTCGAAACTCGAAAGACAGCAGAGACAACGTCAGCGTGAACTTCAAAATCGTGGCCCAAATGTTTACGTTCCATGAATCAGATGCGTTCCAGTACCACAAAACCTTAGACGACAGCGCTTTATATCGCTAAAATATAACCCGATCAAGTGAAATTGCTCATTAGTTTCGTATAACACGTACGTTACTTTGACTTCATTGAATTTGGGATTATTTGTTGTTGATTAAATTGTTGCTACGTAACTTGGTAGAAGTTCTTTATTTACAAAAATTATAGCTTCTCGTGACGGGGACTTTAGTCTACTTTTCTCCTTATTTACCAAAGTTATTCAATTTAAGTAGTGGTAAGCCCAGTGGTAACGGCCGCGACTAACGAGTTGTAGGTCGTAGCTTCGAACCCAGACAGGCGCTTTACTTTGTATAAATTATTTCATCACCACTGCTCTCAAAACGGTGAAAGAAAATATCGCGGCATCGTGAGGAAACCGGCATGTCCTAGAACCAAAGACATGTGACATCTACCAACCCGCACTGGACCCGCGTGGTGGATTACGGCCCACTCCCTCTCACGTAGAGGAGGCCTATGTCCCAGCAGTGGGAACATTAAAGGCTGATTATGTTTATTCAATTTAGAGGTACTTAATTTATTTCTAGCGAAAGAAGGAAACTATTATGAACAAACCTTGGTAGAAATCGCCAGTGCCTTCATAATGCTTCGTATGTGATGTAGCTGGTACTTCAGAGTGACGGGTGATTCACAGCTAAAGCTCTGGACCATGTCTGAGGATTTCGGCATGTCAATGCAAGAACGATCCTGCAAGAGAACAATGGTTTTATTTTATTCTGAGCACTCTTTCAGAGCGGTTGTGGTCTTGTCCAGGGGTTGATGTGATTCGTCTCACGATTCCTCGCCATCTACTCCGATTTTTTAAAGAAAATAGAAAGAAAAATAGTTTATTCTGCACAAAATAAACGCACATTACACAAAAAATATATTACATAAATCATAAAATACACATTCACCAAAAGCCTCGTATTCAATATTCGAAAACTAATAAGAAGTTCGACAAATTTTGTCTATTGCTTATGTCAAGGCCAAGATACCAAAGACAATTTACAATTTTGTTTGCAATAACAAATGAAAACAACAAATATTCAAAACATAAACAAAATGTCGATTGCTGAGTGGAATAGTAAAATTTTCTGTAACAAGCAAACAACAAAAACATACAAGGCTCGCCCACTGCGGATTTAATTTGGTCAGTCCATCTCATGGGTGACCGTCCGCGTGGTCTAGTGCCCTCTACCCTGCACGACAAGGCGCTCTATAGAGTCACCCTCACGCCTCGCGACGTGTCCGAATTATTTGAGGATGCGCGTTTGGGCGAGCAAGCTTATTTGATCGATATTTAAGTATCATCGCTCGATGTGTTGTGCTTTGATGATCAGTAAGATCTGTCAGCTTCTTAGATTTATGATGGAAAATATGATGTCGATGGCTGTTGCTTACACATTTACTTGATTTTGTTCGATCACACGCGTCGATCTTTAAAAATCGAGCAAGTCCGTAAGCAAGTCAG
The DNA here is from genome assembly GCA_963680765.1 of Agrochola lychnidis. NCBI lineage: Eukaryota > Metazoa > Arthropoda > Insecta > Lepidoptera > Noctuidae > Agrochola > Agrochola lychnidis. The sequence continues at coordinate 5,924,367 of OY796868.1, read as the reverse complement.
ACCTTTAGTCAAGTCAACATACCTGCATGCCATAAGTAACAATGCTGACATTGGGGTGTTCAGGCGACAGATTAAGCTCAAACACTTCACAGGACCTCTCGATATCCGCCAGTAGGCCTAAGAAAGCGGGGGCCTTTAGCACCAGCTTGGCAACTTCTTCAGCATCCTCATCTCGAAGCTCAAGCACTGAGTCAGCTGTTTGAGTGGATATCTCACAGTCTGTCATCACATTGTGCATTGATTGGGGTTGTAATCTGGAAAAAATCAAGATTTTCAAATTAATTAAAACCATAGTCGCATGACGACAACGAAAAGAAAAAAAAAATTTGCAGTCAAAATATAGTAAAAAAAAACTCACTTTTTTACACTCTGCATTTGGTTTGATTATTTATATGGCCTTAACTTTTACATTCAGTACTCATCGTAGGGCTAAATCCCAAAAAGGAACGAAGTCACACACAGGCTAAGCAGAAATGTAGGGGCATAGCCTCGCCTAAGGGCCTATGCACACCACGGTTTTTAAACGCGCCGTCGACGCGCGTTTGTAACGATACAGACGCGATACGCACGCGAGTCAGACGCAGCCCAAACTGCTCTGTAGGATAAAAGCGCGGCGTCGACGCGCGTTTCTGAAACGCGCGTTGACTGCGCGTTTAAATAACGTGGTGTGCACAGGCCCTTAGAGTGAAACCTCGTAAGTGTAAAAAAGTAACTTATCTTTGATGGAAGAAAAAACAGCGTGCTGTACAATTTTTGTACGGCGTCTTTTATGTTTTTTAAATTAATTAATATGGAAATTTAACCCGCTTTTATATCCAGAACTGCGAACATAAAAAACGCCGTACAAAATTTTACAGCACGCAGTTTGTTCTTCCTCCTGAAAAGTTACTTCTTTTACACTTACGAGGTTTTCACTCTAAGGCGTTGATAGGGGATTCTTGCAAGTAAGGCAGATATTATTAGTAACTTGTCCTCTTGGATGAGATTAATCATTTATTCAGGAGAAACTTACACTAAAAGCAGTGGTGATCCTTCACCCCTGTAGTACATCTTTAAACTGGACTCCTCACCTGAACCAAATATGTTCAGACATTCTGACAAAACTGCTATACTGATCTGTAACATCGAAACAGTACAATCAGGAAGGAAGTCATCCTGAAACCCTGTAGAGACGGGTTCAGATGACATGACATGTGCATATCATAGAAGCAGTTATGACTGACATGAGGATGCTATCAGGACATGCTGAAAATCATAGCCTTTGAATGAATTAATAGCAATAGGGATTTATTCAGATTTGCACACAAACATTAAATGTTTGGTATAACGAAAATATTATATCTTATCAGTGACCTACCTTGAACATAACATCCACATCATCTCTAACATGGTACTCAGTGAAGTTATCAGAGGGGACATAGGCAGAGGCTTGCACACACTTGCCCTCTTCCACCGTCAGCTTCAGACCCTCTGGTAAGGCACAGAATACTGCAGTCTGAAACATAAAAATGTCTGTTGAAGTACTTTCTATGCCCTGATTTTATGAATTCAGCTAGTGAATTTATGTGAGATAACAAAATTGCTGGAGCAGAGTGATTGAGGCCATCTATGCTGTTCTTCTATAGTTTGTCTTTTAATCCCGTAGACAATTTGACATTTCAAATTATTGTTGTTTGTTTTTTCAATTTGGAGCTTGACATTTGCACCTGTCAAATTAGTCTACAGGATAAAACTTTGGCCGCATTCCGTGTTACGTTAAAAGTGATAATATCGCGAATCCGACCAAAGTCCAAAGTCACAATTTTTACTCAATAACCCTTATATTTTGTGACTATTAAATTTAGTCGGATACGCGATATAATCACTTTTGGTGTAACTCGGAATGCGGCCTACATCTTTAACAACAAAACAACCGAAATAGACCTATGATTCAAAAATCATAAGTCTATTTCGACCATAGCAATTAACAATGTCGGATCTACATTTTTGCGATTCTTATTTTATTGCATTAAAGGTCTTAGAATAAATTATAAAAATGCTACTGCAAAGACCTTTAATAATAATAATAAATTCATTTATTTTCAGGTAAATAACACCCATTGCCAAACATAAATTAATAGAAATGTTACTAATAAAATCAAATAATGTAAAATAAAATAAAATCAATTAAAATCAAATCAAATTAAATTAAATCACATCAAATTAAAATAAATAACGTCATTTTTACAATAAAATCAATGCAATAAAATAAAAACCACAAAAATGTAGATCCGACAATGTTAATTGCTATGGTTGATTTATACTTTTACTTCACATTCAGTTTTAAGAATAGGTAACAGACCAGGGTCAGTGGGTCGTCTTAGGGACGGATCTGACATTACCAACCTCTTGAAACTGTATAGCTTTCAGCAAGCTACATAATGTTTTCCCAGAGTCCATTGAAGCTGTAAAATAGTACTGCGAAGTTCCTTCATCCATTATTCTCTTCAATATTGTACATGGAACGCAGTAGCATCAAATACTGGTCTTGTGTTACCTCATGGTCAGTAACCTTGCCGAGAATTTGAGCAATCCTAGCTGCCAGTACGTGTTTGCAGAGTACTTGTGCTTTCCTTTCAAGAACTTGGTGTTTGAACGACTGGCATGGACAAAAATTAATACGGGGGAAAACACGATAACAACGGTCGTTTTCACCCTTGATCTCTATCAAAGTTCTTGATTTGTTCGCCGTTGAGTATGCAACGAATGTTGGATACTTTTCCAAGATATCTAATGCTCGTTCTAGAACTGCTCCGAACATAGAATGTAGGGATAGCAGCTCCTCATCTAGAACTAATCAATATAAATAAATAAGTGGTTCTTTCATACAACGTTTGATAATAAAACTGTAAACATAACCAAACTTACGTTGTTTACTTTCAGATTCTTTCACTCTTTTTTCTACGTGATTTAGAACACACTCAGCAACAACTGGTATTCTAGACGAAGAAGTACTCATATCTTCAATTCTAAACGTTCATTGTATGTGTTCTCATATTATAATTTTAATGCTAAACTACCTATTTATTACCAATTATTTGCAGCAACTTTTGTTTTTGAAATTGATTAGAGTGACGGACGCTATGACCACAGAACATATTATACTCAAAGAGCTATGACGGACGTGACGGTTCAATTTTGGGCCGCATTCCGAGTTACGCTAAAAGTGATAATATCGCCAATCCAACCAAATTTAATAGTCACAATTATTACTCAATAGCCCTTATATTTTGTGATTTTTAAATTTGATCGGATTCGCGATATTTTCACTTTTAGCGTAACTCGGAGTGCGGCCTTGGTTTTGTGTCAAACGAAACAAAATGTCAACGTCAGTCAACTCGAAACTTTTGTTTAGGCAAGTGTCTTAGGTTCTAGGACGGTATGACCCTTCAGTGTTCTTTATAATGATCCTATAGACATTGGTTATTATTCACTTGTCGGATATAGCAGAAGACAGCCGTGGTGCTACTTATGCTACGTTTTCCAACACTGGCAAGTTCAACGAGCCTTACTATGCGTTCGCACTGGCGAAACATCACAACAAAACATGTTGAAATCTCTAGTGCCTGTCAAACTTTGTATGGAAAATTGACAGAAAATTGAGATTCCAACATGTTTCGTTGTAAATGTTTCACCAGTGCGAACGCACAGTCAGTCCACGTTCACACGGACGTAATAAAATCGAGGCGATTTTTTTTCGAGCACTTGATATCAACGCTGCTTAGCATCGAAAGTTGAAAATTCAACAGTGTGTTTTTTCAACGCGCTGGGATGACAGTGCGTCCCAGCGCGTTGGATTCGCAATGCTTGGCATAACACTGACAGTTGAAAATTCAGTGCGCGATTAAATCCCACCGCAATTTTATTACGTGCGTGCGTACGTTGGCTTATTGTTCTAGATCTGTGAACGCAACGCTAAAGAAAGTGGTTGAAATTCATACCATGCACGCGTCCTTATAGCGGTGCCTGACCGCACTTGACGACCGCAATGACGACTGTCATGAAAATGATGACACTGGTAAAGATTTAAATCGTTAGATTCGCTCTACTGCGTCAAAAGATAGTCGCATTTCTGCTTCGTTTGACACCTCCAACACACAATGACGCAGTGACTACACTTGTTTGTCTTGGAAACGCTATTTAATCATGTGTAAGCTCACTCTTTTCAGTATGGATAATTTTTCTTGTGACTGAGTATGGTAAGGGCAAATCTAGCGTTTTAAATCTTTGGGGGGCGGGGTTTGCTTTACGGTGTCAACAACGCTCTCTAGGAAACCCATAGGAAACCACACCAACTTACTTTCATAATCAACGTTTCAGTGACGTCATTCACCGTACAACTCTTCCAGGAAACTGTAGCTTTACTTACTGTTATTTTTTTGCTGTGAGCAAGGGCTCTGTTGTCAAACTAAAAAGATAAATTATTATAAAACTGAAAACACCTCACTTACAATACAATACTAGGCTTCATCTTAAGTGAAACGAAACGTATGAAAAACATTTCAGTTTCAGTCATTTTCCGACAAAAAAAATAGTGTCAGTTATCAAATGAAAACGTCAAACTGTTGGAAAATCTACGAAAATCCTGAAAATCTCTTTGACCGAGTGTTATTTTTATCGGTATTGTGTTTTATAATGGGATTGCTGAATATTTAATTGCGAGAATACTAATATAAATCATTTTTCGAAATTCCCGAAAGGTTTGTAAATGTTACAAAAATACATTTTTATCTTTAATAATATTTCACTTCTAATAACATAGCGGGGTGCGGTTTCAGGTGGCATATGTGGAGCTATGCCGGAGCATTTAGAACTTCAACACCTTGTGGATTTGTCGGCGGGAAGCGGCGACGAGACACTACCAAATCTGCTTGAGAACAAGAGACCTCTCATAAAAAGATGTCCTTACCTCGGCCTGATATTGGCGACGCTATCGTCTTTGTTCTTCTCACTGTGCTCGGTCATCGTTAAGAGCCTCGTCAACATCGACCCCATGCAGCTTGCTATGTTCCGGTTCATTGGTGTACTGTTACCAACCATACCCATAGTGATATACACAGAGCAACCTGTTTTTCCTGAAGGGAAACGCGTCCTCCTGCTGTTGCGGTCCATTGTAGGCACAGTAGGCTTAATGTTAAGTTTTTATGCTTTTCGAAACATGCCGTTAGCAGACGCATCTGTTATAGTGTTTTCAGTGCCTGTTTTTGTTGCACTGTTTGCTCGAGTTTTCTTGAAAGAACCATGTGGTATCTGGAATACGATATCCATTATATTGACTCTTATTGGAGTGATATTGATTACGCATCCACCGTTTTTATTTGGTGATGACCCAACTGCAGAGCATAACCAGAATTACAATAGTCTTAGGGGTGCCATGGCTGCCTTTATTTCTACAATATTTGGCGCTAATGCTTATGTTTTGCTTCGAGTGCTCAAAGGGTTGCATTTCTCTGTAATTATGACAAACTTTGGTGCTATTGCTATATTACAAACATTGTTTTACTCTTATGTGTTTGGTGTCTTGTGCATGCCTATTTGTGGCACAGAGAGATTCCTAGTTGTTTGTCTGGCACTGTTTAGTTATTTAGGACAAATCCTGTTGACAATGTCTTTGCAAATGGAGCAGGCTGGTCCTGTGGCTATTGCTAGATCTGCTGATATTGTGTTTGCATTTCTGTGGCAAGTCATGTTCTTCAATGAAATTCCAAGCAGGTACTCTGTTTGTGGAGCTGTCTTAGTTTTAAGTTCAGTTATGTTAGTTGGTTTACGTAAGTGGGCACTGGCTTTACCCACAGATTCACAGCTGAGAAGTAAACTGGGTGCACTGGCACGATAAACAGTATTTTATTGAATCTCACTTGCATACGTAAAATTGCCACATTGATTTATGATTGTGTATTATTATGACTTGATATTCAGTTGTGAATGGCTCAAAAGCACTTGAGTGACATTTGTGTTAGTGGTTTGTAATAACTGGAATTTGTTTTCTGGCAATATGTCTAAACATAGTAGTTTTGCTAATAATCACAGTCAGCGAACAATCACTTCTCAACTACTTCATTTATGGAGTTTCTCTCCCTCTAGTTGTGTTAGCTTTCCTTTCTATATTGATGGTTTTATCGATTCAGGATAAAATAAGAATATACAAGTACATACTACTACTTTATCTGCTTAGTAATTTGTGTGCTATTTTCTTCCTATGAAATAATCCTTCCTATAACTCCTAAGATTAAAATTCAGGTTGACTGTGTTACCACAACTCATCTGCACAAGAAGTCTAGTCAATGATTGTCTATGTGTTAACTGGTCCTCTTCATATTTCTTATTTTCAAGTGTTTAAGAGCCATTTTATTTACACACATCTCTTCAGTCTACAAACCGTAGTGAGTTTTGCTTTATGTACATATAAGAAGGGACAGAAACAATAACTATTATAAATTGTAATATTTAAGTAAAACCTTTCACCCTAAAAGACTGTTAAGTAAGTCCACTGGAACTTGCGTTGTGTGCGTTGGCCTCTATATATCACTTTGCCTAGCCATTGTGTTCCTCATCGGCTTTAATAATTTAGTCCTTATATTTATTATTAATTATTTAAAGTTTATTGTTGTCAAAAAGCTTTTCTATTGAATCAATTTGCTTAGATTTTATGCGTTTGTTATAGTGTTCCTATCATTGTCACGTAATGATCTCTAAATGTCTACATTTCATAGTTACATATCACCAAAGTTATTTATTTATGTTTATTAAAATGTCCTTTTATTTTAATAGATGAACTCCATATACCTACCTAACAATAGGCTGTTACATATTAATTATTTTGTGAAGCATCAAATTAAGAAAATATTCTCATAGTCACCTAGTCATGTGTAAGTATTTACTAGTCATTTTAATCTAGATATTTTTTGTTGTTAATAGAATGAAATCTGATATTTTTATAGAATGAAGAGCATGAACACTACTCAGCTTGATTAAATCTCACTAATAATCAAGTAGTTAATTAATTATATGAGGTATGGGCTCTATTTTGTTTTGAAATTCAAGTTAAACTAGTCATTAATATAATATACTTATGGCACAATAGTAAAGTATAGTTTGTTAATAATTTATGAATCCAAGGAATGTTTGATCACCAGTAATGTAGGTTTAGTTGTTGTAAAGTAATGAGGACGCGTTTTGTGACTTAGAACCATGAACATAAGGTTTAAATTACAATGACGAGTGCTCATGAAATGCAATAATTTTAATAGTACAATCAACACATCTGAAATACATCAATTTGTATTTGTTTAATGCCAAGCCTTTTATAATTTATTAAACTGAATGTATGCATAATACAGATACTTTAAAAAATGTTTAACGGCAAAATTGGTGTTGTTGACTGTACATAATTGATTGGATTGTGATATTTTTACTTCTAGTCATAAATACTATGTACACTGCTTAATTTAATAAATATAATGTTCAGTATTATTTCTTTGGTTTAGTTATCTAGCTATATTTTTACACGACTGCCCCAATAAAGGAGTGTTGCGTTTTTTTTTTTTTACCTTGTTCTAGATTCGATTTTGCTAGACCCAACAGTACATGGAATAATAAAATACTTATCCTTTTGCCTATAGGAATAGGACCATTCTCATTTGAATTTTTAAGACTAAATAAGACTACTGATCGTAACTGACAGTTCGTTCCTGTGTTCGATACCCAAGTATCGCACGGGTGATATTTTTATAACGCACTGGATTTTCAACTCTCGGTATTGAACCAAGCGTTGAGAATTCAACGGTGTGCCTCCCAGTGCGTCAAAGCAACACTTGGATTTTCAACTTTCAATGCTAAGCAGTGCGTTGAAAATACAGTACACAAAAAAATCACTAGTGCGAACCCTGTACCTACCCTAATTGTGTAACTTATTTCCGAAAACAATTTTGCCTTTGTTTCAATTTGACAGTTCAACAACATTCATTGCGTTATTTACGTTGTTGAGCAGATTTTGTTTTCCAACTTATGAAGCAATGGATTAACAATTGTTTAAAATCGAAACAGATTGTGTTGCATTACGCAATTAGGGTACTGGTCTAAGTGCGTATCTATTGAGAATTTGCGGATGTAAGTAGGTATACAGTTATACCCCTCTGCCCTCTATCCTTTCTATCGTGGAATACAAGATTGAAAAAGTTGTTAATAAAATTGTAAACACTCCTGCTCTGTCTGGTATCTGTGGAAGTCCACGAGTAATAAATTCATCGCCGAGCGTTGTCGAGTGTCCACATTGCCTACCCGGTTATGTTTTGTGCCCCGTTCTAGCCCACTCTGCTGACTCCGCAGCATGATGCGGTTTATGCTTAGATCGGGTTCACACGGTTCGATTTAAGTTGAACAACTTTTGTTGTTCAACAAAATAAAACTTTGAATTTGAATTTCAGACGGTTCAAATCGCTTTCGACTAGGCGTGTGTAAATCTTTACGGAACTGGCTCACTGATTTCAAACATATCAATGATTCGGATCATTTCAGCGATCCAGATGCAAATGTTTCAATTCATAATTTAAAGTAGTCTATGGTTCCAATCGCAAAAATGATGCACTTTGCTCACCACTACTTTATCAGCTAAAATCGAACCGTGTGAACCCGGTAGTAGCAAAACCAGTGTTCTCGGATTACCATACTCTATGGTTCTCGGTCAAGTTCACAGTCTTGGTGTTATGCTTGTTCAAGGCAAAATAATATTAAAACTACTCGTGGAAGATTTATGTGACATCAAATAATACTCAATTGCTTTTCTTCCCTTATCGCGCCCATGAAAATTCTTTATTCTAATTGCGTAATACACGATCAATCACAATCTGAATCGTTTTGAAACAGATTACTAATGATAAGTTCGAAAAAAAATCTGCATAACGCAAATAACGCAATGAATGTTGTTGAACTGTCAAAATTAAATAGATTAATTAGCTGGTCCGATCACGCCTTCTTCAATCGACTAAATTCTGAAAAACATGTACGGCACTATTTATTTATAATCTGAGGTAGATTGACACTGACAGCACTGTCATTTCATCGATCTGCGGCTTACTTCACTTCCGTTTCGTTTCGTCTGACTCGTTCGTTTGCGTACCTACTTTCATTATAATTTTCACCTTATTTGTAATCACAGTTTGTAATTAAACGTGTTTGAATCACATACCAGTCATGGCAGATCGTCTTACCCAGCTTCAGGACACCATAAATCAGGTAACATAATGAGAATACTGACTTAATTTTGGTGCTGCCTCAACTGTATATTTACATCGTTATTTATTGTTTTTACAGCAAGCTGAGCACTTTTGCAACAGCATAGGTATACTGCAACAGTTCTCTACGCCAAGTAAATTCCCTGGTTTCGACCGCAGCGGGTCACAAACGCCGCAACAACAGCAAAATCAGGAGGATTATGCTGTGCTGTTTGCTGCGTTGATATCTCGATGTGCTAAAGATATCGACACGTTGATCGAGTCGCTGCCGAGTGAAGAGAGTTCGACGGAGCTGCAGGTGCAAAGCTTGAGGCGTTTGGAGGCTGAGAATAAAGAGGCTGCTGAGCAACTTGAAGAGGTATGTTTCTGATGTAGTAGTAAGTTGAAAAATCTTGATAGTTTAAGATTCAGTTGTTTACTTTCAATATAATTCTTCCTCTTTTACGAAATGAGAGAAAAGTAAGTGATGGAGCACTATTGGTTTGTCAGAGTAAAGTAACCTTTTGCACAAAACAATATGCATACAATAATTTCAGTTACAATCCATTTAAAAAACCTTCAAACTATAGTTTCAAGTTTCAACCTGTTGTTATAATGTAATGTCCAATTTTTTATATTCACTATTCTTTAATTGAAGAAATATTGTTATTGTTTTTATTTTTATTATAATTTTTTTTGTTCCAGGTGGTACGTCAAGGTGAGATTCTTCTAGAGAAGATCCAAGGAGCACTAAGTGACATTGCTCAATGTCAGCTCGACATGCAGAACCCATTGCTGATCCTCAACAAGGATGTGAAGCCCCAGTTATAGGGCTTATGGAAACACGGTAGCGAATACCGTTGGTGATGATCTGATATGGACTATAATACAAATTGTTATGTGTTTTATGATTCTTGCACACAAAAGTAATTACAATACTTTTAGGTCTGGTCTACCCCTAGATTTTAAGTATAATTTATATGGGCACAAAAGTATTTATTGATGGATAGATTGGACAGTATATTTACTGTTGGAGATACAATCTGTTTAAAACCATACTTCAGCAATCTTTACTTCATGTAAATTACTTATCAATATTCTGAGGGCAAAAACACACTATTGATAAAATTATATGAAAAGTAAAAGGATTTGAGGTCAAGAACTCTCTTTGCCCAGCCTTTTCCAAACTATGTTGCGGTCGGCTTCCAGTCTAACCAGATGCAACTGGATACCAGAATTTTACATGGAGTGACTGCCTGTCTGATGTCCACCTGCTCCAATACTTAAGACCTGTACCTGTATTTATTATTAGTTAATAAAGATTTTGTATAAAAATGACCATAGTGTGGTAGGGATAATATTATTACTGTCGTAATTCTTAGTTGTACAGTTCGTGCTACTAAAGAGGAGACCTGACACACCACGTAGTATCACTTACGCAGTAGACGATTATTATGGGTCTCTTTAGCGGTGTGAGGTCTGCGCCGCGCGCCGCCCGGGGCGTTATCGTGGTGGCGGAAAGAGCGGTGAGAAACGCGGTCAAGTCTCATTTTTTGTGGCACGTAAAGTACCAACAAAAAAAGAACCAATGTTTGTTTGTTTTTGGTGTAAATAAAGATGTGTGGACTAAATAAATTAATGTTACCCAACTAAAAAACAAGTTTTGTTACTAAACTCCATGCTCACATTAATTTAGTCACAGCAGTCACACAGACGGCGCTTTATTTTTATCTTGAAATAGAATATTTATGGGGAGAGGCTTTTGGCCAGCAGTTTTTAGGAGTGAGGCGTATTTATCGTAACAGGTAGAAATAACAGATATTTAAAAATAACAAATAACAATTGTTCCTAACAATATAACTTATCTGTTACTTAAAATAACAGACCCTCAAGAACTGTTACCGCGGCTATTACTGTTATTCACAGTCCCCACACAGACTGTTACTACGGCTGTTACTTAGATAAAAGAAGAAATATTGCAAGGTTATCAATTTCTCTCTCTTCCTCATTAAGGAATGACCCTTACTAAAAAGAGAAACACCTATTATTTGTTTCGAAATATGTTTACTTTTCACTTTTACTATAGCGGATAAACTACGTTAAAAAGAGAAGCACTTAGTATTTATTATTCCTAAAAATAGAGTTGGTGGTCTTACAAAAACAAACACGAAAAACTGACTCCTAAATTAGGTCGTGTTACCTGTTTTCTGTTACTGACCAGTTGCCATTATAAAAAAACTTAAAACGAATAGAAATAAAGAAGATATTCAATTGATATTTAAATACGTATTTATCGTCCGTACAAAAATAACAGCCTGTTATTTAATAACAGATATTTAGATCTGTTATTTTTGTGTAACAGTAACAGTGATAACAGATATCGTGTTTAACCTGTTACAACTCATCTCTAGCAGTTTTTGATGTAGGCTAAGCGTACAATATTCAGAGTTTTAACGCCATCTAGTTTCAAAAGTGAATACATCTGAAATGTTCAAATGTTAGTTCGCAATAAATGCAATAGATGTCGTTATAGATATGTTAGCCGTCATAATTATTTCCTCGCGGGGGTAAGCAGACATAGAATTCGATGACGGCCTGACGGTCTACGCTCAAATCCAGGGTATTTGCCTCCATGAAAGCGAGTTTATCATCTGAGATGGGAATAGGTAATAGTTTCGAGCTTGAAAGGTTGCCATTTTTATAATCAAACCTAGAAATTACTTCGCAGTAAGTAGTAGGTACTAATTAATTGAACTAGAATTCTCGGTTGAAAAAAAATTTTGGGAGAAAGAGAAAGAGAGAGCTACTGATATTTAAATGTTTTCTCTGAATTGCGAAAATGATTTCTTACACAGCTGGAGTCAGGTTTTTTTTCATTATTTATTTGTTTTTTACTTAGGTACTGTGTTTTCCGATGTTTTATGCTCTGCGATCGGCTTTCTAGCCATAATCAGATCGAGTCTTCGTGTGAGATCGAGTGTCAGGTTTAGGTAGATTGGTTTGGTTGGTATTTTATATTATGAGATTCTTGAATCTTGATTAGGTGGAGAAAATTGAAAGTGTATATGTCTAGGCTTGAGTTATATTTTGTTATAATTATAACAAAGTTCATACCACTCAATATTTGATTAACGCTCATTTATGATTTATAGCCCTGAGCTACATCAAGGAATTTGCATTTACTCACATTTTCAAGGAAATCGCATCGAACCTTTTTTCTGAGGAAGGAAAGGAAGGAAGTTTCTCTCTGACCATCCTGGTTTTGTCCCTTGATGTCCGGCTCAAACCGGCTGCGAATTGAAGCTCGAAGAACCTTTACAAGTTTACATTCACACGCGGCCCGCACCCAGCCTCTCACCGCCATCGACGCTTCACTCACCTGCAGTTGATAACCAACCTCTTTGCCGCGAGCACGCTTCACGCTACCGGTTTTTGATCGCACCTCTTTAGTGACGTACGATTTTGAATTCGAAGTTTTCGAATGCAACCCCGTTCGTTCATCAACTCGTGTTCGAAATTTAAAATTCTACAATGATGGACTCTGAACTGTGTGACTATTTCTTTTTTAATTATTGAGTGTTTTTTTTTTTAATTTTCGTTTTGGGTTTGTTCCCTGAAAAGTGTTGAGGGAGTGAATGTGAAAATTGGAAACGGCCCGGAAGGACGGGTTTATTCTCCCTTCGCGCTTCCGCGACAGGTATGTGTTTTTAAAGCTGATTAGGTGATGGTTGCAGATTGTTTACTTTAATTAAACATTGCTGATATCCGATATTATCTAGGTATTAATTAAACTTTAAGTTCCTTATCGCTGCTAATTGGCGAACGGATTGTCACACAGGAGCAGGATTTCCCAGTAATTTTCCAGTTTTACGCGGCATTGATATTGAAAACAGTTGTTTTCGCTTCTATCACTAGCAACTTTCTATAATTATATACCTTAATAGGTACCAGTTAGGGATTTAATTATTTTCTGATTGAAAAGTACGAGGCATCTGATTTTCTCTCCAAGAACGAAGAAATTCTTCAATTGGTACTACTTAATTATAATTAAATTACACTCGTACCTATAAGCAAACCAAGCTAATAGCACTCAGACTTTATGTATTTTAGAGAAAATTGAAAATATTCAATAACATGAACAGGAGAGGTGAAAACCGGTCGGAACCGCTCTTAAAGATTTTCTTTGCATAAAGAAATGGAGACGTTCTCCTTTCAACCAACATAATTTGAAACTATAGTTCTGTAGAAGATTACATTCAAATTGTAACTTAGATTAATTACTATATTTGGTTTTCGCCGCAAATGCAACTGCTCGGTAAGATTATCAGATCGGGCAAAAAAAAAACCATTAGTAATTTCTCAGTAGCAGTCCGGAGTCTACCTTGAGCCCGGTTGATGGCAATAGGCTCACCCCGTATTACGTCATATGCAAAGGCAAAATATAACTGCAAAAGCCACCCCACCTAACCCTACGGGTAACAGCCGTAATGTTATTATTCTGTGACTTAGGTCAGTTTTCAATATCGAAGGCTAAGTAGGTAGGTACATATTTCTAGTTCCAAGAAATAACATATGAAGTATCTATTGTTAGAAAATAATTGCATCGGTCCGCAAACCTCATATCTGCGTTTTTACTGCTCAACCAGCAATTTGTGGTAAATGTTATTGGTAATTAATTGCAAATCGACTCGTTTGGAACTCGTAACCGAGTGTTTATTTACTCGTGCAGAAAAATAATAGCTCGTGAATTTTATAATGTGTGGTTGAGCCTAGTTTTTGACAACCGGTACTAAATAAGATAGGTACTTTGTATCACTCGTTATATAGGAGTTGTAAAAAGGGCTGGCTTAGTTCTAAAGCCGATATAAATCAAATATTTACTAACATACCTACGTTAGGTCCTTGTAAAAAAACTCTTTTAAGAAATACCAAAGTGTAATATGATAAGGTCTCCACTCTACCACATTTATTTTCGGGTGTGTTGTGTTTTAATCATTACAGCATTTCCTCATAACCTCATTCAAGCCATGGAAAGCAACCAAAAGCTGAAAACTGTGTCCAATAATAAATAAAGTCCGCTTTATAAGCACCTTTCAAAACAAAGACAGTACGCCATTTCGATGTAACTGACATTTACTGAAGAGCTCTTCATCTGTCCATTGACTTATGAACTGCATTATGTAGATGTATAGAAAACGCGGATGTCACAAATGCAAACTGAGTTTAACATATCTATGAGATTATTACGTTGAGAATATATTGAGACGAAAATGTTCGCGGATGCTTCGTGAAAGTGTTGACCCCTCCAAAACCGGCTCGCTAGTCGAGGGTTTTCCATCTACTATATGTTGTAATAAACACTTTATATATGAGTAAACTTTGCTTCATAACTACATGAGTAATGTCTTGACATTTCCGTTAGGTTTTGGGATCCTGGATCCGAGTGTCGTACGGGACATCAATTCAACTCCCTCATGACCAGTATTTCAAAAAAATTGTCGTTAATGTCTTCTTCTAGTAGTTATCTTACTATCTCAGTATTCAGCACATTTTTAGCTGTAATATCTAACACACGAGCAATCCAACGTTTCCTTAGTCTTCTTCTAAGTTCTACTCTTAGGATAGCCATCCACTCCACCACATACCTGATCAAAACTTCTTAACGTCTAAGTCTTCTATTCCTTTTTTTTATCTTTCACAGAAAGCTTATCCACTTTATATTGTACTCTTAAGTAGTATATTTGTCGTGAGTTAGAACATGTCTTCACAGAGTCAAGAGAAGGGCAACAAAATTCACTCCGTCCTTGTGCATACCTCAACTGCGAGCTTTGTCCACATCCATTAATCACTTGCGAAGCTCAAACGCGAACTGTCCACTAGTTTTTAAACTATTTTGCAAACTTATTTGCGTGAATAGACTTCTTAATCGTGCTCATTTTGTAACAATTACTTAAATGGCTTGTCAATCAATCAATCAGCTCAACCGATTGCAGTCCGTTGCTGAACATAGGCACGCTTCGAAACGCCACAAAAGCTCCCTAGTTAGACCAATGCTTTCAGTGCATTTATTTAGTACAATCCGGCCGTCCAGAAACTGTGCTCCTGACACCTGTGTGCTGGACAATTTCTAGTACTAATAAGGTTCAAATTCGCAAAACACATGTTCGTTAATATGAAACTGACAGGTGTCAAGAACGCATTCTCTCAACGGCCGGACTGTAGATAATTAAAAATGTTGACACTTTAGAGTTCATCCATCTCATCATCACATTGAGCTGTCTTTCTAAATACCTCTATTAGAAGTTACCTCAGTTAGATAATAAGGTAAAATGAGTTAGGCTCTAGTTATAAAAGGCGCCCGAGGCGCGCGTCTTGTACGCTGCGTTTTGGGAGCTCAATTTTTTTTATGAATTTCTATGTAACGAATTACATCAATTACGCCCTTGGACGGTAGCGCTTGATGTAATTTGTTACATAGAAATTTATAAAATTTTATTGAGCGCCTAAAACGCAGCGTACAGACGCCAGCACATCAAGCTACCCGAAACTGTCAAATTTTCCCAATCAACTTTGAACCTTAGACATCAGCGATAAAGTTGAAAATCTATTAAATAAATTTGACAGATTGTAGTAGCTTGATGTGCTGGCGTCTGTACAAGACGCGCGCCTCGGGCGCCTTATAACTAGGGCCATGATTTTAAGAACATTTGTCTGAATTATTTATGTCAACTTAGTTGGGATATCTAAATGAGGCTCAAATATTCATCAAGGTCTGCTCTAGTCTCGAAGTTATGCACTTTATAATAAGGCGTAGGTATTCTTGTTGTAACCGTTTATTAAAGTGGTCTATTATAATAGAATCCTTATTTTTAACAGAGTGAAATGAAGGGGCTTTATAAGATTCTACCTCTTCTTATGCAGTTCTGGTATAAAGTGCAGTTAATTTCTTCCTCCATGTGAATGCACCAATTGTATTATACCTGTATCATGTGAACGTTTAAACTTCGACAATGATCGTGATTACAATGCCGCGATCTATTTGAATGCCGAACAAAGGTGTCGAGGAAATCCTATTATAAAACACGATATGAACGTGTTCTAATATATAATTACCGTCAGTTGTATGTTTCTAAACACACGTGGTAGGAGCTCCCCGCCTTGTGGCCTCCGGAATATGATAATATTTGATAATAAAACCGTAGCAAACGTAAACCTCGAATTTCCAGTTTTTGACGATACAATTTAAATCAATCAGCGGTCAAGTGCGACCTGTAAGTGAGGTTGGGCGCCATTTTTGTTTGGGTTTGAAATTAGAATTGGAAAGATCCGGGAGCGTGAAAAAGTTGATCGATTGTCGATGACTGACGGTTCAATTTGAGTATGTGTAAGCATTTTATTTGCAAGTGAGTTTATTTTTGAGACCAAAAGAAAATACTCAAATTGCAAGAAACAAAAATGAGGTTAATTTGAAGTGGCCATCATAGTCTTGCAAGCGACACTGTTCCATTTCGATGGAGAATGTTTGGCACTATAGTTACAAGATTTCCTAATCCTCATTACTATTAAGGCTTGTTAAAATCCGACCAAAAACAAAACATGTCGTTTAAGCTGTAATCCTTGAATACAGGTGTAATCGCCTATTCGGTATCTTGCATTATATTATAATAGTCAAATAAACTCGATTTCGTAAGCCCACGGCATCCTAATACGCTACGGTCACCAAATAAGTCAATACTCGAATCGTACTCAAACCAACACGATATTCAAATGATTGTCAAATATAGCTGGTTAGGAAGCAAGGACAGTCGACGTATCTTGCTTACGTGTGGTCGAAGCCTTCACCCTAATAATTGAGTTTACAAGATAGACAAAAATCGTGTTTTGTAAATTAGCAGTTAATTTTATTAGGTAGCTTTGTAAACAGATTCTTATTTTTGAAGCAGCTTTAGTTTGGAGAGATGTTGAAGAATCGCTTTTTTTTAACTCTTTCATAATTATCTTCTATTGTGCTTGGAAGGAACTCAGAATCTTGTGGTTCTTCTTTCGTCCTGCATTCCGAATCCTAAAATCGTGCGCCTTTCGCTTTTTGATTAAGTATCCATATGGACATATGTAGGTATAGGTCCTACCTATACATTTCTTGATGAAAGAAAAACCTTTTCAGAATGAGACGCAAAGTAAGAAATTAAAATTAAAACTCCATCCTGAAAAAAGTGAGAACGTTCAAGAAATTTGAATTTCGAATCTCCGCATTCGTCGTCCATTTTTGTTTTAATAGCGCCATCTTGTAACTTACCTTGACATTTGGCGCGTCCGAGTCGAGCGTGAATCCTCTTTTAATTTGTTTTTAATACTTTAATATCCGTTTTTTATTCGTTACACTGCATGGAAACTATCTGTTACCATGCTCTTCATAAAGATTGCTCTTAGAGTGAAAATTTTAATGTCACGAAAAGGTTTTTGCTTGTTTATGATTTCAAATAACGTCAATTTTTGCAGACACCACACAACTATTTAACACATTTCTATTCCGAGTTTCACTCGGCTCTTTACACAAATCGAAAATAACCGATTCCTTTGGCTGCAGTTTGAACTTTCCTAGCAGCTCATTGTTTGGTGACTTGATGTGCAAACACCAAGAAAGTTCAAGGCGACCAGTTGCATCACGAATGGAGTCATAAAATGTAATGGCCGTAGAACGTAGAACAACGCTTTAAATAATGATAAAGCGACTACACACGAACAAACGCTTTTAGCAAATCATTCTGCATCTATCTTTATTTGGGGATTAACAATAGCATTCGCAACGATGTATTGTTTGCGTTTGATTCAATCGATTAGATTGGTTAGCATGCTATTCGAAATGTTTAATTAAGATCAGAAAGTAGCGTACACCTTTTCTAAAAGGTTACAGAAACAGGCTCGTCAGGGCTATTGACCACTTAGCTTAGTTGTTCGGAAAATCATCTTTAAGAATTTATCCTTACAGTCATATTTTGCTGCCTCAGACCAAATAAAAAACCGAGACATAGCGCTGTCAACAGTGATGTGAAGCCGGTTTCGTTAACATGTGTGCACTTAGTGAGGTGTAGTTTGATTGATATTTGATTGTAAATGGTTGTACTTAAATGTGTGCATGTGAGCGTGTATGCACAGAGCGGAGGTGTAGTTTCTGCATGCCTCACTGTATTGTTCGCAACGCTATGTCTTCGTTTTTATTTGGTCTGATTTTGCTGCATTGATATTTACGTAGGTATATAATTAATATTTTAAGCACAAAAATGTACAAAGGTAGACTAAATTTTCTGGGATGATTTTGCTGAATTCATATCCGAAGTAATAATTTAATTTAAAGTTAACAATAATAAAACTTCGAATGAGCAATTCCAAAGATAAAATGAAAACTTTATTGTTTTCATTCACTTGCGTCTATCGCGCGAATTTGATAATAGCCCCCTGCCGTGTGCCGTACAAACCATTTTAGAATAGATAGGGTTTTCCAAGTGTTATAAAAAATATGTAGCTAGGTATAAAACCATAGTAAAAGCGTTTAGTTCGTTTTTTTTGTGTAAGTACCTTATAAATTTTAATTGCTGCTTTTAATAGACCTATAAAGTCTTATAATTTTTATTTAAACTTACAGATGGAGACGCTACTAATATTCCTTGCCTTTTTAAGTATTGCTGTTTTAAGAAACTTCTTAAAGTAGATATATTTCTAAAAGAAAAACTTGCTGCAACTCATGGTCTGTATTTTGCCTTACCTATTACCTTCAGTGGTGAACGGATGATGTTCAGTTTTTAATAACAATATAATAATAATAAACACAACTGGCATACCATGTTTGTTGACTGTGCATTTTAAATCAATGACATCAATTCTTATAATAACACTATGTAACTTATGATAATATTATTATGCAGAAATGCATTTTTAATTTTACTTTAATAATGTGGAATTCTGCGGAGAAATAATTTTAAGGAATGTGAGCTTCTAAAGCATTATTTATAATAAGTTCATTTACATACATTCACATTACATTATTACTACATAACATTTACATTACATTACATTTTCATGACTAGAAAATAGAAATGTATGATTTTGAGTAGGTTCATTATTATTGGCCTGGGAAAGAAAAACCTGATTAAGTATATAAGTGGTATTTACTACTTACCCAAATGGCAACAAATACTGAAATAACAAAAAAAAAGTAAGCGGGTCCCTAACTTTATGCAAAAAACAGCACTACGTGCATTTATAATAAAAGGTTTCGCTCCAAAAACTCTGCTCGCTCACTCTTTTTGGCGTAAATATGCAATAAATATTTCATCGAAATAACAGTTTCAATTACATAAACAAGATTTAAACTTCGAACCCGACCGTTTGACAAGTAAATAAAAAAAAACATGATCAACGGCTACAGTGTTGTGTTCTTTTTATGAATTCGAACCTATAAAGGATTTGTAAGAAAAGCTTTTGTGTCTATTGCTCAATTGTCGCGAATAGTTCACGTTTGCTGGCTGAATAGGTAAATAGTTGGGCAATGTCGATCCTAAGCGAGAGATTTCGCGTTCGAGTGAAATATTTGTCGATCAATGTCGTAATCGGCGCAGTTAGCCGACTTCGGAAGATGCACGACGAATGGGAATTAATCACGAATTAGTTCATTAGATATGTTGGAATGTAATGAAGCAATCGTCTATTTAATATTTAAATAGGTTTTCAAGTAGGTAATTGCGTGTTTTACTTTAGCTTAAAAAAACCGACCAAGTGAAGGGTTCCATACCATCTTACAATAATGTTACACTACGTTTTTTTTTAAAATAAATAGGTACTTTAGTAAAAAACCGTTTTTTCTTGTAAATACGCAATCTATGAAAATTTCAACTGTCTACCTAAGTATTACAGTTCATGAGATACAACCCGCTGACAGACAGACAGACGGGTAGCGGAGGCTTAGAGATAAAGATCCGTTTGGCACCCTTCGAGTCCGAAATCCAAAAATTAGGTACCTAACCTAGTTCAACCACGAAGACTAAAGGCGGGAAACAGTACCTACTTAGGTATGACGTATTTGCTGCACACTTTGTTTACATGACGCTTCTTTTATTCCCGCTCAGTATGCAAATTACAAAGTAGTTCCAATAACACCAGCTTGCAAATGTTATTTCAATATTAATAAAACCGTATCTGCAATCCGATTGTGTTGGTAAAGGCGTACAGTATTGCTCCAGTGGGGTCATTGACCACTCTGTTGTTATTTGAATGGGTGATTACGAGCTAATTCGTCTTTAGTGCCATTATTTTTTAATATTTATGGCACGCGTTTTAAGTGGACCTCCTTTTTTGTTTGTGGCCAGTTAAAAGTTTTGAGGTTAGAAATGCTTTTTTTTTCTTAATTGTTTGTGTCAAGACGTGATTATGATTTTAATGGCTGTAAATACGTTAATATTCTACTTTTCATGTCAATGTTGCATTTCTATCCTACTGCTCGGACTTGCCTACTTTAAGAAAACATTATTCATTATGAAAACTGATTAAAATCTTTTAAATTAAATATGTATGCTAAAAGAGTAAAAGCGAAAAGATTTCTTAAAAACAAAACCAGCTCCAACATGTAAGTTCGGTAAGCGTGTCAAGCACGTTTGCTGGCTAAGCTCTGGCGACGAGAAAAAAAAGTTGAAAAAATAAACACGGCTGTACCTCTTTTCACTTTCGTCTGCTAGCGGTATAATCAACGTGGTTCCCGCCCTGTGTTTTTATTCGTAACTTGTAGTACGAACTACGAAGACCTGTTTCAAAAAGTTTTTAAATCTTTTAGAACCATTTTTTTGAATTGGCATGTTTTATGGCGCGTTTTTTTTCAACGAGAGTTTTTTGGAAGGAGCAATTTTTGAGACTGCGATTTATATTCATAGTGGCTGCTTATTTATACATAAATAAACATGTACGCTATTGTTAAAAATAAATCCTTGTGTAAATAAAAGAATTAGCGGACTTTCCTCAATGTTACCCGTCATATCACGTACTTTTCAATGCTAATACAACTAGCAAATAACATTGAAAAACGTTTTCCTCATATTTATTTATTGTTACGACTTTTTGGCCAAGGATTTGATTTATTTTCCTTTTATTGGATTTCAATGTTATTATTACACTGTCGGGAAATGGAAAATATTTTCCCATTTCCCGGCATTGTCATGTCATAGGTACCAACAAGTACTTAATATGTCAATTAACTCCAATACCTCGTTTCGTCTCTTGAAAAATCAATAGTTTCGTCATATGAAAAAGTGTTTCCATAATAAGTTATACTCTTGTGCAGGTAAACAATCACCAGTGCGAAATATCCCGGTTACTATCAACAATCAGAACCCATTCATAACGTCGTACGGTAATGGCTGACGCGATCTTATTTATCGGTTTATAACTTATAAAAAGCTATTATTTATAAATTACAATTTCTTCGCAATGGATAAGAGGGTCGGCCATATGTCGTGTGATGGCGTGTTCAACAAACGATCGCGGCCGTGAAATTTGGAGCGAAAAACTAGATTTTTACCATTAAAACATGATTGTGGTCCGTTAATGTGCAACGCAACTAAGTGGTATAAACAAGAAAATCATAGAGCGCACTGTACTTTATAGTGCAATGGACAGGGATCTTTATAGTTAGGCTGCAAGTTGTTGATACTTTGGCCAAAAAAATTAGAAGCACCCATAAACGTTGGCTTTTTTAATGTTTTGATTCTCAATTAAATAATGTTGACCAAAACAGGATGGTAGATCCATTAAGCCAAAAAATCATAACATTAATTTAGCATTTATAATGCTAACACGCATATTCTGCCTAGACTTGGATCTACGAAGGCCTCTCTAAGTAGGTATAACGAACTTTTTCATGGTTACCTGCGTGGTACCCAATTCTCACCATAGTGTTAATAATTTACACATGGATCGTATGTCTTAGGTCATGTATTCGTTCTAATGATGTTCATGTCGTTTCGATTGTAAATCAAAGTCCAGTCAGGCTTCCAAATAGGAGTGTTTTGTAAAGTTTAAGGAGTTGTTTTGATTGTGAATTTAAATAACTTGTGTATCATTAGACTGTCCTTATTATAATGAGTTCCTTATTGAAAGGGTTGATGATTCACTATTCTGATATGCTTGGGGCTTATGAGAATAGTGAAACATAAGCGAAGATAAAAAATAATATTTATAGACTAGCTGCGCCCCGCGGTTTCACCCGCAAAGTCTCGATCCCGCGGGAATATCGGGATAAAAGTATCCTATATCCTAATCCAGGTCATGGTCTACTCATGTGCCAAATTTCATCCAAATCTGTTCTAACGTTTTAGCGTGAAAGCGTAACAAACAAACAAACTCACTCTCGCATTTAAATATTATACTTAAGATAGATTGACAGTTTGAGGAATGATATGAAAGAGAAGGGAGTGAATGATAGCGTGACGGTTGACAGTAGAGAATGGAAGAAGAAAACGGGGTGCGCCAACCCCACGTAACATGGGGACAACGGCAGGAAGATGATGAATTGTAGATTGACAGTCTGTTTATTGGAAATTAGTATTGCGTATACAGTAGCTTTAATAAAGTCTATAACACACCTAAATCCCCACATTGAGACCGTTTCCCAGACTACCAGCCAATAGTCTGTCTAATAAAACTCTTAGACCGGCGTGAAAGGCATTCCGGTGGTAACAAATAACATTTAATTAACATAATAGAATAAACGACATCATCATTATTAACAGAGCCGCAGACGTAGAACGAATGAACACACGTAGATTGGCATAGCAAGTGATGGCGACTGATAGCATCTGCTTATGTCACGAGCTCACAGTTCGAAATACAAATCAAGTTAACTGTGATAGCCATTTTGATCATTGCTTGACATAATCCAAAAGTAAGTTTTATCAATGCGTGCGTAGGTATCTAAAACTTGTTCTGTAAAATATTAATGTATTCCTATTACAAGTGATCGCCAATGTTTTAGTTATTTGACCTTAGTCTGGCATTTGTAAAATAAACAGCCACTTTGGAATTTCGCTGGCGACTATAAATACAGTATGGTCAATATTACCTAAGTATTACTAATATTATTATATTTCTGAAGTTACTAACCAATTTTAGTGGTTTTCAAATTAACTACTTTTGTTTCTAATGCTAATGATAAATAAGTACTTTAAAACTGGAGGTTTAGTAAAAAAAAACTAGGCAGTTTGTAGGTTATTTTTTTCGTAATTCCTGTCACCTGTCAGTTTTGGCGCGCAAATTCCTGATCGACATTTTGAATTCAGTGTTGTTAATTTAAACATTTGAACTGGATATACCTAATAAAAAATATAAACGTCGTTTAAATTCGTACGCTTATCCATACCATTTGCTAAAGCTATTAATGTCCACATAAATAATTATGTCAATTATCTTTTTACTTCTGGAAAATAAGAATAAGTCCTTCACGTTCATTGGTAATAAGGAGTTGATAAAAAATAATTAAATTGCAACCGAATTTTAATTAGGTATAGTCTTCTGGTCAGTATGTAACCGTTTATTTTTAAATGAAACATCATCGAGGTGTGACCAGAGATCGGTGAGATGACATAATATCTTATGAGCATAATCATTGACATATAAATAACTTAATGTCGGTAATCTTTCACTCTTATTACTTGGATATAAGATTTATAATCCGACATCACTTTTACTGTTGATTTTGGTGATATCACACTAAGTTCTTGAGATGTTTTTAGCCCGTGGAAGGTTTTATCACGTAGTAACAATAAGGATTATTATTGCGTAGCAAAAACGAAAACATGTGTTGGTCAATTAACATAGCATGGTCAGTAAAATTAGTATCCAATGTCAATCAATTTGAAATTGCTAATATTATCGATGGTCAACATGGTCAACCAGTAGGACTTACACATTTTTTAAGCAGGTATTATGTAAAAAGTATGCAAATATTTTTAGAAAAGGAAGAAAACTAAAATTCGACAAGGTTGTATAGGTTTTGACCTTGGCCTGCCTACATTAATGTATAAATAAACTTAACAAACTATAAAATCTCTATCTATGGTAAGATGCTTTACTTACTGACGAGGAAACCATTAATTTTCGTTTTCCGTATGTACAATAATCTATGTAATTATGTCTATGTAGGTATCTAGTCCACATATTTACGTAACGCAGAAACTCGTTCACCGTGTTCTCTGTTTACTTACATTCTAAAAAACGGAAGTCCGATCAACCGGAAACGTTGTGTCGAAATTCATCATGGGAACCGATGACACGCCCTTGAATTCGATTGTTGAATCGATTTTCGATTACATTGAATCGTTATCGAGAATGACGTCCGTAAAATTGTGAATTGGCTCCTACAATGCGATGTTTGGCGACAAAACGATGACTTTAAAAAAGGAACAAAACATTATCCAATGTAAGGTGAGCTGTGGTTTTTATTTTCAGTGTAAGTACTTTGTAGACATGGGCTGACATGACATTTTTACGCAAACGGTTTAATATCCGATTCTAGATTTTATAATCGTTTTCAAAATACGTTTTTAGAAATCGATTTCAGGAGCGGCTCCGGCGTCTCCGGCTCGCAGTTTCGTCTTTAGTAATATTATTCGGTTGTAAGTGCATCGATCAAAACTATCCAAATATAAACAAATAGGTACTTTTTTTTTTTTTTTTTTTTTTTGGGTGGGAAATTATCAAATAACTTCTCCCGCTCTGGGCGGAGCGGGAGGGCGTGTCAGACTCTTACTGACTAAAACCCACCCGTGTTCCTTCAGTTGCCGTGTTGCCAGGGGGCCACGATTTCCCTATCGGTTTTCTTCGAACCCCCGGCAGGCATTGGCCCTAGCGGACCCCGTCAATTCTGCTGACATCTCTTTGAGGCGCGCGTGGAACACAACGCGCCGTCGACCCGGGCTTGGTCCTTATCGGACGGCGAGCTACCCATTGCTCACCGTCCGCAAGCCCGCGCCTACGGTGGCCGGAAATCCTCTCGTGACTCCCGACGCCCAGGGCGTCTCCTGCTGCGGCGGTTAGGGGCGCGAGGGCGCGAAATTTGCCTTTCCCTCACGCGCTCCGTCTCCTCCTTCGCGAGCATTACTGCTTCGCAGAACGAGGTGACGGCCTGCCATTTCCTCTCGCTCCGTAGCATGGCCCGAATCAGGGCCGGACGCGAGAGATCACCGCCGCCGATCGCTTCCTCGAGGACACGGCGATGCTCTGCCCAAGCCGGGCAGACCTCCACCGTATGCTCCACCGTGTCCTCCGGGCGATCCACACAGTGATGACACCCGGGCGTTTCCTCCCGCTTTATCCTGAACAGGTACCTCCCGAAACAGCCATGTCCGGTGAGCACCTGTGTCAGGCGGAAGGTGAGGACGCCGTGGCGCCTCTCTAGCCACTCCTCAAAGAGGGGTCTTATCGCCGCAATTGCGGCGTGCCCAGCGCTGGGTTGCGACAATCGCACTCTCCATTCCGCCATGAGATCCCGCCGGAGCTCCGTCCGCTGCGCCGCAACTTCTTGCGGCATCGGTGTTAAGCCCCGGCGTTTCGCCTCCTCGCGCCACTCCCAAATGTGCGCGAGGACCTTTGCCTCCAGATCCCATGGCGGTACTCCGGCAAGGAGGCTCGCCGCCTCGCAGGAGACCGTGCGGTATCCTCGGGCCAGCCGGATGGCCATGACCCTTTGGGACGCGTTAAGCCGGCGGGCTGGCTGCCGCCTCAATGAAGGCGCCCACACCGGCGCCCCGTAAAGGGCCATGGACCGCACGACCCCCAAACAAATAGGTACTTGCTTACAAATCTACTCTTGCCGTGGTTTTGTAAAAACGGTTTGTCTTGTTCGGATAATCGATACGATTCGATTTCTGACTGAAATCGAATGTTGGATTCGTTTTGAAACATCTGAAGCATGTCATACTTTATGGGTAGTTCTGAGTACTTTATGGGTACACGAGGCTAATTTTTGAAGTTACTCGTAGCATTGCAAGAAAGTGCTATTAAGCTAGCAAGCTAGTCACTGACCTCGTGTGTACAGAACTATCCTTATTTTTTGGCTTTTATAAGCTAGTGTGATAGTTTAATAGAATGGGGTTCTATTTTTGAGCCAGTAGCGTGACCCACCACTGGTTATAGGTACTATCATGGCTTGTGTACTAGCCTCGTGTAGCCAAAATAAATCAGATCATTTTATTCCAAGGGCTAAGTCACTGCAATACTGTGGGTTTATTTCCAGCATCGTATAAACAGCTAGAGCTTGTGCCAAACTAGGATAGTAACTCAGGATATTACTTGATTTGCTTGTCATTCTATAGCTTACAAAATTAGCCTCATGTAACCCGGGCTTTAGTTCGAGATTAATTTAACCCTTGCGTGCTGAATTTTCTTTCTGTAATTCACTTCTTGTAAAACTGCATCTTTTAAATGTTAATAATAAATTACAAAATATTAAATTCAAATGTAAATAATCTACTTACGAATTGACCTCCAAGCAACACCTAAGCACAACCATTATACGAGTAACATTGAATCAAATAAATCATATCGGGTCTTATCATCGTTGCTTCTAGAGGGCTACAGTCAGAAGGCAGCCGGTGGGCTAACTTGTAATGCCGTGACAAGACGTGTGTCACAAACTAACAACGACACCCTCATGACAAAAATGGATCGAGATTTGAGAAAAACATGCACAATATGCACAACATACGACTTAGATCTAAGTAATGATTATTATTATAAGCCTGTGTTGTCCCACTGCAGGGCAAAGACCTCCCTTCCCTCTTTCCACTTTTCCCGGTCTACTATGATTGCGGGCCAATCCTTTAAGAAGGTGTCCAGCTCATCCCGTCATCTCTTTCTGGGCCTGCCGCGTAGTCGTTTCCTGCTATTTGGGATCTACTGAGTGGTGATTTTTGCGTATTGCTGCTCCGACATGCGACAGATGTTGCCAGCCCAGTTCCATTTTAGTCTAGCAACTGTGCGGCCAGCGTCCTCTATTTGTATTTTGGAACGAAGTATAGAGTTCTTAATGTGGTCTGTGAGTTTGACATCTAGTATGTAGTACATTATTGGCAATGAAAAATGTAACAGCATAATGAGTTGTTCAGAATTTAAATAGTCGCGTACTACGCCGTAGTGTAACACTACGCTACGCCCTACGCCGTAGCTCAATTTTTTAAACTCATTCTTTTTCTAAATTAATTATTATAAGTTTAGATACGATGTAACGATACATCCTTTTATCACTGTAGTGTGTGGAGTAAACAAGGTTAGGTGTAGCTACATATAGGTAGGTATGACTACTTTCTTTCTCACAAACCTTAAAAGCCCAGTATTGGTCCAGAAACTTACGGTAGGAGATGAAATTAGGAGTAAAGTGTGAACATACCAGCTCACGCCTTTTTTCCATGGGATAGACAGAAACTGCAGAACGATTTCTACTACGATCCTTACATACTGCTTTTGTTTCGTACTACGCATCTGACCTTACTGAATTTTCTAACTTTTCTAACTGAACAGACAGCTGTGCTGCTGGACAGTTTGTTGCGCCACTTCTTCTTCCCAGCTAAAGGCACTAGGAAGTGGTGAAGGGTTTTTGTGGGACTGTCTTATGTAATTTTGCCATTCGTAAAGTGCTGATTCTCAGCCTACTTTGAATACATGACTTTTGTATTTGGAGAACATCACTAAAAAGGTCCGTGTATGTAGAGTGCGAACTTTATTTTTTAAATTGCGACAAATAATTCAAGGAGTATTGAAGTGAACTAAAACCTGCATGGATACTTAAATGAAAGCAGTTGTAGCAGCTCTAAATACCAAACAGTAGCCAGCTAGTTGAAAACTACGCGATAAATTAAAGTAACTCTGCCACGCTACTAAATCGTTCTTGATTTCCCAGAAACTAGATTTTAGTCATTTATCTTGTCTAGGCAGAAAAATTGTAACGAGCCAATTACCTTTCTGATTTACTTCGCTGTACGAAAAGCGTACAAAATCGGTCACAAAAAGTTTGATCAAATCTACTTTACTTTTCTGATAGCCTGGTACTCTCACTCTCGACATACAATAGTTTGCAATATGTCAATCAAAATTACTCTTCTTTATGACCAGTCAGAAGAATTAAGAAGTATTAAGGTGAATCCGCCGTTATAGCCCGCGAAATTCCTATTTTCTTACGTTTTTTGCAATTTGCAGGTCAGTGTCAGCTTGTATCATGATCAAAATATGATTCGCGTCTATAACAGATATACGATATTTAAAAAATATAATAATTGGACTCATTAATACATCTCTCTAAGTTAGAATTCCATAAGGACTTTTCAATAAAAAAATATTGATCATAAGGAAAAAAATTGAATTTCGCGGGCTACAACTGCGAATCCACCTTGGGCCTGTGCACACCACGTTTTTTAAACGCGCCGTCGACGCGCCTTTTAGAAACGCGCGTCGACGGCGCGCTTTTATCCTACAGAGCAGTTTGGGCTGCGTCTGACTCGCGTGCGTATCGCGTCTGTATCGCTACAAACGCGCGTCGACGGCGCGTTTAAAAAACGTGGTGTGCATAGGCCCTTAAAGTGCCCATCTTACTCCTGAAAGGCGAAGAAGTTCGATCACTTTTAGTTAATTCCACATTAATTTGAATTTGAGTTATTTTAGCCAGTTCGTTATCTTTATCATTTTAGAAATAGAACCCCTTTCTAACCATTCAAACTATTAAGAAATTGTTTTCCGAAAATCGGGTCTATTTCAAGTTGTTCAAGCCAAGTCAACCGACGTCATGCACATGCATTCTTTTCAATTGTGTCTTATTTCTTAACAATACCCATCCACTAATATTGAGAAATGAGAACTCAATGGAACGAATTACTCGACTTCACACGTAAACTTTTATATAAATCAGTTAACATATAAATTAGACACAGTGTAGTCGAAATTACTACTACGTAACGTGGTTAATCAAGGAATCAATCTATTGCATGCAACGCGCGACGCATTGGGAACGCATCGCCCGATTGCGTCCATTATTAAACGAATAATTGACTCATTAATTATACGGACATGAATAAACATGGAATTGTTTGTAACAATAGACGTCGTGAATGTTTAATTTTTGCGTGTCTTTGATAATCTTCCCATGGGTATGGATGGATGTACGTGATGGGACGCATCATTGGGCGTCGTGTTCCTGTCTGCTGTCATAAATATTGTTTGAGGCGTAGGTAGTAGGAAACTTGAATGCCTAGGGAAAACGGAAAATACGACGTAAAAAGCTGTGGAAGGTATTCTTACACCTACCATGATAAATGTCACGTATATGTAGTTCATTTTATGATGTGTAACATATTTCCTCTCGCTTTCCTGCAATCAAAATCTAAAAAAATTAAATATT
This sequence comes from Agrochola lychnidis, assembly GCA_963680765.1. Classification (NCBI taxonomy): domain Eukaryota; kingdom Metazoa; phylum Arthropoda; class Insecta; order Lepidoptera; family Noctuidae; genus Agrochola; species Agrochola lychnidis. Next base: position 5,894,688 of record OY796868.1, on the reverse strand, counting down.
CAAAAGGGACGGGAGTGTGTAACAGGAAGCCGGGGAAGCGCGCGCTATTTGATTTGATCAATGAGCGCGAGCGGTGCTAGAGTTTGCCGTCAGAAACGACCTTGACGAGGCCCCGCCCCTTTAATGTTACCAAGGTGAGATGTCAGATGTTACACATCATATGCGACTAAGTACTGTAAAGGTCGCTTGTTTTTTTGTTTTTTTTTACATAACTTCTAATAATACCAAAACGTTCTTTGCTTAAGTGAATTCCATTAAGATTTGCAGCTTAACTCGAAATCAAGCTCGCAATGGATTGCCCAGAAATCATTATCTATTCTCCTGCCCTTGTCCTTATCCCAAAATATTTGAGGTCGGCGCCACATGTCTCTGGATTGCGCAGTATCCCAACAGTAATTCTAAACAAACATTTTCATTAAAAAAAATGGCAGTGGCACCCCGGGATACTGCTGCTGATAGAAGTGAAAACTTGAACAAGATCGCCTTGGTGGAAGAAAAATACTTGTATACAACATTGGTCCGTAACCTTATCTAAATAAAGAGCACAATCGCGTTTACAAAACCTTTAAAGTAAAAATACTTGCATAGAACATTGATCCGCAACGTAGGTAATATAAATAAAGAGCACAATCGCATTTACAAAAATTAGGTGTCGTCATGGTGTCGCGAAATCAATGGTTTAGTCCCATCTCAAAAATGCCCAGCGCGCTTAAAGAAGTTTTCACTTAAAAACATCGATGATAGTGTTAAACCGTGCACTGCACCGCAGCAATCCGTCTCCCTCAATTAACTCTTACAGTCTGCACGGGATGATGAGCAGTGAAGCCACTCTCACTTTTTTTCATTTCTAGCCCACTGAGGAAATTAGACCAGAAACATTTGATTTAATGATACAAGAACGCATGGGCGTTTCAAAGAAAAACAAAAGTTTTTTGTCTATGACTACGTATTTGATTGGTCGGTGTGTAAATTACTTTAGATTTGATTGAATTAATCATGAATTAATGAGGCCAGTGCACAACGCCGAAATGCTTTTTTTTTTAAGTGTAGGTACCGAATATCTAAAGTAATTGTTGCTTTTAAATAAATTATCTTCATTGAAGAGCTTTCTCAAGTCTTAAGAATTTAATTCCATAAGATGTCTGCGATTTCTTCTAAAATTCAGAAAATATTAACACTTTGGACTTTGGGCAAACCTTTCACTGATACAGGCGTGATTTTATGTTATTTCAGATTATGACATGTTATTATTATGACAGATCTGCAAAGGTAGTTCTCATTCTCAAATAAGAGCGATTTGCTAATAGGGACCAAAGTTCGTCCTTTCATCCAACAGTACAATTAGAAGGGAAGTGACATCTGTCAACGAGTCCTAAAGTAGCAATCACACTTATAGTATTTCAAGCATACAGCCACGTTCCAATCTGTTCGAAAATCACGTAATACGTCCAAACATATAATTTGTAACTTGAAACGTTACGAAATTGATATATGACAGTCTGATATCAAATTGTCAAACGTTGGTTGTTTTACTTAACATGATATGATTCGTTTCGTCTCAGTGAAAGTAGGTTGGAATAATTTGGGGGCGTGTGCCGTCAACTGGAGTGTTGCATTAAATAGACGATTGGAAAAAAAAACGAGAACTATTATAATATGTTGGTTAATAAGTCCGCATAACTTGATAGTTGAGATGTCTACGTAATTTAAGCGAAAACACACAAGTATTGGAAACTGTATTATGAGTGGAGACGGTTGAATTCCTCATGCTGTAAGAAGTTTTTGCCATCGGTTTTTACCTTCTTTGTGTATATTTTTTGAGCGTGAATAGCGTGATGTGTAATGGCTGCATGCCTCGTCAGCCAGTACAAACTGGAATAACCACTTTTACACCACGATTGTAGAAAATAAACACCCTGATTTACAAAGCCCTGCACAATCATAATTTAGCACCCAGCAATCCAACGTTAATTAGCCGCTACAATTATAAAACGATACATTTAATCTCAAAACTGACACTTACACCAATGAAATGCACATCGGTGTAATATAAAACGCAGCGTTTCAGCCGATAATTAGGCGTTGACACGCAATACGACGTTGTATGCAGCACGTTCGATTGACTATTGCAGACGCTCCTTAACATTCCGCCATGTTTGTTGTTAAGACATTCGAAGTTTGAATTACGAAAGTAAGAAATATGATTTTGATTTTATTACTAAATGTCACTTTTACGTCATATCAAAAATCATTACGCCAGTTACATTTTTGAGAATAAAAAAAAACAAAACAGAACGTGTTTCCAATCTCTTTTGTAATACCTAGTCTTTATTATTGGAGCGAATATATTATCGTTAAAATATTTAATTACAGGTATAATGGTGATAAATACTTATTTATGTAGATTGTAGATAATGTCTTTCGGAAATGTGTGGTGTTAATGTCAATAACAAATCATGCGACGAATTTAAAACGAATGATTTTGTTCAAGGAATTCCACTCTAATGAATAACTACACAAGCTAGGTATACAGCTCTGCTATATGTTTTGCAGAATGTGAAATAATTTTTAGGACCTAGGCTACTCTACTCTGAGTAAAATAGTATAGAATACCCTTCATATTTAGACATTGTTATATACTTAAACAGTGTGTATCAGAAAGGAGTGGTCTTAAGTAAGAGTAGGTATTGAAGTTTTGTATGGGACAGTTGTTTTTTTTCGCGATTTCGATGTTGTACCATAGAGAAAGTTGTGCAGTATGATGGTCTGTACTACAACCTTAAAGACAACAACTTTTTGATACATGTTGTTCCGCTCAACTAGATCGATCGATCGATCGGTCGATTTGCCTTTAGAAGTCGATAACAATAAAAATTCCATTGTGTCTCGTTAGTGACAGTTAAACTCATAAGTCATTAAGTAATTATATACATCATCTCAATCTCCCCATCCACTGCTTCAAATGAATATATCTCTTCTACATGACATCACAACTACAACACACCATCTTACACAAATCCCAAAAACAAAACCAAAAAATCTACAAAAAGTTATGAAAACCATAACATTACCCCACTTATAAAGATCGAAACACACTATTACGGTAACGGTACAGTTCAATTAATCACCCTCCTATGAAAATCTTCCGCGTACGTTACGTTACCTTAAAACCTCGCTTGTAAGTTGTTCCACGTCGTTTGACTGTACACATGATAGACTGATAAAATGCTATATTGTGTTCTATGCCTTATGTAAAGTATCATCACTATGACGTAAGGGTAAGATCGTAAAACCTAGTGCTTAATTTTGATTGGCAGCCTAATGTTTTGTGGGGTAATAGAATTATTTTGTTCAAATTGGTATGGGTATATGAAGAGGTTTGACGGGTATGTGTTTAAGTTAGTTATGAAAAGCGTTTGAAGTAATTAGAGTAAATTGCAGCAGTTTGAAGCAAATAAGTAAGCAGCACTAACGTTCCCTTCGAAATTCAAATCAGCGAACTCATTTGTTTTTAAAGTCGATCATCTAAAGGCGTGTACGCATGAAAGAACAAGAACATGGAACATCAAACACTTTGTTCGCATGTGCGTACTACTAACGAATATCAAACACTGTATTCGTCAAAAAAAATCGTGGCGATCCATAATAATGGGTACTAAAGAGAGTGAGTGGGGCGGTTGAGCGCAAACTGTGTTCGTATGATGTTAATATGATGTTCATGTTCGCTTTGCTAATTTACGTCCACATGTCATCATCTGCCTAGCCTTTTCCCAACTATGTTGGGGTCGGCTTCCAGTCTAACCGGATGCAGCTGAATACCAGTATTTTACATGGAGCGACTGCCTATCTGACCTCCACAACCTAGTGACTAGGTAACACGATACCCCTTGGTAAGACTGGTTGTCAGACTTTTTGGGCTTCTAACTACCCGTCCACACGTACGAACCAAATATTCTGTGTTCGGTGTTCGTGTTCACCATGTTTTGTTAGTTCGTGCGTACGCGCCTTAAGATTCACACCTCAACACCGATCGAATTTCGAAAAGCTGCTGCTAAACATAATAAAATTTAACGAATCGGCAAAAATCACAATGGAAAATTAAGTTTCATCCATGTGTTGAATGTTAGTTGCTAAGCAAATCCTTTGAAAATGGAGAAACTAGGATAAAGGTATAAGATTGCCATTTAATAAATCCTGTTTAGAACCCAATAACTCTCGGAGCGTGAGATATTCCCAAAGAAAACCAGATATCACGATTAAGTGTTCAAATACCAAATCTAGGAACTTTCTCAGTGTTCACGCATGCTGGCTGCAAATAAAATTGTCAAAATAAATCTTGCAAATTGAATTGAATACAAACGCGCGTAGAAAGCATGAAAAACATTGAATATTGTTTGTTTTATTTATTGTTAATTGTTTTGCGTGTAAATGCAATAGTGGAAGGAAAATACATAGTTGTAATAATTTGCACAATGTCTTTGTGAATTCTTTGTCTGTGTGTGATGCACTCATGCGCAGCGTAATGGCAGTTTTAAAAACTTACCTACTGAATAAATATTATAAAAAATAACTATGATAAAAACCGTTTTTTTTTGCCTGGTTTGGTCTTTTTTTAGACTATACAATAGAAATAACTATATAGGTATTTAATCTTTCTTGTTACCTTGTAATTAAGTTAATGCATCTTTACTACATCGTTAACTAATACTGATTGGTATGCGGTTGTCCACCATTTTTAAGATCGTCGCGTGTGCACAAAACAATCGCTAAGTTATTGGGACGCCTACTGATTATCGTAAGTAAACGATCATAACCAGCAGCTGGAGGAGCTCGTGGCTAAGTAATAACAGCCGCACGGGTCGATCTATCAGGTTAAGCTACGCTTGCCGGGGTTGTTCCGTGGATGGGTGACCATCTTTACATACCTATCGAAACTCCTCCGTGCCTCGGAAAGCACGTTAAGGTCCTGGCTGTCATTTGTGGATTTTTGACAGTCGTAACGGGTCGTCAGAAGCCCGAAAGTCTGACAACCAAGTCTTACCAAGAGGTATCTTGTTACTGGGTTATGGAGGTCAGATAGGCAGTCGCTCCATGTACAATACAGATATTCAGCTGCATCCGGTTAGACTGGAAGCTGACCCCAACATAGTTGGGAAAAGGCTATGCAGAGTGATTGAACGCAGCAATAGTTAACTAACATAACATAACATCACGCTTGTGTTCCCCGAAGGGTTAGGCAGAGGTGTACCTATAGTACACCCACATTTCGCCAGTTATGTTTAAGTCCCATGTAATAGGGGGCGACCTATTGCATTCAACCGGGCACAAATCCAGACTCCGAGCTGTTACTGAGAATAGTTGATTACGTGATCTATCTGAAAATGGAAGAAATCTTCAGTAATAAGGAAATACTTAATTAAAAATGTGATAATAATTGTTTGTTGTCAGAAGTTTTGTATATTGGCTAATGTAATATCAATGTTGTATTATATAATAGAGGAAATTTAATCAGTGTCAAAGTATTGCCTCAAAGCAAATAAAATATCTAAAGTTGTTTTAATTCCGCTTTATAATTAAATATAGTCATTGTTATGCGAGACTATTTATATACGCTTGATTAGCTAGGTCAACAATAAAATAAAATTATTGTGTTTATGTAGTTTTTTTATACTTGATAATTTGATATGTTAAACCTACCTCGTTCTAGTAGCCCCAGCCCGTCCCATCCTTGATATCCTCCCTCCGGTTGACGCCCTAAGCCGAGGTTCGTACCCCACTGGGAGTGCCCTTAGCGAGCGTTCACCTAGTTTTAATTAACATAGTTGAATAACCCCTGGCTGGAGGTTTTAAGTGTAGTATAAGGCACCCACAAGAAAGCCCGGTTAAAGTAGTCATGATCTCAGGTCAACAACAAGATGCCATACTTAAAAAAAAAAGGTCTAGTAGCCACAAGTGCGCAAGTTTAACTTTTTTTTTTTATCTATGGCATCTCGCAGTTGACCACTGAGGTCATGGCTGCTTAAACACGTGATTTTACTCATCATTATGAACAACTTTTACTATTGGACCAAACCTGAAATCGCGAAAAAAAAATCAGCTGTTCCCTACATTTTATTTTCGCATAACTCGTCAAAATATTAGGAACAGCTGATTTTTTTTTCGCGATTTCAGGTTTGGTCCCATAGTAAAAGTTGTTCATAATTATGAGTAAAGTCACGTGTTTAAGTTTGCGAACTGGTTAAAAAAAATCCTGCCTATTGGAAGTTAACCCTCCGGGAGGGTTGCCAGCATTGCGTTTGCGCTAAAGTTAACCATCGCAGACGGGCAACGGCATTAGATTTAAAACCGTGTTATAAAACACTGTAAAACGAAGTAAAATAGTGTTTTCAGGGGTTTTGTCGCTAGACGTAGTTTCCAACCTTTTAAATTTTTTGTGAACATTTGTAAAAGTGGACAAAAAATGTTTTGATTTTAAAACCAACGCAAATACTAATAGATCTTGTTAAAATATACATCAGATTTTATTTTCACGGTCTATAATGCTGCATTCACTAATAAAAACGTACATTTAAAATGAGCCCTCCGCGAGGGCTCCCGGCATACCATATCGTCGTTCGGCATCCAATACCGCGAATGTGACTTTTTTACGAAAATCATTTTTAAATGCAGGATCACTTATTTGAACGTGTAGAATGAAATAGAACAAAAATCTGTTTTTGGTAAAAAAATGTCACATTCGCGGTATTGGATGCCGAGCGACGATATACGACTAGGTGAACCCTCCAGGAGGGCTCCGGGCACTGGACTTGTTAATATCAATTTAATTCCCGTTGGCCTCATATGAACGATTGCTTCAATTGTCAAAATAAACACAATGTCGTGTCGATCGCGATGTGTTTGTGTCGAACCGCGGAAAGGCGTGACTCTTGTGCACAATAAACTTCAACGCGGTAGGGTTGGCCAATGATATGATTAATATCTTTCGAGAATTAATTTCCTTTCGAAAATCTGAATATCGATTTCGAATAAGTTAGTAACAAGTGGAACAACAATAGGGCTATTGCTACACAGTGGACTGGTTGGATTTATTTGAATGTAAGATTGAATTTCTTAGTGGTTATAATAATCATAAATTACAAACCAAAACCGTACTTAATAAAAAGAAAAGAGTGAAATATGTTCATAATCCTTAGTTTTTATATCCAATGGTTGTGTAATGACAATAGAAAAAAACCTATTGATTAACCTACCTAATTTCTTGAAATTCTTCCTTTCAGTGAACAATAAAGGTACCAACCTATTGACTGTTTAAAATAAACAGAACTGACTAAGGTTTATTAAATATTTATTTTATTATAAAAAAATGGTACAATGGTCGACTTATTTATTGGAAGGCAGAGAAAAACAAAAGAACAACGCCTCTAGTAGTACATTATAATAACTATACTCCGTTTAAAATAAGATTAGACATTTAAACAAACCTTTTTTACAGTCCGTTCAACCGATTTTGACTTATATACCGTAGGCATAAGGATGGCATTAAAAGCAAAAAAAGTGGTTACAAACCAACTGTTTACTGCAGCTGTCATTTGTCATGCCGCTATCGCAATAGAAGTCAAAATCGGTTGAACGGACTGTAAAAAAGGTTTAGTTAAATGTCTAATCTTATTTCAAACGGAGTATAGGTACTTATTTTTATCTATAATTTATTTATTTATTTAAACTTTTCACACACAAAAATGTGCTCTGTTTGAGAGGAACAAAGAAAAATAATAATTATTATTATGATGAGTAAGTCAAAGGTACAGCTTATTATAGATTTATTATTAACAGTACCTACCTATATCTTTATTGTCATCCATCAAGACATCGTATTGTGTAACATCTCATGCAACTCGTTCAACCCTGCACGTCGCCAACAAAAGAATCATGACGCAACTGATTGTACTGCACTTGGTCGTCGATATAATTGTGTATTCATGCAATGCAGTGAAATTTGATGATAGCCCCCTTTGTGATGGCATGTGGCTTCCACTTAATTTGGTGATTTGTAGAGCAATGTAATATTTGACAATATTGTTACAATATGGTAGGTAGGTAAGCATTTTATGGACGTGTAATTTTCTTGCTAAACCCATTTTGTCATCATCAGCCTATTAGTTAAAGCAATGGCACGTAAATTTTTATCGGAGAGGCATCCGGATGGCGAGTGGTAATCTGGGTATTGAAGTGATACCGAACGCCCCTGTACCGTCCGAATGGACCCCAAATGGACGGGGGCGGAGATATAGGGTATGGGGCCTAACATTTTTATTTTACATGGCATTCAAAATTTAAGCTCTATTATGTGCAAGGCATTTGTGTGTATCAATGCCATCTGGTTGTCACCCCCCAACATCGTTATAATTGAAATAATGTGTATAATTCTTGAAACTACTTACCGATTATTTATCACCAAAAATGAGGGTTAATTTTATCAAAACCAGAGGGCATTGATACACGCAAATTCTTTGCATATAATACAGCTTAAATTTTTAATGCCATGTGAAAAATAAAAATGTTAGGCCCCCATCCCCCATATCTCCGCCCCCATCCATTTGGGGTCCATTCGGATGGTATGGGGGAATTCGGTATCACTTCAAGACCCAGCTTACCACTCTCCATCCGGTTGCCTCTCTGATAAAATTTTACGTGCCATTGCCTTGAATATATAGCAGTCCACTGCTGGACATAGGCCTCTCCAATTGCACGCCATTCAGCTCGATTCTCGGCAACTCTCATCCAGCTGCTACCAGCCACCCTGCGGAGATCGTCGCTCCACCTAGCCTGAGGGCGTCTAAACCTTTCGTTTGCAGATTCGCGGTCTTCACACAAGAACACGTCTATCCCAACGGTCATCAGTTCAATGGCTAATATGGCCGGCCCATTGCCACTTCAGCTAACTTATTCTGTGAGCCCACGTTGTATGCATCTTCAAATATGAGTACTGAATTTATTGTATCTAGGTAAAGCAGGTTAAATAAAAATAAAAACAGTGGCACTCCGGGTGTGCCGACAGAAGTGAAAACTTGAACAAGATGGCCTTGGTGGAAGAAAAATACTTTTATAGAACATTGGTCCGTACCCTTATCTAAATAAAGAGCACAATCGCGTTTACAAAAAAAAAAATACTTCCAAAACTTTTAAAGTAAAAATACTTGCATAGAACATTCATCCGTAACATAATATAAATAAAGAGCACAATTGCGTTTACAAAACCTTTAAAGTAAAAATACTTACATAGAACATTGATCCGTAACGTTATATGAATAAATAGCACAAGCGCGTTTACAAAACTGTGGTGTCGTCACAGTGTCGCAAAATCAATGGTTTAGTCCCATCTCAAAAATGCCCAACGTGTCTAAAGAAGTCTTCACTTCAAAATTGTTGTAAGTAAATTACGTTGTACGAGAGTTTTATCAAAATTAACAAAAGAACGACTAAATAACAATCTACGTTCGATTTTTTAAATAAAATATGTTGATACAATGACATCATTGTAAACTCGATTACAATAAAGAGCTATAATGATCGGACAAAACTGGATTTTCAACGCAATTGATCAAAATCTAAATAATACAATCTGTTTAAAATTAAAAACTATTTGTTAAAATTCTACATCCGCATTAATGTTGAAAAAAATTTGGTTATATTTAAGATTTATTTTTGTTTTGTAAGTAGGTACCTAGGTTTTATTTTGAATGGTTAATAACACAGAAATCTTCAGCGTACGTTTTCAATAACATTTTCTTAAGTCCTTATCCGTATTTGTAAGAGAACTAATGGAGAAACCATTCAAGACTGGATACAGTAAAACTACATTCAGTTTTCTTAGAAAACATAGTCATACTAGAATCTTCTTCCGTATGTACTTACAGTGCGTTCATTATATAATTTGACCAGTAATGGTTAATTAATAGCACTGCATTTTGCAGTCTTAGTTTCAATACAAATAGAGTTCAAAATGGCGATTGATAGAATCAAAGATATGACTGCAAAATTCAGTGCTGCCAATCGCGTCATAGGTCTATAACTATAGGAACAATTCCTTCAGTTGGCATCTTATGCAGAGAAAACAATTTAATATTTGTACAATTGAGCTTTTGTCGTTTGCCATTTCTAAAGCTTTTCCTTGATTAGTAATCAATGATGATAACAAAATCTAATGCCATCACTACATTCTGGATTCCTTTTATAGAATTATCAATTCTTTGTTTTAGAAACAGCCGGTCTATTTTTTTTTATTTCACCTTGAAAACTTGGTGAAGTGAGTTGTCATTGCACTTGACGCTAGGGATTTGGACCAATATAGTTCATCGTGTACATGATAAATGGCTAACATGGTCCACTATATACAAGCCACTGGGCCAATAAAGGCCGTCGAGGAACAAGCCACTTGGCCAAATGAACCGTCTCTAACAAGTTACTGGGCCAGCATGGTCCACCTTCTACATGAAACTTGGCCAGCATGGTCCATCGTGTACACGACATTGGACCAACATGGTCCATCGTGTATAAGACAGCTAAAATATCTTACCTGACTGAATTCTAAGCCATATTCAGCCTGGTCAAGTTAGGAGCTTTGCAAGCCAACGCACAAGACACGCAGGTGAACTGGTTGTGTACCGAGTTCAGGAATGGGAGGGTCTCGTTCTTTGGCCAACATGGTCCATCGTATACAAGACGTTTGGCCAACATGGTCCAATTTGGATTTTTATCCCATTTTTCATCCCAAACTTAGAAGAAGTGAGCTCGAAGTGAGCTGTCAACTACTGTTGCTGTTACTGTTGTACTTTTGCTGTTGTTGCTACTGTTGCTGTTGCAGCTTCTTCTTCTTCTTCACAGCGAGATTTTACAGAATGGATAGATAGGTATGTAGGTCGAAGGGCGAATTCTAAACAAATAATATCTTCACTAACATTGTCCAGGTTTATTTAAGCGATATTAAGTTTACACAGCTACAAAGTACGTCGTAATAAGAACTTGCAATATTTGTACATCTGTTCAAACTGTATTTAATTTTGTAGATATTAAATATGTGACGTCACTTGGCCATGGTTTTGTGGAAAACAATGTCGAAATTAATATTTGACGCACAAAAGATCAAATATATAATTTTTGTATTGTATTTAATCGTTATAGAATTTGCGTATTTTGGATCAGTTTTTGTAATGTGGAATCTGAAACAGTTTCAAGCAAACATGGTTTAACGTTTCAGTATACTTAGAGTTTATTACTATTATTATTTATATTTTATACAGTAATTGTTATGAATGTTACAATATTGTCAGAGAAACTCGTGGCTAGGTACTAACAGCCTCACGGGGTCGATCCATCAGGTGATCATTTCTACATACAGAGACTCCTTCGTGCCTCGGAAAGCACGTTAAGCCGTTGGTCCCGGCTGTCATTCGTGGATCTTTGACAGTCGTTACGGGTCGTCAGAAGCCCGAAAGTCTGACAACCAGTCTTACCAAGGGGTATCGTATTACCTAGTTACTGGGTTGTGGTGATCAGATAGGCAGTCGCTCCATGTAAAATACTGGTATTCAGCTGCATCCGGTTAGATTAGAAGCCGACCCCAACATAGTTGGGAAAAGGCCAGGCAGATTGATTGTTACAATATTGTTCGTGTAGCGGTTACACCGCCACATACGAACTACGCATCATAGACATGACGTCACACAAATCCTGCATCGCGCAATTAGAGTTTACCGAGCGATCGACATTATACAAGATTTCGACTTCAAACCGTTGGGCAGTTGCCCGCCAGACACGACACCCGTCTGGTCGGAGGATCCTCACTTTTCTATGGTGGATGAGTGAAATTTACACCCTGTTCCTCATACCACTAAATCCGTTTTATATTTATACTTGAACAAGATAGTGCCATGTGTCAAAAATTACGAACTTCCATATAAACTTTCACCCTCTATCTAACTCCATTAGGGGATGAATTTTCAAAAAATCCTTCTTTTTTACTTTCGGTATATTAGGAAGTCTTGTGAAAATTTCGTGGTTCTGGACTCAGCAGTTTAGGGTGTGCGTTGTTAGTCAGTGAATGAACGAATGATAAGAGATTTTTATTTAGTAGATACTAGATCTAATTGGCAATATTTTTTTAAACTACATTATTTAGAACATCTTCCAAAAGATCATTATCCAGTTCAAGATTTATATTATAGCTGTAGTTTAATACTTTATGATCTCCGAACTCGGAATGACTGGAAGCAGGACTTGGACATTCATCAAATAACACCACAGTTACAGCTACTCTTAAATGACGCAAATAAAACTGACATATCAAATCTAAGCCGACAGTCTTTCTATCAAAGGAATCAAAGGAAATTCTAAAGGAAGTATCGTTCACATTTAATAAAATCTAGATTGAAAATACAAAAACAGGTGCATAGCTTTGCAATCTCGGCCCAGTCCGGCCTAGGAACGCAGCTCGCAGGAAGCCACGAGAATTCTGAGTTCTCACTGCGTGTGGCAACTACCTTAAATGTCTCGTAAATTATTTCAATTTTGCATATAACTGACGATATCTTGGAAGTGTTTAGAGCTACCGCAAATAACTTTGGAGCGGTTGAATTCAATGATTGGAGAGATAAAGATGGTAGCTGTTCGTGTCGAGGTATGAGAGGTTTATTTCATTGAAGCGGTCGTTTTTAATTGACTTTATCATGATTTCGAGATCAACGTTATATGTTTTTTTGTCCTAATATTTGTTACTACTATCCTTACTAACCTTAACAAGAGTGGTCTGATCTAGAATGATCTGGTATAAATATTCTGAATCATAGACTTTTCCGGAGGTTTTACCAGGACTTGTATAGGTAAAGGAAGTTAAATCTATAGGTATATATATAAAAATCTTTAACTGAATGAGTTACGTTAATAAAGAAGCAAATATTTCAAGAACACACCACTCGAGATTCGCAGAGTTTGAAGAACTTTAAAAGTCATCGGTCAATGCCACTCCGATGTTATTAACTGCGGTTAAACTATACTTACAGATGCACACTTTATAGTCATTTAGAACCTAAGTGCTGCTCCTGCGTGCCTTACATCTATTACTATGATATCTTTTATAGCGGTTAGGATACAAACTTTTAGCGCAAATGACGCCCAGACAGCGCATCAGCTCCTTTTTTTGCGTAAATTATGCACAAACGCGTTGTGCAATGTGTGATGTGAACTGCGTATAACGTGCATCGGCGATTCTGATACAGCATTCGTTAGGGTTCAATAAGGAAGCTTTTAATAATGCATTCGTACGGATGTCTGGTGTTTCCAAGAAGTGTTCTTGGAAGTGTCCAGGAGATTATAAATATCACGGCCAGGAGCATCCATCTTTGTACTAATGCGTCCTGGAGTAATCTAAGATGCGTCTCGCGTTCCTGTTTCGTCGTGATTGCATTATCCCTCAGGATCATTCGCTGTTGTGCTGTCTCCTAGATCTGTATGATACTTAGCTTCATACGTCGTGTTGTGTGTATAGAACTCTACGTTAAAATCGAAATCTAGTAGATAATCTCTGTGATCTAGCGTAACATAGACAACTTAATCTTTTGTTGCTTTTATAATTAGGTACCTACTAAGTTTCATATGCCCTTTTTGATTTTAAAACTCTAAATGTAAATTGAAAATAAAAAAAGAAATAATCTACTCTTTGAAAGCGTACTCAGAAAAAATATTTTAATGCAAAATGTTCGGTGTATTTTTATTTTCTCTGCATCTGAGCTGAACCCATGCATTTTTCCTAAACGCCTACGTTGTTTACTTTTATGCAAGAATAATTTCCGCGGATTCTTCTATTTATACACCATTGTCTTTACCACTCATTGAACACTCTCACCAACTTTATAATCGACTGTAAAGTTGTTATCAAATCGACTGTTATTATTATTATTTAAAGAAAAGGAAGTAGTAATGCGAAGTATCTACTACAGAATCGATACCTACATAATCAGCCTATAATGTTCCCACTGCTGGGATACAGCCCTCTTCTCTTCGAGAGGGAGTGGGCTGTAATCCACCACGCGGGCCCAGTGCGGGTTGGTAGATGTCACATGTCTGAATAACATGAATTTTGAACCAAATATGTTTGAACTTTTTCCCATATAAACGCTATGAAAAAGAATCTGAATTGAACAGAATTAGGTGTGTTTTCGTTGAACGATTGAAAACGGTGAAAGAAACCGGTGTGTCCTAGAACCAAAAATTCGAAGACATATATTGTGACATTTGCAAACCCGCACTGGGCCCGCGTGGTGAATTATGGCCCACTCCCTCTCACAGAGAGGAGGCCTGTGTCCCAGCAGTGGGAACATTATAGGCTGGTCGGTCCTGTCAGCCAAATAAATAAACAAAGAGATATTTACAAACATTATTTACTAAAGAAAACACAACGTAACCGGCCAATAAATAACACATTCTTTGCATTCAAAGGCCAATTTATTTTTAACCCTATTTGCGTATAACAGAACTTAAGTGCGAAGAATGCACTTAGTGCGAATAGTTAGATAGATTAACACAGTGCATGCGTGATTAGGATTTTCCGATCTCTGACTAATCACTTCGTTGTAATTTAAAGTAGGTGAGTGAACCTCCTCGCATATACAATGCAAACGGATGTTCTCAGCATTTAAAGGGTTAAGTGGATGCTCTTTGATATTTTGCTAAAGGAAATGCAAATACGTTTAAGAATAGAAGAGATAGTTAGTATTTAGTGGTGAGAGTAGGGTAATGTGAACGGGTTGTCTAAATACGTTTCAGGAATTTCCAAGTGGTTTCATATTTGTTTTGTAGTGTTGTAGATTTAGGTCTACTAGACACACTTTACATTGTCTCTAATTTTTCATACGTCAATGTCATGCATACCTGTCATTTGCATGGTTACTGAAATGCAAAGGAGATGGAAAATGTTGCGCCCAAGTGTAATAAGTTGAGATATGATCTAAAAATTAGTCCTATTTTTTATCCTTGAATATTTAAAATCAGCTCAATTCTTGGCTGGAAGCGGAGAAATATGATAAAGATAGTTTTCGTGAGATTATCGATTAAAGTAATCGATTACACAACTACAAAAAGAAAACCTACCTAATTAAATGCACTATAAATACTTGTATACAATATAGTGCATTTATGATTGATCGGCCGTATTGTACTTACCTAATTATTTAATTTGAGATTTATTTGTCTACAGCTGCACCATAAAAGGCTATAATAAAAATAAAAAATAAAAATTATTCTCAAACAACCAAGGCCCATAGTGTTAGTTACAAAAAGCTTAAAAAGTATGTTAGTAGGTATATAAATAAAAGTGGAAAAAATAATTTCGATTCATCAACCCGCACCTCTTTTTTTTTTTTTTTTTGGGTGGGAAATTATCAAATAACTTCTCCCGCTCTGGGTGGAGCGGGAGGGCGTGTCAGACTCTTGCGACTCTTTTTGCGTGCCCGAACCAGGGCCGGACGCGAGAGATCACCGCTGCCGATCGCCTCTACGAGGACACGGCGTTGCTCCGCCCAAGCCGGACAGACCTCCACCGTGTCCTCAGGCCGAGCCACACAATGGTGACACCCGGGTGTTTCCTCCCGCCTTATCCTGAACAGGAACCTCCCGAAGCAGCCGTGTCCGGTGAGGACCTGCGTCAGGCGGAAGGTGAGGACGCCGTGGCGTCTCTCAAGCCACTCCTCAAAGAGGGGTCTTATCGCCGCAATTGTGGCGTGCCCAAACCCGCACCTCTCACATGCAGATTGCGTGCTAGTGCGTGCCTTACAGTTTCGCTTATAACCCAATGCTTTATCTAACAACTCTTTGAAGTTTATAACATTATTATAATTAACAAATATATTCTTTTGTTTCAGGTAACACATCATTTTCATCTACTCTACTAATTCTAGCTTTAAACATATAGCGGAGATTTCAAGGTAAGATTTATTATTCTTTTTCGTGTGGTTAGTGACTAACCTGGTGTTGTCAGAGTTATAAAGCCGCCCATGGGCCTCTGACTTGGCTTCACATGACGTCGAGAAATATCTCGCATACCGGTTTCCTCACGATGTTTTTCTTCAGTTTTTGAAGCAAGTGATAATTATATGGTCAAGGGTAGGCGTTTTGGGGGACTGTCTTATGTAATTTTGACGTTCGAAATTGCTGATTCTGAGCCTAGTTTGAATAAATGACTTTTAATTTTTGAATTTTATACAATACGCACATGAATCCGAAAAGTCAGAGGTGCGTGACTTGGGTTCGAACTCGAGACCTAGGACTTGGCAGTCTGACGATCACACCACTAGGCTATAAAATTTTCAAAATTTAAAAAAATCAAAAAGCCGATCCACACAAAATGTATGAGAACGTGAATTTTCTACATATTTTTTTTTTTGTTAGTTTTTCCATATCTTCTCACCGTTTAAACCTTCCCTGGACTACGACAAACATTTCAAAACCAAAATCAGTTAAATCGGCCCAGCCGTTCTCGAGTTATAGCGAGACTAACGAACAGCAATTGATTTTTATTTATATAAATTATAATTACTGTTTACCTCCGTGCAAAATTACTGACGCACTTAGAAATATTTATATCAAACTTATAAGGAAGGCCTCGCAAAAAGCATCGGGCAAGCTCATAATAAATAGCAATATTTCCTTATTTGTCATACAGAACGAAGGGCTTAGGAGAAAATTACGAACATCCATATAAATACATATATTATAAATGTAAGCTTTTACGGATGGCCGTCCGCTTCGATTGATCGATTGGTTCATTTTGTTTAGATCTCTCTGCGACAGCGAGAGAAATCGATTTACACTTCCTGTAACGAAAATTGGCTCAGCAGTTTAGTTTTATGTTATTTATACCTATAGGTACCTCATATTATAAATTAAATTCGGTTTTCGTGTCTGTCTGTGTGACCGCGTTGTTTTTTTTAAACTACGCAACTGATTTTGATGTGGTTTTCACTATCATTTAGAGAATTTATTCCGGAAGATTTACTTGTATAAATAATTCATTTAAAACTACGTTATACTGGCAATACTTACTATAATAAAGAAATCTCGATGTTTTATCAAGTCGCTAGTTTTAATAAAATAACCATTGTCTGTGATTTTGCGTAGGATGTAGGTATTATTTTGGTTTGTGTATAGCCGTGTCTTTTGGGCGTGTTTTTTCGTAACATTACACAAAGAACCTTACACATAAACATTTGTTTTCATACACAAGCCGTTCCCTGAGTATTTTAATATTTTTAGATTAATAACACATTTTAGATACTTAATATTTTAATGAGTTCCGACGAAGAAGACGTATTTAAAAAGTGCAGAACAGTATCTCTATTCCAATTCCAATCCATCGTAAATTTATCGCAACTTGTTTGCTACTATTCACAAGACAATATAACCTCAAAACCTGTGTTGACTGACAGTGACAGATGTGCGCAGTGCGCGCGGCGGCCGCGGCGGTTGAAAATAAAATAAACCCTTCCCCTCTTCATCCGCGCGGGGAATGTTTTCTATGCAGCTCGGAAAACAAAAACATCGTGTTTGCATACACGCCCCTTTGTTTCGATGTTTTTGTGTAATATTTCGAAAAAACACACGCAGGAGACACGGCTTTACACTAACCTAAACTTTAATGCCGCATATTTAAAGAGTTTCTTCTAAATACTAAGCTTTGATGAAGTTCTCATATCTTAAAGGTTGCCGTTTTAAGTTAACCTTTACTTTTCTCAGATCAATAATCAACTTCATGGTCTTAATCACAGGTACAGAACATAGATAGTAGGTTCACAGACCCACAAAGGTTCCTAAAACCTAAAAGTACCCATACAAACCGAACATTAACTTCAAAGGTCTCGCTTACTTAACGCGGCGGCAATCCAAGCGAAATGTTTACACCGGCTGACCGCATTCCGCGCATGCGTCCGACGCCAGTCGCTCGCGCCGAATGTTCTGCACTCCTTTTACTGCACTGCACTGCACATATTTGTGTGCAATCCAGTGCATTAGGAAATGATTAGGGTGCGTTTATTCCGCTGGATGATTTCGTCTGACAAATATGTGGAGGGATATTTTTGGTCATATTTCATTATTGGGCAAGCACGTTAAGCCGTTAGTCCCAGCTGTCATTTGTAGATCTTTGGCAGTTGTTTCGGATCGTCGAAGCCCAAAAGTCTAACAACCAGTCTTACTAAGGGGTATCGTGTTACCCAGTACCTAACTGGGTTGTGGAGGTCAGATAGGCAGTCGCTCCATGTAAAATACTGGTATTCAGCTGCATCCGGTTAGGCTGGAAGACCCGACCCCAACTTAGTTGGGAAAAGGCAATGATTTCATATTGGGCAAAAGAAAGCGCGCGGTTTCAAGTGTCTTATAAGCTCATAAAAATCATTTTCGACTTCTGTTTTAATCACTGAAGAGATACGGCTAAGCTTTGAAATGAGGATTCTTCTTTTTGGTGTCGATGGCACGACCGCACGACATTTCACGACAGTATTTTAAATCTTGTTGGCCCAAAATTTCGCCACTTCCACGGCATCGTCAGTAGCAGCGTAATGTCACTTTGACAGCATAAAGAAAAATAAAGAAAGAATAGGTACGTTTATTAGCGGTAAACATGGCGCAAAAAATGAACACAAAACAAAAAAGAACAAGTTAGGGAAAATATGCGTCACATCCACGCATAACGCTGACGTGTCAATCCAAAACACTGTATCTCAGAAATACCTATTTAGTAAAAAGGGCTTTTAAAACTTTTAAACCATACATATAATTAAAGTACAGTGTTTTGTGTGTGCTCATATCTCCTTCTACAAATCTACATACCTACTAGGTACTATAAATAAAATAAAAATTAATGTATGGATATGTAACTGCCTCGAAATAATCGAATGAGCGCTCTTAAGAGCGTACCGACCATTTGCCTTTGTCTCTGTCTTTTTCTTTACGTGTAAAGAGTAAAGAAAATAACCACACTTTTGCACTTTTTCAATGTTTTTCGTTGTTATTTTTATCATATTCTTAAATAAAAAACTAACGCGAAAAAACGCTGGAGTCATCAATTAACTTTATTCAAGTAAATTAATCATAATATAAATTTACTTATGTATGTAAAAAGTAGCAAAATAGAGGAAAAAAAATACTCGATAAGAGGTAACTTTGCGAATTTATTCTATCGAGCCAACTTTATCAAATCGTGTTTCCATCGCGCATAATATCTGGTATGTATCCCTAATAATACCAATTTATTTCCCTACATTTTAATTTAATTGTTTACTATCTACTTCAAATAAGCTTAATAGAAACATGTTTCCACACCACACCACACCACACCACATCACACCACACTATACACCACATCATATGCACTAACTAGGAATAAGCTTCATAAATTTAAATTGCAACTTTGCTTATAGATTTTATTTTTATTTTCTTAAGATTAATAAATTTTAGCTAAATACAGAAAAATGTACTTACATTATACAGTTACCCATAAATGTTTTACAATGTTGTGAAAGAGCGGAGCCTTCTATATACAGGCATTGTTTGCCTAAAAGGAGGCTCCAAACACGTTAAAATGTAATGTAATTTTCTATTTGGCACAATAAACTATTTTTTATTTGTATTTGCATTTTTTGTATGTTTGTGTGCATAAAAAACTCGGTGCCCTCTTAAGGCAAAACACTGTAACTCGAGTTACAGTGTATTGGATTGATACGTCAGCGGCTATCGGCTATTGCATGTTTTGGGATACAGAGGGCAGGATAGGAGGTGGAGCATGACAAATAAGGACTAGGTATAAGAAAATGCTTGAATTATAATAATTCTATCGCATTGGCACCGAAAAGGTCACCCGTCCTTCACTTTTGCTCGTTGTCTCGTCTTCATAACAGCTGTTCCAAAGTATCAATATCCATCAGTGGTTGAGTAGACTCACGTTCAGAATAAGAGGTCAGAATTAAAGAGGAAATTAGCAAGCAAAACTCCGTGGGTAGGTATCGATATCTAAACAACAGGGGAAGAGCGCTGATGTCTGAAATACAGATATTTTATATCTAGTTCAGACACAGATGTTCAATATCTGATCATAGAATTAAGTGTATACTGCATCACCATATTATTATTTATGTCTGTATATTTTTGAACAACTAATTTATTCTTTCATGAATCATTTCTTATGTATTTCTTTCTGTATATTTCTTAATTTCCTTTTTTGACTGCCTCGTTGGTCTAGTGGTGCTACTGCTGAGCATGAGGTTCTGGGTTCGATTCCCGGGTCGGGCAAAATGTTATTGGATTTTTCTATCTGAAATTTCTCAGTAGCAGCTCGGAGTCTGGATTTGTGCCCGGTTGATGGCAATAAGCTCGCCCCTATTACATGGGACTTAAACATAACTGGTGAAATGTGGGTGTACCTGCTACAGGGATACCTCTGCCTAACCCTTCGGGGAAATAAGGCGTGATGTTGTTAATTTCTTCTCATTCTTAAACATGATAAAGCAAAAGAAAGTAGATTTTCTCAACTCATAAGTACTTCAAGTAACGACACTTCCAGCGGTCGTTGACCCAAAAAAAAACATTTTGTTTTTGTATATCTAAACCCTTCACGTCTGCGGAGTTACGCGAGCTAATTTAATTTGACTCTTTATAATAATACGAATACTAGCTGTGCCCCGTGGTTTAACCCACATAAGTCTCGATCCCGTGGGAATATCGGGATAAAAAGTATCCTATGTGTTAATCCAGGTTATAAACTACCTGTGTGCCAAATTTCATCTAAATCCGTTTTGCAGTTTTTGCGTGAAAGAGTAACAAACATCCATCCATCCTCACAAACTTTCGCGTTTAAAATATTAGTAGGATTTTAAGCGATAACATTTGTGAGTTTGTTTGAAGGGGTAATCTTCGAAACTATTGAACCGATTTCGAAAATTCTTTCACTAATGGGAAGCTAAATTATTGCTGAGTGCCTTATGATGTTTTATGTTAAAACAAGAAACTTCACGCGAACAAAGTCGCGGGCAGAAGCTAGTGTGCTGATAAATGTCAACACCTTTTTCCCTAGCCACGAAACTAAGCTAGATGTATTTAAACAGTTTCGAGTCGTGAATGCTGAGGATTTCGTCACAAGGCGTGTCAAACCAGACACGATTAATTATCATAATTGTGCATAAAACGACAGGTTGCTCGTAAGTAGTTACTGTCGGTTATTCGTAGCTACCTACGGTTTTAGAAATATCACATTAAATTTCCTTCCTTGACTTTTACGATTCGCCCGCGGTGATAGGCGATATTCAACGAATCGTAAGTTAATCTGTGCCGAATAAAAACCATATGTGTAAAAAAGAACCTGCCGGGGTTGAGGAAAAGTCCGAAAGGGATACTGCGGCCCCCGGCAACATGGCAACTGAAGGAACACGGGTGGGTTTTAGTCAGTAAGAGTCTGACATGCCCTTCCGCTCCGCCCAGAGCGGGAGAAGTTATTTTATAATTTCCCACACAAAAAAAGGTGTAAAAAGAGAAAGATTTTGGTAATTTTCTGAAAAATACCTTGTCAGCTAAGAATTAGGAAGCTTTCACGAGATCATGTTTTCAGTAGTCTTTCAGAGACGTGCAACTTTTGGCAATATCCTTTATCAGAAAAGATAATTGCAGCAAAATCAGTCACCGTACGATTAAATAAATACAAGACAGTTAATTGATTCAGGCGTGACCTTGCGGAAATCCATTAAAAAATACAATAGACGTGGATATATTTAGTTAATCTATTCCGCTTAACTATTCCTAAAGAGTCATAAAAAGCTCAGAAAATAATCGACACGTGTTTCACCTCTCAACGAGGCATCCTCAGGCCGACGATTGGTTTGTCGCGCTTGTTGTGACGTGTTCGGGTTTGCGACAAGTCAATCGTCATCCTGAGGATGCCTCGTCGAGAGGCGAAACACGTGTCGATTACTCACATGGCTTTTTTGACTCTTTAGGAATAGTTAAGCGGAATAGGTTACTAAATATAACTATTATACGTCTATTGTATTTAAAAAAAAAAAACAACCGACCTCCAAAAAAAACACTACAAAGTGAAAAATAACTTTAATTTCGGAAGTCGGTGTCTTGGGTTTTGTATTTTCGTTTTTTGCCACCGACTTCCGAAATTAAAGTTATTTTTCACTTTGTAGTGTTTTTTTTGGAGGTCGGTTGTTTTTTTTTGTAAAAAGTTTTTATTTTTCACTTTTTAGTTGTGGTACCTACCCCACACACATTTGAATACCACTACCTGCTACCAATGACAGAAACTTAACATATCATCTACATAATAAGTGGGAAAAAAATACGTATTTTGTAGCTAACTCAAAAACTATCCAAGCAAAGTTAATAAAATTTATATGGGACCAATTCGAGAGCACACCCTTTCAAACAAAAAAAGAATTTTCAAAATCGGTCCACAATTGACGGAGAAATCGGAGGACATACATAAAAAAAAAAAAAAAAACAAACATACGCGACGAACATATAACCTCCTCCTTTTTGGAAGTCGGTTAAAAAAAAAGCAGTCATTATTATCATCCGCCTTTAGCAGTTCACTGCTGAACGCGAGTTTGCTCGTTCCCCGATCACTGATCAACATCCAGCATTCAATCTTGATTGATTATTATCAAATCAGCCTACCCAACACTAATTTCTCGCACTATTTTCTAATTCACATGACTAATAAAATAGTGCTGGATGCATGCTAGTGCAGTATACTAATCAAATGGTCTTTATGGATCTGAAATAAAAGATTTTTATTTGTATTTTTATTAATTTTATTTGGAGAAGACTAAAGAAATGATGGATGGACTGTGTGAGAGATGATATGGCTATGAAAGGGGGCGAAGATGGAGATGAGGTCTAATAGAGATGTATGCAAGAAAAGGACTGTATGTTTGCACCGACCACAAAAGAATAAGGGTAGAAGAATGATTCAAAGCCCACGATAAAAGCTATGCAATAGCTTAAAAAGTACGTCGTTTTTGACGCCGCCATTGAAATAAGATTCTAATTTATCGATGTGAGTGGCGAGAAATTCGCGTGTACCTACTTTTATACTCACTATGTTTAATAATCATGTCAGTATCATGTCATGTATTGGTTCATGTTCATTGAGAATTATTCTGTGTAAATAAATCAGATACGTGACTGACTCACTGATCGTCTGACTGACCGAAAATGGAAATTGCAAAGCCTAAACTACTGAAGATATTTTAAAAGTTAATTATGTTCCTACACAGGTGTAGATGTCGAATGTGAAAAGATTTTTCGAAACTTCTCCCCTGATCTGTACCCTAATTGTGTAATGCACGATCAATCACAATTTGTGTTAGATTGACAATTTGTTACGACGGAGTAAGGTACTCATATTTGTCAGCAATTTTTAGACGTTTGTCGAAGTGTGATGCTGACAAGTGTGATTGGTCTCTAAAGCCTCGTTTACACGTCTACGGTAATATAATTTAGTGATTCGAACGGTGTAAACTGATTCGCAACTGTGTATGCTGACAAACTGTACCCTAATTGCGTAATACAACACAATCACAATCTGTTTCGATTTGAAACTGATTGCTAATACATTGCTTCATAAGTTGGAAAAAGAATCTGCTCAACAACGTAAATAACGCAATGAATGTTGTTGAACTGTCAAAATGAAATAAATTTGTCATGATCGTTTACGAAAATAAGTTACGCAATTAGGATACGGGTCAAACATCATCTTCATGCCTAGCCTTTTCCCAACTATGTTGGGGTCGGTTTCCAGTCTAACCGGATGCAGATATCAGTATTTTACATGGAGCGACAGCTTATTTGACCTCCACAACCTAGTCACTAGGTAACACGTACGATTTCCGGGAGGCCATGTCCAATATATGCGACGTGGCAATGCCCCGGGTCCATCCTGGACGTGCTTCGCGCCAGCTGTACTGGTGGTCGCAAGAGCTGGAAGCTCTGCGCAGGGCGTGCGTAGCTGCGCGACGCCGGTACGCCAGGCACCGCAGGCTCCGTATCCGCCCTCCGGATACGAGCTGTACGAGGGGTACAGAGCGGCGAAGACCGCCCTCCAAGCGGAGATCCTGCGGGCCAGGACACTGGCCCGCGAGGAGTTGCT
This sequence comes from Agrochola lychnidis, assembly GCA_963680765.1. Classification (NCBI taxonomy): domain Eukaryota; kingdom Metazoa; phylum Arthropoda; class Insecta; order Lepidoptera; family Noctuidae; genus Agrochola; species Agrochola lychnidis. The sequence goes on along the minus strand of OY796868.1, from coordinate 5,870,498 downwards.
GGAGACTCTGAACAGAGACCCGTGGGGACGCCCATATAAGATGGTGCGGGAGAAGCTCCGCCCATGGGCTCCCCCGCTGACGCAGAGTCTCCGGCCCCAGCTTGTGGAGGACGTGGTGAGCGCTCTGTTCCCTTCAAGAGGGGAACATACGCCCCCGCCCATGGCTCCGCCTATTGCGGTGCCCGATGCGGACCACACCGCCGACGACGACGACGATGCTCCGGAGGTGACCGAGGTAGAGATGAGAGTGGCGGTACGCAAGATGAGTGCGAAGAATACCGCCCCAGGACCCGACGGCATTCCCGGAAAAGCCTGGGTCCTGGCCATGGGGACTCTCGGGCCTCGACTAAGGGGGCTCCTATGCGCATGCATGGAGAGGGGCCAGTTCCCACTTTGTTGGAAGACTGGGAAACTGGTCCTCATTAGGAAGCCGGGGCGCCCGGCGGACTCTCCGTCCGCCTATCGGCCCATTGTGCTGCTCGACGAGGTGGGCAAGCTCTTTGAAAGAGTCATTGCAGACCGCCTCGTCGGGCAGCTGGTGCGAGTGGGGCCGGATCTGGCGGAGAGCCAATTCGGTTTCCGCAGGGGGCGCTCTACGGTGGACGCCATCATGCGCGTGCGAGCCCTCACGACGGGGGATGCTGTGGCCCGGGGTGGGGTCGTCTTGGCGGTGTCTCTAGACATCGCCAATGCCTTTAACACCCTGCCCTGGAGTTGCATCAGGGAGGCACTTCGGTATCACCGGATGCCAACCTACCTCTGTCGTGTGGTCGAGGCCTATTTGACGGACAGGGCTGTCATCTACCCCGGTCACCAAGGAGAGTGGAACCGGCGAGGGATGTCGTGCGGTGTCCCACAGGGATCGGTCCTGGGGCCGCATCTGTGGGATATCGGATACGACTGGGTGCTGCGCGCCGATCTCCCTACTGGCGTCAGCGTCGTCTGTTACGCTGACGACACGCTGGTCCTGGCGCAAGGGAGGTCGTACCAGGCGGCGGCCGACTTAGCGACACGCGGGGTTGCGACAATCGTCGACAGAATCCGGCAGCTGGGACTCGAGGTGGCCCTGCACAAGTCCGAGGCCATGGGTTTCTATGGTCCTCGTAGTGCGCCACCGCCGGGTTCCCAGGTAATGGCGGGAGGGGTTCACATCGGCGTCGAGTCGACGATGAAGTATCTGGGACTCGTCCTCGACAGCCGGTGGAACTTCGTGGAGCATTTCCGACGTTTGGCTCCCAGACTGGACCGGGCCGGGGCTGCCTTGAAGCGGCTCCTGCCCAATCTGGGAGGTCCAAACGCCTCCTGCCGGAGGCTCTCCGCGGGGGTCGTGCGGTCCATGGCCCTTTACGGGGCGCCGGTGTGGGCGCCTTCATTGAGGCGGCAGCCAGCCCGCCGGCTTAACGCGTCCCAAAGGGTCATGGCCATCCGGCTGGCCCGAGGATACCGCACGGTCTCCTGCGAGGCGGCGAGCCTCCTTGCCGGAGTACCGCCATGGGATCTGGAGGCAAAGGTCCTCGCGCACATTTGGGAGTGGCGCGAGGAGGCGAAACGCCGGGGCTTAACTCCGATGCCGCAAGAAGTCGCGGCACAGCGGACAGAGCTCCGGCGGGATCTCATGGCGGAATGGAGAGTGCGATTGTCGCAACCCAGCGCTGGGCACGCCACAATTGCGGCGATAAGACCCCTCTTTGAGGAGTGGCTAGAGAGGCGCCACGGCGTCCTCACCTTCCGCCTGACACAGGTGCTCACCGGACATGGCTGTTTCGGGAGGTACCTGTTCAGGATAAAGCGGGAGGAAACGCCCGGGTGTCATCACTGTGTGGATCGCCCGGAGGACACGGTGGAGCATACGGTGGAGGTCTGCCCGGCTTGGGCAGAGCATCGCCGTGTCCTCGTGGAAGCGATCGGCGGCGGTGATCTCTCGCGTCCGGCCCTGATTCGGGCCATGCTACGGAGCGAGAGGAAATGGCAGGCCGTCACCTCGTTCTGCGAAGCAGTAATGCTCGCGAAGGAGGAGACGGAGCGCGTGAGGGAGAGGCAAATTTCGCGCCCTCGCGCCCCTAACCGCCGCAGCAGGAGACGCCCTGGGCGTCGGGAGTCACGAGAGGATTTCCGGCCACCGTAGGCGCGGGCTTGCGGACGGTGAGCAATGGGTAGCTCGCCGTCCGATAAGGACCAAGCCCGGGTCGACGGCGCGTTGTGTTCCACGCGCGCCTCAAAGAGATGTCAGCAGAATTGACGGGGTCCGCTAGGGCCAATGCCTGCCGGGGGTTCGAAGAAAACCGATAGGGAAATCGTGGCCCCCTGGCAACACGGTAACTGAAGGAACACGGGTGGGTTTTAGTCAGTAAGAGTCTGACACGCCCTCCCGCTCCGCCCAGAGCGGGAGAAGTTATTTGATGATTTCCCCCCCAAAAAAAAAAAAAAAAAAGGTAACACGTACGATACCCCTTGCTAAGACTGGTTGTCAGACTTTTGTGCTTCTAACTACCCGTATCGACTGTCAAAGATCTACAAATGACAGCCGGGACCAACGGCTTAACGTGCTTTCCGAAGCATGGAGCTTGGTTTGAAAACATGGTCACCCATCCACGGACCAAACGCGGCAAGCGTAGCTTGACCTGATCGTTCGACCAGTGCGTGATTTTAAAAAGGATTTTGTCAAATTGAAATTATTATGCGATCGAAGTCACGGATAGCCAATTAATATTATTCGCTTTTTATAAGACGTTGGTTCGTCTACTCACAAAAAAGCATTTTTATCAATTACAGCACGCAAAGAGACGCGTTTTCACTATTTACCGCGGCTATTGTGAATTTTTATTCAATTTAAAAGACGGATTATCGTATAATATTGGATTTATTATCAGTGCTTTCATCTTTCAATATCTTTCATTCTCGCTTCCAAACGTTTGGGTACAATGGAAATCTCGAAGAAAGCTCAATTTCCTTTAGGTATTAGTAAGTAATTGTATTCATGTTTTGTAAAAGGTTATTTAGTTTTTACTGTCAAAATTATCTTAGAAACGTTAAAAGTGAGAGCAACGTTGTTGGGCATTTCAATGAAGGAAATAACACAGAGGAAAAATGGTGACCAAAATGACCACTATGTACAGACGCCAGTACATCAAGCTAGCCGAAACTGTGAAATTTTCTCAATCAACTTTGAACCTTATTTTTCAGCGATAAAGTTGAAAATCTATTAAATAAATTTGACAGATTGTAGTAGCTTGAAGTGCTGGCGTCTGTACCTATTTTTGGGAATTTCTACTTACAAACCTTACTTTCGCAACTCTAGTTTTATAAGAGTTTCAGTCACCTGCATGTGTCAAGTAGAAGGATCAGTAGGTAATTAAATTATGCCCTATGTACATGAGTCCAGGGTTGATTTAAATTGTGATTAATATCAAATGTTTTTTTTATCGTTGATTTAAATCAACACCTTTATTAATGCAACAAAATCAGCCAAAAAATGTAAAAAATCTTCCCCGTCATAAACTACGACGCACACTAGGCCAGCTCAAGGTTAAAGTGTTACCACCGACGTGCGGTCGATTTTACCAAAAGCGTGTAACGTACTACCTCAACACCTACAGGGTGGCGAATAAAAAAAAAAATGTGATTCCTTTGCTTTTCCTTTTGGTTGAGATTTTTTTTTAAATTTAGTGTGGCGATTACGTCACCTGCATCCGTGAAGGTGGTGATTCTACCCGTTATATCTGACTCGGGGAAAAAAAACAAAATAGTAGTTTATGAAACTGTTGCATAATGAGGGGTATTAAAACATGAGTGTGTATTTAAAAACCTCGCCAGTGTTTTAATACCTAGTTATGTGCAGTTTCATACGCTACTTTATCTACTCTCATACATTCATTCATAAATTCAAAGATCAAGAATAAATATAAAAATCCCACGAAATTCAGTACTACAAAACATTTGAATGTCGCCTGCACCAGCACATCACCGCACCTGCACAGGCCTGCACTACACAGCGGATGCTGCTGTGCCCCACTTAAACGTTCCATTACAAAAATTGATGTAAACTCTTTGGTGATATTAACTTCTTGGATTAACCCTGTTATGTATCGTAATATTTAAAAAAAAAATGTTTTATAGTATTATTTTGTTAGAGAAAAAGTGTTATAATATGATTCTATTTTTAAATTTCGGTATTGTGTTAAAGTATGTCAGTATAAACTCGTTTTGAAGTTTATATTTCGAATATTACGCTATGAGAGTAGATAAAATCCTATACAACAGACTATTTCGATGCATTGTTTTTCTTTTAACGAATTTGCTATCGAGTTTCATAGCGAAACAGCGTACAGTCGGTAATCAATAGCAAACATCGTTTTGCAAGTAGGAATATCATTACACTTATGACCATCGCAGACACTGGCGATGAACCAGTTTCAATCTTATTACTAAAGGGTATAAGGGTGAAAACTGGTTGATCGCCAGATTGGTAGTTCATAGGGCATTACTAACTACCTACTGATACTTCTACTTTCAAAAACCATGTATTCTCTTACCACCTAATTATCTATTCACCCACAAGGGAATAAAGTACATATAGCTTTCATATTCTCATCATACAAAGCCGCCCACTGCCTCAATGCTAAGTAATTAATTAGTGAACATAATTTCACTGGCACGTGAAATAATTTCATTAATTAACTGCGGCGCTGCGCATGCGGCGGGTGCGGGCACAAGTGTCACGCTTGCGACAGTAAATATAGAGGTGCAGAAGGTTTACTTTGTACTGTATTACGATAGGCAATAAGCGTACATACTCCTTAGTCTACCGTAAATTACCGTAATTTATTTATTTAAGGCTTTTTTTTTTTTTTTTTTTGGGTGGGAAATTATCAAATAACTTCTCCCGCTCTGGGCGGAGCGGGAGGGCGTGTCAGACTCTTACTGACTAAAACCCACCCGTGTTCCTTCGGTTGCCCTGTTGCCGGGGGCCACGATTTCCCGATCGGTTTTCTTCGAACCCCCGGCAGGCATTGGCCCTAGTGGACCCCTTCAATTCTGCTGACATCTCTTTGAGGCGCGCGTGGAACACAACGCGCCGTCGACCCGGGCTTGGTCCTTATCGGACAGCGAGCTACCCATTGCTCACCGTCCGCAAGCCCGCGCCTACGGTGGCCGGAAATCGGCTCGCGATTCCCGCCCCGGGCGTCTCCTCCTGCGGCGGTTAGGGGCGTGAGGGCGCGAAATTTGCCTCTCCCTCACGCGTTCCGCCTCCTCCTTCGCGAGCATTACCGCTTCGCAGAAGGAGGTGACGGCCTGCCATTTCCTCTCGCTCCGTACCATGGCCTGAACCAGGGCCGGACGCGAGAGATCACCGCCGCCGATCGCCTCTACGAGAACACGGCGTTGCTCCGCCCAAGCCGGGCAGACCTCCACCGTATGCTCCACCGTGTCCTCAGGCCGATCCACACAATGGTGACACCCGGGTGTTTCCTCCCGCCTTATCCTGAACAGGAACCTCCCGAAGCAGCCGTGTCCGGTGAGGACCTGCGTCAGGCGGAAGGTGAGAACGCCGTGGCGTCTCTCCAGCCACTCCTCAAAGACGGGTCTTATCGCCGCGATTGTGGCGTGCCCAATTTAAGGCTTACCAACTAAATACATAGACAGCATTAACCTACATTTTTTAATAATTAGAGATCTCACACGAAAGCACGGCACGGCGCGGCATCTATACATATAATAAAATCGTAGCGAAGTCAAAACTGTACATTGAATATTTTTGAAAAAAAGTAATTGATACGAGATCTAGGATCGATTCTAATGCCGAAAATATTTTTTTTAGAATTTTTGTCTGTTTGTCTGTTTGTCTGTATGTATGTTCCAGCATGGCGCAAATTCTACCGGACAGATTCTGTTAAAATTTTGCATAGATATTCCCTGTGTGTCTGGTCAAACTATAGGGTATAAACTATCACGCTATTTACTATGGGGGACGAGCAATATTACATTATGTTGTATTTTTATGTTCTAGCATGACGCAAATTCTACCAGATAGATTCTGTTAAAATTTTGCATAGGTGTTCCCTATAAGTCTGGTCAAACTATAGGGTATAAACTATCACGCTATTTACTATGGGGGACGAGCAATATTATATTATGTTCGTATTTTTGAAAAAAAACGCGCCAAAATTTTAGGATATTGTAGATGGTTATCGATTTAACTTTTTAAATGATTATTATCACGCTATACCTTTATGGAACTAAGCAGTCAATCATGAAATATATAGGAACGGCTATTTTAGACATGTTTCAACAAAGCAATTAGCTCAACGGTTGGGCGGTTGCTTTGCAAACATGGGGTTGTAAGTTCGATTCCCACTTACGGTTTTTTTTTCTTTTTTTTCACATTTTGTTATACGATTATTATTTTTTTTGATAATGTACCTATAATCTATAGATATAATAAAATCGTAACGAAGTTAATTTTTTTTAAAGAAAGTTATTGCTACGAGGTCTGGGATCGATTCTTTTGCGGAAAATAAAGTTTTTAGAATGTTTGTCTGTACCAACCGTAGGGCATAAACTATCACGCTATTTGCTATGGGGGATGAGCAATATTACATCATGTTCGTATTTTTCTCTGCAAATTGTAAAAGGACGCGCCAAAAGGTTGGGATATTGTAGATAGGTAGTTACCGATTTAACTTTTTAAATGATTATCATCACGCTACCTTTTATATAGGAACGGCTATTTTAGCTAACTTTCAACAAAGCGAATAAGTAAGCGGTTGGACGAATGATTTGAAGTCCTGAGGGCCTACCACCAGCTCAAAAGCAGTATTATTTTAATATTACTTTAGTTTACTTCAGTGTGGGAAAGAGATGAAGCTCTACAGGATGTATAGCTCCATCTCTTTCTCCCACTGAAGTAACATTAAAATAATACTGCTTTATGAGCTGGTGGTAGGCCGCCCGGGGTAGTAAGTTCGATTTACATCTGTTTTTTTTTAAATTCTTTTTTGTAAAACGATTTTTATTTTTGGATTGTGTATGTTCATAGAATGTATTAATTCACAAAAAATGGAAAACTTCGTAAGCTATGGGAAACTACTAAGTTACAAGTACTTTACAGTCACAAAACATTCAAGGTTGTATTCTGATCATTTTAGAGCAAAAGACTGTAGGAATAAAATGTTTTTTTTACAGATTTTGACAGCAGATTTGTCCTAGCGATTTAAAAATATGTATGTGTGTGGATCTTCTGGAATCGCTGCCACACTGCTTCCTGGTGGCAAAACAGCGCACGTCATGTTTAAGATTCTCATCGATTTAGAGAGCAACGAAACGCCTGTTTGTGGGGTGTCACGCAACAGTAACAAGGGATGTGTGCTTAGGGGATTGCGCTTCGTCGTATGGGATGAATGCATTATGGCAAAAAGGAACACAGTGGAAACTGTAAACAGAACCCTGCAGGACATCCGCAGAAACCAAGATATGATGGGTGGTGTCACAGTTTTGACAAAAAAAGTGAATACTTCGTTGAAAAGGTCGACTCTATGGTCGAGAGTTCATAAACTGCGCTTGACCATCATCATACGACCTCGGCTTGGCGGTAATTCAAATGCTCAAGAATTCTCCGATGTTCTTCTAAAAGTTGGTGAAAGCACTCTACCAGAGACTCTTGGTAGAGTAGATCCCACTTTAGAAGATCTTATTCGTCTGATATACGGGGATATCAGCTCGTGGCTAAGTAATACCAGCCGCACGGGTCGATCCAACAGGTTAAGCTACGCTTGCCGGGGTTGGTCTATGGATGGGTGACCATCTTTACATACCGAGACTCCTCCGTGCCTCGGAAAGCACGTTAAGCCGTTGGTCCCAGCTGTCATTTGTAGATCTTCAGTTGTTACGGGTCGTCAGAAGCCCGAAAGTCTGACAACCAGTCTTACCACGGGATATCGTGTTACCCAGTACCTAATTGGGTTGTGGAGGTCAGATAGGCAGTCGCTCCATGTAAAATACTGGTATTCAGCTGCATCCGGTTAGACTGGAAGCCGACCCCAACATAGTTGGGAAAAAGGCTAGGCAGATGATGATGATACGGGGATATCAGTTAAATACCGTACTAAGAGAATTCTTAGGCGTATTTCCGTTTTAACTCCGAAGATGATCAAGCTGCAACGATCAACCACAGTATTCTCTCACAAATTGAAGGGAGTGAAGTGATATACACCTCCATTAATACTGATGTGGAGGAAGATGATGCCAAATATCACCCCGTAGAAATTTCTCAATTCACAAATGCCAAGTGGACTTCCGGTTGTATATCTTTGTAACGGAAACCAGCTCATAGTCATGTCTTTGCAGAGAAACTTCATCGAGGTGGAAATTCTAACAGGTTGTGGCGATGGTGAGACAGTGTTTATAGCGCGTATAAAGTACAAATTCCCCATAATTACCAGTTAAAGCGCGTGCAGTTCTCTGGGAGTGTATGCTTTGCGATCAACAAGTCACAGGGGCCGACACTGAAGGCTGAAGGCTGCGGGTGTCGACCTCAGGACAAGCTGCTTCTCACACGGACAACTGTTACGTCGCTTGATCCCGAGTCACCATTCCTGACTCTCTGTATATTTTGGCTGCTGAGAATAAAACTACAAACGTAGTATACAGGGAAGTTTTATAAAATGTGGCTGTCATTGTAGTATATTGTGATGTCTTACGATTTCCATGCGAACGAAGTCGCGGGCAGAAGCTAGTTTGCAATAAAGACATGATCACGCCAAAATTCCGTCGCGTAATTTCAGGTCCTGTGTCGCTCTATTACGGCCGTGTTTACAGTGAATTTTTTTTTGCTAGTTTTCTCCCTCTCACTCCCTTTCTCTCTCTCTTTTCAAAGGCGATGAATGAATGACAAGAATGATAGACAGCAGCAGGTGCAGTGTCGTTTGCTCAATGTCTAAATTTTGAACTCATGAGTCCTAACATTCTTTCAATTCTATAAATGGAGGTTTACTTTCAACAATGGTTAAGTTTGCTGCCAGATATGAAATACTTAAATTCAGTGGTACTATGTTTTTTTCAGGACAACTTCGTTTTACCAACTCGTAGGTCAGTTGTCAACATCGTCTAACATTTTCGGGGCTTGTTCAGATGACACGCGCCCGCTAAGCGCAAGCCACGCGTGTCAGCACCCGCGTCTAACTCGATTTGAGTTGTATATAATTTGAATCTTATGACACATCAATAGATTTAAATTGCATTTATGCTGGGAGGGTGGAGGCAGCTGTGCGATTACGACGCGTGTACTACGCAATAGCTATTCGTGCGCTGAGCGTGCGCGTGTACTTTACATCGATAAAAAAAATACGTTAAGACAAGGGATTTACTATTAAATTCCAAAGTTTCTGAGGATAGTGACTCGTACGCAACGCGCGCGCTCTTTCGCGCCGAAATAAATCGTGCATTTGAGAACGCAGTCTAGTCTTAGGTCAGTCGTTTCATATGGACCTTCTCTAATGACTTGTATTATGTTTCCTTCATTGTGTCGTGTGAACAGGGAGAAAGCCAATACGTTCGCAGAAGATATAAACAGTGGGGACGTGTTCATACAATACTCTATAAATAAATATACCTACCTGCCTGCCCAACCTATGGGGCTTTGTGGAGAGAAACGGCCTGTTTGTTAGGGGTTTCGCACTGGATTTAATTATTTGTTTAGCTTTAAATCTTTGGCGGTAGAGTCGAAGCTCACGGAAGTGGAAACTCACGGAATGATGTTGTATGTAGTAAACGATGGAAGCGAGGCGTTTTTGGTCATTGAATTTCACTAGCTAAAGATGCTTAGCAGCTTTAACTGGTTAAGTTATCCATTTCCATCCTGAAGGCAAATGGCTATTAGGCAAAAATGTAACATACTATTTTAGCCGCACCCCCAGGCAGACTTAAAATTATATTTGAAGGTTTCCACTTGGTTGCTCTGTAGAAGTGCAGTTTAAAAAAAAATGAAACTTCTTTAGGCGCGTTGGGCATTTTTGAGAAGGGACTAAACCAATGATTTCGCGACACTGTAACGACACCTCATTTTTGTAAACGCGATTGTTCTCTTTATTTATATTACGTTACAGATCAATGTTCTATGCAAGTATTTTTACTTTAAAGGCTTTGGAAGTATTTTTTTTTTTTTTTGTAAACGCTATTGTGCTCTTTATTTAGATAAGATTACGGACCAATGTTCTATACGAGTATTTTTCTTCCACCAAGGCGATCTTGTTCAAGTTTTCACTTCTGTCGGCACTCCCGGAGTGCCAATATTTTTTATTTTAATTCTAGGTCTAGATAAGAGTTTTATTAGGACTACGGGTAGCGGTTCTGAAATGGGTGAAGGGGTCATTTAAAATTAAATGACCCCTTTTGACGCCTATGCAAATGTCAAAAAAAAATCGAGTCAGTTGACATTTTATATTTTTATTTCATACATTTTAAAAATTAAATTGCAAATTACTCGAAAATGTTTGACATTGGCATTGGGTCATCAGGGGTAATTTGGTTACAAATGACCTCTTCTACATCCCCTTAACGGATTGCCGACGTATTAACCCTGTATACATTTACTAGGTACAGACACCAGCACATCAAGCTACTACAATCTGTCAAATTTATTTATTTATTTAAATAACATGGGAGACTTACAGCTAAAACAAACAGATCAAGGACAGTACATTAGTCTGAAAGCCAATTACAGGTCTCCACTTATAAAATACAGAAAAAAAAAGTAAATTCAAAGGACATTCACAACAAGTTACTATATACTACAGCATAATTACTATGTTGCTCGCACTGCATAGCAACCATCATAACTAAATTTACTATATGAAAAAGTTACGGCTTAAGCACTTCCTGGCTGACGACACACTAGTTATAAACGGATCTATATCGTACTGTTTACAAAGCCTGTTTAAATTTCTGCTTGCACGCACAATGTACGAATTTTGCCTATAATTGGTTGAAGCAAATGGCACGCGCAAAGGTGGATTGTATCGCTTGGACTTCATGGGAATGCTGAAATAAAATTTTGTCAAAATATCGGAACAGTTTATAGTATTGTTAAAAATTTTCAACAAACACACACAGTCAGTAATCTCACGGCGGTTGAATAAAGGTAATATAAATTTAAAATATGAAATTTTTTACATAGCTTATGGTAGTTTTCCGAATGGTACGGTACTTTTTGATGATAACATAGATACCTTATGAACCTTTTCTGGATGCTCTCAATGCGGTTAATATATTTGTGGTAACATGGGTTCCATATTTCCGACGCGTATTCCAAGTGGCTTCTGACAAAAGTGCAGTATAGAATTTTTAGAGTTTTGGCTTGAGTGAAGCACTTGGATAACCGCATTATGAAAGCCCAGTGATTTTGAGGCCTTAGCGACTATTGCATCAACGTGTATTTCGAAACTGAGCTTGGAATCGTGGTGAACCCCCAGATCACGGGTGGAGTTTGATCTAGGTAGAGCTTGATTACCTAGGGTATACGATGTAGCAATGATTTCGCGCTTTCGAGAATACGTAATAACCGAGCATTTAGCGGGATTAAGATCCAGCTTGTTTCTTTGGCAGTAGTCTTCTAGGCGATGCAGATCATTTTGAAGTGCCGTTACGTCCATCTGCGATGATATTGTGGCAAAAATTTTCATATCTTCAGCAAAACACAAAAGATTAGATGAATTCAAGCAAGAGTCGATGTCGTTAATATAGATAATAAATAGCAGTGGACCAAGCAATGAACCCTGCGGGACTCCACTAGGAACAGGGACCCAGCTAGATATATAATTATTTAGTACTACTGCTTGGGACCTGTTGACAAGGTAAGAGGAAAACCATCTGAGTAGATCGCCACGAATTCCCATGCCATTCAACTTTGAAATCAGAATGCTATGATCAATTCGATCAAACGCTTTGCTGTAGTCTGTGTAAACGACATCAACCTATCTACCGTTGCACATGGCATCAGTTATAAATTCATTAAGAAGAATCAGGTTGGTGACAGTAGACCTCCCTTTTAAGAAACCGTGTTGGAACGAGCTAAATGAATTTTTCAGAGCAATATAAACCTGATTATATTTTATTCTTTCAAAGACCTTTGCTACAATACACAGTTTAGATATCGGCCTGTAATTCGCTATGTCTGTTTTGACACCTTTTTTATGTATAGGCGTTACAAACGCAGATTTCCATATTTGCGGCACAACACAGGCATTCAAAGATTTTCTAAATAAAATTGAAATAGGTTCCGCTATAGAAGGTGCACACCGAACAAGAAGTTTGGATGGGATGTTATCAGGACCTGCCGATTTGCATGTATCTAACTTACGAAGCAAGTTAATTATTTCGTCAATATCAACAGTATCAGCAGCAGATATCAGATGTAAGGTTTGACGAATCGTTAGAAAGAAAAGGAGAAGAGCTTGGATGGCTATCACTGGGATTGGAGAGAAAAGTAGAATGGAAGTATTCGGAAAAAGCCTGACAGATAGATTCACCCGTCCGCAAGGTATCACTATTATAGTTCAAGGTGCTTGGGATTGCGTTTGAGTTATGACGTTTTTTTACAAAAGTCCAAAAATATTTTGGGTTATTTTTAATTGAATTTTCTGTTAAATCCAAATAGTTGCGGTAGCATTGAGATTCCAACGTTTTAATAGATTTTCAACATTATCATTGAAGTGTAAGATTCAAAGTTGATTGAGAAAATTTAACAGTTTCGGGTAGCTTGATGTGCTGGCGTCTGTAGCTACTAAAGATCTTTATCACAAATTCAGCAAAAATTATGTCCATATTTCTCTTTGCAATAAAATCCCCATTTTATTAAATTTTTATTTATTTAAAATAGGTACGCCAACAGTTTATACATTAAATATTAAAAGTTGAAAGCAAATACCCTTACAAAAAGTATGTATCTTTATTAAACGCAACCAATCGCGACCTTCGCTTTTTATTGTCATCTTAATGTTAAAATTAAGTTATTGCGAAAGTTAATACCTATGTTGCAATATTTTGGAATTTGTGTCTGAATTTATAGACAGTGATAAGCTCTAAGCATGTGTTGAGTAATACTTTAGTTAGATGTCAGAAATATAAATAATGCTTAGTTGGGTTTTCGAGTCTGTTTAAGTCAGCATAGAGGTGTGAGAAACAGGGTTTAAAGTTTTCTCATCCTCTATAGAAAAGGGAGGATCCTCTGACTGGGTGTCATGTCTGGTGGGCAACTGCCCAACGGTTGATCTCGGAAAGTTATATACATGGTGTTTGGCAGAACGTTGAACATACGAAAATGGTGGATAGGTGGGGTCATCTGCCACTTACTCAGCCCTAATTTATTTGGCCCTGGCCCCCTGGATATTTTTTTTTAATGCAGGTTGAAATTAGGATTTAAGTATTTTTTACATCTTTCTGTTATAAGAATCTGCCAATATTAAAGATTAAAAAAAAAATGCCTGTTTTACCCATTTTTTTAATAAAAATTACACTTCAAAGTTAAGAAAGTTGTGAAACTAGAAGAAAGCAAAAAAAAAATTTTAATGTCCAGGGCGCCAAGGCCAAATAAATTAGGGCTGAGTAAGTAGCAGATGAGCCCACCTATCCACCATTTTCGTATGTTCAACGTTCTGCCAAACACCCTGTATATGCTGATCGCGCCGAAAACACTGCTTGCACGATGCAGGATTGCACTACCTTCGGTACCTACCTTCTATGTACTCCCACATTTCGCCAGTTATGTGTAAGTCCCGTGTAATAAGGGCACCAATCCATACTCCGGGCTGCTAATGAGAATATCCAGATGAAAAAACGCAATAAAATTGCCCAACCCGGGAATCGAACCCAGGACCTCATACTCAGCAATAGTGCTTACGACCACTAGACCAAAGAGGCACTGCGTACGAAAACAAACCGGTTTTCTTCACAACTACTACCTTGATACTTTAATGACTTTCTTCCAGCCAATATTTTCGTACAATAGGCTAAAATTATCTTCTTTTCAAGCAACTGCTGACTCACCCGACTCCGATGATCGACAGTTAAGTAATTGCTTTCGACTTCCCCTTGTCAGAATGACGCCGCGAAGTTTCAAAGGTTTGGCTTGAAGAGTTGTTTGTGGTTTGAAATATTTTGTTGAAAAAGTACGTAAATATGTAGGTACCTACATGAATCATGATATATTAAGCTTAATTTTTGAAGTGAAAACTTCTTTAGGCACGTTGGGCATTTTTGAGATGGGACTAAACCATTGATTTCGCGACACTGTAACGCAATTTACCGACACCGTGGAGTAAAAGACATCAACGCATCGATTCGCGGTGCCGATTTTTTTTCAAGTTTTCAATTCTATCGGCACTCCCGATGTGCTACCAATTTTTTTTTTCATACTAATTTCGAGGATGCCTTTACAACTTTCCAATTCCTAGACACACACGTACTAAAGCGATTCATATATATAACATAAAATCACACATGTTTTCCCCAAAGGGTTCCCCAGTTATGTTTAAGTCCCATGTAATAGGAAAAAACAGCTTTACCTACCTACGTTTAGATTTATTTTCGTCTGCAAAACTAAAATAGAAAACTGAAAGCCTGTCGTGTCATGACGTCGTATAAGTTTGAAACAACCTTATCGGGAAACTTTATAAATTCTAGTGAGGTGTTGGAATGGTTATAGACTATTGTAAAGTGGTTTCCACCCCTGCATATAGGGTAGTTTTGGAGTCATTCACCCCGGGATTTCCGAAGAAAATATAAGCACACTGTATAAACCTTGGATTTAACACCACCAGTGAATAAACCCACAAATCTTGAAGTTTCTTTTGAATTTGAAAGAAATACAGAAGAAAGTTTATTTGATTTTATAGTTTCCTTTTACAAATAATATTTAAATGTTGCCATAAACAATATCTACCTAACTACCGAGACTAAAATACGAAATGGAATTCATAAAACATTATTGTTGGAAAACGATTCCGTATTTTATGTTTCGCTTAGGTTTTTTCAGTAATGAAACGGGATATTATTCTGAAATTATTAACTTTGTAAATATATTACATAGCAATAAAAATGGTCACTGAGCACGTAGTAGATAATTTAAGAAAAAAAAATTAACAGTAACAATGTAACAGACACTCTCACACACAGACACACTCCGCACTGGTATTCACACTCTCTATAACATATTTGTTTTTATTTTGATATTTTAAGTAGGTACCTAAGTATTTGTTATAAAAGATTAAGATTATGCTGTACTATGGAAGAGCGGAGTCTCCTAACATAGGCATTGTTTGCTTAAAAGGAGATAGAGAGAGAGATAGAGAAGAGATACCTACCTATTTCTTTTTATGACAGTATATTATGTAACGTGCATGTACCTTGCCTACTTTACTCTATTTGAAGTACGTTGATTGACCTTTTATATACAATTGACCTTTCTTAATTATTTAAGACATATGATAATATTGATTATGTAATGTTTTGGTCACTTTACAAGTATCCAATTGATTGTCTTGACGTAAATTTGTGCTATTGTGTAAGTGTCAATTAAAATTGGAGTGTTTATACTTTGAAAATAGGTTTTTGTTATTGATTTAATTCAATTGGTGTTCAGTTTCAATTTTTTTGCGTACATAAAGTTTTTGTTGTGGTTTGTTGCATCAGACGATGGATTACAAAGTTTGGTGAACGTCTTTTCTTATTATGCGATGTGTATGGGACATAGTTATTAGAGTTTCTCTATAGGCATACTAATTAAATATAAGTGACGTAAACATTCAATCATTAGAGCAGCCAACCCGTCATACTTTTCATACAAACGCTCGTAAGTGAATATGACGTTGTAACACATCTTTCTTAATTTTTTTTAAACTAATAGGTATCTTGTGCACTATACCTAGGTTTCTATGACAGCAAAAAATAAAAATTTGGAGAAACAAATTCAGTAGAAGTTTCCAAAAATCTACATTTTCGCACAAATTTTACCTAAACTTTGACCGTTCATAATATACTCATAAATTGTAAAAGTTAAGAAAACATCTTTATAGAAACCTCGCACATGTAATGGAGATTCTAAATAACAAAAATTTATATCAGAAACTTGTAAGGCTTACTCAAAAACACGTATTTCCTGAAACAAGTTATTTTTCGGACAATGTTATCGCGTTCTCACTTGCTTGTTAGCAGTTCTCACTTGCGCTGGATGAAACAACAAGCTTTTCGACCATGCTCGCGTTGACGATAGACGGACCGGGAAGGGCCCTCTTATGAGAGGCTTATTTGTACTACTAAAGGCTATAAGCCCTCCCTTTACACGATGCAAGTTTCTTACCTGTGGAATACATACAATAAAGTTGAAGCAACCAATGAGAGAAGAAAGAAGAAGAAGTAAGAAAATACGTTTATTTAAAGAACAATTTGGGGGAAAATATGCGTCACATGCACGCAAAACGGCCATCGCTCAGTATAATGCTGCGACCCTATGCGCGACAGAGTCACAGCGATGGTTTTCAGCGACAGCCAATGTTGACGAAAAATTACAAATGAGTTGCATTGTCTAAACACTGTTTAGACAGATCCAGGTCTCAAGTCTAGTTGAAAACCAGTGTCTGGCATTTTTTGCTGAACTGTCCCTTTTTGGCGCAGCCGTGAGGCAATCCCCTGCCAATTTCTTACATCACACTTCACACTTTTTATTTGATTAAAATTTTTGTCTGCTGTATTAATTATATTGTGTGCTTTTTGGTCTGTGCTAAATAAATGTATTTTCATTGTTTTTTTCTTTTTTCTTTCGACGATGCAACTTTTATTATTACTTCAATGTATGGTATGCCACAGGCTATTTAATTGTATCGTGTAAATCAAGCTTAAAGAAGAAGAAACATCTATTTTACTTAAGCACTAGTGAAGTCGTGATTAGAAATGTGCGCAGGCACACATCTTCACGTATCGTCACTTATACATGGTGTTAGAAAACGTCGAGCAGTGACGACTAGGTCCCGCGACTTTTACAAAAGCATATAAGTAGGATTCGACACTATTACTAGACCTTACTTCTTTCACTTATCGACTAACTAAATGGTCTCTTAGTCGATTTTCTACATAAAAGGCCCACTTATGAATGCTATACTATTGGAAGAAATATTAATTGAGCATATCGTGACCTCTGTGGCACCTCAAAAGATTTTAATGACTTGCCAAAATAATTGTTGAATGTTTTTACTATCAGAATGTAGGTTGATGTGTAAGCTATTTTGGTACCTAGTACCTACCTACCTATTATGTATTTTAGTTCTTATCAGCAGATTAAGCTACGCTTGCCGCAGTTGGTTTGTGAATGGATGGGCAACCATTACATTATCCAAACCCCTCCGTGCTTCGGAAAACACGTTAAGCCGTTGATCCCGGTTGTCATTCGTAAATCTTTGCCAGTCGTTACTGGTAGTCAGAAGCCCAAAAGTCTGAAAACAGTCTTACCAAGGAGCATCGTGTTACCCAGTAACTGGGTTGTGGAGGTCAGAAGCAGTCACTCCATGTAAAATACTGGTATTCAGCTACATCTGGTTAGACTGGAAGTCAGCTCCAACATAGTTGGGAAAATGCTAGGCAGATATTTGTATCTAGATTTTAGACTGTCCTAGAAATCATTGCAGGTACCTACATGTGTGTTGCTTGCCTTCGATGACAAAAATAGAACTTCCGATTCCGTATTCAGTTCCGACGCGAATTTTAATACGATATAGGTACGACCTTCATCGTACGAAAGAATACCAAATGTTTCGTTTATTTTCATACTGGCTGGCAAAAAACACTTCAAGTGTCAGTCAACCCTGAAGTCTTTATAGCATTCACAAGTTATCTATGATTTATGTCTTGAGGAAGGTTCTTTTCTTTATAGAGGACCTTTTTTAGAGCGTGTCGACATCGAAGCAGTACCGTAAAATAAAAGCGCTGTTCTACACATAACCTATGACAATAACCTATAACATCGTCCAAACAGGTTTCATACTAAACTCGTAGAGAAAGCGATATCGTTTGCTTTTTTATTTATTTTATTTGGTTAGTGGCCAGTCGTTAAGGAAGGTTTACGGTGTATGCGATGGATTACATTTGTAAAAGACTATGTAGCGATAAAAGTGTAGATTTTATTCGATTGATTAGTTGGTAGCAAGCTTTTGAAAGTTTTATAGACTGACTTGGTAGACAAATTGATGGAATCATAGAGGCTGTTTCTAAAATAGTGTGAGATCTTCAATCTTCGTGACGGTTAGTCGATTTTAAGAAATTACTTAGCTACTTCTTGATTCTTTGAATTTAAAAAGATCTATGTCGGCAATCAATATCAGATAATATGGTAAATCACATAGTTTATAGAAATTGCACAATTTGTGGTCATTCCGTCGTATACTGCTTAGTTTGAAGAAAACTATTAAGAAACACTCTGTATCCAACTTTAATCGAGATTGCTTTTGACCGCCATCACTTTCCTTGTCTATGGCAAGTAAGGTCAACATTCAACATCATACTCAGACATAAATAATAGATTTGCCTGCATAGAGTTTATGGCAATTCCCTCTACGAAGTAAAAAAGGAGAAATTGTGAAAAAATTGCAGTTTTTATAATTGCAAACTAACCCGCAGTAATTAAGACTTTTTTTAACTAAGGTGAAGGTCAAAGGCCTAACATGCAATATCTTTCACATACCTACTTGAAACTGTAATTGTAATTTAAGTTTTAGCATACCTACAATTACAATCATATGTGAAGATGTTGCGAAAAAAGTCTAATTCCTTTTAATAAGTTCAGTCACCCTTAAAACGTGTGAAAAAAACAGCTCTATCAAAGAGTCGCTTAACAAAAGAATAAAAAAAAACAGCAACCATGTTTGGATGTGGACCCGGCAGTTTGTTTTTGTAAATATTCTAATTTAGTGACTTAGGTATGTGTATGAGCTCATCACTATTTGACCATAATTTTTAACAATATCTTTCATCTACTTTGAAAACTTTTACCATGGATTCAGTACATGATTCTGAACCCCACTGTGGTGAAATTTTTCGTCCGATATTAAAAAAAATCTGCTGTTTCATAGAAAAGAGCAATACCTACGCGGTCAAAATGTATGGAACAGCTGATTAAAAAAAAAATACCGAGGAAAAATTTCGATGCAGGGGGGTTCAGAATCATGTAATGAATCCATGGTAACAATTTTCGCGTCGATGTCCCTGCCACCATGTATCTATACACAATTAAAAATTAAAGTCGCTTTTCGTGTCTGTCTGTGTGACCGCGTTATTCTTCTAAACTGCGCAACGCATTTTGATGCGGTTTTCACCATAATTTAAAGAATTTATTCCGGAAGGCTTATGTGTATAATACATGACCAATACCTTAATTATTATTAAGAAATCTCGATATTTTGTCGAGTTATAAAAACCTTGTGAAGCAGGGGTGGGTTGCTAGTTTTGTACATAAGAAAGTGACCAACCTTATATGCCAGAAACCGTTAGGAACCTATCATAATATTATATCAGACTGTACAAAAATAGCTAAGTATTTGCTAGTTTCTTATTTCTAAAAATACAGCACCATTTTAGGAATAATTTAGGATAAATTGTCTTTGATCGAGGACTTTTATTTCTGGCAAGATATTTGTAAGAAATTGTTATATAAGACGAGCACGAATGCTCTGGTAATAACGAAATGATCGGAAGGCATGACCGGAAAAAATATGGCTGCGGGCCCTCAGTAACCACAATAAAAACGATTCAGTTGAACCTTTTAAATGGCGCCATTTTTTTTATTTTGTCGTTGGTTATAAGTTACTGGCTGATTTTCGATTAGTCTGTGGGTTGCAAGCATGGAGGTTGAGCGCGAGTTTCTGGCTAAAGTTCACAGGAACAGGACGTGTCGTGTCGTGGGTATTTGGTATTTTTAGATGAAGGATATTTTTTGCAGTTTTGATCTTTGGATTTGTAACCGGTAAGTAATAAAACAAGTTAACAACGGACTTGAAAGTCAGCCGACAAGTACACATTTTAAAAGTCGATTATAGAACTACTGTTAAAGTGAATGACAAACTGTCATTTTGACATTCCTTTTAAAATCTAAGTCCCTTTTGAAGGTCGTCGTTTATTCTGGATGTGGTTTGGTGGAAGTAGTCTCGTTTCAGCAATGATAGTTTACAGGCTGATTTGTTTGTGAAGATTAAGTGGAAAAAATATATCTCATATAGAAACGTGCAGCCTGATTTTGGTCCCTGAGTGTCTCTTGTTTTCTCTAGAAATTCAGTCCATCAAAGGTGTGTAAACTGAGGCTTAGTATAAAACCTCGTCCTCTGAAAAGTATAAGCGTGTCTGTTATAAAGTTGCTAAAAACTATAATTAATTACACAATTAAGGATTTTAATAAAGTATATAAAAGTTACGTTATTTCCTTAACAATGAGAAAAGTTAGGTTCTATAGAAAACTTACGGTCATTTTTAAAATGACCGTTTGGAACGTTTTCTTTTAAAAATTCGCGAAGAGTCTCTGAACCCCGTGCATTGTTCCTAATGATTTATATTAATCTAGTTATTTTAATTATTTTATGATAATGGCAGGAGGAGGCGGTTCAGCCGCATCCGGTACCTTGATGTGGTTCGTTGCTCTCATTCTGACTAGATTACGTCATCATGTTTGTAATAAATGTATCTATGTCTAGGCATAGGCATTGAGTGCGTTCTTGTTTATGTTCATTATTTGATAAGAAAACATTATTTTAACGACTGAATTGAAAACCGAAACTATGATAAAATAACAAAGTGTTCAAAGGAACTATGAGCTGGAACATGGAGAAAAATCATCCTGAAAATTGTTTTATAAAAAAAAAAATCTGAAGATGCAGGATTATTTCTTCCCGGGAAGCGAAAATTACCTATACTTTTTGTAAATATATTAGGTAGGTAAACATCACCTAATAATGCACCTCATGTATAAAACTATGACTAAAACATTTAAATACACGCAGCAGCTGCAAAAACAAATAGCTATTTCCTGAATTCACGAAGAATTTCCTCAATAGGTAGTTATTGTATCAAGTCAAAATATTTCCTGCCTTATTTAAACGATGTAATAAATTCGAAACTATGCATTACCTATGCACTGCTAAACAGTTTTTATTCTAGTATCCATACTATTAATTACTTACACTTAAAAATCAAGGCACTCATTAATTTGCACTTCGTAATACGCAGATGCGCTGTCTGCAAAAAACTTAGTCTTTTTTATGTGCTGTCTATCTATGTAAACACGCTTTACCAGTTCCAATTTCAAAATTCAGAAAATGGAATCGCGCCAAACTACTGATAAAATACCAAAGACAATTCAAATCATAGTTTTAATGATGCTATTAAGAACATAGGCCGTAGCGTGCAGTGTCTGATAAGGGTAGGTGCCGACATTCGCCTTGACACCACCTGTTACGCTATTATGAGTTATAAAGATTTAATATCAAGCTTAAATACCTCTGTATCACGTGAGATACCTATGCTTTAAATTACAATGATTATGTAGATTTAAGAACGTTGTAAAGATAGAGCTCAAGGAGTTTATAGTTTTCATTTTTTTTGCACGTTCAATAATTAACATTAAGTAAGTTAGTATCTTTAAGTGAACGAAGTTTTTGGTTCGTATATTTGTACTGCCGGTAAGGATTGATGAGAATTGTATCATTTGTCATCCGATCAACCTAATTTGCCTTAACAATATGGCGTACTTACTACCAAGTTTCTAAAAAAACTTTTACAAAAAAAAAAAAAACTAATGTCTCGACACAACCAAATTATTTTCTACGCTAGGAGTCAAGGTGATGGTTCGCGCCCTCTAACATCTTACACATAACACTCCGCCTTCAGTCCTGACTGTTATGATGGTTTATCACGCAATCCTCCGTCTTACTGATAAGTTTAGCTTCAATGTCGAGAAGTTTTCTTGAAGGAAGTTTGACGCAATGTGCTTGTGGGTCGCCGCGTTTGGTTAACTTGGCAAAACTTTGCGGTGGAGTCAAGGTGTGAGCAAAAAGGTTTTATTGCTGAAGGTATTGGCTGAAAACTATGACCAACGCGAAATTTAAAAAAACCGAATTGCGATTATTGTAAAATTTTCGCTAAACTAGATCAGATCAAAAAGAGAACTAGCCCCTTTTTCTAGAAATTTGCAATTCATATTAAGTACTTTTGGAAATTAAAATAAAATTATACTGCTATAGGATCTTTTGGTGCTCGATTTACGTTGACAGGGGAGCGCTGTTGGTTAACATTTTTGTGTAGTTGTTTTCTGAAATGTCTTGAAAGAACAAGATTGCGGCGTTAGTTCCGATTTCGGCCACGAGCCAAAATAACCTCATAGCGCTATACAACAACGTTTTGGTTATTTTTAATTAATTTGTTCTCAAATAAAAATTTCACTGTTTAGACTAACTTCCTAACTTAAATCACGATCTTTTTTGTTCAACATAGCAAACACATTAACTGAAAATTCCCCTATGAATAATAACCGCGCTAAAACGATCGAGTGCCGGCAAGACTATCGTCTACACACGCGATGTCGAAAATTTAAACGGTTTATAGCTAAGATTGTTAATTCCGGCGTAAATCAACGTTAAGTCTGTTGGACATAGCGTGGCTATTAACAGCATAGCTTTCTAGAGAAGATGTCAACGTTATAATTTAAAGTTGTCTCTCGAAAAGGCAAGGTAGGTTAGGTAGTTTGTAAGAAGTCGTAGTATAACGCTGAGCAAGTGACAAAAGAAGATTTTTCAAGAAAGAAGTATAACAGAAGAAGCAAACAAAAGGAAATGCAATCGAATCAGGAAAGCTGTTTAAAGCAGCATGAAAATAATACCTCAAAAAACACCTAAGAAGAGGAGGACTAGGAATACTGAACGTACTACTTGTGGGAATAAAAATTGGGAAAACAACTGCATTGCATAGCTTACAGTGACTTTACATCACAATACTGACGCTTTGCAGTGCGACACATACATTCAAGTACTTTGCAGCCGTAGATTAGGCATTACAGACTAATTTTCTAGTTCAAACTAGTTGCAACTGGGGCACCTTCGCTGCACGATACACTACACGATACTGGTAATAACATAATTCACGTACACGACAGCTAGGTATATTAGAATGTGAAATATTTCCTCAACTATTTTAAGTCTTTGAACATTTTATTGCTGTACTTTGCATGATTTTATTCATTCTTTAAATAATTATGAATTCTAAACTGACGAGAATAAAAGCATTTAAAAAGTTAAATAAAAAATACAAACTAGATCAAATAAATAATTTGAATTTGGAATAGAAAATTATAATGTAGCCTGTGTCAACAGAGTGAACAAATAAAATCAAAACTAGTTCAAGTAAATAATTTGAATTTAGAATAGAAAATAAAGTTGCCTGTGCGAACACGTTGTGAAAAGCGTTTAGATTTTTAGTTTAGTTTTTTTTTTACTAATATGAGAGCGTCTTTTATTTTACGTTTTGAGTGTTAGTAAAAAAAAAAAACTGCATCATAATCAGATATTAAGATGCTGTTTATACTATGTTTGAATGTGCTTTCTCACTAACAATAAGTTCATTCGTCTGGAAGTTTACATATTTTTTATGTATTACTTTTGTATTGTTAGGTACTGTTGGTAGTCATTGATGTATTGTAGTAGTATTTTGTATTTTCTAACCTGCAGGAGTTAAAGAGTACCTATGATATTGGTATCTGTTTTCTAGGAACACTTAATCTACTTACTGCGTCATTTTGATTTCATACAGCTGAAGTTTTTAACAAATTATCATTATGACGTATGTAATAAACTAGGTTTCCTAATTCCTGGTCATGCTTCTACCATTTTTAATTAAACTATCATTACAGATTTCCTTTCGGTTTAAGTATTATTGCCAAAAAACAGCACTGGTTACTTGAACCTTTAGTTTTTTTTTAATAACATGGCTACCCTAATGGTTGTAATTACCTAAAACGTGATATGCAAAAAATAGATTAATCAGTAACGTTTTGTTTTAAATTTAGACAAAATCTTGAAACTTCGTCTATTTTTAATGACTTGATAATAAAACGTGTAACTATTTTGCATCTTAATGATTCAATTTACATGAAAATAACATAACATAACACATAACATCACGCCTTTTTTCCCCGAAGGGTTGGGCAGAGGTGTAACCTGTAGTAGGTACACCCACATTTCGCCAATTATGTAATTTTTGAAAATTGAATAGATAATGATCTTTTGTTTCTTTTTAAAGTTTTTTCTTCTTGACTGGTTTCAGTACGCGTAGCATGACCACCGTAGAAACGAGTTTTGTCGACGGAAGAATAGACAAAATGACAGATTGTGATTGTTTATCTGTCATTTTGTCTATTCTTCCGTCGACAAAACTCGTTTCTACGGTGGTCATGCTACGCGTGCTGCCAGATCTTATTACAATAAAGTAAAATGGAATGTAGGATATATTTTGTTTATTTTTTCTTGACCAGTAGTTTTGTTTTTCTTGTTGTAGTATACCTATGGGTGTCATGGCATTATACGCAAAAAATCGGCCTCACTCCTGTGTAGAATAAGAGGCAATTCTAATAGCACCCTGAAGGCTGTGGCGGTAGGTACCTATTTCCTGCGCTATAATAAGGCAATTTGTGCGAAGACTGATACCCTAGATTCCTTTTCTTGTGTCTAGTTCTTGGGTGGTCTTTTTCCACGAATTCTTCTTTAGCTTAAGTTACTTACCTACAATAGTATTTGAAAATCTGTTTACTAACAATAGATATTATTATTATGAATCTTTTAGTTGTTAGAAATAAACTGTTTTTATTTTTATTAATAATGATGGCCAGTTAACACAATAAATGAACAAAAAAATCTTCATAATCTATAGAATTTTATCACATTAATTTCAAATCATCTCGAAGACAGTCGACGTTCGAATTGATGCTAATTGATTGACGCAATGACAAACTACTGATGACGAACGATGCTAATCTTTTGCGTCCATCATGCAACTGTCCCGAAAAACATTAAAGTTAAAAGATGTAATAGACATCTTTTATCTTTAAGTTTGATGACTGTGACAATGATCTTGATCATAAAGAATATTCTACTTCGCGTGATGTTATTGTAACAAGATAGATGTATTGTTAAATGTCCTTGTCCACAATACAATGAGCATCAATTTCATGAATCAGGAACAGACTCATGCCAAAACGTCAAAATCTACGATATACCTACTGTCTTCCAACGTCAGTGTCACAGCCAGGGACAGTGTTACCAGAATATTACTCAGATTCCTTTATGTACTCATGTGAAAAAAATTGTTTAAGTATTACAAAACAGCTTAGAACTCTACAACATTAGGAATTCGCATGATTTTCCTTATTTTTTTTTTCTTCGGTATTCTTTGAGCCAGCATTTGACTGATATACAGGACCTATATTTTCGAAAGTATCGTCATTCTCGAACTTTCGTTGCTTCTAGTACTAACTAATTCTTTCCGTACACAATAACTTTATTACCTCGTACCGACGGCAAACTGATAAGTACGTGGTCTCACGTTTGTTCACCTCGTTAGGAGAAGATCGCTAGTTTCTATGTTTGCCTGGTACCTCAGGACAATAATCAAACGAGAGTGCTTCGAGCAGGACGTACAATTTGAAGAATTTCTTAGAACTGATTTTTTTTAGAGACTCTGTTAGAGTTAGGCGATTCGCACACTGCCCCGCATCACGCAGCGTAGCGTGCGGCAGCAGTACCAGTTTGTATAGAAAACACAATATGCGCGCGCGACGCGCTCCCGCGCGCAGATTTTTTGCTATGGCCGCCCCGCGCTACGCTGCGTGATGCGGGGCAGTGTGCGAATCGCCTTAGAGTTACTTGATATCTACTTAAAGTTACCGGAAACATCAAATTAAATATTTGGTATGTAGGATTTTTTCCTTGTGGATCCTATATATCCTATGGATAGCTGTTACCAGGCAATGAAGAAACGCTTTTATGACGGATGCTGCTCTCAACTTTGTACCTGGATTCTAAGATAACGAATTGGTACCTTTTGCATACAGGGTGGCAGGAACATCGACGCGAAAACGGTTACCATGGATTCAGTACATGGTTCTGAACCCACATGCGTCGAAATTTTTCGTCGGTTAGCAATACCTACGCGGTCAAAACATGCATGGAACAGCAGATTTTTTTTTTAATAACCGACGAAAAATTTCAACGGAGTTCAGAATCATGTACTTACTGACTATTCATGGTAACAGTTTTCGCGTCGATGTCCCTGTTACCCTGTATTGTAAGTTTAGGGAAACTCCTTGATTTTTGAAAGAATCCTTTATTTTCAAGACGATGAAGCAAAATTCGATAATAGTGAAGTGAGGGCACTTGAATCTTTTTCGTAAAGTCAACATTTCAATCGGTAGGAGCATAACGTAACAAACAAAGGACTCTGTTAAACTCTTCACACACCGAATCCTAAATCATATCCTCAATTTAAACGATGTATTATAGCAAAAACGCTATTATTTAATTTCCTTAACCATTTCAAATTATTTACTGCTCATATTGTCAAGGTCGACGTTGTAATTTGAAGTTAATTCCGTTGTTTAATCACGGTGTGAAGTTCATACGATTTTAATTTAAACATGCATGATGGGTAGAAAAAGGTTACAGTGGCTTTTTGTCGTTTCAATCTCAACGTTTTTGTATGACACCCGTGTGTCATGGATGTCAATAATCAGTCAAATTCAGGACGGTCCATTTTCGTTTTCAATTCCACAATCTCAAGTTTGTAAAGCCCATCACTCTATTCCCGACCACTGCAACTTTTGACTGCCAGAATCAACAGACCACCAGAAAAGCCACACTCAAGTTTGTCAGTCTATTTACAGTTTTACACTGGAGGGGTTTTTTCGCGCGAGATATTGTAAGTATGGCACAGAATAACACAGATGGTTCGTTAAAATCATTTAAATAAAAAGCGACTCTTCCTACGACACAATAAAGTGTAATTCAGGTCGTCAGCGCTAATTACCTACAGCTATATTCACCTAGAAGTTGCCTCTCTTTCTATCGCGTAACTCTTATACCTTCTGACTACGTTACACTCTCTGAATTGGCCCGACAAGACGGGCCCGCCGCGTACTTGTAGCTTCATACCTAAAATGCGGAGTGAACCATCTATATTCTTCTGTGGATATGGCTGGATATTGGTTGTCTACCGTGATGACGAATAATAGAGAAGTATGGAACAAGAACACGTGTTGCGCCGACCAGTACCTTAATTGCGTAATACACGATCAATAACAATTTGTTTTGATTTGAAACAGATTGCTAATCCATTGCTTCATAAGATGGAAAAAAAATCTGCTCAGTAACGTAAATAACGCAATGAATGTTGTTGAACTGTCAAAATTAAACAAATTTGTCATAATAAGTTAGGCAATTAGGGGCATGAGAATGATGATGTTGAAAGTTCTATCACATATAGAAAATATGTTCAATTTCCTATGAAGTTTCATAATAGTTATCTAGTAGAGGTAATAACTTGGGTACAGTGTGAACAAAACAATTAATCAGTAAGTCGGATGCGACATGTCTACGAATTACATAACTGATTCGATCAGGAAGTGTTCGGTCAGTAATTAGCAACTTTGACAAGTGGTATGTTATGGCATCGCTCCGTTCGTGTTGTATAACGTCCGAAACGATTAAGGCCATTATTATGATAAATTAATGAACTTAAGTTATTATTGAGAATATTAAACCAACCATTCAAAAGAGATCGTCTTGGGTTTATCTTAATGTATATGTTATCTTCATTCTACGCAGCTTCTTATAAATTGTTCCTGTCCTCAACATTTGGATTTAAAAGAAAAATGTATTAAAGCTTAGTGCACAGCTAGTCCTCTCAAAATGAAAACGCTATTATGCTATTCATCGGCTCTAAAAAGTTGGATAGCTACTTACCTACTTAACCCAGCACAGATATACGATAGAACCTCATTATCATTATGTACTTTGCCAGAGATCACCGTAAGCACGTGACAATACCGTTCACCCATACACCCAACGTCATTTTGACAGCTTTATTTGACAGGTGTCAGGTGTATTACCATCGTTGACCCAATGAGGTTGGTTCGCACGGTGCGCGCGTGCGTCCGCGATCAAAGGCCTCGCCGACGATGCTATAACCACTCCGGTCGCGCCGGTGAATCCGTGCCCTTTCACTTTCCCGTAGCGTAGCTCCATTGTTTCACGGCGAGATCGTTTAATTTATTTTTGTTTATTGACTTTAATTTTTTTAAATGAACTGACCACGGGATGTACATGGCATTACATATTACATAATGATTGTGAATAGGTCAGAAAAAAGATTAATGATTATGTTCTCATGCGTTATTTTGATGTCTATCAAAACAATTCGTATTTTGTTTTACATTCCTACTGGATCATTAATTTTAATGATGATAATTTTTTGATGCATTGTTTTTTAAAGCTAAGAATATTGTACCACGCTGCCTGCTGATTCGTTTGACCTCTCATTATGATAAAAGCTGGTGATTAAAAATCTTTAGAATCCAAATGAATGAATAGATTGATTGGCCATCTGCACTTCAGGCCATTTATAGTCAGCAGACCAAATTAGGAATTTATCGTTTATTGCGGATTCGCGGGCATTGACCTTAGGGGCTCGCATATAAAACTTTCGTATCGTATCGACTTCACACTGCAAACTCGTCACTCCCACGAGGCGGGCCGACCCGCCACGACGGACGGTGGTTCCGCAACTTTTTGCGGCCAGCGGCTCTTCGTAGAAATGAAAGCTGATGCACCACTCCTATGTAGTTTGCGAATCGCACCCATCATCGCTTCCGCTCCACACGGAACTGCAGACCACACTGGCCACTTACAACTTGTTTACATAGCGACTTTTGAAATTGGAATGTAGTGGGGCGATTGGGTGATTGGCGCCAAAACACGGCAGCCATATGTATTTTATTATGCAATCGGAACGGAACCAATTTGCTGTCATTGTATCGGCTGATATGATTTGTTAATGACTATTGGCAAGTTAAACAGTTTTTTTTTTGTTTTGATTAAATTATATCACAGTATAAAAGCAATCGATTGGACCACCAATTATCGCTGTGCCATTAGGTACGCACGATAAAATTTTCCTAATTTCCGAAGTTGTTCCTATTTTCGAAACATATCCTGTAGCATAGCAGAAGTCCTATAGGTACCTACATTAAATTGAGATATTATAAGCAGGTACAGATTTTACAGTTTTATAGGTACGTTTGACCCGTAGGACATAAAATACAAATGAAATAAGGATGAGATGTAAATTCACATCCAGAAGCGTTATTTCACAGTTCAATGCGAAATATCTGGACGTTTTGTATATCATTTACAACTTGAATCTATATTCAATACAATAATGCTTTATTGCGGCAAAGCTCGACGCACCGGTGCCGGTGGTCGTCAGCTTTCCTCCAACACATTACTGAAGCCTTAAGAATCGAATCGAGTACTCGATTCAGAAAGGACATAAAGCTCATAATCGATTATCGACGCTTTAAGAATAATTGCTCGTTTGTTTTTTCAATACTTTATGGTTCTCGCCTTCGGAGAACTTTCAATGTGAAAGTAATCGATAATTATATGTTATATAAACGCGATTGCATTTGGAAGGGTGGGCGAGATGTAGAGATTTCATTAAATGAGAAATATTTTCGGCCATTTATATCAAGTTTTTTGACGGTTCAAGCAAGGTACCAAGTTAATTTGTTATTATTTACGGTTATCCCTTTCCACCCGAGTTGAAACGACCGTGAGTTTTGACTTAACTAAATTCTAGGCAAAATTTGAAACAACTTTTGCGAACGCAACCGACCCCGATCGTTCGTGAGTCTATGAAGAATGAGTAAAAAAATAGTTTTGCATTGTGCGCGCACGTTTTGTCCTGCCAGTTCGTCGAAAACCGAGTGAGGGATGGCTGCGTTTTTAGATTCCCGCGCCTCCGTACGTAAGTAGATCGATTTTTAGTAATTCTATTGGAATATTTGATATTATTTGGTTAAATATGTGTTTCTTCATACATAGTCATCAGATTTTTGCTAATTGGACCATAAGTTTCGTAATAATTTTCTGTCAAAATTGAACACGCACGATCATGCAACATCGGTCGTAACACGTGAAGTTTTTACATTTTGTTATTTTCTGTTTTATTTGTTGTTTTGGTTCCATAGTGTGTTAAAATGGCCTTTTCTTCTTTATTAGGGGTTCGAATTACAGATGATGCAATATTAGATCAATTGATGGACGGAAATCTATCGGAGATTGAAGATTTTGAGGATGACGAGTACGAATTGGATTTTGAACCGAATACTCTGTTCGCTCAATTGGCTAGTGAAGATCTCTCCGATGGTGACAATCCTAACGAAGATGAAGAAATAATTAACCATACGATACCATTGACATGTCCGCCGGCGACGGAAACTCCATCTTCATCGGCGCCGCAACCTCCTGCTTCATTGATGGCGCTGTTGACGGAGACTGCGTCCTCGACGGAGTAGGTAACAACCTACTCCGTCGAGGACGCAGTCTCCGTCAACTATGCAGCCTCCTTGCCCATCGCTATCATCCACGTGACGTCGGTCATCACATCGACAAAAGTCAGTACATGTATCGTCTGAGCGACCGATATCAACCACAAGTACTCGAGGACAAAGATCGACGTCAACACCATGTAGTCGAGGAAGATCTGCTTCAACACCAAGTACCTAGTAGGAAAAGAATATGGAAGCAGGATCCAATCGTAGATAAACTGCATGACTATCTTCTCTTGCCTACAAAACCAGTAAGGCGTCCCATCGAATACTTTCGTGAATACATAGATAACGTGTTTACAGAAAAGATGTCTCACTGTACTAATTTATATTACTTACGTACTACTGGCCGTGAATTGAAAAGTACAAGCAATGAGATTGCAAAGCTCGTTGCAATACAAATACCCCAGACTGCCTATGTATTGGAGGGCTGGTACTAGGTTGGAAATCATCAGCAGTTTAATGTCACGGGACAGGTTCCTGACCCTTCGCAATGCACTACACGTAGTTGACTCCGATTCTCCACCTGCGACTGAAATCGGTAATCCACTATGGAAGGTTCAACCCATGATCGATCAAATTAAGCGTGCCTGTAATAATAGTTTATTACAGGCACGCTTAATTTGATCGATCATGGGTTGAACCTTCCATAGTGGATTGGACCACACCACCACTCACCACTCTAGTGAGTGGTGAGTGGTGGTGTGGTGTGGTTTCATTTTATTCAATTGACACAGGCCGTTGTCAACTACGTCAGGTTGTGAAGAACAAACCCAGGCCTGTGGGGTTGAAAAACTTCGTCCTCACCACTAGTGAAGGGTTGATGTTAGATTTTGATATTTACAGAGGTGCAAGAACTATGTTTGGTGACACGAATCTCGGTCTCGGTCCTTCGGTAATCTTACACTTGGCTAAGAGTACTCCCCCTGGCAGTTGTGCTTACCACGATCGATATTTCACCACCGTTCCTTTGATTGAAGAAATGAACAAGTTGAATTTGCATTCTCATTTGTAATACCTGATTTTATTAAATAATTATAGTTTTCTTATAATACTGACTGATTAAAGTAATTACAGAACATAAATATTGATATTTTATTTTAATTATGTGAATTACCGAACTAAATCATTTGATTATTTACACATACTCACGATCGTGCGACTAGCAAATTATTCCTGAACCTCACGATTGTGAGGGTCTGATTGCTGAAGACCAGCTTTCATGAGAATTTTTTCAGTATTTTTTCCAGAACCTCTTAAACAGTTTTAAAACGTTTACTAAGTTTTTGCCGATCTATGCGAGTTTTGTAGCTCCCGGTTGCAAAGGGTTATGCAGTTAAGAGTTTATAACTTGTTTAAGCTACGGGTTAACGTTAAACTTGACTGAAGCTGTCGACAGTTCGATTTACATTTCAACCTGTCAGGCTGTAAAGTTAGCTCCGAGTGGCTAGGAAAATGTGTTGTTACTGTAATTTGTTACCGTAGTCCTTGGCAATGAGTTATTTATGCTTAGATACCCCATAAATATCTGGCTTTATTTACTACCCAATACTTGGGGATTTCCTCAGGAAACAAGGTATTTTAATGAATAATTTATCGATTAATAATTCATGAAATGGGTCGAATAGGTAAAGTCTGGGAATTTAATTACTAGGCAAATTAACTACGAACTTAAAATAACCGTTTAATCAAATCACATCTGTCATTCTTTGACAGTTTTTTGAAAAAGCTATATCAACGCAAATTGACGTGTTATGTGTAAATTTTCCCACAATAAGTATCCTTATTATTGTGAGATCTACAAATAATACGTCTGTGGTGTAAAAAATCGTAATTGGTGCACTCAATCTAAGGATAATTAAGAAAATATTCAACATAACAGTAAAATAAATAATTATACAGAATTCTAGAACAAATATTTATTTCTTAATTACCTTACGTAATTTGATCTTCATAAGATTTCGAGGTAATTATCTAATGTTTACCTATGTTTGGAAACGAAATACAGATGAGTATCCGTATGTAGAGTCTATGGTTTACTTTTGAATTCAGAATGGACCATTCCTTTTCATATCAGGCCAGTTGTTTTTATATTTTCTGTCTGGCATCTCGCAGGTCAACCTATGAGGTTGTCTAACCGGATACAGCTCGACAATACCAGTATTTTACATGAAGTGACTGTTTATCTGACCTCACTGACTGCGTAACTGGGTAATACGATATCCCTTGATAAAACTGGTTGTTATACATCTACGAATGACAGCCGGGACCAACGGCTTAACGTGCTTTCCGAGGCACGGAGGAGTGTCGATATGTAATGGTTGGTCACCCATCCACGTACCGACAGCGGCAAGCGTACCTCAACCTTCGATTGACCCTTGTGGCTGCTAACATTTAGCCTCGAGCCCCTCCAGATAAGCTAGAAATAGTGAGCTAGTAAATAATGAGTGTTTTTTAAATATTTTTTTCACTCCTCTTGCTGAAAAAGGCCGTCATTGTAGATTACCACAGCGGGGAAAAAATAACATTTCTTGCTCTAGGAGAAAAAGTCATTTCTTTTTAATTTTTGTCTGTTCCAACGAGCCTTGAAAAACGAAAAAGTCTTTATTTTTATGTAGAATAATCATGATTATGGACTCGTTATTACTGGTTCACAAAAAAAAGAAGAAAATTTTATTTTTGAAAATGGAACTAAATGCGACTATCTCTTCGGTAGAATGCGTGCATTGCGTTGCGGCTACAGAAGAAATAAAAAAGGCATTGGCGCGAAATCTTTAGAATTTTTCTGTAATTACGAATTGAATTGGTGACCGTAATATAATTTACAACAGTGAAAATGTCATCATCTAGTGAGAACATCTTCACAGATGACTGAAATTAAGTTGCCGGAAAAAAACGTCTCGTTAAATATCCAGAATTGTACAAATTGTACATTTAAATAAAATAAACTATTTAATATTGTATTGGATTATTTTATTTTCTCGCAATCGTAGTGAAAATTAAAGTGTAACACTCGGCGCTAAAACCCATTATAACTCGATTTCTATTTACTCCCGAGCTACCTCGGAACTACCTCGTTACAATGGGTTATTTTAGCCCCTCGTATAACAATCTACTATTTATATAATTTGTCTACGACTCTATGTACATAGAGGAATTGACTAGCTACCTATGTGATGATACATTGATTGAAGGAAGTTAATCAGTGAAATGAATCGGAAACAAGGAAGCGTTCCATCCACGCGCTACTTAAAGTTAATTGCCCTAAGACCGTCAAATTAACTTGTAGCGGGTTATGCTCACAAAATCCACACTGTTAGTTAAAATTGGCATAGTGTGCTTTGTAGTTTATTTTGTTATGATGGTTGTTATGCAGTGCGAGCAACATAGTATTAATGCTGTAGTATATGTATAGTAACTTGGTGTGAATGTCCTTTGAATTTACTTTTTTTTCTGTATTTTGCAAGTGGAGACCTGTAAATGTGATAAAAAAATTAATCCACAATTTTCATTTTATGAGGACGCCTAATTACTTCCAATCATTACGGAGTTAGTTTCATCGCGATAGATCATTTAGTTTAAAAGTTTCACAGCTTTATTTTTAAATATTTTTTCCGTTGATAAAATTAAGCATAGATTCCCTCATTTCGATATATGCACATTTTATATACTCACGCTGTATTATAACGTTCATCAAGCGTCACAAAGTAGTTTAGATTCTCTTAAAAACTCAGGTTAGATCAGGCTGGAAAACTGTTCTAATACAGTTTTCAATAACGAAAGATTCAAAACTTCCATAACTCTATGAATAAGTATTTTGAACAAAGGCACATCACAGTGTTCTCAATGCAAACAGACATTAGCATACTCTCTTCTTTAGAGAAAAGGAGCTTACATTAAATGTGATATGTAGTTGAATGCATACGATTGCATACAAAGGCGCGATGTATCATAGAAATCGTGTTGTCACGCGCCAGCGCAAGTTGACGGGAGAGCTCTTCCTAGTGACACGTGTGACGTCACTATAGACGTCAGTGTCGTCGTATGAAAGTACGCGATGTGTGAATTAGATTCGTTAGCATTCTATTTATGAACGCGGTCGAATGTTTTTTTGAAGTGAGAACTTTAGGTGCACTTAGCGCTCTTTCTGAATAGTGAACGAAACTGAACCGTCACGCTCGGGTCGGTGACGCTGAATCGGGTATACTCGGCTCCAGTCGGTCGGTAACGCTGAATCGCGCATATACTCTGCTCTAGTCGTAAGTTATTTTAAGCACACATCCTCTTTTTTTTACTTTTTAGTCTGTGGCTTTTTTGTTGTGCGTTGGATTGGAATGGAATTAAAATGAAAGAATCATTATGTACAGTAGTAAAATGTATTACAATAATAATTTAGTACAAAATGTGAGACAAAAGTAAGTACATAAAATGCAAATTGCTTCGCTGCAAGCATCTTTTATAGTTTTTCCAGAAGGTAATAAATAAGCACATTTGTAGTCAAAGTCGCGTCTTTAATTTACATGAGAAAACATAAAATGAAAGAAGATCGCAACAAAATAAATGAGATAGATCCAATTAATTTCAAACTTTGACGTATCAATCAGCGCCACAGATAATAAAACGCTAGTGCAAATTAACCGAACTGTCGTACAAGACAATAATAAAACAATTTAATAATGGTATCATCAATCACTTATCTGGGATCTCACTTTCACTGCCGGGTGATGAATGTGGGAAGAAACGGTTACAACTTCGGCGAATAGTTTCCGTTGTTTTGTTAAAACGCATCTTATTCGTGCCTGGTATTATACTGCCGTCCTTTAACTAGAAGGTCGTTAACCCCAAAATGTTATGAAAATGGCAAAAAACAAAAAACGCGGGAATAGTTGTTTCTTAAAAACGTGATTGATATGATTGTTGGACACATCAACTGATATTCCTTTCTGTTTGTCCTAAAGAATCCTTTCTCTCCACAAACTCTTATAGAAGAAGTGTGGGTTAGACGGCCTACAAAATGTTCATATCTCTGGAACTATTTATATTGTAAATATGTTTCTTAGACAGAAAGGTAGAGAATTTTGAACTCTATCATTTTCAATTAAGAGTAAAATTGGCCATTTGAGAGTTAACGGCTTCCTATACTCCATTTGAAATAAGATTAGACATTTAAACAAATCTTTTTTACAGTCCGTTCAACCGATTTTGACTTCTAAGCCGTAGGTATAAGGATGGCATTAAAAGCAAAAAGTGGTTACAATACCAACTGTTTACTGCAGCTGCCATTTGTCATGCCACCAACGCAATAGAAGTCAAAATCGGTTGAACGGACTGTAAAAAGGGTTTAGATAAATGTCTAATCTTATTTCAAACGGAGTATAGTTAAAGGACGGCAGACTCTAGCTTCAGCGGCGTGCAGGTCGAAAATTATCCCACGGGAACGACATACTACCAGCAAAAAAATTATACTATGTGTTCTAGGTTATAAACTATCTGTGTGCCAAATTTTATCCAAATCCATTCAGTCGTTTTTGCATGATTGAGTAACAAACATCCAAACATACAAACTTTCACATTTACAATATTACTAGCTGTTGCCCGTGACTTGGTCTGCGATCCAGGATCAAAAGTAGCCTATGTCCTTCTCCAAGTCATGGTCTACCAATGTGCCAAATTTCATCCAAATCCGTATTGCCATTTTAGAGCGAAGCGTAAGAGCACTGCACCCGATCCGAATCCGAAATCGAGATCCAAGTTCAATCCGAATTGGGAATGTTCTAAATTCGAATGGACAGAGTTCAGATTTCAAATTAAAATTATTTTATTTCACATAAACCTACAAGGGCACTTATGAAACGTCAGAAGCTAGGTGCACGGTTCCAATTGGTTGCTTCCTATGGAGAAGAGCCGGCAAGAAACTCCACGGTTATACTCTTTTAAAAATAATTGGCTTTTACAATACCTTCATACTTTTAGTGCGCAACTCCTCATATAAATAGTACAACTTCTTCAGACTGACATTTCTCGGATACTCGGATGTAGTGCAGAACCGCTCTAACAAACAAAAAAATAAATAAAGAAACGATCTCACTCTCGCATAAATAATATTACTTAGGATTAGTAGGATAACATCACCCCTGCATTCCTGAAGGGGTAGACAGATGGGGATAATAGATACACCCTCATATATAGCCAATACATTTAAGTCCCATGCAATAGGGGGCGACCCTGTTGACATTAACCGGGCGTTCAGACTCTATGCTGCTACGGAAAAAATCTGATGGAAAAACCCCTAAAAACACTTTTCCCGGCTCGGGTACCGAACCCCAGGTTCTGCAGTACCACTCGCCACTACTAGACCACCGAGAAAGTCTGATAGGCACTTGCCTAGTGTTACATAATCTGTGATATAACTGCTATTTAATCAAATGTGTGCGTTACCTACAAATGAGATCGTTAGCCAAATTGTTTTTTTTTGCTGTCATTTGGCTTGGCTATGTAGTTAATTGGTTCAATTTAAATTGATTAATTAAATCTGTCTGCAACTTTATTCTATATTATCTAAAAACGGCGTGTCTGTATGGATTCAAAATTCAAAAGTCATTTATTCAAACTAGGCTGAGAATCAGCACTTTTCGAACGTCAAAAGTACAGAGTCCCCCAAAACGCCCACCCTTCACCACTTCCTAGTGCCTTTAGCTGGGAAGAACGCAACAAACTCCCCAGCAGCACAGCTGTCTGTTCAAGTTAGAAAAAAAATATTTCATACAGTAGTATGCAAACTAATTTATATTACGCAACACAAAACATAATTTAAATGATAAATTATTGGCCATAATTATGTCAGCTAGCACGCAGCTAGATTGAGGAGCCATGTCTCATATTTAAACACTACCAATATTTAGTAGTAAATTAGCCGATTTAGTAGGCCCGGTCCTGGAATTTATAGTAAAACCTTATTAAGGATTTACCTTATTACAGGACGTTTAAGGTGGATTCTCAATTCTGACGATCTGATTGAGGAGACACCTTAGAATACCTTAGCTTCTTCTGTATAAATCCCAATCCACCTTCTGAGGACTCTCTTCTAATCTTTCATTTTCGTGCGGTTAGTGACTAACTTGGTGTCAGAGTTTTCAAGCCGCCCATGAGCCCCTAACTTGGCTTCACATGCCGTCGAGAAATATCTCTCAGGCATGCCGGTTTCCACACGATGTTTTCCTTCACCGTTTTTGAAGCAAGTGATAATTCAATTCATTCACTTTATTTCTAATGAATTTCTGAAATAAGATTTTAGTATAATAAAATAATCACGAATTCATTATCCTCATACCTTTATTATTTACACATAACATCACGCCATGTTTCCCCGAAGGGTTAGGCAGAGGTGTACCTATAGTACACCCTCATTTCGCCAGTTATGTTTAAGTCCCATGTAATAGGGGGCGAGCCTATTGCCATGAACCGGGCACAAATTCAGGCTCCGGGCTGCTACCGATTAAATATAGAAAAACCCAATAACACTTTGCCTAACCCGGGAATCGAACCCAGGGCCTCATGCTCAGCAGTAACGCTTGCGACCACTATACCAACGAGGTGGTACTCCTTTATTATATTATTAAAAAATAATTCAGTAATTTATATCATCTAATAAACGCTGTATTTGCGTTGATTTTGTGATTCGTGAATAAACGATGGAATAAAACATGACGTATTTTTTTATTAAGACAGTTATTTAGACGGATATGGATTGATGACATAATATTATTGCATAGGTATTTGGAATGCTAATTAATTAATGCTGTTCACCTAGTTAATGTTTGCTAATTAGGATGATGTTGTTTGATAAATCTACATCATTAATATAATTGATTAAGTATAAATATTAATTCGGACTTTTTTTTTGTTACAGGTGAAAACTACGAAGGACATTGAAATCTGTAAGTTTAAATAGCGTTTTTATTTAAAAATAAGCTTTTTTCTAGCCTCTAGGGCTATTGCCTAATCTAGTGTACAGTCTTTATCATCATCATTCTCCTTTTTTTGGTTGGGAAATTATCAAATAACTTCTCCCGCTCTGGGCGGAACGGAAGGGCGTGTCAGACTCTTACTGACTAAAACCCACCCGTGTTCCTTCAGTTGCCTGTATGTTGCCAGGGGCCACGGTAACCCTTTCGGACTTTCCCGCGACCCCGGCAGACATCGGCCCTAGCGGACCCCGTCAGTTGTGCTGACATCTCTTTGAGGCGCGCGTGGAACACAACGCGCCGTCGACCCGGGCCTGGTCCTTATCGGACGGCGAGCTACCCATTGCTCACCGTCCGCAAGCCCGCGCCTACGGTGGCCGGGACTCTGTCTGCGATTACCGATCATTATTCTTCTGCCCTTCCAATTTACTTGGGGTCGGCACAACATGCCTATTCCTTCCACACTTCTTTCTCTATTAACGCCTATTCAGATATAGGTGATATCGCTGTCGCGCTCAGTAGCGCTATCGATACTGATCCGCCTTCTGGTAAGTCACTTTGGATCAGTGTCCCTACCATCATCATCAGCCTAGCCTTTTCCCAACTATCTTGGAGTCGGCTTCCAGTCGAATCGGATGTAGCTGTATACCAATATTTTACATAGAGCGACTGCCTATCTGACCTCCACAACCTAGTTACTAGGTAACACGATACCCCTTGGTAAGGCTGGTTGTCAGACTTTTGGGCTTCTAACTACCCGTAACGACTGTCAAAGATCTACGAATGACAGCCGGGACCGGCTTAACGTGCTTTCCGAGGCACGGAGGGGTCTTGGTATGTAAAGATGGTCACCTATCTACGTACCAACCGCAGTAAGTATCCCTAAATCTGAACAAGCCTTTGTTGTCATCTCGGTAATTACCCTTCCAGCCATGCCAGTGTCCAGGCGATGTGACACTTCGATCAGAAAGAGACTGTCACAAAGGTATGAGTGACTGAGATGACGCTCTACAGAAGCAAACTGTTTCTAAAACTCGATAGACGCGTTACTTACAGTCAGGAAAATTTGACACCCTACGTCAATTTGCCATATTATAACTATTTGATATAATTGTCAAAGAATTATAGTTGTGATGCTTTGTGATTTGAATACACAAACAATTTGAGTTGGTAGTCAATTTGTAATCAATCTTTCTTGACTTGATACAAGTATATCAGAGACGACCAATTAAGATCAATTCACCATATCAGTCAAAGAGCAGTGGTGGTCCAGTGGGTTACCACTAGACCACCACGTGCCGCCGCCGTTAGGCTACGACTTACGAGTTGTAGGTTGTGGGTTCGAACCCTGACAGGCACTTTGTATAAATTATTTTCATCACCACTGAAAACATCGTGAGGAAACCGACAAAATTTTGAAACAAAAATTCGAAGACATCTACCAACCCACACTGGGCTCGCGTGGTAGATTACAGCCCACTCCCTCTCACCTAGAACATTCTTAATTAGGCCTCCTAAAAGTTGCCTTTGAACAGCTTTTATAGGGCAACATGGAATTCGGGGGCCCATAACCTTACTTGAGGCAGATTTTCACGAAGATCGTTTCCTTCGTTTTGTTTACTTTCAATCTCTTGTGTTCATGATTATTCCTAAGAAATCCAACACATTCGTTCACAGTACTCGTGTATTCGAATTACAAGTCGTGTTGAAACCGCACGAACTTGTATTCACACCTTTAAATGAAGAGAACATGTCTTTACGTATCTCTAGTTTCCTTTACTTTCACATAATCTTTGTTCGTAGGTTACCATAGACAATGATATAATACCTACCGACTCCCTGAATTTACGTACCTATACTTCATATAAAGACTCGTGCAGACGGTCGCGACGCGATTCTGGTAGAATTTTTATGATGTTTTCATAGAAATTGTTCTACAGGAGTCGCGTCGCACTGTCATGTCGTGCCTGTCTGCGGGAGCCTTAAAGCGAAACTTCCATTCCAAATAAGTTTAAAATTAGAATCACGATTTCGGGTACAATCTTGGATGATTAAACGTATTACAATGTTATAGCTTCAGGGAGTATGATACACCCAGTTACGCTTCTACACGTCATCACCATCATTGGCAGCCTTGTTCAACCCACTGGTGATTATAGAGTCCTCCCTTTTGAGTCATGCTTCCCTGGTCTGTGTGAGTCTCATCCAGGTCTTTTCCGCGATCTTCTGTACGTCTGCCAACGCTCTTTCTACCGTCTCACGGCAACCACTCCGTTAGGTCTCTGCTCCACCTCCATCATCACGAAGTCGACCCAAGAATCCTGCCTATTTAGAGCGGCTACCCGTAGTCCGCATATCAGCAACCGTAGTGTGTGACGTCCCCTAAACTAGATGGACCTTTATATAGTCGGTTCAACCGATTCCGACTTCTATACCGCAGGCATAAGGATGGCATTAAAAGCAAAAAAGTGGTTACAATACCAACTGTTTACTCCAGCATCCATTTGTCATGCCACCAACGCAATAGAAGTCAAAATCGGTTGAACGGACTGTAAAAAAGCTTTAGTTAAATGTCTTATCTTATTTCAAATGGAGTTTGTATGCGGAAGACGGAGGACAGGGTGTTGTGGCGCAGTCTGGGTGAGGCCCAGCAGTGGACTGCAATAGGCTGAGTTGATGAACCGTAGAACGACACGTAGTACTTATTATTTATTTTTTAAGTAACACTTACATCAGTTGCTTATCTTAGTTAAGTATTTATTATCTTCCTATAATATTTTAATGGTCGCCAAGTACTAAAAACAGTAATAAAATGCGACGTGTCCTAGTCACCTGTGCTGTTGCCGACTGCCTACGACTCGTAAAGAGTACCGTTGATATGTAGGTAGTGTGCCTACCAACGGATAGTAATTTATTATTTTCGCAATAGTAAAGTATCAAGTTTACAACCAGTGTCTACGATGCGGGTAAAATAATAAGTTGGTAAGTAGGAATTTTCATCTTTCTACAAAATTGTTGGCATAA
Source organism: Agrochola lychnidis (assembly GCA_963680765.1). Taxonomy (NCBI): domain Eukaryota; kingdom Metazoa; phylum Arthropoda; class Insecta; order Lepidoptera; family Noctuidae; genus Agrochola; species Agrochola lychnidis. The sequence continues at coordinate 5,828,837 of OY796868.1, read as the reverse complement.
ACACTCCCGGACTTCTCTCCTAAATCGAGACACCGTACAATTCCAAGTTAGGTTAGGTTATAAAGGCCTAAAAAAAAACATAAAAATAACAATTATTCATAGGTATTCAAGACAAAATTGACAGAATAGCTTCTAAAGTGTTGTTTTTATAGTTTTAAGGAATATATGGAACATAAAATTGAAAATTAATACCTACCTATAATTAGAAGAATATAAATATAGTGAATAAATGCATGATAATAGAATATAATAATAATAGTTGGATTTGATTGGGGTTGTCCTTGGATGCACTTACGTAGTGCGGACAGGGATAATCGTCGGTTGGTGCCTCATTTCATTAAAAATGTCTAACGGGCCTCTGCGAGTTGGCTTCGGCTCCTCGTACGCCTTCCAAAGGTCCGGGACCCCAGGGTCCCGAGAATAGTTAAAACTAAAAATAGTAATAATAACCTTACGACTGTTAGTTTATAATTTAAGTAAATATTATCTTATTTGAAAATAAACATAAATATGATTTAATCTCGTAAGTTAATTGAGCACGACGAGAAATGTCACACAAATTTTTGAATATCGAATTAACGCTTTTCGTTTTCCCATTGAACGAAAGAAAAGCGTCATCAAGTTAGAAGTCTTTCTAAATAGTTTTAAACTTGGCAACTTTGAGCAATGAGTAGCAAGGAGGTTGGCAGCACTAAGTAATTTCATTTCACCTATTTACATGACACTGAGCATCCGTTAGATAGAATTAGTTAACTACTGAATGTCAAGAGCTTCTCATTCTTATGCATTTTCTTTTTACCTACCGTAAAAACAAGCAACAAGCCGTTTTTTTTTCTTTCTTTTTGCATAACAAAACGGCACGCCTTGTTTCCCCGAAGGGTTACTCATGGAAGGTACACCCACATTTCGCCAGTTATGTTTAAGTCCCATGTAATAGGCGGCAAACCTATTGCCAACTAAACCGCACTGGGCTTGCGTGGTAGATTACAGCCCACTCCCTCTCGAAGAGAGGCCTGTATCCCAGCAGTGGGAACAATAGGCTGATTATGCTATTGCAGGGCACAATTTTTTTTGCGACTATTGTCGTTATAGAAGCTGACCCTCTATTACAGTTTAGTAGATGCCCAATTTAGTGTAGACAGCCAGCAATGTTAACAATTATTAAGAAATAAGTTCATATCTGGTAAATTTATTTTTTATTTCTGGTAATAGATACTGATTGAGTAATAAAATGCGACATATCTACATATCAAGACGTGTTTTACAGTGTCGTTTTACAGCACACATTTTTTATAAAATAATAAAATAAGTACTTTACATTTTATAAATAAAAGCGTGTTTTATTATTGAATCTGTTTTCTGAAACTTTCTTGTGACAGATTTTGTTTAGATATAATAAATGAAAAATATAGCTAGGTTTTTACTCTTTAGAATTTCAATAACAAGACAGCCGGCAAAAAATACAGTTTCAATTTAAGTGGAAAATAAAAAAAGTTTTCTTTTTAATTCTAATTTCGTGATAATTTAACGTTTTTATTGATTCTGTTTTAGGATTTGGCAATTTCGTAGATTGTCTTTACTGAAAAGGCACAAACAAACTATGAACACTCGAAAATACAAACAGAAATAAAAAAAAATAAAAATTCTCGCTGTGTTTGACGTCATGTTTATATTTCCACCAAAATTGCCTATGGACAGTTTCGAAATTCGAACGATTACAAAGACGAATATTATTCGCCATCAAGCCGTGAGCAATTATTCTTATAATAATAGGGACCCGCAATTATTGATAAATTACTATTGCAATAACTTGCACCCTCGTACGTCGGGTCACGAGCGATTTAACGTGTGTACATTACATACGCTAATAATAGCGAGCACAATAGCCATTATGAAATAATACACTTTTACGATTGTCAATTATTCCTCAATCGTGCGTGATGTCCATGTTGAATCGTTATCATCACGTTTTTCATCGATTAGAAAAATCGATACAATATTACTCGATTAGGATATCCGAATGCACGTTATATTCTGACAGTATTTTTTTTTAATCAACTCAAGGTCACGTTAAATTCGGCCTATTGCAAAATTTGGCCACAGTGAATGTGAAAAATTGTGTAATGCATTTTTGCTTCGCAAATTATTAATAAACGTAGAAGTGTTTAAAAATTTTTGTAGTGATTGTTGTAAGTTTGCCTTGTAAACGTAAATATTGCTTGTTATTCAATTATCAGCCGAATTTTGATCAGAACAACCTTTTCTTAATAAACGATTTCCTTCAAGGTCCTGTCGTGAGCTCAGATTACATAGTCTTTAACCAGTAGCAACAAATCAACGATACTTAGGAATTTCAAGTTCTCGCAATTGATTAAAATGTTTGTGTGAAATTGCGATTTTCGGGATTATTTAGTTCGTGCAACATGCAATGCGTCAATCACGCCAAGTAGGTAAGTAAACTGTATACAATACGGCCGATGGCCGGTCTGAACTTTGTGCGGTAGGCTGCACAATAACATTTTGACCAACAACACAACAACGACAATAACATAACAATATTAACACACAATAACCCACACACCTATTTTGAAGTGAAAAATTCTTTAGGCGCGTTGGGCATTATTGAGATGGGAAAAAAACAATTTAACTCGCGACACCGTTACCGACACCTCATTTTTGTAAACGCGATTGTGCTCTTTATTTATATTATGTTACGGATCAATGTTTCAAATTCAATTTTGAATTTGTTCTATACAAGTATTTTACTTTAAAGGTTTTGGAAGTATTTTTTTTTTGTAAACGCGATTGTGCTCTTTATTTAGATAAGGTTACAGACCAATGTTCTATACAAGTATTTTTCTTCCACCAAGGCGATCTTGTTCAAGTTTTTACTACTGTCAGCACTCCCGGAGTGCCACTATTTTTTTTTTGTTTATGTCTTTTTGCGAGTGTAAATGAGTGAACATGCGCGAAAGTTCGGAGAGCCTATGTTCAGACCGGCCATGGTTCGTCGGTCGTATTCAGGGGCGTAGCTACCGCCGCAAACCGTATCTGCCGTATCAATTATACGGGGCCCCAGGGCCACGGGGGCCCCCGACGTGCGTAAGCAAAAATTCATAAAAACTTCCCAAATTCATCATCAGCAAATTTTTTGATGCCCAATGATTTATTCCTATATTTTGTTTTATTTTTTCCTCTGTATATAGTTAGCTGTATTTTATGTATTGTAATAAATCAAATCACTTTATTATCTTAGGTCAAAATAAAATCACTTTCATCATCTATAAATTATTTAATAAATCAGTTTGCCGAAAAAAAGGCAAGGAGAGTGTACATTTAATTTGAAATGGAAAAAGTGACAGATAGATAATTATGATGAATAAATATTTTTTTTCTTTTGTGAGAAATCTTTACCCTTCATAAGGGCCCCCAAACAAATTTTTATATGGGGCCCCGCCAAGGCACGCTACGCCACTGGTCGTATTGTAAGTAGCCACTAGCTAGCGCCAGCGCTTCCACAGTCCACTATCATTCAATTATTCCAATGTTCTAATTACCGTGTATTACAGCGACCCAGCAATTTGTCTGCCATGACGTGTTACTAACGCAGTCATTACATTGTAAAACAAATGCCAATCGATTTCGGACTTTACTGTTCTGTGACTTGATTTGAATTCAATTAATTCGTCGTTTGTTTGTGCAACATTTTCATTACCAGTAAACAATGCAATGCTTGCGATCTTTATCGGAAAGTAATTTTTATTTCTAGATTACAAAAGTATAATTTTCTTATTGTCTAGTGGCGCTACTGTTAAGCATGAGGTCCTGGTTTCGATTCCTGGGTTGGGCAAAGTGTTATTGGGTTTTTCTATTATGGAATCGGTAGCAGCCCGGAGTCTAGATTTGTGCCCGGTTGATGGCAATAGGCTCGCCCCCTATTACATGGGACTTAAACATAACTGGTGAAATGTGGGTGTACACACGGCTACACATCAAGCTATAAATTTCCAGTATAAGCTGACCTTGCATTGTACGGAAATCTTATACGATGCGAGATCAGCATAAACTGGAATTGTGACAAAACAGCTTGATGTGTAGCCGTGTGTACATAGGTACACCTCAGGTATGATGTTATGTGTTATTTACACATTACGTAATTTACCATTTTTAATCATTAATTCTTCACTATCGTGACGATAATGTATGGCTGTGTAACATTAACTGACATTTAAAAAAGTAAAGCGGTATTGTAAGAGCAAGTTCACACGATACGTTTACATTAATGACATTAGATTGTATATTAACGTCTCACACTTTCTTCCATTTACACACTCGTAATTAAATCAACTAACGTCATATTGTTTTGTTGGAGAAACATTCATTAACATTATCTTTCATCTGGGAAGATTTTGGCCACCTACGATAGCAAATTGTTTCGGATTTTTACAATTTGTTTTTTTTCATAATTAAAAACTCCTCCACGAGAGGTAATACTTAAATGTACAACGTTACAAGGTTACTTTGACGCGTGGCCAAAACTAACTGGAACTAACGTCGCCATTTTGTTTTCTAAAAACAATTTCTCAAACCCAAACTCAAACTCAGCTCACACTCAATCTCAAACTCAATATAACCCAAATGTTTGTTTGTTGTTTGTTGTGTTTGTTCTTTTTTGTAAACTGAAGCATAAATAAAAACATTTTTTTTTTTTTTTAATATTCCTTTCAATATTGTCCAATTCATCAACATTTATACAAAACAACAGCTTATTACTAAACGATTACTATGAAAGTATACGGTACATATAACAATTTTTTTTTTTATTATTTTTGTCTGTCTGTTTGTTTCGGCTAATCTCCGAAACGGCTGAACCGATTTTGCTGGGACTTTCACTGGCAGATAGCTAATGTTATGTATGAGTAACTTAGGCTACTTTTATTTTAGAGAAAGAATTCGGGTACACGCGGGTGAAGCCGCGGGCAGCAGCAAATTTTATATAATAGTGCAATTTAGTTAAATGCACGGACAATTGGAATCAACGGTTACATGGAAAGGTGAGCTTTTGTAACTTCAAGTGAATTTAAATATCGTGACTTTATGCTTAATGGAAATTGATAGATACTCGTAGCTCTCAAAGACTGGTTAAGAATAATTGGTATATTTTACATAATACAGAAAAGATCCGTATGTGAATCCGAACTTTAATATCATAAATGCGAAAGTCAGTTTGTTTGTTTGTTACGCATTCATGCTAAAACAGCTGAATGGATTTGGATAAATTTGGCACATGGGTAGACCATGGTCTACCCATGTGCCATGTGTTTATGCATGCAAGACTTTGTTGCTCCACCAAGGAGTTAAACAATTGTCTTCGGATCATCATTTATCTCACCATGATTGTTATATTTTATTATACCCACTTACATCATTTTATTTCCCGCCAATTTATATTTATGGTGAAGTTCTGTTTTATTATATTTTGAACGTATTGCAGCGAATGTGTTGTCATCGTGCCCTTGAATTCTTCCTATGATTGACGCACCGTGCATAGACAATGTGACGTGAATCATTCTATTTTATAGCAGATTGTTGTAAGTATTGATTGTCTGTGGTCCATTGTTCATACCTGTTTGGGTCAGCTGCATCTGCTTATCGAGGTAGAGGTTCTAAGAACAATATTTACGGTTCATCGATGAAAATATCAAGGTGAGTTCCTTGTTTTGCTGGCTGAACAATGCAGCCTGTACAATATTTTCCTCGGGTATCATCGCATTTCCGAATACAAACGAATGCTAATTTCCATGTCCATCAATATTAGATTTATAGTGTATAATAATTTGAATTCAGAACTAAGTACTTTATTGTTGTTTTGTTTTGATTTCCGTGTAAACTATATAGAGCTGTAAACCATCGTGCCTGCAACTTTAGCAGCTTTCCTCCCATTTTAAAAATACATTACATTAAATTAAAAGAGTATTAACAACTCTATATACTTTCAAGTCGATTGAGAGCGACTGATCTGCACCAAGTGCAAAGGGCAACTATTGAACAAATCCGACGACTGACAAAACACGAAGTTTGCCGAGGGAAAATAGAAATACTGTGGATACTTACTTTTGGTTGAGATCGTTTGAGATGAATAGGTACAGGTTTTTAAGTGCAATAAAAGCACTCGTAGATATTAATAAAAACACTGTCAGTTCTACATCAGTTTGGTGATTGAAAGATCATTGAAGAATTGCCAATAATAGCTTTCATTATTTGAACTCAAGTGATGATACTAATGAAATCATTGTTGTGGTGACACGCTGTATATTTTCTATATTTTCTCCAAGCCAATCATTGTGAACCTACAATTTCAATGAGTCATCAAATCAGTCCCTCGATATATCACAAGACGGGCCATCAAAATAACAGTACTGCCATCTCATTATCATTTGTCTATTATGTCTATGGCACCCAACGAAAGTGAAATATAGCAAAAACTAATCGAAACTTTCATTTTCATCTTATTGTACCTACGCGCCATAGTTGTACCGTTAAAAAAAGTAATCTTTATCATCTGTGCGCGGGAACGTGAAAAGAGGCAAAGAAATCAGACCATTGTGCCAAAGTAAAGCGCGTGCTTGCTGATTGCTCCTTAGGCAATTCTATTTTCAAATGTTTATTTGTTTTTTTCTGTAAATGGCCAAGTTTTGGTCACGTTTTGATTGATAACATTCAGTTTTGTATAGCTGGAAATAATATTTTATATCTGTAAAACCTTCGAAAAGTTACTGTTTCTAGATCTCAGTTTTTTTTTGTAACAAGACACGGTTCTGACTAGATTACTGCAACACGTCCAGCCAATCGATTTTGAAAATGGAAAACTTACAAAACGTGTTCGTTTTCGTGTCTACAGTGTTTAGTAAATTTCAAGCCAATACCTTGACCAACTTTATGTGGCAATTTTGTTGTAACGATGATAACATTCTCATCCGTAAACAATAAGAACTTTTTGCTGTCGCATCGTCCTATTGTTTGCTGTCAATATTAAATTTTTTGCAACAGTCATTGACCGTTTTGTGGAAAGCCAATGGTTGGTCTGGGCACGATTGCAAACAAATGCTGATAGTTAAGTATTGTACGTTCCAATGACTTCCTCGATTGTGTTGAAAACGTTAACAACTCCACTAAGAAGCGGCGACAAATCAAAAACATTGTTACTGATTCTTCGCGATTTGTCGCGGTGTCGGCGACCTTTTTAATTGGTTACGTCTTTAATTCGCCATGGGTAATCTGTTGAGCACTTTGTCCATTTCTTCACATTATCCGTTACTGTCATTTACAATGGTCCTGCACGCATTGAAGTAGACTTGCGTGCCTTTCAATATCAAAGGCTGTTCTTGTAATGCTGAAATGAGCGAGAATTGTATAGGGTTGTTCTTGATGTAGGTATTTTATATGTTACTAGGCTTATATATGTATATCCAAAAGTGGTGGCTATTACACTAAATGATCGTATTGTGGATGTTGAATTTATAGTAGGTAATAGAGATGATACCTGGTTAAAAAAAGAAATTCTATTGAGTCCGTCAGTCAGATAATAAATAGTAGATTGTTTTACGAGGGGCTAAAATAACCCATTGTAACGAGGTAGTTTTACTCCCGAGTTTTAGCGAGGGAGTAAATAGAAACCGAGTTATAATAGGTTTTAGCGCCGTGTGTTACACTCTACTTTTCACTACGATTGCGAGAAAATAAAATAATACAATACAATATTAAATAAGTAGTTTATTTTATTTAAATGTACAATTTTTAACGAGATGTTTTTTTCCGGCAACTTAATTTCAGTCCTCTGTGAAGATGTTCTCACTAGATGATGACATTTTCACTGTTGTGAATTATATTACGGTCACCAATTCAATTCGTAATTAGAGAAAAATTCTAAAGATTTCGCGCCAATGCCTTTTTATTTCTTCTGTAGCCGCAACGCAATGCACGCATTCTACCGAAGAGATAGCCGCATTTAGTTCCATTTTCAAAAATAAAATGTTCTTTTTTTTTGTGAACCAGTAATAAGTCGAGTCCATAATCATGATTATTCTACATAAGAATAAAGACTTTCGTGTCCTCGTGGAAGCGATCGGCGGCGGTGATCTCTCGCGTCCGGCCCTGATTCGGGCCATGCTACGGAGCGAGAGGAAATGGCAGGCCGTCACCTCGTTCTGCGAAGCAGTAATGCTCGCGAAGGAGGAGACGGAGCGCGTGAGGGAGAGGCAAATTTCGCGCCCTCGCGCCCCTAACCGCCGCAGCAGGAGACGCCCTGGGCGTCGGGAGTCACGAGAGGATTTCCGGCCACCGTAGGCGCGGGCTTGCGGACGGTGAGCAATGGGTAGCTCGCCGTCCGATAAGGACCAAGCCCGGGTCGACGGCGCGTTGTGTTCCACGCGCGCCTCAAAGAGATGTCAGCAGAATTGACGGGGTCCGCTAGGGCCAATGCCTGCCGGGGGTTCGAAGAGTACCGATAGGGACATCGTGGCCCCGTGGCAACACGGCAACTGAAGGAACACGGGTGGGTTTTAGTCAGTAAGAGTCTGACACGCCCTCCCGCTCCGCCCAGAGCGGGAGAAGTTATTTGATGATTTCCCACCCAAAAAAAAAAAAAGAAAAAAAAAGGCTCGTTGGAACAGACAAAAATTAAAAAGAAATTACTTTTTCTCCTAGAGCAAGAAATGCCATTTTTTCCCAGCTCTGGTACTTTACAATGACGGCCTTTTTGAGCAAGAGGAGTGAAAAAATATTAGACATGTATTTTTTGCTTTATCATATTAATAAAAAATTAGATTAAACGCATTAAAGTTGGGGAGTGGGGGTCGCTACGTCACAAGTAAGTATAAAATCTACATACAAGTGACATCACGGCACAATTGAATTCAATGTATCGCCGTAATCCTTTGATTAGGTAAAAAAAAATTCGTGTCCAATATTATTTTATAAACCTGACGGACATTCTGTCATTTAACAAAGGAGCGATGTAGCATTATTAAATCCCAAATATCTTCGCTCGATGTTGAAATGCTCAAAGCATTATTGAAAATTACACGCCATAAATAATGTGGAACACAAAGATTACTTACAAGTATTTCCTTAATTTCAGAGACAAATATGACATCTCATATACAAAGACAATTTAAATACCACAAAAGCAAATTCTTCAAAAGCAGTGTCAAGAATGTCCATTCCTTGCATGTTCATGTTTAAAAGCTCTCATCTCAACTGCTAACTGCGTAACATCGGAATTCAGCACTTTCCCACGTCCACATCACTGAACCTTACTTCCTAATGTTCACGATGAAATATCAAAGCTCTTCACATTATATAACTTTTAGGTGCGTTTATACTAGAGAATTTATTTTCAATGTTCGTTACATTGTTGCTAGTAGGGACGCAACTTTATTTGGAGATTACTGGGCACGTTTGCCCAGAAAATAATGAAATATAAAGAAATGCACATGGTGATAACATTTACTTAGAAAATTTCTTTCTGTTTTGCTTTGCAATCCGAGGAGAACATTTTGCCCGCCCTCGTCTCTTTCAAATTCGCTCATAATTTGTAAAAACTAGTTGCATCGAAACCTCGTGCTTAAAGCTTATTTTGTCGTTCGGGTGACTCATTGGAGCGGCTCCATGTTCGGTGTTCTTTATCGTTACAAGTAAATCCTCTAATGTGCATTCATCTTTAAACCTTAGGTACAGCTACATCGTCTTTGCATCGCCGGCGCTACCTTTTGACCAATTACGTTTTTATTTTTATATCCTCAATTACACGCCTCATTTTTCGAATTGATTATGCAATCCGTAGCATCATTTAGTTAATTGTATATTGAATCATAATAAACTCGTATTTGTATTATGTAAGAAACGTTCGGGTGTGTTCGGCTTAGTTTCCGATTCAAAGTGGGGAAGTGCATCATCAAATTGCTATTAAGTATTTTTGAGTTTTTTGACTTCTGACCCATGTAATTACTATGTAGATTTTAAATAGTCATCTTTATTTTTAGGTACTACAGTAATTCGTAGAAGTACTTTGACGAGCGTGCAAAAACGGCAGTAACTTACATGGTCATAAACTCCTCCGCATTCCTCGCCAACATTCCCAACTTTACAGACAATCAGTTAAACCTTCACTTCCCCATCGCCGTGAAATGTCAAAATCATCTTCGCATTACGTCACATCAGCGTCTCCCGCGCATTTGCGTACAAAAACGCGCCTTATCACGGCATTAGTACGCACCTGTGGGAGCCGGGACCACACAGCAGCGTAGGCGCCATTTTCTACTTATTTCTCATTTGCCTACGCCTTGACACTTCCTCGACCGTATCTATCATTCACTTACGGTTATCGTGTAGCGGGAACTGGACAGTGAAGTAATCTCCTGCCGTTTATTTACATTTTGAAATGTCCAGTGATTTATTGACCGCATCGCCGCCATTGGTCGTGGCCGCGGACATTAGCGCTCATAGTTACCTAGATTGCACCTACATTTGAGTTTTATTAGCAATCCTTGGAGCTTTAGAATATAGGTGGTTGAGTAATGAGTCTTGAATATGTTTTCCTTTACGAGTATGTACGGTCACGCTTTTCTTTATGGAGTTAACACAATAAGAAGGCCAAATGAGTAATTCGACAGTAATTCAGCAGGATATTTTGATGATTGCGGTATGATGTCGCATAGGTGTCACTGAGCATTTAATAGCTATACTAAAAGCCGTTTAAAATATGCAGCAGCTGCTTCATTATCATTAATATACAAGACAAGAACTCAACCCAGAAGTTATTGGTGGTGTGATGTGATGGGATGGCTTAGAGACAAATTGTAAGAACATGATCCGAATCTATAGATGTTAGACACCTAGGCCACAGTATAAATATGAACAGTACAGAAACTACGTAGTAAACGTTCGAAACGGCACAGACGCGCTCATTGACGAGACCCTAAGCGATTGTCGCGGTACTGTTAGTTGCGGGTGCCGTGTCGAGACGAGTGATCGCCGCCATCTTTTTAAAAATGGAGCGTAGGTAATTATTTCAACAAAGAGACCTAGCTTCCATACTGTCCATATTTATATTGTGACTAGGTACATGAGACGTTACATCTTTGTCTGTGGGACGGCATGGTTGTTACCTTCTGATGAGCCATAATTATGCTTGTTTGGCATTCAATAACATAAAAATGTTTTAGTAGATGTTCCTTCCTATTCACACCTATGCACACATGTCACTTGTGCACTTGATGATCTTATGACTGCGTCAGTGAGCGGAGTTCGCGCTGAGGAATTTTGGGCCAAACTTGTTTGAATTGCCATCGATATGAAAGCAGTGATAATAATTTTTGTTGTCATTTACATATAGAGGATAGTAGTGAAGCATTTACATCAAAGACCTCCTCTAATACACGTTCACAATAATATGTTACTACTCATCCATGAAGTCGTGTGTCTAATGTTGGCATATCGTGATGCGTTCCGATACTCACTCGCTCATCAAATTGTCAATGTGTTATTTATGATGTGTTGTATTATTGATATTGTAAGATCAAGCGAAAGTTCACTTATTCCATCATTAGGAACTTGTTTTATGATTCATATCCTTGTGATGTGGAATTGATTTTAAATGGCTTGCGGTGGTGCTAGTGGAAGGTTTGGTTAGAAACTGTGACGGGTGATGAGTGTTTTCTGGACCTTTCATTGTTCAATAACTGCTAACTTGTTTTGAATTACTTCACTTCACTACATCCTATACTATTAGACGAGCAATATTTGTATATTTGATTGTGTATATATTTGTTCGGCTCTAACGATTTCGATGAAAGTTGCAATATTGTGCGGGGGCGAAAAATCGATCTAGCTAGGTTTTATATCTTGGAAAATTAATTTTCTCTATTTTCACAGCCTCGGGAATGTGATACAACGTTGGTAGGTATACCTGGATGATATGTTTATTTATATTTTCACCCGAGCAGAGCACGGTCGACCGGGTAAGGTACTATTATATAAAACAAAGTTCCCCCGCCATGTCTGTCTGTCTGAACTCGATAAACTCAAAAAGTACCGAACGGAAACGGTTTTCACCAATGGACGGAGTGAATAATTCATTAATTTTTGTGTAAATTGGTTGAAATATGACGATGTAAAATAATCCAAGTAGGATGAATATTTTGTAGATAGGTACAGATCTTACGTAATATTGAGAGGAGGGGAGAGGTTCATCCACGTCTTATTTTTTCTTAGGTAGGGGGGAAGGAGGGACAGAAAGTAGTTAAAATGGTCTTGCGTAATAAATTAACAGTTATCTAGCTAGTCTGTTATCATCCAAAGAAGTATTTGAAAATGTATAATATACATTATCAAGTATACGACTTCTTTGGATGATAACAGGTATAATAATATACCTGTTATCATCCAAAGAAGTCGTATACTTGATAATTACGGTTGTTAACGGAAAGGGTAGGTATAAACCTACCCTTTCCGTTACACGTTATATATAATGACGGAGAGGGTAGGTGTCTCTTTCGTTATTATCAGCCATATTATAACTACTGTGGGTAATGTTGGTTATTGCGCAATAGAAAAACCCTTTGGATCACATTATAATTTACTATCAAGTTAATCACACTATCAATTCACACACTGTAGGTACACGACACAACTATTCGGAATGCGCGACAGTTTCTAAACGTGTTCACTGCTTCACCACCATCGATGAACTGTGTTCAGCTCCAGCTTCGGTCGGTCCGACGTTATGTTGTAGACTCTGTCGGACGCCGCTAGGCGGCGCTGGCGTCCCGATTAGTCAACTCAGTAACGTATTTCCAACATGTAGGTATATGTAACTTTAATTTTGACGTCAAGAGTAGCAGCCGCTTTTTTCGGAAATGACACATTAGACCACCTGGTGGACGGTTGTATTTTCTAATTTATACTTTCTGTTTGGTATAAAATTCGCTCACTTATCACGGATTAGCATCTCAATGTCACGTTTTGTTCCACTTTTTATATTTTTAACAAGTAAAATCTGCTGGTTACTAATTTATACAGTGACTAGCGACCCGCCCCTGGTTAGCACGGTTTTCACGACGACGACATCATCGATATTTCTTTATTAAATTTAAGTATAATATTAATGTTTTTTACTTAAAAACCTTGTATGAAATATGGTACAATCCGCATCAAAATCCAATGTGTAGTTTAGAAGGAAAAATAAAAACAGTGGCACTCCGGGAGTGCCGACAGAAGTGAAAACTTGAAATAAAATCAGCACCGCGGTGATCAACGCGTTGATGTCTTTTACTCCAAGGTCGGTTAATTCCGTTACAGTATCTAATCAACGCGTTGATGTGAAATTCCGTTACAGTGTCGCGAAATCAATGGTTTAGTCGCATCTCAAAAATGCCCAACGCGCCTAAAGAAGTTTTCACTTCGACAACGCGGTCACAACACGACTTTCAGCGTTGATTTTATACTATACTCCGTTTGAAATAAGATTAGACATTTAAACAAACCTTTTTTACAGTCCGTTCAACCGATTTTGACTTCTATACCGTAGGCATAAGGATGGCATTAAAAGCAAAAAAAGTGGTTACAAACCAAATGTTTACTGCAGCTGTCATTAGTCATGCCACCAACGCAATAGAAGTCAAAATCGGTTGAACGGACTGTAAAAAAGGTTTAGTTAAATGTCTAATCTTATTTCAAACGGAGTATAGTTATTAGATAAATAAATAAAGTTAAAAAGTTTGTGCGGCTTGTGCCTAGAAAACTATGAACGTTTAGGAAGTTAGATTTTCGTAAAGATTTTAATGTTTAGCATTCTTTTCAGCCGGGTATTATCTATAGTCTTGAGTCTAATGGTCTTAACATTATAATAAACAGGTTTTCCAATTTAGCGAAAAACCCTTTTGTTCGTCTATGTATTGTTATGACATAGGAATTACATTAAAACCAATGTTTTTAATTAGTGCGGTAAAGAATTATAAAGGTACTCACAGAAAAAAAAAAAACAGTGGCACTCTGGGAGTGCTGACAGAAGTGAAAACTTGAAAAAAATCGCCTTGGTGGAAGAAAAATACTTGTATAGAACATTGGTCCGTAACTTTATCTAAATAAAGAGCACAACCGCGTTTACAAAAAAAAAAAACTTCAAAAACCTTTAAAGTAAAATATTTGCATAGAACATTGATCTGTAACGTAATATAAATAAAGTGCACAATCACGTTTACAAAAATGAGGTGTCGGTAACAGTGTCGCGAGTTCAATTGTTTTTTCCTATCTCAAATATGCCCAACGCGCCTAAAGAAGTTTTCACTTCAAAAAGGTGTGTGAGGGTGTAGATGGAACATTGGTCCGTAACCTTATCTAAATAAAGAGCACAATTGCCTTCACAAAAAAAAACGATGTCGCGAGTTCAATTGTTTTTTTCCATCTCAAAAATGCCCAACCGGCCAAAACAAGTTTTCACTTAAAAAAAAGTAACAGAGCTCTTCATCAGGACTAATTTAAAAAAAAATTGTATCTGCACTTATCACTTCCATGACATTTGATGAATACTTTATAAGTAGGTACTGCCTCGTCTAGTGGTCGCAACCACTACTGTTGAGTATGAGGTCCTGGGTTCGAGTCCCGAATCGGGCAAAGTGTTATTGGGTCTGTCCATCCGGAATTTATCAGTAGCAGCCTGGATTCTGGATTTGTGCCCGGTTGATGGCATTAGGCTCGCCCTCTATTACATGGTACTTAAACATAACTAGCGAAATGTGCGTGTACTTGTACACCTCTGCTTAACCCTCTGCTTAACCCCGCTTAACAAGGCGTGATGTTATGTTATGTTTATCAGGAATTCACATCAAAATTCTTCTATAATTACATAACATAAAGTCAAAGTCAAAGTCAAAGTCAAAGTCAAAGTCATTTATTTGCTTTAAATGCGGTTACAAAGATGTTATTTAAGTATTCTTGTGCGATGACACATTTCGCCATATTTTGGCATGCAAATATTATGGTGAGGCTAAAAAGCAATTATCTTCAACTAAAGTTGAAAATGTTGTTTAGACACGAATTAAAGTAAATTAATCCTCAATTTACACAACACAACTAGTTAAAAAAAAAAATACATATGATACATTTGGGACTATGTCCATGTTTGGGACAACACAAAATAACAGGATAAAAATAATACAATCATAGATTTGAATATATTCTAGTCTGTTCTACAATGCATTCCTGTAATGATAGGACCGACAAGAAGTTTTTTTTAGAAATTCACCTATTGAATAATAACTATGTGAAATGAGCCATTTTTTTTAGTACTACGCAGAATTTTCTGTAAGGAAGATCAGTTATAAAATTTGGAATTGAATTATAAATAAGTGGCGCCATATACACGCAACTGCGTCGGAATAGTTCAATCCTAGGAACAGGCATTTTTAATAAATATTGTGTGGCTTTTCGTTTATTTGTATTATTATTAAGTTCAAAAAGTGAATGATTTGTTTTAACAAACTTAGCGATTTCATAAATATAAATGCAAGGAACTGTGAGAAGGTTGTGGGATTTATACACTGGCCTGCAGGAATCAGTCCAGTCCATATTGAAAATTGCTCGTATGCATTTTTTTTGTGCTAACATAACTCTAGAAATTTCAGAAGAGTTTCCCCAGACAATTATACCATACCGGATGACGGAGCAAACATAGGCGTGGTACACCATTAAAGCAGTTTGTCTGGATGTCTCATTTTTAACTTTCTTTAATGCAAAAACAAACCTATTGATTTTCATACATATTTCATCGATATGCTGCTTCCAGGTGAAATGTTCATCAAGTGTTATACCAAGAAATTTTGTTTTATGTAATTGTTCTACTATTTGATCTCTATGCGATATTTTAAAGTGTGTATATTTATTTTTCTGTGTTTTGAAATTGATTATTTTAGTTTTTTCTACGTTAACTTTTAAAGCGTTGTTATCTAACCAAGTAATAATTTTATTCAAAGTGTTATTTATATCAGACTCATATGATTCCTCATTTTTACAATCAAGAATAACCGTTGTGTCATCAGCAAACAGAACACAATCCTGTTCTATAGCTTGTGGCAGATCGTTAACATATACAAGGAAAAGTGGTGGCCCTAAGATGCTTCCCTGTGGAACTCCGAAGTAATTTGGTCGAGGCTGAGAGTTAAAGTCGGTGATAATATTTAATTTGTCATCAAATTTTGTGATTCTTGTGATCTGAGTTCTATTTGATAAGTAAGATTTGAACCATTCTAGGGCTGAACCTCTTATACCCATTTTACTCAGTTTATCAATGAGAATGGAGTGATTTACGAAATCGAAAGCTTTACTAAGATCTAAAAACAGAGCTGAAGTTGTAACTTTCGAATTGATGTTATTTAGGATGGATTTGACTAAGTTAAATGCTGCTAATGAGGTGGATTTGTTTTTCCTAAAACCATATTGCTGTTTTGCAAGCATATTATACTTGTCCAAGAAAGAAAGGACTCTCTTGTACATAACTCTTTCAAAGACCTTTGATAGAATTGGTATAAGCGCAACAGGTCGATAATTATTTTTGTCTGTTTTGGATCCTTTTTTGTGCATCGGTTTTATTATAGATATTTTGAGTTTTTCCGGGAAGCAACCTTGTTCTAATGATAAATTTATAATATATGAAAGAGGCTCTGCAATGTATTGAGCGATTTGTTTTAGAAGATCTGTAGATATACCATCGTAGCCAGACGACTTAGTGTTTTTTAATGTTTTTAGGATGCTAAAAATTTCAGCAGGATTAGTAGGTCTTAAAAATATGCTATTATCGTTACTTTTAATATTTAGGTCATAAGTGTTGTTTTGAAAGGTTGCGTTGTTTTCAACAATATCTATAAAGAAATTGTTAAATAGGTTTGCGATATCCAAGCCTGATGTTGCAGTAATATCATCGTCAACTATACTATTAATATATTCTCGAGACCTTTCGTTACCTGTACTGTGTTTAACAATATCCCATGAAGCTTTACCCTTATTTTTTGAGTATGCAATGTGCTTTAGATTACATAAAGATTGTAAGTTATGAATACATTTTCTTAACATATTAGAGTATACCTTAAACCTAGTTTTATTTTCATTGGTTTTATTTAGATAATATTTAAATCTGAGTGTTCGTTTAGTGTTACTACTCTTTTTAACTCCTTTTGTTATCCATTTTAATTTACCACTGAACTGTTTTTTTACTTTTATGAGAGGGAAACATAATTTATAAAATAAGGTGATTGTGTCATGAAAGTTATCAAAAGCATTGTTAGTGTCTGAAATGTTGTAAACATCGGTAAAAGATAATTTACTCATGTGTTCAATGAATTTATTGACATTGTCTTTACTCAGGTCAATTACGGTCATGAAGTAATAGCCAGATATGGGTTTTTGATAATATTCGAATTTAACAACCTGTGCTGTATTATGATCAGATAAACAAACATTATAAGTTTTACCTGTTATATTTGGAATGTTACTGATGATGTTATCAATACATGTGTTCAACCTGGTGGCTTCTTGAATGTGGCACCGCATACCATAGTTTGAAATGAGTTCTTTAAATTTTGTACAATTAGTGTCATTATTTAAAAGGTTAATATTAAAATCTCCAGCTATTATTATTTTACTTTTTTTATTTTGTAGTTTCAGTAAAGTTTTGTTCAAGTTTTCAAAAAATATATTTAGATTAGATGAGGGGGTCCTGTATATACAAATTATGATCACATGTATTGATTTAATTTCTAATCCACAAATCTCAAAGTGTTTATCAATGGAGAATTCTTTTACTTCTTTTAATTCAGTACTTTGGAGATAATTTTTGCATAGTATGCATGTTCCCCCTCGCCGCTGATCAGGCCGTGAATAAATGGCACCGACATAAAAATTATTAAGTTTGAGGTATTTTTCTTCCCCTCTTATAACAAAGTGTTCACTCAGGCACAAAACGTCTATATTTATATGAGAATCACGCATTTCATTAATAGTTAAATCAATATCTTGTAGTTTGTTTAAAGCCCCTGCAATATTTTGATGTAGTACTGAAAAACTACTTCTACTATACTTTAAACTGCTACTTTTCTTATGGTTATTATTAGCTACGAAAAAAACGTTCTTTACTTACTACAACGTTGTCTGAAGAAGTGTTTATACGCGACATTTGTGGTTTAACAACCTGAGGAAAATAATATGGAATAGTTCCCTTAACTGGTAGATTTATAGGTTCCAATATATCGTCTACCGGACGCGAAATAGTTTTAGAATTTTCTTGTTTAATATGCTCTGAACATATTGGTTTTTCCTTTATTACTACGTTATTATTGTTATAAAGAAGATATTTATTGTAGTATTGGACATTGTTTATTTTGTACAAAAGTTGTTCTATAACGCTGTTGTAGGTACTTGCTTCAATGAAGTTGCAGTTGTGATAGTTTTGTGAAAGTAATTTCAATTCATAATTAAGTTTACGCTCATTCAGAAATGCATTGTACTTAACATTTACAATAAATATATTACAGTTCTTCAGTAGCTTAATTGCTGCAGCCATTTCAGCCAAAAATTTAATAGGGTTGGAATCATTTCTACCGGTCATTATAATTACGCTGTCATTTTTTGAAAAGTTTTCCGCTAATTTATTACAACATAACAAAACTTCTTCTGTAGTCGCACCTGGTTTCCTAATCCCTGTTATGGAGTATTTATTAATAATAAATTTATTTTCTTTTTCCTTTTTGAGTAGCCCTTGAACTATACCTTTCCCTTGGTCATCCGACAAAATAAGTAAGTTTCCATTTCCAGGTTTGCTGCTTACTGCCTGTGATTTTGGTTTTAGTAGGGTCGGCTCACTTAGCTCTTGTGTGTTCTCTTCGGTGATTGCAATTAAATCCGTTTCTGTTGAATCTTTGGCATCAGTTTCTTTGGTTTCATTTTTATTTTCTTTTCTGAGAATATCTGTAACGGTACTGCTGGAAGATGGTTCAGGCGTATGGAAGTTGATGTCTAGGTCTAATTTTCTAGCGGATATTTTGCTTTTATTAGGATAATATTTTTTGGAGATTACTGTATTGTGTGAAGAAGTTGTACAATTGGTATGTGTGCTCCTGGTGCATATTTTCCTGAAGTGCTCAGTTTTAAGTTTTTCGTCAGCTAATTTTTGTTTCAATGAGGCATTCGCTAACCCTAGCGTTTCAATTTCAAGATGAAGGCTCATGATCTGCTCCATAAGATTCTCAATTGTATTTTTTAAGTGTAATGTTTCATCACTTTTTAGGTGTGTTGATAGGTCCATCATACTTTTAGCGCTTAAGTTTGATGCCAAACTGTCAATGGATTCATTGGGCAAATAAGAAAGAGAACGTCGCATTCGACTTTTCCTTATAGTAACGTTATTGAAGTTTTCCATCTTTTCAGAGAATGTTTAACAAAATTTGCAGAAAATCATCAAAAGAAAAGCAGGAAAATCATAAAAAGTAGCAAAAAATTCAAATAACAACTCTAGTCTTCAAAAACAAATACCCAAAAAAAACAAAATGTTATCGGATTGGGTCGGGTTTGAACTTAGGACGCATAGTACAGGTACCGACGATTCGACGTACGTTGTAATAAGCTATATCGACACGCACTTACACTATCGAAATAGGTGGATGTGTCATGAGTTTTATTGAATGGAATAAAAGTTCGTTTTTTTATATTTTGTTTTGATTGGTCGAGAATTTAGCGTCGCACTTTTGAATTATGTTAACGATACAGTTTCACTTGTTTTTAGCTTTAAACATTATTATGCAACTGTTTTTATACTGTAGAATTATAGGTGTTAATGTTTATCACTCGGTTTATACACTGTTTATGTATTTTAGTGAATAACTTTGATTATGAACACTCAGTAAGACTTTGTTCTTTTTATCACACTTTTATTCACAAATCACATTAGATACTCTCTTGCCAACAATGGACGGTATTCACTACATATAAAATGACTGATAGATATTACAACTAGACTTTAAAACTGATGTTTAGTATTTTTTATGAATTTTGAATACGGAGCCAATGTTGACGTGGCAACTAGCGCCATCTCTCTTCATAACAACTCTCTACATAACATAACATCACGCCTGTTTCCCCGAAGGGTTGGGCAGAGGTGTCCCTGTAGCAGGTACACCCACATTTCGCCAGTTATGTTTAAGTCCCATGTAATAGGGGGCGAGCCTATTGCCATCAACCGGACACAAATCCAGACTCCGAGCTGCTACTGAGAAATTTCAGATAGAAAAACCCAATAACACTTTGCCCGAGCAGTAGCGCTTGCGACCACTAGACCAACGAGGCAGTCAAGTTCTATAATTACGATGTACGAAATGTCTTAATTAAATTATCTAAGTTGCGTGTTTAATAAACTGAGATTCAACCTAGATTACGAAATGAATGCTGCTAATAACCCGTTAATACTGTTAATTGCTTAGCGCGAAAAATTATAAATTATTGTTTGTCTTAGATAACGTTGATTGCTGACTATACTATTATATCATACATAAGTTAATTGACGGACTGACGAATATTACCTACATAACATTATGTAACTGTCCACCTAGTCCTAAATGCAAATTTCGAATAATTTATTCGAAGGCACATCCTTTTATGCATATTGATTGGTTTTTAATTATTTATGACCTAGTTGACGTGTTTTGATGTTAACCGTAGGAATAAACGTCGACGAGTTTATAAACCGTTCAGTTTCAGAATTTAATTATTCCTAGTAGGAAAATGTTCGTCGTATATCAAAGTACCCGCAGATTTACACGTCATTAGCCGTTGCATAATTTTCAATACGTTTTCACCATCTGACCCGTTTGAACTTATCCAATAAATAGAATTCGAAATTCAAATCTGCCAATAAACAAGCAAGTGCATTCCGTTCGGGTTGCATCGTAAATAATCGTGTAACATCGGACGCGGGCATCTGGTGCCCGTGGGAGCGGCTGCGCGCGCAATCTCACGCAAGTGGCTAGTCAGCATTATTGTATGCCTGGCTTCCTGGTAGCTTTGTTTTTTAAACAATAAATATATTATAAAAATTTGAAGAAGGCATTCATTTGACGAAACTGTATTTTATAATGTTACGAGGATCTTTTGGCTCTCGAATGACGTTGAAAGGGGGGCGCTGTTGGTAAACATTTGTGCAAATAGTTTTGTGAAATGCATTGAAAAAACAAGATGGCGGCTTTAGTTCCAATTTTGGCCACGCGCTAAAAAACCCTTGTGCAGCTATATTTTAATCGACCCCATACGTTTGACATGTGTTCACGCCAAATGGGCCCAAAACAAGTTGGATTGAAAATTATTTTACAAGAACCTATCTCATAACTTCCACCGAGAGTTTTACACAACAAACAAATAGCCATCCATTAAATAACCAGGCTGGTGGTTAACTACGCGGTGGTTACTGGTCAGCCACCGTGCACCTATTTGTTTATTCCATACTTACATAATAACGACATAATAAAAGTCCAACTTGCGCATTGCCATCAATTTCCAAAGCCATTAATCTACTAAGAAACTACCGTCCGATGTATCTACGATCATAATTATAAGGGACAGTCAACAACTAGTACTGTCGATTGATTTTAGACTTTATATTTATTCAAATAAAGTTGTAAATATGTGTTGTGTGTGAGTTTGAAACATGGGTGCCGCGTGAACGTTTATCACCCACTACTTTCTCGACATGATATAAAGTAAAAGTAGGCGTACGGCGTCTGTCACACCGTGGCGTAATTTTACGTGTGTTATCAATTTATCACACTTTTTTATCAGTGTTACGTTGTAATCGGAGATATCATAGTTTTCAAATCTTCCATTGCCGAGCAGGTATAGATCTTCCACTATAGTTATTGCCTAATTCACTATGACTGTAACTACCCTTTGACGCTTGACCTTTGACCTTTGACCTTTATTTATTTATATACATTAACCCCCAACCCAGAGTCTTTATCATTGAAGCTCTCGCATGCATCTCAAATATAGGAAAGCACGGCACTATTAATTGCTTATAACTTTATATCCCTGCACTTTTGTATCTTTTTTTTACTTTATAACCTGTTAATCAATTAACAAGAAGGTACAAAAAGCAGAAGGTTTTTGTTACGTAATTAATTAATCACTTCCACAAGAATTGCTTAATTTGCAGAACAAAATCATTAAAAAACTACATAAGAATGACCCTGATTGTATTAGCTGTAATTGATTACAAAACCTTAAATAATTAATTAATTATTACTTAGCGTTACGATGCGGTGTGAGCATCCATCTTAGCGTTAATCAGTCGGAATGCGCATGCGCAACTGTGGGTAACGCGTTTAAACGAGATTGGCTAATTATCTCCGAATTATGTGACTAACGCTTTCTATTGATTTCTAATGTTTTTTAACATGTCCAAACTTATTTTATAAATACTTAATTATTTTTGAGTTTAACGGCATTTATTTTGGCAAACAATGATTCAGTAAAAATAAGAGAAAGATGACCAAAGATAAGATGGATTGTGTGAAAGATGATTATATAATGTGTTACTAATTGAATTAATACTGCCTCGTTGGTCTAGTGGTCACAAAGCGCTACTGCTGAGTATGAGGTCCTGGGTTCGATTCCCGGATCGGGCAAAGAGAGTGTTATTGACTTTTTGAATCTGGATTTGTGCCCGGTTGATGGCAATAGGCTCGCCCCCTATTACATGGGACTTAAACATAACTGACTAAATGTGGGTGTACTATAGGTACACCTCTGCCTAACCCTTCAGGGAATACAGGCGTGATGTTATGTTTATGTAATTAAATTTATGCACTTTATGAATGTAGTTTGTTCAGAATCGTTTATTGAATCGATTTCTGTAATTTTTTAACCGACTTCCAAAAGGAGGAGGTTCTCAATTCAAGTGTGTGTTTTTTTTTGTATGTTTTTATATGTAATTTTTTATCCCAAAAATAATTAGAACTACCTACTACGCTAAACCCTTATAAGTGCGTAACTCTGTGCGAGCGTAGATTTGTAATGTGACCACATTTTTCCCCCAAAATCAGTATAAATAATTTAATCATTAACAATGATTTATGCGTAAAACTAAAAATTCAGTGTATGTATTATGATTATAACATAATATTCTAATTGGGGGTTCGGTGGTGTTCGATAAATCCGGAATATGTTGTATAAGTAAGAAGCATGTGAACTCTGAAATGATGGCTGATAGAAATGTATCGAATAATGATGACAAATAATTAATAAAAATGGTGCTTTTAATAAACATGCTTTTGCAGACTAAAAAAATTAATGACTAAAAAAATCAGGTGTGGTTTTTCCTGAAAAGGCCATTTCAGACACTAGTCCTAGCTCATGATCTAACCAAGATTATGTCTGGATTTTAAAAGAGACTGCGACCTCTGAGTTTGTTTCGGCCTTTCTTCTCAGAGTAGTCAGATAGGAAACACCGAATTCATCTAGTTTTAAAAACACAATTTAATTTTGACGTCTAAAATTGTTTGTACAAATCTACTTAGACAAATAAAAATAGTGAAAATACTTGCATAGAATATTGACCCGTAACGTAATTTAAATAAAAAGCACAATCGCGTTTACAAAAATGAGGAGTCGGTGACGGTGTCGCGAGTTTAATTGTTTTTTCCCATCTCAAAAATGCCCAACGCGCCTAAAGAAGTTTAAACTTCAAAATCATTTATCATTTTGAAGAACACGTGTAGGTACTTTAATTTTTACTTAGGTATTAACCAAAATAACATTATTTAGTTATTCTTCTTAGAGTACCGATAGCCAATATAATTAAAATTTCCTGTTTGGCCCAGAACTCGGCAACGCCAACACCATTCGCTGACGCAGACATAAGGTCTTGACAATTCAAAAGTGCCTGTAAATGGTTTAATTGAAATAAATGATTTGAGTTTTAGTTTGAGTTTGTTCCTCACGAGTACAGGTGACAGGGCAATCAGCACAAGATGACAGGTGGGCCATGGTCTGCGGGGAGACGCCGCAAGCCGCATACCTATATATTGAGGATCGGAACCATCCGAGAAACCCCACCTTTACATATTGTCTTTGCTGCGGGCGACCTGCACGCGTAAATAGAAACGGGTTTTGTCTACGGAAGAATAGACAAAATGACAGATTGTGATTATTTACCTGTCATTTTGTCTATTCTTCCGTCGACAAAACCCGTTTCTATCGTTGTCATGCTAAGCGTGCTGAGTGGAGTCTGTTTAAAATGTATTTAGTTATTGAGAAAACATGGCAGTGTCGTTAACAGGTGTTAAAAAACAAACCTACTTGAATATAATAACCATGATATTTATCTAAGACACCTTATGGTAACCTAGTTACAGCTATCTACGTAAAACAATATGTATGTGGGCAACTGGGCACGCGCTCTCCAACGTTTGGAAATCCCAGAGCAAAGTGTATCCGATAAAAGGTCATTAAGCTGAGTTCAAATACCTGAACAATTTATGAGGTCCAATTTGCAGATAGGCTTGAACATGAATTAGGTATATTAGTTTTATAGAGTAAGATAATATATATTAACATAATGTAAAAGCTAACAGTCTTAAAATAATAATAATATTATGTACGTACATGTATACAGGGTGGCAGGGACTTCGCGTCGATATCTCTGCCACCTCCTTTTTAGGAGGAGAGGGGAGGGAATCAAATAAATTCGTCTGTATCGGTGTCAACAATGCCCAAAAGGCTAGCAGCTTTGCCACGTTGTATAGCAATGCTGATTCTTTGGTTATTTTTATTTTATTTTATCAAATGTAAATATTTATCATATCATCCACATACTATCTGGGAAAAAATACGTATTATTGAACCCAACTCAAAAACTATCCCAGCAAAGTTAATAAAATTAATATGGTACCACCTTGAGAGCAAACCCTTTCAAACAAAATAGAATTTTCAAAATCGGTCCATAATTGACGGAGAAATCGGTAGACAAACATAAAAAATATACTCTACGAATATATTATTATAACCTCCTCCTTTTTGGAAGTTGATTAAAAATAGGCCAACCCTCTGTCACGTGCATTGACCAACCGTTTGGAGATGAGTTTACTTGTATTGAATTTAGTAGCTACAACTCCTTTGCCCTTGTTGCACTTACATAACTTTTTTGCTGTTTGGAACTGTGGGCCCAATTCTTTTGATAGGATACCAAATAGTCCGGCTATCCGTCCGGGTATCATTTAAATCAAGATTAGGGCCCAATTGCATTTTCATCTTAGAATAGAATATTCTTTATTATAAATTACAGATATAAATATAGAAATTTTACTTATGGTGACACAATGGGCAATCTTAAAATTTCCAAACAGTCTCTTTCTTTGATCTCAAATTTGAATAATATCGTAAAATTTGATCTGATCACCAAAGGCATTTTCAAATCATCTTGTATTCTAAACAGTGCCTAACCTTTGAGAATCTCCTGGTCAGATCTTCCGCGTCAATAATCTACACATAAATGATTAGATTTAAATTCCGTATTGAAAAAACCAATCGAAGCGGTCCTATTCCGAATGCTTTTTAGAACTTATCTTGTCCATAACTAGGAAACGAGGACCCTAGTCATTTGTACAGTGAAATGGCAGAGAGATGCCTTTCCTAGAAATGCAATCATAACGCGAGTGTTCATAAGAAAGAACATATTATAACCTCTTATCTTCATAATGTGATACTCGTCAGTACAGGTGAAGTTTTCACTTTTGATAATGAATCCATCTACATACATTATAATTGTTGGACGTGATACTCTTTACGGAATATGGCTTTTTATGTTTTTTTGATAGGAAAGGTAGAAATTTGGCAGCTTTTAGCTGAGCTGGGAAATCCTAAATTTTCCTTCCCACACAGAAATTCCGCAAACTTTTTCAAACAATTTTCATTTTCCAAATCAAATGAGGTATGTGTGTTTTTTCCTTTGACTTTTGCGTTAATCATTTAAACAATGAAATAATATTTAATTACTCAGTAATCAAAATGACTGAATATCCTATATTTACCGGAATTAAACCTAAAAAGTGTCACATAAGCCATTGCTCTAACGATGTGACACTTAACACAGCAGACGAACAAACTTAACACTTCACCTCACACCACGTAAAACAGGCTTTGTTTCCATCACATAAGATTCATGTAATCAATTGTGGTTGTATAAATAAGTTGGTAAGTTACACAATAAGGGTATTGTGTGCTATTCCCAGGGAGATATCGCAGTTTCCAGAGAAGATCGAGAAAGTTGGCTTTCTTGTGGAGATTTCAGATGTAGATGTTGCTTGTCTATTTAATTGTAGAACAAGATTGGACACAATTAGCTTCAAATTGCTTAAGAGATTGCTTCCTCATCAGATTGTGGCAAGTATAAATTTAAAGACTTTAAGGAGACTGCTACGTTTTGATATTTTTGCATAGTAATCATTCATAAGTACTAATTACGCAACGAGGCGAGTTTGAAATCAAAATTATTCTGTCGTGTTATTGAAAACTAATAAATAATTAAAAAGGTAGCCACTTTGTCCTGAATTAACTACATCAAAATTATTAATGTTTTTTTACAGAAATTGGCCCCTTGAGTTCCATTTCAAATTGCTTTTGGTTCTTATAAAAAAATTATGTAAAAATGCGTAAATGATGTTAGGTCTCATTAGGTAGGTATGTGAAATATTAAATTAAATGTCATGGTCAAGCAATTAGCCTGTAACGCAATGATAAAATAACATTATTTTAGTGTGCAAGTATCTATACAGAATTTAAAAAAATGTAATTAAGTCACGGGCCGTGACATGTCGCCATTCACTTGGCGCCAATTTTCTCTCATTAACAAATTGTTGACAATTTTTTTCGAATTTCTTTATTTTGACAGCCTGTGAATCTACACTAATATTGAAAGAGAAAAGATTTGTATTTATGTTTTTAATTCTTTCATCAGCAGAATGCTATATTATTACTGAGTAACATAGGCTTTAATTTATAAAGATATCACGCGGGCGAAGCCGCTGGCGGAGGCTAGTATATGTTATAAAAGGCAATACGAATAACTACGGATGCTAATTATATAATTGCAGGCACTTTTATGCAATTGTTGCCCGCGGTTATAACAATATTGCTTCAGTACCTGTATTCGAATAACATACTCGTTTAATAACATTTTATAACATTTAATTGGAATAAAACAGCATTTTATTGGACGCCATTGAGTATTATTTCTCTTATGTCTGAGTGTGTTCTTAACATTATAATCCTAACTAACTATAATTATACATATTAAAGGGACAACACTGATTTTGAAGTTTGACACTGACAGCTTACACCCAACTCACGTGTCAACCAAGGAAATGACATTACGTCGCACCTGGTGCGGACCCCTTTTTGCTCGAGACAGCGGCGTTCACGGTCGCATCACTGCGCTATCGTTATACCTATTTAGTTATAATTTGCTCATATTTTTATATTATTGTGTTCTTAATTAATCAGAAATCAATCAATGTGTTTGTAAGAAGTTTTGTTCATTAAAATCTATAAAAAAAAAAGTAAAATTGTGTTCTTTGCTATTAATATATTAAACAAAACAAACTCACTTTCGCATTTATAATATAATTATACATAATATACAGGTTGGCAGGGACATCGACGCGAAAACGGTTACCATGTATTTAGTACATGGTTCTGAATCCCTATGCGTTGAAATGATTCGTCGGGTATTTAAAAAAAAACAGTTGTTCCATACATTTTGACCGCGTAGGTATTGCACTTTTCTATGAAACAGCAGATTTTTTTTAATAACCGACGAAAAGGTTCATGATGTTAACACATCCTACTAACCTAATCATGCTAGAAAAATAATCTAGAATTAAATAATCTCTAGTAAATGGATTCCATTAAGGATGTTCAGTTCACGCTCAATTAAAGGAGAATGCCCAATCATCTTCAAGAACGCACTTAATTATATCCCATACTGATGCACTTAATTACATACTGTAAAATCGATGCACTTAAACAGCTGTGAATTAATTTCACAGTTCATTGCGATCAGGTGACTGAATCGCTTCCGCATGACCTGTCCTCGTCCTTGCACTTACAAACAGGGTTGCCACCGGCTTTTGTTTTTGTCGTGTTCATTATTAACTTTTTGTTAAACTGTGGTTACTGATGGCTGGATAAACCGAAGATTATAAGTAGGTTTTTGTTCAGTAGTGATTAGGACCGTAATTATGTAATGTACCTTCTATTGTGATTGTCTAATTAAAGTCTAATCAAATTGGACGGCAAATTGTTTAGAGACAAAAAGTTTCGTTGAAAAAAATTCACGCGAGACTTTTGGTGGTTCTAGTCAAATATAGATACGTTTCCAGTAACTTAATTGTATTTATTAAAACTAAAAATTCAACATCAATCAAGTTCGAAATTGTTAAAGTCATCAACTGAACATTACGATTTACGATAGAAACTGGCTCTGCATAGAAACCTAGACATCATAAAACATTTCTCACTGATCATTAGCTCCATTTCTGTATAGAAGTCAAGGTATACTACTAACTTATTTATCCATATCACCATATAATATTGGCTCTAGCAACCCTAGAGGGGTCACTCCATCTTTTTTTTTGCGAGGCCTACCACTCCGTTTGCCCTTTTATATCTCGGAAGAGATGTATAAGGATAAGAGCCACTTCCACATACGTTCTGGCCATTATAGTCATTGACCTAGTGTAAAGGACGGGCTATTTATAGCCTCTCCATAAATGGCCGTGTCCCGACAATGTCGAGAATATCTGCCCTGCTTTAGTAATGTAGATCCAATTAGCGATGTTACTGTCAATGCCGTCAGTGGGTTACGTTTTAAAAATAGATTTCTGTTTGAATTTAGAAGCTTCATGAACTGCAATCGTTCTCTTGCCAGTATTTATGGTATTTCGTGAAACTTCATTTACATATCATTGATAAGTAAAAAAATTGTGTCTTTTTTATGAGGTTAGGTGTCAGCTGTTAGTGCAGTCTTCGGTCAAAGTCAAAGTCAAATAATTTATTTCAAATAGGCCCATGTGCGGCACTTTTGAACGTCAAAATTTACAAATAATAAAATTGATTCTAGTCGCCCCTTCTAAAAGGTAGTTTTCGTATGGAGAAGAATGGGCAAGAAACTCCACCGTTACTCTTTTAAAATGTTTTACAATTGTTTGTATAGGTACGTACATTATTTAAATAATTATATGTGAAGACGATGCACCTAGAATAAAAGTACTATACCACAATAGGTAAAAAGAATTAAAATGAAGCAACGACAGATATTTTAATATGTGATAGATACATGGTGCTCACATATTTACAGACATTATAAAAGTAGACGATTTCCCTAAAATGTTGTAATTAATAAGTCAGTGTGTGAGGAAGTAATCACAGAAAAATCAATGTCATATAACACAAAATAATAAATTTTACAATTAAATTAGCAACCAGTCTGATTTTGTCTGGATTCTAAATTGTCCTATGGAGCAGGACCAGCATGTTTCCAAGCACTCTTATCTTGGATATAATCCTCTAATTTGTAATATGCTTGTATATGTCACCGTAAAATTATAAACTTCGTTAGTTTATAATCTATCGGTATTATTTCCGTTAGATTACAAACTGTCGAAAAATTGTGAACTGTGACAAATCATTTACGATTTAACGCATTATTTTTCGATAGTTTATATTATATCCATGAGAAACGAGCGCAGTAAGCGCTGCCGCTACCGCGGCAGCGCTTACTGCGCTCGCTCGACTCACGCGGTTGGTCACAGTTCTAACCTAACCTAACCCTAATTTCACCCAGTTCACAATTTTTCGACAGATTATGATCTAACGGAAATAATACCGATAGATTATAAACTAACGGTGCTCACAATCTTACGGTGACATATACAAAGTGTACTTTTTATATGAGTTTTAAATTTTCTTTCATTTAATTGCAATATGTCACAAGGTATTTTGTTGTAACATTTAACACAGTACCCCATAAAAGATTTATGTACTTTAGATAATCTCAAGAATACTTGATCGATGGGTGCAGTGGTCTAATGATGAAGTAATTTTAGTATTAGGTATTATGTAGGTATCGGTGCCTCGTTGATCTAGCTAGTGCATGGGGTCCTGGATTCGATTCTTGCAAAGTGTGATTGGATTTTTCCATATGGAATTTCTCAGTAGCAACCCGGAGGCTAAAGCCCGGTTGATCGCAATAGGTACATGGAACTTAAATATAACTGGCGAAATGTGGGTGTACTATTGATGCACCTCTGCCGAACCCTTCGGGGAATGCTGGCGTGATGTTATGTTGTTCTATCTATCATTTAGATACGCTGCACTTTCTTATAAATAAACTAGACAAAACATTAATTTCGTACCACCTAAATTATACAAGTAATCATGTATAATAACAGCCAGAGACAAACAAACAGGTGCTTTCTGTATTTTAATAGTGACGTGATATCAAACTGTATAATTATGAGAACAGGCATTGTCGCAGTGAAAACAGTACAATGCCTACATGAGAACTCCTGCGATGATGACGATAGTTTGTGAAAATTGTTTCCGCGTCTTCGTTATCATTAAAATTAATTTTATATTCTAAGTTTGAAATCGTTAGTATTGTTACTGGACTAACACACTAACTCTCTCTTACTCACTCTCTGTTTGTCTCTTTCTTTCTCCCGACTGACTTTGGAGGTTATAAACTCGTAGACCGCTACGAATTTTTTTCGTAGCAGTTTCGTAGCGAAATATTTTGACATCGGGTGACGCAACTTGGGAGATTCCTATGTCCAGCAGTGTTCGGCGATAGGCTGAGTTGATCAATAAATGTAGAAAAATAATATCACAATCAATGTTTTGTAAAATATAAATAATTATTTATTCATTTTCCTTGACACAAATATACCTTTTTCGACACCGACAGCGAAAACCCCATTTTTGCCAAGAATCACCATACAGCATCAAAAACTAGACAAATGGTTTATGTCCTATGATATCTAGTACTGTTTAATATAATGACGGTCCATACTGGTCTCAGTAACCTATAAATTAATATGCGCCACCATTCTCTTGTCACATTACAATAAGGAAATCGATATTATGTAAAATAAGCCATTATTCATGTTAACATCGCCTACTGTTCATACTTGTTCGCGGCGAAAAATTTGTTTTCCGGGAAATATGAATTTTAAGTTCTATTTGTACCTATTACTAATCCTCAAATCGATTAACTTTACAATGCTTATACAACAACAACAACTTTAAATTTATTTTGAAATGCTTTACTTTAGCGTTTGACGGCCTAGCAACAGCTAGGACTCCACGTTTTAAATTATATTCATGTATTGGCATAACTATATTGTATAGCTCGACTACTCTGAAATGACGCGCCCCACTACCGCATTGACGCACACGGTTTCTATGCTTCCCCGAGTAAATGATACTCCCCCCCAACCCTTGCTCGATAACGAGGTGCCAGCAGTTGTTGCAGCGGAGCACGTAGCTTTAAATTCCCCAACTAATAATCATGATCAAAACTTTGATCCAGCCCGTCCCATCCTTGATGTCCTCCCTCCGGTTGACGCCCTAAGCCACAGGGGGTGCCCTTAGCGAGCGTTCACCTCTTTTTAATGAGCATAGTTGAATAACCCCTGGCTGGAGTTTTTAAGTGTAGTAGCTTAAGGCACCCACAGGAAAGCCCGGTAAAGTACTCATGATCTCAGAGGTCAACTAAGAGATGCCCTACCTAAACAAATAATAATAATATGGGTAATGTAGTACTGGGGCGCGTCATGCTTGCACTTACTGGACAGGTCCACTCAAATCTGTGTGGTACTTTCCTCAATAGACCATTCCAGACACTAATCTACATGGTCCTCATATGGCCTAACCAAGATTGTATCTGGACTTTAAAAGAGACTGCGACCTCTGAGTTTGTTTCGGCCTTTCTTCTCAGAGTAGTCAGATAGGAAACGCCGAACTCATCTAGCTTATTTTTAATATGACGTGTAAAAGTGATTCCGATATCCTATTTACAGAATAAACAATTTCATTTAAAAGTGGACAAGCTATACGTGTTATGTTGGTATTTTTAAAATCATGACTAGCTCAGTTTCCTGTGATTTTGTTTTACTCAAGATTCTGATCTACCTACTACTTAACTCATACCAGTAAATATGTTTATACTCATAAATATTATTAAATTCCAATTCTGTAAAATTTGCATTCAAATCATCTCACTTGCCGATTATATCTCACGCTTTTAAGTTGAGCTGCCTAGTTTAAAAACGCGTTTGCCAAATCCGCGGAATCACACGTACATAACTTAATTTCGCAACGAAACAACCCAAAAAACATGAAATTTTCGTAACTAAAACTCAATTAAGTAAGCCCCATTGCTGATGATAACTCATAATTAGTATTGTGACCAACAATTCCTCGGTAATCAGATAACCCATCGTTCTAGTGCGTTACAAAAGTTCACCCAGTTTCTTGGGTTATAACTCGGATTCTTTATAAGCCGGAAATGCACTAGATATTATGTAAAGTGATCTCTCATGGAGGTACTATTGTTGTGGAAACATCTGGAAGTGTGGCCCGAGATATGGGCACTAGCGGGTTAATTATGGTGTTTGTAATCGGGTTATGATGTTCTGTTTAATCGGTATTCGTAATCGTTGGGCTTTGGCAAGATTTGATGGTTGTTACCATCTAACGACTATTATGTAAATTTTTGAATTGGTGTGTAAATGCATCCACAGTTTAGTTCCAGTGAAGCATCCTTTAGTAGATCTAACTAGAGAGGATTTACACCCTGTTAAAAAAACATGTCACTGTTTTGTACCAAAATTGCTATATCACTCTGACCAATGACATGATTAATTTAATACAAAAATTGCGAAACATAATGTTTAAATACCTATTACTTATACAAATAACATCAATAAATACACAGATTTGTCAACTCAAAGAAAGTAGGTAACTCGTAGTACGTAACAAGATCCTTACCTACTTGACACATAGGTTTATTTTGAAATACTTTACATAACCTCCTTATTTTCACACCACAGTTGGGTAACATCGCTTATATCTTCCACTGCATCATAATTATCTTCTCTAATTCATTGCTCATCTCGAGGAAGTGTTTTTGCACGAAATGTCGCACGCTTACGACAAACTATTGTTTTTTTTTTGTATTATTACGCTTTCACTTACATATACTGGCTTCATTAAAGAATTTTAATGGAACTTCTAGTGGTGAGATGAGGAAAAATGGTGTTGTATAATCTGTTGGAGACGTAATTGATGAAAAAGTAGTTAACAAAGTAGTTAACAAGAAGATTGATAAATAGATATAAGATACACTAAGTTGAACTGAAAGCTGTACTTGCTTCAACGGAACGAGGAAAGCTGCTCAGACTTGTATAATCGTTAATGATTTAGTACCATATAGTGTCTTATGAAACATCTCAATAGAAAGGAGAGATAATACTTCAAGTTCGAATTAAAACTGTGGAAGATGAACAAATAACTTTAATCTTTATAATAAAAGAAATGAAGAAGGATATGAGGGATGTGTTTCAGAAATGTATGAACGTAAACAAAGCCAAAGGCGTATGTAAGAATTGTGGCAGGTGACGTTCAGTAGTTTCTGCCTAGGGGATAGGAAGAAGGCTCGAGTTTATGTATGTATAAAAGGAACCATTTTTCAGTGTTAAATATGGTGCAATTTACTCATAGCTTTTAAGTTCCATTAGAGAAGCCACTTCTATCACTTCATAGCACAAAGATTTGAAGAAAGCAAGTGAAAGCAAAAGGTGTTAAAGTCATAATTACGTTTGCTTTTAAACTTAAAACGCTAACACATTTGAACAATATTGGTAGTTAATCGATTCGAAATAGATTGCCAATCGTTTAAGACGAGAATCGAATTGGAATCGTTTCAAATATCATGCAGTCTGTGATTGATCGCAATTATTTGAACATCGATTAGATTCGAAGCATTCACGTTTTTTACAGATTCGTTTTATATTGTTTTATGAGAATTTTGACGATTAAGGACGCTAGTTTTTTTCAGTATATTGGTATTTAAAAAGCTTTCTAATTGCATTTTTTTTATTAATGCATAAAATGGATGCAATAAATTCCTTTTAATAAAAAGTTGAAAAAGGATAAAAGGATTAGTAGGTCAATATTAATCGCATCTAGACGTAGATTTATTGAACTATAAAACATTGATGTATTACTATGATGTGCCTAATATGATTGCTTTCATGAATGTAAGAAATATGAAGAAAAGCCTTATCTGAATTGTTAGGAGTTGGTCATTGTTGTTCTGAATACTTATTTCTTTCTTTCTCTTGTTCCAGAACAATGACCGTAAAGAAAACCGCCCGGACGGGCGGCTTCGCAGCCATGGTCGCGCGGCAGAAGATGCACACCGCCAGCCAACAGCTCGACATCATGGCCATCTCCAAACCAACCTCTTTACAAGCCTACAACATCGTCGTTGGCTTCAACGAGAAGGACCAACTACAACTACTCACTAAAGAAGACATCACAGACGAAGACAAAAAACAAATCAAAGACTACACAGAACTTAAACCTACCAAATGTGAAAACATCTCAATAGATGACATTTCAAATTGTGTCAATATCGAGAATTATCCCAATTGTGACAACACTCTAGTCTTTTACATAACCAAAAACCTGAACAAGGAAGCCATCGCGCTCAAGTTCGAGAACGAGCAAGATTTCAAGAGGATATACTTCACATACAAATACTTCAAAATGCGGAACCGACTGACAAAAAACACGAACAACTATTCGAGCAGTGAAAACTTGTTTTCTAAAAAGAAAACTTATGACATTTTCAAAAGCAGAAAGAATAGTATGGACGACTACAGTTTATTCGACAAGGGACGCAATGATTACGACTTAATGCATACTACGGATAACGATGGCGTAACACACATATCGGTGCAACAGAAGAATAATTTAAATAATCGATACGAGCAACCTATGAGTCTGATTGGAATAAGGAACGATGTCAATGAGGCTGGTGAAATCGATAGCATAATATACACCGATATAGAGATCCCATCAAAGCCAGACAGGAAGAGATTGTTCCATAGGAAGCCTAAAGCTCCTCAGCCTCCAGTATTAAAAGATAATCAACCAAAAGTGTTGAAAGGTGAATTCGTGAGAGTAAACGTCGATCGAGCGCCGGACATAATACCGAAGGATAACAGACTGAACAAGGTACCGGATATTCTCATGTTCAGAGAGAACAAAAATAACAAAAAGAACGCGACGAACAACATCTGGCCAGCAAGTAATAAAGGTGAGTTAATCAGAATTTCATCTATCTTATCTAAGGTCTTTTTATCATCTTAATAGCGGACGGGTTTAAACATTTCAATTGAAGCTCTAGCACTGATCGTATCATAACGATACGATCAGTGCGGCTGTGTGCACTTTTTTTTCGGTTGGATATACAATCATTTGGATATAATTATTTTTACCAACATCGTCAAATGTAGTACAGTTTTATAATAGTAGTATTCTCTATAATAAGTATTTTCCAAAATAAGTAGTAGAAGTATCACTGTTAGAAATAAGAACTAAACTAGAATAAAAAAATAAAGATTAGTGTGGTCACTGAAGGTTAAAACCTATCAATCTAGCGGTTACCGCATAAAACGAACGGAAAGTTTATGTCTGAAAATACCATAGTTCATGTCATCATTATAGAAGAATCAATAGACAACATGGAGTAGCCAATATTATTATATAAGTTCTAGGAAATGTTGATGTCAGTAGTTACGTAGGAGAAGTTAATCATTTCAAATTTCCATCGTTCAAAGATAATTTATATTATGGGTTGTTTATTATAACATCTAATGAGTTACAGCCTCTATGATTAGTTCATCCATCAGTGAAGTAAAAGTGAGGATGGCAAAACAATAGTCAATTTCGTCGCTACAACTTATTGTTCTACAAAACTGCTTCCTGGTTTCGTAAAATAAAATAAGGTAAAATAAATATATTCTTAGTTTGTTCCTATCCTTATTTTAAAATCATTGTCCTCGTTGGAGCCTTCAGCATCTTGTTTAAAAGTTCCAAGATTTTTATGAGGAAAACATACAGAAATACAGATTAGAACAGGCTTTATTCGTTTCTATAGATCTATCCCACTTTCACACCCTACAGCAAAAGTTAGATAGATTGGTTGGGTAACGGATCTAGATAAAGTTCCTGAATCATTCGACAGGTGAGAATATGAAATTGTATAATTTTCTTTGGTCTAGTGGTCGCATGCGCTACTCCTGAGCATGAAGTCCTAGGTTCAATTCCCAGGTCGGACAAATTGTTATTGGGTTTTTCCATCAGGAATTTCTCAGTACCAGTCCGGAGTCTGAATTTGGGCCCGGTCGATGGCAATAGGCTCGCCCCATATTACATGGAACTCTGGTTATATTAATATCGATTATTGCCAAAGGTTGTACTAATAAAAATCTCTTAAATATCTTTGCCTTCATCAGCCGTTTTAATGAATTTCATCAGCCTATCTTACAGAAATCGTTGTTGTGTTGAATTCAAACGTAAACAATCCAAGGCCACTGCTGCCCATCGCGTTTGCGTCAGCGGTCATTCACTTGCAGTTACATCTCTGACTGTGTCACTGTGGTAAACCATTTGTATGGACAAAGTTACTCTGAGTTCATCTTTTAAACATATAATAAAGTCGTTGCAATGTGCCTGATGGGTCTTTAAATAGGACGGAATTACCTTATTCTAGACATTGTTACTTTGTCCATACAAATGGTATACCAATTGTACGTTGTCAAACTAGAAACATTTCAGGACTTGTGTTGTTATTTACCATATTTTTTTAAACGGGCAGATTATCTTATCTATTGAGTCTTGAATGAAAATGAAACAGCTTTTTGCAGGGCATTGCCTCCATCCTTCATTTTCCGATGTATATACAATTTAGATGACAATTTATCGAACATAAAAAGCCTTATAAATTAAAAAGGTATTTATGCTTAAACAGAAACCAACATGATTAAAATATAACCAAACACAATTTGATAATTTGATTGTATCTCTCAGTAGCTATCCTCATAAATTCTTTTTTTTTTTGACTCCGTCCTCACAAATCCTAGATTTACAATCTATTACAAAGTTCTACGTGTGATTATGTAG
The DNA here is from genome assembly GCA_963680765.1 of Agrochola lychnidis. Classification (NCBI taxonomy): domain Eukaryota; kingdom Metazoa; phylum Arthropoda; class Insecta; order Lepidoptera; family Noctuidae; genus Agrochola; species Agrochola lychnidis. Next base: position 5,791,493 of record OY796868.1, on the reverse strand, counting down.
TCCTGTTTGGTATGGGCAGTGTTAAAGTCATTACGTTGCAGTATCTACTGGACAACATTGCGTACCATGTAGGTTTGTTTAGGAGCTGCATCACGATCGACCCAGTCTTTGTTGTTGTCGATAAAAACTAATGGCGGTGGTTCATAGGTCGTAAGCGTACGTTTAAATGTTTTAATGAGACCACCGGAGATATTAGTTGTTTGTTTGTTTTCCGCAATGTATCGAAAATATAGGTTCTCAAAGTATTCTAATCATCAGGTATAATAAGAAACAAATAGCTATTTCGGTTGGAACTGGTAGTTTTATTTTTATCGTCTAAAATTCTAAATTAATATGACTGTAATAATAACTATAGCCCATAGTCCATGGACAATTACAGCACATTATAACATCATATTATGTTGTTAGTAAGAGAAAACGTAGATAAGCCTATATCATAAGACTGATTGGGATTTTGTAAGATATGCATAAAATTTTACAAAAAACAAATGCAAGGGAAAAGTTCCAAAGCCCATTGCGTTAACTTAAAATTGCTCACGAAGGGCTAATCAAATACAGGCGCCGTGATTGGCGGAACCGATATATCAACAGTTACCGACGTCACTATTACCACACCTCGAGTTCGGACGACACAGATGTTTATACATGCTAATTATGTATTCTAAATCTCCATATAGGGTGTTACGTGCTGTCACGATGCCTCAACTAGTATCGTTCTGTGAATATATTGAGTACTAAAAATAGACATGCGATGCCGTCAGACAGACTTAGGTAAACGGTAGGCAGTTACTGAAATGTTGCTGACTTAGGAAATTATACTTTCAAGCCTTCAAGACTAATGAAATATTGGGAAGCTGATGCTCGTGAGAACTTAAAGACATAAAGGATTCTAAAAATTTATGCTGAATAGAAGAACCTGGAATTTTGAAGATAGAGATGAAATTAGTCAAGAATGGTCTGTTAACGTGTCTTATAAATCACAAATCCTTTGAGGGGACCTAGTCCAGATGAAAAAACTTCATATAAAATACTTTGAAAAGTCCGAATATTAAACCTACCACACGCAGTTGAAATATCTATAATTTTCGTAGTTATACTTTATTGAATTTACTCCAGACACGCCAATTAGCCAATTATTAATCAGTTTAGTAACATAAGCATATGCTAATATATGCGTTATAGGCTCGTGGTCTGAAGGTCGCGAGAACCAAGAGTCTAATATTAGCCAAGAGCCTCCAGTATGCCTAAAACTTAGAAGCCATTAAAATATCTATCAAAATTCAGGGTTTCGTCATAAAATCACTCTATTTGATTATTCCTCGCAATGATTACTGGTCTTCGGCAATAATGAATTGTTGAATGTTAACAATGAGAGAAAGACACGAAACTGCGCCAGCGCAGCTGTGGCTGTGAGAAAACTAGTCGTGCTTTATTGTGTCCTCAGTCATTCGCTAGAGCTTAGATTATTGTCAGACACACGTTTATTGCAAATGAGTTTGACGTCCTTATATTACGAAATAAGTAATACCTTTGTGAGTTTTGTTTTAGTGTAAATATTATAGATCTTTTTAGAATGTATGCTTAACGGATCTAGTGTGATTGCTTTCACATTTTTTTTTAGGGTTCCGTAGTAAACAAGGAACCCTTATAGTTTCGTCATGTCCGTCTGTCTGTCTGTCCGCGGTCTAGCTCCGAGACCCTTAGTGCTAGAAAGCTGTAATTTGACATAGGTATGCATGTTAATTACGCCGACAAAGTGGTAAAACAAAATTATGAAAAACATTTTTTTTAGGATACCTGACATACACGTAAAGTGGTGATGCTTTATTTTTTTATCCCATAGTGTGGTATATCATTGGAAAGGTCTTACAAAAACATTATGAGTTTGTGAAAACCATTTCTGGATTCAGGGATTCGTTTGCAAAATATTAAGCTTTAAAGTGCTAATTTTTGTTAGAGTCAAGTGTCCCCCCCCCTGCCAGCTAAATGGTTGGTTTTGGATGTGTGAAAAAAATCACAGCAGTAATTTATATAACGAAATTAAAAGGAAAACTATCACAGCTAAGTAGGCTTTACTAGTTGTCGAGTAATAATCGACCAACTTAACTTTGCAGTTGCAAAACATGTTTTCCCATACATTCCGTATGGGAGAACATGTTTACCAACTACAAAGTTTTGTTTGTTTTTGGGATAAATTCATCCCAACTACGGAACCCTTCATTGTGCGTGGTCCGACACGCACTTGGCCGGTTTTTTACCTTAGGTTATGGTCCATATAATAGCATAATCAGCCAGCATAGCATAGTTTCCACTGCTGCGACACTCTCGGTAACAGGGAGCGGGTAGTAATACACCACGCGGGCCCAGTGCGGGTTGGTCTATATTGAACGTCATACAGTTTCGTAACATGATTGTGAATTTTGACTAAATCTATTGTCACTGACCTGCCTATTTCTGCGATCTCTATTCGTAATCTAAAAATCTACGAAGGTTTACTACTTGAAGATCGATCACTTTCCCGAAAGCCATAGACAATGCGACCTCTCTACTATTACAAAATTCTGATGTATCAATCAAAACATTTTCCTTGTTATGCTTCTGTATTTTATTGCCAACATCTTTAAACTACGTTTGAAATCAAAGTTCTCCACTAGTGAAATTAAGCAAGTATTTGTTTGTACGTGCACCACTCCACAGCATATTTCTTTAAGGTCAGTTGCTAAACAATTAGCTTTTGTTTATATGAAGCCAATATATACATAAGGGTGCTTAAGAATAATATTTGTTTGGCCTGAATTAACATGGTAGATTTATTTAAGTAAAATATTGTGATCATGTATTGATTTCGTTGGAATTGAAATTTGATCACGCGCTATTTGTACGTAGGTATCTACTATTTTTAGATTTCAATCGGATTCAGTCGTATTGACTTCATATTTTTCTTCTTCATCTACATTGTTCGATTCCTGATTGACTAACTATAGTTATCATCATCTGCCTAGCCTTTTCCCAACTATGTTGGGGTCGACTAACTATAGTTATCAATAAATGTAATTGGCAGTTACATTTGTAGTATTTTAATATGTAGCTTCTATCTTATTTTCTATTTTCTAAGATTGGTCATGTAACAAGTAATTTGTAATTAGTGGTTTTACGTGAAACGTCGGTCGACCCTGGATGTAAACTCATACAACCTTTGAGAAAGTTGATTTTCACATAATGATGTCATTAGCTTTTCTGTTCCAAGAAGACTATGCTGTCTATTTGATTTTAATTTCTTTTTTATTTCTTTCCAGAAAGTTTTAAATTCCTTATGGACCTATAGACCAATATTATATGGTTTCATAGTCTTATCTGTGATGTCATCACATGTGTTTTGCATTTCCGAGTCATATTTTTAGCTTGCATTAAATTACACACGGAAATGTATGCTCTCATATATTGCAACGACTAGATATTTTGCAAATGATAATTTCGTAATCTTATAATCAGTCCCTACTTCCCAATAAGGCTTATCGTATAGACTTGCATGTTGCAGTCACGTGCCTGAACTTAGCGTAGCTAATCATAGTCTTGCAATCAGCGTGTGTGCAACTAACCCGACCCTTATGTTGATATGGTAGGAGTTATGTAAAGAGGTTTGTGTTGTGAAGGTTTCATAATTAGACATAGAAAACAAGAAGAGGAATATATGTCTTCGCGCTCTATGATAATTTCGTGTTACAGAAATTAACACATTTTTTTATATCTGGTATGAAATTTCGACCCAGAAAAACTGACCTGCGATCTGCTTAATATCATTGATCTTGATCAGTGTAAAAGAAACGACCATTCCCGTAACGGCCAATATACCTACTACCTATTAACCTGTATCTCGGATTCAAACATATTCTAATGATAGGTCAATAATTTTAATAATCAGAGTAAAGAATTTGAACACTGCAAAGAATCTAGTCACTGCATGGGTACTGCTCGCGTTATTAATAGACTCACTTTTCGGTTCAGTAGTAAAAAATCGGTAAATTAAATAATAGCTGTTGGCTTACTTAACCTCCTACTAAACTTAACAACAAAGTTCATCACAGCCAGACTGTTGTAAAACACCTAAGTACAACACACGGAACAACCGCAAATAGTCGTAACCCACACGCATCCGTGTCACCGATGGCAGCTCGTCAGTCCAACTGTTTGTGCAACCCACAGACGAGGACAGGCTCGTAAAAGAGGATTGCGTTTAGACAAACACCAGTTATACCGGGAAAGATGATGGATTTTTAACAGTAAAGGTGTTAAGAAATCTAGAGGCTAATAAAATTGTAGATAGTGGTAAACAGCCATTTGATTGAGCATGCTTCCTGTGAGAATGTCCATTTTAATATGTACATAGGTACAGGGTGGGAAACAAAAGAAGTATACATGATCTTTTCTGACAACGCAAATGCCAAAGAGTAGTTAGACCATTTATATTGTTTAAGAGATAATGGCCTAAGATAAATAAAATACAAAAACGAAACAAAAAAGAACCGATGGTTTAAAAACAGATAAGTTTGATAGTGAATATGAAGATGAAAAATAGTGCCAAAATGACACTAGAGAAGATTAAAGAACTATTTAAGTTCTTTCTAAACGAATTAACACCTTGTCACCACGAACTGCCGTAACTGTCAAAACAGTGGAACTGTGTGTGTACACACATCACTGTCGGTAGCAGCTCTAAACGTCTAGACATTACACCTTGGAATAAAACTAAAACAGCCTGAAAGCGAATAGAACTTGCTAGTACGAGAGACAAATAGTTGTTAGGCCTCACCCTTCTAAAGAAAATACAGACGTAAATTTTTGACAAATTGCATTTACATCAATACATTTTCTTTGTATATGAAAACACAAACTAACTTTGATTGAAAAAGCCCTCTAAAAACCTTCTCCATGCAAAACATCATTTATGTACCACGGTGTTAGAGTTTTATCAATCTCATATATACCAACATCCATTTTTATATTTATATACATCTAGGTAGGTACTTGTTTTATTGCGTATTGATGTCTGTATGTTGAGAACTGTCAAAATCCAAGTACTTCAACTTGCAAAACCGCTTATTGCTGATTGGTCCATACCACAATGGGCCAAAGGTACTGCAAATGTCAAAGGTAGTGACTAGTGATCGTATTATAGTCTCTATTGTGTAAAATATAAGGTTCCGATTGTGAAAGAGAATGTGGTTAATTGAAGCTATAGCAATAAAGAGTGGATTTTAGTACAAATAGGAGGAGAATTATCATTAAGTTTTATTAGGTAATGAATACGTGTAGGTTTATAAATATCTATAACTGTACAATTTATTTCCAAATGAACTTTTGTGTTTATTTCGTTTAAACATGGACTAAATATTAGAAAAATGCTCCAACTGATATTTAACCAAGTAGTCAATATTGAAATAATTGACCTGAAGTTTAGAGCCTTTTTGTAAGCAGACATGTAAGCAATCGCCAATTTTTGGTGAAACTTTGAAATATTTATTTATTAATTAATAACCAACTTATATTTACGGTTTGCACCTCACATACAAATTATCAGTCAATAATATATATATTCAATATTAATAAAAATATTGAAAACTAAAAAAAATTTTTTGTTTTTTTTTTTTTTACAATTTTCATATACTCGTATATTTATAAAATTCTCGTGTCACAGTGTTAGTTGCTATACTCCTCCGAAACGGCTTGATCGATTTTTATGAAATTGTATATGTATATTTGGTAGGTCTGAGAATCGGTCGTAATCTATTTTTCATACCCCTAAGTGATAAGGGTGGTCCACCCACACATTTATATGGTAAAACAACGTTTGCCGGGTGAGCTAGTATTTATATAAATATTGAATTTTTTACTCAATTTGTTGACTGCAGAGGGCAGAATGTACACATTGATTATTTTGTTGAATACTTATATAATTATGTAAAGTACCTATCGCACGCAACTCTGGATTTTCAAAGCGCAGCTACAAGATGTCACAAGCCGAACTCAAATAAAGCAACATCATAATAAATATTTAAAAAAATTTCTTCATCATTCAATAACATATCAAAATCCATCCCTGCAGGATATGAAGATGACGAATATTCAGTAAAATGCAAACAGCATAAACCATTGCGTAAAACTATGCAAATACGGATGTGGGATTTTTAAATTGACGGCCAGAAATGTCGCCGGCAGAAATTAGTCAGCCATATTAACCTGAAAGTGAAAGGGGTAAAACAATTTTTTAATGATTCATCTACACTATTACTAGAATTAGTGTAGACAGAGAAATCTATACTAAATAATAAAGCTGAAGAGTTTTTGTTTTGTTTGTTTGAACGCGCTAATCTCTGAAACTGCCAGTCGGATTTGAAAAAATCTTTTTGCATATAATAACTATTTAACATCACGCTGGGACCATTAGGAGTCAAGCAAAAAGTCAGAAAGAACGATAAGCAAAAACGGAGAAATAGCGCTGGCAGACGATGCGATGCGGGAACAAGAAATTTCATAGGCAGAAGCTGGTATAAAATAAAATGGTTCCGTGACCGAATGACAAACATCGTACTGACTAAAGTATTAAAGACATAAACAAGAAATCCGGAAATATATTCCTCAGGAAATGTAGCGTAAGATAATATGTAGATAAAGAAACGATGGATAGCTTGTGTATGAGATGATATGAAAGAAAGAATAGTATAGGATGAAAGATGTGAACTGAAGAAAATGGAAGAGAAAAACATACTGAGAAGACCGCAGACATCTATCATAATCAAGGTGAAGAATTACAGAGTGTAATGATACACTATCAAAGCCTGGATTAAGTCTAGCGGGTCTTACGCGTCTATGTAAACGAATTCACGGGAAAAGCAATAATTAATAAATTCGAAATTCATAAGCTATTTATTCAAACTAGGCTGAGAATCAGCACTTTTGGAACGTCAAAATCACATAAAACAGTTCCCCAAAACGCCCACCCTTCACCACCCTCTCCTAGTACTTTAGCTGGGAAGAAGAAGTGGCGCAACAAACTCCCCAGTGGCACAGCTGTCTGTTCAGTTAGAAAAATAAAAAAAAATTGATTCTAAACAATAGTATGCAAAATAATTTACATTACGCAACACAAAACATAATTTAAATTATTAGCCATAATTTATGTCAGCTAGCACACGCCAATATACCTTCCATCCAAAAATATATCGAGAACTATGCTGAAGCAGAAATAAAAACTAAACATAAACAGAACTTAATATAATAAATAATTCTAGTGACACAGAATGTCATGCAACAGTTGCCAGTAGTTACGGAAGCGAGGAGTAAAGTGACACGCGCGGGAATCGAACCTGCCCTTCATGGTCGGATAATGTAACATATACAATTACTGTAACCCTGATCTCTTGTTGCATATACTAATCTTTTATTGAATTTTTCCTATTTGAATGAGCATTATGATTTTCATAATCATAATTCAGAGAATCTATTTGCCGATTACAGTCTCTTCACTTCCTTATACATTAGATAATTCTTATTTAATATTGAATTAATATGTTAATGCTTTCAATCTTCTTCTTCTTCCCAACTAAAGCACTAGGAAGTGTTGAAGGGTGGGCGTTTTGAGGGACTGTCTTATGTAATTTTGAAGTTCGAAAAGTGGTGGTTCTCAGCCTAGTTTGAATAAATTACTTTTGAATTTTGAATCTGTAGAAAACCATCTTAAGTAAACGATCATCTTTAACCATTCTTGAATAGATTATTTAATAACCCTCCTCCAACTTGCTTTTTATTGTAAATCGTTCTTTGATTAAACATCCCAAGGGTCTAGTAACTGAGTTCATCCTTATTAGAACATAATTTTAAAGTTTTTTAGAGCACTCTACTAAGGAAGTCCTTAAGGCTATGGATATAGTTGCAAATAATATTATGCATAACGTTCCCAGAACCAATATACTAGCCATGTTCAGTTACAACTTAATCAAGGTTTTATTGCAATGTAATAAATAGTTGGTCGTTTAATATTTTCTTATCTCGAACATCTGTAGTATCCTAAGTCACAGAATAGTATCTCCGCATGCAAACTAGCTATAGGTATCACCCAGTATAAGCTGACCTACGGAACGCAGTGCGAGTGCGGTGCTCCTGATCAGACTATGTCCCATCTGTTGGAGTGTCCCAAATGTCCGTTCACTTGCACCCTTGACGATCTGAACAATGCCTCTGACCCAGCAATAAACGTGGCATCCTCATCTGCCTAGCCTTTTCTCAACTATGTCGGGGTCGGCTTCCAGTCTAACCGGATGCAGCTGAATACCAGTATTTTACATAGAGTGATAGCCTATCTGACTTCCACAACCAAGTTACTAGGTAACACGATACCCAGTGGTAAGACTGGTTGTCAGACTTTTGGGCTTCTAACTATAACGATTGTCAAAGATCAACTAATGACAGCCAGGACCAACGGCTTAACGTGCTTTCCGAGGCACGAAAGGGGTCTTGTTATGTAAAGATGGTCACCCATCCACGGACCAAACGTGGCAAGCGTAGCTTAACCTGAGCGATCGATCCGTGCGGCTGATATTACTTAGCCACAAGCCCCTCTTCCTCCTCCGGCCTCCTACTGGGCCCAAACAGTATAATATAGATGTACCGTAGAATCAATAAGAAGACTGAAAACCTATATGCGAGGTCAGCATTTACTGGAAATATATAGTATAATATGTCGTCGTGAGTATTAAAGCTGTGTGTAGAGGCTCAGAATGCGGGTACTTCAATATAACTATAAAATTGTAGTCCTTCTATGTTAATGGATAACGGTACGTTTTTACGAGCAGTGTAGGTACAACATTTAGATTGTATCTACTCAATTATTCAACTTACTTTATGTGATTTTCACCAATATATTCCGCTCGTTCAGGTATGTTTTTATGACTTGTTTCTTGCTTCTAACTAAATATGCATCAATCTTGCCATTTTTCTTCACCCATTACGAAAATCAATTTCTTCTTGACAACATATATTCTGTACAGCTCAGATCAGCCACTACACAAAAACTGTGATTTATAAAACATATCTATTGTCATTATCATTGTGGAATTTGGCACAGATTTCCAAAGATTCAGTTCAAATATCAAGGCTTTATTTTAATTTTAGTAGTAGCCCACTGATTGAATTTCGAAGCTCATCTCAACTTCCATATTGGAATTCACTCGTTAATTTGAAGGCCGCATTGTGTACCGGTCGAGTTCAGAAGGCAAACTTGCGAAATAAATGAACTTTTAATATTATAATTACATGCTAAATGACGAGTAAAATCGAAGGTTAGTTGATGCGGACGTAGTATAGTCCCTTGTGGTACTCCAAAAAAACTATAGAGGAAATATTGTACATTAAAAATGGTTGATACAGGTGGTGAGGCAGATTTGATATAGTTTTGAAAATAGTAGATGATTGTAGAGCAAATGACTGAGCTTTAAGTTTGTATACATATTAATAATTCCTTGATTTCGTACTGGCCAATGTTTTGCTCAGCTATCGTCCAACTGTACTCGACAATGTTGAATAATAAATGATTGTACTTTCTTCATCTGCATAATGTTTAACATTGATTAAATCATGTTAAAAAACAATAACATCACCTTGCCATTTTGAATTCCGATCTTATCGCAGATCTAACTTTTAAATTATCTGATTCATAAAATCATCTATTCAGATGATATCAACAGTCAAAGGTTTGAATACTACTGGTACGTTACATTTATTAATGTAAGACTAAAAGGTAAATGATGTGGTTTAATCAAGTACATTTATTTTCGGGTAATTTACGCCAAATTTTATATACAGTATACAATCTAGCACAAAAAATAAATGACTAATTAACTAACTAAGTATACAAATAAAAACAAAAGGACACTTAGGCGTCGAAGTACTCGTCCGCATCGCTGTCATCCAGAAACATGCCCAGAAGACAGGCAGTACTGCCACGTTGAATGGCAATGCTAAATCTTTGGCCAAAGAATGAGTCAACTCTCTGGTCACGTGAAGTGTCAACCAGTCAGCGAGAAATTTATAATAAAAGTGATGTGGTAGGTATTGTTAGTATCAAAGTAAGACAAAAGACTTCATTTACATGCACAAGAGCCAATTCGTAAACATAAATTATGTTTAAAAGGTGATCAACTAGATTCAGAAAAAGATATTAGTAAGCACTAAATCAGAATTATTGTCTTGTCTTTAATTATGAATGGGACTCACATCTAACGAGCTAAGCTTGCGCTCATCTTACAGATGTGATTAGAAAGTAAGGAAGCCTGTTAGAATATACATAAGAGTATGTAGACGACGTCTTAGTAAAGTCTGTTAAACTTATCTCTAAAATCTAAGCAAACATCTTCGTAGCATCTAGAGTTCCTCCTATATTAGTAAGAACAAAGAAATAATTCATTAAATTAACGTCAAAATTCAACATTTTCCTGTAAACAGCGGCATCCTTGCAATGTGATCAGCTAGGTCATCTCCATCACTCATGTCTTGAAACTCGTAAGCGATTCGTATGCGCGGCAGCACGGAAGCGCGTGCATGTTTCGAATTTAAACGAACAGCTGATGTAACGCTTGCATCTAATTCGGACTTATTTACATACCCACAAATTACGCAGTTCTAACATATAATTATGTACTTGTCTAAACTAGCCTCATTAATATTCGTAATCATTTTATTAATATGTCTCCGGTACATTCGTGTATTTTTAAATGTAGGAAGTGAAGGTCCAATCTGCAAATGAAGCACGTCTTGTTTAAATGTTTTACGTTAAATATTGGTAAAGAGCCACCTTGGTTGATAGCAAACAGTTATGTTCAGTACGGAATTTATTAAAGACTAGTTCTACGTGCTTCCGGAACTAAGAAATACTATTGATGTTATTCTAGTTATTAGTGTATGCATAGAGGATCATAAAATATTTAACAAATATGTTAACAGTTTGTTTCTCAATTTCAGTGACCGGCTACGAGTCTGACCGCGAAGAGTGGAAGAGCAGCCGATCCCAGTTCTCGACGACGGCCTTCGACAGCCTCGCACGACCGACGAAGATGGCGATGGCGCTCACACTACGGAAACCCCAAAGATTGGAGCCTGTACCGCAGTATTACCGAATGCCGAGCGAACAGAAGCCAAAACTAACGCCAATGCCATTTAGACCGAACAACTTCCTACAGCGACCGCCGCGGCTGCCACGACCCAACACAGACATGAAGAGGAACCTGTTAAACACAGACCACAGGAAATTCACTTCATTACAGAGTTTAGAAATACCTAAGAAGTTAAGTGAACCGAAGAAGCAGCAGTTGGATCCTAAGAAGAATAACTACACAAACATTTCGCACAGAATAACTGGTCTGACGAATAAATTAAGAGATTTGGGTAATCCTAGTAACACGATTGGTAGATTTAAGGCTCAGTCTCACGGTGATGTGGCGAATCTGAAGCCAGTGCTGAAGATGAACGGTCACGACGGAGCAAAGAGGTCGGTAGTCAGGACCTGCAGTGCGGAACCACCAAAGAAAGTTACATTCAGCGCTTTTGCTACCGTCCAAGTTGTGTAGATGTTATTTCTGATATTGATTTTAGTGCTAACTGGTCTGATGTCTCCAATGATCTTGATTTATTTAGCTCTTATTTCACCATTTTTATTAGTGATGATGGAATTATTTCTAACAATAAAGGAGAGGCTAAATACCTCGGATATTAGTGAGATCAGACACAGTTCATCAATTATATCTAACATATTAATCCAAGGACTGACTGATTATAAGAATATTATCCAATGTAACAATAGATTGTAAATATCGTCGGTCAAAGTTAATTTGTAAAGTTTAAACAACGAGGAGGTCAGGCCGGGAATTCTGTGTAAATATAACTTAAAATGGCGTTTCAAGTCATAACGCGTAATTTAATGTTTAGTTTTCGTAATTATCCTCTTCCTTTCAAAGCTGTTCAAAGATTGCTTGTCTTACAGTCTCGTCTAGTGTACTAACGGCTTTTGTATCTTCAGTATTTTATGCTTTTTGGATCTTAAATTCCATTCCGCCGTTGAAATAAAATAAATATATAAGTAATATGTTATATTTAAATATGATTAAATAAACCGACCCCAACATAGTTGTGAAAAGGATAGGCAGATTGATTAAATAATTATATTTATATAATTCCCATTAAAATTCCGTTATCATTTGATTCTGATCTGACAGTTGAGAAAGATAAGTAAAATCTATGTCTTGAGATGTCATAAATATTTGATTACGACAAAATTGACGAAAGTTGTAACTTAAACAGATATAAATTAAGTAATAAATTCAAAATTTCGCAAAAAAATTTAGTTGAAATCAATCAAAGTTTTGCATTAATTTTATGTTGATGAATGTTGATCACATTCTGTGATAATCTCTCATAAATAATTATATCAAAATATTTTTGTAAATTTTGTCGTGATTTGACAATATTAAAGACGTGGTTTAGTTCTTGCAATTCACGAGCGCGCGTCTTGTTGCTATTACTAGTTGCTGCAACAAGATGAGTTCAGCAACGGCGTTCGACGGCGTGCGGCGTTGGCGAGTTGTCGTTTGCGTCTGCGACTAGTCGTTACGACAGACATCGTGCAGGAAGCAATCATTTTCTTTGAGTGTTAGACGCGCTTTAAGGTTCGATTTTAAAACATCAACATCGAACGTATCCATGTTGAGATACGCAATACTGAAAGTAATACTGACGCTGACCTGTCGCATGCGGCTGTCTGTCGTCTGAAGTGCACATGCACCATGCGTCTAATTGCTGCGATAAGTAGCGAGAGCGTGCGATTTCCATATCATGTCGTTGCGATTCTGCAACTCGACGACAAGTGTGCGAAGCTTTGAACAAAATACAATATGAAAATTGTCGGCCGCAGCTCGTCTTTGCGTCAAGTCGCCGAGTTGTCGCACTTGCATGATGCAGACTGTGCGCCATGTCTAAGTTCAAAATTGCAATGATAGACGTGCGTTCGTGAATGGTATCTATAATAGTATATACTTACAACTCACAAGTCCCTCTGTTGCGTTGATATTTTGAAATGCCACCAATCTTTATGTGAGAGATTGCTGTCGGTCAGTTTCAGGTAAATCATGGTTATTCGACAAAAATATTTATTGTTATTTATTTATTCTTTACGAATATATATTATAGACAGTAACGACAATATAGGCTTCAATATTTTGATCGATAGTTTTTGTTCGAGTACGTCTATATTTAGTTCACTGCTTCTCCTAATATATTTAAGGAATTAGTGAAAAGTTACTGTTTTCTGAACATCCCTGTATGACTGCCTGTCCACTGGAGCGGAGCGAGGCAGCGGGGCGGAGAAATGTGCCAATATTAACCAATAGAATCTAAACTCCGCTTCAGAGCTCCGCTCCTATTGGTTAATATTGGCACATTTCTCAGCTCCGCTTTCACTGAACAGGCAGCCTTAGTCTCAACTTTCATGAGCATTTTAATCCATATCCCTTTATTTATATTTTATGTAATAGTTAATATGAAACCAGCTATATCGATAATATCTAACCTAAGCGCTTGTTACCTAATTACATCGATCACGTTCACAATTTACATTGTCTCTGATAATCGTACAACTTTAAAATACTTAAGTAACTACTTGATAAAATATCTGCTGTCTTGAATTCGGAACTTGGAGATCAGCCAGCGGAGTATAATTGCGTAACACACGTGCAGTAACAATAGCTTTCATTTTGACAGTTCGACAATATTCATTGCGTCATTTACGTTGTTGAGCAGACAAATTTTTCGAACATAAAGCAATGGATAACCTCCAAAAACATTCAGATTGTGTTGAAAGTGTGTTACTCAAGAAGGTGCTGATCTCTAGAAAAATATATATAATGATTTAACGAAAGTGAGCATTTTCCTAAATTGGATATAATCTTAAATCAATTGAGTGACGAGAAATATTGATGAAAATAATTAATGTGGTGTCCTAGTCGTTAAAATTTTGAAATAAAAATAAAATGATAAGGTAATTTTCTTAAAAAAAGCTTAAAGCGTTTTCTAAAGATTTAGATTTTCCTTGTGTGATTGATTCGCTTGTGTTATTAACCTAGGAAGAAGCATATTTGAAACTTTTAATATAAATATAATAATATAATGTGTATAAAATTATGTAATTGAATTTCCATTATAATGATAATTAGTATCTTAAGAGTGTTTAAATATTTCTATAAGAATAATTAGAATAATAATATAATTCATACTTGTAAAATTGTAACTACTGTAAGTATTATTATATGAATAAAAGTCATAATTAGTTTGGCATAATAATTATTCGCATAGAATTCTATTTTGAATAAGTTTGTTTGTATTAATTATTGTGTGTGCATTAATAATAACGCTGTTTGATTTATTTTGTTGTTACTACTTGTTTCATTAGATTTTGTTTTGAAAAATAATAAAATGTTTGTTTATCAAAAATATTTTTATGGTTTTATTCACTCTCCCGGCTGATGTTTACTAAAAGCACGATAACTAGCGACGCACAGAAGACTTTAGTAGCAAAAGATCTATATTATCTTCCTTTAACATGATTGGGTATTATGTGCTTTCGCATTTTAATTAAGATAACAAGATAGCAATCGATGAAGTGATTTTTATCGAATGCTTTCTGAGAACTATCTTTAAGACCAAAAAGTGTTAGATCCAAAAAGGAAAAATCTTGCCGTTTGAAATTTTTACCATGAACCACAAAGCCACGCAGCGTGCTGGTGAAAATTGGTGAAGGAGAGCGTTTTGTAAAATTGATCTCCCGGAGAAAGCCCCGATCAAATTTACAAGAGGCTCCCGTACTGCTACAACTGCAAGTTTACCTACATTATAGTTTACTATTACGTAGTTAGTGATTATTCCAGAACTGCAGTCCTAGAGCTTTATGGCCTTGGGGCAAATTAACTGCAAGTTGTTTTGCAAACAACAAGCTTTGAGTATTTGAGATTTTACGATCTTATCCCTCCACAAGGAAGTGGTGTCTGAGATAAATTCAGATGGAAACATTGTAACGTCGAACCTGACCGGGAATAAAGCAATATTATATTTCAATGACTAGTGACAGGTGGACCGATGACCTGGTAAAGATGAAGACGCTTGATGCGAGAAGCACAGGACTGGTCAAAGTGGCGATGCTTGGGGGAAGCCTATGCCCAGCAGTGGACGTCTTTCGGCTGAAATGATGATGATGATCACAATTTCAATGTAGAACTTGGGACTGCTTTTCCTTCCTTACCAATTCCGATGGCTAAGAAGCTCAGTTTTCATTATATCGAGTCGTCAGAACGGTCAAGACAATTGAGTATATCTACTAATGGCATTTTGACTACAGCCATTAACATGAAAAAAAAACTGGAATTAGCGCCATCTATATTTTACATAGTCAAGCACTACGGCGCGTCGGTGACGCTAATTCATACCAAAAATCGGTCTAAGCGCCTGAAGGAGTTTTCATTTAAAAAAATGCAGCAATAGTGACGTCTGCGCTGCCACCGACGATACCGTGGAAGTGGTGAAGTTTTGGGCCAACGAAATTTAATATACTGTTGTGCCATAGACACAACGAAGAAGTTTACTGCCGCCTTGGGTAGTCAACCAGGCTCTATCTACAATAAGCAGCCCCGGATCTAGGGGGAGGCAAGCCGGGGCCCGTGTCTCGGGCGCCAACTTCAGGGGGCGACAAATTCAAGCATAGCAGACAAGTGCACCACCCAGCACACCGCAACTTTGCAATAAATGAGACGCGCAGCACATATGTAATCTTTCTATTTTTTTCAACAGGCGCCCCTGTTGAATTGGCGCATTATCGATCGATACTATGTTGCTGCCAAAATTTTCATTTTGAGAAAATTTTCATTTTGTGAGGGCTAACTTAGCGCATCCCCATAAAAGATTGGCAGGGGGCGGCAGACGGCAGTTTTTGCCCCGTCTCAAAAAAATACTAGATCCGGGGCTGCAATAAGCATAATCAGCCTATAATGTTCTCACTGCTCTGACACAAGCCTTCCTTCAAGAGGGAGTGGGCTGTAAACTACCACGCGGGCAAAGTGCGGTTTGGTAGATGTCACATGTCTTCGAATTTTTGGTTCTGCATGCCGGTTTCTTTGCGATGTTTCCCTTCACCGTTTTGAGAGCAGTGGTGATGAAATTATTTACACAATGTAAAGCGCCTGTCTAGGTTCGAACCCACAACACACAACTCGTAAGTCGGGGCTGTTACCATTACTATTTAATGCTCCTCTAACTGATCTATATCTACAATGTTACCTACCAAATCGAAAAGACTAATCAGCTCATAAATTTTCTATCATTCTATTATATACCTGACTGACCGACTGTGACTTTCTCGTGGGTCTAGTGGTCGCAGGCGCTACAGCTGAGCATGAGTTCCCGGGTTCGATTCTCAGGTCGGGCAATGAATTATTGGGTTTTCCATCTGGAATTTCTCAGTAATAGCCCGGAGTCAGGATTGCTGCCCAATTGATGGCAATAGGCTCGCCCCCTATTACATGGGACATAAACATAACTATACACCATTTGAAATAAGATTAGACATTTAACTAAACCTTTTTTACAGTCCGTTCAACCGATTTTAACTTCTATTGCGTTGGTGGCACGACAAATGGCAGCTGCAGTAAACAGTTGGTTTGTAACCACTTTTTTTGCTTTAATGCCATCCTTATGCCTACGCAATAGAAGTCAAAATCGGTTGAACGGACTGTAAAAAGGTTTGTTTAATTGTCTAATCTTATTTCAAACGGGGTATAGCGAAATGTGGGTGTACTAATGGTACACCTCTGCCTAACCCCGCGGGGTTTACAGGCGTGATGTTATGATATTATGTAATGTACATTATATAACACTTTAATAGACATGATAAAAGTGCAAAAACATCTCTTTTATTGCCTAATATTATCATAATACATAAACAATGATATAATTATGTGATTAAGAGCACTTTTCATACATTTATTTGAGTAAGTTATCATTTTAAAAGGACAATGTCAGGGTTATCATAAATTTTATCAACAGTCATTAATCTTGAATACCAAATGGTCATTTTTATTTACATTGAGAGTACACCAAGCTTCTATCTCTATCATTTTATCGGGATATGAAAGAGAGGTGAATGGATTGGTTCACGTGAAGCCGATTGTGTATAAAATCATTGCGATTTCATGAAGTTTTATATTCAGTGTTGTTGAAGCAGCCGTGAAAAAAGGTAGGATTTTTCACACTTATTGAATCATTTGTATCGATTGTATGTTAATTTCTAGATTTATTGGTTTCCACGTAGTCTAGACTAAGAGTTAGCATCTGTATGTTAAAGTGGCCATCTTAATATGTACCTACTTATATGAATAGTGTCACTTCTTTCATCAAACTCGAATCAGGAAATCTAGAAAATAATCTCTATGAACTAATTGCTTTTAGATATTTCAGTGATTTTCATTCTGTAGATCTATTATTATTTACATTTAACAAAACACCTGGTACCGACCTAATACAATCTACACTCCTAGGTCACTCAGAAAACCTTAATCCATGGTTTTCTGAATTATCTGGGATTAGATTAGGAGTTTTGTCTAGAGATAACAGAAACAAAATTGCGAATCATTAAAGTCAAAGTTAAAGTCAAATAATTTATTTCAATTAGGCACTTAGAAGGCACTTTTGAACGTCAAAATTTACAAAAAAGTGGAATTGATTCTAGTCGCACTGCATTTTATTGTAATCCACCACTCTCGGCTTATGTGCTTTTCTTAGGTTATATCAGGTACAATGCAGGTGTACTAATGGCTGATTTATGAAACTGAACGCGATCAGCACATCTTAACAGTATTCAAGAACTGTCAGTGTTTGCTTGCCATTTATTAAAAATAGAATACAATCTTGAATGCTGTTTAGATGTGTGATCGTGTTTAGTTTCATTGGCGAAATCAGCCCTTAAGGCGACGATAACAGACTTTTAATGATTTTATACTGAAGATCACGTCTAAACGAGTAGTGTTAATGATTTGGAAAAAAAAATGATAGATTAGAGGATTTTTTTAATGACTTAATCTGTGAATATTTTAAAGTATGTTTATATTACGTAGTGAAATTAATTTGTAAAGTTATGTCTAACGCGGATAAAAAACTGAGAATCACACAAAATCTATCAAGCAACTTTTTTTGAAACCTTCACCATTTTAAAGATAATTTAATTATTGATCTTTTAGTTTATAAATTAATAACGCGTCTAATTTGGGACAGTGCTCCTTGATGGGCGAGTCCTATTACTGGCTGGACGTACGACGCATTGCGTGAGCTCAGTACAGAACACGCAAGCTAACCACTCAAGGTCACTGTCATATATCTGCGTCTTAATATATTTTTTTCCGTGACAGTCATCATGTCCCTGGTAGCAAAAGCGTTTGAGGCGAGCAAGATCGTGCCGGATGTCATCCCGACACCACCCACCGTCAACATTGAGGTAAGACGATGTTTCTGAAGAGAATACGCTTTGTTTGGTCTTCAGAATCAACAGTGTTTTGTTTATGTGTACCATCTTTCCGCTCAGTTTCCTGCAATCTGTGGAGTGAGAAATTTGTGGCAGTGATTTCGTGAAAAGGGACGAAATTGTGTAACAGGAAGTCGTCATCACCGTCAATGATACCAACCCATTTTCCGAGAGGTTGGTACTGTGGCTATGGCGATGGTGATGGTCAAAGTCAAAAAGTCAAAGTCAAAAAGCCAAAGTCAAAAAGTCAAAGTCAAAAAGTCAAAGTCAAAAAGTCAAAGTCAAAAAGTCAAAGTCAAAGTCATGGCGATGGCAATGACAATGACGATGGCGATAGAGATGATGATGATGAATATTATTTATATCATTTATATACGTTAGCTAAGATGTCAGTTATTACCATCATATGCGACTACTGTAAGACTCGCTTGTTATTTTAAGTAAACATTTTCATATGAGGAAGTCTAAATATGGTGACTGAAAAATGTGTAGAAATCGGTTGTCATGGCAGGGGCATGTGATGCGGAGGAAAGAGAAAATGTCGTGAGGAAAGTTTTGAGTATGAATGTGGATGGCTATAAGAGTAGGGGAGATAAAAAAACGATGGATGGACTGTGTGAAAGTTTATATCGGTAGACAGGGACTGACTACTGAGATGGCGATTAATAGAGAAGCATGGAAGAAGAAAACATGTTGTCATCATCTTCCTTCTTTTTCCACTCTCCCCTGTCAACCATCACGCTATCATTCACTCGCTTCTCTTTCATATCATTCCTCACACAATCCATCCATCTTTTCTTTGGTCTTCCTCTCCCGCTCGATCCATCAACATTTATATCCATCACTCTTTTAGTCTTACCAGGTCTAACGATTTCCTTTCAACTTTTCTGTCACCGGCGCCACTATTAAACTTCGCCTTTATATACTCATTTCTTACTTTATCCATTTTCGTCACTCCACACATCCATCTCAACATTCTCATCTCCGCTACATACAATCTTTTTTCATCCGTCTTCTTCACGGCCCAGCATTCTGATCCATACAGTACGACAGGCCTTATCACGGACTTGTAGATTTTCAACTTTTTAACTTGAGGGGCATCCGTGGGTCGCAAGTTGTTCCTGTGACCTGTCGCCATTTCATCCATCCGAAGTTGATGTTTGTGAGTTGTGCCGCAATAAATAAATTGGTAGATTGATACAGCCATTTCCTGCGTTGGATTCTAGTCCAAGGGTCACAAGCCGCGTCTGCTAAGTGATGCATCAGGGTTCGGTCAGGCAGTGTTATGGCTTTTCCAATTATAACATTTCCTTAGTTCGGCTGGAGTCTGGATTTGTGATCACTTAATATCTCTCTACAAATTTTATATAATTTGGTAATCAGTGTAAGTACATTCTGATAACTGAATTTAGAAACGCGTAGACAGATTGTAGACGAGATATTAATTATTATTTAATACAAATTATGTCATTATCACCTGAAATGTGAAAACAATAATTAATTAGTTGCAAGTCAATCACTCATTCATTATGATAAATTTTAGGAAATAAATCAATGATATAATAATCTAATATTGATTAATAAAAAATAAAAAAAATTAGAACTAAATTCTATAGACTTATCATCACTATCTATCTAGGCTTTTCTCTCAACTGCGATAAATCAAAGCAGAAAATGTAAAATGAACTTCACTAGTGAATCTAAAATGGCGACCATTCGTTTGTTGAACTAATGACATACACTCATCGAAAATAAGTGTTCTATAGAAGTAGGATATTATAACAACAATTATGTAGTACTAAGGCACGAATGTGACCCGTTTTTCAAAGTTATTTGTACGGACGAAGTATTTAATGTCAATTTTATGAGCCCAATAGCTGCGCCCCGTGGTTTCACCCGCATAAGTCTCGATCCCATGGGAACATTGGGATAAAAGTATCCTATTTCCTAACCCAGGTCATGGTGTACTCATGTGCCAAATTTAATCCAAATCCATTCAGCCGTTTTAGTGTGAAAGCGTAACAAACAAACACTTTTTATAATATTAGTTAGTACTAGCGGACGTCACGCGGTTTCACCCTCGTAGTTCCCGTTCCCGTGGGAGTACGGGGATAAAATATAGCCTATGTTACTCGCTGATAATGTAGCTATCCATTGCTGAAAGAATTTTTCAAATCGGTCCAGTAGTTTTTAAGTTTATTCGTCACATACAAAAATACAAATCTTTCCTCTTCATAATATTAGTATACTGCCCTGCTAAACCCAAAGGCGGTATCTCTGAGACACGACCTTTTAGTTTTTTTATACCATTCAATAGCTTTAACAATTTCGCATCTAATGGTATAAGCGGAATAGCGCTATCTAACTTAAAACATTTAAAAATGAAGATATAAGAAACTTCTTAGTGGTTTCACTAAGAAGTTTCTTATATCTTCATTTTTCCTTAAACTACAATTTACAAGCAGTCAATTTTCTCAAAACTTACTCCGGTTGAGATACCGCCTTTGGGCTTAGCAGGGCAGTATAGATATGGTTTATGTAGTATAGATAAACACTTGAATACAAAGGAGTTATTACTGAAATAATCACAGAATGATAGATACAAAAATGCATACAAATGAATTTATTGATAAGCTGGAAGCAGAAGGTCGTATGTTATGCAGGCACCATCTACCTAGTGTAGAAATGTGTAGCTAAATTGTTTTCAAATCGTACGCGCTAACACGATAACATACCAGTATTTTATAACCAGATATGTATGTATAGGTACCAATAGGTACTTTAAGAGCGTTCATTCTAAAAGTTGGCAACGTCGCAAATAATAGCTGTCAAGTATTTACCTGTTTTGATTAATTTGGCAAAATTACTGTATCATCATCACCATTTCAGCCGAAAGACGTCCACTGCTGGACATAGGCCTCCCCCAAGCACCTCCACTTCGACCGATTCTGTGCTTTCCGTATCCAGCGGATTCCTGCGGCCTTCACATATTACTGTATGGAAATATGAAATATCGCTAACTAATGAACTAGAATATTAATAATGAATTGCAAATTATAATACTGAATTTGATGTTGAAACTGTTTTAGGCGTAAAAACGGCAGTATCTAAAACTAAATATTCGGTGTTATAATATTAATTTTGTAATTCATAATCAATGTTTTAGTTCACTAGTTACCAAATTTCATATTTCCACGCAATAATATTGCCAAATTAATCAAAACAGCGATATATTTGACGTCTATTTGCGACGTTGCCCACTTTCAGAATGCACGCTATTAACAATGGTGGTTTGTATGGAATTTGTACTACAGAGACAATAACAAACTAGCTAGACGTACTGAGTATTTAGATACAGGTAGGTATCTACGACTTATTCTAGTTACATGCCTTCTTCTGAGATAGGTAGGTCCTCGTTCATTTATTGATTTAACAGCGTGATATGTGGCAGCAAATTGTCGTAATTGTTGATACTTCCTACACACATATTTTACTAGTTTTTACCAGTTAGATAATGGTTGTTAGTCCCATCAGTCATTAGTCATATAATAGGGGGAGCTTTTTACCATAAACCGCGCATAAATCCAGCTGTTAAGAGCGTTTATTCTGAAAGTGGGCAACGTCGCAAATAGATGTCAAACATTTCTCTGTTTTGATTAATTTAGCAATATTACTGTATGGAAATATGAATTATGGCTAACCAGTGAACTAAAATATTGATTATGAAATGCAATAATTAATATCGTAACACCCAATATTTAATTTTAAATGTAAAAGAAGTAACTTTCCAAATACCTTTTTAGGGTTCCGTAGTAAACAAGGAACCTTATGGTTTCGTCATGTCCGTCTGTCTGTCTGTCTGTCCGCGGTCTAGCTCCGAGACCTTTAGTACTAGAATATACCTGTACAAAATGTAGCGTATTCAAAGTAGAAAGACTGAATTTTTGAGATGGGATTTAAGGGAGAAAAACTAGGCGCGGGCTTGCAGACGGTGAGCAATGGGTAGCTCGGTCAACGACGTGTTATGTTCCACGCGCGCCTCAAAGAGATGTCAGCAGAACTGACGGGGTCCGCTAGGACCGATACCTGCCGGGGTTGCGAAGAAGTCCGAAATGGATATCATGGCCCACAGCAACACGGCAACTGAAGGAACATGGATAGGTTTTAGTCAGTAAGAGTCTGACACGCTCTCCCGCTCCGCCCAGAGCGGGAAAAGTTATTTGATAATTTCCAACCCAACAAAAAGGGAGAAAACCTAAACAATTAGAATTATGAAAAGTAAACAGTGTTCAAGGTGTGATGAAATAGTTAAAAAAAAAAAACTTTTTACAAAAAAAAAACAACCGACCTCCAAAAAAAAAACACTACAAAGTGAAAAATAACTTTAATTTCGGAAGTCGGTGTCTTGGGTTTTGTATTTTCGTTTTTTGCCACCGACTTCCGAAATTAAAGTTATTTTTCACTTTTTAGTGTTTTTTTTTTGGAGGTCGGTTGTTTTTTTTTTGCAAAAAGTTTTTATTTTTCAATTTTTAGTTGTGGTACATGGGTGAATATTTCATTTCGTGCACATTATGATCTTTGGAGAATTGTTAAAAAAATGTGCCTAATCATGTTCATTATTTGTTTTTTTGAAAGTGTTTAATAATGTCATGTGAAATATAAAAAAGGGACAGTAATCAGACTTTTAGTTTTGAAGATATTAGCGTTTGTTTTTTTTGAAGGAATGGTAATGAGATTTAACACAAACGGTAATTAGATAGATATCTATTTATGGTACTGAGGTAGAAAAATGGTAATTAATAATACAACAACAGTTCTATAAATCAGCCTTTAATTGCACTAAAACAAACCTATAATTAAACTTCGAAATAGGTACATCTTTTTTATTTCTTTCTTTACATAATAATAAAACTATAAAATAATACAGAAACAAAACTTAATCATACAAAAATTCTAAAATAATCTTTTATACTGAGCTTTCTTTATCATTATTTATTATTATTGTAGCTTTTTTCTTTGCTGTCTCCTGGCTTTTGGGGTCATATCGCCTATTGACAGAATTTTTTTTCTTCCTTTCTTTTTAGGTATCTTTTCTTTTTGTAAAGCATAAAGAATAGGATCTGATTTAATATTTTCATATCGTTTTCTGCGTGTTATTTTTGCCCTTTCTAGTATTTCTTCTCTTGTTCGTCTGCTTCGAGTCATTTTGGTCTAAAACAATATTATTGTTTTTATTGTGAACGACAAACGATCACAATATGAGGTAAGCCCCTTTTAGTCCGTTATTAATTAAATTAACAAACCCTGTGCATTTTTTCTTACTTGTCTTACTTTGAAAAATATAATGGTGTGCTAGCAGCACACCATTATATTTTTACCAAAGACAACTGATATGATTGGGAAATTATTGAATATAATGACTGAATTAATATAATCTATCATACATAACGTATTCGTTATATCCCAAATAAGACAAGTAAGGAAAAATACAATGTATACAGTTTTGAATCACAGAATATAATCATTCCCGTTCGTTTCTTCTCATTACCATTCGAATAAAAAAGGACGGTAATTAGAAGGATGGTAATTAGATTTGTTAATATTTTCTATAAATTACCGTTATTTGGAACAGGTACATCATTGTTAAGGTTATCAGCGGAAAAAGAGACTTATACCGAATACATCTGGCAAATAATTCTTTGATAAAAAGAAATATAACTACCTTTCATAACACGAACGGTATGCAGAAATATTCCGAACCACGTCACTTTTTGGACAGGAGAACTTTAATTTGCATAGCTAAAATCACTTTTTCATGCGTGTATTTGGGTCGGTAGCCGACGTTGACTGTCGTCGAATATTTTGTGCGAAGCGCAGTGCACAGTGACGTCTAAATATTAAAATATCTGATCGAACATACCGTCGAATGGTAATTATGGGAAAGTGTAGGGACATTTTTCAAAGTTGTATGAAACCGCTTAAATATGATCTTCCTTCAACCATAAATCGTCTATATATAGTTTAACTGTCCTGTTATCCTTATAAGTAATAAAAATGTCGTTCTTCAAACACAGTTTTTAACAGGAGGTGCCAATTTAGTAAAATCTGGTAAAAGGGACACAGATGGTAATTAGATTTTAGATTCTTTGTTTTAAATTTAGTGCATTTCTAATTAAAAAAATGTTGTTTTAAGCCTTGTGCCTAATAGAACACCATATTAACTATACAACAACAACGTTAGGTTCAAATTCTTTCAAGGTTTCATATATTCTTTATCGTCTGCCATGTAATATGCACGAAATGAAATATTCACCCACATACCCCACACACATTTGAATACCACTACCTGCTACCAGTGACAGAAACTTATCATATCATCTACATACTAAGTGGGAAAAAAATACGTATTTTGTAGCTAACTCAAAAACTATCCAAGCAAAGTTAATAAAATTTATATGGGACCAATTCGAGAGCACACCCTTTCAAACAAAAAAAGAATTTTTAAAATCGGTCCACAATTGACGGAGAAATCGGTGGACATAAATAAAAAAAAAAAAAAAAAAAAAACATACGCGACGAACATAACCTCCTCCTTTTTGGAAGTCGGCACAATTTGGCACAGGTATACATATTAATTACGCCAACAAAGTGGTAAAACAAAATTATGAAAAACATTTTTTTTAGGGTACCTCTCCTACACGTAAAGTGGTGATGTTTATTTTTATTTTTTTTAACACATGGTGTGGGGTATCATTAAAAAGGTCATTCAAAAACATTGAAAGTTTGTGAAAACCATTTTTGGATTCAAGGATCCGTTTGCGAAATATTAAGCTTTAAAGTGCTAATTTTTGTTAGAGTCAAGTGTCCTTGCCAGCTAAATGGTTGGTTTTGGGTGTGTGAAAAAAATCACAGCAGTAGTTTATGTAACGAAATTAAAAGAAAAACTATCTCAGCTAAGTAGGCTCTACAAGTTAACGAGTAATAATCGACCAACTTAACTTTGCAGTTGTAAAAACATGTTTTCCCATACATTCCGTATGGGAGAATATATTTTTCAACTACAAAGTTAAGTTTGTTTTTGGGATAAATTCATCCCAACTACGGAACCCTTCATTGTGCGTGGTCCAACACGCACTTGGCCGGTTTTTTACACCTAAAACGGTTAAAACATCAAATTCAGTGTTTTAATAGCAATTTTCATTATAGCGACATTTACATACAGTAAATATTGCCAAATTAATCAAAACAGGTAAATATTTGACAGCAATTTGCGACGTTGCCAGCTTTTAGAATGAACGCTCTTATTGAGTATTTCCTAATTCAAAAGCCCAATAACACAATTAGAATCTCATGTTTAGAAGACCACCAAACGAATAAAGAACGAGACAGATCCTTTTTATTACAATTATATGTACTTCTGTCCTGACGCTTTCTAATTTTATCTCAATATTTCCAGTTGAAGTACCCCAGTGGCGCGATCGCCTCCCTGGGCAACGAGCTGACTCCCACGCAGGTAAAGGAACAGCCCAGCGTGTCCTTCAACGCTGATCCTGACAGCTTCTACACGCTCATCTTCACAGGTCGGTATTTAGAATTAACTCGATCCACTGCGAAAATATTCACGCAATTTGATGGGTAGTTATTGGAAATCATCTTCAAGTTCATGTGCTTTATAATATAAGACAAATTGATTTATTTATTCATATTCAAAATATAAGCTTACAGTATATTAACACAAACACTTAGTTTTAATAGAGTTTTAACGTTATAATAATAAGTTCTGAATGTTCCACCTCGACATTTTCGTTTGAGAAATCTTCTCACACAGTTTACCTTAGCAATTCTTACATGATTCGCTCAAAGTATTTAACCAAATTGTTAAGAATAAACACCGCTCAATCGATTTATTTGCAACCAGCTTAGCGTCCATTACTACTGTTTTATCTAAACCAGTGTTTTTCAACGTGTGGGTCGCGAGCCCCTGGAGGGTCGCGAAGCCTCTATAGGGAGTTGCGAGACCTCAGTAAAAAAAAAAAAAATTATAAAAATATTTTTCAAACATTGTTTTGTTACTTTAGATAATTCCAGCAAATTTTCTTTTAGGTTGGTTCTCGAACTTGCCTCTTCTATAGCTGCATTTAAAAACGTGATTACTCTACTGGGAAATCTCTCGTAGCAATGACCCTCATAAATCCATCAATAAATACGACATAAAATTTACTTAAATATACTTAGGATTTAGTTAGGAGTGGGATACGCTGTCCTCACAAATCCATCGAATCGCTTTTCTGCAGAGGCGTAATAGCGATGTAACATGTCTGTTAATTATGTAATTAGCCGATACGTAATTATGAAATGTTGTAAGTATTTGATATTTGTATTATAATAAAATACAGATTATAAACATTGGAGGGCAGGGAATCGTGAAATAAAATTTCATACTAAGGGGTTCGCGTCACGAAAAAGGTTAAAACACACTGATCTAAACACTATAATATTGTTTCTGATACATTCTGATAGAGGTTGCGCATGCATCTTTGCCTATGCAGGTACTTAATTTAATAGTTAATTTAATGTTATACTTAGTATTATGGTTAATGAATAGTTAATCAATTTGAAAGTACAACAATACTCTATTGCTAACTGTGGAGGCTTGTCGTCAATTACCTCACTATTAAGTTCTGTATAGAAGACATCTTGTAGATTTGAAATACTAATAAATAGATATATTGTGCTACCTATGTTTAGTTGTATGGTGTGCTCTTGATTTAACCGCAGAATTTATGAGGGTTGCGGTTATTTCATTTCATTGTTACTGACTGATGTTCTCTACATATTCCTTTTTGTATTCGTTCACGACTTGTTGCAATTTATCACTGCTATAAATTTCCCTCAGACCCCGACAACTACGACGGCCCCGAGCCAGTGTACCGCGAGTGGCACCACTGGCTTGTGGTCAACATTCCCGGCAGTGACGTCAGCAAGGGTGACGTGCTCTCAGGGTACATCGGCTCCGGCCCGCCAGAGGGCACTGGAATCCATAGATACGTGTACATCGTGTACAAGCAGCCGGGCAAACTGAGCTTTGATGAGAAGGTCTTGACTAACAAGTAAGTACTTACATAAATACAGGGTCTTATTTTTGCTGGCGAATATCGACATCTTAACACGATAAAACAAAGTATTAGTTGTATAACTTGCTTGGTCAACGAGAAGCTATCATACAGTTTCAGTTACGTCAATCTGCCTTGCCTCTTCTCAAATATGTTGGCTTGCAGTCTAACCGGATGCAGCTGGAAACCAGTATTTTACATAGAGCTACTGCCTATCTGACCTCCACGACCCAGTTACTGGGTAACATGATAACCCATAACAACACTGGTTGTCAGAGTTTCGGACTTCTGACCCGTAACGACTGTCAAAGATCTACAAATGACAACTGCTGTCATCCCACACTACATTTTTGTAATCTCCTTGTCACCAGATCCATCGATGGTCGTGCCGCCTTCTCAACCAAGAAGTTCGCTGAGAAATACAACCTCGGAGCTCCTGTTGCCGGCAACTTCTATCGTGCACAGTTCGACGACTATGTACCCCTGTTGTACAAGAGTCTAGGCGTTTAGTTTGTTCTACTGTAGTCATGTCATGTAAATAGTTATTGTTTTTATAAGTAAACTCGTTTAAAGTGTGTGAAGTTTCATTTTAATTAAAATAATAAGTAATAGTACTAGCCTATTATTGTTCCACTGCAGAGCACGAGCAATTGAGTATGATCACCACGCTTACTCATGGAGGTTTGGCGATTTTAGACTACACCAAATTAGAAGTCCTGGTTTCCTCACAATGTTTTCCATCACCGATATCAGTGTCCTTATAAACTTAGAAAGTACAAATGAATTGAAAAATATACATTAGTACTTGTAAGTTGGAGGACCTTACGTACACTTACCTGGATTTGAACCCACAATCTAGCGCACGAGAGGCGAGGGTTATCCATTCGGGCTTCACGACACTAAGCAAAAGTAGCTGTTGAAAAGAAGATGTGGAAATTAAAGCAGTGCTTTTAAATTAATTTGAAATTACTTTAATGATATGTAACGTGTTTCTAGATTGACGTGGCTGACGTGTTTTTCTGTTGTTGTGTGTGTATTGTGGTGTTTGTTGTTCGGGTATTGTTTTATTGGATTATGTTTGTAGTTTTTTGGTTGAATATTTTGTTGTTGGGTTTCGTGTTTGACATTAATCATCCCTGCACGAGTAGCATGACCAGAACAGATTGACGTTTTCGTCTGACATCGTGATCGTTTTGACGACGTACACGTGCTGAAAGGTTGTAAAGGCTATGCTCCCTACATATCACAATATACCTAAGATACTGGAGGTGACCGTATTATAGGACTATTGTTTGTTCAAATATAAATAAATTGACATCTTTGTTACGTCTTATATAGCAAAAATAAAAATCGCAAAATGATTTTGTGGTTTATAATATTACTAGCAGACGTCACACGGTTTCACCCACGTAGTTCCCGTTCTCGTGGGAGTACGGGGATAAAATATAGCCTATGTTACTCGCTGATAATGTAGCTATCCATTGCTGAAAGAATTTTTCAAATCGGTCCAGTAGTTTTTAAGTTTATTCGTTACATACAAAAATACAAATCTTTCCTCTTTATAATAGGTATTAGTATAGATTGACGATGATGATTGACGGCTTTGTTACGTCTTTTAGAGATTTTGTGGGTTATAATATTATGTGGGTAAATACTTGATAGGTAAGTTTGTATATATACGCTCTATATTATTTGTATGTGTCCACACTGTACACGTAAGTACTAGGTACCTTCACAGCCAAGATAGGGAGGACAGAGGCCTCCTCATTGTGCAAGGGCCTTAGGCTCCCAGCTGGGGTTGGTGAATGACACACGTCACAGACACGGATAATAAATAAATAATAAAATAATATCATTTTATTTCGAATAATACAAAAAGATCCATAAATTGTAAGTAACATATTTGCACTTAAATCACTATTGCTAATAACTTAAAACTAAAGACAAATTTGTGAGAAGACCACCCAACACCTAGACACAACGTGAAATGGTAATGGTCTAACTATGGTATAGTCTTCGCACAAATTACCTTATTATGGCGGAGGAAGTATCTGCCGCCACAGCCTTCAGGATACTATTGTGACTGCCTCTTATTCTGCTCAGGAGTGAGGCCGTTTTCTTGCGGATGGTGGCATGAAATCCATCGGTATGGGTTACCGCGAACATTTCTGATGCACTGCTATAACGAGGCAGTCGCAATAGCATCCTAAAGTGTGGAACCCTCATTATAATATTTATGTAGACAGAATTGAGGGAATTCAAAAGCGGTTCCTACGTTTCTTGCAGTACAAAACTAGGAAATATACTCCCAATTATATAGTGCGCTGTAAAAGGTTTCACATCTTACCACTTTATGAACGCAGACGCATTGCAGATATGACGTATTTATTTAGGTAAAATCGCAAATGGTAGGTACTATAGATTGCCCTGAGCTGTTAGGTAGTTTAGGGTTAGTTACACACTGCAAAATGTTTCGCAAACCTAGTTTGTTGCATGTTCCTCATTCCAAGTCCGCGTACAGGCAGAATTCATTTCTAATCCGTGCGTGCAGACGTTTTAATAAACTGTCTGGTGAACATGATTTGGATACATTCAACATCAGTGTTTCTCGGCTTAAGCATTTGTTTGTAAAAAGCTTCTTTACGGAAAAGTAATTGTTAGCAAAATCAGATTTTTAGTTTGTAATTTATCGTGTGCTATTTTTCCCTAATTTATGTTTAATAGGTATTTTGTACCGACTTTTTTTCTCTTTTTTATGTTGCGTGTTTATCTGTGGAAACTTGTACCTAAATGGCCTTCAATTTTATATAATTTAAGAAGACTGTGTAAGTTAGCTGTAAGTTTCCCGAATATAATAAAATAAAATAAATAAATAAAATAGAACACCAAATCCAATCCAAGACCTAATAATAAGACACAATTATTACTATTGCTCGTGACTCTTATGGAAGTCGGCAGGTCTCCAAAGGTAAAGAAATCCTTGAATAAGAAATCCGGTATGAACAACAAAATAAAACGTAGGTATGTGATAGATTGTTCATTTTTAATGAGAACTCTTAAAAAATAGATTTAGAATCATCCAGTTACAAAGCTAACATTTCAAATGATAATAAATGCACTGGTCACCGGTCATACTCCAGTGACATATGAATAGAATATTCTATGGTATTCTTACTATGTACAGACGCCAGCACTTCAAGCTACTACAATCTGTCAAATTTATTTAATAGATTTTCAACTTTACCTCTGAAGCATAAGGTTCAAACTTGATTGGGAAAATTTGACAGTTTCGGGTAGCTTGACGTGCTGGCGTCTGTACGAACTTCACCAGTGAAACTAAACGCGACCATCACATCTTATCCGCGTTCAAGAGCTGTCAGTGTCATCATTGTTGTGGAACATTGAAACTGACAGCTCTTGAATGCTGTTTATGACACTTGCTGTTCGTGCCCGGCGTCGCCCGGGTGTATTTCCGACTTTTCCGGTGGATTTTCCAAAATTTTCTTTCATGCAAACTTTGTTTAAAAAATTAAGCATACAACAAAAAATAAACAGCCATATCGGTCGAGCCATTCTCTAGTGATGATATTTCATACTTGCGGCAATAGATTTTTATTTATAGACTAGCTTTTGCCATCGGCTTCGCCCGCGTGGATGTCGGAAATTATCCTACGGGAACAGACTACCGGGATAAAAAAACTTTTTACAAAAAAAAACAACCGACCTCCAAAAAAAAACATTAAAAAGTGAAAAATAACTTTAATTTCGGAAGTCGGTGTCTTGGGTTTTGTATTTTCGTTTTTTGCCACCGACTTCCGAAATTAAAGTTATTTTTCACTTTTTAATGTTTTTTTTTGGAGGTCGGTTGTTTTTTTTTGTAAAAAGTTTTTATTTTTCACTTTTTAGTTGTGGTACCTACCCCACACACATTCGAATACCACTACCTACTACCAGTGACAGAAACTTATCAGATCATCTACATACTAAGTGGGAAAAAAATACGTATTTTGTAGCTAACTCAAAAACTATCCAAGTAAAGTTAATAAAATTTATATGGGACCAATTCGAGAGCACACCCTTTCAAACAAAAAAAGAATTTTCAAAATCGGTCCACAATTGACGGAGAAATCGGTGGACATACATAAAAAAAAAAAAAAACAAACATACGCGACGAACATATAACCTCCTCCTTTTTGGAAGTCGGTTAAAAAGACAGACAGACACCGGATTCTACTGTTTTGTTATATAACAAAACAGTAGAATCCGGTGTCTGTCTGTCTTTTTATCCCGGTAAAATACTATCTATACATGTTTAGATAGTATTTTTTCTTTATGTTCTCAAAATAAACTAAATGTGAATTCATGTGAGCCTAGTACTTTTTGTAAGGTTACTCTCAGAAATTGTGCAAAACGTGTCGTGAACAGAATACCGTCTTGTATGACGATATATTTAATGCAACAACTGATTTTAATTAAACAAAGCTTATATTCTGCTCCAAATTATAATCTCTGTCTACCTGTGAAAACTATATGAAAATCAGTTCATTAGTTCCGGAGCTGTGCGCGAACAAACAAACAGACAGACACCGGATTCTATTGTTCTAAATATAGATAGATATAGATGTGCAAATCGTCTTCAGTTTCATCGGTGAAATTCGCCCAAGAATAATAGGAGTAATTAACAAACAAAATGTGGTTTTATTCCATCAATGATTACTTCGTTAATATCAATGTCAATACCATTATAACACTCGAAAGTACAATCATATTCGAGTTCAGCGTTGACCGCTGACCGCCGCTTGTACTGGCACCGAGTTGCTGGTACAGAGTGGGCACATAGTCGTCCCATTCAGCTTCGTAGAAGGTGCCCGCGATCGGGTCGCCCAGGTTGTATTTCTCGGCGAATTTACTAACCGAGAACGGTGTACGGTTGGCCATTGACCTGGGAAGGGAAGTAGATTATAAGTGGGTACCTTTTTTTTTTTGCCTGGGAAATTATCAAATAACTTCTCCCGCTCTGGGTGGAGCGGGAGGGCGTGTCAGACATCTTTTATGCATGGGGATGCGCTAAGTTAGTCCTCGCAATTTTGGCAGCAATCTATTAATCAAATTGTATCGATCGATAATGCGCCAATTCAACAGGGGCGCCAAAACTGTTGTAAAAAAGAAAATAAATAGAAAGATTATGAATGTGCTGCGCGTCTCATTTATTGCAAAGTTGCTGTGTGCTGGGTGGTGCACTTGTCTGCTACGCTTGAATTTGCCTGAAGTTGGCGCCCGGGGCATGGGCTCCGGCTTGCCTCCCCCTAGATCCGGGGCAGGCCTTCGGCGCGGGAGATATTATAATGCGCAAGTGTTTGCGCAGACAGCTGCACTCTCTCTTCCCTCACTCTTATAGTCCGATGGAACGGCTATCCAACAAGACCGGAGAAAGATCAGTAGGCGCAGGGTTTTCCGAGGCACGAAGGTATCACACCGCCAACTTCCAAACTTCGGGCTGTTACTAAGAAATTCCTCTTGGAGAAACCCAATAACACTTATTCACTTATATTTGTTTATATTACCTACTTATGTATGATCTGTATGCTATCTACGTAATTACCTGTTCGTAAGTCTAGGTTCGTCGAAAACCATCCTAAACGGCTGTTCGTAGACTAGGAACACATATCTATGCAAGCCGGTGCCCTTCCCAGGGCCGGCTCCGACGTACTCAGCGATAGTGTCACCGTCATTGATTAAATCGCCAGGGACGTTTACTACTAACCAGTGTAACCACTCGCGAAACGTCGGCTTTTCGCGGGAAGGGGCATCGGGATCTGGAATTTTTTAAATTCATATTTACTAAGATAGGCCCAGGAAGGTGGTGACAACAACGGAGACGACCTTGTCGCGTATCGCAAGGGCTGTCTGAGGCGGCTCAGGAAAAGATCGTGATCGTGAAAAAATTTGGAAATCTTTAATCAAATTTTATTGCCACCTCAAATTTTAGCCGACACTGTCCTACTGGACAGTATAGGCTAAAAAAATACTACTTAATTATTTGCCGGCTGCCGGTATGAAAAAAATTTCACATGTCCTTCAGCACCTCGCTTTAGAATTATTTACTAGGTATATGGACCACGGATGCTACATATTTATGCGTGGGCTACTCGCGGGGGTAACATCTCTCGCGGGGGTAACATCTCGCTTACATATGCAGTGGAACAGGAGGACAGGAATTTTTTTGCCAACCCACTATATTTTTTAACATAAATTTGATATAAAATTTAAACAGATGAGTGAAGGTCGTTCCTCTGCGGATCTTAGACCAGCGCAGGTGCCTAAACTTACGCATGTCATATGCAACAATACGGTAAGAGAAGGGTAACAACTCGTCACAATACTAACCAGTCTTCACGACAGTGTAAAACTTGGGAGGGGTAACGTCCCACGTCAGCCACGTAACCCGGGGGATGTCTTTAACCTCAGTAGGAGTCAACACGTCGCCTGCGCTTAAAAACCCAGTGTGGGCATACTGCACCTAAAGTTAAATGGTTGAATAAGAAATAATCCACTCTGATATAGGTAGTAGATATATCAATTTAGTAGGTAAATATGTTAAAATGAAGAAATTTAGTAATCAACAGAGTTATGCGTGGAAATGACAAGGTGAGGCTAAAAAATACATAACAGAATTTTACATTGAGCGACTGCCTATCTGACCTCTACAACCCCGTTAACGGTACTAGGAAAATCGGCCAAGTGAGTGTCGGACCACGCACAATGAAGGGTTCCGTAGTTGGGACAAATTTATCCAAAGAACAAACTTAACATTGTTTAATTAATAACTTTTTACAAATAGTTAATCTTTAATTCACTAACTGTAGATGTTTGGATATACGACAGGTGGTGAAAATATTTTTTCCCTCCTTTTGCACTTACGCAAAACAAAATACGTGATTATCTTCTAAACGGTAAACGACACAGACACGACGATTAGAGAGAACTATTTCAAAACAAAGTTCTGAACACGTAGGTAATGTCAGTGCAGATACGTCAGTTTGTGAGATACGACAGTTAGCGGGGAGGGCGACGATATGTGTACCTAGTACCTACCCATGTCAATTTACAGCTTTCTTAATAATTAACTAATAATTACTAAGCCCACGTTTGCACGGACGTAAAAATATCGCGGCGGGATTTTATCGCGCACTGTATACTTTTACATGTGCGAACGTGGGCTATAAGAGTCTCTGAGCGGATTGATAGACGGACAGACAGACATGGCGAAACTATAAGGGTTCCTTGTTGACTACGGAACTCTAAAAACTTTTTACAAAAAAAAAACAACCGATCTCCAAAAAAAAAACACTACAAAGTAAAAAATAACTTTAATTTCTCGAAGTCGGTGTCTTGGGTTTTGTATTTTCGTTTTTTGCTACCGACTTCCGAAATTAAAGTTATTTTTCACTTTGTAGTGTTTTTTTTTGGAGGTCGGTTGTTTTTTTTTTGTAAAAAGTTTTTATTTTTCACTTTTTAGTTGTGGTACCTACCCCACACACATTCGAATACCACTATCTGCTACCAATGACAGAAACTTAACATATCATCTACATACTAAGTGCGAAAAAAATACGTATTTTGTAGCTAACTCAAAAACTATCCAAGCAAAGTTAATATTTATATGGGACCAATTCGAGAGCACACCCTTTCAAACAATTTTCAAAATCGGTCCACAATTGACGGAGAAATCGGTGGAGATACATAAAAAAAAAAAACAAACATACGCGACGAACATATAACCTCCTCCTTTTTGGAAGTCGGTTAAAAATCGGTAAATCTCCTATTTCATGGCAATACTCTCTTTCCGTGAAACTTTAAACTAGTGAAATATGGGTGATCTATAGGTACCATCGAAAAAACGCATATTTATACACCTTAAGGACTATTTCTGCTTTCAGCGCTCGGCCGATATAGTAACGCTTACCTATGAAAAAAAAGGGTCGTATGCACGGGATTTTGTTTTCAAACTGCTTAGATATGCGTTTCTTCGATAGTACACACGGCTACACATCAAGCTATACATTTCTAGTTCATGCTGATCTTGCATTGTATACATTCCGTACAATGCGTGGTCAGCTTATACTGGAAATGTATAAAAATTCAAAATTCAAATATTTTTATTTGTAGAACATAGGTAAACAAAAAAAGTACAGATGTTAATAATAATAAAAATGAACGCTATGTCTTGCCGTCAACGGCGCACAAATATTCTGATTATAAATTAATTAGTAATAAATTAAACAAAACATTTACATTAACAAATAAAACAAAATTTTAACAATTAGAAATTAATAGATACTTAAAAACATTACTCATTGTTATTCCATTCAATTATCATTATTTATCATACAATACATTAAATTACATAAAAACATAGCTTAGCATAGTTTGATGTGTAGCCGTGTGTACACCAGTCTGCTCCTTCGGAGAATTGTGACATAATGTTAGAATATATTCCTACTATTACAATTTTATTTAAGAATTTTTATTTCTCAATGGACTGATTTAACAATTATATCCATATAGGAAGATAATTAGCACAATTTTGCGCATAAAAGGTTATCTATCTCTTGAATATTTACTTGTTTTAATGCCCCTTACAGATTAGCATGTGCAGTTTGTTATCTTGCTAACTAAATATTAATTAAAGAAGAATTTTAAGTTCTGCATACATATCTACTTATATAAATGTATTAGGTTGTTTAATTGCATGGCATTAACTAAACATGGCATTAATTATTATGTAGGTACCGATATCAAAAGCGAGGAGTTCGTGGCTAAGTTATAACAGCCGCACGGTTCGATCTATCAGGTTAAGCTACGCTTGCCAAGGTTCATCTGTGGATGAGTGACTATTTTAACATACCGAGACTCCTCCGTACCTCGGAAAGCACGTTAAGCCGTTGGTCCCGGCTGTCATTCGTGGATCTTTGACAGTCGTTACGGGTCGTCAGAAGCCCGAAAGTCTGACAACCAGTCTTACCAAGGGGTTATCGTGTTGCCCAATTACTGGGTTGTGGAGGTCAGATAGGCAGTCGCTTCATGTAAAATACGGTATTCAGCTGCATCCGGTTAGACTGGAAGCCGACCCCAACATAGTTGGGAAAAGGCTAGGCAAATTGATTTGATATCTAAAGCTTTTTTTTAATAATAGTATTTAAAGTTTTTAGTAATGGATTACAATCTAGCCTAAGAAGCTAATAAGGAATTTTACTCTAACTTAACATTTTACGAGGTTAGGTACACACGGCTACACATCAAGCTATTCATTTCCAGTATATGCTGATCTCGCATTGTATATGATTTCCGTACAATGCGAGGTCAGCTTATACTGGAAATGTATTGCTTGATGTGTAGCCGTGTGTACAAGAAAAACTTCAAGCGTATATTCCCCGTAGAGGTAGATAGAGATGTATAAGTATTGTATAAATAGTAGGAACTAGGGACATCACATTTTGCCAGTTATGTTTCAGTTTCAAACACGATCTCATCACTCGGAAAATTCCAATAGGTACACACGGCTACACATCAAGCTATACATTTCCAGTTTAAGCTGACCTCGCATTGTACGGAAATCCTATACAATGCGAGATCAGCTTATACTGGAAATGTATAGCTTGATTTGTAGCCGTGCGTACTTATCCTAAATTATTTTAGTGTCTGCATAGCTTGTTTTCTTCTTCATCTAACAGCTGTTAAATCTCAATATTCTCCCCCTTTCTAACCATATTTTTAACCGACTTCAAAAACAAGGAGGAGGTTCTCAATTCGTCGGGATATTTTTTTTTTTTTAATGTATGTTCCCCGATTACTCGAAGACGGCTGGACCGATTTGAAAAAATCTTTTTTTGTTTGAAAGGGTATACTTTCAAGTTGGTCCCATTGTCATTTGGTCACGATCTGATGATGGGATCTTGGAGAAATCGAGGGAACTCTTCAAATATTAAAGACACATCTATAGCGATTTGGGTATTTTAACAGGCTATTGTAACTTAGATAAATAACAAACCAACCCACTAAAAAGTGAAAAAAAAAACTTTTTTACAAAAAACATAACCGACTTCCGAACTACAAAGTGAAAAATAACTTTAATTTCGGAAGTCGGTGTCAAAAAAACTAAAATACTGATCTGATCCAAAGACACCGAATTCCGAAATTAAAGTTATTTTTCACTTTGTAGTTTGGAAGTCGGTTATGTTTTTTGTAAAAAGTTTTTTCACACAAACCATCCATCGTTTCTTTGATTTTGCACTAGTTTTTATAAAAAAATATATTTAACTTACTATCATATGACCAGCAGGCGCGACAGACAACACATCAGGAATAATTTCACTGTGTTTAAAAGCCAGGGACAGACTTATGCTATCCTCTTGAGCTGCGACAAAACTATTCACGAAAGCAATTATGACTAAGAAACACAACCGACTCATCTTGATAGTAAAACTTTAATGAACAACGTAAGTGCGCTGAATTTTTAAAGATCTGTATTTGTATAGTTCATTCTATTTTATTTGGAGATAAATTATTGTAATTATGATAATATAAACTCTTGATAATTTGAGTCTGTGCACCACTGCTGCACTGGTATGATTTATTTAATGAAAGTGGACCATTTTAATTGTGTTTTGAAGTGAAAACTTCTTTAGACTTCTTTTAACTGCCTCGTTAGTCTAGTGGTCGCTCAAAGCCCGCGATAAAAGCTATGCAATAGCTTAAAAACCAAAACCTTTAAAGTAAAAATGCTTGCATAGATCTTTGATCCGTAACGTAATATAAATAAAGAGCACAATCCCGTTTACAAAAATGAGGTATGGGTAACGGTGTCACGAGTTCAATTGTTTTTTCCCATCTCAAAAATGCCCAACGGGCCAAAACAAGTTTTCACTTAAAAAAAAAGTAACAGAGGTCTTCATCAGGATTAATTTCAAAACAAAAACTGTATCTGCATTTATCACTTAAGTACCGTGACATTTGATAAATACTTTATCAGTAGGTATTGCTTCGTTGGTCTAGTGGTCGCAACCACTACTGCTGGGCATGAGGTCCTGTTTTCGATTCCCGGGTCGGGCAAAGTGTTATTGGGTTTTTCTATTAGAAATTTCTCAGTAGCAGCTCGAAGTCTGGATTTGTGCCCGGATGATGGCAATAGGCTCGCCCCCTATTACATGGGACTTAAACATAACTGGTGAAATGTCGGTGTACCTGCTACTGGGACACCTCTGCCCAACCCTTCGGGGAAACAAGGCGTTATGTTATGTTACTTCTTTAGGCGCGTTGGTAATTTTTTGAGATGGGAAAAAACAATTGAACTCGCGACACTGTTACCGTTACCGACACCTCATTAAAATACACACGTAATTGTTCAAGTTTTCACTTCTGTCGGCACTCCCGGAGTGCCACTGTTTTTTTATGTAGACAATGGTGATGTTCCTTGTGTTATTATGGTAAATTGGTAAGCAATAAGGCTTCTGACAGGAAAATGGATTTATTAATGTGTGTAATGTAGGGGATCCCTACACTTGATGATATGATAACGCGGCGATTCTATTGGGATGATGAGATAAAACCGACCGCTTTGAATGCTTGTAAAACACTGATTTATTGAAGTATATAATATTTACATATTATTTGCAATAATAGGTACAAATGCTGTGTGTGCAGAATGCACGGCGCGTAAGTCGGTAGAGTAATGTACGGTTCCGTACATGTAATGTAGAGTCGATAAAAAGGGCAGGGTGCATAGCCTTTAGGAAATAAAACTACATTTAT
Organism: Agrochola lychnidis; assembly: GCA_963680765.1. Lineage (NCBI taxonomy): Eukaryota > Metazoa > Arthropoda > Insecta > Lepidoptera > Noctuidae > Agrochola > Agrochola lychnidis. The sequence goes on along the minus strand of OY796868.1, from coordinate 5,751,965 downwards.
TGTATTCACCATAAATTTCGATAAGGTCTTACAGTACTTATCAACGCATAATTTTCACACATAAGTTTGGGTGAGAATTTGATTTAATAAACTGTTTGTAAATGGTTAATTCGAAGCAGTATTTGTAGTACACATGTATTATATTGTATTTTTTACAGAACTCGAGTCATTTAAATTATCATCATAATTATAATATTTTTTTACCAATTATGACATGTAGGTACACACGGCTACACATCGAGCTATACATTTCCAGTTTATGCTGATCTCGCATTGCATAGGATTTCCGTACAATGCGAGGTCAGCTTATAATGGAAATGTATAGCTTGATGTGTTGTAGCCGTGTGTACATAATGTAGGTCAGTAAGAAAAACATTGTAGGATCCGCCGTTATCAGGTTTTTTTTTTGTTTTTTTGTTTTTCGTCGTTTTCTCTGTGGTTGTTAGTACTATATTTATATCTTCATAGCACGGTAACGTTCGCTCAAATGCCGAGTTGCTCGTACAGAATGGGCACATATTCGTCCCATTCAGCTTGGTAGAAGTTGCCCGCGATCGGGTCGCCCAGGTTGTACTTTTCGGCGAAATTCCCAAACGAGAACAATTCACGGTTTTCAGCGGACCTGGAAAAAAATTATTAGGTAGGAATATTTTAAGTTTAGTGTTAGTACATACGGCTACACATCAAGCAATAGATCTCCAGTATAAGCTGACCTCGCATTGTACGGAAATCCTATACAGTGCGAGATCAGCATAAACTGGAAATGTATAGCTTGATGTGTAGTCGTGTGTACCTATGTCCGACTTATATTCAGCTGTGCTGCTGGGGAGTTTGTTGCGCCACTTCTTCCCAGCTAAAGGCACTAGGAAGTGGTGAAGGGTGGGCGTTTTGGGGGACTGTCTTATGTAATTTTGACGTTCGAAAAGTGCTGATTCTCAGCCTAGTTTGAATAAATGAATTTTGAATTTGGAGCTCCATACATGGATAGCAGAGTGATCAAGGTGAGAATGAAGAAGCAGTGACGGCCCAGTGGTAACGGCCACGCCTTCAAGTTGTAGGTCGTGTGTTTAAACCCAGGAAGGCTTGCGCTTTACTTTGTGCTAAGTACTCATAAGATCATTAAGGATAAAACCGGCCAAGTGCGTGCACAATGAAGGATTCTGTAGTTGGGATGAATTTATCCCAAAAATAAACTTAACTTTGTAGTTGAAAAACATGTTCTCCCATACGGAATGTATGGGAAGAGCCTACTTAGCTGTAAACGTAATAGTTTTCATTTTAATTTCGTTATATAAACTAGGTACTACCGTGATTTTTTCACATAATTATTATGAAAACCAACTTTAGCTAGTGGGGGGTGGGAACGACACTTGACTCTAACAAAAATTAGCACTTTAAAGCTTATTTCGCAAACGGATCCCTGAATCCAAGAACGGTTTTCACACACTCACAATACCTACAAAAAAAAAATTGTTTTACCACTTTGTCGGCGTAATTAATATGTACCTATACCCATGCCAAATTACAGCTTTCTATTACAAAGAGTCACGGAGCTAGACGGCTGACAGACAGACAGACGGGCATGGCGAAAGTATAAGGGTTCCTTGTTTACTACAAAACCCTAAAAAGGGTAGGTATGGGTGTTGGTCTAAATACACATGAGACTTTTCACCTTAGCCTCTGAGATGGTTTATAACCTGCAATGCCTCAGTGCCTCTGGTATTCGGCGGCAGTCACTTACTCTCATTTGGGCCATCAGCTTATTTGATATCCATTATGATGCAAGCCCAGCACAACACAAACAAATATCTAATTTTTGACGTAATGTGACGTACTGACCTGTTAGTAAGTCTAGGCTCGTCAAACTCAAGTTCGAAAGGTTGTTCATAGACCAGGAACACGTATCTGTGCAGGCCGCTGCCCTGTCCCGGACCGGAGCCGACGTACTCGGCAATAGTCTCACCGGACTCGATGTCAGTTCCGGGAACGTTGCCCACCATCCAATGTAACCAACTGCGTGACGTCGGTAACTCACGAGATGGCGCATCGGGATCTGGAAGTTTAATTTAACAGTCAGCTTGCTGGAAAATTCTTTTTACATTTAACACAGGGTGGCAGGGACATCGACGCGAAAACTGTTACCATGGTTTCAGTACATGATTCTGAACCCCAATGCGTTGAAATTTTTCAAAAAAATCTGTTGTTTTAAAGAAAACTGCAATACCTACCCAAGGCCTTTATCCAGCAGTGGGACAATAATGGCTAAGAAAATAAAACCTACGTCATCAAAATGTATGAAACAGCTGTTTTTTTTTAAAGTGAAACTTTTATTACATCGTCTCAAACTTTTTCGTCTGTGTGTTGCATGTCGCGTGACGGTCGGCCGCGGAGTAGGGATAAAGTAAAAGGCGCTCGTCAGAGCAGCCAAGGCCAATATGGCGGCGCCTATAGTTCGCTTAATAGTTTCACTTTTATCGTGGTTTCATAAAACCACACAATCCTTTTTTTTAAATAACCGACGAAAAATTCAACGCAGTGGGGTTCAGAATCATGTACTGAAACCATGGTAAGAACAGTTTTCGCGTCGATGTCCCTGTCGCCCTGTATTTTACTGAAGTATCCGAATAACTGAATTGAAATAGGTAGGACGAGAAGGGGTTTCACCTGGGTTGGAATCCGTAGGTTGCAGTTGTTTATAGATTAAATAAAGGGTAAGCACAAGAACTCGATAGAAAACAACCAATTATTGCAGGCCAGAGGAATGAGCCGACGAGACGAAGGTATACTTATATGTACTTCAATTCTGTTGGAGTGAGCACGTTGTCTCCACGTCGCTAAAAGGGTAACTAGGGTCAGTAAAGGGTAAGCACTCGACGCAATACTAACCAGCCATCACCACGGTGTAAAAGTTTTTAGGGGAGGCATCCCACTTGATGTCAGGGATATCTTTCACCTGTGTTGGAGTCAACTCATTGCCTTCCTCAACTTCTGTGCCGCTGGGGTGCTGCACCTGGTTTTGGAAGGCCGCAGTCGATTATAAATTATTTAGTGTTTCTTAAAGAACTCCTGAATAAAAAATATTGAATCGAATATTGTTTATTGGTTGAGTAAGTATTGTTTGTTGGTGGTTAACAAATAACAAAAAATTAAATCTTAGGTATGTTTAAACATTTTGGACAGCATATATGTTATTAATTACTCATAACAGCATCGCTCCAACGCAGTAATGGCCCGGCGCGGCCTCGAAAAAACCACCCGCTTGTCACCAACACGTCGCGCCGTCAGCAAGACGACCGCGATCGTCGCGATGGTTCATACTAAATAGATGAGGCCTGCTACACATTCTCGGGTTGGCATTATTCGGCACAGCCGGGTGGCAGAAAGGTACCTTCATTCGATTTTGGCGCCCGGCCTGTGCCGAATAATGGCGCCCGAACATGTAGGTATGTAGCACCCCTAAGTATGGTGACCTAGGTAAGTAGCATTTTGGAAATGACGGAATATTTCTTGTTTAAATTTGCAATGTGTATAAAAATGTATGCGTAGGTGTAGGTAGTCTACTGTATTTTCCTTTATATTTGGTGATAAAGCACATATTTGGTATCGCAACAACTGTATCAACAACTTTTTGCACCAATGTTTTTTTTCAGATTAGATAGATAGGTATCCAGTATTCAGCATGGGAGGGGGAGAGGGCATAAGTGGTCTGCCCCGGACCCCTGCTCCTGGAGGGCCCCTAAATCTCGAGTAGAACTTTTTAATAAAATCCTAACCAAAACTAAAATTCTGTAACTAGGATATCGGAATCACTTTTCCACGGCATATAAAAACAAGTGCGAGTCGTACTCGCCCATGAAGGGTTCCGTAGCAGCAAGTAACGATAAGTTTACGATTTATGACGTATTAAAAAAAAACTACTTGCTAGATCTCGTTCAAACTAATTTTCGGTGGAAGTTTACATAGTAATGTACATCATATATTTTTTTTAGTTTTATTATTCTCTTATTTTAGAAGTTACAGGGGGGGGGGGGACACACATTTTACCACTTTGGAAGTGTCTCTCGCGCAAACTATTCAGTTTAGAAAAACATGATATTAGAAACCTCAATATCATTTTTGAAGACCTATCCATAGATACCCCACACGTATGGGATTGATGAAAAAAATTTTTTTGAGTTTCAGTTCTAAGTATGGGGAACTCCAAAATTATTTGTTTTTTTTTCTATTTTTGTGTAAAAATTTTAATGCGGTTCACAGAATACATCTACTTACCATGTTTCAACAGCATAGCTCTTATAGTTTCGGAAAAAAGTGGCTGTGACATACGGACGGACAGACAGACAGACAGACAGACATGACGAATCTATAAGGGTTCCGTTTTTTAACGGAACCCTAAAAAGAAGATAAATGGTGTCGACATTTCCTACCTGACTACCCCAGAGAAGAAATGGCGAAACAAACTTAGGGATCAAAGTCCTTTTAAGTCCAGACATAATCTTGGTCAGGCCATATGAGGACCATGTAGATAAGTGTCTGAAATGGTCTTTTGAGGAAACAATCACATAGATTTACCTAAGTGGACCTGTCCAGTCAGCATTTTTCAGTAATCGTGGAGCTCAATGACTCGAAAAACTAAGACCAAAGAAAGAACATTTGGATAGGCCACACATAAAATACCTACTCAAACTGCCAGAGCTAAAATATTCGAACTCGCTTCGTTTGTTCCTACCATCCTATGTTCTTCTAATAGGTACTCAAACTTTTCTGCATAAGTCGACAAAGTATCTATCTAAGTAAATACTGTTTCTTTCTTTTAAGGTCAAATAATCTTTCTGAAGAGGGGTCCTAAATTTTTCGAGCTCGGTCTTACATCCTACCTACATTCTCCTACTTCTCAAACTTTTCTGCATTTCGGGGCGCCCAGGCCACAGACAGGCTTAGTCCGCCACTGCAATGTTATAAAAACCATAACCCTTCTTTTTGCATCGCTGTAGTCGGATAAAAAGTATAGTATACCTACTTCCTTCAGTTCTTGCAGCAAAGCACGTATCCTGAGTAATTGTCATAAAATAATAACTAAACATCGGATTATATGCATTTGCATATGCAAATACCATACCCTGCCTAAACAGGTATCTCCAGAAATGGCGCCAAATTTTATTTTTTTTCTTATGACGTCAGTTGATGTAAAGGTTGTTTTCGACATGCAAATTAATACTGGGTGACAAACGTCACTTTGCCCTCGAAAATTTGGAAAAATAATTATTTATTGCCACAAAAACTAAGCATAATTTAATTTTAAGAATATTTCGCTGTTTTTATACCGTCTTAATTAAAATACATAAAAATAAAAACGGTTTTTTGATTATTCTTTGTGCATATTTTGGCACTTTGTTAATGCATATAATCCGATGTCTAAATAACATTTTGGCTGAAGTGATATTAAATTTTATCATGTTTAAAACTTACTTTCAAATATCCTGCGGGTGGTACAGATAATACATCAGGAATAATCTCATGATCGTAATAAGCCTGGCTTGAAACCTCTCGAGTTGCCACATAACCATTTATACAAGCAATAAGAACTAAGAGACACAACCGACTCATCTTGATACTTGAATGTTAATGGACAGTACAAAACTGAGCTGTTTTTCACCTGACCAAACATTTTATCATTTTAGATTATAAACATGATAAGATGAGATCAATAGGTATTGATATTGTAACGCGAAAGGTTCACTGTCTGTTTGTACGTCAACGCTAAACTGCTGAACCGATTTTGATGAGATAGAGAAATAGCTTTAACTCTGTTATCTCATCATCTGTTACGATGCCTCATTGAGGTGGATAGCAATTAAAATTCTATTGAGTCTCGTTAACGACACGACAGATTTTATTTAAAAAAGGCCTTTAACCTTTCAACTGTTATTAATAACAGTTGAAAGGTTAAAGGCCTTTATTAAATAAAATCTGTAGCTACATAGGTACCTAGTAGGTAACTTTGAGAGTTGAAGTTAGATTGGGTAATACCAAAATACACGAGGTCGAAATCGCAGGAATAGCTTTTATTAGATAAGTCTTATCTGTTATCTATCACTCGTGATCGGAAATTCGGGTGCGAATACATCTAATCTTAGAAAAATCCCACGAGAACATTTTCAGCACGTGCCTTTCTGAATAAATTAGATCTCCATTATGAAAAAATCCCAGAATGCTACAAAAAAAGCAGTCAGAGAGGCAGTCGCTCCATGTAAAATACTGTTATTCAGCTGCATTCGGTTAAGACTTGAAGCCAACCCCAAAATAGCTGGGAAAAGGCAAGGCAGATTAATTGATATTGACGTTCAAAAAGTAGTGGGCTAAATCCTTACATATTATAAAACGTAGTCCCCCGCCGCGTGTGTCTGAACGCGATAAACTCAAAAACTACCGAACGGATTTTCAAACAGTTTTCACCAATGGACGGAGTGATTCTTGCGGAAGGTTTGAGTGTATCATTCATTAAGGTTTTGTGTAAATTGGCTGAAATATGACGATTATTGTCGAAGATGTCGGAAAAAATCATGACGACTAGGAGCTTTACTGGCGTGCGCCGCGCAAACCGTTACAGATACATCAAATTTATGTTCTACAGGATTGAAGATCTTAAAAAGTTCAACAAAAAGTCCGCGATGACATATATCTTCTAAGGCCCTGCGCAGACGGCACACTTTTTGTGCGATCGAGTCTGCGGCGCACAAAAAGTCTGCATGGCGCGCAAAAAGTCGGTCGCGGATATTTCACAGACTCAACGCACACGACGCACATCTTCGATCATTTTGTCGGCAGAGCTGTAGGGACGTAGACGCTATGGAAATCGTGCAGAGATCGCGAAGTATTATTTTGTACATGAAGTACAGAAAAAGAAGAAGAAATAGAGAATTTTGGGTACATCCTATACTTTCGGAAAGATTACTGAAGGGACAGTTCCATACTAAACATTCATGATATTCTGCCTTAGAAGTATCATAAATTGCTGGTCTGTTTTGTATTTCTTGAATTAACATAGTTACATCGACCTCTGGCGCCATGATAATAGATCGCGTGCGTTACGTCCACCCCTAGCAAATGCAGATTGCCGACTAAAGTGTGCGCCGTCTGCGTTAGCGCGCGTTGAAGCAAACGTTCAATTTTTTTCACACACTTTTTGTGCGGAGCGGCGCGCCGCGGCGCGGTGCGGTCTGCCCGAATTACACGGATTTTTTGTGCGCCGGACTTTTTGCGCGTCGTGTGCGTTACTGCATATAATTGCATAGGTTCTATTTTCACAGACTAAAAAGTGCGTCACGGATAGTCTGTCGTCTGCGCAGGGCCTTAGGCCGCACGCACTTTTTAGTCTGTGAAAATAGAACCTATGCAATTATATGCAGTAACGCACACGACGCGCAAAAAGTCCGGCGCACAAAAAATCCGTGTAATTCGGGCAGACCGCACCGCGCCGCGGCGCGCCGCTCCGCACAAAAAGTGTGTGAAAAAAATTGAACGTTTGCTTCAACGCGCGCTAACGCAGACGGCGCACACTTTAGTCGGCAATCTGCATTTGCTAGGGGTGGACGTAACGCACGCGATCTATTATCATGGCGCCAGAGGTCGATGTAACTATGTTAATTCAAGAAATACAAAACAGACCAGCAATTTATGATACTTCTAAGGCAGAATATCATGAATGTTTAGTATGGAACTGTCCCTTCAGTAATCTTTCCGAAAGTATAGGATGTACCCAAAATTCTCTATTTCTTCTTCTTTTTCTGTACTTCATGTACAAAATAATACTTCGCGATCTCTGCACGATTTCCATAGCGTCTACGTCCCTACAGCTCTGCCGACAAAATGATCGAAGATGTGCGTCGTGTGCGTTGAGTCTGTGAAATATCCGCGACCGACTTTTTGCGCGCCATGCAGACTTTTTGTGCGCCGCAGACTCGATCGCACAAAAAGTGTGCCGTCTGCGCAGGGCCTAAGGATGACCTACAGTAACCATTCTTATATTTCAGAATTAAATTGGGCATTTAATTGAGATTAAAATATGCCTTGACATATTTGAAGATATCAGATTCAAAATTACGCGTAACAAAATAATTATGGTTGGAGTGCAGCGGTAGGAGTCAATAACCTTTTCCTGGACTATTAGGTATGTAATCCCGGTACTGCCCGGTAGTAAGTTCCCGTGGTATATTTTCAGACATAAATGCGGGCGAAGCCGCGGACAAAAGCTAGTAAAAAATAATAAAACAACAGATACAGTGCATACCACTATAATGACCCCTAGAAGACAATTTATAATCATCTGGATATAAAACTTTCGCTTACATACTCATTATTAATGCCCTAGTCGTATCTCATGATATGATACTTACTACCCGACCAAGTTAAAAAGACAACTGTCAGTGATGTATTAGGTACACACGGCAACACATCAAGATATAAATTTCCAGTGTAAACTGACCTCGCATTGTACGGAAATCCTATGCAATGCGAGATCAGCATAAACTGGAAATGTATAGCTTGATGTGTAGCCGTTAATGACAAACGCGGGGCCTGAGACGGCAAGTCTTTTTTTCTTGATCGGGTTATACATTCTTAGTAAAAGAAACAATTACAGGAGTAAAAATATTAAACATAAATATTTAGAATTCATTGCATTTGCGCCCGAATTGGAATTATTTTACCTTATTCACGAAATTTTATCTAAATCTTTGTCCAGCGCAAATGGGCGCAAACAGTTTGATTACATTTGAGTTTTGATAGAAAAAAGTTTCATTTTAAAAGTAATAAGAAACATCTACAGAAAAGATTGAATGTAAATGGAAGTAATTACAATGCGATGGAATATTATTACAAGGATGAAATTTCAATTTCATTATTAAAGACGCAACACACACAAGTTAAAGTTTTGAATAAAATATTGATGTTCATTATACAAAAATAGAATTAGGAAACCGGCCTTAAAGAAAGGATACATCCTTCTCTTTTATTTAAGTCGGTAAAAAAATGCTATAAAATTGTCTATGATTTTTCATACAAAAAGTGTGCTTCAAAAATAATGTTCGTAAAACAATAAATGCTTATACAATCCGAATACGACTCTTACACTAATAAAGGCAAACTCTTTACATACAAACTGTATTGTCTTACTAAAATAATTACCAAATCAAGTCGGCGGAACAAGGAGTAGGACATAAATGGAGTTACTACACACGGAGGACCGGAATGTCGAGACAGTTCTGTTGAATTCTCAATTCTTTCAAGGACAAAGTTGCAGATAATTTCAAACCCCATTTTTATTGCCTCTTGTACACTTTTATCACTAAACTGCTTGTCTGATCCATAGCAGTGTAAATGTTACGATTTTCTTTTGAACTCTGTTTTTGCAACGCATTTGTTCTCTCCTCCGTGGTAAGTTGTGTATAGTTACTCCATTTGTTCTCCCCTCTGTGGTTGTTAGTACTATATTTAAATCTTCATAGCACGGTAACGTTCGCTTAAGCGCCGAGTTGCTGGTACAGAATGGGCACATAGTCGTCCCATTCAGCTTGGTAGAAGTTGCCCGCGATCGGGTCGCCCAGGTTGTACTTCTTGGCGAACTTGGCAATCGAGAACATTCCACGGTTGTCGCCCGACCTGGAAAATATATATTATATTATTAACTAGCTGACCCTACAGACGTCCTGTTCAAATATCAATAGATCATACTTCATACAAGTCCCATAGAAAAAAGGACGTTCAGTTTTTAAGATAGTTAATTGATTCAGGCGTGACCTTGCAGAAATCCATTACAAAATACAATAGACGTGGATATATTTAGTAACCTGTTCCGCTTAGCTATTTCTAAAGAGCCATAAAAAACTCTTGAAAGAAATTGACACGTGTTTCACCTCTCAACGAGGTATCCTTAGGATGATGATTGACTTGTCGCGAACCCGAACACCTCGTGTTGCCACACCAAGCGCTGAACGCAGTGCGAGTTTTCTCTGCGTTCAGCGCTCGGTGTAGCAACAGGAGTTTTTTATGGCTCTTTAGAAATAGCTAAGCGGAACAGGTTATTTAATATATCCACGTCTATAGTTTTTTTTTCGTTCAGTTTTTCTCAAATTTGGAATCATATCCAAATTTTCATATTAGGAAAATTTTAACAAAAAATTGCCAAATCGGTACAGCCGCTCCGTATGCGATTAGCATTTCATTTATAGTAGATATTCTGACATGATGTTGGAGCTCTGGGGGCCTACCACCAGCTCAAAAGCAGTATCATTTTAATATTACTTCAGTGGGAGAAAGAGATGGAGCTATACGTCCTGTAGAGCTTCATCTCTTTCCCATACTAAAGTAATATTAAAATAATACTGCTTTATGAGCTGGTGGTAGGCCCCCTGTAAGCATGTTTTAACCGTGAGGATGTTACAAACGGCTCACAATGTAAATATTAGAAACTGGTTAGAGAGCGTGTCTGGATCCGCTCTGTTAAAACTATTTGGCTATCATGAATGATGATCGCTAGCAGAGATGAAAAGGCTTTTTAGAAAATACACCGTGCCATCTATATGCCTTTATTATATTCGTTTCCTTTTGTTGCAAATTACAAAATATCGTACTTTACAGCAAACGTGAAAAAAGCGGCGGGCACACAGTCGTCGAAAGTATAGCGCTAGCGAGTAGCTTGTCATTGGAAAATGGTCTTAACAGTAGACGTGGACTATTGAAGGACAAGTTGACGAAATATCTAAACATTAACTAACCTGTTAGTAAGCCTAGGCTCATCGAACTCAAGCTTGCAAGGCTGCTTGTAGACCAAGAACACGTATCTATGCAGGCCGGTGCCCTGAGGAGGTCCGGAGCCAACGTATTGGGACAGAGTCTCGCCCGCAGCTATGTTGTTGCCGGGAATGTTTCCGACCAGCCAGTGGTGCCATTCGCGGAACTTCGGGTCCTTTCGGGAAGGCGCGTCGGGGTCTGGAATGTAGAAGGTATAGATTTGAAGATGTAGGTAGGTACACTGCTAGGATCTTTTTGGCGCTCGAATGACGTTGATAGAGGGCGCTGTCGGTAAACATTTGTAGCATTGTCACTGAAATTTTATTGCCAAAACAAGATGGCGGCGTAAATTCCGATTTTGGCCGCGCACCAAAAGAATCTTGTAGCACTATATAATAGGCCCCCTTTTTAGGGTTCCGTAGTAAACAAGGAACCCTTATAGTTTCGTCATGTCCGTCTGTCTGTCTGTCTGTCCGCGGTCTAGCTCCGAGACCCTTAGTACTAGAAAGCTGTAATATGGCATAGGTATACATATTAATTACGCCGACAAAGTAGTAAAACAAAATTATGAAAAACATTTGTTTTAGGGTACCTCTCATACACGTAAAGTGGTGATGTTTATTTTTTACCCCATTGTAAGGGGTATCATTGGAAAGGTCCTTCAAAAATATTGTGAGTTTGTGAAAACTATTTTTGGATTCAGGGATTCGTTTGCGAAATATTAAGCTTTAAAGTGCTAATTTTTGTTAGAGTCAAGTGTCCCCCCCCTCCTGCCGGCTAAATGGTTGGTTTTGGGTATGTGAAAAAAATCACAACAGTAGCTTATATAACGAAATTAAAAGGAAAACTATCACAGCTAGGTTGGCTTTACAAGTTAACGAGTAATAATCGACCAACTTAACTTTGCAGTTGCAAAAACATGTTTTCCCATACATTCCGTATGGGAGAACATATTTTTCAACTACAAAGTTAAGTTTGTTTTTGGGATAAATTCATCCCAACTACGGAACCCTTCATTGTGCGTGGTCCGACACGCACTTGGCCGGTTTTTTCTCAAGGGGTAAGCGTCAGGGTAGCCCGCGATTTTTTTTTTTTACGTTTTTTGCATTTTGCAGGTCCGTGTCAGATTTTATATTGATTAAAATATGATTCGCGGTCGTAACAAATATGGCTTTACTCAATTATAATCATTACAATCAGCAATACAACTCCATAAGTTAGCAAAAGTGTTTCATGAAATCATGACATTTGACACCTTTATCTTCTTCTTAATCACTACTGCTGATTGTAATGATTATAATTGAGTAAAGCCATATTTGTTACGACCGCGAATCATATTTTAATCAACCTGACACTGACCTGCAAAATGCAAAAAAACGTAAGAAAATTTGAATTTCGCGGGCTACCCTGACGCTTCCCCCTTAAGGCGATTAAATGCTGATGCCAGCACCCTAATTGCATAACACACAATCAATCATAATCTGAAACATTTTGAAGGATATTGGTAATCCATTGCAACAGCAACGGCATTCATTGCGTTGTTGACAACGCATCATCATCATCATCTGCCTAGCCTTTTCCCAACTATGTTGGGGTCGGCTTCCAGTCTAACCGGATGCAGCTGAATACCAGTATTTTACATGGAGCGACTACCTATCTGACCTCCACAACCTAGTGACTAGGTAACACGATACCCCTTGGTAAGACTGGTTATCAGACTTTTTGGGTCTCTCAACTACCCGTAACGACTGTCAAAGATCTACAAATGACAGCCGGGACCAACGGCTTAACGTGCTTTCCGAGGCACGGAGGGGACTTGGTATGTAATGGTCACCCATCCACGGACCAACCGCGGCAAGCGTAGCTTAACCTGATCGATCGACCCGTGCAGCTGTTATTACTTAGCCACAAGCCCCTCAACCCCCTGCCCCCTCAGCCCCCTGTTGACAACGCAATGAATAATTAATAATAGTAATTAGTAGTATTATTAATTTTTATTTAATTCAAGTTAATGTTAAGTATAAAAGATTATTGATATTAGTTCTAATTACATTATTATCCATCTTTGTATTATTTATTATTGTACTAGCTGCGCCCCGCGGTTTCACCCGCGTATGTCTCGATCCTGTGGGAATATCGGGATAATAAGTATCCTATGTGTTAATCCAGGTTTTAACTATCTGTGTGCCAAATTTCATCCAAATTGGTCCAGCCGTTTGAGCGTGAAGAAGAGACAAACATACACACACACTCACAAACTTTCGCCTTTATAATATTAGTGTGATAGTGAGATCTAAATAAAATGCTGCGCTTACCTTTAATTTAGATATATGCAATGCTATTGTATTTGTAATTAATATGTATTTAGTACGTATGTACTTGTGTATTTTATTGGTTTGCCTAAATAAATAAACTAGGTCAAGAAGAGCGTGTTCCGACGGACCGGTATTGAACAACTGCTAATATGTCTTCCAAGTGTAATAGTATTATAGTGGCACTTTTTCCTATGACCGTACATGAAAGCAGCCAATTGGGTGGGTCCATGTTCTAGGAAATAGACGATTACAAACTGAAAGGCTGATTGTTGTAATAATACTGGTTTTATACAGTCCTTAAACTGTATTCAAAATTCTAATTCTATGTAACTAGGTTACCTGACACTTCATAAAAACAAACCTGATGATAAAACACGTCTTTTCTTTTCTAATACAAAATTACAACAAATCGTTATCAGCACGAGTAGCTCAAGTATTTGTTTATTCAAGAAAATTAAGGCGTGTTTTCGTAATAATTTGTTGAAGTGATATTTGAGCGTTTTTTTTTTTGGGTACGGAACAAAATAGTTCTTCGTGTACTCTTCTGAGATGGCGAACCCAAATGGAGACACAAATGAGCGAGGTATACGTAATTCCTCATTTCCAACATTCACTCTACATAATAGAGAAGGGTATATAGTACGTGGAAGTTTAAAATGCGTAATGCATGAGGAGTTGTGGGAAGCGATCAGTGGCTACCCAACAGGGATGAACGTTTCTAATGTCACAAAGATGAAGAAGACGAAGAAATGAGGAGCGATCAGAAGGCACTACCAAAAATTGCATGTGTGAAGTGCAACCACGGCAGCTGAAGCATGGAAAGCTCTACAAAATACTTATGAGGACAAAGGTATGGGTCGACGTTTTCATTTAGAACGGAAGTTATACAGATTGAGACTTGAAGACTTTGATAATAATATTGAGTCGTATATCAATGCTGTTATTTCCACTACCCAAGATTTGGCAGATATAGGTAAAGTAATAGATGATGTGTTTGCTGCTATTCTATTGGGTGGTCTAACCCATGAATTATGGCTCTCGAAAATAGTAATGTTAACGTTACCTCCGAACTGGTAAAGTCCAAATTACTGAACGAAATGTCCAAGGAAAGCTCGATAAAACTGGAGACAGCTGTGAAGTCAAAGGTTGATGCCTCTTCTGTTGAGTCAAAGGCAAAGAAAATTGTGTGTTATGGTTGTGGAGAACCTGGTCACAAGAGACCAAACTGTCCTCTAAAGAAAAAGAAGGTCATGAAAAGGAAGAATCTTACTAAGAAAGATTCAACCTCTGTGTCTGCTTTAGGAGCAACGAATAATTATGACATGGACAAATGGTACATTGATTCAAGCGCTACCAAACATATGACTTCAAGACGAGATTGGTTTGTAGACTTAAAGCCTATTGATAACAAGATAATAGTTGCAAACGGGACTAAGATTGACCCTGAAGGCATCGGTAAAATATCTATAAATACCGATAACAACGCCAATACAATTAATGATGTACGTAACTTGCAAATAAATCTTCTATCTGTGAAGACAGCAGTAGAAAAAGGGTTTACTGTAATGTTTGATAAGTCTGGTTGTAATTTATTTAATTCTAAAACCTTCTCCTTTACAGGTGATGCGGTTCTACATGGCTCGCCCTGTGGTGGATTGTACACACTTGATTGTGCGGTGAATATTCCCCAATTTAGAGCCTATGATGTGCACTCTGATTCTATCTCTAAGTATCAGGTATGGCATAAGCGTTTAGATCATTTATGTCGCGTCGGTATGAATCTGCTGAGAAATAGTCATAAGGTTATTGATTTTAAGGATGTGGATAAATATCCATGTGTTGCTTGTGTTCAAGCGAAACAAGCTCGAAAACCGTATAAGGCGATTACTTATAATAGAGCAACTTCAATATTAGAACTGATCCACTCTGACCTTTGTGGACCAATGACAGTTAGCTCCTTTCAGGGTAATGTATACTTTTTAGTTTTTATAGACGACTTTGTCACTTCTAGTCTATGGTTCAACCAACAAACTGGGGCTCAAATTAAAACAATAAGGACTGATAATGGGGAGGAATTCGTCAATAGTGAATTCTCAAGTTATCTTAGCTCTTGTGGTATTCAGCATCAAACTACGGTACCATAAAGCCTTCAGCAGAATGGCTTTTTGGGAAGATCGAGTTCGAACGGCTGTGTACCTGAAGAATAGATGCCCACATCGTGCTTTAAATAATAAAACTCCTTACGAGTTGTGGAATGGTTGCAAACCAGACCTAAGTAATCTCAGAGTTTTTGGGTGTAGAGCTCTTATACATAAACCTTGTCACCGTAAGAAATTGGATCTTAAACCTGATGAAGCTATATTTGTAGGCTATACAGAAGATCCTAATAGTTATCTCTTTAGAAATTCATCTTGTCCTAGAACCTTACAAAAGTCTAGAAACGTTATATTTTTTGAAGATTGTTTTTCTTCTTTAAATAATAGAAATGTCAACAATACTAAGATTTCTACTGAACCTTTAGTACTTTCTAATAGTCTCCCTATACAGGAAGAAACCAGTACAGTTCAAGAGTCTTTTGAACACATTCCAGTGGTCACTGTTGAACCAGCTCCAGGCCATACTGTTCTCACTGAAAATCAGACTGCGGAAACTGATCAATTTTTTGAAGCAATTGAGGAAGCAGTAGTTTCTACTAGTCAAACTGATGGACAACGTAGATATCCTTCAAGAGACCGGAAACCTCCTAATTACTTCTCATACCAATTTTCTAGTCAAGCATCTGACGAGCCTGACGAGCCTGATGAGCCTAGAACTTATAATGAAGCTACATTGGCTGATGATGTTGAGAAGTGGCAGATGGCAATGACGAATGAATATAATTCACTGATGAAGCTGAAAACATGGAAATTGGTTGACAGAGAAAACGTGAAAGTTATACCATGTAAATGGGTTTATAAGTTAAAGAAAGATCCAGCAGGAAATGTTGTGAAGTACAAAGCAAGATTAGTTGCTAAGGGATTCACCCAGACGCCACGCCAGACGTGTAGATTATTCTGAGACATTTGCTCCTGTCGTGCGGCACTCCTCCTTGCGTACTCTACTGGCTCTCGCAGCCGAATTGGATTTGAAGATGCGTCACTTGGACGTTGACACTGCGTTTTTAAATGGAGATCTACAAGAGAAGGTCTACATGGAGCAACCTCAAGGTTTTAAAGTAAAAGGTTTGGAAGACAAAGTGTGTCTCTTACAAAAATCTTTGTATGGACTTTAAACAAGTTCCACGTGCCTGGAATATAAAGTTAGATAAAACTTTATCATCTTTTGGTTTTGTGAAAACTCCATCAGAACCATGTGTGTATACCAATTTTTTTGGAAAAGAGTTGGTTTTCGTTGCAGTCATTGTCGATGACATAATTTTTTTTTTTTGTTATGATAAGACGTTTGACATCGTCAAAAATGACTTGCAAAAATATTTTTCAATAAAAGATTAGGGCTATCTTGGTTTAAATATAACCAGAAAAAATGATGAAATAAAAGTACATCAGAAAAATTATATAGGTAAATAATCTTTTACAAAAGTTTGGAATGGAGAATTGTAAAACTTGTACAACTCCAGTATCTGGAAAACTGCACAGCATTGATAGTGATCATAATCTAGAAGCGTATCCCTATCAAGAATTAATTGGTTGCCTCATGTACCTGAGTATTAATACTCATCCAGACATCTTATACGCGACTAGTTACCTGAGTCAGTTCTATACTCGGTACAACAAGACTCACTGGTTAGCCGCGAAGAGAGTCTTAAATTATCTAAGAGGCACTTTAGATTACTCGATTTGTTATAGAAAATCAAGTATGCCCCTTGTAGGATTTTGCGATGCCGATTGGGCAAACTGTATTATAGATCGCCGTTCTTATACTGGTTACTGTTTTAAATTAGCAGACCGGTTTCATGGGCCTCGCGGAAGCAGCAAACCGTAGCTTTGTCCTCAGCGGAAGCCGAGTATATGGCAATAACTGAAGCTACGAAGGAAGCGATTTATTTAATGAGGTTTATCACTGAATTAATTTCCGATCCTATGGTAAGGCAAAAGTTATTACCTAATACCGTAACTATTTGTACCGATAGTCAGAGTGCAGAGTTTGGCCTTAAATCCGGTACACCACCATAGGACGAAACATATAGATACCAGATATCACTTTATTTGAGAAAAGATCAAGATCGACCACTAGACCAACGAGGCAGTCAAAAAATATATTTACACTAAACCTAAGCCCAGTACGCTTAGGTTTAGTGTAAATATATTTTTTGACTGCCTCGTTGGTCTAGTGGTCGCAATCGCTACTACCGAGTATGAGGTCCTGGGTTCGATTCCCGGGTCGGGCAAAGTGTTATTGGGTTTTTCCATCTGGAATTTCTCAGTAGCAGCCCGGAGTCTGGATTTGTGCCCGGTTGATGGCAATAGGCTCGCCCCCTATTACATGGGACTTAAACATAACTGGCGAAATGTGGGGGTACCATAGGTACACCTCTGCCTAACCCTTCGGGGATTACAGGTGTGAAGATGTTATGTTATATTTTTTACACGTTTACTTCAGTACTTAGCTCTCATTTTCATACTGTTTTCCTTTTAAATTGGTATATTTTGAGTCCATTTTTATATGTTATTTATTTGTGAGAACTTTGATTAAGGTGATTAGTAGGCTCACTGACCTTGCGTATGTGGGCGGAGCTAAACCCCTACTCCTGGAAGCGCGCGGTGGCGCGCTACACTAAAACGACGGCCAAAGAATATGCAGGGGCGCAGACACGCACACGTGGGTCGCTGTTTTTGCCTACGATTCCAGAAGGGAATGGTGGATGCAAGGTTAATATTTTTTATAGATAGATCAGGGCTTGAAACCGGTTTATATTGTTCTTAAAACCGTTATAATACCGTTCATTGATTAATCGGTTAATTACAAAAACGGTTTCGCCTAAATCTAATTAATTTTGGTTACTGGTTATTACAGAGAATATAATTTTAAAACTCGTGCTAACCTGAATAAACCGGTTTTATTCAGACACGCCCGCCGTCGCTGGTTGTCACATTCTCTCGCGCTTATTTATTTATGTTATTTTTTTCTTTCGTCGTTCGCCGCAGAGAGAATTGGGTACGAATTTTTCATACAAGTGTCATGCGGTCGCTATTTATTTCGTGTTTTATTAAGGGCTGATTTTTCAATCCTCAGATAAAGAATCGTAAAGCGTTTATTCCATAGATAGCATGATTCTGGATTTTTCAATAGTCAGATAGTCAGTGTCTGATGATTATGTCTTTATGTTATGATTATGTCATAAGTTTTGTTTCTATTCTTGTCTAACACGTTGAATACTGTATCTGTGCATCTCACTTGCACATGATAGTGTGAAGTTGATGGTTAACAAAGACCACAGATAAACTAACTATTCTTCAGATATTATACGATTGAAAAATTTAAAATTTTTATTCGCCTGATAAACACCCAAATAATTGCATACGCTAGATAACTATTCAACGATTTAACTGAGGCTTGAAAAGTCGGCCCTTAATAATAATAATAACGTAAACTTATAATAATATCATGTGAAAAACGAAGGAGAATAAAATATATTCTATCTTCGATTTTATCGAAAAGACAAAAAAACATTTAAGGCTCCGTGCCGCCGCACCGCACGAAATCACTGATTTTGATCAATTTTGATCATTAGTTGTGAGAAAGGGGACCAAAATTTAAACAAAATTTTTGTGATTTGAGAAGTCCAATTCTTTGTCTTGTACATAGGGGAAAGGGATTTTTCAAATAAATTAAGGATTCGTGGAAAATCACTAAAATTCGCAACAAGTTTTCCAAAAAATGACGCGAGACTGAAGTTTGATCATTTCGTTAGAAGAAAATTTCATCAACATCATTATAATTATGGTCTACTTGTACAGATGCCAGCACATCAAGCTACTACAATCTGTCAAAAGTTTATTCCTGTCAAACAACGATTTCCCATTCTGAAATAGACTAAAGTGACACTACTTAACTATATTTTAGTTTGACAGCACTAAGATGGCACTGAGATATTAGTTTAGTGAAAATGGCAATTTTGCTATTCTGAATTTGACGTTTTTAACCTAAAATTTAGATTTTCTAACTAAATATGACTATTTTTAATCGCGACTAAAAACATGTGGAATAAAATTGGTTGTCATGAACTAAAATTCACACCAACACCTCGACTTCAGATGAAAAAACAGTACTAATTTTTTTTTTCTTTTGCTTATATCTCGAAAACGATGTGTCAAAATTATTTTTAAATTTAGAGAATTTATTTTGCAGAATAGCTTTGAGATTCTCATAGTCAAAAGTAAGGAATTTTAGTGATAGTTTAGTTAGTTTAGTTCGGTGTACAAGAGAATCGGCACCATTGCATCGCAAGAGTTTACCTAAACTCTCTCGAGTGAATATTGTGCACGGAGCCTTAAAATATTCGGAAAATAATTAAAAAAAAAAACAAAAAAAACAGCCGCGATT
This sequence comes from Agrochola lychnidis, assembly GCA_963680765.1. Taxonomy (NCBI): domain Eukaryota; kingdom Metazoa; phylum Arthropoda; class Insecta; order Lepidoptera; family Noctuidae; genus Agrochola; species Agrochola lychnidis. The sequence continues at coordinate 5,732,316 of OY796868.1, read as the reverse complement.
TTATTACGTCCGTGCGGGACGTAATAAAATCGCGGCTATTTTTTTTCATGTACTTGATTTTTCAACGCACTGGGACGAGAGTGCGTTCCAGTGTGTTGGATTCTCAACGCTCGGCTTAACACCGAGAGTTCAAAATCCAGTGCGCGATAAAATCCCGCCGCGATTTTATTTCGTCCGTGCGTACGTCGGCTAAGTGACGGTCGATCTTTCAGCTTGCGTATCGTTAGGGGCAGAGGACTTATTAAATTTACGGATATTATTTTTAATATCAATATTTAATATCAAATTCACACGAATAAATGAATTTGAATTTGAAATGAATTTGAATAGAAATAGGCAAAAAACAAAAAAAAAAAAAACAAAATTCAAATATCTCGAAAACGGTGCGTCCTAGGCAAAAAATAACCGAAATTTTACCCCCCCTATGTTGCCCGCCGTGCAAGCAGCATCCCAACATGAATTTAAGGAAAATTTTTTTTTTTTATATTTCTCAACATGAAAAACCAACAACCTCTGGTTTTTTTTACACCATCTCATGGTTTTCGACTAGAACAACAATTCATTTCCAGAAAAGATTTTCATCCGAGCCACAACTTTGGAAATATAGAGATTTTTATTAAAAAAAAAATCTAAAGGTCCTAACTGGAAAAGGTGCATCGTAGGGCCATATTTCTCAGAACCTACATGGTTGCCATGGTCAAGCTTACGATACTGCAATAAAATTGGGTATTTCATAATTTTATTATTTCCCGAATAATAAAAATCCTCGCTCCGTAGGTTAAAAGGCTACACTCCAACCGGTAAGACTTTCATTTTGATGATAAGGATTCATTTTTTTACGGAAGTCACACCTAAAATGAAAGGGTTATTAGCTCATTTAAAAATACGTATTAAAAACAAACCCAAAAAAACCAACCCCAAAAAAAATTCAATAAAAATAAAAGTTACACAAACTAAAACCCAACTACGACAAAAACACATAAAAAATAGTCAACAATAAAGCGCCTACGCGCACAATAGAATTGACCCTCTGCAGCGCGAGCTAGTCTATAAACGCACATTAATACAATAAGTTCGTAAACATTCGCACTAACACATACGTATGCGCATAGTCGACGATAGCCGGAGCGGAGCAGCGAGCGACACAGCCATCCCGTCTCAGTGCTAACGCACGACTGCCGCCCGCGTCCCGCGCAAAGCGCCTCTGACCCTCTATCTCTAATTAGGGACATTTTCTTTGCAAATATTGATTGAATTACATTTCCAGTTTCAAATTTGTAGTACTTTTAATCACCAATTTTTCAGTGTAAAAATATTTACAAACATCAAAGCCGTTTAGAAGTAGTAGGGAATATTAGCTAAAAATAGCGTTTTGCTAAATATTTTTTTAAGGCTAAAGTATTAGCCATACGAAAAAATCCAGTTTCAAAAATGTTGTTCATGAATCTATAGCAAACATATATTTTTTTCAAATCTTTTAACCAAGCCGTTTATGAGAAGATTGCTTTTAAAAGTGACCGTTTTACGGTACTAAACGGGACTAAGGCCCTTAAGGGGGCGTGTTGTAATAATACTGGCTTTATACTGTCCTTAAACTGTATTAAAAAAAATCTAATTTTATGTAACTAGGTTACCTGACACTTCATAAAAATAACAAACCTGATGAAACACGTCTTTTCTTTTCTAATACAAAATTACAACAGTGACTATGTTTAACAAATAAGCACCTTCACAAAAACTCATATTGCAATAAGGTATAATATCTAGCATTTTTATAAATATTAAAAATGATGCCATTATTTTTATGCAGATTATACCGTCATTTTAGTAATTTAAGAGTTGGTAGCTACACGAGTTAATTCAGGACATTCCAACCATAAAATTTATGATTTTACAACGTAAAACGGAACACTTAATGAAATCCGACTCACTTTACCTTGAAACTACTAACAATTTCAGTGCAGATTCTTGTAACCAGAAATAATCCACTTAGTCCTGGTACCCACGGGCGATTTTTTCCCGCGGCGATATTTTATGGCGCACTGGATTTTCAACTCTCGGTGTTAAGCCAAACATTGAGAATTCAATAGTGTATCACAGCCATTGAAGTTCAATGTAAACTAGAGCAGCTATTACAAAATAAAGATGTGTCCCGCGGATGTAAAATGAGACAACCGCGGTGTATGCGTATTCAGGTAGTAATCTAAGACGTTTGCTATCCTGGACAACAAAATCTTGCGTAAATTCTTTGTTCCCGATGTTTTCTCTAGTTTATATTGAACCAATGATCACAGCGCGCCAAAAAAACACAAAAGTATTGGATTTTTGACTCTCGGCGTTACGCAGTGCGTTGAAAGTCCAGTGCGTGATAAAAAAATCGCTGAAGGAAAAAATCGCCGGTGGGTTCCAGGGCTTAGTGGGAAAGGAATGATTCAAATGTTTATCCTGCTAGTGATTTCCAATAATGGAAAATTATATGTATATTGAGCAGACGATACCTTTCTCTCGAATCAACTTGTACCTACATACATAAACTTAATCATTCATTCATCATAATTTCATCTTGACATGGTAATCTTGTTCAATCTGCCTAGCCTTTTCCCAACTATGTTGGGGTCGGCTTCCAGTCTAACCGGATGCAGCTGAATACCAGTATTTTACATGGAGCGACTGCCTCTCTGACCTCCATAACCTAGTTACTAGGTAACACGATACCCCTTGGTAAGACTGGTTTTCAGCCTTTCGGGCTTCAGACAACCCGTAACGACTGTCAAAGATCCACGAATGACAGCCAGGACCAACGGCTTAACATGCTTTCCGAGGCACGAAGGAGTCTCGTTATGTTAAGATGGTCACCCATCCACAGACCAACCCCGGCAAGCATAGCTTAACCTGATGGATTGAATCGTGCGGCTGTTATTACTTAGAAAGAAAAAAAGAAAAAATATTTATTGAGATTCGCACAGGAAATCACAAATTAAACTAAACACCTTCATTAAAAACATTAATAAAAAAACAATAAAAAAATAACAAAGTAAAATTAAAAATAAAAGCAGAGTCCTGTACGAGGCCAAAAGGCTCCTATCTCAGCATATGCTGCAACATTTAAAAAAAAATAAGTGTCGCAGCGCTGGTATTCTGATAGGGCGCTGGTGTTCTGGGGACTTAGCCATGAGCTCCTCTGAGATGGTAAACTTGTATTGATTTGATGTGTTAATAATATACAGGGTGGCAGGGACATCGACGCGAAAATTGTTACCATGGATTCAGTACATGATTCTGAACCCCGAGTTGAAAATTTTCGTCGGTTATTTTTTTTTAAAGTAAAACACTTAAAACATCGTCTCAAACTTTTTCGTCTATGTGTTGCATGTCGCGTGACGGTCGGCCGCGGAGTAGGGATAAAGTGAAAGGCCCTCGTCAGAGCAGTCAAGGACAATATGGCGGCGCCTATAGAAGTATCACTTTTACCGTAGTTTCATAAAACCACGCAATCCTTTTTTTAAATCTGCTGTTACATAGAAAAGTGCAATACCTACGCGGTCAAAATGTATAGAACAGCTGTTCAGAATCATGTACTGAATCAATGGTAACAGTTTTCGCGTCGATGTCCCTGCCACCCTGTATATTAAGTGAGTCTTTATTATTATAGTTTAAACTGTTTGCATGCCTTAGTTAAGGTAGTTAGTTTATGGATCATTTTAAACTTAACATTTGTAACTTGTACCTACTTTCTGTGCAAATAAAGAACTATTCTATTATATAAAATATATTTTTAATAAAAGCTTTCGATAGCACAGATCGTGAGGCAACCAGCAGGCAGATAAAATAATTATGTTATAGTTGTAAGGTCATCTTTTGTAACAATGTAGAAATTACATTTATTATGCCCTAGAACCAAAAATTAGAAGATAGGTATGACATCCACCAACCCGCATTGGGCCCAGCCGCGTGATGGATTATGGCCCACTCTCGCTCACAAAGAAGAGGCCTGTGTCCCAGCAGTGGGAATATTATAGGCTGATTATGATAGCATAGTTTCGTTCTCTTGAATTGTTTATTTAAAATTATACTCGTATGTTCAATTAAATGCAATAATAAAATATTAAAGCATTTCACTATTTTAAATTATGGTTATATAACGAAATTTGATTATAAAATTACATGTTATTGTATTAAATTAATCATTGTATTGTAATAACACGATTAAATCATTTGTCAGTGTTTAATTAATTAATTTAAATTAATAGATCTAATGAAGCGATCAATCAAACAAGTAGTTTTTTAATTAAGATTGTTATGCTATAAACATTATTTGATTGCAATCAATACTACTTCGTTATATAGCCGTTTATGCTTGATAAATCGCATTTACATAACATGAGTTAACATAAATAGTAAAAATTAAAAATGTTGATCTAGAATATTTTACGGGTAAAAGCGCAGCTAATATGTTTTCATTTCAGATTCTACCGTAAAAAGAATCACGTTTTTTTAAAACAAAATATTCTGTAAGTACAACGCTACAAGGTCCTTTTAGCGCGTGGCCAAAATTGCAAGTAACGCCGCCATCTTGTTTTGTCAATACAGTTTCTGTGACAATTTCGTATTTTTTTACCGTCACTGTCAATCAGGCGCCAAAAGATCTTTTCACTCCCCTTGCTCAAAAAGTCCGTCATTGTAGCGTACCAGAGCGGGGAAAAAATAGCATATCTTGCTCTAGGGGACAAAAGTGATTTTTTTCTGTAACCAACAAGCCTACAAAAACGAAAGTCTTTATTATTATGTAAAATTAGCTTTTTACTACCGCATACCGGGATTAAAAGTTTCCTTAAAAATTCAGATTGAACAAATTATATATTTTTTAAATAAAATGAACTATTTATAAAATTTAATTATAATTTATATATTATTATTTATATTAATTAATTAAACTATTTAAATTTTTTAATAATCTATTTATACAAAATAAACTATTTAATATTGTATTGGATTATTTTATTTTCTCGCAATCGTAGTGAAAAGTAGTAGACTGTAATACACGGCGCTAAAACTCATTATAACTTGGTTTTTATTTACTTTACTTCGCTAAAGCTCGGGAGTAAAACTACCTCGATAGAATGGGTTATTTTAGCCCCTCGTATAATAATAGACTATTGTAGCACTCTAGGTACCAAGTCTGTCACTGTATGGATATAAGTAAGGTGATTCTTGCTCCTCTGGTTTCATTTGACACAATGACATCAAACAATGGGTGTCGGACTGAAGCATGATACCTTCATAATGTAAGTAAAGTGTAAGTATGGTACTAAACACAGTAATCACCAGTCATCGCGACATTATACCATAGAATTTGTCTGCCCCATTATTGTAAGGATACCATCTCAATGCCTATTGAGATGGTATCCTTACAATAATTAATCACATAACATGACAGGATAATCAAAGGGTACTTACCCTAAGACAGTAACATGCTAAATTTAGGCAAATTTAGCATGTTACTGTCTTAGGGTAAGTACCCTTTGCTTATCCTGTCATGTTATGTGAAGGGTAAGAACTCGACAAAATACTAACCAGTCATTGCAAGGCGTACAGCTGTTCGGGAGAGGCATCCCATGCGACTGAAGGGATGTCTATTACCCGAGTGGGGGGATTTGCAAGTTATTTCATAGGGTAAGCAAAGGGTAAGTACTCGACAAAATACTAACCAGTCATTGCAAGGGTGTACAGCTGTTCAGGGGAGGCATCCCACGAGACTGAAGGGATGTCTTTCACCTGAGTAGGGGTCAGCACGTTGCCTTCATTAACTTCCACACCGCTTGGGTACTTTACCTGTGAAACAAATTATAATTGAGAAATTATAAATCATCCAAGTAATTTGTAATAAGATAACATAAGTAGGTAAGTTCGGGAAGTCCAGGGTCCGCTTCCAAATCCAGAAAAACTAAACAAAAAGAAAGTGGAAGTAAAGTCAATGAATACTTATTTTATCAAAATAGAAAAAAAACATGTTATGGTTGTAAATGTTCTTTCTTCTTTTCGAGTATACGTTCCGGGGGCCTAGGCGTAGGCCCCCTGATAAGTAGGCAGTTTCCTGATTATCCGGAAAATTCTGGTAATTTTTAGTAACTATTAGACTTGTCGTAATTCACAGGTGTCATCATTATGCTTAGGCATAATATCTGAGTGAACGACTGGAATAATGAAGTTAATTCGTCACCTTGTATTTATAAACACATGTTCAGCTTCAGACTAACGAGGTGGAAGAAGTGAGATAATAAGTAATTACATTATTATGATTGAGTACCTCATAGGTAGTATCAGCAGATGAGTCCTTGAGTGGAGACCGTGAATCGGCAAACGAGTAGTGGTCGATAGGTCTGATATCCTTAATTCATGGCGAAATATACCATTACCACTAAAATAGGAGGGGAAAAGGAAATCTCTTTAGCTTCATAAACCTATTATTTTTCCCAGTCTCCTTCAATGTTTTGATTTTGATTTTTAGGGTTCTGGGCAAAATGGAACCTAAGATCACTTTTGTGTCCGTTTGTTACAGAGGTTTTCTCGAGATCTGTTTAACGTAAGAGTTGGAATGTTGGCGTGATGTTAGGTCTCTCTATTGTGCATACAGATCGCGAAGTCAATTTATTTATTTGGGGCTAGTTCAACCCTAGGAAAAAAAGTAATTGTATCGTGTTTGGTTGTAAAGTACTACTTTCCTTTTTCGGATAAAAGTTCTGATTCTGCGTTTCAGAGTTTATCTTGGACATTACTCTAACATCGGTGAAGGAAAACATCGTGAGGAAACCTGGACTTACAGCTAATATAAGTCTGAAATCGCCAACCTGTCTTGAGCAAGCGTGGTGATCAATGCTCGTGCCTTCTCTATATGAGAAGAGGCCTTGGCCCTGCAGTGGGACAATAATAGGCTGGTATTAAAAGTAGGGCGTTTACTGGATTTCCCGGAAAATTCTGGTAATTTTTTGTAACTATTGCACCTGCATTATGCTTTATCGTCATATCTGAGTGATCAAACAATGAAGTTAATCCGTCACCTTGCCTTTGTAAATACATTTTCAGACTAACGAGGTGGAAATGAGATAATAAGTACATATAATTTAGTTCTCATGTTCATCATCATCATATACAAAAAGGTCGTTATCTGTTTGATACTTTTATCCCAGATAAATAAATCTGCACTTTAGTTATCATGCTATCATTTATGTAACTTTCGGATTTGGGAAAAACAAATATTACCTTGTGAGATTAAAGATAAGTTCAGAGTAAAAACGGTAATGTAGTCGATTCAAGTGCATCAATCTGCCTGCCTAGCCTTTTCCCAAATATGTTGGGGTCGGCTTCCAGTCTAACCGGATGCAGCTGAATACCAGTATTTTACAAAGAGCGACTGCCAATCTAACTTCCACAACCTAGTAACTTGGTAATACGATACCCATTGGTAAGACTGGCTGACAGACTTTCGGGCTTCTGACGACCCGTAACGACTGTCAAAGATCCACGAATTCAAAATTCAAATTCAAAAGTCATTTATTCAAACTAGGCTGAGAATCAGCACTTTTCGAACGTCAAAATTACATAAGACAGTTCCCCAAAAACGCCCACCCTTCACCACTTCCTAGTGCCTTTAGCTGGGAAGAAGAAGTGGCGCAACAAACTCCCCAGCAGCACAGCTGTCTGTTCAAGTTAGAAAAATGATTCTACACAATAGTATTCAAAAAAACTTACATTATGCAACACAAAACATAATTCAAATGATAAATTATAGGCCATATGCCAGCTAGCACACGCCAATATACCAGCCAAAAACATCGAGAACTTATACTCAAGCAATATTTAAAAAAAATAAAAACTAAACGTAAAAAGAACTAAATATCTATATAAAAGCCTCCAGACATAAAGGGCGTGCTCGCTTACATAAAGCTGTAATTGGCAGTTATAAATGATAAACTAGGACCATCGGGGTAAAAGAACAGTTAATGTCAGCCGAAACCAACGGTTTAACGTGCTTTCCGAGGCACGGAGGAGTCTGGTATGTAAAGATGGTCTCATCCATCCACGGACCTACCCCGACAAGAGTAGCTTAACTTAGCTTGTTATTATTTAGCCACGAGCTCCTCATTTTAAAGTAATAGTACCTAACACTAAACAGGGTGGATTTTCAAATGGAAATCTTTATAACGAACTGCACGCGTAGCATGACCACCGTAGAAACGAGTTTTGTCGACGGAAGAGTAGACAAAATGACTGATAAACAATCACAATCTCTAATTTTGTCTATTCTTCCGTCGACAAAACTGTTTGACGAATTTGTTTTTGTCGACTTTGTTTTTATCGACTTTAAAAACAAAGTCGATAAAAACAAAGTCGATATAAACAAAGTCGATAAAAACAAATTCGATAAAAACAATTTTTTTTATCGACTTTGTTTTTATCGACTTTGTTTTTATCGAATTTGTTTTTATCGACTTTGTTTCGAAATTCGATAAAAACAAATTCGTCAAACAGTTTTGTCGACGGAAGAATAGACAAAATTAGAGATTGTGATTGTTTATCAGTCATTTTGTCTACTCTTCCGTCGACAAAACTCGTTTCTACGGTGGTCATGCTACGCGTGCAGCTAAGCGTAGAGATAGAAGCCAATTTTCCAGATTTTTAAGCACCGTTAAAGATATTTAAAATAAAATTCTGAAAAAAATCTTAGGACATTTCCCCAATGCTTTGACACTCCTCTTTTAATCTTTCTGATACCTAACATTTCTAACTCATACATAGAACAAAGGGAAAATAATCCTTACTCGTACGGAAAATTCTGGAAACATGAAAACCTTGATTAAATAAACAGTTAAGGTGCAGTGTTGCAGTGCAAAGTGTACCTACTACATATCCGGCAAACGTTAACACTAATGACATTTCATTGTTTCCCTCTAATGGATGATTGCTTTTGTAAACAACGTGTTCAATTTACCACAGAAAACTATATTGCGATAATTATACGTTATTATGCCCTAATGTAATGTTATCTTCTATCTTCGCTAATAAGGTTGTTAAGCTAAAAATAGATAATGGTGCCGATTCCCTTGTTCACAAACTAAACTAAATTTAAGTTCAGTGCATCTGTTTCTTTCTATATCATTAAGAAAAGGACAGAAGATAAATTTTAGTTTAGTCCTGTCAAATTAATCAGCGTTTGACGTAAATTGACGTAATTTTAGTCGGCAAGTTTTTAATCACGTCTAAACTTGTATGGAGAGTGACAGGCGCTGATTAATTTGACAGGACTAAACTAAAATTTATCCTCTGTCCTTTTCTTCATGAAATAGAAAGAAAAAGATGCACTGAACTTAAATTTAGTTTAGTTTGTGAACAAGGGAATCGGCACCATTAGGGACGTAAACCAACCTATTTTAGTTTATGGTTATGTTAATCTTTGCAGCCTTTGCCAATAAATCTGCCTAGCTAGTCTAACCGGATGCAGCTGAATACCAGTATATTACATGGAGCGACTGCCTATCTGACCTCCACAACCCAAAAAATAAAAATGGTTTGGGTAACACAATAACCCTAGGCAAGACAGGCTGTCAGACTTTCGTGCTTCTGATACCCCCGTAACGACTGTCAAAGATCTACGAATGACGGCCTGGAAGTCTTAACCTACAGACATGCATAAAAATAAAAACCAATTTCAGGTCGTTTTCAGTGAAGTTATGTTATACAAACTCTGATAAGAATTGTTTAAATAAGTGAAGACCACATTGACTACCTGCATGTTTTGAAGCTTGAGATAACTTTATACAATAATTCACTTACATGAGAATATTAAAACAAAACTAAACATAAGTCAATATGTAGTTATTCAAAATTAGTTACAGTTTTGTCCGACATACATGTTTCCCAGGATGCGAGAGGAATTTGGGATTACGAAACGCCTAACTGACTAACTAAATGGGCATGTGATGAGGAGAGAAGAAACGCATGTGACTAAAAGAGTGAAGAATATAAATGTTGATGGATGGAGCGGGAGAGGAAGACCAAAGAAAAGATGGATGGATTGTGTGAGGAATGATATGAAAGAGAAAGGAGTGAATGATAGTGTGACGGTTGACAGGGGAGAGTGGAAAAAGAAAACGTATTACGCCGACCCCAAGTAACATGGGATAAGTGCGAGATGATGATGAACTATCAATGGGTGAATTTATAGACATTGCGTAGTTTAAGTACATCTAAACTGGTGGATAGTTGTTAAAACAATATTACCTACTCATTGTTCTTCCAAGTAGCCTGGGAATGGAAGACAATGATAATTACATCCACATCAATAACATCTAAGGACGAAGAACAGTAGTGTTTCTGCATTCCAACAGTCAGCTTTATATTTTGAAATTAATTATTCTGAGCAAAATGGCGAAACGTGGGTGCACTATAGGTGTACCTCTGCCAAACCGTTTGGGGAATATCAGCGTGATGTATATATGTTATGTTATTATTATGAGCATAAGCTAATATGTCAGCCTTGGAAGCGTTGAGGCCTGTGTCCAGTAGTACATGCCCTTACTTGCCAGCTTTTCATAAAAGTAAATAAATAGACCCTATATATAGTCCTGTTGATAAAACAGTTCACAAAGTCAAATCATTTATTTCAAATAGGCCATTGTTTGGTACTTTTGAACGTCAAAATTTACAAAAAAAATTGAATTGATTCTAGTCGTCCCTTCCAAAAGTTAGTTTTCGTATGGAGAAGAATGGGTAAGAAACTCCTCCGTTACTCTTTTAAAATGTTTTACAATATTTTGTATAGGTACCTCCTACATTAGTTAAAATAATTACATGTGGAGACGATGCACCTAGAATAAAATTACTATACCAAAATAGGTAAAAAGAATTTAAAATGAAGCAACGACAGATTATTTGGTGCTCACATTTACAAACATTGTAAAAGTAGAAGATTTTCCTAAAATTTTACAATTATTATATCAGTGTGTGAGGAAGTAATCACAGAATGTTAAATCAATGTCATATAACACGTTGTGAAGAGCGGTAAAAAAAACCAGACACGAGAGACGAGCCGAATGTTGTAGAGTCATTCGATTTCATAATTAAATCGAATCGAATCGAATTTTCTTTCCCTCCGAATTTTACTCTAATCGTGTTAACAAGGACGTAAACATATGTGGAAGATCCAAGACAATACAGCTGTTTTCCTGTGAAGTCATATCAACCTTAATTGAGTCGACCATCCAGTTTGCAACGGTTCCAGCTGGTGTTTCTAAATTCAATTAGCTATCCAGCTCATCAGTACCGAAACCTGTACGTAGATATCAAAGTTGGGTACAGCAGGATTTTATTACAAACAGAATGAAACTATCTGGAAAAGATCCGGATTCCGGAGCTATCGTCATAGCTCGCAGTAAGCTGACTGAAGTCGGCTTACTGTCTGTTAAAGGACTGATGATGACCGTTAGAGCAGATGAGTCTTTGAGTGGTGACCGTAAATCGGCAAACGAGTGACGAGTGGACTGACGTCATTAATTTATGCCGAAATATACCACTCCTACGAGAGAGATCAATGTTTCAATGTATAGAATCAATTTATTTTTTCTAACTGGACTGTCAGCTGTGTTGCTGGGGAGTTTGTTGCGCCACTTCTTCTTCCCAGCTAAAGCACTATGAAGTGGTGAAGGGTGAGCGTTTTGGGGGACTGTCTTATGTAATTATGACGTTAGAAAAGTGCTGATTCTCAGCCAATTTTGAATAAATGAAATTTGAATTTGTTTCTTTTTTTCACTTTAACTTTTTATAGATTTCAGAATTTCTGAGATTTGCTAACATTTTTGTATAATAATTAAGTAGGTAATAAATACCGTTGCATCTGGGTTATAAAAGCAAAACTGCGTCGTGTGGGTATCTGTGTGACATTGATAACCGGTTTGAAATGAAGTTACTTATCTAAATATTGAAACAAGAATGTTTTCGTTCAACAAATTAAACTTCATATCTTTGTTCGATAATACGCCAGATTAATTGATTTTATATTGCGTGTAAAATAGTAGTAAGTTTCATGTCATGTAACATAAATTTTATGTGAGAGTGATAGAAGTGATAAATGTAGTATATTATTATGGTCGACCGAGCTATGTTCGGTTAATAATAGAAATAAAAATATCGTCCAGGTATACCAACGTTGTATCACATTCCCGAGGCTGTGAAAAAAGAGAAAACGAATTTTCCCAGATATGAGACCTAGCTAGATCGATTTTTCGCCCCCGTAAATACCGATATTGCAACTTTCATCGAAATTGTTAGAGCCGATTTTGAGAACGTGAGTACAAATACAGAGTGGCAGGGACATCGACGCGAAAACTGAAACCATAGATTCAGTATATGATTCTGAACACCCCTGCGTTGAAATTTTTCGTCAGTTATTTTAAAAAAAACAGCTGTTCCATACATTTTGACCGCGTAGGTATTGCACTTTTCTATGAAACAGCTGATTTTTTTTTAAATAACCGACGAAACTTTTTCGTCGGACATGTACAGAATTCATGGTTTCAGTTTTCGCGTCGATGTCCCTGCCACCCTGTATATATACAAATATTGCTAGTTTAATAGTACCTATAGGATAGTATGTAGGTAGGTATATCTTTGATTTAGTTATGAAGTTTTAATAAAAATAAAAATTGAAATCACAAAAAATACGAATACTTTAACCTAAATACTTAATCGTTTCTATATACTGGTAGACTACAGTTAGCTAAAGCACTTTTTGCGGGTTCGTTTCGTACTACCTAGCCATTTGTATCGATTATTTTAAATGGACAATGGTATTTTTAACCGACTTCCAAAAAGGAGGAGGTTATATGTTCGTCGCGTATGTTTGTTTTTTTTTTTTTTTTTTATGTATGTCCACCGATTTCTCCGTCAGTTGTGGACCGATTTTGAAAATTCTTTTTTGGTTGAAAGGGTGTGCTCTCGAATTGGTCCCAAATAAATTTTATTAACTTTGGTTGGATAGTTTTTGAGTTAGCTACAAAATACGTATTTTTTTCCCACTTAGTATGTAGATGATATGATAAGTTTCTGTCACTGGTAGCAGGTAGTGGTATTCGAATGTGTGTGGGGTAGGTACCACAACTAAAAAGTGAAAAATAAAAACTTTTTACAAAAAAAAACAACCGACCTCCAAAAAAAAAAAACACTACAAAGTGAAAAATAACTTTAATTTCGGAAGTCGGTGGCAAAAAACGAAAATACAAAACCCAAGACACCGACTTCCGAAATTAAAGTTATTTTTCACTTTGTAGTGTTTTTTTTTTTTTTGGAGGTCGGTTGTTTTTTTTTGTAAAAAGTTTTTGTTTTGAGCAGAGTACTGATTTTATAATAATCTAAGTATTATAATAATATGAAGCGTTTACGGAAACAACTGCACGCTAGCTCGTGTGTCATATAATTATAATATGAAAACAATGGTTGCAGGATGTTTTGAAAATTATGAATGGTAAGCAAATTGTCAAAAAATAGCACAGAACCGGTGCCCTGAGACAGTGAAGCGGGGTTACGGCAGACCACGTCGGAGATGGCGGTTCGAGCTGGATAGGTTCCGTCAAAACTGGAAGGACGCGCGGGCTCGCGCAAGTTGGAAGGAGTGGAGGAAGGCCTTTGCCCAGGAGAGGGAAACAAAAGTTGTATCTTTATTTCCCTGATTTAGATAGTAACTTTTATCGGCGGAATAAAAAAATGTGGTTTAACCGCTTTACAAAAGCTGTCAAACCACATTTTTACACTCGTCACTATGTCCCACAAGCAAGATGGCCCGATGACCGTGTGAAGGCCGCAGGAATCCGCTGAATGCGCGAAGCACAGAATCGGTCAAAATGGCGGTGCTTGGAGGACGCCTATGTCCAGCAGTGGACGTCTTTTGGCTGAAATGATGATGAAGATGACTTCAAACCGTCATATTTTTATTCTATATGAAATTTAATCTTAATGAGATTGGCAATGAAACGTGAAATTAAGAGCTGAGCGTGATCGTGAATTCGTTTGATGCATTCGACGTAGAAGAATTACATTATTAAAAAAATACAATAGGTCTCTGTGACCAGCGCTCGGTGTGGCAACACGCCGTGTTCGGGTTCGCGACAAGTCAGTCGTCATCCTGAGGATGCCTTGTTAAGAGGTGTAACACGTGTCAATTTCTTACAGGGCTTTTTATGGCTCTTTAGGAATAGTTAAGCGGAACAGGTTACTAAATATAAGTACGTTTATTGTATTTTATAATGGGTTTTGCGGAAACCCATTATAAAATACAATACGCCTGAATCAATTAAATATTTTCATGTTACTCTTAGTTCACCACAAAAAATTCAACACAGAATTTAACGATTGATTATTTGCATGCATAAAGACATCATAGAACTTTTTCACGTCAATATTTTTTTCCACATCTGTAACGTTATTTTACCCGTTCAGCAGCGATACTTTACTCCGTCTGGAACGTTATTTTACCCCATCAGTGACGCTATTTTACCCCGTCAGTGACGTTATTTTACCCCGTCAGTAAAATTATTTTACCATGTCAATAATGTAATTAAGATAGTTAAACTTGAAAGCGGACCCTGGAGCATCGTAATAAGCGAAATAGTTAACTCTTTCAAATTTCCGTACAAGTTTTATACGGAGTTATGTTTTTGATCATGACTATATTGGACCAATAGTATTTTTTCTATTTCTCTTGTAGAATTGAGTTGAACAGGTACACAGGCAAACATTGTAAACTAGGTGACTAGGTCACATCAGCTATCGACAGATAGCCACTACAAAACTTTCTCAAATACATATTTAACACTTAACGGCATTATGCAATTCTGAATTCAAATACAAATCGATTGTTATCAAACAATCACATTTTGAATAAATAAAATACAAAAGGTTTAATACTTACGGACACCAATGCAGAGGGCGCCTTGGGCACGACTTCGGGCACCACCTGCTGCGTTTCAAAACTCTTCGCGATCGACGACATGGTTCTCGCAAACACCCTAAAATTGACCATAGTGCCGTCTGCTATTAACAAAACAATCGCGTATCTCAATATTCGCGCCATTTTTTAAAAAGGGACAATACAAACAAATACTTTTTTTTTTTAATTCGTTTTGGGGCGACGGACAATGCTTGCGTGCGGCGAGTGACTGGCCTCTGCAGCGAACCTACTGACTGGCTACTGGTTTATGGTTATATAAAGTGCTACTCTGACGGCAGGTTTCAATATAATGATGGCGGGTACAGATGAGGAAAGAAATGTTTGTTTCTTTGAGTTTTAATTGTATTTGGTAGAACTTATTCTGTATGTGTAAAGTAAGTAGATAGTTTCTGGGCCTCTCGGAAAATACTTTCCCACATGAATAAATACATTTTCCTTTCAAAGTCCTATTAATTTAAATTGCAATTAATAAAATAAGGGTTGATTTACTTAACTTTAACAATTAATAAATTGGTTATTTTGTTTAACTAAAATCACATATCTACCTAAATCAGAATAAATAAAATTAGTAAATGAACCTACTTTTCTGTGCTAACAAAATATTTAAAATCCCCAGAATTTACAAGGAAATAAGGTATGATGTATGAAACAATATTGCAATTTCTCAGAGATTGCACTTCTGTAACCAACAGTACCTACAATCCTCAGTTGACAAACATCAGGTAAAATTACTTTCAGTACAGTGTGGGAGTCAGTGTACCTCTCCACTGGAAGTCAACACCATTGTCATGTACTGTACAAAATAAATATAAACCAAACAAGTGGCGGCATCATCATTCACTGACATTACAATATTTAATAAAAACCATTGTATCTGGGTTATTTTTACTTTTTAAGCATTATTTTCAGTATTTTTTTTTGTGCTATTTGTGGTGTGCCTCTCCACTGGAAGTCAACACCATTGTCATGAACTGTACAAATATCAATTAAAAAAGTGGCAGCTCTCATCATTTACTGACTTTACAATATTTTGCTAAATCTATTGTATCTGGCTTGTTTTTATATTTCTATAAGAGCCATACGTCATGGCGACGTCGCCAGGTTTCTCTTTCAACTAAATGTATACAGCTAGGTATATAGTGGGTGGCTCACATGGCATCTACTTGGTTAAGCAGCCAACCACATATTTTGTTGGTGATGCGACCTGGCTGTGCTGCCACGGCATCTCGGTGAGGTATGGTTCTTATAAAAAGTGAATTTACAAGATAACTTGTTAAATATTGTTTTTTACTGTTTTTTTTTGCTTCAATTTCCCTTTTTTTGTCTTTATTTATTGTTCTCTATTTATTACCAGAATACCCAATTTTTTTATTTCACTTTAATGTCTTTTTATACGTTTTTAGTTGAATTTTTTGTCGTAGTTGGGTTTTAGTTTTTGTAACTTTTATTTTTTTTACATGATGGTTTACATAGGTTTATTTTACATCCTAGGAGGCTGTGGACAACAGCTTGTACAGTACAAAATTAATTGGTGGACCTTGTAAATTAATTTGTGTATAAAATGATTTTATTAAGTAATGAATATGTAGAATTGAAGATATTTTGTTCAGTCAGTGTTTCAGACTGACTGAACAAAATACGATGGTCTGACCTACCTATTTACTTTTTAATAAAGTAAATAAGTAAGTTCATACATAGGTTTCTGTATTATAAGACATCTAGGTGTGTTTGTGTCCTAAAAAATTTCATTAATAGGGATGTGAAAAAAATTCTGTATTATACTATGTTAGGTGCCTAACTGCCTAGATAGAATTGGCACAGCACAAGACATAATTGTGTTTTTGAAATATGTCATTTTATGAAATATGGTTAATTATTGTGGGCATTGTACTGGTACCTACCCACCTACATTTGGAAATTCTATTTTCAATTTTAGACACTTTATGATATTAGTAAATCCGCCCTTAAGACGACCCACTGACCCAAAGACATATTTTAAATTTTAATCTCTGATGAATGGCAGGACAATCTTGTTGGTTGGATGAGTTGTTCACAAAATTCTCAATTGATGCAGACCTACTAGGTATATTTTGTGAAAATTATTTCAATAAGTACTGCACTGACCAATATCTTAAAGTAGATACGTATTACGTAACGGAATAATTAAAGCTAAATGCATCAGTTTTGCCGGCGGCATGCAATCATTAACTTTTTGTCTTTATAGTTATTTTGTGTAATGTTAAAGTATGTACTTAAGTACCTAAATGGTTGATGTTAAACAAGTAAAAGTTGGTGCACATCTTACCTGGATATTTATATCAATAAAAAACAACGACTTAGAAAAAACGATCGAAAATAAACGTCGAACTTCGACAAATACGTACAATACAGCAAAGTGGTTAAGCCGGCAATAATAGACAAGACAAAAAATGACAAGTTTTATTTTATCATATGTCAGGATGATGGGCACATTGGGCACTGATAAGATAAAAGATAACTGATACTAGGAAATAACTAATGGAATTTACAATAATAAATAAGAATTTAAGAATAAAAAATTAACTCAAAAGCAGTTTGATTGGTTTTAATTGTGTTGAGATAAATATTACCTACTTGAAATCAAAATCGGACTACTCTGTAAAAATTAAAAACTCGTTTTTATATGTATACATTTTATTACTCAGGGTCATAAACACAAAAATAAAAGAGTTTAGTACATCGATCTAAAATTATAGTATTTTCACCACAGACATGATTTTCACAGCCACATAAAACTTTAAAAAAAATGTCTGTGAGTATTTTTTGGGTACCTACACTAGTAATAAACTAACCTGGCAATCATTTTGCAATGTCAATTGATGTCAATGTCAAATAACGTCATGGATGGATGAATGAAGCTTCCTAGCTTCTCTCTCTGGGTGCGTTCCGACTTACGCCGTAATCGATTTGAGCGTGCTAACACCCGTACCGTGTTAGCGTTATTGCGATAACGATGTCCCGTGAATCGTCATAGATGACGTCATGACATGCGCCATCTTGCGATAACACTGACCATGCCCTAAATTAATATCACCGTGGGCGCTGTCAAAAATGACAGTTGTGCTGTTTTGTTGTGAGTTGAATCTTATTTATAAACTAACGTGGCAATTTCGAAATTGTGCTTCTGGCTACAGTTGCCACCTAACCAAAGAAGAAGAAGAAATTTGTGGTGTATACTCAAAGAAATACTGTAATCCAACCATCTTGTGCAAATTTTGGGGTTATGTTATAAGTTTTGACAATGAACGACCACTGTGACTATGCGTTCGCACTGGCGAAACATCACAACAAAACATGTTGAAATCTCTAGTTCCTGTCAAAGATTGTATGGAAAATTGACAGAACATAGAGATTCCAACATGTTTCGTTGTAAATGTTTCGCCAGTGCGAACGCACAGTGAGCAGTGTGAGCACGTTCACGAGCGTTCCGAGTTGTTGACAGCTCTGTGCTGTCATAATCGTGATATGTAACCATAGAGTATAGTAATAGATTGGGAATAGAGAACCCACTCTGGATTTTTCCTGCAACCTTGAAACCTGTCATTTGAAGCGCCATCTGGTATCGTCCTCCTAAATTAATCTGCATGTATAGGTATATACCTATACATACCTCAATATACTGTCTATAGATGAATCATATAAAAGCAAAACCAGCAATATCCACATAATTTTGAAATTGACATTTCGATGGCGCGATAAATGAAGATATTGATACATTTATCGCGCCATCGAAATGTCAATTTCAAAATTATGTGGATATTGCTGGTTTTGCTTTTATACGATTCAGATATTCTATTTATATTTATAGGCTGTTTGTTCATGTGTACAAAGTACTTTACAAAATATACACTTGTTATTGATCTGTAGCAAATAATATTATTACAAAATTGGAAATAAAGACGGACATGCTACGGAACAGTAATATGTACATTTTGGAAAGTACTTGATAGACCTGGAATGAAATAAAAATCATACTTATTTGTGTTTATGTTTATTGAAATATATTTGTGCTGACAGTTTAATTTCATCATCCTCACCACGGTATTGGATTTTACCAGATAAAATCCGATTGATTGATCGGCACCAACTATAAACCAAGACATTTATTGTTGTGTTTTCAAAAACATTTTTCAATTCTTTCTTGTGGGTCTCACATGTGAAAGGATAATCTACAAATATATCCAAAAACATTTTAATTTTTTCTTTTAGCTTCGTTTTTGGCACATTCTTTTTCAAAATTTCCAGTGCAATATTTTGGATTTCTTTAAAAGCCTTTTCCGCCTCTTGAGTGGGATACAACAGACAATGTCCACCTTTATGATATTCTTTTGCCCTGATATATTCATTTGATCTTAATTGACTATCGCCATTTATTTCATTTTTGCAGTGTCTGCATGATTTTGAAACATTTTTCAAACATTTAGTCAGCACCCACCCACATACATAATTAGCCTGGCCAGCATCAGCAGTCTCGGTGTTTAAATTAATAAAAGGCACCACAATTTCATCATTTTCTTCATGCTGAAATGGTAGTGCCTCATTACTGGGAACATCAGAAGTTTTTTCTTTTGTATCTTCCAAAAAGAAGCTCAATGTTTGTAGACAGTCATTGTCATCATTTTCACAGTTAGCTTTTAGAGAATGGGGTGAGTTATAATTGTTTAAAAGAAGTGATTTATAGGCACCTTCAAAGCTAATAGTGTTAGGTGCCGTATTTCTCACCCCGAAACTTCTAATGTTCCCAAAGAAATTTTCCAGTGGGTCCTGGTTAAAGTTTCTAGTCAACATTGAATCAAATAAATATTTTTGGGATAATATTTTCCACAATTGTTGCATGCCCTCAATAGTTCGGATGAAATTTTTTATCGATGGTATGGAGCTTGTTTCAATTAATCTGATTTTGTTATCTTTTTCTTTTTTAATTTTAATAAATTTTACTGATTTTAAAACTTTTTTCGCATTTATCCATAATTCGTGGTGAGGTGAATTATTTCTTACACCACATTTGTACATATTTCCATGAATCATACTAAATGTGCTTGCATTTAAAGAATCAAATAAATTATTCATCATTTTAGTAAATTGTATTATTTGACGGCACTCATTTGGAACATCACCTCTACCTGTTAAATGTTCTGCAGCTACAGCAACACTATGACTAAAAATTTGGACTGCATCTTTTACTTTCATTTTTTTTATTTTTTCTGCATAAACATGTTCGTCAGTTAAATTGCGACATATTTTGAACTCCCCATAAAATTTATCTGCTTCATAAACTTTTTGGTAATATTCCCATTTAACTGTCTTTTCCACCTTTTCTTCAAAGTCGAAATATTTCATATTTTTGGATAATAAATTGTTCCTTACCCCTTTCAGTAAATGAGGGACATCAAATAATGGAATAATTTTAGATTTCCCTACTTCCATACTTTCATATCTCCATTCCCTTTTTTCTTTTATATATTTTTGTCGAGTATCTTCGACTATTTCATTTATTACACTCACATTTACAGTGCTTTGATCACATACTGTGCATAAAATATTAAGCCCTGTACCCTTTACATATTTGATGACCTTTAAAGTAAAGGCTTTTAAATGAACTTTGTTTAGTGAATTTGTAAAATAGTATGCCACAGGCTGCTTAAATTTTCTTTTAATTCCTTTGACCATGTAAACTAAAACATGGTCAGCAATTTTTTTATCATGCCAAGCAAATCCTTTTAATTTGTCTTTAGATCCATCATAATGGATTTGCGGCGATATTGACATCTCGTCAAAAATTAAGCAACAGAGGCGATCTTCTGGACTTAATTCTTTTACAGACTCCCTCATTTTTATAAATATTGACTTATTTAACCCTGACTCTATTTCAACTTTCGCCAGAAGCCTTTTTAATGATTTTACAGAGGGCAAAGTAAAATATTTATATAAAAGAGTATAACCCTTAGGACTTCTCTTGTACATAGAAAGAGACAAAACTTTATCCTTTAAAGTAAACCTCCGCCCACGCGCTCTCTTATGCGTTTGGGTGTACTGCATATTCGTAAAGATCTTTGCAGCTGTCGTCATATTTTTTGTAATTCGATTGAAATAATTTTTTTTACTTAATTTATCAGCACTGGCTAGTCTTGCTTTAAAACTTCCACACCTCTTACGTAATCGTATAATTTCAGTTTTCAAATATTTCATCTGTAATCTTGATATTTTTAATTTATTCTCCATATGCGATGACGCAGCTGAAGTAGATTTCAGCTTTTCTGAAAAAAATATTACATCGTAAATAAATTTATGGTAACTTACATCTTATATCTTTTACTTTGCACGGGTGCAATTTACATGTGAAGAGACGGTATTCTGTTCACGACACGTTGTACACAAGTTCTGACCGGCAACCTAGTAAACAGCACTAGATAGGCTTTCATAGTATTTCATTAGTATTATTAGATACTTCTTTTTATATGTATATTTTTACATAACATATAGCCTACATCCATCTGGAATAATGTACCTTTCAAATTGCGAAATAATTTTTCAAATAAAAGCTGTGGTTCCGGATATTACCCTCCACATATACACAAACTCACAAAATTCGCTCTTTCTCTTTATAATGTTAGTATATAGATATAAATTCACACTATAACCCAATCTTCCATTACTATTTTTGTTTTAAAATTAAAACATATTAATATGTAACTTAACATAACATCACGCCTGTATTCCCTGAAGGTTAGTATGTTATAGTGCATATTCAAAAAACAGCCTCAAAAATACGTTTAAGAACTTTTTTATGAAATATACAAGCAAGCATATCTATTATGAGTTTTGTATTTCTCTGTGTACACACATTTTTTTTTATAGCTTTTGAAAGAAACTACATTGGTACTCACTTTTGTTTCCTTTGAGTTTCGATTTCTGTCTTTGTTGTCTGCCATTGTTTCTGCAATAATTATGGTCTGCCGCTATAAAACCAGCAATGGGAGGCAGAGCTGAAACAAAATAAATAAAAATTAACTTTGTGTCAGTGATGTAAGCTGTAAACTTTATAAGTGTGAGTCACAATGAGGGTCATTAAGTAAATTATTAAACACTAACTTTCGCCCGCGGCTTCGCCCGTGTGGAGGTCGGAAATTATCCCACGGGAATGTATTACCGGAATGAAAAGTATCCTGTGTTAATCCAGGTTATACACTACCTGTGTGATAAATTTCATCTAAATCCGTTCAGCCGGTTTGGCGTGATTGAGTAACAGACATCCAAACATATAAACTTTCATATTTATAATATTACTAGCTGACCCCGGCAAACGTTGTTTTGCCAATTATTTGTTTGGGGTGGACAGCCCTTATCACTTAGGGGTATGAAAAATAGATAGTAGCCGATTCTCAGACCTACTGAATATGCATATAAAATTTGGTAAAAATCAGTAAAGCCGTTTCGGAGGAGTAAGGTAACTAACATTGTGACACGAGAATTTTATATATAAGATAAGTAGGACAATTCGAAAATGTAAGTAGCCAAGTATCTACGCACCAGTGACTATTTGCTTTGATGTAGAAGGCTGATTCCATATATGTTCAAGCATGGGAAGTTCAGTAGGTGTTGTAGGAGGTATATGAGCAGCTTGTGTTGGAAAGCCTGGAAACAGTAAAAACAAAGTATTTAATTTATTATTATAAGTTTATTTCGGACATTAAGTATAAATCCATAGATTTAATTATATAATAAATTACTTCAATAATTTTTAGGTGTGTAATATTAAGGCATAGCTGAATTATACTAGATGCGTCCCGCGGTTTCACCGTCATAGTCTCGATCCCGTGGGAAAATCAGGAAAAAACAGTAACCTATGTCATAGGTTACTGTTTTTTCCTGATTATCATAGCCCAGGTCATGGTCTACCCGTGTTCCAAATTTCATCCAAATCCGTTCAGCCGTTTTAGCGTGATTAAGTAACAAACATCCAAACATACAAACTTTCATATTTACAATATTACGAATTAGTAGGATAATTCGAAAATGTACGCACCAGTGACTATTTGCTTTGATGTAGAAGGCTGATTCCATATATGTTCAAGCGTGGCAAGTTCAGTAGGTGTTGTAGGAGGTATATGAGCAGCTTGTGTTGGAAAGCCTGGAAACAGTAAAAACAAAGTATTTAATTTATTATAAGTCTATTTCCGACATTAGGTAATAAATCCATAGATTTAATAAAATAACATCAATAATTTTTAGGTGTATTATGGTACTAGCTGCGCCTCGCGGTTTCACCCGCATAAGTCTCGATCCCGTGGAAATATCGGGATAAAAAGTTTCACGTGTCATATCATAACCCAGATCATGGTCTACTCATGTGCCAAATTTCATCCAAATCCGTTCAACCATAGTAGCGTGAAAGCATAACAAACAAATAAACAACCAAACTCACTTTCGCATTTATAATAGTAGTGTAAATAAATATAAACAAACATAATTCGAAATGTAGGTAGCCAAGCATGTACTTACAAGTGTATATTTGCTTGGATGTAGATGGCCGATTCCATATATGTTCAGGTGTGGCAAGTTCAGGAGCTATCATAGGAGGCACAGGAGCAGCTTGCGTAGAAAAGCCTGGAAATTGTAAAAAATAAATAAATTAATAATTATGTGAAAATTATGCGCACAAGTGCTACTGGTGATTATGAGTTCCAGGGTTCGATTCCCAAGTCTTCCAAAGTGTAATTGAGTTTTTCCATCAGGAATTTCCCAGTAGTAGCCAGTCTGGATTTGTGCTCGGTTGATGGCAATAGGCTCGGCCTCTATTACATAGGACTTAACATGTAAAATGTGGGTGTATTGGGTACACCCTGCCTAACCCTTCGGAGATTACAGTTTGTGATGTTATGTTACGTAAAATTATGGGTTTTAAGTATATGTCTTGTTAATGGCATGATATAAGGTCTTTCCAGTATATAATAGATAATCAATTAGACGTTACTTGGTGGATGAATGATGGTATAATAGTATAAATAAACAGCAAATCTTACCACGAAGGTGTAGAGTAGGAACAGCTAATGCATTTAAACGGTTATTGCGATTCTTAAACTGGTTGCCAAAATGTATGTCACAAATGACTTTCTTTCTGTAAACCTTGATGTCGTCTGCAGTCTCCAGTTTCCCACCAACAATATTAACCCAGGATTTGAATCCTTCAGGATTCTTTTCTGGGTGTGGAAATTGATGGAATGTAACGCCTGAAAAACAAATTAAAACACATTAAGTTTACGTGTTGATATTGACTAAGTTGCTATGATATTTAAAAAAAAGGGAGACAAGGCATCATTAGGAATGATATGAAAAGTCACTATTTATGTTGCTTAGGTCAGAGTGTTGTCTGAGTGGACAACCACCACTACTAACAAAGAAGTTACTATCTGGCTCTAACATCAACCATCAGATTAAAATTGACAAACTTCTACCGCTTGAGTGGGCTTTTGTCTACTTTCTATGTGAGTATTTTAGATTAATTTTGTTTTTTGCAGAACTTGTGCAGAATAAACAATTTTTCTTTCTTTCTTTTCTATTTGAAAGTGCGAGTTTGTATCCAACATGTTTGGATAGTCAGTCAAGATTTTTGAAGGAAATAATGTTTAATTGACCCAGACGAGGACACACAATATTAGCAATGAAACGGAAAATAAAAGAATAGTAGATTGTTATACAAGGAGCTAAAATAACCCATTCTAGCGAGGTCGTTTTATAGTAAATAGAAACAGAGTTATAATGGGTTTTAGCGCCGAAACTCTACTTTTCATTACGATTGCGAGAAAATTAAAACAAAAATTTACAATATTAGTTTATTTAATTTAAAAAAAATATGCAATTTGTTAAATCTGAATTTTTAAGGAAACTTTTTATCCCGTTGTGTGGTAGTAAAAAGCTAGTTTTACATAAGAATAAAGACTTTTTCGTTTTTGTAGCCTCGTTGGTTACAGACAAAAATTACTTTTCCCCTAGAGCAAGATGTGCCATTTTTTCCCCGCTTTGGTACTCTACAATGACAGACTTTCTGATCAAGAGGAGTGAAAAATATATTTTAGTGTGCCCTAAGTTTGCGCCACATAGACCCAGTTTATCAAAAATGCCAGGCCACTAGTGTCTGACGCTAGTTTCCAACCGAAGATGTGAAGTGTTTGTAAATCGATAATGCGATGTTTTTCGAAAGCTTGTCTTTTTTATTGAATATAATAATAATTATCAGTGTATCTTAGCAGCAAGATTTATGGTGGGAAGGAAATAGATGCTCTCGATGAAAGATAACTCAAAAGTTAAGTAGGTACTTTCTCCCAACTAGAAATAGTGACACAATTTAAACTTACTGACTAGCCAAATCAAATCACAGCATGTTAACATGAGCGATGAAGTGAAACTTGAAGCTATTAATATGTAGGTAGAACTTGATGACGAAAAAACTTACCCGGGTTGTATGAACATCCCAATTCGCACCGCCTTGGCATGATGTTAACCACACACATAAGCGTCTATAATCGCAAATAACACAATAATAGCATCTATATCGCAAATAACACAAAAATACAGCGTCTTTATCGCAAATAATACTAAATAATAGCGTCTTTTCGCAAGTTAGGTGAACACATGAAACGGAGGAGCAGAGTTCAACTCACGCACTAATTCACTGCACCGCGGATGACTAAAAACTCAAATCAACGCAAGTCAACAGCTTAATTTGAATAGAAAATATACAAAATGAACGAAAACTACAAAACAGCGCACACGCAAATTGTAGGTAGTCGCCATATTGTCTTATTCAAATTTCTCTTGCAATTGATGTTACATCAATATTGCCATACGAAAAAATGAATAAGAACAAAATGAAAAAACACTGATAATTTATTATTTATTTGACTACTTGTTGATACTCACCATCATATTTATAACGAATTAAAATATTTTCTTCTAAAACTAATTAAATATTCCCATTAATTTAATGTTTTTTGTTTGAAATATTTTTTATGACGAAAGAGCCATCTATGGCAAATTAAACGTACTAAATATTTTGCGCAGATGATTACAGATGGCGCTTTTCTACAAAATTTTACTGTTATCTTGTCTAGTATGGTAGTGTCCCACCCCTGTATGTAACTAGGAACGCGAAGTATCGATGTGAGCGCTGTGAGCGATTAAGGCCTAACTCGGAATGCGGCCTCTGTGTATTTATTTCTTGGCGAATATTGTTATTGTAAAAGTGCTTTTATTTTCAACCTGAAAGTGTCATAATCTGGTCATTAAAATGCCGTAATCTGTGTAAAATGCTACTCGGTGACATCGAACTAACCAAACGCTTACTGGTTATTGCTGTCGTTCTTGGCATTATTTTGGTTTTGAAGGAATACGTATTTGTTTATCCAATATGACTCAACATAAAGTAGCTTATTTTTATAATGCGGACGTGGGGAACTTCCACTACGGACCCGGGCACCCGATGAAACCGCACAGACTGTCGGTGACGCACAGTTTGGTGCTCAACTATGGACTCCACAAAAAAATGCAAATATACAAACCGTACCGAGCGAGCGCTCATGACATGTGTCGTTTCCACAGTGAGGACTACATAGAATTCTTGCAAAATGTGACACCACAAAACATTCAAAGTAAGTAAACAATAATAAAAGTTTGTTTGCAACCATTAAACATCTATCCCATCTCATATATCCCATCTCTCAGATCATCATGACCAGGATATACACATAGATGAGCAAACACTCTTTAGATATCTTCATGGCATTGTCATCATCAGCCTAAAATGTGTATAAAAAGTTTGCATCAATCTTTTAATAATAAGGCAGAGTTGCGGAGCTAGTGCCCTTTCCAAGTACTTATAGTACTTTTACCACATTATATTAAGTCGGGGGAGACCTATGTCCAGCAGTGGAAGTCTTTCAGCAGAAATGATGATGATATTAATTAAGTAAATTTTCTACAACATGTAAAGTTAGCAACAGCGCTACAACAAATCGTAAATTAAAATTTACATATTCATTTATTTATTAACTTGCTAATGAGACGCAGTGTATCACAGTTTTTAAAAATGACTGTATACTTAGGTACACATGGCTACACATCAAGCTATACATTTCTAGTTTATGCTGATCTCGTGTAGGATTTCCATACAATGCGAGGTCAGCTTATACTGGAAATGTATAGCTTGATACGCAGCCGTGTGTACACTATAAAAAAATTCAATGAAGAAAAATAAGAAATATTAAGTCTGCCAAAAGCTGCATTACCAAAGTTAAACCCTCCATAAAGTTGGGTTACTGAAATAGTTCTAACTGTATTCATGACCCTATTAGGACTTAGGATACAAGTTGTTTAAACACTCCAAATGAACTAAAAAAGTTTTAAATTCACTGACTGACAAAACTGCTCAGCTGAAACTGCTGTGTCTAGAAGTATGAAATATTGCTCATGAGATCTGAGAAAATTAGTAATTAGGAATAGTTTTTGCAAAGTCATCTCCTAAAGGGGTTCAAAGTTTGTCAGTTTAGCTGATGAGAAATTGCATCAGGTATATGACTTGTATCTAAAGAAAGAAAGAAAGAAAGAAAGAATAAAGTTTATTTGGACACAGTTCATGAAACACAAAATACAGATAACAAAATAAAAGGTGAAAAAACTGTTTTATTTTTATTTTATTTGTTCGGGAAAATAATCTCATCTGTTTTAACAACAATAGTGTGTGCCTCACGGCTGCAACAAAAAGGTTGATTTCAGCATTAATGCCAGACAGATGCTGACGCTGGTTTTCTAATTAACCTTTAGGGACAAGTGACGGGAAGTACAAACAGCTTCAACATACTTAATACATATTTTTAATACTTATAAATAAATAAATAAACTAGTAATTTCCAACAAATACTTATAATTACAAAACAACAAGAAACTGTCTCAGTGGCAAAACCTGTTCTTTGCGATTATATTGATTCATGCACTGTGCACTCACAAAGTGCTACAGACTGTCGAGCGCGACGGACAGATACACCGACAGTTATTTAGTTAGACGAAAAGAGAAAAAATACTGTGGGTGGTTTGGATAAATATCTGTATCTAATATATACCTAATAAAAGTTATTTTTATTTCAGGTTATTCCAAAGATTTGCTCCACTACAATGTTGGTGATGACTGTCCTGTGTTCGAGGGGCTGTTTGACTTCTGTTCAATGTATACGGGAGCTTCCCTGGAGGGGGCTATGAAGCTCAACAATAATGCATGTGATATTGCCATCAACTGGTCCGGTGGGCTGCATCATGCTAAGAAGTTTGAACCTTCAGGTATGCTTTAAGGAGAGAGAGAGATTTTTCAATTTTATTTTTTCATTTTTTGGCTTTTCTAGTTCTCTTAAAAAACTCAAACTTAAAGCAATCATTTCAAATAAACCAATTACAGGTACTTTTGAATTGTCAAGGGGTCGGTCGGTCAGAAAAATGAAGCTAGTTGCCCATTCCAAAGCGTAGTAGGTACCTATGGAGAAGAACGGACAAGAAACTCCACGGACACTCTTTTAAATCAAATATTGTTACAAAATATTGGTTACATTATTCGTGTTGAAATTATACATGTGAGAACAATTTAGAAAGACGTGCACGTTAAAAACGTCCGTGATAAAAATATAAAACAAAAACAATTTAAATAAATAAAAATAAACCATGGCAGCTAAGAGATGACCAGTCCCTACTGACGGCGCCCGTTCACGAACATGACGCGTGGATCAGCACCATTTAGCTCAACCATTTTGAGTTATCATAGTTGGTCCAAAAGAGTTGTTTGGTCCTTATACAAAACTACGTTGATTGACACAGGCGCGGTCCGAGGGGGGGGGGTCCTGGGGGTCATGACCCCCCCAAAATCTTTCACGCTGTCGGCAGCCTTAATGAACTTTTAAAACTGTACTACAGCCACGGGTTACATTTTCAGGCTCGCTTCCCTCGCTCAGCACCCGCCTTCTACATTCTCTTAATTCTTGATCTTTTCTTCATAAGTCGACATAACAACTAATTCCTCGTTCTTTTTGAATACCTAATCAAAAGAAAATCTAACCTATCCGAGTGTGTGCAAAATTTTCGAGCTCACTTCGCTCGCTCTTGCATTCTGCATTTAGTTCAAAAGTTCTTAGAATTGAAAATATCTAACATAACCTAACCTATCCAAGGCTGGTTGTATCAAAAAGTGCTGCTACTGCGACTAATTTGCCCGCAACTACAGCCCGCCCCCCCGCATGTAAAATCTGCGTCCCTGAATAGCATGAGTAATGTGAAGCTGGAGATATTATTATATGCACAAAAATATTCCTCGGCACCCATGGGGACCCCCCCAAAATCTTCGGCTGCGACCGCGCCTGGATTGACATCATAAAAATATACCTAGTAGTTTTCTAGCTGACTGTACCATTTTTACAAAATCTCTAGTCTAAATCCAGTGAGCAATAACTGAAAAAATTTAAGATAGACTCCAAAGAATATTTCCCTGTAGCAACAACGGTTCAAGTCCTATCCTGTCCTAACATACTGTCTTAAAAAATCCAACCTGTATAAACAGTTTGAGTTGAAATCACAATGGTGAAACTTGCACGGTTAAATATATTTTTTATTCCAATAAAATCAACTCCTTTTCATACATACAAATGGGCTACAAATAGTTGAGAAGTACGTACTACATCAGAAAAAAAAACAGTGGCACTCCGGGAGTGCAGACAGAAGTGAAAACTTGTACAAGATCGCCTTGGTGGAAGAAAAATACTTGTATAGAGCATTGATCCGTAACTTTATCTAAATAAAGAGCACAATCGCGTTAAGAAAAAAAAAAAAAAAATAACTAAACCTTTAAAGTAAAAATACTTGCATAGAACATTGATCCTTAACGAAATATAAATAAACTCAAACTCAAAGCATTTATTTCAAATAAACCAATTACAGGTACTTTTGAATTGTCAAGGGGTCGGTCAGTCAGAAAAATGAAGCTAGTTGCCCATTCCAAAGCGTAGTATAAAGAGCACAATCGCGTTTACAAAAATGAGTTGTCGGTAACGGTGTCGCGAATTCAATTCTTTTTCCCATCTCAAAAATGCCTAACGCGCCTAAAGAAGTTTTCACTTCAAAAACACAAAAATCAACTTGTACTTATCATCAATTCAGTTTGCTTTAGGCTTCAAATCCATAATTCTATATTTTTATTTACAGGTTTCTGTTACGTAAATGACATAGTCATAGCTATTTTAGAGCTCCTAAAATACCATCCCCGGGTATTGTACATAGACATTGATGTCCATCATGGAGACGGTGTTCAAGAAGCATTCTACCTGACCGACAGGGTGATGACCGTCAGTTTCCATAAGTATGGGAACTACTTCTTCCCAGGAACTGGTGATATGTATGAGATTGGAGCTGAAAGTGGGAGGTATTACTCGGTCAATGTGCCGCTGAAAGAGGGTATTGATGATCAGAGTTATGTACAGGTAAATAATATAATCTTTGAATCACCATTTTTTCTTGGTATCTTATGAATTTCCACTGCTTGATTTGGTCCTGCCAGTTACTGCTACAGCAGACCTAGGTGTTATCCTAATCATTACTCTTGGTTGGTTTGATGGATTCAGTAAATTATCTTAAAATAGTTTTTATCTACACCCATGCCAACATTAAAACAACCAGTGTCATAGTAACCATTATATCATCCAAATGAGTGTTATAATGTTGTACTAAATTTCATTATGCAACTCCTTTGCTTTTTCGATGCCTTCCTTACTCATCAAACAGCCACATTCTCACTACTCAATTCGTGGTATCTTTACGGAATATAAATATTCCGAGTACATCAGGATCTGCCAACATTCAACAAGGTGCAAATATTCAAGTGCATTTCAATAATTGTATGATACAAAATGTAAATAATTAATTATTACAGTGAATAATTCTATTATCACCTACACATAGTTTGCTTGTATTAGATACTCAGCAATTAAACTTTCCATGAATTTACATAGAGTTCTTACAATACTGTTCAACACCCTATGGCAGGGGTGGCGAACCAATGGTACGCGTGCCATTGGTGGTAATGGTCAATTCCTTGTGTTAAATTGCAATTACACATAACTTCTGACGTTTCATAAGCACCCATGTAGGATTATGTGAAATAAAATAATTTGAATTTCAGGTGTTCAAACCCGTAATCTCCAACGTGATGGAGTTCTACCGTCCGACGGCGATAGTGCTACAGTGCGGCGCCGACTCGCTAGCGGGGGACAGACTGGGCTGCTTCTCACTGTCCACGCGGGGGCACGGCGAGTGCGTGAAGTTCGTCAAGAACTTGAATGTGCCCACTTTAGTTGTTGGTGGGGGAGGGTGAGTTGGAATGAAGTTTTTTTTTTGAAGTGAAAACTTCTTTAGGCGCGTTGGATATTTTTGAGATGGGAAAAAACAATTGAACTCGCGACACCGTTACCGACACCTCATTTTTGTAAACGCGATTGTGCTCTTTATTTATATTTCGTTACGGATCAATGTTCTATGCTAGTATTTTTACTTTAAAGGTTTTGGAAGTATTTTTTATTTTTGTAGACGCGATTGTGCTCTTTATTTAGATAAGGTTACGAACCAGTGTTCTATAAAAGTATTTTTCTTCCACCAAGGTGACTTGTTCAAGTTTTCACTTCTGGCGGCACTCCCGGAGTGCCACTGTTTCTTTTTTGTTGTTTTTGGGGATTGATATACAGGAAGATACAAATATTCGTATTTATGTACTATCGAAGAAACGCATATCTGTACACTGTAAGGACTATTCTTGCTTGCAGCGCTCGACTGCTATTCTAAAGCTTACCTACGAAAAAAAAGGTCGTGTGCACGGGATTTTGTTTTAAAATTGGTTAGAAATGCTTTACCCTGATGCTACATCCCTAAACGAAAAATTGTATCTTCCTGCATAAATAGGTACTTGTCATTTTTATTTTTATTATGCATTACTTATTTATTTTTTTCTGAATGGAAAATATTCCGTCTCTCTTGTAAGAGATTAACACCTAAAATTGGCTTGGTAGATCTTTAAATAGTAGAGAAGTACCAAAGAGGACTTACATGGATTCTAAATTATGCCAAGATATCCTTTTTTCAATAATAATCTCAAATAATCTCAAAAACCCAATTACCAACTAATATTGTTTTGCTGTTGTTACTTTATTTCTTACTGATATCCGCATACGTCTCGATCCCGTGGACATTTCGGGATAAAAAGTATCCTTTGTCGTAATCATAACCAAGGTCATCCATCTGCCAAATTTCATCCAAATCCGTTCAGCAGTTTTAGCGTGAAAGCGTAAAAAACAAATAAACTCACTTTCGCATTTATAATATTAGTTTGTATTTGTTATATTTCAGCTACACACTAAGAAACGTGGCGCGGTGTTGGACCTTCGAAACTTCATTGCTAGTAGACGAGAACATTTCAAATGAACTGCCCTACACCGAGTATTTGGAGTTCTTCGCGCCAGATTTCCAATTGCACCCAGAAATCAACAGGTACACACTTAATATTATATTATAACTAGCTTTTGCCCGCAGTTTCGCCCGTGTGGATGTCGAAAAATATCCCACGGGAACGTACTACCGAGATTTCATACTTAATAACAGAGGAAAACGTCATTGACTCCTACCGCTGCGCCCGCGTTGCTCCGCGTAATTTTGAAACTGTGATATCTTTTAAACTATTTATTTAAATTATATGATGACAAGGCATATTTTAAACTAAATTAAATGCCCAATTTAAATAACATATTTTTTTGGATAAGGATTAATACTAAACCGGTCCTTCCAAGTCGATTGAGAGCGTCCGGTTTGTACCAAGTGCAAAGGGCAACTGATAGAAATCCGACGACTGACGAAACACGAGGTTTGCCGAGGTACAGTAAAAACATAGTTCGTCTGTAGTTTGTATCTACATTGATTTGGTTCACAGTGCTGTGAACGTTGTAACATAACACCTTTGTCTCCCTGGTGACCCAAATGTCAACAACAGCAAGAGGGAAAAACTCGACCATAATCTGAACACAACCAACAAAACACAGAATTCTTGATGGGGGAAAAGAGCATTTGCAGTGTTTATCTGTTTTATTATTTTAGGCTAGACAAGTCGAGCTTGCTCTCTGGGGATGCAACCTGACAAGTTGTGGAACATTTTCGAATACAAGGCATATCGTATTCAAAATTCAAAAGTCATTTATTCGAATTAGGCTGAGAATCAGCACTTTTCGAACGTCAAAATTACATAAGACAGTCCCCAAAACGCCCACCCTTCACCACTTCCTAGTGCCTTTTGCTGGGTATGGTCTTGGTATACATAGTTCTAGACCTCTAACAAACTGTTTGTATGTAATGTTTCAGTTCAAACAACGCAAATAGCAAGCAGTACTTGGAAGCGATCTCAAAGCATGTGTACGACAACCTCAAGATGTGCCAGCATTCGCCTGCGGTGCAGATGACGCATGTGCCAGGTAAACTATTTACAATAATAACGTAAAGATGGTAGGGATAGCCTTGTTACTGCAGTGAGATGTCATTGGCTAGTAACGAAAACTTTACGCCCACTGTACACATGGGCCAAGGTGCTGGGCCAGCATGTTGGGCCAAAAAATCAGATCCCCAACCGTCGCTGTTTACACATTGGCGTACGCTGTTTACACATCCTTTGATGTGTGCTCGAAAAACCGACACTATTTGGGCTGCGTTCCGAGTTACGCTGTAATCGATTTGAGCGTGCTAACATCTGTACCGAATTAGCGTGAGCACGAAAACGATGTGCCGTGAATCGTCATAGATGACGTCATAACATGTGCCATCTTGCGATAATGCCGACCATGCCCTAAAATTAATATCACCGTGAGCGCTGTCAAAAATGACAGTTGTACTGTTTTGTTTTGAGTTGCATCATATCTTTAAACTAATGTGGCATTTTTGAAATTGTGCTTCTGGCTACAGTCGCCAATTTGTGGTTTATACTCAAAAAATACTGTAATCCAACCATCTTGTGGAAGGTTTGGGGTTATGTTATAAGTTTTGCCGTTGAGCGAGCAGTGTGAGCGTGTCCACGAGTGTTCCGAATTGTTGACAGCTCTGAGCTGTCACAATCGTGATATCTAAATCGGTACGCAAAGTATCGATGTGAGCGCTATGAGCGATTCGCACACTGCACCGCATTACGCAGCGTGGTGCGGGGCGGCCATAGCAAAATGAACGCGCGTGGATGCATTTTCTGTGTGTTGGACTGTGCGTGTTTTCTATACAAACGGATATACTCACAAGCAACGCATTCACGCGCTACGCTGCGTGGTGCGTGACAGTGTGTTAATCGCCTAAGACGTAACTCTGAATGCGGCCTTGGTTGGCCGGCCAGTGCTGGTCGCCAACTACCAACACACGTCAAGTACATCCTACACGTTGGCCTAATAAAAAATAAAAAAAATAAAATTCATTTAATTCAGACAATTTTTGTCCATATTTTGTTAGTACCTCTTTCTTACATTCTCTTAAAATTATGTTAGTAATGACTGAAAGTAATGAGCTGGCTCAGCTCCTTGGCCCACTGTGTACAGCGGCCTTTAAAGATATTATTTTAACAATGCCTTTGTGGAACATGATGATACTACTGCTGCTGATGATATTTCATCATTCAGCCGAAAAACGACCTCTGCTGGACATAGGCGTTTCCCAAGCATACCCAAAACGGCTGGTCTTGTACCTTCCGAATCCATAAAAACGCAGTTCCCCAAAAAACTGCACATGGAACTGTAGATTGAGTTGACATCAAACCAGCCTGTTGACTGCTGCAAAAAAACTTGAAATGCTAATCTGTCAATATTTTATTGTTCACAGGTGACTTCTTCCCCGAAGAATACAGAATCAAAGATGAACCGGACCCAGACGTGAGAATCAGTCAAGAGGAAGCAGACAAAATAGTGGAACCGAAGAATGAATTCTATGAGGACGAGAAAGACAATGACAAGGAACCACCAGCCGAGAACAAGGACCCATAGCATACGAATGGCCTGACTGACCCCCTGGCCATTTGACACGAAAAGGGTTACAGAAGATATAGGAAAAAGTTTCTGTGAGTGAGTGCAAGAATTACTGTTGATTTTTTTACGTTTTGAAAGTGAGTGATTATATTGTGGTGGTTTTTTATGTTTCAAGCTGTTTTTTGCTTGTCAGTACTTGTTTGATGGTTTAACCCTTCTCATACGGCTGTGGATGTATCCGGTTTGATGAATTTTACCATTGCTGATCTCAACTTCAAAATGTTTTTTTTTTTGCAATTTACAATGGAGTAAAGGTCTTTATTATTTCAATTAATTGATTAAAATATCATAGGAAATTTCACGAAATTGAATGAAAAATATTACTTTCCCCTTTTGGGCTCTGCCACAGTTGGGTAAAAGGTTTGTTGCCGTTAGAGAAGGGTTGATGGTTTTATTTTCATTACAATTAAATCTGAATGATTTATAGGAATAAATTAAGTAATCATAAATATTGATAATTTGCATGCAAACATGCTAGACAGAAATTAAGTTTATTTTTTAAAGTTTTGATTCGGCTGAAGGTTGTACAATAAAATCATTATTTATTTATTATTTGTGAATGTATGATTTAAGATGGATCCGGAAAGGTAGCCCGCGAAATTTAAATTTTCTTACGTTTTTTTGCAATTTGCATGTCAGTGTCAGGTTGGTATCTTGATCAAAGTATGATTTGCGACTCTAATAAATATGTATTTGTTCTCAAATTTCATGAAAAAGTAATTCAATCGAAAAATCTAACTTGTCTTAACTTGATGTCTTAATGATTCTAATTCTGTAAACACATATTTGCTATAGTCGCGAATAATATTTTGATCAAGATGCAACCTGACACTGACCTGCAAATTGCAAAAAAACGTAAGAAATTTTTAATTACATGGGCTACATTTGCGGATCCACGTTTAATCGTGTAGTTTAGGACTGTGTTTCCAATTGCAACTTACTGTTCACTAGTGTATAGTTATGTTCTTGCTATGCAGTTAAAACGTGCAATAAAATATTACTTACTTGCTAAGCAGTTGGCACTGGCAAGTAGCGCTCACCAGGCGCGACATGGCATGATAAAGAGTTTCGTAAGCGGAAATGATTTTGAATCGTATTTTCATACCCTTAGTACTCACATTACGTTGATAAGTATCGTCACAAGGGCGCCGTGCATGCCGCGGGAAACTTCGACATGCAGGGTAATACAAATGTTAATCTTTTGCCGTGCCGTCGTGTCGCTTATCGAGTATTAATCATACAAGTGCAAAATATGATAAATCTTAGTTACGATACTTGACCTTGCAGGACAGGGAATAATACCGTACTCCTAATATTAATTGGAACGTCCAAAAACACTTATAGGTGGACATTCTGTGGTCTTTTGTGCGCTGCTCTGCAAGGAAAACACACAAGCGTCTTTACTCCTTTTTTTGCTTTTTAAATCTTGGATGCGTTTACGTTCAAAGAAGAACATAGCCTTTCCTTTATACTGAAGTTAATTTTAGTCAATAAATTCAAATGACTCCCAGTTTTTGAAAAGAAAATCGGACATATTGTTGGAAAAAAAATTGTTCTTTTTCTAAACTAGGGGAAATACTTATTACCGCCATTTTTAATTACGTATGTAGTTCTGTGCTGGTAACATGTTGTGCTAAACGTCGAAGTTCGTGGCTCGCTTCGCGGTCATAAACCGTGGCGTGGGAGCGAGACACGAGACTCAGTTTTTAGAGAAAACGACCATGCGTGACTGTTCTTAATATTCACCATCCTACTCGCACGTTTTATAAAGCCGCGACTACCGCGAGAATTGGCTTTTAGTACCTATAGCCTCTTTTGTAGAATTCAAGTTGATTTTTAGATATTTTACTTGCACCACGCCAGCACGTTTGTGCTACTTTTGTAGTGTGGGATATGAACGTATTTATAAAAATGTATTCATACAAGCATTTCTTTCCGTCGTCTTCCTCATCAAAGATTCTAGCATATGTGACGAATTATTCCTCGTAGATACACTTTTGAAAAATTCTCGCTTCTGTTCCTTATGAAAAGATTTAATGTAAATTTAATTTAAATATAAGGACTCATTATAAATAGGTAGGTAATGGGATCATAGACAATAGACCATTTTTGTTTTTTTTTTTATTATCGTAAGGCCCGCTTACGCGACAATGATAAGTAAAAAAAAAGAAAATACGTTTATTTGCGGTAATTAAGATGCAAAGAACGCGGGTTTATCATGAGTATCATTTTCATGGTTTACGAGGGTGCTAAAGCCGATAGTCAAAATGAAAGTCCAAGATGGTGGCAGCAATTTTTTTCTTGATTTTCATCATGGGTGTATAATAATTTATTGGGGTATCTAGGTTTATAATCATCCCTCATCATCATTTTTATTTAGTGTATAACTGTACCTAAAAGTGTATCTAAGAAGCCTATCTGTTCAGAGTTTTAAAAAGTATATGTATAAGGAAAACAAGCGAATAATTTTCAAAGTGCATCCACGAGGAATAATTCCATGTGACTAGCAGATGTAAGTTAAGTTGCTTATAAGTTCAAGATTTTGGTGCCTACCATGTAGGATAGTTAAAATTATGTTTTGTAAACGTAATCAGAAAATTGAGTCAGTGAAATCATTCCTATATATTTATGGTAGGTGGGTAGGTAATGATTGGTGTTGCCTTATTTATTAATAATTCCTGTTTGTTCGAAATCTTTTTCAACAGTGATACGTTTTTCTATTGCCCAAATAAACAGCGAGATACACCAATCTATAGTAATATTAATAGCTTTTAAGTAGGTATGTGTTACAATAATTTTATACAAAACAGGTCAGAATGCGTAGCATGACAATCATAGAAACGGGTTTTGTCGACGGAAGAATAGACAAAATGACAGATTGTGATTGTTTATCTGTCATTTTGTCTATTCTTCCGTCGACAAAACCCGTTTCTAATGTGGTCATGCTAGGCGTGCAAGTTCGAAAGAAATTATTATGACGTTTTAGGTTTTATAATTAATTATCTTGTCTTATTGTTTCGGCATTGTTTCGTAAGTTGTAAATATTGTAAAAATGCCTAATAAAATAATTTTATTATTTCAAATCATTATTTTGTGTTTCCTTTTTGATGGGTTCTCGGTCAGCAGTATGGGATCAACAAATTAAACTAATTTAATGTAAAAAATTATATATTTAAAACTAATTAATTAATTACAATAAATACATTTTAGAGTGAAAATTCTAATAACTACCAAGCTTCAAATCCAAATTATTTTCATTTATGTATTTGTGTACTTCGGCCATCTCCTCTGAAAAGTCAACTGTGAACATTTGAAGCTTTTCGCACATTTGTATTATTCTTTTTACCACATCCTTTGATACCTCCAACGTACAATCCAACCACAAATAGTTTACATTTCTCAAATGTCCTTTCTCTAATAAATGCAATAATGTTTCATCTATGTTAGTCTTTGTTTGATATTTCAAAACTAGTCTTTGCAAATTATCTGTACACTCTACGAAAAAAGTCAACATGTGATCTATAGAAAAATTTTCATTACCTATTGTTAGATTCCTGAGTTCTGAGAATATTTTATCTGGGCGCCGAAAAAACCTGGGTATTACCAACCATTTTGACTGAGTCATTAAACAGAGTGTAACCAAGTTTGGACAACACCTTCCTAGCGACAGAACTGCGTCCAAAGTTAGCGAGTGGTCAATCTCCCACAGAGAGAAGTGTGTGAGGTAACTGCCTTTGACCGTTAAAAGCTGCTGCATTGAATCCGAGTAGGAAAAGAAGGAAAGATCCAGCCTATTCAATCTCAACTCGCTCATCGAAATCTGTTCTAAAATTGCGTCTTTATTATGTTCCGATAAATGCGTTACCGACAGTTCTCTGAGGAATGGACATATTTTGATTAATTTCCTAATACCATCAGCTGAGGCGAAATGACAATTCATTTTTCTGAGACTCAAGGGCCCTATGTCCATAGCGCTACCGATTAACGTGGAGCCGATGTCGCAGGACTCGATGCGGAGCTCCTCCAAGTATGGCAGCTCGCTGATCAACATGATGATGCCGGCTTGAGAGACGCACCGCCCGATACGATTCGCCCGTTCGTTCCTCGGGGGATCCATTGCCAAAATCCTTAACTGTTTTAAATTCGTGATAAAACAAAGACCTGCATCAGAGACGTTCCTAATTAAAACTGAGGCATTAAAAAGGGATTTGCAGATGTCTACTCTAGAGACAATGTTAAGTTCTTCGAGTAAGGGACAACTGTCGCCGATGACCTCGAGAATCTCGTCAGTGCAAATGAACTTGAGATCGAGAACGACTAAGCGGCTGAAGGTGGAGAGTGTCGCTATCCAGAAGCGCTGAGTTATGCCGTTATCGAGGTCGCATTTGCGGAAGACTGTCATGTTGGGGTGCGTCAGTACTTGCAGCTGAATGCGAGGGTCGCCGCGATACTGGCAGCATGTTCTTTCTGAACAGAGGACATCGAATAACCTGAAACATGTAACAACAAGTTAATATTTTAATTTATCTGTGACTTCTGAATGCCAAAGTAATTAAATTAACCTTGACATTCAGAATGTTTTAAGTGATATAACTAGATTTAGTCTAAATCTGTCTCCTGCTTATATTCTTGTTTTATTTTCATCATTAGCATGATAACTTGATTTTGAGTAGGTAAATAAAAAGTCTGTTGGATGCATCGGGACAGATGGGCCAGAGTAGTCATGCAGTGGGAGCCAGAAGACGGGCGTCGTCTCCGAGGGAGGCCGAGGAAATGCTGGCGTGATGTCTTAAGAGGCGTTTATGGGAGATTGGTCGGAGAAGGCAACACACAGGGAAGAGTGAAAAGCTGTGGTTGAAAAAAGGAAAATGATGACATAAATCCTTCAGCAATCCTGCAGATTATTTGTTGGAATATTATTTAGCAGATGATCATTTATGATAGTGATTAGAATGCTTGAGAATGTACTTGGATGTTGTCTTAATTAAGGAAAATAGTAGACAAAATACAGAACGAGTTCGTTTTTCTGACGAAGTTAATTATCTC
The DNA here is from genome assembly GCA_963680765.1 of Agrochola lychnidis. Classification (NCBI taxonomy): domain Eukaryota; kingdom Metazoa; phylum Arthropoda; class Insecta; order Lepidoptera; family Noctuidae; genus Agrochola; species Agrochola lychnidis. The sequence continues at coordinate 5,692,116 of OY796868.1, read as the reverse complement.
CTTAACCAGACACAACATTAAATTAAAACAGCAATAATTTTGCATATAAAAATAGAATGAAGCAAAAGAAAAACGAGCGAGCATTACAGTAGTTGCATATAATGTGTAACATCTTACAGCTCACTTAGGTGAAAAGGTCGAAGGTCGGTCAAGGTCGTTTCTGGCGGCCAACTCTAGTGCCGCGCGCGCTCATTGGTCAAATCAAATAGCACGCGCTTCCTCAACTTCCTGTGACACTCTTCCGTCCCTTTTCACGAAATAACTTCCACATATTTGATTATTTAGATTTGGATTTTGATTGTAGGAAAGTGAGAAGAAAGATGTTACAATTCAAAAATCACATTCTATGACTCGCCATCTATTTAAAAAAAACCGGCCAATTGCGTGTTGGACTACGCACATGTTCTCCCATACATTCCAACTGCAAAATGTAAGTTTGTATGCACAATATTGAGAGATTTACCATGTTATTTTAAGATTATCAAGTTCTTATAGGTTTCCTGTAATCTATGAGTAAAGAACCATTCTATGTACTTTTTTGGAGGTAATGGTCAATTTTCATTGATTTTCTTATTATTTATTTAAAAATGATATAAAAATATATTTGAGATCCTCGCAGCAAGCCCTTTCATTTGATATGTTGCATGGTACTGTTTGCAAAACTTTTTTTAAAATTTCCTTATTCAAAATTCATTTATTTATCTTACACATCAGTGTTTGGGTCACAAAAATACATATGTGTACCAAATTTCAACTTAATCGGTCCATTCGATGCTGAGCACACTGGCTGTGACAGACGGACGGACAGACACCCGAGTGATCCCATAAGGGTTCCGTTTTTTCCTTTTGAGGTATGGAACCCTAAAAATTCCAAAACCTTCAAGGTGAGTAAAGGTTAAATTGTAAACAGAGTAGGTATAAGCAACTGCATTGATAAGTTTTTATTAGATACCCTCACACATTATTCCTAAGAAAAGCGGGTCATCAAATAATGCAGCTGCCTGTACATGCAATAGAGATTTTATAGCCTTGGAATATAATCTGAGGCATTGCACAATAATTTTATTTTATCATGGTAACAACGTAGTCATAAACTATTTATGGAACTGTGCCAATTTTGAATGTTTTAAACTCAGGAGACAGATTTATTAACACATTATTATATTCTATGAGAATTAAATAAATAAATTGTAATCAATTGCATTCTTGTTCTTGTCTAGTGACGGCATGAAATCTAGTTTTCTGAATGTTGCCTACTGAAAGGCAGAATTTTTTGTAGATTTTGTTAGAAGGGTCTTTTGTGTTTAGTTAATAAAAGTATTTGATGTACACATGAACACAAAACTGCAATACATCACTTTCGTAGTTATCTTTTAAATAACAAAGGAATAAGAACAAGCAGAAAAACAATTTCACACCATCATGTGACTTCTGTGAGGGATAGTGAAATATTACAAAATCATTATTCGAAAAGGAGTCTATCATAAACAAAAATAATAAAAAGTGATACAGAGATCGAAGGTATAAACAAAGAGGTATAGGTACCTGGCTGGCAGCATCATCATTAGTTGGCATTTTAAATCAAACGCCTCTCTCTCACACTCGTGGAGCTGATTCTCAGGATACGTCTTTTCAATAACATAACAAGCTGAATTAATAAGACCAATGGAACTTTTAACACACAACTGAAATAGACTACAGGGTTGCTTAGGAGGCGACATCGCGACGCCCTAAGCAAATAACAATGGCAATGAAACTCGTTTCGTAGAGTATGAATATGATAACTGAGTTACTAAAACCGAACAATAGAATTAATTAAGCATCATCCAATAAAACTAATTTGTGACTTTACTTTGTTATTATGTGATATTTTGCCATCTATTGATTTCTTAATTTTTGACAGCTTTGATCGAGTTGTTGCGTTTGACAGAAATCCTTTGAATCTCTTCAATGTCAGACAGGACAGAACCAATAGAACTCAGAAGATTGTTCTTTTTCATTCATTCATTCAATTTTAACCACCCACAGACAAAATTATAACCTTCCGTCTTATGGGCGTGCTACACGGCTACCAACCGCGTCATTACAGAGGTGATCTTGGTGGTTTACAACCATGTAGCTGGTGGTTTACGACCAAATTTCGAACAGCTCTGCCTGTCGCCAGCCAAGGTCACCTCTGTCAGGGACGCGGTTGGCAGCCGTATAGCAAGCACTTTACTTCACCATAGTCTGGTAAAAACAGAGAAGAAATACCGATAAAAATGAAGTGAAATGCATGGAATTAGTATGTCCTATATTATAAAGCTCCTTGGGGAAACGCGAAGAGTCTGACGTGGTGACATTTGGAACTATATAGCAGACCTATAAGGCTAGTTTCGGAGCGGGACGTTGTAGCGCAGCGCATCGATCAACAAGAAAGGCACAATTTTTTATTACGTGTATTTGTTACGTGTATTTACAAGGCTGATATAAAGGGAAAGGCCGGGCGGGGACGCCCTAAGAGGACATATACTGACCTTATTGGTGATGTTCTTCAGAAAGGCCAGGTGCGTTGTACTCGCAACCGGCGTGCGTGTATGACCAGATGTATGAACGTAAACGAGGCAAAAGGACTATGTAAGGATCGTAGCAGGTGGCGTTCTGTAGTTTCTGCCTACCCCCATAGGAAGAAGGCGTGAGTTTATGTATGTATGTGTGTATTTGTTAATCGTTTTGCCTTTTCATGTGCTAGGATTTTGTAAGTTTTGTTAATTTGTCATGATCTTGTGGAGGGAAGGATTTCAGAAATCTAATTTGTAGCAAATACTAAAATTATTGGTATATTTTATTTAAGTTGTTTACTAGTGGGGTACAGCGGATCGTTTTGAATTGGGGTTCAGTGAATCTTGATTAAAAGAAACTTCTTTTAGGGGAAAAAACCGGCCAAGTGCGTGTCGGACCACGCACAATGAAGGGTTCCGTAGTTGGGATGAATTTATCCCAAAAACAAACTTAACTTTGTAGTTGAAAAATATGTTCTCCCATACGGAATGTATGGGAAAACATGTTTTTGCAATTGCAAAGTTAAGTTGGTCGATTATTACTCGTTAACTTGTAAAGCCAACTTAGTTGTGATAGTTTTCCTTTTAATTTCGTTATATAAACTACTGTTGTGATTTTTTTCACATACCCAAAACCAACCATTTAGCCGGCAGGGGGGGGGGGACACTTGACTCTAACAAAAATTAGCACTTTAAAGCTTAATATTTCGCAAACGGATCCCTGAATCCAAAAATAGTTTTCACAAACTCACAATGTTTTTGAAGGACCTTTCCAATGATACCCCTCACTATGGGTTAAAAAAATAAAAAATAAACATCACCACTTTACGTGTATGAGAGGTACCCTAAAAAAAATGTAAGATAGGTTAGCATACCTACTGAAGACGAAATGCGGGCTGCTTTAGTGAAAATATCTGAAGGACAAAAAATAATAGCTGTAGCTAAATTGATGAATATTCTATACACAACTTTACACAGAAATACAGAAAAAAATTAAAAAATCATTTTCTGCTGATACTACTAGGTAAAAAGTACTAAAAGTCTTACATCGAATTACCACTCAGTGCGAAAAAAAATCTTGGATACCAAAGAGAAGGACTTGGTTGATGCAGCAACATTTTTTATGGTATAACATTACTAAATACCCAGTAACAGGTGATTTTGAGACTGTAACTTCATCCAAGTACAAATTGAATGTGTATTGATTAAAAATAAACGATACTTACGATTGTAATAAAAAATCTTTTAATAATAATAATAAGCGCGCTCCGACCTCTAGGTCTGTGCCGGTAGAATTTAATTCGCCGGAACGAGTCTAAGATGAGGAGCCAGATCAAGAGATACAGAAACCCGCAGGGTAGCACGTGACGAGCTGTTGGGCAGTAGCAACCCCACGGACCCTATCTCCCGGGAGAAGTCTTGTTCCTCACCTCTGGCTTGTCTTTATTGGCCGGATGGAGTGAACACTGACGAGGAACAGAGCTCCCCCCTCTTTTTTTCCTTTATTGGCTGGCTTGAGTGGACATTCGCAAGAGCAAATGTGTTCGGAGGAAGAAAGTATTCCAGTAAGATGCTGGTAGGGATCTTGACCGTACTTTCGGGATTGTCCTGATAGCCGTGGAATACCTCTCCATTCCTTATAAGCACCTCCGGACATGTTGCTCCCTTGTCGCTACGACACTGTGCTAGCGACCGTTTTCGGCGGCCCATTATTTGTGCAAGTCACCCCTTGCCATTTTACCTGTGTTTTTTATATAAAATTTTGGTCAGGCTCTAGACAACCAGTTCACTTAGCCACCCAAACCCATAATCCAATATCTTTGTTTCCGTATCCTACAACAGTCCTGCACCAACCGAGAGTTGTCCTTGGGTGACCTGCATAGCGCAAACAGGGAGAATCGTCGGTTGGTGTCTCATTTCATTCAAAATGTCTAACGGGCTTATGCGAGTTGGCTTCGGCCCCTCGTACGCTTTTCAAAGGTTCGGGACCCCAGGGTCCCGAGATGTGTCAAAGACATTTGAAAAATAATAATAATAGCATTTTATTTCAGACTATGTCCATACATTTGTTGGTAACAATGTTCTTAACCTAGTATTAGTAAAAGTATCAGTTTAGTGGTCAGGCGCTTGCCCTCGCGTGAAGTCCTATCCAGTGCGCCATCAGTACCGAGTCCCATCGACTAGCACACGCGGCCAGGATGGCGCTGGGGCTGCTGCGCACCAGCACCAGCATCGAAGCACAGCGCTTATATCTACGTATGATCGCGTGGAAACCGTACACGTGCGCCTCCGCGAACATGCCACTCGCGATATAGGATTATATTATTATACAGGTTAATTGATTGTAAATAGACATTATCCAGTGTGCTTTGTCAAGATACTGGCCAATTTGGGGTGGGAAAAGTGGATTTACAGCACTAACAAAAAATAAAAAAACCGGCTAAGTGCGTGTCGGACCACGCACAATGAAGGGTTCCGTAGTTGGGATGTATCCCAAAAACAAACTTAACTTTGTAGAAAAATATATTCTCCCATACGGAATGTATGGGTAAACATGTTTTTGCAACTGCAAAGTTAAGTTGGTCAATTATTACTCGTTAACTTGTAGAGCCTACTTAGCTGTGATAGTTTTCCTTTTAATTTCGTTATATAAACTACTGTTGTGATTTTTTTCACATACCCAAAACCAACCATTTAGCCGGCAGCGGGGGGGACACTTGACTCTAACAAAAATTAGCACTTTAAAGCTTAATATTTCGCAAACGAATTCCTGAATCCAAAAATGGTTTTTACAAACTCACAATATTTTTGAAGGACCTTTCCAATGATACCCCTCACCATGGGGTAAAAAAATAAAAAAATAAACATCACCACTTTACGTGTATGAGAGGTACCCTAAAAAAAAATGTTTTTCGTAATTTTGTTTTACCACTTTGTTGACGTAATTAATATGTATACCTGTGCCAAATTACAGCTTTCTAGTACTAAGGGTCTCGGAGCTAGACCGCGGACAGACAGACAGACAGACAGACGGACATGACGAAACTATAAGGGTTCCTTGTTTACTACGGAACCCTAAAAAGGATCCCCTGAGCCCATAATATGCTCCCACTGACATAGGTACACAAAAATTCTTTGATGTGAAAAACAATCTAACAATTTTGACAAAGGTCAAGGTCAATTAATCTGCAATCAAATATCCCAGGAAGTTGTTGTACAAGGGGGGGGGGATATTATTGGCCGTCTAGTTTTTCAGATATTTGTGAAAAACTCAAAAAGTGGATTTCAAGTTTCAATGAGAGTAAGAGGCTCTTTAATCTCACCAGCGAATGTTCTCAATTTCAACACACTAACGCGATATACACGGATTTCACAGAAATCCGTTGATACGAACTGTGAATCCATCAATTTTTGCAAGCGTGGTGCTAATATTAATAGGGGTCAAAGTAAAAAGGCAAGTTCATTTTAAATATTTTATTTTCATTTTTTCGTATGAGTTTACACCTAAAACTAATAATTTATGATTAATTAAAAATATACATTCGTCATAATAGAAACTCATCTCATCAACTAAAGCGTGTTTTTCCGTTTATAAATTATATAAGTAATTATAATTTTATGCGAATTTGTATAAATAAAATAGTATAATATCTTTGAGATAGTTATTAGTATCATTTACCCCATTACTACATTATTTTTAAATTAGGTATCATCATTGGGTAAATCTAATTTCAAAAAGTTAGAAGGACGAAAGCCGAATTGTGGGTATCCTACTTATAGGTAGGTACTGCCAAACCCTCCGGGCAAAATAGGCGTACTGTTATGTGTGAATAGGGCCAATAACCTATCTATACAAATTCGCACGTTGATAATATAATCAGTAGTTATAGATCCAGTAATTGGGCATTAATTTATTAATATTATTATTTTCATATCGAACTCATGAAAGCTTGTGCTACAGTAAAAAACAATAATATTGGTACACCTACATTTATAAAGTGTAAAATTGTACCCAGTTGTTTAAATGTTCAGTTTTTATTTTAGATTATGATATTGAAATTCGGATTTCTTATATTGGTGCGAATTCTGGAAAATACATTTATAAGTTGGTAGTGCCCAAATAATATTAAAAGTTGTTAGTTGGCTGTTTGGCATTTATAACTACAATTTCTTATAAAAAATCAGAGATTAGATATTATAATTACTGATGAATCAACACTAAACAAATATACCTCAGCAACATAACCAGACTAGATCTCTTTCCGAGAATTGCATTGGACCTAATATTTGCCAGGCGTGATAAAATACTGAGTAGGTAGGTACCTAAGCCCTAGCGCATACTGTAGTGCGGTGACTTGTGATGCATTTTTTCGCCGCAACGAATAAAATCCTGCTTTGTTTTCGAATGCGATTTTTTTCCCGCAGTACGCGCGCTTCCACTATATTTCATACTTCCCAGATTTTACGGTAGAAAAAGGCACGGCAGTGCGCGCTAGGTCTAAAGCTTATCCACATCACCACGTCACGACGTCTTTAATGTGAAACTAGAAAGAGTGAAACTTGTAAAGCTTCATGCTAATGACGAAGCATCGTGACGTGGTGATGTGGACACAGCATAAGCCTACGTTCTTACGGATGTAAAAATATCGCGGCGAGATTTTATCGTGCACTGGATTTTTAACTCTCTGTGTTGAGCCGAGCGTTGAGAATCCAACAAAGTGCAACTCAGCGCGGCGTAAAAACACACTATTCGATTTTCAAATCTTGGCGCCAAGCAGAGCGTTGAAAATCCAATGCGCGATAAAATCCTGCCGCGATTTTATTATGTCCGTGCGTACGTGGGCTAAGACGTATTACATACGTTTTGTTCGAGTCGGGATTATTCGGCACAGCCAGACGGTGAAATCGAATATACCTAATTATGTAGTCATTGCTTCGAATCGGCTTTTTTGTTCAACAAATACGTACTGTCGAATGGAATGTGCCGACTGTAGCTAGTGTGTACTTACCTACGATTTTAAATGTGCTAGACTAAAATGACATTAGCGAACGACCCTTTTAAAAAATAACAAGGTAAATGATATTATAGACAACACGACAACAGTGAAGGTTCTCCTGCAGAGAATGATTAGTGGTCCTTGGTGAGAGTCACTCATAGATAATAATACACTTAAATACGGGGAGTCGCTCGCTAACTAGATTATTTACAAGGTTATTTATATGTCGATACTAAATATCATTTTAGTCTAGCAAATTAAAAATCAGAGTAGGATATATACTTGTTCGGTATACCTAATACGTTGACTTGCTGGATTGGTAGAGTCATTTTACAGCAGCCTTGTGGAATATAGTGTTTGATCGATGTCTTGTAATAAATACACACATTCATTTAAATATTTATGTTAATTATTTATTAAATGTTTCATATTTCGCTCTTTGTTGCGGAGAGTCGTACTCTATGGTATTGGTAGACATTCTATAAATTACCTAATTTTTGGGTCTCAGAGCAGAGTCCAATTTTGACGAACTTACTTACTCTGTACCGATATAGTTATTAATCTCTCTAGTTTCTTAAACATGTACGGGTTAAAAATTATAATTTATTTATTATCATTATCTAATTTTATCTTTTAGTATCAGTAATTACCTAAAATCTTTGTTGTTATATAATAACACTCTAATTTACAGTAATATTTGAATAAATGGTTTATTTAATACATTATTTACAATAATAATAATAACAACTACCTACGTAAATTATTTAATTTGAAAAGATTCTACTATAAATAGTCATTTGGCACTAATATTAAAACAAACGGACTTTGTTAAAATAAAATATTTCATACAACTACCTATCTACTTAGTATCAAGATCTCATAAATTAATAGGATTTTTTTATTAAATGTTATAGGTAATATTAAAAATTTAATGTTGTGCTAATTTTTGTAAGGTACACAGCAAAGTAAATATTAGGGCTTTGTTCTATATATTTTGTTTTATTAATAGACAACATTAAAATAAAATGTGTTCATATAATTAGATTTAAATGCAGTAACAATGTTATGATAATATTTTTCATCGATCCATTGATTTGATTTTGCAAAGATCAGTATTTTCAACCACATAAAACTAGGTCAAAAAAAAAAAAAAAAGAAATGAGATAGTTTTTCCCATCGGACGATATTTTCTTAAACATTATATTATCTCTGCAACGTTTTACTGCTGTAAATATTTTGAAACTTACATAAAATATCATAAAAACAAACTTAACAACACATATTATATTTTAGAGTTTCGAATCTTGTAGTAAATTATTATGTACCTACATAAATATAATTTATTACAAAATATGTAACAGTAGGCAAGTATCTGACTTATGTAATATTAATATTTTTTATGTTAAAATAAATATTTTATATTATAATTATACAAACAATGACTAGATATAGATCATTTAACTCCATTCAAACAGTTCATTAAAAGAACTTATTTAGCTTATATTATGTTAAATCAGGAGGAACATTTTATAGTACGTTTTATAAAACATACTTCAAATAGATTAATTGATTGATTTTATTTGTGCACCATAAAACAACAAGACTAGAATATATAAATATTTAAATTATTTAATCCACTAAATAAATATTACATTCTATTCTCTATGCTAGGGGCTAAAGTATCTACAATAGATTTCTAGATAGGTAGGATAGAACTACGATAAGAGTAGATGAAATAGTAACAGTAGTACACATTCTTGGCACTAGATAATTTTGGATACTATGACCAAAATTAAATAAAAATTGACTTGAGAATTTTCTAATGTCTTATGGAGTATTTTTTGTTAAAATATTCGGATTTTTACTTTTATAATTCTTCCAAAAGTATCCAGCACCGAGTACGAAAACAGTCATACAATATCTTCACCCATTTACACAACACAGTTCACTTATTGTAGTACTAAGAAAATTACATAGTCAAAGTCATCGTCAAAGAAAATAATGACGATCAGTAATTGACCGCTGACTGACAGCTGATCGAATATGTTCGGATTCGCATTCTCTCGTTCGTTATTATCATCTTTATTTCTAATCTCTCTATCGTTTTGGCCTCCATTCCCCGCAGTCGTTCCTTGATCCACATCATTACCTACACTACGTTCATTTTGATAACGTTTACGCCTATTATGATCAAGTTTACCCCCGTTTTGATCACATTTACCCCCGTTTTGATCACATTTACCCCGATTAAGATCACGGTTACCCCCATTTTGATCACATTTACCGTCATTTCGATCATTACCCTCGCCTAAATCATTCTGTTTTACATCATTATTTACCAGAGAACTTTGAGCCGTTTCTCGTATCACATTTCTTTCATTTGGACCTCTTTGGAAGGCGTCGGACTGGGCGCGTCCGCTCGGCCAAGCGGATCAGAGTCTCTTGTGGGAGTCGGTGCTGGCGCTCTTGAGGGAGCCAAAGCGTCGCGTGGCTGTGGAGGTGGTAGGCGTGGTCTCGCGGTCTAGGCTCGCGGCGCGGAGGATCAGGCCTCGGGACTGAGGAAGGGAGGATTCTGGTCGCACCTGAAGATTATTTATTTATTAATTATCAAGTACAGTACCTATACCTATACATATAATGGTATTGAATGCATGAGCATGATACTAGTTAATTTCTCAGATAGCTGGTTGTTCTTTAGTGAACACTTGGAGGACGTCTTACATATAACATAACATCGCGCTTGTAATCCCCGAAGGGTTAGGCAGACTGTGTCTCTCATATAATTATGTATAATTTCAACATGAATGATGTACCTAAGCAACATTTTGTATCAATATTTTGATTTAAAAGAGTCTCCATGGAATTTCTTGCCCATTCTTCTCAATAGGAACATACTACGCTTTGGAATGGGCAACTACATTCATCTTTCTGACTGACCAACTCCATAATTAATGATATGATAAATGGCTTAATTGTAAGAAACCTTTGAGTTTGAGTTCAAGGAGAAATATCAGCCCAACATGGTGGTGTATCAAAAAGAGGTGTTTGAGATATTCGCAGAAAAAATCTACGAGATGCAGCAATAACCAGCGCTCTGTATGAATCTAATTCAGATGCCAGTTTTTGACTAGTTTGCACGAATAGAACACCTGATAACGATCCGAACATGGTGAGTGTACAGAATAGACTGACATTGCTGTTGCTAGCAAAAGAGTTAACAAAGTTTATTCCTTACCGGTTCCCCCACAGATCCAACGCGCCTCTGCCTCGGCTCCCTAGCAGGTCTGCTGGCCTGTTCAGTGAAGGAGGTTTCCAGTGACCGCTGGGAGGCATCGCTGATGGACTGGGAGAGCAGGTGCGTGGTGGAGGAGGAGTTGGAGTCTTCGATGTTTGAGTACTCGTCGGGACTGTCGTCACGTTGAGGGGTGTCTGATTCCTGAAGACGAAATCAGTAGGAATTAAAATTCTTGAATCTGGAAATTTGGAGACTGATGCGTGTTAATCGGGCTGTAGAATTTATTATTTTTGCGTATATTATTGGATAGCATTCTTGTCTTTTGTTTTCATTTTGGTTTTTGGCGAGGGCAACTTCCCATAACTGACTCTGATCTCAAGAAATCTAGGATTGTTAACAAATCTTACCTCTTCCAAGTCTCTAAGAGTTGTGGGATATAGGTGTCTTCTGGCATCTTCTCTTTCCTTTTCTCTTTCCCTCTTCTCGAGCTCGTCTGCTAGCATCATGACCTCCCAGTCACCTCCACTCCCTGAAAAATATAAGATGATTTGGTTTTAGCTTTACCCATTCAGTCAGCCACCTCTGAAAATACAGTCACGCTAAGGGCCTAAACAAGCAGGCCTAACGACTTTCAAGGGGATAGACGTTTTCGGTAGCTTGTATTGTCAGTCTCATACATTTTTGAATTTACCATCATTGTTATTTCTGGTAGAATGTCACTTGACAGGCAAAACTTTTGCAAAAGTTAGACAAAAGCAGTGTTCAAGTAATGAGTAAAGAATTAATTACCTCTTATTGGTGAAGAACTGCCATGGCTGGAACTGCTAGGTCGTCCTTTAACTCGGGAGTTGCTGTCTACAAACTCTTCAAACATTGGCGTGCGAGGTAAGGACTCCGAGTCGCTGCTTGATGATGTAGAAGCCCTAGAACAGAATATCGAGCAAATAGGACTTTTATCGAAAGTTATGACAAGAGAATGTTACTTTTTGAATGTTCATCTAAAATTTCGAACTGCTATCTCATGATTGCTACCTTTCGGTAGTAACAGAGTCTGAAGATGACCCTGAAAGATATAAAGATTTGCGCCTTATACAGAAAAGATTGAAAATTGACATAGTTAAGAAAAATTGTTATACTTAGGTCAGAGAGCATTGTTTGATTCTGCCACAAGAAAAAAGAAGATATTGAAAAAGAATAAATAGGTAAGCTACTTACGCGTCACTCCAGCTGTAGTCACTGCCCATATCCAGGACGATATCATTGCAGTTGTTCGTAGGTTTGTGAGACGTACTTCGATGGAAGAGCGAGCCCAGACTGAACTTGCGATGTTGTCGTGGACGACCCTCTGGGAAACAGATGCCTGAAAAATTCAGTAGATGTGAGTTCTTTATAGATGATATTATGTTTTGCCGTGTAGCCTTTGTGTTGTTCTGAGTTTTAGCTCATGTGGTATCAAATGATTGTAGTGGCGCTCGCGCTTTTGTTTTTCAAGGATACGAATAAAACCTAATTGAAGCCTAGGACGAAGGAAAGAAATAACAGAATAAAGGTAAGGACTCTAAAAGTGAAGACTTTCTTCTCATTTAGGAATTTAAGGTCAATTAAGACAGTGATAGTAAATCTTAAACACTACTCGCATTAATAAAAAAATGAATCATGACCCAGGGCCAAAACAGCCAGAAAAAAAGACTACAGGGCTAGTAGTTCTATACTCAAATACTCACTCCTCTCATTTTTCCCAGTATGATGCATTCCCGTATCCACTGAAAGAGTCTTCTTGATCTTCGACTTGGTGGTATCCAGGTGTGATCCGAAGAAGTGGAAGTGTCTCCGGCCGGAGCGGAGACTGGATTGCTCGGGACTCAGGAGCGAGCGGTCCTCGGATGTGGTGTGTGGAGACAACGGTCTGAAAGAGGGAACGCTTCTGTCGTCTGTAGGTGTACCCTGTTCTACTTCAAATAATAGTCCATGAAAGTGAAATGGAACTAAAATAGAGCTACGTAGCTATATTGATAGGTATATTGATTGAAAGAACTGATATTGATCGAAATTATAAAATGAGACTACTTTTATTGAGAGAAACATGAGTTACGAATGACAATTAATGAAATACCCCTAGTTATTTTAAGTATACTCCAAAACAACACATAAAAATAACTCTAAAATAGAAGATTCAAAATGACGGCTAGCACAAACTATATTACCTATTTGGGTCAGACCTACATTTTCTCTTAAATATTCTTACCTCGTCAAGTCTTGCATCTCCATACTCTCTTGGTCACTCTGATCTTCCCAAGACTTCCTCTGCCTCAACTTCGCCGCACGTTTTCTCGAATACGTTCCAGCTTTCCCATCCAGATTCAGATCTAATCTCTTCGATTTGCTCACAGTCCACTGTTCTTTACTAGAAGAAGTTTTATCTACTCTTGAAAGCGTTACGGCTAAGCTTTGCAGTTCTGCATATGATAACTTTGATAGTTCAATTCCTTCAGTCAATTCTCTAAGGTTTTCTTCTGTCAGGTCTTCGGGTGATAGGGCTTCTCTGGCGCTTGCGTTTTCGCTTTCTGGTGACCTGTCTTTGTCCGCTTCGTCAGCACTTGTAGTTGGTGGGGATGTTGCGAATACGGTGTCGAGTGAATCTCCCCTCTAGAACAAAAATTTTTTTCAGTATTACATCAATTTTATTCGCACTGCAAAAATGTATTGCATTTTATACATCAGTTTTCTTACCATGAATCCTTCTTCTGCAGCTGAAGCATCTTCACTGCCGGAGCTACCATTCTTAGACACGGATTGACTAGTAGCAGTGACTTCTATTTCGCCCGCCGTCGTAGGATCCTCAGCAGGTTGTTGAGCGGTCGGACTCATGCCTGCTAGCCCTAGTCTTTCTAACTCTTGGATACGCTTTTGTAGCTGGCTTATTATTTCATCCCGTTTTCTGACTTCATTTTCTAAACTTTGAAACCTGAAACATATATAAGACTGTAATACAATTATAACCATGATAAATAACAGGTAGAACGAAAATTATATTCAGATATCGGTAAAAAAAAGGTTGAAAAGATAAAATAGTGTGGCAATGAATTACCGTTCCTGAAATTTGCCTTGAACATCATGTAGGTGCCCTTGAATAACTTGTTTGATACCTAGAAGTACTTCTCCAAAATATTCCTGTTCTTCGATCGAGCCTGTCAATGAATATAAACCTTAGTCAATTATTGATAGAAAAATGCTTGCGTCCTATAAGAGTTCCAAGTTGGTAGAAAAAATATTTACCTCGCAATAGTTTTCTTTGGTTAGCCACAGCTGATATTAAAGTAAGCTTAGGTTTCTCTGAAGGCACTTTAATATCTTCAGGTCTTAATGATTTTAAATCTATCATTGGGTCAATATTTTGCTGCAGTTCATACTCGGCTCTTATGTTTAATCCATAGTCTGGAGGTACAGTTTCATCTGCTGGTCTTGCAATTTGATTATTGGGACATTCAGGAGCAGTTACTTCGACTTCGGGCGGAGCTGGCGGAGATATTTGTGGTATCGAATCTACATTAACTTCTGGCATCGTGAAAACGTCATCATTTTGAAAATCGGCTGGCGCACTTCCAGGAGGTGAGGGTAATGTGTGACGATGGAAGGTAACGCTCTTTGCAAACTTTGAATGTCGTGCTGCATATCCCTCTAAAGTTGGGGCTCGAATTAATCTCTTCAGTTCATTACTACGCTCAGGACTTTCAGATGGTGTTACATCTTCAGAGAGTTTCTTTAAAATAGACTTCAGTTCTCTCCTTTCTAGGGTTTCGTTAGATTCGTGACTTCTGCAAGAATCGATAGATTTCCGCTTGAATTTTCTTTTATCCATAGTGCTACCTTCTGAATGACTCCTAGTTAATGTATCACTAAGCAAATCTTCTGATGAACTCGTGCAATCTAAACTGGAACTGCGAATTTTTACTACTTTTTCTAGTTCTGCTAATTTTTGACGTTCATTCAAAATTTTAAGCTTTTTGACAAAAGGTAGTCCGCCATATTCTGGCGATAAATCATCTATTGATCTATACTTTTTCACTTTAGGCAGTAGCAGGCCCGGTGTCATATGTGTCTTAAGTTCAGGTAGTTTTATGGCGTTATTAACATTTTTCTTTGGAGATAAAGTTAATAAATCTAATGATTTCTCTTGGACGGGTTCCAAAGGGCCTGTTAAGCAAAGCTTAGGTTTATCTTTATCTTTATCATTATCACTAGCAACTTCAACATTATTATTGTCTATTTTAACAAGCTCCGCTGTGGTAACTATAGGCACACATATATTTACAACTGCCTCCGCTATACCTTCTTCTTTTTTCTCACTACTCACACTTATACTTTCATCTTTCTTTTCTTCTAAACTAGTTTTGCTTTGGCTTTTTGATTCCCCTAATATAGATGCTTTTTTAAGTTTCGTCCAAGGCTTTTTACTTTTCGGATCTTCTTTAACTTCAGCCGGTGGCATAGGACTTATTTCTACTGGAGCTTTTTCTATTGTAACTGGTTTAGGTTTTTCTGTAGCTGATGTTTCGGTATCTTTTGGTCCACCTTGTAGCATTTTTAGTTTATCTCGAAATGTTGAACCCACTGCTTTTGCTGGTGATTTAATTTTGCTAACAACAGAATGTGGTATCGAAATTAGGTTGCTTTCAGTTTTTGGTGTGGGTTCAACCACGGCTGCTGGTTTCTCACTTGTATCTTTATTGAGTGGTTGACATACTGCGGTACCATCGCTCTGAACTTGTAATATTTTATCTCTAAAACTAACTTTCGGTCGAGAAGCTCCATCACTTGAACCAGATGAATTTTTCCTAGATGTTTTAGTAGTTGGACTCTGAAGTTTACCTGGGGAGCTGGACTCTGAACCTTTCCTGATTGGACTAAGAGTTTTTATCGTAGGACTTAATGGGCTTTTGATGGACGTGGGGCTAATTGTGTCTGAACTGGAAGGTTGATTGCTCATAGTTGGTGTTAGTTGGTTTTTATCCCTTTCTTCTTTTGCTTTAAGTAAGAGTAACCTTTGTATGAGAGGAAGACCAGCTCCAATGACTTCGGGTTCAATATCTGGAGCAGAACTGGTTGAAGGTGTTGGTTGTGGTGTTAGAGACAGTACAGATGATGTTGAAAGCCTTTGTTTGGCTACTTTTTCTTCACGATCCTGAAATAAATTAATATTTGTAGAATCCAAAGGTTTAGTTACCTATGTTATAGTATTGAGTGCAATATTTTACCTGTTTTTCTTTAAGTAATTTTAATCGCGAAAGTAGCGGTAAGCCAGCTCCTATTGGCGATATGCATTTCTCACCGTCCTTGCTACCAGATGTGATCTCACCATTAAAATCCTGAAAATACAGAAAAGTTAATATATCTGCGTTAATAATAATATAAGTGTGAATTGGACTACTAAATTACTTCTTGATTCTGTGGATGAGCTGAGTCATCGCTTTCAACTCTTGGCATTCTCCTCAACATCTTTCCTTCAGTAGCGCCAGCCCTCTCGGCACCCGCTAAAGCTTGGAGCTCCAAAGATTCCCCTGATCTACGCCCTACACGTGATCTGCTGCGGATAGCGTTGCGAATGCCCTGGGAAATGTCAACTGATTTTAGACTGATATTGATACAAATGATTGAGGCTGTGCGAAGCAAAAAAAAAAGCGTTTCCGTTGATTATACATAATAAACTACAAGATCGATACTTCGATAATATAGTTTGTAGACCCAACAATTTTTAATCCTCACCAAATTCTACCAATGATGATGAATCAATACACAAATGGTCTAAATAGTGTGTGATTGAACCGTTACCATTAACCAACAAGTAACAGTTAATTTTGTAATATTGTCACAATAAATTAAACACGAATGAACTAACACAAAATCTACTGTTACCACAGTTGGTTTTTGGAGCCATTCATTACACAACCATATTTGTTTCCCAATTACTGCTTTCAAATTCTAATGACATGAAATGTAAACTGCGTTTATAGAAACTATCATTCAGTTATTAATACGTGCAATAGAGAGGTTTCTGCTTAAAATTGAATGGAACTGTGAGCTAAACGAAAACTAATACTGCTTCTTGTATAGTCGACCTCATTCATCAACAATCAATTGCTTCACCTCTTTATGGTTGACTGTCACTTGCACCGTGCACGTCATAAAACGACAAGGTACACAAGGTACATATAAGTGAATGTTTCAACTTTAATGAAGTGTCAATTTACTGGGAATGGTTGTCAACAGTGATAGCTATTATGAGATCGACTACACTAAATCGATTGCTACTATAAGCTTAAAAGCTATATTTACCTTTACGTCGCTCCGTAGTTTATGAACGATCCTTTTAGATGTACTGTCGTCCCCAGACAGCTTGTCTGGGCTTATCTCGCCTAGAAACGACAGTTAATTAAACATTTTGCTTCGGGAATATCGGAAATTAGATTTGTTGTTAGCAAATTGTAAGGCATAAATAAACAAATACTTCTATTAATTTTTACGGATTTTATTAGTTTGGGGAATTATTGAATATAGGATGCCAATTATCTGTAATTGTTTGACCTTTTTGTCATGTAATTTCATTTCGGTTTATTCCCACACGTAATTAGTTTTAGGGACATCACAAACATTATTAATAACTTCCTGTTTACCTTTGCCTTTTTGCTAACGTATTTTAAGCGCTCTGGCCTTTTGGCATTGAGCTCATTGGGAAATAAAATTCTTCTAATATTATTTTAATTGGTTCTCACCTTTGGCTTTCTTCGAAACTGTTTTTGGGTCGTGACGGGGCTTCCTTCCTAAATTTTTAATAGGTTCCTGATTTATAAACTTTACTACCAATTCAGTCTTAATGTTATTTAAATTTTGAGAAATTTTTTAAGGGTCTAGATCTAAATTTAGTTTCCTCCTACTGAGAATTAGATTATGGGTCAGGTAAAAGTATCTCTATTAATATATTCATATTTACCTTTTCCTTGGTGGAGTTTATATTTACCCTGCTGTGGCCTTTCGGCTAAGGTCATAGCCGGATACAAACTTTATAATTTTAGTGTCACTGGTTTTACCTTTGCATTTCTTCGACATATTTTTAGCTTCCTGTAGGCGTTTTCTTCCTAAGGTTTGCAGTATTTCCTGGGCTTCAGGGTAGTCTTTCATTGCTGCTAGTACATCTTCCCGAGATAATGAGAAGAGTTCGGAATATCCTACTGATCGGACGTCAGCTGTACGCCTAAAAGGAAGAATAATTTACAAAAATGAAGAAACCGAAGAACAGAACAGCGATTGAGTTAATGTTAAAGATGTGAAATAACTATTTCATAAACTGAATGCAAATTGAGCACCCTGAATACATTTGAAAGGACTGAAAGGTGCAGTAGTGCTACTTCAATTCAGTTTGAATAAATATTAAAGAGTCTTCTGGAATGTAGTTACATATTCATAAGGCATTGAATTGCCAACTGTTAACGGACGTGCTTTTCAAAATATTTCTAAAGACTGATGAGATAAATTTGTAAATATTATATCTCTTTCTCTCTATTTGCGTTCTAAAAAGAAAAATAGATCTTAAAGCCTGGATAATTTGGAAGACACTTACTTGTTCAGTCCATCTAGGTTTAAAATCCCGATCTCTCCAAAGAAGTCCCCTGCTTTCATGGTGGTGAGCACACGACCTTGTTCCGATATCACTTCCAGTATGCCATCGGCTATTATAAACATTTCACGAGCGACTTCACCTAAATCGAAGTGGAAATAGAAGTAAAGTATAGTATAGAGTAAGTATAAACAAGATTTAAATATTGCACGTTGCAGTTGTGGCGGTTTTTTTTAGATACGTTCATTGATTTGAAAAATTGTGGCTAGCTCTTGTCTTTTAAGGCGAAGTCGTCTGCTATATGATGTAGGTGCAGTCGCAGAAAGAAAAAGTATTGTTTTTTCCTTTTTTGTTTCTGATTACGTACTATCTCAATTTAAATAAGAATGGATTTCAAAATGTGATATGTGACAGGTTCATGTGTTAAATTTTCTTAACCATTTCGTTCCGTGAGTGTAGGTCAACATGGAGAAAATAAATTAACATGATTAAATAAATTAATCTCCTTCGTCATCGACAAAATTTTGCCATAAACTTGACTTTAATTTAATCTTACGATAACCCGACACAGTCTACATTAATGACATTTTGACACCCCAAATTATTTTCAAACACATGAAACGCACTTTATCCTCTGATTTCCATCGTTCGTTTTCTTAGAAAAGAAATACGATGGAATCTTTCAAGGTTTCATTTAGCACGTTTTTACGACTTACCTTTTCTACAAATGGAATCTCCGGGAGTGAATATGTATGCTTTCATTTTCAACACGAGATCGTGAAGGAATTCTGGCTGGCATTCTTGGAATATCGTCACCTGCAAAATGGAATTCAGTATCAAGGAAGTGTTTGTGTTTTGGTTAATTGGCGACAATTGACCAGTGAAAATACAGGGTGGCAGGGACATCGACGCGAAAACTGTTACCGTGGATTCTGGATATGATTCTGAACCCCCTACGTTGAAATATTTCACTAGTAATTAAAAATAAAATTTGCTGTTCCCTTACATTTTGACCCCGTAGGTATTGCACTTTTCTATTAAATAGTGTTTTTTTTTTAATAATCCGCAAAAAATTCAACGCAGTGGGTACAGAATTGCGGCGATAAGACCCGTCTTTGAGGAGTGGCTAGAGAGGCGCCACGGCGTCCTCACCTTCCGCCTGACACAGGTGCTCACCGGATATGGCTGTTTCGGGAGGTACCTGTTCAGGATAAAGCGGGAGGAAACGCCCGGGTGTCGTCACTCTGTGGATCACCCGGAGGACACGGTGGAGCATACGGTGGAGGTCTGCCCGGCGTGGGCAGGGCATCGCCGTGTCCTCGTGGAAGCGATCGGCGGCGGTGATCTCTCGCGTTCGGCCCTGATTCGGGCCATGCTACGGAGCGAGAGGAAATGGGAGGCCGTCACCTCCTTCTGCGAAGCAGTAATTCTCGCGAAGGAGGAGGCGGAGCGCGTAAGGGAGAGGCAAATTTCGCGCCCTCGCGCCCCTAACCGCCGCAGGAGGAGACGCCCTAGGCGTCGGGAATCACAGGAAGATTTCCGGCCACCGTAGGCGCGGGCTTGCGGACGGTGAGCAATGGGCAGCTCGCCGTCCGATAAGGACCAGGCCCGGGTAGACGGCGCGTTGTGTTCCACGCGCGCCTCAGAGAGATGTCAGCAGAATTGACGGGGTCCGCTAGGGCCAATGCCTGCCGGGGGTTCGAAGAAAACCGATAGGGAAATCGTGGCCCCCCTGGCAACACGGCAACTGAAGGAACACGGGTGGGTTTTAGTCAGTAAGAGTCTGACACGCCCTCCCGCTCTGCCCAGAGCGGGAGAAGTTATTTGATAATTTCCCACCCAAAAAAAAGAAAAGTGGGTACAGAATCATATACTGAATCCATGGTATCAGTTTTCGCGTCGATGTCCCTGCCTCCCTATATATCTCTTTGTAATCTGATGATTTCTAAAATTACCAAAAATTAAGAGATAAAAATTAGGAACTGAAAAGCGAAGGTGTGGATGAATGGGCCGTCGGTTTGTTTGTCATAATTGTTCATGCCAGAATAACAAAAAATGAGCTTGTCATCCTCATTTCTGCTTAGTTTGGCCGTCGAGACATATCTCTCAGGCAGCCGGTTTTCTCACGATGTTTTCCTTCACCGTTTTTTAAGCAAGTGATAACTGTACAATACGCACATGAATCCGAAAAGTCAGAGGTGCCTTGGGTTCAAACACGAGACCTATGACTTGGCAGTCGAACGGTCTCACCACTAGGCTATCACTGCTGCTAAATTAAATAATTTATTACTTTGCAAACAAGGGTAGTTAGTGCATAGATTTTTCATTATATATTATGTCTTCCATGTTCTCATGACACGTTAGCAGGCAAATCGTATTTAATTTACACAAATTTAAAGACGTTATAATTTTAAATAACAATTAGGAAATTATAATACCGAATACATAATACGAATTAATGTCAAATCGTTCGAATTACAGTAAAAATTACAAATTAATACAAAAATGACAAATATCAGCGAGGTTAAGTACTTGTTTAATAAAAAATAAAATGAATGTTCAGTGGAATAATAGCATGTCAATCAGTTAGTGATTATCATTAAGAAAGTCGTCAATTGTTTAATTACTTTTTTCAATTAATATTCTGTCTAGTGCCCTTTAAAATTTGAAAACAGTAATATTATTAATAATATTAGGTATTTTAATTCAAATGCGTGGTACAATACCAAAAATGCATACATAACTTGAAAGAGGTCATTTAAATAATCAAGATCTATTTGTGACACTCAAGTATTTTTAAAGACACAATTTATGACCAAGTTAGAAAGTTTTTATGTGAGTTCCCATTTCCATAGCAGACTGGAAATTAAAGAACCGTTGAGTGTGTTCTGATCTTCAGGGCAACATGAAGTCAACTGGGGGATATAGGTCACCCCCTTGTTTCCAGGTAGCTAACGACATGTCTCTATAATTAGACATTTCTAGGCAGGTGCCTTTGTTATGATTCGTTGGTGGTAGCATGTTTATTAAAGGCAATGAAGCCTTCAAAATTATGAGGCCTAAAATGGCTGATACGTTGACATTATTGAAAATTATGGAAAAGTCGGTGAAAACAATTCTTAGGAAAATGGACTACCATAATACGGACGATTTAATTATCGGCATTATGTTCGATGTATTGCACATTTGCTTAATTATTGATTTCCCTGGCTGGACACTATTAAATATGACTAAACTGGAGAATTAAAAAATTCTGTTTTATGAAGGTGGTAAATAAGAGAACGGTCATAAAGATCTTTTAGTAAAAAAAAAACTTTTTTACAAAAAACACAACCGACTTCCAAACTACAAAGTGAAAAATAACTTTAATTTCGGAAGTCGGTGTCTTTGGATCAGATCAGTATTTTAGTTTTTGACACCGACTTCCGAAATTAAAGTTATTTTTCACTTTGTAGTTTGGAAGTCGGTTGTGTTTTTTGTAAAAAAGTTTTTTTTTTTCACTTTTTAGTGGGTTGCTTTGTAATTTATCTAAGTTACAATAGCCTTATGTCAACTGCTCATCAAAAATACCCAAATCGCTATAGATGTGCCTTTAATATTTGAAGAGTTCCCTCGATTTCTCCAAGATCCCATCATCAGATCGTGACCAAATGACAATGGGATCAACTTGAAAGTATACCCTTTCAAACAAAAAAAGAATTTTTCAAATCGGTCCAGCCGTCTTCGAGTAATCGGGGAAGATACATAAAAAAAAAAAATATCCCGACGAATTGAAAACCTCCTCCTTTTTTTTGAAGTCGGTTTGGCAAAACAAAAGATGAACATGGTTCTTTCAGTTAATTTGAAACTTCTCCCTGAAGAGGACTCAAAAAATCAAAAAATTATGATTGTAGATTTTCAGATACAGGAGTGAATTTCCTAAAAATCAAGTATAACCACGATTATTTCCGTACAGTACCTTTTTCAACACACTCAAATTAACATGCAATGCGAGTTCGGTCTTCAGCTTATCAGGCAGTAGTCCCAGCGCTGTATTGATGTCCCCTCCCCCCTGTATGCGACCCCTGGACCAGGAGTAATCGTACCATCGCAGCACCCGCCGTTTCATGCCACCTGGTACCTGTGAAATGTATTACGTCGTTATTTGATACGGTTTTTTTTTTGGGCCAGTGCCTTTTAAGTAGCTTGGCGTATTAGGTAGGAGTCGAGTTTAGGGTAAAGGAATTATTTTGTCGATGTGTGTTTAACTTTACGATAGGATGCATAGAAATTATTACTGCCCTTTAATTTCTAATTTTTTATCGTTTTAACTGTCGACTGATTTAGAAATCGTTAGGTACATAGTGTAGCAAATAAGTGACTTTCAAATAATCAAGATTTAACCAGGAGGCCAGAAGTCCCCCAGAAGTCTTCCATTAGAAGCTTTTAATGTAGAATGGAATGGTTAAAAACCAAATTTTTTATTTAGTTTAGTCTGTGATTACGTAGGATTCTCAAAACTTTTTATGAGATTTCATATTCATATCTTTATTTGCATTCCGTAATTTATTTGAAGAAAATTGGCCTGAAAATATACCATCCGTTTTGGTATCTATTTGCTCAGATGAGATGGATTCTGTTTTGACATCTATAGCACTGATTGGCACGAGGCTTTCACGTATATATTGCTTTCTTTATTGATAGTAGGAATATCTCTAAGGCCACGTTCATGGCCTCGAGCGATGCGACTTGGGACGCGACTTACGTCAAGTGACACGCGCGCGCGTCGTTTGTTTCCATCCGTTGCTCTTCGAGTCACTTGGCGGTGACTCTTGCAATGCTTTAAACAACTTCTTTCATTTGTTTTCCGCTTGACCCCCGTGTCATTTTTTAAGCGATAGTCGCGCGAATACGCGGTCGTCGCGTGCATATGTCATCTTTTGTCCGGAAAACTTAAAGGCGCCCTTTGTCGGCGCGACCACCATCATAAACTATGGTTGGACCACGGTGAGTGCAGAGGCGGCTCTAGCCGATGTAGCGCCCGTGTGCAATCAAGACCTTGGCGCCCTCTAGCAGTGGCGGACTAAGCCTGTCGGGGGCCCGGGGCGGCGAAACTCAATGGGTCCAAGAATCATACGTTGAAATATTTAGCACACTGCCTCATATTTCCATCATCCTCAGAAAATAGGGAAACAGGAATTACTTTGTTGACCTATACAAAATAGTTTGAAATGTAGGATGCGAGAACGAGCGAATCGAGCTCGAAAATTTAACACCTCGCCCCAGACAGGTCAGTTTTTCTTTTGACCATTCATACGTAAATAAGAATTACATTGTCGATTTACACAGAGAATTCTAAGAAAAAAGAGAATGTTGAGGTTGCAAGAGCAAGCGTAGCGAGCTCGACATTTTAGCACCCTAAGTTCATATATTTAGCGTAGGAGGCCCCCAACTACAAACTGCCTTTTTACTGAACATGTTTTGGTCTTGTTTGGGATTTGATTAAAAAGTTGTCTCGAGCGACCCTCGGCGCCCCCTAAGGTCCTGCGCCCGTGTGCGCTGCACACCTTGCACCATAGGTAAAGCCGGCTCTGGGTGAGTGCAGGCAGGCCAAGGACGCACTCCCTATAATTGATGGCCGCCTCACGAAATAGGTTCTCCGACTAACGAAACAGCAGCTGCGTACAGTTACAGCAGTTGTAACTGGCCATGAGTCATTTAATAAACACCTCTATGTCATAGGAGTCACAGACAGTCCTCTGTGCAGAGCCTGCATGGAGGACAACGAGATAGCAGCCCATGTGCTGTTAAACTGCCCGGTGGTCGCCACATACAGGGCAAAGTACTTCGGTAACCCAGGTATCATAAGTGAGATTGTCAGTGACATCAAGGCGTTGCTGGCCTTTTTTGAGGAGCTGGGGTGGATCGAATAACCGATTTTCCCACCCGTACGCAAAATATCGTGGAGTTGCGGATACCAGCCCGTATTACCTATTTGGCGGCGCGACTACGCGGTAATGTTCACTGAACAAAAAGTGACATATGAACGTGACAATCGCGTATTCGTGAGAACATCGCTTTTGAGTAGGACGCGGTCTGAGCGTATAGCTCGTGACCACGGGGATAGTAGGTATTATTGCTACTTACCTAGGAACGTGACAATCGCGTATTCGCGAGACTATCGCTTTTAAATAGGACGCGGCCTGAGCGAGTGAGCGTATAGCTCGTGACCACGGGGATAGTAGATACTACTTACCTTATGATGTCTCATATAAGTTTTGGCGCCATCTAGAAGCCGTTCGAACTCCAGTCTGTTGGCATTCCTGTTCGTGATGACATTGCCGACTTGTCCCACTATAGTGGCGAATATGAACACGCCAATCAAATAGCTCACTATTGTGAAAATGTACCTGAAGGAAAATTTTCACATTTATCTTTAGTTGCTGGTTATAATTATGTCACTTAATTAATTAAATTAATACTATCATTTGCATTTAAAACGGTTTTAAATTAAATTGAGGTGTCTAAATACAAATTAAAACTGTGTTGCTATAGTAAAATTTAAAAAAAAGAAAAGGAAATCAAATAGGTCAACTATTAACCAACAACCAACTACAATGAAGTTTTAAACTAAAACAACAAACAAAATATAAAAACAGTGCAAAGTTTTCGAACAGTTGCGATAGTACAAAACACCCCAAAAGCAATAATAACGGACAAAATAAGCGACACGTTTCACAAAATGGCGGAATCAGTGAAGGCTGTTCGAAAACTTTCTAAACCCGTTGTACGACATCGATGAGTGATTTAATAAATAAAAGTAACAAATAAAAGAAATACAGTTAATGATGAAGAATCTAGTCACATTAAGCCCAGGTTGGCACGGGCACTATTTTTATGCGACGATTTTATTTCCACGCACTTTATTTTCAACGCTGTGTTTAAAGCTGAGAGTTGAAAATCCAACAGTGTGTTTTCTTGACGCGCTAGGATGCGCTCTGTTGGATTCCCAATGCTCGGCTCAATACCGAGAGTTGAAAACCCAGTGCGGGAAAAAATATCGTCGCGTAAAAAAAGCGCCCGTGCCAACTTGGGCTTATAGTCGTCCGAAGTTTGTCGCTGCGAAGCGAACAGCCTCCAAATTTCTGCCTTCGCCATTTTTATTTTTATTACGCTCCACACTGGCTGTGTTCCTCCAACAAAGTGTTTGAGACAGTGTTTATGTCGAATTAATGAACGGAGGAATTTATATGTATTGCCGTAAAATACGACGGAATTACAAACCATTTGGTCTTCTAGTGTGTTGCTCGAATGTCTCGCTCGGTTGCCTCCTTATATCTGAGACTGGCTTATATATCACTAAGACACCATGGTGACGCAACCATGGTCGCACTGCCAGCAAAATATACACAGCTTTATGGTAGGTATCTCACCAGGCGTCCAATCGGTTGCGCACATTTTTTGGCAGTGCGACCATGGTTGCGACGCCACTGGTGTCCTAGTAATATAAGACCCTAAGCGATATTTGTATATTTTTTTGCTCTCGTAAAGCCCTAATAAATACAATAAACCTACAATAAATTTGGTGTGCTTTGCAAATAATTGTGTGCGAAAACTTCAGCGAAATCCCTTCTACCGCATAGTGGTGAAGCTGTAAAAATCCTTTCCGTGCAATAAAACGCGTTATTGCGTATGCTCAACGGTGCAATATAAGTCGCCATAATGTTTTATTTCCGTCCGTATTGCCTTTAAAATATGGGCTATATTCGCATGCAGTAAACACTGTCCACAGAACACATGTCGTAAGAAAACATTTTTAAAGATATAATCATTTATATTTATATGAAAATGGTATAATTTATATAAAGTGTTACGTTTTACGAAAGCCTGCGATTGGTCAGATCATAACGATGTTTAATAAAAGTGTTTGTTATCATAAAATTAACATAAGTGCCTTGTTATGCGGGACTTATTGACATAAATTAGGTTACCAAAATACGTGCTTGTTAATCTTTAAAACATTTTCGAGGTTAAGGAGTAGTAAATATTAGCCTTAGATTTACCTAAAAAAAAATACAATAGACGTGGATATATTTAGTAACCTGTTCCGCTTAGCTATTTCTAAAGAGCCATAAAAAATCGACACGGCGTGTTGCTACACCGAGCGCTGAGTGCAGACAACACGCCGTGTTCGAGTTCGCAACAAGTCCATCGTCATCCTGAGGATGCCTCGTTGAGAGGTGAAACACGTGTCGATTTATTTCAGGAGTTTTTTATGGCTCTTTAGAAATAGCTAAGCGGAACAGGTTACTAAATATATCCACGTCTATTGTATTTTATAATGGATTTCCGCAAGGTCATGCCTGAATCAATTAACTATCTTAGATTTACCTATTTGATTTTGGAAGTTCATAAAGTTAATAGACGACATTCTATTGAAGAAAGTTTCGAAATGTAAAAAACCAAATAATTGTACCGTTTACGAAGCGCAAATAACAATTTTCTTCAGAAGTTTTTTAAATATAAATTTTTCGTACTAAAATAAATAAATCCAGCTTTTCCGATATTTTGTATCATCTTAAATTGGTGTCTTTTATCCGTAATGCTACACAGATTGAGGGAAGATACTGTGATATTTTCCGAAAACAAAATTAATTGAAAGATTAATTTAAGTCGCGGCTCAGTCGTACTCGCAAAAGGATGTTCCCTCTTGAAAGAAAATGAGCTAACATTATGAAGAAAACGAACTTTATGTATTTTTAAAAAAATATGATATCGAACGAATTATTGATTAGAATGGTCTGTCAAAGGATAACAGTTAAACTTTATTTGAAAGAGGGAAAATTGGTTCATTGAAATTTTCGCTAATTTTAACTTTAACATTTATTTTTTTATTGTTGTTTAATAAAATAATAAAACGTTATGTCTCCCTAATCATTATGTATACTTAAATGTGAATGACATAAAAAAATTCAATACAAATTAGAACGCAGCAGTTACAAAATTTAAATTTCACAAAACAACATTTGACTAAATTCGAAATTCAAATCGGAACGGCCACGAACGAAAGTTAACAGAACGTTTGTAATTCGAATTTGACGTGAAAACTCTACGGAAAATTAAACATGCCACAGACTAACGATGTTTGGACCAACAGCATTCCCAACGTCCAACATAAAGATAAGTATACCTAGTACGATAATGATTTCTCACCCAACCTTGACCCCAACGTGTGAGATATGTTGGACTGTCGGTTCTAACGTCAACAGTCGAGAGGTATCTCAGTAATTAAAGCTCATCGCTTTCTAACAAGACAGAAAGGGAAATACCGGGCAGACCGTGCTTTGTTTTTTTAGCCTTCCACTTTCGTCTACGGAATTCCATTTTAGACGTATAGGGCTGAATGCCATCAGCACATCTAAACCGCATTCAAAAGCTGTGTCATCATTACTCGGGAATATTGAAAATCAGTTTCATTGATGAAAATCGCCCTTAGGATTTGGTCGAAGTAGAAGGTTGTGTAATCGGCTGTTGTTATCGATTTCGTGGGTAAGCTCGACGAAGATTTTAGCCAGATTAATTTATTCTATTTCGGCCAGCGCTAATTTTGGCCAAAGAGCGCCTAGTAATGGTTGTGTACCTTAATCTTGTGTGTTTTTTTCCTTCAAATACAATGTTGTAACACAGAATATCATGCTTGCTTTCCCCGAAGTGTTAGGCAGAGGTTTTGTATGTAGTTATGTTTGAGAGGAGGCTCCCTAAATTGTATGTTTATTTGCTTTAATATTCTGAAAAAGTCACGCATACAGTCAAAATGGAACTTTAGTATATGATTTATTGGATCTTTTTCTTTCCGAATATAAGACAGTTACGTACCTAATTGGAACATTGTCGCTCGATTAATTTTTTATTCGAAAATCATACCTTTTTTAAAGATTATTTGGAACAAAAACAAGATTACTCGGCTTTTATGTCTAAAATAATTATTGACAGTAAGAAAATATAGTTTATTATCCAAATATAAGATATTTTTTCTACTTTAGTTATACACGAAATAAGAATTGAGACTTACGACATTTAGTTCCGTCTTCGAACACGACCAAAGGGCGCAGGCGATATTGAACTTTATTACTGATGTGTTAGCGTTTAGTACATAGAGGAGTGGTGGGGTGCCTGGGGGCGGAGTTTGCGTGGAAATTGTGTTTGGAGTGCTTGGTCTTAAGTCCCATATAATACGGGGCGAGCCATCAACCGGGCACAAATTCAGACTCCGGGCTGCTACTGATAAACTCCTGATGGAAAAACCCAACAATGTTGTTCTTCATTACAAACAGTGTCAATAACAAATGACTGCCTAATGCGATAATACGCAAACCCATTCTAATTTATGTGTTATATCTTTCCTCTCGCTTTCCTGCAATCTGTGGGAGTGATTTCGTGAAAAGGGACGGAAGTGTGTAACAGGAAGCCGGGGAAGCGCAGGCTATTTGATTTGACCAATGAGCGCGCGCGGTGCTAGAGTTGGCCGTCAGATGGTACCAACCCATTTTTCAAGAGGTTGGTATTGTCAGCCAAGATGTCAGATGTTACCCAAAGGAACCCTTATGGTGTGACTCAGTCTGTCCACCTGTTTGTCACACCTGGATATCTCAAGAACTACTAATGCTATAAACTTGAAATTTGGAATAGTTTTAGATGACATTTGCCCAACTATTTTGCAAATAAGAAAGAAATAAAAATGTACATATATTTTTTGGCAACAGGGACTGAATGGGGGTCTTAAAAATTCGAAGTGGGACTACTAGGGCATGTGGGGGTATCATATGAAAGAGCGTTATTTGCACATTCTCAAACATTTTTTGTTTTCGACTTGCGACGAAAAATGTAAAACAAAATACCGTTCGCCTTATCTCCGAAGTTTGTATAGAGAAAAATCTGAAATACACATAGAATTGTGATAGAAGTTTATGTAAAGATTACAGGAAAAATAAAACAATGTCTTAAATAGCACACTTTTTCAGAAATCATTAACAAAAATTACATTAGTTCCACTATCGGTCAAGAGATGGCGCTGATCTAAAACTGCAATATTCTACACTACAGTGTGCAATATTCAAATTCTCTGACGAATATAGGCCTCGCCGATGAAAATTTAAAATGATACGAAACCCTCGGTGCGCGAGTCCGTCTCGCCCTCGACCGGTTTTTTTATGATGACAAAAAAAAAATAAGAAATAACTGCTTTGAGGCTGACATTTTTTAAATCAAGATTGCTACAAATATGACTAATCCCCAAAAAACACTTGGGCAATATGCCCCGTAAACTTGATTATATAAATTGGTAGGTAGATAACATTCAAACAATTAGAACATTACGCTTTTTGGACAGACGCACTAAATTTTCATTGGACAAAACAATTTTCCGATACCATGAGTCGTGAAATGGACTGATTCAAACTTGTACCGAATTCTGTATCAACTATTAGTTGTCTCGTTAGGTTCTGACAAACTTCTAAGTCCATTTGTTAAGGTAACTGCATTTTATACTATTTTCTAAGTCATTAAGCATTCAGAAGTTAGCAAATGAAATATTATTCCGACGCATATGGGAGTTTGTTGTCAGTTTTATTATAGTTTTAGGTCATTAAACATGATGAAGTACGGCAGAGATTTTGTAGAATTGTATTGGGTAGGTACTGTAAGGTTTTATGCAAGAAACATCCGAACAATCTGACAGAATATACTTAAAATAGAATTAGAATATGTTTTTGTTTGAAGAAGAAAAGTAAGAGAGTCGAACCGGAGGCTGTCAAGCAACTAGAAATATAAAGATGTACTATTGAATTGAATATACATACATGTATGGGTTTGAACTCAAGAAACCTTTCATTCAACATCGTCCCGGTACTATAGTCACGCTAAGTGTCTACAGTACTCCGTTTAACTTCATGTATCTAGATCACGATGATCCTAAAGCTGCTAGAAAATAAAGCCATACATACAGCTTTATTCGTTATATGTCGGCAAATCATTAAGGGGATGTAGGACAGGTCATTTGCAACCAATTGACTCCTGATGACCCTATGCCAATGTCAACAATTTTCGAGTCATTTGACATTTTATTTATTAAAAAATTTCACACTCAAAAAGGTACAAAGGCGGACTTAATGCCTTAAGCATTCTCTACCAGTCAACCAAGGGTGGTGAAGAGATTGGATGGCAGGTGCTCTGTTTGAGAGGAATAAAGAAAAAAAATTATTAAAAATATATCATTAGAAATAAAATAAATAAATAAAACACAAACATACATATTTTATATAATATACATTTACTATATATATATTTACTATATATATATATACAATACACAACATACATATATACAATTTCAAGGGAGAGAGGTATTGAGATGACTCTACTCTAATTATATGAAATTAAAAAAACTGCAATTTCCGCTTAAATGCATACCGACTGGTGGCCGTCCTGGTATTTAGAGGAAGCGCATTCCATAGAAGAATGGACTGAATATGAAAGGAAGAATGAACAAAGTCGGAAGTATGAGAAGGACAAAGTAGGAGAAGATTGTTAGAAGATCGCAGATTCTCAGTGTGTGAAGAACATAGATTTTGGAAGTGCGACACAAGATAAGAAGGAAGAGTGGGAGAGTTGAGAAGGTTATACTTTTATTTCATTCATTTTAAAATATAAAATGTCAAATTACTGTAACGTATAAACAATAACCCGGTATTAATGAAAATCGGCCCTTTCGGGGCTAATTTCTGTCCTTCTGTGTCAATGTTCTGTCAATGTCAATAATATTCCACAACAAAGATGACACTGACGGCTCTATGTTCTATGTTATGGGGTTTGGTTTCCACACTTAGTCTTTCAGGTGGACCATTGTACGTGGGCCATGGCAGCCGTCGGTGGTTATTCCAACCAGCCCACCTCCCTCCAGAAGTTGATTAAATCTCCTCTCTGTTCAGAACACTGACGGCTCTTGTGTGCAGTTTAGATACATGATCGCTTTCAGTTTCATTGGTTAAATGATAAATGATTTTATTTCTGTAAGTAGGTTTGTACAAACACTTTTACACGTCAATCTTATTTTAAAAACTAGGTGAGGTCGGCGTTTCCTATTTGACTACTCTGAGAAGAAAGGCCGAAACAAACTCAGAGGTCACAGTCTCTTTTAAAGTCCAGACATAATCTTGGTCAGATCATGTGAAGGCCATGTGGATTGGTGTCTGAAGTGGTCTTTAGAGGAAAGCATCACACAGATTGAGAGGGTCTGTCCAGTCAGTGCACGCATTTGTCAGTTATCGTGTAGCTCAACTCAGAATTTAAGGAGCTCAACGATTCGACGAACAATACCAAAAAAAGGACATTTGTGTAGGCCACATAAATTACTCAAACTGTCAGACCATGATTAAAACTAACTGAGAAAAAATTAAAAACAAATAAAAAGGAGGAAGGTTAAATTCGGACTTATCCTTACATATTATAAAACAAAGTCCCCCGTCGCGTCTGTCTGTCTGACTGAACACAATAAACTCAAAAACTGCCGAACGGATTTTCAAACGGTTTTCACCAATAGACGGAGTAATTCATACGGAAAGTTTTAGTTTATAATTCATTAAGGTTTTGTGTAAATTGGCTGAAATTTGACGATTATTGTTGAAGAAAATCATGCCGACTGGGAGCTTTACTGGCGTGCGCTGCGTTGACGGAAAACGATACATCAAATTTATGTTCTACGGTATTGTTCATTTTAAAAAGTTCAACAAAAAGTCCGCAATGGCATACATCTATCTTTTAAGGATGTCCCACAATAACTA
Organism: Agrochola lychnidis; assembly: GCA_963680765.1. NCBI lineage: Eukaryota > Metazoa > Arthropoda > Insecta > Lepidoptera > Noctuidae > Agrochola > Agrochola lychnidis. The sequence goes on along the minus strand of OY796868.1, from coordinate 5,659,915 downwards.
TTTTTATCTTTCAGAATTTGATAAAAAAATAATTGTTAATTCCGAAGCTCTTTTGACCGGTATAGTATTAATGCTTATCCAATAAAATATGTTATTTAAATTGGGCATTTAATTTAAATTAAAATATGCCTTGATATCATATCATTTAAATGAACAGTTTAAAAGATATCACAGTTTCAAAATTACGCGTAGCAACGCGGGCGCAGTGGTAGGAGTCAATAACAATTTCCACGGTTATTAGGTATGAAATCTCGGTAGTACGTTCCCGTGGGATATTTTCCTATATCCACACGGGCGAAGCCGTGGGCAAAAGCTAGTTATATATAATATTTCATATAGTACTTATCTGTATTAAGTATCTAAAATAGAAATTACTTAAACCCATTTTTTGTGACTTAAAAAATAATGATGTACTTCACTATGTCTCGATTTAAGTGTACTTAACATCACTTGTATTCTCGTAATGTCAAGTACAATCTCAACATACTTCAGGCCTCATCAGTACCATTGAAATGCCTCTTAAAATACCATTTGAAAAGTATAAGAAGCGTAATTCACGGCAGACGGCACAAAACCAGTTCAACGCTGATAGCTATGTAATATCTATTATGCCTATTCAGTTTAGCGCCAGTGAAATTTATCGAGCACTAGCGGCTTTTAAGAGCATTAAGAGTTTAATAAAATTCTCTTATAGAACATACGTGACTTCATAAGGAGGATGTGGAGACTTAGAGTTTTTGCACAAGACATCTTTTATAGTATGCTTAACTTTTTCGTGAAGTTTTGGATTCGTGCCTCGCTAGTGCCTCGTACATGGCAAGGCTCGGTCACAATATAAATATGGACAGTATAGAAACCAGGTCTATTTGTTGGAATAATTACCTACGCTCCATTTAAAAAAAATCGTGGCGACCACTCGTCTCAACACGGCACCCGACAATCGATTAGGGTCTCGTCAATGAGCGTGTCTGTGTGAGTGTACTGTTTCGAACTTTTACTATGTAGTTTCTGTACTGTCCATATTTATACTGTGGCTCGGTCTAGCATAAATCTTCCTTAAAAGTTTGTTTTTAGGCCACATTTTTAATCATTATCAGTCTATAAATGTTCCCACTGCTAAGACACAGGCCTCCTCTCTATGAGAAGGAGTGAATCGTAATCCACCACGCGGGCCCAGTGCGGGTTGGTAGATGTCACATGTCTTCGAATTTTCGGTTCTAGGACATGCCGGTTTCCTCACGATGTTTTCCTTCACCGTTTTGAGAGCAGTGGTGATGAAATAATTTACGCAAAGTAAAGCGCCTATCTGGGTTTGAACCTACGACCTACAACTCGTCTTTTTTATCAAAGGCCGTTTTTATGATTATGTTTTTGAACGTGTGCGAAGGCGCACTACTAACCGTGAATGTATGTAGGTATTTTGCTTTTTAATTTTACTAGCACACGTCATCAGCTCGATAGATTTACGTCCTGTCTAAGCACCGACTGAAAGTGGCAAACATGCATCAATGCAGTGAAGCAGGTTGTACGGATAAATAATTAAACAAGATATAATTTAACTTTCTGTTGGTGTGGCAAAGAGATTATGAACTAAGAGAAGTTTCAGTTTGCCTTGTTCAAGTTGTATGGCAGAAGTTGTTGTCATTTTAATAATTAGGACGAAACTAGGAACTAACGAGGGATTTGGAATTGACTTTCTTATTGTTCATTAATTTATGTATAAACGTGTATCGTTTAAGGTCGAAATCTTGAGCCTGGGAATCATCATTTCAGCCGAAAGACGTCCACTGCTAAACATAGGCCTCCCCTAAGCACCTCTACTTCGACCGATTCTGTGCTTTCCGCATCCAGCGGATTCCTGCGGCCTTCACAAGGTCATTGGTCCATCTTGTGGGAGGCCTTCCAAAGCTACGTCTTCCGGTACGCGGTCGCCACTCCAGAACATTTCGGCCCCATCAGCAATCCTTTCTGCGAGCAATGTGCCCTGCCCATTGCCACTTAAGCTTGGCAATTCTTCAGGCTATGTCGGTTACCTTGGTTCTCCTTCGGATCTCCTCATTTCTGATTCTATCACGTAGGGAAACTCCAAGCACAGCCCTCTCTATTGCTCTTTGGGTGACTTTTAGCCTTTTGATAAGGCCCATTGTGAGCGATTTCAGTACCATAGGTCATCACTGGCAACACGCACTGGTCAAAGACTTTCGTCTTGAGACACTGTGGTATGTGGGACGAAAAGATATTGCGTAGCTTCCCAAACGCTGCCCAGCCGAGTCGGATTCGACGATTGACCTCTTTCTCGAAGTTGGACCTATCTAGCTGGACAGTTTGTCCTAGGTAAACATACTCGTCCACAACTTCGAGCGTAGGGTTGATCTTCATGAGAGTGGGTGTCACATAGGCATTTGACTTTCTTATTGTTCATTAATTTATGTATAAATGTGTACTGTTTAAGGTCGAAATCTTGTGCCTGGGAATAAGATAAGATATTTATTTACAATATCAAACGTTTTCATATTATTAAACAAAGTCCCATTTCTTTTTTATTTGAGGCAGTGCTTCACCATTGGCTGACGTCACACACTTCTAGAAGAAACATTCTACCAAAACCAGTAAAAACCGTTGTTCCAAGTGCAAAGCGATTAAGAAACTAAATCGAGAAGTCGCATAACTCTTCGACCCTACCCTTGACGCTTAACCTTTCTCAAAAAGGTGTTTTATAGCCAAATCTAAGGGATGCTCTGGGGATGTCATAAATCAGATATGGAAGGCAGACACTTGGGGCAGTCTGTCCTGTGGTTATTTATAGAGAGGCTCCTTCGTTTCGACAGATTTATTGATGTCCAGTCATATAATGCCCTACAATTTTGGGGAACGCTATTAGGTTTTTGGTTGGGTTTTAGGTTTTGGGTTTTAGGCTTGGGGGAGGCCTATTACTACTATTTCAGCCGAAAGACGTCCACTGCTGGACATAGGTCCAGCATTGGACGTCTTTCGACTGAAATGATAATGAAGATGATTAAGTTTAAGATTTTTTAGCCGACTTCCAAAAAGGAGGAGGTTATATGTTTGCAGCGTATGTATGTTTTCTTTTTATGTACGTCAGCCGATTTCTCCGTCAATTAAAGACCGATTTTGAAAATTCTTTTTTGTTTGAAAGAATATGCTTTCAAGGTGATCCAAATTTTATTAACTTTTGCTTGGATAGTTTTTGAGTTAGCTTCAATAATACGTATTTTTTCACAATTCGTATGTGGATGATATTATGATAATTTCCTGTCATTGAAAATTACATAGTAGGTAGTGGTATTCGAATTTGTGTGGGGTAGATACCACAACGATTGGTTTTTTTTTTTAAACTTTTTCTTGACCTTGTGTTGGTTTAAGATTTTGGAAATTCAAGAAACGATAGTTCCTTCTTAAGTCTCTTCTACAAAAATATAAATTCTTAAGCATTTAAATACTTCGTTAAGTGAACAGTGCATAATTAAATATCCATCGATAATATTTCGTTATCAAGTTGTCATTAGCAATTACCGCAAAATACAATTAAAAAAGGATTAACAAACTTGTATTAAGAAAAACAAATTAACTAATTTTAAGCCACTGTCTAAGTCCTTTCATAATAACAAAATGTCAAACAAAAACATTCTGCTTGAGAGTTTGCTTGAGATAAAAACGTGGTGCCAAACAATTAAGTTCAAAGTTAGTGCTAAGTAATGTCTTGGTAATTAATCATAGCATCTTTAGACGGCTAAGAACAAAGGAGTATTTCATTTTATGCTTTAGATATTTTTTCATCATTAAAATAATACTAATTTCTGTTTTGCAATGCAGATTAAGAAAGTCGTAGCACCTCGTAGCACTTCGTAGACCTTTCGTAGCGCGCTGCTACGAAAGCGTAGCAAGATATTATCTCGATAAATTTTCGCGTAATCATCAAAAATCGGGAGAAACCCTTTTGTAAATCGAGTTTTATATCAAATGAGAAGCGAATACTGAGCGGGTATTGTCGATTAGCTCCCTGAAATCTTGAACAGACAGAAATGTCAGTCGATTTAGTCGCAGACATGTGATTTAAATCGATTTTGTCTGCTGAGTGTTGTGAAATCCAGTGTATTAGAGAGGCAATAATACCGGTTCTTGGAAAGCAGAAAGTATTTTCGTGTTATGTCAATATTTTTACGTGTTGTGGGTTTAAGGGAGTTTTGCTTTTAACTAAATGGAAGAGGTGCATTGTGCAAGAAGTACCTTGAGTATATTATGTTCAGGCGAGAGGTTTGGGCAAATCCCAAACCTCTCGCTACAGAGCTTAGAAAAATTGAAAATACAGTAAATATAAAAATGCAAGAGCTTTACATTTCGTATTTAAATTATTCCTCAAATAAGCATAGCTACATTTTGTTTTTCATTACGTTAGCCAACAAAAATTTTGTCGTCAAAATACGGTTACCTAATTTAAAAAAGTTGTTCAATTAAAAAAAAAAAACATTTCCACGGTTCTCTAATTTCTAACACCATTTGTAGTTACGTTTCGGAAAGCAAAAAGATGTATAAATAAAACCGACCAAGTGCATGTCAGACCACGCACAATGAAGGGTTCCGTAATTGGGATGAATTTATCCCAAATACAAACTTAACATTGTGGTTGAAAAACACGTTCTCCCATACATTCCAACTGCAAATGTAAGTTTGTACGCATAATATTGAGAGATTTACCATGTTATTTTAAGATCACAGACTTTTTATAGGTTTTCCTGTAATCTATGAGTAAAGAACCGTCCTATATATTTTTTTCATAATTTTTGGTCCTGTAGTTTTGGAGATAAGGGAGGTGGAGGTAATGGTAAATTTTCATTGATTTTCTTAAATGTCTTTAAATGTATTTATTTTAAAATTATATAAAAAATATATTTGAGATCCTCGCAAACAGGGCTTGTTTGCGAGGATCTCAAATATATTTTTTATATAATTTTTCATTTACAATACAGAGAATGGGTCTCTTACCATTCACTGTATTTATTCACAAAATTTTATGGTCAGTAGTTTCGGAGATAAGGCCCCAATGGTAAATTTTTATCTATTTTCTTAAATATCTTTAGATGTATTTGCAGAACTTTTTTTAAATTTGTTATTTGCCCACCCAAGTAAACATATTCAAAATTAATTTAATTACGTTACACATTCGTGTTTGGGTCACAGAAATACTTAATATGTCTACCAAATTTCAACTTAATCGGTCCATTAGATTCGGTCAAACAGACAGACACGAGTGATCCTATATGAGTTCCATTTTTTTTCTTTTGAGGTACGGAACCTTAAAAAATAAGAAAAAGACGTTCTATATTCCAATAGTTTCTCTTTCTTATTCGGTTTATCGAAACACAGAAAGAAATGTAAACGAACCTAAGGCTTACTCCACTGTAAAAATTGGATGAAACTTGTGAAATAAAAGTGACGCATTGTTATACTTCTGTACAACGCGTAGAGAAAACTGTATAATATGGTTGAAATAAAAAGGTTTTTCAAAATGCTGTGTAATTCTTGAAGGAGACGTTTGAAAGTTTAGCGATGAACTAGCGTTGAGGAGACAAATAAGGGAAGATTTCAAGGTCTTTTAAACTTGCTCATTATTATGTAACGAATGAAAAAACCTTGGTGTTAAGAAGACTACTTATATTCCATAGGTTTACGTAGTTAAATAAAGGTAACAAAAAAAAAACACGTGACGTGACAGCTGCCAAGTAACCGACTAAACGTAATACCAGTCACTTCAGTTGTCATCCTACGTCACAGTTGTACTCTTCAATTTAGCAACGTTATATTTCGTTGACGTTTAGAGTTTGGGTTCTTTACAATAGACATATTACAAAATATTATAATAATATTATAAATCTAACTAAAAATTGTGCTCAAGCAGTTATATCTACGAAAAGTAGTTTAAGAGTAAACAATAAAATTTAACATACATTAATTAAAGAGGAAACTATAGTAAGACACTAAAATAAATTTAATTTGGTTTTATCGTATTTTTAAACAAGAAAGTGTCATATATAAAAACCCTTTTTACCATTTGTTTACCTTTTTTAAACTACCTAAACCAATGGAGTATAGATACCTTTTTTTTTGGGTGGGAAATTATCAAATAACTTCTCCCGCTCTGGGCGGAGCGGGAGGGCGTGTCAGACACTTACTGACTAAAACCCACCCATGTTCCTTCAGTTGCCATGTTGCCAGGGGCCACGGTATCCCTTTCGGACAAACCCGCAACCCCGGCAGGCATCGGCCCTAGCAGACCCCTTCAGTTTTGCTGACATATCTTTGAGGCGCGCGTGGAACACAACGCGCCGTCGACCCGGGCCTGGTCCTTATCGGACGGCGAGCTACCCATTACTCACCGTTCGCAAGCCCGCGCCTAACTACTTAGATATCTACTAATCTTTTAATTAGAATAGATTTATTTAAGATCAATTTTGTCAAAACCTTTTAACCGTTTCTGAGGTCTAGTGGTAAGACCAGCTGTCTCTGACCCAGAGATCCTGGGTTTGTTACTTATCTCGTGATGGCAAAATTTTCTGCTCGCTTTGGTTAGTGATAGGGCTTGTTCTAAGTCCGCTTGGATAGCTACAACTACCTTATCAAAGTCTGTCGCCATAACAACAATGTTAACAGCTTTGTTGTTTCGATAGTTAGAGGTAAGATATCCAGTTCCTCTGTGGTTAAGGATTTCGGTTGAAGCTCTTCAACCTTCGGCCTGACCATTACTTACCATCAGGTGAGATTAAGGCCAAAAGATTCCTTTAAATGGTAAAAAAAAGAAAACGGAAAAAATATTCACCATAACAATGACAGTTAATGATCATCCTGACAACAATACTGTGTTCAATTCTTAAACTAATTTCAACTCTATTTCTTACGTTCTAACGTTATTTTCAGAAAAATATACTTCCGTAATGTATTCATACTTAAGTTGATCACATAAATGTGTCCTTTCTTCGGCACACTCAATCATATTATGGAGCAATATTGACTGGAATTAGGTTATCTTTTTAAGTGCGGAACATTTTACCTACAAAAATATTTCATTATACTACGAAACATTTTAACGTAAACGTAAACTAATAGAAACATTTTTAACATGATAATATACAGTGTGTCTTTATAATGTGCATATATCGAAATATTTAAAAAAACGTGTGGCACTCGGGGACTGCCGCGGTAAAGCTATTGCATAGCATTTGTAACCTCCATACTTCCTATTTGTCAACGCTACACGATGACATAAAACAAAAATTACGTTCCCATGACAACATCACGTTTCCCATGACAACATCACGTTGTCATGGGAACCGTCATTACATGGTAGGCGGTGTGGGGAGTTTTATTTTCGTTACGTTACGGAAATTCTTGATTCGGTCGCCGCGCTCAAAGCCCGCGATAAAAGCTATGCAATAGCTTAAAAACCTAAAAAAAAATTGTAACAAAACGGTGTAACTTTTAAACTAAATGATCTATCGCGATTAAATAAATTCCACAATGATTGGAAGTAATTAAGCGTCCCCTCATAAAATGAAAATTGTGGAAAAAAACTACCCTCAATTGAACGTTTTTTTTTAGCAAAAATCGTTTTTTATTTCATAATTTTTTTAAATAATCGTAAAATTTTTCAATAAGACGCTAAACAAAAAAAAATTCGTTAATTATTTTTTTCCGTCGATAAAACTAAGCATGGATTCCCACATTTCGATATGTGCATATTATAGAGACTCACACTGTATAATATCACGTCATTTGGTTGAATGAGTATACCTCAAACTGTTTCCACATACTTTTGCCCCATTTCTTTAACATTCCGCCTTCTTATTTCTTTTAAATACGAAAAAAAAATGTAAAACTTCCAGAATAAGTTTTCAAAATGATGGTGAAAACAGCATCCAAATCCGTGTAGTTTAAGCCGTGTCTCCTGTGCGTATTTTTTCGAAACATTACACAAAACATCGAAACAAAGAGGCGTGGCCATACACAATTATTGTGTATGCAAACACGATTTTTTGTTTTCCGAGCTGCCTAGAAAACATTCCCCGCGCGGGTGAAGAAGGGCAGGGTTTGTTTCATTTTCAACCACTGCGCGCACCGCGGACGTCTGTCACTGTCATTCAACACAGGTTTTGAGGTTATATTGTCTTGTGAATAGTTGTGAACAAGTTGTGATAAATTGACAATGGATTGGAATAGAGATACTTTTTAAGTACGTCTTCCTCCTCGGAACTCATTACGTGTCATTTATTTACTCAATCTAAAAATATTTTAATATGCAGAAAACAACTTGTGTATGAAAACAAATGTAAGGATTTTTGTGTAATGTTTCGAAAAACACGCAGGAGATACGGCTTTAGAAGATCAACGCGGTCAGTCGGTCACACAGACATACACGAATAGTGACTTTTTATAATAAATGTATTATAAGCTTAAATGCCTGTATGTTAATTTCGGTGCAAAGAATAACCGAAACATTGATACATTCAAGTTTTCATAAAATAAATGTTTTCTCCATTTTGTTATCTCATCTGGCAACATCATCGTCTCAAGTCCGAGAGAAAAATAGACACAATTAGTTCATGTCATAAGAGTAAATTGTATTCTTTTTCTTTTCAGGGTTCCGTACCAAAATGGTAAAAAGTAACGCTCATAATGCGACTCAGTCTATCATGTCCGTCTGTCACAAATACCGTCCCCTCCCCTTATCTCCGAAGTTTGCAAAGAGAAAAATCTGAAAATATTCTATGTGATAGAAGTTTACGTAAAGATTACATGTAAGAAAAATAAAACGATGTCTCTAAATAGCACATTTTTTTCAGAAATCATCAACAAAAATAACATTAGTTCCACTATCGGTCAAGAGATGGCGCTGACCTAAAACTGCAATACTCTACACCGCAGTGTTAAAATTCTCTGACGAATACAGGCCTCGCCGATGAAAATCTATAAATGGTACGGAGTCTTCGGTGAGCGAGTCCAACACACACTTGGCCGGTTTTTCTTTTTCTTTGCTAGGTTCATGCAGCTGTATTTATGAGTTCTAGAAAAACATACGGTTGACCCAGGGTGAACGAATCCAGTGTTAAGCTCTGGCGACACTGTGGTAAACCCCGCGTGAGATACGGGATGTGACTGCGTGCGTCGACAGTATTAGTAATTAGGAAGTCACGTAACTATTCGCGCTAGATTGAACACAAAACAAGTTAGTTGACACAATCGGTGCGAGCGAATTTCATCCCGCATCTCGCTCGGGCTTTATCTCAATTTCGCCAGAGCTAGGACTATTCAAACTAGGAATGTTACGGAGCATCGGTTCCGGTTCCGAAAAGTCGGAACATCCGATTAATTTTACATCTCCGATTCCGACTTTCGTTTCGATTATTTTGAATCGGAGTCATACCGAAGTTCCAAACGTAGCGATGCACGTGACTAGAGCGCGTACAACCAAGTTTGAACTCGTCACCGGTGTAATTTTAGTTTATTTATACACGCTCGCGCTTGAAGTCTCAGTTTATTGTTATGTTTGTGGATGTTATCGCTAATATTTGACTGATTAAAGAGACTGAATTATATTTCAATTGTTTCATTAAGCCTTGCCATAATACATCTTTCTTCTACTTCCACCTTCGACACCGGTACTGGTTCCGGTTCCGATTCCGATCAATCAAATTTAAAACCTTCGATACCGGTTTCGGTTCCGGTAAAATGACTTCTTTAACTTATGTGAATCTCGTGCAGAAAGTGGGACGCGACTGCGCATCAATTGTTTTAATGACTATGAAGTCACGCATCCCACTCGGGATTTACTTCTGTTTGGCCACAGCTTGAGTGCGTAATTTGAAGCATTTCATTAGAGGAAATATAATTTGAATTTATGAATTCAAACGACTTTCCTTGCTCCAGGTTTATCCGAATATTTTTTTACTCTCGGGAACCTAGATCGGAGAAATATATTCAGCTGATTATCATTCAAATGTCCCTATACTTATATCTTTCCGATCCATCAAATAAATCACACATTTCTAGGAAATATAAAGAGCTTATACAAGATGCGCGATGTGGAAGTGATGTGATGAGAGTGCAGAAATACAATATACACAGGGTGCTTTTATTGGTAATGGGAGCCTGTCACTCAGTGAACGGTTTTGTGTGACAACAAGACGGCGCTTATCGAGTAGTTGAGTGTTGTTGGAGATTTATTAATGCTTTCTTTTGTGAACGACTTACCTCAGAAAATATCTAGGGGATAGTTTATTTATTTAAGGAAAAAGTTTTGTAGATATTTTTAAAACTAGCTTCCGTCAATTATAGCCTATGTTACTCAGTGATAATATAAAATGCTCATGGTGAAATAATTTTTAAATCGGTTCAGCAGGTTTTGAGTTTATTAATTACAAACAAACAAACATACAATTTTTTTTATCTTTTCTCTTTATAATATTAGTTTAGATGAGTAGGAGTATTTAATCAACATCATTAGTGTTGTCTTCTTGTTAAAGTTATCCTTCAAAGTTTTCATCAAAACACTATAGTTTATCAAAGATTCTAGCTCGACAAAACTTATAATTTTATGGCACGTTGTTTGCTACAACATTTGATAGCACTAAGTGACTTCCATTATAAACTTAAAGCGGTAATGTCCTAAATTGTGTATATCAAAGTTTCGACATTGTTATAATTTACACTAACAGCAGTACAAGTTACAAAAAGTAAGATCTAATCTGAACTTAGCCCAACTTGTAACATTTGTGAGAAAAAGTTTTGATTAACAAATCCAGGCTTAATTTTCAGACTCAATTTTGACAGGTTGTTTCAGAATGTTGTTGTTTAACTTATAATGTGTGAAAAACTTATATTTTCTTGTAAAATTAACAAGAGCACGAAGTCAAAGGACTAAAGGTACCATTTCGTACCCTACCGCAGGAGGCAACTGCAGGCGACGGGTCGCCGCAACGCGACAGGTGTCTATGAATTTCTATGAAGCACCTTCCGTAGCTAGCGATACATCGTTGGCAGCTACGGGCGAGTGACAGGCGACACGTGTAGCCCGACCGCAGACCAGTAGTGCCGCCAATGCTCAAGCGATAACACGTTTTTTTATCTTCTATCTACCGACTAGAACATGGGCTGCTGCTGCTTGCGATCGGGTTCGGAATCATGACTGCAGCGACATAACGCCGTATCGCCGTGACATGACGCCACGACACAGACCGCAGGCGGCAACTGCAGGCGACGCTGCAGTTGCCGCCTACGGTCAGTTACGGAATGGTACTTTAAGGCTACGGGTACGGCCGTCAGAGAACGGTCGCAGTGACGACTGTCATGAAAATGATGGCAGCGGGATTTGACTTACGATGCCACCAAACGTTCTCTAGGAAAACACATCTACTTACTTTCATAGATAATGTTTCAGAGACGTCATTGGCCCGTATATCGAAATGAGGAAGTATATTTTAATTTAATTTTTTCTTTTATTTGGCGTCTTATTGAGAAATTTTAAGACTATTTTGCATAATGTTTTTTTAGCAAAAAGTTTTGTAGATATATTTAAAACTACCTGTATCTGTTTTTTTTCATAAATTTTTACATTATGGAAAATAGTCTTAAAATTTAGAAAAAAAATAAAGGACTACTTTTATTTATTTATTTATTTTGCATAATGTACACATTTATTTTGCATAATGTAAAAATTTAGGAAAAAAAAAAACAGATTTTTGCTAAAAAAACATGTTTTTTTTCAATTGGGGGTAGTATTTCCGCAATTTTCTTTTTATGAGGACCGCTGATTACTTCCAATCATTTGGAGTTTGTCTCATCGCGATAGATCATTTAGTTTAAAAGTTGCACCGTTTTATTACAATTTTTTTATACCATATTTTTTTTTTTTTTTATATTTTGTTAAAATTAAGCATAGATTCCCTCATTTCAATATGTACTCATTATAAAGGCTCACAATGTATAGCGGCCATCACTCTTCTAGGACACCGTACGGACTAAATACTTAAAATTGGTTCAAAACATAATCAACCCTTGGTTTATGCTCTACGTAAACTGTACATTGTATTATTTTGCTTTCAAAGAATGAATTTATTTTATGTTAGTTTTATTATGAATTGGTAGCGAAGCACAAAAACGATTCTTCTATTTAAATTAGTACTTAAATTCGATTATGATCTTTACACCTAAAAAAGTTAAAAATTCAAATTCAATTTGAGTAGAAATGTTTGTGTCCCACTTCTTAAAGCATCGTCCCAAGATTGGCCCAAATGAATCTTAAGTGATGAGCAACAAATTCTGTCTCTTCCACGGCCGCGGTTTAATTAAGATAACTTTTGTATAATTTCGGGAAACCAAACAACGAAATAAGGTCACGGTAAATAAAACTTTCGGGATATTCTAAAATCAAAACGTCAACTCGGAATTTGTGTTCTTGAATCAAATTATAACCTCTTTTTAATTCAAATAGTTACTGGCTGGAATTTAAAAAACGTTTACTGTTTATGATCTGACCAATCGCGTGGCGTAATGAGACATACCCTCGATTGGACCTGAACTGCAGCAGGCGGGATTTGAGCCCGCGACGCGGCAGAAATTTGGGGCCTCCTTGCGTGCTACCACACATACAACCTCTGTTAATTCTGTTAGTCTTCAGCGACAAACATTATACAACCGCTGGCACAAAGGCAAGAACCTTGGCTTTGAAACAAGTGACAGAATAGAAACCTCATAGGAATAACTGACATAACTGAGATCTTAACACTTTCCGGGACACTGAACAAGACGAGAATTGTTATGTTTGTCTTGGGCGTTTAATGTCCCGGAAAGTGTTAAAAATATGAACACGTAAAAATATAAAAACGTCTCTTTTTTCTTACGAAATTTCCTAGAGTAAGAGAGAGCCCACGCCTATTTTAACCCTCTTACTTTTTTGCCGTAAATACATTGGTTACCAGGAAGACGAGAAAATGATCTTCATTCAGGCGTTGCGAGCCAGCAACCAACGTGTCTACAGTTGCCATAAGCTTAGAGGGTGCTCTATGCTAGTTATTACACTGATTTAAGAACTCATTCTAAATTCAAAGGTCTGTTGTTAAAATATGCGAACTCAGAGCTAAGGATTATGAGAGCCCATACGTCATATTTCGCCATTACATACAAATCCATTGGGCTCGACCGTCGCTTGTTTCAAAGCCCCGGTTTAACAATACAATGCCGCTCGCTCTTTACTGTGGGAAAGATTGGACGCGGAAAACCTCTCGGAAAGCAATCTCGGGTAATTGTATTTTTACAAGAGCGGTGTTGGCAACAAAACCGGTACTTTTCCCGAGGTAAAGTGCGTACGTGAAGGGAGGGTTAATCACAGCAGTATCGCCTTTCCTAATTGAATTACAGATCGTAATGCTCGGTGTTAGTATTTCTTTTCGGTTATTTATTGTTTTGTACGTACATTTCGTGCACAGATAAGATACCCACAAAGTTATTTCTTGGAATGAGAAAGGCAGTTAATTAGAAGACATAGAAACAAAACAAAATAAAAATGTGGACGTAAAAGTAAGGTTTGGTTGGACTAGACAGATAGTTTCTGCTGTAAATAATCATTTACTAAAGTAAAAATAATTGCAGTGAAAATTTCTATAAGCGTACTTTGGGCTCTTTCTGAACTGTTAACGAAACTGATTCGGGTATACTCGGCTCCAATCGGTCGGTGACGTTGAATCGCATATACTCGGCTCCAGCTGTCATCCGCCATGTTTACTGTAAGTTTTCACTTCTATTGTGTGCTCATAAGCGCATATCGGCATTTTTTTAAATAGACTTCAAAAAAAGGGAGGTTCTCAATTCAGTGTATTATTTTTTAATGGTAGATACGAGTACATACGAATTTATGTGACGTAGGTACCATAAATAAAAACAATAACAACAACAAGACAAAAATACCGACTTCTTAAACAAAAAATTTTTTGTAAGTCGGTATTTTTTTTTGTGAAAACTTTTTTTTTTGTTTGAAATTGTTAATGTATTGAACGAGGGTTGAAATTTGTTTTTCTAGTTGTGTTTAGTCCTGAAAGTTCTCCAGTTTTGCTTTTTCAGGGACACTATTTCGAATTTCTTCTATTTCGAAACCAGGGCAACTACTTATTAGGAATAAAATGAAAAAAAAAACATATATATATATATAAAAAACAGAAAAAGTCTGTTTATTGAGAATTATTTTAACAAATATTTTAACGTAGAGTAAAGAAAACGTTTTAAGTAAGAAGATTCTTAAAAAATCAAATCAAATTGAATACTGATTTATTCTTTATTGATCCATCCCACTTTATTCGTTCCTAGATCTTGTTTGAACTTCCACTCGACTTGGACAGTCCTAATCTAACAGAATATTTTATTCGATTCTCCAAACGAACTCCCACAATCGAATAAAATGTGAAAGTTTTACCTTCGAAAGCTTCTACCTGACGTTTTATTTTTAATTGTAAATATTCATTAATTTCCTAGGTTTTTTAACGTACATACAAAAATAATAGCTTTCTATCAAATTAATAACCTATATAGGTAACAAATAATTGAATAATTTATCTTGTTTTAGAGTCTTTTCACAGTTATTTGACCTCTGACAGCAACGAAAGCAGCAATCTTATTGCTACGAGAATAAAGATCATTATGATTTTGACAGCATCAGGTTACTGTATATGTACTTACAGGGTGTATCAGAAAGGTATGGTCAATTAAATAGGTCCTTATTTATATTGATTTTTTATATAGATTCATTTCTTTTAAATTTTGTGAATGTGAGAATGTTGTAGGCTTGTGGAACATTTTCTATTTTGCTAAGTACCTGGTACTTATTGATAAGGCCTACACTATCCTCTCATACCTATAAACACTGTAATTTGAAAACGTTGTAAAAAACTATTAATTTTTAAAAGAGTAACCGTAGAGTTTCTTGCCGGCTCTTCTCCATAGGAAGCGACCAATTGGAACCGTGCACCTAGCTTCTGATGTTTCATAAGTGCCCTTGAAGGTTTATGTGAAATAAAATATTTTGAATTTTAAATTTTGAGCTATCAAACTGAACAACTTTATCCATCAAAAAAACATGGTTATCGCGAAAAAAATATCAGGCAACCCATACATTTTGGTCGAATAGGTATTGAAGTTTTGTATGGGACAGCTGATAACTTTTTCGCGATTTCACCGTTTTTGTCCACACCTTTATCTGATACACCGTGTATATAGCCATTCAACTTTCGTATGCATTTTAATATAAATATTTTTTTTAAGAATAATTAGGTTAAAACCATAATGCACTTGAAATGGCACTTTACTGTTGATTTGATATCAAGTGGCAATACAAACAATTACCTAGCGCAATAACAATAAAATATTATGTTAGACATGAAAGTGTCCAGACTTATTATCAGCACTAAAGTCTCCTATAAAATGTGGACTAAGGAATTTTTATTTAAGAGCTTCGCACGTGGACCTATTCTTAGGATTTTATATAAAAGACTGAGCAAAAATTTATATTTTTATAGGCAATTTACACGGTCCAGTTGCGTTACATTCAACACATTTATTATTATTAGTTTTCAATCCATTAAAGTCTGTTCCATCATCTTTTAATATCCACGTATCACATTATTTTAAAAGTAGAATGTGGAACGTTATTTTTAAACTACTTCAAAAAGATAGAGTTTCTCAGGCGCCAGTTTGACAAGTCTTCCATTTCGACAATGAATATAAAACATATGATGGCATTCATCATTCGTTCTTAATTTAAAGGCGCTTTGACACTTTTGACAGGTGCCCAGATCTGATGTCTCAGTGCTGCCACCTAGTAAACGTCATTTCAGAATACCCTCATTCGACCCATAAATATTTTTATGCATTTTAAATGGGTTTAAAACCAAGGATTTCTGGTATAAAGACCGACCGGTATTGAAGTGTTGTTATCAAACAAATTATATAATTGCTTATTGGTTTCTTATGTAAGCAACAAATAACTTGTTTATTTTTGACATTACATATGTAATTAATTGCCTAATCAGTTTTCTGATTCAAAATTGTCGACTATTGTTTTCTTTTTGTTGTTTTTTTTTTTAGCTGTAGGTCTTCCATGCTGTAATAAATAAATAAATAAAAGTTCAACTCCTATTTCTAATTAATTGCGCACATTCTTGAGAAGTTTTGCTGATTTCGTAAGTACAAAATTCCGGTTTTTAATGATCTAACCCTTACGTAATGATTAGGGGAACCGAAATTGGAATTCAGCTCGGTTTAATGAGGCCATTTTTAAGGACTTTCTGTATTACTTCAAAGTCCTTATTGGGTCATTAACCCGCTTCTTAGGGTTTATATTTGAGTTAAATATTGTTGTAATTACGACTAACGAGTACTCTGACTGACTATAATTGCTCTGAGTAAAATAAGTCTCTATTAAAATAGCAAAACATACACACGAAATTCATCGAAGTATAATTTCTTTAAAATAATAATGTTTTTCCACAATATATTCTTAATTTATATGCCGTAAAAGAAAATGACGTTCTTTTATCTTTAAAAAGATATCATAACATAACATAAAAAAGTAAAAAAAAACAAGTGACAGGGTAATTGTAATTGTATAAACAAGGGGACGCCTTGGCCTCATTTTTGACGACGAAAAAGAAAAAAAAAACTTTCTCAACAACAGTCGTGAAGAACCTTTTTTAAGAAACTGTCACCTCCTTGAGTCTTCGTAATGTTGGTACATGTTCGAGTTCTGAAGTTTGGTAGAACTGGAGTGACAGTATCATAAAGGTTTTAGGGAAATGTCAAATGTCCTTTAGGTCAAGTGAGGTTAAACTCGCGTTTAATGAGGGTGGTCTTGTGTAAAACACTTGATTTTAAGAGTCAAATATTAGACAGCTGTAGTCAAGAACCAAAAAAACTAAGACTGCTTCTTGAAATTTGTTGCTATAACTTGTGAAAGACCGCCTGAAAACAGACGAGAAAATTATTGTCAGACATTTTTAGGTACTAATGTATAGTAAACTGATACGAGTATCTACTTCTTATTTAAATAGAACCTTTACTTCTATTGTCGAATAAATAACTTCACCAATTTATGCGGATATTATTGAAGAAAAAAATACAAACTATTGATAATTTACTGTAGTAACGAGACTGCCGTCTAACCCTCCCCTTACGTTCCAAAGACGAAAATGCTAAATATTTATTTGTTAACTTAATTTTATTAGTAAATGTCCTAGCTAGCGGTCGCATCAAGCTAGCTCAATGCGTATTTAAATATCAGTGTTGCCACGTATTTCTCCTCTGTACGTAATTTTCTAAATTACAGTGTTTTAGAGAAGCAACATAACGTGCCGCGATGTGTGCCCAACTTTAAAGTTGGATACAGACCAGGCTAACGAGGGATAAATGGGATAGAAAACTTTTCCTGGAATTTAATAACTGACTTTATGGTGTGCGCTTTTACAATTTCTATCGTGACGATATTATCGTGGACGTCCACGTTAATAAAATGTATGGCAATACGTGCACGTTATGGGCGATTATCACACTGCACCGCATCACGGCTGCTTGTTGCGTGTCAACGCACCTACGGGCGTACTTGCGGGAGTGCAGATCTGCATCATCGTGCGGGCTTTTTACGCACTCACGCGCGTAGTTGCGTTTTGTGGATTCACGGCGGCTCTGACTCATTTCATTCAAAGCCGTTCTCTGTGGATTGATAATGCAGTGCAGAGCGTCGTGTCTGTTTCAAAAAAATCACGCACGGCACTGCGAGACTCGCGCGTGTGCGCATGTTTCTCCGCTTGTAGTCGCGTGATCTGAATGAACGCGCGTGGATGCATTTTCTGTGTGTTGGACTGTGCGTGTTTTCTATACAAACGGAGATACAAGCAACGTTAAAAGACGCATTCACGCGCTACGCTGCGTGGTGTGTGACAGCGTGTTAATCGCTATAATGTTATTCTGGATGGAAATTTAAAAGCGTCTTTATAAATTTCCATACATACTTCCCTGTGTTATCGTGATGCCGTGAACGTACACGATAATATCGTCACGATAGAAATTATAAAAGCGCACAATGACTGCTGGAAAGCTCTTATATTATTTAAAGGCAATTTTTAATGCGAAAGTTGACTATTCCACAGTTTTAGCTAATTCAACTCGCCAGTCAAGTGGCAGTGAATATTTACAAAGGGCTAGTAGATTGTAAACGTCAACTTGTGCAATAAAACTTGCTATAGTTGTGGTGTTTTAGCGTGGCAATAGCGGTCAGTGCCCTTTCCATATTAGTTCTTCGTAGGAACCCAAAAAATAAACTATGCATGGTTTTCCGTTATTAGAACATGTTGAATATCACGATAGATTCAGGAACTTAAAAGACTTCATTTTAGTTGTTGAAATAAAAGCTGCTAGAGAATGTTGGTGGGTCAATGACCGCTATTTCTATGCGGCAACTATAGATCAGTTATGATCATGGTCGAGCTATTATACATTTTTGAACTATTTGAGAAAGTAGCTTCTTACCGACAGTTTAACACTGCAATTTTATTTTCTAGTAAATGTTGACGTTCAAAAGTGCTATTTGCAAAAAACATTCGCAGTTCTTTCGCCATTGTTAGCCCGTTCTATACCCAGCTTCAGAGAAAAACAGTAAGACGTTAAACGAACATGCAGCGTACTTACTCGGCGTTGGTCTCAGGGGTCGGCAGGTCTCCGATGGTGGTGAGGGTGAGGGTCGACCAGTAGAGGGAGCCCAGGTACTTCCTGGTGAGGGTCGCGTAGTCGCCTGGACGGTGGGGGTACACCCAGTCGCCCTGTTCGAGAAAGAAGATACTGTTTAGTAACTTTTAAAGAGAACTATTAAGTTAAAATGCATAATATGAAAGGCGATGTTATAATTTTTGTAACTATCATACGCTGTTATCTAACTTCTGCGCCATAAAGCTCTGGCTACACTGAGGCTAGACCCGCGCGGGACGCGACTGAACTGACTGTTTTAACGAATAGGAAGTCACGCGAATAATCACACTAGTTTGAACACATCCGTACAGGTTAGTTGACGCGAACGGCGGGAGCAAATTTTGTCTCGCAGCCCGCGCGGGATTGGGTTCAGTATGACCATAACTTAATCTAGGCTATATTCCATTTGAAATAAGATTAGACATTTGAATAAACCTTTTTTATAGTCCGTTCAACCGATTTTGACTTCTATACCGTAGGCATAAGGATGGCATTAAAAGTAAAAAAAGTGGTTACAATACCAATGTTTACTGCAGCTGCCATTTGTCATGCTACCAACGCAATAGAAGTCAAAATTGGTTGAACGAACTGTAAAAAAGGTTTAGTTAAATATCTAATTTTATTTCAAATGGAGTATAGTTTCAACAAACGTCCAAAGAAAAATACAGAAAACGGCAATATACAATCAAGCTATCTTCCGCATGATCACCTTTAAGGCGATAATCGCATAGCACGGTTTACGTCTCAATCGCCCGATGCATGCGTTATGATGACCAACAGGATGTACGAAGCGTATTTTTGTCGTGATTGTGTTAATATAATTATGTATAGAAGAGTGACACTCACACAGGTTGCGTGCTATGCTCACTTATTTGTGAGATGATATTTTAAAGGGCAGTTCATACAATGTTATCAAAGCTTTTTGTTTATTGCCGTCGCAACTTTTGCAACTGTAATAAAAATAAATTCACTATCTGAGTACCATTGTTATTTAGTGGAAATGTTGTAAATTTCAGTTAAATAATAGGACGGCTAAATAGAAGGGCCATTAAATGTGTTCGCAATTTTTTTGTTACACGCCCTGCACTCACACTAATGTATATTGTCTCTAATTGGGCAAAACCAGGAAGTGGTGTGGTAGCTGCGCTGCCGCAGAAATATTTTCTTAACTGAGTATGCGTAAAGTTTGCAGACTGTACATACAAACATTAGGTTGTACAAGTTCCCGTGATACATGGATTATTTGTTAGCTCTGTTCTCTCAGCCCTTAGCACGAGATTGTTAGCACTTGACTAGATAAGTGCAGGACTCAGGACAAGTGTCCTACCCCTCCGACCCTTGCTCGAAAACGAGGTGCCAGCAGTTGTTGCAGCTGAGCACGTAGCTTTAAATTCCCCGAATAATAATAGATGAAAATTTAAGTTTGATTCAGCCTGTACCTTCTTGCTGTCTTCCCCCCAGCGACGCCCTAAGCCGAGGACGCCACAGGGGGTGCCCTTAGCGAGCGCTCGCTTAGTTCTAATTGACATAATTTTTTGGCCCCTGGTTGGAGGCTTTGAGTGTAGATGCTTAAGAGCGGCCAACCCGTCATACTTTTCATACAAACGCTCGTACGTGATTATGGCGTTGTAACACATCTTTCTTTAATTCTTTTAAACTAATAGGTATTTTGTGCACTATATCTAGGTTTCTATGAAATCAAAAAATAAAAATTTGGCGAAACAAATTCAATATAAGCCTCTAAAAATCAGCTTTTTTGCACAAATTTTACCTGAACTTTGACCGTTCAATAATGTACTTATAAATTGTAAAAGTAAAGAAAACATCGTTATAGAAACCTCGCACATGTAATTGAGATTCTAAATGACAAAAAATTATTTTACAAACTTGTAAGGCGTATTCAAAAACACGTATTTCCTGAAACCAGTTATTTTTCGTACAATGTTATCGCGTTCTCACTTGCTTGTTAGCAGTTCTCATTTGCGCTGGATGAAACAACAAGCTTTTCGACCATGCTCACGTTGACGATAGACGGACCGGGAAGGGCCCTCTTAAGGCAGCTACATGAAAGCCCAGTTAAGCAGCGAGATGACCTAGACAAAAAAAAAAAAACAACTGTCCAAGCGGATTTATCATGTTCCATTTTAGAAGAAATAGTGGACCAACTCTTTCCTCTCTAGAAAAATATGCTTTACTTTTATGAGATTGCGTGGTAGCTCAATCTGTTAATATGGACGAGTGGTCCAAGTCTTAGGGACTATCTACTCACTCATAGGGAAGCAAACACAGTCAAATATCGTTGGGTATAAAAAATTGGTTGCCTGTAAAGTCGGTATACGGGCGAAAGTTTTACGTGACAACGACTTTGAGTGGTAAAATAATTTTAATGTGAATATTCATTCGTATAGTAGGAAGAAGGATGAAATAATAGTAACAATTTAAAACATTTATTTATACAAAGAATTATATTTAAAACATTAATTTATACAAAGATATCCTATCTATCTAGCCTATCTCTCTCACTCTCTCTCTCTCGCTCTGTCTCTCTCGCTCTTAGGCGGGCTAACTGTGCTCGAGTGGAAGGGACGCGTGCCTTTCACTTTTTATGTCTGTCTCTCTCGCTCTTAGGCGGGCTAACCATGCCCGAGTGGAAGGGACGCGTGCCTCTCACTCGCTCTCATTGTGAGCGCATAACGTGAGCGGAGCGTAACGCAGTTTCTTGAAGTGTCACCCGGCAAACCAATTTATAAGACGTTGTCACGTCAAAAAAAGTGGTGGCACTCCAGGAGTGCCGCCAGAAGTGAAAACTTGAACAAGATCGCCTTGGTGGAAGAAAAATACTTGTGTAGAACATTGGTCCGTAACCTTATCTAAATAAAGAGCACAACAGCGTTTCCAAAAAAAATACTTCCGAAACCTTTAAAGTAAAAATACTTGCATAGAACATTGATCCGTAACATGATATAAATAAAGAGTACAATCGCGTTTACAAAACCTTTAAAGCAAAAATACTTGCATAAAACATTGATCTGTAACGTGATATAAATAAAGAGCACAATCGCGTTTACAAAAAAAGGTGTCCGTAACGGTGTCGCGAGTTCAATTGTTTTTTCCCATCTCAAAAATGCCCAACGCGCCTAAAGAAGTTTTCACTTCAAAAAAAGTGTTAGTTCATTTAATTTTCTTTTGGTGTTACATTGCAGAAAGCATTAAAATCAGACTACCCCATACTTAACATTTTCCGAGTTTTACCTTTCAGTTTTATGACAGGTCATGAATATAAATAAGACGTCGTGTACTTGAAGTATGTCGCGAGATTTTTACAACATAACACGCAAAGGAATCTCGCCTCAAAGTCTTGAATAAATTACGGCATTTACGGTAAATGTTGAATGAGATCATTTTCATTCAAGATTCGTTTTTGTTTATTATTTTACATCAGCCTTTATACGAGACAGGAATTTTATAACTTCAGCCAATAATGTTCCCACTGCTGAGAAGGCATGCTATACAATGTCGCCCATCGGATTGTAGCGCCCGATTTTTTTAATATTTTTCATGTTATTAATTTTTTAAATGTTTTGAGTAGGTAGCGTTTGCCAAAACTTCGATGTTATTGGCTCAATTTGGATTCTGTTTAATATTTCTAAAAGCTTGTGACTTATTTTATCGGATTAACTAATATTTTTATTAAAGTCAACGATGCAAAAAAAAAAAACATGTGGCACTCGGGGACTGCCGCGGTAAAGCATAGCATTTGTAACCTCCATACTTCCTATTTGTCAACGCAACACTTGGGATGATGACGTGATGAAATAAAACAAAAATTACGTTCCCATGACAACACATGACATGTGACATGACATGTGTTCATCACGTTGTCATGGGAACCGTCATTACATGGTAGGTGGAGTGGGAGGTGTTAGGTTTTATTTTCGTTACGTTACGGAATTTCTTGATTCGGTCGCTGCGCTCAAAGCCCGCGATAAAAGCTATGCAATAGCTTAAAAACGGCGGTGAAAACATTTCTTTGTCTCTGTTTTTTTTTAAATACACAAGTGTAAGTTCGTTAAAACATTCAGATTTTGAAATGAAAAAAAAAAAAACAAGGTAGACCCTTTTACAGTTATTTTTCGATAAGTTTTCATGAAAATTCAGAAAAATGCGGGCGGTCACATGCGGGTAGGGTTACCATCTGACAGGCATTTGCCGGATTTGACAGGCATTTTACAGTTAAGACAGGCGTGCTGCCGGCGCTAAGCTGAGACAGGCATTTTTGAAATTCCCTAATAAGTGCACAGTTGAGTAAAGAAAGGAAAAAAAAAATTTTTTTACGAAAAATATCACTCAGAGTGGTAAGTTAGTTTTTTCTAAATTTGTTTAGTGTTAGTAAATTATTCATACTTTTGAACTTTTCATTTTGAATGGATACATCTTTAAAACTATCTGCTGCGTATTATTTATTTTAAGACGTACAGTTTTTTTACTACAGACAGGCATTTTTCTGAAAAATCTGGCATTTTGTACATCCTAGACAGGCATCCTCCCTTACATAGATGGTAACCCTACATGCGGGTGACATTGTATGTGAGAGGTAGTGGGCTGTAGTCCGCCTCGCGAGCACAGCACAGGTTCGAAGGTGACTTTAATCAGCACATCTGCTGTCGCTTGGTGCTACTGCCTACTTTCATAACTTACACCCGGTTCCAGATTTCTGATGTATCATCTTCTTTTTTTCGTGTGGTTAATGAATAACCTCATGTCAAAGTTATAAAGCCACCCATGGGCCTCTGACTTGGCTTCAGAAATATCTCTCAAGCATACCGGTTTCCGCACGATGTTTTCCTTCACCGTTTTTGAAGCAAGTGATAATTATACAATACGCACATGAATCCGAAAAGTCAAAAGTGCGTGCCTTGGGTTCGATCTCGAGACTTATGACTTGGCAGTCTGACGGTCACACTGGTTTTCACTGTTCTTAGCATTACTCAAGGTGAAAGCTTGCGAAATTCATTTTTTTTTTGCAAAAAACTTAATGTTGCATTGAAGGAATCACTTAAGTAATGCTATAGTAGAGTTTTATAAGTTCTCAACTCCATATTCTTAATTTCAAAACCGGGTGCTACTCTTATTTTTCAGGAATTATGGCTCAATTTGGTCTGTCAAAACAAAAGAGCTTACTGGAAAAACCTTAATTTATCTCTACCCCATAATACGAAATGCCGATGCAAAAAACCTTCTAAGGGTTTGCAAATCAGCTTAGTAGGGATTCAACAGCGGTGCCCCGTCATTAAGGCGACCGCTATAAACTTAGTTTTCTACTGTGACCGGGCCGTACATTCATTTCGTAGACAAAGTGATAAGTTTAAACTCAATTGTTTATGAGTGACGGATCCTGAGAATTGAAAATAATTTATTTTCTCTTCACAAACAATGGTATCTTTTAATTTAGACAGACTTGAAAAACTGTGAGAATAGTTTGTAAGAGACTTGTGTCTGCTAGGGTTGCCAACCGTACTATAATATATAGTGTTGTACTATATTTCGAGTCTGCGTACTATATACTGTTGAAGAAATATATAGTACGCAAAAATACTATATTTTCAACACTGACATACCTATAACAAACAAATCCTTCATTAAAAAAAAAAAGTGAACGCTACTCTACTACTATGAAATAACAATATTAAATTAAAATCTTTGCAAAAGTAAAAGAATGTAGTGAGTTTACTGACAAAACTACAGGCCAAAAATGGTAGGATATTTGAAAAAAATACTGAAAATAAGTTATTATGTTTATCCCGCCATTTCGGCATTCACAGAAAGGATATTTTTGGTTATGAATTCGAAATGGCGAGAAGAAAGAAACAGAAGCGTATCTACTAAAAAAATGAGCTTTTGATTTACATTAATTTAAACATTTAATATAATAAAGCATTATGACACTTCAATTTTAGACACATTTGTTTTTAATGCAAGAAGTGCAAAAAATATGGTTTTATAAAAATAAATCAGTAACAAATATATTTTGTCTTTTTTTAGGTTTTTCTATAAAATACTATATTTTTTTGAAGTGTACTATATTTTTTATAGCTTATTTTGAAAATATATCGCCGAAGAAATGTTGGCGACCCTAGTGTCTGCACTAGGAATACTTGTATGGCAGATCACAAGGGACCCTTGTGATCTGCCATACAAGTATCATACCACACGGTATGTAAAAATAATCAATTAGTTAGTAAATGTGAAGGGATAGGGCATAACATAACCTAAAGACTTAGAGATTTAAACGGAATTAACGGATTTTTCATACGTTTTAAAATAACCTACAATTACCAGCAACGTGGGAACGTTGCTGTCTCAGAATTCAATTCAGAACAATAAGTTTATGGCAGCACCATAAACCCAGCTCCACAGAAACCCATAATTAAAAAGAAATAACTTTTAAAAGCGCAGTCTATAAACTTGTATTCTTTGAGGATGAAAGAGTCAAGTTTAATTTTAAACGGAAATTGTGTCATAATGTAACAGAGCATAGTTTTCTTTCAAAGTTCAACCATGCGCTGGGTTCATACGTTTGTTTGTTCTACTTTCTTATTATTTTCCTTTTTATTGCTTTAGCTGTTAGATGAAGACAATTCATTTGAGTTGGCATAAACATTGTAAAGGTGGTTTTATATCGGCGAGGCGAGGCGTGGACGGGATGGGCGAGAATTGAAATCACGCTTACCCTTTTACACCGAAAGATGTCCATCGCTATACCGCACCGTCTCGCGATGGTCAGCGCTGCCTCGCGCCGGCTCGCGATGTCATGCGCCGGCCATCGCTACCTAGCGCCGGCTCATGCTATTACGCGCCGCCTGACCAGCTGTGTTTCGCGCGCCGGCCAGCCGAGAGTATAGTATGCAGCGATGTCTCGCGATGGTCGGAGCGAGCCGGCGCGTGCTTGCGCGTGCCAGCGCGAGACATCGCGAGTCCGCGCTAGAGAGAGACCCTGCGGGTCCCCGATGGCCAGTGCGAGATTTGTATATCCGTTGTACAATGTAAATAAATACTCTATTTTTATAGCAATAAAGTTCAATATTGTACTAACAAATATTTCAATTCTCGCCACGCGCATCCTAGCGCATCTAGATCTTTTACACCAAAGATGCGCAGGGCTTGGATAGATTTCAATTCTCGCCCATCTCATCCACGCCTCGCCTCGCCGGTGTAAAACCACCTTGAGGCCCTTTGTTTACGGCACGGTTTTTTACGGTACGGCGTATAAACCGCGCCGTAGAAAACATGTGTCTGTCAACAAGCTTCCATAGCTATCCATACAACATTGATGACCGTGCCTACACACGGCAAATAATGCGTAGTTTTTCATGGCAAGAAAAACGTGAGTGTACAAAGGGTCTTAAAGTTTCTAGTTAACGTATTTTGCAGTCCGGTTTTTGAAGTAGAAGTGTAGATCAGTTTGATAGCAGGACAACTATTAAAAATGTCATCGATTATCCTTTAAAGTTAAAGTTCGCGAGCACATCCGTAAGAAGCTGGCAGTATCACCACAATGTTAATGTTTTCCCATTGTTTGTCTTATTTGATTTAGTATATTCATGTATATTAATTTGTGCTTATTTTATACAACGTGTAACGTTAAATGCGCAAAACCTCAGACACCCCAACTGATTTTTATATTCAATTGACCTATTTCAGAGAAAAAATAATCATTTAAAAAATTGTAAAGGTTTTATGTGCTGTTTTAGTTCGTAAGATTCGTATTTGCATTGAAATAAAAGCTATTATTATCCCGCATATGAGAAAATTTAAATTGGTCGACTACAATTTGTGTTTGTTTACCTATTTTGGCGGGTTTACGCATGTGATGGCTTGACCTATTAATAAATAGACACGACAACGTTTTTAATGAAGATTTTTTGAAAAATGTGACCTGAATTAAAAAGTGGTTCAATTGATTCTGCTCGTTATTCTGATCAAACTATTTTCAGGTTTTGCGCATTTAACATTACACGTTGTATATATAATTAGGCCTATATATTATATTTATAGTTTGTAATAAACTAATAAGTATATGTGTATCTTCACATTTGAATATTTTTTTTATTTTATTCCTCAATTTTTGTAATTGCACCTACCACTTTGTCTCTGCATCACCCAAAGGTTGACTAGTAGAATATGCCTATGGCATTCAGTCCGTCTCTATACATTTCTGTGCTTGAAGTATAAAATAAATAAATAAAAATGTCACCCAGGTAATCGAACAGGTAGCAGCGTCATCAATGCGATGGAGTGTTGCATTATTAAGTTTAGGTTATCGAAACGTAGTTACCATTGGTAACTACAGAAAGTGACTTCTTTCTTTTTCGTGTGGTTAGTGACTAACCTGGTGTCAGAGTTTTTATGCCGCCCATGGGCCTCTGATATGGATTCACATGCCGTCGAGAGATATCTCTCAGACATATTGTGACATATTGTCATTATAAGACAAAATAATGTTTGAGTCACTGAATTCAAAGCACATTGCAACCAAGTGGATTGTCTGTCACGTTACTAACGAACTCTTTAACACAGTGATTCCTAACTTTTTAACCGACTTCCAAAAAGGAGGAGGTTATATGTTCGTCGCGTATGTTTGTTTTTTTTTTAATGTATGTCCACCGATTTCTCCGTCAATTGTGGACCGATTTTGAAAATTCTTTTTTTTTGTTTGAAAGGGTGTGCTCTCAAATTGGTCCCATATAAATTTTATTAACTTTGCTTGGATAGTTTTTGAGTTAGCTACAAAATACGTATTTTTTTCCCACTTAGTAAGTAGATGATATGTTAAGTTTCTGTCATTGGTAGCAGATAGTGGTATTCGAATGTGTGTGGGGTAGGTACCACAACTAAAAAGTGAAAAATAAAAACTTTTTACAAAAAAAAAAAACAACCGACCTCCAAAAAAAACACTACAAAGTGAAAAATAACTTTAATTTCGGAAGTCGGTGGCAAAAAACGAAAATACAAAACCCAAGATACCGACTTCCGAAATTAAAGTTATTTTTCACTTTGTAGTGTTTTTTTTTTTCAATATTGTTACCCCTGTGACCTATTAGGAAAACTGATTTTACCCCGACCTTAAAATTTAATCAATACAAACAATACAAGCTTATAATTCTTATGAAATTTATATTTAAACATAAACAATGAATTAAGTAAAAATACTTAGTTAGTGTGATGGTTGGTATTGTTTTGCATTCAAAAGTTTTTATGTAAGGTTAAGTTTAGCTTAAAGCGCATCTTAAGTCATGTTCCGCATTGAAACAGTTTCTGGCCTTTGTTTTCAGTATAACCGAAGTTGAAAAACCACAATCACATCTATAGGTGGTTGCAAAGGGTACCTATAAGCATTTTGAAAGCTCTGTTAGCTATTAACAGTATATTCGGCACCAGCTTTGGTCCCACCAGATTAGGTTCTTTGTTACCCCAACAGAATAGCTGATTTACCCCCGCGGGGGTAATTACCCCTAGGTTCGGAACCCAGGCTTTAACGAAACTTTCACAGAATTCTTTCAAAGAACGTAAAATGCTCAGTTCTAGGTATCACAGTAGTAACCAATTGTAACTAGGATTCGTTATGTCGACATGTGTCGTAATGAGATCTGTCGGCTACAATTTCATTTCGGCTTGTTTCATGACCTGCGTTTTATTGTTCTGTGGCTTGACTGTAGTTGATGTGTCGTTCGTATTCGCGCGCAACGTGATTGTCAAGCAATTTTGACTGTCTAGGGATGCCATTAGAACAGCGGTCGCTATCTATGTCGAGGGCCCCGGTTAAAATGTTTTGGTATTGAGGAGCTCGTGACTAAGTATAACAGCCGCACGGGTCGATCGATCAGGTTAAGCTACCCTTGCCGCTGTCGGTCCGTGGATGGGTGACCATCTTTAAATACCGAGTCCCTTCCGTGTCTCGGAAAGCACGTGTTGTTGATACCTGCTGTCATTCGTGAATCTTTGACTATTGTTACGGGAGAAGAAACCAAAAGTCTGACAACCAGTCTTGCCTAGGGGTATCGTTATAGTAACTGGGTTATGGAGGTAGACTGGAAGCTGACCCCATTGGGAAAAGGCTAGACAGATGATGGTTAAAATGTTTTGGTATGTATGGAGGTTTCTGAAGTTTAATTGTATTCTTTGGTTGATTCAATTACATTGTTCCTTTAGAAAATTGTGGACGTTACAATTTCTTTCGTGTAAAGATAGATTGGCATAGTATTGGTTGGAGATCTACTGTAAATTAAGGTAACCTATTAGTTTTATGGTAAATATTAGAATACTGATTGAATTGTAATATTATGTGGGGAATAGGAGATGAGATGGTATGGTATAGAATATTATGTTGGCAAAGTAATATAAATGACTGACAAAGTATTTTGGTGTTTCATATTATTTTCCTTATCCTTGAAATATTGATAATTATATTCGGTATTAAATTAGTATTTTAGAGCAAGGGTAGCTTATTATTACAGTAGGTTCGTCGGTTCGTAGGCTCGTAGGTTTGCTCGTTTTTCAGTAAACGTTAAAATTACTCTTTTCAGAGCGTATTGTACTACGTTTTACACGAGCAGCCTGTGGGCTAGATATATTCAAAAATCGTACAGTGCCCTCCGCGTGCAATACAACAACGCGTTCAGGGTACTGTTGAGGCTGCCCCGCTACTGCAGCGCATCAGCGATGTTCGCGGATGCACATGTGGACTGTTTCTTTGCCACAATGCGTAAGCGCTGAGCGTCCCTGGTGCGTGGGGTATGGGGCAGCAACAACAGTCTCTAATTTCGAGCAGGCTGGGCTGTCCGTACGTGAAGCGGTACTGCCGCTGTGTATAGTGTAGGTACAGTAATTTGTTTAGGATGTAGTTTGTCTTAATTACTAACATAGGATAAGTTTACTAACAAGTGAGTCATGGTTACTTTATTAAATAAATTTAATTGATTGATAAACATGGCATAATCAGTCTATAATGTGCAATACAATAACGCGTTCAGGGTACTGTTCGGGCTGCCGCGCCACTGCAGCGCTTCAGCTATGTTTGCGGTTAAAACCGTGGATGGTTTTCATGCCATCATGCGGAAGCGTTGTGCGTCTCTTATGAGGCGCATGCGGGCCAGTTCGAACAGCCTTCTGAGCGTGTTCGTGGGTCGCTGGGACTCGCCGATGTGGCAGCACTGGATGCGACTACATACTGTGGGTGGACGCGTCCAGGGCTTGGCATAAACTGGCACTCCTGTGCGGTGTCACTTCGTGGTTTTAATTTTTTTGTTTTAATTTTTATTTCTTCATGTGACTTTGTTTTTGTTTATACTAACAATAGCTTTATAAGGTTTTTTTGTATTACTAACAGTATATGGACTACGTCTGAAATAAATGTTTTGAATTTGAATGGGAACTGCTGGAACACAGGCCTCCTCTCTGTGAGAGGAAAGGGGCTTCACCATTTTGAGAGCAGTGGTAATGAAATAATTTACACATAGTAAACTGTCTTCCAGCAGTGATGGCCCAGTGGTGTCGCCGCGACTTACAAGTTGTAGGTCGTAAGTTTGAACCTAGAAGGGCGCATTATTTTGTGTAAATAATTTCATCACCACTGATCTCAAAAAACGGTGAAGGAAAACATCGTGAGGAAACCGGCATGTCCTAGAACCAAAAACTTGAAGACATGTGACATCTACCAACCCGCACTGGGCCCGCGTGGCCTCCTCTGGGTGAGATTAGGCCGTAATTCCATTCACTCTCACCGAGAGGAGGCCTGTTTCCCAGCAGTGGGAACATTATAGGCTGATTATGCCTGTCTGGGTTCGAACCTACGACCTACAAAAAGTTTTTACAAAAAAAAACAACCGACCTCCAAAAAAAAACACTACAAAGTGAAAAATAACTTTAATTTCGGAAGTCGGTGTCTTGTGTTTTGTATTTTCGTTTTTTGCCACCGACTTCCGAAATTAAAGTTATTTTTCACTTTGTAGTGTTTTTTTGGAGGTCGGTTGTTTTTTTTTTGTAAAATGTTTTTATTTTTCACTTTTTTGTTGTGGTATCTACCCCACACACATTCGAATACCACTACCTGCTACCAGTGACAGAAACTTATCATATCATCTACATACTAAGTGGGAAAAAAATACGTATTTTATAGCTAACTCAAAAACTATCAAAGCAAAGTTAGTAAAATTTATATGGGACCAATTCGAGAGCACACCTTTCAAACAAAAAAATAATTTTCAAAATCGGTCCACAATTGACGGAGAAATCGGTGGACATACATAAAAAAAAACATACGCGACGAACATATAACCTCCTCCTTTTTGGAAGTCGGTTAAAAAGCAAGTACGTATGTGCTATTTTCGATTAAAGGTATTTGCAAAACGACTATTATTTTTTAAATAATAAACTTTTTTTAATAAGCCCATAACCATTTCATTGCAGTTAATAAATTTGCATAGATCACGAAGGTTTTCCCCAGCGTCTTAGCAAACAGGCCATTAGATCCAGAGTTTCTTTTAAGTACTGTGAGGACTTATCATTGGAATTCAACCTCACACATTATGCAGGCTGGCAAGAACGCTATGGTATCCGAACATTCGAACGTTATATATTTAAATTAGGATTTTTATATGGTGTGCATTTGTCAATGGAAGAAAAACGAGTTGAGCCCATGGCGTCGGTCGCGTAATATTGTCTTTTGCTTTGTATTATTGATTAAAATATAATCTTGTGTTCTCTAAAGTCCTTTAATTTAAACACAATACACGATCCCGAGTATCGCAGCCAAGCGAGTTGCTCACAAATGGTGGAGGCGCCGCCCTTCTAAAGTGTAGTCCTCACAAATGGTGGAGGCGCCTTTTTAAAAATAGTCGTCACATATGGTGCTCACATATAGTGGAGGCGCATTAGTCTAGTGCGATGCGCGCTCGGAAACGGTCACGCATCACTCTTCGCTACGAATTATTAATTCGCGCTTAGCGTGGCATTAGCCGTCGCCGTCATGGGTTCCGAAAAACTCATAGTAAACGAGCTCCTGGCGTTCCTGCAACATCAACTGGACGTCATGGATGAAGTTAGCCTCATGCAGATCTGCACCTCGAGCTACACCGAAGATGAGATACGCAGTGCAAAGACTACGCTGTACACATCGCTCGACTTAGCCGACCGAATGCCGTCCCGCAGGAGGGACGAAAAGGGAGAGAGGAGTCTCCAAGACATGTTTCGGGTGTTTAAGGAGACTGACCCTGACGACGTGCCGTCCTTTGTGGCAAAGGAGCTGCGGAAGCTGCCCCCGTTACATTTGACCACGTTGACGTCACCAGGTTGCTGAAGGATATTGTTACACTGAAGGCAAGCCTGGCCGAGATGAAGTTCAAGCTGGATGCGTCTCAAAACACCATCAGTGAGTTACGTGCCGATATGGTTAACTTACGCAATACTGTAGCGGTATGTAGGTCACCTGAGTTCGCATCAAAGGTGAACTCTCGTCATGGTGCAAACAACGCGTCGCTGTCTAGTTTCGAGTCAGCGAAATTGGACTCGTCACCGGCCGCTGTCACTGCAAGCGATGCAATTCCGCGCCCCGCCGATTTCGCCTCTACCGCAGTAAAGGTGACGTCACAAGTTAGCACGTTCACACCTCGCCGTGCTTACTCAGCAGCAGCTGCACAACCTCCCATCCAAAAGGAGCAGCAACAGAAGAAAGTTTTTGCTAAAAATGCAAAATCAACCGAGGGGGCATCTAAGAGCCGCAATGTACCGGCTCCCAGTATCTTGTCCCCAGCCCCTAAGAAAGGGCAGCCAGACAAGGAAGGCTTCGTGACGGTGGAATCCAAGCGAAGGAAGCCCACTTGCCGTAATCAATGTGGTACTGCTCTAGCGGGACCAAACATGTTGCTGCGTGCTGCTACACCGTCGACGCAGCTGTACGTATCCCGTCTGCATCACTCCACGATGACTGAAGACATCGTGGAATACATCAGATCCAAGACCAAGTGGACTTTGAGAGTGGAGAAGTTGGAGTCGCGCCATAACATAAACTTCAAGTCGTTTGTGGTGCGGGTTCCAACTCAGTACCTAGAAACCTTCATGAAAGAAGAGTTTTGGCCGAAAGGTGTGGCGTACCGACGATTTCGTGGAAGGTTACGCGACACCGTGCAGCGCAACACGACGCCGACACAGTCATCACTTCGTGTACAATAGTTATTTGTTATTATAATTTAAAAAATATGTATGTTTAGTTTAAGGTATTTATTTATGGGCCTGCGTCGCCTGAATTAAATGGATTATTATATTATTATTATTATTATTAGTCCGGAGCTGAAGAAGATATGAGATACGACGACTAAAAGTCCGAAGCTAAGTGGTTTTTATTATTATTTTATATAGAGCGAGATGGCGTATCAAATGCAGCCCTTCTCGGGGATCAACGGCATGTGCCTAGAGAAGTTCATTAAGGAGTTCAGACTTGTGGCCACCGAAAACGAATGGCAGGAATATGATTTGGCTCTAATATTACGTGCATTTCTTGTGGGGCCAGCAATGTATTTCCACAAATATACATACCACGAGGGTATGAGTTTTCAATCTTTTTGTAAAGAATTATGGGCAGAATTCCCATGCAAATGCCACAAAGAATTAGCGGCATATAGGGGACAAGAAACAGAGATGTCCGATGAAAGCGGACAAAACGACATGAATTTAGATAATCACACCAATTTATTTTCTAGTGGAAGACAGGATGACCCACTGGAAGAAATGAAAAGCTGCCAAGAGGGCAGAGATGATGATGAAGATGACTATGATGATGATGAAGACGGCTCAAGTCAGGTGTTCGAAAAGGAACACATGGAAGAAGCCACAAAATCGGGTCAGTCCAGTCCATTTATTAAACCATTCACGTGTGTTTCAGAGAATCAGATTATGTCCTTGCCAAGGGAAATTATTGATCACGATGAGGAAACTCCTACACATAACTTCGTCGTTGATCAAATTAAGGAAAATATTTCTGAGGATGACGTGGAGTCATGTTCAGTCATAGAGAAAGAGAGTGATGGTGAAGTAGTCGTTGACTTGGTCAAACATGTTGAAATTCTTCAAATGGCCGAGACCACAAATGTTCAAGGTTATGTTACCCATAAGGAACATAAATGTATAAAAATTCTGAATGCCACATTTCGACAACAACGTGCTAAAAACAATTCAAGAAGAGCACCAAATAAAAATAAGGAGTCGTATGTGAGAATAATTAAAAACTTCGTACCGAAAATCAACAAATTTAAAAGGTCGAAAGTTTATAGACATTTTATAAAGAAGTTTTACATTTTAGAATACGAGTTTTTAAAATTAAATAATAAGAGGTTCAGCAATTTTAATGTTACATACTCTTTGTTTAGATTAAAGCCTTTTCATAGTAGTGGTAATTATTAGTTTTTATGTCATTTATTTTACTGTCATATTCATTAATGTCATATAGATGTAAACATAATTTAGCACATTATTTTAGTGAGGAATATGTAATGGTATTCTAATGCGTGATTATTTATTTCTCGTTACATGTTATGGGGAGCAATCATCGGACGCTGCCGGGAGCGAGTGAGGTATTGTCACTCCTCACATCGCTGAGAAGTCTGAGGGAATGAGCCACTGTCTGCGTCTTCAATGTTATGTGTCGTCTCGTCTAAATTAGCATGAACGTACTCCAGAATTTATTAATGCGAATTAGAAGAGGCAAATATTTTTTAGAAACTGTGATCCCTTCAGGAGGGAGGGGAAGTACTCTGTCTTGGTTGACACCAGCCTCGCTAACGGGGGCATAGCCCTTGCAAGGTGTGTCTAGTTGACACAATTGGTTCAACTTATGACTGAGGTCTCACAGTTTAGTCAGGACTTACTGACATTCGATAAAGAGTGAGTCTTGTGAGGATAATTTGAGGTTTTGAGATTTTCCCTCTGGAGTATGGTCGTGAGTTTTTAATGTTGTTGAGCGCTTACTTCTTGATCCTTCGTTCCCTCTGGCTCAATTATGTCCGATGGAGTTAAGGCTTAGGATGTAGAGTTCATTTTCATAAACCCCCTCTGGGTAGATGTGAACTGTCACATCTGTTTGTTTGTTGTCAGAGGCTTGCTGTATCTTTTGCGGTGGTTTTGGTACAGTGAGGTTTAAACAGAAGTATGTTAATTATTTGTGCACTGTTAGCACATATTGTCATTTAACTTGGCTGATACCTAACCTGGTATCAGGACTTTGCGATTCGTACGTTCTGACTTAAGCCTTCTCCTGCAAGAGAAAGACCTCACCTTGTATTTTAATTGCCATCGTTAGGTAACGTTTCTGTTAGGTATAGGCAGGAAGGGTACGATTGTTCGGATACTTTGAATAAAGGTCTCTACCTGATCCCTTTATTCAAGTGGGGCGTAGCTCATGTGAGGACTTATCATTGGAATTCAACCTCACACATTATGCAGGCTGGCAAGAACGCTATGGTATCCGAACATTCGAACGTTATATATTTAAATTAGGATTTTTATATGGTGTGCATTTGTCAATGGAAGAAAAACGAGTTGAGCCCATGGCGTCGGTCGCGTAATATTGTCTTTTGCTTTGTATTATTGATTAAAATATAATCTTGTGTTCTCTAAAGTCCTTTAATTTAAACACAATACACGATCCCGAGTATCGCAGCCAAGCGAGTTGCTCACAGTACCAATATTTCAAGTGAAATAGAATAGGTCCCAAAGAAATATTACTTAACTTTCAGACCACGTTCATATTTATATTCAAACAAGTGATTGTTGTTTATAAAATAAACATAATATCACGCACCTATTCCCCAAAGGGTTAGGCAGAGGAGCACTTATAATACACCCATATTTTGCGTTGTTATTGTTTATGTTTATTGTAAAACAAACTTTCCGACCACCTTTTTTTTTAAGCTATTGCATAGCTTTTATCGCGGGCTTTGAGCGCGGCGACCGAATCAAGAAATTCCGTAATGAAAAAAACCTAACACCGTTCCCATGACAACATCACGTTGTGATGGGAACGTAATTTTTGTTTTATGTCATCATCCGTCATCATCCCAAGAGTAGCGTTGACAAATAGGAAGTATGGAGGTTACAAATGCTATGCAATAGCTTTACCGCGGCAGTCCCCGAGTGCCACACGTTTTGGAAATTTTATTTTTTGTTTGGGAAATTATCAAATAACTTCTCCCGCTCTGGGCGGAGCGGAAGGGCGTGTTTGACTTTTACTGACTAAAACCCACCCGTGTTCTTTCAGTTACCTGTATTGCCAGGGGCCACGGTCTCCCTTTCGGACTTTCCCGCGACCTCGGCACGCATCGGCCATAGCGGACCCCGTCAGTTGTGCTGACATCTCTTTGACGCGCACGTAGAACACAACGCGCGGTCAACCCGGGCCTGATCCTTATCGGGCGGCGAGCTATCCATTGCTCACCGTCTGCAAGCGTGGGCTTGCAGACGGTGAGCAATGGGCCACGGTAGGCGTGGGCCTACCGTGGCCGGGAATCGGTCTGCGATTCCCAACGCCTAACTTTCTAACCACCTATGTTTGTATTTACAAAATTTTGATACGTTTCAACACTCGCGTAACTTTTCTGGAAAGTTTTGATCCTTTTGATCTACTTAGCGTTAATTTCACCAATGGAACTGAACCACAAATTAACATGGATGGTTCACTCAGCAAAATAATTTAAATAAAAAAGCGACTCTCGCTACGACACAATAAAGTGCAATTCAGGTCGCACAGCGCTAATTACATACAGTTATATTCACCTAGAAGTTGCCTCTCTTTCTATCGCGTAACTCTTAGATCTTCTGACTACGTTACACTCACTGAATTGGCCCGACAAGACGGGCCACCGCGTACTTGTAGCTTCATAACTAAAATGCGGAGTGAACCATCTCTATTAATCTGTGACTGTACGCAATTAGCACTCACATCTAAACTGCATTCAAGAGTGTCAATATTCCACAACAAGGATAACACTGACAGCAGTTAAAAACGGTTAACAGTACAACTATGCTCTTAATGTCCTTCGGCAAACCTCGTGTTTCGTCGGTCGTCGGATTCGTATCAGTTGCTCTTTGCACTTGGTGTAGACCCGACGCTCTCAATCGACTTGGAAGTATAAAGAGTCATTAATACTCTTTTAACTTAATGTAATTTATTTTAAAATTGGTAGGAAAGCTGCTAAAGTCGCAGGCATCACAGATAGGAAAATAGTTTTACAGCTCTATATAGTTCACACGAAAAACAAAACAACAATGAAGTACTTAGTTCTGAATTCAAGTTATAATACAAGGTAAATGTAATAATTGATGGACATGGAAATTAGCATTCGTTTGTATTCGGAAATGCGATGATTCCCGAGGGACATTAAGAAAATAGAAATGTTCTGATCGCGTTCAGTTTCATAGTTGAAATCGGACCTTAATGTCTTTATTACCTTTTGATTTCGTCGTTGAAATTTTTGGTTTTGAATCCCCTTTTTGTTTCTCCCTAACGAATGTTTGTACTTCCTAAACGTTATTTCACTTGAGACCTAGAATATACGGAAGCCTACATATTTGTCTTGGGTACTATTTAATTTATTTAGATTGTTCGGTTCCAGAATGTCTTGTACACACGGTACCAGTATAAGCTAATCTCGCATTGTATAGGATTTCCGTATAATGCGAGGTCAGCTTAAACTGGAAATGTATAGCTTGATGCGTGCCGTGTGTACTACATAAGGTGAAAATATTTATTTTTTTATTTTTTTTAACGAATGCTTTTAACGTGTACATTTTTCTTCGTCGTTCTCAAATGTATAATAATTTGGAATGGGCAACTAGCTTCATCTTTCTGACTGACCGACCCCTTGACAATTCAAAATTCCTTGTAGGTAATTGATTTAATTGCTGTTATGAGTTTGAGTGAGCCAGTGAGCAAGGCTTTTTAAAATTGACGCACTTAAAATACGGGGTCGCAGGGACATCGACGCGAAAACTGAAACCATAGATTCAGTACATGATTCTAAACACCCTGCGTTTAAATTTTAGTCGGTTATTAAAAAAAAAAATCAGCTGTTCCATACATTTTGACCGCGTAGGTATTGCACTTTTCTATGAAACAGCAGATTTTTTTAAAAATAACCGACGAAAAATTTCAACACAGGGTCTTCAGAATCATGTAATGAATCCATGGTTTCGGTTTTCGCGTCGATGTCCCTGCCACCCTGTATATCGTCACTCATGTATACTTTCCCTACAGCCCGAGATTTATGATGATAGATGACTGTTTGCTATATACCTTGATTAAATAAATCACTCTGATGGATTTACGTAGGTGAAGAGGAACACATCGACAGGCAACCATTTTCATTAAGACGGTTAACCGCAGTATAAGATCTGGCCTATCGGAGGCTCGGTCAGGTTCCTATGACCCTCGTCAACGGAATTGAATGACCTTTAAATTGAATATTCAATACCGAACTGAAGAGGACATCGACAGGACTGTGAAAGGAATATTTTGATATTTATAAAATGATCTTGTGATAAAAATACATGTAAAGTGGATTTTTTTGGGTGGGAAATTATCAAATAACTTCTCCCGCTCTGGGTGGAGTGGGAGAGCGTGTCAGACTCTTACTGACTAAAACCCACCCGTGTTCCTACGGTTGCCTTGTTGCCGGGGGCCACGATGTCCCTATAGGTTTTCTTCGAACCCTCGGCAGGCATTGGCCCTAGCGGACCCCGTCAATTCTGCTGACATCTCTTTGAGGCGCGCGTGGAACACAACGCGCCGTCGACCCGGGCTTGGTCCTTGTCGGACGGCGAGCTGCCCATTGCTCACCGTCCGCAAGCCCGCGCCTACGGTGGCCGGAAATCGGCTCGCGATTCCCGCTCCGACACGATATTCGACTTCAACATTGAGTTAGTCATGAATGTCTCGATGACTTTCCTCCTCCCATTTGATAAAAAAAACAAAATTCAAAATATTTTATTTCACATAAACCTAAAAGAACACTTATGAAATGTCAGAAGCTAGGTGCACGGTTTCAATTGGTCGCTTCCTATGGAGAAGAGCCGGCAAGAAACTCCATGGTTACTCTTTTATAACTAAATACGGGCACGCCCTTTATGCCTGGAGGCTTTTGTTTTAGTTCTATTTACGTTTAGTTTTTATTTCTGCTTGAGTATAGTTCTCTTTGTTTTTGGTTCGTATATTGGCGTGTGCTAGCTGACATATGGCGAATAATTTATCATTTAAATTATGTTTTGTGTTGCATAATGTAAGTTATTTTGCATACTATTGTATAGAATCATTTTTCTAACTTGAACAGACAGCTGTGCTGCTGGGGAGTTTGTTGCGCCACTTCTTCTTCCCAGCTAAAGGCACTAGGAAGTGGTGAAGGGTGGGCGTTTTGGGGGACTGTCTTATGTAATTTTGACGTTCGAAAAGTACTGATTCTCAGCCTAGTTTGAATAAATGACATTTGAATTTTGAATGGTTTTTACAATGTTTTCAAATTACTGTGTTAATAGGTATACTTGTCCTATTTTATTTGTCACCAAATGAACAGTTTCATCGTACCTATTAGTCCCGTCCATTTCTTATTATTACCGTCGAGAGTCATCTTAGAAATGTCTCTGAACATTGTAAGTATCAATTTGTGTGCTAATAACATTTGTACCTACTGTCAACCGTGGTCATTGTAATGATTATTGTCCGCAATATTAGTCACCATTAGAGTTTAGTGGTCCCTGGTGGACCACACCAGGAAGTTACGTGGTATCGAATGATGGTCGAGGTATGGCGATTTATTTTGAGTGGGTATACTTCGGCTCAGTTCGGCAGTTAATTAAAATATACAACATGACATCACCTACATTTCGCCAGTTATGTTTAAGTCCCATGTAATAGAGGCGAGCCTATTGCCATCAACCAGGCACAAATCCCTGAATCAGGAGAAATTCCTGATGGAAAATAACACTTTACCCGACCTTTTTTTTTTTTTGGGTGGTAAATTATCAAATAACTTCTCCCGTTCTGGGCGGAGCGGGAGGGCGTGTCAGACTCTTACTGACTAAAACCCACCCGTATTCCTTCAGTTGCCCTGTTGCCGGGGGCGACGATGGTGGAGGCCACGATTTCGGTTTTCTTCGAACCCCCGGCAGGCCTTCGAACGCTTTACCCGACCTGGGGATTTAATCCAGGACCTTATGCTCAGCAGTAGCGCTTGCGACTACTAGACCATTGAGGTTGTTAATTAAAAGAAAGTGCATTAAAATAGCTTCTACGAGTATTTAAGTAGCTCACCAGACACCTCGCTGGCTGAATACTCTTCTTATTAGTTATTATTGAATATCTTGTCCCACAACACGAGAGTATAGTAGCGTACCAGACGCAAGGTCGTAACAAAACACATTCGATTGTTTTAGGAGACATCCTATATCGCACCCTTAATAATATAAGGGCACAACTCGAAATATTGAGGTTTTGAGTTTTTGTGTTAGATGGGCTCAATATCAACTGTTCTACCACGGAGAGGGTGGTGTGAAAGAGACACAATTACAATATTTGCTTTAATATTGTCTTTTTTTCTCTTTCTGTGAAAGCCAGGTGGTAGAACAAGCCTTTTCCCAACTATCCAACATAGTTGGGAAAAGGCTAGGCAGATTGATTGAAATACGAACTCTAAATGTTAAGGTTCACTCTCGGTCGGCTTCTAATCTAACAGGATGCAGCTGAATACCAGTATTTTAAATGGAGAGACTGCTCACAACTCAGTTAATGGGTACGATACTCCTTGGTAAGACTGGTTGTCAGAGTTTTCGGGTTTCTGATGATCCGTAATGACTGTCAAAGATCTACGAATGACAGCTTGGACCAACGACTTAACGTGCTTTCCGAAGCACGGAGGAGTCTCGGCATGTAATGGATGGTCACCCATTCATGACACGACCGTGTCGACGTAGCTTTAATCTTCGATCGATCTGTGTGGCTGTTATCATTTAGCCATGAACCCCTTATAGGTTTGTGGCGCCATCTACAATGCCGCATGCGAATTACGCATCAAAGACTAAAATCGACGAAATCCTGCATCGCGCAAGCAAAGATTACCGCGCGATCAGCATATATATAAGTTCATGATTCATTGAAATTTTTCGTCGGTCATTTAAAAAAAAATCTGCTGTTCCATATATTTTGACTGCGTAAGTATTGCACTTTTCTGCAGATTTTTTTAAAATAACCGACGAAAAATTTCAACGCAGGGGGTTCAGAATCATGTACTGAATCCATGGTAACAGTTTTCGCCTGTGTCCCTGCCACCCTGTATTTAACTTTCCGACGTTAATCGTCGGGCAGTTGCCCACCAGACACGACATCCGTCTGGTCGGAGGAGACGTATTCGTAACATAAGGTTGCGTCAGGCACTAGTTGTCTGGCATTTTTTCTGAACTGGGCCTATTTGTCGCAGCCGTGAGGCACACAATACTGTTTTAAGCTTTCTTTGTTTTTTTCTGTTTTTTGTTTTTGAAAACTGTGTGCCTTAACCTGTGTCAAATAAATTTATTTTCTTTCTTTCTTTCTTTAGAGGATGACTGAACTTTACACCCTGTTCCTCATGCCTCTATAGGTTGAATGAAACTGACACCACAGAATCATATGAAATTGTTTCCTCAGTGGTCCTACCATTAATTTTAACCTGTCCATTTGGTATGAAAGTGAACCTTTTCACACAAATTTCGCAATTAAGGGGGAAGTGTCAGGGTAGCCCGCGAAATTCAAATTTTCTTACATTTTTTGCATTTAGTAATTGTAATGATTATAATTGAGTAAAGCCATATTTGTTACGGCCGCGAATCATATTTAGATCAACATACAACATGACACTGACCTGCAAATTGCAAAAAAACGTAAGAAAATTTGAATTTCGCGGGCTACCCTGACGCTTTCGCCTTAAACCTTTATATTATTAATATGTACTCAAA
Organism: Agrochola lychnidis; assembly: GCA_963680765.1. Lineage (NCBI taxonomy): Eukaryota > Metazoa > Arthropoda > Insecta > Lepidoptera > Noctuidae > Agrochola > Agrochola lychnidis. The sequence continues at coordinate 5,618,095 of OY796868.1, read as the reverse complement.
ATGTGTCCCTTGAAAGTTGTTTGAGGGTCAAAAATGTGTCAATACACGTTTTGCCCGCAATATTTTTAATATTCATAAGAAGTAAATGAATTGAAAATGTGAATACGAGATGTCCTAGCGTCAACCTTTGGGAAGCTAATCAGAAAATATCAGTGTAATCAATCTGGAGAGTGTAATATCTGTAAGTATTATATTTACATATGTAACTATTTCTTACTTCGAAATATTCGTTTTCTTTGAAAATATTTTAGCTGGCGTGAATTTTATTCAAAGACTCTGGCTTACCAACCGTGAAAGTGACTTGGCTACATTCTTAAACCTATTTTAGAGATTGAGTTGAATTATTATAATATTCTTGTATTTTCAAACCGAAAATGAGTACCTAACACATTTATTTTTGTTGACAGAAGGAATTTAATTAATTACTACTCATTTTACAGATAGGAATAGACAACAGCGTCGTAATTATGAAAAGTTAAATGATTATACGACAATCAATCTGCCTAGCCTTTTCCCAACTAAATTGGGGTCGGCTTCCAGTCTAACTGGATGCAGTTGAATATCAGTATTTCACATGGAGCGACTGCCTCCACAACCCAGTAACTAGGTAATACGATACCCCTTGGTAAGACTGGTTGTCAGACTTTCGGGTTGCTGACGACCCGTAACGACTGTCAAAGATCCACGAATGACAGCCGGGACCAACGACTTAACGTGCTTTCCGAGGCACGGAGGAGTCTCAGTATGTAAAGATGGTCACCCATCCACAGATCAACCCCCGATTATACGACAGCGTAACCATAATTTTTTTGGCGTTTAAACTTAACTTACAATGTTTTTAAACAAAGGAATTTGTGTCCCTTTGTAGTTAATTACCACCTTGTCAAAATAAAAAAAAATCCACGACTGCTTGATCAATTTATCATAGCGGTCTAAATTCAAAATTCATTTAGCAACTTTTGAACATCAAAAGTTACAAATTTACAGCCTTCATAACTCCCATTTACACTACAACAAACTGCTCAGTAATTTGGAAGCATTTGTGAGGCCATATTCAACAGAAGTCATTTACAGGCTTGGAAGTAAATACCAACACGCACTGGGCTCGCGTGGTGGACTATGGCTCACTCCCTCTTACTAAGAGGAGGCCTGTGTCCCAGTAGTAGGAACGTTAAAATGCTGATTATTCTAAGTAAATGCAACTGACCTGAAACCCTTCAGCTTCTGACAGCAAGAAGTAGAAGCATCCGAACCAGTGCGCCAGAATGAGCAGGATGTGGATGAGGTTGATGACGCGCCAGAAGTTCGGGTAGACCGTCCTGGACTCCACTATGTAGTAGAAGTCCACTGCTCTGTAGACCTGGAAGAAAGGCTTAATTTACTTTTCGTTACACACAATTTTATGTAGGGTGTCTAGTCTGTAAATAGTCGTTCAAATCCATTTAGTGCTGTTTTAGGAAGAAAGGAAATTTCTCGTCGACTGGTCGACACTTCACGTCACCAGAGGGCTGGCTCGTTCTTTGGCCAAAGAATTAGCATTGCCATTCAACGTGGCAATGCTGCCAGTCTTCTGGGCACGTTTCCGGATGACAGCGATGCGGACGAATACTTCGACGCCTAAGTGTCGTTTTGTTTTATTATTTTTATTTGTACAAATAGTTATTAGTCTTTTAATTTAGTACCTAATGTAAATAGTTAGCTGTGTTAAAAACTGTAAAATAAAAATAATATTTAGTGCTTATGGAACGAGAAATGGTAGTTGGTACAAAATGAATTGAAAAAATTCCGACCCGGCCACGTGTAAGTGTTTTCAAATTGTTATATGATCCCATAATAGAAATTTGATTACCGAGTTAATCCGTATGTTTCTGAATGTATGGTAGGTAAGTATTTATGTTGGCTATTTGTATTTTTGTCTACTCAAATATTATAATTCATTTTACAAAAATATAATAAAATAATTAAGCAGGTACAAATCTTTTTTCTGCTTCATATAATTTTAATTTTCATCTCAATATCACTCCCTTTTTCATCCCTTCTCTTTTCACATAATTGTTTGTAACTGTGTGTATTTACATGTAATATTTGCAAGTTAGTCTAGAAATTAACATACAAATAGTCTGCTATCGCGGTCAACTGCGGGAGAATTTATTCTTACTGAAGTTTTATAAGACGTATTTAAATATATAAAATAGTTTATCCCTTTCACAATTTTGTTTGCATTCGCTGTACTTTATTTCTGTAAATATCTTCTTAATAAGTACATAAGGAAAACATTGTGAAGAAACCGGCATGTCCTGGAACCAAAAATTCGAAGACACGTGACATCTTCCAACCCGCACTGGGCCCGTGTAGTGTATTACGGCCCACTCCCTCTCACAGAGAGGAGGCCTGTGTCCCAGCAGTGGAAACAATTATGCTTAAAAAATAAATACTAAGTGATATGCAGCAAAAACGTCAAGAAACATGACTATAACTTTTAAAGAAAATCATGTAGGGTCGCCACCATTTCCACCAACGGATCATGATTTGACAGATCTTAAATAGCTGTCATTGGACCATATTAATTGTTAGTTTACAATTACTGTTTGTAATAATGCATTGTAAACCAGATACTGTTTATTTTTTGTATATTTTAGCTTTATATATTGTGTTTATTTAAGCATATGTTATTTTTTTGCGTTATACGTGCAGATATATAAAACATTTTAGTTCGCATATTCATATTTTTCTCTTCTTGTTCTACATTTCTTTTTCATTTCTCCTTTTGCAGGTCTGCTGGAAGAAATTTCTTAAAGTATCTTTGTGTTCAAAATTGTAATAATGTCGTATCTCTATGTATTTTACTGTGTGTACATTAATAGTAAATAAAATAAATAAAAAATAAATTGCATGTTGTCTGTCTGTTATTAACAATCTGTCAAATTAACCAATTCATCTCAAAATACGTATACCTAGAGGAGTTTTGTATTATTACTTGTAATATTAATAGAAAAGCGGTAACACGTGCCCCTCGGCTACAGAAGTCCGCTGAAGGAAATTATTACCCCTATAATGAGGACATCGTACAGAATCTATGAGGCATTTATCATGATTGACATGCCATTATTACCTTCAACGTTTAAGAAAATTGATGTAAAGAGCTTCTACAATATGGGAATTTTTGAACTAAAAACTTCTTTAGGCGCGTTGGGCATTTTTGAAATGGGAAAAAACAATTGAACTCGCGACACCGTTACCGACACCTCATTAAAAATATTTCCAGCACAATAAAATTGTTCAAGTTTTCACTTCTGTCGGCACTCCCGATGTGCTACTGTTTCTTTTATTAGGTTTCTGTATTTAGGAAAATTAAGTTATTAGTTAGAAGTTTTTTCTCAAAATATCACTAAGAATGTAATTATACAAAAAATGGTACATTGCCAATATTATTTTTAATTGTCTGCGGGATAAATTAAATTGATAAGTACCTATTATTTATCTACGTGACCACTTGCTTTTCAGCACATTTGCACTCAAAAAACGCAAAGTTAGGCAATTTTAAATAAAGTTTCTTTTTTAATTGCTTTTTCAGCACATTTGAACTCGACAAACGGAAAGTGAAGCAATTTTAAATCATGTTTCTTTTTTTAACTGTTATTTTCACCCGTTAAGTTGATAGTAACTAGCAGTAGTTCGAATCATCATCATCAACATTTCAGCCGAAAGACGTCCACTACTGGACATAGGCCTCTCCCAAGCACCGCCACTTCGACCGATTCTGTGCTTTCCGCATCCAGCGGATTCCTGCGGCCTTCACAAGGTCATCGGTCCATCTTGTGGGAGGCCTTCCAACGTCTTCCAGTACGTGTTCGAATATTCAGTGAAAATTTACCCAAGGGTTTTTATTCCGCAAGTGTACGATGTGAGTTAAGACAGAGCGTTCATTCTAAAAGTTGGCAACGTCGCAAATAGCTGTCAAATATTTCGCTGTTTTGATTAATTTGGCAATATTACTGTATGGAAATATAAAATATCGCTAACTAGTGACCTATAATATTAATAATTAATTGCAATTGTAAACACTGAATTTGATGTTGTAACCGTTTCAATTGTACAAAAGGCGTTTGGAAAGTTTCCAAATACTTTTTTACATTTGAAACTAAATATTCGGTGTTACGATACTAATTATTGCATTTCATAATAAATATATTAGTTCACTAGTTAGCGATATTTCATATTTCCATACAGTAAGTAACATTGCCAAATTTATCAAAACAGCGAAATATTTGACTGCCATTGCGACGTTACCCACTTTCAGAATGCACGCTCTTAACAACGTTAGCAGCCAGGAAACTTATCCCTTTAAAAAATAAAAATACTTTATTTCAGATCTTGATCCATATGATGTTAGTAATACACACTACTTATAAGCTATGTTAGTAACAAACGAAAAACAACATTTAATTCATATATCTGCTGCACTCACCAGACGCACCGGGTATATGTACATGTACACGTACCCAATGCGCCATAATGGTGCAGCACGGCTTATCACTAATGACCTTCAGAATGTCATTGCCGCTCCCACGCACTCTGCGCATCATAGAAGCAGTCTTCTTACGTAAAATAGTACTGAAACCGTCAGTCGTCTTTTGTGGACTGTACCTAGCCTATACATTCTATAGTATCCTATCTATCTGTTTTTCTATCAGCGCGTCCTTGATCGATAGCTTTTACCGGTAACACGAGCCTGTATTGTAGGCTCAATTGGCTTTGTTTTTTATTTTATTCTCCTTTCTATCTATCAATAGACTTCGGTGTCGAATTTGGTGTACAAGCGATGGGGGATTTTATTTTATCGTCGCAGTCATTGGATTTGGCGGGTTTTTGTTCCGATGTCGAAGTATTGACTTCGACATCGACCAACTTATCATATTACATGCCCAGCTATTGAGCTGGGCATGTAATATGATGAGTTGGTCAATTTTAATAAGATAGTAGAGATTGGTTTAAGAAACAGAATTTTTGTTTATTGGTTTAGTAATTATCATTTATATTTTTCGACTAAAATATTTACTTGTAGCTTCTAAAAAATGCTTCATCATCATTTCAGTCGAAAGATGTCAACTGCTGGACATAGTCCTCCCCCAAGCACCTCCACTTCGACCGGTTCTGTGTTTCCCGTGTCCAGCGGATTCCTGCGGCCTTCAAGGTCATCGCTCCACCTTGTGGGAGGCCTTCTAACGCGTGTTCCGTGTACCCTGCTCTCTGTCATTTATGTTTGGCAATTTTTCGGGCTATGTCGGTTACCTTGGTTCTCCTACGGTCTTAATTTAATTTAAAAATGCTTAACATCAAATTAACTCAACTGTTGAAAGTTGAGTACCTACCTAGAAAGAGGAATATGACGATATTTCCTGATCCAGAAGTTGGTAATATGTGAATTGTGAAGCAGGAAGTACCATTCATCTTCAGAGAGATTACAGTACCATAATGGGAACCCCGTTTGTTCCGATTATTCCGTATTTCAAACCGTTCTAATAATCGAGATTATCTCGACTTCAAATCTCAAAGACGTTAAGTCCTCCCGACTCAATCTCGAAGTTCCCATTTCCGTTCACGAATGTAGATAATTTGATATTGTGCCAATCACAGCGACCTTTATGGAAATTAATTATTAAAAGACACCGATATTGAACAAAAACAACATTTTAATCATAATATGGGCAAAATAACGTAACATTAATCTTTCCTACTTAACCTACTCATATTATGCGAAAGTATGTGAGGATGGATGTTGTTGTTTGTTACTCTTTCACGCAAAAACTACTGAACAGATTTCGATGAAATTTGGCACACAGATAGTTTATAACCTGGATTAGCACATAAGATACTTTTTATTCCGATATTTCCACGGCATCGAGACTTATGCGGGTGAAACCACGGGGCGTTGCTAGTTATCTATACATTTAAAATTAAATTAAAGTCGCTTTTCGTGTCTGTTTGTGTGTCCGCGTTGTTTTTCAAAACTGCGCAACAGATTTTGATGCAGTTTTCACCATCATTTAGAAAATTTCTTCCGGAAGGTTTATGTGTATATAATGCATTAATATCAAACTTACATGTTTTAAAGAAACCTCATTGTTTTATCAAGTCGTAAAAACCGTGCGACGCAGGGGTGGGTCACTAGTTATAAAGAAAAAAATCGGCCAAGTGAGAGTCGGGCTCCCACGATCGAGCAAAATCACAAAAAAAAACAGTTTGATGTATTTGCCTCCTTTAATTATATTTTTTATTATTTTTCACCATCTGTGAAAACGTCAACTGTCTATCTATTACTATTCATGAGATACTACACGCTGATAGACGGACTGACGGACAGCGGAGGCTTAATAATAGGGTTCCGTTTGGCATCCTTCGGGTACGGAACCCTAAATAAAGAAAGACATAATCCCGCAAATTATCATCGAAATTAAAGCTATTCAAAGCAGTAACGGAGCCCGAAATCGTTTTGAAAGCAAATATCTTGTTCTTTTTATAGGCTTGTTTGAAACGAAATGGTTTTCAGCGAGAACTTAATTACGTCTGTATAATGTTTTATTTCTAAATTAAGATTTGAATACATTGAGTTTGATGCTCGATTTGACGATGTCTTTAATTTAAGTGGGTTAATTTTGTGAAGTAAATAAATTGAGAGGGATTACAACGGAACGGTAAACGTAGGTAATATGATTTTGAAAACGTTTTACTTGGAAATAAAATTTAACTGTCTCCAATGACGAATGAAAATAAAATTGGAATTGTATAACGGATAGATATTAATTATAATAAAACTGTTGTATCCGTAAAATTTTTTGAACTGATCTTTTTTAATCGACTTTTTAAAACGGAGGAGGTTCTCAGTTCGTCAGAATATTTTTTATTTTTTTATTTATATTCCTCGATTACTCAAAAATGACTGGACCGATTTGAAAAATTCATTTTTGTTTGAAAGGGTATATTTTTTCGTTGGTTCCATTGTCATTTGGTCACGATCTGATGATGGGATCTTGGAGAAATCGAGGGAACTCTTCAAATATTATAGGCACACCTATAGCGATTTGGGTATTTTTGATGAGCAGTTGATATTAGGCTATTTATTGTAACTTAGATAAATTACAAACCAACCCACAAAAAGTGAAAAAAAAAAACTTTTTACAAAAAATACAACCGACTTCCAAACTACAAAGTGAACAATAACTTTAATTTCGGTAGTAAAGTAACTTTAAGTTTGGAAGTCGGTTGTATTTTTTGTAGAAAGTTTTTTTTTTTGTTGAATTTAAACCTATGCCATATGCTTATAAAGTTATTATGCACGTGGAAATACTTATAATTATTTTTTTGTTTGTGTACCATAATAGTTTGTTCGATGGCCCGAGGATACCGCACGGTCTCCTGCGAGGCGGCGAGCCTCCTTGCCGGATTACCGCCATGGGATCTGGAGGCAAAGGTCCTCGCGCACGTCTGGGAGTGGCGCGAGGAGGCGAAACGCCGGGGCTTAACCCCGAAGCCGCAAGAAATTGCGGCACAGCGGATAGAGCTCCGGCGGGATCTCATGGCGTCATGGAGGGTGCGATTGTCGCAACCCCGCGCTGGGCACGCCACAATCGCGGCGATAAGACCCGTCTTTGAGGAGTGGCTGGAGAGACGCCACGGCGTTCTCACCTTCCGCCTGACGCAGGTCCTCACCGGACACGGCTGCTTCGGGAGGTTCCTGTTCAGGATAAGGCGGGAGGAAACACCCGGGTGTCACCATTGTGTGGATCGGCCTGAGGACACGGTGGAGCATACGGTGGAGGTCTGCCCGGCTTGGGCGGAGCAACGCCGTGTTCTCGTAGAGGCGATCGGCGGCGGTGATCTCTCGCGTCCGGCCCTGGTTCAGGCCATGGTACGGAGCGAGAGGAAATGGCAGGCCGTCACCTCCTTCTGCGAAGCGGTAATGCTCGCGAAGGAGGAGGCGGAACGCGTGAGGGAGAGGCAAATTTCGCGCCCTCACGCCCCTAACCGCCGCAGGAGGAGACGCCCGGGGCGGGAATCGCGAGCCGATTTCCGGCCACCGTAGGCGCGGGCTTGCGGACGGTGAGCAATGGGTAGCTCGCCGTCCGATAAGGACCAAGCCCGGGTCGACGGCGCGTTGTGTTCCACGCGCGCCTCAAAGAGATGTCAGCAGAATTGACGGGGTCCACTAGGGCCAATGCCTGCCGGGGGTTCGAAGAAAACCGATCGGGAAATCGTGGCCCCCGGCAACAGGGCAACCGAAGGAACACGGGTGGGTTTTAGTCAGTAAGAGTCTGACATGCCCTCCCGCTCCGCCCAGAGCGGGAGAAGTTATTTGATAATTTCCCACCCAAATAAAAAAAAAAAAAAAAAGGTATGCCTTTTAATTTTCACATTAAAAACCACTTTCATTCATTCCTGTGATCCATTATCTGATTAAATTGGCATTGTGTATAGGTAAGTCTACTCAAATCAATGTATAAACAGTATAAAACAAAGTCGCTTTTCGTGTATCACTGCTTTGTTCTTATAAAATACAGTGTAGTTTATACTATACAATGGATTTTGATGAGGATTTCGCCATCATTTAGAGAATTTGTTTTGGAATGTTTATGTGTGGAATCACCGGGAGGGGACGCTCTAGGAGGACATAATTAGTAAACTTAGTGGTGATGAGGAGGAGGAGTTTCTTGCCCGTTCTTCTCCACAGGAACCTACTACGCTTTGGAATGGGCAACTAGCTTCATTTTTCTGACTGACCGACCCCTTGACAATTCAAAAGTACCTGTAATGGTTTATTTGAAATAAATGCTTTGAGTTTGATGTTCTTTAGAAAAGTCAGGTCCAGGTCAGTACTCGCAAACCAGCGTGCGTGCATGACCAGATTTATGAACGTAAACGAAGCAAAAGGAGTATGTAAGGACCGCAGCAGGTGGTCTTTTGTTGTTTCTGGCTACCCCCATAGGAAGAAGGTTTGAGTTTTATTTATGTATGTATGTGAGTAATACAACCATATTAAACGTTAATAAATTATATTATTTTAATTATTGTGAATGTGAAGACTATATTGAAGTTCTAATCATGGTCTGACAGTTTGAGTTATTTATGTGGCCTACCCAAATGTCCTATTTTTGGTATTGTTCGTCGAATCGTTATACTCCTTAAATTCTGAGTTGAACTGCACGATAACTGACAAATGCGTGCACTGACTAGACAGGCCCTCTCAATCTGTGTGGTGCTTTCCTCAAAAGATCACTTCAGACATCAACCTACATGGTCTTCACATGATCTGACCAAGATTATGTCTGGACTTTAAAAGAGACTGTGACCTCTGAGTTTGTTTCGGCCTTTCTTTTCAGAGTAGTCAGATAGAAAACGCCGACCTCATCTAAAAGTGTTTGAACAACCCTACTTACAGAAATAAAATCATTTATCATTTAAAGAAATCTTGATGTTTGAACAAAATGTCACTGCATCAGTAGAAATAGCACCCGTGTAAATCAGGGGCAGGTCACTAGTGTTGTATAAATAAGTAAATATTTGTTCACTTACCTTGCAAAACCTAGGGAAGCGGATGATAGGGTTGGTGCCGAAGTGCAGCTGCAGTAAGTCTAAGGGCGCCAGCGACACGACGTCCAAGAGGAAGTTGCGCGACTTTACGTAATGCTTCGCTAGTTTCTTTGAGTCATAAACCTGAGAACAAGTTAATAATACTAGACTGATCAAAAAGTAATGATAATCGGTCCATATCTATTCTTATAATAAATAAAGCTGAAGAGTTTGTTTGTTTGCTTGAACGCGCTAATCTCAGGAACTATTGGTCCGATTTCAAAAATTATTTCAGTGTTAGATAGCCCATTTATCAAAAAAGGCTATAGGCTGTATATCATCACGCTAAGACTAATAGGAGCGGAGCACCAGTGAATAATGTTTCAAAATCGGTTTTTTTTTTCCTTTTGAGAGCTTTCGCTGCGTGCGCTGCGTAAACGGTTAAAGTTTCGCAAAAATCATGTATGACAGAATTATTTCTCTTTAAAAGTTCTAAAAAAAGTTAGTCACAGCATATGTCTATCTTTTAAGGTTGGCTCACTAAAGCTTTTTTATGCTAACTAAATTTATTCTTAAATAATGCATTATTTGCGAAGGTGTTTTATAAACATGATATTAATCCTTATCCAAATAAATAAGCCCAAAGTAACTAATCCACGCGGACGAAGTCGCGGGCAGAAGCTAGGTTTCTATACTAATAACAAAGCTAAAGGGTTTTTTGTATGTTTGAACGTGCTAATCTCTGGAACTACCAGTCGCATTTGAAAAATCTTTTTCATTTGATAGCCCAAATCTTGAGGAAGGCTATAGGTTATTTAACATCACGCTAGAACTCATAGGTGCTGAGCAAAAAGAAAAATAACCGATTATTATTAGTTTTTGATCAGCCCGAGTACTTTTAAGATTCATGTATGAAAAAACAAGACAATCTATACTATCTATAGGAGAATATAAAAAAGTTCGGTAAGTTGGGTATCAGTATTTTTATACTGTGCTAAAGGTATTTTTATTGTTTTGCCTTGCAATAACTTTTAAATCCAAATCAAGAGAATCAAACGTATACCTAAAGTGGATAGTTGAAGTAAGTTGCCTCTATTTTTATTTTGTTTAAACTAAAAGAGTTTCGTTCACCCTTAATTTTGTATGTCATTGACACAACAGCTGTGGCCCAGTGATAACGGCCGCGACTTACGAATTGTAGGTCATAGGTTCAAACCCCTTTTTTTTTTGGCTGGGAAATTATCAAATAACTTCTCCCGCTCTGGGCGGAGCGGGAGGGCGTGTCAGACTCTTACTGACTAAAACCCACCCGTGTTCCTTCAGTTGCCCTGTTGCCGGGGGCCACGATGTCCCTATCGGTTTTCTTCAAACTCCCGGCAGGCATCGGCCCTAGCGGACACATAATTCTGCTACCATCTCTTTGAGGCGCGCGTGGAACACAACGCGCCGTCAACCCGGGCTTGGTCCTTATCGGACGGCGAGCTACTAGGTTCAAACCCTGACAGGCCTTTTACTTTGTGTAAATTATTTCATCACCACTGCTCTCAAAAAGGTGAAGGAAAACATCGGAGGCCTGCAGTGGGACAATAATAGGCAGGCATTTTTAAAAGCTAAGGTATTTACCATCAGTCCTTGCTCCAAGTAACCAGTCCTCAGCTGCACGACGAGGTCCAGAGCGAAGACCACGTCGCTGATGCCGTCGCACGTCAACCAGAAGTAGTGGCACATTATCTGAGGAAATACAACATTTTAGCACTTAATAAACAGGTTTTTGGAAGGAAGTTCTTTAACACGGCTTGTTAACTTTCAGAAATCGTCACGCTAAAAAGTGTTACTACTTGCGACTGTCTTCTTCTAATTCAAAGAGAAAGAAAAAGAGAGAGAGAGAACGCTGGCAGAAACGATTCGGAAAATGATTACGGTGATGTGGGATAAAATTGTGCACATCGGCCCGAGTACACTGCATGCCGGAGGGAGAGAGAGAAAGTGTGAATTTGGTCAAAATGAAAATCCAAGATGGCGGCATAGGAAATTTTAAAAAATTTCATCATGGTTATCGTTTTCATGGTTTGCAAGGGTGCTAAAGCTGACAGTGAGGTCGAAATGTAAATATAAGATGGCGGCTCTGAAAATTTTGTTTTTGTTTTAAATCATACGTGAGAAAAACTTCGTTCCTGACGGGGGGGGTCCCCCGACCGCACACGCTTTTTTTGTATTATTTTTCTGACTTGATCAAAATGTAACGTCTGAACCAGCTTTTCTGGCTTTGTGGTTTTCACGCGAACGCCGTTTTGGGCTGGACCTATTTGGGATGGTATTATTTCAGTCTGAAATAAATCAGGGTAGCGTTTTTATAGAGCTTCGGGCCTTTTGTTTTTTTAGGGATGGAGTAAGTTTACGAACCTTGAATTTAAAACATTTTCAAACAGTGATTACCTACAATATCGTTTGTCTATTCGTTATTATTCTTTTTGTGTCCAAATCTATTGTTTTATGTGGTTGTTGTTTTATGGTGGGGCTTCTGACTAAGTAAAAATTTCTTAGTAATAATAGTATGATTGTGGTGTGTATTTGAATACTAAAATAATTCTTAAGTATACTAACAAAAATATGGATCATTGTGTCTGAATAAAAAATCAAAAAAATAATAATAATAGCCGCACGGGTCAATAGATCAGGTTAAGCTACGCTTGCCACGGTTGATCCGTGGATGGGTGACCATCTTTACATATCAAGACCCATCCGTGCCTCAGAAAGTAGGTACGTTAAGTTGTTGGTCCCGGCTGTCATTCATGGATCTTTGACAGTCGTTACGGGTCGTCAGAAGCCCGAAAGTCTGACAATCAGTCATACCAGGGAGTATCGTATTACCTAGTGTAACTGGGTTGTGGAGGTCAGATAGGCAGTCGCTCCATGTAAAATACTGGTACCTATTCAGCCGCATTTGGTTAGACTGGAAGCTGACTCCAACATAGTTGGGAGAAGGCGAGCTAGATGATGATGATCTATTGTTTTATGTGCAATATTAAATTTTTGTATTGTATACAGGCAAACAGTAACCCAAACTATCTCGACGTCATTATAAAATACTAACTGAGCCCCGCGGTTTCACACGCATAAGCCTCAATCCCGTGGACACATCGTGATAAAAGTATATTTTATCCTAACCCAGTACCCTAATTGCGTAACTTATTTTCGTAAACAATTTTGCATAATTTGTTTCATTTTGACAGTTCAAAAACATTCATTGTGTTATTTACGTTGCTGAGCATATTTTTTTTCCAACTTATGAAGTAATGGATTAGCAATCTGTTTCAAATCGAAACAGATTGTGGTTGTGTTGTATCACGCAATTAGGGTACTGGTCATGGTCTACCCATGTGCCAAATTTCATCCAAATCAGTTAAGCCGTTTAAGTGTGAAAGAGTAACAAACAAAAAAAATTACAAACCAACTCTCTTCCGTATTTATGTATAATATTATTAATTAGGATGTTCACAACTCAGACCAAATAAAAAAACCAAGAGATGCCGCTGCAAACAATATAGTGAAGCATGCCAAAAGTACACCTTCTCTCTGTGTATACACGCTCACACGTACACATTTACAATCAAACTACACCTCACTAAGTGCACACATGTTTACGAAACCGACTTCACGTGACTGTGTCTTGGTTTTTTTTGGTTCATGGTTCACAAAAATAACCCGCCGTGAACTTTTCAACACGGTAGCTATCTAAAATTAAAAGTAAATAAACTGAGACTACATAAAATTTTATTGCCCCTTAAAATAGTTCAAAAGCAAGTTTAGCAGACAGTGAAACCTATTTTTAGACTATAATAAAAATATATATTTTCGTATCTGTCTGGATTTGTGCCCGGTTGATGGCAATAGGCTTGCCCCCTATTACATGGGACTTAAGGCGACGATAACCGACTTTTACTGATTTTATACTGAAGATCACGTTTAAACGAGTTGTGTTTATTATTTGTAAAAAATATATGTTAAATGAGAACATTTTTTTAATAACTTAATTTAGCAATATTTTAAAATATGTTTATATTACATGGTGAAATTAATTTATAAAGTTATGTTGAGAATCACGCAAAATCTATCAAGAGTATTTTTCTGAAACCTTCAACATTTTAAAGATAATTTAATTATTGATCTTTTTGTATACGTGTTATATAAAATACCTTTTGTTTTATGTATAATAAATTAGTAATTCGTCGTATTTGGTACAGCGCTCCTTGATAGGTGAGTCCTATTACTGGCTGGACATACGACGCGTTGCATGTGCTCAGTACAGAACACGCAAGCTAACTATTCAAGGTCACTGGCATATATCTGCGTCTTAAACATAATTGGCGAAATGTGGGTGTACTATAGGTACATATTTGCCTAATATTTCGGGGAAACAAGGCGTGATGTTTTGTTGTATCTGTTGGCAAAGCAAGGTTGCTTGGTAACAGCTAAAGAAGAAATACCTACTTGTATTCGTGTAACGTCTAAATTGTGTTAAAGCTTTGTTTTATAAATAAAATCGGATAGACTACCTACTGTTTTATTCATACGTATCCATTAGAGTCGAAACAAGGAAAAGACGAATCTGTAAATCAGCAACAAACTTAGAAGATAAGTTTATATTTTTTATGGAAAAAAAAATATTTAGACTTTTTAGAATATTATTTTCGTCGAAAAAATTAAGACAGCAGCTCATGTGCTGTTAAACAGCCCGGTGATCGCCATATACAGGGCAAAGTACTTCGATAACCCAGGTACCCTACGTGAGATTGTCAGTGATACCAAGGCGTTGCTGGCCTTCTTTGAGGAGCTGGGGTGGATCGAATAACCGATTTTCCCACCCGTACGCAAAATACGCGCTTTGACATGGAGTTGCGGATATCAGCCCGTATTACCTATTACCTAACAGTGTTAATCGACTTTCATTTATGATCGTACCAAAACTAGTAGTTCTGGCTACAGCTTAGGTTCCCTACGATAGCGATGGCCACCACTATAATTCTATAACCGAAAATGATAGCGCCGAGGTTTGACTTAACCATGTCCAAAATGCTCTCTAGAGAAATACACTAACTTACTTTCGTAAATCACGTTTCAGTGACGTCATTCGACGGTGAATTGCGGACGCCATGTGAGCTAGTGTTTATTACGAACTGGCCGAAAATAAAAAGTAACATTCCGTTCTACAATAAAAAGTGTGGATTAAAAACAAAAGAACAGTAGGCACGATATTAAAAACTTTCTGTGAAGGCATTCGAAATTAAATTAAATAGGTGAAGTTGGAATTCTCGAACTTTGATATAAATACTTCTCTTATGTTCTGTTCCTAAAGTTTTGCAATTTTTCACTTTAACGATCTCTGGCTTGTTAATAACAGAAATGTTATTTAGTATGGAACCGTGGCAGTTCAGGAATATTTTTACTCATAGAGGGAACTTTTCAAAGAAAATATTTGTTCAACATTTGTTATTTCGTCTGCATTATGTGACAGATAACATTGCTGTAGAACTGACAATAAACTCAAAACCAACGCAGATACACAATAAACATGACATGTCCAAAGGACACCGGTGTCCGGTTAATGGCAATAGGCTCGTCCCTGTTACATGGGACTTAAACGTAACTGGCGAAATGTGGGTGTATTCTAGGTGCAACTCTACCTAACCCTTCGGAGAATACAGGCGTGATGTCATGTTTGAAAAAAAGAAAATACGTTTATTTGTGGTAAACATGACGCAAAGAAATAACAAAACACGAAAATAACAATTTGAGGGAAAATATGCGTCACATCCATGCAAAACGGCCATTGCTCAGCTAATGCTGTGACCCTATGCGAGATAGAGCCACAGCGCTGGTTTTCAGCGACAGCTGGCGTTGCCGTTATGACGTCAACCGGTGTTTGTATGTGTGTGTGTACAATTTCGTGAGTTTTCAAAAACCAGAGACAAACACCCTGCGAATGCAATCGATAGCCGTTTTATTACACGATTGGGGATTTAAACCGTTTGGGGAAAGTTGTCCCCGACTCGTCGCGTCGCGATCTTTGTTTACGTCTCAACTTACCAAGTCTCTAGAGACGAAAGGGTTACCCCGTACTGGGGTAGACCGCTGAAAATATGTAAAAGAGTTTAGAAAAACTGGTATTGTTTTTGTTAGGGTTATGTGAGTATTATCAAAAATGTATTTGTTTACCTACTTAATGTTTAGATCGTTTGTTTTGGTTTGATTTTTGATGTGGGAGTGAATTGGAATAATGTTCTCCACTAGACTATGAACAAAACAGTAGTCAGTTTTTTTTTAAGTCAACCCCAACTTTATCAAAGAACTGTTTTAATAAACTTCCGAAAAATTTTGCTTGAATAATTACTTTTTTACGGCGAATGTTATGAGTTCGTTCCAGTTTTACATTAAATATGAGTTTTTATGACTTTTCTAAAATTAGATTTCATAAATCAAATAGCTGTAGACCCAGGTTCATTTTACGGATTTCATTAAATCGACACTTTCCTGAGAAATGTAGGGTGTTATTTTAATAACTAGCTTTTTCCCGCAGCTTCACCCGCGTGGAGGTCGGAAAATAGTCCACGGGAAATTACTACCAAGATGAAAACTATCCTATGTATGTCCTAGGTCATGATCTACCCATCTGCTAAATTTCATCAAAATGCGTTCAGGCGTTTTAGCGTAAAGGAGTAACAAATAAACAAACTTACTTTTGCATTTATAATATTAGTCAGGATGAAAAAGTTCTTTAATAATAAAAAAATCTGCCGAGAAAGATAAACAAATCAAGTATCTTGACTTGGCTCGCGAGGTTGTCGACATGTGGGATGTGGACTCAGCAATCATTGTGCCGATAGTCGTATCAGCCAATGGCTTAATTGCCAAGAGCCTCGACCAACACCTAAGGAGGCTCTCGTTGGGCAGCTGGATTAAGAAATTGATTGAGAGAGCGGTACTCTTGGACACGACTCGCATTGTCAGGAGGTTCCTCTCTCTAGAGCCCTGACCGCCGGTAGCGTGGACCCTGTTCCCGATACCGGTGGGCTACATTTTTTAATTCTAATATTTAAAAATATAACGTATGTGTAAATAGTGAAATAAAGGAAAAAAAAACATAAAACCCAGCAGATCTTTGCATATTACGAACAAAATACAGAATAAAACATACTTAATTAAGCAAAATTTCGAAATATATTACAGCTTCCGTTGTTGACTTAACCTACCAGTGTAAGTAATTTTTCGGTATCATAATCGTGTACACTGTCATTAGATACCTACTTAGATTTAGATACCACTGAATAACTGTAAACGACTATTTTACAGAGGCAGTCTAGACTTGAGCGTAATTTTAAAATCACAAACAAGCAGAAGGTATTAGGTGAATAATTTTCATTCTTTTACTGTATTAAATACAGAGAAAGTAAGTATCCACGTTACAGTTCAGATAAATGATTTTATTTCTGTAAGTAGGTTTATATTCTTCTTCTTTTTTTCGAGTCGATGGTAAAACATGTTAAACGAGTTGGGTCCAGAGGTGGCCACGCCAATCGCGGCATCAGTGGCATTCTTTAGGTCCTCAGAAGTGCAGGTGTGTGTACACTTTGGACACTCCAGCATATGGGACATGGTTTGGTCAGGAGCACCGCATTCGTACTGGGTAATGGTGGGATCTATTATCCCCCATTTTGCTAGATTGTGCCTGCAGCGGCCTACTTGGATCCGTAGTCGATTAATTGTCCATATAGGTCATTGCAGGTCACGGTCGGGTGGCAGATGCTCCAGGGACTGAATGTAGTCGGGTGGTGGGTGCTGTCAAATATAGTATGTTTGTACAAACACTTTTCTTCACTTCTGACTACTCTGAGAAGAAAGGCCGAAACAAATTTAGAGTCTCTTTTAAAGTCCAGACATAATTTTAGTCAGATCATGTGAAGACCATTACCATATTTTTATTAATATTTATGATGAAGCGTATGGCCAGTGGTGCATACATTATGAGTTTTCCAATTAGAGTGGACAAACATAATCAATGCTCGCGTTCCCAATTCAGCTAGCAGGACAATGATGAATGAACAGCCATTTTAATTTAAAAATATTCTTTCATCTGATAGGAAGGTAAGTGGGGTATATTTTTATTTTTTTAAGAAAAAATAGTTTTGTCACAGAAACACGTGCATAAAAGAAGAGAACAATAAAATAAAACAATAGATTTAAATATAATCATGAGCACAAAACAGAAACATGCGGCAGCTGCTGTCACGTCATGACTGTGACAAGAAGGGTTCCACTCAGCATGATGCTGTGCTATGGGGGACCCACAGCACAGCGCTGATTTTCAGTGGTCACTGTGGTTTCTCAACTCAGCCTGCATGGATACCTACGCCCATAAGTCTATTTAAGGCTGCGCGCACTTTGGATGCGTTTTCGTACGAATTTCACTCGTGCATACACGTACGAACACGCACGAACGATCCCGATCTTCCAAGTACAAAGGGAGCGCGCAGACTGGGTGCGACTTAGACGTACGTATAGTTTCGACGTCTGAAAACAATCCGAACTTGTTGGGATTTGTTCTATTTGACGGAGAAAAACGTATCCAGTGTGAGCACTCAATTTGTACGACCATGGTCGTACGTGTACGCACGAGTGAAATTCGTACGAAAATGCATCCAAAGTGCGTGCGGTCTAGAGTTACATCTCTGCAAAAATATGGCCAAAATCCTATTGTTGACTACAGAAATGCAAAAATATGGCAAGAATCCTATTGTTGACTACAGAAGAGATATTTCGGTCAAGACGATTGGACCAACTTATGAATTTCTCTCTAATTCCTTGACATGACTAAACACATAAACATTTTGACAAGATGGAGTCCCAAGATTTGTTAATTTTTCTCCATACGAAAACTACCTTTTGGAAGAGGCGACTAAAATCAATTCTATTTTTTTTTGTAAAATTTGACGTTCAATAGTGCCTTTTATGGGCGTAATTGAAATAAATTATTTGACTTTGACTTTGTGTCTTTTATTCAGTTAAAAATAACGTTCTCAATGCAAGAAGTCTTCTTGCATTTTCAAAACATTGTCCAGACAATACAGACACATCTTCAATAAATTCGTACGATATTAAATAACTAAACAGTTCATGGTTTTATTGATTTATCAAAGGTTATAAGGTGTCACGTATAATATACCCGTAACATTTGCATGAATGTGTGATTCTCGCTCCCATAGTTTAATAAAATTCAGTTCCGTTCGGACACTGCAGTCTACACAACATGTAGTTTGAGGATATTTAAAGTCTGAAACTTTGAAGTAAGCTTGTAAGTACTTGAACTATCCCACTTTAGGGCAAAAGGATCTTAGACAAATAAGAAACGAGCATTGTCCACACTGCCTCTTAGTGTGAATTGGGTACCTACCCTATTACCCAATTGTTAAGAGCGTTTATTCTGAAAGTGGGCAACGTCGCAAATAGATGTCAAATATTTCGCCGTTTTGATTCATTTGGCAATATTACTGTATGGAAATAAGAAATGTAGCTAACTAGTTTCTTAGAATTTTAATATATAATCAATTGCAATTATAACACTGAATTTGATATTGTAACAATTTTAGGTGTAAAAAAGGCATTTGGAAAGTTTCCAAATACTGTTTTTACATCTAAAATGTTCGGTTTCACGATATTAATTATTGCATTTCATTATAAATATTTTAGGAAACCAGTTAGTCACATTTCTTAATTCCAAACAGTAATATTGATAAATTTATTAAAACAGGTAAATATTTGACACCTATTTACGACGTTGCCAACTTTTAGGATAAACTCTCTTAAGGCGAAAGCGGCAGGTTAGTCTGCGAAATTAATTTTTTTTTACTTTATTTGTAATTTGCAGGTCAGTGCTAGGTTGTATGTTGATTCAAATATGATTCACGACCGTAACAAATAAGTATTCACAGAATTAAAATCGTTTTACATTATCTAGTGAATGATTTTTCATGAAATCATGACCTTTAAGGCAAATTATAATTAAGAGAGGTGTACTGATGATTCTAATGATTATAATTCTATAAAAACACATTTATTACGGTCGTGAGTCATATTTTGGATATCGACGCGAAAACTGTTACCATGGATTCCGTCAGATTCAGAAAAAATCTGCTGTTCCATAGAAAAGTGCAATGCCTACGCAGTTAAAATGTATGGAACAGCAGTTTTTTTTTATAACCGACAAGCATTTTCAACGCAGGGGAGTTCAGAATCCATGGTAAAAGTTTTCACATCGATGTCCCTGCCACCCTGTATACAACCTGACACTGACCTGCAAATTGCATAAAAACGTAAGAAAATATGAATTTCGCGGGATAACTTAGCGCATCCCCCTTAAGGCCCGGACTCGACCAAAGCGGAGACAAGAGGAGAGGAGATGTGTTTTAAACAACCAATAAAATTTCGTTATTCATACATCTCGTCTGCACTTAGCTTCAAAGAATACCACTGAGCAGAGATGTATCATATTTGTATAGCGTGATCGAAGCGGAGATGTGAGTCTCTCCGAGATTGAGCTGGGCGGCGCCAAAGCGGAGACATGAGCTGTGCCTCGCAAGCAGGCGACACAGTGATGGAAAATGGAAACAATTCGACCCTCGTGGCTTTATCAATCGTGCTTTTATGTTTTTTTTTTTAGAAGAGCAAAAAATTTGAAATTTAGTAAGACATAT
This sequence comes from Agrochola lychnidis, assembly GCA_963680765.1. NCBI lineage: Eukaryota > Metazoa > Arthropoda > Insecta > Lepidoptera > Noctuidae > Agrochola > Agrochola lychnidis. Next base: position 5,597,780 of record OY796868.1, on the reverse strand, counting down.
TTATAAACCAGAAAAAACCTAATCATTGAGGCATTATAGCTAATTCAAAACGTGAGGTGAAACTACTATTTTCACCCCTTATTATATTATGACTACCCCTAAACTACCCCTAACACCACTGAATTTAATTGCACTTGAAAAAATCGGTTTATATTTATCATTTTTGCATTTTGTTTCATTATTCAATAACTTAGTACTTATTAAAAAAAATACTACAATATTTACTAAATTTCAAATTTTTCGCAATTCTCAAAGAAAGAATAATAAATTGTAAAAAAATAAATAAAAAAATCATGAAACTACGATTGATACAGCTGCGAGGGTTGAATTGTTTCCATTTTCCATCACTGTGCGACGGCGCGCAGCGGAGACGAGAAGATATGTGCTGCGTTCATCTCAATATCCAACGCTCGCCGCATGCAGTTCAGTTCCGCTCTAGCCAGCACACATCTCTGCTCTAGTTTAGACAGTACGCTTCTCCGCACAGGTTTAGGGGATACACCCTAGCTGTAAAACATATTTTCTTGTCTCCGCTTCGGACATTTCCGCACATTTCCGCTTTGGTGGAGTCCGGGCCTGAGTTACCCCTAAACTTTCATGAACAACATACACATAAACATAACATTACGCCTTGTTCCCCGAAGGGTTGGGCAGAGGTGTACCTATAGCAAGTACACCCATATTTTGCCATTCATTTTTTATTCGAAAATCATGTCTTTTTAAAGATTATTTGAAACAAAAACAAGATTACTCGGCTTTTATGTCTAAAATAATTATTGACAGTAAGAAAATATAGTTTATTATCCAAATATAAGATATTTTTTCTCTAGATCAATTATTACTTTAGTTATAAACGAAATAAGAATTGAGACTTACGACATTTAGTTCCGTGCTCGAACACGACCAAAGTGCGCACGCGATATTCAACTTTATTACTGATGTGTTAGCGTTTAGCACATAAAAGAGTGGTGGGGTGCATGGGGGCGGAGTTTGCGTGGAAATTGTGTTTGGAGTGCCTGGTCTTAAGTTCCATGTAATAGGGGGCGAGCCTATTGCCATTAACCGGGCACAAATCCAGACTTTCATGACTCGTTTGTTATTGACACAAAGGTAACTTTATCAGTCAACCTGCTACTACAAGTTACTGAGTCTTTGTTGCATAATTCGTATTAGAAACTTTATTCTAGTGAATAGTTGAGTTTAGTTGAGCAGTGCAGTACTGTATAGGATTTGTTGTAGGTACGAGAGTGACTAGCTGAAGGGTCTCCAAATTACACACCCATAACATCACGCCTGTATTCCTCAAAGAGTTAGACAGAGGTGTACTGCCCATGGTACACCCACATTTCGCCATTTATGTTTAAGTCCCATGTAATGGGGGCGAGCCTATTGCCATCAACCGGGCACAAATCCAGACTCCGGGCTGCTACTAAGAAATTCCCGATGGAAAAACCCAATAAAAAAACAAACTCAAAAAATAGGTAAGTCACCAAATTCATTTTGTTAAATATGCTTGTTGCGTTATTTTTGTTGTTGTATAAGTATTGAATTGTATAATAGAGCAGTGATAACCTCAGACTGCCAAGTCATAGGTCTCGAGTTCGAACCCAAGTCATGCAGAGAGAGAGAGATGGCTGGAGAGACGCCACGGCGTCCTCACCTTCCGCCTGACGCAGGTCCTCACCGGACACGGCTGCTTCGGGAGGTTCCTGTACAGGATAAGGCGGGAGGAAACACCCGGGTGTCACTATTGTGTGGATCGGCCTGAGGACACGGTGGAGCATACGGTGGAGGTCTGCCCGGCTTGGGCGGAGCAACGCCGTGACCTCGTAGAGGCGATCGGCGGTGGTGATCTCTCGCGTCCGGCCCTGGTTCAGGCTATGGTACGGAGCGAGAGGAAATGGCAGGCCGTCACCTCCTTCTGCGAAGCGGTAATGCTCGCGAAGGAGGAGGCGGAACGCGTGAGGGAGAGGCAAATTTCGCGCCCTCATGCCCCTAACCGCCGCAATAGAAGGAGACGCCCGGGGCGGGAATCGCGAGCCGATTTCCGGCCACCGTAGGCGCGGGCTTGCGGACGGTAAGCAATAGGTAGCTCGCCGTCCGATAAGGACCAAGCCTGGGTCGACGGCGAGTTGTGTTCCACGCGCGCCTCACAGAGATGTCAGCAGAATTGACGGGGTCCGCTAGGGCCAATGCCTGCCGGGGGTTCTAAGAAAACCGATAGGGAAATCGTGGCCCCCGGCAACAGGGCAACCGAAGGAACACGGGTGGGTTTTAGTCAGTAAGAGTCTGACACGCCCTCCCGCTCCGCCCAGAGCGGGAGAAGTTATTTGATAATTTCCCACCCAAAAAAAAAAGAAGGCATGCACCTCTGCGTTTTCGGATTCATGTGCGTATTGTATAATTATCACTTGCTTCAAAAACGGTGAAGGAAAACATCGTGAGGTAACCGGCATGCCTGAGAGGTATTTCTCGACGGCATGTTAAGCCAAGTCAGAGGCCCATGGTCGGCTTTAAAACTCTGACACCAGGTTAGTCACTAACCACACGAAAAGAAGAAGATTGTAAATATTAAGATGTTACTTCAAGTTTAAGTAGCAAATTCAATAATGAGCAAAAGATTTATAAAAATCCTGAAACGATGCTAGTCATGAATCTACAGTTAGAAAAAAGATATCTCGACTCCAATCTAGTTTTAATGGATTTAGAGTCGTGGAGGCTGAGCAAATTAAAAAGGAAATTATCCTCAAAAATATTTCATAAAAGTCTGAGCAAGTTGGTATTACTCGTATGTCACAGGGCTGTCTTTTGAACTGTAGTAGGTAGACACTTGAAATTTTCACAGAGTATGTACTACTATGGTCGCTATAACAATAAATAATAAAAATAAAATAAAGTTTTCAATTAAAGCGGGTCCCCATACAAGAAACGTGTTTAAAAAAAATATTGTATTAAATATTGTACGGTGGTACGAGACCCTTCGTGTACGAGTCCGACTCGAACTTGACCGCTTTTTTCCTGCCATTATGTAAACACTAAACAAAACAATATCGAAACCTTTGACAAAATATTCTAAACAAGTCTACATTTCGAATCTCGAATACATTTAAAAACAGAACACTGACGCTTTGAAGACACAACTAGAAACTAAACTGAACAATAGATTCCTTCATCGAATGCATTTTTATCCTCAATTTAAAAGTAAAATCGTCCTCGAATAGCCGGAAAAATTGTGCGGAATAACAGACTTACGATACGGTAAAATGTGAGTCCCTGTAATTGTATCGTTAGAAATACTCGGAACTTACAGTATTATTCAGTGAATTTCATAGATTTTGTATGATAGCAGTTTTGATTTTGTAGTATACTTTTTGTAGTATATTCCAGCGAATACTTCAAAGGTTTCCAAATTGGCAATGGCACTTGCATAGAGCAGGTGTTGATAATATTAGTACTAGAATTAAGTTCTTTATTTAATTTAATTTTACTCAATTTCACTTACCATTCTGTAAATTGTTTACTTGTGGGTGGATCGACAGGGTCCTTACTTAAATTATAGGTAATATTAAACATAACTTTATGGCCGTCCACTGTCTCTTAAGAGACAGGGTAACGTAAATTGTCAACAGATGTTCCATGAGTACTTACATCAATCATGTTCTACCATAAAAAGTAGTTACATAACTTTGAACAACTTGCTTGTAACTAGTTTAAGCTTTGTTTTTCTCTCATCATCTGTACCTTCTTGATCAATAAACAATTTATTTATTTATTTAATTTATTTATATATAAATGGAGTCATTTTTATTTTCTAAGTGGTAAAACCTCTGTCTATAATTTTTCTAGTTTACCTATATGTATAGGTCTTTGAGCAGTGCGTGTTGATGACCTACGGCACTGAAACGTGGTCGCTCCCAATGGGCCTTATGAGAAGGTTAAAAGTCACCCAAAGGGCAATGGACACGGCTATGCTTGGAGTTTCCCTATGTGATCGAATCAGAAATGAAGAATTGCTAAATTTAAGTGACAGTGGGCAGGGCACTTTACTCGCAGAACAGATGGCCGATGGGGCTGAAAGGTTCTGGAGTGGCGACCGCGTACCAGAAGACGTTATATTGGAACGCCTCCCACAAGGTGGACCGATGACCTTGTGAAGGCTGGAGGAATCCGCTGGATGTGGGAAGCACAGAACCGGTCGAAGTGGCTTGGGGGAGCCCAAAGTCTATGTCCAGCAGTAGAACCATTCTGTAACATCCTCTGAACCTGTGTTATGCAAATAAATGATTTGATTTGATTTGATTTGATGTCTTTCGACTGAAATGATGATTTACCTATATTCTTAAATTATGCATTGCATTTGTCAAAAAACTTTTACAAAAAAAAACAACCGACTTCCAAAAAAACACTACAAAGTGAAAAATAACTTTAATTTCGGAAGTCTGTGTCTTTGGTTTAGAATTTTCGTTTTTTGCCACCGACTTCAAAAAAGTTTTTATTTTCCAATTTTTTGTTGTAGTATTTACCCCAAACAAATTCGAATACCACTACCTGCTATGTAAATAAGAGTGAGAGGAACTTAACATGTCATCCACGTACTAAGTGGGAAAAAATACGTATTATTGAAGCTAACTCAAAAACTACACAAGCAAAGTTATTAAAATTTATATAAGACCACCTCTGAAGTATTACCTACCAAGCAAAAAAAGAATCATTAAAATTAATTCATAATTGGCCGAGTTATCGCGTAACAAACATTCAAAAAAAAAAACATACAGCTGAATTGAGAACCTCCTCCTTTTGGAAGTCGGTAAATATTAGCAACAATCAAACTTGAGATTACAGCAAGTTTTTACGGATCGTCTATTATCATACCTAGGTTTAGGGCCCCACCATAGTGCACCTACATGGCAATAACAGGCTGCCAGCATACAATTTATAATAACCTTCATTTTCCTGCGATTGTGCTTAAATATCAATTGTTTTTTAAATAGCAGCTCAAAATAACCATGACCAGTGATTAAATATTTCGTTGCACTGCTACCTCTCTTACCCTTCCACAGTGGCACGGAAATACTATTTTCGAGTCAACAATTTCAAGCTATTACCCGGACATTTCCAAGCAATTCTACGACTTAATCTCTAGGTTTAAAGTCTAGATTCCGCTATAATTGAACTGTATATTCGACCTGAATAATGTAACGACCAATAGAAGACGTGAAGTAACATTGACTACTGTATTTTCATGACACGGTATCACTATTGTTAAGGATTCGAACTGTTTAATTATTTATCGTGTTTCTGATACTTTTACTGAGGACGTGTGTGGGTAAGAATAGGTCAGTTTGATTCATAAATCATTACCATTACAAATGGATTATTAGGTTTGATATTTGCTTTGATTTTGTTATCTTTAACTCACAGTTAATTCATTGGCTTTGTAATACAATCAAAATTAGGTGAATTTGGATTGTTTTTGATAGTGGAGGAATGAGTTGAGGAGTATAGACAGATGGATGATAAATGATAATGTCTTGAGGACACTCCCGACGGTTAGTTTTGGAGATTATCCACTACAACATAAATTTGTTTTTTTACTGCCCAGGTTCGAAACGATGGTATATGCTGTTGATAAAAATAATAACTCGTAAATGGAAATATTTACCTGTAACTCCGGAAAGCTCTGCCTAACAATCAGCGTCCAAAGATTGTACAGCACAAAGACGGTGATAAGCCACAGCCAATAGAAGAAGAAGTTCTCGTCGGGGTTGACAACGGTACGCGGTGCTCGAATCTTCCGCCGCCTCTGTCTGTTCAATGCTCTGTGCTCACCTGTCGCTCCCTCTGATCCGGTGTCTTCTACCTATGGAGAAGTAGCAGTTATTGTATAGGCTTTCTCATAAATAATAGAGCTATAACTTGAATGTGCTATAAATCACTTTTATTATTTTCCGATGTGTAATAATAAATGAACAAATAATCATATCATCAATGTAATTTATACGTATACATACATCAATTGCAAGATAAATTGTATACTTGGCAAGATAAGAAAGATTTGTTAAGTTGTTGAACGGTTTTGATGTCACTTATAATATAAATACTGAGTCACATTGTTCAGGCTGTAAATATTTAAGCGAAAACAATTATTTAAGAAAAAGAAGAAGATGGCGATAAGTTCTATCTATATCCAGTAATGAAATCTGAACGTGTGGTAATTCAGACACACTTCAAAATTCCATGTTTTAACATGGAGCACTGTCTATATATTTCCAAGAATTGAAAAATATATCCACATGGTATGGACATTGAACGGCGTTTACTCCGAAAATATGCACCATATTTTATCAATTCTCGGAAACATTAAGCCTGCTCCATATTAAAACATGGAGTTCTGAAGTACCATCAATCAATTTCAATCTAATATAAAATATTATGTTGACGTTAATCTTATTTGTAGCTCTCATAAAATATCTGATAAAGCTACTACGACCATAATACGATACATCAAATCCGATAACCGAATTTATACTTAAGAATTAAGGTTTCTTCATGTATCACTTCCATTTAACTCATTTAGGGATTGATTTTATCGTTTTTTATTTCATGATTAGCTATTTTCTTAACATACCTTTTTCTGAAAAGAGATCGAATTTTATACAATACGACACGACAAATATTAACTTTTGTGAGACAGAAACATTTTTGTTTACGATTTGACTCACGTATTTACATAGTTTTGACTTGGGCCTTTGTCACGATGCTCTTTATTAAAACTAGTTGAGAAAACCCGAAGTAAATACATCCATGAGTAAAATCGCAAACATTAATGACAACATATCCAACTAATTTGACTTACGAACAAATATTGCTATTTACTAAATCGGTTACATGTTTTGGATATATTTAACCAGTTTTATAGCTTCCTGATAAAAGCATCCTAATCGGAAGTGTCACTACAATTTGCCCAGCTCTAAAAGTTTAGGGTCACGCACGGTTTTACTAAGTTAATACAGTTTTAAAGTAATTCGAGCTGGCACCAATATAGTAAGTAGTAGTAAGTATAGTGACCCTAATCTGAAGTGAGGCTTCAAAATTCAATATTGTTTGTTCGAATGCATGAGCGGTAGGCAGGTTAAGTTACACGACATGGATAGGTGTTACATAGTTATGAAATGAAATTGTTTATTCTGTAAATAGGATATCAGAATCACTTTTACATGTCATATAAAAAAATATTAAAAATAAGCTAGATGAGTTCGGCGCTTCCTATCTGACTACTCTGAGAAGAAAGGCCGAAACAAACTCAGAGGCCGCAGTCTCTTTTAAAGTCCAGAAATAATCTTGGTCAGGCCATATGAGGACCATGTAGATTAGTGTCTGAAATGGTCTTTTAAGGAAAGTTACATATTAAGGGTCGGATATAAGAAATTGTTATATGGGTTTTGATAAATTTATAAAGAAAACTTAAAGTATATCAGTGGGTTGACTGTTGTTGTCTTTATTTAAGTATAATATTAATTGGGTGACTTCTTATAAATTTACGCCATAGTTATCAAAAAACGGCTGTCTCTTTTGCACGTTATTTGTGTTTTCATTTTTTTTTTACAATTACCTACAAGGTTTATCATCAATCCGATTTTTTCGACGATCAGACGTCTTTTATTGTGGCTTTAAGATTTCTATATTAACTTATCCAAAACACATAACACGATTTCCTATAGCCGACTCTTAATGATTTTCTGTATTTAATGTTATGTCATAGGCGTAATTGGTTTAGTGTAAACTGTCGTTTCCATAGTGATAAAATAGTACATTACTGCCGCGGTCTATAATGACTACTTTGCTGGTCGCGCTGACGATGGCCGACAGCGCAGCGTAGCGCAGCTCCAGGCCGACACAGCGCGGTCAGCGTGCAGCACTTGATGGACGAGCTGAGATAAAGGCCGAGGCCGTAGGTCGAGGCCTTTACAGCGAGGACAGCAAGGGCTGCAATGATGGCCAAGCTGGAAGGCCTAGAGCGTAGCTAGGCTAGCTCGAGGCAATCATAGCGTGACCAGCGAAGCAGTCATAGTGGGCCAAGGCTTGTATAGTGCTTTACTCAAAAATGCAAGTACCTAATCTAAATAAAACCAGCAAGTAAAGATTTAGATTTCTTACTGATTTTCCACTGCACAAACTTTTCATATGCAAGCTTATATTTTTCCTTTGAGTTTCGCGGTATTAAATTTTCAACTACTAATTTAGCTTCATCTTTAATGTCTGGCGGTGTTAAACACATCGAATCGGAAGAATTTTCGCTTTGAGAGCTCATTTTTAGCAAAAAATTCACTAAATAAAAATAAAATTTTCGCTGAACCGCGCTTTTGTTACTTCTTTGTTTTTTTTTTTTTTAACAATGGTAGTTGGAACTATACAGCCAAATATGGAATAAAATCTTTTTGTACCTATCTCTATAAATACAAACAGCTGTGTTTTAAATAAAATCTTTTTTCATTTGATATTTTAAAACGTTGAAATGTCAAAATAGCGGCCGGCAATGTTTTGCCGGCCTGTTAGAGCGACCAGCAAAACTTTGCCGGCCGCTCCTTGAAACAGAACGGCAAGGTCGACTTTGCTCAAACAAGGTTGTCAAAATAATGACCACATTACATGCATATTTGAGTAAAGTTCATTACTACTGGCCAGATTATTAAAAGAAAAAGTCAAATCATTCTACAATTTCTATAACAGTAGATTAGATAGCATGATAATTTTATAGCCTTTCTGAGACAATGCCCTTCTTCGATTTCTGATAGCCCATTCAATTAAATCTAATATCAAGTGATTTGATTGGCTGTTCTTATTTCCGCCAATCAATCACAACAGACAAGAGACTTGATATTAGATTAACTCTTCAGATACTTGATCGCCTTTCCAGAAATTTAATTGGGTGTCTGAAATTTAATTTCATGGGAATTTATAATTTCATGCTTTATCATCTTAATGACTTAGTTATAAGTAAATCAAAAGAATACTCACAGTTTCTTGCGTTAGTGGAGTCTGCCTAGTGGAAAATCTCTTTAGAAAGGAATCTTCTCTCTTCAACGGAGGTTTCTTCTGTATCGCTGAGCTGAGCTGCACCGTCGTTCGCAGCTTCATCCATCTTTGGTTCGATTTTGTTCTGCAGTCATACAGAATCGTCAGTATCGAGCAATTTCGCCAAAACAAAAATAGGGAGTTTAGTAAGCAAAAGTAGCCATGCTCTCAGATAGTTCAAGTATTAGACAGACAAGAAATTACAGATTACTCAGTTTGTTAAGCACAGATTTCTGGAAGATTCTGTTCATTTATTATTCAAGGAAAGTGTTATTCATATTGGAATAAATCTCTATTCTTACATTGTTATGTGCGGTGATGCACTAGAACTTTGTGAACAGAAAGATCTCAAACACGTGCAAACAAATAACTCTATTTTGACATGCGGCATGGCAACTCACACTATAGAAACAAAAAGTCCAACTCGAATACGATAGTTTGTAGAGTGAAATATCAGTGAATCGAATCTATCTTTTCTAAAACTAGTAACTAGGCATCTAAAGTTAGGAGTTCGAAACTATTCTTCTATTGAAACATTAAAAATGCAATTAAACATTGAACACGTTTTTATTGTCTCAAGTGACAGTAGGAAAGTAGAATCATTTGGTGAGCTAGTAAGACACAATATCCACAAGAAAAACACACATAATCCAGTGAGTAAAGTACCATTCCCGAAGTTCCTATACACTGACGAAGGTAGCACATTAGTGGGAAATTATAAACAAACAATGAAATATAATAACAATCGACAACGATGCGGCTTTACCGGTGGTCCGATAGTGTTCGAACCTCTTTATTTTCCTGAGTGCCTGGTAGTATGCCATGACAGCTTGGACGTGTCTCCATTTATGGCCGCGTTTGTCTGTGTCTGACTCCACCCTCTCAGTGTCCTGCATGGACTTGCGAGAGCTTGACGAACTCGATGCAATGATCGGTCGCCTATAAAGGGATGTATCGTGTTATACGGAGACAGTGGTGTAGTGTGTGCAATGTCGGTGGAAGCCTTCCTGGGACCTTGTGTTGCGCGCTTTGGTGAGCCTCGAACCCTCTTAGATGCTGAATTATCACGTGCCAAATCTAGAGCTAAATATATCTATGAGTCTACTAAATCATTCGATACTAAAAATTCTAATCAAAACTAACTATGAAAGCTAAGCGGACATCAAGATAAGAAGTCAAAAGTAACAGAGGTAGTTCATCATACCACCAAAGCGGACAACACATGTCGCAGTACACGATACATTGTCAACGAGACTTCACAAAATTATCACATGCATAATGCCTAAAATCTCGTTAACGGACAGAACAATTTAATAAGTGTTTATACAATATTTTAGCATTACGTGTAGTCTACACGCCCAGCTGTGCAAGGTCGTGAACTAACTTCAACAGTTATAACTATTGCATTATGCTCAAATCATCGTGGTAGGCGTAGGGCACCAATTACGTATCAGTCGTTCGTATAGTCGACGATTTAATGTGGCTAACAAGTGACGTATGGAATGGCTTTCCATAAAACTGCAAAGTGATCAGAAATTCGATTAAATCTTTAAGTTTATTTTTAACGTTCATTAAGTTTTAAAGCAAGTCAGGCTTTTTAAAGTTCATCAATTTATTATTTAAATAGTAATTTCAATGGCCATTGCAAACGTCACATGAAAGACTCAGCTCATCTATCGGGCATACGTAATCAGCATTGGTATTGGATCGTGCTCGTTGCTAGGGTCGCAGCTAAGCGTATCCAAAGCGTAATGTGCCATTACATCGGGCCACTTACATATCGTCAGGCTTCGCATTTGGAGTGAATGGAGATAACTTGCTCAACAGCCTGAACAGGTTTAGAAGATTGCTTATCATCAAATTCTATTACATTTTATATTTCTATTACACTTGCTATGACATGGAATTAAAGCTGCAGTTTGTTTGTAGAACATTTTGGAGTTGATGATACATTATTTATCGATTCATGGTTGATGAAAATTGGTTGATGAAAAAGACCTTATTTTCATACAGAAAGTACAGACTATTAGTTTCTACTAAAATATATACAGAGGAAAAAATAAAATAAAATATAGTAACAAATCATTGGGCATCAAAAAATTCATCCGAATCGCTGTCGGTGGGAAAGGTGCCCAAAAGGCTGGCAGCATTGCCACGTTGTATGGCAATGCTAATTCTTTGGCCTAAAAATTGGCCAACCCTTTGGTCACGTTATAGTTAGTTCAATTATTACTTAGTAGAATTATTAGTAGAACTTTTGTGCCTAACTAAAATATAATCTGTAACTTCTGCACTTCAATAAGTTCCTTTCTGCTATCAAAATATTATAATTTTAAGGGTACCTTAGTAGGCAATGTAATGTTATTTATTTATAATATGTAAATAATATTATCTGCAAAAATTTCATATATTAGTGTTTTACCATAACTTTATAATTATACAACGTGTAACGTTAAATGCGCAAAACCTGAAAATAGTTTTGATCAGAATAACGAGCAGAATCAATTAAACCACTTTTTAATACAGGACACATTTTTCAAAAAATCTTCATTAAAAACGTTGTCGTGTCCATTTATTAATAGGTCAAGCCATCACATGCGCAAACCCGCCAAAATAGGTAAACAAACACAAATTGTTGTCGACCAATTTAAATTTTCTCATACGCGGTTTTTAATTTTATAATAGTTTTTATTTTAATGCAAATACGAATCTTACGAACATAAAACCTTTACAATTTTTTTTAAAGATTTTTTTCTCTCTGAAATAGGTCAATTGAATTAAAAATCAGTTGGGGTGTCTGAGGTTTTGCGCATTTAACGTTACACGTTGTATAAGATACACCCACTAATTTTACATAGTTACTAGGGATGATGACCAAAAAATAAATTTTTTGGTCGTCTTGTAGATTATTAAAAAATATTGGAACAGTATTTTTTATTTTTTTACGTCTTCAAAAGATTACGGCGATACATTGAGTTAAAATATGCCATGACGTCACGAGTATGTAGATTTAATACTTGTGACGTAGCGACCCCCACTTCCCAACTTTAATGCGTTTTATCCAAGTCATTTTTATTAATATGATGAAACAAAAAATACTTGTCTAATATTTTTTTATTATCTGACCAACAGACTAAACAGAATTTCTTTTTTTGACTCAGGTATCATCCCTATTATTACGATATTAATGAAAAATTAATGTACGAGTAGCTATGACTTAAGTACATTATACATATTATTATTATGTACTGATTAATTAAATATTAGTACTCGCAACCGGCGTGCGTGTATGACCAGATGTATGAACGTAAACGAGGCAAAAGGACTATGTAAGGATCGTAGTAGGTGGCGTTCTGTAGTTTCTGCCTACCCCCATGGGAAGAAGGCGTGAGTTTATGTATGTATGTATGTAATTAAATATTTTTATAAATAACGATAGAACCAATATTTCATTTCGGGCTTGTAGATATTGTAAAATAAAGTCGCTTTGCGTGTCTGTCTGTGTGACTGCGTTGTTCTTCTTAACTACAAATCGGATTTTGATGTGATTTTCACCATCATTTAGAGAATTTATTCCGAAAGGTTTGTGTGTATAAGACATTAAAATAACTTAAATAAAATAAAAAAATGGCGGTGTTTGGTCAAGTTACAAAAACCGTGGCAAGCAGAGTCGGGTCGCTAGTATTTTTATAAATAATTGTATGTATATTGTGTACCCTCAAAGTACAGTGGCCCATGCAAAGTAATTATAAAAAAATATTAAAATTATTTACTACAAAAAAAATATTTTGCATTGGCCACTGTATAAAGGATGTTCTCAAAATTATGACGGTGTTGGTTGCTTTCATATATCTACATAATTTGATCGTACATCACTCTTTATGGCATTCTATGGAGACATATGACATAAAAATGGCGGAGTCCGCTTAATCTTGGCAATTTGAGGCAATATTGTCATAATTACCACCCGTTGGTATGCTGGTTAATGGTATCGGCAGGATGTTGTTAGCTCAACAATATGTTGTTGTTTATAGTGCCCTGGTACAATTAAGTTAATCGTGGTAGAGAGAAAATATTGCTGACATTGGAATTAATTCAATAGTCAAACGAATAAGTATTGATCTACACCCATGCTATAAAACCTCTATAAAAGTTTCTGAAACAGTGACCTTATTGCCAACATTAAAACAGCCAGTGTCATGGTAACCATATTATCATCCAAATGGGTGTTATAATGTTATAGGTACTAAATTTCATTATGCAACTCGAATTTCAAAAAAAGAACATTGACATGCACGCGCGTTTCACTACCACAGCGCCATAATAAAAAAAAAGACTTACAGTTTATTCGAATTCACGCCGTATCCCGCCATTTTTGTTCGATAATAGTATTGCAAAAATTTTTTTACTTTATTGTTTACAAAAATGAGTGATACAAGCTTTGATAACACACCACCAGATATTTCTAATGCAGCAAAAGACATTTCTAACCAATTATTACCAGAAAAGTCGAGAAAAAAAAATTGTACACCCAATGGTTTCAGAACCTTTTATAGAGGATTCATGTCATGGGTGTAGATAGTCTTGTATGCAACTATACATAATTAGGTATTAAAACACTCATGTGTTCGTGTTTTAATACCCCTTATTATACAACAGTTGCATAAATAACTACTTATTAGTTTATTAGCAGATGAACTATCGTTGAAACTATAACAGCTGCGTTTTGGGTGACTGTATTATCATAATTTTGACGTTCAAAAAGTATTGGTTCTCAGCCTAGTTTGAAAAGATGACTTTTGATTTTGATCCCTACTCGTTGTACCTAGTCTTTTATATCTTCGTCCTTTTTAGGGTTCCGTAGTAAACAAGGAACCCTTATAGTTTCGTCATGTCCGTCTGTCTGTCTGTCTGTCTGTCCGTCTGTCTGTCTGTCCGCGGTCTAGCTCCGAGACCCTTAGTACTAGAAAGCTGTAATTTGGCATAGGTATACATATTAATTACACCAATAAAGTGATAAAACAAAATGATGAAAAACATTTTTTTTTAGGGTATCTCTCATACACGTAAAGTGGTGATGTTTATTTTTTTATTTTTTTACCCCATGGTGAGGGGTATCATTGGAAAGGTCCTTCAAAAATATTGTGAGTTTGTGAAAACCATTTTTGGATTTAGGGATTCGTTTGCGACATATTAAGCTTTAGAGTGCTAATTTTAGTTAGAGTCAAGTGTCCCCCTGCCGGCTAAATGGTTGGTTTTGGGTGTGTGAAAAAAATCACAACAGTAGTTTATATAACGAAATTAAAAGGAAAACTATCAAAGCTAAGTAGGCTCTACAGGTTAACGAGTAATAATCAACCACCTTAACTTTGCAGTTGCAAAAACATGTTTTCCCATACATTCCGTATGGGAGAACATATTTTTCAACTACAAAGTTAAGTTTGTTTTTGGGATAAATTCATCCCAACTACGGAACCCTTCATTGTGCGTGGTCTGACACGCACTTGGCCGCTTTTTCTAATTGCTTCTTTTATCAAGTCCGGACACACACCAGGGACAGGTCACCTTTTGAAGCTACGGCACTGAGCAGACGATATTCGATAACAAAGACCAAAATAGCATATACCTTCGACCAATATCGACTTGACATCAATCTAAAACCTTTAAACAGGCCTAACTTCTTAAGTTTTTTTTGAAGTGAAAACTTCTTTAGGCGCGTTGGGCATTTTTGAGATGGGAAAAAACAATTGAACTCGCGACACCGTTACTGACACCTCATTTTTGTAAAGGCGATTGTGCTCTTTATTTACACTACATTACGGATCAATGTTCTATGCAAGTATTTTTACTTTAAAGGTTTTGGAAGTTTTTTAAGCTATTGCATAGCTTTTATTGCGGGCTTTGAGCACGGCGACCGAATCAAGAAATTCCGTAACGAAAAAACCTAACACCCCCCACTCCGCCTACCATGTAATGACGGTTCCCATGACAACGTGATGTTGTCATGGGAACGTAATTTTTGTTTTATGTCGTCACGTCATCATCCCAAGTGTAGCGTTGACAAATAGGAAGTATGGAGGTTACAAGTGCTAAGCAATAGCTTTACCGCGGCAGTCCCCGAGTGCCACTGTTTTTTTTTTTTTTTTTGTCAGATCATCAGATTTTTTATTCGCTCTGATATGTAAAAAAGATGGCTGAATCTCACTCTGTATTATTTTTGCTACAATATTTTAATGCTGACTCGGTAAAGTAAATTCTATCGTGCAATGAGCAGACAAAAATAGCTCTTAAGGTGACGAAGTTATTGTGGATTTTGCTGCACTTAATATTGAGATAATTATGCTTTTAATTGTACGACCCCTATGAGAAGAATGTTTCGTTTAGGTTGGTGGACTACCTAAAGCTACGGTGTTATGGATGAGTGGTGGTCGCTCCATAATGGTCACAGTGATAGTTGTCATAACGCGACGGTATCAAAAAAGATTTCTGGGAAAACACACCAACGTACTAAATAACGTTTCAGTGACGTCATTCACCGGTAAATGGCGAATGGTATATTTCCAATACCACCGCTCTTCTAGAAAACCATAGATTTACAGAAGAAAATTAAATAGTGCACAGAAAAGAATAAAACGTTCAGATAATATTCACCAAATATTTTCTTAAATACTTGTTCTCCACCAAGTATTTTAGAAAATATTATCTGATATTTGTATTAGTTCCTGATAACTCTTTAATTAACCTTTCCCCCATTAAGTTATTGCCAATAAAACCAGTTTTAGTTAAATTGAATTTTCGGTCGAAATGAATTTAATTGAACCGGTTAATTGGATTAACCCAAGCAATTAATTACTTTCGGGTCTAAGAAAGTTAGTTAGTGTTGAATTAGTAAAAGGGTCGGTGATGCGCCTCCATTATTGGCCATTTACAGTAAATAAAGGTACCTAATTTAGTTCTACGTCACTTGTGGGTGATGTGATTATGTTGTTAAAATCGGTGTAAATGGTGGGGACTTAATTGATGATCTATCTACACATATAAATTTATCGAACATTATAATATGAAGTACTGCTAAATGTATTGTGCACTTTTCAAATAAAATTAAAATATCGACCAAATTACAATTTATCGTTTAACTTCCCTTAAACAAGGATGTATCTATGACATAATTGTATTTTATTCTGAATCTAAATACATAAATTTTTCTGTTTAAATTGATTCTAAAATAGACAATTTCAGATAACTTCCCGATAAATGAATTTATCGGACATTTAGGTATATGAAATTCTGGTATAATATGAATTACTGGTATTCAGCTACTTCTGGTTAGACTGGAAGCCGACCCCAACATAGTTGGGAAAAGGCTAAGCAGATGATGACGATAATATGAATTTATCGGACTTTTTTGGTTTTGAATACTTGCAAAAAAAATATCTGTTATTTGTATGGTGTACATAACAAAGAGTATTCTTTTCCATTCTATTCAATCCTTTGCTTTTTAAGTGACAAAAATATGAGGTAATTTTAGTGAAGGTATTTGTTTCCTAGAACCAGTAGGTTCTTATAAAAAATTGCTTAAATAAAAGAAATCACTTGAAACAGCTCACGGGGCACGGATAAAATTAGCAATGTACCTATAGTAACTGGTATCGATTGCAAACTTCACAAAATAAATTAAGACCAAGACCGATTTGATGACATCACTATAACCTATATCCCAGCAAGGCTTACCGCTTAACTACGGCAGCGACGAGTATAATCGAGTTATGCATCGAGTCGCTTATCGATTTGTTGTATTCTCGTGTATATCGGCCGCTTAGTGACATTGAAGTATTCGAGATATCGATGCCGGACCAGTGGTTACTCAGTGGCTGTCATCTGCAGGCAATTGGGAGCTTATTATAGATTTGATGGCTGATCTTTTAGTGACCAAAGGTCTTTTATGCACCAGTTCCTAGTCTTTACAGAACTTTTTGAAGTGAAAACTTCTTTAGGCGCGTTGGGCATTTTTGAGATGGGACTAAATCATTGATTTTGCGACACTGTAACGACACCTCATTTTTGTAAACGCGGTTGTGCTCTTTATTTATATTATGTTACGGATCAATGTTCTATTTAAGTATTTTTACTTTAAAGGTTTTGTCAACGCGATTGTGCTCTTTATTTAGATAAAGTTACGGACCAATGTTCTATACGAGTATTTTTCTTCCACCAAGGTGATCTTGTTCAAGTTTTCACTTCTGTCGGCACTCCCGGAGTGCCACTTTTTTTTTGTCTATGATAATTATTGAAATAGCTACAAAAAATTCTGATTGCGAAAATGTGTCGTAATATAATCGATATTTTTGAAGAAAAACGCATTTGGATTATGCTATTTATCTTTTTGAGACGGGCCCTAAAAATCTAAAGAGTGCCGAGGTATTCCGCTCAGAGCACTGATTGTAACAGCACTTACTCGAACCGCACCTGAGTACTTCCACTAACCAAATTGAAACAAAATTTTGATAAGTGCAGTTCGGTGGAACAGTTTATTATTAATAGTACCACCACATAACAGTTTATTTTATTAGTAGTATCACCTACCTAAAGGGATGTAAGAAGTCTTGGCAGAGTTATAGTACCTTATCACTAAATTCCAGGAAAATCTATACACAAGTGCTAACTGTCGACCATTAATTGGTAACCTATCGATCAAATCTGCACTCAAACGCTATCCAATAGCCTGCTATATTTAGCCAAGCGTTAGTAAGTCAACGTGAGCGACCCGACTGATGTCGATGTGTCGTCGAGACTTCGTTGTGTGAATATAACAAATTAAGACTAATAATAGGTCTTAATTAGCAGGTAAGGAGTCCCGACTGCAATGTGAACTGGTGTAAAGTAACTCCAAGGTTTCATAAAGTTCTGGTACCTTCATGCAATTCTAGCTTTTCCCGAAAGTTTGCAATTCAGTGTACTTTACTCATAATGTGACCATTTTGTCTTGTACTTGTAAAAACATCTCCTTCATATATTTCAAGCTATTGCATAGCTTTTACCGCGGGCTTTGAGCGCGGCGACCGAATCAAGAAATTCCGTAACGAAAATAAAACCGTAACGAAAATGAAACCTAACACCCCCCACTCCGCCTACCATGTAATGACGGTTTCCATGACAACGTGATGTTGTCATGGGAACGTAATTTTTATTTTATGTCATCACGTCATCATCCCAAGTGTAGCGTTGACAAATAGGAAGTATGGAGGTTACAAATGCTATGCAATAGCTTTACCGCGGCAGTAACCGAGTGCCACACGTTTTTTTAAATAAGTTTCTCTTATTCTGCAAGGTCTCACCACAGTTTACGGTCAATATTTTACTTCTAACTTCTGCAAACGAATCTTCCACACTTTTATAACTTCCTAGTAACCCCTTGAAGTGAATTGAACTTGGATAACTTTTTACTAAAGGAGCATTGCAGTGTGGCCGAGGCAGTGACAGACTCAATATTGAACTGAACTTCTTTCAAAAAAGCCAACTTCCTCCACTTCTATGAGATCCTAGTACCAAGGTACTTTAACAGTAATTGAACTTGTTCCCGAAGCCAAGTTAAAGATGAACTTGAGTTTATTATTAGTTCTTGAGGAAAGTCTGTATTTCCTTTTTTTCAGAAAAAAATCCAGATTTTTTTTAACAGTTTTATTTTCTAAGAAATTGTACAGACGCCAGCACATCAAGCTACCCGAAACTGTCAAATTTTCCCAATCAACTTTGAACCTTACACTTTAGCGATAAAGTTGAAAATCTATTAAATAAATTTGACAGATTGTAGTAGCCTGATGTGCTGGCGTCTGTACATTACTGTCGCGGCCAGCAATTAGGGTATTGATAGATGATCGTGAAAATGTTGGCCGAGGCGAAGCTGAGGCACACATATGTGAGCCCATCATTGCTTGGTTGTGGTCAAGGCTTTTAAAGTACTTTTCTCAAACAATGCGCGAAAATTCCAACTAAATAAATTAGTTATAAATTGTTTCTTCTTTACTATAAAAAGAATAATAATAATAAAATCTTTGATAAGTTACCTCCTTGGTTGCCATAATGTTGAAGTAAAAAGTTAGTTCCGTTTTTAGGGTTCCGTAGTAAACAAGGAACCCTTAGGTATAGTTTCGTCATGTCCGTCTGTCTGTCTGTCTGTCTGTCCGTGGTCTAGCTCCGAGACCCTTAGTACTAGAAAGCTGTAATTTGACATAGATATACATATTAATTACGCCGACAAAGTGGTAAAACAAAATTATGAAAAACATTTTTTTTTTAGGGTACCTCACATACACGTAAAGTGGTGATGTTTTATTTTTTTATTCCATAGTGTGGGGTATCATTGGAAAGGTCTTACAAAAACATTATGAGTTTGTCAAAACCATTTTTGGATTCAGGGATCCGTTTGCAAAATATTAAGCTTTAAAGTGCTAATTTTTATTAGAGACAAGTGTCCCCCCCCCCTCCCAGCTAAATGGTTGGTTTTGGATGTGTGAAAAAAATCACAGCAGTAGTTTATATAACAAAATTAAAAGGAAAACTATCACAGCTAAGTAGGCTTTACTAGTTATCGAGTAATAATCGACCAACTTAACTTTGCAGTTGCAAAAACATGTTTTCCCATACATTCCGTATGGGAGAACATGTTTATTAACTACAAAGTTAAGTTTGTTTTTGGGATAAATTCATCCCAACTACGGAACCCTTCATTGTGCGTGGTCCGACACGCACTTGGCCAGTTTTTTATTATCACGACAGTTATGGATTTTCATAGTCACATTGCCGGCCGCCTACTCGCTCGTTTTTATTATCACGACAGTTATGGATTTTCATAGTCACATTGCCGGCCGCCTACTCGCTCGTTTTTGACCAGTACAGCAATTTCGATTTATCTCGAAGAAGGTTGTCAAAATAATCTTCGAATTTCCAAGCATGTTAGAGAAAAGGTACTATAAAAATATGTCTCACAGTAAAAATTTCATTGTAAAGTATGTAGGTGTTAAATGTAGCGAACTTTATACCTTCTACGACCCTGAGTAACACTTTAAATGCCATATTGCTCCATTTAATGGTTCCACTATTAGATGTGCTATAGCACAGGGTTAGCACGCGATTTAACGCAACTACATTTCAAATAGTAACTTATCTGAAACGAATGGAATATTTCGGTTTGAGAGCGAAATTAAATCTGAATGAATGTAGTTTGAATTGTGTCATTTATTTTATTCGTGTGATATCATATTTATGGTCAGTTGCGTTAGCATTTATATAGTTTAGAGACAATAGGGATGACTCATATTAGAAATGTAAAAAAAAAAAAATGTGATATCGATGTCAATATGGAGAACCTACACTTAGAAAGGGATTATTCCCATTCTTGTCGCGCGGTATGGACAATGTATGCGCTATAGCCCGCGCGGAACTAGTTGGCCGCGCCTTAGGTATGTGAGCGGTGAGACGGAGGGGCGGGGGTGCTTGCTGTCATTGTACGGTGCCGTACTGAGTAAGCGCCTTCGCCCCTCCGTCCCACCGCCTACCTAAGGCGCAGCCAACTAGTTCCACGCGGATTATAGTATGAAGTTACATAATCGTGACGTCATTTCTGTGTTAGTGCCGTTTTGTCTAGCAGTTTTGTTTAAAAAAGGTCAACTGGTATACAATGCTACATTGCATTAAGTTACCCTTTGTGTACTATCAAATAACATCAAAATATTATAATTACATAAATTATTACTTGTCAGTAAATGTATGAAATGATGTTAGAACTGTATACAGGGTGGCGGGTGGCAGGGGCATCGACGCGAAAATTGGTACCATGGATTCAGTACATGATTCTGAACCCCCTGCGTTGAAATTATTCGTCGGTTATTTAAAAAAAAAATCAACTGTTTCATAGAAAACTGAAATATATTAAAATATCTATGCGGTCAAAATGTATGGAACAGCAGATTTTTTTTAAATAACCGATTTCAACGCAGAGTGGTTCAGAATGATGTATTGAATCCATGGTAACAGTTTACGCGGCAATGTCCCTGCCACCCTATATTATAGTTGTAAGTTTATAATACGTATGAAGTAAATTGAATATATAATAGTAAATAATATAGTTTACATAAATTATGTGTGTTTGTATACATTTTGAGTGCCTATCATGTCTTTTAATGATTTGTGTTTTAAATTTGCTTTAAAAGTAGGTGCATTCCTAATTTTCTCCAGAAATTGTTTATTATTAGTAAAACTCCTTATGAGAAAAACATGAAATGCTGGAAAAATTGGTTTATAAATGAAAGAGTGGATACAGCCCGATGCAAACTTAATGGCAGCTCCGAACACGAGGCGAGTAGCTGCGCAGTAACAAATTCATGTGACAGCGGGGGTGAGGGGTGGGGTACTGCGCAGCGAGTAGCGCACTTCAAGCTGCCATAAAGTTTGAAGCTCACTGTAATACGAATTTATGGGAAAAATAAGAATGCATACATTTATTAAAAGATAAAGGCCTGCTTTTACCACAAATTACTAAATATGCGTTTAGTGCTAAACGTATTTAAAACATTGTTCGGTTTCTAACAATCGTTTGAAGATGACAGAGACAGAACGATGATTTAACTTCGTTTTTAAATGTAATAGTGATTTTTTTATTATACAGGATGGCATGACCTGCATCCCTCAAAGGGGGTACCTGTCGTACTATACAAATTTCGCTATAAAACACATATACACTAATAGTTTAAAAAAAAAACTCTCATACATGAATCGAAATAATCTGTCTACTGTTGTTTAGGAATTTGTTTTTTTTTTCACGAATTGGATATGAGTTTCGTGGTGAAAGTTGTTTAGTATGACGGGTACAATAGGGATGATGACTAAAAACATTTTTTTATCCCTCAGGTATGTCAGGACCAAAATGTGCCATGACGTCACGAGTATGTAGATTTTATACTTAATTGTGACGTAGCAAACCCCACTCCCCAACTTTAATGCGTTTTATCTAAGTAATTTTTTATTAATATGATAAAGCAAAAAATACGTGTCTAATATTTTTTTATTATTTGACTGACTGACTAAATACTATTTTTTTTCACTCAAGCGTCATCTCTATTACCCCTTGACGGATGCAGTGTCTAAATCGCCAAACTATACATATATAATTTGTTCACAATAATAAGGTTGCTCCTGTTATTTACACATTTTCAGTAGAACGGATTATTTTGTAAATTGTACAGATATTCCAAAATATATTTAGTACACAACACTGCCAGCAGGCATTACCAACTGGCTGGCAAATTTTTGGGTAATAGCTTAGATTTAGCATATTTCCATTAGCTTTAAAATCCCGTATGAATCACCTGTAGTGCTATTTTGTAAAAATCTCAGCGTGAAAAACTTAGGTGAAGTGAGTTTGAAGTGAACTGTCTTTCTATCAGATGCTAGGTATTGACCACAGGGATTGATACTATTGACTATAGTCCGCGTAGAACTAGTTGGCCGCGCCTTTAGGTATCTGAGCGGTGGGGCGGAGGGGCGGGGGCGCTTGCTGTCATTTTACGGCGCCGTACTGAGTAAGCGCCCCCGCCCCTCCGTCCCACCGTCCACATACCTAGGCGCGGCCAACTAGTTCCGCGCGGACTATTAGTTCAGTCTCCACTGCACCTTAGTTTTCACGAAGATATTTTATAGAATAGATCAGTAACCTAATTGCGAAACACACTTTCAATCACAATCTGAATGATTTTGAATTATATTACTTATCTATTGCGTCACATGTTCAAAAAAAAATCTGCTCAACAATGTAGATAACGCAATGCATGCATTCATTTTGACAGTTCAACAACATTTTGTTAAACTGTCAAAATAAAAGCCATTGCTACTGTAAGCCGACGTTCGCACGGACCTAATAAAATCTTGGCAGGATTTTATAGCGCGCTTGATTTTCCACTCTCGGTGTTAAGCCGAGCGTTGAGAATCCAACGCGCTGGGACGCACTCTCATCCCAGCGCGTTGAAAAAAACACACTGTTGGATTTTCAACTCTCGGCGCTAACCAGAGCGTTGAAAATACAGTGCACGAAAAAAAAATCGCCTCGATTTTATCACGTCCGTGCGTACGTCGTCGGCTAAGTGTGTAACGCAATTACCCCGCTGCTGATATACGTTCGTGGAAATGATCTAGTTTAAAATTATGGAAAATCTTAAATAATTGTTGAACGATGATCAAAATGCTGAACCTGATGAATTAATGGTTAACATAAAATAAATTGTCAACTTAATCTACTCACAGAAGGGGGCCTCGCAATATTTATTATTGCTTTTTTGTCATTCCAAATTATGGGTACAGAGCAATTTAAATTATTTTAATGTTTATAAGTGCCTTAATTTTAATTTTAATATTGGTCTACTACGATAATATGAATACCTTCATTGTTATGTTTTTTGGTCAATAGGGTTGACGCCTGGGTAAAAAAAAAAAAAAAGAAATTCTATTTAGTCCGTCAGTCAGATAATAAAAAAAATATTAGACACATGTTTTTTGCTTTTCATATTAATAAAAAATGACTTGGATAAAACGCATTCAAGTTCTGGGGGTCACTACGTCACAAGTAAGTATAAAATCTATATACTCGTGACGTCATGGCACATTTTAACTTAATGTATCGCCGTAATCTTTTGATTACGTTCAAAAAGAAAAAATACGTGTTCAATATTTTTTAATAATCTAACTGACGGATGAAAAGAAATATTTTAGTAATCATCCCCATTCAATTTTTTTTTTATCAAAATTTATAAAATCATCATTGTCTTGCACTTATCCCAATTATATCTAAATGAATAAAATATCAGGAAAAATTATGACGACTATTTTCGTAATATTAATGGCTTGTTGTATTCTCTACCATCTCTTTATTGAGATTTTCTGATTGACTTATATAAATAGCAGAAAATTTCATATAAATTCAGTCCGGAGACTGAGAAATATTTCGTATTATCGTAGTAAATCTTATTAACTTATGTCTATCCATAATCTTATTTAAAATTCGAATTAATTTCAACGAACCTCTGTCCAGGGCTTTTGCTTTCACTGCTAGCATTGTTACTGGAATCGTCATCTTCTTCTCTAGATGTGGCCGCAGAAAGAACTCGAGATGAACCAGCGTTGACCTCACTCCCATCATTGTCTTCACCTTCTGATGTTCTGTTTGTGCCTTCTTCTGCCTGCGGAATAAAAAAAAACATAAATGATTTTTGGTCTGTGTAAGAAGATTGAATGGGTGTGATAATTTTTAGTCTGTGGAATATTTTGACATGCGCTCATGCTGTATTGTTTTGATTTGTATCTGTGTTTTCTCGGTATTTTACAGTGTATTCATAATGTCAAACGTTTTCCAGTAATTTTGTGTTATGACACGAAATTACTTTTGTTAAACTGTTGGTGCGTGCACCACAAATCACTAAAACCCTTAAGCTAATTTTACGAATTCGAATCATCGTTGTATTTCTGTCAATCGTTTGAAGTCCACAGTACACTTTAGGCGAGTCTTCGGAGCCTTTGGACGGGCACATAGAACGGCAAATTACGCAAAAAGACCTAGTATACGTTAACCGAGCGACGGGGTCGCCCAACGTGTATTGGCTTTAGGTTGACAGAGACAGAATGATATTTGAAAATTTGAAATATATTTAGCGTTAAATGTACCTATTTATTGATTTGTGGTACAAGGCCTAAATGTTAATCAAAGAAACCTCCCGTTAGAACCTTATGCCTAGTCAAAAACTGATTTCAAAATGCACTAATTAAATGTTATAACTTTCTCAACAAATATGTGCGCTTTTATAATTTCTTACGTGTACGATAATTATCGTGGACGTCAGCATCCACGTTCATAAAATGTGTAGAAATTTATTCACGTTTATAACGTTATCGTGAACGGACATTGTAAAGGGTCTTCATACAGGGTCAAATTAAATTAGTTAGTAAAACTCCGCTAACCTGATGGGTATTGATTTCATTTATTATTTTTAATTTTTTTTTTTAAATATATATATTTTCAATTACACAATTTTATTTTTATTTTTTTTCAACAACATACTTAAATATTGTTTTAATTCATTTTCAATTTGTTTTATTGATACTTATACAAGTCGTTGTATCTTTTGATACAACCTTTTGATTGCTATATTTTTTTTTTTAGTCAACGACCGCTCTTTTTGTTTTTACTTGAAGTATGAGTTGAGAAAATCTGTTTTCTTTTGTTTCATCATGTTTATATATCGATACCCATAACGTCTGTGAAGTATATAAAAAAAACAGTTTTTTTAAACTGATTTTTCACTAACCGCGATAGGCGACGCAAAAAAAAAAAACTCATCGTATTATTATTTTTTGTTTCATCATGTTTAGATATCTATACCCATCATAATGTATTTGACCCTGTATATTATATACATTTTACTTCCCCGTGATATCCAGTCCACGATAATATCGTTATGTTAGAAGATATAAAAGCGCACAATGTCTTTTCATAAAAAGCGTCTTTATAATTACAATAAATTCAATATCAACCTACAAAATGGCGGTCCTTTCATGTGATAATGCAATTTTGATAAAATATAAAACCATTTCAGCCGAATATTATCAGGAGTGTTGCGGAAATAAGTAAAAACGAATAATTTCCTCCCGAAGTTATTCTACATTCATACTTTTACATTTAAGAGAAAATAATGGATTTAAAAGAATATGTCAAATCCAGGATCGTTTTTAAATGAGGATCGAAAGAGAAAAGACCTTTTCAGACACTAATCTACATGGTCCTCATATGGCCTGACCAAGATTATGTCTGGACTTTAAAAGAGACTGCGACCTCTGAGTTTCTTTCGGCCTTTCTTCTCAGAGTAGTCAGATAGGAAAAGCCGAACTCATCTAGCTTATTTTTAATATTTTTTTATATGACGTGTAAAAGTGATTCCGATATCCTATTTACAGAATAAACAATTTCATTTCATTTCATTTCATTTCATTTCATTTCATCGGAAATATAAATTAAGATTAAAGATGGAAGCCGAAATATTAATTTATATTATGTATTTTTTAGGGTTCCGTACCCAAACTGAGCCTCCGCTGTTCATCCGTTTGTCAGTCAGCGGGCTGTATCTCATTAACCGTAATAGGTAGACTGTTGAAATTTTTACATAGTGTGTATTTACAACGAATAATAAAAAATCAATTAAATAAAATATTACCATATAAGAAACGTGATTTTTGCTCTAACTTAACAATCGCTGTATCTTTTGAACCGTAATAGGTAGACACATGAAACGATGTTACGGAACCCTTTGTGTACGAGTCCACCTCGCTCTTGGCTGGTTTTTAGGGTTCCGTACCCAAAGGGATTACTAAGACTTCGCTGTTCGTCCGTCTATCTGTCTGTCTGTCTGTCACCAGGCTGTATCTCATGAACTGTGATAGTTAGACAGTTCAAATTTTCACAGATAGTGTATTTCTGTTGCCGCTATAACAAAAAATACTAAAAAACAGAATAAAATAAATATTTACGGGCTCCCATACAACAGACATGATTTTTTGTCGTTTTTATAGATAATGGTACGGAACCCTACGTGCGCGAGGCCGCCTCGCTGTTGGCTGGATTTCATTTTCGTGTCTGCTAGCATGATACGCTACAGCTAATTGTTTGGCAGTTACTTACCCATACCCAAAACTTTGTGGTATTAATTAATGGTAATTGATAGTGGGATAACGTTGATATATCACCCAGTGTATCGTGGCTACATGTCCATTAAAGGCACAGGTACCTACCGATACTATAATTTACTTTATTTACATTTTAATTGTGTTGTGTTAGTTAATTGATTCAGGCGTGACTTTGCGGAAATCCATTATAAAATACAATAGACGTGAATATATTTAGTAACCTGTTCCGCTTAGCTATTTCTAAAGAGCAATAAAAAATCCTGAAATAAATCGACCGTGTTTCACCTCTCAACGAGGCATCCTCTGGATGACGATGGACTTGTTGTTAACTCGAACACGGCGTGTTGTGACGGGCGATAAGGCTCAGTCTGCACTCAGCGTTCGGTGTGGCAACACGCCGTGTTCGAGTTCGCAACAAGTCCATCGTCATCCTGAGGATGCCTCGTTGAGAGGTGAAACACGTGTCGATTTATTTCAGGAGTTTTTTATGGCTTTTTAGAAATAGCTAAGCGGAACAGGTTACTAAATATATCCACGTCTATTGTATTTTTTTTTGTGTTGTGTTTTTTACAAATTACAGTTTAATTTTTATGGGTTGTAAGCCATTTCAAAACTCACCGGATAAAAAAGAAAATCTGTGGCACTCCGGGAGTGCCGATAGAAGTGAAAACTTAAACAATTTTAGTGCTTTTCTTTTTTGAAGTCGGTAATTAAAAGGGAAATGTCAATCATGTCGTTGTCACGTCTCAATGTTTGGATTGTCATTAATCCCAAAGAAAATGTATTGCGCGTTGATGTCTTTTTAATCGTCAAAAGCTGGTGTTGGTAACAGTGTCGCGAGTTCAATTGTTATTTCCATCTCAAAAATGCCCAACGCGCCTATAGAAGTTTTCACTTAAAAAAATTGGGATTTATTTGGACACGTGCTAAATAACAAAATATTATCTTTTCAATGAATAAACTAAACTCCAAAGTTGTTATTCAGTCTAAACTAATACTCCTGAAGAAGTCAGACCACAGAGTAGAAAACCATAGATAATATTGATTGACTGTCTGCCGAGACGGTCGGTCAAGGTTGAGGTAGTATAAGAGCTCGCAATTACTTTTGCGACTCATCCGAACTCGTGTCCGCGCCTTTACCGCCTCCGAAAAAGGTCAATAACCTTGGAATTAGGTTTTATACTTATGCAACTTATTTACAGTCGTCCTTCTTCAAGGAGAAACCTTAAAATGTCCTTAATTTTGACCTTTAGGTACGACACTTGATGGAGGTGGAGAATAAGACGGTTTTATTAAGATGTCTTTAGGTTAAGGTTACTTTTTTACGAAGTTTGTAGTGGTACCTACTAGTCCTATTTGAAAGATCAAATAAGATACAGTTTGTAATAATTGTGGTTTACAATTTAAAATGCAAAAAATATGTTTGCTGTTGAAAGTGTCTCTCCTATTTATTTGATTTATCTTTTAGGAATCTACTATGTTATTTGTTAAGGGGGAAGCGTCAGGGTAGCCCGCGAAATTCAAATTTACGTTTTTTGCATTTTGAAGGTCAGTGTCAGGTTTAATGTTGATTAAAATATGATTCGCGGTCGTAACAAATATGGATTTACTCAATTATAATCATGACAATCAGCAATAGTGATTAAGAAGAAGATAAAGGTGTCAAATGTCATGATTTCATGAAATCATGACATTATACACTTTTCCTAACTTATAGTTGTATTGCTGATTTTAATGATTATAATGGAGTAAAGCCATATGTGTTACGACCGCAAATCATATTTTAATCATTATAAAACCTGACACTGACCTGCAAAATGTAAAAAACGTAAGAAAATTTGAATTTCGCGGGCCACCCTGACGCTCCCCTCTTAAGAATTCAATCAATTGAAAGCCGTTCTCTTTGTTTTGAACGTTCCAAATAAATTAAAAAATGTTTACAATATTCCGATTTGAAGGTGACAAAACTTTGACGCATTTCATTTCTATATTTCGTACTATTTACACGAAGTATTTCTCTAAACAACGTGTAACGTTAAATGCGCAAAACCTGAAAATAGTTTGATTAGAATAACGAGCAGAATTAATTGAACCACTTTTTAATATAAGTCACATTTTTCAAAAATCTTTATTAAAAACGTTGCCGTGTCTATTTTTATTAATAGGTCAAGCCATCACATGCGCAAACCCGCCAAAATAGGTAAACAAACACAAATTGTTGTCAACCAATTTAAATTTTCTCATACGCGGGATACTTATAGCTTTTATTTTAATGCAAATACAAATCTTACGAACAGCACATAAAAAAACCTTTAATTTTTTTTTATGATTTTTGTCTATGAAATAGGTCAATTGAATTAAAAATCTGTTGGACTGTCTGATGTTTTGCGCATTTAACGTTACACGTTGAATAAACAGCGTCTATTTATCATTCATTATTTTGTCTAAATAATTCCACAGCATTAAACTCTTAAGATGACTACTAAGTCAAAACTTGGAAGTTATAAAGCTCCGTAACTTAAAACTTAACCTGTAGTTAGTATTTCTGACTCCGACTCGTCTCAGAGGTGTAAAGAAAGTCAACGCCAAAACTATTCCAACTGTTTTGAAACTTTGCAAAACTTTATCTGATTTCTTCAGCCTGCAGACTTTACATTGACTTTACTTTACTTTACACCGACTTTAAAGACGTAGTAGGATTTCTAATTATTCACGATGTCAGGCAAGAAGTAACGAGAAAACGATGGTGATTTATTTTTCAGAAAATCAGCCTACGTGTTTGGTTGTCAGTGAGAATTCTTTTTTCAAAGATTTATGGGGCTAATTTGGGGGCAATCGTTTTGAGCGAGATGAAGATTGCGATATCTACCCAACTCGCAACAAAACTCTGCGAATGAGGATTGAAACTGTGGTTTAAAATTACTGACGAAATTGCAAATAAAAAATAGGAGACCTACTTTTTACCGTGTTTTATAAAAGAGTCAAAGAGATAGAACAGAAAAAGGTTCTTGAATCTAATGCAATTTAAATCTGTATTGCTGTGTATACAGCATGTATCAAAATGGTGTGGTCATATTTAAAGGAGTGTGATGCAGACCATATAACTAAAAAAAAATCTCCGTAGGACCAATATTTTAATCCCGAACATTTAGGTCGAGTAGGTATTGCAGTTTTGCAGAGGAGCTCGTGGCTAAGTACTAACAGCCGCTTGGGTCGATCTGTCAGGTTAAGCTATGCTTGCCGTGCTTGGTCCGTGGATGGGTGACCATTTCTACATACCGAGACTCCTCCGTGCCTCGGAAAGCACGTTAAGCCGTTGGTCCCGGCTGCCTTTCGTGGATCTTTTACAGTCGTTACGGGTCGTCAGAATCCCGAAAGTCTGACAACCAGTCTTACCAAGGGGTATCGTATTACTCAGTAACTGGGTTGTGGAGGTTAGATAGGCAGTCGCTCCATGTAAAATACTGGTATTCAGCTGCATCCGGTTAGACTGGAAGCTGACCCCAATATAGTTGGGAAAAGGCTAGGCAGAACAGAACAGGTATTGCAGTTTTGTATGAGACAGTGGATAATTGTTTAGTTTTGATGGTCTGTAATATGACCATGCCTTTTTGAAACAGCTGTATTTTTACTGTGTGTGTGCACACACGGTAAAAGAGATAAGTGTAGGCACAGACAAATAACGTATATCTACGTTACCTCGCAGGTAACTATCATTAATTTTGTGTGCAGGATTCTACCTGGACTTGGCTTTATTAAGTATTTAACGGACACTTTAATTAATACGTGTGAAGAGAATAAAGAATAATTATAGAACTCCTTGTACAGTCAACCGCATATCAGTAGTAATAATTTGAAATTGACAGCGATTTTATGTTGTAGCAGTAAAGACGGATTTTGTAGTGCAAGTATTACCACTGATAAGCGGTGTTAAATGTAATATTATTTTTAGTATTAATTTGACTAAATTAGCTCTTAAAAATATCAGAAAACAATCAAACCAAAACCGAAAACACTTAAAATCTATTTACAGCAAACCGAGTTTTCAAGAGCCTCTTAAGTAATTACAAAATGATTCCAAAACTTCCTAGGAGCGCTCAAATTATACCAATTAAAGTTATTAGTTAGTATCCGAGCTAGATGACAACTTTGTTAAGCTGCCTGGCTATTGAAGGGGAGCGAGGGAGCAGTGTAGCTGAGAGTCACTGTGCGTTGAAGCAGAGGCGCGAAGGTACAGTGCAAGCGACAATGTGCATATGTCACCGTATAATTATGAACTTTGTTAGTTTATAATCTATCGGTATTATTTACGTTAGATTATAAACTGTCGATATATTGTGAACTGTGACAAATCATTTACAATTTAACGCATAATTTTTCGATAGTTTATAATGTATCCATGAAAAACTGACAAATTGTGAACTGATATCAAACTTGCTTGCGACGTAACGCACCTTGCGCTAATATTAAATAGCCTGCCTGGCTGTGAGCAACTTGGAAGTAGCGCTCGCTCGGCTTCGCGCGGTTTGTCACAGTTCTAACCTAACCCATTTCACCCAGTTCACAATTTTTCGAAAGTTTATAATCTAACGGAAATAATACCGATAGATTATAAACTTACGGTTCTCACAATCGGTGACACATACATTCCATAGTTAAAATGTTTAGAAATAATCTCTGCTCCACTGTAGCTAGGTAATCTAGGTATGTTCACTGATGCAAAGCAGGAACGTAAATCTTGCCTTCATTAATTTCCTAGCTCCGCTCCAATGGACAGGCAGCCCGAATTCAAACTCACCTGGATCCGTATAAGTGGTATAGTCTCCTCTTTGTACATAATATTTGTGTTTAAAAGTTAAAATCACTTGTTTTCTTTATTCAATTGTATGTATAAAGTACTCAATGTTGTCTATTTTACAGGAATTTACATAATTGTGTTATGTTCTAACGAACTATGTGATTTTGTGTTATAATAAAGTTATGTAGTTGAAGCTCTAGGTTTGCTGTCTATATGTATATTGTTGGTAGATTCAAGGGCTCAATTGTTTTGGGCAAAATGTGACCAACAAAAAAAGGGCAAGTAGTTTCCAAAATCGATGAGTAGGAGATTACAGTATTGAGCTCCTGGTCTACAATGGGAGTAATGGTGATGAAAGTGGTGATAACAAGTGTGGTGGTAATGTGAGTGTACCTAATTTAAACAATACTAATTATGAACAACTATTCATAATTATAATTTCTCTACATAGCGTTGTGATTGGTGACAAAACTACACACACACACACGGACACACAACACAATAATACTATGGGTCGTGCTTAGCAAATAGGATATTTTGAACAACATTTAAGAGCGTTTATTCTGAAAGTGGCCAATGTCGCAAATAGCTGTCAAATATCTCGCTGTTTTGATTAATTTGGCAATATTACTGTATAAAAATTAGAAATGTGCTAACTAGTTCCCTAGAATATTAATAATGAATTGCAATTATGTCACTGAATGTGTAAAAAAGGCATTTGGAAAGTTTCCAAATACTTTTTTTACACTTAAAACTAAATATTCGGTATTACGAGATTAATTATTGCATTTCATAATCAAATATTTTAGTTCCTCATTTCTTAATTCCATACAGTAATATTGCTAAATTAATCAAAACAGGTAAATATTTGACAGCTATTTACGAGGTTGCCAACTTTTAGGATAAACCCTCTTAAAACATATATCAAAACATTCATCATTTTAAATTTGATAATAAAACAGATTTGTACGGCTGAATTACACTAGCAATAACATCCATACCTATGGGTACTAAAATATTAGTACTAACAAGAATAAATTGATCTCCGAGGCGAGTGTATGCAAATGTACGAATTGAATTTGAATAAGACTTTAATTTTGGCTACCTACGTATTTATGAGCCGAAATATATGAATACTGTGTAGTATTATGAGATAGTCGAAATAGTAATAATGTTTGTTCAAGTAATTGAAAAACAATGGAACGTCTAACAATTGGAGAAAAGACTTTATAAAACTGAAGGCAGTTGAAGGGCAAACAAAGTTAATAAACAGTGTAGGTAGGGGTCAAAAGTAGAGTGTCAATATTAGGCTTCGAAAATATATAATTATGCTGTTATAGTAGACTGAGTAAGTAGAATGAAAAAATATGAAAAATAATAGATGTGCTGTTTGACATTTCAGAATATTACGATATTCTTCAATGCAATCAATAAATCAAAAAAATAAATACGTTTGATATTAGATTTTCTGATCTGAAGAAGAATTACTTGTACCTAATTACTTTTTGTTTTGACAATGTTACCTAAGTAAATGAAAGAAGTTTTATTTCGTCTTGATATGTAGGTACCGTAGTTCAAAAGAAATCAGAATTGTAAGATTTCTCGATTAAATTAGTTTCGTTTACCAGATTTATTTGCCAACTTTTGAACAGTTTCTCTGTGGGTTTCTCAGTTTCATGAGGTTTAATCTTGAATAAATTTATTTAAACTAACATCAATTGTGTTCTATGTTTTTCAATTAATTTTGTGATTATTATTGTGTGTTACTATTTCTTAAATTTCACAAAGCTGAGTTTTAGCAAACATTTCAAATTCTAACTTACCTAAGTTCTATATACAATACAAAATTATACTTTAAAAATTTTGATACTAGTTTTTACTAATTTTCTTTATATCCTAAAAGTGCTTTTAGGAGATAAAGAAAATTAAAACATGCAGTGCAAATGAAAAAATGATTTGATGTGCGATAAAAGTCGAAACTAAAATAAATTGTAAATATACATAATAGAATAAGGTGCAGATAAATTCTAAAGTGCTAAGAATATAAAAATAGAGATAAAATACAAATAAAGCTAACTACGATAATAAAATGTGAATAGTCATAAAAAACCGTCGAGTAGAAAGCTTTAAAAATATTTTAATTTAATTCACATGCCTGTGAAAATTATTCAAAATATCTAGCAGAATTTTTCCACAAAAATATTTCTTTTTTTAATGTAAAATCGAGATAATAATGTTTTTTTATTACAAAATATGCACCAACAAAGCCTTATAATATGTATTTAAACAAAAATAAGCTTCCCTATAGCTCTTTTTTTCTAATCCATATCTATTAGTCTAAAAAAGGCCTTGACCCAATTTTAACATCATCTGTCCATCCCTTGTCCAAAAACCGAGCAATATACAAGCAATATACAGTGTGTCCGGGCAATATACGCGAACACAGTGTGTCCGGCCAATGTTTTGTTCAGAAAGGAACCCGATGAAAAACGTAATCCGATTGGATATATTTGAAGTGGGACGTTGACGGCTGACGGCTGCGTTCACTGGCGGTAGTGTTGCCATGCGAGAAATATTTTATTTTGTTAGAAAACGTATCGTGATTTTTTTCGTAGTAAGTTTATATTTAAATACCTAATAAGTTTCTAAATTAACAGGACGATCATTTAAAGTGTCTTTTATATCATTCTTAATTAATACATAAGTAAAAAACTGCATTATTTTTTCAAAGTCGCATTAAATTTTCGTGGTAGTTTAGTGGTTGGGGGTTCGTGTTGACGAGCAACACGAACCCCCAACCACTAAACTTCTCAGTTTTTAACGCGTTGTTCAGACAAACTGGCGGTGTCTGTGACAGATTACTGTCAGTTGACATAACTGTACTATCTGATATGTCAAATCAGTACAGATGCATAAATCTTTAAAAAAATGATTATTCATTATTTCTTATTTATCTACTGCGTCGTTGGTCTAGTGGTCACAAGCGCTATTGCTGAGTATGAGGTACTAGTTTGCGGCCGGTAGATGGCAATAGGGTCGCCCTCTATTATATGGGACTTAAATATAACTGGCGAAATATGGGTGTACTATCGATACATCTCTGCCTAACCCTTGGGAGAATACAGGCGTGATATTATGATATGTATGTGTATAAAAAAAAAACAATTGCACAAATTGTACTTTTCATATTTTTTGCACTGGCAACCCTAGGGATCAGCAAACAAACCGGTTATATGCAATCCCAGAGCTGACAGATTTTGTACGATTTTACGTTCAAAGCCAAACGTTGGGGATATGGAGGAGTATTGACATGTTTCATTCTGTTATTAAACTTGATTGCCATTGTATAAAATGATTGACAGAGTTGGATTTATTTTCCGTACTTGTTTATTAATAGACTAGTGCGATACTGTGTGTGCTGTTTCGTATTGTGGACATAACCATTTTTTGATCAAAAAGAGTGTCCATGGAGTTTCATGCCCGTTCTTCTCCATAGGATCCTATTACGCTTTGAAATGGGCAACTAGTTTTATCTGTGATCGACCGACCCCTTGACAATTGAAAAGTGCCTGTAATTGGTTTAATTGAAATAAATGGTT
Organism: Agrochola lychnidis; assembly: GCA_963680765.1. NCBI lineage: Eukaryota > Metazoa > Arthropoda > Insecta > Lepidoptera > Noctuidae > Agrochola > Agrochola lychnidis. The sequence goes on along the minus strand of OY796868.1, from coordinate 5,562,587 downwards.
TGAATTTGAACCTGTCGAATAGGCTTGAACTAAAAGAGAATATTCGGTGATATGAAAATATTACCCAAGGCAATGGACGTGTCGAGCGTAGATACATAAGTAAGTATAATTTATGGTCAGTCGTGGAACTTTAAAACAAACATTTATTCATCTATAACTAATTCCTAAAGAGGAAAGAGATTGCGTATGACGAGTTAGACTCTTACCTAAAGGATTGAGCTCTAATTGAAAAAGAGAGAAAGATCAAAAGACGGAAAGGAGGCCTCTGCCATGCAGTGGGATACAACAGTCTCATAATAATAATTAAAAAAAAACGTGTGGCACTCGAGGACTGCCGCGGTAAAGCTATTGCATAGCATTTGTAACCTCCATACTTCCTATTTGTCAACGCTACACTTGGGATGATGACGTGATGACATAAAATAAAAATTACGTTCCCATGACAACATCACGTTGTTATGGGAACCGTCATTACATGGTAGGCGGAGTGGGGGGTGTTAGGTTTTTTTCGTTACGGAATTTCTTGATTCGGTCACCGCGCTCAAAGCCTGCGATAAAAGCTATGCAATAGCTTAAAAACAGTGGCACTCCGGCATTGATATGTAAAAACCATTTTTTTTTTAATATATCAATGCACTCCGGTAGTGCCGACAGAAGAGAAAACTTGAAAAAAAATCGGCACCGCGGTAATCAACGCGTTAATATCTTTTACTCCACGCATCGCGGTAATCAACGCGTTGATGTCTTTTTAATGGTCAAAAGGTGGTGTCGTCACAGTGTCGCGAAATCAATGTCCAACGCGCCTAAAGAAGTTTTCACTTCAATAATTCCTAAACATGTATCTTGACTTAGCACACAAGGTTGTCGACATGTGGGACGTGGACTCTGCAATAAATGTACCGATAATCGTTACGGTTAATCGCTTAAGATACAGATATATGCCAGTGACCTTGGGTGGTTAACTTGTGTGTAATGTACTGAGCTCACGTAACGCGTCGTATGTCCAGCCAGTCGCCCATCAAGGAGCCCTGTCCGAAATTAGACGCATTATTAATTTATTATACATAAAACAATAGGTACTATAATAAAAAACGTGTACTAAAAGATGAATAATTAAATTATCTTTAAAAATTGGTTTCAGAAAAATACGCTTGATAGTGATTCTCAGTTTTTTATCCGCGTTAGACATAACTTTACAAATTATTTTCACTATGTAATATAAACATTATCTAAAATATTCCTATATGAAGTTATTAAGAAAATGCTTTTATTTAACATATATTTTTTCCAAATCATTAACACTACTCGTTTAGGCGTGATTTTTAGTATTAAATCATTAAAAGTCGGTTATCGTCGCCTTAATAGCGGAGAGCCTCGACCAACACCTCAGGAGGTTCTCATTGCGTGGCTGGGTCAACGGCTTGATTCAGAAAGCAGTACTCCTAGACACGGCACGCATAGGGAGGAAGTTCCTCTCTCTAGAGCCCTGACCACCGGCAGCTTGGACCCTGTTCCTCATAGGCTACAATTTTTTTTATATTTTAAAAGGTTTAAAAAAATGTAAACTACATGAGTAAAAATGAAAAAAAATAAAACTTAAACCCTTGGGACAATACACAAATATAAACTAAAGAAAATACACTTGATGGCAAAGTAAGAAAGTACAGTGAACTGCATCAATTGGGTACCCCAGTTGTATTAAAATTTTGATACAACTGGGGTACCCAATTGATGCATTCTACTTGAAGACGTTGAGAGGAGTAGGTACGGTGGCCTACTCCTCTCAACGTCTTCAAGTAGAATGTTTCATCCTTAAAGAAAACATCTTAAAATCTTTTTCATTGTTTACCCAAGTAAAAGGCGACCATTATTAATCTGCTGACACTTTTCAAGCCTCCTTCATTATTTCGAGTTCCTGACAGCCAATCCGGATAAGCCTGTGACGACATCTTGTAATTAGTTTGTTCAAGTGGCTGTTATAAGGAAGTGTTGATCCGCATAAAAAGCTTTCTATAGCCAAATTGATTTTTGTGATTTTTATATTAAATTAAATTATTATATATATTTTACAAACACACACACACTAAAACACCCCCACACAAACACACTCACACCCCCCATACACACACATTTGCACATAAACACACATAGACTCACACACACATTCATACATTATAGATTAAATACATTATATTTATAATTTAGTGATATTTATTTTATTTAGTAATATGTACGTGTGTATAATGAAGTAACCAATGTTTTGTAACAATATTAGTTACTTCGTTTATGTTCAACAAAACGTAGGAACGGTTTATCTACTACGCTTTGGAATGAGCAACTAACTTTGTCTTTCTGACTGACCGACTCCTTGATAATTCAAAAGTGCCTGTAATTGGTTCTATTGAAATAATTACTATGAGTTTGAGTCTTTGCTAAAACATTAAAATTGTAGATTATACAGCAAGTGAAAAAAAAGGGAATTTATTTCGAGGGACTAAGTTGGATCCCGAGAGTAGCGAAGGTTTCTAGAGTAGAATCACGAGCGTAGCGAGGGATTCTACATTAGAATCCTGAGCGGAGCGAGGTAAAATTTTTTTTTCACGAGTTGTGTACTCTACTTTTTACCATTGACTGCGAGAAAATAAATAGTAGTATAAGTAGTATTTTATAATCACATTTTTGGCGACAGCAAAATTATCTACTATAATTGCTGCTATAGAAGAGCTCGTGGCTAAGTAATAACAGCCGCACGGGTCGATTCATCAGGTTAAGCTATGCTTGCCGGGGTTGGTCCATGGGTGGGTGACCATCTTTACATACTAAGACTCCTCCGTGCCTCGGAAAGCACATTAAGTCGTTGGTCCCGGCTGTCATTCGTGGATCTTTAATAGTCGTTACGGGTCGTCAGAAACACGAACGTCTGACAACCAGTCTTACCAAGGGGTATCCTAATACTCAGTTACTGAGTTGTGGAATTCAGACAGGCATTTGTTCCATGTAAAATAGCGGTATTTAGCTGCATCTAGTTAGACTGGAAGCTGACCCCAACATTGTTGGGAAAAGTCTAGGCAGATTGATTGAATTGCTGCTTTAGAACGAAATGATTCCGAAATCAGTATCTCATTTTCGTTACTAGAAGAACTCATTTTATTATAATTAATTATGTATAAATTTTCTAATAACAAAAACAACCACGATAACAGATAGAAAAGAACCTAACTAAAATTGGCAGGTTTAAAAAAAAATGTATAGCTCTATAGCTCCATTTAGCCAGCCAGTATGTACTTTCAGCACATTTTATCCATCGTTTGTTTATAATTCGTACCTAAAATTCGTGCTTGTTCCAAATTCAAAATGTTTTTATTCACTCAGTAAGTAAAAGAGAGTTGTATTCACTGTTATCGATGAATAAAATGCCCTTTTTCGAGTGGCAATAGTAAAAAACAATTTGACAAGCATCTGGCTTAAAATAGTACTTTTTTGAGTGGACTAATTGTCAGCAGTTGGCTACGAGCGCAACCGCTTCGTTAAAATGAAGCATCTGAATAGAAATAGTTAACCGTAGGATGGAAAAATAGAGATATTGTCTGCCTCGGTGACACGCTAACGGTTACCGGTGACGACTAACTCGCGATAGCGTTTTATTTTTCTTTTATAGAGGTGAGGAATACGTCACAGTAACCAGTAGTCTAATACTGTGGTCTAGTTTTTTAGGGTTCCATAGTAAACAAGGAACCCTTATAGTTTCGTCATGTCCGTCTGTCTGTCTGTCCGCGGTCTAGCTCCGAGACCCTTAGTAATAGAAAGCTATAATTTGGCATAGGTATACATATTAATTACGCCAATAAAGTGGTAAAATAAAATTATGAAAAACATTTTTTTTTAAGGTACCTCTCATACACGTAAAGTGGTGATGTTATTTTTTTTTTTTTTTTTAACCCATAGTGAGGGGTATCATTGGAAAGGTCCTTTAAAAATATTGTGAGTTTGTGAAAACCATTTTTGGATTCAGGGATCCGTTTGCGAAATATTAAGCTTTAAAGTGCTAATTTTTGTTAGAGTCAAGTGTCCCCCCCTGCCGGCTAAATGGTTAGTTTTGGGTGTGTGAAAAAAATCACAACAGTAGTTTATATAACAAAATTAAAAGGAAAACTATCACAGCTAAGTTGGCTTTACAAGTTAACGAGTAATAATCGACCAACTTAACTTTGCAGTTGCAAAAACATGTTTTCCCATACATTCCGTATGGGAAAACATATTTTTCAACTACAAAGTTAAGTTTGTTTTTGGGATAAATTCATCCCAACTACGGAACCCTTCATTGTGCGTGGTCCGACACGCACTTGGCCGGATTTTTTAGGCTGGTTTCACAGCTGTCCGGGAGACCCGTGCGGGCCGCTCATACAGGCTTACGGAACGGAGACACACGTGAGGTGCTAGAACATTATTTAACAGCGACGCGGATGGGTCCGTACGCGACCCACTCCGGGTAGAGCCCGTACAACGCCAGCAACCGTATCGCACTAATTTCAGAGCACTGCGGGCGCTACCCGTACGGGTCTCCCGTGTGCGGTTAGCCAGTGCGGGTCTTCCGGACAGCTGTGAAAACAGCCTTAAATTCCAGTAGGTAAATACAATAGAGAACGGAAGTTGTCGACTTAGTTAACAGAATAAGCAAGCTGAAGTGGCAATGAGCTGACCATATTAGACGTAGAACCGATGACCGTTTAAGACAGGATGCCCTCAGCTTAAGTAGAGTGACGGTCTTCGCAGGGTACCTGGTAACAGCTGGATGAGATGGCGTGGCCGATTGGAGAGGCCTTTGTCCAGCAGTGGACTGCTGGTAAATGTAAAATTATGGGAATGTCCAGTGCAACTAGCTGATCAGAATTTCGTTCCAAAATTAAAACAGCAAAAATCTAGCCAGCATCAAAGCGCAAATATATCTTTTATTTTTTTGAAGTACGAGCCTAACCAATAAAATAAAACAGGCAAATACCGCTGTAGTCGAAAGCTAACTCCTCTTCGACAAGTGCTGACGAGTCAAGCACCGCTCATTATGACCCAGATCTGTACCACAAAACAAATAGGTACAGAAAATCCGTTCCATGCTTTGAGCGAAAACGCACGCACACATAGACGACTACGTAGGGGCCGGCGATCTCAAACAAATGCCAGTCGCGAGTGCACTTGCACTCGCTGTACGTGTAACGTGTCTATGTGTGCGAGCGTTTTTGCTCGTTGTATGGAGCGAACCTTCTGTACTTATTTATATATTTTGTGTCTGTACTGCAACTCAATGAGGCTTCATTTTATCGTTCATAAAGCTATCAAGACCGTTATTTAGAAGCTGATAGTATTTCTGTTTTTATTATTTATGTAGTACTAAAAGTTTATAGGCGTGTTGAAATAAAATAAAATTGAAATAGGTAATTGTTTGTAGTTCGTGTACTAGTTACGTTGATTAATAGTATGACATTGTTAAGGACAAAGTAATTTACTTGAACGAGAGTACAATCCTCTTAGATATCTGTCTATATATTTGTCAGTCTTACAAATTCTCGTTTTTTAACCCCCGACACAAAAAGAGGGGTATTATAAGTTTGACTGCTTTTTGTGTGTGTCTGTAACACCGTATTTGAATGCGGTTTTTTTTTATTTGATAGCAAGTTTTTTTGCGATGGTTCTTAGACATGTATTATCAAAATCGGTTCAGCCGTTTGAAAATTATCAGCTCTTTTACTAGTTGAAGAATGGATGTGAGTATCTTCCACAGGTCTGATCGATTTGAAATTTGGTTTTCTGTTACTTCAATGATATTAGAAGAACATAGTAATCTTGAACTGATGCTGCAGCATCACCTGGAATTTGCAGGATACCTAACTCCCTTACCAACTTACAGCACAGGTATCGTGTTTGGGCTAATTAGAATGGTCTCAATGAATAGGTTATAGATAGATGGTGAACAGGGTCTGGTGATGGAGTAGGAAAGGGAAATGAGGAAATGTTTGTGTAGGGGATTTTAAAATTTTTATTGTTAAAATTGTACTTGTTTAAATACAGTCTGTAGAATAAGTTTTGATTTTAGATCCTAAGAAAACCTACTATGTATTAAAACTTAAGGTGACCCAGATTCACCTCTAAGCCCGCTTTATTGAATAGACAATTCCAACAGAATTGTTTCGATTCGCCAACGAATTGATAATCGCAGTTTGCGGCTATGTTAGCGTTCGGATTAATTTATTCAACTACTTCTTTTGACACTAGGTACTAAATGAAATAACTAACTAATTAAATATACAAATAAATACAAAACAAAAGGATACTTAGGCGTCGAAGTATTCGTCCGCATCGCTGTCATCCGGATAGTCGTGTTAAATATTGTTAAAATAAATTAAAGTCAAATCTTGAAAAAAAAAATACGAATTCTTTGAAAATTCTACTTGAAACACTTTTTGATTTCAAAAGCCTTTTCCCCTTCTCATCAATATTTTTCCTTTGGATTTGTTACCAGTATTGGCATCACATTCATGTGTGCCATTGTTACGTCTTTCCTCATGTGTATTAAAAAATTTCAAACGTTTGCATTTCATTGTTGAGACAAAATGTTTGTTCCAAACACGACATTAATATTTGTGTTTGTCAAATCGCACTTCCGTAGCAGCGGGGTAGAATTGAATTTGTGATTCGAATTTAGAATTCACAATTGGACAGACTGATATTGCTTTACCGGCAGCTGTTTTTAGCAGTTATATACTCGAAGTGTCAATTTAAGTCAAGAATATCTTGTAAATTGCTTGTAATTCGTTTGTTATAGCTCGGATAGGCTATTTGGTTTAAACTCATTCGATGCAAGTGTCATGCCTGTGGCATACCATGAAATTTAAGCAACAAATGACTTGTATCGTCTTAACACTGTTTAGATTTAGACGGTGCAACTTTTATAGTTGCTTCAACTATGGTATACCTACAGGCAATTAAATCGCACCATATAAATCAGGTTTTAGACTTCTCTAAACAGAACACAGAAATAAATATAAGTGGAGTAAAAATGTTATGATTTTTTAAGAAATCTTTGGCGTACAGCCTTTTTTTTTGGGTGTGAAATTATTAAATAACTTAACCCACCCGTGTTCCTTCAGTTGCCATGTTGCCGAGGGCCCACGATCTCCCTTTCGGTTTTATTCGTAACCCCGGCAGGCATCAGCCCTAGCGGACCCCGTCAATTCTGCTGACATCTCTTTGAGGCGCGCGTGGAACACAACGCGCCGTCGACCCGGACCTGGTCCTCATCGGACGATGAGCTATACGGTGGCCGGAAATTGGCTTGCGATTCCCGACGCCCAGGGCGTCTCCTCCTGCGGCGGTTAGGGGCGTGAGGGCGCGAAATTTATCTCTCCTTCATGCGTTCCGCCCCCTCCTTTGCGAGCATTACTGCTTCGCAGAAGGAGGTGACGGCCTCCCATTTCCTCTCGTTCTGTACCATAGCCCGAATCAGGGCCGGACGCGAGAGATTACCGCTGCCGATCGCCTCCACGAGGACACGGCGATGCTCCGCCTAAGCCAGGCAGACCTCCACCGTATGCTCCACCGTGTCCTCCGGGCGATCCACACAATGGTGACACCTGGGCGTTTCCTCCCGCCTTATCCTGAACAGGAACCTCTCGAAACAGCCGTGTCCGGTGAGGACCTGCGTCAGGCGGAAGGTGAGGACGCCGTGGCGCCTCTCTAGCCACTCCTCAAAGAGGAGTCTTATTGCCGCAATTGTGGCGTGCCCAAACACTCATAAGGCCTAATGTAAAGATTCCTCCGAGATCCCGTAATTTGAATAAATACTAAAGCTATTTCTCGCTACATTTCCTCTTGTTAAACATATTTCCATCCGAAACATGGCGTCTCCGTAATCGAATTTATCTCAGCCTCGTGCGTGACGACTGTCCGTTGAATAGATCCCAATTATCCATAATAGGGAGGCAGCTGAATAAAAATGCCAGATATGGATCGAGTGTGGGAGTTTGAGATAGGCTGTGTTCATATCCGCGACCATTTATGAAGGCCGCGTATGAAGGATTTTAAATATTATTATGAAGTTTAATTAGTTGTGTAAATTGAAGATTTAATCTGCCATTTTATCTATTCTTCCGTCGACAAAACCCGTTTCTGTTGTGGTCATGCTAACTGTGTAGAACCTTTCAGCCTCATCGGCCATATTCTGCGAGCAATGTACCACTTAAGATTGGCAATTCTTCGGACAATTTTTTTTTCGTTGGGAATTTATTAAATAATTTCTCCCGCTCTGCGCAGAGCTTTCGTGTCAGACTCTTACTGATTAAAACCCACCCGTGTTCTTTCAGTTGCCATGTTGCCAGGGGCCACGATATCCCTTTCGGACTTCCTCGTAACCCCGACAAGCATTGGCCCTAGCGGACCCCGTCAGTTTTGCTGACATCTCTTTGAGGCGCGCGTGAAACACAACGCACCGTCGACCCGGGCCTGGTCCTTATCGGACGGCGAGCTACCCATTGCTCACCGTTCGCAAGCCCGCACCTGCGGTGGCCGGAAATCGGCCTGCGATTCCCGACGCCCAGGGCGTCACCTGCAGCGGTTCTAGTGCGGATCTCATTTCTATTACTATTATGAACAAATCGTAATACCTCATTTTAGTTTGCTAGCCTATCAAAGTGTGGAGCAGCTCTGATTGGTTGAACTTTTAATAGATGCGCAATCAGTACGGATTTCACATTCGTAATTTTGTACACACCCCAATACGCATGTGTAATTTGAGTAGGTAATTGTTTATTCAACGGTTGGGGACGTATTCGAGAATCAAAACGAGGGAGGAAAACAAAAATGTTGCGTTACACAATGACATGTTATTCAATATTGTAGGTAATGTTATAACTAGGTATTCCTTTATAAGGTACTCGCGATCCGCCCCGGCTTCGCACGGGTGCAATTTACATATGAAGACGGTATTCTGTTGGTGAAACGTTGTGCACAAGTTCTGAGCAGTAACCTAACAAAAAGTTTTATTTGAATACAGGGTGTCAGGGACATCGACGAGAAAACTCTTACCATAGATTCAGTACATAATTCTGAACACCCCTGCGTTGAAAATTTTCGTCGGTTATTTTAAAAAGCCTGTTATTTCATAGAAAAGTGCAATACCTACGCTGTAAAAATGTATGGAACAGCTGATTTTTTTTAAATAACCGACGAAAAATTTCAGCGAATGGGGGTTCAGAATGTACTGAATCCATGGTAACCGTTTTCGCGTCGATGTCCCTGCCACCCTGAATTGTTGTAATGTAATTCCTTTTGGTACTAGTGGCCCACCCCGTCTACGTATGAGTGCAATTTACATGTAAAGACAGTTGTGAACGTTGTGCACAAGTTCTGAGTAGTAAACTAACAAAAAGTTCTGTTTGTATTTACATAATATACAGGGTGGCAGGGGCATCCACGCGAAAACTGTTACCATGGATTCAATACATGATTCTGAACCCCTGCGTTGAAATCTATCGTCAATTATTTTTTATCTGCTGTTCCTTACATTTTGACCGCGTAGGTATTTTTTCTATGAAACAGCAGTTTTTAGTAATAACTAAATTATTTATGAAAACTGACGAAAAATTTCAACGTAGGGGGGTTCAGAATCATATACTGAATCCATGGTAAAAGTTTTCGTGTCGATGTCCCTGCCACCCTGTATAGGCCATATATTATGTAAACATATACAAATAGAACTTGTTCATCTAGAATAATGTACCTTTTAAATGCTAAAATAATTTTTCAAATAGCGCCGGAGACCCTCCACATACACACAAACTTACAAAATTAGCTTTCTCTTTATAATATTACTTAGAGTATACGGTATACCTAGAGTTTAGTGAAACAACAAAGAGGTGTGTACTGAGATGTCGGCTGTTAGAGATTTATAGAGAAAGCAGTCATGCTGCGTCGACCCTAAGTTATTTGGGATGAACGCAGGAGGATAATGGTGTAAAAAACACATAACTGAAAAAAGAAAAACAAGCATTAAAACCTATAGAATTTTGGTACTGCAGGCAAAATTTATACCATAATTTCAGGTTATAGGTAAACCCGCGTGCAATACAAAAATTCTATAGATTATAATGCTTGTTTTTCTCTTTTCAGTTATGTGTTTTTGCAGTCGGGTTATGTTTTTAAAATTATTTGCTTTATTTCAAGCTTTTCAGTTTTATAAATATATATATATATATAGGACTCATTACTAGCTTTTATTTGATACCAATAGTGTAGTTTTTTTTAAACCCGTCCCTTTTTTTGTATTTGCAGATGCAATATATAAATATTATATAGCCTATGTCACTCCCACAATTAAGACGAATCTAACGACATCTCACATGTTAAAATTCATCAAGCCGTTTAGGCTATAGAGCGTGCCAAAAAATAACAAATTTCGAAAGTATCAACGAAATAGACACACATACATACTCTCGAAAAACATTACCCTCCTTCTGGGGCAGTTGGGTAAAAAATGGGGATAGAGCGGCTCGAAGTGTGGTCATTGTTGATTTCCTTTTGGCCATCTATACTCCGTTTGAAATAAGATTAGACATTTAAACAAACCTTTTTTACAGTCCGTTCAACCGATTTTGACTTCTATACCGTAGGCATAAGGATGGCATTAAAAGCAAAAAAAAGTGGTTACAAACCAACTGTTTACTGCAGCTGTCATTTGTCATGCCACAAACGCAACGCAAGTCAAAATCAGTTGAACGGACTGTAAAAAAGGTTTAGTTAAATGTCTAATCTTATTTCAAACGGGGTATAAGTCATTCACAGAAAACTGCTCCTAATCTCGGAGCAGTATATCAACTTGGGTTGACAACTTTTTTGTATCAAATATAGTATTTTCGAAGCCTTTGCCTTTGAAAAAAAAAAATTGTTGTAGGTATGTTTCAAAAACATTTTAATTCTTTACATTAAATATATTTTTTAAAGGAGCTCGTGGCTAAGTACTAACAGCTGCACTGGTCGATCCATCAGGTTAAGCTACGCTTGCCAGGGTTGGTCAGTGGATGGGTGACCATCTTTACTTACCGAGACTCCTCCGTGCCTCGGAAAGCACGTTAAGCCGTTGGTCCCGGCTGTCATTCGTGGATCTTTGACAGTCGTTACGGGTCGTCAGAAGCCCGAAAGTCTGACAACCAGTTTTACCAAGGGTATCGTATTACCCAGTTACTGGGTTGTGGAGGTCAGATAGGCAGTCGCTCCATATAAAATACTGGTATTCAGCTGCATCCGGTTAATTCCGGTTAGACTGGAAGCCGACCCCAACATAGTTGGGAAAAGGCTAGGCAGATGATGACATTAAATATATTTTTTGCTACTATGAACCTTTATAACAGGTTTTTTTCTAATATCTTATAACTATTTTAACATTTTATTAAGGTTCCAAAATATCATTAATTCAGCTTTTATGAGATTACTGGCTCTATTGCGATCATCACGTCAATTTGCATTGAAATATAAATAAAGTAGTTTTACCTAATATATTTTTTCTTTAGAAATATAGTATTTAAAAAAATATATTAATAAAAAATATAGAATATAGTAATTCGTCATCCTGAGGATGCCTCGTTGAGAGGTGAAACACGTGTCGATTTATTTCAGGAGTTTTTTATGGCTCTTTAGAAATAGCTAAGCGGAACAGGTTACTAAATATATCCACGTCTATTGTATTTTATAATGGATTTCCGCAAGGTCACGCCTGAATCAATTAACTAACTCTAATAGCAACAGTTGCCTGAACATGATAGCAGATAGGTTGGACGCGGCTGTATTCAAACGATTCATCAATCTGCATGTGAGAGGTGCGGGTTGATGAATCGAAATTATATTTTCACTTTTTACTTCTGTAACTACTAACATACTTTTTAAGCTTTTGTAACTAACACTGTGGGCCTTGGTTGTCTGTGAATAATTTTTTTTTTTTTTATAGCAGGAAACTATATTATATAGCAGAATTTTAACACTAGTAATAACTGACAACATATTTTATAATTTTAACGGGAATCCACTGCGAATTCAATACTTTACGTTAAAGCTTCCAAATATGAATGCTACATACCTAAAAGGATCAGTCAGTTGAAAGATATCAGTGAGCTCATAATTCCTGTCAGAAGTCGGATGACACGTGTCGAACCCGACCAGACTGACATGCAAACACGGGTTAATCCGCAACCAATAGAATTGGTTTTTAAAAGCGATACAAGTTGGGAATTAAAATGATTTTTGTGATAGTTAATTGATTCAGGCGTGACCTTGCGGAAATCCATTATAAAAAATACAATAGACGTGGATACATTTAGTAACCTATTCCGCTTAGTTATTTCTAAAGAGCCGTAAAAACCCCGAAAGAAATCGACACGTGTTTCACCTCTCAACGAGTCATCCTTAGGATGACGATTGACTTGTCGCGAACCCGAACACGGCGTGTTGTCACGTCGAGCGCTGGACTCAGAGAAAAGCGCTGCTCACTGGGTGCGTGGTGTCTCTGCGTTCAGCGCGTGGCTACACATACATACTTAAACTCACGCCTTCTTCCCATGGGGGTAGGCAGAATCTATAGAACGCTACCTGCTAAGCTCCTTACATACTCTTTTTGCTTCCTTTACGTTCATACGTCTGCACTCTAGTTATGGAACACACGATCAATCACAATCTGAATCATTTTGAAGGATATTGCTAATCCATTGCTTCATAAGTTCGAAAAATTTGTCTGCTCAGCAACGTAAATAACGCAATTGATGTTGTTGAACTATCAAAATTAAACAGTTTGTAATTGATCGTCTGTTACGCAATTAGGGTGCTGGTCATACACGCACGCCGGTTGCGAGTACTACGCACCTGACCTTTCTGGAAATTATCAGTATTTTTTTGAAGTGAAACTGCTTTATGCGCGTTGGGCATTTTTGAGATGGGACTAAACCATTGATTTCGCGACACTGTAACGACATTAGCTTTTGACCATTAAAAAGACATCAACGCGTTGATTACCGCGGTGTCGACTTTTTTCATGTTTTCACTTCTGTCGGCATTCCCGGAGTGCCACTGTTTTTTTTTTGGAACGAAGTTCCTTATCGCGTGTTGCGAAAGGGGGCTAGACGGAAAAAATTAAGACCAAAAGTTGTAACGACACTTTTTGCTATAGTTGTAAGCCGTGCGGCGTGCGCGTGTTTTTCTGTCTGTCTCTCTCTCTCTCTCTCATAGAAAACAAGCCAGTTATTTTCGTTTCGTCTTTCTATTTTGCATTGAACAGTGAATAATAAAAAAAAAATATTATTATAACTTAAAAAAAATATATATTATAACTTTAAAAAAAAATACAATTTCTTCACTAATTAATCAAAAGGAACTTCGTTCCATCCGGGTGTCCCTTGACACCTCTCAAGTTTTTTTTTCATTTTTTTTTGTATGTAATAAAAAGTCCGTGTATGGGATTTACTATTGGAAAAAATTACGAACTTCAAAAACTTTCGTCCCCTCTTTAACCCCTTTAGGGGGTCAATTTCCACAAATCCTTCCTTAGTGCTTTCGTGATATAAGCAACTCTAATGCAAATTTTTATGCTTATAGACCCAGCGATTTAGCACCACATCCTAAATCGCTGGATTTTTGAAAATTCATCGTTTTATCATGTTTAGATATAATACCTATTACGTCTGCGGAGTTCTGCTAGCTAATTTAATTTGACCCTGTTTAGATAATAGACTAACTTATTTTTCTCAAACATGCATGGAAATATTGTCATTATTTTCGAAAAAAGAACACGCGAAGTATCGAATTTACGGTCAAAGAAAATAAAACTAATTGTAGGCGCGTTTTTTTAATTTGGAACATAACAACGCTCCAGCAATGTTGTATGAAACGGCGTGCTGGGGTTATTAAATACTCTTTGATTGGATCTCTTTTCTATCATTCTTGGCATACCGAAGTCTCTTTGCTTAGTACAAATTGCGTTCACGTGGCTGTATAGCTATAAATCCGTTTGCCTGTCGGCACAGATGATAAATAGAAAATTGGCGGCAAAGCTGAAAATTCGTCTGATTTGTTATTTACATACTATAAATAAATTTAAAATGAGTTCCAACGGTTGAGAGAGTGAAATGGAGATTGATTGTACTCCACCAGATTTAAGATCAGATTTTTTTTCAAATTGGCAATGGAAAACCTACTTCCATCGATGTCAAAAGAAAAATACATGAAAGTATATGAAAATTTTGGAAAAACGAGAAAAAAGTGAACATTTTCTCCGAAATATTAAAATACGCCGAAAATACGGCGTATTTTAATGAGATTGCTAAAACTAAAAAGCCATACATATTATGGGCAATTTATTCCATGCTGAAATGTACAGTTCATGTTAAAAACGACATTAACTTGAAAAATTATGGAAATTTAACTACTTTTATTTTCCTGCATTCTTTTGAGAAAAGCATTATATATGCCTCGGCGGAAATGGCAATTGCCTGTCTCGTATTAATGAAGTCCTCGCCTGCGGCTCGGCCTTCAAATTCATACTCGACCTGCAATTGCCTATTTCCCGGCCTTTGCAATAATGTACTATTCTCTTTTAAGGTGTTTTCACCTCGGCCAATAAGGACGGTAGCACATTGTGGTAACAACGGCAAGTGTACCTACAAATCGATTTCAACGTGTACACACGGCTACACATCGAGCTACACATTTCCAGTTTATGCTGATCTCGCATTGCATAGGATTTCCGTACAATGCGAGGTCAGCTTATACTGGAAATGTATAAGCTTGATGTGTAGCCGTGTGTACCTACAAAAGATTGAGTCTTCCCCTTATATTTACTGAAGTGTTCACTTTTTGTGTCTTTTACAGGAAAAGATAAATATGACTTATTTATAGAGGGGAAAGATAAGAGAGAAAGTATCTACGTGAACTTTTCAAAGTTATATGGAAATGAGATTTTAGAAGAGTAGGTAACTATGGAGTTTCTTGCCCATTTTTCTCCATATTTAACTATCTTTTGGTAGCCTAGAATTAATTTTATGTTCTTATAAATGTTGACTTTCAAAA
This sequence comes from Agrochola lychnidis, assembly GCA_963680765.1. Classification (NCBI taxonomy): domain Eukaryota; kingdom Metazoa; phylum Arthropoda; class Insecta; order Lepidoptera; family Noctuidae; genus Agrochola; species Agrochola lychnidis. The sequence goes on along the minus strand of OY796868.1, from coordinate 5,547,491 downwards.
GTGCTTTTAAAGGCCCTACTTGAAATAAATGATTTGACTCAAAAGCGCTAAAAAGACCGTATTAAATTCGTCCATCATTCTGCAATCGAATTTCAAAATTGACAATTAAAAACATCGTCCAACTGTCAAATTTGAAATTCGAAGATCGTTACTCTAATGTTTTTAAAAACATTTTACACAAAACAGTTTAGACCGAACGTTGGTTTATTTATTGAACTTTAACCAATGTATGTACGTTGGTTTTCTTTTAGTTTGTTTAACCCAAAAAGTTTGTTTGTTTATAAACCGCTTTATTAGCTACATTGATGGGCGTGTTACATCGGCTCCGGATGTTTTTACTTCCTTATTGTGTCCGAAAGACGGTAGTAAAATATTCATGGACACACCTTAGGGGCTACGCGAAATGGTGTATTTATACAATGTTTACATTATTTTTTCGTTTGCATAAGCTTTAGTATGATTACCCCTTATAAACGTTCTTCCTTCCTAGCCCTTCAAGTAATGGTTTGACTGGCAGCAGATCTATTTTCTTGGCGAAACGCAAAGATATTTAAAATATGTCTAGATAGGCAGTCAAAGCTGTGAATACGTCGCGTGTGAATAGTGTCCAACTGTTAGCCGCTAAATGTACGCACATTAGAAAAGCACAATGACGTGGCGCGAACGTAAGACGTAGCTGTCATGCATACCAGCATAACAAAGTTGGTTTGTTTGTTTTAGTACTTTTTTAGCGCAACACTCTATCTAGACATAAAAGTAATGAAAGGCCAAACGATAGAAAAGTTGTAACGAGTAGGTAGGTACGGTCTTAGGTACGGTAGGCCTTAAGAGGCTGGCGACACGGCTCGCAACTACAAATCGAGATGTTTGCAAAATTCAATTCCAAGCACGTTGCGCTAGTGTGAGTGCCTGTCAGAGCGATATACACCTACAGTGAGTACTTAATACTATCATGCACACATTGACAATTATTGCTTGACGCGATAGTACTACTAGCTTTCGAAAATTTATGATAAATTTGGATGTGTTCCGTAATACAAAAAATTATGAATGAATACTTAATGTATTTCCATTTTTTTTTCGATAGTTTGTAACTTGATAACATAAACTATGCTTCTGCAGAAACAATATTACAAATATTGTTGTTTATAATACAGAAAAAACAATATGAAAACATGTCATTTACGCTGTAAAATGTATGAAATGCAATTCGCTCACACTTTATTTAAAGGTAAGTTTTTGGTAATAAAAAGACGTAGGAGCCTAGATAAATACTGTCTCAATCCGAATATCAACATAATATGGTGGAAATATGCTCAAATTGAAAATGATTTATGTATTACGTTTGTACGGACAATTCATGCGTCGCCGCATTCTTAAGCGATCCGTAAAACACGAATAAAGAATATTGTGGCCATCCAGCATGCGTAGCACGACAACCATAGAAACGGGTTTTCTGTGGGTTTTGTCGACGGAAGAATAGACAAAATGACAGATTGTGATTGCATAGCTGCAATTTTGTCTATTCTTCCGTCGACAAACCCCATTTCTATTCCGGTCATGCTAAGCGTGCAGATAGGTAGATTATCAAAAATTGAACAGTTTAAAATAACTATTTTGACAGATAAATTAATCGAAATTTATCAGGGGTTTGTGAAACATGCCATTAATACAGGTTCCAATTAAATTAGCTAGCAAATCTCCGCAGACGTGGTGGGTATAGATATTAAACACAACAAAATAAATTAAAAAAAAACGTGTGGCACTCGGGGACGGCCGCGGTAAAGCTTATTGCATAGCATTTGTAACCTCCATACTTCCTATTTGTCAACGTTACACTTGGGATGATGACGTGATGACATAAAACAAAAATTACGAACCGTCATTACATGGTAGGCGGAGTGGGGGGGGTATTAGGTTTTTTTCGTTACGTTACGGAATTTCTTGATTCGGTCGCCGCGCTCAAAGCCCGCGATATACAATTGCTTAAAAATTATGTTTTTTTTTTTTTAATTTTTGGTTTCAATGACATCCATGAATATTTGTACACCTTCTGGTATAACATAGCGCGCTTGTAATTTTTTTATAACAACTATTTTATTGTACCTATGTTAACAAATGATTATGATTGTAATTATTGGGTCAACGAGCACTGGTGGTGTTGTTACTTGAAGTATGAATTGAGAAAATTTGTTTATTTTTTATCACGTCTGTAAAGTTTAACCAAATAAAACTGATTTTTTAACCGACTTCCAAAAAGGAGGAGGTTATATGTTCGTCGTGTATGTTTGTTTTTTTTTAAATGTATTTCCACCGATTTCTCCGTCAGTTGTGGACCGATTTTGAAAATTCTTTTTTTGTTTGAAAGAGTGTGCTCTCGAATTGGTCCCATATAAATTTTATTAACTTTGCTTGGATAGTTTTTGAGTTAGCTACAAAATACGTATTTTTTCCCCACTTAGTATGTAGATGATATGTTAAGTTTCTGTCATTGGTAGCAGGTAGTGGTATTCGAATGTGTGTGGGGTAGGTACCACAACTGAAAAGTGAAAAATAAAAACTTTTTACAAAAGAAAAACAACCGACCTCCAAAAAAAACACTACAAAGTGAAAAATAACTTTAATTTCGGAAGTCGGTGGCAAAAAACGAAAATACAAAACCCAAGACACCGACTTCCGAAATTAAAGTTATTTTTCACTTTGTAGTGTTTTTTTTGGAGGTCGGTAGTTTTTTTTTTGTAAAAGGTTTTTTAAACTAATATTTCAAGTGACTATACTACCTGCGGTCGATGACTTCACAAAAACACATCATCAAATTAATTATTTTTTTTTGTTTTATCATGTTTTGATATCGATATCCATCACGTCAGCGGAGGTTTGCTAGTTAATTCAATTTGACCCTAAATCTGTAATGTTTACTAACCAAAAGTGCAATGGAATAAATCATAACAGATTTTCCAAAGATGATAATTATTCAGATTTGTTACAGTTGTAATAGCAATCATGTAATTAATTGCGTTTAGTTAAAATATGTTTTTATTTTTATTAATTTATGTATTTGTCGGAGACGGGTATCTCCAATGCGACCAGAGGCTGAATGCGGGCTCCTCGCCGTGGCCTTAAAACATCACGACTCTGTAGAAGCGCGCCTTTTTTGGTGTAGGTAGATCACTCTTAATGTCGCCAGTGGCGCGCTTGCGATTCGTTTCGTGTCCGTATTAATGACCGGATCCGACATATTTATCTTTTGTGTAGATTCCTTTCTATTTTGGATGTGAGAATGCTGTAGGCTTAGTGGACTGTAGACCTGTTGACCATTTTCTATTTTGTTAAGTACCTGGTACTTATTGAAAGACCTACACTGTCCTCCCATACCTATTAACACTGTTATTTGAAAATATTGTAAAAGCCAATTATTTTTTAAAGAGTAACCGTGGAGTTTCTTGCCGGCTCTTCTCCATAGGAAACGACCAATTGTAACCGTGCACCTAGCTTCTGACGTTTCATAAGTGTCCATGTAGGTTTATGTGAAATAAAATATTTTGAATTTGAAAATGAAAAACCCAACTCCAATATTCAAAATCGGAAAGCCACTACTATATTTTCCGTTACAACCAATCAGCAATCTCTACCGTGTATACTTGTGTATACCAATATTCTTTGTACAGGCACAGATAAGTACAGATAGGTCATTCCGCAAAATCATTTAAATAAAAAGCGACTCTTGCTACGACACAATAAAGTGCAATTCAGGTCGCACAGCGCTAAATATCTGCAGTTATATTCACCTAGAAGTTGCCTCTCTTTCTATCGCGTAACTCTTAAATCTTCTGATTACGTTACTCCAACTGAATTCGACAAGTCGAGCCCACCGCATACCTACTTGTAGTTTCATACCTAAAAATGCGGAGTGATCCATCTGTATTCATCTATGGTAGAGGTGAATATTTATTTCCGTGAGCATTCGGTGACGCTCGGATAGACTCGTGTCAAGTCGTGTCTGTAACCCTTTTACGTGTATATCGTGTTGTCAGTGAATCCGGGTTGTTTTGTTTACGATAAAACCCGGAGGTATTTGTTTCGGTTGCTTTTTGTTTTTCACTATTTGTTTTTTATGGTTGGCTATTTATTTTGTGAGGTTATTTATTTTTATCCTAAAAGTTGGCAACGTCGCAAATAGCTGTCAAATATTTACCTGTTTTGATTAATTTGGCAATATTACTGTATGGAAACATGAAATATGGCTAACTAGTGAACTAAAATATTGATTATGAAATGCAATAATTCATATCGTAACACCGAATATTCAGTTTTAGATGTAAAAATAGTATTTGGAAACTTTCTAAATGCCTTTTTTTACATCTGAAACGGTTACAACATCAAATTCAGTGTTATAATTGCAATTCATTATTAATATTCCAGTTCGTTAGTTACCCACATTTCATATTTCCATACAGTAATATTGCCATTTTAATCTAATAATGTAGGCAAATTTTGTGTTAATTTGCATTAAGTAATATTCCGAAAAAGTCACGCATACAATCAAAATGGAACTTTAGTAAATGATTTTATTAATTGGAACATTTTCGCTCGATTCATTTCTTATTTGAAAATAATGTCTTTTTTAAAGATTATTTGAATCAAAAACAAGATAACTCGGCTTTTATGTCTAAAATAATTATTGACAGTAAGAAAATATAGTTTATTATCCAGATATAAGATATTTTTTCTCTAGATCAATTATTACTTTAGTTATAAACGAAATTAGAATTGAGACTTACGACATTTATTTCCGTGCTTGAACACGACCAAAAGCGCATACAATATTCAACTTTATTACTGATGTGTTAGCGTTTAGCACATAGTAGAATGGTGGGGTGCATGGGGGCCGAGTTTGCGTGGAAATTGTCTTTGGAGTGCCTGGTCTTATTATAATTTGTACAGAATGTTCTCAATATGAAACTTCATGGAAATATAAAAAAATATGGGCTAGTATCATGGATTTTTCATTAAACATAATTAGCTGAGAAGAGGCATTACGAACCCAAAGGGAATGAAATTCCCATCAACATTAATTTATTCCACAAAAACAAAAATCCCTCGCCTAAGGCGGGTTGAGATTTTTTTCCTTGTAATGACACCTGTTTACAATTTAATTGGCCGCCATTTTTAATTCTATACCGCATCAACTGCAATACTTTTTGGGCACTTTTCCTGTTGTCAGCGATGCAGACGAATTGTTTGATGCCCTATGATTCTTTCCCCTTCTTTTTTATATACCTACATGTACATGTTAATAATATTGATTTGTTCGCGTATATAAGGTACCAATATTAAAATAGATAGACAAACTTTTAGAAATCATACAGACCACCAAAATAAAAACAATGGTAATAACAAAATAAGAAAAAAAAAACGCATTAGATACTTACGAGAAATAAAAAAATAAACCAACGAAAATACACTAAAAATGTGGGTTACTAATGTTGGTTAACTCAGGTGCCATTTAAGCAGGTGCCCAATGTGGAAAACGTCATTATTTAGGTCAAAATAAAATCACTTTAATTGGTGTTTTTTTATTGCTTGGATTTCTTTGGTTAGACGTACTGCACGCGTAGCATGACCATCGTAGAAACGAGTTTTGTCGACGGAAGAATAGACAAAATGACAGATAAACAATCACAATCTGTCATTTTGTCTATTCTTCCGTCGACAAAACTCGTTTCTACGGTGGTCATGCTACGCGTGCTGAACGCCGTATTAAAATTTGTCCATCTATTTTAATAGAACCTTATATATTAAATTATAGCGTATTATTGTAAATATTATCTTGTCTACAGTACTGCAAGTGACTTCAAAGTCTTTAATACTGTTGTTGCTTGAGGCTTTATTTACAAAGGGATGAAAGGAAACGATTTGTTATGCCATGTGTTTGAAGTGGCAGGATACGACAGGTGAAATGTTTGTCTTGCATAAATCCCCATTTGCACGGTGCAAGTTTCTTGAACGTTCAAGAGTAATAATCGCATGCCATAAAGCACGTTCAATTATTGCCATTCAAGAATTGCATGCAATTGTTTACATGCGTGCGATTTCCATAAAATAGCATACGATAATTGAATGTAAGTTTTGCCTTTCAATAAAATTGCATGCCACTATACACCAAGGCATTTTTATTGCAAGGCGATTATTGCATGCACGCCACATGCGTACTGCGCATCAAAGTACTGACGTCACATAAATTCTGCATCGCGCAAGCGAAATTTACCGCGCAATCAGCATATAAATATAATTTTCCGACATCAATCGTCGGGCAGTTGCCCACCACAGACGACACCCATCTGATCAGATGATCCTATTTTTTTTGGGTGGTTGTTTATCAAATAACTTCTCCTACTTTGGGTGGGAGCGGGAGAGCGTGTCAGACTCTTACTGGCTAAAACCCACCCGTGTTCCTTCAGTTGCTAATATCTCTTTCGGACTTCCTCGCAACCCCGGCAGGTTCTGCTGACATCTCTTTGAGGCGCGCGTGGAACACAACGCGCTGTCGACCCGGGCCTGGTCCTTATCGGACGGCGAGCTACCCATTGCTCACCGTCCGCAAGCCCGCGCCTACTGTGTCCAGAAATCGGCCTGCGATTCCCGACGCCCAGGGGGTCAGAGGATCCTCCCTTTTCTATAGAGTATGAGTGAAATTTTACACCCTATTCCTCATGCCTCTAAAGATCTATTAAAAATACCAACAATACTGATTGACAAATCACAGAAACCAAAATAGTGAAGTACTCGTACCATAATTGTCCCTTCAATATCAACAACACTAGTAATTTATTAAGTCATTAGCTGTCATGTTTGCTGAGCTAATACCAGGGCTAATGACTACGGAACTCATATGTCTATTATAACTGCGATAAGAGGTTACAAATGACCATTTGTTGATGGTACTTTGAAGTGTTGGGTGGAATTTAGGAGTGAATAGGCTCAACGTATTATGAAGTACCCTGTAGAAAGTAATTATCAGACTATAATATCCTCGGACCGTATTTAGACAGAACATTTCAGAGCTCTTTTTCAAAAATGATTTATCGTATAAAATCTCTTTAGATTTTCGTGTTATGGTTTAAAAAAAAATACATGACGTTTAAATCCAGGGTCCTGTGCGTCCAGCGCTCAGTGTGGCAACACGCTGTGTTCGGGTTCGTGAAAGTCAATCGTTATTCTGAAGATGCCTCGTTGAGAGGTGAAACACGTGTCGATTTTTTACAGAGTTTTTTATGACTCTTTATTAATAATTAAGCGGAACAGGTTACTAAATATATCTACGTCTATTGTATTTTATAATGGACTTCCGCAAGGTCACGCCTGAATCAATTAACTAGTTTAATTCCTATCAGTTCTTTACGAGTGAGCTTCCAAAGGAAGGAGATTTGTTGATTTTGTGTTGTTAGAGCCCTAGAGAACGAAATTACTAAAATACCGTACTGCCAGAAGGGTTGAGCATAGGTGCATCTATGGTAGACACACTTAAATTTCACCAATTATAATATGTAATAGGGGGCGAGCCTATTAAAATTAAATTAGATTAAAATTAATTTATTTCGGACAACAATGATCCATATTGTGTTAGTATTACAAAACAACTTATAATTTAATGTTAGTGGTATTGATTTAATATATTTGAAATAATAAACATTCCATGTGGAGGACGACCAGACAAGAAAACATGTTTCCTACCTGAGCAACCTCCGTATAAAATGTGTCATGTTCGGAGCGTGGTGAATTTATTTTTCGTGAAATTAACCACATAAATAAACTCTCAGTACGATACCTAACAACATCCTCATGGATTCATAGGGTTTTTTTACATATTGTGGAACTTACAGTGATATTGACCTCACAGCAACATAACAGCAACTATTAATATTTCATAACATTTAAGTAACTCTTAGTTTACATCAGTAACAATGAAGTCTATAACAGCTTATGGAGCAAGAGTTACTAAAATCACATCGAGCAGTATTATTGCTTCAGATTGCTTCTCATATTGAGCTAGGACTGCAAAAGCGATTGTTTTCGAGCAAATGTTTGCTCGAAAACGACCCCTCTCCTTTAAAGCGTTCCTTTACAATGCAATCGAAGTGAATTTTAGTGGCAATACGTTTTACTTACTTAGTGAGATTATTAAAAAACTAAACTTGAATTCACCAGAATCTCAGATAATTATCAAGTTTTGGAAACTTAAACTCAATTTTATATGTGACAAAGTCCGAATTTCATTGAAACACAATTTATTTAGGACCTTCATCGATCTATTTCGTGATACCTAGATGTAAAAGTATTAAAAATGTCCACGAACTTTTACATACTACTAGAATTAGAATAGATAATTAAATTCAAGCTATCGATTTTACTTACCCCATTATCCAACAAATCTAAGAGAATTAGAAGTCCTTCGTAGGACATGTTAAAGATAGAACTTTCTCGAAGAAAGTTTGAAGAAAACTGCGTTGTGAAGTAATAAATCATTTAATAGTTTAAACCTGTCGAACACTTTGAAATCTTGCTGACAGTTCTTTAAAAGAAATTTTGTTTTAGAAACATTTGAATGGTGGATGAAATTTTAGCTTTTTAAATTAACTGCTTGGGTAATTAGTTTAACTATATTAATGATCCAAATGATGGGAATATAGACCATCTTCAATAACTTGAATGTACTCTTGAAACGATGACGAAATAATCAAAAAGTTTTAAGTAGGGACAAACCTCAACGTTCAGATTCTGGCTCCATATTCAGATGTAATAAAAAAAAAATTACAAAAAATAAAACCGACGAAAAAAAAACAAAAAACCCAAAAATAAAAAAAATTGCCTTTTAGTGTAACTAAGCTCCGAATTTATGTAACAAATTTTGAGGCACCGTCAAACATACCCTCCCCAGTAAAACAAGAATCGTTAAAATCGGACCTTTCAGTAAAAAGTTATGCGTGGTCATACGTAAACAAAAATATATAATTATATGTGTCCACTTGAGAACCTCCTCCATTTTTTTGTCGGTTAAAAATATGTCGCTGTTGAGCTGATATGGATTGCAGTATCTATATCAGCTCAACAGAGACTTAATTTCAATCCAACGTTGCCGGAAACATCAACAATCCAACATGTTTCAGTATCGATCTCGATGCTCTGATGACAAACAAAATACGACCCCGGTATGAAAATTGCTCAACCATACTATTCCGACCAAAGCACACGGTAGAGCTTGAAGCGACAGTACGAGCAATTTGGTGGTTTTTGGCAAAGGCTTTTGTGCAACTGAGGCCTTTGGTGAGCCGGTGACAGAATACCAAATATGCGGAATGCAGAATATGCGGTTATTTGGGTATTGAGTTCTGATAACGTTTTTATTGAAGTGAAAACTTCTTTAGGCGCGTTGGGCATTTTTGAGATGGGACTAAACCATTGATTTCACAACACTGTTACAACACCAGCTTTTGAACATTTAAAAAACATCAACGCGTTGATTACCGCGGTGCGTGGAGTAAAAGACATCAACGCATTGATTACCAAGGTGCAGATTTTTTTTCAAGTTTTCACTTCTGTCGGTGGAGGGGCTTGTGGCTGAGTAATAACAGCTGCACGGGTCGATCGATCAGGTTAAGCTACGCTTGCCGCGGTTGGTCCGTGGATGGGTGACCATCTTTACATACCAAGACCCCTCCGTGCCTCGGAAAGCACGTTAAGCCGTTGGTCCCGGCTCTCATTTGTAAATCTTTGACAGTCGTTACGGGTAGTTAGAAGCCCAAAAAGTCTGACAACCAGTCTTACCAAGGGGTATCCTGTTACCTAGTCACTAGGTTGTGGAGGTCAGATAGGCAGTCGCTCCATGTAAAATACTGGTATTCGCCGCATCCGGTTAGACTGGAAGCCGACCCCAACATAGTTGGGAAAAGGCTAGGCAGATGATGACTTCTGTCGGCACTCCCGGAGTGACACTGGTTTTTTTGATTTCTGCTTGAGTATATTTCTCGATGTTTTTTGTTGGTTATTGGCGTGTGCTAGCTGACTTATGGCAAATAACTTTAATGTCTTTTGTTGCGTAATGTAAATTATTTTCATTAATTGTATCATTCTAATTGAACAGACGGCTGTGCTGCTGAGGAGTTTGTTGTGCCACTTCTTTCTCCCAGCTAAAGTACTAGGAAGTGGTGAAGGTCTATCTAATTATAAAAACGTGTCCTGCAATTATCTCTTGAAGTACAAGTAATGTAGTAATTAAAGTTAAAGCTTTTACAATCGTGTTACTTGCATCAAGTTTATGACTTGAAGTAAGAACCTGTTCTCTTGAATGTGGAAATAAACACGAATAGAACTTTAAATTGCTTTACGGTAATTTGTTATAACACTTAGAGCTTTCATGGCTGCTAAAGAATTAAGTTTTCTTTTAAGTACTAGCCTTTTGCCTGCGGCTTCGTCCACTTGGCAGTTTGTAATTATCCTACAGGCATTATCGTGATAAAAAGTATCTTATATGTTGGAGACGGGTATGTGACTTTCGTTATTATCAGCGATATTTTAACTACTGTAGGCGTAGTGTGGGTAGTGTTGGTTAATGCGCAATAGAAAAACAGTTTACAGTTCAGATCACATTATAATTTACTATCAAATTAATCACACTAGCTAAATTATACACACACTGGGTGCGACGGCGTTTATTAAAATCACCAATTAACAAAATGATCACAAATAACAACTAACACAATAACTGAGCACCACGAATCGAGAACAGTTTCGCGACGTCTTGACTCCAATGCGACCAGAGGCTGAATGCCTTCCTCGCCGTGGCCTTAAAACATCACGACTCTGTAGAAGCGCGCCTTTTTTAGGGTTCCGTTAAAAAACGGAACCCTTATAGATTCGTCATGTCTGTCTGTCTGTCTGTCTGTCTGTCTGTCTGTCTGTCTGTCTGTCTGTCTGTCTGTCTGTCTGTCCGTCCGTATGTCACAGCCACTTTTTTCCGAAACTATAAGAGCTATGCTGTTGAAACTTGGTAAGTAGATGTATTCTGTGAACCGCATTAAGATTTTCACACAAAAATAGAAAAAAAACAAATAATTTTGGAGTTCCCCATACTTAGAACTGAAACGCAAAAATTTTTTTTTCATCAATCCCATACGTGTGGGGTATCTATGGATAGGTCTTCAAAAATGATATTGAGGTTTCTAACATCATTTTTTTCTAAACTGAATAGTTTGTGCGAGAGACACTTCCAAAGTGGTAAAATGTGTGTCCCCCCCCCTGTAACTTCTAAAATAAGAGAATGATAAAACTAAAAAAAATATATGATGTACATTACTATGTAAACTTCCACCGAAAATTGGTTTGAACGAGATCTAGCAAGTAGTTTTTTTTTAATACGTCATAAATCGTAAACTTATCGTTACTTGCTGCTACGGAACCCTTCATGGGCGAGTACGACTCGCACTTGGCCGCTTTTTTGGTGTAGGTAGGTCACTCTTGATGTCGCCAGTGGCGCGCTTGTGATTCGTTTCGTGTCCGTACTAATGACCGGTACCCTAATTGCGTAATACAACACAATCACAATTTGTTTCGATTTGAAACAGATTTCTAATCCATTGCTTCATAAGTTGGAAAAAAAAATCTGTTCAACAACGTAAATAACGCAATGAATGTTGTTGAAATGTCAAAATGAAACAAATTTCACGAAATTGTTTATGAAAATAAGTTACGCAATTAGGGTACGGATCCGACATATATGATAGTCTACGTCATAATCAACATTTCACCAATTTAAACATAAACTTTCACATACATATTACTAGGCTATCAGGATTGGTTGAAGTTCAAGAAATGTTAGGGATCATCAGTCACTGTTTAAAGTAAGACGTGGTGGACATGGAACTGCTCTAAGCCAGCCTGTCTAGACAGTTTTAAATCTCATCACGTCACATGTGACTCTATCAGTGTGCTGAATTCCTGGTTTTGTACCGGATGACCGGTTTAAAAAAAAAATACAAAATATTTATTTCAACTAAAACATTGTTTCATACATAAATTGAGGCAGCCCCAGTAAGTTACAATAGTACTTGTGTCGAAGCTGTCTTACTCTTCCCTTAAGTGGTAGCTTTACAATGATGAGATTAAAAATTGAGTTTAAAGAAAAAAAAAAAATAAGTGAAATTAAACATTAATTTAGCAGCTCTCGGTGTATGTGTGTGTGTATATGAGTGTGTGGAGGTGCGTGTGTGTGGGGGGGTGTGTGTGTGTGTGTACAGTTTTTTTTTTGCTTAATCTTGTCAGAATGTTTTCTGTTTCTTCATATTATATTAGGGATCTCAACCATTCAAATTAATGGTTCAATTGTGTTTTTGATAGCCTTACCAAACGTCCTATAATTTCCATATATTTGACAAGTTTACTTTAATCTCGATAATAAGATTTTTATTGTTTATAAGCTACTTTGTGAGCGTTACAATTTTTATACAAAGCGAGTTAATGGCTAAACGGTATAGAACACTTGAAGTAGGTATTTAGTAATCAATCAGTAGCTATTGCAATGTGGCCAACAATAACGATTGTGTACGCAAACCCTGCTTGAACACACAAGAGACCACAAACAATCAATAATCGTGAACAATGAAGGATTTCTGCTTTCCCATGATAGCCTAGTACTACTGGTTTCTGAAAACATACAATTTATGCTCTACATATTGTAAGTCGACCGCACTTCGGTCGGTGGTATGTAACACTTAGACCATTTTTCCTATGGTATGGAATAACCTAATTTGATACTTTTCAATTATTTGTTTAAAATCATCCTACCTATTATGTTCCGAATCAAAGAGATGTTTCTTGACATCTGGAAAAATCTGTTTATTGCGTCTGAATAAAAATACGACTTTATGTATTATGCAGCAAATTGATTTAAAAAAAAAAACATTATTCAATAATCATTTTGGTTAATATTCACTACCATAAACAAAATCTGAATCTAAAACTTCCATGTGAAAAGAGTCACTGCTTTGTCATTTTTGAATTAGTAAATGCTGTATCAAGATCACAACAAGACACCAACAACACTCCATCTTGTTTTGGCAAATTGAGGTTGACATTAGTATAGCATTGCCATATAAAAACTTAGCAAATAATTCGAGTGTCTCGTTTGCCAGACTCAGTGACCTATTTTCATTAATTTGTTAAAAAGAGACTCATTTATTTTAGAAAAAGAACATCATTAGAAGATCTAAACACAAAGTGTTTTGATCTTCTTTTTAAATAACGAACCTCTAAAATAGAGGTTCGTTATTTAAAAAAAGCGGCCAAGTGCAAGTCGTACTCGCCCATGAAGGGTTCCGTAGCAGCAAGTAACGATAAGTTTACGATTTATGACGTATTAAAAAAAAACTACTTGCTAGATCTCGTTCAAACCAATTTTCGGTGGAAGTTTACATAGTAATGTACATCATATATTTTTTTTAGTTTTATTATTCTCTTATTTTAGAAGTTACAGGGGGGGGGACACACATTTTACCACTTTGGAAGTGTCTCTCGCACAAACTATTCAGTTTAGAAAAAAATGATATTAGAAACCTCAATACCATTTTTGAAGACCTATCCATAGATACCCCACACGTATGGGATTGATGAAAAAAATTTTTTTGAGTTTCAGTTCTAAGTATGGGGAACTCCAAAATTATTTGTTTTTTTTCTATTTTTGTGTAAAAATCTTAATGCGGTTCACAGAATACATCTACTTACCAAGTTTCAACAGCATAGCTCTTATAGTTTCGGAAAAAAGTGGCTGTGACATACGGACGGACAGACAGACAGACAGACAGACAGACAGACAGACAGACAGACAGACAGACAGACAGACAGACAGACAGACAGACATGACGAATCTATAAGGGTTCCGTTTTTTAACGGAACCCTAAAAACGGCTATCATTAGAAGGCCAATAATTAAGACCAATTTTTTTTTTTTTTTTGTATTAGTTTTAGGGGAGTTGCCCTTAATTTGTTGTTTACTCTATGCCAAAGATTTGTTTTGGATGATCAGGAAGAAACATTGTTTAGCAAGTTGGAAAGTGTACCAAGCGTGTGACGAGTTAATATTAGTTAGAGAAGAGTAGTGACCCCATCTGCCTCGCACGGTTTTTGGACTCGACATAACATCGAGGTTTCTTTACTGTATGTAAGCTTAATATTATATACATAAACCTTTCGCAATACATTCTCTAAATTACTATACAAACCGCATAAAAATTCGTTGCGTAGTTCAGAAGAACAATTTTGTCACACAGACAGACAAGTAAAGCGACTTTAATGTATAAAATGTATAGATACACCGTGACATTTTAGTCGTCTTACAAAAGCAGCCCACTTAACATGTATCTAATGACTACACTACCTATACATTCATTAAAAACAAATTGTTATACAGTGTGATTCTTCATAATGTGCACATATCGAAATGAGGGGGGAATCTATGCTTAATTTTATCGACGGAAAAAATATTAAAAAGTTTTTTTTTTTACATTTTCTAATAAAAAAAAAAATTGTTCTCTTTGGCATCTTATTTATAAATTTTACAATTATTGTAAAAAAAGATTTAAAAAAAAAAACCTGTGGCACTCGGGGACTGCCGCGGTAAAGCTATTGCATAGCATTTGTAACCTCCATACTTCCTATTTGTCAACGCTACACTTGGGATGATGACGTGATGACATAAAACAAAAATTACGTTCCCATGACAACATCACGTTGTCATGGGAACTTTCATTACATGGTAGGCGGTGTTAGGTTTTATTTTCGTTACGTTACGGAATTTCTTGATTCGGTCGCCGCGCTCAAAGCTAGCTTAAAAATACTTTTCATATAAATAGCACTGGCAACCCTAGGGATCAGCAAACAAACCGGTTATATGCAATACCAGAGCTGACAGATTTCGTTACAATTATTTTTTAATTCCATAAAAAATATAAAAAAAATATTTAAATTTTTTTAAATATTTTTTCTGTCATTAAAATTAAGCATAGATTCCCTCATTTCGATATGTGCACATTATGAAGAATCACATGTATCGAGAGGCCCTTTATAAGACGACTAAAATGTCAGGGTTTATATCAATTTTCTTTTAACGAATGTTTAGTAGTCATTGGATACATGAAGTGGGCTGCTTTTGTAAGACGAGTAAAATGTCAAGGTGTATATATACAGGGTTACTGGTAACTCGACGTATTCCTTGCAGGACGTCATAGTAGGGTTAAAATGCAACAAATTAAGCCACCAAATGTTCTACCGAAATTCAGTAGTTTTTGAATTAGTTAAGAGTTTTAGTTTTTTTATGAAAAATCCCAGATTAAATCATTTGAAACCAATTTAAAAATGATTTACGGCGCGACTGTACTGAAATTTAAGTTATTATCATAGTTGACGCCGTAGCAGACCTTTGTTAATAATTAAAAGTTCAATAATGCCTAAAACTTTGGCAAATATCACTAACCAAACATTTAATTTTTTGTAATTTTTGCTATTACTTCATAAAAATGTAGTCTAGAGCAAAAAAAAAATACTACACCTGGTGTACAAATTACTAGGAAAATATCCTTGTCTTATCAGTTATTCAGAAAGGTATGATTGTCAATACTTTTGCATGTGTGCCAGGGAAGAGAAGAGTTTTATGGGGGGCAGGTAAAATTGCGAGACGGTCAACCTATTGTTTCGTATTCGTATTATTCGTAGTTTTTACCTGCGCTTGAACTCCAAACACTCAGGGAGCTTTGTGATTGGTCGCTATTGTTCTCTCGGCATGACAGGGGGTGCGATTTTGCAAAATTTGGTCGTCAGCGTTAGTTAGTTTCAACTCTACGTCGCGCAAGCTCGTGTTTTGTTACTGGCTATTTCCCTAACTGTTGCTGCGTATCTTGCTCTTGTTCTGTGCTGTGCCTTCATAAGCGCTGACTATGGCTGCATATTCTAATCCTGAATACGCTGACATAATGTACTGTTACGGACTTTGTGACGGTAACGCTGCTGAGGCGCGGCGAGAATATCAACTTCGCTTTCCCAACCGCCGACTCCCCCACGTTAGTGTCTTCGGATCGACTTATCGGCGAATATCTGAAACTGGCAGCGTCCAAAGAAGCAGGCAAGTTGACACTGGTCGTTCCCGGAGATACATGGCTGAGGACGAGGAGCTTATTCTTCAACGTTTTATTGACGATCCTAACACATCGACAAACATCGTAGCGCGTGAGCTTGGTATGTCACAGTGGAAAGTCTGGTCTGTAGTTCACTTGTCAGGCCGACATCCATACCATTACCAACCAGTCCAGTCATTAGAAGAAGGAGATCCGCCGAGACGGCTTGAATTTTGTCGTTTTATGCTAAGTGCCGACGCCGACAGCGAAAACTTTTTAAAAAACATTCTGTGGACCGATGAGTCATGTTTTGATCGTGATGGTATCACAAATTACCACAACTTACATTACTGGGCACCGAAAGCAGAAGCAAACCCTAAAAAACTGAAACCAACCGCATCCCAGCGAAGGTTCTCGCTTAATGTTTGGATGGGTATTATTGACGACAAATTAATTGGCCCACATTTTTTACCCCGAACACTAAATGGGGAACTTTATGAAGATTTCCTCAGAAATCATTTATCAGCACTGCTCACGGATGTACCGGAAGAAAGAAGAGCAAACATGATTTACCAACATGACGGATGTCCAGCCCACTTCCGAATCACAATTCGACAATTGCTGGATGAAAACTATCCAAACCGATGGATGGGGCGCGGTGGGCCGATTCCGTGGCCTGCACGAAGCCCTGATCTGACGCCGCTAGACTTTTACGTCTGGGGTCATATGAAAGATCTAGTTTATGTGACCCCAGTAAATTCAATTGAAGAACTAAGGGAGAGAATTACAAATGCGGCGGACCAGATGAGGGCAACAATCACATCAAGAATAAGAAAAACCGAA
The DNA here is from genome assembly GCA_963680765.1 of Agrochola lychnidis. Taxonomy (NCBI): domain Eukaryota; kingdom Metazoa; phylum Arthropoda; class Insecta; order Lepidoptera; family Noctuidae; genus Agrochola; species Agrochola lychnidis. The sequence continues at coordinate 5,530,489 of OY796868.1, read as the reverse complement.
GTAAGGAAGCGAATAAGAACATGTATTCGAAACCGAGGGCAGCACATCGAACAAGACGTGTGAAATGTGTGTAATTCACGATTTTGTTTTTGATTTTTCGAATAATCACCTTTTTGTGAAACGCACGCCTGTACTAAATCAAAAACGATTTTCATAATGTAGTCCATGATTTTGTATTAAATTTCATACCTTTTTGGATAGCTGATAAGACAAGGATATTTTCTTAGTAATTTGTACACCAGGTGTAGCATTTTTTTTTTTGCACTAGACTACATTTTTTATGAAGTAATAGCAAAAATTACAAAAAATTAAATGTTTGGTTAGTGATATTTGCCAAAGTTTTAGGCATTATTGAACTTTTAATTATTAACAAAGGTCTGCTACGGCGTCAACTATGATAATAACTTAAATTTCAGTACAGTCGCGCCGTAAATCATTTTTAAATTGGTTTCAAATGATTTAATCTGGGATTTTTCATAAAAAAACTAAAACTCTTAACTAATTCAAAAACTACTGAATTTCGGTAGAACATTTGGTGGCTTAATTTGTTGCATTTTAACCCTACTATGACGTCCTGCAAGGAATACGTCGAGTTACCAGTAACCCTGTATAATTATATAGGGTGACTGACCGAATTAGGACCGATACTTCAACACGTGACTATACTCATCATTATGAACATCTTTTACTATGGGACTAAATCTGAAATCTCGAAAAAAAAAAACTGGTGTTCCCTACATTTTGACGAGTTATGCGAACATAAATGTAGGGAAAGCTGATTTTTTTTTCCGCGATTTCAGGTTTGGTCCCATAGTAAATGTTGTTCATAATGATGAGTAAAGTCACAAGTATCGGTCACTAATTACCAGTCACCCTATGAAGGAGACAGTTCGTCACTATTTGCAAGAAAAAAGAAGGCTTTGTTTTTTCATAAGAATTTGGATTTTACCTTATCTTTATCCTGTTTATAAATAATCTTAAGTCTCTGATGAGATTATTAACGAGTGTTAAGTATCTACTAAGGCGTCATCCAAAATTATTCGTCTGATAAATTGTGTCTTTGGCTGAACTTGGTCATATGGGTAATTTCATAATTTAATTAGTAAAGGTAAGTAGGGCTTAGGAAAATATTTATAATCTCTTTTTCCATACAGCTATAAAATAACTCAATAGATCAGCGAGGTAACTGCGTAACACACTAACAATTGCAATATCTTTCATTTCGACAATAGGAATGATGCCTCGGTAAAAAAAAGAAATTCTATTTAGTCCGTCAGTCATATAATAAAAAAATATTCGACACGTTTTTTTTGCTTTATTATATTAATAAAATATTAATTAGATAAAACGCATCAAAGTTGCGGAGTGGGGGTCGCTACGTCACTAGTAAGTATAAAATCTACATACTCGTGACGTCATGGCACATTTTAACTCAATGTATCGCCGTAATCTTTTGATAACGTAAAAAAGAAAAATACATGTCCAATATTTTTTAATAATATACTTGACGGACAAAAAATAAATTTTTAGTCATCATTCCTATTCAACAACATTCATTGCGTTGTTTAAGTTGTTGAGTAGATGAATTTTTCAAACATATAAAGCAATGGATTAGGAATTACCTTCAGAATCCTCCGGATTGAAAAAGAAAGTCGTCATCTGCCTATCTTTTTCCCAACTATGTTGGGGTCAGCTTCCAGTCTAACCGGTTGCAGCTGAATACCAGTATTTTACATGGAGCGACTGCCCATCTGACCTCCATAACCCAGTAACTGTATAAACCTACCTACCTACCTATATCCAGAAAAGGTTACCTATCATAAGTTTGAAAAATTTTTGACCGAATTTCATTTCACCTAAAACTTTTCAACTATTATCGTTTCGTTTTTTTTTACTTTATCGAAGTCACGTCTGCCAATGTATCGGTTGACCTATTATCAGTTCGATTTTTTTCTTTATTCCGACGATTTATTTTGTCGAAAAACTTTTTACCGAAGTTACACTTAGCCGAAATAACATTTGTTCGAAGTATTATGTTTCCGAACATTCATACGACCTACTATTTTGTTTAATTAAATATTTAAATGTAATGGCACTTAATAAAACAGTTGATTATGAACAAAGCGGTTTTAAGTGGTCCTAGTAAGAAGCATGCAAACAAGGATGCTTGCTTTAAACATGCAGCTTGCAAGCAGGCATGCAGCATGCAAGCAGGCATTCAGCATACAAGCAGGCATTCAGCATGCAAGCAGGCATTCAGCATGCAAGCAAGCGTGCAGCATGTAAACAAGCATGCAACATGCAAGCAGGCATACAGCAAGCATTGTTTCTGTCACGGCTCCGGCGCTGCGGGGTTTGGGCGGCCCCACGCAAGCTTATCGTCGCAGATGGTTTTAACGCTCACCACCGCAGCTTCGGCTTGCTGGCCGGCTAGGCCAGCCAGCCTCAGCCACGGCGGTGGGCCTTCAAACCACCTGCTCTTCAGCTCGCGGGCCGCCTCACTCCGCCAAAGTTCAAAAGAGGCTTCGGCCAATAGCAAAAAGTTATTTTGTAAATCGGCGAAATATAGTTCGGTAAAATAATAACTTATGATACATGATACTTCGATAATCTTAAAATATGTCAAATAATGCATATAGCAAAATAGACGTCAGTCAATCGTTTTCGGCAAAATTAATTCGAACAAAAAAAATTCGGAAAAGCGATCGGTTCCCCCAGGAACACCAGTCTAAACTGTAATCATTGTCAACAAAAACACTTCTGGAGTGTTCACAAAATAACGTTGTAGGCAGAATCTTCACAATACCTATTACTTTCATTGGAGTAATCTAAACTTTCTTCATCTCAATATTGCTATCATAGCGGCTTAGGCTTTATTGCGAATATTGATAGATTTGTTCGAGAGGATCGAGATAAAGAAACTATATTGCCTATGAAGAAGGGCTAGTAGTCTTGATCTCCAGATTATGGTGGAAAGAGATTTAAATTATAAGCTAGATTGAAGAGCTCATTTGATTACTTATTTTTAAGAGAAATTGTACCTATAAGAATTTACAAAATTGGTGTCTGGATGATGATTTCACGCAGAATAGAAAATAAAGTGGCAATCGATTGATAATTTAACACCTAGATGGTCTACCCTACCAGGTTTTGTCTTCGTAAGTAACGATGAGTTTTGAATTTGTTTTCAAGAAGTACTTACAATAAAATTATTATATAAATGACAGAAATAGTTAATACGTAGGATTACTATCATCTGCGTTGTAGGTTGTAAATATTTACACCCGCAAAAATAGGCGACTAGAATTATTATTGTGGCTGATAATGTATGGTTTATCAGTATTCCCATTCCAACGGACTACTTAAAGCAGACTTCAAGATAAATCCTCTATCTAACACAGACAGATTCCCTAAGGCACGTAACACAGTGCTAAATATTTCACCTCAGACAATTAACCTGCTTTTATTGCACTTCTAATTACACGAACACTTTAGCCTAATAGCCAAAAGTGTGGCTATATGGCTAAAAGGCTATTTCGATCTAAAGGAATCTAAATAATTGCACCCTAATCACACACTGTGGGTGGTACAGCTGAATAATGAATGGAGTGTAGACAATGGGCCTGGGTCGTGTGAACAGAATAAACGTTGGACAAAGGAATATAGGAATTTTTTGGGGTCTAGAATGTTGATATATGGAAATTCCATTGGTCAAGAATGTTGATCAAAGAGAATGTAATAAAATAATCTATTAAAGATTTTTACATAACATAACATACATAACATAACATCACGCCTTGTTTCCCCGAAGGGTTGGGCAGAGGTGTCCCTGTAGCAGGTACACACACATTTCGCCAGTTATGTTCAAGTCCCATGTAATAGAGGGTGAGCCTATTGCCATCAACCGGGCACAAATCCAGACTCCGAGCTGCTACTGAGAAATTTCAGATAGGAAAACCCAATAACACTTTGCCCGACCCGGAAATCGAACCCAGGACCTACCAGGAATACCTGTCATAAGCTATGTCGATTACTTCGGTAACCCAGATACCCTACGTGAGATTGCCAGTGACACCAAGGCGTTGCTGGCCTTCTTTGAGGAGCTGGGATGGATCGAATAACCAATTTTCCCACTCGTACGCAAAATACGCGCTTTGACGTGGAGTTGCGGATACCAGCCCGTATTACCTAAGCTATGTCGATGATCATGCTTCAAGTAACATCATATTTTGATTGCTGAATCTTCACTTATCCATACTATACTAAATAGGTCCATATTAATATTAATAATGTGACAGTAACTGTTATTTTTCAGCCTTTAACGGACGGATTTTGATGAAATTCGGCACACAGGCAGACTATTGACGTGTTTGTACAAACCTACTTACAGAAATAAAATTATTTATCATTTGTTCATCATTAATTAATCATTTATCATGGCCTGGGTTAGAGCATAAGATATATTTTTATTTCAGTAAGTACACAGCCGTGTGTACTACTTACTGAAATAATACATCAAGTTATAATTTCCAGTTTATGCTGATTTCGAATTGTATAGGATTTCCGTACAATGCGAGGTCAGCTTATACTGGAAATGTATAGCTTGATGTGTAGCCGTGTGTACGTACGTTCCCGTAATATATTTTCCCGGTTAGTCCCCCTATGCTCTAGTCCCGCTATGCACGACTCGTAAAATACCTACTAAAAAGTTTCGCAATGCACGAAATCACATTCGTGGGCAGTGATGAAAAAAGTAAATTAAGAAAACCTAAGTAAATATGTTATCCTATTCTTAATCATCATTAAATATATTAAAACAGGTCAAGCTTTGCGCTTTTTTATGAGAAGCATGTGTCAAACTGGTTTTTTCACGGTAAAATTCGAAATCAAACGATTTAAAAGCTGTATTAAAACCAATCTTTGTAACAAAGGGTACTATAAAATTTCAGATTATTTAGAAGATAAAAAAACTTGGGATTAAATTGCCAAGCCTTGTGATAAAACCATACGACTTGACATTTTAATTATTATGTAAAATTATCAAAATATACCAGTTTTATAAACACATTGACATTGTTCAAAATTATACAGGGTGGCAGGGACATCGACGTGAAAACTGTTACCATGGATGTAATACATGATTCTGAACTCCCGTGCGTTGAAATTTTTAGTCGGTTATTTATTTTTTAAATCTGCTGTTTCATAGAAAAGTGCAATACCTACGTGGTCCACTTGTATGGAACAGCAGATTTTGTTTTAATAACCGACGAAAATTTTCAACGCAGGGGGTTCAGAATCATGTACTGAATCCATGGTTTCAGTTTTCGCGTCGATGACCCTGCCGCCCTGTATAGTTATTAAAATGTATGTAACGAAGGGGCTTGAGGATTCTGATACTTACCTAGCCTTTATCTTAGATACCACATCTTATGATTTAAGGTTTATAATAAATAATAATAGTTACAGTGAATTCTTCTAAGACCCCTTCCTCAACCCATTACTCATTTGACGGCCAGTTGAATTTCTAACTGACAGCAAACAACCCTTCGCGTGAACAATCCAGTTCTATCTCTTTCACACCCCAAGCGAAGGAGAGAAAGAAAAGACGCATTTAAGCGTAAATGTGCGTATAAATCTCGGCGCGGAGATACAAAACAGAAACATTTCTCTTACATTAAGAGCCAAATAAAGCTCTCTTATCACTGAAGACGAGAAATACGTTGAGATAATGAGAGTCATTGAAATAATTACGATGAAATATATACTTTGTTACCTATATTATTGTAATAAGATTTGGTTTTGTTTGAGGATACGTAATGCTTCTAATTAGAAAATGATTTTAGAAAGAAAGGTAGTGTTTGGATGGATCTGTTACTACCTAAAATAAAGTACATAATTACTTTAGTAGTATTTGATTTTCGCTTTTAAATAAAACAAGAAAAACTATTATTTTAGTTTCGACTAAAACCTTGATCGAAGTTGCATTTTAAGTATTACAGCAAAAATCGCAAAGATAAAATAGAATTTTAATTTTGGCGCCCAACGTGGGACTCAAAGTCCCGTGCTGGGCGCCAACATCGTTGACATACTGTTATCATACTCATTAAAATTAAATTACAGTTTTAAGTACTGCAGCTGTGGTGGAAATATCTCAGAACTTGCCGTTGCAAAAATATTTTTATTAAATATTATCATCTTAAGAAGTAAATGTTGTCAGTTGAAGAAAGGTTTGGAAGTCGAAAGTCAGTAAATTAAAACCCCTTGAAAAATAATAACTTTGTAATAACATTTAATTTGAAGGACACAGCTATGAAATAAGCGATTTACCCTCGTAGTTTTTTAAACATACAGAAATATGAATAACGTCTAATGTTACGGCCTTTAAAAGGTTATCCTTAACATCTTTCTGAGTAAAAATACTTAGATATGTGTCTAAGGGATTAAGGTTACCGTCCAAATGAAGGATTTACGCCCCTACCTTTATATTTTTTGTTTTGTCATGCGTGTCTCGCTCTTCTTTAGAAGAATTTTTCTATGGAAAAGAAACCTCGTGTGAGGTTTCAAAAGGGAGGTTTAATGTAAAATAACTCTTGCTTAACCAAGGTTTTGTATAAGGTAAACCTTAGCAATTTAACAGTTTATTTTTATATTCTTACCAGTTTTACCAAGGAGTACCGTGTTAAACAGCAACTGGGTTGTGGAGGTCAGATAGGCAATGGCTCCAAGTATAATCATCATCGTTATCAGGTGCATAGACTGGAAACCGATCCCAACAGACTTGGGAAAAAGTCTAGGCAGATTGCTTAGATTTTTAAATTCGTGAAAAATAGTAGGATTTGGTCTACAAGTTACTGGTCATCCTTTAATCATTTTAGTCCAAATTATGTCTGATAATATCGGTATGTATCAGTATTTTGTCAAATCTGAACATCCACGCTAAATGAAATAACTGACTCTTGTCTAGCCATATTAAAAATGCGATTATTGCTTTTGTCTACTCGATCAATATCATTAGAAACGGCTTTATAACCCAGACAGTCTGACCTTTATGTGTTGTAGAATCTTAAAGAATGTGAAAACGACGACCTTTTTGTCTTCGAAATTTTAAGGATTTAGTTTAATATGACCTTTTTTCTTGGATATAATAGCCCTAAGTCCCTCGCCCGCTACCTTTGTTGCCCTAACACTATCAAACTTATCCTTTTTTCTTTACTTTTTCCACAAACTTCATAATGCCTTTTTAATTGAGTCCACATTGTTAAAAATGTTTGTGCTACTTTACTTTCTTCCCTGTTTGAGAAATATGAGAAATTAATGCTCTTCTTTGGCTGTTGGAGACGATACTTTCGGACGAATACTGAGCCACTTAACTACTAATGAACAAAATAAGAATTATTTTCAATATTTTCAAGGAACGTAACTATAGGTAAGTAGGTAGGTAACTATAGGGTGGAATTTTGTAATGACACCTGAAGGGAAAGTACTCTTAACACTGTAGATAGAAAATTTTATTAAAAGAAAACATTCCTTTATTTTTGAATAGAAAGAAAACTGCAATCAAAGATTTTCGAAAATTCGCTTGCCACACCCGGGAATCGAACCGTCTAAAATCTGTAAAAATGACACCCTGTACTTTTATTGCATTGATCGTTAGGATCAATTATAAGGATGAAATCTCTCTAACAAACTTGATAAATTAAATGATAGGAAAACCATGAAATCTGGCCTTATAAATTCAATGAGTCAAGTTAAAGCTCTTTAACTCAAAGAACCAGACTTCTGCAAGACTTGTAGACTTCTGCAAGTCTAAACTTGCACAAGTATATCATAACGTGTATGGCTACGGTGCAAGTAAAAATTTACCGTAAGGTACTTAAAAACAAACTTTTTCTTGTCTGTACCTAATGTCAATAAACAGATAAAAACACAAAGAATGATATTTAATATGACAGAAACAGCAAAACAACATCAGAACAGATGGTAAAATTCCCTTGCAACTTAGAAGTGTCATCCAGAAAGATTAATAATGTAACCAAGTGGAGGGCTAATACCCTGTCACTATTTGCTTAGAACGACATCCATTTTGTCCCCTGGACACCATTTAATGAAACGTGTCGGTTCACGCAAGATGTCTTCCTTTATATATTGATGAAGTGGGTATGTTTTTTTGCAAGGTAAGCAATATTTTCGGGAAACTGACATAATTCTACTGGAAGTTTGTGATGATACAAATGTTTTATTGGGAAGTATCTCGCAGTTAGGAGGTACATCTATACATATTATAATAAAATAGCGTGCATTGAATATTTTTGAAAAAATAATTGCTGCGAGTCTGAAAACGAAAATATAGTTTTTAGAATTTTTGTCCGTTTGTATTTTTATCTGCATGTATGTTCCGGATTGGTGCAAAAACGGCTGAATGGATTTGGATGAAATTTGGCACATATTTAGTTTATAACCTGAATTAACACATTAAGTACTTTTATTCGCGGTAATACGTTGCCGTGGAGTATTTTCTGACAATCACGCGGACGAAGCCAAAAGCTAGTTAATAATATATTCTGATTTGAATATTAACAATCATACAAATGTCTGCCTCGACCTCGATGTGTGCCTTGACTGCCTCGTTGGTGTAGTGGTCGCAAGCGCTACTGCTGAGCATGAGGTCCTGGGTTCGATTCCCGGGGCGGGCAAAGTGTTATTGGGTTTTTCTATCTGAAATTTCTCGAAGTCTCGATTTGTGCCCGGTTGATGGCAATAGGCTCGCCTCCTATTATATGGGACTTAAACATAATTGGCGAAATGTGGGTGTACCTGCTACAGGGACACCTCTGCCCAACCTTTCGGGGCAACAAGGCGTGATGTTATGTATGTACAAATGTCTAGAAATGCAAGTTAAGGATGTTAACATTTAAATACTTGACTAAACTAATTTATCTCTGAGTTGCTGCCAAAAATACAAATGGTTGATCTCTAAAATTGTGTTCAAGGATCGGAGAGTTCCAAAAAGTAATTAAACTCATCTGGTAATCGATTTCTTGCTACAAAACATTATGTCGAAGGCATAAACAACTTATGTCACTTAAAAGCTTCTTGATGACTCACAAAAACTCGGCAAGGGAACTTCGTTGTTATGCCAAAGGATTTCCTGAAACAGTAAGCGCTAAAAACAATTTTGTGGGTGATTATCGAAACCAATTTAGTAAGTTAATTAATAATTAAGTCTTACATCATTTAATTTTTGTATCAGATTTAAATATTTTCAGATGTTTTGATGACACAGTTAAGATGGTACTTCTGTTTTAATTAACAGTTAGGTATTAATTTGAGTTTCTGGTAATTGGGAGTTTTTTTTGGAGAAGAGTACGAACTTGTTAAGCCCAATTTCTTAGTCGTTAATAAATGCTTGTTACTCGTGTTGTGTTGTTATTTACGTCTGTGTTTATTTGAAATTACTTACTTACGTAATAAGAGTAAGTAGTAAGTTTCTAAGAGATGTGTAAAAAATATTTTCTTTTCGTGGGATTAGTGACTAACTTGGCTTCACATGCCGTCAAGAAATATCTCTCAGGCATGCCGGTTTCCTCACGATGTTTTCCTTCACCGTTTTTGAAGCAAGTGATAACTATACAATATGCACATGAATCCGAAAAGTCAGAGGTGCGTGCCTTGGGTTTGAACTCGAGACCTATGACTTGGCAGTCTGATGGTCATATCACTGGGCTATAACTGCTCATATCGAACTATTGGTAGGTAATTAGTAGTTATATTTGGTTGACTTTAGTGAAATCATTTTAACTATAAGTAAACTGATTTACATCCGTCACATCACACTTTCAGGTACAGTTGAAAACCAGCGTCAGGCACTTATTGTTGTCTGGAATTTTTGCTGAACTGGGCCTTTTTGGCGCAGTCATGAGGCACACTCCCCTGCTAATTTCTTACATCGCACTTTATATTTTTTATTTGATTTTAATTTAATTATTTTTTATCTCCTGTTAATAATATTGTGTGCTTTTTTGGTCTGGGCTAAATAAATGTGTTTTCTTTATTTATTTATTTAACAGTTTATGTACACACATATAAACAGACAAGAAGAAAGGAACAGAAAAATACGTACAAAGGTGATGCTTATTTTTATAGAAATCTCTTCCAGCATACCTGCGATAGGAAAGTAATTAAAGAGATGTAGACAACGTGCGTAAGAGTAAAAGAGAAAACAGAATACATAAAATAAAACTTAACTATTACTACTACTCTACTACTCTCTCTCTCTCTCTCTCTTTCTCTCTCTCTACTCTCTCTCTACTATTATTACTTTTTCTTTCTTTTATATGTAAACTGCGTTGGAAAAAAAACAAAATTCAACAAGAATCAACCCTTCTTACTCTTTTCTTATCCTGCAAAACGAAAAAAAATGTTTTAACATTTATTTTAGTCATAGAGGGTCTTGACTTTTGCTAGACCTAACCTCTAGAGACTTTTTATGTATTAGACTGGTAGTCTCAGGCAGGCAGGGTTAGTCCCTGCAATAAATTAGAACATTTGCACGTTCATGGAGCCCTAGTACATAATCTTCGTGTGTATGTACGTACATTCAGTTGTAAAACTCACATGTATGTACCTTACGTATGCTCCAAAGTGTTAGTACGGTACTATCTCATATTAATGTAACGGGTAAAGCGCTGGTCACTCGGAAAGCGGAGCGAGTTGCGAGTAAAACAGGTTATTTTATGTTAAAAAACTATACACTTATTAATCGTTATTGGAACAAGTTTCTACCGCAACCAATTCACATTTTGTATAGTCCTTTAAAAAACACTCATCATCCATACCTTCATATTATAAATTAAAGTCGATTTTTGTTTCTGTTTATGAGACCGTGTTGTTCTTCAACGCATGAGATTTTGATGTGGTTTTCTCCATCATTTAGAGAATTTATACCGAAAGTTTTATGTGGATAATATATTAATATTACGTTAGAAATAGCAATGTTTTGTAAAGTCATAAAAATCGTGCGAAGCAGCCGGCTCGCTATTATTACAAAAAGTAAATTCTGGTTGGAGACAAGTAGAAACAAGAAAGATAAAGTGACAACCAGAAGAGCACTATTTTCTGTGCGATGACATTGTGAAGGACATTCTTTAAAAAAACTTCACAAAGATCAGTTTAAAATACCATTGAACGACTCGCCTGGACATTCTTAAAAAAAAAACTTCACAAAAATCAGTTTAAAATACCGTTAAACGACTCGCTTAAACTACTCGCTATTAAACGTCACATATACTAAAAATATACAGGGTGACAGGGACATCGACGTGAAAACTATTCCCATGGATTCAGTACATGGTTCTGAATGCCCCTGCCACCCTGTACACATCCCCGCTTACAGTATTACTCGATCCTACAGAACTGCCTTGTAACATCAGCGATATTTGGTAGCAGCAATAAATTATGACACGGGCACCCATTCCTTCGTACTTACGACGTATAAAAGTAACATTTGTAGCAGTGTGTTATGAGGTAACTTAGTTTATTAGGGAATTTACTGTATCTCCCTTGGTAATAACGAATGGAGTAGGAAAGAATGCAGAAAGTACAGTATTTATATTTTCTTAATGTCCCTCGGGTATCATCGGATTTCCGAATATAAACGAATGCTAATTTCCATATCCATCAATGATTAGATTTATCGTGTATAATAATTTGAATTCAGAACTAAGTACTTTATTGTTGTTTTGATTTCCGTGTGAACTATATAGAGCTGTAAAACTATTTTCCCATTTGTCGTGCCTGCGACTTTAGCGGCTTTCCTCCCATTTTTTAAATGAATTACATTAGATTAAAAGAGTACTAACAACTCTGTTTACTTTCTAGTCGATTGAGAGCGCCCGGTCTGCACCAACTGCAAAGGGCAACTGATAGAAATCCGACGACTGACGAAACACGAGGCTTGGTGCTTTGTCTTCTTAAAAGAACGTAGAAGTGTCATAAGATAAGACACAAACCTAAAGCCCACACAAACAAGAAAGAAAGGATATTTATACACCTTCAAAACTTAGGTGAAGTGAACTTGAAGTGAACTGTCATTTCACCTTATGCTAGAGATTGACGGTTTACTTCACGCTCATTGCCCCCAAGTTTTCACGATAATAGTTTTACGGAATGGGTAGATTGGCCATTTTTTTTCTACCGTTTCATAAATTTCCCAGCGATTCCCAGCGGGGACAACATTTTCTGCTAGGTTTGGTTGGTAGTAGGGCTTGTTCTAAGTCCGCCTGGCTAGCTACCGCCATCTTATCTAAGTCTATCGCCATAATAACAATGTTGAAAGCAATGTTGTGTTTCGGCAGTTAGAGGTAAGAGGTGTGGTTGAGGATTCCGGGTGAAGCTCGCTTCCACCTTCGGCCTGATCATCGCTTACCATCAGGTGAGATGCAGGCCAAGAGCTTCCAAGTATTGAATAAAAAAACGGACTGTACTGTATTTAGATTAAGTACTTACAGTTTATGTAGGTATGAAATATTTAGAGCAAAGGCAAGGCCAACACCTGTGAATAATTGTGATCTTTGGAAGCGCATAAATTAACCTTATTATTACCCTGTAGTGTTCTGTGCAAAGTCAAAGCAGCGTCATATACCTGTACCACAGTATACATAAGTAACAGTATTATGTCTTTTAGAAAACGGCCGAAATGACTTCGAAATCTCAGTGTATATCACGCAACTGTCTTGAGTGAGTGACATTTACGCACGAACGTGGAAGGTTTATGTAACAACTGATTCATCATTATCATCATTTCAGCCGAAAGACGTCCACTGCTGGACATAGGCCTCCCCCAAGCACCGCCACTTCGACCGGTTCTTTGCTTTCCGCATCCAGCGGATTCCTGCAGCCTGGTTCAGGAGTGGCAACCATGTACCGGAAGACGTAGCATTGGAAGGTCTCCCACAAGATGGACCGATGACCTTGTGAAGGCCGCAGGAACAACTGATTACGTAAAAAAAAAATCCATGTTTAATTTTTTTTTTTTAATAATCTAAGTGAAGGAAAAAAAAATATTGTCGTCTTCCCAATTATGAAGCATAAACAACGGAGCTGCAGCATAGCAACTTCGTATTATGTAAGTATCCTTCATAGATAAAAACAAATAAGTAGAACAAATCTACCATTGATAAGTTGATGAGTAAAACGATTCGTCAAGTAATAGAAACAGAGCCAATTTTTTTTTCTCTCTTGCCGAGATAAGGAGTAGATCCTACTAATCTTATATATAGCCCAACTTTCCTATCCTATAACTATTATAAATTCGAAAGTGAGTTTGTTTGTTTGTTTCGCTTTTACGCTAAAACGGCTGAACGGAGCTGGATGAAATGTGACACAGTCAAAATCAAATAATTTATTTCAATTAGGCACATACAAGGCACTTCTGAACGTCAAAATTTACAAAAATAGAATAAATTCTAGTCGCTCCTTCCAAAATGTAGTTTTCGTATGGAGAAGAATGGGCAAGAAACTCCATCGTTACTCTTTTAAAATGTTTTACAATATTTTGTAAAACAATTTTAACGTGGGTAGACCATCGCGACAAAAGTAGTCTTTGTCCTAACCCAGGTCTTAGGACAAAGACTACTTTTGTCGCGATATTCCCATGGCATCGAGGCTTATGTGGGTGAAACCAAGGGGCGTAGCTAGTAATATAATACATGTGAAAGTTTATGTGATTGTTACTCAATCACGCAAAAACGGCTGAACGGATTTGGATGAAATTTGGCACACAGACAGTTTATTACTTGGAGTCAATTCTCGGCTACTGTAGGCGCGGGCTTGTTGCGGACGGTGAGCAATGGGTAGCTCGCCGTCCGATAAGGACCAGGCCCGGGTCGACGGCGCGTTGTGTTCCACGCGCGCTTCAAAGAGATGTCAGCAGAACTGACGGGGTTCGCTAGGGCTGATGCCTGCCGGGGCTGCGAAGAAGTTCGAAAGGGATATCGTGGCCCCCGGCAACATGGCAACTGAAGGAACACGGGTGGGTTTTAGTCAGTAAGAGCTTGACACGCCCTCCTGCTCAGTTTATTACTTAATTCAAACACATAGAATAGTTTGATCACGGTAGTAGGTTCCCGTGGGATATTATCTGACATCCAAACCCGTGCGAAAAAACTAGTACCTAAATATAAATAAATATCTTCTTGAACAGATCAAGCGTGAAATGAAACATCCCTTAGCAACGCCTTTCTAATTAATCTTATGATTTGTTTTTCCTTGTAATAATTCGTTTTCATTGGTAACTTACTCAATATTGGATGTAACTTTTATATTTATTGAGTTTATTGAGGCAATATTTACTTAAGATATTGCGATAGTATTACCGAGTTTTTGGAGTACCTAAATAGGGCAAGTCATGTTTGTTTGTGGGTGGCAAAAGAGGCTAAAAGAGTATGTCAAGTGGGGAAAGCCGGGGCATTGCGGGTAACCGGGGTAAGACGGACACCCCCTCTCACAAATGAACCATTAGAAGTGAACTAGAAGGTAATTTATAAGAAGGAGAAGCTCAGACACAGAAAACAGTTAATGAAAAGTAATGAAAGAAGAAATAGATGAAAAGAAATGAAGAACTAAGAAAAAATTATCTGAGAAGAACACGTGGAGTGGAATCTAGAGAGGGTTGCGTCACTTGCCGTGCATGTTACAGATCGGCCCGTTGCTCCTGTGCCGGCGATGAGGTTAATGATGACGAGTCCCTAAATATTTGCTCTCGGGCTTTGGGCTCGGTTTTAGACTTAAATGAGTCTTTTAAGACTGGGTTTGCATATTAATTCTAGCATATGACCATTTTGCCCCGGACACGGGGCAAAACAGACAGCTTCCCATTTTTTTCAAGTTCGATTATCTCCAAATACTAGTAGACTAAGACATTAACTTTATGTTAATTTTAGAGAACATTATCGGGACTAATAAAAAACCTGTTGTTTTTTTTCATTATATTTTTTTCTAAGGTTTCATACAAGATTTCCCTTAAGCCCGCATTGCCCTGGTTTTCCCTTAAGATGTATGAAAGTGGAGTTGTTAGTAATTCTTTGATTTTTCTTCTCTTGTATCGGAATATCTAGTCTGTATAATAGCTCATGTCGTGATAAAAGTAATATAAGTCTAATACCTACTTTTATCACGGCCATCAAGATTATACGCGAAAAATCAATATGCCTAGCTTTTTCCCAACTATATTGGGGTCGGCTTCCAGTCTAACCGGATGCAGCTGAATTCCAGTATTTTACATGGAGCGACTGCCTATCTGACCTCCACGACCCAGTAACTGGGTAATACGATACCCCTTGGTAAGACTGGTTGTCAGACTCTCGGGCTTCTGACGACCCGTAACGACTGTCAAAGATCCACGAATGACAGCCGGGACCAACGGCTTGACGTGCTTTCCGAGGCACGGAGGAGTCTCGGTATGTAGAAATGGTCACCCATCCACGGACCAAGCACGGCAAGCGTAGCTTAACCTGACAGATCGACCCGAGCGGCTGTTAGTACTTAGCCACGAGCTCCTCTGCAAAACTGCAATACCTACTCGACCTAAATGTTCGGGATTAAAATATTGGTCCTACGGAGATTTTTTTTTTAGTTTTATGGTCTGCATCACACTCCTTTAAAAACCAACCCCGGCAAGCGTAGCTTAACCGGATGAATCCACCCGTGCGATTATACGCCGAAGTTTAAAAAATCATCCTACGAAGTTTCAAACAGCGCAATAAAAGATAAGTAACGACCAGTTTTCTCCGTAACGAGCTTAAAAATAGCAATAAGAAAAAAAACAGACGTAAAATAAAATCCCGCTTTTCAACTTTTAATTAAAGAGATCCTGTCGAATGGTTCAATAAAAAGGAAAAACTCCTCAGTGTTTGATTGATGCTGGGACCACGGGACCCGGAAAATGATGTAGTGAAAAATATTTAAATTGAGTCAACTTTATCAATCTTATGAGTTATATATATCAATCGTACTGATTTATTGATTCCGTACATATTACTGATTTAGATACGTTAAAATATATGGGTAAGAGAACGATTTCAACTTTTGGTAAGGCAGAAAATCATGGTATATTATTATTGCAAGTCCAAGAAAAAGGTTTAGGTTCCAGTTCATCATGGTGTGTTGTGTTGAGATTTTTTAGCCTCCGGGTGTGATATTGGATTCGAAACCTCAATTCAAACTAGATATGGCTTCGGTTATTTGTGTAAGCATAAGACAAATTGTAACACGTGTAGAAAAAAATGTCGGCTTAGATTCTTATTTTTTGCCAAGAACCACTCAGCCGATGTGTGATGATACTTTTAGACTAGATAGAATTACGACTGGGTCTGTCAGTTAGAGTACCACTAAGGTACGCTGTACAAGTCACCATTTTATTCATACTACTTTAATTCACTGATTTATTTATTTACTTTTAGGAAAGCTTACAGTTTCAAATTAGTGAGTAAAACAAATTATTAAAAAACAAAAAATCCAACTGCATAAACTCATAACTGAAAAGAGAAAAACAAGCATTATAATCTATAGGATTTTGGTATTGCAGGCGGGGGACAAACAAAAGTTTCACCAAAATTTCAGGTTATTGGTTTAATTTGTTTTATTTCAATCTTTTTAGTTTTATTAATATATAAATATGTATATATATTTGAAATTGACTCATTAGTAACTTTTATTTGATACCAATAATGTTGTTTTTTTTAAACCTACCCCTCCCTTTTTCTTGTATTTGCAGATGCAATACATAAAACTCAAAAAAAACTCAAAAAAAACTCAAATCATTTATTTCAATTAAACCATTTACAGGCACTTTTGAATTGTCAAGGAATCGGTCAGTCAGAAATAGGTATGAAGCTAGTTGCCCATTCCAAAGCGTAGATACATACTCTCGAAAAACATTACCCTCCTTCTGTGGCAGTCGGGTAAAAAAACAGCAAACGTTAACAATTGCTATTAAAAAGCTCCTTATAAATATTTGTATCTTTAAGTACAAAGGTTGATTTTTCTCATAAATTGTCTTCTAAAGAGTATACAAGCTTTATTCAAAAACAAAATGACGCAGACCTTGAAACCTAAGAAAAAAGCAACCACAGGGAAAACAACAACATTGTTAAAGGGGGGAAATATCGTATTTCTTTCCGTACATCACAAAAGTGACACCGATCAAAGGTTATGTAATATAAAAGCAGACACTGACTTCGCCGAGTTCTTCCGCACATTAGGCAATCGATACTCGTTTCCGCACCATAGATTCTGGAGATACGTTGTTTATGAAAATGGTTAGTATCTAACATGAGGCGAGACTATCTCTTTTCTCTGCCAAAGTATATTCAAGGTCTCCACAAACTTTTATAATTGTGACTTGATAAAAAAAGTAATTGTTTGCATTAAGTGTAGGTTCTTACACTGTTTATACATGGATTTATAGACATAAATAAATGATTTATTTACTAAAACTTATTCATATAATAGATAATAAAGGCAGACAAAGAAATGGAGTCATAAGTTTATTTTATGAAAGTATCTCTAAATAATTTATGATAAATACAAAAAGTATCCCGCAAGGGAATATATGCGGACCGTTCCTTTTTCTAATTTTAACAGTTTTGTTGCAATATTTAACAGTTTTTTATTCCAGGTGGATTTCAAAGTAATGAAATAACAAACGGGATAAGCAAAAAGTTACAAGAACCAATAAGAAACCAATAACGGTTTCTACTTGTTTAGATGGCATACAATATTGTAAAGTGGAAGATCGAAAAATAAAAATAGATACAATTTCCTCCGATACGGAGCGAGTATCGAGACATGTTGGCAGTATACATCGGGCCTCAAGTGTTCACTGCGATGATTGGCACTTTACTATTGTTGTCGGAGTCGAGAGTCATATTCATGACATCTTTCGATATTTAAAGATGATATACATGAGGCTTCTTTTAGGCAAAAAATTTGATCCAATACTGATAGCTATATGAAAAAAGTACGAGGCAATAAACGTCTTGACGTGATAATGTTGAAAACTGTGGTTAACTGGCAAAATGAAGATCTACTTATACCTACCCCTGTATCTACCTACCCCTTCGGTAAAACCAGGCATAATTTTATATTATACTAGCTTCCGCCAGCGGTTTTGCCCGCGTGATATTTTTATCAATTATAGTCTCTGTTACTTATCTACTAATATTATAAAAAGGAAAGATTTGTATTTTTGTATGAAACGAATAAACTTAAAAACTACTGGCCTGATTTGAAAAATTCTTTCAGCAATAGATAGCTACATTATCAGCGAGTAATATAAGCTATATTTTATCCCCGTACTCTCACGGAAGCGAGGGGCTTGTGGCTAAGTAATAACAGCCGCACGGGTCGATCGATCAGGTTAAACTACGCTTGCCGCGGTTGGTCCGTGGATGGGTGACCATCTTTACATACCAAGACCCCTCCGTGACTCGGAAAGCACGTTAAGCCGTTGGTCCCGGGTGTCATTTGTAGATCTTTGACAGTCGTTACGGGTGGTTAGAAGCCCAAAAAGTCTGACAACCAGTCTTACCAAGGGGTATCGTGTTACCTAGTTACTAGGTTGTGGAGGTCAGATAGGCAGTCGCTCCATGTAAAATACTGGTATTCAGCTGCATCCGGTTAGACTGGAAGCTGACCCCAATTTAGTTGGGAAAAGGCTAGGCAGATGATAGTCTCTGTTACTTATCTATACTTCTTTACTAATATTATAAAGAGGAAAGATTTGTATTTTTGTATGAAACGAATAAACTTAAAAACTACTGGCCTGATATGAAAAATTCTTTCAGCAGTAGATAGGTACATTATCAGCGAGTAATATAGGCTATATTTTATCCCCGTACTCCCACGGAAGCGAGAACTACGTGGGTGAAACCACGTGACGTCCGCTAGTTGATAATATTATAGTATTCTACTGGTAAATAATTTTTTAAATCGGTCTAGTAGTTTTTGAGTTTATTAATTACAAACAAAAATACAAAAAAAACTCTTTATAATATTATTTTAGATTATTGTTATTTATCTTTCAATGAATAAGGTTATTTTTGGAAGCCATTAAAACAACAGGACTTTTATTTTCTTTTCATTTCTTCAAAGAAATAATAACAGTCGCAGGACAAAGCTTTCCATTACTTCTTCATGGAACTATGGAACTTTTCCACGACCACAAAACGGTTGGATAGGTCTTTAAAATGAGTCTCTAAAGTCGTTTAAAATGTTTCGCCTACACTGATACCACAGAATACAAAAATACAGAAGACTGATGTCTTGCGTGTAGTATGAACTTCTCTCGAAAAATATTATGTTACAACAACGTGTCTGAGCACTGAGTGACGAGTGACCTAATCCAATACCAGAGCACGTGTCTTATTACCTAGACAATGCTATTACAAATTAAATAAAAATAATAAGTAAGTTTATTTGCCGATGACAGGGCAATAAAGACATCTAACATAATTAGTTTCTTCGGTCATTATTTCAGTCTGAAATGATAAATTAATGAATGAAAAATCAGACGGCACCGTTTATTTATGTCAAAATGAGAAAGTCTAAAAATCTATTGATCCTCCTTCACTCTTGATTTCATCAAAAGTTTGTCTGCTTTTCACATTTAGTAACAACATTGCCTTTTGTAGCACGCCACATTTTTTTTAAAACTTTCTTTAGACAATACATAGTGTTTAATAAAACTACTCTATTTTTATGCTATCGGTAACTGTGGTAGGAAATTACCTTCTGCATTTATGTATTCTGTGGCATTACTTTCAAAGAAAAACAGCTTGTCTCCATGACATAAACAAAACATGTCGTTGTATCAAAAAAATTATGTTGTTTAACAAAATATGATTCTCACTCCCGTCTTGCTTTTGATTAATATGTGTTCTATGATCTAGAGATCGTTCAGAGGCTCATAATAATTATGTAAATATTATTGCTTGGAATTTATAGAGTCAATATTAATGAAAAATATACGGGCAGAGATGTTTTCCTTATAAACATTGATACAAGCTATCATCAACTGAATATTTTGATTCCTGTTTGGGAAATATTATAAAACTCGCAAAAGCAATAAGCAAAGTTTTAATAAATTCGATTCTAATTCTCATGACATCCTGTAAATATTTTGACGAAACGAAACAGAAGTTAATAAAACTCCTACCAAACTTGTAATAATCCTTATGATTGATATAATATTATCAAAAAAAAAGCAAACTTCGGAAGTTCTGGTAACCCGTCCAATACAATATGGTTGCAATAAATAACACGTACCCTCGCGTCGAGATCATTTTCAATATTACGGTATCGAAAAATTCTGAGATTTCAAACGACGTAACATAGCTGACTTCTTGCATGAGTTAGGACCTTTTAGAATTCTGGATGAGAAGGATAGGACTTATTGCCGAGTCTCCGGGTAAAACGATGGTCGTTTATAGGAAGATGTCTTGTATCCAGTTGGAGTAAAGAATAATGAGAACTTGGAATGTCTTGCCCTTCAGTATTTTAGGTCTCTTTTACGGCTTACAGTTGGTATTTTTATATCACGAAGCGACGCGTGCTTTACTTGTGGTAACCAAGTACAACGTTGTGTATGTGTGCGTTAAGAAGAGTAGCGTCAGCACATAATACACACGCACGCACTTACACACAAATTTCCGAATTCGCCATTGTCTCGGACGGTATCAAGAGCTTCTGCTCTTACACACACATTCACAGCGTGGTTGTACACTTGGAAATCACAAGTAAAGCTAGCGTCGCTTCGTGAATAAAAATACTGTATTAAAAATACGTATTATTGAAGCTAACTCAAAAATTATCCAAGCAAAGTTAATAAAATTTAAATGGTGGTCCCATATAAATTTTATTAACTTTGGATAGTTTTTGAGTTAGCTTCAATAACACGTATTTTTTCCCACTTAGTATGTGGATGATGATAAGTTCTTGTCACTGTTATTTACGTAGTGGTAGTAGAATTAGAATTTGTGTGAAGGTACCAGAACTGTTCTTATAGCGAATGTGAGTACAAGTACAAACCATTTCTGGTTTAATGGTACAAAACAAACTTGAACCTGTATCAAGACTATGCATAAAAATAAATAAACTAAAAAGTGTAAAATAAAAACAAAACTTTTTACAAAAAAAAACCACCGGCTTCAAAAAAAAAACACTATAAAGTGAAAAATAACTTTAATTTCGGAAGTCGGTGGCTAAAAACGAAAATTTAAAACAAAAGACGCCGACTTAACCAAATTTATTTTTCACTTTGTAGTGTTTTTTTTTTGTAAAAAAAATTTTCATACAATTTTTTTTTTTTTTTATGTGATAGATATGTGATAGACTTCTTAGCTAAGAAATTAATGATATCAAGCTATGAATAGGGTTTACCTACTTGTTTTAGGAATTTCATTTGTAGAGTACGTGCTCAATTTTCCCAAATTACCAAAGCAAATCCTACTACTACGTGATACGAATTAGTTCACAACGCAATTAGATATTCATATTATTATAACAAAACTCCTCCTAATTACGGCAAAATGGCAGCGCAGTTGGTGCTAGAAATCAATCAAACACGCTGCACGCTAAATGAGTGACGTTGAACGTTACCGCATTGTCAGGGAGGCGTTTATAGTGAGCGGTTACTGCGGTGACGGTGTGTGGAAGCCATGTTGATTAAGTGCTGAGCTTATGTGTGTGCGTATGTAGGAAGGCTACCAAATATTTTGGGAACGTGACGGAAAATGACTCAAGAATGTTCTGGAAAATTCCCATATAGAAAATGATGACGATTTCTATAAAAAAAAAAAACTATTAAAACATCGTTCACTTCCTTTAAGTACCTACATTTTATTAGAATAGAAATTACCTTTGTCTTGATGTCTACAGACATTGGTCCACACTTGCCCAAATCAGAGAGGAAGTGGCAAGGAGAAATTAAGGTGGAGTTTCTTGCCCATTCGTCTCCATACGAAAACTACCTTTTGGAAGGCGACTAGAATCAATTCTATTTTTTGTAAATATTGACGTTCAAAATTGCCTTTTATGTGCCTTATTGAAATAAATTATTTGACTTTGACTTTGACGACATAGGCTGAAAATATTAATACGTCTGTATTATGTAGTAATTAGGTCTCTCTCAGAATTCATGAGTGCTTCAGGTCACGGAAATCAGTCCTGAAAAAGAAGCGAGAGTAAGTCGGACACTTTTTCGCATTTCAGTGCTTCTGAACGTTAAGTTAAAACGAAATAATCTTAAAACAGAATGAACGTACTATATATTATCGACCTGTACATCTAACCGCAGAACTAACTACTAGTCAGCATTACACTTGTTCGACATGCAGATTAATACGTTGGCAGTAAACCTGGTTTCTAAATGGACACTTAAAAACTTTTGCGTTTCCTAATTACTGTGTGATGTTACTATGTTTAGGAACAACTTATCTCGTGCAACAAAAGTTGATAGTTAAAGTCTTAAATAATAAAATAGACGTGGATATATTTAGTAACCTGTTCCGCTTAGCTATTCCTAAAGAGCCATAAAAAACCGTGAAAGAATTCGACACGTGTTTTACCTCTCAACGAGGCATCCACAGAATGACGATTGATTTGTCGCGAACCCGAACACGGCGTGTTGCCACACCAAGCGCTGGACGCAGAGTGAACCATATCACCCGTCAAACCCACTTTTGTACTGCTCGGTCCGCTATCATCGCGATTAGGGGCGAACAATCGCAGTAGTCTTGTTTAAATTAAGCAGTTGCTTGTTTTGTTACCTACAAACGTAACGTAATGTAACAATTTGGTACCATTGAGATCAAGTTTATTTTAACTTGCCCCGCGTATCTATTTATCATTCTCATCATATCGGAATTGGTGTCTTCGATGATTTGACTGTTATTGTACAGATCCCTACATAGAAAGAAAGAAAGAAAGAAAGAAAAAACGTTTATTTGCGGTAAACATGACGCAAGAAAAAAATATTATATTACAAAAATGAGAAAAAGTTGGGGGAAACATGCGTCACATCCACGCAAATCGGCTATCGCTCAGCATTATGCTACGACCCTGTGCAAGACAGAGCCCCAGCGCTGGTTTTCAGCGATAGCCGGCGCCGACGTAATGACGTCGACCGGTGCAGCAAACAAATATAAATACGCTGTACCAGTACAGTGTATTTAATGAAAAATAATTTAGATGCAACTAAATACACAACGGATATATAACTGATGAATATAACTGATATACTAAATAGATATAAAAGATAAAAAATAAATAGACATACTTTATTCTATGTTACGAGAATATCATCCTCAAAAAACGTTTTACGTTTTATATAGTGGCAACATTTCGACGCGTCCTATTAAACCAAATTGTGATGTAAGAAACTACAAAATGGCCAATGATGCAATGAGTATTAGGTACTTAGTCTGTGATGTAATGTGTTTATTATTATGCATACGTGATGTGTCAGTGCTATATGCGTTTGTGAGTGACTGTGAAATGAGATGGACCCAATAAAAGACAAAACCCTGGAAAACTGGAGGGTGACCCGACATGCCAAACACTTTCCAAAGAGATATGCAGCCTCAAAAACAGGAAGGTGTGAAAAATGGAAGTCCGATTCACGAATGGAAACACAAGATAGAACAACACAGAATAAGTAAATAATATAATTATTGAAATTTAATTTGAAATTAGATTGTAAAAATGATTATAAAAACAAATATTAAACAAATAACATGGACAAGTAATGAGATCAAAAATATAATTCCATAAATAGGTTGTCAACATAGGATGAGAGTGGACAGGGGAGACGCTACCAGCAGTAACAGGGGACCGAAAACCATGCTGCAGCGCTGCTGGAGATCCAAAAACCAAATACTGCAGGCCATGACCCATAAGGTGAGCAAAGAAAGAAAGAAAAAAAAAAAAAAATTACTGAATGTGAGTTAAAAACTTATTGTTCAGAGAGTTGCACATGCAACAATAACTTCTTGAGTTGAAATTTAAAAGACTGTACTGTTTTTAGGCCTCGCATTGGTGGTGGAAGATCGTTCCAGCAGCGTGTGGCCGCAAACCTGAAACTACCTCTGAATGCTGCGGTTTTATGTCGCTGCATATTTAGTGGGCCAACCACAGAACGAAGACCATACTTGTAACGTGCCTGTCTCCAAGTGAGTTTTTCAAATAAATAGTGCGGCTTATGGGTCGTTACAATGCCAAACATTAAACTCGCCAAATGAAGCTTTCGCCTAGCAGCCATTTTGAGTAACTTGAGTTCGTTTATATATGGCGTTACATGATGCCTGCGAGGGACATGAACGCAGAAACGAACACAGGCATTCTGAATTCGCTGAATTAACCTATCTGTCCTGGCAAGCAGGCAGGGCCCGTAGACAGTGTCACAGTAGTTCAGCTTAGATAGGATCAGACTGTCAATCAGTTGTTTTCTGAGTGGTACGCTAAGATAGTTTCGTATATTATATAATACCTTAAGTCTATAAAAGCAATTTTTGAGTACTTTTTTTAAATGAGCCTCGAAACGCAGCTCTGGATCTAGGATTAGACCCAGGCTACATGCCTGTTCTACTCGCTCAATTTTCTCCCCTTTAATTAAAATCGCTGGTTTGGCAGACAGTATTGCAGCAACTTGTTTTCTTGTTCCCAGCACCATGAATTTGGACTTCAGTGGGTTCAGGACCAAAGAGTTTTGCTCAGACCAGGTCACCACTCTATGCAGGTCCTCATTCACCTTTTGCACTGCTAATGCTGTATCATCCCCTTTGCAAGATATGTACAGCTGGATATCATCAGCATACATGTGATACTTGCAATTTAGAAAGGATCCAGCAACATCAGCACTATAGAGGATGTACAGCAAAGGGCCCAGAATCGATCCCTGTGGGACTCCCCTAGACACCTGGAGCGGAGGGGAAGACACAGTTGATCCGTTTTCCTTGTGGATCTGCACATACTGCGACCTACCAGTTAGATAGCTATTAAACCAATCCACAGCGTCACAATCAAAGCCATAATATTTTAGCTTGGACAGCAGTAGATTGGTATTAATAGCGTCGAAAGCCCGAGAGAAATCCAACAGGACCAGGATCGACCCCTCCCCCCCATCACGCGCCTCCAGGATATTTCCCACCACATCCATCAGAGCCGTTGTAGTGCCTCTTCCCTTACGGAAACCCGATTGAAGCTCAGGGAGAATGTTATTAGCCTCCAAGTATTCAATTACCTGAAGATACACTACACGCTCCAGAATCTTTGATAGGCAGGGCAGTATACTAATTGGCCTGAGGTCTTTCAAGTTGGCTGGATCACTGATTTTAGGGATAGGGCGAACAATTGCTTGTCGCCAGAGGCCAGGGAAAGTGCGCGATTCTATTGACCTGTTGATGATATCAGTGATGACTCGCAGGGTGGTTGGCATTGTGAGTGTTAACATTTTCAAACTGATACCATCAACACCCTGAGCATTTGATTGTAGGCTCCTGACTATCTTTAGAATTGTCTCCTGGTTGGTCGCAGCGAGCGAGAACTTGGCTGGACTATGTTTGCGAGAACAGAAGTAGGACATTTGCGAGACGTTATCAACACAATTTCCTGGGACATCCAAAAAAGCCGCATTGATACTATCTGGATTGTCGAAATGACTTGGCAGTAGCCTTTCTTTATGGTCTGGAAGCACATCTGACTTCAGATTACGCCACAGTAGTTTGGGATCCTTACTTTGATCATTGATGTTTTTTGTGAAATATGCTGTCTTTTCCCTCACTAATGCGGCGGCGGCTTCATGCTTAAGATCCAGATAGTACTGCTTATGATGTGGTTCTCTAGTTTTACGGCTTCTGTCCCTAGCTTCATCTCGCAGCTTGAACATCAGACGAATTATGTCAGTGATCCAAGGCGTAGGCCGCCTATAGAAGGTCTTTTTCTTGATAGGAGCATGGAGATCAAAAAGCTGTAGCATGTATGAGCTAAAAGTATGTACCATGGCATCGACATCACTCATATCTCCTATAGTAGACCATGGTATCATGTTCAAATCACTATGGAAGTGATCCGGCATGATGTCTGAAAAGGAGCGAAACTCGACCACCCTAGGTTTAACCTTGGGCTTCTTAAAAATAGTTTGACATGTAATGAAAGAGTGGTGGCCGAGCTCACTGATATGGCTCACCTCAACATTTCGCGTTGCAGCATCAGTGCACACTATGTCGATGAGCGTACTGCTGTCACCCACAAAGTGTGTCGCTGATTGAACTATTTGAGCAAGGTTCAAGCAATTAAAAAAGTCCACAAGCTGCTTTGATTTTGAGCTGTTTGCATCCAACAGATTAACATTTAGGTCACCCAACAGTACAAGATTATCGTATGGGGCCAATGCACTAATACTGGCAGTTATGGCGTCAAGGAAAAGCTCCAAGTCTTGCCAAGGCGGGTGGTACGCAGTCCCAATAAGAACCTTTTTTTTATTTATGGTCAGGCCCAGCCAGAGCTGCTCCACATCAGGGTGTTCAGGATGAGTTCTCACACGCGCGTTAATGCCATTCTTTATATAAAAAGCAACTCCTCCGCCACGCCCACCACGGGTAGTCACTGGTCGCGGAACGTGTCTAAATTTATAACCAGGTACACTAGGAGCGCGGTCCTCTTCCCCCTTGCGCAACCATGTCTCATTGATAGCCATGATGTCCACAGAGTGGTTGCCCATGGCAATCAAGAACTCATCCTGATTTGTCCCTAGAGAGCCCGCATTTAGTAGACCAAACTTAATATATTTACTGGGAGCCATCAGTGCTAATAGCTGTAGGTATTAGATATGGAAGTATGATGCATGAATGAATGTATGAAGGTGTTGTGTTTAGGTTCAGTTGGGCACTAGAGTATGTAATTATGATTGAGAAATTTTCTATGATAAAGAATACTTCTTGTTCATAACTATGACTCATAATTATGACATTAATTAGACTAGGTGTAAATAGACTTTGTGCATAATTAGGATTAAATAGATTAGGTGTAAATAGACTTTGTGCATAATTAGGATTAAATAGATTAGGTATAAAAAGACTTTGTGCATAATTAGGATTAAATAGATTAGGTATAAATAGAATTTGTATATATAATATAAGTAAATATAGTATGAGAGTAAAATAGTATAACGTGGGTACATAAGTTCCACATACATCCAGTCCATGGCCGAACACACTATGAAAATGGTTGTGACGCACATTTCCCCAAGCATAAAAAATAAAACTATTCACATATAAACAGACACAATAATAACTAAGCAGTGTTATTTGCAGTACCGAAGACACGGGATAAGTCCTCCTCAGTGCGGATCCTCTGCGCCTTGTCTCCTGGCATCTTCCTGGCAAGGATGCGGCCCTGCTTGGTCCACACAAACTTCCAGTCAAGGAGACTGGCTGCATCCCGCGCCTTACGAAACAACAGACGGTTGGCTTTCGTCAGCCGCTCGTTGAGGAAGAACCGCTGCGCTGGAGCGGGCATATCGAGGTCGGCAGTGGTCGCTCCACGTCGCACTCGCGCGCTTGCCAGAAGCTGGTCGCGCAGGTCCCGACGGGCAAGGCGTACGACGATCGGCCGCGGACGAGATTCAGTCGGTCCTGCTGAGCTTGTCGCGTTGAGCTGCCTTCCACCAACACGTTCCGCACTGACGATATCGCGATCGTCAAGGTTGAGCCCCAGCTTGTGGCCAATGACCTTAATTATATGTGCTGGATTTTCCGCCTTTCCCTCCGGCAAATTAGTCACCTCTATGTCGTTAGCAAGAAGATCCTGGTCCCTGTCATTAATATCTCTCCTCAGTTCCTCCACAATCTTGTCCACGTTTGCGGAGTTCGTGGGGCCCGAAGTAGCTCGTTGCTCCAGCGCGTCCACCCTGGCCTCCAAACCGTCGATGCGTGTGCTGCAGTTATGTAAGGTGGTTTTGAGGTCCGCCATTTCAACCTCCATCTCCTTCCTAAACACCTGGATCTCTGCACGCACCATCCTCAGCTCTTCCATGATCACCCTCACATCATCATCATTATATTATAAAACAAAAGCCCCCCGCCGCGTCTGTCTGTCTGTGTGAACGCGCTAATCTTTGGAACCTGTCAGATTTGAATAAATATTTTTGATAGCCTAGTTCTTAGGAATGTTATAGCCTATTTAAAATCACACTACGACCCTTAGGAGCCGAGTATAAAGAAAAAAAATTAAGAAAGAACTAAGCGAAAATAAAGTAATAGCGCGAGTGGGCGATGCGCAGTGACACGATGGGTTGGTTGCCGAAATTTCACGCGGACGAAATCGCGGGCAGAAGTTAATAATTTATAATTTTAAATACAAATATTCAGGATGAAAGTAGCCTATGTCCTTCTCCGGATCCTAGGCTACCTATCTGTCAATAAAAAGGCTAAGCGTCGGTGACGCAGCACAGCACAGATTTTTCAGGGTAGGGCAGGTGAGGCAGACATAGACCGCAAGCGCATTCTGCGACGCAGCAACACAGACACGTTCGCATCCTAGCTAGTACAAACAATCTGTCATTGAAACATCAGTGGTAAAAAACAAGTGACGACATGCACGCATCGCGCAGAAATCTGTGCCGGCTCTACAACGAGACGCAGAGCAGGACAGACATATATCTGCGTCCCACCATGCGCCACAGCGTACGCAACTATCAGTACGTTCATGCATTACAAAATCTGCTCTGCTCTGTGCTGCGTGGACCTACGTCACCTACAGCTCAGCATACGCTTAGCCTCATGATCGGTTCAGTGATTTAGGCGTAAAAAGGAAACAGACGGACAGAGTTACTTTCGTATCGGTATGGATTAATAGCGGGCTTTAAACAATACAGTAAAGATGCTGAAATAAAATCCAGAATGTAGCATCTTACCTTTCTCCATACCGTTTCTCTCTAAGGTTATTTTCATCAATAATTAATGAGCTATCTCATCGTGAGCTATCTAATCAAACCGATATATCTAAATACCGTCGCAGTTCCAGAGCGGCCTATATTAAGTAACATTGGCCATAACTCGTTGACCGTGGGAGCCGTATTATAATCAATACCAAGGACTGACCAAGCTATATTTATAAGGGACGCATCGATTGCTGCAAAATAATTGATTGTTTGTGGGGTGTTTTGCATTGATTAAACTATTAGATGACTGACAGTGTGGGGGTTTAAATTGGTCCTTATTTTCGATAGATTCTTTTCTTTTAGATTTTGTGAACGTTGTGAACCATTTTCTATTTTACTAAGTACCTGGTACTTGTTGATAGGCCTACACTGTCCTCCCATACCTTTAACACTGTAATTTGAAAATATTGTAGAAACAATTTATTTTGAAAAGAGTAACCGTGGAGTTTCTTGCCGGCTCTTCTCCATAGGAAGCGACCAATTGGAACCGTACACCTAGCTTCTGACGTTTCATAAGTGCCCTTGTAGGTTTATGTGAAATAAAATATTTTGATTTGATTTGATTTGAGAAAAAATAAACACAGTGAAAATTGCGACAAGGAAAAAAAATTGTTCTCGAATCTCAGCGGAGACCAGCCTTTGGAGCTGGAGATATTAAAGTGTATAAGTGTGTGCGCAGACACAGGGGCACTCTCTCTTCCCTCACTGTCTTAGTCGTACGAGACGGTCATCTGACTCGACCGGAGAAAGGTCAGGCGCAGGATCAACGGCATAACGTGTTTTCCGAAGCACGGGGGTATCACACCGCCAACTTCCAAACTCCGGGCTCCAAACTAAGAAATTTCTAATGGAAAAATCCAATAACACTTTTCCCGACTCGGGAATCGAACCCAGGACCCCATGCTCGGCTTTAGCGCTTGCGACTACGAGACCAATGGGACAGGCAAAAATGTAGCATCCAAAGAGCTGGCGCCAGGAGTACTTACTGAATTTCGTGGGATTTTTAAATTTATTCTTGATCTTTAACTTTGATTTTTTATTTAGTATTTGTTTCAATCCCAATGTTTGAGAGTAGATAAAGTAGTGTATTAAACTGCACATAACTAGGTATTAAAACATTCGTGTGATACTATTAAAAACCTCGCCTACGGCTCGGTTTTTAAACACACACTCATGTTTTAATACCCCTTATTATGCAACAGTTTCATAAACTACTAATTTTCAATTATTGTAAAACTGGCAATCTATCAAGCCACAGACCGTAGTTAATGGAGATCCGCTATTATTTGCAAAATAATTAATGAGAAAGAGTCACGCAAGATTCTCAACATTGAGGGACTGAGAAGGAAGAGGAAAAAAAAAAAAATTACAAAAAATACAACCGACTTCCAAACTACAAAGTGAAAAATAACTTTGATTTCAGAAGTCGGTGTCAAGAAACTAAAATACTGATCCAGTTATTTTTCACTTTGTAGTTTGGAAGTCGGTTGTATTTTTTGTAAAAAAGTTTTTTTTTTGCAACAATTACATGACTCCAGGAAATTATGACTTTTTCTAAAAAGTATCCGTTTATTTTTTATAATGCCAATAACATGGCTTTTGTAAAATATTACCTGTGATGACAAATGATACGTAATATACGATAGTACAACTGTACATAGGAATGTGATGTCGCGTAGTATGCCTGAAGCGGACTGTACTAATCCAATTGTACACTTCTTAAGGTTTCAAGACAATGTTGGATGATCATTCAACACGTATTTACGTTTTATTAGTACAGTAAGACTGTAAAAATATCTACGTTCCTGTACACATCGCATTACCTGCATACCAAATTCTTCAACATCTTTAATATAGTTAATTGATTCAGGCGTGACCTTGTGGAAATCCATTATAAAATACAATCGACGTGAATATATTTAGTAACCTGTTCCGCTTAACTATTTCTAAAGAGCCATAAAAAACCCAGTGTGCAGTGGTGGCCCAGTGTGAGCAGTGGTGGCCCAGTGGTAACGGCCGCGACCTACGAGTTGTAGGTCGTAGGTTCGAACCCAGACAGGCGCTTTACTTTGTGTAAATTATTTCATCACCACTGCTCTCAAAACGGTGAAGGAAAACATCGTGAGGAAACCGGCATGTCCTAGAACCGAAAATTCGAAGACATGTGACATCTACCAACCCGCATTGGGCCTGCGTGGTGGATTACGGCCCACTCCCTCTCACAGAGAGGAGGCCTGTGTCCTAGCAGTGGGAACATTTATAGGCTGATGATGATGATAAAAAACCCTGAAAGAAATCGACACGTGTTTCACTTCTCAACGAGGCATCCTCAGGATGACGATTGACTTGTCGCGAACCCGAACACAGCGTGTTGCCACACCAAGCGTGGAGTGCGGAGCGCGCTTGGTGTGGCAACACGCCGTGTTCGAGTTTGTGTATTAAATTCTTCAATGTCAAATCTTTAGATGTCTGTATATACGTAGCAACCAAGAAATGGTATCATTACAAAAGAGAACCAGTCGGAATTGTGTTACATAGACTCTTCGCCCCTGAAATGAACATGTAAATAGCATAGTAAGGAATCAGCACTACCTACTACTGCTTCTGCTACCCCAATACAGTGAATTCCCAGACGTATTGCTTTAATCCAATTTCTCTCCAATTGTTAAGCAAATGCACAGTTCAACCGAAATCAGGTTTTAATTAACTGAAGGCTTCTCGCCGAATGCAATTTATTTAGTACTAAGATTTAGTGAATTGGATCATCCGAACTGACAGTATTTCACAAATGAAGAGAATTGAGAAATACTGTCAGTTTGGCTTGATCAAGTTCTGTAATTGTAAATCAATGAGATTGATTTTGGCTTCGAAGTTTAGATTGGAGTGGTATCTTTTTAGATAAGACTGTCTTTTAGTGTTTTTCGTTTTGTGTTGTTGTTTTCTTTTCTTCAGTCTGTTGATGTATTAACCTCGTGTGCCTAATGTTTGTCTGTACAATCGAAACTTTGCGGTCAGCTCCTAAACTAACTAACTCCTAAACTAAGATGGATATTTTGCCTTTGCTGGAAACGAAATCGAAAAAAATATCGAATACCGTTCGTACTTGATATTCTTTGGGTAGTAATAGATTTTTTTTTTTGTGAAAACTTCTTTAGGCGCGTTGGTCATTTTCGAGATGGGAAAAAACAATTGAACTCGCGACACCGTCACCGACATCTCATTTTTGTAAACGGGATTGTGCTCATTATTTATATTACGTTACGGATCAATGTTCTATGCAATTATTTTTACTTTAAAGGTTTTGGAAGTATTTTTTAAATTGTTCAAGTTTTCACTTCTGTCGGTACTCCCGGAGTGCCACTGTTTTTTTTAATTTTCCCGGGTTGCAAATAAAAGTACAAGTCAAATACCAATTCTAATTATCATTAATTAACTAACGTATTAACTTATGTTCGTTTGTATTTAGCTTAAGGTACAATTCCGTAGCCGACCGCAGGTGGCAACTGCAGGCGACGTGTCGCCGCGACACGACTAGTTTCTATGTATTCTTAAGTCGCGTTTTCACTAGGGGACATTTGTTCCGCGACTCTGTCGCTCGACACGAAATTCACGTGTCCCGCGCGATTTCGCCCGACGTCTCTTGGGACATTTAAGGATCGCGCAACTTGTCGCTGATCGATGCTCTGCGAGCGTCGACACGTGCGACCTTCGAGTCCCTCGACAGTCGCCAGACAGGCTTTGAGTAGTGAGAACGTGTGTCGCTTTGTGTTCTGAAAATGGCAGTAGTGTGGTCCAACGAGAATACATCGAGCTACATACTGATCATGACTGGCCAATGTGAACAAGTCATATGTCGCGGGACATAGTCCCATAACTTTAACACTTTTGAATTACAGACAGTATATAGTGACATGTTGCTGCTTTTGTATGTTCACAACACAAATTCTATTATAAGTCTAAACGTGAAGATTTGTAATTGGCTTTCTGTCGACTATTGTTTTCTTTTTGTTGTTTTTTTTAGCTGTAAGTCTTTCATGCTGTAATAAATAAATAAATAACTTTTGCAGAGACAACTACGTGAATCATCATCATCATCATCAGCCTATAATGTTCCCACTGCTGGGACACAGGCCTCCTCTCTGTGAGAGGGAGTAGGCCGTAATCTACCACGCGGGCCCAGTGCGGGTTGGTAGATGTCACATGTCTTCGAATTTTCGGTTCTAGGACATGCCGGTTTCCTCACGATGTTTTCCTTCACCGTTTTAAGAGCAGTGGTGATGAAATAATTTACACAAAGTAAAGCGCCTGTCTGGGTTCGAACCTACGACCTACAACTCGTAAGTCGCGGCCGTTACAACTGGGCCACCACTGCTCTCACTGGGCCACCACTGCTCTCGACGTGAATGTCGAGCGATAATTATCTGCGACATGTTACCTAGTAAAAACGCGGCTTTATGTATTTCTATGAAAGCGACGCGACGTGTCGCTAGCTAGAAGGTTTTTTATAGAAATTCATAAAAACCAGTCGTGTCGCGACGACTCGTCGCCTGCAGTTGCCGCCTGCGGTCGGGTACGGAAAGGTACTTTAATGATTTATTTGTAACATGCAAAGCAAACTATTGCAAACTTTGAACCTCATTAGACTTCAGTTAAAGTCGTGCAAACTTTAACTTCGATGTTTTCCTCTCATTTTTCATAGAGATAACTTTCTCCGTAAAATGAGTTTGTTGCACAGTCAGGAAAAATAATTGTTAATCAAATTAACTACCTAATCATTTTTTATTTTTTTATTTGTCCTTATATTAAAATCACAACTGTCATTCTTTGACATTTGTATAAAATTATAAAAGTAATTGTATCTTTAATAAAAACTATGTATGTAATAATACAGTAATCAAAATTTATTACTAGTAATACAACACGAATTCTGAACAATAAAATATATCAAAAGTTAGAAATGATAGTTCCTACATAGAGATACCTATTTTCAGACTGAAAGTCGGAAACCGAAGTTGCCAAGTGTCGGCCAACCGGGCAACGCTTGACATCTGGTTGGCGGATATATTTCCTGGCAGACGACTTATTTGTGAGACAGCGGTTGGTTTAGTTATTTCGTTGCGTTTCAGAATATTGCGTTCCTGACGATCGTTTTTCAACGTTGTATTTTTTGTGGGTTTTGCTCAAGAATAAATAACGTTGTACCTTTTTTGAGTTTTGCTCGAGAATAAATCAATTAATTTGCTGTTAAACATTTTGATTGCTAGCCGTTTTGATTGGATACCAAAATATCAACAACCAAACGGATCACTTTACATAATTGTAAGATACTAGTTTCCGCCAACGGCTTCGCCCTCTGATAGTTTTATAATTATTGTACATATTACTTTGTGATAATATAGCATACTACTGGTGAAAGAATTTTTAAAATCGGTCCAGTAGTTTTTGAGTTTATTAATTACAAACAAAAATACAAAAACTTATAACAAAAAAAAAAAAAAATACAAAAATCCCTCCGTATCAAAACGTCCTAAAAGCAAATCGTCCTATTAGCAAAACGACACATAATGAAAACGACACTTTAGTAAAATGTCCTATTAGCAAGTCGTCCTATGAGCAAATGGTCCTAAAAACAAAAGAATGGAAATGGTAGAGTCATACCACACATAAATATGTATGATTTAATTTTTCAATTTTTAGTTGTGATACCTACCCCACACAAATTCGAATATCACTATCTGCTATGTAAATAACAGTGACAGAAACTTATCACAACATACTAAGTGGGAAAAAATACGTATTATTGAAACTAAATCAAAAGCTACCCAAGCAAAGATAATAAAATTTATATGGGACCACCTCTGAAGTATGAAAAAAAGAATCATCAAAATCAATTAATTATGTGCGGAGTAATCGCGTAACAAACATACATAAAAAAACATACATTTGAATTGAAAATCTTTTCTCTTAAGTTTTGCCCGCGGCTTCGCCTGCATAGAGGTCGGAAATTATGCACGGGAACGTATGATAATTTTCAACTGAATTTATCCGAGATTAAAACAGTTTACATTCCCATTTATAATATTAAGAATGGACTTGATGACAGCTGATCAAATGGAATACGCATCTGGAGTTCGAGGAACAGATCAAAACTTACACTGTTGTCCAGCATTACTAAAATGATATACATCAAAAACCAACTATATTATTTTAACTATTTTTAATGTGAAGACTATGTGGGTCATTGTTTTTTTTTGTTTTGTTTTTGAGTTCAGTCATCGTCTGGCAGTTTGAGTGATTTATATGGTCTACCAAAATGTCATTCCTATGGTATTGTTCGTCGAATCGTTGAGTTCCTTAATCGTTAAGTTCTGAGTTTGAGCTGCACGAAATGCGTGCTGCTGGACTGGTCCACTCGATCTGCGTGGTTCTTTCATCAAAATACCATTTCAAACTCCAATCTACATGGTCTTCTCATGATCTGACCAAGATTATGTCTGGATTTTAAAAGAGTGACTTTGAGCTTTGAGTTTGTTTCGGCCTTTCTTCTAAAAGTAGTCAGATAGGAAACACCGACCTCATCTAGCTTTTAAAATATGATAGCGTGTAAATGTGTTTGTACAAACCTACTTACAGAAATAAAATCATTTATCTTTATTATATGTCGGAGACGGGTATGTGACTTTCGTTATTATCAGCGATATTTTAACTACTGTGGGCGTAGTGTGGGTAGTGTTGGTTAGTGCGCAATAGAAAAACAGTTTGCAGTTCAGATCACATTATAATTTACTATCAAATGAATCACACTAGATAAATTATACACACACTGGGTGCGACGGCGTTTATTAAAATCACCAATTAACAAAATGATCACAAATTACAACTAACACAATAACTGCAGTTCCGCGACGTCTTAACTCCAATGCGACCAACGGCCCTTCTCGCCTTGGCCTTAAAACATCACGACTCTGTAGAAGCGCACCTTTTTTGGTGTAGGTAGTTCATTCTTGATGTCGCCAGCGGCGCGCTTGCGATTCGTTTCGTGTCCGTACTAATGACTGGATCCGACATTTATATAATTAAAATCCGCTAAACCAAAATTAAAAATACAGTAAATATGTTCTCTCCTTTTTCAACCAACCTATCTAAAATTTATATCCGCGAGTAACTAAACCTCTGGCCGTGCAATAAACCTCGGGTCAGCCCTAATCCCATCGTTATTCCGACATTATCCAGCTGCCATCACACCGACATCAGCCGGTCAATGAAACAACAATGATAATTTTAGTATCAGCTGTGAAGGTTATGAGTTATGAGAAATCTTAACGAGGTGAATTTATGTAGGTACGTTTTTAGGGTTCCGTAGTCAACAAGGAACCCTTATAGTTCCGCCATGACACACCAAAATACACACTCACCCACACAGACCGACTTACTCATTCTCGTCCACACTCCACAACTCATTTAAGTGTAATCGATCAATTTCTCTATTTAAAAATACTGTATATAAATACTATTCTGTAAGATTTAACAAAATTGTTAATGTTGGCTAAATTTTTTCCAGAGAGGTTTGGCGCTGTATGCCGAGATACAGGTTTTTCACCTAGTTCGGCTGCAGATACTCCTATGTTTTATTATTTTCATTATAGCCTACAAATTTATTTCTACGCAATATGGTTGTTATGTAGTGTTAATATTTTTTTTTGGTGTCAATAAATAAATTATTAATTATTAAAATTATTATGTCCGTCTGTCTGTGGGGCGTCTGTGAGAGGGGCTTGTGGCTAAGTAATAACAGCTGCACGGGTCGATCGATCAGGTTAAGCTACGCTTGCCGCGGTTGGTCCGTGGATGGGTGACCAATTGACCATCCTTACATACCAAGTCCCCTCCGTGCCTCGGAAAGCACATTAAGCCGTTGGTCCCGGCTGTCATTTGTAGATCTTTGACAGTCGTTACGGGTAGTTAGAAGCCCAAAAGTCTGACAACCAGTCTTACCAAGGGGTATCGTGTTACCTAGTCACTAGGTTGTGGAGGTCTGATAGGCAGTCGCTCCATGTAAAATACTGGTATTCAGCTGCATCCGGTTAGACCGGAAGCCGACCCCAACATAGTTGGGAAAAGGCTAGGTAGATGATGATGTCCGTCTGTCTGTCTTTATGTCTGTCCGTGGTTTAGCTCAGAGACTGAAAGTACTAGAAAGCTGTAATTTTGCATGAGTTTACAATTGCCGACAAAGTGGTAACATAAAATCATATAGGTATTTTTTTTTTTTCGTCTATTCCACGGTGTGTAGTGTCGTTGGAAAGGTCGTTTAAAAATAATGTGAGTTTGTAAAAACATTTTTAGATTCAGTGATCCGTTCGCGAAATATTATGCTTTAAAATGCAAAACATGTTTTTGTCACAAATGTTAAGTTTGTTCTTGGGAAAAATTTATCCCATTTACGAAACCCTTTATTGTGCGTGGAACACGCATTTGGCCGGTTTTATTTTGTAGGGGCTAGATATTGAGGGGCTCGTGGCTAAATAAAAACAGCCGCATGGGTCGATCAAAGGTTAAGCTATACTTGCCTCGGAAAGCACGTTAAAGGACATCGCTCATTATAACAGCACCGCTCCAGCGCAGTAACGCCCCGGCACTGCCTTGAAAAATGTAGTCGTCAACGCGCCGTAACATCCATCAAGTTTTTTTTTTAATTTTTTCAAAAATATTTT
The DNA here is from genome assembly GCA_963680765.1 of Agrochola lychnidis. Lineage (NCBI taxonomy): Eukaryota > Metazoa > Arthropoda > Insecta > Lepidoptera > Noctuidae > Agrochola > Agrochola lychnidis. Next base: position 5,492,782 of record OY796868.1, on the reverse strand, counting down.
TTTCTAAATCCCCTCGTTTTTATAAAATAACACTTGTGTTTAGAAAAAACTGTTTAAAAAAAAATCTCCTCCGTTTTTTTTGCATATTTGACAAATTTGAATAAAAATATTAGTTAATCCAATAAAATAACTCATAAGCTTTTAGAAATAATAAACAGAATCCAAATCGACCCAATTACATCGGAGATAAGGAAATGCTACTCAAAACATAAAAAATTGAATAACATGAAAAATATTAAAGATAGACTGGGGTTTCAAAGTTCTTTTTCGAAAAAAATTCATGAATATTCAGAAAAATTCGGGTGGGCACATGCCGATGGGCGACATTGTATACTAGTCGCGCGGTAAACTTTGTTTGCGCGATGTAGGATTTTGCATGACGTAACAGCCACATGCGACATGCCGCCACAGTACTAACCATGTTCTGCCTAATGATCCTGGCTGACAATAATTTTCTGAGGTACAAATTCTATTCCAGTTTTGAATTTATGTGGTATCCGGACACTGTTAAAGAGGTCCTAAATGTTATTACCATTGTTAGAAAGTGAGAAGTATTTACCCTAGCGAGGGACAGTTCAGTCTCTTACAAATATTAATAGTAAGCATTATGAGAAGGTTATTCTTTCTGAAACCCAAATCACCGTAGCTTGAACCCGGTTTTCCATGCCGATACATTAATATTTTTAAATGTAAGTAAGTAATGTGTAAGTACCTACAATATACAGAATGTTATCAAATTCATATTATTCGTTTAAATTCCAATGCTTGAATTCGGAATAAAAATTTAGGATTAAACGAAAATAATAATAACTTTTTTCTACTCGAAACACATAAATCTTCTAAAGTTGTTATTTATCGGACTTGCTGGCGCCAGCCTCTTTTTACTAAGCGACCTCTTGGGACGAACCCGATAGATATAATTTTAGGACTAGGACAGCAGTCGTTTATAGGAGTTTTTAGGACATAGGTATTTCTTTTACTAAGTGCTGAGTCGTCGAAACTTAAAAAAAAAATCAAATGTGTATGTGCGTATAAAAATACTACCCGAAAACCATTAATAAAATAAAATATAATTGCGAGATTCAAAAAGGTTTATCCTTTTTGAATCTCGCAATTACACTGTTTGATTGTTATACATATTATTATGCCGCCAAAGGATATTTATTATAATATTAAGGAATTTCTGACAGAACCATTTATATTGACATAGATTTTTTAAAATTATTTTTAATTACTAATGACATTTATAATTTATTAATGTTTGCTAAATTCAAGGTACATTAATGATATTGACTTGACTACCAAAATTATTAACAATCATAATTATTAATATTTGCATGCCATAATATTTGGCAAACATGTCTCAATCTGTACTTTTTAATATCCTGCTTGCTTGTTTGAGCAAATAAATATACTTATCTTATCTTATTTTTTGAGTGTTTGTTACCCTAATGAAACTTTTGTCCTGAAATTCTTATAGGTACCCTATGTCTTGTTCATTCCAATATTATTATGATGATGACGACTTACGAGTTTTCCAAAAAGTACCTAAATATTGACTTCAAGAAAATATGGAACGAATGTGAGAAACGAAATATCTTTACGCGCGCCAGTTGAACTGAAAGTGGTAATCCTGCAAAGCGAATATATAAAAAAAAAAACTTTAATACTTTAAATGGAATTTGCATGTTCAAAAATATATTTTATCTACTCTCATAGCGTAATATTCGAATTATGAACTTCAAAACGAGTTTATATTGACATACTTTATAAACAAAATACCGAAATGTAAAAATAGAATCATATTATAACACTTTTTCTCTAACAAAATAATACTATAAAACAATTTTTTTTCTATTACGATATAGCACTAATCCAAGAAGTTAATTATCACCAAAGAGTTTCCATCAACTTTTGGCGGGGGACAGCAGCACCCGCTGTAGCGCATGTGCGGTGATGTGCTGGTGCAGGCGACATTCATTTGTTTTGTAGTACTTACTGAATCTCGTGGGATTTTTAAATTTATTCTTGATCTTTAACTTTGATTTTTTATTTAGTATTTGTTTCAATCCCAATGTTTGAGAGTAGATAAAGTAGTGTATGAAACTGCACATAACTAGGTATTAAAACATTCGTGTGATACTATTATAAACCTCGCCTTTTAATACCCCTCATTATGCAACAGTTTCATAAACTACTATTTCATGCAGTCACATGTATAAACATGCATACGAGTATTCAATTTCAGAAAGCGTTTTTGGGATGGGACTTCAGAGCAAAATCGAAAACATACAATGTCTACAGTATTTCTATTTTCTTAATGCCCGTCGGGTATCATCGCATTTCCGAACACAAACGAATGCTAATTTCCATATCCATCAATTATTAGATTTATCGTGTATAATAATTTGAATTCAGAACCAACTTTATTGTTGTTTTGTTTTGATTTCCGTGTGAACTATATAGAGCTGTAAAACTATTTTTCTATCTATCATGCCTGCGACGTTCCTCCCATTAAAAAAAAAAAAAATTATATTAAGTAAAAAAAAAAAAAATGTTTATTTGCACCTTCAAGTAATATAAAACATGGTTTACAGTGAAAATAGGCCTTAAGGTAAGTAAGGTTAAAAGAGTATTAACAACTCTATATTGCGTCAGGGATGCTCTATGTAGTGCGTCAGGGATGTTCGCGGATGTGCACACTGACGATTATTTCGCGATCATGCGCAAAAAAGTGGCATCATACGCAAATTGAGGGGAAGCAGCAATAGCATTCTGAAGGTGTTTGCAGAAAGGCTAGAAGGGCCTACAATGGATAGATTTATCAAACTGCATGTCAGACATGGGACTTGATGAATCTTCCTCCTCTTATCTTGGCTGTATTTTTATTGTGTATTTGTGTTTTTATTTTTGTACTCATGTGTGTTTAAGTGTTACTACTAACATAGTTTTTAAGTTTGTACTGATTACTAACACGCTATGGGCCGTCGACGCCTGAAAATAAACGATTTTTATTTTTTTATTATATACTTCCAAGTCGATTGAGAGAGTCCGGTCTGCACCAAGTGCAAAGGGCAACTGATAGAAATCCGACAACTGACGAAACACGAAGTTTGCCGAGAGACATTAAGAAAATAGAAATACAGTACACAGTATTATCCATATTTTCATACTAATATTATAAATGTGAAACTCTGTCTGTCTGTTACCTTTTCACGCCTTAACTGAACGTATTTCGCTGTTTCGCACAGATGTAGACCATGATCTAGGTTAGGACGTAGGATACTTTTATCTCGGTAGTACATTCTCTTGGGAGTTCCCGACCTACACGCTGGCGAAGCCGCGGGCAAAATCTAGTTAGAAATAAACAAGTGGTGAGCTCGTGTATCAGAGCTCAATTTCGGAGTAAACTAAAATGCGATCAATTTTGCGAAATAAAAATACCGTGTATCATCCGAAGGAGAATTGATGGCTCTTTGCACATCAATTTTCACAACTTTTATTAATTTTTTTCCCAATAAAATGTACTTCAATATTTCAGTACACTTAACGAACACAGACCTTTCCGTGGGAATAGGAGTCTTATTGACCTCGCACAGATCTTTTATTTTTTGTTTTGTGATTTTTTTTTGTTTAATTTTTTTTTTAACCTATTGCATAGCTTTTATCGCGGGCTTTGAGCGCGGCGACCGAATCAAGAAATTTCGTAACGAAAAAAACCTAACACCCTGCACTCCGCCTACCATGCAATGACGGTTCCCATGACAACGTGATGTTGTCATGGGAAACGTGATGTTGTCATGGGAACGTAATTTTTGTTTTATGTCATCACGTCATCATCCCAAGTGTAGCGTTGACAAATAGGGAGTATGGAGGTTACAAATGCTATGCAATAGCTTTACCGCGGCAGTCCCCGAGTGCCACACGTTTTTTTACTGTTTGTATTTCCTGTTCGTGTTCCAAATATAACATTTTTCTTTCTTTCCTATGTCTGGCGATGACCTTTCGTTTTACAAAAGTGATGGAAGTGATTTGCACAAACCCTATTTGTAACACCCAAATGCATCGATGGGTACATTTCTAATCGACATACAACCTATACCTACATTCTGTCTGATCTAACATCAAAACCAAGCCTCGTTTGATATTATCCAAAATCCTGTGATTATTGGCATTTATACAATTCGAATTACCAGAACGTATGTGATTGGTTGTTTACATTTAGTAAATAGAATATTATGTGTGCACACAGATATATGAATTACACTTCAAAGGACAGATCGTTAACGTATTAATGATTTGATACATCTAAAAAACTTTTTACAAAAAAAAAACAACCGACCTCCAAAAAAAACACTACAAAGTGAAAAATAACTTTAATTTCGGAAGTCGGTGTCTTGGGTTTTGTATTTTCGTTTTTTGCTACCAACTTCCGAAATTAAAGTTATTTTTCACTTTATAGTGTTTTTTTTTGGAGGTCGGTTGTTTTTTTTATGTAAAAAGTTTTTATTTTTCACTTTTTAGTTGTCAAGTGGTACCTACCCCAAACACATTCGAATACCACTACCTGCTACCAGTGACAGAAACTTATCATATCATCTACATACTAGGTGGGAAAAAAATACGTATTTTGTAGCTAACTCAAAAACTATCTAAGCAAAGTTAATAAAATTTATATGGGACTAATTCGAGAGCACACCCTTACAAACAAAAAAAGAATTTTCAAAATCGGTCCACAATTGACGGAGAAATCGGTGGATATACATAAAAAAAAAACAAACATACGCGACGAACATATAACCTCCTCCTTTTTGGAAGTCGGTTAAAAATACACAAAAATCAATCTTAATATTTCATGTAATAAAAACAAAATTTGGGGCCGAAACGCTCGGGTCTTGGAGCCTGAGTTTGCGTCTCCTTTTTGTGGATATTTCTCGCCGACTGGTCGACACTTCGCATGACTTTCGGGAGGTCGGGCTCTTTCTTTGGCCAAATAATTATTAGCATTGCCATTTAATGTGGCATGCTACTAGTCTTCTGGATGACAATGATGTGGAGGAGTACTTCAACGCCTTAGTGGACACGAAGGCATTTTGTTTTTGTATAAATGTATGGTTAGTTGGTTAATTATTTAATTTAGTATCTTTAGTATTATGAAAACAGTTGAATGAGCAATACATTTAAAAAAATATGTAAAATGTGCTCTAATATATTTTTTTTTTCAATTTAGATTTATTTTTATTTATCGTTAGTTTAATTATATACAAAATAAAAATAGATATTATATATTAACTTAACTAGAACTATTTACAATATTCTCTAATAAATAGAATAATTTTATTACGGGCATTCCAAGGCACTTAGTTGATGCTCACTCAGTAGTTCATTATGTTAATGTAGCAGCCTATCTACCAGGAAAACATATGATAACAAGAGGTAAGCAATGTAACTATATTATGAATGTATGTGATGTCAGAACCAATTCCTACGGCCACAAAGTACACAGCTTATTTTTAAATAATGAAAATGTGTTCGGTTTTTCGAGAGTCATAGCTACTTTAAGTTTAGTTGTTTTAAACAAGATAATGGTGTCGATCCGCTGGATGCGGAAAGCACAGAATCGGTCGAAGTGGCGGTGCTTGGGGGAGGCCTATGTTCAGCAGTGGACGTCTTTCGGCTGAAATGATGATGATGAATGATGTCGATTCCCTTGTTCACAAACTAAACTTAATTTAAGTTCAGTGCATCTTTTTCTTTCTATTTCATTAAGAAAAGGACAGAAGATAAATTTTAGTTTAGTTCTTTCAATATATCAGCGCTTGATATAAATTGACGTAATTTTAGTAGGCAAGTTTTTAATCGCTTTTAAACTTGTATGGAGTAGTGACAGGCGCTGATTAATTTGACAGAACTAAACTAAAATTTATCTGCTGTCCTTTTCTTAATGAAATAGAAAGAAAAAGATGCACTGAACTTAAATTTAGTTTAGTTTGTGAATAAGGGAATCGGCACCATGCTTCCATTCGTAAGTGTATTTCCCTTATTTTTTTCATACTCTATTCTTAAAAAAGATTGTATAGAGGCGAATTTAATACCTTAAGCTTGTCATTACAAGCTGATAAGTTGATAATGTATTTCAATAAAATAATTATTTGTTTAGATGCCATGAATTAAGTAAGGAAAAGTACAAACCTCTCTCAAGTTTGGAAATCTATTTTTCAGACTGCCAAAGGGTAGCTGGGATAAGATTATTTAATACCTACCAAACTTTAGTAGGCACTTTTAGAAGTATATTTGCTTTTATCGAAAACTATTGGTCCTCCGAGTCCATTTTATGATCGGACGTTCAAGAGCAAGAATTTATCAAGTACCAGGACAACATAAAAGGATAAGCGTGTTCAGTTCGACAAGGTCTCTGATATCATATTACATACGTGCGTATCTACTGAAAGTTTTTTCTGTTGAAAAATTAGTATAATTCTAACTTTAATATTCTAAATGCGAAAGTGAGTTTGTTTGTTTGTTACGCTTTCATGCTACAACGGCTGAACGGATTTAGATGAAATTTAGCACATGGGTAGACCATGATTTGAGTTAGGATATAGAATACTTTTTATCCCGGTAGTTCGTTTTCATGGGATAATTTCCAACCTCCACACGGGCGAAACCGCGGGCAAGAGCTCGGTCGCCCAACTTTAGAGCAAGCTACCTTAGAATAATGACATGGAACTAGTAAGTACGTACTATCATGGAAGCATGGAATTAGTATGTACTATCATGGCAGCATGGAATTAATATGAACTATCATATACTGCTAAACGAGCATTCTCTATTTTCACCCGAGCAGAGCTCGGTCGACCAGGTACTTAATCCTAAACGGTCAAAAACATTACGCAAATCGTGATATTGTGCAATATAATTGATAATTTAGGTCTTTCCGCCTAAGTCATGGTAACACGATAAAAAGAGGACAAAGCCGAACCAACCTTATAATAACATGTTAGAAATTCGTGCCCGATATAAATTGTATTCCCCGTAAAAAAAGGAACAAAACTTTCAAATATGTAATGGATGGTCACCCAGCCATGAGCCCCTCTAGATACAAGAATAACTATGCATATTTAATACATCTAAACAGCTTATAAAGTCTTGTCTTGCTGTTGTTGTTGTCTTCTCTAGTTTACAAGTTTTTGTGCAGTTTGTACAAACCAGTTCACAGTGTATTATTGTACATACAAACATCGAAACTTGAAACAAATATAGATACAGTCTGGACTAAGTCGAGCCAGCTTGATCAAGCTAATTTTAAATCGGATCGATCGGATCAAACCTATTCCATCGGACCACTTTCTATATAAGTTGGCAGGGACATTGACGCGCAACCGGTTATCATGGGTTCAGTAGATGATTCGCGACACCCTGCGTTAAAAATTTTCCTGTTCCATACATTTTGACCGCGTAGGTATTGCACTTTTCTATGAAACAGCAGATTTTATTTTAATAACCGACGGAAAATTTCTACTATTTCTACATACATACATACATAAACTCACGCCTTCTTCCCATGAGTGTAGGCAGAAACTACAGAACGCCACCTGTTACGATCCTTACATACTCCTTTTGCGTCGTTTACGTTCATACATCTGGTCATACACGCACGCCGGTTGCGAGTACTACGCACCTGGCCTTTCTGAAGAACATCACCAATACGTGCGCCAAAAGACGAGGTACGCGCCGAGGGTGCAGTTATTAGAATCGCACCGGAACGTTAATTTCAAGGCGTTCGTCGTGCGTATACTGAACTTTTATCTGCCCCTCGTCACGCAAGAAGACTTTTGACCACAGGATGTGGTGTTCCGTCGCTTCCGCGGACAAGTTCCACAAGACGGCACTAAGTCAAGCTAGTGCATAGTGAAGTGCGACTAACATAGTCTAAGCCTTATTTATTAACACAAGCTTTGTTTATATTAGAATATGTATGTTTAGGTTAAGGTATCTTTCTATGGGCCTGTGTAGCCTGCAATAAATGGTATTATTATTATTAATAAGGTCAGTATAAGTCCTCCTAGGGCGTCCCCACCCGGCCTTTCCCTTCACATCAGCTTCTACTATTTCTAATTTGTCTAAAATCATGTGCTGAATTCATGGTTACAGTTTGTGTGTCGATGTCCCTGCCACCCTGTATACTCTACGAATATAACTTTTAATCGCCTCTGTGGTCCAGTGATTAGACCACCTGTCTCAAACACAGAAGTCTTGAATTCAATTCCCAGTGAAAGCAAATTTTTCTGCTCAGTTTGGTTGGTGGTAGGGCTTGTTCTAAATCCGCCTGGCTAGCTACCACCATCTTATCTAAGTCTGTCGCCATGACAACAATGTTAATAGCATTGTTGTGTTTCGGCAGTTAGAGGTAAGATAGCCAGTTTCTCTATGGTTGAGGGTTCAGGGTGAAGCTTGCTTCCACCTTCGGCCTGATCATCACTTACCATCAGGTGAGATGCAGGCAAAGAGCATCCCCGTTGTGGATAAAAAAAAACAGTGTCACTCCAAGTGCCGACAGAAGTAAAAACTTGAAAAAAAATCGGCACCGCGGACATCAACACTGGTGTCGTCATAGTGTCGCGAAATCAATGGTTTAGTCCCATCTCAAAAATGCCCAACGCGCCTGAAGAAGTTTTCACTTTCACAAAAAAAAAAAGGGTCACCCCGGGAGTGCCGACAGACGTGAAAACTTCAACAAAGTAAAAATACTTCCATAGAACATTGTTCCGTAACGTAATATAAATAAAGAGCACAATCGCGTTTACAAAAATGATGTGTCGGTAACGGTGTCACGAGTTCAATAGTTTTTTCCCATCTCAAAAATGCGAGTAAAGAAGTTCTCACTTAAAGAAAAAAGTGTAAGAGAAATCATAGTTTAAACAAACAAGTCACAAATAACGGATCACGTTCAGTAAGTTCTACGAGTAGTAAACAGGCAGTCAATATTAAACTAAGAACAATGAATAGGACTAGGAGACATTTACGGAAGATATTGCGTCATAAAAATAGTCGCCCCTGATCAGCTGCAACAAACAGGATTTTTATTAGCAATCGTTACTAGCAAGGGGACGTAGGGCTGTCCTTAAAGAGAAAAATAAAGTCAAAGCCAAAATTTAAATCCCTTATTTCAATAAGGCACTTTTGAACGTCAAAATTTATAAGTAATATAGACAAAAAACAATAAAAACTCCAAGTAAAGTAAATTGTAGAAATAATTCGTCCCACAATTTAAAGAAAATACCGTACTTAAATTCATCATTGTTTCATGTAGGCAATTCAGTTATGATAACAACGGTTTTAGGTTTTATTTATAAGTTTCTTATTCCCAAGCTCTGTTTTCTTTATTCACAATTATTGTTACGCTGTTTGAATATTCGTCGGTCACAAAATACGATCTCAATAAGTGCGTTTGCCCACCGCAGCCGTCACTGGGACGTCACAAAGAAACTATATTATTCGAACCATACCAGACGTTATAGTCACGACGATCGTTTGCCATCTCGACCGAACTCGGTGGTTCAGTATGATAAGTAAGAGAAAACAAAAGCCGGTAAAACGGCGCCGGTACGACGGCAGTGTGTGGATAAGATTATACGTGTTTTGTATTACCGGCACATCGGTCTGTAACAGTCTCTGGCCGAGTTCTAGCGGTCGCGCGGTTGGGTGACAGACGTGCGGTGGACACGCGGCAGTAAATGTATGTGTCGCTAGTCCGTGACGTCATGGTTTCGGTTGCGGTGGACATACACCCTTACGGTAAGAGCTAGTGAACTCCCTCTAAAACCCAATGCTTTAATTTTCATCTAACAATACAGTTATTAAATTCAGAATTCAGAGACATTATTCACATGCAATAAAATCATAAAAATCTCTTGAAGAAAATTAAACTTGACATCAATATCATGACTTCGAAAGTTCGAATCTAACAGTTTTGTTGACAAAGAAAACTTTAGAAATAAATTAATTAAACTTAGAAGACAATTCAAGCCCATTAACTCCGAGTACCAGGAACATAAGAGTCACGAGTATACTACGGAAACATTTATATCTAATATCACAAAGCAAACGGTCGACAACAGCTGCGAGCTTATGCTTGAGTTTCTCACAATAAATTTCATGCGAGGAATTATATGCAAAGGTTTTGACAGTCTGAACTTTGTATGCAGTATTCTGCGAAGGGGATTTCTTATGGTGATAGCTGCATAGTACTGGTCAACATCACAAAATAATGATGTGGGAGGGACGGTAAAAGATAAAGAGAATGGAATTGTAGGAGTAAGTATCCAATAGTGCTGCCATTACGAAGCTAGCACAATCCATAAAACATTCGTTCAAAGGATTATATTTTGTTCTGCCACAGTTGGGCAAAACTGAAATCGAAATGATTTTAATTCTTCCGAATAAAATGCTAACTTTTTGCAAATCATGTTTGATGACCCTATTCTTTAGCTGAAAGATGACGACGTTGCGAAAAATAGGGAGAATGACATTTGTTACAGGGTCTCTCTTACAAACTGTACTAAAAAACATTTTACGAAAAATTGTAGAAGGCGTTGTGGATTCAGCAGCATAAATTATAGAGCCAATCTTTTTTGTCATTTTATTATACAAGATGTGGCGTAAATAATGGATAACCCTGAATCTCGAAATCGGATAATCATCTATCATTTACCCCACTTATATCGCTGATCGGATGACCAAATTATTGATATTTTTGATATTTTAAATAAAAGTCGTACTTACTCTCACAAAATCAGCTACCATTTCTACAATTGGTGATTTTTTCTCGTTTGTTTTTTTATGTCACTCCTGAATATTTGTATTATCAGATCGGTATAAACATTTTTTGATACATTCTAAAATAAAATTTAAAAAAATACTTATTCTCAAATTTTAACATTTTTTCTAAGGAATTATGGAACTTTGGGCCCCTGTATCGAAAAAAAAAGTACTACACTGCGGTGGCATAAGTGGGGTAAATGATAGATAAAAATCTGGCCGATCGACAGTTTCAGGGTTATCCATTATTTACGCCACACCCTGTATAGACAAGCAGACCGCCCCACCTGAATTCAACTGATGTGAAGTGGTCACTGCCACTTATGAACATGGGGGCTTGTGGCTAAGTAATAACAGCCACACGGGTCGATCGTTCAGGTTAAGCTACGCTTGCCGCGGTTGGTTCTTGGATAGGTGACCATCTTTACACACCAAAACCCATCCGTGCCTTGGAAAGCATGTTAAGCCATTGGTCCCGGCTGTCATTCGGGGATCTTTGACAGTCGTTACGGGTCGTCAGAAGCCCGAAAGTCTGACAACCAGTCTTACCCATTTACTGGGTTGCGTAGGTCAGATAGGCAGTCGCTCTAAGTAAAATACTGGTATTCAGCTGAATCCGGTTAGACTGAAAGCCGACCTTAATATCTGACTTGGCTTCATATGCCGTCGAGAAATATCTCTCAGGCATGCCGGTTTCCTCACGATGTTTTCCTTCACCATTTTTGAAGCAAGTGAGAATTTTACAAAACGGACATGAATCCGAAAAGTCAGAGGTGTGTGCCTTGGATTCGAACTCGAGACTTGGCAGTTCGACGGTCACACCACTAGGCTATCACTGCTATAAAAGACAAAGTTAAAATGTCTCACGTGTTCGTAATTACTCTCGCAGCCCTCAAATAGGAACACAGTGACGCTATGTAAAGGCAGAAATACATTGGACGTGACAAGCTGACTAAATAGTATGTTCAGTTGGTTATATATGCAGTTAGAAGTTTTCCTTAGTAGAAGTGAGCAAGCATGAATATTATGTAACCAACTGTAAACATCAGGTAGTAAGGGAGAATGCATTATATTTTGCTAATTGCTGTTCTACAACATAATTAGTAGGAAGATATTTACTAATGCCTACCCAAATTAACAAAAATAAAATAAAAATGAAATGTAACCATACGCGGCTGCCATTTTTGCAGCGCAGGCAGAACTGATTACAAAGAATTAAACATTTCGGCACGAATTATTTGTTTATTTATAGTCTATTTATTTGTGAGAATATTGTTACAGAGATGTTACATGGTTTTTATAGTTCATAATATTCTGTCGTTTCCGGCGTACAAATACATTGTCAGAGATTTGGCTAGTTTATTAGATTACAAATCAATTTTTATTGAATTGAATAAATTAGGTAACATTCAAATTGCAAATTAGTCAAGTAAATTTGTTATGGAAATGTCAAAAAAAATTAAGTCAAAGATAATATAATAATTATTTCCTAATTAATATTTATATAAATTTTTCATTCTCAAATGTTTAACATGTGAGATTGTATGGCATCCTTGTTCCATAACGTACACTTAATGCAAAGTACAGATTATCAATACAAATATTCGTCAAAATGCACGTAAGTCGCGATCGAGCTGGTTCAGCTCGGCAGACAGTTATGAGTATTTTTGATATCGCGCTGGTTGAGTAGTTGAGCTGGATCGACAGACAAGAGGTACGGATTTGCTTACAATTATTATCTTCTGTACTCTCTGTTTAGAGGAAACCGGGCCTTTCCTCGCGGTCACGATCTACATGTTCAAGCGACACGCTTCTTGCGATAGCAACTGCGGAAAAAACAAATGAAAGAAGTTTTTTGGTGCATGCAAATAGTCACCACGACGCGACTTGCGGAGCGACAAACTGAAACAGTGTTGCTTGACGCAAGTCGCGTCGGAAGTCACATCGCTCCAGTGCCCTAATTGCGTAATAAACACAATCTGTTTCGATTTGAAACAGATTGCTAATCCATTGCTTCATATGTTGGGAAAAAAAATCTGCTCAACAACGTAAATGACGCAATGAATCTTGTTGAACTGTCAATGAAACAAGTTAGGCGTAATTGTTTACGAAAATAAGTTACGCAATTAGGGTACTGGCCGTGAACACGCCTTAGTACAAGCGTTAGTTTCAGAAACTCAGATAGTAGTTCAGAGTATGTAAATTTGTATAATTTGCAATATAAATTGCGTTTTTTAATGTACATAAGACACAGCCAAAACACATGGTAGGTTAGGTACTAAGGAGCTCCTCGTTTGTCGAAAAAATGGCGTCGGTTTCATATCACGTAGGACTAATATTGTCTAATATTAACCTCCATTTCATCTTCTATGTGAGGTCAAGAGAATAATTTAATAAATGACGACTATTACCTTTATTAAATCAAGAAGAGATCTTGTTATTCTCAGATAAAAAATCCTATGTAATAAAAACCCACGTTTCACAAAACAAGGTACCATCATTGGGGTTACCACTTCTACGAAATATCCGTAAAAGGTTCTCATATGTAATGCACTTGTCAAGCAAGGATAGTGTTTCTGGGGAAAAGGGGATGACCACAGAGTAATGACAAATGGAGTGCACCACTACCTGAACAGACCTGAAATAAATTGGTACAAGCAGTAATTTGGCCACGTGAAACCAATATTGAGCAGTTAATTATACGAATGAATAGTGTCGGAAAATGCAAATAATACAAGCATGCAATAGACAATCTAGACGGCAGCCGCTAATCTAAATTGCATCGTTTATGCAAAAAAAAAAAAAAACAATGCCACTCCGGGAGTGCCGACAGAAGTGAAAACGAACAAGATCGCCTTGGTGGAAGAAAAATACTTGTATAGAACATAGTCCGTAACCTTATCTAAATAGAGAGCACAATCGATTTATAAAAATATAAAATAAATCTTCCAAAACCTTGATCTTGAACATTGATCTGTAACTTAATATAAATAAAGAGCACAATCGCGTTTACAAAAATGAGGTGTCGGTAACGGTGTCGCGAGTTCAACTGTTTTTTCCCGTCTCAAAAATGCCCAACGCGCCTAAAGAAGTTTTCACTTCAAAAGATTTAACGCCACAGGGCAAAAGTTACGAGGAAAGCGAAACAAAAAAAACCGGCCAAGTGCGTGTCGGACCACGCACAATGAAGGGTTCCGTAGTTGGGATGAATTAATCCCAAAAACAAACTTAACTCTGTAGTTGAAAAATATGTTCTCCCGTACGGAATGTATGGGAAAACATGTTTTTGCAACTGCAAAGTTAAGTTGGTCAATTATTACTCGTTAACTTGTAAAGCCTACTTAGCTGTGATAGTTTTCCTTTTAATTTCGTTATATAAACTAATGTTGTAATTTTTTTCACACACCTAAAACCAACCATTTAGCCGGCAGGGGGGGGGACACTTGACTCTAACAAAAATTAGTACTTTAAAGCTTAATATTTCGCAAACGGATCCCTGAATCCAAAAATGGTTTACACAAACTCACAATGTTTTTAAAGGACCTTTCCAATGATACCCCTCACCATGGGTTAAAAAAAGAAAAAAAATAACATCACCACTTTACGTGTATGAGAGGTACCCTAAAAAAAAATGTTTTTCATAATTTTATTTTACCACTTTGTCGGCGTAATTAAAATATATACTTATGCCAAATTACAGTTTTCTAGTACTAAGGGTCTCGGAGCTAGACCGCGGACAGACAGACAGACAGACGGACATGACGAAACTATAAGGGTTCCTTGTTTACTACGGAACCCTAAAAAGTCTGTTCGAGAAAATAGTGTACAATCTTTTCTTGAAGAGACTTATTTGTTTCACTGCTCTACAAGGCGGGTGCCTGTAAGCTATCCATTTACTCTTTACTCTGAGGTTGTGCGAAGTGGTAATCCTGATGGACATCGAGCTTATGTCTGGGGCATATGTAGGAAGATGTGAGCATTACGTAGAACTAGGATCGTTCTGCGAAATGGATGAACTGTGTTGGTGGATAAATAAATACAGATTAATAGATTTTTTTGACAGTTATTACTTATTTTTTTTGTGTGAGAAAGATTGATTTATTGAAATACATTATGTGAAATTGAATTTATTGTTTTTACCCGACTACGGCGAAGCAAAAACGAGGGTATGTGTGTATGCATGTATGTATGTTCATCTGTTACCTCATAACTTCTAAACTACCGATCAAAATTTGACAAATGAGGTACCATTGGAAGCGTATTGATTGTCCGCTGTTTATAGCGCCCTCTAGAGGACATAGTCATAAACTAAAAAAAATGTACACCTACAAAATTATAATGGCATGCGACCACCACGGCTTTACCTTTACCATTTTTGTACCTATGTCTTGATTTCTGTCTGAAATATTTTCTTGTTTCATACTTTTTAGAGCGAGATTTTTTAGTAGTCGGGTTTTAATTTGAATAAATATTATGTTATAGGTATTAAGTAGTAGAAGTTTTAGAAGCATGCCAACTAGGCTTATTTCAAGAAAATTACAATAATAAAGATAGAAGTGATATTTGATTCGTAATTTGGAAAGTAACTGAAACTTTTCAAGCATATCTATAGGTAGTAATAAATTTTCAATAGAAAGGTCTGGTTTATATCTAACAGTATCAAAGATACCTACATGAAATGCTAAATGAAATTAGTTCCAAAACTTGAGTTATTTAATGCCTTCAATGTTTCCGAGTAAGAAACTTGAAACTGAGTCGTTATTAGGTGTACACGCAGCAATTACTGTCCGCGTGATTTATTATCACTGAAGAGTTTTCATTATTACTTACTTTGTCTTACAAAATCCAAGGACGTTGTTTATTTTGTAAATTCTTGTATATAAAATTTTTATTTCAAGTTTAGTATGTTTTCATATTAAAAATTCTTACTTAGAAAGTATTTTTGAAGTAAAAACTTCTTTAGGCGCGTTGGGCATTTTTCAGATGGGAAAATACAATTGAATTCGCAACACTGTTACCGAGACATCATTTATAAACGCGATTGTACTCTTTATTTATATTATGTTATGGATCAATGTTCTATGGAAGTATTTTTACTTTAAAGGAAGTTTTTTTTATTAAACACGATTGTGCTCTTTATTTAGATAAGGTTACGGACCAGTGTTCTGTACAAGTATTTTTCTTCCACCAAGGCGATCTTGTTCAAGTTTTCACTTCTGTTGGCACTCCCGGAGTGCCACTGTTTTTATTTACTAAAGAAACCCTGTATGTACTTACCTAACGCCCGGTTTAGAAAATCAACACAGAAATTAAAGTTTGACCGAGATCTCTGTTCCATGCCTTAAGAATGCGCGGCGAGGCGGGCAGCGTTGACGAATGAGCAGCGGAACGGCGTGAGCGTTGACGAATGAGCGGCCTGCACTGCCCCCCATCTCACCGCGCACGTACACACGGCTACACATCAAGCTATACATTTCCAGTTTATGCTGATCTCGCATTGTTAAGGATTTCCGTATAATGCGAGGTCAGCCTATACTGGAAAATATAGCTTGATGTGTAGCCGTGTGTACCTAAAGCGCGGAACAGCCGTTTCGATCAAACTATAGCTAACAAATTGTCAAACGCGCGTAACCTCAGTGATTGGTTAAAGGATTTATTAACAGTCAATGATTATGGCATCACTTGACTTGCGTTTACTTTTGAAGCGTCGATAATTTTCGTTCTATATCATGCAGGAACAGGGCGTATGTGAGTTAACGAACTCTACTTAGTATTCTTTCAAGGGTAAGCTAGTAAGGGCAAATTTCACCAATGAAACTGAACACGATCAGTCGATCAGCACATCTAAATCGCGGTCAAGAGCTGTCAGTGTGGCACTGACAAGGTCAAAGTCAAATAATTTTTTTCAAATAGGCCCGTATAGGTCACTTTTGAACGTCAAAATTTACAAAAAAATAGAATTGATTCTAGTCGCCCCTTCCAAAAGTTCGTTTTCATATGGAGAAGAATGGGCAAGAAACTCAACCGTTACTCTTAAAATGTTTTACAATATTTTGTATAGGTACCTACATCAGTTAAATAATTGTATATGAAGACGATGCACCTAGAATAAAATTACTATACCACAATAGGTAAAAATAATTAAAAATTAAGCAACGGCAGGTAAATTAATTATGTGATAGATACATGTTGTTCACAAATTTACAAACATAATATTGTAAAAGTAGACGATTTTCCTTAAATTTTTCAGTTAATAAGTCAGTGTGTGAGGAATTAATCACATAATATAAAATCAATGTCATATGACAAAAAATTATAAATTATACAATTAAATTAGCAACCAATTAGATTTTGTCTGGATTTTGACAGCTCTTGAACGCGGCTTACCCCGCGTCCTATATGAAAGCGATTGTCCCTCGAATACACGATCATTCGAACTTTTTCAGTGAACTTGACACAGAGGGCGCCTTTTTAAGTTATTTCATAATCAATATTATCATAGGTATCTCAATATTTTTGTAAGTATCTTTTACAGAAAAAGACTTGTTTCACTGTAATTTATTTTGACGTTCAAAATACAGATATTCCATTTATTCTGCAGAAAATTTTCACAAAGATAACATAGAATACATTTCGATATTTTTCTAGCTTTTTCATCGGTTTTATTTGCTTAATTAAATCATGTGAAACAAAAAAAAGCAACATATTTTTCCAGTAAGTAGAAATAATATTATGTTATTTGTTGAACGCGGGTTTCTATATGTTATCTATAAATATAAACACGTATTTTTGTCAAATTATTATGTTGTATAAAATATTATTAGAATACCATGAAAAGCTTATCGGAGATTGCGTTAAACATGTATTTCTTTATGATAAAACGGTGATTGAAAGAAGAATCATTTGTTCGTTTCGAAGGAAACCTTATAAATTATTTCATCTAAAATCATAAAATCAAATAACGTGGTCTATTTTAACCCCGTATAACACTTGTCAGAGTACACATTAATACAACCTGTGCTGCCCTCTCGTGGCATGAATAAATTACAATTTTAATATCCACGACGTGATTACAAAATATCCTGGCTTTAGTCATAAGACCCAATTAGTAGAATAATCCCATACATATTTAGTACACACGAGAATAATAAAAAGAGCAGCCTGTACATACATTCCATGTACAGGTGTCCTTTTGAAGAGTACAGGAATTAAATTAATGAGTTCTATAGAATTTTCCCAATAATACGGTTTCCGGTAATGGAACAATTGTGTGAATTTCATATTAATATTGTATTTTAATCCAATATTGGAAATTATAGAGGTTCGGATTTGAAATTAATACGGTTTTCCTGAAATGTGAATAAATTTCAATTTGGGTGACATTAATTAATTCTGTAGGTATGTTAATTCCGTGTGCTTCGGATTTAATCTCGTTGTGGTATTAATTCGTTATTAAAATGGATTACTATATTATAACGGTTTAGTCCCATCTCGGCACCTTCCCATCACGGCACCCATGAATTTATGAATCATGCATATTTATATATATATTATTATTTTCGACGAAAAATTGTTATTTAAAAGAAGATATAGTGACAAAAATTGAAAAGGGTATGCTGAGATGGTTTGGGCATATAGAGAGGATGAATGAAAGGCGACTAACAAAATCTATTTACAAGGCTGATGTGAAGGGAAAGGCCGGTCGGGGACGCCCTAGGAGGACATATACTGACCTTATTGGTGATGTTCTTCAGAAAGGCCAGGTGCGTAGTACTCGCAACCGGCGTGCGTGTATAACCAGATGTATGTACGTAGACGAGGCAAAAGGAGTATGTAAGGATCATAGCAGGTGGCGTTCTGTAGTTTCTGCCAACCCCCCATGAGAAGAAGGCGTGCGTTTATGTATGTATGTATTTTCGTTGATACTGTGTTTCCATTTTTCGTTGTGTACCTAACAATGGTTTAAGACAGGATGTTGAGATGGGACTTTTTGGTGGGCATGATAAATAAATTCCTGGGTGCTGAGATGGGAAGGTGCCAAGATGGGACTTAACCATTATAACAGCCGCATGGGTCGATTAAAGGTTAAGCTGCGCTTGCCGATATTGGTCCGTGATGGGTGACCATTCATTACATAAGAAAGACCCCCTCCGTGCCTCGGAAAGCATGTTAAGCCTTTGGTCCCGGCTGTCATTCGTAGATCTTTGACAGTCGTTACGGGTCGTCAGAAGCACAAAAGTCAACCAGTCTTACCAAGGGGTATCGTGTTACCCAGCAACTGGATTGTGGAGGTCAGATAGGTAGTCGCTCCGTGTAAAATAGTGGTATTCAGCTGCGTCCGGTAAGACTAGAAGCTGACCCCAACATCGTTGGGAAAAGGCTAGGCAGATGATGCTAATTATGGCTCACTATATTAATCAACATAAACGTTGACCACTCTTCACCTGAAACGACTTACCTATCTGTCCTTAACCCACGTAAAATTATCTTGACGGGATTTTATCACGCACTGGATTTTCAACTCTCGGCACTAAGCCGAGCGTTGAGAATCCAGTGCACGAAAAAAAAATCGCCGCGGGAAAAAATCGCCCGGGCTTATCGATTTCATATTTATCAATAAAGCAAGAGGGCAATATAATACCACTGAAATGTTATAACTTCTATGAATGTATTTGTTCGATTTTAACTAAAGGGTTAAAATCGAACAAGAATAGAAGAAGGTGGAAGATGGAAGGTGGTGGTTGACCACCATATTTTACGGCTCAAAAATAAAAAATTGCGTTCCAAGTAGATATTCTATTGCTTTACAAAAGCTATTTAAAGACTTATCAATCACTCAATATATTTTTTTTCTAGTAATAATACTTGTAAACCTATAAACCTACGACTATTTAGAATTGTTGTCCGATTGTTAAATCGTTATGACTGTTAAAGGGTTAAAGGACTAATCAATCTATACATCATCCTTTTCCTGATCTGATCCCAATTTCATCATCATCATCAGCCTATAATGTTCCCACTGCTAGGACAGACCTCCTCTCTGTGAGAGGGAGCGGGCCGTAATCCACCACGCGGGCCCAGTGCGGGTTGGTAGATGTCGCATGTCTTCGAATTTTCGGTTCTAGGACATGCCGGTTTCCTCACGATGTTTTTCTTCACCGTTTTGAGAGCAGATTCCAATTCATTTGTGGTTATATATACTTCTCTATAAGTCGTCATCTAAATAGTCACACTCTTTCTAACCATATTATCTCTCTCTCTTTATTTTTTATTATTATTACTAGTTGACCCTGCAAACGTTGTTTTGCCATATAAATGTTTGGGGTGGATCATCTTTATCACTTACTACCTAACCTAACCTACCTACCCTACCTAAAAACCTACCCTACCTACCCGACCTACCCTACCTACCGAGATTATCAAAAAATCATGCAGGCCTAGTACTTTTTGTTAGGAATTATGGCATAATACCGGGATATCATAAATGCATAATTTATAAAAACATAATATTTCTTCATATGTTTTTTTTTTCCTAAATTAAGATGTAAGCTATCCTATCTTTCAAGTTGGATCAAACTGCACACGGTGTGCAAATTTGATTAAAATCGGTTAAGTAGTTTAGGAGTCCATCGCGGACAAACAACGTGACACGTAATTTATATATATTAAGAAGAAGATAAGATTTAACACTTCAAGCACACAAATGTACAGAGGCGGACTTAATGCCAAAGATATTTTCTACCAGTCAACCTTTGGGTGATGCAGAGACAAACAGTGGTAGGTGCAATAGCGAGAATTGAGGAATATTTTTTTTTTATTTTATCTTTTTTTTTCTTTCTTTCATTTTCTTTTTTTAAGAAGAAGATCTTTTGCACAGTCCATCCATCGTTTTTCTTTGGCCAAAATATCAATATCGGTGCGCAATCTCCATTGGTACCAAATGTAAGTCGACCTGATTATGTCTTTAAGTACAGAATTAGTATTCACATGTCGTTCTTCCCCCTCCACTCATAGTAACGCTTTGGGAAAGAGTGTATTGAATGTAGTATAGCTGAATACTATAATGGAACAAAGTAAAGCTATTTAGACAATGGAATAGCTTTTTCAAAGTGTCTTAATGTAGGTCGATCTGAAAACTTAGGAAAACTATACTACCATCAGTTTTCCTAAGAGTTCAGATTTTCATAAAGTTATTGAAAGTGATCATTATGATTGTCTCTAAACTATCTTTATGGCAACGATAATATTATGTAGATTTTTTTCTTTTTAGGTTCTTCACGAGTTCAATAACCTAAAATAAGACAAAATCAAACTGGTTGCTAATTTAATTGTAAAATTTATTATTTTGTGTTTTTATGACATTGATTTTACATTCTGTGATTACCTCCTTACACACTGACTTATTAATTGTAAAATTTTAGGAAAATCGTCTACTTTTACAATGTTTGTAAATATGTGAGGCTTCATTTTTAATTCTTTTTACCTATTGTGGTATAGTAATTTTATTCTAGGTGCATCGTCTTCACATATAATAATTATTTAACAAATGTACGTACATATACAAACAATATTGTAAAACATTTTAAAAGAGTAACGTTGGAGTTTCTTGCCCATTCTTCTCCATACGAAAACTACCTTTTGGAAGGGGCGACTAGAATCAATTTTATTATTTTGTAATTTTTGACGTTCAAAAGTGCCATACATGGGCCTATTTGAAATAAATGATTTGACTTTGACTTTGACTTTAAGTAAATAATAATAACCTCAAAAAACCAACAAACGTGGTCCGTATTCCTAACAGTCCATTTTCATTTTTAGCATAAAGTGTTCGTTACAAAGATTCCAAATTCAACACAAATCAGTTCCATAAATTCAAAATTCCCAAAAAGATTAAGATCTTTAATAAAGTTTGTTACAACGTTCTAAATTCAAAAACACCAGTTCCATAGATTCAAGATCCGCAAAAAGAATGAGGTTCTCTCATAAAATATGTCACGTGTTTTCAATTTTACCTGGTCGAGCTAAACCCGTCCACGAACCATTTAGATTACGTGTTTCCGAAAGGTTAATGCGATTAACCTGGACGTCCAATAGCCTCGATCACTAAAAGATATTTCTTTTAGCATACCTTTTTGGGTCACAGACGTTTCTTTTCATGTTTTTGTACAAAGTGTGTGCAAATTGAGGATGCAAAAGGTTAATGAAGGGTTTTCAGTATTTTCTGTGTATATTGCTCGGATTTCATTGGGAATGTAGACAGATTATTAGGCTGCTAAAGAAAATTGATAAAATACACTGTTATTTTTTCATAGAAATCAAAATAAGACTGACTTACTGTTAAACATTAAAAACATAATTATTTATACTTACTGCACTTTCCATATAAATGTATGACGCTATATTCCGGAGAAAAATTCTATGCCTACATAGTTTGATAAATATTTATACAAATAACACTGCAACAATAACTTTTTCAATAAACCAAGACCGTTATTTTCGCTTCACTGAACCAAATAACTTCGTAGATAAAACGCTACATAAAAGAGATTGAGCTTAATTATATAAACAACAAAACAAGCAAAGCTAACTACGTCGAAATCATGTAAAAACCTGTAAACATGCCACTATGTATACACTTTCATTGCATCCTGTGCATCGCTTAAAATCTCAAAATCTTACCACAGACGGCAAACGTACTACATTATTTTTTTTAGTTGCCATCAAGGCAGCATTTATTTTTTAAATTGGCAATTTTTGATCACTGTCACATTATAAAAAAAAACACGCGCGTAATTTTTGACATTCTATTTTTGAATTCAATTTTTTTGTTGACACTAGGGTTGGCACTTATTTCTTTTTTGGCTGTAATTGTTTTGTTTGTCGGAGTTTTATGTTCGTCGAGTTGTTTTCGTGTTGTTTTTGTGGGAGCGTGCGCGGTCGTGACGGAACAACCGCCCGTGTCGTCGCCGACGTTAGACTGAGTTGCTACCACCTATAAACTGTACAGACGAGCGCTGAAGTGATTTATCTTTTGATGTTTTAATTAGCAACTGAGGTTTGTCAAGCTACAAATGTAGACATTTGAACTTTTTGGCTTTGTGTTCAATAGGTTTTATTATATTTACGGTGGTTCCTTTTGTGTATTCAGCACACTTCAAGATGAAAGTGAAAAATAATAATGATAACGATTTATGCCAAGAAATTTTTCTGTAAAGAGAAATAAATTATCAAAATAACATCGGTGAAAACTTCTGTACGTATAGGACGGATGAGTTATGGTGTAGAAACAGCGAATAAAAACACAAAAGAAAACGATGGTTACTTTTATTTGTTACAATCGTAACCTTTTCTACGTCAATAGTTTTACGTAAATACGGCCTTTTTCGTCCCCAATGTATTGAGGTCTATAGCGTATATTAATATTTAATGCTTTTAATACTGAATGTGGGTAACAGTCCCTTTATCCAATAAGCGAACTTTTAGGGTTCCTGTGGCCGGGTTTGTTCTTTGTCTTTCGATAAAAGCGGTCGCCATGGAATGTAATTGACAATAATATATTAAGATGTCGCCTCCCTAATGTTAATACGAACTGCCCCGAGAAGTTCCGAAATTACACGAAGGCCCGACGATTCTTGGTGTTATGACTATTGTTATAGGTATGTGGGAGGTTTTGTCGAAGGTCATAGTGACACTTAATAAGGTGCTTATCAGGGAGAATTTGAACGCGTAGAATTTAATACTCAATACTCTGAGTATTACATTCTTTACGTATTATTTCTTAAGCACCTACCTATAATGTTAATTCCATCAAGTACTTGTGAACTTTTGCCGACATTTAATTTATATGCATTGATATCATCAAGGACATTATAATTATTAAGCATCTTTCATTATTTCATTGCAACGAGATTTAAAATAATATTCAAAATCGAAGCATCTATCTACATTTTTGACAGCAATTTTAAAGAATCTAATTCCTAAGCCACATCCTGCATTTGCTATTTATACAATACAGATTCCTGAAGCTATCAGTAAAATTTTCAACAACCCTGGAAGATATGTTAAAAAAACTGAGTGCCAGCAATCAATAGACCACTCTTTTATTTCCCGTGAGCGCCATAAAAGGCTGGAGAATGACCGGAAATCCTCTTGTGTGTTGTATCAACAACCTGAGATTATTGCGCGGTGTCAGTTCAGCATTATCACGTTATTGGGAGGGTTAACTTCAATAGGAGACATTCAAGGGTTAATTTGCTGATCATTGTCATAAATATATAATTATATAAATGAATTGTTGGATTCATTAAATGACGCCGGGAATCGAGTGTCAACCCTAAATTATCTATATCTAAAAAAAGAAAAAGATAAAGAGGTAAAATTTGTTTGTTTGTATGCTGGCGGTAATATCCGGAACTACTAGTCGGATTTGAAAAATTCTTATTTCATTGGATAGCCCTATTCTTGAAGAAGGTTATAGGCTATGTAACATCACGCTACGACCCTTAGGAGCCGAGCAAAAAGAAAAAAGTCAATGAGAACGCTGAGCAAAAACGAAGTAAGCGCGGGTGGGCGATGGGATGCGACGCGGTGGGTCGGGGGCCAAAATTTCACGCGGATGAACTCGCGGGCAGAAGCTTGTAATTTTCATATGAGTAGTTCTTCAACCTTCACATGCTTCTAAGGGCGAATTTCACTAAAGAAACTGAACGCGATCATCTAAATCGCGTTCAAGATCTGACAGTGTCAACAATGATGACACTGACAGCTGTCAGTCGAGACGAAACAAGCATTGATCTTATTTGGTAAATAAATTAAATCACGCTGGCAACACAGACTAATAATTTTTATTTAACTTGTAGTTGTTCTACTTTCAAATGCTGTTCCTTTTTTTATCAAAGAGAAGAATCGAGGAAGTAGTCCACTTAGAGCACCCGTCCGAATAGCACCTGCGACTTGGCAGCCTACTGCTGGGATGTATTTGTTTTACAGGACGTTATTAAATTAAAGATATCGATAAAAACCTCCTCTCTTCGAGAGGGAGAGTGGGCTGTAATCCACCACGCAGGCCCAGTGCGGGTTTATAGATGTGACATGACTTCGAATTTTTGGTTCTAGGACATGCCGGTTTCCTCACGGTGAAAGAAAACATCGTGATAGGTATTTTCTGTAAATCCAACAGAATTGGGCTGTTGGATTTACAGAAAATACCTATCACGATATTTTCGTAACACATAATCCGAACAATTTTTAAGAAAATTTATAATTCAATGCTTCTTATGTTCGACAGAGCTTAACATAATAACAACGAAATAACTTTCGATAATGATACTATAATAAAATCCTAACTTATAAAATTCTCGTGTCACTGTGTTACTTGCCATACTCCTCCGAAACGGCTTAATCGATTTTTATGAAATTTTATATGCATATTCGGTAGGTCTGAGAATCGGTCGTAATCTATTTTTCATACCCCTAAGTGATAAGGGTGGTCCACCCCAAACATTTATATGGCAAAACAACATTTGCCGGGTCAGCTAGTATCCTTCCTTAATATTATATATGCGAAAGTAAGTTTGTTTGTTACGCCTTCACGCTAAAACGGCTGAACGGATTTGGATGAAATTTGGGGCACATGAGTAGACTGTGACCTGGGTTAGGATTTAGGATACTTTTTATTCCGATATTCCCACGAAATCCAGACTTATGCGGGTGAAACCGCAGGGTGCAGCTAGTAATTTATAAATCTCGATTTCCTTATCTTTCTATTATTTTTTTTTAACTTTGCGAGTGAGTTAGCAAGCTGCAATAGCAAGCTGAAGTGGCAGTGGGCCGGCCATATCAGCCGTAGAACCGATGACCGTTGGGGTGCACGTGTTCTTGAGTGGAGACCGCGAATTGGCAAACGTAAGGTAGGACGCCCTCAGGCTAGGTGGAGTGACGATCTTCGCAGGGTGGCTGGTAGTAGCTGGATGAGTGTTGCCGAGAATCGAGCTGAATGGCGTGCAATTGGAGAGGCCTATGTCCAGCAGTGGACTGCTATAGGCTGATGATGATGATGATGATGATGTGGGTGAGTTTACAAACATATAAACTCACATACACAAAGAGCCAGACCCGGAACAACTACTTGTAGCAGTCAATCGCTTAACCAGTGCGCCAACCGTGCCGTCAAAAACATCGTCGATATAAGCATACCTTAATATTATTGACACTATTCGTAAATAAATTATTTCTATCTAAATTCCTCTGGGGCGGTGACTCTAAATTATCAGAAATGCCTACGGCGTATCGTTTCTACCTCAGGTTTGTTTTGTTTATCATATAACTTAGTTTGTTAGCAATCAGTGATATTTTGTTTGGGCACGTGTCTTGACTTCCAGAATTCCTTTAATTTTATTAAGATTCGTAAAAGTTATTTCCTTGGCATGCGCTCCCTCTGAACATCAGGATGGCAACGGTTCGGTTATCTTTCAAACTGAAGGCACGTGAATATATTCGCAAGAAGTTGGCAGAAACGTTCCAGCGTTGATTTTCTGGATTCGTTTTCTCCTCTACCTATCGTTATTTCTCCTGACAAAGTTTATTTTGTTTAAAATCCTTCCGATTTGTCTCTGCGTCACCCTAAGGTTGACTGGTAAAAATGACTCAGGCATTAAGTCCGACTTTGTACAGTATTTTTTTACTTGTGCATTAAGTTTTAATGAATAATAAATAAAACAGTGGCAATCCGGGAGTGCCGACAGAAGTAAAAACTTGAAAAAAAATCTGCACCGCGGTATTCAATACGTTGATGTCTTCTACTCCACGCACCGCGCTAATCAATCAACGCGTTGATGTCTTTTACTCCACGGTGTCGGTAAATTCGGTAACAGTGTCGCGAAATCAATGGTTTAGTCCCATCTCTAAAATGCCCAACGCGCCTAAAGAAGTTTTCACTTCAAAAAATAAGAGTAAGGTATCTAACGTTTACGAAGTAAAAGGAGAATACTTTGGTATGGAAGCTGGCGTTCTGTAGTTTGTCTACGCCAATGAGAAAGGGGCACGAGTTTAAATTATATTTCTATTTTATTAATATCCCTCGGGAATCATCGCATTTCCGAATACAAACGAATGCTAATTTCCATGTCCATCAATTATTAGATTTATCTTGTATAATAATTTGAATTCCGAACTAAGTACTTTACTGTTATTTTGTTTTGATTTTCGTGTGAACTATATGGAGCTGTAAAAATATTTTCCTATATGTCGTGCCTGCGACTTTAGCAGCTTTCCTACCATTTTTAAAATTAATTATATTAAGTTAAAAGAATATTAACAACTCTGTATACTTCCAAGTCGATTGAGAGCGTCCGGTCTGCATCAAGTGTAAGGGAAAACTGATAGAAATCCGACACTGACGAAACATGAGGTTTACCGAGGGACATTAAGAACATATTTGTACTGTATGTAACTATGTGAATATAAGAAATTTCTTTACTTCCTTGGATGAAGATACACACAATTATTTAAAAGTCTTCCAATTAAGAAAGAATACTGCAGCAGAGAGAGAGAGAGAATAGAGCAGTGGTAACGGCCGCGAGTTGTAGATCGTAGGTTCGAACCCAGAGAGGCGCTTTCATCATCATCAGCCTATAATGTTCCCACTGCTGGGACACAGCAGTGGGAACATTATAGGCTGGGCCTCCACTCTGTGAGAGGGAGTGGCCCGTAATCCACCACGCGAACCCAGTGCGGGGTGGTAGATGTCACGTGTCTTCGAATTTTCGGTTCAAAGAGAGAGGCGCTTTACTTTGTGTAAATTATTTCATCACCACTGCTCTCAAAACGGTGAAGGAAAACATCGTGAGGAAACCGGCATGTCCTAGAAAAAAAAAATCGAAGCCATGTGACATCTACCAATCCATACTGGCTCCGCGTGGTGGATTACGGCCCACTCCCTCTCACAGAGAAGAAGCCTGCGTCCCAGCAGTGGGAACATTATAGATTGATTATGCTAAGGATTTAAAAGATATGTGTGTGCGCTACCGTAGTTCATATCATCGATCTTAAAAAAAAAATGGAGAGCAGAATTATACCATAAATAAGACTACCTATAATATCATACGGGGTAGCCCCCTGCGTTGAAATTTTTCGTCGGTTATTTTTAAAAAAATCTGCTGTTTCATACATTTTGACCGCGTAGGTATTGCAATTTTCTATGAAACAGCAGATTTTTTTTAAAAACCGACGAAAAATTTCAATGCAATGGTTCAGAATCATGTACTGAATCCATGGTTTCAGTTTTCGCGTCGATGTCCCTGCCACCCTGTATAATATCACTGGGATCTTTGTCCGTCGGTAGCATTGTGCCAAGGACAAGATAGTTTATTCTCGATAAGATTTGAAATTACCTACATTGCGTACTTACCAATGTCAGTGACATAAATTCTCAATTTATAACCTGTAATTGGAATTTCTAGTCCTGTAATAGTTCGATCGTTACTTGTTACATAGAGATTTTATCGACTTTTATGCGTACTAATTATTTATGAATACATTTGCCTCCATATTCAAAGAAAAAAAATAGTGATGGTTATAATAATAATGTCAATTGATTGACTCAGTATCGAGGTCAATTGCCTTAGAAAAAATATTGTTATGTTGTCTGTCTAGCGATCCTAAACCGAAATCGCATAATTTATCCCAAGTACCTATCAACTGTGATGGGGGTAATTGTGATTTACAACTGGTGACCTTGTTCTAATGACACAGTTGACCAATTATTTATAAACAACTTCTTTCAGGCAACTGGGCCCATAGATACAAAATACACAAAAACAATAAAGGCTTTGTGAGATTCACAACCAAAAACTTGTAATTTATTTTTAGCTGACGTTATGTTAACAAAATACAACTTGTACAACAACTTTTACAAATTGAGCGTCGTTAAAAACATTTCCATTTTTTTAATGTCACACTTTTCGGTTCACCTGTACCCACCTACTGTAAATTGACAATGAAAGATATAGGGGTACACTCGTTAACAAAATTAATTGGCTGATCAAATTGCTGATTGACTTCACGTGTCAGCTAACAAAGGATGATGTGTTGATGTTTATTTATTGACTTGGGAAATTGATTTTTGTTACCTAGATAGGAAGGGCGATATAGGGTGTCAGGTTATCGTATGATTTTAGCAGGCATTTTGTTTGGTTTTACAGACTCAAATTAAATTAGCTGGCAAAACTGCAGACGAGATGGATATCGATATCTAAACACGGTACAATAAAAACAAAAAAGATTTAATGTTTTTTTTTAGGGAAGCTCGTGGCAAATTATTAATAGCTGCACGGGTCGATCCAACAGGTTAAGCTACGCTTGCCGGGGTTGGTCCGTGGATGGGTGACCTTTACATACCATGACCCTTTCGTGCCTCATAAAGCACTTTAAACTGTTGGTCACGGCTGTCATTTGTAGATCTTCGACAGTTGTTACGGATCGTCAGAACATCCAAAGTCTGACAACCAGTCTTACCAAGGGGTATCATGTTACCCAGTACCTAACTGGTTTGTTCAGGTCAGATATGCAGTCGCTCCATATAAAATACTGGTATTCAGCTGCATCCAGTTAGACTGGAAGCCAACCCCAAGATAGTTGGCAAAAACGCTAGGCAGATGATGTTTTTTTCAGAGACAGCTTGTAGTGTTGTTACGTGACGTATGAGTTCAGAAAAACCTGTTTTATTTTGTTTTATCGTGTTAGGGCTATGTACCAAGCTCGCCATCCGATAAGGATCAGGCCCGGGTCGACGGCGCGTTGTGTTCCACGCGTGCCTCAAAGAGATGTCAGCAGAACTGACGGGGTCCGCTAGGGCCGATACCTGTCAGGGTTGCGGGGAAGTCCGAAAGGGATACCGTGGACCCCCGGCAACATGGCAACTGAAGGAACACGGGTGGATTTTAGTCAGTAAGTAGTAGCAGAGCGAGAGAAGTTATATGATAAATTCCAATCCAAAAAAAAAAGAAGGGGTAAGTACCAAATAAGGCAGCTTTATTTTTTTTCAAAGGTTTTATTTTCAAGGATCTGCCACAAAAAGAAAGCTCAAAAGCCTCCTCGATTTTTCTTGTCCCCTGTTTTGTAAGCCTCCAATATCGGCGCGACTTCCCCTCCAAGTACTATACATTTATGACGTGTACATATACATATCGTTCCTATACATACATTTACTATGGAACGTCACCTCTTATCTTATCTGGTGAGACGTAAACTGCGTTTGGTAAATGGAATCTGCTCGTAAACCATGTCACTGAATTGTTTACCTGTAGTTAATTGATTCAGGCGTGACCTTGTGGAAATCTATTATAAAATACAATAGAAGTGGATTTATTTAGTAACCTGTTCCGCTTAGCTATTTCTAAAGAGTCATAAAAAATCCCTGAAATAAATCGACACGTATTTCACCTCTCAACGAGGCATCCTCAGGATGACGATAGACTTGTCGCGAACTCGAACACGGTGTGTTGCCACACCAAGCGCCAAGCACAGACTCTTTAGAAACAGCTAAGCGAAACAGGTTACTAAATATATCCACTTCTATTGTATTTTTCTGTAACCTGTATTTTCCTACTGTTACAGAGTTAGGGAACTCCGACCAAACGGGTTAGGTTAGGTTGGAATAGTGACCAATCACGAGCAAGCCGAATTGGTTGCAGTTTTACAAGTATTTTTAGGACCCTAAAATAGGATAGTTAATTGATTCAGGCGTGACCTTGCGGAAATCCATTATAAAATACAATAGACGTAGATACATTTAGTAACCAATTCCGCTTAATTATTCCTAAAGAGCCATAAAAAACCCTGTAAGAAATCGACACGTGTTTCACCTCTCGAACTTGTCGCGAACCCGAACACGGTGTGTTGCCACACCGAGCGCTGGTCGCAGAGTGAGCCATACCCGTCGTAGTCGTCTCTGTGTGCCCGAAGGGGGCGCGAGAAATTGGTTTGGGGGCTTTTTTGGCTCCTTGCCCGAGGAATTTTTCTATCGGTCCTCAGAATCGAAGGCCGGTCGTTGACCGTCATCCTGAGGATGCCTCGTTGAGAGGTGAAACACGTGTCAATTTCTTACAGGGTTTTTATGGCTATTTAGATAAATCAACATCTATTGTATTTCCTAAAATAGGAATGATTTGAGGTTCACAAAAAGAGGCGCAATCATTACATTAGAGCAAGGGTTCCTAAACTTTTAAGGTAACGGAACACTTACCAAATACAGTTTGTTTTTGTTTGTATAGAACCCCATATTAAATCATAACAAATCAAAGATTTACTTTAAATAAGAACAAAAACTTTTATTAGAAAAATTTAAAAGTGAAACACTTTTCTTCTTTACTTTAACTTTTAATGTGAAGAATGAAATTATTTCACTGTTTTATCTATATTGCTTTACAGTTTGGTATTATGTCCGGCAGTTGTTTGCACATAATTGGGATAGCATTCAATTTCGACCTGAATTTGTTTTTGGTATAAGTGTAAGCTGAAAAACCTGTTTCACAACGATACGTTGTGATAAATGAGAGCACAGTTAATATCTTACCTTTTTGGCTACTTCAGAGTATTCACTCCTAACACCAACCCAAAACTCATTCAGGGAGATAGACTCAAACGTGTGCTTTTAATTTGGACGAACTTTCAAAATCTATGAATGCTTCATAATCCAGGACAGTCAGCATCGTATCAAAATAATATTTGTACTTTCTATTTGAATAATTTCGCGGAACTCTGGTGACTTTTATACGGAACCCCAAGGTTCCGCGGAACCCACTTTAGGAATCGCTGCATTAGAGTGTTCAATAATATTTTAGGAACGCAAAATGGGAATTATTAGAGGTTCGATTGAATATATCATCTGCGTGGCCTTTTCCCAACTATGTTGTGGTCGGCTTTCATTCTGACCTCCATCCACAACCCAGTTTCTGGGTAATAGGATGCCCCTTTGGTAAGACCTGGCTGTCAGACTTTCGGGCTTTTTCCGACTCGTAACGACTGTCAAATATCCACGAATGACAGCCGGGACCAACGGCTTAACGTACTTTCCAAGGTACAGTGGGGTCTTAGTATGTAAAGATGGTCACCCGTCCACGGACCAACCGCGGCAAGCATAGCTTAACCTCTTAAGCTTAAATTGATCGACCCATGTGGCTGTTATTACTCAGCCACAAGCCCCGATTTTTGCCCCCAGGGTTCGATTAAATAAATGCCTTAAAAATATGTTATCTAATGTAGGAAAGAAAACGCACTTATGGTAACACATCACTTGCTTAAGATATTTAAAAGAAGATTAGCTTATTCAAAAACAGTTTGCGTCTTCATCAATCATGGTAGATGTTGATGTAGGCTGTAGTCTTTCATGTGCCTTATGCAAATAATATCTTTAACACAATGAATAATGTGATGAAAACGCTTGACTTGCGAACTTTTATCGATGTATTTTTATTCGAGTTCAAATAAGGAAGTTCTTATTCTTAAACATAGGTACAGTCAAGTCAAATACTGTGTGTAATACAAACTATTTATTGAAAAAAAAAAAACAGTGTCACTCCGGGAGTACCGACAGAAGTGAAAACTTGAATAATTTTATTGTGCAGGAAATAATGTATCGCGCGTTGATGTCTTTTGAATGGTCAAAAGCTGGTGTCGTAACAGTGTCGCGAAATCAACTTTTTAGTCCCATCTCAAAAATGCCCAACGCGCCTAAAGAAGTTTTCACTTCAAAAATTGCTATCATTTTCTTCATCATCATCATCGTCAGCCTATAAATGTTACCACTGCTGGGAAACAGGCCTCCTCTCTGTGAGAGGGAGTGGGCCGTAATCCACCACGCGGGCCCAGTGCGGTTTGGTAGATGGCACATGTCTTCGAATTTTCGGTTCTAGCACATGCCGGTTTCCTCACGATGTTTTCCTTCACCGTTTTGAGAGCAGTAGTGATGAAATAATTTACACAAAATAAAGCGCCTGTCTGGGTTCGAACCTACGACCTACAACTCGTAAGTCGCGGCCGTTACCACTGGGCCACCACTGCTCTCCACTGGTTCACCACTGCTCTATCATTCATACCATATCATAATTTTCTTGAATGATTTCAATTATTTAGTCAATCGTCATAAACAAGTAATAATTGCATCAATTTTTACAAAGTAATTACCGCATTTAGACACCAAATTAACTGTTGAACGGGTCCATACAAAATAGTTATAAAATAAATCAGTAAATTTCTGCACAAATCCGCAAACTCAGTATAGAAACTCATTGGTTTGAATCTGATATGCTCTTAACTCCACTCCTTGTAATTGAGTTTTCATTTGATGGTCGCAGCTGTGCGGCCATTTCAAAATTCAATATTATTATTGGAAAATGAAATGGTAAAAGTAAAACGACGAACAAACCTTATATAAACTCTATACTAATATTATAAAGAGGTAACATTTGTTTGTTTGTAAGTTGTAAATAGATGGTAATCTACTGAACTACCTACTACTACTAAATACCTACGGAATACTACTAAAATAATTTTTGCATTGAATAGCCCAACTCTTGATGAAGGTTATAGGCTCGCAAACGAAGCTGCGGGCAGAAGCTAGTGCATTATAAGCTTATAATCTATTTATCTACTCTCCCTCTCTTTTTCTTTATCTGTTTTTTTGTCTCTCTCTATCTCTATTTATCTTTTTTTACTATTTTTTTTCCTTTTGTACCTATTTTATTTGTAATTCATTAGACATGTTATCTTTTTAATATTTTTATTGTTATTTCCTTTCAATCAGGCCACCTGCCAACTTATCTTTTCCCCACCCTTGATTAAAATTAAAATTAAATAGAGCACTAGAAACACTAGGGCCATGGGGTCCGAGTGCCCACCTTGTTTTTCAAGACATCGCCAAGCGGCTGGTCGACTCTTCACGTGACCAGAGGGCTGGCTTATTCTTTGGTCAAAGAATCAGCATTACAACGTGGCAATGCTGCCAGCCTTTTTTGCACTTTTCCTACTGACAGCGATGCGGACGAATTTTTTGATGCCCTATGATTATTTGCCCCCCCTTTTTATATACTTGTAAATATTATTATTTTAAGTCTGATAGTTTTTAAATAATGTAAATACGTGTGTGTAAATAATAAAAATTGAAATTAAATTAAAAGTTTAGAAAAGTTTAGCTAGAAGTTTAAATAAGTTAATAACGTGACGGAACTGACGAAATGAAAGGCGTTGTGGTCGTATGCTATTCTAAGTGTGTTACGCGATTACCCCGCTCGCGTAATTTGCGGAAATCCACGACAGTAAGAAGAAGAAGAAGGTATAGAAGTATGTGTTTAAGTATATTCTCAAATTGTATGTTTATATTTAAATTAGTGAATAGTTTTTTATTTATTCTGTTTTCTCTTCTACTGTTACACACGTTGTCTACATCTCTTTAACTACTTTCCTATCGCAGGTATGCTGGAAGAGATTTCTTTAGAAATAAGCATCACCTTTGTACATATTTTTCTGTTCCTTTCTTCTTGTCTGTTTATATGTGTGTACATAAACGGTTAAATAAATAAGTAAAATGTTAGGTATGCAAAAATGTTTAATTTTTATTCTGCATATACTAGATTCAGGCTTGGATGCAGAATAGGGCATCGTCCTCCGGCCCGCCATAATATGCATATGCAGAAGGTGCGTTGAATATAATGCAACATGAAACCCAAATACTAGACACGTCTTTTTCCCCTCCACGGATCCTCGGATGTTTTTTTCTAAAAAATTGTTTTTTTTTTCACTCCTGCTGGATTCTGGGATTTATCTTCCTGTATTTTAAACGTTGCTTAAAGTTAAGTAACGATTAACGTATGCTTAAATTAAACTTACATTTTGTCGTCTGCTGATACGGAGCCCGAAGAACAAAGAAAATTAATAAACAAAAAAACAAACGACGAATTGAAAACCTAGACAGACAGTAAATAGGTCTTAACATCTTCCTAAACTCATTTCTTATTTTCAAGTAAAAATTACGTAGTTTCAAGTAACTGTTGTATAAAAGTTTATTACCTCGAAATTAATCACCTTTCAGATTGAGCTACGGCGCTACGCTCTGCTACGCCGTAGCAAATTGCGTAGACATTGCTACGAATAGAATTAAAAGATTCGTAGGCGTACATTTTTTTGTAGACAAACGACCACTTACAACTTGACAAGATGTTGAGATTTCTTTACATTCTAAGTCTATAGTGTATTATACGTATAAATCTTCCGGAATTATCTTAATTTTGGTGAAAACGGAATAAAATCCGCTGTGTAGTTTAAAAGAACAATGAGGACATACAGACAGACACGAAAAACGTCTTTAATTTATATGTATATATTTATTATATGTACTAGCAACTAGCTGTTACCCGCGACTTCGCCCGCGTGGACCATGACCCTTTTTTAAAAATAAATGTATCCTAAATTACTCTTTATAACATCAGAGCTATCTGCCAGTGAAAGTCCCATCAAAATCGATCCGGCCGTTTCTGAGAATAGCTGGAACAAACCAGACAGACTGAGAGCCAAACAGACAAAAATTTTAAAAATATATTCTTGTTTTAAGTACCTC
This sequence comes from Agrochola lychnidis, assembly GCA_963680765.1. Classification (NCBI taxonomy): domain Eukaryota; kingdom Metazoa; phylum Arthropoda; class Insecta; order Lepidoptera; family Noctuidae; genus Agrochola; species Agrochola lychnidis. The sequence continues at coordinate 5,457,351 of OY796868.1, read as the reverse complement.
TTTTTACCTTTTACCACTTTCTTAGGGCCGGACACCACCAAAGCGAAGACGAAAGGATAAGAGATGTGTTTTAAACTACCAATAGTATTTCGTTATTTACACGTCTGGTCTCCATTCAGCTTCAGTGGAGACCACTGAGCGGGGGCTCAGTGGTCGTATTTGTATGGTGCGATCAAAGTGGAGATGTGTGCTGTACCTCGCCGAGAGCCGGGCAACGGTACAAAGTGGAGATGTGCACTTTGCCTCACAGGCTGGCGACGGCGCACAGCGAAGTCGAGAAGAGATGTGAGCGGTGCCATAACAGTTCCTCTCTAGCCAGCACACATCTCTGTTCTAGCCAGCACACATCTCCGCTCTAGCCAGCACACATCTCCGCTCTAGCCAGCATACATCTCCGCACTAGCCAGCACACATCTCCGCACTAGCCAGCACATATATCCGCTGTAGCCAGCACACATATCCGCTCTAGCTAGCACACATCTCCGCACTAGCCAGCACATATCTCCGCTCTAGCCAGCACACATCTCCGCTCTAGCCAGCACACATCTCCGCTCTAGCCAGCACACATCTCCGCTCTAGCCAGCAGACATCTCCCCTCTAGCCAGCACACATCTCCGCTCTAGCCAGCACACATCTCCGCTCTAGCCAGCACACATCCCCGCTCCAGTCTAGCCAGTACGCATTTCCGCACAGCGGTGGATATACCCTAGCTGAAAAACATCTCTTCTCGTCTCAGTTTCGGACATCTCCGCACATCTACGCTTCCAATTTTTTTTTTATTACTAAAAGCTCAAGTCCCGGATTACACGTCCGGGCATTAAGCATTTAGTAATTTTGACATGACACAAACAGAAACTTAAATTTTATTTATATGTAATATGTAGTATAGACTGATAATGAAATGTGTAAATGTTAAGGAAAAGTATTAATATTTTGCGGATCAAATTACATTTTCATTGTCTGTGTTCCACTTGAGGCTTCCGGCATTTTCATACATATCTTAGAAAAGCAATTTCCGTTTCTTTTTTATTCGTTTAAAATTGAATTATTCTTTGTTAAAGCTTCCTTAAAAAGCTTTACCTACTTTATAAACTAACCAAGAGAACCTCTTAAGTTGAATTTAACGAAAGATTTTTTTAGATCGACTTTTTAATTTGATTTTGAACAAAATTTTGCATTGGAAATAAAAAATGTGACGGTCTCGTTAGTCTAGTGATTACAAGCGATACTCCTGAGCATGAGGTCCTGGTTTCGATTCCGGAGTCGGGCAGAGTGTTATTGGTGTTTTCCATATGGAATTTCTCAGTAGTTGCCCGGAGTCTGATTTGTGCCCGGTTGATGGCAATAGACTCGCCCCCTATTACATGGGACTTAACTGGTGAAATGTGGGTGTTCTTAGGTACACCTCTGCCTAACCCTTCGAGGAAATCCAGGCGTGATGTTACGTTGGGTGTAATAGGGAAAATGACAATTTTTGAAGTGAAAACTTCTTTAGGCGCGTTGGGCATTTTGAGATGGGACTAAACCATTGATTTCGCGACACTGTAACGCAATTTACCGACATCGTCAAGTAAAAGACATCAATGCGTTGATTACTATATACCGATTTTTTTTCTAGTTTCCGCTTCTGTCGGCACTCCCGGAGTGCCACTGTTTTTTTTCTGTCATGTAGATTATTAAAAAATATTGCACACATGTTTTTTCTTTTTTTACGTTATCAACAGATTACGGCCATACATTGAGTTAAAATATACCATGACGTCACGAGTATGTAGATTTTATACTTACTTGTGACGTAGCGACCTACACTCCCCAACTTTAATGCGTTTTATCTAAGTCATTTCTTATTAATATGATAAAGCAAAAAATACGTGTCTAAAATTTTTTATTATCTGACTGACGAACTAAATAGTTTTATTTTTTTATTTTGACTCAGCAATCATCCCTATTATAGCTCTATAAAAGTTAGATTATTGTTGTAAACCTCATTTATTAGATTTCCGGCGTATTTCAAACAGGCGAAGTTCTCGATAGTTCGAGAATAGTTTGACTACCAACACTCATTCGGCAACTTTGCCTGTGTATAAGGAATTAGTTTGCCAAAGAATAATTAATTAATGAGGTTTAGTTTGGAGTTGGGCATAACTATGAATTGATGGTTATGGACTATTTTGATTACGGTTATCAGTCATGTTTTGGGGAAGTTAGAGCTTCTTGTGAAAAGGTGACCGTCTCTGTGATCAAGTGGTTAGACCATAGGTAACCACGGTCATCGACCCAGAGGTCCCGGGTTCGATTTGGGAATCGAACCCGGGACCTCTGGGTCGATGACCGTGTGGGGGCTAAATTTTCTGCTCGGTTTGGTTGGTGGTTGGGCTTGTTCTATATTATTTTTTATATTTTTTTATCAAATTAAATTTGTTAAAGCTGTAGTTTCTCTTTTTTAGATTTTGTGAATGTGAGAACGTTGTAGGCTGTAGACTCGTGGACCATTTTCTATTTTACTAAGTACCTGGTACTTGTTGATAGGCCTACACTGTCCTCCCATACCTATTAACACTGTAATTTGAAAACATTGTAGAAATCATTTATTTTTAAAAAAGCAACCGTGGAGTTTCTTGCCAGCTCTTCTCCATAGGAAGCGACCAATTGGAACCGTGCACCTAGCTTCTGACGTTTCATAAGTGCCCTTGGTTTATGTGAAATAAAATATTTTGAATTGAATTGACATACATACATACTCCGGTCAAGTTCGCCTGGCTAGCTACTACCATCTTATCTAAGTCTGTCGCCATAACAACAATGTTAACAGCATTGTTATGTTTCGGCAGTTAGAGGTAAGATAGCCAGTTCCTCTGTGGTTGAGGATTCCGGGTGATGCTCGCTTCCACCTTCGGCTTGATCATCACTTACCATTAGGTGTGATGCAGGCTAAGAACTTCCCCATTGTGGATAAAAAAAAAGGTTCATCAGACGAAGTACAAGTGCAACAACTATTTCCTTGTCCGTTTGTTGAAATTTCAACGTATCTGCAAACTATTATACCTACATACGTGTCTATACATGTCTTTAGGTGGCTGGTAAATATGTTTTATTTGCAGCCACTACACTTATAAAACCGGCATGTCTAAACCATTGGTAGAACCAATAATTGAAAGATAAGTGACATCTACCAACCCGCACTGGGCCCGCGTGGTGGATTACGGCCCACTCCCTCTCACAGAGAGGAGGCCTGTGTCCCAGTAGAGGGAAAATTTATAGACTGATTATGCAAAATATATTTTATTGTCACGTGAAGTATCTGTGTTAAAATATTAGCTAGTTACTCCGTGAAAAATTTGTTCCTTTTTCGTAAAATTTTCTTTTAGCTCACTACTCTGTGGACATCACGAAAGTTAGTCGAGCATATGTTTTCCTGAATAAAACTAACTTTGAAGCAAATTATACTTTCATTATATAAGTGACAGTGATAGCCTAGTGGTGTGACCGTCAGACTGCTAAGTCATAGGTCTCGAGTTCGAACCTAAGGCACACACCTCTGACTTTTCGGATTCATGTGCGTATTGTGTAATTATCACTTGTTTCAAAAACGGTGAAAGAAAACATCGTGAGGAAACCGGCATGCCTGAGAGATATTTCTCGACGGCATGTGAAGCCAAGTCAGAGGCCTATGGGCGGCTTTATAATTCTGACACCAGTCACTAACCACACGAAAAGAATAAGATTATAGTATAACAATCTACATCTAACATTGTAATTGAATGAGAAGACTACAAATTAAACTTAAAATGGCCCCATTATTGTTCTCAAAGGACAAGACTTGTTAGGCATAACTTAAAGTTACTATCGATTAACTGCTAATCAATTCGTAATTGGAAATGTAAATTGGTCATAAATTGCTTTAAATTGAAATTGTAATAGTAACAATAATAATTACTTAGGCGTTGACTTTAGTTGGTCCTAAAATAACTCAATCAACTCAGGCTATCGCAGTCTATTGCTGGAAATAGGCCTCTCCTAGGCTGCATGATAACACCCTATCAAGTCAATTCAATATATTTTATTTCACATAAACCTACAAGGATTATGAAACGTCAGAAGCTAGGTGCACGGTTACAATTGGTCGCTTCCTATGTAGAAGAACCGGCAAAAAACTCCACGGTTACTCTTTTAAAAATAAATGGTCTTCATAGATATGAGAGGATACTGTAGGCCTATCAACAAGTACCAGGTACTTAGCAAAATAGAAAATGGTCCACAAGCCTACAGCGTTCTCACATTCACAAAATCTAAAAGAAAAGGATTTTTATTATTTTATAAATCTTGTATATAGATTTATATACAAGATATATAAAATAATAAAAATAAGGACTAAATGTCAATACTCAATACCTTTTTTGTACTCCACAACGTGTACATATCGTTGGCGTAGGTGGAGAACTAAACAACAAAAAAAATCTTGTTTGGAGAAAATTGCGATTTATTTATGCGGCATGATTTGGGTATTACGAAAATGGTGTGAAGTCAATTTGACCAAAATCACAGTTATTTAGTTCTCCACCTACGCCGACGATATGTGGTAAGTAAAAATTATATGTGATCATTATGGACCCTGTCGGGTACAGCACATTAGTAGGAGAGAGGAAGCTTTGAAAAAACCTTAGCTTGCTTATCAGTCTTCTAAACTAAATGTAATATCTTACTGTTCTAATAGCTTACTGTATTATTAATACATAAAAGATTATGTTAGCAATTATATTTTATTGTCCTCCACCTTACGCATCTCCCAGCCATCTTCTTAGGCTGGTTTCACAGCTGTCCGGGAGACCCGCACGGGCCACCCGCACACGGGAGACCCGTACTGGTAGCGGCCAATGGATATAAGGGCACAGCGGATGGCTAGGTAACGACGCAGCTGACGAACTTGCTAGACGAGGATCCGGCACGGCAGTATGTGGACCCGAGCCTATCGTACCCATCCCCTTCAACCAAATACGCAGGTGGCTACAGGAGTTCACTCACACACAAGCGGGGAACTGGTGGACCTCAACACCGGGCTGCAGGCAGTCTAAGGAAGCTATGCCATCCTTGGATAGCAGGCTAACCAGGCGCTTATCACGCTTGGACAGGAACGGCCTGCGCCTGGTGACGGGGACCATCACGGGACACTGCTCGTTAAATAAACACTTCCACACAATAGATATAACGGACAGTCCTCTGTGCAGGGCGTGCATGGAGGCTGAGGAAACCGTAGCACATGTGCTCTTTGAATGCACAGGCGTCACCCAGATTAGAACAGAAACCTTCGGGCCACCCAGATCCTACACAGATGTTCTGAACAGACTAGAAGATTTAATTAGCTTCTGGAGGGAGGTGGGCTGGTTGGAATAACCACCAAACGGCCGCCATGGCCCACGCACAATGGTCCACTTTACGGACTAAGTGCGGAAACCAAACCCTATAACATAGAACGGGTAGCGGCCACAGCGCTCTGAAACGAGGGACTTAATACAATACGGTTGCTAGCGTTGAACGGGCTCTACCCGGAGCAGGTCGGGTATGGACCTATCCGCGTCGCTGTGTAACAATGTTTTAGTGCCTCACGTGTGTCTCCGTTCCGGGAGCCCATACGGGCGGCTCGCAGACCCGTGCCCCGGATAGCTGTGAAACCAGCCTTAAGGTCGTTTGTTTGTTGTTAGCTCGGTGGCGCCCACTAAACTTGCCGATATGTGGTCTCCAATCCAGTACTCGTCACTCCACCGGCCATCGGTCCGACAATCATGGCCAGCCCACTGCTACTTCAGTTTGCAGAGTAAGCAAAGTGAAACTATGTCGGTAACTCAGGTTTTAATCTATTAACCAATAATATAAAGTAAATAATTTTATGTAAGAACTACAAAGAAGTAATATGTTAATGTCGAAATACTGATATAATAAGTAATGTCCAAGTTTCAAGACGGTCCTATCAAAACTTTAGAACCAATAAGATTTTAAATCGATTCGTAAAATACACAGAATCTCTTAAAATGAGTTTCGAAAACTTGGTTTAAATGTATTTGAGTAAGTTAAAATATATGAACATAAGTTTTTTTTTTTCTTTTTAGCTTGATTTTTGAGTATATACCACTGTAAAGTTGACGTACAATTTTTACTTCAATAGTTACGTTGGTTTTGATAATTTGGATTTAAAAAATGAAGGTTTTTGAAGGTATGAAGGGTGGGAAAATGATGGTTTTCTCACGATCCCTCAGGGCTCAATTCTTGGTCCTTTCTTGTTTCTTATCTATATTAATGACTTGCCTTACCTCATAAAGGATAACCATGATATAGTGTTGTTTGCGGATGACACTTCACTTTTGTTTAAACTTAAACGTCAGCAGCTGGTTACTGACGATGTAAATAGCGCGATCTCAAAAGTAATTCACTGGTTCAATGTTAATAATTTACTTCTTAATCAAAAAAAAACCAAATGCATTAAGTTTACCCTACCTCATGTTAGGCAGGTGAAAACTAATGTGTTAATAAAGGGCGAAGAATTGAATCCTGAAGATAGCACAGTTTTCTTGGGCTTAACTTTGGATGCTAAGCTTCAGTGGGGCCCACATATAGATAAATTGTCAAAAAAGCTAAGCTCCGCAGCATATGCTGTTAGAAAAATTCGTAATTTGACTGACATAGAGACAGCCCGTTTAGTGTACTTTAGCTATTTTCATAGTGTAATGTCGTACGGTATTCTGAATGAATATTTACTTTTAAAGTATTACATTATTTTAATTATTGTGAATGTGAAGACTATATGGGTCATTTCTTTTTGTTTTGTTTTTAATTTTTTCTCAGTTAGTTTTAATCATGGTCTGACAGTTTGAGTAATTTATGTGGCCTACACAAATGTCCTTTTTTTGGTATTGTTCGTCGAATCGTTGAGCTCCTTAAATTCTGAGTTGAGCTACACGATAACTGACAAATGCGTGCACTGACTGGACAGACCCTCTCAATCTGTGTGATGCTTTCCTCTAAAGACCACTTCAGACACCAATCCACATGGCCTTCACATGATCTGACCAAGATTATGTCTGGACTTTAAAAGAGACTGTGACCTCTGAGTTTGTTTCGGCCTTTCTTCTCAGAGTAGTCAGATAGGAAACGCCGACCTCATCTAGTTTTTAAAATATGATTGACGTGTAAAAGTGTTTGTACAAACCTACTTACAGAAATAAAATCATTTATCATTTGATCTTTTCTTTTGTTTCTATTATTAACAAAGTGATTTTGGTCCTTACTGGATTTTGAACCAAAACAAAATAACAATTTTTTAATGTTTCATTAATAAAATTGTAAATTCAATCACAATATATTTAATTTAAGTATGTTCATAGATATTTTCGTCAATAGTGGACCGATTTGAAAAAAAAAAAATATTTGCTAGGAAAAGCTCTCGCAGTGGTTCCATATAAATTTTAAGTCCATAAGTCATAAGTCATAAGTCATTTATTCATTTGTTTAACATAGGTGTACAATAGTAATGGTATTTAAAGATAAAGTGTTCGCTATGTTATACCAGAGGGCGTACAAATGTTTGTAATTGAGTAATTATTGAATTAAATAAGTCTGAACAATAAAAAAACAATTATAAAAAACCACACATTTCATAATACAAATTAATTAATAATAAATAGCAATAGAAATCAATGTCAAAATAAAAAATAAAATACAAATGTCAATACAGTGCATGACAACACACAGACTGAAAACAAATAATAAGGATATGTCATTAAACTATACTATAGTTAACATACAAAAACTGATGTCAATAATACTAATGTCAATAAATAAAATTTATGTCAAGGATTACAATATATTTTATTTTCTTAGCATGTCATCATTCTGTCATAAAATTAACTTACTCTTATTAACTTTGCTCGAGTAGTTTTTGAGTTAACTTCGATAATACGTATTTAATCTACTTTGTGTATCTTGACGATGTTATACTATTTCCTGTCATTGTTGCTTATAAAGCAAGTAGTGGCTTACGAATTGGTGTGGGGTAGGTATCATAAGTAAAAAGAGAAAAATATTACAAAAAAAAAGAAACAACCAACTTCCAAAAAAAAATCACTGCATAGTGAAAAATAACTTTAATTTCGGAAGTCGGTGTATTTGATCTATATTTTAGTTTTTATCTACTCGTAAAAAGTTTTTTAAACACAAGTGGGAGCCATCTTAAACCTTAGTCCACGATTAAAAAACGTTACTTAGCACGTACTTTGGCTTAAATAATTTTCCCGGCTCTATCTTGCACTTGTAATTTGACAGCTGTTTGACAGTGACAGGAATAATGCTAAGCCAAAGTACGTGATAACTAACGTTTATTGATCTCTTATTCGGTTCTCTTACTTGGACATACCAAAACAGGAACTTGATCCTATTTAAGACCAGGCACTCCAAAGACAATTTCTACGCAAACTCTGCCCCCATGCACCCCACCACTCCACTATATGCTAAAACGCTAACACATCAGTAATAAAGTTGAATCTCGCGTGCGCTCTTTAGTCGTATTCGAGCACGGAACTAAATGGCGTAAGTCTCAATTCTTATTTCGTTTATAACTAAACTAATAATTGATCTAGAGAAAAATTATCTTATATTTGGATAATAAACTATATTTTCTTACTGTCAATAATTATTTTAGACATAAAAGCCGAATAATCTAGTTTTTGTTTCAAACAATCTTTTAAAAGACATGATTTTTGAATAAAAAATGAATCGAGCGAAAATGTTCCAATTATGTAACTGTCTTATATTTGGAAAGAAAAAGATCCAAAAAATCATATCATAAAGTTCCATTGCGATTGTATGCGTAAATTTTTAAGAATATTAATGCAAATTAACATACAATTTAGGGAGCCTCCTCTTAAACAAATCACTACTTAACGCTGTCAAAATCACATTCGGTCTGTCCCAATATTCTCGACCACCATCATTACAACACCCTTTAGAAATAAACCAATAGAAGTTACCTAATGAAGATATTACTTGAATTACTTAATGATCCCTTGAAAGGGTGCGGAACGGCCAGCGAATTAATTTTATGCATAACGGCGGGCTGGGAGTGATAAATCTCTGTTTAAAACCCTTTTTTTGTCGTTTAATTTTAGCTGAGTTAGGTGAGGGTTGGGCAATACGTGGGTGTATTTTAGAGTTTGCCCGAGTTATTTTGGGGTTAAATTAGACTTAGCGTATTAAGTGCCTTTTAACCAATTAAGTTTGGTGTGACTTTCGGTTTAACCAGTACCCTAATTGCGTAATACAACACAATCATAATCTGTTTCGATTTGAAACATATTGCTAATCCATTGCTTCATAAGTTGGAAAAAAAATCTGCACAACAACGTAAATAACGCAATGAATGTTGTTGAACTGTCAAAATGAAACAAATAAGGCATTATTGTTTACGAAAATAAGTTACGCAATTAGGGTACTAATGAGGCTGCAATACAGTATATTAAACAGAACGAGTGCGATCTATGAAGGTTCTCATGGCTAAATAATAACAGCTATACAGGTCGACCTTCAAGGTTAAGCAACGCTTGCCGAGGTCAGTCCGTGGATGTGTGACCAACAGACCGAGACCCCTCCGAACTTCGGAAAAAAACGTTAAGCAGTTGGTCTCTGCTGTCATAGATCTTAAGTCGTTACGGGTAATCATATGTGGTGATTTTAATATTAATTTATTAGAAAATAACTCGAACACTATCAGATTATTAAGTCTTTTTAGGTCATTTGATTTGTCAAATGTTTTTATGGAACCAACCCGAGTGACAGCTTCTTCTGCCACTTGTATAGATAATATATTTTGTAATTGTGATTACTTACATAAACAAATTGTAAATAAGTTGCCATCTGATCACAGTGGACAAACAATAACATTTTGCACCTACATGCCTTTACAAAAAATTCAAATAAGGTTTAGGTCAATTACATGTAAAAATTTAGAGAAATTAGATAATTCTTTGGCAAGTAAATTATGTGTTCAGAGTTTTAATAATATTTTTGATCCTAATGAGTTTTACGCCGAGTTCTTTTCACTATTAAACAAGCAATTTATTGAGACTTTTCCCCTAAAGACTAAAACTATTTATACGAAGTTCTTATTTAGTGACTGGGCCACTCCAGGTATTCGTAAAAGCAGGGAAAAGCTTTTTGAACTTTATGGCCTAAAGCAACATACGAATAATACAAGCTTTCATCAGTATGTCGCAAAATATTCTAAAACTTTTAAAAGTGTGTGCAAAATAGCTAAAGCTCTTTACATTAGCAATAAAATAAAATCAGCTGATGATAAAATAAAAACTACCTGGCAAATAATAAATAATGAAACAGGTAGGAAAAAACAGCGTAATACTGAATTAAATTTAGAGACAGCACGTGGCCCCATCAACTCAGATGTAGAAATAGCTCAGGAATTTGAAAACTTTTTTGCTAATGTTCCCCTTAAAACTACCGAAAACTTAAATTCATCACCCGCGCTTTCTGCCGCCTTACTTAGAAATAATGTAAAAGCATGCCCTTTAGAGTTTAGGTTTCAGCATACAAACCCCCAGGCTGTTATAAAAGCTTTTAAAGATCTTAAAATTAAATCAACAGAAGATCTATGGGGAATGTCTGTAAAAGTCTGTAAATCTATCATCGAAACCATTGCGCCCTATTTAGCTTTCATATTTAACACCAGTGTAGACCAAGGAGTCTTTCCGGATCTCATGAAACTCAGTAAAGTAGTTCCTTTGTTCAAGTCCGGTGATAGTAAGGAACCCAACAATTATAGGCCCGTGTCAATTCTGCCAGTTCTCAGTAAAGTGTTTGAAAAGTTGATGCTTAATCAAATGTTACGTCACTTTAATAAAAATTCCATCTTTCATGAACAACAGTACGGTTTCACCAAAGGGCGTTGTACCACTGACGCCGGTGTCACCCTAATAAAGAACATTTTTAATGCCTGGGAAGAAGCACATGATGCCATTGGAATCTTTTGCGACCTCTCGAAGGCGTTCGATTGCGTAAACCATGAAACACTTCTGCTAAAACTAGAACACTATGGGATTAGGAATACAGCTCTTGATTTACTGAGATCATACCTGAAAGATAGAAAGATTAAAGTTCAAGTGAACGGCGTAAACTCATTGGGGTCTGAAATGGCAATGGGTGTTCCTCAAGGTTCGATATTGGGTCCATTCCTCTTTTTAGTTTACATTAACGATTTACCCCAATTACTTCAAAATCAACTGAAGATGGTGTTATTTGCAGATGACACATCATTGATCTTTAAAATAGATCGACGGTCACAAAATCTTGACGACGTGAATAACTCTATTCTTCAGGTCCAAGATTGGTTTACGGTAAATAATTTGGTACTAAATGAGAAAAAAACCAAGTGCATTAGATTTAATTTACCGAATGTTAAAAGTAGCGAATGTGACATCATATTGAATGGAGAAAAACTGGAATTTATTAATCAAACAGTTTTCCTAGGAATCACGCTGGACGAGAAATTACAATGGGGACCTCATATAACATCTCTTGCGGGGCGGCTAAGCTCGGCCGCTTATGCTATTAGAAAGATAAGACAGTTAACAGATGTAGAAACCGCACGTTTGGTATATTTTAGCTACTTTCACAGCATTATGTCATATGGCATTTTACTGTGGGGTCGGGCTGCTGACATTGAATCCGTCTTTATTTTACAAAAGAGGGCTGTCAGAGCCATTTATAACCTATGTCATCGCGAATCTCTCAGGGAACTTTTTAAAAGGATTAATATTATGACGGTACCTTGCCAATTCATTTATGAAAATATTATGTATGTAAGGAAAAATCCACATCTCTTTAATAAAATAAGTGATAGACATAATTTTAATACTAGAAATAAAGATAAACTAGATCAACCATTTTTCAGGTTATCTAAAGTACATACATCTTTTATGGGGTACTGTGTTAAATGTTACAACAAAATACCTTGTGACATATTGCAATTAAATGAAAGAAAATTTAAAACTCATATAAAAAGTACACTTTGTAAACAAGCATATTACAAATTAGAGGATTATATCCAAGATAAGAGTGCTTGGAAACATGCTGGTCCTGCTCCATAGGACAATTTAGAATCAAGACAAAATCAAACTGGTTGCTAATGTAATTGTAAAATTTATTACTTTGTGTTTTATGACATTGATTTTACATTCTGTAATTACTTCCTTACACACTGACTTATTAATTGTAAAATTTTAGGAAAATCATCTACTTTTACAATGTTTGTAAATATGTGAGAACCATGTATCTATCACAAATTAAATTATCTCTCGTTGCTTCATTTTTAATTGTTTTTACCTATTGTGGTATAGTAATTTTATTCTAGGTGCATCGTCTTCACATATAATAATTATTTAACAAATGTACGTACATATACAAACAATATTGTAAAACATTTTAAAAGAGTAACGGTGGAGTTTCTTGCCCATTCTTCTCCATACGAAAACTACCTTTTGGAAGGGGCGACTAGAATCAATTTTATTATTTTGTAATTTTTGACGTTCAAAAGTGCCATACATGGGCCTATTTGAAATAAATGATTTGACTTTGACTTTGACTTTGACTTTGGTACTGTGAAGCCCGAAAGTCTGACAACTCAGTCTTGCCAAGGGGTATCGTTTTACCCTGTCACTGGGTTCTGGAGGTCAGAGAGGCTGTCGCTCCATGCTAAATACTAGTATTCACCTATATTGGGTTAGACTGGAAGCCGACCTTAACACAGTTGGGAAATAGCTAGGCAGTTGGGAAATGATAACGATGACTGCGAATAATACGATCACAGTAAAACAACGAATAAATAAGGTTTGACGGCGCGTCTAAAGGTTTTATTACGCCAAACTTACGAAATTGATTTTAGAACAATTATGACAGCTGTCAACTCAACAAACATTTCCACAGAATAGGCATAGCGGACAGTCCTCTGTGCAGAGCGTGCATGGAGGCTGAGGAAACCGTAGCGCACGTGCTCTTTGAATGCACAGGCGTCACCCAGATTAGAATAGAAACCCTCGGGTCATCCAGATCCTACACGGATATTCTGAACAGACCAGGAGATTTAATTAGCTTCTGGAGGGAGGTGGGCTGGTTGGAATAACCACCAAACGGCCGCCATGGCCCATGCACAATGGTCCACTTTACGGGCTAAGTGCGGAAACCAAACCCTATAAGCTGTCAACTTGACATAAGCGAGTACTGCGTAGGCGGCAAAAAAAAAAAGGTAGATCGCAAAGATGGGTCGAAGCCGGCATTGTTTAATTTAATGACGGTGTTATATGGCGATTGGGATAAAGGTGATCATGGCCTAACAGTGCAGTGAGTTGATCGATGTGCGCACGCGACTCACATACTCGGGAGAACGTCGTTTACATTACTGTTCATTCCATAGTGTGATCAGAGATTTGTGATTATTCAGAATATTATAGACTTTTATTTACTTAAATCTAACTGATCTCCTCACCCGCATACCCACGCATAAGAGACAATAAGACCTCTTCTGATAAAGACCACGTAATTAATACCTTTAGGTTTATCCACCTGTAGCAACGAAAAAAATTAATATTCTATTCAATTCTATCCTTTCAAAATCTACATAAAATAATGAAATATTAATGTATTTTTTACCATAAAATTCAAATTTTTTCCACTAAATAAATACCATTACTACAACGTTTTTATTTGAGAAAGCAAACAAAATAAAAACAGACACAAAAACATTGAAGAGTTCAAAGACATAGGTTTCAATTTGAATAAAAGGGGTTCTGTCATGGAGACTCGATATAAATAAAGAAAACCCAGCTATGTCATAGATTTTATGAGGGTCAAAACTTTTTACTTCAGTAAGGCACCATCTCCACGGGCGAGAGAATCGATTGATAGTCGCGCCGTGCCATCAAATTCAATGGAAACTCTTTGAATCAATCTCCACACGGCGATATCATCGCGGCGTTTTGAAGAAACAGCGTGACTATCACCGCGATTCTCTCGTCCGTCGAGATAACGCCTAAAGTAAGACCTGAATCCTATTTTAGGAAAAGTGTAAGAAAATAAAATTTACAGTAACTTGCTGTGGTTAAATGTTTTTAGCCACTTCAAATACTCAGCTGGGACTTAAATATAACTGGCGAAATGTGGGTGTACCTACTATAGGGACACCTCTGTCCAACCCTTCGGGGAAACAAGGCGTGATGTTATGTTATGTAAATACTCAGCTAAGTATTTTTTACGATGGAGTTGCGTGTTTCATACCACGTCTTTTCAAAGTTTTCTATCCATTTTTGAGTTTTCTGTTTTTATATCAATCAGCATATCGGGGTCTAGAGTTGGATATAAGTCTTTACCAAAATGCACCTCTATACCTAATTTTTCGACTTCTGCAATTAGTTGTCCTGGCGGCCTTTTAAAGGGCGGACTATCTACACTGACAAGCAACATAAAAAAGCTACTTGCAAAGTGCCAAAAAAAATATATAAATATCTCCTAAACCACACAAGTTAGCTACATTAAGTAAAAAAAAAACAGTGCCACTCCGGGAGTGCCGACAGAAGTGAAAACTTGAACAAGATCGTCTTGGTCGAAGAAAAATACTTGTGTAGAACATAGGTCCGTAACCTTATATATAAAGAGCACAATCGCGTTTACAAAAAAAAAAAACTTCGAAAACCTTTAAAGTAAAAATACTTGCATAGAACATTAATTCGTAATGTAATATAAATAAAGAGCACAATTGCGTTCACGAAAATGAGGTGTCGGTAACGGTGTCACGAGTTCAATTGTTTTTCCCATCTCAAAAATGCCCAACGCGCCTAAAGAAGTTTTCACTTCAGGATTGCATGCTCTACTTAAGGATTTTTTTATTATTACAACAATTTAATTTTCTTTCAAGTAATTTGTCGATCATAGCAAATAGTCTTTTAGAAAACTCGATTTAAGAATATAGCATTATATCTATACTTTCAATGAAACATTGCCAATCATCATAGTGACGTAACGGATAATCGTAGTACGCATGATCCTCAAGCGAGGTAATAGACCTGCCAGCTGTTTGTTCTCAGGGTCAATTGCATATCGTTTAGTATTTATTATTCAGGTAAGTGGATTTTCTCACAATCTTTCTGCACTTTCGCTGTTATTACATAATTAAGGCGCAACTAGCCGATACTTTTTCCATACAAATTTCGGGGGGGTTTTACTCCACTGTTACACATTGTACATTCAAAGTAAAACATGAAATCGCTTTGTCTTATTATTAATTTTGTCTGTACAGAAGCAGAATAGTAAAAAAAAAGCAATTAAAAAGTTATGAGCCAACAAAGATTCGTTTTTCCTGCTAATTTTAACGCAACTTTGGGAGTAAATAAGTAATAAAAGAAGTATAAAATCTCCAAAACAAAGCTCGTTCCGACAAAGCTCAATTGTCGAAGATTATAATAAACTTTATTCGTAATTGATTTATGCAGTAGTTTTTTCACAAAACTCCACCTTCCAAAGGACTTTTCGTAATTTTTTACGCACTCGTTTTACTAAAATCGTTCTTAACGGTGTTTGTGTGCGTGCAAACTAGAGTTTGTGCATGTAGACCAACGTCTAACTGCTCATCACTGATACTATCTCTGTCGGACACGATGCCAGGTGAGATATCGTGCTTTTTGACCAAGCTGACCAATGAGTTCGAGCCCGCGACTAGTTCAACCTTAAGTACTATTAACAGGGGAGCACTGATAGCCTACCAGCCCGTCCCATCCTTGATTTCCTCCCTCCGGTTGACGCCCTAAACCGAGGTTCGTACCCCACAGGAGGTGCCATTAGCGAGCGTTCACATAGTTTTAATTAGCATAGTTGAATAACTCCTGGCTGGAGGTATTAAGTGTAGTAGCTTAAGGAAAGCCCGGTTAAGTAGTCATGATCTCAGAGGTCAACTACGAGATGCCCTACAAAAAAAAAAACTGGGCCTACCAAGTCATAGGTTTCGAGATCGAACCCAAGGCACACCTCTGCTTTTCGTATTTATGTACGTATTGTGTAGTTATGACTTGCTACAAAAACGGTGAAGGAAAACATCGTGAGGAAACCGGCATGCCTGAGAGATATTTCTTGACGGCATGTGAAGTCAAGTCAGAGACCCATGGGCGGCTTTAAAACTCTGATATCAGGTTAGTCAGTAACTAGACGAAAAAGGAATTAATAGGTTACTCACTGCAAATCAATTACGTACTTGAAAAAAAAAACCAAACCTAAGAAAAATAAGTTATTGTAGTTTAAATTAGACACAAAACCAGCAAAACAGCTGCAGCGATTAATAAACAAAAATAACGTTATTATAATACCCCCCGTCAAATTAATAAAACAAACATTCCAGTTCTAATTACTACCATATCTTTCACTTTATCTCCCTCGTAAATCAGCAAGCCTGGTATACACGGGCACAGGGAGGGACATGTTCCATTCTGTTCACGTACGACATGTACTCGTGTGAGGACGAACATGGCGGTACTTGAGAGCACTATTGCATTCTTTTGACAGCCGAATTTATTATGTTTGTACCTACAGAAAGCGAGTGTGGTTTTTGGCAGGGAAAGGAGAAACTTTTTTCTTATCAATCTGCCTGCCTAGCCTTTTCCCAATTATTTTGGGGTCGGCTTCCAGTCTAACCGGATGCAGTCGAATACCAGTATTTAACATGGAGCGACTGCCTATCTGACCTCCACAACCCAGTAAACAGGGTAATACGATACCCCTTGGTAAGACTGCTTGTCAAGCTTTCAGGCTTCTGACGACCCGTAACGACTGTCAAAGATCCACGAATGACAGCCGGGACCAACGGCTTAACGTGCTTTCCGAGGCACGGAGGAGAAACTTATTTCTTATCGTGGGTGTAAAAAGATAGAATGATTTAAGTAAGTTAAGGGAGATTCGGAATTCTGGCAAGTGGGTAAGCAGAGTCGTCATTACATGCTAAATAAATCGTTAATATAACAATGTAAAAACAGGTTCTACGAAGCTGATAGTCACTTGTAGTCCCCGTCGTCATTGTGATTATTGAAGTGAAAACTTTAGGCGCGTTTAGGTAGTCGATTTTTAGTAGGGGGTAAATTTATGGATTCGCGTAGTGCTGGGCTAGGAATATAGATGGCGCTAGTACCAGTTTTTTATGATGATGAAGATGATTATTGTTTACTAGCTTCTGCCCGCGACTTCGTTCGCATGGAAATCGTAAGACATCACAATATACTACAATAACAGCCACATTTTTATAAAACTTCCCTGTATACTACGTTTGTAGTTTTATTCTCAGCAGCCAAAATATACAGAGAGTCAGGAATGGTGACTCGGGAGCAAGCGACGTAACAGTTGTCCGTGTGAGAAGCAGCTTATCCTGAGGTCGACACCCGCAGCCTTCAGCCTTTAGTGTCGGCCCCTGTGACTTGTTGATCGCAAAGCATACACTCCCAGAGAACTGCACGCGCTTTAACTGGTAATGGTGGGGAATTTGTACTTTATACGCGCTATAAACACTGTCTCACCATCGCCACAACCTGTTAGAATTTCCACCTCGATGACGTTTCTCTGCAAAGACATGACTTTGAGCTGGTTTCCGTTACACAGATATACAACCGGAAGTCCACTTGCCATTTAATGCTGAAATGAACCTTTTTGGCGCAGCCGTGAGGCACACACTATTGTTTTAAAAACACTATTTTTTATTTCCACTGTAATTTGTGTTTTGTGTTTCGCGAACTGTGTCCAAATAAATGTTTTTTCAATCTTTCTTTCTTTTCTTTCTATTTGTAAATTGAGAAATTCTACGGGGTGATATTTGGCATCATCTTCCTCCACATCACTATTAATGGAGGTGTATATCACTTCACTCCCTTCAATTTGTGAGAGAATACTGTGGTTGATCGCTGTAGCTTGATCATCTTCGGAGTTAAAACGGAAACACACCTAAGAATTCTCTTGGTACGGTATTTGACTGATATCCCCGTATATCAGACAAATAAGATCTTCTTAAGTGGGATCTACTCTACCAAGAGTCTCTGGTAGAGTGTTTTCACCAACTTTTAGAAGAACATCGGAGAATTCTTGAGCATTTGAATTACCGCCAAGCCGAGCTCGTATGATGATGGTCAAGCGCAGTTTATGAACTCTCGACCATAGAGTCGACCTTTTCAACGAAGTTTTCACTTTTTTTGTCAAAACTGTGACACCACCCATCATATCTTGGTTTCTGCGGATGTCCTGCAGGGTTCTGTTTACAGTTTCCACTGCTTTCCTTTTTGCCATAACGCATTCATCCCATACGACGAAGCGCAATCCCCTAAGCACACATCCCTTGTTACTGTTGCGTGACACCCCACAAACAGGTGTTTCGTTGCTCTCTAAATCGATGGGAATCTTAAACATGACGTGCGCTGTTTTGCCACCAGGAAGCAGTGTGGCAGCGATTCCAGAAGATCCACATACATATTATAAAATCGCTAGGACAAATCTGCTGTCAAAATCTGTAAAAAAACATTTTATTCCTACAGTCTTTTGCTCTAAAATGATCAGAATACAACCTTGAATGTTTTGTGACTGTAAAGTACTTGTAACTTAGTAGTTTCCCATAGCTTACGAAGTTTTCCATTTTTTGTGAATTAATACATTCTATGAACTATTACATACACAATCCAAAAAAAAAATCGTTTTACAAAAAGAGTTTAAAAAAACAGATGTAAATCGAACTTACTACCCCGGGCGGCCTACCACCAGCTCATAAAGCAGTATTTTTTTAATGTTACTTCAGTGGGAGAAAGAGATGGAGCTATACATCCTGTAGAGCTTCATCTCTTTCCCACACTGAAGTAAACTAAAGTAATATTAAAATAATACTGCTTTTAAGCTGGTGGTAGGCCCTCAGGACTTCAAATCATTCGTCCAATCGCTTACTTATTCGCTTTGTTGAAAGTTAGCTAAAATAGCCGTTCCTATATAAAAGGTAGCGTGATGATAATCATTTAAAAAGTTAAATCGGTAACTACCTATCTACAATATCCCAACCTTTTGGCGCGTCCTTTTACAATTTGCAGAGAAAAATACGAACATGATGTAATATTGCTCATCCCCCATAGCAAATAGCGTGATAGTTTATGCCCTACGGTTGGTACAGACAAACATTCTAAAAACTTTATTTTCCGCATAAGAATCGATCCCAGACCTCTTAGCAATAACTTTCTTTAAAAAAAATTAACTTCGTTACGATTTTATTATATCTACAGATTATAGGTAGATTATCAAAAAAAATAATAATCGTATAACAAAATGTGAAAAAAAAGAAAAAAAAACCGTAGGTGGGAATCGAACTTACAACCCCACGTTTACAAAGCAACCGCCCAACCGCTGAGCTAATTGCTTTGTTGAAACTTGTCTAAAATAGCCGTTCCTATATATTTTTTGATTGACTGCTTAGTTCCATAAAGGTATAGCGTGATGATAATCATTTAAAAAGTTAAATCGATAACCATCTACAATATCCTAAAATTTTGGCGCGTTTTTTCCCAAAAATACGAACATAATATAATATTGCTCGTCCCCCATAGTAAATAGCGTGATAGTTTATACCCTATAGTTTGACCAGACTTATAGGGAACACCTATGCAAAATTTTAACAAAATCTATCCGGTAGAATTTGCGTCATGCTAGAACATAAAAATACAACATAATGTAATATTGCTCGTCCCCCATAGTAAATAGCGTGATAGTTTATACCCTATAGTTTGACCAGACACACAGGGAATATCTATGCAAAATTTTAACAGAATCTGTCCGGTAGAATTTGCGTGATGCTGGAACATACATACAGACAAACAGACAAACAGACAAACAGACAAAAATTCTAAAAAAAATATTTTCGGCATTAGAATCGATCCTAGACCTCGTAGCAATTACTTTTTTTCAAAAATATTCAATGTACAGTTTTGACTTCGCTACGATTTTATTATATGTATAGATTTTATGGCTTAGATATCCCACGATATTCTCAGCAATCATTTTAGCTAAATTTTACTTATTTTGATGTACATAATACGTAGATAACAGCTACGTGATGGATCTTGTTACATTCTGTAATTTTGAAAATTAGTCCTTGACTTCTTTGGTAGATAATGTTCACAATCGTAACTACCGAAGGTAGGTTTTTGGGTTCAATATCTAGGTTGGGCAAAGTGTTATTTGGTTGCTCCATGAAGAATGTGTCAGTAGCAAACTGAATTTGTAACTGGTTTCTGACAAAATCCTCGCCCCATTTTGGGACTTATTACTGGTGGAATGTATTTTGTGCATCTACCCCTTCGGTGGTACAAGATGATATTTTAAATCCCCAATAACAAAATTCAAACAAACAATATTTAAGGGGAATAATCCTACTTAATAATCACACTAATATTATAAAGGCGAAAGTTAGTGAGTGAGTGAGTGTCTGTGTGTATGTTTGTCTCTTCTTCACGCTCAAACGGCTGAACGAATTTTGATGAAATTTGGCACAGATATAGTTTATAACCTAGATTAACACATAGGATACTTTTTATCCCGATATTATCACGGGATCGAGACTGCTGCAGGTGAAACTGCGGGGCGCAGCTAGTAATATAATAAACGCGAAAGTTTGTGAGGATGGATGGATGTTTGTTGCTCTTTCACGCAAAAACGACTGAACAGATCTAGATGAAATTTGGCTTACAGGTACTTAATAACCTGGATTAACACATGAAATACTTTTTATCCCGATATTCCCACGGAATCGAGACTTATGCGGGTGAGACCGCGGGGCGCTGCTTGTAAAATTGTTGTAATTAAAACTAATTACTAATCCTTTTGAGAGAGTTTTATTTCGCGAACACATGAATACAACGAGTGCAAACAGAATAGATATGGCAACATCTTTTTCAACCACAGACTATCTATTATTCTATAAAAGTGAAGGCGGCAATTTTAATTTATTTCAACAAAAATAATATATTTAACGGGATATTTTATGTCTCATATTCTCTTTAAAAACGTTTACCTTTCACTAATATCTTGTTCTCGATTTAAGAGCTCAGCATCTCGACACAACCCATCTACACGGCACTTTGAAGTTATAAAATTATTTACGAGAAACATTCAGTGGAGCGACTCAATATTTACGACATAATACTCATCACACTAAATAAACAAAATGGCTGACGACATTACCGATTATTGGATTTAATACTCGGATCGTAATTGTACTCGAATAAATAAATAATAGGTACTTAAATGGGTTTAAGGAATTACTGTTGTTCCACTTTTATGAAGCTGTTTTAGATTGTTTTTCATTGGAAATAATTCGCAACTCGTACAAATCCGATATAGAATTATTAGGTTTCAATTTAAAATACATTATTGTATATTCTACTGGCAACACCGAAAGATTCTGTATGTCAAAATGGCGAAAAAACGGCTTTCTGGTTCGGGCGTGCTTGACGCTATGTATGACGTTTTAATGGCTGTATTACTTAAGAAATATAGATTGGTATAGAATTGTTGGAGATCTACTGTAAATTAAGGCAACCTATTCGTTTTATTGTAAATAGGTAGTTTTATTAGGCAGTTTTAGATTAAGATATTGGGGTAACGACTTTAAGATCCATTTGGGAATTGGTATTTATTTTGGGGTTAAATAATTATATTCGGTATTAAATTAGTATTTTAGAGCATGGGTAGTTTTTTATTATAGGATATACTAGCTTCTGCCCGCGACTTCGTTCATTTTGTAAGATACACAATATACTAAAATAACAGTCACCGCACCGCATCGCATCGCCCACCCGCGCTTTTACATCGTTTTCGCTTAGCGTTGCTTCTGATTTTTTTTCTTTTTGGTCGCGTTCGAAGGGTCGTAGACTACCCGGGTCGACGGCGCGTTGTGTTCCACGCGCGCCTCAAAGAGATGTCATGTCAACAGAACTGACGAGGTCCGCTAGGACCGATGCCTGCCGGGGTTGCGGAAAAGTCCGTTAGGGATACCGTGGCCCCTGGCAACATGGCAACTGAAGGAACACGGGTGGGTTTTAGTCAGTAAGAGTCTGACACGCCCTCCTGCTCCACCCAGAACGGAAAAAGATATTTGATAATTTCCCATCCAAAAAAATTAGCCGATAACCTTTCTCAAGAATTGGCCTATCAAATGCAAAATAAAAAAAAATGCATTACCAACGCAGTGTTTTTTTTTTTATTGATTTATACAAGCAATATCCTCTATAATGCAGAGTCTATACGGCCCCGACTGCGAGGCTAATGACAACGTGCTCTCCCGTCGCGAACAGAACCGTGCGTATACACCACTTCTTACAATTAGCATGGGGCTGTTACAGCAGCGGGGATGGATTGCATTTATTTATTATTTAACTAGCTACGTCCTACGATTTCACCCGCTTAAGTCTCGATCCCGTAGGAATATCGGTATAAAAAGTATCCTATGTCTTAACCCAGGTCATGGTCTACCCATGTACAAAATTGTATCTAAATCCATTATTATTTTTGATTTGTTATTTCACTATATGCTGCACCGGTTGACGTCATCACGTCAGCGCCGGCTATCGCTGAAAACCAGCGCTGGGGCTCTGTCTCGCATGGGGTCGCAGCTTTATGCTGAGCGATGGCCGTTTTGCGTGGATGTGACGCATATTTTCCCCCAATTTGTTATTTACGTGTTTTTTATCTTTCTTTGCGTCATGTTTACCGCAAATAAACGATTTTTTTTTTCTCTTTTCTTCTTTCTATCTTTCTTATTCAGCCGTTTTAGCGTGAAAGCATAACAAACAAACATACATAGAAACATACAAAGAATCAAATCTTTTCTGTTAATAATATTAGTTTAGAATATTTTAAATAAGTACACTAACAGCATATACATTATTACATCTAACATCAGCTTAAGATGTTAGGTATTAGGTAGGTACTTCTAATTTTTTTTAACTCTCCGGCAACGTTAAAAAAAAGACCTGGCTCCTAATCAATCATTCTAATACTGATACACAATAAAGAAAAGATCACTCAATCAATCTGCCTAGTGTTTTTCGAACTATGTTGGGTTCGTAGAATTTTACATAAAGTGACTGCCTATCTGACCTCCACAACCCAGTTACTGGGTAACACGGTACTCCTTGGTAAGACTGGTTGTCAGACTTTTGGGCTTCAGACTACTCGTAACGACTGCCAAAGATCTGCGAATGACAGCCGGTACCAACGATTTAACGTGCTTTCCAATACACGGAGGGGTCTTGATATGTAATGGATGGTCACCCATACACGAAAGCTTCGATCGACCCGTGCGGCTGTTATTATTTTCTCTTAACAAAGGAAACGATAAAGGTTAGAAAACCATAATGCAGCAGGAAAACGCACCGCTGTCTGTTTTACTTTTGTTTACAAGCACCATCCCGTAAATTCCCATCAAACGGTCTCACGAACTTCATGGCCATACATTCTGCAGTCTAAGAGTCTGCTGATAATTATCTCTAAGGAGCCATACAGATAGTAAAGTGCAGTTGTTTTGTTACAAACATGTGACTGAGTGGTTATGTTCTGTTTTGTACTGTCTTGCTTGTTTCGTTAAGGTTATTTGTCTGTGCTCAAGAATGTTTGAGTGAGAGATGTTTTTACTAATGTTGTGTTAAGGTCTGTGTAAGATTTGTTGCTTGTAATTGAAGTCTGAGTTTTATAGATGAATGAGTGTTCTGCTGTAAGGTACTCATGACAGTAATTTGAGTCATAAAGGGCGTATGAGGTATCGTAAATATAGGTGAGCCTCTAACTAAAACCCAAGGTTTTATCACCATTAAAACTTTGGAAACAATTCTGAATCGTCTCGTGAATAACTCAATGGAACAATGTTTAATCTAATTTAAACGGATTTTGGTGTTGCCGCAAAAGAAAGATTTTTTTGCTAGCAGTACATGTAGCTTTACAACCATAGAAACGGGTTTTCTATTGGTTTTGTCGACGGAAGAATAGACAATATGACAGATTGTGAATATAGCTATCAAGAGTTATAAAGATTTACCGTTACTATTCTATTTTACTCACCTGCGTACGAAAATCGCAAAAAAAATCTGCCAGAAACAGTTGTGGAGTAGCCAATGCTGACTCATTTTGTTGTATTTAGTGATAAGTCATCATCATCTAATTAGCCTTTTCCCAACTATCGGTCGGCTACCAGTCTAACCGAATTTAGCTGAATGCTAGTATTTTACATGGTGCGACTACCTATCTAACCACCACTACCCAGTTAGATAGATAGAATATTCTTTATTATGTACACCTTAAAAATTACAGACATTAATATAGAAATTTTACATTGGGTGACACAATGGGCGGTCTTATCGCTAAAAGCGATCTTTTACAGACAACCTTTGGATGGATTTCAATGGAAAAGGAGAGACAATACTGCAGGTAGTCAGTGGTGTACCATTTACATATACAACAGAATACACAGATACATAAAGCATGTAATTACCTATATAAATATATATATTAGACAGATATACATAAAATTATAAACATGAAACAAGAGCAAGGAACTATATATGTAATGTACGATGATGAATGACGATGTTTAAGGAGAGAGAAAGTGTTTTTTTACCAGAATTTTAAAAGTGGACAAAGATTGAGCACGCCTTATCAACACGGGCAAGGCATTCCATAACCGTACTGCTTGAACCTTAAAAGATTCCGTAAGGGGTATCGTGTTACCCAGTTACTGGGTAATACGATACCCCTTAGTAAGACTTGTTGTCATAATTTCGGGCTTCTGACGACCCGTAACGACTGTCAAAGATCTACAAAAGGTCAGCCAGGACCAACGGTTTAACATGCTTTCCGAGGCACGAAGGGGTCTCGATACGTAATGGATGGTCACCCATCCACGGATCAGCCTCGGCAAGCGTAGCTTAACCTTCGGTCAACCCGTGGGGCTGTTATTATTTAGCCACATGCCCCTTTTATTTATTTATTATTTATGTACACAAAGTAAAATACATATAGATACAACATAATAATTTTGAGTACAAAGGTACTGCTTATTTCTTAAGAAATTTCTTCCAGCAGACCTCATCATCTGCCTAGCCTTTTCCCAACTATGTTGGGGTCGGCTTCCAGTCTAACCGGATGCAGCTGAATACCAGTATTTTACATGGAGCGACTGCCTATCTGACCTTCACAACCTAGTTACTAGGTAACACGATACCCCTTGGTAAGACTGGTTGTCAGACTTTTGGGCTTCTAACTACCCGTAACGACTGTCAAAGATCTACAACTGACAGACCAACGGCTTAACGTGCTTTCTGAGGCACGGAACGGTCTCGGTATGTAAAGATGGTCACCCATCCACGGACCAACCGCGGCAAGCGTAGCTTAACCTTCTTAAGCTTCTTCCAGGAGACCTGCGAAAGGTGAAATGAAAAAGAAATGTAGATAATAGTGTGTGAGAACAATAAGAGAAAATATGAAATGCAAAGTTTTAACCTTTTAAGGACTGCTGTCGCCCGGAGGGGTCGGTTTCGCGCGCAACCGTTTAGGACCGGTGACGCCTCCGGGCGACAGCGCGCGTTGCCAAGTGGCTACACCATTAAAATATTATTTTTGCGTAAAGTACGGAACTTAGTCGATTGCTAATATTTTTCCTACACTGGCAAGAATATTTGTAAGCCATAGACGATAAAAGTTACTAAAAACTTCGTGCCCAACACTATAAAAAAAAAATGCGAAGGCGCCCTTTTTTACATTGATATTCTGTGGTTTATTGTCGTGACTTAGTGTTGTTGTTTTATTTATTGTGAGTTATTGTGATGGATTTTTCGTTTGAAACTTAGGTAAGTACATGAATAATGAAACAATAGTGGCTTGTGTAAGTTTTTGGCTAATCGTTTGCGTAAAACAATATAGTAAAAATGATTTTCGAGCCAATCAATTTTCAGGTTATTTCGCCTTACACATTTGCCATATAAATATATTATTGTTGACTGTTTTTCGATGAATTTGTGTCTATAAATGGTAATTATCTATGCAAAAACTAATTCTAATTAATTATTTCATGCATTCGAAGCGTATTCATTCATTTTTATCCATTTTTCAAAGATTTTTCGAAGCATTTTGATGTGTAGGTAAAACGGGTCAAATTATCATGCCGAATTTTTATGAAATAATACTAGATTTGTTTTGTAACCATTAATGAATTAATCAAAAGGGTTATAAATAAGGAATGTGTGTACAGAAATTGATAAAACACTTCATTCTTGTTTACTTTCAAATAAGATTCTAACTAGACTAGATAAATTTCCGGATAAAATGACCCGTCAAGGTCATCTTGGTATTTTACCAATTATCGTATCATATTTTTACGATTCATGGATAACAATTAGTCGAAGAAGGTATGGGTAATATTCTAGAAAGATTTAATACATGATATAATGCTCATTATAACTCGTATGATCTTTTCCAATATCACGAATTGGACTACGCGATTCAAAATGACAGCACCGCGCACTATGAACTTTGAGTTAGAATATTATGGAAATATTGTATGTAAGACTAATAAGAAAAAAATCTAATTGGATTACTTGTGTATTCATGATATTATTACCAAAATTTTGCGTAAATCAATTCATTACTTTTGCCAGAAACTAACATAATACATTAACAAGTCGGCTTACGGCCAGTTCTCTATTTTCAATAGGATGTTTACAATAATAACTAAACGTATGAGTGTTATGGATATTATCATAAGTGGCCCCCGTTGTTCAAACACTCGAATCTGTTTACAGATTGTAAAATGACGCAATAGAAACGAAGCTATAGCAGTTTTTGTGTGAGAGGTCAACGCGTGTCAGATTACATCGCGATAAGCCGCACGTGTTTGTCCTTGACGGATGGTCGCACGCTTTTTTTGCAGTACTTAAAAGGTTAAAACTAAAATATTAAATGATATGATGATGATGATTATTAAATGATAGGTTTGGCACTGGAAAATCCTACTTTCAGTCCCTAACTCAAATCTTAAAACAACATTGCTCTTAACACTGAAAATGCTCCGAAAATACTGTCTATAATTGCAGTGCCTAAGACTGGTGTCAGTCTTAATTATAGAACAGAACCAACTAGTAACTGAAATCAAATATTCACCGGAGCCTTGGCATTTCGTTTGTCGCTTGCCTGGATGTTTGTCCGCCTTAATTTTTGTTGAATTAGTAATTAGGACGGCAATGATAATTCGAAATTTTGATTTATTAAAGTGAAACTTTTATTACATTGTCTCAAACTTTTTCGTCTGTGTGTTGCATGTCGCGTGACGGTCGGCCGCGGAGTAGGGATAAAGTGAAAGGCGCTCGTCAGAGCAGCCAAGGCCAATATGGCGGCGCCTATAGAAGTTTCACTTTTACCGTGGTTTCATAAAACCACACAATCCTTTTTTTGTAAATAATGTGTCCTAAAAATACAATAGAGTGTATATATTTAGTAACCTGTTCCGCTTAGCTATTTCTAAAGAGCCATAAAAAATCCTGAAAGAAATAGACACGTTTTTCGCCTCTCAACGAGGCATCCTCAGGATGACGATTAACTTGTCGCGAACCCGAACACGGCATGTGGCCACACCGAGCGCTGAACACAGAGTAAGCGATGATGAAGAGGATGCCTCGTTAAGAGGTGAAACACGTGTCGATTTCTTTCAGGGTTTTTTATGGCTAACCGGTAACAGGTTACTAAATATATCCACGTCTATTGTATTTTATAATGGATTTTCACAAGGTCATGCCTGAATCAATTAACTATCTTATATCCTGTTTGTTGTTTTCTAATACTTTATTCATTGAGGCGGCCATTACGGTTTTAGAATGTTTCGATGTAATAGTGAACCCTACACCATAACTACGATATAAATTGGATAAGGTTAGATAGAGTAAAAAGGTTAGAGTTTATCTAAGACAACATAGACATTATAATGAAAACAATAGCAAATTGAAATGGTGTTAACCGTAAACTTATTAAGTTAACACATTTTAGCCTGTTATGTTTAAAACTCCAATGTATTGGAGGCAAGCCTGCCATCAACATTGCCATCAACCGGGCACAAATCCTGACTCCGGGCTCTACTGAGACATTCCAATAACACTTTGCCAGTCCTGGGAATCGAGCCTAGCTCAGCAGTAGCTCTTGCGACCACCAAACCAACGAGGCAGTCATACACACACACTTACACACACCCTTAGGCCCCTCGCCCAAGGCGACTTTTTGTAGCGACGCTGTCGCGCGTTTCGTAAACGCGCAACAGGATCGCTACTAACGCGTTTTAGTCGCATTTGCAACGCGCTATAGAAGCGATGCCAACGCGCTACTAAGGCGCTACAGCATCGCGACTGTATCGATGCAAACGCAACGAGGCATGCAACGGAGGGAGGGTGGCGCGTATTGTTACATGATGTCCACAAAGTAATCTCTCTTTATTAAATAGGTGCATGTAATATTGACGCTGCTTTCGTTGCCTACGCTTCGGCTGCTTACGTAGAAGCAGCACCAAAGACAACGTGACTAATGTTGCCTCAACGCAGTCCATCTTAAAACTGTAGCGATCGCAGGTATTTTTGTGCCGTTACTGAATCGCGTTTGCATCGCGACAGAAGCGCGACAGTATCGCGTTTGCATCGCGACTGAATCTGGACCCGTGGGCGAGGACACACAGCTAGCGACCGCTTCGCGACTGTATCGATGCGGACGCGCGACACCATCGCTACTGCATCGCTACAAAAAGTCGCCGTGGGCGAGGGGCCTTAAACACACACATTTACACTTATTAAGTTATGACTATTATTACGATCGCTTGAACTGCAGGTGTGATTATATTTTTGGGAATTCCTGTAACTCCTATACCCTTAACTATATATGTAACCATTGTTACAACATTTGACTATTTTATGAAACCTTTTCATTCACGCTGCGCCTTTTACGAAATCGGATATAAAAAAGAAGAGCTTTATAATATCTAAGTTTTTCCTCTTACACGCAATATTTTACGGATTTGTATTTTTTTGAGGAAATAGTAAAGATATCATGTTCTTTTCGGTAAAAATAAAACCACGGAAAGATCAAGGGTATTAAGTATTATTTTAACGAGATCTCTTCCTTTGAGTAAAGTGAGTATTTTTAGGTAAGATTGTGTCTTTTTGTAACCTTTGCCGTTTGTCAGTATGTGCTATTGCAGAATAACCTAATTTGTTTACCGATCAGCCATCGGTAACCATATATGACGCACATTTTCTTAACTTGCCTCGTTGGTCTAGTGGTCGCAAGCGCTACTGCTGAGCATGAGGTCCTGGGTTCGATTCCCGGGTCGGGCAAAGTGTTATTGGGTTTTTCTATTTGAAATTTCTCAGTAGCAAGCAGCCCGGAGTCTGGATTTGTGCCCAGTCGATGGCAATAGGCTCGCCCCCTATTACATGGGACTTAAACATAACTGGCGAAATGTGGGTGTACCTGCTACAGGGACACCTCTGCCCCGCCCTTCGGGGAAACAAGGCATGATGTTATGTTATTTTCTTAACCATTGGTTTTGTGTTTCAAAAAGGGCCGATTTATCAGCTTTCAGATAACTTTAATCTGAGGAATAAAAATTGCGGTTTGACAGGTTTTCCAGATTCCTTTATTTAAAAGAACCAGGTTCTTAATAATTAATTACAATCTAGCTGTCAAGACTAATAAGCAATTTGTAATTCGAACTTAATTTTCTACGTGATAATTATTTTGAAACTTAGAATAGCACTTTCTGAGTCTGATATAACAGTAGGTATAAAAATTTTGTTCATGTGATAAATAATATGACAAACTGTCATATTTATTCTTCATAAAAATATAACTGGCTGTTGGAAATTAATTCCTTCAGGCAGATATTTCAGTCGTCGTTTCACTTTTACAATATTAAGGCCTCAGAAAAAAAAAATTACAATCGATAAAGCCCTTATTATTTCTAAACTAACAGATCCTGCCAGTGTTTCTATATTAACAATGTTTTCATAAAACTATTTTCTTCTGCCTAGCCTTTTCCCAAATATGTTGGGGTCGGCTTCCAGTCCAACCGGATGCAGCTGAATACCAGTATTTTACATAGAGCGACTGCCTATCTGACCTCCACAAGCCAGTAACTAGGTAATACGATACCCATTGGTAAGACTTTCGGGCTCCTGACGACCTGTAACGACTGTCAAAGATCCACGAATGACAGTCGGGACCAACGGCTTAACGTGCTTTCCGAGGCACAGAGGAGTCTCTATATGTAGAAATGGTCCATCCAAGGACCAACCCCGGCAAGCGTAGCATTTAACCTGATTGATCGACCCGTGCGACTATTAGTACTTAGCCACGACCTCTTTTTTTTTCGCAAGCGATTTTCTTCCAACATAAAAACTCAATAAAAGCAAAAGATTTGTTTTAAAACAGATGTCCAATATCGAACATGACAACGTGAAAAATATCACGATGACAAATGCCACGTTATCTAAATCACTGCTAACTCGATAGAAAGCGGGGTGACATAGAAAATTTACGACCTGTCCCAATTGGGAACTCTTACACGGCAAGCTGCTTCACATCGTACATAATTGAGGCTCTTGGTTCACTAGTGATTGTCTGGGAGAACTCACAGATGGCGCTGAGAACATTAACAAATAACTTAGGAGGGTTAAAGTAACTTCTACGCGAGAAAAGGGACCGTTTCCACTAAGTTGTGATGATTTTTATCGTTCGTCAATTGTTGTTTTTGAGGTTGAGACATTCTGAAAAATTATGGGATGTCAAAATTATAATAAGAAGACTGGTGCCGATTCTCTTGTTCACAAACGGAACTAAATTTAAGTTCAGTGCATCTTTTTCTTTCTATTTCATTAAGAAAAGGACAGAAGATAAATTTTAGTTT
Source organism: Agrochola lychnidis (assembly GCA_963680765.1). Taxonomy (NCBI): domain Eukaryota; kingdom Metazoa; phylum Arthropoda; class Insecta; order Lepidoptera; family Noctuidae; genus Agrochola; species Agrochola lychnidis. The sequence continues at coordinate 5,426,312 of OY796868.1, read as the reverse complement.
AGTCCTGTCAAATTAATCACATTCACACACATCACATTGCTCGCAGAACGGATGGCCGATGGGGCCGAAAGGTTTTGGAGTGGCGACCGTGTACTGGAAGACGTAGCGTTGGAAGGCCTCCCACAAGATGGACCGATGACCTTGTGAAGGCCGCAGGAATCCGCTGGATGCGGAAAGCACAGAATCGGTCGAAGTGGAGGTGCTTGGCCTATATTCAGCAGTGGACGTCTTTCGGCTGAAATGATGATGATGATGATGAAATTAATTGACGTAATTTTAGTCGGCAAGTTTTTAATCACGTCTAAACTTGTATGGAGTAGTGACAGGGCTGATTAATTTGACAGGACTAAACTAAAATGTATCTTCTGTCCTTTTCTTAATGAAATAGAAAGAAAAAGATGCACTGAACTTAAATTTAGTTTAGTTTATGAACAAGGGAATCGGCACCATTGTTAGGGTAAACTTAATTTAGTACGAATTACTGAGCAGTAATAAATAATAAAAATATTTTACTGCACTTATCGTTTCTTATATTAGCTTAGAGGCGTCACTTAAAAATAAAAAACCATTAACTTAATTGACAAATAAAATTACCCGCTATCAGTCAAGAATATTTTCTTTTTCTTTTTTAAATAGGGCATCTCGCAGTTTTGACCACTAAGGTTTTGGCTGCTTAACCGGACTTTTCTGTGGCTGCCTTAAGCTTCTACACTTAAAACCTCCAGCCAGGGGCATAAACTATTCTAAATTAAAACTAGGCGAACGCCCGCTAAGGGCACCCCCTGTGGGGTACGAACCTCGGCTTAGGGCGTCGCTGGGGGGAGGACAGTAAAGAGGGACAGGCTGGATCAAACTTAAATTTTCATCATGATTATTATGCGGGGTATTTAAAGCTACGTGCTCAACTGCAACAACGGCTGGCACCTCGTTTTCGAGCAAGGGTCGAGGGAGTGTGAAATATGATGCATTGAGGACCTTTAGAGTGCGTTTCATCAAAAAATTCCTTAGCCGTAATGTTGGCTCCACTGTTAAACTTTAACAACGGACGTATCAGTTAGCGCCATAGCGTAATCATGTTCATCATACAACATAGGAGCCAATATTACAGCATAAGAACTATTTAATGAAATGCAATATAAATTTTGTTGACATTTGTGCTGGTCAAAGATAACAATAGATTATTTGTAAGAGTGCGCCACAGTTAAGGTACACACGGCTACACATCAAGCTATACATTTCTAGTATAAGCTGACCTCGCATTGTACGGAAATCCTACACAATGCGAGATCAATATAAACTGGAAATGTATAGCTTGATGTGTAGCCGTGTGTACCTCTGGCCCAGGGTATTGATTTTAAGGGAGTCCAATCAAGGCCCAGTAAGTCTCCAAGTAAAAATAAATCCTAGTAATTTACTACAAATAGAGTGAACATAAAATAGATCTACCAATTGTCGCAAATAGCCCCAGTATCTGCTAAGACACAGCAAATTGCTTGTAAGTGATAAGTGGGCTCCACCATTCGTATTTTTTTTCGGTCTATAATTCGGGTTTTTTGTCTCAGACCTAGGCATTATTGGTATTTGGGAGTAATTACGAAAAACCGAGATAACTTTGAAGCATTTGGCTAATATTAACACAGAAATTATTTTATAGTTAGATCTGTACCGTAATTGCGTAATACACGATCAATCACAATTTCTTTCGATTTGAAACAGATTGCTAATCCATTGCTTCATAAGACGGAAAAAAATATCTGCTCAACAACATAAATAACGCAAGGAATGTTGTTCAACTGTCAAAATTAAACAAATTAGTCGTAATTGTTGACGAAAATAAGTTACGCAATTAGGGTATTGGTCCCGATTTAATTACCTTAACGATAATAGCATAAAGCTCTGACCAAACAAAAGTAACTGTCGCGCGGTTATGTGGGACGATATTGTGTTAATTACATACCTTATTTGTAGTTGTTCGACCTGGCGTGAATAATCGCGTGACTTTCTAATAATTGAAACAAATGACGTGTGTAGAAGCGTCCCGCGTGGCGTCTCGTGTGGGTTTCAACTCAGTGTGGTATTAAAAATTTACAAAAATCAAAAAAGTGAATTGGGACCACTCGGTTTTGAACCCACAACTTACAGCTTCAGTAAATTTTCGTTAAACCGATAGGCCACTAGTTATATATAATATTTATCTGGACTTGATAGAGTAATTTTCATGACATAATACTAATTTGAAGTCATAAAACGACACCGGAATTGATAATATATTAAATGAGCAATATTTGTATATTTAATTATATAAATATATTTGTAATCACGTTCTCAAAAACGGCTCTAATAATTTCGATGAAAGTTGAAATATAGGGGTTTACGGAGGCGAAAAGTCGATCTAGTTAGTTCTTATATCTGGGAAAATTCGTTTTTTCCGTATTTTTACCCGAACAGAGCTCGGTCGCCCAAAATTTAGAACAAGATGGCCACCTTAGAATAACATGGCAGCATGGAATTTATATGTACTAAACAGTCATGGAATTAGTATGATCTATCGTATACTATTAAATAAGCATTCTCTATTTTCACCAGAGCAGGGCCTCAAGTCTGCTAATATAATAGTATCAGAATGAATCATTGATTTCATAATTGTTGATTTTGACAAGTTTGGTAATCTACTAATATAATGGCGTCATTATGACTTTCCAATGGTCAGCCACTGACACTCCATTGAAAAAAATGGCACTTATTGGTAATCTCGTACATAATGGCAAATGAATGACTGCCTTAGGCGGTATCATTGGTCGTATTGTACGACAGTGCCATTATAACACAATCCTATTACGAGACCATTGACCGACCAATGATCGACCATTATGAATTTAGCAGATTACGAACTTTTAGCAAAATGACAATGAGATCGTGTTGGAATGACGAATTTATAAAAATAGTAGCCCCTGAACTTAGTCGCCCTGGTACTTACCAAATAAACAGTTGTTAAGGCATAAGAAAAGTAGAAAAAAAAAACTTTTTACAAAAAAAAACAACCGACTTCAAAAAAAACACTACAAAGTGAAAAATAACTTTAATTTCGGAAGTCGGTGTCTTTGGTTTTGAATTTTCGTTCGTTGTCACCGACTTCCGAAATTAAAGTTATTTTTCACTTTGTAGTGTTTTTTTTGAAGTCGGTTGTTTTTTTTGTAAAAAGTTTTTATTTTTCACTTTTTAGTTGTGATACCTACCCCACACAAATTCGAATACCACTACCTGCTATATAAATAACAGTGTCAGGAAGTTATCATAATATCATCCGTAAAAATGCGTATTATTGAAGCTAACTCAAAAACTACCCAAGTAAAGTTAATAAAATTTATATGGGACCACCTCTGAAGTATGATCTACCAAACAAAAAAAGAATCATCAAAATCAATTCATAATTGACGGAGTAATCGCGTAACAAACATAAAAAAAAAAGAAAAACATACTGTCGAATTGAGAACCTCCTCCTTTTGGAAGTCGGTTGATAAAAATCTAGTAAGAAAATAACCAAGATCATTATTACTATTATCAGGACTCGTTCTAAATCCAAGTTGATCCTCATAATAGGCATAAAATCGCCAGACCGAAGCCGAGACTTAAATGAATACCGACTTCAGTCCTAAAATAAGGCCTAGTACACATAAAGATGTCAATACGGGTTCCTTGATCCCTGTAATGTGTCAGCCGCCTTGAAATTGATGGTACTATAAAGTCCAGGGAACAGATCCGTTATACGCAGATATATCTATAGATGTACAGATGGTATCTTTTTTGTAGGATGTTGGGACATACGGTTCGGAGGGTTGGATGATCTGGGGTAACATTTTAAGAGAAATTGTTTGTTAATGTATGATTAAAAAAAATTAGGGTAAACTTAATGTTGAAGAATTTAGACTTATTGAAGTGAAAACTTCTTTAGGCGTGTTGAGCATTTTTGAGATGGGACTAAGCAATTGATTTCGCGACACTGTTACGACACCAGCTTTTGACCATTAAAAAGACATCAACGCGCGATCCATTAAAATAATTGGCTTTAAAATATAGACGACGTAAATATGCAGTATGCCCGACAATGCGATTCCATACAAAATTTTTACGGCGTCACTTCATGTTTCTCGGCAGTTACCTGTATAATAGATTAAACAAAATCTTGTCGTTGGCTGAAATCGCTGGATTACGATGCTACCGAGCAACTATTTCTCATCACATCTTCATCGTGTAACTTGCCGATGGATCCAGTGCACGCACACATAAGTACTAACAACACAACACACAGCATAGACATCTTTCTTCGCACAATGATACTTACCCACAAGACTCCACACACAGTACACCGTACACTCATACATACATCTCGCACCACACACGCAACGCCTTTTACCAATTGTTTTTTTTTTTTTATAATTTTGTTTTGTTATTCTTTTCGTTTTAATATTTTTTTTTTTTTTTACTATTTTCCCTCATATGCTTCTCTTTCATAGAAACTCAAATGTTTGTGCTTGTACTTTAAACTTCTGCTATGTACCTAATGATGACCTAAACACTGGGAGCCTGGAGATCCGTAACACAGGGTTTCCCTAGTACGAACTCCAGTCTCTCGCCAAGGAGCTTTTGTCTACATTTATTGTCTAGTCCTAAGATGTTAATTCTAAGCCAACCTTGTGGAGAGAGGAATAAATTTATTTTATTATATACATTATTTCCTGCACAATAAAATTGTTCAAGTTTTCACTTCCGTCGGTACTCCCGGAGTGCCACTATTTTTTTCTATATAAATAACTAGCTCTTGCCCGCGACTTCGTCTGCGAGCCTATAACCTTCCTCAAGAATTGGGCTATCCAAAGCAAAAATATTTTTTCAAATCCGACTGGTAGTTCCAGATTCAGATTCAGATTTATTTTGCCAACATTGTAGGTACAGGTATAAGATGGTACATCACTAAGTTTTTCCGCTACATTCTACCTTACGGCATGCAAAGTCGTAAAAACTAAAAAAAGTACAGTTTTCAAATAAATCATGCAGTCGTAAAAACTAACGATACAATTTTTATCTAAATTAATAATAATAATAATTAAGTCATTCTGATATAATATTAACTATCGTATATGTCATTTATATTTTTATAGTTATATATTTTTATCATTTAAAATGTCAGATCAAGTTATCAGAGTCAAATTAAAATACCCCTTAGAGAGAGAGAGAGAGAGAGATTACCTCTTATATCCAAACTTACAAACAAACAAATTTTACCTCTTTATAATATTAAGTATGGATAATTAAATGCTGTTCGTTGGTAAGCGTATCACTTGAGAACGGCTGGACGGGTTTTTAAAAATTGGAAAAATTGCGCGGAATTTTTAAAATCGGGAAAAATTGTAGTTTTTCTATGGAATTTTTATATGAACTCAAGACCGTATTGAAATTTTGACTGGACAAGGTCTGTTGGGTTAGTTCGTTTTGAATAAAAAAGATTATTCATACTGACGACCAACTACGGCATACAAATCGTGTAATCAAATTAAATTCAACCTGATGTCTTGAAGGTCCTAAACTAATTCAAAACTTGGCATAAACAATAAAAATATTAACTTTTAAATGTATGTGTGTAAACCTAGTACCAATATAATTGGTCAAGCTACACGCAAATCATCACTTACTTTCAATCGATTCCAGGCCTTATTTTTAATTACCAACAAAGCAAAAAACCCTTGTTTAAATAAATCGTTCGCGGACCATATTTTGGTTCCTGCAGACCACTGGTGATCTGCGGACCACTGGTTAAGAACCACTGGTTTAGACTGTGCAACTTTCATCGTTGCTATAACTTATAGTATGGTTCAAATCAAGCTGTTTAATTGCAGGTACAACCCGCTAAGGAACTACAATCTGATAAGAAACCTGTCATGTGTCATTGTGCTAACAAATAACAATCTTCACATTACCCATAACGTTTTGCTGCCTGTCTTGATCGCCCGTATGTTCGACGATCGTTAACTCAAAACCCGGGCTGCCTTTTTTGGTGTCTCCGTCTTCACATTGAGTGGAGATTATGTGGGTGCTTCCAAAATTACTTCTTTCCTTATAAAATGTATAGTAAACGGCATTTTGATATCCTCTGAGATTGCCTGAATAAGTTTTCTATATTGCTTCTTCTTTTCATGTCAATGTCCATTCTTAATGTGAAGGGTGGGCGTTTTGGGGGACTGTCTTATGTAATTTTGACATTCGAAAAGTGCTGATTCTCAGCCCAGTTTGAATAAATGACTTTTGAATTTTTTAGTTGTTTTTATATTGTTTGATCCCAGAGGGGGCCACGTTGATTGCGGCATCAGTGGCATTTTGTAGTTCATCCGAGGTAGCCCCAAACTATAATTTTTTTAAGGCGCGGCAAAAACTGCCGTCTGCCACCCCCCGTCAATCTTTTATGGGGATGCGTTAAGTTAGCCCCCGTAAAATTAAAGTTTTCTCAAAACGAAAATTTTGGCAGCAATATATTAATCAAATTGTATCAATCGATAATGCGCCAATTCAACAGGGGCGCTAAAACTCTTGTATAAAATAAAAAAATAGAAAGATTATAAGTGTGCTGCGCGTCTCATTTATTGCAAATTTGCTGTGTGCTGGGTGGTGCAATTGTCTGCTACGCTTGAATTTGTCGCCCCCTGAAGTTGGCGCCCGGGGCACGGGCCCCGGCTTACCTTCCGCTAGATCCGGGGCTGATCTGAGGTGCTGGTAGACACTGAGGACAATTAATTTTTCTATTGAATTTGGTGTTGATAGCATAATCAGTCTACAATATTTCCACTGCTGGAATTAGACTATGGTCTCGATTCCGTAGGAATATTGAGATAAAAGGCATTTCATGTCCTTTTCCAGGCCATGGTTTACCTCTGTGTCAAATTTCATCTAAATCCGTTCAGCTGGTTTAGCGTGAAAGCGTAACAAACAAACTCACTTTCGAATTTACAACATTAGTTAGGATCACTGCATTAGGTTTTAATTATTTAGCTCTAATTACATTTAATGAGTCCTGGGCTCCCTTGAGCCATTACTCCTAGAACCACTATATTGAAATCCAATAAATTGCTTACAGAGCACATTTTTTACGCCAAATGGCCCTTTTTCGTTAATTGACAGCGAGAGTCATTAACCTATCTTCGACTAGGGATTAGGTTGGTAATCTAATTTGATCGAACCTTTTTGCGAAGACCTTTGTGGTCGAACTGATATCTTATGTCAGATAGACGGTCAAGTCAAAGATGTGGTGATAATGTGATAATTACTTTGAGATATTATTGAAATTAATAAAGAGGATAGCCTGAATAAAAATGTTTTTGAAAGAATATGTTGAGAGTGGTCGTTCGTTTTTTCGGAATTCTGTGAGTTTTGAGAAAGGTCATCTTCTCAAGTACTAGGAAGGCATGATGGGATGGCATATGTATTCTTTCTTTTAATTTCTGACGTCTCTTATTTTTGGATTTACGAACAAGCAGTGAGTGATCGTGGTAAAACCGTTGATCTTACAGGTTTAATTTTAGTTTTATGAATCGTAAAATATTGATAGCAGATTGTGCACAAAACAAAGAGATACCTAATCAAAACATAGCACAGCCATCAAAAATGACAACAATAGAAAATCTCCCATAATACCGCATCCCTTCTATTGTTACCAGGAGAGCATACATTCTAAGTAGTAATCGAGCTCGAAGTACCAATCCATCCAGAATATATCCGTATAAAGTACGCTGTCGTTCGAAATTCGAATGGTGGGACCGTGGAACGGGGTTATATTTCTATTTCGGGAGAGGCAAAGGTCGTTGGTTGTGAGGCGGAAGGTACGGAACGTTTTATAGAGGTTTATAGAATGTAGGCTATATGTTGAGGTAATGAGAAGGAGAGGGGGGTGATTTGATTTGTGGCGATACTGAGAAATGAGATTGGAGTAGTTCCACTGATTGTTACATAAACTTACACCTCCTTCCCATGAGGGTAGATTGTTAACTAAATTAAATAATATTAAAGGCATGTTAGGTAATGGAAAAGCAAACTTGAAATCAATGGCCAAATAACGGAAGTAGGTACCAAAATTAAGTTTGCTTCTTTTTAAAGTTTCAATATAACAAAGGTACCTAAAGATTAATTATTAAATTTTTACGAAAATCACGGTAAACTTACAATTATTACTCTCATAAATTGTGTTTTGACTTGTAGAAAAATTCTCTGGACTTAATCAGTACGTACGATTTACATAAAATTATATCATATATTTCGGTAAAAAGTCAAAAATTATAATACAATTTTGAAAAAAAAAAACCTGAATTCTTTCGCTGCCTCCTATTTAATTAATTTATTGTAAACATCAATTGCCTGCTGGCCATAAACACGCCAAGACCGGGCGCTGTTAAAGTAAAATATTCCATTTTCAAATTATTCAATTTTTTTCTTTTTGGCGGTAAAGAGGCGTTAGATGACAGTATTATGAACACTTCTGTCATTTTAATACCTCCTGGTTTCCCTAAAAAATCGAATACCATTTTAGAAATAAAGAGAAAATATTTATACAGAGTCGGTAATGAAACTGTTCAGCTGATTTTTGCGACAGAAAAAAATTATAATTTTGAACACTTTCTAGTAAGTACTTCTAAAACCATAAAACGACGGAAAATTACACTCATTGCAGAGAAACAGAGTTCCTTTTGGATCCTTTCATAATAGAATTGCTGCAGTTTGGCTCGAGTCCAGACAACTTTATTCTAACAGTAAGACACATAAATATGACAAAATTGGACACTATTTTCTTCTTCATTACTGTGAAAAAAGTTCTTTGTTCTGGTGATATTTTTAGGTCTTTGTTGAAAAGTAGCTCTTAAATTTATGGTGACCAGAAACGGTAGAAGGAGCGTTGGCAGACCAATGGCATTATTTTAAAACTAGATTAGTTCAGTGTTTCCTAACCGATTACTCGGAGAAGAAAGGCCGACACACTCTCTTATAGGGCCTGCGCATACTGGCGGACGGCAGGGGAGAGCATCGAGTAGGATTCCTCTATCCGCTAGCGCACACTGACAAGAAAAATCCTCTGCGATACCGCGAGCGTCCGCCAGCTTACCGAAGCATCCGCATACCGAGGTATGCCGTGACATACCAAGCCATACATGCCAAGGTCAATCACCGAGCATTAAAATGTGAACCTTATTTCGATAAGATAAGTAGACCTGGCAGACTCCAGCGCATACTGGTGAATAATACTAAAGAAAGAATATTTGGGTAGGCCACATTATAATACTCAAACTGCCAGACAAACGTTTAAAATTAAATGTTTGTTTTTTTCGAAAAAAAAAAAAAAACTAACTCTCGGTGTTAAGCCGAAGATTGAAAATCCAACAGAGTGCATCCCCAGTGCGTCGAAAAAACACACCGTTGGATTTTTAACTCTCGGCGCTAAGCAGAGCGTTGGAAATCCAGTCTACGAAAACATCCCGCCGCGATATTTTTACGTCCGTGCGAACGTGGGTTTAATGTCATTAATAAAAAACACCCAAAAAATAAGGAAATAGGAAGTGCCACTCCCTCCATTAAATTCCTATCTTATTAATAATCTAATTCTGCTAATGGTACGCTAATAAAATGGCATCCATAATGATGGCAATACAATGGGACACTTGTTCATTGTTTATGGTGTGTTTTCTTTTTGTGAGTACACACTACATATTTATGTAGAAAAGGAACGTTTTCGAATGCATGACTGTGTGAGAGAGATAAATGCTAATGTGTAAGTGAGACAGATCACGTAATGTATGCCAAAGACGTATGGTTGGGTTGACGTGGAAGATATTATTTAAAAAATTTGAATGACAGTGGCTTTCTAGACTAGAGAGTAGTATATTCTTTGCTTTGGCCTTTGAACGACGTAACGAAAGACGTAAAGACGGAATTTTCATAACATCACGCCTGTATTGTCCGAAGGGTTAGGCAGAGGTGTAGGTACCTAAAATTCACCCACATTTTGGCAGTTATTTTGCAATAGGGGGTGAGCCTATTGCCATCAAGCTGGCACGAATCCAGTCTCCGGGCTGCTACTGAGAAATACCAGATGGAAATATCTAATAACACTTTAACCGACCTGGAAATCGAACCCAGGACCTCCTCTCCGCTTGTGACCACTAGACCAACGTGGCAGTAATTTTACATTTTTATAAATAAAAAATTGCGGTTTCTAGATATGAAAAGAATAGACAGGCTTGGAAAGCTGACAGCGCCCGTCTGGATGTAAAAAGTAATTAATTTAAGGATGATTTCCACCAAACGGCTCGCATCGCAACGGATCGGAAAGGATACGAACTGATGCGGCGATAGCCGATCGCGTCCGGCAGGATGTCGACGCATACGATTGGCTCCGTACCGTCGCTTGCGAACGTATCCGTTTCTGCGCCTAGTCAAATAGTTTCATTCCTACCGTGTTGACGTGTTCAAATTTTTTAAAATGGTTGATGTTGATGTAGTGTTATTGGCTATTGCATTAGAAGAAGAAAAAAATTATCATAAAACAGCCGAAAGGATCGACCAACGAAAGGCGATCGGAACCGATCGCGATGTGCGGAGCTTGGTAATATAGACTATAATACTCACTGTATTATGAATCATTTTTTTTTTCACATATACGTGATTCATTAGAGTAGCTTATTCATACGTCGATCCCATAAAGTACCTATAAAGTAAAATAATAATAAAAATTTGATTGCCAAAAATATTACAAGAGTTTTATACATTGACCCCAAACTAAGCGAGCCTCTATCTTGATCACCAAAAACAGTGAGGGTTAATATTACTATTCATAGATTGGCTATATTCCCAAATTAATATTCCCTTACCAAACAATTACTAAGTAGACTTAGCTTATTCAGGTTCCAATTTCTAAAACTACGAACTATCAAACTACGAATACTACAACTACGAGTGTCATAGTATTTGCTGTAACTTCAGAACAGACTATAAATTGAAGATTCAATTAGATAAACGTTCTGAAGCCATGTTGGCACAGATGGCGGGAATGTACGTATGTGTGTTCGGAAGTCTCTTTTTAGACTTTTAAACATTTCTTAGAGGTAGGTACCTACGCACGCACAAGCATCTTTACTTACCGAGACTGCTCCGTACCTCGGAAAGCACGTTAAGCCGTTGCTCCCGGCTGTCATTCGTGGATCTTTGACAGTCGTTACGGGTCGTCAGAAAGCCCGAAAGTCTGACAACTAGTCTTACCGTATTACCCAGTAACTGGGTTGTGGAGAGGTCAGATAGGCAGTCGCTCCATGTAAAATACTAGTATTCAGCCGCATCCGGTTAGACTGGAAGCCGACCTCAACATGAGCAGATGATGAATAAAAACTTGATTGCCAAAAATATTACAAGGGTTTTATATATTGGCCCCAAACTATTTTGATACTTTATGATAACAAAAACTACCAAACAAATATTCCCAAATTAGTCTAAACCAATATTCCCTTACCAAACAATTATTAAGTAGACTTAGCTTATTCACGTTCCAATTCCCAAGACTATAGACTATCAAACTACGGCCCTAGAACTAGAAGTATATCATAGTCTTTTCTGTATCTTGAGAACACACAGACTATAATTTGAAGATTCAATTAGATAAACTTTCTGAAGCTATGTCGGCACAGATAGCGGGAATGTACGTGTGTTCGGAAGTCTCTTTTTAGACTTTTAAACATTTTTTAGAGGTACGCACGCACAAAAAAAAAAAAAATATTGGACTTAGATTATTCATGTTCCAATATTATTATAGTATTTGCTGTATCTTAAGAACAAACAGAATTTAATTTGAAGATTCAATTAGATAAACTTTCTGAAGCTATGTCGGCACAGATGGCAGGAATGTACGTGTGTTCGGAAGTCTATTTTTAGACTTTTCAAGAACACTTCCTGTAGATACGCATAATGAATAAATTCGCAATACGTATTATGCGTAGGTATGGGCGGTATATCCACCATTTTTATACCTATGGTGGAGTGTCGCCGTACGTCATCATTATTATTTATATCCATGTGTTGTGCTTTCGGAAATCTTTATCGGTTCTAGGTATAACATCCTACCTACCACCTTGTGAAGATGAGCAGCACCATCTTCCTGTCTGCTAATGTATGTCCATAGCCAATTTGGACGTACTTATAATCGTATAAAACATCATTTTATAATATGCTTCCAAAGAAAATAAGAATCTAGCTCAAACAAAAAAAAAATACAGGCCAGTGTAAAAATAAAAAAGCCCTTAAATAATTTGAAGTATTTATTGGTAAAAATTGCCGTGTTGCCTAATTAGGATAGCAAATGATACGGTGGTCTTAAAAATTGAAGCCGAAGGCGAATATTTGAAATGTTTTAATTTTGCTAAGCGTTAATTGGATCCAGTTATTTTGCATTTTTTAAATATCAGTTCGCGATCAAATAAAATTAGCTAGCAAAAACTCAGCAGACGTGATGAAACAAAAATAAATTAAACTGATTAGGTTTTTTTTTTGGCAACCACAATTAGTGTAGTCTCTTGAAATTTATGTATAAAAAATTGGTTTTACTTTACAGAAGTGACGGGTATCGATATGGAAACATGGCATAACAAAAGAAAACAGATTTTCTCAAAGAAAAAATCTGTTTAGAAGTATTTTATCGTAAAGTATTTTAAGAAAAAAAAAAAACTACCAGCGGTCACTAACCCCCAAAAAAATCATCATATCTGCAAGGAAGGAAATTGCTTGGATAATAGATTTTTAATTTTACCAAGAATAATAAACCAACGGCATTTCTTGGAATGGTACTATTGTTACCTAGAATTGGCAATAATTCTAGCTAATTTTATTGCAAAGCATATTGACGGAAGCCACTATGAATCCCTTCTACAAAATAATAAAAAATAATTTCCTAAAAGCATAATTTATTAAGTAAACGGAACAGTTGCTCCGAAAAAATATTGAAATAAGGTTATGTGTACAATCATGTTAGATTTGAGCGATCCATCAGTTAGCTTGTCTGGGTCTAGTCTAGACTTTGAGTCTAGTATAAGTCTAATTTAGCCAAATTTCGAACATCTGTAGTATGTTAGCGAAAACTAAAGTGCACCTGTCGGGAGTTCTTTATTTATTTTTCGTGTGGTTGGTGACTTACTTGGGTCTCTGACTTGACTTTATGTACATGCCGTTGAGACATATCTCTCAGGCATGCCGGTTTCCTCACGATGTTTTCCTTCACCGTTTTTAAAGCAAGTGATAATTATACAATACGCACATGAATCTAAAACGTCAGAGGTTTCGAGGCCTTGGGTTTGAACCCGAGACCTATGACCTGGCAGTCTGACGGTCACAACACTAGGCTATCACTGTGTAAGTGATCAGGGACCTAAGTATAGAAACGAGAAAAGTGAGTGCACATAATGTTGTATTATCTTCTCAGTAGCAGCCCGGAGTCTGGATTTGTGCCCGGTTGATGGCAATAGGCTCGCCCCCTATTATATGGGGCTAAAACATAACCGGGTAAATGTTATGGTGAATAAAATGTTAAGGTGAACTATTGGTACACCTCTTCATAACCCTTTGGGGAATTCAGGCGTGATGTTATGTGTGTACATTTGTATATATTTTTATTCACACTATAAACTTTGGAGGGCGGAAACTGAAGCTATAAAAAGGGATAAATATCCCTATTAGGGATGATGCGTGGGTCACAAAAAAGAAATTCTATTTAGTCCGTCAGTTAGTTAGTAAAAAAATATAAGACACGTATTTTTTGCTTTATCATATTAATAAAAAATGACTTAGATAAAACGCATTAAAGTTGGGGGGAGTGGGGGTCACTACGTCACAAGTATAAAATTTACATACTCGTGACGTCATGGTACATTTTAACTCAATGTATCGCCGTAATCTTTTGATAACGTAAAAAAAGAAAAAATACGTGTCCATAATTTTTCAATAATCTGACGCACAAAAAATAAATTTTTAGTCATCATCCCGATTTCAGTTACAGAGGTCAATCTCAACGGAGAGCAGCTAACTAAGGAGGACGTGTTATAGTGCACAAGTGTGTTTGTAAACACAGGTGCACTCTGTTCCTTCACTCTCATAGTCCGATGGGACTGCAATCCAACACGACCAGGGGGAGTTCAGACGCGGGACCGACGGCTTTATGTGCTTTCCGAGGCACAATAAAAATTTCTAAAATCTCCCGAAGAGAAAAGAAAAAAACGGCCGGCTGTCGCTGAAAATCAGCACTGGGGCTCTGTCTTGCGTAGCATAATGCTGAGCGATAGCTGATTTGCGTGGATGTGACGCATGTTTCCCCCAACTTTTCTCATTTTTGTATTTTAAACTAGGGATTTTTTGCGTCATGTTTACCGCAAATAAACGTTTTTTCTTTTCATTTCAATATATAAAAAAAATCTCTTTTGTTTTGTTCTGTGGAATCTTAGAAATACCTTTCTATTAATTGCCTTTTAAAACTTTCAACGTCGTCAAAATGCAGCACTTTTTTGCAAAAGTACACTGGCATTGGCACTACTCAACATACACCCACATTTCGCCAGTTATGTTTAAGTCCCATGTAATAGGGGGCGAGCCTTTTGCCATCAACCGTGTACATACGAGCAATGGTGACCCAGTGAAAGCCTGCAGTGGTGGACCAGTGGGAGAGCAGTGGTGAACCAGTGCTAACGACTTACAAGTTGTAGGTCGTGGCTTCGAACCCAGACAGGCACTTTACTTTGTGTAACTTATATCATCACCACTGCTCTCAAAAGATGAAAGAAAACACGTCCTAGAACCAAAAATTCGAAGACATGAGACATTCATCAACCGGCACTGGGCCCACGTGGTGGATTATGGCCCACTCCCTCTCGCAGAGAGTGTGAACCCTGTGCCCCAGCAGTGGAAACGTTATAGGTTGATTATGCTTTGGGTACTCATACAAACTCCGGGCTGCTACTGAGAAATTCACTTGCATTAAACGTCTGGTATTTACCGGGTATTACCAAAACGTACACGTTAGTGTAAATATCGCAGTCGGATTGTATAATCCGCCGTATTACATTACGGCTAGCTGTTATCAAAAACAGGGCGGTTTTGAAATGCGGCGGTTCAACGATTAGCCAGATTGAATGCGGCTGAATAAAAAACCGCCGAAATGTATTCGGCGCCATACGTTATTCAACACGGCTAGCCATAATGTAATACAGCGAGACGTTAGCCGCCTCTTTGACAGTTTTTAGTTCCAATTCTTAACACTTGTGGCGCTGCCTGACATAACAACAACAATGGCGTTGGATACAGAAAGTGTGTTGCTAAATTGCGAAGTTATAAGTGAATTAAACAAAGAAAATGTGCTAAGTATGTCCGTGAACAGTGACTTTAAGAACAATTTTCAGGTACAATTAAAGGATTTCTATTCATTTTAAACATTGTTTTATTTTGTAAGTATGGTCACCCTACAATCTAAGTAGTAGTACGATACGGCTAAACGTGGGCCGCCTTATTGAAGAACGTATCGCAATGACAATCTGGCTAATCGTTGAACCGCCGCATTTCAAAACGGCCCTGTTTTTGATAACAGCTAGCCGTAATGTAATACGGCGGATTATACAATCCGACTGCGACATAAACAATTTGATTCCAACGAACGACAAAACTTTTTCACTAATTAAACGAAACTGCGACTGATCCTTGAAAATACAAGAGTTTCGAAACACAAACATTAACAATATTTTAACAGATAAAAATACGATATCGCTTCTGAACTAAAATCATAAATTCCCTAATAAGTGTTATTGGGATAGGAACTATAGCGAAGTCCTTTGCCTTCTTAAGGTCAGCGCAGACAGAGCAGCACAATTCTCAAGCAGTTTTTTATTGATAAATCGATAAAATATAAAAAATTGAGTTCAAAGTAGCGTGTATGGCTGCTTGCGTAAACTTAAACGTTACACTTTTTATACCGGCGTCAGGGCGGAAGGTGAGGACGCCATGGTGCCTCTCTAGCCACTCCTCAAAGAGGAGACTTATCGGTGCAATTGTGGCGTGCCTATCGCTGAGTTGCGACAATCGCACTCTCCATGACGCCATGAGATCCCGCCGGAGCTCTGTCCGCTGTGTCGTGATTTCTCGCGGTAACGGAGTTAAGCCCCGGCGTTTCGCCTCCTCGCGCCACTCCCAGATGTGCGCGAGGACCTTTGCCTCCAGATTCCATGCCGGTAATCCGGCAAAGAGGCTCGCCGTTTCATAGGAGACCGTGCGGTATCCTCGGGCCAGCCGGATGGTCATGACCTTCTGGGACCCAAAAATTCTCGCGCATTATTTCTACTCAAAGACGGCAAAGAACATGTTGCTCTGTGCGCGCTGGCTCTTAGGCTAACGACCCTTGCCTCTGTTTGTTTTAGCGCGAACTTGATATGTTTGTTTATTTTTGTTCGAGTAAATAATGGGGATCGTTCAACTTGCTACGTTTAGATTGTTGTAAAGATTGCAGCTGGTAGGATGCCTCTGAGTGAGTGAGGGCTTTTCACGTAAAAAACAATTCGTGTGGTTTTATTGCAAACTGTTTTTTTTTTCAGTTTGGAGTATTTTTGGGTTGAGCAAGCTGCACAGTTTATTTTCCGGATGAATCATATAAGTTTGTATCCTAAGGGTGTATTCATGTAGAAAGTTGTTTTCCGGCGCTGACAAGCGCTGGTTGTCAACGCTGGTCGGCACAGGCAATTTTCATACTTTTTTGCCAAACCTTAACAACAACAACGATAGATAATTAACACAACAATATTATTTATTTATTTATTTAATACTTCAAGCACAGAAATGTACAGAGGAGGACTTAATGCTATAGGCATTTTCCACCAGTCAACCTTTGGGTGATGCAGAGACAAACTATGGTAGGTGTGGTGTGGTAATTTGTGTCTCAGAAATCAATACTTGACAAGTTAAAAGAGTGAAGGCTCGTGCAGACTGGCGCGACGCGACTCTAACAAATTAATTTCTAAGAAAACTACACAGTAGAACATTTACCGGTGCTGCGTCGCACCGTCGCGTTGTTTGTAATAACATCTCATTGGTTAAAGCCTCGTACAAGGGTTTCGTTTCGACATGGTTTAAACCATCGAGCCAGTTTAAAAAAATAAAAACGTGATTATGATGAAAACACAGTTATTTATACAAAACTGACAACTTAGTCCGGTACAAAGATGTAGACCAAAATTCAAAAATAGTTCATCCTTAAAATCTAGGTTTGAAGATAAACTTAGTTTTGTAATAAGACCGTTGCACTCCGACGCAGCAATTACGTCCCCAGTGGGTGAGACAATTAGGTAATTGGTACGTGCAAGCCAGTCGTGAATTTTGAAATTCATAAACCACTCAATCACTCATAACATTAGTTTATCTGTATTTCTCCAATTGCCGTTAACTGATTACCACAAAACACTTTTCATTATAATAAACACTGTACTATTGTAGCATTCACACAATTCACTAAGTATGCCGTAATGTTTTTAATTATTTTTTTTGCCGGTGTCGGCGTCTGCGTCCCTTTACTTGTCTCAACGATGCCTAGCTAGACTACCACAGATACATGCTCTGTGACAGATACTAAAGGCATAGACAAGTAACTGCTGTTACGTCGGGTACAGACACGCGGACTACTTATATTTTATTTTGTTGTGTTTCAGATATCTATTTTTATTTTATTATATATTTATTTTCTGTATCTATCTATCCGTGACATCACTGCGGGCCCTATCAGAATACCAGCGCTGTGACATTTATTTATTTTTAAATGTCGCAGCATATACTGAGATAGGAGCCTTTTGGCCTCGTACAGGACCTTCTGCTTTTATTTTAATTTTACTTTGTTTTTTTTATTGTTTTTTTATTATTTTTATTAATGTTCTTATTGAAGGTGTTTAGTTTAATTTGTGATTTCCTGTGCGAGTCTCAATAAATACTTTTTCTTTCTTTCTTTCTTTCGTGCAAAATGTGTATTACGTACCTACATAATACACATTTTGCGCGACTGGCTTGCACGTACCAATTGCATTTTAAATTCGCCGAAAGAGCAACAAAAGCCTGCCCCACAATGTTCATAACACTGAACTGTTTTACAATTCTAAACTATCGAGCAGCTCTGACCTGAGTGATGTATTCACGCGCGGCCATGTTAACAACTGACCGGGCTATGTCTAGTAAGTGCTAGTAAAATTTAGACTAGACCCACCACAGCATCTACCTAGTAGGCTACTATGTTACGTTGTAAAAGGTTTTAGAATGTTTTAACGAGATTATCTATAAGAAAGAGCCTGAATTACAAATGCTCTATGCTAGGAAAGCATGCTAATTTCGAATAGATGCTGCTAATTGTGTGCAATAACCTACTAGATAGCATCTAAAAAGAAAACAACACAATTTTTTAACCGACTTCCAAACGGAGGAGGTTCTCAATTCGACTGTATGTTTTTTTTTGTATGTTTGCTACGCGATTACTCCGCCAATTATGAATTGATTTTGATGATTCTGTTTTTGTTTGGTAGGTCATATTTCAGATATAGTCCCATATAAATTTTTATTAAGTTTGCTTGGGTGGTTTTTGAGTTAGCTTCAATAATATGTAATTTTTCCCACTTAGTATGTGGATGATATGATAAGTTCCTGTCACTGTTATTTATTTATTTAACAGTTTATGTACACACATATAAACAGATAAGAAGAAAGGAACAGAAAAATACGTACAAAGGTGATGCTTATTTCTATAGAAATCTCTTCCAGCATACCAGGCATTTACATAGCAGGTAGTGGTATTCGAATTTATGTGGGGTAGGTACCACAACTAAAAAGTGATGTTATAAAATAAAAAACTTTTTACAAAAAAATACAACCGACTTCCAAAAAAAACACTACTCAGTGAAAAATAATTTCGGAAGTCGGTGGCAAAAAACGAAAATTCTTTTTTGTAAAAAGTTTTTTATTTTATAACATCAGAAGATATATTTACTAGCTCAAACATGTGTACACAGACAGAAAAAAAAAATGTGCATACAGGATAACATCAAAAAATAATAATATACAAGTTCAGACATGTTTGCCACATATTATGGCGTGCAAATATTAATAATTACGATTGTTAATAATTTAGGTAGTCAAGTCAATATCATTAATTTACCTTGAATTTAGTAAACATTAATAAATTATAAATGTCAATAGTAAATAAAAATAATTCAAAAACTCGATGTCAAAATAAATGGTTCGATACAATAATATGATGTACCCCAAAACGTCCTAAAACGCCAATCTCTTTCTGATTGTTAAAAAACCAAATGTTGCGGTTGCATAGTATTATTATAATCATCATCAGCCTATAAATGTTCCCACTGCTGGGACACAGGCCTCCTCTCTGTGAGGGGGGGCCGTAATCCACCACGCGGGCCCAGTGCGGGTTAGTAGATGTCACGTCTTTGAATTTTCGGTTCTAGGACATGCCGGTTTCCTCACGATGTTTTCCTTCACCGTTTTGAGAGCAGTGGTGATGAAATAATTTACACAAAGTAAAGCGCCTGTCTGGGTTCGAACCTACGACCTACAACTCGTAAGTCGCGGCCGTCACCACTGGGCTACCACTGCTCCTATTATAATCACTGACTTGTAATCGTAAACCTTATTGCCCAATGTCATAGCGACACCTTTACATATTAAATGCTACATACATCGAAACAACACTCAAACTAAAACCATCCAATTCAAATAAAGCTCCAAACTGCTCGAACATACATTGTAACTGTAACCAGTCGTCACTCGTTACAGTTGCTAACAAAGCCTCGCTGAAGTTAATTGGTCACAAACTCACCGTACATTGTAAACTATGTTGGAGCCAATGTTGGAGTTTTAATCTCACATTTGAATTGGTAAAGTTTTTATATTTCATGAAATGTCATTTTTGAAGTAAAAACTTTTTTTGGACTGAACCATTGACTTCGCGACACTGTTATCGAGTTTACCGACACCGTGGAGTAAAAGACATCAACGCATTTTTTTTAATTTTTCACTTCTGTCGGCACTCCCAGTGGAGTGCCACTGTTTTTTTTTGCGAAAGTTGCGTCAAATTGTTTTTTTTAAATAAAACTATGATTATTTTATTTTTGTACTAGTGACCCGCCCCTGCTTCGCACGGTTTTTGCGACTTAACAAAACATCGAAATTTCTTTTAATATGTAAACTGAATATAAATAATTATATTCGTTCATATCAATCTCCGTTATAAAGTTTAGAAGAAAACACAGACATGCATGAAAGTGATTTTAATTTATATGTACATACAGATAAAGATGATTACTGTTTCAAAGAGTTACAATGAAACCAACTAAAATGCCTTCAAATATTTCGTTGCATTACAGCTACGGCGTAGCAACATGTTGCTACGGCGACTCATAAGTCGTAGCAAAGTTGCTACGAATATAACCAGAAGATTTTAAACAATTCCTAGTAAATAATGTTGTTGTTTTATCAAAATAATTGGCTTTAAATGCTTTCAGAGTGAAGAGATAGGTATTTGGATGCTTAATTTTCTCATTAGGGTAATAAATATTAAGTCATTTAACTTTTTACAGACATTTATTTCTTAAAATTAATTATCTTCTCACAAAAACTAAAATTTTACTAATCATGACATAAACAACCTTGTTTCCCCGGAGGGTTGGCCAGAGGTGTACCTTAAGTACACCCACATTTCGCCAGTTATGTTTAAGTTCCATGTAATAGGGGGCGAGCCTATTGCCATCAACCGGGCACAAATCCAGACTTCGAGCTGCTACTGAGAAATTCCAGATAGAAAAACCTAATAACGCTTTGCCTGACCTGGGCATCGAATCCGCAGGATCTCAGGCTCAGCAGTAGCGCTTGTGATCACTAGACCAACGAGGCAATGAAAATAAGGTTAACGAGGAACTATTAAAGCTAAATAAATCATGTCATTCAATAAACGATCTAACCGTGCTTGACAGACGGATTATAGTCGTTTGTTGTGCTAAGAAAACAAAGCAATGTTGCCCATTCCTATAAAACGGGTTCTACCCCTCCTAGTATGAGACCCACCATCCACGTTGGACAATTTTTTTGAAGTGAAAACTATTTTAGGCGCGTTGGGCATTTTTGAGATGGGAAAAAACAATTGAACTCGCGACACTGTTACCGACACCAGCATTTGACCATTAAAAAGACATCAACGCGCGATACATTTTCTTTGGGATTAATGACATTCCAAACATTGAGACATGACATCAATATGATTCATATTTCCCTTTTTTTACCGACTTCAAAAAGAAAAGTATTTCCTGCACAGTAAAATTGTTCAAGTTTTCACTTCTGTCGGCACTCCTGGAGTGCCACTGTTTTTCCAATCAAGCCATTTTAGCCAGACTATCAACACTGAACTTAATAAACAATACAGCAAGAAAATTGGGAAGATGGAACTACAACCTCGCAAAGTTCAGGCTACCTCGATGGACGGCATCAGGATGTGGAGCTGTGAAGCAAACTATGTCCTACCTCCTATCTCAAGAAATCCCTATCTCTTATCCTCCGAATCTTTGGCCACAAAAAATGCAGCCATGACGATCTCTGCGCTGCCATCGACCATGCCGTGGAAGTAGCGAAGTTTTGGTCCAACAACACGACGAAGAAGCAAGAAAATTGCTAGATCCAAATCTAAACTGTATTCATACCAAATCTAACCTTCTAAAAGAGAAACATTGTAATCATCGCCTAAGTTTTAACCTAATTCTAAAGTCTGATTACTTAGTTTCATCTAAAACAATGCCTGACCTCATTTTGAGTAATGTCTCGCGAACTCAGACTATTTTATGGACAAACTTTGAGCAGCAATTAAAATTGCGGACAGCGCCATCTGCTATCGTGCCCTGGAGTTAATGCAAGTAATTAATGGTCTGTGAAAGTTACTGGTTCTGTTAGTCTGGTTTAATTTATCTTTGGACAATAGTAAGTAGCTTTAAATTGAAAAAAAAAATTGAGAATTCGTTTTACTAAGTGACATTTTGGCATATCGTTAAGTAGGTATCCCTAAAATTTACTGATTAAAAATGTCACTTTTAAATTGACTGGTTTTTACTAATTAGACTGCCAATTGAGAAAGAGCCATAAAAAGAAACTTCATCGCTTCAATTAACAAAATGATTTTTTATGAGTTCCAGGTGATGTAAGAGCAGTTTCCCACTACCACTGATCCGAATCCGAGAAATATCTGTTCGAAGTAGCCATAGTACCATTTGTATGAGGGGTTGCGCACTAGATCCGAACTTTGTCCGTTCGAATTTAGAACATTCCCAATTCGGATTGAATTCGGAACTTGAATTCGGATTCGGATCGGACGTAGTGCGTAACCGATCTTACTGTTAAAGCAATTGTACATTTAACAGTCATTCGACAAATTGCAACCATAACTATTTTATTATAGGTTGAATTTTGTGTGCAAACGAAGAAACAGGCAACAGTTACTTTCCACTAATTCAGCTCCCTCACTGGCAAAGTTCTAAAAACATTCGAAATAAAATAACAAAACATCACGATTGTAATACCAAAAAAAAAAAAAAAATACAAAATGGTTTATTGCTTCAAAAAGTTTACATCTAGAATATTTGTGTTTGGAGCTCCCCTGTAAGCAAGTGATGCCTGTGTTGGGGAGCCCCGCTCTTCCATAGCTAAGCAATACAAAATATGACCTAGATATTTACAGCTAGGTATAACTTATCTTATTTGTGTGCGTGCGTGTGTTTGTGCGTGTGTGTGTGTGTGTGTGTGTTGTGCATTTGGTGTTTATAGATATAGGTGTGGATAAGTTGTGTGATTATTACTACCTAATTAGCACATTTTACTTAATGTGTTCCAAGAGTGCCTCCGTGTCGTCATAATTTAGTAATCTTATCCAGTCTGTTAAAGCTTTTTTACATTCGTAGTATTTTTTTGGGTATATGTTAATTTTACTATTAATTTTATTATAAAGAAAAGCTGATCGCTTGTTGTATTGCCTCCCTACAAGGTTAGGCAGAGGTGTACTTATAGTACACCCACATTTCGCCAGTTATGTTTAAGTCCCATGTAATAGGGGGCGAACCTATTGCCATCAACTGGGCACAAATCCAGACTCCAGGCTGCTACTGAGAAATTCTTCAGAAATGATAATATAAAAACACAATATTAAATAAGGTATTTAAATAACCCGCAATATGATCCCTTAACGATGCTCAATTCAACATTTCAGCCCCTCAAAGTGAACGAAGGTAAGAAGTTATTCGAATTTATTTTCAAATGAAATAATGTAAATGAGATTTGGTTCCATCACTTTTATTCACACCTCTTAATGTATTTTCCATTCCTTTTTCGTGATAAAAGATCTGTAATGGACTACTTTTTAATATGAAAAATCCATCAATGTTATTAAAACAGGATTTTATATTGCGAAATTATTCTGGCATTTAATATCAGTTACCAGTTATTTTGCGGGTAATTAATAATTAATTTGAGCTGCAAGATTTGTTAATTCTAAAAATGTTAATAATCCTGAAAGTATTCTAGTATGAGGTCTTAATTCAATTTCCGGGTTAAAGTAAGTTTATATAAAGTCTCTCAAAAGCTCGAATTTTAAGGATTGTGTCCGTATAAATGGCAGTAATTTCGAGCACCAATGTGACTTTTTCAATTCATAATGATGTACTTTCTGAGTTTATCTTGGGCATTACTGATATCGGGGACTTTATAGTAAATCATCATCTGCCTAGCCTTTTCCCAACTATGTTGGGGTTGGCTTCCAGTCTAATTGGATGCAGCTGAATACGACGAGTATTTTACATGGAGCGACTGCCTATCTGACCTCCACAACCCAGTTAGGTACTGGGTAACACGATACCCTTTGATAAGACTGATTGTAAGACTTTCAGGCTTCTGACGACCCATACCAATTGTCAAAGATCTACGAATGACAGCCGGAACCAACGGCTTAACGTGCTTTCCGAGGCACAGAAGAGTCTCGGTATGAAAATATGGTCACCCATCCACGGACCAAGCCCGGCAAGCGTAGCTTAACCTGTTGGATCGAGCCATGCGGCTGTTATTACTTAGCCACGAGCTCCTCAACTTTGTAGTTAATTTAAGGCTGAAATCGCCAACCCGTCTTGACCAAGCATGGTGATCAATACTATACTCCATAGGTTTAGGTAGTTAAATAAATGTAAACAAAAAAAACCACGTGACGAGACAGCTGTCAAGTAACCGACTAAATGTAATACCTGTCACTTCAGTTATCATGCTACGTCACAGTTGTACTCTTCAATTTAGCAACGTTATATTTCGTTGACGTTTAGAAATTGGGCTCTTTACAATAGACAGATTACAAAATGTTATAAATCGAACAAAAAAAATTGTGCTCAAGCAGTTACATCTACGAAAAGTAGTTTAAGAATAAACGATAAAGTTTAACATACATTAATAGAAGAGGAAACTATAGTAAAACACTAACATTTTAATTTGGTTTTATCGTTTTTTAAACAAGAAACTACCTAAACCTATGGAGTATAGGAGTATTGATCACCATACTTGGTCAAGACGGGTTGGTTTCTCTGTATGAGAATAGACCTTTGCCTTGCAGTGCTGTATTTTTATTATAATTTCGCCTTTTGTTCCGTGAAAATGAGGATTAATAACCGTATAAAAGGTACATATTTGTCTTACCCCTTGTGGAAAAGGTGTTGAATGTTGATCCTATTATCCTGTGACAAACAAATAGACAGACAGAGCCAACATTTCAACAAGATCCTAAGGCACTTAGGTAGTAGTAGCTAACCCAAAAAGAATCAACCTATGTAGTATGTAACCCTACTTATTAAACTAATTTCAAACATATTCTAAACCAATTTAACTTACCGTAATATTGTTAAATTAATGAAATAGTTGTATACTTGTTGGAAGTCAACACAACGACCACGTCATTAATCACTCTTGGTGTTAACGCGCGCGTTTACGTTAAGCACTTCATGTAAACTGCTAAAGGTGATGTAATTAAACTTGCGTTATGTTGATAATGTAGTTAGTGAGTACGAAGATTAAATTAGGGGTTAAATTTGAAATATAGTTTTGTGTAAGTGGGGGGGATGTTTTCATTAATTGCGAGGAATTATAATTAAAATGTAAATAAAGTTATTTCTTTTAGGTTAACTTGGAGTTATGCCCAATTTATTAAAAAAACTCAGACCTCATAAAATATAAAAAAAAATCATGCGAATGACAACTATCTTAGGATTTTTCTTTTGCCATTATTGTCCCACTGCTGGGAAAGGCCTCTACTCTCTTTCTTTTTCTAGAACTGCCAAGGACCAGTCTTTATTAAAGGAGTCCAGTCCTGTCCAACAAATGCATTGGCATATTCCACAAACACGCCTTATTCTTACACAAGTTTTAAACCGACTTTAAAAAAAGGAGGCGGTTCTCAGTTCATCAGTTTTTTTAAATTATCTTCTTATATATAAAATTCTCGTGTCACAATGTTAGTTACCTTACTCCTCCGAAACGGCTTTACTGATTTTTACCAAATTTCACATGCATATTCAGTAGGTCTGAGAATCGGCTACTATTTATTTTTCATACCCCTAACTGATAAGGGTTGTCCATCCCAAACAAATAATTGGCAAAACAACGTTTGCCGGGGTCAGCTAGTTTTTTTATATATTTTCCCCAATTACTTAAAGACGGCTGTACCGATTTGATTTTTTTATTTTTATTTGAAAGGGTATTTGGTCATGATCTGATGTTGAGATCTTGGAGAAATTGAGGGAACTCTTCAAATAATGCACACCAATAGCGATTTGGGTATTGGGTACTTTGAAGTTTGGAAGTCAGTTGTATTTTTATGTAAAAAAGTTTTTATAAAAAGAAAACCCTGTAATATTCACAATTATGAAATAAATAAAGAAATACCTTTTTAAATTGCATTTACTTGCAATAAAATTCTCATAAATTAAATATTTCAGTCCGTGTTCCAAAACTGTTAATCCCTTAATGCGATCATCCGGTTCGTGCCGCTCCGGACCGGTTCGGGCTGGATTGAACCGGATATATCCATCGTGCGTAAAAGCTTCACTTCAGAATTGCAGTGTGACAAATGTTATAGACTCTCTAGGTATTTAATTGCACTTTTATAGGGAACTGACTTTTGCCGGTTGCTTCGCCCGCGTGTAGATTGGAGGCATTTATATAAAAATTAAAAATACGTATACAGGGTGATTTGTATAATTTTGAGATAAGGGTGTCCAAGGTCATGACGTCGATGATTTAGAAAAATGTTAAGTGACTTCTTATTGTATCTTTATTTGATGTTTTAGAACAGTTACATCGACAGCTTTGTTAACAAATCTAATCTAATGTAACTAGCCTGTATTGTTCCACTGCAGGGCAAAGGCTTCCCTCTCCCTTGTCCATACAATTCTGTCTATTGCTAGTGTCGGCCAGTCCTATCGGTAGGAGTCAAGCTCGTCCCGCCATCTTCGTCTCGGCCTGACGCGATGTCGTCGTGCGTTTAGTGCGTTCAGTAGTTCTTTTAGCCCATTTGTCATCTGACATGCAGCAGACATGTCCGGCCCAGTCCCACTTAAGCTTAATGGCTTTCTGAGTAACGTCCGTGACCTTGGTTTTGGCTCGCAGTGTTGTTGTGTTCCTTATACGATCCGAAATTCGAACCCCCCAGTATACTACGTTCCATAGCTCGCTGGCAAACCTCGACCTTGTTAACAATTGTTCATTACCCAATACAAAACTCATATATAATGACGAATTTTGCGAAATATGCAGAAAAAAATAAATCTTGGATTTTCTCGACTCCCTTGGATTTTCTACCTAGGCTGCTGGGTGGGGTTGTTCAATTGTTGCAAAGAGGTCATACTATCAGGTTCAGGAAGGAAATACACTGAATTAAAGCTGTTATTTTGACATTACAAACAGACAGTGTCTTTAATTTTATTTATTGGTATAATATTTGTATAATGTATAATATATGTACAGATTCAAAGCGCGAATGTAGTGGAGAAGCTTGTAGCTAAGTAATAACAGTCGCAGTCGGTCGATCCATCAGGTTAAGCTACACTTGCCGGGGTTGGTCCGTGGATGGGTGACCATCTTTAAATACCGAGACTCTTCCGTGCCTTGGAAAGCACGATAGCCGTTAGTCCCGGCTGTCATTCGTGGATCTTTGACAGTCGTTACGAGTCGTCAGAAGCCCGAAAGTCTGACAACCAGTCTTACCAAGGGGTAACGTACTACCCAGTTACTGGGTTGTGGAGATCAGATAGGCAGTCGCTTCATGTAAAATACAGGCATTCAGCTGCATCCGGTTAGACTGGAAGCCGACCCCAACATAGTTAGGAAAAGGTTATGCAGATTGATTGATTCAAAACGCGAATGTAAACACCAAATGCGTTCGATATTAATTAATAAATACTCATTTAATTTAATTACATATTTCAGCCGATAATTTACTGATTTTAAAACATAATTGACACGTTGCAAAGCCGTGACAGTTTGTCACGTCATTAATTAATATGAGTATGACGTCCACTGTTATTATTCAGTCGAATTAGTATCCACAGTCAGTCTGTTCAGGAAAATGAACATAACATCACGCTTTATTTCCACAAAGGGTTAGACAGAACTGTACCTATAGAACTCCACATTTCACCTGTTATGTTTTAAGTCCTAATTGGTGGCGAGTCTATTGCCATCAACCGGGCACAAATTCAGACTCCGGGCTGCTTAGCTAAAACACTTTTAAAATACATTTTCAAATACTTTTAACAAAGGTAATACGATTCGACTGGTTTTCAAACCGTCCTGCACCTAAGATGCATGTTTTACTATTCTTTTTAGAGCACTCCATAAGATCCTAATTAGTGGGCCAATACCCTTTTTTTGGGTGGGAAATTATCAAATAACTTCTCCCGCGCTGGGCGGAGCGGGAGAGCGTGTCAGACTCTTACTGACTAAAACCCACCCGTGTTCATTCAGTTGCCTGTATGGCCACGGTATCCCTTTCGGACTTTCCCGCGACCCCGGCAGACATCGGCTCCAGCGGACCCCGTCAGTTTTTCTGACATCTCTTTGAGGCGCGCGTGGAACACAACGCGCCGTCGACCCGGGCCTTGTTCTTATCGGACGGCGAGCTACTCATTGCTCACCGTCCGCAAGCCCACGCTTACGGTGGCCGACTATCGGCCAGGGATTTCCGGCGCCCAGGGTGTCTCCTGTGGCGTTTAGGGGTGTGCCAATACTCTAAGATACATTTGTGAGAAACCTATAAATAAATGAAGATATACAGCAAGTCAGTAGTTTCTTTTTCTCGCCTAATTTTCAGAAACATAATAAAAATCTACACATAATACATAGAGTTAAGGAACCGTCATCATCAGCGTACAGTCCACTCCAGGACAAGCCTCCTCTCGGTGAGAGGGAGTGAGCCGTAATCCACCACGCGGGCCCAGTGCGGGTTAGTAGATCTCACATGTCTTCGAATTTTTGATTCTAGGATATACCGGTTTCCTCACAATGTTTCCCTTCACCGTTTTGAGAGCAGTGGTGATGAAATTATTTACTCAAAGTAAATCGCCTTCCTAGGTTCGAACCCACGACTTAAAACTCGTAAGTCGGAGCTGTTACCACTGGGCAACCACTGCTCCTGTGGGACATTGGCCTCTCTAATTGCAAGCAACTCAGCTCGATTTTCGGCAACTCTCATCTAGCTCTTACCAGCCAGCCTACGAAGATCGACGTTCCACCTAGCTTGAGTCCACCTAGCGTTGCGTCCTACCAAGTCATAGGCATATACCGAATACCTACTTAATTAAAACGACGAATGCAACAAATGTTTACATTACATTAATAGGTAAATACGTTGTAATAATTAACATTATTTTACCACGCTGTTTGCGAGTTTATTCAGTCCATATACAATTAATTAAAATTATGAGACTGCTATAAAGTTGTGTGGTGAACACGCTCGCATTTCGCTTCGTAATGGTCGTAAAGTTATCGTCAATGATGTTTACTTTGGCCACTGTATGTCAGTAAAATATATTAAAGTCGGAAGTATTTATTATTTAACAAAAGTTCTGTTATTACTTTTTGTTACGATGGAAGCTATTATAGCCACTATGATGATTGCATGTTCAATTTAATTTGTGTGGCAACTATATATATTTTTTTTGTTTTTATTGATATTAGGTAATTCTTTAAATAATACGAGAGTAGAACCCAAACTTATATCAAATGATCCTGACCTTTTACTGGAATAACCTACTTAAGTAGGTATTATTAATGTAAAATCAATTTACATGCAAATAAAAAGTAAAACAAGTAAAATTTGGACTGTGTAAAAACCACAAAATGTGGGAAAAGCTTTATTTTGAGCAAATAAATATTATTCTTATTCTTATCGATACCCAAGTGGATTTTTACTTTGTTGTTTTTTTTTTTTTCTTAGTATTATAAAAAATGTGTCAATTATTCAAGGTTTTAAATATTCAATAATGTTTATTCTGTACCGGGTTACTTAAAAAACATTGACTAACATTTTATAAAATATTCAAATGGGATGACCCCGAAAATTTAATTCTTTCAACATGATATGTGGAATTTGAAACAGCGCCATCTGTGTATTTGACACTGTACTTCAACATCTGACTGTTTCCGCGCTAGTTTTCGTTTGTATCTGTTACTTTTCAATAGAAGGCGCGTGCAGTATGTTATCACTTTTAATGAATTGGTAGTAACGCAGCAAGGTAACGTGATTTTTTCGATTTATAATTTCAACCATTAGGAGACAGGTCTTCTGGTAAAATTGTGAATGTTTTGTTTACAAGCAAAATTTTAATAAGATCACGTAGTAAAACTTTTTTAAACATGTTTAATTTACTATTGAGCTTTTGATATTAGATAAAATGTAAACATCTGAAAACTTTTAGGAGTCTTTGCAGTCATTGAAGGTCAAATTGTAATCTACCAAAATTATTATTTAGGTTGTATTGCTTTGTACTCGCAATCGGCGTGCATGTATGACCAGATGTATGAACGCAAACGAGGCAAAAGGAATATGTAAGGATCGTAGCAGGTGGCGTTCTGTAGTAACTGCCTACCCCCATAGGAAGAAGGCATGAGTTTATGTATGTATGTACCATCGGGGTAACGCCTTTTTTTTCGTAGGTTAGCGATACTATAGCGGCCAAGCGCTGCAAGCAAGAATAGTCCTTACAGTGTACAAATAGTTCGATAGTACGTAGTGTAGCAAAAAATATTATGTCTTCTTGCCACTTGTCCAACGCCACGCGGGAATCGAACCCGGGGCGTTGTAAGGATAAGAAATGAAAAGTATGATTGCGGTAAAACAACACTGTATATTTAAAAGGTAGACAAAAAAGAACACTGTAATAAAGATAAAAAAAATAAAAACAGGAATTAAGTAGCCAAAGGGTTTAGGACCATTGAAAAATGAAATTTAGGCGTTAGGCGATACGACGCGGATTTCCCGACAAATAGCTATTCGTCAAAACACCGAGCCGTCGCAATGGGTAAAGCACGCGTACCGAAAAGTCGTGAAGAA
This sequence comes from Agrochola lychnidis, assembly GCA_963680765.1. NCBI lineage: Eukaryota > Metazoa > Arthropoda > Insecta > Lepidoptera > Noctuidae > Agrochola > Agrochola lychnidis. The sequence goes on along the minus strand of OY796868.1, from coordinate 5,395,591 downwards.
AATAATTCCCAGATTTTTTTACATACGGTTAAATGGTGTATACTATGAACTAAAAATTTAAAAAGATTCAGGTTTTAAGATAACGTAACACGTAACACGTGTCCTACGGAAAATATATTAGTTTAAAAATAAGTGTGTGGTGAGGTTAAAGCCAATAAATTACGCCCAAATGTTTATACTAGAAGAAGTATTTTTTTGAATTTTGAAATACTATAAGAGTAAAAAAAGAAAACCAAAAACTACGTCCGCAGGAGGGTGGCTCTTTGCCGAGGACCGCTTACTGCCGTTCACCGTCCCGACGCCCGGCTAAGCACGATCACGTTATCGTGCCAGGGACGCCTCGCCTGGACCGCTAACTCAGCGTGAACCGTTAACTGAGCCTGGACCGCTGACTCGGCCTGGACTGCTGACTCGGCCTGGACCGCTAACTCGGCCTGGACCGCTAACCGAACTCGGACGCCGAGGACGCTGGTGAGGAGTGCGACCGGCAGTCCGGCTCTGGCCCAGGGGGTGGGGCCGAAAATCGGCCTTTGTATCTGGATCTAAGATAAACCGCGTTTTAGTCCAGAAAGTAAGGCCAAATTAAATACGGGGTTATACGACAGATAATTGGTATACTCACAAATGAATCAACAAATGGGTATTGGGGGACAATATCCCCGACTGCTCCCGAGAACTGCCGCAATCAAGACGTAGAAATTTTTACGCACAGCGAAACAATCAAATAGCTCTCACAACTCAACGCTCTGCTGACGACTGACGGTTGTCAACCAAGAAAAAATTCAATATTTCTCTTCCATTGCAAAAATTTTGAATTCGTGTCAAAATGAAAAAGGAAAAAATAAGACGGCCTATGTTCGCGTAAAAAAGGTTTATAATGCAGTGTAATGCTGCAGTAGGCATTTATTTACATTAGCCTTGTAAGGTTGACTGCACTGACATTAACTATGTATGAAACGGCTTTAAATGCTCAATGAAACTTACAATAATTTTACTATTACCTCTGCTATACCTTGGAGAGCAGTGGTGGCACAGTGGTAACGGCCGCGACTTACGAGTGGTAGGTCGAAGGTTCGAACCCTGCCAGGCGCTTTACTTTGTGTAAATAATTTCTTCACCACTACTCTCAAAACAATCAATCAATCTGCCTAGCCTTTTCCCAACTATATTGGGGTCGGCTTCCAGTCTAACCGGATGTAGCTGAATACCAGTATTTTACATGGAGCGACTGCCTGTCTTACCTCCACAACCCTGTAACTGGATAATACGATAGCCCATATAAAAAACAATAGACGTGGATATATTTAGTAACCTGTTCCGCTTAGCTATTTCTAAAGAGCCATAAAAACTCCTGAAAAAAATCGACACGTGTTTCACCTCTCAACGAGGCATCCTCAGGATGACGATGGACTTGTCGCGAACCCGAACACGGCGTGATGCCACACCAAGCGCTGAGTGCAGACTCTCGAGTCAGTTTGTCAGTTTGCGATCCAGTCCATCGTCATCATGAGAATGCCTCGTTGAGAGGTGAAACACGTGTCGATTTCTTTCAGGAGTTTTTTATGGCTCTTTACAAATAGCTAAGCGGAACAGGTACTAAATATATCCACGTCTATTGTATTTTGATTTTACGATGTCAAAAACGTTCTCTAGGAAAATATCAACTTACTTTCATAAATAACATTTCAGTGACGTCATTCGACGGTAAATTGCGGACGCTACGTAGCGGCCGCCGCTCTGTTAGGAAATAGTACCTTTGGGAATGATATTTATTGTTTGTTTTGCCGTGACGTCAGAATCGACCATTGCCAATTCCGTTTCCTAAGAAAAAACAAACACTTTAGTACAAAAAATACAATATTCAACTTGAAAATGAAAATATCCTCACAGATAAAGAAGCGGGACATGATGGCTATCTATTTTCTCATATCTTTGGCAGTCTTCCAAAATGGACGGAAATATGACTACAGTTTTATCGATAATGTTAGCGATATACCTAAAATAGAACATAATTCGTTTTCAGAATAAAATGTGAAATAAAGCAAGAAACGATTTTAAGAATAATTAATTTGTTAACAATTAATGTTGAATCTATAGACTATCATTTCCTTTATTTTATTAAAATACTTATAAATTATATTTTTAAATATTAGAATATAAAAAATAGTAGCCCACCGGTATCGGGCACAGGGTCCAAGCTACTGGCGGTCAGGGCTCCTGAGAGAGGAACCTCCTTACAATGCGAGCCGTGTCCAGAAGTACCGCTTTCTGAATCAAGCCCTTGATCCAGCTGCCCAACGAGAGCCTCCTTAAGTGTTGGTCGAGGCTCTTGGCAATTAAGCCATTGGCTGATACGACTATCGTCACAATGATCGCTGAGTCCACATCCCACATGTCGACTACCTCGCGAGCCAAGTCAAGATACTTGAATTGTTTGTCTTTCTCGGCTTTCACGAGGTTCCCGTCATGCGGGACCGTTATGTCAATAATCATTGCGCGCCGCTCTCTTCGATCCACCACCACTATATCAGGTTTATTGGCAACAATAGTCCTGTCAGTGATGATGGATCGATCCCAGTACAATGTGATATTTCCATCTTCGAGAACTGGGTCGGGCACATACCTGTAGTACGGCACTTCCGATTCCACAAGGCTGTATTTCAGAGCAAGTTGCTGATAGATAATCCTGGCTACAAGGTTGTGTCTAACTTATAGACTTATTATTAATAAAGCACACTGAAATAATAAATCATAAAAATTAATTGTGTAGTTTTTCACTTAATTGGCCAAATGTGTGTGTATTAAATAAATATCTGCCAAACCTTTCAGAGATTACGGCGGATTACTTCGGCGATGTGATGTTTTGTTTTAGTATTTTTATTTTGAAGTTTCTTGTGGATTGGCGTAATAATTATTTGGAATTATTTTGTACTAGAATTAGTTATAAAGTTTATTTATTAAAAAAAACACAAATCACACATATCTTCACTATAGTGATAGTGAAGATGTGTGTGATTTGTGTTTTTGGAAACTAGGAAAAACACAAAATGGTGGCATACTTAAGTTAGTAGTTGTTTCCCGGTAAAGGTTTTAACCAAAGAGGAAATTCCCGTATTTTTAAGAACGTTGTCATTCTAAACTCAGTCACAATTTTTACATCACTACATAGTATAAAACAAAGTCGCTTTCTCTGTCCCTATATCCCTATGTATGCTTAAATCTTTAAAACTACGCAACGGATTTTGATGCGGTTTTTTTTAATAGATAGAGTAATTGAAGAGGAAGGTTTATATGTATAATAACCCGGTTTATACCCGTGCGAAGCCGGGGCGGGTCGCTAGTAAATATAATATACACTAAAATTTATTATATATTATATACAAATATGTAAAAGAAAAAAGAAAAATAAAGGGAATAGCATCAAAAAATTCGTCCGCATCGCTGTCAGCGGAAAAAGTGTCCAAAAGGTTGGCAGCGTTGCCACGCTGGATGGAAAGTTATCAAATTATATTCAAATAGCTTTATGTAAAAATCTTCTTCAAAGAGAGTGCGGAAGGTGCGGAAGCAAGGACCAGATTTAAAAAACGATCTCTATAACATGGGTTATTTAAGTCTTGCTACATTAGGAAAAATCTTATTCTTATTAAAATAGATATTAGCAACATTAACCGTAATCCAACAAAGAAGTCATGATTTCAACACCACTATCAATTATTTGCTACGCCACCGTAGCAGTACCGGCTACGCCGTAGCAAGCGTAGTAGCTCTCGCTACGCCGTAGCACTTCATTCAAGCTGTAACATATTTTCTAAGTAGGTCAATTCCATGAAAAAGGTGACTTTGGGGCAAGGTTCACTAAGCGATTACAAGTTTAATATTATTATGTTTATACTAAGCTTGACTCCGGGCATTGTTTGTATAGGACACTGCCATTTTGTATGTCTACGGCCCGGTTTGAACTACGATTCAGTGACTGTGGTCAATAGAACTTGGATTTATTATTTAACTTTGAAGTAAGCGGTTGTAAATAAATCCTATGTTTATTTTGCTTAACTTAGGACAAGGTTAAGTGCCACTTAAGTGGCAATGGGCAGGGCACATTGCTTGCAGAACGGATGGCCGATGAGACCGAAAGGTTCTGGAGTGGCGATCGCGTACCGGAAGACGTAGCGTTGGAAGACCTCCCACAAGATGGACCGATGACCTTTTGAAGGCCGCAGGAATCCGCTGGATGCGGAAAGCTCAGAATTGGTCGAAGTGGCAGTGCTTGGGGGAGGCCTATGTCCAGCAGTGGATGTCTTTCGGCTGAAATGATGTTCTTTGTTCTATGTTAAAGGGTTTGGTTTCCGCACTTAGTCCGTAAGGTGGACCATTGTGCGTGGGCCATGGCGGCCGTTTGGTGGTTATTCCAACCAGCCCACCTCCCTCCAGAAGCTAATTAAATCTCCTGGTCTGTTCAGAACATCTGTGTAGGATCTGGGTGACCCGAGGGTTTCTGTTCTAATCTAGGTGACGCCTGTGCATTCAAAGAGCACGTGCGCTACGGTTTCCTCAGCCTCCATGCACGCCCTGCACAGAGGACTGTCTGTTATGCCTATTGTATGGAAGTGTTTGTTTAGCGAGCAGTGCCCCGTGATGGTCCCCGTCACCAGGCGCAGGCCATTCCTGTCCAGGCGTAATAAACGCCTGGTTAGCCTGCTATCCAAGGATGGCATAGCTTCCTTGGACTGCCTGCAACCCGGTGTCGAGGTCCACCAGTTCTCTGCTTGTGTGTGGGTGAACTCCTGTAGCCACCTGCGTATTTGGTTGAAGGGGATTGGCACGATAGGTTCGGGGCCACAGACTGCCGTGCCAGATCCTCTTCTAGCAAGTTCGTCAGCTGCGTCGTTACCTAGCGATCCGCTGTGTCCTTTTATCCATTGGGCTGAAATGATGATGTACTAAGCAATTCTTAGAAAACAATATTATTTTTCAACAATTATACCTGCATATTTACACGACACATTGTACACAATTTTTGAATAAAAAGTACTAGGCTTGCATAAACTCACATCCTACTTTTTTTTTTTTATGTTGCTCCACACTAGGAATTTCTCCTGTATTGTGGGTGCGTGTCATACAAATATTTGTTCCGTGCGGGAATCGAGCCCGCAACACGCAGCGCAGCAGTCAATCGCTTAACCACTGTGCCAATCGTGCCGTCAAAATAGGATTTGTCTACTATAGTTTGATCAATACCGCTGTATCGCGCCTTAGGAAGGTGCGCGGCGAGACGGGGGAGCAGTGCAGGCCGCTAATTTGTCAAAGCTCTCGGCGCACGGCGTCCCGCCCGCCGCTCATTGGTCAACACTGCCCCCCGCCTCGCCGCGTATTCCTAAGGCGCGGTACAGCGGTATTGGTCAAACTATAATAGGATTTGGATTATAGTTTATAGTCTGTATTTACACATAGGATACTTTGCCGACGAAGTCGCGGGCTGCTCGCGCAAGTTTTAATAATAAGTTTGTTTTTATAATAGTCCGAACGCAGTTTTGAGCTATATTCCTTCCTTCCCAATTCCCGTACAACAGAACGAAACGGACGCTCCTCGCACGCACCAATCAGAGGCTGCTGCCGCTGTGGCGGGAGCCAATCGCATCTCCTGTGATTTGAGTTTGCTTCTCAAATTTTGGACACTTGTCAGTGACCGCTCACCGCTAACGCCCGCCCGCCCGCGCGAGCCGCGCGCGTTGCACCGCCCGCAAAAAATGGCCGATACCATTGTGACATTTTAACACTCAATAAGTGCACCACAGTGACTTGAATCAGTGAACACCAGGATAGCCAGAGCTGTCCTTGAGTCAACGTGTTTCGTCCAGAAGATTCCCAAGTAAGTCCATCCATTCCTATTCCTTATTCATACCTGTGTGTAGCTCAATTCTGTGTCGGCTAATATTCCACCCCACGTAAATTATTTTCCCGCGTATGGTCCTTCGAGATACGGATATGGTTTATAGATATAATATAGATAGTAAGAAGAAAACGGCTAGGTCGTGGGTAAGATCCTGACCTGAGTCTGAGCACTCGCACACTTAGAATAGACAGGAAGGGTACCGTCCTTGGTAGCACATGGTAGATGTGGGCGCCTGGTCAGCACAGGCACCGTAGTAGCTCGGACGGCCTTCATAGACTGCTGGTAGTACACGTCAGTAGTACGCGACCGTGTGGAGATCGCCTGTCAGCACAGGCGCGCGACGGTAGGCCGCAGGTAGGCAGGCAAAAGCTATTATTAACTGTAATTGTAGGTTTTGTTATTTTTTTATGATAAAAACATCATGAAGAAACCTGGACGTTTCCAAAGCTTAAACTTTATTAATTAAAATTACATTCTTCATTAATTTTGTTGCAGAGTGTCTGCAACCAAACACGGAACCTTTTTAATACCGTAATAGAAATAATGCTTATTACGTTGAACAAAGAGAATTTCCTAGAATACGTTTTACTTAATAAAATTGTATATTTGCAAGCTTGTTATACCGTAATTTTTAATTTTAAAAGAAAACTGTGGAGAGCGATTATTTAATTATGAAAAGATGGCTGTGCATGGCGGGTACTTTTTGTAATAGATTTCCTTATTTACTTTTATGTTCAAAGGCATGTAGGTTTTATGTTCCACTGCTGGGACACAGGCCTCCTCTCTGTGAGAGGGAGTGGGCCGTAATCCACCACGCGGGCCCAGTGCGGGTTGGTAGATGGCACATGTCTTCGAATTTTCGGTTCTAGGACATGCCGGTTTCCTCACGATGTTTTCCTTCACCGTTTTGAGAGCACAAGGTGATGAAAACATCTACACAAAGTAAAGCACCTGTCTGGGTTCGAAACTACGACGCGGCATTTTTACAAAAAAAAAAAAAAAATATTTAGCATTATTGAAATTTTTTACAAAAATTGTGACTAGTTACTTACATTCTACTAATCCTACTATTCCTACTAATATTATAAATGTGAAAGTTTGCATGTTTGTCATGTTTGGATGTTTGTTACTATTAATCACGCAAGAACGGCCAAACGGATTTAGATGAAATTTGGCACACAGATAGTTTATAACCTGGATTAACACATCGGATACTTTTTATCCCGATAAAATGTTCTCTTGGGATAATTTCCAATCTCTACGCGGGCGAAGCCAGGGACAAAAGCTACTAAATAATAAAAACTAATTTTAACACAAAATCTTCTCGTAAAAGAGTCGCGGAACTTAAAACATGCAAACCCTCAAATTGTATCTATCAACAAAACTTTTTGGTTACCTCATGGAAACAGTTCTGCCGTAACTCAAACTTGGCAACCCGCACGCTGTTAACTTGTAAACATTGTAAGCTACCCGATAATGATGAATTTGTAGGATTACTAGCTTGTTTACCAATCTTCGATTACCAGGGCTTAAGTGGCAATAGGACGTAAAGTTTTGTTTAGATGAATGGCTGTTTTGATAAGTCAATGGGGGCTTAGATAACAATAAGATTTATGTACATCGATTGTTGCTGACAATTTTTTAATTGAATGTGACATTTATTGTCAAACTAGGAAAAACACAGAATGGTGGCATACATAAGTTTAGTAGTTGTTTCCCGGTAAAGGTTTTAACCAAAGAGGAAATTCCCGTATTTTTAAAAACGTTGTCATTCTAATCTCAGTCACAATTTTTACATTATTGATAAGTTTTTGACATTGATTGTCGCTAAGATGAGAATCAACACAAAAAAAAAACTGTTATATTGACATTACGAAAAGGCACTATCAATATAATAGTTTTTTTACTTAATGTGAATGTTTATACGGTACTTATAACAAAAAAAAAAAAAAAAAACATTTTTTAAGTTTTTGATAGTCTGTCTGTCTGTTTGTTGCGGCTAATTGCCGAAACGGCTGGACCGATATTGACGAGAGTTTCACTGGCAGCTGATGTTGTAAGGCAACTTTTATTTAAGAAGAATTAGGGTCCACGCAGGCCGATACCGCAAACTCAAAGTCAAAGTCAAATTATTTATTTTAAATAGGCCCAGTATAGCACTTTTGAACGTCAAAATTTACAAAATAATAGAACTGATTTTAGTCGCCCCTTCCAAATGGTAGTTTTCGTATGAAGAAGAATGGGCAAGATACTCCAACGTTACTCTTTTAAAATGTTTTTTTTTTTCATTTAATTGCAATATATCACAAGGTATTTTGTTGCAACATTTAACACCAGCTTACTTATTGGTTGATCTAGCTAACTTTATTTCTAGTATTAAAATTATGTGTATCACTTATTTTATTAAAAAGATGTGGATTTTTTCTGACATACATAATATTTTCATAAACGAATTGGCAAGGTACCGTCATAATATCAATCCTTTTAAATAATTCCCTGAGAGATTCGCGGCGACGTAGATTATTAATAGCTCTGACAGCTCTCTTTTGCAAAATAAAGATGGATTCAATGTCAGCAGCCCGACCCCACAGAAAAATGCCATACGACATAACGCTGTGGAAGTAGCTAAAATAGACCAAACGCGCGGTTTCTTCATCTGTTAACTGTTTTATCTTTCTAACAGCATAAGCGGCTGAGCTTAGCCGCTTAGCAGCAGCTAGTCCTAACTAATAATATAAATGCGAAAGTGAGTTTGTTTGTTACGCTTCAACATTAAAACGGCTGAACGGATTTGGACGAAATTTGGCCGAAAGGTAGATTATAAGCTGGGTTAGCACATAGGATACCTACGTTTTATCCCAGTAGTACGTTCCTGTACGATAATTTCCGACCTAAACGAAGCCGCGGGAAAAAGCTAGATTACTATAAAATTATACAAGGTCTAGGAAAACAATGTGTATTGTCATTTTCAGGTTAATAATAATTCTTGTAAACAATAGGGTCTTAACACGTAATAGTAATATAAACGTGGTAATAATATTGAGTTATTGCAAACATTAGACCCTGCTTTGGGCCTATGTAGTAAGTTAGTTTCGACCCGAGAATAAATTACAAAATACAATAGACGTGGATATATTTTGTAATTTGTTCCGCTTAGCTATTTCTAAAGAGCCATAAAAGCCCTGAAAGGAATCGACACGTGTTTCACCTCTCAACGAGGCATCCTCAGGATGACGATTGACTTGTCGCGAACTCGAACACGGCGTATTGCCACACCAAGTGCTGAACGCAGACGCTCTGCATCTAATCTAATATTTTCACGTCTATTGTATTTTATAATGCCTCGGAAAGCACGTTAAGCCGTTGGTTCCGGTTGTCATTCGTGGATCTTTGACAGTCGTTACGGGTCGTCAGAAGCCCGAAAGTTTGACAACCAGTCTTACCAAGGGGTATCGTATTACCCAGTTACTGGGTTGTGGAGGTCAGATAGGCAGCAGCTGGCATGACTAGGTAGTTATTATTAAGTACTAAGTAGGCGTCGTACTGGGTTGTGAAGGTCAGATAGGCAGTCGCTCCATGTAAAATACTGGTATTCAGCTGCATCCGGTTAGACTGGAAGCCGACCCCAATATAGTTGGGAAAAGGCTAGGCAGATTGATTGAAGTAGGCATCCCAAAATAACAAAATTCTTGTAACTTTAGCAATACTATAATAATGTATCTAATCATTTATGGATGCCTGGTAGTTTGGCTTGAATTTGAAATTGGCTTGGCTTACTTGGCTGATTTTACTACAGTCAGTTATTACTACATAGTATAAAACAAAGTCGCTTTCTCTGTCCCTATAGGTAAGCTTAAATCTTTAAAACTACGCAACGGATTTTGATACGGTTTTTTTTGTAGAGGAAGGTTTATAAGTATTAAAAAAAAACAGTTTATACCCGTGTGAAGCCGGGGCGGGTCGCTAGTTTATCTTATAATTGCTGAATAGAGTTGACGTCTAATTCTTAATCTATTTTTGCTTATACTTATAGTATACAGATAATTGTGTAGGTTTAAAAGTTTGGTCGAATACGCCCATAATATTTTGTAATAATAGCGATGTTTAACACATGCAGAATGTTCGTAATCATTGGGAAAACCAGAAAACTTTTTACATGCGCTGTGATCGGCTATTTTAGCTATCATGTAAAAGCATACAGGCTAAAACAACATTTGAAATTTTTAATTTTGAAAAAGGTCGAACAATTTAATACAAAATAGTTTCTTTCTTTTTGTTTCTTGCCCAATTAACTTGAAACCTTATTAAGAATTTGCTCCTAATTATAAAACTTTGCGAAGCTAATTGAATAATGAACCCCTAATACCAGGAGCTCATGAAATTATAAAAGTATTCAAGCGAGAAAATACATTATCTTCATTAAAATAACGTTGCGTCACGAACTCGAACTCCTCACGATTCTGAGACCCTAGTCAAACAAGGCGATGCACTGAATCCCTCGGTCTGCGTTTATTGAAGAAAAGCAATTACTGAGTTCCTCTGGAACCTTCAATGTATCTCTTAAACCTTTTAAAAACATTTGCTTTCGTTCATTATGTTTCTGTAATAATATTTGTTGGGTAAGAAAAGCAAACGAGTTTCGTAGAAAAATAATGGAAGCGCTTTGTTAAGTTAAAATGTAGTTGAAATTCTCTTGTATTAATTTGAGATGATATTTTAGGTGCTACTCTCTAATTTTGTAAGGGCTTCAGTTAGTGAAATCACTTGTGTATTTTTACAATGCATATTCGAGTAACTTAACACAAAGTCATGTACACCTGAAATAATATTGGTATTTCGGTACGAATGCTTTTAACAAACAAACATAACTTCATACTGTCATGTCTGTATTTTTCCAAGGCTTTTGGCAGAAATGTACACCCACATTCCACAAGCAATTTTAAGTCCCATGTAAGACTGCCTGTCCATGTTATGAGTAGGTCACGTCACTATTGTAATGATAAATGATAAATGATTTTATTTCTGTAAGTAGGTTTGTACAAACACTTTTACACGTCAATCTTATTTTAAAAACTAGATGAGGTCGGCGTTTCCTATCTGACTAGTCTGAGAAGAAAGGCCGAAACAAACTCAGAGGTCACAGTCTCTTTTAAAGTCCAGACATAATCTTGTTCAGATCATGTGAAGGCCATGTGGATTGGTGTCTGAACTGGTCTTTAGAGGAAAGCACCACACGGATTGAGAGGGCATGTCCAGTCAGTGCACGCATTTGTCAGTTATCGTGCAGCTCAACTCAGAATTTAAGGAGCTCAACGATTCGACGAACAATACCAAAAAAAAGGACATTTGTGTAGGCCACATAAATTACTCAAACTGTCAGACCATGATTAGAACTAACTGAGAAAAAATTAACAACAAAATAAAAAGGAATGACCCATATAGTCTTCACATTCACAATAATTAAAATAATATAATACTTTAAAAGTAAATAATGTCATTGTATACGTAAAAATCATTAATGTCAATGTGTATATAAAAAAAAACCCGGAAATAATCTTGGTCAGAGCATTTCATTTGAGGACCATGTAGATTTGTGTCTGAAATGGTCTTTTGAGGAAAGAACAATAGAACATCACTAGCGAAGAAGGTACGCGGCCTAGATGGCTTCGCAACCAGGGTTAACGCTATAAATGTAAGACGATAATAAAAACCAAGTTTAATTGAAGTCGTTATCATTTCTTTAATACACCAACCCAAACAGTCCACTGGAGTGAAGCGAGGCATGGGAGCGGAGAAATGCGCCAATATTAACCAATAGAATCTAAACTCCGCTTCAGAGCTGCGCTCCTATTGGTTAATATTGGCACATTTCTTAGCTCCACTGCCTCGCTCTGCTTCAGTGGCAGGCAGCCTAATACCTAGTGAAATGGAGATGCTTTTATTATAACTGTTATTATTAAAAAAAAAAAAACAGTGGCACTCCGGGAGTGCCGACAGAAGTGAAAACTAAAAAAATCTTTCAAAACCTTTAAAGTGAAAATACTTGCATAGAACATTGATCCGTAACTTAATATAAATAAAGAGCACAATCGCGTTTACAAAATGAGATGTCGGCAACGGGTCGCGAGTTCAATTGTTTTTTCCTATCTCAAAAATGTCCAACGCGCATAAAGAAGATTTCACTTAAAAAAAAAAAACGTTCATCACAGCATTATACTGAGTGGAAACTTTCTTGCAGCTGCCAGTTATTTCTGTTCCGTGCATAGAATTATAGCTTTTGTTTAACTCCAATGATTATATTTTTTGTGTACTAAATTCTGTGACAATAAAACATATAATGTCCACTGGAAATTATACCTTTGCCAATCAAATAAGAAAAACAAAAGATATCCGAATGAGCCACTCAAAAGATCGGAAATCACTTGTACATACATAAAACAGTTGCTAAAACCGGCAAGCCATAAGTTCTTAATGCGCCCGTCAGATGGCAACATCGTCGAGTAATTAAAAGAGAAGTGGACACTAATCTTTATAGTCAGCTGCTATGAAACGTCATCAAAATGGCGGAATGGGCGGGAAAACTGCTGTTATATTGGTTTTACTACTGCAACTGTATTTTTGGGATTATGGATGGAAAGACAATGAGTGGACAGAAAGAGCAGATTCATACTTTTCTTTACTTAATCATGCTTGAACTATTGAAGGCTTAGAGTTTTAAGGATGCACGGAGAGCACGTTTTTTCGGGTTCGAAACGCAGCAAGTAACAGTGATTTTTTTTAAATTCCATGACTTAAAAAAAATAAAAAAAAATAAGAGAGGATTTCAGTAAGCTGCCATGCAGAAATGCCTGTAATTTATTCAACTACAGGTCAGAGGGCTCTTTTTAAACAGAAAAGGAATGACCATTTTGTTTCCTTAGGCTGTCTCTTTAAAACGTCAGACGCTACCGACAGCGTGCGGTGACGTCATGACGGACGACTGACGCGCCGTCGGTTGCCAAAAGGTTCGTTGCCACCGTCGCAACTGTCCGTCGCGGGCGGTGTGTGAGCAAGACTGCGCCCGTGTGCCGAGGTCCTTTACGATTGCGACCGCGTCCCCGAGTAAATGATACTCCCCTCGACCCTTGCTCGATAACGAAGTGCCAGCAGTTGTTGCAGCTGAGCACGTAGTTTTAAATTCCCTGACTAATAATCATGATCAAAACTTTGATCCAGCCCGTCACATCCTTGATGTCCTCCCTCCGGTTGACGCCCTAAGACGAGGTTCGTGCCCCACAAGGGGTGCCCTTAGCGAGCGTTCACCTAGTTTAAATTAGCATAGTTGAATAACCCCTGGCTGGAGGTTTTAAGTGTAGTAGCTTAAGGCACCTACAGGAAAGCCCGGTTAAGTAGTCATGATCTCAGAGGTCAACTACGACATTATTTATTTTTTCCACTACAAGGTACTTTTCCCAACTATGTTGGGGTCGGCTTTCAGTCTAACCGGATGCAGCTGAATACCAGTATTTTACATAGAGCGTATCCGACCTCCACAACTTAGTAAATGGGTGCGATACCCCTTGGTAAGACTGGTTGTTAGACTTTCGGGCTTCTGACGACCTGTAACGACTGTCAAAGATTCACGAATGACAGCCGGTACCAACGGCTTAACGTGCTTTCCGAGGCGGAGAAGTTTCGGTATGTAAAGATGGTCACCCATCTTCGGGTCCAGCCCGTCCTGTTCTTGATATCCTCCCTCCGATTGACGCACTAAGACGAGGTTTGTACCCCACAAGGGGTGCCCTTAGCGAGCGTTCACCTAGTTTAAATTAGCATAGTTGAATAACCCCTGGCTGGAGATTTTAAGTGTAGTAGCTTAAGGCACCCACAGGAAAGCCCGGTTAAGAAGTCATGATCTCAGAGGTCAACTACGAGATGCCCTAATAAAAAAAAGGATTGTGTGGTTTTATGAAACCACGGTAAAAGTGAAACTTCTATAGGCGCCGCCATATTGGCCTTGGCTGCTCTGACGAGCGCCTTTCACTTTATCCCTACTCCGCGGCCGACCGTCACATGACATGCAACATACAGACGAAGAAGTTTGAGACGATGTAATATTAGTTTCACTTTAAAAAAATAACCATCCACGTATGTTGATGGTTATTTTTTTAAAGTGGCAAGCGTAGCTTGATCTGATGGATTGATTCTTGCTGTTTATTACTTAGCCACAAGCTCCTACAAGGTACTACTACGTACTGACTATTTAATATTACAACGTAAATACGACTGGCTAAGTGTTTGCAATGGGATCAGCCTTGTTTGCATAATAGGGACACGACTTTGTATCCCGGATTTCGGGATCACGGATGAACGGAATTCGAAATGTAACCTCACTGTAACGGTATAAAATGTAGCGTAGTGTTGTTTATTTGATTCTGTTGAGACAGAACCTTGTGTAAGATGATAATATTGTAAAGGTATTGAGGATTAAAAATAAAAAAATTCGATAGTATAAAGAATGAATTAGAGCAGTGGTGTAGGCGTAGGTTCAAACCCTGACAGGCGCTTTATTTTTTGTTAATTATTTCATCACCACTGCTCTCAAAACACTGAAGGAAAGTATAGCGAGGAAACCGGCATGTCCTAGAACCAAAAGTTCAAAGACATGTGACATCTACCAACCCGCACTGGGCCCGCGTGGTGGATTACGGCCCACTCACTCTCACTCTTCTTCTTTTCGTGCGGTTAGTGACTAACCTGGTGTCAAAGTTACAAAGTCGCCCTGACTTGGCTTCACATGCCGTCGAAAAATATCTCTCACCCCGGTTTCCTCACGATGATTTCTTTCACCGTTTTTTAAGCATTTGATAATTACACAATAGGCACACGAATCCGAAAAGTCAGAGGTGCGTGCTTTGGGTTCGAACTCGAGACATGACTTGGCAGTCTGACGATCACACCACTAGGCTATCACTGCTCTCACTGCTTACTGAGAGGAAGCCTGTGTCACAGCAGTGGGAACATTATAGGCTGATTATGATTATGTGCCTACCTGGGTTCGAACCTATAAATCGTAATTCGTCGCCTTTTCCACTGGGCCATCACTGCTCTGGAGGCCATATTCTTGTGCCAATCACGCAACAAGATAAAAAAATGCGTAAAATTGTCATATCTTTGTAAGCCTATAACGATTAAACTTTACAATTCACATCAACATTGTATCACATACATAAAAAACAGCAATACATGTGCTAACTTGGCACGATACAGTGTGACCTTTGAATTCGTTCCAAACGCTTCAGAGCGCGTTCCATTGTCTTTACAACTCTTTGCTCGAGCACAGGTATGTGTACAGAATAGTACAGAAGGTCAGCTCCGTACACCGAGTGAAATCGCACGCACACATAGACACGCTTTACGGACAGCGAGTGCAAGCGCACTCACAACTGACATTCGACTGAAATAGTCTGAGAACACCGTATAAGACGTCCACTGCTGGACATAAGCCTTCCCAAGCATCGCCACTTCGACCGGTTCTGTGCTTCTCGCATCCAGTGGATTCCTGTATTCTCCACAAGATCATCGGTCCACCTTGTGGGAGGCCTTTCAACGCCGAACACCGTAGATGAATTAGTTGACAAGTTATTTGGTATACAGGAAAAAAATAAACATAAATTTCCTCTACACTGCCAATACTTATTAATTTTATTGTGCGCTAAATAACTTTTAAAATTATTGACATGTTTCAAAGAGTGTTGTCTACTTGATTACTCAGCACACTCACTTTGGTTTAAATAGGTTTTTATTTCTATTATTTTATTTTATCTTTTATATAGATTCTTTTTTAATTTGTAAATGTGAAAAAGTTGTACAGTCACGAGCACTAATAAATGTATACAATTATCAACTTTTTAGAGTCATTTTCATCTATTTATTTATTTATTTTAAAAAGCACAGCCACATCACATACATTAAATTTATGCTAAAATAATCTTATAACTAAAGGACTAATGTACATGACAATTACGGCGTACATAGCATTGATAACAATATCTTGTTGCCCTGCAATTGAATAAATTAAATTAAACTAAAACTAAACTAAACTAAAATAGACTAAACTAAACTAAAGTAAATAAGACTGATAACAACAAAAACAAAAAAGTTAAGAAATTAAGAAACAAAAAAACAAAAAATTAAAATTAAGAAAAACTTGGCAAGCATAGCGTGATTTTCTTTTTGAATCCCTGTAGCTTGTATCTATTGTATTGATTATAATTGTATGTTGCTAGGAATATAGTATTTTGGAACTCACAGTCCCAAACTACATAGGGCTTATGTCAATTTGTATCGTCGTCTTGCTGATCATGGTTTTGTTATTGTAACTAGTAATTAACTGTTTATTTATTTTACCTCGATGGTCCTAGTTTATCATTTATAATAACTTCCAATTACAGCTTTAAATAGCTTTATGTAAGCGGGCACGTCCTTTATTCCTGGAAGCTTTTATTTAGATATTTAGTTCTGTTTACTTTTAGTTTTTATTTTTTATTTCTGCTTGAGTATAGTTCTCGATGTTTTTACTTGGTATATTGGCGTGTGCTAGCTGACATATGGCAAATAATTTATCATTTAAATTATGTTTTATGTTGCATAATGTATGTATGTTATTTTGCATACTATTGTATAGAATCATTTTTCTAACTTGAACAGACAGCTGTGCTGCTGGGGAAATTGTTGCGCCACTTCTTCTTCCCAGCTAAAGGCACTAGGAAGTGGTGACGGGTGGGCGTTTTGGGGGACTGTCTTATGTAATTTTGACATTCGAAAAGTGCTGATTTTCAGCCTAGTTTGAATAAATGACTTCTGAATTTAGATTTTTTTGAATTTTTGAGTTATTCCACGAGAAAATCATTTGCAATTTTGCTAAGTGTATGCATATTTTTGCTGGTGATTGTACGCCTTGTAGACCCATAGATGCTTCGATTATTTGATGATTTTCTATTTTGTTTAGTATCTGGTAGTTGTTGACAGGTTTAAATTACAGAGTTAATAGGCATGGATGGCGCTATAATTTGAAAATATTGTAAAAGCTAATTATTTTTAAAAGAGTAACCGCGAAGTTTTTTGGCAGTTCTTCTTAATAGGAAACGATCTATTACAACCGTGCACCTAGCTTCTGACGTTTCACAAGTGCTCTTGTAGGTTTATGTGAAATAAAATACTTAAATAAGGGCGAGAGAATGATGATGATACCAAATAGCTAGTACGACTGTACATTGTGTCTACAGAATAGAATATAATTTTCTTTAGAGTAACCAAGACTCAACAAGATTGTTAATAAAACTTACGACTATGTTAGGAAGCACAGACACTAAACAAAACAAGGACAACAGTACAAGAAATAACGGTTGGTCACCACTGCGACATCCCATGAGAGACGGAACAACAGTGACCCACGTATACACAGGCCAGGCGACTCGCAACCATGCTTAAGACACTGATGGTGGCACCCCACAGACTGCCAACCAGGAAAGTGCACCTTTTTCGCATTGTTGCGATAAAGTGTCTACGTGTGCATGTGCCTGTTTTCGGGTATTGTATGGAGGTGACCTTCTGACCCTATTATACTGTGGATATGTTTACTGACTACAAAAGTACGTAATAGGCCTCTTAATGTGTCTCATCAAGAGCTGTTTCTTAAGAACGTTGCTTTAGGAATTTCTAATTTCAGGAGACAGAGTGTTGAATTACATGTTAAGCCCGCTCTACACTCGCGGCGCGAACGCCCGCGAAAGCCGTGAAACACGAGTGTAGATGGTTTCGCGCCTTCGCGTTCGCGCTTCGCGCTGTTCCTCGATCGGTGTCGGTTTTTTGTCCCTTGACAAAGGGTTGGCGCTTGGTTCATAGCGTGCGAACGCGAACGCATCTACACTCGCAGCTTTTCGCAGTAGCGCTGTCGGGAGTGGTCAAACGTGATTTTTTAATAAGCATAGATTTTTTATAAGGATTTTCGTCATCCACCATCTCTTTCTCCATCTCTTTTTTATTTGTTTGTTATTTTTAAAGCAAATATAATTGTAGTACGCTACAGCACATAGCGTCACAGCAGCAGCAACAGACACATCGGCGTCCATTTTCTATGAGATCGCGAACGACACTGCGAAACTTTGCGAGTGTGGAGGGACACGTTTTCACGTGGAGTTCACGCCGCGATTCGCGCCGTGAATTCGCAGCAAGATTCGCGCGCGAGTGTAGAGCGGACTTTATGCTTGTATTATGCTTGTTTACTCCCATATTATATTTCTCCCAGGAGTGGAACAGCGCGGGTTAATAAAAAGAGTACGTATGTTATTTTCTGATTGTACGACATTTAAGGCAAATTTTGCTTTTAGAACTTTGACATGAAATGAGTTTATCCAATTATTCATTGTTTATAACAACTTATAATTTACAGAAATCCCGCAGACGTAATGGTTATTGTTATCTAAATACAACAAGTACTGTATTTCAATCAATTATGTACGCTAAAATGCAATACATTATTAATGAAAAAGAGCTTCTTTGGTGTTGCTCCCAAAATCTGTAATAAAATACCCGATGTTATAAGAAGTATGCCATTAAAAAAATTCAAAAAGTGTTTTCATAAATTATTAGTTGAGAAATGTTACTATGCCATAGATGATTACCTAAGTGATAGAACACTGTAACTACTTACCTATCATTCATTCAATTGATTCATTGATCATTGGATCAATGTATTGCATGCATGTATTTTGTTTTGTTTCGAAATTTTTTGTTTCTTGTCTATGGTAAATTTTGTTTTTCTTTATTTTGTGTAATCACATTAATATTTGTATGTCATCAATGACAAAACATAGCACAACATATAGTTATTATATAAGACCTTAACCTTTTACCTATGTTTTACAAATAAATCATTCTATTCTATAAAATTTTCTTAATCTCCCTCGGCCAACTTCGTGTTTCGTCAATTGTCGGATTTCTATCAGTTGCCCTTTGCACTTGGAGCAGACCGGACGCTCTCAATTGACTTGGAAGTAAATATATAGAGTTATTAATACTTTTTTAACTTAATGTAATTTATTTAAAAATGGGAGCCACTAAAATCGCAGACTAAAGTCGCAGGTTTTACAGCTCTATGTAGTACATAGAGCTGTAAAACTATTTTCCTATCTGTCGTATGAACTACATTGTAGTTCAAGTCCGTAAAATAACTATTATTGCCAGTAAAATATCAACCGCGTCGTTTGTACAGACAGTGACATAAGTCGATGATCATTTCGAAATTTTTATCATTAATTATCGTAGAACCTAATAAATATTTTGAATATTTAGCATAATGCTAGTCCATGAAGTATTTCTCTACCCTTTAATAAATTGTTACATGAATAACAACATAACATCACGCCTGTATTCCCCGAAGGGTTAGGCAGTGGTGTATCTATAGTACATCCACATTTCGCAAGTTATGTTTAAGTCCCATGTAATAGGGGGCGAGCCTATTACCATCAACCGGGCACCAATCCAGACTCCGGGCTGCTACTGAGAAATTCCAGATAGAAAAACCCAATAACACTTTGCCCGACCTGGGAATCGAACCCAGAACCTCATGCTCAGCAGTAGCGCTTGCGACCACTAGACCAACCAGGCAGTCACTTTACTCACTTTTGAGGCTTTATGATATTATTTTATTCGATATACCGTTTAAAAACTCCGCACTTTTAAACAGTTAACAATTTTTGTATGACAAATGAAGTGTAACAGCCTTTTTGTTCTCTTTCCCGCAGTGTAATTAAATTACCTTCATCGCCGGCAGAACGCTGGCAGTTTGTCTAGCCAGCCTAATGAGTTTTAGACAGGCTCTGCCTTTCTATATCCGTTCCATCGGCGATTCGTTAGATTAAAACAAGCTTAATCAATATCGATTCCTTTTGTTATCAAAACTTGCTGTCTATTAAACTGTATAGTTTTGACTTTGGGGAATAGAAGAAGAAATATATTTTGGGAGTTTTTTGACTCTGACTCAGCTGGGCTGCGTTCGGGAAGCTACGCAATATCTTCTCATCCCACACGTAATATCTCAAGACAAAAGTCTTTGACCAGTGCGTTTTTGCCAGTGATGACCTAGCAATGGGCAGGGCACATTACTCGCAGAACAGATGGCCGATGAAAAAGTCATTGTCACTCAAAAAATACCAGCCACACGTAAAAAAAAACTAAACTAACGTAAAAAATACTTCCCCAATTTTTCTCAAACCTGAAAAAGAAAATGGCGTCGGTTGAACTTCAAACCCAGATAGTAGAAGCGAAAGGCCGTAATTACCATGACAATTTGCAGCGTTCTCTTTCGCGAGATTAATGGCCACCGCTGGCAGCCGTCACTCATTAAATTGATGAGCGATGACGCGAACCGCTGCGAGCCATGAAAACGGCGGGGGTAAATGCTGGATGGTATTGTTTCCTTTTTTTTGAAGTGAAAACTTCTTTAGGCGCATTGGGCATTTTTGAGATGGGAAAAAACAATTGTACAGAGCGGGGAAAAATTGCATTTCTTGCTCTAGGGGAAAAAGTAATTTCTTTTTAATTTTTGTCCGTTCCAACGAGCCTTGAAAAACGAAAAAGTCTTTATTCTTATGTAGAATAATCATGATTATGGATTCGACTTATTACTGGTTCACAAAAAAAGAAGAAGTTTTATTTTTGAAAATGGAACTAAATGCGGCTATCTCTTTGGTAGAATGCGTGCATTGCGTTACGGCTACAGAAGAAATAAAAAAGGCATTGGCGTGAAATATTTAGAATTTTTCTTGAATTTGTGACCGTAATATAATTTACAACAGTGAAAATGTTATCATCTAGTGAAAACATCTTCACAGTGGACTGAAATTAAGTTGCCGGAAAAAAACATCTCGTTAAATATCCAGAATTGTACAAATTGTACATATAAATAAAATAAACTATTTAATATTGTATTGGATTATTTTATTTTTTCGCAATCGTAGTGAAAAGTAGAGTGTAACACACGGCGCTAAAACCCATTATAACTCGGTTTCTATTTACTCCCTCGCTAAAGCTCGGGAATAAAACTACCTCGTTACAATGGGTTATTTTAGCCCCTCGTATAACAATCTACCATTCTTCCACCAAGGCGATCTTGTTTAAGTTTTCACTTCTGTCGGCATTCCCGGAGAGCTACTGTTGTTTTTTTCTTTTTCTTTCTTTGTCAAGTAACTAACATTGAAAAAGATACGATGTGTAACAACTTAAACTAAACGTACAATATGCCCTTAAACTGTAGCGTTGAAGCGCGATTTTGAACACGTTCGGAGCGGAATGCTCGCTTCCATACGAAATTTTTACTTTTAGTAAAATTAAAAATACTTTATTTTGGCCACTTTTTGCACTACTATTGCTATCCAAAACTAGCAATATTTATATGAATCTGATCTGATTTAGCTAAGATATCTGATCAAACATCAGAGCTGTTGCACTTTTTGGTACACTATATTTTATTCCGTTTTTTTTTTCAGAATCCGCTGTTTTCCTCGCCTAGTTTTGTTCTGAACTGGTTGCGGACTCATTGCGTCTAATGGCGTGTAGCGATGCGGACTGAACACAGATTTGGAGGCCCCAACCGTTATGCAATGCCAGGAACACCAGTTTTTATTAATTATTTAACGATGTAGGCGTTGAAGCACTTTTTGATGGAACTATGTGAAAGTTTTGGAAGTTTGGAAAATGCCTCATTAGTAGAGGTGTAATTTTTTGACTTTACTTATTTTTACCCGACTACGGCAAAGCCAAAGGAGAGTTATGATTTTGACATATACGGTTTCGCACGGAGTCACAGGCAATTATGAAACGCATGTGACTAAAAGAGTGATGAATATAAATGTTGATAGATGGAGTAGGAGAGGAAGGCCAAAGAAAAGAGGCATGGAATGTGTCAGGAATGATATATATATATGTCGGAGACGGGTATGTGACTTTCGTTATTATCAGCGATATTTTAACTACTGTGGGCGTAGTGTGGGTAGTGTTGGTTAAAGCGCAATAGAAAAACAGTTTGCAGTTCAGATCACATTATAATTTACTATCAAATGAATCACACTAGCTAAATTATACACACACTGGGTACGACGGAGTTTATTAAAATCACCAATTAACAAAATGATCACAAATTACAACTAACACAATAACTGAGCACCACGAATCGAGAACAGTTCCGCGACGTCTTGATTCCAATGCGAGCAAAGGCTGAATGCCCTCCTCGCCGTGGCCTTAAAACATCACGACTCTGTAGAAGCGCGCCTTTTTTGGTGTCGATAGATCTCTCTTGATGTCGCCAGTGGCGCGCTTGCGATTCGTTTCGTGTCCGTACTAATGACCGGATCCGACATATATATGTTTTTTATATATATGAAAGAGAAGGCAGTGAATGATAGCGTGTCGGTTGACAGGGGAGAGTGGAAAAAGAAAACGTGGTGCGCCAACTCCACGTAACATGGGACAAGGGCAGGGAGATGATGATGACGTATGTGACTCGATTATACGAAAACCGTAACCGATGTTATTTTGTTACTATCCTGTTTACACCTTTTTAGTTACCCAGCGTTTTTGTTCTAGTTGGGCTTTAGTTTTTTTGTAACAAAAATCTCATTTATTTATTAACATACCTAAGATCAATTTTTTACATAATGTAAAAAAGAACATACATATTTACAAAAAAAAGATTGTAAAATCAGATTTTAATGCGATGGTAACGTCGTTTAATTAATGTTAGTATTTCCCTCCATAAAATAACGTTCCAAATTATGACCAGGAAGGGTTGGGTTACAAAATGGACACAAATATAATATATCACAACTAATATTATAGATTTAATGTAGTTGCCGTTTGACGATTGCGTCGTAAACCCAAAAATGTGAATGTGGCAATAAAACCAAGTTTTATTGAGTTCGTTCATGTCATAGACGACAGCGGGTATATTTAAATTTATAGCATACTAGCTGCGCCCTGCCGTTTCACCTGGATAAGTCTTGATCTCATCTATCCAAAATTATAAATTTCCAAATCCGTTCGCCCGTTTTTACGTGACAAATAAACTAGCAAATTCACTTTCGCATTTATATTATTAGTAGCATTTCCTTGATCATCTAATTATGCTACATCACATTCACTAAGTACTGGATGTGAACTTTTCAAGAAGAAGCAACATTACCCTGTTACAGTAATATTCAGGTACCCAATATTTTTGCAGCATGTTATGTGTAATAGGTTCGCTCAAGTTACTGTCTGAGGCATCATAGATATTCAATTGAAATTTTTAACAGGTCGTTAAAATACAGAAAGTAAAAAGAAAATTATTAACCACCTCACACACATATTTTTCTGGGTTCTTCGGAAACTAAGAACTTAAACCACCTTAAAACAAAAAACAAAAACAGAAAATGTTTTAGAGTTATTATTATTTCTTATCTTGTTAATTATTTTTTCGTCTATTTTTCATTTTATTCCAATTTTCTTTTATTAATTTAAAAAATCACTTAATTATATTTAGTCTAAGTCTTCTCATGTTGGTCCATGTAACTGGAGAAACCTCGACCCCTGTCATACAGGATGTCCTAGTTCAGGGGTCGAGACCTCATTGATGTAATGTGTACTGAAGTTTTGGAAATAAATTACTATTACTATTACCTCACACACTATGCAACATGCGACTGCGACAGCTCGAGGACAAGACTGACCTATCGCATGCGACTGTCATCAGGTGTGCGTGTGCTGCGACTGTGCAACTCGACACCAAGTGTGCTGAGCTATGTGTAAATTGTCACCGAAACGTGTCGTTGCGTCGAATCGCAGTCACAAGTCGCATAGTGGTTTCAACTCTCAGTTTCCGAAGAACTCATAAAAATAATTGAAATGAAAAAATAATGTAATCGCTTCTCGCTTACAACTTGAGCCGCAACAATTCCAGCGCTATGTCACCAGAAGTTAGAAGATTATCAAGTTCGCTTTTACGGCATTCTTCGCAAAGTCCTCTCGACACCCGAGATATCGAGGGATACCCCGAAATACCATTATAACACCGTCAACTTATATAATAGCTTTTAGTGGATTCGATGGGAAAGAAGTAAAAATATTGACGCAAATAAAAACTTTGTTGACCATCAAATAACTAAACAATGGTGCCCTTGTTCACAAACTAAACTAAATTTAAGTTCAGTGCATCTTTTTCTTTCTATTTCATTAAGAAAAGGACAGAAGATACATTTTAGTTTAGTCCTGTCAAATTAATCAGCACCTGTCACTACTCCATACAAGACAGTTTAGACGTGATTAAAAACTTGCCTACTAAAATTACGTCAAATTACGTCAAGCGCTGATTGATTTGACAGGACTAAACTAAAATTTATCTTCTGTCCTTTTCTTAATGAAATAGAAAGCAAGAGATGCACTGAACTTAAATTTAGTTTAGTTTGTGAACAAGGAAATCGGCACCATTGATACACGGGTTAGGGGTCAGAATGGTAAAATGTTATAACCTTTTTTCTTTGATAAAATAATTGTTAATTATTATGATAACTTCGAAGTCTCGTTTTGGGTTTAGAAACTAGAATAGAATAGTTTGGAATGATCTTCATTATACACCATATGAATTACATATATAAATCTAGAAATTTTACACAATGGCCGGTCTAAATTATCGCTAAAAGAGATCTTCCACATAAACTACTTAATTTAAACTATTTAGTTAAGTACCTATAAATATGATCAATATGCATGTGAGAAAACCTCGCTTTGAAAGAACTTCTACAGTAGCCAAATGTGAGTTTAATCGGGAGTAACATTTTAAGAACTCACAAGACAAACTTCGCTAATAATAAAATCAGCTAACTACCTACTACAAGCTCATATGAAATTATTAACCTATAACTTGCCAAGACAAATTAGTCAAGTCATTAACTTAAGTGACAGTTAAGAGGTAGAATGGCTGAGTGTCAATTAAGTAAGACTTAGGAGACCAGGAGAGCAGAAGCATCGCGGAGGTCTCATCAATATGCATGGTCACACAACCTCACCGGACCGTTGAGAAATTAAATCGTTCGCGGCGAAAATGTTTTAGGGCAATTGCTTTTAATAACAAAGACGGGTTTTGGGATTTATATTGTTCACTGAATAAAATATGATGTTGAAACTCTTTGATTTTTCAAGGATATTATTTTTTTAACCAACTACGTAGAAATAATAATATTTTATTGAATAAAAAACGTTTACAAAAAGTGTACATTTAGTCAACAGTAAGATTTCCCAAACAATTATAATGTCTAAAAATAAACTAAAACTAAAATATGTTAATTAAAAGTGCAAGTAATGATGGTTCGGAATTACAATGTTAGGTAGCGACCCGCCCGATCTAGATTAATTCAAACCTGTGTTTCAGGCCATCACTTTACATTTGAATTAAATTGGAACACTAAAATTTAAAGTTAAATTGATGTAAAATAATTTATTAACAACTATGAGAAAAAGCATATTGGGGCATTTATATCTAAAACTCAACCTAGGTAAATATAAAAAATTCTAGAAATGATAAAATACTAATACCGACATGTACTATTTAAAAATCTCTTGATAAAAGGAAGAAACAATTCATCGGGCAAAATTCTAACTTTGAATCGCCACTGTTTTCCATCAAAAACAAAATTGCGAGTGCATTTTTTTCGTAACTTAAAACTTATTTTTTTTTTGTAATTGTGCATCCACATCGAAGTTACTTTATGTAGAGCAACATTTTGCAACATGATAACAAAAAGTAACTTAATATAACTTTTAGTCATCATCTGCCTAGCCTTTTCCCAACTATGTTGGGGTCGGCTTCCAGTCTAACTGGATGCAGCTGAATACCAGTATTTTACATGGAGCGACTGCCTATCTGACCTCCACAACCCAGTAACTGAGTAATACGATACCCCTTGGTAAGACTGGTTGTCAGACTTTCGGGCTTCTGACGACCCGTAACGACTGTCAAAGATCCACGAATGACAGCCGGGACCAACGGCTTAACGTGCTTTCCGAGGCACGGAGGAGTCTCGATATGTAAAGATGGTCACCCATCCACTGACCAACCCTGGTAAGCGTAGCTTAACCTGATGGATCGACCCGTGCGGTTGTTATTACTTAGCCACGGTTAATATAACTTTTAATAAGTTTACTATAATATAAACTACAACACTTACAAACGTTGCTCCACACAAAGTAACTTCGGTGTGGATACAATTTTACAATTAGGTATAATTTGAAATAAGGGTTTACGATTATTTTAATTTATCTGGCTACTAGGAGCTCATATAACGACAGAAGTTAACTCCATCTTCGAAGTTGATAAATCTCAGAACAAGAAAATTTAAAACAGCTTCAAGGCAATTTATCTCAGCTTGTTACATAAATATGATTTTTAATATGCACAGACAGAAGAAGCAGCTGCAACTGAGTAATTTTTTCGTCTGGCACCGATCCAGAAGCCATATTTTATTGTATTTTTTTTCAGCAATCAGAAATTGTCTCAGCAAGGCACGAACTTTACTGTGTCTGCAGTTTTCTTTGCTAAATATGTGATAAGGAAAAGTACCGTGGCTAAGTAAGGTTGGCTACGCGAAGGTTAAGCTACGCTTGCCGTGGTCTGTCCGTGGATTGGTCACCATCTTTACATACCGAGACTTCTCTGTGCCTTGGAAAGCACGTAAAGCCGTTGATCCCGGCTGTCATTCGTAGATCTTTGACAGTCGTTATGGGTCGTCAGAAGCCCGAAAATCTGAAAACCAGTCTTACCAAGGGGTATCGTATTACCCAGTTACTGGTTTGTCGAGGCAAATAGGCAGTCGCTTCATGTAAAATACTTGTATTCAGCAGCATCCGGTTTGACTGGAAGCTGATCCCAACGTAGTTGGGAAAAGGCTAGGCAGATGATGAATCATCATCATCAGCCTATAAATGTTCCCACTGCCTTCTCTCTGTGAGAGGGAGTGGGCCGTAATCTACCACGTGGGCCCAGTGTGGGTTGGTAGATGTCACACGTCTTCGGATTTTCGGTTCTAGGACATGCCGGTTTCCTCACGATGTTTTCCTTCACCGTTTTGAAAGCAGTGGTGATGAAATAATTTACACAAAAGTAAAGCGCCTGTCTGGGTTCGAACTTGTGAATGATGAATGTGATATGGAAAAGTTGGAAATTAAATTATAATCTTTACTTCTAGAGAATAAATTAAATAACTTATATTGAGACAGTCATGTTGATAGCTTGGACCCAACATATATGTGACAGATGGGCGTAAGAAATGAGGCAAATGACAGAACTATCGTCACTACGTACTGGTCGAGCAAAATATGAGTAATCGACACTAGAAGAAGAAGTCTATTTCATCTTGGTCGCGTGCTTCATTGCTCAAGGTCATGTCCAATGTGTGTATGATGTACTTCCACTTCGTTTGGTTCTTGGTTTCTCTTAGAGCGGTCGTAACAGAGAGGAGTCCAGTGAGCTGGTTTTGACAAGCGGTTAGGTGACCGGCCGCGTGGTCTTTTCCCTTCTACTTTGCCCATCACCACCAACTTTTCAAGGTTATCTGCTTCCCAACGTGCAATGTTATCAAAGTAACCGAGAATTTTTTGGTAACAGACCGTGGAAAGTGTATATCTTATGGATAATTGTTGGAGGAAGTAGTGAGAATCGTTGTGTAGCGGTTACACCGCCACATACGAACTACGCATCAAAGACATGACGTCACACAAATCCTGCATCGCGCAGTTAGAGTTTACCGATCGACATACATACAAGATTTCAACTTCAAACCGATGGGCAGTTGCCCGCCAGACACGACACCCGTCTGGTCGGAGGATCCTCCCTTTTCTACGGTGGATGACTGAACTTTACACCCTGTTCCTCATACCCCTAAAGTTGATTTTTATTTAATTTAATCAAAATATAATTTAATTTTAAAAGATACTTACTACTTATTTGCTCACATACCCGATACCATAATTAATTATTGGGGCTGAGTACGGATAAGTAGCGGCATCTATAATACCACATGTGAACTACGAATCACTCTGATGTCAAGCAAAATCGTGCATCGCGCAAGTAGAGATTACCGCGTGACTAGCATATTATGATATATACAACGTCCTGTCATGATTTCCAAATATTAATAAGATATACTGATTTTAAAACTAAAAACAAAATTAAAAGTATGTGATTTGCCTCAAATGATTTTGTATCAGTATAATTATGAAGTTTAAAAGTATCTCCTTTGACAGTTCCGTAAAAGTACTGGTTTTTAACGAAACAGAATAACTTCTAGTTCAGTTCGTTTGGAGCCTCGAAACCAGAAGGTGTCTTCAAGAAGTCTAAAGCCTATAACGTTATTATATTAATTAACTACCTAATTAAATAGTTTGTTAAATTATGCTAAAAGTGTACCAAGTTTGTATGCGTGCAAGATTATAAATACAGAAATATTAGAACTGAGATGGTGTTTATTACAGTCCCGACATCAATCCCCGGGCAGTTGCCCACCAGATAACACCCATCTGGTTAGAGAATCCTCCCTTTTCTATGGAGGATGACTGAACTTGACACTTCATACCTCAGATACAAAGAAAAATTTTAAAGGATGCGGCACACTCAAATAACCATGATGTAATCTTAAAAGTCAACGAGCGATTATTTCGTCAAAATTTCCTAAGAAAATATGTATAGTGAAAAAAGTAATGCCAAAGTAAATTATGCTTTAATTCAATGAAACAAGGCTATAATCCACGAAAAAGAATGGCTACCAAGCATAATTTGTTAAAATTACCCACAGAATTCTCAATAAATTGGTCCCGTCATCCCGACGCCCTATAAATGCAAATATCGTACATAACGGTGCTGAAATTGAAATTACTTCGACGAAATATATATTGTTTATGCATTATCTATCAACCAATTTGCAGCTCTTTTTCTTCTTTTTTTTGGTTTGGAAATTACCAAATAACTTCTCCCGCTCTGGGCGGAGCGGGAGGGAGTATCAGACTCTTACTGACTAAAATCCACCCGTGTTCCTTCGGTTGCCCTGTTGCTGGGGGCCACGATTTCCCTATCGGTTTTCATCGGCCCTAGCGGACCCCGTCAATTCTGCTGACATCTCTTTGAGGCGCGCGTAGAACACAACACGCCGTCAACCCGAGCCTGGTCCTTATCGGACGGCGAGCTACCCATTGCTCACCGCCCGCAAGCCCGCGCCTACGGTGGCCGGAAATCGGCTCGCGATTCCCGACGCCCAGGGCGTCTCCTCCTGCGGCGGTTAGGGTCGTGAGGGCGCGAAGTTTGCCTCTCCCTCACCCATTCAGCCTACTTCTTCACGAGCATTACCGCTTTGCAGAAGGAGATGACGGCCTGCCATTTCCTCTCGCTCCGTACCATGGCCTGAACCAGGGTTGGACGCGAGAGATCACCACCGCCGATCGCCTCCACGAGGACATGGCGATGCTCCGCCCAAGCCGGGCAGACCTCCACCGTATGCTCCACCGTGTCCTCCGGGCGATCCACACAATGGTGACACCCGGGCGTTTCCTCCCACCTTATCCTGAACAGGAACCTTCCGAAGCAGACGTGTCCGGTGAGGACCAGCGTCAGGCGAAGGTGAGGACGCCGTGGCGCCTCTCAAGCCACTCCTCAAAGAGGGGTCTTATGGCCGCAATTGTGGCGTGCCCAACCTACTACCTACCTAAAAAATTACAATTTACAAAGTAAATCTTACAAGTATCTGTAGGTACCACAAAACTTTAAGCCACATAATTGGAACGGAAAAACCTTACAAATATTTAAATTGTAGTAACAAGTCGACAATTTACATAATTTGGAATTTCTGTGTTAAGCAAAATTTTCTACAATTTAACAATTTTGTAGAATTGTAGTCTTGTAATATTTTCTGTTATAACTCATTTGATTACCAACATTCTATGAATAAATGTTACATTCTGTGTTCTAAACATAGTTGTACGTACAACGAAGGTACTCGTATGTATTGTGAAGGTAGAATTATGACAATGCACTGTAGTGGTTTACCGAACGTTTCCGCCTAAATAAATCAAGTTCTAGGCTCGGAGAGGAAATGGCTAAATTAGTGCAAACTGTTGCAGTGGTATATAACCGACTTCTTGTGGTATGCGGGTAAATGCGAATTTATCTAGAAGGATCGACTCTGAAAGAAGATTTCTCAGGATTATGTTCAGTTAGTAGGTAGGTACCTACTTAAGTCCGTCCTTGACTGGCACTTGTGTGTAAGTTCGCTGGTCATATTATTAGTTGCTTAGCAAAACTTGAATCGTCTCCTTACAAAAGCCCTTCTAACTTTAGTCAACGCGAAGCCAAACTTCGAGCCGGTTTTTGTATTTTGAACTTTATTCCAAGAAAGTTGTAGTTCTTAATATAAAAACTAATTTTGGACTTGAGTTTACGTTCAACTTTATATGAGTCAGAATAAAGTTCAAAATACAATTGGCTGAAAGGTTTAAGCTTCAGCTGAAGTGAGAATTCGTTTTGTAATAAGACGGAAAAAGTCTGAGCATTGGTCTGGTTTGAAACGTCATCTTCAAGGAATCTTTTTAGGGTTCCGTACCCGGACAGTGCTAAACGGAACCCTGTCTTTAACAAGACCAGTTGAAAAAAAGTATCACATTTTCTTATTTTGTAAACTCCGGGTAATAAAGATCACATTGTAAGTACAAAAAAAATCCTGTAAGCTTAACCGAGTTACCAGGAGCACAGCTTTAAAGAGAGGATTTTTATTCAACTCCTTTTGAACGAAGTCAGCTTTAATAAGGCCTTTGTATATGCAAATCAGTGCTCACTATAATAATATTCTAGGTATTATGATGAAACATCGGTCTTAAAATTCATCTCTCAGATTTCGCTCGAGTTTAACGTAGCTAGTATTAAAATGTTCCAGGAATTTTCATCTGGTTGGACATGTGATCTAGTGATAATAAATTTAGGTCGTAAGTGATTCCTGCTAGTTTATTATTACAAAATTTTACAATATTAAACTTTCGTATATATGTACAAAAACATAATATATACCCGTAGGTATATATTATGTTTTTGATGTGAAACATCTAATTCGGGGGGTCAAAGCGGCTGTTGGTTGGCGTGGCGACGCGGTCAACACATTAACGAAATAAAAATAAATTAAAAAAAATAAAAACGGAATATTTTGTTTTTGATCATGCCATATTTTTTTGATTATTTCATATTTAATTCCTTTGATAAACCATCCGTTCATGCATATTTTCTATACAAAATAATTTCTATGTTACACATGTCATTTGCCAGGCGCCCCGCGACGGCTCAATTATTTACTTTATTTTTTAGTAATGTATATTTTTCTGAACTAAAACATGACCATAAAGCCTAGCCAAACTTCAGTGAATCCCGTGGGATACGAGATGAAATTCACTAGCGCCAATTGTGTTTTAATTAACTCGTATGGAGGTGTCCAAACAGTCGTTAATAAACGCATGACTTCTCATTAAAACAATCGACGCGCGTAGTCACATCCCGTATTCCGCACGGAATTGTCATTGGTCAGTGGTAACTCGCAAAATTCAAGTTTTTTACATTTTTTTGGCAATTTGCAGTTTGATGGTTGTATCTTGATCAAAATATGATTTACGACCATAACAACTATGTATTTACAGAATTGATTACCAACTTAAGATTGTTCAACGTAATCTTCAATATCAAGCAGTGCGGATTTTTAACAGGTTGCCATTGGACTTAAAAACTATAATTTATAAGAGCTAATTTAAGTCAAGACTCAGAGCATTCCTATTGGACAAATATCTGTATTCAATAGACGATGACATATCCACGTTTAAAAAAATTGATATTAGTTAATGTGAGACTCGGTAGTATATATGAAAGAAGTGGCTGGTTATGTTGTTGTTTTTTTTGTTTTTTAATTGTATTGAATGTTTAATTTGTAATATTATTGAATTTTTATTTTTTGTTATTTTCTATGATTTATTGTGGTATGAATGTGTTAGTTTAATAATTTTAATGAACGTGTTTTTATTTATTTATGTTTTCAAACACAATGTGAATTGTTCTTGAAGTAAAAATTGAATTGAATTGAATTAAAAGTTCGATTTGTTCCATTAAATGACTTTTTCATGAAATCATGACATTTAAGAACATAGGTATCTAATTTGAATTTCGCGAGCTACCATTGCGGATCCTCCTTAACTCAATCTTGTTTCAAACAAGACCGTAATGCATCCAATGCTGACAACGTATGCCAGGCGTCGATCGCACCGGGTTGCAGTTTAAAAGGGGCCACGGTAACCCTTTCGGACAAAAGTCCGAAAGGGTTACCGTGGCCCCTTTTTTTTGGGTGGGAAATTATCAAATAACTTCTCCCGCTCTGGGTGGAGTGGGAGGGCGTGTCAGACTCTTACTGACTAAAACCCACCTGTGTTCCTTCAGTTGCCATGTTGCCGGGGGCCGCGATGTCCCTTTCGGCCTTATTCGCAACCCCGGCAGTTACCGTGGCCCCTGGCAACACAGGCAACTGAAGGAACACGGGTGGGTTTTAGTTAGTAAGAATCTGACGTGCCCTCCTGCTCCACCCAGAGCGGGAGAAGTTATTTGTTAATTTCCCACCCAAAAAAAAAAATGTATCGATGGCAGACATCTACTTTTTTAATGCCCTCGTTCCAAGTTACTTGGTATTAACACTATATTATGCTTTTTTTTCAACCATTCCTTTTCCTTCATATCATTCCTCACAGTTGCAATGGCAGGCAATTAAAATAAAATAATATTAACAAATACAAAAGATATTACGGAAACGCAACGACTCGATTTCAATAAATCACAGGATAATCCGATATATACGTCGATTGACATCATTTTCATTTCGAAGAGAAACGTCGAATCGTTGGATTTATCGAACTATAAAATATCTGAACAACTTGTGTTATCATTATTGCATATACAGGGGAACTTTATTTGTTTGGGATCAGAAACGCAGTTGAGGTACTTAACATAATATTTTCTTTTAGATTTTGTGAATGTGAGAACGTTGTAGGCTGTAGACTTGTGGACCATTTTCTATTTTCCTAAGTACCTGGTACTTGTTGATAGGCCTACACTATCCTTTCATACCTATTAACATTGTAATTTGAAGATATTGTAAAAACCATTTATTTTTGAAAAGAGTAGTAGTTTCTTGCCGGCTCTTCTCCATAGGAAGCAACCAACTGGAACCGTGCACCTAGCTTCTGACGTTTCATAAGTGCCCTTGTAGGTTTATGTGAAATAAAATATTTTGAATTGAATTGAATCAGATTAATTTGGCAAGTACCTACCTACTTATTCAATCAAACCTCCAGGAATTCGCATTTTGCGCTGCAAAAAATATGATTGAACACTCTAATATAATGATTGCACCTTTTTTGTGAACCTCATATAATTTCTATTTTGTATCCTAAAAATACTAGAGGGGCTTGTGGCTAAGTAATAACAGCCACATCGGTCGATCGATCAGGTTAAGCTACGCTTGCCGCGGTCAGTCCGTGGATGAGTGACCATCTTGACAAACCGAGACTCCTCCGTGCCTCAGAAAGCACGTTAAGCCGTTGGTCCCGGCTGTCATCCTTATATCTTTGACAGTCGTTACGGGTCGTCAAAAGCCCGAAAGTCTGACAACCAGTCTTACCAAGGGATATCTTGTTACCCAGAAACTGGGTTGTGGAGGTCAGATAGGCAGTAGCTTCATGTAAAATACTGGTATTCAGCTGCATCCGGTTAGACAGGAAGCCGACCCCAACATAGTTTGCAAAAGGCTAGGCAGATTGATTGAATCCTAAAAATACTAAATAGGCAAATAACTGCGACCGACTTGGATGTACAGTTTTTCACAGAGCGGTTTGTCAGAGTTGTAGCCTAACCTGGCCCATTTGGTCGGGGTACCCTACTAGCTTAGTAAGTGCGACCAATTCGGCTCGTGCGTGATTGGTCACAGTTCCAACCGAACCCGGTTGGTCAGGGTAAAGTTAAAAAGAGGCTCAATTATTAAAAAAGTATGCACAGTAGAAGCGCAAAAAGATTTAGAGGTTCATTAATTTAAAA
This sequence comes from Agrochola lychnidis, assembly GCA_963680765.1. Classification (NCBI taxonomy): domain Eukaryota; kingdom Metazoa; phylum Arthropoda; class Insecta; order Lepidoptera; family Noctuidae; genus Agrochola; species Agrochola lychnidis. The sequence continues at coordinate 5,361,527 of OY796868.1, read as the reverse complement.
AATGTGTCCATCACGACAGATAAATAGACCTAAAACTAGTTAATATCATTGATACCTACGATTGATACCTATTTCAATAAGCTAATACTAGTACTGTCGAAAAAAAAAACTTTAATTCGTATACTGTAGTTATGTGGAGAATAACCCGAGCCTAGTTTCACAGTAAAAGATAATAACTGTAATGTTTACTGAAGAGAGATAAAGAGCTATTACTATAATTAGATTACTGTTATTCTTTTAACTAAAACATACTGAAAACAGTATTTTTCAAACTCGTATAACAGCGCAGGGAATAGCCCTACAGATTTGGTCCTGTAGTAAAAAGTGAAGAAAATAATATGTTTAAACGGAATATAACTTTTTTTATTGTTTGGCCGGCTGCCGTGAAAGGGACGACTTTCATAATTTAGCCCAAAATGCATTATCTTTTTTTTAAGTCCGACTGTTAGTTCCCGAAATTAGCGCAAAAAAACACACATGACACGTAATATTGTTTTACAAAGGAGAAATACTTAGGGGCTCCAACAAACTGAGTTTGTAAATTGTTTTCTTCAGACGCCATTTTTACGATTGAAAGTAAGAAAAACAATAACGTCATGTAGGGACTTATCTTAAATGGCACCCTGTAGAGGTACTGAGTTCAGGTTCATGTCAAAAGTAACAAGAGATTGAGTCCTATATAACTTTGGGAAACTTAGCACAATAACTTGGCGTTTTTAGGGTTCCGTATGTCCAAATGAAAAAACGTAGCTAACTCTTATAGGATCACTTATGTGTTTGTCTGTCACAACCAATTTGCTCCGAATCTAATGGACCGATTAAGTTGAAATTTGGTTAACATGTCAATTTCTGTGATCCAAATACGGTCGTATTACGTGAATAAATGAATTTGGAATATGGGCTTGAAAAGCTTACTGTGAGGGTCTCGAACATATTTTTATAATTTTAAAATAATAAGTTTTGAAGTTATCTAAGAAAATAGCCGAAAATTTTCAACAAGATTACAGGAAGACCTATAAGAAGTCTATGCTCTGAAAATAACATGATAAATCTACCAGTATTGTGCGTACAAAGATACATTTGCAGTCGGAATGTGTATGGAAGAACATGTTTTTCAACTATAATGTTAAGTTTGTTCTTGGGATAAATTCATCCCAACTACGAAACCCTTCATTGTGCGTGGTCCGACACGCACTTGGCTGGTTATTTTGATTTTTGGATCTTTGTAATTTTTTCTCACTGTTACTTACTCCTACTGAGTACTAATCAACCTATACAAAAATATGTTGAAACCATGAAAACGATACCCATGACGAAAAATTTGAAAATTTTCCGAGCCACAATCTTGGATTTTCATTTCGACTCCACTATCGGCTTTAACACCCTCAAAAACCATGAAAACGATGCCCATGATGAATTTTTTTAAAATTTTCAGAGTCGCCATCTTGGATTATCATTTTGACCAAATTCACACTTTCTCTCTCTCTCTATTTTATCCCACGACACTGTAATCACTTTACTCTTTTCTTTTGTTTTTTTGCCGACGTTCTCTCTCTCTCTTTCTTTCTCTTTGAATTAGAAGAAAACAGTCGCAAGTATTAACACTTTTTAGCGAGATGATATCTGAAGACGTGCTACAAATTTTAACGACGTAAATAACGCCCTACTGCAGGTCCAAAACTGGTTCACTGCTAATAATTTAGTATTAAATGGAAAAAAAACTAAGTGCATAAAATTTTCTTTACCAAATGTCAAAAGTAGTGATTGTGAGATAGTATTGAATCAAGAGAAACTAGAATTCGTTGATAAAACTATTTTCCTAGGGATCACGCTCGACTCAAGGCTGCAATGGGGTCCTCATTTAACATCTCTTGCAGGACGGCTAAGTTCAGCAGCATATGCTGTCAGAAAAATCCGTCAGTTTACTGATGTAGATACCGCGAGGCTAGTATATTTCAGCTACTTTCATAGTATCATGTCCTACGGTATTTTACTGTGGGGACGGGCTGCAGACATCGACTCTATTTTTATTCTCCAGAAAAGGGCGATCAGAGCCATATATTGTCTCCGCAGGCGCGATTCTCTAAGGAAACTGTTTAAGGATATTAACATCATGACGGTACCTTGTCAATATATCTATGAAAACATCATGTACGTAAGAAAGAATTTACATCTTTTTAGCAAAAGAGGTGATAGACATAATTATAGTACTAGAAATAGGGACCTATTAGTTCAACCAGGTTTCAGACTAGCTAAAGTAGATTCATCTTTCATGGGATACTGTTTAAAATGTTACAATAAAATTCCTCCCCACATACTTCAACTGAATGAGACGAAATTCAAATCTTGTATAAAACGCACACTATGCAGGCAGGCATATTATACGTTGGGGGATTACATCACTGATAAAAATGCTTGGCTCAATGCTGGTCCTGCTCCACAACCACAACTAATTGATTAACATTTGCAAATACTGTTGGAGCTGCTGAAGATTGTAAGAGCATCTTTGCATTGTATAAACTCAATCTCTTTTGTATTATATAATTGCATAGCACACTATGTGAGCACTATGTACTAAAGAGTTATCATTTACCGGGTAATATGTCTTGCATTGACTTGAATGTGCCCTGGCGGCTGTGAGTATGTCATGCTCACTCAAATGTTTCGCTGATGGTGGCGCGTGTGTTGGATCATTTAGCTCCCTTCAAAATGGTTGAGCTAAATGGTGCTAATCCATGCGTCATGTTCGTGAACGGGCGCCGTCAGTTGGGACTGGTCATCTCTTAGCTGCCAGAGCTTATTTTTAATTTTTTTGAATTGTTCTTTTTTATCTTTTTATTACGGACGCTTCTCATGAGCACATCTTTCTACATTGTTCTCACATGTATAATTTCAACATGAATGATGTAACCAATATTTTGTAACAATTTTTTATTTAAAAGAGTGTCCGTGGAGTTTCTTGCCCGTTCTTCTCCATAGGTACCTACTACGCTTTGGAATGGGCAACTAGCTTCATACCTATTTCTGACTGACCGATTCCTTGACAATTCAAAAGTGCCTGTAAATGGTTTAATTGAAATAAATGATTTGAGTTTGAGTTTGAGTTTGAGTTTGAAAGTTTACAAGAACTTCGTTCCAATAACTTGAGAACAAATAAAACTTCTAAATTGTGTGCGCACTTTGGGGCGTTCTATGTCTACTTCTGCTTATGAAATCTGCTCTGACAGAAGCGTCTAACCCTGTCCCTACTTGCAAAATTTCGTCTGCACGGCGCGACCTATCTTTGTTGCGGCGCCAACAACTATCAATATGCAAAACTTTGTAGTTACCAAAGCCAAGATCAAGAATGTCAAACAATTCTAGCATAATCCTAACTTTCCTAATTTATAATATATAAGACTATTTTAAACTGAAACTGAGTATGTTTGTTACACTTCCACGCTATAACAGCTGAATTGATTTGGATGAAATTTGGCACATGGGTAGACCATGACCTGGAGAAAGACATAGGATACCTTTAACCGATATTTCTACGGGATCGAAACTTATGCGGGTGAAACTGCGGGGCGCAGCTAGTTTAAAAATAAAAATGGAGTCTCCATAAAGAATAAAGTTATTCACTCAACATTTTCTCCATAGTTTTATGAACGTAAGTGTCATTTTACAACTTTTGATAAAAGTTTACACCCAAAACTCGTGTACGGTACAAACTGCTTCTGTCCATAACTTGCAACATAGGACGTTTTTACGACAGTCGCACACACCAACTATTTTTACGAGTTGAATCCACGCGGCAACGAATATCTAAACTTTAGTGGTAACCTGGTAGGTTAGAAACGAAGTCCCACTCCACACAACATGCCAAATGGGAGCATTCAGGATACAGGATTTTCCTAGTTTGAAAGGGGTCTTACTTATTTGTCGCCATCCCTTAATGAAACAACACTGATGTTACCTAGACTAACTTTTTGGTAAATAAATGATTACTTACTTAATTAATGAATACTTCAAAGCCTATGATGATACTGTGTAAATTTAATTTAAGGTTATTTTAGGAGAGTCTTTGCCTGGGATCAATTTAAAAATGTTTTTTTTTTTTGTCGAAAAACGCGGGTCCATTCTATGATGAAGTCCTATCAAAATACAAACTTAACATAACATCATCGTTGTAATCCCCGAACGGTTAGGCATAGGTGTACCTCTATAGTACACCCACATTTTACCAGCTATGTGTAAGTTCCATGTAATAGGGGGCGAGTCAAACACCGGCGAGAGATTTTATGTGCCTCATCATTTCCGCTGAAAGACGTCCACTGCTGGACATAAACCTCCCCCAAGCACCGCCACTTCAACCGATTCTGTGCTTCCCGCGGCCTTCACGAGATCATCGGTTCATCTTGTGGGAGGCCTTCCAACGCTACAATAAAATTCAAAATTCAAAAGTCATTTATTCAAACTAGGCTGAGAATCAGCACTTTTCGAACGTCAAAATTACATAAGACAGTCCCCCAAAAACGCCCACCCTTCACCACTTTCTAGTGCCTTTAGCAGAAAAGACGAAGTGTCGCAACAAACTCCCCAGCAGCACAGCTGTCTGTTCAAGTTAGAAAAAAAAAAAAGAAAGATTCTATACAATAGTATGGAAAATAACTTACATTATGCAACACAAAACATAATTTAAATGATAAATTATTGGCCACATGTCAGCTAGCACACGCCAATATACCAACCAAAAACATCGAGAACTATACTCAAGCAGAATTTAAAAAAATAAAAACTAAACGTAAACAGAACTATATAACCGTGGAGTTTCTTGCCGGCTCTTCTCCATAGGAAACGACCAATTGGAACCGTGCACCTAGCTTCTGACGTTCCATAAGTGCCCCTGTAGGTTTATGTGAAATAAAATATTTTGATTTTGATTTTGACTTATCTAAATAAAAGCCTCCAGGCATAAAGTGCGTGCCCGCTTACATAAAGCTATATGACTACGACTTCCGGTACGCGATCGTCACTCCAGGACCTTTCGGCTCCATCGGCCATCCGTTCTGCGAACAATGCCCTGCCTGTTGTATAAATAAATACTGGTATTCAGCTGCACTGGTTAGACTGGAAGCCGATCCCAACGTAGTTGGGAAAACGCTAGATAGATGATTCATTTTAATAAGAGCAAAATAATAACCATTAGAAAATGAACCTTCTTATTATCTCCTTACAGTACCCTGTTCAATGCAGGACTGAGTCAGCACACATGAACTTCTCCGAGATATACGTAATAAAATCTTTTCGGTTACTCAGTTACTGTGCTTTTATCTCCTGAAGGAAATCATGTTTACAGACCTTGTAAGAAAAGCAAGATTGTTAAAAAATTATGGTCTAGTTTTGCAAAGAAAATAATTGTATCAGACATGCTTCCACCTGGATTTGAGTACAGATTACGGCAAGAATAATCTGATTTTACGTCATTGAAAATGTTTAGGCTATCCCTCACCCGTAAGTATTGTATTAGTCGATCAAAATTGTCCTGCCTATTAATATCGTTCACCAAACCATTAATTTTGTATTGAAATCCCATGTAAAAAATTTGGTATTGTATCTGCACAACATTAATTATTCATTTATTTATCTATCTTCTTACATCTACCATTGCAGGGAACATTTAACTACATAATACATAAATCAATGCCTTTGATGAATTTAAGCAAGTTCGTTTATTAAAATAAATATGAACCGACAAATAACAAATCTGTGAGAAACCCATTCCCTGTAGCCGCACAATTTTGACAAAGTAATCGAGCGATCCAGTTACTCAATTTAAAGTTTAACGTCGTAACCGAAGCCAAAATTGAAGTCAACGATAAGTTGACTTTGAACTTAGATTAACATTATTAACGGTAAGATTATTGCAACTTAAATTCAAGCTATGCAATTAGTTTCAGTGTTATTATGTACGCACAAACTTAATAATAAACTTAAATTAAATTATGACATAATTAAAATGTAACCCGCGAAATACAATTTTATGTTTATCAAAATGTGGTTCGTGAAATTAACGAATATATATTTTTAGAATAATAATCTTATAATCATCAATATGACACTTCAAGTCTATTGTTAGTCCTAATATAACTTAGAGAATGGTTTTGACAATTTTGTAATTTTATACAAATATTCGTTGCTGTCCCGAATCATCATTTTGATCAATATACGACTTGATACTAAATCGCAAAAGCTTTTCGCGGGCTACCTTGACGTATTCCCCTCACGCTCTGGCCAAACTGAAGCGGATCCCACGCAGGATGCGGAACTAAATTAGCTCCTACCGATTGAGTCAACTATGTAACTTGTTTGGTGGTATTCAAACTGTTGCGTGTAATCACGTGACTTCAGACGTGCGCGTCCCGCGTGGGATTGATCTCAGTAAGGCTAGCTTTGAAGTTGGATGTTTTAAAATAAACCTTACCATCAGAATCATCTTCACCGGCTGGCTCTTCAGATGAATCTGCTCGGTTCCTCAGGTCATGGAGGCGAGAGAGTACACGGTGGGATGCACATATTCCTTCGCCTGCATGGCCTGAGGAGCAGAGCACCACTGCTCCGGGATCCTCAGCTCTATTGTGGTGAGATGAGTTTTAAATGAACACATTTTAAAATAATTATGTATTATGATACAGCGAGTAAAAAAATCCATCACGAAGCCGTCATCTACGCATCAAACTATAGTAAGTTTGTGCAAAAATAATAGCTTTTTTTTTTTTTTCACACACTTGTTCTCCCATACGGAATGTATGGGAAAAACATGTTTTTGCAACTGCAAAGTTAAGTTGGTCGATTATTACTCGATAACTAGTAAAGCCTACTTAGCTGTGATAGTTTTCTTATATAAACTACTGCTGTGATTTTTTTCACACATCCAAAACCAACCATTTAGCTGGCAGGGGGGGGGACACTTGACTCTAACAAAAATTAGCAATTTAAAGCTTAATATTTTGCAAACGAATCCCTGAATCCAAAAATGGTTTTCACAAACTCATAATGTTTTTGTAAGACCTTTCTAATGATACCCCACACTATGGGATAAAAAAATAAAAATAAAACATCACACTTTACGTGTATGGGAGGTACCCTAAAAAAAATTGTTTTTCATAATTTTGTTTTACCACTTTGTCGGCGTAATTAATATGTATACCTACGTCAAATTACAGCTTTCTAGTACTAAGGGTCTCGGAGCTAGACCGCGGACAGACAGACAGACAGACGGACATGACGAAACTATAAGGGTTCCTTGTTTACTACGGAACCCTAAAAAGTATAAGAAGGAATTTTGCCCACCAATATCTCGGTAACCAGATGGTTCCCAGGTATAGTCCAGTGATTGTCGCAACCCAGCGCTGGGCACGCCGCAATTGCGGCGATAAGACCCCTCTTTGAGGAGTGGCTAGAGAGGCGCCACGGCGTTCTCACCTTCCGCCTGACACAGGTGCTCACCGGACACGGCTGTTTCGGGAGGTACCTGTTCAGGATAAAGCGGGAGGAAACGCCCGGGTGTCATCACTGTGTGGATCGCCCGGAGGACACGGTGGAGCATACGGTGGAGGTCTGCCCGGCTTGGGCAGAGCATCGCCGTGTCCTCGTGGAAGCGATCGGCGGCGGTGATCTCTCGCGTCCGGCCCTGATTCGGGCCATGCTACGGAGCGAGAGGAAATGGCAGGCCGTCACCTCGTTCTGCGAAGCAGTAATGCTCGCGAAGGAGGAGACGGAGCGCGTGAGGGAGAGGCAAATTTCGCGCCCTCGCGCCCCTAACCGCCGCAGCAGGAGACGCCCTGGGCGTCGGGAGTCACGAGAGGATTTCCGGCCACCGTAGGCGCGGGCTTGCGGACGGTGAGCAATGGGTAGCTCGCCGTCCGATAAGGACCAAGCCCGGGTCGACGGCGCGTTGTGTTCCACGCGCGCCTCAAAGAGATGTCAGCAGAATTGACGGGGTCCGCTAGGGCCAATGCCTGCCGGGGGTTCGAAGAGAACCGATAGGGACATCGTGGCCCCCTGGCAACACGGCAACTGAAGGAACACGGGTGGGTTTTAGTCAGTAAGAGTCTGACACGCCCTCCCGCTCCGCCCAGAGCGGGAGAAGTTATTTGATGATTTCCCACCCAAAAAAAAAAAAAAAAAGGTATAGTCCAGTACAAAAAAAAACATAATAGAAGCGGAGAGCGTGAATCTCGGCCTCGTTAAGGGTATTTTGACACCTCGTTATACTGGCTGGCAAGAACATCAACGTGCGACCTGAAACCATGGATTCAATACACGACTATGAACTTCGAAAAAAAAAAAATGGTGTTCCATACATTTTGTTTTGCACTTTTAAGAAATGGTTGTTTCTTTTTTGATAACCGGTGAAATATTTCAACGTAGGGGTTTTACAATCAAATGCTGAATTCAAGGTTACAGTTTGTGCGTCCACTACCCTGCCACCCTGTATTGTAAGATTACTACAGAAATTAAAGCGTCTCTCCACCCACATTTCCTCCTAAGGATATAAAGTATTTACCAGGATAACATAAATCATAGGCGATATAAAAGTGAGACATGGTCATTAGTACCGGAAGACGTAGCGTTGGAAGGCCTCCCACAAGATGGACCGATGACCTTGTGAAGGCCGCAGGAATCCGCTGGATGCGGAAAGCACAGAATCGGTCGAAGTGGCGGTGCTTGGGGGAGGCCTATGTCCAGCAGTGGACGTCTTTCGGCTGAAATGATGATGGTCATTAGAATAATCTTACATCAAATCGTAGTCAAGTGGCACGGTGCCAATACTGGCAACGTAGCTTTGTTAATAATATATGGCTATCCAACTCATTAAATTTTGGCTACCAATATGACCTCATCTATTTTATGATTGCCTGGTTATTAAAGGATCGAATGTGTAAGTAATCTACAGATAGATGGTTTTTATAATGAGATTTGGAATGTTCATTGTTAATTTGACTAAATGGGTATTTATTAAAGAGGATAAAATATATTTTCTCTAACATGCATGGAAATATTGTCATTATTTTCGAAAAAAGAACACGCGAAGTATCGAATTTACGGTCAAAGAAAATCAAATCCATTGCAGGCGCGTTTTTTGAATTTGGAACATTACAACGCTCCAGCAATGTTGTATGAAATGGCGTGCTGGGGTTATTAAATACTCTTTGATTGGATCTCTTTTATCATTCTTGGCATACCAAAGTTCTCTTTGCTTAGTACAAATTGCGTTCACGTGGCTGTATAGCCTTAGAAGCGTTTGCCTTTCGGCACAGATGATAAATAGAAAATTGGCGGCAAAGCTGAAAATTCATCTTGATTTGTTATTTACTTATCTAGATAATTAAAATGAGTTCCAACGGTTCAGAGAGTGAAATGGAGATTGATTGTACTCCACCAGATTTAAGATCAGAAGCCAAATTAGCAATGGAAAACCTGCTTCCAGCGAAGTCAAAAGAAAAATACAAGAAAGTATATGAAAATTTTATGATTTGGAAAAACGAGAATAAAGTGAACATTTTCTACAAACTGTGTATTTTTGGCGTATTTTAATGAGATTACTAAAACTAAAAAGCCATCTACATTATGGGTAATTTATTCCATGCTGAAATGTACAGTTCATGTTAAATACGGCATTAACTTGAAAAATTATGGAAATTTAACTACTTTTATTTCCATGCATTCTTTTGAGAAAAGCACTATATATGCCTCGGCGGAAATGGCAATTGCCTGTCTCGTATTAGTGAAGTCCTCGCCTACGGCTCGGCCTTCAAACTCATACTCGACCTGCAATTGCCTATTTTCCGGCCTTTGCAATAATGTACTATTAATAATACATCTAGGGTAAATTCGTTAGAGATGCCGTACGGGAGAGTTGGCCAATAAGTATATTTCGCTCATTTATTTACAAGGTGGCGTTGTATTTGAATTAATACACTTCGTGCGCCACCACGAACAATATCCAAACAAAACATTGCGCAAAAATAAGTAAAAAAGTAAGTAAATTGGCCTTAATTGAATTTAGTAGTTGTGATTTTTTTTTGTAGGTTCGTATACCATCCGGAAATACTAATATTTTTATTATTTGTTTGTTTTTAAGAGTGTATTGTGTTTGGTGCATATTTTTCTTCATTTTAACCTCAAAATGGGAAAGTAATTGTAATTCGTAAGTTTAAAAATTTAGCTGGCCATCTTACCCGGACAAAAAGGAGAGATGGTCATATAACGGCTGTCAAACAAATAGAAACAAGGTCTGAAAGTAACACTAGAAAAGAGAAATCAATATTATGTGATACATCTGGTGAAGAAGACGCAGAAGATAAAGCTGATAATTGTGCTGGATGTAGCGAAAAATATCATAAAACCCGTCGCATGAAGATTGGCTTCAATGTTCGATCTGTCATCTGTACCCCACATGAGAATTGTACACCTTTTGATGACATGTGCTCTAAATGTGGACAGAAGAAGAAAAAGGAGCTCCAGCAAGCATAAATCAAAGAAAAGGGGAAAGGCAGAGGCAAATCTAGTGCCGGCCATCTGTCCCGTACCACTACGGCCATCACTACCGTATGTACCGGGTGAGACGGCCAGTTATGTTCTTTTTTTTAATAAATTTTTTGGGGATGTTCCTCATATTATAAAAATATCTTTATGCTGATTTTCGAAAGACTGATTGTTGTTGATTTTCTTAAAAATAAAAGTCTAATTGTGATCTCAATATTTTCAGTTTTATTTAACCCTAAAGAAACTATGGCCATCTCTAACGAATTTACCCTATGATATAAACAAACAAAAATATTATGGCGTCGAAAAATTGCTCCGCATCGCTACAGACTGATAATGTACCTAAGAGACTGGTAGCATTGCCACGTTATATGGCAATGTTTAGCCTCTAACCAAGGTAAAAACCAGTCCTTGTACTAAATTAGTTTTGATATTGAAAATTGACCCACATGGACCATAACAAAATATAAATAAAATTGATGAATACTTTAAAGTATTGTTCTTTATAAACATATTAACAAGAAAATGAAGAATGAGGATGTAAAAGAGCTTATTTATTCATCAAAAATCTTCAAGCGCTTACTTAATACTTAACCCTCTTCCCTCAAATAGGGGATAAGCTTGATAACTTTTTACAGTATAAACTCGTTGCTTTAGACATAAATCTTGAGCAAAACACCCCATTCCGAAACAAGTGGGTGTCTTATCCTTTACACTTACAAAATCTCTGATATACGGCCTCATGTAAGTCCCAGAAGAAATGGCCTAATAACATCTCCTCTTTACCCCCCTTTTGCCCCCTTTTAAAGGCGTCTTCCGCATAATTCGCTAATCAACCTTAAGCTAAGGATTCAGGGTTATACTTCTTGTACAATCTCATTTACTTTACTTTTAGTGACGTGACTTAAGAGTTGCGCGAGTGATTATTTATGGATTTTGTGAAAGCTCTGTGATAATGTATGATGATATTGTTTAATTTTTGCATGAGCGGGTTTATTATCAAAGGAAAAAATTAAGAATTTGGTATAACGTGCATGGAATATTTGGCTTTGAAGATGTTAAGTTTAACGTTTTAATAACGTTCAAGCCCCGCGATTTGACGTTGATGCACGCTTTACGTCACTTTTGACAGTTTTCAGAATTTTTCGGTCTTACCTGTCATTTTTTAACCGACTTCAAAAAAAGGAGGAGGTTCTCAATTCGTCGGGATATTTTTTTTTTATGTATGTTCCCCGATTACTCGAAGACGGCTGAACCGATTTGAAAAATTCTTTTTTGTTTGAAAGGGTATACTTTCAAGTTGGTCCCATTGTCATTTGGTCACGATCTGATGATGGGCTCTTGGAGAAATTGAGGGAACTCTTCAAATATTAAAGGCACATCTATAGCGATTTGGGTATTTTTGATGAGCAGTTGACATAAGGCTATTGTAACTTAGATAAATTACAAACCAACCCACTAAAAAGTGAAAAAAAAATGAACTTTTTACAAAAAACACAACCGACTTCCAAACTACAAAGTGAAAAATAACTTTAATTTCGGAAGTCAGTGTCAAAAAACTAAAATACTGATCTGATCCAAAGACACCAACTTTCGAAATTAAAGTTATTTTTCACTTTGTAGTTTGGAAGTCGGTTGTGTTTTTTGTAAAAAAGTTTAAGTTTAAGTTTAAGAAAATATCCGTCAGGCCATAGAGTGAAACAGACGATAATAGCCATTATTTAGCACTAAAAATTGTGATTTGAGCCGCGTGTACCAGCCGTGTACCGATGTACATGCCAATCGTGATGTTATTTTTCGTTAAAATTAATTTTAACACTTTAAATATTCTGCAAACTAAAAGTTCAGTCATGAATTCTGAAATAAAAAATCAACCTTGCTTCAAATATTTGCAGACTTAATATTCAAGATCGTAATTGGCTTAGTTCATTTAATCGTTCGGAAACGAGTTTCTCATTCATTTCTTGTGCGGAGTGGTTACTAATTTTTTAAACGACTTTCTATTAAAAATTCTGGAGATTTTATAAAGTTTTAATATTTAAGCGACTCTTTTGTCTAGTGGTCTCAAATGCGTCTGGTGAGCATGAGATCGTGAGCTCCATTCCTAAGTCTGGTAAAGTGTTATAGGGTTTTCGTAAAAGGAATTTCTGAGTATGATTTCCAACCAGTGTCACTCTTTATGTCATTTATCTACATTTATATCCATAATTTATATTGTGTAGATAATAAAGATTATTCTAGAAAGGCTTGTGGCTAAGTAATAACAGCCGCACGGGTCAATCGATCAGGTTAAGCTACGCTTGCTGCGGTCAGTCCGTTGATGGGTGACCATCTTAACATACCGAGACCCCTCCATGCCTGGGAAAGCAGGGTCCCGGTCATTCTTGGATCTTGGACAGTAGTTACGGGTCGTCAGAAGCCCAAAAGTCTGACAACCAGCCTTACCAAGGGATATCGTGTTACCCAGTAATTGGGTTGTGGAGGTCAGATAGGCAGTCGTTCCATGTAAAATGCTGGTATTCAGTTGCATCCGGTTAGACTGGAAGCCGACCCCAAGATAGTTCTGAAACAGCTAAGCAGATTGCATAGAGTATTCTATCCACTGATTTAGCTATCCATCTATTTACCTATGATGGCAATAGGGCCGCTCATAGGTATTACATAGGATTTTTATCACAACTCAGGTCCCCAAGATACAGGCACCGCTAGTTTGGGGACCACCGCTTTAACATAATGAATGTCACCAACAGTTACAGACAGAATTATCATGTACTAAGTTTTAAGGTAATAATTGTAACAATGTTTAATAAATTTTATAATTTAGACATAACTGGTGAAATGTGAGTGTTCGATATATCTTGGCCTACCGGGGGAAACGGGCGTGATATTTTGTTATACCTAAGTTATTTTGTCCTAACTATATATTTGTGCAGAAATGCGAAAATGAGTTTGATGGTTTGTTTGTTACGTTTGCACGCTAAGCCGGCTGAACAGATTTGCCATAGACCATGACCTGAAATAGGACACAGGATACATTTTATCCCGGTAGTGCGTTCCCGTGGGATAATCTCCGACATGCACGCGGGCGAAGCCGCTGGCAAAAGCTAGTATAAGGAAACACTTGGTAACAAAGTACAGTAAACAGGAAAATCTCTACGCTTAGTAGACGTGTAGAGATCGGAACATCTATCACAGTGAGTAATTGTCTCAAGGTGTAAGGTCGTCGTACTGTATCGCGATATCGTGTAGCGTCGACTGTAGTAACTGATATTAATCCGGTATATTTTATAGTACGCTGACGTATAACGTTGAAGATAAATGATTGGTTTACAATCAAAAAACAATTTTGTTGTGTATATAAATTTTACAATTTATATATGTCACCGTAAGATTGTGAGAACCGTTAGTTCATAATCTGTCGGAATTTTTTCCGTTAGATTATAAACTGTCGAAAATTGTGAACAGGGTGAAATGGGTTAGGTTAGGTTAGAACTGTGACCAAACGCGCGCGAGCCGAGAGAGCGCTACTTCCAAGTCGCTCGCAGCCGGGCAGGCTATTTAATATTAGCGCACGGTGCGTTACGTCGCAAGCAAGTTTGATACTAGTTCACAATTTTTCGGTTTTCCATGGAAAGATTATAAACTAGCGAAAAATAATTCGTTAAATTTTAAATGGTTCGTTGCAGTTCACAATTTATCGACAGTTTATAATTTAACGGAAATAATACCGATAGATTATAAACTTACGAAGTTCATAATTATACGGTGACATATACACTACTTATTTATGATATAAGTGCGGATAGTATGTTATTTCCGATTAGTGTATGAGTCGATACGAGTCGGAAATCATCTTTCGCACGTTTATCATAAACGTTTACTAAGCATTGGGCGAGGAAATAAAAAAAAACGAGGAGCGAACCTTACAGCAGTCGTATATGATGTGACGTATGATGAGTGACGTATATAAATAATACAAACAATGTTCTTAGAAATAGAAATATCATTTATTTGCTTAAAACATGGTATAAAAGATGGTAATGTTAATAATGTGGACAGACATGTTTTGCTTAATAGATATAAGCGTGCAAATTTTACATGCATAACGAAACAATTAGTCATCATGCGATTTTATATTCCAGGAACTCCCTAACACTGTAAAAACTATTGGCAGATAGCCATTTGTTTAATTTAATTTTGAACTTTTGAACTCTTCATCATCATAATCGCCATCGCCATCGTCATGAATTTGACTTTGACTTTAATTTAGACTTCGACTTCGATTTCCACTTCAGAGTTTTTATTATTTGAGATAAAAAAAAAAACAGAAAAGTAAAAAGCACTAGTCAAAAAAAGTGACACTTTCCGCCCAGTTTGGCTGCTTGGAAAACGCTCTTTTCGAGCACATGCATTGTAAAATAAAGTATCAGAGAAATGTAGCATAATCAGCCTGTAATGTTCCCACACAGGCTTCCTCTCGGTGAGAGGGAGTGGGCCATAATCCACCACGCGGGCCTAGTGCGGGTTGGTAGATGTCACGTCTTCGAAGTTTTGGTTCTAGGACATGCTGGTTTCCACACGATGTTTTCCTTCACCGTTTTGAGAGCAGTGGTGATGTAATAATTTACACAAAGATATAAACATGCGTGATTAAAAAAGATATCATCAATATTGGCGCCATTTATTTAGCTAGAACAAAATATTTCATGAGGCAGATATAACGAATGCCTTACTATGTTCCAAACACGAAACTAGTCAAGTTTATCACACAAAATACTTGAAAATCAAATAAAAAACCCTTCTAGCCTCAAATCACACTTAAAATACTTTATTCTGAAAGTGGGCAACGTCGCAAATAGATGCCAAATATTTCGCTGTTTTGATTCATTTGGCAATATTACTGTATGGAAATAAAAAATGTGGCTGACTAGTTTCGTAGAATATTAATAATGAATTGCAATAATAACACTGAATTCGATGTTGTAACAATTTTAGGTGTAAAAAAGGCATATGGAAAGTTTCCAAATACTTTTATACATCTAAAACGAAATATTCGGTATTACGATATTACATAATTTTTGCATTTCATAAACAATATTTTAGTTCCCTAGTTAGCCATATTTCTTAATTCCATATAATAATATTGCTAAATCAATCAAAACAGGTAAATATTCCAGTGAAAAAAACTGCAATTATAAATCAATTAATTCCAAGAAAACCCGCTAAAAGAAGCACGGAAGAAGCAACGATATATTTTTTTTGTAAACCCGACAGCTCATAACAACATGTATGGGCCATATTAATCAAGGAAGACGATGCGAATGGAATGACGATGACAGGGAGAATTGCCATCTTTTACCATTTCCCTTTTTCGAGGGAAGGTTTCCATAAAAATGTTTCTTTTTATCATTATTATGTTAATAGCGACGACATTTTTCAAGCAGTTTTTTATGTGAGGGGTGGCTTTTTCATGTAAAGCCAGGATTGGGCAATAGGGACAGAAGATTCGCAGAATAATCAATTAATCATGGATCAAGAAGAATGAGAAAGACTTTTGTCCAGGAGTAGGCAGATAATATAACAATCAATCTGCCTAGCCTTTTCCCAACTACTTTGGGGTCGGCTTCTAGTCTACCCAGATGCAGCTGAATACTAGTATTTAACAAGGAGCGACTACCTCTATCTAACCTCCATAACCCAGTAACTTGGTAAGACTGGCAGTCAGACTTTCAGACTTCTAACGACCCGTAACAACTGTCAAAGATCCACAAATGACAGCCGGGACCAACGGCTTAACGTGCTTTTTAAGGCACGGAGGAGTCCCGGTATGTTAAGATGGTCACTCATCCACGGAGCAACCCTGGCAAGCGTAGCTTAACCTGATGGATCGACCTGTGCGGCTGTTATTACTTAGCCACGAGCTCCTCCTAGCTCCTTCAGGCTGATATAATTACATTGTTCAAAGATAACATAGCATTGCGATTGTATTTCACTGTACTTCATTTTGCTTATTAAGATAAAGGTCTATGTAGTAGGAGATCAGTTTATAGATAGAAGATTTTTTTTTTTTGGTTCGGCATCTCCTAGTTGACCTCTGAGATCATGACTACTTAACCGGGCTTTCCTGTGGGTGCCTTAAGCTACTACACTTAAAACCTCCAGCTAGGGGTTATTCAACTCGGGGCTGCGAATAAGGGCCAAAAGGGAAATCGTGGCCCCCCGGCAACATGGCAACTGAAGGAACACGGGCGGGTTTTAGTCAGTAAGAGTCTAACACCCAGGTCTGCACCCAGAGCGGGAGAAGTTATTTGATAATTTCCCACCCCAAAAAAAAGGGGTTTTTCAACTATGCTAATTAAAACTAGGTGAACGCTCGCTAAGGGCACCCCCTGTGGGGTACGAACTTCGGCTTAGGGCGTCAACCGGAGGGAGGACATCAAGGATGGGACGGGCTGGATAGATAGAAGAGAGTTCTTTATTATGTACCTAAACTATAAAAGTTATAGAATAAATGTAAATATATTTTTTTAGCTTTTGCCGTAAACCGGACTCAAGTGCAGACTCTTAGCCGCTATTAAGAAATTCCCAGTTAGAAACCCAGTCAGACTTGCCTGACCTAAGACCAGGACTCCCTGCTCCGCTGCCCCTCGACCAAAGTTTATACAGAACTTGATCATTCAGATGCCACCAGTTTCCCGAAATATTTTGATATTGTCAAGAGATTTTACCCATATGAGAGGTTTATACTGTCTATTAAATTAAATCAGCTTTAGTGCATATAGCTGAGAGCTTTCGACAATGCAATCAATGGAGAGTGCAAAATGATGTTCAGTACGTCCTGTTGTTTTTGCATGTCAAGATAATATTATATAAGGTACTTTTGTATACGAAACTTTACTGTCAAAATTACTTTGAAACATTTAATAAAAATTCAGAGATTTCTATGTGTTGAAAATTTGTTAAATTTTATTTAAAAACAAAAACTCGTGTATAATTATTATAGCATGACATGGTGTATTAATAATGATTAAAGATTATCCCCATTGGCTTGATACGCATAAGTAATTTGATGCCAAAGTCAAAAATAGTATTGCAAACCTAAAATATTAGAAATTAAAAACAAAAACTCGTGTATAATTATTATAACATGAAATGATGTATTAATTATGATTAAAGATTATCCCCATTGGCTTGATACGCATAAGTAATTTGATGCCAAAGTCAAAAGTGGTACTTCAAACCTAAAATATTAGAAAAACTCAATCTCGCATAAATTGGAAATCAGATCATCGTCTTTATGATCTTAAAATCGAAAATTCCTTAAGTAGGTAAGTTCAAACTATTTTGTTTTTCTTATTTTATTTTAGGTGTATAGTTAGTTAGATAAGTAGAACAAATACTATAAACTGTTGCATGAAATTACATTATTTGGTTACATAGAGATAGGGAAAAAAAAAGTGAAATACCATGAAACTACAACTTGTCAGTATCTAAGTCAGTCAACCAACTGTCAACTCCAACTGTCAGCGACAAAACAAAATGAGATAAAGTTGTGAAAAAAGAAAAGAAATTGAAAAAACCGGCCAAGTGCGAGTCGGACTCACGCACGAAGGATTCCGTACCATTATCTATAAAAACGGCAAAAAATCATGTCTGTTTCATGGGAAAAACCCTGAAACATTTATTTTATTCTATTTTTTAGAATTTGTTGTAATAGCGGCAATAGAAATACATCATCTGTGAAAATTTCAACTGTCTAACTATCACGGTTCATGAGATACAGCCTGGTAACAGACGGACAGACAGACAAACGGACGGACAGCGGAGTCTTAGTAATAGGGTCCCGTTTTACCCTTTGGGTACGGAACCTTAAAAACAAGAGGTGTTGTGACAGATTAACGAGAGGTGGACACCCGATTGGAACGAAGTTCTTTTCGATTTTGCAAATTTTTTGTTGCGTAACCAAAATGTCGTGACGTTTAAAATTTTACACTTTTTGATGTGTAACATCTTTCCTCTCGCTTCCCTGCAATCAAATTTGTGGGAGTGATTTCGTGAAAAGCGACGGAAGTGTATAACAAGAAGCCGGTGAAACGCGCGCCATTTTATTTGACCAATGAGCGCTCGCGTTTCTAGAGTTTGCTGTCAGAAACGACCTTGACGAGGCCCAAGGTGAGATGTCAGATGTTACACATCATATGCGACTACTATAAGGCTCGCTTTTTTTGGTTAGCTCTCATTCGTCAAGTGTGCAGAGTATAACGTGTGATAGGTAAGGAATTTCGATCCCAAACTATTTTGGTGTCTATAAAACCAAGTGGATATTGAGAGGGAATTTAGGGCGCTGGTAGTCCGATGTAACATGTTGGCTCGCCGGTTTGCACGCTGTAGCAGGGCAATCAAGATAACGCTTTATGAAGCTTATTGCCTAGTATTTTACACGTGCAGCCTATGGACCAACTATACTGAGCGGGCTATCAGCGTCCTACAGGTCTAATTTAATGACGAGTTCAGGATGTTGATAGGGCTGCCCCGTTTCTGCAATGCATCAGATATGTTTGCACAGGCACACGTCAATGGCTTCCACGCCATTGTCAGACGGAAATATGCCTCTTTGCTCTGCAGAGTGCGGGAAAGCTCCAACTCCATCCTGAAGACCATAGCGTTGAGGTACGATTCTCCTTTGTTAGGTGATGTTGTTTGAAGATGCATATCGAACAACAGCCTTGTTTCCAAATAGATAATAAGATTACTAATAACATATGTAGGTGTATATACATATAAGTTATCTTTTTGTTTACTAAACCATCTAAGTATGTTGTTTATCCGAAATAAAAATATAAAGGTAATGCGTGGTCTTTATTAGAAGAGGTCTTATTGTCTCATAAGCGTGGGTTTGCGGGCGAGGAGATCAGGAGGTGTAAGTAAATGAAGGTCATTAATATTCTGAATAATCACAAATCTGTGATCACACTATGGAATGAACAATAATGTAAACGACGTTCTCCCGAGTATGTGAGTCGCGTGCGCACATCAATCAACTCACTGCCCTGCAAGGTAGTCACAATGGTTACCAATATCTCAGTCGCCGTTTATTCAATCTTGGATTCAATCCATTATTCGCGATCTATTCTGACATTCGGCCGCCTTCTCAGTACTCGGGGTTACGTCAAGTTGACAGCTGTCATAATCATTGTAAAATCAACTCTGTAAGTTTAGCATCATAGAACCTTTAGACGCGCCGTCAGATATATGTATATTTTTTTTTAAATAAATCAAAACAAATACAGCCAAAATTCGGTAACCTATTTCAAAACACTGGAACCTAAAATCTCTTTAGGCTTAGAGTTAATGCCGAGTATAATATCCCGTCAAAATCCGTTTAGTGGTTGCCCTCAGACGAACGGAACAAACAACATGCATTAGTGGCAACACACTAAACCTACAGTATTATCATATAATATTGTTATGCTTATTTGCTTAATTAACTGGGTAGAGAGAACTATGATTTAATTTTTGGAAGTGTTGAAATAATTATAAAACCGGCAGTGACTGATTGGCAGGCTTTCCGGCTTGCTCTTTTCTGTGTTTGTATTTTTTGAAGTGAAAACTTCTTTAGTTGGGCATTTTTGAGATAGGACTAAATTATTAATGTCGCGACCTGTTACCGACACCGTGGAGTAAAAGACATCAACGCTTTGATTACCGCGGTGCCGATTTTTTTAAGTGAAAACTTCTTTAGGCACGTTAGGCATTTTTGAGATGGGACTAAACAATTGATTTTGCGACACTGTTACGACACCAGCTTTTGACCATTAAAAAGACATCAACGCGTTGATTACTGCGAAGCCAATTTTTTTCAAGTTTTCACTTCTGTCGGCACTCCCGGAGTGCTACTTTTTTTTTGTCATTTGTTACCGCAAACAAACGTAAAAATAAATATCACACTTTTTGTACATCTCAGGCGATGGAAAAATCTGATCGTATCCGATTTACCGGCTAAAATCCCGGGGTTTCCGTCCAACTGTGTTATAAGAAAATAATCTAAAAACCCGGAAAAGCAGATCCAGTATTTGTAACAGTGCCAGAATATTATTAACTCAAATTATCGCTGTCCACTACTGGATATAAGCTTCTCCCAAGCTGCGCCACAACACCCTGTCCTCCGCCTTCCGCTTTTTTTTTTTTTTAATAGGGCATCTCGCAGTTTTAACCAGTTCTCTTGGCTGCTTAACTGAACTTTCCTGTGGGTGAAAGAAAGAAAGAAAGAAAGAAAAATATTTTATTTGCACCCCCTGTGGGGTACGAACCTCGGCTTACGGCGTCGCTGGGGAGAGGACAGCAAGAAGGGACAGGCTGGATCAAACTTAGATTTTCATCGTGATTATTATGCGGGGTATTTAAAGCTACGCGCTCAGCTGCAACAACTGCTGGCACCTCGTTTTCGAGCAAGGGTCGGGGGGGTCCGCCTTCCGCATCCAAATACTCAATATATTTATTGCTTTCACATGTGAACTTAGGTGGTAAGTTTTACAAAAATAGGATCTTTGTAGACCCTGTCGGGCACAGCAAAGTAGGGGAGAGGAAGACTGTCCATCCAATCTATCCCATCCACCTCTTTTAGGACATCTGTCCACCTATGCATGGGACGTCCCACCCCACGCTTGCCGATACGCGGTCTCCAGTCCACCGGACCTTACCTACATAATACCTGTAAAAGACTTTAAAACCAAGTTTCTAATTATAATGTTACAATAGATCTTAATTATAGATAAACAAAGAACCCCACTGCCTGACAATAGCTTTCAAATTAACAAACCTTATAAAATTAGATAATATTTTCTCTCGACAGTTTAAACACATAAGTAATTCAAAATTTAATTATCTAGTGAGTGTACAAAGTTGTTCCCAAAACGTTTGACATTCAAAGCACACAGACTAATTAAAGTTGGCTAAAAAACAGCAGCGGTGAGTAGGTAATAAATTTTTCAGTGAATAAGTTTTGTCTAACTGAAGTACCTATTTATGCTGTGGCTTGTAGAACTGCCAGTTTTCTGGTTGTCCCAGAAGAGATTACAAGAGGTTTTTTTTTGGATTATTTTATTCTTCATCACTGTAATATTTTCAACACAATGTATTTTGTTATGGAATAAATGACATAATTATGACATAAGGTTATGACTTACGGGCTTGCGGACGGTGAGCAATGGGTAGCTCGCCGTCCGATAAGGACCAAGCCCGGGTCGACGGCGCGTTGTATTCCACGCGCGCCTCAAAGAGATGGCAGCAGAATTGACGGGGTCCGCTAGGGCCAATGCCTGCCGGGGGTTCGAAGAAAACCGATAGGGACATCGTGGCCCCCGGCAACAGGGCAACCGAAGGAACACGGGTGGGTTTTAGTCAGTAAGAGTCTGACACGACCTCCCGCTCCGCCCAGAGCGGGAGAAGTTATTTGATAATTTCCCACCCAAAAAAAAAAGGTTATGACTTACAAAATCGACAATCTAGGTTCCGCTGGGGCCGATGCCTGCCGGGGTTGCAGAAAAGTCCGAAAGGGACACCGTGGCCCCTGGCAACATGGCAACTGAAGGAACACGGGTGAGTTTTAGTCAGTAAGATTCTGACACGCCCTCCCGCTCCGCCCAGAGCGGGAGAAGTTATTTGATCATTTCCCACCCAAAAAAAAAAAGGTTATGACTTACAAAATCGACAATCTAGGTTCCGCTAGTGCCGATGCCTGCCAGGGTTGCGGAAAAGTCCGAAAGGGATACCGTGGCCCCTGGCAACATGGCAACTAAAGGAACACGGGTGGGTTTTAGTTAGTAAAAGTCTGACACGCCCTCCCGCTCCACCCAAAGCGAGAGAAGTTATTTGATGATTTACCACCCAAGAAAAAAAAAAAAACAAAAAGGTAAGATTGTTTCGAAATTGTAATTTTAATAATTAAATTGTATATTTTAACACACATACACATAAAATCCCGACCGAACCCGATCCCGATCATACCTATGGTACACACGGCTACACATCAAACTATTCATTTCCAGTATAACCTGACCTCGCATTGTACGAAAATCCTATACAATGCGAGATCACCATAAACTGGAATATTATAGCTTGATGTGTAGCCGTGTGTACAACGGTAACTTTAACTACAACGGTTATGGTGGCTGTAACTTAAATTGTTCAAAATCAAAAATAAAAATCAAAATATTTTATTTCACATAAACCTACATGGGCACTTATGAAACGTCAGAAGCTAGGTGCACGGTTCCAATTGGTCGTTTCCTATGGAGAAGAGCCGGCAAGAAACTCCACGGTTACTCTTTTAAAAATAATTGGCTTTTACAATATTTTCATATAACAGTGTTTCTAGGTATGGGAGGACAGTGTAGGTCTTTCAATAAGTACCAAGTACTTAACAACATAGAAAATGATCAACAGGTCTACAATCCACTAAGCCTACAGCGTTCTCACATTCACAAAATATGTAGAAAAGAATCTATACAAAAAATAAATAAATTAATTAAAGTAAAAAACCTATTTTAATAAAACGCAATTATATGATTGCTATTACAACTGTAATCAATCTGAATAATTATCATGTCCACTAAAAAAAGTTGAAATTAAATCGTAGGTATATAATGTCAAATAATAGAATAGTAAATATGTCAAGGACGAATGTAAAAATAAATAAAAATAAAGATTTAAATAAACATGGTAATTTGGGAGCAGTTAATAGATTCTTACTTATTTATGCCGTTAATGAGGTACCACGTTGTAGCTCTAAGAAAACTTTCTTCCATCCATTTTAATGCATTTTACTGTTTCATAAACTATTTACTTTACTGTGCCAACACGCAATCATAATAATTTATATCCAACATACAAATCATAGGATAAAACTTTTTTAATCAACTAAAATCCAAGACGCACGTTATGCGCACACATTCACGGCTCTCATCGCAGGCTCAACAAAGGCGAACGTACTTGCGTTTCCTGCAATTTGTCACTTCCGCCCCGCTTCTGCGAGACTCTTTCTAATTGGATGGATTTAAAGTAAATTTCGAACGTCATTGTGTTTTGATTAGTGACAGTGTCTTTTTTGAAAATTACGTTTGAGTTATAATGAGAAAGGTTTTATTCAGGTTTTGTTTTGTAGCTAGCTGTACCTAAGAATGTATATCTATCACGAATGCTTTGTAAACTTGAACTTAGTTGAGTGTACAGCCAACCTCGTACAACCAAAAAATTTGGTTTGTTGGTTTTTTTGTTTGTTGGTAAGTTTGTATGTAGGGGGTAATCTCCGGAACTACCAGTCGGATTTGAAAAAATATTTTTGCATTGGATAGCCCAATTCTTGACGAAGGTTATAGTAAAAAAACAGTGGCACTCCGAGAGTGCCGACAGAAGTGAAAACTTGAACAAGATCGCCTTGGTGGAAGAAAAATACTTGTATAGAACATTGGTCCGTAACCTTACGTAAATAAAGAGCACAATCGCGTTTACAAAAAAAACTTCCAAAACCTTTAAAGTAAAAATAATCGCACAGAACATTAATCTGTAATGTAATATAAATAAAGAGCACAATCGCGTTTACAAAAATGAGGTGTTGGTTACGGGGTCGCAAGTTCATAAGTTTTCACTTCAAAAATAAATGAAATTATGAAACTCTTTTTATTATAATTATTTATTAATCACGTTATAAAACTTGGAATCTCACTCCTTCCTTTAAATTTACAAATCTGAAAACAATGTACCTATCCACCACAGTAACTTACATCTGGTTTTCTGGCACCGGTAAGTCTGCGTGAAATTAAACGTTCCGTGTCGTGAGACGAGGCGCGACGTAGCTTCGTAACTGGGACACATGTGTGTATGCATGAATGCTGCAAAGTATTTTCGCGAGACACGTTTGTTAAAACATGCCATAAATTCTCACTGATTATGAACAACTTTCTTTTTATCGGTTATTAACGCTATTTTTTTTACATTCTGTGAGTAATCCTCACACACTGACTTATTAAATGAAAAACGTAAGAAAATCGTCTACTGTTACAATGTTTGTTAATATACAGTCCAGTCGACACTGTTGCAATTAACATTGTCGGATCAACATTTTTGCGACTTTTTAATTTATAACTTATTCTAAGACCTTTAAAGCAATAATTTAAAAATCGCAAAAATGTAGATCCGACAATGTTAATTACTACAGTCGATGTGAGTACCATGTATCTATCTCATAATTAATTTATCTGTCGTTGCTTCATTTTTTCCTACCCCTCCACTTTTTACCTATTGTTGCATGGTAATTTTATTCTAGGTGCATCGTCTTCACATATAATTATATAATTAATATATATATACAAAAAAGTGTAAAACATTTTAAAAGAATAACGGTGTAATTTCTTGGCCATTCTTCTCCATACCAAAACTACCTTTTAGAAGGGGCGATTAGAATCAATTCTATTTTTTTGTACATTTAGACGTTCAAAAGTGCCTTTGACTTTGAATAAAAATATTAAATTTCACGCAACAAATCTCTGCTGGTTTCCTAACGTTTACTTAGCGTGAAACGAAACGTACAGCTTCTGAGATACGAGACATTTCGCATCTCTGATTTGTGATGTGTGACATATGTCTTATAAATACCTACACCTCGTGTGACGACTGCCTCTTAAGGCTGGTGGAGACAGACTGATGTCGAAATGGATATTTTTGAATTGAAAACTTCTTTAGGCACGTTGGGCATTTTTGAGATGGGAAAAAACAATTAAACTCGCGACACCGTTAAGGACACCTCATTTTTGTAAACGCGATTATGCTCTTTATTTATATTACGTTACCTATCAATGTTCTATGCAAGTACTTTTAATTTAAAGGTTTTGGAAGTATTTTTTTTTTTTGTAAACGCGATTATGCTCTTTATTTAGATAAAGTTACGGACCAATGTTCTATACAAGTATTTTTCTTTCACCAAGGCAATCTTGTTCAAGTTTTCACTTCTATTGGCACTCCCGGAGTGCCACAGTTTTTTTTTTTATTTGACATATGGTGAATGTTCTTATTTTGAAATGGCTTCGATTTAAGTGCATTAAAAGAACAAAAAAAAACAGTCGGATGACACGTTTTGTTGCGTCTCATTGCAATTCATCTAGACTATTTAATTATATGCATCTCGAATCAATAGGTCTATTCAATCTAATAATATTCTCCAGCAGCTTTCAAGTACTTACATAGCTGTCATTGAATATCTTTGGAACTTTCTCGAAGTATCTACCGTGGGCCAGGTATGCGGATGTTCACGAAGTTTGCCGAACGAATATTCCAATTTCAAACTAAAATGTAGGGTGAAAGTATTTTGAGGGAAATTAATTTTTGAATGATTTATATTTTATTACCTTTTTATAATTTGACGATACTGGAGCCCAGCTCAAAATTTTTATCAACATTATATGTGAGAACTTTAACTACAAAAAACTTTTTTACAAAAAATACAACCGACTTCCAAACTACAAAGTGAAAAATAACTTAAATTTCGGAAGTCGGTGTCTTTGGATCAGTATTTAAGTTTTTTGACATCAACTTCCGAAATTAAAGTTATTTTTCACTTTGTAGTTTGGAAGTCGGTAGTATTTTTTGTAAAAAAGTTTTTTTTTTCACTTTTTAGTGGGTTGATTTGTAATTTATCTAAGTTAAAATAGCTTTATGTCAACTGCTCATCAAAAATACCCAAATCGCAATAGATGTGCCTTTAATATTTGAAGAGTTCCCTTGATTTTTCCCAGATTCCATCATCAGATCGTGACCAAATGACAATGGCACCAACTTGAAAGTATACCCTTTCAAACAAAAAAAGAATTTTTCAAATCGGTCCAGCCGTCTTCGAGTAATCGGGGAAAATACATTAAAAAAATATATATACCTATATCCCGACGAATTGAGAACCTCCTCCTTTTTTTTGAAGTCGGTTAAAAATTATCGGATCATTAAAATATTAAAGAATTTGCTCTACATAATCCAATCAAAAAAGTTGTACAAACACCCGACTAAAAAGAATGGTTAGGATGTTAATCGTGAGTATTACATTCATATTCATTAATAACTTGCACTACTAGATTTATTTAAATTACATACATACATAAACTCACGCCTTCTTCCCATGGGGGTAGGCAGAAACTACAGAATGCCACCAGCTACGATCCTTACATACTCCTTTTGCCTCGTCTACGTTCATACATCTGGTCATACACGCACGCCGGTTGCGAGTACTACGCACCTGGCCTTTCTGAAGAACATCACCAATAAGGTCAGTATATGTCCTCCTAGGGCATCCCCGCCCGGCCTTTCCCTTTACATCAGCCTTGTAAATACATTTTGTTAGTTGCCTTTCATTCAACCTCTCAACATGCCCAAACCATCACAGCATACCCTTTTCAATTAAATAATTACGCCTTAAATCATTCATAGCTGGTGTATAAAATAAACATAAATTAAGATAAAGCATATGCCATCAGCCGCAATAGTTTCCAGCAGCATGTTAAATGTAGCAGCAACTAACTGCGAGTGGTTGCCAATGCTCGTTTCCGCCAACGCCTCTCATCCGGCGCCACAAACTAAATGTTACAGTATAACAACTTCGCGCGGCCCGTGAATGTGGAGTGGAGTTGGGAAAGTTAATCAGTGTGGTAAAAAAATGGGAGTTGGTCAACGATTTGTGGAAATATTTGCTGGAAAAGCTAAAAATTTAGGTCAGTTTTGTAGGTCATTTCAATTCCCAGATAGCGCGACTTTTACTCTTGTGGTTTGGCTCAAGATTTTTAATGTAAAAATGACTTTTTTTTATGTATATGTATATATATATATGTATATCTTACCAGACCATCGTAAAATGTGGTACATCAATAAATTCTGATGTGAAGTTTGAAATGAAGAAACAAAACAATAAATTCGATTCTAATTGTTCTCGATAGATCAATATTACTTAAGATATTTTGTTTAGTTTTTCATATTTATGTAATCTATGTAAATTAATACTTTTGAAAAAAATATTTGAGCCGAAATTAGTATAGTCCAATAATAACATCATATTTTCATAACTTAACATTTCAACTTCACCCACCCAAAAATCTTCATTTCACAAACAGCCCAGTTCATCTCTTGAACACAGAAATTGTAAATTCAAATTAATCCACTCCACACGGTTAGACTGTGTCGGTTATAGATAGATGTAGGCAGTCTGTGGACGGAAGCATCGCGCTACCCACTAAATTGGAAGATGGACTAATGAACTCCATTTTAGAGGCCGGCTCGGAATATTAAGGTAAAGCAATTTAGTAAATAGATTTGTTAAGGAAACTATTGAATTTATGGCGTGGACCATAAGAAATAATCTTTGTTATTTTACTTTTTTTGTTATCATTATATTATTTGCTAAAAAATAACAAGCTTTTGTTTAGTCTTTGGTGGTATGAGGAACAGGGTGTAAAGTTCACTCATCCACCATAGAAAAGGGAGGACCCTCCGACCAGACGGGTGTTGTGTTTGGCGGGCAACTGTTCGACGCGACGGTTGAAGTCGGAATCTTATATATATTATGTCGATCGCGTGGTAAACTCTAATTGCGCGATGCAGGATTTGTATGACGTCATGTCTTTGATGCGTAGTTCGTATGTGGCGGTGTAACCGCTACAAGTCTGATAGGATAATTCTGATACATTTTGTGATAAGATCAGACCGCGTTTTTTGTTTTACTGGATATTTGCATACTTATTAAAGTTTTGTTTGTCCAGTTACTGAACAAAAAAATACTCTCTAAGGTTAAAATTATTACTAAGGACGGTCTATATGTTAGCGAATTTTTGACCTGTAGACAGCCCGGATATCGTGAGTGTTCAGACACCATTTGGAGCAGGAATTAGCCCTACTAAATAATTTTAGAAACTTTTTTGAAAATGGTTACGACACAGACTACAAAAAGTCTAGTGATAAATCGCGTGTACGTATTGTTTCTGGAATTCTTTTGGTTGTTGTCATAACTTACTTGACCTACTGAATACTTTTCTACTGTGACCTTTACAGATGTAGAAACGGCGTCTGTAAAGCGGAAGGATTCTGCTAGCCACTAGATTATTGCACAAGATACCGAGTTAGGAATTAGCCCCGTCCGCACTATCAGATAACAACTGACTGCTCAGGGATTTCAGTCTATAAGTATTATTTATTTGTGCTAATTAAGAACAGTGTAATAAAACGCATGCTTCGTGAACGGGTGATATTTAGCTCAAGTGATACGAGCTTAAACTTTAAGATGAAAAACGAAATGAATATGGATACTATCGTGCTAGTTCATAAAACTCTACCGCAATTATTCTGTATCAGATTTTTTTGCAGGTAAATTACTATATAGTCCTCTAAACCGTATTTCGACTATGGTGGCCAACATCAACGGAGACTTGCCTTCGGCGTGGGAGATATTATAGTGCACAAGTGTGAGACAAGTTTTTATTTTTAATTAAACATGGTGGCATGGGATATCGACGCGGAACCGGTTACCGTGGAATCAGTACATGACTCTGGATCCCACTGCGTTGAAATTTTTCGTCGGTTATTTAAAAAAAAGGATTGTGTGGTTTTATGAAACCACGGTAAAAGTGAAACTTCTATAGGCGCCGCCATATTGGCCTTGGCTGCTCTGACGAGCGCCTTTCACTTTATCCCTACTCCGCGGCCGACCATCACGCGACATACAACACACAGACGAAAAAGTTTGAGACGATGTAATAAAAGTTTCACTTTAAAAAAATTGGCACTCCGGGAGTGCCGACAGAAGTGAAAACTTGAAAAATTTTATTGTGCAGGAAATACTTTTCTTTTTTGAAGTCGTTAAAAAAAGGGAAATGTCAATCATGTCGTTGTCATGTCTCAATGTTTGGAATGTCATTAATCCCAAAGAAAATGTATCGCGCGTTGATGTCTTTTTAATGGTCAAAAGCTGGTGTCGGTAACAGTGTCGCGAGTTCAATTGTTTTTTCCCATCTCAAAAATGTCCAACGCGCCTAAAGAAGTTTTGGCTTCAATAAATTACTTGTTCGTTTAGATTCACAAGAAAGAAATAAATAAAGAAACAAACAACAATAACCCACCAACAACAACAGTTCACCTGTATACCTACATTAAAATGCAAACAAACAATTTATATTCTATTCTCAATTAATGCTAATACCGACGAATGACACAAAATAAACAATCAACTCTAAAACCCTGTCCCTGCAAAACATTTTCGATTACAAACTTATTCATCAAAAAGCCTCAAGATTTCGTTCCGACGTCTGAAAACCGAACAATTTGCGAACAGTGATTACAATGTTCAAATACCGTATCTATTAACCCTTTGAACGGTCTTCCTAATACTCGGTCAACAAAATAAATGGCCTGTTCTTTAATGTTAGGGTAGGGACAGATGGTAATGATTTCGTATTGACAATTATCGTCGTTTGATTTTGTCGGTGATCAGGTGCTTAAAAATTATGTGTCGGTACAAGTGATAGGAAACGGGGGGTAATAGCCCCGACTTAAATATCCTAGGTGCTGGGTTCGAACCTAAGCACTTTAATTTGTTAATTTATTAACATAACCACACTGGTCTAACAACGGTGAACGAAAACATCGTGAGGAAACTGGCATGTTCTAGAACCAAATATTCGAAGACATGTCACATACACATTTTCCTTAGCTTTTTGCTAGTCTCGTGATAGAAAGGTTCTAGAGTGGCGTACCGCGTACAGCGTTGGAAGTCCTCCTACAAGGTGGATCGATGACTTGGTGAGGGCCACAGGATTCCAATGGATGCGGGAAGCACAGAACCGGTCAAAGTGGCGATGCTTAGGGGAGGCCTATGTCCGTTGTGGTCATGTCATAATGATTCGTGGCGATGGTTAACTATGGCGATAAAACAATAGTTTCAAATTGTAAAACCATTGTTTTATTCTTTAGTTGATTTATTTCAGCCTCTTGTCGATATGTTACGTGATAAGACATTTTTCTACATAAATCTGTGATAAGTAAAATTAGATGATTACGGAGATGACGACAAATGGAGAAGTATGGAGGAAAAAGAAAATAAATTGGGATAAGGATAATAGAATAATAATAATGAATTAGTCAGATTAGAATAATAATAATGAATTAGTCAGACAAATATATTTATTAATAAATTGAAACAATTTCTGGAATCCAAGTCATACTACTCAGTAAAGGAGTTTTTAGATGACAAATCGATTGCAAACTAAAACTATTCTTTCTCTCATACACCAAATATTATGAAATATAATATAATAAGGAATATAGGAAATCAAATATAAATATGAATACATAAACAATAACATAATTTAATATTAATGAAAATACTTCTAAGAATTTAAATAATAATTACCTATATTATTCTTATGCAATATTTAAAATCCTTAATATACTATACCTATATACACAAACCTAATAATATACAATATATACATAATTATACACCCAATTAAACACATCTAGTAATTTATAATAATATTGAATTGCTACTTAACCCTCTTCCTCTCTCCTAATTTTGCTGTGCCCGACAGGGTCCATATCGATCTTTTACTTGTTATACCATCTATGTAATACATATGGAATGCAATAAAGAATTGAGTATTGAGTATTGATTAGTTAGACACTAAATTCTTTGTTATGTCATAACATGTCTTGGTCACTCACCGAGTCACAAAAGTTCCGCCTTGGGGTTTGCCACAGAGCAATGGAGCGCAACATTCTAGGTGTAAAACGAACTAACAGAATACGCAACACCACGCTACGCTCCAAATCGGGGATCTTAGACGTAGGCAAAAAGGCTGTCAAGCTAAAATGGGATTGGGCGGGTCATGTTAGCCGCATGCATCGTGACCGTTGGGCAACATTCTCAACACGGTGGATGCCTGAGGATGGACGGCGGTGCCAAGGTCGACCCAGGAAGAGGTGGCGAGACGACCTAGACGCGTATCGCAAGGATTGTATGTAGGTGGCCCTGGAAAAGGATTTGGGGGAGGTCTTTGCTCAGCAGTCGGACAGTGCAGAATAACATTAAAAAAAAATGTCATAAGCATCAGAATCATAGAACGATGCCTTAACTATCGTTAAAAAAGTTGTCGATTGACCGTCTGTAATCCACTTTACCTTACCTCAAAATAATGTAGTAATTCATGTAATTTATACAGTACTTGTAGAGGCGAGTGGACTGTAATTATACAATTACTCGATTCATTAAACCGTTGTCTGTTTGCCGACGGGTTTATTTTGAAATTCGGGAGTTGTGAGAGCCGGCTGTTGATGTAAAGTAATTTTGTTACAAACTTTTTGTAGGGTGATTGCAGTACCCAGTTATATTGTTGTTTATTCGCCCAGTTTTAACTGTTGACTTACTTGGTGATCAACATAGTTTGTTGTTTAAAAATATTCTGGATTTAAAAATATTAGGCATTGTATTTTTTTTTATTCCACTTAATATACTGTGAGGTTTTATCATGAGATGCAACCTCATGCTGTACAGGCTAGCAAAAATGCTGTAAGTTATCTGAACAATCTGACAGGATATATCCAAATTAGGATATGTAATCGTTTTCACTTGTCGATAAAAAAAGTTAGCCCCAGCCGCGGCTCGCGTGTGTGTCTTTATGTTATACTAAAGAATTCAATATAAAGCTTTTCAAGCAAAAGTTCTTTGATTTACACACTGTCTGGGGTACCGCAGCCAAGCTAGTGGCTACAATACACACAATAAAATGTTACTTGTTGGGACCTATGAGCATCGTGAGTGGAGAAGGAGTGTAAAAAAAATCCAGTGTCCAGGATGAGGTCTATTGATAGATGACCATGAATATTAAGCTCAGTGACGATTCTTACATAAGATATACAAAAGACAAGTTTTTGCCAAGCGCGGCGTGGAGAAGACGACTGGTCGTTAAACTCTATGCGCTGGGAATATTGCATTTTACATTGTTTGCATGATTGTTAGCTGTAGTTCCTAAATTACTTGATATTTCAAAATCTATTTGTATCTGTGTCATTAATTTAATTATTAGAAAAAGCAAGGCCATGCTTTCGACTAAAGACTAACTAAAACCCTAAAAATCTATTTAGAATGTTAGATCGATGGGAAACTTTAACACGGTTTTCACAGTCTTAATAGCCCAGTTATCAATTATACAAAATCAAAATGATATAATAGTTAATATACCCAAAACGATTCCAATTACTAGTAAACTCAAAAAACTCAAACTCAAATCATTTATTTCAATTAAACCATTTACAGGCACTTTTGAATTGTCAAGGAATCGGTCAGTCAGAAATAGGTATGAAGCTAGTTGCCCATTCCAAAGCGTAGTAGGTACCTATGGAGAAGAACGGGCAAGAAACTCCACGGACACTCTTTTAAATAAAAAATTGTTACAAAATATTGGTTACATCATTCATGTTGAAATTATACATGTGAGAACAATGTAGAAAGACGTGCACATGAGAAGCGTCCGTAATAAAAAGATAAAAAAGAACAATTCAAAAAAATTAAAAATAAGCCCTGGCAGCTAAGAGATAACCAGTCCCAACTGACGGCGCCCGTTCACGAACATGACGCATGGATTAGCACCATTCAGCTCAACCATTTTGAAGGGAGCTAAATGATCCAACACACGCGCCACCATCAGCGAAACATTTGAGTGAGCATGATATACTCACAGCCGCCAGGGCACATTCAAGTCAATGCAAGACATATTACCCGGTAAATAGTAACTCTTTAGTACATAGTGCTCACATAGTGTGCTATGCAATTATATAAAACACTATCGCTTCGCCGACCACGTTACAACTACGCAGCACTAACCAATATTAATGTGAAGGCGCAGCTCTACGCGTTCCAAATATAAACGCAATTCCAAGGGGCGTACTGATAACATCGATGTTTATTTGTATCGAATCCGATTCGATCTTATTCGATTCCTGCAATTCGATTATCGAGTGGTAGTCAAGAGATTTATTTTAGTAATTGCTATGGGATCTAGTTGATTGGGTATAATTGCTAGTATTGAAATTGTTTGGTATAAGTAAGAGTGAAGTGTGTGGAAAATATTAATGTTATGTGTGGGTAGGTTGCAAGCCGACACAAAAGTGTGATCGGCTGTGAATAGATCGTAATTAAAAGGTACGTGAGGGGCCGAAAATAATAATCAGGCTTTTCCAAAACATACAGGGGGAATCATGTAAAAGACTTTTTTTTTTTTTAATACGATGAAATATTAATATGGCCGAAAATTAAACCTGCTATAATTATTTTGTAAATAAAAATACTTTCCTTCATTAAAACGCCAGCCATTATTTTTGGGGTGTAATCTATCCTACAAAGATGTAAGGGTTGAATAATAAATTGCGGACGCATTTCTTTGTGCCCAATGAGCTTTTCCCTTATATACATTTTTTCTTTGTTTGTTTTGTATACTTGTGCGTAATATATATATTTTAGTGTAAGATAGTATAATGTATTTCAGATTAGTCAAGTGTACATAAATTATGTGGTATTTAAATTAAAAAAAAAAAGATATTTAGTTTTAACCTCATCATCAGCCTATAATGTTCCCACTGCTGGGACACAGGTCTCCTCTCTGTGAGAGGGAGTGGGCTGTAATCTACCACGCGGGCCCAGTGCGGGTTGGTAGATGTCACATGTCTTCGAATTTTTGGTTCTAGGACATGCCGGTTCCTCACGATGTTTTCCTTCACCATTTTAAGAGCAGTGGTGATGAAATAATTTACACAAAGTAAAGCGCCTGTCTGGGTTCGAATCTACAACCTACAACTCGTAAGTCGTTTTAACCTTAATTTTCATAAATTTTACAAAATAACCAAAACTGCTAAATATTAATATTATTTCATGGATAATAGTAATGCCTTTGTTCAAACTATGATATGATTAAATATAAAATGTTTTAATATTATTCCAGTTTCAATTCCTCATAATTTTTCGTGTATTACATGAGGCGATTAAATTAAATAATTGATGAAAAGTTAAAGTACAGTAAGTGCTTTCATTTAACAATATTGAATTAAATCCAACAATTTTGTGGAGAATTATAAACGCATACAGCGTTAAAAATAATGAATTTTCTTCTATTTTGTAATAAGTTTACAAAGAAGATTCAATGTATTTTGCAATGTGCTTTAAGACTCAAAGGATAATGGAGCTTTAGAGAATCCACATTGTGCATATTTAAAAATTATAAGCTCCTTTGTAAGGAAAGCTTTGTTGTATGAAGCTAATTTTAATTAGAAGGCACTAGGAGTAAAACATAGCTCTACAGGGTCAAATAAAATTAGCTATCAAAACTCCGCAAACGTGATGGGTCGATACCCATCACGTTTGCGGAGTTTTGATAGCTAATTTTATTTAAAAAAATAAAACATGAAATTATTTTGTTTAGATATCGATATATCTAAACAAAATAACTTCATGTTTTTTTTTTTTAAACCTACGAAATATTTAAATGCAGGGGTGTTCAAAATTATATATTGAATCCAAGGTAACAGGTTGTGTGTCGATGTCCCTGCCATTTTGTATACAGCATGTATAATTTTTTCGCGATTACGATGTTGGTCCCATGGTGAAAGGTCAAAAAACAAAAAAAAAATACAAAACTAAAAAGAGAAATCACATAATGGGCACTTATGAAACGTCAGAAGCGTTTCCTATGGAGAAGAGCTGGCAAAAACTCAACCATTACTCTTTTAAAAATAATTGGCTTTTACAATATTTTCAAATAACAATGTTAATAGGTATGGGAGAGCTGTGTAGGTCTTTCAACAAGTGCCAGCTACTTAACAAAATAGAAAATGATCAACAAATCTACAGTCCACTAAGCCTACAGCATTCTCACATTCACAAAATAGAAACGAATCTTTATAAAAGTTGTTCAGTTGGATGGTCTGCACCACATTAAAAAAAAAAAAACGTGTGGCACTCGAGGACTGCCGCGGTAAAGCTATTGCATAGCGTTTGTAACCTCCATACTTCCTATTTGTCAACGCTACACTTGGGATGATGACGTGATGACATAAAACAAAAATTACCTTCCCATGACAACATTACGTTTTCATGGGAACCGTCATTACATGGTAGGCGGACTGGGGGGTATTAGGTTTTTTTCGTTATGGAATTTCTTGATTCGGCCGCCGCGCTCAAAGCCCGCGATAAAAGCTATGCAATAGCTTAAAAACGACACAAAAAATATTGTGTGAATATTGTGTAATTTGTGTTGTTGAATATGACAACACTTTTCTGATACACGCTGTATAACCAAAAGTCTATTATTTACCCACAAACTTCTTAAAGACAACATTTACTTAATAACCTCACTAAACAAAAACACAAGCCAACTTAAATTAGAGAGCACCAACAAAGTTATTTAACGAAAATAATCTACGGGCCATCAGTTAAAACGTATTCAAAGCATTGCTTATCCCCCGGCCATACCCGTGGGGTATACAACTCAATAACTTGGGGAGCTAGGGGTTCAATAAGACTCCCAAGGATTAAGCTAACTGGACCGGCGGCGATAGCGGTGTTAAGTCTGCGTACATTCAATACAGCTCCCGTTTAACCCTTTCGTAGTCAAGGTTTTATGTTCGGGGTATTTGTTTCGTATAGAATTTTTTGTCAGCTATAGAGTTTGTGACAAGCTTATTATATTTACGGACGGAAAATTGAATAGGAATTATATTGGTACTAGCTTCTGCTCGCGACTTCGTCCGCGTGGAATAGTTACTTTGGGCTTATTTATTTGGATAAGGATTAATATCATGTTTATAAAAACACCTTCGCAAATAATGCATTATTTTAGAACAAATTTGGTTAGCATAAAATAGGTTATAGTGAGCCAACCTTAAAAGATAGACATATTTTATGCTGTCGCGAACTTTTTTTTAGAACTTATAAAGGGAAACATTCTGTATTACATGATTTTTGCGAAACTTTAACCGTTTACGCAGCGCACGCAGCGGAAGCTCTCAAAAGGAAAAAAAAAACCCCGATTTTGAAACATTCTTCATTGGTGCTCCGCTCTTTTTGGTCTTAGCATGATGATATAGCCTATAGCCTTTCTCGATAAATGGGCTATCTAAAACTGAAATAGTTTTTGAAATCGGACCAGGCGTGTTCAAGCAAACAAACTCTTCAGCTTTATATACATACATACATAAACTCACGCCTTCTTCCCATGGGGGTAGGCAGAAACTACAGAACACCACCTGCTACGATCCTTACATAGTCCTTTTGCCTCGTTTACGTTCATACATCTGGTCATACACGCACGCCGGTTGCGAGTACTACGCACCTTCCTTTCTGAAGAACATCACCAATAAGGTCAGTATAAGTCCTCCTAGCCGGCCTTTCCCTTCACATCAGTCTTGTAAATACATTTTGTTAGCCTTTCATCCTCTCAACATGCCCAAACCATCTCAGCATACCCTTTTCAATTTTTGTCACTACATCTTCTTTTAAATCACACCGATGTCTTATCACATCATTCCTCAGCCTATCATTCATAGTTAGCCCACATATGCTTCACATGTTATATTTTATCGTTTAATTATCAGCATAATTAAACGATAGCTGTGAGACTTAAATTTTATAAAAACAAATAAATAAACAAAAAAAATTTCTGACACATTCAACTGAACTAAGTTTGGTTTCGGTCAAGGCCAGTCGTATTGTGACAATTGTTTTCTAACTAAGATCCCGTCTAATCTGATGATTTTGATCAAAAGTGGAGCACGTTTTAAAAAGCCTGTCAAAACTAATTTGTCTCAATTTTGTAAAGCACCGAGTACATATTTATCAAAACGAGAAAGGAACAAAACACGGTCTGTCAAATTAGGTTAGACTAAAACTTTAAGCTTGATGTTAAGCCTGTTTGTTGGCTGAGACGGAATCTTTTAGTTTTTAAACTAAATCGTCACAAATTGTCTTTACAAATTCAGGTGATTGAGAAGAACTGACGGGGTCCGCTAGGGCCGATGCCTGCCGGGGTTGCGAAGAAGTGCCAAAGGGAGATCGTGGCCCTCGGCAACATGGCAACTGAAGGAACACGGGTGGGTTTTAGTCAGTAAGAGTCTGACACGCCCGCCTGCTCCGCCAAAGAGCTCCGAGAAAGTTATTTGATAATTTCCCACCCCAAAAAAAGGTGATTGTAAGAAAAGTACACACAATGATATAATGTAATGAAAAACAAATAAAAACCATAATTCAATTGGGGGACCCCCGTCCAAGAACAAAGTTCTGCACGCGATACACACACGCACACACATTCGTATACAATATGTAAAAAAAAACGTGTGGCACTCGGGGACTGCCGCGGTAAAGCTATTGCATAGC
Source organism: Agrochola lychnidis (assembly GCA_963680765.1). Classification (NCBI taxonomy): domain Eukaryota; kingdom Metazoa; phylum Arthropoda; class Insecta; order Lepidoptera; family Noctuidae; genus Agrochola; species Agrochola lychnidis. The sequence continues at coordinate 5,323,555 of OY796868.1, read as the reverse complement.
ATTTGTAACCTCCATACTTCCTAATTGTCAACGCTACACTTGGGATGATGACGTGATGACATAAAACTAAAATTACGTTCCCATGACAACATCACGTTGTCATGGGAACCGCCATTACATGGTAGGCGGAGTGGGGGGTGTTAGGTTTTATTTTCATTACGTTACGGAATTTCTTGATTCGGTCGCCACGCTCAAAGCCCGCGATAAAAGCTATGCAATAGCTTAAAAACCCTGTCCGATCCGTGAGGTTGTTAGGTATCGTACTGAGAGTCTATTTATGTGGTAATTTGCAGGAAAATCGAAAAAAATAATAAAAAGTCTCGTTTTTTTTTCATTGAGTAATTTTACCAGGTTATTACATGGGGCACGGGCGGCCGTCATTTAGCGGGTGTCTACAAGTCACAACTTATGATCCTTGTTGAAAATTTGCTCATTTTTCATGAATTTGCGGTATTTTTGGTACTAAAAATGTGATTTTTAAATAGCAATAACTTTTTTGTTTTCAATAATAATTAAATTTTTATCACTTTTAGGTAATTTTATTGAAAGAAAGAAAAGAAAGAAAGAAAATAAATTTATTTAACACAGGTTAAGGCACACAGTTTTCAAAAACAAAAAAAACAGGAAAAAGCAAAGAAAGCTTAAAACAGTATTGTGTGCCTCACGGCTGCGACAAATAGGCCCAGTTCAGCATACATTCCAGACAACTAGTGCCTGACGCTGGTTTTCAACTGAACCTTATGTTACGAGTACGTCTTACGGATGTAAATCAGTTTTATAGTGAGTGTAAATATTTAAATAAAGAATAAAATAAATATGTGTAGCAAATAATAATAAAATCGATATGATACAATTAAGTTAAAAGATAATTAAAGATTTAAACAGTGGTATTTAACAAAATAATTATAATGGCATGGTTGCACAATAAACAATAAACAAAGGACTGAAGAGACTGTACGTCAATAAATTATAGATAACTTTATCATAATACAATTTATATCAACTTATAACATTAAGGTTGATCATGTCTAGCTTCCGTTGCGAATCCATGAGATACTGCCGTAAGCGTCTTCTAAATGTGTCGATTGTTGTTGACAGATGAATATCCAGGACACTCCATAATAAATTACTGTATGCCTGGTTGTTCTTTATTTGATATTATGAAAAAAATTAATAAATGTAACTTTAACCAGGGCACTACATTATTAATTTTTATGGGTAATAGGGGAAATGTGAACAAAGGAGAATTGCTCCAATATTATAAAACATTGTGTAATCTAAGTTTAAAAAAAAATTGTGTTGTTTACATTTCCATATAGTAACAGTTTGCCACAGGAAGAAAATAACTTAAGATTTAAATTAAATATGACATTGTATAATTGGACATTCAATAATAATCTGTTCCATCTAGTTGACACCAACAATTATGTTGGTAATAATTTGTATTTGACAAGAGATAGATATAATATTGTTATGTACTATCTTTCTAACTATTGCAAAGGACAGATAGCTGTGTCGCTATCATATTTTTTTTCTATTTCAGCCAAAAATTTGGCTAAACAACTTGCTTCTTTTGAGCAATGCAACAACATTTTAAATAGTTCTGCCAATAATTTGGCAACAACTAATGACATTAATTATCATTTAAATTAGAAATTAGGACAATAGAGGAAACCTCTTGCTTAGTAAATAAAGAAAATTTAAATACTGGTTTAAATCATCAAAATGTTAAAAAAAGTTCTTCTTTGATATCTCACCCATCAAATTGTAGTAATCTAAATAAATGTAATAATAATACTCTAAAAATTGTTCATCAAAATATACAGGGTGTGATAGGTAAGGAATTAGAATTGGAGTTGTTCATGAACTGTAGTAATATTGATATCCTATGTGTAACTGAACATTGGTTGAAAGTCCACCAGTTCATGTTCAGCTTTAACAACCACCAGGTTGCCAGCTCATTCAGCAGAGTTAATATGATACGTGGTGGCTCTTTAATAATTGTTCGTAACAATATGAAATTTAAAGAACGTAAGGATATTGTGAGCCTCTCTGTTGAGCGAGTTATTGAAATAGCTTGCATTGAGCTTGAGCGGTTCATTGTAATGAGCGTGTACAGGCCCCCATGTGCTTCATATGATATTTTTGAGAAATGTATGGAAGAAGTATTATTAAAGACTTGTAACAGTAATAAAACAGTTTTAGTCTGTGGAGATTTCAACATGAATTTACTGGAAAAATCTGCTGTAGTAAATAAATTTAAAACTTTATTAAAGTCATATAATTTGTACAATACATTCTTTGAGCCGACTAGAATAACTGCCACTAGTGCTACCTGTATTGATAACATTTTTACAAACTTAAGACCTTCCAGCCATTTAATTATAAATGAGTTGGACTCTGATCACTGTGGCCAGTTAGTCACTTTCCCTCTGAAGACAGTCAGAGCTCAAAGAAAACTTGTAAGTTTTGTTCCTGTAAATAAAAGTCGCTTAGGACAATTTAAAAATAATTTAATGGAAAAACTACCGGGTTTGCCTTATCATGATGACCCGGATCAAGCTTACAGTTTACTATTTAACCTCATCAATTGTGAGTTTAATAAGATTTTCACCTCAAAAACATTGCCTGTTTGTGACCGCGTTCTATTTAGTGATTGGGCAACACCAGGTATTTACAAAAGTAGGCAGAGGTTATTTGAATTGTATCATGAAAAAACATATAACCATGATGAAACTTTTAAAGAATTTGTTAGGAAATATTCAAAAACTTTTAAAAGAGCCTGTTCCTCAGCAAAAGCCATAAACATTAAAAATAAAATAAAATCTTCTGGAAATAAAATTAAAACAACTTGGAATATAATTAATTCAGAAACGGGAAGAACGACAGTACGGAATCGTGACTTTCATCTAAAAATCAATGATGTAGATATTAAGGCAGACGTGGAGGTGGCAACTGAGTTTGAAAATTTCTTTACTAATATTCCCATTCTAACAACCAAAACTCTGTCATCGTCGTCCTCCACTTCTGCTTACTCAATTCTTAAAGAATGTGTACCAGAATGTGACAAACTTTTTGAATTCACAATTATTACTGCTAAAGACATTATAGAATCTTTTAAAAATCTTGATGTAAAAAAAACTGCTGACCTTTGGGGATTATCAGTACATACCGTGTCCTCAATAATTGATGTTATTTCACCCTTTTTAGCAATCGTTTTTAACTCTTGTATTGCATCTGGTGTATTTCCTGATCTGATGAAACTTAGCAAAGTGATTCCACTGTTCAAATCTGGCAGCACAACTGATCCTACAAATTTTCGGCCTATTTCGATATTACCCACATTGAGCAAAATCTTTGAAAAATTAATTTTAAAATAAATGTTGGGACATTTCAATACACATAATTTACTTCATCTGAAACAGTTTGGTTTTACAAAGGGTCGTTCAACTACAGATGCGGGCGTGGAATTACTAAAGAACATATTCGAGGCCTGGGAGGAGTCGCAAGATGCTCTTGGCATTTTCTGCGACTTGTCCAAGGCCTTCGATTGCGTACATCATGATACACTCATCAGGAAACTGTACCACTATGGTATGAGGGACAAGGCTCTTGACCTTCTGACTTCTTATCTGAACAACAGAATTCAGAGGGTCGATGTTAATGGCAAGAGATCTGCAGGATCTGCGGTCACCATGGGCGTTCCGCAGGGTTCAATTCTTGGTCCTTTTTTATTTCTAATTTATATAAATGACTTGCCCTATCACATAAGGGATAATCACAAGATCGTATTATTCGCAGATGATACTTCCCTCATTTTTAAAATCAAACGTCAGTTAGTCAACTTTGAACAAGTTAATGATGCACTCTCTAAAGTTGTGCATTGGTTTAATGTAAATAATCTTCTCCTGAACGAAAAAAAAACTAAACTCATTAAATTTTCAATGCCAAATGTCAGGCAGCTATCTACTAATGTTCAGGTTAATGGAACAGAGTTGGACCCTGTTGAGTCGACAGTTTTTCTTGGAATCACTATTGACGGTAAATTACAATGGGGCCCACACATAGAAAAATTGTCAGGAAGGCTAAGTTCTGCCGCCTATGCTGTTAAAAAAATTAGACAGATAACTGACGTGGATACAGCCAGAATTGTTTATTTTAGTTATTTTCATAGTCTTATGTCATATGGGATTCTTCTCTGGGGAACCTGTGCGGACATTAATACTATCTTTATTCTACAGAAAAGGGCTGTTCGAGCCATTTACAACCTAGGTCCAAGAGATTCCCTTAGAGAAAAATTCAAAGAAATAAATATTCTGACTGTAGCCTCACAATATATTTTTGAAAACCTATTGTATGTACACAAAAATATATCAAATTTTAAGAAAATGTCCGATATTCATAGTTTAAATACCAGGAATAAACACAACCTTGCTGTACATCGCACACGTCTCCACAAAGTAGGCAACTCATTCATGGGTCAATGTATACGCTTTTACAACAAACTCCCCATTGACATTCGAAACTTACCCATTAAACGATTTATTTATTTATTTATTTATTTAATACTTCAAGCACAGAAATGTACAGAGGCGGACTTAATGCCACAGGCATTTTCTACCAGTCAACCTTTGGGTGATGCAGAGACAAACTGTGGTAGGTGCAATTACGAAAATGGAGGAAAAAAATAACTCAAATATAAGGATACACATATACTTATTACAAACTATAAATATAATATATAGGCCTAATTACATATATAAAATAAGTACAAATAAATACACATAAATACATGAATATACTAAATAAAATAATAAGACAAACAATGGGAAAACATTAGCGTTGTGATGATACTGCCAGCTTCTTACGAATGTGCTCACGAACTTTAACTTTAAAGGATAATCGGTTGGTTGCCATCCTGATTTCCAGGGGGAGTGCATTCCACAGAGAAATAGACTGAACGTAGAAGGAAGAGTGAATGAAGTCTGTGCGGTGAGTGGGACATTGAAGAACGCGATTATTTGATGACCGTAGATTCTTATTGTGGTTGTTACAAATATACTGAAAGTGGAGGGCTAGATAACTAGGGGAAGTGGGAGAGTCAAGAAATGAAAACAAGGTGGTCAGCGCCCTTTGCTCTCTACGCTGGCGTATGGGCAACCACTTTAGAAGCGACCGATGCGCAGAGACATGATCATATTTACGCAGATTGAAAACGAATCGAATGCAGTTATTGAGAAGACGGTCAAGTTTGTCGAGGAGATCTGCATTGAATCTGTATTAAAACCAAACTTTGTGAAAAAGGGTACTATACAATTTCAGATTATTTAGAAGATAAAAAAGCTTGGGATTGAACTGCTCGCTCTGCTAAACCTTGTGATAAAACCATAGAACTAGACATTTTAATTATTATGTAAAATCAACATATACCAGTTTTATAAACACGTTGACATTGTTGAAAATTATATTCAAAATGACATGATTACTTTGTAAAGTATTATATTATTTTAACTATTGTGAATGTGAGGACTATGTGGATATTAGTTTGTATATGATACTAGTTTTAGTGATGGTCTGGCAGTTTGAGTAGTTTTTGCGGCCTACCCAAATGTCCTTTCTTTGGTATTGCTCGTCGAGTTGAGCTCCTTAAGTTCTAAGTTGAGCTCCACGATTACTGACAAATGCTTGCACTGACTGGACAGGTCCACTCAAATCTGTGTGGTTCTTTCCTCAAAAGACCTTTTCAGACACTAATCTACATGGTCCTCATATGGCCTGACCAAGATTATGTCTGGACTTTAAAAGAGACTGCGACCTCTGAGTTTGTTTCGGCCTTTCTTCTCAGAGTAGTCAGATAGGAAAAGCCGAACTCATCTAGCTTATTTTTAATATTTTTTTATATGACGTGTAAAAGTGATTCCGATATCCTATTTACAGAATAAACAATTTCATTTCATTTCATTTCATTTCGTTGCAGTATCTATGACCTTCAGGGCTGTATTGGGGCTGCCTCGCTACTGCAGCGCCTCAGGTATGTCCGCTGAGGCGCGTACCGATTGCTTTCACGCGACCATGTACAAGCGGGGCGCATCGCTGGTGCGTAGGGTATGGGGCAGCACCAATGTCGTCCTGGCGATGATCATAGACCGGATGGACTGCTCATACATACGGCACTGCTGTGATAGACATGTTGCCGTCAGCAGGGCTGGTTATTTATTAAGTCTTTTAGTTTTTTTTTTGTATTTGTGTGTGAATTCCACTTATAAGTCAAAGTTGCTCGAAATAAATGTATTTTATTTATTTTTATTTATGAGCCGTTTTTTCGGATCGGACAGATTTTTTTTACATATTGTTTACAGAGACAAAGAAGGGCAGAATAGTTTTTTTGTTAATTTTCGTTCCGAAACCGGTTTGTAATGTGGTACCCACTAAATCATCATCTGCATTCCTTTTCCCAAATATATAGGGGTCGGTTTCCAGTCTATCCGGATGCAGCTGAATACCAGTATTTTACATGAATCGACTGTCTATTTGACCTCCACAACCCAGTTACTGGGGAACACGATACCCTTTGGTAAGACTGGCTGACTATTGGGCTTCTAACTACCCGTACCGACTGTCAAAGATCTATGAATGACAGCCGGGACCAACGGCTTAACATGCTTTCCGAGGCACCCCCTCCGTACCCCGAATAGCACGTCTCGGTATGTAATGGATGGTCACCCATCCACGGAACAACCTCGGCAAGCTACCTGGAAGATGGATCCATGCGACTGTTTTATTTATGAGTCACGAGCCCTTACCTACTAAATATAAAGTGAATACTCCCCCAAATGTTTCGTAACTTATTCTTACGTGAGACGGTATTCAACTCTATTCCGTACGAATAAGTTTATGTAACAAAAGGCAAGCCGGCTGCTTTCTCGCTCTGAAGAACTGTAATTATGAGACAAAAAATGTCGCACACAATTTATTAATATTTTAAATTATTTCTTTCTAAGAGATTATGCGTTGCTTACGAAAGCGGCACTTTGCGTTTTGTTTTGCCTTTAAGTTTCTTAAAATGAGAAAAAAACAATATTATAACTTTTTTTTTATTAGCAGCTTCTACAGATGTTTTCTATTGGAAAAGACTTTTCTCTGCCTTCTTTATCAGGTAAATATTAATTTATTTGATATTAAATTAAGCCATATTTATAGGTTTGACTGCGCCTCGCGGTTTCACCCGCATAAGTGTCAATCCCGAGGGAATGTCGGGATGAAATGTATACTATCTTCTAACCAAAGTCATGATCTACCCATGTGCCAAATATTATCCAAATTTGTTCAGCCGTTTTAGCGTGAAAGCGTAACAAGTCAATAAAGAAACAAACTCACTTTTGTTTTTATAATTTTAAATAAAATACTAGTTGTGCCCTGCGGTTTCACCCGCATAAGTCTCGATCCCGTGAGAATATCGGGATAAAAAGTATTATGTGTCCTAACTCAGTTTATGGTCTACCTATGTGCCAAATTTCATCAAAATCTATTCAGTCGTATTAGCGTAAAAGCGTAACAAACAAACAAACTCACTTTTGCATTTACAATAATAGTTAAGGGTTAGGTTATGGAGGTCAGATAGGCAGTCGCTCCATGTAAAATATTGGTATTCAGCTGCATCCGGTTAGGCTGGAAGCTGACCCCAACATAGTTGGGAAAAGGCTAGGCAGATGATGACTATTTTGCTGCCCTGCTTATCCTTATACCTACTAATAAGATAAGCATCAAAAAGAAGATTTAGAACTGTCAAACTAGTTTACAAGTTAAATTTCAGCATGTTTTCAGGTTGTTTACTGAATATCCGTATTCTAAGGTGTCTAAACAATTACAAAAGTTGTACCTGACGGCTTTAATGGTAATCTATCTGTCTCTTGTCATAATATAAGTACTTAAGAATAGTACGATTATTCATTTACATTAATATTAACGAGGCAATTAATTATTTACAATACAATATATTCCCGCCCGGCCTTTCCTTTTATATCTAAAAGGAAAGGCCGGGCGGGGACGCCCTAGCAGGACATATACTGACCTTATTGGTGATGTTCTTCAGAAAGGCCAGGTGCGTAGTACTCGCAACCGGCGTGCGTGTAGGACCAGATGTATGAACGTAAACGAGGCAAAAGGACAACGTAAGGATCGTAGCAGGTGGCGTTCTGTAGTTTCTGCCTACCCCCATGAGAAGAAGGCGTGAGTGTATGTATGTATGTGTATATTTAGTATATTTGAATTCCAATTAAAAAGTTTAATCATTTTATATAAATAATAATTTAAATAACAAATGTCTTCTTAATTATAATACTAATTTCTGATATTGTAATATTTTATCATTTATTTTATTTAAAAAAACTTTTTCAGATAGAGAAAAATGTTCCACCTTTGAATGTGGATTAAACTCTAAATCAGCACGAATTCCATTTTCTTAACGTTTTTTTTTTTTCTAATCTCTGTAATTTTCTTAAGTTTCGATGTTCAAATTGCACTTATTATTCCTTTATTTAAATTAATATTAATTGTCTTTTTTTTATTGTATTAATTGGACTATACTGGCTGGCCGGGACATCGACGCGAAAACTGTTACCATGGATTCAGTTCATGATTCTGAAAAAAAAAAAATCGGCTCTTCCTTACATTTTGACCGCGTAGGTATTGCACTTTTCTATGAAACACCAGATTTTTTTTTAAATAACTGGCGAAAAATTTCAACGCAGGGGATTCAGAATCATGTTATGAATCCATGATAAATGATAAATGATAAATGATAAATGATAAATGATTTTATTTCTGTAAGCAGGTTTGTACAAACACTTTTACACGTCAATCATATTTTAAAAACTAGATGAGGTCGGCGTTTCCTATCTGACTACTCTGAGAAGAAAGGCCGAAACAAACTCAGAGGTCACAGTCTCTTTTAAAGTCCAGACATAATCTTGGTCAGATCATGTGAAGGCCATGTGGATTGGTGTCTGAAGTGGTCTTTAGAGGAAAGCATCACACAGATTGAGAGGGTCTGTCCAGTCAGTGCACGCATTTGTCATTTATCGTGTAGCTCAACTCAGAATTTAAGGAGCTCAACGATTTGACGAACAATACCAAAAAAAGGACATTTGTGTAGGCCACATAAATTACTCAAACTGTCAGACCATGATTAAAACTAACTGAGAAAAAATTAAAAACAAAACAAAAAGGAATGACCCATATAGTCTTCACATTCACAATAATTAAAATAATATAATACTTTAAAAGTAAATATTCATGTCATTGTATATATAAAAATCATTAATGTCAATGTGTATATAATAAAATAAAAAACCCAGAAATAATCTTGGTCAGAGCATTTCATATGAGGACCATGTAGATTTGTGTCTGAAATGATCTTTTGAGGAAAGAACCATACAGATTTGAGTGGACCTGTCCAGTCAGTGCACGCATTTGTCAGTAATTGTGCAGCTCAACTCAGAACTTAAAAGGAGCTCAACGATTCGACGAACAATACCATAGAAAGGACATTTGGGTAGGCCGCATAAAGTACTCAAAACTGCCAGATTATCATTAGTAGTAACTGAGAAAATTAAATAAATATATATACATGAGCTACATAGTCCTCACATTCACATCAATTAAAATAATAATAATGTTATACTTAACAAAGTAAATATTCATGTCATTGTGTATATAATTTTGAAGTTTGCAAAATAAACAAAGTTCCAAAAGTAAAAAATAAAAATAATAATTGGAGCAGCTTAATCCCAAGCCTTTTTGTCCTCAATGTAATCTTTAACGGTATAAAAAGCTTTCTGGCACAACTTACGTTTAATGAATGATTTAAATTTATTAAGGCTTAGATCTTGTACGTGGCTTGGAAGTTTATTATAAAAGCGTATACATTGACATCTGAACGAGCCACCTATTTTCTTGAGCCTTGTTGTAGGTACAACAAATTTGTGTTTGTTTCTAGTATTTATGTTATGGATATCACTGTATTTTTTAAACAATTTTATATTTTTATGGGCATATAAAAGATTATCAAAAATATACTGAGAAGGCACAGTCATTACATTAATCTCCTTAAATTTATCTCTGAGAGACTGTCTCGGACTTAATTTATAAATTGATCGAACAGCTCTTTTCTGCAAAACAAAGATAGTCTGAATGTCAGCGGCATTTCCCCACAACAGAATACCGTACGACATTACACTATGAAAATAGCTAAAGTACACTAAACGGGCTGTCTCTATGTCAGTCAAATTACGAATTTTTCTAACAGCATATGCTGCGGAGCTTAGCTTTTTTGACAATTTATCTATATGTGGGCCCCACTGAAGCTTAGCATCCAAAGTTAAGCCCAAGAAAACTGTGCTATCTTCAGGATTCAATTCTTCGCCCTTTATTAACACATTAGTTTTCACCTGCCTAACATGAGGTAGGGTAAACTTAATGCATTTGGTTTTTTTTTGATTAAGAAGTAAATTATTAACATTGAACCAGTGAACTACTTTTGAGATCGCGCTATTTACATCGTCAGTAACCAGCTGCTGACGTTTAAGTTTAAACAAAAGTGAAGTGTCATCCGCAAACAACACTATATCATGGTTATCCTTTATGAGGTAAGGCAAGTCATTAATATAGATAAGAAACAAGAAAGGACCAAGAATTGAGCCCTGAGGGACTCCCATTGTTACTATAGATCCGGGAGATCTTTTTCCATTAACGTCAACACTCTGAATCCTATTACTCAAGTATGAAATAAGAAGATTCAGAGCGCTGTTCCGGATCCCATAGTGGCGGAGTTTCCTGATTAACGTTTCATGAAGAACGCAATCAAACGCCTTGGACAAATCACAAAAGATACCCAAGGCATCGCATTTATCTTCCCATGCATTATAAATATGACCTAAAAGTTCAACACCGGCATCAGTAGTTGAACGACCCCTTGTAAAACCGAACTGTTTGCTATGTAATAATTTATGTCTATTAAAAAATCTTTGCAATTGCTCTAAAATTAATTTCTCAAAAATTTTACTAAAGGTAGGTAGTACTGAAATAGGTCTATAATTAGTGGGGTCTGATGTACTACCTGATTTAAACAAAGGTATTATTTTACTATTTTTCATCAGGTCAGGAAACTCCCCACAGTCGATACAATTATTAAAGATAAGAGCTAAAGTAGGTGCTACAATGTCAATAATAGACTTAGCAACTTCTACAGAATTACCCCACAGATCTGCAGTCTTTTTTACATTTAAAGTGTGAAAGGTTTTAATTATGTCTCTACAGGTAATATGTTCAAAAAGAAAGTCCGAATCGCAAACATTAACATTTTCCTTTAGCAAAGACTCAGCAACAGAAGGTGATGAGTTTAGGGATTTAGTAGTTGAAACAGGAATATCTGAAAAGAAATTTTCAAAGGCCGCGGCGACTTGTGAGTCTGATTTTATTATGTTGTCATTAATAGACAGGCTGTAGTCAGTATTTCGGTTATTAGACCTTCCCGTTTCACTATTAATAATATTCCAAGTCGTTTTAATTACATTACTACTATTTTTAATCTTCGAACTCAAATAACGCGACTTGGCCATACAACAAACTTTTTTAAATAATTTTGAATAATTTCTAACATATAAATTAAATTCAGCTGTGTTTACATAAGTCCTTTCATTTCACATGGTAACAGTTTTCGCATCGGTGTCCTACCACCCTGTATATTCAGTCCTGGTTTTGGGGTTTTGTCTAGGTATATATATTGGAATCATTGTACCCTGTTAATAGGAATATGTTATTGCCATAAAGCGGGCACAATTATTTCGGGCTAATACACGGGACTAAAACATAACAGGTGAAGTATGGGTGTGATAAACTCTGCCTAAACATTTGAGAGAACACATACGTCGTTATGTAATGTAGGTATTCTTATGTTAATTAAGGATGGTTACTATCTTAAGTTTAGATTAGTCTTTACTCACCAAAATTCTACCATTACTTGAAACTTTTAATAAAACCTGAAACATAATCCCAAAATAAATTCAATCTCACGAAATAGTTCATAAAGTCGGGAGTAGACGAGCGGTGCGTGAAACTTTGTAGGCTGAGTTTTAATTGCGGACACAATGAGGCATTTCGCTGACATTAATGTTACGTAAGGGCGGGATTACACCGGTGTATTTCTACGGTAGTTTTAAATTGTTGATGATGCAATTGTTTGCGGTTTTAAGTGAATGTTATCTTCATAAGGTCCTGGGTTCGATTCCCGGGTCTGACAAAGTGTTATTGGGTTTTCTTATACTGAATTTCTCAGTAGCAGCCTGGAGTCTGTGTCATTTATGCTCTACGCTCTAAAGGGTTAGACATATTTGTACCTATAGAATATACGTACAAATCTGAAATACAGGGAATATATTTATGCGTGATGTTATGTTGTTTTTTTAAATGTTTATGTCACCGTATAATTATGAACTTCATTAGTTTATAATCTATCGGTATTATTTCCGTTAAATTATAAACTGTCGAAAAATTGTGAACTGCAACGAACCATTTACAATTTAACGCATTATTTTTCGCTAGTTTATAATCTTTCCATGGGAAACCGACAAATTGTGAACTGGTATCAAACTTGCTTGCGACGTAACGCACCTTGCGCTAATATTAAATAGCCTGCCTGGCTGCGAGCAACTTGGAAGTAGCGCTCGCCGGCGGCTGCCGCGGCACCGCTCGCTCCGCTCGCTCGGCTCGCGCGCGATTGGTCACAGTTCTAACCTAACCTAACCCATTTCACCTAGTTCACAATTTTTCGACAGTTTATAATCTAACGGAAATAATTCCGACAGATTATAAACTAACAGTTTTCACAATCTTATGGTGACATTTATAACACTTTCGGCAATATATATATATTCTACATATTACAGAGATAAAGCGTATCTCCATGCATGGAACGAGCATGGATTCACACTGTGTTTATTTTCACACACTGTGTCGGTTTCTGACTTAACTACGAATTCATATACAGCACACACTCTTAAATAAACCTTTCTAAAATAATAATGCTGTAAAAAGTCTGTTGTGTTTAATATTATTATTTTGAAAGTACACTATATTAATCAAATTTTTTCTTGCTTGGTTTTGAAGCCTTATTTTGATAGCAATATAAAACATTTTCCCCTTTATTCTGCTCTCTCTTAAGATACAGGTCTCCTAGTTTAAGAGACAGGGGTGCCGATTCCCTTGTTCACAAACTAAACTAAATTTAAGTTCAGTGCATCTTTTTCTTTCTATTTCATTAAAAAAAGGACAGACGATATGTTTTAGTTTAGTCCTGTCAAATTAATCAGCGCTTGACGTAAATTAACGTAATTTTAGTAGGCTAGTTTTTAATCACGTCTAAACTTGTATGGAGTAGTGACAGGCGCTGATTAATTTGACAGGACTAAACTAAAATTTATCTTCTGTCCTTTTCTTAATGAAATAGAAAGAAAAAAATGCACTAACTTAAATTAGTTTAGTTTGTGAACAAGGGAATCGGCACCATTGTTCATTACTTTTTGTATGCATAGACTTTTTTTATTTGTAGACCTAAATCTTCTGTGCACAAGCTACATTCTTATGCTATTTTATTTCTACCACTTTGTTTTTAACTGTGTCTATGTGTATTATTTGGATAAATAAACTATTTTATTATTATTATTCACAACCATTGCTTAAAGATTAGCGACTGTTTAACCATACATTTTTGACGTTTAAACGTCTCTTAACTTTTAATCATCGTTTATGAATAAACCCCTTTATTTCCGGACGAGGTAAATGCGAACCCTCCTTTTTCTTGCCGCCCTTGCCTCATATTACTTTAGATCGGCGTAAAATAATAATAATTACAATTAACAAAAGTGAGCAGTGCAATAATGACAGGCAGATTAAAAAAATGCATACCAAAATGGCATTTTAAACTGAACCCCACATTTTCCTTGACAGTTTCAATTTAAACCTCTCAATATCTGTATGTCAGTGTTGAGTGTATCTGGCCCCGTCTTCGCCCTCTGGAGTCAATAGCAAAGTGTAAACAAAAGTACGTAATATCCCCGTATACCCCGCTCACACGTTCAAGTCATGTTTATTGCTTACACTCACACAGACATGCATAAGTAGTAAAGTTGAGTACACAATTGTCGAATTTAATGCTGATACGTGAATAAAATAAATAATTGAGTGTATAGTATCCTGCATTCGCGTAAAATAAATTCTAAGAGAACAGTATGGGCATCATTTTTATTTTTTCTAAATTATGTACTTACTAGTAATTCTGAAATGAACTTAATTTACACCGATATAAAGTTGATATTTGTTTAAGTGGAAATAAAATCAATTTGGAAGCAAGGATTTGAATATAGAATAAGACCTCCACTATTGACAATTCTATAGTACTTCCAGCGCATCAGCGAACCTCTCAACACTGCTACTGATCTTACTTACTGGCAAATAATTTCATATTTCATGATCAATTCTCGTACTATAGAATAGACTTTATCGACACGAATAAAGAGAACAATTTATATGAGTGCAATCAAAATGTTAGTAACTACAATGCGCGTGAATTTTGCAGTGCAGTGCCCAGGTTCACACGAGCGATTTTTCCCGCGGAGATTTTTTTTTGCACATTGGATTTTCAACGCTCTGCTTAGCACCAAGAATTGAAAATCCTACAGTGTGTTTTTTCGACGCGCTGGGTTGCACTCTGTTGGATTCTCAACGCTCGGCTAAATATCGAGAGTTGTAAATCCAGTGCGCGATAAAATCCCGCTGCGATATTTTTACGTCCGTGCTTATGTGGGCTTAGTTTCAATACCAATAGAGTTCAATATTGCGACTGACAGATCAGTACTTCCAATCACATGACTGCAAAGTACTTATTCTTTTCACAACATACCAACAGATTAAAGAGTCAGTAAATATATCGTCCTCGTTCACTTTTAAAATTCTTAAAATTACATTGAATGGAGAAATAGGTACTAGGATTCCTGAAGTAGTAGGAGAGGATAAAGCTGCATTGCATTTACTTCATTATTCTTATAAGCTGTGCTCCCTTTGCCTTGGAAATGTTTGGAAACCCGATCACTGTTTGAACGACAAACCTCCCCCCACTTAAGAATTTTGTTGAGTAAGGAACAAAAGACAATAGAGGATTGTAAATGTGGGTGAAGGAAAGTTACAGCGGTTTATATGTTGTTACTGAGTGGAATAATTTAAGCGATGAAAGTTTTACAACTAGGGGCATTGGACCGGCGAGCTCGAGGTCATGAGCTTGAACCATGATTGTTTTGCTCTTGAAAAATTTAAAACAATGTAGCGTCCGTTAAAAATAGAACATGTAAATACATAATAACAATGTAACCACATGAATGTAATAAACATTTGAGTTTTGTATACAGCTGTAATGAAATGTAAATAAAATGGTTAGAGTTTGAATGAGGCTATTTATGTACATACAGTAAAATACATTTAGATACCACATAATTATAATTTGAGTACAAAGGTACTGCTTATTTCTTAAGAAATTTCTTCCAGCAGACCTGCGAGAGGATAAATGAAGAAGAAATTTAGACAATAAATAGTGATATGGTAGATAACACATGACTTCGAATTTTCGGTTCTAGGATATCCGTCACCGTTTTGAAGTAGTGGTGATAAAATAATTTACACGAAGTAAAGCGCCTGTCTAGGTTCGAACCTACAACGTATAACTCGCAAGTCGCGGCCGTTACCACTGGGCCACCATTGCTCCTAACAGTGAAGATTAGACTAGCAACAAATTTTTATTTTCCTTACATGAGAAGTATTATGGAAATTATAGAAACAAATGAAAAACACAAAAAATGACGAAAGTTTTTGGAGTGAAAACTTCTTTAGGCGCGTTGGGCATTTTTGAGATGGGACTAAACCATTGATTTCGCGACACTGTGACGACACCAGCTTTTGACATTTAAAAAGACATCAACGCGTTGATTACCGCGGTGCCGCTTTTTTTTTTTCAAGTGTTCACTTCTTTCGGCACTCCCGGAGTGCCAATATTATTATTTTTTTCTTATTTTCTTACAATTAGTTAAATAAAAAATATTGTGGTTTTGAAAAGAACCCTTAATCATTAGCACAGTCCACACTAGCCTTAAGAAGTCTGAGTGGATCTGTAGTGCCAATACATCACCCACCCTATGTCTCAACTACGACTGAGCGCGCCATTGGATTTTCAACTTAACGCGCTGACCCGAGCGATGTAAATCCAACACCATGCTTTTATTAAGGCATTCTTATAAGTGTCGCCTAGTGTTAGTCAAAATGGGCATAAGAGGCTTTGTTCGAATGTGTTTGACTTTCCCTAGTAATTCCACTTTGGGACACACTTGTATGTACTACTAAGTGGCTCGTAAGGCTGAGTTGAATTTAGTGGAGATATTAAGCGATTAGCACACTGGATGTGGTTGAGATTTGGGATTCTGTTGTTAATGATGGCGGGAAGTAAATATTAATGGTATTGTTTTATATTATTTTTAAGCTATTGCATAGCTTTTATCGTAGGCTTTGAGCGCGGCGACCGAATCAAGAAATTCCGTAACGTAACGAAAATAAAACCTAACACCCCCCACTCCGCCTACCATGTAATGACGGTTCCCATGACAACGTGATGATGTCATGGAAAACGTAATGTTGTCATGGGAACGTAATTTTTGTTTTATGTCGTCACGTCATCATCCCAAGTGTAGCGTTGACAAATAGGAAGTATGGAGGTTACAAAAGCTATGCAATAGCTTTACCGCGGCAGTCCCCGAATGCCACACGTTTTTTATTTTTAAGGGAAAACAAATATTGACGCATAACATTTTGTAGGAAGAAATACGAAAAGATACGACCAAATGTGTAAACCAATAACATTTTTCACGAAATACACATATAAAATAATAATCTTTACAAACCATGCTATTTTAACTAAAACCTATAAACTACAATAACTAAAGGAGACTTCAGAAGCGAAACGAAAGTTTTATAATTCCTAAAGGTGTTTGATGTACTGCAATAAATAAAATCAGAAAAACATATAATATTCTTCAGGATATATGCCAGTTAGATAGAGAGGGGCTTGCGGCTAAGTAACAACAGCTGCACGGGTCGATCGATCAGGTTAAGCTACGCTTGCCGTGGTTGGTCTGTGGATGGGTGACCATCTTTACATACCAAGACCCCTCCGTGCTTCGGAAAGCACGTTAAACCGTTGGTCCCGGCTGTCATTTGTAGATCTTTGACAGTCGTTACGGGTAGTTAGAAGCCTAAAAAAAGTCTGACAACCAGTCTTACCAAGGGGTATCGTGTTAGCTATTAACTAGGTTGTGGAAGTCAGATAGGCAGTCGCTCCATGTAAAATACTGGTATTCAGCTGCATCCGGTTAGACTGGAAGCCGACCCCAACATAGTTGGGA
The DNA here is from genome assembly GCA_963680765.1 of Agrochola lychnidis. Classification (NCBI taxonomy): domain Eukaryota; kingdom Metazoa; phylum Arthropoda; class Insecta; order Lepidoptera; family Noctuidae; genus Agrochola; species Agrochola lychnidis. Next base: position 5,306,057 of record OY796868.1, on the reverse strand, counting down.
AAAGGCTAGGCAGATGATGATATGCCAGTTAGATAGTGTGGTGAAAACATAACACCTACATCTAATTATATACGATAGAAAATAATCACGTAGATACCTCTAAACATTTCTTTTAACGATTTATAAACCATTATATACATATGGATAAGAGTAGGAGAATGATGATGATGATGATGATCAATGGCCTGGTTAAGTTCTCAAGGATAGGCATAATCAGCCTATAATGTTCCCACTGCTGGGACACAGGCCTCCTCTCTTTGAGAGGAAGTGGGCTGTAATACACGCGAGCCCAGTGCGAGTTGGCAGATGTCACATATCTTCGAATTTTTGGTTCTAGGATAAGTCAGTTTCCTCACGATGTTTTCCTTCACTGTTGAGAGAGCAGTGGTGATGAAATTATTTACACAAAGTTAAGTGCCTGCCTGGGTTCGAACCCACGACCTAAAACTCGAAAGTCAGGGCTGGTACCACTGGCTTGGGTTGAACATCGCCGTGTCAAGAAATGTCAAGTGCAAGAGATGTCAGCACAACTGAAGGTGTCCGCTAGGGCCGGTGCCTACCGGGGTTGCGGGTTTGTCCAAAAGGGTTACCGTGGCCCCTGGCAACTGAAGAAACACAGGTGAGTTTTAGTCAGTAAGAGCCTCACACGCCCTCCCGCTCCGCCTAGAGTGGGAGAAGTTATTTGATAATTTCCAACCCAAAAAAAAAAGGATGGTAAAAAAGGGCTGGTAAAAGGGCTGGGTCACCACTGCTCTCCAAGGATAGGTGCTGAACGAAAATGGCTCTACATTGTTGTGGAAATATTGATAGATATGTAGATTAAGTTTTGCTGTGAACAGCACCGGGTTTCATTGATGGTATTGAACATCGTCGTCACATTGAACGACCCGGCAATATAATGCAATTCCAACACGGTTATGCAACTTCTGCAGTTATTAAAATAAGTCTAAATATGGTCTTTGAGTCACTATTTTAATAAATTGTAAACAACATTTATACTTAATCAACTTAAAATGTTTCCACTGCTGGGATCCAGGCCTCCTCTCTACGAGAGGCCAGTTAATTTAATTCTAACAGTTCTAAATTCAAACGTACACTCCATTAATAATCCCGGACACTAGAAAGCTTCAATCCACATCAGGCCCTCAGTCTGCCAAGTTAAGTTAGTAATTAAACATTTCACTAATTACTAAGTTAGTGAACTAAGTTCATTATGCGTTGTCACGGAGCAGCCAGTCTGACTGCTAAGCTTCAAACACCAAAAGAGATTGACACTAGATGGCGCCATTGTGTTGTTAATTATAATAAGGGGGATGCGCTAAGGTAAGTAAAGTAAGACTAAATAATAGATCTTTGACAGTCGTTAGTCGTTACGGGTAGTCGAAAGTTCGAAAGTCTGACAGCCAGTCTTACCAAAGGGGGGGGGGGATTGTATTACCCAGTACCTGGGTTGTGAAGATTAGACAGGCAGTTGCTCCATATAAAATGCTGGTGTTCAGATCCATTCGGTTACACTGGAAGCCGACCCCAAAATTTTTGGAAAAGGCTAGGCAGATAATGATGGAAAGGTAGCCCGCGAAATTCAAATGTTACGTTTATTATTTGCAATTTGCAGGTCAGTGTCAGGTTTTATTTTGATCAAAATATGATTCAAGACCGTAAAAATCATATAATTACACAATTATAATAGTTAAAATCATCGACACAACTCTCTAAATTAGAATAGGCCTTTTTGGTGAGGTGATCTCTCGCGTCCGGCCCTGGTACGGAGCGAGAGGAAATGGCAGGCCGTCACCTCCTTCTGCGAAGCGGTAATTCTCGGGAAGGAGGAGGCGGAACGCGTGAGGGAGAAGCAAATTTCGCGCCGTCACAGCCCTAATCGCCGCAGGAGATGCCCTGGGCGTCGGGAATCGCAGGTCAGGTCCCAGCAAACGTAGGCGCGGGCTTGCGGACGGTGAGCAATGGGTAGCTCGCCGTTCGATAAGGACCAGGCCTGGGTCAACGGTGCGTTGTGTTCCATGCGTGCCTCAAAGAAATGTCAGCAGAACCGACGGGGTCTGCTAGGGCCGATGCCTGCCGGGGTCGCGGGAACGTCTGAAAGGGATACCATGGTCCCTGGCAACATGGCAACTGAAGGAACACGGGTGGGTTTTATTCAGTAAGAGTCTGACTCGCCCTTCCACTCCGCCCGAGCGGGAGAAGTTATTTAATAATTTCGCACCAAAAAATATATTTAACTAGCTTTTGCCCGCGGCTTCGCACGCGCAAAGGTCGGAAAATATCCCACAGGAACGTACTACCGATATTCAGAGTACTTATCAAATGTCCTAACCCAGGTCATGGCCTATCCGTATACCATTCATCTAAATCTGTTCAGCCGTTACGGCATGAAAAGGTAACAAATAGATAGATAGGTAATAAATCTGTTTTAGGGTTCCGTATCTCAAAATGAAAAATGGAAACCCTTAAAGGATGACATCGTTGCCTGTCAAGACACTTTTTCTCAGAAACGCGTGGAGGTATCAAGTTGAAGTAGATAGGTATTAAAAACTTAGGTTATGCGCGCACTACGGATTTTGATCGTTGCGGATAATATTTCGTGTTGTTCTATCTCCTCTCAGGCTCATTTTCTACGAAAAGTATGGATTTTTTTTTGCAATTTTTGAATTTTCTCGTACTTGAGTACGAGAAAATTCAAAAATTCGCCCTCCGTTGGCCCGATATATTTTTTTGACGCTAGTTATAAGAAATAGGATCGACAGGGATCAAAAAAGTTTTTGTGAAAATTACCCATGTTCTTGCTGACTATACAATTTTTTCAAAATCTGTGAATGCAGATCAAAAAGTTAAGGACAGTCTTCTAAGACCGTTTTCTAGTAGCGACAACGGTTAAGGTACCTGCCCTTATTGCCCCATATCAACATCCACCCTGTATATGTTATGATTGACTACTTAGCTCCATAAAGGTATAGCGTGATGATAATGTTTTAAAAGGTTAAATCCGTAATTATCTGCAATATTCTAACCTTTTGGATAGTCTTTTTACAGTTTGCGGTAAACTATAGAAGAATACGAACATAATGCAATATTGCTCATCCCCCATAGCAAATAGCGTGATAATAATTTTTGAAAAGTCTATTGTGACGTTTCCATTATTTGACATAGATTATTTATACAAATTTTCAAGTTAATCAAGCCAAACAGTAAAATCCTCCCCTGTAAAAATAAATACCTCTTTTCACCCCGTCAGGGGTAGATTTTCAAAAAACCTTGATATACGTTTTTATTTGTTTTCAGTCTTAAGTATAAATACTGAGTTTTGAGTTAATCAGACCGCGCGTTAAAATTCTTCCATACAAACTATGACACCCCCCAATCCTCCCTTAGGGGGTAGTTTAGAAAAACTAAAACTGGCAAACTTTATAATTTACATAGATAAGTATTCGTGCCAACTTTCAAGTTTATTAACTCAAGGAATAAAAAATTTCATACAAACAAAATCCCCCCTTTTCACCCCCTTAAAGGTCGATTTTCCAAAAACCCTTTCTTAGTGGATGCCTACGTCATATTATCTACCTGTGTGCCAAATTTCAGCCCAATCCGTTCAGTGGTTTGAGCTGTGCGTTGATATATCACCCAGTCAGTCAGTCAGTCAGTCAGTCAGTTTACCATTTTATATATACAGATTATATAATACCTAATACCGATTTAAAAAATGCGATTGTGCTAACATACCTGCGTACCCAGTTTGATCCTATTACATTAACTCCAGTACTGGTTGCTATCAAAACTTCTCTCGTAATCCCAACACAAAGGTTTGAAGGAAAATTGAATTAAAAGCATTATGGCGCTGAAAAGAGACTGGATTTATGGATTAGGTACTTCCTGTTTATAAAAGGTTTTAATGTATGAGTATAATGAATTCACTTTATTTCAGTTAAATAAGTAATCATTTTATGAGTGCTCAGTTTCTGAATAAAAAAATCTAGATCGATTTAGATGTAACTAGCGACCCGCTCCTGCATCGCAAGGGTTATCAGTTGGCAAAACATCGAGATTTCTTTAGAGCGCGCATTCTAAAAATGGGAAACGTCGCAAATAGATGTCAAACATTTCCCGGTTTTGATTAATTTGGCAATATTACTGTATGAAAATAGAAAATATATATGGCTAACTAGTGAATTAGAATCTAATAGGTACCTTTAAACGAGCAATTCTTGTAAATACGAATATATGTAAAGAAAAAGTATTTCTTATTGTAGTTTGTGCGTTACACCAAAGAGTTTATGACAGTGACAGTACGGATGTCAATGTAGAAAACTAAGAGATGTCAAGAGATGTCAAGATAGCATGAAAAAACCTAATTATCTTTTAGTTGTTAAATATTTTATTATTTGAATATTATAATAGGGTGTAATAAAAGACTTTAAATGTCGTTTCTTCGATTTTAGCAACACATTTGGTTTTTATTATTATGCCTATCAAGCCATTAAGAAATATCTTATATATATAATCTGAATCTCGGAAACGGCTCCAACGATTTTCATGAACTTTTGTATGCAGGGGGTTTCGGGGGTGATAAATCGATCTAGCTAGGTTTCATTTTTAAGAAACGTCGTTCAAAAATAAAAAAAAGAAACGAGTAAAACTCGGTAATCCAGATATCATTGATATGAACTGCAATAATTAATATCGTAACACCGAACATTTAGTTTTAGATCCACAAAAAGTATTTGGTAACTTTTCAAATGCTTTTTATACCGAAAACGGTTACAACATCAAACTCAGTGATAAAATTGCGACGAAATTTGCGCGTGCCAAATGTGTCAGGAGGTTTTCGTTGGCGCGAATTGTTGCGTGCTTTATAGTCATTAAATCAATCCTCATTGCGTCCCACATCCCGTAGGGAATTCGCCACATTGCGGCCAGACCTTAAAATTGCCAATCTCTCTCAATATTTAAGACGCAGATATATGCCACTGGCTTTGAGTGGTTAGCTTGTGTGTTCTGTACTGAGTTCACGCAATAGGACTCGCCCATCCAGGAGCGCTATCCCAAATTAGACGCATTATTAATATGTTATACATAAAACAAAAGGTGTATAATAAAACACGTATACTAAAAGATCAATAAATAAATTATCTTTAAAATGGTGAAGCTTTCAGAAAAATACACTTTATAGATTTTGCGTGATTCTCAGTTTTTTATCCGCGTTACACATTACAAATTAGGTTCACTATGTAATATAAACATAAACTAAAATATTCCTATATTAAATTATTTAAAAAAATGCTCTAATTTAAAAAATGTTTTTTCAAAATTATTAACACTACTCGTTTAGATGTGCTCTTCAGTATAAAATCATTAAAAGTCCGTTTTCGTCGCCTTAGGCTAAGTTCACATGTATCGCGCGCTAGCGCGTGTCAACGCACGATCAAATTTAAAGAGAGTTCAAATGACCAGCGCTAACGCGCGTTTCGAGAGTACGAAAATTAACAAAATTGGAAAAAAAAGTACTTACAATCTCAATGAAAGCGCGTGCTCAAATGAACAGCAAACGGACGTTACATTAATATCAAAGCGTGTTTCAACGCGCGATCGCGTCTAGAGACTTTTCTCTGAGCGCTGCGTTGACGCTCGCTGACGCGCGTTAACGCGTGCCCATGTGATTGGTTGTTAGGTAAATATCTGGATGTCTATACGCGCGATTTGAAAACGCGCGTCAAAATTTTTCCATCTGAACATAGCCTCAAACTTCCAAATAACCCCTCATTATGCTTTCTTCATCTCCGTAAATTCAAAGAAGTCAAAGGACTGTCGAAACGCTTAATAATTAGCTACTCTGACCTATTTAAAAACCTGCACAGCGCGCGCAGCATTCAAACGGTATCCAATGAATCCGCTGGCAATCCAATCGCTATGTTAATGTCCCCGCTATCACACGGTCCGGGCAAACAAATATAGTGGCCGAGTGACTTGTTACCGCACTTATGCATTTTGTAAGTACTCTTTTTGCTAGTGCTGTGGGAGTGTCGATGGTTTGAATATCGATGTAAAAAGTAAGCTTAGTTGTAGGGTTACAGCCGAGTTGAGTTGACACGTCTTGGGTATGGAACCTTCCCGAGTGATAGTTAAATTATCTAATAACTTCTCCCGCTCTGGGCGGAGCGGGAGGGCGTATCAGACTCTTACTGACTAAAACCCACCCGTGTTCTTTCAGTGGCCATGTTGCCGGGAGCCACAATCTCTCTTTCGGACTTCTTCGTTGCCCCGGCAGGCATCGGCCCTAGCGGACCCCGTCAGTTCTGCTGACATCTCTTTGAGGCGCGCGTGGAACACAACGCGCCGTCGAGCCGGGCCTGGTCCTTATCGGACGGTGAGTTGCTCGGTGTACCCTGGGTGATGTATTGCTTTTCGAGCCATACTTTTCACAACGGGATGAACATTCTCGTTTAAGTAGCTGAAGCCTAACTCAACAAAGTAAGTAGTGTATCGTTAAAAGTATCGATAATTGAGGAATAAACACACAACACTATTCTGCAAGCTACTCTGTGTACGCGCTCTTCTTGGTCATGCCGATAAAAATGTGAAATGTGACTCACATAGGAAACTTAACCTTATTAAAATTTATTTTTATATCATATGCATTTTAGTTTATGACGACACTATGCACTTTTACTGTGCTGTGCTACGAAAATTGTTTGAGGATTTTATTTTCTAGATTTGTAATGCTTGAGTGGGATTCGGTTGGTCTGAAAGCACTATGTTTTATTGGCAAATGCGAGGTGGGATGTAAAATCTTTTTCCAGATTAAGATGAAAGAATATACGAAATTTTCTGGTGGCATGGAAATCTTTTATTGAAAGTTTAGGAGAAAACAAAAACAGTGGCACTGTGGTGACCGAGTGAAAGAGTGCCGACAGAAGTGAAAACTTGAAAAAAAATCGTCACCGCGGTAATCAACGCGTTGATGTCTTTTACTCCACGGTGTCGGTAAATTGCGTTACAGTGTCGCGAAATCAATGATTTAGTCCCATCTCAAAAATTCCTAACGCGCCTAAAGAAGTTTTCACTTAAACAACTGTTATCATACACCATTTTGAAAACAATGGCACCTCCACTGAAATAACTGACAGCCCGAAAGAGCTCATTGTACTCATCATTGTGAATTTATGAACACCTTTTAGTATGGGACTAACACCCAAACGAGAAAAAAAAAACAGTTATAACCAACATTTTTTCAAGCTATGCGAACACTGGAACAACTGATTTCTGGTGCCATAGTAAAAGGTGTTCATAAAGATGAGTACAATGACCTTTTCAGGTTTTGCAATTACACCTTGAACTGGAAATTATTAACAAAAAAAAAAAAAACTTCTTTAGGCGCGTTGGGTATTTTTAAATGGGAAAATAATTGAACTCGCAACACCGTTACCGACACCTCATTTTTTATAAATGCAGTTGTGCTCTTTATTTGTATTACATTTCGGACCAATGTTCTATACAAGTATTTTTCTTCCACCAAGGCGATCTTGTTCAAGTTTTCACTTCTACCGGAACTCCCGGAGTGCCATTGTTTTTTAATTTTTTTTAATGTTATTGACTTGCTTTACACCATTAATTCGATTAATTAGTTAAGTTAAGATATTTTAATTTAATTAATTAGGTATAAGTTGTTATTTATGTTAATTCTGAATAAAAATATTAATCAATGATTTTCCTGCTTTAAAAAATAACAAATTAAATACCGAGAAAAAAGATTACAGATTACTAGAAAAACTTTTAAAAACATTTTTAAAAACTGAAACCTCCCTGAATTCGTTCCGAAGCATCGTTGAACATCTATTGTGTTCTCTGAATTGATCGTTTATCCCCAAAAACTCAGACTAAGCTATTATTCATTGACAAAATGTCTGCTCGGGGAATAGCAATTTAAAAACTGCTGGGGAGTTTGTTGCGCCACTTCTTCTTCCCAGCTAAAGGCACTAAGAAGTGGTGAAGGATGGGCGTTTTGGGGGACTGTCTTATGTAATTTTGACGTTCGAAAAGTGCTAAATCTCAGCAGAAATGTTGAAACCTATTTAGAATCTTTTTCCTATTTTTATTGGCATAGAAAACCTGAGTTCTGAGAGATATTCTGAATATAACATGATTCGAACATTGCTCAATTTATTGAAGAAGGACGTTACAAATCCTTTCGACCTTTTGAGGAAAATAACAATTTCTTTGAATTAATTGTAATAATTTCTTTGAATTAATTATTATTAGTGAACTTTAACCAAGCAAAAGGAGTTTGTAAGGATCGTAGTGTGAATCGTAATAAAGAAATGGTGTTCTGTAGTTTCTGCCTACCCCAATGTGAAGAAAGTGTGAGTTTATGTGTGTGTGTGTAATTGCTATTTAGAAGACACATAACTCAGCTTTTTATTATTCTATTCAACTTTCTACGTACTATCCTATGAATATTAGCGGGATTTTAAACCTAATTTAAACAACATAGAATAGAATGAATGAGAATGAATAAATGAATGAATGAATGATATAGAATTGGAGATAAGAAGAGTAGCCAGTAGGTTCAAAGTCCTTTAACCAACACGTAGTGCATTTTATCAACTTTTTAACTTTTAAACGAAGTTACAAACTTGTGCTTTGTCACTAAAGCAGCCTTTCAAAGTGAAAAAGGTTCAATGAATGCAAAACTTTACAATTTTTCTTTTATGTATCATTAGTTTTCATTTAAACTATAACTTACTGCCATAATCTAATAAACTAGCTTCTGCCTTCAACTTCACATGCGTTGTAGTCAACTATGTATCCTAACTATACAAGGTGGGTAAAAAATCTTGGATCAAAAGAAACAGGGCGATAGTTGGGGTTATTTGCAGTAAAAATATCTCTGTGGCAGAGCCCTAATTTGAGCTTCTGAAAAGTTAAGACTATTTGAGTGTGTTTTTAAAGAAAATACCAAAATTTGTAATAAATAGACAATTAGAGTAAAATGGGTACCTATTTTAAAACAATAAATGGTGTTTAGTTGCTTCTAAGAAATGCATCATCACCACAAAAGTGCTTTTATGACAGTAGGTACAATGATTTATGAATATTGGCACTTTTTTCAATAATATCTTTTAAGTCTCACGAATTTTTTTTTGTAACTTTAGAAACTTGCTTTAATAAAAAAACTACCAAAAATTGACCCTGTTTTAAAAAAATTTGCCTATTTAATGACGATTATAACGAGAAATTTGCGTTTTGTTTTTTATGTTTATTTTTTCATAGCAAGGTCTAAAATTAACGTAAAACAGAGGATAGTAGTAATATAAGTCATCATCATCATCATCAGCCTATAAATGTTCCCACTACTTGGACATAGGCCTCCTCTCTGTGAGAGGGAGTGGGCCATAATCCACCACGCGGGCCCAGTGCGGGTTGGTAGATGTCACATGTCTTCGAATTTTCGGTTCCAGGACATGCCGGTTTCCTCACGATGTTTTCCTTCGCCGTTTTGAGAGCAGGAGTAATATAAGTATAATATTACAAATGCGAAATTGAGTTTGTTTATTTATTTGTTTGTTACGTTGAACGCTGAAACGCCTGAATGGATATGGACGAAATTTGGCACATGGGTAGACCGTGACCTGGATTAGGACATAGGATACTTTTTATCCCGATATTCCCACGGGATCGAGACTTATTCGTGAGGTGGCGGGGCCCAGCTAGTTTTCCAAAACATACCCTATGGCATGTAGCAATAGTGTAGTTTTCTGCCAGTGAAAGAATTTTCGAAATCGGTATCAGTACTTCCAGAGATTACCTCCTACTTCCAAACTTACAAACTCACAAATTTTACCTGTTTATTATAGTAGTGAAAAAATCTGCTTAGCCTTTTCCCAACTATGTTAGGGTCGACTTCCTGTCTAACTGGATGCTGTTGAATACCAGTTGTTTACTTGGAGCGACTGCCTATCTGACCTCCACCACCCAGTAACTGCTATACAGAACGTGTAGCTCCACCTCTTTCTCCCACTGAAGTAATATTAAAATAATACTGCTTTTGAGCTGGTGGTAGGCCCCCAGGTAATACGATACCCTTTGGTAAGACTGGCTGTAAGACTTTCGGGCTTCTGACGACCCGTAACGACTGTCAAAGATACACGAAAGACAGCCGGGACCAACGGCTTAACGTGCTTTTCGAGGTACGGAGGAGTCTCGGTATGTAAAGATGGTCACCCATCCACGGACCAACCCCGGCAAGCGTAGCTTAACCTGATGGATTGATCCGTGCGACTGTTATTACTTAGCCACAAGCTCCTTATTTTATACTAGCGGACATCGCGCGGTTTCGCCCGCGTGTTTCCCGTTCCCGTGGGAGTACGGGAATAAAATATAACCTATGTTACTCGCTGATTATGTAGCTATCCATTGCTGAAAGAATTTTTCAAATCGGTCCAGCAGTTTTTAAGTTTATTCGTTACATTCAAAAATACAAATCTTTCTTCTTTATAACATTATAAATAATGATATAGTATAGATTAGTTTAGATTTACCTTTTTTACTATTCAATATTTTTGAACCCCCGTCAAATGGATAAAGCGACCGAACTCGACACGTACTCGGTTTTACCATTTACTTACAACAGCTTTCACAGTCAACAAATATTTATAGTGACAAGCATTTTACTTAAAGGTCAGTATGAGTAAAAATTTTGTATTTCCAGATTTATTTTTGGGATTATTTAAAATCATTCTTCAAATTCGATATATATATTATTATGTCACAGTAATCGGTCGAAGTGGCGGTGCTTGGGGCAGGCCTATGTCCAGCAGTGGACGTCTTTCGGCTGAATAACAATTTTTGCAGCATCTCTCGTCAACCAAAAGAAAAAACTACAAACATTCATTTCTAAATCCAAGCTCAAGAGATTTCATGATAGCATCAGTTTTCAAATTAAGCGAACCAAATGCCAAAGAAAAAGACTAAAAAAGTACCAGTTAGTGGCGAAGCTTACTCTCCGCTTTGAACTCGCACGAAATTGGAGCAATTTAGCGTCATTTCATAAAATGCACTCGTTTTCCCTTCAAAAAGCCGTCAGATTGCTTTGTTTCGAGTCAACGCTCGTTGCTAGACTGGCATTCTTGAATTTTTACTGTTACTTGTTATTTCGTAAAGTATTTTTGCAGTTTAACCAATTTTATCTTCAATATACTGGATTTATTTTTTTACCGTTTCTAAATTTTTACAGGGTGTTTTACCCATGAATATAAACAACTTTCACTATAGGAACAACTCTGAAATGACGTAAAAAAAAAATTCTGCTGTTTATACAAAAGTTCTATACCTACTTGACCAAAATGTATGAAATAGCCGTTTTTTTTTTCGTGATCTCAGAGTTGCTCCCATAGTGAAAGTTGTTTATATTCATGGGTAGAACACCCTGTAAAAATTTGAAGGCGGTAAAAAAAATCACCCAGTATTTTTGCCTTTATTTCTTTCCTAAAGGGTGCTAACAATGATATGTGTTGTCAGTAGTTCCCTATGAGCTCAAAACAATGCAAGCATATTATAAAATAAAACAAGAAAAGCAGCTTCATAGAGCTGTCGCGTATAATTAAAAATGATTCTACTTGCTACGTTCTCGTAGCAGCCGTAGCTTGATGCTACGGCGTAACTAGCGTCGTAGCCCTATGTTAGCTTGCATTAAGTTAATAATTTTATTAGCAGTACGTTTTAATCTTGTTCACAACATCGCCTTGAGTAAAAATAACCCTTTTTCACCTGTCATACTAACTTGCTATTTAAAGTCACCTGGGATGTAATCTGAAAGTGGTTTTGTTTACAAAGTGGTGTCTGGACCAATTTATCTTTCCACTTACAAAAGATTTATCACCGCTGATATCATGATCGTAGGTAAAAGTGTTACGAAACGATACACCGGTGTGATATCTATTTTTTTTTTCCTCAAAGAGCAAAACATAGTTAAGTTTTCTTTTTAACTGTCTTTAATTTTGAAAAGGTTTAAGGAATCTTTGTGGTTAGTTAATGTTTTTAGGAATAAGAATGGTTTTTAAATCTAAGAGCCTAAATAACACAAAAAAAAACAGTGACACTCCGGGAGTGCCGACAGAAGTGAAAACTTGAACAATTTTATTGTGCAGGAAATAATGTACCGCGCGTTGATGTCTTTTTAATGGTCAAAAATTGGTGTCGTAACAGTGTTGCGAAATCAATTGTTTAGTCCCATCTCAAAAATGCCCAACGCGCCTAAAATGTTTTCACTTCAAAAAACAATGTTAGTGACCATAAAAATCACTACAATGGAGAAAAGAAAAGATGTTATCTAATTTATATATTTTTTCTTTACAGTGCTTTAAGACTTATGACAAACATTGACATAGAAAACAGAGGGCCTAGAGCGGACGCACGTCGTCAACATTAGGTAAATTTTATTTTAACGATTTTTTATCTAAAATACAAATCTCCTAAAGAATTTCGGTTAAATTTTTCTTGACAAGCATTAATATCACCCATAGATATGAATAAAGTCTTAAAAAAACCAGTGACACTCCGGGAGTGCCGACAGAAGTGAAAACTTGAACAAGATCGCCTTGGTGGAAGAAAAATATTTGTATAGAACATTGGTCCATAACCTTATCTAAATAAAGAGCATAATCATGTTTACAAAAAAATATGCTTCAAAAACCATTAAAATAAAAATACTTGCATAGAATATTGATCCGTACTGTAATGTAAACAAAGACCACAATCATGTTTACAAAAATGAGGTATCGGTAACGGTGTCGCGAGTTCGATTATTTTTTCCCATCTCAAAAATGCCCAACGCGCCTAAAGAAGTTTTCACTTCAAAAACTAAGTTGTAATATTATGTGTGAAGCAAGTATTTTCAATTTTAAAATTGTTCGATTTTACATTACATTTACTCCGTGCGTTCGTAGTAGTGCCCTTTTGAAAACAATTGTTAGTTCTTTATACCTTTGTATTTCCAAAGACTTCCAAAACACAAATTATTTCTTACAAAGTATTTATATTATTAACTCAAAAGTAACAAACATTCATCAACACTTTTGTCAAAACATAAACAATACAGAGAACACACAAAGAAAAACAGAATAATTACAAACATTATTAAGTTACTCTTACCAAAAGCCACGTTAAGTGCTACACAAGAAATTTGAGTCCCAGCGATCTATCAAACTCTTATGCCTAAGTGCTTCGCTGAAAGATGACTGAAAGCCTGAAAGCCTATCATTCAATACGATGAGATTTCTTTACTTTTTCATTTAAATATTCTTTGCTTTTTCATTCAAATATTCTTTGCTTTTTCATTCAAATATTCTTTGCTTTTTCATTCAAATATTCTTTGGTAAGTTAATAAGTTTGTGTGAATTGTCAAGGAATCGATCAGTCAGAAATATGAAGCTAGTTGCCCATTCCAAAGCGTAGTAGGTAAGTACCTATGGAGAAGAACGGGCAAGAAAGTCCACGGACACTCTTTTAAATAAAAATTGTTACAAAATATTGGTTACATCATTCATGTTGAAATTATACATGTGAGAACAATGTAGAAAGACGTGCACGTTAGAAGCCTCCGTAATAAAAAGATAAATAAAGAACAATTTAAAAAAAACGCGTGGCACTCGGGTACTGCCGCGGTAAAGCTATTGCATAGCATTTGTAACCTCCATACTTCCTATTTGTGAATGCTACACTTGGGATGATGACGTGATGACATAAAACAAAAATTACGTTCCCATGACAACATCACGTTGTCATGGGAACCGTCATTACATGGTAGGCAGAGTGGGGGGTGTTAGGTTTTATTTTCGTTACGTTACGGAATTTCTTGATTCGGTCGCCGCGCTCAAAGCCCGCGATAACAGCTATGCAATAGCTTAATTTAAAAAAAAACAAAATAAGCTATGGCAGCTAAGAAATGAGCAGTCCCAACTGACGGTACCCGTTCACGAACATGACGCAGGACGCGCTAACCTAACCTTTTCGATTGTAATTTTAGTTTGATATCTCGACTCGATGCAATTTTGAACATTCAGTTGAGGAAGACGAGGCCCAATCATTAATTACTTCCTTAAATATACCTGAGGATCTCAGAAACTGAGCGTAAGCGACCTGTATCTGTGATTCTATCATATTCAACAACTTTACCTTTAAATACCGAGCGCTGAACGCAGACTGAGCCTTAAGAGTGATAAGGTTCAGTCTGCGTTCAGAGCTTGGTGTGGCAACACGCCGTGTTTGGGTTCGCGAAACGTCAACGGTCATCCTGATGATGCCTCGTTGAGAGGTGAAACACGTGTCGATTTCCTTCAGGAGTTTTTTATGGCTCTTTAGAAATAGCTAAGCGGAACAGGTTACTAAATATCGTCATGTTATCGACCCACACTAATATAATTTCATTGTTCGCAGTGTGCCTACCTACTAGCCTACCTACCCTTTAACCCTTGTTGGCGTGAAGGTGCGCGCGCGCTGCCGATCTGCGAGCACTGCCTGCCGCGGAAACCGGTCGGCTACCTCACCCCGGAACCCGCGCACCGCACCGCCTCCGCAGCCCGCTCAAGACGCAGACGGCGTCGACCGCCAGTCAGCCAGAAGCCCTCAACGCGAATCCTCGTCGCTTTGGCTTGCTACCGCTTATTATTAATATCTCGCGTATTTCAATATTTCTTATCTCTATTCTAACGAACTTTATATTGTATCCTTTCTTGAGTAAAATCGTTTCCTTTTATTCTACAACTTCTGCCTATCGCTTGTTCCATCTTTATCTTTGCCGTGCCTATTATTTCACATGCCCATACGCTTCCAAAAATATCTCCACGTCTATTGTATTTTATAATGGATTTCCGCAAGGTCACGCCTGAATCAATTAACTAACTTTACCTTTGAAACTTATAGAGTCATATCTAATTACTTATTAGCCTTTGGCAGCATCTACAACTCCACATGGAAACTACGTATCACACTGACGTCATGCAAAATCCTGCATCGTACAAGCTGTGTTTACCACGCGACGAGTATAATAATAGTCGGGCAGTTGCCCACTTGACATGGCACCCGTCTGGTCGGAGGATCTTCCCTTTTCTGTGGAGAAAGAGTGTATTTTACACCCTGTTCCTCATGACTTTACACTGGTGACCCCAATGTGATCATCAGTGTATCCTTCGTGCAACTATTTCACCGTGACGTCGTCTTTATGACTTCCTCAAGCTTTCGAGCGGTGAGTCTCACTGCCAGCCAGCACCCACGGCTTCAACGGGTATCCTGACCACCAGCATGCAGCGGACGCGCATACCAGTACCCTAATTGCGTAACTTATTTTCGTAAACAATTTTGCCTAATTTGTTTCATTTTGACAGTTTAACAATATTCATTGCGTTATTTTAGAGATTGGATATTCGGATGCATATTTATCTAGAATTAATATTTGGCTAAGAAATTATGGAAGTGGCTTCATAATAAATAAAAAAATAACATAAATCCCGGAATTCCATAACATCCGGGAATGCACAACTAATCAGATACATGGTATGGAAATGATTTATCAGCCGTCTTATGAAGGTTGCTTTTCCGGTGTTAACATAAAATTTATATACCCACTAAACATTTTTTACGAAACTCAAGACATCAAGTTGTTTATCGCTATGTGCTATGCCAATTGGGCAACCTTCTTTACAACATTAGCTAGCATTTCCAATTTATCAATTCCAGAGTCGCGAGATTTTTGCGATCGATACAAAACTACATTCCATATTAGCCAACACCTGAACGTTAGTAAATATAATACATTCGATTCTATAATCACAACTCTTAAAGTAGATCCGGGAATCCCGAGATTTTTTCGATATAAAAGTGCATTCTATAATAGCCAACACCTCAACTTTAGGTATATATGCATCCGAATATCCGATCTCAATTATTTACGTTGTTGAGCAGATTTTTTTTTCCAACTTATGATTCAATGGATTAGCAATCTGTTTCAAATCGAAACAAATTGTAATTGAATTGTTTTACGCAATTAGGGTACTGGTCATTACCCTTAGCATCATCAGCAACCTTGGCACAACATACTGCACTTTTGGCCGGTCCACAAGCAGAGAAATTACAAATTTTCAAACAATTGCAAAATCCTATTACATTTGTTTAGGTTGTGCGTATTTTAAGACGCATTTATCGTTCAGACTGACCAAAATACATTGCGTCATATTATAATTTATGTATGTACGTTATATCATAATTTACGTATGTTCGTTACTGAAGATATTGTGGAATACATCTGAACCAAGACCAAGTGGACTTTGAGTGTAGAGAAGTTGGAGTCGCGCCATAACATAAACTTCAAGTCGTTTGTGGTGCGAGTTTCAACTCAGTACCTAGAAACCTTAATGAAAAAAGAGTTTTGGCCGAAAAGTGTGGCGTACTGACGATAGTTACGCGACACCACGCAGCGCAACACGACGCCGACACAGTCATCCCTTCGTGTACAATAATTGTTATTATTATAATAAAAAATATGAATGTTTAGGTTAAGGTATTTATCCATGTTCCTGCGTCGCTTGAATTAATTGAATTTTTATTATTATAACAGGAAAAGTACCAGGACGGTATTACCATAATTCTAACATTTATTACATTACAACCCTGAAAGTAGATACCGTTTTAGATCATCTTAATTTCCTTACAATTTAAACTACTTTTTATTAAGACCAGGCACTCCAAAGTCAATTTCCACGCAAACTCCGCCCCAATGCACCCCACCACTCTACTATGTGCTAAACGCTAACACATCAGTAATAAAGTTGAATATCGCGTGCGCTCTTTGGTCGTGTTCAAGCATGGAACTAAATGTCTTAAGTTTCAATTCTTATTTCGTTTATAACTAAAGTAATAATTGATCTAGAGAAAAAGTAACTTGTGGCCGGATAATTAATTATATTTTCTTACTTTCAATCATTATTTTAGAATTAAAAGCACAAAAGAAATCTTTAAAAAAGACAGTCATGATTTTTGAATTAAAATTTATCGAGCGAAAATGTCATGCCAATTACGTACCTGTCTTATATTTTGAAAGAAACAGATCCAATAAATCATACACTAAAGTTCCATTTTGGTTGTATGCGTGACTTTTTCAGAATATTAAGACGCAGATATATGACAGTGACCTTGAATGGTTAGCTTGCGTGTTCTGTACTGAGCTCACGCAACGCGTCGTACGTCCAGCCAGTAATAGGACTCGCCCATCAAGGAGCGCTGTCCCAAATAAGACGCATTATTAATTTATCTATACATAAAACAAAAGGTATTTTAATAAAACACGTATAGTAAAAGATTATTAATTTAATTGTCTTTAAAATGGTGAAGTTTTCAGAAAAATACGCTTGATGGATGTTGCGTCATTCTCAGTTTTTTATTCGCGTTAGACATAACTTTACAAATTAATTTCACTATGTAATATAAACATAATCAAAAATATGCCTGTATTTAATATTAAGAAAATGCTTTAATTTAACATATATTTTTTCCAAATCACTAACACTACTCATTTAGACGTCATCTTCAGTATAAAATCATTAAAAGTCACCTATCGTCCCCTTAATGCAAATTAACATACAATTTAACGAGCGTCCTCTTAAAAATCACTCTAATCTCACCTCTCCTCAAACAACCGACTTCAAATAGTATCTCAAATCTGTTACACAATATGTGTAAGGAAATTCAATATCGTACGATGTAGTTCACTCAAGAACAAGACAGGCAGAACTCAGGCCCGTGTCAAAAGTTACTAGTCGACTCACTCAGCAACTTTACTGCGAGTCTGGTAAGTTTTTGACTATCAATATTGACTAAGTAGAATATGAAATAGTGTAGGAGTTGATAGTTTTGAGTGGGGCACGATTTTGTGAATAAAATTAAACTTTTGAAGGGTTAAATGCTATCGGTGCTTCGTAAAGCATAATCAGCCTATAATGCCCCGAAACGGCGCCGCGCCACAAAGCGCGTAAATTGTCATCTGTCAAAAATCTGTGTTTTTCACAACGTCCAAACAACTGAGCGGTGCTGCTCCGGTGTCGCAACATATACACTCCTCCCCGCCTCGTCTCGCGGGCTGTAAGTCCGGTGTACGTGCGGTGCGATGTCGGAACGCACCGTGTGGCATACCACGGAAATTATTTGTATGTAGGGTGCCGCAGCAACACCGCTCTGGCGCCGTGACGCCACCGCTACGCATCGTGTGCACAGGCTGTCACGAATAAATGTACAGTGGTGCATAAAAACAACCGGCCAAGTGCGTGTCGGACCACGCACAATGAAGGGTTCCGTAGTTGGGATGAATTTATCCCAAAAACAAACTTAACTTTGTAGTTGAAAAATATGTTCTCCCATACGGAATGTATGGGAAAACATGTTTTTGCAACTGCAAAGTTAAGTTGGTTGATTATTACTCGTTAACCTGTAGAGCCTACTTAGCTGTGATAGTTTTCCATTTAATTTCGTTATATAAACTACTATTGTGATTTTTTTCACACACCCAAAACCAACCATTTAGCCGGCATGGGACACTTGACTCTAACAAAAATTAGCACCTTAAAGCTTAATATTTCGCAAACGAATCCCTGAATCCAAAAATGGTTTCCACAAACTCCCAATATTTTTGAAGGACCTTTCCAATGATATCCCTCACCATGGGGTAAAAAAATAAAAAAATAAACATCACCACTTTACGTGTATGAGAGATACCCTAAAAAAAAATGTTTTTCATAATTTTGTTTTACCACTTTGGCGGCGTAATTAATATGTATACCTATACCAAATTACAGCTTTCTAGTACTAAGGGTCTCGGAGCTAGACCGCGGACAGACAGACAGACGGACATGACGAAACTATAAGGGTTCCTTGTTTACTACGGAGCCCTAAAAATACTATCGTTTATTCGCAGAAATTATTATTTTTGACAAGATGTTTTAACCTCTGCCAAACTGCACAGCAGTTTGTTGGCAGACGTAGCTTCTAAACAATACTAGCCTTTTTAATGTCCCAATGCAGGGCAAAGGTTTTTGTGTTCTTAATTGATAAAGGCATCCAAATATGGCTAAACTATGTACTTAAACCAAAATAATACAGATATCCATTTTCGGCGTTAAGTGCCTCAATTTTTCCAAACTACAGAAAACATACAGGTACAACCTTTTTCATCAAAACATACAACTTTTTTGTCACTTTATCATTCACAAGCTTTCAGACGAAATAGGAAATTAAATTAAAGAAGCAAAAACTCGCGTTTCCTCGGATAAACTAGTGACGTTTTAAATTAAATATTCAAATGGAAACCTTTCGCCATATTGAGATGCAAAATAGTGGACGATTTCTTCTGATTTATAAAATGGTACTGATTTATTCAGCGTTGTTATAAAAGTACTGTGTGTAAATAAATGTTGGTTAATGTGTTGAAATTGCTTATAAATATTTTCCGTTTGTAATAAGTTTTGTTTTTGAATTTATTCCGTATATGTAGCAATAAGTTTGTTAGGTAACGTAAAGCAGTAGGTGTTATTGTAAGAAAATATTTTTTAAATGTAGCGTAATTTTTCTTAGATTACTCAGCATCTATTAAATATTCCGAAAAAATATATTTTTAAAGCTTTCTTCAAATATTCGTAAATACTAAGGAAATAGTATAAAAAATTGTATGAAATCTTAACTATCAACTAACCTGTGGTGTAAAGTTGGTCGGTTGCGGAGGATTGCAGATGGGTGGCGCCGCTGTGCTGCCATAGTGTTGCTGATACGATGACGTAAGGATCTTCTTATGCGCAGACGCATGGGCGCGGTATGCGCTCACGCTCAATTTCATTATTCACGTTTCACACAAATAATTTTAAACTTTAACACTTTGATTTTTGGGTTAATTTTCAATTGTATTTTCTAATAAGGTTACCTTTAATTATTTTTGTTTCGTTAATTTTATGAACTTGTTTTTATACTATTTTAATAAAACACAGTCACTTGCACGTTCTATTGTAAAACGAATATATTTCTTTTTTATGAAAATCTACACACAACCGAAATTTTGTATTGGCCCATGTTTCCATCTGTAACAAGAAAAAACAATGATTTAGTTAGATAGATATAACTCGATACTGTACTAACTTTAATTTACACCCATGCTATTAATCCTCTATAAAAGTTTCTGAAACAGTTAGCTTATTGCCAACATTAAAACAGCCAGTGTCATTATATCATCCAAATGAGTGTTATAATGTTGTAATAAATTTCATAATGTAACTCGTTTTAACGTTTAAGCGGGGGACAGCAGCACCCGCAGCAGCGCAAGTGCGGTGATGTGCTGCTGCAGGCGACGTTCATACGTACAGATGTACTGAATTTCGTGGGGTTTTTTTAATTCTTGATCTTGAATTACAAACACCCAATGATTTCGGAACCTTTTATAGAGGATTCATATCATGGGTGTAGATAAAGTCTTGTATGCAACTGTTTATAATTAGGTATTAAAACACGAATGTGGGTTATTAATAGTTACACATGAGTGTTTTAATACCCCTTATCTAAGGAAAAATCTAAGTCTTTTCAGTAAAAGAGGTGATAGACACAATTATAGGACTAGAAATAGGGACCAATTAGTTCAACCGGGTTTCAGACTGGCTAAAGTAGACTCATAATAAAATACCTTCCCACATACTCTAACTGAACGAAACGAAATTTAAATCATGTATAAAACGCACACTATGCTACCAAGCATATTATAAGTTGGAGGATTACATCGCTGATAAAAATGCTTGGCTCAGCGCTGGTCCAGCTCCACAAGGGCGCATAAACTAATTGATTAGCATTCGAAAGTATTGTTGCAGCTACTGAAGATTGTAAAACTATCTTTTCTTTGTATAAATTCAATCTCTTTGTATTGTATAATTGCATATCACATGTGTGAGCACTGTGACCATGTTGTACATTCCATAAAGCTACCATTTACTGGGTACGTCTTTCATTGACTTGAATGTGCCCTGGCGGCTGAGAGTATGTCATGCTCACTCAAATGTCTCGCTGATGGTGGCGTGTGTGTTGGATCATTGAGTTCCCTTCAAAATGGTTGAGCTAAATGGTGCTGATCCATGCGTCATGTTCGTGAACGGGCGCCGTCAGTAGGGACTGGTCATCTCTTAGTTGCCACGGTTTATTTTAATTTATTTAAATTTTTGAATTGTTATTGTATTTTTATTACGGACGCTTTTAACGTGCACGTCTTTCTACATTGTTCTCACATGTATAAGTTCAACACGAATGATGTAACCAATATTTTGTAAAAATATTTTGATTTAAAAGAGTGTCCGTGGAGTTTCCTGCCCGTTCTTTTCCATAGGTACCTACTACGTTTTGGAATGGGCAACTATCTTCATTTTTCGGACTGACCGACCCCTTGACAATTCAAAAGTACCTGTAATTGGTTTATTTGAAATAAATGCTTTGAGTTTGAGTTTGCCTTATTAAACAACAGTTGCATAAATAACTATTTCGCAAAAGTCAATATTAACCAGACCACTTTTTGTTTATATAACACCATTTTGGTAGTCAAGAAAACCACGCTTATAAACAAGTTGGTGCATTAATTTCATTTCATTTGTACTTCTTCGTCATTCCCTCAATGCTGAGGATCGCGACCACATACGACGCGTCTCCAAAGCATGCGGTCTTCTGCAGTGTAGACCGCTTGGTAAATGCTGCCTCCAACAGCCTTCTTGATCGCGTCTGGTCATCTCACCGGTGCTCTACCTTGAGCGCGTTTTCCTTCGGGTGGCCTAGTAACATAAGCCTTTCCAGTCAATGTACAAACTACATCAATCAATCTCCTTAACTTTTTCCAAACTATGTTTGGGTCGGCTTCCAGGCAGCAGCTGATTACCAGAACTCCACAACCCAGTTACTGGATAATATGATAACCCTTGTTAAGACTAGTTGTCAGATTTGATCTTCTAACTACGACTGTCAAAGATCTATCAACGAATGACAGCCGGGACCAACAGCTTAACGTGCTTTCTGAGGCACGGAGGGGTCTCGATATGTAAGGGATGGACCCATCTACGAATCGTCCGCGGCAAGTGTAGCTTAACCTTAGATGGATGCATGTGGATGTTATTATTTAATACGAACTCCTCAGTACAAACTACATATTTAACGTGGTTTCCATAAAAAATATAGGTGAATCAGGCGAGGGTAGATCGTAACAGTTTTATTTTTAAATTTCAATCCGGAAAAACCGAAATTTTCAATTCCATTTTTATTGCCAATCATCCTGACATAATCCCTTGCCTGCTATAAAACCCAAGAAGTCGGGTCAACGATTGGCCATCATGAAACGGAGTTTTTATTATTTTTAGGACTGAAATCCCAAGCAATAAAATGTTTTATTCCTGTCGCACTCCCATCCAGGAGTCATCGTTATAATGTCCGACATTTGGGTCTCACTTAACCCTAATTCCGGGGAGCGCAATTACAACTAATCACCAAATTTACTGACAAGGTTGTGTAGGAAGATAAGCGAGAAATTTGTGTGATGAAATGCCTTTTTTAACCGACTTCAAAAAAAGATCAGGTTATAATGTTCGTCTGTATGTACTTTTATGTATGTTCATCGGTATTGTCGTCAATTAAGGATCGATTTTGAAAATACTTTTATCTACTCTCATAGCGTAATATTCAAATTATGAACTTCAAAACCAGTTTATATTGACATACTTTATAAACAGAATACCAAAATTTAAAAATAGAATCATTTTATAACACTTTTTCTCTAACAAAATAATACTATAAAACAATTATTTTTCTATCACGATACAGCGCTAATCCAAGAAGTTAATATCACCAAAGAGTTTCCATCAACTTTTGGCGGGGGACAGCAGCACCCGCTGTAGCACATGTGCGGTGATGTGCTGGTGCAGGCGACATTCATTTGTTTTGTAGTACTTACTGAATTTCGTGGGATTTATTATTTAAATTTATTCTTGATCTTTAACTTTGATCTTTTATTTAGCCCATCATCTGTTACGACGCCTCCTTGAGGTGGATAATAATTAAAATTCTATTGTGTCTCGTTAATGACAGTTGAAAGGTTAGTATTTGTTTCAATCTTAATGTTTGAGAGTAGATAAAGTAGTGTATGAAACTGCACATAACTAGGTATTAAAACATTCGTGTGATACTATCAACACTCATGTTTTAATACCCCTTATTATGCAACAGTTTCATAAACTACTATTTTCATTTAGTAGAGGAAGCATACGCAGTAGTTCCTAGTTATAAATGTTATTAACTTTGGTTGTGTAGTTTTTGAGTTAGATTCAATACGTATTTAATCTTTTGTTTTCTCTTCTTTTGTTTTGTAAATTAATTTCCCTTCCTCTCAGTACTTGGAGCTTTTACAATGTTGTATGTGGTACGTAAGTGCAATTTAATGTTGTAATTTTAAGGGTGTGAGCCTGGAGATTTGTCATACAGGTCCCGAACCCAGTATAGACTCCAGCTCTCACAAAGGTTTGAATCTGCCTATAACCTAAATACCATATACCAAATTTGTACCTTTTAGAGAGAAATAAATTACTATTACTAATCCACTTTCTATCTTAGTGATGTTATAATACTTCCTATCACTGTTGTTTTCATCGCAAGTAATGGTATACGAATTGGTGTGGGTAGGTTTAACAAAAAAGTTAAAAAAATACAAAAAAAAACACTGCAAAGTGAAAAATAACTTTAATTTAAGTCGGTGACTAAAAACTAAAATTCATATCAGATACAATGATTTCTATTCGTCGCATAAAAATACCTTGCCGTGCCTTACCGCCAGTGGGCGCTGGCCCTTACACGATTAACACAAACTTCTCAACCAATCTTCTAGCTAAACAAATACAAACATTTGCAGCAAGTAACCCAATGCTTTACAATCAGCCGGTATACGAGCAGCGCCAATCTACTTTATTTTGTTCACTCATTTTTCTCGGCTTTTCTCAGTAGTGTCATAAAATAGATAACTACAGAAGGTCAGCTCTATACCACTAGCGAACGCACGCACACACATATGGACACACTTCACTATTATACAGGGTGGCTAGGGACATTGACGCGAAAACTGTTACCATGGATTCAGTACATGATTCTGAACCCCCTGGTCGGTTATTTATTTTTAAAATCAACTGTTCCATACATCTTGACCGCGTAGGTATTGCATTTTTCTATGAAACAGCAGATTTTTGTTAAAGTAACCGACGAAAAATTTCAAAATCATGTATTAAATCCATGGTAACAGTTTTCGCGTGAATGTCCCTAGCCACCCTGCATACCGCGCTCTTTCTAATTGACTGGTGATGACAGAGTGCGATATACGGGAGTGTGAAATGTCTTTATACGTAGAAGAAGGTCAAAAGTGCGGTTGGTTATGAAGCTATAGTTTTGTCAGATTTCTACTGGACTTTTGATCAGTTGTACAGTGAGTGCAAGCGCACTCGCGACCGGCATTTGTTTGAGATAGTTTGAGTTTTGTTTATTTATTCTTTGGTAAAATTATTCTCATATCAGAATACGTAATTAATAATATAACACTATTCAACAACAGTTCTCCCACCTAAGCGATTTATATTGTTTTTGTTAAGTATTCTTCACCTTACTACAAAAATAATAATACTTACGTTTGTTTAGCTCCCGTTATCAAGATAAATGACTAGCGTGAATTCTCCATATTTACACTTTTGTTTTTTACGATACTTTACAGAATAAGCAAACTATTGAAACAAGTTCAGTCGTGTTCGAAACGCAAGACATTAAGCTATAAAAATGCTACTCAGTTACATAAATTCCCCCGATCAGTTTTGTTATGTGTGTGGAAAGTTCACAACAGATGGCCAAAAAAAGTCTATCACTCCGTATATCGAAGAGTGTTATTTAAACTATTTTAAAATTAGAGTTGCCAATCTAGATAAATCGTGGTTGCCACATTTCTGCTGTATAACTTGCTACAAAAACCTAACCGATTGGTCTCATAAAAAAATTGAGATGCTGCCCTTTACGAAACCGGTCATTTGGCGTGAACCAAAAAATCATATTACTGATTGCTATTTTTGTCGCACTGATCTCAAAGGGCAAAACAGGAAAAAGAAACATACTCTGAAGTATTCCGACGTGAGTTCGGTTGACAAAGCTGTTTTCCGTTATGAAGATTTGCCAATGCATTCATCACTAGACAATGAGACATCATCAGACAGCCCGGAAGATTAGTCCTCTGATCCAGAGTTTCATGACCCTTCTACTAGCAATGCTCCAGTCCTAGTGAGCCAAGAACGACTCGATGATCTATCCAGGAATCTGAATCTATCGAAAGAAAAGGCCGAACTTTTAGGATCACGACTTAAGGGGAATTTGCTCGAACCCGGAATATCGCAAACTTCACAGTTTTATTCTTGTTTTTTTTTTTTTCAAAAGAGGAAAGCCTAGTGTTTTGTAATGATGTTATAAGCATGTTTCTTCCAAATGGTGGCTTTTCATCGACTCCTCTAAGACTACTTTAAAAGCCGTGCTTCTAAATAATGGTAACAAACTTCCGTGCGTTCCTGTAGCGTACAGTGCTAATTTAAAAGAAACGTATGAAGTGATGAGACCTTGTATTAGACAAAATAAACTACAAAGACTTCCAGTGGACCATCTGTGCCGGTCGTCCTACACTAGAAAAGCCAAAACATTTAAGCGATCGGGATCTTTTAAACCATTGTAAATATTATAATTCATTGTTTTCATTAAAAATAATGAATATAATGATTAAAAAACAACAAGCGCTAACTTCGACTTTTTATTTATCGTGCATTTATACGTTGGCTACGAAGATTAAAAATATATATATTTTCCTTAGGTGGGAGAACAAAACTATTAATTTGTCGATTAGTGTAATTAGCGCTTACAGTTGGCACTTAAAAGCTTTCACGAATAAAAAACATTTTTTTTTTAAATACACGAACAATAAAAAAATAAAATCTTCTTAATCAAACATTTTAATTCTTTTTTATAAAGTTAACAAAATAAATTCTACTTAAAAACAAAAACTTTAAATAAAACAAATTAAATTAGGTATTTTCTTTCAAATTCAAAATATTTTATTTAACATAGGTGCACGGTTCCAATTGGTCGCTTCCTATGGAGAAGAGCCGGCAAGAAACTTCACGGTTACTCTTTTCAAAATATATGGTTTCTACAATGTTTCCAAATTACAGTGTTAATAGGTATGGGAGGACAGTGTAGGCCTATCAACAAGTACCAGATACTTAGTAAAATAGAAAATGGTTCTTTAAACAATTCAAAACAAATTATTTTTTATAAGATCTCTGTGCGTGCGACTGTTTTCCTTCATTGAAGCTGGCCTTCTGTACCTACCCTATTTATGTTGTGGTAGAGTGATTGTGCGAAGTCTACATCTTGACTCAACTCCGCGATCCTATATTATTTTTACTTGGTTACCCCAGTGTTCTATGTTTTCTCTCATCGCGTTTGTTAATGGTCGACTATAAGATTTCTTTGAAAAATGGGACTATAGCCTTTCTAATTTTGTCAGAGCTTGTCGGAAAAGATACTAGATTGCTTTGGTCTGATTACTTTGGTGGACATCGCGGGAAATTGATGAATAGATGCGAGTAATGCAACTCCAAGCATAACCCTCTCCATTGCCCTTTGGGTGACTTTTAGCCTTCTAATAAGACCTATTGTGAGCGACCACGACATCCGCAGGATAACCAAGGTAACTGATATAGCCCGAAGAATTGCAAAACTTAAGTGGCAATGGGCACCCCGACATTGCTTGCAGAACAGATGGCCGATGGGGCCGAAAGATTCTGGAGTGGTGACCGCGTACCGGAAGACTTAGCGATGGAAGGCCTCCCATAAGGTGGACCAATGACCTTGTGAAGGTCGCAGGAGTCCGCTGGATGCGGGAAGCTTAGAACCGGTCGAAATGGCGATACTTCGGGGAGGCCTATGTCCAGCAGTGGACGTCTTTCGGCTGAATGAATGAATAATGCAAAAGCAGAAGCATCATCATGGGTGATGATGCTTCTCTAGTACATTTTCCCACGAGATCAAACCAAATGTAGTATCACCAATAGAATAGCAAAGGGTTTCAGTGTTTCGGTGGTTTAGTGTTCATGACTGCTGAACATGTGGTCCTGGGATCTATTCCTAGGATGGGCAAAGTATTATTTTTGAAGTGAAAACTTCTTTAGGCGCGTTGGAAGGGTATTTTTGAGATGGGACTAAACCATTGATTTTGCGACACTGTATTCATTTTTGTAAACGCTACTGTGCTCTTTATTCAGATAAGGTTACGGACCAATGTTCTATACAAGTATTTTTCTTCTACCAATGCGATCTTGTTCAAGTTTTCACTTCTGTCGGCACTCCCGGAGTGCCATTGTTTTTTTTTTACAGGTTTGGCCTGCTCTCGACCTCGATCTCCCCTGATGGAAAGCGATGGATGAGGTCTATGATAGAACGAGTGTGCCCAGAAGATGCCTGTTCACTCTTGCTTCGGGTTTTTCCATCAGGAATTCCTCAGTAGCAGACCAGTTTGGATTTTTACCCGGTTGATGGCAATCGGGTCGCGTGGGATTATACCCTAACCCTTCGGGGAATAATTATATGCGTAAGGATTTGTTATGATCAGTGTATGAGATTTTCACGTACAACAAACGTACTTATTTATGTATATGCTACAGGAAGCAGTAATAAAATTGCCTAATGACTTTCAGACCAAGCCAAAAATTGCTCATCTCGCAGTACCACTGAACCTTGGAGGTCATCGCCACTAACAACTCTGCATAAAATTTAATGCCCGAAATTATGAGAGCGTTAAACGCTTATCGCGGAAATAAATTAATTCAGAATTTAATTAAGAGCTTAAATCTTGTGCCCGATGTTAATTGTGTACTAAGTCTTATACTGTTGATAATTTATGTGTATTAGAGATTATCCGTACGTAATCTTATAATGGGATTGTAGTGAAAATCCTACTATCCTATTTCCTATCCTACTATAATTATTATAATTATAATCTAATACCTTTAAACGAGCAATTCTTGTATATTTGTTTACATATAATCTGAATCTCGGACACGGCTTCAACGATTTTCATGAAATTTAGTATGCAGGGGGTTTCGTGGACGATAACTCGATCTAGCTAGGTTTCATTTCAAGAAAACTCGTTCAAAAAAAAATCATTCATATGTTAAGACGCAGATATATGACAGTGACCTTGAATGGTTAGCTTGCGTGTTCTGTACTGAGCTCAAGCAACGCGTCGTACGTCCAGCCAGTAATAGGACTCGCCCATCAAGGAGTGCTGTCCCAAATTAGACGCATTATTAATTTATTACATGTAAAACAAAAAGTATTTTAATAAAACAAGTATACAATCGTAATACATATATGAGATCAATAATTTAATTATCTTTAAAATAGTGAAGTTTTCAGAAAAATACGCTCGATAGATTTTGCGTCATTCTCAGATTTTTATCCGCGTTAGACATAACTTTACAAATTAATTTGACTATGTAATATAAACATAATGAAAAATATGCCTATATTAAAATATTAGGAAAATGCTCTAATTTAACATATATTTTTTCCAAATTACTAACACTACTCGTTTAGACGTCATCTTCAGTATAAAATCATTAAAAGTCGGTTATAAATGTGAAAGTTTGTGAGGATGGCTTACTGAGGACAAAAACTACAGAACTGATTTGGACGAAATATGGCACACAGATAGTTAATAATCTTCATTAATACATAGGATACTTTGTATCCCGATATTCTTACGGGATCGAGACTTATGCGGGCGAAACCGCAGGGCGCTGATAGTCTCTTGATAATGCGTTTGTTTTAATTATTGTTGAATTTTTGGTGAAGAGTCAAAATTATATTAAATGGATGTTGATTTCTTAATTTTCACATAACATTTGGACACTAACAACTTCTTTCTTCTTCATGTGGTTAGTG
The DNA here is from genome assembly GCA_963680765.1 of Agrochola lychnidis. Classification (NCBI taxonomy): domain Eukaryota; kingdom Metazoa; phylum Arthropoda; class Insecta; order Lepidoptera; family Noctuidae; genus Agrochola; species Agrochola lychnidis. Next base: position 5,276,984 of record OY796868.1, on the reverse strand, counting down.
ACTAACCTGGTGTCAGAGTTTTTATGCCACCCAGGGGCCTCTGACTTGGCTGCATATGAATTCGAAAAGTCAGAGGTGCATGCCTTGGGTTCGAACTCGAGACCTATGACTTCGCAGTCCGACGGTCGCAACACTATAAAACTATCACTGCTATAACTGTTAACACGACAGCAATAACATATTTTGGTTTTTATAATATTTGATGATAAAATAGTTAATAAAAATAGAGATCGAAAAAATTTTTGAAATCCTCAAACATTCTTCTCAATATTACGAAACACTTTAAGATTTACTTTTAAAATTAGTGTTATTTACTAAGAAGTGCTATTAAAATCATTCTTATATATTTTCCTATGCATAAAGTGGTCTACAAAAATCTTATAAGAAACCTGGAGTAGCCCTTAAGGGCAACTTGGGTCTTCTTTAAATTCCAAAAGGTTAAGGAAAACACCTTGAAAAACCCGTGATCTTCCTCATACATTCTATAACATTTAATGTGCCTAAAGCCGCTATGAGATAAATGCTGTTATTCGAAATTTAACCTTATTACAATTAAGTAAGAATCTCTTGTAGTGCACGTACATATTTTCCTTAAAATATGTACGTGGGAAAGGCCAAAGTTTCTTTGGGCATACATTAGAAAAACAAATATTCCCTTAAGTGTTGAGTCAATGTAATATTCGCGCGTTGTTTCAACAGTTTTCAACCATTGGAAAAGTAAAAAAACCATCACTAAAACATAACATGTAAAAAAAATCAGTTCTTGTACCGCAAAAAGATGTAAAAAAATTAATTTTTCCTTGCTTTATGGGCTAAACACTAATTGTGTTCCAAATTTGAAGCTTGTGTGTCTGCTAGAAGCACCTTAGAATTTTGATGATCGGTGAGTATGTCAGTGACAAAATTAAGGAATTTGACCTGCAATAATTCTTAAACTGCATTTTCAAATTTACTGTATTTAGGAAATATACTTAGTCATAGTAAGCCCTTTTAGTTACTGAAAATTCAGGCTCCTAGCTTTGACCACAACGAAGTTACAGGGGGTCGAAAATGTTTGGAATGGCTTCGCGAAAAGATGGTACAGCTGTGCCTTTGTGTTTGTTTTGCTCGACTTGGCGACTTGGTGACTTGCTTGTTTGGGGCAGTAGCAGTGTCCCCAGATTATATAACCCCTAGAGCAACCAAGAGCACCTCTTTTGTTTTCCCAGATTCATGCAGCGATACCCGATCCGAGGCGATGTCGTTACGATGCTTGAAGTTTGCGTTGCAGTATGGAGTTTCATAGAAAGAATCCCGAACGGCTCGAGTTGGGGCAATGCTGATCACGCGCACTGTTTATACGTGTCCATTGACCTTAAATATGTCAAAAAAGGATGGTTGTCAACCGCCAACGCTTTACGTTCCCTCAAGTTAGCTTCGAACTTTCACAAATTGTAAATTGTCCCACCTAAATAAAATTTATTCCGTCTGATACAGGACCTAAAGAATAGAAGCTATCTTAACGGCCATAAATAACCACTCAGTAATAACTTAAGACAATCTTTATTGGCAATATGTTAAGCACTGACAGCAAACTACCAACTACCAGCTATAACATTTTTGGTCCCTATTTTGTTGAACAAGTAAAGTACGCTTCAGGATTTTATACGATCTAGAATCAGATGTGGTACTTTTTTAAAGCTATTACATAGCTTTAATCGCGGGCTTTGAGCGCGGCGACCGAATCAAGAAATTCCGTAACGTAACGAAAATAAAACCTAACACCCCCACTCTGCCTACCATGTAATGATGGTTCCCATGACAACGTGATGTTGTCATGGGAACGTAATTTTTGTTTTATGTCACACGTCATCATCCCAAGTGTAGCGTTGACAAATAGGAAGTATGGAGGTTACAAATGCTATGCAATAGCTTTACCGCGGCAGTCCGCGAATGCCACACGTTTTTTTATTTCTTTTACAATTTCTAACACAACTACCTATTTAATTACCTACTTAAATTAAACGACTAACTAAATAAAGAAATAAATACAAAAACAAAAAGACACTTAGGCGTCGAAGTATTCGTCCACATCGCTGTCATCCGGAAACGTGTTCAGAAGACTGGCAGCATTGCCACGTTGAATGACAATGCTAATTCTTTGGCCACAGAACGACCCAGCCCTCTAGTCACGTGAAGTATCAACCAGTCGGTGAGAAATTTCTTTAAAAAGGAGAACCGCATTCGGGCCCCATGATCAGATCGTTTCGGTGTTGTACTTTAAAATCATCTTCCAAAACAATAGCCCAAAATATTTTTAAATGATAAAACTTTTTACATAGATAAAAAGTCTGTATTTTTCACTTTTTAGTCGTGGTTCCTACCCCACACAAATTCGAATACCACTACCTGCTATGTAAATACCAGTGACAGGAACTTATCATATCATCCACATACTAAGTGGGAAAAAATACGTATTATTGAAGCTAACTCAAAAACGATCCAAGCAAAGTTAATAAAACTTATATTAGACCACTTCGACAGCATACACTTTGAAAAAAAAAATTACTGTCGGTACCGGTCATCAATTGATGGGGAAGTCGATGGAAATACATAAAAAAACAGACCCTACGAAAATAGAACCTCCTCCTTTTTGGAAATCGGTAAAAAAATATTCGATCAACGTGACCGTAGAGGGCAAATACTAGTATGTAAATGGCAAAAGGAGACATTTAGGTAATTGAATGTTCGTAGTTCGGGTCTCCCTGGAATTTGTCGTGGAGAATGTTTCTTCACATTCTACAGCCACATATTCCAGTTGGCTTAAATCTTTGAAAATAGGTATTCCACTACATTAATTGAATTAACCTGTCCTTATAGATGATCAAAATATTATGTGGATTTTGTCAATGCTTGTTTATTTAGTAATTTGAAATTGCTTTTTAACTGACCTTAAAAATATAGTTGGGTTACTCTTAAGTAATTAAAAATACGTCTGAGCTCAATTTGTTAAAAGGGATGACGACAAAAAAAAAAATTGTCCTTCAGGTAGTTTATTAAAAAATATTGGACACGTATTTTTTCTTTTTTTACGTTTTCTAAGGATTACGGCGATACATTGAGTTAAAATGTGCCATGACGTCACGAGTATGTAGATTTTATACTTGTGACGTAGTGACCCCCACTCCTGAACTTTAATGCTTTTTATCTAAGTCATTTTTTTTATTAATTTGATAAAGCAAAAAATACATGTCAAATATTTTTTTTATTATCTGACTAACGGACTTAATAGAATTTCTTTTTTTTGACTCAGGCATCATCCCTATAGAGACTGCTTACCTCTTAAAACTTCTATTTAACGTTTTTGCCTGGACTCCACCAAAGCGGAGATGTGCGGAGATGTCCGAAGTGGAGACGAGAAGATATGTTTTTCAACTAGGGTGTATCCACCAAAGCTGTGCGGAGATGTATACTGCCTAGACTGGAGCGGAGATGTGTGTGATGTGACGCGAGGGGAACTAGCGGCGCCGCTCACTGCACGCACATCTTGTCTCCGCTGCGCGCAGTCGCCAGCTTACGAGACACAGCTCATATCTCCGCTTCGATCACGCCATACAAATATGATAGGATCTCCACTCAGTGGTATCAATGAAGTTGAATGGAGATGAGATGTGTGAATAACGAAATTTTATTGGTTGTTTAAAACACATCTCCTCTCCTCTAGTCTTGTCTCCGCTTTGGTGGCGTCCGGGCCATAAATTGTATTCCCCTATAATTGTTTTTGCATCAAACTTTTAAGCTGCGAAGGGCTCGAGTAGGCAACATTAGTTAGATCAATAATGTCACATTACTGTTGACTGAGGATCTCACCCGTCAAGACCTCCTGTCGCCTTCTCGGCGCCTGGTAGGGGGTTGCCAAGAACATCACATGAATGAAAAAAACTATGGTTTTATCTTATTTTAGAATGTGTTATTAGAAATTTACCTAGTCTGAAGCCTGCAATCTCAGGACAATAGGAAATAATTTTTCGAGATTGGTTGCATTATAATAAAACAGTAGAATCCGGTGTCTGTTTGTCTGTCTGTTTGTTTGTTCGCGCACATCTCCAGAACTACTATCGGAATTTCATGTAGTTTTCACAGGTAGACAGAGATTAATTTGGAGCAGAATATAGCCTTGTTTGTTGCTAGTTGTAAAAAAAAGTAATCGTCATACGAGTACAAGACGGTATTCTATTCACGACACGTTGTGCACAATTTCTCCTAACAAAAAGTACTAGGCTTGCATGAATTCACGTTTAGTTTATTTTGGGTAAATAAAAAAATAACTATCTATACATTTATAATAGGTAAGTTTGTATGAAAGAAAATTTTGGAAAATCCACCGGAATAGTCGGAAATATACTCGGGCGACGCCGGGCACAAACAGCTTGTGATTCAATAAAAGTATGCATCCCGGAATAGAACACTCTCTTAAAATCATACACATCTTTATACCTTTGGTGAGATCTAAATTGCTTATTTATCTTAAACTTTTACTCGTACCTTTTTAAATGCTCCCCTTTATTCCCCATCACAGTTGTACGCCGAGGTCTACCTAAAGTACACCCACATTTCGCCAGGTATGTTTAAGTCCCATGTAACAGGGGGTGAGCCTACTGCCATCAACTGGGCACAAATAAAACTTGTCTCTATTAATCTATCTTTGTAATTAAAATAAATAAGAGGTTAATACACTAACACCAATGTTAATACTGGTCAGTTTACAATATCATTCTTATGTTTCCTCTCTATTATTCTCAAAACTGATATATCGTCGCCAAAACAAAATACATTAAAGTAATGACAGGACACGTTGTGATCAATACCGTCTTCCCTATTGAGTTGGGATCGCTCGTCCGCCGTCTGAAGCTCCTGTCGACGAGTTGGCGCCAGCTAGTGATGTTACCTACGGCGGCGGCGGTGTATCGATGTTTGGAAGTTGTATTTGAAGTGAAAATTTCTTTAGACGCGTTGGGCATTTTTGAGATTGGAAATCATTGATTTCGCGACACCATGACGACACCTCATTTTTATAAACGCGATTGTGCTCTTTATTTATATTACGTTACGGATCAATGTTCTATGCAAGTATTTTTACTTTAAAGATTGCGGAAGTATTTTTTTTTTTTGTAAACGCGATTGTGCTCTTTATTTAGAAAAGGTTACGGACCAATGTTCTATACCTACAAGTATTTTTCTTCCACCAAGGCGATCTTGTTCAAGTTTTCACTTCTGTCGGTACTCCCGGAGTGCCACTGCTATTTTTTTTTTGTCTCTGTGACTTTATTCTCTGGCAATCGGCTACAGAAGAGAAGTATCAAATATACTAAATAAGTGAATACCTTACATATTTGCGTAGGTTCTCCAAGCTTTATTAACAGCCCTTAAAAAGTACATAAACGAAAATGGGCTTTAGTGGCAACTGAAAGGAATACAAATACAAAAATACAAAATAGTTTATTGTGCCAAATAGAAAATTACATTACATTAACGTGTTTGGAGCCTCCTTTTAGGCAAACAATGCCTGTATTAGAAGGCTCCGCTCTTTCACAACATTGTAAAACATTTATGGGTAACTGTATAATGTAAGTGCATTTTTCTGTATTTAGCTAAAATTTATTAATCTTAAGAAAATAAAAATAAAATCTATAAGCAAAGTTGCAATTTAAAATCTTATTCCTAGTTAGTGCATATGATGTGGTGTATAGTGTGGTGTGATGTCGTGTGGTGTGGTGTGGTGTTTTGTGGTGAGATGTGGTGTGGTGTGGAATGGTCAAGAAGAAAATGGAGTGTTTCTACCCAATGCAGTATTTCTTAATAGTCTATATTTATACTAAATATTATAAAACATCGCGTAGTTTTACTCAAAAATAAATGTATGATCTCAAATAGCCACCTACAAGAAAGCCATTTGCATTTGGTGCCATGGGAAAAACAAAAATAAGTGATGTAAATATCGATAACAAAGTTACACAACACTTAGTCTCATCACTAAACGACAAGCTAAACTGAACTGAAGTCCTTCACGTTTTTTTCAATATTCATTTATATTTAAGAAACTTACACTAGAGTTCAGAAGGGCTCGCTTACACCCCGAAAGTAGGTCGAGGTTCGGATCAAGGGGTCATTATTACAAAAACAATGCCTTAATGTTTTTCTTACGAGTGTTATAATTGTTTTGTTATTTTTATTTTGTTCTTGTTTAGAAAGTAGTTCGCTAATGGGCTCTATAGCAACCTTTTTTGGAAAAGAATGTCGTGTAAACAAACTGCTAATAATCAGTTTGGTTTCAGAGCTGGTAAATCTACGGACGAAGCAGTTTCTACACTAACTAACTTTATAGCTACTAATCTAGATAAAAGGCACAAATGTTTGTCCATATTCCTGGACATAAAAAAAGCGTTCGATACTATTTCTATCCCCATCTTAATTTCCAAACTTGAGAAACTTGGAGTCAGAGGAACACAGCTACAACTTTTCCAGAGCTATCTCTCCGGGCGGAAACAGAGTGTTCGAATAGGTAGTCATGTAAGCGCTGATCTCCCGGTCTCTTTTGGCATTCCTCAGGGCAGCATTTTAGGTCCAACCCTCTTTCTCATATATATTAATGATCTCACAAGTATTATCATTCCCAAAGGCGATATCATTTCATATGCTGATGACACAGCTCTCCTCTTTTCCGCCGATACATGGGACGAGGCTTTCAATGCTGCGCAAACTGGATTTAACATTATTAATAACTGGCTTCGACGTCACCTTTTGACTCTAAATACTGATAAAACTAAATTTCTGACTTTCAGTATTCGTCAACCGTCACTAATTAGGAGTAACTACAGTATAGTGTCTCATCAGTGCTCACTGGGTACAAATTGCTCGTGCGAAACAATAGAACATGTAAATACCATCAAATATTTAGGTGTTTTGATAGACAGTAATCTCAGTTTTAAAGACCATTTAAAACTACTTAGTGCTCGAGTCAGAAAGCTCATATATGTCTTCAAGAAGCTAAGACATGTTGTGGATGCAATATTATTAAAACAAATTTACTTTGCCCTATGCCAGTCTGTCATAACGTATTGCATCTCATCCTGGGGAGAAGCTCCTAAAACTATTATAAAACCTATTGAGATTGCGCAACGCGCTATCCTAAAGATCTGCACGTTTAAGCCACGCTTATTTTCAACAAATTTATTGTACCAATACTGTGAAGTACTTACAGTCCGTCAGCTCTTCCTACTTACTACCGTTCTAAGGCAACATAAAGATATGAACTATGACTCTAACCATAAACGTAGGCGCAGGGATCGAATAGTGTGTACTCGTAAACACCAACCACATACATCTTTCATCAGAAGATTTTTTATATTTTTGGGACCCTATATCTATAGTAAAATTAACTCTCACTTACATATTTATTCTCTTAATAAAACTCAGTGTAAAAATAAGGTCAAAGCGTACTTTTTGACACTATCTTATGAAGAGACAGAAAAACTTTTAATCGTACCAGAGTAACCAGGTTTCCTTTAATCATACATCTTAAAAGATTTATTTTACTTTTTTACTAACTTCTCAACGTATACTATCACACACACATTCACATTCACTCTCGCACACCAAAATACACACTCACCCACACACACCGACTTACTCACTCTCGTCCACACTCCACAACTCATGTAAGTGTAATCAATCAATTTCTCTATTTAAAAATACTGTATATCAATACTATTCTGTAAGATTTAACAAAATTGTAAATGTTGGCTAAATTTTTTCCAGTCCATTATCAGAGAGGTTTGGCGCTGTATGCCGAGATACAGGTTTTTCACCTAGTTCGGCTGCAGATGCTCCTATGTTGTATTATTTTCATTATAGCCTACAAATTTATTTTAAGCAATATGGTTGTTATGTAGTGTTAATATTTTTGGTGTCAATAAATAAATAAAAAAAAAATAAAAAACGATTCGATTCCATTAAATATCATAATAACAGTACCTGGTCGACCGAGCTCTGCTCGGGTGAAAATAGAGAATGCTCATTTAATAGTATAGGAAAGTACATACTAATTCCATGCTGCCATGTCATTATTCTAAGGTAGTCATATTGTTCTAAACTTTGGGCGACCGAGCTCTGCTCGGGTGAAAATACGAAGAAAACGAATTTTCCCAGATATGAGACCTAGCTAGATCGATTTTTCGCCCCCGTAAACCTCTATATTGCAACGTTCATTAACGAGATTACAAATATATATACATATATACGCTATAATAGTATAAGATTACATTACGCCTATGTCCCCTGAAAGGACATGCAGAGGTGTAACTATGGTATACCCAAATTTCACCAGTTGGGTTTTTTTTTTTTTGGGTGGGAAATCATCAAATAACTTCTCCCGCTCTGGGCGGAGCGGGAGGGCGTGTCAGACTCTTACTGACTAAAACCCACCCGTGTTCCTTCAGTTGCCGTGTTGCCAGGGCGCCACGATGTCCCTATCGGTTTTCTTCGAACCCCCGGCACCAGTTGGGTTTACTTAAAACCAGTTGGGTTTAAGGTTTTAATTTTATTCCATTAAATATTATTATTTTTATTTCATGAAACTAAATGAAATAATTATGTATTTAGAACCAAAAAGAGTTAGAATGTTAGGATCTTAGCATGAGGCGATATGTAATATCTATGTACCCCCATAGGAAAAAGGCGTGTATGATTGTGTCAATGTCGTGGCCAGATCTTAGAATTGATCATTTCATGAAGTGTTCGACCATTTCATGAAATGGTTGTATTTCATGAAATAGAACATCTACCGTTGGTCACGTTATGAAGTTTAGTGGTCTTGCCAGATCATTAAATACTCATCGTTTGACGATATGAACAGTTAAACGCACGACTAATTCATGATGTGGCCAAACATTAGTGATCATTTCGTAAAATAGTTAGATTATCCACCGGTACAGGCGTTAATGTCGCTTTGTTTTTGTTTTCCATCATGGCGACGGCATACAACAAATCAAACAAAAATCAAACAAAATAAGGTGAACACGCAAGAAAAGTCTAAGGACTTTTATTGGATTTCTAAATAAGCGGCGTTTTTTATTAAAAATTTACGCCACTTGTGGTATCCCGACCAAATGGGTTAGATTAGGTTAGAACTGTGACCAACCGCGCGAGTGGGCGAAGCGAGTGGTGCCGTGTTAGCGGTCGGCAAGCGCTGTTTCCAAGTTGGTCGCAGTTATTTGGCAATTTTTACTACACCATGGACAACCTATATTAATTATATGGCCAAACGTCGACTGACATATCATTAAACGTTGACGTTTAAACGATATCGTCAATTATAGCTGGCTATTTCATGAAAGACTACCATTTCATGAAATGGTCGAACACTTCATGAAATTATCAATTCTAAAATCTGGCTGACATCAAAATATTCCCACTAAAGTAACGGAACAACAACCTGTAATTGTAACACACGTAGCTGGTACCTGGTACTGGTAGAACCTCTATACCATCGAGCTGCATACATAGTATACCCACGAATATCTTATGTACACATACAGTAGGTGTACTTGGCTCGAGATGTGCTCAAACGACAGTTCGCTCCATTTAAGTAAAAGTATACCGCAGAGTACACAGGTATACAGGTATCGTTACTGGAGGTACGTGAGTTTTAAGATTTGGAAAACAGGGGTATAATGATATAGAAATTGAGAAGATTTTATGTGAATTTTAAAGCGGTGTGCATGTGCTCTAAAAATCTGAACCTAATCGCACTTTCATAATTTTAATTATAAAATTAGGTCAAAATTCATTTGAAACTGTCAGTGAAATTAACTTTCTTGTAATAGATCATTAATTTGTCTATGAATGTAGACACGTTTTTGACAAATTCTAACTACATAGGACCCTTTATTTCGAAAAGCGATTAAAGGTAAAATGACTAAATAAAAAATAAATAAAAAAGCATTCCTAGTTAGTCAAATTGTCCGTTTTTTACTATAGAAATTAGGCAGTAGTGGTTTTCTTTTCAACAGCTTTTATACCAACATTTTCGGTAAGTAAACCAAAGTATGTTTTAACATCTACTGTAACATATTATTATGTATATTATTAAAAGAAATTCGCAATGTTGATGGAACTCAGTTCGGCCGTGCCTAGCGCCATCTAATTCATATGGACGTATTCAAAATAGGAACGTGAGCTGGCGTACCTACTCAAATCTGATATTTTTGAACTAAAATGTCGAATGTACAGTATATTTAGTGACGGCAGTGTACTCTACACTTGCGAAAATCGTGGATTTTGCAAATAAATTCAATAAAATTATTGATTTGAAACATAACTAGAACCTAGGAGCGTTGGCAGACCAATAACCAGGTGGACGACCCACAGAAGATCGCGGAGAAGACCTGTATGAGACTCGCACATACCAGGGAAGCATGGCACAAAAGAGAGAAGGCCTGTGGTCAGCAGTGAGTGGAACAAGGCTGCCAATGATAAAATGATCTACAGTGTGAGTCTTTATAATGTGCATAGGTATATCGAAGTGAAGGAATCTATGCTTAATTTTATCGACGGTTTTTTTTTTCTATTTTGCGTCTTATTGACAAATTTTACGATGATTGTAAAAAAAAACCAGATTTTTGCAAAAAAAAAAAATGTTTATTTTCAATTGAGAGTATTTTTTTTCCAACGTTTTCATTTTATTAGGACGCCTAATTACTTCCAATTATTATGGAGTTTTGTTAGAAATTTAAAAAAAATCTATAACAAAATATTTAGATTTTTTTTAAATATTTTTTCCGTCGATAAAATTAAGCATAGATTCCCTCATTTCAATATGTACACATTATAAAGACACACTGTAGAACCTAGGTAGTCTTCTTTTATATGAAAATAAAATAACTTATGCTGTGATACAAAGATTATCCAGTCAGGTAAGCTGGTAGCGCGACTGTTAATATACATTATTTATTAAGACTTAAATATAGCAAATTATCCACCCTTAAACCTAAGCACTGCAAGCATAATCGGCCTATAATTTTCCCATTGCTGGGATACATACGTCCTCTTTATGAGAGGGAGTGAGCCGTAAATCTGTAATCCACCAGCCCAGTGCGGATCTGTGAATGGCTCATGTTTTCACACGAACAACAAAGTACATAATAAAAACAGGGAATTACCTATAGCCTCTCCAAGCTTTTCCTCGCTCCATTTCACCTGTACCTCACCCCACAAGTACCATAAAAGATTTTTACATAACACATTTCCTCTAACATCGTCCTGAAATAAACAACAATACTTTTACAACACGTCGTAATATATCTTACTCCTCGTCCTAATATGTGTAAACAATCGTCGCGTGAATATTTTTTTTAAGCTATTGCATAGCTTGTATCGCGGGCTTTGAGCGCGGCGACCGAATCGAGAAATTCCGTAACGTAACGAAAATAAAACCTAACACCCCCCACTCCACCTACCATGTAATGACGGTTCCCATGACAACGTGATGTTGTCATGGAGGTTACAAATGCTATGCAATAGCTTTACCGCGGCAGTCCCCGAGTGCCAGACGTTTTTTTTTTTAGATAGGACATCTCGTAGTTGACCTCTGAGATCATGACTACTTAACCGGGCTTTCCTGTGGGTGCCAGCTACTACACTTAAAACCTCCGGCCAGGGGTTATTCAACTATGCTAATTAAAACTAGGTGAACGCTCGCTAAGGACCCCCTGTGGGGTACGAACCTCGGCTTAGAGCGTCAACCGGAGGGAGGACATCAAGGATGGGAAGGGCTGGGCGTGAATACTCCTGCGTTGCGTTCATATGGCAACAATTTGTTCGGAAACCACACGTTCGGGTCCGACAAATAACGCATGTTCGAGCGACGATCGTTTTGGTTAGGACGCAGTCTATGGTCGTGTTCATTTTCTTCGGCGATCTCGAATACGTGGTCACGCCTACAGAAGGCGCCTTCCGATTTTCCGAACAAAGAATTGCCATAATTATGTATGCAAAGATCGCGTATTCGCGCGAGCGATCATTTTTGTTAAAACGCGGAGGTAGCCGGATATGACGATTGTATATGTTAGGTCATGACCTCACAGTTATGTGACAAGCTTGTGTGTCATTTGTACGACAACACGATGACAGAATACTAATCGTGAAGAGGGTGCAATGCTGGGCTTTGACTGTGGGTAGGTGTGTGTAAAATTAGAATTTTAGGTCTGTATAATATTTTGGGAGCAGCACTGGTGGCCCAGTGGTTTCTATCGGCCCCAACTTACGAGTTTGTAGGCCGTAAGTTCGAACCTAGGCAGGCACGTTACTTGTATTTAATTTCATCACCACAGCGGTCTAAAACAGCCACATTAAACAATTCCTCTAAAAGCTATTCATTTTCTGAATTCCACAGCAATTCCTCAATGGTGACGCATATTTTAGTTGAATCAAATTCAATTCATATCAGAATCATATTTTATTAATTTGGTGTAAATATTGCTACACTTAGTGGCAATGGGCAGAGCACATTGCTCGCAGAACGGATGGCCGATGGGGTCGAAAGGTTCTGGAGTTGCGACCACGTACCGGAAGACGTAGCGTTGGAAGGCCTCCCACAAGATGGACCGATGGCCTTGTGAAGGCCGCAGGAATCCGCTGGATGCGGAAAGCACAGAATCGGTCGAAGTGGCGGTGCTTGGGGGAGGCCTTTGTCCAGCAGTGGACGTCTTTCGGTTAAAATGATGATGATTGCCGTATGAAAAAATGAAGACCGTAATTTTACCGGATAATTTTTCTTCACAATTTTTAATAATAAAAATTTATTTTTTATTTCCACAGTTTAAATATTATTTCAATATAATACAAAACTGTCAAACAGATGAATTGCATAATATGAATTGAACGCAGATAATGTTATGAATTGTCAGTTTGTGACAGTGTGTGGGATTCATAATGATTATTATCATATTATGATTCTGTCAAAGCAGTCGTTTTATATTCTCAAAACGGTGAAAGAAAACATCGTGAGGAAACCGGCATGTCCTAGAACTAAAACATTCGAAGACTTGTGACATCCACCAACCCGCACTGGCACCGCGAGAGAGAGAGAGAAGTTATAAGATAATTTTTGTAAATATTAGTCATCATCATCATTCGATGACCTTGTGAAGCCTGCAGGAATCTGCTGGATGGAGAAAGCACAGAATCGGTCGAAGTGGCGGTGCTTGGGGGACGCCTATGTTCAGCAGTGGACGTCTTTCGGCTGAAATGACGATGATGATGATCATCATTCTCCTGCTCTTATCCCAATTAATTTGGGGTCGGCGCAACATGTCCCCTTCCTCCATACTTCTCTATCAGTTGTCATCTTAATAATTACTCCCTTTCTAGCCATATCATCTTTCACACAGTCCATCCATCGTTTCTTTGGTCTTCCCCTACTCTTATAGCTATCCACATTCAAAACTTACCTCACGACATTTTCCTCATTCCTCTGCATCACATGCCCATACCATGACGACCGATTTCCGCACAACTTTTCGGTCACCGGTGCCACTTTCATACTTCCTCTTATGTACTCATTTCTTATTCTATCCATTCATGTAACACTACACGTCCCTCAGCATTCTCAACTCAGCAGCATGCAGTTGATTTTCATTCATCCCTTTTGTGGCCCAACATTCTGATCCATACAAGACAGCAGGTCTAACCATTGTTTTATACACCGTGAAATTTGAATCTCAGTTTTGCTAGAACAAACGTTATTCAGACCATGGTCTACTACCATTCTACAGCAATTTAGGGGTATGAGGAACAGGGTGTAAAGTTCACTCATCCACCATAGAAAAGGGAGGATCCTCCGACCAGACGGGTGTTGTGTATGGCGGGCAACTGCCCATCAGTTTGAAGTTGAAATCTTGTATCTATGTCGAAATAAAATGAAATTGTTTATTCTGTAAATAGGATATCGGAATCACTTTTACACGTCATATAATTTTTTTATTAAAAATAAGCTAGATGAGTTCGGCGTTTCCTATCTGACTACTCTGAGAAGAAAGGCCGAAACAAACTCAGAGGTCGCAGTCTCTTTTAAAGTCCAGACATAATCTTGGTTAGGCCATATGAGGACCATGTAGATTAGTGTCTGAAAAGGTCTTTTGAGGAAAGAACCACACAGATTTGAGTGGACCTGTCCAGTCAGTGCAAGCATTTGTCAGTAATCGTGGAGCTCAACTTAGAACTTAAGGAGCTCAACTCGACGAGCAATACCAAAGAAAGGACATTTGGGTAGGCCGTAAAAATTACTCAAACTGCCAGACCATCACTAAAACTAGAAGAGAAATAAAAATAATATCCACATAGTCCTCACATTCACAATAGTTAAAATAATATAATACTTTACAAAGTAATCATGCCATTTTGAATATAATTTTCAACAATGTCAAAGTGTTTATAAAACTGATATATGTTGATTGTACATAATAATTAAAATGTCTAGTTTTATGGTTTTATCACAAGGCTTAGCAGAGTGAGCAGTTCAATCCCAAGCTTTTTTATCTTCTAAATAATCTGAAATTGTATAGTACCCTTTTTTAGAAAGTTTGGTTTTAATACAGATTTTAAATCGTTTAATGGGTAAGTTTCGAATGTCAATGGGGAGTTTGTTGTTAAAGAGTATACATTGACCCATGAATGAGTTGCCTACTTTGTGGAGACGTGTGCGATGTACAGCAAGGTTGTTTATTCCTGGTATTTAAACTATGAATATCGAACATTTTCTTAAAATGACCTCATGTCTATAATGTGTAAGTTCGTATGTGGCGGTGAAACCGCTACAGCATCCAATAAAAAAAAAATATAATTGATTTTTGAAAAAACACAAAAAAAAACAAAGTTTAAAATGTCAAGATTATCTACTGCTTACTAAATTTCGTTTAAGGAGGTACATTTCCCTGTAGACAATGCTGTGTCCCATGCGTAGTGTCTGTGTTGTAGGGAGTAACGATAATCTTGATATTTTAAACTCTGTTTTTTTTGTGTTTTTTCAAAAACCAATTATGTTTTTTTTTTATTGGATGCTGTAGAATGGTAGTAGACCATGGTCTGAACAACGTTTGTTCAAGCAAAACTGTGATTCAGATTTCACGGTGTTTAACTTCCCCTTTGATTCAAGTGGAATGCAGGAGTCGCAGATTTTCCCGTGGCCTGCCTAGTTTCATGTATTATTATTATTTATTACTATCAGCCGTTTGTGTCCCACTGTAGAGCAAAGGCCTATCTTCCCTTCTTCCACTTATCCCTATCTACTCCTGTTTATCAATTGCTTGTTAATTTTGTTGGGCCACAAGAAACTTTGTCAACTTTGTACCACAAACGAAATAATTTTGAAAGCATGGACAAGGGATTCATCCTCGTTCATAAATATGTAAATAAATTATGTCTCTTCTTGCCACGTTGGTTCATTGACCTTTCATCAAAATAATGTGTACTTACACTACAAGCGTGGAATTATACACCGCTGGATCTATCCGTAAACCTAAAAAAAATACGAATTGAGAAAGAACCTCCTTCTTTATTTAAGGCGGTTAAAAAGGATAGACTGGATGTAGGAGACGAAAATCCGTCTGAAAGTTTAATGGTGCCACTTGGGAGTGGCCTATGTCCAGCAATGAACTGACCAAAACATATAGAGAAAGAAAAACAATCGACTTCCAAAAAAACACTACAAAGTGAAAAATAACTTTAATTTCGGAAGTCGGTGTCTTTGGTTTTGAATTTTTGTTTTTTGCCACCGACTTCCGAAATTAATGTTATTTTTCGCTTTGCAGTGTTTTATTTTATTTTTGCTATTTATTTTTTATTTTTCACTATTTAGTACTTACCCCACACAAATACTAATACCACTACCTGCTATGAAAATAATAGTCATCACCACATACAAACTACGCATCATAGACATGACATCACACAAATCCTGCATCGCGCAGTTAGAGTTTACCGAGCGATCAACATACATACAAGATTTCAACTTCAAACCGATGGGCAGTTGCCCGCCAGACACAAAACCCGTCTGGTAGGAGGATCCTCCCTTTTCTATGGTTGATGAGTGAACTTTACACCCTGTTCCTCATACCACTAAAGTCACGAAAGAAAGTTACTTATCATATTATTATCATCCACATACTAATTGGGAAAAAAAAAACGTATTATTGAAGCTAACTCAAAAACTGCCCAAGCAAAGTTAATAAAATTTATATGGGACTACCTTTGAAATATGACCTACCAAACACACAAAAAAACATACAGTCGAATTGAGATCCACCTCCTTTTGGAAGTCGGTGAAAAATAGGTTCATTGGCCACAGAAGCAAGCGCATAACTGATAAACATGAACTGACCAAAACCTAATAATAAAAAATTAACAAAATTGATCTACAAGCAGATAACAGAAATATTCAGCAGCTGCACGCCGTGACTGTAACAAGAAGGCTTCCATTCAGCATGAAGGTCTGCTATGAGGGACCCACAGCACAGCACTGATTTTAGTGTTACAGTGGTCACCCAAATAACAAATATCTACACAGTAAGCTTATATAAACTGCTTATGTTGATAAGCCCCTTAAGCCTACGTATGCACGAACATAAAAATATTGCGTACTGGATTTTTAACTCTCGGTGTTGAGTCGAACGTTTAGAATCCAAAAGAGTGTATCCTAGCGCGTCGAAGAGACACACTGTTGGATTTTCAACTCTCCATACTTAGCAGAGCGTTAAAAATCAAGAGTGCGAAAAAAAAAACGCCGCGGGAAAAAATCGCCTTTGCGACTGGGCTTATGATACCCAGAGACAGTAAGTATTATGACAAACGTGTTATTTTAAAGAACTCGAGAACATTTATAAATAATTCACAAGCTGTTTTAACTGACCAGAGCGTAGGAAGCAAAGCAGCTTATGTGTTTATTTCACATTTTATAACAACACAATGGTTTTTATTTTTATTTTCAGCTTCTTTGCAACTTATCAATGTTTTAGAGATTTATGTTCCAAGAGGAAAAAGTTGTTTTTAAGTTGTCTTTGAATAAACAACTTATAAAATATATATAACTAGCAACACGTTCCTGCTTCGCACTGTTTTGAACACTTGACAAAGCATCGTAATTTTTTAACCGACTTCCAAAAGGAGGAGGTTCATTGAGAACCTCCTCCTTTTGGAAGTCGGTTAAAAAATTAAACAACTGTGTTTTTTTTTTTTGTATGTTTTTTACGCGGTAAGTCGGCCAATTATGAATTGATTTTAACGATTCTTTTTTTTTTTTTTTGTTAGATAATACTTCAGAGGTGGTCCCATATAAATTTTAATAACTTTGCTTGGGTAGTTTTTAAGTTAGCTTCAATAATACGTATTTTTTCCCACTTAGTATGTGGATGATATGTTAAGTTCCTCTCACTGTTATTTACATAGCAAGTAGTGGTATTCGAATTTGTGTGGGGTAAATAACACAACTAAAAAGTGAAAAATAAAAACTTTAAAAAAAAAAAAACAACCGACTTACAAAAAAAAACACTACAAAGTGTAAAATAATTTTAATTTCGGAAGTCGGTGGCAAAAACGAAAATTCAAAACCAAAGACACCGACTTCCGAAATTAAAGTTATTTTTCACTTTGTAGTTTTTTTTTTGGAAGTCGGTTGTTTTTTTTTTTTTTTTTTGTAAAAAGTTTATTTTATTTTTTGTGTGTTTTAAGGTGCTCCTTCACCGGAACATTCGCGTGTAATGTAACGTTACAGATTCGATTTTGAGCATGACGTTACCATACTGCCTCCCTGACTGACGAGCATTCGCTTGTAATGTAACATTTCAGATTAAATATTGCAGAAATTGCGCACTGTAATGCTCGGTTCCCGTCCCTCACTGATGTAATGTGCGAATTATATCATTCAGGTTCATCATCATCATCATCAGCCTATAAATGTTCCCACTGCTCCTCTCTGTGAGAGGGAGCGGGCCGTAATCCACCACGCGGGCCCAGTGCGGGTTGGTAGATGTCACACGTCTTCGGTTCTAGAACATGCCGGTTTCCTCACGATGTTTTCCTTCACCGTTTTGAGAGCAGTGGCGATGAAATAATTTACACGAAGTAAAGCGCCTGTCTGGGTTCGAACCTACGACCCTCGTAAGTCGCGGCCGTTACCACTGGGCCACCACTGCTCTCATTTCATTCAGGTTGCGCACTGTAATGCTCGGTTCTTCACTCTCACTGATGTAATGATCGACTCTGAACGTAACATTACAAGCGAATGCTCCCGGCATCTTAATATTTCTGTATTGTACATACAGCTTCATCAACTAAATACAAGGCAGACATACGGTCGTGCAAAAGACATGCAAGTTCAACATAGTTGAATAACAGCTTTTTGTATTTTTACACCAACATTTCATAATGAGTTTATCAACAAGCAACTATACACAAGAACATTTAAGAAAGTTTATTTATTTATTTAAGCTTTTCACACACAAAAAGGTACAAAGGCGGACTTAATGCCTTAGGCATTCTTTACCAGTCAACCAAGGGTGGTGAAGAGATTGGATGGCAAGTGCTCTGTTTGAGAGGAACAAAGAAAAAAATATTAAAAATATAAAATATCATTAGAAATAAAATAGGCAGGTAAGTTTGTAGATTACAAACACATTTATAATATGAAGGCTACACTATTTACAGCGTACTGTCAGTCGTTTTATAGATGCAGTATGTAGGTAGGTCAACTACTTGCAGAGGGCATACAGCGCCCTGCGCGTACAGTACAATAGTGCTTTCAGGGTTTTGATGGGGTTGCCGCGCTACTGTAGTGCTTCCGGCATGTTCGCAGAGGCGCAAATCGATGTTTTTCACGCCATCATGCGCAAGCGTTGTGCTTCCATTATGCGCAGGGTACGCGCCAGCCCCAACAGCATCTTGAAAACTGTAGCTGATAGGTGGGACGGGACAGCTCCATACTGGGACATTGGATACGCCTACATGCCACTGTGGTGTATTAATGTATTGTTTGTGTTGTTTTTTTTTGTAGATTTAAGTACTAACACTAGTTTCTAAGTCGTGTGTATACTAACCAAATGGACTACATTTATGAGTCAGAAATAAAAGATTTAATTTAATAATTAATAATTATAACGACAAGCAATGATACACAAGAACATTTAACTAGTTTTGTATTCGTCCAGTTAGCTCGCAGGTTTTAAGACCGCTTAAAGCGGAAAAGATTGGAGGTTCTATTTCCAGAAACGTAATATTATTTTTGACACTTTATGTTTTTCAAAAATGATCTTTTATCCTACGTTTTTTTTTGCAATGGTTATTATAAAAAAAGTACTTGTAAATATATTGAATAACCTTTCCCCAATAGTATTTTTTATTAAGACTGTCTCATTGGTCTAGTAGTCGCAAGCGCTACTGCTGAGCATGAGGTCCTGGGTTCGATTCCCGGGTCGGGCAAAGTGTTATTGGGTTTTTCTATCTGAAATTTCTCAGTAGCAGCCCGGAATCTGGATTTGTGCCCGGTTGATGGCAATAGGCAATTACATGGGACTTAAACATAACTGGCGAAATGTGGCTGTACCTGCTACAGGGACACCTCTGCCCAACCCTTCGGGGAAACAAGGCGTGATGATGTTATGTATTACGACAAGCAAAACCAACGGTGCGATTGTCTTATAAGGGCGAATTTCTTCATTGAAACTGAACGCCATCAGCACATTTAAACCGGGTCCAAGACATATCAGTCATCTCTATTGTGAAATATTAATTTCAATCAATCTGCCTTTTCTCAACTATGTTGGGGTCGGCTTCCAGTCTAATCGGATGCAGCTGAATACCAGTATTTTATTTGGAGCGACTACCTATCTGACCTCCACAACCCAGTTACTGCGTAATACGATACCTTTTGTAAGACTTTCGGGCTTCTGACGACCCGTAACGACTGTCAAAGATCTACAAATGACAGCCGGGACCAACGGCTGAACGTGCTTTTCGAGGCACGGAGGGGTCAGAGTATGTTAAGATGGTCCCTCATCCACAGACTGACCGCATCAAGCGTAGCTTAACCAGATCGATCGACCCGTGCGGCTGTTATTACTTAGCCATGAGCCCCATAGAATTAGCCCCATTAGAATATTAACACTGACAGCAACAGTGAAATTCGTCCTATGAGGTCAATTCGCTTCTTTATACAGTTCCACAAAAAAAAACGTGTGGCACTCGGGGACTGCCGCGGTAAAGCTATTGCATAGCATTTGTAACCTCCATGACAACATCACGTTGTCATGGGAACCGTCATCACATGGTAGGCGGAGTGGGGGGGTGTTAGGTTTTATTTTCGTTACGTTACGGAATTTCTTGATTCGGTCGCCGCGCTCAAAGCCCGCGATAAAAGCTATGCAATAGCTATAATTGTGGTCAACCCCTCCATCGATTTTGAGAGCCAATCTTTCTACCACAGCATGAAATATCCTAGCATAGCCCGTGCCAACATGACAAACTATGCCGCCAAATATCGGTTACCCCATACCGCAAAATTAAAATGGCAGTCGCTCTGCGTGAAATTCAAAATTCGAATTTAAAAATAGCGGAAAAGATGACACGAACACTCGCAAAAAAAATGCATTCAATACACACGACCTTCCCCTTTTTTGACAACTGTTAAAATTTACCAGATCGTTGATCAATTAGGACTTTGACAAAATTTTATAGAGAAACAGAAGCAGTGAATACCAAAACCAATTTTATTTAGGACAGATTTTTCAATAAACATTTAATTTTTATCTTAACAATAAATCTGGCGGATTGACATTTATTTTCTATACGAACTATCAAACCGCCATTTTTATTCCTCACCTAAAAGTTATGTCAATCAATCTGCCTAGCCGGTTCTCTTCATGGTAATCTTTACGGTTCGGTCGGCTTCCAGTGTAACTGGATATAGCTGTGTAGCTGAATACCAGTATTTTACATGGAGCAACTGCCTATCTGACCGCGACAACCTAGTTACTGGGTAAAATGATAACCCTTGGTAAGACCTCGCAGATAAAAGTTATGTGACAATTGAAAAATCGGCCCTCAATTAAAAATAATTGCAAATATTACTTGAGTGACTTTGACAAAGTCTGATCGCTAATCAGAGTGGGTACACGTTCTTGAGCGATGAAAAGATAAAACACGATCGGTGATCGCTATCGGTACTCCAACGTACAATGTCCACGAGGAATTTTATTTTCAATCGTTTATTCCTCGGAAAGGTATCGTGGAGCGGCTCGAGCTAAATAATACGAGTAACAGCTGCATGGGTCCATCGAAGGTCAAGCTATGCTTGCCACGGTCGGTTCGTCATTGACCATACATTACATATCGAGACCCCTTTGTGTCTCGGAAAGCACTTTCAAATAAAATAAAACTGTGTATTTAATTTAAATACTCTGTCGCACCACAATATCTACTCCAACATATCTCAGCTTATACAAAATCGTACTAACAACATCACAAAATTAATTCAACCTGAGACCTACGAAGCAATCCTCTATTCTCAGAATCCTTTCATCATCATTCATCCCTTTTGCAAGCGGTTTGTTCGGCGCCAAGATAAAACCGTACTTGGAAAGAGTAGTTTTAAAAGTAAATACATTGCCCAGTCTTTGTGGTGTACAGTATTACTTTGAATAGAAAGAAAGTACACCCAGCTTCAAAAAGATGTAAACGTTGATAAGAATGAGGGTTTTCTGAAATAACGGTCACTTGATGGCAGCACTGAGACGGCAGGTCCAAGCACCTGTCAAAAGTGTCAAAGCGGCTATATTTTCTTTAGTCGTGACTGAATGATGAACGAATGAATGAAACGAATGGTGAACGTCATCATTTATTTTATAATTATTGTCGAAATGGAATACCGCTTGTCAAAGTGGCTCCAACTGGTAGTGTGAATTTTCGTGAAAAAAAAAACAGTGGCACTCCGGGGAGTGCCGACAAAAGTGAAAACTTGAATAAGATCGCCTTGGTGGAAGAAAAATACTTGTATAGAACATTGGTCCGTAACCTTATCTAAATAAAGAGCACAATCGCGTTTACAAAAAAAAAAAACTTCCAAAATCTTTAAAGTAAAAAACTTTTTACAAAAAAAAAAACAACCGACTTTCAAAAAAAACAACACTACACTCGGTGGCAAAAAACGAAAGTACAAAACCCAAGACACCGACTTCCGAAATTAAAGTTATTTTTCACTTTGTAGTTGTGGTATCTACCCCGCACACATTCGAATACCACTACCTGCTGAACTTATCATATCATCTACATACTAAGTGGGGAAAAAATACGTATTTCGTAGCTAACTCAAAAACTACCCAAGCAAAGTTAATAAAATGTATATGGGACCAATTTGAGAGCACTCCCTTTCAAAAAAAAAAATCTAAATCGGTCCACAAATAACAGAGAAATCGGCGGACATACATAAAAAAAAAACATGCGCTACGAACATATAACCTCCTCCTTTTTGGAAGTCGGTTAAAAATGAGGTGTTGATAACGGTGTCGCGAGTTCAATTGTTTTTTCCCATCTCAAAAATGCCCAACGCGCTTAAAGAAGTTTTCACTTCAAAAACCTTATTCATTTGATTTTCTTAAAGTGTTTCATAATACTGTATTAATTTGTAGCTACAATTAAGAACCCAATGTGTAATAATTATGTTTTGTGAGTACAGATTAATACAGTAATAAAGAACACAGATTGAGGGCAAGTAAATTAATTACTTTTTGTCGATGTGTACATATTTTTTACGTTGATTGTACCAACGAGGTGGATTTTTCATCTAAGCAAGATAAATGGACTGGTCTTAACTTTGATGTGGAACTTAGTGCTGTCCTGTAAAGTTCAATTAAAAAAAAAATGTCTGACAGACCTTATTAAAAAACATTGGACACGAATTTTATTTTTTTACGTAATCAAAAGATTACGGCGATACATTGAATTAAAATGTGGCATGATGTAGCGAGCCCCCCTCTCCCCAACTTTAATGTATTTTATCTAAGTATTTTTTTTATTAATATGATAAAGCAAAAAATACGTATATAATATTTTTTATTATCTGACTGACGGACTAAATAGTTTTTTTTTTTTTACCCAGCCATCAGCCCTATTCGAAGTGCGGTTTGATCGAATCTAATCGATTAATTACAGGCACGACAGATAGGAAAATAGTTTTACAACTCTATATAGTTCACACGAAAATCAAAACAAAACAACAATAAAGTATTTAGTTCTGAATTAAAATTATTATACACGATAAATCTAATAATTGATGGACATGGAAATTAGCATTCGTTTGTATTCGGAAATGCGATGATACCCGAAGGACATTAAGAAAATAGAAATACAGTATATTCTTTGCCACCTCCTTACAACGAGAAGATCTATCTTCTATTATATCTATATATACCCAAAGTTAAGGATGAAATAAGATAGTTAATTAAAAGCTATCATTGGTATGCTAAGCGTTTCGTTTTCTGCCAAACGGGCGTAGTTCGAACTTTCTTGGGAATTATCGATTTTATCGAATAAAAAATTGACTTTTAAGAAAAAAAAAACGTGTGGCACTCGGGGACTGCCGCGGTAAAGCTATTGCATAGCATTTGTAACCTCCATGACAACGTGATGTTGTCATGGTCATGGTATGGGCAAGTGATGCGGACGAATGAGGAAAATGTCGTGAGGAAAGTTTTGAGTATGAATGTGGATGGCTATAAGAGTAGGGGAAGACCAAAGAAACGATGGATGGACTGTGTGAAAGATGATATGGCTAGAAAGGGAGTAATTATTAAGATGACAACTGATAGAGAAGTATGGAGGAAGAGGACATGTTGCGCCGACCACTAATGAATTGGGATAAGAGCAGGAGAATGATGATCATCATCATCGTCATTTCAGCCGAAAAACGTCCACTGCTGGACATAGGCCTCCCCCAAGCACCGTCACTTCGACCGATTCTGTGCTATACGCATCCAGCGGATTCCTGCGGCCTTCACAAGGTCATCGAGTGATGATGATGACTAATATTTACAAAAAATATCTTATAACTTCTCTCTCTCTCTCGCGGTGCCAGTGCGGGTTGGTGCATGTCACAAGTCTTCGAATGTTTTGGTTCTAGGACATTTTCCTCACGATGTTTTCTTTCACCGTTTTGAGAGCCTAAAACGACTGCTTTGACAGAATCATAATATGATAATAATCATTATGAATCCCACAAACTGTCACAAACTGACAATTCATAATATTATCTGCGTTCAATTCATTTGTTTGACAGTTTTGTATTTTAATGAAATAATATTTAAACTAAAAGAAACAAAAAATAAAAATCTCTTTTGATTAATAAAAACTGTGAAGAAAAATTATCCGGTAAAATTACGGTCTTCATTTTTTCATGCGGCAATCATCATCATTTCAACCGAAAGACGTCCACTGCTGGACAAAGGCCTCCCCCAAGCACCGCCACTTCGACCGATTCTGTGCTTTCCGTATCCAGCGGATTCCTGCGGCCTTCACAAGGCCATCGGTCCATCTTGTGGGAGGCCTTCCAACACTACGTTTTACGGTACGTGGTCGCAACTCCAGAACCTTTCGACCCCATCGGCCATCCGTTTTGCGAGCAATATGGCCTACCCATTGCCACTTAATATTTACACCAAATTAATTTTATTCTGATAGGAATAGAATTTGGTTCAGCTAAAATATGCGTCACCATTGAGGAATTGCTGTGGAATTCAGAAAATGAATTGCTTTTAGAGGAATTGCTTAATGTGCCGTTTTAGACCGCTGTGGTGATGAAATTAAATACAAGTAACGTGCCTGCCTAAGTTTGAACTTACGACCCACAAACTCGTAAGTTGGGGCCGATAGACACCACTGGACCACTACTACAGCTCCCAAAATATTGCACAGACCTAAAATTCTAATTTCACACTCACCTACTCACAGTCAAAGCCCAGCATTGCACCCTCTTCACGATTAGTATTCTGTCATCGTGTTGTCGTACAAATGACACACAAGCTTGTCACATAACTGTAAGGCCATGACCTAACATATACAATCGTCATATCCGGCTACCTCCGCGTTCTAACCAAAATGAATGTTCGCACGTACATGCGATCGTCGCGTGTATATGACAATTCTTTGTCCGGAAAACCGTCTGATGGCGCGACCATGTGTTCGAGATCGCCGAAGAAAATGTACACGACCATAGACCGCGTCCTAACCAAAACGATCGTCGCTCGAACATGCGTTATTTGTCGGACCCGAACGTGTGGTTTCCGAACAAATTGTTGCCATATGAACGCAACGCAGGAGTATTCACGCCCTGCCCTTCCCATCCTTGATGTCCTCCCTCCGGTTGACGCTCTAAGCCGAGGTTCGTACCCTACAGGGGGTCCTTAGCGAGCGTTCACCTAGTTTTAATTAGCATAGTTGAATAACCCCTGGCTGGAGGTTGTAAGTGTAGTAGCTTAAGGCACCCACAGGAAAGCCCGGTTAAGTAGTCATGATCTCAGAGATCATCTACAAGATGCCCTATCTAAAAAAAAAACGTGTGGCACTCGGGGACTGCCGCGGTAAAGCTATTGCATAGCATTTGTAACCTCCATGACAACATCACGTTGTCATGGGAACCGTCATTACATGGTAGGCGGAGTGGGGGGTGTTAGGTTTTATTTTCGTTACGTAACGGAATTTCTTGATTCGGTCGCCGCGCTCAAAGCCCGCGATAAAAGCTATGCAATAGCTTAAAAAAAATCATCATCTAAGAATGAAATAGGTTGGTAAAAAGAAACTCATAACTATAAATCTAGACAAGAACTAAATTGGTATCTTACATTTTCTTAACATAAACTTTGTAGCTAGTTATTGTTATCAGTAGAAATTTCAGATAAGTTGAAAATTCAGTTTTGTATCTGTTTTATAAAAAAAAAAAATACTGTGAACATCGACAGTATTTTTATACCCAACAGCAACGAAACTGAATTTTCAACTTTTATGTTATGAGAATACCTACCTAATGAATATGTATTAGTTTCGGTTTTATTATTAATACATAAATAATGATTGATGACGCATCTCATAATATTTATTACAAAGGAAGTAAATAAATTATAAATTGGCCACCATTTTAGGGCAAATTTCATCAATGAAACTGAACGTGATCAGGGGGCCTACCACCAGCTCATAAACCAGTATTATTTTAATATTACTTCAGTGTGGGAAAGAGATGAAGCTCTACAGGACTTATAGCTCCATCTCATATTTATTATGTTGTTATTATTAGGTTTTAACTAGATTAATTTAGGTATTTTAAAAAATTGTACAACTTCTTTATGCATGCGGAGTTTACCTGTAAGTGATTGTTGCACTGTTGCATATACGTTTTTGCATGCTACTCATAAGCATTATCCAGTGTAAACAGTTGTTGGTGAACCTATAAATAAATAAATCTCTTTCTCCCACTGAAGTAATATTAAAATAATACTGCTTTTAAGCTGGTGGTAGGCCCCCAGCACATCTTTAACCGCGTTCAAGAACTGTCAGTGTGAATATTCAACAACAATGATGCCAATTCTCTTGTACACCGAACTAAACTATCATTAAAATTCCTTACTTTTGACTATGAGAATTTCAAAGCTATTCTGCAAAATAAATTCACAAAATTTTAAAAAAAATTACATACCTAAATCGAATTTGACAATCGCGACTCCACACGTGATACTACCACGTAAATCTTTTTAGAGCCGGAGGCGCGCAGGGGGGGTAGCCTCGACGTGTTTTATGTGGAATTTTTCAATTTTACACAAAATAAGAAAAATTATTAGGTACCTAAGGGAGGGACTTACCTGTCG
The DNA here is from genome assembly GCA_963680765.1 of Agrochola lychnidis. Classification (NCBI taxonomy): domain Eukaryota; kingdom Metazoa; phylum Arthropoda; class Insecta; order Lepidoptera; family Noctuidae; genus Agrochola; species Agrochola lychnidis. Next base: position 5,250,051 of record OY796868.1, on the reverse strand, counting down.
AAATATGGCGAGGGGGGTAATGGCTGATCTTTGCGTTATGCTCGTGAGCGGGTGCTGCTTGTGGTGACTGGTCGTCTTGCTGATCATGGTTTTGTTATTGTAACTAGTAACTAACTGTTTATTTATTTTACCTCGATGGTCCTAGTTTATCATTTATAATAACTTCCAATTATAGCTTTAAATAGCTTTATGTAAGCGGGCACGCCCTTTATGCCTGGAGGCTTTTATTTAGATACGAGTATTTAGTTCTGTTTACGTTTAGTTTTTATTTTTTATTTCTGCTTGAGTATAGTTCTCGATGTTTTTGGTTGGTATATTGGCGTGTGCTAGCTGACATATGGCGAATAATTTATCATTTAAATTATGTTTTGTGTTGCATAATGAACTTACATTATGCATTTTGCATACTATTGTATAGAATCATTTTTTCTAACTTGAACAGACAGCTGTGCTGCTGGGGAGTTTGTTGCGCCACTTCTTCTTCCCAGCTAAAGGCACTAGGAAGTGGTGAAGGGTGGGCGTTTTGGGGGACTGTCTTATGTAATTTTGACGTTCGAAAAGTGCTGATTCTCAGCCTAGTTTGAATAAATGACTTTTGGATTTTGAATTTTTTCATTATTTTTGCGATTGGACACATTGTTTTCGAGATATAAGCAAAAGAAAATAAGAATCTGTAATGTTTTTGCATCTGAAGTCGAGGTGTTGGTGTGAATTTAAAGTTCATGACAACCAATTTTATTCTACACGTTTTAGTCGCAATTAAAAATAGTCATATTTAGTTAGAAAATCTAAACTTTAGGTGAAAAACGTCAAATTCAGAATAGCTAAATTGCCATTTTCACTATATTAATATTTAAGTACCATCTTAGTGCTGTCAAACTAAAATATATTTAAGTTGTGTCACTTTAGTCTATTTCAGAATAGGAAATCGTCGTTTGACAGGAATAAACTAAATTTTGGTGATTTTTAGTCTAGTTTAGAGGCATTTATGACAAAAGAATCGGAACCACTGACAACATACTATCGAACGCAGTTTTTATGTGCTGATCGTATTCAGTTTCATTGGTAAAATTCGGCCTTAGTAGTTGGTATAAGTAAATACAGCTCGTTTAAAAATAGTTCATTCGACATTTTCACATCTCTGCTGTCAAACGATCGCCAACTAAAGTTCGTTTTTAAGACTAAGATAGTTATTTGATTCAGGCGTGACCTTGCGGAAATCCATTATAAAATACAATAGACGTGGATATATTTAGTAACCTGTTCCGCTTAGCTATTTCTAAAGAGCCATAAAAAACTCCTGAAAGAAATCGACACGTGTTTCACCTCTCAACGAGGCAACACGCCGTATTTGAGTTCGCAACAACTCCATCGTCATCCTGAGGATGCCTCGTTGAGAGGTGAAACACGTGTCGATTTCTTTCAGGAGTTTTTTATGGCTCTTTAGAAATAGCTAAAAGGAAAAGGTTACTAAATATATCCACGTCTATTGTATTTTTTCTCGTAGACTTATTTGACATTACTAATGATTGTTGTTTATTTTTTACCCGACTGCCCCAGAAGGAGGGTAATGTTTTTTCAATTTGGAGTTTGACATTTGCGCTTGTCAAATAAGGTTACGGTATTAAAAAACGAATTTTAGAAGCCGTTTGCATGCAAGCGCTCAACGGTTTTTACGATTATATTTTACTGTCGTTTCGTGTGTATTTTTCTAATGAACAATCGCTGGTTCATACGACATAATTTTTTCAGGGTAAAAAAATAAAAAAAACTCTATTCATATTGTGTTCGACTTGAATCTACACTCATGGACCAGCTTTAACCACAATAGGTATAGATTACTAATTAACTCAGTAGCAGCCCGGAGTCTGGATTAGTGCCCGGTTGATGGCAATAGGGTCGCCCTTTATTACATGGGACTTAAACATAACTGGCAAAATGTACTATGGGGTATACCTCTGCCTAACCCTTCGGGGATTACAGGCGTGATCTTATGTCATGTAATAAATAACTTCAGAACAAAAATAACCTTGATTTTCCGTCATAAAAACTCAAAGAAAACCCGTAATGAATAGCAGCAATTTTCTAGGCAATCTATCGAGTATCGGTAGACGCGTAATAAATAATATTATTTGCGACAAACACTCGAGGCGGTACGCGCCCAGAATACGACACAATACGAACTGGAGCTAAACGTTACTACGAGTTTGTTAGGCGATTCTTTTTTAGATCTTTATCAAAAGGACTGCAGTGATAGCCTATAGGTGTGACCGTTGGACTGCCAAGTCATAGATCTCGAGTTCGAACCCAAGGTACGCACCTCTGACTTTTCGGGTTAATGTGCGTACTGTATAATTATCACCTGCTTCAAAAACGGTGAAGGAAAACATCGTGAGGAAACCGGTATGTCTGAGAGATATTTCTCGACGGTATGTGAAGCCAAGTCAGAGGTCCATGTGCGGCTTTAAAACTCTAATACCAGGTTAGTCACTCAACACACGAAAATCAAATAATAATAATCATCATCATCAGCCTATAAATGTTCTCACTGCTGGGACATAGGCCTCCTTTCTGTGAGAGGGAGTGGTCCGTAATCCACCACGCGGGCCCAGTGCGGGTTGGTAGATGTCACATATCTTCGAATTTTCGGTTCTAGGTTTTCTCACGATGTTTTCCTTCACCGTTTTGAGAGCAGTGGTGATGAAATAATTTACACAAAGTAAAACGCCTGTCTGGGTTCGAACCCACGACCTACATACAACTCGTAAGTCGCGGCCGTTACCACTGGGCCACCACTGCTAATAATAATAAGCAAATAATAATATTCTTTTCTATAGCTTTCAAATGAGTTAACATATCAACACGGTTGGAGCAATGACAATACCAATCGAGTTCTGAGCTATAGAGAGTGGGTTTGAATCCTACATAGACAGAATATTTGTATTACAAACAGATGTGCCTACACACAGATGAGTCTTAAAGAAAGGAAGAAAAAACTTTTTTACAAAAATACAACCGACTTCCAAACTACAAAGTTCGCGAGCACATTCGCAGGAAGCTGGCAGTATCATCACAACGGTAATGATTTCCCATTGTTTGTCTAATTTGTTTTAGTAGTATTTTTATATATATTTAATTTTGTTTATATTTATATATAATTGGAAATATATGTTTATGTATATCTTTATATTTAAATAAATATTTATTCCTCAATTCTGGCTATTGCACCTACCACTGTTTGTCTCTGCATCACCCAAAGGTTGACTAGTAGAAAATGCCTTTGGCATTAAGTCCGCCTCTGTACATTTGTGTGCTTGAAGTATTAAATAAATAAATAAATAAAGTGAAAAATAACTTTAATTTCGGAAGTCCGTGTCTTTGGATCAGTATTTTAGTTTAATGACACCGACTTCCAAAATTAAAGTTATTTTTGACTTTGTAGTTTGGAAGTCGGTTGTATTTTTTGTAAAAAAGTTTTTTTTTTTTCACTTTTCAGTGGGTTGATTTGTAATGTATCTAAGTTACAATAGCCTTATGTCAATTGCTCATCAAAAATACCCAAATCGCTATAGATGTGCCTTTAATATTTGAAGAGTTCCCTCGATTTCTCCAAGATCCCATCATCAAATCGTGACCAAATGACAATGGAATCAACTTGAAAGTATACTCTTTCAAACAAAAAAAGAATTTTTCAAATCAGTCCAGCCGTCTTCGAGTAATCGGGGAAAATACATTTAAAAAAAAATATATCCCGACGAATTGAGAACCTCCTCCTTTTTTTGAAGTCGGTTAAAAAGAGAAGAAGAAGAGAAACAAAGGCAGCAACTTCGCCATTTTGGTACACCTGGATGGTGCTACATTTGCTTTTAATCCCAAAATATCACGGCGGGATTTTATCGTGCTCTGGATTTTCAACTCTCGGTGTTAAGTCTAGCATTCAATATCCAACAGAGCATATCCTAGTGCGTCAAAAACGCACACTGTTGGATTTTCGTCAGTAGGGACTGGTCATCTCTTAGCTGCCACGGTTTATTTTAATTATCTAAATTTTTGAATTGTTAATATATTTTTATTATGGACGCTTTTAACGTGTACGTCTTTCTATATTGTTCTCACATGTATAATTTCAACACGAATTATGTAACCAATAGTTTGTAACAATATTTTGATTTAAAAGATTGTCCGTGGAGTTTCTTGCCCGTTCCTCTCCATAGGTACCTACTACGCTTTGGAATGGGCAACTAGCTTCATTTTTCTGACTGACCAACCCCTTGACAATTCAAAAGTACCTGTAATTGGTTTATTTGAAATAAATGCTTTGAGTTTGAGTTTTCAATTCTTGGCGCTATGCAGTGCGTTGAAAATACAAAAAATCGCCTGTGCGCTTATATGACTCAAATATAAAGTTGACTGTTTACAAGTTTGATATTAATCAACTGTTTATACGTACTTACGTATAAACAGCTAAATAGATTTCCATCACATTTTGGCAAACAAACAGACCTTGTCCTGTAGATTTTATCTGGGTATGGTTGACGTCGTAATTTGATTTATGACCCTAAGGTTAAATCTTACTTGCAAGTTATAAAACGACAAGGTTTACTTGTCTACGTGAGAGTTAGATATACTCGTAACAGCCTTAGTGACGTGTCAATTTACTGACAATTGTTGTCAATCTGTCAAGCCTTTTGCCCAACTATGTTGATGTCGGCTTCCAGTCTAACCAAATGCAGCTGAATACTAGTTTTTTTACATGGAGTGACTGCCTATCTGACTTCCACAACCCAGTAACTGGGTACCTAATACGATACTCCTTGGTAAGACTGGTTGTCAGAGTTTCGGGCTTCTGACGATCCGTAACGACTATCAAAGATTAAAACGGGAAACGGCTTAACGTTCTTTCCGAGGCCGGAGGAGTGTCGGTATGTTAAGGTAACCATACCTATCCACGGACCAACCCCGGCAAGCGTAGCTTAACCTGATGGATCGACTCGTGTGCCTGTTGTTATTAAGCCGCGAGAAATTGTTGTCAAAGCTGATAAATCAATAATGAGGTCGACAATACATCCTAATGTTGTTTCTCTAGGACGCGAGTGAAAAAGTACAAAAGGAAGTTATAAACTGCTCTCGATGTTAAAAACCCGTGGTTTTGATTCGATGCTAATAAATATGAAGGTTCCTACAGATTTGTTCGATTTTTGCCGGTCGTTATTAGTTAATTGATTCGGGCGTGACCTTTGTCTGCATTCAACGCTTGGTGTGGCAACACGCCGTGTTCGAGTTCGCGACAAGTCAATCTTCATCCTGAGGATACCTCGTTGAGAGGTGAAACACGTGTCGATTCCTATCAGGGATTTTAATAGCAACGCGGAACAGGTTACTAAATATATCCACGTCTATTGTATTTTACGATCGTTACTGTCACTCGGTATAACGTGTTTAACGATCAATAAGATCTGTCAACTTCTAACAGATTTGCTCAATTTTATCGATCGTTAGATTAAGATTGAGACAGACGTAGACATCACTTTGTTGATTTATCGATCGGCAAAAAGGATCCACAGTGGCGATCGACAAAAAATACGATGTCACACGTGTTGATCGTCAAAAATCGATCAAATCTGTAGGCACTATAATATGACACAGCCTACAAAACGGACGTCAATATTGCTTATTGAATTATTTCTAAAGTTCCAGTAATAATAATATTGTGCCACAATTTTTTTTTTTTTTTTCATTACACTTGTACCAACTTTAACTGTAAGTCGTCAGACGTGCATAAAATCATGATTTTCATCGCTGCGCTACTTGGGACCACGTTTGGTACAGACGCCAGCACATCAAGCTACCCGAAACTGTAAAATTTTCCCAATCAACTTTGAACCTTATTGTTCAGTCATAAAGTTGAAAATTGTTTAAATAAATTTAAAAGTTTGTAGTAGCTTGATGTGCTGGCGTCTGTACGAACTTGGTGAATTGCAAATTGACAACTCTATCGATTTTATAGGACAAACATTGTCCCTTTCTTGAATGTAGGTATTTGAACTTTATGACTGCCAGAATAAGTATTAAAGTGAAGGGTTAAAGATACACCAACTTGCAGGATGAGTAATAAAGTGAAGGGTTAATATGCATACTAAATTAATTTAGATACACCCTTGTGACTTTGTCGTATATTTTTGATCCTACAAATAATATTCTGCATTTGAAAGTTTGTGTGTTTGATACTCAATTACGCAAAAATGGCTGAACGGATTGGAAAGAAATTTGGCACAGAGATAGTTTATAAACTGGATCAATACATAGGATACTTTTTATCTCAGTAGTATGTTCCCGTAGGATAATTTCTGACCTCCACGCGGACGAAGCCGTGGGCAAAAGCTAGTAAGTAAAAATATTGCTGCATAAAAACAATAATCCACTACCTCGTTGGTCTAGTGGTCACAAGCGCTACTGCTGAGCATGAGGTCCTTAGTTCGATTCCCGGGTCGGGCAGTGTTATTGGGTTTTTCTATCTGAAATTTCTCAGTAGCAGCCCAGAGTCTAGATTTGTGCCCGATTGATGGCAATAGGCTCGCCCCCTATTACATGGGACTTAAACATAACTGGCGAAATGTGGGTGTACCTGCTACAGGGACACCTCTGCGCAACCCTTCGGGGAAACAAGGCGTGATGTTATGTTATATAAAAACAATAATGAAATTAAACAGAGACAATATAAGGGCTGTTACATGTAATGTGCAATAAAGGATTAGAGCTGAGTACATTATGTCTTTAGAAATAAGACAGACCAAGGAAACTGGCTCTTGTACAATACAAATTCTGATAACGTCACGCAACAGCTTACGAACTAGCTATCAATATCAATACAAGCTTCATCGCTCCCAAACGCACGTGTATACGACTTTTTAACTGACTTTAAGAAAGTACGGGGTTAAATGTTCGTCAGAACGTTTTTAAGCTATTACATAGCTTTTATCGCGGGCTTTGAGCGCGGCGACCGAATCAAGAAATTCCGTAACGAAAACAAAACCTAACACCCCCACTCCGCCTACCATGTAATGACGGATGATGACATAAAACGTAACGTAATTTTTGTTTTATGTCATCATCCGTCATCATCCCAAATGTAGCGTTGACAAATAGGAAGTATGGAGGTTACAAATACCATGCAATAGCTTTACCGCGGCAGTGCCCGAGTGCCACACGTTTTTTTTTTAAATGTTTTATTTTTATTTTATTTATTAAGGTACTTAGGGTTAACAAAACTTTTAGTAACTATGTTGCAGTCCACTGCATTATCTGCAAGTAAAACATATTTAAAGATGAGTGGTTGCCACTAGACGAGCATTACCAAAATCAACAAATATTTTGAAATGAATAAATAAGTTACATTACCAAATCAGATAAGAAACAATTTCATTTACTTAAATTATGCAATAAATAAATAATAATAATAAGATTCAATAAAGATAAATATGTTTTTAAATTTATTTTTCGAGCATGCAAATTTATCAATATCAATGAAATTTGAATTAATAATATTCATATATGTAGTCGTCAATTATTGTAGACCGATTTTTTTAATTATTTTTTCATTTGATCGAGGAAGCTTATTTATAAACAACGTTTAAAGCAGGCAAAGATTCGGAAAAAACTACGAATATATTTGTAGTTTCTATTGTACTATACATATATATTTTATAGTTACTCGATTTTACCGCTTTAACAATATTTTTAAAACAATAAAAGCTTTAATAATTATTTAAAATGATTAATTAGCGAGTTTCACATGGTGTTTTATGTAACTTTCAGTTGTCAGAGTCACGTTTTCCGTGTGAGTTATGGCACTCAACGGAAAAAACTCTACAAATAAAAGAGGATTTTATTCAGCGGAAATTTTGCCTAACGCTTTAACTGGGTTTAAATTTCATATTCACCAAAAAAACCTGTGGAGAGCCGGGTGTTGTGTTGAAATCAGAGAAAAGCCTTTGGTAACTAGTAGAGTAGCCTCTGTTAAGCAGTGGACTGCCATAGGCTGAGTTGATTAACAAATGCCTTTTCCTGAATTTGAGCTTCCCAATGACGGAGAAAGGAGAATGAAACAAGGCGAGCCCAAAAAAAAGTTGGATGAGATATTTTGATTATTCATCATAATCAGCCACTTGTTCCCACTGCTGGGACACAGGCCTCCTCTCTTCGAGAGGGAGTGGGCTGTAATGTACCACGCAGGCCCAGTGTGGGTTGTTAGATGCCACATGTGTTCGAATTTTGTTTCTAAGTCATGCCGGTTTCCTCACGATGTTTTCCTTCACCGTTTTGAGAGCAGTGGTGATGAAATTATTTACACAAAGTAAAGCACCTGCTTGGGTTCGAACCTACGACCTACAACTCGTAAAGGCTTGTGCAGACCAGCGCGATATCGCGGGTGCGACACTGGTAGCGCTGCCTGTCGCGCCCGCGATATCGCGCTGGTCTGCACAAGCCTTAAGTCGGGGCCGTTACCACTGGGCTACCACTGCTCTTTTGTTTATTATCTACACAATATTTTTACTTTTCTTTTAAGACCAGGCACTCTAAGGACAATTTCTACGTAAGCTCCGCCCCCATGCACCCCGCCACTCCACTATGTGCTAACCGCTAACACATCAGTAATAAAGTTAAATATCGCGTGCGCTCTTTGATCGTGTTCAAGCACGAAACTAAATGGAGAAAATCTCAATCCTTATTTCGTTTATAACTCAAGTAATAATTGATCTAGAGAAAAAATCTTGTGGCTGGATAGTAAATTATATTTTCTTACTGTCAATAATTATTTTAGACTTAAAAACTAAAAAAAAATCTTTAAAAAAGACATGATTTTCGAATTTAAATGTATCGAGCGAAAATGTTCCAATAACGTAACTGTCTTATTTTGAGGAAAGAAAAAGATCCAATAAATCACGTACCTAATAAAGTTCCATTTTGATTGTATGTATGACTTTTTCAAAATTTTAATGCAAATTAACATTCAATTTAGGGAGCCTCCTCTTAACATTAATTTAATTCATCAATTGATAATGAGAGCCCGATAAACAGTTTCCTCAAAGTATTTATTTCAAAGAAAACAATTTGGATACTTAATAATGACAGAGTTGTTTAAATTGAGCTCTCACAAATACCTTTGGGCCATTAGAGGTTGTTTTGAGACGGCTTTTATTTCTATTAGCAGGAATTCAATTAATAGCGGTTTCTTTTCCGTAAAAGAGTTAGTTGTTTCTTGTTTTTTAGGGTTCCGTACTTGAAGGGTGCCAAATGGAACCCTATTATTAAGCCTCTGCTTTTTGTCCGCCTATTTGTCAACGGGCTGTATCTCATGAAACATAACAGTCAGACATTTGAAATTTTCATACTACAGCTATAGCCATTATCCAATAAGCAGAAAAAAAAAAAGGAATCACTGAACCTGACTTGATTTCTGTACATCTTTTTTTGGGGTGACCACTGAAAATCAGCGCTGTGCTGTGGGTCCCCATAGCACTGCATCATGCTGAGTGGAAGCCTTCTTGTCACAGTCATGTCGTGCAGCTGCCGACTAATTTCTGTTCTATGCTCGTGATTTGTTATGTACTTTGTGTTGTTCTCTGATTACTCTTGTCTTTCATGTATGCACGTGTTTCTGTGACAAATAAACCTATTTTTCTTTCTTTCTTTTCTTTTATAAATCCCCATACAAGAAACGTGTTTTTTTCGGCGTTGTTTGCTCGATCTTTACTAAAGTAATTTATTTTTAATATTTAGTATTAAATATTGTACGGTGGTACGGAACCCTTTGTGTGCGAGTCCAACTCGCACTGAGCCGCTTTTTTGTTACTGGCAAATATATCGGTGATAAGTTCCATCACCATCACAAAAAGGTGAACAAAATAATTAACAATACATGTATGATAACATCTCATACTCTGCGACCAGCGCTCGGTGTGGCAACACGCCGTATTCGGGTTCGCGACAAGTCAATCGGCATCCCGAGGATGGCGTCATGGAGAGTGCGATTGTCGCAACCCTGCGCTGGGCACGCCACAATTGCGGCGATAAGACCCCTCTTTGAGGAGTGGCTTGAGAGACGCCACGGCGTTCTCACCTTCCGCCTGACGCAGGTCCTCACCGGACACGGCTGCTTCGGGAGGTTCCTGTTCAGGATAAGGCGGGAGGAAACACCCGGGTGTCACCATTGTGTGGATCGGCCTGAGGACACGGTGGAGCATACGGTGGAGGTCTGCCCGGCTTGGGCGGAGCAACGCCATGTCCTCGTGGAGGCGATCGGCGGCGGTGATCTCTCGCGTTCGGCCCTGGTTCAGGCCATGGTACGGAGCGAGAGGAAATGGCAGGTCGTCACCTCCTTCTGCGAAGCGGTAATGCTCGCGAAGGAGGGAATCGCGAACCGATTTCCGGCCACCGTAGGCGCGGGCTTGCGGACGGTGAGCAATGGGTAGCTCGCCGTCCGATAAGGACCAAGCCCGGGTCGACGGCGCGTTGTGTTCCACGCGCGCCTCAAAGAGATGTCAGTAGAATGGACGGGGTCCGCTAGGGCCAATGTCTGCCGGGGGTTCGAAAAAAAAATGAGAGGTGAAACACGTGTCGATTTCTTATAGGATTTTTTATGGCTCCAAATCATCGCGTAGTAATAAGCAATAGGTAAGTACAAAATTCCCTTTTATATTTATTTTTCCAACTTAATAATCCAACGTAACAATTCTTTCAACTTTTGGTCCCGACTTTTACTTTTCCTTTTAACAAAGTTTCAAAACTTACGCCTCAGTTGTTACTTAGTACTCCAACAATATTGTCGAGCTTTCTCGGAAGTGAAATGGCCGTGGTTAGGTTACCGAATTCAATTTTGAGTAGGTACGAGTTTAGGTTGCTTTCGGTCTTAGCTATTTTTTTTTCTGCCTCATTCGTCTAGTGGTCTCAAGCTCTACTGCTGAACATCCTGGGTAAGATTCGCAAGTCGGACAAGTGTTATTGGATTTTTGTATCTAGAATTTCTTAGCAGCAGCCCTGTTGATGGTGTAACGGTTACACCGCCACATACAAACTACTACGCATCATAGACATGACGTCACACAAATCCTGCATCGCGCAATTAGAGTTTGCCGAGCGATCGACATAGATACAATATTTCAACTTCAAACCGATGGGCAGTTGCCCGCCAGACACAACACCCGTCTGGTCAGAGGATCCTCCCTTTTCTATGGTGTATGAGTGAACTTTACACCCTGTTCCTCATGCCACTAAATTTGTGACCCCGACGTGATAGCGCCTTCAAGACTGAAGACTCCAAGACGCCAGGCAGTCCAGAACACCGGTGTAACCGCTACAATGGCAATAGGTTCGTCCCCTATTCCTTGGGACTTAAACATAACTGACGAAATGCGGATGTTACACCTTAGCCGTACCTTTCGTGGATTGCAGGGGTTATTTTATGTTGTATTAAGCTATTTCTTATAACTACCAACAAAGTAGTTATTAGAAACGTAAATATCAAGTCGTTTCATGTGGTTTTATGGTCTAGAAATGTAACATGATTTATATTTACTTAGTCTTTGTCACTTCGTGCATCGATTGCACAAAATTCATTAATAGACTTTTTACGTCATACGTTTTACTTTCTTATCTCTCAGTCTGTGTACTCAGCTCTTATCACTTTATGACTTAGGGTAACATTGGGTACCTAGGTTGCGGTTTTGTCCGAAAGGGTTACCGCGGCCCCCGGCAACATGGCAACTAAAGGAACACAGATGGGTTTTAGTCAGTAAGAGTCTGACACGCCCTCTCGCTCTGCCCAGAACGGGAAAAGTTGTTTGACAATTTCCCAACCAAAAAAAAGGTATCGTGATAGTGGCCTCTATTTTAAATCTAATGTCACCACCAAAAAAAATAACCAACCAACCAACCACCAATGACTAACCACCAACTTTAACATCCATATGCAATCCAGTACAATTATTTAATTAATAATAATATGATGTTAAGCCGTTGGTCCCGGCTGTCATTCGTGGATCTTTGACAGTCGTTACGGGTCGTCAGAAGCCCGAAAGTCTGACAACCAGTCTTCCAAGGGGTATCGTATTACCCAGTTACTGGGTTGTGGAGGTCAGATAGGCAGTCGCTCCATATAAAATACCGGTATTCAGCTGTATCCGGTTAGACTGGAAGCTGACCCCAACATAGTTGGGAAAAAGCTAGGCAGATAGATGATGTTAAGAATTATTTATTAGTAACTAGCGATCCCACCGGCTTCACACGGGTGCAATTTACATGTTCACAACACGTTGTGCACAAGTTCTGAGCAGTAACCTAACAAAAAGCATGAATTCGAGACACAATTTTTTGTATTAATATAGCCTATAGTGGTTCCGAAGATTACCCTCCACATGTACATAAACTCACAGTATAGAAGCATAGATTAAGTATGGATCAGTCATATTAACCCTTAGCAAGTCGCGCGTCCCCCCGCGGAACTTAAGAAAAAATGCTACTATCTATTTTTACAAGTAAAACAGCTCCCAAGGAACCCGGGAAGGTATAATACATGCCGTGTTAATGGCTCTTTATTGACGAATTCTCCGTTTTTCCGAAGGCCTACCCAAAAATCAAAAGCACTTGAGATTAGATTGACATAATAAGTGTTTTAGGTAAACTTTGGCTGGCGTTCAAAAGGTTAATAATAATATAAAAGCTTGTAATAAATTCAACTTGCATTAGCTAATCCTACTTTAATAAGCACTTAACATAAAATGAAACACGTTTGCAACGTACATAATATTCTTGTGACCGCAGCATGAAACATTGGCACCATGACCATTCAATTTCCAACGCGCCAACAAATGAAAATGACATCGTTTCGTCGAATAAACATAACAAAATCATCTACCGTCGCATTCACACTTTCATCAATCCTATATAGACTTTAAAACTTTACACATAAGGCCTTAATTCCAATGAGGGAAATTCATTTATCAGTTTACAAAACGCAAAGTTAAGTTTGCTCTATGTGGATGGTAATTTGTTTTGCCACATTTCAAGTATACTTGAATTAAGTGGTTGCCGTAAGTAGAAATCTATTCTTGTTTGCGGTAAATACGTTTAAGACATTAGTACTTACATATTTTAGAGGTGACATGGAAACATATGTCAATTAGTAGTTATTTACTACTTACTATTCTTAGCTCAGTTCTACTGCTAACTTTGAACTAAAAGTTACAGAAATATTTCATTTGTGCCTTAATTTCAAAACAGTTTTGAGACAGCCCAGTAAACATTTTTGTCATATAATCAAACATTTATATGACCTTGAGTCTTATTAAAGTTATTTTACAGTAATTTTTTTAACTCTTTGTCATGTACCAGTGCATTATGTGTCCGAATAGTCATATACATTTTTTGTCGTAAAATAATGTCATATAGACGTTATTTCGATATTTTTTTACTATCGTTATATAATAGCGTCTGCGACGACATCTATAAAACTTACTTATACAACTTTTCGTCGTGTAAACGTTTTCGTAGTATAAACGTCATAATACTGTCAATTTTGTCATATTATTACCTTTTAAACATCTGCTAAACGGATAGTAATTGTTTACACGTAGTATTTGTACCATTATATATGTCGGCGCGAGACGATGGTGTCAACTCACACCTCGTCCAGTTCTTATCAGCGTGAGACGAAGGTGTCGTTCACACCTCGTCTAACTCTCAAGACCATGGTGGTCTTTGTTAGCGCTTAGAGCTTATTGATAATAAATAATTAATAATTGTTTCCGATATGAAAGGCGACGACGTAAATCTGATTGCGTCGAACGTGGCCGGGGGTCGGCTTGCATTTTCTCGTGAGAACGTTTTAAGACGATAAGAGTTTAGCATCAGAGTAGCCTGGATGAGGCAGTCAGTTCCATTGAGACCGCGAGATCGACTGTGCGCGACCCGCGGACTCGTTACGCCCTTCTGATTCATTTAAGAAAAGCGTTGATTATAAGTTACTTGTAGCCTTTTCTAGTTAGACTGATTACTTCACGCGTTTCCTTTGCCCACAAAGTAGACAGACAGTTAAATAATGAACAATTCAATTGATAACTACCCTTCTGACGATGATTGTGAGCTCGGCGCTCCGACATCAGAAGTGGGATACGAAATGATACGATACGAGCGGGTTGAGAATTCTTCTAATAGTGATTAAAGTGCGAATAGACAATGGCAAGAACTGTTTAAAAAAAACAGAGCCGTAACATGTGGTTGCGTTGATCCCTATTAGTGGGTCAAACAACTGGCCCGAGCCACTGGCTCATTCTACTTGGGTTCGATTCCCATCAGACAGACTTGTACAATGCGCAATTATGTCTGAAAAAGACGTGAAACAGAGTGAGTGAGTGAGTACGAGTAAAGGTGTTACATCCGGTGAGTCGTTACCATTTTATAAGCTTTACATGAATGAGTTTCTCTAGTAAAACATTTATTTCATGGTTTCGAGAAGTCATGCTAAGTACTTGACTTTGTTGTTTATATGATGTTTTATTGCGATGTGACTGTTGTTCGGTTTTATCGAATTAATTGATGTCGTTTGAGGGAGGCAGAAACGACAGGGATTCACATAGAATGATTCACTTTTATGTTTTTGCAGTTCAATATGGTTGAATTATCAAAATCGAAAGACGGATAATACGGAGCCGGTAAATGTAAACAGAAACGTACTTGGACAGGAATTTAGAATCTCTTAACTGAAAGAATCACTCGGTTATTACTGTAGTAACGCGCCTATTTGGATACTAAATTCACGGTTGCTGTGACTTACAAGTTTTGGCAAAGAGTGGTCGTTGAGACGTGGTCGCGACACATACTGACCTAGGAACTACTCAATGTTTCCTTTTAAGTTCAGAGTATTAATTAGTACAGTAGTGTTAGTAATTGACTCTGTAACAATAAACTGTGTAGAAGTTAAAGGATTTATTTCTCTCGTTTACCCGTATCCCAATTCTGCGCCCACGACTGTAAATCTGACACTATGTATGTCATTAAGAGTATGTCTGTAACGATCCTATGTACCTGGATTCGACAGTTAATTGTGTAACCAAAGCAAGTCCACTGGAATTATTAATTGGAAAAAGTAGCCAGACATCTCACAGTATAGTCCTAGGTGACCAGACCAAATTGAAGTAAACATTATCGAAATCGGAGAATGTGAAGTAACCTTGATCAATAAAAACGCTATAGGTACAAGACAAACATAGATTTGATAAAACTAAAATAAAATCTTAAAAGATTTGTTGTTGGTGATTTTGTCATAATAGAAAATCATGACAGAAATCAAACTAAAGTAGATCCAAAGTTTTGAGGTCCATTTAAAGTTATCGACCTATTGGAAAAATTTTTGGACAGTAATAGAACTTACATGTACGCTCACGAATGTTTACGAGCGATCCCGGAATGTTACGTCCCCACAGAATTTAAGATTAGTTCAGATGAGGATGATAACGAGGAACAGTCAGGTTTAGCCATTGTTGGCGCAAGTGGAATAAATGATGATTATGAGTAACGTGAATTGTTTTGTTCACGACCTATTCCTATTTTCCGATCGTAGGTCATATTCCTAACCCAGTTTAGCTGGTCGGAGACTGGGCGGCGGTAATGGGTTGAGGGTGCGTGAATGTGATGGTGTGCTCCGTAGTGAGCTTGGCTTTGTGCAGGTGTATTCTGTTGGTGCTATGACTTATGGATTGTGTTCCTAGTCATTGTCACTGTGGTGTTGTCGTGACTTATGGTAGCGTTGAACGCTTATGAAAGTCATGATGGTGTTGTTTGAAAAATTCATCACGTTGCATTACTACTGTTTGAACTTTAATTTGGAATTTATAAAATTACTGTTCTTTGTTATGTGTGTAACAGTGACTGTTCTTTGTTGAGTTTGGTTCATCATAAGTTATGCTTTGAACTGTAGAGACGTGACTTTCTGTGTGTGAGATAGTTGGTAGGATAGCCGAACGGTTCCTACATGAAAAGTTGAAAAATTCTGCAGCACACGAGGACGTGTGAGAGTCAGGATCGCCGTGTCGGCGCGAGACGATGGTGTCAACTCACACCTCGTCCAGTTCTTATCAGCGTGAGACGAAGGTGTCGTTCACACCTCGTCTAACTCTCAAGACCATGGTGGTCTTTGTTAGCGCTTAGAGCTTATTGATAATAAATAATTAATAATTGTTTCCGATATGAAAGGCGACGACGTAAATCTGATTGCGTCGAACGTGGCCGGGGGTCGGCTTGCATTTTCTCGTGAGAACGTTTTAAGACGATAAGAGTTTAGCATCAGAGTAGCCTGGATGAGGCAGTCAGTTCCATTGAGACCGCGAGATCGACTGTGCGCGACCCGCGGACTCGTTACGCCCTTCTGATTCATTTAAGAAAAGCGTTGATTATAAGTTACTTGTAGCCTTTTCTAGTTAGACTGATTACTTCACGCGTTTCCTTTGCCCACAAAGTAGACAGACAGTTAAATAATGAACAATTCAATTGATAACTACCCTTCTGACGATGATTGTGAGCTCGGCGCTCCGACATATATAAGTCGAATAAGTATTATGAGTGCAACCTGTATACATCCTAAAGTATCACAAACATGATATACGACCGCTATTTAATTTATACTCATATTAAAGGTTTATAATAACCTTGTATACAACTTCCACCATTTTGAAATCAAATTTATCATATTTATTTACTGTTTAGTACAACATGGATCTAATTGTAGATTATTATTTGTAGATTATCTACGCATAATTGTAGATCATTGTAGGATTGTGGGTGGATTTTTGGTTTACCTAAAACAAAAGTATTATATATATAAAATATAAACTCTTTGAACTAAGTTAGCAAAGCGTTTATTATTTTATTATTGATCCCTAAATCCTACCCCCATGGGAAGAAGGCGTGAGTTTATGTATGTATGTATGTATGATCCCTAAATCAACTGTCATGGCGTACACATTTACAATGAACACGCAGTTTATAGGTCGGGAAGTTATATAGTTGTCATATGACGCAGTCACTTAATAAATTATTAATAAAAATATGTGAAAACATTAAAATTTTAAAAGCGCTAAAAAATTTTGTTCCGAACTTATTTCACATTAATCAGTAAACTTGATTGCACAATGGTTTATAACTGATGAAATGGTTTTATCACGTCAAATAATAAAGAAAAAAAATGCAACATTAACTCAGCTGTCAAAAACACCACCAAATTATAACGTAATAATCTGTTATAATTCGTTCAAGATAAGCATCATCTTTAAATAACAATAACACAACGATTACATTATATAAAAGTAATATTGTGTGGCATCACTCGACACGAAGTCGAATACACGCCGCGACAGTTATCATTACATGACTTATAGTCAAATCGTCGACGTGTATATGACTACTAAGCGACTAAGTAGGTATTTATATGACTGTTACACGAAACTCTTAGCGCTTTTAGTTGAATAAAATGGGCCCTAATGCCGTTGAGTAAACGTCCTTATGGCATTTATACGATTATACTAAATAACATTAAGTTACCACCGAAACGTCTACACAACGTCGTAAATGTTTGCTGGGAGGTCGAAGACCAGTATTACCTATTGCATTTCCATCAAGCAGTACCTCTTCTTCTTTTCGTATGGTTAGTGATTAACCTGGTGTCAGAGTTTTAAAGCCGCCCATGGGCCTCTAACTTGGCTTCACATGCCGTCGAGAAATAGCTCTCAGGCTTGCCAGGTTCCTCAGGATGTTTTCCTTCACCGTTTTTGAAGCAAGTGATAACTATACCACAGTGTCTCAAGACGAAAGTCTTTGACCAGTGCGTGTTGCCAGTGATGACCTATGGTACTAAAACGTGGTCGCTCACAATGGGCCTTATCAGAAGGCTAAAAGTCACCCAAAGGGAAATGGAGAAGGCTATGCTTGGAGTTTCCCTACGTGGTCGTATCAGAAATGAGGAGATCCGCAGGAGAACCAAGGTAACCGACATAGCCCGAAGAATTGCCATACTTAAGTGGCAATGGGCAGGGCACATTGCTCGCAGAACGGATGGCCGATGGGGCCGAAAGGTTCTGGAGTGGTGACCGTGTACCGGAAGACGTAGCGTTGGAAGGCCTCCCACAAGATAGACCGATGACCTTGTGAAGGCCGCAGGAATCCGCTGGATGCGGAAAGCACAAAATCAGTTGAAGTGGAGGTGCTTGGGGGCCTATGTTCAGCAGTGGACGTCTTTCGGCTGAAATGATGATGATGATGATGAAAAAAATAAATATATAATACGCACCATGAATCTGAAAAGTCAGAGGTGCGTGCCTTCGGTTCGACATCGAGACCTATGAATAGCAGTTTGACGGTCACACCACTAGGCTATCACTGCTATCAAGGATTGCTTGCTTATCTGCCTTAAATATCCTTATCAGAAACACCATTTATGTTATAATACCTTGGAGAAATAATAACAAATCCGACGTTATTACAAATGCATCGAGTTTTATCGATACAAATAAACGATTGGAGTCGAGTCGGCTCACGATTTCCACTCGGCACCGGCAGTATTTTAACGAGATTAACAATGAAGTGACTTTTTAACTTGCATTCGGATAAAATTGAGAATGGTCTATGAATCGAATGAGTTTCGTTTCATCTTTTTTAATGGGACGCATATTAATTGGTTAATTATCTGATTTATGAATTCCCGTGTGATCCACATTGTCCATTAAAATATCAACATACAAAACTCATGTATCAATAGGCCACATTCACACGGCGTTGATTAGATCGATACAGATTGTGCAATCCACGAAGACGCGCCCCACTCCGCGATTACTGTACTGTAAGCTATACTTTAGTACGGAGCGGAGCGGAGTGGGACGCGTCTTCATGAATTGCACTATCTATATTTGACTGTAATATTTTAGTATCACATGTCATGGCAGTTTCATACTGCATTTATTTTTAGCCGTATGAAAAGTGGGATGTTGACGTGTGATCCTAACATTTTATCGTAAAATGTCGTACATTACAGCGTTGTGTCAACGTGTTCAAATAAAGGCGCTGTCCCACCGCGCTGCACGCCGTGCACGTGTGGTACATTTTAGCTACGTGGGTTCGTTAGTTTGACAACGTGGGTCTGTGTTTCCCACGAATACTAACCCACGACTATGTGCAACTGTTCGCTTCCGTGAACTGCGTGCGTAGCGTTGACTCCGTTGAGAGCGTTGAGCTGCGAGGGCGCCATATTCAAGCAAGGCACGCGTGTAGTAATGACGTCAATTCGTACGTAGCGTGTCCGTGGAGTGCAGTGGACGTTATCACACACATTTTCTTCTCCGTACGCAACGGTGGGGCTCTGCCTTAATGTTCTTTTGTCCGTACCGTACATCCGTTTTATATCAGCGTCACGATCCAAAAACTTTGGACGTAGTATCGTATTGCCTTTGAACTTGGTGAATAACCGATTCTCGATGGATCGGAGCGTACCTACCTGTATCCGCATCGAGACGCCGTACCACCGTACTGTACCGAACAGGCGTCCACACTAACGTTCTTGGATCGCGACGCTGATACGAAATGGAGATACGGTATTGACAAAAGAACATATCGGGACGCAGCTTAAGGCCATTCTCACACGGGGTGACGGCAACTCAGACTAAACAGTACCCTAATTGCGTAATACAACACAATCACAATCCATTTCGATTTGAAACAGATTGCTAATCCATTGCTTCATAAGTTGGAAAAAAAAATCTGCTCAACAACGTAAATAACGCAAAAAAATGTTGTTGAACTGTCAAAATGAAACAAATTTAGCAAATTTGTTAACGAAAATAAGTTAAGCAATTAGGGTACAGGTCAGCAACGGGCGTCGCCAACTGCAATCCAACCGGTACTCTCACTTGGCGCAATCAAGTTGTATCAATTTCAATATCATGTTTTTGTTACACACGATAACGCACCAATTTGATGAAAAGTTGCGTTGGCATCGACCGATCGACCTGCACTGTCAGTTGCGCGTGACTGGTTGCGTCGCCGTTGAAAACTACTTTTCGACAAGTTGCGTCGTGTGAGAATCATCATAGAAATATATGTGCTGATGCGATTGATTGCGTCGGCGTTGAAAACTGGCTTTATTTTGGTCAACTCCTGTGAGAATGGCCTAAGAAGGTGGTGAACGATCACACAATAACGGCTGTCCTAATCCGTTTTTGACACCTTAATGTCAAATACTAGTGAAAATGACAGATTATCATGACAGCCGCTTTAATATGATGACACCGCTTTTCTAAAAAATCAAAGCATTACAGAGAAAGATCTCTCTGATACGACGAAGCTAACATAAAAAAAAGCCAATTAGTATTCAAACCAACAATAAATTGGACGTAGAAACCGATCATAATTATGCGATCTACCAGGACCTCATAATGCAGTAGAGCATGATAAGAGTCATGCAATACCCAAAATTATTGATGCCAGAGATAAGTAGCGAGGTCAATTGGTAAAAACTCAGCATCCGTCTACCCATTTCATTTATGGGTGGTTTCACTGGAATTGGGTCAGGGACGAACCTGTCATCAATTGCGGAACACCTAAATATGCATAAGTTATCGAGTTGAAAGGTTGAGATAAAAATTAAGAGGAATGTGTAATGAGGAAAGTTAATAATGCAATAAGTTTTTTGTCAAAATTTTGCTTTTGTAAGGCCAGTACCCTAATTGCGTAATACAACACAATCACAATCTGTTTCGATTTGTAACAGATTGCTAATCCATTGCTTCATAAGTTGGAAAAAAAATCTGCTCAAAAACGTAAATAACGCAATGAATGTCGTTGAACTGTCAATATGAAACAAATTAGGTTTACGAAAATAAGTTATGCAATTAGGGTATAGATCTGCACGGGTGATTTTTAAATGCAGTGGATTTTGAACTCTCGGTATTGAGTTTTTTAATATATTTTTAATTGGATTTTTAACTGTCTGCGCTAAGCAGTGCGTTGAAAATCTATTACGCTAAACAAAATAGCTACGATAAAAAATCTCTCGTTGGTACGAGGGCTAACTCGATTGAAACCTATCCTTTTGCACGATTGTTTCCCTGTTTTAATCAAGACAGCAATATGTTCTTCTTGCATTATCTTCTGTTATCGAAATGGGAATAAAAAATCATAACATATTCTATTCTCCAAAGAAATATGAAAAAAAAAATGAATCGATTTTTTTTTAAATGAATGAAAAATAATGAAAAAAAAAGCAGTGGCACTCCGGGAGTACCGACAGAAGTGAAAACTTGAACAAGATCACCTTGGTGGAAGAAAATTACTTGTATAGTACATTGGTCCGTAACCTTATCTAAATAAAGAGCACAATCGCGTGTACAAAAAAAAAAAAAATCGTGTGGCACTCGGGGACTGCCGCGGTAAAGCTATTGCATAGCATTTGTAACCTCCATACTTCCTATTTGTCAACGCTACACTTGGAATAAGTTCCCATGACAACGTGATGTTGTCATGGGAACGTAATTTTTGTTTTATGTCATCATGCGTCATTACATGGTAGGCGGAGTGGGGGGTGTTAGATTTTTTTCGTTACGGAATTTCTTGATTCGGTCGCCGCGCTCAAAGCCCGCGATAAAAGCTATGCAATAGCTTAAAATACTTCCAAAACCTTTAAAGTAAAAACACTTGCATAGAACATTGATCCGTAACAAAATATTAATAAAGAGCACAATTGCGTTTACAAAAATTAGGTGTCGGTAACAGTGTCGTGAGTTCAATTATTTTTTCCCATCTCAAAAATGGCCAACGCGCCTAAAGAAGTTTTCACTTACAAAATTAATTAATGAGATCAAAATGGTTCTCCAAAATTTTTAATATTTTACAAGCCAGAATATATTTAACTTCTGATTGCTCCTTTAACTTATAGGCATCCAGTATACCTAAAACCAACCTTATTTCTTCTTTTTTTTTATATTACTAAAGATTAGATACCTAGCTATTTCATCTCAAGTCGCGAGCTTTGCGGCCGCACAACTAATCCGCTTACAATCTCAGAGACCCGACCTTAAGCTCAATATTATGCTCGGACTAAGCTTGCCGACATTAGGCTGTACTTAAACTATGTCAGTTATTTTTTAATGACTAGATTATCTTACTAAACTTGATCTTAGGTTTAAATAATTTATAGTAAGTTTAACATACAAAAAGTTTACACAAAGTAATAATTAAAGTCAAGTAAATTAATTGTTAATTTTTTTACGTACAACTTAAATTGTCCGTATATTCAAATCACAACCGTCGTTCTTTGACAGTTGTTTAAATTTGCTATAACACGGCAAATTTATGTAGCGTGTCAATTTTCTAAGCAATTTGTTCGAATTTAAAATATCAAAAGTAATTTTTTTTACTACTTGTCTATTGTATAGCACACACTATGAACTTTATGGTAGGTATTCAAGATGTTCATTCGTTTTATGGAAAGTCATTCAAGCGTTTTATTATATAATTAATGTCCCAGGCCCTCATACCGCCAGGCCGTCACCTCCTTCTGCGAAACAGTAATGCTCGCAAAGGAGGAGGCGGAATGCGTGAGGGAGAGGCAAATTTCGCGCCCTCACGCCCCTAACCGCCGCAGGAAACGCCCTGGACGTCGGGAATCGCAGGCCGATTCCCGGCCACCGTAGGCGCGGGCTTGCGGATGGTGAGCAATGGGTAGCTCGCCGTAGGACCAGGCCCGGGTCGACAGCACGTTGTGTTCCACGCGCGCCTCAAAGAGATGTCAGCAGAACTGATGGAGTCCGCTAGGGCCGATGCCTGCCGGGGTTGCGAGGAAGTCCAAAAGGGTTAACGTGATCCCTGGCAATATACGCAACTGAAGGAACACGGGTGGGGTTTAGTCAGAAAGAGTCTGACACGCCCTCCCGCTCCGCCCAGAGCGGAAGAAGTTATTTGATCATTTTCCACCCAAAAAAAAGGCCTTCGTACAATTTGTATATTCTCTTTTCGAATTATTTTTAGTAATAATGGTTATTCCCCAAAGAAAGCTAGCTGAAATAGTCCACCAAAATTAAAAATATTCCACAAAGCTCGAAAATGTTTGACGTTTGATTGCATCTTTATTTTATAACCATCCATTATACTTAAAACTAGCCTCATTTTATTCCATTGAATTCTTAAAATTACAGAAGATTTAGTAAGAAAGCTTTTGTTTTAAATAGCTATTCCGACTCAAATCGCTCGTTTCAGAGCCGTACGACTAATCCGCTTACAATCTCAGAAACCCGACCTTAAGCTCAAAATTATGCTTGGTTGAAGCTTGCCGACACTAGATTGTACTTAAATTATTTTATTTTTCAATGAGAAGATTACCTTTCTGAACTTGATCTTAAGTTTAACGATAACGTTTATGAAGTTCATATTTGCGCATGGTAAAGTGCTGCAAACAAAGTGTAAAGCTTTTGACTAAGTAAAGTACGGTAAATTAATTGTTCACCAAATTGACTACACACTTACATTGTCCGTATAATCAGATCACAATTGTATTTTTTTACAGTTGGTTATATTACGGCAAATTCAAATAAAAAGGAAATGAAATTATTTATTCTGTAAATAGCATATCGGAATCACATTTACAGGTCAAATAAAAAAAATAAGCCAGGTGAGGTCGGCGTTTCCTTTCTGACTACTCTGAGAAGAAAGGTTGAAACAAACTCAGAGGTCACAGTCTCTTTTAAAGTCCAGATCATCTTTGTCAGATCATGTGAAGATCATGTAGATTATTGTCTGAAATTGTCTTTTGAGGAAAGGACCTCTCAGATTTGAGAGGTCCTGTCCAGTCTGTGCTAGCATTTGTCAGTAATCGCGGAGCTCAACTCAGAACCAATTTACGTAGGGTGTCAATTTAATTTACAAATAATTTCTCTGAATGTTCATAAAATTCATATTCAGCGCTACAAACGCTGCAAATACTCAGCGCTACAAACGGAGTCTTAAGATTTTAGGTTAGTACAATAAATAATGCATTAACAATTTTATACTCTGTTTAATGATTTGGAGACCAAAATATTTTCCTAAGCAAAATATGACCAACGCAAATGTGCTGTACGTCACAGTTTTCGTATTACAAAACCAACCTAAATACCCTTCAATATAATATTCAAATCAACTAAACCGTACTTAATTAATCTATTTCACGACAAAATTAATTACAAATGTCTCAACTGAATTTAAATTCAGGCATCAATTACAATAATTTTGATAAGTCAAACATTCGTGGGGCTTCGGAAATATTCGTACATATTCGGCATCAGTGATCCTGAACTCATAGTTCTCATTAATCATTGCTGATAAAGACGTACTGGATGTCGTATGGTGTAAGAGGGAAAGAGATAGCTAGAATAGTAGGGTTTCGTTGGATTTAAGAAGGAGCGAGATAGCAATAGTATGTTAGTACAGAAAATCATGATAGTGACTTAGCATTTTTTGTAGTAAGATATTCTTTTGAAGGTTTTTATTGATGGATCCTCACCCATCCTCACCGCCGAAACGTATCGTGTGTATTGGCCTTAAGACGCCAAAATGGCAAAAGAAATAGGACATAAAAACTACAAAGGAAAACACGTAGTCATCATTTACTTGTCTAATAATAAAACATTCGAAGAATGTTTTTGCATTGATTTTAATTTGTTTTTTTTTTTTTCACTAAAAGCGGCAAAAGAGTGAAAAAAATACCGCCCATGCATACGATGCGTTGCGGAGGGGCTTGTGGCTAAGTAACAACAGCTGCACGGGTCGATCGATCAGATTAAGCTACGCTTGCCGCGGTTGTTCCGTGGATAGGTGACCATCTTTACATATCAAGACCCCTCCGTGCCTCAAAAGCACGCTAAGCCGTTGGTCCCGGCTGTCATTTATAGATCTTTGACAGTCGTTATGGGTAGTTAGAAGCCCAAAAAGTCTGACAACCAGTCTTACCAAGGGGTATCGTCATAGTATAAAGGGTTCTAGTAGGCTATCTCCTGCCCAATCCGCGATATAATTGCCTACCATACTTGCCTGTCTCAGGGTTGTCACTTTTAGCTAAATTTTAATTCAGTGCCTAGAAAATGGCCGGGAAGTTCTATTTTTACTTATGTATTGTCTCTGGGTTCAGGGTTTGTGAGGTCGGTTTTACCTAAACGATGATGTTCATAGTGTTTGTATGAATGACAAAGTTATATTTGCGGTTTTTGAAAAAGTGCTATATCTCAAAAACTGCTAACTATATATACTTCAAACCAATTTTCGTTGAAAGTGTTTTTTGACATCTACAGCATATATTTTTATTAGATTTTTTACTCTCTTACTTGTTCTTCTCAATTCGTCAAATATTTGAAATTACGATTTTTTAGTTACTTTACTATACCTACAATACTGAGCTGACTAAACGTGAACAAAGCATTAGCGGCATATCAATTGACAGATCAAAAGTAGGTTCCTAATACATTTTAGTGGGAAAGTAGGCCTTGCCTACTTCGTCTGTGTGATAGATAACTAATACAACAAAAAATAAGTAGG
The DNA here is from genome assembly GCA_963680765.1 of Agrochola lychnidis. NCBI lineage: Eukaryota > Metazoa > Arthropoda > Insecta > Lepidoptera > Noctuidae > Agrochola > Agrochola lychnidis. The sequence continues at coordinate 5,224,449 of OY796868.1, read as the reverse complement.
TATCTCATCATCAAGTAAAAATTATATGCTAGAATAAGTGACTTGGTTATCTTTTCTGTTCAGTAGTAATCTGAACAGAGACAACTCTGGAATCGATGAATTATTTAGACACCCAAACGCACAGCAATAATTTCTCCTGCGATTATCACTCATTTTTCATACATTTAGCAGTGCCAAAAAGCCGCGACGCGCAAACCTTGTGCGGCGTTAGCCCCGACTGGCGCATTCTGAAACAGGCGAGATTTTGTTAAGTGTGCGTGCGGCGACGCATAGATACAAGCCGCGCACACATACAAGCCGCGCGCGGTGTGTTTCTGTGAAGATAGCTTACTACCTCTCTTTATACTATGGTATCGTGTTACCTAGTAACTAGGTTGTGGAGGTCAGATAGGCAGTCGCTCCATGTAAAATACTGGTATTCAGCTGCATCCGTTGCGGTGACGGGCGGCGCCAGAATGGTGTCACTGCGGCGTCCTACATACAAATATCCATGGTATGCCACACGGTGCGTTTCAGTGTCAACCGAGATGAGGTGGGGAGGGGTGCACGCATTGCGACGCCGGCCGGAGGGCACTGCTGTGTCTCACCATATGATTGCCAATGTGGCGAAATCTTTGTGGTGCAGCGCTGCAACGTATCGTGTGAGCAAGCTCTTAATGAGATTTATTCTTTGTTAAACACACCTTTTATAAATTAACCTTTTGACTTTCCGCCACCTCTCTAAAATTAAACCAGCATTCCTTCAATTGAGTTTAATGACTGTATTTTGGCTGAGACGTGAGATAAATGCATAAGTATCAGATATAAATTGCAACAAATTTAGTACAAAATAGTTTTATGTTTAACACCTCAACTTAGCCTGGGTGCATTATTATAATTTGTTTGTTTGTATGTAGGGGTAATATTGGCGTGTGCTAGCTGACATATGCCTAATAATTTAAATTATGTTTTGTATTGCGTAATGTAAATTATTTTGCATACTATTTTATAGAATCAATTTTATTTATTTTTCTAAGTTGAACAGACAGCTGTGCTGCTGGGGAGTTTGTTGCGCCACTTCTTCTTCCCAGCTAAAGCACTATGAAGTGGTGAAGGGTGGGCGTTTTGGGGGATTGTCTTATGTAATTTTGACGTTCGAAAAGTGCTGATTCTCAGCCTAGTTTGAATTTGAATTTATCAGTCGGATTCGAAAAATTATTTTTGCATTTGATACAATTCTTGAGGAAGGTTAGGCTCATGGACGAAGTCACAGGCAGAAGCTAGTCACGAATTAAGTGTTCTAGGCACACATGAACCATCTTCGACCACATCGTTGCTTAACATCAATCGTGATGGTGGATGGTGACACATTTCGCCGGTTATGTTTAAGTCCCATGTAATAGGGGGCGAGCCTATTGCCATCAATCGGGCACAAATCCAGACTCCGGGCTGCTACTGAAAAATTCCATATGGAAAACCCAATAACACTTTGCCCGACTTGTGAATCGAACACAGGACCTCATGCTCATTAGTAGCGTTTGTGATCACTAGACCAATGAGGCAGTTCAGTCGTGGTGGTGGTAAAAATAAAACTGTTACACTGTAGTCAACGACAAACCTTCCAATAGAAAAAAACTGTTTCACTCGAACCAGAAACACCTAAATAAAATAATAATATTTAGTATAGGTGGACTTCGCATATTCATATTATTATTTTACAATGCATGTGCTCGAAAAGAGCGTTTTCCAAGCAGCCAAACTGGGCGGAAAGTGTCACTTTTTTTTACTTGTGCTTTTTACTTTTCTGTTTTTTTATTTTTATTTTTAGCTCCATCGTCAGCCCGACGCGACGCAAAAGAGTTTTTATTATTTAAGAACAGTTTTACTAATTAGATGATGATGATGATGATGACGATGGCGATGACAATAGTTGAACTCGAAGTCGGAGTCAAGGTCAATGTCAAAGTCAAAGCCAAAGTCAAAGTCATGACGATGGCGATGGCAATGATGATGATGAAGAATATTGTTTATATTATTAAAGACTTGTGTCGACTTATAAACTCGCTCGCTTCGCTCGCTCGTGAATAAGAATGCCACTCGTCGGAAATTATCTACTTTCCGCACTTATAGCATGAATAACTATTTCTCTTCTTGTTCTCACACACTATTGGCTACACTTATTTCTCATTTCTCCTTACCTGCGTAAGGAGAAATGAGAAATAAGTGCTGCAAGAAATTTCTTAAGAAATAAGCAGTACCTTTGTACTCTAAATTATAATTATGTCGTATTTCTATGTATTTTACTATGTGTACATAAATAATAAAATAAATAAATAATAAACAGAACAAAGTTATCATAAATTAAAATACTGTTGAACTCAAAAAAGCGAGACTCATTAATCTTACCTTTATTCGCAGTGCACCTGCCAAAACGATTTGCTCTTGAATATTCAAGAGGGCCACAGTTTGGGCCTTGGGCCTGAATCAATACTACCTAAAATGTGGAGTCTTGAGGAAATATTTACTGTTCCTTTATTGGTGATTTTTTATGATTCTTCCAGCTGCTGGGAAAAAATGGAGGAATGGAGATTTATTTTTAAAGGCTTGGTTTATAAGTTTAAGTTTTGGGGACTTTTAGTACCGTACCTACATCTGCCTAGCCTTTTCCCAACTATGTTGGGGTCGGCTTCCAGTCTAACCGGATGCAGCTGAATACCAGTATTTTACATGGAGCGACTGCCTATCTGACCTCCACAACCTAGTTACTAGGTAACACGATACCCCTTGGTAGGACTGGTTGTCAGACTTTTTTGGGCTTCTAACTACCTGTAACGACTGTCAAAGATTTACAAATGAGAGCCGGGACCAACGGCTTAACATGCTTTCCGAGGCACGGAGGGGTCTTGGTATGTAAAAATGGTCACCCATCCACAGACCAACCGCGGCAAGCGTAGCTTAACCTGATTGATCGACCCGTGCAGCTGTTGTTACTTAGCCACAAGCCCCTCTAGTACCGTACCTACTTACATCTTTAATTCATTAGTTTAGTATCTTAGGCCGTTGATGTCCTAAGAGATTACCAATAGCCCAAAGCCTTATGTTAATGGACAACAATAAAATTTCGATGAAAAAGATTAATTTTAAAAAATCTATTTAGTCCGTCAGTCAGTTACTAAAAAAATATTAGACACGTATTTTTTGCTTTATCATATTAATAAAATGACTTAAATAAAACGCATAAAAGTTGTGGAGTGGGGGCCGCTACGAAATTTACATCCAAGTGACGTCATGGCACATTTTAACTCAATGTATCGCCGTAATTTAAAAATAAAATAAATGTGTCCAATTTTTTTAATCTACCTGAAGAACATAACATTTTTTTTGACGTGAAATCAACTTTAGGCGCGTTGAGCATTTTTGAGATAGGAAAAAACAATTGAACTCGCGACACCGTTACCGACAACTCATTTTTGTAAACGCGATTGTGCTCTTTATTTATATTATGTTACAGATCAATGTTTTATGCAAGTATTTTTACATTAAAGGTTTAGGAAGTATTTTTTTGTAAACGTGATTGTGCTCTTTATTTAGATAAGGTTACAGACAATTTCTATACAAGTATTTTTCTTCCACCAAGGCGATCTTGTTCAAGTATTCACTGTTTTTTTTTTTTTTTGTCGTCATCCCTATTCAGAGAAAGGTCACACATACCCTTGGTAAAGTCTGTAATCTATCTTTTCCATAAAAAGAGTGTTAATTCTTTTTAGACTTAAAACGGTCCTTAAAAATGGAAAAATCAGAAAATCGTTTTACTGAAAGCAAAGAAAGTACCTAAGTTTTTGTTTTTATTTCGGTAACACGTTTAGTTACAGCATAATGCTTTGAGAAAACAGTTTATCGTTTGTTTATAGCCTTATTTTTTATGTTTATTACAGTGTTTATTGTGAAACAGGATGAATAGCCCGTACTTATGTCAAGGGCAAAGATTTTCATAGCAGTATTTTATTTTTTAAGAATCTTTTGTAAGGTGTACTGTAAATAAAGCTCGCTTTTTCGCGATCTCTGATAGAGCCTTTTGTATCTAATACTCGTTGTAGATCTTTATCAGTTCACACTTTTTCCACGATATACAAGTAGAAACAGTGGGCGACAAAAGTCTATTAACATAATACAATATTTTATTAAAATCGAAACAGAACGAATTGCCTGTGACTGTTAGCTATTAAATGAAATGCTGAAATGCAATATCCTATCCTAACTAATATTTTTGTGTGAATTATTTCATCACCACTACTCTCAAAACGGTGAAGGAAAACATCGTGAGGGAACCGGCATGTTTTGATTTGTTTGGCAGACAAGAGGATGTTGAGCATGAAAAAGAAATTAGTCTTTAAAAAATGTTGGGGTACCTTTTTTAGGATTCTGTACCTCAAAAGGAGAGAATGGAACCCTTATAAGATCACTTCGTTGTCCGTCGGTCTTTCTGTCTGTCTGTCAAAACCCTTTATCTCAGGAACATGTAGAGTTATTAATTTGAAATTAATATCAAATACGTAATTACGTCTTTGGTCCTTTGAAGCTCTAAAAAAATAAAGCTTCTAAGTTAATGCAATAAAAAAATACGGCAATTTATACGACTCATTTTTATACTCGCAAATAAATCAAAACCAACAGGGTACTTCTTGTTGACCTAGAACCATGAAATTTGGCAAGAAGCAAGGTATTACAGCACTAGTAAAAGTCCGAAAATCGTTAATTTGTAGATTTAGCACTTTTTTTTAAAGTGAAAACTTGTTTAGGCGCGTTGAGAATTTTTGAGATGGGACTAAACGATTGATTTCGCGACACTGTAACGACACCATCTTTTGACCGTTAAAAAGACATAAACGCGTTGATTACTGCGGTACCGATTTTTTTTCAAGTTTCACTGCCGTCGGCTCTCCCCGAGAGCCATTGTTTTTTTTTTCGACTTCATACTTACATTTGCATTTGGAGAATACATGACGTATATCGATGTATGCGAGAACATGTTTTTCAACAGCAATGTTAAGTTTGTTTTGGGATTTTATCCCAACTACGGAAGCCTTCATTGTGTGTGGTCTGACACGAAGTCGACCGGCCTTTTTAATCACAAAACCTTGTAAGTTTCCACCTTTTTACCTCCTAACTTTGCCATCATTCCGCTAACGTTCGCAACCTCGCTTGACTTCCCATAACATGGACGGTCGCATCGTTAGGAGCCCTTGCTGCGATAACGTTAATTTACCCCATGAAACCCGTGTAATGAAGCGCTGTTTAGAAGTTGATGAGTGATGGAATTTTTATGAAGAATTTTACGTGGGTAAACCTTGTAAGAGGGACAATTTGTAGGGCTGTATAAGATGTAGTCATGATAAACAGTAGGATATTTTGAATCATTTGTAGGGAATTGAAGTGTAAGTACCGGTTATCAGAAAAGCATCTATTCCGGGCTAATTTGTGTATCTTTTTTTATTACTATTTTTTGTGTAAAATTGACACAAATAACTTCAAGGTCTTTTCAACATCCTTTAGATCCAAGACTTATACCCACCCTATACACTATTTTATTTTTTCTAAGGGGAAATTTTTCCCTATAATTAGAGAAAAAGGGCCTTGATAGGCAGGCAAGCGCACAATAAAGTGATCTTGTAAAGATTCCGTCTTTTTCTTTTTTTTTCCGATCTTTTCTTTTGCTCTGTGCTGTACGAAGACGGAGAATCCTTAAAACCGTTTAATAAGTAATTGATATTATAATCTTTATAAAAAGTTTAGCATTTTACAATAAAGAAATTAATTAACAATAAGACAGGTCAGAAATTATATTGAAATTTACCTACAGAAACAGTTTTTGCCAAAGTATTTCGAGAATGACACCGAAATAATAATGTTGTGGGCTTTTAGCTAAGTAATAAGTTAACAACAGCCGCATGGGTCGATCGAGCAGGTGACCATCTTTTGGTACATACCAAGACCCCTCCGTACCTCGAAAAGCACGTTAAGCCGTTGGTCCCGGCTGTCATTCGTGGATATTTGACAGTCGTTACGGGTCGTCAGAAACCCGAAAAACAGACGACCAGTCTTACCAAGGGGTATAGTGTTACCCCGTAACTCAGGTCAGATAGACAGCCGCTCTATATAAAACATTGGTATTCAGCTGCATCCGGTTAGACTGGTAGCATACCCCAACATAGAAAAGGGGAAGAGACTAGGTAGATGATGATGACCGAAATAATAAGGTTGAAATAAATTAAGTATGAAATTCAAAATTACCAACTTATTTTACTCTTATGTATAAAACTTGGTACAATTTTGCAAAACAGGCTTGTAATAAAATGTAAATGTAATCCTGAGGCCCGTTGTAATGTAAGGATTTAGGTAACGTCGCCACTTGTCCAGCACGTATTTACGTTCACAGGTATCGTAAAACCCTTGTTGAATGGAAATTGCCGACAATTTGCTCTAATTTTGTGAAGATTTTAGAAGATTTTGAAATGGTTATTAGTTCTGTGTTTTTTAGATTTAATTTTAAGTAAAATATTTGTAAAATGTTTCGATGGCTGCCTGATGGACACCGCCAATTTATAAATTACCTACTAAATGCACGTTCTCCTTATCAGCGAAGGTAATTTATGGCCAAATTGCTGCCAATTTTAAAGGAAATTAAAACGTGTCTGTAATTTTAATGGGCGTTTTTATAATTCCTAACGTGACGATATTATTATGGACGTCCACGGTACCACGATAACTTATGGAAGTAGAATGTATGGAAATATATTGAAGACGTTTTTTTTCGTTCACAATAACATTATAAACGTGCATGTATTTCCATACATTTTACGTCATCCTTCATAGACGTCCACGATAATATCGGCACGGAAATCTAATACCATTAAACGAGCAATTCTTGTTTAAATATAATCTGAATCTTAGAAACGGCTCCAAGGATTTTCATGAAATTTTATAACCAGGTGATTTCGGGGTAATAAATTGATCTAGCTAGGTTTAATTTCGTCGTTCAAAAAAAAAAAAACGATGTCATCCAGATATTATAATTTGAATCTCGCAAACGGCTCCAACGATTTTCATGAAATTTAATAAGCAGGGGGTTTCGGGGGCGATACATCGATCTAGCTAGGTTTCATTTTTAGAAAACGTCGTTCAAAAAAAATCATCCAGATATTTATAATAAAAACGCACATTGGCACTCTTATAATCTGAAACAAAACAATAATGGGAAAAGTTAGTACATTTTCAAAAAATAATAATAACATTTTTTTATTTTCGACAAAACACATTTTAAAATTCACAAAAACTTTGAGTAAAAAAATAATTTAACAGAAAAAAGTGTATCATTGGTGCCTGTACTAATGAAGAAAATCATTGTATCACAGACACCAAATCGTTGCAAATATTATTCTTTTGCACCCAAACGGCAACGGAGAGGGCTATGCTTGGAGTTTCCCTACGTGATGGAATCAAGAATAAAGAGATCCGCAGGAGAACCAAGGTAGCCAACAAAGCCTGAAGAATTGCCTAACTTAAGTGGCAATGGGCAGTGCACATTGCTCGCAGAACGGATGGCCGATGGGGACGAAAGGTTCTGGAGTGGCGACCGCGTACCGGAAGACGTAGCGTTGGAAGGCCTCCCACAAGATGGACCAATTACCTACCTCTTTAAGTGCTATCGCCAGGATATTTTGAGTGAAGGTAGAGGTCAGGGAGTTGCGATTCTCGTTCGGTCTGATATACCGCATTCCCTTGTTACAATTCCTAACACGCAAAATTTAGAGTGTATCGGTATAGAATTAGCGATTGCAGGTAAAAAATCTGTAATTATTTCAGCATATCAGTCTCCTAATTTACCTTTACTTCTCAGTGACCTTGATATAGTGTTTCACTTGAACCCGCAACTACTGTTAATGGGTGACCGTAATACTAAACACCCCTATTGGAACTGTTCTGTTGAAAACCCTCATGGACGATTACTTTTCGATCACATGGTCACTAATGACTATGAAATCCTTGCCCCTGCTACTCCTACATTAGTTCATTATGACACCTCCCACATACCTTCAACACCTGATGTAGTCTTAGTCAACAATGTCAAAGTATCTAGTGAACTTGAGGCACTAACCTGTTTGTCTTCTAATCATCTTCCTGTTATATTCACCATTGGTGGTGAATTTTTGCGTGTGAGCGAAACCTTTTTTAACTATAAAGATGCGGACTGGGCAAAGTATAGATCTTTCATAGATCAACATATTTCCTTAAGTTCAGCCACTTTTAAGGAAATATCTGAAATAGATAACGCTATTCAAAATCTAACAAAGACTATCGTTGATGCTCGCAAAATAAGTGTCCCCACATTAAAGAGTGAAAATAAAACTAAACTTCCCAGACGCATTAAAACCATGATAAAAACTAAGAACATGTTGCGTAGGCTTGCTCTTAAAGAAAAACACCCTATGGAGAAAAAGATTATCTCTGGGAATGTCAATTCACTTAATAAAAACATCAAACATTTATTACTTAATCACAACAATGAGATCTGGAATAAGAAGCTTTCCAAAGTAGATAACCCTGCCTCGGATTTATGGCGTATAGTCAAATCACTTAACTTTAAACCTACAGTAATTCCTCCACTTAAGATGTCAAATGATGCCCTAACGTCATCCGTTCAGGAGCAATGTGAAACATTAGCAGACGCTTTTCTGGAAAACGCTACGTTAACTAAAAACTGGAATAGTAACACAGAAACTGATGCTGCTGTTAGAGACTCGACCGATATACTGAACAGATACAAAATAAATGATTTAAGATTTCCAGTGAGACCCAAAGAAGTTCACAAATTGTTGAATGCCTTGAAAACTCGCAAGGCCCCAGGTATGGACGGGGTAGACAACTCTTTGCTTAAAAACTTATCACAAAAATGCATAGTCCTCCTCACCAAACTGTTCAATGGCTGTTTTCAACTGGGCTACTTTCCTTCCTCTTGGAAACTAGCTAAAGTTATTGCTATCAAGAAACCTGGCAAAGATGAAACAATTCCTACTAGCTATCGACCTATTAGCCTCCTGCCAAGTTTAGCTAAACTTTTTGAGTCCCTGATTTTGAGCCGCCTCTACAAACTTACTGAACATCTCCTTATTCCAGAACAATTCGGATTCCGCAAATCCCACTCCACAGTCCAACAGCTAGCTAGAGTTACTGAGCACATTGTTGACAACCTAAACCATAACAAATCCACAGGTATGGTGCTGTTAGACATCGAAAAGGCTTTCGATACAGTTTGGCACGCGGGTTTAATCCACAAATTAATTATCAACCACATCCCTTTATCCCTTGTTAAGCTTCTCCAGTCATATTTGGGTGAACGATCCTTTCTTGTGGCTATTGGTAATCAAACATCCATACAGAGACAACTCTCCGCTGGAGTACCACAAGGATCAATATTAGGACCGTTCCTCTTTATTTTGTATCTCAATGATATTCCGAAGCAAAGGCTAACGCATCTTGCTGTGTACGCCGATGACACTGCAACATACACCTCATCTGACGACCTAGACCTTGTCATTCAACGATTGCAACTTTCGCTTGATCTTCTCCTAGACTACTTCACTAAATGGAAGCTTAAAGTGAATTCCACTAAAACGGAGATTATTATGTTTTCAAGAAAGCGATCACTTCCCACCCGCTTTGTTAAAATTGAAGGCTATGACATTCCATGGAAGAAATCAGTCAAGTATTTAGGAACAACTTTAGACGATAAAGTAAACTGGTTGAAAAATATGGAAGAACTTCGTTTAAAAGGAGTCAAGTCCCTTAACAGCTTAAAACCAATCCTTAATCGTAAATCTAATTTGAGCCCTCAAACCAAATTACGCATTTATTCCACACTGGTTCGTCCTTGTATGACATACGCATCCCTTGTCTGGAGTAGTATTAGTGACACTAATTACAAAAAACTCCAGGTCGTTCAAAACAAAGCACTCAAAATAGCATTTAACACACCTCTCTACACTAACCTTAAACAACTACATAATGATATCAAGTTTCCAACTCTAAAGGATTTCATTCTGAAAGTATCCCGAAAATTCTACCTCTTTAATAATCCACGTCATCACAATACTCTAGTCTCACACATTGGTAAGAGTAGATTAACCCGATTACCTTATGCCAGAACTTATAGCAAGTATAAACTGCCTCATCACCATTTCTTGGTGGATTAACGTTAGCTCACTTACCACCTGTCCAGCGTGATTGCTGTCACCTTACACAGTAATATGTACATTACATTACGTTTATATGCTTAAAATTTTATCGTTTTGTTAAATAATGTTTTGTCTTAATAATGTGACAATTTAATCATTTTAAAATAATGTAAAATGGGGGGCCTGGATAACTTAAATTTAAAAATGTGGGTCTGCAAACCCTACATAACAGCACAATCTTATGTTATGTATCTATTAAATTTGTAGTCACACTAACAATCATACATGTTATATGTTAAGAGAGGTGTTTTAGCCTATTTAACATTGTTCGGATTATGTTAGTTTACATTTAGAATAAGATCTTTTTGTTAACTTGTATTAACCTTTTCCTTTTTCTGTTAATAAAGACCTTTAAAAATCAATCAATCAATTACCTTGTGAAGGCCGCAGGAATCCGCTGGATGCGGAAGCACAGAATCGGTCGAAATGGCGGTGCTTGGGGGAGGCATATGTCCAGCAGTGGACGTCTTTCGGCTGAAATGATTATGATGATGATGATTCTTTTGCAATTATTTTTTGTGACCTACTGGGGCCAACTTATGTACTATGAAAATAGTACATTCTAAATCTACAGTAGGTACCTAATTGTTCATTCTTCAAAATGACCAATTTGCTATCCTAACAATAGGTACACTAGTTCATTGAACCTAAAAGTGCAAGCAACACAACCCACTGAATAGAAGACCTATCAAGGCTAACGATCGCGCGGCGTTCACTCATTCATTCATTCATTCACCGCTCACTATCAGTTCGTTTCGGTTCACTGCTCTTAGTAAAGATGTTATGGCTTCTTAAACTAATAGAAAAGTATGAACCACGTGTTCTAAGGGTTATTTCAAAGGATTATCTTATCATATATGAAGATTATGGTACGATGAAAACTGTCCCTAGGTTAATTTCTGCAAATTTATTACTGACAAGACAACGAGTAACCTTTCGCTAAACAGCCTCTAATATTGTTTGGTTCGAAAAACCAAGAAAACTGTTAAAAAAAAAAAAAAAAATTATTTCACATAAACCTACATGGGCACTTATGAAACGTCAGAAGCTAGGTGCACGGTTCCAATTGGTTGTTTCCTATGGAAAAGAGCCGGCAAGAAACTCCACGGTTACTCTTTTAAAAATAAGTGGTTTTCAAATTACAGTGTTAATAGGTATGAGAGGACAGTGTTGATCTAGATTTTTTCTTAAATACCTTTGTCTGACCTCTAAACAAACATAACAATAATTGTACGAAAACCACTCGTACGAAAGAGTCAAATAATCCTTTCACTCTAGGTACCAATCCGAAATAAATATTCCGAATATTTCCTTTCAAATCTGTAGGAACCTACATGTGTAATCTCGCAACGAAATAAAACTGACAAAAAACTACGACACATTCCCCCGAGCTCAATAGTCGTACATCACTAAAGACGAGTATCAAATCGTTTTCTATCTATCTCAAAACAAACACAATTGGAAAAAGTAAGAAAACACGCTTCACACAACCGTATCGCTCCATTTGGTCTCCTTCAATCCTTTCTGACGTTCGATACCAACTAGTGATGTCAAGTATCCGCGGGACGTCCCAATTTCCCAGGATTTATGTCCCGTCGTCCGGCCACCTGGGACGGTAAAATGTGGCTTCTACGTGTGAGTCATTATCGGAGCGTGCATGGTAGCCGATTTGTAAAGTGTCAGGTCACTTAATAGAGAATGTGGTCTTTTATATTGTGCTTTAAAATACGGGTGAACATTGAACATGAGCATGTTAATGGTAATTTTTTTGTTTATGGTCAAATGGCAGAAAACGTGCAGTTGTTTTTACATTAGATTCTGTTTACAAGGAAATGCCTCATATGCATGTCATGGCTTGTAGTTTTGAGAATTAAAAAGTACTTACTTTCCAAAATTTAACAATGCATTACTTTTTTAAATAGCAAAAGTCGCAAAAAAACTACAACATATTTACGACTCTATTTTAAAAATCATAATTCCATATAAAACTCAAATCCCACTTCGAATCTCGGTACTTTTTACGGACCCGAGGCAGTACAGCCCTACACAACAATCTCCTTGGCATGCATGACCCGTTTTTATTCGTGTTACTTGGCACAACGCCTCCGCACCACTCAACGAACAAATTAATGATTCTAAACATTTCTCTCGATGCGTTTCGGAAATAATAGAACGAGGCAATGACACGGAAAATTTGGCACAAGCTGTCGGGAGAGCACGTTTGATGTAATGAAAATGGTATTTCAAAATACAGGGTTACTGGTAACTCGACGTATTCCTTGCAGGACGTCATAGTAGGGTTAAAATGCAACAAATTAAGCCACCAAATGTTCTACCGAAATTCAGTAGTTTTTGAATTAGTTAAGAGTTTTAGTTTTTTTATGAAAAATCCCAGATTAAATCATTTGAAACCAATTTAAAAATGATTTACGGCGCGACTGTACTGAAATTTAAGTTATTATCATAGTTGACGCCGTAGCAGACCTTCGTTAATAATTAAAAGTTCAATAATGCCTAAAACTTTGGCAAATATCACTAACCAAACATTATTTTTTTTGTAATTTTTGCTATTACTTCATAAAAATGTAGTCTAGTGCAAAAAAAAAATGCTACACCTGGTGTACAAATTACTAAGAAAATATCCTTGTCTTATCAGCTATCCAAAAAGGTATGAAAGTTAATACAAAATCATGGACTACATTATGAAAATCGTTTTTGATTTAGTACAGGCGTGCGTTTCACAAAAAGGTGATTATTCGAAAAATCAAAACAAAATCGTGAACATTATTATTCTTTTTAATCAATATTAAAAACTTTAATTACACACATTTCACACGTCTTGTTCGATGTGCTGCCCTCGGTTTCGAATACATGTTCGTATTCGCTTCCTTACTTCGGTTTTTATTATTCTTGATGTGATTGTTGCCCTCATCTGGTCCGCCGCATTTGTAATTCTCTCCCTTAGTTCTTCAATTGAATTTACTGGGGTCATATAAACTAGATCTTTCATATGACCCCAGACGTAAAAGTCTAGCGGCGTCAGATCAGGGCTTCGTGCAGGCCACGGAATCGGCCCACCGCGCCCTATCCATCGGTTTGGATAGTTTTCATCCAGCAATTGTCGAATTGTAATTCGGAAGTGGGCTGGACATCCGTCATGTTGGTAAATCATGTTTGCTCTTCTTTCTTCCGGTACATCCGTGAGCAGTGCTGATAAATGATTTCTGAGGAAATCTTCATAAAGTTCCCCATTTAGTGTTCGGGGTAAAAAATGTGGGCCAATTAATTTGTCGTCAATAATACCCATCCAAACATTAAGCGAGAACCTTCGCTGGGATGCGGTTGGTTTCAGTTTTTTAGGGTTTGCTTCTGCTTTCGGTGCCCAGTAATGTAAGTTGTGGTAATTTGTGATACCATTACGATCAAAACATGACTCATCGGTCCACAGAATGTTTTTTAAAAAGTTTTCGCTGTCGGCGTCGGCACTTAGCATAAAACGACAAAATTCAAGCCGTCTCGGCGGATCTCCTTCTTCTAATGACTGGACTGGTTGGTAATGGTATGGATGTCGGCCTGACAAGTGAACTACAGACCAGACTTTCCACTGTGACATACCAAGCTCACGCGCAACGATGTTTGTCGATGTGTTAGGATCGTCAATAAAACGTTGAAGAATAAGCTCCTCATCCTCAGCCGTGTATCTCCGGGAACGACCAGTGTCAACTTGCCTGCTTCTTTGGACGCTGCCAGTTTCAGATATTCGCCGATAAGTCGATCCGAAGACACTAACGTGGGGGAGTCGGCGGTTGGGAAAGCGAAGTTGATATTCTCGCCGCGCCTCAGCAGCGTTACCGTCACAAAGTCCGTAACAGTACATTATGTCAGCGTATTCAGGATTAGAATATGCAGCCATAGTCAGCGCTTATGAAGGCACAGCACAGCACAAGAGCAAGATACGCAGCAACAGTTAGGGAAATAGCCAGTAACAAAACACGAGCTTGCGCGACATAGAGTTGAAACTAACTAACGCTGACGACCAAATTTTGCAAAATCGCACCCCCTGTCATGCCGAGAGAACAATAGCGACCAATCACAAAGCTCCCCGAGTGTTTGGAGTTCAAGCGCAGGTAAAAACTACGAATAATACGAATACGAAACAATAGGTTGACCGTCTCGCAATTTTACCTGCCCCCCATAAAACTCTTCTCTTCCCTGGCACACATGCAAAAGTATTGACAATCATACCTTTCTGAATAACTGATAAGACAAGGATATTTTCCTAGTAATTTGTACACCAGGTGTAATATTTTTTTTTTGCACTAAACTACATTTTTTATGAAGTAATAGCAAAAATTACAAAAAATTAAATGTTTGGTTAGTGATATTTGCCAAAGTTTTAGGCATTATTGAACTTTTAATTATTAACAAAGGTCTGCTACGGCGTCAACTATGATAATAACTTAAATTTCAGTACAGTCGCGCCGTAAATAATTTTTAAATTGGTTTCAAATGATTTAATCTGGGATTTTTCATAAAAAACTAAAACTCTTAACTAATTCAAAAACTACTGAATTTCGGTAGAACATTTGGTGGCTTAATTTGTTGCATTTTAACCCTACTATGACGTCCTGCAAGGAATACGTCGAGTTACCAGTAACCCTGTATATGTTTGGTTTCCACATTTTGGAATAGGTACTAAATATTTATGTCACTGTGGTCAAGTACCTATTAATTAAAAAGAGAGATAAATAGGTTGATTTGTCACAGAAAAAAGTGCGTAAAAAAGTCGAATAATAAAGAAAATCGATATTAAGTGTACGTTAATAAGACCTTTTTAACCGACTTCCAAAAAGGAGGAGGTTATATGTTCGTCGCGTATGTTTGTTTTTTTTTTATGTATGTCCACCGATTTCTCCGTCAATTATGGACCGATTTTAAAAAGTCTTTTTTTGTTTGAAAGGGTGTGCTCTTGAATTGGTCCCATATAATTTTTTTTAACTTTGCTTGGATATTTTGAGTTAGCTACAAAATACGTATTTTTTTCCCACTTAGTATGTAGATGATATGATAAGTTTCTGTCACTGGTAGCAGGTAGTGGTATTCGAATGTGTGTGGGGTAGGTACCACAACTAAAAAGTGAAAAATAATAACTTTTTACAAAAAAAAGGTCGGTTGTTTTTTTTTGTAAAAAGTTTTTAGAAAATGAACTCAATTCAAAGCATTTATTTCAAGTAAACCACTCACTCATTCAGGCACTTTTGAATTGACAAGGAGTCGGTCAATCAGAAAAATGAAGCTAGTTGCCCATTCCAAAGCGTAGTAGGTTCCTATGGAAAAAAACGGGAAAGAAACTCCACAATATGGTACAAACAAAACTAATTCTGATTCATCATCATCAGCCTATAAATGTTCCCACTGCTGGGATACAGGTCTCCTCTCTGTGAGAGGGAGTGGGCCGTAATCCACCCAGTGGGCCCAGTGCGGGTTGGTAGATGTCACATGTATTCGAATTTTCGGTTCTAGGACATGCCGTTTTCCTCACGATGTTTTCCTTCACCGTTTTGAGAGCAGTGGTGATGAAATAATTTACACAAAGTAAAGCGCCTGTCTGGGTTCGAACCTACGACCTACAACTCGTAAGTCGCGGCCGTTACCACTGGGCCACCACTGCTCTAATTCTGATTATCATAAACTAATTAGATACAAAAACCAATATTAAAATAAACGTCTTATAAAATTATCAGTTTTATGAAATTAAAATATCGGTAACAGAATTTTCTCTTGCTATACGGAATAAGGTACGATTTTGCTACCGTATTTAAGGAAAATAGTGTCATATTCGTGGCTCGTATCGTAAAGACATTTTACGGTGATGTGACCATGGGTTAGGTAGCTGTAAATAATCCATTTTCCTTCATAAATATTTACATCCAACGCGTAAAGATAAACTTTGCTTTCTTACTTAGCTTTTCCTTTTTATTTTACACGGAATCTATACTAACATTATGAAAAGGTACAATTTGTGTATTTGTACATAAGTGTAGGGGGGTAATCTTCAGAACTACTGAACTGATTTAAAAAAATATTACACTAAATGGGAAGCTTCAGTATTGCCGAGTCATAGTCATCCTATCACTGTTCACAATTTTTCAACAGTTTATAATAATCTAACAGAAATAATACCGATAGATTATAAACTAACGAAGTTCATAATTATACGATGACTACATATTATCAACTATTATTAAAAACAATAACTACAACTAAACAACTAACCAACTATTATTTATTATCAACTATAAATAAATAAATATAACCAGCCTATTATTGTCCCATTATGCCTATGTCCAGTAGTTTGTCCCAGGGCAAAACAACAACAACTCAACAACGAACACACAACTACAACAACAACAAACACAACTAACAACAACAACTACTACCACAACTTTGGTCAACTTATTTTATTAGTATTAAACTTGTTTTTTATAATCTGACTTTATTATTTACACACACGTATTTACATTATTTAAAAACTATCAGACTTAAAATAATAATATGTACAAGTATATAAAAAGGGAGGGGGAAATAATCATCAAAAAATTCGTCCGCATCGCTGTCAGTAGGAAAAGTATTAAACTTATGTTATGGATCTCTGGTCTGAAAATAAAGTTTTATATTATTATTATTGAACCCCTCTTCTCATACCGAGAAGGCACAAGCATTGATCATCACGCTTGCTTAAGACGGGTTGACGATTTCAGACATATATTAACTATAAGTCCTGGTTTCCTCACGATGCTTTCCTTCACCGATTTCAGTAATGCGTTCTTCGTTCCTTCTGCGTTCAGCGCTCGGTGTGGCAACACGCCGTGTTCGGGTTCGCGACAAGTAAATCGTCATCCTGAGAATGCCTCGTTGAGAGGTAAAACACGTCCTGTCGATTTCTTTCAGGGTTTTATGGCTCGTTAGATATAACTAAGCGGAACAGGTTACTAATATTATATTTTAGTAATGTCCAAGATAAATTCAGAAAGTACATTATGGCACTATAATATGGATAAATAATAAGCCTTTCACTTCAATAGTTTCATCAGAACTAATAAGTAACGAACTCATACAAAAGAAAGGAAGAAATAAAGCTTATCTATGCCAACAACATGTTATCAATGTACGAGTTTTCATATACCTTATTATACATTTGTTTCTCGAAAGACTCAAAGTCTTTTTCCTTTATGGGTGCGTAATCTACTTAAGGTTTCTCCAAGAAAGTCGTGTAATGGTGAAATTTATCCCTTTGTTCAACGTTAAGTTTATAAGAGGTTATGTATCTTTTATGAATTTTCTAGCAGGTTAGATAAAAGGCAGTCATGTAGTAGTAACTACGTTTATGGGTACTTTGTGTGAGGTATTATTGTATTTGATTATCTTTTACACAAATATGAAGCTGACTGGAGTGTGTTTTTCCGGTCGGCACATTCGATTCGGCAGTATTTGTTGAGCAAAAAAGCCGACCCGACGCATTACTGCACATAAGGTATGATTCCGAACAACGCTGTACCTACGCGGCAATGCTGCTGCAGCAGTACTGCCTCGTCACTTCTGGTCACTCTCCATACATTTTCTATAATAATTAATAAATAAATTAAAATTTATTCAAATAAATAGTAAAATTATGATTAATCTCAATCGAGGAAAATTTAATTCTAACTATAATGTAGACCTGCCTGATCTATGTTTATGAAAACCTGTGTTTCAGGCCATCAATTCACATCAGACATTTAAAAAGAAGACAACAATACATTTATTAAAAGATAAATTTAAAAAAAATGTAATAATTTTCAATGACGTGCCTTGGATTCAAACTCGACACCTATGACTTGGCAGTCTGACGATCACACCACAACGCTATCACTGTTGTTAAAGAAATAATGTTCCCTATATGATGTAGAAGTGTATTAAATTAAGGTTAAAATACTTAACTTAGGAGAAAGGCGAAGTTTTTATGTGAAGGAAGTTCTAAGCAACGGCCAGTGAAAACATAATATATAAGGCTTTACTTTTCAATTAGGTTACTTCTTTGAAGCCCGGATTAAGGCTTAGTGTTCACGATCCTTTTCAGTATAGGAGTAGCAGCAGTAGGTAGGTGTTTATTTTATAAACTTTACAATAAAATTATCATCCTTCTGGTGTACATAATATATTCTTGTTTCTTAAAATGGAGTTGTGCAAATGTGGCTCTGGGTAGAACAATTATAGTTTTTTTATGAAAATGACTGTCTATCTCTGCTTGTTAGTTTGGGAAAATGAAAAACCGGCCAAGTGCGAGTCGGACTTGCACACGAAGGGTTCCGTACCAGAAACGCAGAAAAAAACAGGTTTCTTATATAGGACCCCCTTTAATTGTTACATTTATTTTATAATTTTTTGTTATAGCGGTAATAGATATACACAATCTGTAAAAATTTCAACTGTCCATCTATTACGGTTTATGGGATACAGGCCGCTGACAGACAGACGGATGGACAGCGGAGGCTTAGTAATCGGGTTCCGTTTGGCACCCTTCGGTTATGGATCCCTAATAAAAATCATATTTTTATCAACATGAATAAATTCGTCTTTCAACTATATTCAATAAAATGTTAGCCCCAGTTGTAACATGTCTCAAAAGATTAATAGCTGCTCCACATTTTTCGGATGGCGGCCTACATAGTACGATTCGGTAAAAAGATGTCTAGTCCAGGGTGACACGATATCTTTCATTTTGTAAGAGGACATACCTACTTAGTGTAAGGGTGAAGAATTATCACAGAAAATGACTATCTATCTATCTTCTATTTCGATAGAAAACTAAAATTGTAATAAAATTAAGCAAGATAAAAATATAGTAATTGCTTAACTCAACTCAAAACCACACTTATTACATCAGAATCCACAGGTCTAAATTAAACTGTAATTACCCCAAGTCGACAAAATAATGAGGTCCAGTTTCAACACAAATTATTTGTCCTACACTATACTCCGTTTGAAATAAGATTAGACATTTAACTAAACCTTTTTTACAGTCCGTTCAACCGATTTTGACTTCTATTGCGATGGCGGCATGACAAATGACAGCTGCAGTAAACAGTTGGTTTGTAACCACTTTTTTTGCTTTTAATGCCATTCTTATGCCTACGGAATAGAAGTCAAAATCGGTTGAACGGACTGTAAAAAAGGTTTGTTTAAATGTCTAATCTTATTTCAAACGGAGTATACATTTTACTTAAAAAGTCACGAACAAAATATCAAAGTAAAACAAACCTAAATCCTTTCTATACGTAAATATGTAGGTACTTCTAAACTAACAAAATCTAACACCAAGTTTGCTTACGTAAATGGTAAAAAGTAATGAATCAAAACATTTTATCAAGGCTGACCCATTGCGGGCTGGACTAAAGATTTGGCCCCTCGCCAGGCGACGTATGCGAATTAATATACCGCCCGCCATTGTGACCAGGATAATGTAATACGAGTGAAAAATTAATGTTGCCACGTAAGCGCAGTTTGTTTTTTGGAAGAATGGTAGGTTTTTGTCTTGTTTAGTTAGTCTAGCTAAGTAATAACAGCCGCACGGGTCGATCGATCAGGTTAAGCTACGCTTGCTGCGGTTGATCCGTGGATGGGCGACCATCTTTACATACCAAGACGCCTCCGTGCCTCGGAAAGCACGTTAAGCCGTTGGTCCCGGTTGTCATTTGTAGATCTTTGACAGTTGTTATGGGTCGTCAGAAGTCCGAAAGTTTAACAACCAATCATACCATGATGTACCATAACATGCCATGCCATGTGATGTGTTACCCAATAACTAGGTTTTGGAGGTCAGATAGGCAGTCACTCAATGTAAAATACTGGTATTCAGATGCATCCGGTTAGACTGAAAGCCGACCCCAACATAGTTGGGAAAAGGCTAGGCAGATGATGATGAAAAGTGTGGCGTGTGTTATTTGTAGTCAGGAATTTGGCGATGTTTTCTAAAGACGGTCTTGTTGGTAAGTGCTACTGCTGGGGCTACTGTCCTGGGCTCAATTCCCGGGTCAAGCAAAGTGTTGTTGGGTTTTTCCATCTGGATTTTCAGTAGCAGCCCGGTTGATGGCAATAGGCTCGCCGTGTTAAATGGGACATAAAAACATAACTGGTGAAATGTGAGTGTACTATGGGTGCACCTCTGCTAACCCTTCGAGGAATACTGGCGTGATGTTATGTTATATTGTATAAAGACACCAGGGTTCTAATTTGAGAATTTGAACTCGAACTTTTCAAATTCTAGGTACTTTAGCATCACTAAAGGTGAAAGACCAAGAAATTTAAAAAAAGCGGCCAAGTACGACTAGGACTCGCACACGAAAAGTCCCGACCGAATATTTTTTGACACTACATTTAAAAAAAATTTAAGACTTGACTTCCCATTTCAAAATAAACATGGAGCCTCTACAATGTCACCCGCATTATTCTGAATATTCATGAAAAATTCTCGAAAACTAACTTTAAAAGGACTTTATCATGATTTTTTTATCATTTTCTCTAACATTTATTTTTCTTTTTTAAATCCCTTTTTGATTTTATGAACTAACACTTATTTTTTTATTTTTTTAAAGTTTTCACCTCCGTTTATTTTTGAATAGTTGAAAAATAATAAAAATTTTAGTTAATGCGATAAAATAACTCATAAGCTTTAAGAAATAATAAACATAACCTAAATCGAGCCAATATCATCGGAGATATGGCAAACGCTACTCAAAACATAAAGACCCCCTTTTAAAGTTATTTTTCGATAATTTTTCATGAATATTCATAAAAATACGGGCGGGCAGGCTGTAAGAATAAAAATAAAATATTAAGTTTGTAAATTTTTAAACTTTATGTTATTTTCATGACTCACTCTGTGAAAATTTCAAGTGTCTTATTACGATTTAAAAGATACAACCCTGTGACAGACAGACGAACCGACGGACCCTTAAGAATAGGTTTTTTTTTTAGGTAGGGCATCTCGTAGTTGACCTCTGAGATCATGACTACTTAACCGGGCTTTCCTGTGGGTACCTTAAGCTACTACACTTAAAACCTCCAACCAGGGGTTATTCAACTATGCTAATAAAACAAGGTGAACGCTCACTAAGGGCACCCCCTGTGGGGTACGAACCTCGGCTTAGGGCGTCAACCGGAGGGAGGACATCAAGGATAGGACGGGCTGGATCAAAGTTTTGATCATGATTATTAGTCGGGGTATTTAAAGCTACGTGCTCAGCTGCAACAACTGCTGGCACCTCGTTATCGAGCAAGGATCGGGGGGGGAGTATTATTTACTCGGGGACGCGGTCGCGTTCGCAAAGGACCTCGGCGGCGAAGTCGGAATGACGGGAGGCATCTATTTTTGTACACTGTGCTGTTTTCCCTACTGCTCTCCTGGAGGACAGTAATGGGGTCGTCAGGGTCGGTAAGGATTCGCTTATGTTAAGAATAGGTACAGCACCTTTTGGGTACAACCCTAAAAATGGTGTTCAGTATTGTAATAATTTTACAAATATGTTAGCCAAAATATATAAATTTCTCAAAATAGACTGGAAAATCTTCCGAAAAACTGCTGACATTCCTAAAACTCAAAACGAAAATAACCTGTACGAAGTACCCAACGCTCGCTGTGTGCCGAGTAAACCTTTTCAGGCGATGGCTAAGAAAACTCATCTGTTAAGTGGACGTACAGTTTACGTTTAAAAAGTTGAAGTAAATGCAACGAGCACTAGCTTATTTCCTATCGAGCTTGTTTGGCACTGCTGTAGCTCAAATTCTGGCATTCAGAAATGAAAAACTGTCAAAGTTCGCTAGTTTCTCGAATATTTACTGCGAAATTGGCCTGATATCCTGGAATAAAAGATACTTTGTCTCCTGTCGTATCTACCAGAGCCACATCCAGTATCTATTAGAAATATCATAAACTAGCTTCTGGTCGCGACATCGTCCGAGCGTTATTTCTTGTTTTTTAACCGACTTCCAAAAAGGAGGAGGTTATATGTTCGTAGCGTATGTTTTTTTTTATGTATGTCTGCCGATTTCTCCGTCATTTGTAAATAGATTTTGAAAATTCTTTTTTTGTTTGAAATGGTATGCTCTCAAGTTGATCCCACATAAATTTTGTTAACTTTGCTTGGATAGTTTTTGAGTTAGGTACAATAATACGTATTTTTTTACCACTTAGTATGTAGATGATATGATAAGTTCCTGTCACTGGTAGCAGGTAGGTACACAACTAAAAAGTGAAAAATAAAAAGATTTTGCAAAAAAAACAACTGACTTCCAAAAAAAGACACTACAAAGTGAAAAATTACTTTAATTTTGGAAGTCAGTGTTTTTGGCTTTGTATTTTCGTTTTTTGCCACCGACGTAAAAAGTTTTTTAATGGAAAATATATCCTATAATACTCGGCAATACGGTAGCTTCCCATTTGTGCTTTGGAATCGGATCAGAAGTTCCGAAGATTACCCCTTACATACAAACTCATAAATTGTACCTCTTTATAATGTGAAAATTCGGTCCCCGACCCACGGTTTCGCATCCCATCGCCCGTCCTCGCCATTACTTCGTTTTTGCTTAGAGTTCTTTCTGACTTTTTTCTTTTTGCTCGGCTCCTTAAAATAGTAGCGTGATGTAATAACATAGCCTATAACCTTCCTCAAGAATTAAGCTACCCAATGCAAGTCATCATCAAGTAGTTAAAATATCAGTTTTAAAAATCAGTTTTTTTTTTTGTTTAAATTCGTTGACGTGATGGGTATCTATATCTCAACACGATAAAACAGATTTTATCAACTCACACTTCAAGTAACAAAACTAAACAAAAACTAAATAAAAAATATTTTTATTTTGTCAAACTCAAACTCAAAGCATTTATTTCAATTAAACCATTTACAGGCACTTTTGAATTGTCAAGGAATCGGTCAGTCAGAAATAGGTATGAAGCTAGTTGCCCATTCCAAAGCGTAGTAGGTACCTATGGAGAAGAACGGGCAAGAAACTCCACGGATACTCTTTTAAATAAAAAATTGTTACAAAATATTGGTTACATCATTCATGTTGAAATTATACATGTGAGAACAATGTAGAAAGACGTACACGTGAGAAGCGTCCGTAATAAAAGGTTAATAAAAGAACAATTCTAAAAATTAAAATATTTTAAAAATAAACCGTGGCAGCTAAGAAATGACCAGTCCCAACTGACGGCGCCCGTTCACGAACATGACGCATGGATTAGCACCATTCGTCGTGTTTAGATATCGAAATTGATTACGTCGGGGGAGTTTCACTAGCTAATGTAATTTGACCTTGTATATAAGTATACGCTTTATGTATGTATATGTATTTATTGTATATGTGAATGGTACACCACAGACTACAAGCAATATTGTCTCTCCTTTTCCCTTTGTGTCACCCTATGTAAAACTTCTACATTAATCTTGAATCTATCAATCTATGATGTACATAATAAAGAGTGTTTTGTTCTATTATATTCTATGACTTTTCCGCAAGTCTGTAAATCGCCAAGCAATTTACCTTGTGTAAAAATACCTTAATTAAATTAACAAACCTTCTAATCAAAATAAAGCGACCTATAGATATTTCCCAAATGATATAATATCACGATTCGACATTTAACAACTGGAATGATAGCGTCCATTCACGTCAGTCCACGGTCAACAACGTACCTAGCGATTCTGTCAGCCTAGTACCCAATCTTATAAACGAGCGGCCATTTCAGACACAATTTTAGGGCACACCTACTAATTTCTCAAGGGAATGTCTCTCTTTGACCATTACAATTTTATTTTTGTTATGTTAGTATAAGTATATAGGACTACGTTTAATAATATGAACACATAACATTCACAAGGAAACATGTTAAAATCCATATTGCAATCTCTGTTTTCTGTCAATGTTTCGATCCACACGCATTGTCACATAACTTGTTCGGAAACTTATTTGTCAATTAATATCTCTCGACATGTTTTACAATCCAATTTCATGACAAAATGTTTCTGTACGAATCTTGCATCATGTAGTACAGTAAACAGTCTTATTTAGAAAACACTAAACCTTAAATAGGTACAAGCTATAGACAAGTTTCGAGACACAAAGAAACAACAAATTTGATAAATCTCAATACAAACATGTCCATTGATGTCACATCCACGGCAAACTTACGAGTCTGCGGTTTTAGTGAAATTTATATTTTGATGAAAAACTGTACCTAATGTGGTACTACAACACTATGGAAAATTTACAAATTTTTATCTCTGACGGTTACAGAATTAAAATTTAGTAAACTTGCGAAATTCACGTAGGATGTTTTAGAATAGTAAATTTAATATAAAAGCAGTTAATAGACATTTAATCATACCCTGGCAAACTTACAAAACAGGTAATTTCGTAAGTTTACCGAAGTTTCAATTGGATATTTTTATTATATTAGCATTATTTAGTACGGAAGTACCACTTTCGTAAGTTTGCCAGGGTATGTATAAATAGCTATTAACTTCTATGTATGATAAAAAATAAAAATGTATTTATTTCTGATCCTTGTAGAATATTGACAATCCATTGATAATATAAAAAGTACCATTTTGAAAACAAAATGTACCGCGGTACTTTTATACCCGTTACAATAAAAAGTTATCACTGATATTTTCTTTAAAAAAATTCACCTGTAAAATGCATTTTCTGCAGATTCGCAAGTTTGCCGGAAAGGTGACTATGTTTCTAGACAGTGTGAACGCAGCTTATAACAAATTTTGAGATCGGTCTTAAACCTTACTCATGTTTCGTGCAGTGCAAATTCAACAAAAGTTTTTAAATTTGTTTCATGTGATAAGTTTTAAAACATCTACATGTTGAATGTTTTCTGGTACAAACACATAATTCCGAACTTTTATATATCGTAAAAACTGTTTATAAAACCTATCAAAACATTCTCGTATAATGCTGGTGCCTCACCTACGTCTATCGTAACAATGCGTGCCGAAACTTCGCATGTTTTGCTCGCTAAAAAGCTATCGCGCTTATGTGGTGGTCACATTACCGGCTTCATAATATCAAGATGGTTATCCATTATTTCGAAAGAGCGTCTACGTAGTCCGGAAACAACAGTCGAAATGACCAACGCTAGTCCGACTACGTGCCACGCTTATTATGTACCGCCACCCGGGCGATAAGTGCTACGCCGAACTATCGCGACGATAACCCATAATGGTTGGTCACATATTTGTGTATCGTATCATTGTGCATTTCTTTTTTAAATGTCGCAGCATATGCTGAGATAGGAGCCTTTTGGCCTCATACAGGACTTTCGGATTTAATTGAATTTTTTAAAATTAATGTTTTAATGAGTGTGTTTTAGTTTAATTTGGGATATCCTGTGCGAGTCTCAATAAATACTTTTTTTTTCTTTCTTTCTTATAGACGCAGATGTGGTCCCAGCATAAGGTGAACAGTGTATTTCTCTATGTAGGTATATTTTGTACCATGTTGTTTAAGGAAATGAACATAATTAAAATTGTATTCCCAGTTTTCACATGAGCAACACCACAGGAATATGTACAGTGCGTTTATTTTATCTTGTCCCCTGACGCGATTTGTAGCACTGTTCTGTCAGTCGCCATTTTGAACTCTATGAGCATTGAAACTAAGCTTGACAAGTCATGGTGGCAACATGACGGCAAGGGACAAGTTATAGTGAACGATCTGTAGCTTACAAGAAAAATAAGCTACATAATACGCAAGGATGGCTGGACGTAACGCGATTATAAGGGTATCAGGAAAAGGAGGCGTTTTTATGGCCGATCCCAGAATCGTAAAAGTAACAAACGTAGATAAATGTTTTATAAAACATTACAAATGTCTCGATGGATTACTTACATTACGAAGTTAACCTTCAATTGCTGTACGAATTGAGGAGACATCACTTTCTAATCTTCTTTAGTGGAGTACTTATCGAGACAATAACATTGAGCACATTGAAAGTTATACTTTATTCTCAAAAGAACATGTGGTGATGTAAGTAACTATTATATCATTCCACTTTGCCCCACCAGGCCACCCCAATAGTGGGGCTGTAGCGGTTACACGCCACATACAAACTACGCATCAAAAACATGACGTCACACAAATCCTACATCGCGCAATTAAAGTTTACCGAGCGATCGACATATATACAAGATTCCGACTTCAAACCGGGGAGCAGTTGCCCGCCAGACACAACACCCGTCTGGTCGGACGATTCTCCCTTTTCTATGGTGTATGAGTGAACTTACACCCTGTTCCTCATGCCACTAAAGGGCAAAGTGGAATGCCTAAAAAAATTCAGTGGAATCTGCCCACTAGTTCGATTTGGTGGGGCAGATTCTAATAGTCTAAAATCTTGTTGAATTCTGCCCCACTAGAGTAGGCACCTTAGAATTTGTGTAGGTATATAGGTATGCTCGTATTTTATATTTTTTTGGAAAAAAAAGAACCGTTGGTCTCGTGGTCACATGCGCGAATGCTGAGCGTTGGGTTCTGGGTTCGATTTCCGGGTCGAGCAAAGTGTTATTGGGTTTTTCCATTAGGAATTTCTTAGTAACAGCCCGGAGTTTGGAAGTTGGCGTTGTGACACCCCCGTGCCTCGTAAAGCACGTTAAGCCGTTGGCTCTGTGCCTGATCTTTGACTGATCTGACTTTCTTAGTACCTGATAAATTATTTACAATAACACTTTGTTCATGTGTTGTTTTTTTTTTTTTGGAACAAAGTTCTTAAACGCGGCTTGTAAACTTTCAGAAATCGTCACGCTAAAAAGTGTTAATACTTGCGACTGTCTTCTAATCCAAAGAGAAAGACAGAGAGTGAAAGAACGCCGGCAGAAAAAACAAAAGGTAAGAGTAAAGTGATTACAGTGTCGTGGGATAAAATTGTACACATCGGCGCGAGAACACTGCATACCGGAGAGAGAGAGAAAGTGTGAATTCGGTATAAAATGAAAATCCAAGATGGCGGCTCTGAAAATTTTAAAATTTTTCGTCATGGGTATCGTTTTCATAGTTTTCGAGGGTGCTAAAGTCGATAGTGAGGTCAAATGTAAATCTAAGATGGCGGCTGCAAAAACATTGTTCTTGTTTTAAATCATACGTGAGAAAGAACTTCGTCCCCGACCGCACACGTTTTTTTTTTTATTACCACTGGGAAGCTCTTAGCCTGCATCTCACCTGATGATCGTCAGTGATGGTCAGGCTGAAGGTGGAGGACAGCTTCACGCGGAGTCCCCAACCACAGTTGAACTGACTATCTTACCTCTAACTACCGAAACACAACGATGCTGTTAACATTGTTGTTATGGCGACAGACTTAGATAAGATGGTGGTAATTATACCCAATGAGCTTTTCACTTTTTTATAATATGTTACATAATATGTGTTGGCTTGTATAATGTATTAATGTCAAAATAAAATAACGTTCATTTTATTCTGACTCTACAAAAACATATTTCACCGTTTAACTCCGATGTATTCAAAGAAATTGGTAAAATATTCCTTGAGGTATTTTTTGAGAACCATCGTAAGAATCTAAATAAGAAATATGTATTTATATGATATCTGCAGCTGAATTCAGATGCCTCATTTTGGTGAAAATGATTAATGTCGAAAGTTCTCGGACGGTCTAAACATTGGTTCTCGATTGGACATCGAGTGTAAACGATATCATTTGTATAAGTACAGTGTCTGCTGTCTTAAGTCTATCTATAATATCCTATCCTAATCCAAATCCTAACTGCAATCTTTATATATGTCATTCTTCTGTAAATGTGTTGGTCACCTAACTCCTCCTAAACGGCTGGACCGATTTGAATGAAATTTTGTGTGTATATTTAAGTGCGTTCCTAAATGGTTTGAAAATACAATTGGATCCAGTAGGTGGCGCTGTTCGGACAGGACAATGTCTGTCGGGTCCGCTACTAATATTATAAATGCAAAAGTGAGTTTGTTTGTTACGCTTTCACGTAAAAACGACAGAACGGATTTGGATGAAATTTAGATGAGTACACGGATAAAACATGACCTGTACCCTAAATATGTAATATACAATCAATCACCATTCGTTTCGATTTGAAATAGATTGCTAATCCATTACTTCATAAGTTGGAAAATCTGCTCAACAACGTAAATAACGCAATGAATGTTGTTGAGCTATCAAAATGAAACAAATTAGTCATAATTGTTTACGAAAATAAGTTACGCAATTAGAGTACTGGTTTAGGATATAGGATACTTTTTATCACGCATTCACACACACATACACACTCACAAGAATTAAGTTCTTTATTTAATCTATTTTAATTTTACTCAATTTTACTTACCATTATCTGAAAATTGTTTACTTGTGGGTAGATTGACAGGGTCCTTACTTATATTATAGGTAATATTAAAACATAACTTTATGGCCGTCCACTGTCGCTTTAGATACAGGCATACCCTATTTTAAGAGACAGGGTAACGTAAATTGTCAACAGATGTTCCATGTACTTACATCAACATGTTCTACCATAAAATGTAGTTACATAACTTTGTACAACTTGCTTGTAACTAGTTTAAGTTTTGTTTTTCTCACCATCTGTACCTTCTTGACCAATAAACAATTTTATTTATTTATTATCACGGTAATACATTCTTGTGGAATCATTTTCAACCTCCACGCAGCCGAAGCCGCGAGCAAAAGCTAGTATAATAATTTGCTTTCACTACTCTATCTATCTTCGTTTTTTATAAAGGATGAAAAAAAAAGTTTTTTTTTTTCACATAGTAGGAGCTCCCAATCTCAATAAGGGTGTGAGAACGGTCCACGAACAAAATATACAAGTAGTGCTTGAGATTTGCCTAAAAATGAAGAGAAGTCGACGGACGCGATCTGGACCGCTCCTCTTTGAAACATTTTCATAAGTACGTGTTGTTGGCTCGGGAGTGAAATTATGACAGGACAGAAATTTATATTTTCTTGTTTTTTTGAAGTGAAAACTTCATTAGGCGCGTTGGGCATTTTTGAGATGCGAAAAAACAATTGAACTCGCAACACTGTTACCAACACCTCATTTTTGTAAACGCGATTGTGCTCTTTATTTATATCACGTTACGGATCAATGTTCCATGCAAGTATTTTTACCTTAAAGGTTTTTTTTTGCAAACGCGATTGTGCTCTATATTTAGATAAGGTTACGGACCAATGTTCTATACAAGTATTGTTCTTCCACCAAGGCGATCTTGTTCAAGTTTTCAGTTCTGTCGGCACTCCCGGAGTGCCACTGTTTTTTTTTTTATAATCTTCGGTCTATAATCAACCCTTGAGTTTTATTCAGATTGGTTGTTTCTTAACTTGACAGTTCGAGGTTTTTCACATTCTGTGATTTTTCATCCCGTTATTAGATTTATCGGTTTTGTGTGTTTTCAATATATATTTTTTTCGTAGAAATAAATTGGCAATCTATCACTATCGGATAAAGTGCCGCAATTTGCGGCTAAATAGTAGCACCTACCTAGAACTGGTTAAAGTGCCGTTAAAATTGCATAGTCTCTGTCACTTGTAATTTTGCTTGAGTGTTGCGGTTATTTGAGTGTTGCTGCCTTCTGATTTTCAAAAAATGCTACTTATTTGCGCAATTAAATTGACAATTTGTTACTACTACTGTTAGTACGAGAACTTGGGATGCAAGAGCGAGCGAAGCGAGTTCTGGACTTGGGGCACCCTGACTCGGACAGGTTACGTTGGCTGGTCTACTGAGCGAGCGAAGCGAGTGAACAAAGACGCCGCCATCTCCGTCGTAGTTACTTTTTTTAACCATTCAAAAAGAGGTCGCCGGAGCCCCGCGAACCGGGGCTCCGTCGACTACGTCGTATTATAGCTTTGAAACAAATTTAGAACCGCTACGTGATCTTCGCCAACCTTAATACTCCCGCTATACAAATCCCGAAAGAAACTTTTGCAATTTTTTTCTCGTCACCTATAGTTTTGCGCACTTTAAATAAATAAATAAAATTGTTTATTTCAATTACAAAAGGCATTTAGACACAATAATATTGGAGATCACCTTCTAAGCAAGGAATTGCTTGTGTTAGGAGACTCCGCGCTTCCACTTATCATATCTTATGCAATTGAATGTAAACAATGTAAACATGCAGAAAAATTAAATAAATGGGTAACTTAAAATTATACAAATATTAAAGAGTGAATGATTTGCAAATGAATGAGCGTTATGTATAGAAAAAAAAACTTTGGGATTAACAACACTCAACCAAAATATCCGATAAAAAAAAAAAAAAATGTTTATTTATCTCCACAAATTACATTTATATAAATCATAAGTTGACAGATATTTTTACAAAATTTTATAATTTGTGGGAGATCTGAAGTCTAAACTAAGCCTAGGCCTGTATTTTAGAACTCCAGGATAGTGATAGAATGCCGCTAGCGGCACTCTATACACTGCCTTATTTGAATACTTCAAACCCGAAATTCGAATTTTAAATCACCAATCAGATGTTGTTCCTTTGATAAGTATCATTTAATTCAAAGCGAAAAAAAAAAACGAAAGCCTGATAATGTCAGAAAACTATTAAACATTTTGTTTCAAAATTCAATAGCTATTTTAGGGACCTATCCGTGCACTTTTGTAGGAAGCTTGACTTTTAAGTTAATTAGGTACTCGTTGTTACTAAATAAACACAAAAAATGTGTGTTCAAAAATTAAAAACTCTTTTTAAAATCTTAACATGTAATAAAAAGCGGTCAGTAGCAACAAAGTAACGCCCGGAGGGATCTCTAAATAATTTCCCTGTTCCTGACGTTTTGTTCATAAAGTTAGCATCAAAACCGACTGCGGTTTTTAAATCCTCTAGAGGTTATGCTATCCTAGTATCTTTGTTGTATACTAGAAAGAGATGGGTGAAGATTTGTATAGCTTTGTCTCGCTTTAACGAACATTAAAAAGCATGATTTACAGAGGAAAAATTACCAAATAGGTTTGACCTTTGTGCTCATAATTTCAATTCGAACTTTCTCTTTTTTATAAGCAATTAGGAAGAATTTATTCTTGGCCGTTGCATAACTCTATTCTTAAATTCTTTTTTAGAATGCAGTGAGTATTAAAATCTAAATTAATCACATTCGAAATTTACCTTGCTGTATGCCTTGGTGGGTATTGCTAAGTACCTAATCATGTTGCTATCCAGTGAATAGCCATCTGCTTCTATCTAGTTGACCATAATTGGTCCATCAAAGGGATTGAGTTCCATAGCATTGAAACAAGACATTGGAGCATTCAGTGCTAATTTACTGGTCGAATAATTCTCTAGATTTCGTAAGCGTTAAGACCATCATTAGATCGAATCCGATACTGGATAATAATCATCACTTATACGCGTGATAGGTTGATATTCAACAAACCTAAACTGATAGGTACCGTTTATAACCTACTGTCGGAACTCACAAGTGATAACAAGTACCAACAATGCAGTTAGGTGTTAAAACGGTC
This sequence comes from Agrochola lychnidis, assembly GCA_963680765.1. Lineage (NCBI taxonomy): Eukaryota > Metazoa > Arthropoda > Insecta > Lepidoptera > Noctuidae > Agrochola > Agrochola lychnidis. The sequence continues at coordinate 5,192,600 of OY796868.1, read as the reverse complement.
GATCAACGACATAGGATATTATGACGTGTCACCGCCTCACCACACTATCTATTATGTGGGGACGCGCCACTTGCAGGACCAGTGATTGATGTTCCTTTGAGTTTATGTTACCCTAGTACATCGTGGGCGATAATGTATGATGTTTTGCGTTACAGAACTCTATGTGATTTCTCCTACGAATTGATGACGTCATAAAGAAGATCGATATCTACTGAGGGCTAACTAGAAACTAAGGGCTGGTTTCATCAAAGTCAGTCAGTCATCTTTAAGCCGACGTTCACACGGACGTAATAAAATCGCGGCGATTTTTTTCGTGCACTGGATTTTCAACACTCTGCTTACCGCCGAGATTTGAAAGTCCAACGGTGTATTTTTTCAATGCGCTGGGACGATAGTGCGTCCCAGCGCGTTGGATTCTCAACGCGAAATGGAAACTAAAATTGACGACTTACAGTTGTTGTACGGAAAACTGTCAAAAATCGAAAAAAAAAAATCAAGATGAAAATTTACACTAAGTATAAAAAAGTTCATTTATTTATTCAAGAAGTACACCAACAGCATAAATATATGTATAACATTAGGAGGAGCTCGTGGCTAAGTAATAACAGTCACACGGGTCGCTCCAACAGGTTAAGCTGTGCTTGCCGGAGATGGTCCATAGATGGGTGACCATCTATACATAGCAAGACTCCGTCGCGCATCGGAAAGCACGTTAAGCCGTTGGTCCTGGCTGTCATTTGTAGATCTTTAAAAGTTGTTAAGGGTCGTAAGAAGCCAGAAAGTATGACAATCAGTCTTTCCAAGGGGTATCGTGTCACCCAGTACCTAACTATGTTGTGGAGGTCAGATAGATAGTCGCTCCATGTAAAATACTGGTATTCAGCTGCTTCCGGTTAGACTGGAAGCTGACCCCAATATAGTTGGGAAAAGGCCTTGGTCGAACGCCCTAAATGGCTTGCAAATGAAAAAGACTATACAGTTTTATATGGTCTTTTGACAGGATGAATTTCTGAGATGGGACTACAACGTAAACAAAAATAGAGAAACGAGGTCAAACTTGTGTCTTGACCCTTGCAGAGGCTTGGTTAAAGTACTCCTAAAATAATAAAATTACCCTTATCTACCCGAAACAAGACCTAAACCCAGTTTTAGTTACGTGACACGCCAAGCAAGTTGTGTAAATCAGTTAAAATGGTTCGGACTGTACGCATCCCTGGTTGAAGGGATTGTGGCTTGACCCAATTGTGGTCGGGTGAAATCTTGCGGGCCGGAGCAGCTTCGGCGACGTAGTGTTGATGTCTCTGTGTTTTATGATGTCCTGATACTTGATCGTCGTACAAGATTTCTCGTCTTGGTTAGTTTTTAAAGTGAAACTTTTATTACATCGTCTCAAACTTTTTTGTTGCATGTCGCGTGACGGTCGGCCGTGGAGTAGGGATAAAGTGAAAGGCGCTCGTCAGAGCAGCCAAGACCAATATGGCGGCGCCTATAGAAGTTTCACTTTTACCGTGGTTTCATAAAACCACCCAATCCTTTTTTGTTTTACCGATATTAGAGGAGTTAGTATGTATTTAGAGGATTAAAGATTTTAATTTTAAGTTTTCTACTTACAGATAGGTACGTGAAATACTTGAACATACGCCTTTATTGACGGTTACCTGAAAAAAAATAAAAAAACAGGAATTAAATGAAGGAAAATATTGATACTGGGATCATTGAATACATAAAATGTTTTATTTTTATTTATTTTAAGCATAACTTTATGTGTGGTCACATTATTGCGCTTCTACAAACCATAATTTATTATAAATTATTTGTTCCCTTCACTATCATTACCCTGTATTGATGACCCTATTGACATTACTCCTTAGACAATAAACAGAAAGATAACCGTATATGGTATAACTAAATGAGCTAAATGGTGCTGATCCATGCGTCATGTTCGTGAACTGCCACGGTTTATTTAAATTTATTTAAATTTTTGAATTGTTACTATATTTTTATTACGGACGCTTTTAACGTGCACGTCTTTCTACATTGTTCTCACATGTATAAATTCAACACGAATGATGTAACCAATATTTTGTAACAATATTTCGATTTAAAAGAGTGTCCGTGGAGTTTCTTGCCCGTTCTTCTTCATAGGTACCTACTACGCTTTGGAATGGGCAACTAGCTTCATTTTTCTGACTGACCGACCCCTTGACAAGTCAAAAGTACCTGTAATTGGTTTATTTGAAATAAATGCTTTGAGTTTGAGTTTGAAACTTTTTCTCAAACATGCATGGAAATATTGTCATAATTTTGAAAAAAGAACACGCGAAGTATCGAATTTATGTTTAAAGAAAATCAAATCCATTGCAGGAGCGTTTTTTGAATTTGGAACATTACAACGCTCCAGCAATGTTGTATGAAACGGCGTGCTGGGGTTATTAAATACTCTTTGATTGGATCTCTTTTATCATTCTTGGTATACCAAAGTAAGTCTCTTTACTTAGTACAAATTGCGTTCACGTGTATGTATAGCCATAAATGCGTTTGCCTTTCGGCACAGATATAAATAAAAAATTGGCGGCGAAACTGAAAATCCGTCTTGGTTTGTAATTTACATACATAATAGATATAAATTTAAAAATTAAAACGAGTTCCAACGGTTCAGAGAGTGAAATGGAGATTGATTGTACTCCACCAGATTTAAGATCAGAAGCCAAATTAGCAATGGAAAACCGGCTTCCAGCGAAGTCAAAAAAAATACCATGAAAGTATATGAAAATTTTATGCTTTGGAAAAACGAGAATAAAGTGAACATTTTCTACAAACTGTATTTTTGGCGTATTTTAATGAGATTACTAAAACTAAAAAAGCCATCTACATTATGGACAATTTATTCCATGCTGAAATGTACAGTTCATGTTAAAAACGGCATTAACTTGAAAAATTATAGAAATTTAACTACTTTTATTTCCCTGCATTTTTTTGTGAGAAAAGCCTTATATATGCCTCGGCGGAAATGGCAATTGCCTGTCTCGTATTAGTGAAGTCCTCGCCTACGGCTTGGCCTTCAAACTCATACTCGACCTGCAATTGCCTATTTCCCGGCCTTTGCAATAATTACTATTGCAGCAGTGATAACATTTAAACATTTTTTCCCGCGAGACGAAATACAACACATGTCGGTAAAGTCAACACACTGATATACACACATAGCGTTATAAAAAATAAATCTTTTTCTTTTTTTTTTTTTTGATCCATAATGTTGTTAAGAGAACGACTTACAAACTATTATTAGTTAATAATTAATTTAAGTATTTGCCGCCCACTGGGGCCCCGGGCACACGCACTTGTGATTGAATCTGGGCCCCAGAAGGGGGCTGTCCAGCTTGTGGCTGAGCACGCTCAGAATGGTGTTGGCGCTCCCACGCGTGCGGAACTTCAGCGAAGCGATGCGGCACCGCAGCGCAATGTGAAAGCTTTCTGTCTGCTCGTGCGCAAACGTCGCAGACGCACTACGTTATGAAGAAAGACAGAAGCAAAAGAAGTTTTTATTTTTTAACCGACTTCCAAAAGGAGGAGGTTCTCAATTCAACTGTATGTTTTTTTTTTTTTGTATGTTTGTTACGCGATTACTCCGTCAATTATGAATTGATTTTGATGATTCTTTTTTTGTTTGGTAGATCATACTTCAGAAGTGGTCCCATATAAATTTTATTAACTTTACTTGGGTAGTTTTTGAGTTAGCTTCAATAATACGTATTTTTACCTCGCTTAGTATGTGGATGATATTATGATAACTTCCTGTCACTGTTATTTACATAGCAGGTAGTGGTATTCGAATTTGTGTGGGGTAGGTATCACAACTAAAAAGTGAAAAATAAAAACTTTTTACAAAAAAAAAACAACCGACTTCAAAAAAAACACTACAAAGTGAAAAATAACTTTAATTTCGGAAGTCGGTGACAAAGAACGAAAATTCAAAACCAAAGACACCGACTTCCGAAATTAAAGTTATTTTTCACTTTGTAGTGTTTTTTTGAAGTCGGTTGTTTTTTTTTTTTGGTAAACAATTGAACAACGCTACAAGGTTCTTATGGCACGTGGCCAAAATAGGAACTAACTCTACCACCTTGTTTTTCAAGACGTTTCACAAAAGGATTGCACAAATGTTTACCAACAGCGCCACCCGGTCAACGTCATTCGAAAGCCAAAAGATTTTATAGCAGTGTATATGTAACCGCAAGATTTTGAGTACCGTTAGTTTAAATCTATCGGTATTACAAAAAATTGAGAACTGCGTGAAATGGGTTAGGTTAGATTAGAACTATGACCCACCACGCGCGAGCCGAGCGAGCGCTACTTCCAAGTTGCTCGCAGCAAGGCAGGCTAATTATTATTATTAACGCAAGGTACGTTACGTCGCAAGCAAGTTCGATACCAGTTTACAATTTGTCGGTTTCCCATGGATACATTATAAACTATCGTTAAATTGTAAATGGTTATTGCAGTCCACAGTTCGACAGTTAATAATCTAACGGAAATAATACCGAAAGATATACATACATTCCCGTATTATTTATTTTTAAGCTATTGCATAGCTTTTATCGCGGGTTTTGAGCGCGGCGACCGAATCAAGAAATTCCGTAACGTAACGAAAATAAAACCTAACACCCCCCACTCCGCCTACCATGTAATGACGGTTCCCATGACAACGTGATGTTGTCATGGGAAACGTGATGTTGTCATGGGAACGTAATTTTTGTTTTATGTCATCATGTCATCATCCCAAGTGTAGCGTTGACAAATAGGAAGTATGGAGGTTAGAAATGCTATGCAATAGCTTTACCGCGGTAGTCCCCGAGTGCCACACGTTTTTTTTTTTTACTTGTGTTATAATTATGTTGTGTTGTATGCCTTTTTGTCTGTGCATAATGTAATAAATGTATTTTCTTTTTTTCTTCTTTCTTTATTTCATCCAGAGGATTACCGTGACCTTTACAAGGTCATCGTTCCACCTTGTGGGAGGCCTTCAACGCCACGTCTTCCGGTACGCGGTCGCCACTCCGAACCCTTCGGCTCCATTGGCCATACCGATGGCCGATGGATGCGGGAACCACAGAACCGGTCGAAGTGGCGGTGCTTGGGGGAGGCCTATATCCAGCAATGGACGTCTTTTGGCTGAAATGATGACGATGATGAGACATACATTCATAAACTCACGCCTATCCCATGACGGTGGACAAAAACGCCACGTGTTACGATCCTTAATACTTCTCCTCCTTCGTTCACATTCATACATCCGGCTATACATGTGCTTCTGGTACTACGTCGCTAAACACCTGAACTTTTTGAAGGACACCATTACCAAAAATTTTTAACAACGCAATATTCCGTCCACGTGATAAGTTATCTAACTCTTTTTTTGTCGTTCAATAGAATGGCCGAACAAAAGGTTTACGTAACAAACTCTAACGAGTGGACATGGTTGGTGGGATAGAATCTCTGCGAATTTAACTTATGTTTGGTTTGAGCTATCATATGCATGTCTGTATGTAAGGTTGTCTGAACCCAGCTTAGTGTAGAATGTAATGTAATGACGTATCAGTTAGGTTAAAAGATTTAATGGGGTAGACAGAAACATCTCCACGTGTATATTGAAAACATGATAATCTATACGTAAAATAGTATACAACATGTAAAAAACCTTGTCCGGTACGTGAGGTGTGGGTATCGTAATGAGAGTCTATTTATGTGGTAATTTTCAAGAAAAAAATGAAAAGAAAATTCGCCTTTTTTTTTTCAATGGGTAATTTTACCGGTTTATTACATGGGGCGCGGGCGGCCGTCGTTTAGCGGGTGTCTACAAGTCATAACTTATGACCCCTGTTGAAAATTTTCTAATTTTTTATGAATTTGGGGTAATTTTGGTACAAAAATATGAATTTTAAATAGCAATAACTTTTTATTTTTAGTAATAATGAAAAAAAAAACTTTTTGGTAATGTTATTGAAGTATCTATGTGCCCCTTTTCGGATCGGACAAGTTTTTTTTTTACATATTGTATAAGGTGTTAATCAATATAAGGAGTAGTTTTAAACTACCAAACTGAATAACTTTTACTATGGGACCAACATTGAAATTGCGAAAAAAAAAACAGCTAGCCCATACCGGTTAGAACGGTAGGAACTTTAGTATGGACCAGCAGATATATTTTTTTCGTGATTTCAAATATGGTCCAATAGTAAAAATTATTCAGTTCAATGGTCTAAAGCACTCCTTAAAAAATTTGAAGTTCAAATCCAACAAAGGATTCAAACATAACTATACTCCGTTTGTAATAAGATTAGACATTTAAACAAACCTTTTTTACAGTCCGTTCAACCGATTTTGACTTCTATAACGTAGGCATAAGGATGGCATTAAAACCAAAAAAAGTGGTTACAAACCAACTGTTTACTGCAGCTGTCATTTGTCATGCCGCCATCGCAATAGAAGTCAAAATCGGTTGAACGGACTGTAAAAAAGGTTTAGAAACGGAGTATAGTACTAACACAATTGTGTCAGGATGACCGACCATTGACTTGACATTGAGTTGATTTTGACAGTTTTGGTAATCTCCTAATTGAAAGGTGTCACTGTGGTTTTCCGATGGTGTGCCACTGGTATTCCATTAAAAATATTGGTCGAATTCGGTAATCTCGTGCATAATGACGAGTCATTAGTCTAGCGTGGATATGACTGTTCGGTAATCTCTTATTATTTAGACATGTCCTTTGGCCTCTGACACGCCATTGTGTAGTTATGGCAAATTTTTACTGTATATACTAGTACACCTCTACCTTTTTTTTTTGGGTGGGAAATTATCAAATAACTTCTCCCGCTCTGGGTGGAGCGGGAGGGCGTGTCAGACTCTTACTGACTAAAACCCACCCGTGTTCCTTCAGTTGCCTGTATTGCCAGGACCACGGTAACCCTTTCGGACAAAACCACAACCCCGGCAGGCATCGGCCCTATCGGACCCCGTCAGTTCTGCTGACATCGCTTTGAGGCGCGTGTGGAACACAACGCGCCGTGGACCCGGGCCTGGTCCTTGTCGGACGGCGAGCTACCTATTGCTCACCGTCTGCAAGCCTGTGCCTATGGTGGCCGGGAATCGGCCTGCGACTCCCGACGCCCAGGGCATCTCCTGCGGCAGTCAGGGGCGGGAGGGCGCGAAATTTGCCTCTCTCTCGCGCGCTCCGCTTCCTCCTTTGCGAGCATTACTGCTTCGCAGTAGGAGGTGACGGCCTCCCATGCTTTGGACCAGGGCCGGACGCGAAAGATCCTTACCGCCGATCGCCTTCACGAGGTCACGGCGATGCACCGCCCAAGCCGGGAGTACACGTCTACCCTAGCTCCCTCTCCGGAAAAAACAAATAATTATTATGTAACTAGAATCGGGGTATTGCGTACTGCCCATAATTCAATTTATTTTTTATTTTTACGTAGTCTATCTCTAACCACGGTTAACGCTCGCGGGATGATCAATCAGGCTGTTTTTTATTACGAGCCATAAGCTACGTGATCTGCCTGCTGCTGACATTACAATATAAATTGCTCAATTTAAATAACTGCTAACTCAAAGTGAAATTTTCTGCAACATTTTATCACAAAATATAAAACTCAAACTCAAAGGATTAAACTATTTATTTTTGAATATTCAAGGTTGCCTATTAGACTTTGGAATGGACAATAGCTTCATCTTTCTAGCTGACCTAGCTTCCAATTTTTTTCCGTTCCCATTCCAAAGTGTAGTGAGTTTCTATACAACATTTAAAAAAACCCTGTCCGATGCGTGAGGATGTTGTTAGTAACGTATCGAGGGCTCTCGGCCTCCTGAAATTGACCACATAAATAGACATATTTATGTGGTAAATTTCAGTAAAAAAAAATCGCCATGTATTTTTTAATGGGGAATTTTACCGGGTTATTAAATGGGGCGTGGGCGGCCGTCGTTTAGTGGGTGCCTACAAGTCATAACTTATGACCCCAATTGAAAATTTACAAATTTTTTATGAATTTGGGGTAATTTTAATACTAAAAATGTGAATTTTAAATAGCAATAACTTTTTTTATTTTCAGTAATAATAAAAATAAACATTTTGGTAATTGCAGTAGGTACCTATGTGTCCCTTTCAGATCGACCCGGATATTTTTTACATATTGTAGAAAAAGACGGACAAGAAACTCCATGGACACTCATAAACACACATTGCCATCAACCGAGGCAATTGCAATCAACCGGACACAAATTCAGACTCTGGGTTGCTACTGAGAAATTCCTGATGGAAAAACCCAATAACACTTTGACCGACCTGGGAATCGAATCCAGGAGCTCACGCTCAGTAGTAGCGCTTGCGACCAACGAAGCAGTCTACTTACATTAAAAAAAAAGATTAAGAACTTATCTTAACTTTTAGCCGTCTTCTAAATCGCACACAAAGACTAAACACGACATATTTATCCACATAGATAGTTTAGGTACATAATTTCAGTAAGTAAATAAACATTACAACTCCCAAGATGTTCGCTTCAGCGATTTTGTTCGTGGAATTTGTTTTCTCTTCAATAAACATATTCAGCCTAATTCAGGTGTTTCAGCACGCATGGCTACTGAAATATAACGCTTATTTGTAATGTATTAGGCCGCGGACATGAAGTCAGCGGGCAGCGGAGCAGAGGCGACAGCGAAGCGTTCAAATGCATAGATTAATAAGGAACTGGCCTCGAAGATAGCGGTGCGGGAAGCGGCGTACGACTTACAGTCGCGAGCAATAATATGTTTACACTTAGCAAAATTAAAAAGCGATTTTCTTGTGGCATAACGATGCAGTCCTTTGTTTTTAACTTTGAGATAAGACCTATTTTATATTAGTGTGGGTTCCAAAATACTATCGCCGCCCCCGCAGAATAAACGCGTAAGTGCTATTGAGGCGGTTTTGATGTTGATCCATATTCGTTATGTATAGGTCAAAATACATGACCTCAATTTTTTCCAGATTTTTACATCAATTATTTACGAAGTTACATACACACGATATACCGTAACATAATGTTATAATTCCGACCTTGATGATATAAAAACTTAATTACCTATTACATTATCAGATTTTTTTCGACTGCACCAGAATAAACGCGTAATAGCCCATTAACGGTATCACTGTACTGCGAAAAACGCAAGTAATATTACATTGCAAAACAAAAAAAACCAATAGTTGATAAGAAAAAATAACTCAAAGTAACATTAACGTAAAAAAAAAACTAAAACATTTCTGTAAAATGTTTTTTTATCAATGACTCAAAAACAGTACCTGTTTAACACTTAACATTAATTAGATTATCTACAAAAAAATAATCTTTTAAACGACGGAAAAAACAAACTTCTATTCGGTGTGGTCATAAAGTTATGGATCAATTTAGGTTTTTTATTTTTCCTGTAAAATTGACTTTTTACACTTGCGCGTTTATTCTGCGGGGGCAGCGCTATGTTCATTGCAACATAATATTACAATCAACACAGTAGAAGATAAATCACTTTTTAAAGTTAGTGTATATGTCTCGGCTAAAACCCGAAGTGCACCTAGTTTTAGCCGGCTACAACTAGGTGCGGCCGGTAACAGTTGGTTAAATTTAGTTGTAGCAAATGAAAATAGCTGAAAGGTAGGTTAGGTTAGAACTGTAACCACATAACACACCGCACGAGCCGAGCGAGCGAAGCGAGCGGTGCTACGGCAGCGGCCGGTGAGTGCCAGGGTCTATTTAGATAAGTTTAACCAACTTCTACCGGCCGCACCTAGTTGTAGCCGGCTAAAACTAGGTGTAGCCGCACTTTGGGTTTTAGCCGTAACATCCTTAATATTATAAATGCAAAAGTAAGTTTTTTTGTTACGCCTTCACGCTAAAACGGCTGAACGGATTTGGATGAAATTTGGCACATATATAGATGATGCCCTGGAAAAGAACATAGGATATTTTTTTTTCCCACGCGAACCGCAATCCGCGAGGCGCAACTAGTATTACATATTGCTCATGACTGTACGTTGCAGCGCCGCTCGCCGCGCCCCACCGCCACCGCCCCGCGCCCGCTGACTTCGTGTCCGTGGCCTTAGTATTTTATTATATTCAGACTTTTTTTCTACACAAATTTTATTTAACAAGAAGTTTGTTTGAGCGGAGTTTGTCGATGAATAGTATTAGAGGCTCATGTAGTAAAGGAGATGTACTCGTGCGTTCTTTTGGAGACAAAGGAGCCGGAGAATATAACATAACATCACGCTAGTATTCCTCTAAGGGTTAGGCAGAGGTGTACCTATGATACAGCCACATTTCACCAGTTATGTTTAAGTCCTATTAAACTGGAGTCGACCCCATTGCAATCGACCGGGCACAAATCCAGACTCCAGGTTGCTACTGAGAAATTCCGGATGGGTAAACGCAATAACTCTTTTCCCAACCCGGGAATCGAACCCTGAACGTCATGCTCAGCAGTGACGCCTGCGACCACTAGACCAACGAGGTAGTCAGAGAATATACCTGTGGACTTTGACCAATTTTCAGACGAAAGGAAATTTCACTCTGAATACACTCATGAGGTGAATGTACTATCGAAGTCACGCTGTAATATCTGAACACCATAAGGACTATTCTTGCTTGCAGCGCTCGTACACTATACTAACACTTACCTACGAAAAAAAAGGGTCGTTTGCACGGGATTTTGCTTTCAAATTGTTTAGATATGCGTGTAACCGCGATGGTACTCAGAGTGAGACTTTTCGTTTATCCAAACAAAAAGTGTTACTGACATTATGATTGCATTTTCTACGTGTACTACAATGCTTGGTATTTTTTTGTAAAAAAAAATTGTTGATTTTTCGAAAGAAAGCAAATATTATGTTAAGTAGTACCTGGTTAACCGAGCTCTGCTCGGTGGAAAATAGATAAACATATCATCCAGGTATACTAACGTTGTATCACATTCCCGACGCTGCGAAAATAGAGAAAACGAATTTTCCCAGATATGAGACCTAGCTAGATCGATTTTTCGCCCCCATATTGCAATTTGCATCGAAATCGTTAGAGCCGTTTTCGAAAACATGATTACAATATAATATACAAATGACCTATGGCACTGAAACGTGATCACTTACAATGGGCCTCATCAGAAGGCTAAAAGTCACACAAAGGGCAATGGAGAGGGCTATGCTTGGAGTCTTCCTACGTGATCAAATCAGAAATGAGGAGATCCGCGGGAGAACCAAGGTAATCGACATAGACAGATAGGGCCGAAAGGTTCTAGAGTGGCGACCGCGTACCGGAAGACGTAGCGTTGCAAGGCCTCCCACAAGATGGACCGATGACCTTGTAAAGGCCGCAGGAATCCGCTAGATGCGGGGAGCACAAAATCGGTCGAAGTGGCGGTGCTTGGGGGAGGACTATGTCCAGCAGTGGACGTCTTTCGGATGAAATGATGATGTTGTACAAATATTGATCATTTAATAGTATAGCATTTGGCATATAAGTATCCAATATTGAAAGACAAAAGAAAAAAAAACATTAAAAAAAATACTCCTACAATTTTGGACAGATTGCTAGCACTCCTTTTTAATTAAACTGTCTAAATATGATGTAAAAGAAACGCATTCCCGAACAAAAATTTCAATGGATGTTATAGATGAGGTACTGGCGACCTGGCTACCTTTTCCGACAGAGAGCTGTTGTTCTGTAGCAATTACACCGCCACATACGAACTACGCATCAAAAAGACATGACGTCACACAAATCCTGCATCGCGCAGTTAGAGTTTACCGCGCAAACGACAAAATATAAGACTATCCGACATCAACCGTCGGGTAGTTGGCCGCCAGACACAACACCTATCTGGTTGGAGGATCCTCACTTTTCCATAGAGGATGAGTGAACTTTACACCCTGTTCCTCTTATCTCTAAAGTTATAATTATTAAAACCGCTTCAAAACCTCTGAAAACGTAATCAATAAACAAATAAACACTGATCACTTTCAAAGCCAAAATCCCAAAAAAGTACGGCTTGCCTAAATTATCTCGAGTAACTAATACCCCACAAAAATGAACTGCCAGCAAATTGTTTGGGACTCCGAAATAAAAGGAAAAAATAAAAATGAACAGAGCGTTTTTATTTAACACCGTTATTCCGGGAATTTCCACAAATATTCTCACATTGCTTATACCCTGGTACTCCAGTAAAAGCAATATTGCAATTTGATATTTGGAAGTTTGATTCTTTTTGAGTTTTGTATTTGTTTTGTAACGTCGGGCCCGTGTTTTAGAATATACTGCATCATTGGGCGAAGGAACTAAGTAATAATAGCCACACGGAACGATCCATCAGGTTAAGCTACGTTTGCCGGGGTTAGTCTGTGGATGGGGGACCATCTTTACATACCGAGACTCCTCCGTACCTGGGAAACTACGTTAAGCTGTTGGTACCGGCTATCATTCGTGGATTTTTGACAGTCGTTACGGGTCGTCAGAAGCCCGAAAGTCTGACAACCAGCCTACCAAGGGGTATTGTGTTACCTAGTAACTTGGTTGTGAGGTCCGGAAGCAGTCACTCCGTGTAAAATACTGGTATTCAGCTGCATCCGGTTAGACTGAAAGCCGACCCCAACATAGTTGGGAAAAGGCTTTGCAGATGATGATGATGGGTGATTCTTGGGGAAAGCCTTTATCCAGATACTGATGATTGATCAAAATGACAGATTTTTTATTTATAAGTATGTTATTATGACCGAATGATCAATGAAACATGTTGTAGAATGCCACGGGCCAATTTATTTGAAACAGATGAAGCCCAACGCTTCAGCATGATATAGCTTTGAATAGTTAGGACAAACTTTGTCGTTTCGGACAAACTCACAGCCAATCTTCTTAAGGGTAAGAGAAACTTCCAAATACAACCAAACGATCTATCAATAAACGATCAGTTTCTTTATAAAATAACCCTACTTTTTTGGCTTCACCACAGTCTGCTAAAAATATGGCGAGTCATCTATTTAAATAAAATAGATAACGGCTGGACCGATTTAGGTTTTTGTGGAAAGAAAAATGTGAAAAGTAGCCCGGAAAATTGAAAAGTTTTGGAAAAACTGAAAGTGCTTTTTTCTATGGAATTTTTGTATGAACTCCAGACTGTATATAAATTTTAACAGGACAATGTTTGTCGGTCAGCTAGTATTTATATCTATTCGACGGCCCCCACGTATACTATCGAAATTACAAAAAAGCCATTTTCGTTTTATTGCACTAATAGCAAGTAGAGATAAATATGTATGATTTTATATAAAAATTATGTACTAATTTTATACCCTCAATTGTTTTTCAGTTGAACAAAATTCAAATTGGCATATTCGGTAAAAAAGTAACCAGCAGTAACCAAGTAAACTATCGAATGTCTAATATTAGAAAAAGTATAATAATGATCAAAAACTATAGTAGACAGTATAAAACAATAAAATTTTCCACTTTAGATACATCGGTAATATAAAATTTTCGAATTTCATGTTCGACAAAAATCTAAATCTAAACTTAGAATCGCTCTCTTGTAAAGTAGAGGTTTTGCAGTTTCGATACTTTACGTGGTGGCCGTCGTATTGATGTAGCTTCAAGCTCCATACAAAAACTTACAAAGTAATAATTAAGAAACCTGAACCTCCACCACTGAACCTGTACTAATTCCCCATCTTGCGCTCCTAAAATATTATTCAACACTCTAATATAATGGTTGCTCCCCTTGATGTAGCCCTCAAATAATTTCACTTTTGGGGACTTAAAAATAACTTAATTCTAACACAACGAACATCCAAATGTAAAGGTGGTTGGTCACAGTTCTAACCTGACCCTGATTTGGCCGGAGTGCCCAAGCTTAGTTACTGCGACCAATTCAGTTCGCACGTGGTTGGTCATAGTTACAACCAAACCTAACCTATTTGGTTGGGGTTTCCCTACTTTAGTTACTGCGACCAACTGTGAGAAAAAGGGACAAAATTCAAAAGATTAGATTAGATTAGATTTATGTCTGTAATTTATATGGTGTACATAATAAAGAATATTCTATCTATCTATCTAAGATGCCCAATATGCCCCACCTTTAAAAAAAATGGCCAAGTGCGCAAGTGGCAACTTAATAGGTCTATTAGATTCGGAGCAAAGCGAAGTGGACAGACAGACACACAAGTGATCCTGTTAGGGTTCCGTTTTTTCATTCGGAAGTACGAAACCCAAAAAAATCATACATAATTAGAAGCGCAAAAACTTTTTAGAGGATCAGTTTAATAATAATTATTATTTTCTTCCCATTAAAAACCAGTGATGTGCCAGATATCTCCATCCGTATACGTATCCGCGGATATCCGAGGGAGAAAAAAGATCTGTATCCGTATCCGTTACTTTTTGGTGGATCTTGAACGGATCTTTTATATTAATACATTTCATTACGTATGTGAAATTTTAAAGACAGATTGCAATGAAATACTGTTAACAAAACCAACCCAAACTAGTTTTATTTCATAAAAAATAAATCACATTTATTATAATTAAAGTAGAGTACTAGTAAAGTAAGTTATAATGTAGTAATTAAACAATCTTTGTAGTGAGATCAGACCTCTAATCTTTGTGTTAAGCTAATTAAAATAATTATCAAGGTGTTAACATTAATTAAAACAATGTTATTTTCAAGAACTTAAAAAGAGTAACTTGGCAGCTTTGACCCCAAAAGTCTGTTACGATGAGGATCATAAATAATTCCTGCTGAAGCTGAAGAAATTTGAGATCCGTATTCACGGATCTAGACTCTCATAATACATATTCGTATCCGCGGATTACATTTTTTAACGATCCGGCACATCATTGTTAAAACTTAAGTATGTAGGTACAACTTCCGCTAGGTTTTACCGCCGGCAAAATGTAGTTTAAACTGTAAAATATTTTTTTGTTATACATTGTGGAACGTGGTACTTTGTGTTAGTGTGTGGACAAACAAAAACTAATACCGTTATCGTTTTATTTTATTATTTCGATAAAGGTAGCGGGCGACGCTTCTTCAGTGTCCAGGGGTGGCACTAAAATGTTCAATTTTAAATTGTTTGCTAAAAAAGCCATAGTACAGGCCATGGTACGGAGCGAGAGGACATGGGAGGCCGTCACCTCCTTCTGCAAAGCAGTAATGCTCGCGAGGGAGTAGGCGGAAAGCGTGAGGGAGAGGCAAATTTCGCGCTCTCACGCCCCTAACCGCCGCAGGAGACGCCCTGGGCATCGGGAATCCCAGGCCAATTCCTGGTCACCGTAGGTGCGGCCTTGCGGACAGTGAGTAATGGGTAGCTCACCGTTCAATAAGTACCAGGCCCGGGTCGATGGCGCGTTGTGTTCCACGCGCGCCTTAAAAAGTTGCCAGCACAACTGACGGAGTCCGCTAAAGCCAAAACCTGCTAAAAAAGATTTAACCTTCGTTTCTAGTGGCGACATAATAACAGCCCCACGGGTCGATCGAAGATTAAGCTACGATTGCCGCGGTCGATTTGTTGATAGGTTTACAAATCAAGACCCTTCCGGAGAGCACGTTAAGCCGTTGGTCCCGGCTGTCATTTGTAGATTTTTGACGGTTGTTACGGGTCGTCAGAAGCCCGAAATTATGAAAACCAGTCTTACCAAGGGATATCTAGCCACAACATGGTGACACTGCAATGGATAATAAATTAATAGTTTAAAAAACACTAGAAAAATACGCTTTTATAAATGCACGTAAAAACAAAAAAATCGTAGTCAAAGTCCATTACGTGGCCTTTCTCACAAGTGAAAACACGACTATGATACGATATTCCATCATGGCATGCCAGTGCCTATCTTCCGGCTTCATCATCAGACCTTGAAACCTAATTGTGATCAAAGTTCATTACAAGACTTTTCTAAGAAATCCAAAACAGCTATGATACAATTTTCCATCATGAAGTTCCAGTTCATATGAACTGGAACCGGAAGATATCTTCCGGCTCCATCATCAGATCAGTTCGACAGTACCATATTATTGTATTGTCATCAGAACTACATACAGCTGCCAATTTTCATTACGCTACGACCCTCGGAAGATGGTTAAATAAGTTACCTTAGATTCCATTACATAGTTACATACAGGTCGACCTAATAAAAGCGTGTTAAAAAGACACGGCGGATCCTTAGTTAACGATGCAGCTGACGAACTTGCTAGAAAAGGATCTAGCACAGCAGTCTGAGGTTGAGGAAACCGTCGCGCACGTGCTCTTCGAATGCACAGGCGTTACCCAGATAAGAACAGACCCTCGGGTCACCCACATCTTTCACTGATGTTCTGAACAGACCAGGAGCTTTAATTAACTTCTGGAGGCCGGTGGGCTGGTTGGAACAACCACTAAATGGCCGCCATGGCCCACGCACAATGGTCCACCTTACGGACTAAATGCGGAAACCAAACCCCATAACATAGAACATAGGGGTATCGTGGTATCCAGTAACTATATGTTGTGGAGGTCAGATAGGCTTTCGCTCCATGTAAAATACTGGTATTCAGCTGCATCCGGATAGACTGGAAGCCGACCCCAAAGTAGTTGGGAAAAAAAGCAGGTACATTGATTGATGATAAAACTAATGCGTTATTTGGTTGTTAAATGATCTATCTACATAAAGCGGTGACCCATTGGAAACGGCCGTCACTTACGAGTTGTTGGTCGTAGGTTCAAACCCCGACAGGCAACTTAATGTAAATTATTTCATCACTACTGCTCTCAAAACGGTGAAAGAAAACATCGTGAGGAAACCGGCATATCCTAAAACAAAAAATGCAAAGACATCTGAGATCTAGCAACCCGCACTGGGCCCATGTGGTGGATTACGGCCCGCTCCCTCTCACAGAGAGGAGGCCTGTGTCCCAGCTGTGAAAACGTTATAGGCTGATCTTGCATAAATATAATAAAATAGTAACGAAGTCAAAACTGTACAATGAATCCTACTATCCTACTTATCTATATCTACACTAATATTATAAAGAGAAAAGATTTGTATTTTTGTATGTAATGAACAAACTTAAAAACTACTGGACCGATTTGAAAAATTCTTTCAGCAATGGATATCTACATTATTAGCGAGTAACATAGGCTAGGAAAGCGGTGACAGGGACGCCCCCGAGAAAGATGGGTCGGCGAAATAGAAAAGGTAGTGGGCCAGAATTGGCCTGCAGTAGCACAGGACAGAAAAGAGTGGCAAGAAAGGGAGGAGGCCTCTGCCCAAAGAGGGGTCCTTAATTAATTTCCTCAATTTTATTTATTATTTACTTTTTTTGTTAAACTTAGTTTATTTTTTAATTAAGGAATAAAAGAGGCTTTATTATTATTAAATTATAAATTATTATTAACATAGGCTATATTTTATCCCCGTACTCCCACGGGAACGGGAACTACGCGGGTGAAACCGCGTGACATCCGCTAGTCCTTAATATTATAAATGCGAAAGTAAGTTTGTTTGTTACGCCTTCACGCTAAAACGGCTGAACGGATTTGGATGAAATTTGGCACATATATAGATGATGCCCTGGAAAAGAACATAGGATACTTTTTTTTTCCCACGGGATCGAGACTTATGCGGGTGAAACCGCGGGGCGCAGCTAGTAATATTATAAATGCGAAAGTTTGTGAGGACGGATGGATGTTTGTTACTCTTTCACGTAAAATCTACTGAACGGATTTAGAAATTTAACACACAGATAGTTTGTAACCTGGATTAACACATATGATAATTTTTATCCCGATATTCCCACGGAATTGAGATTTATGCGGGTAAAACCGCGGGGCAAAGCTAGTATTTTTTTAGATAAATAAATAAAATACAATAGACGTTGGTATATTTAGTAACCTGTTCCGCTCAGCTATTTCTAAAGAGCTATAAAAACTCCTGAAAGAAATCACTCTTAAAACACGGCGTATTGCCACACTGAACGCTGAGTCTGCACTCAGCGCTCGGTGTGGCAACACGCCTTGTTCGGGTTCTCGACAAGTCAATCGTCATCCTTAGGATGCCTCGTTGGAGTTTTTTATGGCTCTTTAGAAATAGCTAAGCGGAACAAGTTACTAAATATTATATCCACATCTATTGTATTTTATAATGGATTTCCGCAAGGTCACGCTTGAATCAATTAACTAGATAAATAAATGCTTAAACGAATAACCTCTCAGGCAACCCTATTGACGATGGCACGGTATCCTTAAAAGCAATCCAGAAAATTGGTTTGTTTACCTAATCGTCTTCAATTTCCATACCAGGGAAATAGTTCCGGTAAGTGCCTACTTATAAGAGGCATTATAACTACGGACTGGGTCAATTTTCTTTGCAGTTTCATGTAAATTGATAGTCATTTACTTGGAAATTATGAGCCAAAGAATAAAACTGTGAAAAGTTAAACCCTGCTAATGAATAATTAGGTTTCTGAGGTTATTGTCATAATCACTACATTTGACCAACGAAATGATGACACTAAGTACAAGTCGACGGCCACCACGTAAAGTATCGAAACTGCAAAACCTCTACTTTACAGGAGAGCGATTCTAAGTTTAGATTTAGATTTTTGTCGAATATGAAATTCGAAAATTTTATATCATCAATGACTCTAAAGTGGAAAATTTTACCATTTTATACTGTCTACTATAGTTTTTGATAATTATTATACTTTTTCTAATATTACACATTCGATAGTTTACTTGGTTACTGCTGGTTA
Organism: Agrochola lychnidis; assembly: GCA_963680765.1. NCBI lineage: Eukaryota > Metazoa > Arthropoda > Insecta > Lepidoptera > Noctuidae > Agrochola > Agrochola lychnidis. Next base: position 5,173,795 of record OY796868.1, on the reverse strand, counting down.
CTTTTTTACCGAATATGCCAATTTCGATTTTGTTCAATTGATAAACAATTGAGGGTATAAAATTCATAATTTTTATATAAAATCATACATCTTTATCTCTACTTGCTATTAGTGCAATAAAACGAAAATGGCTTTTTTGTAATTTCGATAGTATACGTGGCCGTCGAAGTTAAGCTTTAAGTTAAGGTGATATATTGAAAAAAATGGGCTTTTTCTTTATCGTGTAACTTTCAAAGTATTTGGAATAGGGATTTCAAATTTCGGTGTATGATTTTTGACTATATGATCTAGTATCCGGAAAAAGGAATACACGATACAATGAAATTTTCTCGATACAAAAAATTTGCAAAGGTCTATCTATTTTTATCTTTTTTTGAGTATCATGGCGCAACGCTTATGAGTTATTCAATGGAATTTACTTTAAAACATAGAGAGTAAGCGTTTCGAGTTTTAAGAAAAGCAGTTTTTTTTTAAATAATACTTTTCATTTACAAAAGACGGCATTTCGTTTTGGCACATACGTTGTTTTATTCCGAGCGGACACACATTATCGTCATCTCTTCTTTCGCCTATCAAAAGTATTGTCATCACTCTCGTTCACTCATAGATCAGTCGCCCGATGGGGCTCATCGACGAAGAATCTATGTCACTTTTTTGCAAATCGGTGCGATCAAATTTACGTGATTTAAAGAATTTTGTTTACAGAAAAAGTTAGTACTTCAGCAAGTTAAAGTAATTATTGAATGCAATTAGTGTTGAATAGGTATTTAGACTGTGTGTGTGTATTCTTGTGAGTCCTGCGAACAATATAACATTATTTTTCTATTATGATTTCGTGGTGACATTTAAATTATTTATAAATATAGAAAGAAATATAAAATCAAAACTGAACAGTACCTGCAACGTTTGGAGTGCACAGGGCTATCAATGAACTCATTTTACAGGAATTCAATAGCAATAAGATGATGATAATAGTGAGTCGAATTCTCCACCTTCACTAAAGCACAACCAACTCAATCTATTCCCGCTTTTTAATGTATTATTGTGTAAGCATTTTATTTTCTAAGAACATCTATTTTTATACCTACAACTTTTAATAATCTTTTATCTAAAGAAATAGGCTAAATAAAATTCGTTTTTAGGTTTTGAAATACGTCAACAGTACATCAATATGTCAAGTACTGTCACTACGAATCATAGATCACAAAAAAGAAATGGAGTCGCATTTGAATTGTAAAAAAGGAGAGTTTTTACCCGACTACGGCAAAATCAAAGGAGGGTTATGATTTTAACATGTATGTATGTATGTATGTAACAGGCTATCAAATGCAAAATAAAATTCAAGTCAGACTAGTAGTTCCAGAGATTAACGCGTTCAAACAAACAAGAAAACAAACTCTTCAGCTTTATTATTAGGACTAGCTGCACTCCACGATTTCACCCACATAAGTCCCAATCCCGTGGAATATCGGGATAAAAAGTATCCTATGTCCTAAAGTCTAAACCAATTTATCATCACTGTAATATTTTCAACACAATGTATTTTGTTATGAAATAAATTACTTATGATTATGACTTAACCAGGTCATGGTCTACCCTTTGCCAAATTTCAAATATTATTCCCTCAGAACTCTAAAAAAATCAAGCTTCTAAGTCAACGCAATAAAAAAATACGGCCCTTTATGTGGCATATTTTGATAATCGCAAGTAAATCAAAAACTACAGGGTACTTCCAGTTGACCTAGAATTATGAAATTTTAGCAGGAAGCAAGGTCTCACAACACAGGTAAAGGAAAAAGTCCGAACATTGATAATAATTTGCAGATTTATCACATAAAATTTTTTTTCTTGCGATTACAAACTTGCATTTGAAATTGGAGAATTGACCGTGACGTACCTATCGATGTATGGGAGAACATGTTTCTCAACTACTAAGTTAAGTTTTTTTTGGGATAAATTCATCCCAACTACGGAACCCTTCATTGTGCGTGGTCTGACACGCACGTGGCCAGTTTTTTTGTATGTTTGTTTGTTACGCTTTCATGCAAAAACGGCTGAACGGATTTGGATAAAATTTCGCACATGGGTAGACTATGACCTGGGTATGTCCTACATAAGATACTTTTTATCCCGATATTCCCAATGGATCGAGACTTACGCGGGTGAAATCGCGGCATACAGCAAGTATTATACAGGATGTCTCAAACGTAGTGGTCCAAAGGCAAATGGGGAAAAGTAGAGGTGGCCACCCATCATTTAAAAAAATTAAAGTTTCGATATTCTCAATAGTTCAGAAGATTTCACTAATTTAACCATTTTCAAGAAACTTTACATTTTCATTTGGATTTTTCGGCCCTGTGGACAACATTTTCGACGTAGCGAGTTTAAATCGTAAGTACGAAAACGTAGTGGGAAAATTGTTTAAAATGTTATATTTAAGATATTGTGACTATTTTTTATTGTGCTACTGTTTGTTTTTCCTTAAATAAATAAATAAATAAATCTGGCTTAAAGATTCCTTGATAGTGTAGGCTGGAAGATTACGTTCCTATTTACGTTTAGTGTGGCTCTGCAGCACTTCAGATTTTATTTTTACTTATCTTTTCTAATTTTTCATTAAACTTTATCGAAACTTTCTAAGCCCAGATTTAAAAAAGTGCACATAGCACATAGCTTTAAAAGTACCTTCATTATTAATAGTTAGACTGGGAAAATTTTACAAAGATAGCTTAATGAAAACCTTTAAAAAAAATGGGTTTCATAAAATGGTCGAACTACCCGCAAAACTTTATGCTCTAATTTTACCGAAACATCTCAGAAAAGCGTTTAGTATTAAAATTTAACATATTTAAACGTGTTCGTGTTCCTTCGGTACATGTGTTTAATTATTAATTCTTTTTTTTTTACTTTCGCTGTTGACCTTCGTAGGCCTTCACAACTTGTGTTGTCATTATCAAAAGCCATCATAGCCCATAATCTGCCTATAGGCATTGGGCATGGGCTTGTATCTACACTATCAAGACATCTTCCAGCCATTGAACTCGCTACGTCAAAAATTTTGTTCACAGGGTCGAAAAATCCAAATGAAAGTAAAAAATTTCTTGAAAATGGTTAATTTTCTGAACTGTAGAGAATATCCTAACTTTTAAATTTTTAAACAATAGGTGGCCACCTCCAATTTACCCCATTTGCCTTTGGATCATTACGTTTGAGACAACCTGTATACAGGTTGGATTTTTGAGATGGGGCAATAAGGGCAACTACCATAACCGTTGTTGCTACAGGAAAACGGTCTTAGAAGACTGTCCTTAACTTTTTAAGACATTTTGATCTGCATTCACAGATTTCGAAAAAAATATTAGTCAGCAAGAAAATGGGCAGTTTTCACAAAAACTTTTTTTGATGCCAATCGAACCTGTTTCTTTTATGGAACAAAAAACTTAAGTGGCCAACTCAGAACCAAGTCAGAAATCGCAAAAAACTTTTCCCATACGTTTTGTGTGTGGGAATGTCACTCTGTAAACAATAAATATTTTTGCTGATAATTAAATATTTTGTATTATTTGTCTACTCCATAGTTCGCAAAATTTCATAGACCGAGATAAATTATTGTTACTTAGCACGCGCTTTTTTCTTAGATATGTTTCTATCTTTATCATGCACTTTTAGTATGACAGTTGTGCGACAGTGACAAGAATAATTCTTAGCCAAAGCCCATGCTAAGTAACTAACGTTTTCAAATTCCGGTCAGTTATTTCGTTAGTTCCACTTTTTGCTACTGGTTCAGATACGTTTGTGGCAGCGCGACGATGTGGCGGCCAACCATCGAATATAGAACCGCCACTCCCCGCGTGCGGGGGCAATAAGCCACGCCCACCAAACTAATATTTATTTTCAATATAGGCCCTTAAGGCAAACTATGCGCAAATGAGTGTCCTTTTTTTTAGAAAAAAATAGTTACGTTTTCACAGCCTAATATAGTTCCCACTGTTGGGACTCAGAGGCCTATTTAATAAAACCAACAGGTTTTTATTGGTTTTAGTGCTTTATAAAAACAAAAATTTTGTTACTTTTTTGCCAGTTCATACTGTCAGCAAAAAAATGTTTCCAATTCTTCCAAAGACAGACAAACTAGTAACATGACTATCTGCTATGTCGTAGAAGCGTAGCCGTGACGTCATAATCTTCAGCTACGTGACCACGGCGTAGCAACCACAGTGCAATGCTTTTAAATTCAAACCTGCTTAGTTTCAAATATAATATTTTTCGTCCAGATTCTTGCAGATAGACGGAAAAACAACGGTTTCCCTTATCCCACATAAATGTATAGGTCCCGGGAAAGCAATAAATTCAACTTTTTACGTGAGTGTATTCGCTTGAAAAATCTAATTAATTGTTTTTACGTGGATGCAGTATTATTTATTGTTACATACATACATACATAAACTCACGCCTTCTTCCCATGGGGGTAGGCAGAAACTACAGAACGCCACCTGCTATGATCCTTACATAGTCCTTTTGCCTCGTTTACGTTCATACATCTGGTCATACACGCACGCCGGTTGCGAGTACTACGCACCTGGCCTTTCTGAAGAACATCACCAATAAGGTCAGTATATGTCCTCCTAGGGCGTCCCCGCCCGGCCTTTCCCTTTACATCAGCCTTGTAAATACATTTTGTTAGTCGCCTTTCATTCATTCTCTCAACATGCCCAAACCATCTCAGCATACCCTTTTCAATTTTTGTCACTACATCTTCTTTTAAATCACACCGCTGTCTTATCACATCATTCCTCAGCCTATCATTCATAGTCAGGCCACACATGCTTCGCAAGGAACGCATTTCTACAGCATTAATTCTACTTTCATGTTGTTTTTGCCACACCCAACATTCACTACCATACATAAGCGTGGGCACCAGCACACCATTGTGAACAGCCAGTCGACCCTTTTTAGACATCGACTAGTTGGTCACAATCGCATGTATTTATTGTTATGATTACGAAAAGATTAATGCAGTGGTGAAGCAGCCGCTAAGGTACCTTACTTGTTTAAAAAGCAAGATTTTATTTATATCGAAAGTGAAGGAAGATCCCAAAAAAAAACAGTGGCTCTCCGGGAGTGCCGACAGAAGTGGAAACTTGAAAAAAAATCGACACGGCGGTAATCAATGCATTGATGTCTTTTTAATGGTCAAAAGCTGGTGTCGTAACAGTATCGCGAAATCATATTTATGAAGTTTTCACTTAAAAAATTTGCTCTTATTTTTTAGTAACTGCGCTAACTTAAATCTAGAATTCGTTAGTACATGACATTATCTATACATATAAAAATCTACAGCCGCATTATGAAAGGTCATCACTAGATAATGGCTCGACCGATTTGGCAGTTTTTTTGTTGTATTTATTATTTATACAAGGTTTGCATGAAAGAAAATTTTGGAAAATCCACTGGAAAAGTCGGAAATACACTCGGGCGACGCCGGGCACGAACAGCTAGTATAATTTAAATATATGTATGTTCATCATCATCATCATCAGCCTATAAATGTTCCCATTTATAACCTATGTCGTCGCGAATCTCTCAGGGAACTATTTAAAAAGATTAATATTATGACGGTACCTTGCCAATTCATCTATGAAAATATTATGTATGTAAGGAAAAATCTGCATCTTTTTAAGAAAATAAGTGATAGACATAATTTTAATACTAGAAATAAAGATAAAATAGATCAACCATTTTTCAGATTATCCAAAGTACAAACATCTTTTATGGGGTACTGTGTTAAATGTTACAACAAAATACCTTGTGATATATTACAGTTAACTGAAAGAAAATTTAAAACTCATATTAAAAGTACTCTTTGTAAACAAGCATATTACAAATTAGAGGATTATATTCTAGATAAGAATGCTTGGAAACATGCTGGTCTAGCTCCATAGGACAATTTACAGTATAGACAAAATCAAACTGGTTGCTAATTCAATTGTATAATTAAATATTATAACATATTTTTTTTTTTTTGCATTCTGTGATTACTCACACACTGACTAATTAGTGTCACCTGTAATTTTTTTAGGAATATCGTACCTACTTTTACAATGCTTGTAAATATGTGAACACCATGTATCCATTACATAATTATTTTTTCTGTCATTGCTTCATTTTTAATTATTTTTACCTATTGTGGTATAGTAATCTTATTCCAGGTGCATCGTCTTCACATATAATTAATTAATATAATTAATGTATACAAAATATTGTAAAACATTTTAAAAGAGTAACGGTGGAGTTTCTTGCCCATTCTTCTCCATACGAAAACTACCTTTTGGAAGGGGCGACTAGAATCAATTTTATTATTTTGTAATTTTTGACGTTCAAAAGTGCCATACATGGGCCTATTTGAAATAAATGATTTGACTTTGACTTTGACTTTGACACTGCTGGGACACAGGACGCACACATTACGTATAACAGCTTACGCATAATTTTTTTAAGCATAATTTCTCTAACCATAATAATGATTAAGCATAATATTCTAAAGCATAAATTTATTAAGCATAACATTCTAAAGCATAACTTTATTAAGGATAACATTCACAAGTATAAATTTATTTACGCATAACGATATTAAAACATATACACCAGGCATGCAAGCAAGCATGCAGCATGGAAGCAAGCATGCAGCATGCAAGCAAGCACGCAGCATGCAAGCAAGCATACAGCATGCAAGCAAGCATGCAGCAGGCATGGTTTCTGTCACGGCTCCGGCGCTGCGGGCCTCCGGCGGCCCCACGCGTGCTAATCGTCGCAGACGGCTTTCGCTCACCACCGCAGCTACGGCTTGCTGGCCGGCACTGCCGGCCAGCCTCAGCCACGGCGGTTCCGTCCCAGCCGCCTGCTCCTCAGCCCGCGGGCCGTCTCGCCCCTACGCGCCTACGCGATTTTGAATTACACTCTAGGGGTTGGGCAGACAAGACTACGTGGAGTCGGTTTTGCAGCGATTCGGTTCTGTCACTAACTTTTTAGCACAACATAATGATTTTTTAAGACAATACTTTAATTTTTACTAAAATTATTAGTAAAAAAGATAAATATACTTCGAAACTTGCATATTTACAAGCAATGTTAAAAATAAACACCTAAAATAAAAATACATAGTTAAGTTACATAATGTTATATATAATAAATCATTTGCATGAAAATCTAAAATAAATACGTAAAATTAACTCAAATTTATTTCCGTTATTTCTGTTAATTGTATGCCTAAATATTATTATGCTAATAGTCATTAGGCCTAGTAACGTTATGCGAATCAAATTTATGCCAAAACAAATTAGTCTTTAAGATGATTATGCCAACATAAAATGTATGCCTAAAAAAATTATGCCGAAGTATTATTATGCCAAAACAAATTGTGCCAAAATCGTTATGCCGAAGTATATTAGGACAAAGAACATTATGCGAAAAGAAGGGATCCCCTGATTTTTGTATCACAATACATAAGTACCTACACATTTTATGGGTTACAATTAATGTTCAGAGGCAAAAAAATATTGTTTTTACAGATATTAAGGACATGTTGAATTCTGATAAAGGTATGAGTACCAATTATAGTTAATTGATTCAGGCGTGACCTTGCGGAAATCTATTATAAAATACAATAGACGTTGATTTATTTAGTAACTTGTTCCGCTTAGCTATTCCTAAAGAGCCATAAAAAACCCTGAAAGAAATCGACACGTGTATCACCTCTCAACGAGGCATCCTCAAGATGACGATTGACTTGTCGCAAACCCGAACACGGCGTGTTGCCATACCAAGCGCTGGATGCGCTGAACGCAGAATGAGCCATTTCTAACGTTTGATATGGCTCACTCTGCGTCCAGCGCAGCTAAGCGGAACAGGTTACTAAATATATCCACGTCTATTGTATTTTTACATAACATAACATCACGCCTTGTTTCCCCGAAGGGTTGGGCAGAGGTGTCCCTGTAGCAGGTACACCCACATTTCGCCAGTTATGTTAAAGTCCGATGTAATAGAGGGCGAGCCTATTGCCATTAATTGGGCACACATTCAGACTGCTACCGAGAATTTACATACATAACATCACGCCTTGTTTCCCCGAAGGGTTGGACAGAAGTGTACCTGTAGCAGGTAACACCCACATTTCGCCAGTTATGTTTAAGTTCCATGTAACAGGGGGCGAGCCTATTGCCATCAACCGGGCACAAATCCAGACTCCGAGCTGCTACTGAGAAATTTCAGATAGAAAATACCCAATAACACTTTGCCTGACCTGAAAATCGAACCCAAGATCTCATTCTCAGCAGTAACGCTTGCAACCATTAGACCAACGAGGCAGTTGACGATAACAATGTCTTGCACTTATTTTATTTCTGCTTTCCTATTACTAAAGAAGAATTCTCGGAAATCCTTTGGTCACAACTTACATACAAAGATAGATTGTGCAAGGAACTCGTCTTTCCACACTGCAATATCCCAGCTTTTCAACTGAGGAAGTTTCTACAAAACCATTAATAAAATGTAGTACTTTACAGTATGATTTGCAATTTTAAAACACACACTATATTGAAATGCTTGTTTGCTAAGGAATTTACATGTATGGGTTGTTGGCATTTTAAAATTCTTTTTTTTTTCATGTTTGTTTGAACAATTCATTTGACCGGACAGCAAACATAGGACAACCAAGAGAATAAACTAGCTGTTGTCTGCAACTTGCGTGTAGTTTGTGTTTCAACTATTTTTATCTACTCTCATAGCGTAATCTTTCAAATTCAAATTCAAATATTTTTATTTGTAGAACATAGGTAAACAAAAAAAGTACAGATGTTAATAATAATAAAAATGAACGCTATGTCTTGCCGTCAACGGCGCACAAATATTCTGATTATAAATTAATTAGTAATAAATTAAACAAAATATTTACATTAACAAATAAAACAAAATATTAACAATTAGAAATTAATAGATACTTAAAAACATTATTCATTGTTATTTCATTCAATTATCATTATTTATCATACAATACATTAAATTACATAAAAACATTAAAATTCATTTTTTAATAATCATTTAATTAATAACAAATTAAAAATATCGAACAAAAAATATTAAAATGTCAAAAAATTATAGCTTGTCGTCCAGATACTCATTGACTGTGTAATAAGCTTTTATATTTAATAAATTAAGAACAGCCTTTTTAAAATGGTGTATGTCGAGATCTTTTATTGGATTGGGTATCTTGTTATATATTTTGGGTGCCATTCCTAAAAAGTTTTTTGAATATAGCGCAGTCTTGTGTGGAATAGCACATAACTCTCTGTTGCGTCGTTTTGATCTCAATGTTTGAAATAAATGCAAGTTTGATTTCACAAATACTGCTGTCTCGTAGATGTATAGACAGGGTAGAGTAAGCAATTTATGTTTCTTAAAAAACGGACTACAACTTTCCGTTTTTTTTAGCTTAAACACAGCACGTACACACTTTTTCTGAGCTTTGAAAGAAATGTCTTTATCAGTGGAATTTCCCCAATAGATTATTCCAAAACGTAACGTTGAAGTGACGTACGCTTTGTATGCTATCACAACTACGGACTCATTTGCTATTTTTGCATGATTATAAAGCGCATAAGAATACTGGTTTAGTTTTTTACAGACAGTTTCTACATGACATTTCCAGTTTAGATGACTGTCCAAGTAAAGTCCTAGAAATCTGGCACTGTTGGTTTCAGGTATTTTCTGGTCTGCGTAACATATATTTAAATTTTGTTGTTTTGTTCTTTGTTGGAACGTCATATACTGTGTTTTTTCTAAGTTTATTTTTAGCTTATTCTTAAATAACCAGTTTATTATATATTGAATCGAATTATTTATATCATTTTCATATAATTCTAAGTTTTTACACGGTACAATAAGCGTGCTGTCGTCTGCAAACAGGACGGTTTGGTAGTCGGTACATTTTGGCAAATCATTTATAAATATGAGGAACAGCAAGGGCCCAAGGACACTTCCTTGGGGTACACCACAAGTTGTATACCTAATGGACGAACTGTAAGCAACTTCTATCTTAGAAATAGGACAGATTCTATTTAAAACCGTAATTTGTTTTCTTCCACTTAAATAAGTCTTGATTAGGCTTAATATATTTCCTCGGATACCATAGCGTTCTAACTTACCCAGTAATATTTTATGATCCACGTGATCAAATGCTTTAGACATGTCCATAAGTACTGCAGCAATGGGATTTTTTTTGTCAACGTTTCTAAGAATTTCAGCAATTAACTCATAGACTGCGTTGTTAATGTTTCTATTTTTTCGAAAACCATATTGTTCTTTAGCAAGTATATCGTTTGTTTCAAAGAATGAGTTTAGGGATTTATAAATTACTTTTTCAAAGACTTTTGATAATACCGGTATTAAAGCTATTGGACGATAATTTGAAATGGTTGCTTTATCACCTTTTTTATAAAGTGGCTTAATTATAGTTGTTTTTAGTGAATTTGGAAAGTGACCATGCTCTATGCATAGGTTAATTATAAAACTTAGTACGGGTGCAATTATATGCGACACTAATTTTAAAATATTTGTAGAAATTTCATCAAATCCCGTGCTATTTGTATTTTTTAGCGAATTAATAATTTTGAATATTTCCATAGCATCTGTCGGTGCCATAAAAAGCGTTTTTGGATAGTGGTCAATGACAGATATTGCATTACCGTTGTCATGATTCGTTGCAGGCTGTACCGAATCTATAAAATGGTCATTGAAAGCAGTAGCTATGTTTTTAGGATCATTAATTTTTTTATCACTAATAAGTATTTGTTTTACAGATTCGGGGGGAAAGTTAGATTTACACCTATTGATTAATTTCCACGTAGCCTTGGTTTTATTTTCCGCACTATTTATAATATGACTGTTTTGAGACTTTTGTGTCAGTTGTATTACTCTTTTTAAGCGTCTTGAATATTGTTTAAATAATTGTTTATTTTCAATATTTGGTGATCGCCTGTACAACCATAACATCTCTCTTTTTCGTTTACTACAGTTTTTGATACCTTTAGATATCCATCGCGGAGTTTTACGACTAGAAATCCTTTTTTTTACTGTAGGGAAGCACAAGTCGTAAAAAAGTTTAAACTGTTCGTAAAACGAATTAAAAGCCATTTCTGGGTTTACGCTACTGAATACTTCAGCAAAACTTAAATTACTAATGGCTTCAATGAACTTAGATTTATTCTCAGAGCTATAATCTCGACTTAATACATACCAGTGATCAGTTGAACACGTCTTTTTTACAGGACACTTAAAAAGTTGGGCGGTATGGTCTGATAGGGCCAATTCTATAATTTCGCCAGCACCACCTCTAACATTATGCATAATGTTGTCGATACACGTTCCACTAGATACACGTGTGGGCTTTTTTATACTCGGCTTGAGATTGTAGTTCAGTAGCAGATGTTGAAATTCAGTGGATAATCTTGTTTTTTTCAAAATATCGATGTTAAAGTCACCGCATAACAAAACCCTTTTTTGCAAGTTTCTTCCGCAATAATTTAAAAGTTGCTCAATTTTATCAAAGAAAATAGAGGTAGCATCTCTCGTGTATTTGGGAGGTCTATAAATGCAAACGATTATCAACTTATGAGCTATCAGTTCAATGGCACTACACTCCATGAAACTGGGCAGACTAAATTCTTTAATGTCTATAACCTTGAACTCGTATCTATGTCTAATTAGTATACACGTACCACCACTCCTGGTGTTTCTTGAAGAATATGTTGCAAGTTTATATTCAGGTATATATAAGTGCATGGTATCATCGTCTTTCATATTGTGTTCCGTAATACACATAACATCCACTGTTTTTCCCTCGCATAAAAGTCCATTTATATTAATGCTTAACTGGTCCGACTTTCCTATTAATCCATTAATATTTTGATGTAAGATATTTAATTGATTATAAACGAAAAAAAACATTTTCTGCTTTGTTAGAAGTGCTTTCAGTTTGGGTTGACTGATCGATATATAACTTGTTATTATTGGTAACTGATTTGCTTAAGATATCCCCGACAGCAGTATTATCAAAACAATGATGAGAATCAAGACTATAATCTGCTACTTCACTAACTTTTGTTTTTGAGTTTAGGTAATTTATGTAATCCATTAAGTTTTTAAATATTCTAGCAACTGCTTTATTATTTACCGTTGCAATATATTTCCGGAACATTTCGTATGTGTATTCTATACAATAATTGGAATCAAAAAGATACGCATATTCCCATAATTCGTTATCTAAATACATCAAATGATTAAACATTTCAATACGCTTATTAAATAATGAACAATTGTCACTTAGTTTAAAATTAGGCGAGCAAATTACAATATTGGTGTTCATCACGTTTCCAAGCTCCTTTTTTATGTGGTCTATTAAAAATCTATAGTTATTGGAGACTTCGAAATCTCTTTCACCTATATATATGATACAATAATCTTCACGGGTAAAGTTCACGAGTTTCTTGTCTAAATTCGCAAACAACTGCTTTATGCCTCCGTTTGGTATGATATAATGACAAAACTCATACCCTGTGAACGAATTTTTACCTATATTCAATATTTTATTCACATTATTACTAGAAATCATACATATTTTTTTGTGGTTGTGTTTAAAGATTTTAGCTGACGTATTCAGGGGACTGTTGGTAATCGTCGGTAAAGTTTGTACTTCCGGAATTAGACTATTATGTAGAGATATTTCTTGAGGTTCTTGAGCGCGTTCTTGTTGAGTATTCTTGGATTCTTTTTTGGCTGATGTAGGACTTCCCGAATTTGATACAGATTTCTTCAAGGAACTTATATCTTCAATAGTCCTTTGTTGTATTAAATGCTTTAACGGAGTTGATAACTTTCTTGTTGATTTTGAATTTGGTGAGCCTACGTCGGTCGTTAGCATCTTAGATGTTTTATCCAAGAGATCAAATTTATTAGTGATTTCAGTCAATGCTGATTTTAAATTACTATTCTCAATGGTCAATGCATTTATCTCTTCACGGGCTGACAATAACTCCCGTTTAAGTTTCTCTATTTGACATTTTAAATCTTGGGTTTCGTCACATTCATTGTTGGATATGTTAGGTAAACTATTTATGCTGCCATCTAGCGTAGAGTTATTTATACTAGATTCTTCGAATGTAATCTCCGATAGTGATTGGGTTCGTATTGTACGTAGCGTGATATTCTCGAAAAAACTCATTTTTGATACAAATGAAAGTGTTCAGAATTTGAAAATATAATGGAAAAAGTTGATCACTTAGCGGGGATCGAACCTACGACCACAAGTCTCTCGACTAATCTTACCCGGTGGCGTAACTGCTAGGCCAAGTGTACTTGTAAACTTCGTTCAAAATTGTTGACCGCACCTTGGTTTTGGTTATTTAATGTGTTGATAATAGTCCAAAGGTCGTTTCTTTGTTCTATAGACGATACAAATTGACGGTTGAAAAATAATAATTCACCGTTGTTTCTTGGTTGAATTAATAATTTCACCAATGATTTTGGTTGTTTTCAAGACAAGAATTAGCATTGAATTAGTTTATAAGTTATCACACGCACTATAGAAGAGTATTTAAACTTTAGTCCGGTTTTAGTTTTACACCTTTTTATGTTTTTGTTTAGTTGATTGAATATTCACAAATTGTCACAATAATCACTGAATAACAATGTCACATGTATGTTGTTGTGTCCTTTCACTAATTGAGACGTTTTTTCCACTTTATTTCGACTATTATATTTTTAAACAATTTTTAAGTACGGAGCTTATGTTTCCCCTTTAAAACACGCGCTACCCTCCTAAAGAATCTTCGAATTATAAAATTCAAAACGAGTTTATATTGACATACTTTATAAACACAATACCGAAATTTAAAAATAGAATCATATTATAACATTTTTTCTCTAACAAAATAATACTATAAAACAATTTTTTTTCTATTACTATACAGGGCTATTCCAAGAAGTTAATATCACCAAGGAGTTTCCATCAACTTTTGCATTGGAACGTTTAAGCGGGGGATAGCAGCACCCGCTGTAGCGCATGTGCGGTGATGTGCTGGTGCAGACGACATTCATTTGTTTTGTTGTACTGAATTTCGTGGGATTTTTCAAATTTATTCTTGATCTTTAACGTTGATCTTTTATTTAGTATTAGGTTCAATCCCAATGTATGAGAGTAGTGTATGATGTGTGAGAGAGTAGTGTATGATGTATGAGTAATGTATGAGTGTAGTGTAGTAGTGTATGAAACTGCACATAACTAGGTAACAAAACATTCGTGTGATACTATTAAAAACCTCGCCTATGGCTCGGTTTTTAAACACATACTCATGTTTTAATACCCCTCATTATGCAACAGTTTCATAAACTACTATTTTCATAACACTAATAATATTATAAAGACGAAAGTTTGTGAGTGAGTGTGTATATTTGTGTCTTCTTCACGCTCAAACGGCAAAACGGATTTGGATGAAATTTGGTACACAGATAGTTTATAACCTGGATTAACACAGAATACTTTTTATCCCGATATTCCCACGGAATCAAGACTTCTGCGGGTGAAACCGCGGGGCGCAGCTAGTTATATATAAATGTATGACGCAGTAAGATGGTTTAAGCCGTGATATAGTTATATTCATAGGAATATAGTTATATACCGAAATATAGTTAAATGAAAGCGGTTCATAACTGTCGAAGTGCTCTAATTTTGTTACTGCGACCAATTCCGACGTAGCGCTCGCTGGCCGCTGCCGCGGCATTGCTCACTTCGCTCGCTCAGCTTGCGCGTAGTTGGTCACAGTTCTAATCTAACCTATTTGGTCGGAGTGTCCTAATAGTTATGTTACTAGATCGTACTCGTATCATACTTATATTTATGGTAAGACAGTTATGAACCGCTTCCATATCATAATACGGTATATATATATCGATAATACGGTATATAGCTATATCCCTAGGGATATAACTATATCACGGCTATAGCCATCTTACTGCTACATGTACAAATAAATAAACTAAACTAAACGTGGATCTATGAACAAAAGAATTTAAAATTGCTACACACAGGCGCCGGGGTAGTCCGCGATTTTTTTTTTTGCAATTTTCTGGTTAGTATCAGGTTGTATGTTGATCAAAATATGATTCGCGACCGTAACAAATATTATATTTACAGGATTACAATCATTAAAACCACCAACATAACTTTCTAAGTACAAATTACCCTATTTAGTGAATATGATATCATGATATTTGAGGCCAATTCAAATATCCGTCTCGAGGTTTCGAATCCCCCTTAATTTTTTATTTTTTTTCCTCAAAATATTTCACTCTCTGTACATTAAAGCCAAAACATTCTACGAGTGCCACTTCAGTGTGTTACTTCTTGGAAAGAAAACTGCAGATATTTTTGTTTTGTAAATTAACATATCCTATCTAAGAGAGCCAGATGATCTGTAACTTAGGACCTCAGACACCTTTCTCTATTTAAAAATTGTCTCTTAAGAAAATTTTGTAAGTAACTTACTTAAAGAAATGATGGGGCTGACATGACCTGTTAATGGTACAAGTCCCTAATAAATAAAGAGAAAAAAAAAAGAAAAAAAGATTGTCTATTTTACTAACCAGTGCCTATGTATGATGTTGAGATAAATAAAGATTTATGATTATAATATTTCCTCTTTACCAAAACCCTCATTATCACGACCTATTTTAAATCTCCAAAGAAAGAAAGATGGCGTCTGATGTTGAAGGTTTCCTGCGTGGGAAGGACTTACTTCAGTCCTTGAGATGTATTTCCCTTTCTTGGTATTCTTTCAGTTCGAAAATATCTAGGACTACTTATTAAGTTTTCTTAGTATTGATTTGTTATTGATATCTTTCGTTATAAATGTGTTAATTAGTTTTTCTTAGAAGAAAATATTATGCTTTATTTTTCATAAAAGATTAGGCAGAAGAATACCTAGTTCAATAAATATAAAAATGTGGAATAATAATTTTATAATGACTTCAAAATATTAAGGCCTTTTCTATTGTTAACTAAGTAGAAAAGCTAAAATATTGATGAGAACAAGATGACAATGACACGTAGATTAGAAGAGCAACAGTTACAAAAATATTAATATCTACAATAATATTAAGAAAAAAAAAAACATTTTGTTTTTAATGAAAAATCTCAAAAACTAATAGACCGATTTTAAAAATTCTTTCACCAGTAGAATGCTATATTACAACTGAGTAACATAGGCTAAAATTTATAAAGATATCACGCGGGTAATACCGCTGGCGAAAGCTAGTCATTCATAAAGTACAAACTTTTTTGCTTAACCATATGACGTTATAAATGTTCTTGCTTTATCACCAAATGTGGCAAAAAGGACCAACATTTACCACTGAATATTAAACTTAGTTTTAAAAACATACTAAGTGCAATTATATTAAGGAAGTGTCGGTCGAGCAAACTTTAAAAATTGACGCGCGGCGCCTCGACACCGTTTTACTTAAAAAAATACACTTCAGAGGAAGACTCAAGTATATTGCTTGCGGGGTGTAAGCAATTTACTTATTTTCTGATAGCAATATTACTGGCTGGTAAACAAATACAATGGGCAATTTATTTTAGGTTTATTCAATTGTTGATAGCTGCGCCACAGTATTTTACTTTTGTTGCTATCTTCGTTTTTCTTTGTAAATTGTAAACTTAAGTTGTTCCAAATAAAACTTTTATTTATTTATTAATTGCCATTTTGTAATCTGTATATAATATCAGGCAGATTTTTTGTTATTTTAGATTCCAAACAATTTATGTACGCACTAGATATTGCTCGCGGCTTCGCCTGCGTGGACCAGAAAAACATCTCACAGGGAGGTACAACCGGAATAAAAAATATCCTAACTCAAATCATGGTCTACGAGTGAACCAAATTTCATTGAAATCCATTCAGCCGTTATGGCGTAAAACGTGACAGAAAGACAGACAGATTATTAGTATATTTTAGGGTTCCGTAGTCAACTAGGAACCCTTATAGTTTCGCCAAGACCGTCTGTCTGTTTGTCTGTCTGCGGCGTAACTCAGAGACTCGTTAGCACTAGAAAGCTGTAATTTGTCATGAGTATACATATTAATCACGCCAATAAAGTGGTAAAGTAAAAACAAGTTTTTTTTTAATGGTCCCATTAGTAGGATTTGGAGTTGGAGTTGGATTGGAGACACGTAATGTGGTGATATTTTTTTTTCTCGTCTTTCCCTTATCGTGGGGTGTAGCAGGAAAAGTCGTTCAAAAATATTATGGGTGTGCCAAAACCTTTTTTCGATTCAGGGATCCGTTTGCGAAATATTAAGCTCGAGATTGAATTTTTGTTAGAGTCAAATGTCCCTCTCTGTCACCTAAATAGTTGTTTTTGGATATAAAAAATTCACGGCAGTAGTTTAATTAACGAGGTTAAAAGAAAAACTATCACAGCTGAGTAAGCTTTACAAGTTAACGAGTAATCGCCCAACTTACATTTGCAGTTGGAATGTATGGGACAACATGTTTTTCAACTACAATATTAAGTTTATTCTTGGTATAAATTCATTACAACTACGGAACCGACATAGCCCGAAGAATTGCCAAACTTAAGTGGCAATGGGCAGGGCACATTGCTCGCAGAACGGATGGCCGATGGGGCCGAAAGGTTCTGGAGTGGCGACCGCGTACCGGAAGACGTAGCGATGGAAGGCCTCCCACAAGATGGACCGATGACCTTGTGAAGGCCGCAGGAATCCACTGGATGCGGAAAGCACAGAAGCGGTCGAAGTGGCGGTCCTTGGGGGAGGCCTATGTTCAGCAGTGGACGTCTTTCAGCTGAATGATGATGACGGAACCCTTCATTGTGCGTGGTTCGACACGCACTTGGCCAGTTTTTTTTTTTTCAATTGAGATTAAGATAGAAGACTACATTCGATATTCTACATTAAGTCATTATCAATTTTGAAAAAACTAAATAATTTTTGCACCTACAACGTCCTCCGACTTTTAAACTAAGTAGGAACTACAGAAGTCAGTTTCTTTTTCCATTTGACTTATACAATCCCTGAGTGAATAAATACAGTTTCTTATTTATTACTTTCTTTTCTTTCCTTTATACAGGGTGGGTAAAAAATCGTGGACCAAACGAAACGGCGATAGTTGGGGTTATTTGCAGTAAAAAATATCTCTGTGGCAGAGCCCTAACTTGATCTCCTTAAAAGTTATGACTATTTGAGTGTTTTTTTAAAGAAAATACCAAAAAAATATATAATAGGCAATTACCTATTTTAAAACAATAAATGGTGTTTAGGTGGTTCTAGTAAATGTATCATCAATACAAAAGTACTTTTATGATAGTGGGTACCATGATTGTATTGGCACTTTTTAAAATATCTTTTAAGTCTCACGAAAAATTATTTATAAAATATTTACATTTTTTATTCATATTTTTTACTGCAAAATACTCCAACTATCGCCCTGTTTTGTTTGATCCACGATTTTTACCCATCCTGTATTTAAAGCTCATAGAGAAAACAACATGTCAGGTGTAAAGCCTTAGATAAAGTGTCGTGGCATGTTGCCAACCCTTCTCTAAATAACGATAACACAAGTCAAATAGACAAACACTGACCAGGATACGGAATGTTTTATATTATTTTATCTACTCTCATAGCGTAATATTCGAATTATGAACTTCAAAACGAGTTTATATTGACATACTTTATAAACAGAATACCGAAATTTAAAAATAGAATCATATTATAAGACTTTTTCTCTGACAAAATAATACTATAAACCATTTTTTTTTTTCTATTACGATACAGCGCTAATCCAAGAAGTTAATATCACCAAAGAGTTTCCATCAACTTTTGTCGGGGGACAGCAGCACCCGCTGTAGCGCATGTGCGGTGATGTGCTGGTGCAGGCGACATTCATTTGTTTTGTCGTACTTACTGAATTTCGTGGGATTTTAAATTTATTCTTGATCTTTAACTTTGATTTTTTATTTAGTATTTGTTTCAATCCCAATGTTTGAGAGCCCTCATTATGCAACAGTTTCATAAACTACTATTTTTATGTATCTGTGATAATTTTTGATTACTGGTAGTGAAACTGAACGTAAGCTGAAGAATTTGTATGGAAGCCACAAACAACACCTTCTTTAGAACTAGCCACAGTGATCTAGGTAACCGAAATTCGATCAAGAGGATATTATTATTAATCTAAATCATCCTTCTATTAAAGTAAGCTATGCTAGGTATAACTTATTATTAATGTATATTTAATTTTAATTCTGTATAAATAACCTTTAAAAGAGCAGTGATGGCCCAGTTGTAACGGCCGCAACTTACGAGTCGTAGGTTCGAACCCAGACAGGCGTTTTACTTTGTGTAAATTATTTCATCACCACTGCTCTTAAAACGGTGAAGGAAAACATCGTGAGGAAACCGGCATGTCCTAGAACCGAAACTTCGAAGACATGTGACATCTGTAGATTACGGCCCACTCCCTCTCACAGAAAGGAGGCCTGTGTCCCAGCAGTGGGAACATTATAGGCTGATGATGATGATGATGAACCTTTAAAATATGTAAAAAAACCTATCCAATAAAAAACTATGTATGATCAGTATCTTAAAAAAAAACAAGGTTTAGGCTGCCTGTTCACTGGAGCGAAGCAGTGGAGCGGAGAAATGTGCTAATATTAACCAATAGAATCTAAACTCCGCTTCAGAGCTCCGCTCCTATTGGTTAATATTGCTACACTTCTCCTCGCCGCTGCCTCGCACCGCTCCAGTGGACAGGCAGCCTTATTCTCATTAATTTCATAAAATCAAGCGATGTTCATGAAATTGAAAAATAATTGAAATTTATTTATAAATTCAAATAATATTATTAACTCTCAAACAAAATATATATACATCTTAAAATGTACCGGTCAACTGCCCTAATTTTGCCTGGCGTCCTATGTTTGCCTATAATGAAAAAAACTGTAGTTATCTTTTTCATTTTCCTTTATGGCAATCAAAGCTGAGTTTTCATAGAGAGCTTTAAGTTTCGATTGTCATACAAGTAAAATTTAAAAGATATTACAGCTTTTTCATTATAGGCAAACATAGGACGCCAGGCAAAGTTAGGGCAGTTGACGGTACCTATTTAAGCATAATTTTATAGTCAGTTGCAAATAGTGAGCGCTCCATCTCGAAACATCAGTGGAAGAGACTTCTGAATAAAACATATACTCACAGAATGAAGGCGCTCACAAACAAAATAACGAGCATATATCGTTACTGGATGGGGTATAACAGATATCATTGATATAAGATAAAGTATTGTATAAGTACACTTTTGTTTTTCAAAGAGATAACTGTAAAAAAGAAAAATTGCTTTATTTGTCATGAACCTAGTGATATACTGTGATTGTTACCTGTTGTAGTTGCCTTGTGAATAAATAAATAAATACAAAAAGATCTGTTAGCTCGATTAATGAAGAAAACTTATAACAAAGAAAGAAAAAAAAAAAAAAAAACAGTGGCACTCCGGGAGTACCGACAGAAGTGAAAACTTGAAAAAGATCGCCTTGGTGGAAGAAAAATACTTGTATAAAACTTTGGTCCATAACCTTATCTAAATAAAGAACACAATCGCATTTACAAAAAAAAAATACTTCCAAAACTTTAAAGTAAAAATACTTGTATAAAACATTGATCCGTAACGTAATATAAATAAAGATCACAATCCCGTTTACAAAAATGAGGTGTCGGTAACGGTGTCGCGAGTTTGTTTTGATTGTTTTTCCCATCTCAAAAATGCCCAACGCGCCTAAAGAAGTTTTATAATTACTTTGTATATGTCTTTGGTAATAGAGGCTCTGAGAATTCTGCCACTTTAAATATTGCTTTAAAAACCTAATAGCACGTTTAATCCTGGAAATCGATTTACAAACCTAAACTTCAAACCACAACCCTACTTTGTTGTACGTTAAGTCTGTACTGTTTAAATTCAACACACTCAATAACTCGACGTCTTACCACCAACATGACCTTACAAGATAATTGAACCTCCTCACCTTACCTACATTCCTGGTACCGCTACCGTTTCCATAACCCCTAAATCTTGACAAAATAAAGTGCAAACGGCCCGCCGGCAGAACAAATTGTAGGCGCGAAAAATTCCATCTCACTTGAGTTTCGCCGTGTTTAAATAAAAATACCGTTATTTTTTATTACATAGCCGGTTTCGAGGGCAATTTTCGCGTTTTACAGAATACAGCCCGATTTATTTACGGTTATTAAACGCGATGGAAAGTGAGAGGATAATTTTATTTCTTTGTAAGGAGTTTGAAGTAAAATTGGTTAAAGGATGCCTTATAAAATTTCAGTTTTTTTTTTTTCATCCTATTCTCTTTGGTACGTCATTATACTCAAAAAGTTTAGATTCATTCGAATTAAAAGACCACACAATATTTTGTTTAGGTAAGTACATTTTTGTTCTTTTAAGCGATTAAACTTTAAAAATAACCGGCCAAGTGCATGTCGGACCACGCACCATGAAGGGTTCCGTAGTTGGGATGAATTTATCCCAAAAACAAACTTAACTTTGCAGTTGAAAAATATGTTCTCATACGGAATGTATGGGAAAACATGTTTTTGCAACCTGAAAAATTAAGTTGGTCGATTATTACTCGTTAACTTGTAGAGCCTACTTAGCTGTGATAGTTTTCCTTTTAATTTCGTTATATAAACTACTGTTGTGATTTTTTTTACACACCCAAAACCAACTATTTAGCAGGCAGGGGGGGGACACTGGACTCTAATAAAAATTAACACTTTAAATATTTCGCAAACGTATCCTTGAATCCAAAAATGGTTTTCGCAAACTCTAAATTTTTTGAAGGACCTTTCCAATGATTTCCCACCATGGGTTAAAATAATAATAAAAAAAAAAACATCATCTCTTTACGTGTAGGAGAGGTACCCTAAAAAAAATGTTTTTCATAATTTTGTTTTACTAATTTGTCGGCGTAATTAATATGTATACTTATGCCAAATTACAGCTGTCTAGTACTAAGGGTCTCGGAGCTAGACCACGGACAGACAGACAGACGGCCATGACGAAACTATTAGGGTTCCTTGTTTACTACGGAACCCTAAAAAGTGGTTGTATTAATCAAATCATTGAACCTATACATTTATGTAGAAATCCAAATGATTAATTCACTACCGCTGCCAATAAAATCACAAGCGACATTTTTTTCTATGAATCTCTACATCTAGAAAAGCATAAGCTTCTTGATGAAATTGCTAAGTCTAGCAAAGTGTTGCGACATTTTTCTAATTGAAAAATGTTGGTCGCAGTTCTTTTCAAGGTCTATATAAAAAACTTTTTTACAAAAAACACAACCGACTTCCAAACTACAAAGTGAAAAATAACTTTAATTTCGGAAGTCGGTGTCTTTGGATCAGATCAGTATTTTAGTTTTTTACACCGACTTCCGAAATTAAAGTTATTTTTCACTTTGTAGTTTGGAAGTCGGTTGTGTTTTTCGTAAAAAAAGTTTTTTTTTCACTTTTTAGTGGGTTGGTTTGTAATTTATCTAAGTTACAATAGCCTTATGTCAACTGCTCATCAAAAATACCCAAATCGCTATAGATGTTTCTTTAATATTTGAAGAGTTCCTTAGATTTCTCCAAGATCCCATCATCAGATCGTGACCAAATGACAATGGAACCAACTTGAAAGTATACCCTTTCAAACAAAAAAAGAATTTTTCAAATCGGTCCAGCCGTCTGAGTAATCGGGGAACATACATAAAAAAAAAAAATATCCCGACGAATTGAGAACCTCCTCCTTTTTTTTGAAGTCGGTTAAAAAGAGTCTATATTAATATAGTTGCCGTTTTATTTCACGTTTCCTTGGTAAATAAAATTGATAAATACAAAATATATATAATATTAATCTTACTACGTAGCAATTTATATTAGAACTCTAGAATGTACCAGGACAACAGTACCGCAGAAGAGATGTAACATTTAATGAACTAAAACAATTACATGGAACAGCCCGGTGGGTAAATTAACCAAACAATGCTAATTATCCCAACGAGTTGCGGAGTTTTGAATGCACAATTAATGTAAAGAGAACTCGAGTTATTAAAATAAACGCTTGTAAATTGCTGTGGAATTGAGAGCAACGATTTTAATTGTCTTCTTTAACTTTAGGGTTAAAAGACTGGTTGTTTCATTCCTTTGCATCTGTGTTTTCCCTAAAGGGTAAACCTCCCGCAATACGTCTTCTAAGACTTGATATTATTTCTCACGACATTTTTTTCATTTTTACCTGACTCCGGCGAAGCAAAAAGGAGGTTATGATTTTGATTTTGACCGGTGTGTACATTTGTGCGTATATTTGTTCCCTTATAACTTCTAAACTACTTATCATAATTTGACAAATGAGGCATCGTCGGAAGCGTCTTGATTGTCCGTTTGACTTATGTGACGTCACATTAAATCCTGTAGTCGTATGCTACCTACCCTAACAAAACAATACATTTTTTTTTTTAAATAGGCAATTTAAAATAAATTAAACGTCAATGGTCATAAACAAAAAAAACTTAGGTACTCCTGAGAATTTTTATAGAAAAATCTCTCCTCCCAAGCCATCCTTATACCTCTTAACATTTTCTTTGAGTAACATAGGATATAATTTATAAAGATATCACGCGGGTGAAGCTGCTGACGGAAGCTAGTCGCCTAATAAAGAGGTAATTATATTAAAACATGAAACAATAAAACAGCTTAAAGATGTACCGTAAGAACTTTTCTAAAACCTCCTAACAATTTCGGGGATCCCCGTAGTGACACGGACATACTATGGAGATGAAAAATTCACAAATGGCTTGGAACGGCTGTTGAAACTTGAACGTTTGTGCTCAATGCTCAAATTTCGGGCTAAAGGGGATGCTTTTGAGTTCTTCTTCATGGTAAATTATTATTTTTATTATAAAAAAAAACGGATTTTTTTTTTCTTTTTCTCCTTTTTGTAGCTGAATGGGCCTTCTCTTGACCTCAATCACGCTTGGTGGAAAGCGATCGATAGATAGATTTATTTGACTTTTATTGACTTTGTAAATAAGTATCATCATCTGCCTTCCATTCTTAACAGATACAGCTGAATACCAATATTATATAAGGAGCGATTGCCTATCTGATCTCCACAAACCAGTTACTGGGTAAGACTGGTTGTAAAATAGTATCTATAACAAATTATGCTAAAAGAACCAATTAAATTAATAAAATCTGCTTTTCATAACGTATGTGATGTCATTAAGAGATTTTTTTTCATTTATGGAGAAGACACGAGAAGCACCCGTTTAAACACATCCCACACAAGATAATAAATCTCAAAGGGATGGGAAAGCCCCTCACAAATTGTAACAGTTATAATCTGGGGTTATACTCTGCCTAGTTACTGTAATCACAAATACCTGGATACTTCATTATGGTAATCACAAAGTTAGGGTACAAATCTTAGATACAAATGCGAGGTTATAATGTATTATATTATACTATCTGACCCCGGCAAACGTTGTTTTGCCAATTATTTGTTTGGGGTGGACAACCCTTATCACTTAGGGATATGAAAAATAGATAGTAGCCGATTCTCAAACCTACTGAATATGCATATAAAATTTGGTAAAAATCAGTAAAGCCGTTTCGGAGGAGTAAGGTAACTAACATTGTGACACGAGAATTTTATATATAAGATTTGGTTAGTAAATACTCATTTGTTACATAATACAGAGTAAATAACCTATAAGTTGTCAAAGATGTACATTTGTGTAGCCTTTGTAGATTACATTAAAAGTAAAAAATCTTCTTGGCAAAGTATTTGGAGAGACTATCAGAATCTACCTAGCCTTTTCCCAACTATGTTGGAGTCAGCTTCCAGTCTAAACGGACGCAGCTGAATACCGTATCTACATGAAGCGACTGCCTATCTGACCTCCACAACCCAGTAACTGGGTAGTACGATATCCATTGGTAAGACTGGTTGTTAGAATTTTGGGCTTCTGACGACCCGTAACGACTATCAAAGATCCACGAATGTCAGCCGGGACCAACGGCTTAAAAGTGCTTTCCGAGGCACGGATAAGTTTTGATATGTTAACATAGTCACACATCCACAGGCCAACCCCGGCAAGCGTAGCTTAACCTGATGGATCGAAACATGCGGTTGTTATGTTTGAGAGACTATCATTCAGGTAAATTAAAATGTTGAACAGAATTTGAATGAATTTGTCTGCAAAATGGCTTTACCGGTACTTATGCAGAGGTGGTGAGCCTTAGAATGATATAAGATAATTATAATATACGATAAGTATAACAATTATCAATAAAAGTTCTTTAGTCGGGGCTCTAAGAAATAATTAATTTAGTAAATTAGTTCTTCGCATGGCTTATCCAAATCCCTGGGCCCCATTATCTTTAGGTACGAAATTGGGCCGCATTGCTTAGGTTTCCACTTTCAGTATCCATCTTTCGGCAAAAGATAAAACCGGCTTACAAGTGAAATAAGTTGGCTTGAGGCACTGAGCTGTTAAATATCCAAGACAAAAGTTAAAAAAACGTGTGGCACTCGAGGACTGCCGCGGTAAAGCTATTGCATAGCATTTGTAACCTCCATGACAACATCACGTTGTCATGGGAACCGTCATTACATGGTAGGCGGGGTGTTAGGTTTTATTTTTGTTACGGAATTTCTTGATTCAGTCGCCGCGCTCAAAGCCCGCGATAAAAGCTATGCAATAGTTTAAAAACCTAATACTGAAAAGTATCTGTCGTCTAAAGAAATGCCGTTAAATCACCACTTAAATTTTTTGCCCAACTTTTCTTAATTTTTGTAACTATTACCCTGCCCTCTGTGCCTCAAAAAATGCACCCAAAGTGGCCTTTGCGCTGTCACCGACGACACTGTAGAAGTGGCGAAGTTTTGGGCCCACATAATTGAATACACTGTATTTAATTATGTGGGTCCAAAACTTCGCCATCGACAGGAAGAAGAATCACATATAAACAGTATCTATACTCCATTGGTCAATCTGCTTAGCCTTTTCCCAACTATGTTGGGGTCGGCTTCCAGTCTAACGGGATGCAGCTGAATACCAGTATTTTACATGGAGCGACTGCCTATCTGACCTCCACAACCCAGTAACTGGGTAATACGATACCCCTTGGTAAGACTGGTTGTCAGACTTTCGGGCTTCTGACGACCCGTGACG
Organism: Agrochola lychnidis; assembly: GCA_963680765.1. Classification (NCBI taxonomy): domain Eukaryota; kingdom Metazoa; phylum Arthropoda; class Insecta; order Lepidoptera; family Noctuidae; genus Agrochola; species Agrochola lychnidis. The sequence continues at coordinate 5,147,434 of OY796868.1, read as the reverse complement.
ACTGTCAAAGATCCACAGAATGACAGCCGGGACCAACGGCTTAACGTGCTTTCCGAGGCACGGAGGAGTCTCTATATGTAAAGATGGTCACCCATCCACGGACCAACCCCGGCAAGCGTAGCTTAACCTGGTGGATCACCCCGTGCGGCTGTTATTACTTAGCCACGAGCTCCTCATCTATACTCCATTGGTATTGGTAATTAAATAAAGGTAAACAAATTGTGAGAGCAGTGGTGGCCCAGTGGTAACGGCCGCGACTAACGAGTTGTATGTAAGTCGTAGGTTCGAACCCAGACAGGTACTTTACTTTGTGTAAATTATTTCATCACCACTGCTCTCAAAACGGTGAAGGTAAACATCGTGAGGAAACCGGCATGTCCTAGAACCGAAAATTCGAAGACATGTGACATCTACCAACCCGCACTGGGCCTGCGTGGTGGATTACGGCCCACTCAGAGGGAGTGGGCCGTAATCCACCACGCAGGCCACAGAGAGGAGGCCTGTGTCCCAGCAGTGGGAACATTTATAGGCTGATGATGATGATGAAACAAATTGTAAAAAGGGTTTCCATAGATGACACTTTCTTGTTTAAAAATACGTTATAACCAAATTAAAATTTTCGATTTTTACGATAATTTCCTTTTTTATTAATGTATGTTACACTTGCATCATTTATTCTTAAGGTGATATATTGAAAAAATGGGCTTTTTCTTTATCGTGTAACTTTTAAAGTATTTGGAATAAGGATTTAACATTTTGGTGTATGATTTTTGACTATATGATCTAGTATCCTGAAAAAGGAATACACGATACAATGAAATTTTCTCGATACAAAAAAATTGCAAAGGTTCTATCTATTTTTATCTTTTTTGAGTATCATGGCGCAACGCTTATGAGTTATTCAATGGAATTTACTTTAAAACATAGAGAGTAAGAGTTTCAAGTTTTAAGAAAAGCAGTTTTTTTTAAAAATAATACTTTTCATTTACAAAAGACGGTATTTCGGTTTGGCACATACGTTGTTTTATTCCGAGCGATACTGGTTCAGACACGTTTATGGCAGCGCGACGATGTGGCGGCCAACCATCGAATATAGAACCGCCACTCCCCGCGTGCGGGGGCAATAAGCCACGCCCATCAAACTACTGATTATTTTCAAAATAGGCCCTTAAACTACTCTGTGTAGATGTAACTACTTGAGCACAATTTTTTTGTTAGATTTATAATAATAATATAATGGTGCCGATTCCCTTATTCACAAACTAAACTAAATTTAAGTTCAGTGTATCTTTTTCTTTCTATTTCATTAAGAAAAGGACAGAAGATAAATTTTAATTTAGTCCTGTCAAATTAATCAGCGCCTGTCACTCTCCATACAAGTTTAGATGTGATTAAAAACTTGCCGACTAAAATTACGTCAATTTACGTCAAGCGCTGATTTATTTGACAGGACTAAACTAAAATTTATCTTCTGTCCTTTTCTTAATGAAATAGAAAGAAAAAGATGCACTGAACTTAAATTTAGTTTAGTTTGTGAACAAGGGAATCGGCACCAATATTTTGTAATCTGTCTATTGTAAAGAGCCCAACCTCTAAACGTCAACGAATTATAACGTTGCTAAATTGAAGAGTACCACTGTGACGTAGTATGACAACTGAAGTGACAGGTATTACGTTTAGTCGGTTTACCTGACAGCTCTCACGTCACGTTTTTTTTTTTTTTTGTTTACTTTTATTGAACTACTTAAACCAACAGAGTATAAATGAAATATGGCTTTACGAACCAACTCCATAAATAGAACCCACTCAAAACATCACATAAAACTAAAACTACAGAACTACAACTTACTCTCTTCAGATATCATTCTCCGTTTTATAGAATCTTTTAGCAATAAAATCGCCGCGCGATTTGAAACAATAGCCACGTCATAAAGATATCTAAAATGTATGAAACAAGGATGTTACTTTGTAGAATGTTGTCAAATGAAGACGATGTACACTGTAAGTGTGGATGGTAAAACTTGACGGTATGCAAAATGGAGTTGTAAAACACGATCGGTAGTTTCGAATGTGTCATCGGATATACAGCAGGGTCAGTCCGTTCGTGCTCTTCAAATTCACATTCAAATTCACTTATTAATTTTGTGAACATAGGGTAAAAAATTATACAGATGTTACAAATTAATATCGGTCCATACTACGTCTCGCCAGAAGGCATACAAAATTGTTTAGGTAGATAGATAATCAAATATCACATTAACAAAATAAAAATATAAAGTCAAGACACATGTCACAATTTCATGCCAAACAGTAATAGTTACTAATACTAATAAAATGTCGTCAATAAATTAAGACGGCACATAAACAAATAGGTATTCAATCACATTCTCGTCTAAAATAAAAATAAAATAAAAAACGTTTGGCACTCGGGGACTGCCGCGGTAAAGCTATTGCATAGCATTTGTAACCTCCATACTTCCTATTTGACAACGCACTTGGTACACTTGGGATGATGACGTGATGACATAAAACAAAAATTACGTTCCCATGACAACATCACGTTTCCCATGACAACATCACGTTTCCCATGACAACATCACATTGTCATGGGAACCGTCATTACATGGTAGGCGGAGTGTTAGGTTTTTTTCGTTACGGAATTTCTTGATTCGGTCGCCGCGCTCAAAGCCCGCGATAAAAGCTATGCAATAGCTTTAATGTCAATATAGAATATTTATTAGAATATTACCTTATGGGAGCAATATTTCAGCAAAAAAAAATCTCTTATAAAACTCAGTCACACTGTAGTACGCCTTATCCTTTAAAAAAAGGCAAGACAAGACTCACCATGTTTTTGTATCGCTACGTGACTATTCGGAATACTGGCAAATGGCATGTATTTAATCGAACCTCAAATCATTCCCATTTTGCGTTACTAAAAATATTATTTTAAACACTAATATAATGTTTACGCCTCTTTTTGTGAACTTGAAATAATTCCTATTTTGGTGTACCAAAAATAATTAATAGTCAAGTAACTGCAACCAACTTGGATGTAGAGCTCACCAGGTGCAGCCTCAGCAACACCCGCTTCGCTCGCTCGGCTTGCGTGCGGTTTGTCACCGTTCTAACCTAATCCATTTGGTCGGGGTACCCGTTGCTAAGTTACTGAGACAATTATGAGAAAAAGCCTGAAAGTTAAAAACAGGCTCATTTATTTAAAAAAGTGTGTCTTATTAGAAAACCAAAAAGTTTTTAGCTATTCATTAATTTAAAAAGCATACATCATTAGAAGGTTATTTGTTTTAAGAATATCAGTGTAATATTTTCCCTTGCAAAGGCTTATACTGCTCACGGGTAGCCGTTGCATGATAGTAATATGACCGTATCCGTTTCCAAAAAACGGTTTTTAAAAATTGAAAAGGGTATGCTGATATGGTTTGGGCATGTTGAGAGGATGAATGAAAGGCGACTAACAAAATGTATTTACAAGGCTGATGTAAAGGGAAAGGCCGGGCGGGGACGCCCTAGGAGGACATATACTGACCTTATTGGTGATGTTCTTCAGAAAGGCCAGGTGCGTAGTACTCGCAACCGGCGTGCGTGTATGACCAGATGTATGAACGTAAACGAGGCAAAAGGAGTATTTAAGGATCGTAGCAGGTGGCGTTCTGTAGTTTCTGCCTACCCCCATGGGAAGAAGGAAAGAAAAGAAAGAAAAAAAATAGGTTTATTTGTCACAGAAATACGTGCATACATAAAAGACAAGAGTAATCAGAGAACAACATAAAGTACATAACAAATCACGAGCATAGAACAGAAATTACTTAGGCGGCAACTGCACGACATGACTGTGACAAGAAGGCTTCCACTCAGCATGATGCAGTGCTATGGGGGACCCACAGCACAGCGCTGATTTTCAGTGGTCACCCGAAAAAAAAAGATGTACGGAAATCAAGTCAGGTTCAGTGATTTTTCTATTAAACATGTAACAAAATAAAATAAACAGTGCTTAGAATATAAGACAACTATACAATAAATTATAAGAAACATAAAAAAACTATCCGCAGGCATCACCGCGTAGAAGACAAAGAAGGCGTGAGTTTATGTATGTATGTATTTATGTACGTATCCGTTTCCGTATGTTTGATAATCCAATTGTAGAAATACTACTCGAATACTCAAATATGTTACAAAAATATTAAATCTTTTTTTTGCCACATATTCGAGTAGTATTCGTAGAACAAAAAAAAACAGCACATTATGTGAACAGAACTGACAAGCCATCTGGCTTTACTTTGACACATGAGGCAGCAAAAACTGAAGGGATAATACAGCAAAAAGTCGATTCACTAAAACGTAACCCGTCTGTCGTACTGAATTCCGGTCAAGGAAACTACATTTATGTTGTGTTGGCAAAAAGTTTCACTAGTTTTAAGTACGTCTATTATTAAATACAATAGACGTTATTATATTTAGTAACCTGCTCCGCTTAACTATTCATACAGATCCATAAAAAACCCTGTAAGAAATCGACACGTGTTTCACCTCTCAACGAGGCATCCTCAGGATGACGACTGACTTGTTGCGAACCCGAACACGGTGTGTTGCCACACCAAGCGCTGGTCGCAGTTAAGCAGAACAGGTTACTAAATGGATGTTTTTTACTCTTTCACGCAAAAACTACTGAACGGATTTAGATGAAATTTGGCACACCGATAGTTTATAACCTGGATTAACACAGGATACTGTTTATCGCAATATTCTCACGGGATCGCAACTTATGCGGGTGAAACCGCAGGGTGCAGCCAGTAATATTGTAAATGTGAAAATGAGTTTGTTTGTTTATTTATTTGTTAAGGACTGTCTCGTTGGTCTAGTGGTCGCAAGCGCTACTACTGAGCATGAGGTTCTGGGTTCGATTCCCGGGTCGGGCAAAAGTATTATTGGGTTTTTCTATCTGAAATTTCTCAGTAGCAGCTCAGAGTCTGGATTTGTGCCCGGTTGATGGCAATAGGCTCACCCCCTATTACATGGGACTTAAACATAACTGGCGATATGTGGGTGTACATGGTACAGGGACACCTGTGCCCAACCCTTCGAGGAAACAAGGCGTTATGTTATGTTATTTGTTAAGCTTTCACGCTAAAACGGCTAAACGGATTTGGATGAAATTTAGCACATGGATAGACCATGATCTGGGTTAGAACATAGAATACATTTTATCCTGATATTTCCACTGGATCGAGACTTATATGGACGAAACCGTGGGGCACAGCTTGTATAGTTACATAAAATGAAAAACTGCAATATTTTATAAGACTATTTGTAATTCGGGCAATTCCTTTGTCTGTCGAGAGGTTTATCTGGTAAGATGCATGGTTCCGTACACAGTACTTATGAAAAGCTACACAATAAATTGTACTGTCTTCACAATCTCTGCTACTTTAATCTTGCAACGTTGCCCGTACATTCTTCTGCCAATCACGCTTTAACTTAAATATAAAATAAAATAGTTTTTAGGAATAACTTTGAATATCTTTATCGAGTCGTTGGTCTAGTGGTCGCAAGCGCACTGCTGCTGTTCATGAGGTGTTCGATTCCCGGTTCGGGCAAACTGTTATAGGGTTTTTTATCTGCTCGGTAGCAGCCCGGGATCTGAATTTGTCCCCGATTGATGGCAATATGCTCGCCCCAATTAAATGTGGGTGCACTATAATAGGTACACCTCTGCCTAACCTTTCGGGAAATGCAGGCGTGATGTTATGTTATATTGCACTTTCATAGTATAGGTATTTTTGAGATGGGACTAAACCATTGATTTCGCGACACTGTAACGGAATTTACCGACACCGTGGAGTAAAAGACATCAACGCCTTGATTACCGCGGTGCCGATTTTTTTTCAAGTTTTCACTTCTGTCGGCACTCCTGGAGTGCCACTGTTTTTTTTTTCAACAGCCTAAAGCAGATTGCTAGGCCAAGATATATAGGTACGTATATGCCTCCCTGATCATGAGGTCGAAAATTAGGTACTTCGTTATTCCACTTCTAGGAAGAGGTGAAGGGTGGGCGTTTTGGGGGACTTATGTAATTTTAACGTTCGAAAAGTGCTGATTCTCAGCCTAGTTTGAATAAATGACTTTTGATTTTTGAATTACACTGAATTACCTCATTTTCGACCATAGGGAAAGTTATGATTCCACAGGCATTATTATATACTGATGTCCAAGAATTCTATTGCGATACACTAAGTTTAATAATCGAATTAACAAGTTTTTTTTTTTTTTTCGAAAAAACCAGTGTCATCCATCTTCTGACCCGCCAGCCTACTGGTACAAGATAAATAAAAAAACGTGTGGCACTCGAGGACTGCCGCGGTAAAGCTATTGCATAGCATTTGTAACCTCCATACTTCCTATTTGTCAACGCTACACTTGGGATGGTAACGTAATGACATAAAACAAAAATTACGTTCCCATGACAACATCACGTTTCCCATGACAACATCACATTGTCATGGGAACCGTCATTACATGGTAGGCGGAGTGGGGGGTGTTAGGTTTTATTTTCGTTACGTTATTATACAGATATTATTAAATATATTATAAAAATTATACAGATGTTACAAATTAATATCGGTCCATACTACGTCCCGCCAGAAGGCATACAAAATTGTTTAGGTAGATAGATAATCAAATATCACACTAACAAAATAAAAATATAAAGTCAAGATACTTGTCACAATTTCATGCCAAACACTAATAGTTACTAGTACTAATAAAATGTCGTCAATAAATTAAGACGGCACATAAACAAATAGGTATTTAATCACATTCTCGACTAAAATAAAATAAAAAACGTGTGGCACTCGGGGACTGCCGCGGTAAAGCTATTGCATAGCATTTGTAACCTCCATACTTCCTATTTGTCAACGCAACACTTGGGGTGATGACGTGATGACATAAAACAAAAATTACGTTCCCATGACAACATCATGATGACATAAAACAATAATTACGTTCCCATGACAACATCACGTTGTCCGACCGTCATTACATGGTAGGCGGAGTGGGGGGTGTTAGGTTTTTTTCGTTACGGAATTTCTTGATTCGGTCGCCGCGCTCAAAGCCCGCGATAGAAGCTATGGAATAGCTTAATATTTTCTCAAACATGCTTGGAAATTCGAACATTATTTTGACAACCTTCTTCAAAATAAATCGAAATTGCTATACTGGTCAAAAACAAGTGAGTAGGCGGCCAGCAATATTATATAAAAATCCATATCTGTCGTGTTTAGCGGCTAAATAAATTGCTTTAAAAACTCATAATGTAAACTCAAGTCATATCTGTCATGTTATTTTAAAATGGAACAAACTTTTTACTTCAGCGCATGGCAACCACCGAGGTAACTAACGTATCAAATGTTTTATTTAAATTTCGATTTGGCTTGCAAATAGAGCTATTTAAAGAAAAGAAGAACAACGAACATTTAATTTACTCAGTTTGAATTTCCGCGCATTATTTTAGTAAAGTACTATACAAGCCTTGGCCGGTATCAAGCATTGATGGACTCACATATGTATGCCACGGCTTCGCCTCGGCCCACATTTTCACGATCGTCCATCAATGCCCTAATTGCTGGCCGCAACGGTAATGTACCCAAGGAAAGGTGATAACCAATTACAAGGCCATTCAATCAATCTGCCTAGCCTTTTCTCAACTATATTGGGGTCGGCTTTCAGACTAACCGGATGCAGCTGAATACCAGTATTTTAAATGGAGCGACTGCCTATCTGACCTCCACAACCCAGTAACTGGGTAATACGATAAGAACCCCTTGGTAAGACTGGTTGTCAGACTTTCGGGCTTCTGACGACCCGTAACGACTGTCAAAGATCCACGAATGACAGCTGGGACCAACGGCTTAACGTGCTTTCCGAGGCACGGAGGAGTCTCGGTATTTAGAAATGGTTACCCATACACGGACCAATCCCGGCAAGCGTAGCTTAACCTGACAGATCGACTCGAGCGGCTGTTAGTATTTAGCCACGAGCTCCTCAAATAAATCCAAAATATATCCTTAAATAAAATTACAAGGCCATTCAAATAAATAAAAATTTCATACCTACATATATTTAGTTAATTTAATATAATAATGGTAGGTACTTTCTACCTACCAAAACATTAAAAATAAAATATCTGCCTTTTTAATTACTAGGCTCACATAACCGCGTAGTAGATACCTACTTACTAATTCCGTACATTCTGTACTAATTTAATTAAACAAACATTTTCTTCTCATTTCAAACGTGTAGAACAAATTCTACATTGTTCATGAAAACATATTTAGCTGACTATTGTTATAAATGAAAACGGGGCCTCGTAATGTTTGGTACAAAAGGTTGATTATTGAATAAATTATTTTCAATTTCCTTGTAAATTATGAAACTGAATAAAACGTAATATAACAGACCGCCATTGGAAGTAGCTTTGTTCTATATTTGTACCAGGATAACAAAATATATTGAAATAGTTGAAAATCTTGTAACAGATTTCCTTAGAAGTCAAATTCTTGATTGATATCTGTCGACTGTTTGTACAGAACTTAATTTTACGGCTATTACCAAAGCTTTATCAGCTGTATACTTTGTTCAATGCTCCCATATAAAGTTATACAATAATAATAAACCACATTTAATTCAGTTTACCTAATATTAACAATGTTATGATTCCTGAGCGAGCGCTATCGAAGTAGCAAATAGGCAATTAGTTTAGTGAAAAATTACCATGGTACATAACAAAGAATTGAAGTAAAACGTTACCGCTTTTAACTGTCTGGTTGCCTGGTAGTCTGGCTTGCTGCCAGTCAATTTACTTCGCCGCAGACCTAGTGGGTGGTGCGTTGATCCAATGAATATATTATGTAACTTTAGGTAAATACCTACTATTTGGTAGTTCATACTAGTGGTCCTGACTGCCTCGTTGGTCTAGTGGTCGCAAGCGCTACTGCTGAGCATGAGGTCCTGGGTTCGATTCCCGGGTCGGGAAAAGTGTTATTGGGTTTTTCTATCTGAAATTTCTCAGTAGCAGCTCGGAGTCTGGATTTGTGCCCGGTTGATGGCAATAGGCTTAATAACATGGGACTTAAACATAACTGGCGCAATGTGGGTGTACCTGCTACAGGAACCTCTGCCCAACCCTTCTGGGAAACAAGGCGTGATGTTGTGTGTGTTTGTGAATCCATTGGATTTTGTTAAAAGAGTAAGTTTTTATATTATTTGCTCTTTATCCTACACTATTAAACGAGCAATTTTTGTTTAAACATGTAATGTAAAAGTACCTGATCGACCGAGCTCTGCTCGGGTGAAAATAGATAAACATATCGTCTAGGTATTTCAACGTTGTATCACATTCTTGAGGCTGTGAAAATAGAGAAAACGAATTTTCCCAGATATGAGACCTAGCTAGATTGATTTTTCGCCCCCGTAAACCCCCATATTTGCAACTTTCATCGAAATCGTTGCAGCCGTTTTCGAGAACGTGATTACAAATATTGCTCGTTAAATAGTTTAGGATTATTATATGGATAGAAGATGGCTACCTTAGAATGGCAGCATGGATTTAGTATGTACTGTACATGGAATTAGTATGAATTATCCTATACTATTAAATGAGCATTCTCTATTTTCACCCGAGCAGAGATCGGTAGATCAGGAGGTCTACCACCAGCTCATGAGAAGTATTATTTTAATATTACTTCAGTGTGGGAAAGAGATGAAGCTCTATAGGATGTATAGCTCCATCTCTTTCTTCCACTGAAGTAATATTAAAATAATACTGCTTTTGAGCTGGTGGTAGGCCTCCTGGTACTGTAAACTTAACAGATGGCTTTTTTCTTTCAAAAAACTTTAATATACAAGTCTTAAGCTTCAGTTACCTGAAAGAGCGGTGACCGCCAAATAGCGGCCGCACTGACGGATTTTATTTTTTACTTTTTAGTTGTGGTACCTACCCCGTACAAATTCAAATACCACTTCCTGCTATGTAAATAACAGCGACAGGAACTTATCATATCATCCACAAACTAAGTAGGGAAAAAATACTTATTATTGAACCCAACTCAAAAACTATCAAAGCAAAGTTAATAAAATTTATATGGGACCACTTTGAGAGCATACCCTTTCAAACAAATACAGAGTATTCTAAATCGGTCCGTAATTGACGGACAAATCGGTGGACATACATAAAAAAAACAATCATACTCTAGGAACATATAACCTCATTTTTGGAAGTTAGTTAAAAAGGAAACGTTTCAGTGACGTCATACGCAGATAAATTATAGGCATTATGTGGCGGTCACCGCTCTTCTAGGAACTGTAACTTTAGGCTCGAATTCAGGTAAACACGAAATCGCAAGCTGCCTGGATGAGTTCATTGTTGGCCTGACACAAGTCTATAACCCGATAATCTAGACAAATAGTTAGGTATGTATAGAACTGGACAGTACCGACATAACACTTTGAATTAATCCCGGAGCTAACACCTCCATTGGCAAGGCATAGTCTAATCTATAACAGCCATGGTTTCATGTTTCAATGGTATTACTACTAAATATTATAAGGATAGGATATAGATAGATACATAAATTAAGAGTAATTTATTGACATTGAATAATATGACAATTCAAATAATGTGACATGGTATAATAGTTTAATTTGACATCTGTATAATTTTATTTTATTTAAATTTGGACCAATATTTTTATTTCATTTATTTGATTAAGTCTATGACATATATTTTATTTAATTCATCTGACAATTGTTATTTTTAAACCTTTGACATTTGTAGCATTCGGATTTTTTTTGTAGTACAATAATTTTGTTATGTTATTTTAATAATTATTTAATTAGATTAATAATAATATAATTTAGAGCGCCGCACAATGATTATTGATATAGCGGTCCCGCATGACGAGAACCTCGTGAAAGCTGAAAAAGATAAACAGATTAAGTATCTTGATCTAGCTCACGAGGTTGTCGACTTATGGGATGTGGATACAGCAATCATTGTGCCGATAGTCGTTACGGCCAATGGCATAATAGCTAAGAGCCTCGACCTACACCTGAGGAGGCTCTCGTTAGGCAGCTGGATCAAGGGCTTGATCCAGAAAGCAGTACTCCTGGACACGGCACGTATTGTTAGGAGGTTCCTCTCTCAGGAGCCCTGACCACCGGTGGCTTGTACCCTGTTCCCGACACCGGTGGGCTACTATTTTTTTATATTTTTAAATGTTTATTTAATTATTTTTATAAGAATATTTAAAAATGTAAAAAGTATGTTTATAAATGAAATTAAAGATATAAATATTTGCACTCCATAATAGGTAATGATACAGATTGCTTTATATTTATTTGTAACATCTGTTTATACCTACTTGTATTAAGCAAATAAATAATTTGATTTGATTTGATAACTATAGCAGATTATTAAAATATACATAATATAAATCCTTATATAGATTATGGTATTTTAAAGCAGAGAAAAAACAGCAGTTATATCTTGTAACAAAGTAATTAATTATTACTACTTTAAACCGAGCCGTCCACCGCTAGCTAAACTAAACAGGAGGAGACGCCCTGGGCGTCGGGAATCACAGGCAAATTTCCGGCCACCGTAGGCGCGGACTTGCGGACGGTGAGCAATGAGTAGCTCGCCGTCCGATAAGGACCAAGCCCGGGTCAACGGCGTGTTGTGTTCCACGCGCGCCTCAAAGAGATGTCAGCAGAATTGACGGGGTCCGCTAGGGCCGATGCCTGCCGGGGTTGCGAATAAGGGCCGAAAGAGAAATCGTGGCCCCCGGCAACATGGCAACTGAAGGAACACGGGTGGGTTTTAGTCAGTAAGAGTTTGCCCTCCCGCTCCACCCAGAGCGGGAGAAGTTATTTGATAATTTCCCACCCAAAAAAAAAAAAAAACCGCTAGCTAAACTAACTTTAAACTAATTTAGTTTATCTGGCGCTTTAGACTTTAGATTTTAGGAAATACAACGTGCGTACAGCATTACTTTCTATGAATGCTTTTTTTACCCGACTGCCCCAGAAGGAGGGTAATGTTTTTGGAGTTTATGTACAGTACAGACCAAAAGTCCATAAGCAATCTCACAAAGCAATAGACTGACGCTTCGGTTTGACTTACGACTTTCTTCTATAAGTTGTTACAATACTGTAGGCACGCACATTACACACACACACTCACTTTGTCTGCAACCAATGACGATTTCGATAATCATTCGTTTTTTGTTTCATTCGTCTAGTTCACATAAATATTAAAGTTTAGCAGGTAGACCACAGAAAATTAACTAAATTATTTCGATTTCTGTAGGGTAGACAGATGCGATTCGTTACGAGTATTCACTTAATAGAACTTTGTTGGTTCGTGATTATTGTCGGTGACGAGTATTTAGCTATTAGCGGTGTTATGGTTTTCAAAATGCAAAATGAAATATAAATATAAGATCAAATATTATGGCGCTGCGTAAAAGTGAAACTGGACTAAGTGTGAGTGTTATCATTTAAATATTTCATATTAACATAAATCTTAATCAAAGGCATTGTTGATAGAACAGAGGTATTGTTGAGACAGAAGATGCCTTTAAAGTTTTAAATTCATTATGAGGTTTAGTTCGATTAGTGAATAATAAATAATTAGGTATTATGTGTAATAAATAAATACTGTTATTCTTTGTTCTACAGAAATACTGTGAGGGTTAAGAGATATGAGGAAGGGGCTTATTATCGAGTAGCAGCGACGTCAAATAGTGAATGAATATGAAACAAATGGTTTCATACCAACGAGATATTTTGCTGAATTATTAAAAACACGTCATTATGAACCGTTCGCCGTGCACTCTGAAGGCTTGCATCACTGAAGACAGCTAGAAAACCGTTATTGACCTTAAAATATTGACCGTACCAACTTAATAAACAACAGATTCGTTATTGCATGAATTTATGGTAACGAATTTTTTAAGCACGTTTCTATATGATGTTTGTCGTATTTCTAGCAGATAGGCCGAAAATGTTTAATATTATTTTAGTAATATTATGGATTAAGACATTTATTCCTCAAAAACAGAATACAATTATTCACTTAGAATGAGAAACACTGGTTACATAAACGTTCTTTGGAACGAGTATCGGAATGGTATGTTATAATTAGAAGTAGGTATAATATTGTTAGTCGCTAACTTATCATTATGTTAGTAAAATAAACTATGCTAAAAAAGATCGAGTTTAAAAGGTATTTTATACATTTAAAAAAAAAATGTTTTGGTTGGTGTAGGTAATCTGCAAAAAATATTGAAGCTATGAGTCCATATTACGTATCGAAACACAGTTTCTATCATAGTTGCTATTCAAAGTGTAATCACTTTTTAATGTTTATTTTTATTTAAACTGAGGTTAAATTTGCATTTAGTTTACATTTTCTTGTTTTTGTTGTTAATAAAACTATATTTAAAGTTTTTGTTATTGATAATATAGTTTATGTAAATATTGCGAGTTATTATGAAATATACTTAAAATAATTGAAAACTTTTCATTATGTGGAATTTTAATTTCTTTTTAAATAGGGGAAAAGATTGTATTTCCTTAATATGTTTCAGCAATTCATTACTTATACATTTTGGCACCCTCATACTTAATATTTCTAGTACAGACGCCAGCACATCAAGCTACCCGAAACTGTCAAATTTTCCCAATCAACTTTGAACCTTAGACTTCAGCGATATAGTTGAAAATCTATTAAATAAAGACAGATTGTAGTAGCTTGATGTGCTGGCGTCTGTACCGTAGTTGGTTCGTGGTCTGCTATATAGGCAAATATCGTTAGCATTTCTCAGTAACCGAGTCTGAATTTGCGCTTTTTTTTGTAAAAATTATTTGAGAATGTGTATCTTTTGTCAGTATCTTCCATATAAAGATGCAAGTATGGAATTTATATATTTGTGCAAGTGTCATTAATTTGGTTTTATGAAAAGTAGTTTTGGTTGGCGTTAAGTAATTAAGATGGAATGCAATTTAATTATTTTGTTTCGAGTGATTTGTAAATGTTGATTTTGGATTTATTAGACCAAGATATTATTATTATTTTAGGATTCAAAATCAAAAATCAAAATCAAAATATTTTATTTCACATAAACCTACAAGGGCACTTATGAAACGTCAGAAGCTAGGTGCACGGTTCCAATTGGTCGCTTCCTATGGAGAAGAGCCGGCAAGAAACTCCACGGTTACTCTTTTCAAAATAAATTGTTTCTACAATGTTTTCAAATTACAGTGTTAATAGGTATGGGAGGACAGTGTAGGCCTATCAACAAGTACCAGGTACTTAGTAAAATAGAAAATGGTCCACAAGTCTACAGCCTACAACGTTCTCACATTCACAAAATCTAAAAGAAAAGAATCTATATAAAAGATAAACAAAAATAATAAAAAAAGGACCTATTTAAACCAAATGACATGATTGCCTAGTGGCATGATACAGCTGTAGTCAGCTGTAACAAATCTAATTTGATTTAAAAAAAAAAAACAGAAAATTGTAGGTATATTATGTCAAATACTGAAAAGATTATGTCAATGAAGTAGGTAAAAAAAAAAAAAAGTTAAATAAAATAATCATCGTAATTTGGGAGCAGTTAATAGACATTTACATTGTTATACCGTTAATGAGGTACCAGGGAAGCCACATGTGCAGAAGGAATTATTGCCAGACTTCCTTGTCTTCAACGTAGTCTTTAATCTTATAATATGCTTTTTTGATAAGGACACGTTTGATGTGAGTTTTGAACTTTCCATCGCTTAGTTCTGTAACAGACTTTGGTAACTTGTTATAAAAGCGGATACCGTTTATAAGAAATGACTTACTAGTTTTAGTTAATCTAAATTTGGGTAGCACGATTTCATGTTTACTACGTGTATTTATATTATGGAAATCGCTTCTTATTTTGAAAAGTCCTAGGTTTTTGCGAACATACAAAATACTTTCTAAGATATAAAGAGAAGGCTGAGTCAGTATATCAATTTCTTTGAATTTATTTCTAAGGGACTCACGAGGACTCATTTTGTAGATCGCGCGAATTGCCCTCTTCTGTAGAATGAAAATTGAATCTACGTCAGCTGCCGATCCCCACAGCAAAACGCCATAAGACATAATACTGTGGAAATAAGCAAAGTATACTAACCTAGCTGTGGCTACATCAGTTAACTGCCTTATTTTTCTTACTGCATATGCAGCTGAACTTAATCTACCTGAAAGGGCTCTAATGTGGGCGCCCCATTGCAATCTCGAATCTAGAGTAATTCCTAGAAACACAGTTTCCGTAATAGCATCTAGCTTCTTGCCATCAAGTTTTAAATTGAGACCTACTTGAGGTACATTTGGTAATGTGAACTTAAGACATTTAGTTTTGTTCGCATTAAGTAAAAGATTATTAGCTGCGAACCATTTCGAAAGAATTGCCAGACTATCGTTGACATGTAAGACATCCGTGTCTTTTCTATCTATTTTAAAAATAAGAGAAGTATCATCAGCGAATAGAATTATATCCGATAAATTAGCCATCATGTAAGGAAGGTCATTAATATAAACTAGAAATAAAAAAGGGCCAAGAATTGATCCTTGAGGCACGCCCATCTTAACTAGAGACCCTGAGGACGTCGCCCCGTTAACATTTACTTTTTGCTGCCTGTTTGATAAATAGGAAAGAACAAGATCAGCAGCTTGTCCACGAATTCCGTAGTGGTGTAATTTACAGATCAATGTTTTGTGGTCAACGCAGTCAAACGCTTTTGAGAGGTCACAGAAAATGCCAATTGCATCCTGGGACTTTTCCCAGGATTCCAAAATGTGACTGATGAGTTTTACTCCTGCGTCAGTCGTCGACCTACCTTTCGTGAAACCAAACTGGTGACTATGTAAAATTCCATTTGAATTAAAATGTGATAACATCTGGTCTAGCATTATTTTTTCATATATTTTACTCAATGCTGGTAGCACAGATATAGGTCTATAATTTGAGGGATCACTCTTACTACCCGATTTGAAAATTGGTACTACTTTGCTATGTTTCATTAAATCTGGAAACGTACCGCTATCTAAACATTGATTAAATATGTTTGTTAGGACAGGGGCAATTGTGTCAATGATGGATATCATTGATATCCAAGAACCTTAACGGAAATCCCCCATAAGTCTTCTGTGTTTTTTATGTTAAGACTTTTAAATGCTTTTTTAATTGTGACAATAGAAACGGGCTTGAATTCAAAACTTGGAATGTCCTTACTGAAATTTTCTTTTAAAAGGGATTCAGCTACTATTGATGATGAAGGGAGAGATTTCGTAACCTCTATTGGGATGTTGGTAAAGAACTTCTCTAGCGTCTCAGCAACTTTAAGCTTATCTGAAATGGTTTCATTCTCAATTTTTAAAGATAATTCATTCTGACCTCGCTGTTTTGTGTTTCCAGTTTCTTTATTAATTACCTGCCACACAGTTTTTATTTTATTGTTAGAAGTACTAATTTTATTACTTATTAATTTTGGTTTAGCTTGGGCGCAGACTCGTTTAAATATCTTAGAATAGTTTCTAACATAATTATGAAGGGCTGGATCAGAGGTCAATGACTTCTCGTTGTACAAATTATACAAAATATCTCTGCTTTTTCTAATGCCAGCAGTGGCCCATTCATTAAATTTTGGTTTAGTATTGATTGTTACTTTTTTTACAGGACACGCTTTATTGAATTCATGGCATACTGTAGAAAATAATGTACCGTAGTTTATATTGGGGTCTTGTGAATCAAAACTAGCAGTTGAGAGATTGCTGAGAACATTATTATTAAACATTTTCAATTTATTTTCAGTGAGAGGTCTTAATTCAATGGTTTTATCTAGGTTTAACTTTTTATCTAAATTAAATGATACAAGTTGACCAGTATGGTCAGACCTAACGCCACTAATTAAGGATGAGTCTTGTATTTTACAATTAGTAAATATATTGTCAATGCATGAAGCTGAGGTTGCTGTTATTCTAGTCGCTTCATTAAATACACACTTTAAATTGAATGATTTAAACAATGATATAAGCTTATATTTATCAGGTGAGTTAACTAATAGATCAATATTAAGGTCACCACAAACAAAGACTAATTTATTATCTTTAAAAAGTTTACATTAAAATTTGAGGTTTAGTTTCAATCTTCTTTTCGTAAAGAAAATGAATACTTAAGCTATAACCTCAATATCAACCAACATTTAAAATAAAATCTAAAATAATAACTGCCTATACTTAACCTTAAAATCAACTATTTTGTCAGTAGTTTTTTTTTACATTTTAAGTAGTCTAATATTCTATATATTACTAATACAATAACATGCTTTTAGGAACAACCTGTATTAATCTAAATTACATTCCTCCACTACTTTTTGTTTTAAGGACGGTCAGTAGATTGGTCACCGATCTTCGCTCGTTAGTAATAGATGAGTATTTCGCTTATTACACTCATTGTGTTTTTGTTATTGTTTCATTTTATAATTAAGAACTTAAGTTTGTTTTAATTGTATAAATCATGTGGTCGATGATTTTGGTGCACGGTAAAACTCTAATGAGTTTATGTTTGCACCAACTTATTATGTATAAAGATGTAAGTATACTACTGAATAAATAAATAAATAATAAATAATTGTAGTAGTTTGTTAATTAATTAATTATACTACTCATCTATCAAAAAAGGCCTGAGAGGTTATGTAAAATAAATATAACGAATAAATATTTTTTAATTTTATTATCACAAATCACGCATTTTTTATTCTAAGCCCTTTATTGCAATAACAACATTAATAAAAAGGCTGCAATATTTACAAAATATTAGTATTGCAAACAAAAATAGTAATATTTGCAAAAACAGCGCTGTGATTCACGAGATTAGAACCTTAGCCATCTTGAATCTAAGCCCAACGCTTAACGCCTTCTGCTATCTGCACATACAATTTACTTTCGAATTTTAGCAATGCCATACACTGGCCAAGGTCACGCGTAAGATGCGTGTCTAACAAAAGGCGCCCGCGAACCGTGACGATATGATAGTGTGCATTCTCTGTGGTGTGTGTACGGCACACCCACCACAGACGTCTGACTGTTTACACATACATATGTACGGACTACAGCACGTGTTCACAGCAATACGACTCTTAGCCTTCCTATGCACTTTTACGGTCGACTGTATGTCTATTTCTTTGGCACGCTCTGTAGCCTAAATTAATTTGACTCTTGAACTAACATTTCACTTCAATTTTAATTAGGCTTTTAAATGTATTTTTTCTGCATGAGATAATTTTATTTAACATGTAATGTTCAACACAATGTTAACTGTTAATTAATAAATAAATGAAATGAAAATGAAACGGCTTAATGGATTTTAACATGTGAGGTGTCGTTAGATTCGTCTTAATTGTGTGAGTGATATAGGCTATATAATATTTATATATTGCATGTGCATATACAAAAAAAAGGGTGTAGGTTTAAAAAAAGTGTATTATTTGTATCGAATAAAAGCTAGTAATAAGTAATATATATTTTAATAAAACCAAAAAGCTTGAAATAAAGCAAATTATTTAAAAAAATAAAATCCGACTCGGGTTTTTATTTTTTTTATCTTTTCATTTGTGAGTTTTTTTTATAGAAGACAAAGAAAACATAAAAACACAGGAAAAAAGTAGGAAAAAAAACTCAATTTTACCATTTAACAATTTTTGAAGTGAAATCTTCTTTATGCACGTTGGGCATTTTGAGATGAGACTATACCATTGATTTCGCGACACTGTAACGCAATTTACCGACACCGTGGAGTAAAAGACATCAACGCGTTGATTACCGTGGTGCCGATTTTTTTTCATGTTTTCACTTGAACTGACTGTTTTCTTTTTTTCAATAGATAGAGTTCTTGTAATGATATTGCAAATAATAACGTGATTTAAAATTTTGAGGTTTTTTTTTGGTAAATAAATGCGAAATGTTGCATTTTGAGTTTATATTCATGCGAAATATCTATTTTTTATTTGCGAAATATACGTAATCCTACTTATGGTAGATACCTCATCCTGCATCCTAATTAATAACGCCATTATACTCGCTAATCTGAGGGGATTAAGCAGACAATTATGGCATCTTAAGCTCCAAAGCCGAACACCCACAAATCTGATCAATTAAGTAAATTGATAGTTTAGTTAAGTCGATCGGCCATAGCTGAACTGCAGCCATAGCTTGAGGAATTGATGATGATGACGTCAGGCTGAAGTATTTGCATGAAGGCTGCGCTTATGCTCATGTTAAGGGTCACCAGGTATGAGAAACAGGGTGTAAAGTTCGCTCATCCTCCATAGAAAAGGGAGAACCTTCCGACCTGACGGGCACATACTCGTACAGTAGCGACATTGTATACAGTGTAAGTTTTTAACCAGTGCGCAAACTTGAACACGTGACTTTACTCATCATTATAAACAACTTTTACTATGGGACCAAATGTGAAATCGCGAATTATTTTTTTTCACTCCTCTTGCTCAAAAAGGCCGTCATTGTTTAGTAGCAATAGCAAAAATAGCATTTCTTGCTCTAGGGGAAAAATTAATTTCTTTTTAATTTTTGTCTGTTCCAACGAGCCTTGAAAAATGAAAAAGTCTTAATTCTTATGTAGAATAATCATGATTATGGAATCGACTTATTACTGGTTCACAAAAAAAGAACATTTTATTTTTAAAATGGAACTAAATTCGGCTATCTCTTCGGTAGAATGCATGCATTGCGTTGTGGCTATAGAAGAAATAAAAGAGGCATTGGCGCAAAATCTTTAAAATTTTCTCTAACTACGAATTGAATTGGTGACCGTAATATAATTTACAACAGTGAAAATGTCATCATCTAGTGAGAACATCTGCACAGAGGACTGAAATTAAGTTGCCAGAAAAAAACATCTCGTTAAATATCCAGAATTGTACAAATTGTACATTTAAATAAAATAAACTATTTAATATTGTATTGGATTATTTTATTTTCTCGCAATCGTAGTGAAAAGTAGAGTGTAACACACGGCGCTAAAACCCATTATAACTCGGTTTCTATTTACTCCCTCGCTAAAGCTCGGGAGTACCTAAAACTACCTCGTTACAATGGGTTATTTTAGCCCCTCGTATAACAATCTACTATTTAATTGTCACATCGTATTACCCAATAATACGATACCCCTTGGTAAGATTGGTTGTCAGACTTTCGGGCTTCTGACGACTCGTAACGACTGTCAAAGATCTACGAATCACAGGCGGGACCGACGGCTTAACGTGCTTTCCGAGGCACGGAAGGGTCTCGGTATGTAAAGATCACCCGTCCACAGACCAACCGCGGCAAGCGTAGCTTAACCTGATCGATCGACCCGTGCGGCTGTTATTACTTAGCCACAAGCAGGAACTGTGGCTAAGTAATAACAGCCGCACGGGCAAAAAAAAACCGCCCATGCATACGATGCGTTGCGGAGAGCCGCAACACATCGTATGCATGGGCGGTTTTTTTTTTTCAGCTGCGGTTTTCGTTGGCCATTACATAGTTTAGATGTTAAGGGGGAAGCGTCAGGGTAGCCCGCGAAATTCAAATTTTCTTACGTTTTTTGCATTTTGCAGGTCAGTGTCAGGTTTTATGTTGATTAAAATATGATTCGCGGTCGTAACAAATATGGCTTTACTCAATTATAATCATTACAATCAGCAATACAACTCCATAAGTTAGCAAAAGTGTTTCATGAAATCATGACATTTGACACCTTTATCTTCTTCTTAATCACTATTGCTGATTGTAATGATTATAATTGAGTAAAGCCATATTTGTTACGGCCGCGAATTATATTTTAATCAACATAAAACCTGACACTGACCTGCAAAATGCAAAAAAACGTAAGAAAATTTTAATTTCGCGGGCTACCCTGACGCTTCCCCCTTAACTTTAATTTTGATAGTCATACGATATTCATTGAGTTAGTTAATCGTCAAATAAAACAGAAGTTTCGATCACGCGTTCTAAAGCACGAGCCACACTGAGAACGAAAAGAAACGAAACTAAGTTTGTTACCGCGTGTTTGCATACTTCGGTTCACACTGCGAACTACATATGAACTGAAGTAAAAATGGTCAAGGTAAAACCGTGGTCGCATGTCTGTACACCTACAAAATTATAATGGCATGCGACCACCACGGCTTTACCTTGACCATTTTTGTGTCTTGATTTCTGTCTGAAATATTTTCTTGTGTCATACTTTTTAGAGCGAGAGAGGGGCTTGTGGCTAAGTAATAACAGCTGCACGGGTCGATCGATCAGGTTAAGCTACGCTTGCCGCGGTTGGTCCGTGGATGGGTGACTATCTTTACATACCAAGTCCCCTCCGTGCCTCGGAAAGCACGTTAAGCCGTTGGTCCCGGCTGTCATTTGTAGATCTTTGACAGTCGTTACGGGTAGTTAGAAGCCCAAAAAGTCTGACAACCAGTCTTACCAAGGGGTATCGTGTTACCTAGTCACTAGGTTGTGGAGGTCAGATAGGCAGTCGCTCCATGTAAAATACTGGTATTCAGCTGCATCCAGTTAGACTGGAAGCCGACCCCAACATAGTTGGGAAAAGGCTAGGCAGATGATGATACTTTTTAGAGCGTGATTTTTCAGTAGTCGGGTTTTAGTTTTTGAACTTACTTTTTTTTCTTAATAGGTTAAGATAGTAGGTATAACTATTGATATACATACACTTTCAGTTAGTTAATCATGATCATTTGATACCCAACATGGCACAATAAAAAAAAAACATGCGTTTAATGTAACGTTAGCCTATAACCAGCGGACGATCAAGACGCTTGCAATGATACCTCATTTGTCAAATTTTGATCGGTAGTTTAAAAGTTTATAAGGTAACAGATGAACATATATACCGGACAAAATCATAGCCCTCCTTTTTGCTTCGCCGTAGTGGGGTAAAAAGACGCGGTAGGTACATGAGCGAAGCGAAACGAACTTGGTTTCGTTTCGCTTCGTTCTCAGTGTGTCTGCGCTTAATTAGTATATTACACGAGGCGACTGCCAAACAATTCCAGTTGTACAAACTAATTTAGGTCAAGCAATAAAAAGTCTAAACAATCGTTCCCTGAAGTATTAACACAGGTACTCAAAATGTCTGAAACTCTACTAAAATTCCCTAACGCGAACACAAGGCAGATTCTCTCCTATTTTTATTCGTAACAAACTGAACATATTTGTGGCCTTCCCAATTCTTTGTTCGTTCACTTTTCTAAAGAAAATTGTACCCTGACAACAATCTAAAGCCCTATTTGACAGTCCATTGCTCCGTCGGTATAGCGACAAGAAAGAACGCTAAAATAACAATGCTACAGACGGAGTAATGGAATGCTAAAGTTTGAAGTTTTCGAGGAATTCTGAGTGAGATAGCGACCGCAGTCTTGTTTTATTCAGATGTTTACGTAATGCTTGTATACAATGAAGTTGGAGAATCGTTTCGGTAACATATAGCCCTACAGATTGTTCTAGAACCTACGCTGAAAATCATTTGTTTTGTAGATAAAGGGAACATTATGAACTGTTCTGCGATTCAAAACCAAGTCAATCTGCCTAGCCTTTTCCCAACTATGCTGGGGTTGGCTTCCAGTCTAACCGGATGCAGCTGAATACCAGTATTTTACATGGAGCGACTGCCTATTTGACCTCCACAACCCAGTAACTGGATAATACGATACCCCTTGGTAAGACTGGTTGTCAGACTTTCGGGCTTCTGACGACTCGTAACGACTGTCAAAGTTCCACGAATGACAGCCGGGACCAACGGCTTAACATGCTTTCTGAGGCACGGAGGAGTCTCTGTATGTAAAGATGGTTACCCATCCACGAACCAATCCCAGCAAGTGTAGCTTAACCTGATAGATAGACCCGTGCGGCTGAGATTACTGAGCCTCGAGCTCAAAACTAAATAAATGTTTATATTCTAAGACAGCTGATGGTAACGAAAACGATGACGTAACAGATTATTGTTACGTCACTCTTTCGATCAAAAATATAGCTATGGGTAAGGTTTATTGGTGTTAACAGTATTAAATAGATGACTTGAATTAATTTATCGATGACATATCGATACATACCTAACTACGTTTCAATGAATGATTATATAGGTAGGTATATAATTTGGTAATTTGGTTTTATTTGGTGTGTAATTTGGTTTCGTTGGTCTAGTGGTCGCAAGCGCTACTGCTGAGCATGAGGTCCTGGGTTCGATTCCCGGGTTGGGCAAAGTGTTTATTGGGTTTTCTATCTGGAATTTCTCAGTAGCAGCTCGGAGTCTGGATTTGTGCCCGGTTGATGGCAATAGGCTCGCCCCCTATTACATGGAACTTAAACATAACTGGCGAAATGTGGGTGTACCTACTACAGGTACACCTCTGCCCAACCCTTCGGGGAAACAAGGCGTGATGTTATGTGTGTGTTATGTTATAATTTGTATATTTCTTTGAATTTTATGTTAACTTGCTTTTCCTTGATTTTGTTAAAAAAAAAAATTTGTTTTTCAAACTTTTGTTTTACATATAATATCTCGACTCTACAGTTTTGTAAATTAACATGTCCTATCTAAGAGAGCCGGGTGATCTGTAACTCAGGACCCTCCTACCTCAGACACCTTTCTCTATTTAAGATTGTGCATTTTATTAACCAGTGCCTGTAATGTATGATGTTGAGGTGCATGCAGTAAGTGGAAATTAAGTGTCCGCACTAATAAACCTTATTTATAATTTTATTTGTTCTGTTCCCACAGACAAACCGTGAAAACGGTTTTGCGGGGCATTGTTTTTAAGTTAAGATTATTTATAAACTTTGTTTGATAAATAACCTAAAAAAATAATTTAAAAAAATAATAATAAAGATTTATGATTACGATTATTAAAGAATAAATGTACATTTTTTTTCTTGTTTTTATATATATTTGTCGGAGGAAGCTATAAGTCGGGTTGATTATTGTTTGCATGTATAATGCACAATTATATTGTAATTACTTTTAGAATTCGTAATTTAATTTAATTTGATTTGTTAAATGTTTCTATGATTTAAAAACCTTATTAATCAAATAAAAGTTATGAATATTGCAATTCACGTAACGACCAATCAGAGCAGAGCACGTGCCTCGAGCGGGGTCGAGGCGCCATCTTTTGCTTTAGGGAGGTGGACAGTTTTTGCCACGCATTCTTTTTGGGTGATAGCGACAGATCGAGTTGGATCGTTGAGTTGAGTGGTAAAAAGTAGACTTAAAGTAAGATCGGTGCCCTGAACCCGCTGCTCGGTATTAACGGTTAAATTATTGTCTCGACGTTATTGTAAAGTGAATATTATTTAAATCTAAAATAAAATAGTACGAAACAGTGATAATTGTGTTTTGTGCTCGCATTTTACCCTAATGACGCCCACTAAGCCCGCAACCACTGATGATGATGTTAACGAGAACAATGCTTCTCCGACATCAGAAGTGGGATCGGTGCAGGCACAAAACGTGAGTGAACAGACAATGGCAAGTGACGGATGGCGAGCGTTATTTGAAGCACAACAAACCAGCATGAGGCTACTGGTGGACGCGCTAACCAACCCGCCGAATATCGAGGATAAGAGCATCACGCTGCCTAAATTTCAACCGGAAGATGCAGACACTGACGCCCGGGCCTGGCTGGCAACGGCGGACATCTGCTTATCGGATCGTGGTATACAGGGAAGTAAATTAATTCTCATACTTAGTAAGGCTATGAAAGGCTCAGCCGCAACGTGGTTATCTCAGATAGCTTTTCCTAATATGAAATGGGTAGAATTTAAGGAAATTTTTCTTTCTCGTTTCGATACATTGGAAACATGTGCAGCGACGATATTAAAGATGCTTACTGCTAAACCGCAAGAAGGCGAATGTCTTGCTGCATATGCAAGCCGTCTATTTACTTTACTCATGTCACGATGGAATAATATAGGCAAGGAAGAAATGGTGGTATCCTTAATACTTGCACACATGGGGCAAATCGAGCCACGGTTACAGCGCAATATTTTTTCTGAAGAAATTACTACCCGCTGCAAAATGCAACGTGAACTAATGGCTTTTTCTTATCGCAAGCGAAGTTACCAAGAGATAACGAAGACCGTTGCAAGCACTACGCAAGATAATAAACGTCCTAGGTTAAGTTCTGTTTCAGCAAAATGTTACGCTTGTGGAAAGCTTGGTCATAAATCTTTTGAATGTTTCAGTCGATCGCATGACAAGCAGCAAACAACTCTGACCTCTGAGCGCCCCAACACGGCCGTTGCTACGCGGGGCCCTGTGACTTGCTACAAGTGTGGTGTTGAGGGTCATGTGGCATCGCGGTGCTCAAAAACAGGGCCAGTTGCGAGCAGCAGCACACAGCCCGCCGCCGCACCCAGCGTTGTGAAGCGAGTGGATGTGTGCGGTATGAAACCTGTCACCGGGATAATTACGCAATTTGGTGAGCAGTTCTCATTTTGTTTTGATTCCGGTGCTGATTGTTCCTTAATTAAAGAGAGCGTCTCTCGTAAGCTTGTTGGTACATTGCAGCATGCAATTGTTACTTTGACTGGTGTAGGAAAATCTAGTGTATTATGCGACTCACAAATTTTATCTAGGGTCGCTCTTAGTGGTCATGACGTACAAATTTTATTTCACATTATGCCTGATGACTACCTGAATAACGATATTTTGATTGGACGCGATTTGTTGGCCTTAGGGTTGTCAGTACACATAACGAGTGATAAACTTACTATAGTTGAGAGGCCCTCTCTAGTTAATATTTGCAACGTAGGTAACGCAGTGGCTGACTTTCATGATGTGGATACCGATTTACCTGATGACATTAAACCGCAACTAATAGAACTTCTAAGCTGCTTTAAGAACTCATTTGTTGAAGGCACGCCTACTAGTAGAGTAAAGACAGGTGAATTAGAAATCAATTTATTAGATCCTAGCAAAATTGTGCAACGGCGCCCTTATCACTTGAGCCCTGAAGAGCGAGTGATAGTACGTAATAAGTGTAGTGAACTATTATCTGCTGGGGTTATTAGATCAAGCAAATCGCCCTTTTCTAGCCCAATAATCTTAGTAAAGAAGCGCGATGGTACAGACCGAATGTGCATAGATTACCGAGAGCTAAACTCTAATACAGTTCCCGACCGATACCCCTTACCTCTAATCGGTGATCAAGTTCAAAGGTTATCAGGCGCCCTATTTTATACGTGTCTTGACATGGCTAGTGGATTTTATCAAGTTGCTATAAATGTAGAGTCTAATTCGATAGAGAAAACCGCATTTATTACCCCGGATGCTCATTATGAGTTTACTGTCATGCCGTTTGGCCTTCGAAATGCTCCTTCTGTGTATCAGAGAGCTATTAATACGGCTTTAGGTGACCTAGCGCACTCGTTCGCAATCGTTTACATGGATGATCTAATTATACCCGCGAAAAATATAGAGCAAGGGCTGGAAAGGTTACGCGTAGTACTAAAAACTCTTAGTGATGCTGGATTTTCGTTCAATATTAAAAAATGCGCCTTTCTAAAGAGACGGGTTCAGTTTTTGGGGTATGAAATATCAGAGGGTGAAATCAGGCCTAACCCCCGTAAAATAACCGCATTGACTAGTTCCCGACCACCACAGACCATCACTCAGCTCAGACAATTTTTGGGTTTAGCGTCTTACTTTAGGCAGTTTGTCAATAGCTTTTCGCTTAAAATGGCACCGCTCTACCGTCTATTAGCTAACAATAATTCTAAAATAATTTGGACCACAGAGTACGAAACAATTAGACAAGACATAATATCGGTATTGACTTCATCCCCCGTTCTGATGCTTTTCGACCCAGAATTACCTACGGAGTTACATACGGACGCCAGTAGCGAAGGTTACGGCGCGATCCTCTTCCAAAAAGCAGGTACAAAATTACATCCGGTAGAGTACTACAGTAAACGCACTACGCACGCGGAGTCTCGATACCACTCTTATGAGTTAGAGACACTAGCAGTTGTAAACTCGGTTAAGCATTTCCGCCATTATTTGTATGGCAGGGCTTTCACAGTCGTTACTGACTGCAATTCTCTGAAAGCTTCGAGAAATAAAGTAGACTTAACCCCTAGGGTGCACCGGTGGTGGGCTTTCCTCCAGGCTTTCGATTTTGATGTACAGTACAGAGAGGGTAAGAGAATGGCCCACGTTGACTTTTTCTCGAGAAATCACTTACCGGAGGCGAACAGCTCCACCGTTAGCGATACTCATAGTTTAGGTAGAGAAAATTATGTACGAGAAAAACGCGTCAATCTTGCTGAGTTATCTTCGAATTGGTTACAAGCGGAACAACGACGAGACCCCGAATACAATGAAATTATTAATAAACTCGAAAGCGATGATCTGGACCTAGAGAGTTGCGGAATCTATGAATTGCGATCTAAAGTGCTCTACAGAAAAATTCAAAGGAACAATCGCAACATTTGGCTACCAGTTGTACCTAGAGCTTTTCGTTGGTCGATAATAAATCATATTCATGAGTCAATTCTCCATTTGGGATGGGATAAAACCTTAGAAAAGGCATATCAACATTATTGGTTTCCCAATATGTCGAAATACGTCCGAAAATTCGTTGAAAATTGCATAACATGTAGAGTAGCTAAGTCGCGAAGTGGTAAACAACAGATAGAGTTACACCCCATACCGAAAGGTAATATTCCTTGGCATACAATTCACATTGACGCCACAGGTAAGCTCAGTGGCAAAAATGATCAAAAGGAATACGTTTTTGTTCTTGTAGACGCTTTTACTAAATATGTGTTACTCAGGCACTCCACAAGAATTAATACTGATAGTGCGATCAGCGCTCTCAAAGCATCCATTTCTCTTTTTGGGACCCCTGCGCGCGTTATCGCAGATCAGGGTAGATGTTTTGCGAACAAAGATTTTAAAGATTTTTGTGTCAGTCACAATATTCAGCTACATTTGATAGCAACCGGCTCTTGTCGTGCTAATGGTCAAGTAGAGCGTATAATGAGTACACTCAAAAACATGTTAACTGTCGTAGAAACAAGCCCAAGCAGGTCCTGGCAGGATGCATTAGATGATGTCCAACTTTCCATAAATAGCACAATTCATAGAGTAACCAAAGCAAGCCCCCTAGAATTGTTGATAGGTAGAGTAGCCAGACCTTTAAATTTATTAACCATAGATGATCACGAGGTTGAGGTAGATATAGAAGAGATTAGAGAACAAGCTAATAGGTTAATGAAAAATAGCGCATGTCTTGATAAAGCACGGTTCGACAAAAGTAAGGCAAAAGTCACTTCGTTTTCTGTAGGGGATTACGTTTTAATTGAAAATCACGAACGGAATCAAACAAAATTAGATCCTAAATATAAAGGACCTTACGAGGTCATTGAAATACTAGACGGTGACAGGTATCATCTCAAGAGTTTAAATTGTAATCGTGCATACAAGTATGCGAGAGACCGCTTACGTGCCCTCCCTCAATCCTATGTCCCAACTGAGCTGGATCCGTGTCTGTCGGATGACAATGAGGGTAAGATCTTCATACTAAATTTATTTTGTTTAAAATTATTAGTTATCAGAGTGTGAGTGTTTGTTCGTGTGTGTGGCGAATAAAGTCTCTATAGAAGATATCCTAACAGCATAGTAGTTGTTAAGGTTTAGTCAAGCTTTGTGAGGCGAGGTGGCCATTGAAAAAGTGAAATCAGTAGAATAAGAGGCGAGGTGGCCATTGAAAAAGTGAAATCAGTAGAATAAGAGGCGAGGTGGCCATTGAAAAGTGAAATCGGTAGAATGAGAGGCGAGGTGGCCATTAAGATATTGTTAATAATCCTAAATGTGTAACGCGATAAACGGCGAGGTGGCTGTTTCGATAGTACTGACTTAATTTAGTATGCAGCATGAAGTCTATTAGGATTTAGATTCGATAACGAAAGGCTTATTATTATTATAGGGCACCTATTTCATGAAAATATCTTAAATAAAGTTGTTGTGCAGAAGATAAAACGTACACGATCTCCTTGGTCAGGAGTAGCCGAACAATAATACACTAATACCTTTCTTTTCTGCAGATAACGATGATGCACGGCCTTCAACATCACACGAGGGCGTGTAATATGTCAGGACGGCCGTGTCGGAGGAAGCTATAAGTCGGGTTGATTATTGTTTGCATGTATAATGCACAATTATATTGTAATTACTTTTAGAATTCGTAATTTAATTTAATTTGATTTGTTAAATGTTTCTATGATTTAAAAACCTTATTAATCAAATAAAAGTTATGAATATTGCAATTCACGTAACGACCAATCAGAGCAGAGCACGTGCCTCGAGCGGGGTCGAGGCGCCATCTTTTGCTTTAGGGAGGTGGACAGTTTTTGCCACGCATTCTTTTTGGGTGATAGCGACAGATCGAGTTGGATCGTTGAGTTGAGTGGTAAAAAGTAGACTTAAAGTAAGATCGGTGCCCTGAACCCGCTGCTCGGTATTAACGGTTAAATTATTGTCTCGACGTTATTGTAAAGTGAATATTATTTAAATCTAAAATAAAATAGTACGAAACAGTGATAATTGTGTTTTGTGCTCGCATTTTACCCTAATGACGCCCACTAAGCCCGCAACCACTGATGATGATGTTAACGAGAACAATGCTTCTCCGACATATTCATGTAATTTTTTATCATTTAATTGCACTTTTGTGTGTATTTTGTGTGCACTATTTTTTTTTTTTCAATCCGTCTATTTATAAATCCATAGAATTTAATTTAAACTCGACATAAACCAAAACTACTAAATATACTTGAAATGAAAACAAAAACAAATATTATATGTACATACAACTAACTACATATTATTATTACTAAAATAAATAACTAACTATGCACATTAAATAAAAAAAGAAACAATAAATAAGCACATGCAAGTAACTTGAACAAGTTAATGAAGCAAAATATTTATGAATAGATGGTTGATTTCCACTATCAAATAAAATGAGATCAGAATCAAATTGAATCTCTCTACGCATCTTAAGAGATATTCCTATACGGATTCCGAGAGACCCAGCGAAGGGTATTACCGTACGTTTCAATTCATTTCACCTATTGTGTCTGAAATATTATATATTTTTGCAGGAAGGCTATCGCCGTTATTTCGTACCTATGTTTTCTTTGTAGGTCAGTCTACTAAGATTTTGTATAATGTGGTCCAGTAATTAATAATGACCACCATCATTCATTCATCACCACTGCTCTCAAAACGGTGAAGGAAAACATCGTGAGGAAACCGGCATGTCCTAGAACCAAAAATTCGAAGACATGTGACATCTACCAACCCGCACTGGACCCGCGTGGTGGATTACGGCTCACTCCCTCTCACAGAGAAGAGGCCTGTGTCCCAGCAGTGGGAACATTATAAGCTGATGATGATGATGATGAATTAATAATGATATCAATGAATGGACCACATTACACAAAATCAATATTAATTAAACTAATTTTTCTTTCTTCTATCTTTCTTTCTATTTAAACCTATTATTATAAATGTGAAAGTTTGTGTGTTTAGATGTTTGTTACTCAATCACGCGAAAAAGGCTAAACGGATTTGAATGAAATTTGGCACTTAGATAGTTTATAACCTGGATTAACATATAGGATAGGACTTTTATCTCAGTCGTACGTTCCCGTGGGATAATTTTCGACATCGCGGGCGAAGCCGCGGGCGAAAGCTTTTATTTTAATAATCACATGGCGACACTTTTACTGTGTATCTAAAATTGGTTTTCGGCAATCGGTATTAGATGGTCTCCTAAACAGTCCACATTTTTTTTAGTAAGTTTCAAAAAATTCTACTTATTTACAGTTGTTAGAGCGAGCGAAGCGAGCTCGGGACTTGGGGCACCCGGACTCGGACAGATTAGGTTCGAGCAAAGCGAGCGAACGAGCACCCGTCATCAAAAAATAAATCGTCTCCGGCAAAAAAAAATGTTGTGCAGGATTCAGGAGACCCTCCAGAACCCCCAAATAACCTCACATACTTTCTAGCGAAGCCGCACGTTTCTAAATTTTAACCATGAATTTTAATAATACTAATGTGTAACTCACAGATCAAACTTTTACCTACCACAAACCAACTCTATTTCAAATTAATGCCATTCATTCAACATTCAACTCTAAAACTAGAGGTTTAGTTTACATTACTTTACATCGCATGAATAACACTTGAATAAGCTAATACTGTGACTAATTCAGTGACGTATGTGGCGGATTTTACATGCAAATAAGTTTGCTAGACTCCACGCTGAGTAGCGCGGCTTCGTTGATAGTTCTTTGATGTATAGGGTGTGTTTTATTAAGGAAAATATATTATTGAACCTCTAAAAAGCTTATTAACCTTCTAATTAATAATAATAATCCCACTGTAGCCACCTAAACCCATAGTCCAATATCTTTGTTTCCATATCCAGCAATAGTCTTACACCAACCGGGGGTTGTTTTTTTTTTTTTTTCTTTTTTTTTTGGGTGGGAAATTATCAAATAACTTCTCCCGCTCTGGGCGGAGCGGGAGGGCGTGTCAGACTCTTACTGACTAAAACCCACCCGTGTTCCTTCGGTTGCCCTGTTGCCGGGGGCCACGATTTCCCGATCGGTTTTCTTCAAACCCCCGGCAGGCATTGGCCCTAGCGGACCCCGTCAATTCTGCTGACATCTCTTTGAGGCGCGCGTGGAACACAACGCGCCGTCGACCCACTGCTCACCGTCCGCAAGCCCGCGCCTACGGTGGCCGGAAATCGGCTCGCGATTCCCGCCCCGGGCGTCTCCTCCTGCGGCGGTTAGGGGCGTGAGGGCGCGAAATTACCGGGGGTTGTCCTTGGGTGCCCTTGCATAGTGCGAACAGGGATAATCGTCGGTTAGTGCCTCAACACTTAAAAATGTCTAAGGGGCCTCTGCGAGTTGGCTTCGGCCCCTCGTACACCTTCCAAAAGACCGGGATTCATGGTCTCGAGATTTGTTAAAATAAAAAATAATAATAATAAATTCTTTATTAACAAAAAACATAAACTTTGACAATAGATAGGTATACAGAAAGGTAAGCAAACTTAAGTATAACTATACAAAAGTGAGGTCGAAAGTCCAAGAAGAAATGTACCCTGCCCCCAAACTAGGAAAATCCTGTATCTAATGACATGTAATTTAAGACATTTTTTTAAATTAATGAACCTCTAATAACTTTTTGTGCTTCTAATGATGCACACTTTTTTTAATAATAGGCCTGTGTCCATAATTTTTTCTTGTCCGTCTTGTAGATTATGAATAAATATTGAACACGTATTTTTTCTTTTTTGACGTAATCAAATGATTACGGCGATACATTGAGTTGAAATGTGGCATGACGTCACGCCTTGCTAGATTTAATACTGTGTTGTGACGTAGCGAGCCCCCACTCCCCAACTTTAATGCGTGTTTTCTAAGTTATTTTTGATTAATTAATGATAAAGCAAAAAATACGTGTCTAATATTTTTTTATTATCTGAAAGACGGACTAAATAGTTTTTTTTTTTTACCTAGTCATCTATCCTATTAAGTGTCTTTTTCACTTTCTCAATTGGCCTCAGTAACTAAACTAGGGTACCCCGACCAAACTGTTTAGGTTAGGTTGGGGCTGTGAACAACCATGCTCGAGCCGAGCGAGCGAAGCAAGCGGTTTATTTATTTATGTATTTACTGTACATCAGAAAATACATAGCAGAATAAAATTTAACACTACAAACCATACAATGGGCGGTCTTATCGCTTTCTGCGGGCACGCCCTTTATGCCTGGAGGCTTATGTTAAGTTCTGTTTACGTTTAGTTTTTATTTTTTATTTCTGCTTTAGTATAGTTCTCGATATTTTTAGTTGGTAAGTATATTGGCGTATGCTAATTGACATAAATTATGGATACTAATTTATAATGAAAATTATGTTTTGTGTTGCGTTATGTAAATTATTTTACATACTATTGTATAGAATCAATTTTATTTATTTTTCTAACTGAACAGACAGCTGTGCCGCTGGGGAGTTTGTTGCGCCACTTCTTCTTCCCAGCTAAAGCACTAGGAAGTGGTGAAGAGTGGGCGTTTTGGGGGACTGTCTTATATAATTTTGACTTTCGAAAAGTGCTGATTCTCAGCCTAGTTTGAATAAATGACTTTTGAATTTTGAATTTTTGAATTCTGCAATCTCTTCCAGGTAACCTTGGAATGTACAGAGATTAGGTGGACATAAAAATGGGGATATCAATAACCAATTAAACATTTTGATCATCTATGTATGTATACCTTTATGGAATCACTGGTCCCCAAGTCACAGGCTATTAACCTAGTTTGGGAGCCAGGAGATAATACCCAATGCACTTTATGTTGTTCCATACTACTGTATTTGTAACATATGTAATCATTTTTTTTTATTGCAATAAACATTATTATTATTTATGTTTATGTCTTTGACATTTCTCGGGACCCAGGGGTCCCGTACCTTTGGAAGGCGTACGAGGGGCGGAAGCCAACTCGCAGAGGCCCCTTAGACGTTTTTAATTAAATGAGGTACCAACCGATGATTATCCCTGTTCGCACTATACAAGTGCAGCCAAGGACAACCCACGGTTGGTGTAGGACTATTGTAAGATATGGAAACAATGATATCGGACTATTGGTTTGGGTTGCTAAAGTGGACTGGTCACCTGGAACTATGGAAGGACTATGGCCCCTGCCTGATCTATGTTTTATATGCACACGGATAAAGTCACCCCGACTTGCACACTCAATAATGGGCCCCCGAAAACGGTCGCTAGCACATAGTGTCGTAGCGACAAGGGGGCAACACGTCCTGAGGTGCTTATGAGGAGTGGAGAGGTATTCCACGGCTATCAGGACAATCCCGGAAGTACGGTCAAGATCCCTACCAGCATCTTACTGGAATACTTCCTTCCTCCGAGCACGTTTGCTCTTGCGAATCTCCACTCAAGCCGGCCAATTAAGGCAAGAATGAGGTGGGAGCTCTGTTCCTCGTCAGTGTTCACTCCAGCCGGCCAATAAAGGCAAGCCAGAGGTGAGGTACAAGACTTCTCCCGGGAGATAGGGTCCGTGGGGTCGCTCCTGCCCAACAGCTCGCCACATGCTGCCCTGCGGGTTTATTTATTTATTTTATTATTATTAATTAGACCCAGTGGTTATGGCTTCGCCTCTCATACACGAGGTTATGGGTTTTAATCCGGACAAATACTAATGTGACTTTGTATTTGAAATCACCAACCCGTTTTGAGCAAGCGTGGTCCTCAATGCTCATGCCTGTATGAGAAAAGGCTTCTACCATCCAGTGGGATATTAATGGTATTATAGGTACAGTTAATCAGGATGCTCGATAGTCTGATAGCTCGGTAATCAGGTTACCGAGGTCAGATGGCTTTTCCATGTACAAAATGCCTTTTGATATTTAGCCGCATCTGGTTTGACCGGAACCAACCACAACACAGATTAGAGTGAGGATAGCTAATAATGTTAGTTCTGTATTTAGCCGCCCAGCTAATACATACGCGGGTGCTTTGAACGAGCTGCAATCCTAGTTAACTGCCTTTGTTTGTTTATATTAAAACTAACTGCGCCCTGCGGTTTCACCCACATAAGCTTCCCCGCTCTCACCGTATGCAGATGAGCGCGCGGGAGACGCGGTAGCTCGTGCACCACTGGTGGCCACGCGCAATCACCTGTGCTGCCGCTTGCACCGATCGCACTTAGCCGACGTTCGCACGAACGTAATAAAATCGTGGCGGAATTTTATCGTACATTGGATTTTCAACTATCGGTGTTAAGACTTGTCGCGAACCCGAACACGGCGTGTTGCTACACCGAGTGCTGCAGTCAGTTTGCGTTCAGCGCTCAGTGTGGCAACACGCCGTGTTCAGGTTCGCGACAAGTCTATCGTCATCCTGAGGATGCTTCGTTGAGAGGTAAAACAAGAGTCGATTTCTTTCACGAGTTTTTATGGCTCTTTAGCCTCTTTAGCCTTTGAGGAGGTTTTAATGTGCTAACCCAAGTCATAGTCTACCCATGTGCCAAATTTAAAAAGCGTAACAAAAAAATAAACAGAGAAATTCACTTTCGCATTTTATAATAATTTATTAGTTAAGATAATAAGACTGCCTCGTAGATCTAGTGGTCGCAAGTGCTACTGCTGAACAGAGGTCTTGGATTCGATTCTCAAATCGCGCAAACTGCTATTAGGTTTTTCTATTAGGATTTTTGTAGTAGCAGCCCAGTCTGGATTTGCGCCCGGTTAATACCAATAAGCTCGCCAACTATTACATGGGACTTAAACATAACTGGCGAAATGTGCCTAACCCTTGGATTATAGGCGTAATGTTATGTTATGTAAAACAATGAGCAATACTGTTTGGACGTACAAGATCTTTTAAAGCTCAATAAAAATATTTCAAACAGAAGGCCTGTTTTACAGTGCTTGTATATTAAAAGCACCAGAGAAAATGCAACCAATTTTCTTTTAAATTATCTACTAGATAAATTAGCTGAAGTTTATCAGGAGGTGAAAAAAAGTCTATAAATAAGACAAATAAATTAATCATCACACCTATACTCCGTTTGAAATAAGATTAGACATTTAAACAAACCTTTTTTACAGTCCGTTCAACCGATTTTGACTTCTATACCGTAGGCATAAGGATGGCATTAAAAGCAAAAAAAGTGGTTACTAACCAACTGTTTATTGCAGCTGCCATTTGTCATGCGACCAACGCAATAGAAGTCAAAATCGGTTGGACGGACTGTAAAAAAGGTTTAGTTAAATGTCTAATCTTATTTCAAATGGAGTATAACACATACAAATCTTTTGAATGTAGAGGAAAATAAACCCATATCACCTTATTGTCCCTTGGATTACGCGAACATCCTGTTTGTAAGTGTTGTCATAAATTGAAGGTGATTCCCAGAAACTTGCTTACGGATAAGAGGGTAGAGCCCCTGATAGATGTGTGACAGTTACAGAAGTGACACGCTGTAGTGTAACCTTAGTGTTACCGGGAAGATTAGTGTCGTCATATGTTCTCGAGAGAGTTCCTAATGTTTCTGCCGCCCTGGTAGATTATTTTCGAAGATGCTATCTTTGAAACCCTTTTTGCATGCTTTGATGTTATTTTATTTTGTATTATCTATACTCTATACTAATAATAAAAAGAGGAAAGATTTTTTTGTTTGTTTATTTATTTGTTTGTTTGTACCGAATAGGCTCCGAACTACTGGACTGATTTTAAACATTTTTTCACCAAAAGAAAGCTAAATTATCAGGAAGTAACATAGGCTATAACTTTTTATATATAAGAGATCCTTCATCATCATCATCATTTCAGCCAAAAGACGTCCACTGCTGGACATAATCAAAAATCAAAATCAAAATATTTTATTTCACATAAACCTACATGGGCACTTATGAAACGTCAGAAGCTAGGTGCACGGTTCCAATTGGTCGTTTCCTATGGAGAAGAGCCGGCAAGAAACTCCACGGTTACTCTTTTAAAAATAATTGGCTTTTACAATACTTTCATATAACAAGTTTCTAGGTATGGGAGGACAGTGCAGGTCTTTCAATAAGTACCAAGTACTTAACAAAATAGAAAATGGTCAACAGGTCTACAATCCACTAAGCCTACAGCGTTCTCACATTCACAAAATATGTAGAAAAGAATCTATACAAAAAATAAATAAATTAATATAAGTAAAAAAAACCTATTTTAATAAAACGCAATTATATGATTGCTGTTACAACTGTAATCAATCTGAGTAATTATCATGTCCACAAAAGTCACAAAAAAAAAGTTGAAATTAAATCGTAGGTATATAATGTCAAATAATAGAATAATAAATATGTCAAGGACGAATGTAAAAACAAAAAAAAAATAAAGATTTAAATAAACATGGTAATTTGGGAGCAGTTAATAGACTCTTACTTATTTATGCCGTTAATGAGGTACCAGGGAAGCCACATGTGCAGAAGGAATTAATGCCAAACTTCCTTATCTTCAACATAGTCTTTAATTTTATAATATGCTTTCTTGATAAGGACACGTTTGATGTGGGTTTTGAACTTCCCATCGCTAAGTTCTGTCACAGACTTTGGCAACTTGTTATAAAAGCGGATACTGTTTATAAGAAATGACTTGCTTGTTTTAGTTAATCTAAATTTGGGTATCACAATTTCATGTCGACTACGTGTATTTATATTATGGAAATCGCTTCTTATTTTGAAAAGTCTTAAGTTTTTGCGAACATACATAATACTTTCTAAGATATAAAGTGAAGGCAAAGTCAGTATATCAATTTCTTTAAATTTGTCTCTAAGGGACTCGCGAGGGCCCATTTTATAGATCGCGCGGATTGCCCTCTTTTGTAAAATGAAAATTGAATCTACGTCAGCTGCCGATCCCCACAGCAAGACACCATAAGACAAAATACTGTGGAAATAAGCAAAGTATACTAACATAGCTGTGGCTATATCAGTCAACTGCCTTATTTTTCTTACTGCATATGCAGCTGAACTTAATCTACCTGAAAGAGTTCTAATATGAGCGCCCCATTGTAATTTTGAATCGAAAGTAATTCCTAAGAATATAGTTTCCGTTATTGCATCTAGGTTTTTGCCATCAAGTTTTAGATTTAGACCTACTTGAGGTACATTTGGTAATGAGAACCTAATACATTTCGTTTTGTTCGCATTAAGTAAAAGATTATTAGCTGCGAACCATTTTGAAAGTACAGCCAGACTATCGTTAACATGTAATACATCTGTATCTTTCCTGTCTATTTTAAAAATAAGAGAAGTGTCGTCAGCAAATAGAATTATATCTGATAAGTTAGTCATCATGTAAGGAAGATCATTTATATAAACTAGAAATAAGAAAGGGCCGAGAATTGAGCCTTGAGGCACGCCCATTTTAACTAGAGACCCCGAAGACGTCGCCCCATTAACATTTACTTTTTGCTGCCTGTTTGATAGATAGGAAAAAACAAGATCAGCAGCTTGTCCACGAATTCCGTAGTGGTGTAATTTACAGATCAGTGTATTGTGGTCAACGCAGTCAAACGCTTTTGAGAGGTCACAGAAAATGCCAATTGCATCTTGGGACTTCTCCCAGGATTCCAAAATGTGACTGATGAGTTTTACTCCTGCGTCAGTCGTCGACCTACCTTTCGTGAAACCAAACTGGTGACTATGTAAAATCCCATTAGAATTAAAATGTGACAACATCTGGTCTAGCATGATTTTTTCATATATTTTACTCAATGCTGGTAGCACAGATATTGGTCTAAAATAGGTCCGCCACTTCGACCGACACTCACCCATACACACACGCACACACTCATACACCCCCACACACACACACACACACACGCACCCCCACACGCACACACATACACACACACAAAGAGCATGTGTCCATCTTATAACTGTTGTAATTTTGTCTTTTATTGTATTGTTTTTATTGTTCTTTTTTTTTTCCCTTTTCTCTTTTACTTTTGCTTATTGCACATTGTTATGAAATTAACCATAAATGGGCGAAGACACTGGCTCCTGTAACACAGGTTGCTACCTAGCTCAGGAGCCAGGGCTTCAAACAAAGTTTGTAAAATCTGTATTTGTGTCAATAAAAATGATTTAATTTAATTTTTTTATTTTATTCTGTGCTTTCTGCATCCAGCGGATTCCTGCGGCCTTCACGAGGTCATTGGTCCATCTTGTGGGAGGCCTTCCAACGCTACGTCTTCCGGTACGCGGTCGCCACTCTAGAACCTTTCCGCCCCATCGGCCATCCTGAAGAAAGAGATCCTTAAGAAATAGTATTTAAATCATTAGACGTTGTGCATAATTTTTGAGCAGTAACCTAACAAAAAGTACTAGGCTTGCATGAATTCACGATAGTATTCAACCAATAAGGTAGTATCAGAGATTACCCCTACACACAAACTTACAAACAAACAAATTTTACCTCTTTATAATATTAGTATAGATTATTTAAATGTTTCAACTTAGTTACCTATGTTATCAAATGCATTTACTACTCACAAAACCTGTGCTCAAAACGAAACTTTATAAAAATAGACGCACATAGTAATGGCATACCATTGCAACAAAAATTCATCTGGCTCTGTTACAACTCCGGATGAATTCAAACCGCAAGATTACAATACAAAACAACACCAAATAAAAACGCATCGTAGCAGAAACTTACGGACCATTGTCATGGCAACAGACGGTTACTTTCCGATCTAAACCATAACATAAAGATGAGTATACACTAAAGCATTTCCATGTAATGTAACGTTTTTATAAATGGTACAATACAAGCTCATCTGCCTAGCCTTTTCCCAACTATGGTGGGGTCGGCTTCTAGTCTAACCGGATGCAGCTGAATATCAGTATTTTACATAGAGCGACTGCCTGTCTGACCTCCACAACCCAGTTACTGGGTAACACGATTCCTCTCGGTAGACTGGTTGTCAGACTTTCGGGCTTCTGACGAACCGTATAGTCCGTGCAATCCACGAAGACGCGCCCCACTCCGCGATAACTGTACTGTAATCTGGACTCTAGTACGGCGCGGAGTGGAGTGGGGCGCGTCTTCGTGGATTGCACGGACTGTAACAACTGTCAAAAATCTGCAAATGACAGCCGGGACCAGCGGCTTAACGTGCTTTTCGAGGCATGGAGCGGTCTTGGTATGTACAGATGGTCACCCATCCACGGACCAACCGTGACAAACTTTCAACATTCCTTTCAATTCTGCGCACCTCACTCCGAGCCGCACGTTTTGCTTGCGCTGCATTCGTGTCTTTGCTCGATAAAATGTTAAGTACACAAATTCGCTCGTTTGTTTGCAAAATCAAGTTGTAACAAAGCGCCGAGCGTCTGTTCGGTTTTTGAAAAGGTGACACATTACAACCGTTCGATGTTTTGTAACAAGTAAATGCTCTGGTCTATACTCACCTTAACATCTTTCGAATATCCATAATGCATTGATTAAGTGTTTCTTCAAAGTAATTAAAGCGAAACCTTGAAGTTTTAGTTTATCTTAAAAAGTTAGTGTTGTGTAAGTTTACAGTTTCCGTAAACAACAATAACAGATTATGAAGTTTATGCAAGAATAGCTAGAGTTAATTTTAGAGTCGGGGAAGACGGAAGAAATAACGGATGGACTGTGTGAAATTGATATGGGTAGAAAAGGGGGACTACCAGCTACGCTTGCTTGGGTTGGTCCATGGATGGGTGACCATCTATACATACCGAGACTCCTCCGTGCCTCGGAAAGCACGTTAAGCCGTTGGTCCCGACTGTCATTCGTGGATCTTTGACAATCGTTACGGATCGTCAGAAGCCCGAAAGTCTGACAACCAGTCTTCCCAAGTGGTATCGTATTACCCAGTTACTGAATTGTGGAGGTTAGATAGGCAGTCGCTCCATGTGAAATACTGGTATTCAGCTGCGTCCGGTTAGACTGGAAGCTGACCCCAACATAGTTGGGAAAGGCTCGGCAGATTGATTGAAGGGTAGGAGAATAATTATTAGCTAGAGTTAATTAAATTTTGGACCAAGTAAAAACAGCGTATAGGAATTTCGAATTTTCGATATAATTATAGATATAGGTTTTATGAACGTGTATCGCAAATTAACTCAATATGATAATAAAAACGGTAGGCAAAACAATAAAGTGGGTCATCCGTCGTTTATTGTGGTTTTTCCTTTGAAAAGTCGGAATGCCGACTCCCAGTGGGACACCCACATCAAAAAGCGTAGATTTTTCAAATAATGCGCTGTGTAGCACATTTCCGACATATTTCAAAATTGTTTTTTGGAACAAAGTTCTTTAACGCGCCTTCTTTCAGAAATCGTCACACAAAAAGTGTTAGTACTTGCGACTGTCTTCTTCTAACTCAAAGAGAAAGAAAGAGAGAGAGAAAGAGAGAACGCCGGCAGAAAAAAACAAAAGAAAAGAATAAAGTGATTACAGTGTCGTGTGATAAAATTGTACACATCGGCCTGAGTACACTGTATGAGAGAGAGAGAAAGTGTGAATTTGGTCAAAATGAAAATCCAAGATGGCGGCTCTGATTTTTTATTATAGGTATCGTTTTCATGGTTTTGAATGGTGCAAAAGCCGATAGTATGGTCAAAATGTAAATCCAAGATGGCGGCTTAGAAAATTATCAAATTTTTCTTCACTTTTTCTTACTTCGTTCCTGACGGGGGGACCCCCGACCGCACACGTTTATTTTATTTTTTTTATTTGATGCAAAGCTACTACATTCTTGTTTTATCAAAACTCTTTGCAACAAAGCTTCGTTTTTTTATGATTTAGTTTCTACTAACTCTATTGCCCTCAACTGGGCACAAATCCAGACTCCGGGCTGCTACCCTGAAAGGAAAACCCAAAAACACTTTGCCTGAACTGGGAATCGAACCCCAGGACGTCATGCTTAGCAGTAGCACTTGCGACCACTAGACGAAAGAGGCAGTCAGCTTCCAAACTAAGTAAAGTCTTTATAACCTTGTTTCCAATTGATGTTATTTCCACTTAAACAAACATGAACTTTATACGAATCAAAATAAAGTTGAATTTACATAGACTAACTAGTACTATTGAAAAAGTCATAAAAATATGAAGTTGTAGCGCAAACTGAACCTTATGTGTAGGCATTACAGTTGTTTTTCCTAAAACTCGTGTTTGTTTATATGTTTAGCATATTAATTGCGAACGCAGATACGATAGTTGCCTAGGTAAAAAAAAAGAAATTCTATTTAGTCTGTCTTTCAGATAATAAAAAAATATTAGACACGTATTTTTTGCTTTATCATATTAATCAAAAATAACTTAGAAAACAAGCATTAAAATTGTGGAGTAGGGGCTCGCTA
Organism: Agrochola lychnidis; assembly: GCA_963680765.1. Taxonomy (NCBI): domain Eukaryota; kingdom Metazoa; phylum Arthropoda; class Insecta; order Lepidoptera; family Noctuidae; genus Agrochola; species Agrochola lychnidis. The sequence goes on along the minus strand of OY796868.1, from coordinate 5,105,325 downwards.
CTTCACAGTGTCGTATTAAATCTAGCAAGGCGTGACGTCATGCCACATTTTAATTCAATGTATCTCCGTAATCTTTTGATTACGTCAAAAAAGAAAAAATACGTGTTCAATATTTTTTAATAATCTACAAGGACAAAAAAAATTTTTGATCACAGGCCTATTATATGTAGTTACAATATAAAGCTGTAATGCATTATTATCACAAGTAGCACCATCAAAGCGTCCGTTTAACAAACGAAGCACTAAGTGCTAGTTAAACGCAACATTATTACTTTAACCGCTGGGTATTTTACTAGCCGAGCCAGTTAATTTATCTAGTGGTAACTCGGCTACCGATCATAAAGGTCTGAGTTGAGTTTTAAACGTTATAATTTCTTTCCAAAGCATTATTTCCCACTTGTATTTTATTCTAAGCCGTTTCGTAATAGAGTTGCCCGTTCACGAACATGACGCGTGATCAGCACTATCCAGCTTAACCATTTTGTAGGGAACCGAATGAACCAACACACTCGCCACCATCAGTGAGACATTTAAGTGAGCATGACATACTCTCAACTGCCATGCTCTTTCAAGTCAACATACATCATAATAACATAATAAACAGCTGCAATTAAACCATTTACAGGCACTTTTGAACTGTCAAAGAGTCGGTCAGTTAGTCAGAAAGTTGAAGCTAGTTGTCCTTTCCAAAACGTAGATCTCTATGGAGAAGAACGGGCAAGAACCTCTTTTTTTTTGAGTAGGTAATTATCAAATAACTTTTCCCGCTCTGGATGGAGCGGGAGGGCGTGTCAGACTCTTACTGACTAAAACCCATCCGTGTTCCTTCAGTTGCCTGTATTGCCAGGGGCCACGGTAACCCTTTCGGACAAAATCGCAACTCCGGCAGGCAGCGGCCCTGTCGGACCCGTCGGTTCTGCTGACATCTCTTTAAGGCGCGCGTGGAACACAACGTGCCGTCGACCCGGGCTTGGTCCTTATCAGACGGCGAGCTACCTATTGCTCACCGTCCGCTAGACTTTGACACACCCTGGGTAGTCTTTAGTTTTCAAGAAACTTCTAGGACACTTTTAAATCAAGATGGATTGATATTGCAATGAAAACAATACATAGGACTTATCATAATGATAATAGCAGGGGCCTATTTAGTATAACCGACAGGCGACAAGTAATATGCGACAATGGGACAACCTGCCAATATTGTAAGTTTTTAAAGTGAAAACTTCTTTATGCGCGTTGAGCATTTTTAAGATGAGAAAAAACAATTGAACTCGCGACACCGTTACCGCCACCTCATTTTTGTAAACGCGATTGTGCTCTTTATTCATATTACGTTACGGATCAATGTTCATTACAAGTATTTTACTTTAAAGGCTTCGTAAGTTTTTTTTTTTTTTGTAAATGCGATTGTGCTCTTTATTTAGTTAAGGTTACGGACCAATGTTTTATACAAATATTTTTATTCACTTCTGTCGGCACTCCCGGAGTGCCACTGTTTTTTTTTTTCATAGTTTTTTGCTTTAATAAACGGCACCTGTCGCGAAAATATAATAATTATTAATGACAAATATCGCAGTGTCAGTTATCTTTAATAGGACCCAACGGGATAATTACGGAACACACATAAAATGACAATTGATTGCAATGAGTTCACCCACGTCCATTGCGTTATTAACATTGTTGAGCAGATTAATTTTTCAAACCCTTCCTTTAAAACTGTCGGATTGAGTTTGAAAGTGTGTGAAACCTTTGCAATTTAGGTGCTATTCTGACTATTGAGAAGGTTCATTGATGCAAAACAAGCACCATACAGGTATGTTTTTTAGACGCCTAAAGTCTAAAGGCAAGTCGTGGATGGACAGGCTCAGCATGTCATCATCATCATCATCAGCCTATAGCAGTCCACTGCTGGACATAGGCCTCTCCAATTGCACGCCATTCAGCTCGATTCTCGGCAACTCTCATCCAGCTGCTACCAGCCACCCTTCGAAGATCGTCACTCCACCTAGCCTGAGGGCGTCCTACCTTACGTTTGCCAATTCCCAGTCTCCACTCAAGAACACGTGTACCCCAACGATCATCGGTTCTACGGCTGATATGGCCGGCCCACTGCCACTTCAGCTTGCTAATTCTGTGTGCTCAGCATGTATTACATGTTTATTCCATTTCAGACACTTGTCGACAGTTTAGAATTTAGTGCTGAAGAGCTGAAACAAAAATTGTTTCGTGCAACATGAAGTGTCTATTTATTACAAATGGTGACCTTTCACGATTTAAAATTAAACCTAGCAACATAGGAATATTTAAATGATAAGTTTTTAAGCTATTGCATAGCTTTTATCGCGGGCTTTGAGCGCGGCGACCGAATCAAGAAATTCCGTAATGAAAAAAACCTAACACCCCCCACTCCACCTACCATGCAATGACGGATCCGTCATCATCCCAAGTGTAGCGTTGACAAATAGGAAGTATGGAGGTTACAAATGCTATGCAATAGCTTTACCGCGGCAGTCCCCGAGTGCCACACGTTTTTTTTTTTCTAGTTTCTCAATCGAATTTTAATTATCTTAAATACAAAAATACAAGCTAACACTAAAATATATGAATATTATGTACAAATATGTATATAAAAAAAGAGCATATCCGGCATCAAAAAATTCGTCCGTATCGCTGTAAATGACAAAAGTGCCCAAAAGGCTGGCAGCATTGCCACGTTGGATGGCAATATTAATTCTTAGGCCTAAAAATAGGTCACGTTAATACAGAATTGAAGCCACAAAATTCCGAAATATATTCACAGAATCGAATTTAAAAAATCTAAACGCAAATCCATTCAATATATTAAATCCATTCAAGCATTTATTCAACAAGTCTTGAAAAACAACCTCCCTGCTTAGCAACAATTACCCTTAACAACCCAAAAATAAAGGGTTAACGTTCGAAATTCGCGTATAATAAACAACAATCGATATGGAATCGTTACGAGTACTCGATTACCGCATCGCAGAGCTTAGCTTCGCGCCCCATTAGCTTCGGAGCAAGATCGAGACAAGTCAACCGTGAATCGCACCACGCAGCCTGTAAACAATTAATAATCGAGTTGTTGGTTATACGATTATTCGACATTTTAACCGGAATGGTTTCTCTTGCTAACTGTTTGGAACAAAACAAATAAACGGGACTTCTTTAAATAATCGCACGTACAATAAAATCGCTTTCAATTCTAGCATGAAAATGTTATATCATTCAAACATGATTTTAAAAAAATTGAGAAGAACTTCAATAACATTTTGATGAAATATTTGGCAGCGCAAATACGCATACTTACTACTCTGTTTAGACAACTTAAACTTGCAAGCAATAATCGCCTTACAATTAAATTGCCTCGGTTTTCGCGTTCAAAACAAAACTTGGATTCAATTATTGTATGCAATTTTATGGAAATCGCGCGCGTGTAAACACACACTAATTCTTGAATGGCAATAATTGAACGTGCTTTATGACGTGCGATTTAAATTGATATTCAACGTTCCAGAAACTTGCACCGTGTATATGCGGCTTTATTCTCGATTTCTTCTAGTTTAAATAAAATAGAATGTGATTCGAATTAGTGTCAATTTGACACTTATTTGGATCGGCAAATTAATGTGCTCTCGAGGAAGGAGGAATTTGTTTTTTTGGTCCTATTCTAAGCGTGGCTCAATCTCTTAGATTGTACAATCAAGGAGGCTGTAATTTAGCTCCTCTAATTTCTAAAATAATACCCGATAAATTCATCATAAAATTACACTTGTGATGATGTTTAGGGACACCTATGTCCAGCAGTGGCCAGTTTTCAGTTGATATTATGATGATTTCCAGAAAACTTTTAATATGGTTGGTGTACGTGCGATTTTTAACCGACTTCCAAAAAGGAGGAGGTTATATGTTCTTCGCGTATGTTTGTTTTTTTTTTTTTTGTTTTTTTTTTTATGTATGTCCACCGATTTCTCCGTCAATTGTGGACCGATTTTCAAATTTTATTTTTTTTTGTTTGAAAGGGTATGCTGTCGAGGTGGTCCCATATAAATTTTATTAACTTTGCTTTGATAGTTTTTGAGTTAACTTCAATAATACGACACATAATTGTTGCACGATACGGACAAGTTAGTTGCCGTTTAAAACTGGTATAGGTGTAAATAGCACGTGCAATAAAATCACTTGTACAATAAAACTTTTTACGGAAAAAAAAAAACAACCGACTTCCAAAAAACACTACAAAGTGAAAAATAACTTTAATTTCGGAAGTCAGTGACAAAAAACGAAAATTCAAAACCAAAGACACCGACTTCCGAAATTAAAGTTATTTTTCACTTTGTAGTGTTTTTTTGGAAGTTGGTTGTTTTTTTTTCGTAAAAAGTTTTATCGGGACCTCATGATGGATGTCGTAAATATAGTTACACAAAAATATGCAGAAGCTAATGAACACAGACTTCATCATCACGTGAATGTTGAGGCGATCCAACTCCTTGACTAAAAAGGGTTAAACCTTTTGAGTTGGTTTAGTGCAGAGTAAGTGAACTTAAACTGTGGTGCAAGTGCTGACTTTTACAAAGAACACGTGAATCAAGTGTCTTCCCCTTAACTTATAGTGAATAAGAAAGACGTTATTGGACGACTTCTTAATTTTATAGTTACTTAGCAGGTTAAGTTATATTTAAATTACTTATTAGCTAATAAGCTAGATTGTAATGTGAATAAAGTATCACCAATTGTGAAACTTTATAAAGGAAAAAAAAAATTTACGTTGTTGAGCAGATTTTTTTTTTTCAACTTATGAAGCAATGAATTAGCAATCTGTTTCAAATCGAAACAGATTGTGTTGTATTACGCAATTAGGGTACTACTCCTTTCTATCTATCTTTTCCGACAAGCACGACAGTTGCTTTAAGGTTCCTTCAACCAGGCGCGACGCGACACTGGTAGAACAATTTCCGCGTCCCGCCGTCACGCCGCGCCTGTGTGTGTCAGACCTTAACTTCTTCTACTTCATAGCGTGTCGGTGGCAATCTAGATTGTGTCAGCATAGATTCCTAGAATATTTCTACGAAACTACTGAACTCACCTTTTAGAAGAACACCAATGATTTGCATGTACTTAATCGAACCACAAATATTTCCCATTTTACTTTCCTTAAAATATTCAAATAACACAATAGAAAAATAAATGCCACTCTTTATGTGAACCTGAATTTCGGGGTTCTACAAATACAAAAAGAGACAATCAAAATTTAAGACAATACTTGTTTTTGGCAAGTTGAGAGTAATGCATGTCTCAAAAGCTTCGTGTTATGAGACGTACAATAGCCAACAGCGACCAACTTGGATGTAGCGGTTGTCACAGTTCTTACCTAACCTAACCCATTTGGTCGTACCCTAGCTACGGCCATGACTCCGGCCAGTCGTGGCCGTCTAATGGTATTGTATCGTCTGCGGCTAGTTGACCGTTGCAACCAAGTGCGCGATTCGTATTGGTTTTTATAGTTTATCTGGTCGCTGCGACCACTGGTCGTGGTCGTAGCCGTCTAGTGCGTGAGATCCCCTATGTAACTGCGGCCAACGAGGCTCATTTATTTAAAAATGTTTGCTTTATTAGAAGCCTAAAAAGTTTTTAGGCACCTTAATATACAAACAAAAACAGAGATGAAGACATTTTTCCTAAAAACAGTCAGTATTATTTTATTTAAAAAACACAAGTCCATAAAATCTCCCCATAAACTTTTTATTCGTTATTAATTATCTACTACATAACAGCTACAAATTCATCAGAACATTATTGATGCCTAACTGTAACTAAATCCAAGGAAAAACTCTAAAACTCTAAGAGTATTTTTTTTAATATTCGATAAATTTTAATGAAAAATGTTAGTTAATCCGATAAAATAACTCATAAGTTTTTAGAAATAATAAACAGAATCCAAATCGAGCCATTAACATCGGAGATATGGCAAAAAATGTAAAGCAAGGTCACAAACGCTACTCACAAATTAAAAATTGAATAACATGAAAAATATTAAAGATGGACCCCCCTTTTAAAGTAAATTTTCGAAAAAAAATCATGAATATTCAAAAAAATACGGGCGGTCATATGCACATGGGTGACTTTGTATATTCTTTTTCATCATTTGACTAGAGGCCCTCGAAATTTTAAACATGGAGGTAACATTCCCAAAAGTTCAGGTACATTAAACATAGAATATTGAGACATTTCTTTTTAAAGCCTACTTAGCTGAAATATTTAAGATGCCTGCCGAAATGTACTTATGGGTAATGAGCCAAAGAAATATAGTCTAGAATTATGTAAGCTTTCGTGCATAATCATCTTCAAATGGGTAATTTCATGAACATTTTCTTCTTTAGAGATTCAACTTAGGCAAATTTTAATAGAGCTATTCTATTTTTCTATACCTTTTTCAGATATTTTTAACCGATTTCTAAAAGGAGGTTCCCAATTCGACTGTATGTTTTTTATTTGTATGTATGTTACGCGATTACTCCGCCAATTATGAATTGATTTTGATGATTCTTTTTTACTAAATATCCTCAGAATTAGCGTTTCTAGCAAAGTTCAAGTAATTTCGGAAAGTTTTAAAGTTAATTAATTATTAATTATTTACAAAATAAAAATAGATATTATATACTAACTTAACTAGAACTATTTACAAACTAAAATATAGCGTCGAAAAATTCATCCGCATCGCTGTCGACTGATAATGTACCCAAGAGACTGGCCGCATTGCCACGTTGTATGGCAATGCTTAGCCTCTGGCCAAGGTAAAAACCAGCCCTTGGGTCACGGCAAGTGTCAAATAGCCGTTTTGAGATGTCACGGAAGAGGCCATGGGCACTCGGACCCCACGGCCCGAGGGTTTCAACCCCAAACGGCTCGAAAGTATAGTTATCAATGAGGTTATTATACTTACGCCGCTTGAGGTTTTCTGCAGCCGCAGCAGCAGCACCAGCACAGCACACAGAGCTAGGAAGATGGGATGGCGCAAGTGTCGACACAGGTTGCGTCCCACACTAAAGGCCTACCCACCTTCCATGGAAATAAGGACATGCCGTCCGGTCTCTTGCCATCGTCGCGTGCCAGGCCATTGGGTTCTAATACAGCTGGAACGCCGGCGGTGACAAGAGCTCGTCGGATGATGTCGTTGATGTTTGCGTGCCGCGCTAAGCGGCCTGCACTTCGGCTGCAAGACAGGCCGTGATGGCCGAGACTGTTGACAACTTCGCCACAGTGACAGCGATGAGGAGAACAACATGGAGCTCCTAGTCGTAAGGAAGCAGCGAGGCGGAAAGTGGTGTCGTCGAGCAAAATGCCTATAGTCGACGACGGTAGTGCATGAAGCCACAGACCCGATTCCCACTTACTCACAGCCAGCAGGCGCGCACGCTCCGCAGTAGTAGTAGACGTGTTAAGTAAATTGTTCTGTACTACTCTGCAGAGCGGCTCATCCCACCGCCTTTGAGAAGATGGATAATCGGGTAGATCAGAGTTCGGGCAAGCGATTCTCAGTGAAGCACGGCACATCAAAATTAATCAGTGTGGAGGCTAGAATTTTCCTGATTAATTTCTCAGTGCCATGGACCGAGGATATGAAAGCCGGTAGACTAATACTCGAAATTTTGCGGACGCCGAGGCCTCCCATACGAATGGGAAGAGTAGCTTGTGCCCAAACTCGGTTGTCCATGGCCACATTTAAAATTGAAGTTAATGTGTGTCGGATAATTTGGTCCATTTTTTCTAAAAGGTGAGTGTGCTTCCATAAATGGGAAGCGCGAAGAAAATAAGTTAATTTAGGGCCGAAACAGCAGTAATGGATAAGGGTGATGGCCGAATGCATATTAATTTGTAACAATCTTTCCGAAACGTTGCTGAAATTTTGTATTTTTTCCTCAATAAAAGCGGGAAAGGAATTTTCAAAGATTGGAGACCCAAGGAGACGAAGAGAGCTTTTTTCAATAATTTTGATTTCTGGAGCTATTTCGTTAAATTTGGGAAGTGTCAGTTGTCTGTCGGTACTGTCCGATAAGTATAGTTCACATTTCGAAAGGTTGAGATCAAGGCCCATTAAATGACCTAAAATACTTAAAAAACGAACTTCATTCCATTGAATGAAGTTCGTTTTTTAAGTATTTTAGGTCATTTAAAACAGTTTCTACATCGCCGCCCAAGGTTCCATCATCAAGATACCAGACATTAAATTTGGAATTTAGCTGTCAAATAATTGGATGAATGGCTAAACTAAAAATCACTGGCCCGAGGGGGTCGCCTTGTTGACAGCCAACAGCAGATCCCAAAAGGTTGTCCCGATACAGTAATTTAGAAGGGTGTCTGTAATATTGCCAAAGGAAACTATAAATTTGGGGTATTTCTTTTTTAGTTTCTGCCAGCAAGGTGTCCCTATTCACTGAATTGAAGGCATTCTTTATGTCTACCTTCAGGATGACCTCTTCTTTGCCAGAATTTAGGTAGGTCGATAAGGCGTGTACGGCAGCCTCACAGCCCCCTTTGGAGCCGAAACCTAGCTGCAGGGGCTGAAATTTTTCCGAAACCGCCTCACCATAAAATTTACGTAAGTAAGATAGATAAGTAAAATTAAACACAAGTGAGTGGCACCTTCTTTTTTTGTTTGGTAGGTTGTCAGAGGTGGTCCCATATAAATTTTATTAACTTTTCTTGGGTAGTTTTTGAGTTAGCTTCAATAATACGTATTTTTCCCACTTAGTCCATATTCATATAGCTGGTAGTGGTGTTCGAATTTGTGTGTAGGTATTACGACTAAAAAGTGTTTTTTTTTTTTTTTTTTCAAAAATAAAAAGCCTACTTAATAAAAAAAGTAAAAAATTACTTCAATTTCGAAAGTCGGTGGCAAAAAAACGAAAATATAAAACCAAAGACACCGACTTCCGAAATTTAAGTTATTTTTTACTATTTGTGTTTTTTTTTTAAATCGGTTTTTCTTTTTTGTGAAAAGTTTCTATTTTTCACTTTTTAGTTTTTTTCATTACCAATTTAGTAAAATTATATGCCCAATTGAAACTCATCATCATCATAATTGGCAGCTTTGTTCCTCACCCACTGTTGATTAGGTACACACGGCTACACATCAAGCTATAAATTTCCAGTTTATGCTGATCTCGCATTGTGTAGGATTTCCGTACAATGCGAGGTCAGCTTATACTGGAAATAAATAGCTTGATGTGTAGCCGTGTGTACCTATAAGCCTCCTCCCTTCAACTGCTAACATCCAATTTGATAACTAAATGACGAATGAATTGGACTAAATATTTGTATTTATTTTATTTTGTTATTTCACTATGTGCTGTACCGGTTGACGTCATCACGTCAACGCCGACTGTCGCTAAAAATCAGCGCTGGGGCTCTGTCTCGCATAGGGTCGCAGCATTATGCTGAGCAATAGCCGTTTTGCGTGGATGTGGCGCATATTTTCCCCCAAATTATTATTTCCGTGTTTTGTTCTTTTTTTGCGTCATGTTTACCGCAATTAATCTTTCTTTCTTCTATAAAACAGATTTTTTGTTGCGATTTCATTATATATTATGTAGTAGGTATCTAGGTACTGTGGAGATTGTAACCTATTTAGCTGTAATATGCAACTTTTTTTGTAATTTTAATAATGGCATAAACCCTGATACGAATTAAAAAGAAAAAAAATTGGACTGACATGGAGATGTCAGGAACAAGAAAATTAAAAAAAAAAACCAAGAAAGTAGTACATTATTGCAAAGGCCGGGAAATAGGCAATTGCAGGTCGAGTATGAGTTTGAAGGCCGATCCGTAGGCGAGGACTTCACTGAAATGAGACAGGCAATTGCCATTTCCGCCGAGGCATATATAGTGCTTTTCTCAAAAGAATGCAGGGAAATAAAAGTAGTTAAATTTCCATAATTTTTCAAGTTAATGCCGTTTTTAACATGAACTGTACATTTCAGCATGGAATAAATTGCCCATATTGTAGATGGCTTTTTAGTTTTAGTAATCTCATTAAAATACGCCAAAAATACACAGTTTGTTGAAAATGTTCACTTTATTCTCGTTTTTCCAAATCATAAAATTTTCATATACTTTCATGTATTTTTCTTTTGACTTCGCTGGAAGCAGGTTTTCCATTGCTAATTTGGCTTCTTATCTTAAATCTGGTGGAGTACAATCAATCTCCATTTCACTCTCTGAACCGTTGGAACTCATTTTAATTTTTAAATTTAAATCTACTATATATGTAAATAAGAAATCAAGACGAATTTTCAGCTTTGCCGCCAATTTTCTATATATCATCTGTGCCGAAAGGCAAACGCATTTATGGCTATACATACAGCCACGTGAACGCAATTTGTACTAAGCAAATAGAGACTTACTTTGGTATACCAAGAATGATAAAAGAGTATCGAATTTACGGTCAAAGAAAATCAAATCCATTGCAGGCGCGTTTTTTTGAATTTGGAACATTACAACGCTCCAGCAATATTGTTTGAAACGGCGTGCTGGGGTTATTAAATACTCTTTGATTGGATATCTTTTATCATTCTTGGTATACCAAAGTTACTTTACTCAAAAATGCATGTAATGTGGTCATTATTTTGACAACCTTGTTTGAGCAAAGTCGACCTTGCCGTTCTGTTTCAAGGAGCGGCCGACAAAGTTTTGCTGGTTGCTCTAACAGGCCGGCAAAACATTGCCGGCCGCTATTTTGACGTTTCAACGTTTTAAAAAATCAAATGCAAAAAGATTTTATTTAAAACACAGCTGTTTGTATTTATAGAGATAGGTACAAAAAGATTTTATTCCATATTTGGCTGTGTAGTTCCAACTACCATTGTTAAAAAAAAAAACAAAGAAGTAACAAAAGCACCGTTCAGCGAAAATTTTATTTTTATTTAGTGACTTTTTTGCTAAAAATGTGTTGATGATTCAATGTGTTTAACACCGCCAGACATTAAAGATGAAGCTAAATTAGTGGTTGAAAATTTAATACCGCAAAACTCAAAGGAAAAATATAAGCTTGCATATGAAACATTTGTGCAGAGGAAAATCAGTAGGAAATCTAAATCTTTACTTGCTGGTTTTATTTAGATTAGGTACTTGCATTTTTGAGTAAAGCACTATACAAGCCTTGGTCCATTATGACTGCTTCGCTGGTCACGCTATGATTGCCTCGAGCTAGCCTAGCTACGCTCTAGGCCTTCCAGCTTGGCCATAATTGCAGCCCTTGCTGTCCTCGCTGTCTTTGCCTCGACCTACGGCCTCGGCCTTTATCTCAGCTCGTCCATCAAGTGCTGCACGCTGACCACGCTGTATCGGCCTGGAGCTGCGCTACGCTGCGCTGTCGGCCATCATCAGCGCGACCAGCAAAGTAGTCATTATAGACCGCGGCAGTAATGTACTATTACTCAAAAATGCATGTAATGTGGTCATTATTTTGACAACCTTGTTTGAGCAAAGTCGACCTTGCCGTTCTGTTTCAAGGAGCGGCCGGCAAAGTTTTGCTGGTCGCTCTAACAGGCCGGCAAAACATTGCCGGCCGCTATTTTGACGTTTCAATGTTTTAAAAAATCAAATGCAAAAAGGTTTTATTTAAAACACAGTTTTTTGTATTTATAGAGATAGCCACAAAAAGATTTTATTCCATATTTGGCTGTATAGTTCCAACTACCATTGTTAAAAAACATAAAAAAATTAAAGAAGTAACAAAAGCGCCGTTCAGCGAAAATTTTATTTTTATTTAGTGACTTTTTTGCTAAAAATGAGCTCTCAAAGCGAAAATTATTCCGATTCAATGTGTTTAACACCGCCAGATATTAAAGATGAAGCTAAATTAGTGGTTGAAAATTTAATACCGCGAAACTCAAAGGAAAAATATAAGCTTGCATATGAAAAATTTGTGCAGTGGAAAATCAGTAGGAAATCTAAATCTTTACTTGTTGGTTTTATTTAGATTAGGTACTTGCATTTTTGAGTAAAGCACTATACAAGCCTTGACCCATTATGACTGCTTCGCTGGCACGCTATGATTGCCTCGAGCTAGCCTAGCTACGCTCTAGGCCTTCCAGCTTGGCCATCATTGCAGCCCTGGCTGTCCTCGCTGTAAAGGCCTCGACCTACGGCCTCGGCCTTTATCTCAGCTCGTCCATCAAGTGCTGCACGCTGACCGCGCTGTGTCGGCCTGGAGCTGCGCTACGCTGCGCTGTCGGCCATCATCAGCGCGACCAGCAAAGTAGTCATTATAGACCGCGGCAGTAATGTACTAATAATAACAACAAGTTATTATAGCACTTCGCAAGAGCAAACTTTAAAAAAAGAACAATGACATTTAAAAAACAAAACAACAGCGGCTTTCAATAATAATTAGATAGATTCTCTTAAGAATCTCCAATGGAATCCGATACGTCCATAGCTGAAGGCGAGGGTATTATCTCTACCTGATCTATTTATCGACCGCTGAAACTCGAGCCTAATTACTTTATTATTTATAAACATTCTGTTTTGGTACTATTCCGGATTTATTTTTGTTTATTTAAGAATTGAGTAGTTTGTCTTGTAGTCAGGTTACGATGCGATAGTGATGATCTTTCATTTGCTAGAATAAAGGTGATTACATGGTGGTGGGAATTTAAATGCAATAGATTGAATACAGTGTTTAAAATAGTGTCCTCGAAAGAAGAATAGACACCGAACTATGGGTTTCTGCCCTGAAGCCCAATAGCCATAAGATATTCAATGTCACCCATCGGCATCTGCCCGCCCGTATTTTTATTTTTATTTTTTTGTAATCCCCTAGTGTAGTTTATATGTCCATAGGTATGTCCGTGGCATCACAACGGGCCCTATCAGAATACCAGCGCTACGGTATTTATTTATTTTTAATTATTGCAGCATCATGCTGAGATAGGAGCCTTTTTGGCCTCGCACAGGTCGTTATTATTTTTGTTAATTTTTTATTACTGTTTTATATTTCCTGTGCGTGTCCCAAATAAAATATTTTAATTTCTTTTTATTTTTCTCATCATCATCATCATCATCAGCCTATAATGTTCCCACTGCTGGGACACAGGCCTCCCTCAAAACGGTGAAGGAAAACATCGTGAGGAAACTGGCATGTCCTAGAACCGAAAATTCGAAGACATGTGACATCTACCAACCCGCACTGGGCCCGCGTGGTGGATTACGGCCCACTCCCTCTCACAGAGAGGAGGTTTATTTTTCTGAATATGAAAAATTATCGAAAAATAACTTTAAAAAAAATATCTTTAATATTTTTCAAGTTATTTATTTTTAATGTTTTGAGTAGCGTTTGCCATATCTCCGATGTTATTGGCTCGATTTGGATTATGTTTATTATTTCTAACAGCTTATGAATTATTTTATCAGATTAACTAAAATGTCTATGAAAATTTGTCGACTATGCAAAAAAAACGGAAGTGAAAACAGGTTAAAAAAAGTGTTTAAAAAAAATACAAATGTAAGTTTTTAAAATAATAGGAGGATGTAGATTTTTTTTTTTGAAAGAACTAAAATAAAACAAGATAATTAAAGTTATTTTTCGAAAACAAATCATGAATATTCAGAAAAATGCGGGCGAGCACATACCCGTGGATGACATTGTATACCAATGAAAAGACCTTTTCAAGGGAAACCTTTCTTACTAATTGTCTTGCCAATTGTTAGTCAGTACGGAGTTAATGACTCAGGCCTCACTATAGAATTACCAATTGAATTTGCTTTTTTAGACATAGGTATGGAAAAAAGACGTGCTGCGCCGATCTCAAATAAATTGGTAAAAGGGAAGGGAAAAATTACTAAAAATTTCCAAAATACAGCTAATTTAATTATAATTATCGTGGGTTTTTTTGTACACGATCTTAAACATAGGTACAAGTTAGGATATAATTCCGGGAACAACTTAATAAAATAAATACAAAAGAACAAAAATTGAATAAATTCATAAATAAATTAAAACATTTTCTATTATCTTAATCCTATTAATTGCCTGCGGATAATTTTCTATGTTATTTAATCATATTTATTCATATAATTGGTTGTAAAGTAGCATTATATTCTAGTTATTATTTATTTTATTTTATTGTGTTATCTATTTATATTTAATTCATTAAACCTAACTTGGTTGCCGTACGACTTTTTGGGTAACCACTGAAAATCAGCACTGTGCTGTGGGTCCCCCATAGCACAGCATCATGCTGACTGGAACCCTTCTTGTCACAGTCATGACGTGCCAGCAGCTGCTGCATATTTCTGTTTTGTGCTCGTGATTATATTTAAATCTATTATTTTATTTTACTCAAAAATGCATGTAATGTGGTCATTATTTTCACAACCTTGTTTGGGCAAAGTCGACCTTGCCGATCTGTTTCAAGGAGCGGCCGGCAAAGTTTTGCTGGTCGCTCTAACAGGCCGGCAAAACATTGTCGGCCGCTATTTTGACGTTTCAACGTTTTAAAAAATCAAATGCAAAAAGTTTTTATTTAAAACACAGCTGTTTGTATTTATAAAGATAGGTACAAAAAGATTTTATTCCATATTTGGCTGTATAGTTCCAACTACCATTGTTAAAAAAAAAAACAAAGAAGTAACAAAAGCGCGGTTCAGCGAAAATTTTATTTTATTTAGTGACTTTTTGCTAAAAATGAGCTCTCAAAGCGAAAATTCTTCCGATTCAATGTGTTTAACACCGCCAGACATTAAAGATGAAGCTAAATTAGTGGTTGGAAATTTAATACCGCGAAACTCAAAGGAAAAATATAAACTTACATATGAAAAATTTGTGCAGTGGAAAATCAGTAGGAAATCTAAATCTTTACTTGCTGGTTTTATTTAGATTAGGTACTTGCATTTTTGAGTAAAGCACTATACAAGCCTTGGCCCACTATGACTGCTTCGCTGGTCACGCTATGATTGCCTCGAGCTAGCCTAGCTACGCTCTAGGCCTTCCAGCTTGGCCATCATTGCAGCCCTTGCTGTCCTCGCTGTAAAGGCCTCGACCTACGGCCTCGGCCTTTATCTCAGCTCGTCCATCAAGTGCTGCACGCTGACCGCGCTGTATCGGCCTGGAGCTGCGCTACGCTACGCTGTCGGCCATCATCAGTGCGACCAGCAAAGTTGTCATTATAGACCGCGGCAGTAATGTACTATTATTGTTCTCTTCTTTTATGCATGTGTTTCTGTGACAAATAAACTTATTTTTCTTTATTTTCTTTCTTTCTATTATTAGTACATTACTGCCGCGGTCTATAATGACTACTTTGCTGGTTGCGCTGACGATGGCCGACAGCGCAGCGTAGCGCAGCTCCAGGCCGACACAGCGCGGTCAGCGTGCAGCACTTGATGGACGAGCTGAGATAAAGGCCGAGGCCGTAGATCGAGGCCTTTACAGCGAGGACAGCAAGGGCTGCAATGATGGCCAAGCTGGAAGGCCTAGAGCGTAGCTAGGCTAGCTCGAGGCAATCATAGCGTGACCAGCGAAGCAGTCATAGTGGGCCAATGCTTGTATAGTGCTTTACTCAAAAATGCAAGTACCTAATCTAAATAAAACCAGCAAGCAAAGATTTAGATTTCCTACTGATTTTCCACTGCACAAATTTTTCATATGCAAGCTTATATTTTTCCTTTGAGTTTCGCGGTATTAAATTTTCAACCACTAATTTAGCTTCATCTTTAATGTCTGGCGGTGTTAAACACATTGAATCGGAAGAATTTTCGCTTTGAGAGCTCATTTTTAGCAAAAAGTCACTAAATAAAATAAAATTTTCGCTGAACCGCGCTTTTGTTACTTCTTTGTTTTTTTTTTTAACAATGGTAGTTGGAACTATACAGCCAAATATGGAATAAAATCTTTTTGTACCTATCTTTATAAATACAAACAGCTGTGTTTTAAATAAAAACTTTTTGCATTTGATTTTTTAAAACGTTGAAACGTCAAAATAGCGGCCGGCAATGTTTTGCCGGCCTGTTAGAGCGACCAGCAAAACTTTGCCGGCCGCTCCTTGAAACAGAACGGCAAGGTCGACTTTGCTCAAACAAGGTTGTCAAAATAATGACCACATTACATGCATTTTTGAGTAAAATATCAATGATTATTTAAATGACTTTTAACTTATAATTTTTATAAATTAATACAATAGGTATATAGAATAATAACAACTAAGTAGTCAAAATAAAAAGTCCTCTTCCTCTCTCCTACTTTACTGTGCTCGACAGGGTCCACAATGATCATATTTTTGTAAAACCTACCACCTAAGTTCATATGTGGAAGCAATAATATATATTGAGTATAGATAGTGCAATCCACGAAGATGCGCCCCACTCCGCTCCGCTCCTTACTACAGTACAGCTTACAGTACAGTAATCGCGGAGTGGGGCGCGTCTTCGTGGATTGCACAATCTTATTGAACTTTATGGAATCCGCGGCGACCGCAACTCGTGGAATAAAAGTTAATATTGTGAGTTTTCTAAATACACTCAGCAGGTTTTTAATTAAACAATTTACTTTTAACACAAGAATACGAATACGTCATTAGAATTCCAAGTCAAGCATATCGCTTTCGAAAAATGTAGACGTAAATCATACTAAACAATGTTCTCATTACTTTGACCATATTTCCCCACTACTACACACTACAGATTGGTTTATAGACTGTGCTACAGAGATCCACAGTTATGAACACAACCCCAGAATTTGGCTCAGAACTAGTCACAAATCAAAATAAACTTCAACAAGACTGGATAACGAGATTAAAGTACGCAAGTTATTGAGTAAGAAGATACGCAAGTTATTAGGGTGGAATATTGCTTACCCGGCGGTACTTGGAACTTGTATTACCTGCATCTCCTTGGAGCAAAGATTAGAAAGTTTTCTATACGTACTTGCATGAATATTATACTTGCATAAAGATCGAGGTAGCACTGAAGTCAACAAAGTTTCGGTTGTAGAATCAAAATCTGGCAAATAGGAGTAATGATAGATAATATCTCGGATAGCATAGATATCAGGATAGAAAGAACTCGTGGCTAAGTAATAACAGCCGCACGGGTCGATCTATAAGCTACGGTTGCCGGGGTTGGTCCGTGGATGGTTGACCATCTTTACACACCAAGATTCTTCCATGCATCGGAAAGCACGTTAAGCCATTGGTCCCGGCTGTCATTCGTGGATCTTTGACAGTCCTTACGGGTCGTCAGAAGCTCGAAAGTCTGACAACCTTTCTTACCAAAGGGTATATTACCCAGTTACTGGATTGTGGAGGTCAGATAGGCAGTCGCTCAATGTAAAATTGTATTCAGCTGCATCCGGTTAAACTGGAAGCCGACCCCAACATAGTTGGAAAAAGGCTAGGCAGATTGATTGATAATGTCAATGTTCGCATTTTGTTCTAAGTCAACTTTCGTATTACATGACTACAGCAAAATTATTTTACAGCGAGAATACTTCGGGGATCTCTTGACAAACAAACGAAAGAAAGTATCGCCTGACTCCGAAAAACGTCGAACAATTATTTCCGTATACCAATATTTCTCACAAATCATATTAAAACATGAATTTATAAATTGAAGTCGCTTTTTGTTCTTCAAAACTATGCAATAGATATTGATGCAGTTTTTACTATCATTTAGAGAATTTATTCCGAAATATATGATACATTAATATTTGCAGGTGGCGTTCTGTAGTTTCTGCCTACCTCCATGGGAAGAAGGCGTGAGTTTATGTATGTATGTGTAATATTTTAGTTATAATAGTATTATTGTGGCATGTATTTTAATTGTTACTAACATAATTTTTGAAGTGAAAACTTCTTTAGGCGCGTTGGGCATTTTTGAGATGGGAAAAAACAATTGAACTCACGACACCGTTACGAAAACCTCATTTTTGTTTCGCGATTGTGCTCTTTATTTAGATAAAGTTACGGACCAATGTTCTATACGGCTGTCATTTGTAGATCTTTGACAGTCGTTACGGGTAGTTGTTAGAAGCCTTAAAAGTCTGATAACCAGTCTTACCAAGGGGTATCGTGTTACTCAGGTACTGGGTTGTGGAGGTCAGATAGGCAGTCGCTCCATGTAAAATACTGGTATTCAGCTGCATCCGGTTAGACTGGAAGCCGACCCCAACATAGTTGGGAAAAGGCTAGGCAGATGATGATGATTCTGCTCTTTATTTAGATAAAGTTACGGACCAATGTTCTATACAAGTATTTTTCTTCCACCAAGGCGATCTTGTTCAAGTTTTCACTTCTGTCGGCACTTCCGGAGTGCCACTGTTTTTTTTTTTTTTTATAAGTATCCTACTAATTATAAATATGTTATTAATAATATGTTACTAATATGTGTATTGTTTGTGTGTTTGGATGTTTGTTACTCAATCACGCAAAAACGGCTGAACGGAATTGTATGAAATTTGGCGCATAGATAGACCATGACCTGGGTTAGGACATAGGATACTTTTCATCCCGATATTGCCACGGGATTGGGACTTATGCGGGTGAAACCGCGGAGCTCAGCTAGTACTAACATAAATATGGATCACTGTTTCTGATTTAATAATTAATTAATTCATATTAGTCTTGCATACAATGAAGACATCTCGATGTTTTGTCAAATCATAAAAACCGCGAGAAGCAGGGACGGGTGGCTAGTTACTTATAAAAATAAGACTATATAATATTATAAAATACTAAACACCTCATTATTCCCACAAAATTCCATGCTACCAAAGAATGTGAACGTCCACAGAACAACGCGCGGAATCCGCGCGTGCGTCACTGCTATTACCTGTGACCGCTGCGTCAATATGGCGTTGTCGGTATAAATTGACAGCATTCGATGGAACACCTCACTTAGGAGGTATGTCGGCTGTAGTGTATAAACAATGGGATATTTTTGGTTCTTGTGTTGGACGTAAATGTTGTTGGTTTGTTTGTAATGACATCATATCATTACTGTTTTATTTTCGTAAGGTTTTTTTGGTAAAGACTATCTATTCTTTATCGCTGTTACGTCAAATAGATGGGCAGAGCCCCGCGGTTTCACCCGCCATTAAAAAAAATCGGAATATTTATTAATTACTTCGTTATTGCTTAGCATTCTTTCTAACTTTTTTTTTTCTTTTTGCTCGGTTCCTAAGGGTTGTAGCGTGATGTTAAATAGTATAGATAAATCTGGGCTATCAAAATACAAAAATAAATTTTAGATTTTAGGGAGCAATATTTTTTTTTGTGTGGTGGCTGACTAACCTGGGTCAGAGTTTTAAAGCCGCCCATGGGACGTCAAAGGGACTTAGCTTCACATGCCGTCGAGAAATATCTCTCAGGCACGTTGCCTGCCGGAGTTACGAAGAAAACCGAAAAGGAGATCGTGGCCCCCGGCAACAGGGCAACTGAATGAACACGGGTGGGTTTAAGTCAATAAGTGTCTGACACGCCCTCCCGCTCCGTTGTGTTATTTGATAATTTTTCAGTCACAAAAATAAATAAATAAAGAATGTCTGTTTCCTCACGATGTTTTCCTTCACCGTTTTTGAAGCAAGTGATAAATATACAATACGCACATGAATCCGAAAAGTCAGAGATGCGTGCCTTGGGTTCGAACTCGAGACCTGGCAGTCCGATGGTCACACCACTAGACTATTACTGCTAACTGATTTATAATATTATATAGATGTTTTAGCCATAAAATAATGAGATAACTGTTTTATCATACCGTAGTTAAAAAAAACACATCTATGAAATCATCATTTCCATCTAAAAAGAACTTATCTAAGTACTTTCGCATTTAACTTGAAAAAATCTTCAAGAGCTCCCTAGGGTAGGAGCACCCATTATCTGCCGTCCACGTCAATATATTGACGCAATAAATTGACGTCACTCTGACAGTGGCCTCATTGTGTGCACTGACTTCACAAGATTTATGGCATTGCACGATTCGCGGTTACTTCAAATACGCTTTCTTTTCTTCGAAGAATGAAAAATGGATCTTCACAATAGTTTTAGAAGTCATTAATTATTTATTAGATATTGTGTTGAGCGATTGATGAAATATTGAGATGTTGATTGAAAATAAAGACTGTTTCGATAGACATTATTAATGGATTCAGGTTTGGGGCCTACATGATTATCCAATATAAGTAAGCCTTGGGTTACAGTTGAATATCAGTGTTAGTCTTCACTGAGAGCACTTCTGTTTTTTTTAAATCCCTACAAAAGTATTAAAATTTATTTCTTTACTTACTGAGTTAACATACGTTTTTTGACAAATCTTAAATATAATATACAATCTAACACTAAAATATATACAGTCGAAACCAGATAAGCGAGAGTTCAAGGGACCGCGATCTCTTTTTCGCTTATAGAAGTTTCTCATTAGCTCGAGTTTCTAGCTTATACAGGGTGGCAGGGAGATCGACGCGAAAAGTGAAACCATGGATTCAGTACATGATTCTAAACCCCCCTGCGTTGAAATTATTCGACGGATATTTAAAAAAAAAATCTCCTGTTCCATACATTTTGACCGCGTAGGTATTGCACTTTTCTATGCTAATTTTTTTTAAAATAACCGACGAAAAATTTCAATGCAGTGGGGTTTAGAATCATGTACTGAATCCATGGTTTCAGTTTTTGCGTCGATGTCCCTGCCACCCCGTAGAGGTACTGGAGTAGCCTTTCTCCCTTATGTAGGTAAAGGGTGGTTGGGAAAGGTTGAGAGGAATAAAAACAATGTTAGTTCCACGAAATTTAAGAATAAGTCATAAATAGCAGATGTTAAATTACGCTCGACTGTCGCTTATAGAGGTACAGGCAAGTAGCAGTTTCAGTTATAGCGGTCCACGAGTTTAAACTACTTCCTCTTATAAAGGTTTAGGAGGGTTAAAATTACGGGACCTGGCAATTACTCTATTTGGCAATTTTTCTCGCTTACCCAGGTTTGACTGTATTATGTATTATGCTATGTTATTTTTTGCTTTACGTACTTGTGTACGTAAAGCAAAAAATAAATAAAAGTGTAGTAAATACTCAAAGTATGCATTAAATACTTGTCTGTATTTATTATTCTTAATAATCTAATTTCGTATTGACATTGTGTTCTTTTGGTTGTCACAAAAAAAAATAAAAAACATGACGTTTACTACTTTGGCTCTTATTTAACTTAATTATTCAATATACAACATTCGTTATCAGCACGAGGTAAAAAAGTAGAAAAATGTCGTGTGGACCTGCTGGTATATCGATAAAACCGTTGTGCGAAAGAGCCGGCTATGGCATCTGGAAATTCAAAATGCGTATGTATTTGATGCATGAGGATTTATGGGAAACCATAGAAGGTTACTCAGGTGAGAAGCCCTCTGATGCAAATAAAAGGGATCAGAGAGCTTTAACCAAGATTTGTTTGACAATCGACGGAGGCGCAATCGCACATGTTCGGAGCGCTGAGACTGCCAGGCAAGCATGGGATGCTCTTAAAGATGCTTTTGAAGATAAGGGAATGGGCAGAAAATTGGCCCTGGAGCGCAGGCTGTATAGATATAACTTGTCAGACTTCGATAATGATGTTGAGCGTTATATTGGCGCAATCGTAGCTACTGCGCAAGATTTAGCAGACATCGGGAAGAAGATTGATGATGAAAGTTTGGCAGCGATTATGCTCGGAGGTTTAGGACCTCGCTACGATCCCTTAGTTATGGCTCTGGAAAACTCCAACTTAAAAATCACAAGTGAATTGGGGAAAAGTAAGCTATTGAATGAGTTCTCGAAAACCGTAGACGTTCAAGCTCCGGAGAACAAACCGACGACTTCCGCTCTGAAATCTTCTCAAGGTAAAATTTCTTCCAATAATAGTAAGAAGAAAAGAATTATCAAATGCTATGGATGCGGTGAACCAGGTCATAAAAGGCCCGATTGTCCTATAAGGAAGGACGAGAAGGACAAGCACGTAAAAAATGTTACTCTGAAGACAGCACTCAATGGTGTAGAAGGAGAGAGTACCACTTTTTTCATTGATACTGGAGCGACCAATCACATGTGCCATAATATTGATTACCTAGAGAACGTAAGGTTGAATAATGAAGCAGGTAGTAATGATACTGTAACGGTTGCAAATGGAGAGAAGATAAGTTGCAGAGGTATAGGTAATATTTCTTTTTCTACTAAAGATTGTGAAGGAACAATGACTGGTGTTGTTGCCGTGCCTGCCCTGAATTGTAATTTACTCTCTGTTAGGAAAGCTTGTGAAAACGGTTTACATGTAGTTTTTGATAAAAATGGTTGTATTTTTTATGAAAATTTTTCTTGTACTGGAAAGGCTCTTTTACGTGGTTCTGTAAGTAGTGGGCTGTACACTTTAAATTGTACTGTAAATGTTCCTAAGAGAATTGCCTCTAATGCGCTCCTTGATACGTCAGATTGCAGACTTTGGCATAGGCGTTTAGGACACCTTTGCCGAATAGGTCTGGATAAACTTAGAAAAGGTGAGGCTATAGGTGTGTCTTATGATAAGGTGGACAATGAACCATGTATACATTGCTTGGAAGGCAAGCAGTCAAGAAAACCATTCAAAGCAATTCCATTTAAAAGAGGAACAGCTTTGTTGGAACTAATTCATGCGGACCTGTGTGGTCCGATGTCACACGATTCTTTTCAGGGAAACAAATATCTTTTGGTTTTTATTGATGATTTTTCGAGAGCGATTTTTCCTTTCTTTATCTCGTCGAAAACTCAAGTAAAAGATAAATTCTGTGAATTTCAGAATGCAGTTGAAAGGCAGAAGGAAGCAAAAATTAAAATTTTCAGAACAGATAACGGGACTGAGTTTGTGAACCAAGGTATGAGAGACTATTTGACTTCAAAAGGAATTAAGCATGAAACGACAGCTCCTTATAGCCCTCAATCTAATGGCGTAGCTGAACGTGTAAATCGCACACTGGTTGAAAAGGCGCGCTGTATGCTTACTGAAGGTAAACTTTCCAAAGTATATTGGCAAGATGCAGTTCAAACTGCTGCTTATTTGAAAAACAGGTCTCCTCATCGTGCACTCGAAAATAAAACTCCTTTTGAAATGTGGTATGGGAATAAACCAAACCTCTCACATTTAAGAGTTTTTGGCTGTCGAGCGATGGTTCATGTCCCCAATTGTCAAAGAAAGAAGCTTGATGTCAAATCTACGGAGCACATTTTTGTAGGATATGCTGATGATATCCACAGTTACTTCTTTCGTAGTTCTGAATGCCCACGTCGCTTAGTTAAAGCGAGGGACGCAGTATTTTTTGAAAATTCTTTTACAAGTTTAAAAGAAAATTCAGATTCTTCTAGAAGCCAAGAAGAAACAGTAGTTCCACTACGATTGAGCACTGATCCTTGCAATGCTGTTGAACAGATAGTTAATTTGGATGTTCCTACAGCAAGCACTTCCATGGATGTTCCGGACGTTTCCCCTGTACGTTTTCATGATGCTTCAGATGTAGAAGTAGAACAAAGCAACAGTGTTCTCGGTGAGTCAGTGGAAGAACGTCGCTATCCAATGAGAGAACGGAAGAAACCAGATTTCTTGTTATACAAGACCTGTACGGAAGAGGTAATAAATGAAGATCCATCTAGCTACTCAGAAGCCATGCACGCAGAAGATAAAGATAGTTGGATTGCTGCGATGCAAGACGAGTATGATTCCTTAATAGAAAGAAAAACTTGGATTTTAGTCAATAGACCTGAAAATAAGAAAGTTATTCCTTGTAAATGGGTCTACAAATTGAAACGAGATGCTTTAGAAAATTCTGTAAAGTATAAAGCAAGACTTGTAGCTAAAGGTTACAGTCAGGAGGCAGGAGTGGATTATTATGAAACATTCTCTCCTGTGGTGAGGAATTCATCCTTACGTATGCTGTTAGCTTTTGCCGTTGAGAACGAATATAAGCTAAAGCATTTGGACGTGGACACAGCATTTCTTAATGGCAATCTAGAGGAAGAAGTGTTCATGCTACAGCCTCCTGGATTTACACAAGAAGATGGAAAAGTTTGTCTTCTGAAGAAATCCATCTATGGGTTGAAGCAAGCTTCGCGAGCTTGGAATAAAAAGCTCGACGAAACTCTTAAAAGTTTGGGTTTCAGTAGGACCTCCTCAGAGTCATGTGTATATACGAAACTTTTTGGTTCGTCTGAACTAGTTATACTAGCTGTCTATGTCGATGACATTGTCTTGTTGCACAAAGATGACTTGACGTATGACAAAGTCAAACATGACTTGAGACAATTTTTCGGTATAAAAGATCTGGGAAACCTAAATTATTTCCTATCTCTAAATGTAAATTACGATAATGGGATAATTGAAATAAACCAAAAAACTTTTATACTCGATTTATTAAAACGTTTTAAAATGCAACAGTGTAAAACGTTTGATACACCTTTAGCGAGCAGTAAGTTGGAACCTGGAATTGGTGAGAAACCTGATTATCCTTATCAGAACTTGATTGGCTGCTTGATGTACCTCGCTGTTAATACTAGGCCAGATATAGCGTTTGCTACTAGTTATTTGAGTCAGTTTAATACGACTTATGACAAAACGCACTGGACAGCAGCGAAGCGTGTACTTCAGTATCTTAAGGGTACTATAGATTATTCCATTGTCTACAGGAAGACTGGTGAATATATCTCTGCATACGCTGATGCCGATTGGGCTAACTGCACAATTGACCGCCGTTCGTATACAGGCTATTTTGTGAAATTGGCTGGAGGACCAATTTCTTGGGAGTCAAAGAAACAGCCAACGGTTGCATTATCTTCAACCGAGGCTGAGTATATGTCACTGAGTGCCGTAACCAGAGAAGTTGTCTTTTTGCGCAGACTCTTGCAAGAAATTAGTGGCAAGGTAGGACAAGTTATTATTTATAACGACTGTCAAGGGGCGCAAAAGCTGGCGTCAAACCCTATTCACCATAATAGGACTAAGCACATAGATACAAAACATCATTATATTAGAGAGATTGTATCTAAGAATATTGTGGACTTACGGTACATTCAGACGCATGATATGAGCGCTGACATTTTGACAAAAGCCCTAGGACGTGTATCACATTTAAGATGTGTTAAGGGTATGGGATTTAGTTAATTATAGGCTTCTTTAAATCCTAATGTCTCGCTTATAGATCTTAGATTATTTCGATTAAGTGGGGATATGTAGTAAATACTCAAAGTATGCATTAAATACTTGTCTGTATTTATTATTCTTAATAATCTAATTTCGTATTGACATTGTGTTCTTTTGGTTGTCACAAAAAAAATAAAAAACATGACGTTTACTACTTTGGCTCTTATTTAACTTAATTATTCAATATACAACAAAAAGGAAGAGCTCATTGGGCATAAAATAATTCGTCGGCATCGCTGTCAGTGGGAAAAGTGGTCAAAAGGCTGGCTGCGTTGCCACGTTGGATAATTTGATGAATGCTGATGCATGGACCTTAAAAAATTGCCAGCCCTCTGGTCACGTGAAGAGTCGATTAACCGCTTGACGATGTCCCGAAATACTCGGTGAGCACTCGGACTCCATAGCCTTAATATTTCAACCCTAAACGGCTCAAAAATATAGCTCCCAATAAGGTTGTTATGTTTGCAGCGTTTGAGGTTTTCTGCACCTGCAGCAGCCACCCCAGCACAGCCCGTCATGCTAGGAAGATGGAATGGCGCGAGGATGTCGACACAGGTTGCGTCCCACACCAAAGGCCTACCCAACTTCCAAGGCATTATGGTCATTCCATCTGGCCTCTTCCCATTTTCGCGTGACAAGCCTATAATAGCTGGCACCCCAAAGCCCGACGGATGATGTAATTAATGCTTGCGTGCCGTGTTGACCAACCAGCGCTCTTGCTGCAGGAAAGGCCATGGTATCCGAGGTGGTCGTATGCTTCACCGCATTGACAGCGATGTGGAGCCCCGCAAGTAGAGCGCCCAAACGCAAAATTTCTTTACTTATTCCTATATTCCTTAATTTCATAAGAAAAAGCGCTTTTGTTTAGGGCATTATCAGGAATATTTATACTGTCGAACCTCGCCATTATTAAAAAAAATCGCCTTGAAGAAACATCCCTAATTCATGAGAAAATATCCACTTTCAGCTAATTCTTCTTCCCATCTAAATCATTTCTGCTCCATTGAAGAATGCCCAGATAAGGAAACTCAGTCATACGTGGTTACAGACTATCTCATGGCATATGCCGTCAGTTGCACAGAATATATAAGTACCTACAGAAGGCCAACTTCATCCAACGAGCGGCTCACGCACTGTACGCCACGCGTTTTCAGGTGACCATTGAAAATCAGCGCTATGAGTGGGTCCTATTATTATAGGACCCACTCATAGCGCTGATTTTCAATGGTACATAGCACAGCATCAAGCTGAGTGTAAGGCTTCCTGTACATGACACCGGAGCCGCACCGGCGCTCTACCGGCGACGCACCGGATCGCAAATTGTTTTTTTTTTTTCTGAATATCTTAGAATGAGTACAAAATCTACGCAGCGCCACCCGGTGTGGCTCCGGCGTCACGTACAAGAAACCTAAGCCTCTTGTTGCAGTCATGTCGTGCAGCTGACGACGATCTTAGTTTGTTTTAGGTACTATTAACACGAGTGAAATAATCTTTTGTATACCTGCGTAGTTGATTCTTTGGCAATAAACCAATTTTTTTTTCTTACGCGTGCGCTTGCACTCGTTGTATGTGAAGTGAGTCAATGTGTGCGTGCGTTTTCGTTCGTTTTATGGAGCAGATCTTTTGTATCTATCTATTCCGTGTCTGTTAGCTGGTCATAAATAAATCTCATACACCCAGCATTGCTGCGATGCAGTGTGTGATTTATTGCTTAAGTGCGTGATTTTGTACACAATATGAATTTATATGTGTGTTGTTCTGTCCGAATTAAGTGGAAAAACATATGAAAATGTTATGAATATGAAAATGTAAGATAAAAAACAGCCAAAAAATACAGGTTTGGTTTTTGTTAATTTCAATTCTTGTTTCTAAATTTCTCATATAAATTTGTTAAATTCATACGTTACATGTTTTTAAAATGAACCGATAATATTGAGTTGGTACACATTACTGCGGTTCTACATATAATATGCAATGGTTTTTACTTTTCACGCGTACGCAACGTAATTATAAAATTCTTTTGTTTTCCATATCGCTAATGGGGGAAACGTTAATGAAATTAGATAAATATAAATTCATACAGGATTTTTTTTTTATCAGTGCGCAAACTTAAACACGTGACATTACTCATTATTATGAACAACTTTTACTATGGGACCAAACCTGAAATTGCGAAAAAAATCAGCTTTAACATTTTGACGAGTCATGCGAACATAAACGTAGGGAAACATAATTTTACCAGACCAACATGTTTTGCCTCACTCAACGTACAAAATGTTTATATGTTATTAATTAAATTGGAAATTATAAATTAATTATGAATGACAGTTTCTTATATAAAATTAGAGTCGAGTGCAAAATATAGTCGATAATTTAATATACAATTAGAGTCAGTACAAAAAGTAGTCAATATGAATAAATTACCTCCCTTAATATCTTTCATCGAATTAGAGTGCGCAAATTGTATGTCAAACAATGATATTAAAACTTGAAAGAGGTTATACGCGCTCTGCAAGTAGCTCGCCTAAACTTGGCTAGTTAGCCAAGTTACATATTGTTTGGCTAAAAAACTACAGCATGCCGTTCTACTTCCACGTGCCATCAACAGTATGACATTGTGCCTCTTTTTACACGACTGCCCATGTATGTATGTGAGTTTCTTTGTTTCACCATAACTTTTAAATGCCTAAACAGATTTGGATGTATGAGGGGCCTCTTAGATTAAAAAGTATTCCACACAACGACACAACGGTCCCCTGACAACAATGACAATTTATTTATCTTTCGCTTTGTATATACAGATTAACAAATACAACTTGTTTATTACTTTTTGGTTCGTTTTTTTGCAGGGCAGTTATGTTTTTTAATTAGGGTTCCGTAGTAAACAAGGAACCCTTATAGTTTCGTCATGTCCGTCTGTCTGTCTGTCTGTCTGTATGTCCGCGGTCTAGCTCCGAGACCCTTTGTACTAAAAAGCTGTAATTTGGTATAGGTATACATATTAATTACGCCGACAAAGTGGTAAAACAAAATTATGAAAAACATTTTTTTTTTAGGGTACCTCCCATACACGTAAAGTGGTGATGTTTTTTTTTATTTTTTTTATCCCATGATGTAGGGTATCATTGGAAAGGTCCTTCAAAAACATTGTGAGTTTGACAAAACCGTTTTTGGATTCAGGGATCGGTTTGCGAAATATTAAGCTTTAAAGTGCTAATTTTTGTTAGAGTCAAGTGTTCCCCCCCCCCTGCTAGCTTAAATGGTTGGTTTTGGATATGTAAAAAAAATCACAGTAGTAGTTTATATAACGAAATTAAAAGAAAAACTATCACAGCTAAGTAGGCTTTACAAATTAACGAGTAATAATTGAACTTTGCAGTTGCAAAAACACGTGTTCCCATACATTTTGTATGGAAGAACATGTTTATCAACTACAAAGTTAAGTTTGTTTTTAAATAAATTCATCCCAACTACGGAACCCTTCATTGTGCGTGGTTCAACAAGCACTTGGCCGGTTTTTTTAAATTATATTTACCAGAGGGTGGTCACCCTCTGACAGGTATAAGGAACCTGATGCCATATACAATGTCGCCCATCGACATGTGCCCGCCCGCAATTTTCTGAATGTTCATGAAATATTTTCGAAAAATTACTTTAATTTAATTATTCTTTTATTTTTTGTTCAAGATTCCTATGATTTTATAAACTTACAATTTTTGAAAAAAACGTTTTCTCCTCCGTTTTTTTTGCATAGTTGTCTAATCCGATAAAATTATTCATAAGCTTTTAGAAATAATAAACAGAATCCAAATCGAGCCAATAACATCGGAGATATGGCAAACGCTACTCAAAACATAAAAAATTGAATGACATGAAAATATTAAAGACCCCTAAGATTATTTTTCGATAATTTTTCATGAATATTCAGAAAAATACACAGATCACATGCCGATGGGCGACAGGTCTGTTAAACGTAGATCGTTATTATATATAAACAGATATAAAGGACACTTCTGCCCAACCTCTTGAGATAATCTTAGTCGCCTTTCACGACACCCGCAGGCGGAGCAATATACTGAAGTACATACTTCCCCGTTTTTGGGACACGAAAACCGAAATATACTTAAAGTTAAATATTGACATCTCAACTGACTCTTATTTAAACTTGGTCCATAATGGTGCCGATTCCCTTGTTCACAAACTAAACTAAATTTAAGTTCAGTGCATCTTTTTCTTTCTATTTCATTAAGAAAAGGACAGAAGATAAATTTTAGTTTAGTCCTGTCAAATTAATCAGCGCCTGTCAGTCTCCATACAAGTTAAGACGTGATTAAAAACTTGCCAACTAAAATTACGTCAATTTACGTCAAGCGCTGATTAATTTGACAGGACTAAACTAAAATTTATCTTCTGTCCTTTTCTTAATGAAATAGAAAGAAAAAGATGCACTGAACTTAAATTTAGTTTAGTTTGTGAACAAAGGAATCGGCACCAATGTATATCGTGTAAAATTATTAAAATAATCAGTCAACAAGAAATAACATTAAGAACTGTTTTTTCCGTCGACAGATATCGATTTTCTGGTAACGCTGAGGATTGACTCCCAAAATACAAGCCCTGACTTGGTTTGGGAAGCAGTTTCAGTACCTTCAGTAAAAATAAATAGATATTTTATCTACTTATATGTAGTACACTCACATTTCGCCAATTATGTTCACCACCGGGTACCTCTGTCTAACCCTTCAGGAAACAAGGTATGATGTTATGTATAAGTATCTATTTACCAAATATGAATATAATTTCTTGTGAATGCTCTCATTTTGTGACAACAAACTTTTTTACTTTACTTTTATCCGAGGATTAAAATTGACATTTTACAGATTTTGTTTAAAATAAAAGTAAAAATCAGAAGACAGCAAAACCAGCCCTAAATCAACTAATTACAACTCGGATAAGGCTGTATCTACACTAAACAAAAAAAATACAGTCATAAGAAGCCAACTTTAAAGGTTTGTTTACTCTGATGTTAGGCCGCGGGTACAAGAGATACTCTAGAGACGACTCGAGCCTTGTCAGGTGCTTTAGCACTAATGAACCCTGCCACGAAGCCACGGAGAACGCTTCATAAGAGTGGCTGCCTTGCTTATATGACGATTTTGTGGGCTAAGGATGTTTTTTTTCCTCAATGTGTACTCTGCTTTTTATTAGGACAAGCTTATGTGAGTACGTGTTCTGTGTTTTATTTTGTGAATGCAGGCCTACAATTTTATTTTATGTTTAAAATATAACTTAGATATTTTGAAGAGCTTTGATTCCCTTTGTCATGAAGATGGCAGTAGAAAGGTAAAAATAGTAGATTGTTATACGAGGGGCTAAAATAACCCATTGTAACGAGGTAGTTTTACTCCCGAAGTCCCGAGCTTTAGCGAGGGAGTAAATAGAAACCGAGTTATAATGGGTTTTAGCGCCGTGTGTTACACTCGACTTTTCACTACAATTACGAGAAAATAAAATAATCCAATACAATAAATAGTTTATTTTATTTAAATGTACAATTCTGGATATTTAACAAGATGTTTTTTTTCCGGCAACTTAATTTCAGTCCTCTGTGAAGATATTCTCACTAGATGATGACATTTTCACTGTTGTAAATTATATTATGGTCACCAATTCAATTCGTAATTAGAGAAAAATTCTAAAGATTTCGCGCCAATACCTTTTTTATTTCTTCTGTAGCCGCAACGCAATGCACGAATTCTATCAAAGAGATAGCCGCATTTAGTTCCATTTTCAAAAATAAAATGTTCTTCTTTTTTTTGTGAACCAGTAATAAGTCGAATCATGATTATTCTACATAAGAATAAAGACATTTTCGTTTTTCAAGGCTCGTTGGAACAGACAAAAATTAAAAAGAAATTACTTTTTCCCCTAGAGCAAGAAATGCAATTTTTTCCCCGCTCTGGTACTCTACATTAACGGCCTTTTTGAGCAAGAGGAGTGAAAAAAACTTAACAGCTAGTTTAAGTTGCGTCTTTAAAAATCACCGGCACATATCACTATTTTAGTAAACCTTATACTTAAATATCATAACGGAATACGTACACTCACATATTTTACTCCAAAGTAAAGAAAACACCAGTACCTGAAAAAAAAAGAAGGACCATTTTAATATTACATTCGTAAATACTTTTACAACGAGAGACTTTTCGATTGAAGTGGTACCATCAATCTTGTTTGTGCGTAGACAGGCAGCGACCCTGATTAATTGCTTACAGAATTAATCGGTAAAGATGTACCGATACCGGCTTTTGTCACTGTGTCATCGCCAGATATAATTCTGATAAACTGTTGTGTTGAGCGGTTTGAGGTACCAGGACAGCATATTCGTGGAAGGGGCGCAATAGAGATGATGCTTGGGTAAAAAAAGGAATTCTATTTAGTCCGTCAGTCAAATAATAAAAAAATGTTAGACACGTATTTTTTGATTTATCATATTAATAAAAAATTACTTAGATAAAACGCGTTAAAGTTGGGGAGTGGGTATCGCTACGTCACAAGTAAGTATAAAATATACATACTCGTGACGTCATGGTACATTTTAACTCAATGTATCGCAGTAGTCTTTTGATTACGTAAAAAAAGAAAAAATACGTCTCCAATATTTTTTAATAATCTACCTCATCATCTTCCTGCCCTGGTCCCATGTTACTTGGGGTCGGCGCAACACGTTTTCTTTTTCCACTCTCCCCTGTCAACCGTCACACTATCATTCACTCCCTTCTCTTTCATATTCTTCCTCACACAGTCCATCCACCTTTTCTTTGGTCTTCCTCTCCCGCTCCATCCATCAACATTTATATTCTTCACTCTTTTAGTCACATGCGTTTCTTCTCTCCTCATCATATGCCCATACCAGGCCAAACGATTTCCTTTCAACTTTTCCGTCACTGGCGCCACTTTTAAACTTCCTCTTATATACTCATTTCTAACTTTATTCATTTTTGTCACTCCACACACCCATCTCAACATTCTCATCTCCGCTACATGCAATCTTTTTTCATCCGTCTTCTTCACGGCCCAGCATTCCGATCCATACAATACGACAGGCCTTATCACGGACTTGTAGATTTTCCCCTTTAACTTGAGGGGTATCCGTGGGTCGCAAGTTGATCAAGTGATCTGTCGCCATTTCAATAATCTACCTAATGTACAAAAAATATATATTTTTAGTCATCATCCCTATTATTGTAATGTTATTGTGACGAATTTCATCTAATAGAACGCAGTGCGTTCAACGCTCGGTGTGGCTCTTTGAGAGGTGAAACACGTGTCGATTTCTTTCAAGGTTTTTATGGCACTTTAGAATGGCTAAGTGGAACAGGTTATTAAATATTTCCACGTCTATTTTATTTTTTAAATTATTTCCAAATAATGAAGTACGTTTTACACGTAGTCACGGAGAACAGTGAGTGCTGGAAAAAACAGATATACAAAAAAAAAATAGCGCAATACTCATTAAACCTGCTCGCACGCTGTCTCTAGGGTATCTCGTATACATTGATGACGTTAATACATATAAGATACATATATGTATGTATCTCGACACGTGCCCATTTTGATATGGGTCGGTACTTCTGATAAACGAGAATCTTGTTTCCCGGATTATTATTTGAGAAAGAATAATTAGTTTATCCAGGAAAACAGGAAAACTCGTTTTGGCACGAAGTTTCATATGGCAGGTTATATTCTGCACACTTGACGGATGAGAGCTAGTTCGAATAAAGCGTAACATTTTGACCATCACGACACTTTTGTTTTTATTTAGTTACTCTTAAACGTTGTTAATTTATTTAAGGCTCCTGGCTGTGAATTCACTCGACAGAGTTTAGGTAAATTCTTGCGATGCTATGTTTGTGTGCACCGTTCACGCACACACGCCTAAACATCGAGCGTAGTGATCGCTTAAACAGTTTTGATCCTAGACGGTATTTTGTTAAGTTACGTAGGTACGCTTATGAAATAAGTCTGGAATGTTTGTGTATATTCGTTTAGTATATTTATAACAATTCTGTTTTATATGGAATTTTATACTTTTTGTATGGAAAACATGAAAAATTATTACCTACATGTTGAGTTTTATGGGTTTCATAAAGGGGGTCGAAATTTTCATTATTTTTGCGATAAGACACAATTTTCGAGATATAAGCAAAAGAACAGAAAAAAGATAAAGTACAGTTTTTGCAACTGAATGAGTTATTAATTTAGTGAAAATGAAAAATTCGCTATTCTGAATTTGACTTTTTTCACCTAAAATTTTGATTGGTGCCGATTCTCTTATACACCGAACTAAACTAACTAAACTATCACTAAAATTTCTTACTTTTGACTATGAGAATCTCAAAGCTATTGGTGCCGATTCCCTTGATCACAAACTAAACTAAATTTAAGTTCAGTGCATCTTTTTCTTACAATTTCATTAAGAAAAGGATAGAAGATAAATTTTAGTTTAGTCCTGTCAAATTAATCACCGCCTATCACTCTCCATACAAGTTTAGACGTGATTAAAAACTTGCCGACTAAAGTTACGTCAATTAACGTCAAGCGCTGATTAATTTGACAGGACTAAACTAAAATTTATCTTCTGTCCTTTTCTTAATGAAATAGAAAGAAAAAGATGCACTTAAATTTAGTTTAGTTTGTGAACAAGGGAATCGGCACAATTATGCAAAATAAATTCTCTAAGTTTAAGAAAATTTTTGACACATCTGAATCAAATTTGACAATCGCGATTCCACACGTGATATCTAACCATGTGAATCTTTTTAGAGCCGGAGGCGCGCACGCTCGACGTGTTTTATATGGAACTTTTCACTTTTTGTATGGAAAATAAGAAAAAATATTACCTACATGTAGAGTATAAGGGGTTTAAGGGTCTTATAAAGGGAGTCGAAATTTTCATTATTTTTGCGATTGGACACACCGTTTTCGAGATATAAGCAAAAGAAAAAAAAAGATTCAGTACTGTTTTTGCATGTGAAATCGAGGTGTGAATTTAAAGTTCATGACAATCAATTTTATTCCACACGTTTTTAATCGCGAAAAATAGTCAGATTCGGTTAGAAAATCTAAATTTTAAGTGAAAAACGTCAAATTCAGAATAGTAAAATTGCTATTTTCACTAAATGAAAATCTCAGTTCCATCTTAGTGCTGTCAAACTAAAATCTAGTTAAGTTGTGTTACTTTAGTCTATTTCAGAATGGGAAATCGTCGTTTGACAGGAATAAAACAAAATTTTGGTGATTTTTAGTCTAGTTTAGAGGCATTTGTGACAAGAGAATCGGCACCATGTCTTACTAAATCTGACTATTTTTAATCGCGATTAAAAAGGTGCGGAATAAAATTAGTTATCTTGAACTAAAATTCACACCAACACCTCGCTTCAGGTGCAAAAAACAGTACTGTATCTTTTTTTTTTCTTTTGCATATATCTCGAAAATGGTGCGTCCAATCGCAAAAATAATGAGAATTTCGATCCCCTTTATAAAACCCTTAAACCCCTGACACTCTACATGTAGGTAATATTTTTTTCTTATTTTCCTTACAAAAAGTAAAAATTCTATATAAAACGTCAAGGCTGCGCCCTGTGCGCCTCCAGCTCTAAAAAAAATCCACGGGGTAGGGCAAACAAGTACCACGTGGACTTGCGATTGTCAAATATAATTTTAGTGTGTCAAAATATATTTAAATTTAGAAAATTTTTGTTGCAGAATAGCTTCAAGATTTTCATAGCCAAAAGTAAGGAATTTTAGTGATACTTTAGTAAGTTTAGTTCGGTATACAAGAGAATCGGCACCATATTGCCATCTTAGTGCTGTCAAAATAAAATATATTCTATAATTATTTCACGATGGGAAATCATCGTCTGACAGGAATGAACGAAACTTTGGTGATTTTTAGTCTAGTTTTGAGGCATTAATTTGTGACAAGAGAATTAGCACCAGTATCCATAAAGGGATCTGAGACACTTGCGCGAAATACATTTTCGCGAAAGACACTTGCGCGAACCCACTTGCGCGAAAAAGTTGCGGAAATGAGATTTCTTCATAACATCACGCCATCAATTTCAAAGGGCCCAACACTTTGAAATTGATGGCGTGATTTTATGAAGAAATGTGAAAATTTTCGCAGCCGCCATCTTATATTTACGTTTTGACATCAAAATCTGCTTTAGAATCCTCAAAAACTATGAAAAGACACCCATGACGAAAAATCTGAATATTGTCACAGCCGCCATCTTGGATTTATATTTTGACCTCACTATCAGCTTTAGCATCCTCGAAAACTATGAAAACGATACCCATGACGAAATATTTTTAAATGTTCGCAGCCGCCATCTTGGATCTTTATTTTGACTTAAAGTAGTCTTCAGTAGCGTTAAAGAAACTTCGTTCCAAAAATACTTCACTTATTGCTACAACAGCATATAGGCGCGGGCATATCGGTGACGCGAACCCATAACTTTTTCCCCTACCAAAAATCACTCAAAACTATGAAATCTAAAGTCAAAATATAACTAGTGAACCCAGCAGGCAGATGTTGTCCTGCGACAACAGCGCCACGCGAGTCCAACTATAGTTATGAACCATCCAAGTTACACAAAAATAATTTAAAAAAAAAAACATCTAAATCAGTCAAGCCGTTTAGGATAAGAAGAATTACGAACACACGTACACCGGTATTTTATTTATTGCCAGGCATGCAAAATTTTAATGTTCTTCAAAAACAAGCAAAGTACTTTAAAATAAAATGCGGATCAAAATGTGGTAGTCGACGTACAATTTCTGGAATATGTTAACATCGGACACGTACGTGCGTGTGTGCGTGCTGCGACGCAAAGTGATACGTCCTCACGCTGGGAAGGCCCGTTCGCTACTGACGGAATAGATTTTCCGCGATCGTTTATATAGTTCACTTTGCCATTTATTTACGTAATGAAGTAATTGTTTATTTATAAAATAAAATTTAGATTCTATTAAACAATTAACTTAAAACTAATATAGAATTTTTTAAATTTCTTAAAAGTGTTTCTTAGTATTAGAAAAAAATATTTATTTGGCTTGAAGTTTTGAGAAAGTTACGTTATTTCAACATTTTTTTTCTGCTATATTTTGTATGAAAGTTGAAAAAAGTGGTTCCCCTATGTACAAGTAGACCATATAATGATGTTGATGATATTTTTTAATTTTCAACATCAAAAGCAGTTTCTTCTAATGAAACGATCAAACGTCAGTCTCGCGTCATTTTTTGGAAAACTTGTTGCGAATTTTAGTGATTTCCCACGAATCCTTAATTTATTTCAAAAATCCCTTTCCCCTATGTACAAGACGAAGAATTGGACTTTTCAAATCACAAATAATTTTGTTTAAATTCTCGTCCCCTTTCTCACAACGAATAAACAAAATTGATCAGTGATTTCGTGCGGTGCGGCGGCACGGAGCCTTAACTGTGCGTGTTATTTATTTAATACATTATACAGCAAAGGGAACTTCATTCCTACCGGGTGTCCCACGACAGCTCTCGACTTTTTATTATTATTAAAAAAGGATCCATATGCATCACGGATACACTTCTAAAAAGTAAATGAAAATAAAGTATTTCTCTTTATTTTAATAATGTGCCAGGTAGAGTTACACAACACTTAAGCTGGTTTGTGTAAACCCAAAAAAAAACAGTGACGACAGAAGTGAAAACTTGAACAAGATCGCCTTGGTGGAAGAAAAAAACTTGTATAGAACCTTGGTCCGTAACCTTTTCTAAATAAAGAGCACAATCGCGTTTACAAAACCTTTAAAGTAAAAATACTTGCATAAAACATTGATCCGTAACGTATTATAAATAAAGAGCACAATCGCGTTTACAAAAATGTGGTGTCGTCATGGTATCGCGAAATCAATGGTTTAGTCCCATATCAAAAATGCCCAATGCGCTTAAAGGTGATCTCAAATGATATTGTGATGACACAATACCTTGTCAACTGAAAAACAAATGAACTCGTGTAGTTTAAAATACCGCTGTTCCATTTTCGAAATCATAGCGCACAGCCATTTTGTTTTTCTCTTATCTAAAAGTTTGCTCACATGACACTCACATAATATAACCCCAGTTGCAGAGCAAAGAGTTAAAGTCAATAACAGACGCTCAGTTTAAAATCAGTTTCTCGCTGCGAGCCGAATATTTTTGATACCAATATCTTCAATATTTATTTCAATCGGTTGGATTGAGCTGCTTTCGATTTTCTTTGCTCAAGTAGACTTTAAAATATTTTTGGTGATGGAAACCTGTCTAACTTAATAATTTGATGAGCTTTGAATAATTTGCAATATTCTGGGATATACGTTATTTTCTGGGTGTATTAAAGTTAATAATAGAGTAGCCATAACAAAACGATTGCATTTACGCGACGGAGCGTCGGTTTTAGAGTTGCATCGAATTTTCCTTATACTCGATAGATTCGCATTTATTTAAATAAACAATCAAAATTATGATTGTGTACCCACTAAAAAGTACTTTAAAAGTCAGGGACCTTTTTTCCAAGCCTCAACTTTTTGAACGTCTCATTAGGGGAAGCTGTCAAAGTTTCCCGCGCATCTTACTATCCAACATGTTTTTCTAAGGCTATGAAAGGGAATTCATTAATCCTAACTAATTTCATTTTATAAAAATGCAAAAGTGAGGTTTTATTTGTTTGTTTGTTACTCTCTCACGCTAAAACAGCTGAACGGATTCAGATTTGTCATATGGGTAGACCGTGACCTGGATTAAGACATAGGATACTTTTTATCCTGATATTCCCACAAAATCAAGACTTATGCGGGTTAAACCGCGGGGCACAGCTAGTCATTCATAGTTATGGAAATTCCAACTATATGAGAGAGGCATTAAAGTCTGGGCACGCCACAATTGCGGCGATAAGACCCCTCTTTGAGGAGTGGCTTGAGAGACGCCACGGCGTCCTCACCTTCCGCCTGACGCAGGTCCTCACCGGACACGGCTGCTTCAGGAGGTCTCTGTTCAGGATAAGGCGGGAGGAAACACCCGGGTGTCACCATTGTGTGGATCGGCCTGAGGACACGGTGGAGCATACGGTGGAGGTCTGCCCGGCTTGGGCAGAGCAACGCCGTGTCCTCGTAGAGGCTATTGGCGGGGGTGATCTCTCGCGTCCGGCCCTGGTTCAGGCCATGGTACGGAGCGAGAGGAAATGGCAGGCCGTCACCTCCTTCTGCGAAGCGGTAATGCTCGCGAAAGAGAAGGCGGAACGCGTGAAGGAGAGGCAAAGTTCGCGCCCTCACGCCCCTAACCGCTGCAGGAGGAGACGCCCCGGGCGGGAGTCGCGAGCCGATTTCCAGCCACCGTAGGCGCGGGCTTGCGGACGGTGAGCAATGGGTAGCTCGCCGTCCGATAAGGACCAAGCCCTGGTCAACGGCGCGTTGTGTTCCACACGCGCCTCTAGGAGATGTCAGCAGAATTGACGGGGTCCGCTAGGGCCAATGCCTGCCGGGGGTTCGAAGAAAACCGATAAGGACATCGTGGCCCCCGGCAACAGGGCAACCGAAGGAACACGGGTGGGTTTTAGTCAGTAAAAGTCTGACACGCCCTCCCGCTCCACCCAGAGCGGTAGAAGTTATTTGATAATTTCCCAACCAAAAAAAAGAAAGAGTTATTAAAGTTGAATCTTACATGATTTGATTAAACCTTGTAGAAACCTAGGTGAATTACATATAGACGGCATAGACTAAAAAAAGATCTAGTTAAAAACTTGTTTTGAATCAGGATTCAAGACTGACTATATTTCTAGACTATGTAGGTACAGCAATATACAATAAAATGATTCTTTCACTAGGTATACTTAAAGACCCGGGGTTGCGGGTTTGTCCGAAAGGGTTACTGTGGCCCCTGGCTACATACAGGCAACTGAAGGAACACGGGTGGGTTTTAGTTAGTCAGAGTCTGACACGCTCTCTCTCTCTCTGCCCAAAGCGGGAGAAGTTATTTGATAATTTCCCAGACAAAAAGAAAAAAAAATACTTGAAGAGGCTGAAACAGACTCAAAGGAAATTGTGTACAAAAATGTTTACCTATGTTCTTATTTGGATCGTTTTTGTTTCCACTAAAGCTTATTGCATAATCAACCTAAAATATTCCCAATGCTGAGACACAGGCCTCCTCTTTCTGTGAGAGGGAGTGGGCCGTAATCTACCACGCGGGCCCAGTGCGGGTTGGTAGATGTCACATGTCTTCGAATTTTTGATTCTAGGACATGTCGGTTTTCTCACGATGTTTCCTTCGCCGTTTTGAGAGCAGTGGTGATGAAATAATTTACACAAAATAAAATGCCTGCTTGGGTTCGAACCCAGGACAACTACTCGTAAGTCGCGGCCTTTACCACTGAGCCACCACTAATAATAATAATAATATTTGTTTATATTTTTAAATGTTTTTTTAGAAATATTTAAAAATGTAATCGAATAAGAATTGAAATTAATAAACGGAATAATAATATGGTCTGATGGCCGAAAGCCTCGACCAACATCTCTGAAGGCTCTCGTTAGGCGGTTGGATCAAGGGCCTGATTTAGAAGGCAGTACTCCTCGATACGGCTCGCATTGTGAGGAGGTTCCTGTCTCTGCAGCCCTAACAACCGGTAGCTTGGACCCTGCTCCCGACACCGACGGAACTCAATTATTTTTTAAATGTTTTTTTTCCTTTTTATTTTAAGAAATATTTAAAGAATTTAAATGAATAAACGAAATAATAATATAATAATAATTAGCCCATATTCTCCTACTGCAAGGCAAAGGCCCTTTACTTGCTGCTCTCCAAAAATAATTATTTCCTCTGAAATATAATTTGATTAATTACACGAATAGGAGAATGGAAAATTAGAAGTAATTAGTCTTAAACAGGTATAAATAGTTTTATTTATGAAAAGATTTTTGGCGAACAATTACAACGTTATTAAAACAACTAAAACATGAGTTCACCTCTATACCAGTACGTTTGTAAATTATTATGATCTTCAATTTTTTACTTAAATAATGTTATCTAAACATCTGTACCGAGGAGCTCGTGGCTAAGTAATAACAGCCGCACGGTTCGATCCATCAGGTTAAGCTACGCTTGCCGAGGTTGGTCTGTGGATGGGTGACCATATTAACATTCCGAGACTCCTCCGTACCTCGGAAAGCACGTTAAGCCGTTGGTCCTGGCTGTCATTCGTAGAGCTTAGACAGTCGTTACGGGTCGTCAGAAGTCCGAAAGTCTGACAATCAGCCTTACCAAGGGGTATCGTGTTACCCAGTTACTGGGTTGTGGAGGTCAGATAGGCAGT
This sequence comes from Agrochola lychnidis, assembly GCA_963680765.1. Taxonomy (NCBI): domain Eukaryota; kingdom Metazoa; phylum Arthropoda; class Insecta; order Lepidoptera; family Noctuidae; genus Agrochola; species Agrochola lychnidis. The sequence continues at coordinate 5,064,736 of OY796868.1, read as the reverse complement.
CGCTCGATGTAAAATATGGTATTCAGCTGCATCCGGTTAGACTGGAAGCTGACCCCAACATAGTTGGGAAAAGGCTAGGCAGATTGATTTTATCTAAACATTTGTACTCGATTTAAATAAATAAAATAGAAGTATCTGTTTGTAACGTCAACATAACAGCTTTTTACTAAATGCAGATGAAAGTATATACGGTACTTCTATGTTCTTTTCTATCTATTTGTTCCGGCTAATCTCTGAAATAACTAGACCGATTCTGGCGTTACTTTTACTGGCATATAGCTGATGTTGTAATGAGTTACTTAGGCTACGTTTATTTTAGAAAAAGAATAAGGGACCACGCGGGCGAAGCCGCGGGCAACAGCTAGTTAAAATAAAAATAAACCATCATTATTCTGATGAGAAAATGCTTAATAATACCCATGATAATTACAAGTTAAAAACCACAGGGTATTAAGCAAATGGAGTAATTACGGCTAACGAACTCCTATAACATTGTAATTATTGAACAGAACGCCAATGATACTAATTGGAACTGCGCTGTATACGTAAATCCTCCGATTTCTAACATTTTGAAACTCGAAATACATATAATTTGAATCGCTATTTCATTTAACCCCGTTTGATCTTAATTTCCTGAAACACTCTTTAATCTGGTTATCACATTTCCTTTGAGAAAGGAATCGAAATAGATGAAATAAATGCAGCTTCGGGAAACTTTACACAGTTGGAATTGCAATAGGTTTTGACCAAATTACAGAACTATTTGTATTTTTATAGACATTTAAAACGACATACTATTTAAAATAGTATAGTTACAATTAGGGAAATTAATTGTTAAGCAAATTGATATCCTACGTCAATTTGCCGTGTTAAGGCTCCCGCAAAAAGGCGCAACGCGACGCTGCGACGCGACTCTGGTGATAAAATTTCTAAAGAAACTTCACAGAAATTATTATATCGGTGTTGCGTCACACCTGTCTGTGGGAGCGTTTATAGCCAATTGAATATACAACCATTCAAGTTGTTAGTAATTATGTCAACAAAATAGAATTGATGAACGGTAAAAATTAAAACCTCTTGTGGTTGTGATACAAATAATTTGATCGCGAAGCAGCTTAGCACTCCATTTCCTCTCTACTCTATGACCATTACATTATTCAGGTCCCCAAGGAGATTATTGGCGAGAATCGAAGATATTAAACGATGTTCCGTGACGAAAATTCTAGAACAATATTATCGATAAAGCAATCAGCATCCATTATGATTTATTAGAAAGTATTTTTCTTCCTTTTCGTCTTTAGACTTAGTCTTAGAAGTAATGATCGTTGGCGGAGAAATCTTAGACTTATTTCGTCTAAGAAATTAGTTTGCTTGTGGAAAACTGATGTGTTTGTTTCAGATTTGTGTGAAATTAATGTTAGTTTTGTTTTGTATTTAGGCCTAATCGGGTACATATTTGAATGTTGAATATTAAAATATCTACGGTTAAAATGTCAATGTACAAAACATCGAAAAGTTAAATATCGAATGACCATATAACCGAAAATTAAATCATAATTAATTCAAAACAACGAAAATTTAAAAACCATATTTGAATTTTCGATGTTTTGAACAGTGACATTTTACCCGTAGATATTTAAATTTTCGACGTTCAAATATGTACCTGCCTAATCCTAATATTATAAATGTGAAAGTGAGTTTATTTGTTTGTTACGCTTTCACGCTAAAACAGCTGAACGAATTTGGATAAAATGTATCACATGGATAAACCATGATCTGGAGAAGGACATAGGCTACCTTTCATTCTGGGTCGCAGACGAAGTCGCGGGTACCAACTACTTTCTTAAAATATTAAATCTTCAAGTTATTCAGAAAATCAGTCTTTATTTATTTTGACTACCTACCTACTTCTATAGATTTATGACCTGATGAAAACAACGAAACATAAGTTTGTTAATTGTGTTATTATGTAGTTTGCAGTATATACCGAGCGGTCAGCATTTACCAAACGGTCCAAACTATAGAAGTCTAGAATAGGTCAGCGACACAAGTATGGCTGCGATGTAAACAACACAATGTAGGTTTTTATTTGGTTTAAATGAGAAAAAGTGACTAAAAAGCATTTAAGACAGTGGTTTTTTTTATCTCTTTTTACCCGACTGCCCCAGAAGGAGGGTAATGTTTTTCGAGAGTATGTTTGTTTGTATGTATGTCTATTTATTTGGCACGCTCTGTAGCCTAAACGGCTTGATGGATTTTAAGATATGAGGTGTCGTTAGATTCATCTTAATTGTAGAAGTGACATAAGCTATATAGTATTTATATATTGCATCTGCAAATACAAAAAAGGAGGGGGGAAGTTTTAAAAAAATAATTGCTACATTATTGGTATCAAATAAAAGCTAGTAATGAGTCAATTCCAAATATATATGTCGGAGACGGGTATGTGACTTTCGTTATTATCAACGATATTTTAACTACTGTGGGCGTAGTGTGGGTAGTGTTGGTTAATGCGCAATAGAAAAACAGTTTTCAGTTCAGAACACATTATAATGTACCATCAAATGAATCACACTAGCTAAATTATACACACACTGGATGCGACGACGTTTATTAAAACCACCAATTAACAAAATGATCACAAATTACAACTAATAACCGAGCCCTACGAATCGAGAACAGTTCCGCGACGTCTTGACTCCAATACGACCAGAGGCTGAATGCCCTCCTCGCCGTGGCCTTAAAACATCACGACTCTGTAGAAGCGCGCCTTTTTTGGTGTGGTAGTCACTCTTGATGTCGCCAGTGGCGCGCTTGCGATTCGTTTCGTGTCCGTACTAATGACCGGATCCGGCATATATATATATAAATAAAACTAAAAAGCTTGAAATAAAGCAAATTATTTAAAAAAACAAAAACCCGACTGCAAAAACAAATAACTGAAAAGAGAAAGACAAGCATTTTAATCTATAGATTTTTTTTTTTACATCAAGTTAAAGTATTTTCAAAGTTTTAACGTCTTTTGACTTTTGTATGCCTATTACAACTACATTCCGTTTTTGGTAAACTTTACTTTTAGTTTTTTGGTGTATTCAAGTGGGGCACATTACCCTGAAAATTGGTTACAACACTTGTGTAGAATGTCACGAGTCCTAATATCATACGACGATCATATTTTAAAATTATATTTTCATTTATTTTTTTAGTGTTATAATTTTGTAATGTTATTTTAATAATTATTTAATTAGATTATTAATAATACACCGTGAAATTTGAATCACAGTTTTGCTAGAACAAACGTTGTTCAGACCATGGTCTACTACCATTCTACAGCAGCCAAAAAAAAAAAACAAAATTGGTTTTTGAAAAAAATACAAAAAAAACTTTTTACAAAAAAAAACAACCGACCTCCAAAAAAAACACTACAAAGTGAAAAATAACTTTAATTTCGGAAGTCGGTGTCTTGTGTTTTGTATTTTCGTTTTTTGCCACCGACTTCCGAAATTAAAGTTATTTTTTACTTTGTAGTGTTTTTTTTGGAGGTCGGTTGTTTTTTTTTGTAAAAAGTTTTTATTTTTCACTTTTTAGTTGTGGTACCTACCCCACACACATTCGAATACCACTACCTGCTACTGCTACCAGTGACAGAAACTTATCATATCATCTACATAGCAAGTGGGAAAAAAATACGTATTTTGTAGCTAACTCAAAAACTATCAAAGCAAAGTTAATAAAATTTATATGGGACCAATTCGAGAGCACACCCTTTCAAACAAAAAAATAATTTTCAAAATCGGTCCACAATTGACAGAGAAATCGGTGGACATCAATAAAAAAAAAAAAAAAAATAAACAAACATACGCGACGAACATATAACCTCCTCCTTTTTGGAAGTCGGTTAAAAAGACAAAGTTTAAAATGTCAAGATTATCATTACTCTCTACAACACAGACACCACGCATGGGACACAGCATTGTCTACAGGGAAATGAACCTCCATAAACGAAATTTAGTAAGCAGTAGATAATCTTGACATTTTAAACTTTGTCTTTTTTGTGTTTTTTCAAAAACTAAGTAGGTTTATTTTTTTATTGGATGCTGTAGAATGGTAGTAAACCATGGTCTGAAGAACGTTTGTTCTAGCAAAATTGTGATTCAAATTTCACGGTGTATAAATATTTGTACACTATAATAGGTAATGATACAGAGTACTTTATATTTATTTGTAACACTTTATATTTATTTGTAACATCTGTTTATACCTGTATTAAGCAAATAAATAATTTGATTTGATTTGAAGAAAAGTGATTGCATTCAGTGTTTGCAGTGTTCTCAGGCTGGTTACATGAATATCGCACAAACGTTTCATAGAAAATACAACAAGTACGGTGGCAAAAAAAAAGGAAAAGGAAAAAAGACAATAAAAATAGAGGCTTGCACATAAGACTGATGTATCCATTAAATATCCCACCCTAGATTTGAAGAAATTGTTGATCTCCGCTGTTTTAATTACATTATAGAAGATTTTTCTAGATTTTGTTATGCAAAATGAGTCAGAAATTAAGAAACTAATAATAAATATATGTGTATAAATAATGTCGTTTTTAAGGTTCCGTAGTAAACAAGGAACCCTTATTTATAGTTTCGTCATGTCCGTGTGTCTGTCTGTCTAATATACTGGGTGATTTTTTTTACCGTCTCGAAATTTTTACAGGGTGTTCTACCCATGAATGTAAATAACTTTCACTATGGGAGCAACTCTGAGATCACGAAAAAAAAAAATCTGCTGTTTATACAAAAGTTCAATATCTACTTGACTAAAATGTATGAAACAGCTGATTTTTTTTTCGTGATCTCAGAGTTGCTCCCATAATGAAAGTTGTTTACATTCATGGGTAGAACACCCTGTAAAAATTTCGAGACGGTAAAAAAAATCATCCGGTATAGACGAATGTTTGTATGGAAGTTCGTTATTTTTGCCGACTGGAAATTCAATCACGAGCAAGGCTTGTGCATATAAGAAAGTTTATATGACAATAGAATCTAGACTCCAAAATACCATCATCGTTGCCCCTAATATTAGGATTTCCGGGCCGTTGGAGCAGAAGGCCTCAGGAAATAAACATCAAGACCCTACTCAAAGCTAGGGGAAGAGGTATAAAAATAGAATATTATATCTCCTTCATATCTCGCATGTTATTGTATGTGCCGGAAATTGACGCCGTTTTTTTGAAGCACGTCTTCAATAAATTTGGTTTTTAGGACTAAGGCCTTTGGTATAGCGTTCACAGTTACGGATAAAATTAAATTACTCCAAAATCGGTACTACACTTTATCATGAACCATAATGTAAGTTAATATCGATCCGAAAAATCGATTTTCCGCATGTTGATAAAAAAAATCCTGTCAATGTTGTTTATATAGCAAATAGTGGTATATGAATTTCTGTGGGGTAGGTACAACAACAAAAAGTGAAAAAATAAACCAAAGCAAAGTCTCCCAGATTTTTTTAAATTTGTAGTGCTATTTTGGAAGTCGGCCATTGAGGTACTATGTACTTACGCACTAGTATATAGTTTTTACGGTTGTTTTTAAGTGATTTTGAAAACTTCTTTAGGCGCGTTGAGTGATTTTTGGTAGGTGATAAACTCATGGATTCGCGTCACCGACTCGCTCGCGTCGTAGTGTTGTACTATAAACGCTAGATGGCGCTAATACCAGTTAAGAATGTTCACTTCTGTCGGCGGGCGGTCCCCATGATGGCCGATTTTATTTTTTGTAAATAAGTTTTTAGAAATGAGTATTTTGAAAAGATGTATACTGGAATAATTACTTTATTACAGATCTTTCCAATATGTTATAGCCTTTTTACGAAAATAAAACTGCAGATAATTTCGATTCGACTCTTAACGATATCCGCATTTCTAGTCAAAACTAATATTATAAAGAGAAAAGATTTGTTCTTTTGTATGTTTGTTTGTTACGCTTTCACGCTAAAACGGCTGAACGGATTTGGATGAAATTTGGCACATGGATAGACCATGACCTGGGTTAAGACATACAATACTTTTTATCTCGATATTCTCACGGAATCGAGACTAATACGGATGAAATCGCGGGACACAGCTAGTCATTCATAATTATGGAAATTTCAACTATATGGGAGAGCTATTATAGTTGAATCCTAAGTTGTTTGATTAAACCATAAATAAACTTAAGCGAATGATGATACTACATAAATACGAATTTCAAAATACTGATTTTCATAATACCGAAAGGTTCAAAATTCCTAATATAATTCCGATTTATCATTCATCCTATTTTTATAATTCTAAAATTTCAATATTCCTAACGTTTATAATTACTACCGAGTTTCAATAGATCGAATAACAAAAAGTCCGACTTAATGATAATTCGAAACATCAAAAATTCGAATTCCGATTACTAAAGTATGTATGTATATGACGTTTTATTCTGATATTAGACTTATGCGGGTAAAACTGCGGGGTGCAGCTAGTCTTAACTATATAGTGCAGATAAAAAAATATAGCCTAGATTACTACATCAAAGAAATGCCTACTTTTTATGACTGAGGGCTCCCAAATCACTCAAGGGACATTCTACCCCAGAAATAAATTTTTAGTTACGAGGTATATAAAGAAAAGTTAATATTGTTGTAGTTAGTGTTGGTGTTTAAATCCAAAGTGTAACGTGCTCTTAAGTTACGTTCAAAGCCTGATTAAAGATAAATTAATAGTTTAAAAAACACTAGAAAAACACGCTTGAAACCTGATCGTGTTCAAAGTTCATTACGTGGCCTTTCTCATAAGTGCAAACACGACTATTATACGATATTCCATCATGGAATGCCAGTGCCTATCTTCCGGCTTCATCATCAGACCTTGAAACCTAATCGTGGTCAAAGTTCATTACAAGACTTTTCTAAAAAATCCAAAAGAGCTATGATACGATTTTCCATCATGAAGTTCCAGTTCATATCTTCCGGCTCCATCATCAGATCGGTTCGACAGTACCATATTATTGTATTGTCATCAGACCTACATACAGCTGCCAATTTTCATTACGCTACGACCCTTGGCAGATGGTTAAATTAGTTACCTTAGATTCCATTACATAGTTACTTACAGGTCGACCTAATAAAAGCGTGCTAATTATTCTAAGTTGACCCTAATAATCATCTTTTATCATCCTTATAAAAAACAATTGTCAATGTAATCTCCTCTTGTCGTTCTCGTGATGCCCGAACAAAAGTTTGAGAGGGCCGTCACTGCAGCCACCGACTGCTTAATTAAGATAAGCCGTACAGAATAACGGGCTAATTGCCGCCGTAGGGTATTCCGGGCCGTTAACCCTTCACTACAACGTATAATAAGTACATCACAATAATTTAAATCTGCTATATCTATAGTCTTCCACAGACCCGGGAAGCATGGCACAAAAGGGAAAAAAATTCACTCATTCGTTTAACAATTAAATCGTTTTAGTAACAAATGTTTCTCTTAATAAACCGGCCAAGTGCGTGTCGAACCACGCGCAATGAAGGGTTGGAAGTTGGGTTGAATTTATCCCAAGAACAAACTAAGCACTGTAGTTGAATAACATGTTCTCCCTTACATTCCAACTGCAAATGTAAGTCTGTACGCGCCATATTGAGAGATTTACCGTGTTATTTTAAGACCATAGACTACTTATAGGTTTTCCTGTAATCTATGAGTAAAAAACCATTCTATGTATTTTTTTCAAAATTTTAGGCAGTTTGTTTTCGGAGATAATTTGGGGGGAAAAGTCAATCTTTATCTATTTTTCTTAAATATCTTTAAAAGTATTTATAAAACTTTTATTTTTAATTTTCCAATTTGCCCCCAAGAAGGCACCCCCATATTCACATTTCATTTATTTACGTTACCCGTCCGTGTTTGGGTCACAAAAATTTATATATGTACCAAATTTCAAATAAATTGGTCCTAAAAAGCACTATCCATTGGTTTATCACTTATGACCATTGGGCGCCAAGAACATTCGTAAACTTAGGTGGCCAAGACGTAGTCACCTATTTAGTTCATTAACTCCGAATTGAATAACTATTGGCAAAAGTCGAGTTAGCAGCAAAGGTTCTCCTTGAAAAGGTCTTTCAAATGGTGTATAATATATTGCAACGTTTAAAAAAATCACTTTTGAATTTTTTATTTATCATAGTCTGGCTAGGACTTTTTTTGCCAACCCACTCGCGATATCTTTTCTAACATATTAAATTTGATTTAAAATACTAAACAGGTGGGTGAAGGTAGTTCCTAGGTCGGATCCTCTACTATTACAAGAACAACGCGATCACGCAGATAAACACGAAAAGCAACTTTGTTATAAACAACATATGGATAGATAAGCTATTCATATAATAATAATTGATAATACGAAAAAAACCGGCCAAATACGTATCGGACCACTCACAATGAAGGGTTCCATGGTTGGGATGAATCTATCCCAAAATCAAACTTATCATTCAATCTGCCTAGCCCTTTCCCAACTATATTTGGGTCGGCTTCCAGTCTAACCGGATGCAGCTGAATACCTGTTTTACATGAAGCGACTGCCTATCTGACCTCCACAACCCACTAATTGGGTAATACAATACCCCGTGGTAAGACAGGTTGTCAGACTTTCAGGCTTCTGACGACCCTTAACGACTGTCAAAGATTCACGAATGACAGCCGGGACCAACGGCTTAACGTGCTTTCCGAGGCACGGGGGAGTCTCGGTATGTAAAGATGGTCACCCATCCACGGACCAACCCCAGCAAGCGTAGCTTAACCTGATGGATGGACCCGTGCGGCTGTTATTATTTAGCCACGAGCTCCTCCACGAGCGAAAATCAAATTTATCATTGTAGTTGAAAAATATGTACGTCACGGCTAATTTTCTAACTGCATTGGAGTTCGTGATCGCAAAAAATATATTTTTCTGTGTTAAAACTACAAATTGACGATTTTCGGACTTTTTCCTTTACATGTGCCAGCTGTGAGACTTTGTTTCCTGCCAAACATGATTCTAGATCTACAGGAAGTACCCTGTAGGTTTTGATTTATTTGCGAGTATCAAAACATGTCGCATAAATGGCCGTATTTTTTATCGCGTTGACTTTGAAGCTTGATTTTTTTAGAGCTCCAAGGAACCGTAAATCTACGTATTTGATATTAATTTCAACTTGATACCTCCACGCATTCCTGAGAAATAGGGTCTTGACAGACTGACAGACAGACAGACGGACAACGAAGTGATCTTACAAGTTCCGTTATTTCCTCTTGAGGTACGGAACCCTAAAAAAGAAAAAAACAGTGGCACTCCGGGAGTGCCGACAGAAGTGAAAATTTGAAAAAAAAGTCGGCGCCTCAGTAATCAACGCGTTGATGTCTTTTTAATAGTCCTTTTGACCATTAAAAAGACATCAACGCTGGTGTCGTCACAGTGTCGCGAAATCAATGGTTTAGTCCCATCTCAAAAATGCCCAACGCGCCTAAAGAAGTTTTAACTTCAATAATTTATAGTGAATTTAAAACTACCTTTAGAAATGTAATAAATAGGTAAGAGCAAGAAGCAAAACAATGAAGTCCTCGAGAACTGCAAGATAACTTTTAATACTCTAAATGCTGCACTGTTCTATAAACCTTCTTAGAACAAAAGCATGGAATACTCCACTAACATAGACACTCTAATTATATCGATTGTTAATCTAGAACGTGCGCTGCATTGGAAGCGATCGCATCGGAGCTGTCACTGATAGTGCTGATATTACGCTTTTTCTGTGTTTATACAAGCATATTAGTTTACTAGCTAGTATAATAGAAGATGCAATATTATTAAGTTTTTGAGTAAGCCGTTTTTTCATGTTATCTGAAATAAAAACTTTGTCTTGGAAATTACTGACATTGGTGCCGATTCTGTTATACACCGAACTAAACTATCACTAAAAATTCTCTACTTTTGGCTATGAGTATCTTAAAGCTATTCTGCAACAAAAATTCTCTAAATTTAAAAATAATTTTGACACAACTAAAATCGAATTTGACAATCTCGACTCCACGTGGTAGGTACTTGTTTGCCCTACCCCGTGAATTTTTTTGGAACTGCATGCGCGCAGTGGTGTAGCCTCGACATGTTTTATATGGAATTTTACACTCTTTGTATCATCATCATCATCATTTCAGCCGAAAGACGTCCACTGCTGGACATAGGCCTCCCCCAAGCACCGCCACTTCGATATTCTGTGCTTTCCCTTTTTGTATGGAAAATATAAAAATGATTACCTACATGTTGAGATTTAGGGGTTTATGGGTTTCATAAAGGGTCGAAATTTTCATTCTTTTTGCGATAGGACACACCATTTTTGACATAATATAAGCAAAAGAAAAAAAAAGTTACAGTAATGTTTTTGCACCTGAAGTCGAGGCGTTGTTGGTATGAATTTTAGTTCATATTTTATTCCACACCTTTTAAATCGCGATTATAAATGGACAGATTTAGTTAAACAACCAAATTTTTGGTGAAAAACGTCAAATTCAGAATAGCAAAATTGCCATTTTCACTAAATTAATATCTCAGTACCATCTTAGTGCTGTCAAACTAAAATATAGTTAACTTGTATCACTTTAGTCTATTTCAGAATGGGAAATCGTCGTTTAAAACTAAATTCTGGTGTTTTTTGGTCTAGTTTAGAGGCATTTGTGACAAGGGAATCGGCACCATTGTTGAAGGAAAAACTCTGGACTTTGTGAGTTTGTGTATAAGTATGTGGAAGCTAATCTCCGCAACCACGACTCCGATTTGCAAAATTATTTCACCATTAGAAAGGTACATTATTCCAGATAGACATAGGCTATAACTTGTGTAAATATATATAAATAGAAGTCCTTAATAAAACTTATGAAATACTATTTTGAATTCAAGCAGTTTCATAACTGATTGACTCACAGAAACGCAGTCACAGAAAATTTAAACGTTAAACTGTGAGATTCGCCCTGCTATATTTTCCTAACTGGATTGAGATGGGCTTTTAGTCAATCCAGTCGCTTCTGAAAATCAGTATAGAGTACATGGAGCGACTGCAATAACCCAATTACTGGGCAATATACTGACAATTGAAGGATAGACCATTTCTGAATAATCTACCAGCTATACCAAAAAAAAGTTTCTTGTTCTATATATCCTATTTATACACATCATTAACTACCTCTGTGGTCTAGTGATTAGATCACCTGTCTCAGACTCTCGGTTTGGTTGGTGGCAGGGCTTAGTCTAAGTCTGTCGCCATAACAACAATGTTAACAGCATTGTTGTGTTTCGGCAATTAGAGGTAAGACAGCCAGTTCCTCTGTGGTTGAGGATTCCGGGTGATGCTCGCTGCCACTTTCGGCCTGATTATCACTTACCATCAGGTGAGATACAAAGAGCTTCCCCGTTGTGGTTAAAGATAAAAAAAAAAACGTATGGCACTCGGGGACTGCCGCGGTAAAGCTATTGCATAGCATTTGTAACCTCCATACTTCCTATTTGTCAACGCTACACTTGGGATGATAACGGATGATGACATGGTAGGCGGAGTGTGGGGTGTTAGGTTTTTTTCGTTTCGGAATTTCTTGATTCGGTCGCCGCGCTCAAAGCCCGCGATAAAAGCTATGCAATAGCTTCAAAATCCTACTATGTAAATGCGAAAGTGTGTTTGTTGGTTTTTCCTTCTTTTAAGAAACAACAGGGTAACATGTTTGACGACATGATTTTGTGTAGATTTTTGCACAGATATTGTGTTCATGGGCTGAAAAAAGACAGATGTTGGCTTGTTATCTCAAGTTCGTATGAAGAAATCAGAAATCCAAGTGAAGTCGCGGAAAAACTAGTTATTAAAGAACTACGTCTCCGGTGGAGTTATTTTAATACGCAGTAATATCCGATATCCAGGAAACGTGGTACATTATCAAAGACGGATCCGGATATCGAGTACACGGGCTGACAGGCGTGTCGGGTATCAAGGTACTAGGGCCGCATAACACTGAGAAGATGTTTATGTACCACATAGTAGATACCCTTGTTGCCCTTACACGAACGCGCGACATAAACATTACGTAAATTGGAACGATTTTTTATAGTTTTCGATTAAACAATCGAAAATGAAAATACAAACTATTCTAGATAGAATTTTGGTGTTAAATTTTTGCGACAAACAGAATTAGTATCACCCATATACAGGGTGGCAGGGACCATGAATTCACCCCCTAACGTAGAAATTTATGGACAGTGATAAAAAAACTGCGTTGTCTGTCAGTGGAGGTGAGTGATTTTTATTATGTTGATATTATGTACATGGTGTCAGGTAGACGCTATAATCTCATGGCGTCATGGAGAGTGCGATTGTCGCAACCCAGCGCTGGGCATGCCACAATTGCGGCAATAAGACCCCTCTTTGAGGAGTGGCTTGAGAGACGCCACGGCGTCCTCACCTTCCGCCTGACGCAGGTCCTCAACGGACACGGCTGCTTCGGGAGGTTCCTGTTCAGGATAAGACGGGAGGAAACGCCCGAGTGTCACCGTACGGAGCGAGCGGAAATGGGAGGCCGTCACCTCCTTCTGCGAAGCGGTAATGCTCGTGAAGGAGGCGGAATGCGTGAGTGAGAGGCAAATTTCTCACCCTCACGCCCCTAACCGCCGCAGAAGGAGACGCCCGGGGAGGGAATCGCGAGCCGATTTCCGGCCACCGTAGGCGCGGGCTTGCGGATGGTGAGCAATGGGTAGCTCACCGTCCGATAAGAACCAAACCCGGGTCGCCGGCGCGTTGTATTCCACGTGCGCCTCAAAGAGATGTCAGCAGAATTGACGGGGTCCGCTAGGGCTAATGCCTGCGGGACGACAAACACGGGCGAAAGGGACATCGTAGCCCCCGGCAACAGGGCAACTGAAGGAACACGGGTGGGTTTTAGTCAGTAAGAGTCTGACACGCCCTCCCGCTCCACCCAGAGCGGGAGAAGTTATTTGATAATATCCCACCCAAAAAGAACAAAAAAGGTAGACACTATAAGAACCAGTTTATCTTAGGCAATTTGCACACTGCACCGCATCACGCAGCGTAGCACATGGCAGCAGATTTAACATTGTACCAGCTCGTATAAAAACACAATGCGCACGCGCGACGCGCTACCGCGCGCAGTTTGTTTGCTATGGCCGCCGCGCACCACGCTGCGTATTGCGGTGCAGTGTGCGAATCGCCTTAATTTTCTCCACTTAGTCCTGTACCTGTACCTGGGCGACCGAAAATAGGGAATACTCATTTAATAGTATAGGACAGTTCATACAAATCCATGTATAGTACCTACTTATTCCATACTGCCATGATAATTTTTCTATTCTTAATTGTCATGTCATTATTCATTATCTTGTTCTAAAATTTGGGTGACCGAGCTCTGCTTGGGTGAAAAATACGGAGAAAACTAATTTTCCCAGATATGAGACCTAACTAGATCGATTTTTCGCCCCCGTAAACCCCTATATTGCAACTTTCATCGAAATCGCTAGAGCCGATTTCGAGAACGTGAGTATAAATATATTTACAACAAATATACATAAAAATATTGCTCGTTAATAGTATAGGATAAATACGCTTCTAAATTTAATAAAACTTTTTGTTTTAAGTTCTAACGATTCTAACCATTGAGGTTCAATGTAAACTAGAGCAGATACCACGAACAAAATTTTTGCGCAACATTTTGTTCTCCGGGGCAACAAACGCCTCAGTATTTTATTTTATTTATTTATTATGGGACAGTATAAAATGTTTACAAATAATAAAATAGGCCCTTATGTAATATTAACAATATTGCAGCCCACTACATTATCCGCATGTTAACAAAATTAAGATAAGGTAAAAAAAAAAGTGCCACTAGACATTACTCAGACATATAAAATAATTGATTATAAAAGTACAGAACAATTAATTAATTATTAAAAATAAATATATACATAAATTTTTGGATAATTTAAACAGAAAATGGGATTTTCCTTAGTATCACAAATAAGAATTAAGATTATAAAAAAATAAAGGTTAGAGGAATAGAAGTTTACTACCTGAATACGCATATGCACCGCTGTTATCACATTTGACATCCGCGGGGATACGTATTTTGTTTGTAATAGCTTCTCTAGTTTAGATAGAACCTCGAGTTCCAACAGACGAACAATAAAAATCACAAGACATTTTGGGTGACATTTAGGAGACCGGTACATTATTAAAGCCAAAACTCCGGCTTCCAGTGACACAGACAGTGTCATGTGTCGCAAGTGCCATGATGTCAGGAGTGTCACCATACCTATCTATTGTCTAGGTCTGGCGGCTTGACATTTTAGGAATGTCAAGGAAAAAGTATTGTTTGATTTAGAAGTGAGGAATTCCGAAATCAAATTATGTAGGTTTGTGTGTATATTGAATTAAAGAAAACTTGAATTTCCGATTTTTAAAAAGAATAATGATGAATGCTGGCTTGGCTTCTCAATCAGCAACGATTACAATTTAAATAGATTTTTTTTTTCTGTAGGGCATCTCATAGCTGGCCTCTAAGGCCATGACTATTTAACCGAGCATACCTGTGGTTGCCTTAAGCTGCTACACTCAAAGCCAGGGACTTATAAACTAAACTTATAAACTAGGTGAACGCTCGCTAAAGGCACCCGCTGTGGGGTACGAGCCTCGGCTTAGGGCGTTTACCGGAGGGAGGACATCAAAGATGGGACGGGATGGAATAGATATTTTTCTAAGCCAACTATAAATACAGTCCGTGCAATCCACGAAGACGCGCCCCACTCCGCTCCGCGCCGTACTATGTAGAGTTTAGCTAACAGTACAGTAATCGCGGAGTGGGGCGCGTCTTCGTGGATTGCACGGACTATACAAGGTGGCGATTTAGACACCTACATCCGTCAAGGGACTGATTCTACCTGTCATATTATACAACTTTCGCTATGAAACGGACATTATACGATTCGTAAAAAAAAAACTTTTCGTAGATGAATCGAAACAGTCTGTCTACTGTTGTATCTATAGGAATTTGATATTTTCACGAATCGTATATGAGTTTCATGGTAAAAGTTGTTCAGTATGACGGGTAGAATTACCCCTTTGACGGATACAGGTCTAAATCGCCACCCCGTAAACCAAAACTTTTTAGCAAGTCTCGAAACTCTTTAAACTATCTTTGTTAACGCTCTTGTTAAAACATTATTGAAGTGAAAACTTCTTTAGGCGTGTTGGGCATTTTTGAGATGGGACTAAACCATTGATTCCGCGACACTGTTACCGAGTTTACCGACACCGTGGAGTAAAAGACATCAACGCGTTGATTGCCGCAGTGCGTGGAGTAAAAGACACCAACGCGTTGATTACCGCGATGCCGATTTTTTTACAAGTTTTCACTTCTGTCGGCACTCCCGAAGTGCCACTGGTTTTATAACAAACTCTAAAATAACCTGAAAGTTTTGAAACCATTTTATTATTAGAATGCACGTAGAAGCCATTTAAGCCATATTACTTTCTGTCCCTTGGGATTGCCCTTTACTCATAAAGTTATCTTAGAGACTATTTAACTATTTCTGACTACCCTACACTACCTTCGTTTATTTTCGTAAATTGAGATGTTATCGCCCTTGTGTAATATCTCCGTCGTTCATGTGATGCGTCCTTTATTTGTGTAATGGTTGGTTAACAATGTATTCATAACCAAAAACAATATAACAAACAACAATACAATACTGTTTGAAACTTTCTTTGTTTTTTTTTTTTGTTTTTGAAAATTGTGTGCTTTAACCTGGGTCAAATAAATTTATTTAATTCAATAAAGATAAATGATAAGAATGGGAATGGGAATGGAGCTAAGCTTGGAGTTTCCCTACGTGATCGAATCAGAAATGAAGAGATCCGCGGGAGAACCAACGTAACCGACATAGCCCGAAGAATTGCCAAACTTAAGTGGCAATGGGCAGGGCACATTTCTCGCAGAACAGATAGCTGATGGGGCCGAAAGGTTCTGGAGTGGCGACCGCGTACCGGAAGACGTAGCGTTGGAAAGCGGACTGATGACCTTGTGAAGGCTGCAGGAATCCGCTGGATGTGGGAAGCACAGAATCGGTCGAAGTGGCGGTGCTTGAGGGAGGCCTATTTTCAGTAGTACATGTCTTTCGGCTGAAATTATGATGATGATGAAATGGAAGGAAATGATGGAGGCCATAGCTAATGGAGATATAGTCTTAGAGGTATCACAAGTCCGTTTTTATACTAGAGCTAAAACTAAAGTAATATTTCATGTGCCTTAAAACTATTATCAAATTAAGCACCCACTAGAATAAACGAGCTAACGAACTTTAAAGCTGGGTTTTGGTGCGTTTAATTTTTACTAAATAAACTGGAATTAAAAGTTCATAATATATTTTGGTCGCGTACATTTTTAGTAGAGTTAACAAAGTTTTGGGTAGACTTAGTTTGGGCAGAGATAATCTGTTCGTGAATGGGCGAGTGTTTCATGATTAAAAATAGATGTTTTGAACTTTGTTAACTAATGTTGTTTGAAATTATTCAGATTAAAATTAAAGGCAAGCTCCATAAACGGTGAAGGAAGAGATCGTGAGGAAACCTTGAAAGATGTCTGAGAACCAAAATTTGGAAGATATACAACTAAAAAACCAGGCTTTACAGAGAAGCGGGAAAGTCCAAAAGGGATACCGTGGCCCCTGGCAACATACAGGCAACTGAAGGAACACGGGTGGGTTTGGGTAGACAGGAAGTGTGAAGGAGCTGGGCTGTAGTGTCACATGCCGAACAGCGAGCCCTGTTGAGCGAAGAGATGGATATGAGTAGTTGAGTAAGTAGCGAGGTAGTGGAGGCACTCTGTGGCACCTCACGCTAGCGGGAGGGCTGCGTCATCGTCACACGTGACGCGGACTGTGATGATGGCGGAGGCCTCTCTTGGAGGATATCGTGGCCCCTGGCAACATGGCAACTGAAGGAACACGGGTGTGTTTAGACAGTAAAAGTCTGATACGCCTTTCTGCTCCACCCAGAGCAGGAGAAGTTACAAAATGTTGGATAGAACATATTTTTTTTTCTAACTTGAACAGACAGCTGTGCTGCTGGGGAGTTTGTTGCGCCACTTCTTCTTCCCAGATAAAGGAACTAGGAAGTGGTGAAGGGTGGACGTTTTTGAGGGACTGTCTTATGTAATTTTGACATTCGAAAAGTGCTGATTCTCTGCCTAGTTTGAATAAATTACTCTGGAATTTTGAAAAATAAAATGGACCTTACAGAGAAGGCCTGAATACTACCAGTAGGAACAGTATAGACAGGCTATTTGAGTGCACTTCAAATGAAGTGCACTCCAATAGCCTGTCTCGGACATTTGGGGCGTTTGGGGTATTAGCAGATGCTAATCCCCCAAATGCCCCAAATGTCCGTTAACCTGCACCCTTGACGAGCTAAGCAACGCTGCGGGCGCCACAATAAACTTGGCCACCTATTGGGCCCATTCAGCATAAGTAACAAAGATAAACCGTCGAAACGATAGCAAGAAAAAGAATGTGAGTAAAGGCAGGTAAAAGAAAATAAGTTTGCTGACATCAATAAAAAACTACCTCCCTGTTAATTCAACTACCTTCTTTATTTTTGATTTTATTTTATTAAGTATTTATTTCCTTAATATGCTGAGATAAGAGCCTTTTGACCTCGTATAGGACTTAACAGGACTCGTACAGAACGAAGTTCTTCAACGCGGCTTGTAAACTTTTAGAAATCGTTACGCTAAAAAGTGTTAATACTTGCGACTGTCTTCTTCTAATTCAAAGAGAAAGAAAGAGAGAGAGAACGCTGGCAAAAAAACAAAAAAAAGAGTAAAGTGATTATAGTGTCGTGGGATAAAATTGAAGTACACATCGGCCCGAGTACACTGCATGCCGGAGAGATAGAGAGAGAGAAAGAAAGTGTGAATTTGGTCAAAACTAAAATCCAACATGGCGGCTCTGAAAATTTTCAAATTTTTCATCATGGGTATCGTTTTATGGTTTTCGAGGGTGCTCAAGCCCAAGCCGATAGTGACGTCGAAATATAAATCCAAGATGGCGGCTGCAAAAATTTGTTTTTGTCTTAAATCATACGTGAGAAAGAACTTCGTTCCTGACGGGGGTCCCCCGACCGCATACGTTTTTATTGTTTTTTTTTAAATTATGTTTTAATGAGTGTGTTTTAATTTAATTTGTGATTTCCTGTGCGAGTCTTAATAAATACTTTTTCTCTTTTTTCCTTCTTTCTTACTTTAAACTACCTAACTTTAAAACCATTATTAAAAACTATAATACTCACGTTATCGATTAAAAAAAACAATCAGGCAGACACTGGGCGTATTAAAACTTGGTGTAAGCCGGCACAAGTTTGTAATGGAGTTAGCACAACTACACGACGACGGGAAGTATCTCAAATTGCATTATGAGCCTCCGGGGCATCACTGAGTGAATGTTTGACAAATACTTACCCAGTTATCACGTTGTTTCGTTTGTACTTTAAGTAATGTTTTGTAGGTCTTAACGATTTAATACGGACGGAAAACTTAAAAAAACATTTTGCCCTGCGGATTACATATATGTTTGATTGGCAACAAAAATAAAATAAAGAGAATGGCAGATATAGTACTTCTCGTAATTATTTAAACGAAAGCATTTAGTTTCGTAGCTTGCAAAATATTTAATTCTCAACTGAAACTAAATTAATGTATACAAAAATTGTAAAAAAAAAATACGACAGACTTTCTTGCCCATAATTCTCCATACGAAAACTATCTTTTGAAAGGGGTTACTAAAACCAACTAATTTTTTTAAGTGAAAACTTCTTTAGGCGCGTTGGGCATTTTTGAGATGAGAAAAAACAATTGAACTCGCGACACCGTCACCGACACCTCATTTTTGTAAACGCAATTGTGCTCTTTACTTATCTTACGTTACCGATCAATGTTCTATGCAAATATTTTTACTTTAAAGGTTATGGAAGGATTTTTTTTAAAACATTTTTTTTTTTAAATATTGACTTTCTAAAGTGCCTTCTATGTGCCTATTTGAAACAAATTATTTGACTTTCTTTCACTAAGTTATAGCAAAATATTTTAATTATTCGGCAGATAGGTTTTCCTTAAGCGTCGTTTTATGAATAAATTTTAACGTGTTTCTAAGGACCAAAAGAATATTTTCAAACGTTTCGATTAAATTAGTTTTTGAAAAAAAATAACAATCACGCGTTATTCCTTCATTTTCTCTTTTAATAAAATTAAAAGCATTGAATAGTTACTTGCAATTTATTTGCAGCATACCCAATAGCAAGCTTCGTCACAAGTAACGTTGAAATACCCATTGCCATGTACAACACAAGACCAATAATATAACAAAATGTATTTATAATACATTTACCCTAACTTTAGGAGAACAAATAGGAGTAAATGGGAGCAAACCGGTGAGCTGTGAAATAATAACGAGCATTGACGTGTGAAGACACATGTCATTCACTTTCCCGACATGTGAGGTGAGGAGGAAAAGGAATATCAATTATAAGAATTATTATGTGTGTAAGACCGGCTTTTCTTTTTCTTTGTTTCGCATTCATTGCAATAACAACGTAAAGAACTAGGCAATAGGGTTCAAGAAAAGGAAAACATTAATGTACATTTTGAATATCAACATTCTAATGACTGTAATTTACCATTCCTACTGATACAGTTTATTACTTCCAGGCGAGTTTGAGTTTCGGCGGCGGTTATCTCTCGCGTCTGGCCCTGATTCGGGCCATGGTTTGGAGCGAGAAGAAATGGGAGGCCGTCACCTCCTTCTGCGAAGCAGTAATGCTCGCGAAGGAGAAGGCGGAACGCGTGAGAGGGAGGCAAAATTCACGCCCTCACGCCCCTAATCGCCGCAGGAGGAGACGCCCTGGACGTTGGGAATCACGAGCCGATTTCCGGCCACCGTAGGCGCGGGCTTGCGGACGGTGAGCAATGGGTAGCTCGCCGTCCGATAAGGACCAAGCCCGGGTCGACGGCGCGTTGCGTTCCACCTGCGCCTCAAAGAGATGTCAGCAGAATTGACGTGCCCCACGGTAACATAGCAACTGAAGGAACACGGGTGGGTTTTAGTCAGTAAGAGTCTGAGTCCTGCTCGGGAGAAGTTATTTGATAATTTCCCACTCAAAAAAAAAATGTTTGATGTTTCGTTGACTTTGAATTGAGTGATGTGATTAATAATCGTAATTTTAAATTATTTGCACTGTATTCAAAGATTGCTTGAAATGAAGAGGTTTATTTTTATTTTTATTTATTTTATTTTATTACTGGTACAGTAAAGAAAAACATGAAAAAGCGAGATGTTCAAAACTTGTTCTTCTACATAGTCTGAAATTTTGTAGAAAATAAACCAAAATATATCTTTGGAATCAGGTCCAAACTACAAATTAGTTTAGATTTTCTTGGGTTCATTTAATATTGAGGCCTACTTTGTGACTAATGCCGCTTTCAGAAGAGGAAAATATTTTGCTCTTTTTAAAAGCTGTCCCAATCAAATTATCAGTGAAATAAATTCAGTTAATCTTCTATCATCTTTTTGCTTTTTTCTTTTTGCGTCTGAAGTTGGATTACTTACAGAATAGTGTAATCATATTATGGAACTAACATAAACGCTACCAGAAACCAAGGAAAATGATAAAGGAAAAGTTTTTGATAAACAAGAAACTCCACGGTTACTTTTTTAAAATAATTGGCTTTTACAATACTTTCAAATAACAGTGTTACTTACTAGGTATGGGAGGACAGTGTATGTCTTTCAATAAGTACCAGGTACTTAACAAAATAGAAAATGGTCAACAGGTCTACAATCCACTAAGCCTACAGCGTTCTCACATTCACAAAATAGAAAAAAATCTATACAAAAAATAAATAAATTAATAAAAGTAAAAACCTATTTTAATAAAACGCAATTACATGATTGCTATTACAACTGTTATAAATCTGAATAATGATCATGTCCACAAAAGTCACTAATTAAGAATTGAAATTAAATCGTTGGTATATAATATCAAAAAACAGAACAACTACAATTTAAAAACATTTCGGAACAAAAACATTGTAGGAACTTCCGAATCATACCACAGTTCACTCAACACAGGATATCAGACTCCTAAATCCGGGCAAAAAGAAAAAAAAAGACGGTTAAAAGCTTAGCAAGTTTACCGAGCGAGAATCCGGCGAGAGAGCAGACTTTCGAGTGTCCGATCGTCCGGAGGGTAGAGTCCGGGTGTCTGGCTGTTAGGGTGTCCGCACGGGCCGCTGTCCGGCCGCGGACCGCAGTTAGGAAAACTTCTGCTGAATTTAAGGTGTAAAGGTGAAAGTGCCGGTTTTGCGCTGCAGGTGACGTCTAAAATTCACTTTATAATTCTTTTCGTATGTTTTTATTTATAAGTACCTAGATAACATAACATAGCACTTATTTTTATCAAAGAAAATGTACTCACTGTGCAAAAATAGACACTATAATATATTCCGATTTTGTTTTGCATTATTTGCAATGCTTTTTCTACCAGCTTTATCTGCATCGTAGCTTTAAACATTTTCAGGATTTTGTTCAATAGTTTCGACATTTACTACATTACTCTTATTTTTTGCTGACAAATTATTTCTCAAACTATCTAGATTTTATGTTAAACTAGCTTTTGTGCGCGTCTTTACCCGCTATGATGTCGGAAATTATCCCACAGAAACGAACTACCGGGATAAAAGTATCCCATATCCTAACCCAGGTCTACCCATGTAAAAATACAATAGACGTGGATATATTTAGTAACCTGTTCCGCTTAGCTATTTCTAAAGAGCTCTAAAAACCCTGAAAGAAATCGACACATGTTTCACCTCTCAACGAGGCATCCTCAGGATGACGATTGACTTATCGCGAACACGGCGTGTTTTTTATGGCTCTTTAGAAATAGCTAAGCGGAACAGGTTACTAAATATATTCACGTCTATTGTATTTTATAATGGAAGCTTCTGCCCGCGACTTCGTCCGCGTGGAATAGTTATTTTGGGCTAACGCTAACTTCGACTTTGACTTCGTTTACGTAGAAGGCGAAATTTAAAAAAAAAAAACTTACTGACGCCAGCACTTCAAGCTACTACAATCTGTCAAATTTATTTAATAGATTTTCAACTTTATCACTGAAGCATAAGGTTCAAAGTTGATTGGGAAAATTTGACAGTTTCAGGTAGCTTGATGTGCTGGCGTCTGTACGTTAAGGAGCTATTTTAGGTACCTACATCTTGCTTTTATCAGTAAGAGTGGAACTTTAAAACGTTAGGTAAAAGTACTGGGTCTTACAATCTTATATCACGATTCACGCCCTTCCACCACATGACTGCCTTGCACATCATAAATGCGCGCGCAGTACTTGATCATTATTTTGCTGCGATGTTATTTTAAAACTGCGATATCTCCTAAGATATTCATTGAAATCGAATGATGTGAAGGGCAATTTTGTTTTAAATTAAATACTTGTGATGAATAACGTATTTATTTGGATAAGGATTAATATCATGTTTATAAAAACACCTTCGCAAATAATGCATTATTTTAGAACAAATTTGGTTAGCATAAAAAAGGTTATTGAGAGCCAACCTTAAAAGATAGACATGTGCTGTCGCGGACTTTTTTTTAGAACTTTTAAAGGGAAACAATTCTGTCATACATGATTTTTGCGAAACTTTAACCGTTTACGCAGCGCACGCAGAGGAAGCTCTCAAAAGAAAAGAAAAAAACCCCGATTTTGAAACATTCTTCATTGGTGCTCCGCTCCTATTCGCTTTAGCGTGATGATATATAGCCTATAGCCTTCCTCGATAAATGGGCTATCTAACCGTGAAAGAATTTTTCAAATCGGATCAGTAGTTCCTGAGATTAGCGCGTTCAAGCAAACAAACAAACAAACAAACTCTTCAGCTTTATATATTAGTATAGAAGTATAGATTTCCGCAAGGTCACGCCTGAATCAATTAACTGTCTACCCATGTGCCAAATTTCATCCGAATCCGTTCTGTCGTTGAAACGTGAAAGCGTAACACACAAACAAACTCACTTTCGCATTTATAATATTAGTAAGGATTCCAACCCCCAACAAGAGCAGCTCGACTCCAATCCTATCTCTCAAAGTCAGGGCACCACTTAGGTAAACCCTATTACTGGTATTAGTTCCCAAAATCGCTCTTGAAACCTTCTTGGGTTAATAAACCAATACAATCAGTTATGTTTCCTTTACCGACTGGAAATTTTGGTTTTAGGGTTTCCTTTCTATCAAAGCAAACCTTTTACTTGATTTATACTTTCTAATATGATACACCATTTCAGTACTAATATTTCTGTATTTAACATCTTGCGCACTACATACTTGGTACACTTTTAGAATTATTTAACAAACTAATTTTAATTAGGTATTTAATATAATAACGTCATAGACTTTAGACTTCTTGAAGACACCTTCTGGTTACGAGGCTCATAGCGAACTGAACTAGAAGTTAAGCGACGCTCCGAACATCATGTTTCCAATTCTGTTTCGTTAAAAATCCAGTACTTTTACGGAACTGTCAAATGAGATACTTTTAAACTTCATAATTACACTGATACAAAATCATTTGAGGCAAATCACATACTTTTAATTTTATATTTAGTATTTAATCAGTAAATATTATTAATATTTGGAAATCATGACACTTCTATTCGATCATCCAGATTCTTCAATATCTAAAAAAGTTGTAAGGAAAAATATAGCTCATCTTTATGGGTCTAGAAATATCGAAATCTACTTCTACACTTATAATAAAAAGAGAAAATATTTGTATTTTTGTTTGTAATAAATAAACTCAAAAACTACTGTACCAATTTTAAAAATTCATTCACCAGTAGAATGCTATATTATCACTGAGTAACATAGGCTCGAAACCGAAAATTCGAACACATGTGACATCTACCAACCCGCACTGGGCCCGCGTGGTGGATTACGGCCCACTTCCTCTCACAGAGAGGAGGCCTGTGTCCCAGCAGTGGGAACATTATAGGATGATGATGATGATGAACATAAGCTATAATTTATAAAGATATCACACGACAAAGCCGCTGGCCGAAGCTAGTGTAGTAATAAAATTAAAGTGTGATTACAATGTTTTGTAGGTGGAAAGGATTCGATTTAAAATTAACATCCAGAAGAATTTTCCATATTTGGACCATTTGTGGTCGTCACTTTTCATATAGAATATTTTATTAGCCCACAATATATGCCCAACGTCGTTGCGGCAAAGGCAGTGAAATGATTTTCTTTTAAAACATATAAACCCAAACTGTAGGACAACAAACGCGTGAAAAGTTCTTTGTTTTGGGAACCTATTGTTTCGTGTGTCCACAAATGTTTTGAATCGTCGGCGTCAGGTCAAGTCGTCCAAAGTGAAATAAAGTAGGTAATTTTACGTACTGTAGCAAAACAAAGGGTTTATATTTTTTTATAATTCTGGATTATAAAGAGGATATTATAATATTTTTTTTATTATTTTTTTCTAATATTTAAAAATATATCATCATCGTCAGCCTATAATGTTCCCACTGCTGGGACACAGGCCTTCTCTGTGAGAAGGAGTGGGCCGTAATCCACCACGCGGGCCTAGTGCGGGTTGGTAGATGTCACATGTCTTCGAATTTTCGGTTCTAGGACATGCCGGTTTCCTCACGATGTTTTCCTTCACTGTTTTGAGAGCGTTTTAAAAATATCATTTATATGTAAATAATGAAATAAAGAAAATAATAATAATAAACCCGCAGGGCAGCATGTGGCGAGCTGATGGGCAGTAGCGACCCCACGGACCCTATCTCCCGGGAGAAGTCTTGTTCCTCACCTCTGGTTTGCCTTCATTGGCCGGCTGGAGTGAACACTGACGAGGAACAGAGATCCCATCTCATTCTTGCCTTAATTGGCCGGCTTGAGTGGAGATTCGCAAGAGCAAACGTGCTTGGAGGAAGGAAGTATTCCAGTAAGTGCTCGTAGGGATCTTGACCATCTTCCGGGCTTTGGGATTGTTCTGAAAGCCGTGGAATACCTCTCCACTCCTCAAGCACCTCAGGACATGTTGCCCCCTTGCCGCTACGACACTTTGTGCTAGCGACCGTTTTCGGGGGCCCATTATTGAGTGTGCAAGTCACCCCCTGCCATTTTATCCGTGTGCATTTAAAACATTGATCAGGCAGGGGCCATAGTCTTTCCATAGTTCCAGTTAACCAATCCATTATAGCCACCCAAATCCATAGCCCAATATGTTTTGTTTCCATGTTCTGCAATAGTCCTACACCAACCGGGGGTTGTCCTTGGGTGCACTTGTATGGTGCATACAGGGATAATCGTCGGTTGGTGCCTCAACACTTATTAATGTCTAAGGGGCCTCTGCGAGTTGGCTTCGGCCCCTCGTACGCCTTCCAAAGGACCGGGATCCATGGTCCCGAGATTTGTTAAAATATATAAAAATAATATATTCTTTATTTCGGACTACACATACAAGTGCACACAATCCATATAGTTAGTAACAATGACTTAAAAACTATGTTAGTAAACTTTTACAAACTAAAACAACTAAAACTGACGTGGCCCAACACGCGTTGGCACGTGCCTCCGTACCCAGTGCCTTATAAAGGGAATGTCCATTTTGTTTAATAATGTTAGAACCTCTCAAAGTCGGTAAGAGGAGTGATTGTTCACCTCGACATTACCAAAAAAATCTGCTTTCCTTTAAAAATATTATACCATATTTTTTTATTGCTCATTGTTGAGAGACGCCAGACAACTGACGTGATCAAAAACGAATCCTTTGTCATTCAACCTTCCCCAAATCTAATTTGAAATAATTCAAAAGATTAAGAATAAAACATGATTGACCGTTCTTGCGTGCAATGAAGTCTAATTGGCAGAGAAAACACTGCAGTACGAACTATGACAAGCGTTTTATTTGTTGAAGGGCTCGCGGCTAAAGGATAACAGCCACTCGGGTCAACATAGGGTAAGCTACGCTTGCCGCGGCCAATTCGTTGATGGGTTACCATCCATTACATATCGAGACCCCTTTCGTGCATCGGAAAACACGTTAAGCCGTTGGTCCCGGCTATCATTTGTAGATCTTTCTTTGACTGTCGTTACGGGTAGTCAAAAGTTCGAAAGTCAGACCTGACTCTGGTCTTACCAAGCAGTATTCAACTGGGTTGTAGAGGTCAGATAGGCAGTCGCGGCTGTAGCTCGTAGCTTTAGATACGCATGTTCCAAAAAGACAATCTTCCTTCAAAAACCTCAAAATATTTGGAAAATCCAAAAGGACACGTCTCATAACGCTCATTCAAAAACAGAAAAATATTTTTTATCACATCTGTTCAAAAAGAGCTAGTTTATACTACTACTACGACTAAAATAGCTTTTTAATCCCTAGGGATTAAAAGTGATTTGAATTTAGAATGTGTATATTGTTAGTAAAAGTTCCAATCACCAAAGAGATCAAACACGAACATTGTATGAACAAGTAACAGGCTGGCAAGAGAGAGAGAGAAAAACTGAATTTGGTAAAAATGAAAATCCAAGATGACGGCTGCGGAAATTTTAAAATTTTTCATCATGGGTGTTGTTTCATATTTTTCGAAGGTGCTAAAACCGATAGTGAGGTAAAAATGTAAATCCAAGATAGCGGCTGCGGAAATTTTCAAATGTTTCGTCATGGTTGTCGTTTTTATAGTTTTCGAGGGTGTTAAAGCCAATAGTGAGGTCAAAATGTAAATCCAAGATGGCAGCTGCGAAAATTTTCAAATTTTTCTTCGTGGGTATCATTTTCATAGTTTTCGAAGGTGCTAAAGTCGATAGTGAGGTCAAAATGTAAATCCACGATAGCGGCTGCGTAAATTTTGTTTTTTAAATTATACGTGAGAAGGAACTTCGTTCCTGATGGGGCTCGGATCACAAACGTTTTATTTTCTCATAGAGGGTGATAAAAAATAGAGCGTTCACCTCGGGAGTAAAACTATTTTAAGCTCGAGTACCGTACTTTGAATCCCTCGCTGCGCTCAGGATTCAAAGGAACACTCTCGCCTTAAAATAGTTGCCTGTCGCCTTTGACAAATAAACGACTTTTCATGAAGTATGTTTTGACTGCTTTTTTACCCATCAATATGGGTAAAATTTCTCACCCCGCAATCTCTACGTACCATCAAATACTATTTAGGTTTGCTTTGTTGGTTGTTAGGCAACGGAAGAGGGTCGAAGTTTCAAATATATAGATATTATTTTAGTTAGTTTTTTATTAATTATAATAACTACTTTGAATAAAAGAGCCATTTTCAATAGAGTTCCTCCAACGACTGAAACCAATCTATTTAGAATTTTCTCGCAATCTACAATGTTTTCAGGTTTCATACATTGATTGACGAGATTTTTTTAAAACAATTTTGATGTGTTTTTCATTTCTGCTGCATTAAATAAATTTTTGAAAAATACAGTATTAATCTCCATTAAATTATCCATGCAATGGTATATAAATTAAGTAGGTTATATGAACTAGCAGGAGTGTAACAACAAAAACAGTTGCAAAAAGAAGGCAAAACAAATTTTTCGATCGCAGAGCACTCTCTAATGCTTCGTATTATGAGTCGTGCCATTTAATTGTAAACGGCCTTCAAAATATTTGAGAACTAGGCTCGTAAGTCATCATAGCGTTGGAACGCGGCGACAGTGCCATCTGTGCCAGATGTGGCAGATAGCAAGTTCGCAAGTTCTGATTTATTGCCACATCTAGGCAGATGCGCTACTATTGATTAGTGTAGGCTGTGAGGAATTGGGGGTAAATTAGAACAGAGTGAAACTTTGATATTAGTCAAGTTGTAGGTATTAAAAAAATAACGGTGGAGTTTCTTGCCCATTCTTCTCCATAGTTACGAAACTACCTTTTGGAAGGGCCGACTAGAATCATTTTTTTTTAAATGTAGAATGGTCCTGCTCTTGACCTCGATATCGCCTGATGGCGATGGATGAGGTCTATTATGAAAAAAGCCCAGAGGATTATGACGTTCAAAAATGCCTTGTATGTGCCTATTTGAAATAAATTATTTGATTTTGGTTTTATGAGTGTGAGATTATTTATTAACACATATGAGGTACCTTGACAGTCCCCCTTTATTTTTATTTTTTGGGTGGGAAGTTATCAAATATCTTCTCCCGCTCTGGGCGGACTCCTACTGACTAAAATCCACTCACGTTCCTTCAGTTGCCTGTATGTTGCCGGGGGCCACGGTATCCCTTTTGGACTTCTTCGCAACCCCGGCAAGCATCGGCCCTAGCGGACCCCGTCAGTTCTGCTGACATCTCTTTGAGGCGCGCGTGGAACACAACGCGCCGTCGATCCGGGCCACGTCCTAATCGAACGGCGAGCTAGTGGTGGTGGATCTCGAGTTCGACCCAAGGCATGCACCTCTGGCTTTTCGGATTCATGTGCGTATTGTATAGGTATTTATCACTTGCTTCAAAAACGGTGAAGAAAAACATCATGAGAAAACCTGCCTTAGAGATATTTCTCGACGGCATGTGAAGTCAAGTCAGATGCCCATGGGTGGCTTAAAAACTCTTTACACTAGGTTAGTCACTAATCACACAAAAAATAAAAAATTAAGATCGTGAGGAAACCGGCATGTCCTAGAACAAAAAAATCGAAGACATGTGACATCTACCAACCCACACTGGGCTCACGTGGTTGGTTAAAGCCCACTCCCTCTTGAAGAGAGGAGGCCTGTGTCCCAGCAGTGGAAATATTATAGGCTGATTATGAACCAAAAACTGAATTGATAAATTACACAGCCTAAACTTGTATATATCACCGAATTATAAACTTCGTTAGTTTATAATCGATCGGTATTATTTCCGTTAGATTATAAACTGTCGAAAAATTTTGAACTGCGACAAATCATTTACAATTTAACGCATTATTTTTCGATAGTTTATAATTCTATGCATGGGAAACCGACAAATTGTGATCTGGTATAAAACTTTCTTGCGTCGTAACGCACCTTGCGTTAATACTAAATAGCCTGCCTAGCTGCGAGCAAATTAGAAGTTGCGCTCTCGCCGGTCGCTGCGGCGGCACAGCTCGCTTGGCTCGCTCTGCTCGCGCGGTTGGTTACAGTTCTAACCTAACCTAACCCATTTCACCCAGTTCACAATTTTTCGACAGATTATGATCTAACGGAAATAATACCGTTAGATTATAAACTAACTGTGCTCACAATCTTACGGTGACATATATTATGTACTTGTCAAATTACGTAGTCACACAGCTTGAACTCGTATGCACATATTTACAACTACACATCGACAAACTTCCTCCTTCCCCTCATTTATCTCCTCCTTTACGTATATAAATGATTCGGGTGCCACTTGACATATGAATTCGGGTCCGGTCTGCTTGACCCGTCGGTATGCGGACCCTATCTGATTTACATGTCAACGCGAAGTCTTCCGGGTATCAAGCTTGATAGATAAGACGTATATACCTATGTTTCTATGTAACTAACGGATAAAGTAATAACAGCCGCACGGGTTGAACCATCAGGTTAAGCTACGCTTGCCGGGGTTGGTCTGTGGATGGGTGACCACCTTTACATACCGAGACTCCTCCGTGCCTCGGAAAGCACTTTTAGCCATTAGTCCCGGCTGTCATTCGTCAGAAGCCGAAAAGTCTGACAACCAATCTTACCAAGGGTAATCGTGTTACCCAGTTACTGAATTGTGGAGGTCAGATAGGCAGTCGCTGTCTAGTTTGGAGCTCTCTGGTAAATAATATTTTGTAACATAGCTGTATGTATTATTTTAAGCTTCCTTAGCCCTCCTTAGCTTGTAATATGTTAACCTGTAAACCTGTTTACTGTACGACCTGGAAAATAAACTATTTTCTAGTTTATCTATTTTCATAATACCTTATCTGTTAAGTACAACACTTATATAAGTTTTATCTATCAGTCTCAATGTGCTACAAAACCGGTTCTGTAATCATTAATAATGTGATACTAAATTAACTTAATCATAACGTTATTGTCAATAGTAAGTAATTCTCAATCGAGCTTTATTAAATATCGCTTATAAATAAAAATCACGTATTTCGGACTCGTTACACCGACAACAAAGCATCCGGGTACCAGGATTACATAAAAACAAGCAGCTTGCATGTAGGTAATTGTTCGCTGGTATCGATACAGCATCGACGCGGCACCAACAAACAATAGGGCTTTGTAAATTGGAAACACAAAACGTGACACCACACTACGTGTTTTGATTGGGATTTTATATTACACGAATAAAAACTGTTTCAATAAAAATGCTTTGGAATAAAATGGATGTCCAAATTAATGTCTATGTTGTGGTCCAATTGTAGAAATAGCCATATCGTGATCTGCCTGGCCATCTATGTTCTATGTTATGGGGTTTTGGTTTCCGCACTTAGTCCGTGAGGTGGACCATTGTACGTGGGCCATGGCGGCCGTTTGGTGGTTATTCCAACCAGCCCACCTCCCTCCAGAAGTGAATTAAAACTCCTGGTCTATTCAGAACATCTGTAAAAGATTTGGGTGACCCGAGGGTTTCTGTTCTAATCTGGGTGATGCCTGTGCATTCAAAGAGCACATGCCCGAGGGTATCCTCAGCCTCTAAGCACGCCCTGCACAGAGGACTGTCCGTTATACCTATTGTGTGGAAGCGTTTGTTTAGCGAGCAGTGTCCCGTGATGGTCTCGGTTACCAGGCGCAGGTCGTTCCTATCCAGGCGTAATAAACGCCTGGTTAGCTTGTTATCCAAAGATGGCATGGCTTTCTTGGACTGCCTGCAGCCCGGTGTTGAGGTCCACCAATACTCCGCTTGTGTGTGGGTCTGCCTGGTCATTTCACGATAAGTACTCTGCTATTTTGTGATTTGACCATCTAACATCTGCCATATCGTTCAACGCTCAGCGTTCGACTAATTGCCCAGCGATGCTTAGGCGTGATATAACCGGCCAAATCATGAAATAGTGGCGGCGTATCGTGAAATGGCCGGGTAGACCACGATATGGCCATTTCTACTATCGGACAACGATATCTATATTTTCCTACATTGGGCGAATGTGTTCCACGCGCGCCTCAAAGAGATGTCAGCAGAATTAACGGGGTCCACTAGGGCCGATGCCTGCCAGGGTTGTGAAGAAGTCCAAAAGGGATATCGTGGCCCCCGGCAACACGGCAACTGAAGGAACACGGGTAGGGTTTTACTCAACAAGAGTCTGACACGCGCTCCCGCTCCACGCAGAGCGGGAGAAGTTATTTGATAACTTCACACCGAAAAAAAAAAAGAGGGTCCTATTCCAGAGGACAATAAACCTAGACAGTTGTTGTGGGTATCTATGACCAAAGAATAACTACAAAATTTTACCTCTTCACTTTCAAAAAGATAGAATAAAACAAACTTTCTTTCCAAATTTTAGAGCACTGAAAAAGTAAAATACTAAACATGAACAAAAGTTTCAGTGAAAAATTATATACAAAATATGCTTAAACATTTTAGACATGGCTTAGTTCTCAAGTTTACCGAATAATGAGAAGTGAATCAACGGACCTGAAAAATATTTCCACTGAATAAATACCTAAAGCCAGGTAGTTTCTGAAAAGTCTATTAAATTGTTAGTGGAATATCATAGTATTACGTTGAGAGTTTTTCCAAGTATCCTTTGGTTAAAGCTTCTGAAAAAATTAGAAAAATAAATATTTTGGCATAACAACAGCCGTGAAATATCAAGCAAACAGTAATATAAAAATCCCATCAAAATTATAACATGTAAAAAAATGCAAGTATCGCAACGCAGTTCTTCTACCGTAAAAAGATGTGAGATCTAATATAAAACCAAGTCTGTTAATTTATTCAGTACCTATCTATTTGTCACCTTTGTGTTTATTTTGCTCGACTTGGCAGTAGCACTGCCATGGCCCCCGATAAGAAAAAACTACGATAAAAGGCAACTGTACTTGTTAACCCCCCCCACCCGGTTCTTGTTTTATCTGGAGTGAAAAACAGAAAAAACAATGCAAAAATACTCTTCATTATAATTTTTTTGTTTACAAAAGGTTAAATATCAATCTAAAAACGTCCACTATTAAAAATAAATCCGATTAAATCTCTTTAAACCACTTTCCTAAATGTTAAGAAGGGGTGAAGATAACAGTCACCGAAAAACCGCAATTTTCTTAACTTAATATATTTAAATTCTGTCTTCTAGAATTAAAGTTTCAACAAGAAACCTAAATACTAGACTAATTTAGAAACATAACACCACCCGCCATCTTGCTAGAAACGTGCTTGTCTTTGAGTTCGACATCGGAAACAATCTCAATAAACACAAACAAGTATATTGCAGCTCCTCTGTTCATATTTATAAAGAGGAACAGATGCGTTGCGAAAATGTCTGAACACAATTGATATTTGATGTAGATTCAAGCAGTGCATTGTGATCTGTGCTGTGATTGGTGGAGAGAGAAATGTCAGGTGCGTATGTAGTCACTACTTGCACATTGGAATGGTGCACGTACTCATGTATGTGTAATATTCGGTTAGAGAGTTAAGTAAAATTTAAGTTATTGGCTGCTAGTATGTGTATAAGTATTTTAGGGATCCTTACATCAAATGACTAAAACTGAGACAATTTAAATCGAACAAAAAGGTCACCTCATATTGCACGAGCACGACATATTGTATGCATCAGTCAGTGAAGATTTGCTGCCAAAGATACTATTCTTAAAAACTAATTTTAAAAAATTAGCTTAAACAACGATTAATTCTACTTTAATTTGGTTTTCTTTTTATTCTATAACTAGCTTCTGCCGCGACTTCGTCCGCGTGAAAGGAGACGTTTCATTTTTGTATGGGACTCCGGCCATAACATGTAAACTTTAGAAAACCTGGGAAACGAACCCCTACATACAATTAAGAATGTTTTTTTCCATAATATCTAGTACTTTTTGGGCACAAAGTAAAAACCGAAAATGTTTGACGTTTGTCAGGAGAAATACGATCATCGACAGCTAGCCATTTTCGTCCAGAAATACCTACAAATCTACAATCCACAAAAGCAGTTTTTTTTTAAATGATGAATCACACTTTCTAATTAATCAAAAAAGTTGTATCAGATAGCTATCTTATTATAGTACATAAATACATGCCTTTCATATTTATTTAAATAACGTCTACGTGATATTATTATGTTAAAATGTAACATGATTTCTGGACGAAAGCAGTATGCAAGTAAGACGAACGCCATGATGAATAGAATATGGCAATAATTTGTTAAACTATTATTTTTTGTGCCGAAGTAATCAGGGGAATAAACAGGAAAGAATATTTTTCCTCAATTCGTGGAATTTTTTCCTTTTTTTTCATTAACGTACACTTTATGGCCGAAAATGAAACATCTCCTTTCTTGTACCCCCCGACCCACCGCGTCGCAATGCATTGCCCGCCCACGCAATTAGTTCGTTTTTGCTCAGAGTTCTTTTTGACTTTTTTTTTCTTTTTGCTTGGGTCCTAAGGATCGTAGCGTGATGATAAACCTTTCTTAAAAATTAGGCTCTCAAATGCAAAAAGAATTTTTCAAATCCGACTGGTAGTTCTCGAGATAAGCGCGTTCAAACAAACAAACAAACTCTTCAGCTTTATTATTAGAAGATTAATTTCCAGTCTGACCAAGATTATGTCTGGACTTTAAAAGAAACTATGATAATCTGAGTTTAGTTTGGCCTTTCTTCTCAGAGTAGTCAGATAGGAAACACTGACCTCACCTAGTTTTTAAAGTTTTTGTACAAACTTACAGAAATATAATCATCTATAATTTTACTCTAATACGATCCACCAGTGTTCTTAACTTCTAAAAGAAGGGAACCTTTTAATCCGTATAAATAATATATCGGTAATCCGAAGTATTCCGGAGTTAGCTAGAACTCTCAAAGAGTCGCCGGCTCTAATTAATTGGGACTATTTATACATTCGATGTCGTGCGACTTCGTGCGAACTTCCTATCGATGTTCGAGATCGATTTGGCGGACTTTTATCAATTTTCGAGTTGTCTATGTATTTAAAAGGATGGGTCCATCGGTTTGTGGTTAGGTTAAGGGTACAGATATGTAATATACACATGTTTTGTAACTACTAAAGCTTTTTCTTGAAATAAAAGATTAATTAACCCTTTGTCCCCGCACCATAACCTTTTGGCCCCATTGGCCATCCGTTCTGCGAGCAATGTGCCCTATCCATTGCCACTTAAGTTTGGCAATTCTTCGGGCTATGTCGGTTACGTTGGTCCTCCTGCGGATCTCTTTATTTCTGATTCGATCACGTAGGGAAACTCCAAGCATAGCCCTCTCCATTTCCCTTTGGGTGACTTTTAACTTTCTGATAAGGCCCATTGTGAGCGACTACGTTTCAGTACCATAGGTCATCACTGGCAACACGCACTGGTCAAAGACTTTCGTCTTGAGACACTGTGGTATGTGGAACGAAAAGATATTACGTAGCCGAGTCGGATTCGACGATTGACCTCTTTCTCGAAGTTGGACCTATGTACCTAGCGGGACAGTTTGTCCTAGGTAAACATACTCGTCCACAACTTCGAGCGTAGCGTCTCCGATCTTCATAAGAGCACATGGCGCATGGGCATTTGACACCCACTCTCATTATTAGTTTACTTAGTTTGAATTTCCGCGCTTTATTTGAGAAAAGTACTATAAAGTAAAGTACTATACCTTCACCCAAATAATAAGATTTTAGCAATTTATAATTCTTCTCATTTACCAAGACAACAGAAGCTTAAGATAGGTACTTATTTAAGTAATGGGAGATAGACTTTACATTTAAGCTCAGTTGCGCAGTTTTAAATTAAATATAAAAGATTACAGTAATTAATTACCTACATAATATTTTTGAAGTGAAAACTTCTTTAGGCGCGTTGGGCATTTTTGAGATGGGACTAAACCATTGATTTCGCGACACCATGACGACACCTGATTTTTTTAAACGCGATTGTGTTCTTTATTTATGGATCAATGTTCTATGCAAGTATTTATGCTTTAAAGGTTTTGTAAACGTGATTATGCTCTTTATTTATATTACGTTACGGATCAATGTTCTATGCAAGTATTTTTACTTTAAAGGTTTCGGAAGTAGTCTCTGTCACTTGTCCTTAAGGGTTCATTAGAAAACCAGCGTCAGACAGCATCTGTCTGGCATTAATGCTGAAATGAACCTTTTTGGCGCAGCCGTGAGGCACACACTATTGTTTTAAAAATATTTTTTATTTTATTTTCACTGTTATTTGTGTTTTGTGTTTCACGAACTGTGTCCAAATAAATGTTTTTCTTTCTTATCTTTCTTTCTTTAAAGTATTATTTTTTGTAATCGCGATTGTGCTCTTTATTTAGATAAGGTTATGGACCAATGTTCTATACAAGTATTTTTCTTCGACCAAGGCGATCTTGTTCAAGTTTTGGTTCAAATTGTTCAAATTCCAGCACTCCCGGAGTGCCAACACTTTTTTTTTCCACTAAACTTGACGTCAAGTAATGCTTTACTCTAAGTTGTTGTGTAGCAACCGAATAAGAACCAACACGCACCCTTATTATTTTGCACAAAAATATTGCCGTATCTTCTTTCTCGGAATATGTTTACCAATAGTTGTTTATTGACTGTATTTAAATTGACAGAGTACTTTTGTAGGTACATTTTTTACGTTCCTATGATACCTACTAAGTAAATTGGTCTGAAATCGCCAAACCGTCTTGAGCAAGCGTGGTGATCAATGCTCGTGCCTTCTCTATATGAGAAGAGCCTTTGCCCAACAGTGGGACAATAATGGGCTGGTATTTATGTCAATTGTATATTTTAATTTATTGTAATTTAATGAACTTTGTCTATTTTAATTTATTGTAATTTAATGAACTTTGTCTATTTTAATTTATTGTAATTTAATTAATGAATTATTATTACTATATGTTATAAATTGGTTTACAAAAGACATTTCAGATTTAAGGTACCTACCATTCCATAGCCAACCGCAGACAGCAGCAGCAGACAACGTATCGCTGCGACACGACTGATTTCCCGTGCAAAGCCGGAGCGGGTGGCTAGTGAAAAATAAAACGGAGTTTTAAAAGATCCCTTTGAATATGTATAAAACCAATGTTTACTTTGAACGAATACTGCGATTATAAAATATGCACAAATTTTCATCTCAGCATGTAAAATCAAAGCTTTTACGAATCAAATACAGTTTGACTGTTTTATGTTTCATAACGACAAATGTTAATATTCTAAAAACAAATAACTAAAGGTGCCATTCAGTTTCATAGAAATACCTACATAGAAACCAGTCGTGCCGCGGCGACACGTCGCCTGCTGCAGCCGCCTGCCGTCGGCTACGGAATTGTACCTTTAAGGGATAGCAACAAACCTGCGATGCCTCCCTAATATTCCAGAAAACCAAAGGAGGCAGTAATCTCTTGCGATCAGATATTCTTGGCAGTCAATTACTTCTCAACTAATATTGTAAAGAGAAAAGATTTTTTTTTTTGTATGTTTGTTTGTTAAGCTTTCACGCTCAAAACGGCTGAACGAATTTAAATGAAATTTGGCACATAAGTAGACCATGACTTCGGTTAGGACATGGTATACTTTTTATCCCGGTATTCCCACGGGATCGAGACTTATGCGGGTGAAACCGCGGGGAGCAGCTAGTCTATAATATACAAATAGTGTAAAATAAAGTTGCTTTTTGTGTATCTTTGTGACCGCTTAGTTATTAACTGCACCATGGATTTTGAAGCGGTTTTCACGAAAATTTAGACAAATTATTCTGGAAGATTAATACGATTCGTGAGGGTGTTCTTAAGTATCGTACTGAGAGTATATTTTTAAGTGAAAATTTTCAGAAAATTTCACATTTTTTTTTCAATGGGGTATTTTACCGGGCGCTGTGGCAGCCGTCATTAGCGGGTTACATTACAAGTTATAACTTATGACCCCTGTTGAAAATTTACTAATTTTTAATAAATTTGGGGTAATTTTGGTATTAAAATGTGAATTTTAAATAGCAATAACTTTTTTATTTTCAATAATAAGTTTTTAATTACTTTTTGGTAATTTTATTGTAGTACCAGTGCCCCTTGCGGATCGGACAGGGTTTTTTTTACATACTGTATGTGTTTATGTTATTAAACAGTAACATAACACAGAAATCTCGATGTTTTGTCAAGTCGCTAAAACCCGGGTGAAGCAGGGGCGCATCGCTAAGTAATAACATAAAATATTTTTGCCCTTTTGCGACACCCACTTGAGCTAATATTCACAAATCACAATAATCGTCGTCTTAAATGCCACTGAGCATTATTAACACGTAGGTAGCACCAGAAATAATGTTAACAAGGTATTACTGATTCGTAGATAATATAAAATGATTTATTTATTCATTTAAACTTTTCACACTCAAAAAAGGTACAAAGGCGGACTTAATGCCTTAGGCATTCTCTACCAGTCAACCAAGGGTGGTGAAGAGATTGGATGGCAGGTGCTCTGTTTGAGAGGAACAAAAAAAAAAAAATATTAAAAATATATCATTAGAAATAATATAACAGTACAGTAAATAGGTTATATTACAACTTATAATACACATACATACATCCTTAATATTATAAATGCGAAAGTAAGTTTGTTTGTTACGCCTTCACGCTAAAACGGCTGAACGGATTTGGATGAAATTTGGCACATATATAGATGATGCCCTGGAAAAGAACATAGGATACTTTTTTTTTCCCACGGGATCGAGACTTATGCGGGTGAAACCGCGGGGCGCAGCTAGTATTTTATATAATATACATATATTTATTATATATATATACATATATACAAATTCAAGGGAGAGAGGATGACTAATATTATTAGACTAATTTTCTTCTAGATAATGTCTTGTAACACACAGAACATCCTGTGTGCTGGAGAAAGATATTTACGGCTAATTAACTAACCTTTAAATAGCTGCAGCGCCTTATTAAATTTTTCAGGTAAATATTTTTTACGGTACAGTACCTGAAATCAAAGAAAAAAATTGTTATAAATCATTCAAATACGTATTCAATTCAAGATATTGTTGGTAATTAGCAGCATGTGCTGAGGATAGGAGCCTATCAGGGCTCGCACAGATGTTATTTTTTATTTTTTTCCTTTTGTTTATTCGAAAAAAATTGTTAATTGAATCATTTTTCTAACTTGAACAGACAGCTGTGCTGCTTGGGAGTTTGATGCGCCACTTCTTCTTCCCAGCTAAAGGCTTATTCAAACTAGGCTGAGAATCAGCACTTTTCGAACGTCAAAATTACATAAGACAGTCCCCCAAAAACGCCCAGCCTTCACCACTTCCTGGAGCCTTTAGCTGGGAAGAAGAAGTGGCGCATCAAACTCCCCAGCAGCACAGCTGTCTGTTCAAGTTAGAAAAATGATTCTATACAATAGTATTCAAAATAACTTACATTATGCAACACAAAACATAATTCAAATGATAAATTATAGGCCATATGCCAGCTAGCACACGCCAATATACCAAACAACTTTTATTCTATCAAACCTTTTTCAATTATTATTTATGCCATTCGAATGAATTGCGGCAGGTTCTGCCCATATATATCCTTCGATACCGTAATAACATTAATAATACGTGCGGCTCGTGTCATAGGGGTTTGAGTAGGTTAGTCCTAGCCACTGGCACATCTAAAAAAACGTGTGGCACTCGGGGACTGCCGAGGTAAAGCTATTGCATAGCATTTGTAACCTCCATACTTCCTATTTGTCAACGCTACACTTGGGATGATGACGTGATGACATAAAACAAAAATTACCGTCATTACATAGTAGGCGGAGTGGGGGGTGTTAGGTTTTATTTTCGTTATGTTACGGAATTTCTTGATTCGGTCGCCGCGTTCAAAGCCCGCGATAAAAGCTATGCAATAGCTTAAAAAAAAAGTTAAATTCATAAGCACATACAATGAATATAGAAACAAAATTATCATTCTGCACTTTAGTCATTTTTGTACAAAATAACAAAAACCTGTGTCTAAATTTTACTGTATGTTTATCTATTCAGTAGATTAGATTTGGATGAAGATATAAAGCAATTTTGAACTAAATTCATTTAGAGGACAAATACTATAAGAATTTTG
Source organism: Agrochola lychnidis (assembly GCA_963680765.1). NCBI lineage: Eukaryota > Metazoa > Arthropoda > Insecta > Lepidoptera > Noctuidae > Agrochola > Agrochola lychnidis. Next base: position 5,025,347 of record OY796868.1, on the reverse strand, counting down.
GAGATTGCTATGTTTGTTTCCGTCAAGTAGACAAAAAGTATGTTCTACTTTATTTTTTTAAATTCTTTTTCCATTTTTTGGGGTCTATCGGCGTTTTTCTTGCTTGATTCGGAGATACTCCAGAAGCACTCAGCTCCATTATTAAAGTTTTTCCAAGTGCTCGAGGAGTCAATTTAAATTTTGAAGTTGTCAAAACAAAAGTGACAATCTCCAATGGACTTTTTCTGCAAATGTTGATTATTCTTGCAGCGTCACGTTTTTAACTTCAATGGACATCACTTGTTAAAAGTTGCTCGTTTAATAGTATAGGATGCCATACCACATGCCACAACTCAGTGGCGGAGTAAGATTAAAATTTGATGTGGGCGAGATACATTTTGCGAGGCCCTCTGGTGCCCCAAGATCACGAAAAAAAACATCTGTTAAACAGTTGTCAAATTTTTAGGTAGATATAGGTCGAGTTATAGGATATGCCATTCAAAAATATTGCAGGTAAAAAACACCATTTTACTGTTCAGGGATCCGTTTGCGTAATATTAAGCTTTAACACATTCAAAACCCTCTTGGAGGGCTCACGTTAATACATATCATCATTATTTCGTTTATTCATTTCCATTCTTATTCAATTACATTTTTAAATATTTCTTAAAATATAAAGGATAAAAAAACATTAAAAAATATAAAAAAATAGAGTTCCGCCGGTGTCGGGAGCAGGGTCCAAGCTACCGGTGGTTAGGGCTGCAGAGACAGGAACCTCCTCACAATGCGGGCCGTATCGAGGAGTACTGCCTTCTGAATCAGGCGCTTGATCCAACCGCCTAACGAGAGCCTCGAGAGATGTTGGTCGATGCTTTCGGCCATCAGGCCATTTGCCGTTACGACAATCGGCACAATGATAGCCGAGCTCACATTCCACATGTCAACAACCTCGTGTGCTAAGTCGAGATATTTCATTTGTTTCTCTTTCTCAGCTTTCACGAGGTTCTCGTCATGTGGAATGGTAACATCGAATATCATTGCGCGGCGCACTAATCGATCTATCACTACTATATCAGGCTTATTTGCTATAATAGTCCTGTCAGTAATGATAGACCGATCCCAGTACAACGTGACATGGTCATTTTCGAGAACTGGGTCGGGCACATACTTGTAATACGGTACCTCAGAGTCCACTAGTTTATATTTCAAAGCAAGTTGCTGGTGAATAATCCTAGCCACTTGGTTATGTCTGTGCAGGTACTCGCCGTTAGCTAGACGCGAACAACCGGAGATAATATGTCTGATGGACTCACCCGGACGATGGCATGCCCGACACACGTCCACCGTACCGTCCTTCATAATATATCTCCGGTAATTATTCGTCAAGATAACTTCATCCATAATTGCACAGACAAAACCTTCGGTTTCCCCGAAAAGGTCACCGAAACGTAGCCAGGATACGGAAGCTAAGAAATCTACACCGGGCTCATGAAGAGCCCGATAGAAGCGCCCGTGAAGCGCCTTGCTTTGCCATACCTCCTTGCGGTCATCTGTAGTAAGTACTACAGGTTTGCGCCAGTTCTCTTTAGCCATGGAGAGCGGGGTGAGCCCGTTGTCCACTGCGACCACATCACGGTGCATGCCCACATCGGCTTTAAGAAAGTATTCCCTGAGGCTGCACACCTCGCGGTTGTGGAGGGTCTTCACATTTAAAAAACCTCGACCCCCGCACTTCCGCGGGATGTACAGTCTCATCACCGATGAACGTGGGTGATGCATCCGGTTTGCGGTCAGGAGTGTACGGACCCTCCTGTCCAGGGCGTTGAGTTCGGTCTGAGTCCATTTGAGTATGCCGAAAGAGTACATCAAAACCGGCATGACCCAACCGTTGAAGGCGCGCACCTTGTTTCCGCCTGAAAGAAGACTATTTAATACCTTTTTCAGGCGACCAAAGAAGCGCTCCTTCAACGATTGCTTCATGTCAGCAACGTTGATGCCTAACGCTTCCGACATACCCAAATACATATAGCTTTCGGTTGAGGAGAGGGATCTAAGGTGTATGGAGTCCGAGAGTTGGGTCCCCTCGGATACCATAATCTCCCCTCGCTTTACATGCATGACTGCACATTTGTCCACACCAAATTCCATACTGATGGCGCCACTGAATGTTTCAGTTACCTTCAGTAGCTCCATCAGTCGCAATTTGTTGGGGGCAAAGAGTTTCAAGTCATCCATGTATAGGAGGTGAGATATGACCTGACCTCCTCTCCTCAACCTATAGCCTAGACCTGAATCCTCCAGCAGTGTGCTTAGAGGGTTCAGGGCTAAGCAAAACCAAAGTGGACTTAAACTGTCGCCCTGAAATATTCCGCGTTTAATCCATACAGGCTCGTCATTCTTCTGGATCTGTCGACATCCTGGGTAGCGAAGGACCGTCCTCCATTGCCCCATACACGACATTAGGAAGGTGCGCAGAGTTGCATCTATCTTGTACAGCTCCAGCACCCTCATGAGCCATGTATGTGGCACCGAGTCGTAGGCCTTCTTATAGTCTATCCAGCATGTCGACAGGTCCTTGCGAGATCGACGAACCTGTTGGCTTATGGCCATGTCTATGAGGAGAAGCTCCTTAGTACCGCGGGACCCGTTCCTACATCCATTTTGAGAGGCTGACATGATTGAATTACTGTCAATGTGTGTGTTAATTTTCGTTCTCAAAATGGATGTAAGAAGTTTATAGACTGTCGATAAACATGTGATCGGTCTATAATTCTTGGGTTCCGCGGGACTACCTGACTATAGAGCAGGTGAGTAACGCCTGTTGTTAGAAACTGCGGTAGCGACCCAGTCTCTAGGGATGACTGAAATTGAGATGCCAGGCGAGTGTGCGAACTACTCAGCCATTTTAACCAAAAGTTGTGCAGCCCGTCCGGTCCCGGTAATTTCCAATTCGGTAACGGACGGACTGCTCTGGCTACGTCTAATGGCGTGATTAGTACAGCTTCCATTTCTGGTATGGTTTCACACACTCGCTCGACATCCTGCATCCAGCCAGCCTCAATGTGACAGACGGGCACCGACCAGATGCTTATTATTATTATATTTCTAAATGTCTTTGACATATCTCGGGACCCTGGGGTCCCGGACCTTTGGAAGGCATACGAGGGGCCGAAGCCAACTCGCAGAGGCCCCTTAGACATTTTTGAGTATTGAGGCACCAACCGACGATTATCCCTGTTCGCACTATGCAAGGGCACCCAAGGACAACCCCCGGTTGGTGTGGGACTATTGCAGAATATGGAAACAAAGATATTGGACTATGGCTTTGGGTGGCTTAAGTGGACTGGTTACCTGGAGCTATGGAAGGACTATGGCCCCTGCCTGATCAATGTTTAAATGTACACAGATAAAATGGCAGGGGGTGACTTGCACGCTCAATAATGGGCCCTCGAAAACGGTCGCTAGCACATAGTGTCGTAGCGACAAGGGGGCAACACGTCCTGAGGTGCTTATGAGGAGTGGAGAGGTATTCCACGGCTATCAGGACAATCCCGGAAGTACGGTCAAGATCCCTACCAGCATCTTACTGGAATACTTCCTTCCTCCGAGCACGTTTGCTCTTGCGAATCTCCACTCAAGCCGGCCAATTAAGGCAAGAATGAGGCGGGAGCTCTGTTCCTCGTCAGTGTTCACTCCAGCCGGCCAATAAAGGCAAGCCAGAGGTGAGGAACAAGACTTCTCCCGGGAGATAGGGTCCGTGGGGTCGCTACTGCCCAACAGCTCGCCACATGCTGCCCTGCGGGTTTTTGTATCTCTCTTGGTCTGGCTCCTAATCCCAGACCTGTTCCGGCAAAATAAACTCTACCGGCACAGGCCTAGAGTTCGGAGCGCGCAAGCCCCACCACGACGTCAACGTAGAGATACGACGGTGGGGTTATTATTATTATTATTATATTTTAGGACGAGTAAATTTTTTTCGACGCATTCACGGCTTTTATGTAATGCATAAACCTTCAAGGTAAGAGGCTCCTTGGAGCACGAGGCCGTAGGCGGTGGCCCACGTCATCCACGCCTTACGCTGCCTCTGCCACAACTAGTCCACTGACTAAACACTTATGAGCATCTAAAAGCTCGTTACACATTCTTCAAGTAAACCCCAACTCGCGTCATAAACAGCCTCCCTTCTTGTCCTAAGTGCAAAATTATAGTCATCAAATATCGTTCAAGACATCCAAGAAATCTCTCAGTGACTGGTACTATAGTATCCATGTGATATAATGTATTTTCTTTTCAAACACTGCTTCATGAACCAATGATCTTATTATACGTCCGTAAAGGCAAGTTTACACTTAAGAAAAAACCGGCCAAGTGCGTGTCAGACCACGCACAATGAAGGGTTCCGTAGTTGAGAATGTTACAAATTAGAGAATTATATCCAAGATAAGAATGCTTGGAAATACTAGCTCCATAGGACAATTTAGAGTCTAGACAAAATTAAACTGGTTGCTAATTTAATAGTATAATTAATTATTATAACACTAATAATAATAATAATAAGTCAACAAGACATCTCGTTTACCTAATATTATAAAATATAATAATTCTGAAGCATTTTTACAAGAGTTTCCCCATACATACTACATTGAAACCAGAAAGAAAACCATAAAAATTCAATAAAGAGATCCAATTTCACCAAAATGTAAAAGAACACTATTAAAAACTACCGAATCGGAGGTGACAAGACAGATGTCACCTCCGATAAAACAACATTAAACTGAAAATAAAATGAAGATGGAATGTTGACAAGATCGGCTGCACGCCTAGCACGCCCACCACCTCCGGACTCGCCGCTCAGCTCCGCCTCGTCGCCGCCGGTACCCAGCCCCACTGTGAGCGCTGTGACGACACCGGCCGCGGCAGTTGCGTCGAGCTCGAGCGACGAGTATTTCTCTCCGCCCACGACGCCACCACCTGCTCGTCGGCGGGGAGGACGCCGGCCGCCGGGCGGCTTAGGACCTCGAGGCCCACCGGCCTCTGATAGGGTCCCAGCTCCCGGCGGAAGTGTGCAGCGCATGAGATGGACACGATCCATTAACGAAAACGTCATGCGCTCATACTATGGGGCTACAGAGGGGGGAAATAACCTGACCGCGTACCGTGTTCGGATGCTCTCTCTTTTTCAGGCGCTTGAGCCAGCTGTCAACGTTTCGGCACAACGACTGTCGGATCAGGTGCGGGTCATCCAGCGTAATCATATGTTGGATGACACTGTACTTGATCGCCTGCGAAATGAAATGCGAAGTAGCCATGTCATCGCTCCCCCGTCGCAGAGTGTTATAGCACCAGCACAGGACACTACAAGCCAAGCTGACGAGAGGATTGATGACAGGGCTACAAACGTAAGTACCCAGTGCAATGAGGAATTGAGGAGTGCTTTGGAGGGTGCGATTCAGGAATATCGATTCATGTCGCCCGAACTTAGACCACGCTTACCTCGTTTGCCCATGCATAACAAAAATAGGGCGCTGGTGGCGGTTCTGGATTCGCAGTTGTCAAACTATTTTGATGACTGCGCAGACCTCACTGATACTCACTCAATTCTGTACTGCGCAGCTGTAGCGGCATGTCGTGTAGCTCACGTCAAATTTGCTAATGACTCAAGAGCTACACGACCGAAACCAGCCGTGCCAGCTTGGCAGTGCAGAATTGAGCGCCGTATTGGTGGGGCCAGAGCCCTCATCGGCAAACTAATCTGCTTCAGGGAGGGCAATACTCGCCCTAGAGTGATGCGCTTTGTGAGGCGGGCGTTCTTAGGGACTGATATCTGCCTACAGGAATATATGGCCCGTGTCACAGAGCGCATCGACTTCCTGAAGCAGAAAGTGTATGCATGGGCAAACCGTATCCGTAGGTATAAGCGGCGAGTGGATCGATACACTCAGAATCGCACCTTCCAGAAAGATGAAAGGTGGGTTTATAGGGCTTGGGAGCGACCGAACCAAGGTGTGGCTGACACGCATCTGCCAGATGATGATGCCATGTGCTCTTTCTGGCGCAGCATCTGGTCGGTGCCTGTCAGTCACATCGAAGGTGATTGGACTCGAGAAGTCGAGCGAGCCTGCGATCCAATAGCAGAAATGGGGGCCATTACCATCTGTCCCCAAGATGTGGCTCGTGCAGTCCGTCCGTTGCCTAACTGGAAGTCTCCAGGGCCGGACGGGCTGCACAATTTCTGGATTAAATGGTTTGTAAGATCGCACGCTCGCTTGGCGGCTCAGTACCAGACTGCTTTAGAGTCTGGTTCGCTACCCCAGTTCCTAACGACAGGAGTTACCCACCTGCTCCATAAATCTGGTAGCACCGCGGAACCCAAAAATTATAGGCCGATCACGTGTTTACCGACGGTCTATAAAGTTCTTACATCCATTTTGAGAGCTAAAATTAACAAACATATAGACACCAACTCCATCATGTCTGCCTCTCAAAATGGATGTAGGAATGGGTCCCGCGGTACTAAGGAGCAACTCCTCATTGATATGGCCATTAGCCAACAAGTTCGCCGTTCCCGAAAGGATCTGTCGACATGCTGGATAGACTATAAGAAGGCCTATGACTCGGTGCCACATACATGGCTCATGAGGGTGCTGGAGTTGTATAAAATAGATACAACTCTGCGCACCTTCCTGATGTCGTGTATGGGGCAATGGAGGACGGTCCTTCGCTATCCAGGATGTCGAAATATCCAGAGGAATAGTGAGCCGATAAGGATTGAGCGAGGTATATTCCAGGGAGATAGTTTGAGTCCGCTCTGGTTCTGCTTAGCCCTGAATCCTCTAAGCACACTGCTGGAGAATTCAGGTCTTGGCTATCGGCTGAGGAGAGGTGGTCAGGTTATATCTCACCTCCTCTACATGGATGACCTAAAACTCTTTGCCCCCAACAATTTGCAACTGATGGAGCTACTGAAAGTAACTGAAACTTTCAGTAGCGCCATCAGGATGGAATTTGGTGTGGATAAATGTGCGGTCATGCATGTAAAGCGAGGGGAGATTGTGGAATCCGCGGGAACCCAACTCTCGGATTCCATAAACCTTAGAGCCCTCTCCACATCCGAAACCTATAAGTATTTGGGTATGTCGGAAGCGTTGGGCATCAATGTTACTGACATGAAGCAATCGTTGAAGGAGCGCTTCTTTGGCCGCCTGAAGAAAGTATTTAATAGTCTTCTATCAGGCGGAAACAAGGTGCGCGCCTTCAACGGCTGGGTCATGCCGGTTTTGATGTACTCTTTCGGCATACTCAAATGGACTCAGACCGAACTCCACGCCCTGGATAGGAGGGTCCGTACGCTGCTAACTGCATTTCGAATGCATCACCCACGGTCATCGGTAATGAGACTGTATGTCCCGCGAAAATGTGGAGGTCGAGGCTTTTTAAACGCTAAGACACTCCACAATCGCGAGATATGCAGTCTCAGGGAATATTTCCTAGAAGCCGACGTGGGGATGCATCGAGATGTGGTTGCGATAGACAAGGGCCTTACCCCGCTCTCCTTGGCTAAAGAGAACTGGCGCAAGCCTATAGTGCTTGACACTAACGACCGCAGGGAGATATGGCAGAGCAAGGAGCTTTACGGGCGCTACTACCGGGCCCTGCATGGGCCCGATGTAGACTTACTAGCGTCCGTAGCCTGGCTGCGCTTTGGTGACCTCTTTGGGGAAACCGAAGGTTTTGTCTGTGCAATTATGGACGAAGTTATGATGACGAACAATTATCGGAGATTTATTGTGAAGGACGGCACGGTTGACATCTGTCGGGCATGCCACCGTCCGGGAGAATCAATCCGACATATTATCTCCGGGTGTTCTCGTCTAGCTAACGAAGAGTACTTGCATAGACATAACCTTGTAGCCAGGATTATCCATCAGCAACTTGCCCTGAAATACAGCCTTGTGGTATCGGAAGTGCCGTACTACAGGTATGTGCCCGACCCAGTTCTCGAAAATGGAAATATCACATTGTACTGGGATCGATCCATCATCACTGACAGGACTATTGTTGCCAATAAGCCTGATATAGTGGTGGTGGATCGAGGAGAGCGGCGCGCAATGATTATTGACATAACGGTCCCGCATGACGGAAACCTCGTGAAAGCCGAGAAAGATAAACAAATCAAGTATCTTGACTTGGCTCGCGAGGTTGTCGACATGTGGGATGTGGACTCAGCAATCATTGTGCCGATAGTCGTATCAGCCAATGGCTTTATTGCCAAGAGCCTCGACCAACACCTAAGGAGGCTCTCGTTGGGCGGCTGGATCAAGGGCTTGATTCAGAAAGCGGTACTCCTGGACACGGCTCGCATCGTTAGGAGGTTCCTCTCTCTGGAGCCCTGACCGCCGGTAGCTTGGACCCTGTTCCCGATACCGGTGGGACACTATTTTTTATATTTTTAAATGTTTTTATATTATTTTATTCTAATATTTAAAAATATAATTTATATGTAAATAATGAAATAAAGGAAAATAATAATAATAAATTTATTAAACATTGTTACAATTATTACCTTAAAAATTAGTACATCATAATTCTGTCTGTAACTGTTGGTGACATTCATAATGTTAAAGCGGTGGTCCCCAAACTAGGCGGTGCCTGTATCTTGAGGACCTGAGTTGTGATACATAATTCTATTTATTTATCTTTTCACTAGTGTTGCTATTTAAATAGGTAATTAATTGCAAACAATTGTAAGAAATCTAAATAAAAATTTGAATGAGATCAAAAATAAAGCTTATAACTAGTTTTAAACAAAATACAGAACTTAAATTTAATTATAATGAACAAGATAGGAACTTGTATTGGTCAAAGGTAAAACTAAAGAATAATACACTATAAAAAATAATAATAATAAAAGGTGTGGGTGCGTGTGGAGTGTAGTGAGTAGGTATGTGGGTGTGTCTGTCGTGTTAGTGAGATTCCGAGTGTGAGTTAAGTTATGAGGAAGCTTTCGGATTCGTCGTATGAAAGACCTAAGAGCCATTTTTTTATCACTTTTTTATATGGAGAGAGGGTGAGACCTTTTAAGTCAGAAGGCAAGAGACTGGTGATCTTGTTATACACAGAAGTGTGTAGGTACGCGGGACATCGTCTGGCTAGGAGAGAGTTGGCTCTTGGAAGTGGAATGTGGAAGACGCGTTTGGAAGTTAATGAGTGGTAGTCTGGTCTGATTTTAAGTTTTTTGTGTGTGCGTAGGCATGCGTTGCACTGATTTTACATTCTGTAATTACTTGACTCACACACTAACTTATTAGTATTACTTGTATTTTTTTTAGGAATATCGTATTGGTATTTTTACAATGCTTGTAAATATGTGAACACCATGTATCCATCACATAATTATTTTTTCTGTCATTGCTTCATTTTTAATTATTTTTACCTATTGTGGTATAGTAATCTTATTTCAGTTTATCGTCTTCACACATAATTATATAATTGATGTATGCAAATATTGTAAAACATTTTAAAAGAGTAACGGTGGAGTTTCTTGCCCATTCTTCTCCATACGAAAACTACCTTTTGGAAAGGGCGACTAGAATCAATGCTATTTTTTGTAAATTTTGACGTTCAAAAGTGCCTAATTGAAATAAATTATTTGACTTTGACTTTTAGATGAATTTATCCCAAAGACAAACTTAACAATGTAGTTGAAAAACATGTTCCCCAATACATCGATAAACGCCACGATCAATTCTCCAACTGCAAATGTAAGTTTGTAATAGCAAAAAAAAATTTTATCTGTTAAAACTTAAAAATAACGATTTTGGACTTTTCCCTTTACTTGTGCTTTAAGACCTTGTTTCTTGTCAAATTTCATGTTTCTAGATCAACGGAAAGTACCCTATAGGTTTTGATTTATTTGCGAGTATCAAAATATATCGCATATAACTATGGCCGTATTTTTTTATTGCTTTGACTTAGAAGCTTGATTTTTTAGAGCTCCAAGGGACTGTAAACTTTCGTATTTAATATAAATTTTAACTTGATTCCTCCACGCGTTCCTGAGTCTTGACAGACTGACAGGCAGACGGACAACGAAGTGATCCTATAAGGGTTCCGTTTTTTCCTTTTGAGGTACGGAACCCTAAAAATGGACAACATGAATTGGAAATCTTTCACGCATTACTGAAAGCCAACCTGCGTTTAACAAACGAATGTTTCCATTCATTACATTCATTCAATTTATTCATTCAAAACGGTTTGACAAATCTCGGCTAGTAAATCATACGTGAGAAAGATCTTCGTTCCTGACGGGGGTCCCCCGACCGTACACGTTTTTTTTTTTCATACTTGTGTGCAGACCGCAAACTATGAACACAAGTATGAAAAATTAACTCAGCTTTGCGAGCTAAGCTTAGATGGGCTTGAAGCAAAACGTCGCTCTTTTGACCCATCTTGGTGTATGTAGCAGAAACATTGTCATTTACTAAGCAGGCAATCACCAAACTCCAAGTCACTCTAAGAATGAATGAGCAATGTTGATGATTTCTCTTCATGATCATATCAGAAACTAGCTTCTGCCCGTGACTTCGTCCGCGTGTTTTAACCTAGAACATATCCTAGGCAGTCAGCAATAGCGTAGCTTTCAACTTTCAATCAGTAAAACAATTTTCGAAATTGGATCAGCAGTTCCAAAGATTAGCCCCTACATACAAACTCACAAATTTTACATCTTTAAAATATAATAGTTTAAATACATCCAGGGTTATTGGTTATTCGTCGGCATTCCGTTAAGGGGATGTAGGAGAGGTCACCCTGATGACCCCTATGCCAATGTCAACCATTTTCGAGTAATTTGACTTTTTTTATGTATGACGTAAAAATATGAAATGTACCAAATAACTCTAATATACAGGGTTAATGGTTATACGTCGGCAATCCGGTAAAGGGATGTAGGAGAGGTCATTTGCAATCAAATTACCCCTGATGAACCCTATGCTAATGTCAACCATTTTCGAGTAATTTGACATTTTTACCAGTTTAAGTAAAAATATAAAATGTACCGTGTATATTCTAAATAAACACAATAACCCTGTATATCTGGAGACCACGGAGAAAGAGTTGCCAAATTTAAATGGCAATGGGCAAGGCACATTGCTCGCAGAACGGATGGCCAATGGGGCCGAAAGGTTCTGGAGTGGCGACCACGTACCGGAAGACGTAGCGTTGGTAGACCTCCCACAAGATGGACCGATGATCTTGTGAAGGCCGCAGGAATCCACTGGATGCGGAAAGCACAGAATCGGTTGAAGTGGCGGTACTTGGGGGAGGCCTATGTCCAGCAGTGGACGTCTTTCGGCTGAAATGATGATGATGATGATGAAGAAAGAAGCTTACCAATATAGCCCTGGTGGTAACGTGGAAAAAGTAGAAATGGACAGGCCACATATGCCGAAGACCTATCAATTCTTCAGCTTGCTTCCCCAAACCGACCTGCATAACACACTCACAACAATTCGATACGCTTCCGTGCCGAATCGAACATCAATCAATGTTATCAAAGAGTTTCGAATTTATGAACAGCGTTTAAAGGACTCTAAACGCTGTTCACAAATCCGAAACCCGACTTTTTTTACAGTTTAAACCAATCAGTGATTCAGTGATTTAATTCAGGAGTTTTTTATGGCTCTATAGAAATAGTTAAATGGAACAGGTTTCTAAATATATATACGTCTATTATAGTTTCAACCAAATAGACGACAGATATTCTTCCGACAGCTATTTTCTGTCGGAAACTAGGCAAATCAGGTAGCCGAAAATATATCATTTCCAACTCGGAAGCCTGTCGAATGTTTGTGAACAGCGGCTGATCTCCAATTAGGAGAATTAAGGGATCTTTTATCTCATCGAGTTCTCCTTTTATATGGTAATTAATTCTCCAAAAACTTCGCTTTAAGAAGCTGTTGACCAATTCTCAGGCAACATTTGGCCCAATATGGGTGACGTCATTGCAAACCGTTGTAAACGTGCCTTATTCCGATCACGTGCCAGTCATTGACCTGTTCCTTTATTGTGTTCTCTCCCAATTTCACTCCCTCTTTAAGGGTTCATACATAAAACGATTGGTAAATAGTACCGTGTGCTCATTTAGTTGTATTTGTAATTCAGAAAGGAAATTTGCCCTTTCAAATAATTATTTAATATGATGTTATAAACTTATAACACACTAACTGTTGCCCGCGGCTTCGTCTGCGTGTATTTTGTTTTTCATAATTTTTAGGGTTCCGTACGTACAAATGAAAAAACGGAACCCTTATTGGGTCGATCACTTGTGTGTCTGTCTGTCTCTCCGTCTGTCACAGCCAATTTGCTCCGAATCTAATGGACTGATTAAGTTGGAATTTAGTACACATATGAATTCCTGTGTCACAAACATCGACGTGTAACGTAAATATTGTTTTTTAAATTAATTTAAGAAAATAGATGAAAATTAACCATTCACTTAGCTCCGATACTACTGAGCCTAAAATTTTGAAAAAAATACAGAAAATAGTTTTGTATTTATAGATTACAGAAAATATAAGTTCTTAAAATAATATGATAAATATTTCAATAATGTGCGTACTAACATACTTATATTTGCATTTGGAATGTATGGGAAAAATGTTTTTCTACTAAAACTTTAAGTTTGTTCTTGAGATAAATTCATCCCAACTATAATACAGAACTCTACATCTTACGGAGCCTGACACGCACTTGAATGGTTTTTTTTTAATAAAAATATCTAGGATGAAAAGTAGCCTTTTCTTGGTGAAAGTTGTTTAGTATGACGGCTAGAAAAAATCACCCCCTTTGACGGACGCAGGTGTCTAAATAGTCATCCTGTATAAAAGTTCAACCTTCAAGGAAAACCTTTTCAATACCATCTTGTCGTGATTTCTTTGATTTAATTTTAAAAATGTATTATTTTAATATCGATTTATAATATCCACTGTGGCAACACTATCAAAATACAAATTTTAATATTATAATAAACTTCTAAATTCTAAACAATACATTCAGTTGCCATAGTGAAAATTTGATTACGGCAACTGAATGTATTGTTTTACTTTGGCGACACTTAGAAATGACGATTATGATATTATCGTTATTTCTGGGTGGGGCAAAGGTCGTTTTAAATGGTAAAATGTAATTCATAGTTAGTCGTATAATTGTGAAATAGTACAGTGGTGTGGATAAAAAGTATTAGCAAGAAAAGAGTGTTTTCTTTATAATCAATACAATTTATTCTTTTACAAACCTGACCCACCCCGACCACACGGTTAAGTAATGATTCATCTTAGTTATTACCAAGAAAACTCTCAATATATATTTTGGAACAAGCTTTGAACAAATATCCTTATAATTCTCCGCATAACTTGGACTCAATCCAAGCCAAAGATTGCTTTCAATATTTACCGTTATTTTACATCATAAAACGAATATGGGTCGTTCGAGTGTTCGATGAGCAATTGAGACATTAACTCATTATGCAACTACGGAACAATGAAGTCGGAAAAATTATGAACTACAATTTCGAACGAATTGAATTCTGTTTCATAGTATTTTTTATGTCTTTTGTCTGTTTGTAGAATTCATTACTATCAGAAATCAAATGTTGTGCTTTTTGTTCACAGATTATATTTGGTTTCAATGGGAAATAATATAATAATCTAGAATCAAACTGTTTAAGGGAATGTGCAGATAGCATCTGTTCAATAGTAAGTAGATTTTATTTTATGCAAACATTAATTTTCCGCGCGTGAGCCGGGCTGAGTGCTGACTCGACGTCCAAAGGTAACATTGAACTCTTTTTTTTATTTTGTGTTTCACGAACTGTGTGCAAATAAACGTTATTATTTATTTCTTTCTTTCTTTTCTTTTCTTTTCTTTTCTTTTCTTTTCTTTTCTTTTCTTTCTTTTCTTTCTTTTCTTTCTTTTCTTTCTTTTCTTTTCTTTCTTTTCTTTCTTTTCTTTCTTTTCTTTCTTTTCTTTCTTTTCTTTCTTTCCTTTCTTTCCTTTCTTTTCTTTCTTTTCTTTTCTTTCTTTTCTTTCTTTCTTTCTTTTCCTTCTTTCTTTTCTTTCTTTATTTTAGAAAATCATGACCAAGACTAGAAAATTGGCTAAATTACAAAAGACCAATCTAAATTCAGTCAAATGGAATTATAAATTAAAAGAGTATATCACAGTCCTCAGATTTATAATGAAAGTATGTAATAATCCACACCAGTATTATAATGAAATGAGAAAGTAATGCTGTCTGACTGCCTACCTTCACGTCTTAACTACTGAACAGATTTAAATGAAATTTGGCGTATGGATAGGCTATAATATAGAATACTTTTTATCCCAGTAATACGTTTCCGTGGGATTATTTTGATAGGCACGCGGGCGAAACCGCGGGCAAAAGTCAGTCTCCCATTTACAAGTTACCCGGATGTAAATCTAACATTAGTCTTTATAACAGTATCCATTCAACAATAAAATTGTTAGTTTCCGACTTAAAAACCCACCAAGCTCTTATGTAATCTAAAGAAACTGATTTATTACATCAAAAACCCAGCTTAATCGGAAAGAAGAAAATAAATTCGACATCGTAATGGCGGCAGTAAATCAACATTAACTTTTTGCCGCCGCACCAAATGATGGTACCTTAAAGCGACGCCGACATATTTTGATTACTTATCTCGAACAAATTGTACCATTTGTCTACCGCATTCGAAGTATTTCAAACTAACATGGACGACTAAATGTCTGTAAAAACTGGTTTCATGCAATTTAGTCGAGTTGAAAGTTGGACAATTTGTGATTTAGTCCGGTTGGTTGAGTTATTGTAACTTTTATGTGGATTTTTAATTGGATTTAGTTGGAAACGAATTCTGACTTTATTGTAGACTAGCCCTCGGCTTCACCCGCATGCACTCTACTATTCTAAAATAAAAGTTTGTTACTCCTTATAATATCAGCTATATGCCAGTGAAAGTCTAGTCAAAATAGGTCCAGCCGTTTCAGAGTAGCCGGAACAAACACAGACAATTTTTTTTTTGTTTGTTTTATTTACCGTATAACTTTCATATGCATTTAGTAAAAAGATTTTTATTTTGACATTACAAACAGACACTTCTATTTTATTTATTTGTACAGATGCAGCTGTCTTTTTTAAGAATACAAGAAAAAAAACTTTTTTCAAAAAAAAATTAAGCGACATCTAAAAAAAACACTACAAAGCGAAAATAACTTTAATTTCGGAGATCGGTGTCTTTGGTATTAAATTTTCGTTTTTTTTACAGAAAAAAAATCAACCGACTTCCAAAAAATACACTACAAAGCGAAAAATCGGTGTCTTTGGTATTGAATTTTCGTTTTTTGCCACCGACTTCCGAAATTAAAGTTATTTTTCGCTTTGTAGTGTTTTTTTGGAAGTCGGTTGATTTTTTTTTTTTGTAAAACGTTTTTATTTTTAAGTTTTTAGTTGTGGTACCTACCCCACACAGGGAGGGGAGGGGCTTGTGGCTAAGTAACAACAGCTGCACGGGTCGATCGATTAGGTTAAGCTACGCTTGCCGCGGTTGGTCTGTGGATGGGTGACCATCTTTACATACCAAGACCCCTCCGTGCCTCGGAAAGCACGTTAAGCCGTTGGTCCCGGCTGTCATTTGTAGATCTTTGACAGTCGTTACGAGTAGTTAGAAGCCCAAAAAAGTCTGACAACCAGTCTTACCAAGGGGTATCGTGTTACCTAGTACTAACTAGGTTGTGGAGGTCAGATAGGCAGTCGCTCCATGTAAAATACTGATATCCAGCTGCATCCGGTTAGACTGGAAGCCGACCCCAACATAGTTGGGAAAAGGCTAGGCAGATGATGACCAACCCCACACAAATTCGAATACCACTACCTGCTACGTAAATAACAGTGACAGGAACTAAGATATCATCCATATACTAAGTGGGAAAAAAATACGTATTATTGAACCCAACTCAAAAACTATCCATGCAAAGTTAATAAAATCGGTTTACCCAGTCGAAAATTCTGAGGTAACAAACGTAAAAAAAATACAGTCGAACCGAGAACCTCCTCCTTTTTTTGAAGTCGGTTAAAAATTAAGAAAGAAACATAGCAACCAACGGCGACACCTCAGTCCATTACTATACTAAATTAGATTTTCCATGTGCCACAGTTATACAGGGCCAAATTCGTATACCCAGCAAAACTTCAGAGATGTTCTTCGATCTCAACATGATAAATTAAAAAAACAGTGGCACTCCGGGATTGCTGATAGAAGTGAAAACTTGAACAAGATCACCTTGGTGGAAGAAAAATACTTGTATAGAACATTGGTCCGTAACCTTATCTAAATAAAGAGCACAATCGCGTTAGCAAAAAAAAAACTTCCAAAACCTTTAAAGTAAAAATACTTGCATAGAACATTAATCCGTATTGTGATATAAATAAAGAGCACAATCGCGTTTACAAAAATGAGGTGTCGGTAACGGTGTCACGAGTTCAATTGTTTTTTTCCATCTCAGAAATGCCCAACGCGTCTAAAGAAGTTTTCACTTCAAAAACAAATTGATTTGTTGTTTATTTTTGAGGTCGTCGACCGCATGTAGTGAAGTTACTTTAAAAATCTGGACTAAGCATTCCGGTTAATGAACCCAGAGCCACTGTTAAAGGAACTATAAATTCAAACAGCGCTAAAAAGAACTCAGTTCCAATACCTCTTATAAAACAAACTACAGTTACACAGTTGAAAGAAAACGATGCATTGAATTGTAAATACGAATAAATGAATAATTTACATAATTTACGTAAAATGAACAACTTTGCCTTTACATAAAGTGTATCGCTGTAAGAGTAGTCTTTAACCGTATTATTTTCCCCCTTTTTTCATTCCAGCAAAAATTCCATTGGTGGGATAGAAAAATGCAGGGAGATATTCAAGGAGCTAATATTTTATATCAAGAAAATAATTTACTTTTGGTTATTCCGAAGTTTATCTTGGACATTAACCATACCACTTGGATCTTGACTATACACATTACGACATTTATATTCTTCATTGTTTGTTATGCGAGAGATTTATATTTTATTCATTCATTTTTTGAGACTGATCTGTACTTACCTATTAAATTCTGTCTACAGTTAATAATAATTGTAATGGTTGTATTTTGCATGCCATAAGACACAATGTATCGGGACAATTTACAAACTATCCAACTTATGTGTTTACCTACACTATCATCAAATAAATAATTTCTATCTTTCTTTCCTTCTTTATTAATGACTTCGGTGAAGGAAAATATCGTGAGGAAACCTGGACTTACAATTAATATAGCGGGTATCATAAAATTGAGGACCATCAAACAGATAGTCAAACTCAAACTCAAAGCATTTATTACAATTAAAACAATTACAGGCACTTTCGAATTGTCAAAGTGTCGGTCAGTCAGAAATATGAAGCTTGTAGCCCATTCCATAGCGTAGAAGAACGAGCAAGAAACTCCACGGACGCTCTTTTAAATCAAAATATGGTTCCAACATATTGGTTACATTATTCATGTTGAAATTATACATGTGAGAACGATGCAGAACGTTAAGTGTCCGTAATAAAAAGATAAAAAAATTGCTGTGCTATACAAAACTCGAATACCAACTGGACCCAAATGTATGGGACAGATGATATTTTTTTACGATAACGATGTTGGTCCCATGGAGAAAGTTGTTCAATTTGTTGATCTATAAAATATTGTCTTAAAATGACCACGCATTTCTGGTACACGCCATATAAGTTTAAAATTGTCAATCCGCTTTCAGCCAACTGATGGTCAATGCTCATGCCTTCTCTGTATGAGGAAATCCCTTTTTTCCTGTAGTGAGTGGGACAATAAAAGGCTGGTATTACTATTAGTCCGACTTTAGGGCAGTGAAGATAGCATAGTGCCAAACTGCCAACTTACCGTAGCGTAGTATGAGCCGTAGCAGAGTGGGCTACGCCGTAGCGGAATAAGCTACACCGTAGCAAAGTGCTACGCCAAATCAGCAAAGTGTGCTGAAGCTGCATGTATTACTGTTTGTAAATTTAAGTGCTTTCTGCAAATCTGTTTTTAAAACCACATAAAAACCATTCTAGCTTAACTAATAACCTTCTCTTTGTAAATTGAATTTAAAGTAATTGTTAACTAGGAGAAAATGGACACTACCTTATGCCTTACTATTAACAAAGTACTTTAGAAACTTGTTGAGGACATAAAAGACAATTGAATTGTACAGCTGAGCCGAACAGGTGTCCTTGAAAACGACTCGAATAGTACCGCACTGTGTTAGTTAATTAGCAATAGATTTTAAGGTTTATTTTAACCAAACAAGACTCCATCGCAGTTACAGACTTTCATTAAAGTATATCTTAATTAATTGAATCAGGCGTGACCTTGCGGAAATCCATTATAAAATACAATAGACGTTGATATATTTAGTAACTTGTTCAGCTAAACTAATCTGCGTCCAGCGCTCGGTGTGGCAACACGTCATGTTCGGGTTCGTGACATGACGATGGTCATCCTGACGATGCCTCGTTGAGAGGTGAAACACGTAACGATTTCTTACAGGGTTTTTAAGGCTCTTTAGGGATAGTGAAGCGGAACAGGTTACTAATAACAGAAAAGTCACGGTTGTATTTCATAAATTGAAGCCGCAAAATCTCCAACTCCTAAGATACAGGTCTGCGTACCTAGTTCAGGAGCCCGGAAAGCTGACTATAATTTCAATCTTGGTAGTACAACCCTCTTTTTCTATATGCTATGTACTGTGTTGTTGTATTTAATATGTACTAATAAACATAAACTTATTAAATATATCAACGTCTATTGTATTTTTCCGTGATAACTTGTCAAATCGTCCTTCGAAGATACTCGTAAATTATACTAAACTAGCTTCCGCCAGCGGTTTTACCCGCGTGGCCCTAACTAATATTATTAATGCAAAAGTGAGTTTATTTACTTGTTTGTTAAGTTTTCACGCTAAAACGGCTGAATGGATTTGGATCTAATTTTGTTACACATGGGTAGACCTGAAGAAGGACATAGGCTAATTTTCACTTTGGATCGCAGACGAAATCGCGAGCAACAACTAGTATCTTTATAAAATATGCTATGTTACTCAGGGATAATATAGCATTGTACTGGTAAAACTGTATACCTTTAAAGTAAAAATACTTGCATGAAACATTGATCCGTAACGTAATATACATAAAGAGCACAATCGCATTTACAAAAATGAGTTGTCATCATGGTGTCGCGAAATCAATGGTTGAGTCCCATCTCAGAAATGCCCAACGTGCCTAAAGAAGTTTTCAAAAACACTTCAAAAACACCTAGTAGTTCATTACTATCATTTAAGAACATCAACATAACACAAGTGTTCTTCACGCTCCATACAAAATCTAATAAGGACAATAAGGAAAGGCGAGTGTCAATAGGCGTCAAATACATACAATACTTATAATGTTAGCACTCGTGTGATTGAACGTTCCGGCTAGATCTTTTTAGGGTTCCGTAGTATACAAGGAATCCTTATAGATTCGTCATGTCCGTCTGTCTGTCTGTCTGTCTGTCTACGGTCTAGCTCCGAAACCCTTAATAATAGAAAGCTGTAATTTGGCATAGGTATACATATTAATTACGCCGACAAAGTGGTGAAACAAAATTATGAAAAACATTTTTTTTAGGTTACCTCTCCTACATGTAAAGTGGTGACATTGTGAGGGGTACCATTGGAAAGATCCTTCAAAAACATTGCGAGTTTGTGCAAACCATTTTTGGATTCAGAGATCCGTTTGCGAAATATTAAGCTTTAAAGTGCTAATTTTTGTTAGAGTCAAGTGTCCCCCCCCCCCTGCCAGTTAAATGGTTGGTTTTGGATATATGAAAAAAATCACAACAGTAGTTTATAATATAACGAAATTAAAAGAAAAACTATCACAGCTAAGTAGATTCTACAATTTAACGAGTAATAATGGACCAACTTAACTTTGCAGTTGCAAAAACATGTTTTCCCATACATTCCGTATGGGAGAACATATTTTTCAACTACAAAGTTAAGTTTGTTTTTGGGATTAATTCATCCCAACTACGGAACCCTTCATTGTGCGTGGTCCGACACACACTTGGCCGGTTTTTTCCAACATATTATGTTTTCCCAAAATAGTCCTCAATACGACTCAATAAAATCAAAGAATTTTTGTCAAAAAGTTGTTTGAAGGTCAGTCTACCGTCCTCTAGCTAAAGTAATTGCTCAAATTCAAGTAGAAGAGGCATTAAATAAAAGCATTATTGTGCAAATTGATAAAAGTATAATCACAGGTGCCTAGAACGGGTTTAATATTGTAAATAGATGAAATCAAGTTATGATTTATCGAAACTCGAGTACACATTTGAATTAAAACGAACGTATGTACAGATATTGGGCAACGTCGCAAATAGCTGTCAAATAATTCGCTGTTTTGATTAATTTGGTAATATTACTGTTTAGAAATATAAAATATGGCTAACGAATGAACTAGAATATAAATAATTAATTACAATTATAACTGAACTTGATGTTGTAACCGTTTTAGGTGTAAAAAAGCGGCCAAGTGCGAGTTGTACTCGCCCATGAAGGGTTCCGTAGCAGCAAGTAACATTGAATGAAAGGTAAATTGCGGTTTACGATTTATGACGTATTAAAAAAAAACTACTTGCTAGATCTCGTTCAAACCAATTTTCGGTGGAAGTTTACATGGTAATGTACATCATATATTTTTTTTAGTTTTATCATTCTCTTATTTTAGAAGTTACAGGGGGGGACACACATTTTACCACTTTGAAAGTGTCTCTCGCGCAAACTATTCAGTTTAGAAAAAAATGATATTAGAAACCTCAATATCATTTTTGTAGACCTATCCATAAATACACACGTATGGGATTGGTGAAAAAAAAAAATTGAGTTTCAGTTCTAAGTATGGGGTTCATCTCCAAAATTATTTGTTTTTTTTCTATTTTTGTGTGAAAATCTTAATGCGGTTCACAGAATACATCTACTTACCAAGTTTCAACAGCATAGCTCTTATAGTTTCGGAAAAAAGTGGCTGTGACATACGGACGGACGGACAGACAGACAGACAGACATGACGAATCTATAAGGGTTCCGTTTTTTGCCATTTGGCAACGGAACCCTAAAAAGGCATTTGGAAAGTTTCCAAATACCTTTTTACGTCTAAAACTAAACATTCGGTGTTACGATAATAATTAATGATTGCATTTATTAATAATTCTTTTTTAAAGGCACTTATGAACGTCAAAAATAACATAACATCCCGCCTGTAATGCCGAAGGATTAGGCAGAGGTGTAACTATAGTACACCCACATTTCGCCAGTTATGTTTAAGTCCCATGTAATAGGGGGCGAGCCTATTGCCATCAACCGGACACAAATCAAGACTCCGAGCTGCTACTGAGAAATACCTGATGGCAAACCCAATAACACTTTGCCAGACCTGGGAATTGAACAAGACCTCATGATCAGCAGTAGCGCTTGCGATCACTAGACCAACGAGGCAGACGTCATCATGTTTGTTCTAAAATAAGGGTCAGAAAACCAGTGTATCATTCGCCAGTATCTTTCATATCTATACTCCATCTGAAATAAGAATAGACGTTTAAACAAACCTTTTTTACAGTCCGTTCAACCGATTCTGACTTCTATACCGTAGGCATAAGGATGGCTGGCGGTGATCTCTCGCGTCCGGCCCTGGTCCAGGCCATGGTACGGAGTGAGACCGTCACCTCCATCTGCGAAGCAGTAATGCTCGCGAAGGAGGAAGAGGCAAATTTCGCGCCCTCACGCGCCTAACCGCTGCAGGAGACGCCCTGGGCGTCGGGAGTCACAGGCCGATTCCCGGCCACCGTAAGCGCGGGCTTGCGGACGGTGAGCAATGGGTAGCTCGCCGTACGATAAGGACCAAGCCCGGGTCGACGGCGCGTTGTGTTCCACGTGCACCTCAAAGAGATGTCAGCAAAACTGATGGGGTCCGATAGGGCCGATGTCTGCCGGGGTTGCGGTTTTGTCCGAAAGGGTTACCGTGGCCCCTGGCAATACAGGCAACTGAAGGAACACGGGTGGGTTTTAGCTAGTAAGAGTCTGATACGCTCTCCCGCTTCACACAGAGCGGGAGAAGTTATTTTATAATTTGCCACCAAAAAAAAAGGCATAAGGATGGCATTACAAGCAAAAAAGTGGTTGCAATACCAATTGTTTACTACAACTGCCATTTGTCATGCCTCCAACGCAATAGAAGTCAAAATCGATTGAACGGACTGAAAAAAAGGTTTATTTAAAATGTCAAATCTTATTCCAAATGGATTATAAGTAAACCAGATATTCTCAGAATATCTAGATATTTCAATCGCAATATTTAGCGCCACCTAACTACGACGTTGACGCTGAAATTCAGTTTATATTTCGTACTCACGGCGACGATCTCATATCAGCCGCCTGCCGCCGGTATGAGAAATTGTTACCGACTGCCAATATTGAAACGTTTTCAAATTATGATTTATGGCATCACACGGTTTTATTTGTCGTTTAAATCTACAGGAATATGTTGGTAGCAGCTCGGAGTCTGGATTTGTTCTTGAATAACGGTAATAAGCTCTATTAAATGAAAAAGGAATGTTAGGTTTCAATTTGTTAATACGTAATTGTTGGATATTGTACTGGCAACACCCAAAGATTTGATATGTGAAAACGGGGTTAATAATGACCTTCTGGGTCTGGTGCTCGTGACGGTAAGACGTGTTTAGTGGCGGTGTCGGTAAAAAGATAGATTGGCATGGTATTGGTTGGAGATCTACTGTAAATTAAGGTAACCTATTAGTTTTTAGGGTTCCGTACCTCAAAAGGAAAAAAGGAACCCTTATAGGATCACTCGTGTGTCTGTCTGTCTGTCTGTCTGTCTGGCTGTCTGTCTGTCTGTCTGTCTGTCTGTCTGTCCGTCTGTCACAGCCAATTTACTCCGAATCTAATGGACCGATTAAGTTGAAATTTGGTACACATATATATTTCTGTGACCCAAACACGAATGTGTAACGTAAATAAATGAATTTTGAATATAGAGGTCACTTTTAGGGGGCAAACAAGAAAAAAAAAAAAAAAGTTTTACTAACAGTACCGTGTGACATATCAAATGAAAGGACTTGTTATGAGGATCTTAAACATATTTTTTATATCATTTTAAAATAAACACTTTTAAAGATATTTAAGAAATTCAATGAAAATTGACCATTCCCCCCCCCTTATCTCCGAAACTACTGGACCAAAAATTTTGAAAAAAGTACATAGTATGGCTCTTTACTCATAGATAACAGGAAAACCTATAAGAAGTCCATGGTCTTAAAATAACATGGTAAATCTCTCAATAGTGTGCGCGCAAACTTACATTTCGTCGCTCGGCATCCAATAGGCCCATCTCTCTAGCTATTATAATACCAACAACAAAATATCAAAAGTGTTTGACAGTCTGCTTAATACACAACTAAAAAATAAAACTGTAAATGTTCATGACAACCAATTCGGGTTTCGGCGTGGTTTGTCAACAGAAAGTGCAGTGTTGTGTCTTAAGCATACTGTCACATATTATACACAGCGTGGGACGCAGATTTATGTTAGCTTCCTCGACTTTCGATCTGGTTGCTTATGACGTATTGCGGAGAAAGATGGAGAAGGATAGATTGCCAACGGAGCTTATAAACATCTTTAAATATTGGTATGGTAACAAGATCAATAGTGTATGATGGGCTGGAACTTTTTCCAGGCCATACAGGTTGGAATGCGGGGTGAGGCAGGGAGGGTTGAGCTCACCCTCGCTTTCCGAGCGAGCTGATTAGCGAGCTCAACAGCACCAGAGTAGGTAACTATATAGATGGTATTTGTGTCAATAATATTAGCTATGCAGACGATATGGTGCTTCTGAGCGCGTCAATCTGTGGTCTCAGAAAGTTGGCCGCCAAATGTGAGCAGTATGCCAAAATACATGGTTTGATGTATAACTCCAATAAGTCGGAGATCATGGTCTTTGAGGCTTGGGGTAGACCAGGTTATGTACCACCTGTATTACTCAATGAGACTCCACTACAAATAGTATTTACGTTTAAATATCTTGGTCATATATTGACCCCTGACCTCAATGACGGACTCGATATTGGCGGGAACGAAGGGTGTTGTCGGTAAGGGCGAACATGCTGGCTCGCAGGTTTGCACGCTGCTCACTTAAAAAGTCAAAATTACTCTGTTTTGAGCTTATTGTACAACGTTTTACACGTGCAGCCTATGGGCTATCTAGCCCATAGGCTGCACGTGTAAAACGTTGTACAATAAGCCAACCAATAGGTACCCTGAAAGCGTTGTTGTATTGGACACGAAGGGTGTTGCACGACCTTTGGGTATATCTATACCCAAAGGTCGTGCAACACCCTTCGTGTCCAATACAACAACGCTTTCAGGGTACCTATTGGTGGGGCTGCCCCGTTTTTGTTGCGCATCGGGAATGTTCGCAGACGCACATATTAATTGCTTTTACGCAACGATGCGAATGAGGTGTGCATCCCTGTTGCGCAGAGTGCGGGCCAGCTCCAACAATATCCTAAAAATGATCACTAGCAGGCTGGATTGCATGTACATCAATCACTGCAGTGCCATCTCCCATGGGGTGAAATAAATTGAAACTAGATTACGTGGGGCACTCGGAAAGTTTTGCGATACTAGAAAAAAATAAACTACAGGTATTATATCTTTAATACACAGTTTCATACGTCTAAACCAATTTTCATAACACATTTTCCAGTCCACATCAAACACCTCTTCAATCTCCTTCTCAAATGCAGCCAGTGCAGCTTCCGGTGATGAAAACTGTTTTCCTTTGAGTTGGTTTTTTATTTTGGGGAACAAGAAATAGTCGCACGGAGCCAAATCGGGACTGTAAGGAGGATGACCTATAAATTTGACCGGTGTGCTGTCCAAAAATTCCCTTGTTTTGAGCGCCGAGTGAGTCAGCGCGTTGTCATGGTGATGCAGTAGCCCACGGAGGCCAGTATTCGGTCGCTTGCTGCTTGCAGCAGTAAAAACTTCTGGCAAACATTTGGTAACATACCATTTAGTATTGATGCTTCTTTGATCTCGAAAGGGTACTGACACCAGATAAACCGTCAAAGAAAAAGTTGGAATGTATGGGAGAACATGTTTTTCAACTACAATGTTAAGTTTGTTCTTGGGATAAATAAATTCATCTCAATTACGGAACCCTTCATTGTGCGTAGTCCGACACGCACTTGGCCGGTTTTTTTTTAGGGTTCCGTACCTCAAAAGGAAAAAAGGAACCCTTATAGGATCACTCGTGTGTCTGTCTGTCTGTCTGTCTGTCTGGCTGTCTGTCTGTCTGTCTGTCTGTCTGTCTGTCCGTCTGTCACAGCCAATTTACTCCGAATCTAATGGACCGATTAAGTTGAAATTTGGTACACATATATATTTCTGTGACCCAAACACGAATGTGTAACGTAAATAAATGAATTTTGAATATAGAGGTCACTTTTAGGGGGCAAACAAGAAAAAAAAAAAAAAAGTTTTACTAACAGTACCGTGTGACATATCAAATGAAAGGACTTGTTATGAGGATCTTAAACATATTTTTTATATCATTTTAAAATAAACACTTTTAAAGATATTTAAGAAATTCAATGAAAATTGACCATTCCCCCCCCCTTATCTCCGAAACTACTGGACCAAAAATTTTGAAAAAAGTACATAGTATGGCTCTTTACTCATAGATAACAGGAAAACCTATAAGAAGTCCATGGTCTTAAAATAACATGGTAAATCTCTCAATAGTGTGCGCGCAAACTTACATTTCGTCGCTCGGCATCCAATAGGCCCATCTCTCTAGCTATTATAATACCAACAACAAAATATCAAAAGTGTTTGACAGTCTGCTTAATACACAACTAAAAAATAAAACTGTAAATGTTCATGACAACCAATTCGGGTTTCGGCGTGGTTTGTCAACAGAAAGTGCAGTGTTGTGTCTTAAGCATACTGTCACATATTATACACAGCGTGGGACGCAGATTTATGTTAGCTTCCTCGACTTTCGATCTGGTTGCTTATGACGTATTGCGGAGAAAGATGGAGAAGGATAGATTGCCAACGGAGCTTATAAACATCTTTAAATATTGGTATGGTAACAAGATCAATAGTGTATGATGGGCTGGAACTTTTTCCAGGCCATACAGGTTGGAATGCGGGGTGAGGCAGGGAGGGTTGAGCTCACCCTCGCTTTCCGAGCGAGCTGATTAGCGAGCTCAACAGCACCAGAGTAGGTAACTATATAGATGGTATTTGTGTCAATAATATTAGCTATGCAGACGATATGGTGCTTCTGAGCGCGTCAATCTGTGGTCTCAGAAAGTTGGCCGCCAAATGTGAGCAGTATGCCAAAATACATGGTTTGATGTATAACTCCAATAAGTCGGAGATCATGGTCTTTGAGGCTTGGGGTAGACCAGGTTATGTACCACCTGTATTACTCAATGAGACTCCACTACAAATAGTATTTACGTTTAAATATCTTGGTCATATATTGACCCCTGACCTCAATGACGGACTCGATATTGGCGGGAACGAAGGGTGTTGTCGGTAAGGGCGAACATGCTGGCTCGCAGGTTTGCACGCTGCTCACTTAAAAAGTCAAAATTACTCTGTTTTGAGCTTATTGTACAACGTTTTACACGTGCAGCCTATGGGCTAGATATACCCAAAGGTCGTGCAACACCCTTCGTGTCCAATACAACAACGCTTTCAGGGTACCTATTGGTGGGGCTGCCCCGTTTTTGTTGCGCATCGGGAATGTTCGCAGACGCACATATTAATTGCTTTTACGCAACGATGCGAATGAGGTGTGCATCCCTGTTGCGCAGAGTGCGGGCCAGCTCCAACAATATCCTAAAAATGATCACTAGCAGGCTGGATTGCATGTACATCAATCACTGCAGTGCCATCTCCCATGGGGTGAAATAAATTGAAACTAGATTACGTGGGGCACTCGGAAAGTTTTGCGATACTAGAAAAAAATAAACTACAGGTATTATATCTTTAATACACAGTTTCATACGTCTAAACCAATTTTCATAACACATTTTCCAGTCCACATCAAACACCTCTTCAATCTCCTTCTCAAATGCAGCCAGTGCAGCTTCCGGTGATGAAAACTGTTTTCCTTTGAGTTGGTTTTTTATTTTGGGGAACAAGAAATAGTCGCACGGAGCCAAATCGGGACTGTAAGGAGGATGACCTATAAATTTGACCGGTGTGCTGTCCAAAAATTCCCTTGTTTTGAGCGCCGAGTGAGTCAGCGCGTTGTCATGGTGATGCAGTAGCCCACGGAGGCCAGTATTCGGTCGCTTGCTGCTTGCAGCAGTAAAAACTTCTGGCAAACATTTGGTAACATACCATTTAGTATTGATGCTTCTTTGATCTCGAAAGGGTACTGACACCAGATAAACCGTCAAAGAAAAAGTTGGAATGTATGGGAGAACATGTTTTTCAACTACAATGTTAAGTTTGTTCTTGGGATAAATAAATTCATCTCAATTACGGAACCCTTCATTGTGCGTAGTCCGACACGCACTTGGCCGGTTTTATGGTAAATATCAGAATACTTATTAAATAGTGATATTATGTGGGGAATAAGAGATGTGATGGTATGGTGTAGAATATTGAATTTGATGTTGGCAAAGAAATGTAAATGACTGACAAAATATATTGGTGTTTCATATTATTTTCCTTATCCCTGAAATATTGTAAATGTGTAGTTGTATTAAACAGTTTAAACTATGATATTGGGGTAGCGACTTTAAGAATCATTTGAGGATTAGTATCCATTTTGAGGTTAAATAATTATATTCGGAACTAAATTAGTTATTCTGGAGTCAGAATGGTTCTTGGAAGAAAATACGTTTATTGCCATAGAGACAAATAAAACACCTTATAAGTTTTTAATTATTTTTGGAATTGACAAAATAAACCAAAAGTATTATTTACATTCACTTAGTACTTTACAGTTTTAACACAACTAACTGTTTACACTAGGTACTAAATTAAAAGACTAATTAACTATCTGTATAAATAAAAATAAAAACAAAACGACACTCAGGCGTCGAAATATTCGTCCGCATCGCTGTCATCCGGAAACGTGTCCAGAAGACTGGCAGCATTGCCACGTTGAATGGCAATGCTAATTCTTTGGCCAAAAAACGAGCCAGCCCTCTGGTCACGTGAAGTATCAACCAGTCGACGAAAAATTTCCTTAAAAAGGAGACGCGCACTCGGGCCCCATGATCTGAGCGTTTCGACCCCAAACGGCTCAAAACTGAAGTTACTCATAAGGTTACAGTATTTGCGCCGCTTGAGGGTTTCAGCAGCCACAGCAGCGGTGCCAGCAAAGTATTTAGGATAAAAAAACATTATGCCAAAAATTGCTCAGCTCAACATAATGTCAAATGGCAACACTATACCACCTGACGCTTTCCTAACGGGAATTACACAATGTTATGTTTAAATTCGTTTGTTTGAGTTCGACCTCAAGACCTCTGACTTTTCGGATTCATGTGCGTATTGTATAATTAATGCTTCAAAAACGGTGAAGGAAAACATCGGCGTACGGCATGTGAAGCCATATCAGGAGCCCATGAGTGACATAAACACTCTGACACCAGGTTAGTCACTAACCACACTAAAGGGAAAAGAAAATTTCGTTTATCATCCCAGTTAACTATTAACATCTAAAACGAATAACAGTACGATGATGAAGCCATTTGTGTTCACCAAACTTGGAAAACTGCATGGTACTCGTAATAGCAGTATACGGCAATTGGCTTTTTGTTTTTGTTGTCATTTGCCAATGTTGCAACAGTAATTACGCAATATTGTCTTTGGTCCGTGACCTTGACCTCAGAGTAATAACTGACCTTGACTTCAACCAATGAACCAGTGTTTTATATAAGCTATGCTATGAACAACAATGTCAAAGGTTTTTTTTTTTTAATTTTTGGTTTGATCGATGGAAAACTCGCAATACAACCCTTACGGCAGGCGCATTTGAATCAGTGATGTAATGAAATGAAGATAAGGTACAATTTAATTAAACAAGTTCATGTTTGTCGGCCCGTGCACGGCTGCGTCCTGCGGAATAAACTGGTTTTTGTTTTGCAGAATAAACGTTCTCATTTAATTTTCGTTCCGAACAAAATGTTGTACAGACGCTAGCACATCAAGCTTCAACAATCTGTCAAATTTATTTAATAGATTTTCAGCCTTATCATTAGTAAATATAAGGTTCAAAGTTGATTGGGAAAATTTGACAGTTTCGGGTAGCCTGATGTGCTGGCGTCTGTACAAGGAACTGTTCGAAATGTTTTAAAAACGTTATTTTAAATAATGCTCCGAGCCCTGGCTTTGATATTTTATATTCTCATTTGTTCAGCCAAAAGACGTCCACTGCTGGACATAGGCCTCCTCCAAGCACCTCCACTTCGACCGATTCTGTGCTTTCCAGCGGATTCCTGCCGCCTTCACAAGGTCATCGGTCCATTTTGTGGGAGGCCTTCCAACGCTACGTCTTCCGGTACGCGGTCGCCACTCCAGAACCTTTCGACACCATCGGCCATCCGTTCTGCAAGCAATTTGTTTTCTACTTCCCTACATTATCAATTATCAGCTACCAGATCAGGCTGTATTGCGACATAGGCCTCCTTTATTTCCCTCCACTTATCTTGTCCAAAGCTGTTTTTCGTCAACCTTTTCGCAGATCATCCTCCCCACCTTTTCACCTGTCTTCCTCTCGTCATACTTGTCATAAAATATCGAAATAATCGTATTCAACTATCTTAGATATCTCGATATAAATAAAAGTTTTATTGCGTCGATTTTGCACCGGTTGTAAAACTTCAGCATAATTTTATCACAACAATGTCAATAAATATTAACTTTCGGGAAATGAGAAACATAAGTTGTTTATTTACTTTTTAGGGTTCCGTACCCGAAGGGTGCCAAACGGATCCCTATTACTAAGCCTCCGCTGTCCGTCCGTCTGTCTGTCTGTCAGCGAGCTGTCATAAACCGTAATAGGTAGACAGCTGAAATTTTTACAAATTGTGTACTTTTATTGTCACTGTAGCAAAAAATAATAAAGTTAATAAATAAAGGGGGTCCTCATACATGAAACGTGTTTTTTTTCGGCGGTTTTTGCTCGATCTTAATACGGTAAGGATCCGACTCGCACTTGGCCGGTTTTTATCATGTTTTATGACGTAACTTTATGAACAAATTGGGGAGTATGAAATATTTCAAGATGAAACACAATATACCAAGTAAACAGCGCACCCCCTGATACATGGTAAACATAACTGGCGAAATGTGGGGTGTAGGTACGGCTCTGCCCAACCCTTCGGGAAATACTGGCATTATGTTAAGATCTCGTTATGTCAACTTCACCTCCCGATTTATAATTTCTAGACTGTTTAAGAGACAAATTACTGCAAACAAATTATGTCGAATTTTTAAGTCATTTTAAAGAAGGTCTTTTCTTCAATCATTCTCTTAAAGAAGGTTTTCATTTTATAATAATTTTACTAAAATACATATTTTATTTTTACTACATGTTATTTCACTTATCTATTTTTAATTTATTTTGTTTATTTCTCTATCTATCCGTGACATCACTGCGGGCCCTATCAGAATACCAGCGCTGCGACATTTATTTTTAAATGTCGCAGCGCAAATCAAAATTGCAGATCAAAATTGGAACATTGAATTGATTGTGTTTGCATGCTTTTGCGTCAAAATCTATCAGAAAATAAATCTTTTATTTTACACTATTCAAACTAAAAAAAAATCGAATACGATTGTATGAATTGTATCCCAACAACAAACAAACATCAAGTAATAGAATTTTAATGAAATTGTTTTTTTAGAAACAACATGGCGTATGAATTCCTATAACTATTCTGTTTGTGTTTATTTTGCCATTGTTTTTTTTTAGGGTTCTGTACCTCAATAGATAAAAAGGAACCCTTATAAGATCACTTTCTTGTCCGTCTGTCCGTGTGTCACCACCGAATTTCTTAGGAACGGGTGGACCTAGCAAGTTGAAATTTATATTTACCAGATACTGAGGTCTATAGTCCCTATTAGGTGTATAAAATCAAGGTCCTGAGTCAACACGATAAAAAGATATGGGCAAATTTAGATTTTCGCGAAAACTTGTAAGTACCAAAATTTACCTGAATTTTGAACTTTATTTTTCGGAAAATACCAAATTTGACAATTCTAGGTCAACCAGAAGTATCCTATAGTTCCCGTTGACCTAGAATCACGAAATTTGGCAAAAAGCAAGGTCCTACAGCACAAGTAAAGGGAAAATTCCGAAAAATAAAAAAGTTGAAAATTAAGGTAAATTTTGGTACTTACAAGTTTTCGCGAAAATCTAAATTTGCCCATATCTTTTTACCAATGAAAATGATACCAATTTTATTATGACGATATAATGGTTAAGTACGAAAGCCTCGGTGTGCGAGTCCGACTCGCTCTTGACTGGTTTTTAAATTTTGCAATTGGTATTTTTTCTAGTCCACTTAAAGTAAATAACTTACAAGGCCGACAAAAAAACTTTACAATTTTTTACTGGGTTTTTCCATCTGGAATTTCTCAGTAGCAGCCTGAAGTCTGGATTTGTGCCCGGTTGATGGCAATAGGCTCGCCCCCTAGGTGTACTATAGGCACACCCACATACAGGGTAGGGACGTCTGTATAGACATAGATTACATGCATTAACAAAGTGCCAAAATATGCATGCAAAAATGCACAAAAAAGGCCGAAATATGCACTAAAACTGTTCATAAAGGCAAAATATGCGCAATATAAAAAAACCTTTTTTTATTTTTACATTATATCTACGATTTAATTTGAACTTTTTTTTTTTTTTTTTTTTTTTTGTGACTTTTGTGGACATGATAATTACTCACGATTACAGTTGTAACAGCAATCATATAATTGCGTTTTATTAAAATAGGTTTTTTACTTTTATTAATCTATTTATTTTTTGTATAGATTCTTTTCTACATATTTTGTGAATGTGAGAACGCTGTAGGCTTAGTGGATTGTAGACCTGTTGACCATTTTCTATTTTGTTAAGTACTTGGTACTTATTGAAAGACCTACTCTGTCCTCCCATACCTAGAAACACTGTTATATGAAAGTATTGTAAAAGCCAATTATTTTTAAAAGAGTAACCGTGGAGTTTCTTGCCGGCTCTTCTCCATAGGAAACGACCAATTGGAACCGTGCACCTAGCTTCTGACGTTTCATAAGTGCCCATGTAGGTTTATGTGAAATAAAATATTTTGATTTTGATTTTGATTTTTGACATATTTTAATTAAAACTGTACAAAAACAGCGAAATATTCTTAAAATTAAATTATGCATAGTTTTTGTGACAATATACAATTATTTTTTAAAATTTTCGAGAGCAAAGTGACGTACGTTTGTCACCCAGTATTAGGACCTCTCTACGTCAACTAACGTCATTGGACAAAATTTAAAATTTGACGCCATTGCTGGAGATACCTGTTTAGGCAGGTATTACCTGTGCCGTTGATATAGTGAACGTGTGGTGCACGATTGGGAGAAAGGCTAAAATATGCATTATATGCAAATGGATAAAATCCGATGTCATTAGGTTAAGACCTGTAATGGTAATTTTAAGGCATTTAAATAAATAAATAAAATAAATAAAATAAAATAAAATAAAATAAAATAAATAAATAAATTTGTGATCAGTTTTGTCTTTCAACTAAGCGGACGCAAAACAACAGAATAACAATAATACCAGCTAGTAAGTTCAGATTTCCACACTTATTTTCCTAAATCGTGAATCACACATACTTGAGATGCGAGGCTTTTTACCCAACTGCTCCAGAAGGAGGATAATGTTTTTCGAGAGTATGTATGTATGTATGTCTATTTCTTTGGCACGCTCTGTAGCCTAAATGGCTTGATGGATTTTAATATGTGAGGTGTCGTTAGATTCGTCTTAATTGTAGGAGTAATATTAATATATTGCATCTGCAAATACAAAAAAAGGGAGGGGTGGGTTAAAAACAAAAACATTATTGATATCAAATAAAAGCTAGTAATGAGTCAATGTAATTAATATTATTTTAATAAAACTAAAAAGCTTGAAATAAAAAAATTATTTAAAAAAACAAAAAACCTGACTGCAAAAACACATAACTGAAACCTGCAGTACCAAAATTCTATAGATACCTACCTACCTCCAAACTTCTGGCACTTAAAATGCATGGTTATGACATCATCACTTTCATCTTCATCATCATCATTTCTTGTTACACCCTCTGCTGAGTATAAGTATCATCACTTTTATGTGTCATGCTTCCCTGGTCTGTGCGAGTCTCATCCAAGTTTTCCCCGCAATCTTTTTACTTGTTGATTAGGTTTCTGGCACTACAATGGGGTTAAAAACTGAAAGCTCATAGCAGATGGCAGCACAGTTGTACGTCTTTATAAACCGCCATTGTTGTGTTTGTTTACTTTTGTGTCGATCACAAATTATACGAAAACTAGATAAATATGTATGAGACTTGGAGTATAGCACTATTAATAGACGAAGTAAGGACAGGGGAAGCGTCTACCACTGGTAAAAAAGCAGCTTTGCTAGAAAAGTCAATAAATTATGAACGTTTTATATTTTATAGGTTATTTTGTGTTTGTTGACTTTAAGTTCGTTTTTTGTTAAAGACTGGAGGCCTACGATAGAACTAACCTAATCAGAGTTGAAAACCAACTCGGGCTTGATCATCTTAGCTGAAAAACCTCAGAGATAGCACTTCTAGCACTGATCTAATCAATATATATTATAAAAGAAAGCGTGGTGCGTTGGTATGTTCCGATAAAACTCAAAAACGAATCAATGCAGCCCGAAAAAGATTTAACCGTTAGGTAGCCCCAACCCTCCCATCCATGAAGAAGGTTTGTGTTTTCGGCCGCGCGGTTAAGGTTTAGAGAAAAACGGTTTAGAATGAGGTCAACTTGACCTGAAACTCAACCAAAACTTCTAGAAGTATCTAGGAAGTTTGAAAACTTCGGAGAGGTTCTGGAAGGTTCAAGGCAATTCTAGAATCATTTGTACCTATAAAAGAAAGTGTACAATGAGCGTGCCACTAAAACTCAGAAACAAGTGCCGGTACGATCAAGAGAGTTATATGGTGTGGTAGCCCTGTATCACCCGTCCATGAAGAAGGATCCCGTTTTTACCTAAAGGGAGTGCTTTTGAAGATATAAGGGTTGGAAGTTTCGCCCTCAAGAAATTTCTAGAACAGTCCTGAATATTTGAGAGTATTCGAGAGTATTCTACAACATTCTGGAATGTTGTGGAAAGGTTTAAGGTAGGTGTAGTAGGAGGTAGGTATGTAGGTAAGGGTAGTCGGTAGGTAGGTGTAGGTAAGTAGGGTAGATAAGTAGGTAGGTAGTATAGGTAGCGCTGTGGATAACTACTTAGTGCTACCCGGCGGGGGCGGGCAGCTAGTATGATAATATAAACACACACATACTTTAGTATAATTTACATAATATCACATCACAAGTGCCTGTATGTAATGAAAACAGACTTAGTTCTCTTTGGAGCATCACATATAAACCACTTTCTCCCATAAAAGGATAGCTATATATATTAAAGCGGACACACACTTTCCTGTTTATTATTCTAGCGTATAGCACTCGTGGGTTGCAGCTGAAAATCAGCGTCAGGTGGTACACTTTGTGTTGTCATCTGACATTATGCTGAGCTGAGGCCCTTTTGGCATTATAATCATTGTTTTTTGTTTTTATAGTTATAAGGTGTATTTTCTCTGCTGTAATGCCAATAAACGCATTTTTCTTTCTTTCTTTTCTTTCACATTGTCTCGACGAAATATCGAATTCCAATTTTTTTCGGAGAGTTTTCTCCCACAGTTTTCTTCTTATAACATCTTTGGCAAATACATGGGTCCCCGTATTTTTGCAATAAACAGCTGCGCAACTGGGCTCAATAATTAATTATGCGTAAAAGAAGTCGCTTGTTTACAAAAAATGTATGGTTAGCTGACAAATTATAAGACGCTGAAGATCAGCGCCATCTGAACTGAGCAAGTGGCAGTTTTTATCCCCATTAAATGAAGCATTTAAGGCAGAAACTCTTTTTGTACTATGCTCCCCTGGTCTTTGCGAGTTTGATCCAGGAATTTCTTTTAGTCCCGATAAAAATCTCAACAAGGAAGAAGAGCTCACACAGTAAAAATACCGATATATCATATCGTATGATAAATAACAGTTATGGAACACAAAAACCCTTATCTATGGGAGTAAAATCTGTGGATCTCACGTCGTTTGTCATTCGAACGATCCTGTCACTCAGGACGATGGCACCGAGATAAAAGAAAAGATTTTCGAGAAATTGATTGTTGGAGATTTTTATCCCTTCCGCTTGTATGCGCTATACAACGACACTGTCAAAACTTACGTTGCTCTTTTTAACCGACTTCAAAAAAGGACGAATCTTTTTTAATATATATGTTCCCCGATTACTCAATGACGGCTAAACCGATTTGAAAAATTCTTGTTTCATTTAGTAAAAGAAGCCTGCGCGGTAGTCTCATATAAAGTTTATTAACTTTGCTTGGGTAGTTTTTAGTTAGCTTCAATAATACTACGTATTTTTCCCACTTAGTCTATGTGGGGTAAGTACCACAACTAAAAAATGAAAAATAAACACTTTTTTACAGAAAAAGACAACCGACTTCCAAAAAAAATACCATGAAGTGTGTACTGTTTTTTTTTTTTTGGGAATCGGATTGTTTTTTCTTTTTGTAAGAAAAGTGACATCATCAAGATACACAAAATGGATAAAATACGTATTTTCGAAGCTAACTCAAACGCTACTCAAGCAAAGTTAATAAAATATGGGACCACCACGCAAGTTTCCTCTACTAAATGAAAAAATAATTGTCAAAATCGATCCACAGTATTCATTCTGTACTTAATTGTAGCCACAAATTGATACTGTATCGCAGGCATTAATTTTTTTAAAAGCGGTGTGGTAAATAACCGAATATTCTCTTGAGAAACCTGTTCCTTACCAGCGTGGTTGATATACCAGTATTTCTATTTATTTTTTTAAAGCTTTGATTATTTAAGTAAAGTTTACTAACGTCTCTTTCCCTTCAATTTACAAGCGTTGGTAAATATTTATACATATACACCAGTGGTTAAGAAACTGGGGTGGAAGTTTACTGTGTGTTTCTTGAGAACTTTCGAGATGTGTAGGCATTTAAAGCGTGTTCATATTTATTGGTGCATACAACAACTCGAAACGACTGTTGCACGTACATTAAATGTACCATTTTTAAGACGATAATAATTCCGCATTAGTGATACACTGCCAAGTTATAGGTCTCGACTTCGAACCCAAGGCACGCACCTCTGACTTTTCGGATTCATGTGCGTATTGTATATTTATCACTTGCTTCAAAAACGGTGAAGAAAAACATCGTGAGGAAACCGGCATGCCTGAGAGATATTTCTTGACGACATGTGAAGCCAAGTTAGAGGCCCATGGGCGGCTTGAAAACTCTGACACCAGGTTAATCACTAACCATACGAAAAGAAGAAGAGTGATTATTGTTTTATTATTCAAATTATGCTTTCCCTTCATTAATGTTTTATAAATCCATCTGTTCTGCGAGCAATATGCCCACTCAAGTTTGGCAATTCTTCGCGCTATGCGGTTACCTTGGTTCTCCCGCGGATCTCTTCATTTCTGATTCGATCACGTAGGGAAACTCCCAGCATTGCCCTCTCCATTGCCCTTTGGGTGACTTTTAGCCTTCTGATAAGGCCCATTGTGAGCGACCACGTTTCAGTACCATAAGTCATCACTGGCAACACGCACTGGTCAAAGACTTTCGTCTTGAGACACTGTGGTATGTGGGACAAGAAGATATTGCGTAGCTTCCCGAACACTGCCCAGCCGAGTCGGATTCGACGATTGACCTTTTAAAAAGCATCTTATGTGTTAATCCAGGTTATAAACTATCTGTCTGCCTCATCTAAATCCTTTTAGTAGCATAACATAATGATTTAATACTATCGTGAATTCATGCAAGCCTAGTACTTTTTGTTAGATTACTGCTCAGAAATTGTACACAACGTCTAATGATTGAAATACTATCTTGAATTCATGCAAGCCTAGTACTTTTTGTGCCAAGTTTCAAGTTTATTACTCAAGGAATAAGATTTATTCATACAAACAAAATCCCCCCCTTTTCGCCCCTTAATTTCAATGAAAAGTGAAATTTTCAAAAACCTCTTCTTATTGCTACCTACCTTATGAAAAGAAGCTGTGTGCAAAATTTAAATGTCAGTCAGTCAGTTTCTCCTTTTATATACATACATAAACTCACGCCTTCTTCCCATGGGGGTAGGCAGAAACTATAGAACGCCACCTGCTACGATCCTTACATACTACTTTTGCCTCGTTTACGTTCATACATCTGGTCATACACGCACGCCGGTTGCGAGTACTGCGCACCTGGCCTTTCTGAAGAACATCACCAATAAGGTCAGTTTCTCCTTTTATAAATATAAATTGATTATAGCTTGAGTGTTTTATTTGAAACAGTAAGTCCAACACATTTATAATAATGATACCAGCCTATTATTGTCCCACTGTAGGGCAATGGCCTCTTCTCATACAGAGAAGGCACGAGCATTGATCACCACGCTTGCTCAAGATGGGTGGGCAATTTCAGACTTATATTAACTACTCGCTGGGCCCCACGCTTTCACCCGCATAAGTCTCTATCCCGTAGGAATATCGGGATAAAAGGTATCCTACGTCTTAACTCAGGTCATGGTCTACCCATGTGCTAAACTTCATTCAAATCCGTTCAGCCATTTTAGCTTGAAAGCGTAACAAACAAACAAACTCTCTTTCGCATTTAGTTAAGATAAGTTCAGGTTTCTTCACGATGTTTTTCATTCACCGATGTCAGAGATGGCCAAAATAAACACTTAGAAAATATATTTAATTGAAAAGCTACATTGGTATTTGTCTGGATTTAAACCCACAACCTCATGCATGAGAGGCGCGGCCTTAAATAATGGGCCATCACGACAAACATATCATGTTAGTTATTGAAAAATTATTCTTAACATCAAGAATAAGTTAAGACATTTTCATTTGATTTAAAAAACTTTTTACAAAAAAAAACAACGGACTTCTAAGAAGTCGGTTGTTTTTTTTTTGTAAAAAGTTTTTATTTTTCACTTTTTAGTTGTGGTACCTACCCCACACACATTCGAATACCACTACCTGCTACCAGTGACAGGAACTTATCGTTTCATTTACATACTAAGTGGGAAAAAAATACGTATTTTGTAGCTAACTCAAAAACTACAAAAGCAAAGTTAATAAAATTTATATGGGACCAATTTGAGAGCATACCCTTTCAAACAAAAAAAGATTTTTCAAAATCGGTCCACAAATGACGGAGGAATCGGTGGACATGACTATCACAATCTCCTCGTGGACATATTAATCTCCTATCATTATATGTTATCCTGGTATCATTTGCCATATTCTTGGCATCACTTTGAAGTGTTCTCAGTACTGAGCCACAGACAATTGGATTTCACTATTCGTAGGTAACTTTGACATTTTTATTCTGCTGAAACCAATGTGTAGAAAGGAATCTCTTACAGGATTACACATTTTATCTTTTTTTCAACACTTGATTTTATCTGACGAGATAAAAGGTTTTGTTGTAACGGTAAGACTAAACCAAATACAGAATTTTTGAAGTGAAAACTTCTTTTTTGACATGGGAAAAAATAATTGAACTCGCGACACCGTTACCGACACCATATTGCCATGCAAACGCGATTGTGCTCTTTATTTATATTACGTTACGGATCAATGTTCTATGCAAGTATTTTTACTTTAAAGGTTTTGTAAACGCGATTGTGCTCTTTATTTATAATACGTTACGGACCAATGTTCTATACAAGTATTTTTCTTCCACCAAGGCGATCTTGTTCAAGTTTTCACTTCTGTCGGCACTCCCGGAGTGCCACTGTTTTTTTTTCAACGGAGATAAGATGATTCAAAGAGGTCATTGTCACGAAACTTAATTGCTTCAAATTAAAGAGACAAAAACATATTCGTAGTCATTATTAAAAGCCGTTTTCCCACATTTCAACTACCAACTTAACGACGAAAAAATTCACAAATAAAAAAAATACACAGATAAAAATGACAATAGAGCATTATAAAAGAGTGCCGCAACTCGAAATAATTTATGGTCGCCATTACCGAAACGGAGTGAATGTTAAAAGTCAAGTGGTAGAAGAAACGGATAATTATGATAAGCCGATGTTTTGCTTTCGTATAATGATGGAACGAAACGGATTTTTGTTTTTGTTTATGTACCTAATTTCATTTTGAAAAAAATTAACTCGCCTAATTGTGTGGAGTGTGGAGTTGTGGAAGACTTACATCACTTGTTGATGGACTGTGTTCGATATGAGTCTGATAGAAATGATGTGTTTGGGGCCTTGAGGTTGAACCGACTTGATTTAGGCACATTTAATAAAATTCTATCTCAATCGATGATGCGAAGAGTCTGTTCAGATTTATGGCCCAAATGTAATCCATAGCAGTGTGATTTGTTACTATTTGTTTAGGGTATGATGGGACTGTCATACGCATTGCGATTATAAAAGTCCCAAATTAAAATAGAAGAAAAAAAATCATCATTCGGGTTACGCCACAGATGAACACAGATGGGACACTCCGCATTTTAGGTATGAAGCTACAAGTACGCGGCGGGCTCGACTTGTCGGGCCAATTCAGTGAAAGTTACGTAGTCAGAAGATATAAGAGTTACCAAATCAAATTAAATTATTTATTTGCTATTTACAATAAGGTCGTGAAGAATTAAAGTTGAGCCATACATTCTGCCCAAGATTCAAGAATGAATACGATGCTATATAAATAAAAAAATAAGAACACTATACACAATTATCAGATAAAAATTTATAGTTCTATACAATTAAAATCAATTCAGTCAAAATGCAATTAATAAATACATAATTGTCAAAATAAGATCAAAATACTATTAAAATGTCAAATATAATTCAAATGTCTAAATACAATTCAAATGTCAAAATACAATTCTAATGTCAAAGTACTATTCAAATTTAAAAAAATACAATTAAAATGTCAAACAAAATACAATAAAAAAGTCATTTTAGTCGATTTCATTTAAAGGTTCAAAAATTTTCATAAATAATAAATTTAGAAAATCATTAATGGAGTAATAACATTTTTCCAGTAGAAAAGCTTTAAATTTGTGTTTGAAATGTTGAAATGTGTCATTTTTAAAATATTCCGATAATTTATTAACGCGATAGAAAGAGATGCAACTTCTAGGCGAATATAACTGAAGGTTGTTAGCGCTGTGGGACCTGAATTGCACTTAATTGTGTCGTAGCAAGAGTTGTTTTTTATTTAAAAGATTTTGCGGAGTGTCCCGTCTGTACCAATCTTTGGTTACGTACGGGTCAGTAATTCAATGAAATGGGTTTTTCGTTATTGTAATTTTATGTTAGCCTCAAATAGATAGTAAATAAATAAACAGCTGAGTTTTCGAAGTTATATGTCGCATCAGTTTTATTTACTGTTAAAGAATGTCGAAAAGAAAACGTATTTGCAATTCAATTGAAAAAAATGTGCTCAACGTCATCACCCCTAAAAAAAGAGCCAACAAGGAGACTTCTAAATCAATCTGCCTAGCCTTTTCCCAACTATGTTGGGGTCGGCTTTCAGTCTACCCGAATGCAGCTGAATATCAGTATTTTACATGGAGCGACTGCCTATCTGTCCGCAAAAACTGGGTAATACGATACCCCTTGGTAAGACTGGTTGTCAGACTTTCGGGTTTTTGACAACCCGTAACGAGTGTCAAAGATCCACGAATGACAGCCGGGACCAACGGCTTAACGTGCTTTCCGAGGCACGGAGGAGTCTCGGTATGTAAAGATGGTCACCCATCCACGGCCTAATCCCCGGCAAGCATAGCTTAACCTGATGGATCGATCCATGCGGCTGTTATTACTTAGCCACGAGCTCCTGCACCTCCAGGACTTTGAGAACTAAAACACTTTTATGTCAGCACTGCCTAACTTCGAACAGTAGCTACATACAAATAATTATTTACATTGTAATCTCTGCGTTCAACGCTCGGTGTAGCAACACGCCGTGTTCGGGTTCGCAACAAGTCAATCGTCATCCTGAGGATGCCTCGGTGAGAGATGAAACACGTGCCTATTTCTTTCAGGGTTTTTAGGGTTCTGTAGTAAACAAGGAACCCTTATAGTTTCGTCATATCCGTCTGTCTGTCTGTCCGCGGTCTAGCTCCGAAATCCTTAGTACTAGAAAGCTGTAATTTGGCATAGGTATACATATTAATTACGCCGACAAAGTGGTAAAACAAAATTATGAAAAACATTTTTTTTTCCTACACGTAAAGTGGTGATGTTTTTTTTTTTATCGCCTGATGTGGGGTATTATTGAAAAGGTCCTTTAAAAACATTGTGAGTTTGTGAAAATCATTTTTGGATTTGGGGATCCATTTGCAAAATATAAAGCTTTAAAGTGCTAATTTTTGTTAGAGTCAAGTGTCCCCCTCCCCTGCCAGCTAAATGGTTGATTTTGGATATGTAAAAAAAATCACAGCAGTAGTTTATATAACGAAATTAAAAGGAAAACTATGACAGCTAAGTAGGCTCTACAAGTTAACCAGTAATAATCGACCAATTTAACTTTGCAGTTGTA
Organism: Agrochola lychnidis; assembly: GCA_963680765.1. Classification (NCBI taxonomy): domain Eukaryota; kingdom Metazoa; phylum Arthropoda; class Insecta; order Lepidoptera; family Noctuidae; genus Agrochola; species Agrochola lychnidis. Next base: position 4,983,309 of record OY796868.1, on the reverse strand, counting down.
AAAACATGTTTTCCCATACATTCCGTATGGTAGAACATATTTTTGAACTACAAAATTAAGTTTGTTTTTGGGATAAATTCATCCCAACTACGGAACCCTTCATTGTGCGTGGTCCGACAAGCACTTGGCCGGTTTTTTTTTATAGCTCTTTAGAAATAGCTAAGCGGAACAGGTTACTAAATATATCCACGTCTATTTTATTTACATTGTATATCATAAAGGAGAGGATGTAAAGTAAATAAAAAAAAGTAAAGTAAAGTAAAAAAGTAAAGTAAAATAAAGTCATTTTGGCGCGGCGCTAGTGTGTATGCCATTGCATCACATTGCATTAAAAAAAATGTAGTTTCACAATTTTCCGCCGGCCTTATTCCGTGGCCCGCACTCCGACGCATTTTATCTGCCTATCATCTCGCATAAGCTATGGAGGCAATTTAAGGAAACAGCCATTTTCAGGGCAGCCTAATGGTGTCAGTAAGATATAGGAAGTGATTTATTGCTATTTATGTGATATTGCTATTTGTATATCCAAATACTTTGACCTAAATAGCATGAATATTAAAGAAAAGTTTGTGAATAGTTGGACCTCACTTGTCTATGGTCGTAAACGCAACTGCTGACTCTGAGTTTCATCCTTAAGTTGGGCAACCTTGTTAACCTTGGCCTTCCAAATAATGAAATCCCATATTGTTGCTTTAAAACGTTAAACATGTGTACGGAACCCTTCGTGTGCGATTGCGACTCGCACTTAGCCGCCTTTTAATATCCGTTTTTTTCCTTTTGAGGTAAGGAACCCTAAAAATAAAGAAAGAAATACAAATTACACGCAAACGAAGTCGAAGGTGAACGCTGTCTATAAAATCTCGCTTTCAAACATGGCGTGTCACAATCAAGAAGTCAGAGAGAATATTACTGACAAACGTGTGAGATAAATCTCATTTAACTTTCTGTGCCATCACACAATGTTATGTGAGTTAAACAAACAAAATTATGTTTTGATTTCAAGCTTTGATATGGGGTTATATTACGTAGAAAGTTGCGTTTCATAAAAGGCATCCTCTCTGTGTGGGAGTGCACTTAAAACATGAGAATCAAAATTCGTGACTTTTATTTAAATTCATAGATTTGTTCTAGCATATGGCACTCGTGGGTTGCAGCTGAAAATCAACGTCAGGTATTCAGGTAACACACTGTGTTGTCATCTGACATTATGCTGAGCTGACGTTTTAATCATTGTTTACTGTTTTTATAGTTTTAAAGTGTATTTTTCCGCTGTAATGCCAATAAACGCAATTTTCTTTTCTTTATTTTCTTTCTTTCTTTATTTATTTTCGTTCTTTCTTTCTTTATTTATTTATTTTCTTTCTTTTCCTTCTTTCTTTTCTTTTTCTTTCTTTTTTGTTCTTTAACTAGATTTAAGAAGTTATCCGTATAAAATTCCACGTGAGTGAAGCCGGGAACACCTATTTGTGCGTGTTTGAGAAATAAGTAGGTACTATCAAAGAAACCCATATCTGTACACTGTAAGGACTATTCTTGCTTGCAGCGCTCGGCTGCTATAGTATTGCTTACCTCCGAAAAAAAAGGGTCGTATGCACAGGATTTTTATTTTTTTAACTATGGCCTTTCGCAGTTGTGACCACTAAGGTCTTGGCTGCTTAAACGGATTTTTCCTGTGGTGGCCTTAAGCTTCTACACTTAGAGCCTCCAGCCAGGAGCTTTTAAACTATACTAAATTAAAACTAAGCGAGTACTCGCTAAGGGCATCCCCTGTGGGGTACGAACCTTGGCTTAGGGCATCGCTGAGGGGAGGACAGCAAAAAGGGACAGACTGGATCAAACTTAGATTTTCATCATGATTATTATGCGGGGTATTTAAAGCTACGTGCTCAGCTGCAACTACTGCTGGCACCTCGTTTTCGAGCAAGGGTCGGGGGGGAGTTTCATTTACTTGGGGACGCGGTCGCGATCGCAAAGGACCTCGGCGCCGACGTTGGAATGACGGGAGGCGTCTGTTTTTGTGCACTGTACTGGTAGCCCTATTCTGCTCCTGGAGGAGTGTAATGGGGTCATCTGGGTCGGAAAGAGCACAGGATTTTGTTTTCAAATTGCTTATGTATGCGTTACCCCGATGGTACCTATTAAGTGAACCATACAAATATTTATCTCAAAACCTGTGCACACAATCCGAATGTAAATTGTCAAATTAGTAATTGAAAAAGGTTATTTTGTGATTATTTCTACCCAAAATTGAATATCTGATCAGCACCACAAAAAAAAACGAAAAAATACCATCCATTCGATCATACAGCGGTAATGTTCACTACATTTATTCATCAATTCACTGACTTAGAAAATATTGGACTTTATACGTTTTCAAAATCCTAGTCCATACTGTGTCCATATAGTACTGCAAGCCATTGTAAACATTGTGGTTTTAAACTTAAGAATCATTATTGTGTGAATGTGACGCCTTTGACCGTTCACATATGTACAGCTGGTTTAATAAAGAGAGTTGAAGATACTTCAAAGGTTATCATATAACACTCTTCCTACGGCGGGTATTTCAAGATTTACACTAGATATTAAAAAGGTTTGAGGATATGTCGATACCTGCAACTTTCTAGGAGAGCGCGTCAAAGATTTAAAAAATTCTCTCAGATTTGGGTTAAGTCTTAATGCCAACCAACCTTGAAAATATGAGTCAACGAGGGATTAGCTACACATTCATATGATTGTATTATTATATTTATGTATATTTTAAGACGTTTTGTGAGTTACAATGACATTCCACAACATACTGTACAAAATGTCAGTGTAACTCAGACATACAATCGCATAAAATGTGATAAAAGGTACTACATTAAATAAAATAAATTGTATGTCTGAGATATAATTCATAAAATGTTATTTTACCTATGAAAGCTCATTTTTTAATAAGAAATAATCAGAACAAGAACAAAGAGTGTATCTTGAATTACAATGTTATATTAATAATGGCGAGCATAAACAATGATGATGATGATGTGTAACTAAATATACCTTTTTATTAACTGCAGTTGACCCTCACTTACAATGTTTTTACACTGTACAAATCTATACGCAAAGGAATTTAAACACAGGGGTAAGTGCAAAAAATACCACCACCATTTTTTAACCATTTTTTGTACAACATGAATATGATCGTAACTTAAATTGCCTAAAACTGAGTTACGATGTTATTCCTTGCAGGTGTCGATGTATCGTTGCTAGTTTTTCGTCTTGACTTTGTTTATATTCTTACTCAGTTGTACTTAAAAAACCATTGTATTTTTCGCCTATTTACTGTATTAAGGTTTAGTGGTCTAGTGGAAGCTAATAACAATAACATTTTATAGTTCAATTTATGAGAATATTGTTACAGAGTTGTGTTACATAGTTATAATATTCTGCCTCTTACGGCGTACAAATACATTTGCAGAGTTTTGGCAGTTTTGTTAACCGACTTCCAAAAAGGAGGAGGTTATATGTTCGTCGCGTATGTTTGTTTTTTTTTTTTATGTATGTCCACCGATTTCTCCGTCAATTGGGGACCGATTTTGAAAATTCTTTTTTTCTTTGAAAGGGTATGCTCTCGAGGTGGTCCCATATAAATTTTATTAACTTTGCTTGGATGGTTTTTGAGTTAGCTTCAATAATACGTATTTTTTTCCACTTAGTATGTGGATGATATGTTAAGTTCCTCTCACTGTTATTTACTGTTTCGAATTTGCGTGGGGGTAAATACCACAACTAAAAAGTGAAAAATAAAAACTTTAAAAAAAAAAACAACTGACTTCCAAAAAACACTACAAAGTGAATAATAACTTTAATTTCAGAAGTCGGTGACAAAAATGAAAATTCAAAACCAAAGACACCGACTTCCGAAATTAAAGTTATTATTCACTTTGTAGTGTTTTTTGGAAGTCAGTTGTTTTTTTTTATAAAAACTTTTTATTATATATAACATTGAATCTTTGTTTTGGTTGGTATATTGGCGTGTGCTAGCTGACATATGGCTAGTAATTTATCATTTAAATTATTTTTTTTGTTGCATAATGTAAATTATTTTGCATACTATTGTATAGAATAATTTTTTTTCTAACTTGAACAGACAGCTGTGCTGCTGGGGAGTTTGTTGCGCCACTTCTTCTTCCCAGCTAAAGGCACTAGGAAGTGCTGAAGGGTGGGCGTTTTTGGGGAACTGTCTTATGTAATTTTGATGTTCGAAAAGTGCTGATTCCCAGCCTAGTTTGAATAAATGACTTGTTTTTTTTTTAAATCAAATTAATTAGGAAAACATTCAAATTGCAAGTTTATCAAATAGGTATGGGTTTTGGTTTCTGGATCGGTCAATGAATGGTTAACTAACCACTTCCAATATGTTTTTTTTTTACCATAACAGGAAAGCTCTTGGTCTTGTTCTCTACTTGATGGTAAGTGATGATCAAGCCGAAGGTGGAAGCGAGCTTCACCCGGGATCCTCAATCTCAGAGGAACTGGCTATCTTACCTCTAACTGCCGGAACACAACAATGCTGTTAACATTGTTATTATGGCGATAGACTTAGATAAGATGGTGGTAGCTAGCCAGGCGGACTTAGAACAAACCCTACCACCAACCAAAACATGTAGAAAAATTTGCCCCCACTGGGAATCGAATCTGGGACCTCTGGGTCTGAGACAGGTAGTCTAACCACAGAGTCGATCTTCGTGTAAAGATGTGACCTAAACACACGTCGATTTCTCCTCAGATTATCAACCCAAGTACTTGAAACAAGAAAGTACTTAGTACGGGTACTAAGTACGCAACCGGCGTGCGTGTATGACCTGATGTATGAACATAAACGAGACAAAAGAAGTATGTAAGGATCGTAGCAGGTAGCGTTCTGTAGTTTCTGCCCACCCCCATGGGAAGAAGGCGTGAGTTTATGTATGTATGTATGTAAGAAGGTACTACTTATTATTACATTAAAATGTTTTAAGTTATTGCATAGATTTTATCGCGGGCTTTGAGCGCGGCGACCGAATCAAGAAATTCCGTAACGAAAATAAAACCTAACACCCCCCACTCCACCTACCATGTAATGACGGTTCCCATGACAACGTGCTGTTGTCATGGGAACGTAATTTTTGTTTTATATCATCACGTCATCATACCAAGTGTAGCGTTGACAAATAGGAAGTATGGAGGTTACAAATGCTATGCAATAGCTTTACCGCGGCAGTCCCCGAGTGCCACACGTTTTTTTATTTATGCTTCAGTTTACAAAAAAAGGTTTCCTGTTTGGAGCCTCCTTTTAAGCAAACAATGTCTGTGTTAGGAGATGCCGCTCTTCCATAGTACAGCATAATCTTAATCTATTAAAACAAATCCGTAGGTACTTAAAATATCAAATAAAAACAAGTGAGAGTGTGATTCGAATGTGAATACCAGTGCGTAGTGTGTCTGAATGTGAGAGTGTCTATGAGAATGAATGAGAGAGTGTATGAGAGAGTTTATGTTAGAGTGTAAGTGAAAGTGTATGTGTGAGAGTATCTGCTACTTTATGTGCTCTAAAAGTGCCTCCGTTTCATCATATGTAAGTGTCTTTATCCAACTGTTTATTATTTTTTACATTCATAACTTTTTTTTGTGTATAAGTAAATATGTCTGTTTATTTTCTTTTTACTTATTCGAATCTGTTATCACCAGTAATTTACAGATGGTTTCTGAACGGAAAACATTAAAATGAAAATTGCCAACTCGTGCTCAAAACTTCCCAAATCGTTATTAAACTTGTTTTCATTACGATTTAAATTAATTTTACATTTGATTTCAACATCACGATTTTTCGGTTTTGCAGTATAAGATTAAATTTTATATATTTTATCAGATTAACTGTCGGTACTGAACTCTTTGACTTTATTTGGTATCTGCAGTGAACATGAAATGGGTAAAGTAGTACTAGCTTCAACTTTTTAACTGACCGACTCCTTTCAAATTCCAAAGTGCCTGTAAATAGTTTAATTTAAATATGCCTTGACTTTAATACGGTTGATAATGATACTAATAAGTATAAGTATAATTTATTTTATCTACTCTCATAGCATAATATTCGAATTATAAAATTCATGTAACACCTCGTGATGTAGTTAATGTTTTTAACACACTTAAGTCTAAAAACACTGGTGATTACTGGGGTATCTCCATTAAACTATTAAGTAATATAATAGACATAGTAGCTCCATATTTAGCTGTAACTTTTAATAAATGTGTTGATTTAGGAACTTTTCCTGACCTCATGAAGAGTAGTAAAGTCATACCATTATTTAAATCGGGTAACAAAAATGACGTTGGCAATTTCAGGCCTATTTCTGTCTTACCTGCATTCAGTAAAATATTTGAAAAGTTAATACTCAAGCAGTTGCTAAGACATTTTAATTTAAACAGACTTCTTCATGATGAACAATATGGTTTCACAAAAGGTCGTTCGACTACAGATGCAGGTGTTGCTCTGATGAAACACATATTTAACGCATGGGAGAACTCGCAAAATGCTATTGGAGTTTTCTGTGATCTCTCCAAAGCCTTTGATTGCGTGCACCATGACACACTTTTGCGTAAACTACGTCATTACGGTGTCCAAAACGAAGCTCTTAAAGTAATAAATTCTTATTTGCATAATAGGGTCCAATGTGTAGATGTTAATGGTGTGAAATCTTCCGGGCTACCAGTTCAGTTAGGTGTACCTCAAGGCTCAATACTGGGTCCATTCTTATTCTTAGTGTATATAAATGACTTACCTTTTTATTTAAAGGATATCTGTAACGTTGTACTGTTTGCAGATGATACCTCTCTTATTTTTAAAGTAGACAGGAATAGACAAGATTTTGACGACGTAAACAGTGCACTCTCAATGGTTACGGATTGGTTTACGACAAATAACCTAGTTCTCAATGCCAAGAAAACGAAATGTGTAAAGTTCGCTCTACCAAATGTTAGAAATCTAGGACCCAACATCGTCTTAGATAAAGAGGTGCTTGAAACTGTGAACTCGGCAGTTTTTCTGGGCATAACAGTAGATGCCAAACTTCAGTGGGGCCCACATATATCAAGCCTAGCGGGAAGGCTCAGTTCGGCCGCCTACGCTGTCAGGAAAGTAAGACAATACACTGACATTGATACAGCTCGGTTAGTCTATTTTAGTTATTTCCATAGCGTTATGTCCTATGGTATTCTGCTGTGGGGAAAAGCCGCTGACATTCAAAATATATTTGTTCTTCAAAAACGAGCTGTTCGAGCAATTTACCAGCTACGTGCCAGAGTTTCTCTAAGAGATTTTTTTAAAGATGTTGGTATTCTCACGGTGGCATCACAATTCATTTTCGCCAACATCTTATATATTAGGCAAAATATACACTTATACACTAAAAACAGTGATATTCACAATGTTAACACTAGAAATAAGGACAAACTACGAGCTCCCTTTCACCGGCTTCATAAGGTTCATAACTCATTTGTTGGGCTTGGTATAACCTTTTATAACAAGCTACCCTCTTCTATGCTAGATTTGCCTTTTAATGCGTTTAAAAATAAAGTAAAATCCAACCTTTGTTCAAAGGCATACTATTGTATCAACGACTACTTAAATGATAAGAATAGTTGGTCGCTGTGATTAACTCAAGACAATGTTTATGTTCTTTCTCCAGATTTAACTTACCTACTGACAGTTTATATAAGTTCATATAATTTTTTTATTTTTTTATTTGACTTTATGAGTCAATTTTTTTATTATTTTTTTACGAGTCTATTTATTTTAATTTTATTGATGACATAATCTACTCATTACAATGTGTTTGTAATGAGTTTGTATTGCAATTTGTGGTTGGCTAGTGACCTCGACAATTGATTATATTATTTTTTACCTGAGCAACCGGCAGCAAGTTCGTCATGCTCCCTTAGATGTCAATGCTTGCGGTAGCGTCGGGAGTCGGGTTGCCTCCTTCCCTCAAATATGGCGAGGGGGGTAATGGCTGATCTTTGCGTTATGCTCGTGAACGGGTGCTGCTTGTGGTGACTGGTCGTCTTGCTGATCATGGTTTTGTTATTGTTACTAGTAATTAACTGTACATTTATTTTACCTCGATGGTCCTAGTTTATCATTTATAACTTCCAATTTACAGCTTTATGTAAGCGGGCACGCCCTTTATGCCTGGAGGCTTTTATTTAGATATTTAGTTCTTTTTACGTTTAGTTTTTATTTTTTTAATTCTGCTTGAGTATAGTTCTCGATGTTTTTTGGTTGGTATATCGGCGTGTGCTAGCTAACATATGGCCAATAATTTATACTTAATTAAAATAATGTTTTTGTGTTGCATAATAATTTTGCATACTATTGTATAGAGTCATTTTTATTTTTTTTCTAACTTGAACAGACAGCTGTGCTGCTGGGGAGTTTGTTGCGCCACTTCTTCTTCCCAGCTAAAGGCACTAGGAAGTGGTGAAGGGTGGGCGTTTTTGGGGGACTGTCTTATGTAATTTTGACGTTCGAAAAGTGCTGGTTCTCAGCCTAATTTGAATAAATGACTTTTGAATTTTGAATTTTGAATTTCAAAACGAGTTTATATTGACATACTTTATAAACACAATACCGAAATTTAAAAATAGAATCATATTATAACATTTTTTCTCTAACAAAATAATGCTATAAAACAATTTTTTTTTCTATTACGATACAGGGCTATTCCAAGAAGTTAATATCACCAAAGAGTTTCCATCAACTTTTGCATTGGAATGTTTAAGCGGGGGACAGCAGCACCCGCTGTAGCGCATGTGCGGTGATGTGCTGGTGCAGGCGACATTCATTTGTTTTGTAGTACTGAATTTCGTGGGATTTTTCAAATTTATTCTTGATCTTTAACTTTGATCTTTTATTTAGTATTAGGTTCAATCCCAATGTATGAGAGAAGATAAAGTAGTGTATGAAACTGCACATAACTAGGTATTAAAACATGAGTGTGTGTTTAAAAACCGAGCCGTAGGCGAGGTTTTTAATAGTATCACACGAATGTTTTAATACCCCTCATTATGCAACAGTTTCATAAAATACTATTATTTTTCAAAAATATACATCAATTTAATTATTATATGGTGATACATTATATGACACTTGTTTCTATGAACTGATTTTGAAAATCTGTGCCTGAAATAGATATAAAATATCTGTATTTCAGACATCAACGCTCTCCCCTGTTTGTTTGACCTCTATACACATCTTATAAAACACAACATTTTTTATTAAAAATTAAGACAAAAATAAAAAGAAGTGACAAAAAGAAGGGGAATAATCTTAAAATAATAAGTTTCTTAGTGATGGTATCCGGTGTGTAGAGTATAATAGTATCATTATACGGTTGATAATGATACGATAATGGTATCATTATTAACTGTAAGGGACGGCTGATAATTTTTTCTCGATTACGATGTGGGCGTCTGTACCACACCTTTAAAGATCAGACCTTTCTGATACAGCCTATATAACAAAGCTTGTAAAAAGCAAACAAGACTTTAAATCTAAGCAAAATTACTATTTCTTCAACTTTCCACCTTGAACATAAAACAACACCTAAGAATCAAAGTTTACATAGAAAAATACAAGAAGAAGCAAAAATTAACTTCATCCTATCACAAACAATGGCTTCCATAGAAAAACATAACAAGCTTTATTTCTTCCACGAATAAATACTAAATTGATAAAGATCTCGGTGCTATAAAATTTCACAAAGAAAAAACTTATAAAAGAGGAAACAACTTCTGCTGTACAAGTTGTGAAACTCAATATATCAAAACATTCCCGTCGACGCTACGAGGAACACCGAGGACACCGGAGAACTGCGGAGAAGAATGTTTATGGAGAAACTGGGGAATCTTTGGAAAAGGGACTCGAATGTGATTTTGCTTGATGAATGACTGAACTTGATATTCGTTTTATAAAATATTTTAATGACAGTGACATGCAAACAAGCCATGTGCCTGATGAGATTTCTCTTCGGGAAAAATCATAAACTTCCATACAAATTTATACTCCACATTGTCTACATTCAATTGCATAAGATAATGATAAGTGGAAGCGCGGAGTCTCCTAACACAAGCAATTCCTTGCTTAAAAGATGATCTCCAATATTATTGTGTCTAAATGCCTTTTGTAATTGAAATAAACAATTTTATTTTATTTATTTTATTTTACATTTAACCCCTTTGGGGAATGAATTTTCAAAAATCCTTCCTTTTGCTCACTTTCATTACATAAGGAACTCTTCTGCAAAACATGCTTCTAGACTCTACGTTTTACGCTGTGCGTTGTTTGTTAATAAATTAATGAATTTAAGGTTTTTAGAAGTGAAGTAGATAATTTTCAGGCTGCACAAATAACCCATATCTTATAAACGTTGCTTAAAATTAAAAGAAGTTAAAACGTCAAAAAATATATGGTCACAGTGACGTTAATCATTAATAAAAAACCTACTAAAAATAAATGCAGACTATCCTGACAGCGTGACACATAAAATCAATCCCTATCTATATGTCGGATCCGGTCATTAGTACGGACACGAAACGAATCGCAAGCGCGCTACTGGCGACATCAAGTGATCCACACCAAAAAGCGCGCTTCTACAGAGTGGCCACGGCGAGGAGGGATTCAACCTTCTTCCGATTCAACAGTTCCGCGACGTCTTAACTCCGATGCGACGGATCGCATCGAAGTTAAGACGTCGCGGAACTGTTCTCGATTCGTGGTGCTCAGTTATTGTGTTAGTTATAATTTGTGATCATTGTATTAATTGGTAATTTTAATAAACACCGTCGCACCCAGTGTGTGTATAATTTAGCTAGTGTGATTAATTTGATAGTAAATTATAATGTGATCTGAACTGCAAACTGTTTTTCTATTGTGCATTAACCAACACTACCCACACTACGCCCACAGTAGTTAAAATATCGCTGATGATAACGAAAGAGTCACATACCCATCTCCGACATATACATATAAACAGTGTAGTAAAAGTTATAATTTAATCTAGGACGAGGAGCTGATAGCTCTGGTTTGATAGGCACCCGTCCCACGCGCCCGGGTTATTACTATCATAACATTTTCTAGCCTGCTCTGTATTCAGATTGACGCATCGTGTATGTTGAAGCTTAGATTACTTTACATCTTTATAAAATTTTGCATAACGTAACATCACGTTTATACCCCACAAAGGAAGGCAAAAAAAAAATCTGTCCAATCCGTGAACGTGTTGTTAAGCATCGTACTGAGAATCTATTTCGTTGGTGTAGGTGGAGAACTAAATAACAAAAAAATTTTTGTTTGGAGAAAATTGTGATTTATTTATGTGGCATGTTTTGGGTGTTACGAAAATGGTGGAAAGTCAATTTGACCAAAATCGCAGTTATTTAGTTCTCCACCTACGCTGACGATATATATGTGGAAATTTTCGGGAAAAATGCTTTTTTTTTTTCAATTAGGAATTTTACCGGATTTATTACGTGGGGCACAGGGGGCCGTCCTTTGGCGGATTCTCTAAAAGTCATAACCTATAACCCCTGTTGAAAATTTGCTATTTTTTTTTAATGGATTTTGGGTAATTTTGTTAGTAAAATGTAAATTTTAAATAGCAATAACTTTTTGTTTTCAATAATAATAATACTTTTTATTACTTTTTGGTAATGTTATTGCAGTACCTATGTGTACCTTTCGGATTGAACAGGGTTTTTTTTTTCATATCGACGCCTTAAAGTGAAAACCTCGTAAGTGTAAAAAAGAAGTAACTTTTCAGGAGGAAAAAATAATAACGTGCTGTAAAATTTTTGAACTGCGTCATTTATGTTTTTTTATTAATTAATATGGTAATTTAACCCGCTTTTATATCCAGAACTGCGAAGATAAAAGACGCCGTACAAAAATTTTACAGCACGCAGTTTTTTCTTCCTCCTGAAAAGTTACTTCTTTTACACTTACGAGGTGTTCACTCTAAGGCGTCGATATTGTATTCAGGGTCAAATGAACTTAGCTAACAAAACTCTGCAGGCATGATGGGTATCGATAATCTAACCAAAAAAATAAAAAATAGATAATGTCTTTGTTTTTGAGGGTCAAGGACCACGTAGTGTTGTTACTTGATGTACGAATTAAGAAAATCTGTTTTCTTTTGTTTTATCTTGTTTAGATATCGGTATCCATTACGTCTGTCAAGTTTACAGAAAAAAAACAGTTTTTAACTGATATTTCAAGTAACTACCTAACTGCGGCCGATGACCGCACAAAAACATAAAATTAATTAATTTTTCTTCATGTTTAGATATCGGTATCGTCTGCGGAGTTTCTCTAGTTTATTTAATTTGACCCTGTATATTACATACACATTTTGTTAACTAAAGTAAAAGTCTCTTGTAACAGAGGTCGAGCCTGTCGCTACTGAACATTTCTTAAAGGGAAAACTCGATAACTCGTTTTTCGCGAAAACCATACCCAAGACTCCACGCTCAATAGTCACGCTGACGAACACTAGACTTTTATGAGTCAATTAGCATATGAAGTCATACCTTGTCTTGCTGGCAGCCTAGTACTTGGATAGACAGAAACCTATAAGCAGGTGAGTAAATATAACTTTATATAAACGCAATAATAGTATTTTAAGAAAATAGCTACCTACTTACCAAAAATATAATTATTTATGTTATTGTTATTGACTTTTATGCGAATGTGACAATTCAGTTTTCACGTGTAGTTTTGTTTTAATTTTTGGTTTTCTGCGACTTGCATACTTTAAGTAATAGCTATGTATCTAAATCTAATACATAATAATTTTTGCTGTGCCCTGACAGGGTCTACAACGGCTCTTAGCTTTAAATCAAATTCAAATTGTTTTATTTCGGACACAAAATATCCATATAAGCCTTTTGTTAACATCTTGTTTTTACCTTGTGGAACGCAAATAAATGAATATGAATATGAGTTGGTAACAGATTGTTTTAACATTACGATACAGGGCAAATCCAAGAAGTTAATATTACTAAGGAGTTTCCATCAATTCTTTTTTTAACCGACTTTCGAAAAGGAGGAGGTTATATGTTCGTAGCGTATGTTTTTTTATGTATGTTCACCAATTTCTCCGTCAATTGTGGACCGATTTTTGAAAAGTAGTTTGTGGTTGAAAAGGTATGCTCTCGAGGTGGTTCCATATAAATTTTATTAACTTTGCTGGGATAGTTTTAGAGTTAGCTTCAATAATACCTAAGTATTTTTTTCCCACTTAGTATGTGGATGATATGATAAGTTCCTGTCATTAGTAGCAGGTAGTGGTATTCGAATTTGTGTGGGGTAGGTACCACAACTAAAAAGTGAGAAATAAAAACTTTTTACAAAAAAAGAAACAACCGACTTCCAAAAAAACACTACAAAGTGAAATTTAACTGTTGTGTGTAAAAAGTTTTGTAAAGCAGCGCCCACTGTAGCGCATGTGCGGTGATGTGCTGGTGCTGGCGCTATTCATACGTGCAGTTGTACTGAATTTCGTAGGATTTTTTTAATTCTTGATCTTTAACTTTGATCATTTATTTAGTAAGTTCAATCCTAATGTATGAGAGCAGATAAAGTAGTGTATGAAACTATACATAACTAGGTATTAAAAGACTCTTTTGATACACTCGTGTTTTAATCAACCCCTTAATATGCAACAGTTTCATAAACTAATATTTGTTCTTGTGTTAAACGTCCCTGCATCGGGTAGACCGAACCGTAAACGCAATTCAACATCCTTCTATCCTTTTACTCATATCCGGGGACAGCGCAGTTCCAACATATTTTTCTTCCATACATATCTTAAAACTCACTTCCTTCCCACCTATATCATCTTAATATAAGCCATTCAAACCGCCAAAGTTCAAAAATACTCTCAAATTGCTCAAACAGTTGTCCCAAATGTTTGATTACTATTATAGAACTTTCTAGTCTGCTTATTATTCAGTGAGAGTACAACCAATAGTTTCAGTATGCTAGTAGTACTTCCCAGAAATGTTCTAAGCGAAACCAAACTATGACCTTAGACAACAGTGACAAGTGAGATATCGACCACGAAGTATCAATATCTAATAACTAACATTTTGGTGGTTTTCACTTTATTGGTTATCTTCTATCTACGTTTATATTAAATTAAATTAAAATGTTTTTATTTATGCTTCAGTTTATAAAAAAGGGTTTCGTGTTTGGAGTCTCCTTTTAAGCAAACAATGCCTGTGTTAGGAGACTCCGCTCTTCCATAGTACAGCATAATCTTAATCTATTAAAACAAATCCGTAGGTACTTAAAATATCAAATAAAAACAAGTATGTTAGTGAGTGTGTGATTCGAGTGTGAATACTTGTGCGTTGTGTGTCTGTATATGAGAGTGTCTGTGAGAGTGAATGAGAGAGTGTATGTTAGAGTGTAAGTGTATGTGTGAGTGTATCTGCTACTTAATGTGCTCTAAAAGTGCCTCCGTTTCATCATATGTAAGTGTCTTTATCCAACTGGTATATCCCTAACCTGAAATATTTTATTGAAATCATTGTCACCATCTCAAGCGTTTTCTACTATTTTTTAAAAATAAAAGTTACTTTTTGATTCAAATGTTTTAACTATAGAAATTAAATGATTTAATTTTAATTTATTATTAAAAGTACACCAACAGCTTCTGTATATACACATAACATAACATCACGCCTTGTTTCCCCGAAGGGTTGGGCAGAGGTGACCCTGTAGCAGGTACAACCACATTTCGCCAGTTATGTTTTAAGTCCCATGTAATAGGGGGCGAGCCTATTGCCATCAACCGGGCATCCAGACTCCGAGCTGCTACTAAGAAATTCCAGATAGAAAAACCCAATAACACTTTGCCCGACCCGGGAATCGAACCTAGGACCTCATGCTCAGCAGTAGCGCTTGCGACCACTAGACCAACGAGGTAGTGTATATAATATATCATAAATACTATAGCCAACAATAGCCTCGGACTTATCTGTATAAGTCAATTACAGGATAACCAGCAATCACAGAAATAGGTCACATAACACTTAATAAAACAAAGGCTCTAGAATTAAGAATTACGAAATTATGGCAAAATACTTCTTAAACTTTAGAAAAATAACATTAGGAAAAATAAAAATTACAAGACGAACAATATTGCAATTTTGCCCACTTACTTATTAAGACTAAGACATAAACAATATAAACTGAAATAAATATGAGATCTTAAAGGAAAGTATAGTTTCAAAAACAAATTATTAAAACCGACCAAGTGCGTGTCGGACCACGCACAATGAAGGGTTCCGTAGTTGGGATGAATTAATCCCAAAAACAAACTTAACTTTGTAGTTGAAAAATATGTTCTCCCATACAGAATGTATGGGAAAACATGATTTTGCAACTGCAAAGTTAAGTTGGTCGATTATTACTCGTTAACTTGTAAAGCCTACTTAGCTGTGATAGTTTTTCTTTTAATTTCGTTATATAAACTACTGTTGTGATTTTTTTCACACACCCAAAACCAACCATTTAGCCGGCAGGGTGAGGGGGACACTTGACTCTAACAAAAATTAGCACTTTAAAGCTTAATATTTCGCAAACGGATCCCTGAATCCAAAAATGGTTTTGACAAACTCACAATGTTTTTAAAGGACCTTTCCAATGATACCCCTCATTATGGGTTAAAAAAAGAAAAAAATAACATCACCACTTTACGTGTATGAGAGGTACCCTAAAAAAAATGTTTTTCATAATTTTATTTTACCACTTTGTCGGCGTAATTAAAATATATACCTATGCCAAATTACAGTTTTTTAGTACAAAGGGTCTTGGAGCTAGACCGCGGATAGACAGACAGACAGACAGACGGACATGACGAAACTATAAGGGTTCCTTGTTTACTACGGAACCCTAAAAAGGGTGAAGAGTTACTAAAATGTACTAACATAACAAATTATCAGATTGCGTTAAACGGGACTTCAGTATTTTGGCTCTAAAAAAATTTATGGAATCATGATATAGGTCGACATCTAGTACAGATTTTTTCGCTTCCTGTAAAATCATGGTTTTGTAGTCATTAGATATTGATATTACACCGTCGATATATGTATACGCGATAAGATGAGTGATAGGGTCAAATAAAAGCTAGCAAAACTTCCCAGACGTGTTGGGTATCGATATCTAAAATAAAAACTTTTGATGAGATTTTTTGAGAGTAACGACCGCTTGTAGTGATGTTACTTGAAAATTAAGTTGAGAAAATCTGTTTTCTTTTATTTTATCGTATTTAGATTTGGGTACCCATCAAAAAACAGTTATTTTAAGTAAATAAACTAACTGCGGCCGATGACCGAACAAAAAAAATCCAGTGATACTCCAGGGGGCCTGCCACCAGCTCATAAAGCAGTATTATTTTAATATTACTTCATTGTGGGATAGAGATAAAGCTCTACAGGACGTATAGCTCCATCTCTTTCTCCCACTGAAGTAATATTAAAATAATACTGCTTTTGAGCCGGTGGTAGGCCCCCAGGAGTGCCGACAGAAGTGAAAGCTTGAACAAGATTGCCTTGGTTGAAGAAAAATACTTGTATAGAACATTGGTCCGTAACCTTATCTAAATAAAGAGCACAATCGCGTTTATAAAAAAAATACTTCCAAAACCTTTAAAGTAAAAATACCTGCATAGAACATTGATCCGTAACGTAATATAAATAAAGAGCACAGTTGCGTCTACAAAAATGAGGTGTCGGTAACGGTGTCGCGAGTTCAATTGTTTTTCCCATCTCAAAAATGCCCAACGCACCTAAAGAAGTTTTCAGAAAAAAAAAACATAAAATTAATTTACTTTTTGTTTTATCATGTTTAAATATCGATACCCGTCACGTCTGCGGAGTTTTGCTAGCTAATTTGATTTGACCCTGTATATACGCGATTCGTCGAGTTTCGTATGAGATTTGATTAAGTACGTGAAATAATAATTAAAAAAATAAAATAAAAATCGTTTTTTCTCTCGCCACAATATAACAAAGAAAATAGAGCAATCACAGTTGTATAAATACACAGATATTTGTTATTTAATATTGTGGGAGACGGGTGCCTAAACTAGGCTCAAGGTCTGTATTTCAGGACATCAGGATCTCCGCCATTTACAGTTATTCTATTATCTACTTGTACACCGACCATGAGGAACACTATAATATCATGGCAGGAATGAGAGATATTTTTTGACTCTTATAATTTAAATTTAAATTTAAAAATAATTTCTCGTTTGTGTGTATTTTGTGAAGCTTTTGTATAAATGATAAAGGATTAGAGGTGTTTTGAAAATGTCCAGACTGTCTTTTTTCGTCCGAGCTCATTAATATTTTTTGAAACCTTAAAAACCCAGCCTGTTTTTTAAAGATTAAAAGTTTAAATGAATTTAATAGATATTTATAAATACTCAACATTATTTTAAGGATTTTTCATAATTGAATGATGAAACAAAAACATTCCATACGAGGTAAAAGATTAGCTTATAAAAATCCACTTTTTTTAAGAAAGAATAATTTTTATTTGACCACAGTTCGTGAAACACAAAATACAAAATAATAAATTAAAAAGTGAAAATAATCTCTTAACAATAATAGTGTGTGTCTCACGGCTGCGCAAAAAGGTTAATTTCAGTATTAATGCCAGACAGATGCTGTCTGACGCTGGTTTTACAAGTGACAGGAAGTACAAAGAGTTTCAACACACCTAATACATAATTTTTATACTTCTAAAAAAAAATGCTTTCAGGCCACAAGTGACGCATAAAATGACGAAATCTATGTACATTTTTAATATCAGACTTATTGTGATAAAACCGTCTGCCAATTTTTTTTGACATAGTAGAAATGAGCTCCCATAAAACTGTGACGTCTCTGACCGGTACTGCCCACCGAGTCGGCTTCAAAATCGTTTAAACTAGCGATTTTATACGGTTTTGGGCGTAAAACGATGTGACATGGTTTTGGTCGTGGGCTCTCGTACCATAATTACACATTTTATGATAAAAAATAGGGAAATAATAAAGCTTCCGAAAAAAAATACAAAGTTTCCGAAAAGTCAATATGTTGTGGTACAAAAGTTAGTGACAGAAACGAATCGCTGCAAAACTGACTTCACGTAGTCTTGTCTGCCCTATTCTTAGAGTGTAATTTAAGCCCGCATAGGCGCGGAGGGGCGAGCGAGGCAGTCAGCAAGCCGAAGCTGCGGTGGTGAGCGTTAAAACCATCTGCGATGATAAGCTCGCGTGGGACCGCCGGAGCTTCGCAGCGCCGGAACCGTGACTGAAACCATGCCTGCTGCATGGTGTATACTTGTTTGCATTTTTGAAAAATATTACGTCAGCAAATACTGTATTGATTTTTCGGAATTTTCAGTATTTTATTCGGTCGATTTTATTTGTATTCGTGTATAAGTTTTCAAAAAATTAGTATTTATAGCAGTAAATTTTATATTTTGAGTATGCTCATGTAAAAAAAAAATCGGAGCTTTTATTACTACCCACAAAAATATATTAAAACCTTATTTTCAATAACATCTTTCATGATTATTTCACCATCAGAATCAGTCGATACCATGGAGCTCTTTCCCAACAACCCTGCACAGCCATCCACACATACACACAGAGTACACATAACATGTTCTACCCCACTCAATATTCTGTGAAGGTACACTCGCTGTCACAAGCATATCGTTGCTAATGACTTTATTCAAATAATTACACTGTATTCACTTGACTTTTATTGTTCACGACGATCATGATTTAAGCACATATTTTGAGAATTGGCTCTCCCTTTAATCCATCCAAAAGTTGTCTTTAAAATATCTCTTTTAGTGACAAGAAGTCGCAAATTTCTACATTCATATTCTGTAATTCTTATGTATGGTGTAAATAATAAAGAGTATCCGATTCTATTCTACTTTTACGTGTCAACGTTTTGGTAGATTGTATAAAACTGAATGGCTATTTCATTTTATGACCAATGATTTTTAGAAGAATATTGAAACAAACTCATTAATCTTTTTGCATATATAGAGGTATGACGAACAGGGTGTAAAGTTCACTCATCCTCCATAGAAAAAGGAGGATCCTCCGACCAGACGGGTGTTGTGTCTGATGGGCAACTGCCCGACGATTGATGTCAGGACGTTGTATTTATCGACGCCTTAGAGTGAAAACCTCGTAAGTATAAAAGAAGTAACTTTTCAGGAGGAAGAAAAAACAGCGTGCTGTAATTTTTTTTATAGTAGGTACATAGTACCCACACATGTGTTATAATGGTTTAATATCCAAACAATAAAAGTTTTTACCTAAACACTTTTAGACAAACGACAAGGCTACGTGTGTAATTATGTCAAACTTCAATTAATAATTTAATCTGTCCATGTGAGGGCACATCAAAAGTCCTAAACCATAAAGAATCCGTCGTCATAGCCGCTGTTTTTGATATAATTTAAAAGAGGCAGCGGTCAGTTATTAAAAGTATTTTTTCTCAAAGGTTTTACTTACGTAGAGGGGCTTGTGGCTAAGTAATAACAGCCGCACGGGTCGATCGACCAGGTTAAGCTACGCTTGTTAGTTGTTCCGTGGATAAGTGACCATCTTTACATATTCTTCGTGCCTCGGAGAGCACGTTAAGCCGTTGGTCCCGGCTGTCATTTGTAGATCTTTGACAGTCGTTACGGGTAGTTAGAAGCCCAAAAGTTTGACAACCAGTTTTATCAAGGGGTATCGTGTTACCTAGTAACTAGGTTGTGGAGGTCAGATAGGCAGTCGCTCCATGTAAAAATAAAATACTAGTATTCAGCTGCATCCGGTTAGACTGGAAGTCGACCCCAACATAGTTGGGAAAAGGCTAGGCAGGTGATGAGGTACTTACGTGGAAACACCTTTTTTTTTGGGTGGGAAATTATCAAATAACTTCTCCAGCTCTGGGCGAAGCGAGAGGGCATGTCAGACTCTTACTAACTAAAACCCACCCGTGTTCCTTCAGTTGCTATGCTGCCGGGGGCCACGATCTCCCTTTCGGATTTCTTCGCAACCCCGGCAGGCATCGGCTCTAGCGGGCCCTGTCAGTTCTGCTGACATCTCTTTGAGGCGCGCGTGGAACACAACGCGCCGTCGACCCGGGCCTAGTCCTTATCGGACGGCGAGCTACCCATTGCTCACCGTCCGCACGTGGAAACGCCTGGAGGGGATGCCTCACATAAATATGGTAACCTTATTGGTGATGTTCTTCAGAAAGGCCAGGTGCGTAGTACTCGCAACCGGCGTGCATGTATGATGTGCAAAAGGAGTATGTAAAGATCGTAGCAGGTGACGTTCTGTAGTTTCTGCCTACGAGAAGAAGGCTTGATTTTATTGTATGTACGTAGGTATTACATTTGCAAAAGAGCATTATTTAAATTATAACACTTTATTATTTCAACTTAACCGTGGCATTTAAAATATACATTTTAATAATGAGACAGAATTTAAATTAAATATGACTGATATTAAAAGCCGTATAAAACCCTTACAAAAGTTAATATGTAATAACATCAGTTTCGAGCGAAGAGACTAATTATTATTTCACAACTCTAATTTAACAAACTACACAAAATAATTTGTAAAACGATTCAATTCCAACTCAAAAAACAAACCGCAAAGGTAAACATTTTGTCACGCGTCACTTTCACCTTTACGCCATTTTTCATCTCATATCGTCCCCCAGCGGACTCAAAGGTCTACCAGGGTCACATAAGCACGCAGAAATTTTAATTTTGAAAAAAATATCTACATAATAAACTCACCTTCCTGGGTTGTTTGGCAAATATAAATGATGATGAATGGAGGACTGAGAGTTTTTTATGGAAACCTCTACGTTGTTATACAAATTTTATAGCAGCTGCTAAATGACAATGTGTGTCCTTTTATAATCAGGAACGTTTGTATACATCGGATAACAAAATCTGCTACGAATATGCTACGACGTAGTAGTTGCTACGCGGTCGTAGCAATTTGTCGATTTAGTTAATTTTTTATGAATCCTTTTCTGAAATTTAGTTTTGATGCATTTTAACGCTATTAATCAGTTACATATTAATAATGGCCATCGCCACAGTGTCCTTTTTATCTGTCTTAAATGATTTGTAGTGAAATAAATATACTTAAATACGCACAAGCTAACACTAAAATAAAATACATGATATTTTCTACAATATACAGCAGAGGTGCCCATACGGTTGATCGCCGAGGATAGCTAAAATTATCAGTGATCGATCTTAAAACTGTAGCTTTTTAATTAAGGAAAAAGCGACTAAAAAAAATACTATCTGATTAGCGTTCTCTCTTTCGCGAGATGGAGCGCACGCAGTAGGTCGTCAGCTCAACGCAGCCGCGAGGTACCTACCTAAGTGACGCGGTGCGCAGGCGGCGCGGGGGGCGTGCTCGTCTCACAAATGACCACCTGACAGCCTGCTTGCGTCTAGCTTTAACTGAGAATATTCCAAAATACGAACATTTTGCGGAAGACCACCAATGTCACGCTTCGACATCAGCATCACGATAATTTTTCATTTTTCACATTGTACAGACGCCAGCACATCAAGCTACCCGAAACTGTCAAATTTTCCCAATCAACTTTGAACCTTAGACATCAGCGATAAAGTTGAAAATCTATTAAATAAATTTGACAGATTGTAGTAGCTTGATGTGCTGGCGTCTGGACCTGCCACAAAAATTTGAATTTCTTTTTGTAGTATTGGATGATTAAAAATTCAATACAGATTTGACAATTTGCACCAAATGTAGTTTTACTTATGCAATTTTTTTTCTTGATAAATATTTGGTGGATTAACCGGTTAAAATGTCGATCTCTCAGTCATAAATTTTTGCTAGGTCGATCTCCTTAAGAAAAAGTATGGGCACCGCTGATATACAGGGTTATTAGTTAGTTATACGTCGGCAATCGATTAACCCTAGATAGCTAACGTTCCTGAACTTCTATGATAAGCTAACCAACCATTCGACTTTTTGACGACCATTTTTTCAACGTGTTTTTTGTTAAAATTTTATGTTATTTTAATCAGGTTTATTACATTTATAGGAAATATGGGATATAAATTAAAGAGAATTATTTCAAAAAATAATTTTAATTTAACTTTTAAGTACTAAATCACAAATTTTAAATAGCACATGTTTTTTTAAGATCAATAAGGCATCTATATCTTACAATAACTAAATTAGGAACTTTTGTTTATTTTTTTAATTATTTTTTTGGCATTATAAAGAAAAAGGCTTAAAATTAACCGTAATTGTATGAAATGACTTAGATTTTCAATTTCTTATTCCTTTCCTTTCCTTTTTTATTTCTTTCTTATTTCTTTTCTTATTTTTTTTTATTTTTTTTTCGATTTTTTTTCAAGTTGGGCAAAAGTCGACTGTATGTTCGCCACAAATGGGAACTCTGCAACTATTGCAGTGATTCTTTGTCATGCGCCTTTTCTTATAGAAACACAAACTGCAGCTTTTCCTTTTCCTTGTTGAGGCATGTTCAGGTATCAGAGGACTTCCTGAACCAGATTGCTCAAGACTTTGACTGTGACCTTCAGCGCGTTCCTCATGTTTCAAACCCAATAGGTACGTCTCTTATTTCAAACAACATCATTTGTGTTGTCATAATACTCATCATCTAACGCACGAACTATGTCTTCATCTGTCCACAATAGATGGCGCCACTAGGTGAACATCTAAGTTTGATAAGCTCCGTGTTAAATATTTCTCTAAAAATACAAATACTGAAAAATTTTACCTAAATTTGTGACTAACGTGAAGGTTCTAGGACTAATATCAAGTGAAAGTGTTATTCAAGCTCTCTGTGACGGGCATCTGGGAAGTCATCGAAATTAAAATCACAGTACGAAGTGCAGTTCAACTACGTATTAAACGTTTAAAAGTGCTAAATCATCAAATAATTTGCCAAATCAAACTAATATAACGATTAGCCGCAAGAAAATTGTAAAAACAGTGTCTAAAAACAATCATCGTAAACAGTGAAAAATTTGTGGAATGTGTGGCAAATGAGTCAGTCTTGTAACGTTCTTTAATATTTGAAATCTAAAATCCGAGCTATACGGTCTCAAATTTCAACTTATACTTCAACGGTCAAGTGGCGCAGCGGCTACCGCTACCAGTCGAAATCGATTGTGTCGCGAGTTCGAGCCTGACGCTCTGATATAATTTTTGTAATTTGTCTAATTCTGAGAAACAAATTATTTAGGATAATGGCCAACAAATGTGCGGGTTGTATGAATACAATTCAAAGCAAAGATTACCTGCAATGTTGTAATTGTAAACAACGATACGACTTGCTGTGCTCTAA
Organism: Agrochola lychnidis; assembly: GCA_963680765.1. Lineage (NCBI taxonomy): Eukaryota > Metazoa > Arthropoda > Insecta > Lepidoptera > Noctuidae > Agrochola > Agrochola lychnidis. Next base: position 4,959,852 of record OY796868.1, on the reverse strand, counting down.
TGTACCCGAAAAACAATTCAAAACAATGGGTACGGCCAAAAAATCGACTTGGAAATGTCCTGACTGTCAGAGCAAACTACCAAAGACAAATAACACGGATACACCAGTCCGTGCAGCACGAGGCGATTGCTCCAATAATGATAATGAAACAACAGCTCAGCAAATACACAGCTCACCTACCGAATCCAACGTAACTGTTCGCAATAAACAGATAAAACAGAGCAGCTCCCCTGTGAGTTTAATTAATGACGACACCATTTTAGGAATCTCAAAAGGTTCCCTCAGAGAAATTATAAAGCAAGAGATCGCCAGCGCGCTTAAAGATGTTGTAGCTAACCAGTTTAAGCAAATAAGCGAGCTAATAGCAGGTTTTCGGGTTTCCCTTGACTTTTTTAACGAAAAGTACGAAGATGTGAGATTGGCATTAGAAGAAAAATCTTCCAAAATTCAGGCACTTGAGAAAGATAACATACAGTTACAAACATCAATCCACGATATAAGTCGCCGCCTAAACCTTATGGAACAGAACTCCAGAGCCACCAACCTCGAAATTCAGAATGTGCCCGAAAACCGCTCAGAAAACTTACTCACCACGGTGCTACAACTTCGCAACATCACTAATAGTGAAATCGTGGAAGCCGACATAGCTCACTGTACCAGGATTGCAAAAAAGGACACCCAGTCTGCTCGACCTAGATCTATTCTTGTTAAATTCAACAACCCACGTCTGCGAGATACATTTTTCGCTGCTACTATCAAGTACAACAAGAACAATACCAATAATAAGCTGAATACGAGTCACCTTGGTATCGCCACTGAAAACCCAGTTCCGATTTACGTGGTAGAACATTTGTCGGCAGATAACAAGGCACTACACGCGGCGAGCCGACTACGTGGCAAAGCACTTGGGTATAAGTTTGTTTGGGTGCGAAGCGGAAGAATATTCATGAAGAAGAATGAACAATCCGAACGCATTGTTATCACGAACCAAGATCAACTTAAGTCTATAACGTAAAAATAAATTAGGATAAATATTAAGCAAAATTTTGAAAGTTTTTGTAAGTTAAGTAGTCAAATTCGATAGTTCACTTCGGATTTATTATCAAAATGTACGTGGCCTTAAAACGAAACTTAACATTTTTTACCATAATACGTCCTTACAAGATTATGACATAATTGTGCTTACGGAGACTTGGCTGAATGGTAGTGTTTACGACGCCGAATTATTTGACGACAGGTATGATATTTACAGACGAGATCGCGAATCTAGTCGATATAGTGCGCGCAGTGATGGTGGTGGCGTCTTGATAGCGGTTTCCAGGAGGTTTAAGTCGTGTCGCCTGCCACATCTGGAGAGTTCATGTGAGGACTTGTGGATCAATATTGAAACCGCCCCGCGTGGCACAAAAACACATAAATTCCGTGTCTGCGGCGTTTACTTACCCCCTCCTGTGACCTCTGACATCATGAAAGTATTCTTTAATTCTGCTCAGGGTGCTCTTGACCACGGTGATCACACTCTTATCTTGGGGGACTTTAACCTCAGTAACATACTTTGGAAAATTGATGCGCAAAACACAGGTCATGCACAACCATATCCTACTAATAATGGCGAGGTGAATAAATGTTTCCTAGAATTTATTTCTTTAAATGCTTTAGAACAGTTTAACTACTTGCCAAATGCTAAATCTAAAACATTGGATCTGGCCCTCTGTAATACTACGTTAAATAACCTTAGCCGTTGCACCTGTCAATTGATTTCAGAAGATCCCTTGCACCCATCATTTGAATTTTCTATATTTTTAACCATTAACTCAAACCATCTTCAAGCTAAGCCAACAATAAAACCAAATTTCTTTAAAGCTGACTACGATAACATAACGATAGCACTAAATTCTGTAGACTGGGAAAAAGAGTTTGAAGGTCACCCCGAAACAGACAACATGATCGATGTATTTTACAAGGTACTGCACGACGTCATCAAACAAAATGTCCCGATGAAAACAATATTGGCCAATAAATATCCACAGTGGTATTCTCGAGATCTTATACGTCTACTGAAAGAAAAAAATAAATATCGCATTAAAATTAAAAAGTATAAAAATCCTCTAGATATTGTTTCATTTGAGACACTGCGTGCAAGGTGTGGTAGATTTATGGAAGTTTGTTATAAAAACTATATTGTAAGAATGGAAGAAGCACTTGCAAAGGACCCAAAAATGTTCTGGACGTTTATTAAGAATAAAAAGAAAAACAAGAGTACTTACCCAGCAGAAATGTGTCACGAGAACAGGACAGCATCAAATGGACAAGAAATTTGTAATTTGTTTGCAGAGAACTTTGCAAAAGTCTACAATACCTCGTCGACTGTAAATGCGTCAAACCACGTTGATAGCTGTCTTGTCCCGTCCGGATTCTGTAAACTAGAATTTGGCACTGAAGAAATATTCCGATCGCTGAGAGCCTTGGATGAGCGTAAAGGTGCTGGAAGTGACGGTATTCCCCCCGTATTTATAAAAAGATGTGCAAAAGCACTAACTATACCTCTTAAACTTATTTTCAACAAGTCAATGACGGACGGTGTATTTCCTGAGAGGTGGAAGGAAGCTTTAGTAGTCCCTATTTTTAAATCAGGAGAAAAGCAACAAGTATCCAACTATCGACCCATCTCTATTTTAAACATATTCGGAAAAATACTAGAAAAGTTAGTAACTAAAAGCCTAAATGCACATGTTAAGCAAAGCATTACAACCCGCCAACATGGTTTTATCAATTCAAGGTCAACCTCTACAAACCTTATGTGCTATGTCTCAGCCATATCTGAGTCTCTTGATAAAAGAATCCCGGTAGACACTATATACACAGACTTTAGTAAAGCATTTGATAAGGTTGACCATAATATACTTCTCAAAAAATTAAACCAATTGGGAATAGGGGGATCATTGCTTAAATGGTTCCATTCTTACCTCGTTGGTAGGAATTCAAGAGTGGTTATCAACGGTCACCACTCTGACACCTTTCCAGCAACTTCAGGAGTCCCGCAAGGCTCGCATTTAGGCCCTATCCTCTTTAACATCTTCATTAACGACATTACGTTATGTTTCAAGCACTCAAGTTTCTACCTGTTTGCCGATGACGTCAAAATCATGAGACCAATAGTGACAGACTTGGATGCCGCACTGTTACAGGCTGATCTCGATAGAATGGCAGATTGGTGTAGAGTAAACAAAATGTCACTTAATGTTTCTAAATGTCACTGTATGCAATTTTCTCGCAATAAAACAGTGCAAACCCACAATTACACATTGCACCAGCAAACACTACAAGAAGTAGACGAAGTTCGTGACCTGGGAATTGTGTTTGACAAAAAACTGAAATTTGATAGGCATATACTAAATATTACCTCAAAAGGGTTCAAGGTGCTCGGATTTGTCTTGCGTAATAGCAAAGAATTTTCTAAAGCCTCAACTAGAATTCATCTATTTAATACATTAGTTCGCCCACTCCTTGAATACAACAGCACGGTATGGAATCCACACTATGACATTTACATTAAGCGCCTGGAAAGTGTACAAAGACGTTTTCTATACCATCTATGCTATAAAGACCATCTCGCAAAAAAAATTAGTAGCTATGACTTGAGACTACAGCATTATAAAATGTCGTCGTTGTCAGATAGAAGAAGGGTTCTAGATCTCACATTTCTACACAAACTGTTCAATGGGGTTGTTGACTGTAGCGAGCTTCTTGGAAAGCTACAGATAAGTGCACCATCTCGCTTGCCGCGTAAATGTAACTATAACCTCTTCTATGTGCCGGGATCCAAAACAAACCTCGGACACTTCGCCGTTTTGCCAAGGCTCTGTAGACAGTATAATGAAGTATCGAAGCGTTATGAACTGGAACACAACTGTTACATGCAATATGTCAAAGTTCAAAAAAAATATTAAAGTCATAATATCCAAGACTTAATTACTGTTATCTTTGTCTGTTGTCTTTTATGGTTATTATTATTATCAATTTTTTAAAATGTTTTTATTGTTAATTTGTTTTGTATTTAATTTTGTTTCCTTTCCTTTATAATTATTTTCGAGTTTTATGTTTTGATTTATTCTATTATTATTATTATTTCACTTTGTCAAGCTTTAATGTTTTTACCTAGATTATAAGAGAATGATGTGGTCTCCCATAATTGGAAGCGCACACTCGTATTTTTCCTCGTATTTGTAATCTTGCATGTAATTGTGTAGCCTCTGTTGGAGATCCAATAAATAAATAAATAAATAAATAAATAAATAAGTAACTTATAAACATAGCAGCCATTCTTCACTATCAACGATATAACTAAAAAAAACAAAGCAAAAATCAACACAAAGTACAGGTTCAAAAGTTACGCATAAGCTAGCCATTCGTCAAAAATACAAGTATGCAGTAGGTATCTCAAAAACAAAAGTACTTACCGACTAAACGCGACTACTACGCGACGTAGTCCAGTGGTCACTAAGTTGGCGTGAAACCGCGAGTGCATAGGTAAAACCATTAGAAAGTGAGAGGGAGATATTTATTAGATGCTCGTCATTTTGACGAACGTTAGCTATCTATAGTTAAGGTGATATAGAAGTGGTCATTGCAACCAAATTACCCCTGATGACCCCATCAGGGGTAATATGACAATGTCAACCATTTTAAAAATAAAATAAAATAAATGTACCCAATAACCCTGATATACAAGGTTAAAGGTTATACGCAACCATTTTCGAGTGATTTGACATTTTATATTTTAAAATGTTTGAAATAAAATGTAACCAATAACCCTGATATACAGGAGTTTAATGGTTAAGCATGATAATGGCCATAAAAAGTTAGAAAATGAATTGAAACAACTGAGTTCAAAATAATTGAATTGGCCTGTCTACATTTCCAATTGGTTTTATTTGGTAGTAAAACGTTTAAAACAAGTTACCGAACCAGTGCATTGGTGTTGTTGTAACTTGTTCTGAAATATTCAATAAATTGAAGCTATTTGTAATAATCTGGTAGTTAATTTCAAAGGGTTGGAATATCGGGTTGAAAGTTTTTATTGATTACGCTTGCTTATCGAGTAATGAATATTTATGTGACAATTATTTATTCCAGAAATGCCATTCTATAAATTTCACTTCAAATCTTACTCAAATAACCGTACTCGATTCAAAAACAAATTAAATCAATCTGCCTAGCCTTTTCCCAACTATGTTGGGGTTGGTTTCCAGTCTAACCAGATGCAACTGAATACCAGTATTTTACATGGAGCGACTGCCATCATCGTCGACATGCCGTCGTCGTAGGTTCGAACCCAGACAGGCGCTTTACTTTGTATAAATTATTTCATCACCACTGCTTTCAAAACGGTGAAGAAAAACATCGTGAGGAAACCGGCATGTCCTAGAACCAAAAATTAGAAGACATGTGACATCTACCAACCCGCACTGGGCCCGCGTGGTGGATTACGGCCCACTCCCTCTCACAGAGAGGAGGCCTGTGTCCCAGCAATGGGAACATTATAGGCTGATGATGATGACTGCCATCTGAACTTTCACAACCTAGTTACTGGATAACACGACACCCCTTGGTAAGACTGATTGTCAGACATTTGGACTTCTAACTACCCGTAATGACAATCAAAGATCTACGAATTGTCATTCGCACACGACCAACTGCTTAACATGCTTTCCGAGGCACGCATGTAAGGACTATGTGGACATTATTATTATTTTTATTTCTCTGCTAGTTTTCGTGATGGTCTGACAGTTTGAGTAGTTTATGCGGCTTACACAAATGTCCTTTCTTTAGTATTGTTCGTCAAGTTGAGCTCCACGATTACTGACAAATGCTTGCACTGACTGGACAGGTCCACTCAAATCTGTGTGGTTCTTTTCTCAAAAGACCATTTCAGACACTAATCTACATGTCAAAGTCAAAGTCAAAGTCAAATCATTTATTTCAAATAGGCCCATGTATGGCACTTTTGAACGTCAAAAATTACAAAATAATAAAATTGATTCTAGTCGCCCCTTCCAAAAGGTAGTTTTCGTATGGAGAAGAATGGGCAAGAAACTCCACCGTTACTCTTTTAAAATGTTTTACAATATTGTTTGTATATGTACGTACATTTGTTAAATAATTATTATATGTGAAGACGATGCACCTAGAATAAAATTACTATACCACAATAGGTAAAAAAATTAAAAATGAAGCAACGATAGATAATTTAATTTGTGACAGATACATGGTCCTCATATGGCCTGACCAAGATTATGTCTGGCCTTTAAAAGAGACTGCGACCGCTGAGTTTGTTTCGGCCTTTCTTCTCAGAGTAGTCAGATAGGAAACGCCGAACTTATTTTTAATATATTTTTAAATGACGTATAAAAGTTATTCCGATATCCTATTTACAGAAAAACAATTTTATTTCATTTTGTAGGGGTCTCAATATGTTATGGATGGTCAACCATCCACCAACCGACCGCGGCCAGCGTAGCTTAACCTTCGATCGACCCGTGCGGTTGTTATCATAGCCACGAGCCCCTCGAAAGCGAAGATACCATCCATCACTTCAAGAAATGTCACCGTACGTCACACGATGTAAAGTTGACAGTTCAATGCTCAACTGTCAAGTTGGGTTTGAGTTGTGCGTTGTCCTATTTTATAGCGATCGCCGTGTGCAATTACACTTTTTGTTCGGAAAACCGGAAAGGACCCTCTGTCAGCGCGACTACGCATGTTCACCGAACATAAAGTGACAAATGAACGCGACGATCACATATTCGTGCGACAATCACTTATGAATAGGACGCGATCTAAAGCCAATCGCACATTATCTCCAGAACAGGCCGCAATGCAATATATTAAATAATAAAAAATATCAGACACATATTTTTTGCTTCATCATATTAAAAAAAAAAACCGGCCAGGTGCGTGTCGGACTACGCACAATGAAGGGTTCCGTAATTGGGATGAATTTATCCCAAAAACAAACTTAACTTTGTAGTTGATAAACATGTTCTCCCATACGGAATGTATAGGAAAACATGTTTTTGCAACTGCAAAGTTAAGTCAGTCGATTATTACTCGTTAGCTTGTGAAGCCTACTTAGCTGTGATAGTTTTCATTTTAATTTCGTTATATAAACTACTGCTGTGATTTTTTCAGACATCCAAAACACACTTGACTCTAACAAAAATTAGCACTTTAAAGCTTAATATTTCGCAAACGGATTCCTGAATCCAAAAAGAGTTTTCACAAACTCTCAATATTTTTAAAGGACCTTTCCAATGATACCCCACACCAAGGGATAAAAAAAAACGTCACCACTTTACGTGTAGGGGAGGTACCCTAAAAAAATTTTTTATAATTTTATTTTACCACTTTATCGGCGTAATTAATATGTATACCTATGCCAAATTACAGTTTTCTAGTACTAAGGGTCTCAGAGCTAGACCGCGGACAGACAGACAGACGGATATAACGAAACTATAAGGGTTCCTTGTTTACTACGGAACCCTAAAAAGTGCGGTGTTGCCCGCCAGTAGTGTCATAGGTTCCTAGAAAATGTACAAAAAACTAAAAACAAAATGAAACAACGCGTGCAAAAAGAAGGAGAAGAGAAAGAGATAAAAAAAGAAGAAGAGAAAAGGAGAAAAAGAGAAGAGAAGAGAAGAGAGAGAGAGGAGAGAAGGTGTGACAAATATATTAAAATATAGTACGACTAATCAAGTGCAGTACACATTCCTACCACTAGATGGCGAAACATATAAATATTTTGATAAACACAACCAAAAGTGATGAAAGATGATTTTTGCAATGCGTTGCGTTACGTTACGGCCTGCCCTACCTCGCGCTTACCTTAAGCTTTATATCTGTAAACGTGGGTGCGATTTTCCGAACAAAAAGTGGCATTGCCCGCAGCGATCGCTTTAAAATAGGACACACAACGTACAACTCAAATCCAACTTGAGAGTTGAGTATTGAACTTTACATTGTGTGACGTACGGTGACATTTCCGTATGTGATGGATGTTGTCTGAATTCGCTTTCGACGGGCTCGTGGCTATGATAACAACCGCACGGGTCGATCGAAGGTTAAGCTACGCTGGCCGCGGTCGGTTCGCGGATGGGTGACCATCCATAACATATTGAGACCCCTACAAAATGAAATGAAATTGTTTTTCTGTAAATAGGATATCGGAATAACTTTTATACGTCATTTAAAAAAATATTAAAAATAAGTTCGGCGGTTCCTATCTGACCACTCTGAGAAGAAAGGCCGAAACAAACTCAGCGGTCGCAGTCTCTTTCAACACAGAACCGTGTGTTGGACAAAGTCCTGTAAAAACAAGTTTCTCGAAGGTAAATAAACTTTTATTACTCATGTTGTACAACGTTTTATACAGATGTTTTCTCGGCATGCCTACCTCCAAAGGAGAGAAAGTAGTGATAAATGCTCGTACAGGGGAAAGCCAAAAGTTTCTCCATAGGGTGAAAAAGTTGTGAGTGACTGCAATCAAACTTTTCCAAACACGATTATGTACCTACCGTAAATACATAAACACTATGATAAAATATCTAAACTGAAATTCAGCTTGAAATAACAGTGAACAAAAGGAATTTTACAAAAGAATGGTGAGCTTAAAATTAATCTTATTAATGTAAGACTAATAGTATTATTATAATCACGATTTAAGTTATCCAATTGTTGTTATTTGTACCAGTGACAAGAATCTGTCAGCTGTCATGGACATGTAACTCTTGTATTTTTCGTCTGGTAACATTGACAGATACCCGTCACTAAAGTAGTAATCGACTAATTTAATGAGTAATGTTTTGGCTGTTGAGAGTTGAGACTTTTGCCAGCATTATTTTAAAAGTTGGACAGTTTCGACTTTTGCATGTTTTGTTGAACCGTTGAACAGAGCGTTGATATTTTGTTATGAGAATTATATCGAAGAATATCTTTACAATCGTTGTTTCATTTCTGAGTTGAGGTTGAGTTCCAACATTAATAAGTTTTCATTTACCTAAAATGAATCTCATTAATTGTTGTAATCTATTTATTTATAAATATGGTTAGTCTTTTAATTTAGTACCTAGTGTAAATAGTTGTGTTAAAAACTGTAAAGTTATATTACGCAAAAATAAAATTCCAAGAATTGATCTAGAAATCGACAACTAATAGATCTCATTAATTAGTTTACATTACATTATCTACCGAAATTTTGAAAGATTGATAATCTGCTTCTGTTCAGCAGCCTATTCATAAAGTCAAAATTTTATGAGTTTTATGTGAGAAGAATGCAAGTTTTAACGAAATTCGTGAGACATGTCTTTTGCTAGAACTGGAGCTTTTTAAAATACAACACTACTACTTTTCCTGAGACCGTGCTCTTTATAACTAAATCCTTATATCAACGGATCGCGTCCTACAATACACCTACCTCTTTAAACTCCACCTCGTTAATAATACCCTGGTAAATAAGAAGCAGCGGCGCTTTAAAACTAGTTTGAAAACAGTTTTCTTTGAATTGAAGCGCGGATAATACGCCCTTAATTAATTCCGGCGCCTTATCTAGAGACCAGCACGCTTCGTGGCAGGTCGTAGGATACACTTGGGGTCACGTTCAGATTTTCATTCTTTTTTAGGGTTCCGTAGTAAACAAGGAACCCTTATAGTTTCGTCATGTCCGTCTGTCTGTCTGTCTGTCTGTCCGCGGTCTAGCTCCGAGACCCTTAGTACTAGAAAGCTGTAATTTGACACAGGTATACATATTAATTACGTCGACAAAGTGGTAAAACAAAATTATGAAAAACATTTTTTTTTAGGGTATCTCCCATACACGTAAAGTGGTGATGTTTTATTTTTTATTTTTTTATCCCATAGTGTGGGGTATCATTGGAAAGGTCTTACAAAAACATTATGAGTTTTTGTAAACCATTTTTGGAATCAGGGATCCGTTTGCAAAATATTAAGCTTTAAAATGAAAACTATCACAGCTAAGTAGGCTTTACTAGTTATCGAGTAATAATTGACCAACTTAACTTTGCATTTGCAAAAACATGTTTTCCCATACATTCCGTATGGGAGAACATGTTTATCAACTACAATGTTAAGTTTGTTTTTGAGATAAATTCATCCCAACTACGGAACCCTTCATTGTGCGTGGTCCGACACGCACTTGGCCGGTTTTTTTTTTGCAAAACTAGATTTGTTAAAAACATAAACCGTAAGTAAAACTTATTGTGAAAGACCCGGGAAAAAACTTAAGACTACTACAGTACTAAAGTTGTCAAAAAATAAAAGGCCCGTTTTATCATTATTGTCATCCTGTCAGAGTAATAATCAACGATTAATTCGCGTTTATAAGTGCATTTTTTCAATCAATGTAAAGTATAATTGGTGCTTACGAATAATACTCATTGTTAATGGATAACATAGTAATTAATTAGGATTTGATTTTTCGATTTTTTACGTAGACGTTCATACAAAGTTATGTGAAGGGTGAAGGGTGGGCGTTTTGGGGGACTGTCTTATGTAATTTTGACGTTCGAAAAGTGCTGATTCTCAGCCTAGTTTGAATAAATGACTTTTGAATTTTGAATTTTATGGCGGCATGTTTGTTGAGAAACTTCAAATCAGGCTTCTTAGATTTACTTAACTTTATACATATACCTACACGTTTCTATCGCTAAGCAGTTTTGCTCTGTTCCAGTTCAAAAAGCGGGTGCAATTACAGTCTTATCATAATCTTTATAATTTTATGTAGTAAGGTTTAAGTTTAGGTAAATGTAAATAAGTACACTGGCAAGGCGTCGTGGTATATTTTTATATTGGGCATTTGAAAACCTACCTATATTTTTTTTTATACTCAGCCTTTTACTGGTGTTTACTGAAATTACATAAATAATTAAAACCATGGCCTTTAAACCCTCAAATTAATCATTCTTAAAAATTTAACGCTCACCTCATTTTCTTCACTTAAGAAACGTTTAAATTACACTTTCACGCCTGGAAAGTGTGTAATTTACAGAATTTCCAACACCTCCAAGTATTTAAGTATTAGCTCTCGTAAATTCTGCTTGCTTGGTACTATTTTCTGGCCGGGCGATGTACAAGACAAGTAGCTACACACGACGAGGCATCTCTTTGTTTTCTGCGCGCTCTATAATTGCATCCTTCAGTTGTTCCTGAGCACAGTCTCGAGAGCTCTCCTCGCATATGGACTCCGAGTACTTTCGTACGGAGATGGGAATTAAGAGGTGATTTATGCACTGTGTTTTAGGAGACGTGTTTCTTTTAAAAGTTAATGGCATTCATAAAATGCAAAATGAACTCTATCTGGAAAAATAAAATGCTCTTTCACTTATTTTACTAGCAAAGATATAGTGTTACCACATAAGTATCTTACTCTGTGGTGTTACAGCACTATTTATAGTCGACAAAAAGTAGTTTAGTAATTCATTCAAATTAAGACCACGTTGTTAAAAGCTAAAGTCAACCAGATTATTCAGCTCTTTATCGAAATGTTCTCCTAGTAACATGGGAAACGTTCTGACATTTCATTACTTAGGCGTTTCGCTCTCAAGACCCAAATCAGGTCAAGAGTTATGACAATGTCTTCCATACAATGTACGCATATTCTGTTACAGGAACCCCTTTTCATACATGAATGGAATTAAGGGTCCTTTCATATAAGCAAGGTAGTGTAAGATATTGGCCAATTAAATTTGACATTCAATTGTGTTAGCAAGTTATTAATTAGTAGATAGTCACCAAATTAAGACTATGAATAATTTTATATTATGAAGTGAAATATAGACGGCAAACGCTATTCGAATTTATTATTGTTTATGCTGTTTCAGATAGACATTCACAATTTCAGTACAAACTAATATAAAATAAATAGTTCAGTAAATTTTCATAAACTGGTCATGCAACAATTATTTTTTTCGATAAGATTACCTTCAAAACTCGGAAAAAAAATCTTCGTCTACCTTTTTAAAGTAGCGAATTTCTTAGAAAACTCAAGTCCCTGTAAAATTGTGAGGTTCATCAAGTTAATTGGGGGTAATTAGCTTCGTTGCGGTCAGTCAAGCTCTCGACCCCAGCAAATTATGTCTTCAACATTGCTACATCACTGAGAAAAGAATTTTTCAATTCGGTGAAGCGAAAATTGTAAAGAAAGAGTTCTTCTACCTAATGAAAAATATCTATTGTAAAATTTCATTCTTGTGGCTTTTATAATACAGCTTTGTCTACTAACAATATTCCTTTTTAACAGATATGTTTCGTAAGTATTAAGTAAGTGTTTTTTGCAAGGTTTATGCAAAACGGCAAAAAAAAAGGAAGTTTTTTGAAGTTTGTTGCCTCATCATGTGAAGCAGAAATTAAAAACATTTTATGCTTATAATAAACTTTTACTAGCCATCATGAAAATGGTGTTATTTTGAATTATAGGGATTCTACCTTAAATTTTACAAATAAAAACAATAATAGTAGGAATTATTCCTCGTAGATACACTTTCCTTGTAGATACACTTTTAAAATTATTCGCTTGTTTTCCTTATAGATACACTTTTTTAAATCCTGAACAGATACAGAGGTCTTCTTAGATACACTTTTAGGTACAGTTATGCACTTATTAATTATGTTGATGATGGATGATACTAAACATAGATACACCCATGACAAAAAAATTGAAAATGTTTGCATTCGCCATCTTGGATTTTTATTTTGACCTCATTATCGGCTTTAGCACCCTCGTAAACCATGAAAACGATACCCATGATTATCCCGCGTTCTTTATTTGCGTCTTAATTACCGCAAATACACGTATTTTCTTTTTTTTTACTTATCATCACCGCGTAAGCGGGCCTTACGATAATTAAAAATAAATAAAATGATCTATTTATGATGAGTCCTTCTAATATATAAATTAAATTTACACTAACTTTTTTCTATTTTGCTGTACTAAACGAAAGTGTATCTAAAAGGCACAGAAGCGAGAATTTTTCAAAAGTGTATCTACGAGGAATAATTTAATACTAGTTCGACAAATAACTTTACTTATAGCAAAACTTACACTTGTCTGATAAACCCAATTCGGATCAATGCATTACATTATTTAATTCTGTAAATGACACATCCCTACTCACATACAACACATGGGCTCCGCCCACGGCACGTCACGTAACTACGGAACCCTTGATAAACTAATAACGACGTGACGCCTACGGTCACATGGCTAAACTTATTGATCCCTAAAAAGGTTTATATTTTTTTATTTCACTAACTCCCCTCTAACATGGTACTTATTACTAAACATTCACGGATTGATAGTTAATTGATTCAGGCGTGACCTTGCGGAAATCCATTATAAAATACAATAGACAGTGCATATATTTAGTAACCTGTTCCGCTTAGCTACTTCTAAAGAGCTCAACGAGGCATCCTCAGTATGACGATCGACTTGTCGCGAACCCGAACACGGCGTGTTGCCACACAGAGCACTGAACGTAGAGTGCGTCTCTGTTTTTAGGGTTCCGTTGCCAAATAGCAAAAAACGGAACCCTTATAGATTCGTCATGTCTGTCTGTCTGTCCGTCCGTATGTCACAGCCACTTTTTTCCGAAACTATAAGAGCTATGCTGTTGGAACTTGGTAAGTAGATGTATTCTGTGAACCGCATTAAGATTTTCACACAAAAATAGAAAAAAAAACAAATAATTTTGGAGTTCCCCATACTTAGAACTGAAACTCAAAAAAATTTTTTTCATCAATCCTATACGTTTGGGGTATCTATGGATAGGTTTTCAAAAATGATATTGAGATTTCTAAGGTAATTTTTTTCTAAACTGAATAGTTTGCGCGAGAGACACTTCCAAAGTGGTAAAATGTGTGTCCCCCCCCCCCCTGTAATTTCTAAAATAAGAGAATGATAAAACTAAAAAAAATATATGATGTACATTACCATGTAAACTTCCACCGAAAATTGGTTTGAACGAGATCTAGCAAGTAGTTTTTTTTTTAATACGTCATAAATCGGAAACCGCAATTTACCTTTCATTCAATGTTACTTGCTGCTACGGAACCCTTCATGGGCGAGTACGACTCGCACTTGGCCGCTTTTTTTTTCTTTTTAAAGTGAAACTTTTATTACATCGTCTCAAACTTTTTCGTCTGTGTGTTGCATGTCGCGTGACGGTCGGCCGCGGAGTAGGGATAAAGTGAAAGGCGCTCGTCAGAGCAGCCAAGGCCAATATGGCGGCGCCTATAGAAGTTTCACTTTTACCATGGTTTCATAAAACCACACAATCCTTTTTTTTTTTTCTTTTGGGCATCTCATAGCTGGCCTCTGAGGCCATGACTATTTAACCGAGCAAACCTGTGGGTGCCTTAAGCTGCTACACTCAAAGCCTCCAGCCAGGGACTTATAAACTAGGTGAACGTTAGCTAAGGGCACCCCTGTGGGGTACGAGCCTCGGCTTAAGGCGTTTACCGGAAGGAGGACATCAAAGATGGGACGGGCTGGGTGCATCTCTGCGTTATAGGTTACTAAACATATCCACGTCTATTGTATTTTATTCAAGGATTGCAAAATGCCAAAAAAGCTATCTGATTTAAAAAAATATATCAGTTTCATTACATTTGACAAGATAAAATCTTAAAAGATTGTAAAAAAGACGACGTTTATGAGGGACCTCTCAAATAGTGATTGATTTATCTGTAAACTTTTCCGACGTTATCAATCGTTTCATTATTAATAAATTTATAAATCATCTCAGCTTAAAAAGTTTTGTACAGTCTCCATAATATTAGACCAACGTTCTAGTTTTGCAAAATTGCCATATACTTACATATATAACATTAGTAAGTCTCAGCGTTGTCGCCGACGAAATTCACTGTCAGCAGCCGAGAACATGTGACATAGGAAAACGTGAAAAAAGGTTGTATATACTTTAATTTAGTTTACCTTACTTCTTTTGTTAGTAAGTTTCTTGGATGAGGGTTTGCATCAGGTTGCGGTTCTAAATTCAGGCAAGAATCAGTGTGAGATAGATGTTCGACCGAAAACGTAAGTTTTCAAGAGTGAGGTCAAGGAGTTTCTTGCCCGTTCTTCTCCATAGGGACCTACTACGCTTTGGATGGAGCTTCAACTTTCTGACTGACCTTGACCTTGAAAATATTAACAGTGCCTGTAATTGGTTTAATTGAAATAAATGGTTTTCTTTATCTATATTGCAATCCATAATGTACACATACAGGTGGTAGGGAAAAATAAATTTAAAAAATTATGGACCCTGTCGGGCACAACAAAATGTTAAATAAGTAGGAGAGAGGAAGCTTATTACTAAATATTTAAATGATTTGTCCTATCCGTCTACTATTATTTTGTTTTTTGCAGCAGTAGTAGTTATTATATTTATTTATGTTATTTCTCATTTATTTATTCTCTGAATATAATATGTGTAGGTCAATCTATTTATTTATTTTTGTATTAAATCATATATTATTATTGATTATTTAATTATTAGCTTGAATATTTTATATTGTTATTAGTGTACTTGATATAGTTATATATTTAAATAAATACTTATAATCTTCATTTATTTGGTATTAGTTTCAATGTACTATTATCCCAAATGGGTGTTAAAATATGTACTATCGAAGAAATGCATATCTGTACACTGTAAAGACTATTTTTGCTTGCTGCGCTCGGCCACTGTATTTTCGCTTACCTACGAATAACAAATGAGCCGTCGCGGGACGCCTAGCAGATGCGAAACATCGAAAATATTATGTACAGGTAATATGCATAAAAGGATTGTTAACAATACTACATGAAGTGAGCCAAGATACGCCCGGAACGCGCGCTAACTTCACGCAGTGCATGTGGCCGGCGCGGCGACCGCGACCTCTAATGAAGAAAGAGAACGAAAACCACCGGCCATCAATACGCACGCATATCTTTGTCGGTCCAGTAAAAATTATTGTATTAACTTGATTAAACAAGTACTATTCCTACATCGCATTTTAATGTGCATGAAACCCACATCCTGCACAAGGATGGTTTACCGACGCCAACATTGTCGTTGGCGTTAGTTTGGCATTGGCACTGTTGGCGTGGCGATGCAGCGTCACGCCAACAGTCGGTCTAACCCGCCGCTATAGATGTTTCACATCAAAAAAGGTTGTGTGATTTTGTTTTCAAAGTGGTAAGACATGCGTGACCGCGATTGTACATAAGCTTTCGTTCCCCGTGTTTCTTCGAATTTCGTGAGTCGTTTATCCCGAACTAAACTTAGACTTTCATTTTTGACTAGAAACAAATATATTTACGTGGTACATACTAAAACGTGGTTCACTATTTTATTACTTATTATGTATTGTAGACATTTTGGTAAGGTAGAAATAAATATGTATGCGGATTCTGGGATCATAAACCTTTTAAAAGGTAAAAATGTACGGTAAGTTTAAGACCAACGTTACCTCCATTTCACTCAAAAGTTAGTTCCCCACTAAAACCCTAATAAGAACCAGAAAATATTTTATGATCAAAAACTTTTCCTGTACTTAGGAATAAATCGAAAAAATTTGCGCAGTAACATAAAGTTTTACGATACATTCCCTAAAATGTAAAACGATTTATCAATACACTTTGCGTTATTTAGTAAAATGCTATAACCGATATGGTACATAGTGATATTACTTCATCATCATTTCAGCCGAAAGACGTCCACTGCTGGACGTAGGCCTCCCCCAAGCACCGCCACTTCGACCGATTCTGTGCTTCCCGCTTCCAACGGATTCCTGCAGTCTTCATAAGGTCATCGGTCCATCTTGTGGGACGCCTTCCAACGCTACGTCTTTCGGTACGGGGTCACCACTCCAGAACCTTTCGGGCCCATCGACCATCCGTTCTGCGAGTAATGTGCGCTTCTTGTGGCTATGGCGGTTACCTTGGTACTCCTGCGGATCTCTTCATTTCTGATTCGATCACGTAGGGAAACTCCAAGCATAGCCCTCTCCATTGCCCTTTGGGTGACTTTTAGCCTTCTGATAAAGCCCATTGTGAGCGATCACGTTTCAGTACTATAGGTCATCACTGGCAACACGCACTGGTCAAAGACTTTCGTCTTGAGACACTGTGGTATGTGGGAAGAGAAGAAATTGCGTAGCTTCCCGAACGCTGCCCAGCCGAGTCGGATTCGATTGACCTCTTTCTCGAAGTTGGATCTACCTAGATAATGGCAATGATATGTGATATTACTTGAAAAAGTTTATTTCTTTTTTTCTGACTGTACCTACTTAATACAGGCAGGGAGAGTCAAAATTTTCCGTCGGTGATAAAAAAAAACAACTGTACCATACATTTTCACCGTGCAGGTTGTACATTTTCACCGTGCATTACACTTTATTATGAAATAGTAGATTTTTCCAAATAACCTATCAAATGTTCAAAAAAGGTGGATTTAGAATCATGTACACGGTACACGGGTCGATCGATCAGGTTAAGCTACGCTTGCCGCGATTGGTCCGTGAATGGGTGACCATCTTTACATACCAAGACCCCTCCGTGCCTCTGAAAGCACGTTAAGCCGTTGGTCCCGGCTGTCATTTCAGACAAATAGTTGCTACCCGTCAGAAGCCCGAAAGTCTGACAACCAGTCTAACTAAGGGGTATCGTAGATAGATAGATAGATAGAATATTCTTTATTATGTACACCATAAAAATTACAGACATTAATATAGAAATCGTATCGTATTACCCAGTAACTGGGTTGTGGAGGTCAGATAGGCAGCCGCTCCATGTAAAATACTGGTATTCAGCTACATCCGATTAGA
The DNA here is from genome assembly GCA_963680765.1 of Agrochola lychnidis. Lineage (NCBI taxonomy): Eukaryota > Metazoa > Arthropoda > Insecta > Lepidoptera > Noctuidae > Agrochola > Agrochola lychnidis. Next base: position 4,941,975 of record OY796868.1, on the reverse strand, counting down.
CTAGAAGCCGACCTTAATATAGTTGGGAAAACATGTTTTCTCACACGGAATGTATCGGAGAACATGTTTTTTCAACTGCAAATGTAAGTTTGGTCGATTATTACTCGTTAACTTGTAGAGCCTACTTAGCTGTGATAGTTTCTTTTTAATTTTGTTATATTTACTACTGCTGCGAATTTTTCCACATATCCAGAACGAACCATTTAGCTGGCAGGGGGACAACTGACTCTAACAAAAATTGGCACTTTAAAGCTTAATATTTCTCAAACGAATCCCTGAATCCAAATGTTTTTAAAAACTCCCAATATTTTTGAACGACTTTTCCAACGACATCCGACACAATGGGATAGCCGAGAAAAAAAAATCTCCACTTTACATGTAGGGGAAGTACCATAAAAAATATGGTTTTATTTTACCACTTTGTCGGGCTAATTAATATGTACTATATTCCATTTGAAATAAGATTAGACATTTAAACAAACCTTTTTAACAGTTCGTTCAACCGATTTTAACTTCTATACCGTAGACACAAGGATGGCATTAAAAGTAAAAAAAGTGGTTACAATACCAATGTTTACTGCAGCTGCCATTTGTCATGCCACCAACACAATAGAAGTCAAAATCGGTTGAACGAACTGTAAAAAAGCTTTAGTTAAATGTCTAATCTTATTTCAAATGGAATATATATCGGTGCAAAATTACAGCTTTCTAATACTAATAGTCTCTGAGCGAAGCCGCGGACAGACAGACAGACAGACATGGCGAAACTATAAAGGTTCTTTGTTGACTACGGAACCCTAAAAAGGATTATCTCACCAGTTTCTCTACTTAAACATCTTCTAGCAAAAAGTTCCGGAACAACCGTAACAGTTATAGTAATTTAACACGTACACAATGCTCTATCTTACCCATTGTTTATCCTGGGATCTAACTCATTTATCTCTTCCGTCGCCTGCATCCCTGGTAGGTACTACCCGACTACCCGCTAAATCTTTGAATAATACCCGCCAGACGTACATATTATGTATGGGTGGGGTAAGCAAAAAGTTCGCAAAGGGATTGTGAATTACCATTAGATACGAATTAGGAAAGTGCTTTAAAAAAAATTAATACGTTAAAATTAAGTTTCTCAGTAAATTTTAATTTTATTTATTTTTTTAAGCTTTCTGCACCTCCCTATACACGTGCAGCCTATGGGAATCTTACTCACTAGCTGCTTACAGTGCCCTTCGTGTCCAATATAACAACGCGTTCAGGGCAGTGTTGGGGCTGCCCCGTTTCTGCAGCGCCTCGGGCATGTTTGCGGAAGCGCGCACCGACTGTTTTCACGCCACCATGTGCAAGCGGTGCGCGTCCTTGGCGCGCAGGGTGCGGGCTAGCTCCAACACTGTTCTGGCGATGATTGCTCAACGACTGGATTGCCCCTACGTTGGACACTGTTGTAGCAGGCATATTGCTGGTGCTTAACTTGGCAATGTTATGAATATTATAATTTAAATTTTTACTTCTGACATAACTTCACTTACATAATTTCTGACATAATTTAATTCATTGTTCTATTTAATTTAATTTTTATTTTCTTGTGTACTTTTGACATTAATTGATTTGATCTGACATTTTTCTGTGACACTTATAAAATTGACAAATTTTGTGTGTTGTTTTTTGTTTTTAATATGGGTCTAGGACCTGAAATGAATGAATTTTATTTTATTTAAATTATGTGTGTGTAAGAAATAGCAAGTAGCAGCTTGTGTGTGTGAAGTATGTGTGTTATTATTCAATTCATGTTTTTTTAAATGACCCTATGAATCTTTAGATTTAATTATTGACATTGTGTATTTTTTTTTTACCAATTTTAATTTTTCATTCGATTTTTTTAATAATAAAATTTACTTTCAATGTTTGCATGCCTAATTGGTAGATTGTACAGGGATCTCAAAATTTTGTGAAAATCTTTATTTATGGACCTACTTTCAAAGCGAATAAATGATTATGATTATGATAATGAAAGAAATTTATTTTAATTACAATTTCATTGGTTTTAAATCATTTGGAAAACCATTTTTTTTTTTGTCCTGAGTTAAAGCATTTTCAAACATGTGGACAAATACTTCATGTCCTAAGCGTCCTTTTGTTTTTGTATTTATTTGTATAGTTAGTTATTTAATTTAGTGTTAGGTTGTATATTGTATATAAGATGGGTTACATAAAAAAAATCAGTGGCACTCCGGGAGTGCCGACATAAGTGAAAACTTGTACAAGATCGCTTTGGTGGAAAAAAATACTTGTATAGAACATTTGTCCGTAACCTTATCTAAATAAAGAGCTCAATCGCGTTTACAAAAATGAGTTGTCGGTAATGGTGTCGCGAGTTCAATTGTTTTTCCCATCTCAAAAATGCCCAACGCGCCTAAAGAAGTTTTCACTTTAAAAAACATAATAACGGTGGAGTTTCTTGCTCATGCTGTAATACTGTAATTTTAAAACTTAAATGCTCGAACTAAAGTATGATCTAACCTATGACTATTTATGACTGCCTCGTTGGTCTAGTGGTCACAAGTGCTACAGCTAAGCATGAGGTCCCGGGTTCGATTCCCGCGTCGGGGCAAAGTGTTACTGGGTTTTACATCTGGAATTTCTCAGTAGCATCCCGGAGTCAGGATTTGTGCCCAATTGAGGGCAATACGCTCGCCCCCTATTACATGGGACTTAAAACATAACTGGCGAAATATGGGTGTACTATAGGTACACCTCTGCCTAACCCTACGGGGAATACAGGTGTGATGTTATGAATGTTATGATTTAACCCATAAACATATTCGTGTCCTACCTATAAAAAGTTATCAGCTTTTGCCAGCACTAGCTAGAAAACTGTTTTAACTATCAGATCAGCTGAATGCTTCCTTGAGGAAGCATTAAACCTACGGACACGAAGTCAGCGGGCGCGGGGTGGCGGCGGCGGCGGCTGCGCGGGGAGCGGCGCGGGGAGAGGCACGGGGAGCGGTGCGGGGAGCGGCGCGGGGAGCGGCGCGGGGAGCGGCGCGGGGAGCGGCGCGGGGAGCGGCGCGGGGAGCGGCGCGGGGAGCGGCGCGTTTCAATGCATATGTTTATATGGAACTGGCTTCGAAGGCAGCGGCGCGGGGAGCAAGCGATTCCATATAAAACTATGCGGTGCCGCTTCGCAGCCCGTTTACCCCCGACCCTTGCTCGAAAACGAGGTGATAGCAGTTGTTGCAGCTGAGCACGTAGCTTTAAATACCCCGTATAATAATCAAGATTAAAATCTAAGTTTGATCCTGCGTGTCCCTTCTTGCTGTCCTCCCCCCAGCGACGCCCTAAGTCGAGGTTCGTACCCCACAGGGGGTGCCCTTAGCGAGCGCTCGCCTAGTTTCAATTTAGAATAGTTTTTGCCCCTGGCTGGAGGCTTTGAGTGTAGCAGCTTAAGGCGGGCACAGGAAAGTCCGGTTAAGCAGCCATGACCTTAGTGGTCAAAACTGCGAGTAAATTAAAAAAGAAAGCCGCCGCCGCCCCGCTGCCCGCTGACTTCGAGACCGAGGCCTAAGGCCGTATTCTCGGCGGCAACAGGCAGCGGGGCGCCGGCGACAGCGGTGTGAAAGCAGTTCGAGAGAGGCGCGTTCAAATGCACAGTTTTATATGCAACTGTTCTCGCTCCTCCCGCCGCTGCCATTGAGAACAAGTACCATCTAAAACTAAGCATTTGATCGCACCGCTATCGCCACCGCCCCACTGCCCGCTGCTGCTGAGAATACGGCCTTAAAGTTAACTAGAACGTATCTAATACTGTTCTCTTCCTAAATGGTATTCTGATGCTAGTAGGCAATGTACTGGAAACTTGAGCACTTCTTAGAGTAGAAATGGCAATAATAAAGTGACTCTAACAGTGTTCTGAAAGTATCTAACTAAACATATTTTTAAAAAAAAACAGTAGCACTCCGGGAGTGCCGACACATTTGCAGTTGGAGAATTGGCCGTAGCGTATATCGATGTATGGGAGAACATGTTTTTCAACTACAATGTTAAGTTTGTTTTTGGGATAAATTCATTCCAGCTACGCCCTTCATTGTGAAAGAAAGAAAGAAAATTGCGTTTATTGGCATTAAGACAGAAAAATACACCTTAAAACTATAAAATCAGAAAACAATAATTATAATGCCAAAAGGGCCTCAGTGGTCCTGTACGCACTTGGCCGGTATTTTTTGTTGGTTTAATTTATTAATAAAACCTTCTTCGAATTAAGTGTTATAACTTTTTCCAACACCAATTCCAAAACAGCTATACCAATAAAGATTCTAAAAGAAAACAAAACGAAGCTACGCTTACCAATTAGGCTGTCTATCCACTGGAGAAAAGAGTAGAGGAGCGGAGCGGAGCTGTGCCAATACTAACCAATAGAATTGCATAAATTCGCTCAACTTCAGTAGACAGGGATTTGCGAACTAGTTAAAAAATTCATTCAAAAACGGGAAGCGGAGCAAGGAAACGAAAAAAAACCGGCCGCAGGGTATTGCAGCCCGCTCAAATTACTCATCGTGTGAACTTGGCCTCCACACAGTCCGCAAGTCTGTTCTGCACTACCTCGCTCCGCATCAGTGGACACACACAGTCGGCAACTCCGCTCCGCATTTCTCCCTCGCTCCGCGTCAATGGACAGGCAGCCTTAGTGTAACCAAAAAAATCCAGTAGGTAGAGTATTTCGTTTTTCTGTATTCACCTACCTACCCGCTAAATCAACGACAAAAATAACAAACATTCGTTACAAACAGTCACGGACACAATTAAATTATCTGACCCTTTAGCATACAAATGAACTCCATTCAAAATTTTCGAATGAAAATTGAATACTAAGCAGCTAGACATTCAATACGAAAGCCAAGATCCAAATTAAACTTAGTCAGGGAAAACCCGCATTGCTAAGCTGCATTTACAGTTGGTACTACCTATACAAAGATTAAGTAGGCAACCAGAAGATTTACTTATATGCGCTTCGGTAATCTTCGTGTTTCCGAATTAGAACGAACGCCGCACCACAGAGTTAAGAATGATTTCCACCAAACGACTCACACCGCATCGGATCAGAACGGATTTTACAATCTTTAAACGATATTAAATCGTGTACACAGTATTTAAAGTCTATTACTACTAAGCCGCGTAACCGAAAGTATGCTGCGACGCACGATCGGCTTCGTTTGCCTGTCGTCATATCCGATCGGATCCTTTCGGCTGTCGTCGCATGCGCTCAAAGCCGTGGCCGGGAAATAAATCATCAATCCAAATTTTTCTTTTCCTCTTCTGTGTTTTACGACTATTTTTTTTTTTCTTCTTCTAATGCAATAACCAAGAATACTACGTCAGCTTCAACCATTTTCAAAAATTTGAATACGTCAAGACGGTAGGAATGAAACTATTTGACTAGGCGCAGAAACGGATACGTTCGCAAGCGACGGTACGGAGCCGATCGTATGCGTCGACATCCTGCCGGAAACGATCGGCTGTCGCCGCATCCGTTCGTATCTTTTCCGATCCGATGCGATGCGAGTCGTTTGGTGGAAATCATCCTTTAAGTTACAGTTTCCTAGAAAAGTGATGGCAGTGACAAAGATTTAAATTGTTAGATTCGCCCTACCGCGTCAAAAGATAATCGCGTATCTGTTTCGTTTTGACACCTCTGGCACACAGTGATGCAGTGACTTGACTTTATTGTCATAGAAACGCTAATTAATAATGTGTGAGCTCACTATCTTCCGTAAGGAATGTCTTTTTCGCGTAACTTAGTACGGTGAGAGCAAATCATGCGATTTTTGGGCAGCGAGGTTTGAATTTATGGTGTCAAAAACCCTCTCTAGAAAAAAGTTTTTTGTGTCTTTAGATCAGTATTTTAGTTTTTTGACACCGACTTCCGAAATTAAAGTTATTTTTCACTTTGTAGTTTGGAAGTCGGTTGTATTTTTTGTAAAAAAGTTTTTTTTTTTCACTTTTTCGTGGGTTGGTTTGTAATTTATCTAAGTTACAATAGCCTAATGTCAACTGCTTATCAAAAATACCCAAATCGCTATAGATGTGCCTATAATATTTGAAGAGTTCCCTCGATTTCTCCAAGATCCATCACAATGTGACCAAATGACAATGGGACCAACTTGAAAGTATACCCTTTCAATTTTTCAAATCGGTGTAGCTTCGAGTAATCGGGGAACATACATTAAAAAAAAACCGATGAACTGAGAACCTCCTCCTTTTTTTAAGTCGGTTAAAAAACACTCCTACTTATTTTCATAAATAACATTTCAGTGACATCATTCGCCGGTAAATTGCAGACGCTAATATGTAGCAGCCACCGCTTTTCTAGGAAACCATAGTTTAAAAGGCAAAGCCGGAGTCAAACCAAAGCTTCTAACTTCTGTTCTACTGCGCTTTGAAGTGGTGCACTTCATTTAACTATCATTGGGCGTTTGTATAAAGTTTTATCTCTGTCAGGTTTCTTACTCCGGTCGCAGATCGCCATAATGTTACTCAAAAGTTTTGAAAAGTATATTGGAATTCCATAGAGTTGTTAATTTATGTAATCATGGTAATACCAGTTTGCCAAATATTATTATGTACTGACACTAGTATTTAAGATATGTATGTAATTACTAACAAATTGAATTGTATGTATCTGAAATAAAAAAAATTGTTTGATTGATTGATTGAATACAAAATAGGCAAGTACCTCCTTGGTTGTAACTGCTCTGTAAGATCTCATCATCGCGCGTTCGTATTTCCGAAGTTAGACGATGATTTCCGAAGCGCATACTTTTCTTTGAAGATCTGCAGACAACTATTTAAAAAGCGAAACACGTGCTCTAAAAGCACAATAAATGCTTACAGTTCCGGGGCGTTTAACACTTTAAATAGTCTGGATTGTTTCGTTGCTTTCGGTCAACTATGCGCCCCGTGCTCCGTCATCGATAAAATTGACAACCCTATTGTCTTGGGCTAGAGCCGCTAGGTAATTATTATTTACTTAATATATACATACACAACATGACAGATTTCAATACAGCTAAAGCGTAAAGTCCGCCTTTGTAACTTTTTTGTGTGTAAAAAGTTTAAATAAATAAAAAAGCGTTGTACAGTAAAAATTTTACAATAAAACCGGCCAAGTGCGTGTCGGACCATGCACAATGAAGGGTTCCGTAGTTGGGATGAATTTATCCCAAAAACAAACCTAACTTTGTAGTTGATAAACATGTTCTCCCATACGGAATGTATGGGAAAACATGTTTTTGCAACTGCAAAGTTAAGTTGGTCGATTATTACTCGATAAATAGTAAAGCCTACTTAGCTGTGATAGTTTTTCTTTTAATTTCATTATATAAACTACTGCTGTGATTTTTTTTACATATCCAAAACCAACCATTTAGCTGGCAGGGGGGGGGGACACTTGACTCTAACAAAAATTAGCACTTTACAGCTTAATACCTTGCAAACGGATCCCTGAATCCAAAAATGGTTTTCACAAACTCACAATGTTTTTATAAGACCTTTTCAATGATATCCCACACTATGGGATAAAAAAATAAAAAATAAAACATCACCACTTTACGTGTATGGGAGGTACCCTAAAAAAAATGTTTTTCATAATTTTGTTTTACCACTTTGTCGGCGTAATTAATATGTATACCTATGTCAAATTACAGTTTTCTAGTACTAAGGGTCTCGGAGCTAGACCACGGACAGACAGACAGACAGACAGACAGACGGACATGACGAAACTATAAGGGTTCCTTGTTTACTACGGAACCCTAAAAAAGAAAGACAAGAAAAAAATAACTATGACTGATCGGCTGAAAAATTATGTGAAAACGCAACCTTGTGGTTTGAAAAGAGAGAGGATGAATCAGATCCTAACTTAGGTATATTCTCATAAGTCCAATATTAGGTTAATATTGTTTTTATTTTATAGAAAATATATTTTTTGCTTTCCATAATTCTGAGAAGCAAATCAATATATACTAATATTATAAAGAGGTAAAATTTGTTTGTTTGTGTGTAGAGGTTAATCTTCGGAACTACCAGTCGGCATTTAAAAAATATTTTTGCATTGGATAGCCCAGTTCTTGAGGAAGGTTATAGGCTCGCGGATGAAGTCGCCGGCAGAAGCTAGTTAATCATACTTTGACAAATTAATATTTAAATCTTTAACTTTGCCAAGGATAAAAGCTCACAGGTATTGAAAAGAAGCCATGCCAATGTAACTTACCTAAATAATTATGTATAGCTAAATGTCAAATTGTTCATATTAAATTAGAAAATGAGAGCAGTTACGACGAATGGGGGACCATTTCGTTCCAATGTTAGCAATTCGTCTAAATCGGTTCTGCCGTTTGGGTGATGTAAGACTATGTGTTGGTTACCTATACTTGAAAACGTGAGTTTCATTAGTCTTATATCTAATACCTTTAAACGAGCAATTCTTATATATTTAATTCTTGTATGCGATCGGCGGCGATGATCTCTCGCGTCCGGCCCTGGTTCAGGCCATGGTACGGAGCGAGAGGAAATGGGAGGCCGTCACCTCCTTCTGCGAAGTAGTATGCTGGCGAAGGAGGAGGCGGAACGCGTGAGGGAGAGGCAGATTTCGCGCCCTCACGCCCCTAATCGCCGCAGGAGGAGACGCCCTGGGCGTCGGGAATCGCAGGCCGATTTCCGGCCACCGTAGGCGCGGGCTTGCGGATGATGGAGCAATAGGTAGCTCGCCGTCCGATAAAGACCAGGCCCGGGTCGACGGCACGTTATGTTCCACGCGCGCCTCAAAGAGATGTCAGCAGAATTGACGGGGTGCCTTAGGACCGATACCTCCTGGGTTGCGAAAAAAACCGAAAGGGAGATCGTGGCCCCTGGCAACAGGTCAACCGAAAAAACACGGGTGGGTTTTAGTCAGTAAGAGTCTGAGTCGCCTTCCCGCTCCGCCTAGAGTGGGAGAAGTTATTTCATAATTTGCCATCCAAAAAAAAAAGGAAAGGGGGTTTCGAGGGCAATAAATCGATCTAACTAGGTTTCATTTTTAGAAAAGGTCGTTCAAAAAAAAATCCGAGTGAAGCTCGGTCATCCAGATATTATTGATTATTAGAGCAGTGTTGGCTCAGTGGTAACAACCGCGACTTACGAGTTGTAGGTCGTAGGTTCGAACCCAGACAGGTGCTTGACTTTGTGTAAATTATTTCATCACCACTGCTCTCAAAACGGTGAAGGAAAACATCGTGAGGAAACCGGCATGTCCTAGAACCGAAAATTCGAAGATATGTGACATCTACCAACCCGCACTGGGCCTGCGTGGTGGATTACGGTCCACTCCCTCTCGAAAAGAGGAGGCCTGTGTCCCAGCAGTGGGAACATTATAGGCTGATTATGCTAGTAGGTATAAATGACGACACGACAGAACAGAAATTAATCATGTATAACATTTTTTTGGACTGAAAACTTCTTTAGGCGCGTTGGGCATTTTTGAGATGGGAAAAAACATTTGAACTCGTGGCACCGTTACCGACACCTCATTTTTGTAAACGCGATTGTGCTCTTTATTTTTTATAACGTTACGGATCAATGTTCTATGCAAGTATTTTACTTTAAAGGTTTAGGAAGTTTTTTTTTTTTTTTGTAAACGCGATTGTGTTCTTTATTTACTCAATACTCAATTCTCTATTGAATTCCGTATGTATTACTGAGATGGTATAACAAAGTAAAAAATTTAATATGGACCCTGTCGAGCACAGCAAAATTAGGAGAGAGGGCTAAGTAGCAATTCAATATTATTATAAATATAAATTATTAGATGTGTTTAATTGGGTGTATAATTATGTATAAATTGTATATTATTAGGTTTGTGCATATAGGTATAGTACATTAGTGATTTTAATTTTATGTAGGTATTGCCTAAGAATAATATAGGTAATTATTATTTAAATTCTTAGAAGTATTTGCATAATTATTAAATCATGTTATTATTGGCCTCGTTGGTCTAGTGGCCGCAAGCGCTACTGCTGAGCATGAGGTCCTGGGTTCGATTCCCGGGTCTGGCAAAGTGTTATTGGGTTTTTCTATCTGAAATTTCTCAGTAGCAGCTCGGAGTCTGGATTTGTGCCCGGTTGATGGCAATAGGCTCGCCCCCTATTACATAGGACTTAAACATAACTGGCGAAATGTGGGTGTACCTGCTACAGTGACACCTCTGCCCAGCCCTTCGGGGAAACAAGGCGTGATGTTATGTTATGTTATTATTTATGTATTCATATTTATATTTTTTATTCCTATATTCCTTATTTAGATAAGGTTACGGAACAATGTCCAATACAAGTATTTTTCTTCCACCAAGGCGATCCTGCACAGTAAATTGTTCAAGTTTTCACTTCTGTCGGCACTCCCGGAGAGCCACTGTTTTTTTTTTTTTCAAGTGTAATTCGTAAAGTAGCCTCTTGATCAAAACATAATACTAGCGAGAGGTGGGAATAAACCTATTTACACACTAAACAAAAACGATTATGTTAAAAACCTAAAGCTTTTACAAAATAGTTCCGTTCTGTTATATGTGTAAAACCATTGAAAAAGGAGAAAAGTGGCTTTGATTTCTAGAAAATTCAAATTCGTTCAAATTTCATTCAAATTCAAAATGTTTTATTTCACATAAACCTACAAGGGCACTTATGAAACGTCAGAAGCTAGGTGCACGGTTCCAATTGGTCGTTTCCTATGGAGAAGAGCCGGCAAAAAACTCCTCGGCAATACAATTTACCTACTTATCTACACTTTATTATTAATATAATAAAGCTGAAGAGTTTGTTTGTTTGAACGCGATAATCTCTGGAACTACCAGCCGGATTTGATAAATGCTTTTTGTATTTGATAGCCTGATTCTTGAGGAAAGTTATGGGCAATTAACATCACACTTCGACTCTTAGGAGCCGAGCAAAAAGAAAACAAGTCAGGAAGAACGCTGAGCGCAAACGAAATTAGGCTTGCAGAATAAATATCGATATTTTTGTTCGATTATATCGATATTTTTAGGCGATATTTATTATTTCGATATGTCGATATAAAATATCAAGTATTGAAAATGTATCAAATTCGATATATTTCCAATAGCAACATCGTTATCGCCACTGACTAAAACCGATGGGAATCAGAGCAGTATATTTTTTTTTTTTCATTTTCTATTTTCAAGGTGATTTTAAGGTAGGAATGCAAGAAGTGCCGTTTTCGATATATCGAAAACGATATTGATATATTTTTTAAATATCGATATAATAAATATCGATACTTTTTGGCACTTCTTGCATCCCTAAACGAAGTAGCACGGCGATGTGCGGCGATGCGACGCGATCCGGTCGTGGGCCGACGGAATTTTATAAAATGTGGCTATTATTAGTATATTGTATCTTACGTCTTCAATGCGATTGAAGTCGCGGGCAGAAACTAGTTGCCAATAAAAGTTTCAGACATCTTACTTCATTTTAACCAAATAAATTAAAAGAAATTAAAGATTGCTGCTGACGCCGCAACCTTCACAGGGACATTATTTTTCCAAACACTATTAAATTACATTCCCAATCCTATTAAGCCCGCATGTATAATATCAGTAAAGAGATAAGTCAGAAGGTCAACGCTCAAGAAAAAGTGCTAATCAAGACTTTCAATTCATATAGTACAATCGATAGTTACAATAACTTAAACCCACCTAGTTTTAAAAACATAATTTAATATTGACATGGAAAAGTGTTTTTTTATAAATAAATAAATAGTTTAACCAACAACCAACCAACCGTTTTAATCAATTTACAGAAATAAATATAATTTAAAGCACAATAATTTCCTGAGAAGATGCAGAAAATAAAAAATAAAGTTTAATAAAAAACTGTAACCCGACCACGGGAAAATAAAAATGATCTAAAAAGTACGAAACAAGCAAATATTTCAGACAGAAATCAAGACATAGGTACAAAAATGGTCAAGGTAAAGCCGTGGTCGCATGCCTGTATACCATGTGGGTGCCAGGAACACCTAAAAAATTATAATGGCATGCGACGACGGCTTTACCTTGACCATTTTTGTACCTATGTCTTGATTTCTGTCTGAAATATTTGCTTGTTTCGTACTTTTTAGATCATTTTTATTTTCCCGTGGTCGGGTTACAGTTTTTTATTAAACTTTATTTTTTATTTTATACTTTTCCGTTTTTACACTTGCTAAACGTTACAACAACGCCGCGCGCAACGTCTCACTGAAAATTGAATTTACAACGAGAACATTTTCGCGCGATGATTTTGTACGATTTCAAATGTCGACTAAAACCAAAAAAATCGTTTGAAAGACTTCGAATGATGTTCATAGACAAAAGCCCTTCTAAAGCGACTGTTTTCCGCTGGTTCAACGAATTTAAGCGTGGTCAAGTAACTTTGGCGGACGAAGAAAGAAGTGGCCGTCATAGGGCTATGACGGCTGTTACATAAGAAAACGTGCTGGCTGTGAAAAATTAAATTTAAGTGAATAGGCGAATTACATATGAAGAGATTCAGCATATACTGCAGATTGGATCGGGAAGTGTACATGAAATTCTACACGGGCATCTTCAGGTAAAGAAGATAGTTTCACGCTGATTACCACACAATCTAACGCAGAAGGAGGTTCGGGTAGAATGGTGCCGAGACATGATAGCAAAATTTGAAGCAGGCTCGTCTCGGCGCGTTTACGATTTCATTACGGGTGATGAATCATGGATTTGTCATTTTTGTTCCCCAAAATAAAAAATCAACTCAAGGGAAAACAGGGATTAAAGATGTGTCTGATGTGGACTGGAAAATGTGTAATGAAAATTGGTTAAGACGCATAAAAACTGTGTATAGACGCCAATGGAGAGTTATTTGAAAAGATTTAATAAATAAAATATAACCTATAGTATATTTTTTTTATTACCTATTGCAAAATTTTCTGAGTGCCCCGTGTATAAATATTAATATTTCGTTGTACACAGTGCTACACATCAAGCTATAAATTTCCAGTATTAGCTGACCTCGCATTGTACGGAAATATCAGCTTAAACTGGAAATGTGTAGCTTGATGTGTAGCCGTGTGTAGGTACTTGTTTTTCTTCATAGAGGAATTGAGGATGGAATTACAAGCCGTTTTTATTTATTAAGATTTGATTAACTGCACGTTGGTATCATCTTGCGATACAACGTAGCACAGTCTCACTTTTGCTTGTTTTTAACAATTTAAACATATTTATTTACTTTGAAAGTATAACATTATTTACATATTTGTAATGTGCTCGTCAAGACCTTTCTTTTGGTACCAAACATGTCATGATCATATCATTTTAATTTTTTTCGAGGTTAGAAATTTACGTGTAAAATCCACCATATTAAATTTAGGGAAAATTTATATAGCCTATGTCACCCGGACTATTATTACGAATCTATTGATACCTCATTCATCAACATCGGTTCAGTAGTTTAGGCGCTATGGTGGAACACACGTAAAAGCAAACATACATACATACATACATACAAACATACAAACATATAAACATATAAACATACATACATAGACTGCTAAAATCATAACCCTTCCTTTTGGCTTTGCCGTAGTCGGGTAAAAATGTGTTTTTCTCGTATAAAATAAAGTAACAGATTTTTCGATTGTTTATATGTTTAATTTTACAATTATGTTTCTGAGCAATGGTGCCGATTATGTTTCTGAGCAATGGTGCCGATTCTCTTGTTCACAAACTAAACTAAATTTAAGTTCAGTACATCTTTTTCTTTCTATTTCATTAAGAAAAGGACAAAAGATAAATTTTAGTTTAGTCCTGTCAAATTAATCAGCGCCTGACACTACTCCATACAAGTTTAGACGTGATTAAAAACTTGCCTACTAAAATTACGTCAATTTACGTCATGCGCTGATTAATTTGACAGCACTAAACTAAAATTGATTTTGTCTTTTTCTTAATGAAATAGAAAGAAAAAGATGCACTGAACTTAAATTTAGTTTAGTTTGTGAACAAGGGAATCGGCACCAATGTTTCAATCATTTGATTTAAGTTTAAACGTTTAAAATAACTATTAAAAGATTGAAACTGTATTCCTTTTAATATTACAAAGAAAAGCTTATCGACAAACAAAAAACGTTTTCTTTTTCGGTTTTCGGGCGAAAACAATATCTAAATTTTCGGTCAGTCTCCATCAATACGCAAGAAAGGACATTACATCCAATAAGCATGGCTTTTTTTTTTGGGTGGGAAGTTATGAAATGAAATGAAATTGTTTATTCTATAAATAGGATATCGGAATCACTTTTACACGTCATATAAAAAAATATTAAAAATAAGCTAGATGAGTTCGGCGTTTCCTATCTGACTACTCTGAGAAGAAAGGCCGAAACAAACTCAGAGGTCGCAGTCTCTTTTAAAGTCCAGACATAATCTTGGTCAGGCTATATGAGGACCATGTAGATTAGTGTCTGAAAAGGTCTTTTGAGGAAAGAACCACACAGATTTGAGTGGACCTGTCCAGTCAGTGCAAGCATTTGTCAGTAATCGTGGAGCTCAACTTAGAACTTAAGGAGCTCAACTCGACGAACAATACCATAGAAAGGACAGGCCGCAAAAACTACTCAAACTGCCAGACCATCATTAAAACTAGAAGAGAAATAAAAATAATATCCACATAGTCCTCACATTCACAATAGTTAAAATAATATAATACTTTACAAAGTAATCATATCATTTTGAATATAATTTTCAACAATGTCAACGTGTTTATAAAACTGGTAATGTTGATTTTACATAATAATTAAAATGTCTAGATTTATGGTTTTATCACAAGGCTTAGCAGAGCGAGCAGTTCAATCCCAAGCTTTTTTATCTTCTAAATAATCTGAAATTGTATAGTACCCTTTTTTACAAAGTTTGGTTTTAATACAGATTTTAAATCGTTTAATGGGTAAGTTTCGAATTTCAATGGGGAGTTTGTTGTAAAAGCGTATACATTGACCCATGAATGAGTTGCCTACTTTGTGGAGACGTGTGCGATGTACAGCAAGGTTGTGTTTATTCCTGGTATTTAAACTATGAATATCGGACATTTTCTTAAAATTTGATATATTTTTATGTACATACAATAGGTTTTCAAAAATATATTGTGAGGCTACAGTCAGAATATTTATTTCTTTGAATTTTTCTCTAAAGCAATCTCTTGGACCTAGGTTGTAAATGGCTCGAACAGCCCTTTTCTGTAGAACAAAGATAGTATTAATGTCCGCACAGATTCCCCAGAGAAGAATCCCATATGACATAAGACTATGAAAATAACTAAAATAAACAATTCTGGCTGTATCTACGTCAGTTATCTGTCTATTTTTTTTAACAGCATAGGCGGCCGAACTTAGCCTTCCAGACAATTTTTTTATGTGTGGGCCCCATTGTAATTTACCGTCAATAGTGATTCCAAGAAAAACTGTCGACTCAACAGGGTCCAACTCTGTTTCATTAACCTGAACATTGGCAGATAGCTGCCTGACATTTAGAGAGTGCATCATTAACTTGTTCAAAGTTGACTAACTGACGTTTGATTTTAAAAATGAGGGAAGTATCATCTGCGAATAATACGATCTTGTGATTATCCCTTATGTGATAGGGCAAGTCATTTATATAAATTAGAAATAAAAAAGGACCAAGATTTGAACCCTGCGGAACGCCCATGGTGACCGCAGATCCTGCAGATCTCTTGCCATTAACATCGACCCTCTGAATTCTGTTGTTAAGATTGTTAAGATAAGATTGTTAAGATAGTTATCAAATAACTTCTCCCGCTCTAGGTGGAGCGGGAGGGCATGTCAGACTCTTACTGACTAAAACCCACCTGTGTTCCTTCAGTTTTCCTGTTGCTGGGGGCCACGATTTCCCTTTCGATCCATATTCGCAGCCCCGGCAGGTATTGGGCCCTAGCGGACCCCGTCAGTTCTGCTGACATCTTTTTGAGGCGCGCGTGGGACACAGCGCGTCGTCGAAATATCTCTCAATCATACCGGTTTCCTCACGATGTTTTCCTTCACCGTCTTTGAACTATACAATACGTACAGTATTCCTATTTTCTTAATCTCCCTCGGGAATACCGCATTTCCGAATACAAACGAATGCTAACTTCCATATCCATCAATTATTTGATTTATCTTGTATTAAAATTTGAATTCAGCCCTAAGTACTTTATTGTTGTTTTGTTTTGATTTCCGTGTGAACTATAATATAGAGCTGGAAAACTATTTTCCTATCTGTCGTGCCTGCGACTTGAGCAGCTTTCCTCCCATTTTTTAAATAAATTAAAAGAGAATTAGCAACTATGTATTATATTATACTTCCAAGTCGATTGAGAGTGTCCGGTCTGCACCAAGTGCAAAGGGCAACTGATAGAAATCCGATGACTGACGAAACACGAAGTTTGCCGAGGGACATTAAGAAAAAAGAAATCATTATCATCATCATCAGCCTATAAATGTTCCCACTGCTGGGACACAGGCCTCCTCTCTGTGAGATTGAGTGGGCCGTAATCCACCACGCGGGCCCAGTGTGGGTTGGTAGATGTCACATGTCTTCGAATTTTCGGTTCTAGGACATGCCGGTTTCCTCACAATGTTTTCCTTCACCGTTTTGAGAGCAGTGGTGATGAAATAATTTACACGAAGTAAAGCGCCTGTCTGGGTTCGAACCTACGACCTACAACTCGTAAGTCGCGGCCGTTACCACTGGGCCACCACTGCTCTGAAAATAGAAATACTGTACATTAATCCGAAAAGTCAAAGATGCGTGTCTTGGGTTCGAACTTGAAACCTATGACTTGGCAGTCCGACGGTCACAACACTGCTCGAATAGGTATTATCATCTTCATATTTATATCTTTATTTACATTCCATAATGAAGGTATAAAGGTGTTACAATGGCTTAAAGCTAAGGTACTGTAGCGGTTACACCGCTACATACGAACTACGCATCATAGACATGACGTCACACAAATCCTGCATCGCGCAGTTAGAGTTTACCGAGCGATCGACATATACAAGATTCCGACTTCAAACCGTTGGGCAGTTGCCCGCCAGACACAACACCCGTCTGGTCGGAGGATCCTCTGTTTTCTATGGTTAATGAGTGAACTTTACACCATGTTCCTCATGCCACTAAAGTACAATTACGGACCCTGTAGGGCACAGCAAAAACAATAAAATTAATTCTATATAGCTATATTTGGCCTTAAAATGACGGACAGTTGCGTATCTATATTTAAGTCTCAAAAATTATTAACCTTCCCATGCCTTTATATCCTAGAATTAGCAATATTTGTAATAACAAATCGATGTCTATTTGCAACTTTAATAGAAACTAGAAAACGAAGTACAGCTATGAGATCGCAATACCAGAATCTATTATGCACGGGAGTATTTAAAACTAGCTTATTTAAAAAAAATGTAATTTGTATGGCTCCTGTTATCTTTAATAAAATACCTGACCAAATTAAAAACTTACCGTTGCAAAAATTTAAAAAACGTTTCACAGAATTACTTGTAGATAAATGTTATTATTCTGTGCAGGATTTCTTAAATGATAAGTTTTTGTAATATATTATCTTTATTATCCTCTACTTTTGTATTACATTTGCATGCTGTAATAAGGCAGAATGTACATGGATCCTATATGTATGATTTAACAACTTATTTTTATGTACCTACATTCTAAGCAAATAAAGACCTATTCTATTCTTAAAATAAAAATTAAATTAAGTACCTAAAAAAATAACATTTTTAAATAATTATATTCTTAACATTAATTTAAATCAGTTATTCTGTTATATCATCTCCACTGTAACCACGACCACAATCTCAATGACTGCTTTCTATGGGTCTTCGGTCTCTCTCTGTTCGATGAGACCACAGCGCCAACTTGATTGTCCCTGCTACCTAATGAGGGGCTTAATCACTGTCCTTTTGGCATTGTTCCCGCTGTTACTACCAGAATTCCAGAGTTTTTGTGACATTTTATCATTTACTCTTGTCGTATATTAGGGCTTCTTACTTGGCGCAAATTAGTGAAGCTGGTTAACGGTAGTTTTGTTAGATTTATTGCTCATGAAATGTTATAGGTCAAGCTTTAATTGAGCAGTAAAAATTAAGTAACATGTTACTATTATCTCTAAAATAAAACCAATCATTTATTGTCTCACTAAAGAGCGAATGTTTCTTCTCTTATTGAGAATACCGAGCTTTGATTACAGTCAACACTTTTACTCACTACATGTTAACGATTACAAACTATACTATAACTACATCTATAATTTACCACACAGCAAATGCAAACTCGCCTTCCATGCATTTCTCCTGAATATTACAAAAAAAATAAAACCGGCTTCCAAAAAAAACACTACAAAGTGAAAAATAATTTCGGAAGTCGGTGTCTTTGGTTTAGAATTTTCGTTTTTTGCCACCGACTTCCGAAATTAAAGTTATTTTTCACTTTGTAGTGTTTTTTTTTGGAAGTCGGTTTTTTTTTGTAAAAAGTTTTTATTTTTCACTTTTTAGTTGTGATACCTACCGAAACAAACACAAATTCGAGTACCACTACCTGCTATGTAAATAACAGTGACAGGAACTTATATCATCCACATACTAAGTGAGAAAAAATACGTATTATTGAAGCTAACTCAAAAACTACCCAAACAAACTTAATGAAATTTATATGGGACTACCTCTGAAGTATGACCTACTAAACAAAAAAGAATTATCAAAATCAATTCATAATTGGCGGAGTAATCGCGTACAGTCGAATTGAGAACCTCCTCCTTTTAGAAGTCGGTTAAAAACCAAAGACGAGACTGAAAAGTATTAATTGTCACTTACATAAAGATAACTTCATTTCCTATTATTCAAATGCACACACACACTCACCCCCACACACTCATACACACACCCCCGCACATGCACTCACTCGACTCAACACATCTACACTCCTCATTCTACTTTGTTTTATTTGATTTTAATTGTAAGATTTTATCTTTTGTGTTTTGATACTGTAATCTCCAAAAAGCATAAAAACATGATTTTTGTGATACTCAAATTGGGAGTCGAAACTGTATCTAATAAATACAGATTACTCAGTGATCTAGCTAGGAGAGCAGCGATTCACCCAACAATTAATTGTACCTACACCATATAATTAATAATGTATACTTTGTAAGTCCCTCATGTACTACAAAACCTTTATGTTCCTAAATAAATTATATATTATATAACTATAATTTTTCTACGTTTTACATGCAACACACCCTATTACATGGGACTTAAAAACATGACTGTCGAAATGTGGATGCACTATTGGTACATCTCTGCCAAACCTTCTGAGAAAACAAAGCGTTATGTTATGTTATGTTATTCATACAACCTAATAAATCAGCGCAATCCCTTTGAAGCAAAACCAGGCCTACTTCTGGACTATAAATAATATTTCTGACATCAAACGCTACCCAATAACACGAACTTCCTAAGAGCCAAAACGGAAGAGTAAAACATTTTTCCAGAGTGACAGAATGAGAAATCTCGCGGCATTATTCTTCACAAATCACATTTATGAATGACGCAACAATACAAGTTTTAGCCGTTACGAAGAGCGCCATAAAAAGAGCGAAAGACCAATGATTCAAATAACCCAAGTTTAGTTAATTCCTTTCATTTTATTCCCTAGGGAATAATCATGTCCTTTTGACGCTAAAGAATGTGCTGGGCATTAAGAGTCGGAGCCATTTAGGAACACCCTAAGGGTACGGACGTATCAATAAAGACGCGACGAAGGCGCGGGCAACACGCGACTTTTTCGCAACTCTGCAATGAAAAACTTGTAAGTAAGTAGTACATTAAGTGCACTCGCTGGCGCTCTAGTCTCGCGGGTAATTCAGCATGTGTAATAATTGCAGCAGCAGACATAAATTAACGCGCGGTGCAGTCACACGAAGCGTTTCGCTTCTACGTAGATACTTCAATCAAAGTAGCTCCTTACTTAGATCTATGTTCCATTATTATATCTTGTTAGCAAGCGTGTTTCGAAGATATTTTTACAAAATGCAAGGTGATTGGAAACATATAGCAAACTTTGCATTCCTAGATCCAGGACAGCTCTATTGCGTAAAAGTATAATATGTGTGGCACCAATCCTTTATAATACGTTGCCAAAATCTTGGAAGGAATATCCAACGGAAAAATTAAGAAGTAGGTTGAAAAGCCTTCTGTTAGAGAAAGGCTATTACAGTACTGACGAATTTTTGAATGATAAATTAATCTAATTCTTGTAATTATGTTATTTCTAATTACTTTGACATTAAATTGATTATTTTATTAAAATATTAAGAGTTGTTGACATTATTCTGTAGTACATTTTAATTTTTAAATTCTAATTTGGACTGTTAATAATAATGAATAAGTTTATAATTAATGGATTAAATGTAATAACCTACCTACTTATATTTGTACGCCGTTAAGGCAAAACATGACTGTGATATAATTTAATTGTAACATCTTGCATGCCATGTGTGTATACTCATGTTTTGGACAAATAAATGATCTTTATCTTATCTTTATATACATACAACATTGGTTTTCAGGACAAAAGTTCATCTCCTAAATACTGTGTGAATTTTCTGCTAATGCCTATAAGACCTTCGGCACACATACATGTGTACGTAACATAAGGGAACATTACGTAAGGCCGTCCCTACAACACATCCATCATGATGAGGACAGCACTCGCCGCGTTTCCCGCCGAAAAAATATTGATAATGTCTCCCGAGACCCGATCGCAGTGTCAAGGACATATGACGCCCTGGTACTCGGCAACGAAATTGGATAAACTGTCCGTTGGATGTTTGACGGAGATTTTAACATAATTCGGTTTTTTTGTTGCCATGCCAACATTTCTAAAAACACTTTATTGCAATGTTTTATGATCATAAAACTTTAATTTCGGAAGTCGGTGTCAATAAACTAAAATACTGATCCAAAGACACCGACTTGCGAAATTAAAGTTATTTTTCACTTTGTAGTTTGGAAGTCGGTTGTATTTTTTGTAAAAAAGTCTTTTTTTTTTCACTTTTTAGTAAGTCGATTTGTAATTTATCTAAGTTACAATAGTCTTATGTCAACTGCTCATCAAAAATACTCAAATCGCTATAGATGTGCCTTTAATATTTGAAGAGTTCCCTCGATTTCTCCAAGATCCCAACATCAGATCGTGACCAAATGACAATGGAACCAACTTGAAAGTATATCCTTTTAAACAAAAAAAGAATTCGGTCTTCGAGTAATCGGGGAACATACATTAAAAAAAAATCCCGACGAATTGAGAACCTCCTCCTTTTTTTGAAGTCGGTTAAAAAGTTAAAATTAAGACGAATGTACTGAAAGGTAATTTACAAAGTAAAACAGATTTAAAACACTATCTAAAGCTGTGCCAAATTGCATTTTGTTCCTCAAGCGGAACACACTCGAGAACTATTACCGCTGCGCTGCCGAAAAGTTTGGATTAAAATATATCTCCTGAACTTTCTTAACTCCTAGTCATTGTTTAGACCGCCTCTAGTTGTTACGGGTATTTATTATCTTAGTGAAGATGGTAAACTCACTTGAATGGCTGCAAAGTAACTAAATTCAATTTACAGTCAATTTAAGCGGCTACAACCCAAAGGCTGGGCCGTCAGACTTGTGAACAAGGGAACTCGATTTTAAAACCTGAACCTGAAGCCCCAGGAATACCAGGAATATTTTTAATTTGGAATAAAAATAGTTATTTGGTGCTGGTTGCTAATTTAATTGTTAAATTTAATATGTTTATGATATTGATTTTACATTCTGTGATTACTTTACCTCACACACTGACTTATATTTTTTTTAAGAATATCGTCTTCTTTTATAATGTTTGTAAATAATGTGAACACCAGGTATCTATCACATAATTAATTAATCTGTCATTTATTACTTATATTTTTAATTATTTTTACCTACTGTGATGTAGTAATTTTATTTTAGATGCATCGTCTTCACATATAATCAATCATCATCATCGTCATCAGCCTATAAATGTTTCCACTGCTGGAACACAGGCCTCCTCTCTGTGAGAGGGAGTGGGCCGTAATCCACCACGCGGGCCCAGTGCGGGTTGGTAGATGTCACATGTCTTCGAATTTTTGGTTCTAGGACATGCCGGTTTCCTCACGATGTTTTCCTTCACTGTTTTGAGAGCAGGGGTGATGAAATAATTTACACAAGTAAAACGCCTGTCTGGGTTCGAACCTACGACCTACAACTCGTAAGTCGCGGCCGTTACCACTGGGCCACCATTGCTATATAATATAATTAATGTATACAAAATATTATTATTTTAAAACATTTTAAAAGAGTTACGGTGGAGTTTCTGGCCCATTCTTCTCCATATGAAAACCACCTTTTGGAAGGAGCGACTAGAATCAATTCTATTTTTTGTAAATTTAGACATTCAAAAGTGCCTATTTAAAATAAATGATTTAACTTTGACTTTGGTGTAGATGAGTAAGATAATATACACGGCAAGAAACAAAACAAATGACATTTAAAAACATGAATCTACAGTGACACAACATGAATGAACTAAACTGAGATCAAGCGTGAAGTAGACGTATATTTCGGCAAAACGGGGCTTCCTAGTAAATGGACTTGGCCTACATTGATATTCCCTCCGTCCATCTCAGCAATAACTCAAAACGAAGGACGAGAAATATTACAGAATATCCCAAAAAGTCCCGTCTTTGCCGAAATTGTAAGCGCCGAGGGCGAATCACATTTAGGCATTCTAATAAACGTAATTTCACGGAACACACCAATAAAAAATTTATTAGATGCCCGCTGTATACCGGTATTAACTTTATTATGTAAGAAATGTTTATTTAATTAATTTTTCCTAGAATATTAGCGGGTAATTATGTACAATACTAGGAAGTAAATCAATTTAATTTAGTGAAGTTATGGGCTTGTTTTTTTTTTCAGCTTGATATTACGAAAATAAAATATTTAAGTCTGAATTTATTTCTTATAATTAGTGAAAGCAAGATTATTTTTGGTCAGGCTACAGATACACTTTTAATTTAACTTACCTAAACACATCATAGGGATTCAGCCCGGGTAAAAAAAGATATTGAAAACATGCGACAAATTGAAATGGGAGATTCAGTAACTGTTACTTCCGAAATTTATAAATTTTTATTTCCGAAATATAAATTGTGAAAAAAAAATCGCGCGCGACGAGCGGTGCCTATGTGTCGCGTCGCGTGTCACACTGGTCTGAACGAGCCTTAAATTGATACTTGAATTTTTTGTTTGTTTTAAATTTATTTAATTTTACTGGAACGCCATAAAATCGTGTCTACATGAAGACAATAATTTAGTTTGCACTATCTAAGACGATAATTACACGATTTTTTTTTTCACAATTTATTTTTCGGAAATAACAATTTATGATGATTAGGTAACAGTTACTGAATCTCCCATTTCAATTTGTCGCATGTTTTCAATTTCATCCTGTATATTTAGTCCATCAGTCAGATAATAAAAAAAACTTTTTACAAAAAAAAAACAACCGACCTCCAAAAAAAAATACTACAAAGTGAAAAATAACTTTAATTACGGAAGTCGGTGTCTTGTGTTTTGTATTTTCGTTTTTTGCCACCGACTTCCGAAATTAAAGTTATTTTTCACTTTGTAGTGTTTTTTTTTTGGAGGTCGGTTGTTTTTTTTTTTTTTTGTAAAACGTTTTTATTTTTCACTTTTTAGTTGTGGTACCTACCCCACACACATTCAAATACCACTACCTGCTACCAGTGACAGAAACTTATCATATCATCTACATACTAAGTGGGGAAAAAAAAACGTATTTTGTAGCTAACTCAAAAACTATCCAAGCAAAGTTAATAAAATTTATATGGGACCAATTCCAGAGTACACCCTTTCAAACAAAAAAAGAATTTTCAAAATCGGTCCACAATTGACGGAGAAATCGGTGGACATACATCATACGATACGAACATATAACCTCCTCCTTTTTGGAAGTCGGTTAAAAATGTTAGAAAGGGATTGTTTGCTTTATCATAATAATAAAAAAATACTGAGATAAAACGCATTAAAGTTGGAAGTCGCTACGTCACATGTCAGTATTCATAAAATCTACAAAGGCGTGACGTCATGCCACATTTTAACTCAATGTATCACCGTAACCTTTTGATTACGTAAAAAAAGAAAAAATACTTATTCAATATTTTTAATAATCTAACGAAGGGACAATTTTTTTTTGTTTATAAATATCCCTATCGTATCAAAATCAAAACTAGTCTATCTGAATCGCTGTTTTGGGAAAATGCTATTTAGTAGCAAAGTAATTCCTGAAAGAGATAGCGTGACATTGCTTACTTCCTACCAAGGCGACGACTGTAAACATTTTGTTATTTAGATGTTACTAAAACAGGTTTAAATTACCTACATTAATGTTAAGTCTAACGTATCTCAAAAGTCCTAAAAAAGCTTCATTACTCCCAACAGTACAGTTGTTTAGCACTGAACACCCGACATTACCTTTAAACTAATACGAAACGGGCATACTAAAGCAAACAGCAGTAACATGAGCTCGACAATTTAAGAGAATTCGAGTGCATTTGTTTTTAACCCGTTAATGAACTAGCTCGAATTGGAATGGAGTGAATTTGTACTAAATAGTACGCGAGTTACGATCCGTGACTAAAGTTCGTTTTTTAAACCTAGAGACTAATTTGACATTTCAAGTGATTGTTGTTTGTTTTTTCAATTTGGAGTTTGACATTTGCACCTGTCAAAGTAGTCTCTGGGATTAAAAAACGAACTGTAGTGATGTTTAGACATGTAATGTTTTAAAGCTAAGAACATTAAACGTTACGTTTACCATAGTACATTACTGGCGCGGCCTGCAACTGGGGTATTCGGGGGACTCACGTACCTATGTGTGCCTCGGCTTCGCCTCGGCCCTTAATTTCACATTCGTCTGCGAATGCCTGGTTGATGCCAAGGCTGGTATAGTACTTTTCTCAAACAATGCGCGGACATTCAAACTAAGTAAATTAAAATAATACTGCTTTATGAGCTGGTGGTAGGCCGCCCGGGGTAGTAAGTTCGATTTACATCTGTTTTTTTTAAACTCTTTTTGTAAAACTTTTTTTTTTTGGATTGTGTATGTTCATAGAATGTATTAATTCACAAAAAATGGAAAACTTCGTAAGCTATGGAAAACTACTAAGTTACAAGTACTTTACAGTCACAAAACATTCAAGGTTGTATTCTGATCATTTTAGAGCAAAAGACTGTAGGAATAAAATGTTTTTTTTACAGATTTTGACAGCAGATTTGTCCAAGCGATTTTAAAATATGTATGTGTGTGGATCTTCTGGAATCGCTGCCACACTGCTTCCTGGTGGCAAAACAGCGCACGTCATTTTTAAGATTCCTATCGATTTAGAGAGCAACGAAACGCCTGTTTGTGGGGTGTCACGCAACAGTAACAAGGGATGTAGATAGATAGATAGAATATTCTTTATTATTCTTTATTCTTTATTTTGCTTAGGGGATTGCGCTTCGTCGTATGGGATGAATGCATTATGGCAAAAAGGAAAGCAGTGGAAACTGTAAACAGAACCCTGCAGGACATCCGTAGAAACCAAGATATGATGGGTGGTGTCACAGTTTTGACAAAAAAAGTGAATACTTCGTTGAAAAGGTCGACTCTATGGTCGAGAGTTCATAAACTGCGCTTGACCATTATCATACGAGCTCGGCTTGGCGGTAATTCAAATGCTCAAGTATTCTCCGATGTTCTTCTAAAAGTTGGTGAAGGCACTCTACCAGAGACTCTTGGTAGAGTAGATCTCACTTTAGAAGATCTTATTCGTCTGATATACGAGGATATCAGTCAAATACCATACCAAGAGAATTCTTAGGCGTGTTTCCGTTTTAACTCCGAAGATGATCAAGCTGCAGCGATCAACCACAGTATTCTCTCACAAATTGAAGGGAGTGAAGTGATATACACCTCCATTAATACTGATGTGGAGGAAGATGATGCCAAATATCACCCCGTAGAATTTCTCAATTCACAAATGGCAAGTGGACTTCCGGTTGTATATCTTTGTAACGGAAACCAACTCAAAGTCATGTCTTTGCAGAGAAACGTCATCGAGGTGGAAATTCTAACAGGTTGTGGCGATGGTGAGACAGTGTTTATAGCGCGTATAATGTACAAATTCCCCATAATTACCAGTTAAAGCGCGTACAGTTCTCTGGGAGTGTATGCTTTGCGATCAACAAGTCACAGGGACCGACACTGAAGGCTGAAAGCTGCGGGTGTCGACCTCAGGATAAGCTGCTTCTCACACGGACAACTGTTACGTCGCTTGCTCCCGAGTCACCATTCCTGACTCTCTGTATATTTTGGCTGCTGAGAATAAAACTACAAACGTAGTATACAGGGAAGTTTTATAAAAATATGGCTGTTATTGTAGTATATTGTGATGTTTTACGATTTCCATGCGAACGAAGTCGCGGGCAGAAGCTAGTTAATTATAAATTCCAGAATCAATGACGAACAACGATAATTTTTTACGCGCCAATATGTTCATTTGTTTATTTTTTACTTAAATAGCTCTATTTGTAAGCCAAATCGAAATTTAAACCTCCTTAGTTGACATGTGTCAAAGTAAAAAGTTCGTTCCATTTTTAAATTATGCGACAGATATTTTCTTTTTTAATTTAGGTTTTCATACTAAAATTATCGGCCACCTACCATATGGTAAAAACGTTGTCATATTTTGACAACCTTCTTCGATATATTAAATCGAAAATGCTGCTCTGGTCAAATTCATGCGAGCAGGCGGCCGACAATTTTAGTATGAAAACCTAAATAAAAAAAAACCGGCCAAGTGCGTGTCGGACTACGCACAATGAAGGGTTCCGTAATTGAGATGAATTTATTTATCCCAAGAACAAACTTAACATTGTAGTTGAAAAACATGTTCTCCCATACATTCCAACTTTTTCTTTGACGGTTTATCCGGTGTCAGTACCCTTTCAAGATCAAAGAAGCATCAATACCAAATGGTATGTTACCAAATGTTTGCCAGAAGTTTTTACTGCTGCAAGCAGCAAGCGACCGAATACTGGCCTCCGTGGGCTACTGCATCACCATGACAACGCGCTGACTCACTCGGCGCTCAAAACAAGGGAATTTTTGGACAGCACACCGGTCAAATTTATAGGTCATCCTCCTTACAGTCCCGATTTGGCTCCGTGCGACTATTTCTTGTTCCCCAAAATAAAAAACCAACTCAAAGGAAAACAGTTTTCATCACCGGAAGCTGCACTGGCTGCATTTGAGAAGGAGATTGAAGAGGTGTTTGATGTGGACTGGAAAATGTGTTATGAAAATTGGTTTAGACGTATGAAACTGTGTATTAAAGATATAATAAAAAAATATATAACCTGTAGTTTATTTTTTTCTAGTATCGCAAAACTTTCCGAGTGCCCCACGTAATCTAGTTTCAATTTATTTCACCCCATTGGAGATGGCACTGCAGTGATTGATGTACATGCAATCCAGCCTGCTAGTGATCATTTTTAGGATATTGTTGGAGTTGGCCCGCACTCTGCGCAACAGGGATGCACACCTCATTCGCATCGTTGCGTAAAAGCAATTAATATGTGCGTCTGCGAACATTCCCGATGCGCAACAAAAACGGGGCAGCCCCACCAATAGGTACCCTGAAAGCGTTGTTGTATTGGACACGAAGGGTGTTGCATGACCTTTGGGTATATCTAGCCCATAGACTGCACGTGTAAAACGTTGTACAATAAGCTCAAAACAGAGTAATTTTGAATTTTTAAGTGAGCAGCGTGCAAACCTGCGAGCCAGCATGTTCGCCCTTACCGACAACACCCTTCGTTCCCGCCAATATCGAGTCCGTCATTGAGGTCAGGGGTCAATATATGACCAAGATATTTAAACGTAAATACTATTTGTAGTGGAGTCTCATTGAGTAATACAGGTGGTACATAACCTGGTCTACCCCAAGCCTCAAAGACCATGATCTCCGACTTATTGGAGTTATACATCAAACCATGTATTTTGGCATACTGCTCACATTTGGCGACCAACTTTCTGAGACCACAGATTGACGCGCTCAGAAGCACCATATCGTCTGCATAGCTAATATTATTGACACAAATACCATCTATATAGTTACCTACTCTGGTGCTGTTGAGCTCGCCAATCAGCTCGCTCGGAAAGCGAGGGTGAGCTCAACCCTCCCTGCCTCACCCCGCATTCCAACCTGTATGGCCTGGAAAAAGTCTAGATCTTGTTACCATACCAAAAAAAAAAAAAAAAATTATTTTCTTTCTTTTCTTTTTCTTTCAATATTTAAAGATGTTTATAAGCTCCGTTGGCAATCTATCCTTCTCCATCTTTCTCCGCAATACGTCATAAGCAACCAGATCGAAAGTCGAGGAAGCTAACATAAATCTGCGTCCCACGCTGTGTATAATATGTGACAGTATGCTTAAGACACAACACTGCACTTTCTGTTGACAAACCACGCCGAAACCCGAATTGGTTGTCATGAACATTTACAGTTTTATTTTTTAGTTGTGTATTAAGCAGACTGTCAAACACTTTTGATATTTTGTTGTTGGTATTATAATAGCTAGAGAGATGGGCCTATTGGATGCCGAGCGACGAAATGTAAGTTTGCGCGCACACTATTGAGAGATTTACCATGTTATTTTAAGACCATGGACTTCTTATAGGTTTTCCTGTTATCTATGAGTAAAAAGCCATACTATGTACTTTTTTCAAAATTTTTGGTCCAGTAGTTTCGGAGATAAGGGGGGGGGAATGGTCAATTTTCATTGAATTTCATAAATATCTTTAAATGTTTAAGATCCTCATAACAAGTCCTTTCATTTGATATGTCACACGGTACTGTTAATTAAACATTTTTTTTTAATTTTCTTGTTTGCCCCCTAAAAGTGACCTCTATATTCAAAATTCATTTATTTACGTTACACATTTGTGTTTGGGTCACAGAAATATATATGTGTACCAAATTTCAACTTAATCGGTCCATTAGATTCGGAGTAAATTGGCTGTGACAGACGGACAGACAGACAGACAGACAGCCAGACAGACAGACAGACACACGAGTGATCCTATAAGGGTTCCTTTTTTTCCTTTTGAGGTACGGAACCCTAAAAAGAAAATATCTGTCGTGTAATTTAAAAAAAACCGGCCAAGTGCGTGTCGGACCACGCACAATGAAGGGTTCCGTAGTTGGGATGAATTTATCCCAAAAACAAACTTAACTTTGTAGTTGAAAAATATGTTCTCCCATACGGAATGTATGGGAAAACATGTTTTTGCAACTGCAAAGTTGAGTTGGTTGATTATTACTCGTTAACCTGTAGAGCCTACTTAGCTGTGATAGTTTTCCTTTTAATTTCGTTACATAAACTACTGTTTTGATTTTTTTCACAAACCCAAAACCAACCATTTAGCCAGCAGGGGGGGGACACTTGACTCTAACAAAAATTAGCACTTTAAAGCTTAATATTTCACAAACGAATCCCTGAATCCAAAAATGGTTTTCTCAAACTCACAATATTTTTAAAGGACCTTTCCAATGATACCCCTCACCATGGGGTAAAAAAAAAAAAAACATCACCACTTTACGTGTATGAGAGATACCCTAAAAAAAAATGTTTTTCATAATTTTGTTTTACCACTTTGTCGGCGTAATTAATATGTATACCTATGCCAAATTACAGCTTTCTAGTACTAAGGGTCTCGGAGCTAGACCGCGGACAGACAGACAGACGGACATGACGAAACTATAAGGGTTCCTTGTTAACTACGGAACCCTAAAAATGGAACGGACTTTTTACTTTTACACATGTCAACCAAGGAGGTTAAAATTTCGATTTGTCTTGCAAACATGCTTTAATTTGCAAGCATGTTTGAGAAAAAACACATCGTATTTATGACCCTTCTTTTTTTGGTTGGGAAATTATCAAATGAATTCTCCCGCTCTGGGCGGAGCAGGAAGTCGTGTTGGACTCTTACTGAATAAAAGCCACCCGTGTTCCTTCAGTTGCCATGTTGCCAGGGGCCACGGTATCCCTTTCGGACTTTATCGCGACCCCGGCAGGCATCGGCCCTAGCGGACCCCTTCAGTTCTGCTGACATCCCTTTGAGGCACGCGTGGGACACAACGCGCCGTCGACCCGGGTCTGGTCCTTATTGAACAGCGAGGTAGTATTTATGACCCTGACCTGTATGTATGTATGACCACAACTGTCAAAGAGACTGTTTGGAAAGACTATAAGTTATTTTCACAACGTTTCTAAGGATCAAGTAGAATTTTATGCTAGGCTATTGAAACTACGCTATAATATTGGCAACAATAAAAGAGTATTAGTATGTTATGTTTTAAAAAACGCTCGGCAAAATATAAGGATTTTAATCACACTTGTGCATATTTCCCAAATCAAATTAAATCAAATAATTTATTTGCTTCATACATGTTAAAAAGGTGTTACAGGTATAAAAAGTACATTGTATTATAACCTAATGAGGTGTGCAAAATTAATAAGTATATTAGGTACTAATCGCAACATTAAATACAGAATAGATTATAAATTGAGTTACATTAAAAATATAAATTCCAAAATAAAAAAATACACAAGTCAAATCAAAATTTCAATAATCATTATATTACATTATAAAATCGTTGTAAGATCAGTCATCTTTCATTTAAATAATCATTAATTGAATAGTAACATTTTGCAACTAGAAATTCGTGCAAACCTAATTTGAATTGGTCCATTTTGTATAGGTCTGTGATCGTTTTTGGCAACTTATTGTATAAACAGACAGACGTGATAACGTTTTATAAATCGATGAACGCCAGCTGCACGCACGAAAACGTGTCACGTTCCGCCTGAGCCGAGCGTGCAAGCGAGAGCGCGGAACAAGCGATAGAGAGGCACGATCGGCCTAAGCGTTCGGCTTGTGACGTTATCACGTAAAATTATCGTCCGTAAACCGACTTTACAGACAACCATTTTTTTAGTTTTTATCCAGTTTATCTTTTTAATTTAACCGGTATCCTAGAATGTTCATCTACTCACAAAATATCCCGAAATGTTCTAGCTTTCAATCCATTTCTAAAGAGTAGGGAGTAGTCAAAGTGCTTACCTATGCACTTTGACTTTACTGCCATGCAATGGCTTAAAAAGCTCTTCATAATTTGAAATCCTTTGTCAGAACCAATAAACAGACGAAAAGTGAGGGCTTGCTAGCTGTCACACGTTTCGTAAAATTAGAAGGGGAAGAATCCACTTTGACCTCGTTCGATTCGCAGCCCTTATCCATAGCCACAAACGCGCGATGTAAAGGTAAGGTAAGGTAGGAAATTATCAAATATTAACCTCTCCATGCACATCCTACGTAGCAGTGGACGGTCGCCTTAAGACCAGGCACTCCAAAGACAATTTCCACGCAAACTCCGCCCCTATGCACCCTACCACTCCACTATGTGCTAAACGCTAACACATCAGTAATAAAGTTGAATATCGCATGCGCTTTTTGGTCATGTTCGAGCACGGAACTAAATGTCGTCAGTTTCAATTCTTATTTTATTTATAACTAAAGTAATAATAATTGATCTGGAGAAAAAAATCTTAAATCTGGATAATAAACTATATTTTAATACTGTCAATAATTATTTTAGACATAAAAGCCGAGTAATCAGAATTGTTTTTGTATCAAATAAAAAAGTATCTTTAAAAAAGACATGAGTTTCGAATAAAAAATAAATCAAGCGAAATGTTCCAATTACGAAACTGTCTTATATATGGAAAGAAAAAGATCAATAAATCATATACTAAAAGTTCTGTTTTGATTGTATGAGTGACTTTTTCAGAATATTAATGCAAAGTAACATACAATGTAGGGAACCTCCTCTTAACACAATTTTTA
Source organism: Agrochola lychnidis (assembly GCA_963680765.1). Classification (NCBI taxonomy): domain Eukaryota; kingdom Metazoa; phylum Arthropoda; class Insecta; order Lepidoptera; family Noctuidae; genus Agrochola; species Agrochola lychnidis. Next base: position 4,909,814 of record OY796868.1, on the reverse strand, counting down.
AACATGCTGGCATACACATGGCACTTTATGACGTCAAAATAAATAAGGAATCCTAGGCATCAAATAGACCTTAGCTAAAAGCTTTGTCTAGCATCGCCTACGCATAAGTAAACTTTAACTCATATATAAAGGGGATGCCAACATTTCCAAGACATTCCAACATTGGCTTCGGAAACAGTGTCATCTCTCCAAGAATATTATTTACAAAAATGTTGAAGATCACAGCAATTATTTCTCTTATGTTCATCGGTAAGTAAAAACATTCATTACATAATAACATTACGTTCTTTGGAATGTGCGCCCTCTGAACGGAAACCAGTCGGTTATCTTTGAAAGTGAAGGCACGTGAACATATTCGTAAGAAGTTGGCAGAAACATCTCAGCGCTGATTTCCTGGATTCGTTTTCTCCTCTACCGATCGTTATTTCTCCTGACTAGTCTATTTTGTGTCTATGTATGTATCAATGTGTTAGTATTTATTCTCCTATTTTATAGTAATTATCGAGCTATCCATTCCTTATGTTGCACCTTCCATGTTTTGTAGAAAATTACTCAAGCATTAAGGGGACTACAGGAGCTAAACGCAAGTTTTATAACGCCTAAAAGTCATCATCTACCTAGCCTTTTCCCAACAATGTTGGGGTCGGTTTCCAGTCTAACCGGATGCAGCTGAATACCAATATTTTACATGGAGCGACTGCCTATCTGACCTCCACAACCCAGTTACTTGGTAACACGATACCCCTTGGTAAGACTGGTTGTCAGACTTTTTGGGCTTCTAACTACCCGTAACGACTGTCAAAGATCTACAAATGACAGCCGGGACCAACAGCTTAACGTGCTTTCCGAGGCACGGAGGGGTCTTGGTATGTAAACATGGTCACCCATCCACAGACCAACCGCGGCAAGCGTAGCTTAACCTGATCGATCGACCCGTGCAGCTGTTGTTACTTAGCCACAAGCCCCTCTAACGCCCCCCTATAACGCCTAAAAGTATATCTGCAATAAACAAAATCAGAAAAGTATATGATATTTTTCAGGATATAATTATGCTAGTCAGATAGTGTATTGAAAACATAATACAACTAATTTATACGATAGAAAAAAACTAGTCAAGAGCAAATCGTCCTCGCGCACCGAGTCACAGTGGGAAAAAAATGACTTTGTTTTGTTCAAAAATCTGTCTACACCACAATTTTTTTTTTTTAAATAAATCAGCTGTTCCATAAAATTTAGACCGCGTAGGTATTGCACTTTTCTATGAAACAGCAGATTTTTTTTAAAATAACCGACGAAAAATTTCAACGCAGGTGCATTCAGAATCATGTACTGAATCCATGGTAACAGTTTTCGCATCAATGTCCCTGCCACCCTGTATACACCCTGTGACCAAAACAATGTTCACAGTGATAGTTCCAGAACAAGGTAAACAAGACTGACAACTAGCATCTCTAGTTCCTCACTCATGAGGTGCCTCGTTTGAGGTACTCGTGATCGCAAATTGAAAGAGTTACTCGAATTTCAACATTGAACCACCTCACTCGTTCACGCGTCCTCACTTAAAAATGTTGACATTGACGTTATTGACGCGAGTACTCGCGAGTGAGTATTGAGTGATATAGAATGAGTGAGGTGAGGTCTCGAAATTTTGAAAACACAGTAAACATTACAGCAGCTATTACTATGAACTCTAAAAACATTAGTATTAGACTGGTAATCAAGTGTCATTGATTCGTTTATTTTGGTGATCAAAAATTTAAGAGCGAAAGAAAGTTATGTGTATGAGGGAGACGTAAAAATCGGAATCGTGAGTACTTATGAGTCGACACACCTGTCCGCCCCGCTGCCTCGGACTATCAGCTGAATTCGGCTGAGTTCGGCTCGGGCTCGGCTCGTGAGGTGAATGCCTCAAATGAGGGGTACCTCGTGACAAGCTTGCGAGGTAAAATTAGGTACTCCCTCAACCTCATATAAAAATGGGTAACTAACAACGTCATACGACTGATATAGAATGACACGTCGTTTACTTAATAGAAGAACAAATAATTCTCTCTTAAGTTGATTCTAAATCTGTTATCCTATTCTTGCAGTAAGCTCGGTGTGGTCTTCGTGTGACTCGTGCGGCAGTGAGTGCAAGCGCGCGTGCGGTACGCGGCGCTTCCGAGCGTGCTGTTTCAACTACTTGAGAAAGAAGAGGGGCCAAGACGTCTTCAAGGTACGGTCAATACGGTCTAACCGTTAAAAATTTTAAGCTATTGCATAGCTTTTATCGCGGGCTTTGAGCGCGGCGACCGAATCAAGAAATTCCGTAACGAAAATAAAACCTAACGCCCCCCACTCCGCCTACCATGTAATGACGGTTCCAACCGGACAACATCACGTTGTCATGGGAACATAATTTTTATTTTATGTCATCACGTCATCATCCCAAGTGTAGCGTTGACAAATAGGAAGTATGGAGGTTACAAATGCTATGCAATAGCTTTACCGCGGCAGTCCCCGAGAGCCACAATTTTTTTTTTTTAATCTTAAAACGAAGGCTAATTTCGCCCTTATTTGCGTTTACGGCCAAAACCGAAAACAAAAAAAAAAATTGTCTAGGTAGGTTTTCTCGATTGGTTAAAGTATAAGAAATGCAGTGTCAATTTTTAGGGTTCCGTGCCTCAAATGGAAAAAAACGGAACCCTTACAGGATCACTCGTGTGTCTGCCTGTCCGTCTGTCACAACCAATTTTTTTATCATAATTTTTTACCGTTTAAATTGAAATCACACGATTTTTTATACTTTTATCAAAGACATGTAAATCGTATTGAAGTCAAAACTGTACATTGTATATTTAAAAAAAAAGTAATTGCTACTAGATGTGGGAACGATTCTGATGCCGAAAATATAAAAAAATAAATAAGTGGTGTTTTATTTCAGGCAAAATATTCATTTACAAAAAAGAATAAATAAGTAGTAAAACAGTAAAAACATTAAAAATATTCAAAAATTATCATTAAAAATCAACATTAAATTTTAAAATTATCACAGCATTTCGTCATTTTTTTTTTTAAATATAGTTTGTAGACTTTTTGTCCGTTTGACTGGTTGTCTGGATGCATGTTCCGGATTGACGCAAAAACTGCTGAATAGATTCTGTTCAAATTTTCCATAAATATTCCTTAAAAGTCTGGTCAACGTATAGGCTATATATTATTACACTAATTGCGATGGGGAGTAGCAATATTGCATTATGTTAGTACTAGGTGCGCCCCACGGTTTCAACCGTATAAGTCTCGATCCCGTGGGAATATCGAGATAAAAAGTACCCTTTGTCCTTTTCCAGGTCATGGTCCACCCATGTGGCGAATTTCATCCAAATCTGATAAGCCGTTTTAGCTTGAAAGCCTAACAAATAAACAAACTCACTTTCGCATTTATAAAATTTATTACGAAAATTTAGGATTCTTATACAGTTTATCGCGAGATTGGTATTAGAAGGATCGAAAACTCTGAAATAGATATCATCACGCTATACCTACAAGGAGCTGAGCAGTCAATCATGACATGTAAAATAACGGCTATTTTAGTTAAATTGTCAGCAAAGTAAACAGCATATTGGGTTCACGACTCTGTAAGTCACGGTCCGTAGGTTCAATCCCCAACAAATATTCTGTTTTTGTGATTGTTCCAATTTTTTTTTTTTTACTTTATACTTACATATCTGCATTCCTATTTATTTATTTATGTACACACAGTTAGTTTAGTTTAGAAAAAATCTCATAAAATATACACAGCTGTAGTACTTAAAAAGAAAATAAAGTAACAGTAACACTAATAATAATAACAACACTTTTACAGGCTAGGAGCACCTTTATAAGTATATAACAATAATGGTTACAAACTTATTACAACATGAGGCATTAATTAATTAAACCTTTAACATAAACATATGAAATAATTGTAATAATTTAATTTACATAAAATGTACACACAGTAAAATACATTTAGATACAACATAATTATATTTTGAGTACAAAGGTACTGCTTATTTCTTAAGAAATTTCTTGCAGCAGACCTGCGAAAGGATAAATGAAAAAGAAATGTAAAATTATTTATCTACTTTTTTTTTTAATAGTAATGAATAGAAGTCTGATAAGACCACAAAATTTAACTATGCAAGAGTTTTCTTACAGTCGTGGATAAAAACCATGATACTATTTTTGTCCTTGATAAAAACAAAGACCTCTAGACAATATTTTTTTTTTTATTGAAAACATCCAAAAATTCTTCTAGTTTTTTTTTTGTACTAAAATCCTATTTGAATTTTTCTCTTCTTTCTTTCCAGGTCTATACTCTCGGCCAGGATGTTAAGGAAACCCAGTCTAGGTCAAACCCTGTCGCCGTTTCAAATGATCCTATCTCCAGGAGTTTATCAGGCGAAAACTATCCATACCTTTCCGAATTTATGGTTGATAACCACTTGTATTAAACTGCACATAATTTTGGACCCTATCAATTTAAGTTTTAAACTATTTTTAATGAAAAAATTTAATAATAACGTTACATTCATCGTCAAGACTACGACTATCGAATTGTGTATTGTATAAGGAAAACATTATAATGTAAAATGTATTATTTTAATTACCAATAAATATGTGCACTGTACTTGCGATTTTTAATTTAAAACCCAGATTGTAAACCAGCGTGCGTCAGTAGCAGATAACACTTAAAATACAAAAACCACAATTCTTCGTATTAATGACACTATTAATGACAAATTATTACCATAGACAAAGAAGTAGGTACAGAAGGTCGGTTCCGTAACAATCGAAAACAGGCGCACACACACACACACATACTGTACTGAACTACATTTTACGTTTTTTTTAAATGAAAACTTATTTAGGCGTTTTGAACGATTTTTGGTAGGGGGTAAATTTATGGATTCACGTAGTGCTGGGCTATAGAATGTAGATGGCGCTAGTACCAGTTTTAAGTTATCACTTTTTTTTTAGTATCGATTTGGAGTTTTTATGCTACCCATGGGATTCTGACTTGGCTTCACTTGCCGTCGACAAATATCTCTCAGGCATGGTTTCCTCTCGATATTTTCCTTCACCATTTTTGAAGCAAGTGATAATTATACAATACGCACATGAATCCGAAAAGTCAGACGTGCGTGCCTTGGGTTCGAACTCGAGACCTATGACTTGGCAATCCGACGGTCACACCACTAGGCTAGCATTGCTAGTACGGTAAAATGTAAGGATCACACGTCTACCCTACCCTCACTGTTCATACGCTTAAAAACAAATGCACTGTCGTGTGATTATACGACAATAGTACAAGGATCTTTTGGTTTGTGGCCAAAATTGGAACTACCGCCGCCATCTTGTTTTTAGGGTTCCGTGCCTCAAAAGGAAAAAACAGAACCCTTATAGGATCACTCGTGTGTCTGTCTGTCTGTCACAGCCAATTTTCTCCGAATCTAATAGACCGATTAAGTCGAAATTTGGTACACATTTGTATTTCTACACACACTTACACACACCCTCACACACCCTCTCTCAATTCACTCACTCACAATGAGAGGTCACGCATTCATACACATTCATACTCTACATATTATAATATATTGTAATAATGGTGTAAAATAACACTACTGTTGATTATCTTGGCAAAATTAATGTTAATGGCTATGATAAATGTAATTATCCGAGGGGATTGGCGCTGATAGCCGAAATACAGGTTTTTGCCTAGTTCGGCTACAGATGCTTAACTCATTTGTACTCAAAACTAGCCTAAGTTTAATTTGTAAAACATTTGTAAACAATCTAGAAAATAAACTTTATTTATTATTTTATTTTTGTGATCCAAACATGAACATGTAACGTAAATAAATGAATTTTGAATATGGGGTCACTTTTGGGGGGCAAACAAGCAAATTAAAAAAAAAAAACAAATTGTATCGTGTGACATATCAAACGAAACGGGTTGTTGCGAGGATATTTATTTTTTATAATTTTAAAGTAAATGCATTTAAAAATATAAAAAAAAAATTGACCATTCCCCCCCTCTTATCTCCGAAACAAATTACAGAGAATGGTTCTTGACTCATAGATTACAGGAAAACCTATAAGAAGTCTATGTTCTTAAAATAACATGGTAAATCTCTCAATATTGTGCGTACAAACTTACATTTGCAGTTGGTATGTATGGGAGAACATGTATTTCAACTACAATGTTAAGTTTGTATTTGGGATAAATTCATTCCAACTACAGAACCCTTCATTGTGCGTAGTCTAACACGCACTTCGCCGGTTTTTCAATATAATTTCTCAAATCAATTTCCCAAATGTTTACCAACAATGACCTATTGTTTGTCTTTGTTGTAGTATTATTTTACACTTTGTTTTTATTTCCTTTTTTTTATTTTATTTTTTACTTTTGTTATAATCATGTTGTGTTGTGTGTCTTTTTGTCTGTGTTACATAACTGTATTTTCTTTCTTTTCTTTCTTTCTTTGTCAATTGTTATTCAAGCGCCAAAAGATACTTGAAGCCACTGTACCTACAGTAATATCGTACTGATCAACGCCGTGTGAACGAGGGCCATCTAAAGATGCGGTCCCAAGGCCCACTTTCTCACAGGCCAGAACGCGCCAAGTCAGGCTGACAGGCCGTGGAAATCGTCGCATCCGATGAGACCTTCGGTGGCTTGTCGCCACCCGTCCAATCCTTTGGGAATCGGTACGTCACGACGCGGCGTGGCGCGGAGCGAAGGCGCCTGTCGCGGCCTGTACAGGATTATTTCTGCTTTGTTTATCAAATATTGATCACTGAATAAAACTACAGAGGCTGCACACGTAGCCGTGTAGTCCATATCGCTTGACATGTTGGAATACCGGTCAACAGGCCGTACCAGGTAAACAGACCGTGGGAATGCTCGGCACGAGCCGCGACAGGCCTCGACAGGAGTAACAACGTCTGGCGCGGCCTGTCAGGACCGCAACTTCACTCGAATACCAGTGTACGTGAAGTTTATCTTTGTGTGCGTGCCGTTTCGCTCATTAAATGGAGCCGACCTTCTGATTTCTGTATTATTTTGTGGCATGATCGTGTGGTTGACTCGACGTGTTTGTTGTGATGTGTCATTTTATTGCAATCCATTGTTATTTGCACAGTGTCCTGGTTACATCCCACTAGCAGCGACTTACCATCTAGCGTTTCTGTGAGTGATTCTGGAATAAAGAAGTCATCTGTACCTATGTAAGTACTTCAAAATCGGTATCCCTATAATCCCCATCTCTACTAATATTAAATGCAAAAGTAAAGCTCTGTCTGTACCTTACGGACCTTTCACGTCTAAACATTGAATCAATCGTCATGAAAGACAAATACATAGTCTGGGACATTTTTTTGGGTGGGAAATAAAAATATTTATTTGCTAGAATATGGTACATAAGGTGTTACAGTAAATTTGTTTCAGCATATCTTGCCATAACATGGCGTGCAAATGTATTCACAATCAGCAATGTCAATTAACCTAACTTACAAATTACAGATTCTATTGATTTGTCTTCTAAATAATCCTTAATGGTATAATATCTTTTAAATAGCAGTAGTTTGAAAAGTATTTTTTTAAACATTGACAGCGGTAAGTCTTGAAAACTATTTGGTAAATGATTGTAAACAATAATCGACATGCAGTATACATTTTTCTTAAATAATTTTAGTTTTATTGGAGGCAGCCGAAGTCTATCTTAATGCCGTGTTCGGCTATTTGGCCTGTCAGTGCTTGTTTCAAATAAATTGTAGTTTCTTTTAACAAAAATACATATTTCAAAAATATATAAACATGGCAGAGGTAGAATTTTAAGTTTTTCAAAAAGTGGCTTACAGCTGTCTAAAAGGTGAGCTCCACAAATTGCTCGGATACATTTTTTTTGAGCTTTGAAAACTCTGTCAAAATCTACTGAGTTACCCCATATTACAATGCCTTATCTAAGTACGGATGATACATAACCATGGTAAGCCATTGCAGTATCACAGTTTACTGTTTGTCTAATTCTTCTCAAGACATATATAAAACGATCTATTTTTGCAAGAATTTTCTCTATGTGTATTTTCCAATTGCAATTTTCATCGACCGTTATACCCAAGAATACACAATTATCGACAGTGGTCAAGTGAGAATCTTTATAGTGAATGTCTATTTTATTTATGTTTGAATTGTATGTCTGAAATTGTATTATGTTCGTTTTAGTTATATTTATTTTTAAGTTATTTTTTTCTAGCTAATCGATTGCATTATCAAGAGCTTTGACGATTTCATTTTCTAAATTTTTGTTGTCACTATTGTAGTGTCATCAGCGAATAGTATGCAATCTATGCCTATCGCCTCTGGAATGTCGTTGATGTAAACTAAAAAGAGTGTCAGACTCTTACTGACTAAAACCCACCTGTGTTCCTTCAGTTGCCATGTTGCCGGGGCCACGATCTCCCTTTCGGACTTCTTCGCAACACCGGCAGGCATCGGCCCTAGCGGACCCCGTCAATTCTGCTGACATCTCTTTGAGGCGCGCGTGGAACACAACGTGCCGTCGACCCGGGCCTGGTCCTTATCGGACGGCGAGCTACCCATTGCTCACCGTCCGCAAGCCCGCGTCTATGGTGGCCAGAAAACGGCCTGCGATTACCGACGCCCAGGTCGTCTCCTCCTACGGCGGTTAGGGGCGTGAGGGCGCGAAGTTTGCCTCTCCCTCACGCGTTTCGCTTCGACCTTCGCGAGCATTACTGCTTCGCAGAAGGAGGTGACGGCGTCCCATTTCCTCTCGCTCCGTACCATGGCCTGCACCAGGGCCGCACGTGAAAAGTAGTCGGGGACCTAGAGTAGGACATAGGCTACTTTCCATCTTACAGGACTTACAAATTACACTTCCCGCAATATTTATTATAAAAATAAACACTGAACACGTGATCGGCAATTTTTTTTTGTGACTTCTCCCGCTCTGGGCGGAAGCAGGAGGGCGTGTCAGACTTACTGACTAAAACCGTGTTCCTTCGGTTGCCCTGTTGCCGGGGGCCACGATTTCCCTATCGGTTAACACGTGATCGGCTGTCGCCGCATCCGTTCGTATCTTTTCCGATCCGATGCGAGCCGTTTGGTGAAAATCATCCTTTAAAGTGTATAATAATAAAATTTTGCAATACTATTATCGAACAAAAATGGCGGAATACGACATGAATTCGAATAACCTATAAGTTTTTTTTATTTTTTATTACGGCGCTGTGGTAATGAAACGCGCATGCATGGCTATGTTCTTTTTTTGAAATTCGAGATGCATAATGAAATTTAGTACAACATTATAACACTCATTTGGATGATATTATGGTTACTATGACACTGGCTATTTTAATGTCGGCAATAAGCTAACTGTTTCAGAAACTTTTATAGAGGTTTTATAGCCTGGATGTAGATAAAGCATAATATTTTATCTGTCTAATTTTGGTTATTGTATGGATAACATCATTTCATGTTTTCCTTCTCTAACAATTAAAAAACCAATTTATTAATATTTAGGGTTCCGTTTCGCACTCTTCGGGTACGGAACCCTAAAAAACGGGTTCAATACCCCTTGGTAAGACTGTTTGTCAGTCTTTCAGGCTTCCGATGACTCGTAACGACTTTCAAAGATACATGAATGACAGCCAAGAACATCGGCATGTACTTTCCGAGGTACAGAGGGATATGTAAAGATGGTCACCCATCCAAGGACCAGCCTCGGCAAGCGTAGCTTAACCTGAGCGATTGACTCGTACCGCGGTCATACGAGCCCTTACCACGAGTACCAAATTAGTAAAGCTAGATAAAAATAGCGCGAGTCGTGTTTTGTTTATGCAAAACACTTTGAACACAACTAACACAAACATTTTGATTTTCAGATCTCATCCATGTAGTCTCGAGAAGGTGAATCCTGCGCAATGGTTTAGCAGTACCTGCAGCTACTATATAACAGAGAACTCCTGCAACTGTGAGTGCTGTCGCATGTTCAGTTGACTTCCTGCTACTACTGCAACAAAATGGCGAGCTCTACAAAAACTATCCCAAAAAAATATCCAAAGCGTTCTGGAACATCCGGGATACGAGGACATTTGTACGAGACCAAACTTCTTAGTTTAATATATTTCAGAGCTATACACAATGATAGAATTGAAGAGTTTCATTTAGCCACAAATGTAGATAAATTAGGTTCGTTCGACGACATTTGTTTTAAGGCTAGAGTGACGGGGATTGATAAGCCCCTTACAGTGTTTATACAAGCAAAACACAGGGAAAATAGTGCAGTTTCAGCGCTCAATCTTAAAAGTGATTTGGCCACGTATTTCAACAGTTATTTGGAAATTAGACGCAAATTCAAACCCAAAAATAAAGACGTGCTGTTCGATGGGACATTTTGTGGAACAGAATGTCTATTCGTTATTTACACAACCGCTAAAGTTGACCAACTTACAAAAAAATACGAAGGAAAATTTGCTGAATATTTGAATGCACTGATAAAAACAGGAGAACCTGATTCACAACCAATGCATGGTTTTATTAATGAGGAGCTATATGAGCTAGTTTTGGAAGAACAAATCACAGCACTGGCTCGTCCGATGGCGAAGTGTATATTTGGAGAGTTTAACGATATCCAAATGATGATGCAGGATGAGCTCGTGTTACGTTATCATATAATTTTGGCTCAAAAAGTTTTCGATGTTTCCGAGAATCAATCTGAAGGACATCGTATCGCACGCTTTAGACAAGACTTTTTTGATATCAACGAAAAATTTCTGCGGTTATTCAAAGATGAACTGTACACAGAGATTTTTAAAAGACGAAAGCTGAATTCAGTTATTTTGGGGCGTTTACTGAATGAATTTGATTCAACTGCCTGCGATGTTACTGATAGTGAAAATGTTATTAAACAAATTGCATGCAATATAACATTTAAAAACAGAAAATTTGAGTTCCTTGATAAGACAACATCAGAGCATCATAAGCTGTTGCTGGACAAAATTAATGAATCACAAGAAACCATAGAAAAAACAGTTGAACTGTCAGTAAAGGAGTATTTGCCATCACTAGAATTTAGAGTACCGACTTCGTTTGGCAATAAAGATTTAACAATAAAAGGAGGCGACCAAAGAATCGAAAGAAAATTAAAAGATTTGTCATCTAAAATTGTAGGATTGATAAAACAACCGTGGACCGATAATATTGTCATAATAGACGAATCTATGGGACAAGGATTTTTACAGCTCAGTGGTGGCATAGCTTCTGCTGTTGGTAATTTATTAGTTTTTGATGACGTATCCAAGCTGATGAAGTTCAATGACAACTACGAATCACTGGGAAAGCTAGCCAAAAAGTTATTTGATAAGCTGAATAGTGAAATCGTAAATTTGTATGAATATAAATTTAATGTGAAAGTAAAAATATTTCCAAAACTTTCATTCACCACTGACGAATATACAGAAAACATTTTGAGTGACTTTTCCAAAATGTTACTATTTTACACATCCCAATCTAATGAAGATACAGTGGAGACAACTTTAGTAAATGAAATTTATAATAGTTTATGTGATGACGTACAAAATGGAGATATTACATCCGAAGCGATATTTCTCAAGTATCACGATGAGATACAAAAATGGTGGATGGAGCTTAAAGTGGGAGAATATCTGACCAAAGAAGGCAGTAAATATAAAAGTGCTGTAAAACATGCTTCAAGTCAGCCATTAATCAGCGTTATAAATATGATGCAAAGGATAAAGAATAAAAATTACACTTTTAGTAAAGATGCAGTAAATTCGATTAAATTAGAAGATCTGCCTACAGGAACTGTTATCGTTACAAAGAACAGTGCACTTACTATTGCTAAGCTTACAAAATATTTAGTAAATAAAGACTGTGCCGTGTTAGATTTGAAATATATTTTTAATTTATCTGCAAGAGACGATAAAACATTACGTAGAGATCTGACAAATACGAACACGGTAAAAACAGTTATTGTTGTCTTTGACAAAGCACTAATTACTACAACTTCCAGCATTAAATTGGAAAATATAGCAAACTCTATAAAAGACAAAACAGTTATTATTATTGCAGACCAGAAATCCGTTGAAATCGCAAAAAAATATTTCTCACTAACAGATAACGTAGTAAAGGATAAAAGAAACAATTTAATTGATATGAGTGAAGAATCGCAGAAAAGTATCTTACAGAACTCAAAAGTTATATTTCAAGGTGACGAATTAACTCTAGACCAATTCTTAGACGACAAAACGATTAGATTAATTGGAGGCGATGTGTTAAAAAAAATTATGCATTGTGATAAAAATACAATTGGAAAATCAGTAAGTCATTTAAATAATAAAGAAAAATTACACTGCCTAAAGACTTTAATAAAATATGAAAGAGAAGAATCAAACCAATGCTCACTCCCCGAATCTGATGAACAAGATGAAGAAAGGATTAGTAATTGTACTTCTATCTCATCGGTACACGACATAGAATCTAACGTTTTACTCATCCTTGATCCAGGAGAGTCGAATCTACTCGCCAACGTGTCTTTTAAAACGAAAAAACAGGATCCAACAATTTGGATAATTAGAATTAACTTATTGGAGTACTTCAGACAATTCCGTGAGTGGCAGAAAGATAGAACATTCATCTGTACTATGGAAACTTTAAAATTCTTGTGTCAAATTGCAATTAGCGAGGAAAGTAGCAAACAGGATGATTTACAAATAACCCTTGAACAGTCTAATGATACCATACACCTAAAGGATTGTACAGGTGATGAGTGGACTGCATTCGAATTGCAAATGTTCCTGCATTATTATAATAATACAAAAAACTCATTTTCTTTTTCGATGGCTTTGACGAAATCTGTCCAACCTTTGCGTATGAGGTTTGGTGTCTTATAAAATCAATAAAAAAACATTCTCAGAAACATAAAATATGGATTACTAGTAGATCGTATGGCAAACAGAATGTGATCAGGCAAGTCTTTTCCCAACTATGTCTGGGTCGGGTTCCTATCTGACTGGAGGCAGCTTAAGACCAGTATTCCACGCCGTAGCGTCTTTCCATTTTATACAAAGCCACAACGCAAGGATGTGAAAATAATCGCGTATAGATTGGAAATCACTTTTTTACTGAGTCTTGCAATCTATACAAGAGTAGTACGCAAATACTAGCGTATATTTCGTAGTGACCTAATTAACTACCTTATTCCATAATATACAGTGCCAGTATGGATACGGACAAATCGTTTGAGCTGGTACCCAACTTATTTGCGACGTAATGCACCTTGCGCTTATACTAAATAGCCCGCCTGGTTGCGAGCCACTTGAAAGTAGCGCTCGCCGGCCGCTGCCACGGCACCGCTCGCATAGCTCGCTCGGCTCGCGCGCGTTTGGTCACAGTTCTAACCTAATCTAACCCATTTCACCCAGTTCACATTTATTTTATTTTATTAAACTATATATATCTTTTTTACTCTTGTCAGCCGTAAGTGATGTAGCACAGTTTAGAACAAAGACACGCGCGTCCACATTATAAACTATACACGAGCAGAGCTATTTTTTTTTCTTTCTTCTGCTTTCAGTTGCAGAAAGGAGGCAAAACAAAATTTACGTTCGCAAAACATTCTCTAATGCTTCGTATTATGAGTCGTGCAAAATAGCATTACCAAGTTTACGCGAGCAGTTTCCTATGGCTGCGTTCTGGCCTTGTATAGATTGGAAATACGCCACGCCATAAGATGAGTTGTCAGACTATCGGGTTTCTGATGGAATCTTATTTTTAACCGACTTCAAAAAGGAGGAGATTCTCAATTCGACAGTTTTTTTTAAATGTTTTTTATCTCAGAACTTTCTACTGTGTGAACCGATTTTGATGATTCTTTTTTTATTTGAAAGCTGATGCTTCCTGTGTGGTTCCATATTAATTTAGTTAACTTTGCTTGAATCGTTTTTGAGTTAGCTTCAATAATACGTATTTTTTTCCCACTTAATATGTGGATGATATGTTAAGTTCCTCTCACTGTTATTTACATAGTAGGTAGTGGTATTCGAATTTGTGTGGGGGTAAATACCATAACTAAAAAGTAAAAAATAAAAACTTTTAACAAAAAAAAACAGTTTTTGTTTCTCCTAAACACAGGTTATTTTGAAACCTATATATATAGGAGAACAGTACGGCACCCACTAACTAGATAAAGAAATTGTATGCTTGCGCTTTATTTATTACTTTTCCATGTAATCTAGTCTTAATTGAACAATAAATCTTTATTTATTTAATCATTTAAAGGCATTACTTTTCACTACGTCTAACCAAGTGCCCTGCCCACCTCCATTGCAGAACTGCTACCCGTATTCCAACATCTTGAATCTTAACAAAATACTGCTATTTAAGCACGTTAAGCCGTTGGTCCCAACTGTCATTTGTAAGATCTTTGACAGTTGTTACGGGTCGTCAGAAGCCCGAAAGTCTGACAACCAGTCTACCAAGGGTTATCGTGTTACCCAGTTACTGGTTTATGGAGGTCAGATAGGCAGTCGCTCCATATAAAGTACTGGCATTCAGCTGCATTCGGTTAGACTGGAAGCCGACCCCAACATAGTTGGGAAACGGCTAGGCAGATGATGTAAGTGAAAACAAGCAGTAGAGTGTCAATCGTCACTTTCTGAGTGTCGACTCCAGCGAACGCAATCCAACTTTTATATTGAATTTTTAATAACGAACTTTGAAGGAGGCTCCGCGTCGCAATGGCGAAATATGAAACTGAATATTTTAATTCTTTGATCGTGTTAAATGAGTTTCTACGTGTTTGGGAAAAGTATTTTTTTAAACTATTCTTTAAAAATAGAGTTTTGTTTAAATTGGTAAATAGGATAATCTGTCGATTTTCGATCGAGTAGTGTTATGAGGTTTTTCAGTACGAATTTCTGTGTAGTTTGGACTTGTGCCTAGCTAATGGCATTAGGCTTGCCCTCTGTTTCAAGGGACATAGTTAATACAAAACTAGCGAAATATGGCTGTACTAAACTAACTGGTAAAGCTACATAGATTAGACTGGAAGTGAACACTAACTTAGTTGGGATCTTGCTAGGATGGCATTGACTTCACAGAAACGACTATTAGTCCACAGAAATTTACATGAAACTGAGTACTATACGCTTGTCTACAGATTTTGCGCCAAAGAAATATAGTGCCCTAGTATCGGTGTGCACTTAAACCTAATGGAAAGGTACTGAAGGTGTCTGAAAATGATGCAGTAAGCACCAACAAATATTGTTACATTAAAACAAGCACAAAATTGCACCTAATTCTTTTCAAATATATAGGCTCATCATTATTTTATTTTTGTTTAAATATGTGTATTTTTCAAAACAAATCTCCCTTTCACAAACGCATTCACGACTTTCTTTACGCCGTACATAAAAATAATATTTGTTTTTTGCAGAAAAAAAAATCTCGTAACACAACATCTAAAAAAACCCTCTCCAATCCGTCAGGCTGTTGTTAACTATCATAGGTACAGTGTCTATTTATGTGGTAATTTAAAGGAAAAAAAATAAAATAAAATTACCACGTATTTTTTTTTTCAATGGGGAATTTTACCGGGTTATTACATGGAGCGCGGGCGGCCGTCGTTCAGCGGGTGTTTACAAATCATAACTGTGTCTACAAATCATAACTTTTGACCCCATTTTTATAGTATCGGGATAATTTTGGTTCTAAAAACGTGAATTTTGAATAGCAATATCTTTTTATTTTCATAATAAAAAAAGTGGTGGCACTCCGGGAGTGCCGGCAGAAGTGAAAACTTAAACAAGATCGCCTTGGTGGAAGAAAAATACTTGTGTAGAACATTGGTCCGTAACCTTATCTAAATAAAGAGCACAATCGCGTTTACAAAAAATAATACTTCCGAAACCTTTAAAGTGACAATACTTGCATAGAACATTGATCCGTATCTTAATATAAGTAAAGAGCATAATCGCGTTTACAAAACCTCTAAAATAAAAATACTTGCATAGAACATTGATCCGTAACGTAATATAAATAAAGAGCACAATCGCGTTTACAAAGATGAGGTGTCGCGTGTCGTCATGGTGTCGCGAAATCAATGGGTTAGTCCCATCTCAAAAATGCCCAACGCGCCTAAAGAAGTTTTCTTTAAAAATATTATTTCTTGGTAATTTTATTGCAGTACTTTTATGCCCTTTTCAGATAGGACAGGGTTTTGGTGACACATTGAGTATTATCACTGCTACAAGATATTTTGGCGCTCGAATGACAGGGGGCGCTGTTGGTAAACATTTGTGGTGTTGTTTTGTGAAATGTCACTTGGAATGTATTCAAAAAACAAGTTGGCAGCGTTAGTTCCGATTTTGACCACGCGTCAATATAACGCTATAGCGCTATAATGTAGTGCAGCAGCAAATCGCACGGCCACTACGTTTTCAAAATAAATAAAAATATTTATTTCTTCACTTAAGCAAATAACTATGTTAGGTTTGGAGTCACCTTTTAAGCATAGATTTCCTTGTATGGTACGGTGGTTCCGCTCCTCCAGTTTACAATAATTCTACAAATGTGTGAGAAATAAGCCAAAAGATTCATTTAAACTAATTAACATTTTACAACCCATTATTATATTAGTAAGGGCACTGGGTGTAGGATATGTTTGTTAGTTTGTGTGTGGGTTCGTTTGTGTGCGTGTGAGTGTGTGTGTGTGCTTGTGTGGGTGTCGGGATGTAGTGGGGATGGGTGTAAGATAAATGTGGTTTGTGTACCGTGGGGGTGTGTGATGTGTATATGTGTACAAATTATATGTGTTTCTTAGTTATGTGATCTTGTGTAGGATATCTTCGATTTCTTCGTAACTTTTGCTCTTGAGCCATTCAGTTAGTGTTTTTTTGCAGTCGTGGTATGTCATAGAGTAGATGGCACATTGTTCATTGAGAGCGTTATATATACGGGGGGATTGTTTAATAAATTGCCTTGTAGCAAATGTAGTATTCACTGGACAATCTTCAGCTACTCAAACTTCAAAAGTCTCAATGATCAAGGAAGTAATTCCACAATGTGTGTCTTGATGTAATGGTTCCCATAGTAGAACCCCGCAGAGAACCCGTATGCCCTTACACAAGGCTGATAGGCAATATGTTGTGAAAACCGATATCAGTGCCAACAATAGCCATTGAGAGCAGGATCGAGTATAGTGCGGAGAAATTATGGATAAATTGTATATGAGAAACCGGTACATAGGCGTGAGATGACAAATAGTTTTGGCACAAAATCTTGGCAATAAATAGTAAATAATAACGCAATAATAATAAACATGAGCCCTGAGGTAACTTAGACCCTGTTCCCGATACCGGTGGGCTACTTTTTTTTATAATTTTAAATGTTTTTATTATTTTTATTTTTAACCGACTTCCAAAAAGGAGGAGGTTATACGTTCGTCGCGTATGTTTGTTTTTTTTTTTTTTTTTATGTATGTCCACCGATTTCTCCGTCAATTATGGACCGATTTTGAAAATTCTTTTTTTGTTTGAAAGGGTGTGCTCTCGAATTGGTCCCATATAAATTTTATTAACTTTGCTTGGATAGTTTTTGAGTTAGCTACAAAATACGTATTTTTTTCCCACTTATTACGTAGATGATATGTTAAGTTTCTGTCATTGGTAGCAGGTAGTGGTATTCGAATGTGTGTGGGGTAGGTACCACAACTAAAAAGTGTTAACCGACTTCCAAAAAGGAAGAGGTTATATGTTCGTCGCGTATGTTTGTTTTTTTTTTTTATGTATGTCCACCGATTTCTCCGTCAATTGTGGACCGATTTTGAAACTTCTTTTTTTGTTTGAAAGGGTGTGCTCTCGAATTGGTCCCATATAAATTTTATTAACTTTGCTTGGAGAGTTTTTGAGTTAGTTACAAAATACGTATTTTTTTTCCCACTTAGTATGTAGATGATATGTTAAGTTTCTGTCATTGGTAGCAGGTAGTGGTATTCGAATGTGTGTGGGGTAGGTACCACAACTAAAAAGTGAAAAATAAAAACTTTTTACAAAAAAAAACAACCGACCTCCAAAAAAAAAAACACTACAAAGTGAAAAATAACTTTAAATTCGGAAGTCGGTGGCAAAAAACGAAAATACAAAACCTAAGACACCGACTTCCGAATTTAAAGTTATTTTTCACTTTGTAGTGTTTTTTTTTTGGAGGTCGGTTGTTTTTTTTTGTAAAAAGTTTTTTATATTTAAAAATATAATTTATAGGTATGTATATCTATATCTATACTCTTTACTAATATATAAAGCTGAAGAGTTTGTTTGTTTGTTTGTTTGCTTGAACGCGCTAATCTCAGAAACTACAGATCCGATTTGAAAAATTCTTTCAGTGTTAGATAGCCCATTTATCGAGGAAGGCTATAGGCTATATATCATCACGCTAAGACCAATAGGAGCGGAGCACCAATGAAGAATGTTTGAAAATCGGGATTATTTTTTTCCTTTTGAGAGCTTCCGCTGCGTGCGCTGCGGAAACAGTTAAAGTTTTGCAAAAATCATGTATGACAGAATTGTTCCCCTTTAAAAGTTCTAAAAAAAAGTCCGCGACAGCATATGTCTATCTTTTAAGGTTGGCTCACTCTAACCTTTTTTATGCTAACCAAATTTGTTCAAAAGTAATGCGTTATTTACGAAGGTGTTTTTATAAACATGACATTAATCCTTATCCAAATAAATACGTTATTCATCACAAGTATTTAATTTAAAACAAAATTGCCGTTTACATCATTCGATTTCAATAAATATCTTAGGAGATATCGCAGTTTTAAAATAACATCGCAGCAAAATAATGATCAAGTACTGCGCGCGATTTCCGGTGAAGGTATCGTTTGGGGTAACAATTAATAAGGCCCAGGGGCAAACATTTAAGCACGTAGGAATAGATTTACGCCAAGAGTGTTTTTCGCACGGGCAACTATATGTTGCCCTATCGAGATCTGGTTCTTTTTTTCGTGCTCTTGATTTTCAACGCTCTGTTTAGCGCCGAGAGTTGAAAATCCGCTGGGACGAGAGTGCGTTCCAGCGCGTTGGATTGTCAACGTTCGGCTTAACACCGAGAGTTGAAAATTCAGTGCGCGATAAAATCCCGCTGCGATTTTATTACGTCCGTGCGAACGTCGGCTTACTGATTAAAGCGTGATGTAGGTACCTAAAATAGCTCCTTAACATAGGTACGCATTATTAAAAAAAAATACACCTTTATTTAAACGAAGTCGCGGATTAAAGATAGCGTTAGCCCAAAGTAGCTACTCCACGCGGACGAAGTCGCGGGCAGAAGCTAGTAATTAAATAAAGGAAAAAATAACAAACATTAATACTCTTCCGCATCATCATCTGCCTAGCGTTTTCCCAACTATATTGGGGTCGGCTTCCAGTCTAACCGGATGCAGCTGAATACCAGTATTTTACATGGAGCGACTGCCTATCTGACCTCCACAACGTAGTTACTAGGTAACACGATACCCCTTGGTAAGACTGATTGTCAGACTTTTTTGGGCTTCTAACTACCCGTAACGACTGTCAAAGATCTACAAATGACAGCCGGGACCAACGGCTGAGCGTGCTTTCCGAGGCACGAAGGGATCTTGGTATGTGTACCCATCCACACACCAACCGCGGCAAGTGTAGCTTAACCTGATCGATCGACCAGTGCAGCTGTTGTTACTTCGCCACAAGCCCCTCTAACAAACATTAATACTCTTCCACAATGGCGCCTTAAAATATTATGCAGTGTCAAGTATCATAAATAGAACAATAATATTTAGATATCATATTTGAAAGGACCACGGGCACCGATGTGCCTGGCACCAATTTACCTGTGGTAATAATACCAATGGACTACCATGTAGATTCCCCACCACCGAAAAGCCACTTATATATCGCAGAAGTTGCTTTCCAATGGGTACAAAGATATATACAAATACTAAATTACCAAATACATTATAGGGAACTACCAATCAAATTTGTTAAAACAGCTTCATTCAAATAGCTTAAGATAAATCATTTTATTTTCTGTGAATGAGTATCTAAACTTTAAAGATTCACAGTAACATTATTACTGTCAATTATATTAAAATTAATTGACAATTAATAATGCTGATTAACTGCCTCGTTGGTCTAGTGGTCGCAAGCGCTACTGCTGAGCATGAGGTCCTGGGTTCGATTCCCGGGTCGGGCAGTGTTATTGGGTTTTTCTATCTGAAATTTCTCAGTAGCAGCTCAGAGTCTGAATTTGTGCCCGGTTGATGGCAATAGGCTCGCCACCTATTACATGGGACTTAAACATAACTGGTGAAGTGGGTGTACCTGCTACAGGGACACCTCTGCCCAACCCTTCGGGGAAACAAGGCGTGATGTTATGTTATGTAATAATACTTGACATTTTTAATAAAATAATTAAGATATAAGTACCAATTGTATTAGCATTATTGATATAATAATATTAATATTTAATTTCGAATAATTTTGCATGCTAGTTTTAGCTTGAATAATTGTTTTAGAAATTAAAAAAAAACTCGATCATCTATCTGTGTGTACAATTCTTGTAAATAAATTTAATTTTATTTTATTTTATTTTAATTCCAACCCAACAAAATACTTACAATTACAGTACTCACTACACACAATAGTAGAATTATGTTTGGTATAATTTAGAGTTTCATGCAATTCTGAGAAAATCTATAACTAACCTAATAATAAAGCTGAAGAGTTTGTTTGTTTGAACACGCTAATCTCTGGAACTACCAGTCGGATTTGATAGCCTAATTCTCGAGAAAGGTTATTCAAAATCACGCAAGGATATATTTTTTTTGGGTGGGAAATTATCAAATAACTTCTCCCGCTCTGGACGGAGCGAGAGGGTGTGTCAGACTCTTACTGACTAAAACCCATCCGTGTTCCTTCAGTTGCCTGTACGTCAAAGTCAAAGTCAAATAATTTATTTCAATTAGGCACAAAAGGCACTTTTGAACGTCAAAAACAAAAAATAGAATTGATTCTAGTCGCCCCTTCCAAAAGGTAGTTTTCGTATGGAGAAGAATGGGCAAGAATGTATGTTCCCAGGGGCCACGGTAACCCTTTCTGACAAATAACTACGGGAGGGGGAAGCTATAGGATATCATTTTATGTTAAAACAAGAAATTTCACGCGGAAGAGTTCGCGGGCAGAAGCTAATCTTCTATAAAAAATAAAAGGCGTTGGTAAGCGCATCACTCAGAACGGCTGGACCGATTTGATTTTTTTTAAGTATCGTTCATAATTAGTCCGAATCAAGTTCTTACGGAAAGACTAAATGGAAAAGTTATGGAAAATTGAATAATTCTGGAAAAACTGAAAATGTTCTTTTCTATGGGATTTTTGTTTATTAACCGACTTCAAAAAAAAGGAGGAGGTTCTCAATTCGTCGGGATATTTTTTTTTTATGTATGTTCCCCGATTACTCGAAGACGGCTGGACCGATTTAAAAAATTCTTTTTTTTGTTTGAAAGGGTATACTTTCAAGTTGGTCCCATTGTCATTGGTCACGATCTGATGATGGGATCTTGGAGAAATCGAGGGAACTCTTCAAATATTAAAGGCACATCTATAGCGATTTGGGTATTTTTGATGAGCAGTTGACATAAGGCTATTGTAACTTCGATAAATTACAAACCAACCCACTAAAAAGTGAAAAAAAAAACTTTTTTGGAAAACACAACCGACTTCCAAACTACAAAGTGAAAAATAACTTTAATTTCGGAAGTCGGTGTCAAAAAACTAAAATACTGATCTGATCCAAAGACACCGACTTCCGAAATTAAAGTTATTTTTCACTTTGTAGTTTGGAAGTCGGTTGTGTTTTTTCCAAAAAAGTTTTTTATTGTTGAAATTTGGACAGGACAACGGACAGCTAGTAACAGTACAGGAGTAAATTAGTTTACTAACTTTTGATTCTGTTATAACTTGATGATGTTAGTAGTTGAAAACTAATTTACTCCTAATTAACTGTAACACTAAATACCAGCTATTATAACACTGACAATAGTTTGGGTGACAATTAGCAGCTCCAAATAGTTTAATGGTGATAATAAACGCGTTGACTCTTCACACACGGTGACGTCATTAAATTTTGTAGCTATTATAACGTCGCCCCGCCATTAAAGTGACTTATTAATCCTACTATAATTTAATTTTATATATTACTAGCTGACCGTGCAAACGTTGTTTTGCCATATAAATGTTTGGGGTGGACCATCTTTATCACTTACTACCCTACCTGCCCTACCTGCCCTACCTGCCCTACCTGCCCTACCTGCCCTACCTACTCTACCTACCCTACCTATCCTATCTTTCAAGTTGGATCAAACTGCACACGATGTGCAAATTTAATTAAAATCGGTTAAGTAGTTTAGGAGTCCATCGCGGACAAACAACGTGACACGTAATTTATATAAATTAAGAAGATTTATTATAATATTATACAGGGTGGCATCCCACATCGACGCGAAAACTGTTACCATGGATTCAGTACATGATTCTGAACAGCTGCGTTGAAATGTTTCGTCGGTTATTACAAAAAAAAAAACAGCTGGTACATTTGACAGCGTAGATTTTCCATTCACTTTTATATGAAACAGCAGTTTTTATTTTAAATAATCGACGAAAAATTCTGCTTCAGAATCATGTACTGAATCCATGGTAAAAGTTTTCGCGTCGATGTCCCTGCTACCCTGTATATAAAGTAATATGCTAACTAATATTGTAAAGAGGTACAATTAGTTTGTTTGTAAGTTTGTATGTAGGGGTAATCTCCGGAAGTACCAGTCAGATTTGAAAAATTGTTTTTACATTAAATAGCCCAATTCTTGAGGAACGTTGGGGGAGGCCTATGTCTAGCAGTGGACGTCTTTCGGCTGAAATGATGATGATGATGATGATAGATATGTTACAACCACGTCTATGATTGGCTAAAGGCCTCTTCTATTCTTCACCAGCACCCTAATTGTGAAACACACGGTCAATCACATTGTTTCATTTTGACAGTTCAACAACATTCATTGCGTTATTTACGTTGTTTTTTTTTTAAATTCTATTTCAATTTGGGACTTTTATAATCGCAATGCGTATGACAGTCCCATCATACCCTAAACAAATAGTAACAAATCACACTGCTATGGATTACATTTGGGCCATAAACCTGAATAGACTCTTCGCACCAGCACCATTTGGTTGAGACAGAATTTTATGAAATGTGCCTAAATCAAGTCGGTTTAACCTCAAGGTCCCAAACACATCATTTCTATCAGACTCATATCGAACACAGTCCATCAATAAGTGATGTAAGTCTTCCACACTCCACACAATTAGGCGAGTTAATTTTTTTCATCATGAATGCAAACTTATTAGATGGAGTGTGTTCAGAATTTTTCGAAAAATGAAGCAATAGATTAGCAATGTCCTTCAAAATGATTGTGCAGAAACCAAAAGCTTCTGTGAAACTAGGAACAATAACAATTTAACGCCACAAGTGACCCATATGTCATTATCGCCGATCCAATAGTCCCAATAAACATCGGGAATACCTAAACTTGTTGAAAGTTATGCCAACAATATGATTCGTGTGTTCGACCGTACGAATAGAACCTTTTCTAACAAATCTAATATAGCTAAAAGGTTGAGGGACGATTTAGAAATACATAGATCTCTGTGGTGTTATGTAAAATTATTGTTTGATATTCATGATATTGGTATATGTCGTGATGGCCCCAGTTAACCCGGGTCGAGCGCGCGTTGTGTTTCATGCGCACCTCAAAGACATGTCAGCAGAATTGTCGGGGTCCGCTAGGGCCAATGCCTGCCGGGGGTTCGAAGAAAACCGATAGGGGAATGGCAACCGAAGGAACACGGGTG
This sequence comes from Agrochola lychnidis, assembly GCA_963680765.1. Lineage (NCBI taxonomy): Eukaryota > Metazoa > Arthropoda > Insecta > Lepidoptera > Noctuidae > Agrochola > Agrochola lychnidis. The sequence continues at coordinate 4,885,808 of OY796868.1, read as the reverse complement.
GGTTTTAGTCAGTAAGAGTCTCACACGCCCTCCCGCTCCGCCCAGAGCAGGAGAAGTTATTTGATAATTTCCCACAAAAAAAAAAAAGAATGGCCCCAGTTAAGGCCTCGCCTCTCATGCACGAGGTTGTGGGTTCAAATCCGGGCAAGTACCAATGTGACTTTTTCAATTCATATGTACTTTCTGAGTTTATCTTGGACATTACTGACATCGGTGAAGGAATAACATCGTCAGGAAACCTGGCCTTATAGTTAATATAAGTCTGAAATCGCCAACCTGTCTTGAGCAAGCGTGATGATCAATGCTTGTGCCTTCTCTGTATGAGAAGAGGCCTCTCCCTACAGTGGGACAATAATAGACTGGTATATATATATTAGTGAGTACTGTATTTTGTACGAAATCTTTTTTTTACCGTAACGGGGTGATGATCAGGCTGAATGTGGAAGCGAGCTTCACCCGGAATCCTCAACCACAGAGGAACTGGCTACCTTACCTCTAACTGCCGAAACACAACAATGCTGTTAACATTGTTGTTATGGCGACAGACTTAGATAAGATGGTGGTAGCTAGCCAGGCGGACTTAGAACAAGCCCTGCCACCAACCAAACCAAGCAATTTTTTTTTGGCCCCACTGCATGGCATTTACTGCATGATTTTTTTACAGTATCCAAATTTTTACAGGGTGTTCTACCCATGAATATAAACAACTTTCACTATGGGAGAAACACTGAAATCACGAAAAAAAAAATCAGCTGTTTCATACATTTTGGTCAAGTAGGTATTGAACTTTTGTATAAACAGCTGATTTTTTTTTCGTGATTTCAGAGTTGCTCCCATAGTGAAAGTTGTTTATATTCATGGGTAGAACACCCTGTAAAAATTTGGAGACTGTAAAAAAAAAATTAATTATAAGACTTTTGTTGTCATCATTCTGAAATTTAATTTGCCTATATTAGTGCGGCACCATAGCTGCCGAAATTACGCGACGGAAAGACGGCGTACTTATGCTTGCAATGCTTCTTAAATAACCTTCATAAAAAACACGCAGAGCACACAGAATCTCCGTCGCGTAATTTTCGGCATGTATGTTACTGCGCTTAGGACTAGTTTTCAGTCTGTCGAGATATAACTGAAACTGAACGACAATTTTCACAAACGTCAAAAAAAAAAAATAGAAATTAACAAAACTCCATTTCTGTACTTTCACCAAACATCCCCTTCTCACCATTTCTTTATTCAAGCACGATTTTGTGCAATCTTTTGCAACCCCTTGTAATATGCCAAGGATCACTTAAGTACCTCGTCAGGATATACCCGAGAAACGTCTTAAAAGCGATTTTAAGATGCTGGCACAACTTGGTGGTGGATTGATATAGTAGTTGTGTGTGTAATAATGACCGATATTTACATTATTTACTTTTAAGAATGAACATTGAAAGAAAGAAAGATCAATATTTTATTTGGGACGGACACGCACAGGAAATACAGACAGTAATAAAAATAAAATAAAAATAAGAAAGGAGCATTTTAAACTAACAAAAAAATAGTAACGACCTGTGCGAGGCCAAAAAGACCCATATCTCAGCATAATGCTGCGATGTTATAATAAATACCGCGGCGCTGGTATTCTGATAGGGCCCGCTGTGATGCCACGAACACACCTACGGACAATAAATCCCTCTAAGGGATTACAAAATAAATAAAACAATAAAAAATTATAATATAAACAAATAATAAAAATCAAAACCATTGTTAATACTAAAAGAATCGACGTACGCCCGACGTGACGTTCCATTTACATTGATAAACTTTTTGTACGAGTTTTCAAAGCGATCTTTTAGTAAGGACCTGAATGAAACTGGCACATACCAGGGAGGCATAGGAGGAGGCTTATACTCGTCAGTGGGAAGAACAAGGCTGCCAATCATGATGATGACGATAAGAACCTTTCTAATAGAGTACTATAGAATGGAGAAGGATAGATTAAAATGATCGAACCAAGATACCATCATCTGCCTTGCCTTTTCCCAACTATGTTGGAGTCGGTTTCCAGGCTAACTGAATGCAGCTGAATAAATAAATAAATAAATAAATTCTTTATTGCCATACAAATATTACAGAAAAATTTGAGACCCTGGCTCCAGAGCTAAGTTAGAGTACCTGTATTTCAGGAGCCAAAACCAGTATTTTACATGGAGCGACTGCCTATCTGACCTCCACAACCCAGTAACTGGATAAATACGATACCCCTTGGTAAGACTGGTTGTCAGACTTTCGGGCTTCTGACGACCCGTAACGACTGTCAAAGATCTACAAATGTCAGTCGGGAACAACAGTTTAACGTGCTTTCTGAAGCATGGAGGGGTTTCGGTATGTAATGGATGGTCACCCATCCACGGACCGAACCCGGCAAGTGTTGCTTAACTTTAAAGATGACTATTATTATTACCAAGATGCAAGACAGATATGTTATGAATATTTATTAATGTGAAAACCAAGTATGCAGTTTAGAGTGGTCATTTTTGGCCGTTGGACAGTTATCTATTTTAATCATCATCTGCCTAGCCTTTTCCCAACTATGTTGGGGTCGGCTTCCAGTCTAACCAGATGCAGCTGAATACCAGTATTTTATATGGAGCGACTGCCTATCTGACCTCCACAACCTAGTGGCTAGGTAATACGATACCCCTTGGTAAGACTGGTTGTCAGACTTTTGGGCTTCTAACTACCCGTAACGACTGTCAAAGATCTACAAATGACAGCCGAGACCAACGGCTTAACGTGCTTTCCGAGGCACGGAGGGGACTTGGTATGTAATAAAAAGTAAGTTTAAAAACTAAAACCCGACTAAAAGATATGACACAAGAAAATATTTCAGACAGAAGTCAAGACATAGGTACAAAAATGATCAAGGTAAAGCCGTGGTCGCATGCTTGTAGGTACACCTACAAAATTATAATGGCATGCGACCACGGCTTTACCTTGATCATTTTTGTACCTATGTCTTGACTTCTGTCTGAAATATTTTCTTGTTTCATATCTTTTAGTCGGGTTTTAGTTTTTAAACTTACTTTTTATTTAAATTATTTTGAGATTATAGTTTCGTGATAAAGTATTTGCAGAGCAGCTTAATTTTATTTTTTTGGTTTATGTGGTATAATAATACCAGCCTATTATTGTCCCTCTGCTAGGAAAAGGCCTCTTCTCATACAGAAAAGGCACGAGCATTGATCACCACGCGCGCTCAAGACGGGTTGGCGATTTCAGATAAATATGTATATTAACTATAAGTCCAGTACCTACCCTAATTGCGTTTTTTTTTCCAACTTATGAAACAATGGATTAGCAATTTGTTTCAAATCGAAACAGATTGTGTTTGTGTTGTATTACGCAATTAGGGTACAGGTTTCTTAACGATGTTTTTCCTTCACTGATGTTAGTAATGTCCAAGATAAACTCAGAAAGCACATTTGAATTGAAAAAGTCACTTTGGTACCTGCCCGAATTTGAATCCACAACCTCGTGCATGAGAGGCGAGGCCTTAACCACTGGACCATCACGGCATTCATGGTAAAATAAGTATTAATTTTACAGCCGCGCCGTACGTAGCACAGTCTCACTTTTACTTGTTTGTAACAATTTAAACATATTTTTTTTACTTGGAAAATATGATATATATACATATTTGTAATGTGCTCGTCAAGCCCTTTCATTTCAATTCAATTATTTTTAGTTTTTATTTCGTTACTTTATGTCCTCTAGAGGGCGCCATATTGCATTTAATGTGACGTCACATAGCCTATAACCAGCGGACAATCAATACGCTTCTAATGATACCTGATTTGTCAAATTATGATCGGCAGTTTAGTCTTAACTTCTTTCTAAAATATTTTCTTGTTTCATATCTTTTAGTCGGGTTTTAGTTTTTAAACTTACTTTTTATATCTTACAAGAACTTTACTAATATGAAAGGTAGCCAGTTACAAAATAGATACTGCACCAATGAAATCCAACGTTTTAACATCGTAAACAAATGTTCATCCTTGCTTCCCAATACTCAGATTCGAAGAAATCGTTAACTTTGCAATCAATATAAGTCGTGCCCTCAAGATATACTAGCGGCGATGTAGGTCAGACTGATAACGCACCTTATCTAGCTCACCACAGACCGTGATAGAATTCGAACGATGTTATATTGCAGGGTCTGCACACTGATTGGAGTTGTCTTCAGGATTATTTTGGACTATCTTAACGGATCCAATATAATAACGGGTTCAGGATGTTGATGGGGCTGCCCCGTTTCTGCAGTGCATCAGGTATGTTCGCACAGGCACACGTCGATGGCTTCCACGACATTGTTAGACGGAAATCTGCCTCTTTGCTTTGCAGAGTGTGGGAAAGCTCCAACTCCATCCTGAAGACCATATCATTGAGGTACGATTCTCCATTGTTAGGTGATGTTGTTCGAAGATGCATATCGAACAACAGCCTTGTTTTGAAATAGATAATAAGTTTACTAACATAGATATAAGTCATCATTTTGTTTACTAACCCATGAATGGATGTTCCTTATCCGAAATGAAGATTATTTATTTTTAAAGGGGTTCGATATTTTTAGAAGTTCCTTATCTACAAATAAAGAGTAGATAAACAGTACTATCCCATACTCTAAGCCAATTTTATTGTAGATATTCAAAGGTCATGCATAAACGTTGCTTAAAGTTAAGATACACTAAAGTTTCAACAAATGTATGGGTAAGCAGGAGTTAATAATTACGTAACTTTAAGAAACGTTTATAAATAAACCTCTACATGTCTTGATAAACCAAATCAACACTTTAATGAATTCGTTATTTTCGTCACCAGTCACAACAGATGACGTAAGATTTGGCAGCAGATTTACTAATCGGAAACTACCAGGCTGACAGAAAAACACCGTGGTAAAAAAATTTAAGTGCAGTAGAAGAATGAGGAATTATTCAAGGAGCTCAAACTCAAATCATTTATCTCAATTATACCATTTACAGGCACTTTTGAAACGTCAAGGAGTCGGTCAGTTAGTCAGAAAGTTGAAGCTAGTTGCCCATTCCAAAACGTAGATCTCTATGGAGAAGAACAGGCTAGAAACTCAAAAGACACTCTTTTAATTTAATGATATTACAACCTCCTTGGTACATTATTCTAATTATTTCTATGTGTGAGAAGAATGTAAAAACAAAAACAATTCAAAATAAAAGATTAAAATAATAAGCCCTGACAGTTAAGAGATGATCAGTCTCAACTGACGGCGCCCGTTCACGATCATGACGCGTGGATCGGCACCATCCAGCTTAACTATTTTGTAGGGAACCGAATGATCCAACATCATACGCGCCACCATCAGTGAGACATTTAAGTGAGCATGGCATACTCTCAACTGCCATGCTCTTTCAAGTCAACATAGATCATAATGACATTATAAACGGCTGGCCAGAAGCGTCTTCATCCGTCGATTTTGACAATATTGCTTATTATCAACTACGTATATCTAGCGATCATGTGCGATGTGTTAAATAATTATAACTATGTTACCTTGTTTAACTGTCAGAGTTAATATGAGCTGTCATGGTGCATGCTGACGTGATTACCTGAAACATAATTATGATTACTGTAGCAGAATTCAGTTAGAAATCAAGTTGGAACATGTAATTCAGACTGTCAGTGTATGTGACAACTGCGTTGAAGTTTGGATAACTTGTTGTTTATAACAAAACTATTAAGTTAAGGTTTACATTAACTTTAAATGAACTTGTTATGTACTTGTAGTTATGTATAGTCGAGCATTGAAAAAGTTAAGCACCTCAGGAGTTACAGTATTTCTATTTTCTTAATAGCCCTCGGGAATCATCGCATTTCCGAATACAAACGAATGCTAATTTCCATGTCCATCAATTATTAGATTTATCTTGTATAATAATTTGAATGCAAAACTAAATACTTTTTGTTTTGTTTTGATTGCCGTGTGAACTATATAGAGCTGTAAAACTATTTTCTTATCTGTCGTGCCTACGACTTTATCAGCTTTCTTCCCATTTTTTTTATTACATTATGTTAAAAGAGTATTAACAACTCTATATACTTCCAAGTCGATTGAGAGCGTCTGGTCTGCACCAAGTGCAAAGGGCAACTGACAGAAATCCGACAACTACCGAAATACGAAGTTTGCCGAGGGACATTAAGAACATAGAAATACAGTACATACAATTGTATAGTATCAAGTTTTTCTAACTGAACAGACAGCTGTGCTGCTGGGAACTTTGTTGCGCCACTTCTTCTTTCCAGCTAAAGCACTAGGAAGTGGTGAAAGGCGAGCGTTTTGGGGGACTGTCTTATTTTATTTTGACGTTCGAAAAGTGCTAATTCTCAGCCTAATTTGAATAAATGAATTTTGAAAATTGTTTTTTTTTATTTTGAATTTTGATTCTGTCCATCAAAAGTCATTTATTCAAATTAGGCTGAGAATCAGCACTTTTCGAACGTCAAAATTACATAAAACAGTCCCCCAAAACGCCCACCCTTCACCACTTCCTAAAGCTGGGAAGAAGTGGTGCAACAAACTCCCCAAAAGTTGTCTGTTCAGGTACTAAACTATTGTATACGTGAAACACGAATACATACACACAGCAAATATCACTACTCAAGCTTTCCCATATCGCACGCAATAACAATCACAAAATGCTCTTCCAGAACATTTGATATCTTACAAATCCCTTTATAGCATTTAGGGCAAGCAAAAAACGATGCAAAACTATAAAAATAGGGAACAATGGTTTTGGGGACATTCGGTCAGTAGAATGCTAAGTAGGGGGACGTAGGCATTATGTTGGGGGAAATAGGACCGGTCTATGTTTTTGCAGGAATTTGAATAATGCTTCTTATTGGGAGGGGTTTTATAAAAGCTATGAGAATTAAAATTAGAAAATTAGAGGCAGGCTCAATAAAAAAGGTTGATACATTATGGAAGGTAGGTGGTACGTCTTTTTTTTTTTGAGTGGAAAATTATCAAATAACTTCTCCCGCTCTGGGGGGAGCGGGAGGGCAGGTCAGACTCTTACTGACTAAAACCCACCCGTGTTCCTTCGGTTGCCCTGTTGCCGGGGGCCACGATTTCCCTATCGGTTTTCTTCGAACCCCCGGCAGGCACTGACCCTAGCGGACCCCGTCAATTCTGCTGACATCTCTTTGAGGCGCGCGTGGAACACAACGCGCCGTCGCCTTCAACCCGGGCCTGGTCCTTATCGGACGGCGAGCTACCCATTGCTCACAGTTCGCAAGCCCGCGCCTACGGTGGCCGGAAATCGACTCGCGATTCCCGCCCCGGGCGTCTCCTCCTGCGGCGGTTAGGGGCGTGAAGGCGCGAACTTTGCCTCTCCCTCAAGCGTTCCGCCTCCCCCTTTGCGAACATTACTGCTGCATTACTGCTGCAGAAGGAGGTGACGGCCTGCCATTTCCTCTCGCTCCGTACCACGGCCTGAACCAGGGCCGAACGCGAGAGATCACCGCCGCCGATCGCCTCTATGAGGACACGGCGTTGCTCTGCCCAAGCCGGGCAGACCTCCACCGTATGCTCCACTGTGTCCTCAGGCCGATCCACACAATGGTGACACCCGGGTGGTACGTCTGACACACAAATTAATGAATATGTCATGACTAAAACCCGAAGTGCGGCTACACCTTGTTTTAGCCGGCTACAACTAGGTGCGGCAGGTAACAGTTGGTTAAATTTAGTTGTAGCAAATGAAAATGGCTGAAAGGTAGGTTAGGTTAACTGTGACACAACGCACGAGCCGAGCGAGCGAAGCGAGCGGTGCCGCGACAGCGGCCGGCGAATGCCAGGGTCCATTTAGGCAAGTTTAACCAATTGCTACCGGCCGCACCTAGTTGTAGCCGCACTTCGGGTTTTAGCCGTAACATATACAAAATATTGTAAATCATTTAAAAAGAGTAACTCTGGATTTCTTGTCCATTCTTTTCCATACGAAACTATCTTTTGGAAGAGGAACTAGAATCAATTCTATTTTTTGTAAATTTTGACGTTCAAAAGTCAAAGTCAAATAATTTATTTCAATCAAGCTAAGTGCTTGATTGAAATAAATTATTTGACTTTGACTTTATTATTTTTAATGCAAATAATGGCAAGTAAATCAATTTCGCCCTTTTAGTTTTCATAAATGGCGAAAAATCTTTCTTGATTCCCTTTTTGTCTAAAAACCATTACTCAAACTGAAATCGGTCAGCGTAATCCAATACGGGTACCAGGATAATAGAAAAGAGAAGTAATGTGATTACGAACTACGTCGGGATCAGGCCCGGATTACGAGATGACATAGTACATCACTCAAACAGATAGGGATGGGACTCAGAAGTCATTTGTAGAACGTATACGGTTCGTTTAATATTATTTAGAGGGATGCACTTGCTTTCTTGTTGTTGTGTGAACTTTGCAGGAGTTTCTAGTACTAGATTACTGTATAAATAAATACTACAGAAAAAGACGGACAAAATAAAATAAGGTTCAGCAAAACAGTCCAAATTAATAAACCATTTTCACTGTAAGTTTGTTAATGTTTATAACCTTTTCATTTTGTGTAAAATCCAACCTATTTGTAAATAATATAATGAATTGGTAATATTATGGCTTAATTATATAATTATATGTGAAAACGGTGCACCTGGAATAAGATTACTATACCACAATAGGTATAAATAATTGAAAATTAATCAATGACAGCAAAAATAATTATGTGATGGATGCTCACATATTTACAAGCATTGTAAAAGTACCTATACGATATTTCTAATTTTTTTACATGTAAAAAAGAAAGAAAAGAAAGAAATAAAAACATTTATTTGGACACAGTTCGTGAAACACAAAACACAAAAATAACACAGTAATAAATAAAAATAATGTTTTAACAACAATAGTGTGTGCCTCACGGCTGCGCCAAAAATGCAATCAAAGTCAAAGTCAAATAATTTATTTCAATTAGTCACAAAAAGGCACTTTTGAACGTCAAAAACAAAAAATAGAATTGATTCTAGTCGCCCCTTCCAAACAAAAGGTAGTTTTCGTATGGAGAAGAATGGGCAAGAAACTCCACCGTTACTCTTTTAAAATCGTTCTCAATAAGTCAGTGTGTGAGTTCAAGTAACCACAGAATGTAAAATCAATGTTTTAATAAAAATAAATTATACAATTAAACCAGTTTGATTTTGTCCAGACTTTAAATTATCCTATGAAGCTAGACCAGCATGTTTCCAAGTATTCTTATCTTGGATATAATCATCTAATTTGTAATATGCTTGTTTATATTATAATAGCAACTATTAGTGGTTTTCTTTCAAATAAGCACGATTTATGATAAATTAATAACGTTTAGAGTGAGTACTATAATATTAGCAAGAACGCAGCCCTGGTCAGATAGAAACCCGCCAACTTGAAGCCATTAATTACCATGTAATCAACCTCCAGGAAAAGGCTTTGAAAAATCGAAGTATGAACAAATTGATTTGAAAAGGAGACGTTATTGAATGGAATGAAACCATAAGCGTGCCAGTAGGCGTAGGTCAACCTTACCTACCATCAATAAAACGTCCTTATATTGGCGATCTATCAAATGGATGTACAGACAAACTATGTTCTTAATATCCCTCGGCAAATCTCGTGTTTCGTCAGTCGACGGATTTCTATCAGTTGCCTTTTGCACTTGGTGCAAACCGGACGCTCTCAATCGACTTGGAAGTATATAGAGTTGTTAATACTCTTTTAACTTAATGTATTTTTAAGCTATTGCATAGCTTTTATCGCGGGCTTTGAGCGCGGCGACCGAATCAAGAAATTCCGTAACGAAAAAAACCTAACACCCCCCACTCCGCCTACCATGTAATGACGGTTCCCATGACAACGTGATGTTGTCATGGGAACGTAATGTTTGTTTTATGTCATCACGTCATCATCCCAAGTGTAACGTTGACAAATAGGAAGTATGGAGGTTACAAATGCTATGCAATAGCTTTACCACAGCAGTCCCCGAGAGCCACACGTTTTTTTTTTTAATGGGAGGAATGCTGCTAAAGTCGCAGGCACGACAGATAGGAAAATAGTTTTACAGCTCCATATAGACACGGAAATCAAAACAAAACAACAACAAAGTACTTAGTTCTGAATTCAAATTATTATTCACGATAAATCTAATAATTGGTGGACATGGAAATTAGCATTCGTTTGTATTCGGAAATCCGATGATACCCGAGGGACATTAAGAAAATAGAAATACTGTAGTTCGAAATAGATTCTTCGTAGATGGTACTGATTAATTATTCCCGCCTGTGCCATCGCTATGTGTGTGGCGTCAATCTGTCTGGAGTGTAAGGACACGTTTTCATTGAAGAAGCCATTCAATGTTTTTAACAATGTATAGTACACCCACATTTCGCCAGTTATGTTTGAGTCCCATGTAGTAGGGAGCGAGCCTATTGCCATCAACCGGGCACAAATTTCAGACTCCGGGCTGCTACTGGGAAATTCCAGATGTAAAAACACTTTGCTCAACCCCGGAATTAAACTTAGGACCTCATGCTCAGCAGTAACGCTTGCGACCACTCGACTAACGAGGCAGAGGTGTATGTACTTTATGTAAGTTTGTTCTTGAGTTTCTTTTGAGTATTTCCAGTTTTTGTGTCACTAAGAGGCCAGCTGTTGCGTCATCATCATCATCAGCCTATATCAGTCCACTGCTGGATATAGGCCTCTCCAATTGCAAGCCATTCAGCTCGATTCTCGGCAACTCTCATCCAGCTGCTACCTGCCACCCTGTGAAGATCGTCGCTCCACCTAGCCTGAGGGCGTCCTACCTTACGTTTACCGATTCGCAGTCTCCGCTCATGAACACGTGTACCCCAAAGGTCATCGGTTCTACGGCTAATATGGTCGGCCCACTGCCAATACAGCTTACTTATTCTGTGAGCTATGTCGACAACTTTGGTTCTCTGCCGGATCACCACGTTCCGGATTCGATCCCTCAGCTGAGCAACCTTAAATTTATGGACCAGCCGTACCGTGAGTATCCACGCTTCGGCTCCGTAGGTCATAACAGGCAGGACGCACTGATTGAAGAAGACCTTCGTCTTTAGGCTCTGTGGAATACGCGACGAGAAGACTCGACAAAGCTTCCCAAACGCTGCCCAGTTGTGTAAGTTGCCGAATCCTAAGTTACTTTAATTTTCTTAAAACATTTCTCGATGGCGACGATATGGACCAGCCATACCGTGAGTGTCCACGCTTCGGCTCCGTAGATCATAACAGGCAGGACGCACTGATTGAAGAAGACCTTCGTCTTTAGGCTCTGTGGAATACGCGACGAGAAGACTCGACAAAGCTTCCCAAACGCTGCCCAGTTGTGTAAGTTGCCGAATCCTAAGTTACGGTAATTTTCTTAAAACATTTCCCGGCGACGAAGGTTAGTGATGTCCAAAAGGAAATGGTTAAAAAACACTACAAAGTGAAAAATAACTTTAATTTCGGAAGTCGGTGTCTTGGGTTTTGTATTTTCTTTTTTTGCTACCGACTTCCGAAATTAAATTTATTTTTCACTTTGTAGTGTTTTTTTTTTGGAGGTCGGTTGTTTTTTTTTTGTAATTTTTTTTTATTTTTCACTTTTTAGTTGTGGTACCTACCCCACACACATTCGAATACCACTACCTGCTACCAGTGACAGAAACTTATCATATCATCTACATACTAAGTGGGAAAAAAAAAACGTATTTTGTAGCTAACTCAAAAACTATCCAAGCAAAGTTAATAAAATTTATATGGGACCAATTCCAGAGCACACCCTTTCAAACAAAAAAAGAATTTTCAAAATCGGTCCACAATTGACGGAGAAATCGGTGGACACACATACAAAAAAAAAAACAAACATACGCGACGAACATATAACCTCCTCCTTTTTGGAAGTCGGTTAAAAACTGTTTTACTGACCATCAGTGGAGGACAATGGAAAATAATGGTGGCAGTCGAAGTTGTGGCCAACGGGAATAATCCGCGTACGGTACTAGGGCTTCATAAGCTGAGCAGAACATCATATTAAAGTTTGAATAACTCGATACGAGGATGCATGTTCTCTTCTTGTTCAGCGTATTCTTATATGGAAAACTTGAAGTTTACTTCGGGAGGCTTATGTGTGTGTAAAGTCAAACAAAAGCGGCGGAAATTCACTGCACATTTTACATGAAAACAGTGAGTTTACGTTATTATTTAATTGGTTATAATGAAAGGTTTTGAATTTCTGTACTGATGTTAAGGATCACCTTTCTGAAGAACATCTATACTTATTGTAATTATAATTTTATAATAATCATTATATTATCAATCTGCCTAGCCTTTTCCCAACTATATTGGGGTCGACTTCCAGTCTAACCGGATGCAGCTGAATACCAGTATTTTACTTGGAGCGACTGCCTATCTAACCTTCACAACCCAGTAACTGGGTAATACGATATCCCTTGGTAAGACTGGTTTTCAGACTTTCGGGCTTTTGACGACCCGTAACAACTGTCAAAGATTGACAGCCGGGACCAACAGCTTAACGTACTTTCCGAGGCACGGAGGAGTCTCGGTATGTAAAGAAGGTCACCCATCCACAGACCAACCCCGGCAAGCGTAGCTTAACCTGATGAATCGACCCGTGCGACTGTTATTACTTAGCTACGAGCTCAAATAATCTTATTTATATTATAAAGAGGTAAAATTTGTTTGTTTGTAGGGGTAATCTCCGGAACTACCAGTCGGATTTAAAAAAATGTTTTTGCATTCAATTGCCCAATTGTTGAGGAAGATTATAGACTTACGGACGAAGTAGCAGGCAGAAGCTAGTGAACAATAAGGTCACTATTTGTCCTCCTAGGGCGTCCCCTGCCGGCGCACAGTGGAAAAAAAATTACTTTTTTTGTTCAAAAATCTGCCTACACCACAATTTTTGACGTATCGCTGCCATTTTTTTTAATACACTCGTGAGATAACATACTTTGGTGTATCACTGCCACTTTTCCTTAAAAGTCAATACCATAACCTCAAAAAATCGGGAAATGAAGCAAAAAACAATTTCTAAAAAAATATTTTATCAAAAATCTGTTTCCAGGGGTTTTTCAGGTCCCTGATCATGAATTTACTGTGTTTATAAAAATTCAAAATGGCGGATAAAAAAAAGACGGCCCAAAAAAAAATTGATTAATTTCCCGATTTTTAAAAGAAATTAAAAAAAAAAGAAATTTCGATTTTGGAAAAGTGGCAGTGACACGCCAAAATGTGTTATCTCAGGAGTGTATAAAAAACATGGTGAATACGTCAAAAATTGTGGTGTAGGCAGATTTTTTTACAAAAAAAGTGTTTTTTTTCCACTGTGCGGAGTTTCCACTCACATCTGCCTTGTAAATACCTTTTGTTAGTCGCCTTTCATTCATCCTCTCAACACGACCAAACCATCTAAGCATACTCTTTTAAATATTTGCCACCACATCTTCTTTTAAACCACACCGTTGCCTTATCACATCATTTTTCATTAATTAGTTATTTCTGAATGTCTTTGAAATCAAGTTTCATTTTTAGCTCAAAGCATCTTGAACTGTTACATCCAATTGAAGATCTAAAGACTCTTCACTGAGCAATTAAAGAGTCACGCAGTAGTGAATGAGAAAGACAGAAAACTTTCCGTGCGTGTGAGAGGGACGAAAACGTTTCCTGAGGCGGTAAATTTAGGGTTGCCACGAGTGTATTTAGAAACAGTCTGTGGATGGGAGATTGGCAAATAAGAGTAGGTAATTGAATCTCTTTATAAGGAGACACATTTTAGCGTAAAGACGGTGAGACGTGCGTCCTCCGCTGAGAAATGTCGCTAAGTGGCGTAATAATACGTATTTCTCGCGACGTGAGACATGTGCATAAGTAAAAGCTGTACTTAGTTACTTTGTTGCACTGGTTCGTATATTTTTTATATTTTTTTATACCATTATACCTGCAGTCAGGTTTAGAAAGGTGGGTTATGTTCTGGTTATTTTTTTGCAGTTCTTTTTTGTGCATGTTTACTTATTAAATTATATTTTACGTAGAATCAGAAATAAAATTATTGATCACTAGCTGCGCCCCGCGGTTTCACCCACATAAGTCTCGATTCCGTGGGAATATCGGCATAAAAATATCTCATGTCCTAACCCAGGTCATGGTCTACCCATGTGCCAAATTTCATCTAAATCCGTTTAGCCGTTTTAGCGTGAAAGCGTAACAAACAAATAAACAAACTCACTTTCGTATCGTAACAAATAGGTATTACAAATGCGAAAGTGATTTTTTTTTAGATGTAGGTGCAGCTAGTTTATAACATTAGTTAAGATAAGTAACTAACTTCAATCATTAAAATAGATATCATAATACGTCAATATTTCAATCTAAATAATGAAATCTCAAAACCCAGTAATTAGACATTTTAATCAAAAACATAAAATTAATGAAAGAAAAAAAAAACTGTAGTTCATCTATAATTATTATTGGCAACCCTAGTAAATGATAAGTATGGCGCACGGACTTAAATAAATTGCACTTAAAACTTAATTACAGCTACTTCATGGAATTAATTTCAATTGAAGAAGCAATCGAAGAAGTTTTCACTGAAATTCTTTAGTTTCTTTGATAACTTCCTCTGGGATATATATTAAAGAACCAGTGGCACATAAATTGAAAGAGGTCATAAAATCTAGACAGCATGCAAATCCATTGAACTGCGTCCAGCAAAAATTGAGTCAATAAATTGTAGAAAACATTAGTGAATTGTCTTCGCTCCATTTATTTCCAAATGTTCCTAGTCTTACCACCCGTGATCCATAGATATGAGGAGGTCATAGTTTGTATTCATATTGGCAATCGCAATCTCTGGCACCTACCCAGCGTTATTTGTAGCGCTGCAGCGCTGCTGCGGTTCGGTTTAGCGCTGTCAACCGAATTAAGTGATTTATTATGCGAAAGAATTCAACTGGAAATGATAAGCTATTGTCTCCGAGGTATTCAGCGAAGTTTTCAAGAGCTTTGTTATTTATGCCACAAGTGCGAAAAGAAGGTAATTTCGAAAATCATCTTACGCACGTGTATCATACAAAATTTTACTATGCATTGTGCGAGGAAAAAAAAAAGTGCGGTTCTTATAGTAGTCGCATATAATATGTAACACCTGATGTCTTGACTGACGTATATAAATGATAATTATACACTATCCATCATCATCATCACCATCGCCATCGTCATAGCCATCGCCATGACTTTGACTTTATGACTTTGACAGACTGACTTTGACTTTTTGACTTTGGCTTTGACCATGGTCATCGCCATCGCCATCGTCATCGCCATCGTCATCTTCATCGTCATCGCCATCGCCATCGTCATCATCATCATCTAATTTGTAAAACTTTTCTCAAATAATAAAAAGTTAAAAACTCTTTGCGTCGGGCTGACGACGGAAATAAAAATTAAAAAAAAAACTGTAAAGTAAAAAGCACTTGTGCGAAAAAGTGGCACTTTCCGCACAATTTGGCTGCTTGGAAAACGCTCTTTTCAAGCACATGCATTGTAAAGTATATTTTTCTATAGCAACAACCAAAAAATCTAATAAAAACACGGGCAATTGACATTGGATTCGTACAAATAACTTCCAGACAAACACGTCAAATTCATATGCTCATAACTCTGTGTTCAAGAGTCGTTATCTTTGTGTATGTAGACATTTTTCGTGCGCCATATTCCGCGTCATTACCATCAACGTTAGCTGTCAAGTGTCGACATGCGAGAACGATTGATCCGAACGGCGATTACTGGCGCACACGTCAATTGCCAAAACGTGTGTATGCAACATATTTTATTATTATGTAAATACAAATTGATTTTTAGTGAGGAGTTTGTGGCTAAATTATAACAGCTGCACGGGTCGATCGAAAGTTAAGCTACACTTGCTGCGGTCAGTTCGTGGATCATCCATAACATATCGAGACCCTTTCGTGCCTCGAAAAGCACATTAAGCCGTTGGTCCCGGCTGTCATTCGTAGATCTTTGACAGTCGTTCCGCCCAAAAGTCTGAGAACCAGTCTTAAGGGGTATCGTGTTACCTAGTAACTGGGTTATGGAGGTCAGATAGGCAGTCGCTCCATGTAAGATACGGGTACTCAGCTGCATTCAGTTAGACTGGAAGCTGACCCCAATATAGTTGGGAAAAGGCTAGGCAGATTGTTACAAATTGATTTTTGTTTGGGGTGGTGTTTTTAGCAACGCATCGTCATGACATAGAAATGCAATAATTTAGGTAAGATAAAGAAAACAAAACTTGACTGATAGAAAGAAAAACTAGGCATTTGTTCTTTGGTAATTCGCCCATTACTTACCTACAGATATTTTGATTCTGGGTGTTTGTATGAACAGTACTCAAACTCAAACTCAAAGTCACTTTTGAATTGTCAAGGGGTCGGTCAGTCAGAAAGATGAAGCTAGTTGCCCATTCCAAAGCGTAGTAGGTACCTATGAACGGGCAAGAAACTCCTCGGACACTCTTTTAAATCAAAATATTTAAAATGAAATAACACGTGTAATGACAAAAAAAGGAGTGAAAAATATAATCAAATATATAAGTACACATTCCTACCAGTAGATGGTGACACAAATAAATATTTTAATAAACACAAAATTCAAAATTCAAAAGTCATTTATTCAAACTAGGCTGAGAATCAGCACTTTTCGAACGTCAAAATTACATAATACAGTCCCCCAAAACGCCCACCCTTCACCACTTCCTAGTGCCTTTAGCTGGGAAGAAGAAGTGGCGCAACAAACTCCCCAGCAGCACAGCTGTCTGTTCAAGTTAGAAAAATGATTCTATACAATAGTATGCAAACACACACAACAATATTATGTTAATATACCCGATACTTAACGAGCTTACGAGGCTTTTTGACAACTTTTTTTGGAATGTTATTCTTTAACGTGGCTTACGGTAGGAGTAAACTGGCAGAAATCGTCAAATAAGAAAAAGTGTTATGCCCGAAAAAGTTAGTTTCAAGTGTTAAAGTTTTTGTTTTTGTTTTTTAACCCCCAACGCAACAAAAAGAGGGGTATTATAAGTTTGACCGCTATATGTATGTGTCTCTCTGCCTGTGGCACCGTAGCTCTTAAACGGGTGAACTGATTTATATGTGGTTTTTTAAAATTTAAAAGCAGTTTTTCTAGCTATGGTTCTTAGACTACTCAAATGTAAACTATAATAATTATGCAAGATTATGGAATTCTTGGTTTTAGGATATCCAGCATACTAGAAAACTCTTGAAAAAAAAAAACAGTGACACTCCGGGAGTTCCGACAGTAGTGAACCGTACTTACGTACGTAGCTTTTGACACTTGAGATAACTTGATGCTAGATGGCTTTGGTATAATACATAAACACCGAAAGGCACTTCGTTCGGTCGGGTGTCATACGAAATCTCCCGACTTTTTGTAATGTGTGTCTTGTTTGTGCAGAATAAATGTTTTTTTCTTTTATTTACAAAACCGAACTTGTAATCCGAATGCTTGCGTGCTTAATTTATCCTAGTGTGCCACCTCAGTATTTCTATTTTCTTAACGTCCCTCGGGTATCATCGCATTTCCGAATACAAACGAATGCTAATTTCCATATCCATCAATTATTAGATTTATCATGTATAATAATTTGAATTCAAAACTAAATACTATATTGTTGTTTTGTT
Organism: Agrochola lychnidis; assembly: GCA_963680765.1. NCBI lineage: Eukaryota > Metazoa > Arthropoda > Insecta > Lepidoptera > Noctuidae > Agrochola > Agrochola lychnidis. The sequence goes on along the minus strand of OY796868.1, from coordinate 4,867,997 downwards.
TTGATTTCCGAGTAAACTATATAGAGCTACAATTTTCCTATCTGTCGTGCCTACGACTTTAGCAGATTTCCTCCCATTTTTTAAAATAAATTAAAAGAGTATTAACAACTCTATATACTTCCAAGTCGATTGAGAGCGAAGCAAGCAGCGAGCGAGCAAAGGACAACTGATAGAAATCCGACGACTGACGAAACACGAAGTTTGCCGAGGGACATTAAGAAAATTGTACCTACCTTGCTTTATTGTCATCACCTATACCTACTCCATTTGAAATAAGATTAGACATTTAACTAAACCTTTTTTACAGTCCGTTCAACCGATTTTGACTTCTATTGCGTTGGTGGCATGACAAATGGCAGCTGCAGTAAACATTGGTATTGTAACCACTTTTTTAGGGTTCCGTAGTAAACAAGGAACCCTTATAGTTTCGTCATGTCCGTCTGTCTGTCAGTCTGTCTGTCCGCGGTCTAGCTCCAAGACCCTTAGTACTAGAAAGCTGTAATTTGGCATAGGTATACATATTAATTACGCCAACAAAAAAGTAAAACAAAATTATGAAAAACATTTTTTTTTGGGGTACCTCTCATACACGTAAAGTGGTGATGTTTATTTTTTATTTTTTTACCCCATGGTGATGGGTATCATTGGAAAGGTCCTTCAAAAATATTGTGAGTTCGTGAAAACCATTTTTGGATTCAGGGATTCGTTTGCGAAATATTAAGCTTTAAAGTGCTAATTTTTGTTAGAGTCAAGTGTGTCCCCCCCCTGCCGGCTAAATGGTTGGTTTTGGGTGAGTGAAAAAAATCACAACAGTAGTTTATATAACGAAATTAAAAGGAAAACTATCACAGCTAAGTAGGCTCTACAGGTTAACGAATAATATTCGACCAACTTAACTTTGTAGTTGCAAAAACATGTTTTTCCATACATTCCGTATGGGAGAACATATTTTTCAACTACAAAGTTAAGTTTGTTTTTGCGATAAATTCATCCCAACTACGGAACCCTTCATTGTGCGTGGTCCGACACGCACTTGGCCGGTTTTTGCTTTTAATGCCATCCTTATGCCTACGGTATAGAAGTCAAAATCGGGTGAACGGACTGTAAAAAAGGTTTGTTTAAATGTCTAATCTTATTTCAAATGGAATATAGACTGACATACATACGTTTCTTGAACATATGTTTCCCTGGTACTAACCTTAGGAAATAGGAGCACCGTAACAATCTAGCAAGCCAAGCTGATCGCTTTATCTTCGATCACGAAGTAAACGAGTATTTTACAGCGTTGGAGCAATTACTGCAACTATTAGTGCTACGTCTAAGCTCTAAAAGACGTCGATCGCCACGTTCTCGTGTGTTGTCGAAGATATACTACCTATGTTAGGGATGTTTATACTCAAGATTTTTTCAGTATACATTAAAACTGTCTGATCGATATTTTTTCATGAAAAATAAAGAATAGATTAGAAATTGTTGTTAATAAATAAATTAAGACAAAATTATCTTCTTTTTTTTGATAGGGCATCTCGTAGTTGACCTCTGAGATTTCCTGTGGGTGCCTTAAGCTTACTACACTTAAAACCTCCAGCCAGGGGTTATTCAACTATGCTAATTAAAACTATGTGAACGCTCGCTAAGGGCACCCCCTGTGGGGTACGAACCTCGGCTTAGGGCGTCAACCGGAGGGAGGACATCAAGGATGGGACGGGCTGGATCAAAGTTTTGATCATGATTATTAGTTGGGGTCCGGGGAATATAAAGCTACGTGCTCAGCTGCAACAACTGCTGGCACCTCGTCATCGAGCAAGGGTCGGGGGGGAGTATCATTTACTCGGGGACGCGTTCGCGATCGCAAAGGACCTCGGCGGTGAGGTCCGAACAAAATTATCAAAAAAGTATATCTGGTACCTTTAGAGTGCAAAATAATAAGAAAGTTGCTAAAACTCGAAAGAAGAGGTCACATTTTGATGATGTTACTACAACGATCTAATTACTTTGAGACAAACTCTGCAATAAATATTAAAAAACCGACCAAGTGCGTGTCGGACCACCCACAATGAAGGGTTCCGTAGTTGGGATGAAATTATCCCAAAAACAAACTTAACTTTGTAGTTGAAAAATATGTTCTCCGATACGAAATGTATGGGAAAACATGTTTTTGCAACTGTAAAGTTAAGTTGGTCGATTATTACTCGTTAACCTGTAAAGCTTACTTAGCTGTGATAGTTTTCCTTTTAATTTCGTTATATAAACTACTGTTGTGATTTTTTTCACACACCCAAAACGAACCATTTAGCCGGCAGGGGGGGGAACACTTGACTCTAACAAAAATTAGCACTTTAAAAATATTTCGCAAACGAATCCCTGAATCCAAAAATGGTTTTGACAAACTCCCAATATTTTTGAAGGACCTTTCCAATGATACCCCTCACCATGGGGTAAAAAAATAAAAAAATAAACATCACCACTTTACGTGTATGAGAGGTACCCTAAAAAAAAATGTTTTTCATAATTTTGTTTTACCACTTTGTCGGCATAATTATTATGTATACCTATGCTAAATTACAGTTTTCTAGTACTAGGGGTCTCGGAGCTAGACCGCGGACAGACAGACAGACGGACATGACGAAACTATAAGGGTTCCTTGTTTACTACGGAACCCTAAAAAACGGCTGTGGCAAAGTGTGATTGGGGTTTTCCATCTGGAATTTCTGGTTAATGGCAATAGGCTCGCCCCCTATTACATGGAACTTATTAAAACCATGACTGGCATAATGTGGGTGTAGTATAGGTACACCTCTGCCTAACCCTTCTAGGATTACAGGCTTGATGTTATGTTAATGTATGTTGAACCTCAGGTGAATGCAAATGGTTCACTCAGCAAAATCATTTAAATAAAAAGCGACTCTTATCACGATGCAATAAAGTGCAATTCAGGTCGCACAGCGCTAATTACCTACAGCTATATTCACCTAGAAGTTGCGTCTCTTTCTATCGCGTAACTCTTATATATCTTCTGACTCCGTTACGCTCACTGAATTGGCCCGACAAGTCGAGCCCGAGTATTTGTAGCTTATGAAGCTGTCCATAATGCGGAGCGAAACATTTGTATTCATCTGATGTTGAAATAAAAATATTATAAAGAAAAAAAAGAAAGAAAATTCATTTATTTGCAGTAAACACGACGCAAAGAAAGATAAAAAACACGTAAATAACAAAAAAAAACAATCTGCCTAGCCTTTTCCCAACTATGTTGGGGTCGGCTTCCAGTCTATCCGGAATCAGCTGAATACCAGTATTTTACATGGAGCGATTGCCTATCTGACCTCCACAACCCAGTTACTGGGTAATACGATACCCCTTGGTAAGACTGGTTGTCAGACTTTCGGGCTTCTGACGACCCGTAACGACTGTCAAAGATCCATGAATGACAGCCGGGAGCAACGGCTTAACGTGCTTTCCGAGGCACGGAGGAGTCTCGATATGTAAAGATGGTCACCTATCCACGGACCAACCCCGGCAAGCGTAGCTTAACCTGGTGGATCGACCCGTGCGGCTGTTATTACTTAGCCACGAGCTCCTCAAACACACGTAAATAACAAATTGGGGAAAAATATGCGTCACATCCACGCAAAACGGCCATCGCTTAGCATAATGCTGCGACCCCATGCGAGACAGAGCCTCAGCTAGGCATACATCATTATTATTTCTTACCTATTTCAAAAAGATTAGCTTGTTGGGATGCCCTTTGCAATTGTTGAATCAAAGTAATGGATGACACGTCAAAATAATTTATCTGCGGCTGACACTGGCCACATTTTTTCAAGTCATTTGTTTTTAGAATAAAAACATTTGTCGTTGTGAAACAGAAAATAGTCAAATTGTATTTGTTTCGTAAAAAAAGCTTTGATTTTTTATGCTGAGATAAAAAATGTGTGCATATTTTATAATGCCAGTATTCGTTCAAAGTAAACATTAGTTTTATACACATTCAAAGGGTTCTTTTAAAACTCTATTTTATTTAAAAAGTACTAGGCTTGCATAAATTTAAGATGGAATAATTTACCTTTTAAATGGTGAAATAATGTTATATTAAATTATTAAGTATAGATTAGCCACTTTATCTGGAACTCACACGAAAAAAAACATTATTTCGTTTTCAAACAAGGTTTTCCACAAAATTCCATGAGAAAATTATCATACAAATACATTCATTACAAAATTATGAAAATGTTGATTCAAAATAAGTCTTACAGAAGAGTTTTAAAGCGTCTATTAATATTTATACTGTGTTTTTTAAATAACCATTATTCATCAAACGGTCTTTTTATTAATCAATATCATCAACATCTGCCTTATCTGCCTAGCCATTTCCCAACTGTGTTGGGGTCGGCTTCCAGTCTAACCGGATGCAGCTGAATACTAGTATTTTACACGGAGCGACTGCTTATCTGACCTCCACAACCCAGTAACTGATACGATACCACTTGGTTTTCATCATCATTTTGAGAATTTATTCCGAAAGGTTTATACTAGTAGAACAGCTTGTAAAAATTTCGAGACGGTAAAAAAAATCACCCAATATGTATAAAAAAATTGAATTAAAATTAGACTTACATAATTTGAAAAAACTCCATGTTTAGTCAAGTCTTAAAAATCGTGAGAAATAGGGGTGGGTCGCTAGTCTATCTAAATTAATTTTATAAAGACAAAATATTTGATTTTTTGTATGTTTTTTTTGTAATGAATAAACTCAAAAACTAAAGGACCGATTTAAAAAATTATTTCACCAATAGTGGTTATATATTATCATTGAGTAACATAGGCTATAATTTATAAAGATATCACGCGGACGAAGCCGCTGACGGAAACTAGTTCATGATAAACAAATCATTTGATAACAAATCCTGAAATATTTTTAACTCTCTTACACGGTGCATATGTAGGTGGTAGAATACCACTATCACTACAGATACAGTCCGGCCGTTGAGGGAATGCGTTCCTGATACCTGTCAGTTGGACAATTTCTAGCAGGGTTGGCATGATTAAATCACTTTGATTTAAATCAAGTGATTTTTTCAATAAAAAACATTGATTCAATCAAATTGTATTATTTCTTTCTTATTTGTAACACAAATTAAAATTTCCTAAATTTTAGATAACGGATAGATACATAAAAATGTATGTTAAAAATCACTTTGTGTTGGAATTTTAATATTTAAACAAAAACACCAACTTTCAACATCCAACTTTTTTAAAATGTTTCTGATTTTAGAATGTACAAATCCAAAGATGGAAAAGGTTCTTTCCACTTATGCTGACGATGCGATGGCCCCAAATAACTGTCTCAAAACAAAAGCATGTTTCGTCTGACGCACAACTTTAAGTGGGTTTTAAAGGCTCAAGCAACAAAATCCAAAAAATCACGATTTTCTGTAAAAAATTACGATTTTCTGTAAAAAATCAACGATTATCAGTGATTTTGCCAAACCTAATTTCTAGTACTAATAAGGATCAAATTCGCAAAACACATTCGTTAGTTTGAATCTGACAGGTGTCAAGAACGCAGTCTTTCAACGGCCAGACTGTAGATAGAATAATATATAGTTGTAGAAACTATTTTCAACTAACAGATAAATCAATGATACCAAAATCGGACTATCAATAAAGTGATCCCATATTCAAATGTGCCTTTAACCAGCGATTACATTGGACATACATCAAAGTAACCCTCACGTCCAATTTACGGACCGTATCTCCGGAATTTTTAAGCAATCCCCTCCGGAGGTTTTTTACGCATCACTAAATTAGGTACTTGTTTGATAACCAGTCCCTACGGCAATTAATTTTGTTAAGGCTATGTGCCGAACTTAGGTATTGCCGAAATATCGTACAATATATACCTGTCGGACTGAATAATCGTACATCACCTGCTTATAAAAGGTTTTGGCTCTTTTTCAATGAAGATTTATTGGTTTAGAATTAATCAGAGAATAAAAAACTTTCTTTGATGGTTTTCAAGACATTTTCACGACTTTTCTCAATCTTACTTTTATAAGGGCCATATTTTTCTTCGTGTGTATCTAAGTATCTCCTTTGGTAGGTAATTCAGAGATGTGAGAAGTATAGACCGCAGCATTCCTTTTGCTCCTATAGTATATAGTTTATTGAAATAATTGATTTACATAAATATTTACAAAATAGGGCCTTATACTAAGAGGTTAAAGTATGAAATTGGATTCTACCTGAATTAGGAATAAACCTGTATTTCAGGGTTATTGGTTATATGTCAGCAATCCGTTAAAGGGATGTAGAAGAGGTCATTTGCAACCAAATGACCCCTGATGACCCCTATGCCAATGTCAACCATTTTCGAGTACAGTATTTCTATTGTCTTAATGCCCCTCGGGAATCATCGCATTTCCAAATACAAACGAATGAACGAATTTATCGTGTAAATATATCTTATCGTATTAGACTATTGGTAGCACTAAATTTTGCAGTCATGTGATTGGTAGTACTGTACTGTCAGTCGCCATTTTGGACTCTATTGGTATTGAAACTAAGACTACAAAATTCACTGCCACCAAATGCGTTATGGGTCAAATTATTATGAACGCGCTGTACTGTAGTCATAATTGACCATTTTCAGATTGAAAAGAGAATACGATGTGTCCGTCCACATGGCCTGGCAAAAAGCTTCTTTTTTTTTAACCAACTTCTGAAACATTGTGGATATAACCAAAGTACCGAAAACAGACGAAGCTCTCATTACGAACATACCCAATTTATATGACCGAGAGCTAATGAATGTGGATGCTCACAAATTTAAGTGAAAGGGATAAAAATGATCTACCAAACCAAATGTATAAATTATGTAAATATATGTAAATGTAGATAATAAGGATACAGAAAATAGTCGAGTACCATTTTCTGTAATTTAAATGGTATGATAGATGGGTTGGTTAATAAAAAAATATTTTTAAATTATAATTTAGAAAAATATACGACTACCATTTTATTAAAAACTAGCGACCCGCCCCGGCTTCGCACGGGTATAAACCGGGTTATTATACATATAAACCTTCCTCTTCAATCACTCCATCTATTAAAAAAACCGCATCAAAATCCGTTGCGTAGTTTTAAAGATTTAACCATACATAGGGACAGAAAAAGCGACTTTGTTTTATACTATGTAGTGATGAAACAGGAAGTATCAATAAAGTACTTCTTTTGTTCATTAATTTTCATATTCATTATTTTCCTCTTTTCACAGAGTACCAGGCGCACAGAAAACGATGGTGGTAAACGTAATACTCTTTTTTATGTTGAGTCACAAATAACGGGCCCTCAAAGTGGAGCGGTATTAAGGCACATACTCAATTTAGGAGCGACACGACGACAAAATGAATGCCGGGACCAAATTAAACCTCTCTTTCCGGGACGAAAAAAATCTATATTATTATCTACCCCAATTCGCACGAGGCTTTATTCTTACGGGAATATGTCATTAAGAGTATGTGGTTCTCTATTGCTAAATAGATTGCCCATCATTTATGGGCATGGCTGCCAGAATCTGAAGGATATTGCTTCCAATGAGATATTGCTATCAATGGCATTCGCATGACTTGACATTAATGAGCATGGGACTTAATCCTCACACACATCAGCAAATAGGACTTTTTGCAAGTAGGATAACTCACAAGTAACAACAAGTGGTACCCTCCTACCTTCGTGGCTAGTGGACATTAGTTTATAACTATAGGACCAGGGCGACCGAGCTCTGCTCGGGTGAAAACAGAGAAAACAAATTTTGCCAGATATGAGACCTAGCCAGATCTATTTTTCGCCCCCGCAAACCCCTATATTGCTGCTTTCATCGAAATCGATGGAGCCGTTTTCGAGAACGTGATTACAAATTTATATACAACATATAAAAAAACCCTGTCCGATCCGTGAGAATGTTGATAGGTATCGTACTCAGAGTCTATTTATGTGAAAATTTTCAGGAAAATCGAAAAAAAAAAGACCTTTTTTTTCAATGGGGAATTTTACCGGGTTATTACATGGGGCGCGGGCGGCTGTCGTTTAGCGGTTAGTCTTAACTTATGACCCCTGTTGAAAAGTTGTTCATGTTTACTGAATTTGGGGTAATTTTGGTACTAAAAATATGATTTTTTTAAAGCAATAACTTTTTATTTTCAATTATATTTCGTTTTTTATTACTTTTAGGTAAAGTTATTGCAGTACATATTAGCCCCTTTCAGATTGGACAGAGTTTTTTTTAACTTTTTCTTTCTATTTCATTAAAAAAAGGACAGAAGATAAATTTTAGTTTAGTCCTGTCAAATTAATCAGCGCTTGACGTAATTTTAGTAGGCAAGTTTTTAATCACGTCTAAACTTGTATGGAGTAGTGACAGGCGCTGATTAATTTGACAAGACTAAACTAAAATTTATCTTCTGTTCTTTTCTTAATGAAATAGAAAGAAAAAGATGCACTGAACTTAAATTTAGTTTAGTTTGTGAACAAGGGAATCGGCACCATTGTCGTATTTCGAGTTTCAGCGTATTGTTTCCCCTTGTTTAAAAGCATACAAGTTTGGCAGTCAGCTTCTAAATACACATCGTGCATGTTATGTGACTTAACAAGACTTGAATGTTGCCAGTAACATCCCATACACTGTCTACAAAATTTATAGCACCAGTAACGGGTAACGATCTAAAAGTCGTGTCCCAATTAAGCTGACATCAAGTGTACTGTAAATAATTTATTGCTATTATTTTTGGCGTATAAGTAAATTAGGAAAATAAGGTTTAATAATTGTTTTGTTGTTGTACGTGAAAGTTGTTTTTTTTTTTATTAATTAGCTGAAATATTTTACTCATGAAGTTTGTTAGAATTAGATAATTATGTACTTTTGTTGTATTTTTCATCCTTGTCTAAGCGTTGAAAACTTATTTCTAAAACCGCAAAAAAAACATAATATTATTGACACAATTAACAACGACATAACATAACATCACGCCTGTAATCCCCGAAGGGTTAGGCAGAGGTGTACCTATAGTACACCCACATTTCACCAGTTATGTTTAGGTCCCATGTAATAGAGGGCGAGCCTATTGCCATCAACCGGGCACAAATCCAGACTCCGGGCTGCTACTGAGAAATTCCAGATGAAAAAACCCAATAACACTTTGCCCGACCCGGGAATCGAACCCAGGACCTCATGTTCAGCAGTAGCGCTTGCGACCACTAGACCAAGGAGGCAGTCACACAATTAGTATACTTAATAGGACTGGTCACGTCAAACATATTATATACACACAGCCATTTGAGCAGTTTTCCTGTTGACAGCGACGCGGACGAATATTTTGATGCCCCATGATTGTTTTCCCTCCTTTTTCATATGCACATGTACACATTATTATTGTAAGAATTCTCTTAAAGGCTACAATTTAATTTCCGCAACCATCTGGCTGAACACTGTCTCTTAAGATACAGGCCTCCTAGTTTGAGAGACAGGGTTTATATTTTGTCATATAGATTTTTGTAGCCTTTTAACTTTTGTACAAACAATTATGTATAATTTTTAGTATATCTACTACTGAGCTCAACCTGTGTCTGTGTATTTCTATCTGAAATTTCTCAGTAGCAGCTCGGAGTCTGGATTTGTGCCCGGTTGATGGCAACGGGCTCGCCGCCTATTACATGGGACTTAAACATAACTGGCGAAATGTGGGTGTACTACTGATGCATCTCTGCCTAAACCATCGGGGAAACAAGGCGTAATGTGTTATATATAAATATATATACCTACTTTGGATAATATATTTTGATATATTATTTGAGTTATGTGCCTGATTCAAAGATAAACAAATAAATAAACATTATTATAATTTTTTACGTCTTTTACATATCTCGGGACCTTTGGAAGGCGTACGAGGGGCCGAAGCCAACTCACAGAGGCCCCTTACACGTTTTTTAAAATAAAATGAGGCACCAACCGACGATTATCCCTGTATGCACTAGACAAGTGCACCCAAGGACAACCCCCGGTTGGTGTAGGACTATTGCAGAACATGGAAACAAAACATATTGGGCTATGGATTTGGGTGGCTATAATGGATTGGTTAACTTGAACTATGGAAAGACTATGGCCCCTACCTGACCAATATATTATAAAACATACACAGGAAAATGGCAGGGAGTGACTTGCACACTCAATAATGGGCCCCCGAAAATGGTCGCTAGCACAAATTGTCGAAGCGACAAGGGGGCAACATGTCCTGAGGTGTTTATGAGGAGTGGAGAGGTATTCCACGGCTATCAGGACAATCCCGGAAGTACGGTCAAGATCCCTACCAGCATATTACTGGAATACTTCCTCCGAGCACATTTGCTCGGAGGAAGGAAGAGTATTATTTATTATTATTTCATTTTTAAACATACTTTTTACATTTTTAAATATTCTAATAAAAAATAATTTTAAAAAAATATAAAAATAGTAAGTAGCCCACCGTTGTCGGGACCAGGGTCCAAGCCACCGGTGGTCAGGGCTCCTGAGAGAGGAAACTCCTAACAATACGCGCCGTGTCCAAGAGTACCGCTTTCTGGATCAAGCCCTTGATCCAGCTGCCTAACGAGAGCCTCCTCAGGTGTTAGTCGAGGCTCTTAGCTATTATGCCATTGGCCGTAACGACTATCGGCACAATGATTGCTGTGTCCACATCCCACAAGTCGACAACCTCGTGAGCCAGGTCAAGATACTTAATCTGTTTATCTTTTTCAGCTTTCACGAGGTTCTCGTCATGCGGGACCGCTATATCAATTATTATTATTTATTATATTAAAACTGTTAGCAATAATTATGTAAATATTAATCTTGTTAGAAAATAATAATTACAGAGATATTAATTAAAACCACACGCTCTCAATAAAAATGTAAACAACCTAGCAATTATGTTTCAAAGGAAATAATCAATGGTAATAATAAAACAGAGTGTCTGTTTAATTATTACCTTTCCTATCAGATTCCGTACCGAAACATTATGATTAGCTGTGTTAATAAAAGTTATCAAGTATCTAATACTGAAGTGCTAGGAGAGTATGAATAAGACAAGCTCTGCAACACACGGTGTAGGACAAAACTGTAGCTATATTTTTAACTAGCTTCTGCCCGCGACTTCGTGGAAGTCGTAAAACACCATAATATCTATACTAATTATAATAAAGCTTCTGATGCGCCTAATGGAACCTCATTGATATAGCCATGCACAGTTCGGCTCTTCTCGGTAATGCTCGGTTCTCGTCGGCCCGACCCACCACGTTGCGTTACATCGCCCGCCCTTGCTCATTTTGCTCGGCTTGTAAGGCTCGCCTGCCTATAGACCTTCCTCAAGAATTGGGCTATTAAAAGCAAATCTGAGTGGTAGTTCCAGATATTACCGCGTTTAAACAAAAAAACAAACTCTTCAGGTTTATTATAATAGTTATATTTATATTCTGGGAATCTTAAATTCCTACGGTGTATCCATTATCCTCCGTTTTTCACAGCTCTCTATTTTGTGCATGCTGTTATTTTATGGGCCAGAACTAACAGCGATAGGTGTAACGTAAGATAATTAGGTGATAGGCTACAAATATAAATCTACACAACAAAAATGACGAACTCTAATGGTCTATCATAGAAAAAAAACTTTCAAATCTTGCATGCAAGTTTTATTATTGCATACATGTGAGTATTTACAGTCTGTTAGTCGAAAGAATGGGTACTAATAAAGATCAAATTCGCAAAACACATTCGTAAATATGAAACTGACAGGTGTCAACAGCGCATTCTCTCGACCTCGGCTGTAGAATATGAGTATAACTATCAAACATATTATTTCTGCCGATTTTAGCCATCTATTTCCCATTCATACTCTAACTACAAGTATGAAAGCTTGGATATCTCGATGATTGGCAAAGTTAGATGCCTTGTAAATAGAAAAACTTTAATTAAGCTGAAGTCTTAAGACAAGAATTATATCCAGACACTAGAAATAAATAATTAATGAACTCGGAATATTTTACTTTATTGATATAGCTTTGATTTGATATGTTTACAATGAAAGTACAACGCTTAATTTTGCGGGCAGGCTAGTTTTACTATAATGTCATATTCAAGTTAAAAAAGGAAAAAGGTCACAACTAACATTTTTTCCGAAATTTAGTTATATACATATTCGGAATCAGAAAAAAAAGGCCCATCTGCCAATATTTTTTGTACAATTTTAGGAATAAGATAAACAAAAATACCGTAAGCTCAACAGGCACAATTGAGCCACGTTTTAAAGACCAATAAAAATTTTAAACTCGATTTTCTCCATATTTATAAAATGTTAGATGTGCCCTTTTTCATTATGACGGCAGAATACACCGTGACATTTTATTAGTCGTCTTACAAAAGCAGTCCACTTCATGTATATGTCACCGTATAATTATAAACTTCGTTAGTTTATAATCCATAGGTATTATTTCCGTTAAATTACAAACTGTCGAAAAATTGTGTTTTCTGAAAATTGTGAATTATGTGCATTTACAATTTAACGCATTATTTTTAGATAGTTTATAATGTATCCATGAAAAACTGACAAATTGTGAACTGGTAACCAACTTGTTTCCAACGTAATGCACCTTGCGCTAATATTAAATAGCCTGCGTGCCTGTGAGCAACTTGGAAGTAGCGCTCGCCAGCCGCTGCCGCGGCACTGCTCGCTTTGCTCGCTCGGCTCGCGCGCGGTTGGTCCCATTTCTTACCTAACCTAACCCATTTCACCCAGTTCACAATTTTTCGACAGATTATGATCTAACGGAAATAATACAGTTAGATTATAAACTAACGGTGCTCACAATCTTACGGTGACATATCCAATGACTTCTTTACACTCATTTTTTTAAATTATATACATTTATACAATCATCTTCCAAAGGGCCACTCAATGTACTCGACATAAAATACCTCTAGGAGCAATTAAAAAATTGTTGTAATATATCAATTTTTTAAGCTATTGCCTAGCTTTTATCGTGGGCTTTGAGCGCGGCGACCGAATCAAGAAATTTCGTAACGTAACGAAAATAAAAACCTAACACCCCCCACTCCGCCTACCATGTAATGACTGTTCAACATATTCGCCACGGTCAATAAGAAACCGATCGGTCTCGAGGCACAATGGTGGATCCACATTTCTTGTCCTCGGGTTCGATCCCGGCCACAGGGATTTGTATTTGTTCAAAAATATTTTATTGCAACATGCAATAAAATATTTTTGAAAAAATACAAATCCAAAGTTTACTTTATTTTGTTTTTCATTGTTATGTTTAATTTTCCGTTAAAGATTTTGTTAGTTTTTCGTTTCCGATGAAGATTTGTAGTTGTTAAGGTGTTAGTTTGTATTTAGATTTTAAAATTAAATTGTTTATGCCACCTATGTTCTTCTTTCATTAGGTAGTTAGTTTACTTGGAACCCCGGTCATCACGTTGTCGTGGGAACGTAATTTTTGTTTTATGTCATCACGTCATCATCCCAAGTGTAGCGTTGACAAATAGGAAGTATGGAGGTTACAAATGCTATGCAATAGCTTTACCGCGGCAGTCCCCGAGTGCCACACGTTTTTTTTTTTTTAAATCAATGTTTAATAGTCATTGGATACATGAAGTGGGCTGCTTTTGTAAAACGATTAAAATATCATGGTGATGTAAAAACTTTATTTTAATAATAAATAACACTAGTTATTGCTCGTAAAACATAAAAGCTTGAGTGGAATTAAAATGGTTGAGAGAGGCAAAATTAATTCCACTACTTACCAATTCAAGAGGCCATATTTATGATGGTCAACTAGCTGTGCCCCGCGGTTTCACTCGCCTCACTCGGCTCCTCAGGACCGTAGCGTGATTTTAAATAGTCTATAACTTCCCTCAAGAATTAGGCTCTTCTGCCTAGCCTTTTCCCAACAATGTTGGGGTCGGCTCCCAGTCTAACCGGATGCAGCTGAATACCAGTATTTTACATAGAGCGACTGCCTATCTGACCTCCACAACCCAATCACTGGGTAATACGATACCTCTTGTTAAGACTGGTTGTCACTTTCGGGCTTCTGACGACCCGTAACGACTGTCAAAGATCTATGAATGACAGCCGGGACCAACGGTTTAACGTGCTTTCCGAGGCACGGAGGAGTCTCGGTATGTAAAGATGGTTACCCATCTACGGGCCAACCCCGGCAAGCGTAGCTTAACCTGATGGTTCGAACCGTGCGTCTATTATTACTTAGCCACGAGCTCGAGCTCTTCAAGAATTGAGCTCTAAAATGCAAAAATAATTCTTGAAATCCGACTGGTAATTCAAGAGATTTGCGCGTTGAAACAAACAAACGAACTCTTTAGATTTATTATATTAATAAAGATAAAATAATAACACTCGTTATTGCTTGTAAAATACAAACGTTCGAGTGGAATTCAAAATGGTTTAAAGAGGCAAAATTAATTCCACTACTTACAATTCAAGAGGTTAAATTTTATTATATTCAATTACCAGACCATTTCTGATCCCGACTCCGTAATATTTTAGGTGTATATGATATGTAAAATAAACACTTTATGCTAATAGCGTATAAGCAAGTTTGATGTAATAGAAACATTAGGTAGAATATTGTTATAACTAGCTTGGAAAATAAACCACAGACGGTTTAACAGATGAAAAGCTTAAAGCCCTTATAGTGCGGTCAAAATAGACATTCACCCTTCACATCAGTAACGTCATCAGTCATCACAGACATCACCGTCATGTCACCGATCCGTCACGTCAAAAAATATGGTTTAAGTCAAGTGCACATTAAAACAGCGGCGGATTGCAGCGCAATGCATTTCAATACACAATAGTGCGGTGCGGTACGCCTGTAGTGTGCAATGGTTCATACAAAGTGTACGACAGTAATGTAGGAATATTTTTGCTTTGCGGTGCGGCCCGCCCAAATGTTAGCCTTTAAAGTTGAACTAGTCGCGGGTTCGAACTCACTGGTGGGCTTGGTCCAAAAGCACGCTGTCTCACCTGGCATCGTGTCTCACAGAAATAGTGTCAGTGATGAGCAGTTAGATGCTAGTCTACATGCACAACATCTAGTTCGCACGCACACAAACACCGTTCCGAACTATTTTAGTAAAACGAGCGCGTAAAAAATTACGAAACGTCCTTTGGAAAATCGAGTTTTTTGAAAAAAGCCACTGCTTAAATCAATTACAAATAACGTTTATTG
This sequence comes from Agrochola lychnidis, assembly GCA_963680765.1. Taxonomy (NCBI): domain Eukaryota; kingdom Metazoa; phylum Arthropoda; class Insecta; order Lepidoptera; family Noctuidae; genus Agrochola; species Agrochola lychnidis. The sequence goes on along the minus strand of OY796868.1, from coordinate 4,852,700 downwards.
TACTCTTCGATAATTAAGCTATGTCGGTGATGACTTTGTTTTGGCGATTTTACACTTCTTTTATTACTTATTTACACCCAAAGTTGCGTAAAAATTAGCAAGAAAATCGAATCTTTGTGGACTCATAACTTTTTAATGGCTTTTTATTTTACTATTCTGTTTCCATACAGACAAAATTTAAAATGAGACAAAACGATATCATGCATATCAGGCATCGCGTAGTCGTTTGCTATATGTTATGCAGTTTTACTTCCTCATGCCTATCAAAACAGAACGTAGCCATGCTACTTGGAGGCTGAAGTTGGTATTATATGATGCTATAGTTTCGAATCCGCTGTTCTGCGCCTTATTAATGCGCGGGACGGCGTGAGCGTTGACGAATGAAAGGTCTGCACTGCCCCCCGTCTCGCCACGCACATACCTAAGACGTGGAACAACGCTCTCGGTCAAATTATAGTAACCTAGAAAATTAATTTTACAAATAACTCTACTAGGTTTTGTAAGCTAAGTTATGAACACATTAAAAAGAATTTGTTGCTTTGCAGTTTGAATCACTGTTTTAGCTCTCAAAACTCAAAACCTTTATTTCAATTAAACCAATGCGGTAGTTGCCTAGATAAAAATAAGAAATTCATTTTAGTAGTCTTTCAGATAATCAAAAAATATTAGACACGTATTTTTTGCATATTAATCAAAAATAACTTACAAAACATGCATGAAAGTTGGAGAGTGGGGGCTCACTACGTCACAACTCAGTATTAAATCTAGCAAGGCGTGACGTCATGTCAGATTTTAACTCAATGTATCGCCGTAATCTTTTAATTAAGTCAAAAAAGAAAAAAAACCTGTTCAATATTTCTTTTTATAATCTAAAAGACGGACAAAGCAAAATGTTTGGACACAGGTCTATTACAGGCACTTTTGAATTGTCAAGGGGTCAGTCAGTCAGAAAAATGAAGCTAGTTGCCCATTAAAAAAAGCAAGAAATTCCGCGAACACTCTTTTAAACCAAAATGTCACAAAATTCAATTATCTTTCAAAAACTGGTCTTGGTCTCAATTTAGTGGTAAATAACCATGGATCCAAATAATTACAGTAGTAAGTCATTTAAGGCGACGATAACCGACTTTTAATGATTTTATACTGAAGATCACGTCTAAACGAGTAGTGTTAATGATTTGGAAAAAATATATGTTAAATTAGAGCATGCTTTTAATAACTTAATATAGGAATACTTTAGGTTATGTTTATATTACATTGTGAAATTAATTTGTAAAGTTATGTCAAACGCGGATAAAATACTGAGAATCACGCAAAATCTTTCAAGCGTATTTTTCCGAAACCTTATTCATTTTAAAGATGATCTTTTAGTATACGTGTTTTATTAAAATACCTTTTGTTTTATGTATAATGTTAATGTTAATTAATAATGCGTCTAATTTGGGACAGCGCTCCTTGATGGGCGAGTCTTATTACTGGCTGGACGTACGACGCATTGCGTGAGCTCAATACAGAACCCGCAAACTAACCACTCAAGGTCATTGGCATATATCTGCGTCTTAAGCTACTTAAGTAAACTTATACTACCAGTCAGAGTTCAAGGGATAAACCGTAAACCTCAATAGAGGCAAGCCTGTGTAAACACGTAGAGAGGAGCAAAACGGCTTAAGAACCATTTGGAACGAAATACAATGGAATTTTCACACACTGTTTAGACACATAACATCACGACTGTACGCCTCAGAGAGTTAGGCAAAGGAGTTTACCCACATTTCGCTACTTATGTTTAAGTTCCATTATTGCATAAATTGTTAATGTTCAAAAAACAGGTGAAAACACTAACTCCTGCAACACTCCTCCTGAGGAGTCAGGGCTTCAAATTAAAATGTATTTTAGTGGTATGAGGAACAGGGTGTAAAGTTCACTCATTCACCATAGAAAAGGGAGGATCCTCCGACCAGACAGGTGTTATCTGGCGGGCAACTGCCCATCGGTTTGAAGTTGAAATCTTGTATCCATGTCGATCGCTCGGTAAACTCTTATTGCGCGATGCAGGATTTGTGTGACGTCATAGCTATGATGCGTAGTTCGTATGTGGCGGTGTAACCGCTACAGTATCAACTTTTTTATGTCAAAAAAACATTTTTATCATTATATCTTTGATATTTCTCGGGAACCTAGGGTCCCGGACCTTTGGAAGGCGTACGAGGGGCAAAGCCAAAACCAACTCGCAGAGGCTCCTTAGTCAATTTTAAATGGAATGTGGCACCAACCGCGATTATCCCTGTATGCACTATGCAAGTGCACCCAAGGACAACCCCCGGTTGGTGCAGGACTATTCCAGAACATGAAATAAAACATATTGGGCTATGGTTTTGGGTAACTATAGTGGATTAGTTATCCAGAACTATGAAAGGCCTATGTTTTATTAGGTACAGAGATAAATGGCAGGGGGTGACTTGCACACTCAGTAATGGGCCCCCGAAAACTGTCGCCAGCACATAGTGTTATTATTATTATTATAGTCAGATGCAGGTAATAGGGTGAGCTTTTAAGCCTTTAGCATAACCATGGCATAATCAGTCTTTATTTTTCCCACTGCTGGGAAACCTTTGAGAGGGAGTGGACTAGGCCACGTGGGCCCAGTGTGTCTTGGTAAATGTCACATATCTTCGAATTTTCGGTTCTAGGATATGCCGGTTTCCTCACGATGTTTTTCCTTCACCGTTTTGAGAGCAGTGGTAATTAAATTATTTTTAAATAAAGTGCCTGCCTGGGTTCGAACCCACGAGCTACAACTCGTACGTCGGGGCCGTTACCACTGGGCCACCACTGCTATACTTGGAAGTCGAATCCAGGATCACATGCTCAGTAATCGCGCTTACGACCACTAGACCAAAGAATCTGCCAAACTTGGTTTAAATAACATCACGCCTGTATTTCTCGAAGGGTTAGGCAGAGGTGTACCTATAGTACACCCTCATTTCGCCAGTTATGTTTAAGTCCCATGTAATAGGAGGCGAGCCTATTACCATCAACTGGGTACAAATCCAGACTCTGGGCTGCTATTGAGAAATTCTAGATGGAAAAACCCAATATCACTTTGCCTGGCCTGGGTTTGTTATTAATAGCTTGAAAAATAAACCACAAACGGTTTAACAAATAAAAAGCTTAAGTCTAAGCGTATGCTGAGACGCAGGTGACGCAGCACAGCACAGTTTTTTGCAGGGTAGGGCAGGCGAGGCAGACATAGGCCGCGAGCATATGCTGCGACGCAGCTACACAGACACTTTTGCGTCCTAGCTAGTGCAAACAATAGACGTGTGATAAAAACACGTGACGACCTGCATGCGCGCAGAAATCTGTGCCTGCACTACAACAAGACGCAGAGCAGGACAGACACATGTCTGCGTCGCACGTGCCTGTGCCGCAGCGTACGCAGCTCTCAGTACGTTCAAGCATAGCAAAATCTGCTCTGCCCAGCGCTGCGTGGACCAGCGTTGTTATTGATACGGCAATTGCCGTTTTATACGGCAATCCACGATTTTTTTTTTCGGAAAATACGGCATACGGCAGGCTTCTCATTGCCGTATCACAAAATATGGCGATTGACTAAAGGTTTAACGAAACATTTTTTCACTAGCTTAGTGAATGAAACGAAAATGAAACTCAAATATCTCTCACTTCAAAAGGCTATGCGCCACAATATTAGAATTTTTTTCGTCAATGTTGCCACTAACTCAGAAACGACGAAACAAATTGTCAAAACTGAAAATGACCTTAAAAAAATCGATGACAACTGATTCAAAATCAAGGCAAAAATCAAGGATACTATACCAAATCTAAGGTCATCATCATCATCATCAGCCTATAATGTTCCCACTGCTGGGACACAGGCCTCCTCTCTGTGAGAGGGAGTGGACCGTAATCCACCACGCGGGCCCAGTGCGGGTTGGTAGATGTCAGATGTCTTTGAATTTTTGGTTCTAGGACATGCCGGTTTCCTCACGATGTTTTCCTTCACCGTTTTGAGAGCAGTGGTGATGAAATAATTTACACAAAGTAAAGCGCCTGTCTGGGTTCGAACCTACGACCTACAACTCGTAAGTCGCGGCCGTTACCACTGGGCTGCCACTGCTCTCTCAAATCTAAGGTGTCGCGCGACATCTGCGAGAAGCAAGAATAAGTACACTCTATACTCCGTTTGAAATAAGATTAGACATTTAACTAAACCTTTTTTAAAGTCCGTTCAACCGATTTTGACTTCTATTGCATTGGTGGCATAAAAATGGCAGCTGCAGTAAACAGTTGGTTTGTAACCACTTTTTTTGCTTTTAATGCCATCCTTATGCCTACGGTATAGAAGTCAAAATCGGTTGAACGGACTGTAAAAAAGGTTTGTTTAAATGTCTAATCTTATTTCAAACGGACTATAGATAAACATGAATCTAAAGTAATAGAAACGATAAAAACTTTTATTTTTATGGAGAAGAAACAAATGAGAAACAGACATTTTTTTTAAATAAATACGGCAATTTAGTATTTTTCCCTTAAAATACGGCAAATCAGACTGTGACATACGGCAGCTCAGATTTTTACGATAACAACACTAGCATGGACTTGCGTCAACTGCGTCTCGGCATACGCTTAGGCTAAAGGTTCATGCACACACATCAGTGACGTCATTTGCGAATCGCACCCAGGACCTCATGCTCAGCAGTAGGTAGCGCTGCGACCTCTAGACCAACGAAGGTTTAGAGATTAAAAACTAAAAGTCGCTCATAACGAGCAACCAACTCACATTTGATAAAGCTTTTTGTAAAACCCTATGCCAAATGTCGAACAAGTTAAACGTTGAAAACATTATCGGGGACGGAATTAATTATTTAAACTGAACTTAGTTTGAAGGCTGAAGGTAATTAACAATTCATTTCAGCATTGATTTTTTAAACGTTGACTAACACTTTGTAATTTAACGTGTGATTTCGTTTCGATTTTGAATGCCGAATGTTCCCGAATTTATAGTACTAATCTTGTTTTTAGGGTTCCGTACCTCAATAGGAAAAACAGAATCCTTATTCCTATAAGGATTCTATTTTTCCTTTTGAGGTCCTCCACTCGTATGTCTATCTAGCTGGCTGGCTGGGTGTCTGTCTGTCTGTCCGTCTGTCACAGCCAATTTTCTCCGAAGCTACTGGACCAATTAAGTTAAAATTTGATACACATAAGAATTTCTGTGAAGTTAACACGACGTACGTGTAACGTAAATAAATGAATTTTGAATATAGGAGTCAATTTTCGGGGGCAAACTACTGAGCCTAAAACTTAGAAAAAAATACAGAGAATGGTTCTTTGCTCACAGATTACAGAAAAACCTATAAGAAGTCTATGGTCTTAAAATAACATGGTAAATCTTTCAATATTTTGTGCAAAGTTACATTAGAAGTTATAATGTTTGGGAAACCATGTTTTTCAACTACAATATTAAGTTTATTCTTGGGATAAATTCATCTCAACTACGGGACCCTTCATTGTGCGTGGTCCGACACGTGTTTGGCTGGTTTTTTTTAATATATTGAAACTGAAAAAATTGTAAAAAAAATATGCCGTTTTCAACCATTATATAAATGTTTCTTGTATGTGTATGTCGTGTTTGTAGCCACGCCAAATTCTCTCAATTCCCACGCACATCTCGCTCCCTGAAAATTGTATAAATATACAAATTACCATCCAAATGGTTTTGACGTATTGCAGATTCCAATCTCCTTTCTCATCTCCTAAACATGTAGCTACGTCACAAAACATCTATTTTGTGACGAAACGCGTCACACGTTATGTTCTAAATTTAAACTTGATTCTGTTACTGGCTGGTTTCAGATGCCCTTTTACTTTACTTCGTTATTCGAATTAATCGAAAAACGAAATTTTATTTGTGTTATTCAAAAAACTTTTTTACAAAAAAAAAGACAACCGACTGCTTAAAAAAACAAAGTGAAAAATAACTTACATTTCGGAAATCGGTGTCTTTGGTTTTGTATATACGTTATTTGCCACCGACTTCCGAAATGTAAGTAATTTTTCACTTTGTAGTGATTTTTTAGAAATTGGTTGTTTTTTTTTTTTTGTAAAAAAAATAATATTTCTCGCTTTTTTGTCGGTCAGTTGTTTGTAATTTATCTAAGTTAAATAGCTTAATGTCAACTGCTCTTCACCTTTTACAAAATATTCCTTATCCCGATGCAGAGACGTTAATCATTGAGGAGTTCTCGTGGTACTTCACCATCAGCTCCACTTCTCCATATGCATTGTTTTCATCACCAGTTTCACTTCACTAAATGGTGCTTTCGGAGAGCAACTGAATGTGTTACTATAAAAAAAAATACAAACGCACTAGTCGCCACTACGATTTTCGAGGGTTCCCCTTGATTTCTCTGAGATGCCATTATCAGATCCTGGTTTCCTTATCATGGTACCACCCTTGGAATAACTCTTTTCCAACAAAAAAGAATCATCAAAATCGGTTCATAAACGACGAAGTTATCCGCGAACACATAAAAAAATACATTATATACGGTCGAATTGAGAACCTCCTCCTGTTTTTAAGTCGGTTAAAAATAATATAATTTTTCGTCCTTATCGGCAACTGCTAAAGTGGATATCATCATCGTCATTCTCCCGACGTTTTCCCAATTTATTTGCTGTCGGCACAATGTGTCTTTTTCTTCCATACTTTTCTATTACTCGTCATCTTGATACTCAACGCCTTTTTAGCAATAAATCATCTTTCACACAGTCCATCCATCGTTTCTTCACCTACTCTTATAGACATCCACATTCATATTCAAAACTTTCCTCACGACATTTTCCACATTCCTCCGCATCGCATACCATGACAACAGCTTAACTGAATACCTACATTTATTAGCAAAACCATCACTGACTATTGTAGACATACACACACACTGCTTTACGCAAACTGACTTTACCATTCACCGCTCTATGCATATACAAGCGATCCATTACAGTAGTTAATAATCTATCAATGAACACTGAAGTGTGGTCAACATCGTCCATTGTGGACAGACGCCTTAAATCTCTTTGTGCAAAAGCTCAACATACTATTATGCAAAGATCGTTGTACTAGGACTTCATAAATCGATGGTTCTTTAACGGTGGTCGACACTTGTGAGTTTGGTGGGAGAAAAACTGCCATGATTTTCAATTCCAAAAAGAGGCTTTTGCCAAGCGATGTTACAAACTAAGGGTGTATACATATAGAACGCTGATCGTGGTGTCGATATACCAGCGCTTCTCGGCGTCGACAAGCGCTCGTTGCCAACACTGGTCGGCGTAGCCTTTTTTCAATCAGCGCGAACCGGCGCCGTCTTATCAGATAGGAACTTGTCGGCGCTAATCGGCGATGGTTTGCGCTGATTTGGCAAAAAATATGAAAACTACTGTATTACAGTAGGTAATATAACGAATACTTATTTAACAAAGACAGTTTGAATAAATAATGAAACCGACTCAGTGCCAAAGTCTATCGAATAGATTTTGAAAACTTTTTGCATGAGCCTTGCCAAGTCGTGTAATGAAACTTCACTTGAGAACGGTTTATTATTTTCCAAGTTATTCCTTACCACTTTATACCAGACCTAAAGTCTATCCCCCTAAAACTGCAATGAATTACCTAAATTATGCAAAATTTTGCATACAATTATTATTCAAGAACAGTGGCCAATTAATAAATTCGTGAAATATATAAAAACAGAAAAAAAATTATAAATTTTTGTCCATAAAATGAAAATAACAACGTCGCATTTTCCTAATTTTCAATATGAATGATTGGCTAGAATGAAAATGATTTACTCGTACTTATCAATGAAACTTAGATACACACATCGACAGTCTAGTGTTATATTTCTTCTAGGACTTTTTGTATTATTTTTACTTATATCATATAACCTTAGAGTTATGGGACATCAAAAGGAACACGTTGTATGATCCCATACATCTCTATAAACCGTCATCTTATACTTCACTTCCTTTTAGGCACGATTTTATCTTGCAACATTCAATACCTATTACAAGTTGTTAGTGTAAGTCAGGGTGTTACCACTGGGCCTTTCTTTTTTGTGTGGGAAATTATCAAATAACTTCTCCCGCTCTGGGCGGAGCGGGAGGGCGTGTCATACTCTTACTGACTAAAACCCACCCGTGTTCCTTCGGTTGCCATGTTGCCGGGGGCCACGATCTTCCTTTCGGTTTTCTTCGCAATCTGACAGACATCGAACAGACAGCTGTGCTGCTGGGGAGTTTGTTGCACCACTTCTTCTTCCCAGCTAAAGGCACTAGGAAGTGGTGAAGGGTGGGCGTTTTGGGGGATTGTCTTATGTAATTTTGACGTTCGAAAAGTGCTGATTCTCAGCCTAGTTTGAATAAATGACTTTTGAATTGCTATCCCTAACGTTAATGTAAATTTTTAGCTTCTTGGGAATTTATGCAAAGGTGAATATCTATTCTGACTGCACTATAAGGCCTTTAAGCTTTTCATCTGTTAAACCGTCTGTGGTTAACTCTTACTGACTAAAACCCACCCGTGTTCCTTCGGTTGCCCTGTTGCCGGGGGCCACGATGTCCCTATCGGTTTTCTTCGAACCCCCGGCAGGCATTGGCCCTAGCGGACCCCGTCAATTCTGCTGACATCTCTTTGAGGCGCGCGTGGAACACAACGCGCCGTCGACCCGGGCTTGGTCCTTATCGGACGGCGAGCTACCCATTGCTCACCGTCCGCAAGCCCACGCCTACGGTGGCCGGAAATCGGCTCGCGATTCCCGCCCCGGGCGTCTCCTCCTATTGCTTACCACTAGGCCTTCACTCTTTATTCTATGTGCCTCTAGTAAAACTCCAACTTCATAATAATTTCTGCCTACTAAAATATTACCCGAGTTTAAATTTTAAAGTGCCAACTTTTCAACCGTTATTTTACTATGACGTCACAGGTAGTTGTCCACTAAAGTATTTCATTAAATGGGCGCTTTGTATGCCTCACAATGGCGTCTCGCCATCCTGCCACAATACCAATCGAATATACCCGATGCCCGCGCCTTTTATGGCTCCATGCAGTTCCACGTAACATTTTAAAAGGCATTCCATTTGTTTTTTTCTTTTACTCTTTCAAGTTTTTGCGATCCTGGTACATATAATTGAAATATTCGTCAGTTCGAATGTATTTATTTTAAAATTTCTTATTCCAGACTATATTTAATAGCCTAGTAATATATATTTACAGTTTTTAACACAAAAAAAAAGATTAACTGACTATCTGTACAAATAAAAATAAAAACAAAACGACACTGCGGCGTCGAAGTATTCCTCCGCATCGCTGTCATCCGGAAACGTGCCCAGAAGACTGGCAGCATTGCCACGTTGAATGGCAATGCTAATTCTTTGGCCAAAGAACGAGCCAGCCTTCTGGTCACGTGAAGTGTCGACCAGTCGACGAGAAATATCCTTAAAAAGGAGACGCGCACTTGGGCCCCATGATCCAAGCGTTTCGACCCCAAATGGCTCAAAACTGTAGTTTTCATAAAGTTACAGTATTTGCGCCGCTTGAGGGTCTGAGCGGCCGCAGCAGCAGCACCAGCACAGCCCGCCGTGCTAGAAACATGAGATGGCGCAAGGGTGTCGACACAGGTTGCGTCCCACACCAAAGACCTACTACCCACCTTCCAAAGCAACAACGTCATCCCATCTGGTCTCTTCCCATCGTCACATACCAAACCGTTTGGGTCTAATACCGCTGGTACGCCGGCGGCTACAAGGGCTCGACTAATAATGGTGCCGATTTCCTTGTTCACAAACTAAACTAAATTTAAGTTCAGTGCATCTTTTTCTTTCTATTTCATTAAGAAAAGGACAGAAGATAAATTTTAGTTTAGTCCTGTCAAATTAATCAGCGCCTGTCACTCTCCATACAAGTTTAGACGTGATTAAAAACTTGCTGACTAAAATTACGTCAAGCGCTGATTAATTGGTCCCATATAAATTTTATTAACTTTGCTTGGATAGTTTTTGAGTTAGCTACAAAATACGTATTTTTTTCCCACTTAGTATGTAGATGATATGATAAGTTTCCGTCACTGGTAGCAGGTAGTGGTATTCGAATGTGTGTGGGGTAGGTACCACAACTAAAAAGTGAAAAATAAAAACTTTTTACAAAAAAAACAACCGACCTCCAAAAAAAAACACTACAAAGTGAAAAATAACTTTAATTTCGGAAGTCGCTGGCAAAAAACGAAAATACATAACCCAAGACACCGACTTCCGAAATTAAAGTTATTTTTCACTTTGTAGTGTTTTTTTTTGGAGGTCGGTTGTTTTTTGTAGTAAAAAGTTTTTTTTGACTTCATACTGGATGGAAAGCAAAGTTTTCTTCTTAATTTTTTCCCATTACGAAAGATTGAATGTCAATTACAATAAGTAGGTACAACTAAAATAAACGCAGAAATAAAATCAAAAGTAGAAATAAAATCTGTGAGATGAAATTATGTTTGTATCCTGGGGCAAGCATGATAGTAGAAACAGATTCATTAAAAAAAATTGGTGGCGCTCCGGGAGTGCCAACAGAAGTGAAAACTTAAAAAAATCGGCACCGCGGTAATCTACTCGTTGATGCGTTTTACTCCACGGTGTCGGTAAATTGCGTTACAATGTCCCGAAATCAATGGTTTAGTCCCATCTCAAAAATGCCCAACGCGCCTAAAGAAGTTTTCACTTCAAAAATTGGTACAGAATAATGTTATTTTTCTCAATTGCAGACCAAAAGAAAGAAGCCCGCAAGATTAAGAAATTCATCTATTCGTTTTATGTACGGACTGTGAGTATTTATCTTTTATTCAAGATTCCTTCTTTTAGAAAAATAAACATCAAACTAATGTCAATTCATTACTTGCAATTTTTCATCCATGTTGAAAAGAACTAATTAATTAAACGACCATTTATTTCATTCTGCATCCCCAACACTGAAATATTGAAAATCGTTCACTTTTGTTAAGCTTCATCAGTACCTACTCTTTGTAATGCCTCGGAGACCTGCGATGGATCTGTTGGTTTATTGAGACTATTGTATAAGACGCTGATTGCAACGGTTTCTTTGTGATCAAACGGCTTGTATAGCGGTGTCGATTCGATTGAACACCGACTGAAACTGGAGAAAAATGTTGTAATATTTTAGTTGCAGCTAGAAGAAATGGTTATTGAGACTCGCACAGAGAATCACAAATTAAAATAAAAACACACTCAAAAAAACATAAATAAAAACACAAAAAAAAACTTTTACAAAAAAAACAACCGACTTCAAAAAAAAAACACTACAAAATGAAAAATAACTTTAATTTCGGAAGTCGGTGTCTTTGGTTTTCAATTTTCGTTCTTTGTCACCGACTTCCGAAATTAAAGTTATTTTTCACTTTGAAGTGTTTTCTTTTTGAAGTCGGTTGTTTTTTTTTTGTAAAAAGTTTTTATTTTTCACTTTTTAGTTGTGGTACCTACCCCACACAAATTCGAATACCACTACCTGCTATGTAAATAACAGTGACAGGAAGTTATCATAATATCATCCACATACTATGTGGGAAAAAATACGTATTATTGAAGCTAACTCAAAAACTACCCAAGCAAAGTTAATAAAATTTATATGGGACCACTTCTAAAGTATGATCTACCAAACAAAAAAAGAATCATCAAAATCAATTCATAATTGGCGGAGTAATCGCGTAACAAACATACAAAAAAAAAAAACCTACAGTCGAATTGAGAACCTCCTCCTTTTGGAACTCGGTTAAAAAAACAGTGGCACTCTGGGAGTGCCGCCAGAAGTGAAAACTTGAAAAAAAATCGGCACCGCGTAATCAACGCGTTGATGTCTTTTTAATGGTCAAAAGCTGGTGTCATCACAGTGTCGCGAAATCAATGGTTTAGTCACATCTCAAAAATGTCTAACGCGCCTAAAGAAGTTTTCACTTCAAAACAAAGTAAAAAGACTCCTAGCTCAGCATGTTGCTGCGACATTTAAAAATAAATGTCGCAGCGCTAGTATTCTGATAGGGCCCGCAGTAATGTCACGGATAGATAGATGTAGAATAAATAATAAATAAAATAAAATAAAAAATAGATGGGCCAAACTTACGACCCAGTGGGTCCCGCTTAATGGCAAACGACATCGCGGCAGGCCCAGACGGAGATGGCGGGATGAGCTGGACTCCTTTAAGAAAAAATGGTCCTTGGAAGCTCTGGACAGAGAAAAGTGGAAAGAGGGTAGGGAGGCCTTTGCCCAGCAGTGGGACAATAATGGCTAAGAAAATATATAGATGTGTGAAATGCATAAAAAATTAAATATCCGCGTGTCTGCACCCGACGTAACATCAGTTACTCGTCTATTATCTATGCCTTTAGTGTATGTGGTACTCTATGGCATCGTTGTTAAGAGTAAGTTAAGTACCAAATAAGCCAAGTTTTTTTGTTACTAACACTATAGACCATTGTACTCTGCACATTACTTACATTGCACATTACTGTCGCGGTCTATAATGACTACTTTGCTGGTCGCGCTAATGATGGCCGACAACGCAGCGTAGCGCAGCTCCAGGCCGACACAGCGCGGTCAGCGTGCAGCACTTGATGGACGAGCTGAGATAAAGGCCGACGCCGTAGGTCGAGGCCTTTACAGCGAGGACAGCAAGGGCTGCAATGATGGCCAAGCTGGAAGGCCTAGAGCGTAGCTAGGCTAGCTCGAGGCAATCATAGCGTGACCAGCGAAGCAGTCATAGTGGGCCAAGGCTTGTATAGTGCTTTACTCAAAAATGCAAGTACCTAATCTAAATAAAACCAACAAGTAATTTCAATAAAATGTATATTAATTAACTAGCTAGAAATTTAATTAAAATGACAATTATGAACAGTACAGTTACTAAAATTCAACACCGACTTTCCCGGTTTGACAATGGTAGTTGGAACTATACAGCCAAATATGGAATAAAATCTTTTTGTACCTATCTCTATAAATACAAACAGCTGTGTTTTAAATAAAATCTTTTTGCATTTGATTTTTTTAAACGTTGAAACGTCAAAATAGCGGCCGGCAATGTTTTGCCGGCCTGTTAGAGCGACCAGCAAAACTTTGCCGGCCGCTCCTTGAAACAGAACGGCAAGGTCGACTTTGCTCAAACAAGGTTGTCAAAATAAGACCACATTACATGCATTTTTGAGTAAAGAAAGATTCATCATCAGCCTATAATGTTCCCACTGCTGGGACACAGGCCTCCTCTCTGTGAGAGGGAGTGGGCCGTAATCCACCACGCGGGCTCAGTGCGGGTTGGTAGATGTCACATGTCTTCGAATTTTCGGTTCTAGGACATGCCGGTTTCCTCACGATGTTTTCCTTCGCCGTTTTTAGAGCAGTGGTGATGAAATAATTTACACAAAGTAAAGCGCCTGTCTGGGTACGGACCCGTACAACTCGTAAGTCGCGGCCGTTACCACTGGGCCACCACTGCATAAAGAAAGATTAATAATAATAATTGGTGAACCCTGTCAGCAGTGGAAGATGGCTACCAAAGCATACCCATCAATATTGTTAGCCTACCCACTTACCCGTATGTCACAACAGTAATGTAGACATTGTTCACTTTTACGGATTCAGGTCAGGTGAGGTTCCTGGTTGATTGTCATGCAAAACGCGACATAGCCTTGTTTCAATGGATTAGCAAATTTAAACAATGTATATACTGTACCTACGTAATTACTGAGTTCCGTGATATCTGGGCCTTTTAGGGTTCCGTGCTAACGGGATCCTATAACTAAGGCTCCGTTGTCCGTCCGTTTGTCACAGGGCTGTATATTTTGAACCGTAATGGGTAAATACTTGAAATCTCTACAGAGTATGTAATACTATGGCCGCTATAAATAAATAATCATTTAATTCAGATTCAATTAAGAACGATTACATCCATATTTATTAGCACAATTGAGAGAGAATAATAATTTAATTAAACAATATATAATAATTATAATTGCATTTTATTGTATCTTATTTAATTCAATTAAACAGTAAGTGGCAAGTGTATAACAAAAAAAAGTAGTAAAAAATTAAAGGGGTCCCCAATTCCCCATACAAGAAACGTGTTTTTTTCGGCGATTTTTGCTCGTCCTTAAAGTTTAAAAAAATTACTGTACGGTGGTACGGGACCCTTTGTGTGCGAGTCCGACTCACACTTGGCCGCTTTTTTTGGTAATTATATTCATTTCAATCAGGTAACAAAAACCCCATGAAACCCCCAAAAGACTAACATAAATAATACAAGAACCACAATAGTACATTACTGTCGCGGCCTGCAACAAGGGCATTGATGGACGATCGTCAAAATGTGGGCCGAGGCGAAGCCGAGGCACACATCCGTGAGTCCATCATTGCTTGGTTGCGGCCAAGGCTTGTATAGTACTTTTCTCAAATAATGCGCGGAAATTCAAACTAAGTAAATTAATTATAAATTCCTAAATCAATGACGAACAACGATAATTTTTCACGTGCCAATATATTCATTTGTTTTTTCTTTTCTTTAAACAGCTCTATTTGCAAACCAAATCGAAATTTAAATAAAATCTTAGTGTTACCTCCTTGGTTGCCATGTGTTCAAGTAAAAAGTTCGTTCTATTCTTAAATAACACGACAGATATGAGTTTTCATAGTAATTTATTCGGCCGCTAAACACGACTGATATGGATTTTCATACAAACATTGCCAGCCGGGTGCTCGCCAGTATCCGACCATTCCAGCAATTTCGAATTATCTCGAAGAAGGTTGTCAAAACAATGCTCGAATTTCCAAGCATGAAAAGCACAAAACTTTATCTGTCTCATTACAAATTAAGAGTCCTACTTTAGTCCAAGCCCAAACCTACAAGCCAGTGATTTATTGTATTTTAAACTTAATTCCGACAGCCGTAAAGTTATTAATGCAAAATTAACAAATCAGGATGAAGTTTAACTTCAGTTTTTTTAAAATAAAACTTTGTCTTAGTCGGAAAAAAGTTCGAAATTGAAAAATGATTGCGCCATTTTTTAACCGACTTCCAAAAAGGAGGAGGTTATATGTTCGTCGCGTATGTTTGTTTTTTTTTTTTTTTTTTATGTATGTCCACCGATTTCTCCGTCAATTGTGGACCGATTTTGAAAATTCTTTTTTTGTTTGAAAGGGTGTGCTCTGGAATTGGTCCCATATAAATTTTATTAACTTTGCTTGGATAGTTTTTGAGTTAGCTACAAAATACGTATTTTTTTCCCACTTAATATGTAGATGATGTGATAAGTTTCTGTCACTGGTAGCAGGTAGTGGTATTTGAATGTGTGTGGGGTAGGTACCCCAACTAAAAAGTAAAAACTTTTTACAAAAAAAAAACAACCGACCTCCAAAAAAAACACTACAAAGTGAAAAATAACTTTAATTTCGGAAGTCGGTGGCAAAAAACGAAAATACAAAACCCAAGACACCGACTTCCGAAATTAAAGTTATTTTTCACTTTGTAGTGTTTTTTTTGGAGGTCGGTTGTTTTTTTTTTCAATTTAGAACTTAGGTACGGTTTATAATATTAAATAATATAATATAATATTTTTTACTCGTGAGAACCTGTAATTGGCTCTACGTTTCTTAAACAACTGTTATCCATTTGTTATAGCTGTTGGTTCTCCTATTAATAAATAAATTATTTATTATACTTAATAAAATATTTATAATAATAATATATTTAAAAATCCAAATGACTCAAAGCTAGAGCCAAAATTTGAACTGGGTAAAACAGTTTTATACATTGCGAAAACCTAGAGGATTACATTCATGAATTTCCTGAGAACCAAAGGACTTTATAAATAGTTAGCCAGATTTTAGAACCACTTGTTACAAGGATCAAATGCCAGCAAAAGGACTCTAAGCCGGATTTCTAGAGAAACCACACAATTAAATACAAAGGTCAAATGCCAGTTCAATTTAAATTCATGGTATTTCAATACTAAATACTCATCCATACTATATACTATTATAGTAAAGCAGAGGAGTTTTTTTTTTAGAGCTATGAACAACAAGGTCAAACTTTTTTTTTGGATTGAATAGGTACGAGGCTTTTGGCTACTTTTGTATTGTATGTATTTTATGTCTAGTTTTTTAAAATGTGCGTTTTGTTTGTGCAGAATAAACAAGTTTTCTTTCTTTTTCTTTTATTTGAACGCGCTGATCTCTGGAACTACAAGTCGGATTTGAAAAAAATATCTGAATTTGATAGCCCGATTCTTAAGGAAGATTATAGGCTATTAAACATCACGCTACGGCCCTTAGGAGCCGAGCAAAAAGAAAAAAGTCAGAATGACCGCTAAGCGTAAACGAAGTAATAGTACGGGCGGAAGATGCGACGCGATTTTTTTTTTTTCAGTTTTTGTTAAGTAAGTAATTATTTAGTAAATAACCAAAAACTTTGCCTAGATAACATCAGTGTTGTTTAATTATGGGATGAGTATGGCTATTAAAAAACCGGCCAAGTGCGTGTCGGACCACGCACAATGAAGGGTTCCGTAGTTGGGATGAATTTATCCCAAAAACAAACTTAACTTTGTAGTTGAAAAATATGTTCTCCCATACGGAATGTATGGGAAAACATGTTTTTGCAACTACAAAGTTAAGTTGGTCAATTATTACTCGTTAACCTGTAGAGCCTACTTAGCTGTGATAGTTTTCCTTTTAATTTCGTTATATAAACTACTGTTGTGATTTTTTTCACACACCCAAAACTAACCATTTAGCCGGCAGGGGGGGACACTTGACTCTAACAAAAATTAGCACTTTAAAGCTTAATATTTCGCAAACGCATCCCTGAATCCAAAAATGGTTTTCACAAACTCGCAATATTTTTGAAGGACCTTTCCAATGATACCCCTCACCATGGGGTAAAAAAATAAAAAAATAAACATCACCACTTTACGTGTATGAGAGGTACCTTAAAAAAAAAATGTTTATCATAATTTTGTTTTACCACTTTGTTGGTGTAATTAAAATATATACCTATGCCAAATTACAGCTTTCTAGTACTAAGGGTCGCGGAGCTAGACCTCGGACAGACAGACAGACAGACAGACAGACGGACATGACGAAACTATAAGGGTTCCTTGTTTACTACGGAACCCTAAAAATGAGTGAGACCCCTTTTTTTGGTTGGGAAATTATCAAATAACTTCTCCCGCTCTGGGCGGAGCGGGAGAAGAAGAAGTGTCAGACTCTTACTGACTAAAACCCACCCGTGTTCCTTCAGCTGCCATGTTGCCGGGGGGCCATGATTTCCCTTTCGGCCCATATTCGCAGCCCCGGCAGGCATTGGCCCTAGCGGACCCCGTCAGTTGTGCTGACATCTCATTGAGGCGCGCGTGGAACACAACGCGCCGTCGACCCGGGCATGAGTAAGACCCCCGTCCTTCAAACTAGGAAAATCCTGTATCTTGAAGGACTCCTGTATCTTGGAAGGCTGTTATTTTAGTATTTTGTGTATTTTACGACTTCCATCTAAACCGAGTCGCGAGCAGCAGCTAGTTATTAATATGGAGGTACAGACGCCAGCACATCAAGCTACCCGAAACTGTCAAATTTTCCCAATCAACTTTGAACCTTAGACATCAGCGACAAAGTTGAAAATCTATTAAATAAATTTGACAGATTGTAGTAGCTTGATGTGCTGCCGTCTGTACATGCTTGTGTATATTCCTTGACTTTTAAAATCATTTGGGTTTACCATAGCAGATCAATCTGCCTAACCTTTTCCCAACTATGTTGGGGTCGGCTTCCAGTCTAACCGGATGCAGCTGAAGACCAGTATTTTACATGGAGCGACTGCCTATCTGACTTCCATAACCCAGTATTTGGGTAATATGATACCCCTTGGTACGACTTTCGAGCTTTTGACGACACGTAACGACTGTCAAAGATCCACGAATGACAGCCGGGACCAACACCTTAACGTGCTTTCTGAGGCACGGGTTTTCGTATGTAAAGATGTTCACTCATCCACGGACTAACCGCGGCAAGCGTAGCTTAACCTGATCGATCGAGCCATGCGGCTGTTATTACTTGGTCACGAACTCCTCCATCCATCCTCCATCTGTCCATCCATCATATCATTCATATCCATCTGTATACCTAAATTATAAGCAAGTAAATTATTTCTATCTTTGACCCCATCATTGTCTACAAAATCAAATTAAATAGAACAACCGTATCTTTTTATGAATCATGATCAATCCCACAAATTGTTCACCATAACATAAAATTGCACCTATAAAACAAAATACTGTAAAACTTTATCCTTGATAGCACAAAAAGGAAATTTTACTGTCGCGGTAAAAAGAAGCTCCATAGACTGTTTGTCCGTTTGTCCCATTGAGCAGAACGATCGAAGTTTTAATCATTTTATGATAGCATGTTTATAGACTCGGATCAGAGTAGAACACTGGAATAGATATTCTTGCTGGTTTTATGCAGGGTGTCCGGTGAAGAAAGAGGAGCTCGTGGCTAAGTAATAACAGCCACACGGGTCAATCCATCAGGTTAAGCTACACTTGCCGGGGTTGGTCCGTGGATGGGTGTCCATCCTCTCCTCCATGCCTCAGAAAGCGCTGTTGATCCGGGCCATCATTCGTGGATCTTTGACAGTCGTTACGGGTCGTCAGAAGTCCGAAAGTCTGACAACCAGTCTTACCAAGGGGTATCGTATTACCCAGTTACTGGGTTATGGAGGTCAGATAGGCAGTCACTCCATGTAATATACTGGTATTCAGCTGCATCTGGTTAGACTGGAAGCCGACCCTAACATAGATGGGAAAAGGTTTGCAGATTGGTAATTTAAAACAGGTTTTTATTTAAACCCGCTTCAGGCACTCACAAAGTTAGCTCCTTGTTCGTACACTATCGTCAAATACTAGCATTAAGTATATAACTTGTGTAGAGAAGATAAACGTCTTATTTTTTTATATAGGTATGTAGAATATAAACGCCGGCGCGACGACCTAGACTCTTTCTTGACCGATTAGCCAGAAAAGGCAGCAGACAAAAACGCATGGCGAAGTATGGAGGAGACCATTGCCCAAAAGTAAAGAAAAAAGAATAAAAGCTTTATTTGGAATAACTTAGTTTACAATTTACATAGGAAAACGAAGATAGCCACAAAAGTAAAATACTGTGGCGCAGCCATCAACGCCCAACTCTTAAAATTATGTACACAAAGACATTGTTCCAGACTTCCCAAAGAAAGTTAATTAAATAATTACAAAAAATTAATTAAAAAAAAAAGAATTGAATAAAAAGAGAATATACTCTATGTGGAAGTTAATATGTAGTATAAGTATGTAGGGTGGAGGTGGGGTGAAGTGTGTATGTGTGTGTGTGTGTGTATGTTTACCGTGATTATGATGCCACAAGTTGCTCAGTTTCTTCATAAGACAAGGATTTAAGCCAGTCAGTCACTTTTCTCTTCAATAGACTTTTAGTCATAGGGTAAATATTACATTTTATATTTATGTCATTGTAAAAGTTACAGCTGATATGGTTGAAGTGGCGACCAACCAACGCTAACCTGTAGCGCTCAGTCTTACAGACTCTGTTGGCACGTCGCTTCTTTGTTAGGGGTTGAGGGTCGTAAGGGAGAAGCAGGTGTTTCTTAAAAACAGTTTGTAGGACGAACAACTGTCTCACTGTGAGGACCTCCCAAAGTGAGTACAGTTCAGAAGTTGGAAATCTAATAGGTTTTTTTGCCAGTAAGTACTTTCAAAACTGCTCTTTGAGCCCTCTCGAAAGTGGGGACAGTACAGGTAAAAAAAAAAGTTATTTATTGGCTTGTTATATTTCATTATATTTGGGCGGCATGTTCGCTTCATCGTATGTTACATTTCATTTTTTGTTTCATATACGTGTTCCCATCGTGTTTCTACACTAAACGCTCGTGAAATTTACGGAAATCAGCAGGTTTGGCAGAAAATTCTTGCAATAATTGCGTCGTTGACAGCCAGAGCGCGGTTAACCTATTTTTAACATTAATAAACTAGGTTAAAAGTTAATAAAGTTAAATTATTGCTCAAGCCCTCGCTTTTCTACGGGCACGTCAACATTTCCTCAAAAGAATGAAACCAAACCTAATTAATAAACAATTTGTTGTTTATATTAATCGCTTGCTAGGGGACAATATTGTTACAACAGGAAAAATTCCGACGGAAATTAATATTCACTAAGAACTTTTTGGAAAAGTCTACTTTATTTTCACTTTTCAATTTCCGTGAAAATTTGCCATGTTTCTGTCATTTTTGATAATCTCTTCAACATTTGGTACCAGGGCTGCATAAACGTATCGAGGTTACAAATTCACATCGCATACATCGGGAGATCGCAAGTCTATTTATACCAGGGTTGTAACGGATGTCGTATAACGGATGAGGATGCGGATGAGGATATCGAGATAATCGGGTTTGAGGATGCGGATGAGGATACGGATATTGGAAAATTCCTTATTGAGGATGCGGATGAGGGTGCGGATGCAGATGTCGTATGAAAAATAGCATAGTAGTGTTTTGACACCTGATACCACCATCATGCCCCCACTGTCACGTGCGGCAAATCATCTATCACTAGTAATAGGACAGGGACACTGCAAATTCAGGCAATAGAAACGCGCCACTCACACTTCGGCCCGCACATTTATATCGGAGCGAGTATAATAAAATTCACTATTTGAGCGAACAACGTAGGTAGGGCCACATCCCCATAGAAATTATGAGGATGCGGATGAGGATGCGGAGCTTTTAAAATCAAAACTTGAGGATGCGGATGTTTTGCGGATATCAAAATTTATGCGGATACTCCGCAGTTGCGGATGCGGATACGGATATCCGTTACATCCCTGATTTATACAAGCAGCAAGCAGTACAGCGTGCCAACCCATTTCCTTCCTAATCAGCTTATGAAGGAACGGAATTACGTGATTCAACTTACCGTTCTCTTTTTTTCCTTTTCTGAAGAGTCTTATAATTTAATTATCTCATTTTTAGGGTTCCGTACCTCAAAAGGAAAAAACGGAACCCTTATAGGATCACTCGTGTGTTTGTCTGCCTGTCTGTGTGTCTGTCACAGCCAATTTGCTCCGAATCTAATGGACCGATTAAGTTGAAATTTGGTACACATATGTATTTTTGTGACCCAAACACGGACGTGTAACGTATATAAATGAATTTTGATTATAGGGGTCACTTTTGGGGAGCAACAAAAAGTTTTGCTAACAGTATAGTGTGAGATATAAAATGAAAGGACTTGTTGCGAAAATCTTAAAAATATTTTTTATATAATTTTAAAATAAACACTTTTAAAGATATTTAACAAATTCGATGAAAATTGACCATACCCCACCCTTATATCCGAAACTGCTGGACCAAAAATATTGAAAAAAATACATAATATGGCTCTTTGCTCATAGATTACAGAAAAACTTATAAGAAGTCTATGGTCTTAAAATAACATGGTAAATCACTCAATATTTGGCGTACAAACTTACATTTGCAATTGGAATGTATGGCAAAACATGTATTTCAACTACAATGTTAAGTTTGTATTTGGGATATATTCATCCAACTATGGAACCATTTATTGTGCGTAGTCCGACACCGGCCGGTTTTTTTTGTTTGTACGCAATTAGATGAAGGCTCTATAAAGCATTGATAGTTTCCATCAAAGAAGATTTTTCCTACTTGATAGACGGTATCTGTGCAATTAATTTGAAGCGTGAACGTTATTTTGAACAGTAAAGTGTGCAAGTCAATGTTTTCACCAAGTTTTATCATCATCTCATAACCCCATTAAAGCCAAAATTCTTAATAAAATTTATCCGAGCCCAGTGGTACGAGTTAATCAGTTTAGTAATTAAACGCCGATACGGAGTATGTGCCGGATGGGGCGATGAGTAATGGGCCAAGTCGAGAACTTCTGTAATTTATCGTGCGAACGTGACGGCTCGCGAATTCTTACATCACACTTCTAAGGGATGGACCTTCGTATAGATAGCTCTTGATAGTCATGTCGCCTTAGTAAACATGGGATCAGAAGTGGAGTATATTGGATGGATACTTATTTATTGGCAGAAGTTTAATCATTATATCAGTTCATTTTTTATATTGTAATGTAATTAGGATGTTTTATTATCGACTGTCAAAGATGAATACTAAATCTCTAATACTGAAGTGAAATTCATAGCTTAGAAGGTACGATACAGTAACTCTGCATTCATCACTTAAGAAAAAAAAAGTGTGGCACTCGGGGACTGCCGCGGTAAAGCTATTGCATAGCATTTGTAACCTCCATACTTCCTATTTGTCAACGCTACACTTGGGATGATGACGTGATGACAGAAAATAAAAATTACGTTCCCATGACAACATCACGTTTCCCATGACAACACCACGTTGTCATGGCAACCGTCATTACATGGTAGGCGGAGTGGGGGGTGTTAGGTTTTATTTTCGTTACGGAATTTCTTGATTCGGTCGCTGCGCTCAAAGCCCGCGATAGCTTAAAAATACTTTTCGATGCGAGTCCACTTCGACACACATCTATCTGCCCAACCTTTCGGTGGAACAAGGCGTAATGTTATAATGTATAAGTATATTCAAAGGACCAGCCTGAAGAATATTCGTTTTTAAAGTAAGTAAATAAGATATAAGATATTTAACTTTGGAGATTTTATAATCAGCGTAAAAGATCAATATGATGATGCACAAGTCAATCCAACAGTTTAAGTTACGCTTGGTCCGTGGATGGGTGACCATATTTGCATACCGAGACTCCTCCGTGCCTCGGAAAGCACGTTGAACCGTTGGTCCCGGCTGTCATTTGCAGATCTTTGACAGTTCTTACGGGTCATCAGAAGACCGAAAGTCTTACCATGTCTTACCAAGAGGTATCGTGTTACCCAGAACATTACTGGGTTGTGGAGGTCGCTCCATGTAAAACACTTGTATCCGGTTAGACTGGAAGCCGACCCCAACATAATTGGGAAAAGGCTAGGCAGATGATTAAAGTATGATCGCTGCAGTAATTTCTCTAAATTATTTGTAAAAAATCACAAAAACACTGTTCCTTAACAAAAATTTTCCCATCTCACCAATATTCAAATAACTTTCTCGAGACGTGGTGATACTCCCAAAAGCAATGCATCTGGGTCGTTCCATTGCCAAGAACTCGGAAATATTTATACTTTCCTGTCAAGTTTTAAACACGATGCATTGTTGTTTCTTTTTAGTGAGAGTTTATAGTCAGAACTTTGTTGTATTTACAGATTATGGTAGCACTGAAAGTTAAGCCAAGAAACTGTCAATGTTTAAATGAGTGTACTGCAGAGATATCATCCTAAAAATGTTCTACAAAAAAACACCTTTTAGGTTTCTTTATTCCGAGAACTACCCGCTTTCAACGATTTTGAGACTGGCCTAAAGCTCTGATAATTATGTGATCGAGCTATCAATTTGCTTTTACACGAATTCATGGATTCGCAAAAGAAAAAAAAAACAATACATTTGTATAGGGTCAAACAATAGTAGATTGTTATACGAGGGGCTAAAATAACCCATTGTAACGAGGTAGTTTTACTCCCGAGCTTTAGCGAGGGAGTAAATAGAAACCGAGTTAAAACCCATTAGGGTTTTAGCGCCGTGTGTTACACTCTACTTTTCACTACGATTGCGAGAAATAAAATAATCTAATACAATATTAAATAGTTTATTTTATTTAAATGTACAATTTTTACAATTCTGGATATTTAACAAGATGTTTTTTTCCGGCAACTTAATTTCAGTCCTCTGTGAAGATGTTCTCATTAGATGATGACATTTTCACTGTTGTAAATTATAATTGAAATCGTAATTAGAGAAAAATTTTAAAGATTTCGCACCAATGCCTTTTTTATTTCTTCTGTAGCCGCAACGCAGTGCACGCATTCTACCGAAGTGATAGCCGCGTTTAGTTCCATTTTCAAAAATAAAATGTTCTTCTTTTTTTGTGAACCAGTAATAAGTCTAGTCCATAATCATAATTATTCTACATGAGACTTTTTCGTTTTTCAAGGCTCGTTTGAACAGACAAAAATTAAAAAGAAATTACTTTTTCCCCTAAAGCAAGAAATGCTTTTTTTCCCCGCTCTGGTACTCTACAATGACGACCTTTTTGAGCAAGAGGAGTGTAAAGTTAATTCTAAGTGTCGCCTACTACAAGGGAAGAGCGCTGATGTCTAAAATACACATATTTTATATCTAGTTCAGACATAGATGGTCAATAAACTGATTATAGAATTATGTGTATTTTCACTCCTCTTGCTCAAAAAGTTCGTCATTGTAGCGTACCAGAGCGGGGAATAAATAGCATATCTTGCTCTAGGGGAAAAAGGAATTTTTGTCTGTAACCAACGAGCCTACAAAAACGAAAAAGTCTTTATTATTATGTAAAACCCTCGATAGAATGGATTATTTTAGCCCCTCTTATAACAATCTACTATTATAGTTTATCACCATAATTATTATTTACGTCTGTATAGTTTTGAACAAATAAATTATTCTTCTTCTTCTTAATTTACTTTCAACAAAAAGATACTCGGAATACAATAAAAAGTGAGTAAAAGGTTGCTGCCAAAACTGTTTTTTTACGAAGTGCCAGAAAGCAAGAACATTAATTTTCCATTTTCACGTAGTAAAGAATACCATGTACCAGGAGTACATATAACGCAAGATAAACACATACATCATGTAGTACGTATATCATGTACCGTCGCTTCGAGACACTCACACGCTCGTTTACTTTATTACATTGTATAAAAACATACTAAAACAAGTTACAAATCCTATTACGGAACCCTACAGCGCGGGTCGTTTAACCTCACGTAATATACGATTTACTATAACAGCTAGATATATCGCATATAGGGATGTTTTCCAGCTAAATTAAACCATTCACATGCGCCGATAGAGGCAATAAAATTTCTATAAGGGGCTACTTTGCTCAACGCCGTGTCCTCGTAGAGGCGATCGGCGGAGGTGATCTCTCGCGTCCGGTCCTGGTTCAGGCCATGGTACGGAGCGAGAGGAAATGGCAGGCCGTCACCTCCTGCGAAGCGGTAATGCTCGCGAAGGAGGCGGAAGGCGTGAGGGAGAGGCAAATTTCGCGCCCTCACGCCCCTAACCGCCGCAGGAGAAGACGCCCGGGGCGGGAATCGCGAGCCGATTTCCGGCCACCGTAGGCGCGGGCTTGCGGACGGTGAGCAATGGGTAGCTCGCCGTCCGATAAGGACCAAGCCCGGGTCGACGGCGCGTTGTGTTCCACGCGCGCCTCAAAGAGATGTCAGCAGAATTGACGGGGTCCGCTAGGGCCAATGCCTGCCGGGGGTTCGAAGAAAACCGATAGGGACATCGTGGCCCCCGGCAACAGGGCAACCGAAGGAACACGGGTGGTTTTAGTCAGTAAGAGTCTGACACGCCCTCCCGCTCCACCCAGAGCGGGAGTAGTTTTTTAATAATTTCCCAACTTAAAAAAAAAGGGGCTACTTTGCTCCTCATGATTATGATATCGTATGCCCTGGTAGAAGATTGACCTCTGTTGTTTTCCTTTCAAGGTTGATTCCGGGTAATAAATAAAGGTTAGGCCCTTTGCTATAAAATGGATGATTATTTGTTTATCGAGTTACATGGAAAAATACTACAAGATGAAACCTTATATCCGCAGAAAACGACATAAGCTGCTTTTGATGTGACTACCTGAGGGGTCTAAGTGCAAATCCGCCTCTATCCAGTTTCTGAAAATGTTCACAGCAGTTAAAAAACGTTCTGTGGCTTAATAAATCTTCCAATTCACAACTGGATAGAATCTGGTTTTGAATCTCACTTGTTACTTTTTCTGTCTTTTTGTATGTGATAGAGGCGGTTTTGACTGTACCTGAATTTACAGAATCATAGATAATAATTATGATTAGGTGGCACCAGATGCAAAAAAACACATTTTATTTTTTAATGGACATTGGCGGATTTGCACTTAGACCCCTCACTTAGAACAATACACCTAGAAAAAGGTAGATAATAAAATGCCAGTTATTTTTTCCTCAAAATCTTGTGAAAACGATATCAGAAATCGAATCTACCTCTACAACACATCAAAATTAAAGATAGGTACTAGATACTAGGTCAACAGAAATCTCTAAGAGCTGGAGAAACTCGTCCGTTGTTTATGTCAAGAGAGAAGTAAGTCGTCAATTCAATCAATAGCAAATAATCTATTTCCGTGGTGCAGTCGTCGAGGCAATCTCAGGGGGACGTTGGAAAATGAGAAATCTACCGAGCTATCACCGAACTACTGTGGGCTATGCGCCCCTGGTGCTGTAAAGCAAATGATTGATTGTAAAATAGACTTTTTTTTTACTTGTCGGGTTTCATCGCTCCTTTTCAGTGGACCATAATGATTAAATTGCATCCATACAACACACACATTTTGATAACTGACATAAAATTATTTGTTTACATACACATAACATCACGCCTTGTTTCCCCGAAGGGTTGGGCAGAGGTGTCCCTGTAGCAGGTACACCCACATTTCGCCAGTTCTATTTAAGTCCCATGTAATAGGGGGCGAGCCTATTACCATCAACCGGGCACAAATCCAGACTCCGAGCTGCTACTAAGAAATTTCAGATAGAAAAACCCAATAACACTTTGCCCGCCCCGGGAATCGAACCCAGGACCTCATGCTCAGCAGTAGCGCTTGCGACAACTAGACCAACGAGGCAGTACGAGGAGGAACGAGGAGGTTATTTGTTTACTTATCTATTTGTATGTTTTACTAATAAGTACCTGTAATTAATTTGTAACTGTATTTTCTGCAAATAAATAATTATTTTTAAGACTTGATAAAACCTGGAGAATTATTTATTACATCTAAGTTTAATATTAACGTAGTATACACCTTACCTTCCGGAATAAATTCCCGCCATCATAATACTTTGCATAGTTTAGAAGAACAATGCGATCACACAAACAGACACGAAATGCGACTTTCATTATAAAACCGCTTTAAAAAAATACTAACATTTTCATACTGTTCATTTTTGCTATGTACCGTATCTGAAAACTGCATATGAATCAAAGTTGAGCATATTTCCACCACGTGCAGGCTTCAACTAAAACTTTGACATATTGGATAGCCAGACCGACAGAAAATAAACAAAGTTTTGTATGCGTAAACAACAGAGCAATCTGTTTTATGAATATGATATCGAAGTACTAGGTTTTGTCCCGGATTTGGTCCACGTGGACTTTTATTCGTTATGCCACTTTAATGTAGCGTGTGCGTGTGAGCGTGTAGCGTGAGTGTTGCATTGTAGCGTTGTGTGTGTTTATGTTGCTTGAGTGCGTTTGTGTTGCGTGAGTGTGTTTATGTTGCGTGAGTGTGTATGCGTTGTGTGTGTGTTGTATATAATCAGTAGTAAACGTCAAAACGGATTTTAGAGTCATTTCGTTTATTTCTTCCATACTTCTCTATAAATCGTCATCTGGAACTCTTCGCCAGCCTCTGCGTTCCCTACCACATATACCTAACCCATCTAGTTTCAAAGCAAGAGTGAACAGGCATCTTCAGGGCACGCTTGTTCCATCGTAGATCTCATCCATGGCTTTCCACCAGACGAGATCGAGGTCAAGAGCAGGGCCATTCAACAACAAAAATAATAAAAAAACTCGGTTGTCTAGCAATAGCCTTCAATACATATAAAATTATATTACTGTTTTCCACATAATTTATCTGCTCGAACAACTAATTTACAGTACAAATATTTTCTTAATGTCCCTCGACAAACCTCGTGTTTCGTCAGTCGTCGGATTTCTATCAGTTGCCCTTTGCACTTGGTGCAGACCGGATGCTCTCAATCGACTTGGAAGTATCTAGAGTTGTTAATACTCTTTTAACTTAATGTAATTTATAAAAAAAAATAGTTGGAAAGCTGCTAAAGTCGCAGGCACGACAGATAGGTAAATAATTTTACAGCTCTATATAGTTCACACGAAAATCAAAACTAAACAACAATATGTACTTAATTCTGAATTCAAATTATTATACAAGATAAATCTAATAATTGATGGACATAGAAATTAGCATTCGTTTGTATTCGGAAATGCGATGTTTAAGAAAATAGAAGTACTGTCTTTTAATTGAGTTCACTTTTCATCAATATTTATATCTTCCCACTCAGTTTCATTTATTGTGGTAAGTGGGTGTTACTGAAGTTGTGGCAAGGACGCCTACTGACTAAAATTATAAGATAAATTACACGGAATACCTGGTGAGTTAAAATATATGTACATAATAAGTATTAGTTTAAATATACATATAACTACTAGCTTCTGCCCGCGACTTCGTTCGCATGGAAATCGTAAGACATCACAATATACTACAATAACAGCCACATTTTATAAAACTTCCCTGTATACTACGTTTATAGTTTTATTCTCAGCAGCCAAAATATACAGAGAGTCAGGAATGGTGACTCGGGATCAAGCGACGTAACAGTTGTCCGTGTGAGAAGCAGCTTGTCCTGAGGTCGACACCCGCAGCCTTCAGCCTTCAGTGTCGGCCCCTGTGACTTGTTGATCGCAAAGCATACACTCCCAGAGAACTACACGCGCTTTAACTGGTAATTATGGGGAATTTGTACTTTATACGCGCTATAAACACTGTCTCACCATCGCCACAACCTGTTAGAATTTCCACCTCGATGACGTTTCTCTGCAAAGACATGACTATGAGCTGGTTTCCGTTACAAAGATATACAACCGGAAGTCCACTTGGCATTTGTGAATTGAGAAATTCTACGGGGTGATATTTGGCATCATCTTCCTCCACATCAGTATTAATGGAGGTGTATATCACTTCACTCCCTTCAATTTGTGAGAGAATACTGTGGTTGATCGTTGCAGCTTGATCATCTTCGGAGTTAAAACGGAAATACGCCTAAGAATTCTCTTAGTACGGTATTTAACTGATATCCCCGTATATCAGACGAATAAGATCTTCTAAAGTGGGATCTACTCTACCAAGAGTCTCTGGTAGAGTGCTTTCACCAACTTTTAGAAGAACATCGGAGAATTCTTGAGCATTTAAATTACCGCCAAGCCGAGGTCGTATGATGATGGTCAAGCGCAGTTTATGAACTCTCGACCATAGAGTCGACCTTTTCAACGAAGTATTCACTTTTTTTGTCAAAACTGTGACACCACCCATCATATCTTGGTTTCTGCGGCTGTCCTGCAGGGTTCTGTTTACAGTTTCCACTGTGTTCCTTTTTGCCATAATGCATTCATCCCATACGACGAAGCGCAATCCCCTAAGCACACATCCCTTGTTACTGTTGCGTGACACCCCACAAACAGGCGTTTCGTTGCTCTCTAAATCGATGGGAATCTTAAACATGACGTGCGCTGTTTTGCCACCAGGAAGCAGTGTGGCAGCGATTCCAGAAGATCCACACACATACATATTTTAAAATCGCTAGGACAAATCTGCTGTCAAAATCTGTAAAAAAAACATTTTATTCCTACAGTCTTTTGCTCTAAAATGATCAGAATACAACCTTGAATGTTTTGTGACTGTAAAGTACTTGTAAATTAGTAGTTTCCCATAGCTTACGAAGTTTTCCATTTTTTAGATATATTACAATATTATTTTTTATAGATGAATACATTCTATGAATATACACAATCCAAAAATAAAAATCGTTTTACAAAAAGAGTTTAAAAAAAAAGATGTAAATCGAACTTACTACCCCGGGCGGCCTATCACCAGCTCATAAAGCAGTATTATTTTAATGTTACTTCAGTGGGAGAAAGAGATGGAGCTATACATCATCTCTTTCCCACACTGAAGTAAACTAAAGTAATATTAAAATAATACTGCTTTTGAGCTGGTGGTAGGCCCTCAGGACTTCAAATCATTCGTCCAACCGCTTACTTATTCGCTTTGTTGAAAGTTAGCTAAAATAGCCGTTCCTATATAAAAGGTAGCGTGATGATAATCATTTAAAAAGTTAAATCGGTAACTACCTATCTACAATATCCCAACCTTTTGGCGCGTCCTTTTACAATTTGCAGAGAAAAATACGAACATGATGTAATATTGCTCATCCCCCATAGCAAATAGCGTGATAGTTTATGCCCTACGGTTGGTACGGACAAACATTCTAAAAACTTTATTTTCCGCAAAAGAATCGATCCCAGACCTCGTAGCAATAACTTTCTTTAAAAAAAATTAACTTCGTTACGATTTTATTATATCTATAGATTATAGGTACATTATCAAAAAAAATAATAATCGTATAACAAAATGTGAAAAAAAAGAAAAAAAAACCGTAGGTGGGAATCGAACTTACAACCCCATGTTTGCAAAGCAACCGCCCAACCGTTGAGCTAATTGCTTTGTAGAAACTTGTCTAAAATAGCCGTTCCTATATATTTCATGATTGACTGCTTAGTTCCATAAAGGTATAGCGTGATAATAATCATTTAAAAAGTTAAATCGATAACCATCTACAATATCCTAAAATTTTGGCGCGTTTTTTTCTAAAAATACGAACATAATATAATATTGCTCGTCCCCCATAGTAAATAGCGTGATAGTTTATACCCTATAGTTTGACCAGACTTATAGGGAACACCTATGCAAAATTTTAACAGAATCTATCCGGTAGAATTTGCGTCATGCTAGAACATAAAAATACAACATAATGTAATATTGCTCGTCCCCCATAGTAAATAGCGTGATAGTTTATACCCTATAGTTTGACCAGACACACAGGGAATATCTATGCAAAATTTTAACAGAATCTGTCCGGTAGAATTTGCGCCATGCTGGAACATACATACAGACAAACAGACAAACAGACAAAAATTCTAAAAAAAATATTTTCGGCATTAGAATCGATCCTAGATCTCGTATCAATTACTTTTTTTCAAAAATATTAAATGTACAGTTTTGACTTCGCTACGATTTTATTATATGTATAGATATTAAATACACAAAAGCAATACAAAATATTTA
This sequence comes from Agrochola lychnidis, assembly GCA_963680765.1. NCBI lineage: Eukaryota > Metazoa > Arthropoda > Insecta > Lepidoptera > Noctuidae > Agrochola > Agrochola lychnidis. Next base: position 4,821,511 of record OY796868.1, on the reverse strand, counting down.
AGCGAATAATTAAATAAGCAATAATAGTATATAATTTAATATACAATAATAAACGGCGAGTATTTGCACAGACACAATCTAGTGGCTAGGATTATTCACCAGCAACTTACCTTGCAGTACAACCTTGTGAAGTCCGAAGTACCATACTACAGGTATGTGCCCAACCCAGTTCTCGAGAATGGTCACGCCACATTGTACTGGGATCGATCTATCATCACTGACAGGACTATTGTAGCCAATAAGCCTGATATTGTGGTGATAGATCGACGTCAGCGCCATGTGCCATGCCTCGTTGAGAGGTGAAACACGTGTCGATTCTTTACAGGGTTTTTTAAGGCTCCTTAGGAATAGTTAAGCGGAACAGGTTACTAAATACATCAACGACTATTGTATCTATCTTTTGTAAGTTTTTTGATCGAGAAAATCGTTGATAGCTAGTCGCTTCCCCGTTAGTGGCGGTAAGACTAGTGATGGGCGAGTCGAGTTATTTAACTCGAGTAACTCGATTCAAATCGTAAACGAGTCAACTCGAGTTCAGTTTTTACCAACTCGAGTCAACTCGGTCGATCGATACCCCGCCCGAGCCCGCGCAACCCGAGCGCTCGCCCGCCGCGCGCCGTGATGATGCCTATTGCATTGCATGATTCACATCTCGCTCTACTCGATGTGAGTTGAGTGAAATAGCAATAGCATGCGCGTTGCGTCATATGTTGCGTTACTCGTTCGGGGGGCTCGGTCAGGATCAGAATTGCGAGTAAAAAACCGCGGTAAATGTTTATTTTGACTTGTATTTTCACATTTTGTAAGAAAGAAAAACAACAAGTCAACTCGAGTTGCGAATCGTCTGACTCGAGCTCTACATTACAATACAATACATTACGTCATTACGAGTCGACTCGCACATCTGTATTCGCTCTCTACAGGCACCGAGTCGAGCCAACTCGAGTTGTGACTCGCGTCAGTAGCGATATCAACTCGAATAACTCGAGTCGAAAAAATTCGACTCGTCACATCGCTAGGTAAGACTTGCTTCCTCGTCAGCGGCGGTAAGACAGGTCTCTAAGAGGTTTTCAGTTATTTATATTTCAGCGGTATCCCAGCAGAGTATCCTTAGTCGACCAAAGTCTGGTGTTTATAGCTGGCAAGGATTTTCCAGTACATTAGTAATTGCTACCGCATTACTTACGCTTTCAATAAATTTTGAGTGTACCTATACAACACCTTTTCACCCGACTGCGCCAAAAAGACGCTAATGTTTTTACCTAAAACATTAAGGGATCGAGGCCGTCGTTTTAATACATTTTAATACCACCAAAAGGTAAACGAACTTTTGAATAAAAGATCTTCATAATTTTATTTTGACGGATAACTCGCCTCCTGTCGGGGCGAGCCATAATGATTGTTTTATAGCAAAACTTGGCAACAGAAATATAATGTGCTTAAAAATAATCACCGGACCCAAACTCCCGACTTTATTCGTGATTCTGTCCCAATTTTATTGTTATTATTATTATTTTCATGTCTTTGACACATCTCGGGACCCTGGGGTCCCGGACCTTTGGAAGGCGTGCGAGGGGCCGAAGCCAACTCGCAGAGGCCCGTTAGACATTTTTAATGATATGAGGCACCCACCGACGATTATCCCTGTCCACACTACGTAAGTACATCCAAGGACAACCCCCGGTTGGTGTAGGACTATTGCAGGATATGGAAACAAAGATATTGGGTTATGGGTGTGGATGGCTAAAGTGAACTGGTTATCTAGGACTATGGAAAGACTATGGCCCCTGCCTGATCAATGTTTTATATAAAATACACAGATGAAATGGCAGGGGGTGACTTGCACGCTCAATAATGGGCCCCCGAAAACGGTCGCTAGCACATAGTGTCGTAGCGACAAGGGGGCAACACGTCCTGAGGTGCATATGAGGAGTGGAGAGGTATTCCACGGCTATCAGGACAATCCCGGAAGTACGGTCAAGATCCCTACCAGCATCTTACTGGAATACTTCCTTCCTCCGAGCACGTTTGCTCTTGCGAATCTCCACTCAAGCCGGCCAATTAAGGCAAGAATGAGGCGGGAGCGCCGTTCGTCGTCAGTGTTCACTCCAGCCGGCCAATAAAGGCAAGCCAGAGGTGAGGAACAAGACTTCTCCCGGGAGATAGGGTCCGTGGGGTCGCTACTGCCCAACAGCTCGCCACATGCTGCCCTGCGGGTTTTTGTATCTCTCTTGGTCTGGCTCCTCATCCCAGACCTGTTCCGGCAAAGTAAACTCTACCGGCACAGGCCTAGAGTTTGGAGCGCGCAAGCCCCACCACGACGTCAACGTAGAGATACGGCGGTGAGGTTATTATTATTATTATTATTCATTTATTCCTTCGAGTAACAATGACTCATACACAAAATACAATATAACACACATAATCAAACAAAAAACAACATAATCAAACACATCAAACATTAACATTACAATAAAACACAAAACAAAAACCCCCTTACACTTACACTAACATACACTACTAACACATTAAAGACCGACGACTGTAGGTGACGTGCAAGTCACTGCAGCGTCGCATGTAGGGACAGTCGAGCCTGTCAGCTATCATCATCAGAACGCTGTTGGGGCTGCCGCGCACCCTGCGCACCAGAGACGCGCTCCGCTTACGCATCGTAGCATAGAAGCAGTCAACGCTAGCTTCGGCAAACATGCCCGAGGCACTACAGTGTCGCGGCAGCCCCATCAGCGCTCTGAAGGCGTTGTTATATTGGACGCGGAGTGCTTGGTATGCTTTTTTGGTGTGATTCACCCACAAGCTGCACGTGTAAAATGAGGTACAATAAGCTGTAAAAAGTGTTTGTTTGACCGACTTAGAACAGCGTGCAAACCTGCGGGCTATCATATTTGCTCTAATTGACAACGCCCTCCGCTCCCTCTCGATATCAGTATCGTCCCTGAGACCTTCTGTAACTAAATGTCCTAGGTATTTAAAATGGTTCACTTTTACCAAGGGAACCCCGTACAAGTTGATGGGAGGTACTGTCATAGAACATTTAGAGCCGGCCTCAAACACCATAAACTGACTTTTCGTCACATTATATTTCAGACCGTGTTCCTCAGCATATACCTCACAAATCTGCAACAATGTTCTAATGCCACAAACCGATGCGCTCAGCAGCACCATGTCGTCCGCATAGCTGATATTGTTCAAGCAAACTCCATCAACATGACAACCGACATGATGACTGCTGAGAGCAACAATTAGTGCATCCACATATAAGTTAAAAAGTGCGGGGGAGCTCAACCCTCCCTGCCTCACCCCGCACTCCAACCCATATGGTTCCGACAGAGAACCCGCCCACTTCACGCTATTGATCTGGCTTCCATACCAACATTTAAACAGGTTTATAAGTTCTGTGGGGAAATCGATGTCCTCCAACTTCTTCCATAGAATGTCATAGGAAACCAGATCAAAAGCCCTGGACAAATCGAGAAAGCACGCGTACACTGGAGTAAGTCTGTCCGTATAATACCTGACGGCATGCTTAAGACACAGTATAGCACTCTCTGTAGACAATCCTGGTCGAAAACCAAACTGATTATCGTGCAGATGCAGATATTCATTTAACTGTGTGTTAAGCAAGCCGTCAAGTACTTTCGCAATAACAGTCGCTAATGAAATAGGCCTATAATTACCCTTATCTGACAGGTCCCCTGTTTTATTTTTCACCACTGGCACTACAATTGTCTTAACAAGGTCAGAGGGTAAGTACGCATGTGTGATACAGAAATTAAAAAGCATTGCCAACACTCTAGGTAGGTGATGTCCAGCCTGCTGAAGATGCTCAACACTGAGACCATCATGGCCAGGGGACTTGCCTCTGGACATTGACTTAACAGCACGCGCCACATTTTTGGTGCTAATTCTCGTACCCACCTGACCACAACATGTCTCAACATTGAACCTCTCCAGCGAAGGCGGCCCGAGGGGCGATTTCACATGAAAATGTTCCCTAAAGAGATTAGCAATGCCCTTGGGTTCACTCATCCCATTGACGCCTACGGGCAGGCCAGGCCGATGTGCTACTTTATTTGTGCCTTTCCAAAAGTTGCGGAAATCCTTTTTTGAATGATGGGAAGCAAGAATATCCATTTTTATCTGGTGCTGATGGTCTTGGCACCATTTAAGCCTGGATTTAAAAATCCTTCTACTCTGATACATCTCGTCATAAGCAGAGCCGGTAGAAGGACCCCCGCATCGTTGCCAATCACGAAACTTCAGCCTGGCCACACCGTACGCCTCACTTACGTGCCTATTCCACCCAACAATGCATCGCGACCCACCCCTGCGCCGCGCACTTCCTCGACTCACTGCCGCAGACTCACTGAGTGCGGACACAACATCCCCATACAATTTATCCACAGCCAATCTGTGCTTAGGCTTGTTACAATATTTATCTGCACAATGAGTAAATTCTGAAGGAAAATCAATTAATTTTAATCTATGGTTACATTCTTCTTGGTACAATTTAATCTGTTCATCAGTTCTCACTCCCCAAATTACACCCGTATCAATATTATTTATGACATTTACCTTTGGCGTTAATAAATTAAGTCTACATTCCAGTACGAGAGGGTAATGGTCAGACCACGTAATATTATAATTAACATAAACATTGAAAATGGAACACAGTGCGGATCGCGTCACAACACCGTGGTCTAACCACCTTTTCGAGCCATGAGCCTCACTAACAAACGTATAAGTGCCCGACTGAACACCTAACATGTTAACATCAACACACACCCAGTCTTGTTCATGACAGAAATTTGTTAGTTCACTATAAAATAATTCACTAGGATGGGCATTAAAGTCACCTAATAAATAAACAGAATCTATCCCATATTCATCTATAATTGCACTCACCCTGCTAAGGCAATCCGTAAACTCGGGTAAATTAATAAGCGCGTCCGTAGGCATGTATACACTTAGCACAATAATCGGTCTATCAGCCATCACTATTTTAACTGCACACACACGCGGATTATCGCACGGAACAACATTCACATTTTGGCATACGCTGTGTCTCCACATCAGAGCTACGCCGCCGTACGGTCGGCCACGCAGCATCCCTACCGACGTGTCCACTGCAGATGTACCGGTAGTGCTAAACTCGGGGTCTATGGTGCCTAGATAGGGTAATTCATCCGGCATCAGCCACGTCTCCTGCAGTGCTATTATATCCGATGTCTGACATAATTCTCTGACACTGTCTATAGTACGTTTAATACTCTTGCAATTAAAACTTGTCAAAGTAAAAGTTTCGTTATTTACAATTTTGCTAGAAATGGGCCGTAACTTATCCATTATTTAAATTTTGTAAATCGTCAACAAATACAGATCTGTTCGATTTTTGGCGATTAAAATGGACAAATCGTCTGAATATGATGCCCCGTGGCCACAGATTTTCGTCCAAATATAGTGGTAATTTGGATTCGGAAACTAAGAACTTGTAGGCAATATGACCCCTTTCTTTCTTCATTAGTATCTTCTCCAAAGAAACCGTGTCCAGTGTCTTGGAGCGGATGTAATTCACTATCTCGCTTTCTGGTGTTTCACTATGAATATTAGAGATAAATATGGGAACTTTCCTATCAGCTGCTCTAAATTGGCACTCCACATCTCTCGCTACGCCCGTCTTGCCCACATAACGGTATTTAGACGGCTTCTTCTTATATGACACTTTTTTCCATTCGCCACTGTTATTGTTTACACGGCACGGCGCAACGCGCTGGCCTCTTACATCACTGACGGTAGTGCCCGCGTTTGCTGCAGGCAAAATCAGCTGATCCGCTCGCATTCCATGCACAGTGTGTCTAGAGCGCTCAGTCGTCGATGCCGACGACGTCACCGCTACACTCGCCACAACATCGCCGGGCGAACATACACCCGTCACCTGCGCGTGAGTCATCTCGGCTCTGGCACTGTCCGCCGATAATCGTTGCCGCGTACATGACTTGCGATTATTTTGTTTTTCTTCTACCTGCATGATTTCTCTGTATTGTGGCGATAACTTATTTAAATCACTTTCGTTATTGTTGTACAACTCATTCAGAGAAGAATTATGCAGGTGCGAAAGCCCCATAGGGCCACTATCAAGTAACCATCCGCCTCTTTTTGCATTTACTTTAAACGCAGACGTAGGTGGTAACGAATCATGTTTGATTTGTAGGAATTCCGTTCTCAATTCCTTCAAACTATCTAACGTAGCATACGTAGTTTTTACTTCGTCAATTGTTGCTTGCATGCGAACAAGATCCTTCAACAGTTTGGTACAGTCTAAATGGTCAAACGTAATAGGTGGCAGTTTTTCTAGCTGCCGTGCCACAAATACTGGTATATCGTCTGGATCGGTAGATTTAAACAGATTTATGATATCTGTTAAATCTCTTTGTTCTTTCCCTTTGTTTTTTCTCATGATTTTTCGCATATTCGATGAAATGGAATCGAAAAGAAGCGACTTGGACCTTTTGATTTCATCACTGGTAAATGATGAAACACAAATCCGCACTAGTGTTTCTTCATCAATAACCGACACTACTTCGTATATAACGTTATACTAGCTTCTGCCCGCGACTTCGTTTGCGAGTTTTAACATAAAACATCAGTACATGGTTGACCGAGCTCTGCTCGGGTGAAAATAGATATACATATCATCCAGGTTTACCAACGTTGAATCACATTCTTGAGGCTGTGAAAATAGAGAAATCGAATTTTCCCAGAAATGAGACCTAGCTGGACGTTGTTGACATAATTTTGTAACCATTCTCTGATTATTCGAAGAAGTTTAAAAAATATACATATGTATATTATTACATTAGTAAAGATTGTGATTATTTGAACAATTAAAAAAGATATGTAAAAGTTTTTCTTACATAATATAATGAATAATTGATAATTTCATAAAAACTTGGCCGGTTCCAAATTATTCATGAGTGTCATGTCATGATTATTGCATAAACCTAGTATATGACGTGTAAAAAAATCTCGAGATTTGTTACGATTTTCAGCTGACAAGTCTCACGATTTTCTAAAGCTCAATTTTGCAACTCTGTCTTTGCTAGACGCGATTGATCCATCCTTATTTTTTGGGTGGGAAATGATCAAATAACTGGCGAGGGCGTGTCAGACTCTTACTGACTAAAGCCCACCCGTGTTCCTTCAGTTGCCTGTATGTTGCCAGGGGCCACGGTATCCTTTTCGGACTTTCCCGCAACCTCGGCAGGCATCGGCCCTAGCGGACCCCGTCAGTTCTGCTGACATCTCTTTGAGACGCGCGATTGATCCACCCTAAGCGTTGATTTCGAGTTTAGAGCAGTGGTGGCCCAGTGGTAACGGCCGCGACTTACGAGTTGTAGGTCGTAGATTCGAACCCAGACAGGCGCTTTACGTTGTGTAAATTACTTCATCTCCACTGTTCTCAAAACGGTGAAGGAAAACATCGTGAGGAAACCGGCATGTCCTAGTACCGAAAATTCGAAGACATGCGACATCTACCAACCCGTACTAGGCCTGCGTGGTGGATTACGGCCCACTTCCTCTCACAGAGAGGAGGCCTGTGTCCCAGCAGTGGGAACATTTATAGACTGATGATGATGTCATGATTATTGTATAAACCTGGTAAATGACGTGTAAAAAACATCTCATGATTTGTCACGATTTTCAGTTGACAAGTCTCACGATTTTCAGTTGACAAGTCTCACGATTTTCAGCTGACAAGTCTCACGATTTCCAGCTGACTAGACTCACGATTTTCTAAAGCTCAGTTTTGCAACACTATCTTTGCTAGACGCGATTGATCTATCCTGAGCGTTGATTTCACCAACGAAACTGAATATGATCAGCACATTTAAACTGCGCTCAAGAGCTGCCAGTGTCTTCTTTTCTTCCAGTGTATTCTTAAACAAAGATGACAATAAAATAAAGAAAAAATAACGTTTATTTGGACACAGTTCGTGAAACACAAAATACAAATACTTAACAAAATAATGTTTTAACAACAAGAGTATATGTCTCACGGCTGCGCCAACAAGGTTCATTTCAGCATTAATGCCAGACAGACGCTGTTTGTTTGACGCTGTTTGGCCTTAGGGACAAGTGACGGGGAGTACAAACAATTCAGACAGCTCTTGAACGCGGTTTAAATGTACTGATCGCTTTCAGTTTAATTGGTGCAATTCCCCCCAAAGCAGTCGGTCTCTCTACCAACTTTATTAAAGCTACGGTTTCCTAAGACTACAATGGCCGCCACGTAGCGTCCGCAATACAGGGTGACAGGGACATCGACGCGAAAACTATTACCATGGATTCAGTACATGATTCTGAACCCAATGCGTTGAAACTTTTCGTCGATTATTAAAAAATCTGCTATATCATAGAAAAGTGCAATACCTTCGCGGCCAAAATGTATGGAACAGCAGATTTTTTTTTAATAACCGACGAAAAGTTTCAACGCATTGGGTTCAGAATTATACCGTCGAATAACGTCACCGAAACGTTATTTATGAAAGTTAATTAGCCTGTTTCCCTAGAGAACGTTTTTTGACATCGTAAAGTTAAACTCATCTTTTTCAAGACAGCTGTCACTGCGGCTGTTATGTGGCGGTCACCGCTGTATTAGGAAACCGAAACTTTACTAATCATTTTACCACACAATCTTGTATACCTGCCTATCGTACAGACTTAAAGAAAAATGAATTACGTAACCTTTAGGCTTCCTATACATAACGCCGGAGCCGCACCGGCGCCGCGCCGAACCGCAAGATGTAAAAATTTCAGATCATCTCAGAATGAAAATGTAAAATCTACGCGGCGGCGGCGGCAGCGGCGGCGGCGCACAATGGAAAAAAATGACTTTTTTGTTCAAAAATCTGCCTACACCACAATTTTTGACGTATCGCTGCCATTTGTTTTTATACCCTTCTGAGATAACATACTTTGGTGTGTCACTGCCACTTTTCCTTAAAAGTCAATACCATAACCTCAAAAAATCAGGAAGTGAAGTAAAAAACAATTTCTAAAAAAAACATTTTATCAAAAATCAGTTTCCAGGGGTTGTTCGGGTTCCCTGGTCATGAATTTACTGTCTGATTATAAAAAATCAAAATGGCGGATAAAAAAAGGCGGCCCAAAAAAAAATTGATTCATTTCCCGATTTTTAAGAGATTTAAAAAAAAAAGAATTTTCGATTTTGGAAAAGTGGCAGTGAAATACCAAAGTGTGTTATCTCAGGAGTGTATAAAAAAATCGCAGGGATACGTCAAAAATTGTGGTGTAGGCAAATTTTTGAACAAAAAGTCTTTTTTTCCACTGTGCGGCGGTCCGGCGGCGATGTGGCAGTGGTTCGACGTATGGGTGATATTCATTCGCATATACAAACATGCGATTCGGCGCCGCACTGCAGCCGCACAGGCACCGCACTGCAGCCGCACCGGAGCCCCACCGTAGCCGCACCGGCGCCACGATATTTTACACACATTCTGAGATATTCAGATTTTTTTTCATCTTGCCGTCCGGCGCCCGTAAGGCCCATGGGTGATATTCATTTTTATACATGACCAAGCGGTCTAGCGCCGGTGCGGCTCCGGCGTCATGTATAGGAAGCCTTATTACGATTTAAAGGGCTCTGGTCTAGATTTATTATTCAACGATCAACAACTGTCAGTACAACACGCGATGTATCATTTGCAAGGTAGGTGATGTGCAGGTCAAGGTGATAGGTTGCATTTGATTCACATATGTTATACATCGCAGGACACTTCACATTTCGTCTAATATTGGCCTACTACAAGAGTATACGGATACGAATACGGACCCCCTGTACCTATTAAGGCTACTACACACAGTGCCGGCAGCACAGACCGCCGGTTTTAGCCGAGAGGCACTCCTTTATTTGGCTGCTCCTGTGTGCAGGAGCCTTTGTGCCGTCAGGCAAGCCATGGTGCGCCCGGCTTGCCGCACAAATGAGCCATCAAACGAAGGAGTGCCGCTCGGCAAAAGCCAACGGTCCGTGCCGCCGGCACTTTGTGCAGTAGCCTTTAGATTATGGAACTGATAAAATATATGACAAAATGTTGAGATGTCTTTATCATATGTAGGTTTAATATTGATTAATTAGAAAAAAAAACGATAAAGCTTCCGGAATAAATTCTCTATGGCGCGGCGCCCACTATCGGTGGGCATACTGGGCATCGATGCGGCTCGGTACAGCTCGGGCGCTTTACGGCGGCTTCGAGCGCCTAAGGACTGCTTGGGGCGGCTTCGGGTGCCTCAGAGCTGTCTTGGCAGTCGTAAGCATACCTAAGGACGCCTAGGCTGGTTTCGGGCAGCTCGGGTGGCATTTTCGTAGCCAGACAAGTCGCAGAACAGTCATAACGTTTACCGCGCGCGCTTCTATTAGCTTGGCAACACCCAGAGGAAAATAAAAGGCAACAGACTCATTAAATCATTAAACAAGTTAAAAAATTCATCAAAAGTACATTTTTGCTTCCAAAGCTTATTCACCCAAAATATTATGTTTTGCCTTAAGGCTCCAAGTTTCTCTTTTTCTTCAGCAAGATGAACAATGAGAACTAAATCCTAATCCACCATTATAAATACACACGCACAACTGTTTTCACGTAACATTACGACTGCTCTACGACGTGTCTGCCACCCGAACTATTCTTTGTTTTGCCGAAACCAGCCTCGGCGTCTTTAGGTATGCTTACAACTGCCGAGGCAGCTCTCAGGCGCCCGAAGCAGCCCTCAGGCGCCCGAAGCCGCCGTAAAGCGCCCGAGCTGTACCGAGCCGCACCGATGCCCACCGATAGTGGGCACCGCACCTAACTGATGGTGAAATTCGCATCGAAATCCGTTGCGTAGTTAAGGAGACAGCGTGGTCACACAGACAGACACGAATAGCAACTTTAATTTATATAGAAATAGATACGAGGAGCTCGTGGCTAAATAATAACAGCCGCACGGTTCGATCCATCAGGTTAAACTACGCTTGCCGGGGTTGGGCTGTGGGTGGTTGACCATCTTAACACATCGAGACTCCTCCGTCCCTTGGAAAGCACGTTAATCCGTTGTTCCGGCTGTAATTCGTGGATCTTTGACAGTCGTTACGGGTCATCAGAAGCCAAGGAGCCAACCAGTCTTACCAAGGGATATCGTATTACCCAGTTACTGGGTTGTGGAGGTTAGATAGGCAGTCGCTCCATGTAAAATAAGGTATTCAGCTGCATCCATTTAGACTAAAAGCCGACCCCAACATAGTTGGGAAAAGGCTAGGCAGATATGTATGGATATATTATAGATTTTCAATGTACAGAAAACATGTACCACGTTCGTTTAAAATGAAAAATAACTTAATCTCTCTCAGTTCTGTTTTGTAACCTACGCAGTTGGATACTACTCATAAAATTTTTTAAAAGATCTCCATTCTCCCGGAGATGGTCCTTGGTCACGGGCTGTAGGATCGAAGCTATTTACTTTTCAGTTTTAGTTTCAAAGTCTGGATACCCGTAAAATCCCAAATTTTACTACTCCTATTAAACTTTTTCAATTTTATCATAAAGTAGAACAAAGTTTGGTTTATTTTAACTCCGTCATAATAGTAGATTGTTATACGAGGGGCTAAAATAACCCATTCTATCGAGGTAGTTTTACTCCCGAGCTTTAGCGAGGGAGTAAATAGAAACCCAATTATAATAGGTTTTAGCCCCGTGTGTTACACTCTACTTTTCACTACGATTGCGAGAAAATAAAATAATCAATAAATCATAAATAAAATCATTTTATTTCAGATAACAAAAAGATCCATAAATTTTTAGTAACATGTATGCACTTAAACCACTATTGTTAGTAACTTAAAACTAAAGACGAATTTGTGAGAAGACCACCCAATATCTAGACACAATAAGAAATGGTAATGGTCTAACTATGGTATGAGTCTTCTCACGAATTGCCTTATTATGGCGGAGGAAGTATCTGCCGCCACAGCCTTCAGGATACTGTTGTGACTGCCTCTTAAGAAAAAAAAAAACTATTTAATATTGTATTGGATTATCCAATACAATATTAAATAGTTTATTTTATTTAAAAAAAAATACAATTTATTCAATCTGACTTTTTAAGGAAACTTTTACACGTATGCGGACATTTTGACCTCACTATCGGCTTTAACACCCTCGAAAACTAAAAACGACACCCAAGACACAAAAAAATAAAAAAATTGGTGTCCTCATCTTGGATTTGCATTTCGACCCCACTATCAGCTTAAACACCCTCGAAAACCATGAAAACGACACCCATGACGAAAAATTTAAATATTTTCAGAGCCGCCATCTTGGATTTTTATTTTGACCAAATTCACACTTTCTCTCTCTCTCGGCATGCAGTGTACCTACTCGGGCCGATGTGTACAATTTTATTCCACGACACTGTAATCACTTTACTCTTTTCTTTTGTTTTTTCTGCCGGCGTTCTATCTTTCTCTCTTTATTTCTCTTTGAATTAGAAGAAGACAGTCAACACTTTTTAGCGTGACGGTTTCTGAAAGTTTACAAGCCGCATTAAAGAACTTCGTTCCAAAAAACTAGTTTAACATAAAAATAAAGACTTTTTCATTTTTGTAGGCTCGTTAGTTACAGACAAAAATTACTTTTTCCCCTAGAGCAAGAAATGCTATTTTTTTCCCCGCTCTGGTACGCTACAATGACAGACTTTTTGAGCAAGAGGAGTGAAAAACTAAATTGTTGTTATAAGTAAACTTAACTTCTTGTTATTTTACAGATTGATAGATACGCATTTAATTACTAAGTTCACTAGGACCGCATACTACAAAAGAGGTTGCAGCTCCTTGTCACAGATTACAAGACACACTTAATTTTCTCCGGTCTTTATTAAAATATTTTCTTTTCTTTCTTTTCTTTCTTTCTTTGTTCTTCTTCAACATCTTTTCAACAAAATATTGTTCCCAAACATTACTTTCACCAAATTGCAAATTACCTCACAAGGACCGGCAATCACATTCAATCACCAGGAGCACATATTACGTAGGAGGTTGTAACTCCAACACCGTGTAACAGATTATCAGGCCCATGCTGCGTTGGGTGAATGGTCGTAATTAGAGGCTTGTAGACGCAGTCTGGTGGTAACACGATTACGTTGAAGCCGTACAGTATATGGCGACAATTATCGGCAGGTGCGAGTTCCTTAGACACGAGTTTGTACTATCGATCATGGGTTCATGTTTGTTTCTTGTAAGGCGGATTGTGTAGTGTGGGTGATTCTGTAATAGTGTTTTTCGAATTAACTTGGCGAAATATGTTTGTATTTGCGGTTTATTTTCGACTTGTTGCTTAAGGCGCAACTAGCCGATACTTTGTCCATACAAATTTCGGGGGGGTTTTACTCCAATGTTACACATTGTACATCCAAAGTAAAACATGAAATCGTTTTGTCTTATTATTAATTTTGTCTGTACAGAAGTAGAATACTAAAAAAAAGCAATTAAAAAGTTATGAGCCAACAAAGATTAGTTTTTCCTGCTAATTTTAACGGAACTTTGGGAGTAAATAAGTAATAAAAGAAGTATAATATCTCCAAAACAAAGCTCGTTCTGACAAAGCTCAATTGTCGAAGATTATAATAAACTTTATTTGTAATTGATTTATGCAGTAGTTTTTTTCATAAAACTCCACCTTCCAAAGGACTTTTCGTAATTTTTAACGCGCTCGTTTTACTAAAATCATTCTGAACGGTGTTTGTGTGCGTGCGAACTAGAGTTTGTGCATGTAGACCAGCGTCTAACTACTCATCATTGATACTATCTCTGTCGGATACGATGCCAGGTGACACAGCGTGTTTTTTGACCAAGCCCACCAATGAGTTCGAGCCCGCGACTAGTTCAACCTTAAGATATTTACATGAACTTAAACCAAACTTAACTTTTTATACATAGAAAATTGTAGATTTAAATTGTATGACTGAATTTTGTCTACGAACTACGCGACGACGACGACGATTAGGTACACACGGCTACACATCAAGCTAAACATTTCCAGTTTATGTTGATCTCGCATTGTATAGGAATTCCATACAATCCGAGGTCAGTTTATACTGGATATGTATAGCTTGATGTGTAGCCGTGTGTACTATGTTTTGTCACCTCACCTTAAAAGTATTTTGAAAAGCCTGCAATTATTACAATCTCAGTTTCTGCCAATTCATAGTATGATAAAAATAAACATAAATTATGCTAAATACCGTCAAGGCCCAAGTTATCTTGAGTATCATTACATCTAAAAAACAAGATAAACTTACCACGTCACGTCTCATTTTTATAACTTTCAAGATACAGAACCAATTTTCGTAAAATGAATTTCTTTGAGAAAAATACTTGAACAGCAAAAGATTTTAGTAACAACGTAGGGCTTTAGAACTAGCGGAGGCGTAAGCTGTTTGAATTTTTACAAAAGGGCATTGTGATGCAGCGATATAAATGGGAAAACGAACAACATATTTATATTTCTATACGATACATGATGTAAAACACAAATCCTTCTCCGTTTCTGACGAACAATAGAACAGAATATTTTGAAGATTTTTCTAGTAGATTTTAAGAACTAAATTCATCTATGAGTTTAGTAATAATAAAGCTGAACAGTTTTTGAAGTGAAAACTTCTTTAGGCTCGTTGGGCATTTTTGAGATGGGAAAAAACAATTGAACTCGCGACACCGTTACCGACACCTCATTTTTGTTAACCCGATTGTGCTCTGTATTTATATTGCGTTACGGATCAATGTTCTATGCAAGTATTTTTACTTTAAAGGTTTTGTAAGTTTTTTTTTGTAATCGCGATTGTGCTCTTTATCTAAATAAAGAGCACAATCGCGATTACAAAAAAACCAATGTTCTATACAAGTAGGTATTTTTCTTCCATCAAGACGATCTTGTTCAAGTTTTCACTTCTGTCGGCACTCCCGGAGTGCCACTGTTTTTTTTTTTATTTGTTTGATCGCGCTTAACTCTGGAACTACCAGTCGGATTTAAAAGAAATAAGATTCGAAATGATTGAACTAATTCGAGTAATTTGAGTAGTCTAAGATATTTGTAAAGAATCATGGACACTGCTTCTATAGCCTATACTTTGAAGCCTGTCTTAGTAACAAAAACAAATCAGCTTATTTAAGGGCGTCGTAAAATCGTCATGGAATCGCCTAGAGGCCAGTTTATATCAAACACTTGATTAACATTTTCAATAAAACGAATCATCTCGTTCGACAAGTGTAATATCTGTTATAGTACAGTATAAAATAAAGAGTTGTTTAATGGTCTGTTCGACGCAAAAAAAAAAACATAGATCTTTTTTAATTATTGGTTTTTCCAACATGAGTACAATGAACTTGATAATAATTGCATTGACTTGGAGTTGCGGACACCAATATCCTAATTGCGTAATGCAACACAATCACAATCTGTTTCGATTTGAAACAGATTGCTAATCCATTACTTCATAAGTTGGAAAAAAAGTCTGCTCAACAACGTAAATAACACAATGAATGTTGTTAAACTATCAAAATGAAACAAATTAGGCAAAATTGTTTACGAAAATAAGATATGCAATTAGGGTATAGTTCGTATTACCTTACTACCTTATGTTTTCTTTCATGCTTGCTTGGTACCTCGCTTGCTTGTTTTTCAGTGAAATAAAAAAAAAGACCTCGTTGATCTAGTGGTCGCAAGCGCTACTGCTGAGCATGAGGTCCTGGGTTCGATTCCCGGGTCGGGCAAAGTGTTATTGGGTTTTTCTATCTGAAATTTCTCAGTAGCAGCTCGGAGTCAGGATTTGTGCCCGGTTGATGGCAATAGGCTCGCCCCCTATTACATGGGCCTTAAACATAACTGTTGAAATGTGGGTGTACCTGCTACAGGGACACCTCTGCCCAACCCTTCGGGGAAACAAGGCGTGATGTTTATGTTTATGTAGAAAAAAAGAAACGAATTCCATCTCATTTTATTTTATTGTCATTACGCTGAATCAGTTCTTAATGTAGTATTTTTCAAACCAAACTCTCATATCTCATATAGTGAGAAATTTCTCCCGCTTACTTCTAATATCGTTTCCGCACTGGAATACCAATGAAATGATATTTTTATTTATTTTCGAGTAACTGTAGGTAAAAGTTAATCGTGTACCGAAAACCTGTTAATTTGTTTCCAATCGAATTTGAATAGAGAAGAAAAAATTAATTTTAGAAAACCATTTTACATTTTCCATAAAACGAAATAAAATAAAAACATATTCCTATCCTAACTAATATTATAAATGCGAAGAAAGTGAGTTTGTTTATGAGTTTCGCTTTCACGCTAAAATGGCCGAACGGATTTAGATGAAATTTGGCACATAGGTAGACCATGACCTGAGTTAAGACACAGGCTACTTTTTCTCCCGATATTTTTACGGGATCGAGACTTATGCGGGTAAAACCGCGGGGCGCAGCTAGTAAAAATATTATAAATGCAAAAGTGAGTTTGGTTGTTTGTTTGTCACGCTTTTATGCTAAAACGTCACAACAGATTTGTATGAAATTTGGCTCATGACCTGGGTTAGGACATAGAATACTTTTTATTCTGGTAGTACGTCCTCGTAGGATAATTTCCGCAATCCATGCGGGCAAAGCCGCGGTAAAATAGATTTCCACAAAACAAGATAGAAGATCATGTACTTTGTATAAAAACAACAGACCGCAGCAAATATTATTCCTCTGTTTTGTTTACACTGTGGTTTATGAAAACGAACGGTGAATTACATAGGGTTGTAAAACAACATTTGTTACGCTGTTTATGACTACACTGTGACATGTTCACAATCACAATCAATGTTGCATACTTATTGTTTTTAATCTGCATACTATTATTAATTCCATGTTAATAATTATTGGAAATTGCAAACTGAACGCCGCACATTCATTTTGGACGATATAATTATGATGATGATTGAAAAATATCGGGAAAACACTAATTTACCTATAAAATATTTTTAACTAGTTTCTGCCCCCGACCCACCGCATCGCATCGCGTTGCACTCGCGCTATTACTTCGTTTCGCTTAGCGTTCTTCCTGACTTGTTTTTTTTTTTGCTCTACTCAATCGGATCCGAAATGACTTTTCATATATCCCGGTTGCCGGGTACCCGTCGGCTAAGTGTACCGGTTGTCTTTAACACGTACCGGCTTAATATAACATATACACTTGCCGCCGGATACCCGGTACCGGCTACCCTGGAACCGGGACGTATGAAAAGGCACTAACGGTCGTTCCGTGATGTTAAATAAATTTAAAAGAATTTTTCAAATCTGACTGGCAGTTCCAGAGAATCGCGCGTTCAAACACACCTTTTAAAGCTTCTTCAAAATAAAAATAAACAGTCATAAAAATATGTAGATTTATTCTTTTGGTCCTATGAAAAGTATTCTTGATTCTATTTCATGCAGTTCTAAAAATAACTTTGCTGGCTGCGTAAAAGCAAAGTTAACCAACCAAGCAAAAACATGACACCATAATTCCATATTTAAAAACCAAAAAGGTGACCCCGTAGAGAACTGTTGCGAAACAAATTCTAATCGCGAGAGAAAAAATATGGGCCGAGGAAATAAAAGGCAGAATGGCGCGAATACCAAGATATTGCTTTTGTAGTTTATAAGTATGGATTGTTATTACTCCTTTTGGGACTTTTCTTGCAATATTAGAAAGCGTACTTTTCTCATTTGTATTGAGAAAATATTTGTTACAAAAGCCGTATTTTGGAACAATCGTGTTCAAATCTCGAGTGAATGCTTCACCTACCAAAATCTATACTCTGGATTAAAAACAAGAAAAAATTAAATGCCTACCGTAATAAGTCTACATGTTCAAAAGATCTAGTAGTATTTTTTATCGTAAAAAACAGTAAATTTTGTGTGTAAAATTCCAGCGTTATTCAGTAATTATTTTTACAATTTGACAACCTCTGTCAAAATCGTATAGAAAAATAAAATGAAAGTAAATAAATAGAAAAAAGTTCTTATCACTCAAATAAACATCAGCAACACTACGACTAAAATCAAGTATCAACGACATAATAATGGATTTGAACATTATTTTCTCTAAAATGAAAGCAAACAATTTTGTTAAAAAATCATTACGAATCTTTTTTAGAGACTAAATGTATTGACCAACCATTAGCTGTAACCACGTCTCCTGTCTCTTATAACAAGACAAGACCAATTTAAAGACAACATTTTCGAAATCAGAGACATTTCAAAAACCGTTAATAAATCAACAATGTCTTGTAACATAACTCTCTCTAATATAGTAGGTAATTAGACACATCAATGGTCGAGGAAAAAAGAACATTCTCAATTTTTATATCAGTGTCTGATTTAGTGCGGGACATTTTCCCGAGAGGTCGTTCGAGGGTTTAATTAAGCCCCCTTTATGACCCAAGAGTGGGGGATTCAATCTTCCGAACAAGGGAACTGTGTTTTTAGGCTTAAGATTGTGATCAACTTTGACCTCGTATAGATTGGGAAGCGAGTAGGTTAGATAGGAAAGTATGCGTTTGCAGTATTGCAAATTTGACTGTGGAAAGACAAAATTCGTGACATGAAAATCTGTTATTTGTCCAAATTATATGAAACTGGAACCCTAGAGGCGTTTCAAGTTTCAGGTTATCAATTTTTAATGAAAATCAAGTCATCTTCATCATCATAATTTCAGCCGAAAGACGTCCACTGCTGGACATAGGCCTCCCACAAGCACCGCCACTTCGACCGGTTCAATGCTTCTCGCATTCAGCAGATTCCCACTGCCTTCACCAGGTCGTCTTTAAAATCAAGTCATATAGAATTCAAACACTTTGAATTCCACGAAAACAATAATTGTGTTATCATTGTTCACTGGTTAAAAGATTTTATACATTCAAAAAGATGCCTCTGAAATATCATAGAAAAGTGTTTTCAAGTACAGTAAACCGAGAAAATCAGCTACCTTTATCTGGCTTACAAACAGGCAAACGTCGACTCCAACGGCAAAGACTTCCCGGTAAATTCCTAGCTGCTGCAACCACTTTAAGGTCTAAGTCGGAGCAGCAGTGGTTAGTCGGCTCAGCCTTACCGCAGCTGACATGGGGGATTGGCTAACACAACCGCAATACGGCTGTCGGATTGAATCTCGCGCTTGGTTGCACTGCTTCGTGTCTTAGGGTGTTTGTATAAAGAAGCGGGTTTTCGTGCCCGACTTACGGTACAGAGGGTGATCGCGACGATAGGTCGTGGTGGAGTTAAATGAAAGATGAGTGGACTGTATAACATGAAGATTTATGCAAAGAAGGAAATTATAACGGTGTCGGTTAAAAAGCAAACATGAATAAGGACGTTAATAAAACGCGTAAGCGCAGCCATGTGTGAAGGCGTGTAACAGCTGACTGCAGAGGCACGGGGGTCCGCGCTTGGCTGTGAGGCCAGCTGACTCGCCGCTGTCCCCGCACCCCTCGTTCACTGCCGCCAACACGCGGCCATGTTGAGAACAGAGAGCCTACTCTCTAAGTCCGTCAACAAAGATATGGGCCTGTCCGAAAGTAGTTCGATACTTCAGAGTGAACCTTACTCCCAAATAATTAACTTTTTCGGACGGGAAAAACACATCGGGAGTAAGGACAACTGTCAAATCGTGTTGTCAATCATTCTTAGTTCGTGCCCCAAACTAATGTTATGTTCATAGGTGATACGGAGTAGGAATCGCACGTAACTTGGGTCAAAACTACAAATTTCGTGCTTAGAGAGTAGACCTCCTGATCGCTGCAGGTTGATCTTCGGAAAGAAATGGTTATATGTTTTAGCTGTTCCTATATGTGGAGCGCATCGATCGGTACCGATTTATCTTTACCGGAAACCCGCTTCTTTATGCAAGCTTACTTATAGCTTTTTGCTCTTCATATTCCGGTTTTAGTCTTATGGTACTGAATTTCGAAAGGGACGATATTTTGAATTTCGGATGAGTGATTGGCATAAATCAAAATGCTTTCTGCATATTATGAAACTAGAAAAAATTAAAGAAATAATTATTTTATCCCCCTCTGCAAAAAGAAATAAAAAACCGGCCAAGTGCGAGTCGTACTCGCCCATAAAGGGTTCCGTAGCAGCAAGTAACATTGAATGAAAGGTAAATTGCGGTTTACGATTTATGACGTATTAAAAAAAAACTAGTTGTTAGATCTCGTTCAAACTAATTTTCGGTGGAAGTTTACATGGTAATGTACATCATATATTTTTTTTAGTTTTATCATTCTCTTATTTTAGAAGTTACAGGGGGGGGGACACACATTTTACCACTTTGGAAGTGTCTCTCGCGCAAACTATTCAGTTTAGAAAAAAATGATATTAGAAACCTCAATATCATTTTTGAAGACCTATCCATAGATACCCCACACGTATGGGATTGATGAAAAATTTTTTTTTGAGTTTCAGTTCTAAGTATGGGGAACTCCAAAATTATTTGTTTTTTTTCTATTTTTATGTGAAAATCTTAATGCGGTTCACAGAATACATCTACTTACCAAGTTTCAACAGCGTAGCTCTTATAGTTTCGGAAAAAAGTGGCTGTGACATACGGACGGACAGACAGACAGACAGACAGACAGACAGACATGACGAATCTATAAGGGTTCCGTTTTTTGCCATTTGGCAACGGAACCCTAAAAAGAAGTGTAACAGAACAACTTTCTTTGTAACGAATGGGGCTTGTCATCCATTTGGTAGGTAGGTAAGCTACTAGGATAACATAAAAAGCTTAAGAAGTAGCCGAAACTTACAACAGATTTAGCCTCAAGATAACCGTTTCGTAATTAGCGCTAACACAGATTACATTTTACGGAAGAAGAGAAGATACAACTAAAATATTCACTACTTTCCTCTACAAGATGTTTTTCACTTAATTTTATTCACTACTTTGTGGGACCAAAGAAAATCCGTCCATTCAACAATAGCTTGGTAATTCATCAGCTCGCCGTCGCCTCGTAACAGAAAAGTAATTTGGATAAAACTCAGGAAGTCAGAAGTACCAGGAGAACATGAGTAGGTAAGTATTCTTATCTCTAACCAAACATTGCTTCGACGTAGTTTTGTTTTCCCTAACATTTACGCGAGTTGCGAACTAAGCACGTGTAAGATTTCAGAGATATGAAATATCGCAAGTCATATGGAAATATAAAATATCTCGAGAGTTTATCTCAAATGTTTTGTTTATTTTGTTGAAAACTCAGCAAAACGGGAATTATGTAAACTGCAGACGATGGATCGAAAAATAACCCAAGTTACTTTAAACTAATTTATTTTAAAAGGTAAATTATAACAATTAATAGTAGTGAAACCTATTCGACGCTGGAAGATGGAATGAATCAAACATGTATTAAAATAACTAATTGCTAATGTCGAATTTCACTGCGTCGCCGTCAGCGGCTTGTGGCCGGATTGACGTCATCGATGCAGTTTCTTTGCGCTCGGCGTAAACTGAAGGAATTGCAGGGTCGGCGATATTCCTTAGGGATCCGTACTTAACACGGGTATGGTAGGTTTTAGTTTTAGACATTTATTTCTTTCGAGAACTGCGAAAACAATGGCTGTCAACAAGAGAATAAATACGGAATTCGAATAAAAATTAAATAATTTAACATATACATACATTAGCATTATCAATCGGTAGTCAATAAATCCATTTCAGTTAGTAGGTAAATGGTTACTCAATTTCTTTAATTTTATTCAGATTTTAGTTGAGAGGCTTGTGGCTACCCGCCGGTTGAACGCGTCCCAGAGGGTCATGGCCATCCGGCTGGCCCGAGGATACCGCACGGTCTCCTGCGAGGCGGCGAGCCTCCTTGCCGGATTACCGCCATGGGATCTGGAGGCAAAGGTCCTCGCGCACATCTGGGAGTGGCGCGAGGAGGCGAAACGCCGGGGCTTAGCTCCGATGCCGCAAGAAATTGCGGCACAGCGGACAGAGCTCCGGCGGGATCTCATGGCGTCATGGAGAGTGCGATTGTCGCAACCCCGCGCTGGGCACGCCACGATTGCGGCGATAAGACCCCTCTTTGAGGAGTGGCTTGAGAGACGCCACGGCGTCCTCACCTTCCGCCTGACGCAGGTCCTCACCGGACACGGCTGCTTCGGGAGGTTCCTGTTCAGGATAAGGCGGGAGGAAACACCCGGGTGTCACCATTGTGTGGATCGGCCTGAGGACACGGTGGAGCATACGGTGGAGGTCTGCCGGGCTTGGGCGGAGCAATGCCGTGTCCTCGTAGAGGCGATCGGCGGCGGTGATCTCTCGCGTCCGGCCCTGGTTCAGACCATGGTACGGAGCGAGAGGAAATGGCAGGCCGTCACCTCCTTCTGCGAAGCGGTAATGCTCTCGAAGGAAGAGGCGGAACGCGTGAGGGAGAGGCAAAGTTCGCGCCTTCAAGGTCCTTCGCGGTCGACGGCGCGTTGTGTTCCACGCGCGCCTCAAAGAGATGTCAGCAGAATTGACGGTGTCCACTAGGGCCAATGCCTGCCGGAGGTTCGAAGAAAACCGATAGGGACATCGTGGCCCCCGGCAATAAGGCAACCGAAGGAACACGGGTGGATTTTAGTCAGTAAGAGTCTGACACGCCCTCCCGCTCCGCCCAGAGCGGGAGAAGTTATTTGATAATTTCCCACCAAAAAAAAAAAAAGGCTTATGGCTAAGTAATAACAGCCGCACGGTTCGATCGATTAGGTTAAGCTGCGCTTGCCGCGGTTGGTCCGCGAATGGGTGACCATCTTTACATACCAACACTCCTCCGTGCCTCGGACATAACGGTAAGCCGTTGGTCCCGGCTGTCATTCGTAGATCTTTGACAGTTGTTACGGGTCGTGAGAAGCCCGGAAGTCTGACAACCAGTCTTAACCAAGGGGTATCGTGTTACCCAGTAACTGGGTTATGGACATCAGATAGACAGTCGCTTCATGTAAAATACTGGCATTCAGCTGCGCTTAGTATGACAGGAAGCCGACCCTAACATAGTTAGGAAAAGGCTAGGCAGATGATTCAGATTTTAGTTATAATAAAGTTTCGAAACAAACTTAAAAGAAGATGGCATGCGACCACGGCTTTACCTTGATCATTTTTGTACCTATGTCTTGACTTCTGTCTGAAATATTTTCTTGTTTCATATCTTTTAGTCGGGTTTTAGTTTTTAAACTTACTTTTTATATTTATTTACTTGGAAAATATGATATATATACATATTTGTAATGTGCTTGTCAAGCCCTTTCATTTGATACCCAACATGGCACAATTCAATTATTTTTATTTTTTATTTCGTTACTTTATGTCCTCTAGAGGGCGCCATATTGCATGTAATGTGACATCACATAGCCTATAACCAGCGGACAATCAATACGCTTCCAATGATACCTCATTTGTGAAATTATGATCGGCAGTTTAGAAGTTATGAGGTAACAGATGAACATACATACATACATAAATACATACATACCGGTCAAAATCATAACCCTCCTTTTTGTTTCATCGTAGTCGGGTAATAAAGTTTCGAAACAAACTTAAAAGAAGAGTGAACTCTATTTTTAACTGACTTCAAAAAAAGGAAGAGGTTCTTAATTCGACTGAATTTTTTTTATGTTTAGACCTCAGAACTTTCGACTGGGTGAACCGATTTTAATTATTCTTTT
This sequence comes from Agrochola lychnidis, assembly GCA_963680765.1. Classification (NCBI taxonomy): domain Eukaryota; kingdom Metazoa; phylum Arthropoda; class Insecta; order Lepidoptera; family Noctuidae; genus Agrochola; species Agrochola lychnidis. The sequence goes on along the minus strand of OY796868.1, from coordinate 4,797,720 downwards.
TTATTTAAATGCTGGTGCTTCCCGTGTGGTCCCATATAAATTTTATTAACTTTGCTTGTATGGTTTTTGAGTTGGGTTCAATAATACGTTTTTTTTCCCACTTGGTATATAGATGATAAGTTCCTGTCACTGTTATTTACATAGCAGGTAGTGGTATTCGAATTTGTGTGGGGTAGGTACAAGAACTAAAAACTGAAAAATAAAAACTTTTTACCAGAAAAATCAACTGACTTCCAAAAAAAAACACTACAAAGCGAAAAATTAATTTCGGAACTCGGTGGAAAATAACGAAAATAAAAAACCAAAGACACCGACTTCCGAAATTTAAGTTATTTTTCACTTTGTAGTATTTTTTGGAAGTCGGTTGTTTATTTTTTGTAAAAAAAGTTTTTCTTTGTAATATTGTCGGCCTCTTTAAAACAAGGATAATAATTATTCTACAAATTTCATTAGGCTTAAATAAATCTTTACGCCTGAGTTACAGCTGGCAATTGATTGTTATTTAAAATGAATTCGAATCTGAACGAGGGCAATAAATTCTTGTCATGTCAATATTCCAAATTGTTTTCGACGAAATATTTAATAAAGTTTAAAACTATTTACTAAGGAACTTAAATATTGCATTCGTATTTCCATCTTACCGAAATCCGATGAAAATAAATATTACAAATGATTGTTTATCAATTTTTTTATTGTAAATATCATCATCATCATCAGCCTATAAATGTTCCCACTGCTGGGACACAGGCCTCCTCTCTGTGAGAGGGAGTGGGCCATAATCCACCACGCGGGCCCAGTGCGGGTTGGTAGATGTCACATGTCTTCGAATTTTCGGTTCTAGGACATGCCGGTTTCCTCACGATGTTTTCCTTCACCGTTTTAATAAATATCGTTGCGATTGAATCCAATATTCCTATTTTAGAGTTCGGTACCCGAACCGTTTCAAACGGAACCCTATTACTAAGCGTCCGCTGTCTCCATCGGACCGTCTGTCTGTCAGCGGGCAGTTCTCATGAACCGTAATAGATAGACAGTTGAAATTTTCGCAGATTATGTAGTTCTATTGCCCCTATAACAACAAAATATTAAAAATTAACTAAAGTAACAAATTAAAGGGGGTCCCAAATCCCAATACAATAAAGTTTTTACATAAAAAAAAATTTACCCTGTGGGATGTAATTTTTTTGAACTCATCTCTTTTTTTTTTTTGTTTTTTTTGTACAAATACACATTTCTTTTTTTATCTTCAAAAATTTAGAAATAAGGGGCCGTTAAAGTTGTCAGTTTTAGACCATTTTTCTACAAGCTCTATCGCAACAACTTAACAAGTTAGGAATTTAAAACTTTTGTAAATCATGTACCATAATTATACTGTACATAATCAAAAAACACCGATTCATAAGGTACCAATTTTATTTAAATATGGGTGATTTTCTGCCACTTATTTTTTTTTTTTGTATTTCATAGTATCATTATGAAATACTTTATCATTGCGATTTTTTAAATTTATGATGAAAAATCTTCTCCGTTTAGTATTTTCATTTATTTGCTAAATATTTTACAGTGGTACGGAACCCTTCGTTTGTGAGTCCGACTCGCACTTGACTGGTTTTTTTTTTGACCGACTAAGACTGAGTAATCTTTTTAAGCTGTGTTCTTCATCTTTATTGTATTAATTAGGTGTTATGAGTTCACCCCCCGGGTAATTAAGATTTCATCCCGAGATTTTATTGTTATGAAAGTCTTTTCATTAATGAGAGGCTGAAATACCTACCTTGTAATATAAACTTCTTTCACGGAAAAAAACTATTTTGATTATATTATTTGTTAAGTATGATTATTTTTGAAAATAAGGCCGAATTTTTCAAAAATGGTTCTCAGTTCGTCGGAATATTTTTATTTATTTTTTATGTATGTTTCCCGATTACTCGAAGACGGCTGGACAGATATACAATTTCTTTTTTTGTTTGAAACGGTATACTTTTAAGTTGGTCCCATTGTGATTTGATCACGATCTGATGGTGGGATCTTGGAGAAACCGAGGGAACTCTTCAGACTCTAGGCTATTGTAACTTAGATAAAAAGTGAAAAAAAAAAACTTTTTTACAAAAAATACAATCGACTACGTAAAAATTTTTTTAACAGTTTTGATTTTATGAGATTGACACAAAGATAGTTCTCACTAACAATTTCGATGGAGATACCAGGATATCATAAACCACCTAGATGTGAGCCCAGCCAATAACGCACGTCGGCTCGCCTGATACGATAAAACGCGATACAATTTGTGTTCGCTACTGGAATCCGATATATTTCTGATGTAAACCGTTTCATCCTGGATTTGAAAGTACTCGTATTTTACACGTACAATCTTAGGAAAAATACTCACGCATGAGAACTATGACGATTTTACTGTAGTAAAAAGCGAAATAAAGTTACATTTTATGATATCCGAAAGTTGTAGTGTAAGTACTTAAGGTTGAACTAGTCGCGGGCTCGAACTCATTGGTGAGCTTGGTCAAAAAGCACGCTGTGTCCCTGGCATCGTGTCCGACAGAGATAGTATTATTAATTTAAATCTACAATTTTCTATGTATAAAAAGTTAAGTTTGGTTTAAGTTCATCTAAATATCTTAAGGTTGAACTAGTCGCGGGCTCGAACTCATTGGCATCGTATCCGACAGAGATAGTATCAATGATGAGCAGTTAGACGCTGGTCTACATGCACAAACTCTAGTTCGCACGCACACAAACACCGTTCAGAACGATTTTAGTAAAACGAGCGCGTTAAAAATTACGAAAAGTCCTTTGGAAGGTGGAGTTTTCTGAAAAAACTACTGCATAAATCAATTACGAATAAAGTTTATTATAATCTTCGACAATTGAGCTTTGTCGGAATGAGCTTTGTTTAGGAGATTTTATACTTCTTTTTATTACTTACTAGCTGACCCGTGCCCACTTCGTTGGGCGGTAAACATTTTAACTTGTGATGAAATTATGAGTGTAGTTCGGTTAGTACTGAGTGCTATGATTTATTTCCTGACTGCCAAAAGGCAGGTTTTGTTTTTATTTCATATAAATCAGAAAGACGCTGCGCACGTTCAGCGCTAGATTCCCGAGCACGGGCCTGCGATGTTCTCGCGCTTTGGCTAGCGAGCTTCTGCGAGCGCTCAGTGCTAGACTCCCTTTCCCTTGTTGCAGAGACATACTGCCTTAAATCACTGAGACGCTGCGCACGTTCAGCGCTAGATTCCCGAGCACGGGCCTGCGATGTTCTCACAGTTTGGCTAGCGAGCCGCTGCGAGCGCTCAGCGCTAGACTCCCTATCCATTGTTGCAGAGACATGCTGCCTTAAATCACTGAGACGCTGCGCACGTTCAGCGCTAGATTCCCGAGCACGGGCCTGCGATGTTCTCACAGTTTGGCTAGCGAGCCGCTGCGAGCGCTCAGCGCTAGACTCCGTATCCATTGTTGCAGAGACATGCTACCTTAAATCACTGAGACGTTGCGCACGTTCAGCGCTAGATTCCCGAGCACGGGCCTGCGATGTTCTCACAGTTTGGCTAGCGAGCCGCTGCGAGCGCTCAGCGCTAGACTCCCTATCCCTTGTTGCAGAGACATGCTACCTTAAATCACTGAGACGTTGCGCACGTTCAGCGCCAGATTCCCGAGTACGGACCTGCGATGTTCTCCAGCTTTGGTTAGCAAGCCGCTGTGAACGCTCGGAGCTAGATTCCCCAGAGCGTGCTTGCGAAATATTTTCTCTATTCCTCGAGAGGCGCTGATGATTTTCAAGAGCAGACTCTTCCGTACGGCGTACTCGAGCTGCTCTTGTCTCACCGCGATTCAGAAAAATGACGTAATTGCACAACGCCATCTATGGTTAAATGGATAAAACGTCCGTACAAAACATGTTCTAATGCGATTCGAAAATGGACGGCGGCATTTTGCGATTTAGTAATTTTATATTATCTTCGAAACTATTTAACCAATTGACATACTGTTTTGGGCAAATCGTATCTCTATGATGTTCTTGTGATCAAAATAATATTTTTTTCGATAAAGTTTAATATTTTGTTATTTAAAAAATCGTCCAAAGGTAAGTACGTCGAAAAATACTTTTTTTAACACATAAAAGCTACTATATCTGCTAAAATATAAAAGATAGACATATGGTGTCGCAGCTTTTTTTGTAGAACTATTCAAAGCGGACCAGGTTGCCATACATTGTTTTCAATTATATACAACTGTTAAGGCAGCGCATGCAAATAACTCTGTTGTAAGAGCTATTTTTTTCCGCCAGGCTAGACAAAAATAGAGATAGTTCGGCTAATACGCGTGATATCTTTATAATTTATAGCCTATAGCACTCACGAATAATGTAGCTTTCTACCAGTGAAACAATTTTTAAAATTGGTTTATTACTTCCGGAGATTACCCCCTACATACAAACTTACAAACATACAAACTTACAAACAAATGTTACCTCTTTATAATATTAGTATAGATTTACTCCCAAAGTTGCGTTAAAATTAGCAGGAAAAACGAATCTTTGTTGGCTCATAACTTTTTAATTGCTTTTTTTTTACTATTCTGCTTCTGTACAGACAAAATTAATAATAAGACAAAACGATTTCATGTTTTACTTTGGATACAATGTGTAACAGTGGAGTAAAACCCCGAAATTAGTATGGAAAAAGTATGGGATAGTTGCGCCTTAAGTAATATTTGGTATGACAAGCCAAAATGTTGCTAATTTTGTTGAAGTGAAAACTTCTTTAGGCGCGTTGGGCATTTTTGAGATGGGACTAAACCATTGATTTCGCGACACCATGGCGACACCTAATTTTTGTAAATGCTCTTTATTTATAGTACGTTACGGATCAATGTTCTATACAAGTATTTTTCTTCCACCAAGGCGATCTTGTTCAAGTTTTCACTTCTGTCAGCACTCCCGGAGTGCCACCACTTGTTTTTTAGTTATGATTTGACTTATACGTATCATAAGCAAATTGTTTTTATTTGCGCTTAAAAACCAACTTTAAAAAAAGGTTTTCTACACGGATTTGGATGATTTCCTGATAAAGATTTCCCGAGATAAAGAATGGAAATCTTCGACCGGATAAATGCGTGCTTCTCGATTTCCACGTACATTCAGAACTGTTGAACGTACCCCGACATACATAAGGATGTCAAAGGATTTAGATCATGATCGTCCGAGCTGATATATTTTATCCCTATATCGGAAACATTTAATTCATTCCTCGTTACTTATGCGATTCTGGTAATCGAGGAGAATTCGCCTGAATTTCAGATTCCATTGCTTATAATTTTATGATGACCATGTTAGTATGAATAAAACTTTTATAAGTTTTGTTGTTACTAAGTTTATTTATTTCTCAATACATTTGACCCAGTAAGTGGTCTTTCGAGTCAGATCACTTTAATTTACTATTGACATCGAAATCTCCAATTAACAAATTCTGAGAACCGTCCGTCCAATAAAAATGTAAGAAAAATCGAACAACGTAAGAAGCACCGCGTAAAATCTGTTTTATTAATAAATTTTTTGAAGTGAAAACTTCTTTAGGCGCGTTGGGCATTTTTGAGATGGGACTAAACCATAGTTTTGCGACACTGTAACGCAATTTACTGACACCGTGGAGTAAAAGACATCAACGCGTTGATTACCGCGGTGCGATTTTTTTTCAAGTTTTCTCTTCTGTCGGCACTCCCGGAGTGCCACTGTTTTTTTTATCTAATATCAATGTCAATAACTACTTAGGTCACCACAAATCACTTATAACAAGTTTACCGATAAACTATTTTTTTTTTTAAATGACATCGCTTTATTTCTGTGAATCGTTCAAATGAAATGAAACTGTTTATTCGATAAATAGGATATCGGAATCACTTGTACACGTCATATGTAAAACTAAAGGTTAATCGTTGCAAAAAAGTTTATGCTCGCGAAGTCTACTGTTCGCAGAAATACTAGTTTTTATTATTATTTATATTTTGTAACCTCCACGGCTCAATGTCCATCGAAGACACCATGCCTTGGGCACATATGCCTTTGTATACAATCGCTGGAGCAACCTAGAAAAGGGTAGATTATCGAGGATAGGCCAGCAAATACTACTAGTCTGTTTGCACGAGCCTTTTGTAACCTTTTTGGGTAAGTACCTATACGCTATCTACTTTAGTTGAAATAAAATACCCTGGTCTTTGAGACTTTATGGTTTCAGAAACTTATGAATGTAAAGTTCAGTAGAACCTACGATTTTCAAAAAATAAAGTAGGTTTTTAGGGGCTTGTGGCTAAGTAATAACAGCCGCAAGGGTTGATCGATCAGGTTAAGCTACACATGCCGTGGTTGATCCGTGGATGGGTGACCATATTTTCATACCAAGACCCCTCCGTGCCTCGGAGAGCACGTTAAGCCGTTGGTCCCGGCTGTCATATGTAGATCTTTGACAGTCGTTACGGGAAATTAGAAAACCAAATGTCTGACAACCAGTCTTACCATGTATTGTAACACCATGTATACCATGTTTTATGCAAATAAATACTTACTTACTTACGCTTTGGAAATGGACAACTACCTTCATCTTTATGACTGACCGACCACTGGACAATTCAAAAGTAATTTGGTTTAATTGAAATAAATGGTTTGAATTGGGGCTAAAAGTGATGGGGATAGAAGAAAAGTGACCATCTCCTACCAGGGTTGCACAGAGCAAAGTAGACGTTTGTGTTTTAACAACTGTGGGTGGTTCAAGGTATTTTAAAGGACCTCGCGTTAATAGTATCCTCGGACATTGCGAAAGTCTGGCAATATTTATATATATTTGTGCTGAGCGATAGCTGAAGGCCTTACTGAGTATACGATTTGACACTTAAGTGTCCGTGTATACTCAGGAAGCTAGTAAGAGGATCTGGTAAGAGTTTCCCCTGTACTATGTCGGTGGGTTTCTTTAGAAAGGCATTACTTATTAGAAATAAGTAAATAACAATTAATACGACCTAACTTTGTAACTATATTTTAGTTAAATAAAAATGCTATCGTCACAGAAAACAGAGTAGCTGTCACATAAATGTGTCCTCATTTTTGTAGTTCTTTTATGCAACGCTTTGTATAACCGCGATGCAATTCAAATGCAGCACGTTGTTTAGATTTATGATGCCCTACTAGCACGTGAACAATTTCTGGTTTAAATTTTGTTTGGTCGATGACAACACTGAAAAAATGAATACATTTGAATTAATTTTGATCCGACTACGGCATAGCCAAAAGGGAGGGTTATGATTTTAGCAGCTGGTTGGCACTTCCAGTGACCCAAGAGCTAGCTTTTACCTTGGCTAGAGGCGGCATTGCCATTCAACGTGGCAATGCGGCCAGTCTCTTGGGTACATTACCAGTCGACAACGATGCGGAGGAATTTTTCGACGCCATATTTTAGTTTGCTAATAGTTTTAGTTAGGTTAGGATATTATATTTTTAGTTTTGTTAAATGGATAATTTATGAATCAATAATTATATGTAGGTATAGCTTATGTCCGTATGGAATGATATACCTTTTAAATGGTGAAACAATTTTTAAATAGGAGCATCGGTTCCAGAGATTACCCTCCACATATTACAAACTCATAAAATTCGCTCTCTCTCTTTAGTAATATAGAAAATAAAGATATTAGATCGTTTATTAGGGTTTCGTAGTAAACAAGGAACCCTTATAGTTTCGTCATGTCCGTCTGTCTGTCTGTCTGTCTGTCCGCGGTCTAGCTCCGAGACTCTTAGTACTAGAAAGCTGTAATTTGGCATAGATATTGATAAAACAAAATTATGAAAAACATTTTTTTTTAGGGTACCTCCCATATACGTAAAGTGGTGAAGTTTTTTTTATTTTATTTTTTATCCCAAGATATGGGGTATCATTGGAAAGGTCCTTCAAAAACATTGTGAGTTCCTAAAACAATTTTTGGATTCAGGGATTCGTTTGCGAAATATTAAGCTTTAAAGTGCTAATTTTTGTTAGAGTCAAGTGTCCCCCCCCTTTTTTTTTGGGTGGGAAATTAACAAATAACTTCTCCCGCTCTGGGCGGAGCGGGAGGGCGTGTCAGACTCTTACTGACTAAAACCCACCCGTATTCCTTCGGTTGCCCTGTTGCCGGGGGCCACGATTTCCCTATTGGTTCGCACTTGGCCGGTTTTTTAATATATAGAACTAGCGACCCGCCCCGGCTTCGCACGGGTATAAACCGGGTTATTATACATATAAACCTTCCTCTTCAATCACTCTATCTATTAAAAAAAAACTGCATCAAAATCCGTTGCGTAGTTTTAAAGATTTAAGCATACATAGGGATATAGGGACAGAGAAAGCGACTTTGTTTTATACTATGTAGTGATAGTGAAGTAAAGATATTAGATCGTTTATAGATCTATCGATCTTTAAGATGCGTTTATAAAGTAAAATTGCTTTCGAGAAGTTTCAAAGAACCAATTAGTGAACAACGATTGCCAACAGCTACTGGAACTTCAATGTAAGTAATAAAGTACTAGGTATACATGAACTGAAAGGAGAGACGTACTAGTTGTTATTACAATAGTTGAAGAGTAAACAGACAGTGTCCACGCATGCAGTATGTCGTTAAGTAAATACTGCTTTGATATCAAGTTGAAATGGCCTCTATACAGGCTATGTTATTTATTATAGGTAAAGATACAATCTTTTAGGATTTATGCTATAGGCTAATTAATTGGCAATTTGTAAGGCATCCATCTTGTTTAAGACTAGCAATTTTAGGACCAAAATAAACTAAATTTTTTCTGTGTCATGTTGTTTGGTGCCTATTCGATGATAGTGGGATATTGGCAATTTTTTTTTTAACCGACTTCCAAAAGGAGGAGGTTCTCAATTCGACTGTATGTTTTTTTTTTTGTAGGTTTGTTACGCGATTACTCCGCCAATTATGAATTGATTTTAATGATTCTTTTTTGTTTGGTAAGTCATACTTCAGAGATGGTCCCATATAAATTTTATTAAGTTTGCTTGGGTAGTTTTTGAGTTAGCTTCAATAATACGTATTTTTTTCCACTTAGTATGTGGATGATATGATAAGTACCTGTCACTGTTATTTACATAGCAGGTAGTGGTATTCGAATTTGTGTGGGGTAGGTATCACAACTATAAAGTGAAAAATAAAAACTTTTTACAAAAAAATACAACCGACTTCCAAAAAAACACTACAAAGTGAAAAATAATTTCGGAAGTCGGTGGCAAAAAACGAAAATTCTAAACCAAAGACACCGACTTCCGAAATTATTTTTCACTTTGTAGTGTTTTTTTTGGAAGTCGGTTGTATTTTTTTGTAAAAAGTTTTTTCTAATGAAACAATAAAAAAACCCGGACAACTGCTATTCGAACTCGCAATCGAAGGGCTCTGTACCACCGTAGGTACAATATTTAACAATAAACGCCGAAAAATTCCGTTTCTTGTATGGAAATGTATAAAAAAAACGTGTGGCACTCGGGGACTGTCGCGGTAAAGCTATTGCATAGCATTTGTAACCTCCATGACAACATCACGTTTCCCATGACAACATCACGTTGTCATGGGAACCGTCATTACATGGTAGGCGGAGTGGGGGGTGTTAGATTTTATTTTCGTTACGTTACGGAATTTCTTGATTCGGTCGCCGCGCTCAAAGCCCGCGACAGCTTAAAAAAAATGTATGTGTAAAAATTAAAGGGGATCCTTCCCTTTAATTTTTAATTTTTATAATTTATTGTTGTAGCAACAATTCTGTATGTCACCAATAACTGATGTCACTCGGAAAGCTGCCACGCTTAAATGGAATTGGGCTGGACACATCTGCCGCATGTCAAACGATCAATGGGCAAAACTTACGACTCAGTAGGTCCTGCTTAGTGGTAGACGTCCTCGCGGCAGGCCCAGATAGAAATGGCGGGATGAGCTGGACTCCTTCAAGAAAGATTGGTCCTTGAAGCTCTGGACAGATAGAGGTGGAAACAGAGTGGGGAGGTCTTTGCCCAGCAGTGGGACAATAATGACAAAAAAAAAACTAATACGGCTCATGAGATACAGCCCGCTGACAGACAGACGGGCGGACGGACGGACGGACAGCGAAGGCTTAGTAAAAGGGTTCCGTTTAGCACTCTTAGCGTACGGAACCCTAAAAATGGTCATAAAATTATTGAATTACGTAAACTCGAAAGGTACAGAAAGACGCCTTAAGGCGACGATAACCGACTTTTAATGTTTTTATACTGAAGATCACGTCTAAACGAGTAGTGTTAATGATTTGGAAAAAATATGTGTTAAATTAGAGCATTTTCTTAATAACTTTTTATAGGAATATTTAAGATTATGTTTATATTACATACTGAAATTAATTTGTAAAGTTATGTCTAACGCGAATAAAAAACTGAGAATCACACAAAATTTATGAAGCGTATTTTTCTGAAACCTTCACCATTTCAAAGATGATCTTTTGTATACGTGTTTTATTAAAACACCTTTTATTTCATGAATAATAAATTAATAATGCGTCTAATTTGGGATAGCACTCCTTGATGGGCGAGTCCTATTACTCGCTGGACATACAATGCGTTGCGTGTGCTTTGTACAGAACACGCAAGCTAACCACTCAAGGTCACTAGCATATGTCTGCGTCTTAACTAATGATGACAAACGAAACGAAGTAAAAAGGCAACGGTACGAAAAGATGTAGCACCATTCTTTTTATATTTATTATTTCCTGCAAAAATACTAATTCTATTGCGGATATACTGTACCTGCGCCTGTTTTATTTATAAAAAACTAATTATTAAATCTATATTCGAAATTACAACTAAATATAACCTGAACTTTGTACGAACTCATAACTCAAACTTTACGTTATAATAACTCTCAAACAATAGCATTAACACTAAAAAATTATAGCCCGAAAATAGCACGAAATGTTTGTAATAATAGTCGAAATGAAAGATTCCATTTGTTTTTGGGTTCCGTACACAAAGCGAGCGAACGGAACCCTATTACAAACGCTCCGCTGTCCGTCCGTCTGTCACAGGACTGTGTATTTTGAACCGTAATAAGTAGGCACTTGAGAGTATGTCTTCAGCCGTAACAACAAAATAAAAAAAAGATTAAGTAAAAAATTTAAGGGTAACTTTTTAATTTTTAGCCATACAAGAAACGTGTTTTTTCTGCGTTTTTAGAACATCATCATCTGCCTAGCCTTTTTCCCAACTATGTTGGGGTCGGCTTCCAGTCTAACCGGATGCAGCTGAATACCAGTATTTTACATGGAGGGACTGCCTATCTGACCTCCACAACCTAGTGACTAGGTAACACGATACCCCTTGGTAAGACTGGTTGTCAGACTTTTGGGCTTCTAACTACCCGTAACGACTGTCAAAGATCTACAAATGACAGCCGGGACCAACGGCTTAACGTGCTTTCCGAGGCACGGAGGGGACTTGGTATGGAAAGATGGTCACCCATCCACGGACCAACCGCGGCAAGCGTAGCTTAACCTGATCGATCGACCCGTGCAGCTGTTATTACTTAGCCACAAGCCCATCAGCGGCGCGGGCGTTTTTAGAACATATTGTTAAATATTGTACGGTGGTACGGAACCCTTCGTGCGCGAGTCCGACTCGCACTTGGCCGCTTTTTATTAGACCACTCGAAAGTGTGGCACAACTTTGGGGTACTAATCCCCAAGATGGCGGTATCCGAAGCGTGCTAAGTAAGTACAGTAGGCCGCTCATCAGTGGTATCAAAACCAGTATAAGTTGTCCCCGTCAATCTGCCTAGCTTTTTCCCAACTATGTTGGGGTCGGCTTCCAGTCTAATCGAATGCAGCTGAATACCAGTACTTTACATGGAGCGACTGCCTATCTGACCTCCACAATCCAGTTACTGGTTAACACGACACCCCTTGGTAAGATTGATTGTCAGACTTTTTTGCTTCTAACGACTGTCAAAAATATACGAATGACAGCCGGAACAAACGGCTAACATGATTTCCAAGGCACGAAGGGGTCTCGATTATGTAATGGATGGTCACCCCATCCATGAACCGATCGCGGCAAGCGTAACTTTACCTTCGATCGACCCATGTGGCTGTTATCATTTAGGCACGAGCCCCTCTTATAAGCTGGCCTCGTATTTTATTAAAATTGCGTACAATATTTCTATTTTCTTAATAGCCCTCGGGAATCATCGCATTTCCGAATACAAACGAATGCTAATTTCCATGTCCATCAATTATTAGATGTATCTTGTATAATAATTTGAATTCAGAACTAAGTACTTTATTGTTGGTTGGTTTGATTTTCGTGTGAACTATATAGAGCTGTAAAACTATTTTCCTATCTGTCGTGCATGCGACTTTAGCAGCTTTCCTACCATTTTTAAAATAAATTACATTAAGTTAAAAGAGTATTAACCACTCTATATAGTTCCAAGTCTATTGAGAGCGTCCGGTCTGCGCCAAGTGCAAAGGGCAACTGATAGAAATCCGACGACTAACGAAACACGAGGTTTGCCGAGGGACATTAAGAACATATTTGTACTATAACTACACTAGGTTTTTCTAACTGAACAGACAGCTGTGCCGGAGGAGTTTGTTGCGCCACTTCTTCTTCCCAGCTAAAGCACTAGGAAGTGGTGAAGGGCGGGCGTTTTGGGGGACTGTCTTAAGTAATTTTGACGTTCAATAAGTGCTGATTCTCAGCCTAGTTTGAATAAAAATAAATTGATTTTGTCGACTCAAGTCAATGTTACACCGACGTGCGGTCGACTGTACGACTTTCAACTTGAAAGTTGTAGAAGTTATAAGTTGCGTATTATTTCTTTCATCCCCTTTTCTTTAGACATAGGAAGTTTATTAACAGATATTCTTGGGAAGATAGGGTCTAGATTTCTGGTACTTTTGTCTGTCTTGGAAAATAAAGCCTCAGTTGACGCTACAAAAATGTTTAAATAGTTTATTTAGGAAAACAATATCTCTGCATCACCCTAAGGTGTCTCTGCGTCACCCTAAGGTTGACTAGTAGAAAATGTCTCAAGCATTAAGTCCGCCTTTATACTGTATTTTTTACTTGTGCATAAAGTTTTGATAAATAAATAAATAAAATGCTCACAATTTATTTTCTTCTTCTTTTTGTGTGGTTACTGACTAACCTGGTGTCAAAGTTTTAAAGCCACCCATGGGCCTCTGACTTGGCTTCACATACCGTCGAGAAACATCTCTCAGACATGCCGGTTTCCTCACGGTGTTTCGATGATTTCCTTTCAAGGGTTGTGTTTGGAACACCCCTGGTGTCATGAAAACCACTACCCACAAGCTCGTGATTTGTTATTTGGTTTGCTATGGTCAATAATAAAATCAACTAACTGGCCTCTCTAAGCTGATGTATTGTTAAATAAATAGATGAGACAGTTTGGTAGTAATCGAAGAGTTTCTGAGAGAGGCATACCATTCGTTTCAAAAGCATATTTTCTTATAACTCAATCATAAATTAGATCAAAGGCTTCCAGAAATTTTGTATTAGTATTACAGACTCATTTTCCTCTCCTCGCCTCTGAGCTCTATTTCCAGGTAAAAACATTTTCAATGGTTTTGCTTATTTTAATAATTCTCAACACCAGGCCGGAATTATTGCTTATAAAATGGCTAAGGTGTTACAACATCTTCGGGTTGGTATGATTCGGCACAGCCGCGTGGGAAAATGGAATACAGTGTGAGTCTTTATAATGTGCACATATTGAAATGAGATCTATGCTTAATTTTATCGACGGAAAAAATATACAAAAAAGTCTACTTTTTTAATATATATATTTTGTTTTTTAAAGGTACGTAATGGGCATCATATTATTGTGAAATTTTACGATTATTGTAAAAATTGGTGAAAAAAACTAAAAAACATGTTTATTTTAAATTGAGGGTAGTTTTTTTCCACAATTTTATGAGGACACCTAATTACTTCCAATTATTATGGAGTTTGTTTCATCGCAATAGATCATTTAGTTTTAAAGTTACACCGTTTTGTTTAAAAATTCCATAAAAAATATTTAGATTTTTTTAAATACTTTTTCGTCGATAAAATTAAACCTCCCCCCTCATTTCGATATGTGCACATTATAAAGACTCACACTATATTATGTAGATATGCTTTAAATGTTCAGAAGAAAGCCATTCGGCTTAGCTCAAATTGTGCCGAGTCGACCCGAACATGCTTAAGCGAGGCTACATGCCGAACGAAGTTTACGGATCGACACGAGCCGAATGAAACCCGAATATGTGAAGTATATGCTTCGGGTTTCTTCGGGCTTTGTTGTTCAACAAATATTGCTAAATCGAATGTGCCGACCCGAGCATGTGATAGCACCCCTATTATTTATATTTCCTGATATTTTTTTCCTCTAAATGTTGGTGTATTAACAGTACACTTCTCTCTCAGTTTCCGGAAATAAACGGCTCCCTACAGAGATGTGAACTGTAGCGCAATATGTAACGGCTGCGATTTCGTGATATGATGTAGGTACCTAATGAAGTAGATAGGAAACGTCGACCTCATCTAATTTTTAAAACATGATTGACGTGTATTTGTACAAACCTAAGTTAACAGAAATAAAATTTAATTTATGAATCATTTATCAATGACAATCGCGACAAGAAAAGTCGCTGATGGTTGTAGTGTAGGATCATATAAAATGTTCTAAGAATTAATATTGCAAGGGCATTAAAATCGAATTCGTTTAGTCGTTCTAGTTTCGCCATGTCCGTCTGTTTTTCTGTCTGTCTGTTCGCAGCTTAGCTCAGAAACTGTCAGTAGTAGAAAGCTGTAATTTGCTGTAAAATTAAATCATGATAACACATTTTTTTTTTGGGTACCTTCCCTACATGTAGGGTAGGGGTGTTTTTTTTCCCCCGTCTATCCCTTAGTGTGGGGTGTTGTTGGAAAGGTCGTTAAAATATTGTGGGTATGTCAAAAGCATTTTTCGATTCAGAGATCCGTTTACGAAATATTAAGCTTTAAAGTGCTAATTTTTGTTAGAGTCAAGTGTCTCCCCCCTGCCAGCTAAATGGTTGGTTTTGGATATGTGGAAAAATTCATGGCAGTAGTATATATAACGAAGTTAAAAGGAAAACTATAGGCTTTACAATTTAACGAATAATAATTAATCGACCAACGTACATTGCAGTTGGAATTTATCGGAGAACATATTCACACACAGTGTAAAGTTTGTTCTTGGGATAAATTCATCCCAACTACGGAACCCTTCGTTGTGGGTGGTCCGACATGTACTTGGCCGGTTTGTTTTTGTTAACATATTTACTCGTATTCTTGCAAATATATAATTTACTTATTCCATCTTATTTCACATGAAAACCTCTATTGGACATTCTGTGGTTATTGGACTTAAAAAGAAGACATTGAATAAAATGTTGCCTATAGGTATTAGTGAGAAGTGCGGGCCCTCACGACGGGGGATGCTGTGGCCCGGGGCGGGGTTGTCTTGGCGGTGTCTCTAGACATCGCCAATGCCTTCAAAACCCTGCCCTGGAGTTGCATCAGGGAGGCACTCCGGTATCACCGGATGCCGACCTACCTCTGTCGTGTGGTCGAGGCCTATCTGACGGACAGGGCCGTCATCTACCCCGGTCACCAAGGAGAGTGGAACCGGCAAGAGATGTCGTGCGGTGTCCCACAGGGTTCGGTCCTGGGGCCGCATCTGTGGGACATCGGATACGACTGGGTGCTGCGCGCCGACCTCCCTAGCGGCGTCAGCGTCGTTTGTTACGCTGACGACACGCTTGTCCTGGCGCAGGGGGGGTCGTACCAGGCGGCGGCCGATTTAGCGACACGCGGGGTTGCGACAATCGTTGACAGGATCCGGCAGCTGGGACTCGAGGTGGCCCTGCACAAGTCTGAGGCCATGGGTTTTCATGGTCCTCGGAATGCGCCACCGTCGGGTTCCCAGGTAATGGCGGGAGGGGTTCACATCGGTGTCGAGTCGACGATGAAGTATCTGGGACTCGTCCTCGACAGCCGGTGGAATTTCGTGGAACACTTCCGACGTTTGGCTCCCAGACTGGACCGGGCCGGGGCTGCATTGAAGCGGCTCCTGCCCAATCTAGGGGATCCAAACGCCTCCTGCCGGAGGCTCTATGCGGGGATCGTGCGGTCCATGGCCCTTTACGGGGCGCCGGTGTGGGCGCGTTCATTGAGGCTGCGGCCAGCCCGCCGGTTGAACGCGTCCCAGAGGGTCATGGCCATCCGGCTGGCCCGAGGATACCGCACGGTCTCCTGCGAGGCGGCGAGCCTCCTTGCCGGATTACCGCCATGGGATCTGGAGGCAAAGGTCCTCGCGCACGTCTGGGAGTGGCGCGAGGAGGCGAAACGCCGGGGCTTAACCCCGATGCCGCAAGAAATTGCGGTACAGCGGACAGAGCTCCGGCGGGATCTCGTGGCGTCATGGAGGGTGCGATTGTCGCAACCCCGCGCTGGGCACGCCACAATCGCGGCGATAAGACCCGTCTTTGAGGAGTGGCTGGAGAGACGCCACGGCGTTCTCACCTTCCGCCTGACGCAGGTCCTCACCGGACACGGCTGCTTCGGGAGGTTCCTGTTCAGGATAAGGCGGGAGGAAACACCCGGGTGTCACCATTGTGTGGATCGGCCTGAGGACACGGTGGAGCATACGGTGGAGGTCTGCCCGGCTTGGGCGGAGCAACGCCGTGTTCTCCTAGAGGCGATCGGCGGCGGTGATCTCTCGCGTCCGGCCCTGGTTCAGGCCATGGTACGGAGCGAGAGGAAATGGCAGGCCGTCACCTCCTTCTGCGAAGCGGTAATGCTCGCGAAGGAGGAGGCGGAACGCGTGAGGGAGAGGCAAATTTCGTGCCCTCACGCCCCTAACCGCCGCAGGAGGAGACGCCCGGGGCGGGAATCGCGAGCCGATTTCCGGCCACCGTAGGCGCGGGCTTGCGGACGGTGAGCAATGGGTAGCTCGCCGTCCGATAAGGACCAAGCCCGGGTCGACGGCGCGTTGTGTTCCACGCGCGCCTCAAAGAGATGTCAGCAGAATTGACGGGGTCTCCCGCTCCGCCCAGAGCGGGAGAAGTTATTTGATAATTTACCACCCAAAAAAAAAAAAAAAAAAGGTATTAGTGAGAAGTACCCCATTTTAACAATGACGGGTTTTACAAACTATTTTTCAAAATCTGTGAATTTTATTCGTAATTCATTGGAAAATTATAAACAGTCTCTTAAAAAAGTTTTCCCTTAAGACGCAGATATATGACAGTGACCTTGAATGGTTAGCTTGCGTGTTCTGTACTGAGCTCACGCAACGCGTCGTACGTCCGGCCAGTAATAGGACTCGCCCATCAAGGAGCGCTGTCCCAAATTAGACGCATTATTAATTTATTACACGTAAAACAAAAAGTATTTTAATAAAACACGTATACTAAAAGATTACTAATTTTATTATCTTTAAAATGGTGAAGTTTTAAGAAAAATAAGCTTGATGGATTATGCGTCATTCTTAGTTTTTTATCCACGTTAGACATAACTTTACAAATTAATTTCACCATGTAATATAAACATAATCGAAATATGCCTATATAAAATATTAAAAAAATTCTTTAATTTAACATATATTTTTTTCAAATCACTAACACTACTCGTTTAGACGTCATCTTCAGTATAAAATCATTAAAAGAGAGATCATTAAGAGTAACAAAATTTAAACCAGTATACATAGTGTTTACTGAACAGTTCGTACTGTTGGAGTAACTGCACCATTTATTTAAAGACCACAAAAGTCCGTCTTATCCGCAGTATAATTATCTTGACAGACGTTTGTATGTGGGTCAAGAGAAATTTAATCTCATGGGGGTCGAGAATCTCTCGTGAAAATGGAAAAATCAAACAACCGTTTTTTTTTTGCAATTATTTCCTGAGGACTTTTCGTCGTATTCAGTTTATGGAGAGATATATTCAGTAGTCGACTGCTTCGTTAGTCTATGGTCGCAGGTCCTGGATTCGATTCCCGAGTCGGGCAAAGTGTTATTGGGTTTTTCTATCTGGAATTTCTCAGTAGCAGCCCGGAGTCCGGATTTGTGCCCGGTTGATGGCAATAGGCTCGTATTACATGGAACCTAAACATAACTGGCGAAATGTGGGGTACTATAGGTACACCTCTGCTTAACCCTTCGAGGAAACAAGGCGTGATGTTACGTTATGTTAAATTCAATAGTCATTACTGAGCTTGCTTCCGACATCTGTGAGTTCCAAATCAAATTAAATTAAATTTGAATTGTTTTCAAATAAGTGTTGAATGAAAGAGTAAATTTGATTCTTCGAGCTTCTTTCGATTAATTTAAATTTTATTCAAACTCGTCCGTTTTTCATTAGTCAGTACTTTTATGAAACATAATGAAAAGTCCATTCAACTGCCTAAATTTGCAGTAGGTCAAATCTTTATCCTGCAACCTATTTCCACAACACCTTCTGTTATTAGGATCAGACCAAAAGAACAAACAATATAAATATACCAGTTAATGCCCGGCATGCTTGGCAATGCCTTCTCCTTTTTATTAGGAATCTTCTCCGGCACGCACACAACAAGTTACCAAAGTTTCAACACAATCGGTTGAGCCATTTTCGAGATTTTGCGAGACTAACGCACAGCAATAAATTTTTGTATACAATTTCGCCCATGGGCATGTGACCGCCCGTATTTTTCAGAATTTTCATGAAAAATTATCCAAAAAAAGACTTAAGCGGTCCATCTTTTTAATATTTTTCATGTTATTCAATTATTATTTTTGAGTAGCGTTTGCCATATCTCCGATGTTATTGGCTTGATTTCGATTCTGTTTATTATTTCTAAAAGCCTATGAGTTATTTTATCGGATTAACTAACTTGTCATCGTGTAAATTTGTCGACTATGAAAAAAAAAGACTATAAAAATATATCAGTACAGGAGGATTTTGAAAAAAAAAATATTAGATATTTTTTTTTAAATTATCTTTAACTATCGATATTTTTTCATGACGATTCAGAAAAATACGGGCGGTAATATGCCCATGGGCCACATTGTATATAGATTTGTAATACATACATAACCTCATGCCTTCTTCCCATGGGGGTAAGCAGAAACTACAATACTCAATTACAGAACGCCACCTGCTACGATCCTTACAAATTCTTTTTGTTTTTCCTTTTCCAATATGTAATCGATTTCGTATATTTATGGTACACTAAGTAGGTATAGCTTGGGTTATATTCTTACAAACGCTAAATAAACAACTCGAGTAACTAAATATCGTTTAATATCTAGTTGTTACTGTTTACCATAATATTTGAATATCTAGTTAAAATCAATAGGAAATGCAAATAATCCTTTGATGTTATTAGTTGCGGCGCCCACCTACATGTATGTAGAGATAATTCAAAGTAATGTTGATATTTGCGTCACGGATCAAGAGGTTTACTGGAAGTCTGTTGTTGTAGTGAAAACTTCTTTAAGCGCGTTGGGCATTTTTGAGATAGGACTAAACCATTGATTTCGCGACACTGTCATCGAGTTTACCGACACCGTGGAGTAAAAGACATCAACGCGTTGATTACCGCGTTGCCGATTTTTTTCAAGTTTTCACTTCTGTCGGCACTCCGAGAGTGCCAAGTTATTATTTTTTTTGCTTTTTAACCTACCTCTTCATTCTCCCAATTTATTTGTGGTCGGTACAATATGTCTTTTTTCTTCTTCCATATTTTTCTTTTAGTTGTCATTTCTATTTCCCCCCCTATCATCTTCAACACAGTCCATCCATCGTTTCTTTGGTCTTCCCCTACTTTTTACTCGCCACATTTATTATCAAAACTTTCCTCACGACATTTTCCTCATTCTTCCGCTTCACATGTCCACACCATGACAACTGATGTGGAAATGTTTGTTTGTTAGTGGAGGTACTTCTAGTGAATGAAACCAGCCAGTTGCTTTTACGGAGATATTTTATAATCGAATCACCATCAATCAAGTAACTAGGTTAGAGTACGATCGCGAACCCGACCCGTGTAGAAGTGAACGACCATTCAAATAAAGATGGTTAAATGCTAGTAATGTTCATATAATTTAGTAACATTTAGTGTTGGGATTCCAACAACCGATTTCCACACAACTTGTCAGCCATCGATGGCATTTTCAGACTTCCTCTTACATATACCTACCTTTTTTTAATTTTTTTTTTTTTTGGTGCGAAATTATCAAATAACGTCTCCCGCTCTGGACGGAGCGGGAGGGTGTGTCAGTCTCTTACTGACTAAAACCCACCCGTGTTCCTTCGGTTGCCATGTTGCCGGGGGCCACGATTTCTTTATCGGTTTTCTTCGCACCCCCGGCAGGCATTGACTCTAGCGGACCCCGTCAATTTTGCTGACATCTCTTTGAGGCGCGCGTGGAACACAACGCGCCGTCGACCCGGGCCTGGTCATTATCGGACGGCGAGCTACCCATTGCTTACCGTCCGCAAGCCCGCGGACCTGCGGTGGCCGAAAATCGGCTCTCGATTCCCGACGCCCTGGGCGTCTCCTCTTGCGGCGGTTAGGTGCGTGAGGGCGCGGAGTTTGCCTCTTCCTCACGCGTTCCGCCTCCTCCTTTGTACATTTACCTACCTATGGGTGTTTAAATACAGGTCAAGTATGTCTTGGTAACCAACAGTTCCTTTGCGACTCCCAATAAAATTACGTGTTATTACTTTCTTTTTTGTGTGGTTAGTGACTACCCTGGTGTCAGAGTTTTTAAGCCGCCCATGGGCCTCTGCCTTGACTTCACATTCTGTCGAGAAATATCTCTCAGGCATGCCGATTTCCTCACGATGTTTTCCTTCATCGTTTTGAAGCAAGTGATACAATACGCACTTGAATCCGAACAGTCAGAGGTGCGTGCCTTGGGTTCGAACTCGAGACCTATGACTTGGCAGTTTGACGGTGATACTAAAGCTATCACTGCTGTTGTATGCTTCATAACTGACTATCTGACAAACAATGAACGTTTCTTGTTAAGAACCGGCTGGCCGCCGGGCCGAACTCGTTGGTGGCGTGGCTAATATGCAATTATGCAAGCTATTTAGTAAAATGATTTATTTATTTAGTATTTATTTATCTAGTTTTTATTTATTTATTTAGTGAAATGCACGATGATTTATAAAGAAAACGAGCGCGTAAAATTTCATGAACACACTTTTGGGCGTTTAAATATTATTGTTACATCTACACTGGCCCGCTAAGACGCGGGGAACACTGTCGGCATGCCCTCACCACTGTCAAGCCCCTCCACGTACTTCAAGACGCCATGACGGGAAATAGTGCATAAATAAGCTTACACGTCATTCTCGTCCCTCTTTTCCACAAGAACAACTGACCAGGTCGAACCTCTGTCAACTTGCTATTTGATTCTATATTGCTGTTTGTACGGATAATTAGAACCCGATAAGTATACATCATCTTTTGATTTATATTGTACCTAATAAAATGATGGTAGTTCAATATTTATGTGTAGTAATATTTGATTGTTAATTTGCATTTCGTGTATCCAGATTATAACGGATTTTAGTTCAAATAAGTTCCTGTGATTTCTATAGATAACTAATTAAAATAATTTACTAAGGTTGTTTGAATTTCATTTATTATATTTATTAAGGCACTAGGAAGTGGTGAAGGGTGGGCGTTTTTGGGGGACTGTATTATGTAATTTTGACGTTCGAAAAGTGCTGATTCTCAGCCTAGTTTGAATAAATGACTTTTGAATTTAATTTTTTTATAAACCCTGTGTTTAATCATTTGTTACATTATGCAAAAACTACTGAATGTATGTACTCAAAATAAAATTATTTGAACTTATTATCTATGCCAGTACGATTTTATTTTTCCATTTTCATTCTCCATAAGTTATTTATTTGCGCCCAAAGATGAGTTAAAAATTCGTGTTGAAATATGGAAGTTTCGATGCTCATAACTTCCAAAACAATTTTTTTTTTTCAATTTTGCTTCCTTACAGGCCTAGATAATGACGAGATAAATTAATATAATTTTAAATGTTGAACGTACACCATCAAACAGACGAGTAATCACCAAATTACGTTTGTATGGAAGAATGACTTCCATTTCCTTCTTCATGGGTCTTTTTTTTGTTATTCAGTTAAATATTTCATCGTAGTTGTAAACATGATTCATAATTAATATCCATAATTAATATCTATTTTTATTTTATTTTATTTTGTAAATAATTCAACTAACGATAAATAAATATTCCTGCATTCATTAAATTCTCTGCTAGTGCTGTGCACTTCGGTAAGTGACGAGTGCACAATACTTATATAACTGTATGTGATTTTTGTATGTGTATGTTTAAGTGAGCAAGTCGTTGAGGTGCCAAATAAATAAATGACCGGAAAGCGTAACCTTAAGGGACGTTCCTAGTATGGAGAGGGGTTGGATCATTTATTTTTAAATCAGCCCCTAGAGAGCTAATTGCAATGAAAACGCTCAAGTTTGAAAAGTGCACGTACCAACTTGAAACTTTATATTTTATTATGTGCTTAAAAGTTGAACATTGAAGTTTACATCGGGAATTCTTATCCGTAAAAAACACGAGCAAAAACTTAGTACCAAAGTAAACCTTATCATATCACACTAATATTATAAAGGCTAAAGTTTGTGAGTGTGTATGTTTGTCTCTTTTTTACGCTCAAACGGCTAGACCAATTTGAAATGAAATTTGGCACACAGATAGTTTATAACCTGGATTAACACATAGGATACTTTTGTCTCGATATTCCCACAGGATCGAGACTTACGCGGGTGAAACCGCGGGGTGCAGCTAGTAATAATATAATAGTTTCTGCCCGCGACTTCATTCGCGTGGAAGTCGTAAGAAACACAAAATAACAGCCATATTAAGCTATTGCATAGCTTTTATCGCGGGCTTTGAGCGCGGCGACCGAATCAAGAAATTCCGTAACGATAATAAAACCTAACACCCCCCACTCTGCCTACCATGTAATGACGGTTCCCATGAGTTGTTGTGGGAACGTAATTTTTGTTTTATGTCATCACGTCATCATCCCAAGTGTAGCGTTGACAAATAGGAAGTATGGAGGTTACAAATGCTATGCTTTACTTCGGCAGTCCCCGAGCGCCACACGTTTTTTTTATAAAACTCCCTCGGCCCCCGACCCACCGCGTCGCGTTGCATCGCCCGCCCTCGCTACACTCTAACTCTTTTTCCTTAGCTCGACTCCTAAGAGTCGTAGCGTGATATTAATAGCTTATAACCTTCCTCAAAAATTTGGCTATTAAAAGCAATAATGATTTTTTAAATCAGACAAGTAGTTCCAAAGATTAGCGCGTTCAAACAAGAAACAAACTCTTCAACTTTATTATTAGTTTATATAAAGTATACCTACTATCATATCATATCGCACTATCGTACGTGCTAAGACTCCGATAGCTCGCACACTCGCCCACTGAATGGACTCTTGAATTCTAATTCAACTCACTATCTGTTTGCGGATGAATGAACCAAGATTGTGTAAGTATCTTTGTCAGGAGTGTATTAAAAGTGATTGTATGTCAGAGCTTTGTGAGAAGGATTGCAGCGAAATTTACTTGAATATTTACATAACATAACATCACGCCTGTTTACCCCGGAGGGTTGGGCAGTGGTGTATCTATAATGCACCCACATTGCGCCAATTACAGTCCCATGTAATAGGGGGCGAGCCTATTGCTATCAACCGGGCACAAATCCAGACTCCGGGCTGCCACTGAGAAATTCCAGATGGAAAAATCTAATTACACTTTGCCTGACCCGGGCATCAAATCCAGGACCGCATGCTCAGCAGTAGCACTTGCGACCACTAGACCGACGAGGCAGTATAATATAAATAATAATCTATATGTATAAAATTCCCGTGTCACAGTGTTAGTTGCCATACTCCTCCGAAACGTCTTGATCGATTTTTATGAAATTTTATATGTATATTTGATAGGTCTGAGAATCAGTCGTAATCTATTTTTCATACCCCTAAGTGATAAGTGTGTTCCACCCCAAACATTTATATGGCAAAATAACGTTTGCTGAGTCAGCTAGTTTATAATAAATACTAGCTTCTGCCCGCGACTTCGTCCACGTGGAATAGTTACTTTGAGCTAACGCTAACTTTCACCCTTGACTTCGTTAACGATAGGTTTGACGATAGACACACATATAAACTGGAAGGCACACATACAAAAGGTTATTTCAAAAATTTCAAAATTTTCATACGCCTTACGCGAAATTAAAAAAACTACTAACTTACAAACCGCAATAGTCACATACTACGCGTATGCCCATGCTTGGTTCAGCTATGGAATCATACTATGGGGAAATAGCACAGACGCTCCCTCCCTATTCACCCTACAAAAAAAACTGATACGAATTATCATAAACTTAGAACAAACAGACAGTTGCAAACCTTACTTCCAGAAACACAAAATTCTCACCTTAATTGGTATTTATATTTTGGAATTATGCAAATTAGTACGCAAATACCCAGAATCTTACAACACACGGGAAGACATACAAACAAAATATTCTTTACGCCATAAAAACAGATTAAATTTGCCCCCCTCCCGCCTTAAACTGCACTCTTCTAGTCCATATGCGATGTCAATAAAAATATACAATAAATTACCGGAAATCATAAAACAAGAAAACAAAACCAATATATTTTTAAATAAATTAAAACAATTCCTAATTAATAAAAGTTACTACACAATAGACGAATATCTAACGGATAAATTCAATGACAAAAAGATATAACTGATTAACATAAGCAAAACAATAAGTGTGTTTAAAATAAATAAAGATTATAAGTATTTATTTAAATATATAACTATATCAAGTGCACTAATAACAATATAAAAATATTCAAGCTAATAAGTAAATAATCAATAATAATATATAATTTAATATAAAAATAAATAAATAGATTGACCTACACATATTATATTCAGAGAATAAATAAATGAGTAATAACATAAATAAATATAATAACTACTACTGATGCTGCAAAAAAAAAAAAAAAAAACAAAATAATAATAGACAAATAGGACATAATTTAAATATTTAGTAATAAGCTTCCTCTCCCCTACTTATTTATAATTTTGCTGTGCCCGACAGGGTCCATAATTTTTTCAATTTATTTTTCCCTACCACCTGTATGTGTACATTATGGATTGCAATAAAGATAAACTAAACTAAACTAAACGTAAAAGGTGAAAATATATTTTTTTTATTTTTTATAATACGTACTTTACCTAAAATAGCTCCATTTTAGGTACCTATATCAGTAAGCTTTATCAGTAAGAGTGGAACTTTAAAACGTTAGGTAAAAGTACTGGTTCTTAAAATCTTATAGGTACCCATCATGTAGATTGTAGGTTATTCTCAAAAAAACTCAAAACTAAAGTTATTTTAAAGTACAGACGCCAGCACATCAAGCTACCCGAAACTATCAAATTTTCCCAATCATTTTCGAACCTTACAATTCAGCGATAAAGTTGAAAATCTATTAAATAAATTTTACAGATTGTATTAGCCTGATGTGCTGGCGTCTGTACTTCTGCGTACACTATATTTTTAGTTTTGTTTTCTTCCGGCAGAAGTAGATATTGATTTTCACCAGAACCAGATCTCGATAGGGCAACATATAGTTGCCCGTGCGAAAAACAGTCTTGGCGTAAATCTATTCCTACGTGCTTAAATGTTTGCCCCTGGGCCTTATTAATTGTTATTGCAAACGATACCTTCACCGGAAATTTAATTCTTTTAAATGCGCGCGCAGTACTTGATCATTATTTTGTTGCGATGTTATTTTAAAACTGCGATATCTCCTAAGATATTCATTGAAATCGAATGATGTAAAGCGCAATTTTGTTTTAAATTAAATACTTGTGATGAATAACGTATTTATTTGAATAAGGATTAATGTCATGTTTATAAAAACACCTTCGCAAATAACGCATTATTTTTGAACAAATTTGGTTAGCATAAAAAAGGTTAGAGTGAGCCAACCTTAAAAGATAGACATATGCTGTCGCGGACTTTTTTTTAGAACTTTTAAAGGGGAACAATTCTGTTATACATGATTTTTGCGAAACTTTAACCGTTTACACAGCGCACGCAGCGGAAGCTCTCAAAAGGAAAAAATTAATCCCGATTTTGAAACATTCTTCATTGGTGCTCCGCTCCTATTGGTCTTAGCGTGATGATATATAGCCTATAGCCTTCCTCGATAAATGAGCTATCTAACACTGAAAGAATTTTTCAAATCAGATCTGTAGTTTCTGAGATTAGCGCGTTCAAGCAAACAAACAAACAAACAAACTCTTCAGTTTTATATATTATATTATACAGGGTTACTGGTAACTCGACGTATTCCTTGCAGGACGTCATAGTAGGGTTAAAATGCAACAAATTAAGCCACCAAATGTTCTACCGAAATTCAGTAGTTTTTGAATTAGTTAAGAGTTTTAGTTTTTTTATGAAAAATCCCAGATTAAATCATTTGAAACCAATTTAAAAATGATTTACGGCGCGACTGTACTGAAATTTAAGTTATTATCATAGTTGACGCCGTAGCAGACCTTTGTTAATAATTAAAAGTTCAATAATGCCTAAAACTTTGGCAAATATCACTAACCAAACATTTAATTTTTTGTAATTTTTGCTATTACTTCATAAAAAATGTAGTCTAGTGCAAAAAAAAAATACTACACCTGGTGTACAAATTACTAGGAAAATATCCTTGTCTTATCAGTTATTCAGAAAGGTATGATTGTCAATACTTTTGCATGTGTGCCAGGGAAGAGAAGAGTTTTATGGGGGGCAGGTAAAATTGCGAGACGGTCAACCTATTGTTTCGTATTCGTATTATTCGTAGTTTTTACCTGCGCTTGAACTCCAAACACTCGGGGAGCTTTGTGATTGGTCGCTATTGTGCTCTCGGCATGACAGGGGGTGCGATTTTGCAAAATTTGGTCGTCAGCGTTAGTTAGTTTCAACTCTACGTCGCGCAAGCTCGTGTTTTGTTACTGGCTATTTCCCTAACTGTTGCTGCGTATCTTGCTCTTGTGCTGTGCTGTGCCTTCATAAGCGCTGACTATGGCTGCATATTCTAATCCTGAATACGCTGACATAATGTACTGTTACGGACTTTGTGACGGTAACGCTGCTGAGGCGCGGCGAGAATATCAACTTCGCTTTCCCAACCGCCGACTCCCCCACGTTAGTGTCTTCGGATCGACTTATCGGCGAATATCTGAAACTGGCAGCGTCCAAAGAAGCAGGCAAGTTGACACTGGTCGTCCCCGGAGATACACGGCTGAGGACGAGGAGCTTATTCTTCAACGTTTTATTGACGATCCTAACACATCGACAAACATCGTAGCGCGTGAGCTTGGTATGTCACAGTGGAAAGTCTGGTCTGTAGTTCACTTGTCAGGCCGACATCCATACCATTACCAACCAGTCCAGTCATTAGAAGAAGGAGATCCGCCGAGACGGCTTGAATTTTGTTGTTTTATGCTAAGTGCCGACGCCGACAGCGAAAACTTTTAAAAAAACATTCTGTGGACCGATGAGTCATGTTTTGATCGTGATGGTATCACAAATTACCACAACTTACATTACTGGGCACCGAAAGCAGAAGCAAACCCTAAAAACTGAAACCAACCGCATCCCAGCGAAGGTTCTCGCTTAATGTTTGGATGGGTATTATTGACGACAAATTAATTGGCCCACATTTTTTACCCCGAACACTAAATGGGGAACTTTATGAAGATTTCCTCAGAAATCATTTATCAGCACTGCTCACGGATGTACCGGAAGAAAGAAGAGCAAACATGATTTACCAACATGACGGATGTCCAGCCCACTTCCGAATCACAATTCGACAATTGCTGGATGAAAACTATCCAAACCGATGGATAGGGCGCGGTGGGCCGAGTCCGTGGCCTGCACGAAGCCCTGATCTGACGCCGCTAGACTTTTACGTCTGGGGTCATATGAAAAATCTAGTATATGTGACCCCAGTAAATTCAATTGAAGAACTAAGGGAGAGAATCACAAATGCGGCGGACCGGATGAGGGCAACAATCACATCAAGAATAACAAAAACCCAAGTAAGGAAGCGAATAAGAACATGTATTCGAAACCGAGGGCAGCACATCGAACAAGACGTGTGAAATGTGTGTAATTAAAGTTTTTAATATTGATTAAAAAGAATAATAATGTTCAAGATTTTATTTTTGATTTTTCGAATAATCACCTTTTTGTGAAACGCACGCCTGTACTAAATCAAAAACGATTTTCATAATGTAGTCCATGATTTTGTATTAACTTTCATACCTTTTTGGATAGCTGATAAGACAAGGATATTTTCTTAGTAATTTGTACATCAGGTGTAGCATTTTTTTTTTGCACTAGGCTACATTTTTTATGAAGTAATAGCAAAAATTACAAAAAATTAAATGTTTGGTTAGTGATATTTGCCAAAGTTTTAGGCATTATTGAACTTTTAATTATTAACAAAGGTCTGCTACGGCGTCAACTATGATAATAACTTAAATTTCAGTACAGTCGCGCCGTAAATCATTTTTAAATTGGTTTCAAATGATTTAATCTGGGATTTTTCATAAAAAAACTAAAACTCTTAACTAATTCAAAAACTACTGAATTTCGGTAGAACATTTGGTGGCTTAATTTGTTGCATTTTAACCCTACTATGACGTCCTGCAAGGAATACGTCGAGTTACCAGTAACCCTGTATAGAGTAAATAGAGTAATATAGAGTATAGATTAGTCAATATTTAGTTTTAGTTTTCTAGTGCTTAAATATTTTTGGATTGTAATTGGTCAGTATCACAGACCGTTATTATAACAATTAAAGTTATTTAGACAGAAAAGTAGACAACGGCATAATTGCCATAAAAGTTAAAATCATAAGAAAAGTATTTTGTCCCTGAAAATATGCCTCAACTTCGATCTAACAAAGTTATTGACTCTCGAATTTGTCAACCATAATCATTTCTTCACCGAAAGGCGAAATTGTATGTATTATAAATATGATATGAAGGACACCAATCCAAGACACTTGTATGACCTAAAATAGACATTAATAAGCGTGTATAAAAAAATCCGAAACTTCCTTCACCATTTCTATAAATTGTGTTACTAATTAGCGTCGACATGATAATAATGTTTGCCGATATCAAACGCTCGCTACGTGTAGGTACACAAATAAATTATGTACGGGTTGTACCTGCCTTTATTATTTCGGAGTAAACTGGGAAATGTTGAGAGCACTGAGATTTTTACGCTTAATTATTTTTATGTTTTTAAAGTGAAACTTTTATTACATCGTCTCAAACTTTTTCGTCTGTGTGTTGCATGTCGCGTGACGGTCGGCCGCGGAGTAGGGATCAAGTGAAAGGCGCTCGTCAGAGCAGCCAAGGCCAATATGGCGGCGCCTATAGAAGTTTCACTTTTACCGTGGTTTCATAAAACCACACAATCCTTTTTTTGTTTAGTAGGTTGCGGAGTTTTTTGTGCCACTTCTTCTTCCTCAGCTGAAGCGTTAGGAAGTGGTGAATGGCGGCCGTTTTGGAGGAATGTCTTATGTCATTTTTGACGTTCAAAAAGTGCTGATTCTCAGCCTTTTGGAACGAAGTTCTTTAACGTGGCTTGTAAACTTTCAGAAATCGTCACGCTAAAAAGTGTTAATACTTGCGACTGTCTTCTTCTAATTCAAAGAGAAAGAAAGAGAGAGAGGACGCCGGCAGAAAATAAAAGAAAAGAGTAAAGTGATTACAGTGTCGTGGGATAAAATTGTACACATCGGCCCGAGTACACTGCATGAGAGAAAGAGAAAGTGTGAATTTGATCAAAATGTAAATCCAAGATGGCGCCTGCAAAAATTTTGTTTTTGTTTTAAATCATATGTGTGAAAGAAATCCGTTCCTGACGGGGGTCCCCCGATCGCCAAGTTTTTTTTTTTTTGAAGCTTTATGTACACACGGCTACACATCAAGCTGTCCTCTCAATTCCAGTTTATGCTTATCTCGCATTGTATAGGATTTCCGTACAATGAAAGGTCAGCTTATACTGGAAATTTATAGCTTGATATGTAGCCGTATGTACAAAAACATGAAAAGCGCTGAAATCGTGTGTTACAAAGATTGTGCTTTCGTGTGCTTAATTTTTTTTTTTGTTATTCTGCACCTCTCTTCACCCATTAAAATATGATTGAGTTACAAATATCCAAACACACAAAAATCCAAATTTTCAAATAATTATAGTAAACTAGCGACCCGCCCCGGCTTCGCACGGGTATAAACCGGGTTATTATACATATAAACCTTCCTCGTCAATCACTCTATCTATTAAAAAAAACCGCATCAAAATCCGTTGCGTAGTTTTAAAGATTTAAGCATACATAGGGATATAGGGACAGAGAAAGCGACTTTGTTTTATACCATGTAGTGATATGTCTAATCTAATGATAGAATGGGATTCTGTTAACTACTAAATACAGGATCATGATTAGTTAGTCTAAACTCTAATTAGTATTAGTTCGTGTACCAGACTACCATAATAATACTATGCAGTTAGCAAGTTAAATAGCTGATTTTCTGGCTACAAATTACAGTTGCGCCATTATTTCGACCACACACTTAATTTAGATAACCATCAGGGCTTATTACAGCGAATAATGATAATGCATTGACCTTTTGTAAATTCTGTAATGAAATGTATACAGGGTGGCAGGGACATCGACGCGAAAACTGTTACCATGGATTCAGTACATGATTCTGAACCCCCCGGTGTTGAAATTTTTCGTCGGTTATTTTTTTTTAAATCTGCTGTTCCATACAATTTGACAGCGTCTGTATTGCACTTTTCTATAAACCAGCAGATTTTTTTAAAAATAACTGACATATTATTTCAACGCAGTGGGGGTCAGAATCATGTATGGACTCATCCATGGTGACAGTTTTCGCGTCGATGTCCCTGCCACCTTGTATAGTTAAGATTTAAGGCAGTATAATATGAAATGGTTTAGAACTCTTTTTAACCGACTTCAAAAAAGGAGGAGGTTCACAAAACGTTTTTTTTTTTAATGCTACAACCTAAGCTCACAAGTTTTAATCTCCATATAATCTTATTTGAAACATCTGTTTGATGTAAATCAGATTGTAAGACGTAAATATGTAGGTATGTAAGATGCATTATCACCACAAAATCAAAATCAAATAAGTTATAACCTATTTATGTACTGTTATTTTATTTCTAATGATATATTTTAAATAATTTTTTTCTTTGTTCCTCTCAAACAGAGCACCTGCCATCCAATCTCTTCACCACCCTTGGTTGACTGGTAGAGAATGCCTAAGGCATTAAGTCCGCCTTTGTACCTTTTTGTGTGTTTTTAAATAAATAAAATCAAAAATCATTCATTCAAATTTGGCTGAGAATGATTACATTTTGAACGTCAAAATTTATTTATCAACCACGTCCTAGTACAGAAATTTCATAAGACAGTCCCCCAAAACACCCACCCTTCAGGATAGACATTTTGGGAGACTGTCTTATGAAATTTCTGTAGGATGTGGAAGAAAAAGCTGAGCTGGAAAGAAAAAGTGGCGCGACAAACTCCCCAGCAGCACAGTTCTGTTAGAAAAACAATGTATTTAATCTTTTTTAATCGACTTTAAACAAGGAAGAAGATTACCTATGATAATAATCATAAATAAATGAGTCACAGAAAAAATATTTAATTTTAGCCTTTTGCAGCAACTCCTGGACTAAGGCTACTCTATCTGACAACAGAATAGATAAAACAGTCAACAATCTCTCTGTATTTTAACAACTGTTATTTTTATTCATTTTTTTACAAACTTTTGGACATAGCAACACACAATTTAAATCAAAGCCACAAAACTCATAATGGGCTTTTCAAATCACATCAAACTTTATATCCAAAAATAATATATTCCTTCCAACAAAAACATTAACTTCAAACACAGTACGAACACACGTACAAAAAGATATAATCACGAGTTTCTCTCCCCTTAAAGTGACACTGAATGTCATGACACTGATTGCCATGTCTGTGACTAGAATATTGCTTTTCCCCCTTTGAATAGTAGCTGTTTTTAAAAGAATATTTGCTGTTTTCTATGTCACAATCATGGGTTTTGACAGTGTCATGGTGCTTTGTGAACTAATTTAGATTCGAAACGCAGTGTCCTGAACGCAGTTACGCAATTTCTGCGGTTGCCCGCAGAAATTACGTAACTGCGTTTAAAATAAATTTAAAAAACTGTTGCCGGCACGTAACTTGGCAAGGTTTTGGCGTATTGGGAGTAAGTTTGCGCATGAACACTTCATCATCATCATTTCAACCGAAAGACGTCCACTGCTGGACATAGGCCTTCCCCAAGCACCGCCACTTCGACCGGTTCTGTGCTTACCGCATCCAGCGGATTCCTGCGGCCTTCACAAGATCATCGGTCCACCGGGGAGGCCTTCTAACATTGCCACTTAAGTTTGGCAATTCTTCGGGCTGTGTTGGTTACCTTGGTTCTCCCGCGGATCTCTTCATTTCTGATTCAATCACGCAGGGAAACTCCAAGCATAGCCCTCTCCATTGCCCTTTGGACACATGGTCCATTGTTTTTTTTTATAATTTTCTTAGTTTTAATGTTGTGCGTGTCCCAAATAAAAAAAAATCTTTCTTTTCTTTCTTTGGGTGACTTTGAGTTTTGTAATAAGGCCCATTGTGAGCGACCACGTTTCAGTGCCATAAGTTATCACTGGCAACACGCACTGGTCAAAGACTTTCGTCTTGAGATACTGCGGTATGTGGGACGAGAAGATATTGCGTAGCTTCCCGAACACTTAGTACAACAAAAATATTGACACTTTTATTCTATGATTATTGCCATATTTTTTTTTTGGAAAATGTCTGTTAAGAAAAACAAGCGAAAACAAATTCTGCGCATCTACGATTCTTGCTAAGTTACGTGCCATCGACTTTACCTAGTGAACATTCGATCAGTAGACACGGATAGATTGAGGTTTTTAAAATTGTATTAAAATTAAGTAAAATTGTACGGAGAAGGCGGGATAAGCTAGCTGCTTCAACAAAGCCTGCTAGTCGCCTTACATCGAGAGAAGTGGAAAGAGAGAGGTAAATTTGCCTTACAGTGGGACAATACAATACTTAATAAAATAATAATATATTAAATCAAGGCTTCAATACTACAAAGCTCACTTCATTACGAATGACTGAACACTACGGACATCGCAAGCTACGCCGTAGCACAGCGCGAGCTACGTCGTAGCACAGCGCAAGCTACGTCATAGTATGACGCGTAGCGTTTGGCGTAGCAAGAGATGCGAGAACGGAGCGTGAATAATGTTAGTGTCATTTATTTATCAAAATACTCGTATATAAAATGCCCATAGCGTATTTCCTTGCATGCCTTAATATAAAAGTAAATACATTATTTTTCAATCTAATAATTACATTCAATTCAATTTTCAATTCAATTTTTTTATTATTTTATTACTTAAAATGAGCGTAACTTAATTTGTACAAGGACTATTTTTGTATCATTATATTGAAACGAATAGCAAACCATGATTGTAGGAGGAAGGCGCCGATGTCTGTCACACAGTTAATACTAGCACAGACATCGTCGTTAATGCTATCTTTAAATGCTCTAAACTCTGTACATTGTGTTTTTGTTTAGGATAGATGAGTTGTATCAACATAATTGTTAATAAAAAATATTATTATATTATAGCATGCGACCTTGTATGCGTATGTAGCCGTTTTTAAAACACATAACATCACGCCTTGTTTCCCCGATGGGTTGGGCAGAGGTGTCCCTGTAGCAGGTACACCCACATTTCGCCAGCTATGTTTAAGTCCCATGTAATAGGGGGCGAGCCTATTACCATCAACCGGTCACAAATCCAGACTCCGAGCTGCTACTGAGAAATTCCAGATAGAAAAACCCAATAACACTTTGCCCGACCCGGGCATCGAACCCAGGACCTCATACTATTTAGTAAAAGCAACACTTTTTCCTTTCTTTTAAAAACTAAACAGTGTTATTCCCCGCACGTGTGTTCATTGCAACTCTGTTTTAGCTGCCTTGTTTACAAACTGGTGACAGTTTTCCCTAGAGATGACCAGCCAGCTATCCACAATGAACCGGTTGGACATTTGATAATGTACATTGTACAGTCAGCCTCAAAAAGATGCATACATCGACATAAATTCATTTGATTGTCTTCAATTTGTGTTCCATAATACTGTATCGATGTATAGATATAATTAAGTACCCAATCCATACTTAATATGTATGTCGGAGACGGGTATGTGACTCTCGTTATTATCAGCGATATTTTAACTACTGTGGGCGTAGTGTGGGTAGTGTTGGTTAATGCGCAATAGAAAAACAGTTTGCAGTTCAGATCACATTATAATTTACTATCAAATGAATCACACTAGCTAATTTATACATACACTGGGTGCGACGGCGTTTATTAAAATCACCTATTAACACAATGATCACAAACTACAACTAACACAATAACTGAGCACCACGAATCGAGAACAGTTCCGCGACGTCTTAACTTCGATGTGATCCGAGGCTGAATCCCATCCTCGCCGTGGCCTTAAAACATCACGAATCTGTAGAAGCGCGCCTTCTGGTGTGGATAGATCACTTCCTGTCGCCAGCGGCGCGCTTGCGATTCGTTTCGTGTCCGTACTAATGACTGGATCCGACATGTATTATAAATGCCAAAGTAACAGTCTATCTGTCTGTTACCTTTTCACGCCTTAATGGCTGATCGGATTTCGATGAAATTTGGCACAGAGATAGACCATGACCTGGGTGTTAGGACATAGGATACTTTTTATTCCGGTAGTACTCTACGCGGTAGAAGCCACGGGCAAAAGCTAGTGTGTAATATATTTTGTGGCTACATAGAATAAGCTGCATAATCAACATATTATGTTCCCACTGCTGGGACACAGGCCTCCTCTCTGTGAGAGGGAGTGGGCCGTAATGCACCACGCGGGCCCAGTGCGGGTTGTTAGTAGTCACATGTCTTCGAATTTTTGGTTCTAGGACATGCC
This sequence comes from Agrochola lychnidis, assembly GCA_963680765.1. Taxonomy (NCBI): domain Eukaryota; kingdom Metazoa; phylum Arthropoda; class Insecta; order Lepidoptera; family Noctuidae; genus Agrochola; species Agrochola lychnidis. The sequence goes on along the minus strand of OY796868.1, from coordinate 4,762,411 downwards.
GGTTTTATCACAATGTTTTCCTTCACCGTTTTGAGAGCAGTGGTGATGAAAAAATTGACACAAAGTAAAGCGCCTGTCAGGGTTCGAAGTCACAAGCAGTAATTAATGCTCGAGAAGGAAGAGACGGAACGCGTGAGGGAGAGGCAAATTTTGCTCCCTCACGCCCCTAACCGCCGCCCTGGGCATCGGGAATCGCAGGCCGATTTCCGACAACCGTAGGCGCGGGCTTGCGGACGGTGAGCAATGGGTAGCTCGCCTTCCGATAAGGACCAGGCCCGGATCGACGGCGCGTTGTGTTTCACACGCACCTCAAAAAGATGTCAGCAGAACTGACGGGGTCCGCTAGGGCCTGCCGGGGTTGCGAAGAAGTCCAAAAGGGAGATCATGGCCCCTGGCAAAATGGCAACTGAAGGAACACGGGTGGGTTTAGTCAGTAAGAGTCTGACACGCCCTCCCGCTCCGCCCAGAGCGGGAGAAGTTATTTAATAATTTCCCAACCAAAAAAAAAAAGGTTTCGAACCCATGACCTACAACTCTTAAGTCGCGGCCGTTGCCACTGGCCCACCACGTCTCTTGAAACAGTATTAAGGAACAAAGTTTGTAAATATTTTTTTTATTTTTTTGATACCCAGTTGCACAATAATAAACACTAATGCCCCATTACGTAATGGATCAATATTGCTAATGATTTCGTTAATTTCATCAAAAAACCATTAAAATCGAGTCTAATGTTGTTTTCTGCGAAAATTTTATGGAAGATTAGTATTTAATGATAGCTTTAAAAGTTAAAGTTCGTTTTAGCAACTGGCTGTAAGTAACTTTACCTACAAAATACAATAGAAGTGGATATATTTAGTAACCTGTTCCGCTTAGCTATTTCTAAAGAGTCATAATAACCCCCGAAATAAATCGACACGTGTTTCACCTCTCAACGAGGCATCCTCAGAATGACGATAGACTTGTCGCGAACTCGAACACGGCGTGTTGCCACACCGAGCGCCGAGCGCAGCTTGGTGGTGCAGCGGAACAGGTTGCTAAATATATCCACTTCTATTGTGTTTTATAATGGACTAGCTGCGCCCCGCGGTTTCACCCGTGTAAGTCTCGATCCTGTGGGAATATCGGGATAAAAAATATCCTATCCAGATTATAAACTGTGTGCCAAATTTCATCCAAATTGGTCCAGCCGTTTGAGCGTGAAGAAGAGACAATCAAACACACACACTCACAAACTTTCGCCTTTATAATATTAGTGTGATTTCCGCAAGGTCACGCCTGAATCAATTACCTATCTTAAACTTTCCCTTCTGCTGAAACTGAAAGCAAACTTCGCTTTGAAGGTAATACTGGCCTAGCATATGACAGTCAAATGAATAAAATATAAACTTGTTACTATTTCCTGTCCGTTCTATCGATCTTCGTTGATCGACTACTATTACGTCTACTAAGCAATTACGAATACTTGTCCAAGGTAAAGACGGTTTCTTTACAAGTGTTAGATGATTTTTTAACTTCAATTTTCCATTTAGTTCAGTTTCTTTTTGTTGTTTGACTTCTTGAGCTTAAGTTTATGAACTCTAAAAACCTTTTAAACACCTATTTAATTGAAAAATTCATAGTAAATTAATCTATAGATTTACAGTGAAGGAAAACTTTGTGAGAAAAAATGAACTTATAATCTTAAATCGTCAAAATGCAACTTATTGGTCAATCCTAATCCTATCCTAACTTATTTTATTTTTTTCAACAGAAGTTTTACTTGGTCTAGTAATAAAAAACTATTCTGTACAAGTGTGTAAATAACTTATAACTAATTTGACAAAAATACAGTCTTTATAATGTGTACATATCGAAATGAGGGAATCTATGCTTAATTTTATCGACGAAAAAAAATTAAAAATAATTCTGTCTTGTTGAAAAATTTTACGATTATAGTAAAAATTGGTGGAAAAAAATTTTTTTGCTAAAAAACATATTTATTTTCAATTAAGGGTAGTTTTTTTCCACAATTTTAATTTTATGAGGATGCCTAATTACTTCAGATGAGTTTGTTTCATCGCGATAGATCATTTAGTTCAAAAGTTACACCGATTTGTTACATATTCTTTTTAATTCACAAAAAAATATATTTACCTTTTTAGGGTTCCGTAGTAAACAAGGAACCCTTATAGTTTCGTCATGTCCGTCTGTCTGTCTGTCTGTCTGTCTATCTATCTGTCTGTCTGTCTGTCTGTCTGTCTGTCCGCGGTCTAGCTCTGAGACCCTTAGTACTAGAAAGTTTTAATTTGGCATAGGTATACATATTAATTACGCCGACAAAGTGCTAAAACAAAATTATGAAAAACATTTTTTTTTTAGGGTACCTCTCATACACGTAAAGTGGTAATGTTTATTTTTTTATTTTTTTACCCCATGGTGAGGGATATCATTGGAAAGGTCCTTCAAAAATATTGTGAGTTTGTGAAAATCATTTTTGGATTCAGGGATTCGTTTGCGAAATATTAAGCTTTAAAGTGATAATTTTTGTTAAAGTCAAGTGTCCCCCCCCCCCCTCTGCCGGCTAAATGGTTAGTTTTGGGTATGTGAAAAAAATAACAGCAAAAGCTTATATAACGAAATTAAAAGGAAAACTATCACAGCTAAGTAGGCTCTACAGGTTAACGAGTAATAATTGACCAACTTAACTTTGCAGTTGAAAAAACATGTTTTCCCATACATTCCGTATCGGAGAACATATTTTTCAACTACAAAGTTAAGTTTGTTTTTGGGATAAATTCATCCCAACTACGGAACCCTTCATTGTGCGTGGTCCGACTCGCACTTGGCCGGTTTTTTGTCTATAAAATTAAGCATAGATTCCCTCATTTCGATATGTGCACATTATATAGACTCACACTGTATAATATAATATTATTATAAATGCGAAAGTGAGTTATGTTACGCTTTCACGCTAAAACGGCAGAACGGATTCAGATGAAATGTGGCACATGGGTAGAACATAACTTGGAGAAGGACTTAGAATACCTTTTATCTTGATATTCCCACGGGATCGAGACTTATGCGGGTGAAACCACGGGGTACTGCTAGTATTAGATAAATTATTAAAAATTTAAAAACTCATGTGCTAAATTTCATCCAAATCTATTCAGTCGTTTATGCGTGAAAGCTTAATAAACAAACAAACTTTCGCATTTATGAGATCAACTGTCATCAATGAGACACAATAGAATTTTAATTGTTATCGATCTCCAGGAGAGCTCGTGACAGTCAAGGGAATAATATTATTTAGGATATTTTAATATAAAAACTATTTAAAAAAATCTTCATATAAGTAAGTTTTTTTAGGGTTTATTAATTTTATTTTATGTTATGAGCCTTCCCGGTATCATAAAAAAAAAACAACCGACTTCAAAAAAACACTACAAAGTGAAAAATAACTTTAATTTCGGAAGTCGGTGTCTTTGGTTTTGAATTTTCGTTCTTTGTCACCAACTTCCGAAATTAAAGTTATTTTTCACTTTGTAGTGTTTTTTTGAAGTCGGTTGTTTTTTTTTTTTTTGTAAAAAGTTTTTATTTACCTACCCCACACAAATTCGAATACCAATACCTGCTATGTAAATAACAGTGACAGGAAGTTATCATATCATCCACATACTAAGTGACGAAAAAATACGTATTATTGAAAGTAACTCAAAAACTACCCAAGCAAAGTTAATAAAATTAATATGGGACCACTTCTGAAGTATGATCTACCAAACAAAAAAAGAATCATCAAAATCAATTCATAATTGACGGAGTAATCGCGTAACAAACATACAAAAAAAAAACATACAATCGAATTGAGAACCTCCTCCTTTTGGAAGTCAGTTAAAAAAAGGCCTCGCAGAACTAATTAACTATTCGAATTAAAATATAACAGACTAGTATTTTCCAGAATATGAAAATACATAAGCATGTTCCAATAACCGTTCTGTAATACTGAGAAAATCTTACAGATTGTTACAGCATAATGGGTAACTGACAAAGGAGACTGAACTTCGATTCCAACTTACTATTAGTTTCTGGTGCCACCTCCTTGGGGAACAGACTTCGAAGTAAACGGCTGATCTGGGGGGTAAAGCTCACTGCGCACTTATGTAGTAGATACGTGATAGAACATTGTAGGTATGCCTTATGTGGAGACTAAGTTTAGTGTTCTATTCTAGGCAGTAGAATGTTAACCTTAAGGCGGTAGACTCGGTAATTATATCACTTTTTGATGAGCTGGTTCGATATGAGTATGAGTATGAGTCTTGGCTATGAGTATGAGGAGCTCGTGGCTAAGTCATAACAGCCGCACGAGTCGATCCAACAGGTTAAGCTACGCTTGCCGGGGTTGGTCCGTGGATGGGTGACCATCTTTACATACCGAGACTCCTCCGTGCCTCGGAAAGCACGTTAAGCCGTTAGTCCCGGCTGTCATTCGTGGATCTTTGACAGTCGTTACGGGTCGTCAGAAGCCCGAAAGTCTGACAACCAGTCTTACCAAGGGGTATCGTATTACCCAGTTACTGGGTTGTGGAGGTCAGATAGGCAGTTGCTCCATGTAAAATACTGGTACTTAGCTGCATCCGGTTAGACTGGAAGCCGAAGGCTAAGCAAATTGATTGGTTCGATATGAGTCTTATAGAAATTATCTATTTAGGGTATTGAGATTGAATAGACTTGATTAAGGCATATTCCATAAAATTCTGTCTCTTTCAAATGGTGAAGATGGGAAGAGTCTGTTCAGGTAAATGGCCCAAATGTAATCCGTAGCAGTATGAATTGAGGGCACCATGGCACTGTCAAATGCATTGTAATTATAAAAGTCCCTAATTAAATCAAGAATAATAAACAGATTAATTCACAAGTAAACAATTAGAACGGAAAAAAAAAACTTAATTCAAATTCAAATTCAAAATAATTTATTTCAGGAATACATCCAAATGAAATGCACGACAGATTACAAATTCGATTAATTAATACAATTTATAAATTATTACAACATTATTATAAAACAATATCACAAGAAATTAATAGGAAAGTATTATTTTAGCTGGAATATGAATTGCCTTAAACAAAAAAATAATTAATTAGTGTAAGTTTTTTTTTATATTTACTGCGATATGCTGGTCAATTAAAGTTAATTAGGTATTGATTACTTTTATGTTACGTCTCTGAGTGCGGCAGTAAGAGTTTTAATAAATCGTTATGCAATCTACTCCGAACATTTAAGTTATATTCTTAAGTACCTATCTCATGTGAGTTAGTATAACTCAAATATCAGTTTCTGTGCCAAATCCGGAATTAGTTTTCGTGGCAAACATTAAAATCTTTTTCATTTTCTATAAACGTTTACAGGTAATTGTTTTTAGACCCTTAATAAACTGTAGTAAAAGCTAATTTACATCCGTCACCTCACACTTCAGGTCCAGTTGAAAACCAGCGTCAGGCTGTCTGGCATTTTTGCTGAACTGGGCCTATTTGGCGCAGCCGTGAGGCACACATTCCTGCTAATATCTTCCAACGCGCTTTACACTTTCCATTTTTTTTTTTTTTACATAACATAACATCACGCCTTGTTTCCCCGAAGGGTTGGGCAGAGGTGTCTCTGTAGCAGGTACACCCACATTTCACCAGTTATGTTTAAGTCCCATGTAATAGGGGGCGAGCCTATTGCCATCAACCGGGCACAAATCCAGACTCCGAGCTCCGAGCTGCTAATGAGAAATTTCAGATAGAAAAACCCAATAACACTTTGCCCGACCCGGGAATCGAATCCAGGACCTCATGCTCAGCAGTAGCGCTTGCGACCACTAGACCAACGAGGCAGTTTTTTTTTAACTTATAGTATAATATGTTGTGTTGCGTGCCTTTTAGTATGTGTTAAATAAATGTATTTTCTTTCTTTCAAGTATCTAAAAACAATTCATCATTATCAGGGAGTGGGCCGTAATCCACCACGCGGGCCCAGTGCAGGTTGGTAGATGTCACATGTCTTCGAATTTTTGGTTCTAAGACATACCGGTTTCCTCACGATGTTTTCCTTCACCGTTTTGAGAGCAGTGATGATAAAATAATTTACACAAAGTAAAGCGCCTGCCTAGGTTCGAACCTACGACCTACAATTCGTAAGTCGCGGCCATTACCACTGGGCCACCACTGCTCCACTGTTCCTGCTAAAAACAATTTCATAATACATATTATGTAGGTACTGGTTTTTCTATTCTTTAAAGTCTACTGTGAAACCTATAAGTCCATACAAACTTAAGACAAGTAATTTTAAGTTTATCGCGGATTTTCTCCTCTATACCATTCGAATGTAGAAATAGAAAGAGAGGAAGACAAATGTACAGAGTTATTTGTAATATGTCAGTAATCTAATAAGGGGATATAGGAGAAGTCATTTGTAACCAAATTACTCCTAATATCCTCTATGCAAATGTGAACCGTTCCGAGTTAAATGACATTTAATATTTTAAAATGAATTAAGTAAAATAATATTGTTTATTTCAATTACAAAAGCCATTTAGACATAATAATATTGGATATCACCTTTTAAGCAAGGAATTGCTTGTGTTAGGAGACTCCGCGCTTCCACTTATCATTATCTTATGCAATTGAATGTAGACAATGTAAACATGCAGAAAAATTAAATAAATGGGTAACTTAAAATTACACAAAATGAAAATTGAATGATTTGCAAATGAATGAACGTTATGCATAGAAAAAGGGCCAAGTCGCGCGTTTACGTGTGATTATGTGTGAGTATGGGTGAGAGTGTGAAGAGTGAGGGTGTAGTGTGTGAGTTATAATTAGCATATTTAGTTAAATGTGTTATCCTTTAATATCCTGCCCGAATATTAAATATAAATAAAAATACGAAAGTGTATTTATTTTTATTAGTTATTTATGTGTTTGTATGTTAAATAAAAATATAAAACCCCAAATTACTCATCATCATCTCAATAAATATATATATATATAATTATATATTTGACCCAGTTCAGCTGATGAATTACGAAACGTAGCAATTCGTTTTTAACACAAAGAAACAGGAAATTCGCTACATAGGTCATCAGGTCAGGAATATTGGACAATCATTAAAATAACCTGCTCTACTGTAACACATCGCCATTTAAAAATAATGAAATTTAAAAGAACCTTCCGATGAAAGCTTCCCGAAAATAATAGCTACATGAAATCTGAAACAATACCTGACATTATTAAAAATTCTGCGTAAAACATTCATTGTTTCGTTTGTAGAATTAATTAGTTCTGCGTGCAATAAAAAAAACTTTTTTACAAACTACAAAGTGAAAAATAACTTTAAGTTCGGAAGTCGGTGTCTTTGGATCAGATCAGTATTTTAGTTTTTTGACACTAACTTCCGAAATTAAAGTTATTTTTCACTTTGTAGTTTGGAAGTCGGTTGTGTTTTTTGTAAAAAAGTTTTTTTTTCACTTTTTAGTGGGTTGGTTTGTAATTTATCTAAGTTACAATAGCCTTATGTCAACTGCTCATCAAAAATACCCAAATCGCTATAGATGTGCCTTTAATATTTGAAGAGTTCCCTCGATTTCTCCAAGATCCCATCATCAGATCGTGACCAACTGACAATGGGACCAACTTGAAAGTATACCCTTTCAAACAAAAAAAAGAATTTTTCAAATCGGTCCAGCCGTCTTCGAGTAATCGGGGAACATACATAAAAAAAAAAACAAACATACGCGACGAACATATAACCTCCTCCTTTTTGGAAGTCGGTTAAAAATAGTGTTTTTAGGGGAACAGTGTTTTTTAGCTTTGTCAGTGTTTTCACAAATATCTTTGTCGCTATACGTAGTTTCCAACCATTTAAATTTTTAGTCAATATTTATAAACGTGAACAAAAAATAAAATAAGTTTGGATTTTAAAACTAACGCGTAAACTAATAAATCTTGTTAAAATACCACTACTTATTGTCATAGAATTAAATTCTCTTAATCAACAACATCTGTGTTCAGGGAAACAGTACACTTTTCCGATAAATTGAAATGTATCGGAAAAGAAAACAATAGGAATTGTTCGTCCGTCCACCTTCGAGTATGAAACATCTACGGATACCCCTAAGGCCCTCTACATACACACAAAGTTATCTGGTCGAGCAACGGATGTCGCCTGGCTTGTAAGGATGCAGTTAAAGGAAAGTTTCGAAAATGGCCTCTGAAAATATAAGTTTAAGACAGCCATCTGTTGTGTACTTTTGGAATGAAGCTCTTTAACGCGGCTTGTAAACTTTCAGAAATCGTCACGCTAAAAACTTTTTACAAAAAAAAAACCGACTACCAAAAAACACTACAAAGTGAAGAATAACTTTAATTTCGGAAGTCGGTGTCTTTGGTTTTGAATTTTCGTTTTTTGTCACCGACTTCCTAAATTAAAGTTATTTTTCACTTTGTAGTATTTTTTGGAAGTCGGTTGTTTTTTTTTTTTTGTAAAAAGTTTTTATTTTTCAGTTTTTAGCTATGGTACCTACCTCATACAAATTCGAAAACCACTACCTGCTATGTAAATAACAGTGTTAGGAACTTATCCACATACTAAGTGGGAAAAAGTACGTATTATTGAAGCTAACTCAAAAACTATCTAAGCAAAGTTAATAAAATTTATATGGGACTACTTCGAGAGCATACCCTTTCAAACAAAAAATAATTTTCAAAATCGGTCCACAATTTACGGAGAAATCGGTGGACATACATAAAAAAAAACAAACATACGCGACGAACATATAACCTCCTCCTTTTTGGAAGTCGGTTAAAAAGTGTTAATGCGACTGTCTTCTTCTAATTTAAAGAGAAAGAGAGAGAGAGAGAACGCTGGCAGAAAAAACAAAAGAAAAGAATAGTGATTATACAGTGTCGTGGGATTAAATTGTACACATCGGCCCGAGTACACTGCATGCCGGAGAGAGAGAGAAAATGTGAATTTAGTCAAAATCAAAATCAAAGATGGTGGCTGCGAACATTTTGTTTTTGTTTTAAATCATACGTGAGAAAGAACTTCGTTCCTGACGGGGGTCCCCCGACCGCAAACTTTTTTTTTCTCTGTTTTTTTTACACCATAGTTATACCATTACCATTTCTCGTTGTGTTTAGATCTTGGGTGTTCTTCTCATAAATTCGTCTTTAGTTTAAGGTACTAACAATAGTGATTTAAGTGCAAACATGTTACTAGCAATTTATGGTAATTTAAAAGTGTCATCCGAAATAAAATGAAATTATTTATTTATTTTAAAAAGTAATATCAAAAACTAAAACCCGACTACTGAAAAATCTTGCTTCAAAAAGTATGAAACAAGAAAATATTTCAGACAGAAATCAAGACATAGGTACAAAAATTATCAAGGTAAAGCCGTGATCGCATTCCATTATAATTTTGTAGGTGTACAGGCATTTTTTTTTAGTTCATGCCTTTATGTCCTCTAGAGGGCGCCATATTGCATTTAGTGTGACGTCACATAGTCTATAACCAGCGGACAATCAAGACGCTTCCAATGATACCTCATTTGTCAAATTATGATCGAGAGTTTAGAAGTTATGACTTTATGAGGTAACAGATATACATACATGCCGGTCAAAATCAAATCCTTTTTGCTTCACCGTAGTCGGGTAATAAATAAGGTAAGTATTTACTCTTGGTTTATCAAAAACATGTCAACACAAAGCATCGCGGATGTAACAGCGGTTTTTTTAAATTATGTATTCGTTACGTGTTTCTGTGATAAAATAAACATGATTTTCTTTATTTTCTTCTTCCTGTCTGTCTACTAAAGAAAGTACTTAGAACTAATTAGGGTAATATTCACAACGCTTCGCAAACAAAATAAGCACACTTGACTTTTTTCTGAAGTAAGTTGGTCTTAGATACTTTGCAATAATAGGACACCGTGGGTTAATCTGTCAATTAAATAATAAATAAAACTTTATTCAGTTAAAAAGGTAAAACAAATATAAATTTGCTTAAATCTACGAAAAATTCAATGATGTTATGTGCCTGAACTAGGTCATCCTGTGTTTCAGGCGAGGCAAGGTATAATCATAATCCGCTTATAAGGTATATAATATTTCTAAATAATCTCATTAATTAGAAAAATCTAGTCATCTTATAGGTATGTAAAAAGGTATAAATAAAGGTATAACTTAATTAGTACAATTATTATTTATTTAATTACAACTAATAGTTTCTCTGTATCTTCATAGGACATACTTTGAAGAGCTTCCTTGAGAGCTCTTTTACGATTATTATAATTTGGAGAACAAATTTTAGCTCTCGCATTTAGTCTGTTATTAAGTATGGTCCTTTTTTTTTTGGGTGGGAAATTTTCAAATAACTTCTCCCGCTCTGGGTGGAGCGGGAGGGCGTGTCAGACTCTTACTGACCAAAACCCACCCTTGTTCCTTCGGTTGCCTTGTTGCCGGGGGCCACGATTTCCCTTTCGGCCCATATTCGCAGCCCCGGCAGGCATTGGCCCTAGCGGACCCCATCAATTCTGCTGCCATCTCTTTGAGGCGCGCGTGGAACACAACGCGCTGTCGACCCGGGCTTGGTCCTTATCGGACGGCGAGCTACCCATTGCTCACCGTCTATAATGGTCCTAGGAAGACAAAAAATTTGGCTGCGAAAGCATGTTTTGTACTTTTTGTTTTGTCTTAATTAAACGACAAAATATACTAAAAATGTTATTGTAAAAAAATATCACGTTACATATCCAATGTTCCCCATCTCGCTTGGAATCCTCGCTATTATCATTGGAACCTAATAAAATCGTATAAATATAATGATTATGCTTATATTAATATTATACCCACGCGGTGTCACCACCCCACTTATTTGTGATTCGAGCAGGAGCAAATGATATTAATGAAGCGTCATGAATTTTGTGACATAATACTGAATAATGTTTTGTTGTCATTTTGGTAAGGATTTATTAATGATCGGGTTTCTAGAATTAAATGTGAATATTATTTTATTTCAACAGATTGCATGATTGAATACAGATTTTCTCGAGTTTTGACAATTGACACGTACAAAAATGATCAAGGTAAAGCCGTGGTTGCATTCCATTATAATTTTGTAGGTGTACAAGCATGCGACCACGGCTTTACCTTGATCATTTTTGTACCTATGTCTTGACTTCTGTCTGAAATATTTTCTTGTTTCATACCTTTTATCGGGTTTTAGTTTTTGAACTTACTTTTATTTAAATTATTTTGGAGTTATAGTTTCGTGATAAACTATTTGCAGAGCAGCTTAAAAACATTATTTTTTGGGTTATATGGTATAATAATACCAGCCTATTATTGTCCCTCTGCAGGGCAAAGGCCTCTTCTCATACAGAGAAGGCACAAGCATTGATCACCACCACGTATAAAATAGGTATTAATTTTTACAGCCGCACCGAACGTAGCACAGTCTCACTTCTGCTTGTTTTAACAATTTAAACATATTTATTTACTTGGACAATATGATACGTTACATATTTGTAATGTGCTTGTCAAGCCTTTTCACATACATACCGGTCAAAATCATAACCCTCCTTTTTGCTTCGCCGTAGTCGGGTAAAAATATATAATAATAACATAAAAATTTAAATTTAAACATTAATTAAAACATGTGCAAGAGACGATCAGAAACGTATTGATCGTCGATCGCCACTGTGCTTCGTTTTTATCGATCGATAAATCAACAAGACCTCGATGCTCGTGTTCGATATTACGCGAATGCATTTAATAAGAAATGAGTACATAAGATAAAGTATGAAATTGATACCGGGGACTGAAAGTTTGCGTGGAAATCGGTTGTCATGATATGGACATGTGATGCGGGACAATGAGGAAAATGTCGTGAGGAAAGTTTCGAGTATTAATGTGGATGGCTATAAGAGTAGGGGAAAACAAAAGAAGCGATGGAAGACTGTGAAGGATAAAATGGCTAGAGAGAGTGTAACTATCCAGATGATGAATGATAAAGAAGTATGGAAGAAAAAGACATGTTGCACTGACCACAAATAAATTGGAATAACGGCACGAGAAACTAAGTACTAACAGACGCTCGGGTCGATCTATCAGGTTAAGCTACGCTTGCCGGGGTTGGTCCGTGGATGGATGACCATTTCTACATACCGAGACTCCTCCGTGCCTCGGAAAGCACGTTAAGCCGTTGGTCCCAGCTGTCATTCGTGGATCTTTGACAGTCGTTACGGGTCGTCAGAAGCCCGAAAGTCTGACAACCAGTCTTACCAAGGGGTCTCGTATTACCCAGTTACTGGGTTGTGGAGGTCAGATAGGCAGTCGCTCCATGTCAAATACTGGTATTCAGCTGCATCCGGTTAGACTGGAAGCCGACCCCAGTATAGTTAGGAAAAGGCTGGGCAGATTGATTTTGAACGGCAGGAGAACGAATTTCGAATTTTTTGGATCATACAATTAAACTAAATAAAAAATTGTTAATCTAATTAAATGAAAGAATAACATATAAATTGAAAATTATACATAAATAAGTAAAATAATTGAATTTATATTAGATAATATATTAACATTAGTCAGTACATGAACCATGCAGCAGTGATTCATATACCTACTGACAGTCGAAACGTTCTGCAAAAGCGTTCAGGATACTGTTGCGGCTGGTCTGCACCCTAGGCACCAGGGATGTGCACCGCTTGCGTATGATTGTGTGGAAACAATCCACACGCGCCTCGGCAAACATCCCCGACGCGCTACAGAAGCGAGGCAGCCCCAAGAGCACCCTGAACGCGTTGTTGTATTGGACGCGTAGAGCGCTGTACTGTTTCTGCATGTAACCTATCCACAGACTGCCAGTATAAAAGGAGGTACAAAATTTATCATTCGTTAACTAGCGACAGTGACGATCGATAAAATCGAGCAAATTTGTAAGTCGGTGACAGATCTTTGATCGTCAAAAATGCGTAACGAGCAACCTGCTGCCGGCTGCCTGTCCACTGGATCGGACCGAGGCAGCGGAGCGGAGAAATGTGCCAATATTAACCAATAGGAGTGGAGCTCTGAAGCAGAGTTTAGATTCCAATGGTTAATATTGGCACATTACTCCGCTCCACAGCCTCGCTCCGTTTCAGAGGGCAGGCAGCCTAACGATCGTCAAATATCGAGCAAATAATATGTAGTCATCTCTTAAATGTCACATTCTAGCCAAAGTTAGAACTTGTAAGAGCCAAAGGACGATGTTGGTGTGACCCCACTGTGGTTGCGTGTGTCATCCCATGATATGTACATGATGAAAAAGGACACGTTTTTGTCTGACACTAGTGGAGTAACCCCGAAATATGGACGCAAGTTACACAAACACAAGCGTCCGTATGGATTGAAGAGCCATGTCTCATATTTAAACGCGGTTACTACCAATATTTAGTAGTAAATTATCCGATTTTGTAGGCCCGATCCTGGAATTTGTAGTAAAAGTTTCAGAACGTTTAAGGTGGCTCCTCAATTCAGACATCTGAATTGAGGAGCCACCCTAGAACTCGAAAACTAGCAGACAGATATTGTTTTGAAAATTTGTTAGGATTTAGTAGTACTTATGCGTAATCTCTACAAACAAAATGGGGTTTGTACGACTGAATTTGAGATGGCTACAATGTTTTGATTTTTCATAAAAATCCATAAATTTCACCGCGCTGTTTCTCAGAAAGTAATCGGTTGATTACTTGGTTAATTATAACATGTTTTTAATATAATTTAGTAGTAAATGTGTGTTCTAATTTGTAGTATAAAAATAAAATGGAATAACTATATAATTTCGCTAATACAACACATTTTATGTAGCTCCTCAATCCTGACGGTCTATAGAAAACATAATGTACGTAGCTACTAAAATAGTTGATCAAATCGGATTACAATAGTCCCAATATTTAGTAGAAAAATATCTACTAAACGTAGTGTACGTGTGTGTGCGTTCTGTAGTTTCTGCCTGCCCCCATGGGAAGAAGGCGTGAGTTTATGTATGTATATATATCTACTAAATATTGCCGTAATCCAATATCCTGCACATTCAGTATTTCAAAAGTGCGTGTTACAATTTTTTGCATGCCTAATGGTAGAATGTACCTGGAACCAAAAATTTTTTGTAACTCTCATACTTACATTCTACGCAAATAAACATTTTCTATCCTAGCTATTAGAAAAAAAACATTTGAATTCTCTTTCAAATATTTCAAGTGAATACTTAATTATTCTTGCAGACGCCTTGAACAGCTGAACTTTCATAACTACTCGCCTTTCGTTGAAAATCTTATAGAAACGCTGATCCTTACTTGGTAACAGTAGTAGTAGGTAATGGTAGTATTTCCCCTTAGGGTACCGTTAACTTATACGTTTCCTAGTCGAGCAGTTGAAGTACTTATATAAACTTCTTGTTAGCGATCTGAACGAAGTTTTGAGGTTATGGAATACGCTACCAAGGTTGTCTTGAACCAAGTGATTCATATGTTTTAATTTAATGCAAAAATTGCATAGAAATATCTAGTTTAAAATAATGTTTGAAATATACGTCAGAAAAAATAAAATAAAGAAAGGAAAACATAGTTTTTTGTAGTTTTTATGAAAATCGAAGGAAACAGATATTTCCACTATATTTATATACATTATATCGTTGGCGTAAGTGAGAACTAAAAAAAATAAAAAATATTGTTTGGAGAAAATTGCGGTTTATTTATGCGGCATGATTTGGGAATCAGAAGGCTAAAAGTCACCCAAAGGGCAATGGAGAGGGCTATGCTTGGAGTTTCCCTACGTGATCGAATCAGAAATGAAGAGATCCGCAGGAGAACCAATGTAACCGACATACCCCGAAGAATTGCCAAACTTAAGTGGCAATGGGCAGGGCACATTGCTCGCAGAACGGATGGCCGATGGGGTCGAAAGGTTCTGGAGTGGCGACCACGTACCGGAAGACGTAGCGTTGGAAGGCCTCCCACAAGATGGACCGATGACCTTGTGAAGGCCGCAGGAATCCGCTGGATGCGGAAAGCACAGAATCGGTCGAAGTGGCGGTGCTTGGGGGAGGCCTATGTCCAGCAGTGGACGTCTTTCGGCTGACATGATGATGATGATGATGATTTGGGTGTTACGAAAATAGTGAAAAGTCAATTTGACCAAAATCGCAGTTATTTAGTTCTCCACCTACGCCGACGACATTGTCTTTCACATTTTCTGCAGAATGTATTTTTTTTTCGGTAATGTTAAGTTTATTGTGGACCAGAATTCGCATATTTTGTAAAAACTTATGAATTTATGATTTCATTAATCGCATTGTTATCGTAGTAATTATCATTGCCCAATTACATTGACAAAGGATTCCCATAAATAAATTAGAATGCAATAGTTTCATATTTCAGATTTTATTAAAAAAAAAACTGAATTCACATTTTGTAATAGAATATCCGTTGTATAATATATTTTATCTACACCCATGCTATACCTAAAACATCTATAAAAGTTTCAGAAACAGTTAGCTTATTGGCAACATTATAACAGCCAGTGTCATAGTAACCATTACATCATCCAAACGAGTGTTATAATGTTGTACTAAATTTCATAATGCAACTCGTTTCAATGTTCAAACGGGGAACAGCAGCACCCGCTGCACGCATGTGTGTGTGATGTGCTGCTGCAGGCGATATACATACGTGGCCTTGTACTGAATTTCGTTGGAATTTCTTTATTCATGATCTTGAATTACAAACACCCAATGGTTTCAGAAACTTTTATAAAGGATTCATATCATTGGTGTAGATAAAGTATTGTATGCAACTGTTATAATTAGGTATTAAAACACTCATGTGATACTATTATCACACTCGACTTCGCCTCGTGTGATAAACCCACATTCGTGTTTTAATACCCCTTATTATACAACAGTTGCATAAATAAATAACTATTGCGTTCACAATACATAATTATTGACCAAATATTCATGATTCGAATTTCAAAATTCGAACGTAATACCAAATTCATTCAATCCTCCATTCATGCATGTAACATGTGACGTAACATCCTAGAGTTGTTCTCTAACAACTTATTTTTATAAGAAGCCCTTATGAAGCTTTCGTAATTGAAAAAAGATTACTTTATAAATATGTTAATAAATCTACATGGCGAATGTTTAGATGTGAGCGTAATCCAGGCTTAATCGCGTGCTTAAGACTTCGTAAGACACCAGGACGCCAAGATCTTTAAGAAACAGCTTAGTCAAAACTGTTCATATATTTAATATTCTTCCCCCATTTTAGAGTGAATATCGTCAAAATTAGAGCCGTCATCAATCGCAATCAACCGGCTATTATGCCCCGGAATGTCTTCAAATAGCGTCAAATTAAATGAAGTGACTTAAATGGTTTCATTTATTATTTTCGCTTACAAATTAAACTTAATTATGGGCCGTTTATATGAAATTGCTCGATTTAAATAGGAGTGTAAGACGGTGGCTTTTATTGCTTGATTTCTTTCATCTTTAAGTTATTTATAAATACGAAATATAAGCGAAAAAACTCCCGTTGTATTTTATAAACCACAAAAAAGAAATGTCTCATAAAAAAAAATTAAATATTCTGAATCCGTCCTGTAATATTTCAATAATAATAGAGTTGCCTGAAGTTCAAAAACTTCTAAAGGAAACCTTCAAATATCAATACCATATATTTAAATTCAATTTCAGAAGCAGGAAGTCGAAAAGTTTCAGAACTTTTCCATAGCAGGAAGAACAAACCTGAAAATAAATCTCACTTACCTTATCAGAAACTTCCATAACGGGCAAAAAACACAATTCAGTTCTTCAACTGTAACTTTCACATACTTGTTTTTTCAACGAGAAAAAATCAACCAATCACCGAACTGTTTTTTTAATTGTTCGTTAAACTAACACAGGCCTAATCTCACAGAAAATAAAATACATTTTCGATTTTGGAATTTAAATTACACATTTTTGTTGTTGGCACAGTTTTTTTTTTTTAGAGAATGAAATTTGAATTTTCCTTTGGCGGGCTTGGGTCGCGGAGCGCGCGCTCTAGTCCGCCCGTCCCAACCATTTTATCACACTGAGCATTGGTGAAATCTGCCTTTAGGGACGTACCGAGATCTCGACTTTTATTGTTTGCAATAATGCTCGCTATCGAAAACAATATCTTACGTTCGCGCGGAACAAATAAACACTGCAATAAACGCCTTGCAGTGTTTTGTCCGGATGTAATGTTTTTTATTGCAAAAAAAGTGTGTAGTAAAACTGAAGGGCTATCTTATGGAGGCGGTTTATGTTTTAGTCATGACTTGGCGATCGATTTGGCTCGACCACAACAGATTTACGATATTCAGAAAACCAAGGCGATTTAAAAAAAAAATTACTTGTCACGCTACCATTATTTAAGATAGGAGTCTCCGATCAACTTAGCCTTTCGCTGGACCTTGCCAGATTTACCTTCACCTTATACTGAATAGATACTATGAGATATTCTCATGACGTTCCTTGACTGATAGCGCTGAGTGTAATAGCTGTAGTTGCTAGATTCGTGCTAAATTACGAGAACCTAATGCCGACAAATTGCTTTACAGTTAGGCAGATGTTATGTAAAAATAAAACTGTAACATTATGGATTAAATAAAAAAGATACAGCACACTCAACTATCCATACCTCTGGACAACAATCAACAAAATCGTTAAAAAAATTAAAAAAAACAAAACGTAACAAAAAAAATATCTTATCAATCATCGACTCGATAGTATCGACAACGACCCTCCCTACGGCGTCTCGAGCAACCGTCACGCACTGTCCATGGCACGGGAACAACATTGGTCGAGTTCGCGCATGCGCCCTACATGTTTTTCTCAACTCAACTTGAATATCAGTTCGTCTGTATTCGCCTATAAATCTTAGGGATGAGACGAAGAGGCCCATTTGCAAGTAGTACAGGTTTGAGTAAACATCTACATAAGTTGAACTGAATTGAGTTGAACGGCCCTGACATTGCTTAGTTTTTAATCCTTATCCTCACATATCCTAACATATTATAAAACAAAGTCCCCCGCCGCGTCTGTCTGTCTATCTGAACGCGATAAACTCAAAAACTACCAAACGGATTTTCAAACGGTTTTCACCAATGGACGTAGTGATTCATGCAAAAGGTTTGAGTGTATAATTCATTACAGTTTTGTGTAAATTGGCTGAAATATGACGATTATTGTTGAAGAAGTCGGAAAAAAACATGCCGACTAGGAGCTTTACTGGCGAGCGCTGCGTTAACCGAAAAAGATACATCAAATTTATGTTCTGCGGTATTGTTGATCTTAAAAAGTTCAACAAAAAAGTCCATAATGACATATGTCTATCTTCTAAGGATGACCCACAATAACCATTTCTATCTTCTAGAATTTGATAAAAATTTAATTGTTATTTCCGAAGCTTTTTTGACCGGTATAGTATTAAACCTTATCCAAAAAAATGTGTGATTTAAATTGAGCATTTAATTTAAATAAAAATATGCCTCGACATCATATAATTTAAATGAATAATTTAAAAGATATCACAGTTTCAAAATTACGCGGAGCAACGCGGGCGCAGCGGTAGGAGTCAATGACGTTTTCCTCTGTTATTAGGTATGAAATCTCGGTAGTACGTTCCCGTGGGATATTTTCCGACATCCACGCGGGCGAAGCCGCGGGCAAAAGCTAGAAAATATAATATCGTAATTTTTTTGAGTAGATAAAGTTTTAATGGCTATCTGATTTTTTAAAGAAGCTCTCGCTTTCTGCAATGGAGTGATTTGTGTAACAGGAAGCCGAGGAAACGCGCGCTATTTGATTTGAGCAATGAGCGCGCGCGGTGCTAGAGTTGGCCGTCAGATGGTACGAACCTATTTTCCGAGAGGTTGGTATTGTCAGCCAAGATGTTACACATGATATGCGACTAATGTAAGGCTCGCTTGTTTTTTTTTGTTCTTTGGGAGTTGTTGTAGTAATGGTGTTTTTACTGTTTACTGATACCTAAGCTTCCCGAAAATAATAACTGCATGAAATCTGAAACAATAACCTGACATTACTCAAAATCCTGCGATAAACATAAATTTTTTCGTTCGTAGAATTAATTAATTCTGCGTGCATTAAAAAAATGTGACTTATGCCATTTTCACCGAAGTCAAGTTATCTGTAATTGGCGTCTGTGTAACTCCGATGTCATCATTGCCTATAGCATAAGCACAATCAGCCTATAATGTTCCCACTGCTGGGACACAGGCCTTCTCTCTGTGAGAGGGAGTGGGCCGTAATCTACCACGCGGGCCCAGTGCGGGTTGGTAGATGTCACATGTCTTCGAATTTTTGGTTCTAGGACATGCCGGTTTCCTCACGATGTTTTCCTTCACCGTTTTGAGAGCAGTGGTGATGTTATTATTTACACAAAGTAAAGCGCCTGTCTGCGTTCGAACCCACGACCTAGGTACAACTAGTAAGACGGGGTTGTGACCACCATTGAATCACCGATACACCTAATGTATGATTATTTTTTAAATATTTCGGATTGAAAATAAAATAAGTAGGTACCAAGTAATAGCAAGAATTTAAACAGCATGCCCCAATCTATATTATTAAGACGTAAAATTTGTTTGTTTGTTTGTATGTAATTCTTTTTGCATTTGATAGCCCAAGTTTTGAGGAAGGGTAGGTTAGGCTTGAGGAAGACTCACGAAAAAGTCGCGAGCAGTAATTTTTCACTTTGTAGTGTTTTATTTGGAAGTCGGTTGTTTTTTTTGTAAAAAGTTTTGTACCCGCGAATACCTAAGTTTTGTTTCCGGAGAATGGTAAACAGGATACGGCGCACCAGGGTGCCACGGCGCACACTTTCGGAAAACCAAGTACCGTAACCGCATCAAAATCCGGTGCGTAGTTTTGAAGAATTCCGCGGTCACACAGACACGAAACGCGACTTTATTTTAATACGTATAGAACAGATATTAACATTAAATAAAATTATTACAAACAGAGGTATTCAATGTTACTATAAGCTGCACGACCGTGACCCAAAAGCTCAAAAACTCGTAGCCGCGTAGCCGCGTAGGCCGGCGTAGCACGTAGGTCTACGAGCCATGCCTACGCAGATCTGGCAGAACATTATAACTCACTTAGTTTATCAGTTCCTACGAATCCGGGACAAAGAAAAATACCTAAATGGTCCATAGAACATGAATTTATGTCCTGAATTTACATACTGTAATAAAAAAACCGGCCAAGTGCGTGTCAGACCACGCACAATGAAGGGTTCCGTAGTTGGGATGAATTTATCCCAATAACAAACTTACTTTTATAGTTGAAAAATATGTTCTCCCATACGGAATGTATGGGAAAACATGTTTATGCAACTGCAAAGTTAAGTTGGTCGATTATTACTCGTTAACTAGTAAAGCCTACTTAGCTGTGATAGTTTTCTTTTTAATTTCGTTATATAAACTACTGCTGTGATTTTTTTCACATATCCAAAACCAACCATTTAGCTGGCGGGGGACACTTGACTCTAACAAAAATTAGCACTTTAAAACTTAATATTTCGCAATCGGATCCCTGAATCCAAAAATGGTTTACACAAACTCATAATGTTTTTGTAAGACCTTTCCAATGATACCCCACACTATTAATACCACACTTTTTTATAAAAAAGAAAAAAATAAAACATCACCACTTTACGTGTATAGGAGGTACCCTAAAAAATTTTTTTTTTCAAAATTTTGTTTTACTACTTTGTCGGCGTAATTAATATGTATACCTTTGCCAAATTACAGCTTTCTAGTACAAAGGGTCTCGGAGCTAGACCGCGGACAGACAGACAGACGGACATGACGAAACTATAAGGGTTCCTTGTTTACTACGGAACCCTAAAAAACGGGAAATATATAGTTTTGTATCCCCGTGCCTGTTTGTTTGTTTCGTTTGCAAACTTGAAAACTAACAGAATTTCTAAAAAAGGGAAATTGCTGTTAGGTAGAAGTATCCCGCCTTTTGACTTCGGAGAATAAGCCGCTAATTCTAGGTAGTAGGTACACGGACCATTTGCGACCGCCGCTAGTAACCACCCTGCCTCTAAATGTATAAAAATTCACCAGTAGCGGTCGTGCGTAGTCCGTTGGCGATTACACTAACTTTGGCTAGTAGATTCAGCAAACGAAATAATTTAGGTTTACTATGTGATCTTTTCCAGTAGTCTGCGATACAAACGATGAGCTTAGTGCAAACACTACTGTACTATAAAGAACTATCTATACTTCGTTTGAAATAAGATTAGACATTTAACTAAACCTTTTTTACAGTCCGTTCAACCGATTTTGACTTCTATTGCGATGGCGGCATGACAAATGACAGCTGCAGTAAACAGTTGGTTTGTAACCACTTTTTTTGCTTTTAATGCCATCCTTATGCCTACGGTATAGAAGTCAAAATCGGTTGAACGGACTGTAAAAAAGGTTTGTTTAAATGTCTAATCTTATTTCAAACGGAGTATACATTAAATTAACAATTATGTTACTGGATAATTAGAAAAAGCGAATTAGATTTTTGCAAAGGACAGGATTGCTGGAAACTTAGAAAGATTTCCGTACCTTTTACTACGAGCTAAAGAAAAGATTTTTGCAATTATGCATATCTTTTTCGCCAATAAATCGTGATCTTAAGATCCATTTTCACTAAAAATAACCCCTAAATAAAATCCAAACCACGCCAAAATTAAACTAACGCCCGAAATGTATTCTCACCTAAATAATTGTGATCTTGCAAGCTCCTGTAACCCAAATATGTCGCCGCTCATAATAATTTCTTCTCCATTATCCGTCGCTTAGTAAGTGATTGATGACAGCCTATTGGGGCGCATGAAGGTGGATGTTACAGATCCTGCGCGAATTTGCTTTCGTACGGGATTCGGGAGATAAGACGGATTTGTGATGTCTTTAGTCATGTTAAGGGTTCGCAATCAATAAAACAGTGAAGTAAAAAAAAGTCCTGCCAAGTGAAAAATGGAACAAGATCGCCTTGGTAGGAGAAAAATACTTGCATAGAACATTGGTCCGTAATCTTATCTAAAAAAAAAACAACCGACCTCCAAAAAAAAACACTACAAAGTGAACAATAACTTTAATTTCGGAAGTCGGTGTCTTGGGTTTTGTATTTTCGTTTTTTGCCACCGACTTCCGAAATTAAAGTTATTTTTCACTTGTTTTTTTTGGAGATCGGTTGTTTTTTTTGTTTTTGTAAAAAGTTTTTATTTTTCACTTTTTAGTTGTGGTACCTACCCCACACACATTCGAATACCACTACCTGCTACCAGTGACAGAAACTTATACGTATTTTGTAGCTAACTCAAAAACTATCCAAGCAAAGTTAATAAAATTTATATGAGACCAATTCAAGAGCACACCCTTTCAAACAAAAAAGGAATTTTCAAAATCGGTCCACAATTGACGGAGAAATCGGTGGACATACATAAAAAAAAAATATATATATATACGCGACGAACATATAACCTCCTCCTTTTTGGAAGTCGGTTAATAAAGAGCACAATCACGCTTACAATAAAAATACTTCCAAAACCTTTAAAGTAAAAATACTTGCACAGAACATCGATCCGTAACGTGATATAAATAAAAACCGGCCAAGTGCGTGTCGGACCATGCACAATAAAGGGTTCCGTAGTTGGGATGAATTTATCCCAAGAACAAACTTAACTTTGTAGTTGAAAAACATGTTCTCCCATACATTCAGAACATGTTTTTGCAACCGCAAATGTATGTTGGTCAATTATTACTCGTTAACTTGTAAAGCCTACTTAGCTGTAATAGTTTTCCTTTTAATTTCATTATGTATGCTACGTTCGTGAATTTTCCACACATCCAAAACCAACCATTACTAAGCATGCAAGGGGGGGGACACTTGACTCTAACAAAAATTAGCACTTTAAAGCTTAATATTTCGAAAACGGATCCCTAAATACAAAAATGGTCTTCGACAACTCTCAATATTTTTAAACGACCTTTCCAACGACACCCCACACTAAAAAAGTACTGTGTCCCACACTATAAGAATATTGAGAAAAAAAAAAATATCCTCACTTTACGTCTAGGGGAGGTACCTGAAAAAAATATATTTTTCATGATTTTATTTTACCACTTTGTCGGCGTGATTAATATGTATACCCATGCCATTACAGCTTTCTAGTACTAAGCGTCTCTGAGCTAAGCCGCGGACAGACAGACAGACGGACATGACGAAACTATAAGGGTTCCTTGTTTACTAAGGAACCCTAAAAAGCACAATCGCGTTTACAAAGATGAGGTGTCGGTAATGGTGTCGCGAGTTGAATTGTTTTTTCCCATCTCAAAAATGCCCAACACGCCTCAAGTAGTTTTCGCTTCAAGAATATTTAATAAGTGTGATGTTATTATATTTATTTTCTTTGAATTAAACTGGGAGTCTAAGGACAGACTCATTTAGGATGGCCGAGCTGTAATATAGGGAACGTATGCGTTCACGTTTACGTTCCCATTGCCTCCGAGAGGAATATACCTCTTGGTTACAATAAAACAGCGGTTACTCTACTGCCATGGAATTTAATAGTAAGTACATTTCTACTAAAGTTTCGCACTTGTACATGTAGACAATAGTACTATTATCAATCTTGCAAATCCATCTTACGGTTCCGCTAGTCGACGTACGATGCGCGACGGCTCGAACTGTTTGGTGGCGTATCTAATATGCATGCTATTTAGTAAAGTTATTTATTTATTTTGTATTTATTTATCTAATTTTTATTTAATTATTTATAATATATGTTTATTTAGAAATAGACGATGATTTATAACGAAAACGAACGCGTAAAATTTCAAGAACAGACCTTTGAGCGTATAGATATTATGGAAAAACTATTGGATATATCTACTCAAAATAAAAGTATTTGAACTTTTCAATAAATTATCTATCCCTGTACGGTTTCTATTTTGCCATTTTCATACTACATAAGTTATTTATTTACACCCAAAGATGAGTTAAAATAAGTGTTGAAATGTGGAAGTTTCGACGCTCATAGCTTCCAAACCAAAACTTTTATCCCAATTCTGCTTCCATACAGGGATAGACAAGAGCATAATGACAAGGCAAATTGATAATATTTTTAGTTTTAAACTTACACCGTCAAACAGGCGACTAATCACCATACTACGTTTATATGGAGGAATGACCGACTGGGGTATTAACTGTGGCCACTGTGGGTAGTTATTTTGTAACGAGTAATTTCTAGTGCGGCCGAGAGAGGACAGCACGGCTGTTCCAGTGCGTGGTACGATAGACAATTATTTTTCTGAGGCCTTTAAGTCAAGTATTTTTTGTAATATTGTTATTCTACTGATATTATTATATTTCCTATAATTCGTTTCTAAACATATTATTCACATTTTTAAATATTCATTTAAAAACAAACATTTAAAAAACTTTTTACAAAAAAAAAACAACCGACCTCCAAAAAAAAACACTACAAAGTGAAAAATAACTTTTATTTTTCACTTTTTACTTGTGGTACCTACCCCACATACATTCGAATACCACTACCTGCTACCAGTGACAGAAACTTATCATATCATCTACATACTAAGTGGGAAAAAAATACGTTTTTTGTAGCTAACTCAAAAACTATCTAAGCAAAGTTAATAAAATTTATATGGGACCAATTTGAGAGCACACCCTTTTAATCAAAAAAAGAATTTTCAAAATCGGTCCACAATTGACGGAGAAATCGGTGGACATACATAAAAAAAAAAAAACATACGCGACGAACATATAACCTCCTCCTTTTTGGAAGTCGGTTAAAAATATAAAAAATAGTAGCCCACCGGTATCGGGAACAGGGTCCAAGCTACCGGCGGTCAGGGCTCCTGAGAGAGGAACCTCGTAACAATACGCGCTGTGTCTAGGAGTACCGCTTTCTGGATCAGGCCCCTGATCCAGCTGCCTAACGAGAGCCTCCTCAGGAATTGGTCGAGGCTCTTAGCTATTATGCCATTGGCTGTCACGACTATCGGCACAATGATTGCTGTATTCACATCCCACATGTCGACAACCTCACGAGCCAGGTCAAGATACCTAATCTGTTTATCTTTTTCAGCTTTCATGAGATTCTCGTCATGCGGGTCCGCTATATTGTGCGGCGCTCTAATCGATCTATCACCACTATGTCGGGCTTATTGGCAACAATAGTCCGGTCAGTGATGATAGATCGATCCCAATACAACGTGATATTGCCATTTTCGAGGACTGGGTTGGGCACATATCTATAGTACGGTACTTCCGATTCCACAAAACTGTATTTCAGAGCAAGTTGCTGGTGGATAATCCTGGCTACAAGCGGTTGTGCATAAGCAAGTAGTCTTCGTTAGCCAGACGAGAACAGCCAGAAATAATGTGTCAGATTGATTCCCCGGGACGGTGGCATGCCCGACAGATGTCAGCTGTGCCGGTCCTTCACAATGTATTTCCGGTAGTTGTGAGTCATCATAACTTCATTTTATTATATTATTATTATGATAGCGTGACGGTCAGCAGAGGAGAATGGAAAGATACCAGATACTTAGGTCTATAGTCCCTGTTAGATGTATAAAAATCAAGGTCCTGAGCCAATACGATAAAAAGATATGGGCAAATTTAGATTTTAGCGAAAACTTGTAAGTACAAAAATTTACCTTAATTTTCAACTTTTTATTTTTGGGAATTTTCCCTTTACTTGAGCTATAAGACCTTGTTTTTAACCAAAATTGACAATTCTAGGTAGTTCCCGAAAACCTATATGGTAGCTCCCGTTGACCTAGAATCACGAAATTTGGCATTAACAAAATCCATAGATCTTTTCTTTGATCTGCCTCTTTTCTAATAGTCATGCACATTCATCAAAACGGTGAAGGAAATCATCGTGAGGAAACCGGCATGTCCTAAAACCAAAAATTCGAAGACATGTGACATCTACCAACCCACACTGGGCTCGCGAGGTGGATTGCCAGTCCTTCTCACAGAGAGGAGATCTGTGTCCCAGCAATGGGAACTTTGTAGACTAATTATGGTATCCACATTCATACTCACTAATTTTGTTTTCACATCCTTCCATCTTCCGCATCACAGCTCATACCAGTGTCTACTCTCTAGGTCCATCAACGAAGATAATAATCCCATCCAAAAGTAGTTGGTCCGTCAAAACAAGTGACTAATTCAATCTTTCAAATGGTCAGAAACACTTCGGGGTTAGGGACAACCGTCATTCACTCTTAGTTCGGGCTCCGAACTAGTCTTATGTCCGTAAGTGATACAGAGCAGGAAAGCCCCGTAACTTCGGCCGAAACTACGGATTCAAACTTATAGTTAAAGCAATGGCACTAGAGCTAGATCTTAAATTTCGAATGCCAAATCAAAGAAAACAGTTTTGAACCCCACATCCCCCAAATTTCTCCGCCCCCGTCCATTTGGGGTCCATTCGGACGGTACGGGAGGGTTCGGTATCACTTCAAGACCCAGATTACTACTCGCCATCCGGTTGCCTCTCCGAATAAATTTTACATGCCATTGTCTTAATTACTAGGGGGTTAGACTCCTAGAATAGTTGCCCTCAGCTTTTCAATCACAGACAAAGTTAATTTAACAGGGAGAAAAAATCAAACAACTGTTTCATATGCATGTCTTTATTATTTAAAAGTTACAAACTAGGCGTAGATATGAGGGCTGTACTCTTATCACAGCGCTGAAATACTACCACTTAACAAGACACTATTATTGCTAGGTACACTGAACATTAATTTTATTGATGAAAATGTTAGGTACACACGGCTACACATCAAGCTATACATATCCAATTTATGCTGATCTCGCATAGTACCTATAGGATTTCCGTACAACGCGGGGTCAGATTATACAGGAAATGTACAGTTGATGTGTAGCCGTGTGTACAGACGCCAGCACATCAAGCTACCCGAAACTGTCAAATTTTCCCAATCAACTTTGAACCTTAGACTTCAGCGATAAAGTTGAAAATCTATTAAATAAATTTGACAGATTGAAGTAGCTTTATGTGCTGGCGTCTGTACATGTCAAAGCTGCAAACTGAGGCGAAACATGGAAATAAAGCATACAATTTCGTTAGCGGTAAACCCACCCACTAATGATTAAAAACAGAAAACGCCCTTACGTACCTAATCTTGGAATAAAGGCGGAATTCCATTGCTGCGTAGGATGTGCACGAATTACACACGACACGTAAGTTGCGCGGGTTCATTTGTTCGCGAGCCACGCGACCGTAAATAGCGTGGCCGTGGGTTGCAGTGGATGATCATGCCTACATTTTCATACAAAGTAAAGCTGAGTAAGCCGACGTTCGCACGGACGTATTAAAATAGCGGCAATTTTTTTTTCGTGCACTGGATTTTCAAAGCTCTGCTTAGCGCCGAGAGTTGATAATCCAACAATGTATTTTTTTTTAACGTACTGGGACGAGTGCGCCTCAGCGCGTTGGATTCTCAACGCTCGGCTTAACACCCGAGAGTTGAAAATCCAGTGCGCGATAAAATCCCACCGCGATTTGATTACGTCCGTGTTTTCGTCGGCTTAGTGTGTAGCTAGCCGTGGTGTGGGTAGCAATGGAACTGCGCCTTAAAACCTAAAAAGTTCTCCATTCAAAAGCCAAGCTTGTCGTCAAGCATTATTGCGAATTGTGTTAAAAATATTGGTGACATTGTTACACTACTCTAAAATAGAGAGCAACTAAAACTGAGTAAACCAAAATAAATCAGATCTAATTGTTTTCAAAACCTCTATTACAGTTATATTAAAAAGTTATCATATTCTTAAGAAGTACTGTCAACCACACATCGTTATAGAGTTCCACTGGCGAGCGGTTGAAGTTACGAAAAATCATTATTAATTTTAAAGACATAAAACGAAATAGCAAAAACTACGCTAACTTATTTTAACAAGGCCTTACTGCGAAGAAAGTAATCATTAATCTGCAGTTAATCACAGAAAGTTATTAACAACCAGAGTCTAATTTAAAATCACGTAAATAAAACTAGATGGAAACTAAAAGGAATCTCTCTATACAACATGTAAAAAAAACTCTGTCCGATTTGTGGGGGTGTTGTTAGATATCGTACTGAGCCTATTTATGTGGTAATAAGTATTCGGGAAAAAATTAATTGTCACATTTTTTTTTTCTTCAATGTGAATTTTATGGGGCGCGGGCGGCCGTCGTTTAGCGGGTGTCTAAAAGTCATTACATATCCCTGTTGAAAATTTGCCAATTTTTAAAGTGAAAACTTCTTTAGGCGCGTTGGGCATTTTTGAGATGGGATTTTTTTGATTAAACAATTGATTTCGCGACACTGTTACGACACCAGCTTTTGACCATTAAAAAAGACATCAACGCGCGATACATTATTTCCTGCACGATAAAATTGTTCAAGTTTTCACTTCTGTCGGTACTCCCAGAGTGCCAGTTTTTTTTATGGATTTTTGGTACTAAAAATGTTATTCTTAAACAGCAATAACTTTTTGTTTTCTATAATAATCATGTTATTGCAGCAGCTATGTGCCCCGTTCGGATTAGACAGGATTTTTTTACATATTGTATGTTTCTAATCTTATTTAATTCGTATAAGGCTGTTTCCTCATCGGTCGGTGCGGTATCCTTTCGGTATAGCTCTGTATACCGAAACGATACCGCACTGCTTTCATTTACGGACCTGACGTTATGTTTTCGGTATAATTTGTGCAGTACCGCTTAATTCGTTGAAATATAGGCGCTCGGTAAGCTTTTGGTTCCGAGTATACCGAGCATGCTGTAAAACGCGTGACGTGAGCGGGTACCGCACTGGATATTGCTACCGAGACGCGGTAAACCGAAACGATCCCGCCCCGCTCCCGCGTATACCGAGCCAATCAGGAAACGCTCATTGAAATATAGGCGCTCGGTAAGCTTTCGGTACAGAGTATATCGAGCATGCTGATCCCGCACCGCTGACCAGTGAGGAAAGGGCCTTAGAAATGCCATGTGGAATGAAATAATAATTATTAATCCCAATTGCTATATTTTTTAAACGAAGTTCCTTATCGCACGTTATACACTGCACACACCGAAAATAGTGTAACATTTGAACCGTCACGATACTTTTGCATAGTATTTTTTTTTTTTTAAGTGATAACTTCTTTAGGCGCGTTGGACATTTTTGAGATGGGACTAAACCATTTTTTTTTTTTTCTGTAGGGCATCTCATAGCTGATCTCTGAGACCATGACTATTTAACCGGTCAATCCTGTGGCTGCCTTAAGCTGCTACACTCAAAGCCTCCAGCCAGGGCACACATAAAACTAAGCTAAAAAGCTAGGGTAAACGCTCGCTAAGGGCACCCCCTGTGGGGTACGAGCCTCGGCTTAGGGCGTTAACCGGAGGGAGGACATCAAAAGATGAAACGGGCTGGATCAAAGGGTTTTGATCATGATTATTAATCGGGGAATTCGGGACTAAACCATTGATTTCGCGACCTGTTATAGATAGTGCAATCCACGAAGACGCACCCCACTCCGCTCCGCTCCGTACTGTACAGCTTACAGTACAGAAATCGCGGAGTGGGGCGTGTCTTCGTGGATTGCACTATCTGTACCGCGGTGTCGCGTGAAGTAAAAGACATCAATGCGTTGATTACCACGGTGCGTGGAGTAAAAGATTACCGCGGTGCCGATTTTGTTCAAGTTTTCACTTCTGTCGGCACTCCCAGAGTGCCAGTTTTTTTTTTCTCCTTTAGTTATTCTCAAATGTTGTTAATTATATAATACACAGCGAAAGGAACTTCGTTTGAACCGGGTGTCTCACAACTCCTCTCGACATTTTTTTTATTTTTTTTTACATATAATTTAAAAGGTGTATCCAAACATTGAGCGGCAAGAGCGCGTCAGCAACAAGCGGCGTTTGCAGGACACATTTTTGCCGCGCTCTAGTTAGGACCAAACCAACGAATGTTTGCGCGGCAATACTGCGCGGCACATCCGAAACACGCAGCGCACTTCAGTTGGCAATATCAATCACATCAAATTCATTTATTAATTTTGTGAACATAGGGTAAAATATTATACAGCTGTTACAAATAAATATCGGTCCATACTACGTCCCGCCAGAAGGCATACAAAATTCTTCATCATCATTTCAGCCGAAAGACGTCCACTGCTGGACATAGGCCTCCCCCAAGCACCGCCACTTCAACCGATTCTGTGCTTCCCGCATCCAGCGGATTCCTGCGGCCTTCACAAGGTCATCGGTCCATCTTGTGGGATGCCTTCCAACGCTACGTGTTCCGGTACGCGGTCGCCACTCCAGAACCTTTCGGCCCCATCGGCCATCTGTTCTGCGAGCAATGTGCCCTGCTTAATGCAATATCAATCTGCCTAGCCTTTAATACGTTCAGACACAATTAATTTGTGACGAATGTTTCCTTAAAATGTTTGTGCGCGGCAAGTAGACAGAAGCGTTCGCGCGCGGCCGTCGTCCAAACAGCGCGGCAGCCGCGCACGATTGCCGCTCAGTGTTTGAACACACCATTAGTAATTTCCTACACTTTTTCCGTTGACTTAATAAACACGTCTTTTCACACACTTTCCAGGTCATTTCAACCGAGTCTGGCTGGGGTGTAATCCTGTTAAAGCTTAACACGACTTAATGCATAAGCAATAGTTTTATGCAAGTTTACATGACCGTTTGCAATAGGTATGCATATGCGACACAAATAATTCTAAGTCCCATGTAATAGGGGGGCGAGCTATTGCCATCAACAGGGGACAAATCCACACTCAGGGTTGATACTAAAAAAATCATGATGGAAAAACCCAATAACACTTCGCCCGACCCGGGAATCGAACACAGGATATCTTGCTCAGCAGTAGCGCTTGCGACCACTAGACCAACTCTGCGATGTAAATGCAATTTTTCCCTTTTCGAGCGATGTGCCAAATAAGTCAACAGGAAAGTAATTAGGTGCTTAACATAGCTAAATAATACCGACGTAAACGCGGTCTCGCAGGCCTGTGGACACTAACAACTTACCTATGAATATATGCCTTATGCCTGAATCGTGAATTTCATACCGAATTCGCGTGTTACCCAGTAACTGGGTTGGCTGCATCCGGTTAGACTGGAAGCCGACCCCAACATAGTTGGGAAAAGGCTAGGCACGATGATCTTTTGTTATCAAACTCGGAAAAACTACTTTCCCGTAGACAAAGGGTTTTAAAGTTATACGATAAGAACTACCTACGTATCGAAATCTTAAAATTACAAGTTAAAAAGAATTAATTTAAAAAACAAGTAGCTGTGTCCACTAGCAAGTGTCATGTTGGCAAGATGATTTTTCACTACGAAAATGGCAAACACTATGAGCTTGTCAACTAAATTATTTCCTTATCTTTATTAAATTACTATCTCACCAGATGTTAAGCAAAAATTGTCTATTCACTCCAGAATTGAAGACTAAGTGCAGTGCAGACAGAGCCGAAAAATGTTGGCGAGATTTTTCATTAATAACTTTATAATGAACTAAATCACAACCAAAATAGAGTTCAAAATAGCGTGCAAAAGATGGTTCCCTGTGGTGTGTGCCATGCATTTTTTTTTTATCAAACCTTGACAGCAAAGAACATGCTCGAGCATTTTGCTGGCCCTATCTGCACCGACCCAAGATGGTAAAACTTCTGTCCCAAAAGATACCTGTACCAGGAATGTATAACATCAAGGAGATGCTATTAGCAACCAAAAACATATATTACATCATAATTTACCAAGTTACAAATGCCATGTCAAGCTGATTCAGGAACAGAAATTACATATAATAGATGCTCAAAATTGTGACATCCATAAAAAAAAACTATTGTCTATAGCTAGAGGACACAGCAGTTTCTCCCTTGGACGTGAGGCGATTAAATCTTTTTCCTTCTTTTTTCCGGGGTAGTTTGGAAGAGGGCTTCGTCGGCGCGAATCAGCCGGTTGACAGCGCGACTCAACGACACATCTGTCACCAGAAACAAACGTCAACTCATTTAGTCGATTTTCTATTTAGTATTATTTGTTTTTGAGTATGGCAATACCATGTTTCATGACGTTTTTATTTTTTTTAAAGACGCTCCCTTTGTCAAGTAGTATTAGTAGTTTCTAATTTTAAAATGAACATTTACCTTTTAGGCACAGAATTATTCAAATAATTAATTTAAGAATTAAATAAGTAACAATGAAAGGGCAGAGCAGACAGTTTTCGACCAAAAGCGAAAGTATAAAAATTTATTAAACTAAATACTATGACGTCATTTTTTGTATTTTCCCTTAAAATACCTTAACTAAACAATTATGAAATTACATAGTATTGCCATATTCCAATATTCTAGTAATGGTAAGCAGATTGTGTCAATTGAATCACCCATTGCGATTTAAAAGGTTAGTTACCAAAGTGAGGTTAAAAATGAAACAAAAGTGATTTGGAAAATTCCTCTTTAATGTGATAGAATTTTAACAGTCCACTTACTTTCTTAATACATTACATGAACATGTATAAACTACACGAAAAAATCAACGCACAAATAAATAATTTAAATTAAATATTCACTTTGTTTTTGGCAGTGAGTGTATTTTTGGTTGTAGGCAATTTTTTCGTGCACTCTTTACTAAAACTCTTAACTATTTTGCATCTAATATGAAATTGTACTCATGAAAGGCATCAATACGTTTTCATTTATTATTTTATTGAACAATGTTGTAAATTGTAAAATTAACTAGAAAATACTTGAGATAAAACTGTCACCATGACTTGTTGATTTTATATTTAACACTTTGACTGCTCAGAAAAACGTATGTCAGTCTTAAAATATGGAACAATCCATATATAGGGATGATAACTAATAATTATTAGAAATATTCAAACGAATAATGTAAAATAATGAATCGAAAAAAAATCTGTAACATCGATTGACTCATGGAGAAGCTACACGCATTAAAAAAAATAGTAAGGGATAATTCCTGTCCTTGTTGCGCGGTCCGGACGAAAGTATGGCGCTAGTATGTTACATAGTCGTGACGTCACTTCTGTGATAGTGCCGTCCTTATCTAGCAGTTATTTTAAAACGTTTATTACTTGGCAATTTTTTAAGCTTCTACACTTTTTACAATATTTTTTTAAATATTTTGGAGTTTTGTCATCTTCCCTATTTCAGAAGTCTTTGAATAAATAAGTATATTTTAATTCTTTGCAAGTACTGATTTTAATCTTTCTATCAGTCATGTTAGAATGGCCTTTTTAAGCAGTCACAATGTTAATACTTTTAATACCTCAGTCCATAATTGTAATATTAATACTTATAACTAATTAAATATTTTAAAACTGATTTGACTGTAACTTGCAAACAAAGATAGCCTCAAAAACGCGATTCTGTCCAATATATTATTTTTAATATTCAATAATATGCTTGATAAGCTCTTAAATTGTATTTTATTCATCTATTGCTTGCATGCGGTCAATAAAATGACGTATTGTCACTGCAAAGTTAATAATAATTAGAATTGATTTTATCAAAATATTGTGATAAATTATATTAGTCTTTTCATTATTAAATATATTAATTAACTTTTACTAACGAAATTAATTATATGACGCAGCCATTTATGAATGGCGGCAAAGCTGCCGATGCGTTTTGAATCGATTATTCGAATCAATCGACTATTCACATTCAACTTGACTATTTACTTTGTAATGACAATATCGAATATTATTAGTATCGCACTGGCAACACTAAATATATCACTTTAGGAAGACCAGTGTTTTTTTTTTTTATTAATTTGACTATGGAGGCAGCTCTGTTTATCAAGATCCTTAACACTAAAGATGCCTGCAGACATGATCGATTTTGAAAATCGAATTTTTGACATTCAACAAACGATTTATTATCAAGCCTTCTTTCCGATTGACAAAATCTCTCACATCTATAGGCACCTTAATATTGCAAATTGCAGATTTTTTTACTGTCGATAGTTGTTTACCGAATGGTATTTAAATATAAATAAGTACGCACATCCACCGAGTATAATTCGGACTATAATAAATAATTAAGCCTCAGTGCCAATAAAAAATATCTTACGACAAAAAATCTGCAATTTACAAACAACAATTCTAAGTAAACATTGTAGCGTCTATTTAAGTACCGTACGCAAAAATATTTGTTTAAAATAATAACAACACCTAACAGACATCCCATCAAAACTTGTATAAATGTATAATGATTTCATGCAAATTCTACTAATTTGTTGATAATAAAATTATCATCACCGTTACCCCGCATCCTATGCGATTGTTGCGCGAACACACGATCGTTCGAACTTTTTGTTCGGTGAACCTGATCGCGTGGTCGCGCCGACAGAGGGCGCTTTCCGATTTTCCGAACCAAAAGTGACATAATGCACGCGAACAATCGCGCTTTCGCGCGACGATCGCTTTTAAATAGGACGCGGCCTTATGTGATCAATGTAAACGTGTATATTAATGTACTTCTTGATTTTCTAGATTCTTCGAGAATAGACCTGAGTCCAAAAAAAAAATTGTTTTTGTCCTTCTTGTAGATTATTAAAAAATATTGAACACATATTTTTTCTTTTTTGACGTAATCAAAAGATTACGGCGATACATTGAGTCAAAATGTGGCATGACGTCACGCCTTGTTACATTTAATACTGCGTTGTGACGTAGCGAGCCCCCACTCCCCAACTTAAATGCGTGTTTTCTTAGTTATTTTTGATTAATATGATAAAGCAAAAAATACGTGTCTAATATTTTTTTATTATATGAAAGACGGAGTAAATAGTTTTTTTTTCTTTGCCTAGGCAACTACCCTATTATACGGAAAAGTGTGGATATGTCAGAAATAAGAATAGGGGTGGTCCATGTTAAATAAACTGAGAATGAAATATTCTGTCTTAATTTATACTATTCTTTGTTTTATTTAATTTTATTTCAAGATCTAAAAATTTTTGCCAATTTTCTGTCATTTATAATTTACTAGCTTTTGCACTCGGCTTTTCCAGCGTAGAGTTTGGAAATACCGGCATAAATCCGAATGCCAAATTTCATCCGAATCCGTTCAGCCGTTTATGCGTAAAAAGGTGAGAGACAGACAGATATACTTTCGAATTTATAATATTAGTATGGATTATCACCTTGTAAGTTTCCTCTCATAATTATGAAAAATAAAGACGATATTTCTGACACATCCACTTTTCCCTCATAGGGTACACAGGGTTAAACAAAAATTTGCTAGTATAACTCCGCAGACGGGATGGATATTGATTTCTAAACATAACAAGATAAAACAAAAAATAAATTATTTTGATGCTTTTTTCGAGGGTCCTCGACCGCAGTTAGTGTAGTCACTTGAAATATTAGTTTTAAAAAAACTTTTTTGAAGTGAAAACTTCTTTAGGCGCGTTGGGAATTTTTGACATGGGACTAAACCATTGATTTCGCGACACTATGACCACACCTCATTTTTGTAAACGCGGGTGTGCTCTTTATTTATATTACGTTACGGATCATTGTTCTATGCAAGTATTTTTACTTTAAAGGTTTTGTAAACGCGATTGTGCTCTTCATTTATATTACGATACGGTTCAATGTTCTATGCAAGTATTTTTCTTCCATCAAGGAGATCTTGTTCAAGTTTTCACTTCTGTCGGCACTCCCGGAGTGCCACTTTTTTTTTGTGTTAACTTCACAGACGTGATACCCATCACGTCCGTGACACGAAAAAAGAAACTAAAACAGATTTTCTTAACTCATACTTCAAGTAGATATCAGAATATAGCGCTGCGGTATTTTTTTTTTAATATCGCATCATTATGCTGAGATAGGAGCCTTTTTGGCTTCGCACCGGTCGTTATTGTTGTTAGTTATAAAAACATTTTTTTATTTTTTTATTACTGTTTGTATTTCCTGAGCGTGTCCCAAATAAAATATTTTTCTTTCTTTCAAGTACTTAACCACACTACCAGCGGCCGTTGACACCCAAAAAAGAAACATCATTTTTTTTATCATATTTGTATATCAATACCCAAGACGTCTGAAATTTCGCTAGCTAGTTTATTTTGACCTTGTATAATTGTATACTTTATGTACTTATACGTTTGTTTGCTCCTACCTGAGTGAAGTATCATCTCATGCTGTATGTGTTATACATTCCTATCACCGATGACTAAACTTATACTATGGAGCTTCCACACAGTTCCCGGTCAGAGCTTTTCGGTCTCCAGATTATCTGAGCCCTGTTATTGTGTTCCGCAGAGCATATCTGGGTCACTGAGGACCATGTATGATCAAGTTCTTAGAAAAATTATGTAAGCAATCTATTTACAAAAGGACTGTGAGCCCGAATTGCCCTGACCCTGATCCGTGTGAATGGACCCCTTATCCAACATATTTACCCATTCCATACAACTATGCAGAAGACCTCTGCTTACCCACAGATATAATTGTTGCATTTCACGATAACAACTCCTACGACACCGACATAAGGTTCAAATTCGTGAAATGCAACAATCACAAGGCGTCCAGTATATTTTGGTCCTTCACAGCGCTGCTTGCAAACACAATTAATATCAACCAAATATCAAATTCAGTACTTTTAATTTAGTTCTACGTCGCCATATGTCAAGATATACTGGACATAGTATATTTCTGACTTTAATGGGCAGTATACTTGTGTATCTAAGAATTGCATTTCATGATGACACACAACGTCTCTTCATGAAATACAATAAAAATTATTTAAACTTCAAAGTTACGTTTCAATTGTGCAAGTAACTCGTACTCCAGCAAACAAGTATACATGAATGTATTGAAAATAGTAGCTTGTCATTAAGAATACTAATTTTATAATATCGTATACTGAACCACTGCATTACTAAGAATTGTCTACATGGAGGTCTAAGTTACTTGCACAACATAATCACAAGAATATTATATTCAACAGAACCGAAGCTTTATACAATGAGGGTTTTCAAGAAGTTCACGCCACTAGATGGCGCCACTTTGACAAGAGGTCATCCATTTCGACAATGAAAATATAAAATATATGATAACGTTTATCATTCGTTTATCATTCAGTCCCGACTAAAGAAATTAAGGCGAAAGCGTCAGGGTAGCCCGCGAAATTCAAATATTCTTACGTTTTTTGCAATTTGCAGGTCAGTATCATGTTGTATGTTGATATAAATATGATTCGCGGCCGTAATAAATATGGCTTTACTCAATTATAATCATTACAATCAGCAATACAACTCCATAAGTTAGCAAAGGTGTCAAATGTCATGATTATAATTGAGTAAAGCCATATTTGTTACGACCGCGAATCATATTTTAATCAACATAAAACCTGACACTGACCTGCAAAATGCAAAAAACGTAAGAAAATTTGAATTTCGCGGGCTACCCTGACGCTTCCCCTTAAAGGCACTTTAACTTTTGATAGGTGCCCGGACCTGACGTCTCAGTGCTGCCACCTAGTGAACATCACTTCAGAAAACCCTCACTACGCTGCATAGCTAATATTTAAGCATGCACGTTCACTCGTGAATGTACATAATTTGTATGGCGTTCATTCGTGAGTAAAAACACCAAAGTCGTGCACACATGGCCGTGATTGCGTGAAGCTTGTACTCTGTTAAATATCTACTCATGTGACGAAATCGCGTCGTATAAAACAGTATACTTTTTACTGGCTTTATCTTCGAGTTTAAATCAAATCGATTTTAAATCGAATTGGTGTGATTTGATACTTTAAATTGTATTAAATTTATGTCAATTATGCGGATATTCAAAACGTTAAGAATCCTATCAGATTCGCTTGAAAAAGTATTTATAGTCGCCGCGTTAAGAACTGAGTCGTCGGGCCATAAATCATTGCTATTAGTCTGTCTCGCTCGCACTTATGGAACAGGTAGTAAACTATCGATAAGACGCAATTCGTTGCACATTCTTATTGCTACTGACATTTATGGCCCGACGACTCAGTTCAGAACGAGACCACTATGGTAACTTATTTTAATTCATATTTG
The DNA here is from genome assembly GCA_963680765.1 of Agrochola lychnidis. Classification (NCBI taxonomy): domain Eukaryota; kingdom Metazoa; phylum Arthropoda; class Insecta; order Lepidoptera; family Noctuidae; genus Agrochola; species Agrochola lychnidis. Next base: position 4,724,186 of record OY796868.1, on the reverse strand, counting down.
ACTAGTCATTTAAATTGTTTGACTGACTCGATAACATAAAAAAAAAACATCACGACTGTAATCCCCGAAGGGTTTCGCCAGTTATGTTTGAGACTGACTCACCTTGAAACGGGTCTGACTGACTCAATTTTGTGAGAAAATAATTCGTAACAGTAGTATTGTTAAAGAACTTGTGAACGCTACTGATAATATGTAGCTAAGTTCAGAACTGATACAAAATTGCCGTTGACATGAATAAAATAAATTTTAAATCCGAGGTAAATCGATTCGATTCAACAGTCGAAAGTGAGCCATATGTTGACGAGTATAAGATAGCAAGTCTACCAACCGGGCGTGGTGTTGGCGAGGCGGCGCATGCGGCGCGTGTTGCGGTCCTGGTCGCGGATCTTCTTCTCCATCTCGGCGTTGGTGAGCGTCTCCAGGTGCGGCGCCCACTGCTCCGCTTCCGATGGCTGGCGGTACGGCGTCTGCGGGACAACAGAGGGAATTATTATACATAAATAGAGCCCCATGGCTGAACGCTGGCCCCCAAAATACAAGTCCAGGCCTAGTTTGGGGGTTAGGATCAAATTCTTGACTATACATTTGTGTGCTAGATTATTACGGCTACTTGTTTGTAACTTGTATTTTAAGTATCAAATAAATGTTTTATTGGTAGAATGAACAACAAACCGTTGTAGACACATAAAAACCATATACGTCTTGCTGAGAAATTTGTCACGCCAGTTCTTCTTTTTAGCTCAAATACCAGGAAGTGGTGACTGGTTGGTTGTTTGAGAACCGAGGCTCCCAACCTTTTAACATACGCGCCCCCAACTTTATTTTAAAATCACTACGCCCCTGATTTACTTTGTCGACATAAGCAGAAAAGTATAAGAATGTAAAGCAAGCGAAAGTGAGGTCGAAAATGTTTGCTCCCTTTTAGATAGGTTACATTTTCTTTTGATCAGTCAAACAGAAATAGAAGTTACTTTGTCGACTTTTGCAGAAAAACTCAAGAATTATGAGAATGCATCTTGAGCGAGCTCGAAAAATGTTATACAATATCGGATTCGCTACATTCTTCTTTTGACCAATCATACAAAAATAAAAAACTTATTTTTCGACAAAATAAGTTTTTAGGCAGAAAAACTAAACCTCATTTTACAAAAGTAAGTATTTTGAAACGTTTGGGATTTGAAAACTAGTCTTAACCTTTTCTAATACCCAGAACATAAAATTTTGTAAATCTATATTTTATTATTGGAGTCGCCGCGCCCCCATTGGTCACTCTACGCCCCCCGAGAGGGGCGCGCCTCACTTGTTGGGAATCCCTGGTTTAGAGACTGCCTTTTGTAACAACCACAAAAAAGCTGAAAAGAGCTGCTTCAAAAAGTGCTGATTTTCAATCTAACTTAAAATTATATTTATGAACTAGCTGCTGCTCGCTGTTTCGTCTGCATGAACCCTAATTCTTTTTCTAAAATAAATGTAGCCTTAGTTACTCCTTATAAAGAGCTTGTAGCTAAGTAATAACAGCCGCAAGGGTCGATCTATCAGGTTAAGCTACGCTTGCTGGGTTTGGTCCGTGATGACTATCTTTACATACTGAGACTCGACCTCGGAAAGCACGTTAAGCCATTGGTCCCGGCTGTCATTCGTGGATCTTTGACAGTCGTTACGGGTCGTCAGAAGCCCGAAAGTCTGACAACCAGTCTTACCAAGAAGTATTGTATTACCCAGTGACTGGGTTGTACAGGTCAGATAGGCAGTCGCTCCATGTAAAATACTGGTATCCAGCTGCATCCGGTTAGACTGGAAGCCGACCCTAACACAGTTGGGAAAAGGCTAAGCAGATTGAGTTACTCCTTATATATGGAATTTTTCAGTAGTAGCGCGGAGTCTGGATTTGAGCCCGGTTGATGGCAACAGGCTCGCCACCTATTACATGGAACTTAACTGGCGAAATGTGGGTGTACCGTAAGGATAGGGACACCTCGGCCTAACCCTTCGGGGAAACATGGCATGATGTGAAGACGTCATGTCAAAAACAAATTGTATTATTATGCCTCTTACCTCTACAACAGGTAGTGGCGCCTCACTGAAGGCATAAGTCCTCTGGTGCCAGCTCAGTTGTCCCCGCACACTATACGCGATGCCAGTCACGAACTCGCCTCCTAAGCCGAGCTCTGCACACAGCTTCATCGCAAACTGTTCAGGGTTGTTCTCCTTTTCTGACATGTCCCATTCCACCTGGAAATATAAATTGTTGTTTTTAAAAAATTTCACTCACCATGTGTTGAGAGCAGTGGTGAACAGACGGCCCCGACTTTCGAATTGTAGGTCGTGGGTTCGAACCCAGGCAAGCACTTTACTTTGTGTAAATCATTTCATCACCACTGCTCTCGAAACCGGCATGTCCTAGAACCAAAAATTCGACGATATGTGACATCTACCAACCCGCAATGGGCCCGCGTGGTGGATTATAGCCCACTCCCTCCCCGAGAGAGGTGGGAATATTATAGGCTGAGTATGCTAAGCTATTGTAGCAGTTTTCTTCCGCCTGCATTAATAACGACAAATTATAAAAGAAATTATTGACAATTTTTTAAGTGAAAACTTCTTTAGTCGCGTTGGGCATTTTAGAGATAGGACTAAACCATTGATTTCGCGACACCATGACGTCACCTCATTTTTGTAAACGCGATTGTGCTCTTTATTTGTATTACGTTACGGATCAATGTTCTATGCAAGTATTTTCACTTTAAAGTTTTTTTTTGTCATCGCGGTTGTGCTCTTTTTTTAGATTTTCTTTCACCAAGGCGATCTTGTTCAAGTTTTCACTTCTGTCGGCACTCCCGGAGTGCCACCACTTTTATAGCCCGTTGTCATTTATAGCCATGTCACAAAATGGTCTACAGGAATACAACCAAAGTATTTATACTATTCGATATTTCGAACGTCAGATTGTAGTCTGTGCGCGAGTGCTAGTCACCACCTGAGGTATGTGAGCGGTGAGACGGGGGAGGTAGACAAAGGCTAGGGTAACTCATTCTGCCAATCTTTTCAATGCACACTGTGTAATTTTGCTTCAATTGCGGTCACCTATATTTTATCCCTTCATCCTATATATCCTGCGAAGAACTAAAACTTCTGGGAAGAAACCGTGACTTTATTATGTTTAGTTTAGAAGTTATTTAAACTTATGCTGACGTCAGCAAAAAACTGTTTTTATTTGTACATTTCAAAATAATAATATGATTTACATAGATCATTGTTTCATTACAGTAGCAATACAATATCTAACTCCATACAAAGTTTAGGTATTGTATCTACGATGTACAAAGAGAAATCGTTTTTTTTTCTTTTTTCACTAAATTGCGGTTTTCTCCGTTTTCCTATCGATTCCGTATCTGATTTTAATTCTGAGCATGCATAATATAGTTATTAATAACAAATAAGTTAGCAGTGGGACTTCGGAAATATCAAATTTCTAAAGTTTCCATAGAATTTCTATGGAAATAGGGTTGTCAAATCGCATATACCTATTTATTTTATTTTATTCAAATAGAAAGATGTATTATTAAATCAAATTGTTAATGTTTAAGTCGTTAATTAACCGACTTCAAAAAAAGGAGGAGGTTACTCAATTTGACCGATTTTTTATTTTTTTTATGTGTGTTGGCGGATAACTTCGTCGTTTATGAACCGATTTTGATGATTCTTTTTTTTTTTGGAAAGGAGATACCTATCCCAAGGGTAGTACCATGATAAGAAAGCCAGGATCTGATAATGGCATCCTAGAGAAATCGAGGGAACTCTTCAAATATTATAAGCATACCTTTAGCAATTTGGGTATTTTTTATAGTAACTCGTGCAGTTGCTCTTGAAAAGCATCATTTGGTGAAGTGGAACTGATTATGAAGACCACAGATGGCCACCGGAACTTCTCAATAGTCAATACTAAGTATTCCACGGGTTGCGATTCGATTACTTTAATATGGTTGTCAAGTAATTTATGCTCGTTACTCCGAAATCAAAGGTAGTCGAAAGCCAAATATTGTTTTTCTTTATAAAATGTGACTGCTTTCTGTAATTCTTTCCTTCCTTCCTTGTACTTCTTTTCACATTTGCTTAAGAATTTTGTCAGTGTATTTTGAACCTTTTTTAAGCTATTGCTGATAATATCAGGAATGCCTTTCGGGTAAATGGCGTTCATGACAATTTCGGTTCGCTGAGTAACATCCAAATCTATTGGTCGAATTTTCGGGTCTTGCGACCGAGCATTTGATTCCAATATTTTTAAGACCTCAAGACGAGTCAACTTCAATGGATATACCATTGAAGTTGACTCGTCTTGAGGTCTCGTCGTATACGTAGCACGCATTGCTGCGCTACTGTTTTCATTCTCGGTAGAATGATAGTCTGCCACTCGCTGATCAACATGAGGGTTGGCGCCCTCATGCCCCCCTAGCATTAAGTCCCCCGGTCGAGGCCCGGAAGAACATCTCCCCACAGAATGGGTCAGGTCCTGCGGAGGCAATGCAGCGCCATGGGTCTTTAACGGCTCCATGACGCCTCACCCCCGCTTCTCCAGACATCATGTAAAGATATTGGGTTTTAGCAATGCGCTTGACGAGGGCGGACCCCTTCCCAATATCACATGATGTCCTTCATCGAAGAAATTACACAAAACATGATTAAAACATCGATGATAATGTGTAACGTATCATTAAAAAGAATGTAGAATACCCTTTAATAGCTTTTTCCTATTCTACTTTTCAAATCTTACGTGACAAGAGTCTAACTTAAAGTACTTAATTTTACACCAAAGAAAACCATTATATTTCATTTTACATCAAGAAATATAGTAAATTGCCAGTCAAACTTATCCAAGAATAGTTATAAAGTACATGGGTGACAGCCCTAACCTCAAAACAAAAAATTAAATAACTCGGAAGTCCCGCATTATCCATATCTGATTTTTTTAAATAATATAGCTTATTATAATATAAAACTATTCATGTTAAAAAGAAATGCGGATACAATGAGACTAAATAAATAAAAATATTTATAATTTTTTGAAAAAACTAGATTTTTCCTTCTATTTACGATTATTAAAAATAAATAAAACCACTGATCTAGTAAATATAACAGTCCTTTTTAAGACCTCATCTATAACAATTGCTAAATCATATATTTGAGACGAAATAATGCATTTCTATGGTTTCCATGGAGTTTTCTCAAGGTTTCAAATAACTTCTAAACTAAACATAATAAAGTCATGGTTTCTTCCCAGAAGTTTTAGTTCTTGGCTGGATATATAGGATGAAGGGATAAAATATAGGTGACCGCAATTGAAATAAAATTACACAGTGTGCAATGGAGCCATCCCCTCCCTCACTGCTCACATACCTCAAGCAGTAACTAGCAGTTGCGCACAGAGTATAACGGTTACACTACTGCTAAGCTGTCCTGTCCCAATGCTACACTAACATGATCAATTAGTGAAGTGAATCTACTGAATTTGATGACAACTCTTTTGTTTGGATCTTATTTAAAGCCTATTGTTAGTCTTTTTATACGTGAAGCCTATGGGCCAACTATGTGCAGCGAGCATACAGTGCCATGCGTGTACAGTACAACAATGCGTTTAGGGTGCTGCTAGGGCCGCCACGGTTTTGCAGCGCTTCTACGATGTTCGCGCAGGCGCAAACTAATGACTTTTATGCCATTATTAGGAAGCGGAGCGCCTCGCTACCAAGTCGCTCACGACGCAGCATTAACAGTATCTTGAGCGTATTGTCCGAACGGTGGGACTCGGTGGTGTTGGAGAGGTGGATGCACCTGCATGCCAGTTCGTCACCATTTATTAAGTGAATATTGTTTTATAATTGTAATTTAATGTAATCTAATGAATTTTAATCTAGTAACTATAATAATTGTGCATTTATTTTATTTTATTTTTAATGCAATGGTTTTAAGAATGCGGCGACGCATGAATTGTCCATACAAACGTAGTACATAAATCATTTGCAATTTGAGCATATTTCCACCATATTATGTTGATATTCGGATTGAGACAGTATTTATCTAGGCTCCTACGTCTTTTTATTTCCAAAAACTTACCTTTAAATGAAGTGTAAGCGAATTGCATTTCGTACATTTTTACAGCGTAAATGAGATGTTTTCATATTGTTTTTTCTGTATTATAAACAACAATATTTGTAATATTGTTTCGCAGAAGCATAGTTTATGTTATCAGGTTACAAATTATCGAAAAAAAATAATGGAAATACATTAAGTTTTCATTCATAATTTTTTGTATTATGGAACACATCCAAATTTATCATAAATTTTCGAAAGCTAGTAGTACTATCGCGTCAAGCAATAATTGTCAATGTGTGCGTGGTAGTATTGCTCACTGTAGGTGTATATCGCTCCGACAGGCACTCACACTAGCGCAAAGTGCTTGGAATTGAATTTTGCAAACATCTTGATTTGTAGTTGCGAGCCGTGTCACCGGCCTCTTGTGTAATTTTTTAATTAATAATTTTTAAGTATAATTTCTATGTAATTTCTAGTACTTAATATGGGAATCACTAACCTGATCAACAAGCGATGTGTTCCCCACATGAATATTGAGTTTGATAACAACTCTTTGGTCCGGCTGCTCCTCTAGTATCGCGGGTGGTTCGCTGGGGTACGCTTCTATTTGCTGCCTGATGGACGAGGCGACAGCAGGGATGAATGTACTGGTGTTCAACTCTAAGTCATCGCATAACACTTCTGCAAACTGCTCTGGTGTTATTATTGACTCTGAAATGATGGAAAAGATAATTTGTTTTATTAGGACATTCAACAGTAGTAAATCTATACATATAATAAAGTCGTCAAAACTGTACATTGAATATGTTTGAATAAAAGTAACTGCTACGAGGGAACGAGTCTGATGTAAAAAATACAGCTTTTTTAATTTGTTTGTTTGTCTGGATTAACGCAAAACCAGTTTAACGGATTTAGATGAAATTTGGCACAAAGATAGTTCATAACTTGGGCTAATGCATAGGGATACTTTTAATCCCGTGCGTTCCGACATCCTCGCGGGCGAAGCCGCGGGCAAAAGCTAATATTGCATAAAATTTTGAGTATTATGAGTAGTGATTGGTCCTTATGGCTAAATTGCTACTTCCCTAACACTAAATCAAAATGCAAAGTCAAACAACTGCTACAAAAGCCAGAATGCAGAGGTGACCATTCAGTCTTATTGTGCACTGTGCTGCCCTAATTCTTTTTCTAAAATAAAAGTAGCATAAGTTACTCCTCATAACATCAGCTGCCAGTGAAAATCCCATCAAAATCAGTCCAACCGTTTCGGCGAATACCCGGAACAAACAGACAGACAGTCAAAATTTTTTTTTTTTTTTTACATTTCTACATTACAAACAGACGCTTCAATTCCTGAGAAACGCTTTCGATATTATAAATCAGAAGTACCCAAGTTAGATTCTAATTTACTTATCAGCAAAATTATGATATTTGTTACCATTTTTGTTCCAAGTAAATGTATCTCTCAGCTTCTGTCCTTCAATCTCCATGTCGAGTCTGATGGGCACGAGGATCTGCTTCTGTGAGGAGTTCTCCAGCATTGCTGTCATGTCCGTGTCGTCGAAACATAGTGGGAATGTGCGAACCTAGAAAATATTGAAAGTTCATATTTTATGTTATTAGCAGTTGTCAAAGAGCTGTGTAGCAACTTTGGTGTACAATCTTATATATGTCACCGAAGAATTATAAACTTCGTTAGCTATAATCGATCGGTACTTATTATTTCCGTTAAGTAGATTACAAACTGTCGAAAAATTTTGAACTGCGACAAATCATTTACAATTTAACGCATTATTTTTTGGTAGTTTATAATCTATGCATGGGAAACCTACAAATTGTGAACTGGTATAAAACTTTCTTGCGTCGTAACGCACCTTGCGTTAATACTAAATAGCCTGTCTAGCTGCGAGCAACTTGGAAGTAGCGCTCTCAGCGGTTGCTGCTGCGGCACAGCTCGCTTGGCTCGCTCCGCTCGCGCGGTTGGTCACAATTCTAACCTAACCCATTTCACCCAGTTCACAATTTTTCGACAGATTATTATTCTAACGGAAATAATACCTATAGATTATAATAAGTTTTTGTTTGTTTATCTGAACGTGCTAATCTCTGGAACTACTAGTCGGATTAAGAAAAAATCTTATTTGATAGCCCATTTCTTGAGGAAGGCTATAGGCTATTTAACATCACGCTAATACCCTTAGAAGCCGAGCAAAAGTCACATAGAACGCTAAACGAAAATGAAGATATGGCGATGCGATGCGATGCGATGCGTTGGGTCAGGGTTCAAAATTTTACGCGGACGAAGTCGCGGGCAGAAGGTAATAAGTTATTCTATCTATCTATCTAGTATTTTTGTTCAAGAAGTGGATTTTGGAGTGCTTCTCACACACGACTTATAAAATACAAAAAAAACCCGTGTTTAAAAGTAGCGACTATGCCAGCCAGCCACTTGGGTGAATAAATTGATTGACAATCACTGAATCTCATCATAATTTGAATGATTATAAGGATTACAAGTGAATTACTTACTGATATTTTTCATAAACAATATGAGTCTGTGGCGCCACCTATATCGCCACATGCTAACTACCCATCAAAGACCTGACGTCACACAAATCCTGCATCCCGCAATTAGAGTTTACCGCGCGAACGACATATAAAAGACTATCCGACTTCAATCGTTGGCCAGTTGCCCGCCAGACGCGACACCCGTCTGGTCGGAGGATCCTCCCTTTTCTATGGAACTTTACACCCTGTTCCTCTTGCCCTTAAAAGTATACAAATGGAAAGAAATTAGAGACATACCTTCTTATTATGCACCCTAGTCCTGCTAATCTGGGTGGCTTGCGGTACTGCATCCAAGTGCGATGAGTTGGGCATAACAGGCAGCCATGATGGGTTATGAGGCTTCTTGCTCTTGCTCTCCCTAGGTGTTGCCAGCTCTTGACTGACTGACACGGCTTTGTACCTGATTATGAACAGCTAATGTCAGTTGAACAGCTCAAATAGTTGTTGCAATGTTAGTGGTGATTGAACGTAACCAAAAGCTGTACGTATACTGCGATACCACAAACACCAATATGATTTGTTTTAGAAAGTATTCTTATGGCCACTACCCTTGGTTAATGTGATAGAAGTTTTAGTGATTAAAAACATAAAAGACATAATAATTAAAATATGATATAGATCCACAACCTTGATGAATATTTATGATGTTTTAAAAATAATGAAACAGACAATATTTTAATTTTTAGGGAAAAAAGCAGGTCATAACACTGTAGTACCGAAATGATTCCCAAGAGATGTTAAAATGGAAAATCTTGACCGTGTAGTAGAGTGAAGGATTGAATGATAATGATAGACCATCTCCAGTAGGGATGATGACTAAAAATGATTTTTGTCCATCAGGTAGATTATCCCATTATCTGTCACGATGCTTCATTGAGGTGGATAACAATTCAAATTCTATTGTGTCTCGTTAATGACAGTTGAAAGGTTATTAAAAAATATTGGACAGTTATTATTTTCTTTTTTAACGTAATCAAAAGATTACGGCAATACATTTGAGATAAAATTTAGCATGACATCAAGCCTTAGTAGATTTCATACTAAGCTGCGACGTAGAGAGCCCTCACTCCCCAACTTAAATTTGTGTATTATCTAAGTTTTTTTATTTTTATTAATCATAAAGCAAAGAATATACGTCTAAAATTTTTTACTATCTTACTGATGGACTAAATCTTTTTTTTTTTTTTTGTGACCCAGGCATCATCCCTATTATCACTTACCAATTTCTTCTCAAACATCATCAAGATCAGAATCTAACTCCTAAAATAGAAAATAATTATTGTAAAACGTACACATACTTATCATCGTTGCCCTCAATAATATCTTCCACCTCAGAAGCCTTGAGGAGTGATACCGAACTGGACAGCACGTGGGCACCTAGCCCGTTGTCGATGAGACGTTTCCTCTCGTCATTAGTTAGGGTACGCCGGGCCATGCCCGGGTACTTCTTGTATAGAGACCCACGGAATAACCGTAGGTAGTTGCCAACCTGCATTGAGAAAGAACTCATGTTGTATTCGAAATACTTAGCAGAAAACTATGTTGCATAAGGGGAATACAACATCAAGAGAATTTACATAAGGTACATTATCATGAAAGCAAGGAACTTCTGCACCATGATATCCGGATTTTGTAGTGTGATCATAGTTTTATTGAATTTACTGACATAAAGAAGGGGATTAAGAGAAAGATTTAATAAGCTTCGGCTCAAGTGAAAGCTAAAACTTTGGTATTAAAATTGTTTGTAGAGTTAAAACTTCTTGTAAGCTTCAAATATAAACAAAATGAATGCCACCAACCTCTGAGCCGACACAATAAAATTCTCCTCCCTCTTCTATTTGGAAGCTTATCGGCTTATCGCCGTAAGTTCTCAACGCCATTTTCTCGGTTTTTCTTAACTTCCAACTAAATAATACTGTATATTTTCACTAAAAAGTAAAATAAAACCATTTGCTACGTTATCGATAAGTTGAATGGTTGAATGAAATTGACAATTGAATGAATGAATGAAGAGAATGACAAAATTGACAAAAAAAAGAAGTCAAAACCAATGCGTCTTTAACAATGTTGGCACAAAGAAAAACATGTGTAGTTCATTTCATTTTAGTCGATTTTTAAACACTATGTAGACGATTTAACATTTTTACGCGAATAAATTGTTTGCAACGATGGAATGTATGGAAATCCTGATCTTGCTCTGCGTTTTTGCATAGATTTCCGTACGTTTTATCGTAGCGGACAAATTGTCCATTATCTAATTATCGCTATACATATTGAACACTGCTTCAATGGGAATTCTTCATGTTGACGTTGGCAGCACTGATCTAGTTACCCTGTTTCCCAAGAGATTTACCATTTTCCCATTAGTTTCGAAATCATTGCCAAAGTGGGAAGTCGACGCAGCCGCTGTCGTAAACGACAAGTGCCTAAAAAGAAATAGTTATGTCCAACAGACCACTAGCATTCAAAAATCCATTCTCTAGGCCATGGATGTCGGAAACTGGCGCAGCGGCTGCGGCTGGCGAGAAAGCTAAAGGTTTGAAAGGTGTTGTGGCCGGCGGAATAACTGGTGGCATTGAGATTTGTATAACATTCCCAACGGAATATGTGAAAACACAGCTGCAATTAGACGAAAAAGGTTAGTAAACTTTTCTCCTCTTTTAACTTTAGGGTCGGTTTCATTCACCAATCAATATTTCCGTGTCGCTTCTTGTGTCATGTTTTGTAAACATTGCAATAAGAAAAACCATTCGCTAAAAATACTGCTGTTCGGACGTCATTAACTATTTTTATTCTAATATCGGCTTGATATTCATTTGTTTCGAAGTGTAAACTTTCTTTCGAATACTCTTAGTCAGATTCTAATTGGACATCAAAGTTAATAAATTATTCTAGGTTAGTTAACCTTGGGGTCTAGGGAAGCGCTCCTTCGCTCGATATCTCTTCGAAGCGTAGCGTAGGAAATGTTTTGTACAACTTTATAAACTGGACTTTGGTCCGGTACCACTGTTATGTCAGAGAACAGACAAATAAAAATATTATTCAAGGCCTTTTCCTTCGAAGCACTTGAGTATGTTTACGTGAATGACCACTAATGAATATTTATTATTATTGTTTGAAATCGATTTTATTGATCATTCTGTACCTGTAGATCGACAAATTACGCTTTTATAATCTTAATAATATACTCCCCTAACTACAGTTCCACTGAAACAAAATAGAATAAGTGTAATTAATAAAATCTTATTTCCACAGTTGACTTCTCGACCCTAGTTAACCAATACAGGCGAAAATTGTATTAGCAAAAAAAAAAAATTTCATTCAAAAAGGTTAAAATACACCAGTTAATAACTAGGTAACCAATAATTAACTAGGTAAAGTATTCTAAAATTAGAAAATAATTGCCTGGCTTTCAATAATTTTGATATTCAAATAACGTCTTTATTTAGTAAGAGATAAAGAACTAAATCAAATGTCCTAAAAACATTTTGATTTAAATATGTACTTAAATTGAAGTGAATAGAATGAAGTCACAATAATGTTCTACACATTTAAGTTCTTACCTACATACCTAAGTACTTTTCATGAGTTTTTGTTATTGGCAATAATCATTAAACTGAACATTACATAACCTTTCAACTGTCATTAACGAGACACAATAGAATTTTAATTGTTATCCACCTTAATGAGGCGTCGTAACAGATGATGAGATAATCTTTTAACTTAGTGTTTATTTTATCATGACAAAAAATTAAGTGTCTTAGGCAGAAAAATATTATAGGCACACAATCAAATTATTTAAAAAAAGAACTGGAAACTTTTCAAACATGTATGATCATTGAAAATTATCATTCACTTGTCAAATTCATAAGTTCACAAAAGTTATTAGCATCCTGTTAACATCTGTCCAAAACAGACGAGTTCTGCGTAGCAACTACATTCAACACTAAGGAAACAACATGTGCATTAAAATTATTAAGTATTAAAATTGTACTAAAATCATATTTATTCACTATATTGTTTAGGTTATTAACAAATGCACATTTGTACATGGTAACAGAGAGTTAAAAATAATAATTCATCATTACATCCTTAACCTCTTGACAGCCCAGTGCTCTCCTGGTGATCGATAACAATTAAAATTCTATTGTTTTTTTTTTGGACTGTTGAAGGTTTAAGTTTAAATACTTATATATGTTTAGTTGATTTAAATTTTCATAACCAGTCAACATGAGTTTTAACTGCTATTTTACTAATCAGACACTTCGTAAGGGTTGCAACCAAGGATAAAATTGTTTTATTTTTTCAACCTCTGTTGTCGCACTGCTGGACAAAGGTCTCCCCCACAGCTTTCCACTCTTCCCTATGTGTTACCTTCTCTGGCCAATCTCCCTTAAAAGCCTTTAAGTCATTATGCTAGCGTTTCCCCAGCCTCATTCGGAGACAACTGCCGTGTTCTAGCTCCCACTGCATGACGACTCTGGCCACTAGATTAATCAGAGATTTCCATGATTAAACAACACAGCTCACAGGTCTTTCAGTGTGTGTTATTTAAATTATCAACTGATTAGGAGTTACTATAAGCGCTGATAAAAGTTTCTTAGTAGTAATTATTGTACAACTTGCAATATTTATACGGTGTTGCATGACAACTCATAATATACATATTTAGGGCTAAGGTTCGTTTTTAGGGTTCCGTAGTAAACAAGGAACCCTTATAGTTTCGTCATGTCCGACTGTCTGTCTGTCTATCTGTCTGTCCGCGGTCTAGCTCCGAGACCCTTAGTACTAGAAAGCTGTAATTTGGCAAAGGTATAGATATTAATTACGCCGACAAAGTGGTAAAACAAAATTATGAAAATCTTTTATTTTTAGGGTACCTCCCATACACGTATACTGCCGTCATAAGGAAAAAGGGCACAACTAACATTTTTTCCGAAATTTAGTTATATACATATTCGGAATCAGAAAAAAAAGGCCCATCTGCCAATATTTTTTGTACAATTTTAGGAACAAGATAAACAAAAATACGTAAGCTCAAAAGGCACAAATGAGCCACGTTTCAAAAGCCAATAAAAATTTTAAACTCTATTTTCTCCATATTTATAAAATGTTAGATGTGCCCTTTTTCATTATGACGGCAGTATAGTGATGTTTTTTTTTTTGTCCCTTTATGTGGGGTATCATTGGAAAGGTCCTTCAAAAACATTGTGAGTTTGGGAAAACCATTTTTGGATTCAGGGATCCGTTTGCGAAATATTATGCTTTAAAGTGCTAATTTTTATTAGAGTCAAGTGTCCCCCCCCCCCCCCGCCAGCTAAATGGTTGGTTTTGGATGTGTGAAAAAAATCACAGTAGTAGTTTATGTAACGAAATTAAAAGGAAAACTATCACAGTTAAGTAGGCTTTACAAGTTAACAATTAGCAATTTAACTTTGCAGTTGCAAAAACACGTTTAGAGAACATGTTTATCAACTACAAAGTTAAGTTTGTTTTTACGTTTTTAGGATAAATTCATCCCAACTACAGAACCCTTCATTGTGCATGATCCGACACGCACTTGGCCGGTTTTTAGGGTTCCGTAGTAAACAAGGAACCCTTATTGTTTCGTCATGTCCGTCTCTCTGTCTGTCTGTCTTTCTGTCTGTCTTTCTGTCTGTCTGTCTGTCTGTCCGCGGTCTAGCTCCGAGACCCTTAGTACTAGAAAGCTGTAATTTGGCATAGGTATACATATTAATTATGCCGACAAAGTGGTAAAACAAAATTATGAAAAACATTTTTTTTTAGGGTACCTCCCATACACGTAAAGTGATGATGTTTTTATTTTTATTTTTTTATCCCACCATGTGTGGTATCATTGGAAAGGTCTTTCAAAAACATTGTGAGTATGTTAAAACCATTTTTGAATTCAGAGATTCGTTTGCGAAATATTAAGCTTTAAGGTGAAAATTTTTGTTAGAGTCAAGTGTCCCCCCCCCCTGCCAGCTAAATGGTTGGTTTCACATATGTGAAAAAATTCACAACAGTAGCTTATATAACGAATTTAAAAGGAAAACTATCACAGCTAAGTAGGCTTTACAAGTTAACGAGTAATAATCGACCAACTTAACTTTGCAGTTGTAAAAACACGTTTAGAGAACATGTTTATCAAGTTAAGTTTGTTTTTGGGATAAATTCATCCCAACTTCAGAACCCTTCATTGTGCGTGGTCCGACACGCACTTGGCTGGTTTTTTTAATCTCAGAGACTAAGAAAGAAAGAAAAATAAGTTTATTTGTCATAGAAACAGACTAAACAGACAACTTTTAATTTTAGGCAAACATTGGTGCCGATTCTCTTGTCACAAATGCCTCTAAACTAAACTAAAAATCACCAAAATTTAGTTTATTCCTGTCAAACGACGATTTCCTATTCTGAAATAGACTAAAGTGACACAACTTAACATTATTTTAGTTTGACAGCACTAAGATGGCACTGAGATATTAGTTTAGTGAAAATGGCAATTTCGCTATTCTGAATTTGACGTTTTTAACCTAAAATTTAGATTTTCTAACTAAATATGACTATTTTTAATCGCGACTAAAAACATGTGGAATAAAATTGGTTATCATGAACTAAAATTCACACCAACACCTCGACTTCAGATGAAAAAACAGTACTGAATATTTTTTTTCTTTTGCTTATATCTCGAAAACGGTGTGTCCAATCGCAAAAATAATGAAAATTTCGACACCCTTTATGAAACCCTTAAACCCCTAACACTCTACATGTAGGTAATATTTTTTCTTATTTTCCACACAAAAAGTGAAAAATCCATATAAAACACGTCGAGGCTGCCCCCCCTGCGCGCCTCCGGCTCTAAAAAGATTCACGTGGTTAGGTATCACGTGTGTGGAGTCGCGGTTGTCATTTTCGATTTAGATGTGTCAAAATTATTTTTAAATTTAGAGAATTTGTATTGCAGAATAGCTTTGAGATTCTCATAGTCAAAAGTAAGGAATTTTAGTGATAGTTTAGTTAGTTTAGTTCGGTGTACAAGAGAATCGGCACCATTATCAGATCTTATGTGTCAAGAGATATTTTTGAAGTGAAAACTTCTTTAGGCGCGTTGGGTATTTTTGAAATAGGAAAAACAATTTAACTCGCGACACCGTTACCGACACCTTATTTTTGTAAACGCGATTGTGCTCTTTATTTAGATAAGGTTACGGACCATATCATTAATTCATGACAGATTGAAAAAAAAGTCATCATAGACAGAAAAAATGTAAAATAAAAATAATAAAAATATTCAGTGTTGTCAATGACACTTCGGCGGTGTTTTCAATCAGATACGTAAATATATTCACTTTGTTATCCTTATCAGTCGTTGTCATGCAACGCCGGTATCGATTGATAACATGATCCATGGTATAAATTACTTTATCTGTTTGCGTTAACCCAAGGGGGCAAAGACCGGAAAAAATAAGTTGATTAGAAAAGGTTCACCACTTACATTCAAGATATTTTGATGAATTTAATGGTAACGGTAACCCGCATTTAACTTGATGTTATACCTCAGTGAACGTGATGTTAACCCGTCATCAAATTGGCGTTAGAAGTTAGCCCGCAGTTAACACAAACTGACGTTAACCCGTTTATAAAAGGCATTAGTTGCTGAGTTTCCTACGTAAAAAGAACCTAGATAGACACACTACTGTCCATCACGCTTCTTCAAAGAAATTACCAATAGCATAATAAAACTTGTAAACAAATCTAAAGTAAAAAACTTAGTTGGTGTGGGTGGTACAACTTGACCTATAAAATCCATGGTCAATGCGACCACGTATTACATGGTTTTCTGTCGTGTGTTATATATTATAGGTACTAGCTTTTGCCCGCAGCTTCGCCCGCATGGATGTCGGAAAATTTCCCACGTATCGTACTACAGGGATTACATATCTAATAGCCGAGGAAAAGGTCATTGACTGTTAGCGCTGCGCTCGTAGCCGCAATTTGAAACTGTGATTATCTTTTAAAGTATTAATTTAAATGTTATGATGTCAAGGCGTATTTTAATCTAAATTAAATAACATATTTTATTGGATAATACCGGTCAAAATAGCTTCGGAAATAACAATTAAATTTTTACCAAATTCTGAAAGATAAAAGTTGTTACTGTGGGTCATTCTTAGAAGATAAACATTTGCTGTCGCGGACTTTTCTGTAGAACTTTTTAAGATGTACAATCCTGTAGAACATTAATTTTATGTATCTCTTACGGTTTACGCGGCGCACGCCAGTAAAGCTCCCAGTCGGCATGAATTTTCCGACATCTTCCTAATCGTCATATTTCAGCCAATTTACACAAAACCTTAATAAATTATACACCTAAACCTTCCTCATGAATCACTCCGTCTATTAATGAAAACCGTTTGAAAATCCGTTCAGTAGTTTTTGAGTTAATCATGAACAGACACGGCGGGGGACCAAACTTGTAACGATTATTATTATCATCACAATATACTTATTATAACTTACTCGTAGCTTATTAGAGTCCTGCAGCAATAGTGAATAGATAATTCATTGTCTCATTCATTCATTAATCAAGCAAGACTTATATTTTTAGATCCACAAATAGTAATATCGTAGCAGGTGGCGTTCTGTAGTTATTATTTCTGCCTACCCCCATGGGAAGAAGGCGTGAGTTATATTTAATGTATGTAAATAGTAAGCCCACATACGCGGACGTAAAAATATCGCGCACTGGATTTTCAACCCTCTGTGTTGAGCCGAGCGTTGAGAATCCCAACAGAGTACAGCGCGTCGGAAAACACAGTTGGATTTTCAACTCTTAGCGCTAAGCAGAGCGTTGAAAATTCAATGTGCGAAAAAAAATCGCCCGTGCGAGCCTAGGCTAATATTTTATTTCCTGCAGTATCTAAAAATATTTATTCATCCTGAAATAGGTACGCAGTTGTACGTCACAGAACAGAAAAACGTAAGCGGAACGTAAAAAAAATATGCAGCTCATAAGTTTTCTATCTGCCTCCCACGCGAAATTATTTTAAAACACTTCTCACCAGAGATCTAAAATCAAAAATATTGTATGCATGCAGCGGCTCCAGATTTGTTTCCGATAGGTAAAACATACTTTCGCATATAATTTCACAATACAGATTCTCACTAGCAAAGTCTTTGTACAAACGCGCAGATTTTTTGCTAAGCTCCCATTAATTAACACAAATCAGTACCCTAATTGCGTAACTTATTTTCGTAAACAATTATGCCTAATTTTTTTCATTTTGACAGTTCAACAACATTCATTGTGTTATTAACGTTGTTGAGCAGATTTTTTTTTCCAACTTATGAAACAATGGATTAGCCATCTGTTTCAAATCAAAACAGATTGTGATTGTGTTATATTACGCAATTAGGGTACAGGTCCCAGAAGGTCCCCTATGAAAGAGGGGACCTGGGACCTGCTTTTGAGATTACAAGGCCCCTTCTTATCCTGTACTTCCCTAATTTCAATCTTACATCATTGGGTATCTTAATCATAACCCTTTCATCTTCCAGGAGGTGCCAAGAAGTACACGGGCATTGGCGACTGCGTGAGGAAGACTGTCAAGTCACATGGAGTCTTCGGTCTGTACAGAGGACTCAGTGTTCTCGTCTATGGCTCGATTCCCAAATCCGCCGTCAGGTAAGCTATTTGCTAAGATTATTATGTAGGTACAGTAAATACGAAAGTTTATTGTAGACGTGTGATAATTGGTAATACGGAATTTGATTAAATTGTCGTATATCTCTGTCGTACCTACTCTCTTTAGTATTTACGGGCGCGTGTCAATAATTTAGAGCAGTAGATATCGATAAGAAATCAATTGTCATAGTAAGCTGCTTCTAAGCTTCATAATGTTAAATTAAATACCAGCACAGCGACAAAAAATTGATACGATTCAGCTTTTAAAGATTTCGTGAAATAGCTAGGGTCACAGAATCAGTGCCGGATTAACCACGTAGCAAAAGTAGCAATTGCTACGGGCCCCGCGTAAAAGGGGGCCCTGCGTATCCAAATTCGTCCACCTCCGCCTGAGCGTAATTTTTTGAGTGAAATTTAATAAGACGTATATCGAATTTACTTGATGTCCCAAAAACGTGAAACGTTTGGGCAGAAGATCCAATGAAATATTATGTAACGGTCAAGACAAATGGAACCGCCGAGGTGCTGTATGAAAAATATTTTCGAGCTCGCTACGCTCGCTCTTGATCCTAGTTTATCTTAATTCTACAGCTTTTCTTCATAATTCAACAAAGCAACTCCTATTTCTCCGCAAAAACCTCTCTGAGGTGAGGTGCTAAAAAATTTCGAACAAGTTTCTCTTCGTTCATAATTTTTTTTGAATAAGCAATTTCAATGTAAATGGTGAATAGGTCACCTAACCAATCGGAGGTTCAAAAAAAACAACATTGCTTCGCTCGCTCTGGCACGTACAATTAAATCACTGCCAGGACCAGCTATTCTAAAAATGAACCTTAAAGGTTAAAAAAAGTACCAAATACAGTTAGCATTGTTTGAAAAAAGCCATTTGGTTGATTGACTTGATTTTTTAGGAACAGGAACTAAACTTATTTGTCTAGAAATATTGATTTGAGTTTATCTCCTAAACTTTAGAAATTAAACCTAGTTCTACTAGGCCCCTAGGTAGAATTTGCTACAGGCCCCGCGCTGGCTTAATCCGGCACTGCACAGAATAAATTAATAATAACAGTGTAACTACAAAAAAATAAACAACAGTTCAAAGTAGTTTTCTCCTCAAATGCATTTTATGTACTTCAAGTAAATAAAACTTGAAGTACATAAAATGTGGAAATTTTAACAGATTGCAGCACGCGATAACGATCTCTGCATCAAAATACAGGGTGGCAGGGACATCGACGCGAAAACTGTTACCATGGGGGCATTTTTGAGATGGGACTAAACTACTGATTTCGCAACACCATGACGACACCTCATTTTTGTAAACACGATTGTGCTCTTTATTTATTTTAATTTACGGATCAATGTTCTATGCAAGTATTTTTACTTTAAAGGTTTTGTAAACGCGATTGTGCTTTTTATTTATGTTACGGATCAATGTTCTACGCAAGCATTTTTACTTTAAAGATTTTGTAAACGCGATTATGCTCTTTATTTAGATAAGGTTACGGACCAATGTTCTATACAAGTATTTTTCTTCCACCAAGGCGATCTTGTTCAAGTTTTCACTTTTGTCGGCACTCCCGGAGTGCCACCACTTTTTTTTAAAATAACAAACACATCTCAAGCACCCTAAATACCAGAATTCACTATGCAGCTTTATTATTTAGGTACACAAATGCGCAAAGATTATGAAATACGCTAAGGTACGCTTGTTTGACAAGCAAGCACTCGAGATAAGATTGACTTCGATTACAGCATTCTGTTTTTGTTATTCGTGATTTTTATTTTCTAAAAACATCTTGCGACCTAAATTGATTGCGTAATGTTGTTTAAATTGTTTTGTTAATAACAGCAATAAATTCTTTAAAAGACAACTTATTCGTCCACAGTAGGTGTTAGTAGTACACGTAATATATAATTTAAAAATATTCACTACGATGTCACACTTTCAATAAAACATTAAATTAAATTAAAAATTATAAAATCACATTACAGTCTAAAATAAATAAAACACAATAATTATAACTTCCTAACCGGCATTGGAACAGCAACATGCCTGCCACAGCCATGCCGGCCATAAGGGGCAGTCCAGACTATCGGCGATCATTGCCAGGAGGATGGCATTGGGGCCGGCCCTCACCCGACGCACTAGGGACGCACACCGCTTGCGCATTAAAAAAAAGTGTTGGCACTCCGGGAGTGCCGACAGAAGTGAAAACTTGAACAAGATCGCCTTGGTAAAAGAGAAATACTTGTATAGAACATTGGTCTGTAACCTTATCTAAATAAAGAGCACAATCGCGTTTACAAAAAAAATAACTCTTCCGAAACCATTAAAGTAAAAATACTTGCATAGAACATTGATCCGTAACCTTATCTAAATAAAGAGGACAATCGCGTTTACAAAAATGAGATGTTGTCATGGTGTCACGAAATCGATGGTTTAGTCCCATCTCAAAAATGCCCAATGCGCCTAAAGAAGTTTTCACTTCAAAAATAAATGATCACATTATGATGCTTAAAAGATACACCCATAGAAATATAGAAAACATTGATAACAGAAAACATTGATAAACGTAATAGAGTTGCTGCCATTTTCTTTGACATGAGCAAAGCATTCGATTTTGTAGATCACAAAATCTTACTCAATAAATGCGAGCTATATGGAATCCGAGGCAAAGCACTCGATTGGATTAAAAGCTACTTAAGCAACAGAAAACAATGTGTCGAAATAAACCAATTAAATGATCAACTTGTGTCTACCCCATTCAGATCTACTTTTAAAACAAATAAGTTCGGTGTTCCCCAAGGAAGTGTACTAGGCCCTCTCCTCTTCCTTATTTACATAAATGATATTCCTCAAGTAACATCACATCAGTGCATTCTATTTGCGGACGATATTTCAGTTATAGTACCAGAAAACTCTGAAAGCAATTACGAAAATTCATTAAACAACACTATAGAATCAATAATGAACTGGTTAAAGGACAATAATCTAACAGCAAATATTTCTAAAACTAAAATTTTACAATTCTCTAATTATAACAATTCTCAAATAAAACCCTTAGACTTATATTATAAAAACACTAAAATTGAAGAAGTATTTGATACAAATTTTTTAGGTATTATCTTAGATAGACATTGCAATTGGAAAGCACACACAACTCGAATATGCTCTAATCTAAACAAATTTGTCTTTGCTCTAAAAAAGCTAAAAAAGATAGCAAGTCAAAAAACGGCTATGGCTGCGTACCATGGCTACGTCGGGTCAGTACTTAGATATGGTCTTCTTATATGGGGTAATTCTTCTCAGGCTAAAAATGTATTTATTACACAAAAAAAATGTGTCAGAGCAATCTGTGGGGTTGGACCATTTCAATCTTGTAGACCTTTATTTAAGAAATTAGGATTACTAACTCTACCTAGTCTGTATATATTAGAAGTAGGATTATTTGTTAAAAAGCACTCTGAGCGATATACTAAAGCCATAGAAAATAAAAAATTCATTTCAAGAGATCCAACCCGACTGGCTGTCACAAGATGTAGAAGCACACTATTTCAGAACAATTGTTACAATATGTCTGTCAAAATCTACAACCAAATACCCAAACAGATCAGAGAGCTACCATTAAACTACTTTAAAAAAAAACTTAAGAAATGGCTGTTTATTAATATGTTCTATACAATAAGTGAGTTCTTAAATTATAAGCAAAGTTAAATATGATCTCACTAGTAATGTAATTAAATAACATAATTTTAAGGATTTTTAGTTTTTACGTCATCAAATAGTATATAAGATATTTTTTGCATGCTGAAAATGCAAGTAAGCAAAATATGTGGAACTTCTTATACTTAAGACCTTTTTTGTACCATATTTTATGCAAAATAAAGAAATTCAATTCAATTCAATAGAAGGATACATCATAACAACAGTGTTTACAAAATCAATAAACGATTTAGAAATTGATCTAATCGTCTGAGATCTAATCCAAGATGATCCACATTTGACAGGACATATCATCCTACATATGTGTAGGTATACCCACCCACCCAACCATTCACCACATTTGTTTTAGTTCAAATCAATAAAGGGCGAGTGGTCCACGCGGCAATAGAAAAAAATTGAGTAAACTCAATTATTGAAAAACATTAGGCACTTTCGTTGAAACCGCATTTTCGTTTCAACGTTATCATGTTTTGGTTATCTTATCAAATGTTGAGATATAACGTTATGTCTTGTCAAATAATAATGACCAGTATGATTTGAATCTACATCAAACACTGGAAGGTATCGCTAGGCAAAACATCGTTAGGTACTAATTAGGTTGGGCACGCCACAATTGCGGCGATAAGTCCCCTGTTTGAGGAGTGGCTAGAGAGGCGCCACGGAGTGGTAGTTTTATCTTCCCCCGCCGGTCACAAGGGATCATTAAATTTGGTTGCAAATGACCTCTCCCACATAACTCTATATATAATAAACAATTGCCGTGGGCTAGTCTCGCAATAACTCGAAAATGGCTCGACAAATTAGTTTTTTCTTTGTTTTGTTCTCTTCAAGACTGGGGTGGTTTAGGTAAAAGAAAACGTCTGACGGGTCAACTAGTTGCAGATATAAATGAAGAAATTTTCCATAGGGTGACACCAGTGTACCACTTTAATATAGCATGAAATGTTCATAATATTACATTATAGCACTTGTAGGTACTTACCTACGCAATTAGATATCAAATTGCCGCTGATATTGATACATTTTTATCACCTTGACCCTTTGTTGACTTTGCTACTTCTCTATTTATGACACAATTGATATTAATTTATATTTCCTTAGTAGTAGATACTTACTTCAACAAAATATATTATGTATAATATCTATTTAGTTATTTTTGCTGAGTGAATTCGGCACAGTCAGAGCGGCAGTGTTGGGTTTCTTCATCAGAGAAATTCTCAGTAGCATTTTGGAGCCTAGATTTGTGCCTGGTTATAGCCAAAGGCTCGGCCCCCTGTAGACAAACATAACTGGCGAAATAATGTAGGTTTTTTTAAAATTCCACAACGGGAAATCTCTTGGCCTTCATCTCACCTGATGGTAAGTGATGATCAAGCCGAGGGTGGTTAGCGAGCTTCACCCGGAATCCTCAACCACAGGATCAAATCAAATCAATCAAATCATTTATTTCTTTGCAAAAATGGGTATAGTACATAGGTGTTTTTATAATAAAGTTCTCCATATTTTACCGTCACGTGGGCATGCAAAGGTTTACAATTCCAAATAAAAAATAGAAATATGCAGATCATTGGAATTACAAAAAATTAAATAAAAATGTCAGTGTGGTCATAGCAATAAAAAATATAAAATAAGACTAAATAAGCGAACCAATAATTATGTCAATCAGGGTAATAGTATGTCAATTAGTTAGTGAATCATCATTAAGAAAATCGTCAATCGTGTAATAAGTTTTCATAATTAAAAATTCGTTTAGCGCCCTTTTAAATTTTAATGTTGTCATATTTTTTATAATATTAGGTACTTTATTATATATGAGTGGGGCAATACCAAAAAAACTTTTTTGCAATAACGCGGTTTTACATTTAACTTGACATAATTGATTGATGTATTCTGTCCGTATTGGATTTTTGAACTGGCTATCTTACACAACAATGCTGTTAACATTGTTGTTATGGCGACAGACTTAGATAAGATGGTGGTAGCTAGCCAGGCGGAGTTAGAACAAGCCCTACCACCAACCAAACCGAGTAGAAAGTTTTGTCCCCACTGGGAATCGATCACCGGGACCTCTGGGTCTGAGATAGGTGATTAAAATTAAAATTCCAATTAATTAACTGTTCATCAGACAGTCCACTAGCAAATAAACAATTAACATTTTGTTTGAAGCATGCTCACTTAGTTTATTAGTAGAACATGCTGAAAACACGCAATATAACCTGATTGCCTTGACCATTTTGCAATACCATAAAGACATCCATCCATCCATGCATACAGCGAATACCAATGTCCTAAATTCATCAGACCAACGACCAAGTACCAGGGTTACATAACTCGACAGTAGTTCTCGCATTTCTCTAATCTATCCGCGTAAAGTCGACACGTATATCTCACGTTACCGCAAAGTGGAGCATTAATGGCTGATAACAACAGTTCATTGTGTCACTTAGCCGAAGGTTGATGCAGATAAACAGACTCAATGACATTCAGGGCATTGCGTTGCGAGGAGAATTTGCACGGATTTAAATTGTCTGTAGTAATTTTACCGTCTGCAATTTCTGCTACCTGTCGCTTGCATTAATTTGTTTTTGAAATGAAAACTTGTTTAGCATCGTTGTGATTTGAAAGTCGATGAAACGAAAAAGCGACAGTAAAAAGAGACGGGCACATAAATTCATAAGATTTAACGTGGGAGAAAATGAGATAGGAAGCCTTATACAGTGTTTCTTATGTTCGTGGTTCTCTTTGTACTTCGAACCCCCTCCACTCGTGTTTACCAAGGCATAATGGGAGTTTGCTTGGGCCTCAGCGTTGTACGTGTGTTAATACAAGTTTGTGCGCATACAAAAAAAAAATATTTTTCACTTCTACGACATGTGAATTGCACACAAGTTTTTTTTTTAGCAACACTTCCAAAGAGTGTTACCATGCTAATGTCTCAAGTATGTCCTTTTTGCCATTCATGGCACGGAGCACTAGAAAAGTGTCACGGCAAAATCATTTAGCCTTGATTCATAGGCCCAGCTGAGTATAGGTACAAGAGTCATTCCCTCTGTCTTAAACGCCAAAATAAAATGGTCTTGTCTAGCTAGTTGGTAACCAGAATAGAACGCTCTATAATCGTCTATGTTAAAGAATTATGTAGGTATGTTCTAGCAATTAGTCATTTCGTTTTCTCATCCTTGTCACCGCACTCTTGAGATGTCACGTGCTTACAGATTCTAAAACAAATGACTCGTAGATACATCAAATTCCGTCGTTTCTTTCACATAAAAGTGTCCATAAAATGGTAATAAATTACTATACAAATGAAAACTGTATTCATTACAAACTAACCTGAGATAACAGTGTAGGTACAGCATTGGTAAACTTGAAACTTTCCACGAAAGTACTAGGCGACCATAAATTATTTGTGACTATTGCTATAAACCAGCAATTAGTACTCGCGGAAGGTACAATACAATCTTTACGCATTGGTCACATGCCGATAAAACCGGATAGGAAATTTGTTGGTGACACCATAGCTGTAGTATAATTAGAACGGTAGATGACGTCGGAAGCATCTTAAATAAAATAAAATTTGTACCTAAATAGTTGCTAAACAAAATAAAAAGTCAATGTGCTAAATGACGGACGGCCAAAACAAACTCAAGGTCAAACATCATAATATTATTTTAATTAAGTTTGTGGAGTTACCCGACATAGCGAGCGCGAGCCTTCCCGACCGATCCGATGTATTGCATAAGCAAGCCATCGATCGAGCAGCTCAACCCTATTTTAGGGAGCTATATGACCTCAATCCTCAATCACTACGCTCCAATCTATAGGGTTTCCCAAATTGGATGGAACTGTTGCATAACTTTCCTCGTCTAATTTGAGTTTATTATTTTTTAGAATTTCTTTTATAACCCAGTTATAATATTTTAAACTAGCTGTCCTTCCCGGAGGACAGGCTTCTGCTTTTCCCTACATTTATGTTCGCTTATCTCGTCAAAATGTAGGGAACACCAGATTTTTTTTCACGATTTCAGGTTTGGTCCCGTAGTAAAAGTTGTTCATAATGATGAGTACATTGACCCCTTAAGAGGTTGTTGGTGTTTTACCAATAACTCTGTATAAATATATGGCTGCTTCGGACCGACATTTCTCGGTTTCGGATCGGACGTAGTGCGTAACCATTCTAACGATGTCTACAGGTGTGAAACCCGTCACCTATACGATAATAATCTTACACCACAAAACTATTGTTAAACATGGCCTCGTTATCACTAATATTCAAATGAATGACCGGTCAGTGTACTTTGTAACGAGGAAAAATATTATGCAGTCCGGATTTGTGTGCCACGGTCGACAAAATTCGTGACATACTGTATTATATTATCTTGCCACGAAAACGCTAAGTTACAATATGGAAATATCTTCACTGTTCATTTTAGCAGTAAGTACTTATTTACGAGATTAGCCAGTCAGCTAAATTGGTCTTATAGTGTGTGATGCAGACTGTTCTGGATACGTCCAGAACGTTACTGCGACTTCTACTTTAGTATCCTTACTGGCGGAGGGTCTTTCCATGCTGCACCCTAGCATACTGAAGAATAATGAAGCCCTGTATAATAGCGTTCTATATTCATAGGATATAGACTGGTGAGGTTCATGTGAGGGAATGCCCTCGCTCCCGTCTTTTGGTAGGAGGACCCTTGTGATTTTAGTATTTAGGAGTCCGACGTATCCCTTCGTTCTCCCCAGACAGAGGGTTTTCCATTATCTCCTTACGTGTTTTTACCTTACCATTTCTATATACCTCACTCCTCCATGCCTTGGAAAGCACGTTAAGCCGTTGGTCCCGGCTGTCATTCGTGGATCTTTGACAGTCGTTACGGATCGTCAGAAGCCCGAAAGTCTGACAACCAGTCTTACCAAGGGGTATCGTATTACCTAGTTATTGGGTTGTGGAGGTCAGATAGGCAGTCGCTTTATGTAAAATACTGGTATTCAGCTGCATCCGGTTAGACTGGAAGCCGACCCCAAAATAGTTGGGAAAAGGCTAGGTAGATTGATTTTTTTCCTTACGTTTTTTTGCAAATTGTGCGGCAATTGTATTAGCTGCAAATCGTCATATTTTTACGAAATAGCAGCAAAACAGCGCTGCGATTTGCAAAAACGTTGGAATTTTTAATTGCGAAAAAGTTTACCTTATTCTTCCTCCTCAGATTCGGCGTGTTCGAACAAGCTCGGCTGTACATGGTAACAGAAGATGGCACACTATCAGCGACTGGTAAGCTGGCTTGCGGTCTCGCCGCCGGAGTCTCCGAGGCTATCTTCGCGGTCACCCCCATGGAGACCGTCAAAGTCAAGTTCATCAATGACTTGAGG
The DNA here is from genome assembly GCA_963680765.1 of Agrochola lychnidis. Classification (NCBI taxonomy): domain Eukaryota; kingdom Metazoa; phylum Arthropoda; class Insecta; order Lepidoptera; family Noctuidae; genus Agrochola; species Agrochola lychnidis. The sequence goes on along the minus strand of OY796868.1, from coordinate 4,696,749 downwards.
CTCGAGAAGCCGAGGTTCAGAGGATTCTTCCATGGAGTCAGGACTATTGTTAGGGAAGATGGTGAGTATTTTATATTTATAACCTAGTTCAGTGTAGAAAATTGCAGGAGTGAGCTGGAAAATAACACCAAGCAATTAGCCCCTGCCACGTAGTGACTGGAGGTCATTAGGGGGAGATCTTTGCCCAATAGTGGGGTGATACAGGCCCACAGACATTGTAACTATTCATCTGAATGCATTCAAGGGTCCAGGGGCTCGTACGCAAAATACGCGCTTTTACGTGGAGTTGCGAACACCAGCCCATTATACTGTACTAGAAAGAAAGAAAGAAAAAAAAATTTTTACAAAACTTTTTTACTTTTTGGAAGTCGGTTGTTTTTTATTTTTTGTAAAAAGTTTTTATTTTTAAATTTTTTGTTGTGGTATTTACCCCACACAAATTCGAATACCACTACTTGCTATGTAAATAACAGTGCGAGGAACTTAACATATCATCCACATACTAAGTGGGAAAAAATACGTATTATTGATGCTAGCTCAAAAACTACCCAAGCAAAGTTATTAAAATTTATACAGGACCACCTCTGAAGTATTACCTACTAAACAAAAAATAATCATTAAAATCGATTCATAATTGGCCGAGTTATCGCGTAACAAACAAACAAAAAAAAAAATACAGTTGCATTGAGAACCTCCTCCTTTTGCAAGTTTACTTGTCACAGAAACACGTGTATAAAAGAAGAGAACAATAAAATAAAACAATAGATTTAAATATAATCACGAGCATAAAACAGAAATATGCGACAGCTGCTGGCACGTCATGACTGTGACAAGAAGGCTTCCACTCAGCATGATGCAGTGCTATGGGGACCCACAGCACAGCACTGATTTTCAGTGGTCACCCGAATCCCCCCCTGGACTACTGGTCTTCAAAACCGCCATTCGTGTTGTACTGCCGAAACCCATTAATGCGGCAAAGTGGGCAACGTCGCAAATAGATCTCAAATATTTCGCTGTTTTTATTAATTTGGTTTAAACACGAATATATAGTTTTAAATGTAAAAAAAGTATTTGGAAACTTTCCAAATGCCTTTTTTACACCTAAAACGACAACTATGATACAACATCAAATTCAGTGTTATAATTGCTATTCATTATTAATATTCTAGTTCATTAGTTAGCGATATTTCATAATTCCATACAGTAATATTGCCAAATTAATCTAAACAGGTAACGATTTGACAGCTATTTGCGATGTTGCCAACTTTTTGAATAAGCCATTGCAGCAATTTATTGGTCAACTGAAATCTAATAAAGCTAATTCTACTTCCCAGGTGTCGGAGGCCTATACAAGGGCGTAACAGCGACAGTGATGAAGCAGGGCAGCAACCAAGCTATCAGGTTCTTCGTGATGGAGTCTCTAAGGGACTGGTACAAGGGAGGTGACCGGGACAAGCATGTGCCCAAGTACATTGTGGCGCTGTTTGGTGGCATGGCTGGTAAGATTTTTTCTTCAATTTTGTACCTACATATCAATCTATTATTTGGTCAAACACTATAAAAATATGTCACTATAGATGGTTCACTCCGAAAAATCATTTAAATAAATAGCGACTCTTGCTACGACTCAATAAAGTGCAATTCAGGTCGCACAGCTCTAATTACCTACAGTTATATTCACCCAGAAGTTGCCTCTCTTTCTATCGCGTAACTCATATCTTCTGACTACGTTACACTCACAGAATTGGCCCGACAAGACGAAACCGCCGCGTACTTGTAGCTTCATACCTAAAATCCGGATAGTGCCTTCTGTGCTCTTGTGTGGGAAAAATGATTTGTGCTTTGAGCAGCTAAAGAAGAAACTAAGATTTTTGTCGCGAGCTAATGAACGGTTGGTCTATACAAATAGACTAGCTTTTGCGAGCGGCTTCGCTCGCGTTCTTTATAAACTATGTGTTATTCTGATGTATATGTATAAGCTATATTACTGTAGTTTCAACAAAATCTGTTCAGTAGTCTTTGCGTGAAAGAGTAACAAATAAACATACACACATCGTCTCTCACAAACTTTCGCGTGTATAAAGTACCTACGATAGTAGGATGTTTTAACTTAAAATCGTGAATCCTCCACTATTTATATTAAGTATTTTAGCACATTTCTAGTTATTTTAAGATTATGTAGACCAAAGGAGACGTTTCATTTTTGTATGGGACTCCGGCCATAACATGTACACTTTAGAAAACCTGAGCAACGAACCCCTGAATACAACAAAGACTGTTTTTGTTCCATAATATCTACCACTTTTTGGGCACAAAATAAAAACCGAAAATGTTTGACGTTTGTCAGGAGTAATACGACCATCGACAGATAGCCATTTTCATCCAGAAGTACCTACAAATTACAATACACAAAAGCAGTTTTTTTTTTTTAATAATTAATCACACTTTCTAATTAATCAAAAAAGTTGTATCAGTTAGCTATCTTATTATAGTACAGAAATACATGCCCTTCATATTTATTTAAATAACATCTACGTGATATTATTATGTTAAAATGTAACATGATTACTGGACGAAAGCAGTATGCAAGTAAGACGACGCCATGATGAATAAAATATAGCAATAATTTGTTAAACTATTATTTTTTGTGCCGAAGTAATCAGGGGAATAAACAGGAAAGAATATTTTTCCTCAATTCGTGGAATTTTTTCCTTTTTTTTAATTAACGTACACTTTATGGCCGAAAATGAAACATCTCCTTTGTAATATAATTTTGAACTCCTCTAATAACCTCCCCATTCCTTCTTCACAGGTGCTGCATCAGTATTCGGCAACACACCGATAGACGTGGTCAAAACTCGAATGCAAGGTCTCGAAGCAGCCAAATACAAGAACACCTGGGACTGCTTCATCAAGACCTGGAAAGCAGAAGGTCCCTTGGCGTTCTACAAGGGAACGGTACCCAGACTATCGCGAGTAGTCTTTGACGTAGCAATTACTTTCACTATTTATGACTCAATCATGGACCTTTTTAACTATGCGTGGAAGTAGAGGTTGAGTCAACCACCATTATTTTTAGGCATTCATTTTCGAATGAGTTAGTTCTTATTAGGTCGCGGTGACAGGAATATAAGACCGATAATACAACCACAGTATTATATCTCGGAAGTGACCTTGAAATAATTACCTGCGATGGCTAGGTAGATAAACCTTCCGCGTCCGTGCGTAACTGCTGCTCACTGGATACAGTTCCGTACTGATATACACTGAGAAGCGCGTCGTTTCGGCCGTTTTCTATGAAGTTAGAATACTGTATTTATTTATACTGTGGTATAACTTACGACAGGGAAAAAAAAATTTGAAAATTTTCAGGATAAAAATGTCAAATTTATTGTTTGATCACACGCGCGGAAACCAGATACGCGAAATATATTTCTAGTTAAATCCATTCTGACATACAAGTTAAGACAAATTTTCTTCGTTACGACTTAGTAAGAACTGGCTCCTATATTGTAATAGGTAATGTGGCGGTAGGCTAGATACATGTAATTTTTTGATAAGCACGAAATACCAAAGTAGTTCTACTGACCGTACACTATAACTTGTCCCTTGCGTCATGTTGGCACCATTGCTTGCTAAGCTTAATTTCAATACCAATAGAGTTCAAAATGGCGACGAATGAACAGTGCTACCAAGCGCGTCACTGGACAAGGTACAATACGCGCCACGAAAGATGAGACTTAACCGCGCCTCCCGCGCGCTTTCCGCAGCCCCGATGACGCCCCGGCTCAGACCTTATACCTCTAAAGCCTGGGTTCCGAACCTGGGGGTAAATCAGATATTCTGTGGGGGTAACAAAGAACCTAGTCTGAATATCCTGTTAATAGCTAACAGAGCTTTAAAAATGCTTATAAGAAGTACCCCTTGCAACCACCTATAGATGTGATTGTGGTTTTTCAACCGCGCTTACACTGAAAACAAAGGCCAGAAACTGTTTCAATGTGGAACATGACTTAAAATGGGCTTACGAACCTAAACCTAACATTAAAAAAAAAGGATTGTGTGTGTGGTTTTATGACACCACGGTAAAAGTGAAACTTCTATAGGCGCCGCCATATTGGCCTTGGCTGCTCTGACGAGCGCCTTTCACTTTATCCCTACTCCGCGGCCGACCGTCACGCGACATGCAACACACAGACGAAAAAGTTTGAGACGATGTAATAAAAGTTTCACTTTAAAAACTTGTGAATGCAAAACAATACCAACCATCACACTAACAAGAATTATAAGCTGTTCTTATTTGTATTGATAACATTTTAAGATCGGGGTAAAATCAGTTTTCCTAATAGGTCACAGGGGTAACAATGTTGAAAAGGTTAGGAACCACTGCTCTAAAGAGACCTATAAATCGTCTACTGCGCAAGGCAAACCACGTGGTGTGTCAAGTCTCATCTTTAGTGGCACGTATTGCAATCAATGTCGTATTATATAATGAGTAATTAATTGTCTAAAAGAATGCCAGGCTTTGTGACGTCATACGCACATTTGACCAACAAATGAACATTAAAAAGCAATCTAAGTTGACTTTGGCCTATCGAAAAACTATTAGGGCGCTTATCACCAACCAGTGTAAGCGCTGCTAATTCGTTCGTCTTTACTATCAAAATAATTATTGCTTTGGACATAACGTTCCTACCAATTCAAAGAGTTTTCGTTTATTGCGAATCTGCTAGTTTGTGTATCAAAAAATTACAAGAAATCATACCGTCACATTAAACCTATGTTTATAGACTCATTTATTTAATTTAGATGTACAAATATATTAGAGCTGCGCTTGCGATCAATAGTGTAGTTTTAAGTGAAACTTTTATTTTAAGTGTGTTGTTTTTGAAGCCGTCACAGATTTCGCTATAATAAAGTCAAATATATAATACAAAAGAAAGGGGGGGAAATACTGTATAAATAAAAATATTCTTCTCTGTAGGAGAAGAAGCCTTTGTCGTTCAAAGGGACAATTTACAGGTTGATTGGTATAAAAAAAAAATATATATATAGCATTGTCTGTGATAGCTTTTAAAACTATATTTTTGTAGGACTTACTTATGTAAGCTATTGTTTTTGTGTTGTTAAATATAATGTATTGGTTAGAGATCGCGAGCGCAGCTTTCGTGAGATCCTGGGATTCCCGGCTCGGGCACTATCAGCCTGAATATAATTAATTGGCTAAATGTAGGTGTATCGTGATACACTGATGGCATATGTGCAAGTAGTAAGATGTCGAATGACGCTTACCAAACTGTCATAGCAATTTGGTAAGCTTGTTCAGGGTTGGAAGAACTATTGTTACTACATACAAATGTGCCAATGCTTTCCCCCCTTTAGGGGCGTATTAAAAATAGTGTAGTTTGTTGAAATGAACCAGGGTTTTTTTATATATTATAATTTATATTTAATTTCGTAAATAATTATCAGCGAAGCGGGAATATTATGTGATTTTTATTTACCGGGTTTAATATGGCTGTATTATTTATTTTTATTTGTTTATGAATGATTTTTATTATATTATTATTTTTATGCAATTTATTGCAATGACCGACTTTTTCAAAGTTGTTATGAATTATATCCAAAACCGTTTTTATATATTGTTACTGTACAAAGTAGATTTTCTACTATATTTTTATATAGGTACCTGATGAAACCAATGTTTGTATGAATTTTCTATATAAATGTACTGGTATAATTATTTTGGAAAAGATTGTTATCGTGTTTTCCACATAGTTACATGATACGTATAAAACTTAGACAGTCTAATGTGTAATCAGTAGAAAGTAAAATTAATATAACTATTGCCTCATGCCCGATTTACATGTCTTACCAATAGTTATCGGTTTAGTTTGACTGGGAACACTGCGCGGCGAAACGGGGGGCCAGAGCAGCTCAGTCGTCAGTACTGCCTTGGTCTCGGTCAAAATATAATACAAATAACTATTTGGTTTTACGTATAGGAATCGGGTTATATAACGTTTATGTTCCAAATATGCATTTCACTATTTCTCTTTTTAAGAATCCTATTAAGGTCTCTTTTGGAGTAGGCTGTATGGTTCTTAGGCCTTTGACTTGAAACCTTAAGATATCTTAAAAAGACATTCCAGAACTTCCATATTGACGCTAAATAATGAGTTTGTTAATTATTTTGTATTGTTTCAGTTTTATCGATGTTGACATGTTTATTTATTTATATTTTCATGTAATAAATTTGTCAGATAATTTTAAAAATTATTTTATTGTTAACTTTTAAACACCCAGCAACAACTGATGCAAAATAAACGTGGTGAGAAAACTTTTTTTTAGTCAAAACTCCAAATAAAATAAAACATGTTTAATTCAACAGGAAATATACAGTACGTATTGCATTACAAAATTATTATGTATTCCCTTACGTACTAATATCACATTTGTAGTTACAAACCCTTGATCAAAGACTTCCCAGAATACCCTCACAAAAATAAATATTGGGCAAACTATAGTTTTGCCTTATGGCCGTGCGCACTTTGGACGCGTTTTCGTACGAATTTTACTCGTGCGAACACATACGAACACGCACGAACGATCCTGACCTTCCAAGTACTAAGGGAGCGCGCAGACTGAGTGCGAGACAGTTGCACGTATAGTTCCGACGTCCGAAAAAAATCCGAACTTGTTGGGATTTTTCGTGCGTTCAATGCGATATCACCGGAACACTATCTACCTATTTGACGAAGAAAAAAACGTATTCAGTGTGCGCACTCAATTCGTACGACCACTGTCGTACGATTACGTACGATACAAATTCGTGCCCAAAGTGCGCGCGGCCTAACACTCGCAAAACTTATTCATTTTTAAAAAGGATAATTTTTCAAACCCTTGAAGGCAATGGCAGGAACACACCTATGATCAATATTGAAACTATCCACTAATGCCATCTCACTGTCCGTGAGTTCAAAGTCGAAAAGATTCAGGTTCTCTGCGATACGCGATTTTGTGAATGATTTTGGGATCACCGGGATTCCGCGTTGCACCTGAAATTAAATGCGTTCGTCTTATTAATAATAATCCAATATTCTATAACAAAACAAAATGTCATTGTTAAACCATTCATTCATTTTTGTATAATTTTAAGTTGCCCATTTATTTTATTTTTCTGCATATTTACATTGTCTACATCTTGCATAAGATAATGATAAGTGGAAGCGCGGAGTCTCCTAACACAAGAATTTTCTTGTTTAAAAGGTGATCTCCAATAACATTGTATCTAAATGCCATTTGTAATTAAAATAAACATTTATTTTATTTTATTCTTAATGCAAGCCATTGGATGGACAGAAAAGACATCAATAAAAATTGTAAGCCTAATTACAAACTAGGTTTTGCAGAACAACTTGGGAGAGTCTTCCAGCCAGTAAAGCACACTCGAAAACAATAAATATATCCTTACCAAATATCTCAAAGCAATCTGTGCACGAGTTTTTCCATACTTCTCAGCTAAAGCACTAAGTTTTGGATCAGTTTTGATGCCATCCTTCCCGATGAACTCTGGCCGTGCTTCGGATATAAGACCAAGAGGAGTGTATGCTACTGGAACCACCGAGTGTTCCTTGCAGAAGTCAACCAGTTTGTGCTGGGTTAGTGTTGGGCTTATCTGCAGACAAACATAGAAAACTTTTAATGGGTTAGGTAGGGTCAGCAAGTTTAAATTAAGACTGACTTCATGAGGGATGATATTTTATTTAATATTAGCATTTGCCCGCGGCTTCGCCTGCGTGAAAGTCGGAAATAAAATAACCCCACGGGATAAAACTTATTCTATATGTTAATCCACGTTTTAAACTATCTGTGAGCCAAATTCACATTTACAATATTTGTAGGACGTAGACCATTTTTTTCTGAAAGCCATGTCCCCCCCCCTTTTTTTTTGGGTGGGAAATTATCAAATAACTTCTCCCGCTCTGGGTGGAGCGGGAGAGCGTGTCAGACTCTTACTGAGTAAAACCCACCCGTGTTCCTTCGATTGCCTTGTTGCCGAAGGCCACGATTTCCCTATCGGTTTTCTTCGAACCTCGGCAGGCGTCACGTCCCCCCTTATGTCTTAAACACACTAATCTTGCTGTATCAACAAGTAATTAGATCAATATTTCTAAAAAATTGAAAAGAGTATACTTAGATGGTTTGGTCGTGTTGAGAGGATGAATGAAGGGCGAATAACAAGGCAGATGTGAGTGGAAACGCCGGGAGGGACGCCCTAGGTGGACATAAGTAGTGACCTTATTGGTGATGTTCTTCAGAAAGGTCGGAGCGTAGTACTCACAACAGGTGTGCGTGTATGACCAGATGTATGAACGTAAATGAGGAAAAATGAGTATGTAAGGATCGTTGCAGGTGACATTCTGTAGTTTCTGCCTACCCCCATGGTAAGAAAGCGTGAGTATACATATTTGAATGTTTATTGCTTACCTCAAACTGATTTATAACAGGTTTAATGTTGGAATTCTTTAGCAACCTCTCAAGCTGCTCTTCATTGAAGTTGGACACTCCAATAAACTTGGCCAGTCCAAGTTTCACAGCCTGTTCCATGCCCCTCCAGGTTTCCAGGTAATCTATGTTAGCTTCTTCACCTTTATCCTAGAAGTAATATATTTTTATCTAGGGAGGACCTAAGTAATAAAAAAACATTACACTCCTTCTGGGGCAGTCTCTTAAAAAGTTTATCCTAACTACATGAAAAATGGCAACTGGGTAGACCATGACCTGGGTCCTAACTCAATATATTTTTACATTTTTTATGGAATTTTGTATCCTATGTCCTAACATAGGATACAAAATACAAAATTCCATAAAAATGTAAAAATATATTTAGATATTTTTTAAATATTTTATCCGTCAATAAAATTAAGCATAGATTTCCCTCATTTCGGAATCTATTAATTAGCTATTAATTATCTATGCACATTATAAAGACACACTGTATGTAAAAAGTGGCGAAATGTGGGTGTACTATAGGTACCCCTGCCCAACCCTTCGGGAAAACAAGGCGTGATATTATGTTAAGTAAAATACCTTTTTATTTTATTTACATGTGACTTCGGTATTGAGAATTTGAGGTTGATAACTTAGTAGAATTTGACAAGTTCTCAATTCAGAAACCGCATGAAAGTAATGATAGATCTAGTTTATCATTAGCTTATTTGAAATCGTCAAGCTGTTTAGCATAATTTGCCACATAAAAAAGACCATACGTACTGAAAAAGGTTTTTTCGAAAATAAAAGAATCTTACATTAACTGAGAATGGCCAATGAACAAGGTATAAATCAACATAATCCAGCTTGAACCTTGCTAAGGACTCCTTCAATGATAGCACTACTTCCCCTTCTGCATGGCGGTCGTTCCAAATCTGAAAAATTTATTGGGAAACATATAAATTAATGCCCTATGTTTCAGCATGCTTATTTTTTTAATAATAGTTCCCATGAGTACAGTCAGGCAAACAGAAGAAATATAGTAATTTGTTAGAGATCTGAGGTTAGGTTATATGATAATTTTTATCCTGATATTCCCACAGTATCTAGTCTTAAGCGAGTGATACCATGGGGGGCATTTTGAACAAGCAGAAGCTAGAGTTGGTAATTTGTGATCTTTGCCACCCTTTTTGTGTAGACTAAGATTTAGATGGGTTAAAAAAAAAATAAGTACCTTCGTTGTTACAAACAGTTGGTCTCTGGTAACTAATCCTGTTTTAATCTTGTTGTTGATTCCTTCTCCAACTTCCTCCTCATTTCCATAGAAAGATGCTGTGTCTATGTGTCTGTACCCTACCTCTATGCCCCATTCCACTGCCTGTCTGAACTGTCCAGGGTTGGCTGTTCTCTGAAACCAATGTTTCCATTCATTTATGGGGTTGCAGTCATGCATACCACTTCAGTGTCATATCTTCAAACAGATAATTATGATGATGAGTGGGATGTTATCTATCATGCTTCTTAGTAGTTCATTGATTACCGATAAATACTCACAGCATAAGTGCCAAGGCCAACCATAGGCATTTCTCGTCCACTCGAAAGTTTAATGGATAGAACTTTAGACACCATCTTTTGTATAGAATATAAGATTTTGGTCGGTGGGTTGTCTTTTTTAGCCTATAACTGTAATGAAAAGACAGTTTATTCACTTTTACTCTTTAGTTATAACCTCTTTGAAAGATAAGCAAATTATAAGTTTCCTTCACGATCAATCTTATCTGGATCTTATCAAAAAGTTCAACAAATGACTTCAAAAATCATCTAAACAAGTGGGTAATGTGACAAAACCGTAGTGTTGAGATTTTGAGAATGTTTTCAGTACGTTGTTTCGTTGAATTATTCGACTAAAATTCACAAATCACAACTCTACGAATGAATGATAAAATGCTCGAAAAAATACCTTGTCAAACAAATTGTCAATCAATTTGACTTTGACGTATTTAATTAGAATAACAACAAAGTGCATGCTTGAAATACAAAGATTTATTCATTGATTTTTTTATTAATTTCTATATTAAAAACCAACCCAAAATGTCAGCAGAAGAGACTTTTAATAAAGGCGCCGCTGAAGCAATAGTTGGCTTTCTAAAATCCAACGTCTCAAAATCAGGACAACAAAACATGGACACCGAATTGAAAACTGATTTTGTTCTTGCCAAGAAAAGGGGTAAAGGACAGAAAAGAAAACCAAAGAAGAAGAAAGTACGCTGTCTTACAAAAGCAGAGAAGAAATCTTTAGGTTTTTATGCAATACCAAGGAAAGGAGTGAAATACAATGATATCTTGCCTTTAAACAAAATGTGGCTAAAATATATCAGTGGTGTGCTTGAATTAGACAAACCCATACCAGATTGTATGAGCAAAGCTTGGGAAACCTTTACTCAAGCTCTGTTCAAGGCAGATTTTCATGGAAGCATTTTAAATGTAGTCAGATCAAAATGTCCGAGCTATGTTGGTAAAAATGGAATTTGTATTATGGATACAAGAAACACATTTAAAATTGTATCTAAAGACAATATAACAACTACAATACCTAAAAGAGATTGTGTCTTTGAAATGTATTTAGGGCAAAGTAAAGTAACTCTGTTTGGTAAACATTTATGTATACGACCTGCAGAGAGATCTACTAAGAAAATAAAGGGACATAATCATCCAGATTTATAAAAATACATTGTTTTATTTATTTAATTTAAGTATAATTTGTCATAACATCACACCTGTTTTCCCAAAAGGGTTAGGCAGAGGGGAACTTAAATAATGTACAGACGCCAGCACATCAAGCTACCCGTAACTGTCAAATTTTCCCAATCAACTTTAAACCTTAAATAACAGCCATAAAGTTGAAAATCTATTAAATAAATTTGACAGATTGTAGTAGCCTGATGTGCTGGCGTCTGTACCTACACACCCACATTTCGAAAGTTAGGTACGTTTTTTATTTACAGTAAATTAATGGTACTTAGGTATATTTAAATTGTTAGTTTGCACTAACAATTTGACTAACACAGGCATTTAGCCATATAATTGGCATGCAATTATTAAAATATCAAGGTGCTAGTTTCAACAAGCAAATCTCAAGTTCTCAACACAAAGCGCCGACGTTCGCACGGAAGGACCTAATAAAATCGGATTTTATCGCGCACTCGATTTTTAACTCTCGGTGCGAAGCAGAGCGTTGAAAATACGGTGCAGGAAAAAAATCGCCACGACTTTATTACGTCCGTGCGAACGTCGGCTCACAGCAAATTTTATGAAGGATCTCAATTTTATTATCATTACTTGTTTACTTTGTTACTAAAGTACTTAATTTCATTTCACTGCTGTTTAGTTTTCTATTCTATAACAAATAATTTACAAAAACAGAATTTTCATGAACTGCATCAATAGATATACATAGGTACATACATAAATAAATAAACAAGTTCACGCCTTCTTTCCTTGGGGAAGGCAGAATCCACAGAACGCCATTTGTTACAATCCTTACATTATGTACTTATTTCTTTTGCTTCTTTTACGTTCAATGTTCATATATCTGACCAATTATATTCATACACGTTCGCCGGTTGCGATCACCCTTCTGAAAACATAACCAGTTCTGACCAGGGCCACTCATGATGTTCATCTAAGGCGTCCCCCGCGTGGTATTTCCATAAATAAATTCTAAGTTTGAAATTCAGGGGCGGAGCTACCGCCGTATCTGCCGTATCAATTATACGGGGCCCCCGGGCCATGGGCCCCCGATGTGCGTAAGCAAAAATTCATAAAAAACTTCCCAAATTCATCATCAGCTTAAATGATTTAAATCAGTTTGCAGAAAAAAAGACAAGGAGAGTGTATATTTAATTTGAATTGTTTGTAATTTTTTTGGAGAAAGTGACAGATAGGTATGTACCTAGATAATTATAATGAATAAATATTTCTTTTAATTTTATGCAAACTTTTTTTTTTCTATTGTAAGAAATCTTTACCCTTCATAAAGGCCCCCAAACAAATTTATACGGGGCCCCACCAAGGCACGCTACGTCACTATTAAAATTCGCTGTGTTTTTACCACAGACATATAAAAAGAGTAGCAGACCAAACATTAATCCATAGTTATATTTATGGATATGATTTTCTATCCTTTTTTTGCTAAGCCCTGTATTAACAACATGCCTATGTGTGCGTAACTATGCGTTCGCACTGGCTAAATATTCACAACGAAACATGTTGGAATCTCTATTTTCTGTCAATTTTCCATACAAAGTTTGACAGGCACTAGAGATTTCAACATGTTTTGTTGTGATGTTTCGCCAGTGCGAACGCATAGTTATGGCTACGCAATTTTTAGCGAATGTTTGGTCTGCTACTCTTTATACGTCTGTGGTTTTTACTAGCTGTTGTTGGTTATGTGTAAATTACTATGGGTAGCACTGATAGCAGTTACCTACAAAATATTGTATTTATTTCTGTGTTTATAAACAATCCAAATGAATGCAAGAAAACCTAGAAGATACATAATAATAGTCACAAACATAGAGTTTGCGCTTAAAAGACAACTAGTTAAAAAAAAACAAGTTCCAAGCAATGATAAAAAAAATGAAAATGTCAAATTGACAAACGTTCCGTTCATGTGTCAATGTGAAAGAAATGTCAATTTAAATTGTCATTCGGCGATTAATCAGCTCACGACACGAATAGTGGAAAAATCGACCTATTCGCGTAAACAAAAATAAAAATCATCTTTTCTAAACGTATTTCAGATTATTTAAATTAATAAGCAATGGCCAACACAAAGGACGAACCAGTCATTCTCGCACACGAGTGTTATGTAAAAAAGGATTACACAGGAGCATTACAACACCTCAATGAATTGGAAACTTTGGTTGGCACGAGCAATAAGCGAGTGCAGCACAACAAAGCAGTGGTTGAGTTCATGATAAGCGACATGAAAAACGTGGATAAGTTAAAGAAAGCCATCGCACAGTTAACGGGCCTCGCATTTCCAGAAATCGATACAAAAGACCTCAGTTCACCGTTCTTGTTATACAATTATGCAGTGGTATTGTACCATTCGAGATACTACTATCAATGTACAGTGCTTCTAGAGAGGTTACTTGGTTGTAAGAATGTCAAAGACAGTAAATTATTTCAGCAAACTGTCTTACTGTTGTTAGAGGCTTCTCTGTGCAGAAGAACCTATGAGAAAACATTGGACATAGCAAAGACACATGGTGACCCTCTAAAAGCTAACAATGAAGTGAGTGAGCTCTTTGAAAGGCTGGTCAGTAGGGCTCAGTTGTTAATAGGACAGAAAGTAAAGTTAAATCTCAAACCTGACTCAATAGAAAATGTATTTATTATAGCTCAACAGCAATATCTCAATGGAGATGTCAAAGACGCAGCAACTACATTAGGTCAATACAAAACACTCAAATATAATTATGATTTGAAAACGCAAGGAGAAGACATATGGGCAGCCATCAACAATAATCTTGGAGTCATATATTTATCAATAAAGAAACCATTTTTAGCATCAAAATATTTTCAACATGCAGTTAAAGAACACTTCAAGGCAATGGAATGTGAGGACAGTGAAAAGTTAATAGCTTGTAGAGACAGACCTCTGTATGTGTTTAACTTGGGGCTAGCGTTACTTGCAGCTAACAATTCAGAAGGTGCCTTTGAATGTTTAGTTGAGGCAGCCCGGCACTACCCCAACAACCCTCGAATTTGGCTCCACTTAGCAGAATGTTGTGTGAAAAAGTGTTGCAGTGAAGAAGCACAACAGTACACTGTGAAGAAACTCGGCAGTGGTCCACACACACGCATCTTATTATCAAAAGAAGGGAAAGAGAAATATTCAACATCAGGAGAATCATTTGCCATCCCATCATTATCATTAGAATTTGCAGCATTATGTTTAAGAAATGCAATAACGTTATTACCGAATCAGGACGCACCTACTGATGTTACTGCACCTATTATTCAAGCACCTCCGGGCCCACCAATCAACTGGAAACAGAGGTGTGAACTCAAAAACTCCACATTTGTCCTCCAGAGTTACGTGTTACTTCATCTACAGGATCCATTGTCTGCTTTGATGAGTGCAAATGAATTGTTAAGTCAGACTGAAGCATCTAGTAGCCACAAAGCATGGGCACACATTTATGCAGCTGAAGCTCTCATAAATTTGGACCGAATAGCAGATGCGGTCGAGCATTTACACCCACCAATGATTCACGACCTTGTATCAGTGTTGCCATATCAAATGAGAGATATGATAGCAGTCAGTGTGTGGGCAAAGGCAGCAGTTTGTCATATTTTGAGAGGTGATTTAGTCACTGCCAGAAAGATACTTTTGCAAATAAATTCGCCGCGAGTGTTGCCATTGCAAATGTATTTAGAAATATGTACAGGGAATATAGAAAACTGTCACACGTTACTAAGAAAACTCAGGTTTACTAACTTATCACAATGAATTGTTTATTTTATAATAAAATGTTTATATACCGAATCTAAAACTGGTTTTGTATTAATATAAAGTCCCAAAAAACGGATAATTTTAAAACATGACTAGCGTCTCGCCCCCGCTTCGCACGGTTAACGAAACATCGAGAATTCTTTACTATATGTAAGTTTATATTAATATTCTTAATCTTCTTCTTAATATAATTATAATATATATAAATTACGTGTCACGTTGTTTGTCCGCGATGGACTCCTAAACTACTTAACCGATTTTAATCAAATTTGCACACCGTGTGCAGTTTGATCCAACTTGAAAGATAGGGTAGGTAGGGTAGTAAGTGATAAAGATGGTCCACCCCAAACATTTATATGGCAAAACAACGTTTGCAGGGTCAGCTAGTGTATTATAAAAAATACTTCCGTACTGAATTCTCTTAACTATGGTAAAAACGGCTTCGAAATCCATTGCGTAGTTTAAAAGAACAACGCGGGTCAGACAGACTGACACGAAAAGATGTGTATGAAACAGAAGCCTCCAAATATCAGAAGCTAAGCTGCTACATAAAATAGCATCACGCCTGTGCTCTCCAAAGGATTAAGTAGAGGTGTAAATACACCCACATTTCGCCAGTGATAGGTTAAATGTGCGAGCTTACTGCCATAAATCCAGCACAATCCAAACTTCGCTGCTACTGAGCTGGCTTTTAGTTGTCTCAAATACCTACCTCAATTAATATGCTTATTAGTAGGCGTGCTTGTAGCCACTAGAATAGAATAGGCGCTGGTACTGATAGAACAAATTTGATAAAAGTAAAATTACTACCATTTACCTAAAACAAAATGTAGGCATGGGCGCAGCACAGCCCTGAAATATTAGCCCTGCTTACCCGCTACCAGTAATTGCAAAATATAAAGTTACTACCAAGTTTGATCAAGTTTCTACTAATTTAATTTATAATACGGCAACATTTTTACGCACAAAAATAACGCCTGTCAAAATTTTCTGTCAATAAAAAGTTACGATTTATTTATAATTTACAAAAAATGCGAAAAACGGTGTTTAAAATGCAAAGAAATAACTGAAAACAATCTGAATGTGTACTCAAACTAATCAGGAAATTAAAAATCAATGATAGTTTCTTCCTATCCTTGTAAAAACAACATGATAACGAAATCAAAACACAAAGTGGGCAGGTGCACAATAATCTCGAAATCATGAATAAAAAAAATGTTTATTCTAAAAAGAATTGAGTTGAAATTAGCAGCTATGTCGCGAAGATCGATATTTTTCCTTGCGGCTGCGGTGGTGATGTTATATTTCTCGATAATACTGTTTATGTTGAGCCCTTTGCATGGTTCGAGAGGTGGTTACTATGGGGGCGGGTATATGAATAACTTCGCGTTTCGTCATGATCCACCTGTGAACTGGTGCAGTGAGCTTAGGTGGCGGTCACCACCGTCTCCGGACGTGGTCGCTTTGGTGTCGTACCCTGGCAGTGGCAACACATGGCTGAGATATCTGCTGCAACAAGTTACAGGTAAATATTACATTAAGTTGCGTCACGTGAGCTAGCAACAGTGAAGCGCGAGTTTACAATAAGAACAGATTAAGCTTATTAAGCTATTATTAGAAATATTTGTTTGTTATTTCTAATGAATCATGCTTTACCTATTACATTGAAAACAGTTTAATGGTATGAATTTATCTGTTTCTGGGATCGCAAAACACTTTATTCAGATCAGCAGGTCTGTTTTGTAAACAAACTCTACCCACTTTGCTTTTTATTGCTATTGAGAATTGTACCAGACAGCTCACAACATCATAGTTATTTGAAATGTGGGTAATTAATTGTTTGTTTATTTTAGTCTTTATATTTTATGTAGACAAAATGACTTGTTTTTCACCATTCCATACCCAAAGGGTGCCAAACGGAACCCTATTACTAAACTCCGCCACGTCTGTCTGTCAGTGGGCTGTATTTCATGAACCGTAATAGGTAGACAGTTGATATTTTCACAGATTGTGCATTTCCATTGCCGCTATAACAAAAAATTAAATAAAGTTAATAGTTAAAGGAGGTCCCCATGCAAGAAATGTGTTTTTTTGCCATTTATTTGCTTGATTTTAAAACGGTACGGAATCCTTCGTGTGTAAGTCTGACTCGCACTTGGCCCGTTTTTTTAACCAACTGCCCAAAATTACAAGTTTATTATTGTTAGGATTTTAGTGTATATATTTAAATGTTTTTTATTAAATACTCTTATAAAACATTTCTAGGTGTAGTAACAGGCTCCATATACATGGACTATGGTCTGAGAGTACATGGCTTCCCTGCGGAGAATGTCACCGATGGCTCAGTGCTTGTGGTCAAGACTCATGCAGTCCCAATGGATTCCGACAAGTTCCGATCAGCTATACTATTGATACGGAACCCTCGAGATGCTATATTGGTAAGTATGGAGGTTTTATGTCAACAGATTATATTTTAAAAGTTCAGAACTGTTTTGCTACCCAATTATATTAATTTGTACATAATTTAAGGCCTTGTAGTTGACTATTTAATGTTGTAATAAAAACTTGTTTTATGTAAATTATTATGACCTTATTTCAAGGTGGCAATTGATTAGAGGATCATGTTGATAATATAGATACTTTGTATTTGAGTATGAGGGATTTGGTGGATGTGTGCTAGGCGGCCCCTTCACCTACTATAAGTTTACGCAATATTTATAGTGCGTTATATGATTACACTATATGATATTATGATTGAATCAGCCCTTCCACTCATAATCCACTTAAAAAAAAAAAAAAAAAATATATATTTTGTTTTCACGCAATAACATTGACTGCCCATAAGCTTCAATGATTTCGCGTGAGCAAGACCTGCACAATACTTATCCTACACTGCAATTAAAATATGGTGCATTAAAAATAAAATCTGATTTTTTTTAAAGGATATTTCAAGTGAGAATACACTATCTGGGGTAGATGACGTTTCAAAAAAAAAAATTTTTTTTTTTTGTTTTATCATATTTAGATAAGGGTAACCCGTTTTGCTAGATAATTTTATTTGACCCCCTATAGTTACTTTGCAAATTCATTTTAGTAATGGATAGCCCCTTTGTGCCTGATGAAAAGTGATAAGTGATTGTTTAAAGATTTTATGTAGAGAACATTAGTGAGTTATGGTAGTTGGTGAAAGATTAAGGGCTGATTTCACCAATGAAGCTAAACGCGATCAGCACGTCTAAACCGCGTTTAAGGGCTGTCAGTGTCATCTGACATTGACACGTGAATATTGACACTGACAGCTCTTGAACGCAGTTTAGATTAGATCGCGGATATCCGAGGGAGAAAAAAGATCTGTATCCTGTATCTGTATACATTTCATTACATATATGTAATGAAATGTATTAATATAAAAGATCCGTTCAAGATCCGCCAAAAAGTAATGGATACAGATCTTTTTGTCCCTCGGATCCGGCACATCACTAGTTTAGATGTACTGATCGACTCCGCTACTAAATGTCGAAGTTTGAAATGTCGACGTATGTTAGTTCTAAAGTACAGGATCTCGATGTACGCCAGTTCGAAAGTTCACTGGAGCGAAGTATGCAAGGCCGACGTATCGTTAGTTAGAAAGCATACGAAGTATAAAATGCCTCCGTACTGTTAGTTAATAACAAGCATACGAGTGCAATAGGACTATTCGCACTCGTATGCTTTCTAAGTTCGATATCGAAACTATCGCTATTGGAACAATTGTAATAGGTAATAAACAAAACACATTCATAAATAGATATATCTTTAAATTATTAAAAAGAAAGAAACAAATTAAACCAGAACCAAACAAAAAAAAATGCGCTTGGAGCATTATATAACATAATGTTATTAAAAACTCCATTTAGATTAAATATGTGTTAAAGTATCAGTAAATTTCAGTTATGTATATAAAATTAAATCTTCATATACGCTATGTACGCAAGACCACTTATGTATTCTTTTAACCTTAAAAAGAACAAAAAAATACAATGTTGGAGATTGAAAGAATTAATGCTAATATAAAGAAACGTAAATACAAAAAATCATGCCATATCCTAAAAATCAGAGAACAGTTATTAAAGAAGGATAACGTAGATTTAAAAGAATACATAAGTGGTCTTGCGTACATAGCGTATATGAAGATTTAACTTTATATACATAACTGAAATAAATTTAATTACTGATACTTTAACACATATTTAATCTAAATGGTGTTTTTAATAACATTATGTTATGTAATGCTCCAAGCGCATTTTTAGGGTTCCGTAGTAAACAAGGACCCTTATAGTTTCGTCATGTCCGTCTGTCTGTCTGTCTGTCCGCGGTCTAGCTCCAAGACCCTTTGTACTAGAGAGCTGTTATTTGGCATAGCTATACATATTAATTACGTCGACAAAGTGGTAAAACAAAATTATGAAAAACATTATTTTTTAGGGTACCTCTCATACACGTAAAGTGGTGATGTTTTATTTTTTTAACCCATGGTGAGGGGTATCATTGGAAAGGTCCTTCAAAAACATTATGAGCGAAATATTAAGCTTTAAAGTGCTAATTTTTGTTAGAGTCAAGTATCCCCCCCCCCCTGCCGGCTAAATGGTTGGTTTTGGGTGTGTGTAAAAAATCACAAAAGTAGTTTATATAATGAAATTAAAAGGAAAACTATCACAGCTAAGTAGGCTCTACAAGTTAACGAGTAATAATCGACCAACTTAACTTTGCAGTAGCAAAAACATGTTTTCCCATACATTCCGTATGGGAGAACATATTTTTCAACTACAAAGTTAAGTTTGTTTTTGGGATAAATTCATCCCAACTACGGAACCCTTCATTGTTGATGGTTGGAGGGGCCAACGTTAACCATCTCCTTCTTATACACTGTGTATAGTATACACTGTCTGTGATATACACCAAACCACTATGAGAGTGGTTTGGTGTATACCACAGTGTATACTTGATGTATACCTATAGGTTATTTCTGTCTCAAAACTACCTAACATAGTAATTTACATAATTTATGTTAATTTTATTCATAACTACCCCATTAAGTAATAATTATTAAAGCTTTTTTATGTTTTGTGTACATTTTCAGTTTGTGTTTGCGGCTGTTTGAATGAAATGCCTTGTTTTTAACAATATTATTTGCACTCACACTCACTCACTCACACATTGCTTCTTGTGCTCTTACCAGGCCTGCCAGGGCGACAGGGCCACAGAAGAGGTTCCTGGTAATGGTAATTATTATTGTTTTGCTTCAGTTTAATTTGTTTTAAGTGAACAGTATTATTTCTGACTGTCTTTGCATATTTTTTTACTTTTTGCAGTATCAATTGATGTTTGTTCACTTCACTAATTTCGTATAGTACCATATTAATTCTATTTAAACTATTTCTTTTAAATATTTACTAATGCTTAAAAATAAGTTCAGCTCAATTATAATAAAATATTGTTAAAATGCTTTCAGGCTGATTTCCATAGACTTCACAGAGGACACATCGGAACGGCGCCAAAATCAGCATTTAAGAAGAAATCTCATGAACATAAGAAATCAGGTAATTTAAAAAGCATAAAATGTTTTTAAGATACTTAAGTATAATGAAATATGCAATAAAGCGGAAGGAAAAGCGGATAAATAAGGTTGTATAAGTACATTTTATATACCTTTTAGTGCTCCAATACAGGGCAATACATAACATAACATTGTAATCCCGAAGGGTTAGCCCATTCTAAGCTCATACAACTAGTTTTCCACAAGTTGCGTCGTGTGAGAACCGCTATAGAAATGTATGTGCCAACGCGATTACTTGCGTCGGTGTTGAAAACTGGTTTTATTATTATGGTCACCTCCTGTAAGAAAGGCCTTTATACTTCCTATAGTACACCCACATTTCGCCAGTTATGTTTAAGTCCCATGTAATAGTTGGCAAGCCTATTGCCATCAACCAGGCACAAATCCAGTCTGCTACTGAGAAATTCCAGATGGAAAAACCCAATAACACTTTGCCGACCCGGGAATCGAACCCAGAACCGCATGCTCAGCAGTAGCGCTTGTGACCACTAGACCAACGAGGCAGTCGGTAGGGCAATAATATCATTATATTACAAATTAGCTTTTTTAGCCCGCGTTTTCACCCGAAATTATCCCACGTGAATGTACAGACATCAAGCTATAAAGATCCAGTATAAGCTGACCTCGTATTGTACGGAAATCCTATACAATGCGAGATCAGCATAAACTGGAAATGTATAGCTTGGTGTGTAGCCGTGTGTACTACCGGAATAAAAAGTATCCTAACCCAGGTCATGGTCTACCCATGTGCCAAATTTCATCCAAATCCGTTCTGCCGTTTTAGCGTGAAAGCGCAACAAACTAACATACAAACATCAAATCTTTTCTCTTTAAGTTTAGAATCTAAACTAATATTATAAGAAAAGATTTGATTTTGATGAATCTAAACTTTAGATTATTTACTCAAATGCAGGTTGTTTCGTATCTAAGCGAAAAATCCAATTCAATGTAGGTAATGTAAACCATATTGGACTCGTCTCACATCTGCTCAGACCAGTTAATTGACTGACGGCCAAAAGAGCTATTTTTAACATGATTGTTTAAAAACTGTTTTACAAACCGCTTCGTTCACGTAAAACTTATTTCATGTCGAACCGAGTTTTTTTAACAAACCGCGCAAAACGCAATGGCATGTAATATAAATATCGAAATCGAAGAAAACCTTTTTTACTTTTATCACCGAAAATGTTTTTAAAATAAATGTTTAAATGGTAAACCCTCCATATTGGTGCTCAGTGCCCAAGATACAGGTTTGCCTAGTTTTGGGGCCAGTCTAAACCCTTTGTATTATTCCTATATATTAGTTAATCTGTAAACAGGGTTATTGGTTATACTTCGGCAAACCGTTAAGGGGATATAGAAGAGGTAATTTGTAACCAAATTACCCCTGATGACCCCTATGACATTTTACATTTAAAAATGTATGAAATAAAAAACACAACTGCCCTGCCAAAAACGAAGTAAAAAGTAATAAACAAGTTGAATTGGTTAATCTGTTTAATTAAAACTCACACACTCACTCACTCATCAAACACTCACACACTCTCAACACACCTCCCCGCACATTTCATGATTGTTATTTTTTTTTGTACTTTATCTATAGAAAATGTGCCTTTGTTTTATTTTTCATTGCTTTTTTAATAACCAACGACATATGTAACGACTTTTTTAATGGAGGAACACTGACTCCCAAGTCACAGGTATAAACCTAGTTTGGGAGCCAGGGGACCTATGTTTAAGACACTTCTTCTGTATGTTGTAAATGTATTTAGTGTTTGTAACAATGTTGTAACTTTTTTGAATAAAGAAAGATATTATTATTATATTATATCTGTATATCAAAGTGAAAGGTCACTCCTTTACTCGCTGACTAAACAGATAAATAAAATTGTCATTGCAGTCGGGTGACCTCTTAGATTAAAAAGTGTTCCACACAACGACACAACGGTCCCCCGACATAGGCTATAATAATATTATAGCCTATGTCACTCGAGATGATGTAAGGATTCTAATGATACCCCCATACATCCAAATCTGTTCAGGCGTTTAAAAGTTATGGTGGAACAAAGAAACTCACATACATACATGAACCCTGAACACATTAAACTCCTTTTTGGGCAGTTGTGTAATGATTGTGCACTCAACTGTGCCATGCGCGGTTTCGTAGTATTCAGGCCTACGTTGAGCTTATAAACTTTTGCGAGAACTGCACTGCTCAAATCCGCCAAATAGTTTAAAATAACATCACAATACAACTGAAAGTTGTATACAGGACTTTTTTTTAACCAGTGCTCAAACTTAAACACGTGACTTCACTTATCATTATGAACAACTTTTACTATGGGACCAAACATTAAATCGTGAAAAAAAATTTGCCGTTCCCTACATTTTGACGAGTTATGCGAACATAAATGTAGGGAAACAGCAAATTTCTTTTTTCGCGATTTTATGGTTTGGTCCCACAGTAAAAGTTGTTCATAGTAATGATGAGTAAAGCCACGCTCACGTGTTAAAAACGTACCCTGTATATTTTTTTTCGCATATTGTGTCCTTTTTATAGCTACTTAAAGTAGTATAATATTGTAGCTAGTAGTTAAATAATCTATTGTCTTTTCTCAGATTGGGCAACCTACGTGTCGACTCAGCTAACGGCGTGGGAGACCCTGCATGAGCTGTGGCTGACTAGGTTCCCTGGGCCGCTACACATCGTGTTCTATGAGGTCCTGGTACGCGACACCAGGCACGCACTGCAGGGAATACTGGACTTTTTGAATTATAATGTTACTGAGGTTAGTTAAATTGGTAATTAAAATTACGGGTAGTATAGTAATAAAAGCTCCGAAAAAACTATTAAAATATGTGCATACTCAAAATATGAAATTTACTGCTATAAATACTAATTTTCCGACAGCTTATATGCAAATATAAATAATGAAACGACCGAATAAACTACTGAAACGACCGAATAAAATACTGAAAATTCCGCAAAATCAATACAGAATTTGCTGACGTAATATTTTTTAAACATGCAAACAAGCATACATCATGCATGCAGCATGCAAGCGAGCATGCAATATGCAGCAGGCATGGTTTCTGTCACGGCTCCGGCGCTGCGAGGCTCCGGCAGTCCCACGCGAGCTTATCGTTGCAGATGGTTTTAGCGCTCGCCACCGCAGCTTCGGCTAGCTCAGCCGCGGGCGGCGAGCGTTATAAAACCACCTGCTCCTCAACTTCTCTCCGCGCTTACGTGGGCTTAAATTACACTCTTAGGGGTAGGGCAGACTACGTTGAGTCGGTTTTGTAGCGATTCGTTTCTGTCACTAATTTTTGTAGCACAACATATTTACTTTTCAGAAACTTAGTAATTATCTATTATATGGTTTACGTTATGGTTACTCGAAAAAAAAAATCAGCGGTTCCCTACATTTATGTTCTCATAAATCATCAAAATGTAGGGAACAGTTGATTTTTTTTTCGTGATTTCAGATTTGGTCCCATAGTAAAAGTTGTTCATAATGATGAAAAACTTATCCTGTATAAAGTTGCATTTATTTATTTCTGTCTACCAGGTTGACATGAACTGCGCGATAGCTAACAAAGAAGGCATCTACAGACGCAAGAAAAAGCACCAAGACTTCGAGCCGTTTACAGCAGATATGTACAAGGCGCTGGATCAGGTGAGGAACAAAGTGCTCAGTATGGTCATGGACTACAAGAAGAGACACCACGAACCGCAGACGGTAGAATAGGAAAGTTGTTAAATAACTTTATGACACAAAGTAAATAGGTACAGAAGATTTATTAGTGCTAAAAATGTACTTTTCTCTTCAATTCAGTAATGGTTGAAAAACAAAAATAAATTGTGTAATATTTTAAAAGCCGCGGGTATAGTTTATTGTATTTACGGCTTAAGTAAAAGGTAAAATAAATAGTTTTTAAACCGCGTAATATATAGAAAGAGATACATTTTATTAAGTCGTAGTTTTTATTTTTTTATACTGGCTACCTTTCGTCGCAGTTTGTGGCAACACTTTTGTTCCCTTTAGAAGCTATGTGTATTATCGAGTATTATTTTAAATCAATCTTCTGTATCCTGTCAATTTTGTGTAAAACTAAGATCACATTAACTTTATAATATCAGTATTTTTATAATATAGATCAATTTATTTAGATGAGGTGCAAAAAAATGGTATAATATTTTTTTTATGTTGTGTTGTCCCTTTCCTTAATTGGATCGATGAAATCCTTTAATAAAACGGCTCAAACTTTAATTATGAAGCTTTTCTAGTTAATTGTGTAATTAGTAATGAATAAGAATCGAGCCAAGGTAGGTTTAACAAAATGTACAAATGTATTGATTCTTTACCTAAGTGTTGTGATGTGATTGGATGTATTTATATCAAGTTATTGATGTCTACAATGATCGATGAAATAATTCTGTGCGCTACAAAACACACTACAATAAGGATGTTCGATTTTCCGTAAAGTATCGATAATGTTGTCGAAATCTACAACCTCTAAGTTTATAAATCATTCCATAGATTTTTTACAATATTCCGGAGTAGTAATACAAGATGGGTACATGAGAGTATCGATAAAAAATATCGAGATTATCACATTGTGTTGTATCGATACTTAAAGTATGTTTGCTTATCTGTCAACATTACAAATACGTATGTATATAAGACATTCATTTAGTGCAAACTTGTTTCCCCCCGACCCTTGCTCGAAAACGAGGTGCCAGCAGTTGTTGCAGCTGAGCACGTAGCTTTAAATACCCCGCATAATAATCATGATGAAAAAAGTTTGATCCAGCCTGTCCCTTCTTGCTGTTCTCCCCCCAGCGATGCCCTTTTTTTTTTTTTTTTTTTTTTTTTGGGTGGGAAATTATCAAATAACTTCTCCCGCTCTGGGCGGAGCGGGAGGGCGTGTCAGACTCTTACTGACTAAAACCCACCCGTGTTCCTTCGGTTGCCCTGTTGCCGGGGGCCACGATTTCCCGATCGGTTTTCTTCGAACCCCCGGCAGGCATTGGCCCTAGCGGACCCCGTCAATTCTGCTGACATCTCTTTGAGGCGCGCGTGGAACACAACGCGCCATCGACCCGGGCGATGCCCTAAGCAGAGGTTCGTACCCCACAGGGCCCTTAGCGAGCACTCGCTTAATTTTAATTTAGAATAGTTTATATGCTCCTGGCTGGAGGCTCTATATATAGAAGCTTAAGGCACCCACAGGAAAAGTCCGGTTAAGCAGCCAAGCCAAGTCCTTAGTGGTTAAAACTGCGAGAGGCCATAGTAAAAAAAAAGCAAACTTGTTACGTCTTACGCCTTTATTTAATACAGCGGCTTCTTCCGTGTGATATCTTTATAAATTATAGCCTATTTTGCTCATAATATAGCATTTTACTGGTGAAATAATTTTTTAAATCCATCCAGTAGTTTTCGAGTTTATTCATTAGAAACAAACATACAAATATTTTCTGTTTATAATTTTAGCGAAGAAGTGGATGGTGTTATTATTGAGTTGCAAATACTTACTCGAGTCATGTGTTGGCTATGATTGAGGGTCTAAACTGTCAAGCTTTATATTATGTTGGCTTAACGATTATTATATTGTATGTTTTAGGACATAACTTTGTTAAAAGGGTTTAACATAGATCTGCAAAAAGATACCTCTTTTATAGTATTCCTAAACTTTGAACAGTATTGTCCTAGATATGTAAATTTATCAATTGAATTAATACTTATCCAATCGAAATAAGGTATTTATTTGAATGCTCAGTGATCGACGGAAAACTGCACTGCGATGATCCAAGATCGATCACCGAGTATTGAAATAAATGCGTTATTTCGAATGGATAAGTATTAAATTCAATTGATAAATTTATAATCCTCTGCCGTCCTGGCCGGCAGTCTGCGCAGACCCTATTTCAGCTTGTTCAACAATACCAAAGAAATTATTTATTTATAAATATTATTAGTCTGTAGTCTATTGGACAACTTTATTAGCTCTATCTAGATACTTAATTGTTCCTAATTTAAGGCCTAACTTATTTTTTTATTAGTAAATAATTATTAGTTTACTAGTCAAACTTTAGTCAAGTTAACACTGTAATTATGTTGTTATTAGAAAAATACTACTAGGATTGCATAATACACACGAAGGCCTCACAGGTCACCTAGCTATTTAAAAATTCAACGAAATACACATTCAAAGTTCAAAAGAAGCCTAATATAATGCACTTGGTTAAATTATGCACTGTTTAAGTTTATTAGATCCTAGTACTTACTGAAGCGAACCCTTAATAAATATATACTATTGTTTTAGAAATTGTTGTTTGAAATAAATGAACAAATTATTGCATAATGTTTATATTTTTTAGTAGATCTGATTTACAAAGCTTTATTTTATTAGCTATGTTTTATTCATAGATGACTAACAATTTTTAAAGAATGAAGAGTACCGTGCATTTTGAGTGGCACTGTGTATTATTCATTTGGAGTTTTTTTTTTTTTATTTATGTTTTTAGTTATCTATTGGTGCCGATTCCCTTGTTCACAAACTAAACTAAATTTAAGTTTAGTGCATCTTTTTCTTTCTATTTCATTAAGAAAAGGACAGAAGATAAATTTTTGTTTAGTCCTGTCAAATTAATCAGCGCCTGTCACTCTCCATACAAGTTTAGACGTGATTAAAAACTTGCCGACTAAAATTACGTCAATTTACGTCAAGCGCTGATTAATTTGACAGGGCTAAACTAAAATTTATCTTCTGTCCTTTTCTTAATGCAATAGAAAGAAAAAGATGCACTGAACTTAAATTTAGTTTAGTTTGCGAACAAGGGAATCGGCACCATTGTCAAAAGAAAAATTTAATTTTATAATCCATTTTTTTATTAATTAAAATGCATGGTGTACTTATAGATAATCAAAGATCTGTTTAATGTTAATTGTATGTAAAAATATGTTACCAAGGATTTTTCTATGTATGTTGTTCCTTAACAGCAATTTTATATTGTTATATGCAGTATTAATGTATAAAGTATTCTACACATTCTACTGTGCTAGCATTTATCTGCAAAAAGCCTCCCTTCCTAATGAAAATCATTCGCTTTTTATAAACATTTTAAAATTATACTTTTTTATTCTTTTGGATAAATGTGACAATGCTGCTGATACTGACGTACCTATTGTAAGGTAGATTAGACGATTACTGCATTTATTTATTGTCAATGTTGATTAGTTAGCACTACTGAGATTGATTTTAATGGATGCTGAGAATAAATGACTTTCCAATAACTTTCCAGTTTTATTTAAATGGTTTATGGCCAAACCAGCCAGGGGGCAAAACGGGGCCCGTGCCCCAGGCGCCAACTTCAGAGGGCGACAAATTCAAGCGTAGCAGACAAGTGCAGCACACAGCAACTTTGCAATAAATGAGACGGGCAGCACATTTATAATCTTTCGGTTTTTTTTTTCTTATTTACAACAGTTTTGGCGCCCCTGTTGAATTGGCGCATTATCGATCGATACAATTTGATTAATATGTTGCTGCCAAAATGTTAATTATGAGAAAATTTTAATTTCGCGGGGGCTAACTTAGCGCATACCCATAAAAGATGGCGGGGGGCGGCAGACGGCAGATTTTGCCCCGCCTCAAAAAAATTCTAGATCCGGGGTGTTCATGACGTCAATTTTATTCTGCGAAAGATATATTATCTGACGTTGGTAAATCCCCCCCCTTTCCCTGCTTTCTAATCTACGGTTCTAACCGAAAGCCACAGATGAATACAAATGGATCATGCATTTTAGGTATGAAGCTACAAGTACGCGGCGGGCTCGACTTATCGAATTCAGTTGGCGTAACGTAGTCAGAAGATGCGATAGAAAGACAGGCAACTTCTAGGTGAATCTATCTGTAGGTTATTAGCGCTGTGCGACCTGAATTGCACTTTATTGTGTCGTAGCAAGTATTAATCTGCGCTATCGCGCGAATACGCGATCGTTTACCTGAAAAAATAACGTTCGGCGACTGGATTGATCGCGCGAGTACGTCATATTCGTATAAAAGAACGCGAACATCGTGTAGGTACTCGCTTTCCCTCTCCGACCCAGATGACTCCATAACACTCCTCCAGAAGAATAGGGCCACCAGTACAGTGCACAAACACAGACGCCTCACGTCATTCCGACCTCGCCGCCGAGGTCCTTTGTGATCGCGACCGCGTCCCCGAGTAAATGAAACTCCCCTCCGACCCTTGCTCGAAAACGAGGTGCCAGCAGTTGTTGCAGCTGAGCACGTAGCTTTAAATACCCCGCATAATAATCATGATGAAAATCTTAGTTTGATCCAGCCTGTCCCTTTTTGCTTTCTTCCCCCCAGCGATGCCCTAAGCCGAGGTTCGTACCCCACAGAGGGTGCCCTTAGCGAGCACTCGTTTAATTTGAACTTAGAATAGTTTATGCCCCTGGCTGGAGGCTTTAAGTGTAAAAGCTTAAGGCACCCACAGGAAAGCCCGGTTAAGCAGCCAAGACCTTAGTGGTCAAAACTGCGAGTTACCCTTAAAAAAAAAATGTGTATTCGCTTTACGTTAGGACGCTACTTCATTCGATACGATGGATTCGAAATTGGAGAATACCAGATTGGTATCACGAAAATAGTAGTTGTAATTTGATTAGTTCATTGTTGTTTTTTTGTAGGGATGAATAATCCATTGCTATGTTTCACAGCGGCAATTTGCGAAATGTTTTGAATAGCAGCAGATGG
This sequence comes from Agrochola lychnidis, assembly GCA_963680765.1. Taxonomy (NCBI): domain Eukaryota; kingdom Metazoa; phylum Arthropoda; class Insecta; order Lepidoptera; family Noctuidae; genus Agrochola; species Agrochola lychnidis. The sequence goes on along the minus strand of OY796868.1, from coordinate 4,667,371 downwards.
TATTAAGAAAAATAAAAGATATAATTCATAAAACTAAATATGCTTTATTTCACATCGTGTCAATATTCATTGGTCACAAACAAGTTTTGCACTTCGACAATACTTACACGTTACTCCGAGCTTTTCGTTTACAATATAAAATATATGCAGTTAACAACAATCCCCTCAGTTTACGAATAAATTACAAAATCATTTTATTTATTATATACGAAGCAGAAACGCTGTCGCGCGGCCCTCAGCGACAGTGCGGGTTAACATTATTATATCCATGTATAAAAAAATGTATTAAGAAAATAACAACTATGGTAGTAGAATCATTTTTCTATTAATATATATTATCTAGATGTAGAGCGGATGTGTCTGTCGAACACTATGCCGCACGTCGCGTTCGGAAGCCGGGCCGCGCTAGGCACTTGTCACACTCGAAGCAGGTCTACAGTTGACACCAAATGGACATTTGCTCCTAGTGTATGACAGCTAAATCAACGCACCGCGAGGGTTAAAATAATCACCTGTAAAATTTAACTTCTAACAACATGTTATTAAACTCTTAATCATTATACAAAATTATCATCACAATATCACAAATAAAATACAGAACTCTGACGTTCTACTCTACGAAATTATTACGGTGTGAAAATTTAGTACACAATATAAATGTATCAACGTAATTATAAAGCTTAAAATGGATTTTATAAATCAATATGTCCAATATAGACATCTATTCTTATCCATAAGCAATCAGTCGAATATTTAATAGTACAAAGAAATGTATTTTATACATTTGAAATTAATGGAAAATGTCGAATATACAAATTAAGTCTTATATAAGGTTATCGGTCTCTCGGTCAGATGACGGCGAGCAGTCATCTGACCGGAGACTTCCCAGTGTCTGACCAAGTGTGAAACAAAACCTTACTGTACAAAAATAATAATAAAACAAATGAAACACTATAATACAAAATAAAAAGAAAAAAACAAGTTTATACAAAGTGATAGCTACGTGTCTGTATTTATACCAGTTGGGGCCAGTTACAACCATCGCTAGACTAACAAAAGAAAAGGAAAAAGAAATCGAAAAAGAATAATAACTGTTAGGGAATTTATTTATAGAGACCGAAAAAAACAGTCGTAGAAAAAAGTTTAAATATTAATCGTAGAAAGTCAGCCTTCGCGTAACAATTCACTATACCATTTCCTAACTACATTATCGCGACCAGCCATCCAGCATCCAACGCCACACCACAAACCACGACTAGATCCTCTCCAACTCTAATGTTCGCACATCTGTTACACGTTATGTTGCAGTATCAAACAGTTCGGTACGGTCGGTCAATGTCGTTAGCACATTTAACATTTGGACAAAAATAATGAAACAATAATGTCATGGTGATATTTATGAAAATAAAGATGACAATCAATTTGAATCCTCATACATAATTCGTAGATAAATAGCGTTTTGAAAACTTTTCACAGGCTAGTTATCGAAGCGGCATGACTAGTTTTAAACGTAAAACTGTTTAGACGTAACTATATACTTTACTATTGCTTTTATAATTTTATAGGGACGCTAATCTAGTAAGATCGGCCGGTAGGGAAGCGAGGGTCGGTCTAAACAGTTTTCGCACTCGCGCAGGCGTCGGGCGGGCGGCCCCGTGACGTCACCGCAGCGCGCGGCAGCGGCGGCACACGCGCACGGTGCCGCAGTCGCCCCACGAGCTCATCTCAGAGCACGACCCGCAGAATATTCCACCACACCGTCTGCGGCAAAAGAACAACTGTTTAACTATGATAGTCTACCGTTCCTTTGCGTGGTTAGGGGGAGCCTGCCGATTACTCTTCGGGAGTTATGCGGTCCTGGTGCTCACCTGCAGTGGTGCCTACGCCTGGCCAGCCAGAAGTGGTTCCTGCAGTACTGGCAGCGCGGCGCGGCGCTGTCCGGGAGCCACACGACGCCGCGCGCCTCCTCGCCCACCTCTACTTCGGACGCGCTGCCGCTGCTGCTGCCGCTACCTCGCACAGACCCACTGCCGCTGCTTGTTTTCTGTACCAGTAGAATATGATTGTTAGAAAAGTGCTGAGCAATGCTTTGAGAAACAAACAACCAAAACTATCTTTGGAAGAGAGGGAGAAACCACCTTCTTCACCTTGTGGGAGTGAGATATCATCAATTTCTGAACTCTATCTTTTTCTACAGGCCTTCAAAATCAAGGTAAATCTAGTTGGAGTTAACTTGGGGAACGAAGGACCAAACATTTTCCAATGGGTATTCAAATGTACCAGAGTGACATGACCCGTGAGAAGGGCATGTAGCGCTGTGTGTATGTAAGTCGTCGTACTTGCGTGGGCGTGGCCGCGTGCGGGGCGGAGGGGGGCGCGGGCGCGGGCGGCGACGACAGGCGCAGGGCCTCGCGTGCTTCGCGCAGCTGACCGCTCAGTTCATGAACTACTTTCTGTAATAAATAAATTAGATTTAGACTTCTTCATTTGTATTTATTGCCAAAACATTTTTTTTATCACATCTATTCAAAAATTTCTAGTTTAGTCCTCGTAAACAGGGACTAAAATAGCTTTTTAATCCCTAGGGATTAAAAGTGATTTGAATTACACGAACATTGTATGAACAAGTAACAGGCTGGCAAGAGAGAAAGTGTGAATTTGGTCAAAATGAAAATCCAAGATGGCGGCTGCGAAAATTTTCAAATTATTCGTCATGGGTGTCGTTTTCATAGTTTTCGATGGTGCTAAAGCCGATAGTGAGGTCAAAATGAAAATCCAAGATGGCGGCTCTGACATTTTTCAAATTTTTCATCATTGGTATCGTTTTTATGGTTTTCAATGGTGCTAAAGCCGATAGTGAGGTCAAAATGAAAATCCAAGATGGCGGCTGTGAAATTTTTCAAATTGTTCATTATGGGTATCGTTTTCATGGTTTTCAATGGTGCTAAAGCCGATAGTGAGGTCAAAATAAAAATCCAAGATGGCGGCTCTGAAAATTTTCAAATTTTTCATCATAGGTATCGTTTTCATGGTTTTCAAGGGTGCTAAAGCCGATAGTGAGGTCAAAATGAAAATCCAAGATGGCGGTTGCGGAAATTTTCAAATTGTTCGTCATGGGTATCGTTTTCATAGTTTTTGAGGGTGCTAAAACCGATAGTGAGGTCAAAATACAAATTCAAGACAGCTGCTGCTGAAATTTTCAAATTTTTCGTCATAAGTGTCGTTTTCATAATTTTCGAGGGTGCTAAAGCTGATAGTGAGGTCAAAATGTAAGTCCAAGATGGTAGCGATGTTTGTTTTAAATCATACGTGAGAAGGAACTTCGTTGACTGCACACGTTTTATTTTCTCATGAAGGGTGATAAAAAGTTGAGTGTTCACCTCGGGAGCAACACAATTTTAAGCTCGAGTGAAGTACTTTGAATCCTTCGCTGTACTCGGGATTCTACTCTAGAATCTTTCGCTGCACTCGGGATTCTACTCTAGAATCCTTCGCTCCGCTTTGGATGCAAAGAAACACTCTCGCCTTAAAAATAGTTGTTTGCTCCCTTGGTAAACAATGTACTATTAAATCACAATTATCCTCCTGCTTCTAATCCACTTTTGGGTGGGTCTTGTTTTCTCCTTCCATACATTCTCTATTAACTGACATCCGTTTATTTTAAGCGTTATTGTGTTTTTTTATTTATTATAATAAATAATGATTTCAAGCGTAAGCTATGTTGGATAGTGATACAAGTAGCACGACGGCAATGCGGAGTGCATTGCCGTCCAAAATGCACGACCAAGGAAATGCATTTTATCTGCAGTCTATTTGAGCCGAAAGTACCAGGCTAGCATAAAATAGTGTGCGGTGCGTTCACCTTCTGGTAGAGTATGATCTGATGCAGGCGCGCCTGCAGCGGGTCGAGCGCGGGCGGCAGGCCGTCCAGCGGGTCGGCGCGCGGCGCGGGCGCGCTGGCGGCGGGCGCGGCCGCGCCGCACACGCAGCGCACGCGCGCGCCGCCCAGCGCGCCGCCGCACGCGCCGCACCAGCACGCCTCCGAGCTGCCGCCCGACTCGCCGGACGTCTCGATACCACCTGGAAAACACGAGTTTAATACGACATTCGGGATACGACCTTTTCTAGATCATGTTGGGACAAAATGGAGAAAAACACAAACAAGATGTTTGAGTAAAACAGAGGATTTTTATAACTTTCGTGAGACAAAATTTACTGCAGCTGCGAGCGTGCCACACGCTACATAGCAGTGTTGATATTTTCTAGAAGTACTAGGCAATGATAAATCACTAGGAATGCTAACTTTCCTGGAACTGTGACGGCAGACGATGCGATCAGCTGAGTGAGATGGTTCACGTGACGCGTGCATTTTAATTTGAATTACAATAAGTACCAGGCTCTCATAAATCACAAAGAAGTTGTACCCATTAGTACTCCTAGAAAAGTGACAGCAAGCAATACAGCGAGCTGTCGTGGAACACATTGTAAATAAATTGGTTCAGGACGCGGTAAGTTTGCCTCGCTGTAATACCAGGCTATCATAAATTACAAAGAGGTTGTACTCACTAGTAGTGCTAGCTCTTCTTGAACAGTGACAGCAGGCAATACGACGTGGTGATGTGGGACATAATGTGAGTTGGCTCGCAACGCGCGTGCGAGTGTGGGTGTGAGCAGTCCGCCTCGGCTGAGTGTGTGCCTCGCCTTCGCTTTCCGAACTTATACTGCTTGATGTTGCTCCTCCTAAACCAAGAAGAAAATAATTTAAAAAACGGTGGCACTCCGGGAGTGCCGACAGAAGCGAAAACTTGAACAATTTTATTGTGCAGGAAATACTTTTATTTTTTGAAGTCGGTAAAAAAAGGGAAATGTCAATCATGTCGTTTGTCATGTCTCAATGTTTGGAATGTCATTAATCTCAAAGAAAATGTATCGCGCGATGACGTATTTTTAATTATCAAAAGCTAAAATTAATGAGGTGTCGGTAACAGTGTCGGATTTCAATTGTTTTTTCCCATCTCAAAAATGTCCAACGCGTCTAAAAAAGTTTTCACTTCAAAATTCTTCTTTATTCTCGTTTCTAACGGGCACTGCGAAAATCCAAAAAAATTTACGATTTTTTCAACATGATTGAAAAAGTTCATGGAGTCTAATTTATGCAAAACTTTATTAAAATATACAAAGTCTTATCGTCCAAGTAAATACAACTAACTATATATAGAGGAAAAAATAATATAGGAACAAATAATTGGGCATAAAAAAATTCATCCGCATCACTGTCAGTGGGAAAGGTGCCTAAAGGCTGGCAGCATTGCCACGTTGTATGGCAATGCTAATTCTTTGGCCTAAAAATTGGCCAACCCTCTGGTCACGTGAAGAGTCGACCAACCGCTTGGCGATGTCCCGGAATAATCGGTGAGCACTCGGACCCCATGGCCCTAGTGTTTCAACCCAAACGGTTCAAAAATATAGCTACCAGTAAGGTTGTTATATTTGCGCCGTTTGAGGTTTTCTGCACCTCCAGGCTCCAGAATACTACATCATGAAAAACTTCTTAAAGGGAAAATTATCTTACCATTCAGATCGACTTCAAGAAACTTAGTAGCTACGTCATCGATCCCGTTCATTGTACCATTAGTAGTCACCCCATTCTCTCTCGTGTGGTTGTTATCTGTGACCACGTTGTGGTTGGTCCTATCTTCTGTGGTGTGGTTGTCGAGCGGTGAGGAGTCGTGAGAAGTGTTTCTGGAAGCGGGTGGTTCTGCCCGACCCTCGTTGATCTCGAAGCCGGTGGAAGATTGGTTGCTTGACTCTGATATGGAGCGCCAGGTTATGCTGATGTTGCGGGTGCGGGCTGATTCTCTTGCGGCCTGTGATAAAAAAAATTAAGAATTAGAGACATGTTTTAATGGACAAATATTTTCATAAACGCATTATTTTATCCGGTATCTGAAAAAGTTGAATATAATTTTAAAAAAACATTTAACTTTTCCCATTGCATTTAAATTTCTGTCTGTTCAGGTTCATGGCCCAAATGTAACCCATAGCAGCATGTATTTTATTATTGAAATGAAAACTTCTTTAGGCGCGTTGGGCATTTTTGAGATGGGAAAAAAGAATTGAACTCGCGACACCGTTACCGATACCTCATTTTTGTAAATGCGATTGTGCTCTTTATTTATATTACGTTACGGATTAATGTTCTATGCAAGTATTTTTACTTTAAAGGTCCTTGACTTGAAAACTTCTTTAGGCGCGTTGGGCATTTTTGAGATGGGAAAAAACAATTGAAATCGCGGCACCGTTACCGACATCTCATTTTTGTAAACGCGATTGTGCTCTTTATTTATATCACGTTACGGATCAATGTTCTATGCAAGTATTTTTTTTCACCAAGGCGATCTTGTTCAAGTTTTCACTTCTGTCGGCACTCTCCCGGAGAGCCACAGATTTTTTTTATTTAGGGTATGCGAACTTTTTTAACCGCAATGCGTATGACAGTCCCATTGACAAACGCATTGCGGTTATAAAAGTTCCTAATAAAAAAAATAAAAAAATAATTTCAAGTACCAGGCAAACATAAATCAAAAGGAGTATCCTCACCTCAGCCATCCCAATAACATCAGTATAAGTATCACAGACGAACACAGGCGGTTCTTCAGGCGTGTCCACGTCTGGGGAGGCCACGTTGGGGACCACGTCGGCCACACTATCGGCCACGGTGCCGTTGAGCTGGCTGTTGTCCGACGCGGTCAGGTCGTCTGAGTGATCGATGACCTGGTCGGGTATGAGTTTGTTGGTGAGTTCGCCGCCTAGTTCTCGTTCTAGTGAGGAGGAGCCGCTTGTGAGGTCTCGGGGAAGACGCATGCTGTTCTCGAAGTGGTCGGGGTGGAGGCCGTCGACCTGGGGGAAGAGATGAGTTACGTTTATGTACTCCATCTTATCTACTAAAAGACCATATCTCGTATTTAAGACATTCAAAATCTATTCGAGTTTATCATAGTGACATACACATGACAGAAACTGCTGGTGAGCGTGGCGACACTCGCTATCTGCTACGTCTTTATGTTACCTTAGTACTGCGTCCGTATGGATTGAGTAGCCATGTCTCAAATTTAAACAAAATTTAGTAGTGAATTAGCTAATTTTGTAGGTCCGATCCTGGAATTTGTAGTAAAACCCTTAAAAAGTTTCAGGACGTTTAGGTTTAATTTAGACATCTGAATTGAGAAGCCACCTTAGAACTCGAAAACTAGCTGACGGATATTTTTGAAAATTTGTTAGGATTTAGTAGTAATCTCTACAAAAAAAAAATGGGTTTTTTACGGCAGAATTTGAGATATCTACAATGTTTTGATTTTTCATAAAAATCCATGAATTTCACCACGCTGTTTCTCAAAAAGTAATCAACAAACTACAGCATGTTTTTAGTATAATTTAGTAGTACATGTGTTCTAATTTGTAGTATAACAATAAAATGGAATTACTATATAATTTTGTTAATACAACACATTTTATGTGGCTCCTCAATCCATACGGATACCTGGTACTGACCGTGTCGTGACAGTTGTCGCTGGCGAGCGGCAGTACGGGCAGCTCGTCGACACAACTGTCGGTGAGCGCGGCGCGACACTCGCGACGGTTTTCACACTCGCTGTTCACCACCATTGATAGTTTCCTGCAAATAAACAGAGTAAATACGTATTAGTACACACAAAGACATCGTTTGAAATAAAAAAGATACCAACACTTGCATTACATAAATCCAGTAACCATTAGAGCACTATTAATCTATTTTCATCTTAATAAAATGAAAATAATAACGCATTTTGTTGCTGCATTCCATATCAATTTTTATAAATTAAAATTATAACTATGTACAGTGGGCTGCATTAATTGGGCAACCCAGTTGTATTAAAATTTTAATACGACTGGGGTATCCAATTTTAAAACAACTGGGGTGCCCAATTGATGCAGGCCCACCATACATTAAAAGTGACATGACCCGTGTTCGTAATTTACAACGATAACTAAAACAAATCAGTGTTTTTCAAACTCATATAACAGCGTAGGGAATGGCCCTACAGATTTGGTCCCATAATGAAAAGTGAAGAGAATAACATGTTTTAACGGAATATAACATTTCATTTGTTTGGCCGGCACTTTCACATTTAGCCCAAAAATGTATGGACGGTGAATGTTCTCCTTTACAAGGTAAACAATTGTTCCTTTCGAAATACTTTGCATTATTACTAAAAACGCCTTAAATATGATAACAGTTAACTTACATAACATCAGGTGCCAAATTAGGGTCGCTACACCTCCTCTGCGCCGTTCGCTTCTCTCCCTCACTCAACAGGTTATCACATGATCTCGTCTTTGTCATCAGTCCTGGAATAAATGAACCAATGCAATGAGCAACTAATAGAGAAGGCATTATTTTAAGTTGTCAGCAAGAATGACCTGCGATTGGCAGGAACAGTTTTTTTTTTGGTTGGGCATCTCGTAGTTGACCTCTGAGATCATGACTACTTAACCGGGCTTTCCTGTGGGTGCCTTAAGCTACTACACTTAAAACCTCCAGCCAGGGGTTATTCAACTATGCTAATTAAAACTAGGTGAACGCTCGCTAAGGGTACCTCCTGTGGGGTACGAACCTCGGCTTAGGGCGTCAACCGGAGGGAGGACATCAAGGATGGGACGGGCTGGATCAAAGTTTTCATCATGATTATTAGTCGGGGAATTTAAAGCTACGTGCTCAGCTGCAGCAACTGCTGGCACCTCGTTATCGAGCAAGGGTCGGGGGGGAGTATCATTTACTCTGGGACGCGGTCGCGATCGCAAAGGACCTCGGCGGCGAGGTCGGAAGGCAGGATCCTGTACTTTTGATTCAATTCACTTTACTTTTTTAATTGAGTCTTTTTGTCCTTTACAAGAACAGCGATTTCACAACAAAAGGTTATCAGTATCACTGTTATCAGTAAACGGGATTAATTGATCAATTTTTTTTTTTTTTTAATTTAAATTTTGCATTTATTTCTTATGTGCTTTCGGAAAAGTAACTTTAATGCCTATAATAATTAATCTTTAGTTTCCGCGTAAGTATTTTTATAACATTTACAATTGCAGTTTTTTTTTAAAATAAATCTTTTATTTTTAAAGTTTTTGATGGTTTTCATAAATTGTAAGGCTGTATGAACTTTTAAATAGAATTCACTTACCGTTATGATTTTGTGTGCTATGCAACTGTTGCGCGGGCAGGTCAGGCTTGTGTTCAGAGCGCGGCTCGTCGCGCGGACTCTGCGCGCAGAACATTCCGCTCCAAACGCACATCGTACGCACTGAGTACTCCGGCCAGATCGCCTGCTGATAAATTAGTATTGGAGGTTAGTTTTAAGTACGAGTCGCCTAAACATTTGCAGAATACTGTTTATTTAGTATACTGTAGTAACTTATTTAGAAAACCTTAAATAGATGGTTTTGACTAATAGGGACGCGTAAACCTCGGTGTCGTGGGATGCTAAACTATGGACATATGAAGCGTAAAGTCAATAAAAAAGTCATTTAATTTTAACAAGAGAAATAAAGTTTACGAAGAATTAAAAACCGTCTCTATGTTCTATGTTATAGGGTTTGGTTTCCGCATTTAGTGCGTAAGGTGGACCATTGCGCGTGGGCCATGGCGGCCGTTTGGTGGTTTTTGCAACCAGCCCACCTCCCTCCAGAAGCTAATTAAATCTCCTGGTTTGTTCAGAACATCTGTGTAAGATCTGGGTGACCCGAGGGTTTCTGTTCTAATCTGGTTGACGCCTGTGCATTCAAAGAGCACGTGTACTACGGTTTCCTCAGCCTCCATGCACGCTCTGCACAGAGGACTGTCCGTTATGCCTATTGTGTGGAAGTGTTTGTTTAGCGAGCAGTGTCCCGTGATGGTCCCCGTCACCAGGCCTTCTTTGAAATCGGTTAAAATAGGCCATTACGCAATAATGCGTAAAAAAGTTGCGTCGGTGGTGCGACGAGTACGGGGGAGCCCGAATAGCGTCCTGAGGATGATTGGCGAGAGAACCGATACTGTTCTGCTCAGTAGGTTCACTGAACTCCATGTGTTGCGAGACCGATGAGCCTACTGTGCAGGGGTAGACGATGTGTCTATACTCCATTTGAAATAAGATTAGACATTTAATTAAACCTTTTTTACAGTTCGTTCAACCGATTTTGACTTCTATTGCGTTGGTGGCATGACAAATGGCAGCTGCAGTAAACAGTTGGCATTGTAATCACTTTTTTGCTTTTAATGGCATCCTTATGCCTACGGTATAGAAGTCAAAATCGGTTGAACGGACTGTAAAAAGTTTTGTTTAAATGTCTAATCTTATTTCAAATGGAATATAGTTTCTTCTTTTTACTTTTAGTTACTAACATTAGTCATTAGCGAAATTATTGTTACTAACAACCTCAAATTGCCTTGCCTATGAACTTTTTGTCTGAAATAAATGGTTTTTATTTTATTATCTTCGTCATGTTAAAGCGTCATCATAATCAGCCTATAATGTTCCATTTTGTTGTGTTGTTTGTTGTTGTGTTTGTTGCCTGTAATGTTGTGTTAAAGCGTAAAATTCATCAATATGTAAAACTTTATGTGCCAGTTTAAAAGTATGGGTGCCAACTTTCTCTTAGTTTAGAATCGCAATGTGCGTGACGGAATGCACAATGACACGCGGTTGGAATAGACTGGACGCAGAAGGCTAAGAGATTAGATTCTAATCATAATCCACCTATAATGTTCCCACTGCTGGGACACAAGCCTCCTCTCTTCGAGAGGGAGTGGGCTATAATCTACCACGCGGGCCCAGTGCGGGTTTGTAGATGTCACATATCTTCGAATTTTCGGTTCTAGAACTTTCGGCCGGTTTTCTCACGAAGTTTTCCTTCACCGTTTTGAGAGCAATGGTGATGAAATAATTTACACAAAGTAAATTCCCTGCTCGGGTTGGAATTTACGACCTACAAATCGTAAGTCGCGGCCGTTACCACTGGGTCACCACTGCTTCCCAATGACTTGCTTGATTTTTTATTTTTATTTATTGCTATTTGAGAGGTTTAATTTTTTTCTTTTATATGACATAATTTTTATAATCTATTGCAGTTGTAATCGACTCTTGTTAAATACCTTTAATATTTGCGCGACTGTTACGTCGAATATACATAGAAACATAGTGTGACGTTAAATAAATTCCTATCCTATGTATGTAAGAGATCATACTGTCCACTGTCTAGAATGTATGCTGCATACAAAGAGCACGAAGTGGATATAGACCTCTTTCACTCATCAATACCTGCTCTAAAAAAAGCTGCGCTTGCCATTTAATGGGTTTCTCTAGTCTAAAATCAAATCAAATTATTTTAATTTAATCATATTTTAAAATTAAATGGAACTTAATCATATTTTAAAATTAAATGGAACTTAATTTAATCACTTTAATTTATTGTACGTAATCAATTTAGCTTTTAATAATTTATTTTTACTGTTATCTGAACTATGTATTACTTGTTTTAATATATTTTTTTAATTCATTTAAAAACCGGGTGTTATGGCGACACAACTTGTAACGTTGTCAACTGCTTGTAACGGAACTGTGTCAATGGGTAGCACTCAACCATCATCATATTTTCTATCACCAAACTTACCTGTTCAAGATGATGCGGCGAGTACAGATGGTTCCTATAGGCCGGGGCCCGCAGCAGGTGCCACACGTGCGGCGTGACGTCACTGGTGCGGCTCTCACTGCGCTCGCGGCCCGTGTTGCACAGGAACGTGCCGAACATGCACGAGTGCACGTGCGTGCCCAGCTTTATCTGCGTACATGTTACATGGTCTTATAACGTTCTCACCATCTAGAGATAGGAACAGAGGTTTAGTTTTTGGCGGAATTAGATGATACCCGGTCAATTTGTTTTTTCGTATCAGCTTGTTTTGTTGTTCAAGAGCTTCATTATCTAATGGTTATTCTGAAAAGTGGAAGATGAGGACGACATAGTGTCTCTAGTTGCCATGAGATATAGAATTTTAGGCGGGATGAGGCAGAAGCTTGTCATAAAGTTCTCTCTGGTTTCGGTAACCGACCTGTATCCTAATTGTGTAATACACAATCACAATCTGTTTCGATTTGAAACTGATTGCTAATCCATTGCTTCGTAATATGGAAAAAAAAATCTGCTCAACAACGTAAATAATGCAATGAATTTTGTTGAACTGTCAAAATGATACAAATTAGGCATAATTGTTTACGAAAATAAGATATTTTTTTTAAAAACAGATGACTATAAAGTTGAAGCGAGAAGTTATTAAATGATTATATTATTATTATAGCTGTTGGGGATTATGAGAAAGAGACTGATGTAAATACTTTTATATCTGAAAATTTATTTTATTATAATTTAAAAAAAAAACATGTGCTGTCGGGGGACCCCCCGTAAGGAACTAAGTTCCTTGCACGATACTCGCACGCACACACACACACTCGTATATAATAGAAAGAGAGAGAGAGAGAAAGTCGCATGGAGGGGGCATAACGTTTTTTTCCTTACGTGACGATATCCACCAGTCAACTCCTACCGCAAGCCGCGTTAAGGAACTTCTATCCAAAAACACAATTTTTTAACAAGATTGTCGTATTGAGCTGACCACAGAAAAAACTTGGAAAAGGAGGAGAGGAGAATGATGATGATTTCAATTCCTACTTACCAAGTAAGCCTCATTAAACTCGAAGCTGCAAGGAAACTGCAGCATCATCTGGTGAACGACATCAAGCCATTGGAGGAAAATGGGTGACCTCTCGTTAGGGTCTTCTGGACCGAATTGATGCCCGCATCGATCCGCGAACTTGTGTCCAAAGTCCAGCCATTCACGTTCGATTAGTATACGGAAGCCCTGAGAAAGATAATGTATTAATGTTACTACTGCACGTTTTGTTGCACTAAACTCGACCTCCAGCATTGTTCTGCTGCCCAGGTAGCCTGATAACCTGGTAGGCCGAATATTGATCTATTAACTTGGAGTCAACAACTTCCCATTATTAATTAATCAAATAAGTAACATGTTCGCTATTTGTAAAAGACAATATTAAGGTACATCATCAGCCTATAAATGTTCCCACTGCTGGGACACAGGCCTTCTCTCTGTGAGAGGGAGTGGGCCGTAATTCACGACGCGAGCCCAGTGCGGGTTGGTAGATGTCACATGTCGTCGAATTTTCGGTTCTAGGACATGCCGGTTTCCTCACGATGTTTTCCTTCACCGTTTTGAGAGCAGTGGTGATGAAATAATTTACATAAAGTAAAGCGCCTGTCTGGGTTCGAACCTACGACCTACAACTAGTCGCGGCGGCCGTTACCACTGGGCCACCACTGCTCTATTAAGGTTACAACTTTTATAACATGCTCCCCTGGTTTCGGAATGCGCCGTACCATTCACATCTGAGTGTTTTGAAACTCCCTTAAACGCTCTTCATGGTAGTGTTCAGTCCCATTCCACTCCTGTTAACATTATGCAAGCCTGGTACTTCTATTAAAGACTAACTTACCTCATAAAGTTCTCTATTAATATGGATTCATTAATTTCAGACCTTCGGCAACGATCTGCATCGTGCGGCCATCCGTCTGAGCAGTAAACTAGCTTCAAATATTGCAGCCCTGGTACTTCTTATACAACTCACCTCTAAAGTTCTGTAATATGGATCCAATATGAGTTGTGCTGCAGCCACGATCTGCGGCGTCCTGTCCCAGCCATCGGAGCAGTGCACGAGCACAGGCCGGCCCGCGGCCACGGCGCGTGCTACCACGCACGACGCGCGCACCACGCCCGACACGTACTGCAGCCATAGTGTGCGCTCCAAGTTGCTGTGCCAACTAGAACAACAGGAATAATGAGATGAATATTAACAAATCTTCGCATACTTTTGCTGTAACTAAATTTACATAGCATTATGCCTGTGTTCAACCAAGGGGCAGGCAGAAGGGTATCCCTCACATTTCGGCAGTTATTTTTAAACAGCATGTTGTAGGGGGCGAGCCTATTGCCGTCAACCGGGCACAATTCCAGACTCGAGTCTGTTACTGAGAAATGATTCACGGGAAAATCAAATAAATGATTGCCTCGGGAGACTCATGCAACCACTTGACCAAAGTTATACAACGTGTAACGTTAAATGCGCAAAACCTCAGACACCCTAACTGATTTTTAATTCAATTGACCTATTTCAGAGATAAAAAAAAACATTAAAAAAGGTTTTATGTGCTGTTTTAGTTCGTAAGATTCGTATTTGCATTGAAATAAAAGCTATTATTATCCCGCGTATGAGAACATTTAAATTGGTCGATATTTGTGTTTGTTTACCTATTTTGGCGGGTTTGCGCATGTGATGGCTTGACCTAGTAATAAATAGACACGGCAACGTTTTTTTAAAAGTGACCTGTATTAAAAAGTGGTTCAATTGATTTTGCTCATTATTCTGATCAAACTATTTTCAGGTTTTGCGCATTTAACGTTACACGCCCCTTTTCTAATTTTGTTGAGACAAGTCACGTTTCGTTAGCTAAAATATTTTCATTTAGTTGCAAAATCACGTGCAGTCTTAAATACATTTCTTTTAAAAGACGCCTCGTAAACAAGTCGGACAGCGCAATGATTCCGGAAGAGATATTGCGAGTATTCGCGAGGCGGGGTTCAAAACAATGAGTTCATTCGGGCACAATGCCAACTGACACGAAAAATCCGCTGTAATACTACCTAGGTCCGCGCAACGTAAACATTGCCTATTTAGTGCAGGGAGACTACCTTGTCAGTAGACTGACGAGGCAGTCTCCCTGCACTTAATAAGGTTGGGGCTAGTAGAGTATGTCTCAACTAGGGTTGCAAAATTACGTAATTTTACGGGAAACGCTGGTAAAATACGGGTATTTTACGGTCATTTATATAAATTACGGTAAAATTACACTGGCGACTTATGAAGTTTTAAATTTTAATTTGTGCTGTCCTCTACTCTGCACATAGATGATATTATTATAATCCATGACATGGTGTGATTCATATCTTGAATTCTTAACTTGAGAATTAAGTTTTAGGGATTTTTAGTACGCATGAGTCGCACGAGCCCAGTATTCTGTTTTTTTTTTAAGTTCCAATACTGCTTATATTTCTGGCAAATTTCATTCAAATCCATCCGTTAATAGTGAAGTAGTGACATACACATGATACACACAAACATACTCACTTCCGTATTTATAGTGTTTTAGTGGGTATGAGTTACGTTTAATACGAAAATTACCATTTTACCGTAAAATACCGTAAATTACATAAAATAACATTTTTTACCGTATTATACCAGGTTAATTTTATCGTTTTACATCCCTAGTCCCAACCCTGACTGCTGAGCTCGAGTCTCTGATTTCGATCAAGTATAAAATGGGTGTTTTCCATCAATAATTTTTCGCCCGGTTATAGACCCCTATTACATGAGATTTGAACATAACTGGAGAAATAAGGCTGTCCTTATACATGTTTACCTCTTCAAACAATACAGGCGTGACGTTTTTAATGCAGGAAGTAATTAAATTACTATTAAACCGCCAGAGGAAATGAACTGTAAAGTTAAACTAAACTATTAACTCGATAACCGTCCTAGTTGTGCTCGTAAGTGCATTACGGCTCACCTTAAATGCGCCACCCACATCCATTGATATCCTGCTATCGATTATACCAAGCACTCATCTAGTTACCTATACACTGTGCTATCAGGATAACGGCCTTGACCTCAACCGCGCTAACTTCATTCATTACCTATTGCTTGACGTTCGTTTGACAGGTAATACGTCACAACATGGCGAGTGATATAAGCCGACGTTCGCACCGATGTAATAAAATCACGCACTGGCTTTTCAACTCTCGGTGTTAAGCCGAGCGTTGAGAATCCAACGCGCTGGGACGGACTCCTAGCGCGTTGAAAAATCAAACTGTTGGATTTTCAATTCTCGGCGCTAAGCAGAGCGTTGAAAATCAAATGCACCAAAAAAAAAAAATCGCCGCGATCTTGCTACGTCCGTGCGAACGTGGGCTAAGTCCTGTCGATAATGATTTATCCTTAAAACATAATTATCTTAAATTCAACGTCATCCGTTACCTTTGGTTTTCTAAGAAAACGGTTAACGGTTACACAATAACGGTTGTCTAAATACAGATTTTTTTTACACTTTTATGTCAAATACAGGTGAAAATGGCAGATTTTTATGGCGGCCGTTATAATAATGATGGAACCGCTTTCCTAGGAAACTAGAAACTTTAGTGTGCTTAAGAAGAACTAATCCGATTTACATGATTATTGTTTTAATTCACAGGGATATTCTCCGGCCTGGTTTTAGTACGTAATAAGCGTACACAAGGGGCACATGGAATAAAAAATATATCTATTTATATTTTGACAGAGACTGCTGTACCGCGTCTGCATGTATGTACGCGGCGAGACGGGAGGCAATGCAGGCCGCTCATTCGTCAACGCTCACGGTGTCCCGTCGCTCATTTGTCAACGTTCACGGTGCCAAACTTTATAAGAGTGTTTTGGTCATCCAGCATAATTATGTGTAAGTGGTGGTGACGTATTTGTAATGAGGTTGACAAAGTGGGCGTAGTACCTATACCTATAAATAAATATTGTTATCGGAGCTGATCAACCCGTGACATTAACTTATTGATTGACGCAGTGGGAGGAGCTAATGCCTAATTTTTTGTCACCAAGCAGAAGTAGCGTTGTTGTATTACAGTTTAATAGTAGATAGTCTATAGATAAAACTAAAATTTCAATTCAGTCACAGCGGCTTTGAATAAGAGGATTGTGGGTGACAAATGTTGGTTTAAAAAAAAGAAAACAATAGTTGTTGCAGGAATTGATTGGCTTAGGTACTGCGTTACGGTGTCTAGATTTGACTTTAAACTTTTAAAGTGAAACTTTTATTACATCGTATCAAACTTTTTCGTCTGTGTGTTGCATGTCGCGTGACGGTCAGCCGCGGAGTAGGGATAAAGTGAAAGGCGTTCGTCAGAGCAGCCAAGGCCAATATGGCGGCGCCTATAGAAGTTTCACTTTTACCGTGGTTTCATAAAACCACACAATCCTTTTTTATGTCTGACTTAAGTCTTCGCTTCGGCAAAATTACATCTTATTGCTATAGTCCGTACGCGACTGTTAGTCACCGCCAGGGATATGTGAGCGGTGAGACGGGGGAGGGCGTCATTGACAAAATTGGCAGACTGAGTTAGCTTGGCCTTTGTCTACCTCCCCCGTCTCACCGCTCACATACTTCAGGCGGTGACTAGCAATCGCGCGCGGCCTATAGTACACATTTTGAGGCAGCGGTTCTCATATGATCGGTCGTTTTCGGCCTATTTACCAACCTATCACCATTTGATTGAACTTCCCCTCTATTCTACTAACTCAATCCTCAAAGGGTGGAAGCACAGATAATATAATACTACGTACAGATACCCAATCCCATACAAGGAAATGACACCTCCCTAAAACTGGCTATTGAACTGGCTATTTTTTTTCCTCCATTTTTATTAACAGATGGTAGCATAAGCGACTTTTACAACGCCATCTAGGAGTCGACTTAGATATTTTAGATTCTCTACATCGCACGGTGCGTTCAAGGACAAGTGTAATAACAAAACAACAAAAAAATATCTCGAGTTGGCGGAATAGTTTCTAAAGACTAAAATGACAGAACTTAACTATATTTTGAAGATGGAACTGAGATATTACTTTAGTGAAAATGACAATTTTGCTATTCTGAATTTGACGTTTTTCGACTAAAAACATGTGGAATAAAATTGGTTGTCATGAACTTTAAATTCACACCAACACCTTGACTTCAGATACAAAAACAGTACTGAATCTTTTTTTTGAAGTGAAAACTTCTTTAGCATCGTTGTGATTTGAAACTCGGATGAAACGAAAAAGAGACAGACTCATTAATTCATAAGATTTAACGTGGGAGAAAATGAGATAGGAAGCATTATAGTGTGTCTGAGGGTGTGTGTGGGGGTGTGTCTGAGGGTGTGTGTGGGGGTGTGTCTGAGGGTGTGTGTGGGGGTGTGTCTGAGGGTGTGTGGGGGTGTGTCTGAGGGTGTGTGTGGGGGTGTGTCTGAGGGTGTCTGAGGGTGTGTCTGTGTGTGTGTGTGGGGGTGTGTCTGTGTGTTTGAGGGGTTTCTGTGTGTGTGGGGGTATATCTGAGGGTGTGTGGGGTTGTGTTTGAGGGTGTGTGTGGGGGTGTGTCTGAGGGTGTGTGAGGGGGTGTGTCTGAGGGTGTGTCTGTGTGTGTATGTGGGGGTGTGTCTGTGTGTTTGAGGGGGTTTCTGTGTGTGTGTGGGGGTATATCTGAGGATGTGAGGGGTTGTGTTTGAGGGTGTGTGTGGGGGTGTGTCTGAGGGTGTGGGGGGTGTGTCTGTGTGTGTATGTGGGGGTGTCTGTGTGTGTATGTGGGGGTGTCTGTGTGTTTGTGTGGATGCCTGTGTGTTTTTTCATAAGATTTAACGTGGGAGAAAATGAGATAGGAAGCATTATAGTGTGTGTGGGGGTGTGTCTGAGGGTGTGTGTGGGGGTGTGTCTGAGGGTGTGTGTGGGGGTGTCTGAGGGTGTGTGTGGGGGTGTGTCTGAGGGGGTGTGTGGGGTTGTGTCTGAGGTGGTGTGGGGGTGTGTCTGAGGGTGTGTGTGTGGGTGTGTATGTGGGGGTGTGTCTGTGTGTTTGTGGGGGTGTCTGTGTGTGAGGGGGTATGTATGAGGGTGTGTCTGAGGGTGTGTGGGGGTGTGTCTGAGGTTGTGTGTGAGGGTGTGTCTGAGGGTGTGTGTGGGGGTGTGTCTGAGGGTGTGTGGGGGTGTGTCTGAGGGTGCGTGAGGGTGTGTCTGTGTGTTTGTGGGGGTGTCTGTGTGTGTGGGGGTGTGTCTGAGGGTGTGTGTGGGTGTCTGAGGGTGCGTGTGGGGGTGTGTCTGAGGGTGTGTGTGGGGGTGTGTCTGTGTGTGTTCTTATGTTCGTGGTTCTCTTTATGCTCTGCTTCGTACCCCCTCCACTCGTGTTTACCAAGGCATAGTGGGAGTTTGCTTGGGCCTCAGCGTTGTACACACAGCTACACATCAAGCTATACATTTTCAGTTCATGCTGATCTCGCATTGTATAGGATTTCCGTACAATGCGAGGTCCGCTAATACTGGAAATGTATAGCTTGATGTGTAGCCGTGTGTACGTGTGTTAATACGTGTTCGTGCGCGTACAAAAACATTTTTTTTAATTTTTGAAGGTTTCACTTCTACCACGTGTGAATTGCACACATGTTTTTTTTTCTTTTGCTTATATCTCGAAAACGGTGTGTCCAATCGCAAAAATAATGAAAATTTCGACCCCCCTTTATAAAACCCCTAACGCTCTACATGTAGGTATATATTTTTTTTCTACGCAAAGTGAAAAATTTCGTATAAAACACATCAAGGTTGCCCCCCTGTGCGCCTCCGGCTCTCAAAAGATTCACGTGGTTAGGTATCACGTGTGGAATCGCGATTGTCAAATTGGATTTAGATATGTCAAAATTATTTTAAAAAGAGAATTTATTTTGCAGAATAGCTTTGAGATTCTCATAGTAAAAAGTAAGGAATTTTAGTGATAATTTAGTTAGTTTAGTTCGGTGTACAAGAGTATCGGCACCATTAGCTACCTATCTACTTTTAAAACGTTTCGTGCAATCCTTTTTAGGGTTCCGTACCTAAAGGGTAAATCGGGACTCTATTACTAAGACTCCGCTGTCCGTCTGTCTGTCACCAGGCTGTGTCTCTATTAAGACAGTTGTTTTCACAGATGATGTATTTCTGTTGCCGCTATAAACTCAAACTCAAAGCATTTATTTCAAATAAACCAATTACAGGTACTTTTGAATTGTCAAGGGGTCGGTCAGTCAGAAAGATGAAGCTAGTTGCCCATTCCTAATTGTAGTAGCTACCTATGGAGAAGAACGGGCAAGAGACTCCATGGTCAATCTTTTAAATAAACATATTGTTACAAAATATTGGTTACATCATTCCTGTTGAAATTATACATGTGAGAACAATGTGGAAAGACGTGCACGTTAAAAGCGTCCGTAATAAAAATATAAAACAAAAACAATTCAAAAATTAAAATAAACCGTGGCAGCTAAGAGATGACCAGTCCCTACTGACAGCGCCCGTTCACGAACATGACGCATGGATCAGCACCATTTAGCTCAACCATTTTGAAGGGAACTTAAGACGCAGATATATTACAATGACCTTCAATGGTTAGCTTGCGTGTTCTGTACTGAGCTCACGCAACGCGTCGTACGACCAGCCAGTAATAGGACTCGCCCATCAAGGAGCGCTGTCCCAAATTAGACGCATTATTAATTTATTACCCGTAAATCAAAAGGTATTTTAATAAAACACGTATACTAAACGATCAATAATTTAATTATCTTTAAAATGGTGAAGTGTTCAGAAAAATACGCTTGATAGATTTTGCGTCATTCTCGGTTTTTTATACGCGTTAGACATAACTTTACAAATTAATTTCACTATGTAATATAAACATAATCAAAAATATGCCTATATTAAAATATTAAGAAAATGCTCTAATTCAACATATATTTTTTCTAAATTACTAACACTACTCGTTTAGACGTCATCTTCAGTATAAAATCATTAAAAGTCAGTTATCGTCCCCTTAATGATGCAACACACACGCCACCATCAGCGAGACATTTGAGTGAGCATGACATACTCTCAGCCGCCAGGGCATATTCAAGTCGATGAAAGACGTACTCAGTATTTGGTAGCGTTATGGAATGTACATATTCACAGTGCACACGTGATATGCAATTACATACAATAAAAAGAGATTGAATTTAAATAAAGCAAAAATAGTTTTTACAATCTTTTCAACAAATACTAAAAAACAGAATAAAATAAATATCTAAGGGGGCTCCCCTACAACAAACTTGATTTTTTTGCCGTTTTTATAGATAATGGTGCGGAACCCTTCGTGCGCGAGTCCGACTCGCACTTGGCCGGTTTTTCAGTAAAATGATAAAAATATAAGTAGGTAGGTACTTGCCAAAAACATGTATAGATTTCTTTCAAATATTATATTTCTACGTAAAGTAGGTAATAGATTATTAAAAAAAACAGTGGCGCTCCGGGAGTGCCGACAGAAGCGAAAACTTGAACAAGATCTTGGTGGAAGAAAAATACTTGTATTGAACATTGGTCCGTAACTTTATCTAAATAAAGATCGCAATCGCGTTTACAAAAAAAAATACTTCCAAAACCTTTGTACAAATACTTGCATAGAACATTGATCCGTAACTTGATATTAATAAAGAGCACAATCGCGGTTACTAAAATGAGATGTCAGTAACGGTGTCGCGAGTTCAATTGTTTTTCCCATCTCAAAAATGCCCAACGAGCCTAAAGATGTTTTCACTTCAAAAATTGTTTGATTTACTACTAAACGTAAAATAATAGCGACAGATGTGATGACAAATTGAATAATACGCCATCTATTTATTGCAAAGAGCTCTGAACAAAATGTTTCATTTATCATTTTTGTTGAAAATAGATGATTTATGAGTTTATATAGATAAATCAGCATTAAACAAGAAGTTTTGATTTTTACTAATCATACTTACGCCAAAATCAGCCGTTTATCGCTTTTTAGTGATTGTTAATTTCATATTTGTTACCTATGCTGCCATCTATGATTTTTTTTTCAGAACTAATTATAATTTGTTCGAGTTGAGACCCCATGGTGGAAGGGACTTCGACGCGAAAACTGTTATCATGGATTCAGAACATGATTCTGAACCCCATACAAAAAAAAATCTGCTATTCCATACATTTTGACCGCGTAGGTATTGCATTTTTCTATGAAACAGCAGATGATTTTGTTTATAACCGACGTTAAATTTCAATGCAGGGGGCGTTCAGAATCATGTACTGAATCCAGGGTAACAGTTTTCACGCCGATGTCACTGCCAACCTGTATATTAATTGTATTCCACAATGTGAACTTGTGGTAGGTTTTACTTAGACATAACCATTGTCAAGCACAGAAAAGTAGGAGAGAAGAAGAGGGCTTTTTTTACTAATTAGTTGTTGTTGTTTTTATTATTTGTTGTAGTTGTACTTACTTGGTCTGGTCGCTGGGCTCGGCCGCCAGCGCCCTCATCTGCTGGAAGCTCCTGCGCACGTGGTGTATGTTGGGCAGGCACATGAACTGTATGTCGGCGGCGGGGTAGTACTGTTGGCACTCGCAGCCGCCGCCGCGCGCGCGGTTTGTCACCGCAGACGCGTATGAACGCGCGTCTACGATTAGCAGCTTTAGTTGCTGTAACAAAAGGATAACACTTTTTAATATCTCTGAGGTCATGACTACTTAAGCAGGCTATCCTGTAGCTGCCTTAAGCTACTATACTACACTTAAAGTCTTCAGCCAGGGACGTAAACTAAACTCATATACTAGGCGAGCGCTCGCTAAGGGCACCCCCTGTGGGGTACGAAATGAGTACGAACCTCGGCTTAGGGCGTTGCAGGGGGGAGGACAGCAAGATGGTCTCATCTTGCTGGATCAAACGTGGGTAATTATTATAAATCTGGGAATTTAAAGCTACAGGCTCAGATTCGACGCAGGCTGGCGCATCGTTGTGTAGCAAGAGTCGGGGGGAGTATTATAAACTCGGGGTCGCGGTCACGGAGGACCTCATCGGCGACACTGTACTGGTGGCCCTGCTGCTCTCCTGGAGGAGTGTTATGGGGATATCTGGATCGGAGAGAATATGCCTCGGACGGCGGATTTGACTAATTCTATTTGGGATATAACTGGCGGCCACGACAACCAGAGGGTTACGATGTTTGGCGGCGGAATCAAAGAAACGCTTGGACGTGCATTTGCAAACAATTTGCTACGTGCATTCAGAACGGAATTGAGTACCGAGAGCGAAAGCGGCTCGCGAACGAGCCTGCTTTATGTGCTCTGTGAAACTGAGATGTTGGTCGAGAACAACACCTAGATATTTGGCTCGATTCTCTCAAGGGATCTGCTTGCCGAACCTGGTGAATGGTCAGGGGAGGGGGTCTGTGTCTTTTACGCAGTCTCGAAAAGAAAACTGCTTGACTTTTGTCGGGACTTACTTCAATTCTACACTTTCTAAACCAGGCGCCGAGTTTATCAACCGTGAAAGTGCGTGCTATGCTGTCAAATCTTTTTCCTTTATAGTAGATGGTCGTATCATCTTCGAACAGAGCCAACTGCGCCTTTATAGTCTTGGCGATATCGCTGGTGAATGGCGTAAAAATGAGGGGAGCGAACACGGAGCCCTGAGGGACTCTTGTGCGAATAGGACGGGGGGAAGAAAGCGCGCCTTCGAGGCGTTAACGGAAGGTGCGGTTCGACAAATAGTCCTGTATGATGAGCACGCGACGATCTGGCACACCGACTTTGTAGAGCTTATATAATTAGCCGTTGTGCCAGATTTTGTCGAACGCTTTCGCTAAATCGAAGAATACTGCACCCATCATAAAACCGCGCTGGAAGCCAACGCTTATGTGTTCTATGATACGGTGGGCCCGATGCACGCTGGAGTGCTGAGTTTGAAAGCCGAACTGTTCGTTGGGAATAATTAAGGCCCTTGGTTTCGGCGAAATCTCTGAGACGCTTACTCGTATAAATAAGCCTCTCATAGACTTTTCCGAGGACTTTGAGCAGACTAATGGGGCGGTAATTCGAAAGCTCGGTCTTGGGCTAGCCGAGTTTAGGAATACCGATGACGGTGGCCTCTTTCCATGCTTTTGGAAAGATGTTGTTGCTTAAGGCACCATTGAAAATGGTAGTCAATTGCACTATCAGGTGGGCAGTACTGACTATAGGCTAAATTCGCTCCTATTATACATCTAAATTACGATCTCACAGAAGCGCATTACACAAACACCAACAATAGCGTCTTCGTATTGGTCGTAAAATAAGGGTGGCGATCCGGCCGGAGAACTGTAGGTGGGTTTCTCCCGAGCGCTATGCGGCCGGGGGTGTGGGAATTGCAGGCGGGTTTTTCCTTAGTGCTATTTCTACAGTTCTGTACCACCATCTGCTGTTCCTAGCATTACAATTTTACTATTAATATTTATATAAATCTACGATTATTCATAATTACTTATTACATAACTACGATTCTATACTCGCGAACACTTTATGAAGAATAAATTCTCATTTATACATATATCATAAATTTACATAGAAGTTTAATGGACGGTCTTTTGCTAAAAGTAATTTCTATTCGTTGGAAATAATCAGTTAAAGAGGGTTTATCCTAAACATTGGCAACGTCGTAAATAGCTGTCAAATATTTACCTGTTTTGATTAATTTAGCAATATTACTGTGTGGAATTAAGAAATGTGGCTAACTAGGGAACTAAAATATTGATTATGAAATGCAATAGTTAATATCGTAATACCGAATATTTAAAAAGCCACATTTCTTATTTCCATACAGTAATATTGCCAAATTAATCAAAACAGCGAAATATTTGACATCTATTTGAGACGTTGCCCACTTTCAGAATAAACGCTCTTAAAGCGTAGTTTGGAGTGAACTGGTAAAAGTCATAATTATTATACTGGGGTTAAACAAAAGTTATATTACTTAAAAACAAATACACGCTTGTCAAATGAAGCAAATATGGTTTTTCCTTCTACAGTTCATTCACATTGTAGTTGGCATTGCGAGGATCATAAATAAATTCATTGTGATGATGATAAAGTTATATTTGAGGCATTACTCGACTATGACTAAACCATTTCAATTTAAACCTTATTTCACTGATATAAGGTCCAAAGGTGATTGATACGGCTTATGTTAATTGAATCTTAGGTTTACCTAGCGCCATTATAAACTTGTTCAGTAAAGTTTCCTGAATCGTAACTTATGTATTACGGACAGATACTGAGTGGGCAATACGACTAAGTAATAAGCAATAGGCTATAAATATCACAAGTACTTCCTGACATCACAGTTCTATTTAAAGTATTGTCGGAATTGCATATTGTATTATGAAGCGATTAATATCGATGGTACCTGGGGGCCTACCACCAGCTCATAAAGCAGTATTATTTTGATATTACTTCAGTGGGAGAAAGAGATGAAGCTATACGACCTGTAGAGCTTCATCTCTTTCCCACACTGAAGTAATATTAAAATAATACTGCTTTTGAGCTGGTGGTAGGCCCCCAGGGGAGCATTATCGATAAGAAGTTAGATTAGGTTGTAAACTAACTAATGAAGCTGAGCATTATTTTTGAACAATATATTTGAGCCATTGAATTTTAAATGGCGCCTCGTTTATTTTAATCCTTTATCTATTTGATTTTGATGAAACAAAGTGCAAAACAAGACTTTAATGCCCGTTTTCACTATCACTAAGTGACACTTAAATGAATCCCTAAATAAAAGTGCGTAAAGTAAAAACGTGATCGAGTTCGCGACAAATCAATCGTCATCCTGAGGATGTCTCGTTGAGAGGTGAAACACCTGTCAATTTCTTTCAGGGTTTTTTATGGCTCTTTAGAAATAGCTAAGCGGAACAGGTTACTAAATTTATCCACGTCTATTTTATTTTATAATGGATTGGTCACGCCTGAATCAATTAACTAAAAGTGCACTGTTGGATTTTCAATGCTAGGCTCAGCGCTGAGAGTTGAAAATCCAACAGTGTACTTTTATTTGGGGATTCATTTAAGTGTCACTTAATTGTCGGTGAAAACGGGCATAAATCTCTTATTTACAACCTTGTCTTAAGCTTTATCTAAAGCAAGAATAGCTATGGCAAACATTAAAATAGCGAAATATTGCCATTAGGGATTTTATCTCAGATATAGCTTGTGGGGTTTTAGCAATTCATCATTCATCACAAATGGCAACCTTGTTGGCGGGGACAGACTGGATGCAGAAGGAACCGAACCATGTGTGTTGTGGCGTAACTTGGAAGTGGTAACAAAAAAAAACCGGCCAAGTGCGTGTCGGACCACGCACAATGAAGGGTTCCGTAGTTGGGATGAATTTATCCCAAAAACAAACTTAACTTTGTAGTTGATAAACATGTTCTCCCATACGGAATTTATGGGAAAACATGTTTTTGCAACTGCAAAGTTAAGTTGGTCGATTATTACTCGATAACTAGTAAAGCCTACTTAGCTGTGATAGTTTTCCTTTTAATTTCGTTATATAAACTACTGCTGTGATTTTTTTCACACATCCAAAACCAACCATTTAGCTGGCAGGGGGGGGGACACTTAACTCTAACAAAAATTAGCACTTTAAAGCTTAATATTTTGCAAACGGATCCCTGAATCCAAAAATGGTTTTCACAAACTCATAATGTTTTAGTAAGACCTTTCCAATGATACCCCCACTATGGGATAAAAAAATAAAACATCACCACTTTACGTGTATGGGAGGTACCCTAAAAAAAATGTTTTTCATAAGTTTGTTTTACCACTTTGTCGGCGTAATTAATATGTATACCTATGTCAAATTACAGCTTTCTAGTACTAAGGGTCTCGGAGCTAGACTGCGGACAGACAGACAGACAGACACACAGACAGACAGACGGACATGCCGAAACTATAAGGGTTCCTTATTTACTACGGAACCCTAAAAAGTGGTGGCACTCCGGGAGTGCCAACAGAAGTGAAAACTTGAATAAGATCGCCTTGGTGGAAGACAAATACTTGTATAGAACATTAGTCCGTAACCATATCTAAATAAAGAGCACAATCGCGTTTACAAAAATGAGGCGTTGTCATGGTGTCACGAAATCAATGGTTTAGTCCCATCTCAAAAATGCCCAACGCGCCTAAAGAAGTTTTCACTTTAAAATTACATTGCATCAGATTGACAACTCTAGCCTTTTGTGCCATACTTCTCAAAATAACATGTGATCAGGTCAATTATGATTCAATTACCTTATTATTATTAGGCGGCTGCATGCCGCGGTCCTGGTTGCAGGCGCTGACGAAGGCCGCCAGCAGGCGCTCGTCCTCGCTGGAGCGCCAGCCCAGCCAGCCCACCTCGGGCTGCGACGAGCGCGCGATCACGGCGCCCGACGCGCGGTGGCGCCACACCACGGCCGGCACGCGGCGCATGGCGCGGAACCTGGGGACGACAACAATTTTATTACACGAAAGATACTTTGATATCTTGGCTATTGAATTTTTCCCAAAATTGCATATGCAAGCATAATTTAAGGCGACGATAACCGACTTTTAATGATTTTATACTGAAGATCACGTCTAAACGAGTAGTGTTAATTATTTGGAAAAATATTATGTTAAATTACAGCATTTTCTTAATAATATATAAATATTTCAGATTATGTTTATATTACACTAGCGGACGTCACGCGGTTTCACCCGCGTAGTTCCCGTTCCCGTGAGAGTACGGGGATAAAATATAGCCTATGTTACTCGCTGATAATGTTAAAGCTATCCATTGCTGAAATAATTTTTCAAATCGGGCCAGTAGTTTTTGAGTTTATTCATTACAAAAACAAAAACACACAAAAATAAAAAAAAATCCTCTTTATAATATTAGTGTAGATAGTGAAATTAATTAGTGAAGTTACGTCTAACGCGAATAAAAAAACTGAGAATCACGCAAAATTTATCAAGCGTATGTTTCTGAAAAATTAATATAGTATACGATGTTTTTATTAAAATACTATAATAAATTAATAATGCGTCTAATTTTGGACAGTGTTCCTTGATGGGCGAGTTCTATTACGAGGTGGACGTACGACGCGTTGCGTGGGCTCAGTACAGAACACGAAAGGTCACTGGCATATATCTGCGTCTTAAGAAGTTGAATGTCAAGATCGCCTTATGACAATTTTGGGACGTATATTTATCCAAGCAAAGCATTGGTTTCTTTTTTTACCAATTCGCCAAGATGGCAGCCATTGAATAGGAGTGTATCATTGGGTCAATGGTCACGATGTTACTAGTTAGGATCTGAGACTGACGACGAGTGACTGACGAGGATTTAAAAAGTAACAACCAAAACGGTTTAACCGCCCTCCATGCCACCGTAAATACGACTGCAGTTAGTAGAGTATACTGGTGTCCGCAACTCCACGTCCAATCACGTATTTTGCAATCCATCAGTTTAGAAAGATCCAGTAGACTTAAATACTCTATTATCGTGGGGTACTTACCTCGCAACCGAGTCGAGGTCTTCATCACAGATAGACGCGGGCACTACGATGAGGGGTGGGTACGAGGGGCACAACTTGTACTCCGCGTTAGCTGCCGTGACTCGCCACGCGCCCTTCGAAGTGAAGCCTAATCGCTCCACCTGAGGGTAAGCAACAGGTTAATATGACTGTAAAGGGAAGAAATAAAACGGTACGAAGGGGGAAACATAATAAAAAAAGAAAGAAAAAAAAAAAGAAAGAAAGATAAAAAGAAACGAATACAAAACGGTACGCCTTCTCCCATGGCTCATTAAGTATGTGTGCAAACGAGAGATATTATTCTTTATTTGAGCATGCTGAGACTTTCTCAAAATGTCCTTCCGCCCCCAATTTTTCTTCATTGACTTTGATGGAAGGTCGATAAATCAGCGTTGACTGCTGGAGGGCTGTTAGTAAAATCTGCCCTAAATAATAACACAAAACTGGTGCCGCTTACCGAGCATAAACTAGCGGTAGTATTTTTGTTTTCGGTAGACTATCAGTTTGCTTAATTAAAATCATAAGCATAGCCACCCTTTTGGCTTTGCTGTAGTCGGGTAAAAAGTGAGAGTTTTTCGCGTAAAAGTACCAGGTTATCACAAAGAGAAACGAGATTACATGGAATGAATGGACTAAGTAAAAAGATAACTTAGATAGAGAGAAAGTTTTACGCATAAAAGTACCAGGTTTACAGAAGACACGAAGAGTTACTTACTTCAGGACCAAACCAATGCCTCTGTGGAGACTGTGACGCCCTCATCAGTGCTCTGTGCACTGACGTGGGCGGCTGTTCCTTGGCCCACGCCGCGTACGCCGCAGCGAAGGTCTCTTGAACGGATCCGATAGGGGCGAGCGCAGTGTTCAACCGCCTCCACCATTCTATACATTGATCCCCCGTGTTGAATGAGCATCTACAACAAAAGGAATAATGTTTTGTATGGATAGACCGACTTGAAAAAAGGAGGAGGTTCTCAGTTCGTCGGGATATATTTATATATTTTTTATGTATTCTTTTTTTTGTTTGAAAGGGTATACTTTCAAGTTGGTCTCATTGTCATTTGGTCACGATCTGATGATGGGATCTTGGAGAAATCGAGGGAACTCTTCAAATATTAAATGTACATCTTGTACATCTATAGCGATTTGGGTATTTTTGATGAGCAGTTGACATTAGGCTATTGTAACTTAGATAAATTACAAACCAATCCAATAAAAAGTGAAAAAAAAAAACTACAATTTCGGAAGTCGGTGTCAAAAAACTAAAATACTGATCCAAAGACATCGACTTTAGAAATGAAAGTTATTTTTCACTTTGTAGTTTGGAAGTCGGTTGTATTTTTTGTAAAAATGATTTTTTACGATTTTCGTGTTTCATGATTTCGAACAATAAAAAAGTGAAGTCAAACCATTAACACAAAATAACATCACGCCTTGTTTCCTCGAAGGATTGGACAGAGGTGAACCTGTAGCAGGTACATCCACATTTCGCCAGTTATGTTGATGTCCCATGTAATAGGGGGCGAGCCTACTGGGCCTTTTTGGCGCAGCCATGAGGCACATTCCCCCGCTAATTTTTTAAATCGTTCTTTACACTTTTTATTTGATTTTCATTTTATTTATTTTTTATTTTTATCTGCTGTTAATTATATTGTGTGCTTATTTTTGCTCTGTGCTAAATAAATGTATTTTCTTTCTTTCTTCTTTCTTTCTATTGCCATCAACCGGGCACAAATCCAGACTACTCGGGGTAGCTACTGAGAAATTCCAGATAGAAAAACCCAATAAGACTGCTGGATCCGGGAATCGAACCCAGGACCTCATGTTCAGCAGTAGCTCTTGCAAACACTAGACTAATGAAGCTGTAGCGGTTACACCGCCACATACAAACTACGCATCATAGACATGACGTCACACAAATCCTGCATCGCGCAATTAGAGTTTACCGAGCGATCGACATAGATACAAGATTTCAACTTCAAACCGATGGGCAGTTGCCCGCCAGACACAACACCCGTCTGGTCGGAGGATCCTCCCTTTTCTATGGTGGATGAGTGAACTTTACACCCTGATCCTCATACCCCTAAAAAGCATTAAGAATGCGGCGACGCATTAATTGTCCATACAAACGTAGTACATCAATAATTTGCAATTTGAGCATATTTCCACCATATTATGTTGATATTCGGATTGAGACAGTATTTATCTAGGCTCCTACGTCTTTTTATTTCCAAAAACTTACCTTTACATGAAGTGTAAGCGAATTGCATTTCGCACATTTTTACAGCGTAAATGACATGTTTTCATATTGTTTTTTCTGTATTATAAATAACAATATTTGTAATATTGTTTCCGCAGAAGCATAGTTTATGTTATCAAGTTACAAATTATCGAAAGAAAAATGGAAATACATTAAGTTTCCATTCATAATTTTTTGTATTACGGAACACATCCAAATTTATCATAAATTTTCGAAACCTAGTAGTACTATCGCGTCAAGCAATAATTGTCAATGTGTGCGTGGTAATATTGCTCACTGTAGGTATATATCGCTCCGACAGGCACTCACACTAGCGCAACGTGCTTGAACTTGGATTTTGCAAACATCTCGATTTATAATTGCGAGCCGTGTCGCCGGCCTCTTAAGTTAATTAATAATTTGCCCACACGATCCCAACGCGTGGAGAGCTTATGAGATACACACGAGGTAGCTGCAATTGACGCCGAGCTGATTCGGGTATCCCCAAAAACATGACCGTAACCGTATCAGCTATTTATAAAAATGTACTAGTTCACGAGTAGGTAGCAACCAAGATAATAAACATTCGTTTCAACAACTTTATCCTTGTTATTGAAGGAAAATTTACATGTTCGCTTTCTTTGGTCGCTAGGTGATAATCAGTCATTACCCTCATTTTGGTATTACGGTAATCGAAAATTAAATCAACATTACATTCGGCATTCAATAATATCCGTTCACTAAGTAAATAGTTATGGACTTTTGTACTTGTTAAACATAGACAAATGACTTCATAGCAGAGACAAAATAAAGTGTGAATTTTAAAATTTAAATATTGAACACTTAGCACGTTTTCTTGTTCAAACAAGATAATTTTTACAGGTTTTCAACGTGGCATATTTACCTATTTGAATATCTCATTACTTTGTATGTAAACAACCACTAGATAAGTACAATAATTATAAAATACTTTACGAATTATCTAATCAGCACTTGAACAAGCGAGTTGTATGCCATTAAATTAAAATTGTGCCTATAGGTAGAACAGAAGTTAGCCGATTATGTTTGATTGATTTGATTTATAACTTTCTCTTGAACTGGGAATTGAATCCAAGATATGGAGGAATCCTCAAAGTTAGGTAGGAAAAAAAATGGGTCTGGCTGTGTAGCAGGCCACCATAAACACGCAAGGATACTAACTTGAGTTGTCTTCCATTTTTGCAGAACACGATCAAGTGCAGCAGGTCCCGGATCTCCAGTGCGTCGATGAGACGGAGCGGGATGGACGCGCCCGGTCCGTTTCTTCGACGAGGCTGGACGTGCAGACGGTAGTTGGACATTGCGATAGTTCCACCGTCCGCTGTTCGACCCACCCACTGCCAAAATAATTATAAGATTGAAGCTACATACTTGTTATAATGCCAAATATTTTGGAAGACGAAAAGTTAGTTAAAGGTCTAACGTTTCCCAACATACACAACCTAGAACCTATGTATAATTGAAGTAATAAGCCCTTAGTTTTTAGTAATTTATAGTTCATATCACGTTCTCAGCACGAGAGATTTTGATAACATTTAATCCTGTCATGCCCCACTTAACTTAAGCACATGCATAGAACTATTTTCGCAAAGTTGCAGTTTCTACCGTCATAAGTGCACGCTTTGGGCTGATAACGCGCAGTCAACGACCTACCAGGAATGCAGAACTAGAACGGAGCAAAACACTATCGGAACTTCATTGCGGTTCGTTCAACCCGATGCATGCGACCTGCTGACCTTTTAGGCCATCAGTCGTATTAGTTACTTAATATGTGCGTGTTTTATCTGATTGTTACTATTTTACTAATTAATTATTGATGCGGACTTTAGACTAGGAAATACGGTTGTTTACAGACGTGTTCGTAGCACATTTGTCATGGAATCATTAAGACGTCTTGTCAATTGAAGAGGTTGCGGCAACCGTGTAATTATGTTGGGAAACAACACCGTACACAGCATATATGGTATGAAGGTAACAAAACGTACTATTAAACTGCGATTACTACAATTTTTATTTCAAATTACCTAATTCGTAGTTTCCCGTAAACAAACTGTTATTACCAAAAAAGTGCCTACAAATTGTTGAAATTGTGTGATGATTGAGTAGGTCTGCCGTCATATAGCGACAATGGGCGATTAGAAAATAATACTCTCTATAAATACTATGCCTATTGGCAGTTTGTCCTGTAGATATTTATACTTTTATTTAGTACGAAGTAGATTTAAATACATTTATCTCTAGAAATGTCCTCGAAATGTTTCAGTGCCGCCTCTATAGGGACAAAACGGAGAGCATTATTGCCTAGAACAATTGAATTATTGTCCTTTCCCTGGGTCACTACTTAAAACTCCTTTTTGACAAGCTATTGTCCGTGACGATGGCGCCTGCATTCAGGCTCCAGCATGACCAATCAAAGACGTGAATATGCACTCTAGAGTAAACCACAGTTTTCCTAATTCATGTAATCCTTGTACCTCACCTGCACAAACTCCCCACATATAGGCGTGAACCCTGCATCCAGGCCGGGTTCATCGTAGTGTGTTCGCAAGCGAGGGTACAGATCAGCAGCACGCACGCGGTGCGGCGGCGGCTCGGGCTGCGGCGGCGCGCGGTACCGCTCGCGGTCACCCATCTCGCTTGTCGATGGCACTACCACCTGGGGACAAAAGAAATCAAGTATTAGAAGAGATAATAGAAGAAGTACATCTTGTAATGCCCGAAGGTTTAGACAGAGGTGTACGTATACCTATAGTACACCCACATTTCGCCAATAAGAAAAGAAGAAGAGATAGTGAGTTATTAGAAGAGGTTGTTTCAGAAAAATCACCCTGTTGTAAAGTCACGAAAACCCAAATTCATAATCATCATTCTCTTTTAATCACAATTGATTTGAGATTAATGCAACATGTCTTTTTATTCCACACATGTAACAAATACTTCCAAACGTATAAAATAAATGTATGGCATCTTGCATGTGTAACACGAGCAAGATGCCAACTACCTACGTTTATTTCTAGACAAACAAATGGTCCCTAAACACTTCAATATGATCCCAATGCCAACAGCTCCATTGAACAAAATCATTTCCTACTATCAAAATGCAACGAAATATTTGAGTTCACATTTTGGATAAAGCTTTTGAACAGTGATAACAAACTTCAAACTCGTTAATGATAGCAGAAATACTATGTCAAGACGAGCTGGAGAACTTTATTTTGAAATAAAAGAAACATTTATTTACTCTCCATCCGCATAATACCTCGAGAAGGCCAGAGATATTGAGACACGTCACATCCGACATAGACACGTACATATTCATATTAAGACAGATTTCGACAAACTCTCTCGTAACAACGTATCTATCGAACAAATTAATGAACAATCGTTTATAAATTGTGCACACAATGGGCGACAAGGTCGAATTAAAATTCAACACGAACGAAAATGTAAACGAAACAAATTATTCACTAATATAGTATTGATCGGAACGCGTTCACTGTTGTATTGGGTAATTGTCTAA
The DNA here is from genome assembly GCA_963680765.1 of Agrochola lychnidis. Lineage (NCBI taxonomy): Eukaryota > Metazoa > Arthropoda > Insecta > Lepidoptera > Noctuidae > Agrochola > Agrochola lychnidis. The sequence goes on along the minus strand of OY796868.1, from coordinate 4,633,251 downwards.
CTGTTACCATAATTTGATAACGACTCCTTCCAGGCAGCAAGATAGTCCTAAGGATACAACAAGTGCGACCGGGATGGCAAGACACTTTCTCTTTCTATATTTGTGTATTGATAAGGTATTCTACAAACAACCCTTATATTTCCTAGAACTGTATGTACCTTATCAAGAAATGCGTATCCGTTATTGGAATATGTTCAGAGTTCTGTTGGTTTACGGAGGAGCGGAACCGTAACCGATATAAAACTCAAATCTAGATATTGAAAACATTGCAGACAATACGAAGCACTTATGATATCAGTCAGAATCTTCCCCAGTAGTTCAGGATTCGAACGGAGGTCTAATGGTCCCATTCAAAATACTGATATTTCAGTATCTGGAAAAACTAGAAGTCAACAAAAACAAAGGAAGCATGCTAGGGTTTATGTATAAAGCGCTTAGGGTTAAAGGGTTAAATATTCTGCATAAATAATTGTGCCAGATTTTCACTTCATCGCTTATTTATTCAGCATCTCAATAACTTTTCCTTCAGTTGCCTCTTACAACTTACACAAGATGAAAAACAAACTTTGAAAATACTTTAGGCCGCTGTTTATATTTTGCTTTCATTCGGGATCAACTTGGAACAATACCATTTTCTAAGCTAAAATCCTTTTCCTTGAAAATACAAAGCTAAAATTTTCAAACGACAAACTATATTTGGAGAAAGCGGTTATTTCAAATCAGGAACATCTTTTAAAATTAGATTCTTCAATACAGTTTCGTAACATAATGACATGCACTATTTCGATGCCGTTCAGTTAATTGCTTAAATGCATAACCAACACAGATATTATGTAAAAGGCGCTGTACGTGAAGTTATGCTACCTCGGTATCGGTTATCGCCAGTATATAATAATCAAACGCTTAGCAATCGACTCGAATCATACATAATGATCTTGCGTGCTTAAGATTCACTGGTGGCGCTTCAAAACCTCTTTGCGGAATGTGGTTACTTCTGAGGGGTTTAATTTAATAACATGCGTAAGAAAACCTGTCTCGTTACTTAGTTGGCTGATTGGTGAATGTTGTAGTAACTTTGGACAGACAACTTAATTGATCCAACTGAGACTATGAGAAAAAGTATCCAAGTGGGCGTTCGTAGGGCTGATGAAGTAATAAGGTATTTGTGGCAAAACATGGTCCTTCGAGCCGGATATTGAGGAATCAAACAGGAATAAGCACGAGGAGATTTGTCGCAAACAAAATATTTTGTTATCACGCGTATGATTTTCTCTTAGTTTATATTTAGAAAAGCTATCAAAACGTTAACATATTTCTCCGTTAAAAGTTGGCTACCGAATCGGCCCTTAAATGACTAAAGAATTCAAAATACGTCATGGAAATTTTAAAGTAAAGAAAACCCACAGTTTCCAACCATTGCACATACTATAAGGCAATTCACACTCGACTCACGCACGCCCATACTGGATGCCTGTCCCTCGTTGGATACTACAGAACACGTTAGAAAGCGACCTTGCGTTACCTAACTTGCCACTCATGCGCATTACTTATACGTACTTTTAAATGTTTGTTAGTTCTACAGGATAGCTATCAAGGACAGAATTCAAAGGTTAAAATTTGCATTTTTTTATTCATCGTTGGAATTCTGCATGCTTCCTCGAAAACATACCATAGTATTATTATTTAACTTCACTATTTACTTCGGAATTCTAGAGGTTCTGGATGCCGGTTTTTTTCACCATCAGATCCGTCTTTGGCAGTGGTATATTTATTGTTGCTGGATGTATGTTTGTCTTTATTTTTGGTGTGCAAGTACATACTATGAACGATTCACACAAAAGGGATTATAATAATAATAAACCTTTATTTCAGACCAAAAAGAATGCATACAGTAGTGCATTATGCAGCGAATACTATTTTTAGACACAAACACAAACTTCGGTGACACAACATGTAAATAAGTTTGAAGATTTTGAAGTATACAAAAGGCTGGTACTTACATTACCTACTGACATTTTAAAAGTACCTACACAATATTTGTTTTACTTTGTACATACGCATGTACTCCTCCAAATATCAGGAAAGCATAATAAACAGCAGTAACTAAACAATTTTGCAAGATGTGTGAAGTTTCTCCTTTGAATTCTTACTTGTTTTGTAATTTATGAAGTGCTGCAAGCTATGAAGGCACAAAGTTATTTATACTGTAGGTGCATCTCTGCCTAACCCTTCGGGAAATACAGGCGTGATGTTATTTATGTTTTTTATGGAGACGATATCATCTTTTAATTAGGTATCAATATTTAAGATGCAAGCCAGTGCATTTCCTGTAACTTTAAGGTTACCTACTTAAAATTATAATGTTTAGTCCTCCTTTTTTTTCACTCCAAGGCAAGGGGGCAAAGGCCTCTTATCATAATCATAACGGAAGCGAAAACAATATTTAATAATTATTATTTAACAGGTAATACCGCTATAACATTCCGTGTTTTGTTAATTTAATAACCAAATACACGAATTGATAAAGAATACAGCACAAAAGGAAATAATAACGAAAGGTAATTGTTAATTGATAATGTATGCTATGACAGCGACAGTAATTGACCTAATTTGAACACTACTATTTTTGTTTAAAAGCAATTAATTTTGACTATTCTACTAAGCAATACATAAGAAAACAGATTACCGTAGCTAAGAGTTTGTTATTAATTGATTCATTAGTAAAAACTCTTAAAAACAAAGGCGTAACATACCTTTGTCAAATAAAGAAACATTTTAATAAGAACTGAATATGTATTTAAATTGGAAAAACGTATTTGCATCAATAACTCATACACATACACCACATGTAATAATTTATACTTCGTTAGATCTAAGCTCCACTTTCCATCATATTTACTGGTGCAGCATTCCATAATAATGACGTAATCTCCCGCAGCGGTTCACATGAGCTCAGCATAGAACATACACTTACATGGCCTATGACTATGATTCACATCGAGCGATTGCCTATTAAAGAGAATGGGCTATCATTTAAGCTCCCATCTCAAGTTGTGTACCTGGATGACTTACTTTTTTAAATACAGAGATTATGAAATGGTTTATGGCTCCTGTTATTTTTCTTTAGGTATGACATCTCGTAGTTGACCTCTGAGATTATGACTACTTAACCGGGCTTTCCTGTGGGTGCTATGGCTCCTGTAGACTTTATAAGGGTTGATTGAAGTATATATATAATACAATGAGTAATGAAACATTATCTAATGAGAAATGGCGACATTCAAATATTAGGCGATCGTGGGTGTGCGCCCACGGTCCTTTTAGCACATTCACCCTCTGCAGTTCAATGAACACTAACTTTTGCGCAACAACGGAGACAGACATCCAAAAAACTAAAAGGCTTTTTGTTAGCACTAACAAAACGTGACCAACTACGCCATTACAGACTTGCCTATCGTTACATAAGGAAGAAAATAGCGTACATTCTTGAGAGATGAGACAATCAAGTATGTTTGCGACCGTACGACACAAAAAAATTGATCGAAATCAGAGCTGTATTTTTTGTTGAACAAAACGTAACGTTAGACGGTTTTATTGTTGCCTTTTACGGCGCTGAATCAGAATGTCAGATAAAACGGCGATAAATTAAAAGGAGAGTACGGATAAGTACTTTTTATAAACCGTAGTGTAAATAAACAAAGCTTACTGTTTAAGACAGAAACAGACTGTACTAAAGCACGGTCTTAATCATTAAAACAGTCATCAAAGCCGCGCGGGTGGGCGCCTAGAACTGACTACTACTGAATGACTAACCAACCAACTAGGAAAGCCCCACTGGTTATTATAAACATCCATTGAACGAGGATCCCCACACATATGGTTGGGTTAATGGTCGAATTTGAAGCGTGGGTCGTTCACCTCGTGTGTCGATGGATGTTAAACATAAAAAAACTTGCCCGGTCTTATTACAAAAAGCGGTTTAACTAAAAACCCAGGTTTAAAACTCTATAAACTACGGTTTAAACAAAAACGATATTACAAATCGTGGTTTTTCGAAAAACCATAGACCATATCATGGTCTTACTCTAAACCTCGGCGGCCCCTAGTTTAAACGATCAAACCGTGGTCTAAGTCGTATCTGTCAAAGTTTCTCTTTTAGGTTAAAGCATCTTTTTCATTGTATTGTGTTGTTTTTACCTGAAAATGGATATTAACATGGTCGATTTAATTGATATTGAGGATATTGAAGCCGCTGAGTTGTTGGGAACGCCACGCCGACACAACATAAATCGTGTTCGCATCAATCCCTTAGCACAATATAATATTAAAATTACTAAAGAAGTAATACTATTAACAAAGAGGCAATTGTTCTATTAGAGATTTCGATAACTTAAAAATTCCAAGGCTAAATGAACTTTGTTCAACTTGCGATGGTTTTGTTTAATGTTATGGTTTCATATATCGCGTGAGAATGTTACGTTTCGTTACACGTACTAAGATGTATTATTAGGTAGTAATTAATACGACATTAAAAGTAATGTGCTTAAACCTAAACAAAACTGCAATCGACGAAATAACTAATGTTCCATGCAAAATAACAGTCTCAATATTTTTAACACTCCTAAACATCATAATAATCATTAGCATATTAACAAAAAGTTTTCTTTTCTGAGCATACGGAACGTTGCAATTGAATGATATCATGGTGAACGAATAATATTTGCGTTAATCTGTGGTTGATATAAAGACAACGGTTCAAATGACGGTACTAAGAAGACCACGGTTTTTTAAAGTTTTGTAATACGGACAAATTTAGACCATGGTTCTGCAGATAAGCCTGGACTTGATAGGACAGGTTTAAAGCAAGGTTTATTTAGTTTTTTGTAATAAGACGGGCCGAGTCTGAGGAGCACCAAAATATATTCTAAAACGTTTCACACAGGTATGTACATACCTTTAATTAAAACAAAACAGGATCTTGCTTAAATGTTTTTCTTTGTGTCCTTGAATTAATCGCTTTTGTATCTAAATCTAACAACGTAGTACCGAGGTCGATGCCTTCCTCGATTTTCTTTTATGTTAAAAAGCTTTTTAGGTGTTTACAGAATATCATCAGGGAAATGTATGTTTTTGGCACTTCTATTTCGGTTTTTAACATGCTCTCTAACCGAATTTTTTGGAGAACATGAATTGCTACACACCAGGGTTTAAAGTTTCTAAAATTTAAGCTATTTCTTTTAAGATTTGACTGACACAATATTTTCAATGTTGTTTGCACTTGTAAAGTCAGCCGCGTCTTTTCTTTCTTCAAAGCGAGGAAGCTGTGAGAATTTCCCACAGTATTTAAGCGGGAGCTTTAAAATACCAGGACAGCATAACAATTAGTTGGTGTGAAAATATGAATGAAATTGCGGGGCAGGCAAGCAGTACAACACGCGCGCCTCAAAGAGATGTCAGCAGAATTGACGGGGTCCGCTAGGGCCAATGCCTGCCGGGGGTTTGAAGAAAACCGATCGGGACATCGTGGCCCCACGGCAACATGGCAACTGAAGGAATACGGGTGGGTTTTAGTCAGTTAAGAGTCTGACACGCCCTCCCGCTCTGCCCAGAGCGGGAGAAGTTATTTGATAATTTCCCACCCAAAAAAAAAAGGTAGGCAGTACAAGTCAAAAGTGTTAACGGTAGGTAAGAATGAATCCTTGAAACGATATGGCTTTGTTGATAACATTCTAGTTTCATATAAATTGCCCAAGACGAATTGATTACAAAAAATATGTACATATTTAGTTACATCATAAGTTTGAGTTAACTTATTTTTTGTGTACACCTGTAAAACCTGTTTGTTTTTTAACATAATATAACGTTTATTCAAATGAAGTAGGTAATTTACAGAATTTTAAACAAAGCATTGAAAATACGTCATTTGAGAAATACATACTCTTTTGAATACAAAATATTCTCAAAACGTAATAAACAATGGCACATACATATTGAGATTATTTTAATTTTGACCGGTTTCCTGTCTCCTGAGTAGTCCTAAGCCTGAAACGTAGGCAGATACAGCTTGACTTAATAAGAGACTTGTGTCTCGGTCTATGGTGCGACATGGATCATTGTTGAAATAGAGAATCAATATGAAGTTTATTTGACAGGTTTTTGACATCTTCCGTTTACAAGCAGCACCGCTATTCATTTACATAGATGATTGTCTAGCTATAGGTACATCAGTTCTGCAATAGACAGATCCCGACGCTATCAAAGCGTAGGATTAGGCAATAGCATCTGCGGAAGGGGCAAGTCTTCGCTTGCATAACGTAAAGCGTGACTAACTGTAGTGTGCGTAGGAGAAGGAGATAGAATAAGGTCGTTTGAGGTTAACATGACGGATATCATCAGCTAACGTCCGCGTGTTGCAGAACTATACAATTATCACACTACTTGTAGATATATCTTCTTGAGGAATTCATATAGCTGCATATTCATATGATATGCCTTGCAAAGAGACAATTATATCATTACGTGTAGCAGTGTGTGAAACAAAGGCGCAACACAAAGACTCATAAAGAAACGGAATAAAAATATTTATTACCTAATTCAGAGCACTAAATTGACTATCATGGCTATCTCTTTGTTTTAAACGTGTTCACAACTTCACAAGTTAGTAGTAGGTACGTTAAAATGGGCTTTGATAGTGATGCAGATAGTGAATGAATGAAAGGAGCGTTCATTATCCCATTCACTCAATCATTCATGTCATTCAACCCTGCCCGAGGCCGTGTGTTGCATTGAAAGGCCCATTCAAGGTTTAGTTTAGTACTGACATTTTGTAGGTATGTTATGAATTCCTGGTACAAAATACAAACGCGTGAAGGAGATAGAAAATGCGTAGTAGCTGTATGTAGATTGTTAACTAGCCGCAGGCAGCGAAGTGATCTGCAGACTTTTGTGTGTCATTGCAAACAACAATGGATTAAAAAAACTTCCGGCGTGTGCAACTATGGGCAGTATTATCTGTTTGTGCTCAAGTGATCCTGTTTGAATGCATCTGTGACGTCAATGACGTAATGACAAATTGCTTGGCAAGATGTTCAATAACATTAAAAGTTATGTAGATCTAAAATTAACTTCTAGCCACACGTTTCGTAATACATAATTATTATAATCAATATTTTATCACTCACTGTATCAAATATTTTTGAAACACACGTGTTTGTCTTTACAGTATTGAGTTCTACGATATTTTTAAGTCAGACAGTGAAAAACGAATTAACAGAGTCCAAATTAGGATACACACAAAATACAAAATGTGTTCAAGAATGACAGTAGCAAGGGAACATGTTTCTGTTATGAGTCACGAGTCTGGCTCATTACGGTGCATCTGACTTTGTACCGACCACTGCTCATATAACCCTACCATTAGCTTCAATTGATAAATTACGATTTTGAGTGCGTCTTACAAAGGGAATCTTTTAATTCAGACTGATGGGTTGCCAGTGGAAATTATTGTCCAAACAAACAATGGAAGCACACAGTGGGTGTTATTAGATACTCATGTAAACATAATTTGTAACATTTTTATTTTTAGTGGATTACTCCAGGTTATTTTTGATTGTAGGTATACATGTAATTGGTTTCGGTGGAAATGCAATCATACCAAGTTGTTTTCATCATCTTGTCATCCTTACATAACATCAAAATGATTGTTAAACTAAACCGTATTTTAGCTTCCCAAGACAAAACAAATATTTCATGAAGACCCACGTTCAACGCTTCAAATCCCTACTCACTCACTCCAGTCTTAATAAAGTACAGGAAAGTCATAAATAGAATTCAAAAGCTTCTTATTTCGAACAACGAACGATAATTATTTCGAATAGTTCCAATTACTCAGCATAGGTTGATAGTACTCTCGTCCTTCCTCCCCCCGCTGAATGAACGGACGAGACGGGGGGGATGGGGGAGGGGCGTCGACGTATACACAATTATTAGTCTCAAGGTGAAGGACTCGTCGTATACCGTTACTTTCCCCGCTTCGTCAATATTTAAACTACCTCATTTACAACACAAAGTGCTTACGTAGCGTAGATTTTTTTCTAAACTTTTTTGCTGTGGCGCCCACTAGGAAGTATCGAGTTATTGCAAGACGATATTCAAGAGATATTTTATTTTGTGTATTAATTTCTATATTCTTGTGTAACCATCGGGTCAATAAGACGTTTTCACAACAAGTATCGATTACATAGCTGAGAATATAATTAATAGTAATGTAATTAATAATAATTCATAAGTACTTACTTAGGTGTAAATTACTTTTGCAAAACAATAAATGAAAGAAATGATGATTAGGTATGAGTTAGCATGCATCCATTTTATAGTAGCAATAACATTGTTTTTATTTTTCAAATAGTTTTTGCCAGGAAGGAAACTGTTCTACTCAATGGTTTCAATATTTCCATAATCCTTAGGTTTATTTAATTCCTCCCGAAAAATGTATCGGACAGTTTTGACGTCTAACCAATAATTTACCAGGCTTCCATAAAAAGGAGGTGTGTAGCAGCACAAACCTGTGAGTATTCTGGCGAGGGCGGTCTCGGCGGGTACTTGGAGGCCATGCGCGCGCCGGCTCCACAGCCCTGCACGGCCGCAGGCTCATCCTCCGGATAATACAAGTGCACGAAATCCTCCGTGTCCAAAAACGTATTGATCAGCATAATCCACACGATATAAACACTAACTAATAAATAATTTAACGCAGTCTAACAGATCAGACTTTACGACCACTATGCACTAGTTTAAATTTAAATCACTGTAGTAGGAAGCACGCCATCGTAACGCATCGGATTTGTAACGTTCCATGTTTTGGGTCCTCATATATCTGGATATGTTAAATAATAAATAAGTTAAAACATTCACTACACTTGTATAAATATAAATTCACATTTGCACCGTTCGACCGCACACTTATCTGGTAAAAATGGTGTTATTGGTTATTCGTTTGTTGTCATCGTTTTTGACACTACTATTATGGTTGTTATCGCAATTGAAAACGAGGCCTTTTCGGTCGCTTATCGATGACGATACAGCTGTTTAAAGGCCACCAGCGAATGTAGGGGCGTGAACACTACTTATCTTTATTGAAGTGACAAAAAATATCTATAAGGATAATTTTATGATACACCATCGAGCTACTAACACTTAAGTAGATAGCAAGAGCTTGACGAACACTACAGTTACTACTGGTACACATTGTGTTATTAACCAAACTGAACCTTATTTACACGTAAAATGTTTAAAACACGAGAATATTTTGAAAAACATTTATTAAGTATACATACTGGAAACTTAATACGTGTTATTGCTGAAGTAACGCGATGTAATATGGCGCTCAACGATCATTACGTTACGTTACCGCGGATAATAATTACAAGCAGATAAAACGACATAGTAACGAAATGCACTTTTGATAAAATGTGCAGTAATTTAAATACGTATGAAGCACACTTTATGTAATGCAATGATAGTGTTATTGGAAAGGTCAATGATAGCGCTGAGCTGCGGAATTTTACTGACATGACTCACAAAATTGATCAACAGGCATTTTTATTCTGTCACAAAAATGGGACATATGTAGATATTAACTATTCAACACCAATGGTCAGTTGTCATTTTGATAAGAAACCTATTATAGTAATGGGAAATTCCGGAGTGACTTGACTATTCGTTTGTCTTGAGGTATTCCCTAAGATAAGTGTTCTTGGAACACAAAGACATCTGTTTTTTTTATTTATCATGAGCTAATAATATTTTATAAACGTGGCTTCGCTTATAAATTGTTCAAATACTTTCAATTCATTGGCAATTTTTCAGGGGGCAAAAGTACTCATGAATATCTATGAGATCAAACTCCGAAATTGCGATTCTTTTCGATATTACAGAGCTGGCTCCATTGTAAAAGTCGAGCTGGAAGATTTCCTAAATTCCTGTATATGTTATTAATATGCTCATTGCTCATCTTGGAGAACGCCAAAGAAGTAGTAGCAGCAGATGTCCCAAAAATGTATCAGGAGCAAACACTAGTTCAAAAGGTCGCCAAGTAAAATTCGAATCCGGCCGTGTATCGCTAATAGTAGTGTCAGAAACATAGTAATTAACTAATTAATAACTGTATGATAGGCATATATTTTAGGTCATGCGTCCGATCGTGCGGGTATGAAGGTTCAATTGACGTCATTCATAATAATGTGGCGCTTGTTTATAGAAAACTGTCTGTGTTGTAAAGCGAGATTGTTATTATTGCTTGGTTAACGAATATAATTAAATAAATCTTAAATGAAGGACTTTCAGGTTTACTAAATAATAAGAGATTATTAAATATCGTCATGTTATCAATATAGATTCTACTGTAGACCATTTTAGTATTCAAAACGAAAATCAGAAAGACAAAATCATCCAAGTACTAAACATCTTGTAACAAAGCATATAGACGCTGCATGTAGTCATCGTTTCTAAGAAAAGATACAACTTTATCATCCATTGACCACTCGTAACTTATCGTATACTGAGACAATTTTAAAAAAGCTGAAAGACAGAATTCGAGTTGCTTTTATCTCAAACCAAAACACTTGCTTTTCTTATTGTTCCAAGTATCTTTTATTTATTGTCATTGAATAGTATTTGTTATCGCGAGCAAATAACGCATGCGTTATTGATACAATTCAAAGTCGACTTGGTTCATTGACCCCGACGGATATGGGATCATCCATTCAAACAACTACTTGTGTCAATTCTAGAATGGACATTTTCCTCAAACTAGTTAAGTTGGTCTAAATTCAAATATTGGTTTAGCTGCTTGTCACTAGTATGATAATGTGTTTAGTGATAACATTCCCGACCGGCAAAGAAATAAGAATGTATTACACAATATCGAAAAAAATAAAAATGTGGATTCCAAACGCAAAATGACCACATCGACTATATGTATAAGAATTTGAGTACCATCTAAGAAAGACTAAATCGACACTTTCGAATCCGTCTTGAGTTTGGTGCTGATTATAATAATAAAAAGTAGTGTGAAAACATTTAATAAAAGAACCGTAAAAAATATATGGAAGTATATTGTAGACGTTAGTAAAACATTTCAGGTATTTTGGGTCCCAGTATGTTTAAAAAGATATCCATGAGAAACCAGCAATAAAAATACGTTTTTTGACAAAACAATTCGAATTCTAGTATCATACAATTAGAACTCTTTCATTGTATATTTATGATTTAACTAGATTTCGATACATTTTTAAATACATTAATAAACATGACAGTTTTAACTGGACATTTGATTTCCATTCAATAAAGGTAATGGTCACCCTTTCCTTCACTTCCATTGTTCCGAAGTAAATCTGATGAATGTTAACGAAGAAGATTATCATTTAAATAGAAAACTGCATAATATCGAATTTACTTTTGCATACATGTAGCCCTTTTCAAATATACATATGTGTACTACTAGGATCCGTGAAGATAACGAGAACTATGGTATTGCAAATCTTATAAACGTTCAACGGATGCTTGCTCCACTTTCAATACGCTGCGACGATGTAAAGAATGCGGTCACCGGCGCCAACAGAGTGATAGACACATCTGTAAAACTATACTATCTAGCTATCAAATTGCATAACACATTTTCGTAAACGATTAAGACTAATCTGTTTCATTTTGACATTTCAACAACATTCATTGCGTTATTTACGTTATTGAGCAAATTTTTTCGAATATATGAAGCTTTAGCAATCTATTTCAAAATTATTCAGATTGTGATCGATCGTGTATTACGCAATTAGAGTTCTGGTACTTGCATTAAAAGTCGACGTAGACGATAACAATAGCAATTGTTAAAAAGGCAAAAAACATGTTCTCTTGAAAAAAAGTATCAATGAAAATGTAAATCACGCTGAACGACACGAATCTAAGATAATAGATCTCCGTGAATTCAATTAAAAGAACCTAAGTACCTACTTCAGCAAGGCCTTTTGAAAGACTAACAGCAATTATTTCAAGATTAGTTTTTTTACTGAACAATACGAATTTCTTGCGCGAATTACAACATAAAATTGCGTGAATAATTCCACTGAAGAAGTAAGCTTGCGCTGTCAGTGATTACAAAACACTTAAGTGAGGTCAGTAAAAACATTTATCGACACTTTCCATATGTAGTAATTAAACAATAAATGTTTGTAAACGCATCCAAACATTCTTGCGCAATTGAACCTTATGTGATGAGATATTTTATTAGAAAGGGCACAATGTAATTTCGGAAACCAACAATTTAAGAATGAAATACAGAGATTTACAAAGAGCATTATAATTAAATCAATAGAAAGACGCGAGCAAAGCGGCCGCGTATTACATTCCTGGACCGCAAACTAGCGTAGTTGTCGCCACTCGCCAGCATTCTCATGTTACTTACGACAAACATGTTTTTATACCAAACAAATTAAATTTTCGCACGAAATCCACTCTTACGCCTTAGAAAACACGGTATTTCAAGTCGGGAAACTTACTTGGATGTGTGTAAAGATATTGTTGTTGCGGTCTGTTTTACGGTTGGAGGAAACATGATCCACTACGTTCGGATTGACATGCAGTTTAGAACTTGCGTAACATGTATATTTTTGCAACCAGGAAAACGTAGGAAATAAAATAATAACTGATATATACAATATCAGATGTCTCAAACGAACGAAAGGTGAAAAACTGGAAACACAAGAACAAGGAACTATCATTCAATAGACTTTAAGAAAACTTAAAATAAAATGTGAATCAACATTGAAGTTGCTAATCAAAAGATAAGTAATAGTCAGAAAGAAAACAAGGAAGTACATACTATGACAAGAATATACGATATGGAATAATAAATATAATTGTTTATCGTAAGAAAGATCCAAGTCATAATTATTCGTCATTAGTGGGCCAAGGTCTACTTCCGCTAAACCGCATCGAGGATATGGAAATAGCATGACAGACAGAAGACAGAATAGAAAACCATATGATCTGTTCATATGATTTTCTATTCTGTCTTCTGTTCTCAAATATTTGATCATGTCACGTTTTCCAGGTACGATATACAGAAATAAATGACAAATAAACACAAACACCAGCGAGTTGGACATTGGACGGTGTTTATATGGCTCGTTGACGACCTTCTCGTACATTCACACAGTCAGCTGATGGATGATCAAATTGATTGGACCTTTCATTAGACACGGACCGCGGCAATCGTTCGTCACAACTCACGAACTGTGATGACAAGCATTAGGTACTCTTTGTATTTTACTTTACATTTACACAAGCTTCTTCAAAGTGACTTGCAAAATGTATATTTAGATTCTCTTCAAATTGTGTGTAGACTTGCTTTGTGCAATGTTTCTGGCTACTTACGGCGAAGATTTTGCGCAACGTTTCAATTCCAATGGCTCAAATAGCCAAGAATTGCGTGCTTAAGTGTTAAATTTCAATCGATAAATTTCAAGTGTCAACTTTGTCTAATAAGACGCGACGTACAAGATAAACAAACGGTCATTATTGGCTAAATCGAGTCGAGCCGGTCGTTAGAAAAAAAGATAAACATCCTTGACAGTTGTTTACCGCGGTAAATGGACTTGTTAGTAGGTATTAAGAAGGATAAGATCCTCCATTTCGCAATTATAGCACAATAATATGTTACGTTCATTACATTTATTGATATCGAAAGAAATACTATTACTCAGTAATTACGTGTCATTTTGAAGAAAAATTATGACTGCAATAACTGGTAGAGAACCAATAACATTACAATGACCCATAAGCCTATTTCTTGAATTACCGTCGTTTTATTGAATTGACTTCAGCTTCAAAGCGGTTTTCGTCCGATAAATACGTAAATAGTCAATATATTAAAAGCTATTAAAGATAATGTTATTCCATTACTATTGATTTGCCAAGAAGAAGTAGAAGTGTCAAGTGTTAACACTAGACATGAATGGAATGAAACATGAGACCGTTCCGGTACGGTGTATTTAAATTAATTATCTAGGCAATTAATTTTCCTCGGTGAATAGTCTCCAGACGTATGGCGCATTTGATGGTGAATTATCACCATAGCATCCATAATCGTCGTGTAATTTCTCTCGCAGTGGGATTCTCTCAAGTAAAAGCTTCTCAATATTTGCAATTATTCGTAGACAGCGATTTGGTTTCCAGTTTGCAGTTAGGGCTTTTATATCTCCTCCTGTGGGTGTCATACAAGACGACGAAGAATTATTTGTTTCTTCAACGTTTAATGCACGATATCCGTGCCTAAGGCAGGCATGATGTTTGTATTCTGAAGATAGCCGTCTATTTATTCTAATTTCATAATTAATTTTCAATAGAACATCAGCAAAATCTAGTTCTGTCTGAACTCTAATCAAATATTATATTTCCTCAAACGGGAGCAGACAGATAACAACAGCTGTATTCCAGAAAATCTAGATACAAGTCATAGCTTTTATGAAACATCTGGTAACACACTGAACAACAAGCGTACAGTAAAACTGTTTATTTCAAACAAAGAGTAAATCGTTCGGAAAAAATATTTATTCAGCAGCAGCTACAGTGACTTAAAGTGAACATTATCGCACAAGAAATAATTCCAATCTTAGTGAGTTAGTAACGAGAGAGCAGTTAAATTAGAACTTTTATAGTTACCTCTGCAGTTAAATTCAAACCTGTACATTACCGGCAAGGTGTAAATTATATTCATTTTGCGCTCAATATTAACAGCAGAAAGTTGTCGGTTAGAACGACACTTAAATAAACTACCGTTATCGGATACGATACAAGGGAAATAAATCAAGTCAATTTTCACCTTAATCTGTCTAAGGACAAAGCACGGACCTTATTCAATGAGGCTATATTATTCACCTTTCCCCAAGTGCTTACGGCTACAAATCTAGTTTCGATACAACACAAGCGAACCGTAAAATAGTTATTTATGGTTTATTGCAGTATAACCAGTAAGCGCTATATAAATTATATCAGGAACTGACAGTCAAGATTTTCCAAGTATTTTTATGACATTAGTAGAATTTAGTATGCATTGTCGTGTATAAAAATCAGTATTTCATATATTGCTAAAGATTAAACGGCCGAAACTATCCAAATGACGTCAATTTATTGTCAAGACTTTTAAGCAAAGCAGATCAGATTTCCTGAAAACGTAGACACGGATACAAAATAGGTTAGAGTAGGTTGTTAGAAAATTGGAACCTCTCGGTTAACGCTTTGCAATTATCGAAGTGGTTTCCAAACAGTATTGCACGAGCTGTGAAAACTGAGGGTAAAGTAAACTGCGAAGAAAGCTCTTCTTGACAGATAAACCATTAAGGCCGCCAAGAAAGTTTCATAACGTGAACCTGATAGAACAAGGAAAAACGTGACAGCAGCAACGCTTTCCATTCATACTGCTACAATTAAGCTTAACCGCCCTGAACTTTCAAGAGGTCCAGAGAACGTGCATGATTTCAATAAGTTCATTACATCCATTTACATTTTAATTAGACACGAAACAAGAAACGATCAAGTTCCATACGAAGATGGAATACATAATGAATGAACCAATATTAAAAAGATAAACACAGATGATAACAACTATGAGTAAATTATAACATTCAATGGCACAATACATCCCAAACATCGAGATACCAAACAATGATTAGTCATCGTTGAAAAAGCCGGGCCGGTACAAACATATGTCCATTGTGATTAACCCAAATGTAGATCCGCCCACATGACTCAAGTTATAAGAGCAAGGTCTTTCCCAGGCGGCCTATAAACGCGACCTTACAGTACACTTGTCAGATTCCAATGTAACGGCAGCTGAAAAAACATCTGGATAAGGAACTCAAGTCTTATCAGGTCTCATGACAATACCTTCTAGGTCGTCGAACATGACAAATTCTATAAAGAACATTACGTCTATTTTTTATAAATAAATCTATAAATAGACAATAGTCTTGTAATATAATCGTGGAAGACTTATCAATGAACAAACACTGCATGGTTTCTAGGAATAGAACGCAAATTCTGAATGAAATTCAATCCATGTTATTGGTTCTATTCTATCTAAGGTTTAGAAAAAGCAAAACGCTTTGAATAAACCATAGGTACATTTTACGCATAAATAGGAAATACGTTTTTGTGTAATAGTCGGTTACAAGGCATGACCAAATTAAGATATTACGACCAAGTGCATATAACTTGTCACTCGCACTAGGAGCGGAGATACTAGCATTTATGTAACGAGGTTCGTGAAAGCCGACCAATCGCGTTCGAACACGCCGCGCCGTCCGCGTCGTGAACGCGGCACATACAAACAACAAGTCATGTGAGCGACTGAACGCCGCGTCCAGGCGCCGAGCTCGACCATGACCTTCACCTGTGCACGTCGATGAATCGCTGTAAACGCAATTACTATGTACACAAACCAAACACTAGTAAGAGCACAACAAAGGGCTATAAATAAAACGAGAGAAAAATAAAAGATCCCGTCGGCATTACGCTGCAATTTGAACAATGTATTGAACGGAAGTTTAAAATCTTCAGACAATGAGCCCAATGTCTGTATGGCAGTATTTCAAATTGCAAATAGAGTCATCATTTCAAGTACATTATGAGGAAAGCACGAATCCAAATGTTTGTGAATGGCAAATTATATCACAAGGTTTTTAATCTTAGACTAAGGAGATTTATTCGAGATGATAATTATGGAGACGGCAGAAATAAACTAAGCTAATAATATAAATCTTGGAAGCGGCTGAATATTTAATTACTCGTACCTATACAGAGGTAAAGACTTGAAGAGACGAGGGGCTTCCGCGTTAGATGCAAATGCTTCCGTGATGCAACAAGATTGTAGATAAGTTCTTACTGAGTTAGCGACTGTGAAAGTTGACTCTCAGTAAATGTCATTAAACGTGTTAACACATGTGGCATTAATTGAAGCGGACGTAGAACTGACATTCTCCACTAACGGCAAGGTCGTCTACACATGACCGATCAAGGTCGCACTCTCAAAACAAGACAAACTTAAAATCTAAATATAAATAGAATGAGAACAAACAGTGCTTCAAAGCGTTGTGTATGATTGCATTATCTATAGTGCATTGTCTCCGCATTCAAATGTGTATTTTAAAATTCTTTGTGATGCCAAACTTTCTTCTGTAGATTCCCGGCTATATTTAGCCAGAGGTACTTTATACGGGATGTTTTCACGTAATTTTTTTTATCAACACACTTATAGGTACACCTATTCAATTAGTATTCTACTGAGGACGTTACTAATGGGGGATTCTCCAGAATCACTCAGTGTAGGTAACGACGACGGAATGTTTGACAGCGTTTTATTGTGGTTTCAATTTCATTTTCTTGATCTCGTTGGTCTACGTACTTACTATGATTATATCTATGGGAAATTTATGGGTTTGGATGCAACGGGAGAGAAAGTCGGCTTGGCAGAAACAAAGATCACAAGCGAAAAGCAAATGCACGATGTAGTACATGCTGAAATGGAAATAAGTCACGTGAAACTCGATAAAGGTCGGGCTGTATACGTCTTGGCACTGATACTTATGCAGTTTAATAACAAAGTCTCATGAATATAGAAGGATCATGCTGATGCACTATTTGATGACATCGATCGAAGAATAACTTCATGGATCATTAAACATTTTAATGGGCGTTTAAGCAAAAGAGAAAGATGGTAATAAAAATCCCTGAAATAAAGCACGCGATGTGTTCGTGGTGACCACGACCTAAAAACATAACGATAAAATGATGAACTTTACGATTGAAGTTGGAGACCAACTTGCAGACGGTATTCGAAATAATTAAAAATATTAATTTATGCCTGAGGATACCTTCAGAGAAGTACACTTAGCAGAAGTTTCTACCAAATGATCAGAATATTGATCTGAAATAGGTTATAACAAACGACAAAAGTTTACATGTCAATTAATGGCTTGTTACCATAGTTTATGTTTAACCTGTAGAAGCTTTAGAGTCGAATTGAATTTTAAAACGTAATTCTTGTACGTTTTACAAAATGAAAAGATGTCAAGTCGTATCTATCTTCCAATATACAAATAAAACCTTTTATCAATATCAGCGATTACAATATTAATAATCTCTAGCTTAATTGGAGCACACATGGGTTTGGATTGATAAAACTGATTAAGATTCCCACATATTTTGTATACATAATTCGTATTGTAATCTAATCTATAGAACTATTAATAAAAGTGTAACATATGTTGGCAAGAAACGAGATAAATAAAAGAAAACAATAACAGTGAGTAAAGCTTGACACCATAACATAAATAGGGAGCTATTAATTGAAGCGAAAGATAAATTCTTTAAAAAAAACGATGAGATTTTTCGACATACCACGTGACGGAAAGTGGGTGCGTTGGACGATGGTAACGATTTTCTCAGAACCCAGCTGAGACGAGGTTGTGGACTTGCGCACTGGAGTCTAAATCCACGTGGCTACTCCATACATTTTTAATTAGATTCATCACCAACAAATCCTACGCAGAAAGAAGATTCTAAGATTGTCACAGGACTTAACAGGACCCAGAAGATATTATATATCTTTGTGACTAGCCTGTGTCGCAAACTGAAAAGTCGTATCAGAAACAAACCCAAACGCTGAATGAAAATTTTCTTAATGAAAAAGAAATTAAAAATAATAAAACGACACAGGGCTTCCAGAATGCTACTTACTCTACGTCTAGAATATAGTTGCAATGTCATGGATCTGTCTCCCAGGCATGCGCAGAACGAAGGGTAGTGCCACGTGGCAATCTCCCGTTGCATAACCTTTCCCATATTGCGGTGATGTCTCGCCAACCCCGAAATATAATATAGTTTTTTTTTGGATAGTCCAAATTAAGATTAAGACCTCCTACGCCGTTATTTCTAATTTCGAAAACATCATTGATACTTTCAGAATAGATTTCATGGATAATATAAGTGATGGATGAGACATTCTTGGAAACTACCCCAATGATATCTATGATTCACATTTTTTTATTTGAAGAAGCAGAAGAGAATGGTCTGACATTTAACAAGTTTCAGATGTCAGTTTACAAAGCGTCACGCTAGTTGTATCTATTCTAATTAAGTTAATTAGAATGTTTCGCGTGTCATGAATAATTAGCATATCATCGTTATTGCGGGTAAACGAACCTAAGTTTGTTTAGCTACTATACAATAAGTGAGACTCACTTCGAAAGATATTCACACCTATTGAACAATTTTTACACCTATTTAAAACCTAGATGAGAATTTGAGATAGAGGTTTCGAAAGATTATTGGATAATAATTGACGCAGTTTGTTCAATCTTTAACGAGTTCAAGTACCAGGAAGTCAGCAATCGGAGAATGTCTCCGACTACTCCTACAGTACCCTTTTAGTTAGTAGTAGTAGTATTAAGGCATGTTGCAGCCACGTTGCACTGCTGTGACTGTGCGTACACATGCAAAGTTTTAAGACCCACACAGGTGCAAGTTCTGCAGAATGACTGCGGAATTCACCCGCCATTTTAGACAGAACGAAAACACAAATTTGGATTCGATGGCAAGGTTTTCACAAGTGTTTCATGGGGAGGATATTTGAGGGATACTGTAAAAAGCAAATGCCAATTGACAGAAATGAAGTCAGTCCTATAAGATTTAAATAAGACTAGAAGGTTATATTAGTTCTATTGTATAGATTCGTGCGATTCATTCATTGATGCGAAATGATTAGCCAATGTTTTCTTGAGCCAGTGACCTCGGACAAAATCGTACTTTGAAGTCTGAACAAAGCAATAAATAATGTTCTCTTTGCTTGATGAATTCTAAACACTCATTACAACACCAGTTCCACTTTTGAAAACATATATGTCACCCATGTCTAAACATTTTTACTAAACTGTATCATAATCATCGTATTCAATGTCTCTTTTCTGCTTGGCATTTTTTTAGTGAAAATTGTATAAATAAAAGATTCAATACAACATTGTCAGAAAGCGAAAACCCGCCATAATGTAACGTGGACGCCACGAGTACCTACGCCATGCTGCGACGCAATCAATCCTTGAATGTAATTAAAAGAAGTATTTCTGACTATGTCAGACACAATATTTACACTCTCGCTTTAACGCCACACAGACAGTTGTAAATCCTGACGTAATTTCCGCAAGCACCATATTATTATGAAGCCATGTGCCGAACACGTCGGCGCGCTACGGTTTGCCATATTAGAAATTCCAATGCGGACCTTATAAAACTAATAGTTTCTTGTGGCACTTTACAATATAATCCATTTATATTTGTCAAAGACTTCGCAGAACCACAAATAAGCGAACTGGATGTTGATAAGAACGCGGATTTGCTGTATATCCATATTACGGTAGAAGGATAGCGGGGTCGCATGGAGTATGCGACGGACGCGCGCGGCAGCTGCGGGGCAACTAAGGCGCGCTGACGGGTGTGGTGCTGCGGGGGGAAACTCGGCGTGCCGGCGCGCGACGTGTAGGGGGGGGGGGGAGGGCAGGCGGCGTCTGAACCGCGTCTCTAGTTCGCTAGTAGAGGCCCGCCGTGAATTGTGCAACGTCAGCAGGCGCGTGCGTACAGCCTTACCCAACTTCGCAACAAAAACCTCGATACAACACTTGCGTCGACGATTATGCGAGCATCAAGTTTTCACACAAACTCGTTATACTATACCCCGATGTTACTTTATAATTATCGTGGGATATGAGTCGCTTCCATTAACAGCTTTTTCGTTACTCCAGTCAAGGCTGGCGTTGTTTTTATCACATTAATGATTGGCTAATATTGTCTTGTAAACATGTTACACGTTCTCATGAACGCAAAGCTTATTTGCAGTCTGCGATTAATACTTAAAGAGGAAATTCTTAGCAAATATGAAACTGAAGACTTGAACAATGTAGGTAATCAAACAAATTCTTTGAATTATTACCAAACTCATCTCCGATGACAACCTGAATGGAAGAATCAGTTGTAAAACAAAGTGATGGTTTCCCTTTTCAATGAATGTTGTTTCAGTTATCATCAGAATAGGTAGTGTAGTTGGTGATGGAAAATTCACACAAATCAATAAATTCACGAGTCTCAATCGGAATATACTAATATTTGATTAAGTAATTTGAATTGAGGAAAAAGTAAACAAAAATGCATTAGATTCAAATATGAGATTTCTTGTTTACACGTCGAAGGACAACACATCGATGATAGTGGATGACGTGATGCTATGCTACCGGAGAAGTGCATGATGATGTCAAAATAAATATACATAATGATTTTAGAGCACGACTAGAGAAAAATAAGCAACATAAATAAGACTTCTATCGAAGGTTGTTATCTTGATGCAAATGGTTTAGAGAGTATAGAAAAATAACAAGTTACAGAAATAAAATCTGTGTTAACAGCAAGTAAAAAAACAAGTGTCTTACTACTGAAGAGTTGGTAGCTAACAATGATAATGTACTAGGCGATCACGATATTGTGGATTATTTTTTTATTTACTGACTAACCATCAAGCTGTAGGTCATCTTTGCTCTTAACTTGACTGAGAATCCTTTACAAATGCTTAGGCAAGTTTCCTCAAAAATAGTTTTAACATTTCATTTCGTATGCATGCAGTCCAACCATCGCGTTTAGACATATATTTCCGGTCATAAAACATACCCGTAAGACTACAAAAGGAGTGTCTTGCTGACCAAATCAACATAAACCTTGTAACTAGTGGAAAATTTAAGATTGCCCAGTTAGGGCAATTAAAATAATGGAACTTTATGGAAAAGGCACGACTTTAAGGGACGATAATGGATACTGCATGATTTTTGTAGCTATGGCAATTTATTTGAAAGAAACTATCAAATTTCCAAAACGATAAAAATAAAACCTTGGTAACATTATGTCCATTTAAAGGTACAAGTAAATGTAGCCAATAGCGACTGCAGATAATATCAATTAAAGTCAAGTGAAGAATTTAATCAATGATCTCACGATTCTTTTTACTTTCTTATTTTGCATACTTTCGCATTTTGGTTGAACTTTTTAACCGACTTCAAAAAAAACAAGGTTACTCAATTCGACCGTATATATATATTTTTTATGTGTGTTCGCGGATAACTTTGTCGTTTGAGAACCGATTTTGATGATTCTTTTTTTGTTGGAAAGAAGATATCCCAAGGGTGGTACCATGATAAGGAAACCAGGATCTGCTGATGGCATCCCAGTGAAATCGAGGGAACTCTTCAAATATTATAGCACACCTATAGCAATTTGGGTGCTTTTTATAGTAACTCGTGCAGTTGCTCTCGAAAAGCATCATTTGGTGAAGTGGAACTGATGATGAAGACCACAGATGGCCACCGGAACTTCTCAATAGTCAATACTAAGTATTCCACGGGTTGCGATTCGATTACTTTAATATGGTTGCCAAGTAATTTAAAGACCAAAGACACTAACTTCCGAAATTTATGTTATTTTTCACTTTGTAGTGTTTTTTAGAAGTCTGTTGTTTTTTTTTTTTGTAAAAAGTTTTTCTTAACAATGCATCCAGTGTAAGAACCTCTTGCAATATCAACCATAGGTGACATTGAATGCTGAAATAGTAAACAAAACTGGAGAATTAATCAATTCGAGAAGAATGTGTGTTATTAAACAGGTGCAGAGTGCCAAGGTTAAGTTATATAACACCGAAAGAATGTTAATACAATTAGAAACGACGATAAGAAGCAGCGTGAAGAAAAATCAATGGCGGACATTTCCTGCGATTGTCGACAGACTCAGCTATGGTGTATATTGGCGATTATAGCATATCATGGCTTTCATTACTTGCGTAGTAACGCAAGTAATGAAAGCCATGGCTACTGGACAGATGCAAGGAAACCTATTGATCATCTCAACGCTTATTATTACAATTTGTTTGTGGTGTAGCATTTCTTCTTCTTAAATATCCTGGTGAAATAGTAATTATATCATCGAGGTCTTCTTCTTTCTTTTCGTGTGGTTGGTGACGAACCTGGTATCAGAGTTTTAAAGCCGCCCATGGGCCTCTGACTTGGCTTCACGTGCCGGCGAGAAATATCTCTCAGGAATGCCGGTTTCCTCACGATGTTTTCCTTCACCGTCTTTGAAGCAAGTGATATTATACAATACGCACATGAATCCGAAAAGTCAGAGGTGCGTGCCTTGGGTTCGAACTCGAGACCTATGACTTGGCAGTCCGACGGTCATACCCCTAGGCTATCACTGCTGTTTCAATAAAATAAGGCTTTCGCGTCAGCCGATTTCATGGAATAAAAACATTTTCCTGTGTTTTATTTAAATTTAAAGTTCTCTGCCTCTAAAATAAACACCCGATATAACAAGCCGGTGTTTTTTTCGCGAGACAGTTTAAACTGGAAGGATGAAAAGTGGTCCACTGTCATTTTCAGCGTTTGTACATTTTAATTTCTTTTGACCGATCACTAGTTGGCGAATTCGTTCCAACTTATTCACATACCTACGTAGTAACCACTTTTAAACTTATTGCTTATGGCATAAAGGTGAAAAGTGGTCCACCGCCATTTTCGGCGTTTGTATATTTTAATTTCTTTTGACCGATCACTAGTTGGCGAATTAGTTCCAACTCAGTCACATACGTCGTGTAAAATTATGGCTGTGTTAGTCGTTATCAGGACTGCAGAAGGTCGAAGAGGTATACACGTGGAAATCGCAGTCGCTATGGAGACTAGTTATAGCCGTTGCATAGTACAATGAAACCGATAACGAAAATATTTTTATTGCTTTTTGCTCACACGGTTTTACAACTGCTAATAAAACGATCTCAACGTTACCAGTTTCTAGGCTCAATTCGCTAGACTTAAGTTTACCAACATTAGAAAATAATAATCTTAATTTAAATAATAGGTAACAATAAACATGTAAAATAATAATACAAAACAGATCTGATAATTTAAATAATCAGAGACACCTGCTTAAAAACAATATCAAATATTCTCTTAAACATAAAGACAACACAAATGGATTGAAAAACTATATACAACAGCGACACAAAATAATTAATTAAGTAAAGAAGCTTTGCCGAAATCCTTGCAAAGTTGTTGAACAAGTTTTTATTCACAGTGGTCCAATCCCGGCTTAGGTTCGTTAGTGGCGATAAAAACACCGGACAAACTAGTACCTTGACACAAAGCTACAAAACAGACAGACTCCAACAATAATGGAACAACTGTGTTTTCAGTATCGTACAAGATAGGTTTTCACACAAATGCTTGAAACATGATTCGAGAATCGCTAGCTTCAGCATCGAATGCTGGTTTTGAGAGTGTAAGATGGACACATTATGAAAGGGAGGAGCTTTGGATGCAGTATATTGCGAAAACCCAGTTCCTTATAAACTCTTCGTGTTCTGGCCGGAGGTGTGGTGGGCGGTGGTGCAATTCCCCGCCCACATATTTCGCCCACAGTCGGGCGCCACTGAAATATATTGTGACGTTTTGCATTTGATAATGCCGACATAGTTACTCGTACTATTTTAAGTGACCTCGTTTTCAATGAATCAAGTTTGCAAAGAAAATTTTCCGCAGCATCGGCAGATTAAAATGGCATAGTGATTTTTATTTATGCGTTAGTTGACCTCTACGTATAAATTGATGCTTCCAACAGTGACAAAATTTTTGGAAGAATAGATAATTTGATTATTCGACTCTAAAATCGCGGAAGCACGTCAACGCTAAATGATGAACTCATTTCCATTTCAAAGCGTCCTTCACTTTCCGCATTTCACGTGTAAGGCCAGGAGCGCCGAAGATATTTTGATTCAGCTTTGAATATAAACATGCTTGTATCAAGAGGTTTATTTCCAACAACCACTCAGTGGATAATATTGTTTTTGCAAAATATGACAAGAGGTTATCTGGTGATTTAATTAAGTTTGTTGAAATAAATAATCCTATGTTAATTTTAACTGACGTATTTATAATTATCATGATACAAATTTTGCGTATCATAGAATTAAAATAAAAAAACAGCAGCCTTGAACCATGATACAAATAGGACAAATGAAGCACATGTAAATGAATTAACAACGCCTAATATAACCAACATAACTAGGCCAAATATAACTTTTTAATCAGTAAAATTGCTAGTGCGACAAGTTTCCGTGCTCCATGCGATTTAGCTAACTCAATTCCATTATAAGTACGACAATCGCAAATTCAACACGCCCAAACTAGTCTAGACGTACTCGGGAGAGAATTAGGCCACGAAAATCGATAGAACCAGAATCCATTAAGTGTTCTACGTTAAACTCGTAGTAGAGTTTACTATTAACGCTGGGAACAATACTATTTGTTGATGTGTGATTGTGAACTAAGTTCACAATACATATTTTCGTAATAGGTTTACTGTGTGATCTCATCGTTTATGAAGTTTAGTATTTCGTCGAGAGCAAGGGGTTTTTCAAAAATAGTATGCTTATTGACGCCATCGGGGATTACCTTGACTTGTTTATATTTTACCTGCAGCAAGATTACTTCAAGGCAGTTTGCTTGCATCCTTGTAGTCGAATAAGCTATACAACGCTCTGGCTTAATTTTCATGGATGAAAAAGCGTTAGATAGTCCTTCTATTTAGCTCGGTTTTAAATCGAGTGGCCATTAGGTGCAAGCAAGCAAGGAAACCTTTGTTAGTACCTCGCTTGTTTTAATATGACGGTATCTGCGGTTTATTTTAAACGTAGTTTATACATAAAAAGGAACCATGAATCAAAATAAAAAATAACCTGTCAAAGGTCAGACCAGCATTAAGTACGTACAAGTAAGTACACAGTAATAAATGATTACTTATCGTTTGCGTCAACTACGGTAACACGTTACCTTTGCTTGACTCCTGCGCATGTTTGGGAGGCGATAACCAATATAAATATAAACTTTAGTTTAAGAAGACATTTCTGATAAAGTTATTTTGTTTACAGGTCAAAGCGATATTGAAATCGATAAAGTCTTTATTTTCAAAACAACGTTCTTGATCAGTCCCCTCGGTGCTTTGATATAGTGGGGCGACTGGCTTTCCAGACCTATATCTACTGAGAGTTATCGCTTCTATTTACCTGGCTTTGGGTCTAAAGTCCAACGAAGCAAGAACAGCTATAAAACTGGCTACTAATCTCAGTATTAACATTGTCTGCTAGGATAGTGAACTCATAAATTCACACACGGCTGATCTTCAATCAGACAATAAAACGTTTGCGATTATGATTCCGATCGCTTGCATGTGTTGCATACTAATGAGCGTCAAGCATTCGAGTACTTACAGTAATGAGTAACGCTAAAGCAAAACAGGTGCATATCTCAAAGGCCACTTGATGCCAACTGTATTTGGTGTCTCGCTCGTCATTTCCGTAGGACTTCCGTAAACAACACAACAACCTCGCGTAAGTTGGAAAAACGTGATTCACATCCTCGTCTACGTCATCGTGATCAAACTATGGCTTGGCAGTAAGCAGCTTAGGACCGGTCTAAACGATTTGGTCACGGTGGCCATCGATGACTTGTGTTTGTTAGTACAATTAACTTTTTGACATCTGTCAGTTAGGCTAGCGTGTTTAGTCTAATGTCCACGGAGCGTAGAATTGACACGCTGAAGCAACGCTATTGTTCTATTTGTTTTTGTTATGAGGTGGTGAGCTTTT
Source organism: Agrochola lychnidis (assembly GCA_963680765.1). Lineage (NCBI taxonomy): Eukaryota > Metazoa > Arthropoda > Insecta > Lepidoptera > Noctuidae > Agrochola > Agrochola lychnidis. The sequence continues at coordinate 4,606,469 of OY796868.1, read as the reverse complement.
TGAGTTGACTTCCAGGCATTGTTTTATCTAAGTATTTAGAGAGAATTGAATAGGCTTTTCGAAATATTTGTACAGTTCAGAAGACTCGGAATCTATTGAAGTAAACGATTACACAGAGTATAGAAATTCTAACGATAATAGATCCGTAAGTATTCAGTGATTAATGTATACGTTAAGTTTCTTCGACAAGTGCGTACATGTGCGACCATCAACTTTCCAATTTCCCACACACATAAATAGTTAAATACGTGTTACAACTCTTAACAAACTGAACGGATGTCAAGTAAGCTTAGCGTCTCATTTCGTAGGAAACACGATACAATGTTACACCAGCTGTATCAGATTTATTATTCATATTACATTTTGGATCTTATGTTACAGCAATAAGAATGCCCAGCATACGTTTGATAGTATTTCTGCCAAGTGAGGCAAATTCCCAGTCTCACGCAATGTTTTGTATAAAGTCATTGTTTAAGAAAATTTACACAATATAAAGTTTAAATAACTGAAGTAACTTGTTTTTGTGTTTCACAGGAGCAAGCTGTGACAAGTCATTTATCAAAAGTTGCTTACGTGAAAATATTCTCGCTCATTAACAATGAATTTGCATAGATTGGTAATAAGACAACAGTTCAGGCACTATTCAAGTCTAATTTTGTATCCGGTACATTATTGCTGCACACAATTCTATCTACCAATGTGAATAAACTTCTAAATAGACAGCTTGACATCAAAATTTAGATTGACATGAAACTTGGCAGTGTAACAATATCCAACAAGATGAAATATGTACAGCATTTAAATGGTAATCAAAATCATAACCATAAATAAAATAAACAACTATTAAACTGACGCTTTCGCTTATTTTTATTAGTCACCATAATATTAATTCGAATGACGTAACCAGGAGAACATGGGCAAGCAGAAGTTCAAAGAACTCTGTAGTATCAATCAACGGCGGAACGACTCGACTACTCGAGTGACTCCCACAGCAGCTGATTGACCTAAAAAACAACAAGCAAGAGAATTCTAGAAAGGGACAGCTAGAGGAATAGAAAAGCGCGTGAAGGGCGTCACGTAGGCAAGCGACAACAAGTAGTAGGGCAAGGTCGTCAATGGAATTTTGTTGATGATTTTGGTAATAGTAGGTTGTGGTTGCGTGTGCATATGTCGTTACTTCCTTAGGAAGTAAACATGAGTAGCTGCAATGAGTATGGAAACAACATAAATAGTTGATTCGTAATTGTTCAGATTTTGCTGAGGTTTCAGGTCATAGAGGTCATGATTGTAGATACTCGTAAATACGGTGAATATAAAGGACGTCATGAGTATTATGAATAATAATATGTTTTTTCAGTTAGGAATATAAATCCTTACCATTCTCCAAAGACTTTGAAATAAAAACAAACCACGTGTAACATAACAAGGACTACGTACTTTGAACGACCTCTACCACTACTCAGCGTAATTATTTCGGTTTACCAAACTAATTTATTATTCCACAAGAATCTTCTTAAATCTGACAGCCACAGAGCAGTCACTTTTCAAACATTTAAAATTTTAAATGTCAAAGGCGAAAGTTTACTTTGGTATAAGTTTTCCTTTTGTACTGAGTTTTCCAAACTTTCTCGTTTTGAATAAAGAAAGCGTTATCATTATGAGCCTTAATATTCCCACTGCTGGGACACATCGGCCATAATCCACCACGCGGGCCCAGTGCAGGTTTGTGGATGTCACATGTCTTCGAATTTCTAGTTCTAGGACATGCCGGTTTCCTCTCGCTGTTTTCCTTCACCGTTTTTGAGAGTAGTGGTGATGAAATTAAATACAAGTACCTACAACTTGTAACTCGAGGCCGATACCACTGGGCCAGCCACCACTGCCACTGGACAAAGAAAGACTTGAGAAGAAATAATTTAATGAAATAAAAAACATAGTTACTATCTTTATGAACTTGTTTATTTGTTTACAGTGGTTTCTTATCTGGCTGACAAATCGTATGTGGCAAGTGGGTCACTTTGATGTGTGAAGGCAACGGCGACGCGTAACTATTTTAAAACTGCTTTGTACGTGGTTTCTGACTAGTATCAGGGCACCATAAAGGACAAGAGTGTTATGTTTCACATTCCACATTAACACCATTGTAGTCTTTTCCCAGGCTTTTTGGAAAATTCTTCGGATTCGAATTCCAACCATGTACTGCTAAGCCGCAATACCGTTGGTTTGATGTAGAATTATTGCAGGCTGACCTCAAGCCGTCCAATGGACCAATTTCGTGAAATTAGATTCGTTGTCAAGACTTCCGGGTTCTGACTGACTGCCCGTGGTGCCGCAAATATTCATACGACCGTCCAAATACATCCCGTCATGTATGCATCTACACCTACAGCATCTATTATTTGAAACACAGTATTAGCACGGAGGTCAGTCTAAAATCGATGTTCTAACGACTGCATCATTGTTAGCCAATAGTCTACAAGGTGTATTAGATGTAACAGTTCCAGGGAATTACGACTCGTATGGCTTCGTTCCCATCGCGTGTCTATTCATGCGTTGATTTACGCCACTTTACGGTATTTAGTGTGTATTGTGTTTATGTCGACGATTGGCCGGTGACCAATAGCCAGTAACGTTGTATGGCTTGTAATAAAATTTTAGGTATGAGTTTTAATTGAAAAACCAAACGCTGTATTCCTAGAACGAAGTATGAAGTTGTGAGGAGGTAAATTTTTCCAGTGGTAATCTGGTTATAAGCTGGGACTACTACTATATTCAACTAGCAGGGTAAATTCAAAACATCTAACAGCTCTTTTAACAGGGATAATCCCAGGTAATTTTCAAGAAGGAATTGGAACTTTTAAAAGTAATAAGTCTGTGCGAGCTGTTGGTAATCGTTTCACCAGATAGTTATCGATGTCCGAATTCATTTTTCACTTATATGCGACTATGAGTAATGATGGCAATATTCAATAAGAAAAGTCTTGTAAGTTCTCCGTGGCTTTCTCTTCAATCATCTGCCATGATTAATTGCGTAGGCGAAACTCGCTAGTGCATTAGAAAATAATTATGCACACGGGATTAAAGGTTTTTGTCTTCGCAAATTCCTCGTTCTCATCAAAATAAGTGAAAATCGGGTAAGTAGTAAAGTTAAGAAAAGTACTTGTCTAGATTACTTCTCCCCGTTAGTAAAAAAAAAACGGAATATGAAGAACTATTGTATATTTGTTATAAAATCTGTAAAATACCATATTTCAGGCAAATAAATGAATCTATCTATCTACAGAAAGAACATCCGACCGTAAAGTAAAATCAAGGTATCGAGAACATAAAAGCTTGTAAGCTCGACGGCACTTTACTATTGCTCTTAAGGGTGTCGTTGAGTTTTTTTATTGCTGGCCACATCCTGTTGTTCCTGGAGCACCTATTAACATCGCTGAAAATTTATGAATTTGTTTGAACAACCGATGAAGGCGCCGGCCGGCGCTGGCCTTAAGACCAACATTTGCCCAAATAACAGAAAGTTCTCGACCATACATTCCGCGACAAATACATAATATTATGTCATCTTTGGGAATTAATACGAGAATAATATGAATTTATTATACAGTACAGCTGGGATCAAATAATAAATTTGCTGAACGAGCCTCGCCGTTATGCCAATTACCTTCCATTGTGATGATGTAACTTACTAGAAAACCATATTTATTCAACTGTGAGCTCAATAAGTATTACCCGAATAAATTGGTTGTATTGTGCAATGAAATTAATATTTGGACGTTCAATTATAATAAGTTCAATAATAATAAGTTGAATTATAGTAGATAATAATAAGTTCAATTATAATAAATAATAATAAGTTTAAGTAATATTATATTTAAAGTTTCCACAACTGAAAAGTGTATTATTTTTATTTTAGTTCGAAAATTTGAAGACCCCGATAGCTCAAAGTGTGGACGCCAGACACCCAAAAACAATCGAAAAAATAAACAAACATTGGACATTTTTTGTTGATTAAAAGTGTCTACTTTATTTAATATGTTAATACAGCCCAAAAAACCTTTTAAAGTTTGAAACGCAGTAGACAGACGCCCTTTTATAGAGGGTTCACCGTTGGGTACGTGTCGACGTCATAAAAACATTGAGCCGTCCAAAATGGCGGCGAACGTGACCTTGAATAGTACTACGGGGATGGGGACTGTCTGGATCAGATTAAAATTGTATCGATTTTATGCATGTGTTGCGCGCTGGTAGCATCGATTCTTGGAAATTGGTCCGATATTCTCATTGATAAAATAACATGGTAATGTCGTTGTTCGCTGTTCATACAAATACTCATTGTACGGAGTGCGGATTGTATCATATTAAAAGCCTTAATCACAATTTACACTAAATCTTGCACAGTTTCATCACAGGTCCTGAGTCAGTGCCCTGCGAGACGCCGAGCGTCTTGCTCTGTTTATCAATGTTGACCATTGTGTATTCTGACTGACAGCTTCGCAGACAGTGCGTGCCTGTGGCGAGAATGTGTTTGTGCTAAGACAGAATAGATAATCACATTAATCACATTAGCAGAATTATATGATTAGAGAGATCTAAGGCTTTGTTAAAAATGATGACCAAATTTTTCTGAGTCCAACTGTGATTTACTATCAGAATTAGTTATCATTGTGATCTTTTATTATTTCAACGAACGTTTATCTATTGTTTTATCTGTATTGATGGTCATTGCTAACAGATAACACCAATCAGTGGAGATTAGTAAAGGAGAAAGAATATTATTATTATGAAAACTGACACAAAGACACAGCAGATAGAATGATTTAATAAAGAGCTAAAGAATACTTCAATTACAGTCATATAACCCCAATTACTAGTAACTACTTTGACGAAATTTAATTAGCAGTATTATTATAATGGTCGACCTTTACCGAATAAACGTTATTATTAGATTAGCAAAACAGGTTACTCCATTACAGTATTTAACATACTTACGGTATTTTGTTTATTTGGCAAGCCTTGTAGGTACTTTGAATTCGCCCACAACAAAATTCAAAGCATTATTTTTGCAGATTAATCATTAAATTCAAAGATAATAATGATATTATTAAACAGATAATACATATAATGATATCACAAAAGTTGACAAGGTCATAATTTCACAAGTAGCGAACAGATAGTAGAGAAAAATAAGATTGACTTACGATAGTGCTGACATTCGTTTCGCATTTGGTCTGGCTGAAAACAGTCCATAATATGTTTCGAGACAAGAGTAGGAGGATGGACATAAGCCTGAAAAGTGTTTCTAAGTAAATACTCTAATATGAAGTGTCAGCCTGGCACTACTGGAATTTTTGCTACAACTTTGATTCATAGAGAAGTTCTAAAAGCGGATAATGTATAAATGAATAAACATAAATTATTATTAAGTCTTTAAACTTCCATTCATTGAGTGCTAACAAAAGAACAAGGTCGGAATAAATTTCCACATAGTAAAAATGTTAAAAATCAGAGAACACAACGGAATATTAGAGAACAAAGTCCACGGGCTTCTGAAAAAAAAATACAAGGGCAGGGGATACCTTTTTTATTCTATGACTCACCGCAGCGAGTGTGTCTGATGCGTGGGCTTACCTGAAAAAAAAAAAACAACGATACAATATGCGATAAGGGATCGGCCTTGGGTTGATATTACAATTTGGATTTCATTGAGTTAGAAGCAGGTGTATTCGAATGTCAGGCTCAGTGTAATGGGGAAGGCGTATCGTTTTTGGTAGCAGGTACTATTTTGTGCCTGTATGACGCGTTGATTGATATTTATTCGCTGTTTGTGTTTATTGAGCAATGTTTAGTTGTAGGCATTTGAATGCCTGCAACAGTGTATGTAGTAGGTTGAAAAGATACAAGGAAGAAATAGATTTTATTCCTTTAAGATTACGCACAATTTTAAAGCCTTAAGGTATGCCAATTCTAGCTTCGAATAAATCACTTTCTTTTTCACCTTGGATACCACAACAAGTGGTAAAATTCTTCAATTCAAATGATTAAAAACATGATATTTGATTTGAATTTGAGATTTTTTCTTTACCTGTCCTAGACAAATTTTTGAAAAACTGCGAAAAATGCGTTTAATAGAACAAAGAAGCGTTTGCAAAGATGCGTTTAGTTAACATTATGAAATAGTTCTACATCTATCTATACTTAATATTATATAGTAAAAGTTGTTTGTTTGTAAGTTTGTATGTAATCTCCGGAACTACCAGTCGGATTTGAAGAAATCTTTTTTTTAAATCTTTATTTGTTTGTAGAGGGTTTGATCAGTATGACCATGCCAACCACATAGGGGCAAGAAATCTTTTGCAATGGATAGCCCAATTCTTGACGAAGGTTATAGGCTCGCGGACGACGTCGCGAGCAGAAGCTAATAATTAATACAATAATGCTCCTAAGTAAACCAGTAAAATAAAAAAGATTTGCCATGAAAGACAGACTGCTCATAATATTGAACATATAGTTATGTTATGAGTTTATGACTTTATGAGTGCCACAAAGAATTTTTGAATGCGAAAATATGTAATTATTTTCATATTTCTATATAATATATAAACATCATCATCTACCTAGCCTTTTCCCAACTATATTGGGGTCGGCTTCCAGTCTAACCGGATGCAGGTGAATACCAGTATTTTACATGGAGCGACTGCCTATCTGACCTCCACAACCTAGTTATTAGGTAACACGATACCCCTTGGTAAGACTGGTTGTCAGACTTGTTGGGCTTCTCACTACCCGTAACAACTGTCAAAGATCTACAAATGACAGCTCTCCGAGGCACGGAGGGGTCTTGGTATGTAAAGATAGTCACCCATCCACGGACCAACCGCGGCAAGTGTAGCTTAACCTGATTGATAGACCCGTGCGGCTGTTGCATACAATAAAATAAAATAAATAGAGTTTTACAATGAATTTAGTGTCTGACCGAAATGGATTTTCAGTCGAAAACGAAAATGATTAAAAAATTAAATAAAACACTATTTTCTGCTGTACACTGAAATCTTGTTCGTTTTATTTACACCTAGACCTGAGTAAATATAAGCTTTTAAAGAAATAAAACACAATAATTTTATTAGAGGATACAAAATTTCGTGTATTTCTTATTGTATTGATTCACCTGAGATTGCTGAGCTTTACGAAGTAGGCCGAATGACACGCGATAAATCACGAACTTCTGATTTTCGGCTTAGCCGAAGCTTCAGCTGGCTTATGGCTGAATCATGATTTTTTGGCCGAAAATGAAAACGAAGCTTCGGTCGGTCACAAACAATGATACATGAGAATTCAGTAGACACGACACAAGTGAATGAGTTGTCTGTCAAATATTATAAATTGTCGATTAACCTATTTTAGATTCATATTTTATTTTAAGCAGTTAGTATTTAAGTTTAAAAGTGGCGCCAGTGACTGAAAAGTTGAAAGGAAATTTTTTGGCCTGGTATGGGCATGTGATGAGGAGAGAAGGAACGCATGTGACTAAAAGAGTGATGAACATAAATATTGATGGATGGAGCGGGAGAGGAAGACCAAAGAAAAGATGGATGGATTGTGTGAGGAATGATATGAAAGAGAAGGGAGTGAATGATAGTGTGACGGTTGACAGGGGAGAGTGGAAAAACGTGTTGCGCCGACCCCAAGTAACATGGGACAAGGGCAGGAAGATGATGATGAAGTAATTTTTATTGTTATATACCTACCTACCTAAGAAGTTTAGCTAGAAAGTCAACCAATCCTTAGCGAAAAGCTTTATTTTATGGCAACATCGGGCTTAAAACGTCCTACAAATACCAAGGGCATAATGAAAGACTCTTACCCTTACAAGCCACAATCAACATGATTAACTGGCGAATGACTGCTGGCCATCCTGTAGATAGCAGTAATCTCATAATCACCTGCACCGACAGCTACTGTGGGTGATAAAGTGGCCCTATCTGTGGTCAGGATGAGACCACACGAGAGTAAGAATTGAACATTGAATACTTAAAAGAAGCAGCATAAATTATTTTTGTGGATAATGTCGAGTGTTAAATAAACTACATGAGAATGATCTTAAAATATCCGAAGTTAAATGTAAAATTAGCAAAAAGCAAAGTTAAAGAAGAACAGCGCTGAATTTACTCATCATGTAGTTTACTTCCAAAAACGGTTTAATTGGTTAAATATAAAGAGAATTCCTTTATCACGTGGGAGTTTAGGCTAATAAATAAATCCGAAAGGTCGTCGCACTTTCTGCGTGCTACAAACAAGGCTGAATTTAAAATTCAAGGCTGTATACGTCGTCAATGTACTGAAAATAATATTAAAACGTTAATTCTGATTGTCCTTGTCCCTTGTTCACTCGTCCAAGAGATAATGAGTGTGTATTTGATTACTGAGAATTATTTTAGAACAGCTGTTTAACATCAACAACTTTTGTGGCACAGGTCACGTAGATAGACGGGACATTTTCCAAGAGCAATGATTGGGTTTTTCAATGAGTATGAGATGAGGGCATTTGGTAATGAGAAAAGACTAGAAAAGTACATCCGCATTTCAGCCTTAACATAAAACACTACCTTAAGAGCAATAATGCTTGGTAACATGACAACACTGCCCCACACACAACCGTTTGATGTAGCGGTATGATAAGCTTCATCATAATCAGTAACGGTAACTAGATGACAAGTGACAATATAATAATATATCCATTTTAACTGTCCATCATATTATTATAACTTTATATATCTTGGTTTTCTTAATGCACTCAAATAGGTTCTATCAACTGTTCAACAGGAGAAACGAAGTTATTGATTAAATACAAGATCTCATTTCTTGGAAAGCTGCGAGATCGAGACCTTTTTAGGTCTTCCTTGCTTTCGAATCTGCAACAGCAAATATGAAATTTTATTTCTTCAATAACAGACTGGAAAATATTAACAAACGGTTCACTCGAAAAAATTTAATTTAACTTATTCAGCGACTGTCTGATATTTGCAAAGGCGAGACTTCAGAGAAAATTGCTAAAAATTCAATATACATACTTTCGTATATTATGTTTGTATGTCCTGACAAAGTAAAACATCAAAGCTCATAGATGCTTGGCACCATTCCGCTTGAAACCATACACAACGCTTTAGAGTCAAGTGTCTGTTATGAAAGATCAATCGTAACTGTGGTTCGTGCTCAGTAATTAATGTTTTTAATAGCTTATTGCAAACCGTATTGGTCAATAGTGTGATTGACTCATCATTGAGTAAGGGATTTGCAATTGGAAACCGGTAGCACTTTGCAAGAACAATATTAAACGATATAGTTATTATAAAGATAAATGTGGGAAAGGATGCTCAAGACGTGTTACAGAATTAAGCATTTTTGGAAATATTCCATCTTAAATGGACTAGACTATGACGGAAGAGCGAAACACAAACAAGTCAACAGAAATCGTTAAATGATTCACATTAAAACAAATCAAAACGTAGCTTATCTATCAAACAAATATGTCACTCAGCAGAACCTTTGACAACTAGGTCTGAACAAGTTGGACTTATCACATTATTACAATTAATATAGCTCAAATCTCATTCAGCTATCGAATGAGTTATGTAATTAAAGTAAGTATTAGCAAAACAATATGCTATATGCCCTTCAAAGCGCGAAGGTCATAAGTGTTTGTATAAAACAGTTGATAAAATTTGATATGCCTTATCTACTCATTTACAGAATAATCTCGCCGCGGAGTTCGAGATATAGCATGTAAACGTTGTTGTAGAAAATATTTATATTCTTAATCGAGTTACTGACTCGATTTAATATTTACTACACAATCTCAAAATTGCAGAGCTAACGCGTATCCAAACCGCGGCGAGCGACAGTCAAGTTATCACAAACTTTAATAACTTGTTTAGTAGCGCAGTTACGGTAACAGACCGGTTAAACTAAAAATAACTTAAGACTTTGAGACTTAATCGCCAACATCCCGATGCGTACGCGCACGGTTTTAATCTAAATGTTAACAACGGTGATGCAATGATTAATGGAATAAATAAAGTTATAGCTGATGTGCATGCAATTCCAATCATGAAAGAAAGATGGATGGATCGGATAGTTCACAACAAGAGATCTGGTTGTTTGATAAATGCATAACTGGGATGACTAGTTTTCAAAATATTTATGCCGAAAAGAATGAAGATAAAAACAATAACGGTTTTTTGTTTTCAAACCGTTGTTGAAATGAAATCATCAGCAGGCATATGAGACGCCATTCAAGTATCAGATACGCAGCGCGATGAACGATTGCAATAGTTCATTGGAATGCTTTCGATGATAGAGATGAATCATAATCAAGTAGTTTGATGCCAGTGATGTAATCATTCCAAAAACAGGCTCGTTTACGTGCACAACTGGGTCAACCGTAATATAAAATGCGAGGGCCATATTTGAACACAGATCGACAAATCTGGCGATAGCTTCAATTTGCCGAAGGACTTGGCACATGACCAAATACTTCAACAGGAGAATTACTTTACCTGTTTTTCTACGGAATTGCCAATAAAACATTTGTACAAAGGTAAGGATTGGGTAATAACGCGTTGAAATATTTTTTACCTTTAAAACGCTCGGTGCATGGAAAAACACGATTGGCGACGCGGCGAGACTCGACAAAAATAGCTCGCATCAGTACGATACGGCATTTTGATATGGCCGCGCGGCGCATGCGTCTGGGCGGGGTGCAAGTACAGGAGATTTATTGAAAGCAATCCAAACTCATCCATCATATTGAAGGGTAATGTTGGTAACAAATCTAGCTCCAACAATAAAGACGAAGGTGAAGTGTTCAGAACTCAGGCAGTGCGATTATGGAAATCATTATTTGAAATACTACTATTTTTGAGCTTCGAGAAATTGGAAGCACTTGCGTCAAGGAATATACATATAATATATAGTAAACGACGAGAATTGGACAAATTGAGTATCGCCATTCACCCGGATAAACGAACCAAGAAATGAGTGCCCGTCGTAGTTAATATTAGACTACAAAACGACGATGACCTTCTTGGTCATCCATCATTTACGCAATCGATATAAGACCGCTACCCGCCAGTCCCTTACACCTCGACTCACGCGCATGCATGCTGAGTCAAGGCCAGCCGTGCATCTGCGGGCCTGCGTGCACGCACCGAGGCCATCCCAATATATTATTTGTGTACAAAAAAGTTTTATTACACTCTGGGAGACGAGGTGAAGCTCGATTTAAAACCCAAGACTTTTACCTCAACTTATATGATTGTTATGATCCCAACCACAATAATTGCCATAATGCTCCTCTTTGCATGTTTTGTAAATAAGATGCCATATCTTTTATCTAAACTGAATGGAAAGTTGTTTTTGAACCTTGATATGATAGCACTGTTACGCTACAAATAGACTACACAATACTGAACAATACAGATACAAACTTAGTAACAGAGCGGAAGCTCGTACAGAACTCTCTTTATTAATGACGTATCTGCAACACAATAGTCTTTTTTTTCATGATGCACGATGTGCTAAGGATTGTCTGTACAACGGATACGCTAGTCTTGTTGATGCACAATGCACGTGAGTTATTTGCATACTGCGTGTAAATACTAGTAAATAGTGATCGTGACTCGGAGGCGTGATGCCAATGTGAAGACGAGATAAACATACGGACAGCTAACTTGTTAATCGTTTAATTGTATTAAAGTGTTGGTTAAAACGTAAACAAGACTGTTGCTGTGTGAATGCTGTTATCCTCGATCAAGGGCTAGAGGTGGATATAGTACGTAACTATCATCAGCTTGAAATAACATGCAGGAGGTCAGCTACATGCTGCTTTAAACACGACTCCGGAATTATAACCCATGTTTATACATAAACTAGTCTCTATCACGTATTATCATTATTATTACATGGTAGATATCATTATTATTTCTCAGCAAAAAAGCGATTAAAGCCTATAAATATACATAGACGACGTCTTGATAAAATATTGGTATCAAAAACAAAAATTTTGCTCAATCTAGGCCCCAGGACCTTGAGGAATTTTGATGCATTACTGACATATCATTGTTACAATGTATTTTACTTAATATAATAGTCTTTTATTTTTCAATTGCCTTATGAGATGATAGTTAAATGAGAGTACTAATTTCTTACATAATACGACTCAACCTCAAAGCATTTTAATTAAACCTATAGAGGCATGAGGAAGAAGGTGTAAAGTTCACTCATCCTCCATAGAGAGGAGGAGGATAGGAGGATCCGCCGACCTAGGCGGGTGTTGTGTCTGGTGGGCTTACTGCCCGACGATTGATGTCGGGAAATTATATATATGCTATTTGCGCGGTAAACGCTGCTTGCGCGATGCAGGATTTTGTGTGACGTCAGGTCTTTGATGAGTAGTTCGCATGTGGCGTTGTGATGCCAGTCAGAAAGATGAAGCTAGTTGCTGGGCAACTAGCTTCATCTTTCTGACTGGCCGACCCCTTGATAGTTCAAAAGTGCCTATAATTGGTTTGCGGTAGGTTCCTATAGAGAAGAACCGGCAACAAACTCTCATCAGAAGAACTGACATCATGACAGTTTTCAATAACTATCATTTAGACACAGAAAATGTTCAAAATATTCAGCGTAATAAAATATGAAATTACAATCGAACCATCAAATAGGCAATTCTGTAAGCGATCCGATGGAAGTCTATGGACATTACGCGCAATCAAATGGCGCGATCAGGCGTGCAGTGGACTTTGACCTGGCGCAGCTCCGGAAAAAATATACTTACCTCAGACAGCAAATTAGCTCAGCAAAAAATACAGGTGTTGTTTTTCGTTAACATTATCCTTCCTCAACCAAGTAATGTATTATTTCGTAAATATACGCAAACTGATGTTTGAGGTGCGTAGGTTTTAAATATTGTTTTGTTTGCCTTTATGTTCAAACCAAAATGTGAAAGCATGAGTAAACTAAGTTTATTCAACGTACATTTTGGTGTAACCAAAAACTCCCAGGAACTTGATATTCAACTTTGAGTAGTCTAGCTTTTATTTTTGTAAAATGAACTATTTCTGACAATAGTGACAACGCATTTTTTTTTTTAAACAAAAGAGTGCAATGCTGTTAACTAGCACACTGAAATCTACACCAGCTTGTGAACTTCACAAAGTCACACGGATTCCAAAATTGTGGTTTTTAATGGCAATTAAAAAACCTGCTTCCAAGGCATAAAGTTCATATGCGTACTTGATGCGTTTATCTGTAATTATATTAACTGTCTTTCGTAGTTAGTCCATGCATACAATAAAGCAGTTGATTACACTGTGACTTTTATCTCGTTGCGCCTTTTTCAGAGCTAAATATAAAAAGTACTGACGGTTAAAACCTGGGTGTCACAGGGAACTTTATGTAGTTTGTACATGCGTTCTGTTGAATCATGTTAGCCCTGTAAGCTCAAGATTAAAATAGATTCAATAAATGAACGGGGGGATCGAGTCCACTTGTAAGCAATTGACGCAGGCGACGAAGTGCAAAACTGAGTCAGTCGTTAGGACTTTAATCTGCATAACTGCGGCTTACGGGCTTGCTCATAAATTATGACAAATTCATAACATTGATAATCGCAATTGACGGTGTCCTCGTAGGAACTCGTGGGTCGAGTTAGAAAATAGACCAAGGGTGGGGGCGGTTCAACGCACTCTCAGGAACTGCAGTAACATATTTTAAATAGTAACCACAGCAACACTGTGTTTATAAACGTTGTGTTGTCAGCAGATTGCTTCATTCTCTTTGAGATTTACGGAAAAGATAAAACAATGCAACTTTCATGCTAATTAGCTTTAAGTTATGTGCAGTAGATGGCTGCAGTTACAGTGAATTCAACGACCAATTAGGTTTAGCTGTTTCACTTTTAAAATAGTTGGTTTAACTGGAATGCTTTTAAGTAAATTCTAGATTGGAAGGATTAACAAGCAAGTATTTAAATTCAAGGACAATTAAACCGGTAAATCACTGAAAATAGACCTCTGGAGACCACCCAAAGAACGCGAGAACGCTGTGTACATAATATTTCGCAATTAGCTAGAACAACACTACAAATAATTCCGTACTGCAAACTGCTAATAACTTACAATAGCAGTATTAATTAAACATGGTTTCCAAACACTCGGTTTCTACCAGTTAGCAGCACAAAACGAGATTTTATTAGCTTTCAATTTCAAGAATATTGTTGTTACTAAGTTCGAGCTGTGAACTGCCGATACACTTTATCCGTTAATTAACATTGTTGCACCAAAACCGGTAAACTAATTAAACAGAAATGTTGCTGATGTAAAGGGAAAGGCCGGGCGGGGACGCCCTAGGAGGACATATTCTGACCTTATTGGTGATGTTCTTCAGAAAGGCCAGGTGCGTAGTACTCGCAACCGGCGTGCGTGTATGACCAGATGTATGAACGTAAACGAGGCAAAAGGACTATGTAAGGATCGTAGCAGGTGGCGTTCTGTAGTTTCTGCCTACCCCCATGGGAAGAAGGCGTGAGTTTATGTATGTGTATGTATGTTAATTCGTTTAAGTTCTTAAATGACTCAATGTGAACGATAAAATTTTATCCTTGTATTAAAACGATGATTGCATTACTGCCATTATTCGAGTACTTCTCGTACTACTAACAAGGTCTGATAAGATCTTCTCATTGAGTATTCTTGGTAGTTGTTTCAGTCCTAAAGCAATAACCTAGAATTAGTGATGCAACGAATACGAATACGAATATTCGTATTCGCCGAATAGTAGACATTTACCGAATATTCGTATTCGGCGAATACTAATACGAATATTTAAAAATTAATATGTTTGTACGCAAATCTAATTACTGGCAGACTTGGAAAACGCGCGTCGTCGGCACGTAAAAATACGACGTGTGCAAGGGCCTTAAACGCAACGACGACGCGACGGGGGATAGTTTACACAGTGCCGCGGCCCGGGAGTTTTCCTATCATTACGAACCATGGATTGATTGATTGATTCATTCATTCCTTTCATTTCATTTGTCAGTCGAAAGCACAAGTCAAGCAAGAGAGTATTGTTTTATTTATTTTCTGAGGTTGCTGAGAAGTGAAAGAAGTTAAAGTTGAATATAAAATCTAAAAATAAGAGATCAAAGTGACATATGGAAACACTTCGATAAATTACCAAGTAAGTAGTTATATGGTCTGTATTTCTTTTGTATGAACAAAAGGTAGGATAGTAAGTCCTAAGTACCTTGGACGAACGTTAGTAATGGCTGCGTCTATGTAGTACTAGACTATTAGTCTTTTATTACCATGGCGAGATATTCGTATTCGTATTCGCCGAATAGTAGGTTTGATATTCGTATTCGTAAAAGTAGTATTCGTTGCATCACTACCTAGAATGAAATATGGACATCATGAAAATTTTACGAGAGTAGCCGAAGCGTTTTTGCATTATATGATAATTGAAAATGTTAACTTACGTCCTACAATTGCAAAGTACGCAGAATTCTCAGTGTCCTGCAGTTTCATTACCAATTTTGCATTCAAATGACTGCTGTATCTTATTAGTTATTAGTCATTACGGCTATTTACGTCATGCAATGTAAAATTTAATTGCAGAGTGAGTAATTATTCTGTACTTAGTACCATTAGGTACAGTCCGGCAGGTACCTATGTCGGTCAAATTTCCGTGTCCTCTCTCTAAAACAACAATTCCAATTTACCCAGTGCTCCGATCGTTCCGGAATAAAAATATTGATGTTGGAACGATATTGTTAATTCCGAATAAATTGGGTAGCGCCAAACTAAACATTTACATAAATACTTCCAGCGTTTAAAAAACGGCCTAGGAGTAAATTGTTCACTGATTGTTCAAATTGTTGCGATTACAGACATAAATATCGTAAATGTGTGCTTCATTTTACGCTCCACAGTTATCGATAACGATGGAATTTATTACTAGCTCATTTCATGGCTCTGACTCCGGTCTACGGTCTGGGGCCCTACCATGAACATTTAAAATACTTGCCAAATGCAGGACAGGTCAACTTGGCAAGTTAACCTGACAGGTTTTCTATTTGTACCTTGAGGATTTCCGTCTGACCTGCAAAGTATCAACTTCAGACCTGCTACGTTATCGTTGACCGGTACGCCATATTATAAACAAACGTTCGGAAATACTTTTTCGCAGCATTACCGGTTTTACGGTTTTAAAGAACTAGATAAAATTAATTTAGTAACAGTTTATAGTGATCAATAGAATTCTAAAAAAGCTTTGTTTCGTAGCAAAAAATGTTATTTAACATGATTATGACGTTGGAGACCCTTTTAGATGCTTAAGAAAGGTATAAGTACCTACTTGAAAAACTTACCAAAGTTATTGCTATTTTCGAACGACTTAAATCGAGGTGTTAAGTATCAAATATATTGTCAACACCACATATGTTTACGAGATCATTTTGAACATTGGATATTCAAGTGGGTTCCTTTTTGTAAGTTTTTTTTTTTAACAGAAGAAACCGTTTCTGTAAATAAATCAGAAAAAAAGCACACATTTGTATCGTGTCCGTTGTTGAGAGTGGTAAGAAAGTGCAGTTATTTGGTGATAATGACTTAGTTTCCTATGAACGATTGAAAACAGTGTGGAATTTTATAAATAATCACAAGGACATTGCAATGGGCTACAATAAAAATGCTCAAACTCGAGAAATGTCCCGCAGATTGTGGACCGAAGTGACGGAACATTTGAATTCCATTGTTGGTTGTGCCATCAAAGATTTTAAACACTGGGCAGCTGTAAGTTGGTTTTATATTAAGACTACGAATATTCGAATTTCCCTTCGGGGAAACAAGGCGTGATGTTACGATGTTATGTTACTACGAATATTATATTTGCCTAGAACATCTATTAAAAATTAATGTATTGGTTTTTATTTTCATCTATTCTCGTATTGTGTTCTTGATTTGTACCTATTTCTTTTACATCGAATTACTAGTACCATTTCTATGACATATGCACCAGTTTATTGAACATAAAACTCCTTTGGATTTTAGCGATTTGTTTCATACTGTTTTTATCACCGTCTTCCTCAAGAAACTCAATTATTTTCATCTTCGTCACACATCCAAAATAAACGATAAAGAGATTGTTTGTTTTGTTAGGTATGTATAATTTTAAAGACCGCCTAAATAGTTTTATATAAACAAATTAACATGTACTTATGTTTTTTGTTTTAAATTAAAGAAAACAGTTCAATAAAAGTTAGTTTTTCACACCTGCTTATTATGACTGCAGGGCAGTTCAGTTTTCAAGGTTATATACGTCAAAAAGGACGTGACGGTACAGCTTATCGCAGGTCAGACTAGTGAAATGCTGTCACGTGACCACTGACCGGCTTTAGTCACGTGATCGCTGGCTCGCCTGTTATTTAACGTGTTCATGGTCCAAAATAGCCCGACAGTTCATTTTCCGTCGGAAATTGACCTGCTATAAGAGTGCATGGTAGGCCCCCTGATCTAGATGGACCATAATCATAACCCATAATAGCTGCAGGGGCTTAGATCTCTTGCAGACTATAAAGAATGGCAGTGAAGACAATAAATCTGGAGGCTTTATAGAGGTCCGTATTTATTTCAGAGACTGCTATTCACTGATAATCTCTCAATACAGTTCACAGAAAAAGTAGCTGTATTATTCCCTAACTGGTTATTAACGCCTGATAATATTAAATAGCAACTATTAGTCCAAGTGCGAATAAAGTTTAAAGCAGTGTAAATTGCTCAGAAATGTTTCGGAAGAATCGTTAAAATTGTGATAAACTGCTAATATCTGCAATACGTTCACCCTGAAGTGGTCTTCAATATACTTGCAGATCTCAAAATCTCCTTGTTGCTTATGATGCCTTGGTAATTTCCCGTGATAAAGAGATTAACATTTTGTAAACCAGAACAAGATACCTGCGTACGGGTGCCCAATTTAGCTCCCTTTAATCTTGCCCTAGGGCTTCACTTAGTCTGTGCCGCCTTGTCAACCTTGGTTTTATTTTTAACTTGAATGCGGCTTTCATGTCTCTAGTGTATAATGTATAATACATACGTGTATAAAACTTCAAGCGATACATTAACTGCAAGGTTCTTATTGCAAATTATATCGCCCTGGTGCGTAACAAGTGTTGTTAGTCGGGTTTCTAAATTAGTTCACTTCACCCCTCTACAAAGACGAACATCCTTCGAAAATGGAAATGATCAAAGATATCTCGAGCAATTAAAACAAACGTCCTTCTTTGATCTACAAAATTAAAAGTAGCGACAAGAATATCTTGCTTCACGCAGTTGCACTACAGAGGATCAAGAAAGAACTTCTCAAAGATAAGTTGTAACTGCAGTATATAATTTGATAGTAACGTGATCTATCTTTACACCATGTGAGCACACTAATTAGGTAATGTAAGCCGTCGAATTACGGAGCGAGTAGAAAGAACATGCTCATAATTATTATTGTAGGTCTCAAAGCGACAACCAGATCGTGGATTAGTTAAATTCTTGATAAATTTAGTAGGAAATTTTGCTTCACTAAGGTACAGGAAACTCAAGCTCTTATATTGGAAAGCAGGACACGCTTTGGGCCGCTGAAGCAACGGAGTCAGGAAGTACATAAAAGATACAAAAAAGCTTAATATGTCTGGGCAAAAACTGCAGGAACAAGAACGGATCGTTCCCAAACACCAGAGCTTAATAATGGAGAAGAGAAATATTAGTAAGCGATTAACTACTTGAATGGTACGCACCAAAGGCCAGTACTGTATGTTCCAATGTTTTCGTCGTATAAGAAAGAAGTATTGGAAACTTTATACTTTGTGGATTTCGGTAAACAACTAAACATTAACATGGATGACACACATGATAAAAGAAAATGACATCAAACCACTATTACGCAGTGACTTAGTCCATTTAAGGTACCACCCAGTTTGTAAAAGATATCATAGTCTGAAGTCTGAACGTCGAATCGAATCAGCTTTATCGAGAGTTAGATCGACTTTATCAAGAGTATTTGGTTTCAACAGGCCATTTTGTTTTGCTAGAGGTGACCTATTAGTCCTACTGTTTCGAGTGTGTCGTTGCCCAGTCAACTGAAGATTCTATTGGTAGAGTTATCTTCTTTCTTTCGACAAAGTTTTACTTTTTAGTTTTACAAATAGTATAGTTTACTACTCCTCTTACTTTTCCTTCCGACACTAAACTACCCACTGCCTAAGTAGAAAGATTATTATTTACCTACATTTTTCTACTCGAAATATTTACCATAATTTCGAGCAGGCCGGACTCGTGGCTCGTGTCATTATCGGCCCTCTCAAGGACTCCAATATTGATAAAATCAATTAATTTCTAAAAATAAGTACTTACACTGTGTGTCCAGTTTTGTTCCATAATATCAAAACTTCCGTGTATTGTAATCGTAACAATCTCTGTTATACTAATAACGCGATATGAGAGTTTATCGGTTATCGAAAACTCGAAGCTCTTGGTGCTGTGTTCAGTGTTCCTATTAATTATTGCATTTACACTGATAGTAAGGATTCAACGTAAGTGCTTTATCCAATAAGTTAATGACGAGATAAAGATCTAAAAAGGAAAGGTTCTCTTTTTTGCGACGACTTTGGAATTAAAGTTGAGGAAACCACTCCAAGAATTAGCTAACTAGGCTGATCTGATAAACGGTTTGAATTTGATTTAAATTGGCTGGAAGTCTTTTGTGATCATCCTGAACACTAACTATGAAAAGTGTATTTACTAATGCCACCTACAGTTTTTAAATTCAGCCCTTCAATTTAAAAAAAAAACTGCTGTATTAAGGCGTACAATGCTATCCTTTACGCCACTCTTCCTGCTTTATCCACTGCTTATCTTAAAGCTTTTAATTAAAATAATTCCCAGAAAACAAGAGGCAATTCATTCAGCTCAAAAACAATCGGGGGTGAGTTTTACTCTCGTTTCAAAGAAAAGCGTAGTAAATTCATACAATTCGCTTCGATTCAATAACATTCTCTGTTTTCCCACAACTGTTCGGGAAAGGGGGAATATGGTAGTCAGTGGAGCATTGGGGGGGGGGGGTTGAACGTGTGGTGGGAGGACGGGGGGAGATCTAGACGTCCTTAATTTGCGCCCTTGTCCTCGTCTACGTAGCGCCAACGCAGATGCTGCGGGTTTATTTAGTTTAGCGTGGGTTTAAGTTGGCTCTTTTGAGCTCATAGTCGGATGTAATGTATCCGTGTCATCTAATGAGATCCTATTCAGTTGCTAATCCTACTTATTATATTATATTTTATTTTATACTAGCTGCGCCCCGCGGTTTCACCCGCATAAGTCTCGATCCCGTGGGAAAAAAAAAGTATGTAAGTAGTATCCTATGTTCTTTTCCAGGGCATCATCTATATATGTGCCAAATTTCATCCAAATCCGTTCAGCCGTTTTAGCGTGAAGGCGTAACAAACAAACTTACTTTCGCATTTATAATATTAAGGATTATATTTATATCCTACTTTATTACTTATTAATATTATAAATGCGAAAGTTTGTGAGGATGAATGGATGTTTGTTACTCTTTCACGCAAAAACTACTAAATGGATTCGGATAGTTTTTAACCACATAGTATACTTTTTATCCTGATATTCCCACGAGATCGAGAGTTATGCGGGTGAAACGCGGGGCGCTGCTTGTACAGGATAAAATTGGATTCCCAGTGTCTCCATGAGCAGGAAGATGATAAGATAATGATGATTATTCGTGGCCGAGGCCAGTTATCAGGTGACAGATACTCAAACCACCGTCTTGAGTATACATCTGCCGTCCCTTAACTAGAAGACTGTTAAGCCCAAAAAGTTATTTCCGAGAAAATGGCAAAAAACGCGGGAATCGATATTTTTTTTAAACTATGATTGTTGGACACATCAATTGATATTCTTTTCTGTTTATCCTAAAGAATCCTTTCTGTCCAGAAACTCTTAAAAAAGAAGTGTGGGTTAGACGCTTTCTAGTGATGGAATCATCATAAATTGTGTTACTTAACGGCCTACAAAAAATTTCATATCTCTGGAACTATTTATATTGTAAAAATGTTTCTTAAACTGAAACAGAGAATTTTGAACTCTATTACTTTCAATTAAAAAGTAAAAATTGGCTATTTGAGGGTTAACGGTTTTCTAGTTAAAGGACGGCAGACATGCTCATGTCTACAGTCTACATGTAGACAGGGCTGGACTGTTAGTTTAGTATCTGAACAATGTAAAAGGACTTTTAATCCGAAAAAAATAAACATTACAAGCTAACGAAATCGCGAGGCAGAATACATTCCTAATCGCTAATCATATTATAAATTCCGTGCCACTAAATCGATTATTAATACATTATGTTTCTCACCACATTCCTCCACAATTACAACAAGCAGCGCCATCTATGCAATAACTCAGCAACTAACTGAGCCTGATATTTGAACAGCTTTATCAAAAAGGTCATAATTTTATGGTCAGGTCATCAGGTACAAGAGGCCACAAGGCAGCATTAATAACAACATTACATTACAATGTAATACAAATACTTTGTAAGGTATCTGTTGTAACTTTATAGTAATTATTCTGTGAGTTTAGTTTTAAAAAAAATAAATTTTGTTTTCACTATACTCCATTTGAAATAAGATTAGACATTTAACTAAACCTTTTTTACAGTTCGTTCAACCGATTTTGACTTCTATTGCGTTGGTGGCATGACAAATGGCAGCTGCAGTAAACAGTTGGTATTGTAACCACTTTTTTGCTTTTAATGCCATCCTTATGCCTACGGTATAGAAGTCAGAATCGGTTGAGCGGACTGTAAAAAAAGGTTTTAAATGTCTAATCTTATTTCAAATGGAATATAGGTAAATTCATAAATACATAACATAAACTTACGCCTTCTTCCCATATGAGTAGGCAGAAATATCAGAACGCCAACTGCTACGATCCTGACTCCTTTTAATTAGTTTATGTTCATACATCTGGTTATTATTATTTGATGAGACAGCAGCTCATGTGCTGTTAAACTGCCCGGTGGTCGCCACATGTATGTGGCGACCACAGGGCAAAGTACTTTGGTAACCCAGGTACCCTACGTGAGATTGTCAGGGGCACCAAGGCGTTGCTGGCCTTCTTTGAGAAGCTAGGGTGGATCGAATAACCGATTTTCCCACCTGTGCGCAAAATACGCGCCTTGACGTGGAGTTGTTACCAGCCCATATTACCTATTAGATCTGGTTATACTTAAACAACGGATGGAGTCCTACACTATAATCATAAAATGACAATACTATGTATAGGTACTAAAAAAACTTTGATAGCAGTCTTGTCAATTGTAGGATGCTTGGGAGGGGCCTACGGAACCCTATTTCTCAACTTTCCGAACCACTTTGAGAAATGTAATGTTTATTTTTTCAATAGGAATTATTGACTTCATGGGGGAAGTCTTCGAGGTCTACTACCCTTTAGAAAACAATGTTGATGTAATTTATTATACCTTTGCATTATAGGAATTAATGGGTTATATTGAAAGAAGAGCAGTGGTGGCCCAGTGGTAACGGCCGCGACTTACGAGTTGTAGGTCGTAGGTTCGAACCCAGGCAGGCGCTTTACTTTGTGTAAATTATTTCATCGCCACTGCTCTCAAAACGGTGAAGGAAAACATCGTGGGGAAACCGGCATGTCCTAGAACCGAAAATTCGAAGACGTGACATCTACCAACCCGCACTGGGCCCGCGTGGTGGATTACGGCCCACTCCCTCTCACAGAGAGGAGGCCTGTGTTAAATTATATCAGTGGGAAATTTATAGGCTGATGATGATGATGATGATGATGATTGAAAGAAAGAAAAATATTTTATATGGGACACAGACAGGAAACACCAGTGCAAGGCCAAAAAGGTTCCTATCTCAGCATAATGCTGCAATATTTAAAAATAAATAAATACGGCAGTGCTTTTATGGTATTGTATGTTTATTACAATATCTATGTGTGTATTTATTTAAAGTTGTATGTGGATTATTTTATATCTGGACATTCAAGGGATTTATTAATAAACATTGCTTAAAGTTAAGTAATGATTAGCTACTGTTTAACCATACATAGGTCAAGTTAACTTTAAGCAACGTTTATAAATAAACCCATAGAAGATTTCATTTCATTTCATTATTGGGGTGCGGGTGATAGGAATATGTGACATCACATGAATTTGTCATCACATTATTTATTTAAGTCTATTGCATACTAATGAGATTGTATATATTAATTTACTTGTGTCAAAAAAATATTGACACAGGTGATGTACCGAATGTGGTACTGAATTTATTATTGTGCTGTATTTCAAGAAATATTGTCTTTATTTTTCATTTAATAGCTAGCTAGACACAATATTTAGGACCAAAATTGAGCTTTATAATGGCAAAGCAGAGCCATTGGTGCCGATTCCCTTGTTCACAAACTAAACTAAATTTAAGTTCAGTGCATCTTTTTCTTTCTATTTCATTAAGAAAAGGACAGAAGATAAATTTTAGTTTAGTCCTGTCAAATTAATCAGCGCTTGACGTAAATTGACGTAAT
The DNA here is from genome assembly GCA_963680765.1 of Agrochola lychnidis. NCBI lineage: Eukaryota > Metazoa > Arthropoda > Insecta > Lepidoptera > Noctuidae > Agrochola > Agrochola lychnidis. Next base: position 4,582,791 of record OY796868.1, on the reverse strand, counting down.
TTTAGTTGGCACGTTTTTAATCACGTCTAAACTTGTATTGGGAGTGATTAATTTGACAGGACTAAACTAAAATTTATCTTCTGTCCTATTCATAATGAAATAGAAAGAAAAAGATGCACTGAACTTAAATTTAGTTTAGTTTGTGAACAAGGGAATCGGCACCAATACTGACTTTTAATAAGTTGTTTTTCATACATCTAGAAGTTGAAAAACTAAACTTGTTTGTCTCCTACTATGTGAATTGGAAACAATTACACTAAGTACTTATATTGTGGGCAGGAACACAGGTTGACATCCTGTTACATAATCTCCTATTGATCTGTGTGTTCCTAGTAGTACCAATACCAGTAAGTTTGGGACCTAAAGAAAAAGATAATGTGAAATTAATGGTTTCCATATAATGATTTATGGTTTACTGGTAAATGTCTGTTTGATTTCCAAATTTTTAATGTTTAGTATTGATATCACTGCATTGCCTATCAACAGCTGACCTTGTAATATGATCCGTAGAGACACAACAACCAAAATATGTCCAGAGATAAAATATCTTACAAAACATACATGATTAAAATTAAACACATAGATAGTGCTTGAATATTCTATGTCTGGTAATATTATAGTTATTTGGAATTGTATACCATTTTTTCTAGCCCTAAATTGAATTTATAAAAAAAATGTGTACATACTACCCATTATACGTCTATGATACTACCTAATCGTGGAAAAATTGTGGTCATTAGCAGTGAAAGTCATTAGACACCAATTTCAAAGGTATTTGGGGCAAGAGGCTACCAAGAATCATACCATTATGAAATCAATTGATTTCACATACTCTATGAACAAAGAAAATAGCACCAAACTGGTATGTTATTGCTTCAAGGTTGTCAAAAAGATTATTAAAAGTACCAACAGTACAAAACACGATTGTCACTTAGCAAGAAAAATTGTGCGTAGTTTCCTTACCTGGTCAGAAAATCTGGCTGCTAGGAACTAAACACCGAAATCCAAGCTGTTTAAATACAGTCCACGTAAACTAATCACGGGATATTACTACTTGATAAGGATAATCTGCAAAACACTGAAAAATGCAAGACCATCGGGACGGAACAACATGCGAAAACATACCGAACGATCAAGAAAGAATTGTAAAACAAGGACAGATAGATTGACATGTCAATACGAAGAAGGCTACAGTTTGAGCCTGAAATAATTTTTACCTCTATCTTTCTGCACACGAGTAAAAGAGAAAAAGAATGAATTGAATCGAAATAATTCACACATTACGTAGCCATGAGCGTGAAAGGGACAAAAACTGGGCGACATAGAGTAAAATCAGCTGTGGACAGCTGTTGTCAAGAGAGGGATGTTTGTGGTGTTCGGATTTGTATTTTCTTATTGACCTTTTTTTATCACAATTTTTATTTTAACTATGCATATATTTTTCAAAATTAGGTAAAAAATTATCCATGTTCTTTTCCAGTTCTAAAATGGTTTCCCTACTTCTTAAAAGTTTTGAGCTCAACCTCACACTACTAATCCACAGACATATACTCTTTATATGGCTGTGTACTAATCGCAGAAAACTATCTTATTTCATAAATCAAGAAATTAATTGGGGACCAAATTCTTTCCTTCTTTGTATTATTTTCAGCCACTTTCATATTTGTGTTGGTTGAGACTGTATTGTTCATGAATAATAACCCGATATAATGTGAGATGGCGCTGTTTCCAGTTTCAAGGATTAATTATGGTTGACCAAAGACAAGCAAGATTGTTGATCAAAGATCGAGTTCATCGAGTCGAGCTCGAGGAGAGTTCAGAGGAGACATTCGGTGTTATGTCATTGTCAATTTGTGACAGACAGGCGTAGAGCAATTTTGTGATTTTAAGCTGGATTATGATAATTGATTATTTTTCTAAGTTTATTGGCATCAATCCAAACCTACAAACAGATTATAGTATATATTTTTTATATAAAGTGTTTTAATCCCCATTATTTAAGTTTTTAACATCAAGTGGAAGAAGTGTTCTGTCAGTTGTTCACTTCACAACAATAACCTTTCGTCATTGTGGCTAAGCTAATTACGTATAATTAGTAGACGAAAATATAATAACAGCGACAGTGAACGCGATGGCAAAGGAGGAAGATGACGACAACTTGCCGGATAAAGATGCGGCTAAAGAATTCTACGCAAGATATGAACCGAAGGAAATAATAGGCAGGTGAGAAAATAATTGTGGTGCTCACAAGTGTCTCACGAATTTTGAAGTTGCGTTGGTGCCAATTTTTAAGGAACTAGGGAATTATTTAAAGCGTCTGGGCATCATTACAAGTGATGTTACTCTTATGTCTTCTGAGTGACCTTGGGAATGAAACTGTTAACTTCCGTCGATAAATCAATTTTAATGCAGTGAATTAAATTAATCGGATTCCTAAAATTTGACCTCTTTATTTTGGCCTTCAACATTTAAATTTTTTAGGTAAACTAGTGTATTTATTATTAAAGTTTTATCAGACTTAAGTTATTTACATATTTATGTCATTCTAATAATATTTTTTTAGTTATTATATTCACATTTTGTACTATAATTACAGAAAATATTTTACCTTTTTCACTCTTTTTTCACACAGGGGCATAAGTTCAACAGTGCGAAGATGTATAGAGAAGGAAACAGGAAAAGAATACGCAGCCAAGATCATAGATCTGAGTCAGGAATCCCAGGATGGGGTAGACACGCACACCATGAGGGATGCCACGCGGCAGGAGATACACATTCTGCGGATGGTAGCTGGACACCCTTATATTAGTGAGTGAGTTGCTGTTCTTTATTGCACAAATGGCTCATTAAAATTGGCCCGTAAATATTAACAATAATACGAAATGATGATGGGCAAAAATATTGAAACAAAGTAAGCGAAGCATTGTCCTTGCAATTAATTTATAGCATACTCATAGTGCAACCTATCCTTTTGAAATTTGATTGTTTTGTTGCCTTTTACAAAATCAAATAATGTGTAATTTAGACCCTTCATTGATTTTGTGGGTAAACCAGTTAAAACAAAAAGAATACGAATTTCAGGAAATTCTGTGGCAAGTTTAGTAACATAAAGAATCCAGACAAAGTCACATTTCGTTGCTTATCGAACAACACCGCTCAAGTCATTTTGACTGACTTTACAGGGGGGTGAAAAAACTGCTTAAATTATTAATTTCAAGAGTTTATGAGTTACTTTTTGTAAAACCACCAATTTTCGATTTGAGCAGTGTTGTTCGATAAGCGACAATATGCAACATAAGTTCTAATTATAATATTTTAATGACTTACTAGAACAAATCACCTGAAGTAATATAATTTGTTTCAGTTGAACTGCAGGATGTGTTCGAGTCAGAGACGTTCATATTCTTAGTTTTTGAGCTGTGCAAGAACGGAGAGCTCTTCGACTACCTCACGTCTGTGGTTACACTGTCCGAGAAGAAGACTAGGTATATTATGAGGTATGTTCTCTGCTACTTAATTATATTTTTGTTTATTATGTAGGCATTCTTTCTTTTTCTTTCGTGTGGTTGGTGACTAACCTGGTGCCAGAGTTTTTATGCCGCCTAGGGGTCTCTGACGTCGAGAAATATCTCTCAGGCTTGCCAGTTTCCTCACAATGTTTTCCTTTACCGTTTTTGAGGCAAGTGATAATTATACAATACGCACATGAGTCCTAAAAAATCAGAGGTGCGTGCCTTGGGTTCGAAATGGAGACCTATGATTTGGCAATCCGATGGTCCTTAAAGGCAGGCTAATGTAGGCAGTAAAAAGGCAGGAAAATATTGTGTATTTACTGTACCGTATATTATGATTTCATGAGATTTTATGCACCTGAACTCCCTAAAAGAGTTGTTATCAAAGTATGGCTTGGCTAAATGGTGTGATTAGATAAAATCCATAAACTGTCAATCAGAACATGAACCCCAACAACAATGAGCACTTTTGAAAATTAAAAATATTGCCTTGTCTTGTGGCGATTTATTAACCTGTTTCCGTTAAGGGGGTGATTCTATCTGTAATACTGAACAACTTTCGCTATGAAACCAGACTCAAAAAATAATATCGAAAAGTCTACTGTTGTAGCTAGGTATTTTTTATTTTTTTTTTGCGATTCGTGTAAGAGTTTCATGTTGAAAGTTGTTTATTATGGCCGCATTCCGAGTTACGATAAAAGTGATAATATCGCGAATCCAACCAAATTTAATAGTCACAAAATGTATGAGTTATTGAGTAATAATTGTGACTTTGGACTTTGGTCGGATTCGCGATATTTTCACTTTTGGCGTAACTCGGAATGCGGCCTATGACGGGTGAAATCACCCCCTTGACGGATCAGATGCAGGTGCCTAAATCACCACCCTATGTACCTACTTGACTTTCGTAGTTGTAACTTTCCTACATGCATTAGAAGTTCAATTATAACAATATGATCTAACACTCACGTGTAAATCTAATCTATAAGGAAAGCTTTAACATGCAAATACGAAAATTTATTAGCCCATTGTCTGCGCAACAAAGATCTATCTGTTATCAAACTGCGTATAGCGCGTGTGTCATAGAGTGTTCGCAGCATGCACTTGCGACTTATCTAAATTAATTTGATGCATCTGTGGCTATAAAGGCTTTCCCACACAGCCGCGACTCGCAATTCCTTCTCGAGTCGTAGCGCCTCAAGTTGCGCATACTCGAACTCAAAACATCCATCTAACTGAACTATTACTATAAAAAGAAAATATTCGTTTTTTTTGTATGTTTTGTTTGTCGAAAGTCAAAGCATTTATTTCAAATAGGCCCATGTATGGAACTTTTGAACGTCAAAATTTACAAAATAATAAAATTGATTCTATACTCCATAGGTTTAGGTAGTTAAAAAAAGGTAAACAAAACTTAAAAAGGGTTTTTATAGATGACACTTTCTTGTTTAAAAATACGATTAAACCAAATTAAATTTACTTTAGTGTTTTACTATAGTTTCCTCTTTTATTAATGTATGTTAAACTTTATCGTTTATTCTTAAACTACTTTTCGTAGACGTAACTGCTTGCGCACAATTTTTTTTGTTAGATTTATAATATTTTGTAATCTGTCTATTATAAAGAGCCCAATTTCTAAATGTCAATGAAGTATAACGTTGCTAAATTGAAGAGTTCAACTGTGACGTAGCATAACAACTGAAGTGACAGGTATTACGTTTAGTCGGTTACTTGACAGCTGTCTCGTCACGTGTTTTTTTTTGTTTACCTTTATTTAACTACCTAAACCTATGGAGTATAGTCGCCCCTTCCAAAAGGTAGTTTTCGTATTGTAATGGATAAACTCAAAAACTACTTAACCAATTTTAAAAAATTCTTTCACCTATGGAAAGCTCCATTATCAGCGAGTAACATGGGCTATATTTTATCGACTTCCACGCGAAAGAAGTCGTGGGCAGAAGCTAGTTAAAAATAAACAAACTACAGGCACTTTTGAATTGTCAAGGGGTCATTCAGTCAGAAAGATGAAGCTAGTTGCCCATTCCAAAGCGTAATAGGTTCCTATGGAGAAGAACGGGCAAGAAACTCCACGGACACTATTTTAAACCAAAACATTGTGGTTACATCATTCATGTTCAAATTATACATGTGAGACCAAAGTAGAAAGACATACACGTTAAAAGCGTCCGTAATAAAAAGATAAAAACAATTTAAAAAAAAAAAATAAGCCGTGGCAGCTAAGAGATGACCAGTCCCTGCTGACGGCACCCGTTCACAAACATGACACATGGATCAGTACCATTTAGCTCAACCATTTTGAAGGGAACTTAATGGCAGTGGCGCCGACACCGTGGGTGTTCGGGGGCTCCAGCACCCATGAACATAGACATCAAAACTGGTCAATCAATCGGCGTTGACCGATATCTCTTTAACATCACTTGCCGCGCGGCAAGACATCCAACTACTTACTATATTACGTTGGTTGCGTTACACTTATAACCTACCCCCGCGACCCCGGGTAGGCTTAAAAGTCGTTAGAGCTTTTTACGCTCTACGCAGGCCATCCAGAACAAGCCTCCTACCGAGAGAAGTAAATTGTGGGAAGAGAAGCATCCAACACCTTCGTTAAACCCCAGGAGCAATTGCCTCCCGGGCGTGATCTGCAGTGGCCTTTATGGAAAGCCCTCAATCGATTGCGTACCCAAGTAGGCCGCTGCAGACACAATTTGTCGAAGTAGGAGATCACTAAACCATCCAATTCTGATCAGACCATGCCCCACTTGCTGGAGTGTCCTAGGTGCCCGTTCACCTGCACCTCGGTTGACCTAAAGAATGCCACTGATGCCGCAATCAACGTAGCCACCTACTGGGCTCATATAATATAATTATAAAGAAGAGTACCACCGACATGAAAAGAAGAAGAAGACTTACTTATAACCTTTTAAAGTGGAGTGCAAAATTTTTCGACCTCGCTACGCTCGGTCTTCGCACGCGAATTCTTAGAAAACAAGCCTTGTGCCTGATGAGATTTATTTCCCATCTGAAAAAATTACGAACAAACGTCCATACAAACTTTTATCCCCTATTTAACCCCTTTGTTGGATTAATTTTAGTGTTCACCAACGTTCTAAAAGGAACTCTTGTGCAAACCTTCATGCTTCTACATCTACACCCAGCGGTTTTGGCCGTGCGTTGTCTATCAGTTTTAAGACAAGTAGATAGATAGAAATAGATATTGCAAAATCAAAATTCATTTATTCAAACTAGGCTGAAAATTAGCACTTTTCGAACGACAAAACATTACTTAGTCCCTCAAAACGTCCACTCTTCATCTTCACTAATTCTTAGTGCTTTAGCTGGGAAGAAGAAGTGGCGCAACACACTCCCCAAAGTCGAGAAGTCGCGTCGCGTGCCTGTGTGGAAGTGCCTTTAATAACCTTTCACCATTCTCGTGTATCCTTTGCCCCTTATGACGTGAAACCAATCTGCAGAACTCGCTCATTGTTTGTTGTATAATGTGGGTGATAGATAAAACTTACGTAGGCCGTTTTAGTATAATATTTTGTACTCATTTCATTTCATTTATTCAATAACAATTTACATTGTGTCTGAATGTTTTACAAAGATAATTACAAAATAATAATTTAAATAATAACAATAAAACACAAACCATTTAAATAATAACAATAAAACACAAACCATTTAAATAATAACAATAAAACACAAATAATTTAAATAATAACAATAAAATACAAATAATTAAAATAATAACAATAAAACACAAATAATTAAAATAATAACAATAGAACACAAATAATTAAAATAATAACAAGTTACACAGGATTAAATTAGTTCCACACAAATACATGTACTAAAATAGCACGTGATATTTACGCGACCCGCTTGGGTGGTTTATTTCAAGGGTAACCTATTGTGCATTGTGGCTTGAGGTACGGGTCATCGGGCATGAGCTTCACCTATCTCAGTTATCTCTAAATGTTCAAGGTTACGATATTTCATTCATTAGTTCCGGGTGTGAAAATAGTATGGGATAGGTCCTTATCTTTCTGCTAAAAGTTCCAAAAGGAATGTATTTTCACTTAAAAATGATTAATAAAGGAATTATTTAATTAAATTAAAAAAAAATTGTTTATTCTGTAAATAGGATATCGGAATCACCTTTACACGTTATATTAAAAATAAGCTAGATGAGTTCGGCGTTTCCTATCTGACTACTTTGAGAAGAAACAAACTCAGAGGTCGCAGTCTCTTTTAAAGTCCAGATATAATCTTGGTCAGGCCATATGAGGACCATGTAGATTAGTGTCTGAAATGGTCTTTTCAGGAAAGAACCACACAGATTTGAGTGGACCTGTCCAGTCACTGCAAGCATTTGTCAGTAATCGTGGAGCTCAACTCAGAACTTAAGGAGCTCAACTCGACGAACAATACCAAAAAAAGGACATTTGTATAGGCCGCATAAACTACTCAAACTGCCAGACCATCATTAAAACTAGCAGAGAAATAAAAATAATATCCATATAGTCCTCACATTTACAATAATTAAAATAAAATATAATACTTTACAAAGTAATCATGTCATTTTGAATACAATTTTCAACAATGTCAATGTGTGTATAAAAAATCGACCGGTAAATTGTTCTGCTCGAGATAGGACTCGTGAACTACCATATAAAACTAACTCCATGGCTAATCTATACTAATATTATAAAGAGGTAAAATTTGACTGTAAGTTTGTATGTAGATGGTAATCTCCGGAACTACCAGTCGGATTTGAAAAAATGTTTTCGCATTTGATAGCCCAATTCTTGAAGAAGGTTATAGGCTCGCGAACGAAGTCGCGGGCAGAAGCTAGTTTTAAGTAAATAAAACTTTAATACCAACACTTCCTCTGGTTCGCTATAATCGGGTATAAATACAAATACGCCTAATGTATAGACTATGTACAGATAAGTTATCTTGGCGATTAAAACGATATTTCCTAGTAGTTAAAGTGGTAGTTTGATTTTATAAATATCGTTCCCTAGGTGATAGGAAATATACAGGGTCGTCCATGGGCATGTGCCCGCATTTGTTTTGAATATTCATGAAAAATTATCGAAAAATAACTTTAATTAAACGGGTCTATCTTGACGTATTTTTTTTATAATTTAAAAAAAAAACGATTTCCCCTATGATTTCTTTCTTCTACTTGTGTTTTTTTAAAAACACTGTTTTTTTAACATCCGTTTTTTTTGCATAGTTGACAAATTTTAATAAAAATATTAGTGAATCCGATGAAATAACTCATAAGCTTTTAGAAATAATAAACATAATCCAAATCGAGATATGGCAAAAGCTATTCAAAACATAAAAAAATTGAATAACATGAGAAATATTAAAGATAAAGTTATTTTTCGATAATTTTTCATGAATATTCAGAAAAATACGGGCAGGCACATGCCGATGAGCGACATTGTATAGGGTCAAATTAAATTAATTAGGGAAACTGCAGAAGTGATGGGTATCGATATCTAAACAAAGTGAAAAAAAAAATAAGATTTGATGTTTTTTTTTTTACGGTCAGGAACCACACGTAATGTTGTGACTTGAAGTATGAGTTGAGAAAATCTGTTTTTGTTTTGTCGTGTTTAGATATCGGTGCTAATTACGTCTGCGAAGTTTACAAAAAAAAAAAAATATTTTAACTGATATTTTATAATATCACCCTGAATGGCTTATGCGTAAATCGTGTCACGAAATTTAAATACTTGGGGCATTTAATTACCGAAGGTCTGGATGACGATCAAGATATTGAGAGGGAGCGCAGGGCTTTAGCGGTCAGAGGTAACATGCTGGCCCGCAGATTCTCCCGTTGCTCTAAACAGGTCAAGATTACATTATTTAAGGCGTACTGTCAAAGCTTTTATACGGGGAATCTGTGGGTCAGCCACACCAAAAGGTCGCTGGACGCCCTGCGCGTCCAGTATAATAACATCTTCAGGATGATGTTGGGGCTGCCTCGCTTCTGTAGTGCATCGGGGATGTTTGTTCAGTATCGCACTGATGGCTTTCATGCCGTCATTCGCAAAAAAACTGCATCCCTGATCTGCAGAATGCGTGGCAGCTGCAACTGTATTCTAAAAACTGTAGCAAATAGGATCTCTTCTCCGTTATGGAGATCCTTTATAATGAGAATTATTTGAATGAAATTAAATTGTATTTATTATGTTAGTTTTAATAAATTTTTTAAATTGAATTGTATTTATTATGTTAGTTTTAATTTTTAATTGAATTGTATTTATTATGCTAATTTTAATTTTTTAATTGAATTGTATTTATTATGTTAATTTTTAAATAGAATTGTATTTATTATTTAAATTTTTATTTGAATTGTATTTATTATTCTAATTTTAATTTTAAATTGTTTTGTATTTATTATTCTTATTTTTGGTAAAATGTATGGATCTATTGTTATCTGAATTAAATGAATTTTATTTTATTTATTTGAAGTAACTACACTAACTGCGGTCGACAACCGCACAAAAAAAAAAAAAAATTAAGAGTAAATAGTTGGCAACGTCGCAAATAGCTGTCAAATATTTACCTGTTTTTTATTAATTTGGCAATATTACTGTATGGAAATAAGAATAATAGCTTACTAGTGAACTAGAATATTAATAATGAATTACAATTGCAATAAATTATAGCCTATGTTACTCAGATATAATATAACATTAAATCAAATCAAATTCATTTATTTGCGAGAATGTAGGTTTACAATGTATGATCTTAAAATTATAATGGCCCCTTTACATTCTACCATTACTTATGGTAAAAGTGGTACTCTAATGGTGAAAGTGTTTTTAAATCGGTCCAGTAGTTTTTGAGTTTATTAATTACAAACAAATAAACAAACATTCATAAAATCATCTTTATAATATTAGTTTAAGTAGATAAGTGCTGGCTTCCTCACGATGTTTTTCCTTCACCAATGTTAGTAATATCCCAGATAAACTCAGTAACTACATATGGAATAGGTCACATTGGTACTTGCCCTGATTTGATCTGTGGGATCAAATCTCGTGCATGATAGACGAGGCTTTAAGACGCAGATATATGACAGTGACCTTGAATGGTTAGCTTACGTGTTCTGTACTGAGCTCAAGCAACGCGTCGTACGTCCAGCCAGTAATAGGACTCGCCTATCAAGGAGCGCTGTCCCAAATTAGACGCATTATTATTGTAATTTATTACACGTAAAACAAAAAGTATTTTAATAAAACAAGTATACTAAAAGATCAATAATTTAATCATCTTTAAAATGGTGAAGTTTTCAGAAAAATACGCTCGATAGATTTTGCGTCATTCTCAGTTTTTTATCCGCGTTAGACATAACTTTACAAATTAATTTCACTATGTAATATAAACATAATCAAAGATATGCCCATATTAAAATATTAGAAAAATGCTCTAATTTAACATATATTTTTTCCAAGTCACTAACACTACTCGTTTAGACGTCATCTTCAGTATAAAATCATTAAAAGTCGGTTATCATCCCCTTAACCTGAGAATTTGAAAATTTAAGTACACTAAAAATAGTAGCCTATAGGCCAAGAACAGCGTCGAGTTGCGCTCGGTCTGGAGAAAAGGTCCCACTAAAAATAACACCGTGTGACATGCCAGAAATAGCCTTTCATGCCCTTTATGGATGAATCCGCTGACCTATCTATAAGGGACAAATATACAAAAATAGATAGCCAAGAATAAGTTTAAGTGAAAATTTCTTTAGGCGAGTTGGGCATTTTCGAGATGGGACTTAACCATTGATTTCGCGACACTGTTACGGAATTTACCGACACCGTGGAGTAAAAGACATCAACGCGTTGATTACCGCGGTGCCGAATTTTTTTCATGTTTTCACTTCTGTCGGCACTCCCGGAGTTCCACTGTTTTTTTTTGTTTGCCTATGTTTGGTCCCAGTCTCACAACTGTGTAAAGGCCTTCCCTTTCTTCTTCCAAACTTACCTGTCTTGTGCGACCTCTGGCCATGGTGGCCCGGCAAATATTATCAGAACGTCACACCACCTTGGTCTACCTCGACGTTCAGGCGTCCAGTGAGTGACGATATTTGCCCATCTCTCCGGGTGCATTCTTACGACGTGTCCGGTCCACTGCCACTTCAGCCTGGCTGTTCTTTCTCCAATATCCGCTACTTGAGTTAAAGTTTATTATTAGACCACATTTTTAATTTTCATAAAACATTCACTTTACGTTCTTTAACCGACTTCCAAAAAGGAGGAGGTTATATGTTCGTCGCGTATGTTTGTTTTTTTTTTTTTATGTATGTCCACCGATTTCTCCGTCAATTGTGGACGGATTTAAAAAATTCTTTTTTTATTTGAAAGGGTGTGCTCTCGAATTGGTCCCATATAAATTTTATTAACTTTGCTTGGATAGTTTTTGAGTTAGATACAAAATACGTATTTTTTTCCCACTTAGTATTTAGATGATATGATAAGTTTCTGTCACTGGTAGCAGGTAGTGGTATTCGAATGTGTGTGGGATAGGTACCATAAATAAAAAGTGAAAAATAAAAACTTTTTACAAAAAAAAAAAACAACCGACCTCCAAAAAAAAAAACACTACAAAGTGAAAAATAACTTTAATTTCGGAAGTCGGTGGCAAAAAACGAAAATACAAATCCCAAGACACCGACTTCCGAAATTAAAGTTATTTTTCACTTTGTAGTGTTTTTTTTTTTGGAGGTCGGTTGTTTTTTTTTTGTAATTTTACTCTAATCTGTAACTTAACGCCATTGACCCAATTGGTTCCGGTATTTTCTCGTAATCTCTATTATCTGAATCCGTACAACATTAAATTAATTAACAAGTGGATTTGGATAGTGGTTGAAATCTTAAAAGCTTTTTTCTGGGTGTCATCGGAGATAAACGAAAATCACCGTTATTACCTCCGATGACACCGAGAGGTCCCACGTACCTAGACATGAGTTGCCTTGGGTAACCTGGAACTCGGAAGTCTTTAAACAGACTCCGGACCCAGGTTGGCCGGAGCAAGGAAAACCTGTTCAGGTGGATTCATAGACGACTCCGCCTTGGAGTGTAAATGTGGTCCTGTTCTACAAACCATGAGACACTTAATATCATGTCCTGCGTGTCCTGTCAGCTGCACATTACAGGTACTGATGACTGATGATGAATACGTAGCCGAATAGGCCTGTGTCCAAAAAAAAATTTTTTGTCCATCTTGTAGATTATTAAAAAATATTGAACACGTATTTTTTCTTTTTTGACGTAATCAAAAGATTACGGCGATACATTGAGTTATTACAGTGACGTCACGCCTTGTTAGAACAGTAGTTCTCAATATTTCAGTGTATAGTTATAGTAGTGTTCAATATTTTTTAATAATCTACAAGATGAACAAAAAAAAATTTTTTTTGGACGCAACGCTGTGGGCAGTGGGGGCTCGCTACGTCACAACGCTACACAACGCAGTAGCGTTGTGACGTAGCGAGCCCTCACTCCCCCAACTATAATGCGTGTTGTCTAAGTTATTTTTTATTAATATGATAAAGCAAAAAATACGTGTCTAATATTTTTTATTATCTGAAAGACGGACTAAATAGAATTTCTTTTTTTTATCTAGGCAACTACCCTATTCTAGGCCGAGTCCATTTACATTGCTATCGATACGCTAAGAAGAACACACACACCCAGAAATAAAGGAAGAACTTATTATACCTTACTTTTTAATTTAATATTTAAAGTCTAATAGGGGCAGATTGTGTTCAATCGATTGGGATTAAGTCGGTTGCACTTTTTTTCATAAATCAAACCTGCCTCAGAAAATAAATAAACCATAATATTATTTGAGAACAATTTTTGTTTTTAATAATCCCTTTTTTATGTCGAGTAATAATGGCGAGTATTCGACTATTCGTCATAGGGAATGGCGATTAATCGGTATTCGACTATTCGCTATAACAACTATTCGCGGCATCTCTAATAAATACATACATACTCGTTTGTTTTAAGCGAGTTAAATTATCCACCGCATTCAGCTCTGCTTTTTCTCAAAAACGACATCGACAACGGATTATTTATAAATATTCCTAGTACTCGAAAAAAACGAGGTTACCCAATGAAAAACAGCATTTTATACCAAAACATATATCGTAATTTCACATTTTAGAGCGTTGTAAGAGACCATTGAGACGCCTACGTAACTTTTTATCGCTTTGTCAGTGCGCTATTAGGCTAGGGACAAAACAGCGGAAAAACGCGGTGAAAAATCACGCCCGCTTTTCCATTCCATCGTATGAAGTTAAGATGTTCTAAAGAAAGAAAGAAAAATATTTTATTTGGGACACGCACAGGAAATACAGACATTAATAAAAAATAAAATAAAATAAGAAAGGAGCATTTTAAACCAACAAACTAACAACAAAAATAGTAACGACCTGTGCGAGGCCAAAAAGGCCTATATCTCAGTATAATGCATAAAATGTAATAGGCTGATCAAAAAGTAATGATAAATGGTTATTTTTCTTTTTGCTCGGCGTCTATGGGTCCTAGCGTGATGTTAAATAACCTGTAGCCTTCCTCAAAAATTGGGCTATCAAATGCAATTTTTTTTTTAATCCGACTGGCAGTTTCAGAGATTAGCGCGTTTAAACACAAAAACCTCTTCAGCGTTATTATAAGTATAGAAAATATGAACCGATTATTATCATTACTTCTTGATCAGCCCTAGCAATGAGGTTATACAATATAATCTCATTGAGCCCTAGTATTTACCTGTGTTGTCCCACTACTGAGGGAAAACTTGCCCCATAGCCTTCTTATCTTCCTCATGTGTTGACTTTTATGGTCAATCTTCGATGAAAGTTTATAGGTAATCATTTTGAAGTGGCAAAAAAACGCGTATGCAACGTTACTGCGGTGACGTAGCATTGCCACTGTTTTTTTTGTTGCTCAGGTTTGTCACTAGCCTTATATTCGTCATACATGAAGCGGATAATTATAGCCAGCGTTGTTTTTTAGTGGTATGCGGGTGTAATGGTAATGAGTATTGTGACCTACTTTACTAAATAGCTCTTCAATATCTATGGACACTATTTTTCCTTTTATTTGTTTACAAGTTTGAGGAGCTCGTGGCTAAGTAATAACAGCCGCACGGTTCGATCCATCAGGTTAAGCTACGCTTGCCGGGGTTGTTCTGTAGATGGGCGACTGTCTTAACATACCGAGACTCCTCCGTGCCTCGAAAAGCACGTTAAGCCGTTGGTCCCGGCTGTCATTCGTGGATCGTTGACAGTCGTACGGGTCGTCGAAGCCCGAAAGTCTGACAACCAGTCTTACCAACGGGTATCGTATTAGCCAGTTATTGGGTTGTGGAGGTCAGATAGGCAGAAATACGGTATTCAGCTGCATCCGATAAGACTGGAAGCCGACCCGAACATAGTTGGGAAAAGGCTAGGCAGTTTTTGTTTTAATTTTATTTGTTTACAATGTTTGTTTTGTCTGTATAAATATAGTATAGTGAGATGATTTAATATTGCATAGATTTGTTGTGTTAGGATCACAAAATACCTTGATATTTTCATCACTCATTTTGATGTTGTTGGTAAACATTAGTAAGTATTGTAAATTTATTGGTTCCATGCAAAACATTAAAAATATTCGTATAATCTATGAACTGTTATTTATCTAAGATCTTTCAAATTCAAATTCTTTATAGCGAACTAACTGTACAACATTTTGAAGATGTTAACAGTAGATAGGTTCTTAGAACTTAATTGCCTGTAAGGCATTGCAATTAAATGGTTTTAGAAATTTAATTAAAAAAAAAGCATAAACATACTCAATATTATTATTGCGTCAATTTTTTTTTGCCACGAGCCACTTAACGACTGCTATCATTTTTAGGCCGAAGTTCAGTGTTAGCCAAATAATTTATCTGTAAAAGTTATTTATAAACCCAAATGAGAAATTTGAACTCATGAAGTAACAATTGTTATCAATTTCCAATACATATTTGTGCTAACTGACCGAAATGAGGCGGGGCTATACAAGTACGTATTGCCACACCTCCTTTGTTTTATCATCGTCTAGACAGCCCTGGATTTCCGCCTCGGCCTATGGGCCCAACGAGGTTAGGGGCCCCACCATTCCAGCTACCCCGACCAGGTAGCTTGCCTGTCTTACGGTAGGCGGATTGACCATGTAGCAGGTGTAGCATTTGCTACAGGCCCCGCTCTCATGTCATGGTACCTATACCACCCGTAGGTTCTTTGGAATATTATCTATCAATGGTCAAAATAAATCTAACCTCACCGAGGCGGGATGCAAAATTTTTTCGTGTTTGCTATGCTCGCTCCTACATCATAGTTTCTCTGATTTCTTCAGCTTTTCTGCATAAGTCGACAAAGCTATTTCCGTTTTAAATTGTCAAAAGAAAACCACCTCGAATTGATCTTGGGATGGGGGGGAAATGTCAAGTGCCTGTGGGCCCTGGGTCTCTAAGTCCGGGCCTGCGTCTAGGTCAAAAATCGCCTACCCTGAATAAAAGGTATCTAACATACATTGACCCTCTAAAGTATCAACTATAGATACTTGCAGATAACACGCACATACAGCGTCATTCTAATGATTGTATCGGTGTGTGAGTCGTGTGCACAGATAAACACTAGGATTCGCGCCAATTGTACGTTGTACGGATAACCCAGTGTTGACTTAACTTCTGCGCTGTTATAGTCTCCTGGTACTTCACCGCAGTGACTTATTGTTTTTTTAAATATTTTTTTTAAAAATTCAGTTTTTTTTCTTAAAATGGCTTTGATCGTGTTCTTCAAGTTTGAGTTTGAGGAGAAATTCCTGACACAGCAGGAATCTATCGCGTGTGTTAAGTTTGTTATTAATTATTACAATGTAGTTTTAGAAGTTTTGTTTAGTAAATGGTTGAGGTAAAGTTATTGTTTATTTTTTTCCAAATTTTCCTTTTTTTTGGGCTATTTCATTTGGTGGCATTTGTTTATTTTTCCCGCATTGATATATTTTTAGTATTTCCTGTGAGTGGTTGTTGTATTATTAATTGTCCAGCTTAATAAATAACGCTCTTTACCTGTGTCATTTTCGTATCACCGAAAATAGTAAAAATATTGAACATTTGAATGTGAAAAGTCAATAATCTTTTGCGGACCCTATGGAATAACTACCCGGAGATAGCTATTTCTTAACAATATACTGCTCTGTTTTATTTGTGGTCTAAAACTTTAAAAAGAAGCATTCATTTTAAAATTAATTCACATAATTAATAGATAGCACCTAATTTTTTTTCATATGCAGCAGTTGTCGCCCAGTGGTAACGGCCGCGACTTACGAGTTGTAGGTCGTAGGTTCGAACCCAGACAGGCGCTTTATTTTGTGTAAATTATTTCATCACCACTGCTCTCAAAACGGTGAAGGAAAACATCGTGAGGAAACCGGCATGTTCTAGAACCGAAAATTCGAAGACATGTGACATCTACCAACCCGCACTGGGCCCGCGTGGTGGATTACGGCCCACTCCCTCTCATAGAGAGGAGGCCTGTGTCCCACCAGTGTGAACAATTTATAGGCTGATGATGATGATGAATTTTCATTTCAAAATATATCGACCTATCGACACTTAAGTACCAGGAAAGCATATCTCTAAACACGTTCTCGTTAATTTTTTTGCAGACAAGTCCTAGAAGGCGTGCGACACGTGCACAGCAAATGCATCGTGCATCGAGATCTGAAGCCCGAGAACATTCTGCTGGATGACCAGCTCAACGTGAAGATCACAGACTTCGGGTTCGCTAAGGTGCTCAAAGATGGAGAGAAACTGTTTGGTTAGTGAAATATCTAAGAAAATAAATTATTGCTCATTGAATATATTTTTCTGGCGACGCATGGGGGAGGCCTATGTCCCGCAGTGGACGTCTGTCAGCTGAAATATTGCTGATGATAAATATTGAATATATTTTCGTGATAAACCGATTAATCCATTGGCCTATTTATGTCAATCTATTTTAAATCAGATATAGATATATTCTATTTTAAGGGCAATGGAGAGGGCTATGCTTGGAGTTTCCCTACGTGATCGAATCAGAAATGAAGAGATCCGCAGGAGAACCAAGGTAACCGACATAGCTCGAAGAATTGCCAAACTTAAGTGGCAATGGGCAGGGCACATTGCTCGCAGAACGGATGGCCGATGGGGTCGAAAAGTTCTGGAGTGGCGACCACGTACCGGAAGACGTAGCGTTGGAAGGCCTCCCACAAGATGGACCGATGACCTTGTGAAGGCCGCAGGAATCCGCTGGATGCGGAAAGCACAGAATCGGTCGAAGTGGCGGTGCTTGGGGGAGGCCTATGTCCAGCAGTGGACGTCTTTCGGCTGAAATGATGATGATGATTTTAAATCCCCTATCTACCTACTTAGAAAACTGGTTGTTGTTATTTTGATTAGCCAAAACATACGGATTTTCTGATAACAAAACTTAATCTGGACAATCTATATTTAGAACATGACCACAGATGAATATAGGTTAATACATTTTAGGTTTGAAGCTATAAGTCCGCGGCGGATTCGTCTTGTCGGGCCAATTCAGTGAGCGTAACGTAGTCAGAAGATATAAGAATTATGCGATAGAAAGAGAGGCAACTTCTAAGTGAATAAATCTGTAGGTAATTAGCGCTGTGCGACCTGAATTGCACTTTATTGTGTCGTAACAAGAGTTGCTTTTTATCTAAATGATTTTTCGGAGTGATTCATCTGTGCCGTGACAGAGAAATGGGTTATTAAATAGATCTCCCTGGTGTTTTATTAATTTATCCCAAATAGGCCTGTGTCCAAATTTTTTTTTGTATTTGTAGATTATTAAAAAAATATTAAACACTTACCTTTTCTTTTTTGACGTAATCAAAAGATTACGGCGATACACTGAGTTAAAATGTGGCATGACGTCACGCCTTGTTAGATTTTATACTGAGTTGTGATGTAGCGAGCTCCCACTCCCCAACTTTAATGCGTGTTTTCTAAGTTATTTTTGATTAATATGATAAAGTAAAAAAATACGTGTCTAATATTTTTTTCATTATCTGAAAGAAGGACTAAATAGAATTTCTTTTTTTGACGTGATAACGTCCTATAAATCGATGAACGCGGGCTGCACGCACAAAAAAGTGTCACGTTCCGCCTGAGCCGAGCGTGCAAGCGAGAGCGCGGAACAAGCGATAGAGAGGCACGATCGGCCTAAGCGTTCGACTTGTGACGTTATCACGTATAATTATCGTCCGTAAACCGACTTTACAGATAACCAATTTTTTACCTAGGCAGCAATCGTTTTGTAAAACTAAACCATCAAAATTATTCCTGCAGTGTTTAAATAATACTTACTAAATAAAAACATAGCGACTGCACACAGTTGCAACACGTAAGTACAGGGTCGGTGATACTCGTGGGTCACGCTCTACGACCGCGTCGCATCTAGTCTTCCATCTGGTTCTAAGACAATACCCGATGGTTTCACCTGCTGTACAAAACCTATTGTTTATGTTTCTGCTATCCGCGTACTCTCGTATATCCTTCGCTATATCTCTCGATATATTTATGCTGTCTTTGATGAGTCAATGTTTAGAATCGGTAATTTGCTATCGTAGTATGTGTCGAATGGATATGTAAACTTTAAATAGTTGTTTATGCAACTGTTGTATAATAAGGGGTATTAAAACACGAATGTGGGTTTGATAATAGTATCACTTGAGTGTTTTAATACCTAATTACAACAGTTGCATACAAGACTTTATCTACACCCATGATATGAATCCTCTATAAAAGTTTCTGAAACCATTGGGTGTTTGTAATTCAAGATCATGAATAAATTCCCACGAAATTCAGTACAACTGCACGTATGTACGTCGCCTGCAGCAGCACATCACACACACATGCGTGCAGCGGGTGCTGCTGTCCCCCGCTTGAACGTTGAAACGAGTTGCGTAATGAAATTTAGTACAACATTGTAACACTCATTGGGATGAGGTAATGGTTACTATGACACTAGCTGTTTTAATGTTAGCCATAAGCTAACTGTATCTGAAACTTTTATAGAGGTTTTATAGCATGGGTGTAGATAAAAATATATTTACTTCTCTGTGAATGCTCTAAGACGTTAATTAACACCTTATTTAGCGTATTAGCACACTAGTAACACTTCTTTATTATCACACTTAGTTTGGTTGCTGTAGATTCGTCAAGTACGAGATATCTGTGTCATCAAAGGCTTTGTTCTCTTATTTAGAGCTAAGATTGAAAGGCATACCGAAATTATTAGCATATCATGTCATTTGGTTTAAATAGGTCCTTATTTTTATTATTTTATTTATCTAAATAGATTTATTTCTTTTAGATTGTGTGAATGTGAGAACGTTCTAGGCTGTAGACTTGTGGGCCATTTTCTATTTTGCTAAGTACTTGTTGATAGGCCTACACTGTCCTCTAATACCTATTAACACTGTAATTTAAAAACATTTTAAAAGGCATTTATTTTTAAAAGAGTAACCGTGGAGTTTCTTGCTGGCTCTTCTCCATAGGAAGCGACCAATTGGAACCGTGCACCTAGCTTCTGTCGTTTCATAAGTGCCCTTGTAGGTTTATGTGAAATTAAGCAACACCACTTTACAGCCAAATACCTACAGAGTAGCGATTGGCGTTTCGTCTTTTTCATTACATTGTCCAGCACATTGCATCTTTACCCATTGGTGTAGCAAACCTCGTCTTTTTCTTCGTTTCGCTCTTGACAGAGCGGTCGTGGTCACAATGAACTGTGTCCAATCGCAGGTGTAGTCGTTGCCCGCCTCACGATCTCCCTCCATCTGGTTCTGTTACATGACAGTCTGACGCATTCATTAACAGGGCCTCCAACCGCGGATTTTATTAGATCGGTCCACCTCATCGGTGACCTCCCGCGTGGCCTATTACCTTCCACTCTGCCCTGCACCACTAGACGCTATGGAGTCATTATTCCACCTGGAGACATGACCAAAAAACTTCAGTATTCTATATTCAGACTACTAGTGATGCTAGACGCTATTTGATGCCAAGTTCTTGGAGTATGGAGAGTTGGCGACATAGCAAACCCACCTAAAGATAATGTTGAAGATCTAAGAGCAGGATCTCTATAAAACGAGCTTCAATAGCTACATTTTATTAATTGTAATGCTTCACTTATGTTTCAGAGCTGTGTGGTACTCCTGGGTACTTGGCTCCCGAGACGCTCAAAGCCAATATGTTTGAGGACGCACCTGGCTACGGCAGGGAAGTTGACATGTAAGTAACTATATTTAAAACTAGCTTTTGCTCGCGGCTTCGGTCGAGTGGATATCGGAAAATATACCCACGGGAACGTACTCCTGGGATAAAACCCCTATGTGTTAATCCAGGTTATAAACTATGGGTGCCTAATTTCATCGAAATCCAGAACATGCATCTATACAAATAGACAAACGGACAAAAATTCTAAAAACTATAGTTTCGGCATCCGACTCGTCCCCACAACTCAACCAAAAACTTTTATTTGAAGTGAAAACTTCTTTAGGTGCGTTGGGAATTTTTGAGATGGAACTAAACCATTGATTTCGTGACACTGTAACGCAATTTACCGACACCGTGGAGTAAAAGACATCAACGCGTTGGTTACCGCGATTTTTTTTCAAGTTTTCACTTCTGTCGGCACTCCCGGAGTGCCACTGTTTTTTTTTTTTAAATATTGAATGTACAGTTCTGGCTCTGATAAGAGAGTATTTTATTCTGTTTACTTTTTTTTGTACTTAGTTTACAGCTGAGACATCATCTGCCTAGCCTTTTCCCAACTATGTTGGAGTCGGCTTTCAGTCTAACCGTATGCAGCTGAATACCAGTATTTTACATGGAGTGACTGTCTATCTGACCTCCACAACCTAGTTACAGTTTACAGCTGACATGCGAATCGAAAATCTTTGTTTCATATTTATCACGTGATATCCAATTTGTTCGTGTAATTAATGTTTTATGAATAATGCAATAGATTTCTATGTTTGGCCATTTGACCTAGACGTGCCGGTCCAATTTATTTGCACGCGTGTTGAATTACATACAATCTGTACTCTAAAACTCGAGACTTCGTTTGGTATATTTTTACGACTACATTATTGAATCGATTTTGATGGTTTTGGCAGAAACGTACCTTAGTACCACATGATAGAGTACTGCGAGCCAAGACATGATACTTTGTACACAGGTTATTGAAGTGAAAACTTCTTTAGGCGCGTTGGGCATTTTTGAGAAGGGAAAAAACTATTGAACTCGCGACACCGTTACCGACACCTCATTTTTGTAAACGCGATTGTGCTCATTATTTATATTACGTTACGGATCAATGTTCTATGCAAGTATTTTTACTTTAAAGATTTGGAAGTTTTTTTTTTTTTTGTAAACGCGATTGTGTTCTTTATTTAGATAAGGTTACGGACCAATATTCTATACAGTATTTTTCTTCCACCAAGGCGATCTTGTTCAAGTTTTCATTTCTGTCGGCACTCCCGGAGAGCCACTGTTTTTTTTATGTACATATCTGTAACCGTATAATTATGAACTTCGTTAGTTTAAAATCTTTCGGTATTATTTTCGTTAGATTTAATAACTGTCAAAAAATCGTGTACTGCAACAAACTATTCACAATTTAACGCATTATTTTTAGATCATTTATTTTTACAAACTTTTACCAATGGCTTCGCCCGCGTGCAGGGCAGAAATTATCCCACAGGAACGTACTATCGCGATAAAAATAATCCTATGTCCTTTCAGATTTATAATGTTAGTTAGGATCCATGGGAAACCGACAAATTGTGAATTGGTATCAAACTTACTTGCGACGTAACGAAACTTGCGCTAATAGTAAATAGCCTGCCTAGCTGTGAGCAACATAGAAGTAGCGCTCGCCGGCCGCTGCATCGGCACCACTCGCTTCGCTCGCTCGGCTCGCGCGCGTTTGGTTACAGTTCTAATCCACCCAGTTATTACCACACCCATTTCATCCAGTTCACAATTTTTCGATAGAAATAATATAACAGAAATAATACCGATAGACTATCCATTGCTGGTATGATACCAGCAATGGATAAAGTTCGTTTAATAAAACGAGCAATATTTGTATATATATTTGTGCTCATGTTCTCGAAATCGGCTCTAACGACAGGGGCGAAAAATCGATCTAGCTAGGTCTCATATCTGGGTAAATTAGTTTTATCCGTATTTTCACCCGAGCAGAGCTCGGTCACCCAAAGTTTAGAACAAGATAATGAATAATGACATTAAAATAATGACATGGCAGCATGGAATTAGTAAGTACCTACTATCATGGCAGCATGGAATAAGTAGGTACTATATATAGATTAGTATGAACTTTCCTATACTATTTATTAAATGAGCATTCTCTATTTTCACCAGAGCAGAGCTCGGTCGCCCAGGTATTATTTGATAACAGATTTGTCTAAAGAATCTTAAAAGACTTAACATTTGACCTTCTGGCTATGTAATATTATCTACTTGTCGTTTATATAAGAGGCAATCCTGTTGTATCTTATGTCCTAAAGCGTAAAACTCATAAAATTGATCGTTATCAATGTTATTAAGTGCGGACTCAATCATAAAACTTGTTACGTATGTCCATATTATTATTTACATTCGTCATAAATATTTGCTTCACAGATTTTAATTCTCTGAAATTGATCACCAAGTTAAGCTACGCTTGCCGCGGTTGGTCCGTGGATGGGTGACCATCTTTACATGCCAAGACCCCTCCGTGCCTCGGAAAGCACGTTAAACTGTTGGTTTCGGCTGTCATTTGTAGATCTTTGACAGTCGTTACGGGTAGTTAGAAGCCCAAAAGTCTGACAACTAGTCTTACCAAGGGGTATCGTGTTACCTGGTAACTAGGTTGTGGAGGTCAGATAGGCAGTCGGTCCACGTAAAATACTGGTATTCAGCTGCATCTGGTTAGACTAGAAGCCGACCCCAACATAGTTGGCAAAAGGCTAGGGAGATTGATTGGAATAACAAGAATCTGTTTTATCATTTCAGATGGGCGTGTGGTGTCATCATGTTTACGTTGTAAGTTATTTTTTTTGTTAACCATCACTGTCGGAAACTGACACAGTTAGAAAAGCCCTTGTCACACAAGCAATATCAAAATATATTTTTTTAGTTTCTTCGTCTGCACCTTTGAGATGCCATTGATGCCGGAATCAGTGTGACCACTACTAAGCCCAAAAGTTAAATGTATAAAAATACAACCAGTCGTTTTGGAGTTATGAGGGCACAGATGAACATAAATACAATGTGATTCTTCATAATGTGCACATATCGAAATGAGGGAATCTATGCTTAATTTTATCGACGGTTTTTTTTTTACGTTTTTAATAAAAAAATACAAAATTTTTGTTCTCTTTGGCATCTTATTTATAAATTTTACAATTATTGAAAAATTTATGAAAAAATAAAAAGATTTTTTTTGTTTCATCGCGATAGATGATTTAGTTTAAAAGTTACAAAGTTTTGTTATTTTTTTTATAATTCCATGAAATAGTATATAGCCTGTTAGGCTTTGCCATAGTCGGGTAAAAATATCTCCATCAGAACAACACTATCTTTGACATTTTATTGAGAACGCTTCTTTTGCCAAAGAGTTCGAGAATGGAATAGTATCCAATACGTAATTGGAAATATTTGCGTTAACAATTTGTTGAAGTTAAAGGACTATTGTTTATTTTCCCGTATATAAACGTGCAAAGAGGCCTATTATATAATCTATTCATTAGCAGCTTGTTTGTCCAATTAGTGTAGACATAAAAGTATGTGCGAAGTACCTATACATATCTTAAATACTTAGTAATATTAAGATAGTGGTGCTAAAGTTACTGGTGCCGATTCCCTTGTTCACAAACTAAACTAAATTTAAGTTCAGTGCATCTTTTTCTTTTTATTTCATTAAGAAAAGGACAGAAGATAAATTTTAATTTAGTCCTGTCAAATTAATCAGCGCCTGTCACTACTCCGGATACAAGTTTAGACGTGATTAAAAACTTGCCTACTAAAATAACGTCAATTTACGTCAAGCGCTGATTAATTTGACAGGACTAAACTAAAATTTATCTTCTGTCCTTTTCTTAATGAAATAGAAAGAAAAAGATGCACTGAACTTAAATTTAGTTTAGTTTGTGACCAAGGGAATCGGCACCAATGTGACAGCTTAGTTAACAAGTACAATTTGAACAGTAAAAAATTTAAAAACCCCCGACACAAACAATTCCTCATTTCTCTTTCCTACTCCATCACCAGACCCTGTTCACCACCTCTCTATAACTTATTAATTGAGACCATTCCAATGAGCCCAAATACGATACCTGTGCTGTAAGTTGGTAAGAGAGTTGGGTATCCTGGAAATTCCAGGTGATGCTTCAGCATCAGTTCAAGGTCACCACGTTCTTCTAATATCATTGAAGTAACAGAATACCAAATTTCAAATCGATCAGAACTGTGGAAGATACTCATATCCATTCATCAACTAGAAAAGAGCTGATGATCTTCAAACGGTGAACCGTTTTTGATAAAACATGTCTAAGAATCGCTAGAATACCTGCTTTCAAATAAAAAAACAGCATTCAAATCGGTTCCTTTTAAGAGCTACGGTGCCATAGACAGACACGCACACATAGCGGTCAAACTTATAAAACCTCTCTTTTGTGTCGGGGGCTAAAACAAAATGCTGTACCTATTCAATTGTACGTTATCTACTTAGCTACTGAACTAAATTCGGTTTGTACTACAACCACAGTAAGGCATCATATTTTCTGTAACTTACAAATCGAATTAAAGTATTAAATAATTACAGTATATACAAATTTTACTATTCTCAGAAGCTTTTTAAAGAATGCGTTTTAGAAGTTTTTGTCTTATTTTGGCTGAGAATTATCTTATTCAGATAAATAACTAGGTGAATCCAAATGTCCTTGTATCTTTTGAAAATAATTTATTTATGTTTTTATTGTCTGTGGTTACAGACTGGTCGGTTGTCCTCCGTTCTGGCATCGTAAACAGATGGTGATGCTGCGGAATATAATGGAGGGAAAATATTCCTTTACCAGCCCTGAATGGGTGGATATCTCAGGTAAGTCTAGCTGATGCTTACTTGATGGGAAAGCACGTTAATGCGTTGGTCCTGGCTGTCATTCGTAGATCTTTGACAGTCGTTACGAGTAGACAAGCCCAAAAGTCTGACAACCAGTCTTACCAATGGGTATCATGGTACATATGGATATGAATTTTGTATGTTTTTGTTGTCTTGTCACATTTCTGCTAAGTAGTGATGCAACGAATACTACTTTTACGAATACGAATATCAAACCTACTATTCGGCGAATATAACATAGACGCAGCCATTACTAACGTTCGTCTTAGGACTTACTATCCTACCTTTTGTTCATACAAAAGAAATACAGACCATATAACTACTTACTTGGTAATTTATCGAAGTGTTTCCATATGTCACTTTGATCTCGTTTACGAGAAGACATTTTCTATTCAACTTCAACTTCTTTCACTTCGCAGCAACCTCAGAAAATAAATAAAACAATACTCTCTTGCTTGACTTGTGCTTTTGCAGTCAAAAGCACAAGTCAAAGCAAGAGAGTATTGTTTCATTTCATTTGTCAGTACAAATGAAATGAAAGGAATGAATGAATCAATCAATCCATGGTTCGTAATGATAGGGTAACTCCCGGGCCGCGGCACTGTATAAACTATGGCTGGGGAGTCCCCCGTCGCGTTGTCGTTGCGGTTAAGGCCCTTGCACACGTCGTATTTTTACGTGCCGACGACGCGCGTTTTCCAAGTCTACCAGTAATTAGATTTGCGTACAAACATATTAATTTTTAAATATTCGTATTAGTATTCGCCGAATACGAATATTCGGTAAATGTCTACTATTCGGCGAATACGAATATTCGTATTCGTATTCGTTGCATCACTACTGCTAAGCGCTAACGAGACCACCATAATTATGATTTGAAATTCGACCACCACAGCCTAATTTGAATTAAAAATAGCAATTAGCAACTCAATTGCATATTGATTACAGACGACCCAAAAGATCTAATTAGGCGGCTTCTAGTTGTGGAGCCAAGCGAAAGGCTTGATATAATCCAGGCGCTCAATCATCCCTTCTTCAACACTATGGTGAGTGCTGTTACAATTTATGTTATTCTGGTAGTTAGCAAATCGGTGTATTGATTTTTAATTTAATTTTAAAGGTTTCGCGCGTATTCTGCCGCTTACACTACAAATAACTAAATACCTACGTTTAGCGCTAAACAATATAAAACATCATTTTATCTCTGAACGATGTTTTAAGTTCATTTAGCGTTAAACGTATTTAGTGAGAGCAGTAGTGACCCAGTGGTAACGGTCGCGAGGTTGGAACCCAGAGAGGCGCTTTACTTTGTGTAAATTATTTCATCACCACTGCTCTCAAAACGGTGAAGGAAAACATCGTGAGGAAATCAGCATGTCCTAGAACCGAAAATTCGAAGACGTGACATCTACCAACCCGCACTGGGCTCGCGTGGTAGATTACGGCCCACTCCCTCTCACAGAGAGGAGGCTTGTGTCCCAGCAGTAGGAACATTTATAGGCTGATGATGATGATGTATTTAGTGTATGAGGTCTTGGGTTCGATTCCCAGGTCGAGCAAAGTGTTATTGGGTTTTGCTATCTGGAATTTCTCAGTAGCAGCACGGAGTCTGGATTTGTGCCCGGTTGAAGGCAATAGGCTTGCCCCCTATTATATGGGACTTAAACATTACTGGCGAAATGTGGGTGTACTATAGGTGCACCTCTGCCTAACCCTTCGGGGATTACAGTCGTGATGATGTGTTGTGTATTTAATGATTTGTGGTGCAAGCGGACCGTAGAAAATTTCTTTTATTTTTTGTCGAATTTTGATACGTAATGTCGACAATTTCGCTTTTGATTTCTTTTGCTTTACTGCTATTTTTTAAACAGCTTATTTGACTAATAGAACATCGAAACTACAGCAGATGTTATTAATTTTTGTTGTAAACTTTCTATGTGCAATAAACAGTGCATGCTGCACTGTAGAGCTTATTCTTTTATTTTGCTTATTTTATGTGTTCCTAGTAACTTATCTGAAAAGCAGAATTTATTACAAGTCGAATTAAAAAAAAAACAAACTAACATCAAAAATTTCCCATTTTCTGGAGCATATTTACTAGGAGCACATAACTCAAAGCGATTATGTTAAAACACAATACAAGTGGTACATATTTCTGCGTCCCTGGTAGTTATGGGATCAAGACATGATGCCGCTCAAGAAATCCTTGTCCAGTTGCAGCCGCCGGATGTCTAGGATCGACCAGTTGGCAATGGTAATGTCATTGTGACTAATTTATAACATTGGGTAGTTATAGTTATGACGAGATGTTGATATGAAATTTATGTTCTTGTTCAATATTAATTTTGGGGAAAATGGCATTTTCATAATTTTACGCTCTTTTTGATGATAAACAGTGGCACTCCGGGAGTGCCGACAGAAGTGAAAACTTGAACAAGATCGCCTTGGTGGTAGAAAAATACTTGTATAAAACATTGGTCCGTAACCTTACCTAAATAAACAGCACAATCGAGTTTATAAAAAAAAAAATACTTCCAAAACCTTAAAAGTAAAAACACTTGCATAGAACATTGATCCGTAACGTAATATAAATAAAAAGCTTAATCGCATTTACAAAAATTAAGTGTCGGTAACGGTGTCGCGAGTTCAATTGTTTTTTCCCATCTCAAAAATGCCCAACGCACCTAAAGAAGTTTTCACTTCAAAAATATATTTTTGTTTATTTCTCTTTATTTCTACTATATTATTTCTATTGAAATATGATATTATTTCGAGAACTGATAAAACTAACAGCTGGTACATATTACTTATCAGTTCTGAGTAGCTGATGAAAGACCAAAGTAGTCCAAACATGATATTCTACAAAGTAACATAATTTGTAACTCACGTCATATCTATTAGTTATTGTTGCATCATTTTGTGTGAACTATAATGATGTTCTTAATTAATTACTTTTTTTTACCAAATTACTAAAACCAGTCCTTTAGATTAGTTACCAAAGTATTAATCTGGGGACATCTTCATGTTTTTGTCATTAAACTTTCTCTGTCTATGTACGAAGGGAATCTGTTTGCGAACCTTTAAAACATTAAATTTAAGCTTGGGGTACCTACAAACACTTACATTACTCACACACTTTTACATACACTCACACACACAAACGTACTCAAATTACTGCTTTTTGGCCTCATTTTCTTTTGCATGTTTGCATGACTTTTCCTGCGCTATTGTTACTACATTATGAGTTAAAATTTACTTTACTTATTTTATCTATACCCATGCTATAAAACCTCTATAAAAGTTTCTAGAACAGTTAGCTTATTGGCAACATTATAACAGTAACCATTACCTCATCCAAACGAGTGTTACAATGATGTACTAAATTTCACTACGCAACTCGTTTCAACGTTCAAGCGGGAGACAGCAGCATCCGCTGTACGCATGTGTGTGGGATGTGCTGCTGCAGGCGACGTACATACGTGCAGTTGTACTGAATTTCGTGGGAATTTCTTTATTCTTGATCTTGAATTACAAACACCCAATGGTTTCAGAAACTTTTATAGAGGATTCATATCATGGGTGTAGATAAAGTACTGTATGCAACTGTTATAATTAGGTATTAAAACACTCATGTGATTCTATTATCATACTCGCCTTCGCCTCGTGTGATAAACCCACATTCGTGTTTTAATACCTCTTATTATACAACAGTTGCATAAATAACTATTCTTTATTTGAAGCACTATCTGTGGTTTGAATTTGAAACTTTTTGTCTACCTTGAGTAACGAACACCAGTTAAAATAGTGGTGTCATGTATTGGATGTGGAAAATATATTCTGGGGATCTTCTAATACGTTCTTACGAATCAAAATTACAAGTTTTCTAACAAACTTGTAATTTTTACCACGTAGGATGGTTTGCAGGAATGCAATAATGTAGCAAAAACTTTTATGCTGGTTAACAAAACTGAATATTACTTATACGCCATTAAATTGCGGTTAAATAGCAGACAGCAGTTCTGAGCTTATAATGTCTGAGCTTAGAACTGCAGTCTGCTATTTCATATTCTGATAAAAGCCTTCTGGCGTTGAGGGAAATTTGACAAAACAGACGCAAATGTCCGGTCGTATTTTCCACAACCAATATCCCATGAACTCCTAGGCACTTGGTAACATAACCACGTACTCCAGGCTATAAAGAGCGGCGGGTTCAACGCGCGCGCCAAGCTGCGCGTGGGGCTGGTGGCCGTGCGCGCCGCCGTGCGCCTGCGCCGCCTGCCGCACACCGCCACGCGCGCGCTGCCGCTCGGCGACGCGCTGCGGGACCCCTACACCCTGCGCGTGCTGAGGAAGGTAGGATTAACACCTAGCTATTCGTTATGAGTATTCATTAAACTCCATTTCACGCAGGAAAATCACTCGCCGAACATTTAAGCAATG
Source organism: Agrochola lychnidis (assembly GCA_963680765.1). Classification (NCBI taxonomy): domain Eukaryota; kingdom Metazoa; phylum Arthropoda; class Insecta; order Lepidoptera; family Noctuidae; genus Agrochola; species Agrochola lychnidis. Next base: position 4,552,563 of record OY796868.1, on the reverse strand, counting down.
TAAATACGACACAAACGCGTTGTGTGATTGGTATACAATCACGACTACGCGATGCCAACCCTGAAAATACATTTACGCAGTGTTTAAGCGGCCTCACCGCCATTTATAGACGTCTGCTGGTGTGTTGTCTTCCCAAAAACTGAAATGTACCTCTCATAATCTTTTTTTTTTGGGTGGGAAATTATTAAATATCTTCTCCCGCTCTGGACGGAGCGGGAGGGCGTGACAGACTCTAACTGACTAAAACACACCCGTGTAGGAACACGAAGGATCAGTTGCCCTGTTGCCGGGGTCACGATTTCCTTATTTCTTCGCAACCCCGGCAGGCATTGGCCCTAGCGGACCCCGTCAATTCTGCTGACATCTCTTTGAGGCGCGCGTGAAACACAACGCGCCGTCGACCCGGGCCTGGTCCTTATCGGACGGCAAGATACCCATTGCTCACTGTCCGCAAGCTCGTGACTTATCATGATCCTATGATTATACCGATACCCGTATCTTTCAAACCAGAACGTACATAGTTCTACCAGAAAAGGTTGTCATAGTTTCCTCATACATATTCCATGTCTTAAATTCCAGGTGATAGATGGCTGTGCTTTCCGCGTATACGGACATTGGGTGAAGAAGGGCGAAGGTCAGAATCGTGCCGCTCTGTTCGAGAACACGCCCAAGACCGAACTGAAGAGCCTGTACGTCAGTAACCTCAGCCGATAGCCGCCCCGACCGCTATGTCGGGAGACATCCTTGCCGTTGCTGCAATCCTGGTATATTGGTGAGTGGCTTCATGTTAGCTAAAGGGGTTACTAGCCTAGACATAAATGTTTTAAAGTGAGAGGGAGAGAGATGCCGCTATATAGTACAAATAGCACTATCCCTTTTACGATACAACAACCACGGCTATGACGGGAGATATCCTTACCGATGCTTGGAGCCTGATACTTTAGCTTTTTTTTCATTTATCTGCCAGCAAATCCTTCGTTGATAGCAACCCGACCACTATTCCATCATTATCTTCGTGGGTTTTTTGCACGAATTCTAAACCTAAGGATAAAATTATACCAACAATGCTGTTATGGAAGATTTTGTACCGTGGTTGCTAACAAATTTTGAACAGTCACAATTTTGATCAATCACAATCTGAGAGTTTTGAAGGATATTGCTAATCCATTACAACTACTATTATTTTATTCATTTACTGACGGATAACGCACAACCTAAACCGCTGGGTCAGAACCATGAAATTTTGCACAAGAGTTCCTTATACATATTGCGAAAAAGAGCACTAAAGATTTTTTTTTCTGACTGCCTCGTTAGTCTAGTGGTCGCAAGCGCTACTGCTGAGCATGAGGTCCTGGATTCGATTCCCGGGTCGGGCAGAGTGTTATCGGGTTTTTCTATATAAAATTTCTCTGTAGCAGCCCAGTCTGGATTTGTGCCCGGTTGATGGCAATAGACTAGCCCCCTATTACATGGGACTTAAACAAAACTGGCGAAATGTGGGTGTACTGTAGGTACACCTCTGCCCAACCCTTCGGGGAAACACGGCGTAATGTTATGCTATGTATAAGTTTGTTATAATTTTTTCTAAAGGATAAAAAGGGAAAAGGGGGGTAAAAGTTTGTATTGAAGTTCGTCATACAGGGTGGCAGGAAAAATAATCTGCTGTTGCACTTTTCTATGAAACAGCAGATTTTTTTTTAATAACTGACGTAAACTTTAAACGCAGGGGTGTTCAGAATCATGCACTGAATCCATGGTTTCAGTTTTTGCGTCGACGTTCCTGCACCCTGTATGACGAACTTCCATGCAAACTGTTACCCGTTTCCCTTTTTATTCTATATCCCTGCCACCCCGTATATTTTGGCGATGGGAAATCCCACACACGGCTTGTCAATAATAAACTCACTGAGTTCACTTATTATATAAATGCAGGAAGGAAGAACAATCCATAATGTATTTCATGTCATATTTCACGCTTAATATAGTGCTTATTTCCTAAAGTAACTTTTTGTATGCTTTCCCCAGGAGCTCTTCACGTACCAGGGTAGCAGAATATTCGAAGACGTGATCCTCGGCCACCTAAACAAGCCGGAAGCCACGTTTCACCGAGTGATGTAGGTTAGTCGTAGTTACAGTGAGTAGTATCTACAACGGTACACTAGTTCAATTGTCTACCTGTATTATCGAATGGCTGCAGTTGACTGTACGTCGTAGTCAACAAAATAGTGTAAATTACATTTGGAAATTAAATATAGTACAAGAATGAAAGGTTAGCAATAATCGTTGCTGTGATGAAGAATTTTCATGTTATTTCTTGTGTTAGTCGTTTATTGTTTTCTCACTATTATAAGGTCCACATTAGAAATAATTTAGTATTATTGAAGTCCTGTTAAAATATTGTATTGAACAAATTAGTCCTGGTTATCGTTTTTTATTAATAATAGTGAAAATGTGATCATGGCCCGACCTGTAACGTTAGGTTGATACGGCGTAGAACGTACAAAATGTGTTAGTAGCAGTATTGTGTCTATATGTTTTCACGACAAAGACACGCGTGTAATCTATTAAAATATCACAATAAGGTGCCTTCTGAGTTCTTGGTGCGAGAATTTATATCGTTTTAATACATTTAATTTGAAAATGTTTGGTGTGTTAGTAAGAAATAGTGCAAAATTAGTGCGGGCGTTCCGTTGTTTAATAACGTTTAGTTTCAAACCTAATTTTGACGATAGATACATAAGGATTATACTGACAAAATAATGTGTGATGAAAATATTTGACCAAATCATGGAGATATTTTATTAAAACAATTTATGAAGGATTTAATAATATATTATTTATATATTTTGGTATTTTACAAAAATTACATAAGTATTGATGCATAGTTCTGAAATTAGAATTTCTAGATCGAACTACTAAACCTTCTTTCTTTACACACAGTACTCTAATCAAAACTACACTATGTTACAAAACCATGTATTTAATTATAAACCACACACAAGTCTTAATAACCACGTTTCTTGCCACTTGCCTTTATAAATATACTATCGCGACATTTCAACAGTGACAAGAAAGTTCTCTTTAGTCTCAACACGATCTATGAAACTACACATAAAAATAAAAGACAGGATATATTTTAAAAATAAACTTTATTAGTTGCAAGTTATTATTATTTAATTTACCTTCAGACATGTTATTATAAAATAAAATGGACGTTCGCATCTAAAAAACAAGAAAACAAGGAAACTTGTTTATTTTTTTGTAATCTGTCGAACTTTTTTCTATGTCTGTCCAAACAGGATACAACTTATTATCTCTTTAAGATGCTGACAACGGCTAATCCGCGGTCACTGTCGGACTGCATAGAAAAGAAAGAGAAGCACGATGACACAACACTTGTAATTTATTGCAAAAAATTAAGCAATTATCGATTTATAAAAAAAATTGTTGAGTAATCGAAAATAAAACAACAACCAAATTCTGTATTTAAATAAGACGTTCTTGTTATTAATTAAAATATCAAAGTACGTACATATTTAATACAGATGTTTTGGATTAGAACTCAAGGTAAAAGGTTGGTTTACCGTTAATTTGTATCGTGTTTTTTTTTTCAAAACGTGTTTTGGGAACAACAAGTTCTGTAAAATATGTTCAAGATTAATACATATTTATTCCGCTACCACAAACTATATAGGTATGGCAATTTTTTTTGTTTAAGTCAAGCCTACTTTTGCCATTTGCCTGTTGTCAGCGCCTTAACTGGAATGTTATATTTAAACTATAATAACTACATACTCTGTCTGTATATGTTTATATTATATAAGTCTCATATTATTATATTTGTATCGCATTAGTCATCATATTTACATTATAAGATCCGACATAACTACCAAATATAGTTTCGATCTTTTTATATTTAATGTATCTAACGGATTCTAGATATTAATAATTAAATATATATTTTTTGTACTGAAACAAATATCGTCTCTTAGAAAAGAAACATAAATGATAGAATTTCCGAAATTATGTAAAATAAAACAGGCTTCTCTAGCGAATTTTTTATTTAATTATTGTACTTTTACACTGAAAGGAAACTGTCCTTTTCCCTATATAGCTATTTATTATTAGCTGTAGTTTTCTGTATACTTCATACGTGGAATATGAATGTTATTCTGTGATGAACATTTCCACATCAAAGACAGCTTCTCAATTAGTTATCACAATACATGTTACTATCCCTTATAGAAGAATAAATTAATTTAAAACTATGTGTCATGAAGTTTTGTACTTCCCCGCGTATACCTATTGACCTATCCTGTTTTGATTAAGGGTGAAGCGTCAGGGTAGCCCGCGAAATTCAAGTTTTCTTACGTTTTTTGCATTTTGCAGGTCAGTGTCAGGTTTTATGTTGATTGATTGATTCATGAAATGATGACATTTGACACCTTTGCTAATTTATGGACTTGTATTGCTGATTGTAATGATTATAATTGAGTAAAGCCATATTTGTTACGGCCGCGAATCATATTTTAATCAACATAAAACCTGACACTGACCTGCAAAATGCAAAAAACGTAAGAAAATTTGAATTTCGCGGGCTTCCCTGACGCTTCCCCCTTAAGTTCTGAGTATCTTTATAGTTATAATTTTTATACTGATTGAAGACTGAATGGTAATTGTTCGGGTGCTACTGCCAATATGTAAGAAAGAGAATAAGAGTATTTTATAAATTCTTTGTTTGTACACACGGCTACACATCAAGCTATACATTCCAGTATAAGCTGACCTCGCATTGTACGGAAATCCTATACAATGCGAGATCAGCATAAACTGGAACTGTATAGCTTGATGTGTAGCCGTGTGTACATAAATAAAAATAAAATTTAAGTGTCTGTTTGTAATGTCAAAATAACAGCTTTTTATTAAATGCATATGAAAGTATACAATCTGAACCCACTGTGTTGAAATTGGTAGGTTATTAAAAAAAAAAATCTGCTGTTCCATAGATTTTGACCGCGTAGGTTATTGCAGTTTTCTATGAAACAGCAGATTTTTTAAAAATTTCAACACAGGCAGGTTTCAGAATTATGTACTGAATCCATAGTAAGTTTTCGCGTCGATTTCCGCCCTGTATACGGTACTTATAACAAAAAAAAACAAATTTTTAATATTTTTGTGGTCTGTTCCGGCTAATCTCCAAAACGGTTGGACTGATTTGACGGGTCTTTCTATAGCTGATGTTATAAGGAGAAACTAAGGGTACTGTTAATTAAGAAAAAAATATTGGGTCCACGCGAGCGAAGCCGCGTGCAGCAGCTAGTTTAATAATAATTATATAATTATTTAACTCGTGAACCAGATAAACATTCTGCATAACACACCACATAATTGATATAATGCATGATATAAAAATAAATTTTCCTGGATTTGTTCCAAAAAGTGACGTACATTTTCCTTCACCGTTGCTATAATTTCTCCCTTCCCTCCTCCTCCTCCTCTCAACGTAACTACTCGCGCAAGGCACGTAATTGTGCGCTTGTTTACAAGTCACTAACTTTTATGGATACCGATTTGGATCCATAGCTAACAATATAGAGTTCATTTCACCTTCCAAAAAAAAAAATCCTTTGTTAGTCGAAATAGTGAATGAAAGGTCGACCCTTCCTACAACACTTTTTAATTGTTGGACCTCGTTCAACTTCTATAAAAACGTTCTCAAAGTTATAAAACTACGTTTTTCTTAAAAGTCTGAGAGAATCTTCGCTTGAAAAGATTGTTCATAAAAATTCAATGAACCTAGCAACTTGTTAAGTCCGCGATAACTCAGGAAGTGAAAGTCGGCCGGAGTAACGCACGTGCGCGACGGGGAGAGCTCTAGAAGGCGACGCAGTAATGCAGCGGCTACTTTACATATAACAAATAACGTTTAGATAAATTTTTATCAGGAACCAGCGAGGAATACACAGGAAAAGTATAAGATAAACAAAGCTAGAGTGTGCCGCGTCACCGGCTGGCGGGCGGGGGCATGCATTCGATCGCTGCAATGGCATCGATCGCGCACGCCCCGCGCGGGACCCGCGGGCCGCGCGCCCATTGGTCGAGCGCGCCCGTCACGTGCCCCGCGCGCTGCGCTCCCATTGGCGGACGCGGCGCCGGCCACGTGAGCGGCGCGCGGCGCGCGTGGCCAGTCGCGGCGTGACAGCGGGCGCGCTTGTACCGCGCGCGGCCGTGCCGCTCCGACATGAGCCTCCTCGACACGCTGCTCGAGGCGGCGCGCTTCATCGAGCTGCAGGAGCGGCGCCTCCAGGCCGGTGAGTAGTGAGTAGCGACAGTGTCCCGCCGCGCGCACGCCGCGGTGCGCCCTGGCCGCGCGCTGCGCCGCGAGCCGCGTCCAGTCGCCGGCGCGCCGGTGCAGCGAGCCGACGCCCGCCGCTCTTGACCTTGAACAGCACGCAGCCCCCCCCACCGCCGGCTCCACGCGCTCCCGGCGGCCTCGCCCCACGTAAACAAAGGAAGCCTGAAATTTACTCATCGGACGCCACGCACTGCACGTCCACCTCCGTTTACGATAACTGCCTGTTTCGTTTACGATACTCCGATGCTGTTATCTGTCGTGTTTGTTATATCGTACGAGTGCACGCACTCCTAAATGTTTTTATTCGCGCATACAAAAACAAGATAGAAAAAGCCACACGTACAAAACAATCCGTCACAACGTATTTTCCTAATGGTAGTGGGTGGTGGGTAAGCGGTCTGTGCAATGTATACGTGGAGCGAGTTAGTCAACATAACGCATGACGCATTGCTTTGGACGAGGCAGGCAGGGGGCGCTCGAGAGTTCGGTCAGCTGATCGACGCGTGTGCGAGGGGCGGGGGGCGAGGGAGGGGGGGGGGGGGTCGGTGCGACGTGTGCACACGCAGCGCAAGGCACGGCCAATGCGCTTCACTATATGCATTTTAAAGTAATTTTAACTCCACATCCTCTCAAAGTGTAGACACATAGGTTTTCGAATGTTTAACAAAAACTAGCACAAGGCACGGTTGCGTAACGGTGCGTGCGTTCGTATCTACTTCATAGACACCTATTGTTCTTACTACTCGATGAGCGCATTGTCTTATTGTGCTGTATCGAACCTGGTGTTAAACGCCTTCGTTCCTCCAGTTGCCAAGTTTTGGTCGAAACCATATAGCATCAAAATTTGCTGCAAAACAAAACAGTATCTTCCAGCTTTGATTTCAAAGTCCCCTTAGGGATAACAAATGCTCCTAAGCCAACACAGCAAACAATTTATATCTACTGGAAAACACATTAACACCAATTTGTAAACAAACAATTTATCTTATCAGTTAATTAGCGTGTTGCGAAACACGATTAAAAAGACCAAAACAATGCTATACTGTATGCCAAAATAATCTTTTGTATCCTTACCTAGCAACGTGTTACGTTGGAGGGGCTTCTGCAATACATTCTTTGTAATGCAAAGCAAAAAATCTCGAATGCACAAGTACGCCGCGTCGAAAATAGGGTCACAAATCCTATTTGATCGTAAAAAGTTTCTACTTAACTAATAAAAAGAGAGGTTTATTTCAATTCTGGTCATACTGAAGGGATGTTGAAAGTGGAATTTACAATTTATTCACTAAAAGATGCTGAAGATATTTTACAAGACACTATAAAGTCTTGAAATTTATTGCCATCTGGAAGAGTTATTAAATGAAAGTAGACTAATGGTCTGGCGTTTATTGCAAGACCTATAAAAGTAAACGAAGGAGAAGGACTCTAAAATCACAAGGAAATTTAAAGGATTCCGTTACTTTTAAATCGTAATTTAACAGCACGCAAAGGGAAGAAACTGAATCCTCAATTGAAAATGTACTGGATGCAAGTAATCAAGATGTATGCCCTCCTAAAAATATGTGACGTTAGAGTTTTTCTAGAAATTAGCTAGAGGCATCAATTGAATAAGAATTAATGAAAGTAGAGAAAAGTTTCTAGTACTTTCTTCGAGATCCATACAAATAATAACGCCCCATTAAAATGTGAGCCACATTTTTACACCTAAACCGCAGTTTGGAAATATCAGAGTTGTCCTGGAGTTACATAAAATCTTCCAGTGTTGTCTTCCCATATAAAGCAATTAACAATATACAAATAAAGTGTAATTCAGAAAGTAATAAGCGTTGACCGAGGACTGAGAAAAGAAGTTCAGTTGTAACACAAGGCTAGTAACACGTCGGTCTGCAAACCGCGTTATCATGTTTGTCCGACACTTATCAGTGGACGCCGCTAACCAATACCTATGTGTAGTCGAATGGCTTTAGTACCGTTCAACCGGCGGCGGCGACGACGTGACTAGAGGCAAATCACGATACCCTATCTAAAATCGAAGTTTCACACTCACTCCTACATTATTTTAATGACGCTAGTTTGGATTTTGACATTCCTTTCACACAAATCGACCCTTTCGTTTCAATTTCAACATGTATTTACATTATCTTTCATGCTATTAATATGTATTGTTTTATATCAGTTGTGTTTATTGCGACTTAACGTTTTATGAGTGAGCACGCTCCTCATATGTAGGTTCCAGCGATTGCTATGGTCGATTCATTGCATCATGAGGTTTCGAACAGCCACTACTAACATTTGTAATCTATTCCGTCATGTAATAAACACTTATCGCGTACCTTTGTGTTATGTAACATTTTGTTACATTAATGTCTCTAAATCTAAAAGAAAGGTCCCTTGGTTTTGCAGTTCTCTGCGTTTAACGGAAGACAGTAAAAAATGTGTTCAATTCACTTTGACTGTACAATTGCATTCATGATCAAGATGCACAATGTCGAAGTTTTTCACACTTTTAAACTACTGAAGTCCAATGAGTAACGTTCCAAATGCTTTTCAATCTACCAATCTGAGATTGCTTCGTTAATATCTTGCAGAACTGCAGAAGCTGCATAAACATCGAATACTACGCTGTAGCCAAATCTAGCGTGTCTGCAATGAAGTCACGGTTGGTCGACGGTATTCTACTGTTCATAATAATACTTTTACGCCGCTTCTAATTAGTGGGCCCCTCGGTACTGACGGTTAAGTAGGCGCGGCAAACAATCGTATCATCAAGGCTCGTGTAAGGTCGACGCCGCGACGGTACCGGGCGAGCAGAATGGTGAAAGGGATCGCGTGACCTCGCCATCTGCGACTGGTCGGTGAGGACGCGTACGTTCGAGGCGTAGTATATTGAACTTCGGAGGAAACGTCGCGCTGCCGCAGCGGCGATGCGACGCACGCCGTTGCAGACATTAGTCACACAAACGAGTGCCTGTGTTTCTACTTGCAGAAAGCCGATAAGATAATCTGAGTGCCTCTACTCGTGGAAATGTCTTCACGTTTGAATACTTAGTACCTATCGTATTACTCGCTCAAATAAATGAAAGATTTCGACTAAACCAATTGAATAAAAACTTTCACAGATTCAATGCCCGGTTTTCTCAACGTTCCCTGATAAATGCCCATTAGACTTGTTAAATATTGAGCCAGGAAACTGAATAGAGAGAGTGTATAACATTATCTAAATATTGCTTATGTATTAGAATTCGACAAACGGTAACTTCAGTCAAATACCGTTAGTTTTTAAAATTTCCAATGATTTGGAATATATAATATAGAGTGATATGTAACAACATTCTCGTCCGTGGTATTTAGGAGTTGCGATTTAATAATTTGCTAGAGACGATGAAACGATGTAAACCATCTTTTTGCTGTCCTCTTTGACAGAGTATCGCGCAAAAACTAATCTGCCACTTGATTCATACGAATCATTAATCAATTCGTGTCTTGTCTCCGTTCATTTGCTGCAATATGTATCTTTTCTATTTATACGTTTTGGGCCTTTGAAAATTGATATTGTATGCTCTGTTTATCTGCAAAATCAATTGCATAAATCAGGGAGCTTTCGCACGACGCAGACGGCTCATATCTCGACATCCGGCGGGTGGATCCCCCCTTTCCCAGTGTTTCCACTTCGACTCACATGTCGTTAGTGTCATTAATGTTTGTTATTGATTGTTCAAATAAGAGTTCTTTCTTTTTTTCTGTTTCTACAAGAATGTTTACTGGTGCTAATTGCATGTTGCCAACTTACACAGATGGGTCGTGTTTAATTTTGAAGACAGCTTGTGAATTGACATCAGCATACATTAGGTCAGTTTTTGCAGCCTGTCGATTGACGCGTGAGAGAATACCATTGTTATCTTTTTCATTATTGAATTCATTGGTGGCTTGATACTTGGAGCACTTGATTTAATGGGCTCTTGCTTCCAGAAATAGAATCTAGGCACGGTGCTAGGTCGCATCGCAACAACCTGCTAAACCGGCAGGTGTGGTTGCAAAAGGTATAAGAAGAGGGAAGGAGGTATTTGTGCGGCGTGGTGTTCCCCAGGTGCGGGGTGCGGGGCGGGCCCCCCGGGGTCGGGCGGGGGGCAGTGCGGCGGTGCCGGGCCGGGCTGCACGCTGCACCGCACCAAGGTCAGCCGCCGCACGCATGCGCGTCCCTCCCCCTACCTGCCACCTTATCGGAACTCGGAACCTGCACCCGTGCCACTTATGCGTTCCTGTGAGTTGCACTCCAAATAATGTCCGCACCGTCGCGCGAGGAGCGCTTCAACTTGTGGAATCTTTTATGTCTTGTATTACTTTACCTAGGAAGATACATTAGGGCTTCGTTTAGCTTGGCATTAGGCTTTTGTTGCAAGATTGTCTCGAAGCAGTGCCTCGGTGAGGACAATGTCCTGATACTACGGTACTACTTTAGACTTTCAGGATGTGCATTATCCCATCTTGAATATTTTTCTTCGTCTAAACTGAACAACCTTTAACTTAGTTTTGTTCCCAACACCAAGTCTATTCCAATCAAATAACTTGTTTGTCTGTCTGCGCCCATCAATCATTTCCGCAAGAGATTTAATAGTTCACGTCTGCAGTAAAATGGCTTGACTTGTTTTTTCCGCTTCCGTAAACTGATTACGGTTCAGGGTTCTGCAGTGCTTGTATGTATTCGACTATTCTTGGCGTGATCGTCGATAGCTAGACTGTATCTCGAATGTAAGATAAATAAACATAACCATAGGTACGTGGAACTGAGATAACACGTGCCACTCGCGCCCCGCACCGACGTAACACCAAATACTGAACGTTCTGTCGTAAACTTGGAGAAATCCTATTATGAAGATTAGTACTTCTGACGTAAGAGCTTCGCTTAATTTAAATGGTAATGCGTACGTACTGCTTCGAATCATATACTGCATTTACGTTCATACTCCATTACTCTCTAGTTTCCGTCCGTTTAACCACGAACAGTTTGACATGTTCGATATTGCGACTGGTCCTTCGAGCCGGATGCTATAACTGTCCTGACTTTACAGTAATTCTAGCTTCATCTAGGTCAAACTTGTAAGGTTGTAGTTTTCTGCTAAAGTATGTTTGTGTGTAAAGGGGAAGTCTGACAATGCTGCCTGCGCCGACCACGTATCATTAGAAAGCTATTTGCCATTGTGGCTCGTGCATAAGGAGCGGCGCGTCGCAGCCAATACACGACTGCCGACTCCTACGTTAGTTCGCACAGTTGCGCCGCTCGATTCGGTTGCAATGTTCCATTCACCTTATTCGTCGGCGACGAGGTTCAGTGACTCCGACGCCGACCGACTAACTCCTCGGAACACGTCATCTGCGTGCTAATGCCGCCGCTGTTTCATCACCTACGGCCGATCGCCACAAAGTTGTTTAAATTCTGTAGGTGTCCCGCGGCGCGGCCGTCGGGGCGACCTCTTTTCGCGGGCGACAAGCGAATGCGTCGCACGCCGTCCATGCAGCGTTATGTAAAGTTGAGAGCGGTGCAGCGGTGAGCGTTGCGCTCGACCGCGTGCGCGCCCCCCGCGGCCCTCCCCCTCGCGATTTCGTTTGCCGTCGGTTTCACTCGCGGCCTGCGGCGCGGGGCCCCGGAGGTCGCGCACCTCCCGCCTCTCCGCCTCGAGACGGAGCCGGTCCGCGGTCCGCAGCGGCCACTCAGTCGTCGAGCGGATTGCGTCGGCGGCGGTCGGCTCCGCGCCTCGCCTGTCGCTGTCTAGTCTGATGACCCGCTATCGCGACATGCCGACGCTGACACGACTCGAGTGAATCGCACCGCCCGCGACGTCGCGCTTGCAGTATACCACCGGTCGCGCTTCCGTTTCGGGAGTCTTTAGTGATTTCGCGGCTGCGTTTGCGACGGTCACGAACACGCTCTTCGAGCTGACGACGTTGTGTCGAAAATAGCGTGCGTTATCATCGCGACCTCGAACGGCGAGACGAGATAGCGCGAGGTCGGCGGCACCTGCCCGCGCCGCGCCCCACGTGCCACTACGAGCGCTGCAGCCCACTGACGGCAAATCGGCAATTAACGAGTGTTCGCGCGACACCCTGCCGGCCGCTATGCCCAACGCCTGGCGCCCGGCGCCTGGACCCTCGCTCTGTCTCATCTCGCCCATCCAGCCACAATCTTGGATTTTTGCAATTGACGTTCGGAGCTAAGCTAGATCGTACTATCAACTCCTGACTGGACGGCTTTCCAGAATATCATCCAACCGACTTCAGACGTGGGCGCTTACCTGAGAAGTCAGATTCAGGCAAATATTCTATCCACATATAAAACTGAATTCTTATAGGCAATATCATCGTAACGATGCGATGATTAGTAATGTGTGTAGTTGACTTTAATGTTATTGTAATAATTCCTTACGTAACGTAGTAATAATATTACCGATATGGATATTACAATGGTATCTTTATCGCTACGTGGCATAGGTATGATCGAGCACCTCGACACATTCCGAATAAATCAAAACTTCACAATTTACATTTTGGTCAAAATTTGGCAAATATCAGGAGGCATGCTCACATTGCTCAGTGATTGTCTTGTAAAACTTATGTCATTGAGACTTCGTTCATGTCTAATGTTATTGAATTACTTTTATAAATTGTCCGTCCGGTGCGAAAATCTTGATGTGAAACATTGTATTGTTACATCTTACATCCAAACATTATTCTTGTCAACTCCAAGCCAAGCAAGTTGTCATTCATTCAGAATTGGGTCATCGTGCAATACATTTGCTTTCGAGTATTCTGTTCTGAGTCCTTTAGATCTGCTATTGTTATTTCTTACACCCAATAGGATATTTTATTACAATCGTAACAGTGTTGCGAAAATTTTGGAGCAACATTTTCCTTCAAAGGGCGTTTTCTTACGACACGATGGTGCTAATATTTTTGCCGACTCGCCTTTACGAGATGTTATTTATGAAACAAGAATGTCTACTTTGTTAAAGTTTTGATTACTATGAATAAATATCACGGTAAAAAGCAATAAAGTTGTTGTATCGGATGAGATTAGAGTCCCGGATTTACGACTAACAGCAATAACCGTGATAGCTAATGAGTCGAGCTATAAACGCCAAGAAGACGGCCCTAATAATATAGTCTTTGTAAACAAAAATATTATAAATCTCTTTCCAGAAAACGTTATTCTAGGCTGTCCCGTCATACATTATACGTTTTATGTCCATCAATGAAAACGAAGCAGTCAATACCGCAGATAGAGAAAAACTAACTCTGGAACTAATAATGTTACAATTACACGTTAATGGAATCAATAAGAAAGTTTAGTAGCAATCTGATTACCCGATAAGGAGAAAATATATTGAACCAATACTGTTAATGAAAGAGCACATATTTGCTGAGCATACAAAGGAGCTACAGGAACAGAGTTCCTTTGTTTGTTCCACTAAAACAAATACTAGGCTTTCATATTATAAACGATCTGAGAGTCTTAGACCGTGATGGGAACGGTATTTACCTAGTTAAAATATTCATTTTATTGATATTGCGAAAGTGATAATCGGTTTTATGTTATGGACTATTACTAGTTGCGCAATTTATGAAAATGCAGGCTTGCTTCCTACGTGTCAGGTAGCAATGCCACATCTTTGCTGACGCCTTAGTTTATAGTCTTTGAATTATTTCTTTGTAATCAGTAGAATTGAGGTAGGACAGCTCTATTATTAAATCTTTTTCGCTCTTTAGTTTAAGAAAGGATGTTACATGTTTGTTTGCCTCTGGTTTATTTAGCAGCGGGCAATTATCGCGGACCCGGTTGTCGGTGGAACGATCGTGACGTCATTTATTGCGAAGATTATTTACGAATTTTCCTCGTACATGCTTTATGTCTTAGTGTCTATAGAAAATTAACAATAGCTAACAACCTTTATAGAATTCAGAGAATAGTATTCTTGGGTTCATTGATGGAAGACTTGAATTCCATATCAAAATAAACTTCTATGAAAACATTAATCATCTTGAAGAAATTATGCTACAACTAGATGGCACCGTAGACAATGTAAAATAATATGAACCTCAAATGACAGAAATACAATATGTCGATAGATCTCCACAAAATTAGATTAATGATAATTAACATAACAGTGTAGTTTTACCTTCATACGTTAAGAAAAGCCAGCATGAAGGGCTCCAAGATCAAATTATAGAAAAATATTTCATCTATTTGCAATCCAATCATCGCATTGCAGTAGCACGGCTAATAGAAGTAGTACACATAGATTAGGCATGTATAGCTTGCATTGTAGGTAAGTGTAGTTACATAATATAAACACGGACACGTGTCGTCGTTTGTATTCGCTTATATAACCCGCGCGTGTGTACGCTCGCTTACGTTCGCCTCGATATGACTGAGTCCTTACTGGAAATTGTCGTGGAAATTATTATTGACCTACGTTCTGTTCATGATATCCTGGTTCAGTTCTGATGTTAATAATCATTTAGAAATAACTTGATCAATCAACTTCATCATGTTCTTCTAGCTCTGAAATAACTTCAAATGGAACATTACTCTTATCTGAAATACATTCAGTTTTGATAACAGTTCTAAAAACATTGAATTATCTATCTCTACCAACTTTTCATGATCTAGACTTTTCTGAAGCGGCGTTTGTTGTTGTATAAACGCTCGTTTGTTATTGCTTTTCCACGATAACAGTATGCTTTCGAGGCACGTGTACATGTAAGTACACCGATGGTTGTGACCAAACCGATAACGATTCCCACTTCTTTACGAATAGTTCAGCACCTGTTTGCTTTTCTTTATTTTGTCACGCTCTAATGGTTATTCGCCTCTAAGCTTTCATTCAGTCTTGGTCTGCGTCATCTAGCCAAAAACACTATTCGATCCGCTTTTTAAAAGTTTCAGTGATGAAAAAATTCTGTCAACATTTTTTATCTTACATTTTTGACTTAATCTATGTGATATGGTTTTATTGTTTACATAGCAAAAAATCCGTTAACACGCCTAAATATTATTTGATATAGTCATAATAAAAGCATCCATTTCAACATATATGTACATTTTACAAACTCAATTTTGTTACATCCGTACAAAAACGAACTTTTCATTTGTATTGTAGTCGTCGCACCGAAACACATTTCCGCACGTTCTTTTGTTTGCCGATGGAAAATCCACTATGTCTGCCAATTCGGTCGGCCACAGTACCAGGGCCGCATGATGTGGGAGGAGGTACAACTAGCTGTCAATGTCTGTCGGTGGCAGGCGCGCGGGGTGCGGGGAGGGCGCGGCGAGTGCACGTGCCCGGCGGGTCGTGCCATGCGTTCGACGCCCTCCCCGCACTTGTTGAGCGCCGCGTCGCAGCCGCGCGCTCCACTGCCGCCAGCAGCACCTAGGTCGCTCGCACTTACAACACCCATTCTAACTAGCACCTTGCCTTGCTCATGCATGCGCCATCTCATTCTTGCGAACTTCATTCTGCGTAGGAATTGAGTTTATTGATTTCACTTGGTATTTCCTAAAATGCAAGGTTGCCCCAATTTTAAAGTGAGATTATTCTACTTTTTATTTGTCATTGTGTGGAAAAATCTTTCATACGCCTCAGGGAACATCGAATTTATTGAACTTTAGGAAATAAAAATAATTTGGACCAGGTAAATGAGCACTAAGGCTCCGCGCAAACGGGCCACCGACCACAGCAACCGGTGGCTGGCGACAAGTTGTTTACATGATTTTAAACACGTTTAGTATGGAATCGACGCACACGTGTAGCGAGTGGCGTCCACTCGCGACTTTAGTGTCCGCGACATGTCACCGGTTGCGGCCATTTGCTACTTCACTCGCTTCGTTTTGTATTCGTTACAAATTGTAGCAACCACCGACTACAAGTGGCGGCCACCGACCACACGTGGCAGTCACCGACCACCTTCGTTTGCGCGGTACCAAAGCACGTGGCGC
The DNA here is from genome assembly GCA_963680765.1 of Agrochola lychnidis. NCBI lineage: Eukaryota > Metazoa > Arthropoda > Insecta > Lepidoptera > Noctuidae > Agrochola > Agrochola lychnidis. Next base: position 4,536,217 of record OY796868.1, on the reverse strand, counting down.
GCGACAACCACCGGTGGCTGTGGTCGGTTGCCCGTTTGCGCGGAGCCTAAGAGGAAACTCTTCTTAATTAAGATAAAGTACCTACTTGGAAAATTTTGGAACGACTTTCCTTTCAAAAGCCATACATTTGGATAAAGTTTCCACCACAACGGAGAGTTTTTCATTGTTTTTTCAAAAAAAGAAAACGCGTTGCGCAAACGGTTACCTTACGACAGAAGTCTTCAAAGCAGCCCCACGTTTCAAGTCACTTTAGTTTTTGTATAAAGCCCACGGATTTCTTAATCGTCTCACAAACTTATAACAATACGCTCTGAACGTCAATTGGCTTATACAATCCTTTCAAACTTCGTAAACGTACCGTATCGTAAAAGTTTTTCTTTGGTTTCTTCAGAAAACTTCTGCAGAACTCAAGCAATGAATAAGTGAAAAATTATAAATTTAAGTAATCAAGAGACTGTTGTACAATTAATGAACTCAAAAATGAATAGAACGCAAGTGAGTCTATGACAATGAGGACTAGTAGTTGTAGTTAGTTAATGTAGTGGCCCATTGTAGAATGGGTATACTTATGGAAACCACCGAAGCGAAACTGGGCACTGCCGGTTACCGGAGACGTCGCGTGCAGCCAGAACTGTTCGGCGCGATGGCAGCCCCCGGGGAGTACTACGCCGACACACTCCACACCATCGCGATCAACACCAGGGAAACAGAATTCGGCAGCATCGTCGAGCCGATACCAATAACGCTCAAAGCATACAAGCAGCTCCAAGCACACGGGCATACCATCAACGGCTATGGGTTCCCGCAGCAACAAATGATCACATCGCTCGTCGCTGCTTCTCGAGTTCCTGAAGTTGAAAGGCCCTCCACGAGCCAGAAGTTCGTACCGAGCCCCATCAAAGAAGAAGTGAAAGACGCTCAAATCCGACCACCCCCTAAGAAGAAGTGGATTAAAGAGTATCTAGGTGAGTTACATAAATAGAGATCCTACTACTACTACTACTTTCTCATAAAACTTGTAGTTTTATAAAGATAACTCTTTAAATTTGTCGAGGCTGTCGTCGTGGTCAAATTTTTTGGTAATATAAAATTCTCTGTATGGAAAGTAATCAAAATATTTATTAGGTGAATGAACTTCCAATATATGACTTTCTTACTATTTTGAGAAACTTAAAGCATATTATAAACTTGTAGCTATTGATAATCCAAGTATTTCACATGATTGTTCTTTCTATGGGCACTCTTGTAGCCGTTTAACGCAACAAACAATTTAAGGTTTCTCCAGAAACTCTTCAAAACAGCCGAAGTGTCAACAATTCAATTGTAAAGCGATATTTGAAAGTGATTCAATAGGTCAAATTGCCTACACGAGTGCATTATTTGACCTTGCCGCATAACCTCGTCTTGTTTTTGCTCAACAGAATCCAAGAGCACGACTAATACGCATATTTATGAAACTTTATTATGTTACGCGTTGTCAATAATTAATTCTTTCGATGCTCCTTCATTACTATTTAAATTGAAGTTAGATAATTTGATATTCTTAATTAATCCATTGACTTTAATCACAATTTGAAAGTTATTCAAGAGCTGTTTTGATTTCTCTAAAAGTGTCTTCAAGTCTATTTCGATCAGTAGTTTTTGTTTTATTCAATTCTGCGTAGTAAGCCTTCCCATTGTTATTATTGTGTTAATTTACATCTCTTTAGATATTCCTTTCATTTGAATAGGGTACTTACTCAGCTATATTATCAAATGGAGTAAAATACAATATATTGTTTTGTAAATGTTATTTGTGATTCAAGATACTCTTAGCACATGGAGAAAACATTGTACTGTTGAAAACGGGTCAGCACTCTAGTATATTGCCCGTAGTAAGCTGTGCCCTAACAACTATTACTACTACACTGTTTGCAATTAAGCTGCTTATTGTTATTGTAAGAGAAAACTGCAAACAATGATTGCTTACATTCAATCGTTGGTTATATAACAAAGTTATTCTTTACTTCTTTTTTTATTCACAACGTTTGCATTTTGCTTCAAGTAAGCTTTATATGAATACTCAAGTGACCATACTCGTAATTTTTCAAATTGCATAAAGTGGGCAGGGATTCAAGTTTATAGTAATAGCTAACAATAATTCTATAAGCTAACGAGATCTATTCATTAAATTTATATATATTTTTAAATATTTGGAAGAAACAACGAAAATAAATTACTTAAACGCAGCCGTTCACTAAAATGATCTTACATTTAATAAACAATTACAAAAATAGAATGAGAACTTAGATTTAATACACAATTAAAATCAGTTAAATTGATTGAGTTAAAAAGGATCTAAATTAACTGTAAAGGATATACTACAAACGGTATTGTATTAGGGCAGCATAACGTACGAGGAAGACAAGCCACAAACCAAAACACCGAGGTAGGTATTGCGTGCGTACTAGAAGTCAGCGTGTAGCCGTCAAGGTGTTCTTCTTCCCAAGGTCGTAAATATCGTAGTGTATGTGATGTTGTGTCCATATGTCGGTCTTGTACAGACGTGCGTGTTCCAAACTCGCTTTCCTTCGTGACCTCACATCTATAAAATATTTTCCTCAAGTCTGCTATTATGCCTGTTTTATTATTGGGACGAGAAAACTGCCAGCATCCTAACAGGGCCGTGCACCTTTTCATGTGCTGACATTGGCAAAAAAAATTGGCCCTTTCACAAAAAAATTCTGTCTGTAAAATCCCTAAAAGAAGTCGTAGAAGTTATTAAGTTATCAAGTACCTGATACTATATCTATTATATTTGTAAGAGTTGCAGTTTTTATTACATTCATTTGGAACGATTGTAACATGTAAAATTGTAAATAGTGTTTCGAATGACGCACTGCACACCTCTTGATATTATTCAACGGTCGAATAGTTTGAATATGTTAACAGATAAGACGATTGAGCAGCTTCAGTGATTATTAATTCTCAATTTTTAATGACTTCATTTATAACAATAGTACAAAGTAGGTATGCATAGCATTTACGCGTAGAAAGAGATTTGATCAATGACCCCCACGCTAGGTGGAACCTGTGTCACAGGGGGAATATTGAAACTACAAAGCGTAAAATTTTTTTGGTTGATGTTGATGAGAATTATTGATCTTTCTAAGAATTGTGGTAAACAACTTGAGACAGATACAATAATAACGTATATCTCTGCAATAAGCCAATACTTATAGAGGAAAATAATAGCAATATTTTACGTAATAACTGGCGGATGTCGCACACAATGAAAGTCGTAATCCAATAAGATGGCCGGCGTGTGTCAGCGTGACGTCGGGCGGCGCACGGTTGCGTAACAGACGTAATTACATAGTTTTATGAGATTAACTACTTAACAGGTATATGCAGAGGTTCGCTACACCACTGCCACCGCGCTTTGTGTCAAGGCTTCACTTCTTCACACCAAAATCCTAAACACAACTTCTAGTATCTTCAACATCTTCCTGACCCTGTCCCATGTTACTTCACATAGTTCACACATCTTCCACTAATAAATAAATAAAAGTTAAATCGCTGTTTTCGTTAGTTTTTGTTTTAAGGCTTCTTGTTGTTTTGCACTTATGATAATGAAGTCATGTTTTAGTATTGTTATTCTGTCGCTAACCTCATCGCAACCATATTTGTTTTCGTAAACATTATCTTATCGGGGTTTCTTTTGTTTCACTCTTTCAATACGGTTAGCTCTGGTCCGCACGTCACACGCGTAATGAGCATCATTTCATTAGATTGTGTGCTCTTTGTGTTTTGTAATAACGCCTATATTGTGGTCATCTGTATTCGCTCTACGCAAACTTTATCGTCGACGAGATACACGCTTGACGCTACCTATCTTTGTTCTAGAACTAACTTCATTACGGGGTGACCTCTATTGTTAATGGTTAATTGATTAAAGCTCTGCATTTTGCCATTATTCCGGCGCTAACGTAGGTATTCTTTGTTACTTTTTAATACGTAGGTAGTCGTTAAATGTGCTCATAAAGTATTACGTATCCGTCATTATCTTCTAACTGGTAATGCCCAGTTGAGAGTGCCAAGGCAAATCTAATAGTTGTGGAGTGCGCTACACGTGTCGTGCGATTGTCGCGTAATGAAGCGTTGTAAAAATGTGGAGCGAGCCGCCGCGTATTGGCGAGGTTATTGACATTGAGATAAAATGTATCACACCCCGAAATTGTATCACTTTGTTCTGTTTATGGCACGCTAACCGTTTATGCTCGCTTTCGTTGATATCTAAAGCACTGGTCCTTTTATTCTGATCCTGTGATCCTAATACGTTTATTTTCAGTATTTTTGAGATCCCTTAGTATCTTATTTCTCGGACAATCCATAAGATTTTAAATTAATCAGAACCTTAGAAACGAGTAGTGCTATGCATGTTAATAACTCGCCAGAGTGGCAGAGTTACAAGAGAGTTAATTTTATTGTCCCAGTCCGGCGTACTTGGAGGCAAGGTGTCAGTATGTATGTGTTCGGTAGATTGTATGTATATCCTACCCCCCTCCTACTCGAGAGCGCGTTGCAGCGGCCGGCGATGCGTTCGGGTGAGTTCGTGCCGCGTGACGGCTTGTCACGTGCCGATGCCGAGCACACCTCTTCCCCGCGAGCCCTCCTCACCACCCGCGCTGGCCCACCGTCCCGCTTATCACTTCCAGACCCGGAGGCTCCCGCAGCCCCCTCTGCACTCCCTCCTAACTGAACTAGTGGCCCTCTAACTACTCTATATTCAATTTATTACACGTAACGCTTTTGTTCGGTCGAAAACCTTATCTACTTATACCTAAACACTCACACATAAGTACTATGTCTATATGGGTGAAGACCCGGGTACATCGCGATAACTACCTTCGGGTTAGAGATAGATAATATTCAGATAGTCTGGTGTTACATTTTCAAATCCGGCTTGGACAGTATTTTTTTTTTGCTACCTACATTTTCCATCATTAGCAAACAGCTTTCTGGCAAAAATTTAAATAAAAAAAGGACAAAGGTATACGATAAGGATATATAGGAAAAGATATTAATATCCTTTAAGTCCTGTTCCTAAAAACTTTAAATTTTCAATGTTCTTATAAAGGGAGTTAACCAAAGTTCGTTTTATAAAACTTTTGAAACAAAAAGAAAATTTGCAGGATTGTGAAATCCACCGATCCGACTCAAGAAACCATTCAGGCATTATTCCGAAGTTACTCAAAACAGATTAAAAGCAGTAAGAATGAAATCCAAGCTACAACTTTCACCATTGTTAAACTTCGCACTTTTATGTTTTTAAAGCTTTTCTGCAGTCGGCAAAAGAACCTCCGTACCATTTATATAATGTTGTTACTCAAGAGGCACGTGCACTTCACTTAGGTACTACAATTTTGAACCATATTTTGAAACATTCTGACTCAAAAGACCAATCTTTGAAATAACTGATGAAACATTCTAGGTTCACTGAAATTTCACCTCGTTTAAGTTCGAGATTTCATCATCTTTGATAAACTGTTAGTTAGTTCATAGTACCTACCTATTGATAAGCAGGATTTAAAAATCAACTACTTTTTGAAAAAAAGTCGTAGTTAGGTTAGGTCAGGTTGGAAAGTTAGGTTCAAATTTAAGGTAAGCTCGTCAATAATTTGCGTGATGAAACATAATAAAGAGACCACGCAAGCATTTCTAAGTGATGCAAAAGAGTAGCTTCGCAGAAATTGATCACAGTTTTGCAAGCCACATTCTGCACACAACCAACGCCTATTTGGTGCTGGTATTTTAAATACCGGTCTCAGATCAGCAACAGATGCACATAGCATCGATACCGGTTCACTAGTGTCTGGAATCACAGTTTCACTTGCACGTGTGGGTGTCCGCGTCGTGGGAGATGGTCGGTGTTTGCGTGATTGTTGCTTGTAGGCGCGCGCCCGCCATGCGCAATTGTACCAGGCGAGCATAATCCAACAAGAGGTGTTTTGTTTCTTTTAGCGTAGTAGTAATACCTGTGGATTAACGTTGCTTGTATAGAAATGCTTTCGCTATGAATTTTATAAGACTTTTGGGTTACTTCTTAATTTGGATAAAAGTTAATCAAAACGATTAAAATTGTCCTAACCGTGTCGACCAAGTCCTTCAAACTTTAACTTACTAACTTTAACGTTTATTTTTCTAATATAGGTACGTATATTTAGAGTGAATTTAAGCCAGTTGGAAGTATATTATGAATTTCAATGCAAACACATATTATGTGTAATCATAATTATAATTAATTATGATTAATTAATTACCAATTATTAATTGATTAATTCGGTTACCTACACTGAAGCGGAATCTTAAGATTGCGCTTCAGTGTAGGTAACCAAATTCAATCTTCAACCTACTTGAAACTAGTTACCTACATACTTTGATGATTATTAAGAAAATTAAGATATTTAAATGCACGTCATATTGAAAGCAACTTTGCACAAGATATTATAGTTATTACTCAGACTAAACATAATATTTTATGTTATTTACGTCATCTCACGTCTACAACCTTGCTTTCCTGTCCAGTCTTCAAAGGTTCTCAAGGGCGGATCACAGTGGCTATATAACAAGCCCCTGTGAGGTTACCAGAAGGCCAATGACGCACGTTACTGCTGCCCCTCCCCGGCCACTACCTACGCACTCATTCTTCCCTGGTACTACCTGCAATTGACAGCCAATAAGCCTACATAATTTTATAATTGCGATCACTGGACGACAGCTTGTCGATTTAAATATTTATTTATTTATCGATGAACAAAACATTATATAATTTATTCTTTCTATCAAAGGTACCTTTTACGGCACAAAGACACTCGAGTGTTGAGTGAGTCTGTTGATTTCGACAATTATTATTTTATTTCCTCACTGTATTGAAATCCATTTGACGTGAATGAATAAGTAATCACTAATCACCATTAAAAATATTGTTTTCAACTTTTTGTTCTCTGATTCTAATGCAATGAAGTCAGTTTCTATCAGAATACTGAATAATTGAATGCTATTTTTCTTAGAAGTATTCTCAAGTTCAATAGTCGTGTAAGTGATTCTACTCAATATTTATAGCGTAAATCGGTATTTTGTCCATATTATCCAAATCTTTGGTCATTGTCCTTTTCTATTCCAAGAATTGTGTTTTAGATATAAAATTTTGGGGCTTTTCTAGCTATGACAAATAATTTATCATTAAGAATGTTCAATTGTTAAGTAAAGATGCTCTTGTATCCTGACAATCTTGCAAATGAAGTAGAGATAATATACCTACATAATATATTATATATTGTACTCCTAGTCATTGTTGGCCACGTCCAATAATTTAGTCAAATGGAGACCTTATAACCTGGTTCGGCACTCTAAATTTATAAAGATCAGATTATGGTTAAGAAAGTGGACATTTCTAATGGATTTATCGAAACCAGTGACATGAATACACTTTTAAATGTCTTGATCATGATTATTTCTGAAGAACGGAGCAAATCCTGGGATGGGTCTTCTGCGGGAAAATATTGCGTAGACCTCATTGGCTATATTGCTCAGACAAAATAAAAAACCAAGACAGCTGTCAACAGTGATATGGGGCCGGTTTCGTAAACATGTGTGCACTTAGTGAGGTGTAGTTTCATTGTAAATATGTGCGTGTGAGCGTGTGTGCACAGAGCAGAAGTGTAGTTTTGGGATGCTTCACTGTATTGTTCGCAGCGCTGTCTTGGTTTTTTATTTGGTCTGAGCTATATTGTACTTAATTTTAAGGATTGGGACCATTTTCTATTTCACTTTTGCTGTTGGCGTTTTCAGATCAATAAATAAGCCCATGATTCTCGACATCCTCTTAAATCTCTATGATTTTGGACTATTATTTCTAGATTTATGTTTTCAAATATGTGGTGAAATATATTTTTGTAGTCATGTTTTTGTTACTGGCCATATTATTCTGTTCATTGTATCTGATGAATGATAAAACGTCATATTGTGCTAATAATTATGATGCGTAAATAGTGCCAAAATCTAGTTCATTCAGAAACATTAGAACGATAGTAATCTTTACTAAACCCCAGGTTTTCTATGCTATACTTACACCATATATATTCACATTATATCAACTTAGATATAAAAATGTCTGTCATAATTTCTCTATTTTGTCGACTCACTTGTAGAAATGATAAAATCATGCCTAACAAAACATGGAAATGTATGGAATGATTTTAATGTATCAAATATGGTTTCAAATAAATTCGTAGGATTCGCCATTGGATATCAAATATACTGATGCTATTTTCGAACGAATAGCAAGAGATTTGTCTAAGGCATTTGATTTCACTAATACATTTAGCTCTAAAATTGAAAGTTTGATAGTTGTAGTTCAAGACTCGTGGGGTCGTGTTAATAACCCCCTCATTTACGTTATGGTATATGGAGTAGTAGCCTCATTGATCTTAGTTTATTCTACGAAGGCAGCACTACAAAGTCGGGATGTTTGTCAAAGTCACGAGTTCGAAATCCTAGGCCACGTCTAGGACACGCTTGAACAATTCTAATTCATATTGAATACGATTGAATAAATCGGTCAATAACCACCTACCTTTTATGTTTTCCTATTATTTAGTTTATGGGTCGTCTAGTTTGTTTAATTATAGAAGTGAACTTAGTTGCTCATCTTGGGATAAATTTGATTAACATCATGGTTAGTGACTTTATTTTCATGTTGAAATTCTTTAATGATTTCATGTTTTGGATTAATTTCAAAGTCTTAACCGTGTTGATGAAATGTTTTATTAGTCATGATGACCCATTATTCCAAAAAAGCAGGAGTCAGCTGTCACAAGTGATTTTTTTTATTACACGTGTGCTGATTTCTATAAATGTTCTTCATAGCAATAAGTTGACAAAGATCACGCAATCTGAGGAGATACCTACTATTATGTTCTATTGTATATACTCCTAACATTGCAACTTTAAATGGTTTCTATACAGTACCAGGCAACATTAAAAACATTATATTATTCATTAATGGAATACCAATTTAATTAATAAAGCACTTGTTTAATATGAATGGAGTGATGGATAGTGAAGTGTTTCCAGCATTGGACGAAGCAATAATATTTATAATGACTAATATAAAAGAATCTAAAAGGTGACGGCGCTCGTTACTCAGGTCGCAATAATTAGTCATCCAATCGACATTTTATTATACATGGAACTTATGACAAGAAATAGTATTTGAAGCAGTGCTGCGTAATCCTGTAAGAGAAGTCTATCATAATTTTATTGTTCAGACTGCTTTACTGAAGTATATTAGCGTAAAGCCGCCGGTAGATGCAAAAGCTAGGTCTTGCAAATATAAATAGCGAAGCTCTTCATTCACACTAAATGTATCATCATTACGTAAAATATTTTTCCAGTAGGTACACTGTGTGTATTCTAGATGGCATTTAGACTTTAGCTAAACGAAAACAACTTTGTTATGTTATATCTCTCGGACGTGATATAATAAACGTCCGAGATATGCACGTATCTGTTATTAATAGTGATTCGTCGAAGGTCTTGATAATATTTTTTTTATCTTTAAAAAAACAAGTTTTTTACCTACGCGAACAAGATCTATAAACCTGTTTACTTGGCACATCGCTCAACAAAACAAACCCAGCCCAATCTCTAGTAGTAGCAGACCCCAGTCATTTTACGGGCCGGTTACGACGCGACTTGTTTTTTCTAGCAACTCGCTGAGCAGCTGATTTTCGGCGTGGCAACTGTTAACGCCAAACAAACCAAAAACACGCGCGCAACCACATGTGCTGACGTAATTTTATCGTCAGACCACGCCCCCACAGCCGTCTCTTTCAATACACTCAGACGGATCCTCTGTCTCACTCGGCATTGCAGCGTGACTGATTATCTTTAGTTTACTCTACTATGAACTTTATTGCATGTGCGTAAAGTTCACTATTGCGTACCGTTACTATTTGAAAGTAAAGTGGGATGATGCCGTCTCATTCATTCTGATATGGCTGTTTCATTCACACGACTGTATTGAACGCTTGCGGAATATGTTCGCCTGGTAGTTTACCGCCACGGACTGCAGCCGTCGACGAGCGGTTGACACGGGTTTGACAAGTGTTGACCGACCTAGGATGGCCTGCTCATTTCTAATAGGATCTTGGTAGACTGATGATCAAGTTTTCGTAATCATAATTGGGTCCAAGGTAGTAAGTTGCGTATTTATATAGCTTGTTCTGACGTGTCACCTTTGTTTACAGAGGAGGAGCCGAAGTCGCCGGTGTCGGTGCGAGTGGTGACAGGGCTGCCGGTGACGCCGCGCATCAACGGCGTGGTCCGGCCGACGTCGCCGGTGCCGGTGGTGCCCCCCTGCCCGCCCGCGCCTGCCATCGTTGCGCTCGAGCCGGTCCCTGCAGCGACCGCACCTCCTCCCGCGCCCCTCCTCGACTTCGCACAAGAACATTCCAGGCCGCGAACGACGAGTAATAGTCATGGGTATGTTCTCCTAGTATTAGCGGTGTCTGAAACAGCTGGAGATTCGCACGACGCGCGACGATCGTTGTTTTGTTGTCGCTAAAATCTATAGGAATGTTTTTATATGTGTTTCGACATCATTTTGTTTGTATTTCTTGTAGTAATAGACAAAACAATGTTTTAAATAAGGCATATTAATTTTCCGCTTCTTTATCATTATCACTTCAACTTGTACTTTAGAAACATTCAATTAATCTGTCTTCAAAGAAAATACATGTAATAAGTTGGCTTCGTTTGCCTCGTATGCTTATCTTGCCCATTCTTCTCCATAGGTACCTACTACGCTTTGGAATGGGCAACTAGCTTCATCTTTCTGACTGACCGACCCCTTGACAATTCAAAAGTGCCTGTAATTGGTTTATTTGAAATAAATGCTTTGAGTTTGAGTTTATCAACATCAACTTCTCTTTGTGGGAGTTGGTAAAAGCTGGAAAAAAAAAAAAAGTAAGTAATGGAGGGTCCTAATTTTTTTAACGACAATAATTCGTATAGATAATTTAATAAAATATGTATAAGTACGGTACGGTACCCAATATTGTTGTTTCCGTTTTTTGAAACCCCTCATGAAATGTGGCTGATAAAAGAAATCTCCAACAATATAACTAAAAAAAATCTCCAATTACCATAAGTTGACCTTCGGAAGTCTACCTAATAAAAAAAAGATTATTGACGCTGACGATAGAAAATAACTAAACGCTTGGTTTGATAGCCTTTTTTGCTTCTGTTACTAAAAGTCAGGTGATTGATTAGATAGAAATTAAATTACATACGGCACTGACACAATAAGTGATGCAGGAAAACTGTTTTATTCATTTTATCATAATGCACGACATTAAGCGTTTCAGGTAACAAGTTTATTTAAAAAAAGAATGAGGACACCTGGTAATGCAAGTCTATATCTTAGTATTTACACTTACTCGCGCTATTTACAATGCACTTGAATAAAGTAGATCTAGAACGTTCACGTCATAGAAATACAATAAACAGAACAGTTTTAATGGAAATTGTAATTGAAGCATTGGGTGCAACAAGGGCGTTACACAAAAAAGTGAGTTTTGAATTAATTGAAGTTAAAGTTTTAGACGTATTATAAATTCTAAATAAATTAAGATAAACCTCTAGCACTTTTAAAATTTAAGGGTGCCATGAGTCAGTTATCAGATTCTAGTATTATTATTATTTTAAGGTAATTAGAAACTTCAAAATAACATATTTTTTGAATACATGTAATCCGCCCTTGTTGCATCCAACCCGTAAATTAATAGGTCGTTCATATTTTAAAAGGTTTTTAAGGCATAAATAATATCTTTGGGATTATTTTTATTTAAAAGTAAATGGCACAGCTGATGTGTACTCGCCACCCAAAGTTCTCTTAGCCTTGCGCACATTTTTCTTCCATTACTGTATATTCTTCCACTTCTTTTTTCCTCCATCATCTGCACTAAAATCACTGATTTAACTGACTTCAGACATGCTTTTACATTAAAATAAACTTTCGCAAGCTGCAGGTCGTAACGTGTTTGAAATAAACGGCGTAGCGAAATCCTCTCAATAAATACCTATCACGCCATCCAGAATCAATGGATCAAAATGAGTTTTTGTTATATGAAACTAGATGACGCTGTTTAATTTGATGCAATAATATCAAAACGGATCTTGGGATCTCCGAACGCCCTTGTTGCTCCCAATGCTTCAATTTCATCCTTTTTCTTTTGGGTGCGAAATTATCATATAACTTCTCCCGCTCTGGGTGGAGCGGGAGGGCATGTCAGACTCTTACTGACTAAAACCCGCCCGTGTTCCTTCAGTTGCCATGTTGCCGGGGGGCCACGATTTCCCTTTCGGCCCATATTCGCAGCTCCTGCAGGCATTGGCCCTAGCGGACCCCGTCAATTCTGCTGACATCTCTTTGAGGCGCGCGTGGAACACAACGCGCCGTTGACCCGGGCCTGGTACTTATTGGACGGCGAGCTACCCATTGCTCACCGTCCGCAAGCCCGCGCCTACGGTGGTCGGAAATCTGCCTGTGATTCCCGACGCCCAGGGCGTCTCCTCCTACGGCGGTTAGGGGCGCGAGGGCGCGAAATTTGCCTCTCCCTCACGTGTTCCGCCTCCTCCTTCGCGAGCATTACTGCTTCGCAGAAGGAGGTGACGGCTTCCCATTTCCTCTCGCTCCGTACCATGGCCCAAATCAGGGCCGGACGCGAGATCCTGGCGTGTCATCCTTGCAAGTTTATGTTGTCCTAGTATAAGCGCGTATGGTACTTTTAATTTCAGTCGATTGTTGTCAAGGTTTGGGTATTAACAAACATGTTGGAATCAGCTAGGGTTTTGTATTCATCAGGTAATAAGTCCTTGTCAGTATCAGTATGCATCATTTATTCGAAGGTACGATTGTACGAGACTAGGTTTTCAAATAAAGGTTGTGGAGCATTTATCGAGTCACTTACGTCTATTTTGGTCTCATTAATTAAGGAAAATATTGCTTAGACATATTGCTTGGTGCATCCGATAGTTAACAATGATTTTAATAAATAATGAACAATGATTTTATTGTTCACTCATTATCATTGTTACACGTGTTGGTTAAGCATTTTTATTTTTAGTTAAGATATCCAATGACAATCTGTGAATATATTTTTTGTTCATAAATTCGAGGAGATCTTTTTGAAATACAACGTTCTCAACTCCCAACGTGTTTGTCGATGGCCGTTGGGCAAAAACTAAGACTTGATCTAATAAAATGTCACACATAAATTGACGTTTTCTGTATTTAATTATAACTTATTTATTGGTATCCTGTTTCTTATGTTTCTTGTATTTTTTCATTTTTATTTAATGAGCAGCATAATACTCACACTTGGACGTTGAAATTTTAAATGCTACATTTTCCACAAATAGCAAACCCAAAGTTTTAAAAGATTAAGTGAAGAATTGACGCGCCAAGCTAATGCAATTACATTAAATTAATAAGTTAGGTACCTACTGTATATGATGAAATAATGGAATAATCCAGACATAGTGATGTCTATGATAGATAACACTGGACAACAATTATTTTTTTTGTCGTATCTCGCAACTGGTTTTTTTTTCATACCTGAGCAAGAGATTAGTTAAAATATGTGTGTGAAAAAAAATTAAATCATTAATTTCCGTTGGAAAATATGATTATTTAAAAAATAATAATAACTTAGTTTGGAAGAGAACAATGTTTTTAAAAATTATTCTGAAGATTTTTTAGTTCGTTTTGCTTATCTTTTATAACTCACGATGGATTATCTCGTTTCAAAGTTCAACAAAAATCTGCAAGCATTCTTAACGATCATTTTCCTTGGTACCTTTTTTGATCTTGATGAAATCTTTCCCCGTGTTCGTCGCTTCTTTAAAACTAAAATGCATGACAAAAAACTAAAAAAAACTCGTCACAATCAACAATAACCCGTTGAAAACAAGGTGTTCGCGAACGATCAGATTGGTGGGCGATCAGACACTTGATATTTGCGGAAATTTGTAGTTTAATGTATAGTTTGGCAATAAAATATTAATACCGCGATGCAGAATCAAGTGACAATGACATCTAGTGGCAAATTTATAAACTAGTAAATTATAATACTCGAATATCGAAATAACTTTGTTGTTATAGCCAACTATGATATTTTTTTTCGATACACCGTCAAAAATTTTGTCAAATTTATATTTTGTCATTTATTCATATACTTCGATGTAAAAGATTTTTTTAATATTTTTCTGTTAATACTTATACATGAGAGATATCAAAAATATATAATTGGATTAACGGCAAAAAATCGTGTTGACCAGTGTAATAATTAATCAAAATAATACGCAATTATCAACAAAGCGAAAATTATTTACCTTCATAAATATACAGTGAAGGTAAAGTTAAGATTTTGAGGCTTTTAAATAGAGGTTGACAGCTGTCAGTACTTTGTAGCTCACACATAGCTCTAGATCTAAGATCTAGCTGTCTCGTTGGTCTAGTGGTCGCAAGCGCTACTGCTGAGCATGAGGTCCTAGGTTCGATTCCCGGTCGGGTAAAGTGTTATTGGGTTTTTCCATCTGGAATTTTTCAGTAGCAGCCCGGAGTCTGGATTTGTGCCCGATTGATGGCAATAGGCTCGCCCCCTATTACATGGGACTTAAACATAACTAGCGAAGTGAGTACTTTATCCCTTCGGGGACTATACGCGTGATGTTATGTTATCGGTACTCCATTTGAATAGACATTTAAACAAACCTTTTTTACAGTCCGTTCAATCGATTTTGACTTCTATACAGTAGGCATAAGGAATGCATTAGAAGCAAAAAAGTGGTTACAATACCAACTTTAATGCAGCTGCCATTTGTCATGCCTCTAACGCAATAGAAGTCAAAATCGGTTGAACGGACTGTGAAAAAGGTTTAGTTAAATATCAAATTTTATTTCAAATAGAGTAGTCTCAAAGAATGAAGCAAATGAAAATAACAAGAATATTGCGCTCAATAAATGCGTGATTATGTAGATTTCGCAAAAATTGTTACATGAAATGCAAACAAAATGATGTTATGATTGCGTTACATACACGTGCAGGTGACGATATCGCGAGATTCCGAATCGAAAGAAGAAAAAAAAACGATTTGTATGTCGGCAAAATCATTAAATGTTTGAAAGAGTAAAGTGAAAGAAAGTAATGAAAATTTGTCCCTCATCATCATCAGCCAATAAATGTTCCCACTGCTGGGACACAGGCCTCCTCTCTGAGAGGGAGTGGGCCGTAATCCACCACGCGGGCCCAGTGCGTGTTGGTAGATGTCACATGTCTTCAAATTTTCGGTTCTAGGACATGTCGGTTTCCTCACGATGTTTTCCTTCACCGTTTATAGAGCAGTGGTGATGAAATAATTTACACAAAGTAAAGCGCCTGTCTGGGTTCGAACCTACGACCTACAACTCGTAAGTCGCGGCCATTACCACTGCCTATTTGTCCCTAATATAGTCAAATTATGATGGAATTATATGTCTTAATGAATATATTATTTATTGTCAACAGGCCACCCCCCGTCCCTTCCCCACCATCGGTCAGCAGTAACGGCAGTGGCAGCGGTTGCAGCAACGGCAGCGGCAGTGGGGGCAGCAGTGGCAGCGCCCCCCGCGCCGGCACCAGAGAGGTGCACAACAAACTGGAGAAGAACCGGCGGGCACACCTCAAGGAGTGCTTCGAGCTGCTCAAGAGACAGCTCCCCGCCACGCCTGATGACAAAAAAACCTCCAACCTTTCTATACTCGGCTCCGCTATTAGGTATATTCAGGTTAGTATCAATCTAATAACTCTTTGCAGCTGTGTTTTCCTGGTAGTCAACGCCTTTAAAACTAATGTCGATGGCCTTCGCGCTTCCCCAATTTGTTTTATTAACATCGTAAAACCGTTCAAAACATTTACTTACAAACTAATATTTTAGTCTAATTAATTGCTGTTCTACTAAAATTTTCTTCAGAAAGCTTGGCTCATTTATTACAAGGCGATTAAGTACAGCAAATTAGAGCGTTCTCAGTATCATCATCATTTCTACAAAATGATAACTAAATATCCAGATTTTTTTTCAAGTTCTTAAAGTGTATGACTATCAATTTTGAACAACAAACAACTAAATTATCTTAATTGAAAGGTCGCGAAATGTCTCTTTCGGTATGATTACGTCTTTAATTTTCCGTCTGATTAGATTAAATTGACTTTGTAACTAAAATTTGCAAAATTATACAAATTATATGGCTTCTTGGAAAAGTTATAAATATGTATAATTTTCATTTACAATTTATCATTCATCGTATTTTAATCGCCAGTGCTGTATCTGGGCAAAGTGACCTCAATTTGAGACGACAGCATTTAATTTTTATTGTATCTCAAGAAATCTTGTTGATACTGGTTCAATCCAGTTAACATAAGCTGTTTTATTCATGCATGCGGTATTTATGTATTTTTGTATGCATGTAGATGTACGCAAGGCACGCATCCCCTTGATTCATAATAGTTATTCTTACATGTTATTTTAAAGTGACGACGATGTTAAAGGACAAGCTCTTTACGCCATCATGTTGTATTTCTAATTTATTCATGGGTAACTGTACTTTTAAATATTTAATATATATACATTATGTATTGGCAATCAACTTTTGAAGTTATTAACGTATATTATTGAAGTCACCCTAAACTCAAAATTAATTCGTTGTATCGGGTAAATTCTGTGAAGCTACGTATGCTTAATTTCGAAGCTGTGTTTTTTCTATATTATTTTCCTTCGCCTTTTGTTTGTACTGAATGTTTCTTGGAAACACCTCAATAGCCGGTTAAATGAGCGACTAGATTTCGTTATTCAATTAATAACTATGGCTTCGCTCCTATTTGCAAATTGTTTCCAACTTTCCTTAAACAATTTTTGAGTCAAAACTTTTTCAAAGGGTGAAAATTTTGGGAATTGACTAGGATTCTCAATTCAAAGGCTAAATTCAAAAGTAAGGCTAAATTCAAAAGCAACAACTTTTGAATTTAGCTGATCATTTTCCTCAACCCCTTTTACAGTTCGTTGCTAGGCAAGTAGTAAGAAAAAAAAATGAATCAATCGCCAGAAAACTTTTATCTCAAGAATAAAAATGTTTGTGTCTATACAAAAACTGTGTTTATTCCCCAGATAAAACTTATCTGACGATTGAAAAATCAGCCCTAAGAATCTTAGTTATGCAACAAATAATAACTACCTAGTTAGAATTATCATTGGTGCCGATTCCCTTGTTCACAAACTAAACTAAATTTAAGTTCAGTGCATCTTTTTCTTTCTATTTCATTAAGAAAAGGACAGAGGATACATTTTAGTTTAGTCCTGTCAAATTAATCAGCGCCTGTCACTCTCCATACAAGTTTAGACGTGATTAAAAACTTGCCGACTAAAATTACGTCAATTTACGTCAAGCGCTGATTAATTTGACAGGACTAAACTAAAATTTATCTTCTGTCCTTTTCTTAATGAAATAGAAAGAAAAAGATGCACTGAACTTAATTTTAGTTTCAAAGTCAAATCAAAGTCAAATAATTTATTTCAATTAGGCACAAAAAGGCACTTTTGAACGTCAAAAACAAAAAATAGAATTGATTCTAGTCGCCCCTTCCAAAAGGTAGTTTTCGTATGGAGAAGAATGGGCAAGAAACTCCACCGTTACTCTTTTAAAATGTTTTACAATATTTTGTATACATTGATTATATAATTATATGTGAAGACGATGCACCTGGATTAATTTTGTTTAGTTTGTGAACAAGGGAATCGGCACCAATATGATGTTTGTGGCGAAAATTATCAGTGGGTACTGTTGAATTAAAGTTTCGATTAAAGTCAACTTTTCTTGAGTTATGATATCCTGGTATTTTGTCCGCAGGTTCTTCGACGTAAGGAACGCGATTGTGAGCACGAAATGGAACGGCTGGCCCGTGAGAAGATCGCGGCGCAACAGAGGCTCTCCGCCTTGAAAAGAGAGATCTCGGTCCGAACAACTGTTCGGCCTCTGAGCATTGGTGCGTTAACCT
This sequence comes from Agrochola lychnidis, assembly GCA_963680765.1. Taxonomy (NCBI): domain Eukaryota; kingdom Metazoa; phylum Arthropoda; class Insecta; order Lepidoptera; family Noctuidae; genus Agrochola; species Agrochola lychnidis. The sequence goes on along the minus strand of OY796868.1, from coordinate 4,518,080 downwards.
CTTAACTTGTTATGCGCGCCTGGTACATTTGGTCGAGATTATTTAATATTTGGCTTCAATGCAATTTTTATAATAATTATTGATTGATTGATTGATAAAACATACAAGTTTTGTCATAAAATAAAATTAAATCTTTTTTAAGCAATTTGAATTAGAAATTGTCAACAAACACATCGTCGATCCTGTCTAAATTATATTTTTAAAGTTTTTGATGTTTGCTTTTTTATTAGATGCCGTCACAGAAGACAAAGTTATAGAAGATCCTGTGAATGGACAAGTTTTAGGAATACCTTTAAGTGTAAGTATTTCTAATTAGAAAACATTAATTAAATAATCGATCGATAAAATCATATTGTTTACTAAACTATTGACACACAATTCTAAAACTGCAAGGTCAAGTAAATAAACTGTCCCCAATTTCAGATATCAGCGTCACCACCGCGGTCTGTATCACGAATGGAGACGTCTCCTCCCCGCACTCTAAACCTAAGCACGAAGTTGCGTACGCTGCCTATACAAATCACTCCCACCACCTCACAGGTATGCTCGCCTAGTACAATGTTAGAAATTAGAGCTGACCTAATCTTGGATTAGGATTTATGTTACTCTATCGTTTAACGAAAGGTTAATCCGAAAATTAATTAATTGCAATTGAGAAGCTAATTTTCAAATTAATGTAAAGTGTGTTTTTTATGTTTCAGGTTGTGCGGACTCCTTACGGTACGAGACCCAGTACGCTCACGCTCACTACGCTTGCGCCAGCAGAACCTTCCATTCAAGTTAGTTAATTTGTTCTCAAGTTTATATATTTTTTGTTAGAACAGTTTGACGAAAGAACATGTTTGTTTAGACATTTCTTTAAAATTAAGCATTTTGCATTGTAATAAAATAGCCTAACATTTTAATTTTAAGATTCACTTTCAATACAAAAACACGGAGGTTTGCATAATGTTTGTAAGACATTTTAATTAATGAATTCAAATCAAATGGTTCCAAAGTGGCTTCCCTGAGGAACACCGGATATTTTAATGGTGTTGGGTTCAATAGAACAGTGGCAGCTTGACTAAAATCTCGCAACCGTGCCTCTAGAGACTTGATTGGGTCATGACGTATACCAATGTACTTTGTGTTTAAGCTTGGGCAATGGTATCTTATGATGTATGTTGTCGAATGCCTTTGAATAATATTACGGGCAAAAATTGGACACAGGATAATTTTATGACAAATTGTTTTATAACCCTAATACGGACTTAAAATGGACATTCAATGTTAGAATAAAGTTAAATATAAAGCGCCTGATGAAAGAAACGTAAAATGCGCATATACCGCTAATACCGAATAGAAAATGCGTGCTAATTCTAGACACGAATTTCACGAGTTTCAAATGTCAAATGAATGAGTCACGTCGTCACGAATTACTGCATACATAGGTACCATTACCATTTAAACTCTTTTGTGCACGATATCTGTTATAAAACAATGAAGTCTAGCCTTTTTTTTGCGAAATAAAAAACCATATGGGTATTGTTTTCATGAAACAATATTATGTACTTATATCTCGATTTTTTATAACTGTGCGCTTGTCAACGTCAAAATACAGTGTATGTGGTTTAAATAAGAACAATAACTTTAAGAATAATAAGACAGAACTATGGAGACGACACGAGTTGTACGACTAAAAGGCGTAGGAGTACTGAGGAGATAACCGGGCGGGTGAATTCAATACAAACAACCTAGATTTTGACAGCTCCAAGTGCACAGTTATAAAAATCGAGTGATACACAGCGTATATTTTTCCTTCTCGTTAAAGTTTTTTTTTATTAAGGCCAGGGTTTCAGAACCGTATGATTTAACGTCACCTTGGTGTTATCTACTCAATCTTATGAAAGTTCACGACGTTGCATAGCATCAGCTACTGAGTCAACAGTTATTGTAATATATGCTTCTGACGCATCTATTTAGTGAATGACGTATATAGATGAAATCGAAAATATTATTTCCGCAATTTGGTGGACCCGAAATCTGGGACGAGTACATATGGTTAAAAGGTCACGCATTTTGTTAAAAAAATGATAACGGATTGTTTTATTGATTATCCTCATAATTGGAATTATAGCCCAGGAAAGTTAAATTAAAGGCAAATCTGTGAATAACAAGTTTCTTCCTTATAAAATTCTACGGAAAAAGTCAGAGAGGCAGGATTTTTTTCGCAGAAAATATCTTTTTTTCCTGTGCTATAAGAGAAACAAAAAAGAGACAAAGACTTAAGCCAGTTTAAAATACTGGAAAGGTATACCAACATAATTATTTTAATATAAAACATATTTTGCTTTGTTACAGAATGGGCAGACGGTAGAAAATGGCGTAACGAATGCGCTCAACACCTTAGTACATCCAGCTCAAATACATCTACCCATATCGCAGGTGAGGCAGTTCTGTGTTATTTGCTTGAAAATATTATACCACCGCGCCTTTCGGTAATCATTTTATTGCCCTTGACCCAATTTATTTGGGGTTGGCAACACGCCTATTTCTTCCATACATTTGTATTAGCCATCATCTCAGATTTTACTAATTTCTTAGCCATATTATCATCATCTTTCCATCCATCCAACTTTTATAACACTACGTCTCTATATTCTTCTAAACTCACAAATAATTTAGTGGTCTGCAGTTCAGTGATACCGACCAACGCAGAGCCTTTTTAAAGGACAGAAATGCTTTTATGTAAACTTGTGAATGTGCGACATCGCCTGTAGAATTTTTTGAACGTGTTGAATCAATAAAATGTAGAACTGAACATACTAGGAAAATACATACTTTGCCAGTTTTAACGATTTTCAACCGTTAAATAAATACATATTAATCTTGTTTGTAACGGTACTTAAAAACGGTAAAGTATGGCTGGTATTAAGAAGTCACATTGGACGATTATTAATACCTACCGATATATACCAAGATTTTGCGCGGAGTTGTCGTGACTGCAAGGAAACAAAAATTAAAGCATACTGGTGCCGATTCCCTTGTTCACAAACTAAACTAAATTTAAGTTCAGTGCATCTTTTTCTTTCTATTTCATTAAGAAAAGGACAGAAGATAAATTTTAGTTTAGTCTTGTCAAATTAATTAGCGCTTGACGTAAATTGACGTAATTTTAGTCGGCAAGTTTTTAATCACGTCTAAACTTGTATGGAGAGTGACAGACGATGATTAATTTGACAGGACTAAACTAAAATTTATCTTCTGTCCTTTTCTTAATAAAATAGAAAGAAAAAGATGCACTGAACTTAAATTTAGTTTAGTTTGTGAACAAGGGAATCGGCACCACTACCAAAATATTTAATGGAGGCATCATCGCCTGATATATTAAAAAAAAACTAAAAAGTTTTTTGATAAATAAAGCATATTACAATGTATCTGAATATTTGCGAGATAAACTATAGGCTTTTTTTAAGTACTTTATTTTTAAACTAGTTTGACTGATCTCATTTTAAACTTTATTCTGTTTAGTATTTATTTATTTTTGTGATTTCTTTACATGCCAAAAGGTAAAATATGGTGACACTAAGACAGCAATATTAAATTATTACATGAATGTAAAACATCTGCAAATTGTTTACCCATATTTGCAAATAAATGATTTAAAATTTGAATTTGAAAAATGATACATCAAATTGATGCGATTTGAGAAAAAAAAAAAGAAAATGAAATGAAAAAGTGCTTATTCGCAACAATACTTGTTTTTACATAGTAAATTACCTCTGCCAAACTGCACAGCAGTTTGTTGGCAGACGTAGATCCTTTTTAGCACATATTTTTGTTTTTTCAAATATTCACTACATTTAGGCTTTGATAAAACACATTTAAGAGATACTTATGTATTTTATTTTTAAAAGAGGTTTTTGTGATAGAACTGTCTATATCAACTGGCAGGTTATTAAAAATACTTGGAACTAAAAAACGTCTACCTCTTCGACCAGTTATTACAAGTGGCCACTACAAATCTTTTAATATTATTGTTCCTTTGAGATCTTTTGCGTACAATATTGTATTGAGAGACGCGTATGGTTAGACCTTATTTAACTGGGAAAGAGGGACCTAGACTGTCTTCATCTGTTATAATTTTTTTTATACGGTATATCTATGCATTATCTTGTCGTAATCTTAATGTCCATTTTTCACAGGTGGTTGGTAGCGGCGGGCTAGTAGTGGGCTCCGCGGCGCTGCAGCTGTTGTCAACTAGCAGCGGCCTGCGCGTGTTGCAGCATACCAACGGTGAGTTATGATACCCTGGTACTTCGATGCGCATACGTGACGAGGAAACACAAAAAACAAGGAAAAATCATTGGGAAATCCAAAAGTGCACGCCTCACAGACAAAAACATGTTGACAATAAATTTTAAGGAAAAAAAAATCTATGAAAATTCATCGATTTTTAACCGACTTCCAAAAAGGAGGAGGTTATATGTTCGTAGCTTATGTTTTTTTTTATGTATGTCCACCGATTTCTCCGTCAATTATGGACCGATTTTGAAAATTCTTTTTTTCTTTGAAAGGGTATGCTCTAAGGGTATGTAGTTTTTGATTTGGGTTCAATAATACTAGTATTTTTTCCCCACTTGGTATATATATGATATTTTAACATCCTGTCACTGTTATTTACATAGCAGGTAGTGGTATTCGAATTTGTGTGGGGTAGGTGTGGTACCTACCCCACACAAATTCAACACAACAACTAAAAACTGAGAAATTAAGACTTTTTACAAAAAAAGTCAACCGACTTCCAAAAAAAAAAACACTACAAAGCGAAAAATAACTAACTTCGGAAGGTTTTGAATTTTCGTTTTTTGCCACCAAAGTCGGTTGTTTTTTTTTTTTTTGTAAAAGTTTTTTATTAATATCTTTGAACGGTTATGTGTTTGATAAGGAAACTCAATAGGGCTCATTCGAAGGATGAAAGAAAACAGAAGATGATTTAGATTAATCCATTGTGTGTGAAGACGTGACCACAAATAATTACATTTTTGATAAATATTTCAAGGTATATCTATATAAAAATATATTAAGTATTCTTAAAATATATTAAGTATTTTTATAATGTCAAGTCTCTAGTTCTTAAAACTTCCCTGCTGATATGAATTTCATGTATAATTTTGAGAGTATAGAAACGATTTTATGTTGGAAATTTTTACAAGACGACATATCGAGAGTAGAGCACTTTCACACGCTGAAGCATTGTGAGGTGTGCAATAAAATAAATAAATAGTGTGGTTGTGTCTGCCTAGCCTTTTCCCAACTATGTTGGGGTCGGCTTCCAGTCTAACCAGATGCAGCTGAATACCAGTAATTTACATGGAGCGACTGCCTATCTGACCTCCACAACCCAGTAACTGGGTAATACGATACCCCTTGGTAAGACTGGTTGTCAGACTTTCGGGCTTCTAACGACCCGTAACGACTGTCAAAGATACACGAATGACAGCCGGGACCAAAGGCTTAACGTGCTATCCGAGGCACGGAGGAGTCTCAGTATGTAAAGATGGTCACCCATCCACGGACCAACCCCGGCAAGCGTAGCTTACCCTGATGGATTGATCCGTGCGCCTGTTATTACTTAGCCATAAGCTCCTCCACAGTATAAATAGTGTGGTTATTGCAATTATTTTATGTGTTGGAATTTAAATACTTGATCAAATGGTTGTAAGGTCTTTAAAATTAGTTCTTTGATAACTCACATAATCTTTAGTGGGCAAATAATTAAAATGTGACTAAAATAAATAAATGTAGTGTTCCTGGGACCATTTTCGGTAATTTATTGTTAAAATAATATAAGTATGCTATGAAAACCTATATTTACCTACAAACGTTTAAAAAAGAAAAGAAAGAAAGAAAAATAAGTTTAATTGTCACAGACACACGTACATAAAAAAATAAAACAATAAAATAAAATAAAACAATAGATTTAAATATAATCACGAGCACAAACACAAATATGCGGCAGCTGCTGGCACAAAAAAAAGAAGAAGAAAACAAAAAGAAAAGAACAAAAAGAAGAGCAAAAAAAATTATCCTTACAGATATTAAGAGGAGGCTCCCTAAATTGTATGTTAATTTGCATTAATATTCTGAAACAGTCACGGATACATTCAAAATGGAACTTAAGTATATGATTTATTGGATTTTTTTTCTGTCCGTGTACAAGACAGTTACGTAATTGTAACATGTGCGCTCGATTCATTTTTGATTCGAAAATCATGTCCTTTTTTAAACATTATTTAAATAAAATCAAGATTACTTGGCTTTTATATCTAAAATAAGTATTCACAGTAAGAAAATGTAGTTTATTATCCAGCTACAAGATATTTTTTCTCTAGGTCAATTATTAATTTAGATCTAAATGAAATAAGATTTGAGACTTACGCCATTTACTTTCGTGTTCGAACAAGATCAAAGAGCGTACGCAATATTCAACTTTATTACTGATGTGTTAGCGTTTAGCACATACTGGAGTGGCGGGGTGCATGAGGGCGGAGCTTGCGTGAAAATTGTCTTTAGAGTGACTGGTCTTAATAAAAATATGACTGATATCCTTACAGATATTAATGAAAAAGGGGTAGTAATAAACGCCCCGGATTTTTTTTTAAATATGTGCATACTCAAAATATGAAATTTCTTGCTATAAACACTAATTTTCCGGCAACTTATATGCGAATACAAATAAAGAATCGACCGAATAAAATACTGAAACGACCGAATAAAATACTGAAACGACCGAATAAAATACTGAAAATTCCGAAAAATCTATACAGAATTTGCTGATGTAATATTTCTCAAACTTGCAAACAAGCATACACCATGCATGCAGCATGCAAGCGAGCATGCAATATGCAGCAGGCATGGTTTCTGTCACGGCGTTGCGAGGTTCCGGCGGTCCCACGCGATCTTAAATTACACTCTAGGGGTATGGCAGACAAGACTACGTTGAGTCGGTTTTGCAGCGATTCGTTTCTGTCACTAACTTTTGTAGCACAACATTTTGACTTTTCGGAAACTTAGTAATTTTTTTTTGGAAATTTAGTATTACAGTCAACCACAGATTTTCGGAAGTTAATTTTTTCTCGGCATTTTTATTATTATCCATAAAAAATATGACTGGACTTGACCTCATTAACGAACGTATATTTTGTTGACAGGTGTAACAACTGCTGTTGAAAGTAGGATAACTAAAGAAAACGGAATTATATCTCCGACGCCGATATCCACGACTGCAGGTATGCATTTTTAATTTGCATTATTTTTCTATATCAACTTATTGTTCTTGTTCTAAGTGTCGATTGCAATTATTGTTTGGAAAGAAGTTACATTTTTTGTTTGGCCCAGTACTCCGCAACGCTGAAACCATTAACGCAGATATTAGATTCTTAATCAATTTATTAAAATCTGAAAATAAACTAGGTACAGTACAAATATGTTCTTAATGTCACTCGGCAAATCTCGAGTTTCGTCAGTCGTCGGATTTCTATCAGTTACCTTTTGCACTTGGTGCTAGTGATGGGTAACTCATCATTTTTATATGAGGTTGAGGGAGTATTTCATTTTACCTCGTGAGGTCCTCACGAGGTACCCCTCATTTGAGGCGAGGAGTCGTTCGTCGGCGTATTCACCTCACGAGCCGAGCGCGAGCCTAATTCAGCCGAATTCAGCCGATAGTCCGAGGCAGCGGGGCGGACGGGTGCGTCGACTCAGTACTCACGATTCCGATTTTTACGTCTCCCTCACACACATAATTATCTTTCGCTCATAAATTTTTGACCACCAAAATAAACGAATCAATGACACTTGATTACCAATCTAATGCTAATGTTTTTAGAGTTCATAGTTTCATAGGTTCATTTAGAGCTCTCATTTCACCATTCTATAAATTCTGTACAATTATTAAATAAGTCGATTCATTCGCTCACTAAGCTCACTCAATACTCACTCGCGAGTACTCGCGTCAATAATGTCAATGTTAATTTTTAAGTGAGGACGCGTGAACGAGTGAGATGGTTCAATGTTGAAATTCGAGTAATTCTTTCAATTTGCGATCACGAGTAGGTACCTCAAACAAGGTACCTCATAAGTGAAGGACACATCTCTACTTAGTGCAGATCGGACGCTCTCAATCGACTTGGAAGTATATAGAGTTGTTAATACTCTTTTAACTTAATGTAATTTATTTAAAAATGGTAGAAAATCTGCTAAAGTCGCAAGTACGACAGATAGGAAAAATAGGAAAATAGTTTTACAGCTCTAAAAAGTTCACAGGGAAATCAAAACAAACCAACAATAAAGTACTTCTTAGTTCTGAATTCAAATTATTATACACGATAAATCTAATAATTGATGGACATGGAAATTACCATTCGTTTGTATTCGGAAATGCGATGATTCCCGAGGGACATGTAGAAATTAAGTACCAGCCTGAATACGTACCCCAACCTATACAGTTATCATAATAATGCGACAGTTCAGGGTCAAAAATAGCCCCCATAGTCTAAAAACATTGCCGAAATCTCATGTTAATTGGTTGCCCAAAAAAGTAAAAGATCAATTTTATTTGACATTTAAAGGAAACCGCCTATCTTTCACGCATATGCTGTGTTGATATTACAGCTCACGTGCTCACTTGATTTAGCTTGTGTCTTAGAAGATCTACTTAGAAATAATATATATATAATGGGAAATAATATAAATAAGTATAATTGCATATCACATGTGTGACCACTGTGACCATGTACATTCCATAAAGCTACCATTTACTGGGTACGTCTTTCATTGACTTGAATGTGCCCTGGCGGCTGAGAGTATGTCATGCTCACTCAAATGTCTCGCTGATGGTGGCGTGTGTGTTGGATCATTAAGTTCCCTTCAAAATGGTTGAGTTAAATGGTGCTGATCCATGCGTCATGTTCGTGGGCGCCGTCAGTAGGGACTGGTCATCTCTTAGCTGTCACGGTTTATTTTAATTGTTTTTATATTTTTATTACTGACGTTTTTAACGTCCACGTCTTTCTACATTGTTTTCATATGTATAATTTCAAAATGAATGATGTAACCAATATTTTGAGTTAAAAGAGTGTCTGTGGAGTTTCTTGCCCGTTCTTCTCCATAGGAACCTACTACGCTTTGGAATGGGCAACTATCTTCATCTTTCTGACTGACCGACCCCTTGGTAATTCAAAAGTTGCCTTTAAATGCTTTGAGTCTTTTTTTAAAATTTTGAACAGGGTTGGCATAAAACAAACAAGTTGTTTTAAAAAACGTATTTTAAACAGTGTTTAAAACAGTTTGAAATAAAACAATGTTTTTTATTAGGTGTTTAAAATCACAGTATAAAACGAGTTTAAAATAATATTTTAAACGTTTAGAAAAAAAAAACATGGTTTTAAATCGCGAATGATTGGAAATAAAATGAAATATACTTCGTCACTTGTCGAAAAGAGGTAATTCCCCTTTCAGTATCTGTGTTACATACCTACTTAGATTGATTACTTACAAAAAAAGTATGTTCACAAATTAGATTAGCTAGTCTTCTTTTCTTTTTCTAACTATAACTACGTTGTGATTATTATGTTATTCTGATCATTTTTTGTATTTGTTTCCTTAAGTAAATTTTAAAATGTCTAGAAATGAATTATATTAGACCTGATCGATTTGTGTTAATAATAAATTTGATAAATCGCTCAATGAAAAAAAATAAACTTTTGTTTAAAACATTTTGAACTGTTTGTTTTATAAAATTTAAAAAAAGTGTTTTTTTCCAACCCTGGTTTTGAATATATACATTTAATTTCGATGCATATTTCTTATAAGTTTCATTGATTTATGTATTTCGTTACAGATGGCAGCGTGGTCGTGAGCGGACTGACCCCTCTAGTAGTATCGCAACCTGCCACGCATTTGTTACAAACGCACACACTTACACATAAGGTAGGCATCTATTGTTATTACTAGCGATTGCGACACCCTTTCTAAGCGGCCTGTTTTACCACAGATAAATACATATGGTTCACTCCGACATTTAAATAAAAAACCGGTGAATGCGTGTCGGACCACGCACAATTAAGGTTTCCGTAGGTAGGATGAATTTATCCCAAGAACAAACTTAACATTATAGTTGAAAAACAGGGAGAACATGCTTTTTCAATTGCAATTGTAAGTTGGTCGATTATTACTAGTTAACTTGTAGAGCTTACTTAGCTGTGATAGTTTTCCTTTTAATTTTGTTATATATACTATTGCTGTGAATTTTTCCACATATCCAGAACCAACCATTTAGCTGGCAGGAGGACGACATTTAACACATACAAAAATTAGCACTTTAAAGCTTAATAAATATTTCTCAAACTGTAACTCACAATATTTTTGAACGACCTTTCCAACGACACCCCTCACAGTGGGATAGACGAGAAAAAAAAACACTTTACGCGTAGGGGAGATAATCTAAAAAAAAAATTTCATGCTTTTATTTTACCACTTTATCGGCGTGATTAATATGTACGAGTATACCCATGCTAAATTATAGCTTTCTAGCACTAATAGTCTCTGAGCTAAGCTGCCCACAGACAGACAGACAGACATGGTGAAACTATAAGGGTTCCTTGTTCACTACGGAACCCTAAAAAGCGACTCTTGCTACGACACAATAAAGTGCAATTCAGGTCGCACAGCGCTAATTACCTACAGTTATATTCACCTAGAAGTTGCCTCTCTTTCTATCGCGTAACTCTTATATCTTCCGACTACGTTACTCTCGCTGAATTAGCCCGACAAGTCGAGCCCGCCGCGTACTTGTAGCTTCATACCAAAAAATTCGTAGTGAAACATCTGCAGTAATTTGTGATTTTTCGCCAAAATATAGCCTACAGCCTAACAGGTTGGTATAATGTGGAGTTATGGGTCTCATTATTGTCATTTTCACCGCTTTTAGCTAAGGATTGGTGATTGACCGCAGGTGACACAGCACAGCACAGTACAGATTTTGCAGGGTAGGGCAGACGAGGCAAACATACGACACAGCTACACGGACACGTTCGCGTCCTAGCTAGTACAAACAATAGACGATTGTAACAAAATTATGAATCAGTGGTAAAAAATAAGAAAAATCGCGCAGAAATCTGTGCCGGCACTACAACAAGACGCAGAGCAGGACAGTCACGTCTGCGTCGCACGTGACGTTACAAAATTTGCTCTGCCCTGCGCTGCGTGGACCTACGTCACCTGCGTCTCAGCATACGCTTAGCCTAATCCGCGTCTATGGTCTAGTGATAAGACCACCTGTCTCAGACCCAGAGGTTCGATTCCCAGCGGGGGCAAAATTTTCTGCTCGGTTTGGTTTGTCGTCCGCCTGGCTAGCTACCACTGTCTTATCTAAATCTGTCGCCATAACGACAATGTTAACAGCATTGTTGTGTTTCGGCAGTTAGAGGTAAGATAGCCAGTTCCTCTGTGGTTGAGGATTCCGGGTGATGCTCGCTTCCACATTTGGCCTGATTATCACTTACCATCAGGTGAGATGCAGGACAAGAGCTTCCCTGTGTGGTTAAAGACAATCGTTTTTTTGGTACTCACTGGTGTAAGGTCGATTTAGGTCTAAGTATGTATGTATGCTGTTTTTTTACCGAAGAACTGCCAATTCATATTATTGACTGATATTCTAAGGTTAGCGAATATCAGACTTCTAATAACCCGTCACTGCAATATACAAAAGTTATTTTTGTAATAAAAAATATGGATCTAAAACACGGAGAGTATCGATATTTAAGAGGCCTATATACCCACAGATATTGTATTTTCTAGTCTCATCATAGTGATCCTGAAATCTTAAAAAAACAGCTTTTTCAGAGTTTGCTATTAGGAATTGTGTAATGACTGAAGTCTATTTTGGCTTGTGGAAAATAAAGTGGTAATTTAAAAAAAAATACAGTACCTACTCCTAAACGAATAGGCCTCCCAAATGTCGCCAACGCATGTCGAAAACTAATATTTACAATAAATATTTTATAAGATTTCAGTTCTAACCCCCATATTCTAGAAATATGCTTTAGCATGAATATCTATTGTGAATCGAGATTCATGCTGGAGCTTTTTTCTAGCCTTTATAAAGTATGTTTGATAAATTACTGCAAACTTAAAGTGGTACTGCAAACATAAAGTGGTACTGCAAACTTAAAGTGGTACTGCAAATATAAAGTGGTACTGCAAACTTAAAGTGGTAGTGCAAACTTAACGTTAGACGTCTTTAAAGTCGCGATCGCGACTGGTACCCATAAAGCCAGTTTTCCCCATACTGTGTCTATCTGAAAATTGCCGTATTGTTAATAAGGAGAAGACGTGTAAAGAGACACGAGTGCTGCGCGCGACGGGCGCGGCGCGCGGCCCGGGCCCCCACCCGTACCTGCGGCCCGCGGCCCCCGGGCCCCACGCGGCCCCCGCGCACCCCGCACTGCACGCGGCCTCCCCGAGACACATTGATAACTCGTATATTAATTTCCTAGAGGTAAATAGTAAAATCATTTAAATTATATTCGTTTAAGTGATACGTCGTGTTTCATAAGGTGCGTATTGGCTTGCGTCACCGTGTGCTGCGCACGCGTTACGGCGCGATTTGCGTAAGCAGTTAGTTACAATTTCAAGAAGTGTTTGTTTGAGCACGCTTTTAAAGATCTTTGAATAAATAGTGAGCACTTATAAGTGGTCTATGTTGTTTGAGCTTTGTGTTTCTTCATGTCTGTGATCCCAGAGGGACCAACAGGGAGCTCTATCGAGTAGACTTACAATATGGTATTGTATTCGATACTGTCGCGTCGTGTTATTTTGTATGTAATATGTTTGTACCACATCTTAAAAGGTTTGCAGTTATTTAACAAAGACCGAATATTGCTAAGATCTCCTGAACCCTCAAGTACGAATAGTAATATAGTTTTGAAGATTATATTTTATTGTATTCGCAGATGGTGGAGACGCAAATGGTGAAGGGCACGGTGGCGCCGCTGACGGTGTCGGCGCAGTACCTCAGCGCCACCACCATCGTGAAGCCCGTGGTCGTGGTGTCCGCGGCCGGCGCGCCGCCCCCGCACCAGCCCTCGTCGTGAGGGTCCGCCCCGCGCACGGCGCACTCCCCGCGCCCCCCGCGCCCCCCGCGCCTCACGCGCCCTTCGCGTCGCTCCCCGCGCAGCGCACTCGCGCTCCTGTAGGCTCCACCACCTGGCCGCTATGACCGCCTGGTACTTTGAAACAACACTGTGCTTTAAGCCAAACTTATCATAAGAGACTGTGCTGAAGCATGGCTAGCAAAGCCCAAGACTGAAGAATTTAGTTCCACAGAAGATCACGGGTTCGGTGACCCACAAGAAGCGATGAAACTAGTGCGCTAGTCTGCGCTATCGATGGCTTGGATTGCCATACACTGCCAAAGTAAATTTTCGAGCAATAATCAAATACGTATACTTTAATGCCCCAGAGGTGATCGCCGAGCTTTGGAACACGGAGTAACTACAGTGTCATGTCAGTACGTCTACCACACCTGGATGTGACAACGAACCATTCCTTGTGAAACATAAGACGGTAGGATGTCGGTATCGCCGTCCTTGTCTCACTACGAGTTGTAATGGTATGTGCGAAAGAGATGAGTAGCCGCCGATGTGTGTCAGGATCGCGGACCGCGCGTCTTATGTTAAGACCGCGCGAATGTATAATGATGTATTTATGCAATGCTAAAATGGTGGTTTATTTCAAAGACGGTGATAGCAAAGTGACAAATAGTGATGGACAATAGTGGATATCAACAACAAAATGATCCGCGTCATATTTTTCTACTAGTTTTCGTGATCGAATTGAACAATAACTTGAATGGATGTAAAAATTATTTATTAACTTTTATTTATTGTTTAAAGTCAATATAAGAAGCAAGTTTGTGTAGAATCGAGATATGAGATGGAGCGGATGCCTTCGAGAGAGTGGCAGGAGGAGTGCAGCACGTTTTATATCAGTTAGCTTAGCGAAATGCGTCCATGTGTTGTTATCATGTCTTATTATGTATACATATTAGAATATATTTACTGTACGTTCTGGGGCAGTAGGCGCTGAAGCTAAGCTTGTTCAAACATGTCGGTAACCCCAGTCTATAGTGAGTAACTCTGGTTCAATATACGATGTAAAAGGTTCCCTCTTTGTGAAATATATAATTAGGCTAAAGTGTACTTGTTATGTATAGAACTAACAGGAATAAAGTTTATTTTTTCTATATCTGTGATGTGTGCAGTTAGGTACCGTAGTTATGGAAACTCTGTACAAAGACCTCTTTAGGTGTTGTCAATTTCTAACAGTTGTGTATTATGTCAATAATGGACATATTGGAATTAATTAGCTAATAAATAAATATGTGGCTTATATTTGTCGCGTAATGCAATATGTACTTTAACACCTTTGTGATAAAAGTGGGCATTGCACCCGGAGACCTGAAGTTCAGAGCAACTTGTAGAACACTTAGGTTATCGTGCTGTCCTGCTCAAACGTTTTATTTACAGTACCGTGTGATGAAATAGCACTATTTGTTACTTCATTTTAGTTACGTTCGTTGGCGTGCGACCAGCTCTTGTTGTTGCTGTGGTCCTGGTCGCCGGATGAAGTCTTCGGGTTGCGCGGGCCTCGGGCCGTCCTCACTGTGTGCCTACTATCTGATGTAAGGGAGTTGTTAATGTAAATTGTCGAGTCGCAAAGTGAACTTATAAGTCTGTTCTACTCAATGTTATGTACAAAATTCAACCCTTTGTTACTACAGATAAAGTTGACAGCTAGATACATTCGCGGTCTTCATATTGGATCCATATGGAAAATAGTAATCGCAATATTTAGTTTATATATCCAGATTATTTGGAAGTTTTATTATAAGGACTTATTGAGATCGCGAATATCATACAATAATAATTGTTACTGCAGTTTTAATTATTAATTTTACTTAATGGACAAGTTGAAAAATGGCAGTAGATGGTTCACGATTATCCTTGACCTGTGCCAACATTAGCTGTTATTGTTGAAGAACTGTAGCTGCAGTTTATTTATTGTCACTAGGACAGCATAATATGTTAAAAGATTGACGAGGGCGTAATTAGGGACACTGTAATATTCTGCTTTTAGTCTGTTCAGACTTGAATTTTGTAATTCACATTTAATTTATGAATGCCTAGTAACATTATATAGCATTCATGTTTATAAAGCATTTAATTTTTTCTCAATTTGTTTTCTGTCTTCAAGTTTATTTACGCCCCTAAGCTAAATCGTAAATTATAAGAAACTGTTTTGTAAAAAAAAATAGGTACATACATGTTATCACGAATCGAGCTTTAAAAACCCAATTACTTATAGTGCAATATCAAAATTTTGCTAATTGAGATATTTTTGCATAAAATGTTTTTAATTTTTTGACTGTACCTACATGTCGATCTTTCTAATACTTAACAAAAACTGGGCCAATTCTTTTAATATGTAGTTATAAAAAATCAAAAAATCTTCCTTTGTACTAAAATACTAAATTAACGGTACCTAGGTAGTAACCTGTAAGAATTATTAAAAATATTTCCTTTATTGATTAAACCTTGAAATCTAAAAACACTTTATAATTCTACTTGCCCTTGTCTTTTTCATATCAAGGGAAAGAGACGGCGATAGAATTCTAAGGTATTTTTAAATTAAAACAAAAAGGAGATTAAAATATTTAAAAAAATTCGGAAATTGTTATGATTGGCTGTGATGTTTTTATCCTCAAACAAAATACGTTTTGGACAGTTTCCGCTAGTCTTGACATAAAGAATATAAAGATTATTCATAAATATTGTATGCTCTATGGTCCGCTTGCACCACAAATCACTAAATACGTTTGGCGCTAAACGATTTTAAACATCGTTCTGTTTCTGTCAATTGTTTGAAGATGACAGAGACAGAATTACGTTTTTAATATGGTTACTGCTAAATGCATTTACTGATTTGTGATACACGTGGGTATAAATCTATATCTCGTGATTTGTTCTTCGTTCTCTATCTCGCGTATGCCTTTCAAGCGCCATCTATGTCGCTCAACTGTAAACCAGGGCCCGCTCCTATGTAGATTCTATTTTTTAAATATTAAAAAAAAAACAGTATTTTTTTCTAATGCTTTTTGATATGCGAGAAGTTTTGTCACTTTGCCTAAGAATAGGTGAAATAAAAATGTATAAATAATATAAATAAAGAGAGAAAATTATTTTAATTGTAATAATATTGTGAAGCGATAATGCTCATGTAAATAATGAAGTAGTGTATAAAACTAATATGTTAGAAATACACAGGAAATTACATATAAAATGCTTTGTTTTATTGTTTCCTTCGTTTTACGGCGTCTTTAACCCAAATTTGGCTGACTTTTACGTATATAAATTACAATACATACATTCTATTATTTTTTTTGTTTTAAATCGGCAGGGGTAATTAATAAAGGTAGTTTACAGTGGTAGAGGCTACTAACTCATTTAGCAAAATACATAATTCTTTTAAAACATTTTGTTATCAATTGAAGCTTTATAGAAGCGGACATATTTCTCACCCACTCACACAAAATACCTACAGGAGAGACAAAAATAACCGCACGGGTTATTTGCTTCGAAAGTCTAGATCAGCGATTCCTAAAGTGGGTTCCGCGGAACCTAGGGGTTTCGTATAAGTCACCAGGGTTCCGCGAAATTATTCAAATAAAAATGTTAAATAATACGACAGTTAAGTACAAATATTATTTTTCACTCCTCTTGCTCAAAAAGGCCGTCATTGTAGAGTAGCAGAGCGGGGAAAAATTAGCATTTCTTGCTCTAGGGGAAAAAGTAATTTCTTTTTAATTTTTGTCTGTTCCAACGAGCCTTGAAAAACGAAGAACATTTTGTTTTTGAAAATGGAACTAAATGCGGCTATCTCTTCGATAGAATGCGTGCATTGCGTTGCGGCTACAGAAGAAATAAAAAAGGCATTGGCGCAAAATCTTTAGAATTTGTCTCTAATTACGAATTGAATTGGTGACCGTAATATATAATTTACAACAGTGAAAATGTCATCATCTAGTGAGAACATCTTCACAGAGAACTGAAATTAAGTTGCCGGAAAAAAAATCTCATTATATATGTCCGGAATTGTACAAATTGTACATTTAAATAAAATAAACTATTTAATATTGTATTGGATTATTTTATTTTCTCGCAATCGTAGTGAAAAGTAGAGTGTAACACACGGCGCTAAAACCCATTACAACTCGGTTTCTATTTACTCCCTCGCTAAAGCTCAGGAGTTAAACTACCTCGTTACAATTGGTTATTTTAGCCCCTCGTATAACAATCTACTATTAATGCGATGTTGACCGTCCTAGATTATGAAGCATTCATGGATCTTCGAAGTTCATCCATATTCAAATTCAAATTCAAAACATTTATTTCAGACGTAGTCCATATACTGTTAGTAATACAAAAAAACCTTATAAAGCTATTGTTAGTATAAACAAAAACCGGCCAAGTGCGTGTCGGACTACGCACAATGAAGGACTAAAACACACATTTGAGTATATATCCCTCGAATGAGTTTTGGGTTGGTGTTAGGAGTGAATACCCTGAAGTAGCCAAAAAGGCTATCTTAACTGTGCTCCCCATTTGTCACAATGTATCGTTGTGAAACAGGTTTTTCAGCTGACACTTATACAAAAAACAAATTCAGGTGGAAATTGGATGCTACCCCAATTATGTGCAAACAACTGTCGGACATAATACTGAACTATAAAGCAATATAGATAAAACAGTGAAATAATTTCATTCTTCACATTAAAAGTTAAAGTAAAGAAGGAAAGTGTTTCACTTTTAAAATATTTCTAATAAAAGTTTTTGTTCTTATTTAAATTAAATCTTTGATTTGTTATCATTTGATATGAGGTTCCATAAAACAAAAGGTATTTGGTGAGTGTTCCGCTATCTTAAAAGTTTAGGAACCCCTGGTCTAGATCACAGAACATTACCGGTTTATCAATCAATCTGCCTAGCCTTTTCCCAACTATATTGGGGTCGGCTTCCAGTCTAACCGAATGCAGCTGAATACCAGAATTTTACATGGAGCGACTGCCTCTCTGACCTCCACAACCCAGTAACTGGGTAATACGATACCCCTTGGTAAGACTGGTTGTCAGACTTTCAGGCTTCTGATGACCCGTAACGACTGTCAAAGATCCACGAATGACAGCCGGGACCAACGGTTTAATGTGCTTTCCGAGGTACGGAGGAGTCTCGGTATGTAAAGAACCATAGACCAACCCCAGCAAGCGCAGCTTAACCGGATGAATCGCCCCGTGCGGCTGTTATTACTTAGCTACGAGCTCCTCATTACATTACAGGTTTATGAACCCACTAAATAATTTTCTGGGAGAACATTCAGCAGTTACAATAAATATAGGTACTGCTTATGACATAAATTACTTACCTATACTGGTTCAAAGGAGCATAGAATAAAATTGTCAATGTTAGCAATATCCAACAAACCCATAATTTACCTAGGTACAAATGTACTGCAAAAAAAAACAAACAAATAAGCAAACAGTACCCTGGCTGTACGCAAACAGTACTGTTTGCCAACATGAACGAAATAAAGTAAGTATTGGGGTTTTGTGTTGGGGAGATACCACATGCCATCAGATGTGATGGCATGTGGTAACTCCCCAACACATTCCATATTTCTGTTTTCATTAAGTATGTCATGTCATCCTTTTAATCACTGTCATAATAATCTATTGAATACAAAATGAATAATGATTATTTAGATGCTTAAAGATATATACAATACATAATACTAGTTAAAGTAGGTACATAAGTGAAGGGTGGGCGTTTTGAGGGACTGTCTTAAGTAATTTTGACGTTGGAAAAGTGCTGATTCTCAGCCTTGTTTAAATAAATGACTTTTGAATTTGAATAAATTGTACATAAAAAGGCACTTTCTGTCTGCCTTTTACTAAACATTGTCATTTTCATGTTCGACAGTGACAACAGTAAGGATGTCTGCGGGTTAGGTCGTCGGTGATATTATATATATTTACTAGCGGACCTGACAGCGCCACCTACCGGGTCCAATTTTATTTTCAAACCATCCAGATACCCACTTAAATATAGACACAAAATTTCATCCAAATTGGTCCAGCCGTTTAGGAGGAGTTAGGTGACAAACACATTTACAGAAGAATTATGTACCTATGTAAAGAATAAGGATTAGTCTGTCAAGGCAAGGAGCTCCTTTATTCCCATAGGAGTTTAAGGTTAAGCTTCTACAATGTATAGGTACGTAAATTTCCATCATCATCATCTGGCCAGCCTTTTTCCAACATGTTGGTGGTTAAAGTTATTTACAACCCAGTTACTGGGAAACAGAATACCCTGTGGTTCGACTGGCTTCTATACCAGAAAGGAGAATATTGGTGCCGATTCCCATGTTCACAAACTTAACTAAATTTGAGTTCAGTGCATCTTTTTCTTTCTATTTCATTAAGAAAAGGACAGAAGATAAATTTTAGTTTAGTCCTGTCAAATTAATCAGCGCTTGACGTAAATTGATGTAATTTTAGTAGGCAAGTTTTTAATCGCGTCTAAACTTGTGTGGAGTAGCATGACAGGCGCTGATTAATTTGACAGGACTAAATTAAAATTTATCTTCTGTCCTTTTCTTAATGAAATAGAAAGAAAAAGATGCACTGAACTTAAATTTAGTTTAGTTTGTGAACAAGGGAATCGGCACCATTATCTATAAGATGCCATAATACGGGACCCCCATTTCTTTTTATTGTCTCCGCACGTAGTTACGGATCTATAAATTACTCTATTTTATAGCATTATATCATTAAGTGACAATTAAAAGTTACTTGACCCGCCTCTATTTTTTTAATGCCTGATTAAACCTGTCTTTACGGCAACAGGCGGAAAAATACCAAAATTGCAGCATTAACACTTATTTGACATCATAGGTTTTATGATAACTGGTATCGCAGAAAAACACATGGCATGAACGTAATATTTAAAATCATGCAAATTTGAGATTAAATTTACAAATTAATTTAAGATTCCGCTCTTATAAATATTTACAAAAATAAACACAAGCAACAATACCTACTACATTATATACTACACCAAAATGAAGATGATCACACACACCCTCTCCCACTTACTACTGATGTTTGTAGTTAAGTGCCACTGTCCTCATTCGAGCCCATCTTCCGCTTCACCCCTCATCACATTCGTTTCCTCGTGTCCGCCCCCGCACTTCCACGAACACGAGAACACGCGGCAACCTCAACCAAGGACAATAGTCTTATGAATCATATGCTATATTAGGCATAACCAGTATAACTAATGTGTCTATTAAGTCGACGTTTCCGCGGTCGGTTCCGATTTCTCGACACCCTGCGGTTTTGGGTATACGTCATCTGATTATTGTTTTGTTTACATTGTTCAAAATTGTATAAATAAATATCAGATAGATTTTATATTCGCTGGTGCACATGCAATGGATCCCTCAATGATTCAACCACGTCTGTACCTATTGTAATTTCCTGGCAGACATGAAGACCCAAGAAGCAGCTTCCTTCAGAAACCCATGTTTCGTGCTAGACACAGCAGAAGAAAATGCCTATACTTTTACGAAGATATCGAGCAAGTTCAGAATCCTTGCGTTAGTTCTTAACCAGATCTTAATTTGACCTTCCTCCTGAGAAGAAGTTGAGAGGGCCAAGGGCTAAGGTATAGGGATTATTGAAGCAACGGCTTACTATGTATGGTCCAGTAATGTTCTTGGGAGAGGAAGAATGAATTGCAAAAGAAACTGAATCAAGTCAATATATTTAATAAGGAGACTGCTGAATGCTGAACTAGGTAGGCAATTACTTAAAGTAGCTTTTAGAATACGATCTGGACATGTACCACTAAAAAAAATTCCTTTTTAATGAAGAAATCCCTTTCACCTAACTGTATAATTTGTGATAAACCAGAAGATGTCCAACACCTCCTTATAGATTGTATTCGTAATGATTAAGAAAGGCAACATTTACGTAAAAAATTAAAATTAAGTGCATTCGATTTGGGTAAATTTCAAAGTATTCTGGCTTACCCTGCAAGCAATAAAGCTAAGCTTATTTATAAATTTATATTTAATAGTCTTAAGAAAATTTTGTAAGTAACTTACTTAAGGAAATGATGGGGCTGACATGACCTGACAAGTCCCTAATAAATAAAGAGAAAAAAAAACCCAGTGAAATTCGCTTCCCCACAAAATGGACCTTACCGATTACAAAGTAAAGTATCTACTTTTGATACAAGCGGAAGTTTATCGAAAAATAAAAGAACGCACAAGTTCATCTAATGTTTATTTATGAAATCACAACAAAAAACGATAACGCTAACAAGGAAAAAGATATTACTTATGTCACGCCCATGCAACGCGTATTATATTTAGCTAAGAATTGTTTAACGACGATGAGGCGTCATGATTCAAGAGTCAAAACATCATGAGATGTCATGTTTATGGAAACGATAATGTTTCCTGAATACGTTATACAGTGGAGGTTGTTCCTATCAACGAAAAATCCTTCCGTTTACTTCTAGATAGTGAGGCCTTGTGTGTCAACGAACTGAGTTTGGGTCGGCATCATAATGTGACACATTTGCTATTGTGACGCAATCACATCTCTCTCTAGGTCAGATCAAGAGTTATGTCAAGGCAGATGCTGTATTCTGATCGGAATTGTTCGTAATTGGTTGGTTTCTTGTAATGCAAGAGGTCGGCGTGGGAAACTGACTCATTAAATGGAATGTTTGAAATTTTCCATGTAACCTTACTGCGATCGTGAGTCTAGACATGTTCATTTCATAGACGTTATGTTCTTGATTAGCTGCATGAGTGTGAAAGGCGACTTATTGAACTCTAAGGTTGACATTAGAAGTAGAAATGCTTTCTAAGGGGTCCTTAAAACTACCACTACTGTACACTATCAAAAACTAGCTGACCCGGCAAACGTTGTCCTGTCCAAAATTTAAATAATTCGAACAAAATTCGCATAGAAAATGCACTTTCAGTTTTCCCGAGTTTTCGAACACTTTAAGACAAAATTTTGCCAAATCGGTCCAGTCGTTCTGAAGCAATGCGCTTACCAACGAACAGCATTTAATCCTATATGAGATATTTGTATATATTTATTAATGTCACAGTAAGATGATAATAGCCATGATATAGTTATATCGATAGGGATATAGCTATAAGTATATCATTTTATAGTTATATGAAAGCAGTTCATAACTGATGTTGTTTACTACTCCGACCTACTCTTTGTTACTCCGACCAATTTCGACGTAGTTGGTCACAGTTCTAAACTAATCTAATCTATTTGGTCGGAGTGCCCTAATAGTTAGGTATATTACTAGATCGTGCTCGTATCATAGCTATATCCCTAGGGATATAACTATATCACGGCTATAATCATTTTACTGCGACATCACCACGACCATCACGTCCTCGTAAACGGCTCTAACGATTTCGATGAAAGTTGAAATTCGATGAAGCGAAAAATAGATCTAGATGGGTCTCATATCCGGGTTTTTTTTAGCCCATATTGTGTCCCACTGCTGGGCAAAGGCCTCCCCTTTTTCCTTCCAAATCTCTCTATTTTTTGCGATTTCAGGCCATGTTGACCCCGTAAACATAACTAGATCGTCACACCACTGGGAAATTAGTTTTCTCTATTTTCACCCGAGCAGAGCTCGGTCGCTCAAAGTTTAGAACGACTACCTTAGAATAATGACATGGCAGCATGGAATTAGTATGTACTATCATGACCCCATGGAATTAGTATGTAGTATCATGGTGACGTAGCGTTGGAAGGCCTCCCACAAGATGAACCGATGTGTGAAGGCCGCAGGAATCCGTTGGATGCGGAAAGCACAGAATCGGTTGACGTGGAGGTGCTTGGGGGAGGCCTATGTTCAGCAGTGGATGTCTTTCGGCTGAAATGATGATGATGATAATGATCATGGCAGCATGGAATTAGTATGTACTATACATGGAATGAGTATGAACTATCCTATAATATTAAATGAACATTCTCTATTTTCACCAGAGCAGAGGTCGGTAGACCAGGTACTATTTTTATTAGGTATAGATTAAACATCACCTACCTACATCTAACTTTCCTTTCGTGGAAAAGCCAGTATAAAGTCGTTGCTTTTAGACTAAAATCCCTCGACATTCCTATATTTACTTGACGCCCATGGAGCGAGAGCAACTTTTCAATTCTTCTCTTCTTCTTGGAAATCAACGCGGACGTCCATCGCAGCAAGTTTACAAAACAAATTAATTCAATAAACTTCTTTTTTTTTACTGCCACGGGTAATCTCTTGGCCTGCATCTCACCTGATGGTAAGTGATAATCAGGCCGAAGGTGGAAGCGAGTTTCATCCGGAATCTTCAACCACAGAGGAACTGGCTATCTTACCTCTAACTGCCGAAACACAACAATGCTGTTAACATTGTTATAATGGTGACAGACTTAGATAAGTAATGGTGGTAGCTAGCCAGGTGGACTTAGAACAAGCGATACCACCAATCAAACCGAAAAGAAAATTTTGCCCCCACTGGGAATCGAACCCGGGACCTCTGGGTCTGAATCAAATCACATCAAATCATTCATTTCTTTGCAAAAAATGGGTAAGTATAGTACATAGGTGTTTTTATAATAAAGTTCTCCATATTTTACCGTCACGTGGGCATGCAAAGGTTTACAATTCGAAATATTTTTTTTTTTAAATATGCAGATCATTGGAATTGCAAAAAATTCAATAAAAATGTCAGTGTGGTCATAGCAGTAAAAAAATATAAAATAAGACTAAGTAAGCGAACCAGGTTCACAGGTGAAACAGGTGGTTTATATACTAGACCAGTACCCTAATTGCGTAACTTATTTTCGCAAACAATTTTGCCTAATTTGTTTCATTTTGACAGTTCAACAACATTCATTGCGTTATTTACGTTGTTGAGCAGATTTTTTTCCAACTTATGAAGCAATGGATTAACAATCTGTTTCAAATCGAAACAGATTGTGGTTGTGTTGCATTACGCAATTAGGGTACAGGGCTTCCCAAACTTATTTTTACTATAACGCCCTTGTGAATTTGCCATTTTTTTTCGACTCCTCCTCTAGCCAAAATGTACCTACCAGTTGTAGTTCTAGCGCCTAGTAACAAGTTATCAGAAAAACTCTAACAGTTATAATTTTTATTAGAAAATAAGAACAAAAACAAATCATAAGACTAAAAATTAAAAGAGGTATTTATTTTACTTTGTTGGCTGGCTATGTGCTTGCTTTTCTATGCATAGCCTCTCAAAACGGGTTCAGGTTTAGAAATCGCCACTCTCATCTCTTTCTCTACATTGAGAAACTGAGCTCCAAAATTCAAGCAGTTTGTCGTTGTCGTATTGGAGCTTAAGGCTGAAGTCACAGGACAATTCTATTAAGTAATTGTGCTTCTTCCTCTGTCGACAGTGTTGATAGTCGTAAGGTTGACTGGAAAGGGTTTCTAATCTATGTGGATCACCTCACGACGCCCCTGGTATAATGCCGTGACGCCCCAGGGCATCGCGACGCACATTTAGGGAAACCCTGCACTAGACCACAGAGGTGGTACTACCGTAGGAGAAAATACTTTTCTCTGGAGAAATGCCACTGGCGTAGCACCAGAGCTAGGCACATCGGTGCGTTCCATCGAACATCTTGGAGAATCTATAATATGTAAAAAGAACCTGTCCGATCCGAAAGGAGCACATAGGTACTGCAATAACATTACTTAAAAGTAAAAAAAAAAATATTATTAAAAATTGAAAAAAAAAAAATTGCTATTTAAAAATCACATTTTTAGTACCCAAATTACCCCAAATTCATTAAAGATTTGCAAATTTTCAACAGGGGTCATAAGTTATGACTTGTAGACACCCGCTAAACGACGGCCGCCCGCGCCCCATGTAATAACCCGGTAAAATTCCCTATTGAAACAAAATGCAACGAATTTTTTAAAGTGAAATCTTCTTTAGGCGCGTTGGGCATTTTTGAGATGGGAAAAAAACAATTGAACTCGCGACACCATTACCGACACCTCATTTTTGTAAACGCGATTGTGCTCTTTATTTATATTACGTTACGGATCAATATTCTATGCAAGTATTTTTACTTTAAAGGTTTTGGAAGTATTTTTTTAAACGCGATTGTGCTTTTTATTTAGATAAGGTATTTTTCTTCCACCAAGGCAATCTTGTTCAAGTTTTTGCTTCTGTCAGCACTCCCGGGTTGCCACTGTTTTTTTTCTTTTTTCCTGGAAATTACTATATAAATAGACTCTTATTACGATATCTAGCAACACTCACACAAGTACTGCAAGATGACTATCGTGGAGTTTAGAAATCCCAGTCGACATTCACATAACCACCAATCCACATGGCCTTCACATGATCTGACCAAGATTATGTCTGGACTTTAAAAGAGACTGTGAACTGTGAGTTTGTTTCGGCCTTTCTTCTCAGAGTAGTCAGATAGGAAACGCCGAACTCGTCTAGTTTTAAAATATGATTGACATGTAAAAGTGTTTCTACAAACCTACTTACAGAAATAAAATCATTTATCATTTATTCTAGTATCCGTGTGAATTTTCAAAAATGTTTCTGCCAGTACAGGCTGTTTGTGTCATCATCATCATCATTTCAGCCGAAAGACGTCCACTGCTGGACATAGGCCTCCCCCAAGCACCGCCACTTCGACCGATTCTGTGCTTTCCGCATCCAGCGGATTCCTGCGGCCTTCACAAGGTCATCGGTCCATCTTGTGGGAGGCCTTCCAACGCTACGTCTTCCGGTACGCGGTCGCCACTCCAGAACCTTTCGACCCCATCGGCCATCCGTTCTGCGAGCAATGTGCCCTGCCCATTGCCACTTAAATTTGGCAATTCTTCGGGCTGTTTGTGTATGTGATTTTTAAATGTTTTTTAACGCATTCACAACACAGGAAAAATTCCTAGTGTGGTTGCCCCACACTAGGGATTTTAGTTTAGTTTAATAAAAAAAAATAGAACAGTGACTTATTATCGTATTTAGCTAATTATTCATGAGAAAATATATGGATACTGTCTTTGCACATAAGCCATTCTTGCTGTCATAGCATAGGAAAATGCATGAAGAGGGTTTGCTTAGTTTTCTTTGTTTTCAGTTTTTTTCCAATGAAACGGAAACGGATGTTTCAGATAAAAAATATTGCAAGCATCGACAGCGTTACTCTTTATGTGCATCAATAAAAGATAAAAACCGGTTATATAAATCATTATTTAATTGACAGAAGTCGTAAAATATGCCTTTTTAGAATAGACTAATTCAATTTATAACACGTCCAAATATTAAATGTAAACAAAGACTTATAAAATTAGTCTTAAATGTTTTGTTTTTGAGATAAAGTTGAAAAATTTTAGCAATTATCAGGAAACTGATAAAATAAAAATAAAATCATAATCAAAACATAAAAAATAGAGGAAATGTAAATTAAAAAACATTCAAGGCTGTTCTTATCTATTAGTTTACATATTTTCGTTCGCATCCTTTATCAGGAAGTAAGGAGTAACGAACCTTGTCGACATTTTGTCCGTTTGTGTTTACCCTATGACAGGTCTTCGCGACACCTTTATAAAAACGCGCGCCACACCAATTTACTTCACATACCTATTGCTGTTTTCTGATCGCCTAGTCCTTTTCCTTAAAATAAAGTTTTTATTTAAAAATATAAAATAAGCATAAAGCTTTCGGTTAAAATAAAACAATATAAAACCAATCTGAAACTAGCTTATTTTAGTCAAAATGAATTCTATAATTTATATCTTTTTAGTAGTTTTAATTAGTAGAAATAATGCGTTGCCTGCAGGCGGGGGTTATTATAATTTAATAGATTTTTTATATGACGACACAGAAGAGAACATGATAGACGGAAGTCAGACTATAGATGTGTCGAGTTTGGGACCCGAAGCTTATGGGCTACCGAAAAATGAGAGCGGTGAGTGATTGATCATGAAATTAATATTATTATGAGACATTCAACTTTTATTTTAATTAATATAAGTAGAATTTATTGTACTGAAATTAAATCGAACTGATTAAGGACCCTCTAATAGTTTATCGCTTCGATATAATTTATTTGGCTTTTTTATTTAATATTGGCCCTAATAAATAGGGCCAATATTAACTGACGGGAGTGACTTCAGGGTAGACCTTATCTCCTCCTCAGTTTTTGAAACTACAATTTCAATTTGTGTAATTAGATTTTTAATTAATTTGTTAGAAGAAGTCCCAATACGTTTTATGAGACATAAAATTGCCTGAAAGAAAATTTGAAAAACTTTTATTTATTTTAAAAAGCACAGCCACATCACATACATTAAATTTATGCTAAAATAATCTTATAACTAAAGGACTAATGTATATGACAATTACGGCGTACATAGCATTGATAACAATATCTTGTTGCCTTGCAATTGAATCAATTAAATTAATCTAAAACTTTTGAAATAAATAGTTCACAATTTTAAGTTGGTATGTACGTAATGAAGTACTTATTCATTATCTAATTTAATTATGTAAGTAAGTAATTAAATTACAGTTTCCTTTATCATCAATTTGCATTTTAGTGTTGTTATAAGTTATCGAGTGTGTAAAAATCGCGTAAAGTCATTAACTTTATAGCACGTCCTGTGTGCTGGTATCTAGGTCCTTAGTTTTTTTTGTTAATTGTTTAGTCAAGTTAAGTCAAGCTTAAAAATAAAAAATAAACTTTTTATTTTTCACTTTGTAGTTGTTGTGCCTACCCCACACAAATTCGAATACCACTACCTGCTTTATGAATATCAGTGTCAGGAATTTATTATGACATTATCCACTTACACTAAGCGGGAAAAATATGTATTATTGAAGCTAATTCAAAAACTGCCCAAGCATAGTTAATAAAATTTATATGGGACCACCTTTGAAGTATAACTTGCCAAACAAAAAATAATCATCAAAATCAATTCATAATTGGCGGAGTAATCGCGTAACAAACATACAAAAAAAAGTGTAATAATAAAATGCAGTCGAATTGAGAAACTCCTCCTTTTTGAAATCGGTTAAAAATTATGTAGATCAACTTAGAAATTATCATCGACAATTCTAACGTTAATTAAAAGTTTAGTAACGCTAACAAAATAAATTAGGAATAAAATAATTTCAACATCTACAGCTTTACAAATAAACGTAGTGTAACAGTTATACTCGAGAATTAACTAAAAATAACCAAAACGTCTTGGGTAAACGAATAGAAATGTCAACGCTATATTTGGTATAAGCTACCTATTCTTTGTTTATTTGTACAGACTCGTAAGTTTGAATATAAGATATAAGACATTGCATTTTCCGTTTAAAAGCTTTGCGGACCCAATGGTGCCGATTCCCTTGTTCACAAACTAAACTAAATTTAAGTTCAGTGCATCTTTTTCTTTCTATTTCATTAAGAAAAGGACAGAAGATAAATTTTAGTTTAGTCCTGTCAATTTAATCAGCGCTTGACGTAAATTGACGTAATTTTAGTTGGCAAGTTTTTAATCACGTCTAAACTTGTATTACTTTAGGTTCGATTAATATTGGTCTTAACAATTTATCTATCTATGACGAACAAAGCCAACACTGACACTCAAATGAAGTAAAAACAAAAAGAAAATAGGTAACTTTGAGAAAGGAAATAATGAAAATGAATAATTAATACATGTAGATCGATTCAGGTCGAGATGCATCGCCTGTCATGTTCACACGAAGAACACGACAGCGGGCGTGTCAACCTCATCTGATAATAAAATAATGAAAAGTCACCAAGCACCAAGTTGACAGCCCACTTCCTCGACTTCATGATATCCTAATCGTGTTATGTAGCTATCATTGCATGTTGCTCAACTTTTTCGATAACTTTTTTATCTTCATTCATGCTTTTCCCAGTTCCGGTGTAAAAGGAAACTGCCTGCGTGGCATCATCGATCATTTAAATTATTTAACCGTCCGGAAAAAGGACATAATATGCGAAAGGAACATTATTATCGACATGGCGATCCATCAGTTGACAATTTTATAATTAATAATAAATAATATTGTTAACAAATTTTCTTTTAAGAATCGCAAATATTTCAAGTGTTAAAGTATTAAATAATATTATACATTTTTACTTTTTTTTTTTAATTTGTTCTCGAATCTTTTGGAATAACGCTCAAAACCACAGCTAGTCGAAAACAGAACTGGTCCCTTTGAGGCGAATTTGTGGTACCCCTTGTTCGAGTGTCCTTCTTCCAATTCGCTGTGGAAATATCTATAGATATGGCCACAAATAGCCGGCTGAATTTTTATTAATTATTGTTACCACAAGAATTGACAACACTACGTATTTAAAAATTCTGGAAAGGATTCCCTTCTAGAGTCTTCAAACCCATAATATCTTGCTGTTCTTATTGCTTTGTAATTTCCAGGCGATGCGTTGGCGAGTTGGTCGGAGTCATCCCTCATGAATCCTGAGGAGGTAGGGAACTACGCCGAGGGAGACATCCTCATGCCGCCGCAGGAGGGGAGGAACGGCGTCAGGGAAGAGGTTCTGCGCTGGCCACAGGGACACATTCCTTATGTTATCGAGGGACACTTCAGTACGTAGTAAAAAATAGCAGTCTATTTATGTGACTCTTAACGTCATAATGGTGGGGATCATCAAAATGGGCTACTGATTAATCCAGCTCATAAACTATTAGGGAACTTCCGATTTGAGCGAATATTCTAACAGTCATTCGGCTTCCCAAGTTCAGCAGCGCTTTACGGGTTAAAAATGTTGACCAAAATATATACTCTACTAAATTCTCTGATTTATGCTAGTCCTAATAGAGATGATGCCTGGGTCAAACAAAATAAATTCTTTGTAGTCCGTCAGTCACATAAACAAAAAATATTAGACTCGTATTTTTAGTTTTACATATTAATAAAAAATGACTTGGATAAAATGCATTAAAGTTCACAAAGTGGGTGTCGCTACGTCACAAGTAAGTATAAAATTTACGTACTCGTGACGTCATGGCACATTTTAACTCAATGTATCGCCGTAATCTTTTGATAACGTAAAAAAAGAAAAAAATATGTGTCCAATATTTTTAATAACCTACAAGACGGATAAAAAAAAAATTAGTAATCATCTCTATTTGTGCTTGATGTGTATTATGAAGATGTTTATTATCTCAGGCTCCACGGAACGGGAAACCATAATGAAGGCGATAGCGGACTACCACAGACTGACGTGCTTACGTTTCGTCCCATACAACGGACAGAAGGATTACATTACTCTCCAGAGCAAGAACACCGGCTGCTGGTCTAGCGTTGGAAAAATTGGTAAGTCTTCTGATGCACTTTTACTTAACCGTTATAGTAAACGCTGAAAAATGGCATCACTTATAATAACGTTCATTAATGATCCGTTGTTGGAATTACGGATCGTCGACTAAATAATCGTAATTTAATTAAATATTTAATAGGGTCTGTGAAGCCACACTCTTAAGAGGAGGCTCCTTAAATTTTATGTTAATTTGCATAAATATTCTGAAACAGTCACGCATACAATCAAAATGGAACTTTAGTATATGCTTTATTGGTTCTTTTTCTTTCTATGTACAAGAAAGTTACGTAATTGTATCATTTTCACTCGATTTTTTATTTTTTTTAATTGAGTCCTTTTTTTAAAGAATATTTAAATAAAATGAAGATTACTTGGCTTTTATGTATAAAATAAGTATTCACAGTGAGAAAATATAGGTTATTATCCAGCCACTAGTTTTTTTTTCTCTAGATCAATTTTTACTTTAGTAATAAACGAAATAAGAATTGAGACTTACGCCATTTACTGCCAACCATGATCGAGCACGATCAAAGAGCGTACGCGATATTCAACTTTATTACTGATGTGTTAGCGTTTAGCACATAGTGTAGTGGCGGGGTGCATGGGGGCGGAGCTTGCGTGAAAATTTTCTTCAGAGTGCCTGGTCTTAAGCTAAGCTATAAAAACTATGCTTTCAAAAGCATTTACTGACGACTGCACAATTGTTAGTTGTATCTTTGGAAGCACAGTTACAGCGTTTCTTACGACATATATGAAACATATATATATTAGAATTAGTTTCAACTGGCCGTAAAGTTCTCTTATTCATGTTTATTTCCAGGTGGTCGTCAAGAAGTCAACCTTCAGACTCCTGGCTGCGTGTCCAAGAAAGGAACAGTCCTGCACGAGCTGCTACATGCCGTGGGTTTTATGCACGAACAGAGCCGCCCCGAGAGGGACGACTTCGTCATCCTGCGCTATAATAACATCAAACCAGGTGACAGTTCTGACTCAACTATTCTGTAATCGATTATCATCCTTATATTAAATTCAAGTACTTGGTCGACCGAGTTCTGCTCGGGTGAAAATAGAAATAAACATATCGTCCAGGTATACCAACGTTGTATCACATTCCCGAGGCTGTGAAAATAGAGAAAACGAATTTTCCCAGATATGAGACGTAACTAGATCGATTTTTCGCCCCCGTAAACCTCTATATTGCAACTTTCATCGAAATCGTTAGAGCCGATTTCGAGAACGTGAGTACAGACGGCTACACATCAAGCTACACAATTCCAGTTTATGCTGATCTCGCATCGTATAGGATTTCCGTACAATGCGAGGTCAGCTTATACTGGAATTGTACAGCTTGATGTGTAGCCGTGTGTACAAATATATCATCGTTATCATCATCATTTCAGCCGTACAAATATATATACAAACAAATATACAAATATTGTTCGTTTAATTGTATAGGTTAAGCTATGTCGAGGGGCAATTAATTTACCTAAAACAGCTTTTACCAATAAAACTTGACGATGACGATCAATTTGATGACTCCTCTTTAAATTTGCGTCATAGAAAAAATGTTATTAATTTTTAACAGTCAGCAGCTGGTGGTTTTTTGCTGACACACTGCTAATTGCTTTCCATTTCTGGAAATTGTCCTCTTCTAACATAGTTTGATGGCCGTAGCATCAATGACATGGCTCATTATTCTGTCACTTGAGGCTCATCAGCTTTGTATAGAACCATCGTGAAATGATCTTGTACAGGTACCGAGACTAACTTCAGGAAGGCGACCACCAAGCAGACCAATGACTTCGGCATTCCCTACGACTACAACAGTGTCATGCACTACTCTGAGTATGCTTTCTCTAAGAACCAACAGAAGACCATCGAACCTAAGGTACGTTATCAGAAACATTTTTGAAGAATTTTTTTTTTCCAAATAAAAACACAACCTACAAAGTGAAAAATAACTTTAATTTCGGAAGTCGGTGTGTTTGGTTTTGAATTTTAATTTTTGCCACCGACTTCCGAAATTAAAGTAATTTTTCACTTTGCAGTGTTTGTTTTTGGAAGTCTTTTGTTTTTTTTTTGTAAAAAAATATTTTTCACTTTTTAGTTTGGTACCTACCCTACACAAATTCGAATACCACTAACTGCTATGTAATTATCAGTGTCAAGAACTTATCATATCATCCACATACTGAGCAGGAAAATACGTATTATTGAAGCTAACTCAATAACTATCCAAGCAAAATTTATAAAATTTAAATGGAACCACCTCGAGAGCCTTTAACCCTTTCAAACAAAATAAAAAAAAAACATAATACGCTATGAACATATTATAACCTCCTCCTTTTTGGAAATCAGTTAAAATCCCAAAAAGCAAAATTTTGGCAGGATATGTCAGAATTTTCATACTTTATAACAAAAAGATTACTAACCTGGGTACCTACCTACAATGCATTATTTTCATTCCTGCAGACGCAGGTAAACTAGAGAAAGAACATTGTTCAGTATATTATCTTGAGGATAACTTTTTCATTCGACTATTTCAGGTTGGAGGTGTGAAACTGGGGCAGAGAGAAGGATTGAGTCGTGGCGATGTCAAGAAAGTCAACAACATGTACAAGTGCAAGAAAGAGTGAGTGGTTGCTTACGTTTTGTGTAAAGTAGAATTGGTTCTCCTATAACGAAATCGAGAACAGTGGTGCCCAGTGGTAACGGCCGCGACTTACGGGTCGTAGGTTCGAACCCAGACAGGCGCATTACTTTGTGTAAATTATTTCATCTCCACTGCTCTCAAAACGGTGAAGGAAAACATCTTGAGGAAACCGGCATGTCCTAGAACCGAAAATTCGAAGACATGTGACATCTACCAACCCGCACTGGGCCCACGTGGTGTATTACGGCCCACTCCCCCTCACAGAGAGGAGGCCTGTGTCCCAGCAGTGGGAACATTTATAGGCTGATGATGATGATGATCACGAAATCCCTTGAAAAATATATTAACTTTACATGAAAGGATTATCAAGATCTCGTTTGAAACATACCACTTCAAGATTATTGTGTCATTTACCATAGGTGCATCTACTTATTTTAATACTCAGATCTTAATTTCCAGGGAGCCACAATCCGGCTGGCTAGGAGGAGTTTTCCAGAACCTGTTTAAGTCACATTAATTTAGATTTTATTTTCACTTGTCTGTATTTTTAATCACAAAGATCTGATAGATGTAAGTGTTCTAGTCTTTACGTTTGTGTGAAATAAAGCGTAATTATTATTTATTTGTGTCTTTTTAATTCTTTGTTTATGATATCGTTTTTGCACCTTTGTCTATACCACTTAAAAATGTAACATAAGCGATCAATGTTTAGTTGATCATTTTTAGTCAATCTTAAGTGGACGTTGATGGTTGATTCGATGACATTCTAAAGATTTACTCAAGGAAGCATAATATTTTGCAAATTATAATGAAACGAAAATCAATAAATAATATTTATTGAGGCTAAGCTTATATCTACCTTTTTGCTACAATCATGATTGGAATATGTGTCATAACAGTACCAGTGGAGTACCAAGTCGGCATGAGAAACTAAGAGGTATAAGTTTCATTCAGCTCTAGGACTTTTCATATCTCTCTATTTCCATTGACATCAAACATCTCAGGAACTGGTAAGATCTCTCGCAGGGGCAAGTTTCCTCTGAAAAACATATTTTTTTACTAACATGTGAACAAGAATAACATGTCGTGGTACTAGGGTATAATGAACTTACGTCGGTCAGCAGCGCATAAGGCAGCCATGTCTACAATATCATCCATAGGCTTTCCATTCCGTTCTCCGGCAAATATGACCGCTGCCCGCGCTGGATTGAACTGACGACCGTCTTCCGATACTATGCCTACGTTCTCGAAGACGCAACGGATGAAACACTAGGAGTCAAATAAAAGGTGGTTATCGATTGATTTTTATAGAAAAAAGAGAAGTTTTCCATCTTGAAGCTAATTACTAGTTAAAGCAAATCGGAGAGAGAGGCAACCGGATAGCGAGTAGTATAATAATAAAATAATTGCCACCCCTCAACATCGTTATAATTGAAGTAATGTCTTACGCTGTATAAAATTCTTGAAACTCCTTACCCATGATTTATCAAAACTGGATGGCATTGATACACATAAATTCCTTGCACTTATTAGAGCTTAAATTTCGAATGCCATGTCAAAAAAAAATGTTTTTTCCCCCCCCTTATCTCCGCCCCCGTCCATAGAGTCCATTCGGACGGTACGGGGGAGTTCGGTATCACTTTAAGAAGCAGATTACCACTCGCCATCCGGTTACCTCTCCGATTAAATTTTACGTGCCATATTGCCTTGAAAATACGGGAATAAGCAATTTCGGAACAATACAAAGAGAAAAGCTGCTAATTATTGTACAATTTTGTGGGCAACGTAAATAATATCACGGTCAACGATCGCCTTAGTAACTGGGGAGATTGGACAGTGGATATTATGAAGCTTGACTCACCTTAGGCGTTTTATCAGTTTCATCTATAAAACTGCCGCTCTCGTTCAGTGCTTGTAAATAGGCTGCAATGGAAATCATACAATCTATCAATCTGAATAGCCTTTTTCCAACTATGTTGGGGTCGACTTCCAGTCTAACAAGATGCAGCTGAATACCAGTATATTACATGGAGCGACTGCCTATCTAACCTCCACAACCCAGTAACTAGGTAATACGATACCCCTTGGTAAGACTGGTTGTCAGACTTTCAGGCTTCTGACGACCCGTAACGACTGTCAAAGATCCACGAATGACAGCCGGGACCAACGGCTTAACGTGCTTTCCGAGGCACGGAGGAGTCTCGGTATGTAGAAATGGTCACCCATCCACGGACCAACCCCGGCAAGCCTAGCTTAACTTAGACACGAGCTCCTCTTCATAAACATGCAATGGAAAACATACACTATAGTATCTTTAGCATAAAATCTACTTTCAGCAGAAGCGTTATCGTGAGGAGTGTTTAAAATATACAGGGTCAATTTAAATTCGCTAGCAAAACTGTACAGGTGAGATGGTTACCGATATCTAAAAAACCGGCCAAATGCATGTCGGACCACGCACAATGAAGGGTTCCGTAGTTGGAATGAATTTATCCCAAGAACAAACTTAACATTGTAGTTGAAAAACATGTTTACCCTTACGGAATGTATGGGAGCACATGTTTTTTGCAACTGCAAATGTAAGTTGGTCGATTATTACTCGTTAAATTGTAGAGCCTACTTAGCTGTTTTGTTTTTCCTTTTAATTTCGTTATATATACTACTGCCGTGAATTTTTTCACATATCTAGAACCAACCATTTAGCTGGCAGAGGGGTCACTAGACCGTAGGCGCGGGCTTGCGGACGGTGAGCAATGGGTAGCTCGCCGTCCGATAAAGACCAAGCCCGGGTCGACGGCGCGTTGTGTTCCACGCGCGCCTCAAAGAGATGTCAGCAGAATTGACGGGGTCCGCTAGGGCCAATGCCTGCCGGGGATTCGAAGAAAACCGATAGGGAAATCGTGGCCCCCGGCAACAGGGCAACCGAAGGAACACGGGTGGGTTTTAGTCAGTAAGAGTCTGACACGCCCTCCCGCTCCGCCCAGAGCGGGAGAAGTTATTTGATAATTAACCACCCAAAAAAAAAGGGGGGGACTCTAACAAAAATTAGGACTTTAAAGCTTAATATTTCGCAATCGGATCTCTGAATCATAAAATGGTTTTCACACGCTCAAAATATTTTTGAACGACCTTTCCACGCCATGAGACAGAGAAAAAAAAATTTTTTTTCCTGCTTTTGTTTTACCACGTTGTCGGCGTGATTAATATGTGTACCCATGGTAAATTACAGCTTTTTAGTACTAAGAGTCTCTACGCTAAGCCGCGGACAGACAGACGGCCATGGCGAAACTATAAGGGTTCCTTGTTCACTACGAAACCATTTTTTTTTTTGTGTGGTAAATTATCAAATAACTTCTCGAGTGAGAGGGCGTGTCAGACTCTTACTGACTAAAGCCCACCCGTGTTCCTTCGGTTGCCCTGTTGCTGGGGACCACGATCTCCCTATCGGTTTTCTTCGCACCCCCGGCAGGCATCGGCCTTAATGGACCCCGTCAATTCTGCTGACATCTCTTTGAGGCGCGCGTGGAACACAACGTGCCGTCGACACGGGCCTGGTCCTTATCTGACGGCGAGCTACCCATTGCTTACCATCCGCAAGCCCGCGCCTACGGTGGCCGGAAATCAGCTCACGATTCCCGACGCCTAGGGCGTCTCCGCCTGCGGCAGTTAGGGGCGTGAGGGCGCGAAATTTGCCTGTCCCTCACGCGTTCCACCTCCTCCTTCGCGAGCATTACCGCTTCGCAGAAGGAGGTGACGGCCTCCCATTTCCTCTCGCTCCGTACCATGGCCTGAACCAGGGCCGGATGCGAGAGATCACCGCCGCCGATCGCCTCCACGAGGACACGGCGATGCTCCGCCCAAGCCGGGCAGACCTCCTCCGTATACTCCACCGTGTCCTCCGGGCGATCCACACAATGGTGACACCCGGGCGTTTCCTCCCGCCTTATCCTGAACAGGAACCTCCCGTGACTACGGAACCCTTAGAACGATAAAATAAAAAATAATCATTAAATTAATTTCTTTTTGCTTTATTATGTTTAGATATCGATATCCATCTCGTCTGCGGAGATTTGCTAGCTAATTTTATTTGACCTTGTAAATGAGGATCGCTTTAAATTGTGGAAGACCAAAGAAACGATGGATGTAATGAGTGAAAGATGATATGGCTAGAAACACTGAGATGACGATTGATGAAGATTTTTATTGGACTAGCTTCTGCCCGCGACTTCGTTCGCGTGAAAGTAGATAAAATATAGCCCATGTTACTCGCTGAAAATGTAGTTTTCTATTAGGTGAAAGAATTTTTTAAATCGATTAAGTATTTTTTTGAGCTTTTCCATTACAAACAAATCTTTATATATATAATTCTTCTGTGAGTGTGTATGTCACTGAACTTCTTTCAAACGACTGGACCGATTTTGATGAAATTTTTTGTGTGTGTTCAAGGGGATCTGGGAATGGTTTAGATTCACAATCGGACCCGATAGGTGGCGGTATTCGGTCAGGACAACGTCTGTCAGGTCCGCTAGTATACCTATAAAAAATCAAATCTTTTCTCTTTATTATATTAAAATATTTTTCTCAAACATGCATGGAAATATTGTCATTATTTTGAAAAAAGAACACGCGAAGTATCGAATTTACGGTCGAAGAAAATCAAATCCATTGCAGGAGCGTTTTTGAATTTGGAACATTACAACGCTCCAGCAATGTTGTATGAAATGGCGTGCTGGGGTTATTGAATACTCTTTGATTGGATCTCCCTCATCATTATTGACATACCAAAGTAAGTCTCTTTGATTAGTACAAATTGCATTCACGTGGTTATACAAATGCATTTGCCTTTCGTCACAGATGATAAATAGAAAATTGGCGGCAAAGCTGAAAATTCGTCTTGATTTGTTATTTACATACATGTTAAATATAAATTTAATAATTAAAATGAGTTTCAACGGTTCAGAGAGTGAAATGGTGATTGATATAACATTTTCTTTTAGTAATTGCCCCAATATGACTAATGTAACTTTTAATATTAATTAAATTAAATGTATAATATAAAAAGTATGTTTAATTTCCCTGCATTCTTTTGAGAAAAGCACTATATATGCCTCGGTGGAAATGGCAATTGCCTGTCTCGTATTAATGGGAGAGTCATTGTCAACGGCAAGAGAGCCAACAACGGAATCATCACTGGTAAGGGTTACGGCTAAAGAAATAGCTGCAGTGTTGAAAAACATGAACCGCGGTAAATCACCTGGGCACGATTCTCTCAGCATAAAACATTTACAAAATGCAGGGGTTCACTTGCCCAGAGTGCTGGCAATGTTATTCAACTTCTGCTTCTCACATACGTATCTGCCTGAAGATCTTATGAAAACCTTAGTTGTGCCGATTATAAAAAATCGAACTGGAGACGCGTCAGACATAAATAACTATAGGCCCATATCGTTGGCTACGATTATTGCCAAGGTTTTGGACAGTGTGCTTGACAAGCAGTTAAATAAACATCTGTCGCTTCACGATGCCCAATTTGGCTTCAGAGAAGGTCTTTCAACTGAGCACACTGTTCTGTGTCTCAAGCACACTGTCAGATACTATACGGACAGGAAAACCCCCGTGTATGCGTGTTTTCTTGATCTTTCAAAAGCCTTCGATCTGGTGTCCTATGGTGTTTTATGGAAGAAGCTGTACGAGGATACAACTCTACCGGGTGAGATGATTGAGTTGTTTAGATATTGGTACGGCCATCAGACTAATATGGTGAAATGGGCAGGCTCGCTATCCGATCCGTACGGGCTGGAGTGCGGGGTCAGACAGGGAGGGCTGACTTCGCCGAAGCTCTTCTGTTTGTACGTGGATCGGCTGATTCGTGAGCTCAGCAGTACTATGGTAGGCTGTTCCATTGACGGAACACTAGTCAATAACATAAGTTACGCCGATGACATGGTGCTGCTGGCCCCATCGATCAGTGCCCTCAGGAAACTCATGTCTGTTTGTGAGCGATATGCGGAGGCCCAAGGCCTCAGATATAATGCAAAAAAGAGCGAGTGTCTGATGTTTAAGGCAGGCACCGCAACATAGACGGATAATGTTGATATGGAGAGGGAGCGTAGGGCGCTGTCAGTCTGGAGCAATATGTTGATCCGTAGGTTTGCAAAGTGCTCGAGGGGTGTAAAAACTACTCTGTTTAGGGCATATTGCCAATCATTTTACACCTGCAGACTATGGGTCGATTACACGCAAAAGGCTTACAGCGCCTTACGTATCCAGTACAACAACGCATACAGGGCGCTGTTGGGGTTGCCACGACACTGTAGCGCATCAGGGATGTTCGCAGAGGCACGTATAGATGACTTTTATGCAATCATGCGAAAGCGTGTCGCCTCCCTGATGCGGCGGGTGCGGGACAGTACCAACAGCCTCTTGGTCACTGTAGCCGATAGGGCAGAAGGTCTAATACTCAGACACTGGACCAGGACACAGGTATTACCATCAAATCGTGCCTTGAAATGACATTAATTTTAATTATTGTATATGTGGTTGTCTTATTAGTATTGTTGAAATTTTTAATGGTGATTTTGACGTTACAGTTATGGTTTTGACATTATAATTGTGATTTTGACATTACAATTATGGTTTTGACATTGTGATTGTGATTTTGACGTTATTATTGATTGTTTTGACATTACTAATAATTATAACCAAAGTTTGCCGAATATTATTATGTACTAACACTAGTGTTTAAGATGTGTATGTATTTACTAACAAATGGATTGTATGATCTGTAATAAAAAATTTTGATTGATTGATTGATTAATGAAGTCCTCGCCTGCGACTCGGTCTTCAAACTCATACTCGACCTGCAATTGCCTATTTCTCGGCCTTTGCAATAATGTACTATTTCTCAAACATGCTTGGAAATTCGACCATTATTTTGACAACCTTCTTCGAGATAAATTGAAAGCTGTACTGGCCGAATGCATGCGAGCGCCCGACCGGCAATATTTAAAAAATTCTTGAAAATTCTTAACTGTCGTGTTAGCGGCCAAATAAATTTCTATGAAAACTCATATCTGTCGTGTTATTTAAAAATGGAACGAACTTTTTACTTCAACATATGGCAACCAAGAAGGTAACATAAAGATTTTATTCAAATTTCGATTTGGTTTGCAAATAGAGCTGTTCAAGTTAAGAAGAAACAAATGATCATATTGGTTTGTGAAAAATTATCGTTGTTCGTCATTGATTCTGGAATTTATAATTAATTTTCGTATTTTGAAATTCCGCGCATTATTTGAGAAAAGTACTGTACAAGTCTTCAGCCCTGGATCTAGGGGGGGGCCAGCCGGGGCCCGTGCCCCGGGCGCCAACTTCAGGGGGCGACAAATTCAAGCGTAGTAGACAAGTGCACCACCCAGCACACCGCAACTTTGCAATAAATGAGACGCGCAGCACATTTATAATCTTTCTATATTTTTTCTTTTTTACAACAGTTTTGGCGCCCCTGTTGAATTGGCGCATTATCGATTGATACAATTTGGTTAATCAAATTGTATCGATCGATAATGCGCCAATTATATATGTTGCTGCCAAAATTTTCATTTTGAGAAAATTTTAATTTCGCGGGGGCTAACTCTCTTATATGGGGATGCGCTAGCATCCCCCTAAAAGATTGGCGGGGTGCGGCAGATGGCAGTTTTTGCCCCGCCTCAAAAAAATTCTAGATCCGGGTCTGCAAGTCTTGGCCACAACCAGACG
Organism: Agrochola lychnidis; assembly: GCA_963680765.1. Taxonomy (NCBI): domain Eukaryota; kingdom Metazoa; phylum Arthropoda; class Insecta; order Lepidoptera; family Noctuidae; genus Agrochola; species Agrochola lychnidis. Next base: position 4,477,122 of record OY796868.1, on the reverse strand, counting down.
TTGATGGACTCACGTATGTGGGCCGAGGCGAATCGTCCATCAATCTATGTTGCAGGCCACGACAGTAATGTACTATAGGTACGAACGAAGCTTACCCATTTCAATCCTAAAACTTTCATTGCAGACGTTCATAACAGCCATGACATCAATATCAATCTTATCGATGCTGCTATCCTGGTTAGTCATGGTGGTAGTCGGCATGGCTTCCTGCGTCATCGTATCTTTCATTTGCGTATTCGCCGATTTCGTCAGCGCGAATGTGATCACGGTCAGAACGATGGCAAGTAACACCTTCGTCATTTTGATTGTGTGTGTGAACCCACTGATACTGAATATGGTCATTTGGTCATTTCGCTTTATATGTGGAATGAGTAATTGATCGAGGCAGATGTTGAAAACATTTCAACTTTTAAGAAAATGAAAAAAAAATTAACTCGTTTGTACAGTGGATGGAAAAATAGTTGATTGTTATACGAGGGGCTAAAACAACCCATTCTATCGAGGTAGTTTCTCTGGAGCTTTAGCGAGGGACCAAATAGAAACCGAGTTATAATGAGTTTTAGCGCCATGTGTTACACTCTACTTTTCACTACGATTGCGAAAAAATAAAATAATCCAATAAAATATTAAATAGTTTATTTTATTTAAACAAATATACAATTTGTTCAATCTAAATTTTTAAGGAAACTTTTTATCCTGGTATGCGGTTGTACGTTTCTATGGGATAATTTTCGACTTCCACGCGAACGAAGCCGCGGGAAAAATCTAGTTTTACATAAGATAAAGACTTTTTCGTTTTTGTAGGCTCGTTGGTTACAGACAAAATTAAAAAAAAAACTTTTTCCCTAGAGCAAGAGCTATTCTATTTTTTCCCCGTTCTGGTACGCTACAATGACGGACTGAGTAAAAACTCCTCTTGCTCAAAAAGGCCGTTATTGTAGAGTACCAGAGCGGGGAAAAAAAAGCATTTCTTGCTCTAGGGGAAAAAGTAATTTCTTTTTAATTTTTGTCTGTTCCAACGAGCCTTGAAAAACGAAAAAGTCTTTATTCTTATGTAGAATAATCATGATTATGGACTCGATTTATTACTGGTTCACAAAAAAAGAAGAACATTTATTTTTGAAAATGGAACTAAATGCGGCTATCTCTTTGCTGGAATGCGTGCATTGCGTTGCGGCTACAGAAGAAATAAAAAGGCATTGGCGCGAAATCTTTTGAACTTTTCTGTAATTACGAATTGAATTGGTGACCTTAATATAATTTACAACAGTGAAAATGTCATCATCTAGTGAGAACATCTTCACAGAGGAATGAAATTAAGTTGCCGGAAAAAAACATCGTTAAATATACTTATCCAGAATTGTACAAATTGTACATTTAAATTAAATAAACTACCTATTTAATATTGTATTCGATTATTTTATTTTCTCGCAATCGTAGTGAAAAGTAGAGTGTAACACATGGCGCTAAAACCCAATATAACTCGGTTTCTATTTACTCCCTCGCTGAAGCTCGGGAGTAAAACTACCTCGTTACAATAGGTTATTTTAGCCCCTCGTATAACAATCTACTATTGTTGAAAGATAAACGTCTGAAATTGAAATATAAAAGGAGTTTATTCATTTCTGACGTATCCTACATGTGCATCTTGTTTACCTATTATATAACGTTTTAATTGTTACATATTCAAGTACCCTTTTAAAATGTTTACGTTGAAATTATATATTTTACCATTATTTATTTTTTTGTCTAAAATAGAAAATGTTTACGACGGCTGCGTCAATGATTACCTAAAAACGATTGCAGATAAATAAGTACGTCTATTTTTGCATAGTTTTTCACTAACCATCATAAAATACATAAAACGCTGCTAACTTCTTTTCTAAAATTATGCTAATTTTATACAAACATAGCCCACAAATACACACACTTCCTGTATTATGTCGTTAATGGAATAATGCGTGAACTCTTTACACCCATTATGGAATTAGTATCCATAAACTTTGTACTCTATCATATTTTAATTCTTCGGAACTTAACTCCGCCGAAGCTGCGTTATGGAATCCGGCTCAAAGTCGTGTCTTTGCAGAGAAACGTCATCGAGGAGGAAATTCTAACAGGTTGTGGCGATGGCGAGACAGTGTTTATAGCGCGTATACCACTAATTCCTCACAATTACCAGTTTAAGCGCGTGCAGTTCTCTGTGAGCGTATGCTTTGCGATCAACAAGTCACAGGGGCCGACATCGAAAGCTGAAGGCTGCGGGTGTCGACCTCAGGACAAGCTGCTTCTAACACGGACAAAAACGTCGCTTGCTCCCGAGTCACCATTCCTGACTCTCTGTATATTTTGGCTGCTGAGAATAAAACTACAAACGTAGTATACAGGGATGTTTTATAAAAATGTGGCTGTTATTGTAGTACATTGTGGTGTCTTACGACTTTCACGCGAACGAAGTCGCGGGCAGAAGCTAGTCGTGTCCTGACCATAAGAAAAAGTGAACAAAAATTTTCCTTCTTTTTTGCCATAAATAGGTATTGCCTGCAGACAAAGGTAGGTGGTAAGTTAAATAGGTGCATAATTTCGTTCTTCAACAGTCTTGTACCAGTCAAAATATGACTACTGCGGGTAAGACCTCTATAGAATCTTGACCATCGTTGGGGTATTACTAAGAACGTCACCAACAAGATGATGATGGGAATTTGTTACATCACTTCATCTTCCCAGCTAAAGCACTAGGAAGTGGAGAAGGGTGGGCATTTTGGGGGACTGTCTTATGTAATTTTGATGTTCAAAAGTGATGATTCTCAGCCTAGTTTGATTTTGGTTTTTGATACAAAATTCAGTGCTTTTTTTCTGTCGATAGATCTATTCTAGAATAGTCATGTATAATTTGTATAATTTTTAGTAAACCACAGTAATCTCGACGAAGTAATTGCCACAAATTGAGCGAGGTCACTAGGTAATGTGCCATCAATATAATCGGAGCAATTTGTATCTAATCATTGCCTTTGAAAACCTGTTTATTGAATGTGAGAACTAGCATCCTGTATTTTTCATTTCAGTTTAGAGCAATTGTTTACTTTTGTGTCTACGTTTCAGTTTTCAGTGTTTGCATTATGCTGAAACTGCAATGAAGTGTTTTTTAATTGAAAAATTATGAAAAAGAGGAAGAAGCTTGTAAATCTAGCGATTTTCGGCAATTTGTTCACTAATAATAATGTATTCATACAAGCCTATTACTGTGCATTGACAATACCCACCCCTGTTTCGCACGGTTTTTACGATTTGACAAAACGTCGAGATTTCTTTATTATATGTAAGGTTTATAGAAGGGTTATGTGAGGAGCTCGTGGCTAAGTAACCAGAATCGCAAGGGTTGATCCATCAGGTTAAGCTACGCTTTGGACTAAGCTAGCTACGGATTGGTCCGTGGATGGGTGACCATCTTTACATAGGACTTCTCCGTCCCTCGGAAAGCATGTTAAGGCGTTGGTCCCGGATGTCATTCGAGGATCTTTTACAGTCGTTACGAGTCGTCAGAAGCCCGAAAGTCTATCAACCAGTCTTTCCAAGTATTACCCAGTTACTGGGTTGTGGAGGTTGGATAGGCAGTCGCTACATGTAAAATACTGGTATTCAGCTGCATCCGGTTTGACTAAAAGCCGACCCGAACATAGTTGGGAGAAGGCTAAGCAGATTGATTGATTGATGTAAGGATAAAATATTATTATTGTTTTATACATGACGGCGCAGCAAGTGGCGCCACCCTTTTTTATTCCGAAGTTACTGGAATCACCGAAAAGGTCGGATAAGAGTGAAGACTCGCAGACCGGCGCCACGCGACGACAGTGCCACGCGATTCTGATAGAACAATTTCCATGACGTTTTCATAGAAATTGTTCAACTGGAATCGCATCGCGCTGTCGCGTCGCGCCTGCCTGTGGGAGCCGTTATACTGGCTAGTGACAGTCACTCTAGCAGACCGTCGCATCAATGGTGGCCGCTGTCTTCTGATCGCAAAACACTATTACTCCTGGCGGAGCTTCTGATGACAGAGAGAATGTGAGGGGGAGCCGCTGTAGTACTACGTCCACGACGAACTGTTATATTCCGGCACAATCCTGATGATTTTGAAGCTACTGAACCAGTATTGTGAGGATGACTAAAGACTATCCTGCGTCGTTATACATATACCTAACACTTACGGAATAAATTCTATACGGGATGGTAAAAACCGCATCAAAATCTGTTGAGACAAACACGAAAAGCGACTTTAATTTATAAAATATTTATTATTTGTTTATTTCAATTAACTTTGGATCATACAATTAAACTAAATTCTAAATTCAACGTATGGTATTTGGATGACGGAACCCTAGGAGGTGATGTAGACACAGTTTTAAAAGATTTAACTTTTTTAAAAGAAAAATTCAGTTCCATTGGCCTCGAACTTAACCTTTCAAAATGTGTTTTTTTTTATTTATTTATTTTATTTAACCATTTATGTACACACAAATAATACACAGACAAGACAAAAGGAACAGAAAAATACGTACAAAGGTGATGCTTATTTCTAATGAAATCTCTTCCAGCATACCTGCGATAGGACAGAGGATAAAAAGAGATGTAGACACCGTGTGTAAGAGTAAAGAGAAAGTAAAATACATAAAATCAAAACAATTCACTTAATTAAATAAAACTAATAATATGAAAATATACTTACTTACATACATACAAACATACATACTTCTAAAATAAATAACACTAATATAATGTAACAAAAATATATAAATAAAATACAAAATAAATACCTACGCAACTATGACGAAGTGAAAAGGTAGTGTTCTTTCACTCTTCTTTTAAATACTGCAACAGTTTGGCAGTCCCTAATCTCTGGCGGAAGTGAATTCCACAACCGCACTGCGTGCACAGTGAAGGAGTAGGAGTAGAAATCAGTGGAGTGGGGAGGTGACTTAAGGAGGTTTCTAAGATGCGACCTGCAAGGCACATCAGAAGGACGGGCGTAGGAAAAGCGCTCCCGCAGATAGGAAGGAGTTTTAGGATTGTGAAGGAGGTTAAATAGCAGACACAATATCCGAGAGTTCCTGCGAAGTCGAATAGGGAGCCACTTGAGTATCTTGCGAAAGTTAGAAACATGATCATACTTTTTAAGGTTAAAGACAAAACGAATACAGATATTTTGCAAACGCTCAAGTTTATTTAAAAGCTCCTCGGTGGCATCCAAATAACAGGCATCGGCGTAATCTATGATGGGCTGAATGAGAGTTTGAGCAAGGGAGATTTTGGTGTTCAAGGGCAAGAAACTCTGGAGGCATTTCAATGAATGGAACGTGAAGTGCACTTTACGACTGACTTGAGCAACATGGGCAGTCCACGATAAGTAGGAATCCATGGTCACCCCCAGGTTTTTAACCGTGTTTGCGTATACAATCTGAACTCTATTCAGACAGAGGGGAGACAGCGACGCAATATCGAGCCTATTCCGCATATACCTGCCGCCAATAATCATGGCCTGGGATTTACTTGGGTTGATTTGCAGTCCAAAGGACCGCGACCACTCGCCAATCAAATCCAGGTCGCTATTCATGGCAGACACGGCGGTTTCCGCATCTTCCCTTACGAAATGATTGTAAAGCTGCAGATCGTCGGCATAGAGATGGAAGTGAGAGGAGATGACTCTGGTGACAGAGTTAATGAAAATAGAAAAGAGAAGAGGAGAGAGAACGCCACCCTGAGGCACACCTGCGATAAGAGAGCAGTTATCTTCCCCAGACGACTGACAGACAGACTACCATAGCGAAATTTAATACTATAGCACCAAATATCAAAATTACGGAAAGAAACTCTCTTCACCTCCTAGGGTCCCCAATTTTTGATGAATCCTTTCCAACGTTCATTGAGGAGAAAATCCAAAATTTTCAAAATTAATATCCATTCGGCCTTCACACTCATTCGATACTGCTGTTTTGGACCAAAATTTACTTATAGCCTCCGTTCCTCCCACCTATGGAAGCATCCACAACTTTTAGAAAAAGTAGACCAAATTATTAGAAACACTTTAACTTTAATCCTAAATGTGGCCCTGGACGACCGAGCGTGGCAGCAAGCTACACTCCCCATTCGCCTGGGCGGTCTCGGCGTCCGCAAAATTTCAAGTATAAGTTTACCGGCGTTCCTCTCCTCGGTCCACAGTACCAATGAATTAACTAGGAACATTTTATCTTCCTCACTGGCCGATTTTGAGGTACCGTGCCTGACCGAAGCGTTGAACGCTTGGAAAATGGTTTGTCCCAATACGGATCTGCCCGACAACCCCTCTTCCCAGAGACGATGGGGCGTGCCGCTCTGCAGTATTATACGGAACAACCTGTTAAACACGTCACCTAATACTGTTGAGCGCGCCCGTCTGCTGGCTGTGGGAGAATGGGAGTCAGGCTTGTGGCTTCAGGCGCTCCCGTCATCCACCATAGGCACTATGATGGATGACTCATCGTTTCGGCTCGCTACGTGTCTCCACTTGGGTGCACCTTGTGTTGCTCCGCATCGGTGTCATTGCGGTGAAGCTGTCGACAGTCTCGGGCACCATGGCCTGTCCTGCTGCAGGAGCGCAGGTCGCATAGCACGGCACGCCAGCATCAACGACATTATTCGTCGAGCCCTTGCCACCGCCGGCGTACCAGCGGTATTAGAACCAAACGGCTTGGTACGTGACGATGGGAAGAGACCAGACGGGATGACGTTGTTGCCTTGGAAGATGGTTAGGCCTCTGGTGTGGGATGCAACCTGTGTCGACACCCTTGCGCCATCTCATGTTCCTAGCACAGCGGGCTGTGCTGGCGCCGCTGCTGCGGCTGCTGAGACCCTCAAGCGGCGCAAATATTGTAACCTTATTGGTAACTACAGTTTTGAGCCGTTTGGGGTCGAAATGCTCGGATCATGGGGCCCGAGTGCGCGTCTCCTTTTTAAGGAAATTTCTCGCCGACTGGTCGACACTTCACGTGACCAGAGGGCTGGCTCGTTCTTTGGCCAAAGAATTAGTATTGCCATTCAACGTGGCAATTCTGCCAGTCTTCTGGGCACGTTTCCGGATGACAGCGATGCGGACGAATACTTCGACGCCTCAGTGTCGTTTTGTTTTTATTATTTTTATTTATACAGATAGTTAGTTAGTCTTTTAATTTAGTACCTAATGTAAATAGTTAGATTAATTTTTTTTATTTTTATTAGACTGTAAAAGTAGACAATTCATTATGATTAATAAAGTAATTAAACTAAATTATTAATCAAATTAAAGAATTACATTTAAATTGAAAAATATATAAAGTTTATTTTTATTTTTTAAATATAATAGATAAACAAAATTCAAATTGAATTGATAAAATGTTGTTGTTGAATTTGAATTTTTTTTTATTGTTTTTGGTTTTATGTATTTTGTTTTCTCTTCTACTCTTACACACATTGTCTATATCTCTTTATTCAATTTCCTATCGCAGATATGCTGGAAGATATTTCTTTAGAAATAAACATTACCTTTGTACGTATTTTTCTGTTCCTTCTTGTCTGTTTACATGTGTGTACATAAACTGTTAAATAAAAAATATCTTTCCATTAGTCATATTAGTCAGTACGTGAACCATGCAGCAGTAGTTCACGTACCTACTGACAGTCGAAACGTTCAGCAAAAGGGTTCAGGATACTGTTGCGGCTGGTCTGCACCCTACGCACCAGGGATGTGCACCGCTTGCGCATGATTGTGTGGAGATAATCCACACGCGCCTCGGCAAACATCCTCGACGCGCTACAGAAGCGAGGCAGCCCCAAGAGCACCCGAACGTGTTGTTGTATTGGACGCGTAGAGCGCTGTACTGTTTCTACGTGTAATCCATCCACAGACTGCCAGTATAAGAAGACGTAAAATGCCCTAAATAGGGCTATTTTGACGTCCCTCGAAGACCGAGCAAATCTGCGGGCTATCATATTAGTTCTTCATTAATTCAAATAGCTTATTACTAACATCAAATACTCTCTGTAGGTACTCTCTCATATTGATACTTTATACACTACGAATAATAAAAGTTTTCGTAGTTTGTACACCATTCTTCTTTGTAGTTTATTTTGCTTCATATTTCGTAATAAATGGTTATTGATGTTGCGTTTCACCAAAATCAATCATCCTTTACCAGCTAATTGTTCAGGAGAACAGCAGCGCATCTTGGAACCCGCAAAACAACAGTTGTCTATTTGGCAGGCTGCAACATACATGTGTCAAGTCAAAAATCACTAAATCTCCGCCGTGTAAACAGTTTTAGTTGAACAAATAATGTAATATTAATTTATAGCTCACTCGAGTGATGTGTGATTTTACATGTGGTTATGAATGATGCCAATGCCCTTAGAATGTTAGTCTGGGAGATGCCGAAAGAGAAATTAATCGGCAATGTTTAAATTAAAAAAACTTTTTTACAAAAAACACAACCGACTTCCAAACTACAAACTGAAAAATAACTTTAATTTTGGAAGTCGGTGTCTTTGGATCAGATCAGTATTTTAGTTTTTTGACACCGACTTCCGAAATTAAAGTTATTTTTCAGTTTGTAGTTTGGAAGTCGGTTGTAAAAAAGTTTTTTTTTTCACTTTTTAGTTGGTTGGTTTGTAATTTATCTAAGTTACAATAGCCTTATGTCAACTGCTCATCAAAAATACCTAAATCGCTATAGATGTGCCTTTAATATTTGAAGAGTTCCCTCGATTTCTCCAAGATCCCATCATCAGATCGTGACCAAATGACAATGGGACCAACTTGAAAGTATACCCTTTCAAACAAAAAAAGAATTTTTCAAATCGGTCCAGCCGTCTTCGAGTAATCGGGGAACATACATAAAAAAAAAAACATCCCGACGAATTGAGAACCTCCTCCTTTTTTTTGAAGTCGGTTAAAAAGAAAAGATAATGAAAATCTAGTAAAGATATTGGCATTTTTTTGTTTGTAAATTCAAACGAGCAATCTGGAGTTTAATATTGTTTTACATTTATAATTAAATTTAATACTCCAATCAATAAATTGTTATTCGATTTTAAAACAAATCTTTAACTAAATGGAAACTCAAAACGGTATGATTTATCATTTTTACTGTTATAGGAGTATGGTCTTCGCTTCCTGCTTAATATCAGCGAATGAATAATACATTAATCATCTCATGCATACATGCTATATACACCGTGATATTTTGTTATCTTACAAAAGCACCCCACTACATGTACCCAATCACTAGATACTAAACATTCATTTAAAAAAAATTGACATACTCCGTGACATTTTAGCCTTTGTAAGACGACGACACCAATGTTAGCGCGTGGAGCAATGAAAGACTGGACTGTATTTTTAGGCAATGGTTTAATGACGTCTTACTATTTACAAACTATAAAATCCCGGACAAAAAATAAAAAAAAATAAAATTAGAGAGAAATGTTGTCCGTCGCGGTGGACCCGACATAAAATACCTATAAGAGCAATTAAAAAAATGTTACAATATATCAATATTTTTTAATGAATGTTTAGTTGTCATTGGATACATGAAATGGGCTGCTTTTGTAAGACGACTTAAATGTCACGGTGTATAGGTATTCTGCACTGAAAATAAACAAGTATCTGTTTAAAGAAACATGAATTCGTAATAATCTGGGAACTATTTTTATTTGTCAAAATGTGAGTCTCCTGTGTTGTTTTTAAAGCTACGGCATAATTGATTACACCGCAGGAGACGCCGTGGGCGTCGGGAATCACGGGCCGATTCCCGGCCACCGTAGGCGTGGGCTTGTGGACGGTGAGCAATGGGTAGCTTGCCGGCCGATAAGGATCAGGCCCGAGTCGATAGCGCGTCGTATTCCACGCGCGCCTCAAAGACATGTCAGCATAACTGACGGGGTCCGCTAGGGCCGATGTCTGCCGGGGTCGCGGGAAAGTCCGAAAGGGATACCGTGGCCCCTGGCAACATACAGGCAACTGAAGGAACACGGGTTGGTTTTTGTCAGTAGGAGTCTGACACGCCCTCCCGCTCCGCCCAGAGCGGGAGAAGTTTTTTGATAATTTTCCAGCAAAAAAAAAAACAGAAAAAAACTGTTACCTACCATAATAATTATCGCTGTCCCGATAAGCAAGCAAAAATCATTATAATGATATTCGAATACAGTTTGTTGGTTTTATTCATTCATAGAAAGTATAGCCTCTTTACCGGCTTGAAAATTAATTTATTGAAATTCTAAATGAATACCATCAAATCCATAAATGACCATGTATAATAAATAAATGTCTTGATGACTACTTTTTGGTAGTTTTATAAAAATGAAACCTAGCTAGATCGATTTATCGCCCCCGAAACCCCCTGCATACAAAATGTCATGTATTTAAGTACATTTATATACAAGAATTGCTCGTTCAAAGGTATTAGATATGTCGTACTAAAGTCGGATATGTTCGCACCTACTGCTAATTAAGTAGTTATGAGGTGTGTACCTTATTATCGGTCATAAAACTAGGTTAACCGTAGTCTGCAGCAGCAAATTGTTTATTAAATTTTTCATCGAATTGTAACCAACAGGGTCACTATTACCTGCGGCCGTAAACTGTTGGATTCCTTTAATTTAATGACCCTTGCAAAGTTTACAAAGTCTACAAAATGGCCACATCCCGTCGACTATTGTAAAGCTAAAAACATTTGGTTACTGCTTGCAACTAACTTAGAAATGTGAAAGTGAACGAGGATTTGGAAATAACTCGAGCTAGTGTAACCTTTCAGGGGTGATAAGGTCAGTTATATAATATTAGTAAAAAATACCTACCTTTAAATAAAAATAATAAGTAAGTAGGTGCTGTTTCCATATAAAGATAGTGCCATCCACGAAGACGCGCCCCATTCAGCTCCGCCCTATACTAAAGTACAGCTTAGGCGGGTTATCACAGCTGTCCGGGAGACCCGCACGGGCTGCCCGCACACGGGAGACCCGTACGGGTAGCGCCCGCAGTGCTCTGAAACGAAGGAGTTAGTACGATGCGGTTGCTAGCGTTGTACGGGCTCTACCCGGAGCGGGTCGCATACGGACCAATCCGCGTCGCTGTGAAACAATGTTCTAGCGCCTTACGTGTGCCTCCGTTCCGGGAGCCCGTACGGGCCGCCCGCACGGGTCTCCCGGACAGCTGTGAAATCAGCCTTACAGTGCAGTAATCGCGGAGTGGGCCGCGTCTTCGTGGATGGTAGTGTCTGTAACGTGCTATCGAATTCTGACTTATAAAAAGCTTTAAAAATATACAACATATTTATTTCTGAAGACTTGGGAAGTTTTGGTATCGATAATGCAAGTAAAATAGGGCTCTTCTTCATTAGACTGTTGAATATCTAAGCAGCCCTTTATCTTATCATTATAAATTACGACTTGTTCGGCTTTCTATAGTTTTTGTGCAGTAACTCATGCGAATAGTTCATGACTAGTCGTAGTGAAATAAATAATGAAGGGCAAACGGTATCAAACAATATTTGTTGTTGTTTTGTTGAACTTTAATATACTGCGAGTTGTAAGCCAAGTTGATGGTAAGTTTTAGTAAGATTAATTGTTTAAAAATCTATTTTATACTACCCAAGCCTACTTGTGTCATCAAACTAGATGTTATTTGAAATTATCTTGTATGGGTAGTAGTTGCAAATGTCTGTGATATGTTACCATAACCTTTTAATTAAAGCGATACATCCTTAAATTTTTTCCTTACCGGACTTTAACCTTTTAAATTCTCTATTATAAACGTTTATTTCAAATTTCTAGAGTCAAATGAAGAAGCACAACCAAATTATGAATATATACAAATATTTAAAAGCATACCAGCTTTGTTTGAATACCTATTAGATGCATTAGAAGAAAGACCAGAAATATTAGAGAAAAACGATGTTACTATGTTCAAAAGAAATATTGATGGTACAGATACAGAGGAATGTGAAAATTCTGATAATGAGAAAAAAGTTGACAAAAGAGATACTGATTGTGATAATACTAAAATACAAGATAAACATGGTGGTTCTGATAAAGTAAACAAAAAAGACACCAGTTCTACAAAAGATGTATCAGAAACAACTGTAGCCTACGAATATGGTAACAGTAACGTGGTAATGAAAGGTTTGGACGAAGTAGAAAATAACAAAGGGATTTCTAAAAGATTTGTCAATACTGAATTTTTTTACAATTTTGCTGATAAGGAAGGAATCAAAAGAGAATTACTTAAGAGAGAAAACAGAATAAGTCGAAAGAAGAGAAACGAACTATACAAATTAGATGAAGATGCAAATGATATGTTTCAAAACTATGGTGAAGTGTTTTTTGGATTTGAACATTTATTTGGTTTAGATCTGAAGCCTGAAGAGATTGAAGGACGCATTCTTAAGGCTGAAAAAATGTTGGAAGAACACAATAATAAGAAGGAGAAAAATAAGAAATAAAAGCAATAATTAATTGATTTTTAGAAAGTTATGTAGACTAAACAAAGAATTCAGAAGAATATCATAACTTAAAAGTTTCTTCATCAAAAGTAAATTCATCTTTTAATTTTAATATTATTATCAATTTAAAATCACAACATTGACAACAGAACAGTTAAAAGTACATAAAACAACAGTTTTTGATCTAAGAAATGTAATACAAATAATATTTTGATTTTGCAATGACATTCACTTTGGTCTTAAAAAATAATATAATTGCCCTAAAGCTGTACGATGACGACCAAGTACGTAGTGATGCTTCCGAGAATCTGTAAAAGTAGTATAGTATTAAACAAGCAAGTAAGCAGTGTCCAATGATCAATCGGGAAGACAGACAAACACATTGAAATTATTTCTGGAAATGTGACCAATAAAGTTTACCAAGAACGTTGTTGATTACTATGAAATAATTAAAAACTCTGTCAGGACTATTGATTCTAAACATTTGGTTATTACGGTTGTTATAAGTGTCCTGTTTAGAGGGAACATCTTCAGCGGTGCGTAGCTCACTTCGTTCAGTATCAGATGCTGGTAGAACATCTGAAGCTCCAACAAAAGCGCGCTGTGCTCGGAGGGCGCGTACCGCATCATTTGACTGACCAGATGCCGCGTCAGCTCCATCTGGAAGTTCATTATCAGGAAGACCATCACAGAGCAGATTAAGATTGATTTAGTAAACGTGGTAAAATAGAGGCCGTCTGTCAGCTGTAATTTGTAGATTTCTCTTTCTTTGACAGTCGTTACAGGTATTCAGAAACCCGAAAGTCTGACAACTAGTCTTACCAAGAGTTCCCAGTTATAACGTTGTGGAGGTCAGGCAGGCAGTCGCATGCATTCAGTTAGACAACATCTGTTGGGAACCATAAGCCTGTTAAAATCATTACCCGCTTTTGTCTTTGTCACAGTCGGGAAGTAAAAAGGATGGGCAGATAATGATGAGTCTTTCTTAGCTTCTAAATATTTGTTACTTCGTCTTCAAACAGCAGTATTATAAAAACTTACCTCATCATGTGTCCGATGGCAGGGTTCAATAATTAGCAACAAATTGGCAAAATGTAGCACAACCCAGTTTAACTGCAGCACTGGGCTTGAATGATCAGACCTGGATTTGTTGACTGTAATAAGGCATAGGAAAATGAATAGATAAAACTTTCGAGTAGTTTCTAAAACAGTGAAAAAAGCCACAGTATTTAGTGATGATGGCATCTAGATATGAATTTAGGTAACAGATGTATTTTAACATTTTGTAACTCAAAGTACTAGCAGCTCATAAATCCAAAGAGGTCACACACTTCACACTCAACCTACAGATATTAGTGATGACATGGTACGGCGTGATGACCAGGTGCAGGAGTAAGCACAGCAACAGAGCAACAAGGACAGTTCCATGGCTGTCATTCACTTGGCGTATCACATCGCATATAGAACAGTATAGCAAAGTCAGACGACGGACTGTGATCGGTATTGACTTTGGAGATTTCCGTTGACCTGCAAATTGATAAAAAATATTTAGAGGGGAGGAGAGACATTGATAAAAATATATATTATATTATAATAGAGTCCTAAAATGATAAAATGTGCTATATAAACTACCTTTAATAAATATGTTTTCTATACCTTTATATAGGGTCATAGTATCGACGACACTGTTGATAGATTTGTTGGTAACATTAGTGTACAAGTCTATTCGGCATTCCCCATTAGTAATTGCATGTTTTGCTTCAGGTGCTGTAAGAATTCAGTTTACTTTTTTTAATGTTTTAGGTATTAAAAAGGTTCGCATATTAGGTAATATTTACAAAGAAAATAAAAAAACTTCATACTGAGATAATGGGCTTCCTGGTGCAAGCAGGTTTGCTATTTGCTATTTACAACTTAAATATCTTGTAAGTAGGTAGAATAAGTATACATTTTCTACGAGGTATTTTAGTTGTCAGAAATTCTCTTCATGTACATCTCGGATACTTGTCACAAGGACCTCAACTTTTACTTTAGAACAATCTTCAACTTACAAGTATTCAGTATCTCTTGGAGGAGGTCCTTCAAGCAGTTGTTTAGCGTTTGTAAGGAGGTGAGCACAGAGGTCACTGTCTCAAAGAAAGTCAGGAGGATTACTTGCTGTACCGCTGATGATATGTTGTAGAATATATACATGCACGATACCGTCACTGAAAGATGATGGTTACAGTAAATTTCAGGAGTAAAAAGCGAGAGATCGTCCAAGGTTTATTGAAATAAACGGCAATTTTGACTTAAATGAACCAATAAGGGGATCACCATAGTCTTTATTAAAACATGAAATTATTAAGGATTACTGGCCGTATTTTTTATTTAAGCATTTGTGGTCTTTAAAACGGGACAGAGCACAGCTTCGAATTAACTTGCGAATCATTGCGTAAAATATTTTTGGTGCACAATAATGATTTAAGAATCATGTCCTCCTGACAAGAACTTCTTTGGAATAGTTTGCTGCTTTTCAGAAAAACGTTAACTCGACCTATGGTAATACGGTTACCGCCTCTGTGGTATATTAGTTTGACTATCTGTCTCAGACTCAGAGGTCGTTTCGATTCCCAGTAGGGGCAACATTTTCTGCTCGGTTTGGTTGGTGGTTGGGCTTGTTTTAAGTCCCTTGTCTAGCTACCACCATCTTATCTAAGTCTGTCGTCATAACAACATTGTTAACAGCATTGTTGTATTTCGGCAGTTAGAGTTAAGATAGCCTCTGTGGTTGACGATTCCGGGTGAAGCTCGCTTCCACCTTCGGCTTGGTCATCATTTACTATCAGGTGAGATGAAGACCAAGAGTTTTCCCGTGGAGGATAAAAAAAAAGTAACATGTGAGTTGTATATAATACATACCTTTACTGTCATAAGTGACGACTTGGTATATGAATAAACCGTAATCTATTACTATAGTGGAGCATGTAAATATCATAGAGCTTATAACTATCAACATTCTTCTGCCTTCATTCGATGGTTCTTCACGGTAGAGACTCAATTTCAAGTTTATCTGAAAACAAAATTATAACTGTGGTCTTGACTTTCCAGTGCCGGTTCGGAAGGGGATTAACAAGCAATATTGTGGAAAAATTAGTCTAGTAGTAGTAGTAAATTGTAACTTACGGGAGAAATATATTTTTCTTAAAATATCGAATTTATAATTTAATTTTGGCGAGCTCCAAGAGTAGCGATTAATGTACCTACATCCGCAGCACATAGGGCCAGTCAGCCTCACTACGTTCAAGCTGACTAGCTAATATCTTAACCTCGAAATCAGAAATAGTTCTATAGTTCTGTCAGTCGCCGATACGAGAAGAAGACTTCTAATGAAGTTTCACACTTTTAGTCCAAAAATCATGGCGTTAAAAACGTGACGAAAAAAGTGTGACGTTCACATGCGTTTGAAAACCAGACTGTTGGCCTTATTAAGAATATTACCCACCTCCTGCAGCTTCAGCAAGTAGACCGTGAGGCACTTCATCCGCATCAGCCCAGTGAACGCTGCGGTACAGACCACCAGCCCCACGGTGCCCACATCTGCCACCCACACGATGCGTGTCGAGTTGGTGCGGGTCCGGAACGAACGCTGCGGCTCAATGAGTATGTCTAATGCTATGGTTAATGTTGATAACAACCCTGGTGAAGATAGTGATAGTCAGGGTATGAAATGGTCATGATCATTGAGCGTGACATAGGTATCCCCAAGTAACGGTAACGGTCGGTTCTGTACTTCCCGCAGCCAGCGCATTCCTATAACACTTTCACAAGGTAATCGGGCCACCTTGTGGGGGCCTTAAATCAACGTCAGGTGGTACACTTTGTGTTGTCATCTGGCAATATGCTGAGCTGAGGCCCTTTTGGCATTATAGTCATTGTTTTCTGTGTTTTATAGTTATAAGTTGTATTTTTCTGCAGTAATGCCAATAAACGCATTTTTCTTTCTTTATTTCTTTTCTTAACCACTCTGCGCCTTTCCTATGAACTACATAATTTATAAGCATGAAATGTTTGTTGCAGCTGTCGGTCGTATTGTAGTAGTCAGTTAGTACTTTAGTTAAGGCTGGTTTCATAGCTGTCTGGGAGATCCGTACGGGCCATCCGTACATGGGAGACCCGAACGGGTAGCTCCCGCAGTGCTCTGAAACGAGGAGGTAGAAGAACGTCTATGAGTGGTTTTGTACGGGCTCTACCTGGAGCGGGTCGCGTACGGACCAAACCGCATCGCTGTGAAACAATGTTCTAGCGCCTCACGTGTGTCCCCGTTCTGGAAATCCGTACGGGTGGCTCATACGGGTCTCCCGGACAGCTATGAAACCAGCCTTAAGGTGGAATTGTCTGAAGAATTCGGGGAAACTGTTTTTTTTGTTAATGCATTAGACATTATCCACTCATCAAAATAAAAAACCGGCCAAGTGCGTGTCGGACCACGCAAAATGAAGGGTTCCGTATTTATCCCAAAAACAAACTTAACTTTGTAGTTGATAAACATATTCTCCCATACGGAATGTATGGGAAAACATGTTTTTGCAACTGCAAAGTTAAGTTGGTCAATTATTACTCAATAACTAGTAAAGCCTACTTAGCTGTGATAGTTTTCCTTTTAATTTCGTTATATAAACTACTGCTGTGATTTTTTTCACACATCCGAAACCAACTATTTAGCTGGCAGGGACGACGACACTTGACTCTAACAAAAATTAGCATTTTAAAGCTTAATAATTTGCAAACGGATCCCTGAATCCAAAAAGAGTTTTCATATACTCGTAATGTTTTTATAAGACCTTTCCAATGATACCACTACCACACTATGGGATAAAAAAAAAAAAAAAAAAAGCATCACCACTTTACGTGTATGGGAGGTACCTTAAAAAAAATGGTTTTTCATAATTTTGTTTTACCATTTTGTCGGCGTAATTAATATGTATACCTATGTCAAATTACAGCTTTCTAGTACTAAGGGTTTCGGAGCTAGACCGCAGACAGACAGACAGACGGACATGACGAAACTATAAGGGTTCCTTGTTTACTACGGAGCCCTAAAAATGGAGCTTGGAGGAGGCCTATGTCTAGCTGGGACCTCTTTTGGTAAAATAAAAATGACGATGATGAGTAAAGCCCACTTCCCAGAATTTTCCAAGTAGAAAAACTGAAGAAAAACTACTCACATAAACTAAAAGACAGTGTCTTTCCGTAGAAGTTAGCAGCCTTTGATACTCGGACGCACCAGCCGGCGGGCGTACGCCTGAAGCTGAGCGGCGCCACCCCGGCGATCTGCGACATTCGTAGCATGAGGCACAGGGTGCCGGATACCACGCATTCCGTCTGAGGGAGCTTGTGCATCGTGCATCGGTATCTGGAGATATAAACATATGTTATCTAAATGGTTGGTTGCTACTGTACGTGACCCTAGGACTAGCTATTACTTTGACCAAAGTCTGCATTGCAGTCACAGTGAAATCATTTATTTCAAGTAGGGGACCGTTCAAGTGTTACGTAAGCACTATAGGGGGGCGGGGGGGTCTATGCTTTACTTATTTTTGATGACATGGGGGTGGGGGGGTCTAGATGGTGATTACGTCAGCAGTAATTATTTACTTTTTACACATATTGCAACCCACACATTGTCTATGCTTGAAAACGAAACGCATATTCGGGGATTCCCACAAATAATGAATACGTTTAGGTACTCGTTTAGAGCCGAGTAGGGGAATTACCGCGTGCTATTCACTTGCCTAAATTTCTTCCGTCAATCTATTGCTCGTGAATCAATAAAAAAACAGAATACTTACTTACATTAAAAGAAAAATGCATATACCAATGTTTACGTAACCATGGGGAGGAGGGGGTAAGAGCTTTGCTTACTTTTGCTGACAAAGGGGAGGGGGGGGGGTAAATAATTGCAATAAATCTGCTTACGTAATACTTGAACGGCCCCTAGGCCATTGAAAGATAGTCTTGTACGTCAATATTTACAAGACAATAGAATTGATTGTAGTTAGCTTTCAAAAGGTAGTTTCGTTTCGTATGGAGAAAACTCATTCTTCTCTATTGTATACATTAATTATTATCATATGTGAAAACGATTGCCATTTAATATGGCAATGCCGCAAATCTTTGACAGTCGACAGCGATGCGGAAGTATATATCGATGTCATCTTTTAGCTGTACATAGTTAGTTTTAAATTTTTTGCTGGTTTATTATTGCATTTAAATCATTCCTATTACAAAAGTAAGCAGAAACTACATGAACCGTCGTATTTTTTTTTCTAATTTGCTCTGTTCAGTCCATCTTCTCTGAATTTTACAGGACACTCACCCAGACCTAATCTTTACTGTTCTGGACAAGTTTGCCAAGTCAACTTCGAAGAATGAAGTATCCAGTTGAAGCCATTGTGTTAAAAAACCATTAAACATGTTGTAGACACATGAATGAAAAATTAATTTAAACAACGAAATCAAAGGTCAGATTTATTTGTCTTCCTTTAACAAAGGTCATGGAATTAAAAATCGTGGATAAGTTTTTTTACATCTGTTAATTTATAACAATAGCGACATAACCCAATATTTCTATCTGCATTGCTGGTTGACTGGTCGTGATCATGGTTTTGTTATTGTAACTAGTAATTAATTGTTCATTTATTTTACCTCGATGGTCCTAGTTCATCATTTATAACTTCCAGTTACAGCTTTACGTAAGCGAGCACGCCCTTTATGCCTGGAGGCTTTTATTTAGATATTTAGTTCTGTTTACGTTTAGTTTTTTATTTTTTATTTCTGCTTGAGTACCTATAGTTCTCGATATTTTTGGCTGGTATATTGGCGTGTGCTAGCTGACATATGGCCAACAATTTAGCATTTAAATTATGTTTTGTGTTTCATAATGTAAATTATTTTGCATACTATTGTATAAAAAAAAAAAAAATTACTTGAACGAGCTGTGCTGCTGGGGAGTTTGTTACGCCACTTCTTCTTCCCAGCTAAAGGCACTAGGAAGTGGTGAAGGGTGGGCGTTTTTGGAGGACAGTCTTATGTAATTTTGACGTTCGAAAAGGGCTGATTCTGAGCCCAGTTTGAATGAATGACTTTTGAATTTTGAAATTTTGCAATTATACCTAATAATGCTTCACTCAGTTGAACTCTAGTGAAACAGATTTTTTTTGTTTTTAATATTTTCGATTAAAGTGTTTATGATTTTATACGTGTGTCTATTTCAGGTATAACCTACTAGTATAAACGAATAAAACCTTTAACATTACTATGAATATGTCCCAAGAAAGTTACGATACATCTCTAAAATTAATTGTTTGAAAGAGCTGAAACCTTGGTGGTTGCCCGTAAGTTGCCAATGTCAGTTTTCATTGCAGACACAGAAATGAACTCGATAGAATAATCAGTATTGTGCTAGATTTTCAGTGTCTTCGACTATCCACAAATACCTAACCTAACACGTTCTTTGAACAAAAGAATATTAATTGTTATTCTTTGTTTGACTTGGTGACAGTATATGTATTTGTTTAATTCTGTTATTTATTCGAAAAACGTTTGTATTTTGTAAACAACGGGAGGTAAGCTGATTGAACAGAATTTTGATCATATCTCAGTATTTAGAGCATTAGTTATCATTTAAAGGTAAGATCTATAATTAGGAATTGAATCAAACTTTTTCTTGTAATATCATAACATAACATTACATAACATAACATCATCATAACATCACGCCTGTATTCCTCGAAGGGTTAGGCAGAGGTGTACCTATAGCACACCCACATTTCCTCAGTTATGATAAAGTCCCATTTAATAGGAAGCGAGCCTATTGCCATCAACCGGGCACAAATCCAGACTCCGAAACATGAAATATATCTTGACTGAAGAACTGTCTTGTTGGTCTGTTCCGAATGCGAACAAGCTGAACATGTTAGGTGTCAATAAAATAAGAAAAAAAAAATTGGCACTCCGGGAGTGCCGACAGAAGTGAAAACTTGAACAAGATCGCCTTGGTGGAAGAAAAATACTCGTATAGAACATTAGTCCGTAACCTTATCTAAATAAAGAGCACAATTGCGTTTACAAAACCTTTAAAGTAAAAATACTTGCAGAGAACATTGTTACGTAATATAAATAAAGAGCACAATCACGTTTACAAAAATGAGGTGTCGTTACAATGTCGCGAAATAAATGGTTTAGTACCATCTCAAAAAAAACAAACGCGCCTAAAGAAGTTTTCACTTCAAAAAAATACAAAAGCGTAGAGGCACGTTTTGCTTTAAAACAAAATAACATAATATAATATATAGGGTGACTGGTAATTAGTGACCGATACTTAAACACATAACTTTACTCATCATTATAAACAACTTTTACTACGGGATCAAAACCGAAATCGCAAAAAATAATCTGCTGTTCCATACATTTTTACGAGTTTTGCGAACATAAATGTAGGGAACAACATATCGCCGTGTCCTCGTAGAGGCGATCGGCGGAGGTGATCTCTCGCGTCCGACCCTGGTTCAGGATATGGTACGGAGCGAGAGGAAATGGCAGGCCGTCACCTCCTTCTGCGAAGTGGTAATGCTCACGAAGGAGGAGGCGGAACGCGTGAGGGAGAGGCAAATTTCGCGCCCTCACGCCCCTGACCGCCACAGGAGGAGACGCCCTGGGCGGGAATCGCGAGCCAATTTCCGGCCACCGTAGGCGCGGGCTTGCGGACGGTGAGCAATGGGTAGCTCACCGTCCGATTGGGACCAGGCCCGGGTCGACGGCACGTTGTATTCCACGCGCGCCTCAAAGAGATGTCAGCAGAATTGATGAGGTCCGCTAGGGCCAATGCCTGCCGGGGCTGCGAATAAGGGCCGAAAGGGATATCGTGGCCCCCGGCAACAGGGCAACCGAAGGAACACGGGTGAGTTTGTGGGTCAGTAAGAGTCTGACACGCCCTCCCGCTCCACCCAGAGCGGGAGAAGTTATTTGATAATTTCCCACCCAAAAAAAAAGGGAACAACATATTTTATCGCGATTTCAGGTTTGGTCCCATAGTAAAAGTTATTCATAATAATAAGTAAAGTCACGTGTATAAGTCACTATTTACCAGTCACTCTATATAGAACACCCACATTTTGCCAGTCAAAATGATACTCATAAACAGTTCTATTCCACCATTAGAGGCAAAGGAAACCAGGTCATTACAAACCATTCGTTAATTTAAGTCAATATTTTGCAAACGCGAAAATGAGAGTGATTACTTCAACCTTATTATTATTTGCGTGAAAGAAGGGGCTTATACAGGTGGATAGAAAATGTAGATGATGATAATAATAAACCTAGTGAACTATTGTTGCCAATAAGCCAGAAATAGCGGTGATAGATCGATTAGAGCGTCGTACAATGATTATTGATATAGCGGTCTCGCATGACGAGAACCTCGTGAAAGCTGAAAAAGATAAACAGATTAAGTATCTTGACCTGGCTCACGAGGTTGTCGACTTGTTGAATGTGGATACAGCAATCATTGTGCCGATAGTCGTGACGGCCAATGCCATAATAGCAAGAGCCTCGACCAATAGCTGAGGAGGCTCTTGTTAGGCAGCTGGATCAAGGGCTTCATCCAGAAAGCGGTACTCCTGGACACGACGCGTATTGTAAGGAGGTTCCTCTCTCAAGAGCCCTGACCGCCGGTGGTTTGGACCCTGTTCCCAACACCGGTGGGCTACTATTTTTTATGTTTTTAAATGTTTTTTAAATTATTTTTATAAGAATATTTAAAAATATAAATAATATGTTTAAAAATGAAATAATTGAATAATTTTTGGATTTTAATTGACATTAATTTTAATGAATTTAAAGAATGTAAAGATTTTAATTTGTTTAGAGATCAATATTTATTTTACAATTTTATTTTATGAAACTTATTAATTAATTTTACAATTTGATTTTATGTATCTATCTATTTCAATTTCTATGTAGTTATTTTATTTTGGTTATAATAATTATTATTATTGTGGCATGTATTTTTGATTAAGTACTAACGTAATTTTTAAGTAGGTATACTAATATAAATATGGATTACTGTATCTGATTTAAATAAAATTAAATAATAACCTAGTGACAAATTAAATTTATTTTCACGAGGAAACAATTTTACTATAAGCAAGTCCCTTATCAAATTATCACAAATCCACCGCTCATACAACAGAGAACAACGAATCAAATTGGAATTATTTTATTTTTGAAATTACACTATAGGCAAAGCTTACTGAAACTGTACTATTGTTACTGTTTCTAGTAAGATGTTGCCGTTTTAGAATCAAGAGTTACAATTAGCTTTTGCCCGTGGTTTCGTCCGCGTGGGGGTCGGAAATTATCCCACGGCAACGTAGTAACTACCGAGATAAAACGAAAACATCCGAATTCGTTCAGCCATAAAAACATACAAACACACTTATAATATTAGTAGGATAATAGGATTTATAGTTTTCAAAGCATACAGATTTGGGGAAAACAAATCTTACTGTTTAAAAATCATATTATGAGTAGAAGTCGTAAAGGTAGTCAAATGAAAACTAAAATCATGTATTTTTGGTTTATTTCCAAATGCCAACCACCACATAAATAAAAACTATAATCATAATTTTAATTTATAACCGTGCCTCATCTTCTTTGTTTCATCCTAAGCTCGGTAACTTCATAGGCCTCATAACAGCTTGAAAAGTGCCCATGAACATCTGAGTGTCACCATCTCCTGTTGGTACAGGCAGAGGATTCTCACCTTCAGCTTGTCTCTTTGCCTTTCCAGAATTGTTTTCAGAATTCGAATTATTATCCAGTTCTAAAGAATTACTATTACCGTATTTTAGAAGATTTTCTTCGCTCAAGACGATTGAAGAATACTTATTTGTCTCTCGTTTTTTTTTATTGTTGGTGTCATCATAATTCTCTTTTACTCCTTCTTCTTCCTCTTTTTCACTTTTAATTTCAAATTCTATTGGCTTATCTATTTCGTCTGCTGATCTCTTAGTTATATATTTTGATAATTCAAAGTTGGTTAGGCTGACTGGCTCATCTTTAGCTGTATGACTGCCTGGTATATCTTGTTTAGCTTTATTTCCATTTTGTAATTGTTCTTCATCTTCTACTTTCTTTTGTAAATCGTTTTTGGATGTAGTTGCATATTGAAATGGTGACAGATTTTTAACAATATTATAATTAGTCAATATCGTATTGGACATTTCTTCATCTTGACCTTTGTACCAAGTATTTTCACGTTCCCAATTTAAAATGAGCTTCAGATTGTCAGTTGTTACAATTAGATTTTGAATCAGAATGTCTTTAAAAACTTCATATTCTTTTATTTTTCGCTGATTAATTTGAAATATTTTTAAAGGAAAAGTTTCTGCTTTAAAAATAGTTAGAGCAAATAGGAGTACAAATTGTACACCCATATTTTCTTCGATGTTCTTGCAAAGAATAGTTTGTGAATAGGCTGTAGCGAGCATGAATATGTATCAGTTATGATAAGGTATTAAAACTAGTTGTAGTTCATTTAGGACGAAAGTGTTAAACGGTGTTACTTGATATTATCGGTTCGCATAATTATAGAAGTGTTGATGATAGCAGGGAATTATAGTGCGTGTCGACAGACACATGAAAGTATGTACTAAGTTGGTAGCTTAGTACCCTAATTGCGTAATACAATACAATCTGTTTCGATTTGAAACAGCTTTGCTAATCCATTGCTTCATAAGTTGTAAAAAAAAATCTGCTCAATAACGTAAATAACGCAATGAATGTTGTTGAACTGTCAAAATGAAACGAATTAGGCATAATGGTTTACGAAAATAAGTTACGCAATTAGAGTACTGGTTTTAGTACATAATAAGCGTACACAAGGGGCACATGGAATAAAAAATGTATCTATTTATAATTTGACAGAGTCTGCTGTATCGCGCCTGTCTGTATGTGCGCGGCGAGACGGGGGGCACTGCAGGCTGCTCATTCGTCAACGCTCACGGCGTCCTGTCGCTCATTCGTCAACGCTCACGGCGTCCTGTCGCTCATTCGTCAACGCTCACGGTGTCAAACTTTACTACGAGTGTTTCAGTCAATCAGGATAATTATGTGTAAAAATGAAACAAATTAGGCATAATTTTTACGAAAATAAGTTACGCAATTAGGGTACAGGTTGAGATGAATTCGATTCGTTCTGGAATAATTAATTAAGAATTTTAATGTGTGTTTTATAAACAAGACTGAGTAACAAGAAACTGCAGTTTCATGAGAAAAATAAAATGAAATAATTATTTATGTCTGCCTGAACGTAGATTACAAGATGTCTTGAATTAAGTCATTGCGGCAAGCACCAAATTTAATATCTTTAAATCGCGAAATAAAATATCTACAGGGAAATGCAACTCACTACCTACAATCAAACTGATCAAACATTGTGCTAAACTCCAATAACGTATATGTATATAATATATATGTAGTAGGGATGGAATGTGAACTTGCTTGGAGGGGCTTGTGGCTAAGTAACAACAGCTGCACGGGTCGATCGATCAGGTTAAGCTATGCTTGCCGCGGTTGGTCTGTGGATGGGTGACCATCTTTACATACCAAGACCCCTCCGTGCTTCGGAAAGCACGTTAAGCCGTTGGTCCCGGCTGTCATTTGTAGATCCTAGCCTATCTGACCTCCGCAACCCAGTAACTGGGTAACACGATACCTCTTGATAAGACTGGTTGTCAGACTTTTTTGGGCTTCTAACTACCCGTAACGACTGTCAAAGATTCATGAATGACAGTCGGGACCAACGGCTTAACGTGCTTTCCGAGGCACGGAGGAGTCTCAATATGTAAAGATGGTCACACATCCACGGACCAAGCCCGGCAAGCGTAGCTTAACCTGGTGGATCGCCCCAAACGGCTGTTATTATTAAAACAACTGTCATATTGTCCTGACCTTAATACTCCGTTAAAAGGAAAGGACTTCAAACTGTCTGTGTTTTCATTTGGATAACGACACACGTTTCAGACAGTCCCTAAATAGACAACAGATCTAGCCTTGACTATAGGGTTTGTCTAGTATCTACTAGACTACGTCCCACGCTCACTAAATTGAGCTTAGGAAAAAAACGGACAAAACCACCGTCTCATCGTACTACACTTGCGTGCAAAAAAATTGGCCCACCTTTTGCTCTCTGTTTGAGAAAACATTAATGAATATTTTATTTTTTTAAATTGTGTGAAGGTAGGTAACAGAATGATTTTTTGCACATGAGCTGTTACTTTGATAGTAGCAATATTCTTGAAAAGATCGACTAGATTCTTCATCTTGTCTTCTATTACTCACTGTTGTTCGGAAAAACTGCGTGACTTATACTGTCAGTGAAGTTGCCAAAAGCTTAATTTTGTTGATTCATTTCAGTTTATTGATAATTTAACATGAGTTTTTAACCGATTTCAACAAAAGGGAGGTTCTTTAGTCGACCCTTATATTTGTAAGCTCGCAATTTTCTCAAAAACGAATGAATCAGTTTTGAATATTCTTTCACTAACGCAATCTACATACTTTCAGGAAGGTTTCAGTATACAATATACATATTAGGTTATTGTCAATAAAACTTGTTATCTAGTTTCAAATCGAAGAGCACGGGGTGGCTCTGTTTTTTTTTGCACGCAAGTGTAGATGGCAGAAGTCTTTATACGAATATTGCAAAGGTACTTCTAAAACGTACCAACCTTAACAGCAATGCAGACTTACCTTTTGATCTGCTTAGGAATGAACCCGAGAAACCACGCTCGACAGCTGCTGATTTCAATCAAGATAATAACTACTGACAAGGCAGCACCGTGATCCCGCCCAATACAGAGTTATAATTTATGCCATAGCCCGACACTGAAAAATCTTTTGTAAATCCTAACCAATAATATAAATGCAAAAGTGATTTTGTTTGTTTGTTTGTTACGCTTTCACGCTAAAACGGCTGAACAGATTTAGATGAAATTTGGCACATGGGTAGACCATGACCTGGGTTAAGACATAGGATACTTTTTACCCCGATATTTCCGCGGGATCAAGATTTATGCGGGTGAAACCGCGGGGCACAGCTTTGCCATCCTTACGAAAAGTGCAATAACTCGAGTTTTGCGCCGAATTGAGATAAGTACATTTATTCGGAATTTGCAGAACGAGATCTATATATTCTTATAAGACACTTTTTATGACGAAGCCAGTTTTAATACCAAAACTAACTGCAATATCTAGTACAAACAAACCAAAAATAAAATCTTTACTCGCGTTTTTCTCGAAATCAGGTTTAACCTAGTTATTGCACTTTTCGTAAGGACAACAGAGCTAGTTTGAAAATATTATTCAATTCAGAAACCCGTTTAGAATATTATTTAGGCCAATTCTTTGATTAATAAAAAAAAGTTATTTGAAATGGCCTTTACCTACTGCATCATATCGGTACAAATCAAGCTATTTAAAAAACTTTTTACAAAAAAAAAAAACAACCGACCTCCAAAAAAAACACTTCAAAGTGAAAAATAATTTTAATTTCGGAAGTCGGTGGCAAAAAACGAAAATACAAAACCCAAGACACCGACTTCCGAAATTAAAATTATATATATATAAAAACCAAACATACGCGACGAACATATAACCTCCTCCTTTTTGGAAGTCGGTTAAAAATCCAACATTATGACTCCAACTGTCGCATATCGTATACACTTAATTAAATCATTTTAAAGAAGTAGACTGCTAACTTCATTCCATGGTGCACATAAACTAAATTGCACGTGCCAAAACTATGTACATAGAAAACTCGATTCTCATTCACAAAAGAAAAAGATCAGAACAATATCATTAAGATACTATATGTACTTACATTCATTGCAGTTTTTCCACCGTAGTTACAAAACCAACGTTAACATCTACGGCAATGTATAGAGTTTTTGAAGAAATAATCACAGCGTTACCCACCGAACGGGCTGGCTCTCAAGCTATGATTCGGTTTAGTCCTCGCCCCGCCCGCCCGACATCTCCACGCGTTTCTGGGACCCTGGTACTTTTCTTACGATATTTACACGGGTGTTTACAAGTTTTACATAGTTCTGCTAAAATATGGTGTTGTTGAATCATGTAAATGGGTGAAAAAGTTCATTGACCTCAGTGTTTTATCATCGATGGGTATGTAATTAATTTAGATTTTTAGTTTAAAAAAAAATGTTACTTTAAAAAAGATGAAATGATGAAGATGGAACTTTTATATGACAATAAATTGTTATGAACTTTTTGTAATTTAATTACGTAATTATTAACTTTAACTGACCTGTTTATCACATATTATTTAAATCAATTTTATTATTAACTTAAAACAAAAGTTAATGATACATTTTAGCAAGAGCTTTTATTTCAAATTCAAATACATAAATACATAGACTCGCAAAGACAGCCACAATGTTTATGTTATCACGTGTCGAATACTGGGCCTTAATGGATATTAAATGCTTTTCTGATACTAACACTGATAATTTTAACTGCCAATATTCGATTACATTTCATGTTGTTTGCGTTTATTGCGGTCTTTGATCTATGATTTGTTTACGTCTTTTTTGTAAAACCGCGTCATTTGACTACACAATGTCAGTCAATCAAAATATGAAAAAATTCCAAACATTTGTTCTGTCTATTTTTCACTCTGAAATGGTGAAAAAAATGCATATTTTCACACGTTTTCACTAGGTAAGTTTTGCATTCTTGTATCCAATTGCAGATCTGTTGTTCGATAATTTGTTTTCAAAGTTGATCTCAACAGCGAAAGTTCTTTATATTCAACATTCACCCCTGAACGATTATAAACCTAATTGCCAATGGATTCACACTTTTTTCACTCTTTTGGTAACCATTTCAAGTAAGAAAAGCTTCTACGTGTGACAACTAGTAAGCACACCTGGGTCATCCTGAGACCTGCTACCAATCTTGTTTACAATCGATTCTTTTAACCACTACATGACCATTAATCTCACGTCACAAGAGAAAATAAGAACAGTAGTGCTATTCTGTAACCATCTCACCGTGTTATCTTAGGTGAAGTGAGCGTGGAGTGAGCTGTCAGTTGCTAAGGATTGACACTATTGGCAAGCTCACTTCCCCTAAGTTATCACGGTGAGATTTTTACAGAATAGCACTACAGGAATGATCGTCAATTGTCTTTCAACGTCTTTTAAAAATGGGATTTGAAATGAGAGCAGTCGTTATACTGACTTTCATGCCATAAATCAGCAAATATCTAAAGGTGGAGACTGACTTGTAACATTTGTTTGTAATGTAACACGTTACAAGTAGTCAGTGCAGCGAGCCGAGCCGCTCGATGTAAGCGCCGGATCCTCCACTCGACTCTCGGTTTCGTGAATTCCTTTGAATTCACAAAACAGCCGACAGTCGAGTGGAGAAAATTTCATGTGCTCGAAAAGAGCGTTCGCCGCGTATTGTGTATCGTTATCTTGTAACCAATAATGATACATTACTGATACGTAACAAACAAACATAATTGAACATAGAGTACAGATTTAGGTTAGTGTTTACCAGAGGACCTAGACAAGGTGATATTCAATCAGCGTTACGCGCAGGCCGAACTGGGAACGAAGCGAAACGAAGCGAAACGAAGCGAAACGAAGCGAAACGAAGCGAAACGAAGTGAAACGAAGCGAAACGAAGCGAAACGAAGTGAAACGAAGCGAAACGAAGCGAAACGAAGCGAAACGAAGCGAAACGAAGCGAAACGAAGCGAAACGAAGTGAAACGAAGCGAAACGAAGCGAAACGAAGTGAAACGAAGCAAAACGAAGCGAAACGAAGTGAAACGAAGCGAAACGAAGCGAAACGAAGCGAAACGAAACTTAGTACCTTTAGCTTTCTTCCGCGTCTTTTCATACTTCGGTTCACACCGAGTACCAAACGAAACGAAAATGGAAGTACTAAATGACGCGGAGGAAACTAAACGAACTTAGCTTCGTTTCGCTTCGTTCTCAGTGTGGCCTGCGCTTAAAGGTGAAGGAAAAGTAAAACACTGAAAAAAAAAGTGGTGGCGCTCCGGGAGTGCCGACAGAAGTAAAAACTTGAACAAGATCGCCTTGGTGGAAGAAAAATACTTGTATAGAACATTGGTCCGTAACCTTGTCTAAATAAAGAGCATAATCGCGTTTACAAAACCTTTAAAGTAAAAATACTTGCATAGAATATTGATCTGTAACGTAATATAAATAAAAAGCACAATCGCGTTTACAAACATGAGGTGTCGTCATGGTGTCGCGAAATGAATGGTTTAGTTAGTTCCCATCTCAAAAATGCCCAAGGCGTCTAAAAAATTTTTCACTTCAAAAAATGTATTGACATTAGCTACCGAAAAGCTTAAGTCGAGCTGTTGAGAGTGAGATATACAAGAAAACTCGATTAGAGTACAATTGCATTCCTGAGTGGAACGAATTGTATGGTGTTACAAATAAATATTCCGGCTGAAGATTTGCGACTATAATAGTAGTTTATGAAACAGTTGCATAATGAGGGGTATTAAAACATGAGTGTGTGTGAATGACAAGAATGTTTTAATACCTAGTTATGTGCAGTTTCATACACTACTTTATCTACTCTCAAACATTGGGATTGAACCTAATACTAAATAAAAGATCAAAGTTAAAGATCAAGAATAAATTTGAAAAATCCCATGAAATTCAGTACAACAAAACAAATGAATGTCGCCTGCACCAGCACATCACCGCACATGCGTACAGCGGGTGCTGCTGTCTCCCGTTTAAACGTTCCAATGCAAAAGTTTATGGAAACTCCTTGGTGATATTAACTTCTTGGAATAGCCCTGTATCGTAATAGAAAAAAAATTGTTTTATCTACTCTCATAGCGTAATATTCGAATTATGAACTTCAAAACGAGTTTATATTGACATACTTTATAAACAGAATACCGAAATTTAAAAATAGAATCATATTATAACACTTTTTCTCTAACAAAATAATACTATAAAACAATTTTTCTATTACGATACAGCGCTAATCCAAGAAGTTAATATCACCAAAGAGTTTCCATCAACTGTTGTCGGAGGACAGCAGCACCCGCTGTAGCGCATGTGCGGTGATGTGCTGGTGCAGGCGACTTTCATTTGTTTTGTAGTATTCTTGATCTTTAACTTTGATCTTTTATTTAGTATTTGTTTCAACCCCAATGTTTGAGAGTAAAGACCCCGTCACGAGAAGCTATAAATTTTGTAAACACACATTCAGGGGTTTGCAATCTTTGGGTACTTAAAATAAAATAAAAACAGTTTTGTACTATTTTTTTACAGGGATATAATTATTTTAACACACACATCTAATTACAAACAAACAATATAACCTAATCCGCGAAAACACCACAAACAAACAGACGCATTCGAAACTCGAAAGACAGCCGAGACAACGTCAGCGTGAACTTACTTCAAAATCGTGGCTCAAATGTTTACGTTCCATGAATCAGATGCGTTCCAGTACCACAAAAGCTTAGACGACAGCACTTTATATCGCTAAAATATTACCCGATCAAGTGAAATTGCTCATTAGTTTCGTATAACACGTACGTTACTTTGACTTCATTGAATTTGGGATTATTCGTTGTTGATTAAATTGTCGCTACGTAACTTGGTAGAAGTTCTTTATTTACAAAAATTATAGCTTCTCGTGACGGGGACGTTAGATAAAGTAATGTATGAAACTGCACATAACTAGGTATTAAAACATTCGTGTGATACTATTAAGAACCTCGCCTACGGCTCGGTTTTTAAACACACACTCATGTTTTAATACCCCTTATTTATGCAACAGTTTCATGAACGACTATTATAGTATTATTTTGTTAGAGATTTTTTTTTATAATATCATTCTATTTTTAAATTTCGGTATTGTGCTTATAAAGTATGTCCTATGAGTATGTCAATATAACTCCGTTTTGAATTTTATAATTCGAATATTACGCTATGAGAGTAGATAAAGCAATTTATAGCACTCTATAGAAAATAAACTTTCGTTTATCTCATCATCTGTTACGACGCCTCATTGAGGTGAATAACAATTAAAATTCTATTGTGTCTCGTTAATGACAGTTGAAAGGTCCCTGAGTTATTGAAATTGACCTAGGTAGCTCTTTGTCTAATTCGAATACGAAAAAATAGGGTCAATGCGTGTCGGACCACGCTCAATGAAGGGTTCCGTAGTTGGGATGAATTTATCCCAAGAACAAACTTGACATTGTAGTTGAAAAACATGTGGGGGTACATGTTTTTCAACTAAAATGTCAAGTTTGTTCTAAATTATACTGTATAAGTTGTTACTTACCCGTCAAATAAATAAATAGAATTACATTGTAGTTGAAAAAAATGTTCCTTCATCCATTCCAACTGCAAATGTAAGTTTATATGCACAATATTGAGTGATTTACCATGTTATTTTAACACCATAGACTTCTTTATAGGTTTTCCTGTAATCTTTAACTATAAAATTATTCTCTGTATTTTTTTCGAAATATTAGGCTCAGCAGTTTCGGAGATAATATTTCCTGTAATAACTTTTAATTATTTATATTAAAATTATAAAAACTCACAAGTCCTTTCATTTGATATTTCACACGGTACAATTTGCAAAACTTTATTTTTTAATTTAATTTTTTTCCCCCCCTTTTAAGGACTGCTGTCGCCCGGAGGGGTCGGTTTCGCGCGCAACCGTTTAGGACCGGCGACGCCTCCGGGCGACAGCGCGCGTTGCCAATAGGCTACACCATTAAAATATTATTTTTGCGTAAAGTACGCAACTTAGTCGATTGCTAATATTTTTCCTACACTGCCAAGAATATTTGTAAGCCATAGACGATAAAAGTTACTAAAAACTTCGTGCCCAACACTATAAAAAAAAAATACGAAGGCGCCCTTTTTTACATTGATATTCTGTGGTTTATTGTCGTGACTTAGTGTTGTTGTTTTATTTATTGTGAGTTATTGTGATGGATTTTTCGTTTGAAACTTAGATAAGTACATGAATAATGAAACAATAGTGGCTTGTGCAAGTTTTTGGCTAATCGTTTGCGTAAAACAATATAGTAAAAATGATTTTCGAGCCAATCAATTTTCAGGTTATTTCGCCTTACACATTTGCCATATAAATATATTATTGTTGACTGTTTTTCGATGAATTTGTGTCTATAAATGGTAATTATCTATGCAAAAACTAATTATAATTAATTATTTCATGCATTCAAAGCGTATTCATTCATTTTTATCAATTTTTCAAAGATTTTTCGAAGCATTTTGATGTGTAGGTAAAACGGGTCAAATTATCATGCCGAATTTTTATGAAATAATACTAGATTTGTTTTGTAACCATTAATGAATTAATCAAAAGGGTTATAAATAAGGAATGTGTGTACAGAAATTGATAAAACACTTCATTCTTGTTTACTTTCAAATAAGATTCTAACTAGACTAGATAAATTTCCGGATAAAATGACCCGTCAAGGTCATCTTGGTATTTTACCAATTATCGTATCATATTTTTACGATTCATGGATAACAATTAGTCGAAGAAGGTATAGGTAATATTCTAGAAAGATTTAATACATGATATAATGCTCATTATAACTCGTACGATCTTTTCCAATATCACGAATTGGACTACGCGATTCAAAATGACAGCACCGCGCACTATGAAGTTTGAGTTAGAATATTATGGAAATATTGTATGTAAGACTAATAAGAAAAAAATCTAATTGGATTACTTGTGTATTCATGATATTATTACCAAAATTTTGCGTAAATCAATTCATTACTTTTGCCAAAAACTAACATAATACATTAACAAGTCGGCTTACGGCCACTTCTCTATTTTCAATAGGATGTTTACAATAATAACTAAACGTATGAGTGTTATGGATATTATCATAAGTGGCCCCCGTTGTTCAAACACTCGAATCTGTTTACAGATTGTAAAATGACGCAATAGAAACGAAGCTATAGCAGTTTTTGTGTGAGAGGTCAACCCGTGTCAGATTACATCGCGATAAGCCGCACGTGTTTGTCCTTGACGGATGGTCGCACGCTTTTTTTGCAGTACTTAAAAGGTTAAGTGAACCACATATTCAAGATTTTACGTAACACGTTCGTGTTTGGGTCACAGAAATTCATATATGCACGAAATTTAAACTTAATCGGTCCAGTAGATTCGGAGCAAACACACGAGTGATCCTATAAGGGTTCCGTTTTTTTCATTCGGTCGTACGGAACCCTATAAAGGCATAGGTATAGACAAACATAAATATAATTATGTATGTATAGGAAGTATTTTTACGAATGAATTTTTAAACCAAGTGAGTCGTTATTTAATTTGTTACCAAACAAAATGGTGACATGCAAGCATGCACATGATTACGATATTATTTATTACAAACTTTATAAATACTGTTTACATTGGAATGATGGCGACAGAATAGCTATTTTAATTGCTTGGGACACGTCAACAAATTATTAGGTTATTGTATAAATAATAGAAAAACATGCTAGTTTTTTTTAGTTTATGGTTTTGTGCAGTGAGAAAAGGTTTTCAGTTACGCGGATATAATGTGGCTATGGGTTTTGAGTTATACTTGATCTAGAGTAGATATGCTTATTGTCCAGTAATCATTTTATACTGTGTACGTTAGCAGACTCTTATAAAAATAATGCATATAAAAGACGTTGTGTTATTTTTAGAATTAGTGTTTTCGAGCACAACTTTCATTGGAAAATTTATTAATTGAATTATAAAATTTAAATATAAATCTGTGTGTTTAGTAAAAGTGTAGTTTTTCGGTAATACCGTGATGATGAAGTGTCTTAAATAAACTGTGATTTGTCAAGGACAACATTCACAATGTTATGGATAGAAACACGTCACTATGTTAGTACTGTTGGTACGTATTATAAACTTTAAGCTTCTGTTTACCTATGAAACCCTAGTACTCTGTTTGTTTATCTATGAGAATCGATGGCGTACTTACTTCCTTTACCCATGATTTTATGACTGTTTCTCTAAATAAACAGCCATGCAGAGCACTATTTTGACAGTTCGTGAATTCATTGATAGGTAGGTATTTTGAAAAGTGTGAAATTGTAAAATCAAAACAAATCAAATCAAAATTTATTTATTCGGACAACAAAAATCCATAATGTTAGTACGATATAGCAAGTATTACTTACTAGTAATAATAGTATTTCATAATTTTATAAATTATATTTTTAAATATTAGAATAAAATAAAAACATTTAAATAGTAGCCCACCGGTATCGGGAACAGGATCCAAGCTACCGGCGGTAAGGGCTCCAGAGAGAGGAATCTCCTAATAATGCGAGCCGTGTCCAGGAGTACCGCTCTCTGAATCAAGCCCTTAATCCAGCTGCCCAACGAGAACCTCCTTAGGTGTTGGTCGAGGCTCTTGGCAGTTAAAAGCCATTGGCTGATACGACTATTATTATTACTGAGTTTGAAATGTTTTGCACAAAAAATGACCAAGTAAGGTACAAGTTTTTCACTTGGCCATCCTCTCCAAAAAATGCCTCAAAAGGGGAAAATAAAAACTCTCTGACATTGTTATCAGAATGCTGTTGCTACTGGCTCGTGTTCTAGTTACTAACGATGCGACTTTCTTTAGAATGATCGCATGAAAGCCGTCGGTTCGAGTCAGTGCAAATATTTCCGACGCACTACAGAAACGGGGTAGTCTCAAGAGCATTCTGAAAGTATTATTATATTGGACGCGCTATACATCTAGTGATCTTTTGGTGTAGCTGGTCTATAGTTCGTGTACAGATCCTGAGAATATGCCTTGAATAGTGTTATCTTGACCTGGAGGAGCTCGTTGTCAAAATCAAAATCAAAATATTTTATTTCACATAAACCTACATGGGCACTTATGAAACGTCAGAAGCTAGGTGCACGGTTCCAATTGGTCGTTTCCTATGGAGAAGAGCCGGCAAGAAACTCCACGGTTACTCTTTTAAAAATAATTGGCTTTTACAATACTTTCATAAAACAGTGTTTCTAGGTATGGGAGGACAGTGTAGGTCTTTCAATAAGTACCAAGTACTTAACAAAATAGAAAATGGTCAACAGGTCTACAATCCACTAAGCCTACAGCGTTCTCACATTCACAAAATATGTAGAAAAGAATCTATGCAAAAAAATAAATAAATTAATAAAAGTAAAAAAAACCTATTTTAATAAAACGCAATTATATGATTGTTAAGTAGTAATAGCCGCACAGGTCGATCCATCTGGTTAAGGTACACTTGCCGGGGTTGGTCCGTGGATGGGTGACCATCTTTACATACCGAGACTCCTCCGTGCCTCGGAAATCACGTAAAGTCATTGGTTTGTCATTCGTTTATCTTTGACAGTCGTTACGGGTCGTCAGAAGCCCAAAAGTCCCACAACCAGTCTTACCAAAGGGTATCGTATTACCCAGTTACTGGATTGTGGAGGTCAAATAGGCAGTCGCTCTATGTAAAATACTGGTATTCAGCTGCATCCGGTTAGACTGGAAGCCGACCCCAATATAATCGGGAAAAGGCTAGGCAGACTGATTGAGTGTTATCTTGACCTGTACCCTAATTGCGTAATACAACACAATCACAATCTGTTTCGATTTGAAACAGATTGATAATCCATTGCTTCATAAATTGGAAAAATAAATCTGCTCAGCAACGTAAATAACGCAATGAATGTTGTTGAACTGTCAAAATGAAACAAATTAAGCAAAATTGTTTACGAAAATAAGTTACGCAATTAGGGTACTGGTCGGTACAGCGGGAGAATGTACTTGCCACCATATTACCTCGGACTGCCAACGCCCTACGCTCCCTCTCCGTAAAGCTAGAAAATGTAAAGAGAACTTGAAAATCATTTTATTATATTATCTGGCTTGTTTTGGTACCTATCATCATTATCATCACCATCATTGGCAGCTTTGTTCCACTGCTAAGTCAAATTCAACTCAAACTCAACTCAAACTCGACTCAAACTCAACTCAAACTCAAAGCATTTATTTCAAATAAATGATTCACTTTGATGCATAACACTGCTTTTGCTTAAGGTTTTATGTGTGGTACATTGGAATGGTGAGTAGGTATTCGTCAAAAATAGTTTTCTATTAAGAATAATGTCGATTGATTGATTGACGTAGATTAATAAACAAACTTCAACCAAACCAGTATTTATTTCTGGATATTGGTGTCTAACAAATCAAGAAGCATTCTAAAAATATTCATGTACGGTGGGCTGCAGCAATTGGGTACCCCAGTTGTATTAAAATTTTAAATACAACTGGGGTACTTAATTGATGCAGTCCACTGTACCTACGAGTACTAACATTAGGTACAATACAAAAAAAAAAAAAACGTTCTGCACTCGGGGACTGCCGCGGTAAAGCTATTGCATAGCATTTGTAACCTCCATACTTCCTATTTGTCAACGCTACACTTGGGATGATGACGTGATGACATAAAACAAAAATTACGTTCCCATCACGTTGTCATGGGAACCGTCATTACATGGTAGGCGGAGTGGGGGGTGTTAGGTTTTTTTCGTTACGGAATTTCTTGATTCGGTCGCCGCGCTCAAGCCCGCGATAAAAGCTATGCAATAGCTTAAAATGGCATTTTGGACAAAGAAGTCTTCGACATCTTTTATTCGATAAAGTATCTTTATTTAGCCTGCCTCGTTGGTCTAGTGGTCGCAAGCGCTACTGCTGAGCATGAGGTCCTGGGTTCGATTCCCGGGTCGGGCAAAGTGTTATTGGGTTTTTCTATCTAAAATTTCTCAGTAGCAGCCCGGAGTCTGGATTTGTGCCCGGTTGATGGCAATAGGCTCACCCCCTATTACATGGGACTTAAACATAACTGGCGAAATGTGGATGTACCTGTTACAGGGACACCTCTGCCCAACCCTTCGGGGAAACAAGGCGTGATGTTATGTATGTATCTTTATTTCTAAATAAATATAGATTATAATCAGAACCAATTTTCTTATATAATGCCTGAAAAGGCTTTTCATTCTTTTCAGACTGTCAGTAACTCAACAGGACCGGAATCTTTTTTGTACTTCATAATGAAGAATTGTTAAGGTTTTATAGAAAAATAATATTTTTGTAGGTTCTATACCCTTCAGTTAATAACAATAATTTTATTACTTTTAACGATATTGCAAGTGTTAAGTTTAGTTTTTATACAGGCCCTATCCGAATAGCCTGGGCAGTGGATAATCGGCAGTTAACACGTTCAGTGCTGGGAGCCCTCTTGGACGGTTCATTCAAGTCATATATGGGAGGCCGGGAGCCCTCGCGGAGGGCTCTTTTTATATGTAGGTTTTCTTAGTGAATTCGGAATTATAAACTGTGAAAATAAAATTAGTAGTGAATATTTTAACACGTTCGACTCCATCTATTTTTCATAGAGCTCATACGCCATGCTGCCATACATATAGCAAGTTGTCTCCAGGAGGGTCACCAGGATTACGTTTGCGCTAAAGTTAACCCTCGAGGAGTGTTACTGACATTAGGTTTGAAATCCAGGATGGAATCAACTTGCTATATGTATGGCAGCATGGCGTATGAGCAAATGCGTGCACTGACTGGACAGGTCCACTCAAATCTGTGTGGTTCTTTCCTCAAAAGACCTTTTCAGACACTAATCTACATGGTCCTCATATGGCCTGTCCAAGATAATGCCTGGACTTTAAAAGAGACTGCAATCTCTGAGTTTGTTTCGGCCTTTCTTCTCAGAGTAGACAGATAAGAAACGCCGAATTCATTTAGCTTATTTTTTTATATGATGTGTAAAAATGATTCCGATATCCTATTTACAGAATAAACAATTTCATTTCATTTCATTTAGCTCTATGAAAAACGGGTGGAGTCGAAAGTGTTAATGTTTAATAAAGAAAATAAAAATTGTCCCTGACTAAGTGATTATTTTGTGATTTGTGACCTTTTCATTTTTATATTATCAAGTGCTTCGTGGAAAAGCTTGGAGCGATCACTGATATGAATGAAAACTTTCCTTCATAAAATTAACACGTAACACTCCCACTTTTGTACAACAAAAGTCATTATTTACTAAAAAGGTACTGTCATAGAATTTTGTCAATAAGCGCCGACGTCACCAGACACACCTCAATTTGTTACCAAATGTGTAATAAAAGCCTTATGTTTCAAAAAATAGGGTTACAAATTGAGTAGCAACAGTGACGCGTAAATTCTATGGAACGTAGTATGAATCTGATTATCACTTAATATGTTTTTCTAATGTTTAAGTGGGGGTTTTTTGACTTTTGTTAAAGTACCTGCTAAAGGACCAATTTTACTTTTTGAACCTACATAGGTATTGCAGAAAAATCGCGGTACTAACTCAAAGAAAGCGCGGTAGAAGGATGTATAATATTTAAAAAAATATTACGAAATTCTGAGCTTTGACCAGAATCTTATGTTATCAATGCGATAAATTATCCCATCAAAAACATAACATGTAAAAAATCAACGCAGTTCTTCTACGTGAGATCTTATGTAAAATTAAGTCTGTTATTTTATTCAGTACACATTTGTGGCTTCTATTTAATAACTTTCTCATAAATTCTTACTTAATTAGTTAACTAACAACATTTTAAAGTGACCGTATCAATATTAGACATCTGTATTTCTTTAATAAATATAATGAGTTGGCCATCGCACGGCAACATATATGCATAAGAATAATGTACTAATTTAAATAGTCCTAATTAAATAAAGCGCTCACAGCGCTAATATTAGGCAGATTTTTTTGTATGTAGATTCTAAGATTCTACTGCCATGCCGTGTGCGATTGCCAAGTCATTTACCTTATATCAAATTCGAACAAAAGCAACTATACTACATAAAAGATAGCTTGATCTCTGCGACATATGTCAAACTGACATTCCTAGGGTTGTCAGGATATAAAAAATTGTCGATGGAAATTATCGACGTTTCTTATTATTATCGATGCTAATTTAACATAATTGGGTTTAATTTGGTCTGGTAACACGGCCTGTGAACTAAACGTAGCGTGTCTTGTCCCGAAACCCAAGGATGGGACGTTGACGAATGGAATGTTACATGAGTAGGTGAGAAATTGGATTTTATTTATTTACTATTATTTTAGATCAAGTATGTACAAATGTAAATAATGTTATGATATTAAAATTACATAATAAAATTAAAAGATAAATTAATTTTAAATTAAGTTTTATTTAAAATATCGATAGTTTATAGTCTGTGATCACGATGATTCATCGCCCATCACTAATTAGGTCGGCATGCCCATAAAGTATGACATTGACAGGTACTGTCTTGTGTACTTGAATGAACTCTGTGGACTTACTTCTGTAGGTGGAAAGGTAATTTGTTATGCGGATGACACTGTTCTTCTTTTCTCGGCTGATACGTGGGAACGGGTCTATGAGGATGCTCAACGTGGTTTTGATACTGTGTGCCACTGGTTGAGGAGTAACAGGTTGACACTTAACGCTGATAAAACGCAGTACATAACATTTTCAATGCGTAACTTTAACTCACCTCCTACTTTACTCTCTTTAATTGCACACAACTGCTGCAACAGTGGAATCTGCCAATGTCCAACTTTGCTCAGGACCAAGTTCATAAAATATCTAGGAATAACAATAGATAACAATCTCTCATTTAAACTCCATATAGAATTAGTCACTGCTAGACTAAGAAAACTTATATATGTTTTCAAAAATCTGAGACATGTTGCAGACCCCAAACTAATGAAGCAGGTATATCTGGCACTTGGTCAATCAATTTTATCATACTGTATCTCTGTCTGGGGTGGTGCACCAAAAACCGTACTAAAGCCACTTGAAATAGCCCAAAGAGCAATTCTCAAAGTTAGCACTTTCCGTCCGTATTTATTCCCAACTTATCATCTGTACTAAGCCTGTGAGGTCCTCTCTGTCCGCCAATTGTTCATACTGCACACTGTCTTGACGCAGCATATGAGAGTGAACTTTGAAAAGCCAGCTATACCTTCCAGACGACGAAAACCTATACTCAGTACCGACAGATACATGTTTAAACACCCATTCGTTAATAGGTACTTCTGCTTCTTGGGTCCATACCTTTACAGCAGGATTGATAGAATCGTCGACATTCTTGCCTTAAATAGCAGAAGTTGTAAGCATAAAGTGTTTGAGTACATTCATAAGCTGACCTATGACGAAACTGAAAACCTATTAATTGTACCACACTAAGCATACTCACATACTCACCCTCCTACACACACTCACTCATCTACATTCGACACAA
Source organism: Agrochola lychnidis (assembly GCA_963680765.1). NCBI lineage: Eukaryota > Metazoa > Arthropoda > Insecta > Lepidoptera > Noctuidae > Agrochola > Agrochola lychnidis. The sequence goes on along the minus strand of OY796868.1, from coordinate 4,436,176 downwards.
AAGGAGGTCTACTCCACACTCCACTTTACTTAATTTTTACTTTTTATTTTTTATTTTTACTTTATTTGCTACTAGTTGTTCGAAAAATAATGAAATATATCTATAACTACAACAAATTTAAACTTGTTAGCTTTTAAATGTATATTTTGGGAATGAGCGCTGTTGTCTGAGATACAGATATTTATTTATCTAGTTCAGGCACAGATGTCTTGTCGAATTTTTGTTAGTATAAGATTCTTTAAGAAATGTTTTTTATATTTATTTTTGATGTACTTGAATTTGAAATAAATAAATTATTATTATTATTTATTTTTAGTTTTTAACTATTCTCGGGACCCTGGGGTCCCGGACCTTTGAAAGGCGTACGAGGGGCCGAAGCCAACTCGCAGAGGCCCGTTAGACATTTTTAATTATTATTACTGTCTGTACTATTATGAAATTCACGACTTCATAGGCGTGATTTTACTGACAGCTGTCGCAGAGATCAAGCTATCTTTTATGAAGTATACACATGAAAGCGATAAACGAAGAAGATCCGCACCAACATAAATAAAAGGTGGGCTGTATTGACCGTATCAAAGACACCAACTCAAATTTCTGTCTCCCTAGTACCATGTCTATAATAAAAATAATATCAAAATGAATCCCTTTTTCCCTTGGTCATGGCAGCACGCGTGAACGGCTGGACCGATTTCGCTAATTCTTTTTTTTGTGTTTGTTATTCTCAGGACAAGGTTTTAGGTAGGTTTGTAGGTAGCTGTAGGTAGGATTGTGTAGGTAGGTATGCCTTGCACACTTGTACAGTTAGATTTCGGGGAGACTCCTTTACAGTCTCAGATATGTGCCCTAACAAGCGCTGCACAGAGGGGGTTCCGGATTGGTCTTTTGAGAGGTAACGGTGCCCCTTCCATGTGCAGATGATGACCACCGGGATGGTTTTAGTGAGGTAAAAATCCCACACTCCCCGGTCTTATCCCCAAAGCCCGGGCGCCTTTTGAAGGTTTCTCCACGAAAAAAAAATAAAAAAGACAGCCTATTAATATCCCACTGCAAGGAAAAGTCCTCCTCTTCTCATACAGAGAAGGCACGAGCAGTACAGACACAATGCAGTGATACAGTATAGTGTAACAAAAACCCGTTATCAGAAATGTATCCTGCTGTTTTGCAATGCGAGAACCACTGGAAAAAATTATACCTACCACAGTCTTCGGTCACTTTTATTCTAAAAGGCAAATACCATTGGTAAAATCTGAACTTCTTCTTGCCGCAACTATTTACTTAGTTCGACAACTAGCGTCGACTAATCGAGACAACAACTAGAGGTAAGCGATGGCCATCTTTCATGCACTAACCAAGTAGCCGCCACGGCCTCTCGCGCTCTGGGCGACCCAGCAACCAACTTTTTACGATATATTAGTAAGCGAGTTTATATATTTGGGGAGTCTGTTTACAAGGGATGGGAAGATTGATGGGGATGTGGAAAAGAGAGTAAACGCGGGAAACAAAGTGAATGGTGCTATACATGCGATTGTGACCAACCAGTCGATGCCTAAAAAGGCTCGACTGGCTGTTCACAATGGTGTGCTGGTGCCCACGCTTATGTATGGTAGTGAATGTTGGGTGTGGCAAAAACAACATGAAAGTAGAATAAATGCTGTGGAAATGCGTTCCTTGCGAAGCATGTGTGGCCTGACTATGAATGATAGGCTGAGGAATGATGTGATAAGACAGCGGTGTGATTTAAAAGAAGATGTAGTGACAAAAATTGAAAAGGGTATGCTGAGATGGTTTGGGCATGTTGAGAGAATGAATGAAAGGCGACTAACAAAATGTATTTACAAGGCGGATGTAAAGGGAAAGGCCGGGCGGGGACGCCCTAGGAGGACATATACTGACCTTATTGGTGATGTTCTTCAGAAAGGCCAGGTGCGTAGTACTCGCAACCGGCGTGCGTGTATGACCAGATGTATGAACGTAAATGAGGCAAAAGGACTATGTAAGGATTGTAGCAGGTGGCGTTCTGTAGTTTCTGCCTACCCCCATGGGAAGAAGGCGTGAGTTTATGTATGTATGTATGTATTAGTAAAAAGTTGGTCGCTGTGATCATGGTCACGGTTGCCCAGTGCTGCTGCTGGCCTAAATGTCGTAGAACGAGCCCTTATTCAACGCACAATACGTCACCTCGTTCATTCTAATAATTTACGTAGGTGTGTCAGGACTATGACAATAAATAAACTCGACGGGGTGACAAATGGTAGTGTTTGTTTGGTTAATAAATTGCTTCGTTAATTATTCAATGGGCTCACGCCCTTAAAAAGAGCACTGATTGACCCACGATGGAACTGAACACTGATGTTTTATAATATAATTTAAAAATCTAAATAATCTACTAACCTTTAAGCCACTGACAGACGACACACTGCAGCATAAACCGCTGGGGCTAAATCATGCAAATTTGCAGACAATTTCCTTTTATAACAAAAGTGAGCATTATGGACACTAGTTGCATTTTTTTTTATTATATGACATTGATTTTACATCCTGTGATTAGCTTCTCACACACTGATTTTTTAATTATAAAATTTTAGGAATTTCGTCTACTTTTACAAATGTTTGTAAATATGTGAGCATCATGTATCTATCACATAATTATGTGTCGTTACTTCATTTTTAATTCTTTTTACTTATTGTGGTATAGTAGTTTTATTCTAGGTGCATCGTCTTCACATGTAATTATTTAATTAATGTAGGTACCTGTACAAACTATTGTAAAACATTTTAAAAGAGTAACTAACGGTGGAGTTTCTTGCCCATTCTTTTCCATACGAAAACTACCTTTTGGAAGGGGAGAGTGAATGTTTGTGGGGAAGTTCCTCATTTTCGCCGACTGGAAATCCAACCGGGCCACATATCATCAACATCATCCATAGCCCGACTGTGCCCAATGCTGGGCATAGGCCATTCTTTTCTTGTGTCAATCCCCACGACCTGAGCCAGCCTCATCCAGGCTTTGCCCACGATGGCAACTATGTCGTCCGCCCATCTCGCCGCCGGACGACCGACATCTCATCTCCCAGTCCTTGTCATCGGGCATACGGCTTGTAATAATATAATTGAGGTACTTACTACAACACTTTCTAATGCAGGAATGCGGCATAAACACTCTTTCTCACTCAATATTACAGCTTAATGCTTTTCTCACAAAAACAAGTTGGTCCCATAGCCTCAAACGCGGCTGTAAGAATCTATTACAAAGAACCAAATATCTATCGTCACCGGGAAATATACCCAAATAATAAGTACAAATTACACCATCTACCATTAGTAGGTACCTCTCCATCAGACATGACATGATATTATTTATTTATTTCAACACGATGTCCAAAAAATGGTCTACAGAAATAATAAAATTTCGTGAAACCTTGTTATGATAGCAAACAGATGTCAGTTACTGCTATGTTTACGACCAATATTTGTTTAGACTATCGTTGACGCCAACACCCGTCTAAGTATTTTTCTTACCAATACTTGCTGGCTTACAGCATTTGCGATGCGGACGAAAGGTCAGTTGTATTATTGTTCAAAAATCACGTCGAATTTGGACGATTTTCTTTAGCAACGTTTATGATTATGATTGTGTGCTTAGTGAGGTTTCTAGTCTTGAATAAGTCAATGCCAGTAACAGTTTATAATATGCCATTGTAAAGACAGAGCAACTTAAAAAAAATCGTTTAAGAGTCCTATTACACTTTTTACGCAAATTCATGATTTTTGGCATTGCAATTTTCAGCAACAGTAAGATATTTTAATTATTTGATTATGAATAACGATAGTCCCATTCTCTTTCTTGTAAGTTTCAGTTATATATTTTAATTTTTCTTTTCGTGTAATTTACTATAAATATTTTACGAACTCAGTTAACAAGAAAATCCGTCGGCGATGGAACTTTTTTTTTTTTAAAAAACGTTGCCCCACACTTTACGTTTGCGTTTACAAATATTTAAAACTCACATACACAAACAGCCAGACCCGGAACAACTACTTGTAGGTCATACAAATATTTGTTCCGTGCGGGAATCGAACCCATGACACGCAGCGCAGCAGTCAATTGCTTAACCACTGCGCCAACCATGCCGTCAAACGCTTCACAGTTTCATTCAATTTTAATAAAAGCTAAAATTACTAAAAGATAAGTTGAATGTTTTACTTGTTTATTGGAGTTCTAGAATTTAATTAAATTCCTTGAGTTTTCACGGAAAAAATCATAAAGGAAAGCAATAAATGTCTTGATTCAGAGTCCATTATATTCCAAATAAACAAAATTTTATCAAATAAACTAATATGATACAAAACTTCTAACTACAATGAATACGTTTCATTAGTTTTCATTTCTCAATATAATAAGACAAAATTACAATTCATAAAATTAAAGTAGGTACTATATATTTCGCGTCAATTCAGCAAATCACTTGAAAAGTATGTGTAACTCCAACTTACAAGAAAGAGAATGGCACTATCGTTATTATAATCAATTAATTAAAATATCTTACTGTTGTTACAAACGTCAAAATGTAGGACTAACATATCGCATCCCTAGATGAAGACTCCGGTAACTCAAAAAGTACGCATTTCAAGTTAGTGGCGGTTTCGAATTCCTGACTCGAATACCTACACATAGATATAACTCGCGTTACGATATCTTCAACTGCTGTTAAAAGATAGCGCTAAGCGCAGCTTTACTTAATTTGCTTACAGCTGCAAAACTAGAGTTATTAAAAAATCTCGATATTTTCCAGGGTTTTAACAGACCAAATACAAACAAGCTAATTCAACAGTTTTAGAAAACTTTACCTCTATGACTGTCTCAATAGATTTTTAATATCTTTCCTAAACATTCTAAAACAGTTTTTCGTTATTTCTGAAAAGTGAAGTTTTTTAAGTTACCGTAGTCTTCGTCTAGGGGTGCGATACATATTTCTACTGCAATAAAAAAATTTAGTTGATTAGCTACCTTTCATGGAACACAAATTAATTATTCCCCTTCTATTTAATGAAGATTTGGGTTTGCATTTTTATTTACAGTTGGAGGATAAACAGGAGTAATTTTATCAAATTCATCAATTGATACTTATTATGTAGTGGCTCATTTTCATTACGTTTTATGCATGAGCATATAAGGAGCATGTCTCGGGTCCGGACTGAAAGGTTTGTGGAGCGGTTCAAAAACATGAGAGTCCCATCTTTGAACCAAAGGTTTACACTTTTTGTAAGAATTTCAAACAATCGCTTAATCTTCTTTTTTGTGTGGTTAGTGACTAACCTGGTGTCAGAGTTTTTATGCCACCCTTAGGCCTCTGACTTGGCTTCACATGCCATCGAGAAATATTTATTTAACAATTTATGTACACACATATAAACAGACAAGAAGAAAGGAACAGAAAAATAAGTACAAAGGCAATGCTTATTTCTATAGAAATCTCTTCCAGCATACCTGCGACAGGAAAGTAGTTAAAGAGATGTAGACAACGTGCGTAAGAGGAGAAGAGAAAACAGAATACATAAAATAAAAACTTAACTATTCACTCATTTAAATATAAACAATACGAGAATATACTTAAATACATACTACAAAAATACATATCGCTAAAATAGTCTCTCAGTCATCCCGATTTCCTCACGATGTTTTGCATATTTACATACATATATAAATAAATTCACGCCTTCTTTCCATGGGGGTAGACAGAAACTACGGAACGCCACCTGCTATGGTTTTTACAAACTCCTTTTGTTTTGTTTATGTTAAAGGTATATTTAATTATCTTATAAGGTATTATAGCTCGTGGTTAAGGAGGAGCTCGTAGCTAAGGAGGAGCTCGTAGCAAAGGAGGAGCTCTTGGCTAAGGAGGAGCTCGTAGCTAAGTAATAACAGACGCACTATTCGATCCATCAGGTTAAGCTACGCTTGCCAGGGTTAGTCCGTGGATGAGTGATCATCTTTACATACCGAGACTCCTCCGTGCCTCGGAAAGCACGTTAAGCCGTTGGTCCCGGCTGTCATTCGTGGATCTTTGACAGTCGTTACGGGTCGTCAGAAGCCCAAAAAGTCTGACAACCAGTCTTACGAAGGGGTATCGTGTTACCTAGTAACTAGGTTGTGGAGGTCAGATAGGCAGTCGCTCCATGTAAAATACTGGTATTCAGTTGCATCCGGTTAGACTGGAAGCCGACCCCAACATAGTTGGAAAAAGGCTAGGCAGATGATGATAGAAAACTATCTTGCAATTATCGAAAAAAAGTACCTACGCTTGATTCAAAACCAATGACTACTTATCCAAGTAATGTAATAGCTCAAATAAATCACTTTAACGAGTTTACCAACAAAACAATACAAATTACTAGTTCCGGGTATGTTTTCCATTTCATTTGACCCCGTGACCTTGAACACCAACATATTATTTACCTGAGCATAATTAAGTACCTACTTGTTTTGACATCAAACAGATTTGGTTCATATTGACGGTGATAAAGAGATTATAAACAACTTATTGGGGACAAAGTTATTTAAACTATCATTTAGATTTTGGAGCGACACACGGCGGTTTTGTTTAGACAGCACTGAATTGAGAAGTAGAGCGTAGGAACAGATCATAAAAATATTATTATGAAGAAAACCTAGTTAGAATCATGGTGAGCTATTCAAAAACCGTAGAGTCCTTTTTCGGGAAATGTTAGATTTTTCTGCTAATTATATTATGAAGACGATGCGACTTCGGGTGCCGACAGATGTGAAAACTTGAACAAGATCGCCTTGGTGCAAGAAAAATATTTATATTATAGAACATTGGTCCGTAACCTTATCTAAATAAAGAGCACAATCGCGTTAGTAAACGCCATCGAGAAATATCTCTCAGGCATGCCGGTTTCCTCACGATGTTTTCCTTCACACCGTTTAAATAGCTTGATTTTTACCGATTCGATGCAGTAGGTAACGAAATCAAATCAATTTTCTTTTTATAATTTTTCAAACAATTGGCCTATATTATATTCTAAACGCGTCGCGTTTAACTTGGCTGAATTAAAAAAAAAACAGTGGCACTTGCGGAGTGCCGACAGAAGTGAAAACTTGAACAAGATCGCCTTGGTGGAAGAAAAATACTTGTATAGAACATAGGTCTGTCACCTTATCTAAATAAAGAGCACAATCGCATTTACAAAAAAAAAAAAAACTTCCGAAACATTTAAAGTAAAAATACTTGCATAGAACATTGATCCGTAACGTAATATAAATAAAGAGCACAATCGCGTTTACAAAACCTTTAAAGTAAAAATACTTGCATAGAACATTGATCCGTAACGTAATAGAAATAACTCATCATCTGTTACGACGCCTCATTGAGGTGAATAACAATTAAAATTCTATTCTGTCTCGTTAATGACAGTTGAAAGGTTAATAGAGCACAATCGCGTTTACAAAAATGAGGTGTCGTTACAGTGTCGCGAAATCAATGGTTTAGTCCCATCTCAAAAATGCCCAACGTGCCTAAAGAGATTTGACTTTAAAAATAAAATGGGTCAATAGAATGAGCTTGTTCCAAAATAATATTGTATTACAACTGCATGTGTGATGATGGGCAGATTCAGAGGCATTCTCGATACAGCTCGCATTATGAAAAGGTTCCTATCTCTGGAGCTCTAACCACCGGTAGCTTGGACCCTGTTCCCGACACCGGTGGACCTAATTTTTTTTTTATATTTTGGATGCTATTTTATTCTTTTTTATTTTAAGAAATATTTAAAAATGTAAATAAATAAGAAACAAAATGAATAAACAACATAGTAATGGTGATCTAATTAATAATCTAATAACTTCGTAGACGCCTACGCCGTAGCAAAGGGCCTGTTCGTAGCGGCTACGGCGATTTAACTTGCCTCTCATAAAACTATCCACATTCATACTCTTCACGAAAGTTTTGATTATGAATGTGGATGGCTACGAGAGTAGAGGAAGACCAAAGAAACGATGGATGGCCTGTATGAAAGACGATATTTAAAAAAAAAAACAGTGGCACTCCGGGAGTGCAGACAGAAGTGAAAACTTGAACAAGATCGCCTTGGTGGAAGAAATAATTATACTTGTATAGAACATTTTTATTTTTATTCAAAAGGAACAACAAACAGCTACAATATACAGTATAGAAAAAGAAATACACAAAACATTTGAACAATATTGTAGCCCACAACGCTGTTCACAGATTAACTGTGGAATATAAATACAATTAAATTAAACACTAGGGTTATAAATACATAATATTAATAAAAACTAAACTTACTTACTTAACTATCATGTTTACCTTTATCTTGAACTATATATTTACACCTAAATCAAGAGAGCTCCTTAAGTATAAGACCTTTGAACTTACTGGGAGGACATGCAAAAATGTCAATATGTTCAAAAGTCCTATTGTAGGCATCTGTCATTCTGTGCACAGGTGAGAGCAAACCGGTGTTAGAATGGCAAGTACGCACGGAAAATAGTCTGCCAGCGCACACCTTTCGCTTGTACACTGTTCTAGGGACAACATAGCATAACGTGTTGGTTAACTCAATACAGTCAAATTTATTACAAACAATGTTAACATTGGTCCGTAACCTTATATAAATAAGGAGCACAATCGCGTTTACAAAACCTTTAAAGTAAAATACTTATATAGAACATTGATCCGTAACGTAATATAAATAAAGAGCACAATCGCGTTTACAAAACCTTTAAAGTAAAAATACTTGCATAGAACACTGATCCGTAACTTAATATAAATAAAGAGCACAATCGCGTTTACAAAAATGAGGTGTCGTTACAGTGTCGCGAAATCAATGGTTTAGTCCCATCTCAAAAATGCCAAATTAATGGGATTGGGATAAGGGCATATAGGAGTATAGGGAAAAGATGATGAAAGAACAAAATACCATCCATACATGTTAGATTTTACATTTTAGTTTGACATATTTTTTGTTCCTGAACCGTTTCCTAAGTGAATACTTTAATGTTGTTTTGATTCCGTTTTCACTTAGGAAAAACTTTGTAACTTATAATGTAGGCACTTTGAAAATGTCGTTCTTTTATTAGTTAGTGTTGATCCTCAGAAGAGATTGTTTGGGTGAACTCATTTTTCTTTTTTTTTTTTCATATTTCACTTTGTAAAATAAGCGATGTTTTTGGTTTTAAATAAAATAAAAGGACGACATTTTGCATTCAGCTTGAAAGTTAGGAATCTTAAACGAAATCGATTGTGTGACGTGACCCATATTGTAATTTCAAGACAACAGTTTGAACTTCACAATTTTTTTTTTGTCTTTGGATAAATATTTTTCAGCGTAAGAATCTAAACCTGCGCTCACTGACCGCTCATTGGAAACAAAATTGTAATAAAAAATAGCGGCCAAGTGCGTGTCGAACCACGCATAATGATAGGTTCCGTAGTTGGGATGAATTTATCCCAAGAACAAACTTTACAATGTATTGAAAAACATGTCCCCCTATAAATTCCAACTGCAAATGTAAGTTTGTACGCACAATATTGATAGATTTACCATGTTATCTTAAGACCATAGACTTTTTATAGGTTTTCCTGTAATCTATAAGCATAGAATTATTCTCTGTTTTTCAGAGATAAAGGGGGAAAGGTAAATTTCCATCTATTTTCTTAAATATCTTTAAAAGTGTTTATTGCAAAATTATAAAAAATTGTATTTGAAATTCTCACAATAAGTCCTTTCATTTGATGTGTCACACGGTACAGTTCCCAAAACTTTAAAAAAAAAATCTTATTTGCCCACTAAAAGTGACCCTCATATTCAAAATTCATTTATTTACGTTACACGCCCGTGTTTGAGTCACAGAAATACATATGTGTACCAAATTTCATCTTAATCGGTTTATTAGATTCGGAGCAAATTGGCTGTGACAGACGGACAGACTGACACGAGTAATCCTATAAGGGTTCCGTTTTTTCCTTTTGAGGTAAGGAACCCTAAAAAGTACAATGCAGTTTTTTTTTTATAAGAAATATATCTAACTGTAGGTATCTCCCTGCTGGCTTACAATAGTTAATTATTGGCTGTTTTTTCAATGAACGGCCATGAACGCAATACTTTTGCCATTATTATTTCCCCTACTATGATTCACGGGACATGAAAACAGATAGTTTGGTTTCCATCAATAATAAATACTACAGTGCAAGTCGTGACTACACGTGGTAAGCTCGTTCGGTAGCACTTACATGGAAAAAATGGTAGAGTAGCTCGATCAATCAAACGTTTTGTGAAAAAATAATGTTTGTTTTTGGTGTTTGGTTTTTTAAATTGTCTTGTTTTTTATTTAATTTAGTGAAAGTGTCGTTTTGAGAAGACTTTTGGTAGTCATTTGGATGTTTTATTAAAATAATTATGTTTATGTGCAAAAACAGGAGGACGTCAATTTTGTTTATATCGCTTTTCAAAAGTAGTTGATATTAAATATCTACGTGAATAGTAGAATTATAAGTGTGTGTGTGTATCGGAATAAATATGATACGTTCTAACTGGACATCTTCGAATAATTACACTTTAGGTGTAACTCCGATTGGCAGGGTGATATTTGGTATGTATCATTTTACATTCCTTTTACAATATTTAACACAACTATCTATTTACACTTGGTACTAAATTAAATGACTAACTATACAAATATACAAAAACAAAAGAACACTTCGCCGTCGAAGTATTCGTCCTCATCGCTGTCATCCGGAAACGTGCCCAAAAGACTGGCAGCATTGCCACTTTGAATGGAAATACTAATTATTTGGCCAAAGAACAAGCTAGCCCTCTGGTCACGTGAAGTGTCGACCAGTCGGCGAGAAATTTCCTTAAAAAGGAGACGCGCACTCGGGCCCCATGATCCGAGCATTTCGACCTCAAACGGCTCAAAATTGTAGTTACCTACCCATAAGGTTACAGTATTTTAAATTAAATTGTTTACAGAATAATTATATTATCGGTTAGTTTCTAACCATTTCATTTCTTTCTGATAAAAAAATATCTCCATCCTGAAATTATTGCAGTTTTTATAACGTCAAGATAACCAGTACTAAAATGTGAGTGCAGTTATAAATATCATGAGATAAATATTCCAGATAAAACACCGTATATTTTATCAAACTAATACTAGCTTAGCCTGTGGTTCCACTCGTGTAAAACGATACTTAATCATTTAAGAACTGGGTAAATATTGGTCTTAGACAAAGAACATAACATTCAAGAATTATTAGATACTAGAGTTCAAAATCAAAACTCAAGAATCATTGTTTAAGAGGGTTTTGGATTATCTACACACACTTCTTCTTATACCTACTACAACCAGGTACCATTATGTGATAGGTTGATATTCAAAATCAAAATCAAAAGTCATTTATTCAAACTAGGTTGAGAATCAGCACTTTTCGAACGTCAAAATTATATGAGACAGTCCCCCAAAACGCCCACCCTTCACCACTTCCTACTGCTTTAGTTGGGAAGAAGTGACGCAACAAACTCCCCAGCACATCTCGCCGTCCTCGGAAAATAAAATGCAACTTTTCAGGAAAAATAAAAAACATGTTTTCGTCGATTGTTCCATAATAATGGACGTAGAGAGATGATTGTCAGCTTTGAAAAAAAGTTATTTTTTGTCACGAGAACATAATTTTATGACTGTCATACTAACGAGTGGGAATACATTTTGATAATATTAAATTAACACTTTATTTTCGTAATTTAAGGCCTGTGTTAAATCTTTGAATACTATTGTAATATTTTTAACTTCGTAATTGGCTGTATAAAATTACGAAAAAAATTGAGTTGCTAATACACCCACAGATCCCAAAAATGACATAACACTAAAACTAAGATAATGGCAGTTATCATTTTATTCTCCGGGGATGGCGATCTGTCTGTTCTGCAGCGGCGCTTGCGACTACCAGACTATAGTTACAGTACGGCTGTCGAGCGTTCTTGAAGACTGTCAGTTTCATACTAACGAATTTGTGTTTTGCTAATTTGATCCTTATTACTAATAGAAATTGTACAACTGACAGCTGTCAGGAATGCATTCTCTCAACGGCCGGACTGTAACTATAGCCTGGTAGTCGCAAGTGACGCTGTTGAACAGTACCCTAATTGCGCAATACACGATCAATCACAATTTGTTTCGGTTTGAAACAGATTGCTAATCCATTGCTTCATAAGTTGGAAAAAAAATCTGCTCAACCACGTAAATAACGCAATAAACGTTGTTGAACTGTCAAAGTCATAATTGTTTACGAAAATAAGTTACGCAATTAGGGTACCGGTCCTAAAAACAATCATTCTCAGTATTGAAACGCAACCGTATCTATTCTAAATCGCTACAATGTTTAATCGAGATTTAAAATTATTAAAATAAATTGTGCTTATCCCGATTTATTAGGCACGAGGATGATGATAATGTTGATTTATATAAGAAATCTCTATTTATATCAAGTTTTCAATCGAGATACGTGATTGAGTACAGTTATACCGATCTAGTATATGGGGCTAAATCCTAACTAATCTATACTAATATTATAAAGAGGAAAGATTTGTATTTTTGTATGTAACGAATAAACTTAAAAACTACTGGGCCGATTTGAAAAATTCTTTCAGCAAGAGATAGCTACATTATCAGCGAGTAATATAGGCTATATTTTATTCCCGTACTCCCACGGGAACAAGAACTACGTGGGTAAAAACGCGTGACGTCCGCTATCCTTAATATTATAAATGCGAAAGTAAGTTTGTTTGTTACGCCTTCACGCTAAAACGGCTGAACGGATTTGGATGAAATTTGGCACATATATAGATGATGCCCTGGAAAAGAACATAGGATACTTTTTTTTTTCCCACGGGATCGAGACTTATGCGGGTGAAACCGCGGGGCGCAGCTAGTATTAGATATTAATGCGAAAGTGTGTTTGTTTGTTACGCTTTCACGCTAAAACGGCTGAACGGATTTGGATGAAATTTGGGACATGAGTAGACCATGACCTGGAGAAGGACATAGGCTAGTTTTCATCTCGGATCGTAGACGAAGTCGCGGGCAACAGCCAGTAATACAATAATATTTTTCTGACTGGCTAGATAAATATTGTTATGGAAAGTTTATGATGTTGTCCGAATTTTATCAATAGCGTCATATTGTTTGTCGGCTTTTCTGACACATATTGTTATGCTATGTTATTAGATTTATTGATAAATGGCCTCCCACGAGCAGTGTTTTTTATGAATACTGATGAGTTATAATCTCGGGGAAAAACTTTGAGATTAGTGGGATATTTTAGTAATCACGTGGTCGTACATTTTAGTTATCAACGAAGTCCGAGACGACCGTCTCCTTTTTCGTAGGTATTTCTGAGGAGATGGACAGCTGTCGCCTCACAATATGTGGGCATGTGGTAGAAGACCCAAACCTGTTGAAAAAGGACTTGACGAATTATTCAAATTAATTTTTAGTAAAACCGTTTTCCTGTAACAACTTTGACACATTAACTGAATACAATCTATTAAACAAGAACTCTCGGAATAAATGTAGTGCAATGCGCGTGTGCTCAATGGAAATTAAGCTGTATCTTTATGAAATAGGATTAATTTTACATTAACACCAGCTGGAGTGTTTTCAAGAGATAATTAAAAAGTTGTAGTATCGACAGTTGAAAAGATAGATAGGGCAGTTTAATGAGCTGCCAGCACTCGAACAGGATAGTTTCAACTTGTTTGTTTTGAAACGAGGAAGAAAAACGTGGTCCTTTTTGCCAACAACTTCTTAAACTAATTAGGAAACGTGATAGATTCTAACTTGAATTTAAAGTTTTCATAATTCTAAAAATAAAAAATAATACTGATTATTTACTGCTCAAGTTTTATAGATCTAAATAGATTTACAATAAGTGTTAATTTTAGACATGAATTTTGCAAACATATCTCATGGTATTCCTCGTAAAAAAGGTAGTATAGCAATGGCATTGTATTACTACTAAAAATATATATTGGTCTTCCAATTTGTGGGCACTGCATATGCATTGCATGGAATAGAATACTTTGTTCCTTACCCGTGGATGTTATCAATGCAAGAGGATGTCTAGGGCCAGTAGCGTCCTTTGTTCTGCTAATAATATCAAATTACGATCATAAATCAATCTTTTAATTGTCGTGTGGCAATTTTTCCCTTAGATCGTTCAGTAATAATGACTGATATGAAAATATAACTTTACATATAAACCCTTCTTTACGTATGTTGACTATTTAAATATACTTATATTTTGTATGTCTTGTTCAAGGCGTGGAGTCAGCGAAGGTGGAGGAAGTTACGGCCTCGCCAGTCCCGACCGAGTCGGGGGCACGACCCAACCGCCCAACACACTGCGTGGTCGGCGGAGCTCATGCCTTTATACTTAGGGTAAGTTCTCCTACAGTCTATGACACCCTGGTAATGTCTGTACGACTGCGATCCGAGTTGGGGGCTAAACCGCCGCAGGCATTGCGTGATCGGCGGAGCACACACGCCTTACATACTTTGGATAAAATTACCTGGATTTTATGTAACCCTAGTAACGACTGCACTAGTCCACTCTTGGCATTGATGTGACGACTCTTGGGGCAAGACCCGACCGCTTTACATACTGCGTGTTCGGCAAAGCTCATATCATGGGTACTGCGAATGATGTCCTGCAGACCCTGCAATTGATGTAGCCTTAGTACTTGAATCATGGTGTTGATTTTTTATTAAGGAAAAGTTTTGGCTGGTCAGTCGTAAACGAGCCACCAAGCCTAACCAAGCCTTCAAATTCAAATTCATTTATTAATTTTGTGAACATAGGGTCAAAGATTATACAGCTGTTACAAATAAATATCGGTCCATACTATATTCCGCCAGAAGGCATACAAAATTGTTTAGGTAAATAGATAGGTAATCAAATGTAACATTAACAAAATGAAAATAAAATAAAAAGTCAAGGTACATGTCACAATTTCATGCCAATAATAATAAAATGTCAATAAATTAAGATGGCACATAAACAGATAGGTATTTAGTCACATTCTCTTCTAAAATAATAAATTAAATAAAATTATACCAATTAAATAAAAAGAATAAAAATGTAAATACGAAAAAAAAAAAAAAAAAAAAAAAAAAAGGCGAAAGCCACCGGTGGTTATGGCCGGTGGGTCGTGTGCGGTTACCCGATAGATGTATTATTATTTAGAACTGGTTACCCAAGTCATCGTTTTGATCTAGATTCATCTTTATTTGAACCGTAAAGTTATGAAAATTCAATCTTTTGCATCTACTTCTAGATCTCAAGTTTCTTCGGGCTAGCCCCCCTGCGCTTCGAGTCCCGCAGCAATGGCTTCACGGTCAGCATATCCGGTGCCATGTGTGTGTATAGCTACATTCTAGTCACAGTACTGGGTGAGTCATGTTTGTGTTCGTTTAACATTTGTAGCAGTAAAGGTATTTTCTTGATTTTAGTATTACATCGACTCAAACACAAACATTTTCAAGTTGTGTTCTTACGAGCGCCCGAGCAATTTCAAGGAAGAATTGCGCTAAAAAGCATTTTCATGACCAATGTTTTAAATCAATAATTTAAAAAAGGCATATGCCTTTTTTAAATTATGTAGCAGTGGGATGTGTTTTTGGATAATATTAAGTACTAGCTGCGCCCCGCGGTTTCACCCGCGTAAGTCTCGATCCTGTGGGAATATCGGGATTAAAAATATCCTATGTGTTAATCCAGGTTATAAACTATCTGTGTGGATTTCATCCAAATTGGTCCAGCCGTTTGAGCGTGAAGAAGAGACAAACATACACACACACTCACAAACTTTCGCCTTTATAATATTAGTGTAATTCTCAAGGGCAAACCCGACTAATAATATTTTTTTTAAACCTGCTGTTATCGTGGTTGTTTTATGTTATTGGAAAATCTATACTTATTTAATTATAATAAAATGAGTTCTTCCAGTGACGAAAATGAGATACTGACTGCGGAATCATTTCGTTCTAAAGCAGCAATTCAATCAATCTGCCTAGCCTTTTCTCAACTATGTTGGGTTCGGCTTCCAGTCAAACCAGATGCAGTTGAATACCTCTATTTTATATGGAGCAAATGCCTGTCTGACTTCCACAACTCAGTAACTGAGTATTAGGATACCTCTTGGTAAGACTGGTTGTCAGACTTTCGTGTTTCTGACGACCCGTACTGACTGTCAAAGATCCACGAATGACAGTTGGGACCAACGACTTAATGTGTTTTCCGAGGCACGAAGGAGTCTCAGTATGTAAAGATGGTCACCCATCCACGGACCAATCCCGGTAAGCGTAGCTTAACCTGATGGATCGACCCGTGCGGCTGTTATTACTTAGCCACGAGCTCCTCTAAAGCAACAATTGTTTTAGATAATTTTGCTGTCGCCAAAAATGTGATTATAAAATACTACTTATACTACTATTTATTTTCTCGCAGTCAATGGTAAAAAGTAGAGTACACAACTCGTGAAAAAAAAATTTTACTCGGTCCTTGTATCCCTCACTCCGCTCGGGATTCTAATCTAGAATCCCTCGCTACGCTCGTGATTCTACTCTAGAATCCTTCGCTGCTCTCGGGATCCAACTTAGTCCCTCGAATTAAATTCCCTTTTTTTTTCACTTGTTGTATAATCTACTATTTTAAACTTAGAACATGAGTTATGGTTGGCGGTTAATGTCATGATTCACAAAGATTTCAAAAAGAGCTGTTTGTGAGAGAGTCTGTTTGTCATCTGCTTTTCATTTTTTTTTACCACCATCAAAAATAACTGCTTCCAGCAATGACCAGTATAAAGTATAAAAATCACACCGATTACTAATTGCCTTTACTTGTCACTTTCCAGTAATATGCACAGTGTTCGGGCTGGTGGCAGAGATCAACGTGGGCGTGGAGCTGTCAGTACGCATGTCGTCGCGCATGTCGCAGGTCGTGTCCACGTGCGACGTGCTGGTCGTAGTGGCCACTGCCGGCGCCGGAGTGTACGGCGCGCCAAGGAGGATGAGGAACATGTTGAAGTTCATGGAGAATATCGCTTCGGTAAGGACAGGAATGAAGTTCAATTGAAAAATAAAATTAAAGGCCTATTCAGATATAAGCGCTCGGTCCAAAATGACTAACCAGAAGGTAAACTAGTATCGCTACCGAATGCGATAGCGATATGTATTTATATAAAAGGAGAAACTGACTCACTGACTGACATATAAACGCAGAGCTGAAACTACTAGGAACGTGAAATTTTGCACACAGCTTAATTTTATGATGTAGCACTAAGAAGGGGTTTTAGAAAATTCCACCTTTAAGGCGAAAGCGTCAGGGTAGCCCGTGAAATTCAAATTTTCTTACATTTTTTGCAGTTTGCCGGTCAGTATTATGTTGTATGTTGATCTAAATATGAATCGCGGCCGTAACAAATATGGCTTCATTTATGTATGATTCCATTTGTATGAAAAATCAACTTGAAACTTGGCACAAAAAGTACTAGGCTTGCATGAATTCAATATAGTATTTCAATCATTAGATGTTGTGCACAGTTATTACTGAGCAGTATCCTAACAAAAAGTACTAGGCTTGCATGAAGTCACGGTAGTATTCAATCATTATGTTATGCTACTAATAATAGAATTTGGATGAGGCAGAAAGAAGTTTGTAACCTGGATTATAGGATAATATTTATCCCCATAGTGCGTTTCTATAAGATAATTTCCGACTTCCATGCGAGCGAAGCTGCGGGAAAAAGCTAGTCGCTTATATTTGAATAGGCCATAACCGTTCTCAATAACCTTGATAGATTTTTGGTGTGACGTACAAGACGAATTAGAGACTCAAAGTCCAGTCAAAGTATTTATTTCCACGAAATGTCTCTTTAATTCTTCAATTGTCAACAAGTTTGTCTGTTTGTCTTAAAACTTAACTGTTAGTTGTGTGTAGTTTGAAAAAAGTCAACGGGACAAAGGACAATGTCCAAAAGTAATAATATTGCAAGTACCTTTTTATAACAACAAACTGTTATCACCAATCTATGGCCTTTTCGCCAGACATAACAAAGCTGTCGAGTACAAAATCTATTTTCGAAATTATGGTAACTTATGCCTAAGTAATTGAAGATAAGGTGATATGTTTCTGGTAAATCTCATATATAAAATTCTCGTGTCACAATGTTAGTAACCTTACTCCTCCGAAACGGCTTTACTGATTTTTACCAAATTTTATATGCATATTCAATAGGTTTGAGAATCGGCTACTATCTATTTTTCATACCCCTAAGTGATAAGGGTTATCTACCCCAAACAAATAATTGGCAAAACAACGTTTGCCGGGGTCAGCTAGTAGATTATAAAAATTTTGACTATGAACGAGGCTCACGTGCTTGATCAGTGTTAAATGAGTCGTTCACGCTGTTTCCAGGTGGACACCAGCATAGGAGGTCAGTACTCACTGTTGACGGAGCGTAAGCTGTGCGGTATCATCCTGGGGATCCTCATCTTCTTCTCCGTGCTCATCGCCGATGACTTCACCTTCTACGCGCTGCAGGCGAAAAAGTTGGACAGAGAATGTAAGGAAACAAGATTGACTATGTATTAGGATTTTTTCATCGTCCCGAAGACAACTAGAGGGCCATATTTTAGGAAAATATTAAACTAATTCTCCAAAAACTTATTGAACTGCTAATGATGGGTGCTTTTTTAAATGAATGAACCTCTAAAAACTCTTTGCGCTTCTAATAATGCACATTTTTTAAAATTAACTGAGCCTCTTTTTATCTTTCTGGCCTTTTCTCATAGCTGGTCACAGTAAATAATCTAGGGCACCTCGACCTAATGGGTTTAGTTAGAATTGTCATCAACTACTCGCGAGCCGAGCGAGTGAAACGAGCTGTGCCACGGCAGCGGCCACCGAGCGCTACATCCAAGTTGGTAGCAGCTGGCTATTTAGTATTTTTAGGACCCCAAAATATGAATGATTTGATTCACAAAAAGAAGCGTAATCATTATATTAGAGTCTTCAATAATAATTTTAGGAAAGCAAGGTGGGTATTATTTGAGTTTAGATTATTATATACGTGCTCATATTTTATATCGTTTTAATAAAATGCTATTTTAAGCATTTAAATGAATTCTCATTGGTTTGCTAACCAGCTAGCAGATTTTTTCTGGAAATGCTGCTAGAATGTTTAAATTGCCAAAATAGTTGTTATTATACTCCTGCTTCCATCTGCTTCGAATATATATCCCTGAAGTGATCAGGCGCTAAGCCGTCAAATTAGTTAGTTTTAGCTTTTTAACAATTTTTTTCTTTGTAATATTCTATACGTGCCATGTTCCAGGGGACGTGGTGACGAACTACCTCGGGTTCTACATGCTGTGGTTCGTGGTGCTGATCCTGGAGCTGCAGTTCGCGTTCACGGCGCTGTCGGTACGTGCGCGCTTCTCAGCTGTCAATGACGCGCTCGCGCTGACCGCTCGACAAGTCTCCATCCCTGGTACATACACATTGAGTATCATTTATATCTTGAAATGCTTGTAGGCCTCTAAATCATTTTGCAGATTCTTCTCATAATCCTAATCCCCCATATTTCCATATCCCGTATCTCCATATTTTCCCCCAATTTGTTATTTTACGTGTTTTTTATCTTTCTTTGCGTCATGTTTACCGCAAATAAACGAATTTTCTTTCTTTCTTTTCTTTCTAATCCTAACTAATAATAAAAATGCGAAAGTGAGTTTGTTTGTTACGCTTTCACGCTAAAACGGCTAAACGTATTTGGATGAAATTTGGCACATGGGTAGACCATGACCTGGGTTAGGACATGCTACTTTTCATCTTGGATAGCCGACGAAGTCGCGGGCTAGTAGTAATTCATGATTTTATTCTTATTCTGGAATGTAATTCAGTGATCCAATATTTAGATCAGTCTCCTCAGCCAGTAAGTACTTTAACATTCAAAAGAAATAGTTCGTACCTAATCGAAGACCGATTGTTAAGATGGTGATTGGGGTAAAAGTAAAAAGGGCATTCCAAAACATTTGTAGACTTATAATTTTTTCAGTTGAGAAACCCAAGAGCGCGTCACCTCTAAACATCTATGCTATCCGGGTGGCGCCGGCTGACAACCAGCGGTCTGCAAACGTGAGTCTGCTGGTGGACTCCATGACTGGCAGGGAACATGTCGTCATCATCAAGAGAACTGGTAAGATTACTCCCATATCTATGTTATCCTGGCAGCACTGGCTTATTCCCAGAAACCAGCTAACGCGAGCCTTCACGCCACCAAAGACCAAAGTACAGTACGTTCATCATAACTTGACCCGTGACGCGATTGGTAGCACTAAATTTTGTAGTCTCAGTTTCAATACTAATAGAGTTCAAAATACTACTTCCAATTATGTGACTGTAAAATTCCTACTAAACGCGTCACAGGTCAGGTTATAATGATCGCTCTGTAGTCTACAGACGCGGTGCTACAGTCGTGCGACAAAATGTGGTCAACCTCTGGCGCGGACTTTACTGATGGAGGCACCTCCACCAATAAAGTCCGCGCCTCTTCTAAAAATATGCTACCCTGGTAACTCCGCCGGTTGTCTCCACGAAGTGATAGCAGGACCTTGGTTGATTTTCCATCAAAATTACACCAAACTTGGCAGTTTTTAGAAGCCAGTAACAGTGTCTCTTATTTCAGCGAACGGCGAGCCCCGTCTGATAGTGTCTCCGTGCGACGCAGTGCGACGGCTCGCAGCTCTGCACGGCACACTCTGCGACGTCGTCAACAGCATTGACGATAGCTACGGGTTGCCCCTCATCGTCATACTGATATCAACGCTGCTACATCTTATAGTGACGCCGTACTTCTTGATTATGGAGATTAGTGAGTGGATTTGTTTAATAGTTACCTAGCTTTTGTCCCTGGCTTGGCCCGCGTGGAAATTATCCCACGGGAACGTACCTACTACCGGGATAAAAAAAGTGGTGGCACTCCGGGACTGCCGACAGAAGTGAAAACTTGAACAAGATCGCCTTGGTGGAAGAAAAATACTTGTATAGAACATTGATCCGTAACGTAATATAAATAAAGAGCACAATCGCGTTTACAAAACCTGTAAAGTAAAAATACTGCATAGAACATTGATCCGTAACCTAAAATAAACAAAGAGCACAATCGCGTTTAAAAAATGAGGTGTCGTCATGGTGTCGCGAAATCAATGGTTTAGTCCCATCTCAAAAATACCCAACGTGCCTAAAGAAGTTTTTACTTTAAAAATCCAGATAAACAGTTAAACTTTCGCATATTTAAAATTATTAGTATGGATTCAGAGGATGGTGTGGTTTTGGGGAAGTCATAATAAAATGTCTTTTCTTTCAATATTGCAGTTGTGTCCACGAACCGCGTGCACTTCCTAGTACTTCAGTTCCTGTGGTGTGTGACGCACATGCTGCGCATGATCGTGGTCGTGGAGCCTGGTCATTATACTATAGCTGAGGTTAGTTTCTTACTAATTAGTTACGTATTATTTACAAAACTCGTTAAAGTCCATTTTTTAAAGTTCGATAGTTGGACTGTTCTGTGTAAAGGACATTGGTTGGTTTTACGTCGATTCATGGTCCAGAACAGAGTATAATTTTGCGCGAGAGAGATTTAGCAAAGAAAGTTTATAGTTACCAAACTGTTGGGATGGTTTGTAACAATAGCAGTATTTTTACAAACAAAAATACTTTTTTACAAAAAATACAAACGACTTCCAAACTACAAATGAAAAATAATTTTAATTTGGGAAGTCGGTGTCTTTGGATCAGTATTAAAAGTTTTATTTCTCACTTTTTAGTGGGTTGGTTTGTAATTTATCTAAGTTACAATAGCCTAATGTCAACTACTCATCAAAAATATCCATATCGCTATAGATGTGCCTATAATATTTGAAGAGTTCCCTCGATTTCCCCAAGATCCCATCATCAGATCATAACCAAATGATAATAGGACCAGCTTGAAAGTATACCCTATCAAACAGAAAAATAATTTTTCAAATCGGTCCAGCCGTCTTCGAGTAATAGGGGAACATACATAAAAAAAACCGACGAACTGAGAACCTCCTCTTTTTTTGAAGTCGGTTAAAAATCTTTTAAAACAAAACAATATTTTTTGATAACGAATTTAATAGGTTTCTATAAAGTTATCAATGTCATTGTACCAGGGTAAAAGAACCGAGGGGCTAGTATGCCGCTTGATGACGTCAGCGCCGTCCACCGGCGTGCTGCCCTCGCGGCTGGAGATCTTTTCGCGACAGCTGATGCTGCAGTCAGTCAGCTATGCACCCATGGGCATGTGCACACTGCATAGGCCGCTGATTGCATCTGTAAGTTTGCAGCTATTGGTAGTTCTTCAAGTTGTACGTAGGCTTTAAATTATTTGAAGAACGTGAGCCATTAAAAAAACTTAAAAATGATATCGGCTATCTATCTATATTTCGGCCTCCATATGCGCAAGGCACTGAGGCATTGAAATTTCAAAATCAGTCTAAAATCTGCTTAAAAGACATTGTAGCTGTTACATCGGCCAACTTCTGAAGATAGAATCTGATAGTTCAAAAAACGACAATGTTTTTTTGGGATGGTCCAGACATGGTGGATTTTGTTTGTTGGAATCATAGAGCACGAGATAGCTGCGCCAGCAGCGACTAGAAACGCCAGTACTAATAATATTCGTGCCCTTAAAATTAGCGCTGAGCGCAAATTCGTCTATGACAGCCACTGTCAGAATAGGCCTGTGTCCAAAAATTTTTTTTGTTCTTCTTGTAGATTATTAAAAAATATTGAACACGTATTTTTTCTTTTTTGAACTAATCAAAAGATTACGGCGATACATTGAATTAAAATGTGGCATGACGTCTCGCCTTGTTAGAATTAATACTGAGTTGTGACGTATCAAGCCCTCACTCCCCAACTTTAATGCGTGTTTTCTAAGTTATTTTTGATTAATATGATAAAGCAAAAAATACGTGTCGAATATTTTTTATTATCTGAAAGACTGACTAAATAGAATTTCTTTTTTTTTTACATAAGCAACTACCGTATTGTCACAGGCATTGTCAGTTTCTGTGAGGTAACGTCCACTGACACGTTTGGTTTTAGAAAGTGTTGACAATACCGTATCTAGCAGCTGAATATGGTTGTAATCCACTCGGTTTTCAATTTTATTGCAATAATGCACATTTTATTATTTTTACAGGTGATAGGAGCGGTGACGACGTACCTGGTGATCCTCATACAATTCCAAAGATACGATAACTGATACTGATGACGTTAATATAATAATAATGATGGCTCTAGTCACAAATGGGTTCCTAGTATATTTTTACAAGAATTATTTTTATAAAACGAAATATAAGGAAAAGAGACGGGTTTGTAAATAAGTTAGTAGAAAATATTGTGTATGTTTAAGTACAAATAATAATTCTTATAAAATAATTGTGTTTTATTTAACTTTTGTATTTTCTAAACTGCCTCGTTGGTTTAGCGCCCGCAAGCGCCACTGCTGAGCATGTGTTCCAGGTTTCGATTCCCAGGTCAGGATTTTTTCCACCAGGAATTTCTCAGTAGCAGCCGGGAGTCTGGATTTGTGCCCGGTTGATGGCAATAAGGCTTGCCCCCTATTACATGGAACTTAAACATAACTTGTGAATGTAGGTGAATAGGGTACACCTTTGCCCCTAATCCTTCGGGGATTGCAGTCGTAATGTTATGTATTTTCTAAAAGAAAACAAACAAAGGTATTTTCATCAGAAAATAAAAAATCATACCCTTATTTCGACCATTCGATATTTAATAAATGTTAATTATTTATTAAAAAAAAAAATTGTCTATTCTTATTTTGGATCTATTTCTTTGGATCTATTGTTATCTGAATTATATGAATTTTATTTTATTTTATTTTTATTCTGTGCATAAAGCAAAATAGCAATTTTCCTCAGAACCTGCATAAAAGTAACGCGTTGAATTTGCTTCAAAACAGCGTTTTAGTAAAATAACCAAAGTAACCACAACACTTTGTGGTCGTTTTGAAGATATGAAAACATGTTGCACATTACAGCGACGTGGCGAATATTAAAGTTTTGGGTAACAGCTATAAAATGCATTGCACACGTGAGTTGCTCGCTTTAAGGAATTATATCTTAGTAATAATAATAATAATAGTCCTCCAAACCTTCGGCACGGGATAAATATACAGTGTGATTCTGCATAATGTGCACATATCGAAATGAATCTATGCTTAATTTTATCGACGGAAAAAATATAAAAATTGATGAAAAAATACTGATTTTTGTTTAAAAATATGTTTATTTATTTATTTTCAATTGAGCTGTAGTGCACAAGTATGTGCGCAGACACAGGAGCACTCTCTCTTCCCTCACTCTCATAGTCCGATGGGACGGCAATCCGATATGACCGGAGAGAGATCAGACGCAGGACCAACGGCTTAACGTGCTTTCCGAGGCACGGGGGTATCACACCGCCAACTTCCAAACTCCGGGCTCTTACTAAGAAAATCCTAATGGAAAACCCAATAACACTGCCCGACCTGGGAATTGAACCCGGGACCCCATGCTCAGCAGTCGCGCTATCTTAGTACCTAGGTGTTGAAATAGTGATTAAATAAATGAAAACTTTTGGCGTATTGTCACTTCAGGAGGTTTAGGGTCGGATCGTCAGGTCACGTGAAAGTCCAAAAGGGATTCCGTGGCTCTTGGCAACATGCAGGCAACTGAAAAAACACGGGTGAGTTTTTCTTTTAGGCTGCTTAGGGTACAATTCTCTCTCTTAATCATTAATATGTGTAAGATCCTTCACGGAAAAACAGATGTTCCTGAACTGCATTATGAACTGTCCCGTCCTTATGCTCCGATAAACCGTGGAAGGAGGCATAGATTGTTCGCCGTGCCTCGGAGTCGAACCGTCGCTCGAGTCCAGTCTCCCGTCCCTCGCACACTCTCTGCGCTCAACACCCTCTTGGACGCTAAGCCTGACTGTGATGTGTTCGCGGATGAATGGAAGATCTTGTCAGTATGTCTGGAGTATTGTGAGATGAGCGTATGACTGTCGAGTAGTTGTATACTTTTGTTTATTGTACCATAATAATCTTTTATCTTAAACTAAAGTATGTAGTTGGCCTTGGCCGTTTTATGTTAAATAAATATATTAAAGATTATTATTATATAAAAACCGGCATACTGCGTGTCGGACCACGCACAATGAAGGGTTCCGTACTTGGGATGAATTTACCCCAAAAACAAACTTAACTTTGTAGTTGAAAAATATGTTCTCCCATACGGAATGTATGGGAAAACGTGTTTTTGCAACTGCAAAGTTAAGTTGGTCGATTATTACTTGTTAATTTGTAGAGCCTACTTAGCTGTGATAGTTTTCCTTTTAATTTCGTTATATAAACTACTGCTGTGATTTTTTTCACATATCCAAAACCAACCATTTAGCTGGCAGGGGGGGGGACACTTGACTTTAACAAAAATTAGCACTTTAAAGCTTAATATTTCGGATCCTTAAATCCAAAAATGGTTTTCGCAAACTTACAATGTTTTTAAAGGACCTTTCTAATGATTCTTTTTTTTTTCCCCACACCATGGGTAAAAAAAAAGCCACCACTTTACGTGTAGGAGAGGTACTACATAATTTTGTTTTACCACTTTATTGGCGTAATTAATATGTATACCTATGCCAAATTACAGCTTTCTAGTACTAAGGGTCTCGGAGCTAGACCGCGGACAGACAGATAGACAGACAGACGGATTGACAGACAGACAGACGGACATGACGAAACTATAAGGGTTCCTTGTTTACAACGGCACCCTACAAAATTATAAATAAATTTAATCAGTAAGAGTCTGACGCGCCCTCCCGCTCGCCCCAGAGTGGGAGAAATTATTTGATAATTTCCCACAAAAAAAGAAAAATACGAAGTGTAGGGTGTACTACAGGTACAGGTATATCCATAGTACATACAACCGACTACACCCACCCACATTTCGCTAGATGCCTGTAATACTAGGTAGGACCTGCCTGCCCTTCGGAGATTACATGCTTGATATTACATTATGTTTATTTTTGTGATTGATCTATATTATTACCGTTTAGCTATTTCTATTCTAAATCAACACTACTCGAATTAATCCAACTTAGTTACCTTTAAGCTTCTAAAATACGAAGCTAACTATCCACCAAACAATTTCTCGATTTGTAACGTTAATTCAAGCTCTTCTCCGTTCACCTAGCCACAACGTTTGTTCGTGAACGAATGAACGAGCGACATAGCTTTCCATTTAACGTTGAACATACATTAAAACTTACTTCTGTGCTGCATCTCAACTTTACTGTAAGGTATATGCTACATAGAACGCGGTAACGGAGCGGGAAAAACGCCGCTCCTCGGTGGTACGGTGGGCTGCATCAATTGGGTACCCCAGTTGTGGGGTACCCAATTGATGCAGCCCACTGTACATTCCTTAATCAAGATGCATGTCTGGGTAATTCAGGATTTAGTAGGAAACTGTACTGGCGTACTGCGGACAATCATATCCCATGCTTAATGCAACGAGCCATTGGATAGCCCACTCTTGCCGAGCAACTTGTTTGTGAAGGTCAGACAGGCAATCGCTCCACGTAAAATACCGGGAGATAACGGGAGAGAATACCGGGGGAAGCCGACCCCAGCATAGTTGGGAAAGGGTAAGCAGATGATGACAATTAAAATGGATCATAATTTAATCATGTTCAGTAAACGTGATACGGGTATTTGTATACACTTAGCATTGCAGAAACTAGATTAACGGGGATTTATCCGAATTTGCATGTTCTAGAAACCTGGACAAAATGTGTCGTTATCTGATAATGTGAAAACATCTATTAGGTAAACAGAACATTTAAGTAATAGTTTTAATTCACTAGACCGTAGGTACCATAAAATGTAAACCTAAGAAAAAACATCGAACTTAAGATAAAATAATTCAGTTGATCAACTGCAAATATTTTATACTCTGGCATGGATTTTCCGCGATATGGTCGGAGGCGCAGCGTCTTTTCATTCTATACAAGGCTAAAACGCAGCTATAGGAAACTACTCGCGTATAGATTGGAAATCACTTTTTTACTAAGGTCTTCCAATCTATACAAGAGTAGTACTCAAATACTCGCGTATACTTCATAGTGACCAAATTAACTACCTCATTCCATAGTATACAGTGCCAGTACGCATACGGACTAATCGAGTTTAGATTGCGAGAAATTGTGAGGTAACCAACTTGTTTGCGAGGTAATGCACCTTGCGCTAATATTAAATAGCCTGCCTGGCTGCGAGCAACTTAGAAGTAGCGCTCGCCGGCCGCTGCCGCGGCACCGCTCACTTCGCTCGCTCGGCTAGCGCGCGGTTGGTCACAGTTCTATCCTAACCTAAGCCATTTCACCGAGTTCACACTTTTGTTCTTTTTTTTTATAGACTATATCTTTAAAACTCTAATCAGGCGTAAGTGATGTAGTATAGTTTGGAACCAGGACGCCCTCGTCCACGTTACAAACTATACACCAGCAATACGCAAAATTCGTGTATACATTGTAATCACAGATAAAAAAATAGCATTACAATGTATACGCGAGCAGTTTCCTATGGGTGCGTTCTGGCCTTGTATAGATTGGAAATACGTCACTCTGCATTTGGAGGAGACTGAGCTAGCGGTTCAAAGTCCCACAGGCCCGGAAAACCTTGCCTTAATGAAGGCGCCCGCTGCCCGCGTATTATGTGACATAGCCTTAACATTTTGCATAGTTTTAGCAGTGGCTGCTAAATAGTACCGTTATGCTTTTATTCTCACATGAGCTAAGTCGAGTTTAGTGGCAGGATATAATTTGAGAGTGAGGTTTATTATGTTGTAGGTACTTTATTTTTGGATGCATTTGGAGTTACGAGTAGTTTCGGATTTGCATTATTTTTGAGAGGTAAAATGGAAGCTTTGATAAATGATTAAACTGTAAGTATATTTGTACTAACACTAACACGTTAATTTTATTTTTTTAAACTAGATGAGGTCGGCGTTTCCTATCTGACTACTCTGAAAAGGCCGAAACAAACTCAGAGGTCACAGTCTCTTTTAAAGTCCAGTCATAATCTTGGTCAGATCATGTGGAGATCATGTAGATTGGTGTCTGAAATGGTCTTTTGAGGAAAGAACCTCACAGATTGAGTGGACCTGTCCAGTCAGTGCACGTATTTGTTAATAATCGTGCAGCTCAACTCAGAACTTAAGAAACTCAACGATTCAACGATCAATAATAATACTAGCTTCAACTTTCTGACTAACTGACCAACTTTTTGACAGTTCAAAAGTGCCTGTAAATGGTTTAATTGAAATAAATGCTTTGAGTTTGAGTGAGTTTGAATACAAAAGAAAGGACGTTTGGATAGGCCGCATAAATTACTCAAACTGCTAGACCATGATTTAAAAAAAACTGAGAAAATAAAAAAAACCTTTTTACAAAAAAAAAATACAACCGACTTCCAAAAAAAACACTACAAAGTGAAAAATAATTTCGGAAGTCGGTGTCTTTGGTTTAGAATTTTCATTTTTTGCCACCGGTTTCCACTTGTAGTGTGTTTTTTGGAAGTCGGTTGTATTTTTTTTGTAATATGTTTTTGTTTTATTTTCTCAGTTTTTTTAAATCATGGTCTAGTTTTTATTTTTCACTTTTTAGTTGTACCTACCCCACACAAATTCGAATACCACTACCTGCTATGTAAATAACAGTGACAGGAACGTATCATATCATTCACATACTAAGATACGTATTATTGAAGCTAACTCAAAAACTACCCAAGCAAACTTAATAAAATTTATATGGGACTACCTCTGAAGTATGACTTACCAAACAAAAAAGAATCATAATCATCAAAATCAATTCATAATTGGCGGAGTACGCGTAACAAATATACAAAAAAAAAGAAAAAAAATATGCAGCCTGTATACTGTATGTTTTTTTTATAGTCTTCACATTCACAATAATTAAAATAATATACTAATTTACAAAGTAAATATTCCTGTCATTGTATACAAAAATCCGGAAAAATATAACGTAGTAAAAATGAGTACTTACAAGCTTCCTAAATAAAGGACTTTGTACGATCCTAGCTTTAATGATGAAACATCGAAGTTATGCTTACATATTCATAATAAAATAAAACCAGCAAGAGGTTTTTATTTTTTTAAACAAAAGTGTTTATTTTGTGGAGACACCCCCTTTTAACTTTATTTATTTTTTATTATTTGTTGTTATAGCGGCAATAGAAGTACCTAATCTGTGTAATTTTCAACTGTTTACCTATTACGGTTCATAAGATACAGCTCGCTGACACACAGACAGACAGACAAACAGATAGACAGACAGACGGACAGCGAAGGCTTAGTAATAATAGCGTTCCGTTTGTCACTCTTTGCGTACGGAACCCTAGTACTTATATATGTTCGTTAGTGCTACACTATATTTATACGAACACCGTGATTTTATGTTTAATTGTTACATACCCTGGCTCTCGCGATGGGCTCAGTTAGTTTTGCAAGTAATAAAACCATCGCACCAGGAAACTATAGTGATGGTACTTCTTCCAAGGACGTTCCATTTCAGAAGCGCTTCGACAAATTACAATGTAACAGACAACTATGCTATCCTAGTACCACAATTATTATCTACGGCCAGATGTTTGAGCAGCTGACAAAGTAGCGCCGTGTTATCTGTGCCAATCTCGATATTAAGTTTCAGGCGATATCGCTAAACAACTACTAAAACTGATATCAATTCCAACTTAGTAGCTCATTGTTCTACAAAGTTTCGACAGCTCTTTGATAGTCATAAAGAGTTTCTATCTGTGATTCTATCCAATAACATTGTATCTAAATGCCTTGTGCAATTCAAAAGATTTTTTTTTATCCTTATGAAGTTCGCGTGGTCGTGGCTAAGTAATACCAGCCGCATGGGTCGATCCAACAGGTTAAGCTACGCTTGCTGGGGTTGGTCTATGGATGAATGACCATCTTTACATACCGAGACTCCTCCGTGCCTCAGAAAGCACGTTAAGCCGTTGGTCCCAGCTGTCATTTGTAGATTTTTGACAGTTGTTACGGGTCGTCAGAAGCCCGAAAGTCTGACAACCAGTCTTACCACGGGATATCGTGTTACCCAGTACCTAACTGGGTTGTGGAGGTCAGATAGGCAGTCGCTCCATGTAAAATACTGGTATTCAGCTGCATCCGGTTAGACTGGAAGCCGATCCCAACATAGTTGGGAAAAGGCTAGGCAGATGATGATGAAGTTATACAATTTCTGTCCTATGTGGGAGCACGGTAGTGCTCACGCCAAGATGAGCCAAGCGAAGCGCAAGGGCACCTAACTTTTCTCGACACTACTCGACATTTTACGATATGTGGCTTGGCTGTTTCGCTACCGTCACATGGCGTAAGGTGAAAAATGTATTTTCAAGTTATTTGATAATTTCCCACCCAAAAAAAAAAAGTTAAAAATGTATTCACTGTTAATTACTTTTCTGTTATACAACAGTTAATTATTTATTCATGTCATGATTTCCAAATATTAATAAGATTTACTGATTTTAAATACTAAACATAAAATTTAAAGTATGTGATTTGCCTCAAATGATTTTGTATCAGTGTAATTATGAAGTTTAAAAGTATCTCATTTGACAGTTCCGTAAAAGTACTGGTTTTTTAACGAAACAGAATTGGAAACATTGCTTAACTTCTAGTTCAGTTCGCTATGAGCCTCGTAACCAGAAGGTGTCTTCAAGAAGTCTAAAGTCTATAACGTTATTATATTAAACACCTAATTAAACAGTTTGTTAAATAATGCTAAAAGTGTACCAAGTTTGTAGTGTGCAAGATGATAAATACAGAAATATTAGTACTGAAATGGTGTATCATATCATTCATTAATTTAATAATTTCTCATGTAGAGCCAAGCTTCTTATTCTACACGCCTCACCAATAAACCGACGACGATTGGGCTGGAAACGGCCAAGCCACATAATTTTGACTAAGGTGTAGAGTTTGTGAAGTTAGGGCTTGTACACTTAGGGCGTGTAGAGTTAGAAGCTTGGCTCTACATGAGATGTCATAACTTTTTGACAGTGCGAACCATACGGTCTCGTCTTGGCAATATTTTACTTGAAAATGCTTTTGGTGGCCTCTATCTATCTTGACATAAAAGTAACTGGCGATCGCTGGCTGATGAAAATGAAAGGAATTCCGCAATTTTTTGTTTTTTGTGAGTAGCACACGATGGCTGACCTGACGATACGGTGGTATTACTTATATTTTACGGCAAAAAATTGTGATCACACATCAACACCCCACTTTTCTTAAGGTTCAAAACGAACGCAGTACGGAACTGCCATGTGACCCCAAAATTAATTACAGTAAAATACTGTAGTGTACCTGTATTATATTATTTTAATTATTGTGAATCTGAGGACTATGTGGATATTATTTTTATTTCTCTGCTAGTTTTAGTGATGGTCTGGCAGTTTGAGTAGTTTATGCGGCCTACCCAAATGTTCTTTCTTTGGTATTGTTCGTCGAGTTGATCTCCTTAAGTTCTGAGTTAAGCTCCACGATTACTGACAAGTGCTTGCACTGACTGGACAGGTCCACTCAAATCTGTGTTGTTCTTTCATCAAAAGACTATTTCAGACTCTACATGGTCCTCATATGGCCTGACTAAGATTATGTCTGGACTTTAAAAGAGACTGCGACCTCTGAGTTTGTTTCGGCCTTTCTTCTCAGAGTAGTCAGATAGGAAACGCCGAACTCATCTAGCTTATTTTTAATTAAAAAAAAAATATGACGTGTAAAAGTGATTCCGATATCCTATTTACAGAATAAACAATTTCATTTCTACTAACATCGCCGTGTGAATGTATCCTAACACAACGGAACGCTGGTTGACAGCATGTGTATTGTGGTTTCTCTGGGCTAGCTCAAAATGGTCTAATATTGCAAAAATATAATAATTCAACATTCCACCATCCATTACTCTCTCATATTTTACAGAATGTACCGAAAATAGCACACACATATTTCAGCAACTTTTTTAATAAAGCATTCACATACGATTGGCATAAAGCACGAGCTACATCGTGCATCTCTTGAATGTGATCCAAACATGCTGATGCGGAAACTTTCGTATTACAACTACCCTTTTATGTGTTTTCGCCTGTTGAGCACTTGTTGGTATTTCAATGAAAACTCCGTGTTTTTGGTTCATCTCTGAATGAAATTGAATGGTGGATGAGAGCAAAGTTTGAATTATTACAGTGTAGAATTGAAAAGTTTGAGTGTATTGAAATTGCTGTGATCAGAAGTGGATTTCTCTGGAAGAATTGTCACCGATTTAAAGAGTCGATAAAGGATAATTTTGAATATCTTGCTCGGCAATATGGAAAGACATATTCGTTAAGTAGTAGTCTGTTGCAAAATCGAGGACTAAATAAAAAGGTTGCAGACCAATCGAAGACATTATTTAAAAAGCCACCTTAGTCAAGTTAGTTTTACAGTAGAGTAAAAAAACTTCTTCACAACTTCATAGGTGGCGTAACTATATAACTCATATCATGAAAGGTGGTTTTTGAAATAAAGTCTTAATTTTTTTTTGAAAAATCCGTAACAAGAAAGAAACAAGCTGCTCCAGAAATATCCTGTATTAGACTGTGAAAACTGACCCGTACTTTAGCACAGTTTCAAAATAGTTGTATGTGTAAGTATTTTTAGGTTCGTATCGAATCGGAAAACCATTGGACGTATCGTTTACTACCCTCGAACAAATTGAACAGTGAATTTGGAAAACGTTTTGCTGAGCGCAGCATTTAACTATGTACATTTAGGAAAAGGAACGTTTCTTTTATAGTTATTTTTCTATTTGTGAAGTAGTAGTTGGGAATTACCAATTTATTCTTTAACCAATCGCTGAGAGTCCTGACAAACCAATAAAAATAACCACACCTGGAGGGACGGCCTAAAAAGTACCGCGGGTAAGACCTAGATGCGACCCGGACATACCAGGAAAGCAGAGCACAGAGGGAGGTGGCTTTTACTCAGCAGTGGACGAAACATGGCTTCCAATGATGACGATGAATCTGAACTAGCTGCGAAAAAGGGCAGTGAGCGAAGTTGTTGTCGTTATAAAAAAAAAACATTTATTTCAGACAAAAAAGTTCATAGGCAAGGCAATTTGAGGTTGTTAGAAACAATAATTTCGCTTATGACTAATGTTAGTAACTAAAATAAATAGAAGAAACTAGACACTACTACTAGTTATGCTTTTCGTCCAAAAGTTCAATACCCTGCAACCGAAGTATGTGAACCTATTAATTACAGCCAATTTCGTAAATATATCACCCACATAATACGTAGTTTAGGAACAATCGGTAATGGATATAAATTAGTAGGCTGCAAACAAAGGAAGCCGGCGGCTTTCGAACTTGCACTACAGCACCTCGATGCAAGTTTAATACTTGTGACACACACACGGCTGCAACAAACAACTTATGAACTTAAGAGGTTAGTTGGCTGACTTGGATTAAACTGGAGGCAATATTAGATTTCAGAAACTAGTATGATACTAGACTACTACTTTTGTTGCTGCTATGCTAGTACCTAAGCTGCATGTCATGGTTTCCTAATAAGGTTTAAGTCGGCTATCAGTCTAACCAGTTGCGTCAGAAGAACATTTATCTAAAACAGTAGAATCCAGTGTCTGTCTGTTTGTTTGTTCGCGCACATCTTCGGAATTACTGAACGGATTTTAATGTAGTTTTCACAAGTATACAGAAATTAATTTGGTAGAGAATATAGGCTTTGTTTCATTAAAAACGGATGTTGCGAAAAAAAGTTATCGTCAAAGTGCGTAAAAGAAGACGGTATTCTGTTAACGACACGTTGTGCACAATTTCTGAGAGTAACCTAACAAAAAGTACTAGGCTTGCATGAATTCAAGATAGTATTACATCACTAAAATAGGATTTGGGTAAAATTTGGCACACAAATAGTTTATCACTACCAAAAAGTACTAGGCTTGCATGAATTTACGTTAGTTTATTTTGAGTACATAAAAAAAATGCTATATATAAACAAAAATCGATTGCCGCATGTATGAAAGATCATCACTAGAGAATAGCTCGACCGATTTGGCAGGTTTTTTTTTTTGTTGTTTTTTTGTCGTAATTGTCTAGACAAGGTTTGCATGAAGGAAAATCTACCGCAAAAGTCGAAAATACACCCGGGCGACGCCGGGCACAGCTAGTAGCTAATATTTTTTGTGGTTCGACTGCCATCCGGAGATCAGAACGTACTTGGCAATGGAAGTAGCTACCGATTATTCTAATTTTCACAGATGTTTGACAACCGGGACTCATGATGGTTGAAAGTCTTCCTATGTCAATTTTGTAAAGAATTATACAGACTTATAGGGGGATGAAGAACTTTTTTTTTTTTTTTTGAGTGGGAAATCATCAAATGACTTCTCCCGCTCTGGGCGGAGCGGGAGGGCGTGTCAGACTCTTACTGACTAAAACCCACCCGTGTTCCTTCAGTTGCCGTGTTGCCAGGGGGCCACGATTTCCCTATCGGTTTTCTTCGAACCCCCGGGGGGGGATGAAGAACTGGGTGTAAAGTTCACTCGTCCTCCATAGAAAAGGGAGGATCCTCCGACCAGACGGGTATTGTGACTGGTGGGCAACTGCCTGACGATTGATGTCGGGACATTGTATATATGTGGGTTAAAGTTTAGTCGATTCTGTTATTTGTATAAGATTGTGTCGATTTAAGTTTCCGAACGCAACAAAAAAAAGCACAGATGAAGGGGAGAAAAGAAAGAAAAGACGGTTGTAAAAGGTAAACATTTTACTAAAATAAAAGTTGATTAAAAAATACAAAAAGGTGTGTCTTTCTGCCAACCCACCTAATTCTTTCATCCTACATGTATGCTGGTCGTGCGGTAAACTCTGCTTGTGCGATGCAGGATTTTCCGTGACGTCAGTGAGATGCGAATGTAGATGTCGCCACATTATAATGATATGCTTTCAAAGCGTTACGTATTTCTACAAGAAAGAAAGAAAGAAAGAAAAAGTATTTATTGAGACTCGCACAGGAAATCACAAATTAAACTAAACACCTTCATTAAGAACATTAATAAAAAAAACAAAGTAAAATTAAAATAAAGGCAGAAGGTCCTGTACGAGGCTAAAAGGCCAACAACTTCTGATAAACTTTTCGGTAGCTTTTATGTCAATTCTGTGTCAATCTAATACATTTATAGAACTTTTGTTAGGGTGTGTTATAGGTTCTATGGTAAACGAAATGAAATGTTCATTTAGTATATCACACTGAATTTAATGACGAAGTTACTATAACTACATACGGTTCATAAACATTAATAAGAGTAGGTAAATGTAATGTGACGCGAGATGACGCGGGACGCAGTTAGTAACTGCTTGTGTGCGTATCGTATTAGAACTGTCTCTAGCTAACTGGGTCCACAGACGGGCGACGCACGTCTTAAGTAGTTGAGTTCGCAGGTTGTGTGTATGTGTGGGTTCCATACACAAATTTGACTTTACCATTTTATTTGCAGTTAGAATGTCAGTTTTTCTTGGTGTGATCCTCTGCACCATTGTTGGTTAACACAGGGTTAATAACTAATAACCAATGTTTTTCCTTCCATTCGTCCGTATGTATTCATATGCAATGCATCTCCCATTCGGCGCAGTAAAGTAGCGGATGTAATGCACTCTTGAGTTCGGTTCAAGTCCCGCACGGTTAAGATACGGATCAGTTAAACTGCGCGCATTAAACTTCCAGAGTAAGTGTTTTACAATAGAACTTGGGAGGTTCTGCTAAGTACCTGTACTGTAGTTTGGAGATAGTTGGGAGATAAAGCGAGGTAAATGGCATACAAATTATATTTGAATTTCCACAAAAGATTATGATTTTATGTTTGGTAAAATTTATCCTGAAATATATTAAGAAAAACATAATTATGTACAAAAAAATTATGTCATCTTTACACCATTATGAATTTAATCGCATATTTATTATATTTGTAGGCAAAAGTGTCTACCAGTAGATAATATTTTTTAAGCTATCGCATAGCTTTTATCGCGGGCTTTGAGCGCGGCGACCGAATCAAGAAATTCCGTAACGTAACAAAAATAAAACCTAACACCCCCCACTCCGCCTACCATGTAATGACGGTTACCATGACAACGTGATGTTGTCATGGGAACGTAATTTTTGTTTTATGTCATCACGTCATCATCCCAAGTGTAGTGTTGACAAATAGGAAGTATGGAGGTTACAAATGCTATGCAATAGCTTTACCGCGGCAGTCCCCGAGTGCCACACGTTTTTTTTTTTAACTTTGGCATCTCGAGTTGACCACTAAGGTCATGTCTGCTTAATCGGGCTTTCCTGTGGCTGCCTTAAGCTTCTACACTCAAAGCCCCCAGCCAGGGGCTTATAAATATAATACATGTTGTAAGCACAATCATACTGATATCACGCGAGCAAAATTTTGCTAAAGCCATGATCAGGATACGCGTAGGAATTCTACTATAACTCACCAACTAAAAGACTAGTTTATAAAACCTCGTTTTATAAGCTGCAAACACAATCAAGAACCTTTGCCCCATTCCTTCTTACAATGAGTAGTACCTTATACTTGATTAGAAATGCAACAATCTTATCGTCGAAAGAAATACCGCCAGCTTACACGAACGATACAATGTCTGCGCCTTCAAATAAAAATCAGACGTTAAGCCTAATACATACGAGCGGCGGTCGCCAGTATTAGCAGTAGGCAATGTAAGGGTGACAAGTCAACATCAAGCTATGCTGCGCGAGGTTTGTTGTGCAAGTTTGTACATTTCATGTCAATATAGCATGAGCGAGAAAGATAGATAGAAGACCATATGGGTGCGGGCACAAATGTGAAACAACCGATTTAAAACGTTTTAAATAAAATGTTGCCATTTTAAACCCCAAATAAATCGTTTTAAACGGTTGAAAACTCCCCAACAAAAAGGCGGCGCGGCGGCGGCGTTCGGCAGTTTATGTATGTGTGTGTAGGGTAGACTAGCTGGCAACGTTGCGTCGAGTCACGAGTGACGACGTCAACGAGAGTGCGAGAGTGTGAGTTTGGTTTTAAACCGAATCAAATTGATTACTTATATCGTTTGAAAACAATGAAAAACATGTTCATTTACCAACACAGAGTTTTTATATGTTAACCTACGCTTGGTCGGACGGACCAACTAGAACTAAACCCGCTAAGTATATCAATATCAGTATTATTATTATTTTTACGTCTTTGACATTTCTCGGGACCCTAGGGTCCCGGACCTTTGGAAGGCGTACGAGGGGCCGAAGCCAACTCGCAGAGGCCCCTTAGACGTTTTTAATGAAATGAGGTACCAACCGACGATTATCCCTTTTCGTACTATGCAAGTGCAGCCAAGGACAACACCCGGTTGGTGTAGGACTATTGTAATTAAGGAAACAAAGATATTGGACTATGGGTTTGGGTGGCTAAAGTGGACTGATCACCTGAAACTATGGAAGGACTATGGCCCCTGCCTGATCAATGTTTTATATGCACACGGATAAAATGGCAGGGGGTGACTTGCACACTCATTAATGGGCCCCCAAAAACGGTCGCTAGCACAAAGTGTCGTAGCAACAAGGGGGCAACATGTCTTGAGGTGCTTGAGGAGTGGAGAGGTATTTCACGGCTTTCAGAACAATCCCAGAGCCCGGAAGATGGTCAAGATCCCTACGAGCACTTACTGAAATACTTCCTTCCTCCGAGCACGTTTGCTCTTGCGAATCTCCACTCAAGCTGGCCAATAAAGGCGAAAATGAGGTGGGAGCTCTGTTCCTCGTCAGTGCTCACTCCAACCGGCCAATTAAGGCAAGCCAGAGATGAGGAACAAGATTTCTCCGGGGAGATAGGGTCCGTGGGGTCGCTACTGCCCAACAGCTCGCCACATGCTGCCCTGCGGGTTTTTGTATCTCTCTTGGTCTGGCTCCTCATCCTAGACCTGTTCCGGCAAAATAAACTACCGGCACAGACCCAGAATTCGGAGCGCGCAAGCCCCACCACGACGTCAACGTAGAGATACGGCGGTGGGGTTATTATTATTATTATTATAGCCTTTATTTATTCCTTAATATTATTATTATAGCCTTTATTTATTCCTTAATTTAAATAAACATAACAATCATACAATAAATATTTCAATTAACGTGCAGCAAAAACAATAAAAATAATTGAAAATGTTAATAATAATAATTCAATATAACAATTCAATAATTCGATCATACAATTCAACAATTCAAAATGTTCATAATAATAGATACCTATTCTACTTCATCAGTAATATATTTGATTCACTAATTCATTAATAACATAAAATTATTGAAGTTAATCATCATTTATTTATTAGTAACAACATAAAAAATATTTAAGTACTTTCATTAATAATTTTTTTTTTTTCAATAATATTTTTATAACTGTAATTTTTACTGTTTGAGCAATTTGATCTAAATTAAATATGTGCTTTGAAAATAAAATGATTTGTCAATTAAGGACCTCTTCACGAGTAAAGGCCTCCTCCCTTTTCCTCCAAAACTCTCTATCTAATGCCTTGAATATCCAGTCATTTCCTGCTGTTTTATTAATTTCGTCGACCCATCTCTCTCTAGGTCTACCTCTGGTTCTTTTATTCGAAGGTCCTGTCCAGTTCGTTACATTCTTAGCCGATTTGTTGCCGTCCATCCGACCTATGTGGCCAGCCCATTTCCATTTCAGCTTTTTACAGTACTCCAGAGCATCAATGACTTTAGTGGTTTTTCTTATAATATTTCTGTACTTCTTATTTTGTCTTTTCTTTTGAGGTTTAAAATACTCCTCTCCATTGATCTTTGGCATGATTGTATTTGTTTTTTTGTCTTATCGTTAAATATCCAGGTCTGAGAAGCGTAAGAGAGGCATGGCAGAATACAGGAATCCAGGACTTTCTTTTTAAGGTTTACAGGTAGCTTTGATTTAAGTACTTCTTTGGTATTCCAGAATTTGTTCCATGATAGGTTGGTTCGACGTTTCACTTCATCGTGATGCCTGGACTTAGCGAATGAGATCTGTTTACCCAGGTATATGTATTTGTGCACGTATTCCAGTGAGATATTGTTGACGCTGATTGGTATATTTTGACTGTTGGTCATGATTTTAGTCTTTGAGGTGTTGAGTTCCAAACCGATTTCACAGCTAACAGAGTGTAGTTCAGTAACCATTGTCTCTAGTTCAGATGCTGATTCTGAAAAGATGATAATATCGTCAGCAAATCTGAGGTTACTTAGGTACTGCCCGTTTATGTTTATGCCTTTTTTTTCCCAGTTAAGGTTTTGCATGATGCTATGAAGGACAGTTATAAAAATCCTCGGTGATAGAGGGTCGTCCTTCCTGACACCTCGATTGATTCTTATTTCAGGGCCTTTTACCTCCATTTTCACGCGGCTTGTGCTCTTGCTGTAGATGTATCTTATTAGTTCAATTGTTTCTGATGGTACTTCGCAGTCGTGCAGAGCTTTCCACATACTATTATGTGATATAGAGTCAAAGGCTTTCGCGTAATCTATAAATGCTAGGTACAGTGGGCATCTTCGCTCTTCGTATTTTTCTATTATTAATTCCAGCGTGTGGATGTGGTCTATAGTCGAGAAGTGTTTTCTGAATCCAGCTTGTTCCGGGGGTTGGTGTCTCTCGGTGAACGATGATAGACGCTCCTCCAGGCAAGAGGCGAACAGTTTATACATGTTTGATTGCAGGCTGATCGGCCGGTAGTTGCCAATGTCCGCAGGATTTCCTTTTTTGTATAACAAGATTATATCAGATTCAGCCCATTTCCCGGGTATCTTCCTGTCGTCTAGAATCTTGTTAAATAGAGTGGTTATATGTGTTACTAGTAAGAACTTGCCTGCCTTTAATATCAGTATATCACACATTTAAAAAATCTTTACACAGTATATAGGTACTCCGTTAAATCCATACCTCGGTAAAAAACATAAATGTAGTTATTTAACAAAAACATAGTCAACAACACCAACCGTTTTAAATCGAAAAAATATGGTTTATTTCGGTTTTAAACGTTTTTTTATTTTTAAACAGACTGGTTTAATTGGTTTTTAACCGGCCTTACATCTATAGGTGCGGGCACACGTATCTCGTTGATCCCTGATTTATTTTTAACAAAGCGTTGCTATGGTAACGCAATGCAGATAGTTTTAAATGCGTTTTTTATTGTGATATGGGACAGCTACTGACCTCGATTCATTATAATCTACGAGCGCCCCGCTTCTGCTTCGCACGGGTGTAATTTACTAATGTGGCGACGTGATAAATCATCGATATTTATGTACTGGAATAAATTCTATATGATGGTGAAAACCGAGTTATAATCCTTTCACGCAAAGGATTATAAGGTCTAACCGGACAAACGAAAATTTATTTATTTATTTATTATTATTATTATTGCAGACTACAATGGTCTAAAAAGCGACTTTGTTTAATATTATTTACTAGCTGTTGCCAGAAAATACACAAATGAAATGAAATTAAATGAAATTGTTTATTCTGTAAATCGGAATCACTTTTACACGTCATATAAAAAAATAAAAATAAGCTAGATGAGTTCGGCGTTTCCTATCTGACTACTCTGAAAAGAAAGGCCGAAACAAACTCAGAGGTCTCTTTTAAAGTCCAGACATAATCTTGGTCAGGCCATATGAGGACCATGTAGATTAGTGTCTGAAAAAGGTCTTTTGAGGAAAGAACCATACAGATTTGAGTGGACCTGTCCAGTCAGTGCACGCATTTGTCAGTAATCGTGGAGCTCAACTTAGAACATAAGGAGCTCAAAACGACGAACAATACCAAAGAAAGGACATTTGGGTAGGCCGCATAAACTACTCAAACTGCCAGACCATCACGAAACTAGCAGAGAAATAAAAATAATATCCACATAGTCCTCACATTCACAATAATTAAAATAATATAATACTTTACAAAGTAATCATGTAATTTTGAACATAATTTTCAACAATGTCAATATGTATATAAAACTGGTATATGTTGATTTTACATTATAATTAAAATGTCTAGTTTTATGGTTTTATCACAAGGCTTAGCAGAGCGAGCAGTTTAATCCCAAGCTTTTCTATCTTCTAAATAATCTGAAATTGTATAGTACCCTTTTTTACAAAGTTTGGTTTTGATAGAGATTTTAAATCGTTTACTGGGTAAGTTTCAAATGTCACACATTTTATATTTAAACATCCAGAGCGGAATGTAGTCTGTTCTCCATATGTTTTATCAATTAAATTTTGTAACCATTGGTATGGTGGTTTAGGTGTGAAAAAAAAGACAGACAGACAAACAGAATTTTGCATTTTTTTTGTATATTTTTTGTAGGTTTGTTTAATATAGGTATTTGAATGACTAAGTATTGAATTTATTTATTTTTAATACTAAATTTGGATATAATATTATATTTGGAAATAGCATAGCACAGCGCAGCGCAGCATAACTTGATGTTGAATAGCCACCTTACGAGTGGTGGTCGTCTATATTAGCAGTAGACATGCCTATAACTGTCGGTGCTGTAAATCGGGTCGTTGCATGCAAAGTCGCCGTCTCACTCGTATTACACATCCACGGCATATCGTAAAATCCTTATGCAAACGATACTAGTAGTGTTGGGGGAAAATTTTGTTGTGGTGTAGTAAATTGTGGTTGTTCAGCGAAGTTGTTGCTAGTGTGGTCTGGGGTTTATATCATCATCAGCTTATAGGTTCAGTGATGAAATTGAGATTTTTAATGACTTCTGAAATGAATGAATGAAGAAGAAATTGTTGATGAAAATCATCGTTTGTTAACATTGCAGTTAAAAGTGGGAAAGACATTTGGGAGAAGAGCCATTGTGATAGATTTTTGTAAGAATTGCATGGAGTATTTATTTATTTGTTTATCTACCTCTTGTAGTTTGGCTTCCGTTTTCATCAAAATCATGTTAGAATATCTGAATTTTTAACCGACTTCTAAAAAAGGAGGAGGTTCTCAGTTCATCGTTACCTTTTTTTGATTTGGAAAATTCTTTTTCTGTTTGGGTATACTTCCTAAGTGGTATTTTTTTTCGTTTTGTGTGGTAGCCATATAAATATTAACTTTGGTTAAGTAGTTTTTGAGTTAGCTTCATAATACGTATTTTTCCCACTTAGTCTGTAATAACTTTTGTCATTGTTTTTTACATAGCAGGTAGTGATGGTATTCGAATTTGTTTGGGTAGGTACTACAGTCAAAAAGTGAAAAATAAAAACTTAAAAAAAAAAGGATTGTGTGGTTTTATGAAACCATGGTAAAAGTGAAACTTTTAAGCGAACTATAGGCGTCGCCATATTGGCCTTGGCTGCTCTGACGAGCGCCTTCCACTTTATCCCTACTCCGCGACCGACCGTCACGCGACATGCAACACACAGACGAAAAAGTTTGAGACGATGTAATAAAAGTTTCACTTTAAAATCGCCGCCCCCGCAGAATAAACGCGTAAGTGCCATTGCGGCGGTTTTGATTTTAATCAATATTTATTACTAGCTTTTGCCCGCGGCTTCGCACGCGCAAAGGTCGGAAAATATCCCACAGGAACGTACTACCGATATTCAGAGTACTTATCAAATGTCCTAACCCAGGTCATGGCCTATCCGGATACCATTCATCTAAATCTGTTCAGCCGTTACGGCATGAAAAGGTAACAAATAGATAGATAGGTAATAAATCTGTTTTAGGGTTCCGTATCTCAAAATGAAAAATGGAAACCCTTAAAGGATGATATCGTTGACTGTCAAGACACTTTTTCTCAGAAACGCGTGGAAGTATCAAGTTGAAATAGATAGGTATTAAAAACTTAGGCTATGCGCGCACTACGGATTTTGATCGTTGCGGATAATATTTCGTGTTGTTCTATCTCCTCTCAGGCTCATTTTCTACGAAATGTATGAAAAATTTTTTGCAAATTTTGAATTTTCTCGTACTTGAGTACGAGAAAATTCAAAAATTCGCCCTCCGTTGGCCCGATATATTTTTTTGACGCTAGTAATAAGAAATAGGATCGACAGGCATCAAAAAAGTTTTTGTGAAAATTACCCATGTTCTTGCTGACTGTACAATTTTTTCAAAATCTGTGAATGCAGATCGAAAAGTTAAGGACAGTCTCCTAAGACCGTTTTCTTGTAGCGACAACGGTTAAGGTACCTGGCCTTATTGCCCCCATATCAACATCCACCCTGTATATGTTACGATTGACTACTTAGCTCCATAAAGGTATAGCGTGATGATAATGTTTTAAAAGGTTAAATCCGTAATTATCTGCAATATTCTAACCTTTTGGATAGTCTTTTTACAGTTTGCGGCAAACTATAGAAGAATACGAACATAATGCAATATTGCTCATCCCCCATAGCAAATAGCGTGATAATAATTTTTGAAAAGTCTATTGTGACGTTTCCATTATTTGACATAGATTATTTATACAAATTTTCAAGTTAATCAAGGCAAACAGTAAAATCCTCCCCAGTAAAAATAAATACCCCTTTTCACCCCGTCAGGGGTAGATTTTCAAAAAACCTTGATATACGTTTTTATTTGTTTTCAGTCTTAAGTATAAATACTGAGTTGAGTTAATCAGACCGCGCGTTAAAATTCTTCCATACAAACTATGACACCCCCCAATCCTCCCTTAGGGGGTAGTTTAGAAAAACTAAAAATGGCAAACTTTATAATTTACATAGATAAGTATTCGTGCCAAGTTTCAAGTTTATTAACTCAAGGAATAAAAAATTTCATACAAACAAAATCCCCCCTTTTCACCCCCTTAAAGGTCGATTTTCCAAAAACCCTTTCTTAGTGGATGCCTACGTCATATTATCTACCTGTGTGCCAAATTTCAGCCCAATCCGTTCAGTGGTTTGAGCTGTGCGTTGATATATCACCCAGTCAGTCAGTCAGTCAGTCAGTCAGTCAGTCAGTAAGTCAGTTTACCATTTTATATATACAGATAGGTCAAAATACATCACTTCAATTTTACACTTGCGCGTTTATTCTGCAGGGGCGGCGAAATACAACTGATTTCCAAAAAAAAGTTAAAATAAAGTAAAAAAAACCGGCCAAGTGCGAGTCGGACTCGCGCACAATGGCAATTGCCATTTTGAACTCTGGACAAACAACCCTATTTACTTAAGGCTC
The DNA here is from genome assembly GCA_963680765.1 of Agrochola lychnidis. Classification (NCBI taxonomy): domain Eukaryota; kingdom Metazoa; phylum Arthropoda; class Insecta; order Lepidoptera; family Noctuidae; genus Agrochola; species Agrochola lychnidis. Next base: position 4,391,660 of record OY796868.1, on the reverse strand, counting down.
CTGGCTGTGAATTCACTCGACAGAGTTTAGGTAAATTCTTGCGATGCTATGTTTGTGTGCACCGTTCACGCACACACGCCTAAACATCGAGCGTAGTGATCGCTTAAACAGTTTTGATCCTATAGACGGTATTTTGTTAAGTTACGTAGGTACGCTTATGAAATAAGTCTGGAATGTTTGTGTATATTCGTTTAGTATATTTATAACAATTCTGTTTTATATGGAATTTTATACTTTTTGTATGGAAAACATGAAAAATTATTACCTACATGTTGAGTTTTATGGGTTTATGGGTTTCATAAAGGGGGTCGAAATTTTCATTATTTTTGCGATTAGACACAATTTTCGAGATATAAGCAAAAGAACAGAAAAAAGATAAAGTACAGTTTTTGCAACTGAATGAGTTATTAATTTAGTGAAAATGAAAAATTCGCTATTCTGAATTTGACTTTTTTCACCTAAAATTTTGATTGGTGCCGATTCTCTTATACACCGAACTAAACTAACTAAACTATCACTAAAATTTCTTACTTTTGACTATGAGAATCTCAAAGCTATTGGTGCCGATTCTCTTGATCACAAACTAAACTAAATTTAAGTTCAGTGCATCTTTTTCTTACAATTTCATTAAGAAAAGGACAGAAGATAAATTTTAGTTTAGTCCTGTCAAATTAATCACCGCCTATCACTCTCCATACAAGTTTAGACGTGATTAAAAACTTGCCGACTAAAATTACGTCAATTAACGTCAAGCGCTGATTAATTTGACAGGACTAAACTAAAATTTATCTTCTGTCCTTTTCTTAATGAAATAGAAAGAAAAAGATGCACTTTTTAGTTTAGTTTGTGAACAAGGGAATCGGCACAATTATGCAAAATAAATTCTCTAAGTTTAAGAAAATTTTTGACACATCTGAATCAAATTTGACAATCGCGATTCCACACGTGATATCTAACCATGTGAATCTTTTTAGAGCCAGAGGCGCGCACGCTCGACGTGTTTTATATGGAACTTTTCACTTTTTGTATGGAAAATAAGAAAAAATATTACCTACATGTAGAGTATAAGGGCTTTAAGCGTTTTATAAAGGGAGTCGAAATTTTCATTATTTTTGCGATTGGACACACCGTTTTCGAGATATAAGCAAAAGAAAAAAAAAGATTCAGTATTGTTTTTGCATGTGAAATCGAGGTGTTGGAGTGAATATAAAGTTCATGACAATCAATTTTATTCCACACGTTTTTAATCGCGAAAAATAGTCAGATTCGGTTAGAAAATCTAAATTTTAAGTGAAAAACGTCAAATTCAGAATAGTAAAATTGCTATTTTCACTAAATGAAAATCTCAGTTCCATCTTAGTGCTGTCAAACTAAAATCTAGTTAAGTTGTGTCACTTTAGTCTATTTCAGAATGGGAAATCGTCGTTTGACAGGAATAAAACAAAATTTTGGTGATTTTTAGTGTAGTTTAGAGGCATTTGTGACAAGAGAATCGGCACCATGTCTAAGTAAATCTGACTATTTTTAATCGCGATTAAAAAGGTGCGGAATAAAATTAGTTATCTTGAACTAAAATTCACACCAACACCTCGCTTCAGGTGCAAAAAACAGTACTGTATCTTTTTTTTTTCTTTTGCATATATCTCGAAAATGGTGCGTCCAATCGCAAAAATAATGAGAATTTCGATCCCCTTTATAAAACCCTTAAACCCCTGACACTCTACATGTAGGTAGTATTTTTTCTTATTTTCCTTACAAAAAGTAAAAATTCTATATAAAACGTCAAGGCTGCCTCCTGTGCGCCTCCAGCTCTAAAAAAAATTCACGGGGTAGGGCAAACAAGTACCACGTGGACTCGCGATTGTCAAATATAATTTTAGTGTGTCAAAATATATTTAAATTTAGAAAAATTTTGTTGCAGAATAGCTTCAAGATTTTCATAGCCAAAAGTAAGGAATTTTAGTGATAGTTTAGTAAGTTTAGTTCGGTATACAAGAGAATCGGCACCATATTGCCATCTTAGTGCTGTCAAAATAAAATATATTCTATAATTATTTCACGATGGGAAATCATCGTTTGACAGGAATGAACGAAACTTTGGTGATTTTTAGTCTAGTTTTGAGGCATTAATTTGTGACAAGAGAATTGGCACCAGTATCCATAAAAGGATCTGAGACACTTGCGCGAAATACATTTTCGCGAAAGACACTTGCGCGAACCCACTTGCGCGAAAAAGTTGCGGAAATGAGATTTCTTCATGACATCACGCCATCATTTTCAAAGGGCCCAACACTTTGAAATTGATGGCTCACGCCATATGTTCACGTTATGAAGAAATGTGAAAATTTTCGCAGCCGCCATCTTATATTTACGTTTTGACATCAAAATCTGCTTTAGAATCTTCAAAAACTATGAAAAAGACACCCATGACGAAAAATCTGAATATTGTCACAGCCGCCATCTTGGATTTATATTTTGACCTCACTATCAGCTTTAGCATCCTCGAAAACTATGAAAACGATACCCATGACGAAATATTTTTAAATGTTCGCAGCCGCCATCTTGGATCTTTATTTTGACTTAAAGTAGTCTTCAGTAGCGTTAAAGAAACTTCGTTCCAAAAATACTTCACTTATTGCTACAACAGCATATAGGCGCGGGCATATCGGTGACGCGAACCCATAACTTTTTCCCCTACCAAAAATCACTCAAAACTATGAAATCTAAAGTCAAAATATAACTAGTGAACCCAGCAGGCAGATGTTGTCCTGCGACAACAGCACCACGCGAGTCCAACTATAGTTATGAACCATCCAAGTTACACAAAAAGAATTAAAAAAAAAAAACATCTAAATCAGTCAAGCCGTTTAGGATAAGAAGAATTACGAACACACGTACACCGGTATTTTATTTATTGCCAGGCATGCAAAATTTTAATGTTCTTCAAAAACAAGCAAAGTACTTTAAAATAAAATGCGGATCAAAATGTGGTAGTCGACGTACAATTTCTGGAATATGTTAACATCGGACACGTACGTGCGTGTGTGCGTGCTGCGATGCAAAGTGATACGTCCTCACGCTGGGAAGGCCCGTTCGCTACTGACGGAATAGATTTTCCGCGATCGTTTATATAGTTCACTTTGCCATTTATTTACGTAGTGAAGTAATTGTTTATTTATAAAATAAAATTTAGATTCTATTAAACAATTAACTTAAAATTAATATATAATTTTTTAAATTTCTTAAAAGTGTTTCTAAGTATTAGAAAAAAATATTTATTTAGCTTGAAGTTTTGAGAAATTTACGTTATTTCAACATTTTTTTTCTGCTATATTTTGTATGAAAGTTGAAAAAAGTGGTTCCCCTATGTACAAGTAGACCATATAATGATGTTGACGATATTTTTTAATTTTCAACATCAAAAGCAGTTTCTTCTAACGAAACGATCAAACGTCAGTCTCGCGTCATTTTTTGGAAAACTTGTTGCGAATTTTAGTGATTTCCAACGAATCCTTAATTTATTTCAAAAATCCCTTTCCCCTATGTACAAGACGAAGAATTGGACTTTTCAAATCACAAATAATTTTGTTTAAATTCTCGTCCCCTTTCTCACAACGAATAAACAAAATTGATCAAAATCAGTGATTTCGTGCGGTGCGGCGGCACGGAGCCTTAACGCTCCAGCTGGCAATACTAATCACAATTAACAGATCACGTCACTCAAGTTTCCGATTTTAGGGTCCTGATTACGCTATAATTCTTTTCATAAAAGGTCTAAGGCGTTATCCTAATTGGCTAACGATCGTACTAGTTAACGATGCGATTTCATCGCACGATGAAAATGATCGTGCGATGGACCAACAGGTGTCCAAATTGCTCGTGCGATGAGCATCACATGATGACGCCGTGTTACTGTGCTCGCGCGATGGCACGTGACCAAATAGGACACTCAAACGAGATTTGTATCTTTGATTGCACGATCGCACGATCATACCCATCGTAAAATCGTTATTAAGCATTTCCTGTGCTCGCACGATGACTTAAAAGCTTCAATTAGGACACTCTAAACAAATGTGTGTGTTTAATCTCGTCGTGCGATGAAATCGCATCATTTGCTCGTTCGATCATAGTCAATCAGGACAACGCCGTAAGATGCATGCAATATACATACTTAACACCGTTTTATACTCTTCCTTTGATCCCCTCTCGTCATCTCCGTTCCATTTAACACCTCTAGTTAAATACGGGTATACTTCACTCACAAATCCGCGCCGTAATCAGTAGTGTTAATTGCCTAGCAATAATTAAACGTGTGTACTAAGCCGTCCATTGCTAGGATTAGATTGGGATTACTCCGTGTGACGTGTAGTGTGTAAATTGTAGTAGTAATGTTATGTTATATACTAGGGCAGGGGTTCCCAACCGGTGGGGCGCGCCCCCTTGGGGGGCGTAGAGAGACCAATGGGGGAGCGCGACAGCTCTTGTTCTTGTTCTTGATTTAGAAAAGGTTAAGGCTAGTTTTCAAAACCCGAACGTTTCATAAAATTGTAGGGATCTAATACCTTTAAACGAGCAATTCTTGTACATAATTATATAATCTAAATCTCGGAAACGGCTTCAACAGTTTTCATAAAATTTTGTATGCAGGGGGTTTCGGGGGCGATAAATCGATCAAGCTAGATTTCATTTTTAGAAAAAGTCGTTCAAAAAAAAAAAGCCGAGCTAAGCTCGGTCATCCAGATGTTAATGGTAAAATAGGTAAAATGAGCTTCATCTTTTCTGCACAAAATAAGTTTTTCTACATCTGTATGAATGGACTAAACAAAACCGAACCTGTCCGAGGCGGCATGCTACAATTTTAGAGCTCACTTTGCTCGCTCGTCCATCCCACATTTTCTTGATTCTTCAACTTTTCTGCATAAGTCGACAAAGTGACGCCTTTTTCTGTATGAATGGTCAAAAGAAAAATGTAAAGAATCCGAAATTGTACAACATTTTTCGAGTTCACTTTGCTCGCTCTTACATTATCCATTCTCATAATTCTTGAGTTTTTCTGCAAAACTCGATAAACTAACTTCTATTTCTGTTTGAATGATCAAAAGGAATCTAAGCTATCCAAGGGGGTGCCAACATTTTCAACATCACTTTCGCTCGTTTTCCATTCTTATGCTTTTCTACTCATGTCGACAAAGAAACTTAGGGGCCTGTTGCGGTTTTGTCCGAAAGGGTTACCGTGGCCCCTGGCAATACAGGCAACTGAAGGAACACGGGTGGGTTTTAGTCAGTAATAGTCTGACACGCCCTCCCGCTCCACCCAGAGCGGGAGAAGTTATTTGATAAATTCCTACCCAAAAAAAAGGGGCGTAGTGATTTTAAGAAAAAGTTAGATAATGTCAGATATTAATAACCGAAGTCGACGGGATATCAATAGCTTATGCGTAAGAAGGTCCCACACAGCATTAATGTATACAAGTGTATTCTGCATGGCGCCAGTCATATTTAACCACATCCCACGATCAATCAAAGAATTGAACGTGAGCTTATTTAAGAAACGCCTAAAGTCCTTACTTGTGAACAAAGCATATTACAGTATTTCGGAATTTATAACAGACAAAAAATTAATAACAGAATGATGACATGCTAAGAAAATAAAATGTAATCCTTGACATAAATTTTATTTATTGACATTAGTATTATTGACATCAGTTTTTGTATGTTAACTTTAGTATTGTTTAATGACATAGCCTTATTATTTGTTTTCAGTCTGTGTGTTGTCATGCACTGTATTGACATTTGTATTTTTATTTTTTATTTTGACATTGATTTCTATTGCTATTTATTATTAATTAATTTGTATTATGAAATGTGTGGTTTTTTATAATTGTTTTTTTATTGTTCAGACTTATTTAATTCAATAATTACTCAATTACAAACATTTGTACGCCCTCGGGTATAACATAGCGAACACTTTATCTTTAAATACCATTACTATTGTACACCTATGTTAAACAAATGAATAAATGACTTAAGACTTAGAGGCGCGCGTATGTGAAAAGATTGGGAACCTCTGAGGGTATTATGTAGGAAGCAGTGTAAGGCCGTATTCTTGGCGGCAGTGGGCAGCGGGGCAGCGACGAAAGCGGCGCGTTTAAATGCATAGTTTTATATGGAACTGTTCTCGACGGCAGGGGCGCGGGGAGCGAGAACAGGTCCTATAAAACTATGCATTTAAATGCGCCGCTCTCGCGCCACTGTCACCGCCACCCCGATGCCCACTGCCGCCGAGAATACGACCTAAAAGAGTAAGGACGAAGCAGGTGACGCTCTGTAGTTTCAGGGTTTCTGTAAGAAGGCGTAAGTTTATATTTGTACTAGGTGTTGCCCGCGACTTCATCTGCAATCCAGGATGAAAAGTAGCCTATGTCCTTCTCCAGGTCATGGTCTACCCATGTGCCAAATTTCATCTAAATCTGTTCAGCCGTTTTAGTGTGAAAGCGTAACAAACAAACAAGCAAACTCACTTTCGCATTTATAATATTATTATTGTAAGGACTAGTAAGGGTTAAGCGTTAAATAAACAGTTTTATGAGTTTCGGGTACAAATAATCAATGAGCCTTTTTAAACCGACTTCAAAAAAGGAATGTATGTTCATCGATATTTCGTCAATTGTAAACCGATTTTGAAAATTCGTTTTTCATTTGGTAGAAGAAGCTGGCGCGGTGATTTTATCTAAATTATATTAACTTTGTTTGGGTAGTTTTTGAGTTAGCTTTGATAATACATATTGAATTCACTTTGTGTATCTGGGGGGAAATAATCATAGGGCATCAAAAAATTCGTCCGTATCGCTGTCATTAGGAAAAGTGCTCAAAAGGCTGGCAGCATTGCCACGTTGTATGGTAATGCTGCCAGCTTTTTATAAACTTGTACATATTATTATTTAAAAAAAAAAAAAAAAAATTAAGTCTGTTAGTTTTTAATACATGTGTGTAAATGAAACTTTGTGTATCTTGATGATGTTATAATACTTCCTGTCAGTGTTGTTTATATAAAAGTAGTACCAGTAGTAGTAGTATACAAATTGAAAGTCGGTTGTATTTTTTTCGTAAAAAAAAGTGAAATTAAAATGTTGGAAGTCGGTGGCGACAAAATAAAATACAGAACAAAGACACCGACTTTTTTGTAGTTAATGTATACGAAGGAACCAGAGAGTCTTGACAAGCGGCAATTACTTTCAAAGCGTTTCGTATTTCTTCAACGAATTTCAACAGGATTGATTTAAGCTTTTCGGTAGTTTGTGTAAATATAATTTTGACTTTTCCATCATCAAAATTTCTGATAGAATGTCACTTTATCCAGACCTTTTGGACTAAAAATGTCCCGAAATCTAACGCACTGGGCAAGCCTATTGATCAATTCTCTTCAGTAACAAAACTGCTGAAAAAACACAGATTTATAATGGATCTAATGGACAAACTACCAACAAACCTACTACTACTAAACCACGTAGTCATGACAGAAGGAAAAAAATAAGAAATGAAAAATTGTTTATTATGCACAAATAAGACGCACAGCTCTTCTAGTTTGACTGTAAAATCCTAAGAACGCGTAGCAAAGGGACATCTGCTACGAGGAAGCGTAGCAAAGGGACATCAGCTACTAGAAAGCGTAGCAAAGGGACATCTGCTACGAGAAAGCGTACCAAAGATACATCTACGACAAAGCGTAGTAAATGGACATCTGCTACGAGGAAGCGTAACAAAGGGACATCTGCTACGAGAAAGCGTACCAAAGGGACATCTGCTACGAGGAAGCGTAGCAAACGGAAATCGACTACGAGAAAGCGTACCAAAGATACATCTACGACAATGCGTAGTAAATGGACATCTGCTACGAGAAAGCGTAGCAAAGGGACATCTGCTCCGAGAAAGCGTACCAAAGGGACATCTACTACGACAAAGCCAGCCCGTTTCATCCTTGATGTCCTCCCTCCGGTTGACGCCCTAAGCCGAGGTTCGTACCCCGCAGGGGGTGCCCTTAGCGAGCGTTCACCTAGTTTTAATTAGCATAGTTGAATAACCCCTGGTCGGAGGTTTTAAGTGTAGTAGCTTAAGGCACCCACAGGAAAGCCCGGTTAAGTAGTCATGATCTCAGAGGTCAAATACGAGATGCCCTACCTAAACTATGACAAAACGTAGCAAATGGACATCTGCTACGAGGAAGCGTAGCAAAGGGACATCAGCTACGAGGAAGCGTAGCAAAGGGACATCTGCTACGAGAAAGCGTAGCACATAGCTACGAGCCTAGCCCTTGCTACGAAAATGACCAAATCTGCCCTTTCTTGTCTACAAATTGCAGCACTTTATTAAAAGGAAGGCAGAAAATATTCTTATCTTACCAAAGCGAGGCAAAATAAACTCTCAAACACAATGGCTGCGTACAAGGAGGTGGTAACGACGTATTATTCTGTCAAATTACTGTCAAGCGTCCGCAGGGCTTTTAAGGAGCCTTTTGTGTTAATAATACTGCTGTCTAGACGCTGTCTCATAGTACATTGGTCTTAGTAAACACATTAACATCGACTTGGTAGTTGTTTCTAAGTGAATATAGGAGATAATAAATAATATGAATGATGATGATGATGATGAATATAGGAGATATTATTTGATAATATTTTTCGGAATTATCGTCAAGTGTATTGACTGTTTTTGGCCTGTTTGTTGATCTAAACCAACTGCGATCACTGATCCGTGTGATTGGTTACGGAAAGTTTCCCTTTGACCATTAGTAATTAGGGTGGCTCATGCACAGCAAAGAATTTAAAGCAGTTCAAATTTTACAGACACACACAAATAAGAAATTAAGAATTTTTTTAACCTTTTTTTTTGGTTGGGAAATTATCAAATAAGTTCTCCCGCTATAGGCGGAGCGAGGGCGTGTCAGACTCTTACTGACTAAAACCCACCCGTGTTCCTTCGGTTGCACTGTTGCCGGGGGCCACGATCTCCCTTTCGGTTTTCCTCGTAACCCTGGCAGGCATCGGCCCTAGCGGACCCCGTCAATTCTGCTGACATCTCTTTGGGGCGCGCGTGGAACACAACGCTCCGTCGACCCGGGCCTGGTCCTTATCGGACAGACTTAATTTTTTTAACCTTACTAGCGACCCGCCCCTACTTCGCAAGGTTTTCACGAAAAAACATCGAGATTTCTTAATTATCTATATGTTTAATATTAATGTATTATACATATAAACCTTCCGGAATACATTTTCTAAATTATGTTGAAAACTTCATCAAAATCCTTTGCGTATTTTAGAAGAACAACGCGGACATACAGACAAACGCTAAAAGCGACTTTGTTTTGTAATATGTGTAAATGCGGGGATATTTTTTAAAGGTATATGCGGACAAGGATTTGTATCGAACAAGACCTAAAGTGAGGGGGTTAACTGTACACAGAGTAGACAGCAGCTCGGCCACTGCACTATTTACATCTTAAAACCTAATAATTTCTCATTCAATCTCTTAAGTTCGTAAAAAATCTAATATACTAAAACATAACTTATCTTCATATTTTACTACAGCACTTTCAAGATACAGTTTTATCGATATACTCAGGTAATATCGACACGTGTCGCACCACTAGCGCTGTAAAGTGTTTACGTTCATATTTGCAAAATAGCGGCGTTACGACTCGCTGCGCAGAAGGGGTAAGCACATAAGTAGCTGCCACCTGTATCGCTGTAGTTTATTTGAATATTTTTTGTAAACACTATGTAGATTTTGTAGTTTGTTTGAATTGATTTGAAAATTGTTTTACTAAATTTTTGTAAAGAAAAAAGTAAGTTCAAAAAACTAAAACCGACCAATGAAAAACCACGCTATATAAATTTGAAACAAGAAAATATTTCAAACAGAAATCAAGACATAGGTACAAAAATCGTCAAGGTAATGCCATGGTCGCATGCCATTATAATTTTGTAGGTGTACAGGCATGCGACCACGGCTTTACTTTGACAATTTTTGTTTTTGCTGCTTTATACATTTTGACCGCGTAGGTATCACTTTTCTAAGAAACAGCAGATTTGTTTTTTTAATAACCGACGAATTTCAACGCAGGGGCATTCTGAATCATGCACTGAAAGGTAACAGTTTTCGCGTCGACGTCCCTGCCACCCTATAGAGACACAAAAAACCGCTTTAACGCTTACCATAAAAGTAAAATAAACAAAAAAATGACAATTAAAAATATATAACTTGTTGTTTCGGAGTTTTCATAGAGCTTTGAAACGTATCCGAAACTACAGTCCAAATATGTTCTTAATGTCCAGCGGCAAAGCTCGTGTTTCGTCAGTCGTCGGATTTCTATCAGTTACCCTTTGCACTTGGTGCAGACCAGACGCTCTCAATCGACTTGGAAGTATATAGAGTTGTTAATACTTTTTTTAATGTAATTTGTTAAAAAAATGGAAGAAAAGCTGCTAAAGTCGCAGGCACGACAGATAGGAAAATAGTTTTACAGCTCTATAAAGTTCATACGAAGATCAAAACAAAACAATAATAAAGTATTTAGTTTGAATTCAAATTATTATACAAGATAAAATTAATAATTGATGGACATGGAACTTAGCAATCGTTTGTATTCGAGAATGCGATGATTCCCGAGGGACATTAAGAAAATAGAAATACTGTATATGGTTTTATGGCAAACCCGAAATAAATATAAGAGTAAAACCCACTAAACATTTTAATGGCTGACGAAAATTATGAATATTGTAAACGAAGCTTACCTCATTAGCTCGTGGCTAAATAATAACAACCGCGTGGGCGATCTAAGGTTAAGCTACGCTAACCGGTCGGTCCGTGGATGGGTGACCATCTATTATATATCGAGACCCCTCCGTGCCTCATAAAGCACGTTAAGCCGTTGGTCCCTGCTGTCATTTGAAGATCTTTGACAGTCGTTATAAGTGGTCAGAAGCCCGAAAGCCTGACAACCGTCTTACCAAGGGGTTTCGTGTTACCCAGTTACTGGATTAAGCAGGTCAGATAGGCAGTCGCTCTATGTAAAATACTGGTATTCAGCTGCAAGCGGTTAGACTGAAAGCTGACCCTAACTTACTTGGGAAAAAAGGCCTCATTAGTGGTGTTGAAAAAAGGAAAGTAACTGCGATAAACTCAAGAGACTGTTTACAATCGATACTCTATTAAAATAATAAAAAGTCAATGAATATTCATTTCACCATCTTATTCGAATTAGTAATTCTTGATCAGTAATAAATTAAAACCAGTTAAGCTTCTTAGAATAGTAAAACCGGCCAAGTGCGTGTCGGACCACGCACAATGAAGGGTTCCGTAGTTGGGATGAATTTATCCCAAAAACACACTTTGTAGTTGAAAAATATGTTCTCCCATACGGAATGTATGGTAAAACATGTTTTTGCAACTGCAAAGTTAAGTTGGTCGATTATTACTCGTTAACTTGTAGAGCCTACTTAGTTGTGATAGTTTTCCTTTTAATTTCGTTATATAAACTACTGTTGTGATTTTTTTCACACACCCAAAACTAACCATTAAGCCGGTAGGGGGGGGGACACTTGACTCTAACAAAAATTAGCACTTTAAAGCTTTTCGCAAACGGATCCCTGAATCCAAAAATAGTTTTCACAAACTCACAATGTTTTTGAAGGACCTTTCCAATGATACCCCTCACCATAGGTAAAAAGAACAAAAAAAAAACACCACCACTTTACGTGCATGAGAGGTACCCTAAAAAAATTTTTTTTCATTATTTTGTTTTACCACTTTGTCGGCGTAATTAATATATGCCAAATTACAGCTTTCTAGTACGAAGGGTCTCGGAGCTAGACCGCGGACAGACAGACAGACAGACGGACATGACGAAACTATAAGGGTTCCTTGTTTACTACGGAACCCTAAAAATAGGGTTATAAGAATTAACTCAATTAATACAATAAAATTCCCAGCGTTTAATGAAGAATAAAATACTGAAGATGTTAAATTAGCTCGAAAGGAAGTATTGATCGTTGAGTCTAATTAGTTCTTGTGCTTATGAATTAGTCATTATGGTTGAGCAAATTTACACCCTTTATGTCAATTTGCTGAGAAAAAACAATTTCATACAAAGCCAAAGAATTCAAGTTGTGATTGAATAAATACTAATTTCCATTGTTTGACGACTGGTGAATGCAGCATGTTATTAATATGGTTGTACGTTGTTTTACAGCTTTCATTTTCATTGAATTCTGTTTCACATAAATTTTTTCTCATATTATCATTTCATAGAATAATCAATACGCAGAATACTTTCAATAAATTAAATAATTGATTTTTGTTACAAATAGAATTGTATGTTTCGATATTCATATCCAAGAAAAACAAATCAAATATTCTTTATCCTCATATTGTTTGGTTAGTATAAAACTTATTACCAATAAAAACATTTTATCGAGAGACAATTTCTAAACGTTTCAATTCATACCTTTGACAAATATTCAATAGTTAATAGTCTATAGTATTTTATTATTTTATAGGGTAAATATAATTTATTTAGCTATGTCTATTTTTACAAGCTTTATACTCGTATTTACATTTTCGTTGAAATAAAATACAATGGAAAAAATACACCGATATTCGTTAAAAAATAATTCCACTGTTTGATAAGTTTGTTAAATAAAATAATGTGATTATAAAATTCATCGAATTGTGTTTCTGTGAAACATGTTTCATTCATGTAAATAGTCGTTAAAACAATAATATTCGAAATAAACATACAAAAACCGAATATTATATGAAACCTTTTCTGCGAAACGAAATTCTATGAAAGTTCTGTCTGCGAAACAAGGGGACACCTATTAATATAGTAGATTTATTTACTGACCGATGTTTTATACAAGTATTTTTCTGTATATGCAACTAACTACTATATAATTATATTATGTACAAGTATGTAAAGGAAAAAGTTAAAAATAAAGAGAAGAGCTCATTGGGCATAAAAAACTTGTCCGCATCACTATCAGCGGGAAAAGTGCACAAAAGGCTGGCAGCGTTGCCACGTTGGATCGCAATGCTGATTCTTTGGCCTAAGAATTGATATAGTAGATTGTTGCTCACCGTCTTTAAACAGGTAGGGAAATCGTTTACTATTTGCGGGAAACGATGTTGACATACATCTGTATATGTTGCGTTACCTAAACCCGCTCTAAAACCAACTTTCTTTCTTTTCCTTGTCTATTTTTCACTAATATTTAGGTATACTTTTTCGGCAGTGGTTTATACTCCCCAACCCTTCGGGGAATATTTGCATTTATACTTTTGAAAGTTACAGTACAGTAAAAACTTTCTCCCGCACATCGATATTTATAAGACACAACCAGACGGTAGCACATCAAGCCACATACCAGACACATGAATCTTTAGGTAGACGTCCGAAGTTTGATAAAAAGAGCCTGAAGATCCGCGCCTTGGGAGTTTTGGGAATATGTGAGCGAGTAAAGTCGTTAGCTGGCCCTCGCGGGACACTGCCTGACTTGCGGTGATGTGACCACTGTATGTGTGTCTTTCAAGTATGTGGTCCAAGGCTTATGCTTAGCTCTTGGTGGGTTATGTTGTCCTGGTACCTGTCTACTGAGCGGACCAAAAAGATTGACTTTGACAGACGGCTGTAGTTCTTAAAATCTTGTGGGAGTCAGGAAAGGATAATATGGTAAATCTATTGCTTCCATGGTCAGAAACAGTACGAGTCATGTGAATCCTGACCATTGTATTGTACTGTGTCCACAGTTAAATAGCAACCCCGTTTAATAGGATAACTAACTATACCCACGTAACTCACAGAAAATGCGTTATAATAAAATTGCAGGTTTGCAATTTTGAACTTCCGATACATCAAAAAGTATTAGCTTATTCATCGTACTGATACCTACAAAATAAACTCGTAAAAATAATCGTTGTATGCCTGAAAACGGTTTTTGGAGAAGACGTTGAATTGCTGGAACAGTTTTTATCGCCATGGATTAAGTTTCAATTGTTAATTGCTTTATTTCTTCGACACTATAAAATAATAATGATATGTTGTGGTTAATTCTGGTCCATCGAAAAACGCTTTCTTCCATAACCTGCACCCTACAAACTTTATCATGTCACGAATGCATGTATGTGTGTACTTCGTGGGTAGTCTTTCGATTCTGAGAACCCACATTTACCAGGCAAACATAATTACGTAAGATATTCAGATTAAGTTGGACTTGTATACAATTCGAGCGGAGGAACTTTGGGGAGCAAAATGTACTGTTTATAGGAGACAAGCTTGAGTAGGGATATCGACCGATTGTAATTAGAAAAAACATCGGCGTTTTCTTATTTAACAAAAGTATTTATTTAACAGTGCCTTTGCCTGCCTTTTCCCTCAAAATTATACGCAGTAAACAAGTGTGTGGATCTTTGCTAGTTATAGTTTCGTCATGTCCGTCTGTCTGTCTGTCTGTTTGTCCGCGGTCTAGCTCCGAGACCCTTAGTACTAGAAGGTTGTAATTTGGCATAGGTATACATATTAATTACACCAACAAAGTGGTAAAACAAAATTATGAAAAACATTTTTTTTAGGGTACCTCTCCTACACGTAAAATGGTGATGTTTTTTTTTTTACCCCATAGTTTGGGGTATCATTGGAAAGGTCTTTCAAAAACATTGCGAGTTTGCGAGAACCATTTTTGGATTCAGGGATCCGTTTGCGAAATATTAAGCTTTAAAATGCAAATTTTTGTTAGAGTCAAGTGTTCCCCCCCCCTGCCAGCTAAAAAGTTGGTTTTGGATATGTGAAAAAAATCACAGCAGTAGTTTATATAACGAAATTAAAAGGAAAACTATCACAACTAAGTAGGCTCTACAAGTTAACGAGTAATAATCGACCAACTTAACTTTGCAGTTGCAAAAACATGTTTTCCCATACATTCCGTATGAGAGAACATATTTTTCAACTACAAAGTTAAATTTGTTTTTGGGATAAATTTATCCCAACTACGAAACCCTTCATTGTGCGTGGTCCGAAACGCACTTGGCCGGATTTTTTCTTGTCTGTTTGGGAAGAAGCTTTTGCTCCATAAACGGACAATTTCAGCATGATATTATTAAAAATCTAAGGATAAATCTAGTGCTAAGTACATACGAGTATAATATAAACCATTAAACCCACTTGTAGCTCTAAGCAATTCACCGGTTGCCATTTTTAAATCCAATAAATAAATTGAGCACGTGACCAGACTATATTGACGTTTTGTATTAGCAATGCTTCGAAAGTACCAGGAGGTCAGAGGTCAAAGGCGTGGGCGTGTCGGTGGACAATGCCTTGTAATTTCAACATTCAACCTTTGAAGCTACATTACGTTTGTAGTGGCAAGTGCAATAGTAATGATGTCCTCAAAATTCTACTTCGAGGGTCATGACCCCATTAACTTTCCTTGCTTATTTCTATTATTTATTCTGGGTACAACCTTTCACACAAAACAAACAGCCAAATCCTTACCAATCCTGCTTTTAACGTAAAACAAAAGATCTAACTCGAAATCACAAACAAAGAATTACTGAAACGTAAAAACAAACTTTTATTTCATTACATTTACACAAAAAGGTGTCTGGGTAGACTGTGTCCCTCCCCGCTTCCCCCCTCACACACCTTATGGTTCTAACGTTCCTCCCAAAACTTGAGGCAAACGTTAAACGCTAAAGAAACGAACTTTATTAATCAAACTTAACTAATACAGCTTTAATGTTACTGCCGCCCTGGTAGGGTCAGCCAGGCCTCTGGGGTTTAATCACTAGATTAAACTCAGTTTAATTGTGTGAGCGACTTCGTGGGGCCCTAGAACAGCTGTTATGGTGGTGTATTTTGATATTATAGAAAGGACAGTACGTTCAACCAAATCTTCATAAAATGTGGGTGCAAAGGAGCATGTTCTTGATGATTCGACATAGTACTCATAAACTCACGCCTTCTTTCTATTGGGGTGGGTAGGCAGAAACTAAAGAACACCACCTGCTACGTACGATTCATACATATTTCTTTTGCATAGATAATTTAAGCAAAATATCCCTAAAGTTGTACGTCATAGGTTCTAACCCAGACAGGCGCTTTACTTTGTGTAAATTATTTCATCACCACTACTCTCAAAACGAAGGAAAACATCGTGAGGAAACCGGCATATCCTAGAAACGAAAATTCGAAGACATGTGACATCTACCAACCCGCACTGGGCCCGCGTGGTGGATTACGGCCCACTCCCTCTCACAGAGAGGAGGCCTGTGTCCCAGCAGTGGGAACATTATAGGCTGATGGATGATCCCTAAAGTCTCCCAAGTAAGAAAACGTACCATTAAATTGAGCTTTGGCCCAAAGGAGTGGTTTCTTTTTTATTACCTTAAGTTTGAAACGAATTACCAAGACTGCATAAATACGTCGTAGGTCGTCTACAATAACTGACGGTCGATCAGATAATGTTTGCTTTCCCCTGAAGGCAATGAAAGTAATAATGTAAGTCTAAGTAAATGGAGAGAAGGAGTAAAATATAATAAAAGAGGAAAAACAAACGCAAACAAACGTTTTATTTATTACATATTTAAATTACAAGTGGAATCCAAGTTCTAGATAGATAATATTCCAAACAAAATATTTTGAACTTATAGCGAAGTGCAATTCATTTTACATTGAACTTCAATGAATTCAGTCAATGTTCTTCATGGAATCATCATCATCATCATTTCAGCCGAAAGACGTCCACTGCTGGATATAGGCCTCCCCCAAGCACCGTCACTTCGACCGATTCTGTGCTTTCCGCATCCAGCGGATTCCTGCGGCCTTCACAAAGTCATCGGTCCATCTTGTGGGAGGCCTTCCAACGCTACGTTTTCCGGTACGCGGTCGCCACTCCAAAACTCCTTTCGACTCCATTGGCCATCCGTTCTGTGAGCAATGTGCCCTGCCCATTACCACTTAAGTTTGGCAATTTTTCGGGCTATGTTGGTTACCTTGGTTCTCCAGCGGATCTCTTCATTTCTGATTCGATCACGTAGGGAAACTCCAAGCATAGCCCTCTCCATTACCCTTTGGGTGACTTTCAGCCTTCTGATAAGGCCCATTGTGAGCGACCACGTTTCAGTACCATAGGTCATCACCGGCAACACACACTGGTCAAAGACTCTGAGGAATCATAATATGCCTTATTAGGCGGCATAATTCAAATTTCTATACGTTTTTTTGTAATTTTCAGGTCAGTATTAGGTTGTATGCCGTTCAAAATATGATTTTCGACCGCAACATTTATGAATTTACGGAATTATGATCATTTAAATCACCATTATCCTATTGAATGACTATTTCATGAAATCGTAAAAAATCGACGTCTGACAGTTTTGTATATGGAAAAACTATCAAAACCTCAAAGTTTTTCCTCAGATCAAATAAAAAAAATGACATAGCGCTGCGCAGAATACACTGAAACACGCCAAAACTACACCTCTGCTCTGTGCATACACGCTCACACGCACACATTTACAACCATTTACAATCAAACTACACCTCACTAAGTGCACACATGTTTACACCTCACTGTTGACAGCTTGTCTTGGTTTTTTATTTGGTATGAGAGTTATTCCTTGAATAAAGATTGGAAAAATCAGCCCTAGAACTTCAAATTATTAACACACCACTGTATTTACTGAAAATCAATAGGAGACTTTTCTGACAGCTTCTTCAAACAATTAGTCGAAAAAACACACCCCACTAGTCTCTTAAGTTTATATATTTTTTTCTAAATAAAAACACCAACAAAAATGTTTAATTAGTCCTCAATGTTAAGAAAATTTATTTTCAAAGTGCGATGCTCGTTGACCTGGAAAAACAGAGACTTGTAGTGTAAAGGACTATTTACGCAGCGACTTTTTTGCTATAATAATCAGTCATTTAAGTCGTGCGACGACTCGGAGGAGCTCGTGGCTAAGTAATAACAACCGCACGGTTCGATCCATCAGATTAAGCTACACTTGCCGGTGTTGGTTTGTGGATGTGTGACCATCTCAACATACCGAGACTCCTCCGTGCCTCGGAAAGCACTTTAAGAAACTTCTTACTTCGGGACCAACTGGTCCCGACTGTCATTCTTGGATCTTTGACAGTCGTTACGGATCGTCAGAAGCCCGAAAGCGTGACAACCAGTCTTACCAAGTGGTATTATTGCGTATTACCCAGTTACTGGGTTGTGGAGGTTAGATAGGCAGTCGCTCCATGTAAAATACTGATATTTTGATAATTGACTGGAAGCCGACCCCAATATAGTTGGGAAAAGGCTAGGCAGATTTAGGCAGATTTTTTAAGTCGTGCGACGGCAACGCAGCTAAGTGAACTGATGGACTTCTACCTGTCAAAGAACGATTCAACATCATCGACAGCCTATTACATAGCGGTTTACTGTTGGACATAACATAACGCCTATTTACCCCGAAGGGTTAGCCAGAGGTGTACCGACATTCACCTTTTTGGACATGTGCCTCTCTGCACGCCGTTTATCTCAATCCTCGGTCTCATCCTCTCCACTGCTATCAGCCGAAAATAACAATTACCGATTTCAAAAATTAAACTGTTCAAGTATAATAAGTGAAGCGATTGAGGCGCAAATTATGTCCCAACTCCTATTCTGCCCTCAGTGACTCGTAAAAGCAACCATAGCGACCTCTGCACTCCCATAGACGATGTCGAGGAAGTGGCAAAGTTTTGGGTCAACAAAATTACACAATTATTGTATAGAATCATTTTTTATCTACACCCATGCAATAAAACCTCTATAAAAGTTTCTGAAACAGTTAGCTTATTGGCAACATTATAACAGCCAGTGTCATAGTAACGAACATCATCCAAACGAGTGTTACAATGTTGTTCTAAATTTCATTACGTAACTCGTTTCAACGTTCAAACGGGGGACAGCAGCACCCGCTGTACGTATGTGTGTGTGTGATGTACTGCTGCAGGTGACATTCATATGTTTTGTAGTACTGAATTTCGTGGGAATTTCTTTATTCTTGATCTTGAAATACAAACACCCAATGGTTTTAGAAACTTATAGAGGATTCATATCATGGGTGTAGATAAAGTCTTGTCTTCAACTGTTATAATTAGGTATTAAAACACTCATATGATACTATTATTACACTCGGCTTCGCCTCGTGTGATAAAACCACATTCATGTTTAATACCCCTTATTACACAACAGTTGCATAAATAACTATTTATTAACTTGAACAGACAGCTGTGCTGCTGGGGAGTTTGTTGCGCCACTTCTTCTTCCCTGCTAAAGCACTAGGAAGTGGTGAAGGGTGGGCGTTTTTGGAGGACTGTCTTATATAATTTTGACGTTCGAAAAGTGCTGATTCTCAGCCTAGTTTGAATAAATGACTTTTGAAACTGTCATGCCATCGACACGACGGAGAAAAAGAAGTGGATGGAGTCAGATGTCAGTGTTGCAACTTTTTCGCGACTATTTACCTAACGTTATTATGCGACTGTCTCACTAAAACCACTAGAAAGTCGCCGTGTAAAGAGACCTTTTGTCGAGCGACCAGACGAGCGGAAGTAATGGCTTTATCCTATAAAAACATTTCAGCCTCAGGACCCGACGTTTTTCACTCGTTAAATATTTGATGCTCGATTTTATTTTATTTTCTAGATATTTTTAAAGCGTCTTCCATTTATTTAAATTACAGAAAAAAATGCAGTCGTTACTTCTTTGATGCTAATGACCATGAACCCTGTTCTTATATTCATAACTAGCTGACCAGTTAGACGTGGTCGTGTCAAAATTTCAATTTCGACATTTCGACTGTTCGTTTGGGTTTTTTCTAATTTTCTTTTTTCCTAAACTACCCCAGAATAAAAGAAAAAAAAATAACAAATCGGTAGAGTCATTTTCAAGTTTTTGCGTGACTAACGCACGGCAATTGATTTTTATATAGATAAGATAACACCTAAGTGACAATGGACAAGAAAATTTAGTTGCGTTTGAGAATATCTAAATATTTTATTTATGTATCTAAGTTCCGACCAGAAGTCAGCCACGTGTACAGCGTTTAGCGTTGGCTTCGGAAAGGTCTTTCATAGTGCAGGAATTTTCGCACATAGACCACGATAGGAGGTGAGATATTTCATAGTGCAGGAGTTGTCGCATAGAGACTATCATGGTGCAGGAGTTGTCGTATCTACATAGAGCACGATAGGAGGTGAGGTATTTCATAGTGCAGGAGTTGTCGCCCAGAGAGCACGATAGAAGGTGAGGTATTGCTTGAGATGCAGCTTCACAATCGCATTATGGCTCGTTGGAGCACCTCCACTGGCCCCACTTGACTTAGTTTTACCTTCAATGGCCCACCTAGCTTCACAATGGGTTTAGAGATTTCCAGGGGGCCTACCATCAGCTCAAAAGCGGTATTATTTTAATATTACTTCAGTGGGAGAAAGAGACGGAGCTATACGTCCTGTAGAGCTTCATCTCTTTCACACTGAAGTCACGCGTCAATCGTGCATCGCGCAAGCAATGTTTACCGCGAGACGAGTAAATGTACAACGTCCTGACATCAATCGTTGGGCAGTTGCCCACCAGACACAAGACCTCCCCTTTCTATAGAAGATGAGCGAACTTTACACTCTGTTCCTCATATCTTTTTATGCTCAACAACGTAAATAACGCAATGAATGTAAATAATGCAATATTACGCAGTTACCCCGCTGGTGGACCATGGCAGTTGGTGGCTTGCATGGAGATTTTCTGCTAGCTCAATATAGTCAGCTGATAGTTCCAAGAATAGTCAAAAACGTAAAATGTAAACCGATTCTTATTGGACAATATCTAGTTGTAATAAGGATCAAATTGGCAAAACACATATTCGTTAGTATGAAACTGACCGGTGTCAAGAACGTATTCTCTCGTCGGCCGAACCATAATCAGCGTTATTGACAATAATCTAATAGTAATTTTGTTCCATTAGACAAAGAGTCAAGTGTCTCGACAGCTCTTATTCTCCACACGAATCTACACTTACGAACTAACTCAACTGTTCAACTCCTATAAATTCAAAAAGTACCCTGAAAATTGTCTAATTGAAATAAATTATGCTCTGACGTCTACGTACTTTATCTACATTGCCAGTTTTAGTACCTACTTGGTACTTAATATTTTAAATTAGGGCCAGAAAATTGGCTCAAGTCAGCTGTCACAAGAACGCTTGAGTACCTAGTGAGCATTGGCCTCAATTTTACGCATTTGTTGTGTAGGTAGGTGTCATATCTTTTAGTCGGGTTTTAGTTTTTAAACTTACTTTTTATTCTCTTTCTTATAGTCTGACAATACTATAAAGTACACCTACAAAATTATAATGGCATGCGACCACGGCTTTACCTTGATCATTTTTGTACCTATGTCTTGACTTGTCTGAAATATTTTCTTGTTTCATATCTTTTAGTCGGGTTTTAGTTTTTAAACTTACTTTTTATTTAAATTATTTTGGTAATTATTTTCGTGATAAAGTATTTGCAGAGCAGCTTAATTTTATTTTTTAGGTTTATATGGTATAATAATACCAGCCTATTATTGTGCCTCTGATAGGAAAAGGCCTCTTCTCATACAGAGAAGGCATGAGCATTGATCACCACTCGCGCTCAAGACGGGTTGGCGATTTCAGACTTATATTATGTATATTAACTATAAGTCCAGTACTTACCCTAATTGCGATTTTGTTTTTCCAACTTATGAAACAATGGATTAGCAATTTGTTTCAAATCGAAACAGATTGTGGTTGTGTTGTATTACGCAATTAGGGTACAGGTTTCCTCACGATGTTTTTCCTTCACTGATGTTAGTAATGTCCAAGATAAACTCAGAAAGCACATTTGAATTGAAAAAGTCACTTTGGTACCTGCCCGGATTTGAATCCACAACCTCGTGCATGACAGGCGAGGCCTTAACCACTGGACCATCACGGCATTCATGATAAAATAGGTATTAATTTTACAGCCGCGCCGTACGTAGCACAGTCTCACTTTTACTTGTTTGTAACAATTTAAACATATTTATTTACTTGCAAAATATGATATAAATACATATTTGTAATGTGCTCGTCAAGTCCTTTCATTTGATACCCAACATGGCACAATACAATTATTTTTTATTTCATTACTTCATGTCCTCTAGAGAGCGCCATATTGCATTTAATGTGACGTCACATAACCAGCGGACAATCAATACGCTTCCAATGATACCTCATTTGTCAAATTATGATCGGCAGTTTAGAAGTTATGAGGTAACAGATGAACATACATTCATACATACCGGTCAAAATCATAACCCTCCTTTTTGTTTCACCGTAGTCGGGTAAAAAGAAAGAAAAATTGTTTATTCTGTACAAACAAAACGGACATTACAAAAAAAAAAAAACTTAGAATACTTACACATTTACAAATTAGCCAAAAGCCTCGAATTTAAGATTCATAACTAATAAAAGTTTGACAACTTTTGTCTATTGCTTGATGTCCGGGCCAGAAACCAACCTCCTTCTGCGAAGCAGTAATGCCTCCGAAGGAGCAGGCGGAACGCGTGAGGGAGAGACAAATTTCGCGCCCTCATGCCCCTAACCGCCGCTGGAGACGCCCTGGGCGTTGAGAATCGCAGGCCGATTCCCGGCACCGTAGGCGCGAGCTTGCAGACGGTGAGCAATAGTTATCTCGCCGTCCGATAAGGACCAGGCGCGGGTCGACGGCACGTTGTGTTCCACGCGCGCTTCAAAGAGATGTCAGCAGAATTGACGGGGTCCGTTAGGGCCGATGCCTGTCGGGGTTGCGGGAAAGTCCGAAAAGGAAACCGTGGCCCCTGGCAACATACAGGCATCTGAAAGAACACGGAAAAGTTATTTGATAAATTCTCACCCAAAAAAAAGGGCCAGACACCAAAGACAATTTACATTTACAACAGACATTTGCTTTGTGTTGCGACAATAAAGTCTCACTGCTTGAACACAGGCTAGGCTAGTTTTGTGTTCTTACACATATAAACTCACGCCTTCTCATTGGGGTAGGTAGAAACTACAGAACACCACCTGCTACGATCCTTACATACTCCTTTTGCCTCAATTACGTACATACATTATGGTCATACACGCATGCCGGTTGTGAGTACTACGCACCTGACCTTACTGAAGAACATCACCAATTAGGTCACTATAATATCTTCCTAGGGCGTCCCCTGCCGGCGTTTCCACTCACATCTGCCTTGTAAATACCTTTTGTTAGTCGCCTTTCATTCGTCCTCTCAACATGATCATACTAAGCATACTCTTTTACATTTTTGTAACTACATCAACTTTGAAACCGCAGCGTTGCCGTTTTTGACTTCTTATTTATTCTTATTCTTCATCTGACCCCAGGTACGGACGGCATTTTAATTCGAGGGAATTTTTGTTAGCGTACTGGATTTTCAACGCACAGCTTAGCGCCGAGAGTTCAAAATCCAACAACGTGTTTTTTGACGCGCTGAGATGCACTCTGTTGGATTCTCAAAACTCGGCTCCACAACGAGAGTTGAAAATTCAGTGCTCGATAAAATTCCGCTGCGATATTCTAACGCTCGTGCGAACATGAGCTTCGTATGTCGATGGCAAATATAATTTAAATTTCCTGTTTGGCCCAGAACTCGGCAATGCTAACACCATTTGCTGACGCAGACATAAGGTCCTCACGAGTACAGGTGACGAAAAGGCGCAAGATGACAGGTGAGCCATGGTCTGCGGGAAAAAGCCGCGTATACAATGACGATCAGAACCATCCGAGAAACTCCACCAGTGGAGATTGTCTTTGCTGCGGCCGACCTGAGTGCGGAGTCTGTTTAAAGTTTTCCAACTCGGCCACGGCAACGTGTGTCCAGTTGAAAGGCTCTCTGATTTCTCGATGAAAGAATCTCGAAGAAAGTTTGAGCTCGAATTCTTCATTATTAATATACTAGTTTTCGCCTGCGGCATCGCCCGCGTGGGTGTCTGAATTTATTCCACGAGAACGTACTACCGGGATAGAAGTATTCCATAAATATCCAGGTTATAAACAATTTCATCCAAATCAGTTCAGCCGTTATTGCGTGATTGAGTAACAAAGATACAAAATTTTAAATTTATAATATAATAGTATTAGAATATTAATTGCTATTTATTGCTATTTATTTATTGCTCTCAAAACGGTGAAGGAAAACATCGTGAGGAAACCGGCATGTCCTAGAACCGAAAATTCGAAGACATGTGACATCTACCAACCCGCACTGGGCCCGCGTGGTAGATTACGGCCCACTCCCTCTCACAGAGAGGAGGCCTGTGTCCCAGCAGTGGGAACATTTATAGGCTGATGATGATGATGATGATGAGAATATTAATATTAGAATATTAATATTAGAATATTAATATTAGTATTAGAATATTGGTATTAGTAGGATTAGTAGGATTATTATAATTGGTTGTGAATGAGTCAAAGTGAAGTATAGAAGAAAGCAAACCATTTCAGAAGATTTTTCCATACTTTTTATAACCCTACTGCTCTTATTCCAATAGTTATGTTTAGGGTGTCGTGTATTAGTCATTATCCTAATAAGTAATCGCCATCCTTCCAGTCGTACTATTTTCAACAAAATTCATCCTTTGCTTTTTTCCTTAGTTTTATAAACATCCACTTCCACATTCATATTCAAAACATTCCCCACGATTTATACTTCATTTCTACACATCAATTTACAAACAAACAAAAAAAAACAATATTATGCCTTCCCCATCGACTCCGAAAAGTTAGCCAGAGGTATACCTATAGTACATCCATACAAACATACAAAATACACACATACCTACATGCAGGTAAACAAACAGAAATTTTATAAATCCGTTGGTAATAAAAACGATGCCTTATCAGTAACTAGAAAACTCTCGTGAAAATAGAGAATGCTCATTTAGCGCATGTGGAGTTTACCTGCAAGTGATTGTTGCACTGTTGCATATACGTTTTTGCATGCTACTCATAAGCATTATCCAGTGTAAACAATTGTTGGTGAACCTATAAATAAATAAATAAATAGTATAAGATAGTTCATACTAAAAATACGGAGAAAACGAATTTTCCCAAATATGAGTCCTAGCTAGATCGATTTTTCGGCCCCGTAAACCCCTATATTGCAACTTTCCTCGAAATCGTTAGAGGCGTTTTCGAGAACGTGATTACAAATGTATGTATACAAATATTGCTCGTTTAATAATATAGGATAATTGAGCTACTTACAACCTCAAAACACATTAAAATCACCGTGAAACGTTCTCCAATATGGGAACATTAATCGGTATAACGGACGGACGCTTTTGATAGGCGGTTTGCAATCTCAGCATAACCGTATTAGGTCACCGACATCTAATGGCCAGTTACTGGTGAATTCAGTTCAATAATGGCCTGTAATTGATCTTCTGCAGGATATACACCTCTTTTCATACGAGCCTTTTGATCTTGTACAGGACTTTCAGTTTTTATTTTCATTTTACTTTAGTTTTTTTATGGTTCCGTAGCCGAAGAGTCCCAAACGGAAGCCTCCGCTGTCCGTCCGTCTGTCAGCAGGCTTTATCTCATGAACCGTAATAGTCAGAAATTTTCACAGATTGTGTATTTCTATTGCTGTTATAATAACAAATAATAAAATTTAAATCATCATCTGCCCAGCCTTTTCCCAACCGTGTTGGGGTCGGCTTCCAGTCTAACCGGATGCAGCTGAATACCACTGACTGGTTGTCAGACTTTTTTGGGCTTCTAACTACCCGTAACGACTGTCAAAGATCTACAAATGACAGCCGGGACCAACGGTTTAACGTGCTTTCCGAGGCACGGAGGGGTCTTGGTATGTAAAGATGGTCACCCATCCACGGACCAACCGCGGCAGGCGTAGCTTAACCTGATCAATCGACCCGTGCGGCTGTTATTACTTAGCCACAAGCCCCTCAAATAATAAAATTTAAATAAAGGTAAAAATTATAGGGGGGTTTTACCATTGACATGCATGTAAAAATAAATTATAATTTATAATTGATTAATTAATTAGTAATAATATATTTAATTGACATTATTTACTCGAACGTGACTTTGTATTGTATAAATTCAAAATTATTGCTAAAAACTAATCTTTTTGTACACCAATTTCATTGGTAGGACATAGAGCTCCCGCAGGAGGAGACGCCCTGGGCGTCGGGAATCGCGAGCCGATTTCCGGCCACCGTAGGCGCGGGCTTGCGGACGGTGAGCAATGGGTAACTCGCTGTTCGATAAGGACCAGGCCCGGGTCGATGGCGCGTTGTGTTCCACGCGCGCCTCAAAGAGATGACAGCAGAATTGACGGGGTCCACTAGGGCCAATGCCTGCCGGGGGTTCGAAGAAAACCGATAGGGAAATCGTGGCCCCCGGCAACAGGGCAACCGAAGGAACACGGGTGGGTTTTAGTCAGTAAGAGTCTGACACGCCCTCCCGCTCCGCCCAGAGCGGGAGAAGTTATTTGATAATTTCCCACCAAAAAAAAGCACATAGAGCTCGACTAAAATGTATTTCTACATAAGACCTTTATTGTAATACCTGTGTTCACGAATAAAGATTGATTGATTGATTGGTTAAAAACGTAGTGTTCAATATTGTACGGTGGTACAGAACCCTTTGTGTGGAGTCCTATTCGCATTTTGCCAATTTTTTTATTTCTATGAGTGTGTTTAGTTTAGTTTGTGATCTTTCTGTGCGAGTCACAATAATAGTAGATTATTATACGAGGGGCTAAAATAACCCATTGTAACGAGGTAGTTTTACTCCCGAGCTTTAGCGAGGGAGTAAATAGAAACCGAGTTATAATGGGTTTTAGCGCCGTGTGTTACACTCTACTTTTCACTACGATTGCAAGAAAATAAAATAATCTAATACAACATTAAATAGTTTATTTTATTTAAATGTACAATTTGTACAATTCTGGATTTTTAACGAGATGTTTTTTTCTGGCAACTTAATTTCAGTCCTCTGTGAAGATGTGCTCACTAGATGATGACATTTTCACTGTTGTAAATTATATTACGGTCACCAATTCAATTCGTAATTACAGAAAAATTCTAAAGATTTCGCGCCAATGCCTTTTTTATTTCTTCTGTAGCCACAATGCAATGCACGCATTCTACCGAAGAGACAGCCGCATTTAGTTCCATTTTCAAAAATAAAGTGTTCTTCTTTTTTTTTGTGAACCAGTAATAAGTCGAGTCCATAATCATGATTATTCTACATAAGAATAAAGACTTTTTCGTTTTTCAAAGCTCGTTGGAACAGAAAAAAATTAAAAAGAAATTACTTTTTCCCATAGAGTAAGAAATGCTATTTTTTCCCCGCTCTGGTACTCTACAATGATGGCCTTTTTGAGCAAGAGGAGTGAAAACACTATTTCTTTCCTTCTTTCTTTCTTTGTACAGAGAAGGAACGAATATTGGGAATGGTTTCTGAGTCTTAGGAGTTTTCGGAACATTGAGTTTCCTCACAACTATAATTTGTATTTGAAACAATTCTGAGATAAACACGAACATGCCTAACGAATAACACATGGGCTTATTATATACTGTTTCTATGTTTGTACTTATGTAAAGCAGGTACCCAAATACGTATTATTCTCTACCCGTTTAGAAATTATTGTGGTGAGTGCTTACCTACATAATAATTAACAATATTAACGTAGGTAATCGTCTTATTCCCACATGGCGAGTGTTAGGCCGCGCGCACTTTGGATGCGTTTTCGTGCGTACGAACACGCACGAACGATCCCGACCGTCCAAGTACAAACAGAGCTGCGCTCTGCTTAGCACCGAGAGTTGAAAATACAACAGTGTGTTTTTTCGTCACGCTGGGATGCATTCTGTTGAATTTTCAACGCTCGGCTTAACACCGAGAGTTGAAAATCCAGTGCGCGATAAAATCCCGGCGCGATTTTATTACGTCCGTGCTAAAATCGGCTTCGTCGTACGTATACGTACGTATAGTTCTGACATCCGAAAACAATCCGAACTTGTTGGGATTTGTTCTTTTTGACGGAGAAAAACGTGTCCACTCAATTCGTACGACTATGGTCGTACGTGTACGCACGAGTGTAATTCGTACGAAAACGCATTCAAAGTGCGCGCGGCCTTACTCTCCGAGTCCGTAGATAGACACAATATAACTTTAACAATACCTCAGTGCAAAATGTTAGACCCCAGTGAATCAGCACCGGCCGTAGATGACACATAATAGTCACAAAAGATATACAGCCGACAAACGAAAACACACCTTATAGTGCACGAAAATATGTTGAAATTTAAAGAAACGAGTTCCAATCTACTAAATAACTAAAACGATTCGAATCAAGACGAAGAAGGTCAAAACTGCGACGGAAATTAGACGAATAAGTCTTTATTGCCAGTGCGAGGAGTACGTACATGCATACGCGCTGCACCGGGGGGTTGAAACAACCCTCCGACTTCCCAAAACGTTCAGTCTACGCCAGTCCGGAGGGCCGAACGGACGCATCGTGCGCGCTTACCTATTTTCCGAACTTTCAATTCCATATTTGAAAACCAGTGTTTTTTTATTTTTACTTTTTTATTCGGAGGACGATCGGCAGCGGCATTCGGGTAAGTGCAGTTTAATATTCATAACTCTTCATGGAGGATGTGTTCGAACAATCAAACGATTCCTTTTTTTCGTATTTTACGACTAAACTTCGGTAGTTAATCCAACGGTTTTCCGACGGGAGGGCTTATTAAAAAAGTTACAAGTTTAGGCTGCGTATTTAAAAAGTCATTGGAGAGTATTTAAAACGGTTTGGCCAGGAGAATTCTTAATTTTATGGTTTGGCAGTATTATAATATTTTAGAGGGTCGTAATTTGCTAGTATTGTTTTACTTTACATTTGACTTCGGTAATAATTAATGTGCTTTTACGTTGTCTTGTTAGACAAATTAGCAAGTTCTTTTGATCTGACAATTCTGTAACTTTATACTATTGATTTTCTTTTTGAAGAAAAGACAAAATTATCTACAAAAATTGAATCTATTTTTAACTCTTCAACACTGGTGACCAAATCTTTTCATTAGAGAAAGAGCCAGCAGTTGCTTTCTGCTTCTTTGAGACTTAAGACTATTAAAACCTGGTTTCCTCACGATGTTTTATTCAGCATTAGTGGTGTCTTAGATAAACTTGGAACGTGCGCAGTTAATACGACCAGAAATCATCTCTACAAAAAAACTCCTCAAAAAATTCGTCCTAACATAATTACTCAAAGTAATTTATCTTCTTAATACCAGCAATTTATACGACCCGACACATTTCGCACCTAATTTGTATTAGGATAACTAATGTGATATCACCGCAAATAAATTAAATAACGGCTCGCAATCTACGCATCCGGATAATTGGGTATTTCACCCTAATAACCGGGGAACTGGCGGTCACACTGTAGCCTGAAATATTGCTGAAATATTGCTTACAGATAAGGATTATAGCTCCAATTGACCCATATATGTTATTATTTATGACTGTATTAAGATATATAATAGAATCAGGCGTTTATTTGCGGACATATTAAATTTCTTGAACGTAACTGGCGAAATGTGGGTGTACTTTAGGTATACCTCTAGTCTACCTAACCCTTTCGGGGATTACAGATGTATGTTATGTTATATTTTTTTAATGTATGCATAACAAGTCTCATGTAATAGGGGGCGAGCCTATTGCCATCAACCGGGCACAAGTCCAGACTACGAGCTGCTACTGAGAAATTTCAGATAGAAAAACCCAAAAACACTTTGCGCGACCCGGGAATCAAACCCAGGACCTCATGCTCAGCAGTAGCGCTTGCGATCACTAGACCAACGAGGCAGTCAGTGTGTGATTGCCTCGTTGGTCAATATTTTCAAAATTCTTTTTTTGTTTGAAATTATATACTTCCGAGATGTCTTGATCTGATGATGGGATCCTGGAGAAATCGAGGGAACTCGTCAAATATTACAGGCACACATATAGCGATTTCGGTATTTTTTTAGTAACTAGTGCAATTGCTCTCGGAAAGCACCATTTGGTGAGGTGGAACTGATGATGAAGACCACAGATGGCTACCGGAACTACTCAATAATATGTATTTCACGGGTTGCGATTCGCTTACTTTAATATGGTGTCAAGAAATTTATGCTCGTCACAATGCATATGGAGAAGTGGAGCTGATGGTGAAGTACCTGGAGAACTCCTCAACGATCAAAGTCCCTGCATCGGGATAAGCAATATTTTGTAAAAGGTGATGAGTAGTTGACATTAAGCTAGGTATCGTAACTTAGATACATGACAAACTGACCCACTAAAAAGCGAGAAGTAAAAACTTATTTTACAAAAAAAACAACCGACTTCTAAAAAAAACACTACAAAGTGAAAAATAACTTATATTTCGGAAGTCGGTGGCAAATAACGAACATGCAAAACCAAAGACACCGACTTCAGAAATATAAGTTATTTTTCACTTTGTAGTGTTTTTTTAGAAGACGGTTGTTTTTTTTTTTTGTAAAATATTTTTTGTTATGTACATGCGTACGTAAATGACTGGGTACGGAACACAACATCAACTATGTGTAATAAGAACCATCCTGCTCTAAAATAACTAATTTAATTCCGAATATAATTATTTAATCTCAAAATAGATACTAATACCCAAATGAATATTAAAGTCGTTACCCCAATATCATAATCTAGAACTGTTTAATAAAACTACATATTCATAATATTTCAGGGATAAGGAAAATAATATGAAACACCAAGATATTTTGTCTGTCATTTATATTTCTTTGCCAACATCAAATTCAATATTCTACACCATACCATCACATCTCCTATTCTCCACATAATATCACTATTTAATCGTATTCTAATATTTAGGTACCATTAAACTAATAGGTTATTTTAATTTACAGTAAATCTCCAACCAATACCATGCCAATCTATCTTTTTACCGACACATCCACTAAGCACATCTTACCGTCACGAGCGCCCAACCCAGAAGGCAGGTTCCCGCGCTACTCTTCACACATCGAATCTTTGGGTGTTGCCAGTACAATATCCAACAATTACGTATTAATAAATTAACACCTAACCTAAGTAAACAGTATTTTTATTTAAAAGCTTTATCTGTGAAAATTTCAACTGTCTAACTATCACGGTTCATGAGATACAGCCTGGTGACAGACGGACAGACAGACAGACGGACGGACAGCGGAGTCTTAGTAATAGGGTCCCGTTTTGTCCTTTGGGTACGGAACTCTAAAAAGCACCGGGTGTTAAAGTACAGTGGTTTGGATTTAAAAGAGTGTCCATGGAGTTTTTTGTCCGTTCTTCTTCTTATTTGAAGTTCTAAAATTATCTATCCCCTACATCAAGATAACAAAGGAATATAATATTTTATTCTGGCTCCCTTGAGGAATCACTTAATCTTAAAGGACGCGTCTTTCTTTGATACAGTCGAGACGTGATTGGGTCGTAAAAAACTTAAGTTTATTATAACAGACTAGGTTTTGTCAGCGGATTAGCTGAGGCGGGATTTGAGAAAAAATACTGGGTTATTGTGAAACTTTCCTAAAAGATACTGAGACAAGAGACAATTAATAGCTCAAAGGTTGCGTGCAAAGTCGCGAGTGAGTGGTCGTGAGTTCGAACCGTGATTTTGGGTAGGTGTGTGTTGTGTGTGTATTATTCAACAGCTTCTTATTTGCGTGTGATTAGTGACTAACCTGGTGTCAGAGTTTTAAAGCCGCCCATGGGCCTCTGACTTGGCTTCACATGCCGTCGAGAAATATTGCTCAGGCATGTCGGTTTCCTCACGATGTTTTCCTTCACCGTTTTTTAAGCAAGTGATAATTATACAATACGCACATGAATCCGTAAAGTCAGAGGTGCGTGCCTTGGGTTCGAACTCAAGACCTATGACTTGTCAGTCCGAGGGTCACACCAGTAGACTATCACTGCTGCTATGTATGCTATGCTATTCAACAGCGAAAGTCCTATTGAAATCCATTAGAAATTGGGTTGGTAGAAGTATAGTTTATTTAGGAATATACGGAAATAATCATCCACTCAGCCTTTTACCAACTATATTGGGGTCGGCTTCTAGTGCAACCAGATGCAGCTGAATACCAGTATTTTACATGGAGTGACTGGAATGGACGGAAATAAATTTTAAAAATATGTTAAATATGTTAACCTACACTATTAAATGAGCAATATTTTTAAATAATATGTATTTAATATATTTGTAATTACGTTCTGGAAAACGCATTATAAGGATTTACGGGGGCGAAAAATCGATCTAGCTAGGGCTCATATCTGGGAAAATTCGTTTTCTCCGTATTTTCACCCGAGCAGAGCTCGGTCGCCCAAAGTTTAGAACAAGATGGTTATCTTAGAATAATGACATGGCAGCATAGAATTAGTAAGTACCTACTATCATGACAGCATAGAATTAGTAAGTACCTACTATCATAGCAGCATGGAATTAGTATCATGTACTATACATGGAATTAGTATGAATTTTTCCTAAACTATTAAATGAGTATTCTCTATTTTCACCAGAGTAGAGCTCGGTCGCCCAAGTAATTACACAATTAATTGAAGAACATAAAAACATCAGTTGTTTGCTTTACATATTTATTGTCGTTCTCATATTTACGTTGTGTTCATTCTTCATAGTTTTATTATATACCTATAGTTTGTGGTATACATCTACGAAGCTAAAAATAGGTCAACCCATCTTCACCTATGGGGTCCACCTTTAGCCGACCAAAGGATTTTGTCAGGTGGAAGGGTTCACTTAGATACTAAACATTCGCTTTTCTAATGTAGAGTAGGGTTAGGAACTGAGTTGAGGTGTTAACTAGTGAGATCAAAATCTGCCCAGCCTTTTCCCAACTATGTTGGGGTCGGCTTCCAGTCTAACCGGACGCAACTGAATACCAGTATTTTACATGGAGCGACTGCCTATCTGACCTCCAAAACCCAGTAACTGGGTAATACGATACCCTTTGGTAAGACTAGTTGTCAGAGTTTCGGGCTTCTGACGACCCGTGATAACTATCAAAGATCCACGAATGACAGCCGGGACCAACGGCTTAACGTGCTTTCCGAGGCACGAAGGAATCTCGGTATGTAAAGATGATCACTCATCCACTGACCAACCCCGGCAAGCGTTGCTTAACCTGATGGATCGACCAGTGCGGCTGTTATTACTTAGCCACGAGCTCCTGTTAACTAGTGATATAGAATATACAAAATAGGGTCGCATCTACTAGGAAACATTTGGCGCGCGATATGTTGCACAACATGTTTGCTCAACATGTTGAAAGTTAGCGCGGAACTTTTTTTTAGCAACGTTGTCTGTTTACGTATGATCAGTGGTCGACAACATGTCACCAGAGGAACTAGTGTTGATTTCAGCGGCGGTGGTTATAATTTTATTGAAAAATGCATCAAAAAGAAGTCGCAGCAGTATCCCATAAACATTCATAGTTTTGGTACAGTTTAATTAATTTGAGCACTCGTTCGTCACACCACATTACGGACATTTCTGCGCGGCACGTCTCCACTCGACAACATTTGATACTCAACTGCATGTTGCATGGAAAAAACAACAAGCCGCGCGTCATATTGCGCGTCAGCTGGCAATGTTGCGCGCTGTTGTGCAGCGTTGCCGAACATGTTGAGCGTCACGTGTTGCGCGTCAATTGTTGCCTAGTGCATACGAGGCTTATATTTTGTGGGTTCATTACATAACTTTGTCTAACCCATTCCGGGAATACAGGGTGTGTGTGTGATGTTCTAGAACTAAATACATAAGATAAGGTAATATTTATTTCTCACCACAATATAAAGTACATTTTCAAATGATCATAGGACAATACGTAATAGTTTTAATTATACTGTGGGAGACTGGTGCCTAAGCTTCACTAAGACCTGTATTTCAGGACACCAGGTCACCTCCCTTTGCAAGCAGTTACATTTATTAAGAACTAGCGACCCGCCCCGGCTTCGCACAGGTATAAACCGGGTTATTATACATATAAACCTTCCTCTTCAATCACTCTATCTATTAAAAAAAACCGCATCAAAATCCGTTGCGTAGTTTTAAAGATTTAAGCATACATAGGGATATAGGGAGAGAGAAAGCGACTTTGTTTTATACTATGATGAAGTGATTATGCACTCGTACACAGATGCGGTAAGTTATATAAAACCAGAAAAAAAGAGAGATTACACTATTGATTATTACTTATTCTAGATAAGATAAGATAAGATCATTTATTTGTCCAAAACATAAGTATACACACATGGCATGCAAGATGTTACATCAGATTACAGCACAGTCATGTTTTGCCTTAACGGCGTACAAATATAAACACGTTGGTTATTTTTATTAATAGGATATAAACATCAAATAGTTATAAATTTGTCCATTATTCAAAGCAATTAACATATTAAATTATTAAAACTTAATCAATCAAATTATAATAAATATACTACAGAATAGTGTCATCAACTCGTCATAGAAATTTAAAATAAAATAAAATTAGCTAGTCAAAAGTCAAAGTAATTAGGAATAAAAATCTACATATTATGTCACACAAGTCAGATTAATAAAATAACATTAGTAATGAACAAAACAAACAACAAAAAAATAACACTATATCAATACTTTGTCTGTTAAAAACTCGGAAATACTATATATATATGTCACCGTAAAATTATAAACTTCGTTAGTTTGTAATCTATCGGTATTATTTCCGTTAGATTACAAACTGTCGAAAAATTGTGAACTGCGACAAATCATTTACGATTTAACGCATTATTTTTCGATAGTTTATATTATATCCATGAGAAACGAGCGTACGCTCGCTCGACTCATGCGGTTGGTCACAGTTCTAACCTAACCTAACCCATTTCACCCAGTTCACAATTTTTCGACAGATTGTGATCTAACGGAAATAATACCGATACATTATAAACTAACGGTGCTCACAATCTTACGGTGACATATATATAATATGCTTTTTGAATTAGAGAATTCTTTAATTTTTTTAAAAATAGATTGACATTTAATTCTTTAATGTGTGGCGGAATGTGATTAAATATATTTGGCACCATGCAGAACACACTAGGGTTGGTATGTGTGTGAGTGTACGTGGTGTGCGTGTGAGTGGGCATGTGTGTAAGAACATTATGATAGGAAGATTAAGGGCTTAATGCACAGAATGGTGGTATATATAAATACCTATATTGTATTGTTTTTTAGACATAGGTATATTGTAATGAAAGGCCTACTAGAACAGTGGTGGCCCAGCGATAACGGCCGCGACTTACGGAGTTGTAGGTCGTAGGTTCGAACCCTGACAGGCGCTTTACATTGTGTAAATTATTTCATCACCACTGCTCTCAAAACTGTGAAGGAAAACATCGTGAGGAAACCGGCATGTCCTAGAACCAAAAATTAGAAGACATGTCATACTGGGCCCGCGTGGTGGATTACGGCCTACTCTCTCTCATTGAGAGGAGGGCCTGTATCTCAGCAGTGGGAACATTTAGGTTTATAATGCTATGCTATGAAAGGACTGCAGATTATATCGGCTAGTCCTCGCGTCGCAAATTGCGAGTATAGTCACCTCGTGGGTAGTCTGGTAATTTGTTAATATTCTAGTGCTCAGCATAGTTATTCTAGACCCACCGTTTTGTTATCATAAATAGGGACACGTGTAGTTAGGACTCATTTAAATATCTCCTTTGTAGAGTGCGATTTCGGTGACTAAATCGAGCAACGAGCGTGCTTTTTTATGGTTCCGTACCTATAAGGAAAAAACGGAACCCTTATAGGATCACTTTGATGTCCGTCTGTCTGTCAAGACCTTTTTCTCAGGAACGCGTGGAGGTATCAAGCTGAAATTCATATTTAATACTCAAGTCTACTGTCCCTTGGAGCTGTGACAAAATCAAACTCAATCAAGCCAACGCAATCAAAAGATACAGCCGTTTATGCTGCAAATTTTTCCGAGAACTCAGAATCTTGAAATTTGGTACGAAGCAACATCTTATATATAGCACAGATAAAGGAAAAATGGCGAAAAGCATACATTTTTAGTGACATCATAATTAAAAATAATTTTAATATTTTATACGGAACCCTCGGTGCGCGAGTCTGACTCGCTCTTGACCTTTTTTTTATTGTAGGTATTTCAAAACACTACAGGGTAAATTTTTAACCAGTGCGCAAACTTAAACACGTGACTTTACTTATCATTATGAACACCTTTTGCTATGGCACCAAACATGAATTCGCGAAAAAAAATCAGCTTATGGGATACCTACTTATGACGAGTTATGTGAACATAAATGTAGGGAACAGCTGATTTTTTTTACAGTGATTTCAGATTTGGTCCTATCGATGTACGTTTACGTTTATATTGTGTTATAGCCGCGGGTTATTACGAGAAGCTTACGTGCTAATTGGTAATCACTACACGAAAGGCACGGGAAAATTAGAAAACTTAATTTAACCTTTTCGAGAAAGGGATAATATAACTCCCCTACTGCCCCTACCCCTACTTCTGCCTATGATTTTGCCCGCGTGAAGTTTCTCAGTTTTAACATAAAACATTTATTGTAATCATTGTTGACATTTGTTGTGTCATTTTTGTAATTAACTGGCGAAATATGGGTGTACCTGCTACAGGGACACCTCTGCCCAACCCTTCGGGGAAACAAGACGTGATGTTATGTATGTTATTTATTGTAATCGGCCTAGTACTTTCAGAGATTATTTCTTACAAACAAACAAATAATATGTATACAATTAATATACCAAACTAGCTTCCGTCAGCGGCTTCGCCCGCGTGGTATATATGAATGCTTACTAGCTTTTGCCCGCGGCTTCGCTCGAGTCTAAAAGTTTTTTTTTTTTATCCGTCGGGGTAACAGTACTTTTTTTCTGGATGACTGGTTCAGGGACCGCGGAAGTGGGGGGCAGAGGGGGTCAAATGCCCCCTGAAATCAAACAGGCCGCGCCCTCTCCAATTTTATTACTTGGTAAAGAAGGTTTCTGTGCTATCCTTCAGAGAGCTTGTACGTAAGAAAAGATTTGCTTTTTGTTTTGATGGAATTTAAAGTATATAGGTAGTACATTAAATCGTTTTTGGAAGGAGGTGACCCAAGAAATTTGTCTCCCCCCAGTCATAGAGTACTTCGTTTTTGGGAGAGGGTGACCAAAGAAGTTTGCCACGATTAGTTTGCCCCTATCAGTTTGCCCCCCCCCCCGTCATGGAGTACTTTGGTTTTGGAAGGGGGTGACTAAAAAAGCTGCCCCCCATGTGCTGGGTCCTTTTCTGTACCCCTGACAACGTGTTTGCAAAATTTTATGACGTGAAAGCGTAAAGGCTTGAGCAGACCAGCGCGACACGCGACGCGACACAAAGACATCGCTCGTCGTGCGACGAGCGGTGCCTTTGTGTCGCGCCTGTTTGAAAGAGCTTTAATACAAACAAACAAACTCACTTTCGCATTTATAATATTAAGTTAGGATTAGTTTAGAATCTACACTAATCCTACAATATACAATATTTACGCTGTAGATAACAACTTATACACTTACAACTTTATAATATTAGTTTAGCAAGTTTAGATTAGGTACAAAATATTAGGAAACTTGTCCACACAATTCAATTCTCATTATTTGACTTACCAAAGACAAACACGCTGTACATCTATGGTACATAAATCTCTGTTCGAAACTCAAGCTAGGGCCGTGTTAGCCAGCCTCGAGTCTTGTCAGTATTTCCTGTCACGCCAGCTTGATGTCCCCAAAGGGTGACACTATGCTTTTGTTACACGAAGTTAGGAGATGCCAGGCATAGACTACATACATCCTTTGTGGTGAGGTGGCAAGCCTGTCAGGGGCAGTTTTTCGATCGAAGTTTAAATCTGACAAAATGTTGGTGATTTTTACGTTGTTTATGCTTTTGGAGCAGGTGTTGTATGTGCTGTGACAGAAATTGCATACCTAGATAAGATACTTAGATTGTGTTTTTTTTTGGTATAGCACTAAATTGCAACAATCAAAAATCAATCTGCCTAGCCTTTTCCCAATTATGTTAGGGTATTTTATATGGAGCCACTGCCTATCTGACCTCCAGAACCTAGTTAGTACTAGGTAACACGATACCCCTTGGTCAGACTGGTTGTCAGACTTTTTTGGGCTTCTAACTACCCGTAACGACTGTCAAAGATCCTCGAATGACAGCCGGGACCAACGGCTTAACGTGCTTTCCGAGGCATGGAGGAGTCTCGGTAGGTAGAAATGGTCACCCATCCACGGAGTAACCCCGGCAAGCGTTGCTTAACCTAAGGGATCGATTCGTGCGGCTGTTATTACTTAGTCACGAGCTCCTCCGCATAGCACTAAACTGCAACAATGTAGGTAAATGTCACACTTTTCTTTACAGTGGCCATTTTTTTAAATCAAGTTTCCATACAGTTATACATTTTACATTATATTATACTAGCAGCGCCCCGCGGTTTCGCGCATAAGTCTCGATCCCGTGGGGAAAAAAAAAAGTATCCTATGTTCTTTTCCAGGGCATCATCTATATATGTGCTAAATTTTTATCCAAATCCGTTCAGCCGTTTTAGCGTGAAGGCGTGACAAACAAACTTACTTTCGCATTTATAATATTAAGGATTAAGGATGAATTATCATTATTCATACATTTGATATTATATCATACTATTCTTATAATTTACTAGCTTCTGTCCGCGACTTCGTTCGCGTGGAAGTCGTAAAACATCACAATATACTACTACAATAATAGCCACATTTTTATAAAACTTCCCTGTATACTACGTTTGTTGTTTTATTCTCAGCAGCCAAAATATACAGTCAGGAATGGGTGACTCGGGAGCAAGCGACGTAACAGTTGTTCGTATGAGAAGCAGCTTGTCCTGAAGTCGACACCCGCAGCCTTCAGTCTTCAATGTCGGCCCCTGTGACTTGTTGATCACAAAGCATACGCTCACAGGGAACTGCACGCGCTTAAACTGGTAATGGTGGGGAATTAGTGGTATACGCACTATAAACACTGTCTCGCCATCGCCACAACCAGTTAGAATTTCCGTCTCGATGACGTTTCTCTGTAAAGACATGACTTTGAGCCGGTTTTCGTTACACAGATATACAACCGGAAAAGATACTTGCCATTTGCGAATTGAGAAATTCTACGGGGTAATATGTGGCATTAATGGAGGTGTCTATCACTTCACTCCCTTCAATTTGTGAGAGAATACTGTGGTTGATCGCTGCAGCTTGATCATTTTCGGAGTTAAAATGGACACACACCCAAGAATTCTCTTGGTACGGTATTTGACTGATGTCCTCGTATATCAGAATATTCTAAAGTGGGATCTACTCTACCAAGAGTCTCTGGTAAAGTGTCTCTGGTAATGTAAAATTTCTAAATTAATGTCTGTAATTTTTATGGTGTACATAATAAAGAATATTCTATCTATTCTATCTATCTTCACCAACTTTTAGAAGAACATCGGAGAATTCTTGAGCATTTGAATTCACGCCAAACCGAGCTCATATGATGATGGTCAAGCTCAGTTTATGAACTTTCGACCATAGAGTCGACCTTTTCAACGAAATATTCACTTTGTTTGTCAGAACTGTGACACCACCCATCATATCTTGGTTCCTGCGGATGTCCTCCAGGGTTCTGTTTACAGCTTCCACTGCTTTTCTATTTGCCATAATGCATTCATACTATACGATGAAGCGCAATCCCTATGCACACATCTCTTGTTCTGTTGCGTGACACCCCACAAACAGGCGTTTCGTTGCTCTCTAAATCGATGGGAATCTTAAACATGGCGTGCGCTGTTTTGTCACCAGGAAGCAGTGTGGCAGCAATTCTAGAAGATCCACACACATGCATATTTTAAAATCGCTGGGACAAATCTGCTCTCAAAATCTGTAAAAAATCATTTTATTCCTAGTCTTTAGCTCTTAAATGATCAGAATACAACCTTGAATGTTTTGTGACTGTAAAGTACTTGTGACGTAGTAGGTTTCCATAGCTTACGAAGTTTTTCTTTTTTTTGTGAATTAATACATTAATAAAAAAAACCGTTTTACAAAATGTAAAAAAATAGTTTAAAAAAAACAGATGGTAATCGAACTTACTACCAGGCCTTCAAATCATTCGTCCAACCGCTTACTTATTCGCTTTGTTGAAATTTAGCTAAAATAGCCGTTCCTATATAATGATGTCATGATTGACTGCATAGTTCCATAAATGTATAGCTTGATTATAATCATTTAAGACGCAGATATATGACAGTGACCTTGAATGGTTAGCTTGCGTGTTCTGTACTGAGCTCACGCAATGCGTCGTACGTCCAGCCAGTAATAGGACTCGCCCATCAAGGAGCGCTGTCCCAAATTAGACGCGTTATTAATTTATTACACGTAAAACAAAAGGTATTTTAATAAAACACGTATACTAAAAGATTAGTAATTTAATTATCTTTAATAT
This sequence comes from Agrochola lychnidis, assembly GCA_963680765.1. Lineage (NCBI taxonomy): Eukaryota > Metazoa > Arthropoda > Insecta > Lepidoptera > Noctuidae > Agrochola > Agrochola lychnidis. The sequence goes on along the minus strand of OY796868.1, from coordinate 4,350,938 downwards.
GGTGAAGTTTTTAGAAAAATACGCTTGATGGATTTTGCGTCATTCTCAGTTTTTTATACGCGTTTTGTAACTTTACAAATTAATTTCACTATGTAATATAAACATAATCAAAAATATGTCTATATTAAAATATTTAAAAAATGCTCTAATTTAACATATATTTTTTTCCAAATCACTATAACTACTCGTTCAGACGTCATTTTCAGTATAAAATCATTAAAAGTTAGCTATCGTCCTCTTAAAAAGTTAAATCGGTAACTAGATAGTTACCGATTTAACTTTTTAAATGATTAAGGCTATTTAAGGTAAAATTCAACGAAGCAATTAACTCATCGGTTGGACGATTGCTTTGCAAACATGGGGTTGTAAGTTCGATTCCCAACTACGGTTTTTGTTTTTCTTTTTTTTCACATTTTGTTACACGATTTTTTTTTTTTGTTTTGATTATGTCCCTATAATATATTATAATAAAATCGTAGCGAAGTTAAATTTTTTGAAAGAAATTTATTGCTATGAGGTCTGGGATCGATTCTTATGCGGAAAATATAGTTTTTAGAATGTTTGTCTGTTCCAATTGTAGGGTATAGACTATCACGCTATTTGCTATGGGGGATGAGCAATATTACATTATTTTCTTATTTTTCTCTGCAAATTATAAAAGGACGCGCCAAAAGGTTGGGATATTGTATCTACAATATCCCAACCTTTTGGCGCGTCCTTTCCCAGACCTCATAGCAATAACTTTCTTTCAAAAAATTTAACTTCGCTACGATTTTATTATAATATATTATAGGGACATAATCAAAACAAAAAAAAAAATCGTGTAACAAAATGTGAAAAAAAAAGAAAACAAATACCGTAGTTGGGAATCGAACTTACAACCCCATGTTTGCAAAGCAATCGTCCAACCGATGAGTTAATTGCTTCGTTGAATTTTACCTTAAATAGCCGTTCCTATATATTTCATGATTGACTGCTCAGTTCCATAAAGGTATAGCGTGATGATAATCATTCTAAAAGTTAAATCGATAACCATCACAATATCCTAAAATTTTGGCGCGTTTTTTTCCAAAAAATACGAACATAATATAATGTTGCTCGTCCCCCATAGTAAATAGCGTGATAGTTTATACCCTACAGTTTGACCAGACTTGTAGGAAACACCTATGCAAAATTTGAACAGAATCTATCCGGTAGAATTTGCGTCATGCTAGAACATAAAAATACGACATAATGTAATATTGCTCATCCCCCATAGCGAATAGCGTGATAATTTATACCCTATAATTTGACCAGACACACAGGGAATATCTATGCAAAATTTTAACAGAATCTGTCCGGTAGAATTTGCGCCATGCTGAAACATACATACAGACAAACATACAAAAATTCTAAAAAATATATTTTCGGCATTAGAATCGATCCTAGACCTCGTAGCAATTACTTTTTTTCAAAAATATTCATTGTACAGTTTTGACTTCGCTACGATTTTATTATATGTATAGATATCACATAAATAGTAGTAGTAGTAGTTTTTATAGTTTTCAAACAAACATTTTCAAACACACTGTAGTAAGTAATCCCTACCTCACGATCTCTCTCCCGTCTCCTTAACAAAAAACCGATATTTTGAATCATGAAGCAAAAAACGCGGATGTAAGTTAGTTAGGATGGAAGCCAGATAGATAAACCAGTTATCCAATAAGTCTAGATTGCGGGATCCTTCCTCTCCACCTACCTTCTTTTACGTGATCTTAATAATGAACATCGAACCGATGAATTGTCGCCAAGGTTTGTAGAAGAATATGGTGAAGCAAATTGTGGAAGAGATACTCGTTATGTTTAAGAAATAATAGAGCTATGAGGAACAGGGTGTAAAGTTCACTCATCTTCTATACAATTCAATTCAAAATATATTATTTCACATAAACCCAAGTAACCATTAACTTGTAGATTTATCATTTTCGTTTATCAACCACCTTCATAAGTATTTTATCTATCCACAAGCACATTTCGCATTCAGATCGCCTAAATAATACGTGTTCATAATTAAATAATTATAAATTCAACTTTTATCTATCCTCTATATTATCCCTGGGGGTTAGATAAGGTGGATAGGCCGTCCTGAATATTAAACGTGGGTTACGTTCGGTATATTAAATATCATCGATTTAAATTACGTCATTATGTAGTACGTTTTGTAGTAAACTGGCGACCCGCCCCTGTTTCGCACGGTGTTTACCGACTTGACAAAACAAAGAGATTTCTTTATAATAACTACATATACAGGGTATTTGGCAGAATGTTGAACATACGAAAATAGTGGATAGGTGGGGTCATCTGCTACTTACTCAGCCCTAATTTATTTGGCCCTGGCCCCCTGGATATTTTTTTTTAATGCAGGTTGAAATTAGGATTTGAGTATTTTTTACATCTTTTTTTATAAGAATCTGCCAATATTAAAGATAAAAAAAATGCCTGTTTTACCTATTTTTTTTAATAAAAATTACACTTTAAAGTTAAAAAAGTTGTGAAATAGTAGAAAGCAAAAAAAAAAAAATTTTATCATCCAGGGCGCTAGGGCCAAATAAATTAGGCCTGAGAAGTAGCAGTTGACCCCACCTATCCACCATTTTCGTATGTTCAACGTTCTGCCAAACACCCTGTATAAATAAGTAAGAGCGGCAGAGCTCGGGGATCTCAAATGTAAATGATCAGACATCTTGTAAGTACTTTTTATCACTCATAATAATCATAACCAACAATGATTCACACAACTTAATTTTACAATGAGAGAGCACACAGTTCAAAATACAATTCAATACTGATCGCTCTGCGTTTTTTTTTCTCTGTAGGGCATCTCATAGCTGACGTCTGAGGTTATGACTATTTAACCGATCAATCCTGTGGGTGCCTAAAGCTGCTACACTTAAAACCTGCAGCCAGGGGTTATTCAACTAAGCTAATTCCTAGCCTTTCCTGCCTAGCCTTTTCTTTTTAGCCCTTCGTGTCCAATTTAATAATGCATTCAGAAAACTGATGGGGCTGCCATGGCGTTGCAGTGCGTCAGGGATGTTTGCGGCGGCGTGTGTAGATTGTTTTTATACTTTAATGCGCAAGCGCGCTGCATCAATGGTGGCACGAGTCATGGCCAGCCCCAACGGGGTTCTGAAAATGATAGCTGACAGAGTGGACTGTCCTTATATAATTCACTGTTGTCAGTTACATGTGTCACCGTATTGTGTTGTTTAGTAACACGTTGTTTTTAAGGATATTGTTACTAACCCTCTATGAGTCTTGGCTCGAAATAAAGTTTTTAATTTAATTTAATGTATTTAAAACTATTGTGAACGCTCGCTAAGGGCACCCCCTGTGGGGTACGAACCTCGGCTTAGGGCGTTTACCGGAGAGAGGACATCAAAGATGGGACGGGCTGGATCGCTCTGCGACGAGAGCGAGCCTATTTATACTTTTAAACAACTGTCAACGTCAAACAGCAACGACTTCCGGTGACATTTGTTTTACAATAAAGTTTAGATTTAAAAATAATGTAATTGCGTACAATATTTAATTTGTAACTAATAAAACTTTTAAATATTTAAATTATAAATTTAGTTAGGTAATTAATATATTTAATTATTGCACTGATTTGTGTTTCCGTTACGTCATCAGCCGTTATGACGTTTGTTTTAGTCTGTGGTACTGTTTTATTTGCCAGCGATATCATGTATTTATTTTACACACAAAAAATCCGGAATAAATGCTCTAAATGATGGCAAAATCCGTTGTGAAGTATAGAAAAATAATGTAGTACACAGACAGACACGAAAAGTAACTTTGATTCATAATAATGTATAGTTAAAGATAGTAGTAAATAGTCAGGTGTTACACGAATGGACAGAATAAGAAATGAGTACATTCCCATACATTTTGTGTGTGGGAATATCACCCTGTAAACAATAAATATTTTCGTTGATAATTAAATATTTTGTATTATTTGTCTACTCCATAGTTCGCTATATGCAAAATTTCATAGACCGAGATAAATTATCTTTACTTAGCACGCGCTTTTTTCTTAGATATGTTTCCGTCTTTATCATGCACTTTAAGTATGACAGTTGTGCGACAGTGACAAGAATAATGCTTAGCCAAAGCTTATGCTAAGTAACTAACGTTTTCAAATTCCGGTCAGTTATTTCGTTAGTTCCACTTTTTGCTACTGGTTCAGATACGTTTGTGGCAGCGCGACGATGTGGCGGCCAACCATCGAATATAGAACCGCCACTCCCCGCGTGCGGGGGATATAAGCCACGCCCACCAAACTACTATTTATTTTCAATATAGGCCCTTAAGAGGCTTGTGACTTGTGGCTAAGTAATAACAGCTGCACGGGTCGATCGATCAGGTTAAGTTACGCTTGCCGCGGTTGGTCCGTGGATGGGTGACCATCTTTACATACCAAGTCCCCTCCGTGCCTCGGAAAGCACGTTAAGCCGTTGGTCCCGGCTGTCATTTGTAGATCTTTGACAGTCGTTACGGGTAGTTAGAAGCCCAAAAAGTCTGACAACCAGTCTTACCAAGGGGTATCGTGTTACCTAGTCACTAGGTTGTGGAGGTCAGATAGGCAGTCGCTCCATGTAAAATACTGGTATTCAGCTGCATCCGGTTAGACTGGAAGCCGACCCCAACATAGTTGGGAAAAGGCTAGGCAGATGATGATAGGCCCTTAAGAGGAAGTATGAAAGTGGCACCGGTGACCGAAAAGTTGTGCGAAAATCGGTCGTCATGGTATGGGCACGTGATACGGAGGAATGAGGAAAATGTCGTCAGGAAAGTTTTGAGTATGAATGTGGATGGCTATAAGAGTAGGGGAAGACCAAAGAAACGATGGATGGAGTTTGTGAAAGATGATATGGCTGGAAAGGGAGTGACTTCCGAGATGGACGTGTTGCGCTGTACACAAATAAATTGGGATAAGGAGAGGAGAATGATAATAGATAATAGTAAATAGGTAAGTATGAGGGGCTTCTTCTCTGGTTACGTCACACGTTCATACTTCAAATGTAATTAAATGACACCCCACGTCTTGTCTTTTGGCGATCTGATTGGTGATCTAATCACAAAAGGATTTATACTGGTCTATGTACTAGGAGCCCAGATTTCTGAAGAGATGTGTTGCGTATGCCAGCAGTAAACCAGTATCAGAATACGCGCATTAACGTGGAGTTGCAGACACCAGCCCGTATACCACAGTATAATAAAGTAACAGTATTATGTCTCGGCAGTGACCTTGAAATAATTACCTACGGCCGATAGATAAACCTTCCGCATTCGTGAGTTACTGCCGCGCACTCGAATCTGTTGCGTATTGATATATACTGAGACTGCGAAGCGCATCGTGTCAGCAGTTCTCTATGAAGATATATGTAATACTTTTACTTATTAATACTGTGCTATTATTTATACCGTGACAAGGTTTCTCTTTCAATTTTGTGGTATCTACAAGTTCAATAGGTAGGCAAGATTCTATAGCATTGAAAATGTTTATTCTGCAAATGGCACTCGCAGACACTTTAGCAAGTCCTCTACGCCAAACCAAATATTAGTCGATCATAAATTAATCGAAGGCCCGAGCCGTTGAATGTTCATTTCAATTGATCCAATATTCAAAACATTAGCACATTGATTACGAATGAAAGCGAATGCGGTTTATTTACAGTACCTGGTTGACCGAGCTCTGCTCGGGTGAAAATATATAAACATATCGTCCAGGTATTTCATTTTCATTTCAAAAATAGAGAAAACAAATTTTCCAAGGTAAGAGACCTAGCTAGATTGATTTTTCGCCCCCGTAAATCCTTATATTGCAACTTTCATCGAAATCGTTAAAGCCGATTTCGAGAACGTGACTAGAAATCTATATACAAAGAAATAAATATATATACAAATATCGCTCGTTTAATAGTATAGGATGTCGATATGATGCTAGGCGACTTTTATTATTCGTAGTGCTAGGCACTTCAGATTTTATTAAACGTAGTGCTAGGCACTTCAGATTTTATCATTCGTAGTGGTAAGCACTTCAGATTTTATTATTCGTAGTGATAGGCACTTCAGATTTTATTATTCGTAGTGCTAGGCACTTCAGATTTTATTATTCGTAGTGCTAGGTACTTCAGATTTTATTAAACGTAGTGCTAGGCACTTCAGATTTTATCATTCGTAGTGGTAAGCACTTCAGATTTTATTATTCGTAGTGATAGGCACTTCAGATTTTATTATTCGTAGTGCTAGGCACTTCAGATTTTATCACTCGTAGTGCTAGACACTTCAGATTTTCGTGTCCCAGTTTTTCGTTAGTCAAATAACATAATATCACGCGCTTGTATTCCGAAAAGGGTTGGGTAGAGGTTTATATATAGTGACTTATAGTACACCAGTCAAACATATCATTGATCAAAATCATGATGATTTCTGGCAAAACTCTTATCTGGTATTTACTAGGTAGATGTGACTGGAAATGCCGAAGGAGACGATCTAGAAGGACATTTACTGACAGCAGATTTTTTTTTTGTAAGATACGAAAAATTTCAACGTAGGGGAATTCAGAATCATACAGTACTGAATCCATGGTAAAAGTTTTCGCGTCGATGTCCCTGCCACTCTGTATAAGTGAGTAAAAATCTGCTAATCAACTGCTAAAATGCAAAACATATTCAGCATGGTGGCTATACATTTTACCCCTCTTTTTAAGAGCTATTTTTGCTCAGTAATATCATTTCTACTGTCAAGTAACAGCGGTCCAAATGGAATTGATTGAATACCATCAAGGCTGCATTCAAAGTGCTTGTCACCGCTGACCAATCAGAGCTGGTACAGCGTTTATTAGGAGCTCTAGATCAATTAGCAGAGTTATACGAAGCTTGGTCACAATTGCAGGGACTGTGCACTTTCTGAACTAGTAACCCAGTTTAGAATGAGAGAAATACTTAATAATGATTAATCCTATTTTTACCGACTTCCAAAAAGGTTTTTTTATTTTTTTTATGTATGTCCACCGATTTCTCCGTCAATTGTGGACCGATTTTGAAAATTCTTTTTTTGTTTGAAAGTGTATGCTCTCGAGGTGGTCCCATAGACATTTCATTAACTTTGCTTCGATAGTTTTTGAGTTAGCTTCAATAATACGTACTTTTTCCCACTTAGTATGTGGATGATATGATAAGTTCCTGTCACTGTACATACATAGCAGGTAGTGGTTTTTGAATTTGTGTGGGGTAGGTACCACCCTACACAAATTAAAAAACAATTAGACTCGCGACATCATTACCGACACCTCATTTTTGTAAACGCGATTGTGCTCTTTATTTATATTATATTACGGATCAATGTTCCATGCAAGAATTTTTTCTTTCAAGGTTTTGGTAGTATTTCTTTTTGTAAAAGCGATTGTTCTCTTTATTTAGATGAGGTTACGGACCAATGTTCTATACAAGTATTTTTCCTCCACCAAGGCGATCTTGTTCAAATTTTCACTTCTGTCAGCACTCCCGGAGTGCCACTGTTTTTATTTTTTGGTGTTTGCTTGTTACACTTTGACGGCTAAATGGCTGAACCGATTTTGATGAAATTTAGCACGGGGATACTTTGAACCTAGGGGAAGGACAAAGGCTACTTTTTATCGACATCGCAGGCGAAGCCGCGGGCGGAAGCTAGTGTGCTATAAATTAATGCGCTGACGACGCGATAATCAGAGATCGGAGTAGGTAGATTGATTTGGGGTCAATGAACTGGCACGTATATATTAGTATGGATATGCCTCCGGGATTCCAGGATTTTGAAATTATTAAGATTTTTTAAGGAATTTCAAATGTTGTAATGTGTAGAATAAAGAATACATCAATATCCTATCATATCATAATCCTTATATATACATATCATCATAATCCTTTCTCTAACGTTATCGATAAACCAAAGTGCCAGCAAACAACATCCCTCTCTCACACTTTCACCCTCACTCACACAAACACACACTAACTCGCACAGCATAATACACGCTTTACTAAACTAGCTGTGTAAACTATCATATTTCTTTCCGCTCATTCGCACTCCGACCCCCAAGATACAAGCCCTGCTTAGTTTGGGGGTCAACGGTTAAACCAAAAAATTGTGATGTTTTAAACTTAATTGTATCTATGTATGATCACTGTACGTGTATATGTATCACAACTTTTCCTTTGCCAATAAAACTTTTTGTATTTTTTTTTTTTGTGTTTTTGTAATATGAATAAGAAATGTGTGACCCTTTTGCTGTCTTTTTAATAATACTATAAAAACAATATGATAATATAATATATCTAAATGTTTATCTATCCCATTCTATAAATATCTAATGTAGTAGTTTAAAAATCCTTACTTTAACAATATTTTATTTAATTCCGTAAGTACCAAAATGAAATCCCGGAAAAAGGTCTTATCCATGTTATGATTTCTATGACTATTCATGATGCGAGTACGTAAAATCAGTCTACCTACTCCGATCATTGATAATAATACTTGGTATTATCGTTGTCTTCCTAGTTCTTAGGACGGAAGACGGTTTATTTTTCGGACGCACATGTTATAAACAGACATGTTTATGCCTATAAACTACTCCTCTTTACTGCTGAGAGGAGCTTGTGCGAAGAATATTTTCCGTAGAAAATACTCTAGTTCCAAGTTCTTTGCCCAAATTAGACATTTGTATGCTACCTATACTCCGTTTGAAATAAGATTAGACATTTAACTAAACCTTTTTTACAGTCCGTTCAACCGATTTTGACTTCTATTGCGATGGTGGCATGACAAATGGCAGCTGCAGTAAACAGTTGGTTTGTAACCACTTTTTTTGCTTTTAATGCTATCCTTATGCCTACGGTATAGAAGTCAAAATCGGCTGAACGGACTGTAAAAAAGATTTGTTTAAATGTCTAATCTTATTTCAAACGGAGTTAAGCTTTGTACATTATGTGATCAGTCTAATTTTCTATTTGTCTTGTTATATGTTTAAGCAAGTGCTTAGCTAAAAAAAACTTTTTTACAAAAAACACAACCGACTTCCAAACTACAAAGTGAAAAATAATTTAATTTCGGAAGTCGGTGTCTTTGGATCAGATCATTATTTTAGTTTTTTGACACTGACTTCCGAAATTAAGTTATTTTTCACTTTGTAGTTTGGAAGTCGGTTGAGTTTTTTGTAAAAAAGTTTTTTTTTTCACTTTTTAGTGGGTTGTTTTGTAATTTATCTAAGTTACAATAGCCTTACCTATGTCAACTGTTCATCAAAAATACCCAAATCGCTATAGATGTGCCTTTAATATTTGAAGAGTTCCCTCGATTTCTCCAAGATCCCATCATCAGATCGTGACCAAATGACAATGGGACCAACTTGAAAGTATACCCTTTCAAACAAAAAAGAATTTTTCAAATCGGTCCAGCCGTCTTCGAATAATCGGGGAAAATACATAAAAAAAAAAAATATCCCGACGAATTGAGAACCTCCTCCTTTTGTTTGAAGTCGGTTAATAAGCGTTAGGTAGATATTGGTTTTTTACAATAGATACGTTTTATCGACCGGATCATTTATTTATGCTACCAAATACGCCCAATACATAAATGAGGCTTTTGTTTGTCCCACGATCAATGGATAACGATAACAAACGGATGGAACCCATACGTAATCTATGGGACCCATAAGGCCTGCATGTACCAGGAAATCAGAAAACAATAGAAGGTATCAGCTGTTTATCTTCCGCAGATCGTAACAATAAGTGATAAGGGTCAGGGCAGACGGGTTGGCAAAACGTCGGTACTTAATGTCTTCGAACGAACGATGTATGGATTCGGCCTGTGAGGGTGAGAGCAGGCTTTTCTCACATAGGAGTAAACATAGCTAATATATATATGCATCAGCTCATTAATTAGACGGATTTGGAGCATTTGGTCATTAGTGATTTGCTTTAAGATCGTTGTATTTGCTTCCGAGTCTATTTAGTACAAGGCTGCTCAACCAATTTAGAAGGTGGGCTGTAATTTTGATTCCGTGTCAGCTGGCGGGCCATCTATTAAATAAAACTTGCCTCAAGTTATAGCAGATACCTATAGCTATTAAAATTAATTAAAACTTCAAGTTACTCATGGTTTGAATAATCTAAAAAAAACTTCACTGATACAACAACTTATAATCAATATTTGGCGAAAATCTGAGGTCGACAATAAAATCAAATCTGAAAATGTTTTATTGTGGAGAATATGTTCATAAAAAGCAAAATATTTTTTAGATCTGGTTTGAAATTCTGACATCTGTTCTCAAAAGACTATCGCCAGCTGTTTGGCGGGCCAAGTCAAATGCGTTGGCGGGCGCACTTGGTGGCCCGCGGGCCTGGGTTTGAGCAGCCTTGGTTTAGTAAATGCAGGTTTTTTTCTATTTTGTTCAGAAGTTCTTCATCATGTAGGTACGTACATATCTCTAGTAAAAATTGTAAAATAAAAGACTTAACTTGAACCTGGATGGGGGTTTTCGTCCGATGAACCTTAAGAGGCCGGCGACACGGCTCGCAACTACAAATCGAGATGTTTGCAAAATTCAATTCCAAGCACGTTGCGCTAGTGTGAGTGCCTGTCGGAGCGATATACACCTACAGTGAGCAATACTACCACGCACACATTGACAATTATTGCTTGACGCGATAGTACTACTAGCTTTCGAAAATTTCTGATAAATTTGGATGTGTTCCGTAATACAAAAAATTATGAATGAAAACTTAATGTATTTTCATTTTTTTTTCGTTAATTTTTAACTTGATAACATAAACTATGCTTTTGCGGAAACAATATTACAAATATTGTTATTTATAATACAGAAAAAACAATATGAAAACATGTTATTTACGCTATAAAAATGTACGAAATGCAATTAACTTACATTTCATTTAACGGTAAGTTTTTGGAAATAAAAAGACGTAGGAGCCTAGATAAATACTGTCTCAATCCGAATATCAACATAATATGGTGGAAATATGCTCAAATTGCAAATGATTTATGTACTACGTTTGTATGGACAATTCATGCGTCGCCGCATTCTTAAGATAAGTACAAAGTCCATAATAACTATATTGCTAAATAATAAGCGGACATATAAATGACATCACTTATTTATAATTTCAGTCTTCAAGTATTTATAAATTACTAGCTGAGCCCCACGGTTTCACCAGTGTAAGTCGGAATATCGGGATAAAAAGTATTCTGTGTTAATCCAGGTTATAAACTATCTGTGTACCAAATTTCATTCAAAACCGTTCAGCCGTTTGAGCGTGAAGAAGAGACAAACATACACACACACACACTCACAAACTTTCGCCTTTATAATATTACATAACATAACATCACGCCTTGTTTCCCCGAAGGGTTGGGCAGAGGTGTCCCTGTAGCAGGTACACCCACATATAGACAGTTATGTTTAAGTCCCATGTAATAGGGGGCGAGCCTAATATTAGTAGGATATGTATTATACTAGCTGACCCCGGCACACGTTGTTTTGCCAATTATTGTTTGGGGTGGACAACCCTTATCACTTAGGGGTATGAAAAATAGATAGTAGCCGATTCTCAGACCTACTGAATATGCATATAAAATTTGGTAAAAATCAGTAAAGCCGTTTCGGAGGAATAACTAACATTGTGACACGAAAATTTTATATATATAAGATATAGTGTGATTGCGATGCTTTTCAATAAATATCCGTACATCGTACACAAAACACTTAAATATTCTAGTCCCAACATAGGATAGTTGACATTTGGATTCTAAACTAATCCCTCACGTTACTTAGGACCGGGCTATCAAAAACATCGATTGAGGTGACAATGATATTGATCGGGGTCTGGCTATGATACCCTGGTATTATGTTGAATCCTTAAGGTATCCCACTCAGAATATCTAATAGAGAAATGATGAACAAAAAAACACGCATAGAAAATTGTGATTTTTACATAATCGAAAATGAAAGTTGTTTGATATAATATTATAGTCAATAAGTATGTAATTATTGTCAATTTTTTTTGTTTAAAAATTTACTATAGTACACCTATCTTTTATAGTAACTAGTTGTCGTAATAACATAACATACAGTATGTTTGTGGGAATGGTAGCGCAAATAAAAGCATTTGTCGATAGAACGAAATCAGGTATATTATTTAAAATATTTAAAGGAATGAAAAATAAAAACTGTTTACCTGTGTACCTGTTTCTTTAACGTAACCACACACAACAATAATTATATTTATCAATTTAAACATTTTGTTTTTAAGTGAAAACTTCTTTAGGTGCGTTGGGCATTTTTGAGATGGGAAAAAACAATTCGCGACACCGTTACCGAAACCTCATTTTTGTAAACCGCGATTGTGCTCTTTATTTGTATTACGTTACGGATTAATGTTCTATGTAAGTAAATTTTGGAAGTATTTTTTTAAATTGTTCCAGTTTTCACTTCTGTCGGCACTCCCGGATTGCCACAGTTTTTCTTTTTTAGTCACATTTTAGTTCTACTAAGCTAAAACCTCGGATTTCATAATGTTCACAAAAAGAAGAAAAAGGATTGTGTGGTTTTATGAAACCACGGTAAAAGTGAAACTTCTATAGGCGCCGCCATATTGGCCTTGGCTGCTCTGACGAGCGCCTTTCACTTTATCCCTACTCCGCGGCCGACCGTCACGCGACATGCAACACACAGACCAAAAAGTTTGAGACGATGTAATAGAAGTTTCACTTTAAAAATTTATTTTGTTCTATGTCATACGTTGTGAATGGAAAATCCATTCAGAAGTTCAACAATTGCCTCTCTGCATACGTTTGTGAGATTTTTAGAGCATAAAGTCACTTTGTCAAAAGGTTTTGCTCTCATACTTATATGTACTTATATTAACGTTCGCTCTTCTTGAGAGATCGATGAGAGCAGGTGTAGTAGAAGGAAAGTAGGTTTAATGTTCCTTAGTTGAAAAGGCTTGAGAAAAGAAGCTTTCAGCTGACAGTTTTGCGAATGAGTGACTGAAATATTTCTTTGACTTAAGGATAGTCGAAGAAGAATACGAGAATTTCACCAAAACAGTCACATCCTAATTAATATTATAAATACGAAAGTGTGTTTATTTGTTTGTTACGATTTCACGCTAAAACGGCTGAACAGATTTGGATGAAATTTGGCACATGGGTAGACCATGACCTTGGTTAGGACGTAAGATACTTTTTATCTCGATATTCTCTCAGGATCGAGACTTATGCGGGTGAAACCGCGGGGCGCAGCTAGTTACCCATAAGCATAAATAAAAACAGATGTTAGGCATACCTATAGGCAATAGGTTTTTTTTTCTTTGCTGGGCAAAGGCCTCCCCAAAAATTATACCTACATACGTAAATGACAGGCAAAGAGGCAAAATTATCATCTGTTCCCTACATTTATGTTCGCATAACTCGTCAAAATGTAGGGAACAGCTGATTTTTTTTTCGCGATTTCAGGTTTGGTCCCATAGTAAAAGTTGTTCATAATGATGAGTAAAGACACGTGTTAAAGTTTGTGCACTGGATAAAACACTTATCCTGTATATCATTATGTTGAGCACGTAACACACATGCCTGTAACTTGTACAAAAGTATGCTAGTAACATACTTTTTGCACCATTTCCGATAGGTTCGATTTTTCTTTTGACCATTCATTCATAGGAGTTACATTGTCGACTTAAGCCAGAAAAGCTGAAGAATTAAGAGAGTGAGAATGCAAGAGCGAGCTCGAAAATGTAAGCACGAATATGTTCGATTTTCTTTAGACCCATTTTCTTTAGAAAGGTAAAGTCTGGTCACGCTAAATCAATCAATAGACGGCAACACCATTCTGTCCTACGAAAAAATAATTTGATACTTTATTTGTCTTTTTGTTTTTGATAGATTATATTCTGATTTATTCCTGGTAAAGAATAGTACACTTTAGCACGATGCAGTGTGGATTTGATACAGTTTTGTCATCGTATAGAGGTAGAGCGTAGGTACGATATATTCTACTACACATAATGTATTAGGCTAAAATCAAAAGGCAAAATATCAAAATCATTAGATCTACTTACAACCCCGAAACTGACATAACTGACTGATGTAAAAGTATACCATTTATAGAACTTTTTGAGGTTGCCCATTTATTCCATTGCAGAATTGGCGTGACTAGACTAAAAAAATATATTTTGCCGATTTATACAGAATTAAATGTTTAAGCGCATGTTACAGCACCTAAGTATTATGAAACGTTTTGATTTTGAAATCTAGAATAACATAATCAGCCTATAATGTGCCCACTGCCGGGATACAGGCCTCCTCTCCATCACGCGGGCCAGTGCGGGTTGGTAGATGTCACATGTCTTCGAATTTTCGGTTCTAGGACATACCGGTTTCCTCACGATGTTTTCCTTCACCGTTTTGAGAGCAGTGGTGATGAAATAAATTACACAAAGCAACGCGCCTGTTTTTTTGGATGTGAAATTTTCATATAACTTCTCCTGCTCTGAGCGGAGCGAGAGGGCGTGTCAGACGCCTACTAACTAAAACCCACCCGTGTTCCTTCAGTCACCTGTATGTTGCCAGGGGCCACGGTATTCCTTTCGGACTTTCCCGCAACCCCGGCAGGCATCGGCCCTAGCGGACCCCCTTGACTGGGTTTGAATCCAGCTCGTAAATCGGGGTCGTTAATACTTGGCCATCACTGCTCTCAATCTAGAATAACCTTTTCTAATACCAAGAACATATGCCTCACTGGTTGGGAACCCACGGTGTAGGTAAACTCTTAATAATCGTTCTGCCTTGCCTTTTCCCAACTATATTGGGGTCGGCTTCCAGTCTAACCGGATGCAGCTGAATACCAGTATTTTACATGGAGCGACTGCCTATCTGACCTCCACAACCCAGTAACTGGGTAATACGATACCCCTTGGTAAGACTGGTTATCAGACTTTCGGGCTTCTGACGACCCGTAACGACTGTCAAAGATCCACGAATGACAGCCGGGACCAACGGCTTAACGTGCTTTCCGAGGCACAGAGGAGTCTCGGTATGTAGAAATGGTCACCCATCCACGGACCAACCCCGGCAAGCGTAGCTTAACCTGACAGATCGACCCGAGCGGCTGTTAGTACTTAGCTACGAGCTAAAACAACTCAACTCAAACAAACAAACACAACACTCAAACTCTTAATAATGAAAAGCATAATTTATTTTCCAACTACATTATTATTACCAGTCGTAAGTATTGTGAGTGACACCATTCCCTGCTGCTCTAGTAATCACGATAATGTCCTGTAACATATAGGTTTAGTTTACGACATTATCATGCTATAATTCCCAGTATAAGCTGACCTCTAAGCAGTGATGTGACCGTCGGACTGCCAAGTCATAGGTCTCGTGTTCGAACCTAAGGCACGCACCTCTTCGGCGGCGGTGATCTCTCGCGTCCGGCCCTGGTTCAGGCCATGGTACGGAGTGAGAGGAAATGGCAGGCCGTCACCTCCTTCTGCGAAGCGGTAATGCTCGCGAAGGAGGAGGCGGAACGCGTGAGGGAGGGGCAAATTTCGCGCCCTCACGACCCTAACCGCCGCAGGAGGAGACGCCCGGGGCGAAAATCGCGAGAAAAAAAAAAAAGGCACGCACCTCTGACTTTTCGGATTCATATGCGTATTGTATAATTATCACTTGCTTAAAAAACGGTGAAGAAAAACATCGTGAGGAAACCGGCATGCCTGAGAGATATCTCTCTACGGCATGTGAAGTCAAGTCAGAGGCAGGGTGGCATAAAAAACTCTGACACCAGTACCCTAATTGCGTAACTTATTTTCGTAAACAATTTTGACTAATTTGTTTCATTTTAACAGTTCAACAACATTCATTGCGTTATTTACGTTGTTGAGCAGATTTTCTTTCCAAATTTATTATGAAGCAATGGATTAGCAATCTGTTTCAAATCGAAACAAATTGTGATTGATCGTGTATTGCGCAATTAGGGTACTGATTAGTCATTAACCACACGAAAAAGTAAAAAGGTGACCTTTCATACGGAAAGCCCTTAAACATTACCTGCACTCCAATTGCGTAACACACTTTCTCTCACAATTTCGGAATTTGATAGAGATTCCTATATAATACATTGCTTCATAATAATATGTTTTTAAAATAGTCTGCTCGAAAACGTAAATAATGCAGTGAATGTTGTCGAATTGTCAAAATGAATGGCATTACAATAGAGATGATGCCTAAAAAATTTTTTTGTCTGTCTGGTAGATTATTAAAAAATATTGGACACGTATTTTAATTTTTTTCCGTAATCAAAAGATTACGGCGATACATTGAGTTAAAATGTACCATGACGTCATGAGTATGTAGATTTTATACTTACTTGTGACGTAGCGACCCCCACTCCCCAACTTTAATGCTTTTTATCTAATTCATTTTTTATTAATATGATAAAGCAAAAAATACATGTTTAAAATTTTTTTACTATCTGACTGACGGACTAAATAGAATTTCTTGTTTTTGACCCAGGCATCATTCGTATTGTTAGTGTGTTACGCAATTACATCGCATGTCAGCTTATACTAGATAAATGTATACCTTGAAATGTCCTGTAAGTACAGTTTACCGACGGCCGCTCGTTATCTCATTGCCGAGGGTCATTTGTTCATTAAGGAGATGTGTCATATCTTGTCTAACGTCAGATTTTTTTACTTTATTTTTTAGGATTACTTGTTTACAACAGTGTTTAATTAAAAAAGGCCTTTAGGGTATTGTCTATCGTGTTTTTGAAGATGACCTTTCACGTGTTTTAGTGACAATAAAACATTTTTTCTTTCTTTCTTTCTAAAAAGTATTATTTTAAGTTCATTCGGATAGGCCGCCAGCTTGCCTGTCAGTCAGTCTACTCTATAAAATTCTTAAATTCATTCATTACTACAACGGTAGACAACGCATAGCCGAAGCCGCTGGGGCCTAGAAGCACAAACTTTTGGCTAAGGCTGCTTTTCCAACAGAGATGTGCGAGGATACGTAGCGAGGGATGTGTTTGTTAAGAACCAATAGAATCGCTTCATTTACCTAGCCTCGCTCAGCGCAGCTCCGGTGGAAACGGCTTAGCGGTGCGAGGTTTTTGTACGAACAAATCAAGCGAGGGATGGGTGCGAGGGATGTGTGAGAGGGATGTGTGCAAGAGATGTGTGTGAGGGATGTGTGCGCGGGATGTGTGTTAAGGATAGACGCGAGTGAGAAATCGTATCTAAAAAGAGCCCGCTACACATCCTCGTAGCGCTCATCTACGCACCGTTTCACAGCGAGCGTTGGCCTAGCACATCTCTGGTGGAAACACTCACATCGTTTCACAGCTTCGTTACACATCCTCGAACCGCTCAGCTACCTCGCATATCTTTGGTGAAAACGCAGCCTTATTGGTTGATTCGCACGAATTGACTCACCCGAAACGGGTGAATCGACTCTTAAATAATAATATTTTTTCTATAAGCGATTCGCACGAAGTTAATTTATTGGGTGAATTGACAACTCCAGAAATGCGTATTAGGCAATTGTCACGTTTTGAATATTATGCAGTAAGGTACGTGTACTTTTTGCAGCACAATGCATCAAATTCAAAATGTGCCAATAGATTAACTAAAAAAGTGTATATTCGTCCGTTTCAAGCCAGTGAATTCATGCGAATCAACCAATAAGCCAAAATTTTGCACAATGGTTTCACTAAGCAAGGAATTTTGAAAATTAATTCCCGAAATGGCTTAAATCGGGGATTAAATTTTGTATGGAAGTTTGTCATTTTTACCGATGGGATATCTTATTGGACACACAGCTTGTAACATAAGAAAACACTTTGTCTTATATAAATAAAAAATATACCAAAATAACTGTCGTTTTCCGGCGTAAAAACTCTTTTGATAGATACCACAGGACTTCTTAGAAACAGGAATACATAGCTTCAATTTAGTGTCGATTGTGAAATATGGACGGCAAGATTTACAGCCAGAAACAAGATTTCTTCATAATGGGTGTTCTACCCATGAATGTAAACAACTTTCACTATGGGAGCAACTCAGAGATCACGAAAAAAAATCAGCTGTTTCATACATTTTGGTCAAGTAGGTATTGAACTTTTGTATAAACAGCTGATTTTTTTTTCGTGATTTCAGATTTGCTCCCATAGTGAAAGTTGTTTATATTCATGGGTAGAACACCCTGTAAAATTTTCGAGACGGTAAAAAAATCATCCGGTATAATCGAATCTCAAATTGATAATTTCCATTTTGCTTACATAACATAACATCACGCCTTGTTTCCCCGAAGGGTTGGGCATTTTGCTTACCTAAAAATATTATTGAAGACTCTTGTATAATGAATGAATGCGCTTCTTTTTGTGAACCTCTAATAATTCTTATTTTCGGGTCCTAAAAATACTAAATAGCCAAGTAACTGCGACCGGCTTAGATGTAGCGCTCACTGTCGGCTGCCGCAGCACTGCTCGCTGCGCTTGCTCAGCTCGCGCGCGTTTCATCACAGTTCTAACCTAACCAGCTTGATCGGGGTATACTAGCTTAGTTGCGAACAACTGTGAGAAAACGCCAGAAATTTAAAAAGGTGCTTGATTATTAAAAAAAATTGGAATCATTGATAGAGGTTCATTAATTTAAAGGACCAGTTCAATATTTCCCATATTAATAGACCCATTTATTTCTTATCTTCTAAATAGTTGACCCTGCTACACTTCTGAGGGTCCTGGAGTAGTCCTTCCATCCATTTGATTTGAATATTTAGATATTCCTAATGATTTATCTTTAGGCTTAGTGTCTGGCCAGACAAGCGTTATTGACGCCGTTCAAAGTGAGTCACTGATATTTCATACAATTCTTGGGGTCTTATTCACACAAAAAATCAGTGACCGTAAAAAGAGGTAATTCAGGCATAGGAGTTTCTTTGTTTCTAGCGATATGAACGTTCGTCTGGCCACAACCTTAACATACATAAATAAACCTTGATAGACTCTTGCGTCTCTCTCGGGACCTGCAAGCGAAGGACGTCTGGCATTGCCCGTCTCTTTCTAACAATCTTCTCCAAGTCATAACTTTCAAGTAATAATTTCTTCAGTCGAGGTGTCTATAACATACTCACATAAAGTTTCTAAAGAAGTAAACTTTGTTGCTTGGACGTCCAGCGAACAGACGAAGTTTTTACTCTTAAATTTATACTGAAAAGATGAAGAAAGCGTTTCAAGATAAAAAGTAAAATACACAGCTTTTTCAAATTCACTAATATTATTCATACGTTTAATGTTCAATGGTGCCGATTCTCTTGTCACAAATGCCTCTAAACTAAACTAAAAATCACAAAAATTTAGTTTATTCCTGTCAAACGACGATTTCCCATTCTGAAATAGACTAAAGTGACACAACTTAACTATATTTTAGTTTGACAGCACTAAGATGACACTGAGATATTAGTTTAGTGAAAATAGCAATATTGCTATTCTGAATTTGACGTTTTTAACCTAAAATTTAGATTTTCTAACTAAATATGACTATTTTTAATCGCGACTAAAAACATGTGGAATAAAATTGGTTGTCATGAACTAAAATTCACACAAACACCTCGACTTCAGATGAAAAAACAGTACTGAATATTTTTTTTTCTTTTGCATATATCTCGAAAACGGTGTGTCCAATCGCAAATATAATACAAATTTCGACCCCCTTTATAAAACCCTTAAATCCCTAACACTCTACATGTAGGTAATATTTTTTCTTATTTTCCACACAAAAAGTGAAAAATCCATATAAAACACGTCGAGGCTGCCCCCCCTGCGCGCCTCCGGCTCTAAAAAGATTCACGTGGTTAGGTATCACGTGTGGAGTCGCGGTTGTCAAATTCGATTTAGATGTGTCAAAATTATTTTTAAATTTAGAGAATTTATTTTGCAGAATAGGTTTGAGATTCTCATAGTCAAAAGTAAGGAATTTTAGTGATAGTTTAGTTAGTTTAGTTCAGTGTACAAGAGAATCGGCACCAATGTCAACTGTACCGAAAATCGTTCCCAGGCTAAAATAGATTTTCAAATAAAATATTAAACGCATTTTCAGCGCAGTCGCCTTCATAAGCTTTATTAATGCTTTTCGATACAAAGTGGAATTCAACACATAATTTATGAATGGCTGCACGTATTTGCGAACAGGGTTTTACATTATGAGTTAATATTGCTTTAGGGGTTCAAACAATGCATTAATATGTTGTATTAATACATAAAAACACGTCAACGGAACGCTTACACTCAAAGGAAATTGCACCCAAGCGTTAAATGGTTCTGTAGCTTCGCGTTTTCACAAGAAAATTTTTTTTACAAAACGCTCGACACCGTTTTTTTTTTTCAAAAGAATAATCTCCACGAGACGGATACAAATTATTTTGAATGTTTCTTACGAAGTTCAGACTCGTTTGTAAAACTAGTTTAGTATTCGACTTTGTTTTAGTTTGCAACTACAATAAGGCTTACATAATCCTGAAATATCGTGAAAATCTCTTTGTTGTGGCTTTTTCGGAAGGTAGATGGATTTCGTGGGTCCCGTATAAATTATACGATACCGTCACTGGTCACATTACCTATAAGCATAAGTAGAAACAGGCCGGTAGTAGGGTCAGGAAAAATACGGCATTATGTCACATTGAGACCCGAAAACCTTATTTTCCTTCCCCTACGTGTTAACTACAATCTATGTAAGGGATCGCCGAAAATAATATTTTCAAAGCAAGCACAATGAGGCCTTTGTACGAGGAGGATGTGGTCTTTGTAAGAAGCATATACGTTGAGCTGTTGTGTGAAAATACTTGTGTGGCCGTGCATGGCCCAATTCCATTAATAGAACACTCCTATTCCGTTATACAGTCCTGGTACCTCGACTATCTCGTGATGGATAGGGAAACTCGGATTTAATTACTCGACGCTCAGGTAGATTCAAAGCTATCTTGTGGGAAAGCCGCGCCGTATTTCTTTAATTGACACGGCCCCAAGTCCCAGGTGTTTGTATAAAATTGAAATGTAATAAATGGATCTGCGTCTATGTCTGTGTACTAAGTTGTCTCGGGCTCGGCGAACAATGGATGAATATGTATTTAGAGCGGTATGAAACTCTCATTGTTAGTCAATCCGTACTTTGCTGAATCAATAATGTAGCGAGTGTTCTGGAGTCTCAAGTAATTTCTCTGTGTTCTGGATGGCTGAACCCTTCGTTCATATAAATTGGAAAAGAATATTACTTATATATTGATAAAAACAATCAGCTCATGTTTTTAGCAATATTTAGTGGTGTGATTCTTCGGAACAACATGAAAGAATATTCCAAGATTTCGTCTACAATGATGATATAATAAAAGGCGTTTAAACTTAAACTATAACCATAATAGTACAAAACTATCGCGGCCTGCAACAGGGCCATTGGTGGATGATCGTGAAAATGTGGGCCGAGGCACACATCCGTGAGTCCATGAATGCCTGGTTGCGGTCAAGACTTGTATAGTACTTTTCTCAAATAATGTGTGGAAATTCAAGCTAATATGACGAACAACGATAAAAAATTTCACGCGTCAATATGTTCATTTGTTACTACTTTACTATAAATAGCTCTATTTGCAAGACATATCGAAATTTTGAATAAAATCTTTGATAAGTTACCTTCTTGGTAGCAATGGCGTTGAAGTAAAAGTTCGTTCCATATTTAAATAACACGACAGATATATAATATGAGTTTTATAGTAATTTATTCGGCCGATAAACATGACAGATATGGATTTTCATACAAACATTGCCGGCGGGGCGCTCGCATGTATTCGACAAGTACAGCATTTTCGATTTATCTCGAAGAAGGTTGTCAAAATAAGAATTACCAAGCATGTTAAAGAAAAAAATATTAAAAGATTGAAGAAAAAACTCGCAAGAACAAGAAAGAATGAAACAAGAAAAGTCACGTACTGTACCCAATCAATATTTTCTGACAGATTTTAAGATATTTTTAAAGGAAACTGATTCTATTATTTTGGGTAAGTACTCATAGCACTTAGGTACCTATTTTAATACATTGTTTTCTTTCTAATAAATTCAGCTGTTGAAAGGGTTTTCTATAATACTGAAAAGTATCGGAAAAAAGTTACCAAGGCCACATAGATTACAGTGTAATCATGTAAAACAAGATAGTTTGCAAGCGTGTCATCTTGCTCCCGATACTATAAAACAAAGTTCAAAATTTCCCTAAAGTAATAAAACGATACAACAACTATCACACTTTATCGCTATAGTTATTTTGGCGGCAACACTTCGGATAACACCATAAACGGTTTTTATATTTTATACAGTTTTCCGAAGCGTTACTCTAGAGAATATCTCTATGGACGAATAGAGATGAGCCAAAAAGCTATTCGGTATCGCGTGACACCTATAAATGGAGTAGCGACCAAATTTGTGAAAGATTTATGTTTACAACAACCGATAGGTTATGGAGATATGAAAGGAAAGTTGTCTCCCAATAAAAAAATCGTTTGAAATATGTCCGACAGATAAAAATATTTCACCATTGAAGAAATATATTTTGGTTATTTCAGTTTTTGTTTTTTAAAGTGAAACTTTTATTACATCGTCTCAAACTTTTTCGTCTGTGTGTTGCATGTCGCGTGACAGTCGGCCGCGGAGTAGGGATAAAGTGAAAGGTGCTCGTCAGAGCAGTCAAGGCCAATATGGCGGTGCCTAAAGTTCGCTTAAAAGTTTTTTGTATAAATTTTATCAATTGATTGGAAATTGTGAAACTATTGATGACATAACTGTTTAGTTGTTAAACCACAGTTCGTTCATTATAATTTGTCCCGTGATGCGATGCGGTAGTGTTGAATTTTGCAGTCTTAGTTTCAATATTAATAAAGTTCAAAATGGCGAGTGACAGAACAGTACATGACTGCGAATTCCAGTGTTATCGAAGAAGTGCTATTCAAAATTCAAAAGTCATTTATTCAAACTAGGCTGAGAATCAGCACTTTTCGAACGTCAAAATTACATAAGACAGTCCCCCAAAACGCCCACCCTTCACCACTTCCTAGTGCCTTTAGCTGGGAAGAAGAAGTGGCGCAACAAACTCCCCAGCAGCAACTCAACTATCGAAGACTCGACTATGTATTATTGTGTGCTTTTATAATTTCTAACGTGACGATATATTATCGTGGACGTCCACGGCATCACGTAACACAGGAAAGTAAAATGTATGGAAATTTATAAAGACGCTTTTAAAACGTTTGTCCACGGTAACGTTATAACCTATACTGATGTTTTAACGTAAAAATAGTCTACGATAATAGTTATTTATGCAACTGTTGTATAATAAGGGGTATTAAAACACGAATGTGGGTATCACATGAGTGTTTTAATACCTAATTATAACAGTTGCATACAAGACTTTATCTACACCCATGATATGAATCCTCTATAAAAGTTTCTGAAACCATTGGGTGTTTGTAATTCAAGATCAAGAATTTAAAAAAATCCCACGAAATTTAGTACAAGTCCACGTATGTATATTGCCTGCAGCAGCATATCACACACACATGCGTGCAGCGGGTGCTGCTGTTCCCCGCTTGAACGTTGAAACGAGTTGCATAGTGTTTAGTACAACATTATAACACTCGTTTGGATGATGTAATGGTTACTATGACACTGGCTGTTATAATGTTGCCAATAAGCTGTTTCAGAAACTTTTATAGAGGTTTTATAGCATGGGTGTACATAAAATTGTACACGTCACGCTAACGTGCCGTGCAGAAATTAATATAAAAGGGAACATTCTGTAGGTTTCATTACGCTATTATTTCAGCGTCCGTTGTTCTTAACAATCGACAAGAATACAAAAAAAAAAAACATCCATCTCTATCGCCTACCAGGAAAATATAAGTGCGAAAGGAAAATCCGATAATATCGAGGCGCGTATTGTCTACTGCTTATTGTTTTTTGGCCCGCATTCGAGCCTTTTGTTATTCTTCCCTACAGCTCTCTAAGCTAACTGTAATCAACATTTTTCAGGTTTTTCGGCTAATAGTTTCATTAGGATCTTCTTTGTTATTGAACTGAACAGTATTTTATAAAAAAACGAGACAATTTTTTATTCAAATTGAATGGGTGGATTTTCTTCTGCCGGCGGGCATTAGTCGCAGCGTTTTAAATAAGTCTTTGGTAAAAGTGTATTGCCCATTCACCGAATAAAATTGCCTTTTAAAAACGTATCTCTTAAAAAAAGATTATGCGTGTCTTTATCTTTTTATTCAAAATTGTTTTACGCGAAACAATACGTGAAAAAACTTACTAAACCAAAAAATAGATACTGTAATAGAACTAACGTAAACATAGAAATTTAATATTTTCTTAAAAGCTTTGAGGCGCGAATGTCCTTCTTACACTTTAAGATAAAGCCATTCAAATTCAAAATATTTTGTTTCACTTACCACGAGCACTTATGAAACGTCAGAACCTAGGTGCACGATTCCAATTTGATCGTTTGCTATGGAGAAGAGCCGGCATGGACAAGAACTTCTCAATCTTTAAGAAATTATCAATGTTCTATGTTTACTCAAATAAGTTTCATTCAATACTTTTTGTTCATAAAAGCTTGTTTATAAAAGGCTTTTACAAAAAAAAAAAATCTTTTTAATATTAGAATTTGAAACTGAACCATCATGTAAAATTTCAAGTCCGTAGGATTAAGATAAGAGAAAATAAGTGGTTTTAATTCAGCTTGCAAGATTTGACCAATACATACTAACTAATAAGACAAGTTAAATAAATGCTTGTAAAAGCAATACGAAACGAATTCGAATTTGAAACTTCAATTGTATTTTTAGTTGTTGGTAGGAACTCTCGATTGGACCTCGTTGGAAAATTCGACAAAAATTAAAACTGTCGTCCGTATAAATCTCACAACAGGCACGCTTGGTGTACTAGGTGCGCATACTTTTAAAGTTATTTTTCATGTAAACGAGAGGCGGCATAAACCGTATAAAGGTGTCTATATTTTATGCGGGCCGGGTGTTTTTGCTCGGGACAATAGTGTAAAAAGATAAAACCTGTGAACGACCAGCACATGTTTATTATGTTAAAAGGATTTTTATAATATACGAAATAAACGGATCCGCGAATATACGGGGCTATTCCGTGTTCATATTTCTTGTTGAATGAGGTTTATGAATGTAGTTCATATTTAATTCTTTGAATCCCGTTTACGTCTGACTGGGATAACAGCTTTTATATATTTTTGGAGATCCACATCATGAATGAAGAATTCATACATAATTAATGTTTTTTACCTTTTTTCTGCCTGGTTTATAAAATATCTACCTTTTTATTAATTTAAGATTGCATGAATTCATGATAGTTTTTCACTAGTTTATTACATGACGAGCAATATAAAAAAGCCACTAACTTATCATGAAATGTTTACGAAACCACGCAAGATAGCTTCTTGAAGTAAAAAGCAACATTCAAGTGTATTTAATAGCGCATAAAAAACACATATAAAACTCTTTTCAAGATTTTTTAATCGACTTCCAAAAGGAGGAGGTTCTCAATTCGACTGTATGTTTTTTTTGTATGTTTGTTTCGCGATTACTCCGCCAATTATGAATTGATTTTGATGATTCTTTTTTT
This sequence comes from Agrochola lychnidis, assembly GCA_963680765.1. NCBI lineage: Eukaryota > Metazoa > Arthropoda > Insecta > Lepidoptera > Noctuidae > Agrochola > Agrochola lychnidis. The sequence continues at coordinate 4,325,152 of OY796868.1, read as the reverse complement.
GTTTGGTAGGTTATACTTCAGAGGTGGTCCCATTAAAATTTTATTAAGTTTGCTTGAGTAGTTTTTGAGTTAGTTTCAATAATACGTATTTTTTCCCACTTAGTATGTGGATGATATGATAAGTTCCTGTCACTATTATTTACATAGCAGGTAGTGGTACTCGAATTTGTGTGGGGTAGGTACCACAAACAAAAAGTGAAAAATAAAAACTTTTTACAAAAAAAAAACCAACTTCCAAAAAAAAAACACTACAAAGTGAAAAATAATTTCGGAAGTCGGTGTCTTTGGTTCAGAATTTTCGTTTTTTGCCACCGGCTTCCGTAATTATTTTTCACTTTGTAGTGTTTCTTTTTGGCAGTCGGTTTTTTTTACTTCATGTGCGGTTTAGGAGACATTTCGATTTTTTTGGCACTTTGCAAGTGGTTTTTTTATATTGCTCGTCAGTGTATTAAGTCAAAAGAAAGAAAGAAAATACGTTTATTAACGTTTAAGTGGTTCTTTTTGTATTTTTTTACATAATAATAGCCTATATCCATCTGGAATAATGTATCTTTCAAATGGTGACAGAACTTTTCAAATAGGAACTGTAGTTCCGGAGATTGCTCTCCACATACGTATAAAAAGTCACAAAATTCGTTCTCTCTTTTTATAATAATATTAGAATAGATTTTTGTACTTCTTACAGCCTGCTGACAAACGGGCGGACGGACGGACAGACAGCGGAGGCTTAGTAATAGGGTTCCGTTTGCCACCCTGTGGGTACGGAACCCTAAAAAGTATTTAGAGTAGGAACATGCGTAACCTTAGCGTGACTAGCCTAAACCAATATTTATGATCGTGGTATTTTTCGACTCTGGTATAAGTAGCCTATGTCTATTAATACCAAGTTTCTTAAAGTTACATAATTTTCCTTTTATTAACCGTTGCGTGACATCTAAACAACGATTGATTACAGCCTGTTTTGTTCAAAATTATTCATGATCATTATAGCCTTGTCCACACTGAACAACATTATAAATGAATACATCGTCTTACAATAAAATCGCTGTCCCCGGCGAATAAAATGGTCATGTGCAATATTTTTGGTTAGCCTTTATTGTGTCCCACTGCTGGGCAAAGGCCTCCCCTTTTTCCTTCCAAACCTCTCTGCTTTGTGCGATTTCAAGCCATGTTGGTCGCGCAAACATAACTAGATCGTCACACCACCTTCGCCGCGGTCTACCTCGACGGCGTTGTCCTCCTTCAGGCGTCCAGTGAGTGACGATCTTTGCCCATCTCTCCGGGTGCATTCGTGTGACGTGGCCGGCCCACTCCCACTTCAGCCTGGCTGTTTTTTCTCCAACATCCGCTACTTGAGTTATGGAGTGCAGGATGGTGTTTCTAACGTGGTCCGTTCGTTTGACACCTATTATGCTGCGCTCTATTGCCCGCTGGCAAATCTTGAGTTTGGACTTCTGTTGGTCAGTAAGTGACCAACTTTGTGCACCATAGGTTAGGACGGGCAGAATGCACATGTCGATGAGTTTTCTTTTCAATGTTATAGGGAGATTTCCTTTCATGTGTTCTTTAAGGGCCCAGTAGGTCTTCCAAGCATTTTGAACTTCAGGAGGAGACGCCCTGGGCGTCGGGAATCACAGGAAGATTTCCGGCCACCGTAGGCGCGGGCTTGCAGACGGTGAGCAATGGGCAGCTCGCCGTCCGATAAAGACCAAGCCCGGGTCGACGGCGCGTTGTGTTCCACGCGCGCCTCAAAGAGATGTCAGCAGAATTGACGGGGTCCGCTAGGGCCAATGCCTGCCGGGGGTTCGAAGAAAACCGATAGGGACATCGTAGCCCCCCGGCAACACGGCAACTGAAGGAACACGGGTGGGTTTTAGTCAGTAAGAGTCTGACACGCCCTCCCGCTCAGCCCAGAGCGGGAGAAGATGTTTTCCCACCCAAAAAAAAAAAAGCATTTTGAACTTGTTTTTCGACTTCTTTTTCTTGCCTATTCTTGAACGACACTATAATGTGCTATTACGATAGTTTTAACTTTATTGCATATTCGATATATGGAGGTCCGATTACACTCTGTCAATTTTTTTCATTCATTTCCTACGGTTATTTCAAAAGTTACGAGAATTTAAGGTGTATTGTAATGAATGTAAAAAATCACTTTTCTTTTGGTATTTGAACAATTCCACTATGTATATGGGTTAATAAGATATTCACAAAAAACAGTTTTTTGATATTTCCTGTAATTTTTTTTTTCGTCAGGCACAGCGAAATATATTACGTGACTTTTACCGGGCACAGTGCACGAGAAAAATGTGTGTAACAAATATCTGTACACAAAAGTTTGAAAATGATAAAAGTTCCGTTTTCAGGTCCGTTTTCCGTAGATTACAGCTGATTTCTCTTGTCCATTTAGGGTATCTTGTCTCTTGAATACTGATGCGAACCGTCAGTTCTGTTTACCCTTTGAATTGTAATCTCCTCTCTCATTATGTTGTCCTACGACATTCTGTCCACATATCCGACCCACATTGCCCTTTCGTTTATACTGACTGACTGACCTTTTCTTTAAACCGCGCGTGACGTCACGCATTTATCTGAGTACCTACTCACATTTCGAAGGCGTTAGTTTTATATTTATTATCTTCTGACCCATGTCTTCCTGGTAATAGGCACGAGATTTTGACCCCGTTTGTATCTTACTCGCGTTTTGCAGTGGCAAAAGTATCTATTTCTTTTTTTTAAAGAGAAACTTTTATTACATCGTCTTAAACTTTTTCGTCTGTGTGTTGCATGTCGCGTGACGGTAGGCCGCGGAGTAGGGATGAAGTGAAAGGCGCTTGTCAGAGCAGCTAAGGCCAATATGGCGGCGCCTATAGAAGTTTCACTTTTACCGTGGTTTCTTAAAACCACACAATCCTTAATTTTTTTTTTTAAGTGAAAGCTTCTTTAGGCGCGTTGGGTATTTTTGAGATGGGACTAAACCATTGATTTCGCGACACTAACGACACCAGCTTTTGACCATGAAAAAGACATCAACGCGTTGATTACTGCGGTGCGTGGAGTAAAAGACATCAACGTGTTGATTACTGCGGTGCGTGGAGTAAAAGACATCAACGTGTTGATTACTGCGGTGCGTGGAGTAAAAGACATCAACGTGTTGATTACTGCGGTGCGTGGAGTAAAAGACATCAACGTGTTGATTACTGCGGTGCGTGGAGTAAAAGACATCAACGCGTTGATTACTGCGGTGCGTGGAGTAAAAGACATCAACGCGTTGATTACTGCGGTGCCGATTTTTTTAATAGTACTTGCCACATATTGCCTGTTTGATCGGCGAATTGTCGGCAGATACTTTTCAATGCTTTGAAAAAGTATAAAAACCCCAGCAAAAAACCACCGCCTGCAAAATCCGTGTCGCAAAATTCTGAAACCACAATATCTAGAGGAGCTCGCGGCTAAGTACTAACAGCAGCACGGGTCGATCCATCAGGTTAAGCTACGCTTGCCAGGGTTGGTCCGTGGATGGGTGACCATTTCTACCTACCGAGACTCCTCCGTGCTTCGGAATGATAGTCGTCGAAAGTCTGACAACGCAGTCTTACCAAGGGGTATCGTATTACCTAGTTATTGGATTGTGGAGGTCAGATAGGCAGTCGCTCCATGTAAAATACTGGTATTTAGCTGCATCCGATTAGACTGGAAGCCAAACCCAACATAGTTGGAAAACCGCTAGGCAGATTGAATTTAATAAATATCTGCTCTAAGTTCCACACAAGAACTACACGTAGGTACACAATATGCAGAAATGTGTCTCCAGTCTCGGTAAACTATTTGAGCGCTAAGTGGATGCATTGCGGTAAGTTAACGAAGCAAATTACCCCATTGTCACTCATTTATCTGCAAACTAAGACAATAGTGTCGACGGAAATTCGGCTTCAGCACGATCTGGAAGCTTCAGACAAACAGACAGACACTTGCTAATAACTAAGCGTGATTTTAAGAAGGGAGGGTGTTAAGGTGGTTTTATATCGACGAGGCGACGCGTGGATGGGATGGGCGAGAATTGAAATCACGCTTACCCTTTTACACCGCAAGATGTCCAGCGCTGCCTCGCGCCGGCTCGCGATGTCTCGCGCCGGCTCGCGCAATCACGCGCCGCCCACCCAGCCGTGTCTGACGCACCGGCCAGTCGAGAATATAGTATGCAAAGATGTCTCGCGATGGTTGGAGCAAGCCGGCGCGTGCCAGCGCGAGACATCGCGAGTCAGCGCTTGACGGAGAGAGACCGTGCGGGTCCTCGATGGCCGGTGCGAGATTTGTATATTCGTTTTACAAAGTAAATAAATGCTCTATTCATACAACAATAAAATTCAATATTGTACTAACAAATATTTCAATTTTCGCCTCGCACATCCTCGCTTATCTAGACCTTTTACACCAAAGATGAGCAGGGCGTGGATAGACATTTTGCCATACAAATTTCAACTCTCGCCCATCCCATCCACGCCTCGCCTCGCCGGTATAAAACCACCTTTAGTTAGAACTATCTTATTACACTGACACACTGGTGGCACAACCATGGTTGCCAGCAAAATGTATACAGCTGTATGGTGGGTATCTTATCAGGCGTCTGATTGGTTGCGCAACCAACCATGTATTTTTAGCAGCGCCACTATGGTTGCGCCAATATATTATGGTGTCCTAGTATAATATACTTAGCTCTAATACCCGTTTTCACTAATACTACACCCTAAGTAAATGAATGTCTAAGCAAAAACGCGCTACTGGATTGTCAACTTTCGGTGCAGAGCCGAATGTAGCAAATCCAATAACAGATCATTGGTGTCGCCTCGTGGTAGTGAAAACGGCATTAGTGTTGCCACAGTTTAAATAAGTAACAGTATTATATCTTCATAGAAGACGGCCGAAACGACGCGCGTCGAAATCTCATTGTATATCAGTACGCAACAGTATTGAGTTTTCGGCAGTTACGCACGGACGCGGAAGAGAGCAGAGGGGCTTGTGGCTAAGTAATAACAGCTGCACGGGTCGATCGATCAGGTTAAGCTACGCTTGCCGCGGTTGGTCCGTGGATGGGTGACCATCTTTGCATACCAAGACCCCTCCGTGCCTCGGAAAGCACGTTAAGCCGTTGGTCCCGGCTGTCATTTGTAGATCTTTGACAGTCGTTACGGGTAGTTAGAAGCCCAAAAAGTCTGACAACCAGTCTTACCAAGGGGTATCGTGTTACCTAGTCACTAGGTTGTGGAGGTCAGATAGGCAGTCGCTCCATGTAAAATACTGGTATTCAGCTGCATCCGGTTAGACTGGAAGCCGACCCCAACATAGTTGGGAAAAGGCTAGGCAGATGATGATGACGCACGGACGCGGAAGGTTTATCTACCGAGCGGCCGTAGGTAATTATTTCAAGGTCACTGCCGAGATTAGGTAAGCCTGTGATGATAGTGTATGTTTTTATAAATAAATATAATAAAAGAAAGAAAATACGTTTATTTGCGGTAAACATGACGCAAAGAAAGATAAAAAACACGTAAATAACAAATTGGGGGAAAATATGCGTCACATCCACGCAAAACGGCCATCGGCGACCCCATGTGAGACAGAGCCCCAGTGCTGGTTTTCAGCGACTGACGGCACTGACGTGATGACGTCAGCGCCGGCTATAATACTGTTATTTTATTATACTGTGGTGTGCGAACCCGCGACTGCCGCACACGTAGGTAGGTACATAAAAATGAGGTGACGCTAAAAAGTCGCTGCGTTTACAACCACCCTTAATGCCGCGCGGAATATGTGGCGCGGTTAATTCGTGCGAACGTATTTTATAGAAACATTTAGTGTTGTTTGTATATTGCCAGCTATTACTATTTCTGAGCTGGTAATGATTACTTTGCAGCAGAATTATTCGTAAAAAATCTTGTAAAATGCACTTGTACGTAGCAAGCTGGAAACCAGCTCTTGCGTGTGGAATCCACATGAAAGTACCTACGCACTTTTATTAGAAAAGGTACAAAAAGCGTTCCTTAGGTACCTATATAAGCAGAAGCACGGCTACTATCCTTACCTCTATCCGACTAAATTCTTACTCGGTTGCCTTGGATACAACTCGCTAGAGGTAAGGCGAGCTCGAGTTCAGCTCACAATAGCCTGTAAGACGCTGCGCGGCGCAATTGACGCTCCTGACCTGCTTGATGTGCTGGCGCGCTTCTTTGTCCCAGACAATTACTGCCGGGGCAGAAGGCACAGGCTGTTTGCCGTGCCTCCATGTCGTACTGTTGCACGTGCCAAGTCGCCAATTCCTCGCACTCTGGCTGCGCTTAATGATCTCTTGGATTCTAATCCTACAACCGACCTGTTTGCGGATGGATGGACGAAGTTTTTATTGATATGTCAGGAGTACTGTGAGTGGAATTTGTGAATGTGTTGTTACTTGCTTTTTATATTTAAGTTTTCATGTTTTTATTTGTACATTTTAATGTGTCTTAGGTATTATCTTAGTTACTGTAATTGGTTTAACACAACCGTTGTTGCTAAATAAATAAATAAATTGTGCACCGAATACGCTTAGGACGGATTTTACCAAAGTAGGTAACTAAACGCGATCAGCACATCTTAACCGCGTTCAAAAACTGTCTGTGTATTTTTTTTTTTTGTTTTACATTTCTCGAGACCCTGGGGTCCCGAACCTTTGGAAGGCGTACGAGGGGCCGAAGCCAACTCGCAGAGGTCCTTTAGACAATTTTATATGGAATGAGGCACCAACCGACGACTATCCCCTGTATGTACTATGCAAGTGCACCCAAGGACAACCCCCGTTTGGTGTAGGACTATTGCAAAATATGGAAACAAATCTATTGGACTATAGGTTTGGGTGGCTTAAGTTGACTGGTGACCTGGAACTATGGAAGGACTGTGGCCCCTGCCTAATCAATGTTTTATATGACCTCAGTGTCATCATTGTTATGGCAGTATATAAACATGCTATGTGTTAGTGGTCATAGCACTGCATTATTAAGGAAAAGTGTTTTGTGCCCGGTTATCTTAAACAAAATACCCGATGGAATAAAAAACGAGTCACTTCTACTGTTTAAAAAAAAAAAATATCGGTCTTTATAGTTACCTAATTAATCCTAACATATTTAAATCTTTATTTTATTTAATTGACCATATTATAAAAAAAAAACATATTGACAGTATTTTTAGACTATTAAGCCCTTGTACTAAATGATTGTATGCCTAATTTAAGGTAGAAAGTATAAGGATCTCTAATTATAAAAAATCTGCATTTTTTTGTACCTTTCTTTCTATGCAAATAAATAATTATTCTATTCTATTCTACGGAATATTGACACTGACAGCTGTCAAACGTAGTTTCATTGGTGAAGTTGGCACTTAGTCGTTAAGGTTGGCAAAAATACATTAAAAATCTTACGATAAAACATTTATTCATAATATACCTCTGCCTATACTCGAGACCAGTTACCGACATACAAAGTGATTTAAGTACGTACGTGATAAATCGCTACTTTTACGCACATCCGTAACACGGTACTAAATAAAACACCATGAAAAAAATAATGCGTGCTCTCCACACAAGCGCTCCCCTCCCACATTACGCATCAACCACAGCCTACAAAGGGCCTGATGGTGGCACGGCACGGCAAGGGATTTTTATGTGAAAAATAAGAATAGGTATAACTTTAATAATCTAAACTATTTTTTAATATAGAAAAGATTTGATTTTTATAAGTTTGTTTTTTAACCGACTTCCAAAAAAGAGGAGGTTATATGTTCGTCGCGTATGTTTGTTTTTTTTTATGTATGTCCACCGATTTCTCCGTCAATTGTGGACCGATTTTGAAAATTCTTTTTTTTTTAAAGGGTGTACTCTCGAATTGGTCCCATATAAATTTTGTTAACTTTGCTTAGATAGTTTTTGAGTTAGCTACAAAATACGTATTTTGTTCCCACTTAGTATGTAGATTATATGATAAGTTTCTGTCACTGGTAGCAGGTAGTGGTATTCGAATGTGTGTGGGGTAGGTACCACAACTAAAAAGTGAAAAAAATAACTTTAATTTCGGAAGTCGGTGGCAAAAAACGAAAATACAAAACCCAAGACACCGACTTCCGAAATTAAAGTTATTTTTCACTTTGTAGTGTTTTTTTTTTTTTTTGGAGGCTGGTTGTTTTTTTTTGTAAAAAGTTTTTTAATGGATAAACTTAAAAACTACTAGACCGATTTAAAAAATTCTTTCACTAGCCTCATAAAGGCATAAAGGTGTATCGCTAGCCTCATATAGTGTCGTAATTATAATGAGTTAATGTGTCTTAGGATAAGTGCATTTTTGTTTATTGTAACGATGATAAATAAAGATATTTGAAAATGAAAATGAATGACTGAGTAACATAGGCTATAATTTATAAAGATATCACGCGAACGAAGCCGCTGGTGGAAGCTAGTATGACAATATAATTGTTTTTGTACCAATGATGATTCATTAAAATTACAATTTTTATTGTCATAATACTAGCTGCTGCTCGCACTTCGCCCGCGTGAATCTTAATTATTTTTCTAAAAACGTTACGTAATCCTAATAATATTAGCTATATGCTAGTGAAAGTCCAGTCAAAATCGGTCCAGCCGTTTCGAAGATTAGCCGGAACAAACAGACAGACAGACAAAAAAAATGTGTAATTCCATATGCATTTAGTAAAAAGCTGTTATTTTGACATTACAAACAGACACTTGTTTTATTTATTTGTATGTAGTATGTATGTGGGAATGGTAGGATAAATAAAATTCAGTATTTCTCGAACTAACTTAGGTTAATTATTTAAAATATATAAAGGTAAAAAGATTGAAGAAAAAACAAAACTGTCTTCGCAATTGTCTCAACTGCTAAAAAAATAATCTAATTACTCCTTCTCCAAAATCAAATAATTATAAAGTAAAAAGTAAATTAGTCGAGTATCCTACACAAAGGATCTACTCATTCCCCACATGTATAGACCTATCAAGTTATATTCCTATTTGTCGCATAAAAATCCCTTACCTTGCCGTGCCGCTAGTCGCAGGCTCAAACTCGACAGTTTTCGACAAAAAAGCGTATAAAATATAAAATACATACGCAAGGCAAAGTTCTCCCTTTTCGCAGCATTAAAATTCACGTACCTATTCATTGTGTGGTGAAGCCAAATCGAGCATAAAATTGTTGTTCGGAATTTATTAGCTGTTGCCACAATACACGGTTCAATTCTTTGATTATATAGCGTATACTTTGACGGATTTTCGCTTTTACTTCAGTCGTGCGTTGAACGTCGTTTAGTTAATGTGTAAATGGCTTTTATGTATCGATAATGGTAGACAAATAATCTGGTTGTAGTCATTATTTTTTTATGTGTAATATCTTTCCTCTCGCTTTCCTGCAATATGTGGGAGTGATTTCGTGAAAAAGAACGGAAGTGTGTAACAGGAAGCCGGGGAAGCGCGCGCTATTTGATTTGATCAATAAGCACGCGCTGCTAGAGTTGGCCGTCAGATGGTACTAACCTATTTTCCGAGAGGTTGGTACCTAATGCCAGCCAAAATGTCAGTTACACATTATACGCGAGTAAGATCTTAAGATAATTCCGAAAAGTAGCGGCATGTTAGGTACATACTAAGTTTTACACGAAATTACAAACACTCTGCGCACACACATACACACGCACATTTTACAGTCTGTGTTCAGCGCTCGGTGTGGCAACACGCCGTGTTCGAGTTCGCAACAAGGTAATCATCAACCTGAGGATGCCTCGTTGAGAGGTGAAACACGTGTCGATTTCTTTCAGGGTTTTTTTATGGCTCTTTAGAAATAGCTGAGCGGAACAGGATACTAAATATTGTTACAGTACACGGAGTAACTTTGTCAAGACTTTTACTATTTTTCTTTCACATTATTATCTTTTTCAATAATGTAATATTATAGACAATCTCTCAGCTTCATTGATCTGTAATCTAAATAAAGAATATTATTATACAATATTTAACACAACTATTTACACTGTCACTACGTACTAAATTTTTTGACAAAAGGGCACTTATGCGACAAAGATACTCGTCCGCATCGCTGTCATCCGAAAACGTGCCCAAAAGACTGGCAGCATTGCCACGTTGAATGGCAATACTAATTCTTTGGCCAAGTGTCGGTGAGAAATTTCCTTAATAAAAACCGGCCAAGTGCGTGTCGGACCACGCACAATGAAGGGTTCCGTAGTTGGGATGAATTAATCCCAAAAACAAACATATGTTCAAAAATATGTTCTCCCATACGGAATGTATGGGAAAACATGTTTTTGCAACTGCAAAGTTAAGTTGGTCGATTATTACTCGTTAACTTGTAAAGCCTACTTAGCTGTGGTAGTTTTCCTTTTAATTTCGTTATATAAACTACTGTTGTGATTTTTTTCACATACCCAAAACAATCATTTAGCCGGCAGGGGAGGGACACTTGACTCTAACAAAAATTAGCACTTTAAAGCTTAATATTTCGCAGACGGATCCCTGAATCCAAAAATGGTTTTCACAAACTCACAATGTTTTTAAAGGACCTTTCCAAAGATACCCCTCACTATGGGTTAAAAAAATAAAATCACCACTTTACGTGTATGAGAGGTACCCTAAAAAAAAATGTTTTTCATAATTTTATTTTACCACTTTGTCGGCGTAATCAAAATATATACCTATGCCAAATAACAGTTTTCTAGTACTAAGGGTCTCGGAGCTAGACCGCGGACAGACAGACAGACAGACAGACGGACATGACGAAACTATAAGGGTTCCTTGTTTACTACGGAACCCTAAAAAGGACACGTTATTTTCTTTACTGTAACTACATAGGTGTATGTGTAAGCATATAGAATCTTAGCATCGTACATTGCATAAAGACGGAATGCAGCGCTTCGTACATGAAACCTGCATGTCATACTCACACGGCGCGCTTTACGTCTCAAACGCGCGTCTGGCAACTACACCCGCCTCATCTGTATAAGCCCTAAGCTATTTTACCTTACCACGTAGTATTTGAAGGTAACATCCCTAGGTAATAACCTATCCTAGATTACATTTAGAAATTCAATTCGGTTTATAACAAAAAATAAAATGGCTGTGCTATTATTTGATAAGTTCTTTGTTGAAAGAAAAATGTAGACTTGAGAATATTTTTCTAGACAAAACCGAAAAAAAATCACCAGGAATATAGAAAAGGTATCTTTAGAGCTAGTGTACCACTCCGAAACCGTCTTCTATTTATTTCTCTCAAAGACAAATAGAAACTAATATAAATTCTGTTTCCAAACGTTTCTTTACGGAACCATTTCTTAATCGGAGACCCGAATAACTTTAGCAGTCGGCGGATTTAAGGATTAATAAAAAAGTAAATATACTCTGCCTGTTTCAATTTTACTAAATTAAGTCTGAGCTGGGAGATAACGAGATTCAGGCAATAGCGGCAGCCGGCAGGACTTGTTTAATTATTAAATCTCTTTTAATTAAATGTGGTTTGAAATCGTTTCGATGCAATCTTTAGTTTAAATGAGTGGATAGTTGGTGTAGTTGGGTGGTGTTTATTTGTCTGTGTTTAGATTATAAAATGGTTTTCAGAAGGTAAGCGGTGTGGTTTTGGTAAAGAATAGAAGCCTCAATATTTTTTTTAAAGTGAAAACTTGTATAGGCGCGTTGGGCATTTTTGAGATGGGAATAACATTTGAACTCGCGACACCATTACTGACACCTCATTTTTGTAAACGCGATTGTGCTCTTTATTTATATTACATTACGGATCAATGTTATATGCAAGTATTTTTACTTTAAAAGTTTTGTAAATGCGATTGTGCTCTTTATTTATATTAAGTTACGGATCAATGTTCCATGCAAGTATTTTTACTTTAAAGGTTTCGGAAGTATTATTTTTATAAACGCGATTGTGTTCTTTATTTAGATAAGGTTACGGACCAATGTTCTACACATGTATTTTTCTTCCACCGACGCGATCTTGTTCAAATTTTCACTTCTGTCGGCACTCCCGGAGTGCCACCACTTTTTTTTTTTTGCTGTCTCGTGACGGCTTAACACATGGGTTTACTTCTTTTATTGCGTTCTTTTATTTCAATGAATTTTCGACCACAGAATTGTTTTTTTTTTTTTTTTACTATTACCACTGTTTGCAATAAATGTGTTACTAACGCCATCTCTTGGTGGCTCGAAAAATCAATGTTAAGCCATTTTGCTTTTTTAAAAAACAGCTCGCCCCCAATTACATGGAACTTAAAACATAACTGGCGAAATGTGGGTGTACCTGCTACAGGGTCACCTCTGCCCAACCCTTCGGGGAAACAAGGCGTGATGTTATGTATGTTAAAAAACAGATATTTTGACGGCGAAACGCCCAATAAAAATCTTTTTTATAAAATATAATTAGGCTGTTTTTGCGCTCGCGGCCTCATTTGTATTGAAAGGTTCAACCCAATACAGCAATGTAGTCACAATTTTCACTCTGAAAGATTTCACCCAAAAACCAATCAAACACCACCAACAACAAACATGAAATGTTTTTAAACTGTCTTACTTTTACTAACAGGATTCAATGTTATACCTGTCGATAACGTGAAATCCCAGATAACGACTCTGAGTACCACAAGTCATACAGAGGACAATTGTTAATTCACATAAACTCGTAGCATTATTTTATATATTTTTTTATTTAATTCACAAAACTGTAGTACAATCACAAAATGCAGTAGAATAGCTACAAAACAAAATGTGTCTGATTGACATCTACTAGATGTGAATCTATAGCATGCATATAAATAGTAACACTTAAATGATACTATTAAAAAAAAAGTTATACAAATCCCAAATTGAAGAAATGGAAAAAATTTCTGGAAAAAAATAAATAAAAATAATTATACAATTAACTTCTTCTTTTCTGGCGGTGCTTGGGGGAGGCCTATGTCCAGCAGTGGACGTCTTTTGGCTGAAATGATGATGATGATGATACAATTAAATATCTAAGTTTAGTCCTTACTGAGGTTACGGTACACAACACACGGAGAGCAGTGGTGGCCCATTGGTAACGGCCGCGACTTACGAGTTGTAGGTCGTAGGTTCGAACCTAGACAGGTGCTTAACTTTGTGTAAATAATTTCATCACCAGTGCTCTCAAAACGGTAAAGGAAAACATCGTGAGGAAACCGGCATGTCCTAGAACCAAAAATTCGAAGACATGTGACATCTACCAACCCGCACTGGGCCCGCGTGGTGGATTACGGCCCACTCCCTCTCACAGAGAGGAGGCCTGTGTCCCAGCAGTGGGAACATTTATAGGCTGATGATGTTGATGAAGATATGGAACCAGCAAAAACTTCTATTTCACCACGAGCATTGAATAGGTACCCAATGAAAGTACTTAACGAACCACACTTTTGTAAGTATTTTTATCTCGTGCCGATAATAAAATAGAAAGTAATATCATATATCAAAAGAAATAATAATAATAACCCACTTGCAGTAAATAATAGCCAATGTTGAATGAGGTGAGAGGAATTCCCTGGAACTTATAAAGTGCAATAACTGTGAGCAATTAGGTACAGTTTCCTGCTATTTGGACTTATTTATTTCCACAGCATCCCTTCACAATATTAATGTTTTATTATACTTTCCTTTCTCAGTATTCTTTTGTTTCTTTTTGGATAAAAAAGAAACAACATCTTGTCATCTGTTTATCGTCTCGCGTAAAAGATTAGGTACTAGGGAAACATATCGCGTAATAGATAACTTAGCTGCTTGGGCAACTGGCTTGTGCCATGTTTACGATTTTGAAAAACAATTTCTTTATTAAGGGCTTCCGTTAATTATAGTAGGTAATTCAAACGAAAGTATTACTCAAAACAACGTTAGTTTTTTAGGAGCATGAGGAACAGGGTGTAAAGTTCACTCATCCACCATAGAAAAGGGAGGATCCTCCGACCAGACGGGTGTTGTGTCTGGTAGTTTGAAGTTGAAATCTTGTATGTATGTCGATCGCTCGGTAAACTCTAACTGCGCGATGCAGGATTTGTGTGACGTCATGTCTTTGATGCGTAGTTCGTATGTGGCGGTGTAACCGCTACAGTTTTATTAAAATTATATGCGGAATAACATAATTAATCTCTACATGCGAGGCGAGGTAACTTACAAATAAAGGAGGTAATAAGTATGTTCAGAATTTCTATTTTCTTAATGTCCCTCGGGTATCATCGGATTTCCGAATACAAACGAATGCTAATTTCCATGTCCATCAATTATTAGATTTATCGTGTATAATAATTTGAATTCAGAACTAAGTACTTTATTGTTGTTTTGTTTTGATTTCCGTGTGAACTATATGTATAGAGCTGTAAAACTATTTTCCTATCTGTCATGCCTGCGACTTTAGCGGCTTTCGTCCTAATTTTTTTAACCGACTTCCAAAAGGAGGAGGTTCTCAATTCAACTGTGTGTATTTTTTTTTGTATGTTTGTTACGCGATAATTCGGCCAATTATGAATTGATTTTAAAATGATTATTTTTTATTTAGTAGGTAATACTTCAGAGGTGGTCCCATATAAATTTTAATAGCTTTGCTTGGGTAGTTTTTGAGTTAGCTTCATAATACGTATTTTTTCCCACTTAGTATGTGGATGATGTGTTAAGTTCCTCTCACTGTTATTTACATAGCAGGTAGTGGTATTCGAATTTGTGTGGGGTAAATACCACAACTAAAAAGTGAAAAATAACTTTAATTTCGGAAGTCGGTGGCAAAAAACGAAAATTCAAAACCAAAGACACCGACTTCCAAAATTAAAGTTATTTTTCACTTTGTAGTGTTTTTTTGGATGTCGGTTGTTTTTTTTTTTGTAAACCGTTTTTTTAATAAATTACATTAAGTTAAAAGAGTATTACTTCCAAGTCAATTGAGAGCGTCCGGTCTGCACTAAGTGCAAAGGGCAACTGATATAAATCCGATGACTGACGAAACACGAGTTTAAGAACATACTTGTACAGTTGTACTGAACTGTTCACCAATAAGCTAAAAAACTTAAAACCACCAAAATCTGTCTCGTCTCCCAAAACAAAAGGCTGCCAATAAAGTGTAATACCCACAGTACCCACACCTATCGGTCTCAATAATATTCAACGACTGGTCACAGCTATAACAATGTCAAATACCGTCGGAAGGGGTCGGTCACCGCTGGCCGAGGTCCAATTGTTAAGACCCTCGTCTTCCTCTGTTGTCCTGGTGTTCTCATTACCGACGCCGCGTTAGCTGAGTTTTATTGCGATGTTTTTAAAGACTGGGCAAGTCAGACTAGAATTGGTGGTGCAGTTCTTAATGACTGCAGTTAGGTACTTTAATTTTAAGATTGAGGAAATTAGTCTAGACGAGGGACAAAATATTTGACTGAATGTAACAATGTTTAAGGTTTTTGGGAGATTGAAACTAATTTATAAAATAAGACAACGTCTACTAGCTAAGTTAATTAAAAAAGTTATTACAAACAAGTTTGTAATGTCCGTCCAAATCGTCTGGCTTCATTATGAATTTTGATGGAGATGAAATATTACAGAAATATTTACTTAATCAAATTAATTAGGTACGAGATTAATTTTGGTTAGCACTTAGGTACAATCAATGTAATGGATGATAATAAACACACAGAAAGCCTGTGAATCCAAAACGTAGTTTAAAACGAAATAATTACCTAGTCATTAATTCAACAAAACACATTAAAATGGACGCACAGTTTAATTTTATTCGCAATAAAACAGTTTGGTGTCGTATGTACCGTCAGTACCGGGATGTCGAGGTCGAGAAACAACGCTCAATGCTTGGCGGCAGTTCATTACGTCGAGACATGCAGAAAAGATTATTTACTTGGCAATTTTAACTTATTCCTTTTTGGCAGCTGTATTTATATGGTAGAGAAAAATTTGGTGGTCATTACTTCTTGCCTGATATGTGGTCCTGGTACTTAGGAGGACTCTTTAAAGTTCGGAAAAGTCAGGGACTACATTAATATTTTTTAAACACGTTTTTGAGACTTATATTTAATTAAGGCTAGCTGTGCCCCGCGTTTTCATCCGCCTAGGTCTCGATCCCGTGGAAATATTGGGATAAAAAGTATCCTTTGTGTTAATTCAGGTTATAAATTATCTATGTGCCAAATTTCATCCAAATCCGTTCAGCAGTTTTTGCATGAAAGCGTAACAAACATCCATCCATCCTCACAGACTTTCGCATTTATAATATTAGTAGGATATGTGCGCCGAATTTCATACAAATTCTATAGTGGGATACTACTAATAATGATTGTTATGTTTTTTAACCTTTTTATTTGAAGAAATATTCAAAAATGTAAATGAATAAGAATTAAAATGAATAAACGAAATTGTAATACTATCTTGAATTCATGCAAGCCTAGTACTTATTGTTGGGTTACCATCTTGTATGACGATAACTTTTTTGGTATGTAAAGTGATAATTATCATCATCAGAAGTTAATTATTGTTATTGACGATGGATGTCGTACCAAGATTATGTAAAGGTTCTTCCCACTCTTGTCCATGTTGGCCACACTTCAAAATTATTATCGCTCGAGTGTGTTGGATCATTCGGTTCCCTACAAAATGGTTGAGCTGGATGGTGCTGATCCACGCGTCATGTTCGTGAACGGGCGCCGTCAGTTGAGACTGGTCATCTCTTATCTGCCAGGGCTTATTTTTAATCTTATATTTTTCAATTGTTTTGATTATTTTTTGTACATTGTTCTCACATATAGAAGCAACCAGAATAATGTACCCAGAATTTTGTAATATCTATATTTAAAAGAGTGGCCTTGGAGTTTCTTGCCCGTTCTTCTCCATAGAGATCTACGTTTTGGAATGGGCAACTAGCTTCAAATTTCTGACTAACTGACCGATTCTTTGACAGTTCAAAAGTGCCTATAAATGGTTTAATTGAAATAAATGCTTTGAGTTTGCTCGTCGACTCTCTACGTACTAAAAGCTATTGTGCCAAAGCACTGACACTTTTAAACACACTATTTCCTTACTTAATGGTCTTTAGTATTCTATTCTTTCTTTTGCAGCGAAGAGAGGAGACGAAGCGATGCGGTTTCTGTAATCGTTTTGCACCTTGCCTTGTTCACGATTTTATTGTAAGCGCCTTTTCTATTAGACTAGTCCAATTTAAATTTTAGTGCTCTGCAGGTTTTGCAAAATTAAAATTTCCTTCTGGATTCTTCTGGCTAAAGAAGTCTAACTGTTATGTAATAGGAACTTTAAAAAAATGGTTCAGGATACATACGTTCAGTGGTCACACGCATTCATGAAGAATAAAAAAAAAAACGTGTGGCACTCGGGGACTGCCGCGGTAAAGCTATTGCATAGCATTTGTAACCTCCGTTGTCAACATGACATTGTCATGGGAACCGTCATTACATGGTAGGCGGAGTGGGGGGTGTTAGGTTTTATTTTCGTTACGTTACGGAATTTTTTGATTCGGTCGCCGCGCTCAAAGCCCGCGATAAAAGCTATGCAATAGCTTAAAAAAAAAGTTTTTTTTTTAATTACTAAAACACGACTAAGTCCAGCGTGGCTCACGCAGCGAAAAAGAGAATAAAATGAAATTAATGGATTTGACAGGCGTTTGCCATCTTCCCTTTTATTGTGCGTTTGATATAACTTGTTCCGTGACGTGATTGGTAGCACTGTTCTGTCAGTCACCATTTTGAACTCTATGTGTATTGAAACTAAGCTTGACAAGCAATGGTGCCAACTTGACGGCAAGGGATAAGATATAGTGAACGGTCTGTAAGTAGTACATTTCCATGTTGGAGTTTTCTTTTTCACCACCATTTTCATTGGGAGCCATGTCGGAATGTAGAGAGAATAATGCCCGTTTTCACTGACAACTAAGTGACACTTAAATGAATCCCTAAATAAAAGTACATTGTTGGATTTTCAACTCTCAGCGCTGAGCCTAGCGTTAAAAATCCAACAGTGCACTTTTATTTAGGGATTCATTTAAGTGTCACTTAATGAAGGTGAAAACGGGCATTAGATTTGTAAGATTTTAATGTGATTTGTGTGAAGAGTGTGGTGTAGGGATATGCCATACACCACCACATTAATACGGTTACCATGCAGTGGTACCAGGCGCACATAGCTCAACGAAGTTTACTGCAAACAGAACTTTCCGATGCTTCTTAGGATGCGGATATTGCGCCCTTTAGCTGGCGGCATCCGGTTTGAAACCGGTACACCACTTCCCCCCGGCACTTTGTACCCGGCTCACTACCGGGAGATCAGAGGTTATGAAGTACTTTCTTTGTTTACGGATGTTTCGTGGGGAAATTTCTTGAACCATAAAGGCAAAGATGTAAAGAAAAAAAATTGTCAGAAACTGTTTCACAAAACTCTGTAATAAAATAGTACATTATTGCAAAGGCCGTGAAATAGGCAATTGCAGGTCGAGTATGAGTTTGAAGGCCGAGCCGTAGGCGAGGACTTCACTAATACGAGACAGGCAATTGCCATTTCCACCGAGGCACATATAGTGCTTTTCTCAAAAGAATGCAGGGAAATAAAACATACTTTTTATATTATACATTTAATTTAATTAATATTAAAAGTTACATTAGTCATATTGGGGCAAATTACCAATTTGGCTTCTGATCTTAAATCTGGTGGAGTAAAATCAATCTCCATTTCACTTTCTGAACCGCTGGAACTCATTTTAATGATTAAATTTATATTTAATATGTATGTAATTATCAAATCAAGACGAATTTTCAGCTTTGCCGCCAATTTTCTATTTATCATCTGTGTCGAAAGGCAAACGCATTTATGGCTATACAGCCACGCGGACGCAATTTGTACTAAGCAAAGAGACTTACTTTGGTATACCAAGAATGATAAAAGAGATCCAATCAAAGAGTATTTAATAACCTCAGCACGCCGATTCATACAACATTGCTGGAGCGTTGTAATGATCCAAATTCAAAAAACGCGCCTGCAATGGATTTGATTTTTTTTGACAGTAAATTAGATACTTCGCGTGTTCTTTTTTCGAAAATAATGACAATATTTCCATGCATGTTTGAGAAAAGTATATTAGGTATTTTGATTGATACCAATACCTAACTATGAGCAAACGCTGTCTAGCGGTCTATAAATGGCAACATAATACAATGTAAGCACCTCATTTGACAATGGCCGTAGGGGAAAAAGGAATCCAATATAATCCACGAATGCATTCAGGCTGAATATAATTTAATGTCAACTGAAGGAGATACGAAATAATGAGGAAAAGAACAACATTTTATAGATTATTTCGGTAAAAATAATATTTCTTTCATTCTTTTCCAATACGGAAGAAAGTTTGAATGATGCAAAACAATAATGTATTAGATTTAAAACAGTACTAACATAATGCATTCATAATAATGTGAACGTCTATCGGAAGTGCTCCGTCCATTTTATTTTATTCATTCGCACGTCAAATAAAAAGCTTTTAAAGTATTAAACAGTCAGATGTTTAGTACTTGACTTTTAAGTTAAACGCGGACTATAACATAAACCGGCCAAGTGCGTCTCGGACTAAGCACAATGAAGCGTTCGGTAGTTGGAATGAATTTATCCCAAATAGAAACTTAACATTGTACCTAGTTGAAATACATGTTCTCCCGTACATTCCAACTGCAAATGTAAGTTTGTACGCACAATATTGCGAGATTTACCATGTTATTTTAGGACCATGGACTTCTTATAGATTTTCCTGTAATCTATGAGTGAAGAATCATTCTCTGTATTTTTTTTCAAAATTTTAGGATCAGTCGTTTCGGAGATAAGGTGGGGGGAATGGTAAATTTTCATTGAATTTCTTAAATATCATTAAAGCATTTATTTTAAAATTATATAAAAAATATATTTAAGGTCCTCGCAACAAGCCCTTTCATTTGATATGTCACACGGTACTGTTAGCAATTTTTTTTTAATTTTTCTTGTTGCCCCCCTAAAGTGACCCCCATATTCAAAATTCATTTATTTACGTTACACGTCCGTGTTTGGGTCACATAAATACATATGTGTACCAAACAACTTAATCGGTCCATTAGATTCGGCGCAAATTGGCTGTGACAGACGGACAGACAGACACACAAGTGATCCTATAAGGGTTCCGTTTTTTCCTTTTGAGGTACGGAACCCTAAAAATGTTTTTTTTATAGCCCGTGCGCGACTTCTAGTCACCGCCAGGGGTTTTCGACAAAATTGTCAGTCTGAGTTAGCTTGGCCTTTGTCTACCTCCCCCGCCTCACCGCTCACATACCTCAGGCGGTGACTACCAGTCGCGTGCAGACTATAAAAGTGCGTAATACCACCGCTTGGTTAGTGGTTGTGATAACGGTGGTTGATTGATTGCTCGTGTGATTTGTCTGCTGGCTACATACACATTTACAGATTTACCTACCTACATGTTAAACGTAATGTACCTATTGTGTTTAAGAGGTTTCAACCTTCAAAGGCTTCAAGACAATCGTATCAACAACTAAACCTGTGCTCTACTGTCAGGATACATATTTTTTTTTTTAAAGTGTGGCCTTTACGCGAACTTTGTGCTCTTTCTGAATAGTGAACGAAACTGACCCGCTACGCTCGGGTCGGTGACGCTGAATCGGGTATACTCGGCTCCAGTCGGTCAGTGACGCTGAATTGCTTATACTTAGGCGCTGAATTGCGTATACTCGGCGCCGAATCGCTTATACTCGGCACCAGACGTAAGTTTTCACTTCTATTGAGATTTGAGAGGTTTTTTTTTAAATGAAAACTTCTTTAGGCGCGTTGGGCATTTTTGATATGGGAAAAAACATTGGTCGACAAGGTGGACAACCCCTTTATTAGGCACTGGATGCGGAGGCACGTGCCAACATGTGTTGAGCCACGTAGTTATTAGTTGTTTGGTTAGTTTGTAAGTTTTACTAACATAGTTTCTAAGTCTTTGTTACTAATACTATATGGATTGTATGTACCTTTATGTGTGATCCGCAATAAATGAAAAAAAAAAAAAAAACAATTGAACTCGCGACACCGTAACCGACACCTTATTTTTGTAAACGCGATTGTGCTCTTTATTTATATTACGTTACGGATCAATGTTCCATACAAGTATTTTTACTTTAAAGGTTTTGGAAGTATTTTCTTTTTTTGTAAACACGATTGTGCTCTTTATTTAGATAAGGTTACGGACCAAAGTTCTATACAAGTATTTTTCTTCCACCAAGGCGATCTTGTTCAAGTTTTCACTTCTGTCGGCACTCCCGGAGTGCCACTGTTTTTTTTAAATGTGGCCTTTACACGACCTTTGTGCTTTCTGAACAGTGAAGGAAACTGACCCGTCACGCTCGGGTCGGTGATGCTGAATCGGGAATACTCGGCTCCAGTCGGTCAGTGACGCTGATTTACCTATACTCGGCGCTGAATCGGGTATACTCGGCGCCGAATCGCGTATATTCGGCAACAGCCGTAAGTTTTCACTTCCATCGAGATTCGAGAGATTTTTTTTAAATGAAAACTTTTTTGGCGCGTTGGGCATTTTTGATATGGGAAAAAACAATTGAACTCGCGACACCGTAACCGACACCTCATTTTTGTAAACGCAATTGTGCTCTTTATTTATATTACGTTATGGATCAATGTATGCAAGTATTTTTACTGTAAAGGTTTTGGAAGTATTTCATTAAATTCTTCAAGTTTTTACTTCTGTCGGCACTCCCAGAGTGCCACTGTTTTTTTTTTTAAGATATGTCGATAAAATAGCCGGGTTTAGTAAGAACCAAGTTATTCACCCCCTGAAAGATTGCCAATAAATTTAAAAGCCTGTTCAATCTACCAGAAAATTACAAGATTTTTTTACCACAAAATACAAAACAAAATAACGTATAATTTATCAATCTCGTCTGTATTTGTCGATCTGTCGGCGGTATACTAATAGATGGTCACCGTTAGTCATTTATCTTGTCGAGGCCACCCTGAGCGATTATTTTGGAGCCCACAGATCAGCGTGTTAGTGATGATATAGCTGCGTCTGATTTACTGTTTATGGGAAGATTTAAGATGTAATTGATAGATGGTACGTTTTGTTAATTGCTTTTAAGAGCTTCGGTGGGAGAAGTTAAGTAAGAATATTACAGTGGTTCTTTAAGGGCCATCCACAATAGAATGACAATTGCTACGGGCCCCACGCAAAAGGGGGCCCCACGTATCCAAACCCTACCTCCACCTGAGCGTAATTTTTTGAGTGAAACTTATTAAGACGTGGTATATTGAATTTACTTGATGTCACAAAAACGTGAAACGTAACACCTTTCCCGACTAAGATAATCCTCGTCAGACAATCGATAACCGATTACTACGTTGGCTGAAATAAAACACAGAATTTCATACGGTAAACGCAAAACTTCTACAAAAAATCGCTCGTATAAATGTATAGAATTTGAATCGGCCCGATAATCGGCTCTACAAAAAATATGACGTGTGTGAGCATTCTTACTCGACACTCAGTGTGAACAGGGCCGGATTAGACACGTAGCAGGTGTACCAAATGCTACAGACCCCGCGCTCTGGGGACAAAAGTTCGAATGAAATATTATGGAAGAAATAGTAAGAATTTGTCGCCTAAATTGATAATACAAATTAATGTAAACGTATTGCAGCCAATATACCACACAAAAACATACTTCTCAAGCATACTGGCATACATTTCTCCAAAAGGGCCCATAACAAAACTTCATGAGGCACTCGGTCGCATGCCTTTTCGAGGTCAATATATAATAATTTAAATAATATAAACGTTTATTTTCTCCACCACAAAATGAACAATACAATACATAAAAATGTGTAACAAAATACATTGATGTTGTGAAGACTGGAGCCTGTACTAGGAATACCTGTGTTATAGGTCTCCAGGCCTCTAAACTACCCGGATAATTCACAAAAAATAATAACAAATAAAAACAAATAATTAATTAGACAGCAAAGTAGGGTGTGAGTGTGTCTATGTAGTGAGTGTATGATACTCCAAACTGTACCCTAATTGCGTAATACAACACAATCTGTTTCGATTTGAAACAGATTGCTAATCTATTGCTTCATAAGTTGGAAAAAAATCTGCTCAACAACGTAAATAACGCAATTAATGTTGTTGAACTGTCAAAATGAAACAAATTAGGCATAATGGTTTACGAAAATAAGTTACGCAATTAGGGTACTGGTCTTCTAATATCGTGTGTAGGAAATGTCGAGCTGCTTTTTATGAAATGACAAGAAGTAGATGGAAATGGCTTTATTGATTTTGTTGTAAAGGTAGGCTCATAGGAAACAAAAGAATCTACGGCTAAAGCTGGTATTGAAGAACCTTGATTTACACACTGTGTGTTTGCGTCTCTTATTAACGATTTCGAGCGTATTGTGGACAAATACCATGAGGAAGCTTCTATGCGAACTTATTTCTCGCACAGCTGACGGATAGCAAAGATGGCGTATAACGGCTAATATAAGAACACTATATTTAAAAAAAAACAGCGTGTGATAAGCACCTACTAAACTCCCACACAAAGAGTACAATAGCACATATCATCACAGATGTCTTCAACAGTACATAGACAACAATGAACAGTCCCGGCAGTATTGCTATTATCACGACACTTGGCAGAACCACAGTGTACCCATGAATCACGGCGGGTTTCCCCACCGAGCCGACATTAGCTGCGACACATTAGGTACCTTATATATTCTTTGTGAGTGCACTTGATAGCTATTATGTGCTTGAATACGAGGAATGGTTATTGTTCCTAGCACTATTTTGTTGGAGTAGTGACCTTTATATTAGTTTATCTATACCCATGCTATAAATCCTCTATAAAAAATTCTGAAACAAGAAAAAGTCATTGTAACCATAATATCATCCAAATGAGTGTTATAATGTTGTACTAAATTTCATTATGCAACTCGTTTCAACGTTTAAGCGGGGGACAGCAGTACCTGCTGCATGCATGTGCGGTGATGTGCTGCTGCAGGCGACATTTATACGTGCAGATGTACCGAATTTCGTGGGATTTTTTTAATTCTTGATCTTGAATTACAAACACCCAATGGTTGCAGAAACTTTTATAGAGGATTCATATCATGGGTGTAGATAAAGCCTTGTATGCAACTGTATATAATTAGGTATTAAAATACTCATGTGAAACATGTGAACATACCCCTTATTATACAACAGTTGCATAAATAACTATTATTTTACAGTTAAATGCAAATAAGTGTACAATGCAACTAGGTTAGGTGTCAAAATGGTGACGTAGATTCTAAAAAAATCCAGTTCGTTATACAGGAGTCCTATTTGAAATATGATGTCATGATAACTTAAATGTCTCGCTGATGGTGGCGCGTATGTTGGATCAGTCGGTTCCCTTCAAAATGGTTGAGCTGAATGGTGCTGATCCACGCTTCATGTTCGTGAACGGGTGGCATCAGTTGAGACTGGTCATCTCTTGACTGCCAGGGATTATCTTTAATATTTTTATTTTGCATTGTGTTACATAGTTTTTTTACATTGTTCTCACTACAAACAAGGCTAATGTACCCAGAATTTGTAATATTTTGATTTAAAAGAGTGTCCTTGGAGTTTCTTGCACATTTTTCTCCATAGAGATCTACGTTTTGGACCGGACAACTAGCTTGAACATTATGACCAATGGACCGACTCCTTAACAATTCAAAAGAGCCTGTATGAAATGGCTTAGTTGAAATAAATAGTGTACGACGATAGTCTGTACACTTCGTTCAAGCGTACGAATGATAGTTCTGTACACTTGTGATGATGGAAACCCGGCAATGATGAATTAAACCGCCCGTGTTGAGTGTGGTAAAGTCACTGATTTATTTTACTTAGCTAGTTTACTAAATGATCGCGCCTAGGCAAACGCTGATGCAGCTTAACCTACTCAATGTTACGAAATTTGCGGGTTCACCGTACACATAGTTTGAGTTTTAAGACAAAACCCAGACGACTGTAGATAGAGACATGAGAAAAGAGGGAAAGGAGACAATGGTCTCTTTTCCCAAAACAGACAGTACTCAAACAGTACTCCTACACAAACAGTACTCCTACTGCAGGTCAATGGACCTGCAGTAGGAGTACTGTTTGTGTGAGAGCTACTTTAAAGTTCGACATGGCGTTATGGCGATTTGGCGATGGCGTAGTACCATTTTGAGATTTTCCGTGAATGTGTTAGGGAATCGCTTTTTAATACTATATATACACTTTGTACTCCCTTGTAATTTTGTTTTGGTTTGTTGGGCAGTTGTTAGGAGAGATAAAAGTGAGGGTTGTAGCAGTGGAACACTGTCCGTCGTCGCACCGGAGCTCCGATAGCGCTGCGCATCACCCTCCCCCGCTTCATCTCTTGTTTTGAAACGTCGCGTGCGACGACGCAACGCATAATGTGTAATGTCACAAAAAAAAAAAGTAAAACAACGCAGCATTGACGCTGCGACGACGCAACGCACTAGTGAGGCCTCACTCTAACAAGTATTTACGCCATAAGCAAAAATAATAATAAGAGTAAATGTATGTACCCACTCCTAGCATGAATCCAAGTATGTGAAATATCTTCTTGGCTACGGATGTCCTCTTGGAAATAGTAAAAATATCTATAATTAAAATGGTGCTGTATGCTGTGTGTACGATGACTGAAGACATCGTGGAATACATCAGATCCAAGACCAAGTGGACATTGAGAGTGGAGAAGTTGGAGTCGCGCCATAACATAAACTTCAAGTCGTTTGTGGTGCGGGTTCCAACTCAGTACCTAGAAACCTTCATGAAAGAAGAGTTTTGGCCGAAAGGTGCGGCGTACCGACGATTTCGTGGAAGGTTACGCGACACCGTGCAGCGCAACATGACGCCGACACAGTCATCACTTCGTGTACAATAGTTATTTGTTATTATAATTTTTTTAAATATGTATGTTTAGGTTAAGGTATTTATTTATGGGCCTGCGTCGCCTGAATTAAATGGATTATTATTATAATAATTTAGGGGATAATAAAATTATGTAATAATTTTTATTTTGGACTAAATTACACTCTGGGGGTAGGTAGGGCAGACAAGACTACGTGGAGTCGGTTTTGCAGCGATTCGGAAATGGCAATATGCGTAATAAAATTATTCCAAATAAAATTCTGTCATCTGAAAAGTATGCCATTGTAAATTCGGACATATAAACATTAGGCCAAACAATAATTTTACTAAATGATTTTTATGCCTTGACATAATATTCGTGTAAAGAAGATTATGGCAAGTGTGTTATGCCAAATAAGTTTCGGAGTATCAAGATTCTGCTAAATACCCATAATATATTTGTCTACAATCACGGTGGACTTTCTTGCCCATTCTTCTCCATACAAAAACTACCTTTTGGAAGGGGCGACTAGAATCAATTTTATTATTTTGTAATTTTTGACGTTCAAAAGTGCCATACATGGGCCTATTTGAAATAAATGATTTGACTTTGACTTTGACATGTCTGTGCATAGGAAAATGCCTTGTTGTAAGCAATGACTGTCTATCCCAACTAATAAGGCACTCGCTTCTCTCGAGAGAATCCACAGGCGCAAGGGATTACGAGCGGATAAGCTGCAGTAACAACATTGTATTGATCGAAGACTTCCGTATTTATTTATTTCGATACAATAGGTGAGTTATATCTGTATCTATACATATAAGTAATTTTTCGGGTCTCTTTGGGTAACCGCATTGTTCTTCTAAACTACATATATAATTTCAACATGAATGATGTAACCAATATTTTGTAACAAAACTATGATTTAAAACAGTGTCCGTGGAGTTTCTTGCCCGTTCTTCTCCATAGGATCCTACCTAAAATGCTTTGTAATGGGCAACTAGCTTCATATTTCTGACTGACCGACCCCTTGACAGTTCAAAAGTGCCTGTAAATGGTTTAATTGAAATAAATGCTTTGAGTTTGAGTTTGAGTTACGCAACGTGTTTTGATGCGGTTTTCAACACCATTTGAAGATTTTTTCCGGATTATGTGAATAATTCTGCTCCTGCTTTATATTTATATTTCATATATTCTACTAATATTATAAATGTGAAAGTTTGTGAGGATGGATGGATGTTTGTTACTCTTTCACGCAAAAACTACTGAACGGATTTGGATGAAATTTGGCACACAGATAGTTTATAATCTGGATTAACACGTAAGATACTTTATATTCCGATATTCCCACGGGATTGATACTTATGCGGGTTAAACCGCGGGACGCTGCTAGTACTATAATAATATTTAACTTAGAGCACTATGTGTCTGATTAATCCAAACCTGTAGTAGTATTTAATGAAATGAAGTATTAAAATTATTTGTAAGTTTCCCTGAATTTATAATGGCGATAGTGGTGAAAAAAGTCAAAAATAAAATTCAAAATATTAGCATGTCGTTGCATAATCTAATGAGAATTTCGCGAAATTCCATTTTTTAAATGTCAGTACGTCTGGTTTATCTTTAGTGAACTTATAACTCAAGAACTACTTATCCGATTCAAGTAATTTTCTTTTAATTTAATGTCCTAACTTTATGTTAGTGTTAACGCAGACTTGAGCATAGACGAGGGCAAAACTAAAGCTCAAAAATATAACGAAATCACGTTGTATGTACAGCTAATTTACACGAAGATACATGCCAAAACTTAATTAGAGTTCAAATTCCAGTAAACTGAAGCTTCCCATACTGTCAAGTAAATTATAATTAATGTTACTAATCTATTCATGCATATAAATATGTAGTAACTAGTAGGTATGCGTATATTTACAAACGGCCCCAAATCACCCCATTCGTAGGCATTTGGGTACATATTACTATTTGGGCTACAATTCAAATGAATTTGTAATTACATCAGCTTGTGTGGTATGATATCCTGGTAGCATTAATTGTGTAATTATTATTAATGCATTCAACGTGTGGAGTTTAACTTGTATTTTGTTAGTACAAAGTTGGGATGGACAGACAATACGGATGTACGGTTTTTGGTATTGGACGGGCCCGCAATGGCTGCAATGCATACTTTTAAAATATTTTAATAATTGCTAACAAATGCTGACAGGACAACTACAATGACCGTAATAGGTACATTATATGCTTGCGAAATAATACCATTAGGAGCCTCTTCATTCTTGAGTTTAGTTTCAAATGTAATCCCACTAATATTATAAACTTGCTATTTATTGTCCATGACTTCGTCTGCAATCTAGGATGAAAAGTAGTCTGTGTCCATCTCCAAGTTATGGTCTACCCATGTGCTAAATTTCATTCAAATCCGTTCAGTCGCTTTAGCGTGAAGGCTGGAAAGAATAAACAAAAAAACTCACTTTTGCATTCAATTAGGATGTGAAAGTTTGTATGTTTCGATGTTTGCTAGGTACAAAATCGGATTTGGATGAACTTGGCACACAGATAATTAACCGACTTCAAAAAAAAGGAGGACGTTCTCAATTCGTCGGGATATTTTTTTTCTTTTAATGTATGTTTCCCGATTACTCGAAGACGGCTAGACCGATTTGAAAAATTCTTTTTTTTTTTTTGAAAGGGTATACTTTCAAATTGGTCCCATTGTCATTTGGTCACGATCTGATGATGGGATCTTGGAGAAATCGAGGGAACTCTTCAAATATTAAAGGCACATCTATAGCGATTTGGGTATTTTTGATGAGCAGTTAACATAAGGCTATTGTAACTTAGATAAATTACAAACCAACCCACTAAAAAGTGAAAAAACAAAACTTTTTTACAAAAAATACAACCGACTTCCAAACTACAAAGTGAAAAATAACTTTAATTTCGGAAGTCGGTGTCAAAAAACTAAAATACTGATCTGATCCAAAGACACCGACATCCGAAATTAAAGTTATTTTTCTCTTTGTAGTTTGGAAGTCGGTTGTATTTTTTGTAAAAAAGTTTTTTTTATAACCTGGATACTTTTTATCTCGGTAGTACGTTCCTGTGAGACAATTTCTGACATCCACGCGGGCGAAACCGCGGACGAAATAAACTAGTTCGATGTAATAAATTGCGTTGAAATTCTGTCTTCCGTAACATTTAGGTACATCATAAACCCATATATTTGATACTCCCAAAATTGTCACATAACCATTTTACGTGTACCAGAATAAATATTATTCCAAATAACATTGCTTACACCAGTTACGCCGAATCTGATCAAAGTGTGTCATTTGAACCTCGCCTGAGGCGTTCCTAATGTGTTTATATGAGAGCCGAGTCTGTTTTTAGAGGGAAAACATAATATTAAGGAAGCAAGTTATATTTAGATGGAAGATAAGGTTTGCAGTGCGTCCGTAGGCGGTATTTTGATTAAATTAGATCCAGGTAAAAAATCCGCAGCGAAGCTTTTGTTTAAGAGTTTTATAGAAATTAAGACTCTTTGTAAGTATCAATCAATCTGTTTTCAAGTTGTGAGATTATAAATAAAAAAAATTAAAAATAATTGTTTATTTCAATTACAAAAGGCATTTAGACACAATAATATTGGAGATCACCTTTCAAGTAAGGAATTGCTTGTGTTAGGAGACTCCGCGCTTCCACTTATCATTATCTTATGCAATTGAATGTAGACAATGTAAAAATGCAGAAAAATTAAATAAATGGGTAACTTAAAATTATACAAAAATGAAAAATGAATGATTTGCAAATGAATGAGCGTTATGCATAGAAAAAGGGCCAAGTCGCGCGTTTACGTGTGATTATGTGTGAGTATGGGTGAGAGTGTGAAGAGTGAGAGTGTGTAGTGTGTGAGTTATAATTAGCATATTTAGTTAAATGTGTTATCCTTTAATGATGACTACTTATATTCGATTCAGCCATTGCAGCAGTCACTAAATAAGGAAGCTTACGTTAAATACATTTTTAGGGTTCCGCACCTCAAAAGAAAAAACGGAACCCTTATAGGATCACTCGTGTGTCTGTCTGTATGTCCGTCTGTCACTGCCAATTTGCTCCGAATCTAATAGACCGATTAAGTTGAAATTTGGTACATATATGTATTTCTGTGACCCAAACACGAACTTGTAAAGTAAATAAATGAATTTTGAATAGAGGGGTCAGTTTTGGGGGACAAACAAGAAAATTAAAAAAAAAAGTTTTGCTAACAGTACCGTGTGACATATCAAATAAAAGGAGTTGTTGCGAGATTTTAAATGTATTTTTTATATAATTTTAAAATAAATACTTTTAAATATATTTAAGAAATTCAATGAAAATTGACCATTCTCTCCTTATCTCCGAAACTACTGGACCAAAAATTTTGAAAAAAATACATAGTATGGCTCTTTACTCATAGATTACAGGAACACCTATAAGAAGTCTATGGTCTTAAAACTTTTTACAAAAAAAAAACTTTTATTTTTCACTTTTTAGTTGTGGTACCTATCCCACACACATTCGAATACCACTACCTGCTACCAGTGACAGAAACTTATCATATCATCTACATACTAAGTCGGAAAAAAATACGTATTTTGTAGCTAACTCGAAAACTATCCAAGCAAAGTTAATAAAATTTATATGGGACCAATTCGAGAGCACACCCGTTCAAACAAAAAAAAAATTTTTCAAAATCGGTCCACAATTGACGGAGAAATCGGTGGACATACATAAAAAAAAACAAACATACGCGACGATCATATAACCTCCTCCTTTTTGGAAGTCGGTTAAAAATAACATGCTAAATCTCTCAATATTGTGCGTACAAACTTACATTTGCAGTTTCAGTGTATGGGAGAACATGTTTTTCAAGTACAGGGTTAAGTTTGTTCGTGGGATAAATAAATTCATCTCAACTACGGAACCCTTCATTGTGCATAGTCCGATATGCACTTGGCCTGTTTTTGGGTATATTCATTCTTCACTGAAAATTCAACCCTCAGAATTCAAACGTTTAAAATTGAAAACCGCAGCGGACACAGACGAAATATAATCCCGTGAAGCACACTATTCATGAGATTAACCATTTATCTGACCCCAGGGCCGCGTCACTCGTTGTCCGTTACAAATTATGTATTCTTATATTTGCCATGCGATTTTCAACCCTACACTTTTGTAATAAGAGTGGGTCGAAATTTGGAAAACATTAGATTGCGAATCTCATCTTAATCCAATCCTTATTTAGTATTTAAAGGTTCCATGATGCCTTAGCATTAATTGACGTAGGGACGTGGACGTGAATGAGCGAGGCTGGATGTTTCGCATCTAATGAATGTCTTATGAATGGGCAGATAACATACATTATGCGTGGCCCGCTTTAGATGGTTTGAACTAGTGATGTTATGTGATGGGTGTATTTAATTACAATTTACATAATATGCTCGTGTTTGAATTGCTTGGCAAAGATGTAATTAGCTGGGGATGAGATAGTGAGTACGGTCCCTGTATTAAGTAAATATTTTGAATGGCCTGTTCATAGTGGTTCTGGGTGCTTGTGTATGCCATTAGCCCTCTGTAGATATTCACATGTGCTTTTGTGTTTTTAGTCAACATAATTTTATTGAATTTAAATAATGTAATCGACCAATAGGCATTGATTAACTCGCAAATTTCTACATTTAGTATAGATAAATAAAATTAACATTTTAAATTTAATTTTTAGGGTTCCGTAGCCAAATAGCAAAAAACGGAACCCTTATGGATTGGTCATGTCTGTCTGTCCGTCCGTATATCACAGCCACTTTTTTCCGAAACTATAAGAGCTATGCTGTTGAAACTTGGTAAGTAGATGTATTCTGTGAACCGCATTAAGATTTTCACACAAAAATAGAAAAAATAATAATTTGGGGGTTCACCATACATAGAACTGAAACTCAAAATTTTTTTTTTCATCAAACCGTGTGGCGTATCTGTGAATAGGTCTTTAAAAATGATATTGAGGTTTCTAAAATATTTTTTTTCTAAACTGAATAGTTTGCGCGAGAGACACTTCTAAAGTGGTAAAATGTGTGTTCCCCCTGTAACTTCTAAAATAAGATTTTTAAACTATTGCATAGCTTTCATCGCGGGCTTTGAGCGCGGCGACCGAATCAAGAAATTCCGTAACGTAACGCAAATAAAACCTAACACCCCCACTCCGCCTACCATGTAATGACGGTTCCCATGACAACGTGATGTTTGTGTTATTTTTATGTTATTTTTGTTTTATGTCATCATCCCAAGTGTAGCGTTGACAAATAGGAAGTATGGAGGTTACAAATGCTATGCAATAGCTTTACCGCGGCAGTCCCCGAGTGCCACACGTTTTTTTTTTTTTGTTTTTTATGTAATTGTCTAGACAAGGTTTGCACGAAAGAAAATTTTGGAAAATCCACCGGAAAAGTCAGAAATATACCTGGGCGACGCCGGGCACGAACAGCTAGTTTCTCTAATAAAAAAATCAGCTCGATTTCCTACATTCTGCTTTTGCTTGTGAAAGTTGTGAATGAATCATTTAATATTTAAAAAAAATATTACTTAACTGAAATCTTGCGTACCTAAATAAAACAGTGTACGTCCTTTACAAAAAATGCCAACAAACGCTTGACGGAAGCCGACGAATTTCAGAACTTTTTTAATTTAGAAAAATATGCGGCTATATAAGTTCTTCTGTAAATAATATAACACTGTTGTCTGTTAATTTATTTAGAGCCGTGTCTATATTTTTGTTTTAACTTTGACACAGACGATAGCAAAGGTAAATTAGGAGACGCCTCACCTCATCATCACCATCATAATTGGCAGTCTTGTTCCATCTACTGCTGAGTATAAGCATCCTCCCTTTTGTGCTATGCTTCCCTGGTATGTGCGAGGGTTTTCCCTGCGATCTTCTTCTGTAGGTCATCGACCCACCTGGCGATTGGTCTGCCAGCGCTCGTTCTATCGTTTCTCGGCAATCAATCCGTTACGGCTCTGCTCCACCTGCCATCACAAATATAACAAAATATCTGAAAAAATATGCATTGATAGCTGAATAAAGGAGGAAACAGGAAAATTAAGGAGATAAGTAAATAAAAACCTACACTTAAACCCCACAAGACTCAATATTATTTTTGTACAAAGTGAAATTCTTGCCACGGTAGTACCAGGCGCGTAGAAAGTTGTAGGATGTTCACACAAAGTAAGCGGTTTAACGCCGCTTTGCCGGGATTAGCTGTTTATCTGGACGGGTAGACACACTGGTCCAGCGGACTTACACTACCCACTGTTAAGCCGAAATCGATAGCAAACATCGAATATGATTTCCTGATTCTTTCTGCTCTGATTCCTGGTTCTTTTGAATTTATTTATAAGAACATGTTGATAAATAAATCTCCTTCTAAGACTTTCATGCCTTCAATCTTTATGTTATTACGTACCTACGTCCAAGCGTCTATGAAGAATTTAGACGAATAGTTATGTTGGGAATCGCCTCGTGATGGAATTAAATTCTGACCCCTGAGTGCAACACCTTTTGTGTCTCTATCTGGGGATGCTTTGCGGCCCAATGCCAATTTTAAGTTAATTTTAAATCTAAAACATAACCCGTCTTTTGAAATTCGCCACAGTGAAAAATCACAATATCATCAATTTGAATTTATTTTTCACTCTGAAAATGACAATATTAGCTACAAAACAGCGTTTAAGTTATATTTAAGGTTTGCGTTGCTACAGAATTAGCTGTTTATCGCAGTTTAAAATTTTAGTAACAAAGGAAACGCGGAATATTAGCAAAAAAGCGATATAACGAACTGGTCGAAGGGCAGTGCAGCGTTTAGTAAGGGGGCCGGCTCAATGCTGCTGCCACGGGATTAGCTGTTTATCTCACCGGGACTGCGGCGTCATTGTCCATTTGCGTGGGTTGTAAGATAATAACTTACAGCGTGTTTTAATATTATATTCGTTTAAGAGGCCGGCGACACGGCTCGCAACTACAAATCGAGATGTTTGTAAAATTCAATTCTTCTGCTAGTGTGAGTGCCTGTCGGAGCGATATACACCTACAGTGAGCAATACTACCACGCACACATTGACAATTATTGCTTGACGCGATAGTACTACTAGCTTTCGAAAATTTATGCTAAATTTGGATGTGTTCCGTAATACAAAAAAATATGAATAAAAACTTAATGTATTTCCATTTTTTTTTTCGATAATTTGTAACTTGATAACATAAACTATGCTTCTGCGAAAACAATATTACAAATATTGTTGTTAATAATACAGAAAAAACAATATGAAAACATGTCATTTACGCTGTAAAAATGTATGAAATGCAATTCGCTTACACTTCATTTAAATGTAAGTTTTGCAAATAAAAAGACGTAGGAGCCTAGATAAATACTGTCTCAATCCGAATATCAACATAATATGGTGGAAATATGCTCAAATTGCAAATGATTTATGTACTACGTTTGCATGGACAATTCATGCGTCGCCGCAATCTTAAGAGACTAAGTATAAGTAATAACTTTGTTCACAAATCGAAATTAGATAGATAAGCAAGATTTTTTGGCCGCGCGGCTTTATGCCCACATTCGCACGGACGTAAAAATATCGCGCACTGGGTTTTCAACTCTCGGTATTAAGCCGAGCGTTGAAAATCCTGTGTGCGAAAAAATCCTGCCGCGATATTTTTAAGTCTGTGCGAACATGGGGTTATTCGAACTAACGAAGTCACTATAGAAATTGACAAGACCTGTCAAATTTTGACAGCACCGCCATTACCGGGTTAGATGGACTTCCTGCCCTCTTATCGTAAAATATTACCTATAACATAACATCACGCTTATATTCCCCGAAGGGTTAGGTAGAGGTGTACCTACCTATAGTAGGTATAGTATTACTATTTTTCTTAATGTCTCTCGGAAAACTTCGTGTTTTGTCAGCCGTCGGATTTCTATCAGTTGCCCTTTGCACTTGGTGCAGACCGGACGCTTTCAATCGACTTGGAAGTATATGGAGTTGTTAATACTCTTTCAACTTAATGTATTTTATTTAAAAAATGGGTGAAAAGCTGTTAAAGTCACAGGCACGAAAATAGTTTTACAGCTCTATATATAGTTCATAAGGAAAGTGTTCTGAATTTAAATTATTATACACGATAAATCTAATAATTGATAGACATAGAAATTAGCATTCGTTTGTATTCGGAAATGCGATGATTCTCGAGGGACATTAAGAAAATAGTCAGACTGTACTCACATTTCGCCAGCTGGTAATAATTTATAATAGATAAATAAAAGAATGAATGAATTAGATTAATAATAGATTATGTTCACGGCAAAAGTAGATTAAGGGGAGTAACCTCATGAAGACATCTTGCCAATTCAAATAAACGTGACGCAGGCCTTAATGAACACACAGGTCGTGCCATGTCCAGAATAAAATGTGGAGACTTCTGAATAAAAATTCGCAAAGGTTCATTAAAAAATTGTGTGACAAACGGACAAAAACGTGATCAAGGTTCGGTTTTCCTTTTTTTAAGGTCGGAAACCTAAAAAATATTAAAACAAGTTAAACTCAGTCGTACACAATATTGTGTTCTTTTTGTCTACATTGAGTTGAAAATACGTATGCGCTTATGACTTGGAGTAACTGTCACTCGCCTACAGGGAATCTTAGTGACGGCTGCAAAGGCTTTGTAAAATTATACGCGATACTCCATTCACTTGCTCTCGCCTCCACTTTGCGAATATTATGCAACTTAACGAACTTATTCACCGCTGAATTAACTTAATAAGTTTATGAATTTATATTTGCCAACTTCCTTGCGTGGCGGAACGTGGGAATGCAATTTGGAAAATCCAAACTTAAACTGTCATGTAAGTAGTGCCCTGAGTGCAATTAGTGAGAAAACTCCTTAAAACTGTTTAAGTTATGCGTAGGCAGAAATGGGTTCCCAGACAACCTTTATCCCGTGTTCCCGAAATAGGCAGAAGGAGGTACAAAGTTGTAAATAATTATAATTAAAAAAGCGGCGCCTTAGGAGTACAAAACGCCCAATTTGCATTCAAAGTGGTTCAGATTTTCTCGAGAGAAATGTTAACAGACGACAGGGACAACCAACCCTGTCTAACTTTTTTTAATTTTTCCGTTTCAAAATGATAAAATGACTACTGTATTCTGTATTTCAAACTTGGAACGTAAAATTGGTTCCTACTTCGTCTGTATTTTAAAGATTGGTTCGGTTAACTCGTCGATCGTTCAATACCGTATAAAATGTGTGTGTTTAAAAGATTTGAATAGTATTGAGTACGTGGCGCAGTTTAGGAGTCGTTTCGAGCCGTTGAACGCTTATTGTGAACAATCTATTGTTTAAACCTCTCGAGACGTATAGTGCGATGTGTGTACAGATAGAAGAAAAGGCAGACACTGTGTAATTTATTTCCTGACATCCTTATTCAATTTATTTCTTGTTGAATTATTTGTGTGAAGTTTGAATTCACATTCTTCCAATAAACTTAGTACCTAAGTATGTTAGCTAAATTAATTAAGTTTTAACAATTAAAGTGTTTGAAAAACTTGAACGATTTATTGCTTCTAACGCCTAAAAGTGTTAGGTGCCTATAAAAGTCAATAGTAATCGTCGTTTATGGGGTTACAACCTTCGTTTAAGAGGTCTAAATTTATCTATAGAGTGGTACTAAAATTATGCTGATTTGTACCACGCCAAACTCCCTTCCAGCGAAGCGAGATTCTTGCAACGAACTTAAAATACTATTCAACTTCCCAGACGCCTTCCCTCGAACCGCCGCACTGATGGCGGCCATACCTCCACAATAAACTCACTAATTGTTAATTAACATAATTTCTGCAACTTTAGACTATCGGGAGAATTGACTTTCAACCCTTTGGTTAATTAAGCACGATCTTGTTTCACCCCCTCGGGAGTATCCGATGCCAAAGGTTGAGCACTCCTGAACTTTCGTAGAAGAGCAAACCATAGAGGAGCTTCATAGAGCTTCTTTATAACCTCGTTCTTAGATTTCATCTAAAATAATACATAAGTATATTATGTATGAGTTACAGTTCCTACAGCACCGTGAGCGACTTTTAAAAATATAACTACCTGTAACTATGTAACTATAACTACTTATAATACATTTATTATAAATTAAAGTCACTTTTCGTGTCTGTTCGTGTGACCGCGGTATTCTTCTTAACTAAAAAAAACTTTTTTACAAAAAATATAATCGACTTCCAAACTAATAAGTGAAAAATAGCTTTAATTTCGAAAGTCGGTGTCTTTGGATCAGTTTTTAGTTTTTTGAAAAGTGGCAATTTTTTTAAAACTTTTATCCTGAAAATTACCATATAAATAGACTCTCAATAAAATACTTAACAACACCCTCACAGATCGGCCAGGTTTTTTTACATTTTTTTTACTAACAAAATCTCGAAAAAGGCACATGTTTTGAGAAGTCATAAAACCCGCAGGGAAGCCGCAGGGAATCGCGAGTAATGCAATAATTAATTATGTTGAAGTTGATCAGAAGCAGCCACTACCACTGCCTCATCTTAAAAATCTTCTTTAGAAGCCTGACCAAATTATAATTATTATTTAAACAATATTTCCTGAAGTTTGCACAGTTCATATTTCCTGAAGTTTGCACAGTCCACAGGGGGGGTATCGGAACCATTGAGACACGTACATTTTTAATCATTGACCGAACCATTTGACCGAATCGATCGGACCTGAGCCTAAAGCCTAGTTCCGAATACTTAGCGCCTAACTAAACACGATTCGTGCATTCGACAAGTTCGACGAGTTATTTGAATTTGGAACCTGTATACGGAACTGTGTTCACACGATAAAAAATAAATTGCACGAAACAATCTCCAAATTGAATTAGAAATTGTAACAACAATTGGAATCTGACGTATTTGTTCGAACCCCTGTTTTTTTACGCAGAAGAACATTTGTGACTGAGACTGTCTATTTGTTTGTGTTAAAAACACAGCACAGAGCACTCAAAGTGCCTCATCTTCATCATGATTTCAGCCGAATGAGGTCTACTGTTGGACATAGGCCAGCCCAAGTGTCGCCACATTGACCGGTTCTGCGCCTACCTAAGTGTATAACTGTCATTTCTCTTTCTCTTGAACATTCAAAGGGTTTCCGGGGATAGAAAAGTAGATACAAAAGTCATTCCTATACCTACGTATTTTTGTATAGCATAGTCAGCCTATAACGTTCCCACTGCTGGGACACAGGCCTCCTCTCTATGAGAGGGAGTGGGCCGTAATCCACCACGTGGGCCCAGTGCGGGTTGGTAGATGTCACATGTCTTCGAATTTTTTGTTCTAAGTCATGCCGGTTTCTTCACAATGTTTTCCTTCACTGTTTTGAGAGCAGTGGTGAGGAAATAATTTACACAAAGTAAAGTGCCTGTCGCTGCCGTTACCACTGGGCCACCATAGATCTGCGCTGTTTTTGTATGTATGTGCAAAAATGTTCTTCCTCATTTTCAGTTAGCGACAGTACACAAGGTAGGTGGTATATCCTACTGTCATTTAAGTCCATTTGCTGTTAATCAGCGACATTAAGTGAGTTAGAGTGCGGCGGTAATTGAGTAAGGCTGTACGTCTGTTGCCTTGGTCATTAATTGACTCTGCGTTCACTAGGCTACCACTGTCCGAATGAGGCAGAATGATTCTATTCGCCTTTGCAACTTAAAATAAAAAAGCTTGAGCATAGACATTTTAGTATTAATTTTTTAAACAACAAAAAAGGTTAAGTTTATAAGCCGACCTACAATGTCTTTAAAAATATTCTGTTCAGGCAGAATTTAATTTAATTTTCGCTAAAGGTTGTATTTAGATGGGACTGTAAATTTTTGCCCTTTATTAATTTAGTTTCTTTAATTTCATAGGGAACCTTTCCGAGATAATTAAATATGATTTTGGGTTAGCACACCGTAATAACGTAACCCGGATCCCAAAAAGGTTTCATTTGCATAAAATTTTAAATATCTTGTACAATAGGGCAGAGATATCGACCCAATGGGTGAATGGCCCGATGACCTAACTGCATGCAGTTCGTTATTAACCTACATGGTTTGCTGTTTAAGTTCCGACCGAGGTTAGAACGAAACCTATAATAGCTTTAATAGATATTCAATTTTCCTGACAAATACTACTAGCTTATGCCCGCGGCTTCGCCCGTATGGATATCGGAAAAAATCCCACGGGAACTTACTAATGGGATTAAAAGTACTCTATTTATTTATTTAACCATTTATGTACACACAAATAATACACAGACAAGACTAAAAGAACAGAAAAAACGTACAAAGGCTTATTTCTAACTAACTGCGCCCCGCGGATTCACCCGCATAAGTCTCGATCCCGTGGGAAAAAACAAAAGTATCCTATGTTCTTTTCCAGGGTCAAGTTTCATCCAAATCAGTTCAGCCGTTTTAGCGTGAAGGCGTAACAAACAAACTTACTTTCGCATTTATAATATTAAGGATGAAATCTCTTCCAGCATACCTACGATAGGATAGAGGATAAAAGAAGAATGGAACAATATTTTTATCCTCTGTCCTATCGCAGGTAGGCTGGAAGAGATTTCATTAGAAATAAGCATCACCTTTGTACGTATTTTTCTGTTCCTTTTGTCTTGTCTGTGTATTATTTGTGTGTACTTAAATGGTTAAAAAAATAAATAAATGAATAAAAAGAGATGTAGACACCGTGTGTAAGAGTAAAGAGAAAGTAAAATGCATAAAATCAAAACAAATCACTTAATGAAATAAAACTAATAATATGAAAATAATGTGTTAATCCAGGTTCTAAACTATCTGTGTGCCATCCGTTTTTGCGCCAATCCGGAATATACATCCGAACAAACAGACGAACGGACAAAAATTCAAAAAACAATATTTTCGACATCAGACTCGTTCCCACACCTCGTAGTAAATACTTTTTTTCAATAATATTAAATGTACAGTCTTATTTAAAGATAGATATAGACTTTCCGCATATTTAATTGCCTCTCAATTAATTCACGAGTACCAAGCAAACATGACCAGAAAGAAGTAATTGAACAAAAATATTGTTCCATTCTTGAAATCGACATTAGCTGGCAACGATTGAAGCATGATTACTACTGCTTTATCACATAACAGTGGCAGCTCAGAGAAACCAATTTATCCTTAAACAAAAAACTAAATAAGCTCGTCGGGGATATACGTGATTTTAGCAGCGCGGCGCTATTGCGTTAGGTCCTTGTGAGACGCCAATTGTGTCGAGCAACAGAATCGTCCCCGCCGCCATCTTTACCGACAATTTTATCCTGTTGCCGCAAATTCGCGTTTTGTCTCACTCTTTAGTATGCTTGTACAGGGAGAAGGGAATGATTTTAAAATTGTTGCAAATTACGTGCCGGTGTGCTGTCGAGGTATTTTATTAGTTTTTGTTTCCTCAGTTTTTCGACTTTTTATACCCTGATCTTTTTCTTCAGGACAGGTCGGCTGCCTCATTTCAAAACCTAGTAAGGACTTAAAACAAAATTTTACTGGAGAGCGCAAAAACCTAAATAAACCTTAGAAAAGTCCAGGTTTTGAAATAGTTAAAGTAACTTACTAGGTTTTTAAGTTATCACGGGGCAGTGAATGGGGCACTTACTAAGTTTCGATGTTTAAATATATCTGCTTACATGTGAGTTTTCAATGCTGGTGTTTTTGTATTTGGTGGGGACTTATTAGATTAGCAAGATTATACAATAAATCGATTTTTGTAAAAAGTGTCCCTTACTAGGTTTTGAAATGGGGCAGCCGAGGTAGCAGACCACCTAAATAATGTTAAGTCAAATAAAATTCATAAATTTTTTCCAGTCTCATGTAACAATGAAGCACGCTGTTGGAAAACTGAAAATTCCCACTTTCCGTGCCGTTAAAAAGTTTTTTTTTCTACCGACGGTACCTGTTTAGTCACCCCATGAATGCATAAGTCGCTGGCATTGTGCCAACCGTCCCGTATCTCTGATTCGCTAATAGATAAATCGCTACTCCGTCTGTCGGTTGCACTACGTACTACAACTACCGCCCGTGCAGTCTCGAGGGAAAATCGTTTGTTTACATTTTGCTTTCATACTTTCCGCTGTTTTATTAGTCGCGTGCTCTTTAAGTTCCTGGTAGCCTGGTACTTCGTTCATATTGCACGTAAGGTAAACATGTGGGATGAACTATATGCTATAGCTTTGTGTGTATTATTGTTTGGTTTAATAAGACCAAACAATAATATATCTATACCCAAGAGATCTCCAAGAATAGATAAAGTGCCATACATGTTATGTTGCGAATAACAGGCTGAACCACAGCTACACGGTTAGCATGATCACAATAGAAATGGGTTTTGTCGACGGAAGTATAGACAAAATGACAGATAAACATTCACAATCTGTAATTTTGTCTATTCTTCCGTAGACAAAACCCGTTTCTATCATTGTCATGAAATTATATTTCAATCTCTACCTTTTACAATCGTTTCAAAGTATTAACAGTAATACAAAACCTATTTTCAAGAGATGTCCATAAAATCCATTCAACAAATAATATTCAAATCGTACCTATCTTCAAGCGAACCAAAAATAGGCAGGTAAATCGAACTTTATGCTAAATCCAATAACGCTTTAAAAACTTTTATACGACCAATTAAAGTCTACAAAAGTAACTCTATATTCGTAACAAGGCTGGAGAATATTTGTTTTTGTTCAAAACTACGCAGTAGGTACGTACCTAAACCTCTAAGAAGATTAGGGGTAATACATAATACAGATTGTGTAGACCCCAGATTTTACGGAAATCGCCACAAAGGGTCGCTAGTCACTATTAAGCTTATTTAAAGTTTACAAAACCTTATTTAGAACGTTTTGGACATAGCAGTTGTGAAATTGGCTCGTATTTCGTAAAATGTATCTTGAAATTCAGTTTGCGCATAGCCTTCGGACCTCAAATCACTATTAAGTTAGTATGTAAATGGGATACAGCAAAATGTGTACAAATTATTGGCTGCCTCGAAGTCTTGTTACATAGTTGATTGGAGCAACGTATCGCACGTCAAATATTTGAAACTAGAACTTGGTTATGTTGACTGACGTTAATTTCAAAATGGCGGTGTTCCGAACTTTCGGAATTAGAACACGCAAATGAAATGGAGAATTCCAATTCGTGATATTGAAATGAATGGATTGTATTTCATTCAAACTGTTTGTATTTTATTTTACACTAGCTTCTGCCCGCGACTTAAAATAAAAATTTCCATCAAATTAACATAGGAAAACTCATCAATTAAATTTTTGCAAAAGCTTTCTTTTTAATTTTGTATGAAGAGAAATCAATCAACATTAATGGGTATCGGAAGTCTGTCCAATGTAGACCACAGAGTACACGAATCAACTGGTCCATTTTTAAAAGCAAGCAAAGGTCTTAAACTGTCCATCCTAGAGTGGTTCTAGAAGCATAAAGTTCTTTTTTTACGCAAAGGCATAAAATTGTTCAGCCTATATTCGTCTGGCAGTTTATGTTTGTTCATTTTATATTCTATTTTCGTTGGTGCCAGTATCTGTGAATTCGGCGCGACTTTTAAGTGGGTGGGGTGAATATTGGCAGGCAGCAGGCAGGTGAGTCCGTTGCCTGTTTTATGTGGCTCGTAATGATCGGGTTTCGGGTGCTGTAATGAATAGCAATTAATTAGGGAGTTTACTTAGAGGGTTGTTGTCGATATTACAGAAGTTAGCGGTGAAACTTTTGTGTTCAAATTGAAAGGAATATCTCGTACAAAGTTTTATTTTACATGCTTGAACAGAAGTTTATGTTACGTATGTTATACTGCAATTAGCCCAGTATGGTATTTAGTCTCTAGGATATACGACTCAACTATAGAAACGAGTTTTCTACGGGTTTTGTCGACGCAAGAATAGACCAAATGACAGATAAACAATCACAATCTGTCATTTTGTCTATTCTTCCGTCGACAAAAACCCGTTTCTATAATTTGTGGTCATGCTAAGATGCAAGAGTGGACCTATTCCTTTAACTGAACACAAATTACCTATTATCTACCTCAAAATAGAACGCTTGATAACTAGATACCACACTTTCGAACGAAAGGACAAAATATTAAGTGATATTGAATTCGGTTTTACAGGAAAATATCTTCATTTTTCTGTTTGAGTAATCGAAAACGCGAAGCACTTGAAAAACAAGGACAGCTCTTTAAATTCTCAGAAGTAGTCCTTCCTTATGGCCGTTTAGGATCGAGATAAGTCAGGTGAAGAGATACCTGAGTATGGACATAAGAGAAGTACAAAGGTATTAAATTCCTCTGCAACCCGTAGTAGCTGTCTGAATTTTGAGTTTGATTAAATATTGTCTGTACTCATCTCTGAAACCTTTTCCCTCATATTTTAAGAACTCATTTGGGTCGTGACAAAACATTCATTTGTGATATGTAAAACAATGTCAGACTGCCGAGTCATCATCATAAATTCACAAAACAAATATTATAATACGAAACGAGGA
Organism: Agrochola lychnidis; assembly: GCA_963680765.1. Classification (NCBI taxonomy): domain Eukaryota; kingdom Metazoa; phylum Arthropoda; class Insecta; order Lepidoptera; family Noctuidae; genus Agrochola; species Agrochola lychnidis. Next base: position 4,281,452 of record OY796868.1, on the reverse strand, counting down.
TAAACGGGACATAAACTTTTGCTTGTCAGCCATTAAACCAGTTAAGCAAGTTGCCTGTTCCACGTAACAGAATAACAGGTACGGTGTCAAATGAGGGGAATACTGCGAAAACTATGCATTTTTAATAACTTCCGTGTCGCGTATGGGCGCGGTCGAGTTACTTTGACACATTTTAATTTTTTCCCGCCGTGATATATGGCCGCTGTTGGCAGTGTTATCGCAGGATTTAACGCCAGCGTCGCGTCCCCGTAAACGTGTGTATGAGAACAATATTTATGATAGTTTGTCGCGCTCGTTCTGACAATTTCTCTGTGAAATTCATATTTAGAATTGGTTTGGACAGCTTATGAAAATATTTTATCATATTTTGCGTATATCGGAATTTTCATCGTCTATGTTCCGATATTGGCTGGTCCAACAACAAAATAATCGAGTTAAATTCGAATAAAGCTGATTATTTGGTGTTAAAACCCGCACAAGTACCTAATCATAAATGGGGCGTGTAATAATCTGCTGAATGTTAAAGTAATTACTGATTTAGAATACACCAACAACTAATCCAATTATGTTCAGACATGAGTTTGATATTATAATAATTAGAGTATTCATTTAACACATGGATGGATTCGTGAATAGTAATAATTATCGCAAGCCCCACCGTCGTATCTCTACGTTGACGTCGTGGTGGGGCTTGCGCGCTCCAAACTCTAGGCCTGTACCGGTAGAGTTTACTTTGCCGGAACAGGTCTGGGATAGGAGCCAGACCAAGAGAGATACAAAAACCCGCAGGGCAGCATGTGGCGAGCTGTTGGGCAGTAGCGACCCCACGGACCCTATCTCCCGGGAGAAGTCTTGTTCCTCACCTCTGGCTTGCCTTTATTGGCCGGCTGGAGTGAACACTGACGAGGAACAGAGCTCCCGCCTCATTCTTGCCTTAATTGGCCGGCTTGAGTGGAGATTCGCAAGAGCAAACGTGCTCGGAGGAAGGAAGTATTCCAGTAAGATGCTGGTAGGGATCTTGACCGTACTTCCGGGATTGTCCTGATAGCCGTGGAAAACCTCTCCACTCCTCATAAGCACCTCAGGACGTGTTGCCCCCTTGTCGCTACGACACTATGTGCTAGCGACCGTTTTCGGGGGCCCATTATTGAGCGTGCAAGTCACCCCCTGCCATTTTATCCGTGTACATTTAAACATTGATCAGGCAGGGGCCATAGTTCTTCCATAGCTCCAGGTAACCAGTCCACTTAAGCCACCCAAACCCATAGTCCAATATCTTTGTTTCCATATTCTGCAATAGTCCTACACCAACCGGGGGTTGTCCTTGGGTGCCCTTGTATAGTGCGAACAGGGATAATCGTCGGTTGGTGCCTCAATACTCAAAAATGTCTAAGGGGCTTCTGCGAGTTGGCTTCGGCCCCTCGTACGCCTTCCAAAGGTCCGGGACCCCAGGGTCCCGAGATATGTCAAAGACATTTAAAAATAATTATTATGATTAGGAAGGAAGTGTAAATTGATAGAGATGTATGAATGTTTAACTACGTCGACAAAATAAATAGGTATAGCAGGATAACTGATTAAAAAAAAAAAAAAAATATTATTCTCAAAGATAGGTACATTATTTATTACTTCTACAGTGTTACTCGCCAAACTTTCCAGTTTGATGGCGAGAAGCGCTTGTTTACAGGTATAGGTACACAAATCTAGCAAAATTAACCTTAAAACTATCAACTATGCACTAATTTCATTCAAGGATCAATCACACCGGAATGGACAGATTGCGGACGAGCCGCGGATATCGGACACTGACAGATTCTAAGTATGTACCTATCTGTCTGGAGGTGTCCGCGTCCGGAGCCGCGTCCGCAACCCGCCCGCGCCGGCCCGACCAAACCTTTAGTGTGAATCACAGATTACTCATAATAAATTATAATTATACTATTAAAAAACAAAAACAGTGTTAAATTAATTTAAGTTGCCCATTTATGGTATGTGCCTATCAAAATATTTGACGGGCTGTATGAAACCACAGTATCGCTGTAACATACAAAGTACTAGGCTGTCATAAGTCTAGCAGAGTTACCTAAAACGTCAAAGCAGCATGTTGTCCGAACGGAACAGCGTTATCAATATTTATTGCGGCGCGCGCGTGTGACGTCATTAATTGAGAAAAGGTGACACACACTGAGCGGTAGTTTGGCAGATAGACCCGTGCTTTTTAAATTTAAACAACGTATTTTTTTTGAAAAAACATTTTCTTTTCAAAAATAAATCGTATGTTTTGAAGTTAATGCTTTTTTAAAGTGAAACTTTTATTACATCGTCTCAAACGTTTTCGTCTGTGTTTTGCATGTCGCGTGACAGTCGGCCGCGGAGTAGGGATAAAGTGAAAGGCGCTCGTCAGAGCAGCCAAGGCCATTATGGAGGCGCCTATAGAAGTTTCACTTTTACCGTGGTTTCATAAAACCACACAATTTTTATTTAGCTTTATTAATAAAAAAAATAAATGATAACAAAGGGTGAAAATAAAATACACACATACACTCACGCCTTCTTCCAATGGGGGTAGGCAAAACTACAGAATGCCACATGCTGCGATCCTTACATATTCCATTTACTTCATTTACGTTCATACACCAGTAGTGCTATTCTGTAACCATCTCACCGTGCTATCTTAGGTGAGGTGAGCGTGGAGTGAGCTGTCAGTTGCTAAGGATTGACACTATTGGCAGCTCACTTCACCTAAGTTATCACGGTGAGATTTTTACAGAATAGCACTACTGGTCATAAATTCACGCCGGTTACGAGTACTACGCACCTGACCTTTCTGAAGAACATCACTAATAAGGGCACTACTCCACTCACATCTGACTTGTAAATACCTTTGTTAGTCGCCTTTCATTCATCCTCTCAACACGACCAAACCATTTAAGCATACTGTTTCCTTTTAAAACCGCAAAAACAAAATAATTAATCAATATTATGCGTCCCATACAGACTACTAAAAATCGTAGCAAGAATGCTACGCGACGCGATGCTACGAAACTCGTAGCACGACTCGTGCTTTTACAAAGCCTCAATCTACACTAATGAAATTATGGAGTGAAGTTTATTTATTAATCAACAGTTTTAAGTACTATGAAAACTCACTGAAACTATTATCCTTAACTTAGCTCAGTTTCTTAATTTTATTCTAGTTTTTTTTTGCATAATTGCTAGATTAGGTACAATGTCTCAAAATATTCCGTTTTTAGGGTTCCGTACCTTAAAAGAAAAAACGGAATCCTTATATGATCACTCGAGTGTCTGTCTGTCCGTCTGTCACAGCCAATTTGCTCCGAATCTAATGGACCGATTAAGTTGAAATTTGGTACACATATGTATTTTTGTGACCCAAATATGGAAGTGTAACGTAAATAAATGAATTTTGATTATAGGGGTCACTTTTAGGGGGCAAACAAGAAAACTGAAAAAAAAAAGGTTTGCTAACAGTATCGTGTGACATATCAAATGAAAGGACTTGTTGTAAGAATCTTAAATATATTTTTTATATATTTTAAAATAAATACTTTTAAAGATATTTAACAAATTCGATGAAAATTGACCATTCCCCCACTAATCTCCGAAACTACTGGACCAAAAATATTGAAAAAAAATACATAATATGGCTCTTTGCTCATAGATTACAGAAAAATCTATAAAAAGTCTATGGTCTTAAAATAACACGTTAAATCTCTCAATATTTTCAGTTGGAATGTATGGCAGAACATGTATTTCAACCACAATGTTAAGTTTGTATTTGGGATACATTCATTCCAACTACGGAACCCTTCATTGTGCGTAGTCCGACACGCACTTGGCTGGTTTTTTTTTCTATGACACGTTATCGTCCGGCCTTCGAAGCCCTATGGGAAATAAGGCTATCACGTGTTTTGTCAATACCAACGCGTCGACAGGAAAATACGGCGGTCACTAACCGACTCGTCTCCAGAGAGACTACGAATATTGTTCCTTATTTTTAACCGATTTCCAAAAATGAGGAGGTTATATGTTCGTCGCGTATATATGTTTTTTTTTTATGTTTGTCCACCGATTTCTCCGTCAATTGTTGACCGATTTTGAAAAATTTTTTTTTTTTTGAAAGTGTGTGCTCTCGAATTGGTCCCATATAAATTTTATTAACTTTGCTTGGATAGTTTTCGAGTTAGCTACAAAATACGTATTTTTTTCCCACTTATTATGTAGATGATATGATAAGTTTCTGGAAGCAGATAGTGGTATTCGAATGTGTGTGGGGTAGGTACCACAACTAAAAAGTGAAAAATAAAAAGTTTTACAAAAAAAAAAACAACCGACCTCCAAAAAAAAACACTGCAAAGTGAAAAATAACTTTAATTTCGGAAGTCAGTGGCAAAAAACCAAAATACAAAACCCAAGACACCGACTTCCGAAATTAAAGTTATTTTTCACTTTGTAGTGTTTTTTTTTTTTGGAGGTCGGTTGTTTTTTTTATTGCCTCAGGTTGAAAACTTGCTTATTATAAATTACAATTATGACAGCCTGTGAGTGACTAACCTGGTGTCAGGGTTTTAAAACCGCCCATGAGCCTATGACTTCACATGCCGTCGAGAAATATCTATTTCTCAGGCATGCCGGTTTCCTCACGATGTTTTCCTTCACCGTTTTTGAAGCAAGTGGCGGTCTTGGCAGTCTGACGGTCACACCACAAGGCTATCACTGCTTATTATTCTACTGCAGAGCAAAAACGAAAAAGCATTTGTAACCAGTATCTTTTCCAAGTTACCTTGATTTTTTTTCTTTCACCGCTAGTAGTTTATAACCATAGATAGTCATGGAGAAAACCAAGATTAATTAACATAACATAACATAATTATAACTTGGGTACATTACCAGTCGACAGTGATGTGGATACTTAATTTGGTTTGGAAATTTTTCGACGCCATATTTTAGTTTGATAATAGTTTTAGTTAAGTTAGGATACTCTATGTTATTTTCATTAATTAATACATAAAAGTTGTTATTTTTAACCGACTTCAAAAAAAGGAGGAGGTTCTCAGTTAGTCGGAATATTTATATATATTTTTTTAATGTATGTTCCCCGATTACTCGAAGACGGCTGGACCGATTTGAAAAATTTTTTTTTGTTTGAAAGGATTGTACGCACCAGGACTTAGTACGGCCTTATCCCAAATGCGTACAGTGTGGCTATGTTTAAGGTAATCGAGCCTGGTACCGAATAGCTACCTACGACCCTAATGACTACCAACTTAGCCGTATAACATTACCTAGCACCCTAGTTATCCTAACACCCTTACCCTTACCATACAAACCATACCAAACGTGAGTTACGTTGGTTATACGTGCGGGAAGTCTGTTACGAGGAGACCTACGGTAACAGACGGAACTTGGGAAGGAATAGGGGTTTGTGTACGTCTGCAATATACACAGGAAATGGTTTTCTTACTGCCGATCCCACAGACTCACAGGATTGATGATGGCTAAAGGTGTCTTGGCCACAGTAAGAGGAAGTATAGGAGATAAATCACACTCGACTCCAGCTTGATGACTAGTTTATTACAGTAATTAACTTAATTATATACTAATTTTATGGTCCATACACATCGATACTTATTTAGATGTGTGTTTGTATGTATCGAGCCGATGAGGCGAAGATCTCAGTAGGTCACTTCTTAGCGCTGACGGTGCGATGCTGTTGTTGCTTCTTCACGGTTGAACAAGGTTATACTTTCAAGTTGGTCCCATTGTCATTTGGTAACGATCTGATGATAGAATCTTAGAGAAATCGAGGGAAATCTTCAAATATCAATAGCGGTTTGGGTATTTTTGATGAGCAGTTGACTTATTAAGGCTATTGTTACTTAGATAAATTACAAACCAATCTACTAAAAAGTAAAAAAAAAACTTTTTACAAAAATACAACCGACTTTGGAGGGTGGTTGTATTTTTGTAAAAAGTTTTTAAATCTGAATAAACAACCCATAGTAAACAGACATAACATGGAATTAGAAAAAAAAACAGTATCACTCCGGGAGTACCTACCGACAGAAGTGAAAACTTGAACAAGATCACCTTGGTGGAAGAAAAATACTTGTATAAAACATTGGTCCGTAATCTTATCTAAATAAAGAGCACAATCGCGTTTACAAAAAAATACTTCCAAAACATTTAAAGTAAAATACTTGCATTGAACAATCATCCGTAATGTAATACAAATTAAGAGCACAATCGCGTTTACGAAAATGAGGTCTCGTCACAGTGTTGCGAAATCAATGGTTTAGTCCCATCTCAAAAATGTTCAATGCGCCTAAAGAAGTTTTCACTTCAAAAAATTGTAACTTGCCAAGGTTCGAATTGCAATCTTCTGCTCATTCACCACAACATAATACTCTTACGACTTACATTTCTTAAAATAAAAATGTTGGAAGTTGCTCGCCACTTTTATATCCAGTGTGTCACCCCTAGAAGCACGTGTGAAGCACAACTAGCCAAACTCTGCGGGCATGTTCGAGCATAATTCATATTTTTAGCGCTTTATTTTATAACTGTAACTTATCTAGAATGGTCTTCCACCTCATTATAGTAGTAGCCATATTTTTTTCGTGAGCACTTTAACGCGATTCGCTGGCGATGGCGTTTTTGTGCGGAAAATTGGAGAAATAAAATGTTCGGTAATTCTTGTAGATATTTTAAGAGGAGGACTTTGTGTTATCTTCTCTAGATAATACAACAGAGTTTTCTCATGGAAACCTAATAGGTAGGTACGTTTTGTATGATATTAAGGAGGATTACGGAGGCAGTGGAGGCACGTCAATATCCGAATTTGTTTCGACAATATAATAATTTTGTTGTTGGTAACATTAATCAATTTTGACATTTGTGAAATGTCGAGACAAATTCAGATATTAATTCATTTGTGAATTTGAATTTTTAACTCAATTTATAATATATATTTTAACTTTGCTAACTTTTAAATGCAAATGTAAGTTTGTACACACAATATTGAAGCCATGTCATTTTAAGACCATAGACAGACTTCTTATAGGTTTTTCTGTAATCTATGAGTAAAGAACCATTCTCAGTAAGTTTTTTCAAAATTTTAGGCTTACCAGTTTCGGAGATAAGGGGAGGGGGAATGGTTAATTTCATCAATTCTCTTAAATATCTCTAAAAGTATTTAAATTAGATATTTCATTTGACATGTCACACGGTACAGTTTGCAAAGCTTTTTTTTTAAATTGTCTTATTTTCCCCCGAAAAGTGACCTCCATATTCAAAATTCATTTATTTACGTTACACGTCCGTGTTTGGAACACAGAATTCATATGTTCCCCAAATTTCAACGAAATTGGTCCAGTAGATTCGGAGCAAATTGACTGTGACAGACGGACAGACAGACACGAGTAATTCTATGGGTTTCGTTTTTTCTTTTGAGGTACGGAACTCTAAAAAGCAAAGAAAAATCACTTTGATTCACAAACCACACTACCAGGATACCAGAATGGCAGAGGAGTTTGAAGTAATATTTCACATTGGACTTCGAAAATTGAAAACGTGTTGAAATTGTATTAATACTGGCTGGTGGAATGTATTGTACAATTTCTGGGTTAATTTACGAACGGCGCTCGGGGATTTAAAGCTCGTGTCACGTTAATCCGCGGCTGAGAGTCGGATTAATTGTAATGTTGCTCTCAGTTGGTCTGGTGGAGTTTTGCTCCTGGTACCGGCTGCGAGGCAGTGAATCTCAATTTAAAATAACGTAATTTGTTCCACGAAGTTCCTTGATTTTCGTAAACAACATTTTCTTGTACACACATGCCTCTAAGTACTTAGGTAAACAATATTTTAAGCTCTTACGATGCTTTTACAACATTATTATAGATACTGCCATTCCACAACTGTTTAAAATAAAAAACCGGCCAAGTGCGTGTCGGAACACGCACAATGAAGGGTTCCGTAGTTGGGATGAATTTATCCCAAAAACAAATTTAACTTTGTAGTTGAAAAATATGTTCTCCCATACGGAATGTATGGGAAAACATGTTTTTGCAACTGCAAAGTTAAGTTGGTCGATTATTACTCGTTAACTTGTAGAGCCTACTTAGCTGTGATAGTTTTTCTTTTAATTTCGTTATATAAACTACTGTTGTGATTTTTTTTACACACCCAAAACCAACCATTTAGCCGGCAGGGGGGGGACACTTGACTCTAACAGAAATTAGCATTTTAAAGCTTAATATTTCGCAAACGGATCCCTGAATCCAAAAATGGTTTTCACAAACTCACAATATTTTTAAAAGACCTTTCCAATGATACTCCTCACTATGGGGTAAAAAAATAAAAAATAAACATCACCACTTTACGACTATGAGAGGTACCCTAAAAAAAATGTTTTTCATAATTTTGTTTAACCACTTTGTTGGCGTAATTAATATGTATACCTATGCCAAATTACAGCTTTCTAGTACTAAGGGTCTCGGAGCTAGACCGCGGACAGACAGACGGACATGACGAAACTATAAGGGTTCCTTGTTTACTACGGAACCCTAAAAACCTACATAAACCATACCCAAATACACGCATTATATTAAAACTCTTTATTTTTTACAGAATAATAACCGTCAAGGAGGCACCGTTTCGGTAAGTAATTCCCCTCTTACCACGGTCGTATAGGCCCCTGTTATTACACTTTATCTTACACTCAGCCACAAAGTTCACGGACAAAAGACCGCGGGTACAAAATAACCCAGGTAATATTAATTTTGGAAGTGTAATTACTTGAAAGAATATATTATGAGGCACGCCTTTTAAGGTAAGATTAAAATTTTATTGTAATATCGTAAATTTAAATTGCTATTAAGAGAATATGAAGTTTAGGAGGTGTTTTGATGTCATTATTGAGGTAAAGGCTAAGTGAATGCTATTAATAAAGGTTGTTTTATTAGGGCAACATAGAATTTAGCGTTTGTAGGCAACGGGACACGGAAAATGAGAATAATAAGCAGCAAATTGTGTTTGCGTACGATTCTCGTTCATAAATACTGATTTTATAGCATGCTGTTGTATTAAGTTGGTTAAATTAATAAAATTAAACTTTAACAGAAAAGTAATTATACTGAAAATGCAACATTTTGAACGATACACAGCAAAACAGTCTGCTTTTCTTGTCTACAATGCCCAAACCATAGAAGTAAGTATATTTGCCGTTTATTGAACTGTTAGGCCCTTTGTACACGGCACGTAGAAAAAACGTGTCCGTCAACAAACTTCCATAATGATATATGCGCAAACCCGTTATATTGTGAGACGGTCAATGTTTGGTCCGTTTACAATGTCATTCCTTACATATATCATAAAATGAACAAACTTCTACACGTTATTACGCAGATCTTGAAGGCGGATGAAGAAGAGATGACCAATCAAAATGCACTTAAAGAGTCACCACAAAATTGACTCATAATATACCTCACTCACACACACTCACATACACTCTAACACACATACACACCCACACACCCACTAAAACACACACACATACACACAAAATATACTTTCCCACGCACATAAACACACATTTACACCTTTCTGCCATAAATGCGATTTAATTCATTTTTGTTTTTCTTTTTTCTTATTGGCTTTGTTTTTATTAGTTTTTAATTTTTATTGGTTTAAAAAAAAATGTGTAACTTATACCTAATTAGCACAACGAAACAATTGAACTAATCGAGGAAGAGCGAGGTTTATCCCATCACAAGTATCTTCGGATTACTTTCTGGGAAGCCCCGGCAACTTAATTGTATCTAGATTTAAGATAATAAACAAATATTTTTTTTCTAGGGTTATTATAAAATCACTAAGTACAGCGTTCCCGTGAAATTACAATAACATTAAAAAACTCCGTAAAATTGTGAGAAATGGAGGCGGTTGACAAAGTTTCGTGCAATTATAATTTCACTAGTGAAATTATAATATCACTGAGTTGACAATATCCCTGCGACATACTGAGTTACTGACGACCGTGCCTATGCCGTGAGTAAAGCGTAGTTTTTCATGGGAAGAAAAACGTGTGTGTACAATGGGCCTTAGAAGTAGACGAGAAAAAATAAATACAGGAAAACTCCATTTATTATGTTCTTCCTTTACTACCTAAGCAACTGTTAGCTCTAAACAACTCAATCTTATTTTTTTTCCGACTGGCAACTAATTTTAAACAAACACCTGGCTAAAAAGATTAGATCCCATAAGCACACATAGTTTCCAAACATGATACATCTTCCTTGGTGTTGCCAGTGCGAATGATGATAAATGTTGCCAGCAACGCGTTGAAATTACCTACGTACGTGGTAAATGCACTTTCAAGATGTCGACTCATGAAGATTTATGTATGTGTACCACACAAGGAAGAATATTTTTAGGTTATGGATGGCCGCGACGGTCCTTTGCCATTTTAAATTACGTTAGGCACTTTTTTATTTTTACGGGCGAAGTTTTATTTTTGAAGTTCTATTTTCATCGTTGAGGAAAATGGGGAGCATTTTTTTTTTTTGTTGGATACGAAGGTTATGTATTTTTGTATGTATTTGTTTCGACAAATGGAGGGTTAACTTTTTAGGAACACTGGTTAGGACGAAATATTAGTTTTGAAATACTCCTATAGGAAAACTCATCTATGTTATCACATACCCACTGAAATATTTATGCTAATGATAGGAGAATTCTTTATGAGAACACCATTTTGCTAAGCATGTCATAACCTACCCGTACCGTACCTATAGGTACACATTTTTGTGGGCTCATAGATATAGAAACAAACTGGTCCCACTAACTAAACTAAACATCAGAAACACACATCGTATTTTACGTTGTATACGATAAGTGTGTTTCGTGTGTTTGTAAGTGTGTATGTGCTAGTGTGTGTGTAGTGTGTGTTTGTATACGATAAGTGTGTTTCGTGTGTTTGTAAGTGTGTATGTGCGGGGGTGTGTGTAGTGTGTGTTTGTATACGATAAGTGTGTTTCGTGTGTTTGTTTTAGTGTGTGTTTATTTTCACTTTTTTATTTTGTTATTCTGTATTTTGTGTTTCACGAACTGTGTCCAAATAATCATTATTCTTTTTTCTTTTCTTTCGTTCTTGTAATACATAGTTTTTTGTATAACATCAAGAGATTTATTGATTATTTTGACATTTATTTATTTATTATCAACTATTAATAGATGTATCTCTTTTGTTTACACGGAATGTATATCTTGTGTTAGTCGCTTCCTCGCTGGCGATGGGACAACTGCCTCAGCATTTAATTTCATTTTAATTTCCCCAGAACTCTCACTCAACATTCTTTCAGCATAGACCCAAAGCTTCATGCCACCCTGGTATGTGTCTAAAATTCGACTCTCGTAAAATGGCGGCCGCGATTCAGAGGGGTATTGTCCTGCACTGAATTATCAAACCTGTCAGTCTGTTCTGCCTGCTAAAGCATTCCGGACATGTGCGCAACAAAACGATGAAAAAACTAAAAATAATCCTGTCTGCATCCGACGTTTAGTTTGGATATGGATTGTTAAACGGATTTATTTACGTGCAATCAATGTTATATTGTACACTGAATTGCGGGTTTAAAACTCATGAAATATTCCATGTGTGTAAAAAAAAACATGGAACACCTTTAATTAATGTTTTGAAATTGCATAAACGCAATGAGTGTGATGATATGCTCCTTCCATCTCTACATATGAGGTGTTTTTTTCAGCATTGAGATGAATTCAGGAGTCATGTTTTCATTAAGTACCTAATAAATGTGCCATTGACTCTTGCCAGAGAGAGAACGCCGGCAGAAAAAACAAAAGAAAAGAGTAAAGTGATTACAGTGTCGTGGTATAAAATAGTACACATCGGCCCGAGTACACTGCATGCCGGAGGGACAGAGAGAAAGTGTGAATTTGGCCAAAATGTAAATCCAAGATGGCAGCTACGAAAATTTTCACCTTTGTCGCCATGGGTGTCGTTTTCATAGTTTTCAAGGGTGCTAAAGCTGATAGTGAGGTCAAAATGAAAATCTTAGATAGCGACTGCGAAAGTTTTCAAATTTTTCTTCACGGGTGTCGTTTTTATGGTTTTTGAGGGTGTTAAAGCCGATAGTGACGTTAAAATGCAAATTCAAGATAAGGCTGCAAAAATTTTGTTTTTGTTTTAACGTCAGGAACGAAGTTCCATTTTAATCTCTTTAATGAAAACATGACACCTGAATTTATCTCAATACCGAATCTATGCCATTGCATCACATTGCATTAAAAAAAAATGTAGTTCCACAATTTTCCGCTGGCCTTACTTTCTTGGCGCGCACTCTATACCTCATTCCCTACCAACTATGAAAACGGTATGTTTGTGTCTTCAATATAAGAATCAGCATAGCATTCAATCGGTCTTACAGTAAACCACACAAAACTTCTGATATATTCATTTTCTTTGTTCCACTATGAAATCAGTGAGGAATTTTAATTACGCTGGCTAGTGCACTATTAAGTAACAGGGACGGACTTTGGCAATAGAATCGCGCAAGTTAGGAACTCGGTAAAGTCCGTAATTAACGACTAGAAACCAATTATATGTGCATCTTACTATGTAGCTTGTATGTGTCTCTAATGGCCCAGATTGAGAGGTCAGTGTTGGTCCAAGAAGTGACCACAGTATTCTCTCTCTCGGTTTTGACCTGTATACACCTTGTAATTTGCATCACAGTGTTGCTTGAACAAACGTTATTCAGACCATGGTCTACTACCATTCTACAGCATCCAATAAAAAAAATAAACAAATTGGTTTTTGAAAAAAAAACACAAAAATACAAAGTTTAAAATGTCAAGATTTTCTACTGCTTACTAAATTTCGTTTATGGAGGTACATTTCCCTGTAAACAATGCTGTGTCCCGTGCGTGGTGTCTGTGTTGTAGGGAGTAACGATAATCTTGACATTTTAAACTGTTTTTTTTTGTTTTTAAAAAAACAATTATGTTTTTTTATTTTTTTATTGAATGCTATAGAATGGTAGTAGACCATGGTCTGAACAACGTTTGTTCTACCAAAATTGTGATTCAAATTTCGCGGTGTATAACGTCGTGGTTTTGAGATACCTACCAAGTTTTGTAGTTTATTTAAGGGTCTATACTACCTCAAATGGCTTAACATGATCCTCCGTTACATCGAAAATACTGCAGCATTAATTTTGAAATAAATATATGTTAAAGTTAAGGATTAATGTTGAGTACTATGTTAGACGAAAACACGATTCCATAAAATTTTCTCGATAGAAAAAAATTCCAAAGTTACCTCCAAACCGAACAATAAACCGCTGGTATTCAAAAAATACTTCAAATTAGATCATGAAACTTTGCATAATAACTCAACTAACTATAAAGCAGCGACTATGTTTTTTTTTTTTTTAAATTACCTTTATTTTCGCCGTAAAAAGCAATTACCTAAATTATTGGCGCGTCGGAGCCGCTAACACCCCACTCCGTCTCGCTCTCACTCACTCCGCGAGCAGTATGGTGCGAGCGAGATAAAAAGTGAATTTGAGCTGAGGTTGTATAAGCTCTTAAGTCGAAAGCGTTAGGGAAACTCGTGAAATAAAAAAATTCTTACCTTTTTTGCAATTTTCAGTATCAGGCCGGGGTTGCAAAGAAGTCCGAAAGGGAGATCGTGGCCCCCGGCAACATGGCAACTGAAGGAACACGGGTGGGTTTTAGTCAGTAAGAGTCTGACACGCCCTCCCGCTCCATCCAGAGCGGGAGAAGTTATTTGATAATTTCCAACCCAAAAAAAAACACTACCCACTTTTCATAGAACTCATACGCCATGCCGCCATACATATTGGAAGTGAACCCTCCGGGAGGGTTACCGGCATTACGTTTGCGCTAAAGTTCATCACGCACGGTCAACGGCATGAGGTTTTAAACCGTGTTATAAAACACTTTAAAACGAAGTAAAATAGTGTTTTCAGGGGGTCTTGTCGCTATATGTAGTTTCCAACCTTTTACATGTTTAGAGAACATTTCTAACGACGAACAAAAAAAAACTTTGATTTTAAAACCAACGCATAAAATTGTTAAAATATACATCAGATTTTATTTTCACGGTTATAATGCTGTATTCACTAAGAAAAACCTACATTTAAAAATGAGCCCTCCGAGAGGGCTCCCGGCACTGAACGTGTTAATGTCTATGGTTACATCTAACAAAATCTGTAATTACTACTGGTTACGGTTGTTTATTTCTAGCTAGTTTTTTCCGTTCGTGTAAGTTTTCTTTTGTGAGAATAAGTAACCTCTTGTTCTTCTAACGATCGGCAAATTGTTTCTCATTAAATTCGAGAAAAGAAATTGCAAGCTTTTGTCCCCTATTATTTCCAAGTCTGAAATAATAATAAGCGATCCTATCCACATTATTTTCAAGGATAAGCTTTTAATATCCATGGGCTTAAAGAAAAATTCTTGTTGGTCTGTGCCGTTCGTTTTTACCCCAGTTTTCATTGTTACAAAAACTTTTTCATCATGCCTTCGACGTCCAAAACATTTCGTTTGTCATTTTTAGACGGACCTCTCGGCCCCTTTACCCGTTCAGTTTAGTTGAGCATGACTCCACACATTTTTTGAAGGCATTTCTTTCGTAAATTTTATGTTCACGCTCTTTGTAAAACTGTTTGCCTAGTGACGAGTTATTAATTCACAACATTTGTTTAATTTTAACAGTCGATTGTAGCATTTCTGGCTATCGAGCCCCATAATACAATGTGCCACAAGCCACAACACCATAAATTTTAAACTATGTAAATATTTTGTAAGCCATACATTTTCTCGTAATATAAAACAATGAGAACTGTGAATTTTCAGTACTCTTGGCTTTTACAAAGGGTTACTTTTCCTTAAAAATTACAGCGTGTTGTAAATTAGCAGCAGGTACAGGTACCTGTGGACGACAATACTGAAAGAGCTTTAAAAACACCTCATTAGCATTGCCACAGAATAAATTTTTGGAGCATCCAAACGTTTTACCAAGTCCAGAGCTTAATATCCCACGAGCGGTCGAGTTAATCTATTCCTTCGTTTCTCTGCCCTCCTAGTACTTTACTACTGAATTTATTTAAATTTTAAAGTTGTCCCCGCTAACTGAGTGTGACTTAATTAAACTTTTATGAATACAAATTGATCTCCTTGGTATTTTATTTTCCCAAAATGTTTCATGAAATTCCGCTTGGTAATAACTTCTGCTGTTGAATTTAAAACTAATATAAATGATGAAGGAAAATTACTCTCTAAAATACCTTACCTGATAATATCTTTTGCTTCTTTATCTTAGAAAAGAAGCAGTGACTTGAAACTTCCACATAGGTCAATTATCTTGACTATTATTAAAAAAGTGAAAAAAAAAAACTTTTTTACAAAAAACAACCGACTTCCAAACTACAAAGTGAAAAATAACTTTAATTTCGGAAGTCGGTGTCTTTGGATCAGATCAGTATTTTAGTTTTTTAACACCGATTTCCGAAATTAAAGTTATTTTTCACTTTGTAGTTTGGAAGTCGGTTGTGTTTTTTGTAAAAAAGTTTTTTTTTTTCGCTTTTTAGTGGGTTGGTTTGTAATTTATCTAAGTTACAATAGCCTTATGTCAACTGCTCATCAAAAATACCCAAATCGCTATAGATGTGCCTTTAATATTTGAAGAGTTCCCTCGATTTCTCCAAGATCCCATCATCAGATCGTGAACAAATGACAATGGGACCAACTTGAAAGTATACCCTTTCAAACAAAAAAAGAATTTTTCAAATCGGTCCAGCCGTCTTCGAGTAATCGGGGAACATACATAAAAAAAAAAAAAATATCCCGACGAATTGAGAACCTCCTCCTTTTTTTTGAAGTCGGTTAATAAATGTGAAGTAGGTGCGTTATCATTATCACAAAAAATTATGATCCTATGTTCAAAGATTATAATGACTACCTACAAGAGCTCTCAAATGAGACTTTATTAAAAGTAAACGTTATCTACAAATGTCTTGAATAAAATCCTATCTATAGTCAAGACGGTCAATAAAAAGAAGCAAAAAAAAAACGAACACTCATTTTATATCTTAACAAACACTCCAGTTTATCGATGTCCTCTTTTCCATTAAGCATATTTATTTATATGATTTATTTATCTTACTGATCTATCAAATGGCGTTGAAAAAACAAAACAAGGCTGTGAACGACAACAAAATTTAATATCATCAACAAATCAAATCACTATCAAATTACTAAATAGGGCACATATGAAACGTCAGAAGCTAGGTGTACGGTTGCAATTGGTCGTTTCCTATGGAGAAGAGACAACAAGAAACATCCCTTTACTCTTCTAAAAAATTATTGTCTCTTCAAATTACAATGTTAATAAGGTATGGGTATCGTAAACCACATTGCATTTCATTCTTGAGATACAGGAAAAACCACACTTATTGATTATTATTTATTACGTTGAGAGGCTCCTGACTGTTAGACACTTTTTAACAACAAACCATTATCTATAGTAAAGTTACCACCAGTAATACTCTTCGCTTTACTACTTGCTAAGAACATAATCAAGTCTGCTACTTCATCCGGGTAAGCCACTTTGCCGAGAGGCGCATGCTTACCCCATTCGTCCCACATATTAGGTATTCCAGCGGTTTCCAAAATATCAGTAACGACTGGACCAGGACTCACTATATTGACCCTCACTCCAGATGGTGCCAGTTCTAAAGCAGCAGTCTTGGAGAAATGTTCCAAACCGGCTTTTGATATGCAATACGCCATCATCAATGGATTGACTTGTGTTCCTAATGTACTTGAGATGTTGATTACATTTCCTCCGGTTTTGACAAGATAAGGCACTGCCAAGGTCGTGAGGTCGACGACTGCTCGCAAGTTCGTGTTCATGATTTTATCATACGTCTTCATAAGTTCACCATCAAGCAGTCCTCCCGTGAAGACAATACCTGCGTTGTTGATCAGAACGTCGAGTTTTCCATACTTATCGATGGTTTTTTTGATAATCTCATTTGCTGCTTCATCTTGGGTAACATCCGCTCTGATGACGAGAGGTGTGACTCCGTGTTCCTGGCAGAGTTCAGTGACAGTTTTTAGCTTAGCTTCATTCCGTCCTACGATGGCCACGGAAGCACCTTCTTTAGCAAATAACACTGCAGTAGCAGCACCAATGCCGGAACTCCCGCCCGTTATCAACACTGTTTTATTTTCGAAATTCATTTGTGAACGATTCAATACACATTTCACGTCACACGTCGACTCACAGCGTCGACTCATACGACACTCTTGTGTAATATAAGTAAGTAGTAAGTAGTTGATATAGTACGTGTGCTTGATTTTTCCTGTTATCGTCGTAACCTTGATTATAACATTGCATTCACCTGCTATTTGTATCAATAATGCAAAATATTTGTTTGTATTTATGCTGGAATTTATGAATTAAGGTGTGGATAACGTCATGAGGAAAGCACGTAACTTTCTCTAATTCTATCGCCCCGTTCACTCGGCAATGCTGCGATGATCATTTTGATTAACTGTATAATGTTGGGATCACACGGCTGTTTCATACTGCATTTTTTTAAACCGTATAAACTCGTGGTAAACATTTGGATGTTGACGTGTGATCCCAAATTTTTACCGCGAAATATGGTATCAATCATCGCCGTGTGAGGCTTTGGTTTTTCGGAATAAAACCAATAAACTACCTCGTTGGTCTAGTGGTCGCAAGTGCTACTGCTGATTATGAGGTGCCGGGTTCGATTCCCGGGTCGGGCAAAAAGTTATTGTGTTTTCCATCTGGAATTTCTCAGTAACAGTCCGGAGTCTGGATTTGTGCCCGGTTGATGGCAATAGGCTCGCCCCCTATTATATGGGACTTAAACATAACTGGTGAAATGTGGGTGAACTATTTATTAGGTACACCTCTGCATACCCTTCGGGAAAATACATGCCTGATGTTATGTATCTGTAAATCAATAAATGTATCCCCAATTGCGGCATCAAAGTACTAGGAGAATAGTAATGAATGGTATCGGCTGATCGACTGACCATTAGCGGTGAACCTTCGAAGATAGATAGATAGATTCATTTATTTGCCTGAAATATGGTATTTTACAGATTTTATAACAAATACACAATAGTTCTACATATTCCGCCAACTAAATTCGGCATGCAAATTTTGTGACAATAACAATGATTCTAATTTAACAAAATAATTAAATTCCAATGTCAGAAAAAATAAGTACTAAATCAAGAATTGTCTAAATTATCAAATCACAAATGTCAAATAAAAATAACAATTACAAATTTTCTAAAAATCGACTTACAAAAATAAAAATTGTTGTTGTTGTTGTTGTTGTTGTTTTGTTGTCTGTAGTATTTGTGTTTCTTGTTTGAATTGATGTCGCCGCCAGAGCTGCCTTTGAATAAATAACCGTCGTGGATATGATAGGCTGATTTTGCAATAAAAGTGATATGTGGAGACTGATTGTGATATATTAAAAATAAGAAGTGTTATTATTTGGTAAGATTAATAAAATTATTGTCATAGTGATTTTTATTATTTTTCAATTTTAAATATCGCCTATACAAAATTCGTATGCACGTAAGTATGTGTGATTAAAATAAACATTCTAGTGATTTTTATCGATATCTTTCATTTAATAACGTCCTGTAAAACAAATACATCCCAGCAGTAGGCTGCTGAGTCATAGGTGCTCTTCGTGGACAAAAATATAAAAATAAACTTTAATCCACGAAGAGCACCTGGGTGCTCTTCGTGGACTAGGCTAGGTGCTATTCGCGCAGGAGCTATTCGGACGGGTGCTCTAAGAGTTCGGACTTCATATTTTATAACTAACAAAAAGTACTAAGCTTGGTTTTTTTTAGTGTATTCGATATTGTCTAGACAAGGTTTGCATGAAAAAAAACTTTGGAAAATCCACCGGAAAAGTCGGAAATACACCCGGGCGACGCCGGGCACGAACAGCTAGTAAGGAAATAAATGAAAATAATGAAACTAAAAAGTAATTGTTTGTTAACCCGAACTTAGGTACCTACATAATTTTATAGCCACAATTCACTAATGCCTACCTACATAGCAATTACATATATACTTAGTTAGCTTAGGTACTAATTACTATAATTAAACTGCATAATTGTTTTGGCGTACCAACATTGTTGACTTTTATCACGTTAATTTCCTCTTGAATCTAGATAGGCTGGAAGTAAATACTCGGACTTCATATTCTCCACTATTTGGCCATGTTTCATAAAATTGTCGTTTTGATTTGTTGCTAGCGATTTTAAAATCTGTGTGTAGAGTTGTGGACGTGAGAGGTAAAAACAATAAATAGATAAAAAAAATTGCTCCTCTCCGCTGACGGAACTAGAAACTCATTTTATTTGGCCTCCTTTGAACAACACCACAACCACAACGAAAACAAGTAGATGGGCGCTAATTTGAATGAAAATTAATAGTTTATTCACACGGACCACATTTGAATGTCAAAATCAACTGTGTGTACGATGCCGATACTACATCAAGACCACGAAGCAGCCACAACGAACGCAACCACCAGCGAGACCGCGCACCAGCGGCCGGCCATATCGCAAACACAACGATTATCAATTGGATGCATGACAAAATACATGCATACGTATTGCATGCATGTATTTTGTTTTGTTTCGAAATTTTTTGTTTGTTGTCTATGGTAAATTTTGTTTTTCTTTATTTTGTATAATCTTCATTAATTATGTCATTAAATTAATGACAAAACATAGTGCAACATATAATCTTTATATATATAATTCTTCTGTGAGTGTGTATGTCACTGAACTTCTCTCAAACGACTGGACCGATTTTGATGAAATTTTTTGTGTGTGTTCAAGGGGATCTGGGAATGGTTTAGATTCACAATTTTGTCCGCTGGACAATGTTTTGACAGGACAACGTCTGTCGGGTCCGCTAGTTATTATATAAGATCTTGACCTTTTACCTATGTTTTACAAATAAATAATTTTATCTACTCTCATAGCGTAATATTCGAATTATGAACTTCAAAACGAGTTTATATTGATATACTTTATAAACAGAATACCGAAATTTAAAAATAGAATCATATTATAACACTTTTTCTCTAACAAAATCACTACATAGTATAAAACAAAGTCGCTTTTTCTGTCCCTATATCCCTATGTATGCTTAAATCTTTAAAACTACGCAACGGATTTTGATGCGGTTTTTTTTAATAGATAGAGTGATTGAAGAGGAAGGTTTATATGTATAATAACCCGATTTATACCCGTGCGAAGCCGGGGCGGGTCGCTAGTAATACTATAAAACAATTTTTTTCTATTACGATACAGCGCTAATCTAAGAAGTTAATATCACCAAAGAGTTTCCATCAACTTTTGGCGGGGGACAGCAGCACCCGCTGTAGCGCATGTGCGGTGATGTGCTGGTGCAGGCGACATTCATTTGTTTTGTAGTACTTACTGAATTTCGTGGGATTTTTTAATTTATTCTTGATCTTTAACTTTGATCTTTTATTTAGTATTTGTTTCAATCTCAATGTTTGAGAGTAAATAAAGTAGTGTATGAAACTGCACATAACTAGGTATTATGCAACAGTTTCATAAACTACTATTATTCTATTCTATTCTAACGTAACCACATCGAAACCACAACGCAACTGCAAGAAGGTGCAGCGACTCTATTCACACGTAAGTATTCATTGCTCCCATATTTTGTCGCTGCGATGTGGTGTGGTTGTGGAACGTGTGAACTGGCCTTAAGAGCTTCCTTTATTACTAGCTAAACTTAAGAACATTAATTTTAATTAGATATTTTATAACCTAACCGACGATTTGGAGTAGAAGAGAGGTTCTTACTTCAATATTGTGAAAGAGCTCATTATCGGGCCACTCCATTAAAGTAGGAAGAGTAAAGTGGCATGGCTTTTTATTACTGTGCGTTTGCACTGGCAAAACATTCACAACAAACCATTTTGAAATGGATCTGACGCAGAATGTCCCATTCGCAAAAAGACCCGTTGGCGCAGAATGTCCCATTCGCACAAAGTCCCATTCGCATATTATCCCATTCGCACAAAGTCCAATTCGCACAAAATCCCATTCACACAATGTCCCATTCGCACAAAGTCTTCCTGTCAAACATTGTATTGAACATTGACAGAAAGTAAAGATTTCAACACGTTTTGTTGTGAACGTTTTGCCAGTGCAAACGCACAGTTAGACTTCGTGAGATCGCTTCGATGTTGAACTTAACAATACTGCAATGCTTTTTATCGCACAGCTGTTGATAAACGTAAAGAAAATTATGTGAATCTTGTAACTGACTTTTATTTACACAAAAAAGCTTCGATACACAACATAACATCACGCCTGTATCCCCAAAGGGTTTGTCCGAGGTGTACCATTGCGTAAACCCATAACTAACCACTTTGAAAACAAAATCATGTGCACACAATGACTACATCTGTTACCGCCCCGGTTCTATAGCGACCGAGCAAGGCAAGCAAAAATAGTCCTTACGGTGGTTAGTATCGCTTTCCGTGATAGTACCTACCTGTAGTAACACCCACATTTCACCAGTTATGTTTAAGTTCCATGTAATAGTAGGCAAGCTCGTGGCTAAGTAATAACAGCCGCACTGGTCGATCCATCAGGTTAAGCTACGCTTGCCGGGGTTGGTTAGTGGATGGGTGACCATCTTTACATACCAAGACTTCTCCGTGCCTCGGAAAGCACGTTAAGCCGTTGGTCCCGGCTGTCATTCGTGGATCTTTGACAGTCGTTACGGGTCGTCAGAAGCCCGAAAGTCTGACAACCAGTCTTACCAAGGGGTATCGTATTACCCAGTTACTGGGTTGTGGAGGTCAGATAGGCAGTCGCTCCATGTAAAATACTGGTATTCAGCTGCATTCGGTTAGACAGGAAGCCGACCCCAACATAGTTGGGAAAAGGCTAGGCAGATGATGATGTAATAGTAGGCGAGCCATCAACCGGCCACAAATGCAGACTCTCTCTGGGTAAAAACCCAATAACACTATGCCTGACCTGGGAATCATAGCCAGGACTTCACGCTCAGCAGTAGCGCTTGGCCACTTACAACCACTAGGCTAGCTAGACTAGATAAACGAGGGGGTCACTAGAAGATAAAGGCTTGAAATCAATCTGCCTAGTCTTTTCCCAACTACGTTGGAGTCGGCTGCCAGTCCCACCGGATACCTACCTGTATTTTACATAGAGCGTCTGCCTATCTAACCTTCACGATCCAGTAACTGGGTAATACGATACCCCTTGGTAAAACTGGTTGTCAGACTTTCGGGCTTCTGACGACCCGTAACGACTGTCAAAGATCTACGAATAACAGCCGGGACCAACGGCTTAACGTGCTTTCCGAGACACGGAGGAGTCTCGGTATGTAAAGATGACTATTTTGTAATACCCTATTGCATAAAATTGTATCGTGTACATAACAGTGTAATACATTTTAAAAGATATAATAACTTGCCCTTTATAAACACGAAACTACTATTTGGAAGGGACAACTGGAATTAATTCTATTTTCTTGTAAATTTTGCCGTTCAAAAGTGCTTATTACGTGCCTAATTTAAATAAATGATTTGACTTTGACTTTATCGTCCACAAGGTCATCGAATATTTTCGGCAACATCACTTAACCGTGACACCACTTGCCACAAGCCGCAAGACGCCAAATTAAATTATGTAAACATTTTGTAAGCCATGCATTTCCTCTTATAAAACACGAGAAATGTGAATTTTCAGTCGGTACTCATGGCAATGTTAACAAAATTAAGGTTACCTTCCCTTATAAATTACAGCTTGTCATAAATTAGCAGGTACAAGTATCCGTGGACGATAATAAAGAAAAGAGCTTTAAAAACACCTCATTATTGCCACAGAATACATTTTTCGAGCATCCAAACGTTTTACCAAGTACCGTAGCTTAATAACCCACGAGCGGTCGAGTTAATATATTCCTTCGTGTCTCTGCCCTCCTGGTACTTTACAACTAAATTTATTAAAATTTTAAAGTTTGTCTTACTGAGTGTGACGTATGTATGTAACTAAACTTTTATGAGTAAAAATTGTTGGTCTCCTTGGTATTTTATTTTACTAAAATGTTTCATGAAATTCTGCTTCGAAATATTAGGTACTTCTCTTGAATTTATTTATAACTATTATGTAGGTTGCATAATTCTTTGTCTCAGAAAACAGAAAAAAATTGATGAAAGTTGTTGCCGCATACGTCAATATGATAAAATCGTAATCACAAAATAATGATGTTCTTTTGTTCAAAATATACCTACAATAATGAAACTGACGCGAGAGCTCTTAAATAAGACTTTTAAGTAAATGTTATCTTGGGTACGCCACAATTGCGGCGAAAAGAAGGGACTCCCTCAAAGAAGGGACTTACTTCCTTGAGGAGTGGCTAGAGAGGCGCCACGGCGTCTTCACCTTCCGCCTGACGCAGGTCCTCACCGGACACGGTTGTTTCGGGAGGATCTTCTTCAGAATAAGGCGGGAAGTGTGTGCATCATGTGTGGATCGCCCAGAGAACACGGTCGAGCATACGGTAGAGGTCTGCCCGGCTTGGGTGAATCATCGTCGTGTCCTCGTGGAGGCGATCGGCGGCGGTGATCTCTCGCGTCCAGCCCTGGTTCAGGCCATGGTACGGAGCGAGAGGAAATGGGAGGCCGTCACCTCCTGTGAAGCAGTAATGCTCGCAAAGGAGGAGGCGGAACGCGTGAGGGAGAAGCAAATTTCGCGCCCTCACGCCCCTAACCGCCGCAGAAGACGCTTTGGGCGTCGAGAATATCATGCAGATTCTAGGCCACCGTAGGCGCGGGCTTGCGGACGGTGAGTAATGGGTAGCTCACCATCCGATAAGGACCAGGCCCGGGTCAACGACGCGCTGTGTTCCACGCGCGCCTCAAAGAAATGTCAAATGTCAGCACAAATGAAGGGGTCCGATAGGGCCGATGCCTGCCGGGGTTGCGAGTTTGTCCGAAAGGGTTACCGTGGTCCCTGGCAACATGGCAACTCAAGGAACACGGGTGGGTTTTAGTCAGTAAGAGTCTGACACGCCGTCCCGCTCCGCCCAGAGCTGGAGAAGTTATTTGATAATTTCCCACCTCAAAAAAAAGTGAACCTTATCTAAAAATGTCTAGAAAAAACTCATTAGAGTTATCATAAAAGTAAACATTGTAAGGTAAATACAAAAATGGATTAAAAAACTAGCTCTCTTTTTATTATATCTTTCTTAACAAGCACTCCAGTTTATCGATGACCTCATTTTCACCTATATTTCGTTTTGATCACTAATAAGTTTGACCGCTTGATAATTTATATATCTTACCAATTTATCAAACCGCTTTGAAAAAGTGACAGTACGACATAAAAAATACAGCATCATCGTAAACCACATTTAATTGTAACTATTGTTGAGGCAAAGGAAAACCCACACTTGAACACTAGCCACTTTTTAACAACGAACCATTATCTATAGTAAAGTTACCACCAGTAATACTCTTCGCCTTGCTACTTGCTAAGAAGATAATTAAGTCTGCTACTTCATCCGGGTAAGCCACTTTGCCGAGAGGCGCCTGCTTACCCCATTCGTCCCACATATTGGGTATTCCAGCGGTTTCCAAAATATCAGTAACAACTGGACCAGGACTCACTATGTTGACCCTCACTCCGGATGGTGCCAATTCCAAAGCAGCAGTCTTGGAGAAATGTTCCAAACCGGCTTTTGATATGCAATACGCCATCATCCATGGATTGACTTGTGTTCCTAATGTACTTGAGATGTTGATTACATTTCCTCCGGTTTTGACAAGATAAGGCACTGCCAAGGTCGTGAGGTTGACGACTGCTCGCAAGTTCGTGTTCATGATTTTATCATACGTCTTCATAAGTTCACCATCAAGCAGTCCTCCCATGAAGACAATACCTGCGTTGTTGATCAGAACGTCGAGTTTTCCATACTTGTCGATGGTTTGTTTGATAATCTCCCTTGCTGCTTCATCTTGGGACACATCCGCTTTGATGACGAGAGGTGTGACTCCATGTTCCTGGCAGAGTTCAGTGACAGTTTTTAGCTTAGCTTCATTCCGTCCTACGATGGCCACGGAAGCACCTTCTTTAGCAAATAACACTGCAGTAGCAGCACCAATGCCAGAACTCCCGCCCGTTATCAACACTGTTTTATTTTCGAAACTCATTTGTGAACGATTCAACACACACTACTTACACGTCTACACGTCGTCTCATAAGACACTCTTGTGCAAAATAACCAGTTGATATAGTACGAAAATAATGAGATAACATGAGATAATAATGAGTGCCTGATTTTTTCTATTATCGTCGTAACCTTGAGAAACAATATTGCACTCAGGTCTCAGCTGATCTTTGCATCATTAGTGCTAAATTAGTGTTTGTCTGTGAGTGTAATTTATTCATTAAGATGTGGATAACGTCGTGAGGATACCACATTCATTTTTAACACATCTCTACGATATATTTTAATTGTATACCTATACTCCGTTTGAAATAAGATTAGACATTTAACTAAACCTTTTTTACAGTCCGTTCAACCGATTTTGACTTCTATTGCGATGGCGGCATGACAAATGACAGCTGCAGTAAACAGTTGATTTGTAACCACTTTTTTTGCTTTTTATGCCATCCTTATGCTTACGGTATAGAAGTCAAAATCGGTTGAACGGACTGTAATAAGGGTTTGTGCCGCTAAAGGACCGTTGTTGCCAATTGGCAACAAGACTCCACACGACATACAACTGTCAATCGTATTCGCTGTAATCAATATTTTTGTTTGAAATTTTTTGCAGTCTATGGTCAGATAGATATTCTTGTCAAATAAATCGACTAAAAGCAAAAATATAAATGGGCAACACTATAAAAAAATGTTGAAAATGACATTCCCGCGCGGTCAAAATGACAGTAAAAACGTCACTCCCGGGATGCGCGCGTTCGCAGTAATAATTCGTTTTTTAATGGTTTTAGTGTGTAAATCGTCGGAAAGTGGTGATATTTTCATTTTGAAGTAAATATTACATCGTTTTAGATAATATTCGCACTAAATAACATTAGATTATACCTATTTTGACCCAACCAAAAAAAGTGTAAACAAACGTGATGGTGAAAGTTCTCGTGATAGTGAAAGTTGTGATATTTTGTGAGTTTTCTGTATGGATCTGATCGGTAAGTGTTTTATTTATTTTCAATACTAAATTTTTCAGGGTTTTAAATTTTTTTTACAAAAAAATATACATAAAAAATATTTTTTTGGTACGGAGAAAGTTATGAAAGCACTAGAAATTCTAGATCAGCAAAAACCTAGATTTTTTGAATTTTTTTGGAAAAAAAATTTTCTCTGAAAACGCTTTTATTAGATAACTTATCTATCCATAATGTACCCTGAAAAATTTCGTGTGAATTGGTACGGTAGTTTTATTAGAAATCGTAAAAACATTAGAACATAGAAAACAAAAAAAAAACGGGTAATAAAGATTAGTAAACGTTGATAACAAAGACTGTAACCATTTACAATGTATCTCTAATCTATTCGAGTAGCAAAAAACATAAACAAAACACTATAGACGTTATCATGAAACCCGATGCTTTTGTTTATTCAAGTGCGGTCGTAAATCTGTCACGGCGCGGACCACCCGCGGTCCCTTATCGGTTAAATGTCTAATCTTATTTCAAACGGAGTATAGGTAATGTTGAGATCACACGGCAGTTTCATACTGCATTTGTTTTTAACAGTTAATTCTTACAGTGGGATTCTGTGGGATGTTGACGGGATCCCAACATTTGATCACAAAATATGGTATCGATCATCGCCACCTTTGTCTTCCCCGAATAAAATCAATAAACAAATCAGTATTGCGGCATCAAAGTACTAGGAGAACAGTAATTAATGATATCGGCTGATCGACTGACCATTAGCGGTGAACCTTCGAACTCTGGAGTATTTGTGTTTCTTGTTTGGATTGATGTCGCCGCCAGAGCTGCCTCTGAATAAATAACCGTCGTGAATACATCGAGAGATGGTGCCAGATGACATTTTGGATATGCACTACAAATGTTACCGACGAATACGGTAGTTTGCAATGATATTACAGAGTTTTAATTATTTTATTACATTTTGTTTTTAAGGAAATAAATGTATGAAAAGTAGTTGTTTTTTGACCCAAACTTACATCATTTTACAGCCGCAATTCCTTAATTTCTACATAGTAATCACGTAATTATGTAGCTTACTATCATTATACTGCATCATTGTTTTGGCGTACGTACGTTAAAAAATACAATAGACGTGGATATATTTAGTAACCTGTTCCGCTTATCTATTTCTAAAGAGCCATACGCTCGGTGTGGCAACACGCCGTGTTCGAGTTCGCAACAATTCCATCGTCATCCTGAGGATGCCTCGTTGAGAGGTGAAACACGTGTCGATTTATTTCAGGAGTTTTTTATGGCTCTTTAGAAATAACTAAGCGGAACAGGTTACTAAATATATCCACGTCTATTGTATTTTATAATGGATTTCCGCAAGGTCACGCCTGAATCAATTAACTATCGTACGTACGTTGTTATCTATTACGCTAATTTCTTCTAGAACCTAAATAGGCTGGAAATATCTACTCGGAATACATTAATTGTCTCCACCAATCGCTTTTGGTAATGTCTCATAAAATAGGAGCATAGCGCACTAGCGATGTCGAAATATGTGTGTGGACATAATTATGCAAAATCAGTCTATAATGTTCCCACTGCTGGGACACACGCCTCCTCTTTGTGAGAAGGAGTGGGCCATAATTCACCACGCGGGCCCATTGCGGGTTGGTAGATGTCACATGTGTTTCCTCACGGTGTTTTCCTTCACCGTTTTGAAAGCAGTGGTGATGAAATAATTTACACAAATTATTGTGCCGGTCAGTGTTCAAACCTATGACCTACAACTCGTAAGCTGAGACCTTTACCCTTGGGCCACCACTGCTGGACATGAGTTTTTAAAATCGCAAGCTAGTTACCGGCGACAAAAGTTACTGCGTGTGTATCTAGCATTACAGTATAATCAAAGACAATAAAAAGAATAAAAAAAGATAGCTCCGCAGACGGAACTAGAACCTCATTTTGAACGACCTTTTTAAAAGCTTTTATTATAAACCCTAAGAGCCTCCTTTATTACTAGCTAAACTTAAGATAATTAATTATAATTATGTATCTTATAGCTTAACCGACGATTTGGAGTAGAAGAGAGGTTCTTACTTCAATATTGTGAGAGAGCTCATTATCGTGCCACTCCAATAAAGTAGGAAGAGTAAAGTGGAAAGGTTTTTTATTAGACTTCGCGAGTTCCCTTCGACGTTGAATTTAACAATATTGCAATGTTTTTTATCGCACAGCTGTTGATAAACGTAAAGAAAATTATTTGAATACTGAAACTGACTTTCAGTTGTAATACTTAAAGTATTTTTTTTTTCAAACATTAATCAATTCTTTATTGGCATAAACTGGGTTAGTAACTAAGAAGTAAGGATTTATTTTAAAAAAAATATTAACAAATGCTCGCCCATTGCAAAACGTCGTATCGCCCTCAGGGACATAAAGAATATTTGGCTTATTGGTGATTTGCTAGATTTAAATATTATAATTTTTTCTCGAGGTTCTTCGCACGAAGTTAAATTATTTGTAGTCGAATCAGCAACTCCAGAAATATATACGCCTACAAATAATTTAACTTCGTGCGAATCGCCTCAAGAAATTCGCCCGTTTCGTGCAAGTAAAATCTAGCAAATCACCAATAAGACGAATATTTTCGGAAACACACAGCTTACAGTCACAACACTAGGCAGGGTGTTGTCATTTTCCTTTAAGGGTGTTATTTGACCTCCAATCGAATCCATATTATTTTCTTTTACCAAGCGATATCTATAACATTGCAGTCACCACGCTTGGTAGACGGAATTGGTAATCTATTGCAGTTTGTTACTAGAAAGAAGAATGCACAAACTTGTTTTTTTTAATTGCATTTTGCAGGTCGACCTTGGAGGTTGTTGGCTGCTTAGCCGGACTTTCTTGTGGCTGCCTCAATAAATTACAATTACTTAGAAACTAAGCGACAACACGCCAAGGGTACCCCCTTTTTTTTTAAACGCCGTGGCGCCTCTCAAGCCACTCCTCAAAGAGGGGTCTTATCGCCGCAATTGTGGCGTGCCCAGCGCTAGGTTGCGACAATCGCTCTCTCCATGACGCCATGAGATCCCGCCGGAGCTGTGCCGCGATTTCTTGCGGCATCGGAGTTAAGCCCCGGCGTTTCACCTCCTCGCGCCACTCCCAGATGTGCGCGAGGACCTTTGCCTCCAGATCCCATGGCGGTAATCCGACAAGGAAGGGTACCCCTGTAGGGTACGGACCTCAGCTTAGGGCGTCGCTGGGGGAGGATAGCAAGGGACAGGCTGGATCGGAACTCAAACATATGCTTCTTAACTCCTTTATATACTTAATATTATCGCCTTTAAGACAACCACGGGTAGAGAAAAAGGTCAAGTGGTACATCTAAAAAGTCGGGATATGTCTTACGTGACGATTTCTACTAGTGTCCCTACTCCTACCAGAACTTCGTTCCAAAAAATTTGCAATATTGTTTTCACTCATTGCATAAGAATATAGGCAATAAGATAATAGGCATAATAACCTTTTTTACTCCTCTTGCTCAACAAGGCCGTCATTGTAGAGTACCAGAGCGGGGAAAAAATAGCATTTCTTGCTCTAGGGGAAAAAGTTTTTTTTTTAATTTTTGTCTGTTCCAACGAGCCTTGAAAAACGAAAAAGTCTTTATTTTTTTGTAGAATAATCATGATTATGGACTCGACTTATTACTGGTTCACAAAAAAAAGAAGAACATTTTATTTTTGAAAATGGAACTAAATGCGGCTATCTCTTCGGTAGAAAGCGTGCATTGCGTTGCGGCTACAGAAGAAATAAAAAAGGCATTGGCGCAAAATCTTTAGAATTTTTCTCTAATTACGAATTGAATTGGTGACCGTAATATAATTTACAACATTGAAAATGTCATCATCTAGTGAGAACATCTTCAGTTCACAGGGGACTGAAATTAAGTTGCCGAAAAAAAACATCCAGAATTGTACAAATTGTACATTTAAATAAAATAAACTATTTAATATTGTATTGGATTATTTTATTTTCTCGCAATCGTAGTGAAAAGTAGAGTGTAACACACGGCGCTAAAACCCATTATAACTCGGTTTCTATTTACTCCCTTGCTAAAGCTCGGGAGTAAAACTACCTCGTTACAATGGGTTATTTTAGCCCCTCGTATAACAATCTACTATTAATCTATCAAATAGTCTTTGTGAATATATTCTAAATATTTGCTGTCTGACAACACTGCTGACAAATTAATAGCTAATGGAATTACTATTGTGAGCCATCGACATGTAAGCTAAATAAAGGTAAATTCATATTTGAACAGTTAAATTAAATTGAATGGTTACTGTTCAATTAAATTGAATTGACCGTTTAGTTATTAATTAATCATTCGATGTTGTGTGGTAGTTTCGATAAGAGAATGATTTGTGGTAAAACTATTGTTTAGGGTATGTTTTGGTCATTGTGTAGGTTGTATATTTATTTATCACTTCAAGCACTCAAATGTACAGAGGTGGACTTAATGCCATAGAAATTTTCCATCAGTCAACCTTTGGGCGATGCAGAGACAAACAGTGGTAGGTGCAATAGCAGGATAAATAAATATTTATTTAAATATATAGATTATATATAAACCTATTAAAAATTATTAATAAAACATACCTGTAGCGGTTACACCGCAACATACGAACTACGCATCATAGACATGACGTCACACAAAATCCTGCATCGCGCAGTTAGAGTTTACCGAGTGATCGACATACATACAAGATTTCAACTTCAAACCGATGGGCAGTTGCCCGCCAGACACAACACCCGTCTGGCCGGAGGATCCTCCCTTTTCTATGGTGGATGAGTGAACTTTACACCCTGTTCCTCATACTCCTAAACACCTAATTATATATATAAGCAAAAATAAATAAACATAAATATACTAAAACAAATAAGACAAACTATGGGAAAACATTACCGTTATGATGATACTGCCAGCTTCTTGCCAATGTGCTCGCAATATACAATTATATAATTACTTATAATTTATTATCACTGGTTGTACCTAGTGGCACAATCTTGAGAAATGGGAGACTATAGACCCCACTTACACCCAAATGTCCAAACTGTCCATACACTTCTAAGGGCCTCAAAAACGCCACTGATACATTGATGCCGCGACTGGCGTGGTCGCCTTACGGACCCAACTCATCTAACATAATATTAAAAATAAAACACAATACCTACTACATAAAAATCAAGTAAATAAAAAGTAATCAAAAATATAATTATAAATAAAATATAGGTATAAAAGAAAAAAGGATTCTGTGGTTTTATGAAACCACGGTGAAAGTGAAACTTCTATAGGCGCCGCCATATTGGCCTTGGCTGCTCTGACGAGCGCCTTTCACATTATCCCTACTCCGCGGCCGACCGTCACGCGACATGCAACACACAGACGAAAACGTTTGAGACGATGTAATAAAAGTTTCACTTTAAAAATATATATACAGGGTGACTGGATCTGGACACGCCATAGCAAATTTGCAAATAGAGGAGGTGTTTATGACTATCAACAAATAATAATAATAAAACAAAAACGTTATGAATACTTGAAGGTCAAATTTTGGAAAAATCTCATTGAAGTATAAAAATTTACATATCTTCCAAACTATAAAACTTTAGCTAGGGAAAGTATGGTTCAATAATTAGTAAATGACCTCCTCTATATGCGAATTTGCTATGGCGGGTCCAGATCCAGTCACCCTGTTTATATAATATTTTTAACATTTACTATCGACTCGAAAAGAAGAAGACCTAAGTACCTATCTAGCATTTGTAAAGAAGCTCGCATGTAATTTACAGCTAAATTCTCAATCACAGGGCTAAATGTTAATTCGGTCTTTAAAATACCAAAAATATACCCTCCCCAGCAATTACTCAAATCAAACTTCAAGAGCATATTACCATAGTGCTGAATAAACAAGAAGGGGATCCGCATCGCAGACGGCCGCGTCTGAATCACTCGACAAGCGCGATCTGTCAGTGACAGCCGCTAGAGGGCGCCCTGGGAAATTGCACATCTCGACAAATTGCTGGAAAGAGCATATCGACGAGATTTGGGAAATGGCGTGACCAATGAAAATGTGGGGTGTGGAATGGAAATGTTTCAGGAGATATACTTTCTGCATACTTATGTCAAGCCCCTCCGAAACAACAATCCTGGATCCACCACTGTTAGGTAGTATAGAGATAATTGAAACCAGTCGGATAGGTTATTAGTCATTACATATAATTAAAAGATAAGAGATATAATTAAAAGAGAGCAGTGGTGGCCCAGTGGTAACGGCTGCGACTTACGAGTTGTAGGTCGTAGGTTCGAACCTAGACAGGCGCTTTTCTTTGTGTAAATTATTTCATCACCACTGCTCTCGTGAGGAAACCGGCATGTCCTAGAACCGAAAATTCGAAGACATGTGACATCTACTAACCCGCACTGGGCCCGCGTGGTAGATTATAGCCCACTCCCTCTCACAGAGAGGAGGCCTGTGTCCCAGTAGTGGGAACATTTACAGGCTGATGATGATGATGATATAATTAAAAATTCAATAGGTAGAAGTAACACGGAAGGTCGCGAGAACAGGTTACATTACAGGCAAATGCTCCCGGTGAAGGAGCGCCTTAACGTGACGATATTATTGTGGACGGCCACGTCACGACATCACGATAGCACGAAGTAAAATGTATGGAAACATTGAAGACGCTTTTTCCGTCTACGATAACGTGATAACTTAAACATAACTGGTGAAATGTGGGTGTACCTGCTACAGGGACACCACTGCCCAACCCTTCGGGGAAACAAGGCGTGATGTTGTGATAACATGCACGTATTTCCGTACATTTTATATTAGTGGACAGCCACGATAATGTCGTCACGTTAAAAATGATAAAAACGCACATTGCTTCACAAAAGTCGGGAATACCTAGGCAAAAACTGTCATACCTACATACACTGTCCTCTTATATTTAACACTGTAATTTGAAAACATTGTAGAAACCATTTATTTTTAAGGCCTCTGCCTCGAATCTTGCGGGCAGCGGGGCGGCGGCGGTGACGGCGCGGGAGCGGCAGGATCTAATGCGTAAAATCAAATGGACCGGCCCTCGAAAACAGCGGCGCGGTAGCGGCGCGGGGGCGGGCAACGAACGGTGCACTCCAGTCAAGCGGTGACCGCCCGCGCGTCTGCAGTGCAGTGTTGTGCAATATATTTTTGTGACGTATCGAAATGTCCTCGGACGTGCTAGAGCAAATTATTATACCTACTGAGGACACCGTAGGGAGCAGCAAAGATGTGAACCATAAAAATACACACATACATAAACCCACGCTATACAAATAGAAGAGTAATTAACCAGTTATGGGAAGAAATTAAATATCGGAAGAAATTAAATATAATATAAGTACCTCTATATCGTTTTGGATTAATTCCAGACTCTAAATCGCCCTTGATAGCTTCAAGAATATAGTCAAAAGTTTCTACACTCATTCTGGTGTAGTCGTAGAATTTGTCAGGACATTGTCTCTGTTCTTCATAATTTTGATAAAACTCACCTTTTCTTTTCCTTGTCCTATAGTAGGGATTCACTTCTTCTTTTGCCCACAATAAATCGAGCGTTAGGAATAAATTTGAATCAAAAACATGTTGTCGCTGTTGTTCAGACATTTCGTTCGCGAATAAAACCAAATATCTCGACGACACAACCACGGACACAACACTGCGCCGCTATAGTGCCGCGCGATCTACCCGCTGGTTTCGAAAACGGGTTTTCGTTGCCCGCGCCGCACAATGCGAAAAAAAAATACTTTTTTTATTCAAAAATTTGCCTACACCACAATTTTTGACGTATCGCTGCCATTTTTTTTTATACCCTCCTGAGATAACACACTTTGGTGTGTCACTGCCACTTTTCCTTAAAAGTCAATACCATAACCTCAAAAAATCGGGAAATGAAGAAAAAACAATAAAAAAAAAAAAATAACAAAAATCAGTTTCCAGGGGTTTTTCAGGTCCTTGGTCATGAATTTACAGTCTGTTTATAAAAATTCAAAATGACGGATACAAAAAAGCGACCCAAAAAAAAATTGATTCATTTCCCGATTTTTAAAAGAAGATGTAGGCAGATTATTGAACAAAAAAGTCTTTTTTTTTTCCACTGTGCGCCGCCGCCGCCGCCCCGCTGCCCGCAAGATTCGAGGCAGAGGCCTAAAAGAGTAACCGTGAAGTTTCTTGCCGGCTCTTCTCCATAGGAAGCGACCAATTAGAACCGTGCATCTAACTTCTGACGTTTCATAAGTGCCCATGTAGGTTTATATGAAATAAAATAATTTGAAAACATAATTTTCTCGTTACAGATTGCAGATATTATCTATTAATTGATATTAAGACGTGTTCCAACCTTGTATTGAGCACAATTCAGCCAGATTATTGGCAATCAACGTCCAAACTGATTGAAATTTGCATTCATGATGATACACAGCAACGCAGCATGCATACCATATATGTAATTGTAGTCTGTGATGCATACCATGTGATGTAGATCGTATCTTTATTGATACGGGCATTAATATCCCGAAATGGACGAATGAAAAATGGACGATGATCTGTTTGCATATTTTAAAATTAATAGCCTACTGCTAGTTGTGCCACCTGATCCTGTTCTTATATTTTTTTTTATATTTATGAGATTGTTTATTTAAACAGCTTAGATTTTGAAGATTTGCGAAACTCGTATTTTGATCGACTTTTTGTTTTCAACAAAATCCTCAGTTCAGATCTTTTGAACTGATAGGCGCGTTGGGCATTTTTGAGATGGGAAAAAACAATATTGAACTCGCGACACCGTTACCGACACCTCATTTTTGTAAACGCGAATGTGCTCTTTATTTATAATACGTTACGGATCAATGTTCTATGCAAGTATTTTTACTTTAAAGGTTTTTGAAGTATTTTTTTTTAAATTGTTCACGTTTTTACTTCTGTCGGCACTCCCGGAGTGCCACTGTTTTTTTTTTTTAAGTAGATAACTTAGATTCCCCTTATAGAATCCTGTTGATACCGTATTTAAAGTGATTATTATCATTACACTAGCTCATCACCACACCAAGCTTTTGATGCAGGTACACTTCATTTTCCACTGTTTCCCGCCACCCGTGGTGAACTGACAGTTGACATTTGTGACAGCTAATTCACTACTGATGTGCATGAGATAGTGTTATATCTATTCAAATCCATACACGTACATATTATACACCGTGATATTTTAGTCGTTTTACAAAAGCAGCCCACTTCATGTATCCAATGACTACTAAACATTCATTTAAAATAAAAATAAATATTGTAAAAAAAATGCTCCTGTACGTATTTTATGTCGGGTACATTGAGTGACCCTTAGTAAGACGACAAAAAAAAAATGTCTAAAAGAGGAGTGTTAATGATTTGGAAAAAATAAATATTAAATTAGAGCATTTTAGAAGTAAAAACTTCTTTAGGCGCGTTGGATATTTTTGAGATGGGACTAAACCATTGAATTCGCGACATCATGACGACTCCTCATTTTGTAAACGCGATTGTGCTCTTTATTCAGATAAGATTACGGACCAATGTTCTATACCAGTATTTTTCTTCCACCAAGGCGATCTTGTTCAAGTTTTCTCTTCTGTCGGCACTCCCGGAGTGCCACTGTTTTTTTTAATGAATATTTAGTAGTCATTGGATACATGAAGTGGTCTGCTTTTGTAAGACGAGTAAAATGTCACGGTGTATATTCAGATACAATTAAAAAAGTATAATATTAGCAAAAATACACAAGACATCTAGATGAATTTATTGTATTTGTATTTAAAAAAGTAACATCTTCATCTGCCTAGCCTTTTTCCAACTATGTTGGGTTCGGCTTCCAGTCTAACCGGATGCAGCTACCAGTATTTTACATAGAGCGACTGCCAATCTGACCTCCACAACCCAGCTATTGGGTAATACGATAACCCTTGGTAAGACCTGGTAATTGTCAGACTTTCGGGCTCCTGATGACCCGTAATGACTGTCAAAGATCCACGAATGACAGTCGGAACCAACGGCTTAACGTTCTTTCCGAGGCACGGAGGGGTCTCGATATGTAATGGATGATCACCCATCCATGAATTGACCGTGATAAGCGTAGCTTAACCTTCGATCGAGCCGTGTGGCTGTTATCATTTAGTCACGAGCACGTCGGTGAGAATCCGCGTATGCAAAAAAAAAACTGGCACTCCGGGAGTGCTGACAGAAGTGAAAACTTGAACAAGATCGCCTTGGTGGAAGAAAAATACTTGTATAGAACATTGATCCGTAACATAATATGAATAAAGAGCACAATCGCGTTTACAAAAATAAGGTGTCGGTAACGGTGTCGCGAGTTCAATTGTTTTTTCCCAACTCAAAAATACCCAACGCGCCTAAAGAAGTTTTCACTTCAATAACATGAAAAACAATTTTATTTTAATTAAAATTGCTAACATTCATCTGCCCAAGTTTCAGAATTTTAAATTCATGACTCCACCGTGTATGAAACTTTAAGACTTGGAGCGTTTCAGAATCTTAAAAAGTTAGTAACACGACAACAATACGACTAACGGCGTACCGAGCAAAACTGTCGTAGTATTTTTACTTGAGACTTGTACGGTTAGTCTGACTTACAAAAGTACGAGACTTGCAATTTGTGGGACTTGCATACTTGCATAGCTTTTACTTGAAAGTTTGGATCTGCATGGTTGAGTTAAATGCTGTCATGTTTTATACTTTCAACTGGATTTCTGAGATTCCTTTTTTAAATCGTATTAGATGGTTTCTTCATTCGTTCAAAATTCCTAATAAGACCAAACAATTATTTATTTAGTTACTTTACATCAGAATGTAACAAAAAATTAGCAATATATCGTTTTGATGATTTCTCTATAAATAAATATGTAAATTAATATCCATTGGCTATGGATCGCAAGCTCGAGAATTGTGATTGATGACATTTTTCTGATTGATCACATAAGCGATCGAAATATCGGAATTGAATTCGTCTGCTTCAAAATAAATGGCAGTACCAGCAGCTACTCGATAAAAGAAAATTGTTAAAATAAAAGTAAAAATAATTACCTATATTACAACGAGAACTTAATTGGTAATTCTATCCACCCTAGCTAGTTATTAATTTTCCTTTTGATTCATGAAAACCGCTGCTTTGCAATTACACTGTCATGTTTTCTTTATCCAAAAGTACCAGGCTGTTAGAAAATAAAAGAAGTTACTTCAATTATCCTGGCATATCCGCTGTCGGAAGTGAAAGAGGCGACAGTTTAATTACATTGATGACATGCGAATATTTGGACAAATATTTTTGTATTCCCCTCTTTGCCTCGGAACCTTTTCAGGGACGGAGGTCAGTCCAGGTGAGGTTATATTGGCGCGAGACAGAACACCTGTGGCAATATTATGTAATCTTGGTACTTGGTTCGCTGATTTATTTGCTGTATAGAAGATATTTTTTTCCGGTTTTATTTATATTTCAGGCATAGTCTATTGCGTGATTGATTCGATGAATTTGCTGTTTTTAACCGACTTCCAAAAGGAGGAGGTTCTCAATTCGACTGTATGTTTTTTTTTTTTTTTCGTATGTTTGTTACGCGATTACTCCGTCAATTATGAATTGATTTTGATGATTCTTTTTTGTTTGGTAGATCATACTTCAGAGGTGGTCCCATATAAATTTTATTAACTTTGCTTGGGTAGTTTTTGAGTTAGCTTCAATAATATGTATTTTTACCTCACTTAGTATGTGGATGATATTATGATAACTTCCTGTCACTGTTATTTACATTGCAGGTAGTGGTATTCGAATTTGTGTGGGGTAGGTATCACAACTAAAAAGTGAAAAATAAAAACTTTTTACAAAAAAAAAACAACCGACTTCAAAAAAAACACTACAAAGTGAAAAATAACTTTAATTTCGGAAGTCGGTGACAAAGAACGAAAATTCAAATCCAAAGACACCGACTTCCGAAATTAAAGTTATTTTTCACTTGGTAGTGTTTTTTTTGAAGTCGGTTGTTTTTTTTTTGTAAAAAGTTTTTTTTATTTGTGGGTTAATTTGATTAACATTGTTCATCTAATATTGTTGTTAAACAGTTCTACAATATTAACTTTCTTGCTGCCATCTTGATGATGTAGGTACGGGCTTTAAAATTATCTAATTTTCTTCTTCGATTTGGCTAAATACTACGTCGTTCTCGATTTTCCAATATAACTTTATATTTCCAACAAAGTTTCCAAAAGCTTAATTTTCTTGACTCCTGTTTACAACAAGATTAAATCTTTTAATTTCCTTATTCAAATAATGTACATTACCATACGCACGTTACCTTGTGTAAAAATAACCGGAGGTATAAAGGCGTACGCTCACCGGCGGTTATCACGCATGAGCGCTGATCAAACGCGATTATCTGCTGGAGCGTGTGCGGGACACCTCACCGAGCATAGACCGTCATCGCTTTTTAATGTGTGCACACGCCTTTAGTTTGTTTTTTTATTATTTGCGAGTGAAGCACAGGTAGTGTTCAAAGACTGCCAAGTTTTTATTTGAGTTATCTAATTAGCTTTGAAAATTGTATGTTCTTCCACTGCTCGGCTCGGAACATTCAATGAATCTTTTTATGAGAGAAATGCTTCTATTTCATGTTAAAGTTGATTACGTCTGAATTACTGAATAAAATTGAAATAGAATAATCCGTATTTAATTTTATTTGCGTTTCTAAGTAAACTTTTAAAATAGAAACAGCATTTTTGTCACGATGTTAACTGTCATTTTCCTTCATTAAATTATTTCGAAGTTATTTTCAAATTGTTTATTTAGTCAACAGGGGATTTAAAACGATTGCTATTCGTACTTATAGGGACACTTGGGAACGCAATTCCGAATCTCATCAAATCGCATTGAATTTTCCACATCCTAACGGCGGCGGTGCTCTCGGCTGGTTTAACGAAAAGGCACACGAGGCAGAATCGCTAAGCTTTATAAAGAAATCTTCACTTTGAGGTATTTTGTACGTCAAAGAAATTTATTATATTTACTTAAAAAATGTAGATTATATACTTCCTTCATGTATATTGCTGGTTAACTACGATAACATTGCGATTATTATGGAATAAAAGAATGGGAAACGTTATATGGCGTGGGTCAGTAATTACCTACAGGAAAGTCGAGAAAAAAATCTTTTTTTTTGTTTTCATGAATAAATTCGATAGGTTTTCCAGCTTTCCGAATAATAAATATCCAATCATCGTATTATACCGATTTATCAAGCCCCGGTTAAACATTGTGGATGTAACATGTGATACCAGGATCGCATAATTGCTAAGATAAGGTGCATTATGTACACATATTTCATATTAACAATATTGATAGTACTATCTTAGACAAAAATCTAAAGTACCTGTCAGTGCGATGTTAATAATTACATTTTTATCAAGACAAGATTAAAACATTTGTACAAAATTAGCATTTCAATAAATGTGCATGTGACAAAAACAACGATACTGGTTTTTAATGAATACTTCACGAGTGGCTTTTGAACAGTTCGGAGTTGTCTTCCGGCTCGAAGATCAACGAAGGTACAGTTTTTTTTTTTTGTATGACCTTACAAATCTTATACACATTATAAACTTTTTTATCTAGTATTATATATAGACTTTATTAAAATATACAAAGTGTTATCGTCCAAGTAAATACAACTAACTATATACAGAGGAAAAAATAAAATAAAATATAGGAACAAATCGTTGGGCGTCAAAAAATTCATTATAAACTTGATTCGTTCTTCAGAAAAAAATCTGTAGATAAAAATATGTAAAATACTAAGAAAGTGTGTTACGTCATAATAATTTGTGCTACTGTGGGTGTGAATGATTTATTCAGTGAAACCAGTTATTTTGTTTGCAAATAAAGTGTTTCGAAATCGAGTCAATCTGTTTTTAAATTAGCTATATTTATATTCACGAGTATTTTTTAATATGATAACGTATAACTGCGTATATCAAGCGGTTGCATACTTATAGTATTTCCATCCCTAATTTATAAGAAAATAATTAAAAACGAGTGGCACTCGGGGACTGCCGCGGTTAAGCTATTGCATAGCATTTGTAACCTCCATACTTCCTATTTGTTAACGCTACACTTGGGATGATGACGTGATGACATAAACCAAAAATTACGTTCCCATAACAACATCACAACATGACATTTAAAGTTCCCACGACAACATCACGTTTCCCATGACAACGTCACGTTGTCATGGGAACCATCATTACATGGTAGGCGGAGTGGGGGGTGTTAGGTTTTATTTTCGTTACGTTACGGAATTTCTTGATTCGGTCGCCGCGCTCAAAGCCCGCGATAAAAGCTATGCAATAGTTTAAAAACTTATCTTTTTAAACAAATCTTTCATATTTTAAGTTCAGAATAATCATCATCTAAAGGTGGCTTTAGAGTTTTAAACCAAACGAATTACAAAATCGAGGTTTCGAGGTGCTAAAGTGTTTGTACAAAAACGCCACTATGTCAGTTCGACTCCAGGACCAGACCTCGAAACCTATCCTTCTGCAGCGAGGTGTGAGACAGGGAGACGTTATCTCTCCGAAACTGTTCACCGCTGCACTGGAGGATGTCTTGAAGGTTCTGGATTGGAAAGGGCTAGGCATCAACATCAATGGCGAGTATATCACTAACCTTCGGTTTGCCGACGACATAGTTATCATGGCTGAGACCATGGAGAAACTCAGTACAATGCTCGACGACCTCAGTAGAGCCTCCGAAAGAGTGGGTCTTAAAATGAACATGGACAAGACAAAAGTCATGTCAAATGCCCATGTGACACCCACTCCCATGAAGATCGGAGACGCTATGCTCGAAGTTGTGGACGAGTATGTTTACCTAGGACAAATTGTCCAGCTAGGTAGGTCCAACTTCGAGAAAGAGGTCAATCGTCGAATCCGACTCGGCTGGGCAGCGTTCGGGAAGCTACGCAATATCTTTTCGTCCCACATACCACAGTGTCTCAAGACGAAAGTCTTTGACCAGTGCGTGTTGCCAGTGATGACCTATGGTACTGAAACGTGGTCGCTCACAATGGGCCTTATCAGAAGGCTAAAAGTCACCCAAAGGGCAATGGAGAGGGCTATGCTTGGAGTTTCCCTACGTGATCGAATCAGAAATGAAGAGATCCGCAGGAGAACCAAGGTAACCGACATAGCCCGAAGAATTGCCAAACTTAAGTGGCAATGGGCAGGGCACATTGCTCGCAGAACGGATGGCCGATGGGGTCGAAAGGTTCTGGAGTGGCGACCACGTACCGGAAGACGTAGCGTTGGAAGGCCTCCCACAAGATGGACCGATGACCTTGTGAAGGCCGCAGGAATCCGCTGGATGCGGAAAGCACAGAATCGGTCGAAGTGGCGGTGCTTGGGGGAGGCCTATGTCCAGCAGTGGACGTCTTTCGGCTGAAATGATGAATTAGAAAAAGAGAAAAAACATTATTTTTCTGAAATTCCACGAAAGAATGCTATATCCTTGTTCTCATAGAATGTGCATTTGTTCGTTTGGATTAAAGGCCCCGCAAACAGGCGCGACACGATTCTAATAAAATAATTTCTAAGAAATTGTTCTACCAGAATCGCGTCGCATCTGTCTGCGGAAGCCTTATAGCGACCTTAACTGAGCGCTCAAAAACAAAAGAAATCTGTATAATTTTACACGAGTACCTTCTTCCTATTGTAGCCGATAACCTTTTCAAATTGCCTAGGCCCAAAAATCTCATTAATTATTCAAAAAGTGAAAACAAATGTTTTATTGTAATGATAATTGGTTCACAGCGTAATAGGAGTTCAACAATGTGAGAGTGTGTCCGACCGTTCATGAAATGCAAATGAATACCAGTCCGTTTTCATGTCACCCTGGTACCTAATTCTACCATTCCGCATTACATGACACACTCTGCTACCTGTATAACAAACACTGAAATTACAGCTATTTGCATAGATAGAGAGGTGTTATTATTGTTTATTTTGTGTTCGTAAATATTAAATTGTTTTATGTAAATTAGGTAACATTACGCCAAATCACGTTCGTTTTATTTTGATTATGCGTTGCGTTATAATCTTTTTTTTTTGTCTAAATCGAACAATTAAGTAAAAAGTGAACAAATAATAGAGCTACTATGTGAAATGGGTATTTCACGTATCCTATTAATAATAAAAATGTATGTGTGGATGTCTGTTACGTACACGCAAAAACTGTAAATGTAAGTTTGTACGAACAATATTGAGAGATTTACCATATTATTTTAAGACCATATACTTCTTATAGGTTTTCCTGTAATCTATGGGTAAAGAACCGTTCTCTGTATTTTTACCCGACTACGGCAAAGCCAAAAGGAAAGGTTATGATTTTAGCAGTCTATGTATGTATGTTTGCTCTTACGTGTGTTCCACCGTAGCGCCTAAACTGCTGAACCGATTTTGATGAATGAGGTATCAATACATTTGTAATAATGGTCCGGGTCACATAGGCTATATAAATTTTCCGTAAATTTAAAATGGTGGACTTTACACGTAGGAGACGATTATGACATGTTTAGTGTCAAAAGAAAGGTCTCGACGAGCACATTACAAA
Source organism: Agrochola lychnidis (assembly GCA_963680765.1). NCBI lineage: Eukaryota > Metazoa > Arthropoda > Insecta > Lepidoptera > Noctuidae > Agrochola > Agrochola lychnidis. Next base: position 4,238,363 of record OY796868.1, on the reverse strand, counting down.
TATGTATATAATACCTATCATATTTCTAAAGTAAATAAATATGTTTAATTGTTAATAAAAAAAATAGTTTAATAAAAAACTGTAACCCGACTACGGGGAAATAAAAAAAAAAATATCTAAAAAGTACGAAACAAGAATATATTTCAGACAGAAATCAAGACAAAGGTACAAAAATGGTCAAGGTAAAGCCGTCGTCGTATGCCTGAATACCATGTGGGTGCTAGGAACACCTTCAAAATTATAATGGCATACGACGACGGCTTTACCTTGACCATTTTTGTACCTTTGTATTGATTTCTGTCTGAAATATATTCTTGTTTTGTACTTTTTAGATAATTTTTGTTTTCCCGTAGTCGGGTTACAGTATTTTTTTTTTTTTTTTTTTTTAATATGTTAGGCTCAGTAGTTTCGGAGATAAGGGTCAATTTTCATCAGTTTTATTAAATATTATAAGAAAATTATTAAAAATATATGTCAGAGACGGGTACGTGACTCTCGTTATTATCAGCGATATTTTAACTACTGTGGGCGTAGTGTGGGTAGTGTTGGTTAATGCGCAATAGAAAAACAGTTTGCAGTTCAGATCACATTATAATTTACATATCGCCGCCCGGCAAAAAAGTGTCATAACATGTAATAACTGTTATTACATGTTATGACACTTTTTTTGCCGGGCGGCGATATATATATTTGAGATTCTCGCAACAAGCCCTTTCATTTGATATGTCACATGGTACAGTTAGCATTTTTTTTTTCCTGTTTTTACCCCAGAAGTGACTTTCAAAATTTGCTTATTTACGTTACACGTCCGTGTTTGGGTCACAGAAATACACATGCGTACCAAATTTCAACGTAATCGGTCCATTAGATTCGGAGCAAATTGGCTGTGACAGACGGACAGACAGACAGACACACGACTGATCCTATAAGGGTTCTCTTTTTTCTTTTTGACATACGGAACCCTAAAAAGCTAGTAATGCAATAAATGTAATGAATATCGCTCGAAAGTTAAGAAATAAAACTGCAGCAAGAAGTTTTCAGTTGCACCTCGTTTTCAGTTAATTTTGCTGACTGTTTCAAAAGTTCACAAAGCGGTAAAATCCATATTTTACGTCTGCGATAAAATTAGTTTTCCCGTAGTTTCTTTTCAACATTAATTTTATAAGACTTTTACTTTGACCCAATTAAAAGAACGTACAGTTTTGAACTTACGTATAAATGTTTTTACGGCCAATACGAATCTTTAACAAATTACTTACTAGGTACCTACACAGTACCTGAAGTTAATCAACATGACACATTGACTCAAAGAAAGTTGTGCTAGTCATGCAGGGCTTGATACTAGTGTTTTTGGGAACCGCTACCTTTGACCTTGGTTGACAGCGCGTTGTGTTCCACGCGCGCCTCAAAGACATATCAGCAGAACTGACGGGGTCCGCTAGGGCCGATGCCTGCCGGGGTTGCGAAGAAGTCTTAAAGGGAATCGTGGCCCCCCACCACATGGCAATTGAAGGAACACGGGTGGGATTTAGTCAGTAAGAGTCTGGCACGCCCTCTCGCTCCACCCAGAGCGGGAGAAGTTATTTGATAATATCCCACCAAAAAAAAAAATGGCCTTGGTGTGACCGTGTGATACTGGTGCCAAAGTACTGTCTATTGTCAAACTTCTACTGCTTGAATACGAGGCTTTTGATTACTTTATATGTGTGTATTTTATGTAGTTTTTTGTAATGTGCGTTTTGTTTGTGCAGAATAAACATTTTTTCTTTCTTTTTTTTATTTATTTTTACTATTGTTACCGGTACCAGACGTAGTACCTGTACTATTGTTACCGGTACCAGTCGTAGTACCTGTACTATTGCTACCGATACCAGATGTCCTGTACTATTGTTACCGGTATCAGACGTAGTACCTGTACTATTGTTACCGGTATCAGACGTAGTACCTGTACTATTGGTATTTCTAATCAGTATCGGTACTGTACCGGTACCAAACAAATATTTCCGTAAGTCCGAGTAAGAAAACATATATAGTAAGTAAAAAGGATAGCTAATAAGCATTAGAAAAATAATCGAACTTATTTTTAACTCAATGTTTTGCTCAGCTTTTGTTTCATATGATCATTTTTCTTGAACATACAAAAGTAAGACTAGATTAATCAATTATTCATGCACGCTACTAGGAAAACATACCTATCCACGAAGTTTCTTAGTACTCGCAGACTGAGACACCTTTATTATGTTAATACTTGCAGATTCTGAAATGCACTCCGTTCTTCCAACGTATCCGAGTGCTTACCTGTATAACATGCAAGTGAATTACACTTTTCTCAATTATTATTTCCTAGTACCTAAAGTTTATTGTGATCTCGGGTTGGATTTAACACTTTCGACTTCACCCACTTTTCATAGAACTCATACGCCATGCTGCCATACATATTGGAAGTGAACCCTCCGGGAGGGTTACCGGCATTACGTTTGCGCTAAAGTTAACCATCGTGGACGGTAAACGGCATTAGGTTTAAAACGTGTTATAAAACACTGTAAAACGAAGTTAAATAGTATTTTCAAAGGGTCTTGTCGCTATAGGTAGTTTCCAACCTTTTAAAATTTTAGTGAATATTTGTAACCGTGAATCCGTACCGTTGATCAATGAACTTATTTGTTTAAATTTTTTTTGCAGGTAAGTTGGAGATTATGGATATTTTATTCGGTAAGAAAAGCTTGGAAGCAGAATAACTGAACAGAAATCTCCAAAACACGAATTTGGAAGAGCACCAACACTCAGTAAAAAAACTATTATGTGAATGTTTATACATATAACACAAGTTTGCGGTCATCTTGATTGTTTTTTCATACAAATTCGTTGTTTAGGTTGTTTTTTTGTACCTACAAAAGTGAGAAACACAATACCAATGCCATTTAACATTTAAAAAAGTAATTTATAAACACCTTTTTTTAAATCCATAAACTCGCTCCGGATAGGTCCCTAGAGACTATTCCAATTTGCGGATACACATCATTGCTATCAACTGAATCGTTTTGGATACACGCACGAACTCGTAAAATGTACCACAGATAAAATAACAATATGGGCAGGGGAGGAGACGTACCGTTTAGATGCATCATGGTAGTATGTACACTTCACATTTTACTGTATTTCTTATCCTAATTAAGTTTACCATCCGTCCGTACTGGATAAGTGATATTTATTTCTGTAAATTGGTTCGAAAAAACACTTTTACACATCAAATATGTGATGTCTGGACGTGTCCGGTTTTTTGGCCATCCGTCTGGACTTTGTTCGGCGATAGACTCTCGGTACGATACTTCACAACTCACGGATCGGACAGGGTTTTTTTTACATGTTGTATATTATATATTCATATGTTTGTCGTTTCGGATTTACCACTGCTTTCCACCGCGGTTACACGCGCTATGTAATATCTAGTCAAATAAAAAAACAAATATTTTGCTTATCATGTGAAAAAAAAAAACAAAAAGTACCTAACCTAAACATAAAAAACCGACCAAATGCGTGTCGGCCCACGCACAATGAAGGGTTCCGTAGTTAGGATGAATTTATCCCAAGAACAAACTTAACTTTGTAGTTGAAAAATATGTTCTCCCATACAGAATATTTGGTTTTGCAACCGTAAATGTAAGTTGGTCGATTATTACTAGTTAACTTGTAAAGCCTACTTAGCTGTGATAATTTTCCTTTTAATTTCGTTATATATGCTACTGCTGTGAATTTTTTCACATACCCAAAACCAACCATTAAACTTGCAGGAGACGGGACACTTTAAGCTTAATATTTCGATAACGGATCCCTAAATTCAAAAATGGTCTTTGCAAACTCACAATATTTTTGAACGGCCTTTCCAACGACACCCGATACTATAGGATTATTGAGAGAAAAAATATTTTTCATTATTGTCCACTACTTTGTCGGCGTGATTAATATGTATACCCATGCCAAATTACAGCTTTCTAGTACCAAGCGTCTCTGAGCTAAGCCGCGGACAGACAGACAGATAGACAGACGGACATGACGAAACTATAAAGGTTCCTTGTTTACTACGGAACCCTAAAAAGTACCTAGCCATTACATATTCGTTACAGGTAGGTAAATGCTAAAACCAGGTTGAAGGCTGAATGCTTAAAAAATATGTTTCATAACGTGGGTACCAGGGTTACATGGCGGCACAGATGCTGAAACCACGTTTTTTATAGGTACAATGCGTGCTAGCTCGTAAATCAAAACGAATTTTATGAACATATTTTTTGGAAGCTTAAGGTTTTATTGTAAAAAAGTATAGTGACAAGTAGGAGAGCAGTGGTGGCCCAGTGGTAACGGCCGCGACTTACGAGTTGTAGGTCGTAGGTTCGAACCCAGACAGGCGCTTTACTTTGTGTAAATTATTTCATCACCACTGCTCTCAAAACGGTGAAGGAAAACATCGTGAGGAAACCGGCATGACATCTATCAACCTGCACTGGGCTCGCGTGGTGGATTACGGCCCACTCCCTTTCACAGAGAGGAGGCCTGCGTCCCAGCAGTGGGAACATTTATAGGCTGATGATGATAGTGACAACGTATTTCTAAATTCCAATAATTCAACAAAAAAATCATTAAATTGTTGTTCTCAACCTCCTACGACTGACAGAAGTAGAATCATGAAATGAAATGAAATTTATTTATTTGTCAGAATATAGTTACATACATAATAACGTGGTAAAATAAATTTTAGTCTCACTATATTCGACTTGTGCAAGTCGTGCAAATATTTTTAGTAGGTACATGCATAGTAATATCATGAAATTACATCAATGTCATTAGTCATACATATCATAATCATGTTTGAATTATTTATTGAAAGAGTATTCCTTCAAACTCTATTTCTTATTTAAACTACAGCACGTATAACAGAAGAATTAACCAACCTCATTGCATTTTACTGATCAAGTTTTTAAGCACCTCACCACTTAAATTAATTTTTTTGTTCGTCAGATATATTATTAAAAAATACTGGACACTTATTTTTTTTTTCTTAATCAAAAGATTACGGCGACACATTGAGTTAAAATGTGCCATGACGTCACGAGTATGTAGATTTTATACTTACTTGTGACGAAGCGACCCCCACTCCCCAACTTTAATGCGTTTTATCTAAATAATTTTTTATTAATATGATAAAGCACAAAATACATGTCTAATATATTTTTTTTAATCTGACTGACGGATTAAATAGAATTTCTTTTTTTGACCCAGGCATCATCTCTATTGCGAACCCCTCACGATTTCCAGTACTTAAATTAATCTTAATAATCAACTTATCAGCTCACTGCTTGGAACTAATATGTGCTCGTACAAGTACGTCCTCATATAAGCACGTACTCGTGTGAGTACAAGCTTGTGGTGCATCTGCACTATTCACATACCATGTGTTGCTAAACTGCAAAACCACTTGCTCAGAACTGTGGCGTTTCAGTTCGAGACTGAGGGAAACTATTAGATGAAAGCTTGTGGTACTTTGGTGAGGTATTTAGCTAGTAAATAGGCTACATAATATTGTTTGTTGTACTTTAAATACTAGGCCACTTTTCCTATAGCGTTTTCACAATGGGTCAGTTCATTTATAATGTAGTGTCCGACCGAAACTGGTTTTTACGACCGAAACCGAAACCGAAACCGAATTTCGGCAACAGTCTCAGTTTCGGCCGTAACCGAAACCGCAACTTCCTTACAAGGATCATGTTTTAAAGGAAAAATAAAGAAAACGTTATTATAATCAGTCAGTCTTTATTTTTTTTAAATAAATCACTAAAATCACACTGAAACTCACAACAAACAAAACAAACTGCAAACAAGCCAGTCACGACATGATTAGGCACGTGGACGCGGTAAAATGTCTTTGTCGCTTATTTACTTGGATGGAATTTAACGCGCCGAATATGACCGATCACAGCGCGAGAACTCTCGAATGCAGTTTCGGTTTCAGTCGTAGTTTCGGCAGGTTTGCCGTCGAAACCGAAACTAAACCGAAACTCGATTTTTTGCCGAAACTCGACCAAAATCGAACTTTCGGTCGGACACTAAATAATGTTTTATACATATATTTCTGAATGCAAAATGTTCATGGATTACTCATTACTCTTAATGTCCTAAACCTTTAGGCAGCTATTTGTCTCAATATAACCTATCCAATCCAATTATCTACAAATGTCTTGTCTGTAATGGCAGAGCTCGATTCCTGGCACACGATACGACTAACGCTGAAGTTATGAAATTAGCAAGTATCTCGTATTTTCCCAGATATGAGACCTAGCTAGATCGATTTTTCACCCCGTAAACCTCTATATTGCAACTTTCATCGAAATCATTAGAGCCGTTTTCGAGATCGTGATTACAAATATATATTTATATACAGGCTGGCTAAAATTTCGTGGATCAAACGAAACGAGAGTTGAGGTTATTTGCAGTAAAAATATGAATAACAAATACAAATATTTTACAAATAATTTTTCGTGACACTTAAAAGATATTTTAAAAAGCGCCAATACTCATAAATCATGGTACCCACTGTCATAATAGTAGTTTATGAAACTGTTGCATAATAAGGGGTATTAAAATATGAGTGTGTGTTTAAAAACCAAGCCGTAGGCGAGGTTTTTAATAGTATCATATGAATGTTTTAATACCTAGGTACGTGCAGTTTCATACACTACTTTATCTACTCTCAAACATTGGAATTGAAACAAATACTAAATAAAAGATCAAAGTTAAAGATCAAGAATAAATTTAAAAATCCCTCGAAATTCAGTAAGTACTACAAAACAAATGAATGTCGCCTGCACCAGCACATCACCGCACATGCGCTACAGTGGGTGCTGCTGTCCCCCGCCAAAAGTTGATGGAAACTCCTTGGTGATATTAACTTCTTGGATTAGCGCTGTATCGTAATAGAAAAAAAATTGTTTTACAGTATTATTTTGTTAGAGAAAATGTGTTATAATATGATTCTATTTATAAATTTCGGTATTCTGTTTATAAAGTATGTATAAACTCGTTTTGAAGTTCATAATTCGAATATTACGCTATGAGAGTAGACAAAAGCACTTTTGTAGGTAGGTGTACAGTTTTACACTGAACATGTTTTGCTGACGCGGTGGTTTGCACCAGACGTGCGTCATTTTATTACTATATATATACATGAATTACAATAAATCAGCGAGTGCAATTACTGCTACGCGGTGACTAACATTAGAGAAAGGAATCGTCAACAGTATAACTTGTAAACTCAATTATACGTAATAAACCTAACGGGAACTAAGTGATATTTTCTCTACGCGCTTCAACCTAAACAACAACAACAACTCTGCAAGTGTACGAACCGTACAGTAGTGATGATACATTTCCTAGAAGCAACTAAACACCATTTATTATTTTAAAATAGGTACTTAATTGCCTATTATTAAATTTTTTGGTATTTTCTTTAAAAAAGCACTCCAATAGTCATAACTTTTAAGGAGATCAAGTTAGGGTTCTGCCACAGGGATATTTTTTGCTGCAAATAACCCCAACTATCGCCCTGTTTCGTTTGATCTACGATTTTTTACCCACCCTGTAAATATCAAATATTGCTAATTTAATAGGATTGGTTTGGATAAGGGCACAAAATGATAATCCTGACCTGAAAAACCTTCACTTATATTCCCTGAAAACCGTATAAAAAATGTCATCAGACATACTTCTGATAACTGATAAGCAAGAGAATTTATCACATTTCGGCACATCGACATCGGTGTGATTTCCGAGCCACTGGCCGTAAAAACGATAACGGTTTTTATTTCCCTCCATTCCTTCGTTTACACATATTTTTTATAGATATTGCTACTTACTGATTTATCGGGTTTTATACCAATGTTGCGTAGCAGTTTGATGTTTATGCCAATCATCACCATTAAGGCGCAACTAGCCGATACTTTTTCCTTACAAATTTCGGGGTCCAAATCCAAAGTAAAACATGAAATCGTTTTGTCTTATTATTAATTTTGTCTGTACAGAAGCAGAATAGTAACAAAAAAAGCAATTCAAAAGTTATGAGCCAACAAAGATTCGTTTTTCCTGCTAATTTTAACACAACTTTGGGAGTAAATAAGTAATAAAAGAAGTATAAAATCTCCAAAACAAAGCTCGTTCCGACAAAGTTCAATTGTTGAAGATTATAATAAACTTTATTCGTAATTGATTTATGCAGTAGTTTTTTCATAAAACTCCACCTTCCAAAGGACTTTTTGTAATTTTTTACGCGCTCGTTTTACTAAAATCGTTCTGAACGGTGTTTTTGTGCGTGCGCACTAGAGTTTGTGCATGTAGACCAGCGTCTAACTGCTCATCACTGATACTATCTCTGTCGGACACGATGCCAGGTGACACAGCGTGCTTTTTGACCAAGCCCACCAATGAGTTCGAGCCCGCGACTAGTTCAAACAAATGGGCGACCTTTAAGTGCTGGAAAATTATTTTGAAAAGTGACTGGATCTGGACCCGCCATAGTAAATTTGCATATAGAGGAGATCATTTGCCAATTATTAGACATTAATTTCTCTAGCTAAAGTTTTATAGTTTAGGTCAATTTTTATATTTTATTGAGTTTTATTCCAAAATTTGACACTAAGTACAAAAAATTATATAAATATATAAACTAACTTGAAAATTCTTTCTCAATTAGAAACTCCTTAATATTGTAATAAGCTTATTCATATTTGTGATTATTTATCAGATTTTTAACCAAGAGTCGTCTATTGGTTGAAATATGATAAATAATCCCAATTAACAAAGAACGTTATTTCGTAGAAAACTTGTTAGGTACCTTCATACAAAAAATTACGAAAAAAAAAGTAGAACGGAAGCTTCGTTAAATACATTTTGAATTAATTTTCTTTTATTTTCCTGGAACCGCCCGTATATGGCGACTCGTAATTAGCAATGTTTAACGAACAAACAACTCACCGTAATTAACGTTTTACAATCAGAGGGCTTTTTGTGTCATTTTTTGTTTTTTCCTGTTCTTTTTTCAGCCCTTATTTATTTTAGCGACAAACGATGGGAACACACCTATTTTTTTTTTTGTGGAAGTCTATTTTTAACCTCCGACGTAAAAAGAGGGGGTGTTTATAAGATTGACCGCTATGTGTATGTCTGTGTCTGTCTGTGGCACCGTAGCTCTTAAACGGGTGAACCGATTTGAATGCGGTTTTTGTTATTTGAAAGCAGGTTTTCTAGCGATGGCTCTTAGACATATTTTTATCAAAATCAGTTCAGCCTTTTGAAGATTATCAGCTCTTTTCTAGTTGATGAATGGATGTGAGTATCTTCCACAGGTCTGATCGATTTCAAATTTGGTATTTTGTTACTTCAATGATATTAGAAGAACATAGTAACCTTGAACTGATCACCTGGAATTTGCACAATACCCAACTCCCTTATCAACTTACAGCACAGGTATCGTGTTTGAGCTCATTGAAATGGTATCAATGAATAGGTTATAGATAGATGGTGAACAGGGTCTGGTGATGGAGTAGGAAAGAGAAATGAGGAAATGGATGTGTATTAAATTTTAACTGTTAAAATTGTACTGGTCACGTAGATAAATATGGAGGTTTTATGTGATAAAATAGAGCAACTATTCAACTTAGAAGTCACACGATTTTCCTCATTACTATTAAACTTTTTAATTCTATTTTAATTTATTTAATTTCTCAGTAATAACCCGGAGTCTGGATTTGTGCCCTGTTGATGGCAACAGGCTTGCCCCCTATTACATGGGATTTAAACATAACTGGTGAAATGTAGGTGTAGTATATGTACACTTCCGCCTAACCTTTCAGGGGAAACTGGCCTGATGATATATTATGTTATTTTATACATATAAATGTGTTTACATCATTTAAAAACTATCAGACTTATATACTTGTACATATTATTATATAAAGTCTGATGGTTTTTAAATGATGTAAATACGTGTGTAAATAAAATTAGAAAATCTTTTATGGTAAAACACTACATAGTATAAAAACAAAGTCGCTTTTTCTGTCCCTATATCCCTATGTATGCTTAAATCTTTAAAACTACGCAACGGATTTTGATGCGGTTTTTTTTAATAGATAGAGTGATTGAAGAGGAAGGTTTATATGTATAATAACCCGGTTTATACCCCTGCAAAGCCGGGGCGGGTCGCTAGTAAATATATATATATATAAATGTGATAGTTGAGAGATACTAAGAAATCATAATACACTTATAGATCACTCATTCAAAAGCTCTTCACGTTTATAGCACAGTATTATACTGTGTTCATAGGATGAATTTACGATTCATATCCCAGCAGACGGCAGCCGACGAAATGATCTCCATAAAACATTATTTCCAGTTTTCCCAGATCTTTCAAGTCTTCGAACATAAGATATAAATAAAGGTCCTAGCTCTTCCATCTGAACTCATTAATCACTCAAAGTGCCTCTCACAGCGGGCTGACTATAAGACAAATGCGTACATTTTTCTCAAGTGGTCATGCTGCCCTAGTACTCCAGCATTGTTTCCTGAACTACCACTATAATTAATTTTCTTCCTGTTTGGTTCAAAGACCGTCTGATTTTTGTTGTTTCGAAGTTTGTTTCTATTGGCGTCGCAAGTTTTTCTTTATTTTTTACCCACGACGGAACGGAGACGGTATATGCGTTTGGGGTGAGAGGATGTTTGTGCAAATCAATGTTGCCATTTTTCTCCAAAACTACTATTCCGATTTTGATGCAGTTTTCAGTTATGGATTTAGGTTAATTGGTGCATGTTCTTAGATAGGTGTTACGGTGACAACTCACCAGGGGGCGCTGCAGCAAACATTGTTTGTGCAAATCCATGTTGCCATTTTTCTCCAAAACTACTAATCCGATTTTGATGCAGTTTTCAGTTATGGGTTCGGGTTTGATTGGTGCACGTTCTTAGATAGGTGTTACGGTGAGAACTCACCAGGGGGCGCTGCAGTAAACATTTGTTTGTGCAAAACCAAAACTACTAGTCCGGTTTTGATGCAGTTTGTGGTTGATTAGTGAGGGTTCTTAAATAGATGTTACGGTAGAAACTCGCTAGAGGGCGCTGCAGTAATATATTTTATATTAGTTACTACATATATTATTAAAGACATTTAAATTTTATCCTTCTTCAATTACTTTTTAACCGTCGTGGGTTTTTTCAAAAAAAATAATTTTGCTTTTATCTTGTTATAGAAAAGATTGTGCGAACTTCTTTACTGTAGTTTTATTAGCCAACACATCACTGAAAGTTTGCTTTAAAAAAATGTGAAAAATCTTGCTAATCTTCCCTTTAATAAAAGCGTAATGAGTGCCTATTTCGTAATAATTACCTGTTATTTCTATATTAGGTACAGACAAAATGAAAAGTATCTTCGTATTCCAATCATCTGGCACCATCGTACATTGCTGTACTACAATAGGTAGGCTAGGGTTAGTTAGACCAGGTTTACATACATTTACAGGCAAACACGAACGCAGGCAGGATTGCCCGTATCGCCTGTTGTTCGGCTTGGACAACAAGCCTTATTTATGGCTCGCATGTGCTATCGTGTACCAAACAATCCAGCCGATTATTGTTTCTGATTGCCTGGTATTTGCTAATCCGTAACCGCTGCAATTAATTAACAAAATGTTACAACGGACGGACAAAAATGGAACCGTTTTTCGGAAACAATGTTTTATTAGGTATTATAATTATTTTCATATAAACCAACAAAAACTCACATAACGACCTAACACATGTTACAAAAAACCGTGAATTCATAATCCTTCCGCCGCGTCCGGATACTCTGAAGGTCAATGTAAAAGCTGAAACATAAAATATTTCAGTGTGTGTATCCCGGTATCCGAATTTTTTCGTCACAAACATAATGAGAGAGTTACCGCCCGCCATGCCGCTATCTCTCGCATTTCCCAACGGAAATGAAATCGGCGGCATTGCGCGGTAACGCACCCTTTCGGCGGTTAGCCAACCCGTTGTGAAAAATACTGAGGTTTGAGAATAAAAAGTTGTTAGCTCACTGTTTAATGTTGGAGTCTGTTTGACGTAAATACATTTTTTTTTTTCATTCAAAAGTGAAAATCTACTTTTTAAGGCGACGATAACAGACTTTTAATGATTTTATTCTGAAGATCACGACTAAACGAGTAGTGTTAATGATTTGGAAAAAATATATAGGTATTAAATTAGAGCATTTTTGAAGTGAAAACTTCTTTAGGCGCGTTTGGTATTTTTGAGATGGGATTAAACCATTGATTTCGCGACACTGTGACGACACCAGCTTTTGACCATTAAAAGACATCAACGCGTTGATTACCGCGGTGCCGATTTTTTTTTTAAGTTTTCACTACTGTCGGCAATCTCGGAGTGCCACTGTTTTTTTATTTTAATAACTTAATATATGAATACATTATTTTAGATTAGGTTTATATTACATTGTGAAATTAATTTGTAAAGTATGTATGTCTAACGCGGATAAAAAACTGAGAACCACGCAAAATCTTTCAAGCGTATTTTTCTAAAACCTTCACCATTTGAAAGATAATTTAATTACTGATCTTTTAGTAAACGTGTTTTGTTATTAAAAAACCTTTTTTTTGTGTATAATAAATTAATAATGCGTCCAATTTAGGACAGAGCTCCTTGATGGGCGAGTCCTATTACTGCCTGGACGTACGACGCGTTGCGTGAGCTCAGTACAGAACACGCAAGTTAGCCACTCAAGGTCACTGGCATATGTCTGCGTCTTAATGCGTTTTGTTGACTTTAATCGTCATGCGGACAGTTAGTAATAGATATGTTTTGTAATTAATTAAAGTCGAAAAACAAAATCACAATCTAGTTATTTTCCCACACAAAGAAAATTAACTAAACATGAACTAAAATGGATGGATGCGGAAAGCACAGAATCGGTCGAAGTGGCGGTGCTTGGGGGAGGCCTATGTTCAGCAGTGGACGTCTTTCGGCTGAAATGATGATGATGAACTAAAATATGACCAAGTCATTATCATCATTTGCTGCCTTGTTCCACACTGCAGTGCTGAGTACCTATAGACCTCCTCCCTTTTATGTCCTGCTTAAATATTACCAAGTATTCTTTACTAAATGCAATAGTTAAACGAACCTTAGTTTATACGTACCCAAATTTTCACCGTTCCACGATGTTGTGATCCTGTGGTTTATAGGTTACTAGCGACCCGCCCCGGCTTCGCACGGGTATAAACCGGGTTATTATACATATAAACCTTCCTCTTCAATCACTCTATCTATTAAAAAAAAACCGCATCAAAATCCGTTGCGTAGTTTTAAAGATTTAAGCAAGACAGAGAAAGAGACTTTGTTTTTAACCGACTTCAAAAAAAAGGAGGATTTTCTCAATTCGTCGGGATATTCTTTTATTTTTTTTATTTATGTTCCCCGATTACTCGAAGACGGCTGGACCGATTTGAAAAATTCTTTTTTTGTTTGAAACTTTCAAGTTGGTCCCATTGTCATTTGGTCACGATCTGATGATGGGATCTCGGAGAAATCGAGGGAACTCTTCAAATATTAAAGGCACATCTATAGCGATTTGGGTATTTTTGATGAGCAGTTGACATAAGGCTATTGTAACTTAGATAAATTACAAACCAACCCACTAAAAAGTGAAAAAAAAAAACTTTTTACAAAAAACACAACCGACTTCCAAACTACAAAGTGAAAAATAACTTTAATTTCGGAAGCGGTGTCTTTGGATCAGATCAGTATTTTAGTTTGAAACTAAAATACTGATCTGAAACCGCTTCCGAAATTATTTTTCACTTTGTAGTTTGGAAGTCGGTCCGAAATTAAAGTTATTTTTCACTTTGTAGTTTGGAAGTCGGTTGTGTTTTTTGTAAAAAAGTTTTTATACTATGTAGTGATATAGCCAACGCCTCGACTACATGTATCCCTGGTAGTTGTGTGCATGTTAGCTACACCACATCACGATACACATTACATGCGACAGTGCCTAACTAGGTAATGGTAGTTTAGCAGACGACCAGTGAGCCATCAAAGTGTATCGTTTAACGTTTACCAGGATATATGGACTGGAAATCTAGGTCACCTATAAAGTGTCTATAAAGCTAGTTTTATGACTAACTAGCTGTTCGTACCCGGCGTCGCCCGGGTGTATTTCCGACTTTCCGGTGGATTTTCCAAAATTGTTTTTCATGCAAACTTTGTCTAGAAAATTACGAATACAACAAAAAAAAAAAAAACAGCCATATCGGTCGAGCCATTCTCTAGTGATGATCTTTCATACTTGCGGCAATAGATTTTAATTTATAGTTCTTTTTTGTGTTCAAAATAAACTAAACGTGAATTCATGCAAGCCTAGTACTTTCTGTTAGTTTTAAACTATTTGTGTGCCAAATCCTATTGCCTGCCTAGCCTTTTCCCAAGTATGTTGGGGTCAGCTTCCAGTCTAACCGGATGCAGCTGAATACCAGTATTTTACATGGAGCGACTGCCTATCTGACCTCCACAACCTTGAGGTTGGTTGTGGTTGTGTGGTCTAGATAATACGATACCCCTTGGTAAGACTGGTTGTTAAACTTTCGGGCTTCTGACGACCCGTAACGACTGTCAAAGATCCACGAATGACAGCCGGGACCAACGGCTTAACGTGCTTTCCGAGGCACGGAGGAGTCTCGGTATGTAAAGATGGTCACCCATCCACTGACCAACCCTGGCAAGCGTAGCTTAACCTGATGGATCGCCCCGTGCGGCTGTATGTACTTAGCCACGAGCTCCTCCACGAGTGCTAAATCCTATTAGTGGAATAATATTAATGATTGCTACTTTGCTCGACGACACCACTTTCCGCCTCGCTGCTTCCCTACGACTAGGAGCTCCATGTTGTTCTCCTCATCGCTGTCACTGTGGCGAAGTTGTCAACAGTCTCGGCCATCACGGCCTGTCTTGCAGCCGAAGTGCGGGCCGCTTAGCGCGGCACGCAAACATCAACGACATCATCCGACGAGCTCTTGTCACCGCCGGCGTTCCAGCTGTATTAGAACCCAATGGCCTGGCACGCGACGATGGCAAGAGACCGGACGGCATGTCCTTATTTCCATGGAAGGTGGGTAGGCCTTTAGTGTGGGACGCAACCTGTGTCGACACTCTTGCGCCATCCCATCTTCCTAGCTCTGCGTGCTGTGCTGGTGCTGCTGCTGCGGCTGCAGAAAACCTCAAGCGGCGTAAGTATAATAACCTCATTGGTAACTATACTTTCGAGCCGTTTGGGGTTGAAACCCTCGGGCTGTGGGGTCCGAGTGCCCATGGCCTGTTCCGTGACATCTCAAAACGGCTATTTGACACTTCCCGTGACCCAAGGGCTGGTTTTTACCTTGGCCAGAGGCTAAGCATTGCCATACAACGTGGCAATGCGGCCAGTCTCTTGGGTACATTACCAGTCGACAGCGATGCGGATGAATTTTTCGACGCTATATTTTAGTTTGTAAATAGTTCTAGTTAAGTTAGTATTTAATATCTATTTTTATTTTGTAAATAATTAATACTTAATTAACTTTAATATTATATTTGAAAAGATTGAAAATAAACTATATATTAATGATTGTAATACTATCTTGAATTCATGCAAGCCTAGTCCTTTTTTAGGTTACTGTCAGAAATTTTGCACAACGTATCGTGAACGTTTTGTATGACGATACGCATTTTTTTGCAACATCCGATTTTCATAAAACAAAGCCCATTCTGCTCCAAATTAATCTCTCTACCTGTGAAAACTAAATGAAAATTCATTCAGTAGTTCTGGAGATGTGCGCGAACAAACAAATAGACACCGGATTCTACTGTTTCATAATATGTTATAGATAAATAGAGATAGAAATATTAAAAGTAAAATCTTATAATGGTAAAATCACAGGTAATCTGTGGTAATGAACATTCAAATTAATAAAAATGGTGTGATTTTATTTTACGCTAGCTTCTGCACGCGATTTCGTTCACGTGGAAGTCGTAAGACACCACAATTTACTAAAATAACAGCAAAATTTTTATAAAAATTCCCCGTACTTATACGTTTGTAGTTTTGGTCTCCGCAGCCAATATATACTGGTGACGCTGACGGACCAAGCGACATGTACAGTGTTCGTGTGAGAAGCAGTTCTGAGGTCGTCACCCTCAGCCTTTTTTTTTGGGTGTGAAATTATCAAGGCAAGGCAGATGATGATGCAAGCGGTTCATAACTGTCGGAGTGCCTTAATTTTTTACTGCAACAAATTTAGACGTAGTGCTCGAAGGCCGCGGCCGCGGCACCGCTCGCTTCGCTCGCTCGGCTCGTGCGTAGTTCGTCACAGTTCTAACCTAACCTATTTGTTCAGTGCACTAATAGTTATATTACTAGATCGTGCTCGTATCTTAGTTATATTCCTAGTAAGACATTTATGAACCGCTTTCATATTAGGTACTATGTTACGGTATATAGCTATATCCCTAAATATCCCTAAGGATAAAACTATCACAACTTCAACCATCTTACTGCGACATGTATACAGATTAACTAACTGTGCGTTCGCACTGGCGAAACATTTATAACGAAACATGTTGGAATCTCTATTTTCTGTCAATTTTTCATACAAAGTTTGACAGGCACTAGAGATTTCAACATGTTTTGTTGTGATGTTTCGCCAGTGCAAACGCATAGTAATACAACTTGTTTTTTACTTTTTAGTTTATTTTTTGGCAGAGCAGTCGTGTAAAAAAAAAGAATTGTTCAATTTAATTCATTTATTCACAAACAATTTACATTGTGTTTGAAATATTCTAAATGACACATAAAAAAATACATTTATAATATAAGTAACACATTTAAAAATTAACATCATGCATGATAAATATAATTTTTTTACCAATACCTACCTACAATAAAAAAATTCAATGAGGAATAGAAAATCATTTTTTAAATTATAATTAAATTAAACAGTTAAATAAATAACAGGAATAATAATAATACTTTTAAATTTGCTGACACTGGAGACAAAGAATTTTTTTGTATAGATATAAGAAAGAAAGAAAGAATAACGTATATTTTTACTTAGTTTGTGAAACACAAAATTATTTACAAATAACAAAATAAAAAGTTAAAGTGAAAGGTAGGTAGGACTCGTTCCCAATTTGTCGAATTCTACGAAAAAGTAAAAGAAGAAAAATCGTGGATAGTAGTTTATCTTAAACAGTCAAATACCTACTCGATTTGCTACAAAAATACTATTTCTTTCTCTAGTTTTCCTATCTCATTTAAAAGTTCTAAGAAAAAGGTTTAAACTAAATAAAATTACCTTCAGATGTCAGAAGCCTTCAGGATTCAAGCTAACGAATAATTTATATAAAAGTTATATTATTTCTCACTATTCCATCTATCATCATGAATTTGTTATAACTCGTAGACTAGTTGAATGACAGTTCATTTCTCCATCTGTTATATAAAATTAATCGGCATTGGAATATTCATAAAATACTTATCTACGTTTCGGAATATTCCACTAGGAATCTAGAGTAATTTTAGACTCTGAACTACTTAAGAGGCCTGCGAACACGGTTCGCAACAACAAATCGAGATGTTTGCAATATTTAATTCCAAGCACGTTGCGCTAGTGTGAGTGCCTGTCGGAGCGATATACACCTACAGTGAGCAATACTACCACGCACACATTGACAATTATTGCTTGACGCGATAACACTACTAGCTTTCGAAAATGTATGATAAATTTGGATGTGTTCCGTAATACCAAAAATGATGAATGAAATCATAATACTTTTCATTTTTTTTTTTCGATAATTTGTAACTTGATTATGTAAGCTATGCTTCTGCAGAAACAATATTATAAATATTGTTGTTTATAATACAGAAAAAACAATATGAACACATGTCATTTACTCTGTAAAAATATGCAAAATTAAATTCGTTTAAACTTCATTTTAGAAAAAAAAAATGAAAAAAAAGAGTAGGAGCCTAGATAAACACTGTCTAAATCCAAATAACAACATAATATGGTGGAAATATGCCCAAATTGTAAATGATTTAGGTATTGCGTTTGTATGGACAATTCATGCGTCGCCGCGTTCTTAACTTGTCAAAGTAATGAATGCATTTTTTTTTTTTCAATTAATTTTATGACTAAAGTTATCATACTGAGAGTCGAGTGACATTTGAACTTTAGGATAATACTCTTTTCTTGAACTTTTGGAGATACAACTTGAGGTACTGTTACAAAAAAGCGGCCAAGTGCGTGTCGGACGCGCACACGAAGGGTTCCGTATCACCGTACAATATTTAGCACTACATATTAAAAAAAACTTTATTAAAAAAACACGTTTCATGTATGGGGAAAATAAAATATTTTACTTTTATAATTTTTTGTTACGGCGGCCATAGTAGTACATACTTTGAAAATTTCAAGTGTCTACCATTACGGTTTAAAAGACCTCCCCTCTGACCAGACGCCTGCTGCCTGTTCCCTGTGATTGTGGTATAGTAATCTAATTCCAGGTGCATCGTTTTCACATATAATTAATGTACACAAAATATTGTAAAACATTTTAAAAGAGTAACGGTGGAGTTTCTTGCCCATTCTTCTCCATACAAAAACTACCCTTTGGAAGGGGCGACTAGAATCAATTCTATTTTTTGTAAA
This sequence comes from Agrochola lychnidis, assembly GCA_963680765.1. NCBI lineage: Eukaryota > Metazoa > Arthropoda > Insecta > Lepidoptera > Noctuidae > Agrochola > Agrochola lychnidis. The sequence goes on along the minus strand of OY796868.1, from coordinate 4,219,584 downwards.
TTTTTACGTTCAAAAGTGCCTTTTATGTACCTAATTGAAATAAATTATTTGACTTTGATAGACGTATGGATGGACGAGCGGAGCCTTAGTAATAGGGCCCCGTGAGTACCCTTTGGGTACGGAACCCTAAAAGTGTTATTTTGTTTTTGTATTTATTTGTAAACCTAGTTAGTTAGTTAGTCATTTAATTTAGTATTAATTAGATTGTATAAAAGATTTGTCATATACCTACAGTTATAAAAAAATCAACAATATTCATCATGGATGTTTACAAATAAACCATTTTTCACTGAATACGCTTTCCACTTTATTTAAAACGCTTTAAATAACACTGAAAACCAATCAAAACCTACCTGAAGTACACTTCAATATATTTCATAGCAAATATCTGGTCGACCGAGCTCTGCTCGGGTGAAAATAGAGAATGCTCATTTAATAGTATAGGAAAGTTCATACTAATTCCATGCTGCCATGTCATTATTCTAAGGTAGCCATCTTGTTCTAAACTTTGAACGACCGAGCTCTGCTCGGGTGAAAATACGGAGAAAACGAACTTGCCCAGATATGAGACTTAGTTAGATCGATTTTTCGCCCTCGTAAACCTATTGCAACTTTCATCGAAATCGTTAGAACCGTTTTCGAGAACGTGATTACAAATATACAAATATTGCTCGTTTAATAAGTATAGGATTTACTATAAACAATTGCCATTAAAATAACAAAACGAGCCTTTAATTACACTTCCTAGTTATTTAAAAACAAAAGTAACAATTGAAAAATAAACTATCTGTGGACGGGCTTGCTGTGCCGCACAATCCTCCATAAATTGTAACCTCGCAGCCACAGTTCTGTGTTGCATCTGTAACATTTTGCCGCCGTAACGAGCTGCGGTACTAGTGGATAACAACTCGATGGATACTCACTTCTAAATGTAATTTTGTCAAGCTTGTTTCTCAGACAGGAATTCTTTATTTAAAACTCATGCAGTGGTGAAAATGACATTTGAAACTTACCCATTAAACGATTTAAAATCTGTATTAAAACCAAACTTTAAAAAAAGCTATGCAATAGCTTAAAACCGGCCAAGTGCGTGTCGGACCACGCACAATGAAGGGTTCCGTAGTTGGGATGAATTTATCCCAAAAACAAACTTAACTTTGTAGTTAAAAATATGTTCTCCCATACGGAATGTATGGGAAAACATGTTTTTGCAACTGCAGTTAAAAAAGTTAAGTTGGTCGATTATTACTCGTTAATCTGGAGAGCCTACTTAGCTGTGATAGTTTTCCTTTTAATTTCGTTATATAAACTACTGTTGTGATTTTTTTCACACACCCAAAACCAACCATTTAGCCGGCAGGGGGGGGGGGACACTTGACTCTAACAAAAATTAGCAATTTAAAGCTTAATATTTCGCAAACGAATCCCTGAATCCAAAAATGGTATTGACAAACTCACAATATTTTTGAAGGACCTTTCCAATGATACCCCTCACTATGGGGTAAAAAAATAAACATTACCACTTTACGTGTATAAGAGGTACCCTAAAAAAAATGCGTTTTTCTTTCTTTCTTGGGATTGAACTGCTCGCTCTGGCCTGACCAAGATTATGTCTGGACTTTAAAAGAGACTGACCTTTGAGTTTGTTTCAGCCTATCTTCTCAGAGTAGTCAGATAGGAAACGCCGAACTCATCTAGCAAATTTTTTATAATTTTTTTATATGATGTGTAAAAGTGATTCGATATCCTATTTACATAATAAACAATTTCATTTCATTTCATTTCAAAAGGTAAACTTAGCACACAGACTTTTAAGAATCGTGACTTCAGAAGGCTTTTTTTAAACCATCCTAACTATGTTACTGTGCAAGAAGCTTAGCCTACTATAAGCTTAATCAGCCAGTAATGTTCCAAAAGCTGGGACACAGGCCTTGTCTCTGTGACAGGGAGTGGGCCATGCTCCACCACACGGGCCCAGTGCGGGTATTTTAGATGTCACACGTCTTCGAATTTTTCTCTTAAATTTCCTACTATCTCACAACGATGGGGGCCGTCACCCCATGGCACAGCTGTTTTCGAGATTGCCCACTTCCTGAGCTTTGATTAGTTGTTTTTAGTTGGTGTAATTTGTATCAAGAATCTACGTTACATAGATACTGATAGATAGATGGAATAATAAAGCTTTATTTTACACCAAAATTAAAGGATTTTGGCGCTGAATGCCCAATTCTCAAAATGGCAACTGAGTCTTTAATGGACAAATTCTCAAAATAGCTCATTTAAAAAATGCCTAATACCTTCTATTAACGACTAATTCGCAAAAAGGCCAATTCACCTAATTGGGAAAAATTATAAAAAGAAAATTGGTCGTTTACGAACGATAATTTTACGTGATAACGTCACAAGCCGAACGCTTAGGCTGATCGTGCCTCTCTATCGCTTGTTCCGCGCTCTCGCTTGCACGCTCGGCTCAGGCGGAACGTGACACTTTTTCGTGCGTGCAGCCGGCGTTCATCGATTTATAAGATGTTATCACGTCAATAATTTCATCATTCATAATATTTATAATAATAGACCACCAGATTAAGCTTCAAATATTATTGCATCACAGATTTACATCTGTAATGCAATAACACTCAAATTAAAAGTGACGACGTGTTACGTGAACTTAAGAATGCGGCGACGCATGAATTGTCCATACAAACGTAGTACACAAATCATTTGCAATTCGAGCACATTTCCACCATATTATGTTGATATTCGGATTGAGACATTATTTATCTAGGCTCCTACGTCTTTTTATTTCCAAAAACTTAACTTTAAATGAAGTGTAAGCGAATTGCATTTCGTACATTTTTACAGCGTAAATGACATGTTTTCATATTATTTTTTCTGTATTATAAACAACAATATTTGTAATATTGTTTCCGCAAAAGCATAATTTATGTTATTAAGTTATAAATTATCGGAAAAAAAATGGAAACACATTAAGTTTTCATTCATAATTTTTTGTATTATGGAACACATCCAAATTTATCACAAATTTTCGAAAGCTAGTAGTACTATCGCGTCAAGCAATAATTGTCGATGTGTGCATGGTAGTATTGCTCACTGTAGGTGTATATCGCTCCGACAGGCATTCACACTAGCGCAACGTGCTTGGAATTGAATTTTGCAAACATCTCGATTTATAGTTGCGAGCCGTGTCGCCGGCCTTTTAACGCTTACACCTTCAAAGCGTGATAATTATAATGTACCTACAATTTTCTGGGTAATCCTACATTCTACAGCGTATTTCCACGTTCAGCTGTCGATATTTAAGACAACAAAAAGCACGTTGAAAACCTTGCCACATGTAAAGCCGTGCCAATTTCGGGATTGTAAGTGAGAATTGCACAAGTGAATAGGAAACCGTGGCAACAGTTACAAGTTCTGCATTATCCAGACATGATATAGAATGATTACGCAATGTTTAACTTTCTTCGCCTCATTGGCAGAATTTTATAACAGTTCCTACGTTTAGAATATTATCGATTTGTGCATGTCACTACAAAGTTCCATTTAAAGCTTGAAGTCAGAGTCAAAACTTTATCTGTAAAACATAGGTGTAAATAAAATACTTTTTAATACTTTTAAGAGAGGCAAATTTCGCGCCCTCACGCCCCTAACCGCGGCAATAGAAGGAGACGCCCGGGGCGGGAATCGCGAACCGATTTCCAGCCACCGTAGGCGCGGGCTTGCGGACGGTGAGCAATGGGTAGCTCGCCGTCCGATAAGGACCAAGCCCGGGTCGACGGCGCGTTGTGTTCCACGCGCGCCTCAAAGAGATGTCAGCAGAATTGACGGGGTCCGCTAGGGCCAATGCCTGCCGGGGGTTCGAAGAAAACCGATAGGGAAATCGTGGCCCCCGGCAACAGGGCAACCGAGCGGAGCGGGAGAAGTTATTTGATAATTTCCCACCCAAAAAAAAAAGACTTCCACTGTCCGTCTGTCTGTCAGCGGGTTGTATCTCATGAACCGTAATAGACAGACAGTTGAAATTTTTACAGATTGTATTGTATTTCTATTGCCGCTATAACAATAAATAAACATAATTCATAATTAATATCCATAATTAATATCTATTTTCATTTTATTTTATTTTTATTTTGTCAATAATTCAACTAACATCAAATAAAACTTCCTGCATTCATTAAATTCTCTGCTAGTGCTGTGCACTTCTGTAAGTGAAGAGTGCACAATACTTATATAACTGTATGTGATTTTTGTATGTGTATGTTTAAGTGAGCAAGTCGTTGAGGTGCCAAATAAATAAATAAATAAAAATATTTGCTACATATTGTACGGAACCCTTCGTGTTCGGTTTTTGACTTCTACTTTGAAATGGAATTGTTAAGAAAGAAGCACACTCATACTCATTTTTTTAAAAGTCACATAGCGACAACCAAGCCCAATTCCCAGCGAGTTATCCCCGAGTTTCCCCAACAATAGTATCCCAACTGAATCTATGTCGAGTGGGCACCACTCCTGCCGTTCCCCCGCTCTCGAGCAGCGATACTATTCGAATGGCCGACCAAAGAGCGCGGAGCTTTGTTCCCGCGTTTTTTGCAACCGTTATATTTTTTGAATTTTAGAACGTAGAACAAGGATGGCTGGTATTTTTTTGTTTTTTTTTTTTCATTTGTATAAGTGACTTTGTCCTAAGGCTCTGCAGCTTGACATTTCGTCCTGGCGAATTTATAATTTTAATGGTGTCTGACTTTTGTTCAAAGAAATTTAATTAAACGGACAGGCAGCGGAAGTATCTTACCCAGAAAACAGTAATGTCAAAGTCAAAGTCAAAGTCAAAAACGTTTATTGCGAACTAAGTGTACAATGTAGGTGTTAATGTATGTTATGTTATGTATAAGATAATAATCTAAAAAGTTTGATTCCGGTAACCCATTACTTATTTTTTCGTGACCTACTACTAAATACATTGATTCAAGAAGTGCCTAAACGTTAAAAAATAAGAAGGTATCAACGAAGTACTTAATAAACTCGTGCCGACAGAAGTACAACCTATTAGTAATTCCATCCTTTTACGTAATAGGTTTTATTTTTGAAGTGAAAACTTCTTTAGGCGCGTTGGGCAATTTTTGAGATGGGATAAAACAATTGAACTCGCGACATCGTTACCGACACCTCATTTTTAGGGTTCCGTAGTAAACAAGGAACCCTTATAGTTTCGTCATGTCCATCTGTCTGTCTGTTCGCGGTCTAGCTAGAAAAGCTGCTAGGAAAGCTGTTCTGGTACTAAAGGTCTCGGAGCTCCGAGACCTTTAGTACCAGAAAGTTGTAATTTGGCATAGGTATACATATTAATTACGCCGACAAAGTGGTAAAACAAAATTATGAAAAACATTTTTTTTAGGGTACCTCTCATACACGTAAAGTGGTAATGTTTATTTTTTATTTTTTTTTACCCCATGGTGAGGGGTATCATTGGAAAGGTCCTTCAAAAATATTGTGAGTTTGTGAGAACCATTTTTGGATTCAGGGATTCGTTTGCGAAATATTAAGCTTTAAAGTGCTAATTTTTGTTAGAGTCAAGTGTCCACCCCCCCTACCAGCTAAATGGTTGGTTTTGGGTGTGTGAAAAAAATCACAACAGTAGCTGATATAACGAAATTAAAAGGAAAACTATCACAGCTAAGTAGGCTCTACAGGTTAACGAGTAATAATCGACCAACTTAACTTTGCAGTTAAAAAAACATGTTTTCCCATACATTCCGTATGGGAGAACATGTTTTTCAACTACAAAGTTAAGTTTGTTTTTGGGATAAATTCATCCCAACTACGGAACCCTTCATTGTGCGTGGTCCGACACGCACTTGGCCGGTTTTGTAAACGTGATTGCGCTATTCATTTATATTACGTTACGGATCAATTATTCTATGCAAGTATTTTTACTTCAAAGGTTTTGGTTTTTAAGCTATTGCATAGCTTTTATCGCGGGCTTTGAGCGCGGCGACCGAATCAAGAAATTCCATAACGTAACGAAAATAAAACCTAACACCCCCCACTCCGCCTATCATGTAATGACGGTTCCCATGACAACGCGATGTTGTCATGGGAACGTTTTTTTTGTTTTATGTCATCACGTCATCATCCCAAGTGTAGCGTTGACAAATAGGAAGTATGGAGGTTATAAATTCTATGCAATAGCTTTACCGCGGCAGTGCCCGAGTGCCACACGTTTTTTTTTTTTTTTCTGTATATGCGATTGTACTCTTTATTTAGATTTCTCTTTATTTACGGACCAATGTTCTATACAAGTATTTTTCTTCCACCAAGGCGATCTTATTCAAGTTTTCACTTCTGTCGGCACTGTTGAAGGGAAAGCTACTGTTTTTATTTTATTTTAAATCAACATTCTTTTCGGGACCTAACAAAAATAAAATTTCAAGTTGCTCCGTACATCCTGCTGAGTAAATGCGGAGGGTAGTTTCGTCCGACCGTCCGGCTGTCCGAGCCGTCCGCCCGTCCGGCCGGCACCGGACATTGCTCCCGGCGGCCTACTACGAGCTAAAATACAGCACTCCTACACTACAACAGGAAATTGCACTTTTGCAATAACTCCACTGTCTATGGGCAGATCTTTAGACGATAAAATTGTGATTTAGGATGTTAGTTGTTGGAAGAAAAGCTGTTATTTGTTAAAAAATATATTTTATCATTCCTCTTGCTCAAAAAGGCCGTCATTGTAGAGTACCAGAGCGGGGAAAAAATTGCATTTCTTGCTCTAGGGGAAAAAGTAATTTCTTTTTAAATTTTGTCTGTTCCAACGAGCCTTGAAAAACGAAAAAGTCTTTATTCTAATGTAGAATAATCATGATTATGGACTCGACTTATTACTGGTTCACAAAAAAAAGAACAGTGAAAATGTCATCATCTAGTGAGAATATCTTCATAGAGGACTGAAATTAAGTTACCGGAAAAAAACATCTCGTTAAATATATCCAGAATTGTACAAATTGTACATTTAAATTAAATAAACTATTTAATATTGGATTGGATTATTTTATTTTCTCGCAATCGTAGTGAAAAGTAGAGTGTAACACACGGCGCTAAAACCGATTATAACTCGGTTTCTATTTACTCTCTCGATAAAGCTCGGGAGTAAAACTACCTCGTTACAATGGGTTATTTTAGCCCCTCGTATAACAATCTACTATTTAACTGTTCATCGAACTTTGGTTTTCCAAAGAGTTAACAAAATAAATTGTACATATAAAGGAGCTTTTATTAATTAAATGTTTGTATGTTTGGCTTTGTTACTCAGTCACGCAAAAACGGCACTATGACCTGCTATCTAATTACGTCACACATTTTCTTAAATGATTAAGACTAATATGTTTCATTTTGACAGTTTAACAACATTCATTGAGTTATTTACGTTGTTGAGCAGATTTTTTCTCGAACTTATGAAGCAATAGATTAGCAATCTGTTTGAAAATGATTGTGATTGATCGTGTACTACGCAAGTAGGGTGCAGGCTTAGGACGTAGGATACTTTATATCCCGGTAGCACGTTCCCGTCGGATATACATTTTTTTGACCTCCATGCCAGCGAAGCCGCGGGCAAAATCTAGTCTAAGAGAGCAAATTTTGTGAGTTTGTAGAGTGGAGGTGGAGGGTACCTCCGGAACCACAGCTTCTATTTTAAAATTCTTTGACCATTTGAAAGCTACGTTGTTCCAGATGGATATATATATATATATATTCATTTATTTATCAGACAACTAGATCCAATTACAAAAACAAAAACATTATATACAATTCTAGATGTTAGTAAACGAAAAGAAGTCAAAAAGAAGTACTTAATATTTACTGTCTTGAATTCATGCAAGCCTAGTACTTTTTGTTAGGTTACTGCTTAGAACTTACGCATAACGTATCGTGAATAGAATACCGTCTTCACATGTAAATTGTACTTAATAAAAGTCTAAAACAAGAACTTTTACTTATTGTTAAATTATATTATTAACACCACAGATTGACAGCGTGATAATAATGAAAAGTATAAATCCTCATCATCTGCCTAGCCTTTTCCCAACTATGTTGGGGTCGGCTTCCAGTCTAACCGGGTGCAGCTGTATACCAGTATTTTACATGGAACGACTGCCTATCTGACCTCCACAATCCAGTAACTGGGTAACACGATACCCCTTGGTAAGACTGGTTGTCAGACTTTCGGGCTTATGACGACCAGTAACAACTGTCAAAGATCTACAAATAACAGCCGGGACCAACGGCTTTACGAGACACGGAGAGGTCTTGGTATTAAAGATGGTCACCCATCCATGGACCAACCGTGGCAAGCGTAGCTTAACCCGATCCCGTGCGGTTGGTAATTTATTATTTGGCCACAAGACACCATCTACCGAAACTAAAATAGTAATATTATTTTTTTTCTATTCTAGCACACGTGTACCAGGATTACATAAGCTTAGCAACACATTACGAAGCCCTAAGCCCTCAGAAATAGAAACAATATTACTGCCTCACTGTTTATTGTTGTTTCCGTGCTGTTTCATAATATTCTCGGAGCACAATTTCATCGTGGAGGTTATTTTTAGTTCAATTGTCTAGGAAAATACAGGGATATCTTTTCTCTTAGAAACTATCTGAGGGAAAAATTCAAAGACTTCCTTTCAGATTTAGTCGTGTCGGTCGATTATGGGGAACTTGTTCAACCTTTTTTCTGGCGTGTATGAAATTCTCATCACGTGTCTTCATGAAGTTTCGCGACGGCTCCAGAGTTCTTCGGGTAAAGTCCACTATAGAGCGTTAATGATGCTGAACTGGTCTTAAAAGTCAATGATCATGGTGCAGGATGTATAAGGATGGTCAATGGAGTGACTAACCCTCAACATATCGTGTGTAAAACGCATTATCTGTTCGTGTTCAAGATGTACAATTAGTTATTTATGCAACTGTTTTAATACCTAATTATAACAGTTGCATACAAGACTTTACCTACACCCATGATATGAATCCTCTATAAAAATTTCTGAAACCACTGGGTGTTTGTAATTCAAGATCAAGAATAAAAAAAATCCCATGGAATACAGTACAAGTCCACGTATGTATATCGCCTGCAGCAGCACATCACACACACATGCGTGCAGCGGGTGCTGCTGTCCCCCGTTTGAACATTGAAACGAGTTGCGTAATGTAATTTAGTACAACATTATAACACTCGTTTGGATGATGTAATGGTTACTATGACACTGGCTGTTATAATGTTACCAATAAGCTAACTGTTTTAGAAACTTTATAGAGGTTTTGTAGATAAAGATTTTTACTAGCGTCTAGTTTCAACTGATTTTGTTATCAAATCTCCCCAAACAGGTTTGCTTTTGATAGAATTGATTTTTAAACCGATGTACAATCTTAGGTGATGACGTAAGTTTGTACCTAAATATGGGTAAAGTTTCAGCACTTATTTTGCTCTTAGGAAACAATAGTTTAAATTCTTCGAAAAGCAGTTTGTGAGGCATGATCAAGCCCCATTTCTGAGTAAACTCTTAACTCACCATGCAAGATAAAGAGCCAATCACATAATACGAGTAGAGTAGTAGAACACGTTCAATAATGTAGATTGTGGAGTATTAACTGTTCGCTCAGCGAGTACTAGGGAAACATAGTTTGACTAGAGCTTCTCCGGTTAGAATGGGAATACTAATGAGGGTTTTCTGGAATGACGTACACTAGGTGGCAGCACTGAGCCGTCAGGTGCGAGCAACTGTCAAAATTGTCAAAGCGCCTACATTTTCTTTAGTCGTGACTGAATGATGAACTAGTGAATGAAACGATTGATGAACGTCATCTTATATTTTATTAAGCTATTACATAGCTTTTATCGCTTTGAGCGCGGCGACATAATCAACAAATTCCGTAACGAAAATAAAACCTAACACCCCCCACTCCGCCTACCATGTAATGACGGTTCCCATGACAACGTGATGTTGTCATGGGAACGTAATTTTTGTTTTATGTCATCACGTCATCATCCCAAGTGTAGCGTTGACAAATAGGAAGTATGGAGGTTACAAATGCTATGCAATAGCTTTTATTTTTTTTATTTACGAAATGGAAGACCTCTTGCTAAAGTGGCTCCAACTGGTAGCGTGAATTTTCTTGAAAACCCTCATTCGGAGAGAAGATTATTGGAGTAGCAACTTAACTTTGGTTTTAGTTTATTTCATCATCATTGTCAGTTTTTCCTGTTTTATTTAAGCTTCAGGACTTGAAGATTGTCAAGCTTTAAATGTAACCATCGCAAAAGCGCTTTAAGAAAAAAAAAAAAAATTGAAATAATAAAAAAAAATCTTTTGTTAGTTCATTTAGTATAAGAAGTTTATCCAGTGTATATATTTTTATCGTATTAATAAATTCACTGTGGAGCCCAGAATAATAAAGAATACTTAAATCAAACTGGTTCACGGAGATCAAATGGCCGTCGCTACTGATAAAATATTGATATTCAGTCGTGTCTAGCAGCTAGCCTAGAACCAATTCCACCGTAAATTGGAAAAAGCCAAAAGGATATTTAACTCTCTAAAGGCATAAATATTAAATACCGTATCGCCGTGGTCGTGTTCGAAATACGCTGACTCGATTTATAATGGAATATTGATTTCGTGGCAGCCATGTTTTATTAGAGACGCGATTACTGTCGTTTCTTTTTGCTATAATTAATATTCAAATTATACAGAAATGTTTGTAATTTTGCCATAACTTCTGAAGTACATACTCGCTTACTTACTACTTGTTACTTAATCTTTTTATTTTTTCTTTTCCTGTTGGATGTCTCTTTTCCTATACTTCTATTTTTAACCGACTTTAAAAAAAAGGAGGAGGTTCTCAATTCGTCGTGATATTTTTTTTTTTATGTATGTTTCCCGATTACTCGAAGATGGCTGGACCGATTTGAAAAATTCTTTTTTTTTTCGAAAGGGTATACTTTCAAGTTGGTCCCATTGTCATTTGGTTACGATCTGATGATGGGATCTTGGAGAAATTGAGGGAACTCTTCAAATATTAAAGGCACATCCATAGCGATTTGGGTATTTTTGATGAGCAGTTGACATAAGGATTTTGTAACTTAGATAAATTACAAACAACCCACTAAAAAGTGAAAAAAAAAACATTTTTACAAAAAACACAACCGCCTTCCAAACTACAAAGTGAAAAATAACTTTAATTTCGGAAGTCGGTGTCAAAAAACTAAAATACTGATCTGATCCAAAGACACCGACTTCCAAAATAAAAGTTATTTTTCACTTTGTAGTTTGGAAGTCGGTTGTGTTTTTTGTAAAAAAAGTTTTTTTTCTTTGAACCCTTCAGTATTTTATAGATACTCTTTGCATTTCTCCCCTCCTGGTACTGAGAAAAGAAAAACTATTTTACAACTCATGAAGATTTTATTTTTAACCCTCGCATTGCCTTGACCCAATAAAGTTCGATATGAATAAATAACCGGTCATCGATTTTCATTCGTTCACTTTAGTTCGGTCCATAACATGTGCCTCTCGAGAGATTGATTCTACGGAACACTGGCTGGATATAACGTTCAATAGTTTTACCTGTATGCAGGGCACGGCAGGGTATGGTAGAATCTGATTGCGACTTTGGGGCTTACATTAAGTACTGTTTACCATCTTTGAATTTTGATGCTTGTCTTATCTAATAAATTATTCCTTTTTCTTTAGTCCTCAACCTTAAACTGACCTTTGCAGGTTCTTAACATGCTCTATTCTGTTTCTCTCTGCCTCAATACTTCGCTGTGTGTTTAAGATTTTCTGCACCAAAGATAGCAATAAAAACTTTTTACAAAACAATTCAACCGACTTCCAAAAAAAAAAACACTACAAAGTGAAAAGATTTTTCACTTTGTAGTATTTTTTTGGAAGTCGATTGTACTTTTTACTATTTAAATTTTTCACTTTTTAGTTGTGATACCTTCCCCACACAAATTCGAATACCACTACCTGCTATGTAAATAACAGTGACAGGAACTTATCATATCATCCACATACTAATTGGGAAAAAATACGTATTATTGAAGCTAACTCAAAAACTACCCAAGCAAACTCAATAAAATTTATATGGGACCACCTCTGAAGTACCAAACAAAAGAGAATCATCAAAATCAATTCATAATTGGCGAAGTAATCGCGTAACAAACATACTTACAAAAAAAAACAAAAAAAACTAACAGTCGAATTGGTCTCCTCCCTTTGGAAGTCAATTAAAAATGATCACAGACATCATACCAATGCTAATAAAAAATTTGGAGGCTTCATTTAAATACAGCTTTCTCAGTTAGAATTCACTTTGACAGCAAAATTCAAGTAGAAAATATTTTTAAACCATCGCCAATTGCATGCATGACGGCTCAAACGCGACCATCGAATACTTTATTCAAGAAATATTGCTGAAGATCACACAGTCACAATATTGGTACTAGGAAAGCATATTTAAAAGCCAACTGTTTTGTATTATATATATATACAATATGTTTTGTACGTGCAATCCAAACTTCGCGATAGTTCTTAGACAAGGCTGACTTGCAATGTGGTTGATACCGATATCTGTTAAGAGGTATTTTAGTATCAATACGTGTTATGGAGTCGTCCATGTTTGTTCAAAATGGAATCAAAATGATGAACTTCCATAGAATATTTAAGTTTCGAATTCAAGGCAGGTTTAATTTGACATCTAACTGAAGCTGGCTGGCTGGCTGGCTTTTTTATTATTATTTCTTTTAAAACAAACTGCTGTCATCTTAGACAGTGTCTTCATTTGTTTCCTTACGCATAGATTGCCTGTATATGCACAGATGTAGGTAGATCATAGAGGAAAGTAATATAGTACGGGTATAGAGAGCCTCCTCGCAGAATTTTTTAAAAACGCTAATGTCGATTGATCGATTGATTGAACATCTATTGCCATCTATCCGCTTTGGATGGGGATAACAGATGGCGCATTTTAAAAAAATTACCCCAAATCTGTCAATGTATGGAATTGTCCTACCCCTGAGGTAGATTAAAAACGACAACTGCTTGAGTAAGCCAACTATTTTCCTCTCAGACAAACTAGGTACCTTTCCTTACTCAAAATCAAATTAGAAAAATAATTACCTCCAAAGAAATAAATACAAACCTAGTTACCATTTTTCCTCCGTATTCAATACGTGTTTAGAATTCCCAATTCCGAGGGCGCCAAATTATTTCTTTACATGTCAAACTTCGAAAATTAAATGCGATATATAAAAAGCTTTTTTTTTAATAACATCCTGTTTGCCGAAGGACATTGATTGATCGGCGCGCGAATGGATTCTTTATAATCGGTCATGGTGAAACGATTCCTTTTTTGAATTGTCGTCGTAAAGAATCTTTTGAACGGATTTTTTTTTTTTTCATTTATTTCCACAGAGTAAATATTTACAGAGCGTGTTTTGGTATTTAATGTTTGCCTGTGATCTTTTTCTGTTCTGTGCCAGTGAGAATATAGAATAAGAATAGCACTTTATACTTATTAATAAGAATTTACTTATTCTTCTCTTACTATTCGCTGAGCTTTTGTATTCACAGAGCTTAGTCTTTCCTTTCGCACATTCGTCAATTTCATCTCTGGTAAACCGCCTACGCCTGGATCAACGCTAGTGCGATATCATCGTAAAGGAAAACAAACGTACTAATAGGATGGCGCAGGGATCCATCACGATTGGACAGATTGTATCCCGACAGCACATACGGACAATGATCCCATTCCAATTTTAAGCTTGTAACGTTATTGTACCGCACGCTATTTTATTTGCACATGTGGTTAATTCTGACAATTTTTATTTTCTTTAGGCGCGTTGGGCATTTTTGAGATGGGACTAAACCATTGATTTCGCGACACCATGACGACAACTCATTTTTGTAAACGTGATTGTGCTCTTTATTTATATTACGTTACGGATCAATGTTCTATGCAAGTATATTTATTTTAAAGGTTTTGTAAACGCGATTATGCTCTCTATTTATATTACGTTACGGATCAATGTTTCATGCAAGTATTTTTACTTTCAAGGTTTCCAAAGTATTTTTTTTTTTTTTGTAAACGCGATTGTGCTCTTTATTTAGATAAGGTTACAGACCAATGTTCCATCAAGGCGATCTTGTTCAAGTTTTCACTTCTGTCGGCACTCCCGGAGTGCCACCACTTTTTTTTTATGAAGGTTGACGAACTCTCGACAGAACCGTAAGAGACACTGGACTTAAAGAAACCAAAAATATTTCTATGTGGAAATATGTGGGTACACCACCTTTAGTTACGCCAGAATCCTCAATCAAGCAATCTGCTTGGTGGCAAGAATATCTAATATTGGTAGAGTATGCTTCCCGGATAAACAGTTTCAAACAAAGCTCATATTTGAATAACCCATAACCAAGTTAGCTAGATAACACAGCCGAATGAATAACTCAATATTTCAGCGAATACACGTTAGAAAATCAACTTACACAGGACCTTTTCAAACAAAATACTTTGTTCTGGAGTTCGTTACAATTGTTTGACGTCACTGTGCCGTATAAACCGGGCGTCATCAGAACTTCGCGTAGGAAACTCCATTAAAAGTTGACTCGCTCACACGTAGTCTTTGGCGTTCTTTGTACAGAGTTGGGCCGCTAGTGTTCATACATACATAAACTCACGCCTTCTTCCCACGGGGGTCAGGCAGAAATTATAGAACGCCACCTGCTACGATCCTTATGATGGCTCCACATGTTTGCCACTTGCCACAAACTATAAACCTATACAAACGCTTGCGAGTATGCTAGTGTACTGGAAGGAAGCAAGCATGACGGACGTCGAGCTTTTTTCGGCTACATCAAAATGTTTACGGAGTGTGATCATAACTTGGCTTACTGTCAATCATTGTACACGTGCACTCTGTGGGTTCGATATACGCAGAGGGCATACAACGCCCTCAGAGTTCAGTATAATAATACTTTCAGGATGTTGTTGGGGCTCCCACGTTACTGTAGCGCGTCAGGAATGTTCGCGGAAGCACGTACTGACTTTTTCAGTACCATTTTACGTAAGAAGACTGCTTCTATGATGCGCAGAGTGCGTGGGAGCGGCAATGACATTCTGAAGGTCATTAGCCGTGCTGCACCATTATGGCGCACTGGGTACGTGTACATGTACATATACCCGGTGCGTCTGGTGAGTGCAGCAGATATATGAATTAAATGTTGTTTTTCGTTTGTTACTAACATAGCTTATAAGTAGTGTGTATTACTAACATCATATGGATCAAAGTCTGAATTAAAGTTTTTTTTTTTTATAACTATTTCTTTCTTGTTTTTGATATCCGCAACTGGCTTTTTTAAATTTCACATAACCAATGCCATGCATCGGCTACTTTTTTATCTTCGTGGTCTTTATGTTTCGGATTTCAGATACATGGTTAGTAAGTAACATTCCAGGAAGTGTAAAATATGGCTAAAGACCAGTTACTCATTTTGTTTCGATAGGCTAGCACTAAAGGACGGTATGCGCGCACGTCTACTCGTAACCAGTGCGCAAGCGATACTAATAACGCGCAAACGTGTAGATGGATCTCAAGCGCTTGCCACAAAATTCTTTGATTTGGGTATCAAAAACCGACACTCGATCGGATCGGTCGCAAGCGCTTGCAAGCCAAGGCAAACGTTCTATCCACACGTTTGAATTTGTGATGACTTGGCGAAGTTTGCCAAATGTGTGGAGCCATCATTACATACTGCTTTAGCTTCATTTACGTTCATACATCCGGTCATATACGCACGCCGGTTGCGAGTACTACGCACCTGACCTTTCTGAAGAACATCACTAATAAGGTATCTATGTTCTTCTAGGGACTCCGGCGTTTCGACTCCCATCTGCCTTTTAAATAAATATCTTTTGTTAGTCTCCTTTCACTTATTGTATTGTTCACTTTACCTATTACAAATAGGCACTTTATCCACCGCCTTTTCCATAGCTACTAAAGTGTTTGTATTGCAGAGCTAATGAGAAAAAAGTTGCCACTATTCGTTTGACCTAGCCCACATTCGCACGGACGTATAAATATCGCGGCGGGATTTTATCGCGCACTGGATTTTCAACTCTCGTTGCTGAGCAGAGCGTTGAAAATCCAGCGTGCGATAAAATCCCGCCACGATATTTTTACGTCCGTACGTGGGTTTATAGGATGTTATAAAAACCTCACAGGCGTTTCTGTGACAGCAACATTTAAGTTATGAATTCTGTAAAGAAAAAAGAGTTCAAACTAAGTAGTTATTGTTATTTAAGCAACGAAAAACGGTGAAGGAAGACATCGTGAGGAAACTGGCATGTCCTAGAAACAGAAATTCGAAGACATGTGACTTCTATCAACCCGAACTGAGCCCGCATCAGCCCAGTCCCTCTCACAGAGAGGCCTGTGTCCCAGCAGTGGGAACATTATAGGCTGATTATGCTATTTGACGAAATTGGCATATAGCTCAGAAATGATCTGTAAAGCGTTCTTCTTCTATTCGTGTGGTTAGTGACTAACCTGGTGTCAGAGCTTTAAAGCCGCCCATGGGCCTCTGACTTGCTTCACATGCCGTCGAGAAATTTCTCTTCTGCTTGGCTGGTTTCCTCACGATATTTTCCTTCACCGTTTGTGAAGCAAGTGATAATTATACAATACGCACATGAATCCGAAAAGTCAGAGGTGCGTGCTTTGGTTTCGAACTCGAGACCTATGACTTGGCAGACTGACAGTAACACCACTACTAGCATTGAGAAGTGTTTAACACTCTGCAAATACCAACCACAATTCCTCTTGGTTAAGCCCAGTATTTTATATTGCATGTTGCACCTCGTCATCGCCCTTTTTTGGGTGGAAAATTATCAAATAACTTCTCCCGCTCTGGGCGGAGCGGAAGGGCGTGTCAGACTCTTACTGACTAAAACCCACTCGTGTTCCTTCAGTTGCCTGTATGTTGCCAGGGGCCACGGTATCCCTTTCGGAGTTTCCCGCAACCCCGGCAGGCATCGGCCCTAGTGGACCCCGTCACTCGTTATCTTCCTGTCATCCCAATTTATTTGTGTCAGCGCAGCGTCTTCTACTTCCATACATCTCTATCCACCGTCATCTCAAAGTTCTCTTTCTTCCTAGCCAGGTCATCTTCTTCCCTCAAATATGGCTGATCTTTGCGTTATGCTCGTGAACGGGTGCTGCTTGTGGTGACTGGTCGTCTTGCTGATCATGGTTTTGTTATTGTTACTAGTAATTAACTGTTCATTTATTTTACCTCGGTGGTCCTAGTTTATCATTTATAACTTCCAATTACAGCTTTATACAAGTGGGCACGCCCTTTATGCCTGGAGGCTTTTATTTAGATATTTAGTTCTGTTTAGTTTTAATTTTTTTGTTTCTGCTTGAGTATAGTTCTCGATGTTTTTGGTTGGTATATTGGCGTGTGCTAGCTGACATATGGCCAATAATTTATCATTTAAATTACGTTTTGTGTTGCATAATGTAAATTATTTTGCATACTATTGTATGGAATATTTTTTTTCTAACTTGAACAGACAGCTGTGCTGCTGGGGAGTTTGTTGCGCCACTTCTTCTTCCCAGCTAAAGGCACTAGGAAGTGGTGAAGGGTGGGCGTTTTTGAGGGACTGTCTTATGTAATTTTGACGTTCGAAAAGTGCTGATTCTCAGCCTAGTTTGAATAAATTACTTCTGAATTTTGTATTTCTCAACTCATGTATATTTTCATTGGTCTGTCTCTCCTTACTAAATAAATCCAAGTATTATTTTATGTCAAAATCTAAACATGAAGGAGTAAGTTACCCTATTAATGTGTTCCAACTTTTTGCGTAGCTCACAACTTTGTATTCGTTCGAGAAGGAACGATTTGTTTATTCACAATATTGAAGTTTGTTATTCACCTTGTTTGTTACCATCAAACTTGGTTTTACTTTTATTATGTTAGCTTTCATTTTTAACCGACTTCAAAAAAACGAGGAGGTTCTCAGTTCATCGGAATATTTTTTTTTTATGTACCTATGTTCCCCGATTACTCGAAGATGGCTGGACCGATTTGAAAAAAATTGAAAGGGCATACTTTCATGTTGGTCCCAATGTCATCTGGTCACGATCTGATGATGGGATCTTGGAGAAATCGAGGGAACTCTTCAAATATTATAGGCATATCTATAGCGATTTGGGTTTTTTTGATGAGCAGTTGACATTAGGCTGTAACTTAGATAAATTACAAACTAAAATACTGATCCAAAGACATCGACTTCCGAAATTAAAGTTATTTTTCACTTTGTAGTTTGGAAGTCGGTTGTATTTTTTGTAAAAAAAAAAAATTGAATACCTAGATAGATGTTTAGTATCCTCATAATATCAGGCTGTAATTTACTGTCCCCAGTCCCATTTCAGGACAAAGGCAATTTCATAGGAATTATCGAACGAGCATTGACCCTGAACATTTGCTCTACACGGGTTTGCGATTTTCAAACTTTTAATTAAAGATGTTCTAGTGATGTCTTCATCACTTTACGTAACTCAGTGTTTTGAATTAATTTGGAAAGCATATATGGCATTAATATACACATACATACATAAAGCCTTGTGCAGACTAGCGCGACGCGCCGTTGTTCTATTGTTTTACCGTGAAGTTTTCTTAGAAATTTGTTTGTGTATGTGGTTTGTGGAATTTGTTGCTGCACGAGGTTAAGCACCGCGACTGTAACCTCCGAAGGATTAGGCAGAGGTGTACAGTACGACACAACTTAGAAATACCTTAAATCCCATCACAATTCGTACTGAGTGCGCCTACAAAATTACCAATATTTATTACTGCTTTAGGTGAAAATGATCTTTACGCAATCGCAATAACTTGTAAAGAATATAACCAATTACATTCGTAAAATTTAAATGAATGACTGCAAATTTTCAAATCCATGCTACATATAAAAAAAAAAAAAATATGGAATGGATACAAAAGCTTACCTACAATGATACCGAAACACTTCTGAAACCTTGACACATACACATCTTCACACTCATGTACTCTCAGTCATACCTACAGGCTACACTCTTACTCACAATACTCACACACATACTTACACCCCACATGCACACACATACACACATTTGATTTAAATTAATATTAATTTATGTAGTTTTAGCAAAAACATTATACGATTTGCTATTTATATAATACGTCTTGCTATGGAAGAGCGGATTCTCCTAATACAGGCACTATCTGCCTAAAAGGAGGATCCAATCAAAAAAATTGTTTATACCTCTACTTGTTTTACCAATTAATAATTTTATTTATTTTTTTATTTTTATTTTATAAGTTGCCTCGTACTGTACCTATACATGTCCACCCACATTTCGCCAGTTATGTTTAAGTCCCATGTAATAGGAGGCGAGCCTATTGCCATCAACCGGGTACAAATCCAGACTCTGGGCTGGTACTGAGAAATTCCTGAGGGAAAAACCCAATAAAATTTTGCCCGAATTTTGCTCAGCGGTAGCACTTGCCACCAGTAGACGACCTACGAAGCAGTTCATTATACGTTTTGACGATACAAATATGCCAGCTAGAAACTTTATTACGTAATACCTACACGATCAATCACAACCAGTTTCGATTTGAAACAAATTGCTAATCCATTACTTCAAAAGTTGGAAAAAAAATCTGCTCAACAACGTAAATAACGCAATGAATGTTGTTGAACTGTCAAAATGAAACAAATTAGTCATAATCGTTTACGAAAACTTTTTACAAAAAAAAAAACAACCGACTTCCTAAAAAACACTACAAAGTGAAAAATAACTTTAATTTCGGAAGTCGGTGTCTTTGGTTTTGTATTTTAGTTTTTTGCCACATTTTTCACTTTTTAGTTATGGTACCTACCCCACACACATTCGAATGACAGGAACTTATCATCTACATTCTAAGTGAGAAAAAAAATACAGATTATTGTAGCTACCTCAAAACCCACCCAAGTACAATTTATATGGGACCAACCAAGCATATCCTTTCAAACAAAAAAATAGTTTTCAAAATCGGTCCACAAATGACGGAGAAATCGGTGGACATGCATAAAAAAAAAAAAACAAACATACGCTACGAACATTTTGTTACGAGCATTTTGTTCTAATTTTACCTTGTTTTTATTATTTTATTTTTAAGCTATTGCATAGCTTTTATCGCGGGCTTTGAGCGCGGCGACTGAATCAAGAAATTCCGTAACGTAACGAAAATAAAACCTAACACCCCCCACTCCGCCTACCATGTAATGACGGTTCCGGTGACGTAATTTTTGTTTTATGTCATCACGTCATCATCCCAAGTGTAGCGTTGACAAATAGGAAGTATGGAGGTTACAAATGCTATGCAATAGCTTTACCGCGGCAGTCCCCGAGTGCCACACGTTTTTATTTATTAATGTTTTAAGGTGAAGGTGTTTAGTTTAATTTGTGTTTTCCTGTGCGAGTCTCAATAAATACTTTTTCTTTCTTTCTTTCTTTAACATATAACCTCATCCTTTTTGGAAGTCGGTTAAAAATAAGTTACGTAATTAGGGTAGGTACTGGTATTGAAACCACAACAAAGCGCTCAGGTAGTATTTTATGGTTATATTATATACTTGTGTCTTAGAGTAAATATTAATAGGTATGTACATAGGTAAGTTTTGTATGTAGAGTACTTAAGTAAGCTATTTAAGATAAGGTAACTAAGTGGTACGTGAGAACACATTTACGTGACGTATATGTTAATGTATTTATGAAGTTTCTAGGTAAAGGAGACCGTACTTCTAGAGCGAACTATAGACCGAAAGTTTCAGGTCTATTTTACCTACCCAGTTTGAAAAGGTCAAGATCTTAAATAGTTATCAAAGCACTGTGAATACGAGGTTGAAGTTTGTGTTTTTGTTTTTTAGAATTTAATTGGTTGTTTTATTTTGGTTGTCTAGGCTATTATAACCGACTACAATGGAAGGTTAACAAAAAAACTAAGAATGAAAGGTCTAATTTTCTCGCAAAAGGTTTTGGATACTTTTATTTACTCACCCAAAACCATATTGTAGGTATTATTAGGTATATTTGAGGGTCTTTTTTGTAACCTAAATTATATTTTTGTGCTTTAGATACTGTATCTAAAATTAATTATATCCCAGAGACTAATTTGACATTTCAAGTGATTGTTGTTTGTTTTTTTTTTCAATTTGGAGTTTGACATTTGCACCTGTCAAATTAGTCTCTGGGATTAAAAAACGAACTTTAGTAGTTTATTACTTACCATACATGGCATGATGGGACTTGATACATAATTAACAAAAATAACGTATACAAACCTTACATAAAAACATTAATTTAGTCATATTTCTTGTGTATTCCTCAACAACACACCACTACAGAAAAAACAGCGAACTAGCAAAAAAAAGAAAAGAAAAACCATAAACAACGGACAATAGTGTAGTCCATTCTCAGTTGATGACGTTTCATTTCGTTTCCCGCCACAATCCATAGATTTGTTGAAGTCTCCACACACTGCAATAACATAATAAAAAATAAACAAGGTTTTTTTTTCACAAAATGAAGCCGGAAGGCCGCAGGCTTATCTCGATTTACTTTTCCTTTTCCGAGATAGACGCTGTAAATAGCGTCCTTGTTTGCTTATCAAAATTGGAAGACATGAACACTATGAATATGAGAATATACTTACATGTTTAAAGTAGGTACCTACTTCTTGTTGTTCTTAACAAAAATGCTTTGTTATGGAAGTGTACACAATGGCACAATTAATAGGTTATAATTTGCTATATCAAAAATGCAATTTTGGAAATGGGTAAGATCCACTACACAGCTTTGCGCTCGAAATAACAAAATAGGTATATGACTTCCTAATGAAGCAAACAGTAATAACAAAAAATACTGAAAAGCGAAAACCATGACGGACAACATCAAACGAAGCTAACATCCCAGACAGATTTAAAAAATAAACAAAAATTCCTTAGCACAGACTTTGAGATTCGGTACTTTTTCCGATTTTTTCCGTCCAAGCTTTCAGTTCAATGGACTGCCGCCTTAACAACCCTTTTTGCGCAGACAATTTTACGACGCGAGCAGATAAGCCGGGACATCACTATCCCGCCATATTTGGAATTCGGAACGTAAACTTGTGCTACACGACTGTTTGTATGTTTTAATTCTTTGTCGGCGTTTTTATGAGACTGATAGTTTTTATATCGATATATGGGTAGATGTTAGGGCTGCCAACCCTACTATATAATATAGTATCCTACTATTTGAGGCCTAAATACTATATTTCAAAAAAATATAGTAGGCGCAACACATAATTATTATTTTTTTCGTTATAAAATGGCGAGATGATTGCAATAGGGCCAGTATTAATCTCATAAAAGCTGAATTAATGGTATTTTGTAACCTTAATTTAGACTCCAAATTTTAGAGAGTAAAAATGTGAAAATAAAATAATAATAACCTGTTGGTATATGTTCATAGTACCAAAAAATATGCATTTAAAGAATTAAAATGTTTGTGGAACATACCTACTATATTTTTTCGCCATCTACTATATTTTTACTGGCGATGGCTTGTCGGAAGTCAGTAAAAAAATTGAAAATGGTTAATTACGCTGTTATAAATTGTAAAAACTGTGCAAATGCGAGGCGAAAAAATAAAAGAAACGTTTCCTAGTGCTTGTGACTATGTCTAGGTCTATCTATATCTGTGGTTGGCCCAGTGCGGGTTGGTAGATGTCACATGTCTTCGAATTTTTGGTTCTAGGACATGCCGGTTTCCTCACGATGTTTTCCTTCACCGTCTTGAGAGCAGTAGTGATGAAATAATTTACACAAAGTATAGCGCCTGTCTGTGTTCGAACCTACGACCTACAACTCGTAAGTCGGGGCTGTTACCACTGGGCCAGCACCGCTCACTATACCTCAACACTATTAAAAATATCCAGGGGGCCAGGGCCAAATAAATTAGGGCTGAGTAAGTAGCAGATGACCCCACCTATCCACCATTTTCGTATGTTCAACGTTCTGTATATATAATAAACACCCTGTATATATAATGTCACCATTTTTCCAAAAGTTCATGAAAAATTAGGTCTAGATTTTTTAAAATAACCGACGAAAAATTTCAACAGGGTGTTCAGAATCATGTACTGAATCCATGGTAACAGTTTTAGCGTCGATGTCCCTGTCACCCTGTATGTATTTGTAACCACTCAAATTCTGCTTATGATACAGTGAAAACCTGGTGTAGTCTATGGTGTACCTTGTACCTGCCAACTAATTTTGTATGGTGTGTGTGATGTTGTATGGTGTCTAGTCCATTTATCTATAAAAAATACTCAATACATTTTCGCCACATGTACCAAGTTATCCTGGACGGTCTGTATGTAATTTAGTGGAGTACAGACAACACACGATTTATAGGGTATTAGTTTAATCTGATGTTCAAGCCGAGTGAGCGTTGGAGTACCTACTAAATTCGAAACAGATTTTTTTTTCTTTTTATAAGCGTGTGGGTTAAATTCTTCATCTAGATTTGTGGAAAATCGAATTTGGATTGCTAAATCCTTTGAAATACTGGTTCTAAGTTATTTGTTGAAATCGATTTAGTGATAAATAAAAGTTTACCATCTACTAATCTATCTAACGTAATGGAAAACAATTACCTACAACCCGCAATCATCTTCTCTGGTTTGTTTTTTTATCATTTAGGTTTTTCTTACCGATTTCAAAAACGGAGGAGGTTTTATAATGTTAGTCTGTTACATGTATTTTTTCCCAGATATGAGACCTAGCTAAATCGATTTTAAGCCCCCGTAAACCACTATACTGCAACTTTCACCGAAATCGTTAGAGCTGTTTTCGAGAACGTGATTACAAATATATACATTTATTTACAATATGTTAAAAAAACCATGTCCGGTCCGTAGGTATTGCAATAACTTTACATAAAAGTAATAAAAAATCTAATCGTTATTGAACATAAAAAGTTATTTCTTTTTAAAAATCACATTTTTAATACCCAAAATTAATTTTTTTTTTTTTAATGAATTTTGGGTAATTTCAAAATGCAAATTTTCAACAGGGGTCATAAGTTATGACTTGTAGACACCCGCTAAACGACGGCCGCCCGCGCCCCATGTAATAACCCGGTAAAATTCCCCATTGAAAAAAAAATTAAACGATTTTTTTTTTCAATATTCCTAGAAATTACTACATAAATAAACTCTCAGTACGATACCTAACAACAGCCTCACGGATCGGATAGGGTTTTATTTACATGTTGTATATACAAAAATTGCTCATTTAATAGTATAGGATATAACAAGTAAATTCTGCTCCCCACATCACAGAAAGCAGCCAGAAAGGATCAAACTCTTGATATTTTACAACCACTCAATGTTAATAACTACGGCCGAGATTGCGAACGAGAACAAGAAATAAAACGGACATTAAAACGACAGAAGTTCCATCAAGAAAATGCACATCTTTCAGGAATTGTTAAAATAATCGCTGTCCCCGGCGAATAAAATGGTATTCGTAAAAAACCAAATTTTACAGGAAAAGTAAAAAACAGTTTTTTGTGAAAATCTTTTTAACTAATATACATAGCGGAATAAAATTGTTCAAATATCAAAAGAAAAGTGATTTTTTTACATTCATTACAATACACTTTAAAATCTTGTAACCTCTGAAATAACCGTAGGAAATGAATGAAAAAAATTGACAGAGTGTAATCGGTACCCTAATTGCGTAATGCAACACAATCACAATTTGTTTCGATTTGAAACAGATTGCATCATAAGTTGGAAAAAAAATCTGCTCAACAACGTAAATAACGCAGTGAATTTTGTTGAACTGTCAAAATGAAACAAATTAGGCAAAATTGTTTACGAAAATAAGTTACGCAATTAGGGTACTGACCTCTAAATATCGAATATACAGTAACCTTAAAACTATCGTAGTAGCACATTACCATTTTATTCGCCGGGGACAGCGAAATAATGATGTTGGGGCAATCTAGAAAAAACATTTTCAGTGACCTTCCGAAATGTAGGTGTACCTTATCAAAGTGTTAAATCAGTTGACTCGTATACACAGCATTTTTATGAAATAACATAGATAGATAGAATATTCTTTCTTCACTAGGGGTCGCGACCCTTGATGTTCCGTGACAGCGGAGGGGTTATGTACCTACACCATAAAAATTACAGACATAAATTTAGAAATTTTACATTGGGTGACACAATGGGCGGTCTTATCGCTAAAAGCGATATTTTACAGACAACCTTTGGATGGATTTAAATGGAAAAGGAGAGACAATAATAAAAAAACATGTTATTTTAGAAAATGGAAGTTTAAAGGGTGATAAAATTTAAAAATATGGGAAGTTCAGTTACTTTGTGGATCGGTCCATAGAGTAAATTTCAAATTTTTCGGATTTTTCATACTGACCCATATCAATGGATTGCCCTGTAGGTATTTGTTGATGCATGCCAACATTGTCAACATTCCGTAAATACATGTACAGATTGACATAAAAGAGTCTGACGTGGTAACATTTGGAATGAAATAGGTATTTTACTTAATGCAGACTGCAGACCTGTGATATTTTATTTATTTATTTATAAAATTCAACGAGAAATATTTGTATATATATTTGTACTCACGTTCTCGAAATCGGCGCCAACGATTTCGATGAAATTTGCAATATAAAGGGGTTAATGCGGGAGAAAAATCGATCTAGCTAGGTCTCATATTTGGGAAAATTCGTTTTCTCCGTATTTTCACCCGAGCAGAGCTCGGTCGCCCAAAGTTTAGAACAAGTTAATGAATAATGATATGGCTGCGGAATAAGTAAGTAGGTACTATTCATGGATTAGTATGAACTTTCCTATACTATTAAATGAGCATTCCCTATTTTCTACAGAGCAGAGCTCGGTCGACCAGGTACTTTTACTTATTTATTTATTTTATTTATTCAACAGTTTATGTACACACATATAAACAGATAAGAAGAAAGGAACAGAAAAATACGTACAAAGGTGATGCTTATTTCTATAGAACTCTCTTCCAGCATACCTGCGATAGGAAAGTAGTTAAAGAGATGTAGACAACGTGTGTAAGAATAGAAGAGAAAACAGAATACATAAAATAAAACTTAATTATTACTAAAACTTAACTATACACTAATTAAAATATAAACATACAACATAAGAATATACTTAAATATATACTTCTAAAATACATATCACTAAAATACTTAGATGAAATTACTTTATACAATAATAAATACATATTATGCAACTATGACGAAGTGGAAAGATAGTGTTTTTTCACTCTTATTTTAATAACCGCAACAGTTTGGCAGTCCCTAATGTCAGGCGGAAGTGAATTCCAAAACCGAACCGCATGCACACTGAAGGAGTAGGAGTAGAAGTCGGTTGAGTGGGGAGGGGATTTAAGGAGATTTCTAAGATGCGACCTGCAAGGTGCATCAGAGGGACGGGCGTAGGAAAAGCGTTCCCGCAGATAGGATGGCGTTTTAGGGTTGTGAAGGATGTTAAATAACAGACACAATATCCGAGAGTTCCTGCGAAGACGAATAGGGAGCCACTTGAGTATCTTGCGAAAGTTGGAAACGTGATCATACTTTTTGAGGTTAAAAACAAAACGAATACAGATGTTTTGCAAACGTTCAAGTTTATTTATAAGCTCTTCGGTGGCATCCAAATAACTTAACGCAGATTGCAGACCTGTGATGATGGCACTACTTTGCCAACAAGTACTAGTAGGTTTTAATTTAAGTCACCCACGAGCAGCGTTTGTTGCACATTTGTTTTAACAATTTATTTCCCATTCGAAGTGATCTAATATAATTTATTTATTTTTAAAACACTTAACCTATTACATTTTGGTCTTAGCCTCACATCAAAAACCTCTCAGGGTTTATCAGTGGGCGGTGAGCCGTTCAAATAAATTTTCCAAAAAATCTTTTTACAAAAAAAAACAACCGACCTCCAAAAAAACACTACAAAGTGAAAAATAACTTTAATTTCGGAAGTCGGTGTCTTGGGTTTTGTATTTTCGTTTTTTGCCACCAACTTCCGAAATTAAAGTTATTTTTCACTTTGTAGTGTTTTTTTGGAGGTCGGTTATTTTTTTTTTGTAAAAAGTTTTTATTTTTCACTTTTTAGTTGTGGTACCTACCTCACACACATTCGAATACCACTACCTGCTACCAGTGACAGAAACTTATCATATCATCTACATACTAAGTGGGAGAAAAATACGTATTTTGTAGCTAACTCAAAAACTATCCAAGCAAAGTTAATAAAATTTATATGGGACCAATTCGAGAGCACACCCTTTCAAACAAAAAAAGAATTTTCAAAATCGGTCCACAATTGACGGAGAAATCGGTGAACATACATAAAAAAAAAAAAAACGCGACGAACATATAACCTCCTCCTTTTTGGAAGTCGGTTAAAAATGTTACTTAGTAGGACATACCACATGATACAATAATTTTTTAAATGATGATATTAATTTGTGGGTACATTAATACATACATGCATTAGGAAAAATTTTGTGTAAGGAAACGTTTTGATTTGTACTTATAACTTTTCGAATTCGCTTTGTATAACGTTTGTATCTAAGTGCGATAGTGGCGCCCTCATTTTTCCAAACTCTTTTATCATCATCTGCCTAGCCTTTTCCCAACTATGTTGGAGTCGGCTTCCAGTCTAACCGGATGCAGCTGAATACCAGTATTTTACATGGAGCGACTGCCTATCTGACCTCCACAACCCAGTAACTGGGTAATACGATACCCCTTGATAAGACTGGTTGTCAGACTTTCGGGCTTCTGACGACCCGTAACGACTGTCCACGAATGACAGCCGGGACCAACGGCTTAAAATGCTTTCCGAGGCACGGAGGAGTCTCGGTATGTAAAGATGGTCACCCATCCATAGACCAACTCCGGCAAGCGTAGCTTAACCTGATGGATCGGCCAGTGCGGCTGTTATTACTTAGCCACGAGCTCCTCCAAACTCTTTTATAATAATAATAATAATCATTTTATTATCAGGCAACTTAGGCCCATAAATAGAATACACAAAATAATCTTATACAATAATAAACTAATACATATTAAAAACCTTATACAACTATGACTATACACGTAATGTTGACGGCGTCGTGTATCGCTGCGTGGTGTCGCGTAACCATCCTCGGAAACGTCGATATACGACACCTTTCGGCCAAAAGTCCTCTTTCAGGCAAATCTGTAGATGGTGGGTTGGAACTCGTACCACGAATGACTTAAAGTTGATGTTGTGGCGCGATTCCAACCTTTCAACCCTCAGAATCCAGTTGGTCTTCACTTTTAAATACTGCACGACTTCCTCAGTTGTAGTGGAGTGATGCAGATGCGAAAGGTACAGGCTGCCAAGTTGTAACTTTATTCCAACAGGACGTTAACCTTCGCGTTATGAGTCACTCGAATTCCCCACACGAGGTAAAAATATGACACACGCGTGTTTTTATGGACCGCCTAACACCTTTCTTTGAATAAAACATAATGTTATGGGAAACAACTAGAGAGTCGCTTTGGCAGGTGATATCTCTTTTATTAGGAAACTTTTGGGAGTGTGAGATATTGGCTGGTAAACCAGCTTAGGTAAGAAGTTATATAACGTTATTGAGGAGATAAAAGGCATTCGAACGGGGAAATTAAATATGACTTTATTTCAGACTTAATTCTATAATTTTGTTAAGAGCGTTTATTCTGAAAGTGGGCAATATCGCAAATAGATGTCAAGTATTTCACTGTTTTGATTAATTTGGCAATATTACTGTATGGAAATAAGAAATGTGGCTAACTAGTTCCCTAGAATATTAATAATGAATTGCAATTATTATAACACTGAATTTGATGTTGTAACAATTTTAGATGTAAAAAAGGCATTTGGAAAGTTTCCAAATACTTTTTTACATCTAAAACTAAATATTCGGTATTACGATATTAATTATTGCATTTCATAATCAATATTTTAGTTCCCTAGTTAGCCACATTTCTTAATTCCACACAGTAATATTGCTAAATTAATCAAAACAGGTAAATATTTGACAGCTATTTACGACGATGCCGACTTTTAAGATAAATCCTCTTAATATTTTGGTGTTAGTAACATTGGTGCTTAGGTTAGCATTGTTAGTTTTGACAAATTAATGATTTATTTAGACCAATGACTGTCCCCACCCAGTGTTCCTGAAAAGGACAAACTACTCTGGCTGCGATCATTTTCAGAATGCCATTGTCACTACCATGCATCATTACGATATGTGCACATTATGAAGAATCACACTGTATACTACCACAGGGCACTCATGTAAAACGATTGACAAAACGCCTAAACTTTGAAATGTAAGAGAATTCGTTTAACAGCGGTTTTTTTGCCATTGATATAAAAACTATACGTAAGCTACATTGCATTTTCCTAAAGCTTTGATTTTCTAGGAAAGTGGTTCCATCATAATAAAACGGCCATCTTGAAAATCTGTCATTTTCACCAGTAGGTATTTGATATTAAGGTGTCAAAAACAGCCGATTGTGTGACCATTCACCTCTTTCTTAGAAAACCAAAGCTGAAGCAGTAAAAAATGGGGGATTGCAGTGCGTCATTAGAACGTTGTAAAAAGATTACTAGCAAAATTTTAAAAAAAAGTCATTTTAAAATAAATTATTTACACTAGCAACATTTTCCTAAGTGACAGTCGGTACATAAAGCTATGTTCACATGGGAGTAAAAAGCGTAGGCGATAGCCAATTTTCATTAGAGGTGTCATCCTCGTTGAAAGTCATAGTCGCCGTACGAGCTAGGCATTTCCCCCGGGCGCTACCTGCGACGTATTTCCGCAGTAATATCAACAGTAATACCGCAAAAATGATACTATGTAAATTCGTATACTTCTCACTTTTAAATCGTTGAGCGTGTTTTAAAAGGTGAATTACTTACCGATACATTTTTCTTTGCTGTGTCGAACTATGGTTGTTTGTAACATTTATCATTTAAATACGATTTTGCTTGAAAAAGTGGGTAGGTACACACGGCTATACATCAAGCTTTACTCAAACTCAAACTCAAATCATTTATTTCAATTAAACCATTTACAGGCACTTTTGAATTGTCAAGGAATCGGTCAGTCAGAAATAGGTATGAAGCTAGTTGCCCATTCCAAAGCGTAGTAGGTACCTATGGAGAAGAACGGGCAAGAAACTCCACGGACACTCTTTTAAATAAAAAATTGTTACAAAATATTGGTTACATCATTCATGTTGAAATTATACATGTGAGAACAATGTAGAAAGACGTGCACATGAGAAGCGTCCGTAATAAAAAGATAAAAAAGAACAATTCAAAAAAATTAAAAATAAGCCCTGGCAGCTAAGAGATAACCAGTCCCAACTGACGGCGCCCGTTCACGAACATGACGCATGGATTAGCACCATTCAGCTCAACCATTTTGAAGGGAGCTAAATGATCCAACACACGCGCCACCATCAGCGAAACATTTGAGTGAGCATGACATACTCACAGCCGCCAGGGCACATTCAAGTCAATGCAAGACATATTACCCGGTAAATAGTAACTCTTTAGTACATAGTGCTCACATAGTGTGCTATGCAATTATATAATACAAAAGAGATTGAGTATATACAATGCAAAGATGGTCTTACAATCTTCAGCAGCTCCAACAGTATTTGCAAATGTTAATCAATTAGTTGTGGTTGTGGAGCAGGACCAGCATTGAGCCAAGCATTTTTATTTACTTGGTAAGATAAAAAAAATAAACATTTAAGTTCGTAATGTCAAAAACAAAATTAAAAAAAGAAAAGGGAAAGCAACTCTTCCAAATATTAAAATTTTAACTAGTGAGCCCAAGTGGCTGTGGAGCAGGACCAGCATTAAGCCAAGCATTTTTATCTACGATATAATCATCCAACTTATAATATGCTTGTCTACATAGTGTGCGTTTAATGCATGTTTTAAATTTCTTCTCATTTAGTTGAAGAATAACACATTACAGTTCCAATATAAGCTGACCTCGCATTTTACGGAAATCCTATACAATGCGAGATCAGCATAAACTAGAAATATATAGCTTGATGTGTAGCCGTGTGTACCTCTGTGTTCTATGTTATGGGGTTTGGTTACCGCACTTAGTCCGTCAGGTGGACCATTGTGCGTTTGGTCGTTATTCCAACCAGCCCACTTCCCTCCAGAAGTTAATTAAAACTTCTGGTCTGTTCAGAACATCTGTGAAAGATCTGAGTGACCCGAGGATTTCTGTTCTAGGGTAGGTACCTCTGATAGTGATTCAATCTACGATTTTTTTGTTACGAACAAAAGTAGATTACCTACTACTAAGTATTCTGTGGTAGTAATTACATTTAACACTTTTAATGGCTGCTTTTTTATCAGGTGTCGTACCTACTAAGCAGGGTCAGTACGTCCTCAGATAAAAAAGCCTCTCACAGTTACGGCCCGATTAGAGGTAGATAGTATCAGAACGATGGTAACAGCATCCACTTTGTATTCTAATGACAAGCTCACTAACCTGCGCGATAACAGTGGCCATAATTGCTGTAGTTTGCACGAAAACTGTCTGATTCAACCATTTAAAAAAAAAGAAAAGAAGAAGAAAAGAAAAGTAGGTTTATTTGTCACAGAAATACGTGCATACATAAAAGACAAGAGTAATCAGAGAACAACACAAAGTACATAACAAATCACGAGCATAGAACAGAAATTACTTAGGCGGCAGCTGCACGACATGACTGTGACAAGAAGGCTTCCACTCAGCATGATGCAGTGCTATGGAGGACCCACAGCACAGCGCTGATTTTCAGTGGTCACACGAAAAAAGATGTACGGAAATCAAGTCAGGTTCAGTGATTTTTCTATTAAACACGTAACAAAATAAAATAAGCAGTGCTAGAATATAAGACAACTATACAATAAATTATAAGAAACAACAATTAACAACAACATCAATTAACAATTATAATTATTTTAGGGAGTAGACTTAGCTTAGGCAATGGACCATCGGCTATAACCGGTAGTTCTAGCTTGTACTTAAATTAAAATAACTGAATAAGCAGAAATCATCGCTTAACACTTTTGACTCCACCCACTTTTCATAGAACTCATACGCCATGCCGTTATATTGGAAGTGAACCCTCCGGGAGGGTTACCGGCATTACGTTTGCGCTAAAGTTAACCATCGCAGACGGTCAACGGCATTAGGTTTAAAACCGTGTTATAAAACACTGTAAAACGAAGTAAAATAGTGTTTTCAGGTTATCTTTTTGCTATACGTAGTTTCCAACCTTTTAAATTTTTAGTGAATAAGTATTTGTAAACGTGAACAAAAAAAAATATATATGCTTGCACGTTAAGACCAACACATGTACTAATTTTAAATCTTCTTAAAATATACATCAGATTTTATTTTCACGGTTTATAATGTTTTAAATTCACTAAGACAAACCTACATTTAAAATGAGCCCTCCGCGAGGGCTCCCGGCGTCCCATATGCGACAAGGTGAACCTTCCAAGGGGGCTCCCGGCACCAAACAAGTTAAAAGAAGAAACACAAGATCTAGCCAATTGTACTATTCATCATTTCAGCCGAAAGACGTGCACTGCTGGATATAGGCCTCACCCAAGTACCTCCACTTCGACCGATTTTGTGCTCTCCGCATCCAGCGGATTCCTGCGGCCTTCACAAGGTCATCGGTCCATCTTGTGGGAGGCCTTCCAACGCTACGTATTGTACTGTTACCGTGACTTAATTATAGCAAAAAAAGATATATTTCTGTTTTTTTGGTGGGATTTAGAAGCAGGAATACTTTAATAAGTAATGTGGTACTCATCGTTGGATATTTTAAGTAAAGGTTCGAAAGATTACTCACTAATCAATGCAGCTATAGCAGCAATCCCTTCATGAATCCGTCAAGCAGTGTACCCCAGTCTTAAGATTAATCGCCGAATTGAAACTGTATCCACTTCATAAATTCTACATAGATACTAGATAGTAATTTGTAATAAATCACACAACTGACAAATTGTTTTAGTTTGGTATGTACTTAGTTCAGCAGTGTCAGTTAGAGGGAGGCCCGTTATTAGTTATGATTTTGTCTGTCTAGGCGGAAAGTTAGTCTCAATTATTCATATACTGATTACTGAGAACTTGTGACCTATTTTTGTCGATATTTTATTGCGTTGTAAAATAATAATTATTTACGTAACTTACAAGATTTTATCTACACCCATGATATGAATCCTCTATAAAAGGTTCTGAAATCATACTTAGGGTGTTGTACAATGTTGTTTTCTCGACTTTTCTGTTAATAACACATAACATAACATCACGCCTTGTTTCCCAGAAGGGTTGGGCAGAGGTGTCCCTGTAACATGTACACCCACATTTCGCCAGTTATGTTTAAGTCCCATGTAATGGGGGCGAGCTTATTGCCATCAACCGGGCACAAATCCAGACTCCGAGCTGCTACCGAGAAATTTCAGATAGAAAAACCCAATAACACTTTGCCCGACCCGGGAATCGAACCCAGGACCTCATGCTCAGCAGTAGCGCTTGCGACCACTAGACCAACGAGTCTGTTAATAATTGGTTAGAAATGTCCTTTGCTGCATTAGAAATATCTGGTGGTGTGTTATCAAAGCTTTTTGTGCATTTATGTAAACAACAAAGTAGAAAATTTTACAATATTAAGTATTATCGAACAAAAATGGCAGGATACGACGTGAAATCGAATAACCTATAAGTTTTTTTTTTTAATTACGGCACTGTGTGTGTAAAATGCGCGTGCACGACAATGTTCTTTTTCTAATTCGAGTTGCATAATGAAATTTTGTACAACATTATAACACTTATTTGGATGATATTATGGTTACTGGCT
Organism: Agrochola lychnidis; assembly: GCA_963680765.1. NCBI lineage: Eukaryota > Metazoa > Arthropoda > Insecta > Lepidoptera > Noctuidae > Agrochola > Agrochola lychnidis. The sequence continues at coordinate 4,185,464 of OY796868.1, read as the reverse complement.
GTTTTAATGTTGGCAATAAGCTAACTGTTTCAGAAACTTTTATAGAAGTTTTATAGCATGGGTGTAGATAAAGACCTTTATAAACGCTTTATTTTTGTCTTGTGTCAAGTTTTTGTCCACTGGCTATATATAAAGTAGGTGCATTATAACCAGAGGTCGGAATTAGGTAGAGTTATTTATGTACTTACACTGATTTCATACAACGAAAGAATAAAGTGAATATGCCCAAAATCCCGTGACTAATTTTGAAGAACAGAAAAATTCCGTGATCTATTAAATAAAAAGTTATTTACTTTTACACAATTTGAAGCAAAACTTCACGAGTCTAGGCTAGAAGCAAAAGTATTTTCGTATTTATAAAAAAGGGCGAAGTATAAGTATGAGAATTTGCTTAAGACTATTTATAATTTGTATTGTGAATTTAACACTAATAAATTTTTATGTTAATTATCTTTGTTTTATTTGTCTTATCTATCTCCGAGGTTTTTATTATTATTTATTTGTAATATTGTTGGTCACACGGGATTGTCTATTAGAAATCCCGGGAAGATCCATATTAATATCAACATTTCGATGCAAGTACATAAATAACTCTACCTAATTCCGACCTCTGATTATAACTCAATGCCTTTCCTTGACATTATCGTACCACCATAATAACACCGTTTTAGCTGTCAAATGTTTATAAATAATACATCTTCTTCATTTTCTTCTTCGTATCGCTCTTGACAGAGCGGTCGTGGTCACAATGAACTGTGTCCAATCGCAGGTGTAGTCGTTGCCCGCCTCACGATCTGCCTCCATCTGGTTCTGTTACATGACAGTCTGGCGCATTCATTAACAAGGCCTCCAACCGCGGATTTTATTTGATCGCTCCACCTCATTGGTGACCTCCCGCGTGGCCTATTACCTACCACTCTGCCCTGCACCACTAGACGCTCTATGGAGTCATTATTCCGCCTGGAGACATGACCAAAAAACTTTAGTATTCGAGACTTCGAGAGAGAACTAATACATATCTACTTATTTATTATTTAACGAGAATTTCGATCAACTATAACAATGGCCAGAATAGGATTATGATTACGCATAAAAGAACAAACACATCACTAAATTTAAACTCGCACATATCTTTATACATATTTTCTTTGTATGATTTCCTTAGTACTTAGTAATGCAGGATAACCAGCTTCCTTTCACTTTAAAGGAAATATGGAAGACAAGTTTTATAAATTTCCTTTCATATTCAGGATTAGAGCCTCGGCAAACTCCCTATGTTGATAACAATGGTACGCAGCGAGGTAAAAATGTAAATTGTTCCTCGCATTTGAAAGCTCGGGACGGCGTTGCTCTTATGCATATTTTACATATCATATCATGTGTCGATAAGCAAATTTGCATGTGTTAACGTTGAGGGAGAGATCTTTATCTTTATGGAAGCCTGGTAGAAATTTTAACGTACGTTAAAATAACAAAAGTTCTCTCGATGAACGGTTTGAGATTGTTTGAACTCCTTAAAGGTGGTGGGGGGGGTATAAATTATAATGGATATTACCAGCTTTAAGGAATCGTTCTCGTTTATGTTGATGGTGCTCCTGAATTGATAGGTGTTGAATAATGTTTCTAACCGAAAATAAGCGAAGCTGTTTAGAAGCGTTTTGCATTAAGTAATGGTAACAATATTAAACCGTTCGTAAACAGGAATCTCTGGTTCGATATTTATTTATTGGAAAAATGTTTTGAGTAGTTTGATCATGTCACAAACATAGGTATACGACATTTATTTATGACATAATAACGTAATCATAATGTAAGTCCTGTTCATTTCGTCTGAACACGGCCTTATAAAACATTATTTCAAAAATGTTTTCTCATTTTATGTCGTCATGCCGCTTACAATATTGTTTTTAAAGTGAAACTTTTATTACATCGTCTCAAACTTTTTCGTCTGTGTGTTGCATGTCGCGTGACGGTTGGCCGCGGAGTAGGGATAAAGTGAAAGGCGCTCGTCAGAGCAGCCAAGGCCAATATGGCGGCGCCTACAGAAGTTTCACTTTTACCGTGGTTTCATAAAATTACACAATCCTTTTTTTTTAAGCTATTGCATAGCTTATATCGCGGGCTTTGAGCGCGGCGACCGAATCAAGAAATTCCGTAACGTAACGAAAATAAAACCTAACACCCCACTCCGCCTATCATGTAATGACGGTTCCCATGACAACGTGATGTTGTCATGGGAACGTAATTTTTGTTTTATGTCATCACATCATCATCCCAAGTGTAGCGTTGACAAATAGGAAGTATGAAGGTTACAAATGCTATGCAATAGCTTTACCGCGGCAGTCCCCGAGTGCCACACGTTTTTTTTAATAATAGAATTATGGTACTTATCTCTCCCAAAATTCTGATCTCCTGTTAGGCCATAATCTAGATAAGTTTAAATATTTTAGCAAAACTGTCCATTTCAGTATATATATATATGCTTTAATAAAAGTTATAAATGGTACACATTTCTCATTTTAATTGCCACTTTTGAGTGCTATTAGTTTTGATGAAAGTGTTCCCTTAAAATCACGTAAATTAAGGTTGAAGGTTTAATGGCTAGGCTGCTACTTTTGAGTGTCTGAAACAAAATTCTGGTGACGTAGTTTCTAGTGAGCAAAGTTTTAATGTTATCACTACCATCAGACACTGCTGGTTGCGACATTAAATTCTCTGAGGATACACTTAATAAACATGACATAGACGTGTTCTCGATGAATGAATGAAAATATTAATATAATATGTGTCGGATCCGGTCATTAGTATGGACACGACACGAATCGCAAGCGCGCCACTGGCGATATCAAGTGGACTACCCACACCAAAAAGCGCGCTTTCACAGAGTCGTGATGTTTTAAGGCCACGGCGAGGAGGGATTCAGCCTCGGATTGCATCGGAGTTAAGACGTCGCGAAACTGTTCTCGATTCGTTGTGCTCAGTTATTGTGTTAATTGTAATTTGTGATCATTGTGTTAATTTGTGATTTTAATAATGGCCATCGCACCCAGTGTGTGTATAATTTAGCAAGTGTAATTAATTTGAAAACAAATTATAATTTGATCTGAACTGCAAACTGTTTTTCTATTGCGCATTAACCAACACTACCCACACTACGCCCACAGTAGTTAAAATATCGCTGATAATAACGAAAGAGTCACATACCCGTTTCCGACAAATATATGTACCTAATGTTTAAACGCCACGCGTGGTATAATGTGATGAGTCCATTAACTAAACTTAAAACCACATAATGTACCATATTTTGATCAATAAACGATTATGATCATATTTAAACACATGTAACAAATCAGTTGACTCTACAGTGCGTTCATAATAACTTGTTCCGTGACGCGATTTGTTCTGTCAGTCGCCATTTTGAACTTTAGTATTGAAACTAAGCTTGACAAGCAATGGTGCCAACATGACGGCAAGGGACAAGTTATAGTGTACGGTCTGTAAGGGCGCTTACAGACCAACGGCACTCGATTGACGACGAGCGCTGCGGCGTAGTCGCCTTGCTGACGACGTCGTCGCCGCAATCAAATTTCACATAAATATTATATTTGTTTGAATAAATAGTCCTATTTGGTATAATAATAAATACTTTTCTCACCAATAGATTTTTTTTTCATTTGTAGTTTTATTTTCATAATTTTGTATGACCTCGGCACACACCGATTTTCAAGCATTCGTTGTATTAATTTTATTACTATGTTCTTTGGATTTGTAGTTCCAAATACATTCGTGTTTTTTAATTGAAGAAATTAATAAATCGACACTAATTTCGTCGTCACTCATTTTACTCGTAATTTACGTGCGTATTATAGACTATTTGTTGCCGAGTGCACGGACTTACTGCAACGACACAACTGGACGACGTCGTCGTCCACGGTCGTCAGCAAGGCGCAGCGCCGCAGCGCTCGTCGTCGATCGAGTGTCGTTGGTCTGTAATAAGCGCCCTAAGCATTATTCTTGTCACTATCGCACAATGTCAAAGATAGCGTACAATAATTCTAGGGCAAAGCATGTGCTAAGTAACGTTCATTGACTCGGTATAAGAGTTTATCGATATCCTCATTGTAACAAAAAGTTCCTTCACAATATCTTCTCTAAACGTTAACAATTTCCTAACAATATCACTTAATATAAATAAACAGATATTTGTGACCCCCGTCGGTAATAATAATAATACAGGTGAATGTGACCAATCCACTGATGTAGGTAATCCCTTAGTCCTTTCTCGTGTCACGCGTGGGAGGGTACGGGGATGCTATTTTTAAATTGGGGACGACGGGGCGTCGTACCCTCATAGATCCATAATAGTAAGATTTTTGCTGCCTTTTCTTAAACCTGTTGAGCCGTCGAAGTCAGCACTTCTACGTTTGATTCGAGAGTAGGTATAGTTATTTATAGAAAAACGTTCCTTAGTCATTTGCTGGTTTTTTTTTTTCTTTTCTAAAAGCTATTTTCTAAAGCTGAGGTCGCGGTCTCAATGGATTTTCGCAGCCACCTTGCTGGTTTGCGAATCGACAAAATTGTATGCATGGTCTGACTTTTTCCTTTAATAGACGTACTTACATTTTGTATTTAAAAAAAAACTTTTTACAAAAAAAAAACAACTTCCAAAAAAAAAAACACTACAAAGTGATAAATAACTTAATTTCGGAAGTCGGTGTCTTGGGTTTTGTATTTTCGTTTTTTGCCACCGACTTCCGAAATTAAAATTATTTTCACTTTGTAGTGTTTTTTTAACCGACTTCTAAAAGGAGGAGGTTATCAATTCGGATGTTTATATATTTTTTTTAATGTATGTTCGGACATAACTCCGTCATTTATGGATGGATTTGCAAAATTCTTCTTTTTTTGGAAGTTGGTTGTTTTTTTTTTGTAAAAAGTTTTTATTTTTCACTTTTTAGTTGTGGTACCTACCCCACACACATTCGAATACCACTACCTGCTACCAGTGACAAGAACTTATTATATCATCTGCATACTAAGTGGGAAATAAACGTATTTTGTAGCTAACTCAAAAACTACCGAAGCAAAGTAAAAAAATATATTATATGGGACCAATTTGAGAGCATACCCTTTCAAACAAAAAAGAATTTTCAAAATCGGTCCACAAATGGTCCGAAATCGGCGAACATACATAAAAAAAACAAACATACGCTACGAACATATAACCTTTTTGGAAGTCGTTTAATGAAGTGAAGCGTTCAAAATAACATTATCTACGTAGATGGTACAGTAATCGTGTGAGTACTTATGTGAACAAAAGTAATTTATCTTTTGTAATGTGGAGTATGAATGTTACTATAAAGGGTTAGATATGTAATGTAAAAAAAGTGTGGCACTCGGGGACTGCCGCGGTAAAGCTATTGCATAGCATTTGTAACCTCCATACTTCCTATTTGTCAACGCTACACTTGGGATGATGACGTGATGACATAAAACAAAAATTTCGTTCCCATGACAACATGACGTTGTCATGGGAACCGTCATTACATGGTAGGCGGAGTGGGGGGTATTAGGTGTTATTTTCGTTACGGAATTTCTTGATTCGGTCGCCGCGCTCAAAGAAACGCTTTTTCTTATTGTTACACCACTAATTTTGCGAATAAGATTCTATGTGATAAGTAGTGTCCCTTATGATTTTTCTATGATAATGCCCTAAGAAAGGTGGAAAGAGAGTAGGGGGCTTTTGCCCAGCAGTGGGACAATAATGGCTAAGAAAAAAAAATGCCCTAAGAGGAAACGGATAAAAAAAAACAGTACCAATCCGGGAGTGCCGACAGAAGTGAAAACTTGAAAAAAACCACTGCGGTAATCAACGCGTTGATGTCTTTTTAATGGTCAAAAGCTGGTGTCGTCACAGTGTCGCTGTCCATGGTTAAGTCGCATCTCAAAAATGCCCAACGCGCCTAAAGAAGTTTTCACTTCAAAAATCTTGTTATAGCTTTTGATAAGCTAATTAAACATTTAATGTAAGAAATTGTTTCCGATGTATAAAACAAGACTACTTTGAACCTACTTTAAGATAATTTCCCTCAGAAAAATTTCATAGACATCGCAACCAGAACTTCAAACACGAAAACTGTAAAAAAACACTACTCAAATCGTGTAAGTGCCGGCAGCGGGCCCTTAGTCGATTTTCCGCGACTCTTAACGCCGAAACGGCCGTCGAGCATAAAATTAAGCGCGTAAATATATAACAAAATATAGTAAACAAGTAAACGAGCTCAAATTTCATGGCCGGCTGCGTGGACGCCTCTTCAATTAGTGCAGTAGACGGAAAATTAGCTCTCGTCACCTAAATGCACAGGTGCGACGCTTCTGCGCGACTAACCGAAATAAACAACCTTTGATATATCATGTAATAAGCGAACCAAGCACCTAATTAATTTTCTCATAAAAAATTTGGAACACATTTCCGACAAACTTCTAGGACGTGTTTAAGCTCGGAAAAAATTAAGGAGCCTTCTAACTTATACATTAATTATGTTTCGTGGATATTTCTTTTTGTTTCGTAGGTAATGTAATTAACGCCTACATTTCCTTGGGGCTCATCAAAATGAATTGTTCTCCTAAGGAGGTAACACTATGAGGAGATTGGATGGTGTATTTACCTGATTATAATTTGATTAGGTATCGAGTGTAGTACACACAGTGACATGTGCGTTCAAATCCATGACAGGCCCAAGTTGGTTTTAGTATTTTGCAAAAACATTTTATTCTAATTAGTGCATTGTTTTAGTGAATAGGGTTAACATTTACAAACATTTAAAAAAAACAATAATAATATATTTATTGAATATAAAAACGTTTACAAAAAGTGTACATTTAGTCAATAGTAAGATTTCCCAAACAATTATAATGCCTAAAAATAAACTAAAACTAAAATATATTAATTACAAGTGCAAGTAATGATGGTTCGGAATTACAATGTTAGGTAGCGACCCGCCCGATCTAGGTTAATTCAAACCTGTGTTTCAGGCCATCACTTTACATTTGAATTAAATTGGAGCACTACAATTTTAAGTTAAACTGATATAAAATAATTTATTAACAACTATGAGAAAAAGCATATTGGTATATTTATATCTAAAACTAAACCTATGTAAATATACAAAAGTAAATACTTACGAGGGATAAATTATAATCATCATGACAAAATTTCTTGAAGTTTTTCTGTGTCTGTGTAATTGAGTATATTGAGTAGTTATTCAATGTCTAAATAGACCGGATGTTTCAAGACTGCTTGCCGTGCATAAGATAGGAGGTTCAAATCCTGGGCACGAAATTTGCACACATTATACATTTTTTTGTATTTTTCTATTTTAAAAAAAATATAGTATTTCTATTTTTTTTTTTTAATAATTTAAAATTCAGTAAAATAAAACATTTTAATAATCATTTAATAATATCGCTAGCTAGTTAGTCAAACTGCCGGTATGAGTATAACGACGATCGGTGATGCGATGGTTCGAACCCAAATCGAAACAATGAACTCTTTTTGTTGAAATATTCTTTAAATTTCAACATTGAATTCGGGTTTATTCCCAATAGTTCCATGTAGCTAGTTCCACAAAGAACTATTGCAACCTAAAAAAATGAATATTTTATACTATTACTTCCATGTAATTTTTCTTTAGTTTCATAGCCGACATTTCTTTCATATGGAACTGTTGCAACTATTTAGTTCCATGTGATTATAGTTGAGTTCCATATTTGATCATTCGAATTTTCGCGAAAACACGGGTAGTCAGACAAGGTTGAAAACATTATTTCTGCGCGCAAGTTGGAAGTAGCGCTTGCCGGCCGCTGCCGCGGCACCGCTCGCTCCGTTCGCTCGGCTTATACGCGGTTGGTCACAGTTCTAACCTAACCTACCTAACCTATTTCATCCAGTTCAATATGATGAATACAATCAATGATACAATCTGCCTGCGACTAGATAACTAGATAATAGTGAAACATTTCTGCGGCAGATTGTATGATTCGTCATATTGAACTGGGTGAAATAGGTTAGGTTAGAACTGTGACCAACCGTGCGCGAGCCGAGCGAGCGTAGCGAGCGATGCCGCGGCAGCGGCCGGAGAGCGCTACTTCCAAGTTGCTCGCATAACATAGAACTACGCGAAATAAAGGCTTAATGTTTGTTAATACTCCTACTAGTTTCATACACGGAACTAGTGAGTTGCAGTAGTTCCATGTGGAACTAGCTACATCATAACGAATTCAATGTTGTTGCAGTGTAACATTTTAAAACTTGAAGGGCTAGCACATACTGACGTGTGTGTACTAACTAATTCCATGATATCGAGAAACATTAGTTTATCGTGTGCTATTAGACTCGCAAACAAATTCTACTTGTCACAAAACACCTTTCATTATTCAAAATGTACTTAGTTTCTCCAAGTGCGAGAAAAAGATCTACAGTATCCATCCTTCATCTCTGGAGATACCAGGATCGCAGCACTTCTCAGGAGGTCCATCAATCAAGCGTCAGATCAGACACGGATCGTTGCGCGGCGCACAGTAGATAAATTGTCTCTGTTACATACGCAAATATTAAAGGAGGTGAGTTATATTATGTGCTTGAAGGTTTGAAACAAACGGTTTCGTTTTGATTCTTGATGTATGAAGAAAAAGCGAACGTGATATACAGGGTCAAAAAGTGAAACTGCACAGATATACGGATTATGATATCTAAAGTATTAAGTTAATAAAAGGTCAACTGTCAACTCGAGAATTAATAACACCTGCTATAAATAAAGCCTGGCGAACCCGTGGCATCTACGAGGCGTCAACGTTTATGTTTTTCTTAAATCTTAAGCCCGTAAACACGGCACGGTTCTTTCGGGACGGTGCGCTAGCCGCACCGCAGAATAATCGTGTGAGCTTGTATATGCAAACCACCGGACGAACCAACGGCTAGATACGGCTCAGAGCTTCTGTTGTGTTTTTTCTGTGGCAAGCCACAGACGTGCGTCATGAATTCTTATTAGAAAAAGATTATATATCATTGCTTATTACGTGTAGGTACAGAAAACTCGAAAACCAAGAAAAAAAAAGGAAAACAAAGTTTTGGATGATTACATCTGATTTTAGAAATTACAAAAAAAAACAACCGACTTCCAAAAAAAAAACACTACAAAGTGAAAAATAACTTTAATTTTGGAAGTCGGTGTCTTGGGTTTGTATTTTCGTTTTTTGCCACCGACTTCCGAAATTAAAGTTATTTTTCGTTTTTATTTTTCACTTTTTAGTTGTGGTACCTACCCCACACACATTCGAACACCACTACCTGCTACCAATGACAAGAAGTTATCATATCATCTACATACTAATTGGGAAAAAAATACGTATTTTGTAGCTAACTCAAAAACTACCCAAGCAAAGTTAATAAAATTTATATGGGACCAATTTGAGAGCATACCCTATCAAACAAAAAAAAAAAAATTCGAAATCGGTCCACAAATGACGGAGAAACCGGTGGAAAAACATGACGATCGTGCCTGCACACGGCGACTCAAACGTGGTTTTTCACGGCAGAAAAAGTGTGTGATCGGGCCTTAAGCATAGGCATCCTTACCGCTGCATTTCCTTAAAAAGTCCATCCCAACTCATTAAAACAACCATAAGACATCTACCTGTAGTATCCTCTCACCTCCTGGTACATAAACACAGGTAAATGATGTGCGTGCTCATACATATTCAGTGGCATCACATGATCACACTCACTTACCCACGCCTCGGCAAACGGCGCCATCTTGCCTTTTATCTTGTTTATTTCCACGTATTTCTGTATCTCTTGTACTTGTGTTATAAGTACTTGTGTCGTATGTGTGAGTGTGTTCAGGATAGTGTGAGGTCGTTAAGACGATAAAAAGGTTTTTGGAATATTAGGGGTTTATTTATTGAAACTATGTTTAAAGAAACAATTTGTCTTGTTTCTTTATCTAACTAACTGGGCTATAACAAGGTTTAAACATTGTTAAATTGTAAATAATAATTTGGCTATTTTCAATCTGTATATTGGCATTTTGTTACGGCATTTTGTTTCTTCAGCTCTAATTATGAGCGTTCATTCTAAAAGTTGGCAACATCGCAAATAGCTGTCAAATATTTACCTGTTTTGATTAATTTGGCAATATTATTGTATGGAAATATGAAATATCGCTAACTAGTGATCTAACATAATGAATTGCAAATTATAACACTGAATTTGATGTTGTAACCGTTTTAGGTGTAGAAAGGGCAATTATTGAAAAGTTTCCAAATATACTGTTTTTACATCTAAAACTGAATATTCGGTATAACGATATTAATTATTGCATTTCGTAGTCAATATTTTAGTTCACTAGTTAGCGATATTCATTAGTTTCATACAGTAATATTGCCAAATTAAACAAAACAGTGAAATATTTGACAGCTATTTACGACGTTGCCCACTTTCAGAATGCACGCTCATAAAAAGGACTTATATTTAATTTTTACATAAAATTATGCCTAACATCAGCATTTACTCTCAGACATATACCAGTCTGCTGCTAAGTATCTGAACATCTTTCGAAAATTTCTTGACAACACAATTACAAATCAATCTCACGTTATAACACTTCTAATTTCAATTCTCGCTCCCCTAAGCACGTATAAAACAAATCCTCTTAAAAGAATATTTATTTATCTCCGAAAACATTATATCACAGAGACAGCCTGTATTGATTTCATATTATCCTGGTACAAAATAAGCTTTGCAGAATAAATCATGCAAGGAAATAACAATTTGTTAAAATGTAGGCGCCGACGGGAAATATTGCCCGGTCATCTAGCGGTGTTGTTTGTGTTTCCACTTTCTGTATTGGTTATCGAGACTCCAAGCAATTTAGAGTTTTATCGATTTTGAAGATACTTTCGCTTTGAAAGCAAAATTTTTATTATTATAATCACGATTTAGGTTATTCAATTGTTATTATTTGTGTTAGTGACAAGAATCCTGTCAGTTGTCATAGACACGTAAACAGTCTTGTATTTTTCGTCTGGTAATATGGACAGATACCCGTCACTAAAGAGTAATCGACTAATTTAATATTTTTGGCTGTTGAGAGTTGAGACTTTTGCCATTCATTTTTATTTTGAAAGTGTGACAGTTTCGACTTTTGCACGCACTGAAGATTGAACCGTTGAATGGAGAGTTGATATTTTGCTAGCGTTGATATTTTGCTGTGAGAATTAAATCAAAGAATATCCATACAATCCTTGTTTCATTTCTGAGTTTTGGACTAGATCCTACAGTTTTAACTATTTTAAAGGTTATTGTAGCCTTGAAAATTTGCGTTTGTTTTTTAAGAGAGAAAATTTAATCATCACATTATCGGTCAGAGTTTCGATACACGGATCATCATAATCCACCTATAATGTTCCCACTACTGGAACACAGGCTTCCTCTCTTCAAGAGGTAGTGGGCTGAAATCTATTACCACGTGAGCCCAGTGCGGGTTGGTCGATGTCGCGTCTTCGAATTTTTGGTTCTAGGACATGCCGGTTTCCTCACGATGTTTTCCTTCACCTTTTTGTGAGCAGTGGTAATGAAATTACTTACACAAAGTAAAGCGCCTGCCTGAGTTCGAACCCACGACCTACAAACTCGTAAGTCGGGACGGATACATGAAATTAATTTATCATTTAGCAGTACTTTTAAGTCTGCGTATAGGTCTAAACCAGTTGCAAATCTTTACATGCAAAAGTTGTGTATATAAACTAATTAAATTAAGTCGGTTCCGTATAATACAAATACCTCACTATCATAATTATTGTCGAATGGTCAAAACATCCTCATAATATATCACGAAGGCAGTATGGCAGTGAACAAGTATTCAACTTATGATTTCATAAAGTTTCTAAATTCAATAATACTGTGCAAACTGCTTGCATGGGCAAACCTCACCGGACGACTTGCAATTTGAATATGAAATAAATCTATTGCCTCTCTTTTGAAACTCTACACTTTTGCACGAGTTCTTCAAACTGTAGGTACACTTTACAAATATAGACTGCGTTTGCTATTAAGTCAGAGTAATTCTGTCAGAGATAGAAAGATTTGGAGCTAGAAATTCATCTATGAGATATTAAATCTCATTATTTTTATTAAATGTTTTGGCCTTCTTTTTAAATTACTTACACAAAGTAAAGCGCCTGCCTGAGTTCGAACCCACGACCTACAAACTCGTAAGTCGGGACGGATACATGAAATTAATTTATCATTTAGCAGTACTTTTAAGTCTGCGTATAGGTCTAAACCAGTTGCAAATCTTTACATGCAAAAGTTGTGTATATAAACTAATTAAATTAAGTCGGTTCCGTATAATACAAATACCTCACTATCATAATTATTGTCGAATGGTCAAAACATCCTCATAATATATCACGAAGGCAGTATGGCAGTGAACAAGTATTCAACTTATGATTTCATAAAGTTTCTAAATTCAATAATACTGTGCAAACTGCTTGCATGGGCAAACCTCACCGGACGACTTGCAATTTGAATATGAAATAAATCTATTGCCTCTCTTTTGAAACTCTACACTTTTGCACGAGTTCTTCAAACTGTAGGTACACTTTACAAATATAGACTGCGTTTGCTATTAAGTCAGAGTAATTCTGTCAGAGATAGAAAGATTTGGAGCTAGAAATTCATCTATGAGATATTAAATCTCATTATTTTTATTAAATGTTTTGGCCTTCTATCAAAGCGATTTATGTACACTTAGTAATCTTAAAATAAATTAAATCACCCTGTGTAAATACATGGATTTTTAAAACGGGCTGTGTAAAAGCTCTTGGACACTAGTGACGGACGTATTTGTAGCCTATACTCACCTAAGCGCGTAGACTCGTAACCGCGTAGGCCTAGCGTAGCCCCGTAGGCCTGGCGTAGCAGCGCGGCGTAGCAACGTGCTGAATATTTTGTATGAATATGAAACTGGAAAAATACTGAAAATGCACTCCTGGTACCATACACATCTGTAGGTTGAAGATTTTTTGAGATTAAAAAATAAAACAATATAATATATATTTTTTTGTATTATTAATTTAATTTAACTATGTATTCAGAGCATGTGTACTCGATAATATGTACGCTATGGTTACCTGTAATTAAATGTGCATTACAGGATAATGTATATTACACAAGTTTTTGTTATTGTAAAAGATTATTATAAGTAAAATAAATAAGATAAATGTATGAGTAAGAATATTTTCTTCAAAACAAACTGCTGATCTAATTACTCTCCTTACTCAATCTCCAGACTGTTGCGTTATCGTAAGCGGTAAGATTGTCTACGTGTCGTATCTAACGACAGTGCTGCCATCTAAAGTGGCTCTCAATCGCTACACTTTACACCAAATTGCGTACGGAGAACATCAGACTCAAGTTATGTCTCTAGTATTTTAACGTCATTTCCATTACTTAACCTAACCTATTTATAATAGAAAAGACGAATAAAATATCGAGAAACAATGAGAACCTCAATTGGTTTGATGATAATAATGGCTCTTGTTATACAGGAACTCCTAGTACAAGAGCCAGGAAGTGAAAAAATAAATTTAACAAAAAGGTGACTGGTATTAGCGCCATCTATATTCTAGAGTGGAGCACTACGGCGCGAGCATATCGGTGACTCGAATCCATAAGTTTATCCCCTACAAAAATTGCTCAACGCGCCTAAAGAAGTTTTCACTTCCAAAACTCTAGCATTAACGAACTAATATTCCTAAAAAGATTTTATTAATCCTAAGCTCTAATATCGGCCACATTCAAAGTCAAAGTCATTTATTTGCTTCAAAGGTGTTAATTAAGTATTCTTGTGCGATGACACATTTCGCCATATTTTGGCATGCAAATATTATGGTGAGGCTAAAAAGCAATTATCTCCAACTAAAGCTGAAAATGTTGTTTAGACATGAAATTAAAGTAAATTAATCCTCAATTTATACAACACAACTAATTTAAAAAAATATATATATGATAAATTTGGCACAATATAAAATAACAGGACAAAAATACATCTACAATCATAGATTTGAATATATTTTGGTCTGTTCTACAATGCATTCCTGTAATGATAGGACCAACAAGAAGTTTCTTTAGCATTGCAGCATAGATCAAAGAGGCTCTTGCATCAACAGCCGACAGTGTTCAGGTTTTACAGACGGGAGAGGAGGGCCATTTGAGGAGGGAACTATGTTATATCTACGACATAAAATAAACAATATTCACCATCATCATCATCACTGCGCCATCTATGTTCTATAGTCCAGCACTACCCGAATTCATAAATTTACCTCCTACCAAAAATCGCTCAATGCACCTAAAGATTTGTTTTACTTCAATAAAAAAAAATAAAAAAAATATAGATTCGCACACTACTATACCTGGTACTTGTTGATAGGCCTACACTGTCCGCTCATACCTATTAACACTGTAATTTGAAAACATTATAAGAACCATTTATTTTGAAAAGAGTAATCGTGGAGTTTCTTGCCTGCTCTTCTCCATAGGAAGCGACCAATAGGGTGGTTTCCTAGGTAAAAAAAATAAAATTCTATTTAGTCCGTCTTTCAGATAATAAAAAAATATTAGACACGTATTTTTTGCTTTATCATATTAATAATAAAAAACTTAGAAAACACGCATTAAAGTTGGGGAGTGGGGCTCGCTACGTCACAACGTCGTATAAAATCTAGCACGGCGTGACGTCATGCCACATTTTAACTCAATGTATCACCGTAATCTTTTGACTACGTCAAAAAATAAAAAATACGTGTCCAATATTTTTTTATTTTCTGAAAGACGGACTAAAAAAAAATTTGGACAAATGCCTATTGGAACCGTGCACCTAGCTTCTGACGATTCATAAGTGCCCTTGTAGTTTTATGTAAAATAAAACATTTATAAATTAGAAATTTATTTTGGAGAGTTACACTTATCATTATCATCAGTCTTGAATAGTTCACAGCTGGAAATAACGTTCACTTTCACTAAATGAGTTCGATTTTCAGTCCTCTACCATCAACTACCAATTACCACCATCCCACAAATTAGGACTTTGAGTACATTTTATTGAAAGTTTATTTTCCTTTGTTTCAGATCTCCACCATGGGCCAGCGTTACTTAATAACTTTATGTGCTTTGATGTTCGTCGCGGCGGGTTACTGCCAAACTGGTAAGTAAAACTTAGATAGGTATTTAAATGCTTATTATAAACCGACCCTGAGCAACAATAAGATCTTATTCCAAGTAAAACCTCCTTCTTTTCCTGCAATCTTACACATTTGCGTAGATACACCAGTGGAGCGGTTGCATGATTTGCATGTTCACTACGGGTTGCTTCAATTCTCACACCGAATAAAACACACGATAAACGATGCAGGATAGGTCTTCCATACGTTAACCTTTTACTAAAAATATCATATTCAAAAAACAGAATGGCCATCATATTTCTTATTTTCCAGCCAGAGTAGCTGGCTATTTCGACAACCGCTAGAACTTTAAACTATGCATCCTTTCGCAGTTCATCGCACGAGAAAATCCTAATTAATTAGCTCGCGAGGTTTTCGACATGTCTGATGAGAACTCGGCGATCATTGTGACAGCCAATGGCTTAATAGCCAAAGCCTCAAACCTGCACCTTATAACGGTCTCGTTTAGGCAGCTGGATCATGGCTTAATTCAGAAAGCGATACTTCTAAACACGGCTCGTATTGTTAAGAGGTTCCTTTCTCTGGAGCCTCGACCACCGCTAGCTTGGATCCTGTTCCCGATACCCGTGGCCTACAATTTGAATTAAATATCTTTCCAGAAACGGAGCCCCCAACCACAGCCACCACAAAGGCTCCTGCTACCACCACCGTGGTTACTTCCACCACCACGGCGTGGGAGACAGAGACCCTGAACGAGGGCCAGGCGATACAGAAGGCGCTGCAGTATCTGTTGCAGCACCGCCAGCCGGACTGGGGGTGGGGCAACGATACGCACCATGTTATGCTGACTTTGCAGGTAAATTAGAATATGTTGGAGTGAATGAGCTTGACCTTGTCAATATTCCTCTTGACTGAATTTCGGCTATGGTGGCAAATCTCAGCGGAGACTAACCATAGACGCGGGAAATGTTGTAGTGCACAAGTGTACGCGCAGAAACTGCACCTGTTTCTGCGCGTACACTTGTGCACTACAACATTTCCCGCTCTCTCTTCCATCACTCTCATAGTTCGATGGGACGGTAAACCGACACGACCAAACAACCAACATACTTATTGCCGCCACTAACCAGCGTTGATGTTTTCTATTTTTAATTAAAATTTATGTTTGGTGCATTGTAAAACCTCAGGGTGAGGAGCCCCCAGATATACATAGGTACCATATGTGGTGGTGGTGGTGGTAAAATCTCACTTTATTTATGTTTTTAACCGACTTCCAAAAAGGAGGAGGTTATATGTTCGTCGCATATGTTTGTTTATTTTTTTTTTATGTATGTCCACCGATTTCTCCGTCAATTGTGGACCAATTTTGAAAATTCTTTTTTTTTGTTTGAAAGAGTATGCTCTTGAGGTGGTCTCATATATATTTTATTAACTTTGCTTTGATAGTTTTTGAGTTAGCTTCAATAATACGTACTTTTTCCCACTTAGTATGTGGATGATATGATAATTTCCTATCACAGTTGTTATTTACATAACAGGTAGTGGTTTTCGAATTTGTGTGGGGTAGGTACCACAACTAAAAAGTGAAAAATAAAAACTTTTTACAAAAAAAAAAAACAACTGACTTCCAAAAAACACTACAAAGTGAAAAATAACTTTAATTTCGGAAGTCGGTGACAAAAAACGAAAATTCAAAACCAAAGACACCCACTTCCGAAATTAAAGTTACTTTTCACTTATTAGTGTTTTTTGGAAGTCGGTTGTTTTTTTTTTTTTTTTTGTAAAAAGTTTTTTGGTGTCTAATGTTGGAAAATGCATTGTAAAACCTCAGGGAGAGGAGCCCCCAGATATACATAGGTACCGTATGTGGTGGTGGTGGTGGTAAAATCTCACTTTATTTATGTTTTGTATAAAATTCTTCGATAGGTACTAGGTACCCTTATTTAAGAGCTAGTAGGTGATATGAGATTGTCATAACAGTCATCATGTCATAGACAAATATTAACATTTGGCGAATAACCAACGGGCATGTATCTAGGTCAGGTGGGTACAGCTGTCATCGAACGCATTTCTGATACATCTCAGTATCGTTTATTGGCATCTGCCTTACTCCACGGATTATCGTGTCAATACCTTGTCTGATTGTCAGAGTATGCTCCTATATTTATTCATATAAGTCGATACGTAAAAGCCAACTTAGTTTTGAGATCTAGAATATCTTCAAGTATTGGCACTTAGTAGTTGTATCTAGGTACTTTTAATTTGGTATTTTTAATAAAGCTGGCTATCGTAACCACATAATTAGGTATATTAATACTTACTACAGACAAAATGACGTTGTTATGTTTTTTTTTTGTGTTTTGTTGAGGATCCTTACAATTTGAGTTGTATACGTTACTGTTCTCTTATGAACCCATAAGTATATATCATCATCATCATCATCAGCCTATAATGTTCCCACTGCTGGGACACAGGCCTCCTCTCTGTGAGAGGGAGTGGGCCGTAATCCACCACGCGGGCCCAGTGCGGGTTGGTAGATGTCACATGTCTTCGAATTTTCAGTTCTAGGACATGCCGGTTTCCTCACGATGTTTTCCTTCACCGTTTTGAGAGCAGTGGTGATGAAATAATTTACACAAAGTAAAACGCCTGTTTGGGTTCGAACCTACGACATACAACGCGTAAGTCGCGGCCGTTACCACTGGGCCACCACTGCTCTCTAAGTATATATATAATAGATCTAAATGCCCCTACAAATAAGTAATGAATACGTTCCAAGATCATTTCAAGATCTCTCGCTTTTCAATCGGAAACTTTGCCGTTGTACCGAAACAAATGAGAGATATCCTGTGATTACTTTTACAGTTGGCCAACAACACTGGCAAGGAGATCGAGCAGCAAGGTCTGGAGATGCAACTGTCAGCCAAGCAGATGGAGATCGAGATACTGCTCATGATGTCCAAGTTAGTCATCTTTGATCTTAGTAGTTAAAAGACTGTTAAATGAACAGCGTTTTAGAGGTCGAAGACGTATAAGATTCAATGCACAATACCTATTTAAATCCTGTCCTTAAATAAATATGAAGATTTCTTCCAAAGTTCTTCAAGAACCTTTAAAAAATTATAGATTATTTAAATCTAAAATCAGTCGTCTAGACTCGTTACACAACGATAATTGTTAATAACATTCAAGCATCAAACCGTAATACGTTGCCACTCGAAAGAAAACAAATTGACGGAAAATCTTCACCATCTATGTCATCATTTTCTCAGACACCACGAGTCTCCTCCTCCTCTGGGGCGCCTGGCCGCCTACACACTCGCCTTAGGAGCTCTGTGCAAGGATCCTCGCTCCTTCCACGGCCGCGACCTAGTGACTGCCCTCTTACACCGGGAACCTCCACATGACTTGGAATTTGCCTATGCGACCCTGGCTGCTTGCTCTTCAGCAGCTCATGTGAGACGCCGACACATTAGGAGGCTCCTGGATATCGCTAATGCTGCGTCGGATCATAGTCTTGGTAAGTGCCGTACTTATTTAAATATGTGTTGACTGGTGACGAAGAGGGATTACAATAAATATGAATAGCTGGCTGCCAACCTTAGCTAATTGTCTATGAGTACATAAAGAGAGAGAGTTAATGAATTTGCCAAAAGTCTGTCATAACATCATTGTCTCATAATATTGAATCCAGGTGCAAGTAACGGTTACCGTCTAGACTTGGCAAAGGTTGCGATCGTATACTAAACCCCTTGGCCATGAGCTACAAGCAGTTAACGCACGCGCATTTCGCTCGACGTAAGTCCCATCGCTCGAGGCTATGATCTGGGCCCCTATTTTTAACCGACTTCCAAAAAGGAGGAGGTTATATGTTCGTAGCGTATGCTTGTTTTTTTTCATGTATGTTCACCGATTTCTCCGTCATTTGTGGGCCCATTTTGAAAATTCTTTTTTTATTTGGACTTCCAAAAAAAAACACTACAAAGTGAAAAATAACTTTAATATCAGAAGTCAGTGGCAAAAAATGAAAATGTAAAACCCAAGACACCGACTTCCGAAATTAAAGTTATTTTTCACTTTGTAGTGTTTTTTTTTTGAAAGACGGTTGTTTCTTTTTTGTAAAAAGTTTTTTTCAGTTGTACTAAGAACAAAATCACACTGACCAAAATATACCTTCCATTTCAGACACGATCTCGATGGTGATCCTGGCGCTGCGCTGCGTGGTGCAGGACCACCGACACCGCAGCCTCATCCATTTCGTGCGCCGCCCTATGGCAGGGCTGGCCAGGCAGCAGCACTCTGACGGGAGCTTCGGAACACTCACTACCACTGCGCTGGCTATCCAGGTAAGCTTTAAGATTTGTTTAGACTATGTTTGAACTACCGTCACCGCAACCTCATCCACTTCGTGCGCCGCTCTATGGCCGGTCTAACCAGGCAGCAGCACTCTGATGTGAGCTTGGGAACACTCCCCACCAATACACTGTAAATAACCAAACACTCTTATAACATTAGCTGGTAAATTTTAGCATTACCATACAATTTTGTACCACGTGTCCACCAACTGACTGTTAACTGCAAGCGTTACCTATTCTGCATATCGACTGCCCTGCACATGATAATGGCAGAGCCTTGTATAGTCCTTTAATAGTACCTACAGGTCCACAGATATCCACTTCATAAAAATCTTCCTTCCTATCATATCCTTTGTAACGAAGGTGAGCACTCAGGAAAGATTTTTGCAAATTCATCCGCTCAAGGAGATGAAAGTTTGTATAGAAGTCCGTAATGTTTGCCGATGGGAAACTCCATCGGGAACAAGGCTTGTTTCTAAATAAAGAACCTCAACCTTCTCATTTTCGAGTTTGATTTAACACACCACCTCCTTTCTCACGGCCAGGCTCTGGAGGACTCAGAGTCAGGTCCAGGTGCGCACCAGCACTGGAGCTTCCCGGCAGCTCGGAAGTGGCTGGTGGAGCGGCAGCGCGCGGACGGCGGCTGGGGGGACGTGGCCAACACCGCGGCTGCCGTGGCCGCGCTCACCCCGGCCTCGCTCGCCGCCGTGCGCCCGCCGCACTGCTCTGATAAGCTGCTCGATAACCGACACGAACCATTAGGTGAGTACTTGACATTTTATCTTCCTAAAACACTAATACAACATCTCTTGTGTCCCTCGAATTGAAAACGTCTTATTCACGCACGTACGGCGGTTAACCCACTCTGACTGGAGACCAACAAAACATTTAAATTTGGCTAAACGCGGTGGTTATTTTGATATTCCAGACAGCAACGGCGGTGACGGCACTCTGAAGCTTGCCTACCAGTCAGGCAGTACCAGCAACGAATCCGACGCACGTAACGTATCCTTCACGTACACGCTGTGGGTCGGCACCAACGTCACTGAGAACTACACCCTGCACATGGTCGCTCCTAGGTAAGAAAATAGTACTAGGATGACAGAATCAGCGAAGAGCTTGACGGAACCGACAAATCGAGCTACTTGGGCAGGGTGGCTCGAACGCCGGTGGTAACCAACCCGACCGGCCGTGTATATTGTGAATTAGGGACACGCTTCCACTAGGACAGCAGAATTTGTAAAGAGACTGATGCATAGGTCAACGACGAACTTTTGAATTGTGATGCATGTGGCATTCAGTTAACAGGATGAGCAACTACTAGGCTAGCATACTGAGCAAGGATCCCGTAGGTTGTTATTATCATTCCATTCTTGTTCCAAAATCATGAAATCTCTTTTTTCTTCATTATTAGTTACTTACCAATAAACTTTCAATTACAGGAACATATCATTCTTCCACGTGATGCAAATTGCTGCGGAAATGCACCCTAAGTTCAAGTTCGAGGCTAGCGAGTGGCCCAACGGCCACTACGTGCACACGATCGCCGGCCACAAGGAGGAGCCGATGGGCTATCACTACTGGCTACTGTACCGTCTGCCGGAGAAACCAGACCCCGCTAGCCCGCCCGGCAACCAGCTCGTCGCTCCCGTCGGTAAGAACCATTATCAATCTTATCTTGTTTATTTGCCCAAACTAGAAAATCTAGTTATAGAAGTCAACCCTAAACACACCCACGACTAGTGCCAAGACAAAAAAAAAAGGATTTTTGTCAAAGTAATCTCCGGGTCTACAACTAGTACACACGGCTACATATCAAGCTATAAATTTCCAGTATAAGCTGATCTCACATTGTGTAAGATTCCCGTATAATGACAGGTCAGCTTATACTCAAATTCAAAATATTTTATTTCACATAAACCTACATGGGCACTTATAAAACGTCAGAAGCTAGGTGCACGGTTCCAATTGATCGTTTCCTATGGAGAAGAGCCAGCAAGAAACTCCACGGTTACTCTTTTAAAAATAACTGGCTTTTACAATACTTTCAAATAACAGTGTTATTAGGTATGGGAGGACAGTGTAGGTCTTTCAATAAGTACCAGGTACTTAACAAAATAGAAAATGGTCAACAGATCTACAATCCACTAAGCCTACAGCGTTCTCACATTCACAAAATAGAAAAGAATCCATACAAAAGATAAATAAATTGATAAAGATTATAACTAATTTTAATATCACGCAATCACATGATTGCTATTACAACTGTAATAAATCTGAATAATTATCATGTCCACAAAAGTCACTAATAAAGAGTTGAAATTAAATCGTAGGTATATAATGTCAAATAATAGGATAAATATGTCGAAGACGAATGTAAAAAAAAACTTTTTTACAAAAAACACAACCGACTTCCAAACTACAAAGTGAAAAATAACTTTAATTTCGGAAGTCGGTGTCTTTGAATCAGATCAGTATTTTAGTTTTTTGACACCGACTTCCGAATTAAAGTTATTTTTCACTTTGTAGTTTGGAAGTCGGTTGTGTTTTTTGTAAAAAAGTTTTTTTTTTCACTTTTTAGTGGGTTGGTTTGTAATTTATCTAAGTTACAATAATATGTTAACTGCTCATCAAAAATACCCAAATCGCTATAGATGTGCCTTTAATATTTGAAGAGTTCCCTCGATTTCTCCAAGATCCCATCATCAGATCGTGACCAAATGACAATGGGACCAACTTGAAAGTATACCCTTTCAAACAAAAAAAGAATTTTTCAAATCGGTCCAGCCGTCTTCGAGTAATCGGGGAACATACATAAAAAAAAAAAAATATCCCGACGAATTGAGAACCTCCTCCTGTTTTTTGAAATCGGTTAAAAATAAAAAATTAAAGATTAAAATAAACATGGTAATTTGGGAGCAGTTAATAGACTCTACATAATTATGCCTTTAATGAGGTACCAGAGAAGCCACATGTGCAGAAGGAATGATTGCCAAACTTCCTTATCTTCAACAGAGTCTTTAATTTTATAATATACTTTTTTGATAAGGACACGTTTAATGTAGATTTTGAACTTCCCATCGCTAAGTTCTGTAACTGACTTTGGCAACTTGTTATAAAAGCGGATACTGTTTATAAGAAATGACTTGCTTGTTTGTACTGGAAATGTATGTATAGCTTGATATGTAGCCGTATGTACTTCCTAAACCTACTGAATCAAAATGTGAATCAAATTAACCACAACAGGTCTTTGTAATTGTATCGCAGTTTTATTTAAACGTTGTTAACCATAACTTTATGTTCCAGGTGTGGACGATTTATTAGTCGAAGATGGAGAACATTATCTGTTCTGGTACAAGAAGTTGTAATTCTTCCACCATCACAAACCAGCACGTTACCGTTACCAAGTTGATTGTATTCCTGTGACATTCAATGATCCTTATTTGAAACACCATAACTACATATTTATGTAAATTTTCAACACCCTGTTTCCGTTACGTCGGTAAAAAAATACCCGAGACAGTTGCAAGATTCGCAGTCATTTTATATAATGTATTTCAATAGAATTAATAGGGTTTTAGGAACATATTTATCAAATAAAGTACCTATAGTAATAAATTAAATCTGACTACTTGAACCTTTCTTGAAGCATAGTCTAGCTGTGGTCAATTCTCTAACTTTACTATAGAACATTTCTATAAAAATGTAAAAGCGCTATCTCCGTTTCTAAGTGACCTGTCTGCTGTGAAAGATACCAAAGATCTACGTTTCCATGCCCACAAGGGATGAATTTGATGTAAATATTTCCATAATGGTTTAGCTTGGGATACTTATTATTTAGGCAAAGAACTACACGACTAAAAGGGTAAATTTCTATCGATCACCTGACTGTGCAGGTCCCACGATTGAACCTTGGGGAATCCCTTGATTGAGACCAAACTATTGCAAGTCATACCAGTACTGTCTGTATTTTTGGAATATATCCTTAAATCTCAGGCCATTATAATATCTCAAGCTAAAACACACATTGTAGGTTCTATAACTGACGATCAATTACTTCAGTGTTTACTTAATAATGCATTATATTTTAAAGGTGCAATAATTCTGTCATTTGTAATCGTCAATAATATTATCGTCAGAAAATTGGCACTTCAAGATGTTTTTCAATTTCCTGAAAGTAATAATGACACTATTTTTATCAGCAATATATCTTGCATGCGTTAGTTGGGCATGTATAATAGCGAATAGATCAATGTTAAGATTCATGTTAAAGTAAGCGATTCTCAATTTAAAACATTTTTAATACATCCATCGAGTTAATGGAAGAAAATGTAAAACAATAAATCTCTGATTTTAATGACATTGATTATATTCCTATCTACGAACTAAATTGATTACTACCGCGATCTACCGTGATAACATCGATAGATAATTGAGTACAACACGTTTTAAGCAGTAAATAGTTTTTACATTTGTGCATTTACGTTTTATATACTTTTATATTACATTAAAAATGAACAGTAATTTAAACATAGTTAATAGTTGCATACTAAAAGAAGTGCATGAATTTTCAAGATTAATTTTTTACATTTAAATAATTTGTTTTTTTAAGTGCCTAGTTCTTCACTGCTATAAGATTTTTTTCCGTAGGAATGTATTTACTTAAAACCTGTTTATTACATTACATTATTTCCATAAACTCGATGCCTATTGTAATAATTCTATAATAGTAATGATATATTGTGTAATCTCGGAAACAATAGATTTTAAACTAATCATTTTAGACGAGACTGAACGCAGCGTTATCTGATTGAAGTGCGTTAGATTTACATTTGTATTGTACCTATTGAATGGTTCTTAATAAAGTATGAAAATTCAGTAACTTTTGATATTTTATTGTGTATACAGGATGACTTTGAATTCCTAAATAATCTTCTATCTTCTTCTTCGTATCGCTCTTGACAGAGCGGTCGTGGTCACAATGAACTGTGTCCAATTGCAGGTGTAGTCGTTGCTCGCCTCACGATCTCCCTCCATCTGGTTCTGTTACATGACAGTATTTTTTTTTGGGTGGGAAATTATCAAATAACTTCTCCCGCCCTGGGTGGAGCGGGAGGGCGTGTCAGACTCTTACTGACTAAAACCCACCCGTGTTCCTTCGGTTGCCCTGTTGCCGGGGGCCACGATGTCCCTATTGGTTTTCTTCGAACCCCCGGCAGGGCATTGGCCCTAGCGGACTCCGTCAATTCTGCTGACATCTCCTTGAGGCGCGCGTGGAACACAACGCGCCGTCAACCCGGGCTTGGTCCTTATCGGACGGCGAGCTACCCATTGCTCACCGTCCGCAAGCCCGCGCCTACGGTGGCCGGAAATCGGCTCGCGATTCCCGCCCCGGGCGTCTCCTCTTGCGGCGGTTACGGGCGTAAGGGCGCGAACTTTGCCTCTCCCTCACGTGTTCCGCTTCCTCCTTCGCGAGCATTACCGCTTCGCAGAAGGAGGTGACGGCCTGCCATTTCCTCTCGCTCCGTACCATGGCCTGAACCAGAGCCGGACGCGAGAGATCACCGCCGCCGATCGCCTCTACAAGGACACGGCGTTGCTCCGCCCAAGCCGGGCAGACCTCTACCGTATGCTCCACCGTGTCCTCAGGCCGATCCACACAATGGTGACACCCGGGTGTTTCCTCCCGCCTTATCTTGAACAGGAACCTCCCGAAGCAGCCGTGTCCGGTGAGGACCTGCGTCAGGCGGAAGGTGACGACGCCGTGTCGTCTCTCAAGCCATTCCTCAAAGAGGGGTCTTATACAGAGCCTCCAACCGCAGATTTTATTTGATCCGTCCACCTCATTGGTGACCTCCCGCGTGGCCTATTACCTTCCACTCTGCCCTGCTCTCCATCAATCTTCTATACTCCATTTCAAATAAGATTTGACATTTAAATAAACCTTTTTTTACAGTTCGTTCAACTGATTTCGCCTTCTATACCGTTGGCATAAGTATGGCATTAAACTGTTTACTGCAGCTGCCGTTTGTCATGCTACCAACGCAATAAGATGATAAGATATTGAGTACTGAACAAAATATAATAATATGACAATTGACAAAAAATACCAAATAACTTTTACTATGGGACAAACTTCTCAAGATGACATTATCAGCCTGTATTTTCTACATTCTAAGAAGCTCTGGTTGGTCTATATCATAATATTTTACGTTTGTCAATTCGTTAAGAGTATTCAAACTCAAACTCAAAGCATTTATTTCAATTAAACCATTTACAGGCACTTTTGAACTGTCAAAGAATCGGTCAGTTAGAAAGTTGAAGCTAGTTGCCCATTCCAAAACGTAGATCTCTATGGAGAAGAACGGGCAAGAAACTCCAAGGCCACTCTTTTAAATATAGATATTACAAAATTCTGGGTACATTATTCTTGTTGCTTCTATATGTGAGAACAATGTCCAAAAAATAATCAAAGCAATTGAAAATATAAGATTAAAAATAAGCCCTGGCAGATAAGAGATGACCAGTCTCAACTGACGGTGCCCGTACACGAACATGACGCGTGGATCAGCACCATCCAGCTCAACCATTTTGTAGGGAACCGAATGATCCAATACACTCGCCACCATCAGCGAGACATATTGAAGTAATAAAAGCCAATCATAAGATCCAACATTTATTAAATTTGTACAATTTACATATAACACCAATATGACCACGTCCGCTGGGTATCGATGCCTACACAGTGCATACTTAGCTACAATATGTTCCGTATATGGCTTACAAAAAAGAAAACGATGTCCTCATAAAAATAGCATTTGAATATACTTTATTAGAAAGTGCTTATCATAAGAACTTACATAATAAGTTATTAAATAACTTAAATCACACATACAACCTTCATTTATTATATTGGAACATAAAATAATAATGCTTTTCACGTGAGAACATAATAGTAACTTTGTAAATTAATCTACCTGAACTTAAAATTATCGCATTTTCACAGATAACATAAAATTAAGCTATCATTCTATTATTTTGTAATCACTGCTTAGAAAACACGTTCTTTGTAAAATGAAAAACATAATTTTGCCGTTTACAAATTATAACGTCTTATAAAAATGCTTATCTTCTCGTATCAATTATTCTTGTCTATTATTAGAGGATTTCGACAAAAAAAAAATATTGATAGTTTCGTTGACGAAACGCGAGGTACCATAAATAAAAAGAATACATTCTCTTAGGGTCCGTTTAAAAAGCTAATTAAATTAACTAAACACAACAATACTTTTATTAATCAACCTCTTTGTTGAAAGTTGCAACGCAATAATAACTATTTCAATAATCGTTTGAAATTAACAAAGGAATTGTCAAAATATTTTGTAACATTTCGTAGATTTTTTTTTTCTAATATTTGGTAACTTGCCTACTTCATAATGTTACCACAATGTAACCAATATGGGATTCAAAGTAGCAAAAAGAAAGTAGTCCATTGCATAGTTTCCATAACCAATATCCAATATGAAAAAAAAAAAATTGTATTCTTGCAAGACTACTTATTTCATAAATTCAATCTAGTAGAGATAAAGGTAAATAAAATGAGCAATATTATTAAATGATAATTAAATTGTGCATAATTATAAATAATTGTGTCGATATAATTAATACATGTGCAAACACAGTTTGTCTAGTAGTTACTCGGATTTGTGGAAACTCACACAAAGAAAGGTATACTCACGAAAATACATAATCAGCCTATAATGTTCCCACTGCTAGGACACAGGCCGCCGAGAGGGAGTGGGCCGTAATCCACCACGCGGGCCCAGTGCGGGTTGGTGGATGTCACATGTCTTCGAGCCCCACTACCGCAGTAATGCACATGGTAATTCGAATGTCTATGGGTAATACGGTAATGAGGCGCGTCATTTCAGAGTGGACAAGCTATACCTGTTATTCAGACACTGTCTTACACACACAGTATCCGCTAAGCTCGTTTACGACCCAGTCCTATAACAAAACGGGCAAAACCACTATACAGTACCCGAGTGTAAATATCGACACATCCAGCTTAAGAGGAGTTTCCCTAAATTGTATGTAATTTGCATTAATATTCTGAAAAAGTCGCGCATACAATCAAAATGGAACTTTAGAATATGATTTATTGGATCTTTTTCTTTCCATGTACAAGACAGTTACGTAATTGTAACATTTTCGCTCGATTCATTTTTTATTCGAAAATCATGTTTTTTTTTTTAAAGATCAAATAAAATCAAGATTATTCGGCATTTATGTCTAAAATAACTATTCACAGTAAGAAAATATAGTTTATTATCCAGCCATAGGATATTTTTTTTCTAGATCAATTATTATATGGTAGTTTTAAGGCATTTAAATAAATAAATAAATAAAAATTACTTTGGTTAAAAACGTAATAAAAATTGAGACTTACGCCATTTAGTTTCATTTTTGAACAAAATCAAAAAGCGCGCGCAATATACAACTTTATTATTGATGTGTTAGCGTTTAGCACACAGTGGAGTGGCGGAGTGCACGGGGGCAGAGCTTGCGTGAAAATTGTCTTTAGAGTGCCTGGTCTTAAGATAGTTTTTAGTAACTCCAGGCGACTCCTTAATAAGAGTTGAAAATCCAACAGTGCAATAATATTCAGATATTTCCAAAATATTATAGCTCTGTTGGATATTCAACTCTCGGCGCTGAGCCGAGCGTTGAAAGTCCAACATTACATTTAGGTGTTGCTTAGTATTAGTGGAAACAGGCTCACACAGTTATGAGTTCCATTGACGAGACTTTACAAAGTTGTTTTATAAAACTTGATATATTTACGACCGGTTGCCTTTTATGCTACTAATCTTAACAGCCACGCTGTTGACGTCATGACGGTGACGTCACGTTACTAAGGCGTGATCGCGATGCGGTTCATGACGGTCGTGTACGCGAGCCCTAACGCCCAGGAGACTTCGTGGCCGTTCTTGAACAACTGGAAAATAATGAAAGATGTTGTCAGTTTGTTGAAGTTATTTTATGAGACTCTAATGTACCATCTAATCTAACCTAACCACTTTGATAACAAAATCCCGTGCACACGAACCTCTACTTTCGTAAGTAAGCGATACTATAGCGGCCGAGCACTGCAAGCAAGAATAGTCCTTACAGTGTACAGATATGCATGTCTTCGATAGTACTCGATAGCAAAAAAGAGTTGATATTATTTATTACTATTTGCGCCTCGCGATTTCACCCGCATAAGTCTCGATAAAAGTATCCTATGTGTTAATCCAGGTTATAAACTGTGTCCTGCCGGGGGTTCGAAGAGAACCGATAGGGACATCGTGGCCCCCTGGCAACACGGCAACTGAAGGAACACGGGTGGGTTTTAGTCAGTAAGAGTCTGACACGCCCTCCCGCTCCGCCCAGAGCGGGAGAAGTTATTTGATGATTTCCCACCCAAAAAAAAAAAAAAAAAGGTTATAAACTGTGTGTCAAATTTCATCCCAACCCGTTCGGTAGTTTTTGCGTGAAAGAGTAAAAACATCCATCCATCCTCACAAACTTTCACATTTATAATATTAGTAGAAAGTAGGATGTGTGTCGGTACAACTAACCGCAAGCTAGAGGTAACATTTAAACTAGAAAAAGCAACTTTAAGAGGCTGGCGACACGGCTCGCAACTTCAAATCGAGATGTTTGCAAAATTCAATTCCAAGCACGTTGCGCTAGTGTGAGTGCCTGTCCGAGCGATATACACCTACAGTGAGCAATACTACCACGCACACATTGACATTATTATTGCTTGAGAGCAGTGGTGGCCCAGTGGTAACGGCTGCGACTTACGAGTTGTAGGTCTTAGGTTCGAACCCAGACAGGCGCTTTACTTTGTGTAAATTATTTCATCACCACTGCTCTCAAAACGGTGAAGGAAAACATCGTGAGGAAACCGGCATGTCCTAGAACCGAAAATTCGAGGACATGCAACATCTACCAACTCGCACTGGGCCCGCGTGGTGGATTACGACCCACTCCTTCTCACAGAGAGGAGGCCTGTATCCCAGCAGTGGGAACAATTATAGGCTGATGATGATTGCTTGACGCGATAGCACTACCAGCTTTCTAAAATTTATGATAAACTTGGATGTGTTCCGTAATACAAAAAATTATGAATGAAAACTTAATGTATTTCCATTTTTTTTTTTTTTGATAATTTCAAATTTATAACTTGATAACATAAACTATGCTTCTGCGGAAACAATATTACAAATATTGTTGTATATGTATAATACAGAAAAAACAATATGAAAACTGTCATTTACGCTGTAAAAATGTACGAAATGCAATTCGCTTACACTTCATTTAAAGGTAAGTTTTTGGAAATAAAAAGACGTAGGAGCCTAGATAAATACTGTCTCAATCCGAATATCAACATAAAATGGTGGAAATATGCTCAAATTGCAAATGATTTATGTATTACGTTTGTATGGACAATTCATGCGTCGCCGCATTCTTAATGCTACGGCATAAAAGCGCTGTCAATGTTAATTTGGACGCGCATGGATGTGCGGTTTATTTTACTGCCGCTAGCTCACTTAATAAATGGAAAACATTACCTATCGTAAAAAAAATATATTTTAACGACTTCAAAAAAAGGATGGTTATCAATTCGACACGAATGTATTTAATGTTATTGGAACTGCAATATATTTACATATGATAATGTATTAGGGCTTCCAAACAAACATCCAATTTTTTATAGGTGTATGTATGTATGTTTTTATGTATGTATTTATGTTTGTCCACGCATTTCTCCAAAACTATTTGTGTGTGACCATTTTTTTTACTGGCTTACATTTACTTTTATATACTTAGAGAACAGTGCAAGTTTCATCAAAATCGATTCAACTTCCAATGCATGTAATTTTAAAAAACTTTTTACAAAAAAAAAACAACCGACCTCCAAAAAAAACACTACAAAGTGAAAAATAACTTTAATTTCGGAAGTCGGTGTCTTGTGTTTTGTATTTTCGTTTTTTGCCACCGACTTCCGAAATTAAAGTTATTTTTCACTTTGTAATGTTTTTTTTGGAGGTCGGTTGTTTTTTTTTTTGTAAAAGTTTTTATTTTTCACTTTTTAGTTGTGGTACCTACCCCACACACATTCGAATACCACTACCTGCTACCAGTGACAGAAACTTATCATATCATCTACATACTAAGTGGGAAAAACATACGTATTTTGTAGCTAACTCAAAAACTATCAAAGCAAAGTTAATAAAATTTATATGGGACCAATTCGAGAGCACACCCTTTCAAACAAAAAAATAATTTTCAAAATCGGTCCACAATTGACGAAGAAATCGGTGGACATACATAAAAAAAAAACAAACATACGCGACGAACATATAACCTCGTCCTTTTTGGAAGTCGGTTAATAAATAAAAATTATTTAAAAACAACAAAAAAAAAGAATGGCCGAAACCAAACTGGGCTCACGGTATACAAATTCGCGGCGAGAAATAAAAATTTATAATAAGATTGTTACCCAATGGCAAACTAATTATAGGGGCTTGTGGCTAAGTATTAACAGCCGCACGAGTTGATCGATCAGGTTAAGCTACGCTTGCCGCGGTTGGTCCGTGGATGGGTGACCATCTTTACATACCAAGACCCCTCTGTGCCTCGGAAAGTACGTTAAGCCATTGGTCCCAGCCGTATTTGTAGATCTTTGAAAGTCGTTATAGATAGTAGAAGCTATTCTAAAGAACTGGACAACACCGACTTCAACCCCATCTTAACTAGTACAAACGCCATTCAAGAAACAAATCTGTTAATTAATCGTATACAACGATCAATTAACAGATTTGAACTAATCACACCCAAATAACCAGAACACATAAAAAATGCAGGGTTCTAAAACCGTGGGTGAGCAACGGTCTGATTCGTTGTCTAAGAAACCGAGATAGAATGCATATCAACGTCAGGAAAAAGCCTGACGACTCCATACTTAAAAAAACATACACACGGTACAGAAACTTTTGTAATACTTTAATGAGAAAGTTGAAGCATTTGAATAAATTGTACTTATTGAATAATGATAGAAAAATGAATTGTAAATTTTTTCCAGACAAAGAACTTTACTACTACTAAAACATGTGTCGACCAACTTACATGAAGTCGATGCGGGCCCAGGGTCAGTTCCTTTAGCCCAGGCTGGGCCATGGTAGGCCACTGTTAGTTAATAAGTGCGGTATACGTACGCTGATGGGCTTTTTGTTGTCGATTTTGTAGGCATCCTGTAGCAACGCGACCACGTACACAAGATCGATGCAGGCCCAGGGCTGGTCCACGTTGCCCGATATGCACGCCAGCATGGCCGCCGTGCGGTACTCTTCGACTGACGCTGTTCCGCCTGTCATTACATCTGTAACATCATAATCAATTGTTAATAAATATTGAAGTCGGTTAGAAGAAGGGAGCCACAAATTTATTTAACCTTTTATAACAAGCTACCCTCTTCTTTGCTAGATTTGCGCTTTTAATGCGTTTAAAAATAAAGTAAAATCCAACCTTTGTTCAAAGGCATACTATTGTATCAACGACTACTTAAATGATGAGAATAGTTGGTCGCTGTGATTAACTCAAGACAATGTTTGTGTTCTTTCTCCAGAATTAGCTTACCTACTTACTTAGCTTAGTTTGTATGGGTTTATTTAATTGTTTATTTTATTTGAATTTATAAGTCAATTTTTTTTTTTTACTGTTCATATTTTTTTTTTTTTGACATAATCTACTCATTACAGTGTTTTTGTTATGAGTTGTATTGCAATTTGTGGTTAGCTAGCGACCTCGACAATTGATCATATTAGTTTTTGCCTGAGCAACTGGCAACAAGTTCGTCATGCTCCCTTAGATGTCACTGCTTGCGGTAGCGTCGGGGGTCGGGTTGCCTCCTTCCCTCAAATATGGCAAGCGGGGTGATGGCTGACCTTTGCGTTATGCTCGTGAACGGGTGCTGCTTGTGGTGACTGGTCGTCTTGCTGATCATGGTTTTTTTATTGTTACTAGTAATTAACTGTTAATTTATTTTACCTTATTATTATAATATTATTATTATTATTTTACCTCAATGGTCCTACTTTATCATTTATAACTTCCAATTACAGCTTTATGTAAGTGGGCACGCCCTTTATGCCTGGAGGCTTTTATTTAGATATTTAGTTCTGTTTATGTTTAGTATTTTTTTTTTTAATTCTGCTTGAGTATAGTTCTCGATGTTTTTGGTTGGTATATTGGCGTGTGCTAGCTGACATATGGCCAAAATTTATCATTTAAATTATGTTTTGTGTTGCATAATGTAAGTTATTTTGCATACTATTGTATAGAATCATTTTTTTTTTCTAACTTGAACAGACAGCTGTGCTGCTGGGGAGTTTGTTGCGCCACTTCTTCTTCCCAGCTAAAGGCACTAGGAAGTGGTGAAGGGTGGGCGTTTTTGGGGGACTGTCTTTTGTAATTTTGACGTTCAAAAAGTGCTGATTCTCAGCCTAGTTTGAATTTAAATGACTTTTGAATTTGAATTTTGAATTTGAACATGATATTTACAAAAAAAGTGAAAAAATTTTTAGGCGCGTTGGGCATTTTTGAGATGCGACTAAACCATTGATTTCGTGACACTGTTACGACACCAGCTTTGACCATTAAAAAGACATCATCGTGTTGATTACCGCGATGCGTGGAGTAAAAGAAATAACGTAGAAGCCCAAAAGTCTGACAACCAGTCTTACCAAGGAGTATCGTGTTACCCAGTAACTGGGTTGTGGAGGTCAGATAGGCAGTCGCTCCATGTAAAATACTGGTATTCAGCTGCATCTGGTTGGACTGGAAAGCAACCCCAAAAAAAATTAAAAAATAGTTCTGATCCGACTACTCTGGGAAGAAACAACGCGATGATTACCGCGGAGCCGATATTTTTTTCAAGTTTTCACTTCTGTCGGCACTCCCGGAGTGCCACTGTTTTTTAATTTTTTTTGCTAGTTGTCCTAAATATACCTATTCACTCTAAGAGTTGACGTACTTTTTAGGAGAGCGATACAATTAAAAAATTATTCGGAACACAAAAAGGTACATACAGGGTGGCAGGGACAACGACGCTAAAACTGTTACCATGGATTCAGTACATGTTTCTGAATCCCCCAGCGTTAAAATTTTTCGTCGGTAAAAAAAAAACTGCTGTTTCATAGAAAAGTGCAATACCTACGCAGTTAAAATGTACGGAACAGCAGATTTTTTTTTAAATAAACGACGAAATTTTTTCTTTTATTAGTTTAAGCATGTAGGCATACTGGATAGGTGTGGCAATGTGCCTCGGCACTACTTCACGAAACGCGGCGGCGTAGCGCGCTTCTTCAAGCTTCTACGCGTAGTATCGCGTCACGTCTCGGTGTGAACCGTGCGATTCTCTTGGTACCAATTTCTCGTCCAGTCCACTCGCCAGTGTATATAACAGTCGGCACTCACCGATGATGCCGGCGTCGGCGGCGACGTCGTAGAAGTAGCTCATAGCGGCCACGTTGGCGGGGGGCGCGAGCGCGGGCTCCCAGTTCAGCGTGGTCAGCACGTAGCGCCGCACGGCTGCGTGGCACGCTATGTACACCGCCAAGGGCTTGAGGCCGCGCGCGCGGGCCGCACCGCTGATGGACACGGGAATGCATGCCGTTAAAAATATGTAAAGGAGATGGATAACGGTCCCATACAAGCTTGGTCAGTTCATTTGCAAAAGTTCTTTGAGAGCACTGATAGATGGTGAATCTAACGATGTTAGATCATTGCAACTGTCATCATCATCATCATCATCAGCCTATAAATGTTCCCACTGCTGGGACACAGGCCTCCTCTCTGTGAGAGGGAGTGGGCCGTAATCCACCACGCGGGCCCAGTCCGGGGTTGGTAGATGTCACATGTTTTCGAATTTTCGGTTCTAGGACATGCTGGTTTCCTCACGATGTTTTCCTTCACCGTTTTGAGAGCAGTGATGATGAAATAATTCACACAAAGTAAAGCGCCTGTCTGGGTTCGAACCTACGACCTACAACTCGTAAGTCGCGGCCGTTACCACTAGGCCACCACTGCACCATTGCAACTGTGCTCTATTTTAATTATTAAGTTACTTATTGTAAATGTGCCCCTTTTTATAAATAAACGATATATTATTATTGTCTTTTATTTCATCTAAATACTTATAAATTATATTTTTAAATATTAGAATAAAGAATATATAAAACATTTAAAAAATAATTACCTACCGGTATCGGGAACAGGGTCCAAGCTACTGGCGGTCAGGGCTCCAGAGAGAGATTTTCCCTATCATCGACTATGGTGACGTGTGCTACTTTGACTTGAATTCGGTTTTGCTAGATAAGCTCGACAGACTGCTTAACAATTGCATCCGGTTCATATTCAACCTCAGAAAATATGATCATGTGTCGAGCTATAGGTCTGAGCTCAAATGGATGTCCATTCGCCAAAGAAGAAGTTTGCGCGTTTTAACCACGCTTTCTCCCTTCTCAACTCTCCCACTCCTCCTTCTTATCTTGTATCTCACTTCCAATATCTATGTTCTTCACACACAAAAAATCTGCGATCTTCTAACAATCTTCTCCTACTTTGTCCTTCTCATACTTCTGACTTTGTTCATTCTTCCTTTCATATTCAGTCCATTCTTCTATGGAATGCGCTTCCTCTTGATATCAGGACGGCCACCAGTCGGTATGCATTTAAGCGGAAATTGCAGTTTTTTTTCAAAATGAATAGAGTAGAGTCATCTCAATACCACTCTCCCTTGAATTTGTATATATGTATATATATATAATAAATATATGTATATTATATAAAATATGTATGTATGTGTATTATAAGTTATAACCTATTTATGTACTGTTATTTTATATCTAATGATATATTTTAAATAATTTGTTTTCTTTGTTCCTCTCAAACAGAGCACCTGCCATCCAATCTCTTCACCACCCTTGGTTGACTGGTAGAGAATGCCTAAGGCATTAAGTCCGCCTTTGTACCTTTTTGTGTGTGAAAAGTTTAAATAAATAAATAAATAAATAAACCTAACAATACGAGCCGTGTTCAGAAGTACCGCTTTCTGAATCAAGCCCTTGATCCAGCTGCCCAACGAGAGCCTCCTTAGGTGTTGGTCGAGGCTCTTGGCAATTAAGCCATTGGCTGATACGACTATCGGCACAATGATCGCTGAGTCCACATCCCACATGTCGACAATCTCGCGTGCCAAGTCAAGATACATGATTTGTTTGTCTTACTCGGCTTTCACGAGGTTCCCGTCATGCGGGACGCAACTCTACTCGATCCACCACCACTATATCAGGTTTGTTGGCAACTCTACTCGATACACCACCACTATATCAGATTTATTGGCAACTTATTATTATTATATTGTTATTTATGTGTTTACATATCTCGGGACCATTGGATCCCGGACCTTTGGAAGGCGTACGAGGGGTCAAAGCCAACTCGCAGAGGCCCCTTGGACAATTTTAAATGTAATGAGGCACCAACCGACGATTATCCCTGTATGCACTATGCAAATGCACCCAAGGACAACCCCCGGTTGGTGTAGGACTATTGCAGGATATGGAAACAAATTTATTGGACTATGGGTTTGGGTGGTTTAAGTTGACTGGTAACCTGGAACTATGGAAGGACTATGGTCCCTGCCTAATCAATGTTTTATACGTACACGGATAAAATGGCAGGGGGTGACTTGCACACTCAATAATGGGCCCCCGAAAACGGTCGCTAGCACAAAGTGTCGTAGCGACAAGGGGGCAACATGTCCTGAGGTGCTTGTGAGGAGTGGAGAGGTATTCCACGGCTATCAGAACAATCCCGGAAGTACGTTCAAGATCCCTACCAGGATCTTACTGGAATACTTCCTTCCTCCGAGCACGTTTGCTCTTGCAAATCTCCACTCAAGCCGGCTAATTAAGGCAAGAATGAGGCAGGAGCTCTGTTCCTCATCAGTGTTCACTCCAACCGGCCAATAAAGGCAAGCCAGAGGTGAAGAACAAGACTTCTCCCGGGAGATAGGGTCCGTGGGGTCGCTACTGCCCAACAGCTCGCCACATGCTGCCCTGCGGGTTTTTGTATCTCTCTTAGTCTGGCTCCTCATCCCAGACCCGTTCCGGCAAAGTAAACTCTACCGGCACAGGCCTAGAGTTTGGAGCGCACAAGCCCCACCACGACGTCAACGTAGAGATACGGCGGTGGGGTTATTATTATTATTATTGCTCGGTACACTTACCTAACAAAGTATTTATTGTTAGCATAGGTCCAGGACTCGCGCTGTATGATAGGGTGGACGCACACCGAGGTGAGTTCCTGCGAATTGTTGCTGTCGCTCTCACTGCGGAACACGCCGTAACGCGCTGCGAGCAAGCCTAGGTTCCGGTAGCTGTAACAAATAACATATACCTTTAAACTTAAATTCAAAATCTTTACTAATATTATAAAAACGCAAGTTACTCTGTCTGTCAGTAAACTATTTGCGCCTTAACAGCTGAACGAATTTCGACGGTTCAACAAAATTCCACCGGCTGTCGAGGACAAGTCCCAGATACTTCATCGTCGACTCGACGCCGATGTGAACCCTTCCCGCCATTATCTGGGAACTCGACGGTGGCGCATTCCGAGGACCATGAAAACTCATGGCCTCGGACTTGTACAGGGCCACCTCGTGTCCCAAATGCCAGATCCTGTCGATGATTGTCGCAACCCCGCGTGTCACTAAGTTAGCCGCCGCCTGGTACGACCTCCCCTGCGCCAGGACCAACGTGTCGTCAAACGACGCTGACGCTGCTAGGGAGGTCGGCACGCAGCACTCAGTCGTATCCGATGTGCCACAGATGCGGCCCCAGGACCGACACGGCTGTTTCGGGAGGTTCCTGTTCAGGATAAGGCGGGAGGAAACGCCCGGGTGTCACCATTGTGTGGATCGCCCGGAGGACATGGTGGAGCATACGGTGGAGGTCTGCCCGGCTTAGGCGAGACGTCGCGTGTCCTCGTGGAGGCGATCGGCGGCGGTGATATCTCGTGTCCGGCCCTGGTTCTGGCCATGATACGAAGCGAGAGGAAATCGGAGGCCGTCACCTCCTTTTGCAAAGCAGTAATGCTCGCGAAGGAAGAGGCGGAACGCGTGATCGCACCCTCACGCCCTTAACCGCCGCAGGAGGAGACGCCCTGGGAATCGTAGGTCGATTTTCAGCCACCGTAGGCGCGGGCTTGCGGACGGTGAGCAATGCGTAGCTCGCTGTCCGATAAGGACCAGGCCCGGGTCGACGGCGCGTTGTGTTCCACGCGCGCCTCAAAGAAATGTCAGCAGAATTGACGGGGTCTGCTAAGAGCGATGCCTGCCGGGGTTGCGAAGAAAACCGAAAGAGAGATCGTGGCCCCCGGAAACAGGGCAACCGAAGGAACACGGATGGGTTTTGGTCAGTAAGAGTCTGACACGCCCAGAGCGGGAGAAGTTATTTAATAATTTCCAACCCAAAAAAAGGCCGTGTAGCTACGTGGTAACCTTCAAAATTAGTATTTAACTATTTGTTAACTTGATGAGACCTGATCCTATGACGAGATAGATTCTTTTCTATTTTGTGAATGTGAGAACGTTGTAGACTTAGCGAATTCTAGACCTGTTGACCATTTTCTATTTTGTTAAGTACCTGGTACTTATTGAAAGACCCACACTGTCCTCCCATACCTAGTAACACTGTTATTTGAAAGTATTCTAAAAGCCAATTATTTTTAAAAGAGTATCCGTGGAGTTTCTTGCAGGCTCTACTCCATAGGAAACGACCAATTGGAACCGTGCACC
Organism: Agrochola lychnidis; assembly: GCA_963680765.1. Classification (NCBI taxonomy): domain Eukaryota; kingdom Metazoa; phylum Arthropoda; class Insecta; order Lepidoptera; family Noctuidae; genus Agrochola; species Agrochola lychnidis. The sequence goes on along the minus strand of OY796868.1, from coordinate 4,146,953 downwards.
TAGCTTCTGACGTTTCATAAGTTCCCATATAGGTTTATGTTAAATAAAATATTTTGATTTTTTTTTATCAAAGATTACGGCGATACATTGAGTTAAAATGTGCCGTGAGGTCAGGAGTATGTCGATTTTATACTTACTTGTGACGTAGAGACCCCCCACTCCCCAACTTTAAATGCGTTTTATGCAAGTCATTTTTTACTAATATGATGAAACAAAAAATACGTGTCTAATATTTTTTTATTATCTGACGACGGACTAAATAGAATTTCTCTTTTTTGACCCAGGCATCATCCCTATTGCCAAACTTAAGTGGTAATGAACAGATGGCCGATGGGGCCGAAAGGTTCTGGGGTGGCGACCACGTACCTGAAGACGTAGCGTTGGAAGACCCCCACAAGGTGGACCGATGACCTTGTGAAGGCCGCAGAAATCCACTGGATGCGGGAAACACAGAACTGGTCAAAGTGGCGGTGCTTGGGGGAGGCCATGTCCAGTCATCCTCCGCCCCCCATCTCACAGGACCCGAGATGGCGGCGCGTAGTGTTGCACGCGTGCCTCTCTAAGACGCCACGGTGGGAGTTTCAACACCTCTCTCCCCTACGGGTCGGGGCCTGCAAGTCGCGGCCTGGCACCAGTCCGGGGCAGCAGAAATCGCATTTGCACTCGCAGCCCCCAACGCAAGAGTAAGGAGTCTGACAAACCCTTCTCCAAGGATATCCAAGAGGATTTCCACCACGACAAAAAAAAAGGCCTGTGCCCATTGGTGGACGTCTTTCGACTGAAATGTTTAGTTTCGCCTCCACACATATCTGGATAACATAATATTTGGCAGATAATTTCACACAATAATGTCACCTGTGTGTATAGAGGGTGATGTTGTTCCCAGCCGGCACGACGTACTGGTCGGCGGCGGGGTAGACGCTCTTGTCGTCGTCCTTCAGCTGGTACGTGATCCGCGTGGAGCTGTCGCCCAGGTCTAATGCTGCCATCGTATCGCTCTCTATTAGATTTGAAATAAGAAACAGATTTGTGAGAATTCTTGTAGGAGGTAATTTGAGGATTTATGACATGTTAGCATAATAGATATGCTTTTATTATGCTTTTGGTTTTTTTGTTTGCATAATGTATCAAAATTTGCATGTACATGTAGTATTTTTTAGAGGAAACTCCGGAAACCTGATACTATGAAAAGTGGTCATAGGAGTTCCATGCTGTATTTTAATTGAACTTGCTGTATTTTTGAGAAATCATATCTATCCTCAGTTAATTTAGCTTTTTTTTGTTTTGCAATAAAAATATCCGACCACGAGCGAGTCGGACTCAGAGTTCCGTACCACCGTATAATATTTTCCAAAAAAAACGTCGAAAAAAACACGGTTCTTGTATGGGGATCTCCCCTTTTATTTTAACTTTATTTGTTGTTATAGCGGCAATAGAAATACACAATCTGTGAAAATTTCAACTGTCTTCCTATTACGGTTCATGAGATACGGCCCGTTGACAGATAGACGGACAGCGGAGGCTTAGTAATTCCGGTCCATTTGGCATCCATCAGGTACGGAACCCAAAAAAAAAATCATTTTCTTTTTTCCTGGACTTTCAGCCCTTATCAAATAATTATTTTCACATTAAAGTTTTTCGTTTTAAAGTTACTAGTGTTATCATCATAATTAATAATATTTTATACCATTCCTCCTCTAAAAAGCTTATTTTATTCACTGAAAACAGTGAATAAAAAGCACTTTTAATCACTATTTTGGTGTTTGAATTTAAAACACCAATATATTCGACTTCGATCTCAATGCTATACAACCTCCGTGCGATTCATTTAACCTTCCTTTTTTGGAACGAAGTTCTTTAACGCGGCTTCAACTTTCAGAAATCGTGACGCTAAAAAGTGTTAATATTTGTGTCTGTCTTCTTCTAATTCAAAGACAAAGTTAGAGAGAACGCCGGCAGAAAAAAACAAAAGGAAAGATTAAAGTGATTATAGTGTTGTGGAATAAAATTGTACACATCGGCCCGAGTACACTGCATGCCGGAGAGAGAGAGAGAAAGTGTGAATTTGATCAAAATGTAAATTCAAGATGGTGGCTCTGATTTTTTTTAAATTTGCATCATGGTATTATTTTCATGGTTTTCGAGGGTGTTAAAGCCGATAGTGGGGTCGAAATGTAAATCCAAGATGGCCGCTCTAAAAATTTTCAAATTTTTCATCATAACTTTTGGTTTCATAGTTTTAGAGGGCACTATATGAGGTTAAAATGTAAATGCAAGATGGCGACTGCAAACATTTTGTTTTTGTTTTAAATTATACGTGAGAAAGAACTTCGTTTCTGATGCCCCGACCATACACGTTTTTCTTCGTTAAATGTCTATTTTCGCTTAAATCTTTCTTTTTCTCATTGTCATGGTATAAATAATACAATGCAACTCTTGAATAAAACGGATTTATATTGAGGGCCATGAATCACTCGCGTCGCTCAGGATTCTAACACTTGAATCACTCGCTATGCTCGTGATTCAATCATCATGAATCACTCCCTACCGTCGTGATTCAATCGTTAGAATCCTTCACTTACTCGTAATTCATCTATGGCTTTCGCTTTAAATCCGTCCTTTATTCACTAATTGCATAATATACTGTTATCTACACCCATGCTATAAATCCTCTAAAAAGTTTCTGAAACAGTTAACTTATTACCAACATTAAAACAACCAGTGTCATAGTAACCATAATATCATCCAAATTAGTGTTATAATGTTATACTAAATTTAATTATGCAACTCGTTTCTTCGTTTAAACGGGGGCAGCAGCACCTGCTGCAGCGCATGTGCGGTGATGTGCTGCTGCAGGCGACATTCATACGTGCAGTTGTAGGTACTTTATTTCGTGGGATTTTTTATATTCTTGATCTTGAATTACAAACACCCAATGGTTTCAGAACCTTTTATAGAGGATTCATATCATGGGATAAAGTCTTGTATGCAACTGTATATAATTAGGTATTAAAACACTCGTGTGATAAACCCACATTCGTGTTTTAATACCCCTTATTTATACTACAGTTGCATAAATAACTATTATAAAATATCTCGACTTAGCACACGAGGTTGTTGACATATGGAATGTGAGCTCGGCTATCATTGTGCCGATTCTCGTAACGGCCAGTGGCCTGATGGCCAAAAGCCTCGACCAACATCTCTCGAGGCTCTCGTTGGCGGTTGGATCAAGGGCCTGATTCAGAGGACAGTACTCCTCGATACGGCTCGCATTGTGAGGAGGTTCCTGTCTCTGCAGCCCTAACCACCGGTAGCTTGGACCCTGCTCCCGACACCGGCGGACCTTAGTTTTTATATATTTTTAAATGTTTTTTTTTTTTTAAATATCTTTTTAGTGTATTTAAAAATGTAATTATACAGGGTTACTGATAACTCGACGTATTCCTTGCAGGACGTCATAGTAGGGTTAAAATGCAACAAATTAAGCCACCAAATGTTCTACCGAAATTCAGTAGTTTTTGAATTAGTTAAGAGTTTTAGTTTTTTTATGAAAAATCCCAGATTAAATCATTTGAAACCAATTTAAAAATGATTTACGGCGCGACTGTACTGAAATTTAAGTTATTATCATAGTTGACGTCGTAGCAGACCTTTGTTAATAATTAAAAGTTCAATAATGCCTAAAACTTTGGCAAATATCACTAACCAAACATTTAATTTTTTGTAATTTGTGCTATTACTTCATAAAAAATGTAGTCTAGTGCAAAAAAAATACTACACCTGGTGTACAAATTACTAGGAAAATATCCTTGTCTTATCAGTTATTCAGAAAGGTATGATTGTCAATACTTTTGCATGTGTGCCAGGGAAGAGAAGAGTTTTATGGGGGGCAGGTAAAATTGCGAGACGGTCAACCTATTGTTTCGTATTCGTATTATTCGTAGTTTTTACCTGCGCTTGAACTCCAAACACTCGGGGAGCTTTGTGATTGGTCGCTATTGTTCTCTCGGCATGACAGGGGGTGCGATTTTGCAAAATTTGGTCGTCAGCGTTAGTTAGTTTCAACTCTACGTCGCAGAAGCTCGTGTTTTGTTACTGGCTATTTCCCTAACTGTTGCTGCGTATCTTGCTCTTGTGCTGTGCTGTGCCTTCATAAGCGCTGACTATGGCTGCATATTCTAATCCTGAATACGCTGACATAATGTACTGTTACGGACTTTGTGACGGTAACGCTGCTGAGGCGCGGCGAGAATATCAACTTCGCTTTCCCAACCGCCGACTCCCCCACGTTAGTGTCTTCGGATCGACTTATCGGCGAATATCTGAAACTGGCAGCGTCCAAAGAAGCAGGCAAGTTGACACTGGTCGTTCCTGGAGATACACGGCTGAGGACGAGGAGCTTATTCTTCAACGTTTTATTGACGATCCTAACACATCGACAAACATCGTAGCGCGTGAGCTTGGTATGTCACAGTGGAAAGTCTGGTCTGTAGTTCACTTGTCAGGCCGACATCCATACCATTACCAACCAGTCCAGTCATTAGAAGAAGGAGATCCGCCGAGACGGCTTGAATTTTGTCGTTTTATGCTAAGTGTCGACGCCGACAGCGAAAACTTTTTAAAAAACATTCTGTGGAGCGATGAGTCATGTTTTGATCGTGATGGTATCACAAATTACCACAACTTACATTACTGGGCACCGAAAGCAGAAGCAAACCCTAAAAAACTGAGACCAACCGCATCCCAGCGAAGGTTCTCGCTTAATGTTTGGATGGGTATTATTGACGACAAATTAATTGGCCCACATTTTTTACCCCGAACACTAAATGGGGAACTTTATGAAGATTTCCTCAGAAATCATTTATCAGCACTGCTCACGGATGTACCGGAAGAAAGAAGAGCAAACATGATTTACCAACATGACGGATGTCCAGCCCACTTCCGAATCACAATTTGACAATTGCTGGATGAAAACTATCCAAACCGATGGATAGGGCGCGGTGGGCCGATTCCGTGGCCTGCACGAAGCCCTGATCTGACGCCGCTAGACTTTTACGTCTGGGGTCATATGAAAGATCTAGTTTATGTGACCCCAGAAAATTCAATTGAAGAACTAAGGGAGAGAATTACAAATGCGGCGGACCAGATGAGGGCAACAATCACATCAAGAATAACAAAAACCGAAGTAAGGAAGCGAATAAGAACATGTATTCGAAACCGAGGGCAGCACATCGAACAAGACGTGTGAAATGTTTGTAATTAAAGTTTTTAATATTGATTAAAAAGAATAATAATGTTCACGATTTTGTTTTTGATTTTTCGAATAATCACCTTTTTGTGAAACGCACGCCTGTACTAAATCAAAAACGATTTTCATAATGTATTCCATGATTTTGTATTAACTTTCATACCTTTTTGGATAGCTGATAAGACACGGATATTTTCTTAGTAATTTGTACACCAGGTGTAGCATTTTTTTTTTTGCACTAGACTACATTTTTTATGAAGTAATAGCAAAAATTACAAAAAATTAAATGTTTGGTTAGTGATATTTGCCAAAGTTTTAGGCATTATTGAACTTTTAATTATTAACAAAGGTCTGCTACGGCGTCAACTATGATAATAACTTAAATTTCAGTACAGTCGCGCCGTAAATCATTTTTAAATTGGTTTCAAATGATTTAATCTGGGATTTTTCATAAAAAAACTAAAACTCTTAACTAATTCAAAAACTACTGAATTTCGGTAGAACATTTGGTGGCTTAATTTGTTGCATTTTAACCCTACTATGACGTCCTGCAAGGAATACGTCGAGTTACCAGTAACCCTGTATATGAAAGAAAATAAATAAACGCCATAATGTCTTTTATCAAAAACTAATTAAAAAATCATACAAGACTTAACTAAATTAGCACCATTGCTAAGTTATAAAGATAATTGTATTAAGTCACTAGTCTCAACCCGTGTCTCACTTAATTTAAGGCATATTGTGACAACTTACTGTGCAGAAGATTGATGGTGTACCAGAGGAAGATGCCTTCATCAGAGCCGTCCATGATCTTCACTGCGTCGGGCGCCACGTCATAGCCCAGTCTGGAAATAAACATTATCCTATGTAATTAAACTAGTCTTTGGTTACCATAATTAGCCTATAATGTTCCCACTGCTGGGACACAGGCCTCCTCTCTTTGAGAGGGAGTAGGCCATAATCCACCACGCGGGCCCAGTGCGGGTTGGTAGATGTCACATGTCTTCAAATTTTCGGTTCTAGGACATGCCGTTTTCCTTACGATGTTTTCCTTCACCGTTTTGAGAGCAGTGGTGATGAAATTATTTACACAAAGTAAAGCGCCTGCCTGGGTTCGAAGCCTGCAACTCGTAAGTCGGGGCCGTTACCACTGAGCCACCACTGCTCTCCGTCAGTCTGAGCTGCCGTCCTTTAACTAGAAGGCAGTTAAGCCCAAAAAGTTGTTTCCGAGAAAATGGCAAAAAACGCAGGAATAGTTGTTTCTTAAAAACTATGATACTTAGGTTAATGATTGTTGAACACATCAATTGATATTTTTTTCTGTTTATCGTAAAGAATCCTTTCTGTCCAGAAACTCTTATTAATTATTTTTTTAATTCATTTTTCTTATTTTATTTTTTTATTTTTAGTTATTACATCTTATTACTGTACTAAAAGGCCGTTAACCATACCTTAGCGGCTTTTGAATGAAGTAATTTATTTAAAATTTGAACCTTCATAATGTTTGTTAAATTTGTTCAGAAATACTTAACTAATAAAAATAAAGTTTAATAAAAAATTGGAACCCGACTACGGGCAAATAAAAATGATCTAGAAAGTATGAAACAAGCAAATATTTCAGACAGAAATCAAGACATAGGTACAAAAATGGTCAAGATAAACCTGTGGTCGCATGCCTGTATGCCATGTAGGTGCCAAGAACACCTACAAAATTATAATGGCATGCTTTACCTTGACCATTTTTGTACCTATGTTTTGATTTCTGTCTGAAATATTTGCTTGTTTCATACTTTTTAGATCATTTTTAACCAAGTTCAAAAAAAAGGAGGAGGTTCTCAATTCGTCGGATTTTTTTTTTTTATGTATGTTCCCCGATTACTCGAAGACGACTGGACCGATTTGAAAAATTCTTTTTTTGTTTGACAGGGTATACTTTCAAGTTGGTCCCATTGTCATTTGGTCATGATCTGATGATGGGATCTTGGAGAAATCGAGGGAACTCTTCAAAAATTAAAGGCACATCTATAGCGATTTGGGTATTTTTGATGAGCAGTTGACATAAGGCTATTGTAACTTAAATAAATTACAAACCAACCCACTAAAAAGTGAAAAAAAAAAACTTTTTTACAAAAAACACAACTGACTTCCAAACTACAAAGTGAAAAATAACTTTAATTTCGGAAGTCGGTGTCAAAAAACTAAAATACTGATCTGATCCAAAGACACCGACTTCCGAAATTAAAGTTATTTTTCACTTTGTAGTTTGGAAGTCGGTTGTGTTTTTTGTAAAAAAGTTTTTTTTATTTTCCTGTGGTCGGATTACAGTTTTTTATTCAACTTTATTTTTTATTTTATACTTTTCCGTTTTTACGCTTGCTAAACGTTACGACAACGTAAATAAGAGTAATGCAATAGGTGAGTAATTAACCTATTTTAAATTCCAATAGCAGTGCATAGTGCATTAGACGAAACCATAGCGCAATTTATTTCGACGCCAACACCATACTCAGAAAGTTTTGCGACTATAACAGTTTTTGTCCATGGACACTGGCTATTTTTAATGTCGATTAAAACGATGACCATATATTTAAAAAAAAAAACACAACATTCCAAATTCGAAATTCCCTCCACATTTTTTTACGAGCAAAATCAAAATACTCTGTCTCACTGAAAATTTAATTTACAACTAGAACATTTTCGCGCGACGATTCAAATGTCGACTAAAACCAGAAGAATCATATGAAAGACTTCGAATGGTGTTCATAGATAAAAGCCCTTCTAAAGCGACTGTTTTCCGCTGGTTCAACTAATTTAAGCGTGGTCAAGTAACTTTGGCGGACGAAGAAAGAAGTTTCCGTCATAGAGCTATGACGGCTGTTACATAAGAAAACGTGCTGGCTGTGAAAAATTAAATTTAAGAGAATAGACGAACTACATATGAAGAGATTCAGCATATAGTGCAGATTGGATCGGGAAGTGTGCACGAAATTCTACACGGGCATCTTCGGATAGTCTCGGTCGATTTCTAACAGGAGTTTTTTATGGCTCTTTAGAAATAGCTAAGTGGAACAGGTTACTAAATATCCAAGACTATTGTATTTTATAAAATCGTTCTCAAAACCCTTCATTTTCAAACAAACAAAACGCAAAAAGTTTTGACCAACAGACGACGCGAGTACCTAGTGACTTTGTTTTCCGTGTTACCGCGCTCACCCCCGCCTCGGAGTGAACGCGGCGCGAGAGTCGGCAAACTGCCTTTTAGCTATGTAATGAGCAGAGGTCGGAATTAGGTAGAGTTTATTTAAGTACTTACACTGATTTCATACAACGAAAGAATAAAGTGGATATGCCCCAAATCCCGGGATTAATTTTGAAGAGCAGAAAAATCCCGTGATATATTAAATAAAAAATTATTTACTTTTACACAATTTAAACCACTGCACGCGCGACGATGCTAAATTTACATCAACGACACCGGATATCCGAAGTTGCAAAATTCCAATACGCACACGTGTGAATTGTGAATTTAATACTAATAAAAATTGTATGTTAATTGTCTTTGTTTTATTTGTCTTATCTATCTCTGAGGTTTTTATTATTATTTATTTGTAATATTGTTGGTCATACGGAATTGTCTATTAGAAATCCCGGGAAGATCCATGTCGTCGACCGTAGGTACACATTGAGGTAAGGGACAAAATACCCAAAATGAGTTGAGTATACAGTTTTGTTCAGAATTTTTCGCTCTATCGAATGGTGAATATGAAAAAATTCTAACTTGAGAAAAACAGACCCGAAAAAGGTTAATAAGAAAAAAGTTATGGGCGATTTAGTCCGAAATAAAAAACTTTGTCGGCCTCTCCTGAAAAATTGTATTTTGTCCCTTACCTCAATTGAACCTACGGTCGCCGATATTAATATCAACATTTCGATGCAAGTACATAAATAACTCTACCTAATTCCGACATCTGGTAATGAGGCTTTGCTTTGTAGCTAATCATTATTAAAAAAAAATTAACATGAGAGAAATTTACAGAATTAAATACTTAAATAGCGTTAAGGGCAGGTAACTGTAAATAAGTTACGTTTGTCACTGGAACTGTTCTTTAAATGCTAAACTATAAAGTAGCTATAGTCCTTTTGCGTCTCTATAGTCAAGAATAATAAGATAACGCACTTGTAGTTAAGCAGTAGACCAGAAAATAATCATTGTATCAGGCAGTTAAGGTATTTTAACGTACATTAAGCAAAGAGGTGTAGGTTAGACGCTTTCTAGTGATGGAATCATCATAAATTGTGTTACTTAACGGCCTAAAAAATTTTCATATCTCTGGAACTATTTATACAGTGTGAGTCTTCATAATGTGCACATATCGAAATGAATCTATGCTTAATTTTAACGACAGAAAAAATATTTTAAAAAATCTAAATATTTTTTTTATAGGTACTTTTTATGGAATAAAAAAAATTGTAACAAAACTGTGTAACTTTTAAACTGAATCAGCTATCGCGATGAAACAAACTCCATAATGATTGGAAGTAAGTAGGCGTCCACATAAAATTAAAATTGAGAAAAAAAACTCAATTGAAAATAAATATGTTTTTTTAGCAAAAATCTGTATTTTTTTCATCAATTTTTACAATATTTGTAAAATTTATAAATAAGATGCCCAAGAGAATTAAAAAAAAAAAATTGTTTTTAAACAAATAAAATTTTTGAAATTTTTTTCTTTCGATAAAATTAAGCATAGATTCCCTCATTTCGATATGTGCACGTTATGAAGACTCAGACAGTATTGTAAAAATGTCTATCACTTTCAATTAAAAAGTATAAAGTAAAGTAAAGTAAAAATTTATTTGCATAGATTGCAGGTACAGTAAATAAGATGTAACAGTTAAAATATGGGTGGTATTTACCATTTGAGGGTTAACGACTTTCTAGTTAAAGGACGGCAGTGAGTCTTTGGTTACTAGCCATAGATTTTTGTCACGAGAATCCAGTCATCCTTGGATATTACGTGTTATTGTTTTTGCTAAGGCGGAGACCTTAGCCCAGAAGTGGGAAAATAAAGGCCACAAAAAGTGGTGTGATTGAAGAATAGTAGGTTGTTATACGAGTGGCTAAAATAACCCATTGTAACGAGGTAGTTTTATTCCCAAGCTCTAGCGAGGGAGTAAATAGAAACCGAGTTATAATGGGTTTTAGCGCCGTGTGTTACACTCTACTTTTCACTACGATTGCGAGAAAATAAAATAATCCAATCCAATATTAAATGGTTTATTTTATTTAAATGTACAATTCTGGATATTTAACGAGATGTTTTTCATACAGCAACTTAATTTCAATCCTCTGTGAAGATGTTCTCACTAGATGATGACATTTTCACTGTTGTAAATTATATTACGGTCACCAATTCAATTCGTAATTAGAGAAAAATTCTAAAGATTTCGAGCCAATGCCTTTTTTATTTTACCGTAGCCGCAACGCAATTCACTCATTCTACCGATGAGATAGCCTCATTTAGTTCCATTTTCAAAAATAAAATGTTCTTCTTTTTTTTCATGATTATATGATTATTCTACATAATATTAAGAATAAAAACTTTTTCGTTTTTCAAGGCTCGTTGAAACAGACAAAAATTAAAAAGAAATAACTTTTCCCCTAGAGCAAGAAATACTATTTTTTCCCCGCTCTGGTACTCTACAATGACGGCCTTTTTGAGCAAGAGGAGTGAAAAAATTTAGAGACCTGTCGAAAACTGCAATTGCCTCTACACTGTTGACGTATGCCGCTCGTGTGTATCTAATATCTTTAAACGAGCAATTCTTGTATATATATAATCTGAATCTCGAAAACGGCTCCAATGACTTTCATGAAATTTAGTATGCAGGGGGTTTCGTTAAAAAAAAACCGAGCAACGTTCGGTTATCCAGATATTGAGCACTTATGTTACACAGCTAATAAAATATGGTAACGCCCTCTGGCAACAAGCCACAGCAAGGTTATTAGGCGCGGGACATACACAAGTGGCAAGGGGTGCGGGCGAGGTGCGGGCGTGGCGACGCGACGGTGTGGCGCGGCGGTTGCACCGCCCGTTTCAAATTTCATTCCATATGTTTAAGAATGACGCGGCGCGGAACATACACAAGAGACGTGGCGCGGGCGAGGCGACGGTGCGGCGCGGGCGTTGTGTGTATGTTCCGCGCCACGTCGTTCCTATACATTTTGTATAGGAACGACGCTCGCTCGCCATTTGTGCATGTCCCGCGCCTTAGGTGACGAATCATAACAAACCTACATAAGTCTTCTTTCATTCTTTCTTTAATCAAATTTTTTTGCCGTTTGTTTTCACTTACTTGTTAATAGCACGGGAAACGTGGTCTATGAGTTGTTGCGCTTTGTCTGCGGGCAGTAGTCGAAGGCCGGCTGTGGCGCGAACGATCAGAGGCGTTGAGTTTCGTTTGTTCGGCGGCGTTAAGTACTCGGCTTTCTTTATCAGCTGCACTATTGTGTCCGCGCCCTGAAAGTGTAACGAATTCTTCTTAAGAGGCCGGCGACACGGCTCGCAACTACAAATCGAGATGTTTGCAAAATTCAATTCCAAGCACGTTGCCCTAGTGTGAGTGCCTGTCGGAGGGATATACACCTACAGTGAGCAATACTACCATGCACACATTGACAATTATTGCTTGACGCGATAGCATTACTAGCTTTCGAACATTTATGATAAATTTGGATGTGTTCCGTAATACAAAAAATTATGAATGAAAACTTAATGTATTTCCATATTTTTTTCGATAATTTGTTACTTGATAACATAAACTATGCTTATGTGGAAACAATATTACAAATATTGTTGTTTATAATACAGAAAAAACAATATGAAAACATGTCATTTACGCTGTAAAAATGTACGAAATGCAATTCGCTTACACTTCATTTAAAGGTAAGTTTTTGGAAATAAAAAGACGTAGGAGCTTAGATAAAAACTGTCTCAATCCGAATATCAACATAATATGTTGGAAATATGCTCAAATTGCAAATGATTTATGTATTATGTTTGTATGGACAATTCATGGGTCGCCGCATTCTTAACACCATATTGGTAGCAAGAATGTTAAGAAAATAGTCTTTTAGATTTCTAGTTGGAAATCTTTCTGGTTTCTTAGTTTATCAGTAGATACTGTTTAGTTTATGTACATCAATCTGCCAAGCCTTTTCCCAACTATGTTCGGGCGACTTCTTGTCTAACCGGATGCAGCTAAATACCAGTATTTTACGTGGAATTTTTGAGCTTCTGACTACCTGTAACGACTGTCAAAGATCTACGAATGACAGCCGGGACCGACGGCTTAACGTGCTTTCCGAGGCACGGAGGCACTGTTTAGTTTACATCATCAACACAAAAGATAACGACCAAAACTAGTCAGAGGGGCATACCACTACATACCTGTTTAGTTTCGTCAGTTATGTTTAACCCTTCGAACGTGGATCCACGCGAGACACAATGGCTGTAACTTCCCGACACTTAATAGTTCAAGCATTTTTTTTTTTGCATTTAATTCTTATTTTGTTTTTTTGTTTGTTTTATATTGTTTAAATCTCTGAGTCTTTAGGTTATGTTATGCCTTCACATTTACTAACTAATTGATTATGTTTACATACCGTGTGGTGGGACCCTGGTGATCTGCGATACAGGTATTCCTAGTGCAGACACCAGTCTCTCACAAACTATTCTCACAGTTTTTCAAGTCTGTCTAAATTATAAGATGCCATTGTTTGTGAAGAGAAAATAAATAATTTGAATTTTGAATTTGCTTTTTAATTGTTTCTGTAATTACCGGTCTACAAAAGGTTAAGCATATTGACAGTACCGGGCTGTGACCGGGCTTAGATCTAGAATGTGGTGCTGTGCAACGTTTATCCAACCTAGGGACTGAACCCCATGTTTAGACGCACAGCAGTCGCGCTGGTGACGACTAGACTAACAAGGCAAAGCTGCCAGGCCAATGGATAATAATATAAAATGTGGTTAGCTTACCTTTTCAGGATCATCGGCGTAAGACGACAAGCCCGGCTTGGATTGTTCAAAATATTCATCTACTAATTCCAAGTTCCCCAGGCCGAATACTGAAACAAGGTTGTACACTAAACATTAATGTCACATTTATGTGTACTCACTTATACATGACTTTTTCCCATGGGGATAGGCAGAACTTATATTAAGGCGAAGATAACCGTTTTTTAATGATTTTATACTGAAGAATTGAAGAGGACGTCTAAACGAGTAGTGTTAATGATTTGGAAAAAATATATGTTAAATTAGAGAATTTTCTTAATAACTTAATATGGGAATATTTTAGACTAGCTTCTGCCCGCGACTTCGTTCACGTGGAAGTCGTAAAACATCACAATATACTACAATAATAGCCACATTTTTATAAAACTTCCCTGTATACTACGTTTGTAGTTTTATTCTCAGCAGCCAAATTATACAGTCAGGAATGGTGACTCGGGAGCAAGCGACGTAACAGTTGTCCGTATGAGAAGCAGCTTGTCCTGAGGTCGACACCCGCAGCCTTCAGCTTTCGATGTCGGCCCCTGTGACTTGTTGACCGCAAAGCATACGCTCACAGGGAACTGCACGCGCTTAAACTGGTAATGGTGGGGAATTAGTGGTATACGCGCTATAAACACTGTGTTCGGGCGTCTCCGACCACTCGGCGATCTTCGGCGGCCGTCGGGGACAGCGGAAGGTGGCGGGTGACGACGAGAGGTGCGGCGTGCGGGACGCGGGCCATCGAAGCACTTCGCTACCGATCACGGACGACGGCACGCGCGCGCACTCCTATTTACCAACACCGACATATTGTTGTACTACCTATTTCGGATTATACTTCTTTATTATACAGTCCACTAGTTTAAATTAAGTCCTTAGTTTAGGTCCCTAACAATTGGTCATTCGAGCCTCCTTACAGTCGCGTTTTGTTAACACAATTTTGTCGGCTACTGGCATTACGAGTCGACGTTGGTGAACATTGGACTCCTGCAATTCGCTGCGTCACCGGAGCAACGGTTTTTTCTAACGAAGTCCATCGAACACAAGAACAAGAACTGGACCATACTTTACATCACCAAGTCTTGATAACGACGCCGGCGCTTACTACATCGACTGCATTTTTCGATTTACGCCGAGTCATCGCTTGGAAGAATTTTTGGACAGGTTTCTTGTGGATAAAGGTTCGGTATTGGGTGAGTTCGTTCCAATTTTTTCCTTCTATATTCCTTCTATATTTTTCAAACAAAATTTAAGTGTTTATTCCGTTAAATTCAAATTATTTTCCGTTTTCACGTTCATATTTGAGTCATTACGTGTTATCAGTATAGTCATCTCTTTCACTCTTATGCTTTGCTTACGCTTGTGCACTGCTAAATCCCCAGGCTATTTACCGTTAACTGGGTGCATGATCAGCTGTGTGCGTTAAATAATTGTAACAGCTGAGCGGTCATTGACCGGTGTAGCTCGCCGGCTCCCGTGACATTCATCAAGGTCACGCGGCTATTCATTCACATTTTTTATGCTTTGTTCATAATTTACTGCCAACTTCTTTACGAAACTTTGCTACGCATTATCAATTAGTATTAATATTACCTATTACCTTTCTTGCTGGTTTACGCTATGGCCTCTTTAGACTTATTGTTGAGAAAGCGAAGTGCCATTAAAGCAAAGCTTACACATTTCACAAATTATATGAATGTGCTTCTTAGTTGCAAAATTATTTCTGACATTCAACGATTAGAGTTGGTGAGCCGTTTAAAAAAATTTGAGGGTACATACGACGATTTCGACAATTTACAGGTAGACATCGAGGTGCTTTCGGATGATCCTGACGAGGCGTATGCAGAGAGAGCAAAGTTCGAGGACCGTTACCACGCACTCGCAGCGCAGGCGCATGGCCTGCTTGCCAGTAACGAGAGCGGTGATGGTGGGTCTGTAACGGGCTCGGTGAACAAACACTCAGGTGAATCGTTCCAACAACGTAACTTTATACGCTTACCTAAAATTGATTTGCCTAATTTTGATGGTGGTTATCAGTACTGGCTTGAGTATAGAGATACATATTTGTCACTAATTCATAGTAGTAGTTGCATAGATGCTATTAGTAAGTTCCACTACCTCCGTGCGTCGCTTAAAGGCGATGCTTTAGAAATAATAAAAAATATTGATTTTAAAGGTGATAATTATCAAATGGCGTGGAAGTTACTATGCGACCGCTTTGATAATAGTAGGCTTTTAGTAGATACCCATGTTAAGGCTTTGTTCAATGTAGACTGTATTACACAAGAATCATCCATTTCTTTGCGTCGTTTAATTGATTTAATTAATAGAAATATCAGAGCCCTTCATACAATGAACGAGCCCACGGACAGTTGGGATACGTTGATTATTTATATGATGGCAATTAAATTAGATCCTATCACCAGCAGGGAATGGGAAGCTCATCGTAATACAATACCAACAAAACCAACAGTTTCTCAATTTTGTTCTTTTATTAGTAAAAAAGCTGATTTGTTGGAGACATTAGAACATAACAAAATCACACGTAGTATAGAAAATAATACTAACACTATTAACAATCAAGTAGAAAATAAACATAAATCATTAATAATAGCAACTAATCAGAGCGATCATTCAAATCAAAATTATAAAACAAAATGTCCCTTATGTAATCAAAATCATCTATTATACACTTGTGAAGGGTTCCGAAAATTAAACGTAGAACAACGGATATTAAAGGTTAAAGAATTTAAAGTTTGTTTCAATTGTTTACGTAGTGGTCATCTAACGAAACGATGTAGATTAGCTCCTTGTAAATATTGTAAAGGTAGACATAATACCCTTTTACATGTGGAACAGTCTACTCATTTCCAAGATCCTATGCCCAGTAGTGTAGCATTGCCCGCTGATGTTTCTGGGGATGCCGCTCCACATAATGGCACCTCAGAAAATATCTCCATGTCAAGTGACACTCAGTCGCAACAAACTACCTCTCATGTATTACTGTCCACAGCGTTGGTGAGAGTGGTGAACCACCGAGGCATCAAGTTCGACGCCAGGATCCTGCTCGATAATGGTAGCACAGCAAATTTTATTACGCAGAAACTAAGTGATAAGCTAGGACTTCCTCGACGTAGCACGAGCTCCACGGTGACAGGTATAAACACTCATACTACATTAAGTACACAGTCTTGCAAACTAACCATTGAATCGTGCAGCGGCAGCTATAAGATAGATATAAATTGTTTCACATTACCAACAATTACCAAATTACTGCCGGCTACTTTAGTCGACATACGTAGCATTCCCATACCACTAGATTTAAATCTGGCCGATCCGTCATTCAACGTTCCATCAGAGATTGACATACTAGTTGGTGCTGAAATATTTTGGAATATTCTAGGCAATACATCTATTAATTTAGGCAAAAATCAACCTAAGTTACAAGAGACAAAGCTAGGATGGATAGTATCAGGCTCTGTGGCTCTTCCAAAACATCCAACCAAAAATACATATTCTCATTTTTGTAATATCTCCATGAACGATTTAAATAACAACCTAAATAAATTTTGGGAACTCGATTCCGTTTCTTCTGAGCATTCCTTGTCACAGGAAGAACGAGCTTGTGAAGAAAATTTTCGTGTAAACACTGTGCGTGATCAAAACGGGCATTTCATAGTTACAATGCCTCTTAAAAATGATCCCAGTGAGTTAGGTGATTCTTATGAAATGGCTAAACGTCGATTTTTATCTTTGGAACGTCGTTTCCAACGTGATCCTGCATTTAAGGAAAGATATGTTGCATTCATCGAGGAGTACGTGAGCTTAGGTCATATGACTGTGAATAACTCAACAAGGAAACCTCATTCAGGTAACAAAATTGAGTATTTTTTGCCACATCATGGAGTCATCCGAGAATCCAGTACCACAACTAAGCTCAGGGTAGTCTTCGATGCATCAGCAGCGACTACTTCTGGAGTGTCGTTCAATGACATCCAAATGGTGGGGCCCACTGTCCAAGATGACCTCTTTTCTATATTGCTGCGTTTCCGTCAGCACAAGTTTGTCATTTCTGGTGACATAGAGAAGATGTATAGGGCCATTCATGTAACACCATCACAACGTAGCTTACAACAAATAATATTTCGTGCTGACCCCAAGCTACCACTTCAAACGTACAGTCTTAATACTGTTACTTATGGCACAGCTTCCGCCCCTTATTTAGCTACTAAGAGCTTAGTCAGTCTAGCAACAACCGCCTCTAATGGCATTGTAAAATCGTCCATTGAACGAGATTTTTACGTCGACGATTATCTTAGTGGTGGCGACTCGGTTTCCGAGGTGGTCCAGATGGGTAAAGAAGTCGCATCCATTTTAGCGTCAGCTAACTTTCATTTGAGAAAATGGCAATCTAATAGTTTAGATATTTTAACCGAAATAGCCGGTGTTTCAGGGCATTCTGGTAGGTTGAACTTGTCTGAGGATAGAAACGTGTCATCTAAAACGTTAGGCCTATATTGGCTATGTAAATCTGATTCTCTCGAGTTTTCAATATCAGTCGATACCAGCAAACCAATCACAAAGCGCCACATTTTATCTGTGATTAGTCAAATATTTGACCCATTAGGTCTGGTAGGTCCTTGCATTATCGAGGCTAAAATTATCATCCAAAGTCTATGGACGGCTAAGTGTGACTGGGACGAGCAAGTACCAGTTAATATACATACCTCTTGGTTAATGTTCGTGAATAGTCTACCATGTTTAAATACCCTTAAAATACCCCGGTGGATTTCATGTGACAATTCAACTATAAATGAGATCCATGTGTTTACAGATGCATCTGAAAAGGCCTACGGTGCATGTATTTACATAAAGTCTAGTACTAAAGATGGATTGGTAACAGTACAGCTGTTGGTCTCTAAAAATCGTGTTGCACCAATCAAACCAACAACCATCCCCAGACTTGAGTTATGTGGGGCTTTATTAGGAGCAAGACTGTGTGTTAATGTACGGAATTCCTTCACCAAACCCGTTAGTAAATGTTACTTTTGGTGCGATTCGACAATAGTGTTAAGTTGGCTTTCCATGACACCAAATTTATTAAAACCTTTTGTTCGTAATCGCATTAATGAAATACAAGAATGCACTATAGGGCACACGTGGAGCTACGTGCCGTCGAAGGAAAATCCGGCGGATCTTGTTTCTCGCGGGCTGAAGGCTGACCTTATCAGCGAGTCTTCCTTATGGTGGTCAGGTCCTCAGTTTTTGTTAAATGATGAAATATATTGGCCAAAAATGCCCAATGAGAACTTGAAACAAGATCTACCTGAAGTTGTATCATCACACTTCACTGATCACACATCACATCATCAATCATACAACAATTTAACATCAAATCATTTGTCACATCATAATAATAATCATTTATTAATTAAATCACTTATTCACAAATATTCCAATTATAATCACTTACAGAGAGTCGTCGCTTATATACTAAGATTTATTTACAATTTAAAACATAAAAATGATAAAGTCCTTGGTTCCCTTTCCTGTGAAGAACTTACAAATTCTACAAATTTCATTTTACGTCACGCTCAAATGGACATGTTTCCTAATGAGCATAATTTATTGCAATCAGGAAAGCCTTTACCAAAAAAAAATAGGCTTATTTCTTTAAGTCCTTTTACAGATTCGAATGGTCTCATACGCGTAGGAGGGAGACTTGACAACTCGCCTTATGAATATAATGTCAAGCACCCCGTACTATTATGTGGTAAGCACCACATAACTAAAATAATATTTCAAAAATATCATCTCGACTGCTTACACGCTGGCCCTCAGCTGCTCTTGGCAAATATACGCCAAATGTATTGGCCTCTTGGTGGTAGGAATCTATCTAAAAATATTGTTAAAAAATGCGTCAAATGTTTTAAATATAAGTGTCAAACTGTGCAACCTACAATGGGTCAGTTACCCTCTTCAAGGACACATCTAGAACACCCATTTTTAAATTGTAGTGTGGATTATGCTGGGCCAGTGCTGATTGCTGATCGCAAAGGGCGAGGGTGTAGGCTTATAAAGGCGTACCTGTGCATTTTTGTTTGCCTTGCCGTGAAGGCTATTCACATCGAGCTTGTTACAGACCTCACGAAAGAAGCCTACATGGCTGCTTTGAATCGTTTCGTGGCTCGTCGTGGTAAACCCGAAAGCATCTTGTCCGATAATGGGACAAACTTCATAGGTACTTGCAATGAGCTACGTAAGTTTCTACAAGACTCGAATCTCGTGTCTGATGTTGCTCAACAAGGCATCAAATTTTCTTTTGCGCCTCCATACTCCCCTCACTTTAACGGCATTGCTGAAGCCGCCGTAAAATCCACTAAACATCACCTAAAGAGACTTTTAGGCTTAACGCACTTCACATACGAGGAGATGGCCACGTGTTTGACTCAAATAGAGGCCGTCTTAAACTCCCGTCCTCTCACCCCTCTTTCCACTGATCCTCTAGATTTTTCCGTTCTTACTCCTGGACATTTCATAATTGGGCGACCACTAATATCTGTTCCGCATCCACAGGTTACTGATCTCAACATCGGGCGACTGGAGCGCTATCAAAGAGTAGAGCACATTAAGCAACATTTTTGGAACCGCTTTCAATTAGAATATGTTTCTCTGCTCCAGAAAAAGACTAAGTGGACAGCGTCAACAGGCCAACTTTCAGTGGGAGCACTGGTTCTCATCAAAGAGAAAGGCCAACCGCCCTTGGTGTGGCCACTGGGGCGTGTCAACAAGGTCTTCCCTGGCTGCGACGGGACCACACGGGTAGTGGAGCTGAAGACGAAGAGAGGAACGGTGTTGCGGGCTTACAACAACGTCTGCCCACTTCCTCTCACTTGAATAATTCAACCCGGGGAGGATGTTCGGGCGTCTCCGACCACTCGGCGATCTTCGGCGGCCGTCGGGGACAGCGGAAGGTGGCGGGTGACGACGAGAGGTGCGGCGTGCGGGACGCGGGCCATCGAAGCACTTCGCTACCGATCACGGACGACGGCACGCGCGCGCACTCCTATTTACCAACACCGACATATTGTTGTACTACCTATTTCGGATTATACTTCTTTATTATACAGTCCACTAGTTTAAATTAAGTCCTTAGTTTAGGTCCCTAACACACTGTCTCGCCATCACCACAACCTGTTAGAATTTCCGTCTCGATGACGTTTCTCTGTAAAGACATGACTTTGAGCCGGTTTCCGTTACACAGATATACAACCGGAAAAGATACTTGCCATTTGCGAATTGAGAAATTCTACGGGGTAATATGTGGCATTAATGGAGGTGTATATCACTTCACTCCCTTCAATTTGTGAGAGAATACTGTGGTTGATCGCTGTAGCTTGATCATTTTCGGAGTTAACATGGAAACACACCCAAGAATTCTCTTGGTACGGTATTTGACTGATGTCCTCGTATATCAGAACGAATAAGATCTTCTAAAGTGGGATCTACTCTACCAAGAGTCTCTGGTAGAGTGCCTTCACCAACTTTTAGAAGAACATCGGAGAATTCTTGAGCATTTGAATTCACGCCAAACCGAGCTCGTATGATGATGGTCAAGCGCAATTTATGAACTCTCGACCATAGAGTCGACCTTTTCAACGAAGTATTTACTTTGTTTGTCAGAACAGTGACACCACCCATCATATCTTGGTTCCTGCGGATGTCCTCCAGGGTTCTGTTTACAGCTTCCACTGCTTTTCTATTTGCCATAATACATTCATACTATACGATGAAGCGCAATCCCTATGCACACATCTCTTGTTATGTTGCGTTACACCCCACAAACAGGCGTTTCGTTGCTCTCTAAATCGATGGGAATCTTAAACATGGCGTGCGCTGTTTTGTCCCCAGGAAGCAGTGTGGCAGCGATTCCAGAAGATCCACACACATACATATTTTA
The DNA here is from genome assembly GCA_963680765.1 of Agrochola lychnidis. Lineage (NCBI taxonomy): Eukaryota > Metazoa > Arthropoda > Insecta > Lepidoptera > Noctuidae > Agrochola > Agrochola lychnidis. The sequence continues at coordinate 4,125,682 of OY796868.1, read as the reverse complement.
AAATCGCTGGGACAAATCTGCTGTCAAAATCTGTAAAAATAATTTTATTCCTACAGTCTTTAGCTCTAAAATGATCAGAATACAACCTTGATTGTTTTGTGACTGTAAAGTACTTGTGACGTAGTAGGTTCCCATAGCTTACGAAGTTTTCCTTTTTTTGTGAATTAATTTAAAATTGTTTTGTACATTTGTACATTAATAAAAAAAAAACGTTTTACAAAATGTAAAAAAATAGTTTAAAAAAACAGATGGAAATCGATCTTACTACCCCAGGACTTCAAATCATTCGTCCAACCGCTTACTTATTCACTTTGTTGAAAGTTAGCTAAATCCTATATAATTATGTCATGATTGACTACATAGTTCCATAAATGTATAGCTTGATGATAATCATTTAAAAAGTTAAATCGGTAACTATCTACAATATCTCAACCTTTTGGCGCTTTCTTTTACAATTTGCAGAGAAAAATAAGAAAATAATGTAATATTGCTCATCCCCCATAGCAAATAGCGTGATAGTCTATACCGTACAATTGGAACAGACAAACATTCTAAAAACTATATTTTCCGCATAAGAATCGATCCCAGACCTCGTAGCAATAACTTTCTTTCAAAAAATTTAACTTCGCTACGATTTTATTATAATATATTATAGGGACATAATCAAACAAAAAAAATAAAAAAATCGTGTAACGAAATGTGAAAAAAAAGAAAAACAAAAACCGTAGTTGGGAATCGAACTTACAACCCCATGTTTGCAAAGCAATTGTTCAACCGCTGAGTTAATTGCTTCGTTGAAGTTTGTTTTAAATAGCCGTTCCTATATATGATTGACTGCTCAGTTCCATAAAGGTATAGCGTGATGATAATCATTCTAAAAGTTAAATCAATAACCATCACAATATCCTAAAATTTTGGCGCGTTTTTTTCCAAAAAATACGAACATAATATAATATTGCTCGTCCCCCATAGTAAATAGCGTGATAGTTTATACCCAACAGTTTGACCAAACTTATAGGGAACACCTATGCAAAATTTGAACAGAATCTATCCGGTAGAATTTGCATCATGCTAGTATATAAAAATACGACATAATGTAATATTGCTCATCCCCCATAGCAAATAGCGTGATAATTTATACCCTATAATTTGACCAGGCACACAGGAAATATCTATGCAAAATTTTAACAGAATCTGTCCAGTAGAATTTGCGCCATGCTGGAACATACATACAGACAAACAGACAAAAATTCTAAAAAATATATTTTCGGCATTAGAATCGATCCCAGACCTCATAGCAATTAAATTTTTCAAAAATATTCAATGTACAGTTTTGACATCGCTACGATTTTATTATATGTATAGATTATGTTTATATTACCTACATAGTGAAATTTATTTGTAGTTATGTCCAACGCGGATAAAAAACTGATACTCACGCAAAATCTATCAAGTATATTTTCAGAAACCTTCACCATTTTAAATATAATTTAGTTATTGATCTTTTAGTACACGTGTTTTATTAAAATACCTTTTGTTTTATGTATAAAAATTAATAATGCGTCTAATTTGGGACAGCGCTCCTTGATAGGCGAGTCCTATTACTGGCTGGACGTACGACCCGTTGCGTGCGCTCAGTACAGAACACGCAAGCTAACCACTCAATGTCACTGGCATATATCTGCGTCTTAAATATCCGGCACAACAGGCTTGTTAAATACAATGTTGCATTACTATAATCATCATCATCTACCTAGCCTTTTAACAACAATTTTGGGGTCGGTTTCCAGTCCAACCGGCAGCTGAATACCAGTATTTTACATGGAGCGACTGCCTACTTATATGATCTCCAGAATCCATTTATTGGGTAACACGATGGGTATCCGTAGGATTACTTTAATATGAAATAAACACAATTATGTTATTAAAGTTCTTGCAAACTTGCAAACCCTTGTTATTATGACCATTTTTTTATTATTTCGTTGTTAAAAAAATACGTAGGTGTAAATTAGATTTTCACACAAAGCGGGTGCGTGTCGGGCGCGGGTCGGAACGGGAGTGCGGCGGGCTTGTGTATATTGTACGTAACGCAATTTTCTTTCTTTCTTTCTTTCACTACGATTTTTTTATATCTCGCGAATAGTTTTTTGATCCATTCCGGGCAATTTAACAATTATTACGAGGAATAACAGCACAAGTATTATTCTGTTAAAAAAAAAACTATAATTATAACAAGATAGTACATTAAACAGTGACATTGAATATTTTTCTCTCTCATTCCGACAAAGCGCCATGAAATTCGTTTTATTTAGTTACGAGTAGTCAACGGCGTCAAAAAAACATGTAAATTTTATACTTAGTAACAATTGTAGATACAATTCATAGTACTCTCCTTGAAGGACTTACATAACATCGTTAAATATTTTACCGTCGCAAGATAACCGGTAACTGATAAAACTGCGTTTTATGTACAAGTACCAGCAATAATGGAAATCATTTGTATATTTCCGGGGTACGGTGATTGAAGACGACATTAATTTTATTTTAGCAAAAGTTATACAAGGTGGTCAAAGTCAAAGTCAAATCATTTATTTCAAATAGGCCCATGTATGGCACTTTTGAACTTTTGGCAGGGACATCGACGCGAAAACTGTTACCATGGATTCAGTACATGATTCTGAACCCCCCTGGGTTGAAATTTGTCGTCGGTTATAAAAATAAAACAGCTTTTTCATAGAATAGTGCAATACATACACGGTCAAAATGTATGGAACAGCTGACATTTTTATTAATAACCAACGAAAAATTTCAACGCAGGGGGTTTCAGAATGTAGCTCTCCGACCGATAAGGACCAGGCCCGGGTCGACGACGCGTTGAGTTCCAGGCGTGCCTCAAAGAGATGTCAGCAGAACTGACGAGGTCCGCTAGGGCCGATGCCTGCCTGGGTCGCGGGAAAGTCCGAAAGAGATACCGTGGCCCCTGGCAACATATAGGCAACTGAAGGAACACGGGTGGGTTTTAATCAGTAAGAGTCTGACACGCCCTCCCGCTCCGCCCAGAGCGGGAAAAGTCATTGGATTACATGCCAGCCAAAATAAAAAAGCGCTTTAGAATCATTTACTGAATCCATGGCAACAGTTTTCGCGTCGATGACCCTGCGGCTGCCACTCTGTATAGGGTTACGTAAATAATACTAGATTATATTTTCATTAAAATAATATCACACCTGTTTTCCCCAAAGGCGTAAACAGAGGTGTATACTCACTTCGGGCTTATATTGATACATTGCTCGAACAGGAAATCGAACCCATACCAAGTTATAATTACTTGGCCTGCCTGCGAGGCAGTAGTTATTTTATTCCTATTAATTAAGAAAGATAAAAGATGCCATTCCAGTTTTACTGTATTTTTCAGAACCTAATATTTCATTTTTAGGTATGCTAAGATGTTCGTTTTTGTGTTTCCATAAGTCAAAATTTCAGGGGTCCTACCACCAGCTCTTATAGCAGTATTATTATAATCTTACTTTGACTTTTCATACCGTGACGTCCATAAAATAAGCTTATTGTAATGTTGAAACAATCTTATTTTCTTAGCGATTTTGGTGACGTCAGCTCTTAAAGTTCATTCAATTCGTACCACGACGTGACTTTTGACAACTAGCAATATTGTTTTAATGTCAAATTTAGCAATCTTAAAAAAGTTCCTCGGACTCGACGGAAATATTATTGTTTTGCAATTTATATTAAGAAAAAACATTTTCGTGTCATGTAAAGTTAGTAAAATGTATTTATTTACGTAAACTTGCCGAATGAATTCTGTATCTATAGATTTTAGTACATGTGTAATTAATTTCTTGTTTGATGGCGAATGCATACTAAACATTTGAGTTTTTGGAAGCGGATAACGCAGAAAAACAAAAATTCCCAGAGTACCTCTAGCTGCCGCCCGGAAACCCGACTGCAAAATTAATAACAAAACACTAATCACTGAGTCTGACCACAATATATTGTTTCGAACTACATATCTTCGTCAAAACATTACACATTTCTTTGTTTTAAAACTTATTCACTGAGTAACCTTAACCTTCGCTTGATTCCATGTCGACTTTGTAGCCAGTTAGATCATAAATAAATTCATTAGCAAATATGTTAAAACTAGCTTTTGCCCGCGGCTTCGCACGCGCAAAGGTCGGAAAATATCCCACAGGAACGTACTACCGATATTCAGAGTACTTATCAAATGTCCTAACCCAGGTCATGGCCTATTCGTATACCATTCATCTAAATCTGTTCAGCCGTTACGGCATGAAAAGGTAACAAATAGATAGATAGGTAATAAATCTGTTTTAGGTTTCCGTATCTCAAAATGAAAAATGGAAACCTTAAAGGATGACATCGTTGCCTGTCAAGACACTTTTTCTCAGAAACGCGTGGAAGTATCAAGTTGAAATAAATAGGTATTAAAAACTTAGGCTATGCGCGCACTACGGATTTTGATCATTGCGGATAATATTTCGTGTTGTTTTATCTCCTCTCAGACTCATTTTCTACGAAATGTATGGAAAGTTTTTTGTAATTTTTGAATTTTCTCGTACTTAAGTACGAGAAAATTCAAAAATTCGCCCTCCGTTGGCCCGATATATTTTTTTGACGCTAGTAATAAGAAATAGGATCGACAGGCATCAAAAAAGTTTTTGTGAAAATTACCCATGTTCTTGCCGACTGTAAATTTTTTTCAAAATCTGTGAATGCAGATCAAAAAGTTAAGGACAGTCTCCTAAGACCGTTTTCTTGTAGCGACAACGGTTAAGGTACCTGCCCTTATTGCCCCATATCAACAATCACCCTGTATATGTTATGATTGACTACTTGGCTCCATAAAGGTATAGCGTGATGATAATGTTTTAAAAGGTTAAATCCGTAATTATCTGCAATATTCTAACCTTTTGGATAGTCTTTTTACAGTTTGCGGTAAACTATAGAAGAATACGAACATAATGCAATATTGCTCATCCCCCATAGCAAATAGCGTGACAATAATTTTTGAAAAGTCTATTGTGACGTTTCCATTATTTGACATAGATTATTTATACAAATTTTCAAGTTAATCAAGCCAAACAGTAAAATCCTCCCCTGTAAAAATAAATACCCCTTTTCACCCCGTGAGGGGTAGATTTTCAAAAAACCTTGATATACATTTTTATTTGTTTTCAGTCTTAAGTATAAATACTGAGTTTTGAATTAATCAGACCGCGCGTTAAAATTCTTCCATACAAACTATGACACCCCCCAATCCTCCCTTAGGGGGTAGTTTAGAAAAACTAAAAATGGCAAACTTTATAATTTACATAGATAAGTATTCGTGCCAAGTTTCAAGTTTATTAACTCAAGGAATAAATTTTTTCATACAAACAAAATCCCCCCTTTTCACCCCCTTAAAGGTCGATTTTCCAAAAACCCTTTCTTAATGGATGCCTACGTCATATTATATACCTGTGTGCCAAATTTCAGCCCAATCCGTTCAGTGGTTTGAGCTGTGCGTTGATATATCACCCAGTCAGTCAGTCAGTCAGTCAGTCAGTTTACCATTTTATATATACAGATTGAAAAGTCTATTGTGACGTTTCCATTATTTGACATAGATTATTTATACAAATTTTCAAGTTAATCAAGCCAAACAGTAAAATCCTCCCCTGTAAAAATAAATACCCCTTTTCACCCCGTGAGGGGTAGATTTTCAAAAAACCTTGATATACATTTTTATTTGTTTTCAGTCTTAAGTATAAATACTGAGTTTTGAGTTAATCAGACCGCGCGTTAAAATTCTTCCATACAAACTATGACACCCCCCAATCCTCCCTTAGGGGGTAGTTTAGAAAAACTAAAAATGGCAAACTTTATAATTTACATAGATAAGTATTCGTGCCAAGTTTCAAGTTTATTAACTCAAGGAATAAATTTTTTCATACAAACAAAATCCCCCCTTTTCACCCCCTTAAAGGTCGATTTTCCAAAAACCCTTTCTTAGTGGATGCCTACGTCATATTATATACCTGTGTGCCAAATTTCAGCCCAATCCGTTCAGTGGTTTGAGCTGTGCGTTGATATATCACCCAGTCAGTCAGTCAGTCAGTCAGTCAGTTTACCATTTTATATATACAGATAAGTTCAACCTCGTAGTAGTTATCCACTTGTAAACAAAAATATCGCTACATCGAGGCTGTGTTCAGAGTTACGCTGCAATCGATTAGAGCGTGCACACCCATACCGAATTAGTGTCAGCGCGATAACAACGTGCTGTGAATCGTCATAGATGACGTCATAGCATGCGCCATCTTGCGATAACGCTGACCATACCCTAACTTAATATCACCGTGAGCGCTGTCAAAATGACAGTTGTGCTGTTTTGTTTTGAGTTGCACCATATCTTTAAACTAACGTGGCATTTTGGAAATTGTGCTTCTGGCTACAGTTGTCACCTAATCAAAGATGAAGAAATTTGTTGTGTATACTCAAAGAAATACTGTAATCCAACCATCTTGTGCAAGCATATCTAAATCGGTACGCAAATATTGATGTGAGCGATTAAGGCGTAATTCCGAATGCGGCCCGAGATTCAAATTTCGTTCTGTTCCGATTTATATCATATTACAGCTTAGCCGTAGCTTATTATTAGTTTTTTTAATTGTTTTTCTTATTTTTCAAAGCCAAATCTTTTAATATTTGTGTCAATTTCATGGAAATTACTCGAATATTACTTTGCATTAGCAAAGTAATATTTTAAGTAAAAGAAAATAATATTTTGCTTCGTAGTAGCGATTCGGGCCAACGTGTGAAAGGGACAGCGCTATACAGTTCACATAGCGTTGTTTCTTTTCTACTATAGCAGGCAATAGACAAATATTACAAATATTTCGTTCTTTCCCAGCACTAAGCAGGAAAAAAACATTCTTGAACGATGAAGATCGTGGTACGAATATAAGTTATGTTATTGTAAGCTTGAAACAAAACTCTCCTGAAATAAGATTGTTTCGTAAAAGATTGTGGTCGGCCCCCAAGTCTAATTTGAAAAACTCAATAGGAAGATTCTAACGCAGTCATAACAAGAGTAGGAAATAACCTAAATAGTTATTGTTATTATCAGGTTTATCTTATCAGCAATAATGAAATTTAATCTAAGTATCTAATGAACAATGCTATTAACTTTATCGTCAACTAAATATTTATTGGTTCAAAAACAGAGCTATGTTTCATAATTAGTAGTTTTCGTTACATAGCTTTAAACTTATAAACAAAAAAAAAAGTTTAATAAAAACTGTAACCCGACTACGGGAAAATAAAAATGATTTAAAAAGTACTAAATAAGCAAATATTTCAGACAGAAATCAAGATATAGGTACAAAAATGGTCAAGGTAAAGCCGTCGTCGCATGCCATTATAATTTTGTAGGTTTTCCTGGCACTCACATGGTATAGTACAGGCATGCAATCTGTTTCAAATCGAAACAAATTGTGATTTATCGTATATTACACAATTAGGGTACAAGTTTTAGTTTTCCACTTCCTAAATAACATTCTATCAAAAAATAACCATCGAAATCGTTAGTAAGGAAAAATGAAAGATTTTCTTGGGACACATTGCTGTGGGCCAAAATATATAGTGAGACCAGCCAGAAAAAAGCCCACAGCGGCTCTACAACCTTGAATACCTTTTCAGTATCAAACTATATCATCCCACTGGTGGGCAAACGTCTCTTATAAATTGGTCCCATAGCCTTCCACTCTTCTCTCTTCGTTGCTTTCTCTGGCCAATCTCCCATGAACATCTTATACAAAACATGCTATTACACTTAAATATAAAATAGGCACTCACCTGTAACCTGGGGTCCATGGTGCTTGCTTATAAATTTAAAGTACTTTACTCTAAACTTATAAGCAAGCACCTTGGACCCCGAAGAGCCGGCGTCGATGAAGACCGCGTGGTGGTACACGCTCTCGTACCCCAGACTCTTGGCGAGCCCATCCAGCCATTGTGACTGGCCAGCAAACAACCCTGCGACATAAAACCTTATGTTGAATTTGAAGAACACAGATACTACCTTCGCCAACACAGTAAGTTTAAAAAAAAAGGTCTGTCAAAGTTTCTCCCGCGTTTTCTGTCAGCTGTAAAACTATTCGCGGGTTTACAACTGTCAAAAACGTTTCTTCTTTCTCAAGGAATTACACAGTACACACAGTAGTTTGTTACATAGCCAGTATGATCTCAAACTAAATACGAAATAATGATAAACATATCATTGGTGAAATTTTGTATACAGCATTTTAAGAACTTAATAAATACATACAGCGCTGCAAAGTTATTTTGGCGCGTAGCCATAATCGGAACTATTGCTGCCATCTTGTTTTTTGAATACCTTTCAAGTGACATTTCACAAAACAATTGCACAAATGTTTACCAACAATGACCCCTTTTTTTTGGGTGGGAAGTGGTTCGCTCTGTGTGAAGCGGGAGGGCGTGTCAGACTCTTACTGACTAAAACCCACCCGTGTTCCTTCAGTTGCCATGTTGCCGGGGGGCCGCGATGTCCCTTTCGGCCTTATTCGCAACCCCGGCAGGCATCGGCCCTAGTGGACCCCGTCAATTCTGCTGACATCTCTTTGAGGCGCGCGTGGAACACAACGCGCCGTCGACCCGGGCTTGGTCCTTATCGGACGGCGAGCTACCCATTGCTCACCGTCCGCAGGCCCGCGCCCCCTGTCGACGTCATTCGATTGTTAAAATATCCTTGTAATAAAGAAAAGTTATATTTTCTATTTTGAAGTAACATTGTTTAATTTGACAACAAATCAGTATCTAGGACCGTTTATAATCTGCTTATCAGTGCCTACTATTTTATGATTCATGACTAAATTACAATATTAACTTAATTACTGAACAAATCTACGTCTTAATACACTTAACAAGCGACCCAACCCAGCTTCGCACGGTTCAAAACATCGAGACTTACATAATATATAAGTTTAATATTATACAAGTAAACCTTCCTGAACAAATTTTCTAAATGATGGTGAACACCACATCAAAATCCGTTGGGTAGTTTAGAAGAACAACGCGGTCATACAAACAGACACGAAAAATAACTCTATTTATATAAAATTCTCGTGTTACAATGTTAGTTGCCATACTAAAAAACGGCTTGATCGATTTTTATGAAATTTCATATGTACAGACGCCAGCACATCAAGCTACTACAATCTGTCAAATTTATTTAATAGATTTTCAACTTTATCGCTGTTGTCTAAGGTTCAAAGTTGATTGGGAAAATTTGACAGTTTCGGGTAGCTTGATGTGCTGGCGTCTGTACATTTGGTAGGTCTGAGAATCGGTCGTAATCTATTTTTAGATATGAAATAGTAAATAGTGGCAAAAGCTTCGAAGTCACTGGGTTTTGTTATGAGACTCGCAGGGTGTTTCAAAAAAGCCAAAACCCTTAAGTTTCTGTATTGCTCTTTTGTGCGAAGTCATCTGGAATATGCGTCTCAAATCTGGAACCCGTGTTATGGCAAGTACATTGATCGTATTGAGAATATACAAAAAAGATTTATTCGTTTTCTATGTTTCCGGCTGAGTATACCATACCATTCTGATAATTACATAAATCTTTGCAAAAAATTTCATTTACAGCCACTATCGTCAATCGTCGTCGACTAGCAGATTGCACTTTCCTTTTAAAAATTATATCTAATGAGATTGATTGCCCTGATCTCCTTCATAAACTACATTTCAATATTCCTCAGAGATCAGTTAGATATATTCCGCCTATCTACATTCTTTTTACCTCTTCTAACTACAGGCAAAACTCATACATGGTGCGAGCGAGTAAGGACTTTTCTATTCTATTCATATTCTTTGTAAAGAGTTGTCATTTAACCCATTTACCACCAAAACCTATTTGCACACGCTCGGCTGAACGCTGACTTTTTTAAAAGTGCATAGTGCTTATTGTACCTCATATTTAATCATATGTATACTTAATGTTTTTTATCGTGCTTGTTAGTGATCCTAAGATTTCTACTACTTTTTCTGATTTTACACGTGAGAACCTGTAATTGGCTCCATGTTTCTTAAATAACTGTTATCCATTTCTCGTAGCGGTTGGTTCTCCTATAAATAAATAGATTAAGACACGAGCAAATTAAACTCAAATTATTTACGGGAAATAATCGATAAAAATACTATAAACAATGGCATTATTATCAACATTCAACGATGAGATGCCTTCGAGATTTTATATCCGATACTTCAATAGACTCTAATCTGCGCTATTTACATAGACATGACTAAAGCCTTTGATTATGTTGATCACAAAATCCTTCTAGACAAATTGCATTGCTATGGCATCAGAGGAAACATTTTATAATTACTAGAATCTTATCTAAGTAATAAATTGCAATGTACTGAAATAACAAGAGTGTGCGCAAAAACTAAAATAAAACGAACGTATGTGTCAAATTTCAGGGGTATAAAGTATGGAGTGCCTCAAGGTAGCGTGCTTGGGCCACCTTTATTTCTCATTTACATAAATGATTTGCCAAAAGTGACACAACAACAAATGGTTTTGTTTGCAGACGATAGCACTGCCATAGTAAAATGTAAGGACTTAAATGCCTGCCGGGGGTTCGAAGAAAACCGATAGGGAAATCGTGGCCTCCGGCAACAGGGCAACCGAAGGAACACGGGTGGGTTTTAGGCAGTAAGAGTCTGACACGCACTCCCGTTCCGCCCAGAGCGGGAGAAGTAATTTAATAATTTCCCAACCAAAAAAAAATTACTTAAAAACATCAAATTAACATTAATAATACTTCCACTGACATAATTAATTGGCTTAATATGAATAATTTGATAATCAATCTCAAGAAAACCAAAATAATGCATTTCCATCAACGAATTGAAGCTCCAAAAATGTTTGTTAATTACAATGGTAACGAAATAGAAGAAGTAAAAGTAAATGTGTTTTTAGGTATCCATATTAACAATAACCTCAATTGAAAAGCTCATATAGAACAGCTATGTAAAGAAATTAATAAATCTGCCTATACACTTTTTCAATTGGCTCAAAAATTAAATATAGACGCGTTATTTGTTGCCTATCATGGTCTAGTAGCCTCACTGCAACGCTACGGAATTATTTTTTGGGGTAATTCCCCGGATAAGGGATTAATATTCAAGGCACAAAAAAGGTGCATTAGAGCCATATGTGGTCTGAAAACAGATGACAGCTGTGCACCGTATTTTAAATCATTAAAAATATTTACGCTACCGGCGATTTTCATATTAGAAAATAGTATCTTCGAAAACAATCTCAACCTTTATGAAATAATGACAATGATACAAAATGTTTCAATTCGTAGTCAGTACAAAAATTCTTTGAATTATGAATGTAAAACTGCATTAGTAAAAAAAGTGTCCTGGGTAGGTATGGCTCCACGCATTTATAATAAAACTCCAGACGTCACAAAAGAATTAAGCCAACCAATACACGATTTAAGAACAAAACTTTTTTACAAAAAAAAAAAAACAATCGACTTCTAAACTACAAAGTGAAAAATAACTTTTATTTCGGAAATCGGTGTCTTTGGTTTTGTATATTCGTTATTTGCCACTAACTTCCGAAATATAAGTTATTTTGCACTTTGTAGTGTTTTTTTAGAAGGTTGTATTTTAGTAATCGAATCGCAACCAGTGAAATACTGATTATTGAGTAGTTCCAGCGGCCATCTGTGGTCTTCATCATTAGTTCCACTTCACCAAATGGTGCTTTCCGAGAGCAACTGCATGTGTTACTATAAAAAAATAACCAAACGCACTAGTCGCCACTACGATTATCGAAGGTTCCCCTCGATTTCTCTGGGATGCCATCATCAGATCCTGGTTTCCTTATCATGCTACTACCCTTAAGATATCTCCTTTCCAACAAAAAAATAATCATCAAAATCAATTCATAATTGGCGGAGTAATCGCGTAACAAACAAACAGTCGAATTGAGAATGTCCTCCTTTTTGAAGTCGGTTAAAAATTAAGTGACGTGATCTTGAAGTGAGCTGTCATTCCACCTGTAGTGCTATTTTGTAACCATCTCACCGTGTTATCTTAGGTGAAGTAAGCGTGGAGTGAGCTGTCAGTTGCTAAGGATTGACACTATTGGCAGCTCACTTCACCTAAGTTATCACGGTCAGATTTTTACAGAATAGCACTACTGATGCTTAGGGATTGAATTTCCCCTTCCTTTTTAACATATTCCTCTCCAGAACTACTTGTGACGCTGATGATTTTCATCCGTCACAATAAATTAAAATTATAATTTGTTTCCCAAAATATCCCAAAATATCTTGGTATTAATACTATAATACTAACACAATATGGATCATTGTTGTCCGAAATAAATGAATTTTTATTTAATTTTAATTTAATTAATGTTCTAACAATAATTATAATATTTAAGTAATTTTACCTTTTTGTTTGTTCCAGTCTAGTACTAACCCCACAAATTTTACAGTCCAATTGTATCATCAAATTCATCAAAGATTTTTATAATTTATTTTTTAGTTCTTAGCAATACACACTTGCTTTTCCAATTCATTAGACATTGGCAGAATGGTCAACTTCGGCTTTGCTTGCCATAAAAAAAATAGAATAGATAGTATTGACAGCTCACGTCACCTAAGTTTCAGTTACGGAGATGTTTACAGAATTGATCGGCTGGTTAGATTTTGACCAGTGAGCCAACTTGTTTTCAGAATTTAATTTGCCTAAAGAAACTCAAATTAGTACCACGCTCGCAATTTCAATAGTACTCTTCTATCAGTTCAACCATATATTCGAAGCGTTGAAATAGCGGTAGAGAAAAATAATACATTACACAGCATCACACCCGTAAACCCCAAAGGGTTAGGCAGAGGTGTTCCTATAGTACACCCACATTTCGCCAATTATTTTTAAGTCCTATGTAATAGGGAAAAAAAATTAAAATAGTGTGAAAATGGGTCACACCTACTCAGCGCAAAGAATAAAGAAGAGCAGTCGAAACGAGGGGTTATTTTTATTAAAATTAGAATCAAGTTAGATCATTGGAAGCCAGAATGGGATTTAACATTTCTTTTCAGGAAACGAGGGTCTAAAATGGCCAAAAAATCAGGAAAAGTCTTGCCATTATCACTGAGATAATAAGTTTGGAAAGAATCTGTGGCGGATCTATAATGCCACATTTGAACTATATACCACATTCGAGTATTTGGCCCGAGGATATCGCATAGTCTTCTGCGAGGCAGCGAGCCTCCTTGCCAGATAACCGCCATGGGATCTGGAGGCAAAGGTCCTTGCCCACATCTGGGAGTGGCGCGAAGAGGTGAAACGCCGGGGCTTAACTCCGCTGCCGCGAGAAATCGCGGCACAGCGGACAGAGCTCCAACGGGATCTCATGGCGTCGTGGAGAGTGCGATTGTCGCAACCCAGCGCTGGGTACGCCTGACGCAGGTCCTCACCGGGCACGGCTGTTTCGGGAGGTTCCTGTTCAGGATAAAGCGGGAAGAAACGCCCGGGTGTCACCATTGTGTGGATCGCCCGGAGGACACGGTCGAGCATACGGTAGAGGTCTGCCCGGCTTGGGCGGGGCATCGCCGTGTCCTCGTGGAGGCGATCAGCGACGGAGATCTCTCGCGTCCGGCCCTGGTTCAGGCCATGGTACGGAACGACAGGAAATGGGAAGCCGTCACCTCCTTCTGCGAAGCAGTAATACTCGCGAAGGAGGAGGCGGAACGCATGAGGGAGAGGCAAATTTCGCGCCCTCGCACCCCTAACCGCCGCAGGAGGAGACGCCCTGGGCGTCGGAAATTGCAGGCAGATTTCCGGCCACCGTAGGCACGGGCTTGCGGACGATGAGCAATGGGTAGCTCACCGTCTGATAAGAACCAAGCCCGGGTCAAAATTTGTTACAAAATAATTTGCGAATTTGTTTTTATAAACATGATATTAATCCTTATCCTAATAAATACATTATTCATCACAAGTATTTAATTTAAAACAAAATTGCCCTTAACATCATTCGATTTCAATGAATATCTTAGGAGATATCGCAGTTTTAAAATAACATCGCAGCAAAATAATGATCAAGTACTGCGCGCACATTTATGATGTGCAAGGCTAGGCAAGTTATGAGGGCCATAAGATTATAAGACCCAGTACTTTTACCTAACGTTTTACAGTTCCCCTTTTACTGATAAAAGCGTGATGTATGCTGTTGCGGACTTTTTTTTTAGAACTTTTAAAGAGAAACAATTCTATCATACATGTTTTTTTTTTTCATTTTCTTGAAGCCAAAATTTTTGAAGGTTTCACTTCTACCACGTGTGAATTGCACACATGTCTTGTTTTTATTATTATTTTATAATCTAATCTTATTTCGCAATTTTATTTTATATCAAATTAATGTTAATGCTATTAATAATTTAATAATTTGTCGAATAATTGTTCACCTTTTAATAAGAATGTTGTGCATGCCTATAATTGATGTATTTACACAGTACTCAAGACTCGTGATACCTATTGTAATTATCCTTTTAAATATGTCGTTGGTGTGCCTTGCTTAATAAATAAATACGTAAATAAACATTGTTGAAACAAAACTGTCATTTTATAGGCACATGCATGCGTTATTATTATTAGTGTTATTAGCGGTTATCACGAATCTTAGGCGATTACATAAAATACTATATGCTTATAGTTATTTTTTATTGCTAGTTAAAGAATAATAGCTACATCATGCTTATATCTGTGCTTCCATTCTTTTATGGATTTCCTATCTGTAAATTACAGAACACTAAATATTCTACAGTATTATTAGTATTTTATATTCTTATATAATTATGTACTTAACATACTGTTATTAAAGTTATTAAATACTGTTTACACTGATAACCAGAGCTATACCCAAGTGGCTCCCTATTCGACTTCGCAGGAACTCTCGGATATTGTGTCTGCTATTTAACCTCCTTCACAATCCTAAAACTCCTTCCTATCTGCGGGAGCGCTTTTCCTACGCCCGTCCTTCTGATGTTCCTTGCAGGTCGCATCTTAGAAACCTCCTTAAGTCACCTCCCCACTGCACTGACTTCTACTCCTACTCCTTCACTGTGCACGCGATGCGGTTGTGGAATTCACTTCCGCCAGACATAAGGGACTGCCAAACTGTTGCAGTATTTAAAAGAAGAGTGAAAGAACACTACCTTTCCACTTCGTCATAGTTGCGTTGGTATTTATTTTGTATTTTATGTATATATTTTTGTTACATTATATTAGTGATATTTATTTTAGAAGTATGTATGTTTGTATGTATGTAAGTAAGTATATTTTCATATTAGTTTTATTTAATTAAGTGAATTGTTTTGATTTTATGTATTTTACTTTCTCTTTACTCTTACACACGGTGTCTACATCTCTTTTTATCCTCTGTCCTATCGCAGGTATGCTGGAAGAGATTTCATTAGAAATAAGCATCACCTTTGTACGTATTTTTCTGTTCCTTTTGTCTTGTTTGTGTATTATTTGTGTGTACATAAATGGTTAAATAAATAAATAAAAGGAACTAGGTACAGCTCGATTCAAATTTAATGGCGGCTCGGAAGTACACTACTTGCTGGGCAGTACCCCACCCCTCACCCCCGCTGACCCATGAATTCGTTAACTGCGCAGCGACTCGCCTCATGTTCCGAGCCACCATTAAGTTTGAATCGGGGTGTACCAAAAATGAAAATACAAAACTAAAGACAGTGACTTTTGAAATTAAAGTCACTCTTTACTTTTTAGTGTTTCTTTGAAAGACAGTTGTTGTTTTTAGGGTTCCGTAGTAAACAAGGAACCCTTATAGTTTTGTCATGTCTGTCTGTCTGACCGCGGTCTAGCTCCGAGACCCTTAGTACTAGAAAGCTGTAATTTTGCATAGGTATACATATGAATTACGCCGACAAAGTGGTAAAACAAAATTATGAAAAACATTTTTTTTTTAGGGTAATGTTCCCATACACGTAAAGTGGTGTTTTTTTTTATCTCATGTTGTGGGGTATCATTGGAAAGGTCTTACAAAAACATTATGAGTTTGTCTAAACCATTTTTGGATTCAGGGATCCGTTTGCAAAATATTAAGCTTTAAAGTGTAAATTTTTGTTAGAGTCAAGTGTCCCCCCCCCGCCAGCTAAATGGTTGGTTCTGGATGTATGAAAAAAATCACAGCAGTAGTTTATATAACGAAATTAAAAGGAAAACTATCACAGCTAAGTAGGCTTTACTAGTTATCGAGTAATAATCGACCAACTTAACTTTGTAGTTGCAAAAACATGTTTTCCCATACATTCCATATGGGAGAACATGTTTATCAACTACAAAGTTAAGTTTGTTTTTGGGATAAATTCATCCCAACTACGGAACCCTTCATTGTGCGTGGTCCGACACGCACTTGGCCGGTTTTGTAAAACTCCCTCGGCCTCAGAACCATGGCGTCGCATCGCATCGCCTGCTTGCACACTTCGATTTTTTTTAGTTTTATAAGTAAAAAGTTAATTTTTTCTGAGATACTGTTTATTTTTCCCACTTTGACCATAATTTACTTTTATTTCTTGTACAAAAAGTTGACAACCGTTATTCTATTATACTACACATGAATACCTTTATTGTTTAAACATTGTATTACCCAAATAAAACTGCATACTACCTACTTAATGCAGTAAACAGCTGGCAAATAACAAGACAATATTTGCATGAGTTTACACCTGATTCATAAAAAATCCTATTCGCATCAAATGAGCGAGACTTTTGTAAGAAATATATTACTTTGAAGATTCTGTGTTGCATAAAGTTTATCATTTTTAAGTATGAGTACTAAGAAGTATGGAAAAAAAGACGTGAAAGATTTGTATGTTATACATATAATTATGCATGCCATTTTTGTTGAATTTTTGTGACCTCTGCGATTAGCTATTAGTCGGAATCGCGAGTTTGACACACAACGATAAGTGTATGGAAGGAAAAACCCTTCTTCCAGTAGTGTTCAGTCTGCGTGGGAGGAGATGATCAGGTGCCAAATTCCGGCAGGTCTGTCTTGTGAGTCATAGGTAGCGATGCGTGCGGTAGCTCATACTTTTAGATTGTCTTTCTTCGAATGTCATTCACAATCAGTGTGAGTTGGACGAATAGCAATAAGTGTTTGGAAGGAACAAAGCTTACCTCACGAAGTGTGAAAATCAGGATAGTGCTACGACAACCCCAAATAAATTGGGATAAGCGAAAGAGAATGACGATATTAAATATGTTTTGTTTCACTTTACAGGGCACTGGAGACCAACATCAAGGCCCTGTGAAGGTCTCAATCTCAATTCGTTCCCCTTTACATAAAATTTCTAAAAGCCTGAACAATCTCTGATCAGTACGTCGGCCGTCATATCTCATGTTAACTAATTGCTTGATTGAAACACCAACCTATCACAGATGAAATGTGAAAGACCTAATGTGGGAGTAAATGTTACAGGACATTTCCAAGATTATCTTATACTATAAGAGCCACTGAGTGGCTTAGTAACATGGATACATATACAGTATGAGGCTGTTAAAATGGCACATTCAGCTTCAGATAAAGTTCAGCAATGTAAAGGGAAATCTATGTAAAACTAGGCGACTGTCTATTCAAAACTCAAGGTGCAATATTAACACCTAGGTTTATTATGAAAGTACTCACCCAAAAAGTATATGATGCTGAGTACTGCTATAATTAGGAAGACAAAAACTTTCTTAAATTTTCTCGGGTGCTTAATTATCCTCCTTCTAACATTGATATGTGGGGCTGAGGTATCATCTTTTAACTGAAAAAAAAATTGATACAACTTATAATATACTTCATGAAACATTATTTAAAACTATAACGCGTTTCTAAGACCGTATTTTGTCAACTACTAGTAGTAATAAATGTTTTACTAGCTTGGTGTATGAAACGATAAAATTTAATGGAATTTGTTATTTAATTACACTTTTATTGAGTTCACTCTAAATTCTTTGCGGAAAACCCGCATTCCTAGATCGTTTTTATTTCTTTATTCGTGAATGAGTGATCCAAGGGCGAATCCAGCCTTCGAGTCAGGGGGGGACAGATAGTCGGGGTCCAGTCAGGACAGGCTCCAATCAGTGGTCCACCACTGATTGGAGCCTGTCCTGACTGGACCCCAACTATCTACCTAACTGAAATGTTAAATACCTAACCGGGGACGCCTCATTTTGTTTTGTCCACAAAACAAAATTAAGCCACCCCGGTTAGGTATTTCTAGTAACATTTTGCAAATAAAATATAATAACAACAAAAAATGCAATATTTTACAAAAGCAAGAGTGTAGGATGCGGGAGCAGGAGCGAGCAAGGAAAGCTCAAAATTTTTAGCACCTCGTCTCGGAATTCTCGGTTAAGTTTCTATTGAACATTCTTACGGAAATAGGAATTGCTTAGTCTACGAAAGTTTGAGATTGAGAAGAATATAGAATGAAAGAGAAAAATTTTTGCACACCGCCTTGTGTAGGTGAGGTTTTTTTTTTGAAAAGTCATACATTTATAGGGTTCGTTTGTCGACTTATGCAGAAAGTTTGAGAATGAAGATTGTAGCGAGCGAAGCGAGCTCGAAAATCTTAACACTGTACATTTATATTTGCATAAGTATGGAGTCCTCAACTCTAAATTGCTGCTTACTGAATATATTTTAACTGGACCCCGACTATCTACCTAACCGAAAATGTTAAATACCTATCCGGGGTGAGGCCACCCCGGTTAGGTATTTCTAGTAACATTTTGCAAATAAAATATAATAACAACAAAAAATACATTATTTTACAAAAGCAAGAATGTAGGATGCGGGAGTAGGAGCGAACAAGGAAAGCTCAAAATTTTTAGCACCTCGTCTCGGAATTCTCGGTTAAGTTTCTATTGAACATTCTTTCGGAAACAGGAGTTGCTTATTCAACTTAAGCAGGAAAGTTTGAGATTGAGAAGAATATAGAATGAAAGAGAAAAAAATTTGTACACCGCCTTGTGTAGGTGAGGTTTTTTTTGAAAAGTCATACATTTATAGGGTTCGTTTGTCGACTTATGCAGAAAGTTTGAGAATGAAGATTGTAGCGAGCGAAGCGAGCTCGAAAATCTTAACACTGTACATTTATATTCGCATAAGTATGGAGTCTTCAACTCTAAATTGCTGCTTACTGAATATATTTTGACCATGTTTGGGATAGCATTAAAAAGTACCTACTTTTTAAAATTTGGGGGGCCCCAGGACCGGGAGCCCGGGGCAATTTGTCTTGACACTATTCTGGGATATCTAATTTCTATGTCTAGTTGCTAGCTTCACATAAACCTATATGGGCACTTATGAAACGTCAGAAGTTAGGAGCACGGTTCCATTTGGTCGTTTCCATAGATATAAGAAGTCGTTTCCTATGGAGAAGAGCTGGCAGGTAACTCTACGGTCCATCATCATAATTATAATAACAGTTCATAGTCTTATTGGCGTGTCGTTCGCGCATGTGTGGGATTATTTAATTAAATAGACAATTAAATGAAAACTTTCTTCATATTTGTAGGAAAAAGCAGTTCATAAAACATATTATTTACAAGTAAAAAAAAAACAAATTAATCTCGTGTCTATCTGTGAAAACTACATGAAAATCCGTTCAGTATTTCCGGAGATGTGCGTGAACAAACAAACAGACAGACAGACACCGGACTCTACTGTTTTATAATTATGTGTGGTGGTACAACTAACCGCAAGTTAGAGGTTATATTTCTCTGTTTTATGTCTAACATCGAAATTCTCTGTTTTGTATCTTGAAACCTATCTGGACTTACGGAGTCCAACTCTGGGGAACAGCCTCCAACTCAAACTTAGAAATACTCCAGAAGTTCCAGTCCAAAATGCTGTGGATAATTACTAATGCTCCTTGGTTCATAACAAACCAACAATTACACCACGACCTTGAAATCAGAACAGTTCAAGAAGAGATTAAACACTCAATGAAATCGTACAGGAACAGACTGGACAAGCATCCAAACTTACTAGTTACGCACTTAATGAATAATAATTCAACATTCAAAAGGCTAAAACGCTAGAGATTTATAGGGAATATGATACGTAAAGAGCGCATGTCGCTGGACTGACTGCCCTTCAAGACAATGAATAAACTCCTAACCATATCCTGAATGTTTACATGGAACAGATTGTAAGAAAAGGAAAAAAAAAATGTACAGACAGGTATTGGTGACCAAAGAAGACGCATACTACCAGCGTATTCTTTGGCGTCAACATTCAACTGAAGCAATCAAAGATTATCGTCTGCTCCGAGTCAAATTCGGTACTGCTTCTGCCCCTTACCTTGCTGTGAAAACGCTGCAACAATTAGCAGAAAATGAATGCAGAGACCATCCTATAGGAACTGAAACCATCAAGCATGATTTTTTATGGATAATCTAATGTCTGGACAGGATACAGTAGAAAAAGCTATAAAAGTAGCTAAAGATATTAACCATATCCTACAAGTTGGAGGTTTCAAGTTGCAAAAGTGGGCATCTAACAGTGGCAAATTCCTAGAACAATTTGAAGCTGAACAGCCAGCAGCATAGTAAGCAAGTTAAAATAGATATGAGTTAAATGACAAAATCAAACTGGTTGCTAATTTAATTGTGTAATTAAATATTATAACATTTTTTTTACATTCTGTGATTCACACACTAACTAATTAGTATCACTTGTATTTTTTTTTTAGGAATATCGTCTAAGTACCTACTTTTACAATGCTTGTAAATATGTGAACACCATGTATCCATTACATAATTATTTTTTCTGTCATTGCTTAATTTTATTTTTTTTTTCCTATTGTGATATAGTAATCTTATTCCAGGTGCATCGTCTTCACATATAATTATATAATTAATGTATACAAAATATTGTAAAACATTTTAAAAGAGTAACAGTGGAGTTTCTTGCCCATTCTTCTCCATACGAAAACTATCTTTTGGAAGGGGCGACTAGAATCAATTCTATTTTTGTTTTTGACGTTCAAAAGTGCCTTTTTGTGCCTAATTGAAATAAATTGTTTGACTTTGACATGGTACTGCCAGAACACCAGGTTTATCTTGCAACATGGGCGAAGACACAATTCATTATCATCTTGATTACGCCCTTATGACTGGAGTCGTGACCAAAAGGAAGATTATGGCTGACAATCACCAGCTATTCGATCCCCTTGGATGGCTGGCTCCGGCAATAGTACCTGCAAAAATATTAATCCAAAGTTTGTGGCTGATGCGAAGCGCCTGGGATGACGAAGTAGACCTTAAAACAGAAAAATAATGGATTAGTATAAGAAAAAGCTTATCACATTTGAAGGTTGTTGAACTGCCTCGATGGTTACAATGCTCGATGTTACTGTGACGCTTCTAACAAGGCATACGGAGCTGTTGCTTACCTGAGGGTGCTGGGAGAAGACCGTCAATACAAAACGACCATAGTTGCTGCTAATTCCAGAGTTGCGCCTGTAAAGCCAATGTCACTACCGCAACTCGAATTATGCGGAGCAGTAGTCTTTTCAAAATGATTGAAGCAAATAAGCGAAGTTATGCATATTCCTACTATGCAAATATTTTCTGCAAATAATTTACAAGAAAAAAAAACGTGTGGCACTCGGGGACTGCCGCGGTAAAGCTATTGCATAGCATTTGTAATGGGCATAGGAACCGTCATTATATGGTAGGCGGAGTGGGGGGGGTGTTAGGTTTTATTTTCGTTATGGAATTTCTTGATTCGGTCACCGCGCTCAAAGCCCGCGATAAAAGCTATGCAAAAGCTTAAAAAAAGTGTGGCACTCGGGGACTGCCGCGGTAAAGCTATTGCATAGCATTTGTAACCTCCATACTTCCTATTTGTCAACGCTACACTTGGGATGATGACGTGATGACATAAAACAAAAATTACGTTCCCATGACAACATCACGTTGTCATGGGAACCGTCATTACATGGTAGGCGGAGTGGAGGGTGTTAGGTTTTATTTTCGTTACGGAATTTCTTGATTCGGTCACCGCGCTCAAAGCCCGCGATAAAAACTATGGAATAGCTTAAAAATTAAAAATATTTTCTTTATTGTTCAAATGTTCATTGCAAGACTATGAAGACACCTAGATGAAAATTTATGCCCTGTTTCTGAGTCACTTTTAACGGCGGTTTATCTATTCAATAGCACTATTGGTTCGATAACTCGTGAAAGTGCGTTTCCGAACAGCGCAATATAAGATACACTCCGTTTAAACTTAGGTTAACTTAACTGAAAAAATGTGTGCCGTTTACAGGTTCCATAACTATGTTTTTGACATTTCATTTCATAAACTACATCAACTTTTAGGTTATTTAACGTATACTAGTAGTTATACGAATAGTATAAGTACCTCGCGAGCACAAACTTTTACACAACAATTAATATTCCACTAAACTTATTTAAAACGGGATATTTACCATGTTTTTTTTTTTAAATAGTTATCAGTTTCATAGTTAATGGATGGTAACTTGCGTATTCAGAAATGCAGTGACAGTTAACCAACGTTTATCCTAAGCCTGTTCCTGAATTAATCAATAGCTATTGAGAGGTTTTTATTTTTATTTTTTTTGTTTAATCATTAATACCTTAATATTAGTGTCCAAGTAAATAGAACTAACTATATGCAGAGGAAAAAATAAAATAAAATATAGGAACAAATCATTGGGGCATCAAAAAATTCATCCGAATCGCTGTCAGTGGTAAAGGTGCCCAAAAGGCTGGCAGCATTGCCACGTTGTCTGGCAATGCTAATTCTTTGGCCTAAAAATTAGCCAACCCTTTGGTCACGTGAAGAGTCGACCAAACGCTTGGCGATGTCCCGGAATAATCGATGAGCACTCGGACCCCCTGGCCCTAGTGTTTCAACCCCAAACGGTTCAAAAATATAGCTACCAGTAAGGTTGTTATATTTGCGCCGTTTGACAGTTGTTGAGAGTAATTTATTTGGGGGCTTCAGAAACCGGGTATTAGTCGATTACGTTCAATGGGTAGCAACAGAGCTGTCGTCGTACCATATTCTCATATTCTTTCTCGCTCACACTTTTACTCCCTTTTTATTAGTAGCAGGGCTCATCACTGGCAAGCATACAAATCTAGACAATGACAGATTGTCATCATGTCATGTCACTGTTTTTGACACTATTAAAAAAATAATATCAGTGTGACGTTGTGTTTCATGTTTTTTTCGTAAAAATTATGATGAAAAAAATGTCTACGTACCGCTTGTTGAATTCCAATTAAAAATAATATTAAAATAACTGATTTATTGGTTGTGATGTTTATTTTAAGTCAACATGGGAAAGTTCAGCACGTACAAGTACTTAAGGGTGAGTATTTGTCATGTATTCCACGGAATGTTTATATTAAATTTATAACTCATTCGATTTTTTTAAATATAGGTACATGAACGCTGAGTTATAAAAGAAAAAATAACGGAGCTACTACTTACAATGGTCAAGTAAAAAAGTCTGATTTTGTACCCGGTACCTACCCACTGTTCAGTTTCACATAAATTTTCTGGCAAAATTAATAATTAAATGCAGTAATTACTTTGTAGCCTTTTAACTGCATTACTCACAGATTTATTGCTTTCAATGTTTACACAGGTTTGAGTTGCACACAGGTTTCTAATAATATTAAATTATGGTTTGATTTACGAATAAAGAAATAAAAACGATCTAGGAATGCAGGTTTTCCGCAAAGAATCCCGAGCGAACTCAATAAAAGTGTTTTTATAAAATAAATTCCATTGAATTTTGTCGTTCCATACACCAAGCTAGTAAAACATTTATTACTACTAGTAGTTGACAAAATACGGTCTTAGAAACACGTTATAGTTTTAAATAATGTTTCACAAGTATATGACGCCGAAATCGAAATGTTAACGTCTATTCTATTCTATTTTTCTTTATGGCAATGGTGCCGATGTCGACAATTCTGCCAATGTCAGATGTGTTAGGAGAAAACGTGCGAAGGAAGGAAACAAAAAAAAAACCGGCCAAGTGCGTGTCGGACCACGCACAATGAAGGGTTCCGTAGTTGGGATGAATTTATCACAAAAACAAACTTAACTTTGTAGTTGAAAAATATGTTCTCCCATACGGAATGTATGGGAAAACATGTTTTTGCAACTGCAAAGTTAAGTTGGTCGATTATAACTCGTTAACTTGTAAAGCCAACTTAGCTGTGATAGTTTTCCTTTTAATTTCGTTATATAAACTATTTTTGTGATTTTTTTCACACACCCAAAACTAACCATTTAGCCGGCAGGGGGGGGGACACTTGACTGTAACAAAAATTAGCACTTTAAAGCTTAATATTTCGCAAACGGATCCCTGAATCCAAAAATGGTTTTGACAAACTCACAATGTTTTTGAAGGACCTTTCCAATGATACCCCTCTAAGAATAGTGATCACTTTCTTGGATATTTTCTTATAAGGATAGAACCAAGACTTGGGAGTAACATTGGGCTGTATCGCGTGATAAAAAGCACCCTTCTTTTTACTCGAATTTTGCCACTGCACTTGCCATGAGGTTAGCAAGCTCTTTCTGGGAAGGCTCAGCAAATCATAGCCCTGACATTGGAAATGTTTATGGTCAACGTCTTGGGACGTTACAGCATCCTTAGCAAGAGCATCAACATATTCGTTTCCTTTTATGCCTCAATGACTCGGAATCCAAACCAAGTGTACGGTTTTATGATTCTTGGCACAAGATAAAAGAGACTTTTTAATTTGAAGCAGAATTGGACTGTGAAGTTTACTCTTATACGGATTTTGCTCCAGAGCTTGTAAACAACTAAGTGAATCTGTAAAGATGACACCAAATCGAATGCTATGAGCCTCTATAAATAGACACGCTTCTAGTATGGCCACGCACTCACCCGTAAACACTGAAGATTGTACAGGGCATTTGAATTTCAAGACAATTTTGGAGTTTTGGTAGTATACCGCAGCACCAGTGCAACTTGCATCTGATAATTTAGAGGCGTCCGTGAAAAATCTTTCAAAATTGTACCAACGCTCACCAACCGCCGCGTTGAAAATAGAGTCCGCCGCAGGAGACTTTTTTGATATGCCAATATTGTAGAAAATATCGGGTTTAAAACAAATAACTTCGTAGTCAAAACTGAAAATAGGAAGTTTCGGAAACTGAATAATAGGGGAATCAAAATTTTGATAATAACGAAAGGATTTTAAAAACAAAGGGATTTCTTTATGGTTCCAATAATTGGAACTCCGGGATACAACGTCCAAGTCGTCCACTTTTTGAACAAGAGGGTGGAAGCTTCCTTCTCAAGGCCAATGGTGGTTCTGCACACTCTACTTGCAACGCGTTAATTGGCGAGGACTTCATACATCCTGATATGATCCGTAGACACTTAGCCTGAATTCTGTCCAACCTTGCCAAAGCACCTTTGTTGCAGGGAATTAAAAGAAAGGATCCATAGTCCAGAACACTCCGGATTAAGGCATTGTATACCAGTTTCATGGTGTAGGGATGTGCACCCCACCAGACACCGGCAAGCACTTTTAATATGGGAATAGTTCTCTCGCATCTATTCACTAAATAATTTAGGTGATGTAAACCACTCAATTTGGAGTCCAAAAAAACGCCTAAAAATTTTACTTTTGAAGAAACCGGTATACAATGCCCTTGGATGCCCACTGAAATTTGAGGGATCAGCCTCTTGCGGGAAAATACAACGACAGCACTTTTGGGGGCAGACAAACTCAGACCAAGAGAATTTAGCCATTGGTTTAGAGAGTCCAGGGACACGCAGAGAGATGATGCAGCGTCGCTAACTGATTTATTGGTAACATATAAAGCCAAGTCGTCAGCGTACTGAAGAATTTGACAATCATTATTGAGGCATGAATCAATGTCAGCTGTATATAAGTTGTACAGTAAGGGACTAAGCACAGAGCCTTGTGGTACGCCCTTCCATGACATCCTGACGTCAAATTCCTCACCCGGGACTCTCAAAACCAAAGTTCGAGACATGAGCAAATTGCAGATGCACTATACCATTCTCTCCGGTATCCTCAGCTTTTGCAATTTTTGCCTGAGAATGGGACGAAGGACATTGTCATAGGCAGAGGAAATGTCTAAAAAGGCAGCGACTACGGATTCATTTTTGGAAAACGATGAGCGTATATCTGAAACCAAAACCCCAACACTATCCATGGTACCGAGTCCCTTTCTAAAACCAAATAGAGACCTAGGAAGTAAGTCTCTTGATTCCACTATAAAAATGTCAACGTCAAGAGTGGCTTTATGATCGCTGTCAAAGCCACTAGCGGAGCGTCGTGTCGATGGTAGTGGGGCTTCCATCTTTTTCAAAGGACTTTTGAACGGAACAACGCCAGCACATCATGTTTGCGACGAATCGCTTTCGCCTCGATCAAAGTTATTTTTAATAATTTTTGTGAAGATTATTATATAATATCCTTTCAACTGTCATTAACGAGACACAATAGAATTTTAATTGTTATCCACCTTAATGAGGCGTCATAACAGATGATGAGTTATAGACTAGAGACTATTATTTTATTATTAGAAGTTTAATTATAGCGATATTGTGATTATTGAAGAAAAGCATTATAATAGTCGATTTTTGAGGGTATTCGGCTTTATTCACCGCCTTATATCCACGCCCTGCGAGATGGGCTCTGATAAAGGCCCTCATGCGCCTTCATATATTATAAGTTGTATCATTTTTGTTTACAGTTAAAAGATGGAAACTCAGCCCCACAATCCCCTTCAATTAATGTTAGAAATAGGACAATTAAACAACCGAGAACATTGAAGAAAGTTTTTATCTTCCTCATTGTAGCAGTAGTAGGCATCACATACTTTTTGGGTGAGTACTGTCATAATAAACCCAGGTGTTAATATTGCACCTTGAGTTTTGAATACAGACAGTCGACTAGTTTTACATAGATTTTCTTTAACATTGTAAAGCTCAATGTGCCATTTTAACAGCCACATACTGTATATGTATCCATGTTACTAAGCCACTCAGGGGTTCTTATAGTATTGGATAATCCTGGAAATGTCCTGTAACATTTACTCCCACAACATTAGGCCTTTCACATTTCATCTGTGATAGGTTGGTATTTCAATCAAGCAATTAGTTAACATGAGATATGACGGCCGACGTACAGGGGGCCTACCACCAGCTCATAAAGCAGTATTATTTTAATATTACTTCAGTGTGGGAAAGAGATGAAGCTCTACAGGACGTATAGCTCCATCTCTTTCTCCCACTGAAGTAATATTAAAATAATACTGCTTTTGAGCTGGTGGTAAGCCCCCTGATCAGAGATTGTTCAGGCTTTTAGAAATTTTATGTAAAGGGGAACGAATTGAGATTGAGAACTTCACAGGGCCTTGATGTTGGTCTCCAGTGCCTTGTAAAGTGAAACAAAACATGTTTAATATCGTCATTCTCTTTCGCTTATCCCAATTTATTTGGGGTTGGCGTAACATATCCTGATTTTCACACTTCGTGAGGTAAGCTTTGTTCCTTCCAAACACTTATCGTTATTCGTCCAACTCACACTGATTGTGAATGACATTCGAAGAAAGACATTCTAAAAGGATGAGCTACCGCGCGCATCGCTACCTATGACTCACAAGACAGACCTGCCGGAATTTGGCACCTGATCATCTCCTCCCACGCAGACTGAACACTACTGGAAGAAGGGTTTTTCTTTCCATACACTTATCGTTATACGTTAAACTCGCGATTCCGATTATAACTAATCGCAGGGGTCACAAAATTCAACAAAAAAAACTTTTTACAAAAAACAAACAACCGACTTCCAAAAAAAAACACTACAAAGTGAAAAATAACTTTAATTTCGGAAGTCGGTATCTTGGGTTATTTTAGTTTTTTGCCACCGACTTTAAAAATGCATGTTTAGATCACTTGAAGGATGCTATTATAAAACTAGATGGATATGATTTGGGATTGTGGTCGGAGCAGGCTGGAGAGTCGATTCACTGGGAACTTAACAAGTTTTGGGAGAGATTTAAAATTAATCTTATCGAAGATTCATCATACTCAAGTCGCCTAAAAATGCTGCAGTGACATTTAATTCGCAACATTTGTAATAAATGATAGATGTATATTTCTTAGAGGCTGTCCATTAATTTATGGACGGGACGGGATAGTGGAATAGGCCTACAGGGGATACCACTTTAAAAAAAACGCGCTGAGATATTTATCTCAATAGATGGTGTGGAAACAATATCCCAATTCTCAATATTTTACACACACACACACACACACACACGTAGGTATAACATATAGGGTAAATTCGTTAGAGATGGCCATAGTTTTTTTAGGGTTAAATAAAACTGAAAATATTGAGATCACAATTAGACTTTTATTTTTAAGAAAATCAACAACAATCCGTCTTTCGAAAATCAGCATAAAGATATTTTTATAATATGAGGAACATCCATAAAAAAAATATTAAAAAAAATCATAACTGGCCGTCTCACCCAGTATATACGGTAGTGATGGCCGTAGTAGTACGGGACAGATGGCCGGCACTAGATTTGCCTCTGCCTTTCCCCTTTTCTTTGATTTATGCTTGCTGGAGCTCCTTTTTCTTCTTCTGTCCACATTTAGAGCACATGTCATCAAAAGGTGTACAATTCTCATGTGGGGTACAGATTACAGATCGAACATTGAAGCCAATCTTCATGCGACGGGTTTTATAATATTTTTCGCTACATCCAGCACAATTATCAGCTTCATCTTCTATGTCTTCTTCACCAGATGCATCACATAATATTGATTTCTCCTTTCTAGTGTTATTTTCAGACCTTCTTTCTATTTGTTTGACAGCCGTTATATGACCATCTCTCCTTTTTGTCCAGGTAAGATGGCCAGCTCAATTTTTAAACTTACGAATTACAATTATTTTCCCATTTTGAGGTTAAAACGAAGAAAAATATACACCAAACACAATACACTCCCAAAAACACAAATAAATAATAAAAATATTAGTATTTCCGGATGGTATACGAACCTACTATAAAATTTCACAACTACTAAATTCAATTAAGGCCAATTTACTTACTTTTTTACTTATTTTTGCATAATGTTTTGTTTGGATATTGTTCGTGGTGGCGCACGAAGTGTATTAATTCAAATACAGCGCCACCTTCTAAATAAATGAGCAAAATATACTTATTGGCCAACTCTCCCGTACGGCCATCTCTAACGAATTTACCCTATATACATACAAACATAAATATATAAACACTTTTATACTTGAATATATTGCGCTGTCTAATGCACAAGTTGGTACAATCACGTGAAAATGCAAAATATGAGATATTTTCAAAACGAAATCAGCTAGGATTTTAATTCAAAGCGATATTTCATCAAAAAAATATTACAAACACTTGGAGACATTCAGTTTACGTTGCCATTTTAGATCAATTTGAAGTTGCTTCAGGAGCAGTGTGCCGAATTAAGTTTTTATGCAAAGAAATTTTTTTTAAGTTTCCCGAGAATTTTCAAATTTGGGAATAACTAAACGTCCTTTTTCTATGGGTTTTTTGTATGAATTATTGGCAGAACTGGACAACATCTATCGGGTCAGCAAAAAGTTGGTATGGGCGCTGTCCCACTCCTGGGCAAAGTCCTCTCTTCACTCCTTCCATCGTTGGCGAGCCCACGCGTCCTTTTAGTTTTAGTGGAATCTGTCCAGTTCATCTCGCCATCGCGGGACTCGTCACACTCGGGACATCGTCGGGACTTACGAGTTCAGATGTTTCATCAGATACATAAAAAAAATTGTGACAGTTGCTACTAGCTGAGAAGTGTAATAAATTTGAACATAATTCCGTCTCTGTCGTTATCAAACGTTACACAAAAAAAAACAACCGACCTCCAAAAAAACACTACAAAGTGAAAAATAACTTTAATTTCGGAAGTCGGTGTCTTGGGTTTTGTATTTTCGTTTTTTGCCACCGACTTCCGAAATTAAAGTTATTTTTCACTTTGTAGTGTTTTTTTTTGAGGTCGGTTGTTTTATTTTGTAAAAAGTTTTTATTTTTCGCTTTTAACCTTTCAACTGTCATTAACGAGACACAATAGAATTTTAATTGTTATCCATCTCAATGAGGCGTCGTAACAGATGATGAGATAATTGTGTGTAACGATATAACGATAATATAGTTCTGATCCGTAAGGACCGATTTTTATTCATTAAAAATATAAATCGCAAACTAACTTATGCTTACGAACAAAAATGTGACCATAAAAAGGTGGCAAATAACACTCAAAAACAAAAATAAAAATAACAGAGATATCTAATGAGATAATGGGTTCTGTAGATCAAATCTTTCAATAAATTATTTTTCCGTTCCTTGCTTCGAGGGCGTATTCTATAATATAATTGCATAATTGGATCACGGAAAAGGGACTCGCATAATTATACTGTATGAACCGTATCGTTTGCGAGTTAACGCACCAATGAATATTTTTATATAAACATTATAGCCTTTATGTAGTCTTAAAACAAATTTCGAAGCCGAGTTTCGTCAACAGTGGACGATATTTCTTTTTAATGTCGCAATGAATTTCCATAGATTATGCGAAAACCAAGTTTAATTCAAAAGCAGTGAAGCTAATTATTTAAGGAACTATGTATGATGTATTTTCTCGTTGGATACAATAAGGTTTCGACTAAATGACGGTAACAGTCGAGTTTATTTCACAGATAGTTACATATCTACTCTTTGGCGAGCGAATAAAGTGAATAATGATGAATGGGACGGCCACCTTGGTGCGTACAGTTTTTTCTCTATCAGGTATTTTGTTGTAGATCAGTAAAAAGTTTAACAATAAGTATCATAGATTATAATTTTTGATAAATATTTAGATTACAGCCCATTTTATTGAAACTTTTGTGCGTGTTTTTTTTTTTAAATATTTATCTTTTATTTTCTCTTGTATTGTGATTTGTGGGTGAGTTTATAAACATTTTCGCATCCACTAACATCTAGACCAGGAACTTATTTGTAGGCTTAATTTAAAATATTAAATTATCAACCTCTTATTAATAAATACAATTATGACTTAAAACACACTCAATTGATTTTATGAATTGACAACTTCTTTAGGCGCGTTGAGCGACTTTTGGTAGGGGATAAACTTATGGATTCGCGTCACCAACATGCTCGCGCCGTAGTGCTGTATTATAGAAGCTAGATGGCGCTAATGCTAGTTTTAAGTTATCACTTATGTCGGCAGTCCCAGACAGACAAACAGACTGCCTATTTTGTTTTTATTTGGATTATATTTTAAGTAACTCAGAAAGTATATTCTTAAACAGTAAATAAGTATGAGGAACACAAACCGTGAATGTGTCTAGGCTTGTTTTGTTTTTAAAAGCTATTAGGAGTTCATGATCACTAAATATTTTTTAGGCTACTAATCTCCAACAGGAAATATTTTAAATCTGAGACTCGTAGACCAAGTTTTATTTATAATATTTAAAAGAAAACATATTAAATCCTACGATAGTGTTTTATGTTTGATTGTTGACCATGTGCCAAAAAGACTTCATTTTTTAGGGTCAGTAGTCGTAGTAATCGTAGTTGTTTAGTATCTGCACAAACACCTACTAGACTAGAAGTATCGTATTGTACAAAGTTCAATTCAGGTCAAACATAATACGATGTGATTCATTAACTTATCCCCTCTAGTTTTACACTTGGATCAATGATATGATTATCATTATTTCGTATTTAGTTTGAGATCATACTAGCCATGTAACTCCGTGTAATTCCATGAGAAAGAAGAAACATTTATGACAGTAGTAAACCCGCGAAAAGTTTTGACAGCTAACAGAAAACGCAGGAGAAACTTTAACAGAACTTTTTTTTTAAACTTACGATGTTGGTAAAGGTAGTTTCTGTGCTCTTCAAATTCAGCATAAGGTTTTATGTCGTAGGGTTGTTTACTTTCGAGTCACAATTGCTGGATCGGCTCGCCAGGAGTCTGGGGTACGAGAGCGTGTACCACCACGCGGTCATCATCGACGCCGGCTCTTTGGGCTCCAGGGTGCTTGCTTATAAGTTTAGAGTACCTTTTACAGGTGAGTGCCGTTTTTATATTTAAGTGTGATAGTATGTTTTGTATAAGATGTTCATGGGAGATTGGCCAGAGAAAGCAACATAGAGAGAAGAGTTGAAGACTATGGGACCTATTTATAAGAGACGTTTGCCCACCAGTGGGATGATATAGTTTGATACAGAAATATATCCAAGGTTGTAGAGCCGCTGTGGGCTCTTTTCTGGTTGGTCTCACTGTATATTTTGGCTCACAGCAATATATCCCAAGAAAATCAACTTTTCCTTGCTAACGATTTCATTGAAATTTTTTTAAGGAATGTTATTAAGGAAGTGGAAAGCTAAAACCTGTTCTATTTTTAACCGACTTCAAAAAGGAGAGGGTTGTTTTTTTCTTTTATATGTTTGTTAAGCGATTACTCCGCCAATTATGAATTGATTTGGATGATTCTTTTTTTGTTTGGTAGGTCATACTTCAGAGGTGGTAACATACCTACATTTTTATCGACATTAATTCAGCGCTTGTTGAAAAAATCAACAAAAAAAAATGCATTGATGACGTTTTGGTTTGTGATTCCCATCAGCAAAAGTTTTGATGAGAACTTTCAATCTCTGTTTTAACTGTCATCACAGAAACATTAGCCACAGATAATATAATACTACGTACAGATACCCAATCCCATACAAAGAAATGAACCTCCCTAAGTCTGGCTATTGAACTGGCGGTTTTTTTTTCCTCCATTTTATTAACAGATGGCAGCATAAGCGACTTTTACAACGCCATCTAGGAGTCGACTTAGATACTTAAGATTATCTACATCGCACATCGCACAGTGCGTTCAAGGACAAGTGTAATAATACAACAACAAAAAAAAACTCGTGTTGGCGGAATAGTTTCATTTGTGTGAGTGAACTAGCAATTTTCACGCTGCAGCGAATGTCTCTTTAAGTGTTTTTTAGCATTTCAATGCTTTCTTAAATCTAGATTTTCTTCTCCTCGTTACCAAATCTACTATTGCTAAAACTGAAATCACGCCTTCTTCTTCCGAACTCATTTTGACAGTAAGCCGACGTACGCACGGACGTAATAAAATAGCGGCGACATTTATCGCACACTGGAATTTCAACGCTATGCTTGGCACCGAGAGTTGAAAATCCAACAGAGTGTTTTTTCAACGCGCTGGGACGGGAGTGCGTCTCAACGCGTTAGATTCTCAACGCTCGGCTTAACACCGAGAGTTGAAAATCCAGTGCGTAATAAAATCCCGCCGCGATTTTATTACGTCCGTGTGAACGTCGGCTAAATGTTTTTAGAAACATTAAATAAAAACCGGCAAAGTGCATGTCGAACCACGCACAATGAAGGGTTCCGTAGTTGGGATGAATTTATCCCAAGAACAAACTTAACTTTGTAGTTGAAAAACATGTTCTCTCATACGGAATGTATGGGAGAACATATTTTTGCAACCGCAAAAAGTTGGTTGATTATTACTCGTTAATTTATAGAGCCTACTTAGCTGTGATTAGTGATGTGATTCTACCCGGGTAAATTCCTAAAATGGAAATATTCCCGGGAATATTCCCGGGAATATTCCCATTGAATCCACCCAATGGGTATTTATTCGGGTATTTATATTTTTATGATCAATATATACATATTTCGCATAAATCGATTTATGAAACTTAAGGCTTTCGATTTCCTTGTACAAAAAAAACAACTATAAATGTGTTACACTGTTTTATTCAAGAAACGTTGTTATTTATTCATATAAATAACAAACATACTACAATAATTAAACTAAGCATTAATAAATAACTGATGCGCTTAAGGTGGATGCGCTAGGGTAGCCCGATGAAAATTTCATGAAATCGTCAGTCAATGCACTTACATGAACTTAGATAGTTGTACTGCTGATTCTAATGTTTATAATTCTGTAAATCCATATTTGTTACGAGAGCAGTGGTGGCCCAGTGGTAACGGCCGCGACTTACGAGTTGTAGGTCGTAGGTTCGAACCTAGGCAGGCGCTTTACTTTGTGTAAATTATTTCATCGCCACTGCTCTCAAAACGGTGAAGGAAAACATCGTGAGGAA
This sequence comes from Agrochola lychnidis, assembly GCA_963680765.1. Lineage (NCBI taxonomy): Eukaryota > Metazoa > Arthropoda > Insecta > Lepidoptera > Noctuidae > Agrochola > Agrochola lychnidis. The sequence goes on along the minus strand of OY796868.1, from coordinate 4,091,316 downwards.
ACCGGCATGTCCTAGAACCGAAAATTCGAAGACATGTGACATCTACCAACCCGCACTGGGCCCGCGTGGTGGATTACGGCCCACTCCCTCTCACAGAGAGGAGGCCTGTGTCCCAGTAGTGGGAACATTTATAGGCTGATGATGATGATGATATTTGTTACGGGCGCTAATAATATTTATATCAACATACAATGTGATACTGACCCGCAAATTGCAAAAAACGTAAGAAAATTTGTATTTCGCGGGCTACCCTAGCGCATCAACCTTAACGGTTAACTTTGAATGACCAAGCAGGTACATGCCGGCAGCGGTGCGTGGTGTTTTTTGATTGGTGCATTTCATTTACCTGGTAAAACAATAGACTCCAATACCGTGGCCACGTTTACTATTCACTTGAGTATCGGAATTTGCGGACGTGCTTAATTCTGGTGTTTTGTGTTGAAACTTGTTTGCTGTGTATTTGGAAATTTCTTAAATTCAACCTGACAATTTTGGCAACGAATAACGGATTCTGGGTGTACATATTATTATTGTGGTATTGCTGTAAAGTTTAGTGAGGCGATCGAATCGAATTTACGTAAGTACTTACATTTATTCTTTAAATATATTTTATTGATTTTATTTCTATCTCATAAGTATGATTCTCTTTTCCTCTTATAGAAAAACATGCCATATTAGTATTTAATTTATAAATAAATTAAAAAAAATATATATAAATAAATTTTAATAAATTGTTTTGTAAATATATATATACAATTACATTTTTATATATTTCCTAAAAAAAATATTAAAAACATTTAAAATATTAATATTGATTAACTTTATTGTTAAAGATATCATCATGCCGAAACAGAAAAAACAAAAAGTTTGGAGACATTACCACAGCTTACCTGACAAATCAGTCAAATGCACATTTTGTTCAAAAATGTACCGAGTACCTAATGTTACCAAAATGGGTAATCACTTGATGAAGCGTCCTAAGTGTCCGCTGGTTATAAGAAATGAGTTAACGGAAAGGTGTGAAGAAACATCGTTAATAGCATCAAATACATCGAACTCATCAACTACAGAAGGAGAAATAATTGAAAACTCAACACTCAGTGACGCTTTGCTCGAATTTACAGAGGAAAAAAAACTACGACTTACAAAATTGCTTTCAAAGGCAATTTATGTTACTGGCTCGCCTCTGTCTATGGTGAAACATCCTCTGTGGAGAGAGTTTTTTAAAGAACTACAGCCTCTGTACGATCTACCAACACGAAAAGCTGTTTCCACAACACATTTAGAAACAATTTACAATCAAATGGAACGAGAAATAACTGAAGAATTGAAGTCGACTGACAATTTACATCTTCAGTGCGATGGATGGAGTAACCGACGGAACGAGGGTATTATTAATTTTGTTATTGCAAAACCTAAGCCCGTTTTTGTGAAAAGTTTAGCTACAACTAGCCATCGTCACACTGCCGAATACCTAAGTGAAGAAATTCAAATAGTAATGAGAACCTACGGAACGTATAAATTTGTGACTTTAATAGGAGATAACGCAAAAAACCTACAAAAAGCTTTTGATTAAGTAAAACTGCAACATCCGAACGTAATCACACTTAATTGCGTGGCGCACACATTGAATTTACTGTGTCATGACATAATGAAAGAAGATGCTCTACAAGCCTTCATTTCAGTTGCCGTCGACGTAATCAAATCTATTAGAAAAAGTCAAATTCTGAGCGCGTTATTCAAGCAGATTATTGTAGAAAAAGGTTCTGGCGAGCAACTAAAATTGCCCAGCAAGATGCGTTGGGGCAGTTACCTTTATGCTGTGCGTAGTTTGCAAAATAGCAAGGCTGCTCTGCAATGTTTGGCAGTACATGAAGATGCAATAATGATCCCAGTTGATATTAAAGCAAATTTACTAGACAAAGAATTTTGGAAAATGATCGACGAATCTACTGCAATTTTAGAGCCATTATCAGATTACATATTTAAACTAGAAGGAAACGAAGCGTACATAAATGACGTGTACATGTCATTCAAAGATATAAAATCACGTCTGGTCTTTCTGCTTCCTGGTCTTTCTTCTTTAGTTGACAATAATGTCAGGGAGAGGATTTTAAATGCAGTTGATAAACGCAGAGGGAACTGCATAAAGCCTATTCATCTAGCAGCCTATATGCTAGATCCGAAATCTCAAGGCATCGAACTCAACGAAGATGAAGAAATCATTGCCATGGATTTCATTCATGAGAAAGGAAGGCAGTTTACACTTGGAAATAATGACAGATTTAGCTAATTATAGAGCAAGAAAAGGTTTGTGGGGAAAATCTTTTGTTTGGACCAGCCTCCAGAAACTGAATCCCTTAACTTGGTGGAAAGGAATTTGCAAAAACAAACCTCTGAGCAAAGTTGCAGCTTGTCTTTTAACTGCTCCCTGCACCTCGATTGCAACAGAGCGTACCTTCAGCGTTCATGGAAATATCCACAGCCTTAAACGGAATAGGTTAACAACAGAAAGAGCTGCAAAGCTGGCCTACATATCATATAACTGGAATTTGTTACACAATCCAAAAGACAAAGAAGTAGATGAAGAAGATGAGGAACCCACTTCAAGTCCTTTTATGGTTAGCCCATTGACCATAAACAATATTGAACCTCAACCATCAACTTCTGGAAGAAATACAAGAGAAATAGAGTTTTGCGATATAACAAAAACATTCTCCGATGACAGTGATTTAGACAGTGATTAAATTAATCTCAATAACATTTTACCTACTTACTATTATAAGAGTATTAAACTTGAAGTGATTTTTGTTACCCATAACCTGATATTTAAACAATAATTTTCATATTTGAACCATCCTGTTGTTGATTAAAGGATTTTGGAGTTAGTGTTTTTTTTTTATTCAGTACTTACTAATTCAATCGTCATAGAAATTAATTTACCCACGATTTGGGAACTTTCCCGGGTAAATACCCGTTTTGGGAATATTCCCAGGAATATTCCGGGTGGAATGATGGAAACTTTCCGAGTCGCCCATCACTAGCTGTGATAGATAAATTTCCTTTTAATTTCGTTATAAATACTACTGCTAGGATTTTTGGAACGAAGTTTTGGAACGAAGTTCCTTATCGCGCGTTGTGAAAGGGGGCTAGACGGAGAAAATTAAGACCAAAAGTTGTAACGACACATTTTTATTTTGGGGAGGGTGTGTCTGAGGGGAGTGTGTCTGAGGGTGTGTGTGGGGGTGTCTGGGGGTGTGTGTGGGGGTGTGTCTGAGGGTGTGTGTGGGGTTGTGTCTGAGGGTGTGTGTGGGGTTGTGTCTGGGGCTGTGTGTGGGGGTGTGTCTGGGGGTGTGTGGGGGTGTGTGTTGGGGTGTCTGGGGTTGTGTGGGGGGTGTGTCTGGGGGTGTGTCTGGGGTTGTGTGGGGGTGTGTCTGGGGTTTTGTGGGGGTGTCTGAGGGTGTGTGTGGGGTGTCTGAGGGTGTGTGTGGGGGTGTGTCTGAGGGGGTGTGTGTGGAGGTGTTTCTGGGGGTGTGTGGGGGTGTCTGGTTGTGTGTGGGGGTGTGTGTCTGGGAGTGTGTGGGGGTGTGTCTGAGGGTGTGTGGGGGTGTGTCAAAGGGTGTATGGGGGAGTGTGTGGGGGTGTGTCTGAAGGTGTGTGTGGGGTGTGTCTGAGGGTGTGTGGGGTGTGTGTGGGTGTATGTGTGGGTGTATGTGTATGTGGGGGTGTCTGTGTGTGTGGGGGGTGTGGGGGTGTGTCTGTGTGTGTTCTTATGTTCGTGGTTCTCTTTATGCTCTGCTTCGTCCCCCCTCCACTCGTGTTTACCAAGGCATAGTGGGAGTTTCCTTGGGCCTCAGTGTTGTACACACGGCTACACATCAAGCTATACATTTCCAATTTATGCTGATCTCGCATTGTATAGGATTTCCGTACAATGCGAGGTCAGCTAATACTGGAAATGTATAGCTTGATGTGTAGCCGTGTGTTCGTGTGTTAATACGTGTTTGTGCGCGTACAAAACTTTTTTTTAATTTTTGAAGGTTTCACTTCTACCACGTGTGAATTGCACACATGTTTTTTTAAAATTTTAAATATCTCGGAAACGGCTGAGAATATCAAAGTTTTGATAAAATTCCCCCCCTCGTATCCCGCTCTCAGCTTGAACCTACATTCAGTAAGACCCCTTTGACCCCATTTTTGACCCCCTTTTCTTTTGACCCCCAATATCTCTAATTAAGTATATCTTACAACTCTCTTATATATATAACCTCCCCCCGAACCCCCCCTCGATATACTCCCGCGAACCCCTGATCCCGATACACCCCCTGCACACCTCCCCCTTCTCTCCTCTTCTCCCCCTCCTCCGTGCCCCTTCAGGGTTACCTCACCCCCCGGGTCTTAACTTTGGAGCCAGAGGTCGTAGACCTATCAAGTTTGGGGTCCCCAAAATCAGGAGAAAAAGACCTCTCTTTTGGCTCCATTAAAATTACGGGAAAACGCCGCATTATTCCGTATTTTGGTATTGTGTGGAGCTGCGGTGTACGCTGTGTGTGTGGCGTATGTACTCACTTACCTACTCGTTTTATTACAATTCCTTCACTAATTAATTTCATTCCACACACACCCCCACACACCCCCAGACACACCCCCACACACCCCCAGACACACCCCCACACACAGCCCCAGACATACCCCCACATACACCCTCAGACACAACCCCACACACACCCTCAGACACACCCCCACACACACCCCTCAGACACACCCCCACACACACCCCCACACACACTCCCACACACACTCTCAGACACACCCCCCTCAGACACACCCCCCTCAGACACACCCCCCCCACACATATAATGCTTCCTATCTCATTTTCTCCCACGTTAAATCTTATGAATTTGTCTCTTTTACTGTCGCTTTTTCGTTTCATCGAGTTTCAAATCACAACGATGCTAAAGAAGTTTTCACTTCAAAAAGAAAAAAAATGTCGTTCCAACTTTTGGTCTTAATTTTTTCCGTCTAGCCCCCTTTCACAACGCGCGATAAGGAACTTCGTTCCAAAAACAGAATAAAATAAATATTTAAAGGGGCTATACAACAAACGTAATTTTTTGCCGTTTTTATAGATATTGGTACGGAACCCGTCGTGCGCGAGTCCGACTCGCATTTGGCCGGTTTTTATAGAAAGTTTTAGAAAGGTATCGGTAAAATGAAAAAATTATACAATTAAAATTCTATTGTGTCTCGTTAATGACAGTTGAAAGGATAACAACAAATACTAAAAAAACAGAATAAAATAAATATTTAAGGGGGCTATACAACAAACGTAATTTTTTACCGTTTTTATAGATATTGGTACGGAACCCTTCCTGCGCGAGTCCGACTCGCATTTGGCCGGTTTTTATAGAAAGGTATCAGTAAAATGAAAAAATTATAATTAAATAGGTAGGTACTTGCCAAAAACATGTTAATAGATTTCTTTGAGTTATTATATTTCTATGTAAAGTAGGTAGGTAATATATTATAAAAAAAAACAATGTCGGCACTCCCGGAGTGGGAGTGCCGACAGAAGTGAAAACCTAAAAAAGATCTTGGTGGAATAAAAATACTTGTATAGAACATTATCTTATCTAAATAAAGATCAAATTCGCGTTTAAAAAAAAAAAACCAAAACCTTTAAAGTAAAAATACTTTCATCGAACTTTGATCCGTAACGTAATGTAAATAAAGAGCAGAATCGCGTTTACAAAAATGAGATGTCGGTACCAGTGTCGCGAGTTCAATTGCTTTTCCCATCTCAAATATGCACGCGCCTAAAGAAGTTTTAACTTCAAAAATTGTTTGATTTTCATTTTCCTACTAAATGTATAATAATAACAGATCATGTGATGACAAATTGAGTAAAACGCCATCTATTGCAAAGAGCTTTGAACAAAATAACTAACTTTATCATTCTATGAGTTCGATTTGAAGTAAAAGGTTTAATTTGCCTTTTTTGTTGAAAATACATGATTTATGAGTTTAATTATATACATCAGCATTAAACAAGGAAGTTTTGATTTTTACTAATCTTACTTATGCCAAAATCTGCCGTTTATCGCTTTTTAGTGATTGTTAATTTCATCATTGTTACCTATGCTGCCATCTATGATTTTTTTATCTAAACTAATTATAATTTGTTCGAGTTGAGACCCCGCATTAGCCAAGAACAAAGAAAATTGTATGCATTTTTGTTGATCAGTCGTCATAATAATTATACATTAATACATAATCTTATAGAAAACTACCTAGTTGTTGGAAAGATTACGCAACCTTGTCGTTTCTGTTAAAGCTTTCTCATCGTGGGGTCAATTTAATGTTTAGTGTACAATCTTGTTTCAGTGTTCGGCCAGGTGAACTTGGACTTAGTAGATGAATATTTTGAACAATCCAAGCCGGGCTTGTCGTCTTACGTCGATGATCCTGAAAAGGTAAGCCAATCACATTTTATATTATTATCCATTGGCCTGGCAGCTTTGCCTTGTTAGTCTAGTCGCCATCGCGACTGCTGTGCGTCTGAACATGGGGTTCAGTCCCTAGCTTGGGTAAACGTTGTACAGCACCACATTCTAGATCTAAGCCCGGTTACTGTCAATATGCTTAACCTTTCATATTACAGAAACAATTAAAAAGTCATTGTGTCTCGCGTAGATCTAACTACTAAATAGGTATGTACTGGAATGCCCCTCTGTCTACTTTTGGTCGTGGGCTTTTGTTCTGATGATGTAAACAGAGTACCTCAGTGCCTCGGAAAGCACGTTAAGCCGTCGGTATCGGCTGTCATTCTTAGATCTTTGATAGTTGTTACGGGTAGTCAGAAGCCCAAAAAGTCTGACAACCAGTCTTACCAAGGGGCATCGTGTTACCCAGTAACTGGGTTATGGAGGTCAGATAGGCAGTCGCTCCATGTAAAATACTGGTATTCAGCTGCATCCGGTTAGATAAGAAGTTGATCCCAACATAATTGGGAAAAGGAAAGGCAGATTGATGTAAACTAAATAGTATCTACTGATAAACGAAGAGAACCGAAAGATCTTCAACTAGACATCTAAAAGACCATGATCTTAACATTCTTGCTACCAAGATGATGTTAACAAGAATCTGTTACACTTTCAGGGCGCGGACACAATAGTGCAGCTGATAAAGAAAGCCGAGTGCTTAACGCCGCCGAACAAACGAAACTCAACGCCTCTGATCGTTCGCGCCACAGCCGGCCTTCGGCTACTGCCCGCAGACAAAGCGCAACAACTCATAGACCACGTTTCCCGTGCTATTAACAAGTAAGTGGAAACAAACGGAAAAAAAAGTTGATCAAAGAAAGAATGAAAGAAGGCTTGTTATGTAGGTTTGTTATTAGTCGTCGCCTAAAAAATCTTTCTGTGGCTTGTTGCTAGATATTCAAAGCAATGGCACGTAAAACTTTATTGGAGAGGTGACTGGATAGCGAGTGGTAATCTGGGTCTTGAAGTGATACCGAACCCTCCCGTACCGTCCGAATGGACCCCAAATAGCCCGGCCATTTGAGGTTCATTCGGCGGAGATATGGGGTTTTTGTTTTCTTTTGACTTTGCTTTCGAAATTTAAGCTCTAATAAGTGCAAGGAATTTGGACTCCGTATCATTGTTGCGACAAACAAATGCACGACAAATGTGGGCGACGGTACGATAGGTCGACCATCAGTGGTGCGACAGCACATCAGCTCAACGAACATTAGTGCGACAGATTGTTTTCACGACAAACTAAAGCACTAACATTGACAAACATTGCGGCGAAAGTATAACCACAATAAAATAATTGAAAATAGGGTTTATTTTTGTCTTTAATCATGTTGTATTTATTTATATGTCATATGTATATGTCGGAGACGGCTATGTGACCTTCATTATTATCAGCGATATTTTAACTAATGTGGGCGTAGTGTGGGTCATCATCATCAGCCTATAAATGTTCCCACTGCTGGGACACAGGCCTCCTCTCTGTGAGAGGGAGTGGGCCGTAATCTACCACGTGGGCCCAGTGCGGGTTGGTAGATGTCACATGTCTTCGTCAGTGTGGGTAGTGTTGGTTAATGCGCAATAGAAAAATAGTTTGCCGTTCAGATCACATTATAATTTACTATCTAATAAATCACACTAGCTAAATTATACACACACTGGGTGCGACGGCGTTCATTAAAATCACCAATTAACAAAATGATCACAAATTAGAACTAACACAATAATAAAAAAAATAAAAAAATAAAAATTGTTTATTTCTGAACCAAAAAACATGACAACAGGTAGGTGATTGGAGCCACCTTTTAAGCAAAAAATGCCTGTATTAGGAGACTCCGCTCTTCCACAGCAAAATAATTTTAACATAAAAGAACAGAAATAGGATTATTCACGTGATAGTAAATATGTGTATGGGGATGGGGATGGGGAGGGTTTGTGTGTATTTTGTGCGTGAGTGTGCGTGTGTAGGTGAGTGTGTAGGTGAGTGTGTAGGTGAGTGTGTGTGTAGAGAGAAATGGGTTAGTTTAACCTACGTATTATAATATTATCTGAGGTTAAACTATGTGTTGCAAGAGCGCCTCAGTGTCTTCATAAGTAAAAGGTTTTATCCAATTTGTTAGCATTTTTTTACAATCATGTGGTATTTTTGTGTATATGTATATCTCCTTGTTTACCCTATTATAAAGCTGGGCAGAACGTGTTTTGTATTGCATAGCAGCGAATTTTGTTTTAGTGTGAGGAATTTGAGCAATCATATCTTTCCGTCTCTTTAATAATGTGTTTGCATTATAAGGAAGTGTCTTATGTTTATTTAGGACTGTATATGTTATGTACAGTTTTCTAACAGAAAGCAGACCACTAATCTGGTAAAGACTGTGAGTGGGGTATCTTATCTTTTTAAAGTACATTATTTTTATTAATGCACGTTGTGCTCGTTCTACATCTATAAATCTTGTTTTCGCCGCACCGCCCCATATGGGGATACAATAAACTATGACAGATTGCACAAGCGCCACATAAACTTCATTAAGGAGATTTCTAAGAGGGCTTACTTTTTTATTTATATTTGTGGGGATGACATGTCGTAATGTTTTAAATATCCATCCCAGTTTCCTAACTCTTCGCGTAACATGCTCAATATGAGCATACCATGATAATTTTTGGTCAATTATGACGCCCAAATATTTAGTTTGTGAGACTTTATTAATTGCAGGACAACTACAATTATTATTTGAAACTTTATCACATGAGTGTACTTTGATGTTAAAAGATTCATTTGGTTGTGAGCGATTTGAGATGGCAAAACAGATGTAGTTCGTTTTTACTGTATTTAGTGTGAGTAGGTTGTTGTTGAGCCAGTTTGTTATTTGAACCATGCCAATCTCCGCAAAACGCCTAACATCGGACCAGTTATTCCCGGAAAAGACCACAGCTGTATCATCTGCGTAAGAGAAGATTTTTGCGTTATCGACCTTTAAGCTGCAGAGATCGTTAATATACGTTAGAAATAATGTAGGGCCTAACACGCTTCCCTGCGGTACGCCGAATGTCACATCTGCATCATCACTAATATATGTTCCCATCTTGACTCTTTGCTTTCTGTTTGACAGGTAATCTTTGAAAAAATTGAGTGGGGTTCCTCTTATTCCGACTCTTTCCAACTTTTTCACAAGGGTTGGAACAGAAACGGTGTCAAACGCCTTTTTTAAATCTAGAAATACCGTTAGGCATTTCTTTCCAGTATCGAGATATTCAGTAACTAATGAGCTGAGGGCAGCAACTGCGTCCTCGGTGGATACTCCCTGTCTAAAACCAAATTGTGTAGATGAAAGCAATTTAAATTTGTTTAAGTAGTTTGTAAGTCTAGTATTAGTTAGTTTTTCAATAATCTTAGACAGGGCTGGTAAGACCGAGATAGGTCTATAGTTATTGACATCATCTCTGTTCCCTCCCTTGTGGACCGGAGTAATAATAGATTTTTTCAGAGGGGCGGGGAAAGTACCATTTTTGAAACATAGGTTGGTCAGGTGGGTAATGATGGGAACAATTTCTTTGCAAATGTATTTCAAGAAACTAGTAGAGATACTATCCCATCCTGGAGCACTGGACGATTTCAGGCTCATCAGGATTCTTTCAACTTCTTTTGGGTCAGTGTCCAAGAGCACAAAGGAATTAGTTTGCGCAGGAGAAATGCTTGGTTGAACAGAAGGGATTTTATTAGGGGGTTGAATTTGCTGAGCTAATTCTTTCCCAATATTCACAAAGTAATCGTTTACGAAGTTGACTGATTCAATTGGAGACGGTCTGATACTTAACAATTCTGCGCTTTCGCTGTTTACTTTATTTGAGTAGGTGATTGATTTTATGTTTTTCCAGAGTAACTTAGAGTTTGTAACTGATTTAGCGAGTAATTCTTTTTCATATTTTCTTTTAGTTTTTTTGATGAGATTGTTACAATAATTTCTGTATCGACAGTATGTGATTTTTAAAGTAGCATTATATGGATCGGACCGAGAGTTTTTTTGCAGTTTATTGCGATTTTTAATACAGCGTAGTATTCCTGGAGTGATCCAGGGTTTGATTATACGTTTACTGTTTGGGATGCTTGTTATTGTAGTATTATTATTAATAGTGTCAGTCAGTTTCTGTATGAGTAGGTCAGTTAGAAGATTTGGATCATTACAAAATAACAGCTCGGCAAGATTCTTTTCCTGTAAATATAATAGTGCTTGTTCAAAGTTTATATTAGTTGAAGTTTTATTTGTAACCACTTTGTTTTTTATTTTAGAAAGTGATAAAAACGTAGTGTAGTGGTCTGTAATTGTGGTTTGTAAGATAGCAATTGCAGCAGATGTCCGCTTTTTATGAATTCGTAACATGAAGTGGTCCAGGCAGTTCAGTTCTCTGGTGGGTAGGGTATGACCTGGTAATATACCATAAGACGACAACATATTAAGATAACTATTTCGATTTTTCCGTTCATGAGGCAATTCTGGATCCTTGGGCCTAATATTAATATTTATATCCCCCGCTATCACTATATTTTTCCGTGAAGCCAATGAGTCCAAGTGTAAACTAAGTGAATCCAAAAAAATATCAGGGTTTGTGTTTGACGGCGATCGATAAATGCACAAGACAGTATTATTTAGTATGTCAAGCTGGAGACAAGACGCCCCATCCAGACTTATTTCTTGAACTTTTGATTCTAACGTGTTTTTTATATAAATTACTACACCATCATTTTGATTCATCTGTCGTGTTGTTTCATAGGAGTGATAATTAGTAAGTTGAGGTAATGGTTTATTTGTATTTAATCTGCATTCCGTAAATATTATCACATCGGTTTCGAATTTAAATGTAGATAACATAACAACAAAATCATCAAAGTTGCAGTATATGCTCCTTATATTTTGTGAGAAAATAGTCAAATCATTTTTCTTTACATAAATATGTTTAGAAAGATTCATACAATCGCATTCAGTTGTACTCGCAATTTCAAGTTTGTCTATCTCATGGACTGTTTGTAATGTGTCACTCATAAGAATTGTTTCTTAATAGAATGATAGTTACTGCAAGATATTCGTAAACATCTCTACTAAGCTTACTGAGGTTGAAGTATGTAAGAGAACAACGAGACGGTTTTATTATCCGTAAAAGCAAGCACGGTAATTTATAACCGTTATAAGTTAGTATTTTTATATGTTTGCATGTGATTATTTGTGTTGTGAGGGTGTAATAGTTGTGTGAATTGCATAGATCAGGAATTGTTTTTATATAAGCTGTGTATGTATTTTGAGAGGTGTTTGTATGTTTATTGTTGCATATTTGAGATAAAGTGAGGGTGGGAGACGTGTGTGATGAACGTAAACATAGGTTTATATTCATTGTCGGCAAATGTAGGTTGTAGAGGCTGAGTATATGTAGATTTAAAGCAAAATTGAAGTGTGTGAGAGGGTCAGAGAGGATATTGTGTGTATGGGGGTCTGTGGAAATCTTTAAGTTTATAAAAATAATAAGAGGGTACCTTATTACTACATCCATGGAATTATAATTATATGGCGTTGCACTGTACCGTATAAAACTCGGTGGGTATATTACTGTAAACACTATGAATATCGATAGGAATGACATCATCGCGGTTATACACATAATTTGTTGGCAAAAAGAGTAAACGGTAAAAAGTCACATTTTCACTATCAGTTGATGAATTTGTTCTTCGCTTCTAATAGGTATGGTTGGTGCTAGGTCCTCCTTCTTTATATAGACTCTTCCATAAGCAGTCCAGCAGTATTTATATGCTCCTGATTTTATTAGGTCACGGGCAAGGAAATGCAGGCGAGATCCCTTAGGGGTCAGATGCTCAGACAAGAAGATGGGTGCATCTTCTTGTGTTTTAAAGCCGAGGTGCTTGCAGCATAGCTTGGACTTGTTTTTTATGTTAAAATTCTTACCCAATTTCATAATTTCATTCTTAAGCAGAGTGGACCCGGTTTCAACAACAATTGGCATCTTATGACTTTCTTTTTTTTCCACGCACTCTATAGACGTCCTTAATGTCGTACTTGGCCATAGAACAATTTATATTCTGGGAAAGGGTCATGACCATATCTATAAGATCTTGCTTAGACTCATTGGTAATTTTTGGTACATTTTTTAAAACGAAATTGGCCTTACGACTTCCTGTTTCAATTTCTTCAATTTTGTTCTCCAAAAGTGTGATACACTTTTTGTCTTCTTTCGACTAAATTTCTAACTGGGATATTTTTTTTTCAAGATCTTGATTCTGTGACATAAGGTTTATAATTGTGTTCTCTATGTTAATGTTTGATTGTTGTATTTCTCTTAATGTAGTTGAAACCTGCTGTGTTTCATTTCTTTGACTAGCCAAAAAAAGATCCATCATTTCTTTGATTTCTTTTTTAAAGTCATCCAACTGCTCACCAATAGAGATATCCTCCCGACTTCGTTTAGCCCTCTGGAACACATAATTAGGCGGCGTTTTATTATCATCGTTTCCCATCAGGCTAATTTCCGATTCTGAGACAGATTTATTCATCGGTGCAGCAGGCGATATTGATAAACTAAGTATTCTTGGTATACAGATAACAATATCCACTCAGGGCATCGGCGTAGCAGAACTTGAGCTGTTGACACAGTAGATTATTCTCGTATCAGCTTCGTTGCGGAAAATCAGTTATTTCTCGTGGTAAAGGTGCTACGATTTTTCTTTCGTCAATGTGTTGATTATGCAGCTCACTCAGCGGTGTGAAGTCAGAGCGGAGCGATAACGTCTCGCGACAGACCTCAGATGGCGGCGCTGGAGCAGGATGGCAATTATGACGACTATCTCTTTCCCTCGCGACGCGCGGGTGGGAAGCGGCGAACCTCCGCGGCGCCAGAGACCCGGTAATTTTTATCAGCAAAAGTAAACAATTTGCACACTGGAATATGAACTATTATCGTATGCGGTGAATAATATTATGTTGAGCGGCAGCGAGATACGTCTGTTCTCAATGCAGGCTTGGACGGAAGAGCAACAACTGAGCACCACGAATCGAGAACAGTTCCGCGACGTCTTGACCTCCAATGCGACCAGAGGCTGAATGCCCTCCTCGCCGTGGCATTAAAACATCACGACTCTGTAGAAGCGCGCCTTTTTTGGTGTAGGTAGATCACTCTTGATGTCGCCAGTGGCCCGCTTGCGATTCGTTTCGTGTCCGTACTAATGACCGGATCCGACATATATTTCTATAGGTATGTCACTATGCAAATAGACTCATTAGTGACGAAAACACTTTATTATCGTCACTATTTACTGCTCTTCAATACGGGTTTAGATGTAATAAAACTACTAGTGATGCAGTTCACGAAGTCACGGACTTTGTTGTCAATAATATTGATAATAAAAATAAAGTTCTGGCAATTTTTCTCGATCTGGCAAAGGCTTTTGACACAGTCTCTGTCCCCAAGTTGCTAGTCAAACTTGAGCGAATGGGCATTAGGGGGCTACAGCTTAAACTCTTTACAGACTACGTTAGTAACAGATTTCAATGTGTCAGAGTTGGCGATTGGATAAGTGCCGACCTTTCCATTACCTATGGAGTTCCTCAAGGTAGCGTTCTTGGACCTACTCTATTTCTCATATACATTAATGACCTTTGCAACCTTGAACTCCAAAATGGGAAGATTGTTGCCTTTGCAGACGACACGGCCCTTGTTTTTGGAGGTAGCTCATGGGGCAGCACGTTTCAACACGCTCAATGTGGTTTTGATGCCGTTAACCAGTGGCTAAGATGTAACCTCTTAACATTAAATGTTGACAAAACAAAATATTTAAAGTTCTCTCTTCGAAATGTCCCACAATCGACTAATAGTAATTCAGAATTCATTATTGCGCACTCCCCCCATATGTGTAGTCGTCTAACATCCTGTAACTGTCCTTTACTTGATCAAACGAGCACCATTAAATACCTTGGCGTCCCAATAGATAGCAGACTTAATTTTGCTCCCCATCTAGACCTGGTTTCTTCGAGAGTTCGGAAATTAATGTATATTTTTAAAAATCTCAGACGTATAGCTAGTCTTAAAGTACTAAAAACTGTTTACTTATGTCAGTCACTATTGGCATATTGTGTAACTTCCTGGGGCGGTGCGTGTAAAACAGTAATTTTGAAACTTGAGCGCGCTCAAAGAGCATAGCTTAAAGTTAGTGCGTTCCTTCCATTCTTTCATCCCACTACTGATCTTTACAAAACCTGTGAAGTATTAACAGTAAGACAGCTTTTCATACTTCACACTATCCTCAAAATGCATGGTTTACTAACTTATGACCCTACAGCCTTTCAGCAGAAACGTAGAAAACATACAGTCTGTGTATATAAAGCTTACCACACTCATTTTGCATAGAGATTTTTCAACTTCTTAGGTGGAAATTTGTACAATAAAATCAATCACATTTTAAAAATATATCCTTTAGCTAAACAGCAATGTAAAATAGTGGTCACCAAATGGCTTCTAAGCCAATACGGAAAAAATACTAGATATTTTAAAATAAAATAGAATTAACATACCGAAAGCACACCTACACGTTCGCGTACACACTAACACGCTATACCTACACTACACACACCACACACATTCACACCCTTTACCTACACTACATACACCACACAAATTCACACCCCTACATCCACATTTCACCCACCACACACATTCACAATCTATACTTACATTACACACACTACACAATACACTCACATCGTTCACCCGTCAAGTTTTAGATTTAGATTTATGTAGTTTCTAACATAGTCTATAATTTTAGAATTTTGATGTATGTGTTTTAGTTTTTACACCTAATTTAGCACGGAAGAGCACTGATTTCCAATATACAGGTTTGACCTAGTTTGGAATTCAGAGTTCATTTAGTTTTAGCCGTCTACTCACTGACATTATTTGTAACCTAGTTCTTAGGAATATAACTGTATTAGGCTATATTTTATTGAGCCCAAATAAACGTTATTATTATATTATTATTATATTTCTTAATAGGATGACTTATGTAAGCTAGTCCTGACAAAAATCTTTTAAACTCAAATTGTCACGGCTCACTCCCTCTCACAGAGAGGAGGCCTGTGTCCCAGCAGTGGGAACATTATAGGCTGATTATGCTAACCAAAGACTGGACTAGTTTAATTACATAGGATAATATTTATTTCCAGACTGGGCTATGACGTGGCGCCCGACGGAGTGCAGATCATGAAGAGCTCTGATGAGGGCATCTTCATCTGGTACACCATCTATCTTCTGCACAGTAAGTTGTCACAATATGCCTTAAATTAAGTGAGACAAGGGTTGGATCTAGTGCCCTTTAATACAATAGTTATATTGATAACTTAGCAATGGTGCTAATATATGAAATAATTTATTTAGCAAAAAGAAGAAATACAATGCATGTTACGTTATTATGATATTATAATTTGTGCTCAATTTTTGTGAATAATGACCCCGATGCTAGAAAAATCCTGTGTTATAGGGGCCCATTTTGTCCGCTAGGATCATTTTACAAAATTAGAGAAGCTGAAACGTGTAACAGCAGCAATAGTGTGTGAGTAAGGGCGTGTGATGTGGTGTAATGGGGAAAGTGTTGTGTGATGTGTGTATGAATGTGTGACGTGTTTATGAATGTGTGATGTGTGTATGAATGTGTGATGTGTGTATGAGTGTGTGATGTGTGATCATATAATTAAGTCTTCTACGATTTATTAATTAGCTTTTGTTATGCAAAATAAGACATTATTATGATTATAATAATCAGCTAGCTTGAAAGCTACTCTTTGTAACGAAAAACTATAACGTGAAAATAATTATTTGATAAGGGCTGAAGGTCCAGGAAAAAAGAAAATAATCAGTTTTAGGGTTCCGTACCTGATGGGTGCCAAATAGAACCTTGTTACTAAGCCTCCGCTGTCCGTCTGTCAACGGGCTGTCTCTCACGAACCGCAATAGGTAGATAGATGAAATTTTCACAGATTGTGTATTTCTATTGCCGCTGTAACAATAAATAAAATAAAGTTAAAATTAAAGGGGATCCTCATACAAGAACCATGTTTTTTTGGGCGTTTTTTTGAAAAATATTGTACGGTGGTACGGAACTCTCCATGAATACTGATATTCAGCTGCATCCGGTTAGACTGGAAGCCGACCCCAACATGGTTGGGAAAAGGCTAGGCAGATGATGATGATATGCAAATTTTAATACATTATGCAAAGAAAAAAAAGCAATAGCTTGATAAAGGCATTTTCTATCATCTATTTACCTATTATGTTAACATGTCATCATAAATCCTCAAATTACCTCCTACAAGAATGCTCATGGATCTGTTTCCTATTTCAGATCTAATAGAGAACGACACGATGGCAGCATTAGATCTGGGTGGCGGCTCCACGCAGATCACGTACCAGCTGAGGGACGACGACAAGAGCGCCTACCCCGCCGCCGACCAGTACGTCGTGCCGGCCGGGAACAACGTCACCCTCTATACACACAGGTGACATTATTCTCCTCTTTTGTTCTCCATTTTTATTAATCTCATTACCACCGAACTTCGCACTGCGTATCATCTTTATGCTGACGATTTGCAGCTTTACTGGCAGGCTAGTGTGGACAACATATCCGATGCGAATGAGGAGCTAAACCGGGATTTAGATGTGATTAAAAACTGGTCTGATCATTTTGGGTTGGCGGTTAATCCCACCAAATGTCAGGCTATCATTGTAGGGAGCACTCATAGTATGCGGAAGCTGAATGGCTTAACTGTGCCACCTGTAATGTTTGACAACTCAGTTATCCCGTTTAGCTCCGATGTTAAGGACCTCGGCCTGCATGTGGACACATGTGTTGACTGGCGAAAGCAGGTCACGACTGTAAGTAAGAAAGTCACCGGAACGCTGCGGTCGCTCTATCGGTTGAAAAACCTTCTCCCATCACACATTAAGGCAATGCTTGTACAGTCCCTAATCTTTCCCATAATAGACTATGGTGATGTGTGTTACTATGACCTGAATGCAGATCTCCTCAATAAACTTGACCACCTTCTAAATAACTGCATTCGATTCGTCTTCAATCTTCGTAAGTATGATCATGTGTCTGCGCATCGATTGCTTTTAAAATGGTTACCCATACGTCACCGCAGAGAGTTGAGGGCTCTGTCTATGTTGTATTCTATACTCGACAAACCCACTTCTCCTTCTTACCCCACTTCCCATGTTCAATTTCTATGATCTGCCCATAGTAAAAATCTTCGTTCTACCAACAATCGTCTTCTACGTTGTCCTTCTCACCGCTCCGGTTTTATTCACTCTTCGTTCTTTGTCCAGGCGGTATTTCTTTGGAATGCGCTCCCTCTGAACATCAGGATGGCAACCAGTCGGTTATCTTTCAAAGTGAAAGCACGTGAACATATTCGTGAAAAGTTGGCAAAATCTTTGCAGCGCTGATTTGCTGGATTTGTTTACTCCTCTACCTATCATTATTTCTCCTGACAAAGTTTATTCGGTTTATATGTATGTATTTATGTATATATTTTTTAGTATGTATACATTTTCAAGTTATCTGTCATTTATGTTGCACCTGTCATGTTTTGTCTCTGCATCACCCTAAGGTTGACTGGTAGAAAATGCCTTTAAGCATTAAGTCCGCCTTTGTACAGTATTTTTACTTGTGCATAAAGTTTTAGTAAATAAATAATAAGTAAATAAATTATTGTGTGAAATTATCTGCCAAATATTACGTTATCCAGAAATGAGTGGAGGTGAAACTAAACATTTCAGTCGAAAGACGTCCACTACTGCACATAGGCCTTTTTTATTGTTGTGGAAATCCCCTTGGATGTCCTCCGCCCTGGGGAGGCAGAAGGGTCTGTCAGGCTCTTATTGACTAATACCACCCCGGTGTTCCCTCTCACACTTGCGTCGGGGGCTGCGAGTGCAAATGCGACTTCCGCTGCCACGGAGTGGTGCGAGCCCCGATCCGTAGGGGGAGTGAGGTGTTGAAACTCCCCCCGTGGCATCTTAGAAAGGCGCACGTGGAACACTACGCGCCGCCATCGCTGGTCCTATGTGATGGGGGCAGCAGATGACTGGACATAGGCCTCCCTCAAATACCGCCACTTCGACTGGTTCTATACTTCCCGCATCCAGCGGATTTCTGTGGCCTTCACAAGGACATCGGAGGGAGGTCTTTCAATGTTACGTTGTCCGGTACGCGGTCGCCATTCTAGAACCTTTCGGCCCCATCGACCATCTGTTCTGCAAGCAATGTGTCCTGCCCACTGCCACATAAGTTTGCCAATTCTTCGGGCTATGTCAGTTACCTTGGTTCTCCTGCGAATCTCTTCATTTCGGATTCGATCACTTAGGGAAACTCGAAGCATGGCACTCTCCATTGCCCTTTGAGTGACTTTTTGCTTTCTAATAAGTAAAGCCCATTGCGAAATAGTTCGATAAATAATCGTATTCAGTAACTTGACAGTTCAAATCTAAATAATGTTACCATACTAACACTAATACTACTCTTGTCCTTGTATGCGAGTGTTTCTGTGACATATAAATCTATTTTTCTTCTTTTTTTCTAATAGTATTGTGATAGAGAATGAATTTGTGAAGAGAGTGAATGGTCAAAATAGTTAAAATTTAATAAATCTCAAAGTAATGTGTTGTTCTATCGGAATATTGCAAATAATAATTTTACCAGTCTTTTAACCTATATGACAGAATAACACAAACTTTTTGCTTAAATGGCCAAGCATAAAATTATTTTCCTTTTACTGGCTTTGCATAAACGTGAAATCGGTCATTGCCTAATGTTTCATGTTATAAACGAATATGTTTGTTTTGAGAGTTACAATAAAGTACACTGTAGGGTTCATTCAATTTCTCTCTTTCTTGACCTCACTAACTTTTTTGTCAGAAACTGGTATCCCTCCAACTGTCAGTACGATTATTTGTCGAACTTTAGCTTCATAGATGGCACTGTAGCCACCACTCATCCACCACGTTTTGACATTCTGTTTCCAAGAAACATGGATTACAACAGCTCTGAAAAGAACTTTCTACCAACCTATCGACACTCCTCCAAAGCACTATCACAGCACAAGAAGTAAACAGTACGTCAAATAGTTTGTCGATTTGAAAAATTAGTAGATATTTGAATGTTTTTAACGTACTCACTGGTGCCGATTCTCTTGTACACCGAACTAAACTAACTAAACTATCACTAAAATTCCTTACTTTTGACTATGAGAATCTCAAAGCTATTCTGCAAAATAAATTCTCTAAATTTAAAAATAACTTTGACACATCTAAATCGAATTTGACAACCGCGACTCCACACGTGATACCTAACCACGTGAATCTTTTTAGAGCCGGAGGCGCGCAGGGGGTAGCCTCGACGTGTTTTATATGGATTTTTCACTTTTTGTGTGGAAAATAAGAAAAAATATTACCTACACGTAGTGTTACGGGTTTAAAGATTATAATAATAAGTTATAATAAGTTTATTCAAAAAATAATGTAGTACAGTAAAAACATTTTTCGTAATTCTATGTAATAGTTCACAAGTGTTACATGCCTGAACTAGGACATCCTGTGTTTCAGGCGAGAAAAGGTAAAACATTATATCTAAATAATCACAGTAATCACATCATATACAAAAGGTAAATTAGTCAACTAATAGGTATGTAAAAGAGGTGTAAACAGTATAAAAATCTTACCTGCTAAAATCTTAGTATATTAATTTAAGCTAACTAATCATAATAAAAAGTGCAATTAATATTTATTTAAGTACAACTACTAACTTCTCTGTATCTTCATAGGACAAATTTTGTAATGTTTCCTTCAGAGTTTTCTTGCAATTTACAAAATTTTGGGAATAAATTTTTGCTTTTGCATTAAGTCTGTTATAGAGTAGTGGTCCCAGAAAAACAAAAAATTTGGCTGTAAAAGCATGTTTTGTGCTTTTTGTGGGACAAACTATATCTTTCCGTCTCTTTTTAATAAGTTCAGTGCTGAAGCGGAGGGCTGCGTGTTGTTTTAGTACAATGCTCATTATGAATAACTGCCTGACTGTTAGTACTTCACAATTTTTATAGAGCTGGTTAGTGGGAAAAAGGAAAGGGCGGCACGTAGACACCTTGAGAATCGCTCTTTGAGCTCTTTCGACTTGTATTAATAAAGTTTTACCTGCTCCACCCCATGAGGTAATGCAGTATGTCAAAATTGACTGACATAGAGCAAAGTAAACTTGCTTAATTATTTTTGGATCCGCAATATGTCGCAACTGCTTAAATACAAATATGAGCTTACGAACTCTATTATTTAAGACTTCTATATGTTGTTTGAAAGTAAGGGTCTCGTCTAATATAACACCTAGGTATTTTATTTGGTTAGTCTTATTAATATTAGGACACTTTAACGGGCATTCTGCGGGGACTGTGCAACAATGAGCATATAGCGTCGAGGAGTAATCGGAAGTTGGTTTGCGCATGGAAAACTTTATATAGTTTGTTTTATCCGTATTTAGGGTTAATGTGTTATGTTGAAGCCATTTATTTACAATATTGAAGCCGTTTTGCGCAAGCTTGTGAACTTCATGTTCCGATTCAGCCGCAAAAAGAAGAGCAGTGTCATCAGCGTAAGATATTACTGTACCGTGCTGTAGTTTAAGATTACAAAGGTCGTTTATGTATATCAAAAACATAGTGGGTCCTAATACACTTCCTTGGGGAACACCAAAAGACGTGTTTTTTTGGTCTGCGCTGAGGACATTGCCAATCTTAACGCATTGAGTACGGTCTTCTAGGTAACTTTTGAAAAGTTTGAGCTGGATACCTCTTATACCTACTGTCTCAAGCTTGCGCAATAGAGTAGGGATACATACTGTGTCAAAAGCTTTGGCAAGGTCCAGGAAAATACCTACTGTATGGTTACCCTTGTCAAGTTTTTGTGCTAGAAAATCAGTTAGATGATGTACGGCATCGGCAGTTGAAATTTTAGGTCTAAAACCAAACTGTCGATCCGATAAAATTGATTTGTCCTCTAGGTATTTGAACAACCTTTTATTTATAATTTTTTCCAATATTTTGGACATACAAGGCAATAGAGAAATAGGTCTATAATTTGTTACTTGTTCTTTACTGCCTGATTTATGAACAGGGATGATAACTGCTTTTTTGAGACACTCAGGGAAAATGCCCAAGGATAAACACATACGAAAAATGTAAGTCAGTGGAGGTACTAAAATATTTCTGAAATGTTTAATAATTTTATTTGATTTTATAAAGGGTGTCGAAATTTTCATTATTTTTGCGATTGGACACACCGTTTTCGAGATATAAGCAAAAGAAAAAAAATATATTCAGTACTGTTTTTTCATCTGAAGTCGAGGTGTTGGTGTGAATTTTAGTTCATGACAACCAATTTTATTCCACATGTTTTTAGTCGCGATTAAAAATAGTCATATTTAGTTAGAAAATCTAAATTTTAGGTTAAAAACGTCAAATTCAGAATAGCAAAATTGGCATTTTCACTAAACTAATATCTCAGTGTCATCTTAGTGCTGTCAAACTAAAATATAGTTAAGTTGTGTCACTTTAGTCTATTTCAGAATGGAAAATCGTCGTTTGACAGGAATAAACTAAATTTTGGTGATTTTTAGTTTAGTTTAGAGGCATTTGTGACAAGAGAATCGGCACCATTGACCTTGTTTACGAGTGACGGTGTAACTAACCTTTCGTTTGTCAGACTTTGAAAAAACATTATTTGAATCTTAAATAGTATTCTCATCAGGTTAACAAATAGTTCAATATTAATTTTGAAGGTAACCACGTAGCTACACGGCCTAAATGGTTTCTTTACTAAATAAGGCTCTTATGAGTAATGTATACCATCTTCTTCTTTTCGCGTGGTTAGTGACTAACCTGGTATCAGAGTTTTAAAGCCGCCCTGGGCCTCTGACTTGGCTTCACATGCTGTCGAAAAATATCACTCAGGCATGCCGGTTTCCTCACGATGTGTTCCTTCACCATTTTTGAAGCAAGTAAAGTAAAGTTTTTGAAGCAAGGTATATAATACTAGCTTTTGACCGTGGCTTCGCCCACGTGGATGTCGGAAAATATCCCACGGGAACGTACTACCGGGATTTCATACCTAATAACCGAAGAAAAGGTCATTGACTCCTATCGCCGCGCCCGCGTTGCTACGTGTAATTTTGAAACTGTGATATCTTTTATACTATTCATTTAAAAGATATGATATACAGGCATATTTTAATCTAAATTAAATGCCCAATTTAAATAACATATTTTATTGGATAAGGATTAATACTATACCGGTCAAAAAAGCTCCGGAATAAAAATTAAATTTTTATCAAATTCCTAAAGATAAAAATGGTTATTGTGGATTATCCTTAGAAGATAGACATATGCCATTGCAGACTTTTTGTTGAACTTTTTAAGATAAACAATACCGTAGAACATAAATTTGATTTATCATTTTCGGTTAACGCAGCGCACGCCAGTAAAGCTGGAAATCGGCATGATTTTTTCCGACTTCTTCAACAGTAATCGTCAAATTTCAGTCAATTTACAAAAAACCCTAATGAATTATTTACACTAAAACCTTTCGCATGAATCACTTCGTCCATTGGTGAAAACCGTTTGAAAATCTGTTTGGCAGTTTTTGAGTTTATCGCGTTCAGACAGACATACAGATGCGGCGGGGGACTTTTTTTATAATATGTAAGTAAGGACGCACATGAATCCGAAAAGTCTGAGGTGCGTGCCTTGGGTTCTAACTTGAGACCTATATGTACCTAAAGGTATATGTTATTTGTTACAGCTACCTGAACCTAGGCTTGCTCGCAGCGCGTTACGGCGTGTTGCGCAGTGAGAGCGGCAGCAACAGTTCGCAGGAACTCACCTCGGTGTGCGTCGACCCTATCATACAGCGCGAAACCTGGACCTATGCTAACAATAAATACTTTGTTAGGTAAGTGTACCGAGCAATGATCTAACATCGTTAGATTCGCCATCTATCAGTGCTCTCAGAGAACTTTTGCAAATGTGTGAGACGCATGGCTTGCAGTATAACGTGGAAAAGAGCAAGTTCTTGGTTTTTGCTCCTGAGATTGGTAGGGTCCACCTGTTATGCTGTGTAAGACTGAACTTCGAAGAGTCTGTGAATTCTTATATCTTGGCATATAGTCACGGACTCTTTGAACGACGAATGTGATATGGAAAGAGAATGCAGAGCGTCGACGGCCAGAGATAATATGCTGGCCCGCAGGTTTACCCGCTGCACAAGAGAGGTAAAGATTTTGTCATTAAATCTTTTTGTCAGACGTTTTGACATAAATCTTTTTTCACGACTTTTACTTATTGTGTTCTAAAGTCCGCCATGTTGATATTTGTGAAACGTCACCTTTCACCTATTGGATTAGGGATTTTCTTCAAAATCATTCGGATTGCAAGTGAAGTGCGTTTCGCTGGGCGATCACCACAAACCTGATGACATGTAAATCATACAAATGCATCCAGACATCGGCATGCTATGAGAGAATAAAGAATTTTACATACAGGGCATAACCATATAATGTATTATGTATGTACCATACAAATACATAAATACTCTTGTCAGTCGGGTCTGTCTTTGACGATTTCTATTTTATTTCTAACTCTGTGGTGCTGCGTGTGACAGCGTCATTAATGTTTTTTTTTGTGATTAGTTCAAAAATATTATCATTGACTATCTTTTTTGCATTTCTGAGTGACTTCGCCTTTCTTGAACTATGGATCTTCGCATTACAGTTTACCTGGGAATCAATAACAATAACTCACATCTCGGACCACTCTGATTTTGTCTGGTTTCCATCGGAGATCCAACGTTCTATAAACTGGTACCTACCTACATAGCAATGGAATTATTTAGGATAGTCGTTAGATTTGAATGAAAATCTGCTGGAAGACAGTTGATTACTCTGTGATCGACAGGTTAATAGGTAATAGGTAATACGGGCTGGTATCCGCAACTCCACGTCAAAGCGCGTATTTTGCGTACGGGTGGGAAAATCGATTATTCGATCCACCCCAGCTCCTCAAAGAAGGCCAGCAACGCCTTGGTGTCACTGACAATCTCACGTAGGGTACCTGGGTTACCGAAGTACTTGGCCCTGTATGTGGCGACCACTGGGCAGTTTAACAGCACATGAGCTGCTGTCTCGTCGTCCTCCATGCAGGCTCTGCACAGCGGACTGTCTGTGACTCCTATGACAAAGAGGTGTTTATTAAATGACCCATGGCCAGTTACAGCTGCTGTAATTGTACGCAGCTGCTGTTTCGTTAGTCGGAGAACCTGTTTCGTGAGGCGGCCATCAATCATAGGGAGTGCCTCCTTGGCCTGCCTGCATTCACCGTGGTCCAACCAAAGTTTGTGATGTTGATCCCTGGTTCTTTTCCTTACCAGAGTGCGTAGGTACCCGAAGGGGAGTGGCGCAATGGGTTCAGGCCCCACTGGTGCCATGCTCGACCCCCTTCTGGCAAGTTCGTCGGCTGCGTCATTGCCCCGCGAACCGCTGTGTCCCTTGATCCATTGAATGGTTATATTATTGAGGCTACCCACCTGGTTAAGGCGCTGGTGACACTCGTATATCAGCCCAGAGTCAACAGTGTGACTGTTTAGCGCTAGCAGAACAGCCATACTGTCTGAGAGTATGCGTATCGAGTGGTCCTTAACTTCCCTGGCCATGATGGCTGAAGCGGCAAGAGATACACCCATGCATTCGGCCTGGAACACTGTGTTATGGACTCCCAATGGTGTGGCTATGTGTATGTTGAAGTCCTCCGAGAAGATTCCAGCACCTGTGCCACTACCTGTTTTGGATCCGTCGGTAAAGATACGTAGCTCTGCGGGGCGCAAACCCTCGCATCGACGATCCTCGTGAAGTTGAATCCTGTATTTTTTATCGAAGATAAATTGTTTGGGTACCCGGTCATTTATGGCTTTCGTAATAGGGAACTCATTATTGAGTCCCTCAAGCAGCGCGGTGTGTTGTGTCTCCCTCTTACCCCAGAGATTGATTGCATTAAGACGTACCGCTGCCATTGTCGCTTCCTGCTGTATGAACAGGTGGAGCGGGGGTAGTCCCAGCATGGCTTCGATGGCTGCAGTCGGAGTAGTCCTCATGCAGCCCGTGGTCGCCACGCAGGCAAGCCTTTGCGTGCGTTGTAGTTTATTAGAAGCTGTAACCAGCTGAGTACGGGGCCACCAGACCACAGCCCCATAAGTGATCATGGGGCGGATCACTGCTGTGTACAGCCACAGAATAATTTTGGGGGATAGGCCCCACTTCTTACCTATCATTCTCCTGCACTGCCAGAAGGTGATGCAGGCCCTGTTTAGCTTGTTGTCTATATGACTACTCCAGTTTAACTTACTGTCTAGAATGACCCCGAGGTATTTGACCTCGTTAGCCAACTGAAGTTCTGTATCGAACAGTTTGGGTAGGCGGTAAGGGCCTAATGCTCGTTTTTGGGTAAACATAACTAGTTCAGTTTTAGTGGGGTTCACTGATAGTTCAAATTCCCTGCACCAATTTTCTACGATACGTAGTGCTTGCTGAGTGAGGTTGCAGATCGTTCCCGTCACCTTGCCCGAGACAAGGATTGCGAGGTCATCTGCATACCCTATTGTGTAATAGCGGTTGGCGTTGAGTTTGGTGATGAGGTCATTAATTACCAGATTCCATAGAAGGGGGGAAAGCACCCCTCCCTGGGGGCAGCCTCTGGCTATCATGGCCAACTGCCGCTCATCCTCTAGGCGAACCACTCGTTTGCTTAACATGTTTGTAATCCAGTCCGTCAGTACCTGTTCTACTCCGTGTCTGGAGAGGGCGCTGCTAATGCTGGAGAAGTTGGTTTTGTCGAAGGCTCCTTCGATGTCTATGAAAGTGCCCAGGCAGGTGCCTTTTTGATGAATCGCATCCTCAATCTGGCTGACCACCAGATGGAGAGCAGATTCGGTCGACTTACCTGAGCTGTATGCGTGTTGATTACCGTGTAGCGGTATGGTTTTCAGAGCGCCATCCCTCAGCTCTCTATCACATAGCCTTTCCATAGTTTTTAGAAGAAAGGAGGTCAAGCTGATTGGTCGGTGGGATTTGGCGTTTGTGTAGTCACCCTTACCTGGCTTGGGGATGAATATTACTTTCGACAGGTTATTTCTATGACATTTGAGAGGGGTCTAAACGATGTCCCTTCACCAAGTTTTACGGCGAACAAAAATATACAGGGCTATGAAAAACACTATTAAAGCTTTATAATACATTTTGAATCATTTGTGTTCATTTCTGGAGCAAGCTTGTAGGGACTGTTATCCACCTCCTTTATATATTTGACCGCTATGTATCCCGTGTCGCAGCGGCGCGGCCCGCGCGCGCGGCGTGAAGCCGGCGGCGGTGTACGCGGCGTGCCACGCGGCCGTGCGGCGCTACGTGCTGGCCACGCTGGACTGGGAGCCCGCGCGCGCGCCGCCCGCCAGCGTGGCCGCCATGAGCTACTTCTACGACGTCGCCGCCGACGCCGGCATCATCGGTGAGTGCCGGCTGTACACTGGCGAGCGGACTGGACGAGAATCGGTTCACTCCGAGACGTGACGCGATACTACGCGTAGAAGCTTGAAGAAGTGCGCTACGCCGCCGCGTTGCGTGAAGTAGTGCCGAGGCACATTGCAACACGTATCCAGTATGCCTACATGCTTTTACGAATAGAAGAAAAATTTTCGTTGTTTATTTTTTAAAAATCTGCTGTTCCGTACACTTTAACTGCGTAGGTATTGCACTTTTCTATGAAACAGCAGTTTTTTTTTTTTTTCACCGACGAAATATTTTAACGCTGCTGGGGGGTTCAGAAACATGTACTGAATCCATGGTAACAGTTTTAGCGTCGATGTCCCTGCCACCCTGTATGTACCTTTTTATGTTCTAAATACATTTTTAATTGTATCGCTCTCCTAAAAAGTACATCAATTCTTAGAGTGAACAGATCCTAAGATGACAGAATTGTTTCTCTTTAAAAGTTCTAAAAAAAAAACCGCAACAGCATACATCACGCTTTTATCAATAAAAGTTTAGTTTAGTTTATTTCATTTCATATTCAACAGGTTTAACAAATAAATTGTAGAGGCCTTCTTATAAGTATGGAGATACCTGTGCCAGAAGACCTCCCTCTTCCATAACTATGTGTATGACGAACAAAGCCTGTTAATAACAGAATTTTAACAAAGATGGTACAATAACAAAACTAAAATTAGAGAATTAAACAAATAATAATTAGGTACATGAATTCGTAAACTGAGACAATTATACTAAATTATTTTTAAAAAAAAATGCTATGAAATTGGAACTCAGTCGTGAATGACATTAAGCTTGTTTTTTAAATTTAATAACCTTCTCAGATTCCGACTTCAGGTATAGACGAGTGAGTAGTGTGTGTGTGCATCTTTCTGCGTGTGTGGGGATGTTGGTGAATGTGTGAAAATGTGAATATATTTAGGAAATCTAGCAAAAAAAAAAAAACTGTTGAAAAAAAATCGGCACCGTGGTAATCATCGCGTTGTTTCTTCCCAGAGTAGTCGGATCAGAACCATTTTTTTGTTTTTTTTTGGGGTCGCCTTCCAGTCTAACCAGATGCAGCTGAATACCAGTATTTTACATGGAGCGACTGCCTATCTGACCTCCACAACCCAGTTACTTGGTAACACGATACCCCTTAGTAAGACTGGTTGTCAGACTTACGGGCTTCTACGTTATGTCTTTTACTCCATACACCGCGATGATCAACACGTTGATGTCTTTTTAATGGTCAAAGCTGGTGTCGTAACAATATCGAGAAATCAATGGTCCCATCTCAAAAATATCCAACGCGTCTAAAGAAGTTTTCACTTCAAAAATTACAAAATTATTTTCGTAAGTATCATGTTACCAATTTGTGGCTCGCTTCTTCTAACCGTCTTCAATATTTATTAACAATTAAACATGATGTTACAGATGTAATGACAGGCGGAACAGTATCAGTCGAAGCATACCGCTCGGCGGCCATGCTGGCGTGCATATCGGGCAACGTGGACCAGCCCTGGGCCTGCATCGACCTCGTGTACATAGTCACGTTGCTACAAGACGCCTACAAAATCGACAACAACAAGCCCATCAGCGTACGTATTCCGCACTTATTAACTAACAGTGGCCTACCATGGCCCAGCCTGGGCCAAAAGGGAACTGACCCTGGGCACGCATCGACCTCATGTAAGTGGGTCGACACCGCACACCGAACGGATTTTCAAACGGTTTTCACCAATGGACGGAGTGATTCATGCGGAAGGTTTTAGTGTATAATTCATTAAGGTTTTGTGGAAATTGGCTGAAATTTGACGATTATTGTTGAAGAAGTCGGAAAAAAATCATGCCGACTGGGAGTTTAACTGGCGTGCGCTGCGTTAACCGAAAAAGATTCATCAAATTAATGTTTTACGGAATTGTACATCTTAAAACGTTCAACAAAAAAATCCACAATGGCATATGTCTATCTTCTAAGGATGACCTACAATAACCATTTTTATCTTTCAGAATTTGATAAAAAAAATATTGTTATTTTCGAAGCTTTCTTGACCGGTATAGTATTAATCTTTATCCAAAAAAATAAGTTATTTAAATTGGGCATTTAATTAAAATTAAAATATGCCTTTAAATTATATCATTTATATGAAAAAGATATCACAGTTTCAAAATTACGCGGGCACAGCGGTAGGAGTCATTGACCTTTTCCTCTGTTATTAGGTATGAAATCTCGGTAGTACGTTCCCGTGGGATATTTTCCGACATCCACGCGGGCGAAGCCGCGGGCAAAAGCTAGTAAATAAATAAATGTATTAATTGTTAGTGTACATTTCGGTCAACAAAATGTTAACTTTTTACGATAGGTAATGTTTTCCATTTATTAAGTGAGCTAGCGGCAGTACAATAAACCGCACGTCCATGCGCGTCCAAATTAACATTGACAGCGCTTTTATGCCGTAGCAATAAGGGTGGTTTTTCTAGTTTAAATTTTACCTCTTACTTGCGGTTAGTTGTACACAGCCTACTTCCTCCTAATCCATACTAATATTTTAAATTCGAAAGTAACTCTGTCTGTCTGTCTGTCTGTATGTTACCTTTTCACGCCTAAACCACTGAACGGATTTCGATGAAATTTGGCTAAGAGAGAGATGGTATCTTGAGGAAGGACACAGGCTACTTTTTATTTCAAAAATAACCATTAGCGGGGGGATATAGGGGATGAAAGTTTGTATCGGATACCTATCATTACTTAAGTTAGGACTATGAAAATTTTAATTTATACTTTTGGTAACAAATAAAGAATGACGTATTACAGCGTTTTTCAAAAATCATCCCTCAAGAGGGAAAAATAGGGGATGATTTTAAAATTCACATGTAATATTGTTTTTTTTTCTTGTGTCTTCTTTTCAAGAGATTTAAGGGATTGAAAATATGGTCATAGTCCGTATCTTGAATTAAGATTTAGTCTTTATTTCATTAAAATTGGCCCACTCGGTCAAAAGTTATTACAATTGAAATTCATAAACTAACCTTTCTAACATGTAGGTCCTGTTTAACAGTAAACGAGTAATTAGTATTTTAAGAAGGCATTTAGAATCACGTTGGGCAACAGTCTCCACACAGCGGGTGCCTGAAACTGGATGGCGGCGCCGGCCCAGGAAGAGGTGGTGAGATGACCTAGACGCGTACTGCAAGGGTTGGATAAAGATGGCCCTGGAAAAGGATGCATGGAAGGATTTGGGGGAGGCCTTTGCTCAGCAGTGGGAAAGTATGGCTAAAAAAATTAAAATTGGAATCATATAAACCAGTATTATTAATTCAAAAAAACCGGTCAAGTGTGAGTAGGACTTGCGCCCTGAGGGTTCCGTCTCAAATTCAAATTCAGTCGTTTTATTTCGGACTAAAGGATCCATATAGTGTTAGTAAAAACTGTGCTTGCTTGGCTGCCCGAATTTCCAAATCTGGGTTGAAGGACAAACTTTACTTTTCAATTGAAAAATAACTTTTAATAGAGTAATGAAATACAGACTAAATGTTACTACTTCAAGACACGGCCTATGAATTTTTGATCCCAGATTGCAGAAAAAACTTAACTCTGCAGTTCATTATACAACTATAAATGACCAATTTTCAGATTTTTCTCTTTACTTGACCTTACTTTACCTTACCTTACCTTACCTTACCTTTGACGTTCGAAAAGTGCTGATTCTCAGCCTAGTTTGAATAAAAGACTTTTTTTTTCTTACTTCTCGCCAAACTTCATGCTGATGGGCCAACGGGAAGTACCAAATAAACTGGTTTATTTGCGAGTGTCAAAATATGCGGCATAAAAGGCCGTGTTTTTTTATTGCGTTGACTTTTTTGAAGTGAAAACTTCTTTAGGCGCGTTGGGCGTTTTTGAGATAGGACTAAACCATTGATTTTGCGACACTGTTACAACACCAGCTTTTGACCAACACGTCAACGCGTTGATGTGTTTTTCGCGGTGCTGATTTTTATTCAAGTTTTCACTTCTGTCGGCACTCCCGGAGTGCCACTGATTTTTTTGGGTGGGATATTATCAAATAACTTCTCCCGCTCTGGGCGGAGCGAGAGGGCGTGTCAGACTTATACTGATTAAAACCCACCTGTGTTCCTTCAGTTGCCTGTGTGTTGCTAGGGGCCACGGTAACCCTTTCGGAATTTCTCGCGACCCTGGTAGGCATCGGCCCTAGCGGATCCCAAGGCGTCTCCTGCGGCGACCATAGGGGGCGTGAGGGCGTGAAATTTGCCTATCCCTGACGCGTTCCATTTCCTCGTTTGCGAGCATTAATGATTCACGGAAGGAGATGACGGCTTCCCATGCCCTCTCGCTCCGTACCAGGGCCGGACGCGAGAGATAACCGCAACCGATCGCCTCTACGAAGACACGGTGGTGCCCCGCCCAAGCCGGACAGAGCTCCACCGTATGCTCCACCGTGTCCTCCGGGCGATCCTTACAATGGTGACACCCGGGCGTTTCCTCCCGCCTTATCCGGA
Source organism: Agrochola lychnidis (assembly GCA_963680765.1). Taxonomy (NCBI): domain Eukaryota; kingdom Metazoa; phylum Arthropoda; class Insecta; order Lepidoptera; family Noctuidae; genus Agrochola; species Agrochola lychnidis. The sequence continues at coordinate 4,059,600 of OY796868.1, read as the reverse complement.
ACAGGAACCTCCCGAAGCAACCGTGTCCGGTGAGAACCTGCGTCAGGCGGAAGGTGAAGACGCCGTAGCGCCTCTCTAGACACTCCTCAAAGAGGGGACTTATCGCCGCAATTGTGGCGTGCCCATTGTTGCGTTGACTTGGAAGTTTGATTTTCGTTACAGTTCCAAGAGACCGTAGATCTAAGTTTTTGATATCTATTTCTACTTGATGCCTCCACACGTTCCTGAGAAAAAGCGACTTGACAGACAAAGTCATCCTTTAAAGGTTTCAAAGTTTCATTTTAAGGCACGGAACCCGAAAACAGATTTATTATCAGCCTGTTACCTTTTCATGCCGTAACGGCTGAACGGATTTAGATGAAAGGCATACATACGGGTAAGCCATGACCTGGGTTAGGACATAGGATACTCTGAATCCCGATAGCACGTTCCTGAGTGATATTTTCCGACATCCACGCGGGCGAAGCCGCGGGCAAAAGCTAGTATTACATATAATAGTACATTACTGCCGCGGTCTATAATGACTACTTTGCTGGGCACGCTGATGATGGCCGACAGCGCAGCTCCAGGCCGACACAGCGCGGTCGGCGTGCAGCACTTGATGGACGAGCTGAGATAAAGGCCGAGGCCGTAGGTCGAGGCCTTTACAGCGAGGATAGCAAGGGCTGCAATGATGGCCAAACTGGAAGGCCTAGAGCGTAGCTAGGCTAGCTCGAGGCAATCATAGCGTGACCAGCGAAGCAGTCATAGTGGGCCAAGGCTTGTATAGTGCTTTACTCAAAAATGCAAGTACCTAATCTAAATAAAACCAGCAAGTAATATCAATAAAACATATATTAATTAAGTAGAAATTTAATTAAAATGATAATTATGAAAAGTACAGTTACTAAAATTCAACACCGACTTCGTTGAACCGCGCGCTTTTGTTACTTCTTTGTTTTTTTTTTTAACAATGGTATTTGGAACTATACAGCCAAATATGGAATAAAATCTTTTTGTACTTATCTCTATAAATACAAACAGCTGTGTTTTAAATAAAATATTTTTGCATTTGATTTTTTAGAACGTTGAAACGTCAAAATAGCGGCCAGCAATGTTTTGCCGGCCTGTTAGAGCGACCAGCAAAACTTTGCCGGCCGCTCCTTGAAACAGAACGGCAAGGTCGACTTTGCTCAAAACAAGGTTGTCAAAATAATGACCACATTACATGCATTTTTGAGTAAATGTAAAATTTTGTGAGGATGGATGGATGTTTGTTACTCTTTCACGAAAAAAACTGCTGAACGGATTTGGATGAAATTTGACACACAGATAGTTTATAACCTGGATTAACACATAGGATTTTTTTATCTTCATAAACCCACGGGATCGAGACTTATGCGTGTGAAACCGCGGGCGCAGTTAGTAATAAATAATATCAACTCTTTTTTGCTATCGAGTACTATCGCAGCCACGCATATCTGTACACTGTAAGGACTATTCTTGCTTGCAGCGCTTGGTCGCTATAGTAACGCTTACCTACGAAATAAAAGGTTCGTGTGCACGGGATTTTGTTTTCAAAATGGTTAGATATGCGTTGCCGCAATGGTACATTCGAGTCTCATAAAATAACTTCAACGAACTGATAACATCTTTCATTATTTTCCAGTTGTTCAAGAAACTGAACGGCCACGAAGTCTCCTGGGCGTTAGGGCTTGCGTACACGACCGTCATGAACCGCATCGCGATCACGCCTTAGTGACGTGACGTCACCTTCATGACGTCAGCAGCGTGGCTATTAAGATTAGTAGCATAAAAGGTAACCAACCGGTCGTAAATATGGCATAATATATCAAGTTTTATAAAAACAACTTTGTAAAGTCTTGTCTATGGAACTCACAACTATGTAGACCAGTTTTTTCCACTAATACTAAGCGACACCTAAATGTAATGTTGGACTTTCAACGCTCGGCTCGGCGCCGAGAGTTGAATATCCAACAGAGCTATAATATTTTGGAAATACCTAAATATTATTGCACTGTTGGATTTTCAACTATTATTTAGGAGTCATCTAGAGTTACTGAAAACTATCTCAAGACCAGGCACTCTAAAGACAATTTCCACGCAAGCTCCGCCCCCGTGCACCCCGCCACTCCACTATGTGCTAAACGCTAACACATTAGTAATAAAGTTGAATATTGCGTGCGCTCTTTGATCTTGTTCGAGCACGGAAAATAAATGGCGTAAGTCTTAATTCTTATTTGGTTTATAACTAAAGTAATAATTGATCTAGAGAAAGAATATCTAATGGCTGGATAATAAACTATATTTTCTTACTGTGACACTTAGATGCCGAATAATCTTGATTTTATTTAATCTTTTAAAAAAATGACATATTTTTCTAATAAAAGTATTAATCGAGCGAAAATGTTACATTTACAAAAAATCAAAAAACAAAATCAAAATATTTTATTTGACATAAACCTACATGGGCACTTATGAAACGTCAGAAGCTAGGTGCACGGTTCCAATTGGACGTTTCCTATGGAGAAGAGCCGGCAAGAAACTTCACGGTTACTCTTTTAAAAATAATTGGCTTTTACAATACTTTATAAGAAAGTATTGTAAAAGCTGACTGTCCTCCCATACCTAGAAACACTGTTATAAGAACAGTGTTTCTAGGTATGGGAGGACAGTGTAGGTCTTTCAATAAGTACCAAGTACTAAAGAAAATAGAAAATGGTCAACAGGTCTACAATCCACTAAGCCTACAGCGTTCTCACATTCACAAATATGTAGAAAAGACGTATTACGTAACTGTCTTGTACATGGAAGAAAAAGATCCAATAAATTATATTCTAAAGTTCCATTTTCATTGTAGGCGTGACTGTTTCAGAATATTTATGCAAATTACATACAGTTTAGGGAGACTCCTCTTAAGCTGGATGTGTCGATATTTACACTCGGGTACTGTATAGTGGTTTTGCCCGTTTTGCTATAGGACTGGGTCGTAAACGAGCTTAGCGGATACTGTGTGCGTAAGACAGTGTCCGAATAACAGGTATAGCTTGTCTATTTTGAAATGACGCGCCCCACTACCGCATTATCCATAGACTTCCGCATTACCCATAGACTTCCGCATTACCCATAGACTTCCGCATTACCCATAGACATCCGCATTACCCATAGACATGCGAATTACTGTGTGCGTTACTACGGTAGTGGGGCGCGTCGTTTCAGAATGGACAAGCTTTTTGTGAGATTATGCCATTTAACTTTCATGATCATTCAATATTTTTAAAAGAGTAAAGCTGGAGTTTCTAGCTTCTGGCGATTCATAAGTGCCCGTGCAGGTTTATGTGAAATAAAATATATTGATGTAAGTTTTACGGTAATTCCACATATATTTATTTTCGCGTAATGAAAGTGTACGGGAATAATTGCTGCCCGTAATAAGTATTTTAAAATATATACAATATGTAAAAAACCTGTCCGATCCGAAATGAGCACATAGGTACGGTAAAATCATTACCGAAACGTAATACCAAATCCATGAAAAATTAGCAAATTTTCAACCCGATAAAAAACACAAAATAAATAATGACAATAAATAACCCGATAAAAAACGATACCCATTGAAAAAAAAGAGGAAATGTGCCGTATTCTTTTTTATTTTTCCCCTAAAATTACCACATAAATAAACTCTCAGTACGATACTGAACAACACCTTCACGGATCGGACAGGGTTTTTTTAAATTTTGTATATGTACGTACAGTACAACAACGGACATTTGCGGTGAACCAGTTTTCACCCTTATGCCCTTAGTGATAGGGTTGAAAAGTGGCTCACCGCCAGTGTCCGCGATGATACATATTTGTATCACTATTGTGTTTATTTTGTTTGACTCTAGACTTATAAATTGAGTGCCTTAAAGTGGGCAACGTCGCAAATAGCTGTCAAATATTTCGCTGTTTTCATTAATTTGGCAACATTACTGTATGGAAATATGAAACATCGTTAACTAGTAAACTAAAATAACAATAATTAATTGCAATTATGACATTAAATTTGATGTTTTAATCGTTTTACGTGTAAAAAGGGCGGTGTTCCGAAATTAATTATTGCATTTCATAATCAATATTTTAGTTCACTAGTTAGCGATATTTCATATTTCCATACAGTAATGTTGCCAAATTAATCAAAACAGGTTATTATTTGACAGCTATTTACGACATTACCAACTTGTAGAATGAACGCTCTTAATTGTAAGGCTTGCACCATTTCATTGTTTTGAATTTGTATTCCTCCGATTTTATCTTGTGATTGTTGTAAATGTAAACCTTTTTTACACTAGACTTGGTTTTACTGATAGAATATCATACGCATTTATACAGGAATGTAACATTTTTAGAAGACATTGCAAGTTCGTTTCGACCCAGTCCGTTCTAATCTTAACGTTTTAAACGATTTGACCTGAAACCATTACCTCTTCGGTACTCTTAAGTATTTTATTGTTTCTTCTCTATTCCACTATTTTTGTAAATAATATTTCGCTGAAAGCTGGTATTTATATTTTCGATGAAGCAATAGTTCGACGCACATTGTATTGTATTAAAATATACGTTGTAATATTGTTGCCAGTTAGAAAATGTTCGAATTTAATGTTTTATGACTGAGGCGTATTATGCACTGAAACAACAATTACACACACTTATAAAAAACGTAATTATAAAGAGGTAAAAATTTGTTTATTTGTAAGTTTGTATGTAAAGGGTAATCTGGAACTCCGGAACAATCAATCCTTCTTCACAGCTTTTTAGCGTTGTTGCATGGAACAAAAAGTGTCTCAGCAAAATTCTGAGAAACGCTTGGGTCTGTCACTTACTAAGACATAATGGAAGAATATTATGTGGCATTTTAATTCAATAGTTTAGTCTTGCCAAACTTATACGTGAATGTGTCGATAGTATGGCGGTCTTGCCTAATCAGACACAATTATATTATGCTGCGCGACCCCCTGGAGGGCCAACGCGTGTTAACGGAACCTTTTAGAAATCGGGTGTAAGCCTACAATGAGAAAAGGAGAGGTAATTTTTTATTCGCCATGTTAAAGTGTAATGCTACGGCTACATTTTCGCGATAAGGCGAACTACATTTAGCGCGCTCTCTCGCACTCCGCTCGACGTCTCGCTGGTAAACATAGAGCGCGCGAAGTGTTTAGTTCGCTTTATCGCGACAATGGTATCTACCAATTCCAGTGTTCAAAACAAAACTAAATTTAAGATCAGTGTATCTTTTTCTTTCTATTTCATTAAGAAAAGGACAGAAGATATATTTTAGTTTAGTCCTGTTAAATTAATCAGCAATTGACGTAATTTTAGTACCTAGGCAAGTTTTTAATCACGTCTAAACTTGTATGGAGTAGTGACAGGCGCTGATTAATTTGACAGGACTAAACTAAAATTTATCTTCTGTCCTTTTCTTAATGAAATAGAAAGAAAAAGATGCACTGAACTTAAATTTATTTTAGTTTGTGAACAAGGGAATCGGCACCATTGTAGCTCAGATGTTTTCAGAGAAGTTGCTGTTTCAGTGCGTAATGCGTTTACAAGCTATTCAAAGATATGTATAGTCTTTAATACACAGACTTGAAGATTTTCTACGTATCTAGCAACATTATAAAAAAAAGATATAGATCCAATTCATAAAAACGCGAAAACTGTTAAACTAACACAAAGAAAGGTATTTGTGTCATGATTTCTGGAGGTATTCCATGAAGCACACCCAAACGAAGCACACCCAGACGAAGCACACCTAAAGTATTCCACTTAGCACACCCGTAGGTGGGCTTCAAATAAAAATTTAATATAATTAATTTCCTATTCCACGAAGCACACCTACGAATATCACTCCTATCGACATTTTTATTTCTTAGTCCCCGCACTATGCGAGTGATATTCGTAGGTGTGCTTCGTGGAATAGGAAATTAATTATTTTAAATTTTTATTTGAAGCCCACCTACGGGTGTGCTAAGTGGAATACTTTAGGTGTGCTTCGTCTGGGTGTGCTTCGTTTGGGTGTGCTTCATGGAATACCTCGATTTCTGGAATCTTATTTAATCTTTTCTTAGTGGGGGATATAATTTTTGTCGGGTGTTTGCTGTGAAATTATTCCTGATTATACGGGTACTTGTAAGATAATTTCAGTGAGATATCCTGAGCTTTTTTGCAACAGATTATCTTAGGCATCTCGCGCACTAGGCGGCTCCGACCGCGACCAGTAAAACTATAGAAACCGATACGCATCACGCACTTGGTCGCAACGGTCAACTAGCCGCATACCGGGCCACGGACCACAGTCCTGGCCGTCTAGTGCACGGAATCTATAACTTTGACTTTAAAAAATTACCTTTTCACTTTTCGTGACTAAAAACGGTGAAGGAAAACATCGTGAGGAAACCGGCATGCTCTAGAACCAAAAATTCGAAGACATGTGACATCTACCAACCCGCACTGGGCCCGCGTGGTGGATTACGGCCCACTCCCTCTCACAGAGAGGAGGCCTGTGTCCCAGCAGTGAGAACATTATAGGCTGATTATGTATTTTCGTGAGTATAACTTTCTTTGTGTGAGTTTCCACAAATCCGTGTAACTACTAGACAAGCTGTGTTTGCACATGTATTAATTATATCGACACAATTATTTATAATTATGCACAGTTTAATTGTCAGAGTTTTCAGATATTCTCGTCTAATAAAAGAGGATTTCCTCTAATAATAGACAAGAATAATTGATACGAGAATATAAGCATTTATAAAAGACGTTATAATTTGTAAAGGGCAAAATTATGTTTTGCATTTTACAAAGAACGTTTTTTCTAAGCAGTGGTTACGTATAGAATTATAGCTTAATTTTATGTTATCTGTGAAAATGCGAGAATTTTAAGTTCAGGTAGATTAATTTACAAAGTTACTATTATGTTCTCACGTGAAAAGCATTATTATTTTATGTTCCGATATAATAAATGAAGGTTGTACGTGTGATTTAAGTTATTTAATAACTTATTATGTAAGTTCTTTTCATAAGCACTTTTTAATAAAGTATATTCAAATGCTATTTTTGTGACGACATTGTTTTCTTTTTTGTAAGCCATATACGGAACATATTGTAGCTAAGTATGCACTGTGTAGAAGATTATTTAGGAATTCAAAGTCATCCTGTATACACAATAAAATATCAAAAGTTACTGAATTTTCATGCTTTATTAAGAACCATTCAATAGGTACAATACAAATGTAAATCTAACGCACTTCAATCAGATAACGCTGCGTTCAGTCTCGTCGAAAACGATTAGTTTAAAAACTTGTTTGCAAAAAATACAACCGCCTTCCAAACTACAAAGTGAAAAATAACTTTAATTTCGGAAGTTGGTGTTTTGGGATCAATATTTTAGTTTTTTGAAACCGACTTCCAAAATTAAAGTTATTTTGCACTTTGTAGTTTGGAAGGCGGTTGTATTTTTTGCAAAAATGTTTTTTTTTTCACTTTTTAGTGTTTTGGTTTGTAATTTATCAAAATTACAATAGCCTAATGTCAACTGCTCATCAAAAATACCCAAACCCCTCGATTTCTCCAAGATCCCATCATCAGATCGTGACCAAATGACAATGGGACCAACTTGAAAGTACACCCTTTCAAACCAAAATTTTTTTTTGTCAAATCTGTCCAGCCGCCTTCGAGTAATAGGGGAACATACATATATATATTTTTTTAATCCGACGAACAAAGAACCTCCTCCTTTTTTTAAGTCGGTTAAAAATCTATTGTTTCCGAGATTATACAATATATCATTACTATTATAGAATTATTACAATATGCATCGAGTTTATGGAAATAATGTAATGTTATAAACAGATTTTAAGTACATACATACGGAAAGCTTTTCTTATAGCAGTGAAGAACTAGGCACTTAGAAAACAAATTATTTTTAATATAAAAAAATTATCATAAAAATTCATGCATAGTAAGGATGCAAGAAAAGTGTTCAAAAATACTTCTTTTAGTATGCAGGTATTAACTATGTTTAAAGTACTGTTCATTTCAATGCAATTAAAATTAATTACTTTTTTTTATTTCTGAACCAAAAAACGTGACAACAGGTTGGTGATTGGAACCTCCTTTTAAGCAAAAAAAACCGGCCAAGTGCGTGTCGGACCACGCACAATGAAGGGTTCCGTAGTTGGGATGAATAAATCCCAAAAACAAACTTAACTTTGTAGTTGAAAAATATGTTCTCCCATACGGAATGTATGGGAAAACATGTTTTTGCAACTGCAAAGTTAAGTTGGTCGATTATTACTCGTTAACTTGTAGAGCCTACTTAGCTGTGATAGTTTTCCTTTTAATTTCGTTATATAATCTACTGTTGTGATTTTTTTCACACACCCAAAACCAACCATTTAGCCGGCAGGGTTGACTCTAACAAAAATTAGCACTTTAAAGCTTAATATTTCGCAAACGGATTCCTGAATCAAAAAATGGTTTTAACAAACTCACAATATTTTTAAAGGACTTTTCCAATGATATCCCTCACTATGGGTTAAAAAAAGAAAAAAAATAACATCACCACTTTACGTGTATGAGACGTACCCTAAAAAAAAATGTTTTTCATAATTTTATTTTACCAATTTGTCGGCGTAATTAAAATATATACCTATGCCAAATTACAGTTTTCTAGTACTAAGGGTCTCGGAGCTAGACTGCGGACAGACAGACAGACAGACGGACATGACGAAACTCACTCTCTCTCACTCTCTTATTTACGACGGAACCCTAAAAATATCTGCATTAGGAGACTCCGCTCTTCCACAGTAAAATAATTTTACATAAAAGAACAGAAATTGGGTTATTCACGTCATAGTATAAATATGTGTATGGGGATAGGGATGGGGAGGGTTTGTGTGTATTTTGTGCGTAAGTGTGTGTGTAGAGAGAAACGGGTGAGTTTAACCTATGTATTATAATATTACCTGTGGTTAAACTATGTGTTGCAAGAGCGCCTCAGTGTCTTCATAAGTAAATGGTTTTATCCAATTTGTTAGCATTTTTTACATTCATGTGGTAGTTTAGTGTATATCTCCTTGTTTACCCTATTATAAAGCTGGGCAGAACGTTTTTTGTATTGTATAGCAGCGAATTTTGTTTTAGTTTGTGGAATTTGTGCAACCATATCTTTCCGTCTCTTTGATATTATGTTTGCATTATAATAAGGAAGTGTCTTATGTATATTTAGGACTGTATATATGATGTCCAGTTTTCTAAGAGATAGCAGACCACTAATCTGGTAAAGATTGTCAGTAGCTGGGTATCTTATCTTTTTAAAGTACATTATTTTTATTAATGCACGTTATGCTCGTTCTACTTCTATAAATCTTGTTTTTGCCGCACCACCCCATATGGGGATACAGTAAACTAAGACAGATTGCACAAGCGCCACATAAACTTCATTAAGGAGATTTCTAAGAGGGCCTACTTTTTTATTTACATTTGCGGGGATGACATTTTGTAATGTTTTAAATATCCATCCCAGTTTCCTAACTCTTCCCGTGTCATGCTCAAGATGAGCATACCATGATAAATTTTGGTCAATTATGACGCCCAAATATTTAGTTTGTGAGACTAGTAATTGCAGGACAACTACAGTTATTATTTGAAACTTTATCTCATGAGTGTACTTTGATGCTTTGAGCTTCATTTGGTTGTGAGCGATTCGAGATGGTAAAACAGATGTAGTTAGTTTTTACTGTATTTAGTGTGAGTAGGTTGTCGATGAGCCAGTTTTTTATTTGGGCCATGCCAATTTTCGCAAAACGTCTAACATCGGACCAGTTATTCCCGGAAAAGACCACAGCTGTATCATCTGCGTAAGAGAAGATTTTTGCGTTATCGACCTTTAAGCTGCAGAGATCGTTAATATACGTTAGAAATAATATAGGGCCTAACACGCTTCCCTGCGGTACGCCGAAAGACACATCCGCATCATCACTAATATATGTTCCTATCTTAACCCTCTGCCTTCTATTTGACAGGTAATCTTTGGAAAAATTGAGTGGGGTTCCTCTTATTCCGACTCTTTCCAACTTGGTCACACAAGTAAAGTCCCCGTCACGAGAAGCTATAAATTTTGTAAATACACATTCAGGGGTTTGCAATCTTTGGGTAAAATAAAATAAAAACAGTTTTGTACTATTTTTTTACAGGGATATAATTATATTAACACACACATCTAATTACAAACAAACAATATAACCTAATCCGCGAAAACACCACAAACAAACAGACGCATTCGAAACTCGAAAGACAGCAGAGACAACGTCAGCGTGAACTTCAAAATCGTGGCCCAAATGTTTACGTTCCATGAATCAGATGCGTTCCAGTACTACAAAACCTTAGACGACAGCGCTTTATATCGCTAAAATATAACCCGATCAAGTGAAATTGTTCATTAGTTTCGTATAACACGTACGTTACTTTGACTTCATTGAATTTGGGATTATTTGTTGTTAATTAAATTGTCGCCACGTAACTTGGTAGAAATTCTTTATTTACAAAAATTATAGCTTCTCGTGACGGGGACTTTACTGTATGTAAAACGTATATACACAAATGCAAAAACTATTTAATGCATAAAACGTGTTGTACTTAATTATCTATCGATGTTATCACGGTTGGTCGCGGTAGTAATCGATTTAGTTCGTATGTATAACGAAATAAAAAATAAAAATAATTGAATTGTGCCATGTTGGGTATCAAATGAAAGGGGTTGATGAGCACATTACAAATATGTATATATATCATATTTTCCAAGTAAATAAATATGTTTAAATTGTTACAAACAAGTAAACAGTACCCTTAACGATATACTTAGCAAAATAATAACTTGGATGAACGAACACAACCTCGAAATTAACTTTGCAAAGACTAAACTCATAACTTTCCATCCCCACCAAAAAATTCCTCTCAATGTAGCTTTTACTTATAATAATCACAAAATAGAAACAGTCAATGAATTCACATTACTAGGCATAACCATAAACAAGAATATAAATTGGAAATCACACGTACAAAAAATTAAAACGAAACTTTCGAAATTCCTATATGCTTTTCGAGAAATAAAAAAAACCACAAATTTACAGACAGCTCTGGTAACATACTACGCCTATGCTTATGCATGGCTTAGTTACGGCATAATAATGTGGGGAAATAGTACAGATGCACCTACACTGTTTACAATTCAAAAGAAATTCGTCCGTATCCTAGTTAAACAACAAATAGATAGCTGCAAACCCCATTTTATAAACTTGAACATTTTAACTCTGCCTTGTATATATATACTTGAAATATGTAAATTCGCTCATAAATACCCACACTTTTACACTAAACGAGAAGACATACAAACAAGATACACACTCCGATACAAAACACGGCTAAACTTACCAAAATCCTGCCTAAAAATACATTCCACAAGTCCTCTAGTTATGTCAATAAAAATATATAACAAATTACCTGAATCAATCAGAAAAGAAAAAAACTCCATCTATTCACCAATAAATTAAAAAATCTATTATTAAGTAAATGTTACTACAGTGTACAAGAATATTTAAATGATAAATCTCTAAAACTCAAATAAAATACACAATAAATGTTTTTTTTAGAATAAATTAGATTATAAGATAAACAATAAGTCCTCATCTCTACTATATTTCTTTTGCTGTGCCCAACAGGGTCCACGATTGTTTCTTTTCAAATGTTTACCACCTAAGCACATACATTGTGGAATGCAATAAAGTATTGAGTATTGAGTAAAAGTGAGACTGTGCTACCGTACGGCGCGGCTGTAAAATTAATACCTATTTTACCATGAGTGCCGTGATGGTCCAGTGGTTAAGGCCTCGCCTCTCATGCACGAGGTTGTGGATTCAAATCCGGGCAGGTACCAAAGTGACTTTTTCAATTCAAATATGCTTTCTGAGTTTATCTTGGACATTACTAACATCAGTGAAGGAAAAGCATCGTGAGGAAACCTGTACCCTAATTGCGTTATACAACACAACCACAATCTGTTTCGATTTGAAACAAATTGCTAATCCATTGTATCATAAGTTGGAAAAAAAAATCTGCTCAACAACGTAAATAACGCAATGAATGTTGTTGAACTGACAAAATGAAACAAATTAGGCCAAATTGTTTACGAAAATAAGTTACGCAATTAGGGTAGGTACTGGACTTACTCGTATAGTTAATATACATATATATAAGTCTGAAATCGCCAACCAGTCTTGAGTGCGCGTAGTGATCTCTGTATGAGAAGAGGCCTTTTCCTAGCAGAGGGACAATAATAGGCTGGTATTATTATACCATATAAACCAAAAAAAAATAATTAAGCTACTCTACAAATACTTTATCACGAAACTATAACCCCAAAATAATTTAAATAAAAAGTAAGTTTAAAAACTAAAACCCGACTAAAAGATATGAAACAAGAAAATATTTTAGACAGAAGTCAAGACATAGGTCCAAAAATGATCAAGGTAAAGCCGTGGTCGCATGCCATTATAATTTTGTAGGTGTACAAGCATGCGACCACGACTTTACCTTGATCATTTTATTTATTTATTATTTGGCTCTTCAACAATGAGTACACTATTACTTTACAATTTGTACATTGCAAACTTAAGTCTAAGCGCCTCATTACTTAAAGAAAAGCACAGCAGATAAAACACAATTAATTAATTAAAACAAGAAATACATAGTTTAGATAACAGTAAAAATAAATTATTAAGAGCTAAATTGATTACAATAAATTCAGTGATTAAATAAATTAAGTTCCATTAAATTTTTAAATATGATTAAATTAAATTAAAATAATTTGATTTGATTTTAGACTAGAGACACCCATTAAATGGCAAGTGCGGCTTTTTTTAGAGCAGGTATTGATGAGTGAAAGAGGTCTATATCCACTTCGTGCTCTTTGTATGCAGCATACATTCTAGACAGTGGGCAGTATTGCCTCAAGTTGGTATGACATCTCGGCATGCAGAAAAGCCTCCCATTAGAGCTTCTTGGCAGATTACGGGGTACATGGAATAACACCCTACTGAGCAAATCGGGACAGTTCAGAGAGCCTGTTACTAACTTCTTAAGAAAAATCAAATCCAACATGTTCTTGCGTTTCTCCAGCGACACCATGTTAAAATACTTTAGTCTTTCTTGGTACGACTTGAGCTTATTGCATTTATTACTATTATAGGTGAGATGCCACAAGAACCGTTTTTGCAGTCGTTCGATGCGCTTGATGTGGACCTTATACTGAGGTGACCAGACTACACTGCAGTATTCGAGATGACTTCTAACTAGCGAGTTGTACATAATACTTTTAACGCTAGGTTTTTTGAAATTTTTACGCTCTCTCATAACGAAGCCAAGCATCTTTGACGTTTTTAATATAATTTTGTCAATATGTTCAACAAAACTTAGCTTTTTATCGAATTGAACGCCTAGGTCTCGTATAGTTTCGACTTCCTCAAGCCGCTCACCATTCAACTTATAAGCTGACTGCATGACATTCTTTTTTTTGTGAATTTGATATGATGGCATTTTTTCACATTCAAAGACATTTTGTTATGTTCACACCACTTAGTCAGCCAGTCTAAGTCGCTTTGGAACAGTACCGAATCCGCTGGATTTTTTATAATCTTAATGGCTTTGAGATCATCTGCAAATAGGAATATATTCGAATTCGAGAAGCATTTACGAATATCATTTATAAAAAGAATGAATATATGTGGACCCAAATGAGATCCTTGAGGGATTCCCGACGTTGCCAAGTATGAATCTGAAGAGCAGCCATTCACTACAACCCTGAGATCCAGATAGATATGATTGGAACCAACTTAAGAGGGGGTCCGATACGCCATATGTTTTAAGTTTCCTGACGAGTATGCCATGGTCTACCGTATCAAAAGCCTTGCTAAAGTCGGTGTAGACTGCATCAACCTGAACACGCGCATCAACCGCTTCAACAATGCTTTCAACATAAGTCACCAAATTGGTAGCTGTCGATTTCCCCTTCATAAATCCATATTGGCTATCTATTATTAGCTGTGATAAATGTCTAGATAGCACAGGGCAAATGAGGGCTTCAAATACCTTTGTAACTATCGAAAGTATAGCAATGGGCCTGTAATTGCTCACATCGGACTGATCCCCGTTTTTGAAAACAGGCACAATTTTGGTTTCCTTCCAAATGGTTGGAAAAGTACCCCGAAGCACAGAATGATTAAATATAACACTTAATGGCAGTGAAAGAACATCCGCCAGTTTATTTAAAAACAAAGCAGGTATATTATCAGGGCCGGCCCCTTTGTGAACGTCCAATTTTTTTAATTCTTTGCGGATCTGATCTTGTGATATTGCGATTTGACCTAACGTGCTATTGCTTATGCATTCATCAATGTCACCTGCGCCCGCATGCACACCATTCCCATCACTACTATATACTTTAGCGAAATGGGATGCGAAATAATTACATATTTCATTAATATCAGTGGTGTTTATACCATCTGTCATGGAGCTGGGGTAATTACTCCTGCCACCTCTCTTCATTTTTAAGTAACTCCAGAAATATTTTGGGTTCGAAGTAATTTTAGCCTCTATATCAGCAATGTGAGCATTGTAACAAGAAGTAGCCATACGGTCACATCTTTTCTTAAGTAAATCTAAAGCAATAATGTCTAAAGGATTGCTGTACTTTTTAACTCTGAGTCGAAGACGGTTCTTTTCGTTTAGTCTTTTAATGAGCTGTCTAGAAAACCAGTACTGTAGGGAAGTTGTTCTTCTCAGGGTGTATGTTAGGTCTTTAAATGAGTTCGACGCACATTAACAGTGAAAGGTATATAATAGAAAACACAATATAAAAGCACAAACGGGGTAAACACAATCTTTAAACTAAAACTAACACGAGCGTTTCGCGAGTCGTGACGTACGCTTTCGAATTATTTCGTCCACTGTCCGAAGGCGGGGCGCGAGGGTGTTGGCGGGAGTATTGTCTCCCGTCGCTGCGCTTAAGGGCTAGTCATAAACTCAAACGTTAAGGCTCTGTTACATCCTCCCCCTCTGACCCAGACATGCGCCCACGCGTCTGAGTCAGATAAGATAACGCTTAGGTCTACCGCGCCTACGCTTTTCGTTGACCGGGGCTGGCGGTACGTCGCCTACGAATGGGGTCAACTGGGAAACATGGTACCTCCCTAATGGTTCACCGCTACTTACCTGCTCCAACACATAAGTGGTGGAGCTCGCGGGCTCCTTAATACGGTAAGGTCCATCCCGTCGCGGTATGAACTTCGGCGTTTGTCCGCGGGTCGTGTCGTTACTTCCTTGGGTCTTTAAAAGGACTAGGTCACCGATTGAGTAATCGGGTGCAGGGCTGCGACCCTCGTCGGCATAACGTTTCTGATTTGCTTGAACCTTTTCATGCACTTCCCTAGCTTCAAATAGCATGGTTGACATCCTCTGAAGGTAAGGGGTAAGGCTCGTCACGACGTTGTCACTCTCCACAATGGTGCGCATGTCGGCGATGACGTCAGCCGGCGCACGCATCTCTCGTCCAAACGTCAGGTAAGCCGGTGAAAATCCGGTGCTGCTGGTCACTGCAGAGTTCATCGCGAAACGTATCGCGGGTAAGTGAGCGTCCCAGGTGTTATGATCCTTCCCTACCAGAATAGCAAGTTGTGGCTTTAGATCACGGTTCTTCCTTTCTACCGGGTTCGCTTGTGGATGGTATACAGGTGACAGCGACTGAGTAATGCCAAACGAATGACAAGCTTGCTGCATTATTTCGCTGATGAACTGTACACCATTATCACTCAAGATCCGTCTAGGTACTCCATATCTCAGGAAAACCTCTGCGATCATGATCTTGGAACAGTTTAAGCTAGTAGCATCTTGTAGAGCAAATAACTCTACCCATCGAGAGCAGGTGTCTTCTATAATAAGGATCCACTTATTCTTATCTGCGGTCTCCGGCAATGGGCCGAAAAGGTCCACGGCGATGACTTCAAAGCGGCGATTAGTTGCGGGAGTCTGCAGCAGTCTGGCAGGTTTCCTGTTATCGGCTTTGTACCTCTGACATTCTACACATTTCTTCAGGTACCTAACGATGTATTGCCGCATACCAGGCCAGTAATACTTCGACTTAACTCGATCTAGTGTGCGCTCCACTCCGCAATGTCCAGCCGTCGGTGCGTCGTGATAATCTGCCATGACTTTATCACGCTCGTGCTCCGGCACAACGAGACATCCCGTCTCTTCCTCACACTCGTCGGGTCCATATCTGTACAAAATACCGTCTGACATAACGAAGCCATGGTCGGACCAACTCCTCCCCCTAAATGGGTCGTCGGTTGATTCGAGGTCCTCGACGATCTTTCGCACGTCAGGATCTTTGAATTGGTTCTCACGAACATCCTTAGGGCTTCTTGACGGAAAATCGACCTCGGCGTAGCGGATATCACAATCCGTTTCTTCTGCGCAAGGTGGTCGTGAAAGAGTATCAGCAATGACGTTCGACCTGCCAGGTGTATACTCTATACGAAGATTGTACTCCTGGAGAGTAAGGGCCCACCTCGCTAAGCGGCCACTTGGTGACTTCACAGTCATCAACCATCGCAGAGGTTGGTGGTCGCTCTTTATCACAACCTCTGATCCTTCGATGTATGCACGGAACTTGGTAACCGCCCATACGACTGCTAGCGCTTCTCTCTCCGTTGTGTTATAATTTCTCTCTGCACTATTCAACAAACGGCTGGCGTATTCTACTGGTCTTTCCTCGGGGCCCTCCCCCTGCATCAGTACTGCTCCGAGACAATAACCGCTGCTGTCGGTCCTCAATGTAAACGGCATCGATTCGTCAGCTTGGCGCAGTATCGGAGCGGTGATTAACTTTTCCTTAATGCAGTCAAAGGCATCTTGTTGCTTCGAGGTCCAGGTCCATTTGCTGTCCTTTTTGAGAAGATCCGTCAGAGGTTTGGCAACGTCGGCGTAATTAGGAATGAAGCGCCGGAACCAGCTTGACGTTTGCAAAAAGGTCTTCGCATGCTTCGCGTTCTCAGGAGGAGACATATTTGCGATAGCTGCTGTTTTATCGGGGTCTACCTTCACCCCACCTGGTACGATCACGTGGCCCAAAAACTTGACTGACTCGCGAGCAAAGCAACTCTTTTCGCGGTTCACTCGCAGGTTGTACATCTCAAGCCGGTCGAAAACAGCGCTCAAGTCTTCAAGGTGCTTGGGGAACGACTCCGACAGGACGATCACGTCGTCTAAGTATGTTAGCATGCAAACATCGGATAGTTCCTTGCCGGACCTGAATCGATCCATAAGCCGCTGGAAAGTCGCTCCCGAATTCCTCAAACCCATTGGCATCCTTTTAAACCTAAAACAGCCGAGTGGGCTCACGAACGCAGTCTTGTCGCGATCGGCCGGTTCTACAGCGATTTGGAAGTACCCTGATCGGAGGTCACAGGTTGTCATAAAACTGGTGTTCTTAGCTGCGTGGAGAACGTCTTCGATGCGTGGAAGTGGGTAGCGATCAGGTTCGGTTACAGCATTCAGCTTTCTGTAGTCTACACATAGCCGAACCCCTCCATCCTTCTTCGTCACGAGGACCACGTTGGCGGCCCAAGAAGATTCGCATTCTTCAATCACGTCAGTGTCCAGTAGTTTCTGCAACTCTTGTTCCAGCATCGCTCTCTTACTAGGAGACATCCGGTAAGGCGGTGAGGCGATGGGTTCCTGATGCGGGTCGATCTTCAACCGGTGCGTGGCGTATTCCGTTGGTGGCCCGCCTTTTGCGAAGCGGTCGGACCTCTTCAACAGAAACGCGTTCAGTTGGATCCTCTGATCTGCTGTCAATTTGGTGCCTTCATCATCTCTCAGCACAAGGTTTGATGCCTCTACCTTCATCAGCTCCATCTGGCCGCCAGTAGGTAAATCAAAGCTTGTGATAAACGGGTGCCAGTGTTCCGGTTCGTCATTAAAACACCAGCTTCTCTGTGGTAAGTCCAACAGGATACTTGCTTTCATAATGAAGTCTCTACCTAGCAATGTCCGAGTTTGCGCGTCCGGTATGACTATAAACGTGGTAGGTATAACGTGGTTTTCCAATGTTATATCGGTGTCACACTCAAGTATAGTACCTTCTTGTTGTGATCCGTTGGCAAGCCCTATAGTACGTAACGTTTTCCTGAAAACAACGCCAGCTCTAATAAGTAAGTCGTATAGCATGGTGCCCGCGATGGAATGCGTGGCCCCCGTGTCTAAGATAGCTACTCCCTTGCGATTCACGACCTGGATTTCCACCAGCGGCCGTGGATCATCACTATTGGCTACTTGAACGCTACAAAAATCCGACTTACTTGAAGTCGACGCGCCTTTGCAGTTACTGCATTTTGAACGTACTACTCCCAGCTGACCACATCCGTAACAACGTAACTCGGTGCTGTTGCTCGACTTATTAGAAGGGTCAGTGACCTTTCCGTCCTTCTTATCTTTATTACGGCACTCGTCTACCGTATGACCGAAAAATTTACAATAACTACATTTCGGTCTAACACGCCTTTGATTATTATTCGCCTTACGTAAGTCGCTTACGGGATTCGTAGGGTTAACGATTGTGTTCAAACGTTCCTGCGCGGCGACGGAAGGGTTAATATTTACATTAGTAGCACTTACCTCCGCCAACGACTCCTCGACTAACCTGGCCTTCGCTATCAGCTGTTCCAGCTCGTCCACCGCGTCGCGAGACACTCGTTTTCTTATTCTACGATCTAATAATCCATAAACCATGTCTAACATCATCACTTCCGGCACATTGTATGGTAACTTTGAAATTAACGCGCGCACTTTGCATATAAATACGTCGGCCCGTTCACTATTTTGTTCGGTACCGAAAATGTCTCTTAAGTATTTTGTAACCGGGTCGCGGCACTCCGTACATCCCTCGCAGACGTTGCAGAGCGTCGGACCATGACGCTATCGACGACTTCACGCCCTGCCACCAGATGGCGGCCTCGCCGACTAGCAGCATAGGCAGCCCCCGCAGCGCGTGCTCGTCGCTAACGTTGGTGCAGTCGCGGTACACTTCAATAGCATCGATGAAAGCCTCGAGCTCTTCCGCGTTCTTCGATGACCCGTCAAAACGCGCCGTACATTTTGCAAAGTTGCCCGACCACCGCGGGGTATCATGCGTGTCGGGTATCCTTGGTGATGACGTGCACGTTTCATCCTTGTTCGCCAATATGCTTTCAAGGAGAATACGGTTTGCTTCCGCTTGGCTCCTTGTAATATTACACACAAGTGTCTGAAGCATCTCCTCAGACATGGCGATGTTCGGTGATGACATTGATGATGCGACCACCGTCCTATTCTGCTCCGCGTCCGTGTCGGATTCCGACCCACCATCTCTTCCGGTACGTTTTTTTGTTGGCTTCGGCGGCATGGTAACAGGGCACTACCTCTACTGTTACTCGCTCGAACAACACGGGTGATGGTTATAAGGGTGGTTCGTTGCACGTGTTGATTGTATTCTCGCGCCAATACGCTACGCGTTAAACTCGCGCGCGTGCGTCGGTTACAATTTCGGGCGGGAAGAGTGGACTCGCCCGAAATTTGTTGCACGTGTTGATTATTTTCTCGCGCCGCCGCCGATACGCTACGCGGTAGAATCGCCTGCGCGCGCGTCGGTTATAATTTTGGCGGGAAGAGTGGACTCGCCCGAAATTTGTTTGTAGATATTTGCACTATCGGAAAGTTCACAATAATCACAATATGTGTTAGCACGATAGGAATTAGCACTCGTTGTCTCTGTTATGTTTTTTGTTTACGTATTTTCACTGAAAACGGCCGCGAGTTGGGCGTCACTTGTAGGGAAGTTGTTCTTCTCAGGGTGTATGTTAGGTCTTTAAATGAGTTCGACGCACATTAACAGTGAAAGGTATATAATAGAAAACACAATATAAAAGCACAAACGGGGTAAACACAATCTTTAAACTAAAACTAACACGAGCGTTTCGCGAGTCGTGACGTACGCTTTCGAATTCTTTCGTCCACTGTCCGAAGGCGGGGCGCGAGGGTGTTGGCGGGAGTATTGTCTCCCGTCGCTGCGCTTAAGGGCTAGTCATAAACTCAAACGTTAAGGCTCTGTTACAGTACGGATATTTAGCATCTTTTATTGGTACTTGTGGAACGTGGCGCTTAATTACATCATACAATACATTATTAAAAAAAATCTACCATCTGATCTATAGTCATGCAAGGATTTAGCTCTGATGCCCAATTGACCTGCTTCAGTACTGCATTAATTGCCACGTAATCTGCCTTAAAATAATTTAACTTAGTTCTATTATTACAATTCTGTGGCTTTTTAAAATGGGTAAACGAGACCTCACACAGTATAGGTGGATGGTGCATATCCATTTTAGAAAGCACATCCACAGGCGCACTTACCACAACAAGATCCAAATTGGTCAAGACTAAATCAAGAATTCTGCCGTTCTGATTAAATAAATAATTAAATTGCCTTAAGTTGTTAAGCAAGACAAAATCCCAAAAAGTCTGTTCTAAGCCTGTACAAATACTTTGAGGAGCTCTTATCACATCACCACCTGCCCCAAGCCAGTCAATAGTTTTCATATTAAAGTCCCCAATAATAAAGCATTCATTGGCATGTTCCAAGACATTGTTTGTATCATCAACAAAATGCTCCAGTACTCTGGGCTGTATCGGCGACGGCAAGTATACAGTACATAGATAAATCTCCCTAGCTTTTTTACCCCCTTTAAGTGACAACTTGACCCAGAGATCATCGCAAACCATGTACATGTAAGTCCTTGAAACTTTCTTTGAGGTGTTGCTTCCTAGTCCTTCTTTTTCACTCCTTTATTTAAATATTAATTCAAAAATTTTCATCCAAGGGAAATTAGGAGAAGATCTGTCTCTACCAGACAGATAAATAGGACCAGGGAAGTAGATTTAAATAGGTTTATAGACTCAGATAACTTATATATACCGTTTGAAATAAGATTAGACATTTAAACAAACCTTTTTACAGTCCGTTCAACCGATTTTGACTTCTATACCGTAGGCATAAAGATGGCATTAAAAGCAAAAAAAGTGGTTACAAACCAACTGTTTACTGCAGCTGCCAATTGTCATGCGACCAACGCAATAGAAGTCAAAATCGGTTGAACGGACTGTAAAAAAGGTTTAGTTAAATGTCTAATCTTATTTCAAACGGAGTATAGGATTAGATATATTATTTGATAGTGACGAAATGGCATTGAACCCCGATACTATCTTTCAGGCTTTACGCCCAGTACCAGACTTTGATGGCAATCCGAATATTCTAACTCGTTTTATTAAAATATGCGATCAGCTCGTAATACAATGTGTCAGAAATGACCCGAGCTACGAGCTAACTAATTTATGTTTGTGTTTTTTTTAACGGTATTTTAAATAAAATCACGGGATCTGCAGCTACAACTATAAACTCCAACGGTATACCCGAAAATTGGCAAGGGATTCGTGACGCATTAATTAACAACTTTTCCGATCAGAGGAACAAGAGACAGATACCAGCAACATTTTCGTTCAAAGTTCTCAAATAGTTGCTGTTCTGAGGGGGGAGGTGTTACGTGCCCTGCCTACACCAATATAGCCGAATAGCGAAATTATAACCTAATTACATCAATCGGATGTTTCACAAAATCGTAATACATCATTTTGCTGAACCAACGAATCGACGCCTCGAACGCTCACCTACTTTCAGATCTGCTGATACTGTATCCACGCTTGGAATGGATATAATTGTAATATTAGAGATAATTAATTTTCGGCACTTCGGTACTAGCATCGTCCGAATCTAGACATAGGAATTAGCATAAGTTTATATTGTAATTCTTACTTAATTAAAACCTTATTTAAAATAATTTCGGTTTTCTTTAAAGTCCTCCGGCTGTCACCTTCGTGATTATCGACTTTGTTTCTATCGTCTGTCTGTCTGTCTGTCTGTCTGTCTGTCTGTCTGTCTGTCTGTCTGTCTGTCTGTCTGTCTGTCTGTCTGTCTGTCTGTCTGTCTGTCTGTCTGTCTGTCTGTCTGTCTGTCTGTCTGTCTGTCTGTCTGTCTGTCTGTCTGTCTGTCTGTCTGTCTGTCTGTCTGTCTGTCTGTCTGTCTGTCTGTCTGTCTGTCTGTCTGTCTGTCTGTCTGTCTGTCTGTCTGTCTGTCTGTCTGTCTGTCTGTCTGTCTGTCTGTCTGTCTGTCTGTCTGTCTGTCTGTCTGTCTGTCTGTCTGTCTGTCTGTCTGTCTGTCTGTCTGTCTGTCTGTCTGTCTGTCTGTCTGTCTGTCTGTCTGTCTGTCTGTCTGTCTGTCTGTCTGTCTGTCTGTCTGTCTGTCTGTCTGTCTGTCTGTCTGTCTGTCTGTCTGTCTGTCTGTCTGTCTGTCTGTCTGTCTGTCTGTCTGTCTGTCTGTCTGTCTGTCTGTCTGTCTGTCTGTCTGTCTGTCTGTCTGTCTGTCTGTCTGTCTGTCTGTCTGTCTGTCTGTCTGTCTGTCTGTCTGTCTGTCTGTCTGTCTGTCTGTCTGTCTGTCTGTCTGTCTGTCTGTCTGTCTGTCTGTCTGTCTGTCTGTCTGTCTGTCTGTCTGTCTGTCTGTCTGTCTGTCTGTCTGTCTGTCTGTCTGTCTGTCTGTCTGTCTGTCTGTCTGTCTGTCTGTCTGTCTGTCTGTCTGTCTGTCTGTCTGTCTGTCTGTCTGTCTGTCTGTCTGTCTGTCTGTCTGTCTGTCTGTCTGTCTGTCTGTCTGTCTGTCTGTCTGTCTGTCTGTCTGTCTGTCTGTCTGTCTGTCTGTCTGTCTGTCTGTCTGTCTGTCTGTCTGTCTGTCTGTCTGTCTGTCTGTCTGTCTGTCTGTCTGTCTGTCTGTCTGTCTGTCTGTCTGTCTGTCTGTCTGTCTGTCTGTCTGTCTGTCTGTCTGTCTGTCTGTCTGTCTGTCTGTCTGTCTGTCTGTCTGTCTGTCTGTCTGTCTGTCTGTCTGTCTGTCTGTCTGTCTGTCTGTCTGTCTGTCTGTCTGTCTGTCTGTCTGTCTGTCTGTCTGTCTGTCTGTCTGTCTGTCTGTCTGTCTGTCTGTCTGTCTGTCTGTCTGTCTGTCTGTCTGTCTGTCTGTCTGTCTGTCTGTCTGTCTGTCTGTCTGTCTGTCTGTCTGTCTGTCTGTCTGTCTGTCTGTCTGTCTGTCTGTCTGTCTGTCTGTCTGTCTGTCTGTCTGTCTGTCTGTCTGTCTGTCTGTCTGTCTGTCTGTCTGTCTGTCTGTCTGTCTGTCTGTCTGTCTGTCTGTCTGTCTGTCTGTCTGTCTGTCTGTCTGTCTGTCTGTCTGTCTGTCTGTCTGTCTGTCTGTCTGTCTGTCTGTCTGTCTGTCTGTCTGTCTGTCTGTCTGTCTGTCTGTCTGTCTGTCTGTCTGTCTGTCTGTCTGTCTGTCTGTCTGTCTGTCTGTCTGTCTGTCTGTCTGTCTGTCTGTCTGTCTGTCTGTCTGTCTGTCTGTCTGTCTGTCTGTCTGTCTGTCTGTCTGTCTGTCTGTCTGTCTGTCTGTCTGTCTGTCTGTCTGTCTGTCTGTCTGTCTGTCTGTCTGTCTGTCTGTCTGTCTGTCTGTCTGTCTGTCTGTCTGTCTGTCTGTCTGTCTGTCTGTCTGTCTGTCTGTCTGTCTGTCTGTCTGTCTGTCTGTCTGTCTGTCTGTCTGTCTGTCTGTCTGTCTGTCTGTCTGTCTGTCTGTCTGTCTGTCTGTCTGTCTGTCTGTCTGTCTGTCTGTCTGTCTGTCTGTCTGTCTGTCTGTCTGTCTGTCTGTCTGTCTGTCTGTCTGTCTGTCTGTCTGTCTGTCTGTCTGTCTTGGGGCTAGTGCCCCAATTCCTGCCAAGCAGTCGCTTGCACTGCCACAGGGATATGCTGGCTTTCGTGGTGATGTAGTTCGTGTGTTTTGCCCAGTTCAGTTGTTTGTCCAAAAAGATGCCCAGGTATTTGGTTTCAGTTGAGAGGCTTAGGGTTGTTCCAAAGAATCGTGGTAGTTGTAGTGTGGTCAACTTCCTCTTTTTTGTGAAGAGGATTAGTTCGGTTTTTGCAGGGTTCACTGAGAGTTGGTGCTTGTTGCACCATTCCTCTACTATTTTCAGGGCTTGACGCATGAGATTGCATAAAGTGTTTTCGTGGGTCCCGTTTATTATTATGGTTATGTCATCGGCGTAGCCTACGGTGAAATAACCCTTGTCATTAAGTGTTTTGATGAGGCTGTCTGCTACCAGGTTCCATAGAAGCGGTGAGAGGACGCCCCCCTGCGGGCAGCCCTTCGCTACGATGGCCCTTGTAGTGTCATTTACTGTGACTTGTACAGCTCTGTTTAAGCATGTTGGTGATCCAGCCACTCAGGGTCGAGTCTATGCTATGTCGGTCGAGGGCCGTTTTTATGCTGTTGAACATGGTTTTGTCAAAGGCGCCCTCAATGTCAATGAAGGCGGCTAGTGCTGAGCATTTGTGGTCCACTGCGCATTCGATTTTAGAAACCACGCTGTGCAGCGCTGATTCTGTTGATTTGCCTGTGGAGTACGCATGCTGTTGTTTGTGAAGTGGTTTAACCCGGAGAGGTCCGTCTCGGATGTGCCTGTCACAGAGTCTCTCGAGGGTTTTCAGTAAGAAGGATGTGAGGCTTATAGGCCTATAGGCCTTGGCTTGTGTATAATCGGTCTTGCCAGGTTTGGGTATGAAAATGACTTTCACCTCGCGCCATGCGAGAGGTATGTGTCTAAGTGCTATGCAGGCTCGATAGATCTCCACCAGCCATGGTGTCAGATGATCTACCCCCCATTGCAGCAGGGCTGGGAAGATGCCATCCAGCCCTGCCGACTTGTATGGCTGAAAGATGTTGATAGCCCACTTTATGCGGTCTTCTGTTACTATATTGCGGGCTCTTGACCAGTCTTGACCCGTTGGGGTCCATTCTGGTTCAGCCTCCCACGACCTTTCCTCCAGGATCTTACAGTCTGGGAAGTGAGTCTCAAGAAGGACCTTACTGGTTTCATAGTCAGTTAGTGTGTATGAGTTATCGGGTTTTTTCAGCGCGCCGAGAGTTCGGTCCTGATCAGTTGACAGGATTTTACGTACTCTTGCCGCTTCGTTGTTAGTTTCAATTGATTCACAGAATTTCCGCCATGCTTTTCTCCTGGCAGTTCTGATTTGCTTCTTGTATGTGTATTGGGTCTCTTTGTATACCTCCCAGTCCTCCGGGAGTCTGGTGTTTTTGGCTCTGTTGAATTGTTTACGTAGTGTTTCTCTGAGTTTACTAAGTTCAGCGTTCCACCAGGGATTTCTCTCACTTATGGTTCGTGGCGCTCTTAGTTTGCAGCATGCATGGTATGCCTCGGTTAGGTATTGTGATAGTTTTGTTACGGTGTATTCTAATTGTGCCTTGTCTCGTAGGGTTACCCGTGATAGATGCCTCGCCAAAAGGGAGGCTAGCAGGCGTTTGTACCCGGGGACATCGGTGCGCCGCGGGTTTCGCCTCGGTGCGGGTTTCCTCGTGTTGGTAGTTAGTGTAAAGCGGATTCTTCCGTGGTCTGAGCAAGAAGGCTCATCCGATACGTGCCAGTTTGTGATTAGGTTTGTCGCGTTTTCTGTAGCAAGTGTTAAATCTATGATCGTTTGTCCCCGGACTGTGACCCAAGTGGGTTCTGAGCCGCGGTTAATAATATTGAGGTTAGTAGAGAATAAATAGGTGGATAGTACCTCTCCTCTGGAGTTCGGTGCGTCGCTGCCCCAAAGGGGGTGGTGGGCGTTCGAGTCGGTGCAGATGATCAGGTCCAGACTGACGCGCTCACAGTGTTGCACCAGGTCGGTCATCTCTTTAGGCGGGCAGTCTGCGCCCTCGCCTGGCATGTATACCGAGGCTAGTACAATATCTGGAGCGCTACCCTCAGTCAGGAGCCTGACAACTGTCAGGTCTCTGGAACAGAATTGGGTGAGTGGCGTGATAGGAATTTCGTTGGGTATGTAGACACAGGTTCTCGGTTTGTCTGACGTGTGTGTGTTGAGAATTATCTTACCTCCGATGTTACCGAGGCCACATATTCTGTTGTTCCTGATCCACGGCTCTTGGATCAGTGCGATGGTTCGGGGCTTCACCTTCAGTGCCCTGCGTAAACTAGCCGTGGCAGTCTGGCTATGCTGGAGGTTCGTTTGGATAAAATTTAGGGGTGGTGACGGCGGTGGAGTGGAGTTAGTCGGAGATGGATCCATCGGACAGTCTCTCTGGCTCCTCCACTCTGTACTGGTCGTCGTGTTGATCGCCCGGCGACGAAGCAAGAAGTTGCTCACTCCAGCCCGGTGATGTGGGCGGTATAGTGTCGACGTCGTCGGCCATTGCCGCTCGGGCCATGACCTCCTCGAGTTGGGCAATGTCAGTGTCGCTCGTCTGTGTCATGATCGGTAGTGCTGTCTTCCCGTCTGTGCTGTCAGTCTGGGTCTCAGAGGGTCGAGTCTGGGTGTCAGAGGGTCGGGTCGTGGGCCAGAAGCGTACGTATATCGACCCTAGCAGGTACGATATCCGACGCTCCCGTCCCAGGACCTTTACAGCTTCCTCCGGTGGCAGCCCTAGGGTCATGTAAGTACCACTATGGTCACCACCGACGGTAGTTGCCCTGTACAACGACCACCTAGTTATGTCGTACCAAGTATTCTGACGGGTCAGAATGCTTTGGAGCTTGGCCACGTCACCTCTGTAACGAGGGACGAAAAGCGAGACTCGGACACGGGTGGGCACGTCGGTCTGTTTCATCACTGTTAGTTTCTGGTCAGTGTCTGGAAGTCTAATCGTGAGCACATTCTGGGTCAGCCAGGTCAGAGCGTTTTCATCTTCACACCACATCTGCACTGTGCCTTCCGCTACCCGTGGGTATCCGCGGAAGGCCGGGAGTGGTGTCGACGAGTCTGTGTCCATCAGTAAGTTTTCGAGATCAGTCTTAACGTGCTCAGCCTCTTCCTTGGTCAGTTCTCTACCAGGGTGGGGGAAAGCAGATTGCTACAGCCAGCCGCGCAGGAATATCCTTTGTGGCCCGCGCATAGGTTCTCCGTTCCCCCTGAGCGGAGTGGACCCTCACACGCTTGGCTTCCCCCTGAAGCGTACTCGGTGAAGCCGTGTCGTCAGGGCGCTCTCTCTTCGCCGGCCCTGTACCACTCGGTCCAGGCTGCGGCTCGGAGGTGCCTGGCAGGGTGTTGATTGCCGGCAGCGCCTTGTGTGAGGCTCCAGACCGCTTGCCCCTGGTATGTCTGGGTCGAGGTCGGTCGTGGGTTCTGTCAGTGTCTTGGGGTCGGCTGGCGGTCCCGGCAGACTCTGTCACGTGCGGAGGCGCTTCGCGCTGGGTTGCCCCTTCGCGTACCTGCCCCCGCCCGCTTGGTTCCGCGTCCGGCTGCATTTCGCGCTGGGTTACCCCTTCGCGTACTTGCGGCTGGTCGCGTGGCTCCGCGTCCGGCCACTTTGCGCGCTGGGTTTCCCCTGCGCGTACTCGTGGCTGGTCGCGTACCAACTCTTCAGCGTCCGATCGCGCTTCGCGCTGGCTATTGCCTTCGCGGGTATTGCGCTTTCGGTCGCCTACTTTCTTCCTCTCCCGGGCCAAGATTTTTCCGCGCTTTCTCAGCGGGCGTACTCCATCAACTTCAACCGGGAGAGTGGTAGAGATGCCAGGTCTGTCATCCTTCCCTACGTCAGTCTGTTTGTGTTGGTCTTGATCATTGTCTGAGTAAGTGGTGCTACTCCGCACGATACTCTGTTGCCAGATGCTCGTGGGAAGCACACTCCGTGTAGTCGGTATTGGCGCGTAGGTCGCAGCCGAGGTCGTGTTTGTAGGCGCGTTAGTCGCAGCCGAGGTCGGGTTCATGGGCGCGGTAATCGTAGCCTGTGTAGTGGGCGCTAGATCAGCTGCCGGCCGCGCTGAAAAGCGCGGCATTAGGTTGTCCATTTTGCAGGTTGATGCCCCCCCCATATTACGTTGGGGGCTAACCGCCGGAGCGGTGTGGGATTCCCCGGCTTGGCCGGGACCCACCTGGGTAGATATATTATCTCGCTGCATGTTCATGGTGTGGGGGGTGGGCTTTTTTGGAAACGAGGTTACCCTTCCTCTGGGACCGACGGGATAAAGGGATAGGGGGGAAGGTATTTGGTGGATGGAGGGTGTGGGTTTCTTGGGGGCCACCCAAGGCCTGGGAGTTGTCCTAGGGATTTAGGATCGACGGGAAAATGTATGGATGGGGAGGGATGGCTTTATTTGGTGATGGGTTAACATAGGAAGGGGTATATGGGTTACCCTAAGCCTGGGAATTGGCTTTTGGGAACTTCTCTTGTCCGGGATCTCTTTAGAAAGGAAGATGCTCCGAGTGTGGGATCGGCCACTAACGGTCAATATAACCGTTAGTGGTCGGTCCCGCAGCCGGAGTTGGGCTATCCGCAACCTGCCCACCCGCTCGGTTGCAGGAGAAGAAGTGCCTGGCAGTCTGGGTCGCCCCACCACGGATGTACGTATACATTCGCGTTGGAGCAATCCAGCCTCCCCCGAGTAGTTTCAGGCTTAACTATTTCATAGTTGCATGATTCTAGTAATGGTATCACATCCCTGAACCCCCTATCCAAAATAAAAACATCATTTTCCCTGTAAAAAGTCCTCATGGGACTTGCTGAATTTTGAAATAAATCTTTCATAATATCCGCATCAGTTTGTGTGGCAGTATAAGGCGCTACGACATCTACTATATGACCATCTGTGCACACAATCATGAATGGTTTAACCAAGTTCTCATATTTGTGAAGACTGTAAGTTTGCTTCTGATAGAGATAATTGGCGCTTTTTTGAATATATATGTAGGTCCCATCACAAACTGAAATGACAGGCCTGTCTTCTATAGGAAGGTCTGGGTTACCATATAATGCAGTAGGAATAGCTAGATTCCTTTCTGCTATTTGCTGTGGTGTTATATGCTGTAACCCGATGTGCCTTGGAACAAAATGTTCGCTTAAACATGACCTCACTTTGTTCATGTGTGACTCTAATGTTGATCGGCACATGTTAAATAGTGAGGCCAGTCTCCGATTACTTTCCCCAGTCCGAAGTTTAATTAAATAAATGGCTAATGCAGTTTTCGGTTCCCTAACAAGATTGTCCAAAGGAATTTCATTATATAGCGCTAAGAACTCTGTCACTGTAAGTCCCGTCCAATAGTGACAAATGTGATACGGCATTTGATAGACATTATTGAAGTCAAAAGTAACTGGATCTCTTTTTAAAAGTCCTATTAAATCTTCTGACTGCTGAACAGTAAAATAAGACGAAGTATTTGTGTCCTCAGGTAATAAATACTCATTAGCGAATAAATGTATCTCGCATATTCGACAACTGATGGGAACATAATAATTGCATTCTTTAAGCAACATTACCTTAACAAAAGTAGGAATTAAATGCCCTGATTGATTATTACACTCCCTAAAAATACAATGGCTAGAAGTATTCGGAGCACGTTTGTAACTAGGCAGATAATTCATTTGGTTAATCCTTCGTGCTTCAGCAGGATTATCAGCTGGTGGAGGTGGTGGTGGTGGATCATGTGCGACAGTAGGATTAGCAACTGGTGGAAATGGAGGTGGTTCGGGCAATCTAGGTTCATTTTCCTCTAGTTCTTCAACCTGTCTGTGTGTATTCAGTACTAAGTGGCGCTTAGCTCGCATCAAACAGGGATGACATGCTTGCATATTTGTCCTCCGATCCTGTAACAAATGTTTGACATATTTTATATAAAAACTTCATCTTTACCTTTTAAAGTAAATGGTAGAAATGTTACAGTCAGTGAAGTAAAATGTGGTTAATAATAACTGGTAATTATTAGGGCGCGGACTCACTCGCTTATAGTTTGCAGTTGACTGTTTGTCTGAGTTAGCAACCAATACTATTTTTAATAGAATGGCCACACTATGCACACAGGCAAATAGTTGGCGGACTATATGCCAAGTGAGACTGCACCCTTACTCATTAATTATAAGGAATTCACTTCATCATGGGAACAATACAATAACAATTTACAGCAGCCAGGGTAAGATAGCAGACAAAAAATATAAGTTCAACAGCACACACTAACCTGATTGTGGGTATTCCATGAGGATAAAATATCGATTAACGGACTGTTTTCTTCAAGGGTTTGGTGTCGCACTGAGTAACGCCTCCCCATAACAGAACATCCACAACCAATACACACCATTGGGTAGCCCAGTACTCTGATATGTGTACCTGCTTCACCGCATTGGTTGAGCAACATATAACATGCATTGCAAATCAATCCATCTAAAGGAAGCTGAAAAACATGAGATATTGTAGTCCGTAAAGTATTACCTTTCGGATTATAGAACTCGAATGTTTAAAAGGCTGGTAAAGTTGGTAAAATATGAAAATAATTACTAAGTGGGTACATACCCAGCAGTACAAAATACAAAATATATTGACTGAATGGTTATCTGTACAAGAGTACAGATAACCATTCAGTCAATATATTTTGTAACTGCGGTGTTAGCGCTGTTACAATATGCCTTCGCATTCGATTAGTGGCCACGCTACAATTCAGGCACCTTGACATCGTGAGCGTCAGAACAGAATCCAAATCGTAAACAAACAAGTTCAATATGCACAGCAGAATATTAACATAAGAAGCGTAAGCGAAAGTCCGATAAGCGACAGCGTGGGGGTCAACCGCTGAGTTAATTGCTACATTGAAACGTATCTTAAATAGCCGTTCCTATATATTTCATGATTGACTGCTCAGTTCCATAAAGGTATAGCGTGATGATAATCATTCTAAAAGTTAAATCGATAACCATCACAATATCCTAAAATTTTGGCGCGTTTTTTTCCAAAAAATACGAACATAATATAATATTGCTCGTCCCCCATAGTAAATAGCGTGATAGTTTATACCCTAAAGTTTGACCAGACTTATAGGGAACACGTATGCAAAATTTGAACAGAATCTATCCGGTAGAATTTGCGTCATGCTAGAACATAAAAATACGACATAATGTAATATTGCTCATCCCCCATAGCAAATAGCGTGATAATTTATACCCTATAACTTGACCAGACACACAGGGAATATCTATGCAAAATTTTAACAAAATCTGTCCGGTAGAATTTGCGCCATGCTGGAACATTTAAATTGGACGTATGACCAATGGCGGGCTGTTATGTTCTCTGATGAGTGCAGAATGACTTTACATGGTCATGATGGACGCTCTAGGGTCTACAGAAGGTCATCAGAACGATTTTCACAATGCTGCATAAGCGAACGTGTGGCTTTTGGAGATGGATCGTGTATGTTTTGGGGTGGCATAATGTTGGACACTAAAACTGACATTGTATTCATCACTACGGCGAATACCGGCCCCAGATCGAGAAGTTTGACGGCTGCACGATACGTCGAAGAAGTGCTCGAAGAACATGTGAGGCCGCTTGCGTGGCTTATGGGAGAAGATTTTCTCTTAATGCACGACAACGCCAGACCGCATGTCGCTAGAACAGTTTGCGACAACATGGAAGACGTTGGAATCACCGCGATGGAGTGGCCAGCTCGTAGTCCTGATCTCAATCCGATTGAGCATGTCTGGGATGAGCTAAAAAGAAGAGTTCGAACAAGAAGCCCTGCTCCTACGCGCCTCCAAGAGCTTCAACTTGCCATTGAAGAGGAGTGGAACGCCATACCACAAGATTTCATGGTGAAATTAATACGGGCTATGAAAAACCGATTAAGAGCTGTAATCAAGGCTAGGGGATCCCATACATCTTATTAAAAAACAATTTAATCAAGCATTTTGAGTTTTATTTTTATTCTTTTTAAGCGAAATTGGGTAATTTTATCCGTATTTATTTATTTATTTAAACTTTTCACACACAAAAAGGTACAAAGGCGGACTTAATGCCTTAGGCATTCTCTACCAGTCAACCAAGGAAGGTGAAGAGATTGGATGGCAGGTGCTCTGTTTGAGAGGAATAAAGAAAAAAATTATTTAAAATATATAATTAGAAATAAAATAACAGTACATAAATAGGTTATAACTTATAATACACATATATACATATTTTATATAATATACATATATTTATTGTATATATATATAATATACATATATTTATTGTATATATATATATATACAAATTCAAGGGAGAGTGGTATTTAGATGACTACTCTATTTATTTTGAAAAAAAAAACTGCAATTTCCGCTTAAATGCATACCGACTGGGACCGTATGTTGGGTTTTGTGCCCTAAAACCCCCTATGGGTATTTTTTTTACACTGTATTTGATATCATTAGAAAGGTACTGAAGTAAACATTCAAATAGTGTAAGTTTTATTTTAATATGTATTCACATTCATGAAAAAAACTGCTTTAACAACAAAAAGTCAACGTGTGCGATTTTATTGCTCTCAAGTGTATTACAAAACACGTATACTAAAAGAACAATAGTTAAATTATCCTTTAAATGCTGAAGGTTTCAGAAAAACTACGCTTGATAGATTTTGCGTGATTCTCAGTTTTTATCTGCGTTAGACATAACAAATTTATTTAAACAACAATCTAAAATATTCATATTTTATTATTAAGAAAAAGAAAATGGATAGTGGGCAAAAATGTATGGGCGGCACACCCAGCTCCCCCACAGTTAAAACCACTGTAGTTTTGAAGACATTACT
The DNA here is from genome assembly GCA_963680765.1 of Agrochola lychnidis. NCBI lineage: Eukaryota > Metazoa > Arthropoda > Insecta > Lepidoptera > Noctuidae > Agrochola > Agrochola lychnidis. The sequence continues at coordinate 4,026,759 of OY796868.1, read as the reverse complement.
TCTCCCTTTACTCACGCCAAAGCGCATCAAAATCTGTCCCGGGGTTATTGAGTTCCGACATTGTTAAGTTAGGTTAGGTTAGATAAAATATACCCAGCTCCGCCACTACACCCAGTTCCCCCACAGTTCAAACTACTGTAGTTTTGAAGACATTACTTCTCCCTTTACTCACGCCAAAGCGCATCAAAATCTGTCCCGGGGTTATTCAGTTCCGACATTGTTAAGTTAGGTTAGGTAAAATAAACCCAGCTTTCCAGCTTCGTGCCCTCGTATCTGAAGTCGGAGCCGACCTGGCGCTACCGGCTGTCGCTCGTTCGATGATCGGGAGTGCCGAGTCGTGGAATGCGGTGATCTCTTTCTGTGAAACCGTAGTTTCGCAGAAGGAGGCTGCGGAAAGGGAGAGGGAGATTGAGACCACTCTCCTGATCCGTAGCAGGCGGACTGGGCGTCGGCGGAGAGCGAACAACGCCCTCTTCCAGCCCCCGTAAAGAGATCCGGAGGGACGGCGGACTTGGGGACGTCCGCCGCCCCCCATCCAGCAGGACCCGAGGTGGCGGCGCGTAGTGTTCCACGCGCGCCCCTATTTGACGTCGCGGGGGCGGTCTCACACCTCACTCTTCCGCGGGCATGAACAAAAGCATGGCGGTGGTGGGCATGGCGGTGGTGGGCATGGCGGGCAAAAGCGGGCCGGCACCAGTCGGGGATCATGGAAGGCGCACTAGATCTCATGATCCCCGGTCCAAGTGTGGGAAGGGAACACCGGGGTGGTTTTTAGTCAGTAGGAGTCTGACAGACCCCTTCGCCTGCCCCAGGGCGTAGGACATCCATGGGGATTTTCCACACCGGAACAAAAAAAAGGTAAAATATACCCAGCTCTGATCTGCCGCTGCACCAGTACCACGGCCCGCATTCGCGCCGCCTCATGCCGCCGATGCAGTGACGCGAGGGGTCTGGCTTCCAAGTCCCACGGCGAGGATCCAGCCAGTGCGCAAGCCAACTCGTAGGAGATCGTGCGATACCCTCCGACATACAACATAACCTAACCTAACATAGTCGGAACTGGATAATACCGGGACAGATTTTGATGCACTTTGGCCTGAGTAAAGGGAGAAGTAAAGTCTTCAAAACTACAGTAGTTTGAACTGTGGAGGAGCTGGGTGTAGTGACGGAGCTAGGTATATTTTATCTAACCTAACTTAACAATGTCGGAACAGTAGCATTTCTGTAATAATACCATAGAGGAAAGTAATATATATCGGGTATAGAGAGTCCCCTCGCAAAATTTATTGAAAACGCTTATGTCACTTGATCGGATAAATAGTGCCATCTATTATCGCCATCCACAAACTTTTGCTAAGTATAGCTTTAGGTACTACCTACGCAATAGTGCCTATACTTTAGCTTCCTTACTAATTTTCTTGTTTTTAATTTGATAAAGTTTTACTTAATTAAAATTTTCTCTTTGTTAACATAATTATAGTAAAACTTTAGCAAATTTAAAACAAGTAAATTAGTAAGGAAGCATGAATTTCATAAAAAGTAGGTTTAAAAACTAAAACCCGACTAAAAGATATAAAACAAGAAAATATTTTAGACAGAAGTCAACACATAGGTCCAAAAATTCTCGCATTATGAAGAAACAGATAGACGATCTTATGCGGCACCTCAAACAAACTTTAGCAGACTATGTTACCACACAGATGAAGACGATTACGGACAAATTAGAAGGGCTCAATGCGTCAATGGAGTTTATGAACGTAAATGACATGGCCGGATCCTGGCCTCAGAATCGATTCAGAATAAATAAATGTACAGTAATTATTAAGATATGAAAATTACTTTAAATATACTAAAATAAATGGCAACAATTACATTTCTCTAGAACAGGCGACAAAAAATTCCAAAAAAATATGTGTGTTAATTGATTTTGTGTGGTTTTTGATTCCGACATATTTAGAGCAATGCAATACAGTTGCATTTGCGTTTGGATACAAGCTGATGAAAACTGTATCTGTAGCTCGCTTGAAGTTCAGGCTAAAATAAAAAACACCCACGACTGCCAGAATCGTATTGCTAGGGTAAATAATGCCTATAAAAGTCAACGGTTTCACGATTATCGCAGACACCATTTTTCGAGCTGCCGAAGCCCGTTCGTCATGATGCCGATCATGTTACGCATTATGCATCGACAATAATCATATTCAAGAGTGTGTATCCGAACGCCCTAGTTACAATACGCATATTACAATATGCCCAGTGTTGCCGTTTTAGTGACTTTGTCACTAGATCTAGTGAGTTTTTGCTGTTCATGGTGACATTTTTTTATGATTTAGTGACAAAAAAATCTTTGGTGACTTTTAGCGACTTTTTTATAATCAACAGAGTAGTTATTTATTATTAAACTTGTTGGTGCAATACCAGCTAAAAATTAAAAAAAAAACCTGCAAAACGTATGTTTTACTCGTACCTAGTGAAGTCTTGTCCCTAATGACGAAAACCGTTAAAAACATAAAGTAGGAAACTGTGCCATCTACTTCCTTTATACAACCGCAAGCTTCAACATCCACTGCAACTACAGAGAAACAGTACATCTTCACCAAGCCGGACGAAGATGATACAGTGATAATAAATGAGGACTTAATTCAACTAATTAATTTTTAAACACAGAGTTTTTGATTAATTCAAATTGAACCGTGTATTTTGTTAATTAATTTTCATGTTTGTTTTTAATTACCACTATAATCAGTAATTTTGTTGATAAAGATTGATTCAATAATTTAGTGACTCCTAGTGACTTTTTGAATTTATTTTTTCCCCCAATCTAGTGACATTTTAGTAAAAGTTTGGTGAGTTTATTTTTTCCTTAGCGGCAACACTGAATATGCCTTCGCATTCGATTAGTGGCCACGCTACAATTCAGGCACCTTGACATCGTGAGCGTCAGAACAGAATCCAAATCGTAAACAAACAAGTTCAATATGCACAGCAGAATATTAACATAAGAAGCGTAAGCGAAAGTCCGATAAGCGACAGCGTGGGGGTCAAGTTAAAATATCCAACAGAGGAGCATAAACAAAACACAGTATTATGTGATAAGATCAACGCAAGACTGCACAGAGCACAGAGTAATAGGTGACAGACAGAGCAAACGTCAAAATAACTAGGGCGTTCGGATACACACTCTTGAATATGATTATTGTCGATGCATAATGCGTAACATGATCGGCATCATGACGAACGGGCTTCGGCAGCTCGAAAAATGGTGTCTGCGATAATCGTGAAACCGTTGACTTTTATAGGCATTATTTACCCTAGCAATACGATTCTGGCAGTCGTGGGTGTTTTTTATTTTAGCCTGAACTTCAAGCGAGCTACAGATACAGTTTTCATCAGCTTGTATCCAAACGCAAATGCAACTGTATTGCATTGCTCTAAATATGTCGGAATCAAAAACCACACAAAATCAATTAACACACATATTTTTTTGGAATTTTTTGTCGCCTGTTCTAGAGAAATGTAATTGTTGCCATTTATTTTAGTATATTTAAAGTAATTTTCATATCTTAATAATTACTGTACATTTATTTATTCTGAATCGATTCTGAGGCCAGGATCCGGCCATGTCATTTACGTTCATAAACTCCATTGACGCATTGAGCCCTTCTAATTTGTCCGTAATCGTCTTCATCTGTGTGGTAACATAGTCTGCTAAAGTTTGTTTGAGGTGCCGCATAAGATCGTCTATCTGTTTCTTCATAATGCGAGAATTTTTGGACCTATGTGTTGACTTCTGTCTAAAATATTTTCTTGTTTTATATCTTTTAGTCGGGTTTTAGTTTTTAAACTTACTTTTTATGAAATTCATGCTTCCTTACTAATTTTCTTGTTTTAAATTTGCTAAAGTTTTACTATAATTATGTTAACAAAGAGAAAATTTTAATTAAGTAAAACTTTATCAAATTAAAAACAAGAAAATTAGTAAGGAAGCTAAAGTATAGGCACTATTGCGTAGGTAGTACCTAAAGCTATACTTAGCAAAAGTTTGTGGATGGCGATAATAGATGGCACTATTTATCCGATCAAGTGACATAAGCGTTTTCAATAAATTTTGCGAGGGGACTCTCTATACCCGATATATATTACTTTCCTCTATGGTATTATTACAGAAATGCTACTGTTCCGACATTGTTAAGTTAGGTTAGATAAAATATACCTAGCTCCGTCACTACACCCAGCTCCTCCACAGTTCAAACTACTGTAGTTTTGAAGACTTTACTTCTCCCTTTACTCAGGCCAAAGTGCATCAAAATCTGTCCCGGTATTATCCAGTTCCGACTATGTTAGGTTAGGTTATGTTGTATGTCGGAGGGTATCGCACGATCTCCTACGAGTTGGCTTGCGCACTGGCTGGATCCTCGCCGTGGGACTTGGAAGCCAGACCCCTCGCGTCACTGCATCGGCGGCATGAGGCGGCGCGAATGCGGGCCGTGGTACTGGTGCAGCGGCAGATCAGAGCTGGGTATATTTTACCTTTTTTTTGTTCCGGTGTGGAAAATCCCCATGGATGTCCTACGCCCTGGGGCAGGCGAAGGGGTCTGTCAGACTCCTACTGACTAAAAACCACCCCGGTGTTCCCTTCCCACACTTGGACCGGGGATCATGAGATCTAGTGCGCCTTCCATGATCCCCGACTGGTGCCGGCCCGCTTTTGCCCGCCATGCCCACCACCGCCATGCCCACCACCGCCATGCTTTTGTTCATGCCCGCGGAAGAGTGAGGTGTGAGACCGCCCCCGCGACGTCAAATAGGGGCGCGCGTGGAACACTACGCGCCGCCACCTCGGGTCCTGCTGGATGGGGGGCGGCGGACGTCCCCAAGTCCGCCGTCCCTCCGGATCTCTTTACGGGGGCTGGAAGAGGGCGTTGTTCGCTCTCCGCCGACGCCCAGTCCGCCTGCTACGGATCAGGAGAGTGGTCTCAATCTCCCTCTCCCTTTCCGCAGCCTCCTTCTGCGAAACTACGGTTTCACAGAAAGAGATCACCGCATTCCACGACTCGGCACTCCCGATCATCGAACGAGCGACAGCCGGTAGCGCCAGGTCGGCTCCGACTTCAGATACGAGGGCACGAAGCTGGAAAGCTGGGTTTATTTTACCTAACCTAACCTAACTTAACAATGTCGGAACTGAATAACCCCGGGACAGATTTTGATGCGCTTTGGCGTGAGTAAAGGGAGAAGTAATGTCTTCAAAACTACAGTAGTTTGAACTGTGGGGGAACTGGGTGTAGTGGCGGAGCTGGGTATATTTTATCTAACCTAACCTAACTTAACAATGTCGGAACTCAATAACCCCGGGACAGATTTTGATGCGCTTTGGCGTGAGTAAAGGGAGAAGTAATGTCTTCAAAACTACAGTGGTTTTAACTGTGGGGGAGCTGGGTGTGCCGCCCATACATTTTTGCCCACTATCCATTTTCTTTTTCTTAATAATAAAATATGAATATTTTAGATTGTTGTTTAAATAAATTTGTTATGTCTAACGCAGATAAAAACTGAGAATCACGCAAAATCTATCAAGCGTAGTTTTTCTGAAACCTTCAGCATTTAAAGGATAATTTAACTATTGTTCTTTTAGTATACGTGTTTTGTAATACACTTGAGAGCAATAAAATCGCACACGTTGACTTTTTGTTGTTAAAGCAGTTTTTTTCATGAATGTGAATACATATTAAAATAAAACTTACACTATTTGAATGTTTACTTCAGTACCTTTCTAATGATATCAAATACAGTGTAAAAAAAATACCCATAGGGGGTTTTAGGGCACAAAACCCAACATACGGTCCCAGTCGGTATGCATTTAAGCGGAAATTGCAGTTTTTTTTTTCAAAATAAATAGAGTAGTCATCTAAATACCACTCTCCCTTGAATTTGTATATATATATATATACAATAAATATATGTATATTATATATATATACAATAAATATATGTATATTATATAAAATATGTATATATGTGTATTATAAGTTATAACCTATTTATGTACTGTTATTTTATTTCTAATTATATATTTTAAATAATTTTTTTCTTTATTCCTCTCAAACAGAGCACCTGCCATCCAATCTCTTCACCTTCCTTGGTTGACTGGTAGAGAATGCCTAAGGCATTAAGTCCGCCTTTGTACCTTTTTGTGTGTGAAAAGTTTAAATAAATAAATAAATACGGATAAAATTACCCAATTTCGCTTAAAAAGAATAAAAATAAAACTCAAAATGCTTGATTAAATTGTTTTTTAATAAGATGTATGGGATCCCCTAGCCTTGATTACAGCTCTTAATCGGTTTTTCATAGCCCGTATTAATTTCACCATGAAATCTTGTGGTATGGCGTTCCACTCCTCTTCAATGGCAAGTTGAAGCTCTTGGAGGCGCGTAGGAGCAGGGCTTCTTGTTCGAACTCTTCTTTTTAGCTCATCCCAGACATGCTCAATCGGATTGAGATCAGGACTACGAGCTGGCCACTCCATCGCGGTGATTCCAACGTCTTCCATGTTGTCGCAAACTGTTCTAGCGACATGCGGTCTGGCGTTTACTCGACAAAAGAGAAGCATGATAAGAATATTTTATTGTATCATCAAAATATTAATCGCTTCTCTGGCAAAATCCTAGACGTGGAATTGTTAATAGATAAATATCATATGGATATCTTATGCTTTTGTGAAACCTGGTTAAAACCAGATAGGATGCTGTTTAATGTAAATAATTTTTCAGTTGCCAGTGCGTACAACAGGTCCTCAATAGGGGGTGGTACCTTGATATTATGTAATAGTTGTTTCAGACATAAGGAAAGGAAGGATATCACTGCTTGCTCTGTTGATCGCTTATGTGAGGTAGCATGTGCAGAGGTTGAAGGCCATACTTTCTTATGTGTTTATAGACCACCAGCTTCAAACTTGTCATCATTTTTAATCATTATGGAAGAAATACTAAGTAAACTTTTTAAAGATAATAAATTAGTTTTTGTTTGTGGTGACCTAAATATTGATTTATTAGTTAACTCACCTGATAAATATAAGCTTATATCATTGTTTAATTCATTCAATTTAAAATGTATATTTAATGAAGCGACTAGAATAACAGCAACCTCAGCTTCATGCATTGACAATATATTTACTAATTGTAAAATACAAGACTCATCCTTAATTAGTGGCGTTAGGTCTGACCATACTGGTCAACTTGTATCATTTGAATCAGATAAAAAGTTACGTTTAGATAAAACTATTCAGTTAAGACCTCTTACTAAAAATAAATTGAAAATGTTTAATAATAATGTTCTTAGCAATCTTTCAACAGCTAGTTTTGATTCACAAGACCCCAACATAAACTATGGTACATTATTTTCTACAGTATGCCAAGAATTCCATAAAGCATGTCCTGTAAAAACAGTAACAATCAATACCAAACCAAAATTTAATGAATGGGCCACTCCTGGCATTAGAAAAAGCAGAGATATTTTATATAATTTATATAACGAAAAATCATTGACTTCTGATCAAGTAATTCATAATTATGTAAGAAAATATTCTAAGATATTTAAAAGAGTCTGCGCCCAAGCTAAATCTAAATTAATAAGTAACAAAATTAATAATTCTAACAATAAAATAAAAGCTGTGTGGCAGGTAATTAACAAAGAAACTGGAACCACAAAACCGCGAGATCAGAATGAATTGTCATTAAACATTGATAATGTAACCATTTCAGATAAGTTAAAAGTTGCTGAGACACTAGAAAACTTCTTTACCAACATCCCAATAGAGGTTACGAAATCTCTCCCCTCATCATCTTTACTAGCTGAATCTCTTTTAAAAGAACACTTCAGTAGAGACATTCCAAGTTTTGAATTCAAGCCCATTTCTATTGACACAATTAAAAAAGCATTTAAAAGTCTTAACATAAAAAACACTGAAGACTTATGGGGGATTTCCGTTAAGGTTCTTGAAGATATCATTGACACAATTGCCCCTGTCCTAACAGGCATATTTAATCAATGTTTAGATAGCGGTACGTTTCCTGATTTAATGAAACATAGAAAAGTAGTACCAATTTTCAAATCGGGTAGTAAGACTGATCCCTCTAATTATAGACCAATATCTGTGCTACCAGCATTGAGTAAAATATATGAAAAAATCATGCTAGACCAGATGTTGTCACATTTTAATTCTAATGGGATTTTACATAGTCACCAGTTTGGTTTCACGAAAGGTAGGTCGACGACTGACGCAGGAGTAAAACTCATCAGTCACATTTTGGAATCCTGGGAGAAGTCCCAAGATGCAATTGGCATTTTCTGTGACCTCTCAAAAGCGTTTGACTGCGTTGACCACAATACACTGATCTGTAAATTACACCACTACGGAATTCGTGGACAAGCTGCTGATCTTGTTCTTACCTATCTATCAAACAGGCAGCAAAAAGTAAATGTTAATGGGGCGACGTCTTCGGGGTCTCTAGTTAAAATGGGCGTGCCTCAAGGCTCAATTCTTGGCCCTTTCTTATTTCTAGTTTATATAAATGATCTTCCTTACATGATGACTAACTTATCAGATATAATTCTATTTGCTGACGACACTTCTCTTATTTTTAAAATAGACAGGAAAAATACAGATTTATTACATGTTAACGATAGTCTGGCTGTACTTTCAAAATGGTTCGCAGCTAATAATCTTTTACTTAATGCGAACAAAACGAAATGTGTTAGGTTCTCATTACCAAATGTACCTCAAGTAGGTCTAAATCTAAAACTTGATGGCAAAAACTTAGATGCAATAACGGAAACTATATTTTTAGGAATTACTTTAGATTCAAAGTTACAATGGGGCGCTCATATTAGAACTCTTTCAGGTAGATTAAGTTCAGCTGCATATGCAGTGAGAAAAATAAGGCAGTTGACTGATATAGCCACAGCTAGGTTAGTATACTTTGCTTATTTCCACAGTATTATGTCTTATGGCGTCTTGCTGTGGGGATCGGCAGCTGACGTAGATTCAATTTTCATTTTACAAAAGAGGGCAATCCGCGCGGTCTATAAAATGGGCCCTCGCGAGTCCCTTAGAGACAAATTTAAAGAAATTGATATACTGACTTTGCCTTCACTTTATATCTTAGAAAGTATTATGTATGTTCGCAAAAACTTAAGACTTTTCAAAATAAGAAGCGATTTCCATAATATAAATACACGTAGTCGACATGAAATTGTGATACCCAAATTTAGATTAACTAAAACAAGCAAGTCATTTCTTATAAACAGTATCCGCTTTTATAACAAGTTGCCAAAGTCTGTGACAGAACTTAGCGATGGGAAGTTCAAAACCCACATCAAACGTGTCCTTATCAAGAAAGCATATTATAAAATTAAAGACTATGTTGAAGATAAGGAAGTTTGGCAATAATTCCTTCTGCACATGTGGCTTCCCTGGTACCTCATTAACGGCATAAATAAGTAAGAGTCTATTAACTGCTCCCAAATTACCATGTTTATTTAATTTTTTTTTTTTTTTACATTCGTCCTTGACATATTTATTATTCTATTATTTGACATTATATACCTACGATTTAATTTCAACTTTTTTTTTTTTAGTGACTTGTGGACATGATAATTACTCAGATTGGTTACAGTTGTAACAGCAATCATATAATTGCGTTTTATTAAAATAGGTTTTTTTTACTTTTATTAATTTATTTATTTTTTGTATAGATTCTTTTCTACATATTTTGTGAATGTGAGAACACTGTAGGCCTAGTGGATTGTAGACCTGTTAACCATTTTCTATTTTGTTAAGTACTTGGTACTAATTGAAAGACCTACACTGTCCTCCCATACCTAGAAACACTGTTATATGAAAGTATTGTAAAAGCCAATTATTTTTAAAAGAGTAACCGTGGAGTTTCTTGCCGGCTCTTCTCCATAGGAAACGACCAATTGGAACCGTGCACCTTGCTTCTGACGTTTCATAAGTGCCCATGTAGGTTTATGTGAAATAAAATATTTTGATTTTGATTTTTGATTTTGTTGTCGTGCATTAAGAGAAAATCTTCTCCCATAAGCCACGCAAGCGGCCTCACATGTTCTTCGAGCACTTCTTCGACGTATCGTGCAGCCGTCAAACTTCTCGATCTGGGGCCGGTATTCGCCCTAGTGATGAATACAATGTCAGTTTTAGTGTCCAACATTATGCCACACCAAAACATACACGATCCATCTCCAAAAGCCACACGTTCGCTTATGCAGCATTGTGAAAATCGCTCTGATGACCTTCTGTAGACCCTAGAGCGTCCATCATGACCATGTAAAGTCATTCTGCACTCATCAGAGAACATAACAGCCCGCCATTGGTCATACGTCCAATTTAAATGTTCCAGCATGGCGCAAATTCTACCGGACAGATTTTGTTAAAATTTTGCATAGATATTCCCTGTGTGTCTGGTCAAGTTATAGGGTATAAATTATCACGCTATTTGCTATGGGGGATGAGCAATATTACATTATGTCGTATTTTTATGTTCTAGCATGACGCAAATTCTACCGGATAGATTCTGTTCAAATTTTGCATACGTGTTCCCTATAAGTCTGGTCAAACTTTAGGGTATAAACTATCACGCTATTTACTATGGGGGACGAGCAATATTATATTATGTTCGTATTTTTTGGAAAAAAACGCGCCAAAATTTTAGGATATTGTGATGGTTATCGATTTAACTTTTAGAATGACTATCATCACGCTATACCTTTATGGAACTGAGCAGTCAATCATGAAATATATAGGAACGGCTATTTAAGATACGTTTCAATGTAGCAATTAACTCAGCGGTTGGACGATTGTTTTGCAATCCTGGGGTAGTAAGTTCGATTCTCATCGATTGCATTTTTTTTTAATTCTTTTTTTAATTTTGCTACACGATTTCTTTTTTTTTTTATTAGGTATGTATATGTCACCGTATAATTATGAACTTCGTTAGTTTATAATCTATCGGTATTATTTCCGTTAAAATCATTTACAATTTAACATTGATGTAAATCAAGGATTTGCCCTCGCCATACTTACGTCGCGCGAAAACTGTCACTCCCTAAATTGTGCGACGTGACTCACTTGCAAATCATTTCCTCGTTCGTCACAGTTCGTAACACATCGGAGCAACTTTCTCGTTTTTAATACACATAGCTGTACAAAGATGCCTTCTTGTGCCTTCAGGAAATGTACCAACAACTCCAAAAATTCATATAAAACTGAAGGTATTACTTTCCATGCTTAATTTTTTTTTTTCAAATTTATTACGACTTCTAAAATAAATATTATGACGGAAGATGACAAGTAACAAAAATTACGTTCCCATGACAACGAACGATAGAGTAGTGTAAAGTTGACAAAAAAAGTTTGAAATGTGAATTAGCAAGTATGGAGGTTACATGCCACTATGATTTGAAATATTTTAACTGCCGGATTTTTTAATGTCTTTCTTTTTTTAGATTAACTTTTCATTGAAACTATGTTTTCGAATACAAAATTATAGGTACTTAAACAATTATTATAAAACGCGACTTGCTTTGAAAGCACAGCGTGGGCCCTTCGCCTGATCTCTCTCCGCCATCCCGTCAGACTATGAGTGTGAGGAAATGGAGATTCCACCTATTCAAGCACGTCGAAAGAATCCAGGGAAAGTAGCGTGAATAAAGGCGCAGCACAAAATTTTGTCTTTCAACCTTAAGGCGTGAAAAGGTAACAGACGGACAGTTACTTTTGGATTTAAAATATTAAATAGATGTACTGATGATGAATCACTATTTGTATTTAACTATTAAGTTCCCATAAGAAACATGTGTTAAAGAAAAATGGATTCAAATAATCCAAGAAGAACAAAGAGACGATGAATGGTTGCCAACCAAATACAGCCGCATTTGTTCACCGCATTTGATCAGAGGTCCGTGGATCGGAACCACGCTCTGCTACCATTTTAAGATGGTAACAAAATAATGTATCTGTGGAACCACCAGAGCAATCTTGTATTAACTATGTGAACTAATGTTGAAATAAACTTAGTCTATGCGAAACAGCCATTGTTTTAATAATTTTAATGATGATATGTTCTACTAGACACAACATTATAAAAACAAATATTTTATTTTTACAAAAGCACCTCCTTTTAAAATTAAGTATTCTTTTCACAACGAGTATGCTGACCGTACAGCGACAATTCTCTACGTCATTGTGTGACAGATGACAACTCATGCACAAATGCGGTCATCTTTTGACGCGGTAAGGCGTATCCTTCGATGTAAATCGATGCAATTTAACGCATAATGTTTCCATAGTTTATAATGTATCCATGAAAAACTGACAAATTGTGAAATCAAACTTACTTGCGACGTAACGCACCTTGCGCTAATATTAAATAGCCTGCCTGGCTGCGAGCAACTTGGAAGTAGCGCTCGCCGGCCGCTACCGCGGCACCGCTCGCTTCGCTCGCTCGATTCGCGCGCGGTTGGTCACAGTTCTAACCTAACCTAACCCATTTCACCCAGTTCACAATTTTTCGACAGTTTATGATCTAACGGAAATAATTCCGACAGATTATTAACTAACGATTCTCACAATCTTACGGTGGCATATATAATAGTTCATAGAATGTATTACTGAATGAAACTGCTACGTTACAAGTACTTTACAGTCATAAAATATTCAAGGTTGTGTTCTGATCATTTTAGAGCTGAAGATTATAAGAATAAAAGGATTTTTTACAGATTTTGACAGCAGATTTATCCTAGCGATTTTAAAATCTGTGTGTGAATCTTCTGGAATCGCTGCCACACTGCTTTCTGGTGACAAAACACCGCACGCCTTGTTTAAGATTCCCATCGATTTAAAGAGCAACGCAACGCCTGTTTGTGGGGTGTCACGCAACAGTAACAAGGAATGTGTGCTTAGGGATTGTGCTTCATCAAACAGAATCCTGCAGGACATCCGCAGGAACCAACACATGATAGGTGGTGTCACAGTCCGGACTGACAAAGTGAATACTTCGTTGAAAAGGTCGACTCTATGGTCGAGAGTTCATAGACTGCGCTTGACCATCATCATGCGAGCTCGGCTTGGCGGGAATTCAAATGCTCAAGAATTCTCCGATGTTATTCTAAAAGTTGGTTAAGGCACTCTACCAGAGACTCTTGGTAGAGTAGATCCCACTTTAGAAGATCTTATTCGTCTGGTATACGGGGACATCAATTAAATACTGTAAGTACCAAGAGAATTCTTGGGCGTGTTTCCATTTTAACTCCGAAAATGATCAAGCTGCAGCGATCAACCACAGTATTCTCTCACAAATTGAAGGGAGTGAAGTGATTTACACCTCCATTAATACTGATGTGGAGGAATGACAAGTGGACTTCCGGTTGTCACATCTGTGTAACGGAACCCGGCTCAAAGTCATATCTTTGCAGAGAAATGTCATCGAGGTGGAAATTCTAACAGGTTGTGGCGATGACGAGACAGTGTTTATAGCATACGCTTCCAGAGAACTGCATTCCCCACAATTACCAGTTCAAGCGCATGCAGTTCTCTGGAAGCGTATGCTTTGCGATCAATAAGTCACAGGGGCCGACACCGAAGGCTGAAGGCTGCGGGTGTCGACCTCAGAACAAGCTGCTTTTCACACGGTGATTGTGACAAATGTGCCTGTTATTGTAGTATATTGTGGTGTCTTACGACTTCCACGTGAACGAAGTCGCGGGCATAAGCTAGTTGATAATGCGTCTAATTTGGGACAGCGCTACTTTATGGGCGAGTCCTATTACTGTTACTGGCTGGACGTACGATGCGTTGTGTGGGCTTAGTATAGAACACACTAGCTAACCACTCAAGGTCACTGGCATCTAACTGCGTCTTAAGATATTGGTGATTTCAACTTTCAAAGTAGTAGTATCGACTTGTACCACTACTAAATATATATATTTCGAACTACGTTAAGGCTCCGTGCTGCCGCACCGCACGAAATCACTGATTTTGATCAATTTTGTTTATTCGTTGTGAGAAAGGGGACGAGAATTTAAACAAAATTATTTGTGATTTGAAAAGTCCAATTCTTCGTCTTGTACATAGGGGAAAGGGATTTTTGAAATAAATTAAGGATTCGTGGGAAATCACTAAAATTCGCAACAAGTTTTCCAAAAAATGACGCGAGACTGACGTTTGATCGTTTCGTTAGAAGAAACTGCTTTTGATGTTGAAAATTAAAAAATATCATCAACATCATTATATGGTCTACTTGTACATAGGGGAACCACTTTTTTCAACTTTCATACAAAATATACAAGAAAAAAAATGTTGAAATAACGTAACTTTCTCAAAACTTCAAGCCAAATAAATATTTTTTTCTAATACTTAGAAACACTTTTAAGAAATTTCAAAAATTATATAGGTATTATTTTTAAGTTAATTGTTTAATAGAATCTAAATTTTATTTTGTAAATAAACAATTACTTCATTACGTAAATAAATGGCAAAGTGAACTATATAAACGATCGCGGAAAATCTATTCCGTCAGTAGCGAACGGGCCTTCCCAGCGTGAGGACGTATCACTTTGCGTCGCAGCACGCACACACGCACGTACGTGTTCGTTAACATATTCCAGAAATTGTACGTCGACTACCACATTTTGATCCGTATTTTATTTTAAAGTACTTTGCTTGTTTTTGAAGAACATTAAAATTTTGCATGCCTGGCAATAAATAAAATACCGGTGTACGTGTGTTCGTAATTCTTCTTATCCTAAACGGCTTGACTGATTTAGATGTTTTTTTTTTAATTCTTTTTGTGTAACATGGATGGTTCATAACTATAGTTGGACTCGCGTGGCGCTGTTGTCGCAGGACAACATCTGCCTGCTGGGTTCATTAGTTATATTTTGAGTTTAGATTTCATAGTTTTGAGTGATTTTTGGTAGGGGAAAAAGTTATGGGTTCGCGTCACCGATATGCCCGCGCCTATATGCTGTTGTAGCAATAAGTGAAGTATTTTTGGAACGAAGTTTCTTTAACGCTACTGAAGACTACTTTAAGTCAAAATAAAGATCCAAGATGGCGGCTGCGAACATTTAAAAATATTTCGTCATGGGTATCGTTTTCATAGTTTTCGAGGATGCTAAAGCTGATAGTGAGGTCAAAATATAAATCCAAGATGGCGGCTGTGACAATATTCAGATTTTTCGTTATGGGTGTCTTTTTCAAAGTTTTTGATGATTCTAAAGCAGATTTTGATGTCAAAACGTAAATATAAGATGGCGGCTGCGAAAATTTTCACATTTCTTCATAACATCACGCCATCAATTTCAAAGTGTTGGGCCCTTTGAAATTGATGGCGTGATGTTATGAAGAAATCTCAATTCCGCAACTTTTTCGCGTAAGTGGGTTCGCGCAAGTGTCTTTCGCGAAAATGTCTTTCGCGCAAGTGTCTCAGATCCCTTTATGGATACTGGTGCCAATTCTCTTGTCACAAATTAATGCCTCAAAACTAGACTAAAAATCACCAAAGTTTCGTTCATTCCTGTCAAACGATGATTTCCCATCGTGAAATAATTATAGAATATATTTTATTTTGACAGCACTAAGATGGCAATATGGTGCCGATTCTCTTGTATACCGAACTAAACTTACTAAACTATCACTAAAATTCCTTACTTTTGGCTATGAAAATCTTGAAGCTATTCTGGAACAATTTTTTTCTAAATTTAAATATATTTTGACACACTAAAATTATATTTGACAATCGCGAGTCCACGTGGTACTTGTTTGCCCTAACCCGTGAATTTTTTTTAGAGCTGGAGGCGCACAGGGGGCAGCCTTGACGTTTTGTATAGAATTTTTACTTTTTGTAAGGAAAATAAGAAAAAATATTACCTACATGTAGAGTGTCAGGGGTTTAAGCGTTTTATAAAGGGGATCGAAATTCTCATTATTTTTGCGATTGGACGCACCATTTTCGAGATATATGCAAAAGAAAAAAAAGATACAGTACTGTTTTTTGCACCTGAAGCGAGGTGTTGGTGTGAATTTTAGTTCAAGATAACTAATTTTATTCCGCACCTTTTTAATCGCGATTAAAAATAATCAGATTTAGTTAGACATGGTGCCGATTCTCTTGTCACAAATGCCTCTAAACTAGACTAAAAATCACCAAAATTTTGTTTTATTCCTGTCAAACGACGATTTCCTATTCTGAAATAGACTAAAGTGACACAACTTAACTAGATTTTAGTTTGACAGCACTAAGATGGAACTGAGATTTTCATTAAGTGAAAATAGCAATTTTACTATTCTGAATTTGACGTTTTTCACTTAAAATTTAGATTTTCTAACCGAATCTGACTATTTTTCGCGATTAAAAACGTGTGGAATAAAATTGATTGTCATGAACTTTAAATTCACACCAACACCTCGATTTCACATGCAAAAACAGTACTGAATCTTTTTTTTCTTTTGCTTATATCTCGAAAACGGTGTGTCCAATCGCAAAAATAATGAAAATTTCGACTCCCTTTATAAAATCCTTAAACCCCTTATACTCTACATGTAGGTAATATTTTTTCTTATTTTCCATACAAAAAGTGAAAAGTTCCATATAAAACACGTCGAGCGTGCGCGCCTCCGGCTCTAAAAAGATTCACATGGTTAGGTATCACGTGTGGAATCGCGATTGTCAAATTTGATTTAGATGTGTCAAAAATTTTCTTAAACTTAGAGAATTTATTTTGCATAATTGTGCCGATTCCCTCGTTCACAAACTAAACTAAATTTAAGTGCATCTTTTTCTTTCTATTTCATTAAGAAAAGGACAGAAGATAAATTTTAGTTTAGTCCTGTCAAATTAATCAGCGCTTGACGTTAATTGACGTAATTTTAGTAGGCAAGTTTTTAATCACGTCTAAACTTGTATGGAGACTGACAGGCGGTGATTAATTTGACAGGACTAAACTAAAATTTATCTTCTGTCCTTTTCTTAATGAAATTGTAAGAAAAAGATGCACTGAACTTAAATTTAGTTTAGTTTGTGATCAAGGGAATCGGCACCAATAGCTTTGAGATTCTCATGGTCAAAAGTAAGAAATTTTAGTGATAGTTTAGTTAGTTTAGTTCGGTGTATAAGAGAATCGGCACCAATCAAAATTTTAGGTGAAAAAAGTCAAATTCAGAATAGCGAATTTTTCATTTTCACTAAATTAATAACTCATTCAGTTGCAAAAACTGTACTTTATCTTTTTTCTGTTCTTTTGCTTATATCTCGAAAATTGTGTCTTATCGCAAAAATAATGAAAATTTCGACCCCCTTTATGAAACCCATAAAACTCAACATGTAGGTAATAATTTTTCATGTTTTCCATACAAAAAGTATAAAATTCCATATAAAACAGAATTGTTATAAATATACTAAACGAATATACACAAACATTCCAGACTTATTTCTTATGCGTACCTACGTAACTTAACAAAATACCGTCTATAGGATCAAAACTGTTTAAGCGATCACTACGCTCGATGTTTAGGCGTGTGTGCGTGAACGGTGCACACAAACATAGCATCGCAAGAATTTACCTAAACTATGTCGAGTGAATTCACAGCCAGGAGCCTTAAGCGGACGTCCGCGCGGTTCTATGCAAAAGTGCTCCGTTGCGGGGACAAGCGCGGGCGTCCGTCGCGGGGAAGAGGGCCCCGCGGTCGCGCCTCGTGTCCCGCCTCCGTGCGACGGAAGCACGCGCGTTGCCCGCCAGCGGTGTGGCCAGCGGTTTTGAAAATAATCCTATACTATTAAACGAGCAATATTTGTATATCTATTCGTAATCACGTTCTCGAAAACGGCTCTAACAATTTCGATGAAAGTTGCAATATGAAATGAAAATGAAAAAAAATGAAAATTCGTTTTCTCCGTATTTTCACCCGAGCACAGCTCGGTCTCCCAAAGTTTAGAAAAAGATTATGAATAATGACATGAGGATAATGACATTAGAAAAATGACATGGTAGCATGGAATTAGTAAGTATCTACTATCATAGCAGCATGGAATTAGTAAGTATCTACTATCATAGCAGCATGGAATTTGTATGTACTATACATGGGATTAGTATGAAATGAACTATCCTATACCATGGGGTCTCAACTCGAACAAATTATAATTAGTTCTGAAAAAGAAATCATATATGGCAGCATAGGTATCAAATATGAAATTAACAATCACTAAAAAGCGATAAACTGCTGATTTTGGCGTAAGTATGATTTTAAAAATCAATACTTCTTGTTTAATGCTGATTTATCTATATAAACTCATAAATCATCTATTTTCAACAAAAATGATAAATGAAACATTTTATTCAGAGCTCTTTGTAATAAATAGATGGCGTATTATTCAATTTGTCATCACATCTGTCGCTATACATATTTTACGTTTAGTTGTAAATCAAACAATTTTTGAAGTGAAAACATCTTTAGGCGCGTTGGGCATTTTTGAGATGGGAAAAACAATTGAACTCGCGACACCGTTACCGACATCATTTTAGTAACCGCGATTGTGCTCTTTATTTATATCTAGTTACGGATCAATGTTCTATGAAAGTATTTGTACAAAGGTTTTGGAAGTATTTTTTTTTTTTTATAAACGCGATTGTGATCTTTATTTAGATAGGGTTACGGACCAATGTTCAATACGAGTATTTTTCTTCCACCAAGATCTTGTTCAAGTTTTCGTTTCTGTCGGCACTCCCGGAGCGCCACTGTTTTTTTTTTTATAATCTATTACCTACTTTACGTAGAAATATAATATCTGAAAAAAATCTATTCATGTTTTTAGCAAGTACCTACCTACTTATATTTTTTTCATTTTACTGATACCTTTCTATAAAAAACCGGCCAAGTGCGAGTCGGACTTGCGCACGAAGGGTTCCGCACCATTATCTATACAAACGGCAAAAAAATCAAGTTTGTTGTAGGGGAGCTCCCTTAAATATTTATTTTATTCTGTTTTTTAGTATTTGTTGAAAAGATTGTAAAAACTATCTTTGCTTTGTTTAAATTCAATCTCTTTTTATTGTATGTAATTGCATATCACGTGTGCACTGTGGACATGTACATTCCATAACGCTACCAAATACTGGGTACGTCTTTCATCGACTTGAATATGCTCTGGCGGCTGAGAGTATGTCATGCTCACTCAAATGTCTCGCTGATGGTGGCGTGTGTGTTGCAGAGGAGAGAGGGCGCCACGGTGCAAAGTAAACATCAGCTGCGTATATTTAATTCTCTTAAAAATAGATAACGCTAATAATCAGTGAAGTAAACGAATTATAACTGTAGTATGTTAAGACTTTTAGTGATTAAAGATAAAGTTCATAAGTTTCCATCAAGAATACTTCAAAAAACAATTATTGTGCAGTGTAACGTTCAAACATTTTGAATTTGTGAAATATAAAAACAACTAGATCAAACACAATAAACTATCGTTTGGTGACAAGGACAACTACAAAGACACACTAAACCACAAAAGGTACGATCATACATTATTATCCAGTGACAATATCATCCATTGGTTATGATCCTCAACCAAATATTTATCCAAAAAGTGCAATATCATTCTGTCCAAACTTATAATAACTCCATCTGTGTTCGACGCGCATAGACACTAACAAAATCAATAAACCAAAGGTAACTGAACATTAGATTGACGTTAGGATTCGACTTTCAAGCTATTTAAGCTATAGGACAATAGAGGGCGCTACTAGCGAAAGTTACTTTAAAATTGCTAGATGGAGGCACTGTGCGCAGGATGTTTGCAACAATTACCAAATAAAGAAAAACTGACGTGTAAAAAATGTAACAAACAATACGATTTACAATGTGCAAATATAACAGTCTCATGCTTTAACAAAACTATGACACTAGCTCAAAAGAAATCCTGGAATTGTCAAGCTTGCAATTGTAGAATACCAAAAATTGGGAATATAAACACCCCTATACGCACACCTACAAATAACGAAATACAACTAATAAATTCACCTTCCGAAGAAAACAATGTAACTCATAGAAAAAGAGCAACCAATTCCAACCTCGACACATCTTTCTCGCAGGAATTGAGTTTATTCGGCGATACGCAGTACTCAGAAGATAAAGAAACAACCTTAAACACAATAATCCAACATCCAGGAACTAACATTAAAGAATATAAGTGAAATGATAATTCTTCGTTTACGAGAAAACAACACATCTATAATAGCGGAGCTTCAAAACACAATTCAAATTGAAATTAATAAAGCGATTACTAAAGTTAGAGAAGATATTGAAAGAAAAACAGACGGGCTTTCTAAGGAAAACGAGCAAAGACGAGAAGATATAGAAACGATAAACAAGAAAATAGAAAAATTAACTATAGAAAATGAGAAACTGAAGAAAGAGATTAAAGACTCGATAACACTAAAACCAACAACACTGAGAACAACTGCAAGAAAATTGTATTATACGGTTTCCCTGAATATTATAAGGAGCCAGATTATGATCAGCAATGCAGATTAATTGACCTTTGTTATGATAAACTAAATATCGATCTTACAGGGTATATTGAAGAAACATATAGACTGGGCAGAAATAATAATACAAACCGACCTATAGTAATTGAACTCATTAGCAAAAGAATGGTAAAATATATGATAGAAAATAGACACTGTCTTCAAGGAACAAGACTGTTTCTGTCCGAATTCTTAGATGAAAATGCAAGATTAGAAAGAAAAGAAATGCGCGAAGAAATGCTAAAAGCTAGGAAAAAGGGGATGTATGCAATAATACGAAACAATCAATTGTTCATAGAAGGTATAAAAACAGAGGTACAGAAGGAGCAAATCAACACATTAAATAACAATAAACATGTACATAACGAAACAAAACAGAACCAAACTCAATACTACATAAATAAAGATAACGAAAATCGTACATTTCGAAACCTCAGACCAACAATTTAAAATAATGTTTCAAAATATTCAAAGCATTTATAACAAGCAACATCTTCTAGAGGCTTTCATCAACGATAAACCCACCTACAAAGCAATATGCATGTGCGAGACCTGGTTAAACAAAGATAAATTGGAAACTCTGCAAATTAACGGATACAAGACTGCAGCATCATATTGTCGTCGATCCCGAAGCGGTGGCGGTGTCTGCATTATAATAGAAGATGATATAGAATGTATAGAATGTTGTGTTATTAGAGATATGACTATTGAATATTGTATAGAAATATGTGCATGTAAGCTTCCAAAGCAAAATCTATTAATAATTACCATGTACTGGAATAGAAGAGAGGAAGAAACTTTTTTTAGTCAATTAAAACAAGTAATGCATTGTATAAATAACAAATATAAAAAAACGAACATCATAATAGGAGGAGATTTTAACATCAATATTTTAGAAAATAGTGTAAAAACAAAACAATTGATCAATCTCATGTTAGAGTATAAATTTATACAACATATAAAGGAACCTACGCGCATCTCACAAACCACGTCAACATGTTTAGATTTGATATTCACAAACTTCAGCGACAAAAATATGTATACAACCGTAGAAGAATTAGGTTTTTCAGATCACAGTGGCACATTCATGCATATGGTACTTAAACAACAAAGTGAACAATTCATTTGGTTTACAAATAAAAGACTATTTAATAAAAGTAACATACAAAAATTCAAATCTAAACTTAATACACTAAACTGGAATAATATCATACTGCCGGATAAAAATGTGGATGAGAACTATCAGTCATTCCATGACACACTGACAGATATCTTAGAAGAATGTATCCCTAAACATAGAATAAAATTAAATACAAAACATAATAATTATTGGCTTACCGTCGGTATAAAACAATCCTGTAAAAATAAAAGACTATTAAAAATTCTATCCCTAAAAACAAAAAATTCAATATTGACAAAATACTATAAAAATATGAAAAAATTCTAAAAAATTCAGTAACAACGGCAAAAAAATTAAATTACATAAATAGAATGAATAAATCAACTAATAAAGTTAAAACCATGTGGAATATAGTTAAAGAACGAACAAACAAGAAAAGCAAAAACGATAAACAAAATATAACATTACAAACGACGAACCTGGTAAGTGAACCTCAACAAGTAGCTAACGTATTTAATAACTTCTTCGCATCCATTGGGGAAAATACCACCCAAACACCCGGGTCTGAACCGCGAGAAACATCAGTGATTAACCCCACTGAAAATACCATGTTTCTTAGCCCAGTCGATGGTTATGAAGTGAACAAGATCTTAAAAAACCTAAAAAACAAAAAAAGTCACGGCATAGACGAACTCCCACCAACCCTTTTCAGGCAATGTGCTGACGAACTTACCTTGCCATTTTATAAACTAATCAATCAATCGTTCGAAGAAAGCATATTCCCCAATCAACTAAAAAAAGCTCTAATAAAACCTCTTCATAAAAAAAATGATAAAACAGACCCTAATAATTATAGACCAATTTCCCTTCTACCCACAGCATCTAAAGTGTTTGAAAAAGCAATGTGCGAACGCGTATATTCCTTTTGTGAAAAATATAAGATTTTTAATGATTGCCAATACGGATTTCGCAAAAATAGATCAACAACGCTAGCGGTTTACAAATACATTCAAGAAGCTTTAAATATTTTAAATAACAAACAATATGCAATTGGAATATTACTTGACATGACTAAGGCCTACGACAAAGTGCAATTTAAAATATTATTAAATAAGCTACATGGAATAGGAATAAGCGGGAAAGCCCATGACTGGTTCGCATCATATCTGAAGGGTAGAGAGCAACTGGTTGAGATTGAACACTACAACAAAAAAACAAAAGAAATTCAACTCATAAGATCCGATGCCAGACAAATACATGCTTCAATTCCCCAGGGAAGCGTTATAGGCGGCCTCCTATTCCTCATTTATATAAATGAACTACCCAAAACCATAGATGGGCCATGTGTACTATTCGCGGATGATATTTCACTCCTCACCTCATGCCAAACAAATGCTAATTTAAATGAAAAACTTACTACCATTCTTAATAAAACAATAAGTTGGATGAGTGAGCATAATCTCGAAATTAACTTCACCAAAACTAAATTAATAACTTTCCATCCTCGACAGAAAAGCCGAATAAATATAAACTTTACATTTAATCAACATAACTTAGAAACAGTTAATGATTTCACCCTCCTAGGTTTGACGATAGACACACATATAAACTGGAAGGCACACATACAAAAGGTTATTTCAAAAATTTCAAAATTTTCATACGCCTTACGCGAAATTAAAAAAACTACTAACTTACAAACCGCAATAGTCACATACTACGCGTCTGCCCATGCTTGGTTCAGCTATGGAATCATACTATGGGGAAATAGCACAGACGCTGCCTCCCTATTCACCCTACAAAAAAAACTGATACGAATTATCATAAACTTAGAACAAACAGACAGTTGCAAACCTTACTTCCAGAAACACAAAATTCTCACCTTAATTGGTATTTATATTTTGGAATTATGCAAATTAGTACGCAAATACCCAGAATCTTACAACACACGGGAAGACATACAAACAAAATATTCTTTACGCCATAAAAACAGATTAAATTTGCCCCCCTCCCGCCTTAAACTGCACTCTTCTAGTCCACATGCGATGTCAATAAAAATATACAATAAATTACCGGAAATCATAAAACAAGAAAACAAAACCAATATATTTTTAAATAAATTAAAACAATTCCTAATTAATAAAAGTTACTACACAATAGACGAATATCTAACGGATAAATTCAATGACAAAAAGATATAACTGATTAACATAAGCAAAACAATAAGTGTGTTTAAAATAAATGAAGATTATAAGTATTTATTTAAATATATAACTATATCAAGTGCACT
This sequence comes from Agrochola lychnidis, assembly GCA_963680765.1. Taxonomy (NCBI): domain Eukaryota; kingdom Metazoa; phylum Arthropoda; class Insecta; order Lepidoptera; family Noctuidae; genus Agrochola; species Agrochola lychnidis. The sequence goes on along the minus strand of OY796868.1, from coordinate 4,002,754 downwards.
AATAACAATATAAAAATATTCAAGCTAATAAGTAAATAATCAATAATAATATATAATTTAATATAAAAATAAATAAATAGATTGACCTACACATATTATATTCAGAGAATAAATAAATGAGTAATAACATAAATAAATATAATAACTACTACTGTTGCTGCAAAAAAAAACAAAATAATAATAGACAAATAGGACATAATTTAAATATTTAGTAATAAGCTTCCTCTCTCCTACTTATTTATAATTTTGCTGTGCCCGACAGGGTCCATAATTGTTTCAATTTATTTTTCCCTACCACCTGTATGTGTACATTATGGATTGCAATAAAGATAAACTAAACTAAACTAATCAATAAGTTCCCTTCAAAATGGTTGAGCTAAATGGTGCTGATCCATGCGTCATGTTCGTGAACGGGCGCCGTCAGCAGGGAATGGTCATCTCTTAGCTGCCACGGTTTATTTTAATTTTTGAATTGTTTTTGTTTTATATTTTTATTACATATTTTGTAACAATATTGATGTGCCTCCGGAAAACATACAGCATTGTTTATGAAGAAGCAGTGTATACTTAGCCTTATATGCGCGTCTATAGTATGGATACTTTAGTTTAACTTTAGAATACTAGATGGCGTATCTATCGCCGACGTTGTATTTACTCTGTGCCAGCTAGGACGCGGGAACCGCTGTCACTTTCCGAATTCATAGCGTTGTGTACTTTCGCCGCGTGCGGTCGAAATCCAAAAATATTCGGTTAATCGTTTAACCTTTTCTAAAAATTTTTTAACATGGTGTTAAACAATTTAGTAGCGCTTTAATTATTGGTTGTATTTTCAATCTTAACATGAAAACAACTGTTTTTTCGTAATGAATCCCGCGCCGAGTGACGAACCCGATGAGGCCACCGCCGCCGGGGCCAATCGGTCGATCGTTTCGAACTCGCCGACTTCCGAGAGGGATCATGAAAAGGAGGATTGCTCATGCGGGGCTAGCAGTTCATCGGACAGCGAAGCCGAACGAGAGGTACCTCCACGCAAGAAACAAAATCGGGATTCACAGGTAACGGTCGATCCTCGGATCGACGCGTTATACAAGCAGGTCAGTTTTCTTACAAACTATAATGCACACAAGTAACGTGATCGAACAAACGTGTAATATCAAAACATTTTAACACCCCACGTGGCAACATATAAATAGATGGTATGGATGGAATACTCTTTATTAGGTACACCATATCCGTTATATTTATAAGAAGGCATTGGTAGAAATGCTCGCCTTTCTGAACTTTTGGAATTTAACAAGGGGAACTATTGCAATTCGGAAAATAATTAATCCTTCGTTAAAATAAATGCCTTTGTTTATATGAGCTGTAGGAATACTGCAGTTGTATTATTATTATCATTGATTGGGCTCGCAATAACCCTGCCGAATTGAAATCCAATAAACTTTTGGAACGAAGTTCCTTAACGTACGTTATACTCTGCATACTTGGTGAATGAGAGCTAGTCCGCAAAAGTCTAACATTTTGACCGTCACGACACTTGCTGTTGTATGTGTGTTTGTGTATTTACAAGCGCATGTATGTTTATAGAACGATTTAATAACATTTCTAAAACATTTGGTAATGAGCTCTTTTAAAAAGTGTTGCCTGAATGGGCCGAATGTATTCAAATTAGACGTAAAAGAATTATTTGCGAAATACAAGTTACGCTTGTTAATACAACAAGAGCAAAAAACGCTCTTAAAATCTCTCTCTATAATAAAAACTCTTCAGTTTTTTATTTCACATGACAAAGCTTATGTCGCTTATCCAATTCCTCGGAGGACCTTATTTCTGGTTATCACCCCCATTAGCTCACAAAACGAAGAAAATAAAATAAAATACAAGAAGCGGACACCGTCCACCTACAAATATAAAAAAAATAAAAATTGTATTTTCGGAATACCTACAAAAAACAATAGGATTAAAAATAAATTCTTTCGAAACAGAAGAAGTACCTGACACATTTCAGGGAAGGTCGCTTAACTTTATTCAAAAAACCGTTGGCATGGAGCAAACTAATTCATAATTTCAGGGTTTCAAATACCCCTGTACAAAAAACATCCTCTGTTAAGCCAACAAGAAGGATCATGTCGCATTATGCAACGGGAACATCCCTTGCAGTGTCTCTAATAATCAAAGATCTGTTGGATCAAGATGTTTTGAGACTAGTTTTCAAGAAAACGTCTAGTTTTATTTTCAAGCTTTCTCTGCGGAAGAAAAGCGACGGATCGATGCGCCTGTTTTCAATCTTAAAAAATTTAACAAGTTCATCTAAATGAAGCGTTTTCGTCTAATTTCTCACGCCTAGGTCCCAAATTTTCTCCAACCTGGAGACTAGATGATAAAAATGTATAGATCCCAGACTTATTTTCGAAAGACCAGTTATAGGAGATAACATATTGACCGTTCGGGCTGGTTTCAGCACCTATTTTTCTCTGTAACATGCTGGGTCGCGGAGACCTTGCGTGCAAAGGGACGTTGTGCTAGTCTACCTAAATGAATTCCTTTGGGTCAACAAAAACCAATCCAAGTTATGTCTTTGGGCTGCGGAAGCCCTGAGGCACTTGGAACAACATCTGGGCTGACAGCTCAAACGAGACGACATGCTTACCGTACGGGCTGGCTTCAGTGCCGCACCTATTTTTCTCTATAACATGCTGGGTCGCAGAGACCTTGCGTGCAAAGGAACGTCGTGCTAGTCTACCTAGACGAATTCCTTTGGGTCAACAAAGACCAAGCCAAGTTATGTCTTCAGGCTGCGGAAGCCGTGAGGCACTTGGAACAACATCTGGGCTGACAGCTCAAACGAGACGACATGCTTACCGTACGGGCTGGCTTCAGTGCCGCACCTATTTTTCTCTATAACATGCTGGGTCGCGGAGACCTTGCATGCAAAGGAACGTCGTGCTAGTCTACCTAAACGAATTCCTTTAGGTCAACAAAGACCAATCCAAGTTATGTCTTCAGGCTGCGGAAGCCGTGAGGCAGTTGGAATAACATTGGGCTGACAGATCTGACAAAATGACATGCTTACCGTTCGGGGTGGCTTCTGTGCGCACCTATTTTCCTCCGTAACATGCTGGGTCGCGGAAACCTTGCGTGCTATGGAATATTGAGTGCTAGTCTACCTAGACAACTTCCTTTTGATCAACCAAGACCAATCCTAGTAATATCTTCAGGCTACGGAAGCCATGAGGTACTTGGAACACTTGGGCTAGCAATTCAACCGCCAAAAATAAATATAATGTCCCTACCATTAAAAATGAGACAAAATATAAACTACACATTAGACCAGTCGTTGTTGAAAAGTCCCATAAGCCTCTGGGAACTGTAAAGTCTGCTAGGCTCAGTTAAATTTCGCGAACTTTGTTGTTCTCTAAGGAAGACTACACTGTCACAAAGTGTAAATCTTCCTGCGTCACTTCAACAAGACACGACTACGTCAAAATCAGTTGCTGCCTCAAGTTGGTGTATCAAGAGGTAATGTGGTGGCGGGGAGCCACAAGTCGCACATTGCTTAAACCCTGCTACCCATTTCCTTCCGATGAACTTTTCGAGTTCGGGTTGGGGTGCCCACATAGACTCCCTGGAATCTAATGTCATGCGCATGGGCAACTCACCAAAGATGGCAATGCAACTAAAAACTTGCTATATGCAGTTATAGCATCAAAACGAATGCGAAAATGTTGCTGAAGTCACACATGTGGAATGTGCTGATCCAATTAGACAATCGAACCCTGATTGCTTAAATCCGAAAAGAGGGGGGAACCAGATCGTTAGGTTTACTAGCCCTAACCTTCAAACTGTTTCACCTTACGGGCAAATTGAAAATAACCCCCTAAGCCTATTATCTAGCGGGGAGATAAATAATACGGACAGACTATCACGAGGAAAACAACCCGTGAAATGGCATCTTCTACCTCGAGCATCAGCAGAAGTCTTCCAGTATTGGGGACTTCCAGAAATGGACTTGTTTGCAACACAAGAAACGTATAATTTACTTGATAATGGTTCTAGAGTGGCCTCAAGGTTTCTGTTGAGATGGTGCTCCAACTATCTAAATGTTTTTCTTTCAAAACGAGAATTCGTCCTAAAGTATTATCCTTGTCCAACAACAGACCTTATCTAATTTCACTATAAAACTCGCCCTTAAAGTAATAGGGGGAGCCAAACCAAAAGAAATACGGTCATTGTTCACGTGGGATCCACATATCGTACTAAATTTGTCATCAAATTCTAAAGACACTTTGTTATTTATAGTTTTGTGGCTGGCATCAGGCCGTAGGGTTCACAACCTAACTTTGCAGAAAATCTCAAATGACAGCTTCTTGAATGACGACGATAATATCTATCTAATCGGTTGAAGGACATTGAACGAAGACACGATAAAAGTTTTATTGTGATTACGCCTATGGGCATTTAGTGTCCGTCAATGCGTTGATACCTACCTGCATTTGGATCTAAAACCGACAATTATTATCGACAGTCCGTATGGAAAATTTAACAACATAATGATAAGAACATAATTATGTTCAGTTATACTTTTATAAGTGAAAACTGTAACAAAGAAATCCGAAGTTACGGATTCAAACAATTTTTTTTTCTTTTATCACTGTATTTACTATAAAGCTGCTTCACGTATTGTAACTGGGAACTGTGTATGCACGGTTCCCAGAGATGCATGATCCTGAGTAGCATCCTTAAATCGGTTAGATAATCAACCAATTGATGATATTCTATCACGGGGTATAGGAAATGATCTAATAAATCTTCCTTAATTACTGTCGCGAAATAGAACTTCATAAAGACAGTCGTAATTCACTTTTCAATACATTCCCATTAACGTAAAAATAAACTTAAAATCATCTGTAATACATTCCTAGAGAATTTGATCTATTCGTAAAACATCTAAATCGTTATTATCGCTACCTACCTTTATCTGTGCAGATATTTAATTTTTCCATGTGGAATATAAAATATATTATTGTGCTTGTAACTCATAGAAAATAAATAAACTCTACTCTAAATACTTCATTCTCAGAATAAAAATTTGATAATCATCATAGCGTTGTGTTTTGCCTATAATATTTCACCAGCAGATAACAAACACGTCTTCATAAACAATGCTGTATGTTTTCCGGAGGCACATCAATATAACGGTTTTACATAAAAATAAAACCGATATTATGTGCCGAGAGGGAAAACATACAGCATTGTAGGAAGTTCTTCCTGGTGAAGACTATGAATTCGGAAAGTGACAGCGGTTCCCGCGTCCTAGCTGGCACAGAGTAAATACAACGTCGGCGATAGATACGCCATCTAGTATTCTAAAGTTAAACTAAAGTATCCATACTATAGACGCGCATATAAGGCTAAGTATACACTGCTTCTTCATAAACAATGCTGTATTTTTTCCCTCTCGGCACATAATATCGGTTTTATTTTTATGTAAAACCGTTATATTTTTATTTAAAAGAGTGACCATAGAGCTTCTTGCCCGTTCTTCTCCATAGGTACCTACTACGATTAGGAATGGGCAACTAGCTTCATCTTTCTAACTGACCGACCTCATGACAATTCAAAAGTACCTGTAATTGGTTTATTTGAAATAAATGCTTTGAGATTGAGTTTATAGCGGCAACAGAAATACATCATCTGTGAAAACAACTGTCTTAATAGAGACACAGCCTGGTGACAGACAGACGGACAGCGGAGTCTTAGTAATAGAGTCCCGATTTACCCTTTAGGTACGGAACTTTAAAAAGGATTGCACGAAACGTTTTAAAAGTAGATAGGTAGCTAATGGTGCCGATTCTCTTGTACACCGAACTAAACTAAATAAACTATCACATAAGTTCCTTACTTTTTACTATGAGAATCTCAAAGCTATTCTGCAAAATAAATTCTCTTTTTAATATAATTATGACATATCTAAATCGAATTTGACAATCGCGACTCCACACGTGGTACCTAACCACGTGAATCTTTTTAGAGCCGGAGGCGCGCATGGGGGCAACCTCGATCGATGTGTTTTATATGAAATTTTTCAAATTTCGTAGGAAAAAAAAAACCTACATGTAGAGTGTTAGAGGTTTAAGAGTTTCATAAAGGGGGTCGAAATTTTCATTATTTTTGCGATTGGACACACCGTTTTCGAGATATAGGCAAAAGAAAAAAAAAGATTCGGTACTGTTTTTGTATCTGAAATCGAGGTGTTGGTGTGAATTTAAAGTTCATGACAACCAATTTTATTCCACATGTTTTTAGTCGAAAAACGTCAAATTCAGAATAGCAAAATTGCCATTTTCATTAAAGTAATATCTCAGTTCCATCTTCAAAATATAGTTAAGTTGTGTCATTTTAGTCTTTAGAAACTATTCCGCCAACTCGAGATATTTTTATGTTATATTATTATTACACTTGTTCTTGAACGCACCGTGCGATGTGCGATGTAGAGAATCTAAAGTATCTAAGTCGACTCCTAGATGGCGTTGTAAAAGTCGCTTATGCTGCCATCTGTTAATAAAAATGGAGGAAAAAAACAGCCAGTTCAATAGCCAGTTTTAGGGAGGTGTCATTTCTTTGTATGGGATTGGGTATCTGTACGGAGTATTATATTATCTGTGCCTATACTATTAAATGATCTTTCTCAATTTTCACCAGAGCAGAACTCGGTCGCCTAGGTACTAATATATTAAGTTCTCCATCGACACGACTGTGCATGCACACCGTTAAAATTTAACTAGCAACACTGCGTAAATAAAATAATCCGGTCTCCACGACGGATACCCGCGACGGGGGCCGTCGCGTTCCCACGGAGCCCATCTGCGTGTCCACGCGCGTAGACACGCGACGGGTGACCGTCGCGGGCGCCCGCTTAACGCAGTTTCAGGCCTAATTGTTGAAGTTGATTTAGGTCTCCAAATATTACCTGTATATAATATGTAATTGCTGTTTTGATACATAAACGTCATTCATCTAAATACGCGAGGACGCGTAAATTATGCGGATGGCCGAATGTTAGAATTTAGTTTAAATAAGATAGAATATTTAATTTTGAAGTATAATCTGTTAGTTATTGTTGTGTGGGTATGATGACAGTCATTTTACGTTGGATGTGACTGTCATCTTATAACACTAGATGGCGTTACTTTTGGTATGGTTACGATCCATTTATTTTATTAGATTGATTTTACATTCAAAGTTATGCATTATTAAAGTCCTGTATTTTAAAATATGATGTTACGTTAAATCGAATATTTCAAAGAATTTTAGATTTATAATGCTCCAAAATCTGAGGACTGTATCGATTGTCTTCAGTATACACAATTCGACAAGTTAACAAAACTGAATAAACCTGTGCAGTTATCAAATCTTCCACCAACGAGTGCAGCAGCTCACCAACATTTCAACCGTGTTTATTATCAAGTTCAGACTTGGTTAGGGCATGATTTAGAACCCCAGAATTGGGGTTGGATAATGCGAGATAAATTCCTGGAACCTGATATGCTCCGGAGGAATTGCTTAACACAATATTCTGCAACTGCAAAAATGTTTGTGGTTCGCGATGTGGATCCAGGAAAGCAGGGTTGAAATGCTCTTTAGCTTGCGGCCAGTGTAATGTGCAAGCTTGTCTTAATGCTTCACCATATCAGAGTGATATCAATGAAGACGGAACTTTTGACCCCGAAATCCTGGAAGAACTGGAGACAAATGTTGTTGAAGATAAGAACACAGAGGAATTTGAAATTTAACAGCGACTGGAAGACGATGATGAAGAAGAAGAAAATTGAAATTAGAACTTGTAGTTCTTATTATTTTTTTTAAATTTCAACGTTCATAAATGCATTTTCTTTTGGATGAATTTTCTACATTCTGAGAACCTCTGGTTGGTCTATTTCATAATATATTATGTTTGTCAATTCGTCAAGAGTTTATTGAAGTAATAATAAAAGCCAATCATAAGCACGAGAACCCGAGAATTCCTGGCGCCCTAGGCGAAAGGCTGGAACGGCGCCCTTTTAAGAAAATTCGTGACAAAATAAAACTATATTCTTTCTTTTTCGTGTGGTTAGTGACTAACCTGGTGTCAGAGTTTTAAAGCCGCCCATTGGCCTCTGATTTGGCTTCACATGCCGTCGAGAAATATCTCTCAGGCGCGCTTGATATAGTGATCGCGGTCAAACTATAACAGTCAAAATAAAGGACATGTCCTGAAATGGTTTTTTATTATTCAATAATTCTAACCAGGATAAGTTAAATATATTTGGATAGACATCCCAAAAACTAGTGGTTCTAACTATATCATACATTTTTAAAGACCTCCAATTTTGAGAAAAATCGTTTTTTATTTTAGTAAGAATTTATTCCTAAAACGAACAAACCTTTCTAATTATCTAGAATAATATAGTGAACACACCTCATGAAATAGTAAACTTGTCAAAATTGACAAATGTTACTGTCATTACTGTCAATTCATTGACAGTAATTACAGTACTGTGTCAATTTATGTCATATTGAAATATTCAAATATTAAGCTTGTCAAACTTGACACATGTTACTGTCATCACTGTCAATTGAATGACAGTACCATGTGTCAATTTCTATCATACTTGTCATAGTTGCCATCAACAAATAAAATATTTGTACTTTAAATAATTTATAATTTTTCTCTTAAATGGACGGGTCTAAAAATATTATTTCAGTGTTCCTAGTTCCATATTTTGTCGTTTTTATTTAGATGTAGTTTGATGCTGGTTAGATTTTTCTCGGAATAAAAAACCAACGTCCATACAAAAAGCGGACATCTCCTTTTGAACAAAACATTATAACATACAACAAGAGAAGCAATAAATTTGAAATTGCGATTTTTTTGCAATGGAGCGAGTTGAAGCTATCGACTAAACTCGCTTTTGATTTCCAGATGAACCGTACCGATGGTTTCGTAAATGTCCATGAGCGTATTTTGGTAGAAAAATTGGTAAAAAATTGGGAGTATTTTCAAGTTGTAGGTAAGTAAAAATTTATGTAAAGTATTATTTTTTTATGAGCAGTGGTGGCCCAGTATGAGCAGTGGTGGCCCAGTGGTAACGGCCGCTACTTACGAGTTGTAGGTCGTAGGTACGAACCCAGACAGGCGCTTTACTTTGTGTAAATTATTTCATCACCACTGCTCTCAAAACGGTGAAGGAAAACATCATGAGGAAACCGGCATGTCCTAAAACCGAAAATTCGAAGACATGTGACATCTACCAACCCGCACTGGGCCCGCGTGGTGGATTACGGCCCACTCCCTCTCACAGAGAGGAGGCCTGTGTCCCAGCAGTGGGAACATTTATAGGCTGATGATGATTATTTTATTAATTTCGATGCCGCCGATTGCCGCCCCCCTAATACGAGCGTCCTAGGCCGTCGCCTAATTCGCCTATATGGACGGGCCGGCCCTGATCATGAGATCCAACATTCATTAAATTTGTACTTACAATTTACATATAATACCAATATGACCACGTCCGCTGGGTATCGATGCCTACACAGTGCATAGTTAGCTACAATATGTTCCGTATATGGCTTACAAAAAAGAAAACAATGTCGTCACAAAAATATCATTTGAATATACTTTATTAGAAAGTGCTTATCATAAGAACTTACATAATAAGTTAAATAACTTAAATCACACATACAACCTTCATTTATTATATTGGAACTTAAAATAATAATGCTTTTCACGTGAGAACATAATAGTAACTTTGTAAATTAATCTACCTGAACTTAAAATTCTCTCATTTTCACAGATAACATAAAATTAAGCTATCATTCTATTATTTTGTAACCACTGCTTAGAAAACACGTTCTTTGTAAAATGAAAAACATAATTTTTCCGTTTACAAATTATAACGTCTTATAAAAATGCTTATCTTCTCGTATCAATTATTCTTGTCTATTAATAGAGGATTTCGACAAAAAAAAAAATAGATAGTTTCGTTCACGAAACGCGAGGTACCATAAATAAAAAGAATCCATTCTCTTAGGTCCGTTTAAAAAGCTAATTAAATTAACTAAACACAACAATACTTTTTATTAATCAACCTCTTTGTTGAAAGTTGCCACCAGGCACACAAATGTTTTCCAATGTTATTGTGAACATACAAACATAATAATGATGCAATAATAACTACTTCAGTATATCGTTTGAAATTAACAGAGTAATGGTCAAAATATTTAGTAACATTTCGTATTTGGTGAGCTATGCATGACATTTCAATGTTAGAAAATATTTTGAAACATTGCCTGCTTCATAATGTTACCACAATGTAACCAATATGGGATTAAAAGTAGCAAAAAAAAAACATTATACTTAAAGAAAATTAATTGTATTCTTGCAAGACTCCTTATTTCATAAATTCAATCTAGTAGAGATAAAGGTAAATAAACTTTATTTCTTTCTTTACACGGATTTGTGGAAACTCAAACAAAGAAAGGTATACTCACGAAAATACATAATCAGCCTATAATGTTCCCACTGCTGGGACACAGGCCGCCTGTCTGTGAGACGGAGTGGGCTGTAATCCACTACGCGGGCCCAGTGCGGGTTGGTAGATGTCTTGGATTCCTCACGATGTTTTCCTTCACCGTTTTTAAAGTTATAGATTCCGTGCACTAGACAGCCAGGAGTTCCGGATTACCCTTTACACACAAACTTACAAATAAACAAATTTTGCCTCTTTATAATTACGTTTTTTATAAGTGTGTATAATTGTTGTTTCAGTGCATATTACGCCTCAGTCATAAGACATTAAATTCGAACATTTTCTAACTGGCAACAATATTACAACGTACATCCTAATACAATACAATGTGCGTCGAACTATTGCTTCATCGAAAGTATTAATACCAGCTTATTTACAAAAATAGTGAAATAGAGAAGAAAAAACAATAAAATACTTAAGAACGCGGTGACGCATGCATTGTCCGTACAAACTTAATACCTAAATAATTCGAAATTTGGGCAATTTCAACCATAATATTTTATTATGTTGCTATCCGGATTAAGACAGTGTTTATCTAGGCTCCTACATCTTTCTTTTTTCCAAAAAAACTTTTTTAAAATGAAGTTTAAACGAATTTAATTTCGCACATTTTTACAGCGTAAATGACACGTGTTCATACTGTTTTTTCTGTATTATAAACAACAATATTTATAATATTGTTTCTGCAGAAGCATAGCTTATATTATCAAGTTACAAATTATCGAAAAAAAAATGAAAAACATTAAGTTTTCATTCATCATTTTTGGTATTACGGAACACATCCAAATGTATCATAAATTTTCGAAAGCTAGTAGTGCTATCGCGTCAAGCAATAATTTTCAAGTGCTTGAAATTAAATTTTGCAAACATCTCGTTTTGTAGTTGCGAGCCGTGTTCGCAGGCCTCTTAAGATATATAATTATTTATATCACATAGAGTACCGAAGAGGTAATGGTTTTAGATCAAATCACTTAAAACGTTAAGATTAGAACGGACTGGGTCGAAACGAACTTACAATGTCTTCTAAAAATGTTACATTCCTGTATAATTATGCGTACGATATTCTGTCAGTAAAATCAAGTTTAGTGTAAAAAAGGTTTACATTTACATAGTCACACGATAAAATAGGAGGAATACAAATTCAAAACAATGAAATGGTGCAAACTTTACAATTAAGACCGTTCATTCTACAAGTTGGTAACGTCGCAAATAGCTGTCAAATAATAACCTGTTTTGATTAATTTGGCAACATTACTGTATGGAAATATAAAATATCGCTAACTAGTGAATAAAAATAATAATAATAATTAATTGCAATTATAACATTAAATTTGATGTTTTAATCGTTTTACGTGTAAAAAGGGCGGTGTTACGGTAATAATTATTGCATTTCATAATCAATATTTTAGTTCACTAGTTAGCGATATTTCATATTTCCATACAGTAATATTGCCAAATTAATAAAAACAGCGAAATATTTGACAGCTATTTGCGACGTTGCCCACTTTAAGGCACTCAATGTATGAGTCCAGAGTCAAACAAAATAAACACAATAGTGATACAAATATGTATCATCGCGGACACTGGCGGTGAGCCACTTTTCAACCTTATTACTAAGGACATAAGGGTGAAAACTGGATCACCGCAAATGTCCGTTGTTGTACGTACATATACAACATGTAAAAAAACCCTGTCCGACCCGTGAAAGTGTTGTTCAGTATCGTACTGAAAGTCTATTTAAGTGGTAATTTTAAGGGAAAAAGAAAAAAGAATACGCCACATTTCCCCTTTTTTTTTCAATGGGTATCGTTTTTATCGGGTTATTTACATGGGGCGCGGGCAGTCTACGAGACATAACTTATTAATAACGCCTGTTGAAAATTTGCTAATTTTTCATAGATTTGGGGGGTAATTTTGGTACTAAAAATGTGAATTTTAAATAGCAATAACTTTTTTATTTTTAATAATAATAAGATTTTTTATTACATTTCGGTAATGATTTTGCTGTACCTATGTGCTCTTTGCGGATCGAACAGGTTTTTTTTTTTTACATATTATATTTACATATTTTAAAAATACTTATATATACGCGAAAATAAATATATGTGGAATTACCGTAAAACTTTCATCAATATATGTTATTTCACATAAACCTACACGGACACTTATGAATCGCCAGAAGCTCCAGCTTTACTCTTTTAAAAATATTGAATGATCATGAAAGTTAAATGGCATAATCTCACAAAAAGCTTGTCCACTCTGAAATGCCGCGCCCCACTACCGCAGTAACGCACACGGTAATTCGGATGTCTATAGGTAATGCGGTAGTGGGGCGCGTCATTTTAGAATAGACAAGCTAGACCTGTTATTCAGACACTGTCTTACGCACACAGTGGTGCCGATTCCCTTGTTCACAAACTAAACTAAATTTAAGTTCAGTGCATCTTTTTCTTTCTATTTCATTAAGAAAAGGACAGAAGATAAATTTTAGTTTAGTCCTGTCAAATTAATCAGCGCTTGACGTAAATTGACGTAATTTTAGTCGGCAAGTTTTTAATCACGTCTAAACTTGTATGGAGAGTGACAGGCGATGATTAATTTGACAGGACTAAACTAAAATTTGTCTTCTGTCTTTTTCTTAATGAAATAGAAAGAAAAAGATGCACTGAACTTAAATTTAGTTTAGTTTGTGAACAAGGGAATCGGCACCAGTATCCGCTAAGCTCGTTTATGAGCAAAACCACTTTACAGTACCCGAGCGTAAATATCGACACATCCAGCTTAAGAGGAGGCTCCCTAAATTGTATGTTAATTTGCATTAAATTCTGAAACAGTTACGCATACAATCAAAATGGAACTTTAGTATATGATTTATTGGATCTTTTTCTTTCCATGTACAAGACAGTTACGTAATTGTAATATTTTCGCTCGATTCATTTTTTATTCGAAAATCATGTTTTTTTTTATAAAAGATTAAATAAAATCAAGATTTTTCGGCATTTATATCTAAAATAAGTATTCACAGTAAGAAAATGTAGTTTATTATCCAGCCATTAGATATTTTTTCTCTAGATCAATTATAACTTTAGTTATAAACAAAATAAGAATTGAGGCTTACGCCATTTAGTTTCGTGCTCGAACAAGATCAAACAGCGCACGCAATATTCAACTTTATTACTATTACGTTAGCGTTTAAAGCACATAGTAAAGTGGCGGGGTGCATGGGGGCGGAGCTTGCGTGGAAATTGTCTTTAGAGTGCCTGGTCTTAAGATAGTTTTCAGAAACTCCGGGCGTCTACTAAATAAGAGTTGAAAATCCAACAGTGCAATAATATTCAGCAATTTCCAAAATATTATAGCTCTGTTGGATATTCAACTCTCGGCGCTGAGCCGAGCGTTGAAAGTCCAACATTACATTTAGGTATCGCTTAGTATTAGTGGAAACAGGCTCACACAGTTATGAGTTCCATAGACGAGACTTTACAAAGTTGTTTTTTAAAACTTGATATATACGACCTTTTATGCTACTAATCTTAACAGCCACGCTGTTGACGTCATGACGGTGGCGTCACATCACTAAGGCGTGATCGCGATGCGGTTCATGACGGTCGTATACGCAAGCCCTAACGCCCAGGAGACTTCGTGGCCGTTCAGTTTCTTGAACAACTGGAAAATAATGAAAGATTTTATCAGTTTGTTAAAGTTATAGTATAGTAAGTATAAGACTCGATCCCGTGGGAATATCGGGATACAAGGTATCCTATGTGTTAATCCAGGTTACAAACAGTGTGTCAAATTTCATCCAAACCCGTTCGGCAGTTTTTGCGTGAAAGAGTAACAAACATCCATCCATCCTCACAAACTTTCACATTTATAATATTACTAGCTGACCCCGGCAAACGTTGTTTTGCCGATTATTTGTTTGGGGTGGACAACCCTTATCACTTAGGGGTATGAAAAATAGATAGTAGCCGATTCTCAGACCTACTGAATATGCATATAAAATTTGGTAAAAATCAATAAAGCGGTTTCGGAGGAGTAAGGTAACTAACATTGTGACACGAGAATTTTATATATAAGATGATCATTCTTTTGGACAGGTTTTTCAAGCGGCTTTACTTAAAAATAATAGAAATCGAAAAGTCAGCAAGTCATCTTTTTTTTCGCGCAAATCCTCTCTTAACTGGGTTACTGATTATTATTCAATTATCTTTATAATTAAATATCATTAAAAAATAAAATAAATTCTTTCCATTCTTTGATTTTCGTGGAGTGTCCCAAGCCCCGATCTGGTCACTTAGTACATTATATATTTTACATGCTCACAAAAAAAAACGTCCTAAGAAGTTAACAATGCTATAGTTCTAAAAGAACTACATTTAATTTTATTTTTGTATATGTAACTGTCCCGAGGTAATTGCTGGTTTGCATGGATTATTATAATTTCACTAGCATATCATCTCTAAATTCGAGCCCGATGATGCGTCATCCTAATTCAAGTTACAACTAGTCGCACTCCCACGCGCTCCGACGGCCGGGCAGAGTGCTTGTGCGTCGAGTTTAAAAAAATAGATGGAAAGAACTTCGTTGCGTGGGTTTGGGTTCTCAAAACTGATTTGCGTGGTGTACAATATCTCCGGTGTCTGTAAATTTATTTATTTAATAAAATATTGTTAGCGAACAAATATAAGGTAACGTAACTTATAATCAAAACACAGGTTATTTACTTAAAAGGTTTTTGTATATTTAAGCATAAAGGACTTATTTTGATTTCCGTGATCGTGATTTGCGTGGTTTACGTGGTAGTTTTGACCCTCGCAGATCAATTTTTGACCATGCAAATGAAATAACTTTGAGTTTTGTACTAGTTATGAATGAAAATATTTTTTATTACTTTAGTTAAATATAAATTCGTTTAAATCAAACTTAAAATGTCACATTCGATGGGTTTCTGACTTTATAAGTACCTAATAAAATGATGGACTGATTCTACTAAAAAACGTTTTCTGCCTTAGTAACCTACCTATTTTTTTTACCTTATAATAAAATAACTTCTTTTCAATATGAAGTAACAATAAGTAACTCATTTGAGAAAGTTAAATTAAAATTTTCGTTTTTGTGGGGTGTTTTGTGTTTAGCGTGGCCTCCATTTTTTTAACTTCGATTATCTCTGTAAGTATATCGCTCTCTGAGGTGCCTTTTTTATAAAAAATATTACTTTTAAGTATGTTTTAAGATTCTGATATCAATAAAAAAAAAAATGATATTGCAAATTGCCACGAAAATCAGCAAATAATGCCTTACCTACTCGAAGAATCACCCATGAGTAAGAAGTAGGATGTGTGGCGGTACAACTAACCGCAAGTTAAAGGTAAAATTCGCCCTTACTGTAACGGCATAAAAGCGCTGTCAATGTCAATTTCTATCCATTCCTTGCTCAGGTTGGCCTAAGCCTGGTAAACCGTCAGAAGAAGCTTCGTCCTATCGACCAATTAGCCTCCTGCCTTTTTGGTTGGCAAGATGTTTGAAAAAATTATCCTCAATAGGATGCGCCCTCATCTAAATACTATCCTTCCTGGGCATCAATTCGGATTCAGACAGCAGCATGGCACCATTGAGCAGGTACATAGGTTAACAAATACCATCAGCAACACACTGGAAAACAAAAAATATTGCTCGGCTCTCTTCTTGGATATCAATCAGCCAGGCCTTTGACAGGGTCTGGCATGCCGGACTCCTGCCTGTATAGTTAAAAAAATATCTACCTCACTCCTTCTTTTTCATACTGAAAAGTTACCCGGACAAGCGTTGTTTCAAGGTAAAACTTAACGACATCACATCAGATTTGTATGAAATCAAGTCTGGTGTTCCACAGGGGAGTATCTTGGGGCCGTACTTTATCTCATATTTACAGCCGACATACCAACAGATGACAACACCTTCATCGCCACATATGCTGACGACACTGCTATACTGTCAGTACATACCAACCCAGATGTTGCCTCAGCGAACCTTCAGAAACACAAGTGAAATTGAGAAATGGCTAAAGATATGGCGTGTAAAGGCGAATGAAAATAAATCTGTTCAAGTCAGTTTTACTCTAAGGAAAGGAAACTGTCCCTCAATTACAATAAACGGTGAAAAAATCCCACACGAAGATAGTGCAAACTCCCTTGGCATGCACCTGGACAGAAGGTTGACTTGGCAGAAACATATCTGGAGTAGAAGGAAACCCTAGACACAATGCTGAGAAGCATGTACTGGCTGATTGGTAGAAAGTCTCAGTTAACCAATGGAAGCAAAATGCTGAGATACAAAACTATATTGAAGCTGGTTTGGACATATGGAGTGAAGCTCTGGGGAACAAAAATATGTTCCCAATCTTTTGGCGGAATTAAATATAGCTGTACCTCGACAGAAAACTATTCGATCTGGTCGCGAGACCATTACCTTTGCCACAACTGCAAGTCGTACTAACCTTGGTAGCACCGCACCCATGAATCGTCTAATGAGAAATTATAATAAAATCGCTACACGAACCAATAGCATCGACATCTTTTCTAACCCTTTTCGTCAATTCCGTACGAGACTTTTAACCAGCTCGGAGTCTCAAAACCTCTGTACGACACAAGCCGCCTATTAATAAAATTGTATCCACTTCCATTTCCTTCTTCATGGGTCTTTTTTTTTGTTATTTAGTTAAATATTTCATCGTAGTTGTGAACATAATTCATAATTAATATCCATAATTAATATCTATTTTCATTTTATTTATATTGTCCTTTATTTCATTAAAATACTTATAAATTACATTTTTAAATATTAGAATATAAAAAATATAGAAACATTTAAAAATATAAGAAATAGTAGCCCACCGGTATCGGGAACAGGGTCCAAGCTACCGGCGGTCAGGGCTCCAGAGAGAGGAACCTCCTGACAATGCGAGCCGTGTCCAGGAGTACCGCTTTCTGAATCAAGCCCTTGATCCAGCTGCCCAACGAGAGCCTCCTTAGGTGTTGGTCGAGGCTCTTGGCAATTAAGCCATTGGCTGATACGACTATCGGCACAATGATCGCTGAGTCCACATCCCACATGTCGACAATCTCGTGAGCCAAGTCAAGATACTTGATTTGTTTGTCTTTCTCGGCTTTCACGAGGTTCCCGTCATGCGGGACTGTTATGTCAATAATCATTGTGCGCCGCTCTACTCGATCCACCACCACTATATCAGGTTTATTGGCAACAATAGTCCTGTCAGTGATGATGGATCGATCCCAGTACAATGAGATATTTCCATTTTCGAGAACTGGGTCGGGCACATACCTGTAGTATGGCACTTCCGATTCCACAAGGCCGTATTTCAGAGCAAGTTGCTGATGGATAATCCTGGCTACAAGGTTGTGTCTATGCAAGTACTCTTCGTTAGCTAGACGAGAACACCCGGAGATAATGTGTCGGATTGATTCTCCCGGACGGTGGCATGCCCGACAGATGTCAACCGTGCCATCCTTCACAATAAATCTCCGGTAATTGTTCGTCATGATAACTTCATCCATAATTGCACAGATAAAACCTTCGGTCTCCCCGAAGAGGTCACCAAAACGTAGCCAGGTCACAGACGCCAGTAAATCTACATCGGGTCCATGTAGGGCCCGGAAAAAGCGTCCGTGAAGCTCCTTACTCTGCCATACCTCCCTGCGATCGTTAGTGTCAAGCACTACAGGCTTGCGCCAGTTCTCTTTAGCCAAGGAGAGCGGGGTAAGACCCTTGTCCACCGCGACCACATCTCGATGCATCCTCACGTCGGCTTCTAAGAAATATTCCCTAAGACTGCATATCTCGCGATTGTGGAGGGTCTTAGCGTTTAAAAAGCCTCGACCTCCACACTTTCGCGGGATATACAGTCTCATTACCGAAGACCGTGGGTGATGCATTCGATATGCAGTCAGCAGCGTACGGACCTTCCTATCCAGGGCGTCTAGTTCGGTCTGAGTCCATTTGAGTATGCCGAAAGAGTACATCAAAACCGGCATGACCCAACCGTTGAAGGCGCGCACCTTGTTTCCGCCTGATAGAAGACTATTAAATACTTTCTTCAGGCGGCCAAAGAAGCGCTCCTTCAACGATTGCTTCATGTCGGTAACATTGATGCCCAACGCTTCCGACATACCCAAATACTTATAGGTTTCGGATGCGGAGAGGGCTCTAAGGTTTATGGAATCCGAGAGTTGGGTTCCCACGGATTCCACAATCTTCCCTCGCTTTACATGCATGACCGCACATTTGTCCACACCAAATTCCATCCTGATGGCGCTACTGAAAGTTTCAGTTACTTTCAGTAGCTTCATCAGTTGCAAGTTGTTGGGGGCAAAAAGTTTTAGGTCATCCATGTAGAGGAGGTGAGATATAACCTGACCACCTCTCCTCAACCGATAGCCAAGACCTGAATCCTCCAGCAGTGTGCTTAGAGGATTCAGGGCTAAGCAGAACCAGAGCGGACTCAAACTGTCTCCCTGGAATATACCTCGCTCAATCCTTATCGGCTCACTATTCCTCTGGATATTTTATTTTATTTTTATTTTGTCAATAATTCAACTAACGTTAAATAAAACTTCCTGCATTGATTAAATTCTCTGCTAGTGCTGTGCACTTCCGTAAGTGACGAGTTCACAATACTTATATAACTGTATGTGAATTTTGTATGTGTATGTTTAAGTGAGCAAGTCGTTGAGGTGCCAAATAAATAAATAAAATAAAACAGCAAGCAACAGCAATATCGACATCCTGGAAAGGTTTCAGACTAAAGCTTTGAGATTCATGTTCAACATTCCTAAATGCATACACAATAAATACATCCTGCAAGATCTGAAGCTCAAAACTACCTGTAAAAGCTCACCAAACATGTCAACTCACTGGCTGCTAATTTATCGGGGTCTGGAAGTATTGACTTAAGAGGAACAATGTTCCAAGTTTAATAAAAAGATTCTCAGCGGAATGAGTGAGAATGGTCAATGGACAATTCCTCACTGCTACAAAGACCAAATGCAGAAGAAATTCAAACAAAGGAGCAACTGAATGTCTATGACAGATTGCTGTGATGAGCAGGATACATAATAGAAAAAAAAAATGTCAATTTGGACGCGCATGGACGTGCGGTTTATTGTACTGCCGCTAGTTCACTTAATAAATGGAAAACATTACCTATCGTAAAAAGTTACCATTTTGTTTACCGAAATGTACACTAACAATTAATACATATATTTATTTATTTATGGAAAATCGTATGTTTACAAAAATTTATTGTATATTTTTTCCAGACAAAGAACTTTACTATTACTAAAACATGTGTCGACCCACTTACATGAGGTCGATGCAGGCCCAGGGTCAGTTCCCTTTGACCCAGGCTGGGCCACGGTAGGCCACTGTTAGTTAATAAGTGCGGTATACGTACGCTGATGGGCGTGTTAATGTTCATTTTGTAGGCGTCCTGTAGCAACGTGACTATGTACACGAGGTCGATGCAGGCCCAGGGCTGGTCCACGTTGCCCGAGTCGCACGCCAGCATAGCTGCCGAGTAGTATTCTTCGAGTAATACTGTTTCGCCTACCATTACATCTGTAACATAATGTTTAATAATTAATAAAGTTTAAAAAAAATTAAATAAGTTTTTTGCTAAGTATACTAAATTATATTCACATCTTATGATCAGGTTCACTGTTAGAGTTGACGTATTTTTTAGGAGAGCTATACAATTAAAAATTTATTTAGAACACAAAAAGGTACATACAGGGTGGCAGGGACATCGACGCGAAAACTGTAACCATGGATTCAATACATGTTTCTGAACATGTTTCACCTGCGTAAAAATTTTTCGTCAGTAAAAAAAAAAGTCTGCTGTTTCTTAGAAAAGTGCAATTCTTACGCGGTTAAAATGTCCGGAACAGCAGATTTTTTTTAAATAATCAACGAAAAATTTTAAACGTACTGAATCCATGGTAACAGTTTTTGCGTCGATGTCTGCCACCCTGTATTTTAGTAAAAGCATGTAGGCATACTGGATACGTGTCGCAATGTGCCTCGGCACCTCTTCACGCAACGCGGCGGCGTAGCGCACTTCTTCAAGCTTCTACGTATAGTATCGCGTCACGTCTCGGAGTGAACCGATTCTCTTGGTACCAGTTTCTCGTCCAGTCCGTTCGCCAGTGTATATAACAGTCGGCACTCACCGATGATGCCGGCGTCGGCGGCGACGTCGTAGAAGTAGCCTATGGCGGTCACGCTGGCATGCGGCGGATCCAGGGGCTCCCAGTCTAGCATGGCCAGCACGTAGCGCCGCACGGCCGCGTGGCACGTTGCATACACCGTCTCCGAATTGAAGCCGCGCGCGCGGGCCGTGCCGCTGACGGACACGGGAATACATACCGTTAAAAATATATAAAGGAGGTGGATAATGGTCCCATACAAGCTTGGTCCAGAAATTAACACAAATGATTTAAATGTATTATGAAGCTTTAATAGTGTTTCATAGCCCTGTATGTTCGCCGTAAAATTTGGTGAAGGGACATAAGACCCTTCTCAAATCTCATAGAAATATAAATGTCAAATCTGATGACTTCAAAAATTCTGTGCAAACCTGTCGATCGCAGAGCAATCCACTGTCTTCCAGCAGATTAAATTTTACTCAAATCTAACGACTATCCCAAATGATTCATTTGCTTTGTACCAGTTTATAGAACGTTGGATATCCAAGCAAAATCAGAGTGGTCCGAGATGTGAGTTATTGTTATTGAAGCCCAGGTAAACTGTAATGCACAACCATAATCCAAGAAAGGCGACGTCACTCAGAAATGCAAAAAAGATAGCCAGAAACACAGCCAATGATATTTTTGAACAAATCACAACAAAAAATTCAAGATGCTGTCACACGCAGTACCTAGAGTTAGAAATGAAATAGAAATCGTCAAAAGCAGACCCCACTAACAAGACGGTTTATGTATTTGTATGGTACATACATAAATACATTGGATAGAAAGACCGGTCTATGCTCGTTTCTTAAACCTGGGCAGGGCTTTTGACATGGTTTGTTATGATGTCCTGTGGTAGAAGTTAGGCGATGCCAATGTGCGTTGGGAGCTATGTTCTGTTCTTGGGTATTACTTCAAAAGGCAGATTAATTACGTAAAATGAGATGGGCCTTTCTTGGACTGTAATTTATGATGCGGGGTGAGGCAGGGGGGTATATTTTCTCCACTTTTTATCAACCCGTACTTGAATAATCTGATGGTGGACTCAGCAGGAGGCCTGTCGGATGCCATTTTGATGGAGTTTGTATAAATAACCACAGCTATGCGGATCAGCACCAGCTGATGGCTCCATCTATCAGTGCTCTCAGAGAACTATTGCAAATGTGTGAGACGCATGGCTTGCAGAATAACGTGGAACAGAGCAAGTTCTTGGTATTTGCTCCTGAGATTGGTAGGCTCCACCTGTTATGCTGTGTAAGACTGAACTTCGAAGAGTCTGTGAATTCTTATATCTTGGCATATAGTCACGAACTCTTTTAACGACGAATGTGATATGGAAAGAGAACGCAGAGCGTCGACGGCCAGAGATAATATGCTGGCCCGCAAGTTTACCCGCTGCACAAGAGAGGTAAAGATTTTGTTTTTTGTGTTTTTTTTTTTGCGGCAGATTGTTTATTGACAGATTATCAGATATTCACTTTGTGAGGAAAGATGCTTTTCAATGTTAAGTTTTGAAATTATGAAACACATCATTAAGTTAGGCCGTGCTCGTCCAGATATGACTGTATTTACATACGATGTGATGGTTTTTTCAAACATTTTAATGTTTCCCTTCACGATAAATATCAATAACTGACTGGCAGTCGTAAATAAAATAAAATGTATTGTTCCCGTGTTTACTTTTCTCAGTAGTTAGTAGTTTATGGAATAAAGGGTTTTTTGGAACGAAGTTCTTTGTACGCGGCTTGTAAACTTTCAGAAATCGTCACGCTAAAAAGTGTTAATACTTGCGACTGTCTTCTTCTACTTAAAGAGAAAGAAAAAGAGAGAGAACGCCGGCAGAAAAAACGAAAGATAAGAGTAAAGTGATTACAGTGTCATGGGATAAAATTGTACACATCGGCCCGAGTACACTGCCGGAGAGAGAGAGAAAATGTGAATTTGTTCAAAATGAAAATCCAAGATAGCGGCCGCTAAAATGTTGTTTTTGTTTTAAATCATACGTGAGGCCTAGGGTGACCCCCAAGGAACCCACACGCTCCATCCACCAAATGCCTTCTCTCCTATCACTTTATCTCGTCGGTCCTAGAGGAAGGGTAAACTCGATTCCAAAAACGCCCACCCCCAAAACCATGAACATGCAGACTTGTGAAGAATCTACCCAGGTGGGTCCCGGCCAAGCCGGGGAATCCCACACCGCTCCGGTTAGCCCCCATCGTATTATGGGGGGGGGGCTCAAACTGCTCTATGGACACTTTGATACCGCGCTTTCTAGCGCGGCCGGCTGCTGACTTAACGCCCACAATACAGGCTGCGACTAACACGCCTATATACCCAACCTCGGCTGCGACCAACGCGCCTCTAAATACCACTCCGGCTGCGACCAACGCGCTGATACCCACTACACGGGCTATGCCTCCTACGAGCCTCTGGCAACAGAGCATCGTGCGGAACAGCATAACGAACCCGGACAAAGACAAAGACTAACACAGACTTACAGAGACGGGGAAATATGACGAACCTGGCAACTCTCATACTCTACCGGTTGCCAGTGATGAAATACGCCCACTGACAAAGCGCGAAAAAATCCTGGCCCGGAAGAAAAGAATTGGCGACCGTAAGCGCAATATCCGCGAAGGTACTAGCCAGCGCGAAGTGCGATCGGACGCTGAAGGGGAGGTGCGCGACCGGCTACAAGTCCGCGAAGGGAAAACCCAGCGCGAAAAGGGGCCGGACGCACGCGACCGGCCGCGAGAGCGCGAAGGAAACTCAGCAGGCAAACCGGCCGGACGCGGAACCGCGCGTGCTGGGGCATGTTAGCGAAGGGGCAACCCAGCACGAACAGCCTCCGCACGTGACAGAGTCTGCCGGGACCGACAGCCGACCCAAAGACACTAACGGATCCCACGACCGACCTCGTTCTAGGCACAGCAGGGGCAAGCGAGGTGGTACCAACCGGGCGGTGACGATGGTGGAGAGGAGTCCCTCAACATCATCCAGACCAACGTCTAGCACAGCCAGACTGCCATGGCTAGCTTACGCAGGGTACTGGAGGTAAAGCTACGAACCATCGCACTGATCCAAAAGCCGTGGATCAGAAACAATAGAGTATGCGGCCTCGGTAACATCGGGTTAGCTAATTCTCAACTGTTAGCTGTTTCAAAGAGTTCAAAGCAAAAGTAGAAAATCAAACCAATAAGAGGATTAAAACTTTAAGAAGTGAATAAATTATAAATGTCAACAGTAAATAAAAATAAAATAAAATAAAAATCTATGTCAAAATAAATGGTTCTGTCAGAAATTCCATCTTTATATATATAATTCTTCTGTGAGTGTGTATGTCACTGAACTCCTCCTAAACGGCTGAACCGATTTTGATGAAATTTTTGGTGTGTGTTTGAATGAGTCCCTGGGTGGTTTAGATTCACAATTGGACCCGGTAGGTGGCGCTGCGATCGAGTTATAGGAAACAGGACAACGTCTGTTCGGTCAGCTAGTAGTATTATAATATGCTTTGGCGGTTAAAAATGACTTTAGTTGTTTCTTCAATTGTATATTATTAAGCTCCCTCTAACTTTTTGGTAACTTACTATAAATGATGGGGGCTATGCAAAAAACAATTTCGTTTTCAATTGCTCAAGGTAGACTGGAGGGCTACGTGAAAGACATGACATAGAGGAGTTGCCAAGACATCATGACACCCCTTAAAAATAAAGGCAGGAATGTTGTCAGGGCTAACCGAGCTACAGGCTTTGAGTTTAGCAATCCCCTTAACTACATCCAGTGGGGTTAAAACGGGAAGAGGAATGTTATCTGCCTCACTGGTCACACTTAAGTTTCTTACGTCCAATTGAGGTGTGTCGGGCAGAAACACGCAGCAAAATATTGAGCAAATGCCTCGGCCGCTTTGACACCCGAAAAAGTATCACCATTGAGTATGACGTTTGGCTCGAAACCGCCCTTTGATCGCAGGCTAGAAACATGCTGCCAGAACTGTCGCAGATTTTTGTTCAGATGTTTGCTCTATGGCCGGCTACACCAATATGTTCTGTCTCCATGTTCTGCACCAACTGGGGGTCGTCTTTGGGTACACTTGCATAGTAGGTACGGGATAATCATCGATTGGCCTTTAAATCGGTCTAAAGGGCCTCTGCGAGTTGGTTTCGACTCCTCGTACAGACGAAAGGACCAGGATTCATGGTCCCGGAAGTTTTAAAGTAAAATCGTAATAACAACCTACTCCATAAATCAGGTAGCACAGCGGTTTACCGACGGTCTATAAAGTTCTTACGTCCATTTTGAGAGCTGAAACTAACAAACATATAGACACCAACTCTATCATGTCTGCCTCTCAAAATGGATGTAGGAACAGATCCCGCGGTACTAAGGACCTGCTCCGCATTGATATGGCAATTAGCCAACAGGTACGTCGTTCCCGACAGGACGTGTCGACGTGTTGGATGGATTATAATTAGGCCTATGTATGACTCGGTGCAACACACATGGCTCATGAGGACTCACATCCCGCATGGAACTATAGATACGAAGTTCAGTATGAGTGAGCGAGACAATACTATTCAAATATCGTTGTCAACAAAAGACACAGGTGACCATCTTTTAACGCGGTTGGGTGAATCTAACGATTTAAGATCATTGCTCGGTACACTTACCTAACAAAGTATTTATTGTTAGCATAGGTCCAGGGCTCGCGCTGTATGATAGGGTGGACGCACACCGAGGTGAGTTCCTGCGAACTGTTGTTGCCGCTCTCTCTGCGGAACACGCCGTAACGCGTTGTGTACAAGCCTAGGTTCTGGTAACTGTAACAAATAACATATACCTTTAAACTTCAATTCAAAATATATACTATTATTACAAATACGAAAGTTACTTTGTCTGTCTGTCAGTAAACTTTTTGCGCCTTAATAACTGAACGAATTTCGATGATAATTGGAACACCTGTAGACTCATGACCTGCGTCATGGGATGAAAGTATCCCATGTCTTAACATGGAATACTTTCATTCCGGTAGTAGAAAGAAAGAAAGAAAAATAGGTTTATTTGTCACAGAAATACGTGCATACATAAAAGACAAGAGTAATCAGAGAACAACACAAAGTATATAACAAATCACGAGCATAGAACAGAAATTACTAAGGCGGCAGCTGCACGACATGACTGTGACAAGAAGGCTTCCACTCAGCATGATGCAGTGCTATGGGGGACCCACAGCACAGCGCTGATTTTCAGTGGTCACCCGAAAAAAGAAAAGATGTACGGAAATCAAGTCAGGTTCAGTGATTTTTCTATTAAACATGTAACAAAACAAAATAAATAGTGCTCAGAATATAAGATAACTATACAATAAATTATAAGAAACATAAAAATAAAAAAAACTATCCGCAGGCATCACCCTACGTGCACAAACAATACAGATACCTAACTAAAACATATCATTACTTATTATTATTACTTCACGAGGATATAGAAGTGTAGTAAGGTATCATGGGATGATTTCCGACAAACACGCGGACGAAATCGTGGGCAAAATCTAGTCTTAGATAATTGTAAAATTTTGGAACCACACACGGTATGACATTACTCACAAGAGCCAAATTTTGCACTATTTGATAGACTGATGAGAATACTATTTAAGATTCAAATAACACTGGTTATATTAAAATTAATGTTTTTTTTTCATAGTCTGACAAACGAAAGGTTAGTTACACCGTCACACATAAACAAGGTCAGTGAGTGCGTTAAAAACATCCAAAAAACCTATTAATTTTTCAAATCCACAAACCATTTGAAGTGTTTACTTCTTGTGCTGATGGTGTCATCTATGAAGCCAAAGTTCGACAAATAATCGTATTGACAGTTGGAGGGATACCAGTTTCTGACAAAAAAGGTAGTGAGGTGAAAAAAGAAAGAGATAAATTGAATGAACCCTACAATGTAATTGTCTTCTATTTTCTTAATGTCCCTCGGGAATCATCGCATTTCCGAATACAAAATGCTAATTTCCATGTCCATCAATATTTAGATTTATCGTGTATAATAATTTGAATTCAGAACTTAGTACTTTATTGTTGTTTTATTTTGATTTCCGTGTGAACTATATAGAGCTGTAAAACTATTTTCGTGCCTGCGACTTTAGCAGCTTTTTTCCCATTTTTTAAATAAATTACATTAAGTTAAAAGAATATTAATAACTCTATACACTTCCAAGTCGATTGAAAGCTTCCGGTCTGCACCAAGTGCCAAGGGGAACTGATAGAAATCCGACGACTGACAAAATACGAAGTTTGCCGAGGGACATTAAAAAAATAGTTATACTGTACTTTATTGTAACTTTCAAAACAAATATACTTATTCGTTTATAATATGAAGCAATAGGTAATGGCCGATTTCACGTTTATGCAGTCAATAAAAGAAAAATAATTTTATGCTTGGCCATTTTAAGCAAAAAATTAAAGCGTTTTTCTGTCATATTATAGAGTTAAAAAACTGACAAAATGGCAATTTGCAATATTCCAATAAATAAATAAATAAATTCATTTATTTCAGGTAAAAAATAACACCCATAGCCAAACACAAATTAATAAATTACATCAATAAATTAAAATACAATAAAATCCAAGATCAATTAAAATAAAATAAAATGAAAATAAATGATGTTGAATTGAAGTCAATTAAATAAATGAAAACAAAATAAATAGAACAACACATTACTTTGAGATTGATTAAATTTCAACTATTTTGACGATTCACTATTTTCACAAATTCGTTCACTACTAGAAAGAAAGAAGAAAAATTTCTTTATTTGTCACAGAAACACGCGCATACAAAGACAAGAGTAGTATTAGTGTTAGTATGGTAACATTATTTAGATTTGAACTGTCAAGTTACTGAATACGATTATTTATCGAGCTATAGTTTCACAATGGGCCTTTTTAGAAGGCCAAAAGTCACCCAAAGGGCAATGAAAAGGGCTATACTTGGAGGAGTTTCCCTACGTGATCGAATCAGAAATGAAGATATCCGCAGGAGAACCAAGGTAACCGACATAGCCCGAATAATAGGAATGATGACTAAAAATATTTTTTTAGTCCGTCTTTTAGATTATTAAAAAATATTGGACACGTATTTTTTTCTTTTTATACGTTATCAAAAGATACGGCGATACATTGAGATAAAATGTGCCATGACGTCACGAGTATGTAGATTTTATACTTACTTGTGACGTAGCGACCCCCACTCCCCGACTTTAATGCGTTTTTATTATAATTTTTATTAATAATGATGAAGCAAAAAATACGTCTCTAATATATTTTTATTATCTGACGACGGACTAAATAAAATTTCTTGTTTTTGACCCAGGCATCATCCCTATTGCCAAACTTAAGTGACAATGGGCCAAAAGGTTCTAGAGTGGCGACCGCGTACCGGGACATGTAGCGTTGGAAGGCCCCCTACAAGGTTGACCGATGACCTTGTGAAGGCCACAGGAATCCGCTGCATGCGGGAAGTACAGAACCGGTCCAAAGTGGCGGTGCTTGGGACCCAGTCATCCGCTGCCCCCATCACACAGGACCCGCGATGGCGGCGCGTAG
Organism: Agrochola lychnidis; assembly: GCA_963680765.1. NCBI lineage: Eukaryota > Metazoa > Arthropoda > Insecta > Lepidoptera > Noctuidae > Agrochola > Agrochola lychnidis. The sequence continues at coordinate 3,974,329 of OY796868.1, read as the reverse complement.
TGTTACACGCATGCCTCTCTAAGACGTCACGGGCGGAGTTTCAACACCTCATTACCCCTACGGGTCGGGGCCCGCAGAGCGCGGGCCATCACCAATCCGGGGCAGCGGAAGTCGTATTTGCACTCGCAGCCCCCGACGCAAGTGTGAGAGGGAACACCGGGGTGGCTTTAGTCAGTAAGTCTGACAGACCCTTCTGCCCATCACAGGGAGGAGAACATCCAACGGGATTTCCACCACGACAAAAAAAGGCCTATGTCCAGTAGTGGACGTCTTTCGGCTGAAATGATGAGTTTCGCATCCACACACTTCTGGATAACATAATATTTGGCAGATAATTTCATACAATACCTGTGTGTATAGAGGGTGATGTTGTACCTATCCGGCACGACGTACTGGTCGCCGGCGGGGTAGGCGCTCGTTTCGCCGCCCCTCAGTTCGTGTGTAATCTGCGTGGAGTTGTCGCCCAGGTCTAATGCTGCCATCGTGAAGCCCTCTATTAGATTTGAAATAGGAAACAGATCTGTGAGCATTCTTTTAAGAGGTAATTTGAGGATTTATGACAAGTTATCATAATAGATAGAAAATGCCTTTTGCTTTTTTTTTGTTTGCATAATGTATTAAAATTTGCATATACATGTAGTATTTTTAGAGGAAACTCCAGGGAAACCTGATAATATGAGAAATGAGGAAAAGTGAGTCACGTGTTATAATTTAATAGAACTTGCTGTTTTTTTGAGATTTCGTAACTATCCTCAGGTAGTTTGACTTTTTTTTTTTGGAGTAAAAATTATCATTTCCCTTTTTTTCCTGGACTTTCAGCCCTTATCAAATAATTATTTTCACATTATAGTTTTTCGTTACAAAGCTACAGATGGTGATGTGCGTGAACTTGGCAGATCGTTTCCCAGCAGAGCATGAAAAATGTGAGTTCTATTGGCATGCGAGTGAGTTCTAGAGTTCCTTATACTTAAAAAAAATAGTTCTGGCTTTTTTGCCTGAAAAAAGTTGAATGAAAATATGCTCTGCTAACTTCCGTTTGCAGAACATTATTTCCATTTTTTTTTTAACTGATTTAGGTGCACAGCGATGAGCTCTATAGTTCCTAATACTTTTTCGAAGGAGTTCTGCTGACCTAAATTAAACAAAATAATTAATAATAATTGGCCTTTTACTGGAAAAAGACAATCATTTTGATAAAACAGCCGTGAATGACGAGATTTGTGGATTTACATAGATGTTTCGGGCTATTATTAGTAACTAAGATTCCAGTAACAGGAAAAATGATGTCGTTGTTGCCTTGGGAGGTGGGTAGGCCTCTCGTGTGGGACGCAACCTGTGTCGACACCCTTGCGCCATCTCATGTTCCTAGCACGGCGGGCTGTGCTGGTGCCGCTGCTGCGGCTGCTGAGACCCTCAAGCGGCGCAAATACTGTAACCTTATAGGTAACTACAGTTTTGAACCGTTTGGGGTCGAAACGCTCGGATCATGGGGCCCGAGTGCGCGTCTCCTTTTTAAAGAAATTTCTCGTCGACTGGTCGACACTTCACGTGACCAGAGGGCTGACTCGTTTTCTGGCCAAAGAATTAGCATTGCCATTCAACGTGACAATGCTGCCAGTCTTCTATGCACGTTTCCGGATGACAGCGATGCGGACGAATAAGGAAGAAATATACGACGCCTAAGTGTCGTTTTGTTTTTATTTTTATTTATACAGATAGTCTTTTAATTTAGTACCTAGTGTAAATTAGCTGTGTTAAAATCTGTAAAGTTATTTTGAATTCATATGGTTAACATAATAAACCCTAATATTTAGTGTTATAATACGTAAAATCATAGAAAAAATAAGTTGAAATTGATATTAATTCAGTGTGTCAGTAAAAATATAATAAAAAAATTGAGTAGCACCGAGAAGCGCGAACTCCTCGTTTCCTGATGCATGTAAAACAGAACTATCCGACAATATGCAATAATAACCCAGAACTCTGACTCATGTATCAACAGAGCATGGGTAAAGGTTTCACTAATTTGAAATCAATATTTAATTCAGTATTTCGGTAAAAAGGATCAAAAAATATTTGAGAACGACTGAAGAGCTTGAACTACCCGTTTCCAGGTGCATCTATAAAATAACTATCAAAATTGCAAATATCAATTTCAACTTATTTAAATTTTTACCTATGCTCTGCTGATACTTGAGTGAGAGTTTTGGGTTTCTGTTTAATATTTTCAAATACCTCTTATATTAATGCAACAAGAATCTAGGAGTTTGCGCTCCTCGGTGCTACTCAATTTTTTTATTATATTTTTTGGTGATACATTGAATTATCAATTTCAACTTATTGAAATCTTTTCCCATACTCTGCTGATACTTGGGTGAGAGTTCTGGATTAATAAATCATGTTTTCTCATTTTCCTATTATAGTTGCATCAAAAAACGAGGACTTCCCGGTCCTGAGTGCTACTCAATTTTTTTTATCCTTCTGTAACACTAAATTAAATCTTTATTTCTTCTAATCTAACTTTCAACCATGCTCTGCTGATACCTGACTCAGAGCTCTGGGTTCTTCTTTCATGTTTTCCGATAGCTCTTCTATAAATGCATCAGGAAATGAGGAGTTCCGGCTCCTCAGTACTACTCAAATATGTTATTGTATTTTTTACTGATACACTGAATTAAATCTCGATTCCTACTAATCTTACTTTTCAACCATGCTCTGTTGACACCTGAGTCAGAGTTCTGGGTTATAATTGCATATTGTCGGATAGTCCTGTTATAGATGCATCAGAAAACGAGGAGCTCCGGCTTCTCAATACTATTCAAATTTTATTTTGATCCTTCTTATAGTGAATTAAATCTCGATTTCAACTTACTTAAAATTTTATCCATGCTCTGCTGATACTTGAATGAGAGTTCTGGGTTATTATTGCATGTTATCGGACAGGTCTGTTATAGATGCATCAAGAAATGAGGAGTTCTTGCTCCTCGGTGCTACTCAATTATTATTTTTATTCTTCTTACTGAAACATTGAATTCAATCTTGATTACAACCTATTGAAACCTTGACCCGTGCTCTGCTGACACCTGAGTCAGAGTTCTAGGTTATTGTTGCATGTTGTCGGATAGTTCTATCATAGATGCATCAGGAAACGAGGAGTTCCTGCTCTTTAGTCCTATTCAAATTCTTTTTTGATCCTACTAACTTAAACACTGAATGAAATCTGGATTTCTGCCAACCTATCTTTTTCACAAGGCTCTGCTGATACGTAACTGAAATCTTATTTACTAATCATAGCCCGAAACATCTATGAAAATCCCCAAATTACGTAATTCACGGTTGTATTATCAAAATGATTGTCTTATCAGTAAAAGGCCAATATATATATATTTTTTAATTTAGGTCAGCAGAACTCTTTTGGAAAAGTATTAGGAACTATAGAGCTCACCACTGCGCACCTAAATCAGTTCTAAAATTTTAATTTTGAAAAAAATTATCTATTAACGGAAGTTAGCAGAGCATATTTTCATTCGACTTTTTTCAGGTAAAAAAGCCAGAACAATTTTTTTAAGTATAACTATAAGGAACTCTAGGACTCACCAGCATGCCAATAGAACTCACATTTTTCATGCTCTGCTGGGAAATTATCCGCCAAGTTCACGCACATCAGATAGTGCCATCCACGAACACGCGCCCCACTCTTCTTCCTCAACGCTTACACTACAAGAGTGCAACATTCCGCGAGTGTTTTAGTATTGTCAGTACACACTAATTCCTTAGTCAGTAGACCTACAAGAGTAAAATTAATAAACACGATAAAACTAAAACACTAGCGGCATGTTGCACTCTTGTACTGTAAGCGTCTTCGTGAATTGCACTATCTGTACTAGTTTTATCATCATAATAATAATGTCTTATTTTGCATAAGAAAAGCTAATTAACAAATCATACAAGACAGACTTTATTAAATTAGCACCATTGCTAAGTTATCAATATAACTATTGTATTAAGAGCGTTTATTCTGAAAGTGGGCAACGTCGCAAATAGATGTCAAATATTTCGCTGTTTTGATTAATTTGACAATATTACTGTATTGAAATAAGAAATGCTATCTAGCGAACTAGAATATAAACAATTAATTGCAATTATAACACTGAATTTAATGTTGTAATCGTTTTAGATGTAAAAAACTGGCCAAGTGCGTGTCGGACCACGCACAATGAAGGGTTCCGTAGTTGGGATGAATTAATCCCAAAAACAAACTTAACTTTGTTGTTGAAAAATATGTTCTCCCATACGGAATGTATGGGAAAACATGTTTTTGCAACTGCAAAGTTAAGTTGGTCGATTATTACTCGTTAACTTGTAAAGCCTACTTAGTTGTGATAGTTTTCCTTTAAATTTCGTTATATAAACTACTGTTGTGATTTTTTTCATACACCCAAAACCAACCATTTACCCGGCAAGGGGGGGGACACTTGACTCTAACAAAAATTAGCACTTTAAAGCTTAATATTTCGCAAACGGATCCCTGAATCCAAAAAGTTTTCACAAACTCACAATGTTTTTAAAGGACCTTTCCAATGATACCCCTCACTATGGGTTAAAAAAAGACAAAAAATAACATCACCACTTTACGTGTATGAGAGGTACCCTAAAAAAAAATGTTTTTCATAATTTTATTTTACCACTTTGTCGGCGTAATTAAAATATATACCTATGCCAAACTACAGTTTTCTAGTACTAAGGGTCTCGGAGCTAGACCGCGGACAGACAGACAGACAGACGGACATGACGAAACTATAAGGGTTCCTTGTTTACTACGGAACCCTAAAAAGGCATTAGGAAAATTTCCAAATACTTTTTTACATCTAAAACGGAACATTCTGTATTACGATATTAATTATTGCATTCCATAATCAATGTTTTAGTTCCCTAGTTGGCCACATTTCTTAATTCCATACAGTAATATTGCCAAATAAAAGCAAAACAGGTAAATATTTGACAGCTATTTACGACGTTGCCAACTTTCAAGACAAACTCTCATAAGGACACTAGACCCAACCCTTGTCACACTTAATATATGGCATATTGGCATATTGTGACAACTTACTGTGCAGAAGATTGAGAGTGTACCAGAGGAAGACGCCCTCATCAGAACTCTTCATGATCTGCACTCCGTCGGGCGCCACGTAATAGCCCAGTCTGGAAATAAACATTACCCTATGTAATTAAACTAGTCCAGTCTTTGGTTAGCATAATCAGCCTATAATGTTCCCACTGCTGGGACACAGGCCTCCACCCTGTGAGAGGGAGTGGGCCGTAATCCACCACGCGGGCCCAGTGCGGGTTGGTAGATGTCACTTCGAATTTTTGGTTCTAGGACATGGCGGTTTCCTCACGATGTTTTCCTTAAGCGTTTTGAAAACAGTGGTGATTAAATTATTTACACAGAGTAAAGCGCCTGTCTGTGTTAGAACCCTCGACGTACAACTCGTAAGTCGGGGCCGTTACCACTGAGCCATCACTTCTGTCCGTCAGTTTCAATCTTTGGTTACAAACCATAGATTTTGTCATGAGAATCTGGATTCTGAGATCTGGAAAACAATAACACGTAATATCCAAGGATGACTGGTCATCCTTGGATATTACGTGTTATTGTTTTTTTATGTATGTGGCAATGCACAGGAAACAGTGAAAAGCTAAGGCGGAGACCTAAGCCCAGAAGTGGGAAAATAGAGGAAAAAAATTTGAATGATTGAAGAAAAAAATATAAGGAATCCTGTCGACGGCTGCAGTTGCCCCTGCTGTTGACGCGTGCCGCTCGTCTGTATGAGCACTTATGTTACACAGCTAACAAAATATGATAGCGCCCTCTTAGTTAAAGCAATAGCACGTAAAATTTTATCGGAGAGGCAGCCAGATGACGAGAGGTACCTAATCTGGGTCTTGCAGTGATACCGAACCCCCTCGTACCGTCCGAATGGACCCCGAATGGACGGGGGCGGAGATATGCCTTCATATCTCCGCCACCGTAATATATTTTTTTTGACGAGGCAACCGGATGGAAATGCGGTTGCTTTTAAGTTTATACCCTATTTATATATTTTTTTTAAATTGCCACCCCTCAACATCATTTTAATTGAAATAATGTTTTAATAATTCTTGAAACTCCTTACCGATAATTTATCACCGAAAATGAGAGTAAATTTGATCAAAACTGGATGGCATTGATACACACAAATTCCTTGCACTTATTAGAGCTTTCATTTCAAAAGCAATGTCAAAAAAAAAAAACCTGCATATCTCCGCCGAACGGGAGGGTTCGATATCACTTCAAAACCCAGATTACCACTCGCCATCCGGTTGCCTCTCCGATTAAATTTTACGTGCCATTGCTTTGAATATCTAGCAACAAGCAACAGAAAGGGTTTTTAGTCGACGACTAATAACAAACCTACATAACAAGCCTTCTTTCATTCTTTCTTTGATCAACTTTTTTTGCTGTTTGTATCCACTTACTTGTTAATAGCACGGGAAACGTGGTCTATGAGTTGTTGCCCTTTGTCTGCGGGCAGTAGCCGAAGGTCGGCTGTGGCGCGAACGATCAGAGGCGTTGAGTTTCGTTTGTTCGGCGGCGTTAAGTACTCGGCGTTCTTTATCAGCTGCACTATTGTGTCCGCGCCCTGAAAGTGTAAGAGATTCTTGTTAACATCATCTTGGTAGCAAGATTGTTAAGATCATGGTCTTTTAGATGTCTAGTTGAAGATCTTTCGGTTCTCTTCGTTTATCAGTATCTACTGTTTAGTTTACATCAATCAATCTGCCTAGCCTTCTTCCAGCTATGCTGAGGTCTACTTCTTGTCATACCGGATGCAGCTGAATTCCAGTATTTTAAAAGGAGCGACTGCCTATCTGACCTCCACAACCCAGTTACTATGTAACACGATACCCCTAAATAAGACTGGTTGTCAGACTTTTTAGGCTTCTGACTACCCGTAACGACTGTCAAAGATCTACGAATGACAGCCGAGACCGACGGCTTAACGTGCTTTCCGAGGCACGGAGGCACTGTTTAGTTTACATCATCAACACAAAAGGTAACAACCAAAACTAGTCAGAGGGGCATACCACTACATACCTGTTTAGTTTCATCAGTTATGTTTAACCCTTCGAACGTGGATCCACGCGAGACAAAGGTTTTTTCATTGATTCTCTAATTACCAGCGGCATACGAAAGGTTAAGCATATTGACAGTAACCGGGCTTAGATCTAGACTGTGGTGCTGTACAACGTTTACCCAACCTAGGGACTGAACCCCATGTTTAGACGCACAGCAGTCGCGCTGGCGACGACTAGACTAACGAGGCAAAGCTGCCAGGTCAATGGCTAATAATATAAAATGTGATTGGCTTACCTTTTCAGGATCATCGGCGTAAGACGACAAGCCCGGCTTGGATTGTTCAAAATATTCATCTACTAAGTCCAAGTTCACCGGGCCGTACACTGAAACAAGGTTATGTCACATTTATGTGTACTTACGCATACACGCCTTTTTCCCATGGGGATAGGCAGAATTTATATTAAGGCGACGATAACCGACTTTGAATGATTTTATACTGAAGATCACGTCGATATTTAACTTGTGTGTGACTTTCTGTGCTCAGATTGGCTATCGCTCTTATTTGCGATTCCTTGTCGCTCTTGAGGTGCTGTTACGTGCGGTCTACGCCCAGTGGGCGGAGCTGAAGTGAGATAGAAGATTTTGGTGAGCTCACACTTTCAGTGACAAGATTAAAATCTTCATTGGAAAACTTACAATAACTTTTGCGTTCGCCTGGGCGCGAACCCGCACCTTTTCGACGCACGGTGTTTGAGTCAACGCTTGTGCACTCCGAGCCAACTCGACATATAGATGTTTGTGCAAATTAACTGACTCCTAATATCAACTGCCTTGCCGTCTGACTTTTACGGGTACTTTTTACGTTTCTACGGATTTTGAACCGGTTGGCCAACCATGCCTCGCATGATTCGCTCACCCCCACAGAGCTACCCAAATGCCCGTGTTCTATCGGAGACGCAATCGGAACCCGACCTTTCTCCTGCCATGTTGGCCCCGGAAAGTAGCACCTATGGTTCGGTAAAGGCAACTACAAAGCCGAGCAATAAGCGTTTTCGAGGCGACGATGGCTGTGTGGAGATGGAGCCGGATGGTATCGAAGAATTAAAGAAACAGTTCAACAACATTTATTGCGTCATTTAGGTCGTCGAGCAGATTTTTTTTCCAACTTATGAAGTAATGGATTCGCAATCTGTTTCAAATCGAAACAAATTGTGGTTGTGTTGTATTACGCAGTTAGGGTACATTAGGGTAGAGTTCATTAAAAGCGTGTGCAGCTTTGATTTGGTAGTACCAGCATAAGTAGACGAACAGCTGGGTGACGACCATCAAGAACAATCGGAGAAGTGGTGTTGTAGTCCATATTCTTCATGTGTGTGTGTGTGTGTGTATTACACGGCTGTCCAGCTTAAATAGCCTATATTATGTACGTTTACGTCAACAGTCGTCAGAAATCAAAGTTTCTAAACAAAGACGTTATTTTCCTCGTATTCTTTTACACTTAAGTTACCTACTTGAACCAACGAAATTTCTTTAAGTAATACTAATTATGGTACTTCTGTAAAAACCTACATGATCGATTTCTCGCCAGCATTGATTGAACGGTGATCTTTCTAAGAGAACTTTGGTTGCAAGAGCGAGCGGAGCGAGCTCGATAATTTAAGCACCTCGGATAGGTTAGATTTCTTTAAACTATTAATCGAGGACTTATACCAGAAATCTTAAGAATTAAAAGTAACTAAGATGCAATAGCGAGCGACGCGAGCTCGAAAATTTTTGACTTTCAGCCTCGAAAAGGTTTAGATTTCTTTTCGGATACGGAACACGATACTGCGCTCTAAGACACAAATCGCTGACGTCACCCAAAAAGCAGCCAAGCTCAAGCGGGACTGGGCCGGACACGTTCGCATGTCGGATGCATTGTGGGCTAAGACCACTACAACATGAGTGCCTGAAAACGTCCAGCGGCATCGTAGAAGACCCAGGCGTAGATGGCGGGACGAACTTGACGCTTTTAGGAGGGATTGGGTTGGGTGGAAAAAGAAAAGGGAGGCCTTTGCCCTGCAGTGGGACAATATGGGATAATTATTATTATTATTGAAGTTTTGGTCAGAGTTCAGTTCATACAAGTTGGAGTTTTAGTAGTTTTCAAGATACAAGTTTCAGTTCAATGTTATAAAGTTCAGTCAAAGTTCTGTCTCCTTTTGGGCAGCATCGAATCGTGTGTGGCTGATGCCAATTCCGCTGCCTATAACGCGTTCCGACTTACGTAATCTGATTAGTCTAGATTTAGGAATAGAAGATAAGTGTTTCGGTAGTTATTATATTCCTAGTATATCGATTAGATTCATTAGTGCGTAAGCTATTATTGTGTTGTAACTTAATCAGTGTTCGAATCAGTGTATTTTACTATTGTGTATTGTGATAATATCGTGTGTACTTAGAAGAAAGTGTATTATTATTTTGGCTCACGGCCACCAATATCCACCCTACACCTGAATCCTCTACACTACCAGAAAAACCCGGATCGACAACCTTGGATACCTTTTCAGTATCAAACTATATCGTCCCACTGGTGGGCAAACGTTTGTTACAAATAGGTCCCATAGCCTTCCCCTCTTCTCTCTTTGTTACTTTCTCTGGCCAATCTCCCATGAACATCTTATACAAAGCATATTATCACACTTAAATATAAAAGGCACTCACCTCTAAAAGGTACTCTAAACTTATAAGCAAACACTGTGGAGCCCGAAGAGCCGGCGTCAATGATGACCGCGTGGTGGTACACGCTCTCGTACCCCAGACTCCTGGCGAGCCGATCCAGCAATTGTGACTCGAAAGTAAACAACCCTGCGGCATAAAACCTTATACTGAATTTGAAGAACACAGAAAATACCTTTACCAACATCGTAAGTTTTAAAAAAAAGTTCTGTTAAAGTTTCTCCTGCGTTTTCTGTTAGCTGTCAAAACTTTTCGCGGGTTTACTACTGTCATAAATGTTTCTTCTTTCTCATGGAATTACCCGGAGTTACATGGCCAGTATGATCTCAAACTAAATACGAAATAATTAATGATAAACATATCATTGGCCCAAGTGTAAAACTAGAGGGGAAAGTTAAATATAATTAATTAACCACATCATATGTTTGACCTGAATTGAACTTTGTACAATACGATACTTCTAGTCTAGTAGGTGTTTGTACAGAGACTAAACAACTACGATTACTACGACAACAATAGTTTTTTACTGAAAAAATATGATACTCCACAATACAGGAGAAAATAAAAGATAAATATTTAAAAAAATATTACATATACAACAGCCCGGAGTATAGTATAGTAGCGGCCCGGAGTCTAGATTTGTGCCCGGTTGATGGCAATAGGCTCGCCCCATATTAAATGGGACTTAAATATAACTGGCGAAATGTGGGTGTACCTGCTACAGGGACACCTCTGCCCAGCCCTTCGGGGAAACAAGGCGTGATGTTATGTTATGTTATTACACATACAAAAGTTTTAATAAAATGGGCTGTAATCTAAATATTTATCTAAAATTACAATTATAATCTATGATACTTATTATTAAACTTTTTACTGATCTACAACAAAATACCTGATAGAGAAAAAACTGTACGCACTAAGGTGGTCGTCCCATTTTTCAATATATATTGTTTCATTCGCTCTCCAAAAAGCGAATTTGTATCTATCTGCGAAACAAACTCGACTGTTACCGTCATTTAGTCGAAACCTTATTATATCCAACGAGAAAACACATTATACATAGTTCCTTAAATAATTATAAGCTTTACTGCTTTTAAGTTAATAGTCATATGTATCTATAGAGTACCAAATGCTAGGAATATAAATGATTGTTTTGATAAACTTGAAAAATTACTCGAACATGTATCCAACAGGTGTTCTAAAAATATTGTAATTGCAGGCGATTTTAATATCGACATTTTAAAACCAAATAATAATACGGTTACACTGGAGTATCTGCTACTAAATTTCAACTTAAAATTTGCTCTTAAACAGCCAACTCGAATGGCTAGCAAGACGTGCATAGACAATTTTGCGCATAATTTTAAAAGGACTTGTAAAACTGACGTTTTGGAATTTGCATTGTCAGACCATACAGCACAGCTACTTCAGTGCCCAGTACCCAATATATGTAGTATAAAATACTGGTATATGACTAGAAGGGATTATAGTAACGAAAATATAGAAAAATTTAAAAGTAGTGTAAACAGTCTCAATTTTTCGGAGATCTACCTTACTGACGATCCCAATGTAGCTTACGGTGAATTTATTAAGACATTTAAATTATTTTACGACTTATGCTTTCCATTTATAAAAATTAAAATCAACATATTAAATAAACCTAAATGGCTATCACATGGCGTTAAGTTGTGCAGTAAGAAAAAAAGAAAGCTTTTATGGCAATTCAGATTGAAACCTAACCGCAAAAATAAAAGGAAATTCTCTGCTTCTTCTAAACTATATAATAAAATTATTAATCCTACACAAAAATCACAGAACAACTACAAAATACAACAATCTAAAAATAAGTCAAAGACCACGTGGCAAGTAATTAATCAGATAAAATACAATATCCCTAAACAACAAATTGAAAAACTTAAAGCTGGAAATCAAATTATAAACAAACCTTTAGATATTGCTAATGCTTTTAATGACTTTTTCGTAGACAAAATACATCCAAAATAGATGCTGAATTGAAGCCAAAGGCATGCATGTCATCCGTAACACAAAAATCAATGTTTATGGCACCTAGCACACCACACGATATATATAAAATAATAATGTCCTTAAAAATACTAGCAGTGTAGGTATTGATGGAATCGTTACAAAGATATTGAAGTCAGTGACAGTTGAGATATGTGATCATTTAAGTCTTCATTTAACCTTAGTATTTGTACGGGTATATATCCAGAAGCCTTAAAAACATCTATCATTAAACCTTTATTTAAAAAAGAAGATAAGAACTTGATGGAAAATTATAGACCAATTTCACTCATACCGGTTATTCCAAAGATATTTAAGAAATTCATCTACAAAGAATTGTATAACTACACTGAAAAAAGTAACATACTTTGTGACGAACAAAAAGGATTTAGACAGCACAGAAACATTAATATGGCAATTTATGACTTTTTGAATACCATTATTAGACATATGGATAAACGATCCCCCATATGTGCCATATTTTGTGATATGACTCAAGCGTTTGATTATGTCCATTGCTAAAATTAGAAGTCTATGGCATAAGAGGTAACGTGCTCGAACTTATAAAATCATATTTAGAAAACAGAACACAAATAACCGAAATTAGTCGCATTAATGTAGTTAATAAACATGAGGAGATATCAAGATCACGAGAACGTAAAATTGCATTCGGTGTACCACAGGGAACGGTTCTGGGCCCTTTTTAGGGTTCCGTACCTCAAAAGGAAAAAACGGAACCCTTATAGGACCACTCGTGTGTCTGTCTGTCTGTCCGTCTGTCACAGCCAATTTACTCCGAATCTAATGGACCGATTAAGTTGAAATTTGGTACACATATGTATTTCTGTGACCCAAACACAAATGTGTAACGTAAATAAATGAATTTTGAATATAGGGGTCACTTTTGGGAGACAAAGAAGAAAATTTTAAAAAAAAGTTTTGCTTACAGGTACTGTAAGCAAAACTTATTTTTTTAATTTGTGACATATCAAATGAAAGGGCATGTTGCAAGGATCTTAAACATATTTTTTATATAATTTTAAAATAAACACTTTTAAAGATATTTAAGAAATTCAATGAAAATTGACCATTCCCCCTTATCTCCGAAAATACTGGACCAAAAAAATTGAAAAAAATACATAGTATGGCTCTTTACTCATAGATTACAGGAAAACCTATAACAAGTCCATGGTCTTAAAATAACATGGTAAATCTCTCAATATTGTGCGTACAAACTTACATTTCGTCGCTCGGCATCCAATAGGCCCATCTCTCTAGCTACTATAATATCAAATATCAAAAGTGTTTGACAATCTGCTTAATACACAAATAAATACAACTGTAAATGTTCATAACAACCGATTCGGGTTTCGGCGTGGTTTGTCAACAGAAAGTGCAGTGTTGTGTCTTAAGCACACTGTCACATACTATACACAGCGTGGGACGCCAATTTATGCTAGCTTCCTCGACTTATTCAAGGCTTTTGATCTGGTTGCTTATGACGTATTGTGGAGAAAGATGGAGAAGGATAGGTTGCCAATGAAAGTTATAAACATCTTTAAATATTGGTATCGTAACCAGATCAATAGTGTACGATGGGCTGGAACTTTTTCCAGGCCATACAGGTTGGAATGCGGGGTGAGGCAGGGAGGGTTCAGCTCACCTACGCTTTTCAACTTGTAATGTAAACGAGCTGATTGGCGAACTCAGCAGCACCAGAGTGGGTTGCTATATAGATGGTATTTGTGTAAATAATATTAGCTATAGATGCAGACGATATGGATTTATATTTATATTATTATTGTGTTTATACCGCGAATGTGAAATTTTTAACGAAAATCAGATTTTTGTTTTATTTCATTCTACACGTTCAAATAAGTGATCCTGCTATCGTAAAAAAACGTAAAAAATGTCACATTCGCGGTATTGGATGCCGAGCGACGATTTGCAGTTGGAATGTATGGTAGAACGTTTTTCAACTACAATGTTATGTTTGTTCTTGGGATAAATAAATTCATCTCAACTATGGAACCCTTCATTGTGCGTAGTCCGACACGCATTTGGCCGGTTTTTTATTTATATTATATGTAAATGACATGCCCTTATCCATTGACCAACCTTTAACTATGTTTGCTGATGATAGCACCATAACGATCCCTTGTAAAAATTCAATTACATATGAAAATGATATAAATAATTCTCTTGACTGTATAATTAAATGGCTAGACAAAAATAATTTGAATATAAATTTAAGTAAGACAAAGATAATGCACTTTAGACAACGTACGCCCGGCGTAACTAATTTTGACATACATTACAAAAATTATAATATTGACGAAGCAAGTGATACTAAATTTCTGGGATTACAGATAGATTACAACTTAAATTGGAAAGGACATATAGATAAATTGTGTAAAAAATTAAGTTCTGCATATGCTTTATATAGATTATCCTCCATAGCAGATACCAAAACACTTCTTACAGCTTACCCCGGTATAGTTGAATCTCAAATGCGCTACGGTCATTTTTTTGGGCGAACTCAACGGATAAAAAAACAGTTTTAAGGCCCAAAAAAGATGTCTCCGGTCAATGTTTAAACTTAAAACTACAGACAGTTGCAAGCCTTATTTTAAGCAGTATAATATCTTGACACTGCCTTGTCTATATATTTTCGAAGTAGCTATGTTTGTCAAACAAAATCCAGGTCGTTTCGAACGTTTAGCTGATGTATTTCCAACAAATAGGCGTGACAATAGTAAATTACGTCAATTGCCGTGTCAAACTACTTTGGTGCGGAAAAGTGTATACTGTATGGCTCCAATTATTTACAATAAATTACCAAGTGGTTGGAAAGACTTGACAACAGTGCTGTTTAAGAGTAGACTACGTAATTTTTTAAAGGATAAGGCGTACTACAGTGTGACTGAGTTTTTATCAGAGAAATTCTTTTGCTGAAATGTTGCTCCCTTATGGTAATATTCTAATAATTATTTCATATTGACATTTTTATTCTTTTTATTTAATTTATAATTTTAGAAGAGAATGTGACTAAATACCAATCTGTTTATATGCCATCTTCATTTATTGACATTTTATTATTATTGGCATGAAATTGTGACATGTACCTTGACTTTTTATTTTTATTTTCATTTTGTTAATGTTACATTTGATTACCTATCTATTTACCTAAACAATTTTGTATGCCTTCTGGCGGGATATAGTATGGACCGATATTTATTTGTAACAGCTGTATAATATTTTACCCTATGTTCACAAAATTAATAAATGAATTTGAATAAAAGTTAGTTTTCACATAATATCTATGGAAATTTATTTATTTAACCATTTAAAAGATATATCGACATTGAAAAGAAATACGTCTACTGTTGACAAAACTCGGCTTCGAAACTTGTTTTAAGACTATATTAAGGCTATAATATTTTTTCATAATAAAAACTTTTTACAAAAAATACAACCGACTTCCAAACTACAAAGTGAAAAATAACTTTAATTTCAGAAGTCGGTGTCTTTAGATCAGTATTTTAGTTTTTTAACACCGACTTCTAAAATTAAAGTTATTTTTCACTTTGTAGTTTGGAAGTCGGTTGGATTTTTTGTAAAATAGTTTTTATTTCTTGCTTTTTAGTGGGTCAATTTGTAATTTATCTTAGTTACATTAGCCTAATGCCAACTGCTCATCACCTTTTACAAAATTTGCTTTTCCCGATGCAGGGACGCTCATCATTAAGGAGTTCTCCTGGTACTTTATCATCAGCTCCACTTCTCCATATGCATTGTGACGAGCATAAATTGCATTGCAACCATATTAAAGTAATCGAATCGCAACCCGTGAAATACTTATTATTGAGAAGTTCCGGTGGCTATTTGTGGTCTTCATCATCAGTTTCACTTAACTAAATGGTGCTTTCTAAGAGCAATTGCACAAAATACTATAAAAATATCCAAATTGCTATAGGTTTGCCTATAATATATGAAGAGTTCCCTCGATTTCTCTGGGATACCATCATCAGATCCTGGTTTCCTTATCATGGTACCACCGTTGGGATATCTCCTTTCCAACAAAAAAGAATCATCAAAATCGGTTCAAAGTTATCCGCGAACACAAATTTTAAAAAAATATACGGTCGAATTGAGTAACCTCCTTTTTTTGAACTCGGTTAAAAATATTTATTGGTGCGTTAACCCGCGAACGATAGGTACGGTTCATACAGTGTATGTGAGTCCATTTCCCATATATAAAATACACCCTCGAAAAAAGGAACGAAAAAATTATTTAGTATTGAGACATTTGATCTACAGAACCCTTATCTCATTAGATATCTCTGTAATTATTTTTTTTTTTTTTGAGTGTTATTTGCCAGCTTTTTATGGTCACATTTTTGTTCGTAAGCACAATTCAGTTTGTGATTTAAATTTTTAATGAATAAAAATCGGTCCTTACGTCTTGTACACCGGGCTCAGAACTATATTATCGTTATATCGTTACACACAATTATAACGTGACTGTACCTTTGTAGGTATGTGTAACGTTTGATATCGACAGACGCAATTATGTTCAAATTAACACTTCTCGGCTAGTAGCAACTGTCACAGTTATTTTTTTATGTATTTGATGAAACATGCGAACCGGTAACTCCCGACGATGTCCCGAGTGTGACGAGTCCCGCGATGGCGAGATGAACTGGACAGATTCCACTAAAACTAAAAGGACGCGTGGGCTCGCCAACGATGGAAGGAGTGGAGAGAGGACTTTGCCCAGGAGTGGGACAGCGCAGGCTAACAACTTCTTGGTATATTTATTCATAACTAACTGACCCGACAGACGATGACTGTCCAGTTCTGTCAATAATTCATACAAAAAACCCGTAGAACGTTCAGTTATTCCCGAATTTGAAAACTCTCGGGAGACTTTTCCAAATTTTCTTTGCTTAAAAAACCTAATTCGGACTATTACCAACATTATAAAATAAAAATTTACTAAATCGGTCCCGCCGTTCACAAGTGATGCGCTTACCAACGAATAACATTTCATTTTTAACCGATTTCCAAAAAGGAGGAGGATAATGTTCGACTGTTTTATTTGTATTTATGTCCATTGATATTTTCATCAACTGTGGACCGATGTTGAAAATATTTTTTTCATTTGGTAGAGGAAGCTTGCGCGGTGCATGGTCCCATATAAATTTTACTAACTAAGCTTGGGCAGTTTTTGAGTTAGCTTCAATAATACATATTTTTCCCACTTGGTTTATAATATGGACGATGTTATAATAAGTTCCTGTCACGGCTGTCACTATTATTTACATAGCAGGTAGTGGTAGGTATTTGAATTTGTGTGGGTTATGTACCACAACCAAAATGTGAACAATAAAATAATCTGTGGCACTCCGGGAATGCCGACAGAAGTAAAAACTTGAACAATTTAAAAAAAAAATACTTCCAGAACCTTTAAAATAAAAATGCTTTCATAGAACATTGATCCGTAGGTAACGTAATCTAATTTGGTAATGGCTGATCTTTGCGTTATGCTCGTGAACGGGTGCTGCTTATGATGACTGGTCGTCTTGCTGATCATGGTTTTGTTATTGTTACTAGTAATTAACTGTTCATTTATTGTACCTCGATGGTCCTAGTTTATCATTTATAACTTCCAATTACAGCTTTATGTAAGCGGGCACGCCCTTTATGCCTGGAGGCTTTTATTTAGATATTTAGTTCTGTTTACGTTTAGTTTTTATTTTTTTTAATTCTGTTGGTATATTGGCGTGTGCTAGCTGACATATGGCCAATAATTTATCATTTAAATTAAGTTATTTTGCATACTGTTGTATAGAATCATTTTTTTTTTTGTCTAACTTGAACAGACAGCTGTGCTACTGGGGAGTTTGTTGCGCCACTTCTTCTTCCCAGCTAAAGACACTAGGAAGTACAAAAATACAAAATACAAAATGGTTTATTGCTTCAACAAGTTTACATCTAGAATATTTGTGTTTGGAGCTCCCCTGTAAGCAAGTGATGCCTGTGTTGGGTAGCCCCGCTCTTCCATAGCTAAGCAATACAAAATATGAACTAGGTATTTACAGCTAGGTATTACTTATCTTATTTGTGTGCGCGTGTGCGTGTGTGTGTGTGTGTGTGTGTGCGCGTGTGTGTGTGTGCGTGCGCGTGTGTGAGTGTATGTGTGTGTTGTGCATTTGGTGTTTATAGATATAGGTGTGGATAAGTTGTGTGATTATTACTACCTAATTAGCACATTTTACTTAATGTGTTCCAAGAGTGCCTCCGTGTCGTCATAATTTAGTAATTTTATCCAGTCTGTTAAAGCTTTTTTACATTCGTAGTATTTTTTGGGTATATGTTAATTTTACTATTAATTTTATTATAAAGAAAAGCTGATCGCTTGTTGTATTGTCTCCCCGCAAATACAGATTTGTATGGGGAATTTGAACGATTAGATCTTTTCTTCTCTGGGTTATTTTACTTGAGCCATATTTTAAGGTTTTCTGCAATTTTAGAATTATTTGAATAATGTGTAATTTATGAACTGAGAGCAAATCACTAATCTGATACAGGGTTTCAGTAGGGTATCTTAACTTTTTAAAATACATGATCTTAATTAAGGCCCGTTGGGCGCGTTCTACGTTGATAAAATTGGTTTTTGCAGCCCCACCCCAAACGGGGATGCAATATGTCAAGACCGACTGGACTAGAGCTACGTAAATCTCATTTAATATGTTTCTAGACGAGTTTCGTTTACTGTTCGTATTTATTTGTTTTGGTGCGATATGTCTGAGAGTCTTGAAAATCCAGCTTAATCTCCTAAGTCTATTCGTTACTTGATCAAGGTGGGCATACCAGGATAATCGTTGGTCGAGTATCACGCCTAAATACTTTGTCTGTGTGACCTGTTTAATAACCGAACACTTACAATGTCTATAATTAGTATCACCGCATACATGAACTTTTATGTTAAAATTTTCACTAGGTAGTGTGTTTTTGCTAATACAAAAACATATGTAGTTCGTTTTAGATGTATTAAGTGTGAGCAAGTTATTCATAAGCCAGTTAGCTACCTGGGCCATGCCTACCTCAGCTTTTTGCTTCACATCGTTCCAGAAGTCACCAGAGAAGACTATCGCAGTATCATCGGCGTAAGAGAAGACCTTTGCGTTATTGATGTTCATGTTGCAGAGGTCATTAACGTACACCAGGAAGAGTGTTGGGCCTAGTACGCTTCCCTGTGGAACGCCGAATGATACCTCCGCTTGACCACTTGTAACCTCTCCTACCCTAACTTTTTGTTTTCTCTGTGAGAGATAGTCTTTTAATAAGTTGAGCGCAGTTTCCCTTATTCCAGCCTTTTCCAGTTTTTTCACTAAGACAGGGATAGAGACGGTGTCAAATGCTTTCTTGAGGTCCAAGAATACAGTCAAGCATTTATTCCCAGAGTCAAGATGCTTAGTTACTAAAGAGCTTAAACCAGTAACTGCGTCCTCAGTGGATAATTTTTGTCTAAAACCGAATTGCGAATGTGATAATATGTTGAATTTGGTTAAATATTGCACTAATCTATGATTTAATATTTTTTTGAGAATTTTTGATATGCATGGTAAAACAGATATAGGCCGTAGGAAGTGGTGAAGGGTGGGCGTTTTTGGGGGACTGTCTTATGTAATTTTGACGTTCGAAAAGTGCTGATTCTCAGCTTAGTTTGAATAAATTACTTTTTAATTTTGCGCGCTAACTACCTACCGGCCGACGGGCCTTACACGGCCCATTCCTCAGTGGGTTGCCAACAGCCGCGAGGCGCGTAGGTACGCATATATTTCGGTCGACCTGACGTACTTAGTTTAAAATTCTTATGATATGGCTGGTTCTGGTGTATCATGTGCAGTTGACGGATGTAGATCCACCAAGAAAAGAGATAAAAGCTATTTTTTTTCCAGTTTACCTGCTGATACAGAAATGCGAGTACCTATCTAATTTGTTTTACTACTTATAGTTTTTTAAATAGGAAAATTGTTTAAACTTGCATGTTTCGTGTTTTGTATTTTATTGGTAGGTGCGTAATTACTTCTACCACGTAATCTGTGCTTCTACTATGCGTCTAAGATAAGAATAGAAAGGTCAATGATCTCAATTTGTCAACTTTCATTTGAAAATTACGTTTAGCAAAAATTAACTTTGTGCAAATTAATTGTCAATCATATTTATTATCATTATCTTGTTTGTTATTTTAATATGATTAGGAATTGTTCATTTAAAGGCGTGCAAGTGTTAGAAAAACATGACGTGCACATGCTTAAACATTAAAAATCATTTTATTTTATTTCATAAAGTGTACTACAAAAAACTACTGACATCTTTATGGAAAGATGCAGCCCTGGCAATTCACAATATCCACGCGGGCGCTGCGCAGCTACAAAGCAAAATTCACTTTACGCTTATAAGGTTAGGTACATTTTGGTTCGCAACATCTAGTGACTCGAAAATTTTGTATGGAGTGATTCATCGGGTTATCTGTGGTCATAGGTAGCGATGCGTGCGGTAGCTCATCCTTTTAGAATATCTTTCTTCGAATGTCATTCACAATCAGTGTGAGTTGGACGAATAACGAAAAGTGTTTGGAAGGAACAAAGCTTACCTCACGAAGTGTGAAAATCAGGATATGTTACGCCAACCCCAAATAAATTGGGATAAGCGAAAGAGAATGACGATATTAAACATGTTTTGTTTCACTTTACAGGGCACTGGAGACCAACATCAAGGCCCTGTGAAGGTCTCAATCTCAATTAATTCCCCTTTACATAAAATTTCTAAAAGCCTGAACAATCTCTGATCAGTACGTCGGCCGTCATATCTCATGTTAACTAATTGCTTAATTGAAACAGCAACCTATCACATATGAAATGTGAAAGACCTAATGTGGGAGTAAATGTTACAGGACATTTCCAAGATTATCCTATAATATAAGAGTCAGCAATGTAAAGGGATTTCTATGTAAAACTAGGCGACTGTCTCTATTCAAAACTCAATGTGCAATACTAACACCTAGTTTTATTATGACAGTACTCACCCAAAAAGTATTTGATGCTTAGTACTGCTACAATGAGGAAGATAAAAATTTTCTTCAATTTTCTCGGGTGCTTAATTGTCCAACTTCTAAAATTGAAATGTGGGGCTGAGGTAATATCTTTTAACTGTAAAAAAAATTATACAACTTATATGAAGGCGCATGAGGGCCTTCCTCAGAACTCATCTCGCAGGGCGTGGATGTAAGGCGGTGAATAAAACCGAAAACCCTCAAAGATCAACTATTATAATGCTTTTCTTCAATAATCACAATGTCACTAAAATTAAACTTCTAATAATAAAACAACAGTCTCTAGTAAAAGTCAACAAAACTTATTAAAAATAATTTTGATCGAGGCAATGAAAAGCGATTCGTCGCAGACGTGGTGGGCTGGCGCCGCCGCACGGTGGGCTGGAATCGTCAAGTGGGGACTTAAGGATTCAAATGAGTATTTTTGAATTTTATGTACTAATACAAATATTTTTTGTTATTTGTATTTTTTTTTATACCTAGTATTTTTCAAGTTATAGACCCCTTAATCGGTTTTTGGTTTAATCTGACGTTTTAATATTGTATTACAGAAATATCGCAAAAAATCAAATTATTGGTAAACATTCTACACCACCCTTATGACGTCATTTATTTTTCACGATACTCACTCACACCACCCTTATGACGTCATTTGTTTTTAACAATACTCAATAGCGCGGTGACTCTCATTAGCGCGTCGTCCACATTATCAATGGTCGTCCATTGAGCACAGCAAAATGATGACGTGTCATTATGTGATTGGATGATGAATAATAGCAGGTAAAAAAAGTATTCAAGGATTTCCTGAAGAGAATAGAGACAGCTCGCAGCTCTGGAGAGCATACACCCTGCCCCAGTGGATGGACTTTCTTTTCCCGACCCCCCCAAATCCGGATAATCACTCCCGCACAATTACAGGTCGAGAGTTGATCACAGCCATTTGTTCCTTCCGGAGCGGCTCCGCTGGTGGCCTCGACGGTCTGAGTCCTCAGCACCTAAAGGACCTTATTTGTTCAGGCGCCGGGGAAGCTGGTGAGTTGCTCTTGAAGGAGCTTACGGCTCTGATTAACCTTATGCTCTCCGGCAAGGTGAACGAGGCCGTCATCGACGTCCTGTACGGGGCCAATCTATGCGCCCTACGCAAGAGGGATGGCGGCATTCGTCCTATTGCCGTGGGAACCACATACCGTCGAATGGCAGCCAAGATTTGTTGTAAATTTTATGGTGAGGCGGTTTCGGAAAAACTTCAGCCCCTGCAGCTAGGTTACGGCTGCAAAGGGGGCTGTGAGGCTGCCGTACACGCCTTATCGACCTACCTAAATTCTGGCAAAGGAGGTCATCCTGAAGGTTGACATAAAGAATGCCTTCAATTCAGTGAATAGGGACACCTTGCTGGCAGAAACTAAAAAAGAAATACCCCAAATTTATAGTTTCCTTTGGCAATGTTACAGACACCCTTCTAAATTACTGTATCGGGAGAACCTTTTGGAATCTGCTGTTGGCTGTCAACAAGGCGACCCCCTCGGGCCAGTGATTTTTAGTTTAGCCATTCATCCAATTATTCGACAGCTAAATTCCAAATTTAATGTCTGGTATCTTGATGATGGAACCTTGGGCGGCGATGTAGAAACTGTTTTAATGACCTAAAATACTTAAAAAACGAACTTCATTCCATTGGCCTTGATCTCAACCTTTCGAAATGTGAACTATACTTATCGGACAGTACCGACAGACAACTGACACTTCCCAAATTTAACGAAATAGCTCCAGAAATCAAAATTATTGAAAAAAGCTCTCTTCGTCTCCTTGGGTCTCCAATCTTTGAAAATTCCTTTCCCGCTTTTATTGAGGAGAAAATACAAAATTTCAGCAACGTTTGGGAAAGATTGTTACAAATTAATATGCATTCGGCCATCACCCTTATTCGTTACTGCTGTTTCGGCCCTAAATTAACTTATTTTCTTCGCGCTTCCCATTTATGGAAGCACACTCACCTTTTAGAAAAAATGGACCAAATTATCCGCCACACATTAACTTCAATTTTAAATGTGGCCATGGACGACCGAGCTTGAGCACAAGCTACTCTTCCCATTCGTATGGGAGGCCTCGGCGTCCGCAAAATTTCGAGTATTAGTCTACCGGCTTTCATATCCTCGGTCCATGGCACTGAGAAATTAATCAGGAAAATTCTAGCCTCCACACTGATTAATTTTGATGTGCCGTGCTTCACTGAGGCTTGGCGAACTCTGATCTACCCGATTATCCATCTTCTCAAACGCGGTGGGATGAGCCGCTCTGCAGAGTAGTACAGAACAATTTACTTAAAACGTCTACTACTACTGCGGAGCGTGCGCGCCTGCTGGCTGTGAGTAAGTGGGAATCGGGTCTGTGGCTTCATGCACTACCGTCGTCGAATATAGGCACTTTGCTCGACGACACCACTTTCGGCCTCGCTGCTTCCCTACGACTAGGAGCTCCATGTTGTTCTCCTCATCGCTGTCACTGTGGCGAAGTTGTCAACAGTCTCGGCCATCACGGCCTGTCTTGCAGCCGAAGTGCGGGCTGGTTAGCGCGGCACGCAAACATCAACGACATCATCCGACGAGCTCTTGTCACCGCCGGCGTTCCAGCTGTATTAGAACCCAATGGCCTGGCACGCGACGATGGCAAGAGACCGGATGGCATGTCCTTATTTCCATGGAAGGTAGGCCTTTAGTGTGGGACGCAACCTGTGTCGACACTCTTGCGCCATCCCATCTTCCTAGCTCTGCGTGCTGTGCTGGTGCTGCTGCTGCGGCTGCAGAAAACCTCAAGCGGCGTAAGTATAATAACCTCATTGGTAACTATACATTCGAGCCGTTTGGGGTTGAAACCCTCGGGCCGTGGGGTCCGAGTGCCCATGGCCTCTTCCGTGACATCTCAAAACGGCTATTTGACACTTCCCGTGACCCAAGGGCTGGTTTTTACCTTGGCCAGAGGCTAAGCATTGCCATACAACGTGGCAATGCGGCCAGTCTCTTGGGTACATTACCAGTCGACAGCGATGCGGATGAATTTTTCGACGCTATATTTTAGTTTGTAAATAGTTCTAGTTAAGTTAGTATATAATATCTATTTTTATTTTGTGAATAATTAATAATTAATTAACTTTAATATTATATATAGGTTGGGAAATCGTAGTCGAACATCGTACAAGAAATTTGGATGAAATATTATATGGGCCAGCCGTTTTAGAAGTATCCAACTTGCGAAGCAAGTTAGAAACTTCCTCAACGTTCACTACAATGCTACATATATCAGATAGGCTGGAAAATTCTGTAAAAAGAGGTGAAGAAATTCCATGACTGCCCCTAGTATCCAGAAATGTAGAGTGAAAGTACGTAGAAAACGCTTCGCATATTGTTTCACGCAACGCTTCGCTCTTATAGTTTATAGTGCTCGGAACTGCATTTGAGTTGTGTCTTTTTTTTAACGAAGGTCCAAAAATTCTTAGTTTTCTTTAATAGATATTTCGGTTTAATTCAAGTAGTTTTCATAACATTGCGATTCTAATACCTTTACTCTTTTACGAAGAAGCTTAAATGTTGACTCATCCGCTATGTTGCCATACGTCTTAAGTTTTTTTAACATTTGTAATGTTCTTTAATTGTTTTAATTAATGCCGTACAAGTTGAATATGTTTGCTACGATGTAATTTTTGTGGAATGTATTTTGTGTGTACATCGAGAATAACTCGATTGAAAAAGTTTAATGATTCATCAATTGTTCGTGTCTCAAATTCTGATTACCAGTCAATCGTGGAAATGTCTTTGTTGATAGATTCATAGTCACCCTTGTCGAACAGATATTGCGTCCGTGACGCGCACTCTAATAGAGGAGCTTCAACGAAATCCATATTAATTATAGTAGGTACTGCTGGGTGGTAGGCGTCAATGGGAACCAGCGGACTTGAACATTCAACCACAGTAACCAATTGGTTAGAAAGTACCAAATCTAAAATTTTACCGTACCTATTAAGAACACCATTGTATTGATCAAAATCTAGGGTACATAATTCATTACCAAGTATAACGTTAGTTATAATGTTTTTCTTCAATAATCACAATATCACTAAAATTAAACTTCTAATAATAAAACAATAGTCTCTAGTCTATAAATCTTCACAAAACTTGTTAAAAATAACTTTGATCGAGGCAATGGAAAGCGATTCGTCGCAGACGTGGTGCGCTGGCGCTGTTCCGTTCAACAGTCCTTTGAAAAAGAGGGCCGCCCCGCTACCATCGACACGACGCTCCGCTAGAGTGGCTTTGACAGCGATCATAAAACCACTTTTGACGTTGACATTTCGATTTCGACGTCGACGCGCCATCATATACTTCTATGTTCTATGTTATGGGGTTTGATTTCCGCACTTAGTCCGTCAGATGGACCATTGTGCGTAGGCCATGGCGGCCGTTTGGTGGTTATTCCAACCAGCCCACCTCCCTCCAGAAGTTAATTAAAACTCCTGGTCTGTTCAGAACGTCAGTGAAAGATCTGGGTGACCCGAGGGTTTCTGTTCTAATCTTAGTAACACCTGTGCATTCGAAAAGTACGTGCGCGACGGTTTCCTCAGCCTCCATGCACGCCCTGCACAGAGGACTGTCCGTTATGCCTATTGTGTGAAAGTGTTTGTTTAGCGAGCAGTGACCCGTTATGGTCCCCGTCATCAGGCGCAGGCCATTCCTGTCATGGCTTAATAAACGCCTCGTTAGCCTGCTATCCAAGGATGGCATTGCTTCCTTGGACTGCCCGCAGCCCGGTGTCGAGGTCCACCAATTCTCCGCTTGGGTTTGGGTGAACTCCTGTAGCCACCTGCGTATCTGGTTGAATGGAATTGGCACGATAGGCTCGGGTCCACAGACTGCTGTGCTAGATCCTCTTCTAGCAAGTTCGTCAGCTGCATCGTTACCCAGCGATCCGCTGTGATACCGTTACTTGTTCATATCATATACTTTAAGAAACATTATTGAAAACTGTAACCTGTTTCTAAGACCATTTTTGTCAACTACTACTAATAAATGTTTTACTAGCTTGGTGAACGATAAAATTCATTGGAATTTATTAATTAGTTACACTTTACAATTTTATTTAGTTCACTCGGAATTTTATGCGAAAAACCCGCATTCCTATTTCGTTTTTATTATTTCTTTATTCGTGAATGACTGATCAAACCATAATTTAATATTATTAGAAACCTGTATGCAACTCAAACCAGTGTAAACATTGAAAGCAATAAATCTGTGAGTCATCATTCATCAGCATCATTTCAGCCGAAAGACGTCCACTGCTGGACATAGGCCTACCCCAAGCACCGCCACTTCGACCGATTCTGTGCTTTCCGCATCCAGCGGATTCCTGCGGCCTTCACAAGGTCATCGGTCCATCTTGTGGGAGGCCTTCCAACGCTACGTTTTCCGGTACGTGGTCGCCACTCCAGAACCTTTCAACCCCATCGGCCATCCGTTCTGCGAGCAATGTGCCCTGCCCATTGCCACTTAAGTTTAGCAATTTTTCGGGCTATGTCGGTTACCTTGGTTCTCCTGCGGATCTCTTCATTTCTGATTCGATCACGTAGGGAAACTCCAAGCATTGCCCTCTCCATTGCCCTTTGGGTGACTTTTAGCCTTCTGATAAGGCCCATTGTGAGCGACCACGTTTCAGTACCATAGGTCATCACTGGTAACACGCACTGGTCAAAGACTTTCGTCTTGAGACACTGTGGTATGTGGGACGAAAAGATATTGCGTAGCCCAGCCGAGTCGGATTCGACGATTGACTTCTTTCTCGAAGTTGGACCTACCTAGCTGGACAGTTTGTCCTAGGTAAACATACTCGTCCATAACTTCGAGCGTAGCGTCTTCGATCTTCATGAGAGTGGGTGTCACACGGGCACTTGACTTAACCTTATTTATACTCTTCGGTCTTCTGTATAATCTACCGCAGCGTATGTATGTGGTCTACGGTGCTAAAGCCTTTACGGAATCCGGTTTGTTCGGGAGGCTGGAAGTCGTCAAACCTGCACGCGAGACGGTTCGTAATAACTCTTGAAAACAGCTTGTAGACATGGCTCAGAAGTGTGATGGGCCTATAGTTCTTAAGCAGGGCATTGTCGCCTTTTTTAAAGAAGAGTACCACCACACCTCTGTTCCATGCCTGTGGCGTTTGACCCTCGAGTATGACGGAATCGAAAAGCTTCTGGAGGGCCTTAAGTACGGGTTTTCCACCGGCCTTCAGGAGTTCGGGCGTAATTCCATCATCACCCGGCGCCTTGTTGTTTTTAAGCTGCTTCAGAGCCATTCTAATCTCGTACAAGCTGATGTCCGGGATGTCTTCGGTATAGTGTCGGGTCAATCTAGCTCTTGGGTCGTTTGCTAGATTCGTCACGGGGTTACTGGTTGACGTGTATAACTGTCCATAGAAACTCTCGATCTCTCTCAACAGCTCTCTCATCATCGGTCTTCAGTTTCGCAAGCTGGCTCTGTCCAATAGACAGATCTCTTGTAAAAACCTTGGAGCCCTTGTTCCAATCTGTGAGTAACGCAGTTAAAAGGCTACAAAGTAATTACTGCATTTAATTATTAATTTTGCCAGAAAATATATGTGAAACTGAACAGTAGGTAGGTACAGGGTACGGAATCAGACTTTTTTACTTGACCACTTTTTTTCTTTTATAATTCAGCGTTTATGTGTATTAAAAAAAATCGAACGAGTTATAAATATAAACATTCCGTTGAATACATGACAAATACTCACCTTTAAGTACTTGTACGTGCTGAACTTTCTCATGTTGGCTTAAAATAAACATCACAACCAATAAATCAGTTATTTTAATATTATTTCTAATTGGAATTCAACAAGCAGTACGTAGACATTTTTTTCATAATAATTTTTACGAAAAAAACATAAAACACAACGTCACACTGTTAATATTTTGAATAGTGTCAAAAAAAGTGACATGACATGATAACAATCTGTCAGTGTCTAGATTTGTGTTCTTGCCATTGTCAATTGCCATTATTAATTAGTGATCAGCCCTATGTTACTAATAAAAAACGAATAAATGTGTGAGCGTGAAAGAGTAGGGTACGACGACAGCTCTGTTGCTACCCATTGAACGTAACCGACTAATGCCCGGTTTCTGAAGTCCCCAGATAAACGTTGGTTAACTGTCACTGCGTTTCTAAAAACGTAAGTAACCATTCAATAACTATGAAACTGATAACTAGTTCCTTAGTTGCCGCTAAATTGGTAAATTTTATTATTATTCGTCTATATTCTTCTCTACAACGCGTAAGTAGCGTTTTTTTTTTTTTTTTTATTAGTTAAATGGCTTAAAACTGGTTTAGTTAAAAAAAACCTGTGGCACTCGGGGACTGCCGCGGTAAAGCTATTGCATAGCATTTGTAACCTCCATACTTCCTATTTGTCAACGCTACACTTGGGATGATGACGTGATGACATAAAACAAAAATTACGTTCCCATGACAACATCACGTTGTCATGGGATCCGTCATTACATGGTAGACGGAGTGGGGGATGTTAGGTTTTATTTTCGTTACGGAATTCCTTGATTCGGTCGCCGCGCTCAAAGCCCGCGATAAAAGCTATGCAATAGCTTAAAAATTATGATGTCTTTATTTATGGGCGGTTGTATGAACGACATTATTGTAATTTTTTTTAAACTAAACATTTGTCTAATCTCGCCATCTGTCTAAGTTTCACTTCATTGTTTTTGTTTCGCGTGGTATTATTTTTGCTTTGCCGTTTGATTTAAAAAAAGTCGTTAAAAGTCTATTTATGTTTCCAATCGTTTGTGCTTTATCCATTCTTTAAATAACATAATGAGCCGTCGTCGAGTGAAGATACCCATCTGCTTGTCCATCTGCGTGGTCTCGAAGTGTGAAGATACGGAGGGTGCTGGTACTTCTGCTTGCTTTGCTCGCACTTACAAACCGCTTCTTTCGAAGCGAACCGATAGTTTCTTCACATACTCGTCTTTAACAAGATGATTGCTTCTCTGTTTCTTGCGGATTGTCAAAAACGTGATAATGTAACTGGTTCGGTGGTATGTGGTAACTGGTTCTCTGGTGACTGTGTGACAGGTACTGTGTCACTACAATGTAACCAATATTTTGTAACAATTTTTTTATTAAAAAAGAGTGTCCGTGGGGTTTCTTGCCCGTTCTTCTCCATAGGTACCTACTACGCTTTGGAATGGGCAACTAGTTTCATATTTATGACTGACCGATTCCTTGACAATTCAAAAGTGCCATTTACATGCACTTTTGAATTGTTTAATTGGTTTAATTGAAATAAATGCTTTGAATTTGAAATTGAGTTTGAGTTGAGTTTGAGACAAAAGCGACTGTTTTCCGCTGGTTCAACGAATTTAAGCGTGATCAAGTACCTAACTTTGGCGGACGAAGAAAGAAGTGGCCGCCCTATGACGGCTGTTACATGAAAAAACGTTCTGGCTGTGAAATAGGCGAATTGTATATGAAGAGATTCAGCATATACTGCAGATTTGATCGGGAAGTGTGCATGAAATTCTACACGGGCATCTTCGGGTAAGGAAGAAAGTTTCACGCTGGGTACCGCACAATCTAACGCAGGCTCAGAAGGAGGATCGGCTAGAATGGTGCCGAGACATGATAGCATTTGCAGGCTTGTTTTAAAAAGTATTTTACATTTTATTCGCGCATTAGAATTTGATAAAATATCTGTTCTATCACCTTCACTTGCAAGGTTCCTACTTGTCAAGACAAATCCAAAAAGTCCAACACAACAGGGCTACCGTGTAAAGTTGAAGTGTTCCTGTGACCACCTTCCGGCACTATCATCAAACCCTAGACTACACCTTTGGCTAACTTACCTACTTGTCAAAACACATCGAAATGACCTAAACACAACGGGGCTATCTTGTCTAGTTAAGAGTTCCTATAGTGACCTTCCAGATCCATTATAAGGCCCTGGACTACACCTGGGGCTACAGTACTTGGCAAGACAAAACCAACGACTGCAAACACAATAGGGCTATCTTGTTTAGTTGAGGAGTTCATATGGACCTGGGGGCCTACCACCACCTCATAAAGCAGTATTATTTTAATATTACTTCAGTGTGGGAAAAAGATGATTCTTTACAGGACGTATAGCTCCATCTCTTTCTCCCACTGAAGTAATATTAAAATAATACTGCTATATGAGCTAGTGGTAGGCCCTCTGGACAGCATCTAGTCTAAAAGCACTTGTAAATACATAGTCCAGGGAGTCTTAAAACGATGGGTCGAAGTTGTTTGTTTGAGGAGTTCCTATGGCCACCTGCCGGCTCCATCATCAGACCCTGAACTAGTGTAAAAGCACTTATGAAAACATATCCAATGAGTCCCTAACACAATGATACTACCATGTTTCTTTGGCCGAATCTTCGGATTTCGTGGTTAGGGAGTAGACCTGCAGAAACCATGAACGATAGCTTGTAGTTTTCAAAAATATTTATTTATATTTGACGGCGAGGACTTACTTTTTTCCTATCAAAAAAACATGACATCCACATGATATCATACAATACATTAAATTCAAATTTAAAAACCGGTCAAGTGCGTGAACTGGACCACGCACAATGAAGAGTTCCGTAGTTGGGACCAATTTATCCCAAGAACAAACTATAATATTGTAGTTGAAAAACATAATGGTGCCGATTCCCTTGTTCACAAACTAAACTAAATTTAAGTTCAGTGCATCCTTTTCTTTATTTCATTAAGAAAAGGACAGAAGATAAATTTTAGTTTAGTCCTGTCAAATTAATCAGCGCTTGACGTAAATTGACGTAATTTTAGTCGGCAAGTTTTTAATCACGTCTAAACTTGTATGGAGAGTGACAGGCGCTGATTAATTTGACAGGACTAAACTAAAATTTATCCTCTGTCCTTTTCTTAATGAAATAAAGAAAAGGATGCACTGAACTTAAATTTAGTTTAGTTTGTGAACAAGGGAATCGGCACCATTGTCTCATACATTTCAACTACAAATGTAAGTGGGTCGATTATTACTCGTTAACTTGTAAAGCATACTTAGCTGTGATAGTTTCCTTTTAACTTCATTATACAACATGTAAAAAAACCTTGTCCGATCGGAAAGGGGCACATAGGTACTTCTTGTTTTCGTGTGGTTGGCGACTAATCTGGTGTCAGTGTTTTAAAGCCGCCCATGGGCCTCTGACTTGCAGGCATTCGTTTCCTCACGATGTTGTCTCCTTCACCGATTTTGAAGCAAGTGATAATTATACATATTATTCTTATTATTTATATGTGTATAATATCTCAGGACCATGGAGTCCCGGTCTTTTGAAAGGTGTACGAGGGGCCGCAGCCAACTCGCAGAGGCCCCTCAGCCAAATTTAAATTGCATGAGGCACTAACCGACGATTATCCCTGTGCGCACTATACAAGTGCACCTAAGGACAACCCCGGTTGGTGCAGGACTAAGTATTGCAAAACGTAGAAACAAAACATATTGGGTTATGGGTGTGGGTGGCTATAGTGGATTTGTGACCTTGAACTATGGAAGGGCTATGTTGCTTTTAATGCCATCCTTTACGCCTACGGTATAGAAGTCAAAATCGGTTGAACGGACTGTAAAAAGGTATTTAAATGTCTAATCTTATTTCAAATTGAGTACCGAGTATAGCTACATGAACATAACACAATAATATGACAATTGACAAAAAAACCAAACAACTTTTACTATGGGACAAACTCCTCTAGATGAAATAATCAGCCTGAATTTTCTACGTTCTGAGAACCTCTGGTTGGTCTATTTCATAATATTTTACGTTTGTCAATTCATCAAGAGTCTATTGAAGTAATAAAAGCCAATCATAAGATCCAACATTTATTAAATTTGTACAATTTACATATAACACCAATATGACCACGTCCGCTGGGTATCGATGCCTACACAGTGCATACTTAGCTACAATATGTTCCGTATATGGCTTACAAAAAAGAAAACGATGTCCTCATAAAAATAGCATTTGAATATACTTTATTAGAAAGTGCTTATCATAAGAACTTACATAATAAGTTTTTAAATAACTTAAATCACACATACAACCTTCATTTATTATATTGGAACATAAAATAATAATGCTTTTCACGTGAGAACATAATAGTAACTTTGTAAATTAATCTACCTGAACTTAAAATTCTCGTATTTTCACAGATAACATAAAATTAAGCTATCATTTTATACGTAACCACTGCTCAGAAAAAACGTTCTTTGTAAAATGCAAAACATAATTTTGCCCTTTACAAATTATAACGTCTTTTATAAATGCTTATATTCTCGTATCAATTATTCTCGTCTATTATTAGAGGATTTCGACTCAAAAAAATGTCGAAAGTTTCGTTCACGAAACGCGAGGTATAAATAAAAAAGAATACATTCTCTTCGGTCCGTTTAAAAAGCTAATTAAATTAACTAAACACAACAATACTTTTTATTAATCAACCTCTTTGTTGAAAGTTACCATCAGGCACACAAATGTTTTCCAATTTCATTGTGAACACACAAAAATAATAATGATGCAATAATAACTATTTCAGTATACTTATCGTTTGAAATTAACAGAGTAGTGGTCAAAATATTTAGTAACATTTCGTATTTGGTGAGCTATGCATGACATTTCAATGTTAGAAAATATTTTGAAACATTGCCTGTTTCATAATGTTACCACACAATGTAACCAATCTGGGATTGAAAGTAGCAAAAAAAAACATCATACTTAAAGAAAATTAATTGTATTCTTGCAAGACTCCTTATTTCATAAATTCAATCTAGTAGAGATAAAGATAAATAAAATGAGCAATATTATTAAATAATAATTAAATTGTGCATAATTATAAATAATTGTGTCGATATAATTAATACATGTGCAAACACAGCTTGTCTAGTAGTTACACGGATTTGTGGAAACTCACACAAAGAAAGGTATACTCACGAAAATACATAATCAGCCTATAATGTTCCCACTGCTGGGACACAGGCCTCCTGTCTGTAAGAGAAAGTGGGCCGTAATCCACCACGCGGGCCCAGTGCGGGTTGGTAGATATCACATGACTTCGAATTTTTAGTTCTAGGGCATTCGTCACGATATTGCTATGCGATGCTTTCCGATGCGTTGCGATGCCTTCCGATACATTACGATGCGATGCGATGTTTTCCTTCACCTTTTTAGTCACGAAAATGTGAAAAGATAATTTTTAAAAGTCAAAATTATAGATCTCGTGCACTAGACGGGCACGACTCCGGCCAGTCGACGGCCGTGGTCCGTGGCCCGGTATGCGGCTAGTTGACCGTTGCGACCAAGTGCGCGATTCGTATCGGATTCTATAGTTTACCTGGTCACTGTGACCACTGGTCGAGGTCGGGGCCGCCTAGTGCGCGACATTCCTAATGCTCGGGCCACACCAACGGGAAACGCCGTTAATTTTCACGATGATGGACCTTTACCCGTCGGAATAAAGTCTATCATCGCGATAATTAACGGCGTTTCCCGTTGGTGTGGCCCCAGCATAAGAATATCTATTACAAAAAAAACTCAGGATATCACACTGAAATTACCTTACAAGTACCCGTATAATCTGGAATAAATTCACAGCACACCCGACAAAAATTATATGCCCCACTAAGTAAAAATTAAATAAAATTCCAGAAATCATGACACAAATACCTTTCTTTGTGTTAGTTTAACAGTTTTCGCGTTTTTTTATTAATTGGATCTATATCTTTTTTTATAATGTTGCTAGATACGTAGAAAATCTTCAAGTCTTGTGTATAGAGTATACACATCTTTGAATAGCTTGTAAACGCATTACGCACCGAAACCGCAACTTCTCTGAAAACATCTATGCTAGAGCTACATTGTTGCGATAAAGCGAACTAAAAACTTCGCGCGCTCTATGTTTACCAGCGAGACGTCGAGCGGAGTGCGAGAGAGCGCGCGAAGTGTAGTTCGCCTTATCGCGACAATGTAGCCTTAACATTACACTTTAACTTGACGAATAAAAATTACCTCTCCTTTTCTCATTGCAGGCTTACACCCGGTTTCTAAAAGGTTCCGTTGACGCGCGTTGGCCCCCCGGGGGGTCGCGCAGCATAATATAATTGTGTCTGATTAGGCAAGACCGCCAAACTTTCGACACATTCACGTATAAGTTTGGCAAGACTAAGCTATTTTATTAAAATGCCACATAATATTCTTCCATTATTTGTTAGTAAGTGACAGACTCAAGCATTTCTCAGAACTTTGCTGAGACACTTTTTGTTCCATGGAACAACGCTAAAAAGCTGTGAAGAAGGATTGATGTATTTTGGGAAAAAAATGCTTACGTTTATGTTCAACCAGCTTCTCCCCACAACTTCGTCCTTCCTTAAGAATTGGGCTATCCAATGCAAAAAGAATTTACATACACAAACTTACAAATTTTACCTGTTTATAATTATGTTTTTTATAAGTGTGTGTAAAATTTGTTGTTTCAGTGCATATTACGCCTCAGTCATAAGACATTAAATTCGAACATTTTCTAACTGGCAACAATATTACAACGTACATCCTAATACAATACAATGTGCGTCGAACTATTGCTTCATCGAAAATATAAATACCAGCTTTCAGCGAAATATTATTTACAAATATAGTGGAATAGAGAAGAAACAATAAAATACTTAAGATTTATAATTATTTATATCACATAGAGTACCGAAGAGGTAATGGTTTCAGGTCAAATCACTAAAAACGTTAAGATTAGAACGGACTGGGTCGAAACGAACTTACAATGTCTTCTAAAAATGTTACATTCCTGTATATGCGTACGATATTCTATCAGTAAAACCAAGTTTAGTGTAAAAAAGGTTTACATTTACACAACCACACGATAAAATCGGAGGAATACAAATTCAAAACAATGAAATGGTGCAAGCCTTACAATTAAGAGCGTTCATCCTACAAGTTGGTAATGTCGCAAATAGCTGTCAAATAATAACCTGTACCCTAATTGCGTAACTCATTTTCGTAAACAATTTCGCGAAATTTGTTTCATTTTGACATTTCAACAACATTCATTGCTTTATTTGCGTTGTTGAACAGATTTTTTTCCAACTTATGAAGCAATGGATTAGAAATCTGTTTCAAATCGAAACAAATTGTGATTGTATTGTATTACGCAATTAGGGTGCTGTTTTGATTAATTTGGCTATATTACTGTATGGAAATATGAAATATCGCTAACTTGTGAATTAAAATATTAATAATTAATTGCAATTATAACATTGAATTTGATGTTGTAAAAAGGGCATTTGGAAAGTTTCCAAATACTTTTTTTACACCTAAAACTAAATATTCGGTGTTACGATATTCATTATTGCATTTCATAATCAATATTTTAGTTCAGTAGTTAGTGATATTTCATATTTCCATACAGTAATATTGCCAAATTAATAAAAACAGCGAAATATTTGACAGCTATT
Organism: Agrochola lychnidis; assembly: GCA_963680765.1. Lineage (NCBI taxonomy): Eukaryota > Metazoa > Arthropoda > Insecta > Lepidoptera > Noctuidae > Agrochola > Agrochola lychnidis. The sequence goes on along the minus strand of OY796868.1, from coordinate 3,938,777 downwards.
TGCGACGTTGCCCACTTTCAGAATGAACGCTCAATTTATGAATCTGAGTCAAAATACACACATACAGTGACATAAATATGTACCATCGCAGATACTGGCGGTGAGCCACTTTTCAACCCTATCACTAAGAGCATAAGGGTGAAAAGTGGTTCACCGCAAATGTCTGCTGTTGTACATACATACATATACAACATGTTAAAAAAACTGTCCGATTCGTGAGTGTTGTTAAGTATAGTACTAAAAGTCTATGTATGTGGTAATTTTAAGGGAAAAAGAAAAAAATATACGCCACATTTTTAGGGTTCCGTTGCCAAATGGCAAAAAACGGAACCCTTATAGATTCGTCATGTCTGTCTGGCTGTCTGTCTGTCTGTCTGTCTGTCTGTCCGTCCGTATGTCACAGCCACTTTTTTCCGAAACTATTAGAGCTATGCTGTTGTAACTTGGTAAGTAGATGTATTCTGTGAACCGCATTAAGATTTTCACACAAAAATAGAAAAAAAAAACAAATAATTTTGGAGTTCCCCATACTTAGAACTGAAACTCAAAAAAATTTTTTTCATCAATCCCATACGTGTGGGGTATCTATAGATAGGTCTTCAAAAATGATATTGAGGTTTCTAATATCATTTTTTTCTAAACTGAATAGTTTGCGTGAGAGACACTTCCAAAGTGGTAAAATGTGTGTCCCCCCCCCCTGTAACTTCTAAAATAACAGAATGATAAAACTAAAAAAAATATATGATGTACATTACCATATAAACTTCCACCGAAAATTGGTTTGAACGAGATCTAGCAAGTAGTTTTTTTTTAATACGTCATAAATCGTAAACCGCAATTTACCTTTCATTCAATGTTACTTGCTGCTACGGAACCCTTCATGGGCGAGTACGACTCGCACTTGGCCGCTTTTTTTTCAATGGGGTGACGTATTTTACCGGGTTATTACATTTATTTATTCATTTAATACTACAAACACAGAGATGTATAGAGGCGGACTTAATGCCATAGGCATTTTCTACCAGTCAACCTTTGGGTGATGCAGAGACAAACAGTGGTAGGTGCAATAGGGAATATGCATGTAATTTAAATAAGGGTCAAATATTTTTTTTAATAAACTATATTACTTCAGAATTATGCCTCCATAAATATTTTTGATAATAATTTATTTTTGAGCAAGAAATTAATTTTTAAAAAGTAAAAATAAACTGTGGGAAATTCAAATAATTGAAACGCGAAGCTATTGGTCAGAGCGAATGTGATGTCAAAGTCTATGACAACAATAAAATGTCATTGTGTTTTGTAGGAAGGAGTGTTTGCCGTGTCTGTGCGGTGGGTGGGGCATTGAAGAACGCGATTATTTGATGACCTTAGATTCTTACTGTGGTTGTCACAAATGTACTGAAAGTGGGGGGGCTAGTTAACTAGGGCAAGTGAGAGAGGAGAATGAAAACAAGGTAGTCAGCGCCCATTGCTCTCTACGCTGGCGTATGTGCAACCACTTTAGAAGCGACCGATGCGCAGAGACATGATCATATTTACGCAGATTGAAAACGAATCGAATACGTCTTCTCAATGACGGTCAAGTTTGTCGAGCAGATCTGCATCAAAGTAGCACACATCACCATAATCGATGATAGGGAAAATTAAGGACTGCACAAGCATTGTCTTCGTACTTGTTGGTAGTAGGTTTTTCAGTCAGTACAAAGCCCGCAGCGTTCCAGTAACCTTCTGGCTGACCCTAGCGACTTGAGTACGCTAGTTCAGAGTACTGTCAATGTGCAAGCCAAGGTCCTTCACATCAATACTAAATTACCTATTAACATTGACCCATCAACACACAGAGGATCTTCTTTTAGGCAACCTTTACAGCTAAATATAAAACTAATTTCAACACACAACACACACTCATATTCATACACAAACAGTTACATACAACACACACATACACACCTCAATCACACATTAACGCCATACCTTCACTTCTTCTGAATTGTAAAATTATACCCTTCATTATATTTTTTATTTTTTGCGATGTTTAGTAGTTGTCCTAGAGCTGTAAAATTTCTGGCCTATAATATTGTTGCGGAGGGACGCTGATCTTCTAACATACAGGTTCTAACCTAGTTTAGAGGTCAGGGTTTCAATGTATTACTACCTAGCATAAGCCTCTCAATGTATGTACTTCTACTATACCATTGTAATAGTTATTTTAGGCTTAGTTCAATAAAGATTCATTTATTTTATTTATTTAAATGAGACGACCGTACCGTTGAAGAGAACTGGTGGCAAGGTTGTACCATCTTACTCATACTCCGAGAACTTCCGATGATGATCGCCTGACACTTATTAGGGTTTACTATTGCTACGCCAAATCTATCAGACCAAGTTTTGATGGCTATCAAGTCCCTATTTAATTTGTCGATAGCATCAGGTATTTCTCCAACCCTCCCTTGTCAGTACAACTGCAAGTCATCTGCATACAGATGACACGCACACTGAAGCTCGGAAGTCAAAAATCAATCTGCATAGCCTTTTTCCAACTATGTTGGGGTCAGCTTCCAGTCCAACCGGATGCAGCTAAATACCGTATTTTACATGGAGCGACTGCCTATCTGACCTCCACAACCCAGTAAATGTGTAATACCATACCCCTTGGTGAGACTGGTTGTCAGACTTTCGGGCTTCTGACGACCCGTAACGACTGTCAAAGATCCACGAATGACAGCTGGGACCAACGGCTTAACATGCTTTCCGAGGCATGGAGGAGTTTCGGTATGTAAAGATGGTCACCCATCCACAGACCAACCCCGGCAAGCGTAGCTTAACCTGAAGGATCGAATCGTGCGGCTGTTATCTTGCTCGCTCGGAAGTAATAAGATTGATAAATATAGAAAACAGAAGAGGGGAAAGAATACCGCCTTGTGGCACACAACAAGGGGCGCGGGTGGTCGGTGTTTGGCGGATGTCTATAACACATAACTTATGATGCATGTTGATTTAGGGTAATTTTGGTACTAAAATAAAAATGAAAATTTTAAATAGGAATAACTTTTTATTATTAAATAATAATAAGATTTTTATTACTACTCGGTAATGTTTTTTCCTTTCGGATCGGACGGGTTTTTTTTAACATATTGTATATATTTTAAAAATATCATTCAAAAATTCTCATACACTTTCATTACGCGAAAATAAATACATGTGGAATTACCGTAAAACTTAAATCAAAATACTTTATTTCACATAAACCTACACGGGCACTTACGAATCGTCAGAAACAAGGTGCACGGTTCCAATTGGTCGTTTCCTATGGGGAAGAGCCGGCAAGAAACTCCACGGTTACTCTTTTAAAAATATTGAATGATCATGAAAGTTATATAATAAAAATGGCATAAACACATAAAGCTTGTCCATTCTGAAATGACGCGCCCCACTACCGCATTAACGCACACGGTAATTCGGATATCTATGGGTAATGCGGAAGTCTATGGGTAATGCGGAAGTCTATGGATAATGCGGAAGTCTATGGATAATGCGGTAGTGGGGTGCGTCATTTCAGAGTGGACAAGCTATACCTGTTTTTAAGACACTGTCTTACACACACAGTATCCGCTAAGCTCGTTTACGACCCAGTCCTATGGCAAAACGGGCAAAACCATTATATAGTACCCGAGCGTAAATATCGACACATTCAGCTTAAGACAGTTTTCAGTAACTCCAGGACTCCTAAATAATAGTTAAAAATCGGATAATAATAAAGCTTCCGAAAAAACATTTACTTCCGAAAATCTGCGGGTGACTGTAATACTAAATTTCCAAAAAAAAATTACTAAACTTCCGCAAAAAAATAAAACAAGTTTCCGAAAAGTCAATATGTTGTGCTACAAAAGTTAGTGACAGAAACGAATCGCTGCAAAACCGACTCCACGTAGTCTTGTCTGCCCTACCCCTAGAGTGTAGCGAGGCGGCCAGCGAGCTGAGGAGCAGGTGATGAGCGTTAAAACCATCTGCGACGATAAGCTCGCGTGGGACCGCCGGAGTCTCGCAGCGCTAGAGCCGTGGCAGAAACCATGCCTGCTGCATATTGCATGCTCGCTTGCATGCTGCATGCATGGTGTATGCTTGTTTGAAAAATATTACGTTTGCAAATTCTGTATCGATTTTTCGGAAATTTCAGTATTTTATTCGGTCGTTTCTTTATTTGTATTCGCATTTAAGCTGTCGGAAAATTAATATTTATAGCAGTAAATTTTATATTTTGAGTGTGCACATATCTGTGCATTTTTTTTTCCGGGGCGTTTATTACTACCCTTAAAAATCCAACAGTGCAATAATATATAGGTATTTCCAGAATATTATAGCTCTGTTGGAAATTCAACTCTCGGCCGCTTAGCCGAGCGTTGAAAGTCCAACATTACATTTAGGTGTCGCTTAGTATTAGTGGAAACAGGCTCACACAGTTATGAGTTCCATAGACGAGACTTTACAAAGTTGTTTTTATAAAACTTGATATATTATGCCATATTTACGACCGGTTACCTTTTATGCTACTAATCTTAACTGCCACGCTGCTGACGTCATGACGGTGACGTCACATCACTAAGGCGTGATCGCGATGCGGTTCATGACGGTCGTGTACGCAAGCCCTAACGCCCAGGAGACTTCGTGGCCGTTTACTTTCTTGAACAACTGGAAAATAATGAAAGATGTTATCAGTTTATTGAAGTTATTTTATGAGACTCGAACGTACCATTGCGGTAACGCATATCTAACCACTTTGAAAACAAAATCCCGTGCACACGAACCTTTTCTTTCGTAGGTAAGCGTTACTATAGCGGCCGAGCGCTGCAAGCAAGAATAGTCCTTACAGTGATGATTGTAATACTATCTTGAATTCATGCAAGCCTAGTACTTTTTGTTGGGTAACTCTCAGAAATTATGCAAAACGTGTCGTGAACAGAATACCGTCTTGTATGACAATATCTTTTTTTGCAACATCCGATTTTAATTAAATAAAGAAAAATGAATTGTGTATTTTTTCCAGACAAACAACTTTACTACTACAAAAACATGTGTCGACCCACTTACATGAGGTCGATGCGGGCCCAGGGTCAGTTCCCTTTGGCCCAGGCTGGGCCACGGTAGGCCACTGTTAGTTAATAAGTGCGGTATACGTACGCTGATGGGCTTGTTGTTGTCGATTTTGTAGGCGTCCTGTAGCAACGTGACTATGTACACGAGGTCGATGCAGGCCCAGGGCTGGTCCACGTTGCCCGATATGCACGCCAGCATGGCCGCCGAGCGGTATGCTTCGACTGATACTGTTCCGCCTGTCATTACATCTGTAACATCATGTTTAATAGTTAATAAATATTGAAGTCGGTTAGAAGAAGGGAGCCACATATTGGTATGATACTTACGAAATTAATTTTGTAATTATTTTTTTCTGATAAATGTCCTAAATATATTCACATCTTAGGATCTGTTCACTCTAAGAGTTGATGTACTTTTAAGGGAGAGCGATACAATTAAAAATTTATTTAAAACACAAAAAGGTTCATACAGGGTGGCAGGGACATCGACGTGAAAACTGACACTATGGATTCAGTACATGTTTCTGAACCCCCTTTTTTTCTTTTTTTTTTGGATTGGACATTATCAAATAACATCTTCTCTAGGCGGAGCGGGAAGGAGCGTGTCAGACTTTTACTGACTAAAACCCACTCGTGTTCCTTTAGTTGCCATGTTGCCGGGGGCCACGATCTCTCTTTCGGACTTTTTCGCAAACTCGCCCTTCTGCGTTAAAATTTTTCGTCGGTAAATAAAAAAATCTGCTGTTTCATAGATAAGTGCAATACCTACGCGGTTAAAATGTACGGAACAGCAGTATTAAAAAAAATAACCGATCAAAAAATATTTGACGCAGAGAGGTTCAGAAACATGTACTGAATCCATGGTAACAGTTTTCGCGTCGATGTCCCTGCCACCCTGTATTTTAGTAAAAGCATGTAGGCATACTGGATAGGTGTGGCAATGTGCCTCGGCACTACTTCGCGCAACGCGGCGGCGTAGCGCGCTTCTTCAAGCTTCTACGCGTAGTATCGCGTCACGTCTCGGAGTGAACCGATTCTCGTCCAGTCCGCTCGCCAGTGTACAGCCGGCACTCACCGATGATGCCGGCGTCGGCGGCGACGTCGTAGAAGTAGCTCATGGCGGCCACGCTGGCGGGCGGCGCGCGCGCGGGCTCCCAGTCCAGCGTGGCCAGCACGTAGCGCCGCACGGCCGCGTGGCACGCCGCGTACACCGCCGCCGGCTTCACGCCGCGCGCGCGGGCCGCGCCGCTGCGACACGGGATACATAGCGGTCAAATATATAAAGGAGGTGGATAACAGTCCCTACAAGCTTGCTCCAGAAATGAACACAAATGATTCAAAATGTATTATAAAGCTTTAATAGTGTTTTTCATAGCCCTGTATATTTTTGTTCGCCGTAAAACTTGGTGAAGGGTCATCGATTAAACCCCTCTCAAATGTCATAGAAGTAACCTGTCGATCACAGAGTAATCCACTGTCTTCCAACAAATTGAATGTACCAGTTATAGAACGCTGGATCTCCTTTGGAAACCAGGCAAAATCAGAGTGGTCCGAGATGTGAGTTATTGTTTCCCAGGTAAACTGTAATGCGAAGACAGTCCAAGAATATTAATCAAATGAGGGCAAGTTTCTCGGAATGAGAAATAGTCAGCTATTAAATTATATAAACCTTTATTTTGGCACCCTAAAACTTGTCTCAAAACCTACTTACTTATCGTAGGGTATCCGCGACTACAGATATTCTAAGGTCAAAGGTAAAAAAATCGATATTTTTTTACACATTTATTGCAAATATCTCGTTTTTATGCTATTTGTATTTATTATAAATATTGTAGAGGATTAACTTCTCTTCAACTTTTATCTAAACATTTTTAATCCGTATAAGTGTGTTAAATTAATGTCACCATTAAAGCGCCACGCTGTATAAGTATTTTCCTTTGATACTCTAATGTAAATAAATAGAAAATAAACATATACGTATAGTTGTTTTTTTTTCTGAATTGGCCAATATCCGTAATCCTCATCCGCATGATTAAACCCGATTATCTCGATATCCTCATCCATTATATGACATCCGTTACAACCCTGATTCAAATGTCGTTGTCAACAAAAGACACAAGTGACCATCTTTTGACGCGGTTGGGCGAATCTAACGATTTAAGATCATTGCTCGGCACACTTACCTAACAAAGTATTTATTGTTAGCATAGGTCCAGGGCTCGCGCTGTATGATAGGGTCGACGCACACCGAGGTGAGTTCCTGCGAACTGTTGCTGCCGCTCTCACTGCGGAACACGCCGTAACGCGCTGCGAGCAAGCCTAGGTTCAGGTAGCTGTAACAAATAACATTATACCTTTAAACTTCAATTCAAAATGTATTCTAATATTATAAAAACAAAAGTTACTCTGTCTGTCAGTTAACTGTTCACGTCTTAAAACGGCTGAACGAATTTCAATCAATTTGGAACGCCGGTAGACCCATGACCAGAGTTAGGACATGGGATACTTTTATCCCGGTAGTGCGGTTCCGTGGGAAGATTTCCGACAAATACGTCTTCGCCAGAAGACGCGGACAAAATCTAGTCTTAGATAATTATCAAATTTTGGAATTGCAAACTATATGGTATGCCAAACTTAAGTAGCACTGGGCAGGGCACATTGCTCGCAGAACAGATGGCCGACGGGGCCAAAAGGTTCTGGAGTGGCGACCGCGTACCGGAAGACGTAGCGTTGGAAGACCTCCCACAAGCTGGACCGATGTCGTTGTGAAGGCCGCAGGAATCCGCTGGTTGCGGGAAGCACAGAACCGATCGCATTGGCGGTGCTTGGGGGAGGCCCAGTCATCCGCTGCCCCCATCACACAGGACCCGCGATGGCGGCGCGTAGTGTTGCACGCGCGCCTCTCTAAGACGTCACGGGGGGAGTTTCAACACCTCACTCCCCCTACGGGTCGGGGCCCGCAGGTCGTGGTCGGCACCAGCCCGGGGCAGCGGAAGTTTGTATTTGCACTCGCAGCCCCCGACGCAAGTGTGAGAAGGAACACCGGGGTGGTTTTAGTCAGTAAGAGTCTGACAGACCCCAGGGCAAAGGACATCCAAGGGGATTTTGAGCAGGACAAAAAAAGGTCTATGTGCAGCAGTGGACGTCTTTCGGCTGAAATGTTTAGTTTCGCCTCCACACATTTAAATACACACATATAATTTCATACGATAATGTCACCTGTGTGTATAGAGGGTGACGTTGTTCCCGGCCGGCACGACGTACTGGTCGGCGGCGGGGTAGGCGCTCGTGTCGCCGTCCCTCAGCTGGTACGTGATCTGCGTGGAGCCGCCGCCCAGGTCTAACGCTGCCATCGTATTGCTCTCTATTAAACCTGAAGTAGAAAACAGATCTGTGAGCATTCTTGTAGGAGGTAAAAATCTGCCTAGCCTTTTCCCAACTATATGGGGTCGGCTTCCAGTCTAACCGGATGCAGCTGAATACCAGTACTTTACATGGAGCGACTGCCTATCTGACCTCCACAACCCAGTAACTGGGTAATACGATACCCCTTGGTAAGACTGGTTGTCAGACTTTCGGGCTTCTGACGAGCCGTAACGACTGTCAAAGATCCACGAATGACAGCCGGGACCAACGGCTTGACTTGACTTGGACCAACGGCAAAAATTTGAGGATTTATGACATGTCAACATAATAGCTAAATAGATAGAATTATGCTTTTAATATGCTTTTGCTTTTTTTTGTTTGCATTATGTATTAAAGTTTGCATAATTATACTTGTAGTATTTTTTGGAGGAAACTCCAGGGAAACCTGATACTATGAGAAATGGGGAAAAGAGATTAAAGGAGGTTAGATGTTGTATTTTAATAGAACTTACTGTATTTTTGAGAAATCATTTCTATCCTTAGTTAGTTTAACTTTTTCTGTTTTGTAATAAAAATTATTATTTCCTTTTTTCTGAACTTTCAGCCCTTATTAGATAATAATTTTCACGTTGTAGTTTTTCGTTACAAAGCTCCAGATAGTGCCATCCACGAACACGCGCCCCACTCTTCTTCCTCAACGCTTACAGTACAAGAGTGCAACATTCCGCGAGTGTTTTAGTATTGTCAGTACACACTTATTACCTATGAGATTAGTAAACACAATAAAACTACAATACTAGCGGTATGTTGCACTTTTGTACTGTAAGTGTCTTCGTGAACGGCACTATCTGTACTAGTTTTATCATCATAACTAGCTGACCCGACAGACGTTGTTCTGTCATAATTTCAAAATGGTCTTAAGAAAAGAGCACTTACTGTATTTCCAGAATTTTCCAATTTTCCGGGCATCTTTTCCTTTTTTTTTGTCTATAAATATCTAATTTGGACATTTACGAACATTTTAAAATAATAAATAGTTAAATCGGTCCAGCTGTCTCAAGTGATGCGCTTACCAACGAACAGTATTTAATTTTTACTATTTACTAGCTTTTGCCCGTGGCTTCGCCCGCGTGGATGTCAAAAATATCCCACGGGAACGAACTACCGGGATTACATACCTAATAGCCGAGGAAAACGTCATTGACTCCTACCGCAGACTACCGCTGTGCCATCAACCATGATTATTTTGTTACGCATAATTTTGAATCTGTGATATCTTTTAAAATATTCATTTAAATGATATGATGTGATATTTGAGTCTAAATGAAATGCCCAATTTAAATAAAATATTTGATTGGATAAGGATTAATATGATACCAGTCAAAATAGCTTCGGAAATAACAATTAAATTTTTATCAAATTCTAAAAGATATTAATGGTTACTATGGGTCATTCTTAGAAGATAGACATATGCCATCGCGGACTTTTAAGTTGAACTTTTTAAGATGTACAATACTGTAGAACATAAATTTTGTGTAACTTTTACGATTTCCACGACGCACGCCAATTAAGCTAGCAGTCGGCATGATTTTTTCCGACATCTTCAACAATAATCGTCAAATTTCAGCAAATTTACACAAAACTTTAATTAATTATACACTAAAACCTTCTGCATGAATCACTCCGTCTATTGGTGAAAACCGTTTGAAAATCCGTTCGGTAGTTTTTGAGTTTATCGCGTTCAGACAGACAGACAGACGCGGCGGGGGACTTTGTTTTATAATATGTAAGGATAATAATGTCTTATTTTGAATAATGAAAGCTAATTAAAAAATCATACAAGACTTAACTAAATTAGCACGATTGCTAAGTTATTAAGAGTGCGATAACTATTGCATTAAGGATAGTAGACCAAACCCTTGTCTCACTTAATTCAAAGCTTACTGTGACAACTTACTGTGTAAAAGATTGATGGTGTACCAGATGAAGATGCCCTCATCGGACCCGTCCATGATCTTCACTGCGTCGGACGCCACGTCATAGCCCAGTCTGAAAATAAACATTATCCTATGTAATTAAACTAGTCCAGTCTTTGGTTAGCATACAAGTCTGCAAAAAAATGAGAGCTGATTTGTTTTTTTTTGCGTAATTCTTATGTTTTTGGGTGTGCTGAATCCGAAAATGACTTTCATGTCATAGAACGTCACGTTTTCTGACAATGAAGGTATCTATGCCATGTGCGTCACCTCACCCACACGGCTTACATCATAGAGATGTAAGCCGCGCGGGTGAGGTGACGCATGTGTGCGTCGCCGGGGCTTAACGGGTATTGGAACATTTGAACGCACATGTGCGGCTCCGGGACTTGAGCGGCTTCAAAACCCAGATTACCACTCGCCATCCGGTTGCCTCTCCGATTAAATTTTACGTGCCATTACTTTGAATATCTAGCAACAAGCCACAGCAAGGTTTTAGCGACTAATAACAAACCTACATAGACTCTTTTAATTCTTTCTTTGATCAACTTTTTCTGCCGTTTGTTTCCACTTACTTGGTAATAGCACGAGCAACGTGGTCTATAAGTTGTTGCGCTTTGTCTGCGGGCAGTAGTCGAAGGCCGGCTGTGGCGCGAACGATCAGAGGCGTTGCCTTTCGTTTTTTCGGCGGCGTTAAGTACTCGGCGTTCTTTATCAGCTGCACTATTGTGTCCGCGCCCTGAAAGTGTAACAGATTCTTGTTAACATCATCTTGGTAGAAAGAATGTTAAGATCATGGTCTTTTAGATGTCTAGTTGAAGATCTTTCGGTTCTCTTCGTTTATCAGTATCTACTGTTTAGTTTACATCAATCAATCTGCCTAGCCTTTTCCCAACTATGCTGGGGTCGACTTCTTGTCTAACCGGATGCAGCTAAATTCCATCGATTTACATCGACTAAATTCCAGTATTTTACGTGGAGCGACTACCTATCTGAACTCCACAACCCAGTTACTGGGTAACACGATACCCCTTGGTAAGACTGGTTGTCACACTTTTTGGGCTTCTGACTACCCGTAACGACTGTAAAAGATCTACGAATGACAGCCGGGACCGACGGCTTAACGTGCTTTCCGAGACATCATCAACACAAAAGATAACGACCAAAACTAGGCACGAGGGGCATACCACTACATACCTGTTTAGTTTCGTCAGTTATGTTCAACTCTTCGAACGTGGATCCACGCGAGACACAATAGCTTTTTAATTGTTTCTGTAATTACCGGCCTACGAAAGGTTAAGCATATTGACAGTAACCGGTCTTAGATCTAGAATGTGGTGCTGTGCAACGTTTACCCAACCTGGGGACTGAACCCCATGTTCAGACGCACAGCAGTCGCGCTGGTGACGACTAGACTAACGAGGCAAAGCTGCCAGGCCAATGGATAATAATATAAAATGTGATTAGCTTACCTTTTCAGGATCATCGGCGTAAGATGACAAGCCCGGCTTGGATTGTTCAAAATATTCATCTACTAATTCCAAGTTCCCCTGGCCGAATACTGAAACAAAGTTGTACACTACTCATAATAAGAATATTTTTAATTGATTGTTGTTTAAAAAAATACGTAGGTGGTAATCCGATTTTCATCACACATACAAAGCGAGTGCGTGTCGGGCGCGGGTCGGGCGCAGAGCGGGTCGGGAGCGGGAGCCGCGCACGCTTTTCGTGTGCTGACATCTATATAATACAAGGAATTACAATATTGTTATTTTTAATTAATTGAATTTGTAATCTGTTGTGAATTGTATGTGTGTATTCCTGTTTTTTTTTTTAAATACATGCCCGCCGTACTGCCGTCCCGACCCGCGCCCGACATGCACCAGTCTTGTGCGTGTTGATCTTTAGCATACATAGTAATTCACATTTCTGCCACTAGATGGCTGAACTGTAGGTATTAAAAAAAATACAATATCGGCAAACTATGCAAGTAGGTTTACATAGTTTGTCGATATTATTTTTATTTTTTTTGATGAGTTATCATCACTGGACAGCCGAAAGGGTCCATCGTGATTCATGGCTATTGTTTGCGAGTCTATGACACCTTACATTGCTTAGCATGATCCCAGTACGCTTATCATGACCACAATAGAAACGGGATTTGTCGACGGAAGAATAGACAAAATGACAGATAAACAATCACAATCTGTCATTTTGTCTATTCTTCCGTCAACAAAACCCGTAGAAAACCCGTTTCTATGGTTGTCGCGCTACACGTGCACGGGGTAGGACATAGGTTTCCTTCTCGCTTTTCCACTGGGCGTTCATTTTTATTCTTTTATTTCATTATTTACATATGAGTAAATTATGATTTTAAATATTAGAATAAAATATAAAAAATAATATCCCCACCGGCATCGGGAACAGGGTCCAAGCTACCAGGTCAGGGCTCCAGAGAGAGGAACCTCCTAACAATGCGAGCCGTGTCCAGGAGTACTGCTTTCTGAATTAAGCCCTTAATCCAGCTGCCCAACGAGAGCCTCCTTAGGTGTTGGTCAAGGCTCTTAGCAATTAAGCCATTGGCTGATACGACTATCGGCATAATGATTGCTGAGTCCACATACCACATGTTGACAACCTCGCGAGCCAAGTCAAGATAATTGATTTGTTTATCTTTCTCGGCTTTCACGAGGTTCCCGTCATGCGGGAACAACGTGAATTTTTTATTATTTTATTATTATAATATAATAATTTTAAAAAAAACCGACTTCTAAAAGGAAGAGGTTATCAATTCGGATGGTTATAAAAAAAAATTATGTATGTTCGGGCATAACTCTGTCATTTATAAATCGATTTGCAAAATTATTTTTTGTTTGAAAGGGTATGCTCTCGAAGTGGTCCCATTGTCATCTGGTCAGGATCTGATGATGGAATCCTGGAGATATCGAGGGAACTCTTCAAATATTATAGGTACAACTATAGCTATTTGGGTATTTTTTATAGTAACTCGTGAAGTTGCTGTCGGAAAGCACCATTTGGTAAAGTGGAACAGATAATGAAGACCATAGATGGCCATCGGGACTATTCAATTATAAGTATTTAACGGGTTGCGATTCGATTACTTTAATATGGTTGTCAAGCAATTTATGCTCGTCACAATGCATACGGATAAGTGAAGCTGATGGCGATTTACCTGGAGAACTCCATAACGACTAACGTCCCTGCATCGCGAAAAGCAATATTTTGTAAAAGGTGATGAGCAGTTGGCATTATGCTAATGTAACATAGATAAATTACAAACTGAACCACTAAAAAGCGAGAAATAAAATCTTTTTTACGAAAAAAAAACAACCGACTTCCAAAACACAACTACAAAGTGAAAAATAACTTAAATTTCGGAAGTCGGTGGTAAATAAATTTTTCACTTTGTAGTGGTTTTTTGGAAATCGGTTGTTTTTTTTTTTTTGTAAAAAAGATATTTATTTTCATTTATTCATTTTTTCACATACGAGTATTAAATACCTACATTTTCAAATATTTTTATAAAAATCTTAACGTCTGTACTTTCTTGTTTACCTATGTTCTACAAATAAAAATATTTGAATTTGATATTAAGTACTCAAATCTAGTCTAATCTAAAAACCTAGAGGAAACTACGTATTTTTTTTTATATTTAGTTTCAAGATCCATTCCGGGAAATTTTACAATGATACGGGGAATAGTAGTGTACAATGTATCCGTTACAAAAATATATTATTATTACAAGATAGTATTACTACGTTGAACAGCGACATTGAATATTTTTCTCTCTCATTCCGACAAAGCGCCATGAAATTCGTTTTAGTTACGAGTAGTCAACGGCGTCAACCATGAAAAACATGTAAATATTTCGTAACAATTGTGGATACAATTCATAGTACTCTCCTTGAAGGACTTACATAACATCGTTAAATAGTTTACCGTCGCAAGATAACCGGTAACTGATAAAACTGCGGTTTTATGTACAAGTACCAGCAATAATGGAAATCGTGTGTTATTACAATTTGTATATTTCCGGGGTACGGTGTTTGAAGACGACATTCATTTTATTTTAGCAAAAGTTATACAGGGTGGCAGGGACATCGACGCGAAAACTGTTACCATGGATTCAGTACATGATTCTCAACACCCCCAGTGCAATAAGTACCTACGCGATCAAAATGTATAGAACAGCTGATATCTTTTTTAATAACCGACGAAACATTTCAACGCAGGTGTGTTCAGAATCATGTACTGAATCCATGGCAACAGTTTTCGCGTCGATGTCCCTGCCACCCTGTATAGGGTTACGTAAATAATACTAGATGATATTTTCATGAACATAATATCACGCCTGTATTCCCAAAGGGATAGTCAGAGGTGTATACCCACTCCGGGCTAATATTCAGACACTGCTCGAACATGGGATCGAATCCAGAACAGCACGCTACCAAGTTATAATAAACTCAAACTCAAACTCAAACTCAAAGCATTTATTTCAAATAAACCAATTACAGGTACTTTTGAATTGTCAAGGGGTCGGTCAGTCAGAAAAATGAAGCTAGTTGCCCATTCCAAAGCGTAGTAGGTACCTATGGAGAAGAACGGGCAAGAAACTCCACGGACACTCTTTTAAATCAAAATATTGTTACAAAATATTGGTTACATCATTCGTGTTGAATTTATACATGTGAGAACAATGTAGAAAGACGTGCACGTTAAAAGCGTCCGTAATAAAAATATAATAACAATTCAAAAATTTAAATAAATTAAAATAAAATAAACCGTGGCAGCTAAGAGATGACCAGTCCCTACTGACGGCGCCCGTTCACGAACATGACGCATGGATCAGCACCATTTAGCTCAACCATTTTGAAGGGAACTTAATGATCCAACACACACGCCACCATCAGCGAGACATTTGAGTGAGCATGACATACTCTCAGCTGCCAGAGCACATTCAAGTCAATGAAAGACGTACCCAGTAAATGGTAGCTTTATGGAATGTACAACATGGTCACAGTGCTCACACATGTGATATGCAATTATACAATACAAAGAGATTGAATTTATACAAGGAAAAGATAGTTTTACAATCTTCAGCAGCTGCAACAATATTTTCGAATGCTAATCAATTAGTTTATGCGCCCTTGTGGAGCTGGACCAGCGCTGAGCCAAGCATTTTTATCAGCGATGTAATCCCCCAACTTATAATATGCTTGGCAGCATAGTGTGCGTTTTATACATGATTTAAATTTCGTTTCGTTCAGTTGGAGTATGTGGGAAGGTATTTTATTATAACATTTTAAACAGCACCCCATGAAGGATGAGTCTACTTTAGCCAATCTGAAACCCGGTTGAACTAATTGGTCCCTATTTCTAGTCCTATAATTGTGTCTATCACCTCTTTTACTGAAAAGACTTAGATTTTTCCTTACGTACATGATGTTTTCATAGATATATTGACAAGGTACCGTCATGATGTTAATATCTTTAAACAGATCCCTTAGAGAATCGCGTCTGCGGAGACGATATATTGCTCTGATGGCTCTCTTCTGCAGAATAAAAATAGACTCGATATCTGCAGCCCGTCCCCATAGTAAAATACCGTAAGACATGATACTATGAAAGTAACTGAAATAGACTAGCCTCGCGGTATCTACGTCAGTAAATTGACGGATTTTTCTCACAGCGTATGCTGCTGAACTTAGCCGTCCTGCTAGAGATGTTAAATGAGGACCCCATTGCAGCCTTGAATCGAGCGTGATCCCCAAGAAAACAGTTTTATCGACAAATTCTAGTTTCTCCTTATTCAATACTATGTCACAATCACTACTTTTAACATTTGGTAAAGCAAATCTTATGCATTTAGTTTTTTTCCCATTTAATACTAAATTATTAGCAGTGAACCAATTTTGGACCTGCAGTAGGGCGTTATTTACGTCGTCAAGATTTGATGCACGTCTATTTATCTTAAAAATTAAGGAAGTGTCGTCAGCAAATAAAACCATTTGTGGTTGGTTTTTTAATAAATGGGGTAGATCATTAATATATACTAAAAAGAGGAAAGGACCCAATATCGAGCCTTGTGGAACGCCCATTTTTACTTTTAAACCGATTGAATGGACACCATTTACTTGAACCTGCTGCTGTCTATCATTTAAATAAGATTTTACTAAACTGAGCGCAAGTTTACCTAGTCCGTAATGCTCAAGTTTCAAGAGCAAGGTTTCATGACTCACGCAGTCAAATGCCTTGGAGAGGTCACAAAAGATTCCTATGGCATCTTGGGCCTCCTCCCACGCTGTAAATATGTGTTTTAATAAGGTGACACCAGCGTCAGTTGTACAACGTCCTTTGGTGAAACCATATTGCTGATCGTGCAAGATTTGGTTGGCGTTAAAATGATTAAGCATTTGATTGAGCATTACCTTTTCGAAAACCTTGCTGAATACCGGCAGCACAGATACTGGTCTATAATTGTTAGTGTCTTTACTGTCCCCAGATTTAAAAAGTGGTATAACTTTACTGTATTTCATTAAATCCGGGAAGACTCCTTGATCCACACACAAATTAAATATTAAAGCTAAGTACGGTGCTATAGTCTCGATTATGGATGTACAAACTTTGATAGATAATCCCCATAGATCTTCGGTCAATTTGATTTTAATTTGCCGAAAAGCTTTTATAACTATCATAGGGTTTATATGTTTAAATTGAAATTCAACCGGGCAGCCTGGAACGTTCGCTCTTAATAAATTAATTGAGACATCGGGTGAGGAATTTAAAGCTTCTGTCGTTTTAGATGGTATATTAGTAAAGAAATGTACAAATTCTTGCGCTACTTCTAAGTTAGAGCTAATGGCACCACGTGAAGTCTCCAATGTGTACTCAGTGTTTCGTACTTTGTTCCTATTAGTTTCATTATTTATAACTTTCCAAACTGTTTTTATTTTATTTTCTGCTGATTTAATCTTGTTGCTAATATACAGAGCTTTAGCTATCTTGCAAGTATTTCTAAAAATTTTGGAATATGTAGCAACATACTTGTTGAAAGTTTCAGTATTAATGTAAGGCTTAAGGCCATACAGCTCGAACAGTCTTTCCCTACTTATCCTAATACCTCTAGTTGCCCAGTCACTAAAAATAAAATTAGGGCAAATATTTTTTGTTCTCTTTTCAAAAGTTTTGTTGAATTCAGTGTGCACTACTGAAAAGAAATCCTCATACAATTTATTTGCATCGTCCATATTAGGGCCCAGAGCATTTAACTTATTATTTAGGGTACTATTGAATCTATTTAATTTGCCAGTTGTTATTGGTCTAATTTGTATTTGCACTTTTTGAATAGGTGTTCTAAATTTAAAAGTTACCGTTTGTCCACTATGATCAGATGGTAAATAATTTACGATGGCTTTATCTAAATAATCACAACCGCAGAAGACATTATCGATACAAGTAGCAGAAGTTGAAGTTACTCTAGTTGGTTCTGTAAAAACATTTGATAAATTGAACGATTTAAAAAGGCTTAATATTCTACTGCTAT
This sequence comes from Agrochola lychnidis, assembly GCA_963680765.1. NCBI lineage: Eukaryota > Metazoa > Arthropoda > Insecta > Lepidoptera > Noctuidae > Agrochola > Agrochola lychnidis. Next base: position 3,920,775 of record OY796868.1, on the reverse strand, counting down.
TTGAATTATTTTCCAGAATATTTATATTAAAATCACCACAAATAATTGCGGCTTTGTTACTGGATGCAAGTTTCGCTAGGACATCTTCCATTATTGACTCAAATAAAGAAAAGTTCTGATAATTAGGGGGTCTGTATACGCACACTACAACATGCTTATCCAGCTCAACACAGGACAGTTCGATGCAATGTTCAACTGATAAACCAACTATGTCATTACGTTGCTTAGATTTTAAACAATTTTTTATCAAGATTAGAGAACCTCCACGCAGCATAGATTTACGGTTAAAACAACTGCCCACATTATAGTTCTCATAATTAATTAGCATTTGGTAATCCTTTAACCAATGTTCAGTAAAACAAACAATGTCAAACTTTGTTTTTTCTAAAAACATTTCGATTTCTAATAATTTGGAAGAAATACCTTGAATATTTTGATGAAATAATTTCAAGGCATTCTGCTGATCTCCTTTTTGATAGTTATTAATTTTGGAGCAAGAAGACACCTTGTTGTTGTTAGGTATAAGAATATTCTTACTGGTGCCTTCTGTTGTCTTACAAACTAGTTTAAATGACTATCCGGAGTTAACCCCAAGATTTCAGTGTCATCACCAGGCAGTGAGCTCATAGTGAGTGAGGGAGATGGAACCTCCTTCGTACAATTTGTAAAAATATTTATAGCATTTGAGCTACATTTATTCAAGTTCACCACCTTATTATTAGTATTATTACTAACCACTGTGGTGTTAATAATACAAGACTGCGACATACTACTTATGTCTGAGTTTATAAAAAAAGCTAATAGCTGTGCTATTATGTGTCTAAAACTAACAGGCAGATACACAGTATCCCTAGTCGATTTTAAAGTTTCCACAAAACTGTTGGTGTCAAAAAATACAAACTTGTCACTATAATGACTAACTAAGAATTGCATATGCTTATTAAGCATATGAATATAATTGTTTTGTCTATTCGTCAATTTTTCAAAATATGGGAAAGCACACAATATTATTTTACTACAATTTAACTTTAACAATTCAGTTACACAGTCAGTGATTTCGTCTTTTTTAACCTTAGAACTATTACCTACAAATACAGTAATGTTGGTTTTAGGATTGTAAACATTTCCTGTTACTGATGCCATTATTCTTTTGTAGGTAGACCCTGGCATACAATAATTTTGAATAGAATAACACAGGTTGTTACTAATTAATTTACCTAAACCCCTTCCTATACTATCTGAGAACATAACTGAATGATAACAATCATGACTACTAAAAGATGGACAACTACCAATCTCAGGCTGTATCACTTGTGATAGATCTTGTACTACATCAGAAATATCTTGGTTGAGAATAAAACCTTGATTCAAACTCTCAGTCTGGGACGGGTCCTCCGTTGCCTCAGGCTGGACAGCAACAGGGTTTGAAACCTGACAAGTACACTGACACATAACTAACTCATTTGCAGCAAGAATATGTTCTTTAATTTGGTTCTGAGAACCCACATATTTAATGTAAAGGGAACTAAGTCTTCCCTCGAGTAACTGTATGTCAGACTGTAAGCGCTGTGTATCAATTTCATAGATTTTTTTGCTGTCTTCTAATTTAATTTGATAATTGTTTAATTTATTGAGTAATTCAACACGTTCTTTCCTCAGTGGAATATTTTTGGAAAAGTGTTTTTGTTGTTTTTTAATTTGATTACATTTTTTTATTATTCTATTCAGTTTTGCATATTTTTTAATTTTATTATGACTAACTTTATAACTATAATTCTGTTTCAGCAAGGAATCTTCAGTAAGGTCAATAGTTGTTAAGGAATGTGGGTTACAATTAGTATTTGTATATAATACGCTATAATACCTACGCTGCAGCCATCTAATAGCAGAGAAAATGTGAATTCCTATGTATGCTAAGTAGTGATGTGCCGGATATCCGTATCCGCGGATATCCGAGGGAGAAAAAAGATCTGTATCCGTCTTTTTGGCGGATATTCATATTCATATTTATTTGCATTCCATAATGTGCATAGGTGTTACAATTTATGGCTTAAAGCTAAGGTACAATTACGGACCCTGTAGGGCACAGCAAAAGGTATAAAATTTATTCTTAAAATACAAATACAATTAAAATAAAATCAAAATTAAAATTCAAATTAAAATAAAATTCAAATTAAAATAAAATTCAAATTAAAATAAAATTCAAATCAAAATAAAATTCAAATTAATATAAAATTCAAAAAAAAAACAAGTTAAAACATAATAATTATTATAATATTTATCCATGTATACAGGGTGATTGGAAGATGGGTGCAAAGCTTTAAGGCGAAGATAGTACAGACAATTTAGAACCATTTAAGCCATGGTTGTCTTAGACGAAGTCTTACCAAATATTTTTAACCAAATTTTTAAGTTTTTTTTCGGAAATTCTCAAAATTTAATGTAAACTGCATAATTATGGCCAAATTGAATGATAAATGAATTCATTTTTTATTTATTTAATTAAAGTAATGTGTAAGCAATCAAGCAAAACATGTTTTAGGCTTCTGTGTCATTAGACATTTTTTTTTACAGACATTTAAAGCTCAGAAAAAATAAAAAATTTGTACAATACGTCTTTTAAACCTTATTTAAAAAAAAACGGAGGGTGCTTGTTTTGTTCAAACCTTTTTGAAGACAGGCCTGATAATCGCTCTTTCTTTTGAGGTATCATTTATGCGGATATCTTACAAATTATTGAAATTAGGACCTACAAACCAATTCGATGGAGAAATTTTAAATTTTAGGCAGTCTAACAAAACACAAAATTTTTGCTTAAAAGAATACTTTATGTGCTCGAAATGATAACATTGTTCAATTCTAAGAATTTTTGGCACATGCAGGAACCAATTGAGGGGAACCCATTGAGGGGATTCTCTAAACAATGGCCACCGAGCGCGGTGCGACGGCATTTCCAGGTAGAACGCCCAATGAATAGCAAAAAGCGATAAGAGTTGGTTTTTACAGCAAAATGGTCTTAGTAACTGAGGCAACAAAGTCGTTTTTCTTTAGTCAGGGTCAGTCGGTCTGTGATGAAGCCGTTACATCTTTTACTTATTAGTCAAACTACTGCCCTTGTGAGTGGACGTTGTCGTGTTGATTCACAATTTACCGTGTTAAGTTGTAGCCCTTTGCGTTCCTGCACGTGTTGTTTGCGTTAGTTTTGAACTTTTTTGTTTCACCGTGTCCAGTCGTAGCCTCGCGCCCCTGCACGTGTTGATTTTTGACTTAATTGTGTTGAGTTGACATTTAGTGCGCTCCTACGCCGTTTTTCTTAATTGTTAAGTGACTATGGCTACTTTTTCCAATCAAGAATATGCGGATATCGTATTTATGTACGGTAGAGCAGACGGCAATGGATCTTTGGCGCGACGGATGTATCAAGAGCGCTATCCGAATCGCAGGATACCGAATGTCCGAGTGTTTTACAACACGTTTCGTCGTCTTGCCCAAGATGGGTTTCACCGCGTGGAACCTGGAGTCAACCCGGGCAGACACGAAACTGCCGTCGACGAAGACATTTTAGCAGCATTTCAAGCGGATCCTACTACCAGTACTAGAGCAGTAGCTCGAAATTTAAACATTTCTCAATGGAAGGTGTGGCATACAATGCACCAAAATGATAAGTATCCGTTCCATGGCAGGAGTGTGTAAGGTCTAGTAGAGCAAGATCCTCAAAGAAGAATTCAGTTCTGCCGTTTCCTCCTCAACAGAGACATCGAAGATGCGTGGTTTCTGAAATCAATCTTGTGGACGGATGAAAGTAAATTTTCAAGGGAAGGTATTACAAACTTTCACAATATCCATGAATGGGCCGACGCAGACAACAATCCACATTTTAAGAAGCAGGTGTCATTTCAAATGAAATTCTCTGTGAATGTATGGGCTGGAATAATTGGCAGAACATTGATTGGGCCCCACTTTTTGCCTGATCCATTGAATGGCGAAAATTATTTGCAATTTCTGCAAATTGATTTACCACTGCTGGTAGAGGAATCAGGTGTCCCGATCTTCGAAAGAGACCGAACAGTCATCTTTCAGCAAGACGGCTGTCCAGCGCATTGGACTTTAAATGTAAGGGAACACCTCAACAATTGCTTTCCTGATAGCTGGATCGGCAGGGATGGACCCATCCCTTGGCCCGCTCGCTCCCCAGATCTGACCCCGTTGGACTTTTTCGTGTGGGGCCGGGCCAAGGAACTGGTGTATAACAACATAGAAATAAACACTAGAGAAGAATTGATACAAAGAATAAATTCAGCGTTTGAGACAATGAAGCAGGAGATGATGTTGAAAATAACGGCTACAGAAGTTAGAAGACGGGGCCGTGCTTGTATTAGGAATCACGGCCGTCATTTTGAACATGAAAAAAAATTTCTCCCTCAAATTGGTTTGTAGGCCCTAATTTCAATAATTTGTAAGATATCCGCATAAATGATACCTCAAAAGAAAGAGCGATTATCAAGCATGTCTTCAAAAAGGTTTGAACAAAAAAAGCACCCTCCGTTTTTTTTTTTAATAAGGTTTAAAAGACGTATTGTACAAATTTTTTATTTTTTCTGAGCTTTAAATGTCTGTAAAAAAAATGTCTAATGACACAGAAGCCTAAAACATATTTTGCTTGATTGCTTACACATTACTTTAATTAAATAAATAAAAAATGAATTCATTTATCATTCAATTTGGCCATAATTATGCAGTTTACATTAAATTTTGAGAATTTCCGAAAAAAGACTTAATAATTTGGTTAAAAATATTTGGTAAGACTTCGTCTAAGACAACCATGGCTTAAATGGTTCTAAATTGTCTGTACTATCTTCGCCTTAAAGCTTTGCACCCATCTTCCAATCACCCTGTATATTAATGTATTTATACGACTAACTATGTATGGTGTCTGTTTGTATTAAATCAATTTTTTTGTCATATATGTATTCGTTTATTGTGTAGTATGATTTTTTAAAACGAATCTTTTATATTAATACAGATACAGGATACAGATCTTTTTTCTCCCTCGAATATCCGCGGATACGAATATCAGACAAATCACTAATGCTAAGTCAGGATGAAAATCGGATTTCCACCTACGAGGCAGTGGTTATTTTATTCCTATTAATTAAGAAAGATAAAACATGCCATTCCAATTTCACTGTATTTTTCAGAACCTAATATTTCATTGTAAGGTACTTATGCTTAAATGTTCGCTTTTGTGTTTCCAAAAGTAAAATTACAATTTCAGGTCTAATTTGAAAAACTCTACAGTAAATCAAATTCGTTTATTATAAGATTCTAACGCAGTCATAACAAGAGTAGGAAATAACCTATATGGTTATTATTGTTATCAGGTTTATCTTATCAGCAATAATGAAATTTAATCTAAGTATCTAATGAACAATGCTATTAACTTTATCGTCAACTAAATATTTATTGGTTTAACAACAGAGCTATGTTTCATAATTAGTGGTTTTCGGTAAATAGCTTTAAACTTATAACCAAATTGAAAAGGTTTTAGTTTTCCATTTCCTAAATAACATTCCATTAAGGGGGAAGCGTCAGGGTAGCCCGTGAAATTCAAATTTTCTTACGTTTTTTGCATTTCGCAGGTCAGTGTCAGGTTTTATGTTGATTAAAATATGATTCACGGTCGTAACAAATATGGCTTTACTCAATTATAATCATTACAATCAGCAATAGTGATTAAGAAGAAGATAAAGGTGTTAAATGTCATGATTTCATGAAATCAACACATTTGACACCTTTGCTAACTTATGGAGTTGTATTGCTGATTGTAATGATTATAATTGAGTAAAGCCATATTTGTTACGACCGCGAATCATATTTTTAATCAACATAAAACCTGAAACTGACCTGCAAAATGCAAAAAACGTAAGAAAATTTTAATTTCGCGGGCTACCCTGACGTTTCCCCCTTAAAAAAAATTATCATCTAAATCGTTAGCAAGGAAAAGTGACAGATTTTCTTGAGACATATTGCTGTGGACCAAAATATACAGTGAGACCAACCAGAAAAGAGCCCACAGCGGCTCTACAACCTTGGATACATTTTCAGTATCAAACTATATCGTCCCACTGGTGGGCAAATGTCTCTTATAAATAGGTCCCATAGCCTTCCACTCTTCTCTCTATGTTGCTTTCTCTGGCTTATCTCCCATGAACATCTTATACAAAGCATACTATTACACTTAAATATAAAAAAGGCACTCACCTGTAAAAGGTACTCTAAACTTATAAGCAAGCACCCTGGAGCCCGAAGAGCCGGCGTCGATGATGATCGCGTGGTGGTACACGCTCTCGTACCCCAGACTCTTGGCGAGCCCATCCAGCCATTGTGACTGGCCAGCAAACAACCCTGCGACATAAAACCTTATGCTGAATTTGAAGAATACAGACACTACCCTTGCCAACATCGTAAGTTAAAAAAAAAGTTCTGTCAAAGATTTCTTCCGCGTTTCCCGTCAGCTGTCAAAACTTCTCGCGGGTTTACTACTGTCATAAATATTTCTTCTTTCTCAAGGAATTACACAATATACACAGTAGTTTGTTACATAGCCAGTATGATCTCAAACTAAATACGAAATAATGATAAACATATCATTGGTCCAAGTGTAAACCTAGAGGGGATAAGTTAAACATAATTAATTAATCACATCATATGTTTGACCTGAACTGAACTTTGTACAATACGATACTTCTAGTCTAGTAGGTGTTTGTACAGAGACTAAACAACTACGATTACTACGACAATCATCATTTTTAACCGACTTCCAAAAAGGAGGAGGAGGCTTCAAAATATTTAGTCCCTAAGGTATTTAATCAATTAGATCTGTTAAGACAAAACCCTAAAGTAAGTAAAGGCATGTTAAAGTCAAAATTAAGGAGTTTATTTCTCGATAAAGACGATTCTGCCTGTATCGAGAAATAAACACCTAATAGTATAATTATAATTTATTACGAGTAATCTGTGATTCACACTAAAGGTTTGGTCGGACCGGCGCGGGCGGGTTGCGGACGCGGCTCCGGACGCGGACACCTCCAGACAGATAGGTACATACTTAGAATCTGTCAGTGTCCGATGTCCGCGGCTCGTCCGCAATCTGTCCATTCCGGTGTGACTGATCCTTGAATGAAATTAGTGCATAGTTGATAGTTTTAAGGTTAATTTTGCTAGATTTGTGTACCTATACCTGTAAACAAGCGCTTCTCGCCATCAAACTGGAAAGTTTGGCGAGTAATACTGTAGAAGCAAAAAATAATGTACCTATTATAAAAAAAAAAATTAAAAAAAAATATGTTCGTCGCGTATGTTTGTTTTTTTTTTATGTATGTCCACTGATTTCTCCGTCAATTGTGGACCGATTTTGAAAATTCTTTTTTTGTTTGAAAGGGTGTGCTCTCGAATTGGTCCCATATAAATTTTATTAACTTTGCTTCGATAGTTTTTGAGTTAGCTACAAAATATGTATTTTTTTTTCCCACTTAGTACCTACCTATGTAGATGATATGATAAGTTTCTGTCACCGGTAGCAGGTAGTGGTATTCGAATGTGTAGGTGGGGTAGGTACCACAACTAAAAAGTGAAAAATAAAAACTTTTTACAAAAAAAAAAACAACCGACCTTCAAAAAAAACACTACAAAGTGAAAAATAACTTTAATTTCGGAACTCGGTGGCAAAAACGAAATGTTCTTTTTTAGTTGTTGTACACACGGCTACACATCAAGCTATACATTTCCAGTATAAGCTGACCTCGCATTGTACGGAAATATTATACAATGCGAGATCAGTATAAACTGGAAATATATAGCTTGATGTGTTATAGCCGGCCGTACCTACAGCACACAAATTCAAATACCACTACCTGCTATATAAATAACAGTGACAGGAACTTATTATAACATCATCCACATAGACTTAAGTGAGAAAAATACGTATTACTGAAGCTAACTCAAAAACTACTCAAGCAAAGTTAATCAAATTTATATGGCCAAAAAAATAATACAGAATAATCAAAATCAATTCATAATTGGCGGAGAAATAGCGTAAAAAGAAAAACAAAAAAAGGAAAACCTTCCTTTTTGAAGTCGGTTAAATAGAGCGAATGAATATTAGCTATTAAATGCCGATTAGTGTCGAAACCTACCATTATGTGTGAAGTTTCACCAATAAATAAAAAACTAGCGATTCGCCCCTCCGTTTTGAAGAATCGACAAAACATTCTATCACATAATAAATAAATGTTAATCTGAATTTAATTTAGTAAGAAATCCATTTGTGTAGTTTAGAAAACCAAGCGGTCACACACACTCACGAAAAGCGACTTTTTTATACTATTAAAAGATTTACATGAAAATTAAATTACATTAATTTACCGAAAATAATCGATTAAAATTAATATACATACATTACATAACAGTGGCATAATCAAAATTCATTTATGCAAAAGCTGAGAATCGGCACTTCGAATGAGAAAATTACATCAGACAGTCCCCCAAAACGTCCGCCCTTCACCACTCCCTAGTGCTTTAGCTGGGAAGAAGAAGTGGCGCATCAAACTCCCCACAATTCCGACCTCGTCGCCGAGGTCCTTTGCGATCGCGACCGCGTCCCCGAGTAAATAATACTCCCTCCCGACCCTTGTTCGATAACGAGGTGCCAGCAGTTTTTGCAGCTGAGCACGTAGCTTTAAATTCCCCGACTAATAATCATGATCAAAACTTTGATCCAGCCCGTCCCATCCTTGATGTCCTCCCTCCGGTCGACGCCCTAAGCAGAGGTTCATACCCCACAGGGGGGGGCCCTTAGTGAGCGTTCACCTAGTGTTAATAACCCCTGGCTGGAGGTTTTAAATGTAGTAGGTTAAGGCACCCACAGGAAAGCCCGGTTAAGTGGTCATGATCTCAGAGGTCAACTACGAGATGCCCTATCTAATAAAAAATAAAAAAACTCCCCAATCCCTTCGAGATTTTAGGGCTGATACGAATTCAAAAGAAACGGCCTAGTGTGTCGGACTACTCACAGTGTATTAATATAGCTAAGGAGGTTATCATCAATTTTTTATTTCACAATATTTTTGTCTTTAAAGATCTGTGCTGTCGAATGAATGAATACTGCTATGCTGCTGCTTGCTATTGAATGCGGATTAGTGTCGAATCCCACAACATCTGTGAAATATCTCCAATTAATTAAAAAAAACTTCAGAGAACCAGAACAATTTAAATGAGATTTACAAATTTCACTTTTTTTTTCTGGCTCTAGTAATTATGAAACTGTAGTACTTACTAGAGCCATGGTTGCACTTATGATTGTACCTTAGAGTGTCAGTAAATTATTTATTATTTTTGAAGTGAAAACTTCTTTAGGCGCGTTGGGCATTTTTGAGATGGGAAAAAACAATTGAACTCGCGACACCGTTACCGACACCTCATTTTTGTAAACGCGCTTGTGCTCTTTATTTATATTACGTTACGGATCAATGTTCAATGCAAGTATTTTTACTTTAAAGGTTTTGGAAGTTTTTTTTTTTTGTAAACGCGATTGTGCTCTTTATTTAAATAAGGTTACGGATCAATGTTCTATACAAGTATTTTTCTTCCACCAAGGCGATCTTGTTCAAGTTATCACTTCTGTCGGCACTCCCACTGTTTTGTTTTGGAGTGCCACTGTTTTTTATTAAATAATATAGTTTGGTGTACTTTTAAAGACCTAAGTATCCAACGACTACCTGCCTAGTAAGATTTTACTAAACATTTCTAAGGTGGTCACAGAAGACCGTTGCCTGCGAATTCCATCCAAATTGGTTAATAAATTAGTTAATAAAACTTATAAGGTAATATTATAATAAAATTATAACCCTAAAAAATTAAGCCTTTTTGGCACATGGCCAACAATCAAACATAAAACACTATCGTATATGTATTTTTTTAAATATTATAAATAAAACTTGATCTACGAGTCTCAGATTTAAAATATTTCCTGTTGGAGATTAGTAGCCTAAAAATATGTTAGTGACCATGAACTCCTAGTGGCTTTTAAAAATAAATCAAGCCTCACATTCGCGGTTTGTGTTGTTCATACTCCTTTTCTGTTTGAGAATATACTTTCTAAGTTACTCAAAATAATAATCCAAATAAAAACAGTCTGTCTGGGACTAACGACAAAAGTGAAAACTTAAAACTAGCATTAGCGCCATCTAGCTTCTATAATACAGCACTACGGGGCGAGCATGTCGGTGACGCGAATCCAGAAGTTTATCCCCTGCCAAAAATCGCTCAACCCGCCTAAATAAGTTTTCAATTAAAAGTGTGTTTGTATTTTTATTAATAAGAGGTTTATAATGTAATATTTTCAATTTAGGCTACAAATAAGTTCCTGGGGGCCTAACCACCAGCTCATAAAGCATTATTATTTTAATATTACTTCAGTGGCAGAAAGAGATGGAGCTATACGTCCTAGAGCTTCATCTCTTTCCCACACTGAAGTAATATTGAATTTAATACTGCTTTTGAGCTGGTGGTAGGCCCCCTGGTCTGGATTTTAGAGGATGCGAAAATGTTTATAAACTCACCCACAAATCACAATACAGGAGAAATTACAAGATAGACATTATAAAAAAATACACATACACAAGTTTCAATAAAACGGGCTGTAATCTAAATATTTATCTAAAATTACAATTATAATCTACACACTGACTATAAGATACTTATTATTAAACTTTTTACTGATCTACAACAAAATACCTGATAGAGAAAAAACTGTACGCACTAAGGTGGCCGTCCCATTCATCATTATTCACTTTATTCGCTCGCCAAAAAGCGGATATGTATCTATCTGCGAAACAAACTCGACTGTTACCGCCATTTAGTCGAAACCTTATTATATCCAACGAGAAAACACATTATACATAGTTCCTTAAATAAATATAAGCTTTACTGCTTTTGAATTAAAGTTGGTTTTCGCATAATCTATGATTTTTTTTTTGCGACATTGAAAAGAAATATCGTCTACTGTTGACGAAACTCTGCTTTGAAACTTGTTTTAAGACTATGTGTAGGCTATAATGTTTATTCATAAAAATATTTATTGGTGCGTTAACTCGCGAACGATACGGTTAATACAGTGTGAGTCCCTTTTCCATGATCCAATTGTTGTAACACCCTCTAAACAAGAAATGGAAAAATAATTTATTGAAACATTTGATCTACAGAACCCATAATCTCATTAGATATCTCTTATAATTATTATTTTTGTTTTTGAGTGTTATTATGGTCACTTTTTTCTTAGTAAGCACAAGTCAGTTTGCGGTTTATAATTATTAATAAATAAAAATCGGTCCTTACTTGTACACACGGCTACACATCAAGCTATACAAATCCAATAAAAAATAACGTCGCATTGTACGGAAATCTTATACAATGCGAGATCAGCATAAACTGGAAATGTATAGCTTGATATGTAGCCGTGTGTACACCGGGCTCAGAACTATATTATCATTATATCGTTACACACAATTATACGTGACTGTACCTATTTATGTGTAACGTTTGATAACGACAGAGACGGAATTATGTTGAAAATTTTAACACTTTTCGGCTAGTAGCAACTGTCACAATTATTTTTTTATGTATTTGTCCCTAAATAAAAGTGCAGTTGGAATTTCAACTCTTCGCGCTGAGCCTAAAATTGAAAATCCAACAGTACACTTTTATTTAGGGATTCATTATAGTGTCACTTCATTAGCTACCCAAACCCATAATCCAATAGCTTTGTTTCGATATCTTGCAATAGTCCTACACCAACCGGGGGTTATCCTTGGCTGCACTTGCATATTGCGAACAGAGATAATCGTCGGTTGGTGCCTCATTTAATTAAAAACGTCTAACGGACCTCTGAGAGTTGGCTTCTACTCCTGATACGCCTTCCAAAAGTTTAGGACCCCAGGGTCCTGAGTAATGTGAAAGAAAAAAATATCGACTAAGCACACGAGGTTGTCGACATGTGGAATGTGAGCTCGGCTATCATTGTGCCGATTGTCGTAACGGCCAATGGCCTGATGGCCGAAAGCCTCGACCAACATCTCTCGAGGCTCTTGTTAGGAGTTGGATCAAGGGCCTGATTCAGAAGGCAGTACTCGTAGATACGGCTCGTATTGTGAGGAGGTTCCTGTCTCTGCAGCCCCAACCACTGATAGCTTCGACCCTGCTCCCGACACCGGCGGACCTCTATGTTTTTATATTTTTAGATGTTGTTTTTATTAATTAAATTTAAGAAATATTTTAAATTGTAAATTAATAAGAATCAAAATGAATAATATTTGTAAATTAATAAGTAAAAAAATGAAAAATAAAAACTTTTTACAAAAAAAAAACAACCGACTTTTAATTTTCGTTCTTTGTCACCGACTTCCGAAATTAAAGTTATTTTTCACTTTGTAGTGTTTTTTTTTGAAGTCGGTTGTTTTTTTTTTGTAAAAAGTTTTTATTTTTCACTTTTTAGTTGTGATACCTACCCCACACAAATTCGAATACCACTACCTGCTATGTAAATAACAGTGACAGGAAGTTATCATAATATCATCCACATACTGAGGAAAAAATACGTATTATTGAAGCTAACTTAAAAACTACCCAAGCAAAGTTAATAAAATTTATATGGGACCACCTCTGAAGTATGATCTACCAAACAAAAAAAGAACCATCAAAATCAATTCATAATTGACGGAGTAATCGCGTAACAAACATACAAAAAAAAAAAAAACAACATACAGACGAATTGAGAACCTCCTCCTTTTGGAAGTCGGTTAAAAATGTAGTAATACTTGCTGCGTTCTAACAGGGGCATGTACCTAGTCATAGCCTGTAACCGTGTCATCATCATCATTTCAGCCGAAATACGTCCACTGCTGGACATAAGCCTCCCCCAAGCACGGCCACTTCAACTGGTTCTGTGCTTCCCGCATCCACCAGATTCCTGCGGCCTTAACAAGGTCATCGGTCCACCTTGTGGGAGGACTTCCAACGCTACGTCTTCCGGTACGTTGTCTCTACTCCAGAAGCAATCTGTTCTGGGAGCAATGTATCCTGCCCACTGCCACTTAGTTTGGCAATTCTTCGGGCTATGTCGGTTACCTTGGTTCTCCTGCGGATCTCTTCATTTCTGAAGAGATCCGATTCCGATTTTTTGTCCACAAATGGAAAGCTACAGTATTGCCGAGTGTCATAGGATAATTTATGTTAAAACAAGTAACACGCACGAAGTCGCGGGCAGAAACTAGTACAAAACGAAAATAGTGAAATACTTTAAAAAAGGTAGTATGGGCCTCACGGCTGCGCCAAAAAGGTCCGCTCCATTTCAGCACTAATGGCAGACAGATGCTGACTATCTGACGCTGGACGGTAGACTATCTTTCTCTTTTTTTTTCTTTCATTCTATCTTTTTTTAGTTGAGGAGAATTCGCCAGGTTTTTTCTCCTCTGTCTGTAGCTACCTATTGGCTGAAACCTCTTACCGAATTTCGGGACTTCCGTCGACCCTCCTTGTCTGTAGTTTGTGCGTACTTTCCCACATTCTACCAACACGATCACCAGAAAATTAAAGAAAAGACCTTCTATTTCCTTCATAAGTACGAGAAAATTGCGACTGTTAACTAACGTGAAATTAATGTTTTATGTTTTCCAATCATAGATATTGTTTATCAACAACACAACCAATGTGTATGCACTCATATTGTTGGAATGTGAAGCGATGTATCCGATGTTGGCACGGACGAGAAAATTGGAACCAGTGCATAATTTTAAAAGTCAAGAGTCATTTCATGGAATCTGAATGCTTTTTTAGCTGGAATAAAACTTCAACCTGTTTATTTTGATAAAATTTCACAGTAAAAAAAAAAACAGACTTCCAAAAAAAAAATACTACAAAGTGAAAAATAACTTTAATTTCGGAAGTCGGTGTCTTTGGTTTTGAATTTTCGTTTTTTGCCACCGACTTCCGAAATAAAGTTATTTTTCACTTTGTAGTGTTTTTTTTTTGGAAGTCGGTTGATTTTTTTTTACCCGTGAGATTAAATACGAAGGAACTGCATTACCTTATAATTATTATTTAAATTACAATCAAGTTAGATAATTGGAAGCCAGGATGGGATTTCTAAGGGATCCAAACGCCTCCTGCCGGAGGCTCTATGCGGGGATCGTGCGGTCCATGGCCCTTTACGGGGCACCGGTGTGGGCGCGTTCATTGAGGCTGCGGCCAGCCCGCCGGTTGAACGCGTCCCAGAGGGTCATGGCCATCCGGCTGGCCCGAGGATACCGCACGGTCTCCTGCGAGGCGGCGAGCCTCCTTGCCGGATTACCGCCATGGGATCTGGAGGCAAAGGTCCTCGCGCACGTCTGGGAGTGTCGCGAGGAGGCGAAACGCCGGGGCTTAACCCCGATGCCGCAAGAAATTACGGCACAGCGGACAGAGCTCCGGCGGGATCTCATGGCGTCATGGAGGGTGCGATTGTCGCAACCCCGCGCTGGGCACGCCACAATCGCGGCGATAAGACCCGTCTTTGAGGAGTGGCTGGAGAGACGCCACGGCGTTCTCACCTTCCGCCTGACGCAGGTCCTCACCGGACACGGCTGCTTCGGGAGGTTCCTGTTCAGGATAAGGCGGGAGGAAACACCCGGGTGTCACCATTGTGTGGATCGGCCTGAGGACACGGTGGAGCATACGGTGGAGGTCTGCCCGGCTTGGGCGGAGCAACGCCGTGTTCTCGTAGAGGCGATCGGCGGCGGTGATCTCTCGCGTCCGGCCCTGGTTCAGGCCATGGTACGGAGCGAGAGGAAATGGCAGGCCGTCACCTCCTTCTGCGAAGCGGTAATGCTCGCGAAGGAGGAGGCGGAACGCGTGAGGGAGAGGCAAATTTCGCGCCCTCACGCCCCTAACCGCCGCAGGAGGAGACGCCCGGGGCGGGAATCGCGAGCCGATTTCCGGCCACCGTAGGCGCGGGCTTGCGGACGGTGAGCAATGGGTAGCTCGCCGTCCGATAAGGACCAAGCCCGGGTCGACGGCGCGTTGTGTTCCACGCGCGCCTCAAAGAGATGTCAGCAGAATTGACGGGGTCCACTAGGGCCAATGCCTGCCGGGGGTTCGAAGAAAACCGATCGGGAAATCGTGGCCCCCGGCAACAGGGCAACCGAAGGAACACGGGTGGGTTTTAGTCAGTAAGAGTTTGACACGGCCTTCCGCTCCGCCCAGAGCGGGAATGTTATTTGATAATTTCCCACCCAAAAAAAAAAAAAAAAAAAAAGGATGGGATTTCTCATTTCTTTTCAGGAAACGAGGGTCTAGAATGGCCAAAACATCAGGAAAAAACTTGCCATCATCACTGACATAATAAGTTTGGAAAGAATCCGTGGCGGCATCTAGGTATAATGCCACATACGAACCAACAACCGTCAGGCAATAGCCCACCGGACACAACACCCGTCTGTTCAGAGGATCCTCCCTTTTTGAAGGAGTATGAGGAACTTTCCACTCTGTTCGTCATACCTCTAAAAATCCAACAGGTTGGAATCGACTATGTTCTATTTGCAGTTTATAGCTACATTACCAATTGCTGTACAGATTTGTTTATCACATACAATTCTACACCAAAAGACTACTATTATCATGCACACAAACTGCAATGCAGACATCAGTGCAATTGTATAGGTACTTAGGATGACTACTAGAAGTTTGTTGTTCTCAAGTATTGTCTGGCCATTTATCCAGCCTTGGGAGAAACCACTTAAAACTACCAACATCATTAACCCAAATATTATATTATTTATTTTAATGATATACAAGTCCTCATCGCTATTGTTTGGAACTCAAAAATATGTAAAGTTATGAACTGTAAGACTTAAGATATAAGCAGGTTTTTCTGACATAATTTACTTTGACGTAGGTTAATACGACCACAGGTCAATACGACCGCAGTTCAATACGATCGCGGGTCAATTCGACCACAGGTCAATACGACCGCAGTTCAATACGATCGCGGGTCAATTCGGCCTCAGGTCAATACGACCGCAGTTCAATACGACCACAGGTCAATACAACCATAGGTCATACGATCAAAGGTCAATACGACACAAGGCCGATACGATATGACCCAAGATCAATACGACCGCAGTTCAATACGATCGCGGGTCAATTCGGCCTCAGGTCAATACGACCGCAGTTCAACACGACCACAGGTCAATATAACCATGGGTCATACGATCAAAGGTTAATACGACCCAAGGCCATTACGACCGAAAGGCAGAACAACAGAGTACAACGTACAGGCAACATTGGACAGACGAAAAATAATTAAGGGGACGATAGCTGACTTAATGATTATATACTGAAGATGACGTCTGAACGAGTAGTGTTAGTGATTTGGAAAAAATATATGTTAAATTAGAGCATTTTCTTAATATTTTAATATAGGCATATTTTTGATTATGTTTATATTACATAGTGAAATTAATTTGTTAAGTTATGTCTAACGTGGATAAAAACTGAGAATGACACAAAATCCATCAAGCGTATTTTTCTGAAAACTTCACCATATTAAAGATAATTAAGTTACTGACCTTTTAGTATACGTGTTTTATTAAAATACCTTTTATTTTACGTGTAATACATTAATAATGCGTCTAATTTGGGACAGCGCTCCTTGATGGGCGAGTCCTATTACTGGCTGGACGTACGACGCGTTGTGTGAACTCAGTACAGAACACGCAAGCTAACCATTCAAGGTCACTGTCATATATCTGCGTCTTAAGCGAAGCACTAGTGGGTTAGCCTATTCCATTCCTGGTACATATCTTATCTCAATCTTTGATATTCATTATCAGCAATTATTTAACCAAATGGTTCCACTTGCTATCTATTCAACTTTTATATTAATCGGATAAACGTGGTCTCGAAGGGGTATTATTTGTGGCAAGAACTGTTACTTTCAGAGGTTTATGATAATATTATTAGACAAATGGAACTGAAAACAGCTATACCTAACATTTTTTAGATTTATAGTCAATCAATCTGCCTTTTCCCAAATATGTCGGGGTCGGCTTGCAGCTGAATACCGTATTTTACATGGAGCGACTGCCTATCTGACCTCCACAACCCAATAACTGGGTAATACGATACCCCTTGGTAAGACTGGTTGTCAGACTTTCGGGCTTCTGACGACCCGTAGCGACTATCAAAGATCCACGAATGACAGCCGGGACCAATGGCTTAACGTGCTTTCCGAGGCACGGAGGAGTCTCGATATGCTAAGATGGTCACCCACCCACATATTAATTAATTTGTATTAAGAAACGTGTGATTTTTTATCTTACGAAGTCGCAGGCAGAGGCTAGTTTAAAGGAGCTGTTGAGATAAAAAAGAATAAAGAATAAAAGCTTTATTTGGAACAACTTAAGTTTACAATTTACATAGGAAAACGAAGATAGCCACAAAAGTAAAATACTGTGGCGCAGCCATCAACGCCCAACTCTTAAAATTATATACACAAAGACATTGTTCCAGACTTCCCAAAGAAAGTTAATTAAATAATTACAAAAAATAAATAAATAAAAAGAATTGAATAAAAAGAGAATATACTCTATGTGGAAGTTAATATGTAGTATAAGTATGTAGAGTGGAGGTGGGGTGAAGTGTGATGGAACTACCTTGAGTGTTTAATTGTTTTTTAATGTTCTGGCTTACTTAATTCAATGATTGCTAAATTACAAATATTTGTACGCCCTCTGGCATTACATAGCGAACTCTTTTTTGTCTTTATATATTACCATTATTATTGTACACCTGTGTTAAACAAATGAATAATTATGACTATGTTGTTGGATCTTCTATAAATTAGCGTGAATGTCGAATAGGAAGGTGGTCGCAAGGTGGTATCCATGACAACATTGATGAAATAAAACTGCCATTTTATAGGCACATGCATGCGTTATTAGTCTTACTAGCGGTTATCACGATTCTTAGGCGATTACGTAAAATACTACATGCTTTAGTTGTTTTTTATTGCTAGATAAAGAATAATAGCTACAACATGCTTAGATCAATGCTTCAATGCCATAATAACATTCTTTTATCTACTCTCATAGCGTAATATTCGAATTATGAACTTCAAAACGAGTTTATATTGACATACTTTATAAACAGAATACCGAAATTTAAAAATAGAATCATATTGTAACATTTTTTCTCTAACAAAATAATGCTATAAAACAATTTTTTTTCTATTATGATACAGCGCTAATCCAAGAATTTAATTTCACCAAAGAGTTTCCATCAACTTTTGGCGGGGGACAGCAGCACCCGCTGTAGCGCATGTGCGGTGATGTGCTGGTGCAGGCGACATTCATTTGTTTTGTTGTACTTACTGAATTTCGTGGGATTTTTAAATTTATTCTTGATCTTTAACTTTGATCTTTTATTTAGTATTTGTTTTAATCCCAATGTTTGAGAGTAGATAAAGTAGTGTATGAAACTGCACATAACTAGGTAAGTATTAAAACATTCTATTATGGATTTCCTATCTGTAATTACTATTACAGAACACTAAATATTCAATATTACAGTATTAATAGTATTTTATATTCTTAAAGGCTATTTGTACGAGCCTTAATGCATTTAATATTATTTAGGTTCTATTTAGGGTTGCCAATCATACTGTTATTAAAGTTATTATACTGTTAAGTGTTACCTACTGTTTTTCAGTCTAAATAATATTTACACTGATAACCAGGGAGGGGGCTACCACCAGCTCAAAAGCAGTATTATTTTAATATTACTTCAGTGGAAAAAAGAGATGGAGCTATATGTCCTGTAGAGCTTCATCTCTTTCCCACACTGAAGTAATATTAAAATAATATTGCTTTATGAGCTTGTGGTAGGCCCCCTGAGCTACACCTAAATAAAATAAAAAGAAACTCGGTGCTAAAAATGAAAATACAAAACCAAAGATAGCGACTTCCGAAATTAAATTTACCTATTCTTCACTTTGTAGTGTTTTTTAGAGCTGTTTTTTTTTTTTGTTTGTTAGTGAAAAGGTTTTTTTCCGAGATACTGTTTATTTTTCCGAAATACTGTTTATATTCCCACTTTGACCATAATTTACTTTTATTTCTTGTACAAAAAGTTAGCAACCGTTAGTTCTATTGTACAACACACGAATACCTTTATTGTTTAAACAAACATTGTTCGCTCAAATAAAACTGCATACTACCTACTTAATGCAGTAAACAGCTGGCGAATAACAAGAAAATATTTACATTAGTTCACACCTGTATTCACAAAACATCCCTATTCACACCGAATGAACGAGACGTTGGTAAGAAATATATTACTTGGAAGATTCTGTTTCACATAAGGTTAATCATTTAAGTAAGAGTACTAAGAAGTATGGAAAAAAACATATCTATGCATGCCATTTTTAGTTGGAATTTTTGAGACCCCTGCAATTAGCTATTAGTCGAAATCGCGAGTTTGACGCATAACGATAAGTGTATGGAAGGAAAAACCTTTCCTTCCAGTAGTTCAGTCTGCGTGGGAGGAGATGATCAGGTGCCAAATCCCGGCAGGTCTGTCTTGTGAGTCATAGGTAGCGATGCGTGCGGTAGCTCATCCTTTTAGATTGTCTTTCTTCTAATGTCATTCACAATCAGTGTGAGTTGGACGAATAACGATAAGTGTTTGGAAGGGACGAAGCTTTCCTCCAAAGTGTGATAATCAGGATATGTTACACCAACCCCAAATAAATTAGGATAAGCGAGAGAGTGTGATGATCTTAAACATGTTTTGTTTCACTTTAAAGGACACTGGAGACTAACATCAAGGCCCTGTGAAGGCAATTCATTCCCCTTAATGTAAAATATCTAAAAGTCTAAACAATCTCTGATCAGTTAGTTGGCCATCATATCTCATGTTAACTAATTGCTTGATTGAAATACCAACCTATTACAGATGAAATGTGAAAGGCCTAATCTAGGAGTAAATGTTACAGGACATTTCCAAGATTAACCTATAATATAAAAGCCACTGAGTGGCTTAGTAATACGATACATATACAGTATGTGGCTGTTAAAATGGCACATTGAGCTTTAGATAAAGTTCAGCAATGTAAAGGGATTTCTATGTATAACTAGGCGACTGTCTCTATTCAAAACTCAATGTGCAATATTAACACCTAGTTTTATTATGACAGTACTCACCCAAAAAGTATGTGATGCTTAGTACTGCTACAATGAGGAAGATAAAAACTTTCTTCAATTTTCTCGGGTGCTTAATTGTCCTACTTCTAACATTGATATGTGGGGCTGAGGTATCATCTTTTAACTGTAAAAAAAATTTATACAACTTATAATATACTTTACGAAACATTATTTAAAAGTTTTAAAACTATGACGTGTTTCTAAGACCGTATTTTGTCAACTACTAGTAGTAATAAATGTTTTACTAGCTTGGTGTATGAAACAATAAAATTCGATGATTTTTTTTATTTAATTACACTTTACAGTTTTGTTTAGTTCGCTCGGAATTCTATGCGGAAAACCCGCATTCCTAGTTCGTTTTTATTTCTTTATTCGTGAATGACTGATCAAACCATAATTTAATATTATTAGAAACCTGTGTGCAACTCAAACCTGTGTAAACATTGAAAGCAATAAATCTGTGAGTAATGCAGTTAAAAGGCTACAAAGTAATTACTGCATTTAATTATTCATTTTGCCAGAAAATTTATGTGAAACTGAACAGTGGGTAGGTACCGGGTACAAAATCAGACTTTTTTACTTGACCATTGTAAGTAGTAGCTCCATTATTTTTTCTTTTATAATTCAGAGTTCATGTGTATTAAAAAAGTCGAACGAGTTATAAAATAAACATTCCGTTGAAATGACAAATACTTACCTCTAAGTACCTGTACGTGCTGAACTTTCCCATGTTGACTTAAAATAAACATCACAACCAATAAATCAGTTATTTTAATATTATTTCTAATTGGAATTCAACAAGCGGTGCGTAACTGCGTAGACATTTTTTCATAATAATTTTTACGAAAAGATCATGAAACACAACGTCACACTGATATTATTTTTTGGATAGTGTCAAAAAAGTGACATGACATGATGACAATCTGTCAGTGTCTAGATTTGTATTCTTGCCTTTGTCAATTAGTGATGAGCCCTATGTTACTAATAAAAAACGAGTTAATGTGTGAGCGAGAAAGAGTATACCACATGATACCCATTGAACATAATCGACTAAATCTTCACATTTGATAATAAAAATATAGTCTTGCAATGAACATTTGAACAATAATTTGTTTTTTTTTTTGTTTTGTAAATTATTTGCTCAATACGGTTACACGGTCTAACGGTCAAATATATAAATAGATGGTTTTTGTTTGCTCAAGTGTATCAATAATAAAAACATTCAAGTAAAAAAAAACAAGCAGAATCATTTAATTCCAAATTCGAAATTGGGTAAAATGCACTCTGCTTTGCCTTTCATGTAATTTGCAATTTACTTTTATTGTAGGTACAAAAAAATAATTGAAAGTACTACAGATTTTCGTCTTGCCTTAGTGTCAATAAAATAAGCAAACAGAACAGAATTAAGGAAGTCTAGTGAGAGAAGTGGTGATAAAGATAACTTTTAAGGCGAGGTAAGTGTTGAATATTAGTATATAATAATACCTTAAGTAAGTAGTCAATAAATGAAACAAAAGTTTTTATGTCTAAGTAAGTAAATTACTTTTCGTTACCGAGGTTTCATAATTTCACATATTATACCTATCAAGTGCATTGAATTTCTAAAACATAACCTAATTGATAAAACACCCAGATAAAAACTACCGTAATAACTTGATAACCTAATAAACCTTTGAACCACTTAGTAAACATTGCACGTAATAAAATTATAACTTTATTATCTTACCTTCCTTTGGCGTACGTTCATTTTATTTTTTTATCACTTTAGCTATTGGCCACAAAATAATTATGAAAGTTCCGGTACTTGTTTCTTAATTTTTAATTCATAAAAATTTATGTAAGTATTAATTTATGCAACTCATTGAATACTTGCCGAACGTGAACTAACTTAAATCAAGTAATTATGTTGGCCTTGACAATAATATTACGTATGTACGTATTTTTAATGTAATCACAAGTACATAGCAGACGTGCGCATCACATATAGCCACAGACTACAACTACTAGGCAGTAGGCATTTGTTAGACAACTTTACTACTGAGACTTACAATGATGACTGAGCATCATTGGTAGCAGTATCTAACAGGCGAGTTTACTTATCGTTAATTTATCATGACTTAGTATTTTTAGTCGTTCAGACCGTGATATTAACAATGAAGTTGGTAGCCGTCTTGTAACTAATATTATACCGTTTCGAATTTGATAGCGATAAGATTGGTCTGCCAGATACGTAGTCAATATAAAAAATGATTTTGACCTTATTAATCAATCGAGAGGACTGTATAAGTTGTAGTAGTTTATTGGAATTATTGTACATATTTCAATGGTTTGAGATTTACGGCAGCTATTCCTGAAATTCTAATTAGTGGATTATTTGCACTATTTGACCAGAATAATGACTACTGAGTACTTAGGTAGATATTTGTGTTACCCGATTTCTGAAAAACCTGTTGGATTTTTAAATTACCTGGTAACTTAGGTACCTAATGGCTAAAAGTTGTAGCTGTGTGATATTCGGCAAAAAATAATCCAATCAAATGCATAATGTAGTTCTTCCGAGGTTGTTAAGAGGGTCAGCAGTAGCATCCTCCTTCGCCGACAAACATGGCCATTATCAATTATGTCATTTTTACCTATTGATTTTATTTGTGATTATAGGCTGATGATGATGAAACAAGGTGTAAAAACATTGTACATTGCAGGAGACTACCTATTCTCAGAAATGATGCAATAATTCACGCTTTTTTTTTATCTACTTAGGAACTTTTAACTAGCGATATATTTACTGAGCGACCTATTATATAAAACTATTTCATCATGTCAACCTTGACATGTCTATACGGTTGGATATGGACATCTTAAAACGGCTGTAAAGGGGGTATATGTACTGTATTATTATTGTCACGCTTGGCAGATGGTTTGGGAGGAATTTGATGTTGCCGCACACAGGGTCTGCCCCACTGCCCTGGCCTGAAACCTCATCCCTGATTATCCCTTCTTGTAGCATCCACCCAAATAGCCCATATTTTTCAAAGAACTTGGAAATGAAGCCCTTGAAGGTGTGCTTTTACAGGTCGACGTAAAAGAGGTGGCGTAGGTGACATAACGTGATGACAAATGAAACTATACTCCGTTTGAAATAAGATTAGACATTTAACTAAACCTTTTTTACAGTCCGTTCAACCGATTTTGACTTCTATTGCGTTGGTGGCACGACAAATGACAGCTGCAGTAAACAGTTGGTTTGTAACCACTTTTTTTGCTTTTAATGCCATCCTTATGCCTATGGTATAGAAAGCAAAATCGGTTGAACGGACTGTAAAAAAGGTTTGTTTAAATGTCTAATCTTATTTCAAACGGAGTAAAAATATTTATGAAACTGAAGTGGCTGCCGGCGGCGCGGAGTTTAGAAAAAAAGCCGAAAACTATTCAAGGCAGTGGCACGTATCAGAGAGGCAACAGGATGGCGAGTGGTAATCTGGGTCTTTTTTGACGATTCAAAATTTAAGCTCTATTATGTGCAAGGAATTTGTGTGTATCAATGCCCTCTGGTTTTGATAAAATTAACCCTATTTTTGGTGATAAATCATCGGTAAGGAGTTTCAAGAATTATACACATTATTTAAATTATAACGATTTTGGAGGGTGGCAACTGGATGGCATTGATGCACACAAATTCCTTGCACGTAATAGAGCTTAAATTCTGAATGCTACGTCAAAAACAAAAATGTTAGGCCCCCATCCCCCACATCTCCGCCCCCGTCTATTTGGGGTCCATTCTGACGGTACGGGGGGGTTAGATATCACTTTAATACCCAGATTATTACTCGCCATCCGGTTGCCTCTCCGATTAAATTTTACGTGCCATTGCTTAACTAAACGGGGTTGGCAATTTGGCTTAAGTAATGGAGTAGATATGCGGGGTAGGCATAAGTCATTAAAAAACATTTAATAAAGCATTAAGTATTCTTTTCCATTACCAATGATTTATATATTCCAGTAACCAAGTACTAAGTACCCGGAAACGAACTAGTTAGATTAGGTTAAATATTTTTACTCGCAAAATAAGGTTAGGCTAGGTTAAACCTGTTACCCCCTAAGCACGAGCCAAGCGGGCGGTACCGAGGCAACGGTCGGCGAGTGCCAAAAACGACTATAATGTATAGAAAAAAAATACTTTACCTAACCCTAAGGTTAATTAGTTGGAAGTTCTGAATACTGGAAGGGTTTTCATAAACGCCGCGCCGCCGATGTCCATTATGGGAGCCGGCGGCGCAGAACATATACTCTACAAGGCCAGTGGGTAACAGCAGCCGATGTTTTTAATCTCGGCAGCCGGCATTAATTTCATGCCGGTTCCCAATGGCGTTACTTTTGGGAGCTAGCGCCGGCAGCGGAGGCAGTCCCAAATATCATACTTAATTAATACAGACCTATGCTAATGGCACTACTTTGCCGACAAGTGCTAACTATTAGGTTTTGATTTGAGTACCTAACCCACAAGCAGTGTTTTTCGTTGCACATTTATTTTTACAATTTATTTCCCATTAGAAGTGACCTAAGTGCGATAGTGACAACCTCATTTATTCCAAACTCTTTTTGCCAAGCTGTATTGCCTTATCTTCAATAAAGGTGAAGCAATTTAAATCTGTACCTAATCAATCCAATGTACTTCGCGTGCGCGTGTCATTCGTTATCTATTGACATGTTATTTATAATAGATACAATACTGCACGGTCTGGTAGACCTCAAAGCACATGTTACTGATTATCTCAGGTTTGGGAGCCTTAAGCCCCGAATACACTAGGGAACAAAATGTCCCCCAACATGATGCGCAACGCCCAATCTACGTGACGCTGCAACGTTGCATAGTGTCCCGCAACATTGTACGTGACGCGGGGCATGTTGCTTGCTCCCGCCTCGAGAGCGAGCGCACCTGTCCCGCGTCAGTGTCGCGCCATTTGTCACCGAGTGTAGTCGGAGATCACTTAGAATATTAACTCTTCTTTCTCGTTGTAGTAAGAAATTCCGCATCCACCACATTCTCTTCTCTTACGTATCAACACACTCGATATGATTACTATGTATGCAGCACTAATAGCCACAACCTCCTCGGGCGACATTTCTATGAGCACTGTCTAATGTGGCCGGCAAAATGTTCCGCGACAATTGTCTCGGGACACTTCACGTAGTTGTTGAGGGATATGTTCCACAACATGTTTCTTCATTTGCCCCCTAGTGTATCCCAGGCTTTATGCTTAATTTGTCTAAGTACTTATATCCGGACGGGCTGATTGAGCAGTAATAGTTGGTTTTTCTTCTTTTGGCTTCGCACGGTTTGTGCATTTAGCCAATGTCATGATAACCATACTTAACCATAGAAGTATTCTGTCTTAAATGATTAATTTTTTCTTTTATCTTTTTCCAGGATGGAGGTCAGCAATTACTTCCTTGTCAAATTAAAAGAGTATGGCGTCGGTCGTCGTAAACTGGATGATATACTTTTTATTAACGACAAACCGCCTCCCAGACTTGGTGTTTACGATTTCGACGAAGAAAATCTTTGTCATGAAGTGTAAGTAGACAAATTAAATACATATAGCGGCTGCAGCTTATGTTCAAATCATGCTGTTAACCCGACGACACACCACCAAAGCTTTCTAACCCAACCCCTTAGCCAATTAAGTTTTTTAGTCTTCTCTCATTATAATTAGATGTCACGTAGGGTAGGGTAGAATATAATGTAGCTCGAAGATGTCCTTAATTATTCATAAATCTTGCCAGCAGCTGTTCTCGAAAATTTCTAAATTATGATTGAGAGAAGTAATAGTGCAAAAGAGCTTTGAACAAAACCATCCTTGAGAAGAATAGAGGCTTACTACGGATGTTTTCTGCACACCTCGCAAAGTACAGAACGACACAACCGGCAAAATTCGTAAAACCGATCACCATCTGAACTGAATGCGCCTTCAAAATCACCAATATTTATTGCTGCTTTAGGTGAAAATGATCTTTACGCAAACGCAATAACTTATGAAGTCATGTAACCAAATACATTCGTAATATAATAATATGGTATTACGGTAGTTGCCTAGGTAAAAAAAAAAGAAATTCTATTTAATCCGTCTTTCAGATATGTAATAAAAAAATATTAGACACGTATTTTTTGCTTATTAATCAAAAGTAACTTAGAAAACACGCATTAAAGTTGGGGAGTGGGGGCTCGCTACGTCACAACGCAGTATTCAATCTAGCAAGGCGTGACGTCATGCCACATCTTAACACAATGTATCGGCTAATCTATTGATTACGTCAAAAAAGAAAAAATACGTGTTCAATATTTTTTAATAATCTACAAAATGAACAAAAAAAATTGGACACCGGCTTAACCACTCAAATATCACGGAACATCAAGGGTCGCGACCCCTAATGAAGTCTAAAAGTACCGGTCAAAGGTCGTCCACTTAAGATATCTAAAAAGTTTTGTATGCGAGCTGTTTTACGAGTATAACTTATGTCGTTGAAATCGTAATGAAAGAAGCTTACACTTTAAAATTGGATATGAACAGTTTTTTTTCGTAATAATTGTAATTCGTTTTCTATAATCTATAACTATACTCAATCTTATTTCAAACGGAGTATAGTATAAAACAAAGTCACTTTTCGTGTCTGTCTGTGTGACCGCGTTGTTCTCCTAAACAAAGCAACTGATTTTGTTGAGTTTTCACCATCATTTAGAGATTTTTTTCCGCACGGTTTGTGTATAATAAATTAATATTAAACTCACATAAAATAAAGACATCTCGTTGTTTTGTCAAGTCATAAAAATTGTGGGAAGCAGAGGCGGTTTGCTAGTATAACTTTTAAAACGTTTTTTTATTGATCTATTCAGTTCACAAATGTTAGATTGTGTTGAAAAAGGCCATAAGCATGCACGGCCATCTAGTGTATTCGTCTTTTAGCAACGATCCGTTAGTTGTTACTCGAACACCAATTTGAGCCGAGCAGTCACCCTCTTAGAAGTGGAAGTTCTATATTACAATTTGCACTGCAGCTCTTATAACAAGCCGTCCAATTTAGGTGTCAACATGTTATACTGCCAATTTCAAGGTCGAATAAATAAAGCATGATATCTCTATGAGCAATGATGAACGCAATCCTATAATTTTATTCATGTATTGAGGATACCCACATTTCAGCAGTTTTTTATGTGTTTTAGCATAAAATCCACATGCAGCATTCCTGGATGCGAGTTTACATCTGAATCTTTATTGGAATCCGAGAACCACTATAACGCATCGCATCGGTACACCTGTGCTCGGTGCAAAAAGGTTTTGCCGTCACCTCATTTGTTGGACTTGCATGTACAAGAAAATCACGATTCATTCTTCGCAGTTCTATCTGAGAGGAAGCCTTCGGTAAGACAGAAGTTTAAAAATAGGTAAAATGTTCTACACGTAGCCCCTAGGCAATGTGATTATGACTTGATTACAATTTTACAGTACTCCTGCTACATTGAAGAATGCAAACTTAAATTCGCGACCGCCACCGATCGACGTCAACATTGTGTAGAAGTACACAAACTGCCAAGAGAATTTCGATTCGATATTAAACCGAAAAATAAGACCAAGAAAAAATCCAAAGCAAGTTCCGATGAAAACGCAATGTCCATGGAAGTTGAGAACGAAAGTACTAGCGAAGTAAAAAACAATATAGTACTATCTACAAGCAGGCAAAAAACTTTCGCAAAATACAGTGGCAAAAAATTTACGAAAAATGATGGTAATAAAAACTCAAAAGATGTGAATATGGATGAAGTAATGGCAGATCTAAAAGAAAGCTTGCCGGAATAAAAAGAAATTTGAAGTATGTTTAATTAAGTTTTAATTTTTATCCTCAAGCTCTCTACATTGATAAATATTGTAAAGTCCTATGGTAACAACTTGGAATATCTTGGCAAACACCCAATAAATAATCTCTTGGATACAGCAGCTAATTTTGAATATCAATCTAAACATTCTGTAGAGATTCCTTAGTACATTTTTTATTATTTGCAGAACGAAATTTACTATTTATACAATACATATAATATGATTTGATACTTTATAATAACATCAACCGTCATGATAATATTTAATGACTACAACAAAATAAATAACTGATTTGTACTTAAAATTACTTGGCCTTGCCTTGAGAGGCAACGGCTTCCATCGCTTTCTTCACGGTTTCTTCATCCCCAAGGAAGATCATGGAATCGACTGGTTTCATATCCTCATCTAATTCGTACACGAATGGAATGCCGGTGGGCAGGTTCAGTTCCATGATGGCTTTATCACTTAGACCTGGAAATATGCATAGCACAAATATATTTCCAATTGACCTTTGAAGTTTCCTTCAGTGACTTTTTTGTCATTTAGCAACCTTTTTTGTCATTTAACAACCTTTTAACCGTCATGGTCTGCCGAAGGTCGACTGCGAAACTACAAACAAGACTATTGTTTTATAGGACTTAACTATTTAGCATGTTTAATTAAAATTATTTCATATTTCTACAAAATTAGATAGAAAAAATGCCAATATGACAAGATCTCGATGTTTTATCAATTACATACTCCAACCTTAAATAATTATGTAATATACAGTGTGAGTCTTCATAATGTGCACATATCAAAATGAGGGAATCTATGCTTAATTTTATCGACGGAAAAAATGTTTTTTTTTTTGTTAATATTCTCTTGGGCATCTTATTTATAAATTTTACAATTATTGTAAATATTTATGAAAAAAATACAGATTTTTGCTAAAAAAAACGTTTATTTTAAATTGAGGGTAGTTTTTTTTCTCAATTTTAATTTTATGTGGACGCCTACTTACTTCCAATCATTATGGAAAAAGTTACAAAGTTTTGCTACAATTCCATAAAGTATAAAAAAATATTTAGATATTTAAAATATTTTTTCTGTCATTAAAATTAAGCATAGATTCCCTCATTTCGATATGTGCACATTCTGAAGACTCACACTGTATTGCAACAACAAGATGTATGTACATACCATCTAAATGCTTGACAATACCCCTGAGGCTGTTACCGTGGGCAGCGATAATAATTCTCTTTCCTTCTTTAATCTGAAGCAAAAAAAAAAGGACTTAGAAAAAAACCAAAATAGTGTTTGTATCAGTTACTATTTTAAAATGAAATATTGATTTTTATCCAAAATAGCGTTTGTATCAGTTACTATTTTAAAATGAAATATTGATTTTTATCAGTAAGATAGTTAAAATAAAATGAAGTTCTTATCATAAGTAACTTTTATAGTAGGCAGTAAGAAAGTTAATAAATGATAACTGCCATTTTACGAGATCTAGATAAGGGGGGTTCGACTAATCTGGTAACTCACATTTAAACCTGCTTTATAAACAAAAGCCAAACCAGATTATGTACTTTTAAAACTAATTAATGTATTATTAAAATAATAATAATAGGGAAATCCTGCTAATTATTAGGGGTTTCTTCTTATCATTTGTTAAATTTGACATGACAGTATATCATGCTACACAGTATGATAGTTTTTTTATTTTATTTCACACTAACCTGAGGTACAATAACATTGTTCCAGTAAGGCAGTGTCCTCTCAATGGTGAGCTTCAAGCTCTCGAACATGGGGAACTCATCAGGTTTTGGGTCGCCAGCATAACGGGGGTCGCTGACAATGGTGTCGTAGTAAGGGTGGTCCTTCTCCATGGGGGGAGGGGGCACGTCGAAGCTACGGCGCCAGATTTGCACCTGCGGAAATAATTGAAATCGTAAAGCGCAGGTAAGGTGGAATCATAAATTCTATCTTTATGATGTGAAATAAAGGTCTGCCAAAAAGATGTCAAGATATATGATATATGCAGCAAGATTGATGTTATCATTGTAGGGTTACCAACCGTTCCATATGTATGAACACTTCTGGCTTTTTGGCTCCCTGTCCAAATTTTGTCTGGCGTTGTAACTTTCGACTTTTTTAAATTAAAAAGTTTAATGTATAGCTACTGAAAAGCCGAAGTTAAAGGTCCAGACGTTTTTCGCAAATGTCCAGGCTTTTATCCGGCATTTACAAATTATTACCCTAAAGATGTAAATTTTTATTTGGGAATGGAACATAATAGTGGCTTTTGTCCATGTCCAGTTCTTCCAATGATGGATAGCAGCCCTTAAATAGGCTGATTCTACTTGTAATAAAAATTATAATTTCTAATACAATAAATTCGTTTGAGGATAGAAAAATTTAAGAACATATATTAGAAAATACACACTTGAGCTTCACCATACTTGGCAGCTGTCTCAGCCTTGTTAAGACCAGTGAGGCCACCATAGTGTCTCTCGTTCAACCGCCAGGTCTTCTCCACCGGCAAGTCTTCCTTACCGAGCTCTTTCAAAATCGTGCCCAGCGTTATTTGAGCGCGTTTCAACACCGAAGTGTGGGCGACATCGAATTCGTAACCTTCGGATTTCAATGCCTTTCCGGCAGCAACTGCTTCCTCACGTCCTAGAACGGATATATTATAATGATAAATATGATAAAAATAAAAAGATCTTGTACAAGTATGTTTTGAACTTACCCTTATCGCTGAGGTCAGCGTCAAACCATCCGCAGAAAAGATTCTTCTGGTTCCATTCGCTTTCGCCGTGGCGAATCATAACAATCTTGTATTTTGCAGGCATTTTGACCGAATTAACAAATCTAGGCTAGACCGGATGTAATAGAAGCCGACACTTTTTTCCTCTTCTTGACATAAATAACCTGAGTGACCTCTAGTCAAAGTCAATAGAATGTTGCGTTCCATACTGCAAAGAAGCACCTCAGGGAATTCAGTATTTTAAGCTTTGATTCCAATCAATCAATAATCGACTAAAATAGTTGATACAGTCGGACTTCCTCAAGCTAGCTCATAGAAATGCACTACTAAGGGGGACCTGAGACGATCTATCTTACATGTTGTAACCCATGCAATCTTCGTTATGCTAAGTATAAAGCCAGTATCCTAATTGCGTAACTTATTTTCGTTAACAATTTTGTTTCATTTTGACAGTTCAACAACATTCATTACGTTATTTACGTTGTCGAGCAGATTTTTTTTTCCAACTTATGAAGCAATGGATTAGCAATCTGTTTCAAATCGAAACAAATTGTGACTGTGTTGCATTACGCAATTAGGGTACTGGTCTCCTGCGCGTGTTTTTACACAAAAACATCGCAACAAAGAGACTTGCACCCATATTCTAAGTCAAATCCTCATGTTTTCCTCGACTCGACTCAACGTCACTTTGGTAGTTTGATATTCATAGTTGCAATTTTACTCCTCATCTTAAACAGTTTCCTCAGTCGAGGTGAGTTTGAGTTGAGGAACCAACTGTCAAATATAAGGTACGTCGGCATCTACCTTGAGGAAGTTTTTAACCAAAACAAAGCGTATTTTATCCGATTTTTGTAATGTCTTTTGAAGAGTTTATTGAATATTTGTACAATAATCCATACAATTACGTATCGCGATGCTATTTACGAAATGCAGAAAATCCAATAGAGTTTTATGATGAAAATGAATTTAAAATTCGATTTCGCTTTACTAAATATATTGTAGTGGTATTTTTTGTTACTACTGTTGTTTCAAGATATTGGTAGCGGTAACTGTGCGTTTGCACTGGCGAAACATTCACCTAAAAACATGTTGTTCAGGAACAACATGTTTGTGTTACAATGAATCGAACATTGGCAGAAAATTGATATTTCAACATTTTTTTTTTGTCAAACCAAATAAAACACCAAGACAAATGAACACTGACGTGAAGCCGGTTTTGTAAACATGTGTGCACTAAGTGAGGTGTAAGTATGATTGTAAATGTGTGCGTGTCAGCATGTATTCACAGAGCGGAGGTGTAGATTTTGCACGCTTCATTTTATTGTTCGCAGCGCTCTGTCTTAGGTTTTTTATTTGGTCTGAGGTTTAATATGTGAATGTTTCGCGAGTGCAAACGCACATTTACAGACATGGATTGGACTAATATTTTAGGAAACACTAATATAACTTAATACACTAATATAGAAGTATTTTTATGTTCCCAAGTCATCCAATTCTGAAGTATCACCTTATTTATTGCCCAGGACAAGATTTTTGGTTCAAGTGGATAAAATAATAGAGTGTGTTTATTTTTATCGCTCTACTTTCATATGACAAAGGTGACACTGCAAGTTGAAAACCACAGGTAACAAGCTCACAGATTGTTCTAAAAATAAGTTTAGCCAACATAATAAACGGAATATTCCTCCAAATAGTGACGTTTTCGTGACGTATCACCTCGACTCACACTCATTCAAGGAACCTCATAATTTCCTTAGTCTTACGACTATGAATACCGATTTTGAGGATCGTTCGAGGCACGCCTTGAGGTCTCCTTGAGTGAGTAGTGAGTCGAGGAGCTTTCGAGGTTACGACTTAGAATATGGATATTGGTCATACACATTTGTCTATGCATTAAAAAACACGCGTAGGAGACCCGGCTTAACTCTTTCAAATCTGTGTGGCTAGAGTATATAAAGCCGGGTCTCCTGCGCATGTATTTTCGAAACATTACACAAAAAAGCTTACACATAAACATTTATTTTCAAACAAATCATCGTAATGCATAGACAAATGTGTATGGCCACGCCTCTTTGTTGCGATGTTTTTGTGTAAAAATATCCGCAGGAAACCCGGCTTTAGCGACAAATCTGCACTCAATATTTGAGTGTAGGCGTGAGATTTACGAGAGCTTATATGAGGTATCCACAAATATCAAATCAGTATCGCTATTGGCCTAAAGACCACTTCCCATACAATTTCGCCCAGTCTCCCCTATTAAAATTTTTAGTAAAACAATTCGCAAAGCCACTGCAAAAGAAGTTATCTTGACCTTGTACAGACGCTAGCACATCAAGCTACCCGAAACTGTCAAATTTTCCCAATCAACTTTGAACCTTACGATTCAGCGATAAAGTTGAAATCTATTAAATAAATTTGACAGATTGTAGTAGCTTGATGTGCTGACGTCTGTACAGACGCCAGCTACTACAATCTATCAAAGGACCATGGGCAAAAATGTATGGACCCTGGTCCAATATAACAACAGTGTTACAACCTATGCCAAATGAAAGGATTTGAAGAGTAAAATATTTCATGCTATAGCGCCAAGCCGAAATTGAGCGCGATCATGGTGTTTAAAACCTAACCTTATTTTATTTAAATATTTTAATAAAAATGGTCAAGTATTTGATCACAGTTTCGCCTGGTGGTTAGTGTCGGTATTTTCAAGATTACTTATATATTACATAATTTTTAGGGTTCGGTATTTCCAGCAAAGCAGATGGGTAGAACTTAAAGTATAAAAGAAACAACAAATGTTATATTGTAGCTTTATTAATAGTTCTGTATTATCAGTGTTATCTCTTAAAAAATAATTACAAAAATAGCTTAATATAATATTATAACTAAATAATTATTCAACAATAATCTCATCTAAATGTATTGCCGGTCTATGAAATCCTTCCAGTCTACCCAGCCCCAAGTACCATATTATAGAGATTACATGCGCACAGCTCCCTATAGTGCGTCTACCCGTAAGACATGTACAATAATAATGTATTATCGCTTCTCGGCCTACTTGATCACGGTCAATTAATGTGTAAGTGTAATATGTTTTGATCTAACGTGTCGAGATTGTACTCCTCCCCTGAGTAGCCATACATTAGTTTGCATAATATTACATTGCTGCAAGTCGTGCAAGTTACTCTGCCGATATATTTCTATTGTATAGAGACCGCTTTCACGCAAGTGTTCGCTAGCGTACGATCGTGCAAGCTTAAGCTGATAAGTGCCAAAAGCAATGAGAATCAAATCATCTATGGTTAATACGGGAAAGTCTTGCAACTGGGGAAGATTTGCTTCCATTGTTTCAAACGCGACTCGCTGTCTATTAAGATTTTTTAATGTTACGTACTCATATAAAAGGTTTGGAGAGTTCATCTTTATGTTTATTATGCTCAAAATGTCACGAGCAAGTCTGTTATCAGTAGCTACTTTATAAAACGCATTAATAAGCGCAGCTGCAATTTTAAAATCAACAAACATGTGAGGCAACGCTCTATTAAAATAATCTTGCCGTAACAATTTGAATCGGTTCTTAAACTTGCCATTAACAAAAATATACCCACTAACAAAAATTCAATGCAAAAAAAAAGTGTCTGAATATTTACAAAAACTAAATTATGAAGAGACTGAACTTCTACTACATATAGCACAATGATTACGTTAGCATTAACTTGTATGATTGATACTTTCAAAATTCACACAGATTACACGCATATTCCAAATATTTAACTTCTCGTGGACTACACACACCCCCACACACCCTCTCTTAACTCACTCACTCACACTTCATTCCACACAATGAGAGGTCACGCATTCATACACATTCATACTCTACATATTATAATATATTGTAATAATGGTGTAAAATAACACTACTGTTGATTATCTTGGCAAAATTAATGTTAATGGCTATGATAAATGTAATTATCCGAGGGGATTGGCGCTGATAGCCGAAATACAGGTTTTTGCCTAGTTCGGCTACAGATGCTTAACTCATTTGTACTCAAAACTAGCCTAAGTTTAATTTGTAAAACATTTGTAAACAATTTAGAAAATAAACTTTATTATTATTATATTTAAATGTCTTTGACATATCTCGGGACCCTGGGGTCCCGGACCTTTGGAAGGCGTACGAGGGGCCGAAGCCAACTCGCAGAGGCCCCTTAGACATTTTTGAGTATTGAGGCACCAACCGACGATTATCCCTGTTCGCACTATGCAAGGGCACCCAAGGACAAGGACAACCCTCGGTTGGTGTAGGACTATTGCAGAATATGGAAACCAAAGATATTGGACTATGGGTTTGGGTGGCATAAGTGGACTGGTTACCTGGAGCTATGGAAGGACTATGGCCCCTGCCTGATCTATGTTTAAATGTACACGGATAAAATGGCAGGGGGTAACTTGCACGCTCAATAATGGGCCCCCGAAAACGGTCGCTAGCACATAGTGTCGTAGCGACAAGGGGGCAACACGTCCTGAGGTGCTTATGAGGAGTGGAAAGGTATTCCACGGCTATCAGGACAATCCCGGAAGTACGGTCAAGATCCCTACCAGCATCTTACTGGAATACTTCCTTCCTCCGAGCACGTTTGCTCTTGCGAATCTCCACTCAAGCCGGCCAATTAAGGCAAGAATGAGGCGGGAGCGCCGTTCCTCGTCAGTGTTCACTCCAGCCGGCCAATAAAGGCAAGCCAGAGGTGAGGAACAAGACTTCTCCCGGGAGATAGGGTCCGTGGGGTCGCTACTGCCCAACAGCTCGCCACTTGCTGCCCGGCGGGTTTTTGTATCTCTTTTGGTCTGGCTCCTCATCCCAGACCTGTTCCAGCAAAGTAAACTCTACCGGCACAGGCCTAGACTTCGGAGCGCGCAAGCCCCACCACGACGTCAACGTAGAGATACGGCGGTGGGGTTATTATTATTATTGTTATTTATATGTTCACATATCTCGGGACCATTGGGTCCCGGTCCTTTGGAAGGCGTACGAGGGGCCAAAGCCAACTCGCAGAGGCCCCTTGGACAATTTTAAATGTAATGAGGCACCAACCGACGATTATCCCTGTATGCACTATGCAAATTGCACCCAAAGACAACCTCCGGTTGGTGTAGGACTATTGCAGGATATGAAAACAAATTTATTGGACTATGGGTTTGGGTGGCTTAAGTTGACTGGTAACCGGGAACTATGGAAGGACTATGGCCCCTGCCTAATCAATATTTGATACGTACACGGATAAAATGGCAGGGGGTGACTTGCACACTCAATAATGGGCCCCCGAAAACGGTCGCTAGCACAAAGTGTCGTAGCGACAAGGGGGCAACATGTCCTGAGGTGCTTGTGAGGAGTGGAGAGGTATTCCACGGCTATCAGGACAATCCCGGAAGTACGGTCAAGATCCCTACCAGCATCTTACTGGAATACTTCCTTCCTCCGAGCACGTTTACTCTTGCGAATCTCCACTCAAGCCGACCAATTAAGGCAAGAATGAGGCAGGAGCTCTGTTTCTCGTCAGTGTTCACTCCAACCGGCCAATAAAGGCAAGCCAGAGGTGAGGAACAAGACTTCTCCCTGGAGATAGGGTCCGTGGGGTCGCTACTGCCCAACAGCTCGCCACATGCTGCCCTGCGGGTTTTTGTATCTCTCTTGGTCTGGCTCCTCATCCCGACCTGTTCCAGCAAAGTAAACTCTACCGGTACAGGCCGAGAATTCGGAGCGCGCAAGCCCCACCACGACGTCAACGTAGAGATACGGCGGTGATGTTATTATTATTATTATTAACCACTTCCACCACCCAACGAATGATAGTCACTAATCTAGATTTATTGGCCTGCTCTGTCGTCAATTGGCTTTTATTCCTATCCTTTGTTGGAGGAAAATGTGTTTCATATCCTAGCGATTCTAGGTCCATGATACAGTCTCTGAAGCCTCGATCCAAAATGAATACATCATTTGGTTCAAAGAACATATGAAATGCATGAGTCTCGTCTAGACACAAGTTGGTTATAATCGTAGCATCACTGGTTGTTGCAGCGTATGGACCAAGGACATCTATTATGTAACTGTCACTGCAAACAATTAAAAATGGTTTCAACAAGTTTTGAAACTTGTGGTGACTGTATGTTAACTTTTGAAAAAGAAAGTTGCTACTGTTTTCAATGTAGACATATGTTCCATCACAAATGACTATGGCTGTTGTGTTGTTGTCATTACCAAAAATACTCCTCGGTAAAAACAAATTCCTATCCAACATATTCTGTCTCGAAATATTGTTCATGCCTAAGTGAGTACTTACAAAATCGGCCGTTAAATGTTGTCTGGCTAGTACTAGTTTCCTTTCCAGGGTTCTGCGTGACATATTAAACAGGCTTGATAGTCTTTCATTAGACTCACCTGTACGCAATTTCGATAAATATACGCCAATTATAGTACGAGGATGATTAGTCACTAGTGTCAATGAAGGAGTTTCTTGTAAAAGCACATCGAATTGCCCAGTAGTGAGTCCAGTCCAAAAGACCATGTCATTGACACTTAACGATCCCAACAATTCAAATTCGATCCTAGCTCCTTGATTTAAGAGCTGATATTTAACATATTAGACATATCTGTGAAAAGGTCAACCGAAAAATCGTGCGACACGTTACAGTGCTCAAGTAACTGTGCGTTCGCACTGGCGAAACATTCGCAACGAAACATGTTGGAATCTCTAGTACCTGTCAATTTTCCATACAAAGTTTGACAGGCACTAGAGATTTCAACATGTTTGGTTGTGATGTTTCGCCAGTGCGAACGCATAGTAATGAATCCCACACGTTACCTTCCAAATGCTCTTGACAGACTCTTGCACTAATCGGAATGTACAAACGCTGTGTACGTAGAACATATAATTTAATTGTGGTGGGTATTCTTTTTCGTTCAATGTTGTGACAATAGTTGAAAATGCAATGATTTGCTGTGTTTGGTGCTCTAATATATTCGGGGGAATAAAACATTTGTTCAACAGAAATGTTCTCCGCCGCAGGTTCCACATCAGCCACCGCAGGTTCCACGTCCTCCACCGCAGGCTTTTCAAAGTTTTCTTCTGCATTTTGCATTGCTGCAAAAGCAGCATTAATCCTTTGCCAGCAATGATGGCATACATTTTGTGTATTATTATACACAACCTGAAAATAAATATGCCAATATGAGAATAGTTAAAGGCTGCTGAAATATGACATTTAACCCATTACAGCGAACGCGCGCATCCCGAGAACGACGTTTGACTGTCACTTTGACCGGGCGGGAATGTCATTTTCAACGTTTTTTTAAAATGTTGCCCATTTATATTTTTGCTTTTAGTCGATTTATTTGACGAGAATATCTATCCGACCATAGACTGCAAAAAATTTCAGACAAAAATATTGATTACAGCGAATACAAATGGAGTTGTAAGTCGTGCGGTGACTTTGTAGCGTATTGGCAACAATGGTCCCTTAACGGTGCTTGCTTAAACGGATAGTAGTTAGAGCGTAGTATTCTTATTATAACATAACATAGTGGATAGTGTTTTCTTTCGTTATAAAGACAATTTGCTATATGGCATAGTAGTCAATTTGCTCCTGACTGAATAAGAGTGTGTTTCTATGTTTTATGACAGCAATGACATATAAAAAATACACAGATTTTTAATATAATATCTAAAAATGTATAAATAAGCCCATACCTCGATCAAGGCGTTTTGTCGCACATATTCTGCAAACTGAGGTCGACGTTGTGGAATATTTGCTCCCAAAATATGCCTTCTTGTTCGTACTACGCGCGAGCGCAGACATAATACACAGCGGCTATCTGCCATTACACTATTCACCAAGAGCGTTTGCTAAAATCGTGTTCAATTAGAAGTCCGATAGTCACATGCACAGACGCCAGCACATCAAGCTACCCGAAACTGTCAAATTTTCCCAATCAACTTTGAACCTTAGACATC
The DNA here is from genome assembly GCA_963680765.1 of Agrochola lychnidis. NCBI lineage: Eukaryota > Metazoa > Arthropoda > Insecta > Lepidoptera > Noctuidae > Agrochola > Agrochola lychnidis. The sequence goes on along the minus strand of OY796868.1, from coordinate 3,881,852 downwards.
AGCGATAAAGCTGAAAATCTATTAAATAAATTTGACAGATTGTATTAGCTTGATGTGCTGGCGTCTGTACGTAAGCAATATCGAAGCAATGTCGCAAAACAAGCCGATAGTAACACAAAAACAAGGAGCGTAAACAAGGTGCGAGCAAGGACTGACTTCACATTGCTTTGTTCGGACCGCACAAATTGCGGGCGGGCGAGGGGTATGAGAGAGGGGGAAATGTGTGCATACCGACGCGACGTACGCGCAGGTACAGAAATAATAGAACAAAAAGCTTTTGTATAGTTTATGATGCTAAGAATTTTTAAGCTTTTTTGTTTACAAAATGTATCAAAACACCATGTTCGCGTCGGATATTGACTTAGGCGTCATAGTATAAAATAAAGTGTATACCAAAACCGTTCATTTGGTATCACATACAACGTTGTTGAGGGATTGGACCAAAATTGCTCAATTTCCTTTATTTAATTAATTTTCAACTTTATCGATGAAAGGTAAGGTTCAAAGTTGATTGGGAAAATTTGACAGTTTCGGGTAGCTTGATGTGCTGGCGTCTGTACTTATATAACTACCACAAACAGCGCAGTGTTTTGTCTTTCTTTATCAACTATCTAGTATTAAGCATAAGGTGTTAAGGTCAGCCAGCACCAAATCGTCAACTATCATTAACGAGACACAATAGAATTTTAATTGTTATCCACCTCAATGAGGCGTCGTAACAGACGATGAGATATTAAGCTGCATTAGTCCAAAAAATAAGTAATACTTATTCATATATTATGCCTTTGTTTAAAGTTTTTATTATAGATTCTACGGATTATTTTCAAGGTTTACGGACTTTCGAATCGAATCTGGCACACAGACAGATTTGGCAGCACTGCTTCCATTAGTTCCATATAAATCTATTATGTTCTGTGTTATCTATGACTGCTTCATAATCTGTGGTAGAAATGGAGAACTTAGATGGAAAAATCAAATATTTTTTGTGCGAAAATCATAAATAAAGTAAATATTTTGGCAAAAATGCCACCACTCAAAGCGGATGGAAAGAGTGCGGAGAAACTGCGATCTATTCGCAAACCAAAATCACATTCAAATATGCCTGCTAACTTAAAAGTTAGCATACCTTTACAAGGTACAGGTAAGTTTGAATCCAAAAATTTGCAAGCTCTGCAATGTTGCAATAAACTTTTATTATACCTACTTATCTTGACCACCTATTTTTCCCTCGAGGCAGGACTTAGTGTAATGGTTATCTTTTATATTGCTAGATAAACAAACATGTTTGTGGAAATATAGAATGTTCACTGAAAGAAAATGAAAATAAAAGCTAACCTTGTTTATTCTTAAAAAACCAGGCCTAGTTTACACCCTAGACCAAGATGGAACTCTCACGAATCTTGCAGTCGCTTCAAAGACACTGGCAACAGTTCCATTTTCATGGCACTAATAACATTAACAAAATTAAATCATTGTTGAATACAAAATGGCATTATAAAGCACTGTCAGCAATTCGAAACTGTCGCCAGTCGTTCTTTTATTCGCATTCTTACGACTGGAGCGTTACAACAGAAAGGTGGACATTTAAGTCTTGTCCTGTGTGTTGTATCATATAATATTATGTCTTGTGTTTTATCACTTGTGTCTTGTATGTGTGTCGTAACTACCTTTTATTTGTTTCTGCCAGTATCTAATTATACCATCCATTTAATGTTTGAAAAATTAATTTGACATAATCTACTACTAGATTGCACCAGTATTATATTGCTGCCTCGTTAGTCTAGTGGTTGCAAGCGCTACTGCTGAGCATAAGATCCTGGGTTTGATTCCCGGGTCAGGCAAAGTGTTATTGGGTTTTTCCATTTGGGATTTCTCAGTAGCAGCCTGGTGTCTGGATTTGTGCCCGGGTGAAGGCAATAGGCTCGCCACCTATTATATGGGGCTCGAAATGTGGGTTTACTACAGGTGCACCTCTGCCTAACCCTTTGGGGAGTATAGGCATGTTGTTATGTTATTTACTAGAACATCTGAAAGCAAATCTAACCTTTTGGTTGTTTTTTTTTAAATATTCATGTAGTAGAATATTCAAGTTATCCCCAATGTTTCTAAAAAAATATCTGAGATTCTGATGCTTGAATAACTTATTTAAGGCAAAAGCGTCAGGGTAGCCCGCACAATTAAAATTTTCTTACGTTTTTTGCAATTTGCAGGTCAGTATTATGTTGTATGTTGATCTAAATATGATTTCCAGCTGTAGCAAATATGGCTTTACTCAATTATAATCATTACGGTGGTTAAAGGTGTCAACTGTCATGATTTCATGAAACCATGACATTTGACACCTTTGCCAACTTATGGAGTTGTATTGCTGATTGTAATAATTATAATTGAGTAAAGCCATATTTGTTACGACCGCGAATCATATTTAGATCAACATAAAACCTGACACTGGTGCCGATTCCCTTTTTCTCAAACTAAACTAAATTTAAGTTCAGAAGATAAATTTTAGTTTAGTCCTGTCAAATTAATCAAATCGCATCCCCCTTAAACCAATGATGGTTACAATTTATAACTCGGTAACATAATTATCTTCTTACAGAACAAGATGGGGTACATGTACCAATTGTCAAAGGCCGTCGCCCTCCACAATTTACGAGGCATTTGGACATTGAAACCAAAGTAAACCTAGCAAATTCAGGTATACTATAAAAATTCATTCATATGTTAATTTTCCTTGTACTTATGCATACGTTTATACTGATGACTTACGGTGATTTATAAACGTTGGTGCAGATTCTCTTGTCACAAATGACTCTAAACTAGACTAAAAATATTATTGTCTAACTAAATTTGACTATTTTTAATCGCGATTAAAAAGGTGTGGAATAAAAGAACTTTTTTTTTTTTTTTTTTTTTTTTTTTTTTTTTTTTTTTTTTTTTTTTTAAAAAAACGTTGCCCCACACTAGGAATTTCTCCTGTATCGTGGGTGCGATTACAAACATTTAAACTCACATACACAAACAGCCAGACCCGGAACAACTACTGGTAGGTCATACAAATATTTGTTCCGTTCGGGAATCGAACCCGCGACACGCAGCGCAGCAGTCAACCGCTTAACCACTGCGCCAACCGTGCCGTCACACCAACACCTCAACTTCAGGTGCAAAAACAGTAGTTTTTTTCTTTTATCTTGCTTATATCTCGAAAATGGCGTGTCCCATCGCAAAAATAATGAAAATTTCGACCCCCTCTGTAAACCCAATAAACCTCTAAAACTCAACATGTAGGTAATAATTTTTTCATATTTTCTATGCAAAAAGTGAAAAATTCCATATAAAACACGTCGAGACTGGGCGCCTCTGGCTCTAAAAAAAAAATCACGGGGTAGGGCAAACAAGTACCACGTGGAGTCGCGATTGTCAAATTCGATTTTAGTTGTGTCAAAAATATTTTGAAATTTAGATTTTTTTTTGCATTAAGATTCTCATAGCCAAAAGTAAGTTATTTTAGTGATAGTTAATTCGGTGTACAAGAGAATCGGCATCATTATCAACTCGAGATCTCGCCCGAAGTGAAAACTTCTTTAGGCGCGTTGGGCATTTTTGAGATGAAAAACAATTGAACTCGCGACACCGTTACCAACACCTCATTTTTGTAAACGCGATTGTCTCTTTATTTGTAATACGTTCCGGATCAATGTTCTATGCAAGTATTTTTACTTTAAAGGTTTTGGATGTATTTTTTTGTATAGGTACGCGATTGTGCTCTTTATTTAGATAAGATTACGGACCAATGTTCTATACAAGTATTTTTCATCCACCAAGGCGATCTTGAACAATAGTTTTCATTTCTGAAAAAAAAAAGATTTTTTTCATGCGAAATTCTTAAAGTTAATTTAAATGAAAACCACCTACAAGTTAATCGTGTTATATTATGTAAATAAATAAAAAAAACATAAACCGAATTGTACCAGACGGGCGTGATCGCCGGACGCGAAATCGGGAAGGTTGTAAGGCTATCCCAGTCCAAGCGGTGCTGACGTCCTGCACCAAAAGTTCAGGGTATCTGCAATACTCACTGCGAAATCTCTTGAAGGAACACGGGTTTTTGACGGGGGGAATAAAAGACCATATTACTGTTAAGTCTTCATAAGTATTCAGGAAGCGTTTTCAGGACTCCTCAGGACTACTACATTACTATTTAGGTGGAATTAGTTTTCATATTGATGACTACAAATTTCGTAGGTGGCGCGCTAGCTTAAGTAGTAGCGAACCTTTACCTTACAGAGACCCGCGAATCGCTTCCCGTTTTACAAACTTTATTTATTAAAAATAGCTTAAATTTCTACATGTTTTATAGCTAAACACCCTTATTTAAATAACTTTACATGATGTGTTATATATCACGGGATTTGTAAAATTATGGTCTTTCTAATGAGGTTTCGTTTACGATTCTAGCTATTCCCGCTGAAAAGATATTTCAATTGTAACGGGATTTATGTGACTAATTAAATTGTTTGCAAGCGATTTTACTGGCTAAGTTCTGAACCGATCTTTATCATTCCAAAAGAAACCTCAAGCTAGTACTATTCCCCTAGAAAAATCTAGTATTTTAGTTTTTGTACCTAGATTTTTCAGCCCGCTATGAGCCTGTGAATACAGGTTGGGTAGCCTTTATTTTACGAAATCCGCTTTGCGGCATTTAGACTCGATTAGATAGGTATCCTGAAGGGCTAGATTTCAGGAAGTTAGGTCCAGGGCTAGGTCTCGGTAGACCGAGACCTAGCCTAAAGTAGAATCTTTTGTTGCATCCAGGTCACATAGATGTGACCTGGATGCAACAAAAGATTCTACTTTTTGACTGTTTAACCTACCTAAACGAGGCGTACAATGGTCGAGTTCATGACTTTCATCAAAATTGCCATTTTAATTTCATTTAATTGCCAGTGAGCAATAGCTATACTTTTTACATATTTGAGTTAGTATAGTTACTGCACGAACTATGTATTGTTTTGTTTCGCATTATTGCGACATTAAATTTTTCCTATTTATAGGTGTGACATATTGTGTGCAAAAAAGTGTGCAAAATATGGGTACCTACGTAAATAGGAACATTTTTCAATAAAACTCATTTCTGACGACGCATTGGTGCGCACATCATCGATTCTACATGATATAATAATATTATATTTTTAAATGTCTTTGACATATCTCGGGACCCTGGGGTCCCGGACCTTTGGAAGGCGTACGAGGGGTCGAAGCCAACTCGCAGAGGCCCCTTAGACATTTTTGAGTATTGAGGCACCAACCGACGATTATCCCTGTTCGCACTATGCAAGGGCACCCAAGGACAAGGACAACCCTCGGTTGGTGTAGGACCTTTGCAGAATATGGAAACCAAAGATATTGAACTGGGTTTGGGTGGCTTAAGTGGACTGGTTACCTGGAGCTATGGAAGGACTATGGCCCCTGCCTGATCTATGTTTAAATGTACACGGATAAAATGGCAGGGTGTGACTTGCACGCTCAATAATGGGCCCCCGAAAACGGTCGCTAGCACATAGTGTCGTAGCGACAAGGGGCAACACGTCCTGAGGTGCTTATGAGGAGTGGAGAGGTATTCCACGGCTATCAGGACAATCCCGGAAGTACGGTCAAGATCCCTACCAGCATCTAACTGGAATACTTCCTTCCTCCGAGCACGTTTGCTCTTGCGAATCTCCACTCAAGCCGGCCAATTAAGGCAAGAATGAGGCGGGAGCTCTGTTCCTCGTCAGTGTTCACTCCAGCCGGCCAATAAAGGCAAGCCAGAGGTGAGGAACAAGACTTCTCCCGGGAGATAGGGTCCGTGGGGTCGCTACTGCCCAACAGCTCGCCACATGCTGCCCTGCGGGTTTTTGTATCTCTCTTGGTCTGGCTCCTAATCCCAGACCCGTTCCGGCAAAGTAAACTCTACCGGCACAGGCCTAGAGTTCGGAGCGCGCAAGCCCCACCACGACGTCAACGTAGAGATACGACGGTGGGGATATTATATTACTATTAACATTCAGAAGGAGAAATTATATTTCCTACTAGCTGCGCCCTGCGGTTTCACCCGCATAAGTCTCGATCCCATGGGGAAAAAAAAAAGTATCCTATGTTCTTTTACGGGCATCATCTATATATGTGCCAAATTTCATCCAAATCCATTCAGCCGTTTTAGCGTGAAGGCGTAACAAACAAACTTACTATCGCATTTATAATATTAAGGATATTAAGCTAAGTTAAAATTACTGATTTTATACAAGCTAAACTGTTGATGACGCATCATCACGAGCACCTATATACTTAAGCTAAGTCAAAATTACTGATTTTATACAAGCTAAACTGTTTACGACGCATCATCACGAGCACCTATATACTTAAGCTAAGTCAAAATTACTGATTTTATACAAGCTAAACTGTTTATGACGCATCATCACGAGCACCTATATACTTAAGCTAAGTCAAAATTACTGATTTTATACAAGCTAAACTGTTTATGACGCATCATCACGAGCACCTATATACTTAAGCTAAGTTAAAATTACTGATTTTATACAAGCTAAATTGCTGGTGACGACGCATCGTCGCGAACACGAATCACGGAACAAAAAAAACTATCCGCCAAGTGCGTGACGAAACAGACACAGTGAAGAGTTCCGTAGTTGGGATAAGTATTTACGCATACACATATTGCACAGTACTGATTTTATCGTCCACAAAAATAAGTTTGTTTCTGGAAAGAACTATGAAAAACTAAGTTATTTCTGCGGTTGTAACCGAAAATATCACTAAAACGATTGATTTCTAAAAAAATCACATAGAAACAATCTATAAAAACTTTTTACAAAAAAAAAAAAACAACCGACCTCCAAAAAAAATACTACAAAGTGAAAAATAACTTTAATTTCGGAAGTCGGTGTCTTGGGTTTAGTATTTTCGTTTTTTGCCACCGACTTCCGAAATTAAAGTTATTTTTCACTTTGTAGTGTTTTTTTTGGAGGTCGGTTGTTTTTTTTTTTGTAAAAAGTTTTTATTATTCACTTTTTAGTTGTGGTACCTACCCCACACATATTCGAATACCACTACCTGCTACCAGTGACAGAAACTTATCATATCATCTACATACTAAGTAGGAAAAAAATACGTATTTTGTAGCTAACTCAAAAAGTATCCAAGCAAAGTTAATAAAATTTATATGGGACCAATTCGAGAGCATACCCTTTCAAACAAAAAAAGAATTTTCAAAATCGGTCCACAATTGACGGATAAATAGGTGGATATACATAAAAAAAAAAAAAACAAACATACGCGACGAACATATAACCTCCTCCTTTTTGGAAGTCGGTTAAAAATGAATCCCTATTTCCCTTGGTCACGGCATCACGCGTGAACGGCTGGACCGATTTCGCTAATTCTTTTTTTATTGTGTTCGTTATTTTCTGGACAAGGTTTTAGGTAGGGTAGGTACCCTCTTTGAGGAGTGGCTTGAGAGACGCCACGGCGTCCTCACCTTCCGCCTGACACAGGTCCTCACCGGACACGGCTGCTTCGAGAGGTTCCTGTTCAGGATAAGGCGGAAGGAAACACCCGGGTGTCACCATTGTGTGGATTGGCCTGAGGACACGGTGGAGCATACGGTGGAGGTCTGCCCGGCTTGAGTAGAGCAACGCCGTGTCCTCGTAGAGGCGATCGGCGGCGGTGATCTCTCGCGTCCGGCCCTGGTTCAGGCCATGGTACGGAGCGAGAGGAAATGGCGGGCCGTCACCTCCTTCTGCGAAGCGGTAATGCTCGCGAAGGAGGAGACGGAACGCGTGAGGAAGAGGCAAACTTCGCGCCCTCACGCCCCTAACCGCTGCAGGAGGAGACGCCCGGGGCGGGAATCGCGAGCCGATTTCCGGCCACTGTAGGCGCGGGAATGCGGACGGTGAGCAATGGGTAGCTCGCCGTCCGATAAGGACCAAGCCCGGGTCGACAGCGCGTTGTGTTCCACGCGCGCCTCAAAGAGATGTCAGCAGAATTGACGGGGCCCGCTAGGGCCAATGCCTGCCGGGGGTTCGAAGAAAACCGATAGGGACATCGTGGCCCCCGGCAACAGGGCAACCGAAGGAACACGGGTGGGTATTAGTCAGTAAGAGTCTGACACGCCCGGAGAAGTTATTTGATAATTTCCCACACAAAAAAAAAAAGGTTCGGTAGGTAGGTAGGTAGGTGCGCCGTAGATAAGTACTTTACTTAGTGCTACCCGTGTGAAACCGGGGCGGGCAGCTAGTCATTTAATATTTTTATTGATGGGATCCAACGAACCCACACGCGTGAAATTTTGAATTTTTCTCATCCCTCGGTTACATGTACCTATGGGTAAAGCGACCCCCTAAATTTTATAATTTCACTACACCATTGTTTAGTGGTGCTGAGTGGTGCACAGAATACGCTTTCTTTCCAATTTTGATCGATATAGTGCAAATAGTTTCCGAGTATAATAGCTGTATAATGATGGAAGGACAGACGGACAGACGAACATGACAAAGGTTCCGTTTTTGCCATTGGGCTACGGAACCCTAGAAATCAACGTTTACTTAAGTTATGATCTTTACTATGCATACATAACGCTACAAATCGGCGCACACACATCACGCACACAAAACATCCGTTAATTATTATTACACATACAATGGTGCCGATTCCCTTGTACACAAACTAAACTAAATTTAAGTTCAGTGCATCTTTTTTTTTCTATTTCATTAAGAAAAGGACAGAAGATAAATTTTAGTTTAGTCCTGTCAAATTAATCATCGCCTGTCACTCTCCATACAAGTTTAGACGTGATTAAAAACTTGCCGACTAAAATTACGTCAATTTACGTCAAGCGCTGATTAATTTGACAGGACTAAACTAAAATTTATCTTCTGTCCTTTTCTTTATGAAATAGAAAGAAAAAGATGCACTGAACTTAAATTTAGTTTAGTTTGTCAACAAGGGAATCGGTACCAGTGTCAAATTAAATTATATTGCGTAACTTCACAGAGATTTTTTAACATACATCCGTATAGTTGTTAGTAACACAGAAATGCTTATGAGAAACTAATGTTAGTAATGACAAGACAAGACACTTTAAAAACTAAATACAAAATACAATTTACATAAGACTATCGGAAACCCCGATAACTATGCGCGTGTTCACTTGACCGCGTGTAGTCATATCCAGCGCTCAAGCATTGGAGAATCCCACCGGTCCGACAAAACACTCAAGATGCTGTTGGTACTAGCACGCATGCGCGTTAGGACGGAAGTGAAACGCTTGCGCATGACTGAATCTATATCTAAATACGGTGATACCCATCAGATCTGCGGAGTTTTGCTACCTCATTTGACCCAGTATTCAAAATTATTTTTAACTAACACATTCTGCTAAGTCTTGTGCGCTCAGTCTCGAAATGGAACGTGACTTCAAGAACGATTTTTTCCCACGATTTAATCTCAAAAAAAGGCTTGAGATCTCGATCCGATTCAATCGAGATTCCATTCCCTAGATAAAATATATATAAGTACATACACAATGTCATGCCTGTATTGCCTTATGTAAAAACTTTGCGAAAATAAATTAAGCTAATGTGCGGTCCCAAGATTGAACCTTGGGGGATACCATAGTAATCCTTAAGATATTTGAAATAATTAACTTCCTTGGAACTGATAAAAGACGTTTTAGTTAGCAATATAAGGTCTAGAACCTATGGTAACTAATTTTACATACTTTAACAAGATCACAAATCTTTTTAGGAGTTTCTTTGTGCATTACTCTGTAAAAGGCTTGTTCGATTGCCAGATACCAAAATAAACATCATTTCATAAGTAATATAATTATTAGACCGCACTTTTGTTTCAGTTGCTAGACAACAATTGGTTAAAGAAGAACCTCCTGTATTCCAAAACGACAATATTGTTATTATTCAGCCTCCAAAGGCCAGAGGGAGAAAAAAAAAAGTTAAAGTGGTGTCTGATTTTTTCCAAAACTGTGTAATCATGGGAAATAATACAGCAGGTTAGCTATATTTTAACTACATAATTCAAGTACCTACATGAATATCAGTTGTAAAACAATTTTTTAATTCATATATTCTGCCCCTCTGCTGCTCAAAAGTTTCTCGACTTCGAAATATCTCTTTCCGATCCTATACTTACTTATTAAGAAATTTAAAAGTCGCAATATTTGTTTTTTATTTTTACAGAAATCGTTGTCACTTCAACTGATGCTGATGCTAAATTACCAGAGAAACTTTCACCTGGAAAGAAGCCAACTCCTATAAAAAAGCCGAACCACACCGTACCGGCACCTACACGAAAAATTCGTAAGATATAATTTTATATTCTTTAGCCTTTTAACCGACTTCTTAAAAAAGGAGGAGGTTCTCAGTTCGTCTGTACCTTTATTTTTTTATGTATATGTTACGGCTAAAACCCGAAGTGCGGCTACACCTAGATTTAGCCGGCTATAACTAGGTGCGGTCGGTAGCAGTTAGTTAAACTTGCCTAAATGGACCCTGGCACTCGCCGGCCGCTGCCGCGGCACCGCTCGCTTCGCTCGCTCGGCTCGTGCGGTGTGTTATGTGGTCACAGTTCTAACTTAACCTAACCTACTCTTCAACCATTTTCATTTGCTACAACTAAATTTAACCAACTGCTACCGGCCGCACCTAGTTGTAGCCGGCTAATACTAGGTGTAGCCGCACTTCGGGTATTAGCCGTGACATATACATAAAAAAATGTACATCAATGTTTTCGTCAATTGTGGACCGATTTTGAAAAATATTTTTCATTTGGTAGAGGAAGCTTGCGCGATGGTCCCATATAAATTATATTAACTTTGCTTGGGTAGTATTTGAGTTAGCTTCAATAATACGTATTTTTCCACTTAGTGTATGTTGATGATGTTATAATAACTTCCTGTCACTGTTATTTACATAGCAAATAGTGGTATATGATTTTGTGTGACATTGGTAACAACAAAAAAGTGAACTCTGTGGCAAAATACGAAAAAAAAAAATGGACACCGACTTCCGAAATTAATTTTTCACTTTGTAGTGTTTTGTTTTGGAAGTCAGTTGATTTTGTTTTGTAAAAAAGTTTCTCTCGTATCCGAACTATAAAATAATAGCTCATGCAAGTTAACACATTAGTCACTCAGCAAGGTTGTAGCGAGATTCTCCCATTATGTTAGAAGCAGGTACAGATAGTACCTGATATAATATTCTTGTTTACAGTTACTAGAAGAAGACTAGCGGATTCAAAAGCACAGGAAGATGCAAAGCGTTCAAAAGTTGAAACAAAAACAATCCCCGAAACCCGTGAAACTTACATAAAATTGGAAGACAATGCTCACGCTGTCGATGTGTTACTTGAACCCGAATGTGATTCTTTCGTGGAACTACTACCAACGGTCGTCGAACCAGAGCGTGTAGTCGTACAACCAACACCTGTAGTTGTAGAACCAACATCTGAAGTGGTACAACCTCAGACTAAAAAAACTAAATCTTCAGTCAAACGGCTGCAACCTACAGCTAAGAAACCACCGCCAATGAGACAACCAACACCTGGCAGGAAGAAAGGACCCAAAGGTAAGCAACAAAATGTACATGCTAGAATTGAAACACCTTCAATAGTTGACCTATTGAAGATCAAAGTTACAGAGTCTGAAATAAAAACCGAGCCAAACCAACAAAATGCACCAGAATTAGTAGAATCTCGTAATAATTCTGTTGATAGCAGCCTGAACTTATTGACGATGAGGAACAGAGTAACAGAGGCTGAAGTGAAAACCAAGCCAAACCAACAAAATGCACCAGAATTAGTAGAATCTCGTAAGAGTTCAGTTGGTAGCAGCCCGAACTTATTGAGAATGAGGAGCAGAGCAACAGAGGCTGAAGTAAAAACCAAGCCAAACCAACAAAATGCACCAGAATTAGTAGAATCTCGTAAGAGTTCAGTTGGTAGCAGCCCGAACTTATTGAGAATGAGGAGCAGAGCAACAGAGGCTGAAGTAAAAACCAAGCCAAACCAACAAAATGCACCAGAATTAGTAGAATCTCGTAAGAGTTCTGTTGGTAGCAGCCCGAACTTATTGAGAATGAGGAGCAGAGCAACAGAGGCTGAAGTAAAAACCAAGCCAAACCAACAAAATGCACCAGAATTAGTAGAATTTCGTAAGAGTTCTGTTGGTAGCAGCCCGAACTTATTGAGGACGAGGAACAGAGTAATAGAGACTGAAGTGAAAACCAAGCCAAACCAACATAATGCACCAGAAATAGTAGAATCTCGTAAGAGTTCTGTTGGTAGCAGCCTGAACTTATTGAGGAACACAGTAACAGAGTCTGTAGTAAAAACCAAGCAAAATCAACTAAATGAACCAGCATTAGTGGAATCGCGTAAGAATTCTGTTGGTAGCACCTCGAACAAGTCATGGACTAGAGACATATCCAGTTCGAGCAATAACACTTGCATTGGTTCAGTTTGTTCCAATGACTTTGTCCGTATTAATAAGAAGTTGCCGGTAATTAAACTTACTAACATAGATAGCGAAGTGAAGAAACGACAGAATGAGGCGCAAGAGATTGCTGCATCTGCTGCTGCGGATGAGACGGATGAAGATCTATCAGACTCGTATGATTCTGATAGCTCGGATAGCGAAAGGAAGTTTTCCGAGCAGTTAAATGATTCATTCGGTGCGAACTCGCTACATTTGAGCGCCTCTTCTAGTAGCCAGTTTACACAATCCCGTAGAAAAGAGAGTAGTTCGGATTGCCCAAAAGGAAGTAGTTCAGATTACGGAAAAGCAGCTAACAAACTAAGTTTGACAATGGAAAAATTGGATCTGGAAATAATAAAATGGATGAGCTCTGACAATGAAAACGTCAATGCGAATCTCGTGAAGTTTAGAGATAAAATGTTCGATATATTGGATAGAGAATTTGGAGTTATAACGCACTGTCGTCATCTAAAAGAAATGTTTAACTCGCCAGAAAAAGGAGATAGTATTGATGAGACTTGTATTTCTAAGGAAGTTCAAGATTGTGATGCCAATTACGACACAGAAGATGTTTTAATTGAAGAAAATGCCTCAGTTGTAGAAACGGCCTCAGTTGTAGAAAAGGCCCCAGTTGTAGAAAAAGCTCCAGTTGTAGAAAAAGCTCCAGTTGTAGAAAAAGCTCCAGTTGTAGAAAAAGCTCCAGTTGTGGAAACGGTCCCCGTTCTTGAACATAATATTCCAGTTGAAAAAAATACTAGAGAATTTGTAAAAGATTTTGTAGAACCTAGAAGAAGACCTAGTAGACATCTATCAAGTACTTCTGAGGGTAATATTTCAAACGCGAGCACTAAAGCTAGCCAAGACGTAACCTCAGAAGACGAGCAGGCGGCAGGCGCCTCGTACTATGACCACCACGATGATGACGATACTCTTTCTCTGTTCGCTGAAAGCATAAGTGGTTTTGAATCTTCTAGAATGGCTACGTCGATGCCCTCAGTCGTTGTTTCCAAACCGCACCAAGTCGAGGAATATGTTCCTAAACCAGCCAGGGAACGTAACGTGCCGTACACTGAAAAGCAAACCTACTTACCAACGAAAATTAGAGAAGACGCTGAAATTATAGCATCAAAAATAATAAACGTTTGCGAAAAGCAAAATGCTGATTCAACTTCAATTTATAAGCAAAGCAACAGTACAGACGACGCCGAAAGTTACCAAGACTTTACTGAAAATATAGACTTAGATACAAGATTAGGTCCCCCGGATATGATTAAAAAACCGCGTCTAATGGAATCGTACTTTGAAGCGATACCTAAAGCCAGCATCGTGTTTGGCAACTTATGTTTCTACAACCTGATGAACTGTTGCCGGAATATGTTTTACGGACAGTGTCGGTTTCTGCACATGATACCGACCAGCTCACAAATTAAAGATAAACTTAATCATTTAGACGACAGGATGTTTATACAAGAGTATTTGAAGTTAAGGAACTGGTCGGAGCTAAGAAGAAGGTATGGTATGTGTTACGTGGAGGAATGTGCGAAGCGGGGGCTCACGAGGATACTTATAGAAATGGCTTACGATTTCATTATGAAGGCTAGAAATGAGTGCGAGGAAGACACGCAGCTTAGAGTTAACACTATAGAATTGACTTTACTACATTTGAACACCGTCGACTTGAGTATTTGTGAAGATTTGTTGAAGCTGACCATTCACTCGGACCAGGTGAACAGGACGCTACTCTGTGACGTATTCATGGCGACGATGTCTATAACGCAGAACTTTTCGAGGTTCAAAGTAGTGTTTTTAAATCTCACGTATTTCATGGTGGACAACGACAGGACATTTAACAAAGACGTTGTCGAGCATATATTGGAGCGTGTGTGTATATTGCCTTTCGAGGAGCCGATAGCGCGGGCTTTGATACAGATGATGCGGTTGACGAAGTCGGATATATTCAATAACTCGATGATTGGGCACTTTGAGAAACAGATATCTGTGAATAAGGATGTGTTTGAGGAGTACACGTTGCTGAAGAACCAGTGGGCGTTTTCGTCGATGCTGGCGTCGTCGGTGGTGTCGGCTAGTCCACCGCTGCAGGCTCCGGCGGCGCGGCCCGACCTGCCCGACCGACCCGACCGGTCCGCCCGGCCTGACCGATCCGACCGGTCCGCCCCGCACGACCGGTCCGCCCCGCACGACCGATCCGCCCCGCACGACCGGTCCGCCCCGCCCGACCGGTCCGCCCCGCCCGACCGGTCCGCCCTGTTCGACCGGTCCGCCGCGTTCGACCGGCCCGCCCCGTTCGACCGGCCCGCCCCGTTCGACCGGTCCGCCCCGCCCGAGCCGCAGCCCCCAGCCGCCTCGCCCGATACCACCAACCTGGATAATATGGTAATTTAATCAGTTTAAAATATAATTGGTACTTTGCAATAGTGTCCTAATTTTTTACAAACATAAGTTGCGTACTTACATTTGTATAATATCAGCTTTTTGACATCTATATGTTGGGCTATTATATTTTTACTAGTGGTGGTTTGGTCATTCTGATCTATCATGAATGTCACTATTTTACTACTCATTCCTTTTATTGATAATTTTTTAAATGGATCAAGTCATTGCATCTAAGAACATGATCATTTAGATCTAGGTAAAAAACAAAATGTTTAGAGAAAACACACATACATACATAAACTTACTCCTTCTTCCCATGGCATGGGGCGGAAACTACAGAACACCACTTGCTACGGTCCTTACATACTCCTTTTGCTTCATTTACGTTCGTCATACACGCACGCCGGTTTCGAGTACTACGCGCCTGACTTTTCTGAAGAACATCACCAATAAGGTCACCTATGTCCTTCTAGGGCGTCCCCTCCCGAAGTTTTACACTCACATCTGCCTTGTAAATACCTTTTGTTAGTCGCCTTTCATTCGTCCTCTCAACATGACATCACCATCTTCCTGCCCTTGTCCCATGTTACTTGGGGTCGGCGCAACACGGTTTCTTGTTCCACTCTCCCCTGTCAACCGTCACACTATCATTCACTCCCTTCTCTTTCATATCATTCCTCACACAATCCTTCCATCTTTTCTTTGGCCTTCCTCTCCCGCTCCATCCATCAACATTCATGTTCATCACTTTTTTAGTCACATGCGTTTCTTTTCTCCTCAACACATGCCCATACCAGGCCAAACGATTTCCTTTCAACTTTTCAGTCACTGGCGCCACTTTAAAACCAAACCATGTAAAAATACTCTTTAAGAGTGTTTATTCTGAAAGTGGGCAACGTCGCAAATAGATGTCAAATATTTCGCTGTTTTGTTTAATTTGGCAATATTACTGTATGGAAATAAGAAATGTGGCTAACTAGTTCCCTAGAATATTAACAATGAATTGCAATTATAACACTAAAGGAGACGTTTCATTTTTGTATAGGACTCCGGCCATAACATGTACACTTTGGAAAACCTGGGAAACGAGCCCCTAAATACAATAAATACTGTTTTTTTCCATAATATCTAATACTTTTTGGGCACAAAATAAAAACCGAAAATGTTTGACATTTGTCAGGAGAAATACGACCATCGACAGCTAGCCATTTTCGTCCAGAAGTACCTACAAATCTACAATCCACAAAAGCAGTTTTTTTTATTTTTATGATGAATCACACTTTCTAATTAATCAAAAAAGTTGTATAAGATAGCTATCTTAATATAGTACAGAAATACATGCCTTTCATATTTATTTAAATGACGTCTACGTGATATTATTATGTTAAAATGTAACATGATTTCTGAACGAAAGCAGTATGCAAGTAAAACGACGCCATGATGAATAGAATATGGCAATAATTTGTAAAAACTATTATTTTTTGTGCCGAAGTAATCAGGGGTATAAACAGGAAAGAATATTTTTCCTCAATTCGTGGAATTTTATCCTTTTTTTACATTAACGTACACTTTATGGCCGAAAATGAAACATCTCCTTTGATTTTGTAACAATTTTAGGTGTAAAAAAGGCACTTGGAAAGTTTCCACATACTTTTTTTAATATTCGGTATTACGATATAAATTATTGCATTTCATAATCAATATTTTAGTTCCCTAGTTAGCCACATTAATTCCATACAGTAATATTGCAAAATTAATCAAAACAGGTAAATTTTTGATAGCTATTTACGACGTTGCTAACTTTTAGAATAAACCCTCTTAAAAAAAAATCACTACATCTCTACACACATAATGCACTATAATGAAATCTTAGTAACACCTACCTACAATATTAATTTCACTATCGAACATCATGATTCATTCGTTTATTTTTAAAAGCACCTGCAAATTACTAATTTACTTTTTATTGATATTATGATATGATTTCAACAGAACAAAGCGGCCGACGAGCCGGTGATGCCAGTAATAACTAGGACAATAGGCATGAATCCGGCAATCATCTTCAACCGATCGGCGTTGAGTTCCGGCGACTCGCGAGCCCGCGTGAGCCCTGGCCTCTCGAAATCTTTCGCCAACCCCGGCCTCTCGAAATCTTTCACCAACCCCGGCCCCTCGACATCTTACGTCAGCCCCGGTCCTTCGAGATCTCACGTCAACATCTCAGAATCGGATTCCAGCGACGGCCCAGTAAAACTGAACATCAGGAAATGGCGGAATCGATCGATATTCCCCCATGTGCTCCCGCCTCAGATAGCCAACCGGGGCTCCATGCGCGGCAGTCCTACACGAGGCTTCATGAGGCCTCCGATGCGGCCTCAAATGAGACCGCCGCAAAGATCGCCCTTTAATCAACGGCAGGTGACGTTCAAGAGCCCCTCTGTATGTATACCTGATTTTATAACTTCTGCGGGATAGATTGTGAATTTTCTTTGCGTGTTCTTTAGATAACCCAACATCGACGATCGAAGACTCTTTCAAAATGAATCTATTCGTTTATATTCGCGAAAAAAAAATCTGCTGTTCCATACATTTATGTTCGCATAACTCGTCAAAATGTAAGTAACAGCAGAATTTTTTTTCGCGATTTCAGGTTCTGTCCCATAGTAAAGTTTTTCATAATTATGAGTAAAGTCACGCGTTAAAGTTTGCGCGCTGGATAAAAACTTACCCTGTAGTCATTTAGGACTCACCCAAAAGACGTAAGCGTAACGAATTATAAAAGGTAAAAATAAATGAATTTTACAGTAAAATCTGTGAAATTTCGACAATAATTTAATTTTAATTTGTGCATCCCTGAGATAGGCACTAAGAAGACTTTACTGAACTGACTTTGATAATCAGTGATCGGAAATTGGTGAACTTAATCTACCTAAAGTTCAAAGGATTGAGACAAAAAAGTGGAGACTTCCTTACGACAAAAATATTTTTTCGGGACTAATGTCGGGGTTTCGGGACATCACTCGGCACTCCCATGATTTTTTTTTTTACCTTTCCCTTGTTAGTTATACAGGGTGGCAGGACATCGACGCGAAAACTGAAACCATGGATTCAGTACATGATTCTGAACTCCCCTGCGTTGAAAATTTTCGTCGGATATTTAAAAAAAAAAATCTGTTGTTTCATAGAAAAATGCAATACCTACGCGGTCAAAATGTATGAAACAGCAGATTTTTTTTAAATAACCGACGAAAAGTATCAACGCCCCCTGCGTTGATACTTTTTTCAAAATCATACATTGAATCCATGGTTTCAGTTTTCTCGTCGACGTCCCTGCCACCCTGTATAATTATTAAAGCTGGTATGTAAATTACATTAGCTTCCACGGTTACTTACATCGTTTTTTCATTCGATTCAGTAATTTCCGATCACTCGTCTTACCGCTATATTCTAACACGTTAAACGTAATTTACAACGAGCAATCTGATTGCCTTTTGAATTCAATAACTTAAAGATGTAACTTGTAGATGTGTAGTCGTACCATCTTTATATTAATATTCTTTCCTAACGACTAAATTGCCCCTTGACTGGTGGGACTTCAAAGTGAACATATTTTTTTCTAATACTTTTCACCATTTCTTTCAGAACTACGTAAACAGACAACCTGGTCCGAAGTACTGAAGCTCTTCACTTCGCTAAGTAAGTTACTCTTAAGTTAGCATTGCAAATACATCCAGAAAAATTAATAGTTGACCGAATTGACACCCTACGTCAATTTGCCGTGTTATATAGCCATTTCATACAACTACTGTGATAAAATGACAATTGTGATTTCAATACAGGGTGGCAGGGACATTGACGCGAAAACTGTTACCATGGATTCAGTACATGATTTTGAACCCTCGTTTTGTAATTTTTTGTCAGTTATTTAAAAAAAAAAATCTGCTGTTCCATACATTTTGACTGCGTAGGTATTGCACTATTCTATCAAAAAATAGATTTAAAAATAAATTACCGACAAAAAATTCCAACACAGGGGCGTTCAGAATCATGTTCTGAATGGTAACAGTTTTCGCGTCGATGTCCCTGCCACCCTGTATACAGAAAATTTAAGTTGATAGGCAATTAGCTTAATAATTAATTTTTCTGATGTAACAACCTTCAATGTTATAATTGTCGGTCTTTTACCTTTACTTATCGGTATTCTAAAGTTATAGTTGACTAGTTGTATAAATGTTACATACAATTTATATTATACTACCCGGTGAAAACAATGTAAGGCCATTTTGAACTTGAGCAGCGGGTCTGAACATTTTGTGAACTATTTGTATCAATAGTCATCTCATTGGTTGATATGTACACACGGCTACACATCAAGCTATACATGTTCTATGTTACAGGGTTTGGTTTCCGCACTTAGTCCGTAAAGTCGACGTACAATACATGGGCTTCCGACATGCTATACATTTCCAGTTTATGCTGATCTCGCATTGTATAGGATTTCCTTACAATGCGAGGTCAGCTTATACTGGAAATGTGTAGCCGTGTGTACAGTGCTCAATTTCGAAAGGTCCAGTTTGGTTGACCATATGTAAATACTTTTTGGACTTCAGCATTCAAAAACAAATAATAGAAACAACTGCAACTAAAAAGTTCGAAACAAGCTCACTTTTCAAGCAGTCTGATGCAGTTGGTGGCAGTTCAGTTTTGTAATAGTCTCCACAAGCCCTTTATTTTGCTACCCCACATGGTCAGGTACAAAAAAAAAAAAACTTTTCATAGTGACGTCTCAAATCCGCCATTTTGATTTGACAGTAACAAAACTTAGACGAGTCCATAGACACCTCTTATATTAAAAATTAAATCCATCCAGCCGTCAGGATACTTCGAAGGTATAAAGAATCCCATATACAAAGATACATAGATACGCATGGAAAATATAACTGTCTTTGCTGTCGCGCAGCCGGGTAAAAAGAAAACACAGGTTACTAGGAGACTAGTTCTAGAAGGTACTGTCTTAACACGATAGTGTCAATGTCTCGGCTTTTTTAATAATAAAATTGGGAGTAAAACGACTAGGTGTCAACTATTTCAGACAGCTGTGTTGCTTGAAAACCCATATTCTATTATACATTGTAACAGCAAATCAATTTTCACGACTCCCCCTTAAGACCTCGGCCAAAATATGAATTAAAATGTCGACTAATTAAAAAGTTATACAAGAACGCGGAATTTCGGGGGTATTTAAAAAAACACTAAAACATGTTTAAATGCTATTCAGCCACCATGTGAATACAAGTTTTAATAAGTTAAAGTTGCAAGCAATTTGAAGTAAGGGTACAAAAACTATTATTCTTAAACTTTTTTCTTTATAACTTGTTATTTATGCCATAGTAACACGAATTCTGTAAAAAAAAATGCAAATGGCTACCTATTGCGGTTAAGGTTATTAATTTACTATGCAACCATGGGACGGCTGTGTGACAGACCGATGACGAAAAATTAGCAACAGGGTCGGGAACTCTACAGAACCCAAAAAAATCCAATATGGCTATCCAATTGGTATTCAGGCAAAATGTCTACTTTGTTGCTCTAGTGGTCGTAAGCTATTGCTGAGCATGAGGTCTTAGTCCTGGTCGGACAAAGTGTTGTCAATGGGTTTTTTTAATTTTGGAACTTCTCAGTAGCAGCCCGGAGTCTGGATTTGTTCTCGGTCGATGTCAATAGGCTCGCTCGCTTGCATGGGACTTAAACATAACTGGCGAAATTTGGGTGTACTATAACTAACACTTCGGGGAATGTAAGCGTCATGTTATGTAATTGGTTTTCAGTCAAAATCTAGTCTTCTTATGGCATCTTCAGAAGTTACTCTTGCTTGAATTCATGATCAAATCCCTAATAACGTTGAGTTTTATGTCAAAGTTTTAATATTTTGCTAGTTGTTTGTTAGAGCCTATTTTTAACGATAAGGACTAGTTTGCATATCAAAATTTTAATTGTTGTATCTACTAATAAAATGTGTATAAATTACTCAATGTTACTGTTGGCCTACATCATGGGGGTGGCCTGCATCCACTGCTGGGCAAATGCCTGGGGGTTTAAACCGCAAAAAAAAAAAAAGAAAAAAAAGAACTAAGTGTTTCGAAACTTGGAATAGGTATAGTTTTTTTAAACACCATGTTTTAAATAGGTGGACATTGAGTTGACCTTCAAAAATTCTTGAAAGGAAAACTACAGCACGGGTAGCATGACATCTATAGAAACGGGTTTTATTGACGGAAGAATAGACAAAATGACAGATTGTGATTGTTTATCTGTCATTTTGTCTATTCTTCCGTCGACAAAACCCATTTCTATTGTGGTCATGCTTAGCGCGCTGATTGCAATTTGTCTGTCTACATCGTTCTCAATAAGACAATATACTATAGGACAAAATATACAGTTTTGTTTTGCAATGCGTTTTTATGCGCTAAGGAAATTGTAGTTTCTTTACAAATGACATTTGTCTTCCTTGTGTGTTCGTTATCCTCTTCGAATGGACAGTTGTTTGGCAACTTGTTAGTAGGATTAACCCGACAAATGTCAAATGGTTCAGCGATTGTTTATAAGAAAAATACACTAGAAACTACAATAAATAATCATGAAAACCGTTGAGCGCTAACATGCAAGGCTTCTTGTAGGCGATCGTTTGATAGTTACCTACATTTTGATGTTTCGGCAGATTTTCTATAAAAATCTCGTAAAATATCGTACAGATGGTCTGTTTATTGTCACCTAGGCAAATTTTTCTTTTTGGAGTTCGCAATATTTTTCATATAATGACACTAGCCAAGGCATATTTTCGAGGAAAAGAATAGAAACATTTATTTGTATGTATACAATTTGTACAAAATGTCTGTTTGTGTCTTAAAATTCGTTGACGGAGTCTTCAAAAGTGCCAGTAATTATTAGGTTTCGTTATTTCTTTCTTAGTTTAGGTAAAAATGTAAATAAAACGATTACCTCGTTATTCATAGGAAATATTGACATGTTGCGGAAATGAGACATAATTCTTGCTAACAATAAAAATCTTGTTTATTATAATGAAATTGACACTAATATTATAATACAATTTAATGCCTTTTCATTTACTTACTAGCTGTGCCCCGCGGTTTCACCCGCATAAATCTCGATCCCGTAGGAATATCGGGATAAAAATCTTGATCACGTAGGAATATCGGGATAAAAGTACCCTATGTCCTAACTCAGGTCATGGTCTACCCATGTGCCAAATTTCATCCAAATCCGTTCAGCCGTTTTACCGTGAAAGCGTAAAAAACAAACATACAAAAAATCAAATCTTTTCTCCTTAAAATATTTATAATAATTAAATAGATAGATTATATTTTATTATATATCTTAGTAAACAATTTAAACTCAACTGAATTTTAACAGACATTTTTTTAATAATAGGACTTAAATCATTGCACGTCCAACAGGGGGAAATAGCCACGGGGATCCCCAAAGATTAAAAGTGGAACAATCTTCAAATAATGATCATCTCCACATTGGCCCAACCAACACCAGCGATGGGCCGACGTGTAAGGGTCGCAACTATTGCTTGCACCAATCGTTAATCTGGAGACTACTATTGATTCTTAAAAGAGAAGGCAGAGGTGTATTTATTATACTCATCAAAAAGTCCATGACGATGATAAATTGATGAAGTCTTATTCTAGTACAGACGCCAGCACATCAAGCTACCCGAAACTGTCAAATTTTCCCAATCAACTTTGAACCTTATGCTTCAGCGATAAAGTTGAAAATCTATTAAATAAATTTGACAGATTGTAGTAGCTTGAAGTGCTGGCGTCTATACATTAACTGCATAAAGTTTTAATTTAAGATTCCAAAAATGTTAAAAAAAGGACTTCAAGAAAAACCCAGTAGTTTTTTTTTTGCTGTGGTAGGTAACCCACACCAATTCGTGTGTATACCACCTACTTTCTATGTAAATAACAGTGACAGCAAGTATTATAAGGTCATCCAAGATACTAGATATAAATACGTATTATCAAAGCTAACTCAAAAACTACCCAAGCAAAGTTAATAAAATTTATATGGGACCACCGCGCAAGCTTCCTCTACCAAATGAAAACATATTTTTAAATCAGACTAAAATCGATGAAAATATTGATGAACTTAGGAGGGGGAGGTTAAAAATGTTACTTGGCTTAAATCCTTCAACTTTTTCCTAATAGGATGATCATTTCTGCAATGTCCAATCAACCTAATCATAAATCTAGATAAATATAGGTGCCTAGTTTTATATTCTCGATATTATATTATGGATATACCTAGTTATAACGTTTTATTTTTTAAAGACTAGCAAGTTTGCTATTTTCTGACAACCGCGTTAATTTTAAGTTTATTGAGTTACAAAGAAAAGAATATGTTATTTGGTATGTAATAGTTACAAAAGTGATTTGTTAAAATTGAAAACTTACGTCGTAAACTGTAAATAATCTACTATCAGTTTTATTTTTGTGTAATTTGTAAGTGGCCTGTTAGATAAACAAAATAAATCTTCTGAGAATAGATGTATTCTGCCATTTCTGATTCCATGGTATAAGTCTGTAGGTATTATGAACATTATGATACCTATATTACGATTTTGTGTGTACCTAATTGTTATTTCCAAAATTTTGAAAAGCATTGTTTCTTTTATGTGTAATTTACCAAAAACAAAGGAATGCTTTTAAAAAATTTGGCAAGTCAGAAAACTTACGCCACAAAAAACCTAGAAATTTAGATTGACGAAACTTTGTTGGTGATAGTTTTTATCGAAGTACCTACACTATCCTGTATAGATTTAACTACTTAGTTTACGTATCTGAGTCTAAATCTGTTTGTTTGATAAGTTTGAGCTGTGAAGATATTTTTATAATAAAAATATGATCCTATAAAAACTTTTTTTTTTCTCCCCGCTCATTTCGTCTCGTTTTATTTAATTTATTAATTCAGGCACATTTAGTAGGCTTTTTAACGATTTTTGTTTTATTGTGTTTAGATATCGATGCCATCACGTCTGCAGAGTTTATTTAATTACTTTATCTACACCCATGCTATAAAACCTCTATAAAAGTTTCAGAAACAGCTTATTGCCAACATTAAAACAGCCAGTGTCATAGTAACCATAATATTATCCAAATGAGTGTTTTAATGTTGTACTAAATTTCATTATGCAACTCGTTTCAACGTTTAAGCGGGGCTCGCTGTACACATGTGCGATAATGTGCTGGTGCAGGCGACATTCATACTGAATTTCGTGGGATTTTTTTTATTCTTGATCTTGAATTACAAGCACCCAATGATTTCAGAACCTTTTATAGAGGATTCATATCGATAAAGTCTTGTATGCAACTGTTTATAATTAGGTATTAAAACACTCATGTGATACTATTATAAACCCACATTCGTGTTTTAATACCCCTTATTATACAACAGTTGCATAAATAACTATTATTTAATTTTACCCTGTAAAAAAAGTTTAGTAGTCTGGCCACGCTAACTCTGCAATGGCATAAATGGGCAACCCGAAAAAGTTTTTTAAATGGTATACTTTTACATCTGTCACTTGGGCTATCAGATTGCTTACGCTGTAAGTAAAAAATTGTTAAGCCTATTAAAAGTAGTGCGGGAGTTATTAAATAATATGATATGTAAATTCCAAGATGTGAAGGAACAGCACGGTGTCGTCCTTAGCCAAAAACGACAATATTTACAAGACATCGGAAAGTTGACGTGTAACTGTGTGTTTGCACCGGCGAAACATTCACAACAAAACATGTTGGAATCTCTATTTTCTGTCAATTTTCCATACAATATTTGACACGAACTAGAGGTTTCTGTTGGAGTTTAGCAAAAAAACAAATCGATCCTACTTCAACACTGTAGTCTTTCTCTTTCCAACTCATAAATATTAGTTTTTACTATCGGAGCCCGCCCTTAACCACTTGATGAAATCCTTAGTTTCTCATAGTGTCTGTACTATACTTTTAGCCTTGTGCAGGATCACACGTCTCACATAATACTATTAAAACACACCTTCCAATATATAAAGAAAAGGATAATAAACGTATTATTAAAATCCTTAGAACGGTCTTTCTTTTAGTGTTCAACCTTAAATCCTAACAGTTTCAACATATTTTGTTGTGATGTTTCGCCAGTGCAAACGCACAGTTAGTAAGATTTAAGAAATTTTGCCTTTTAATTTTTGCATAAGTAATAGATTATGTCCTGATTGTGTACCTATGTTCTATGTACCTCCATACGATGACAAAACTGTATCAAATCCACATTGCATCGTGCTAAAGTGACTATTCTTTACCAGGAAAGAATCAAAATATAAACAACCTATCAAAAACAAAAAGACAAACGAAAGTATCAACTTCTTTTTTCTTAATACAGACGGTGTTACCGTTTATAGATATTTCTTTACTTATGATAAATAAGCGTGGCCAGACTCCCAACCTATTATATTCCCACTGCAGGGCAAATGCCTCTTCTCATACAGAGAAGGCACGAGCATTGATCACCACCATAGTATAAAGAGAGGTAGTAAGCTATCTTCATAGAAACGCACCGCGCGCGGCTTGTATGTATAGGGCCATAGTATCTATGAGTCGCCGCACGCACACTTAACAAAATATCGACCCGTTTCTCGTGAGAAACCGGTCGAGATTTTGTTAAGTGTGCGTTTCTATGAAGATAGCTTACTACCTTTCTTTATACTATGTCACCACGCTTGCTTAAGACGGATTGGCGATTTCCGACCAATGAAAGTTTAGCTTTATTTTAAAATTTTGTGTGTTCAATACGGTAAAATTAGTTGTGAAATGGGCAGATGTCATGATATACACAAGCAGTATTGAAACGGTTACTTAGTTAATAAAACAGTAGCTTGTAGAAAACCAAATATATTTAAATGACACTGCAGTGTCTCATAGCTAATGCATTACATTCAACTGATGAAAATACATTTAAAATAATAATACCTACATACAGTCGTAATAAAAATAGGTGGGAAAAAGTACATTGAGCCTCCTCGACTTAGAAATTAAAAGTAAAAATATACAACTACAAGACAATCAGTCTTAAAAATACAGTCAACGCCATTTAACACTTATTCAAAAAGTTGCCATCTACAAAACACTTTTCATATAATTTTCCAAAATTATTATACTTTCTCGTGACGCGGACTGTATTCGACAATAAAGTAAAAACTTCGGAGATTCCTGAAAAAAAAAAAAAACACCTTAACCTACGTATAAATATTAATAGGCGACTACAATATTGTCACAGCGAAGCGTATTAGTGTAAAAAAATCTATACGTACGTGTATGTGTGTAGTCGAACGAAAATGGAGTAGCATAAATTTATGTACCTAACAGTACCAAGTTTTTGAGTCCTACGTCCATCAGTGGACTACAATAAACCTCATGTAAACAGTTCGGAATACTATCAAATATCTTCTTTAATATCTAAACTTGTTAGTAATGTAAAGAATAACTGATAGTTCTGTTCTACGTCACTAAGCTAACAAAAACGCCGTATTTGCCCGTTTCTGTAATTCACTCCAAAGTATTCCTGCATTTTCACTACTCCATTTTGTCCGACATTATACAATTTGTACTCAAAGCTTATACAATTTGGCGTCATAATACTGAATATGCAATAATACATGTTATCTTAATACAATTCAATTGGATATAAGTACATACGTAAATCACCGAATAGTTCTAGTCGAACTTAATTCAAAGGAATTTTGCAGTTATCTTAAAAATACATATTTTATGGGAAAGTTAAATATTATTAGGACATGATATCGAATGCTTTTCTAGATTTTAGTCCTTATGATCTTTGAATTATTTTTAAAATAACGCAGGTCAGATCTTAGCGCCGATACACACGATGCGTTGCAGCGGCGGCGTGGCGTCTAACAAAATATTCATGGTATGTGCCACACGGTGCGTTCCAGCGTCACACCGCACGCACACCGGACTTGCAAAAGGCGGGGCGGGGTGTACCGCATTGCGAAGCCGGAGCGGCACCGCTGTCTCACCATAATGACAGTCAATGCGGCCAAAACTTTGCGGTACAACGCAGCTGCGGCGTAAAACCGTTACGGCGCCGCAACGCCCGTATGACCGCCAATTCGGCAAAATATCTTCGGTACGGCGCACAGTGGATCGAAAAAAGGCTCTTGAAGACAGAAGCTTAAATTTTAAAGCGTCAAAAAGTGTTTGATGTTTTCAGATTTACCTAGTGCGGTTTTTTTTCAAAAAAAAGCGCAGTAAATTTTGCTATATGAAATATATGTCAAAAAAAAATAGTTACATCACCGTGTGCAAGGATATTATGGTTATTCTCTCAATTCGGAGATTTAAGCATATGCTCCATATTTTTTTTTTTTGCTAAAAAAATATATTTGCCAATTTGCCTACCAGATTGTATCCTATGACATATGTAAGCATGACATTAGGTATTAGAAGCCATTTCAAGCAAAAAAACGACACAAAAATTTAAGCTCCTGTCTTCGAGAACTGTTTTGCGATCCATAGTGCGGCGCCGCAACACATCGTGAGAGTCACTTAGTTTACCTAATGATAAACGATAACTGCAGCCTCAGAGCATAAATACGACACAATGTACTAATAAATGTTAACTTTTCACTATCTTTAGTTATTTATTATTCGACGGGAATAAGCCAATCGCGGTTGTACTACAATAATAAGAAAATACTATGGGTATAGCACCAATTGCATACAAAATATCGACAATACGGGCGACAAGAGATTGTTAATCACTATAGATAGTGCCATACACGAAGACGCGCCTCATTCAGCTCCGTACTAAAGTACAGCTTACAGTACAGTAATCGCCGAGTATGATTTTCAAATCAGTCTATGCTTAGTAAAATGAAATGATTCAAGTTTTAGTAGCACTTCATGACCAGCTTATTGTAGGCCACTGCTGGACATAGGTTTTTGCTGAATAATCCTGTGATCTAAATATAGATTTGCAAGTAGGTCAGCTGGCTGAACATTTTTTTCCAAATAGTTTTATAAAGTTAAATAAACTCGAAATATAGCAAATAACGCTATGCAATATGCATGTCAATTGCTTGTAATTTAAAAAAAAAAAATCTTTAAGCTCAGTAATTGGATTCTCCAAAACTGTAACAATGAAAGTTTGGTTCTCAAGATCCTTTGAGCACTTTCCGCCATTTCTTATAATTCGAATTTATCCATACAAACTTTTCTGGAAAAGCCACTCTGTATTCCTTACCATACTGTAGTCTACATACATGTAGAAATTACATTATCTTTATACCATCATATATTCCATTGCAAGAAACCATCACTTGACAACTGAAACTCGCGTCTAACAATCTCTTGTAGCCTTTAGAAGCTAGTCTTACATTAAGCGGTGGGATACACTTGTGCGTTGAGTTATTACGAGTAGTTAGAAGCTTCAGTGGAAGAGTGCTCGGGGTCTCTTCTTGGCGAGGATATGCCACGAGTGGGTGACGCCTTTGCGCCGCTTCGGTGATAAACTGGAAGCAGACAAATTGAAATTACAGTCATATACGTCGACGGTAAGCGCTAATGGATACTCCTCTCTCGGAGGTAAGCGCTAATGGATGCAATACCGTTTTTTTTTCGCAGGCTTTGACTATTTGACACGATTTTATTACGTCCGTGCGAACGTGAACGTAAAATCGTGGCGATTTTTTTTCATGTACTGGATTTTCAACGCTCTGCTAAGCGCCAAGAGTTGAAAATCCAACAGTGTGTTTTTTCAACGCGCTGGGACGAGAGTGCGACCCAGCGTGTTGGATTCTCAACGCTCGGCTTAACACCGAGAGTTGAAAATTCAGTGCGCGATAAAATTCCGCCGTGATTTTATTACGTCCGTGCGAACGTCGGCTTAAGGCTAGAGCAGATGAGTGCGGGTTGCAACGCAACGCATTGCAGGAATCTTCCAGGATAACTTTCGTACATTTTGTATGAACGATCGCACATTACGAGTCGCGTGCGAGTCGCAGCGGTTAAGACGGTAAGACCTATGACGTAGTACCTACCGAACATCGCATTTGGTTTTTCACGTGTACGCCCATGTATGTAAGTACGTGTCTGCATCGAAACGTAAAAGCAAATGTGTATTGTACCACGCCATAGGTTTTAAACGCTACTTACCAATCACACGAGCCTTGTGTTAGTAGAAAAGATATACCTAATACTGGTAACTTACCCATGGTCCGGTGTATCGGGCATGTACGGCGACATTCTAAAGTCCCGGCTGTGAGGTGTCTCTATGCCGAAGGGACTGTACAGCTTAGTGGGACTCCTGCCAAGTATCTGGAATTAACCAGACAAGATGTTATTCAATGTCAGATAAAATTTTAGGCACTGTTTCTAATGCTCCTGCTCATCATCTGCCTAGCCTTTTCCCAACTATGTTGGGGTCGGCTTCCAGTCTAACCGGATGCAGCTGAATACCAGTATTTTATACGGAGCGACTGCCTATCTGACCTCCACAACCTAGTTACTAGGTAACACGATACCTCTTGATAAGACTGGTTGTCAGACTTTTTGGGCTTCCAACTACCCGTAACGACTGTCAAAGATCTACAAAAATAATGACAGCCGGGACCAACGGCTTAACGTGCTTTCCGAGGCACGGAGGGGTCTTGTAGGTAACACGATACCCCTTGGTAAGACTGGTTGTCAGACTTTTTGGGCTTCTAACTACCCGTAACGACTGTCAAAGATCTACAAAATAATGACAGCCGGGACCAACGGCTTAACGTGCTTTCCGAGGCACGGAGGAGTCTTGGTATGTAAAGTTGTTCACCCATTAATCACAGACCAACCGCGGCAAGCGTAGCTTAACCTGATCGATCGACCCGTGCAGCTGTTGTTACTTAGCCACAAGCCCCTCTAATGCTCCTGCTATACCTGCGTTAATGTTAATGTCTGAACAAAAATGCGCCTTAACTATGGCGTTCCAAAGTAGCCCGTCAAACAGTTGGGAAGGTAACACTAATGTGGTTCAGCTCCGAATGGAGGTAGAGCCTACTATACTGCTGCTGGTACTTCGTGACCATAACTCGGCGCGTGCGGCGGCGCATGGAATGAAACGTTGAGTGATGCAGCCAACGCGGTTTGATGCGTTATTCAACGTCCTAAAACCCTTTGATCTAACGAAATTAACAATGACACATCTTTTTTTTTTTGGGTGGGAAATTATCAAATAACTTCTCCCGCTCTGGGCGGAGCGGGAGGGCGTGTCAGACTCTTACTGACTAAAACCCACCCGTGTTCCTTCGGTTGCCCTGTTGCCGGGGGCCACGATTTCCCTATCGGTTTTCTTCGAACCCCCGGCAGGCATTGGCCCTAGCGGACTGACGGGGTCCGCTAGGGCTGCTTCTCTTGCTGCTATTCTGCTGATATCTCTTTGAGGCGCGCGTGGAACACAACGCGCCGTACAATGACACATCTCAATTAACGTATTTAATATTGGCCACATCTGCATAATGCCTTGAGGACATCGCCCATTATAACACCCCGGCACCGCCTCGAAAAATATAGTCGCCAACGCGCCCGTCAGCAAGGTGACCGCTCGCTGCCGGCACGCCACCAGTGAGGTGAGAGTCGTCGTTGGCGTCACCGCGCGGCCGGCGAGGCGTCACCGCGAGGACGGTGAGGCGTATGTATACCGCCTGCAGGCACTTCTTCCCCGGGGAGCGGGTTCCTCGCTTGAAGCGTGCTGTCGGTCGGCGCGACGTGTGATGGCTCGCGGGCCGCTCATTGCCCGCGAGCCGTCCACTATTCCGTATAGCCATCGTAAAAAATCTTGAATGACAAATTATTTGCCGTGTTTGAGCGGTGCTGTTATGAGCGATTTCCTTTAGTCAACACGTTACTTTACGCATAACAACACAGGTGTGGCAGAAGCACACTGGAAAGAAACTGCACTATAAATTCACACCTCAACATTTATTTTATTTGAGGGCAAAAAACTCTACTTCATTTATGGTCACCACTGCCTAAGGCAGTTTGCTATACTTACCAAGAGGCATCACCGATGCATTGCCCTGCCAGAGAAAAGACTGAAATGTCTCATGTAGTCAATTGTCCCTGAATTACACTGGCACCTGTACCCTTCAAATTGGAATAGGACAATTCGGTTTGGAGGCAGAAATAGGTACTACTAAAGTCCGGTCGCGAAGCAGAAAGAATTTCGTACAATGACCTTTCATTATTTATCTCTATCGCTCGCGTACAAATATATTGCCGTCGCACTCGCGATAAGGCGCCAGCAATACATTTGTGCGCGAGCGATAGAGATAAGTAATGAGAGGTCATTGTACGAAATTCTTTCTGCTTCGCGACCGGACTTTACTAACATTCATACTTTTATTATAAATGCAGAAGTATCTCTGTTGCCATTTCACATCTAACAGATTTGTATGAAGTTTGTCACTCAGGTAGACTATATCCTAAACCAGTTTATCCCAGTAGTATGTTCGAGGGATAATGTCTGGCCTGTATGCAGGCAAAGCCTGGGCACAAGCTAGTCATTTTTATTAGGGTTCCGTAGTAAACAAGGAACCCTTATAGTTTCGTCATGTCCGTCTGTCCGCGGTCTAGCTCCGAGACTCTTACTAGAACGCTGTAATTTGGCACGGATATACATATTAATTACACCAACAAAGTGGTACTTAAAACAAAATTATGAAAAAATAAAAAAAATACCATCTCTACACGTAAAGTGGTGATGTTTTTTTTCTATCCCATGGTGTGGGGGTATCATTGGAAAGGCCCTTCAAAAACATTGCGAGTATGTGAAAACCATTTTTGGATTCAGGGATCCGTTTGCGAAATATTAAGCTTTAAAGTGCTATTGTTTGTTAGAGTCAAGTGTGTCCCCCCTGCCAGCTAAATCGTTGGTTTTGGATATGTGAAAAAAATCACAGCATTAGTTTATATAACGAAATTAAAAGGAAAACTATCACAGCTAAGTAGGCTCTACAAGTCACTCTCTAAATTCATCCCAACTATGCAACCCTTCATTGTGCATAGTCCGACATGCACTTGGCTGGTTTTTTAAAAGATACACATCTCTGTTTTAGTGCAGATTTCTACTGAAATGCAGGTTCATACCTGTTTCTTCTTCATGACCGGCGTGGTTGGTGTCCTGCATGGAGACACCGGTTCAGTCAGCCGGTGACGACGCCTTCCTCCCAGTCTAAAATGCTGAATTAAAATATTCCATAAAGTTACTTTTTTACTGAGAAAATAAATATACTATTTTTAATAGGCTCATGCATGATATACAACGTGCCACTACAATAGCGACAATAATTTAACACACGGGTAGGGCTAGTGGCTAGTAATCATAAAAATATAATAATAAAAAATAATTTGATAATTGAAAAAGTAAAATTTTCAAACGCTTGCCGGCTAGGGCTCTCCCTTTCCTTCAATTCGCCTTCTCTTTGCACATTATTCATTTTATTTTCATTGATGTGATGTTATGATCCGTGACCTCGGCAAATGACCTCTGCACTACAGTTGTTAAGTACAGGTTGCACCAAGATGCTATTTAAGAAAATTTAAAATAAATCAATAAATAATAACAATTAATGAAATTAAAATATTTTCATAAAAAGAAAACGCTAACCCGTATACGTGTGTTAAATTAATGTCACCATTAAAGCGCTACGCTGTATATTGCTTTTTATTATTATGTTTCATTCTAAATCATTTCACAAGGGTTGAATGGATTTGTCTATTTGCCTTTTGATGCCTACATGCATGTAAATTATATTTTGGAATGGAATTGAATAACAAAATAGTGTATTGTTGTATCTCTTTAAAAGTGTCTTAGAGGGATTCTAAAGTCTATGTGGAATAAAGTACAGTTGTCATAGTGACAAGAGTCATACACAAACCAATTTTAGAGTTTTCCATTTCTCGTGGATCGCGCGTGGCGTGCGGACGTGTAACCGAGTAGCTAAGTCTAAGTTAATTAAAAAAATAATAATAGAAGAAGACAAAGTTATCCGATAAAGTGAGAGCACTACGTTTGCGAAGCGATAGCCGGGGCGCAACAGTGGTGGGGCTGATCGAGCCGCGCACGCGGCCACGTGCCGTCTTCATAAATCACTGCGCAGGCCTGTCCGTGTTGCTAACGTTTGATGCCAACAGATTAAACTATCATGGCGCACCACACATCGCTTAAAAGTGGGCAACATTATGCGTCTGATCCAAATGTCGCGACTATAACCGATAAGCAAAAACCGTCAGGTACTTGGGTCAACCCAAGACAAACTAAGAAACGTATTGCAATGGATTCGGATAGTGACTCGTCAGGAGCACAGGAAGTAAGAAGAACTAAAACTGCCTGCTGCTCAACCAATACCTTGAACGAAACAATAAATGCTTTTCGAGAGGAAATGAAAGCTATGCATTGTCTCCTTACCACCATGAAAGAAGAGCAAAATTCACGGTTCGTGCGTATTCAGACGGACATTTCTGAAATTAAAACCGAAATGGCAGAAATTAAGAAAAATGATAAAGACACCGAAAAAACCGTTAACAACTTGAAATTGAATTATGAAGATTTAGATAAATCACAGAAAGAATTCTCAGAAAATATAAAAAAACAGGATAACAAAATAAAAGATATATTTCAAAATAAAGTGTATTTAGAAAAATGCAACAAGGCGTTAGAGGAACGTATCATGATATTGGAGCAAAAAGAACTGAGCAGGAACATTGAACTAGTACATGTACAGAAACAGGATGGAGAAATTGTAACGGAAATTGTAGCAAAAATTGCAAGAAAATTACAACTAAATGCGGAAGATATTGATAAAGCATGGAGGGTTCCTACCCGAGGTATAGTCGAAGGAAAAAACCCACGACCAATAATCGTTACACTACGCACAGAGGCAGCCCGGGCAGACTGGTTGAAAACTCGCAAAGAGACAAAAATAACAAATCACACGATTTACCAAAACAATGATTTTTCACAAATATATGTTAATGAACATCTAACACGTCAAATGCGCAACTTGTTCTGGGCTGTTAAAACGAATTTAAAGGAATCCTACAAGTACATATGGATTCAAAAGTCTAAAATCATGATAAAAAAAGATGACAATGATAAAAAAGTACACCACATACGCTTCGAAAGCGATATTGAGAATTACCTGACAGAAAACAAAGAGTAGTTCTATATAATCTAAAAACGAACCCTATACAAAAACAGATTAATAAATAAATAATTTAATAACAGTAAGTACATCGATTTAAACGATAGTTTCTAAAATGGACTCAGAATCAGAAATACAAGATATAGATTATACAAAATACACACAGCTAGATGAATGGTACGAACACGTAAACAAACGACCAACATCACTTCAAGTTATACATATAAATGTATGCTCACTGAGAAAACATTTCAATGAGCTAATTGTTTTAACAAAGAAATGCATGCACAGACTGGATTTAATCTGCTTATCGGAAATAAATATTAAAGAAGAAGATACAAAATTATACGAGATTAGTGGATTCAGTATGCATGTTTTAACAAGAGAAGATAGAAGAGGTGGAGGAATACTAGTTTACGTAAATGACAGAGTGCAATTTAATCCAGTAAAATCCGGAATTACAGCGACGTACGAGTTTATGCATGGACGGCTAACCATAAATGAATACACTACTGACATTATAGTTATCTATAGACCACCAAACACAAATAAAATAAATTTTATAGCCGAAATTAAACGGTATATCCAAAGTTTACCAAAACGAAACAACATAATTATGGTCGGCGACTGTAACATCAACATACTGCAAAGTAATATGGACTCAACTGCTGACAGGTATTTGAACGCACTATCGGAGAGGGGATTGCAGTGCGGCATACGAGACGTAACTCGGGACGTGGTCACGGGTGATCGCAATGTGACGTCCTGCCTCGATCATTTATTTGTACGGACTGAGAAGGCATGCGTTCTAGAAGCGTACACAGTAACGACTAACATTGCGGACCACTACCTAACGGGATTATCAGCTGGTTTGAACATAAACGAGTGTACTCAAACGATTAGAATGACCATGCAAAACAAACTAGTAAGTAATAAACTTCACAATGTTGATTGGCAACAATTATTAAACACACATGATCCTATTGAATTGTATGATAATATGTACACGATTTTTAGCGACATTTATGAGTCTTCCAAACAACCATCAGCCGTTAAAAAACGTGATAGTCAAGCTTGGGTTAACAATACGTTACAAAACATGATGATACGCAAAGATGACTTATTAAGGCGCTGGAAAATGTATCCAAACAATAACAATCTTAGATTACAATACACAAAATACAGAAATAAAACACATAAACTTATAAATGTGGCTAAAGATCGGCATAGGCGTGATGAAATAAAAAAATGTAAGGGGGACATGCGTAAGATATGGGGGAATATTAATAACTGGCTGGGTAGAAGTAAAGTAACAGTAGATAGCGTAATAGAGAGATATTTATTTAAAAAAGAATGTTTGGTAACCATTTGTAATAATTTCTGTAACACATTCACAACGGAAATTGACAATATAAAGCATAAATGTAACAAGACGTTCTTAAATAGACATAACTATGTTAACCCGTGTAATGTTAGTTTTAGGTTCTATAAAGCAACGCCCACGCACATCGCCAGAATAATAGACTCACTGGACTGCAACAAGTCGCCGGGATCAGATGGCATTAGGGTGAAAGATTTAAAGGACATAAAGAACTTAATTAGTCCAGTTATAGCATATTTTATTAACCTATGTGTAAAACAAAGTAAATACCCGAAAAGGTTGAAAGAGTCTATTATTAGACCAATTTACAAACAAGGATCTCATCTAGAATATACAAATTACCGACCAATAGCTATTTTAAATACAGTTAATAAGATTATGGAAAAGTTTATAGTTAGTCAAATCACAAGTTACTTAGACAAAAATGATATTATTACCGATATTCAACATGGTTTTAGACCAAACAGAAGTACAGCAACGGCGCTAGCAAGATTTACGGATGATGTAAATAATTACCTAAATGATAAAAAAATTGTGGTAGCAGTATTTATAGACTTCAAAAAAGCCTTCGACACCCTGGGTCACGACGGCTTGTTGCAGGCCATGGATGAGTGTGGGATAAGTGGACCAATCAATAGATGGTTTGGTCAGTACTTGGAGCGAAGAACTATTAAAGTTCGGGTTGCTAATGCGGAAAGTATTGAGGGCGTTGTCAAATATGGTGTTCCTACCGGATCTGTTTATGGGCCTGTTGGTTATATTGTTCACGTTAATAGTATGTGTAATGTCATAAAAAAATGTAAAGCGTACATGTACGCCGACGATACATGTCTCCTATGCAGTGGTAACGACCAAACCTCCATACAAGAAGCAATACAAGAAGATTTGGATAATATAATAAAATGGGCGCACGATAACGGCATAATAATTAATGTAAGCAAAACTAAGTGCATGCCAATACATTCTCCATATTCACGTAACAAAAACGTTGACTTGAATATCAAAGGTCATAGTTATGAATGTCTTCACAACGGGAAATCAAGTTGTCAATGTACTAACTTAGAGCAGGTAAAAACCTACAAGTACTTAGGATTGACTATTGATACTAATTTTGCATGGAACATACACATAGACACGGTTTGTAATAAAGTTCGGTCAGTTCTGGGTAAATTGTATACCCTGAAGCCTGTAGTTAAGAGAGGACTATTGTATGCATTATACCATGCACTTGCCGACTCGATTATCAGTTATGGGTTGTGTGGTTATGGACTTACTTTTAAAACATATCTAGATAAAATTAAAATACTACAAATACGTCTTCTTAAAATATTAGTGAGCCAAAGAACTAAACAAAGCTTGAACAAGGAATATGAACAATTATTTAAGAAGTGCAATATATTACCAGTTGACATGAAAGTAAAAATGACAATGATTCTTGAACAACACAATATTAAAAAACATAAAAAAGAAAAAGTACATAACTACCCAACCCGACTTGCAAAGAAAAAGAAACTACAGGTGCCAAATGTAAACAATTATTATGGTAAGCGTACGAGACGATGGATTACACCTACATTAATAAATGAATTGCCTGAGGGAATGATCGATCGCGTCACAAGTAAAAATCACCTAAAAAGTGTCCTAAGGAAGCATTACTTGTCGATGTGTCCATAGTTGCTGTGTCCGATCGGCGGCTTCGGTGGGCTAAGGTCGTGGGTACTAAGTTTGCTTACCTTATACTGAGTAGGTACCTACTATAGGATAGTGTCATGACGTTCGCTGACTGATGCCGCTGAGTATGGTAGCTGTAGAACTCGTAGAATCTGTGGCTGTGTGGGTAACTACTCTGTATTAACATACAGAGTGTTTGCCTACAGAGCCATAGCCATAGCCATATTTTAGTTTTAACTTAGATTTAGTTTTTATAGTTTTTATGTCTACTCAAGCAAAGATTCGTGCTAAATCCACGAGAACCGACTGCCGACAAATTGCTTTGCAGTTTGGCAGATGTTATGTAAAACCAAAACTGTAATATTATGAAATAAATAAATAAAAAAAAAAAAAAAAAAAAAAAGTTAAACAAGAATGTTGTGACAAAATAGTCTATATCTACAAACTTGAGATGCTTTTGTTTAGCTCATTGATTTTTATGAAGGGACAAATTGAAAAGGTCATTGTAGTACAGCTTTAGTACTTATGATGAAAAGCAGAAGTATGTTTGAAAAGTAAAGATTACAGGGTGTATAAAAGGTAGCATAGACCCAATTTTGAATAAAAAAAAGATACATAAGCTTTGGGTTTGACTTCACATGTAATTTTTTGAGTTTAATTCTGAAGGTTTTTTCAGTATTCATAGTTACAGGCCACTACATAGGACAGGGAGTAGCATATTGGTACAGAATTAGAGATACATAAATCTAGATGAACATTTAGAATCTAAATAGGTACTTACTTACTCGAGAAGATCGATTACTGTTACCATGAAACTTTCGTTCATACCTTTCCATCTTACTTTTATATAAAAGAATAATCTTGGCAGGTTTGGTTTGCGGCTTTTGCGCGTTGGTAATATTAAATAGAGGGTTTTATGTTGAGTTTTATGAATTAAAGGAGGTTTATTTAATTCTCTGTCCTAAAATATGACACAGCGGAATTACCTGTGACAGATTTCCGAAGGTGTTCCTAACACTTCGAAATGTTCTTGATATCTTATCAGCACCCGACTGCAAAGCACGACGGGAGTTCGCGAACGAACTAGTCTTGAATATATTCTTGTTGTAGCAACCTTCCACATTTCTAAGACTCTCCCTGGCCGGCGAATCGATAACCGAATCCTTAACAAAAGGATCCTTCATTTTAAAGAATTTGTACGTCGCACTACCAATATAAATACACTAGCAGACTACTAACACTAATTTATTGCTAAAAATCTATCAAAAACTCACACTTCGATACACATTTTCGTTAAATTTCTATGTAAAAAATCAATCAAGCTGAACACGATAAAGACCGTTGATTTTGTTGTTTTTTCTAAAACGGAAACTTCTCAATTCTTTTTTTTTTTCAAGCTTGATTAGGTGCCCTTTGGCATTGCGTTCCATGTTCATTGTCAAAAATGTTCATATTTTCAGCATGCGATTTAGTATGAATTTTAAAAAACTGGTTTCCTTCTTTTGTACTCTCATGTGTAAAGATAAGGCTGGGAATACACGTCCGATTTTTTCATCAGATAGTCGGATCCGATTATCAGAACAATGCAAACTATCCGACTATAGGGACGGACGTGTGATGAATGTTTAGACAAAATAATGGCTTCAACGGTTTCCGATAGCCGGATCAGACTATGATGAAAAAATCTGACGTGTCTTTCCAGCCTAAGCAGTCAATGCGGTGTTGTTTCCACATGATTGCCAATCTGGGCAGTCTTTTAAATGCTTTGATTGTTCGTCGGAATTATAGATGTAAGGCCGGTTTAAAACTAATCAGTTTAAAACGAAAAAAACCGTTTAAAACCGAAATAAACCATTTTTTTCGATTTAAAACGGATGGTGTTGATGACTATGTTTTTCTTAATTATAACTACATTTTCTTAATTTTACCGAGGTAGGGATATAACAGAGTACCTATAAACTGTGTAAAGATTTTTTAAATGTATAATATACATAAACTACCCAAAAATAAGGTAGGTATACCTATTTACATATTTAAGTTTTCGTATAGTAGGTAATGTAGGTAGGTACTTTCTACTGATTCTCTATGAACCAAAAATTGCCCGTAATGAAGTGTAAAACACAGTTCTTTTATTTTTGTAGGCGAGTTTTCACCCGTTTAAAACGATTTATTTGGGGTTTAAAACCGCAACATTTGATTTAAAAACGTTTTAAATCGGTTGTTTCACATCTATGGTCGGAATCGTCTTTCTTATGCCGGGGCCACACCAACGGAAAATGCCGTTAATTATAGCGATGATAGACGTTAACCCGTTGGAATAAAGTCCATCATCGCGATAATCAACGGCGTTTCCGACCCGACCGTTACCACAAATAAACTATTTTCTTTCTTTTTCTTTTCTTGGTTTTATTGACCTAATGACAGTTTCATCGTATTTTTTTTTTTTTGGGTTGGGAATTTTCAAATAACTTCTCCCGCTCTGAGTGGAGCGGGAGGGCGT
Organism: Agrochola lychnidis; assembly: GCA_963680765.1. Classification (NCBI taxonomy): domain Eukaryota; kingdom Metazoa; phylum Arthropoda; class Insecta; order Lepidoptera; family Noctuidae; genus Agrochola; species Agrochola lychnidis. The sequence continues at coordinate 3,842,098 of OY796868.1, read as the reverse complement.
GTCAGACTTACTGACTAAAACCCCGTGTTCCTTCAGTTGCCATGTTGCCGGGGGCCACGATTTCCCTTTCGGCCCTTATTCGCAGCCCCGGCAGGCAGTTTCATCGTCTAAGATACCACAAATAACAATAAAGCGGCCGCGATCTAATGGAATGGATTTGATTCGCAGTTATATTAACAACCACACACCACAAACAACTGAAAGACAATATTATTATCTAAGCCGACGTTCGCACGGACGTAATAAAATCGCGGCGGGATTTTTTCGCGCACTGGATTTTCGACTCTCGGTGTTAAGCCGAGCTTTTTTCCAACGCACTGGGACGCACTCTCGTCCCAGCGCGTTGAAAAAAAAACACACTTGGATTTTCAACTCCCGGCGCTAACCTGAAAATAAAGTGCACGAAAAAAAATCGCCGCGATTTTATTACGTCCGTGCGAACGTGGGCTGTTTTGTTTATTGCTAAAAGTTACTAAATAGGTATAATAATATATTTTTTTTAATAATTATCCACGTTGATGCATGTAATAATCAATGACTGTCGAAAATGCGGCGAAACCTGCTGCGCCAAACAAGCCTGCCCTCATGCCACCTGAAAATAAAGAAAAAAGTTGGTTTAGTACTAGTTTATGAACGATACTTTTGCGTAGGCGGAAAGAACTGAAAAAGGAGTGGATTTTTTTATGACATTGAATAATAAACTTTATTTTCAAAACACAAAAACTGTATTTTTAAGTGAAAACATCTATAAGCACGTTGTGCATACCATTGATTTCGCGACACTGTGACGACACCAGCGTTGATGTCTTTTTAATTGTCAAAAGGACATCAATGCGTTGACTACCGCGGTGCGTGGAGTAAAAGACATCAACGTGTTTATTACTGAGGTGCCGATTTTTTTCAAGTTTTCTCTTCTGACGGCACTCCCGGAGTGCTACTGTTTTTTTTTTTTTAACTATCAGTAAGGTGAAGGTTTCAACCCACTGATAGTATCTCTGGGACATCAAATTCAATAGAAACTATAAACCAATGATTGATTGGTTGATTTTTTCGCCCGTAGTGGAAAAGACGCCAAAGTATGAATACAGTAGCTATGCGATTTAAAAAAAAGTAAAGCACAGCGAATTATTTATTTGTAAAACATAGATACTTAAAAGGTCAAGGTCTATAATAATTATATGTTGCGTTATGTTTTATCATTGATGACATACAAATAATAGCGAGGATTATACAAAACGAAGAAAAACACAATTTACCATAGACAACAAACAAAAAATATCAAAACAAAATACATGCATGCAATACAGTGCACGGTTCCCAACTTAGGGGTTTTCCCCCCAGATTTAGGGAATAAAAAAGTAAGATGGGATTTTTTTAGGGGTGACTTATGTTAGGGGTAATTTTAGGGATTTTTAACTACTAATATTAATTTATTTTATTGAAAATATAGGCTCTAGTATTACTCAATCTTATTTATTTTTGAATCTTAATATTATTTATTTTTGAAATAGCGGCTTTGCGACATCTAGTACTGTTGCTTGTTACTAAGAATGCAACGTTTAGTTGAACTCAAATGTCACTATAGTGATTACCATAAATATAAACATACATTGGTGCCGATTCCCTTGTTCACAAACTAAACTAAATTTAAGTTCAGTGCATCTTTTTCTTTCTATTTCATTAAGAAAAGGACAGAGGATAAAGGAGATGTTTCATTTTCGGCCATAAAGTGTACGTTAATGTAAAAAAAGGAAAAAATTCCACGAATTGAGGAAAAATATTCTTTTCTGTTTACTCCCCTGATTACTTCGGCACAAAAAATAATAGTTTAACAAATTATTGCCATATTCTATTCATCATGGCGTCGTTTTACTTGCATACTGCTTTCGTCCAGAAATCATGTTACATTTTAACATAATAATATCACGTAGACGTCATTTAAATAAATATGAAAGGCATGTATTTCTGTACTACATATATTAAGATAGCTATCTTATACAACTTTTTTGATTAATTAGAAAGTGTGATTCATCATAAAAATAAAAAACTGCTTTTGTGGATTGTAGATTTGTAGGTACTTCTGGACGAAAATGTCTAGCTGTCGACGGTCGTATTTCTCCTGGCAAACGTCAAACATTTTCTGTTTTTATTTTGTGCCCAATATGTTGATGAGATGTTATGGAAAAAAACAGTCTTTATTGTATTTAGGGGTTCGTTTCCCAGGTTTTCTAAAGTGTACATGAAATGGCCGGAGTCCCATACAAAAATGAAACGTCCCCTTTTAGTTTAGTCCTGTCAAATTAATCAGCGCCTGTCACCCTTCATACAAGTTTAGACGTGATTAAAAATTTGCCGACTGAAATTACGTCAATTTACGTCAAGCGCTGATTAATTTGACAGGACTAAACTAAAATTTATCTTCTGTCCTTTTCTTAATGAAATAGAAAGAAAAAGATGCACTGAACTTAAATTTAGTTTAGTTTGTGAACAAGGGAATCGGCACCATTGAGATGATTGGTGGCCGCGTAGGTATTAAGGTCTCTTTTATTAAAAAAAATACAAACAGGTATGCATTTTATTTTATGAGTTACGAACGATTTGGGCAGTTGCGCAATTTTTTTTTTTTTAAATTTACGTTTGGGGTTTTTTAGAGATTTAAAAATTTTTGGTAGGGGTTGGCAACACTAATACATACATACATAAACTCACGCCTTCTTCCCATGGGGGTAGGCAGAAACTACAGAACGCCACCTGCTACGATCCTTACATAGTCCTTTTGCCTTGTTTACGTTCATACATCTGGTCATACACGCACGCCGGTTGCGAGCATAGCATAATGCATTCTTGCATAAATTGTGCAACTGCGTTTTTTTTTTCAATATTTGAAATAATTAATAAATTATTCATACCTCTTAACCCTATTAGGCCGCCTGTGACCCCACCAGCATAGGTACCATTCTTCCAGTCAGTTTTCCCTCTAGCGGACTCTATACAGCATTCAACACCAGAAAACACAGCACCAAGTATAGCGAAGTTCTTTGCATAACTGAACATAGATGTTTTCATTTCACGCAGTATTTCTCTGGCCGATTGTGTTTGCATGGGATCTGTAACGCCTACACTTGGCATTAATGAAGATGTGAAGAGACCCACTGCCATTCCAAGACCATATCCTGAAAAGAGAACAATGATCGGGTAAAACAGATGTATTGATCAGAAACGGTAATAGAAGGAGCGGAGGCCCTGAGTGACACTTATAAACAAATTAATTATTGAAGTGAAAACTTCTTTAGGCACGTTGGGCATTTTTAAGATGGGAAAAATCAATTGAACTCGCGACACCGTTACGACACACCTCATTTTGGTAAATGCGATTGTGCTCTTACGTTACGGATCAATGTTCTATGCAAGTATTTTTACTTTAAAGGTTTTGGAAGATTTTTTTTAAATTGTTCAAGTTTTCACTTCTGTCGGCACTCCCAGAGTGCCACTTATTTTTTTACTCATTGTTTAACATTGGAAATATTATTTAGCAGAGGGATGTCTGGGTCCAACAGCAACCTTCCTCTATAGTCTACATTAATATTGAACAAGTTATGATGTCTCTTGTCACCTAATGCTTCATCATCATCATTTCAGCCGAAAGACGTCCTCTGCTGGACATAGGCCTCCCCCAAGCACCTCCACTTCGAGCGATTCTGTGCTTTCCGCATCCAGCGGATTCCTGCGGCCTTCACAAAGTCATTGGTCCATCTTGTGGGAGGCCTCCCAACGCTACGTCTTGCAGTACCAGTACCTCATGCTTATTTTATAAAAATTTTGATCAGCTGCAATAGACACGGTTACAAAAAACAAAAAAAATTTTTTGGGAGTCCAAGTTTTGCAGGGCATTATTACATAACTAGGAACTTTTATAACCCCTAGCAAACTAGCCCCCTGAATGGTAATAGGTTTACTACTAGGCTGCTACCTGCTCTATTGACAATGTTTATTATATAATGATTGGTGACTGCAGTGTGTAGTGTTGTAAGGAGATTTGGGATTGCTAGTCTGTTGCAATTAGCAATCTGCATCTTGTTATGGTCTATAGTTATAGTTTATGTTATTCTGCCCATTGGTAGTGCAAACGTTGCCCTTACTGAGTTTATCTCTTAATTGTGTTCTACTGCACGTACAGGCAGTCAAGGTGGCCTATCATTAGACAAGAAGTACACAATAAATGTCTAGTTACATCAAATAGTATGTAAACATGGACGTTAATAGGTGAAGAAGCACTCAACTTACCAATAACACAACTGGTCACTGATTTAAAGGGGCAGCTTTCAATTGTGGCTTCTATCATCTTCTCCTCATTCGTTTTGATGATAACAGGCCCAAGGATTCTTGGTATTATGATATTCTCGCGAAATCTGTGGTTGTTGCCGACAAGGTACTTTGTAAGTGAATCGTAGTCATCGTCTTTCATAAATTTTGATAAATTCGGGTCCGTAGGTGGTCGGAATAATAAAGACATTGTGAACACTGATTAGACTAACTCGTTTCTATACATAAAACAATTCTTATAAAATTATTTTTGCACAACAATCGATATTGAATTTTATAACCTACAAAGTATTCAGCTGATGTTGTTCTTGTAACTTGTAATAAAATCTAACTAAATTCCAATATTTCGTACGAGACATTGTGAGTTTGACAGTGTTAATTTGAGTCTGACACTCCGGTTTAACTTGATACTTTTAGGCAGCGCTGCTTGCAGCGGGTAATGTAAAATTCAGTACTTTTCACCTCAGTTTCTAATTTTGCCGCGGGTCAAGAACTACTGGACGATTCTTTTCATGACATGCCGCATGACAGCCCTGCCTGACAGTCTGACAACTGACAGCAACAAGAATTTACGAAGTGAGCCGTACATAAATATTAAGGCCGCATTCCGAGTTACGCCAAAAGTGATAATATCGCGAATCCGACCAAAGTCCAAAGTCACAATTATTACTCAATAACCCTTATATTTTGTGACTATTAAATTTGGTTGGATTCGCGATAAAATCACTTTTAGCTTAAGTCGGAATGCGCCCAATATAGAATGAAAGTGCACAGAAAGAAAGCCTTCGAAACTATTACTAACCTTATTTTTATAGAGTCATCTTTATTAAAATACATGATATCTGCTAGCTATTCTAAGTAATTTGAGAATAAACGATGATTTTTTTTCTCTTCTTGATCTTAATTTTTTTCTACCAATACTATTCTGTTTTGACAGTCTCTCAGCAAGCTTCGCGAACAACAGTAAACAAAAAGTTTCGGGATTCTGCTTGTGCAGTCGAGACAGTCTCAATTTTCTGTTTACTTACCTACATAAGTCTATAAAATGTCTGATTCTTCCGAAGATGAGGATCTTTCACGTTTCAGGGAAGTAGTGGACACATCTTTTACTAAGATGATAAACGAATCACGAGGGCAAACGACGCAACAAGAAGCCAGTGACAACGGTAAGTTTCCAACACATTTAATGAAAATTGTTTTAGCTAGCTTACTAATGTAATATTTAACTACAGTGCAACGAGTGCTGTCGGTTTAATACCACTCTTTTCTCTTATTGATTATATTGGTATAACCTCACTTTTGTGCAGGGCTGTATTTAGGTCTTGACAATCAGGTGCAAAACTTAATTTATAAATATTTTGCTAGAAAACTAGTAGAATATTTTCATGTATCGTTGGATCATTAAAGCTATGTAAGGTATCTAAAGGATGGTTGCATAAAGCAAAAAATAAAATTTTCAGCTCAAAATAAACTTAAATCTGAAAGATATTTGGAAGTATCGTCCCACTATAATGATGTGAAAGTACCACAAGAAATGCAAAAGAGAATTGGAGCCAAAGTTTCAGCAATAATACAGAAAAAAATTGAATTTGTGGACATGCAAAATGAAACAAAGTAAGTTTCTACAAAATAAATATTTTTACTCACTCATTGATCATCCTAATGACTGAGTTATAATTAAAAGCATTGTCTTTCTAGAAAACGGAAGATCAAAGGTGGTGTGAAACTATTTAAGGCTTCTGAAGGATTTTTGTCATGTGAAGAGGTAAAGGATACCTACACTGAAACTCATAATATTAAATCAAAGAAACTCAAAAATAAAAGAAGACAAGTTGATGAGGAAGACAGTATAAATGAAGGTGGTAAGTATTTTTTCCATGACAACTACACATATGGAATTATAGTGTTTAATATAAAAGATTTATACATAATTATTATTTATGTAACAATCTCTTAGTGTTTCTAAGGTTCTTAGTTACAATGGTTTAATTATGAATATCAAGTAGCAAACATTACCTATCCCTTCTTTTATAGGTACAATTTAATGTAACTAATGTAGCTGCATTCACCTGCCTATTAATATCTCCAGGGACCGTACTACGACGTGTTAAAGCCATCATTGTTCCAGTGTGAGAGAGAGATGGAACTATACAGCATAAATAGCACTGTTCCATTTCACAGCAGAACAATAATGGCTATAACATGTCACAGTAAGGCCTAACTGACCTAACTCGCTTTAGGTTCTAACTCGCCTATAATTACTACAAAAAAAAAAAAACTTCCTGTCACTGTTGTTTACATAGCAAGTAGTGATATACGAATTGGTATAGGCTAGGTACCATAACTGAAACGTGCTAAATAAAAAACATCCATATAAAAAAAATGACTTCCAAATATACACTACAAAGTGAAAAATAACTTTAATTTCGGTACTTTATTTTCCTAGCCCACACCAGTTTGTATTTCACTACTTGCTATGTGAACAACAGTGATAAGAAGTATTAGAACAACATCAAGAACACAAAGTGGATTAAAAACGTATTATCGTAGCCAACCCAAAAACTACCCAAGCAAAGTTAATAAAATTTATATGGGACTACCGCGCAAGCTTCCTCTACTAAAAGAATTTTCAAAATCTCCTTTTTGAAGTCGGTTAAATAATCTATATCTTTAAATTATAATTATTATTTTTGGTTTATCTTTTTATAGATACTTGAACTATTATTTTGCCATTAGTTCAAGTATCTTTAACAGATTTTTGAAGCCATTAACTAATCAATGTCTTTCTTTGTAGATAAAGTAAATGCTGTGGTGGTCAGTGGAGAATCTATTTTATCCAAAGACGAAACAAAAATATGGAAGTCTAGAAGAAAAGAAAAGCTGTACAAATATAAAGGTCAAAAAAATAGTAAGCTTTTAACAGAAGTGGTATAAATATAAGGTTTAGACTATTACTGGCAATATAAAAACTGCTAATGGGTTAAATTTAACAGTTTTCATACAGTTACAATATATCAAAGTAACAATTTAAATAAATGGTACTTGTTACAATGGAAAAAATAAAACACTTATAAAACATTAAACATTTATTTACAATAATCACATAACTACGAAATAAATATGTACAAAAGATCATTATCACATAATAACTGCATTCCACTAAGGATTTTTCTTTTGGTTTTGTAGAACAACCAGAATGAATAAACCGGAAAAATACATTTAGCTGTACCTATTCCTTAGAATATGAAAGTCTTTTGCATTTATTTCACTTTGGTGAATTTTCTGTAGTAGTAAGGAGTTTTTAAGTTTTTCAAAACTCACAAAAACATAGACGCCATTTCTTCTACCAATAGATTAAGTTGTACATTTTTCATAACATAATTCATTGAATTGGCAAGTAAATGCAAATAAACTCAAAATTATGCAACAACTTTTGGGTAAATAAATTACAGTTTATAGCACAGTCTGTTTAGAAATCAACTTTTCGGAACATGTGATAGGTATTTTAATTTGACTGTTTCTGCTAAATTTCCAGTAGATAATAGCATAGGCGGTTGCAGGTTCTGTTAAAAAAATCTATTGAATCAGTGAAAGGTGTAAAAACCAATATTTTTGCAATACGTTTACACAATTTAACAGGAAAAGTTAACTATCAAACAAACCATTCGAATACACTGCATATTCATGAAAATAAATAAAATGTATTCAACACAATTACACTGAGCTTAAAATAAACTTAAAACAACTTATTCTAAAACTTAACACTCAGACATAACTTACTGGTACTAACGACAATGCATATTATAATTGACCAATCAACCATCTTCATACCTGCAGGCAAATTCGCGCTGTTGGTATTCAAAGATGAATGAACTGTTTTGCTTACTCCTAAAGGAACATGCATTGTATGAAAGAGTCATGTTTAGGCTTTTCTATCAACTGACACACCTGAAATTTTGTTTCTCATACATAAGTCACAGCCGCGTGAAATTGCGTTGTTTTTTCGCGACATTGTTAGGCGGATCAAAATAAAATGGAAGGTGGTATTTTTTTTAAAGAATTCCTATTGATTTTGGAGATTCATTTTTCAGAGTAAGAGATTCAACTGTGACGAATTTTTGTAGGTAGGTATAACATTTGAATTGCCTACATTAAAAAATAAAAAACATTTTATTACTTAAAAATAATAATCAACTTTGGAAAGAACTCATAATTTACCAATATCGAGCTGTGTCATAGCTGCTATCTCACACAAAATCCTGTCATGCACCCATTTGTACTTTTATTGCACCCATATAGACATCCTGAATACGGCCCTGGAGCTTTCCACAAACTAATATTTCTGGTCCTTTTTGCTAGCAGTTCTTGACTGTAGAGTTTATGGTCCCCGATATTTTTCATTCGAAGGTCGAATAATTCGTTTATTATCTACAGTCTTTCGTGGCTAGGTGCTGTAGGTAGACTTCTTCCTGCGTGTCTGGCCGGTAGTTCGTCTTGAGTGAAAGCTCTGTTGTCGAGGCCACTGCGTTTGTCCGCGGGTTCCTCTGTCGTCGTTGCTGGCTTTTCAATAGGTCCGTCCATCAGGAACATTGTTAAGAAGAACATTATGCTGCCTGTGGGTTCGAAAAAGAATGATTAAGTTTTGAGTTAGATAGATGCTTGCTTTGAAAGAGTAAAGTATCAAAAAAGTCCTTTTCTCAAACATGCTAAATCGATAAAGCTGTACTGGTCAAAACAAAGTAGGCGGCCGGTGTAACTATGAAAATCCATAACTGACGTATAATTTAAAAATGGAACGAACTTTTTACTTCATCACATGATAACCAAGGAGGTAACTTATCAATGATTTTATTTAAATTTCGATTTAACTTGCAAATAGAGTGGCTAAATCGTTTTTTTTTATTAATTTAGGTACTTGGTTTGAATTTCCGCGCATTATTTGAGAAAAGTACTATACAAGCCTTGGCCGCAACCAGGCATTGATGGACTCACGGATGTGTGCCTCGGCTTTGCCTCGGCCCACATTTTCACGATCGTCCATCAGTGCTCCTTTTGCAGGTCGTGACAGTAATTTATAGCTGAGGTAATTTTACACAAAAAAGTGGATGCTATGTGAAATTCCTCTTTTTCCCAAAATAATATTGTAATATGCTTTTCCCAAAATAAAAAAACTATAATATACAAAATTAAGCAAAAAGTCTGGAAAAATAATGTAATTCTCAGAACTCATCTACTCAAACTTACTTAAGCCATAAAATCCAGCGTAGAAGATCATAATGGCCTCCCTGTATCCGATGATCTTGGACACGGGGTCCACGAGTATAGGCAGGTTGCCGCCGACGTTGTTCATGACGAAGAGGAACACTCCCACAGTGGTGGAGCGGACGGACAGAGGCACTATCTCGACAAGGATGGCGAATACGATGCCGAACCACATCTCAGCTGGAAGGAAGAAGTTTTGTGTTAGAAATTGGGACTTTAAATTGATGATTAGACGGGTTATTTTCCAGTTTCCTAGAGTTTGTTCAAGGCTGGTACCTAATGGGAAGTTTCGTATGTTTTGGTTGGGACAGGGGTCTGCGATCTCAAACTTTCTGGTGGGTAAATCTTATTGGTCATACTGCAATGCATTCGAGCAATACAAGTCGCAGAAAACGTCGTATAGTCCCGGTAACATAATATTATAACATAAGCCAATTTTTAACCATAGGATTTTGTCAGGAGAAGAGAATGATATATTCTCCAAAAAGTAAAACTAGGAACTAAGGTGCATTTCATAATTCAGATGGAATATTGGCTTAAGACGCTAGTTGAAGAGCTATAGTTTAGTATTTGTGCTTACCAAAGAAGTAGGAAATAGCAAGAGTGATCATGGCCCACAGAGGTCCAAACACGACGGATCCGAACGCAGGCAGAGTAGCAATCAGCTGAGATACCGCAAGCACCAGTACCCTTGAACGAACGCCCATCTTTTCCACGTATCTGCGCAAACAAAATAGATTAGATTTGCTCATAAAAAATGGCAGTGTTAAAATATTCAGATTGAATTTTTATGCTGACTTTTGAGTAATGAAAATACATAATGTATGCCGATGTGATTGCATTTTTTGTGGGCGGACCAATTAACGAAGGTAAACAAGAATTCGCCCACTCTGTTTAAGCTTTCCAAAGCTAAAAATACGTAGGTAGCATTTTACTTTTCTTTTCATATTTATGAAGCTTTAAAAAAAATGCAGTTTCGACAAACTTTTGCAACCTATCCAAAATATTCCTCTTCTAATCTAACCTAAGACATATCGCAGCCATTTGAATTAGTAGCTCAAATAGAGAACAAAGTATTCAAATAAATTCTTACTTGTCCGAGATGACTCCTCCAGCTACAACTCCAATGGAACCGATACCGACGGTCACAGCGAACAGCCACCACCCTAGATCAACATCGGGGAAGTAGTCACGGTAGTACAGGTCCGCATTGTAGGCGAAGCACATGCCTCCTGCAAAACAAAGGAATTTGTGGTTAGGATACAGTAATGACTGGGTGGATGAGACTGGTGGATCGAGCTCAGTCAGTAGACTTTGGAGTGGAATTTGGTTGACCTGAGCTGAATTTTCTTGGAAAATTATACCAATGCTCATGGTGCTATAGACGTCTATAGCACCATAAGCATGTGTGTCATATATCTATGGGTATGAGGATGTTGATGTCAAGCAGACTTACGAGTTGTGCGTCGTAGGTTCAAATCCAGACAGGCGCTTTACTTTGTGTAAATTATTTCATCACCACTGCTCCCTAAACGATGAAGGAAAATATAGTGAGGAAACCGGCATGTCCTAGAACCGAAAATTCGAAGACATTTGACATCTACCAAACCGCACTGGGCCCGCATGGTGGCTTACGAGGCCTGTGTCCCAGCAGTGGGAACATTATAGGCTGATTATGTATGTTATTTAATCGTGCGGATAACTGCTTGCGTGATGTAGGATTTTGCGTGACGTCAGGTGTGAAGCGTAGTTCTCATGTGGCGTTATAGATGCCACAGTGCCAGTATCTACCGGTCTACCGAGATAGACGAGAAGGTACTCACTTCTCTAAGTTTTAGTCAGTTATGCCTTAAAAAGGTATAGCAATGAAGCTGGCACAAAATTCATTGAGACATCATTATGTCCTCGAATGAATAATCCAACACTTTTCCACGTAGCATTGAAAAAGTAAAGCCTTAGCCTAAGTAAAGACTGTCCGTCTACTTATTTGTAATGGAAATAGACGTCGGTAAAAAGAAAATTATATAAGTACATAGTTAAGTTGGCAGCTAATGCTCCTTCCAATGGCTTTATTAAATGACTTTCCTTGCTGACCTAGATAAGGTCAAAAGGAAGATATAAATGTCTCAGTGACTGGCTTATCCGTCTTTACGAGTCGCTTCACTATGAGCAGTGTCATGGACACGGAAAATTAAGAAATGGAGCTTTTACTAGATTGGTGCGCTCTGGCTCACGATGATCGTAATAATTCTACCAACACGGACTATGACACGAATGCTGTCGAGTTGTGCCACCTCGCAATTCAGACAAGGAGAAATATTCAGAAGTCATGGCTAATCTTCAGCAATTATTGGAGAAGCACCAGAAAAAAAATGAAGATGACTCTACTCTTGTTCTTCTAACAGTCGTTTTATCCTTAAGGTATTACTAATCTTTTTGCCAAAATGGAATTCTATTTAGGTAAAAATATAGCACTCCATTTCTTCTTGCTCCTTGTGTAAAGACGTCGACTTTGCGTTAATTACTTTATGATTTAGATTCTGATTTGCTGCTGTATACAAATTGTGTGTCACTTGAGGAAAAAGTTGTTATAAGGGAAGCGTTTTAATTTGCGTGTGTAATTTTTTTTACTTTAAATGTGCGTTTTAATTTGTGTGTTGTTGTTTTTAAATGTGTAAGATAAAATGATTTTTAATAAGACTTTGTTTTTTGGGTTCCGTAGTAAACAAGGAACCCTTATAGTTTCGTCATGTCCGTCTGTCTGTCTGTCTGTCTGTCCGTCTGTCCGTCTGTCTGTCTGTCTGTCTGTCTATCTGTCCGCGGTCTAGCTCCGAGACCCTTAGCACTAGAAAGCTGTAATTTGACATAGGTATACATATTAATTACGCCGACAAAGTAGTAAAACAAAATTAAGAAAAACATTTTTTTTTTAGGGTACCTCCCATACACGTAAAGTGGTGATGTTTTATTTTTTATTTTTTTATCCCATAGTGTGTGGTATCTTTGGAAAGGTCTTACAAAAACATTATGAGTTTGTGAAAACCATTTTTGGATTCAGGGATCCGTTTGCAAATATTAAGCTTTAAAGTGCTCATTTTTGTTAGAGTCAAGTGTCCCCCCCCTGCCAGCTAAATGGTTGGTTTTGGATGTGTGAAAAAAATTACAGCAGTAGTTTATATAACGAAATTAAAAGGAAAACTATCACAGCTAAGTAGGCTTTACTAGTTATCGAGTAATAATCGACCAACTTAACTTTGCAATTGCAAAAACATGTTTTCCCATACATTCCGTATGGGAGAACATGTTTATCAACTACAAAGTTAAGTTTGTTTTTGGGATAAATTCATCCCAACTACGGAACCCTTCATTGTGCGTGGTCCGACACGCACTTGGCCGGTTTTTAAAGTGAAAACTTCTTTAGGCGCGTTAGGAATTTTTGAGATGGGACGAAACCATTGATTTCGCGACACCGTGACGACAACAGCTTTTGACTATCAAAAAGACATCAACGCGTTGATTACCGCGGTGCCGATTACTTTTTTTTTTATGTACCATTTGATTCCTTCCCGTCTAAATACTTACCAGCTATCATTCCAGTCTTAGAGATCTCGCGCACTAGACGGCTACGACCACGACCAGTGGTCGCAGCGACCAGGTAAATTATAGAAACCAGGCCAACTAGCCGCAGATCATACAATACCCACGCCCACGACTGGTTGGAGTCGTGGCCGTCTAGTGAGCGAGTTTCCTTATGGAGGTGATATCTGTAAGAATACAAACGGCTTGCAAAAAAAAAAAAGTGATTTCGATATCCTATTTACAGAATAAACGATATCGATATCGTATTTTTCTGTTCCTTTCTTCTTGTCTGTTTATATGTGTGTGCATAAATGGATAACACATAATAAAAAAAATACAATTTCATTTGATTTCATTTCCGTCTTCGAAATGGTTATCAACAACAATGTCTATCCTATCCCTACATACCGATAACTAATAAACAAAAACATTATTGTCATGTTTCAAGAAAATGATTAAAGTTAAAAGGCCTGTCCCTTTCAGCCGTAACAAATACAATTAGGCTAAAATGAAGATACTTTAGCGTTGAATAAACTAACAAACAAAGACATCTTAAACAACTACAAAGGATTGGATGTGACAGACTCTATTACGCGAAGAGGTTTTGCGCCCCTCGAGTCTCCGACGGACCTAAATACGGCCCTGTCATTTATAAATACAAAAACTTTTTCACTTTTTGTGTGCCTATTTTATTTTATATAAACTCGTTTGAAAAAAAAACGGTTACCTCATAGTCATTGGCTTTTCTATGGATAATGTTAATATTTTTAGTAGGTATCTATGTCATTAGCATAAATGACTAGAAATTAGTGATGCAACGAATACGAATACGAATATTCGTATTCGCCGAATAGTAGACATTTACCGAATATTCGTATTCGGCGAATACTAATACGAATACTAATACGAATATTAAAAAATTAATATGTTTGTACGCAAATCTAATTACTGGCAGACTTGGAAAACGCGCGTCGTCGGCACGTAAAAATACGACGTGTGCAAGGGCCTTAACCGCAACGACGACGCGACGGGGGACTCCCCGGCCATAGTTTATACAGTGCCGCGGCCCGGAAGTTTTCCTATCAATACGAACCATGGATTGATTGATTCATTCATTCCTTTCATTTGTCAGTCGAAAGCACAAGTCAAGCAAGAGAATATTGTTTTATTGAAGTGAAAACTTCTTTAGTATCGTTGTGATTTGAAAGTCGATGAAACGAAAAAGCGACAGTAAAAAGAGACAAACATATTTTCATAAGATTTAACGTGGGAGAAAATGAGATAGGAAACATTATACAGTGTTTCTTATGTTTGTGGTTCTCTGAAGCTGAAGAATTTGTTTGTTTGCTTGAACGCGCTAATCTCAGGAACTAATAGTCCGATTTTAAAAAATATTCTAGTGTTAGATAGCCCATTTATTGAGGAAGGCTATAGGCTATACATCATCACGCTAAGACTAATAGGAGCTGAGCACCAATGAAGAATGTTTCAAAATCGGGGGGTTTTATTTTTCCTTTTGAGAGCTTCCGCTACGTGCGCTGCGTAAACGGTTAAAATTTCGCAAAAATCATGTATAACAGAATTGTTTCCCTTTAAAAGTTCAAAAAAAAAGTCCGCGACAGCATATGTCTATCTTTTAAGGTTGGCTCACTATAACCTTTTTTATGCTAACCAAATTTGTTCTAAAATAATGCATTATTTGCGAAGGTGTTTTTATAAACATGATATTAATCCTTATCCTAATAAATACATTATTCATCACAAGTATTTAATTTAAAACAAAATTGCCCTTTACATCATTCGATTTCAATGAATATCTTAGGAGATATCGCAGTTTTAAAATAACATCGCAGCAAAATAATGATCAAGTACTGCGCGCGCATTTATGATGTGCATGAGGGGGAAGGGCGTGATATAAGATTATAAGACCCAGTACTTTTACCAAACCTTTTAAAGTTCCACTTTTACTGATAAAAGCGTGATGTATGCTGTTGCGGACTTTTTTAGAACTTTTAAAGAGAAACAATTCTGTCATACATGTTTTTTTTTTTTTCGTTTTCTTGTAGTCAACATTTTAGAAGGTTTCACTTCTACCACGTGTGAATTGCACATATGTTTATTTTTATTTTCTGAGGCTGCTGCGAAGTGAAAGAAGTTGAAGTTGAATAGAAAATGTCTTCTCGTAAACGAGATCAAAGTGACATATGGAAACACTTCGATAAATTACCAAGTAAGTAGTTATATGGTCTGTATTTCTTTTGTATGAACAAAAGGTAGGATAGTAAGTCCTAAGTAACTTAGACGAACGTTAGTAATGGCTGCGTCTATGTAGTACTAGACTATTAGTCTTTTATTACCATGGCGAGATATTCGTATTCGTATTCGCCGAATAGTAGGTTTGATATTCGTATTCGTATTCGTAAAAGTAGTATTCGTTGCATCACTACTAGAAATTTCTTATTATCTGCTGTGAGACGTAACATTGGCTACACCCCTCTTCTATCAGCGCTATAATTTTACTAGCTCTTATTGCTTTTTCTGCCATTACAATCGACACGGTTTTAAGTCACAATAAGGCAGGATTAAGCGACAAACATAAATTATTCTACTAAAAGTAACGAGAAGTTAGTTTTAGTTGCCTGATAACCTTAACCGCAAACACGCGAAAAGTAAGTAAAAAGTCACAAACTGAAAAAGGGAATTTAAAAAACTAAAGTTTCTAATTTGGAATTAACTTTTTTTTAAACCCAGACTCTTTATTAAGTGCCAGTAACATAGTTTGGCTCTTTAGAACTAAATGATTACCAATAATGTAGAACCGGCCGTTTTTTTTGCAAAGGTAATTAAAATAACTGTATATACCTACCCAATGACTAAGTATTTTGTAAAGTTAATTGTCTTCCAATTCTAGATAGGTACCTACCTAAACGATATTTTTATAGTGGTGTTAAATTTTAAGTAGGCAAGTACCCACAGTAAACTTTAGCTTACCTACAAACTTCATTAATTTATTTTGCTTTTAAAACATTAAACATGACCGAACGATAGAAAGTCAGTGAAAACAGCAATTAATTTTAATTTTTGATATTATGGAAGAAACAACAATAATTAAATTAATTTTCCAATGTATAATGCTTTTAGTAGCCACGTTTTAGGGAACTCGGGATTGTTAACTAATTCCTACCTACCTACAATTTGACTCTTACTTTTTATAGGAACAATCCTAAAGTTTTTTAATCATTTTATTGACGCTGAAAATAGTCATTAGCATATCATAACATCACGACTGTAATCCCCAAAGGGTTAGACTGAGGCAGCCCCGGATCTAGATTTTTTTTGAGGCTGGGCAAAAACTGCGGTCTGCCGCCAAAGTTAGCCCGCAAAATTTAAATTTTCGCAAAATTAAAAAAAAATCCGCATATTAATAAAAAAAAATCGGTCAATAATATAATGTGCCAATCCAAAAGGGGCGCCAAAACTGTTGCAAAAAAATAAAAAAGTTGAAAGATTATAATAATGTGCTGCGCGTCTCATTTATTGCAAAGTTGCGGTGGGTGGTGAACTTGCTTGCTACGCTTGAATTTGTCGCCCCCTGAAGTTGGCGCCCGGGGCCCGTGCCCCGGTTTGCCACCCCCCTAGATCCGGGGCTGGGCCTAGGTGTATCTAACTATTAAGTAGGTACACCCACATTTCGCCAGTTAATCCCTGGGTAATGGAGACGAGTCTATTGCCATCAAAAGGGCACAAATCCATACTCCGGGTTGCTACTGGGAAAATCCTGAAAAACCCAATAATATTTTGTCCGATCTGGGAATCGAGCCTAGGATCTCATGCTCAGCAGTAGCGCTTTGCGACCAGCGGACCACTAGACCTACGAGGAAGTGAAAAGAGTTCTAATATTCCCATATTTCATTTTAAATACATATTATTACTAGCTGACCCCGGCAAACGTTGTTTTGCCAATTATTTGTTTGGGGTGGACAACCCTTATCGCTTAGGGGTATGAAAAATAGATAGTAGCCGATTCTCAGACTTACTGAATATGCATATAAAATTTGGTAAAAATCAGTAAAGCCGTTTCGGAGGAGTAAGGTAACTAACATTGTGACACGAGAATTTTATATATAAGATTTACATACAGGGTGGCAGGGACATCGACGTGAACACTTACCATGGATTCAGTACATGATTCTGAACCCCCCCGTTGAAATTTTTCGTAGGTTATTTTAAGAAAAATCTGCTGTTCCATACATTTTGACCGCGTAGGTATTGCTCTTTTCTATGAAATAGCAGATTTTTTTTAAAATAACCGCCGAAAAATTTCAACGCAGGACGATTGAGAATCATTTACTGAATCCATGGTTATTCGTGTCGACGTCCCTGCCACCCTTTATAAAAAACAGCATAATAATAGGTACCTATTATTAGTCTTGTTCCTCAGAAGAAATAACAATTATCTAAATAGGTATCCGGACTCCGGTGTACCTACATACGCTGTAATAAATACGTAGGTACTAAAGGGCACTTTTAGTAACATTAATCTGACCTTGGATTTCGCGACATGACAAGTCTATTGCCGTGACTAGCAGGATACTAACTACAAACTTAATTTTGCGCTTAAAAAACTTCTCCATGAGATAGAAACGTCGCATTTTAATCCTTATTGTAAGGGCATAAAGCGTATGAATAAAAATGAGGGTTTTTGTAAATAGAACATTATAATGTTGTTATAAAAGCTCTTGTCTTGTCGTGATAGCGTATTATGTAGGTAGGTATCACTAGCCATACATTGTAATGTACTTATACCTACATAACATGCTCATAACCTTAAGCCGACGTACGCACGGACGTAATAATATCGCGGCGGGATTTTATCGCGCACTGGATTTTCAATTCTCGGTGTTAAGTCCTGCGTTGTTGTCAACTGTACGAAAAAAAATCGCTGCGATTTTATTACGTTCGTGCGAACGTCGGCTAATTGTTTATTTTTAGGGTTCCGTACCCGAAGGGTGCCAAACGGAACTATTACGGAATTATTTATAGTTTAGTAGCTAGACAGCATTTTAATAATTTTTGGTAAATTCTCAATTGACTTTTTATTTTTCTCTTTCTATGTCTTTTTTTATGTTTTTTAAATTATTGATTCTTAAATGATTTTCTAAGATCGATAAAAAAATACTACTTATCTGCCTAAACATCGCCCAAAGTGACTAAAACTTAACTCAAAAGGGAAATTTTTTGCTCGATAAGATTCGTTCTAGATTTTCAGTCTTTAAGAAAAGAAAAAAAAAAGAAGGGTAAAATGACCCCGAAGTAGTTTTAAAAACTTCGTCGACCCGTGACCCGCGATGCACATCAGGAATTTCTCAGTAGCAGCCCGGACGTGAGTGGATTCATGTCGCATTAATTACAATAGACTTGCCCAAAATGTGAGTGTACAGTAGCCCACAAATCAGAGGTAACACCTCGACCTTGAGCTGGCCGAGCGTAGTAGGTACCTACCAATCAATCTACCTAGCCTTTTCCCAACTATGTTAGGGACAGCTTCCAGTCTAACCGGATGCAGCTGAATACCAGTATTTACATGGAGCAACTGTCTATCTGATCTCCACAACCCAGTAACTGGGTAATACGATACCCCTTGGTAAGACTGGTTGTCTGATTCAGGCTTCTGACGACCCGTAACGACTGTCAAAGATTCACGAATGACAGCCGAGACCAACAGCTTAACGTGCTTTCCGAGGCACGGAGGAGTCTCGGTATGTAAAGATGGTCACCCATCCACGGACCAACCCCGGCAAGCGTAGCTTAACCTGATGGACCCGTGCGGCTGTTAGTACTTAGCCACGAGCTTATGAGCGTAGTACCTACCAACGGAGTTTTAATAAAATTAGAGGCCGTATATACTGGTCTTGTTCCCACTGACGTGCGGCCTACCGCACTAAATACCTCTGCCATCGGGGTACGCCTGTAATTCGTGAAGTAACAGTAACTGATTGGACTTACCACAATGTCTGATGGAGGCGGCGAGGCACAGCAGTATGATCCTGGGCTGCGCGATCACGTGCCAGATGGTCACCTGAGGCATCTTCTTACCGGATTCCAATGTACTGTCGCCAGCTTTGTTGGTTCCTAAACAGATGAAGGTTACATTATATTAAGTTCCCTTCAAAATGGTTGAGCTGAATGATGCTGATCTATGCGGCATGTTCGTGAACGGGCACAGTCAGTAGGGACTGGTCATCTCTTAACTACCATGGCTTATATTTTTTTTTAAATTGTTTTTATTTTTTTATTACGGACTCTTTTAACGTGCACGTCTTTCTACATCGTTCTCATATGTATAATTTCAACATGAATGATGTAACCAATATTTTGATTTTAAAAGAGTGTCCGTGGAGTTTCTTGCCCGTTCTTCTCCATAGGAACCTACTACGCTTTGGAATGGGCAATTAGTTTAAGCTTTCTGACTGACCTACCTCTTGACAATTCAAAAGTGCCTGAGCTTTGATTTGAATTAATAATAATAATAGTTTTCCAGGCTGAATTTCATCGGAAACCAGTCTTCAGCGCGAGAGATATATAGATAGAGTATAAGTGTGTACTCAGATACAGGTGTACTCTCTTCAGTCACTCTCATAGTCTGATGGGACGGCAATCCGACACGACCGGGGTGAGATCAGGCGCAGGATCAACGGCTATTAGATATTTGAAGATGTAAATGGTGGCTACGTTTTTTTTATTCAAAATTCAAATTCAAAATATTTTATTTCACATAAACCTACTGCACATATGAAACGTCAGAAGCTAGGTGCAAGGATCCAATTGGTTGTTTCCTATGGAGAAGAGCCGGCAAAAAACTTCACGGTTACTCTTTTAAAAATAATTGGCTTTTACAATACTTTCAAATAACAGTATTACTAGGAATGGGAGGACAGTGTAGGTCTTTCAATAAGTACCAGGTACTTAACAAAATAGTAAATGGTCAACAGTACCCTAATTGCGTAATACAACACAATCACAATCTGTACAGATGGTATCCACAAACCCATCGTAAAAGAAGTTTGACCCCACGCGAAAATCCAACATGGCATGCGTAATCAGACATTGAATCACAATAATAATCCGTTATGTCGTAGTGATCATACCTTCTTCTCCAATAGTAGTTCTGGAAGGTTCTCGAAGAGTGAGGAAGGTGAACAGAGTGATGATCAGACCGATGACACCGGCTCCGAAGTAACATACACGCCAGCTCTGTGGAGCAAAATAAAATTTGGTGATGGTAGTTAACTTCTCGCTAATAGATAGGTGTAACTAAAGAGGTTTTCTAAATAGGCCATTCGTACAGGCTTTATAGCTTTTAAAAGTTACCAGTACCTTAATTGCGTAATGCACGATCAATTACAATTTGTTTCGATTTGAAACTGATTGCTAAGCCATTGCTTCATAAGTTGGAAAAAATCTGCTCAACAACGCAAATAACGCAATGAATGTTGTTGAACTGTCAAAATGAAACAAATTTGTCATTATTGTTTACGTAAATAAGTTACTGAATTAGGGTACTGGTTTGGCTAAGTGCCGTTTTCAAATGATAGATTTGTGATCGCTTTTCAATTTGGTCGTACGTAACTGATATCAGGTTCCTTTGTCACTTATAAATTTTTCTCGCAAAAAGAGATACTAATGATTTTAACTTTTCAATTAAAAAAGTATAAAATAATGAAACTCACCAAACCCCAAGCATTAACATCAGGTATATACCGTCCAACAGGGAAAGCAATACCGTATCCTCCATAGATTCCCCAGTTGAAGATGGACAGCGCCAGAGCCCTCTGTTTCTCTGGGAACAGGTCTGTCAGGATCCCGGTAGCGAGAGGGTTGCAGCCGGACTCTCCTGCCGCCATGATCATACGCAGGACCACGAGGTGCCAGTACTCTTTAACCGTGCCCATCAGAAGGATGGCGATTACGAAAACTAGGGTGCAGAACGAGAGGATTCTTGCTCTGTTGTATCTATGGGAAGAACAATGGAAAAGTAAATTATTTTCGTAATTAGAATCAGATGGCAGATCATGATTATCTGCAATTTGGGATAGAGCTTGCTATGTACCTAGAAACTGTGGCGGCATTTACAACGCCAGATGCAAACCACACATCATAATGACGTCACGCAAAATCCTGCATCGCGCAAGCGGGGTTTAGCGCGTGACGAATATATATGCAACGTCCTGACATCAATCTTCGGGCAGTTGCCCGCCAGACACAACACCCGTTTCGTCGGAGGATCCTCCTTTTTAGGGTTCCGTAGTAAACAAGGAACCCTCATAGTTTCGTCATGTCCGTCTGTCTGTCTGTCTGTCTGTCCGCGGTCTAGCTCCGAGACCCTTAGTACTAGAAAACTGTAATTTGGCATAGGTATATATTTTAATTACGCCGACAAAGTGGTAAAATAAAATTATGAAAAACATTTTTTTTAGGGTACCTCTCATGCACGTAAAGTGGTGATGTTATTTTTTTTCTTTTTTTAACCCATAGTGAGGGGTATCATTGGAAAGGTCCTTTAAAAAAATTGGGAGTTTGTGAAAACCATTTTTGGATTCAGGGATCCGTTTGCGAAATATTAAGCTTTAAAGTGCTAATTTTTGTTAGAGTCAAGTTTCCCCCCCCTGCCGGCTAAATGGTTGGTTTTGGGTGTGTGAAAAAAATCACAACAGTAGTTTATATAACGAAATTAAAAGGAAAACTATCACAGCTAAGAAGACTCTACAAGTTAACGAGTAATAATCGACCAACTTAACTTTGCAGTTTCAAAAACATGTTTTCCCATACATTCCGTATGGGAGAACATATTTTACAAAGTTAACTTTGTTTTTGGGATTAATTCATCCCAATTACGGAACTCTTCATTGTGCGTGGTCCGACACGCACTTGGCCGGTTTTTTTCTATGGAGGATGAGTGAACTTTACACCTTGTTCCTCATGCCTCTATAACGATTTGATATCACGATAGGCTCTAGGCAAGGGTGGCTCAGCTATCGTAGACACATGAATTGGTATCTGGGACTATAGACGATTAATAATAAGAAGTAGCGGATGGTAGAATTCATTCTGTAGGCAGCTCCTCCATCTACTGATACCCTGGTAGTAGTTTACACATATTTTAGAAATTCAAAAGAAATCTTAGATGGCTTTCATCAGAGACAAAAACCTCTCGAATTACACATAGGCTGTCTCGTTGGTCTAGTGGTCACAAGCGCTACCACTGAGCACGAGGTCCTGGGTTCGATTCCCAGGTCTGACAAAGTATTATTGGGTTTTTCCAACAGGAATTTCTCAGTAGCAGCCCGGAGTCTGGATTTGTGCCCGGTTGATGGCAATAGACTCGCCTGATATTACTTGGGACCTTTAAACATAACTGGTGAAATCTGGGTGTATTATAAGTACCTATACCTCTGCCCAACCCTTCGAGGAAACATGGCGTGATTTTATGTATATATGTACACATAGGATCTTTCGATCTGTAGCCATACTTGTGAAAACTTTATGTTACGGTCAATAAGTCAACTGCAGCAGTACTGCGTTCATGCGTTGTAGTCTTCTTTTCTTGCCAAGTACCTATGAATGAATTACGTGGCCATTTTAACTTATAACTTACTTGTCAGCGACCACGCCGAGTATGACTCCGACGACAGTGAAGACTGCCATGAAGGCGGGTCCAGCCAGCACCTGGTAGTCTATGCCCAGACCATTGTAGCCCCACTCGCAGTACCGTGTCCCGTTCAGCACGAGCGTCGCGCATCTGTGGATGGAAATGAGGTGGTTATTGTCAGGGTAGATAGGTAAGGACCTGCACCCCAATTGCATAACACACGATCCTAAGGATTTTGAAGGAAATGGCTAATCCATTGCTACATATGTTTCAAAATTTCATCCACTCGGCAGCGTGAATGATTCAATGAATGTTGTTGAATTGTCAAAATGACAATTGAATGTTTTTTTTTGTAATTTTTTTTTTGTGTCAACTTCTTTAGCATCGTTGTGATTTGAAAGTCGATGAAACGAAAAAGCGACAGTAAAAGAGACTGATACATAAATTCATAAGATTTAACGTGGGAGAAAATGAGATAGGAAGCATTATACAGTGTTTCTTATGTTCGTGGTTCTCTTTGTGCTCTGCTTCGTACCCCCTCCACTCATATTTACCAAGGCATAGTGGGAGTTTGCTTGGGCCTCAACGTTGTACGTGTGTTAATATGTGTTTGTGTGCGTACAATTTTTGATGGTTTCACTTCTACCACGTGTGAATTGCACAGGTTTTTTTTTTGTTATGTAATTATCTCGCTGATGTCACTGCCGCTACCGCTGATCCTGGTATTCATTGATGAAATGGACCAGGGGAGGAGGCTGAACGAAAAGTGGTACGATCAAACCATTGCCAGAATAAAACTTTATGAAGTCGACAAGAAGATGTCTAAGGTGTTTACCTAGTTTAATTGAAGTGAGTTGAATTCTTGTAGGTACATTTATACATGCACAGCGATCAATGAGATATCTACATGATTTTGATTACACAAATTATGTAACTAGTCAAAAAAAAGGATGATCCAAAAGTGCACGTCTCATAAAATGCTCATTCAATAGGTAGGTATACGAATGGATAAACCCTACGATAAATCAATCAAAGGAGAGTAAAGATTTGCGGAAAGCGAATCAATTGCCGAAGGCTATCGTCCAAAATAAAAGATAATGGAACAGATTCGTCTAACCGAATCTGTTCTATTATCTTTTATTATTAGGTACCTTCTAATCTTTGTTTCACTTCATGCTAAATTGATAGACGAATAGTATGTATGCCTTTCTATTGTTTCTTATTGTATATTATTGACTAGCTTTTGCCTACGGCTTCGCCTCTCCGTGGTAGCTGGAAAATGTCCCGCAGGAACGTAGGTCCTACCTTGATTAAAAGTACCTATGTGTTAATCCTGTACTCTAATTGGGTAATACAACACAATCACAATCTGTTTCGATTTGAAACGGATTGCTAATCCATTGCTACATAAGTTGGAACAAAAAATTTGCTCAACAACGTAAATAACGCAGTGAATGTTGTTGAACTGTCAATTGGTTAGAAAATATCTGTGTTCCAATCCGTTCTGCTGTTTTTGCGCCAATCCGGAAGATATATCAAAAACCTATCGGAAGCCTAGTCAGAAGCGGCTTTAAAACTCTGACACCAGTACCCTAATTGAGTAACTTATTTTCGTAAACAATTTTGCCTAATTTTTTTCATTTTGACAGTTCGACAACATTCATTGCGTTATTTACGTTGTTGAGCAAATTTTTTTTCCAACTTATGAAACAATGGATTAGCAATCTGTTTCAAATCGAAACAGATTGTGAATAAATGGCAAGCGCGGCTTTTTTTAGAGCAAGTACTGATGAATGAAAGAGGTCAATGTGCATGCACGCGACCTATCGCGTTTTCGCGCGACTTTTCCCATTTAATAGGAAGTAGCCTGAGGCGTAAAGGCGTTACTCCAATATTTAGACAAGAAAATAGCACACAATCAACTCGGAAAGGGATGTCACCGTATCAACTCGAGCCATTCAGTATTCTTTGTATGAAACTCCCTACTATAACGCACACTGCTACACAAGTATACGAACCGCGGCGATATGGTGAGGATCCCTTTCCGAGTTGATAAGTGTGCTATGACCTTAATGGCAAGGATGCGATTTGTCTTCTCAGTAAAACGCCCATAATTTATCTGCTTATGTTATTATCATTATTACACCCTGTAAATCATGGCAGGTGTCACGAAACGCTGTTTATACTGAAGATAAATCATGGTAAGATCTAGTTTATAAGATGTTTACGTACGCGTTAATAATGTGATGGTTTTATAAAATACCTAACATTTAAGTTATGGAATGGAAATCATGATAGATTAGGTCCATTTTGTCTATCAATACAAACTACAAAAGTTTATTTTAAGTTCTAGTTTAGTTTCTGTCCGCGACTTCATCTGCGAGGCGTTCTACCCGAATAAAAAGTATCCTATGTGCTAATCCAGGTTATAAATTATCTGTGTGCCGAATTTCATCAAAATCCGTTCAGCCGTTTTCGCGTGATTGAGTAACAAACATCCAAACATACAAAATTCACATTTTAAATATTATACTAGGATTATCGTTCAATTAATTAAACTTACTAAGTATCAAAAACAATTTAAACCATTCCTTATAATTCCTTTAATTAAGATAAAACAGTCCCAATTTAATCACAAACCCGGCAATACCGTTATAATATCCGCCATTATAAATACCTTTTGATACAAGTATGAAAAGATTTCCGATTCCTTACAAAAGTAAGAAATCAAACATCGAACAAAGCCGAGGGGTGGAATTTGATCGAAGTCTCGAGGACGACGCGACGGTTGAACGATGATTCCGATCAGATAAGTTGACACAATTTAAATTTAGAATCCAATTAGATTCCATTAATGATTAAGGAGTTTGAAACAGATGTTCCTATTATTAAACGTTTTAATATTTGATTTCGTTTCCCATTGAGTATGGTCCCTCTCTAAAAAGCAAGGATGGGACCCATTTTTTTGGGTGGGAAATTATCAAATAACTTCAGCGGAGTGGGAGGGCGTGTCAGACTCTTACTGACTAAAACCCACCCGTGTTCCTTCAGTTGCCATATTGCCGGGGGCCACGGTATTCCTTTCAGACTTCCCCGCAACCCCGGATGGGATGGGACCCCTTGATATTGCATTTTTTATGTGGGAAAAGACGATGGAGGAAACAGGTGCTTATTAATATGCATAACTTCACACTTGCCTTAGCAGATATCAAACGCTTCACTTTTCGGAGATTTTAGTCTTTTATTCGGCATCTTTCACTCAAGGTCTTGTGGCTAAATAATAGTTACATTTACATATCGAGACCCCTCCGTGTCTTGGAAAGCACGTTAAGCCGTTGGTCCCGGCTGTCATTCGTGGATCTTTGATAGTAGTTACGGGTAGTCAGAAGCCCAAAAGTCAGACAACCAGTCTTATCAAGGCGTATCGTGTTACCCAGTAACTGGGTTGTGGAGGTCAGATAGGCAGTCGCTCCATGTGAAATACTGGTATTCAGCTGCATCTGGTTAGACTGGAAGCTGACCCCGTTGGAAAAAGATTAGGCAGATTGATGCGACATCTTTCACTCGAAGTGAAAAGTTTGAACACAAAATGAATCAAAACGGAAAAATTAATTCATTATCGATCCAACCATATTGGATTTGATTTAAATGATCGAAATATTAAATGAAAAGAGCAAATTAACGTTTAGTCTTATGTAATTTTGTCGGTTTTTCCTTTATAAAGTTTCACATACATATTCACATTACAATCTAGCCTATAATTTAAATATAACTTAACCTGCTAAGTAACTATGTAATTAAGAAGTCGTCTAATAACGTCTTTTTTATTCACTATAAGTTAAGGGGAAGACCTTTGATTCACCTGTTCTTTGTAAAAGTCAGCACTTGCACTACAGTTCAAGTTCACTTACTCTGCACTAAACTAACTCAAAAGGTTTTACTCTTTTTAGTCTTCGCACTAATTCAGTGTTGCCAACGCGTAAACGTAGAATGAAAAAAAAAATACTATTTACTCAAATCAAAACATTTATTACTTTGCTAACATGGGTAATTATTACATTGATGTTTTATTAAGAAAGTTCTGCATGTTCTACCGTCAGATGGGCATGCAAATAACGTTAATTTACACAAATTTAAAGACGTTATAAATTTAAATAACAAGTAGGAAATTTTAACGACATACAAAAAATTATATCAGTTTACGGATAAGCAGAGGTGTAGACTATAATGTTGAAAACACACTCGCTGTTTTGACGAACTTAAATGACAAAATGTTTGTTAAATATACGGGGTGTCTTATGTTGCAATTTACTAAAAACATATTCCGGGCCGTTTCTGAGAACTTCCTCACAGCGTACAGGAAAAGCAAACTACGTTGCATGACTCGGGTAATTTAGCCTTTGGTACGTGGAATTCGGAATTATACTACCTACAAGGTATGTTATCCTGCGTTTACATATCGCTGTCCTCGGGGAATAAAATCGTAATCGTAAAAACTAAATTTTACAGGAAAAATAAAAAAAACAGTTTTTTGTGAATATCTTATTAACTAATTTACATAGCGGAATTGTTCAAATACCAAAAGAAAAGTGATTTTTTACATTCATTACTTCTGAAATAATCGTAGGAAATGAATGAAAAAAATTGACAGAGTGTAATCGGACCTCTAAATATCAAAATTAAATTACATTTTTATTGGAACAAAAACACATTTTACAAAATTATTGCGTACGTAAATAGCTACATCACTACATAGTATAAAACAAAGTCGCTTTCTCTGTCCCTATGTAGGTATGCTTAAATCTTTAAAACTACGCAACGGATTTTGATGCGGTTTTTTTTAATAGATAGAGTGATTGAAGAGGAAGGTTTATATGTATAATAACCCGGTTTATACCCGTGCGAAGCCGGGGCGGGTCGCTAGTTAGTTATAAAACTGTGTCGCAGCTATTAACGCCCACCTCCAAGAGGGTGATGACAGCGTTCCAAATTCCAGAGATGAAAACACAGTAGAGGTTATTTAAAAAAGAACAATAGTAAAATAAAAATGAAATAGTAAAAATAAAATTTGTAAACAATAAAATTGTAAAAATTAAAAATGTAAAAAATAAAATCGGCCAATGCATATTGTTTTGCATGTGGGAGTGTTGTATGTGAGTGTAGTGCGTGTTTGTGGGGTGTAAGTACAGAGTGTGTTTGTGGGAACCACCATGAGCACACTCTATGCTACGTGTATTTGGTGTGCATGTCTACGGAAGAAGGATCTTTAGGTTTGACAAAATTCTCCAATTCTTCGTATGTGAGAGTATGAAGGCATTGATTGAAACTTTTTTTGCAATCCCGGAGAGTACATGGATAATACCCGACTACGGCAAAGCCAAAAAGAAGGGTTATGATTTTGGCAGTCTATGTATGCATGTTTATATGTTTGTATGTATGTATGTATGATTGCTTTTACGTGTGTTCCACCGTAGCGCCTAAACTGAAGAACCGATTTTGATGAATGAGGTATCAATATATTTGTAATAATAGTCCGGATGACATTATATAAAATATATATAGCTATATAAATTTTCCCTAAATGTAATATAGTGGACCTTACACGAAAATTTCTAACCTCGAAAAAAATTAAAATGAGACGATCATGACATGTTTGGTATCAAAAGAAAGGTCTTGACGAGCACATTACAAATATGTATGTATATAATATCATATTTTTAAAGTAAATATGAAGCCATTGATTGATATTTTTTTTTGCAATCCCGGAGAGTAACGGATAAATAGCAAGCACTTTATATAGAATATGCAATAAAGTTAAAACTATCGTAATAGCACATTACCATTTCATTCGCCGAGGACAGCGATATAAGTATAATTTAGAAGAAAGATACTGCATTGTCATAACAAGCGCCCCGCAGTTCATTCACCGCATTGTTTTAATATGAAAGGGACTAAAGCCTTATACAGACGACCGATTTTAATTAATGTCTCAACTGAAGCTGTCTCGAGGAGCTCGTGGCTAAGTAATGACAGCCGCACGGTTCGATCCATCAGGTTAAGCTACGCTTGCCGAGGTTGGTCTGTGGATGGGTGACCATTTTAACATTTCGAGACTCCTCTGTGCCTCGGAAAGCACGTTAAGCTGTTGGTCCTGGCTGTCATTCTTACGAATGACAGCCAGGACCAACAGCTTAACGTGCTTTCCGTAAATCTTTGACAGTCGTTACGGGTCGTCAGAAGTCCGAAAGTCTGACAATCAGTCTTATCAAGGGGTATCGTGTTACTGGGTTGTGGAGGTCAGATAGGCCGTCGCTCCATGTAAAATATGGTATTCAGCTGCATCCGGTTAGACTGGAAGCCGACCCTAACATAGTTCGGAAAAGGCTAGGCAGATTGATTGATTGAAGCTGTCTCTTTTGTAATATACAATTATACAATCTGTAACTGATCTAGTACAATGTTTGATTTGACTTCGTACATATTACATAGACATTTTACAGAAAACGAATCGAAGTACCAGATTTTTTTCAAATAAAGAAAGGAACGCTCGTAGCAGTGTGTGCTACGCCGTAGCGTTACATTTCTACGGGCATCGCTACGAAAAAGAAATGGCTACGGAGCGTAGACGCATAGCTACGACAAGTTTTGACGCGCATCACTATTTGCCAATTTATACGAGGGTGAAAGTACTTATTTATTAGAGACCAGATTTTATGCAAATGCATGCTTGCGTATGCATTTGCATATATTGGCAATTATTTTAGGTTATTTCATATTTTACCTAAAATCTACTTATCGTGCATATTTGGGCTTGTATTCTATAATTTTAACTATATCTCGCTAGCACACTAGCATTTTTCGAATAGATGAAGCATTTTTTTTAACCACAATAGGGTAGCTTAGGCCTGCATCTCCCCTGATGGTAAGTGATACCTCTAACTGCCGAAACACGACAATGCTGTTAACATTGTTGTTGTATGGCGACAAACTTAGATAAGATGGTGGTAGCTAGCCAGGCGGACTTAGAAAAGCCTACCCAGGCCCTCTAGGTCTGAGACAAGTGGTCTAACCACTACACCTCAGAGGCGCATATTTCGAATCCAGTCTCTATTAATAGGGTAGTTTCCTAGGTAAAAAAATTAAAATTCTATTTAGTCCGTCTTTCAGATAATAAAAAAATATTAGACACGTTTTTTTGCTTTATCATATTAATCAAAAATAACTTAGAAAACACGCATTAAAGTTGGGGAGTGGGGGCTCGCTACGTCACAACGTCGTATAAAATCTAGCACGGCGCACTGTGGGAAAGCCCCATACAAAGCCGTCTCAAAACCGTTTTACGTGAAAGTCGTTGTAATGGAATAAAATTAATAAATTAATATAGTCTAATAAGTAAGCTTTCTTTTCGCAATTTTTTTAAATTTTTATATTTAATCAAAATGTATATAAATAGGCATCAAAGCTAACTCATGTTCAATAACGTAATTTAAACGCAATACGTTACTACAATTCAACGCCACATTACTCAAAAGTTTTGATATAAATGTACAAGTATTATACAGTTTTGGAATGCTTATAATGTCCTCATAACGTATAGTAATTAATATTATATACATTGGTTTAATAAAATAAAATTAACCAATATAGTTTAAGATGGTATATTTTTAGTGTTTTTTTTTTTTAACGAGACTTTTTCCCTTTACCGCTGCTTGCCGCTGTCGAGATATTTATTGTATTAAGATCTTTATACATTAGTATATGCAAGGAAAAAATAAAAATTTGCGCATACTTGCGCTTTTTCTGACACGGGATCAAAACATATCGCGAGATAAAATTATATTTTTTTTTCAATTTCGTTTTATTTCTCATAAAATTATTTTTTATCTATTAAGGTCAAATTGATAAAAAGTTCTTTACAGTGCTGAGTATTATTAATAGTTTTTTGTGGTTTTAATACAGTTTTGACCACCTTACTTGACAAAATATGGCCAATTATCTATTAAGGTCGAATTAAAAACAGGTTTGTTATGGGAAGAGTGCAAATTATCAGTTTCTTATCTATAAAGATAAGAAACTGATAATAAGCACATAGCACTATTTCATTGACCAATAAAAGGAAGGCGAACCCTGAAACATTCACAGTTATTGGTCAGATATTCA
The DNA here is from genome assembly GCA_963680765.1 of Agrochola lychnidis. NCBI lineage: Eukaryota > Metazoa > Arthropoda > Insecta > Lepidoptera > Noctuidae > Agrochola > Agrochola lychnidis. The sequence continues at coordinate 3,811,125 of OY796868.1, read as the reverse complement.
GTTGCCCTACAAAGCAGTTATTACTTATTTTCAAATATTCGCAGAAGTTGAATGATTTGAAAAATTGGTGAATTTGTTTGTAGCAAACGATAGTTGTGCAATTTTTTTATAAATGGGCATAATATAAAAGACTACTTACAAGAAAATTTCAATTTGTCACCAGAGGATATAGCTACTGTGGTCTCATACGTTCAAAGAAACTTATTACTGTAGTACAGCCCAACTGTACTTAAATAATTATAACTGGTATTATATGCCTTCCTCTGTGCATAAAACACTTATTCACGGCGAAAAAATCATTGAGTACTATGCTATTTTACCTATCGGACAATTGTCCGAAGACGCGCAAGAATCCCGAAATAAGGATTACAAAAAATTTAGACTTCATCATTCTAGAAAGTGTTCAAGAGCGGCTACCAATGAAGACGTGTTCCATACTTTATTGTACACTTCTGATGCATATATACCAAGTTTGAGAAAACCCTCAGAAACAATATCGGAAGAACTTTTAAATGAAGCCAAGGCCCTTCTTACTGTCAATGAAAATCTGTAGGAGCTTGCAAAATTGTGTACATATTTTGTTTTCTCGTTTGGTACTATGCATATTCCGTTTTATGTAAATTAAACAAACATATTTTGCATATTTTTTCTTATAAAATGCATGTATTTTTTTAAGTTTAATTTTATAATTAATTAATAAATAGAATTTTCAAAATCAAAATTATTTCCATTTAACTTTATACATCCAAGTATATGTGTGCAAAATTACAGCTCATTCAGTTTTGAAACAACTGAGATACAGAGTTTTGAGACGAAACATACGCGATTTTCCCACTGTGCGGCGTGACGTCATGCCACATTTTAACTCAATGTATCGCCATAATCTTTTGATTACGTCAAAAAATAAAAAATACGTGTTCAATATTTTTTTATTTTCTGAAAGACGGACTTAAAAAAAATACCTATTATTATAACGATCAAGTTTTCTTTAGTTACATTTTTGATTCACAATTTTATCTCATAAAGTTTTTTTAGAAACTAAATTCAGTAAAGTTTCCTCTTTTATTGTCATCACCATGCCTAGCGTTTTCCAAAATTCGGCTTCCCGTCTAACCGGATACAGCTGTCTAAAAGTGTTATATTTGGCGCAGCCGCGAGGCACACCAACTTTCATGTTAAATTATTATTTTACACACTGTGTTTTGTTTCCTTTTTTATTTCTATTTTTTACTTGTGTTTTATTTATGCTGTGTTGTGTACCTTTTTGTCTGTGCTAAATAAATGTATTTTCTTTCTTTCTTTCTTATATGGCACGACTGCCTATCTGACCTCCACAACCCAGTATCATCGTCGTTCCGAAATAGTCGGTCGTCTGCACCCAGACTTAAATTTAAGCAATGTGCAAGTTATCAAAACAGTATGAATTTAATATGGCCGCATGCCAGAGGGGCGCGGTCTAATCAAGTTGTAACTTACTTGAACTAAGTTGTAATAACTAGTTACTTGTTTGGGTTTATTGGTCTCATGTTATACAATATGCAAGTGCACTGCGGTTTGAGGTGAATTGTGAATTAACTAGCTTTTGCCCGCGTCTTCGCTCGCATCTGTGTCGAAAAATATCCCACGGGAAGTACTACCGACCAGGATTAATACCCTATGTGTTAATCCAGGTTATGAACTATTTCTGTACCAAATCCGTCCAGCCGTTTTTCCGCCAATCCGGAACATACATCCAGACAAACACAAAAACGGACAAAACTTAAAAAAAAACTATAGTTTCGGCATCACACCTCGTAGCAATTACTTTTTTAAGCAATTGCTTAAAAAAACATTCAATGATGCCGATTCCCTTGTTCACAAACTAAACTAAATTTAAGTTCAGTGCATCTTTTTTTTTCTATTTAATAAATTTTAGTTTAGTCCTGTCAAATTAATCAAAGCTTGACGTAAATTGACGTAATTCTAGTAGGCAAGTTTTTAATCACGTCTAAACTTGTATGGAGTAGTGACAGGCGCTGATTAATTTGACAGGACTAAACTAAAATTTATCTTCTGTCCTTTTCTTAATGAAATAGAAAGAAAAAGATGCACTGAACTTAAATTTAGATTAGTTTGTGAATAAGGGAATCGGCACCAATGTACAGTTTTGACTTCGTTACTATCGTAACTAATCTTAAAAAAACAGCTGAACGGATTTGGATTAAATTTGGCAAATGGGTAGACCATGACCTGGGTTAGTACATAGGATACTTTTTATCCCGATATTCTCACGGGATCGAGACTTATGTGGGTGAAACCTCGGGGTGCAGCAAGTTTTATTATATGTATAGATTTGATGATAACTTCCTTGATTTGGTGATGGCAGGTAGAGCAGAGCTCTAACGGAATGGTTGCCAAGAAATAGTAGAAGGACCGTTGGCAGACCAATAGCCAGGTGAACGACCTATAGAAGATCGCGGGGAAGACCTGCATGAGACTTACACAGACCAGGGAAGCATGGCACAAAAGGGACGAGGCGTATACTCGGCAGTGGGTGGAACAGGATTGCCAATGATGATGATAATTGCCTGATTATTCATTTACATACATAAACTCACGCCTTCTTCCCATGGGGGTAGGCAGAAACTACAGAACGCCACCTGCTACGATCCTTACATAATCCTTTTGCCTGGTTTACGTTTATACATATCCTCGTCCTCCCCGCTAACTGTCGTAACTAGCAATTGATATTTTTCCAGGGCAACAGTTTTTCGGTCGGGCGCTACAATCATGTTAATATACTCGTAGTTGCGTTAGCTGTGGCTTTATTAATGAATTAATAACTTTTTATAAATAGCTCTTGACTTAATCTTTAACTCACTAACTGTAGATGTATGCATATACGACAGGTGGTGAGAATATTTTTTCCCTCTAACAAAAGTCATGCAAAACAAAATACGTGATTATCTTCTAAACGGTAAACGACACAGACACGACGATTAGAGAGAACTTTTTGGAAACAAAGTTCTGAACACGTAGGTAATGTCAGTGCAGATACGTCAGTTTGTGAGATACGAGTACGACAGTTAGCGGGGAGGGCGATGATCTGGTCATACACGCACGCCGGTTGCGAGTACTACGCACCTGGCCTTTCTGAAGAACATCACCAATAAGGTCAGAATATGTCCTCCTAGGGCGTCCCCGCCCGGCTTTTTCCTTCACATCTGCCTTGTATTTACATTTTGTTAGTCGCCTTATTGTTCATTTAATCTTTGTTAATTGATCAGAGAGTTAATTGAGCTCTAGGTTAGAGATATAAACTGACTGTTGTCATCTTGAGTATTATACAAGGTATTTTTTAATCGCTCATGACATTGATCTTGCTTGGTGGAAAGAGATGATGATGATTTAGGATAGAAGGCAACTAGCAGATGCCTTTCACTCTTTTTCCATAGACAAAGAACCTTCTAGTTCCGTCATCTATCTTTTCTTGAGGTCTCCGATAGAACGAAGGCACCCAGAGCATTTCACTACATTTCCATAGACAAGGAACCTTCTAGTTCCGTCATCTTTCTTCCTTGAGGTATCTGATAGAACGAAGGGATCTTGCAGATGCCTTTTACTCTATTTCCATAGACAAGGAACCTTCTAGTTCTGTCATCTATCTTTTCTTGAGGTCTCCGATAGAACGAAGGCACCCAGAGCATTTCACTCCATTTCCATTGACAAGAAACCTTCTAGTTCTGTCATCTATCTTTTCTTGAGGTCTCCGATAGAACGAAGGCACCCAGAGCATTTCACTACATTTCCATAGACAAGGAACCTTCTAGTTCCGTCATCTTTCTTCCTTGAGGTATCTGATAGAACGAAGGGATCTTGCAGATGCCTTTTACTCTATTTCCATAGACAAGGAACCTTCTAGTTCTGTCATCTATCTTTTCTTGAGGTCTCCGATAGAACGAAGGCACCCAGAGCATTTCACTCCATTTCCATTGACAAGAAACCTTCTAGTTCTGTCATCTATCTTTTCTTGAGGTCTCCGATAGAACGAAGGCACCCAGAGCATTTCACTCTCTTTCCATAGACAAGGAACCTTCTAATTCCGTCATCTATCTTTTCTTGAGGTCTCCGATAGAACAAAGGTACCCAGAAGATGCATTTCACTCTCTTTCCATAGACAAGGAACCTTCTAGTTCCGTCACCTATCTTTCCTTGAGGTCTCCGATAGAACGAAGGGACCTAGCAGATGCCTTTCACTCTTTTTCCATAGACAAGGAATCTTCTAGTTCGGTCATCTTTCTTCCTTGAGATATTCGATAGAACGAAGGCAGCCAGAAGATGCATTTCACTCTATTTCCATAGACAAGGAACCTTCTAGTTCTGTGTATTTTCACTACATTTCCATAGACAAAGAACCTTCTAGTTCCGTCATCTTTCTTCCTTGAGGTATCTGATGGAACGTAGGTACACAGAGCATTTCACTCTATTTCCATAAACAAGGAACCTTCTAGTTCTGTGTATTTTAAAGTCCTACTTATCCATTATATAAACTTGGATAACTTCTTCTCGATCTTTATAAAAGTAGTTGATTTGATTACGATACCAAAAAATTAAATCACGCGATTGGTTAGTAGTAGGTACTTGTATATTACTCAACAAGCAAAAACTACTAGAATTTAATAAAGATACGTGTTTTTGTGGCAATTGTATTGTTACAAAAACTACATTGTTTTGATTAATTGGGTACTAATTACGGTAGTCAGAAGTGTGAATGTTGAAATCGAACGCTAAGCAGAATTTTAGAAAAAATGCGCCCGTTTTGGTTACCACATCGTCAAAGTTCATTACAATGTGGAAAAGACAATAATTGCAAATAGTCAAATAAATTATAACATTTAATTTAAAAAAGTGATTTAGTAAAATAAACTAGTAATGAAGGACTGACTATGCCGACTGAGTTTTGCCAATCTTTGACTACCTAAGATGACTAAACACTACAATCGCTATACAAAAATCCAACCGAATCCAAATACATTTGTTGTATTTTTGTACAGAGACTGGAAACGTCATTCAACATCCATCATATACGATTCATCATCATCATCAGCCTATAATGTTCCCACTGCTGGGACACAGGCCTCCTCTCTGTGAGAGGGAGTGGGCCGTAATCCACCACGCGGGCCCAGGGCGGGTTGGTAGATGTCACATGTCTTCGAATTTTCGGTTCTACGACATGCCGGTTACCTCACGATGTTTTCCTTCACCGTTTTGAGAGCAGTGGTGATGAAATAATTTGCACAAAGTAAAGCGTCTGTCTGGGTACGAACCTACGACCTACAACTCGTAAGTCGCGGCCGTTACCACTGGGCCACCACTGCTCATATACGATTATGAAGTTTAATTTATTGTCGTACTATATCCACCTTGTATAATTAGACATAGTTATATATCAGCTTTTATATATGTATAAAGATTCGTAATATTTTTCGCATCTATAAATTTTTGAGTCAAAGACTGGGCCTGTCATAATAGAACAGTCTAGATTTTGTGGCTAACATCAATATAATAAACACGTTTTTAAAGCATTCAAAGTTCTAAAAGATTCCAGTAAACCAATTTAATATCAAAAAAGCTAAGCACGCGACAAACTTTTTATCCCGCGCCATTTAATTTCGAAAACTCAGCTTGCCAAGTCACGATCTACCAATAAACTAGTTACAAACTCGGCTGGGCATTACAAAAAACGTTTCTCGAGAACCCGGGAGCAATAAGAAGTGACAAAATAGATCCTGCCACCATGTTTTGTAATTATTTTTCTGGCTAACTTCCGCGTAGCTGCAAAAAGTTGCGCACACTAAAGCTAGGTGCACATTATAGCAACGCATTGCGAAATTATTTTTAGATCACTTTCGTACATTTTGATAAATAAACGATCGCACACTAAAGGCAAGCCGCATTGTAACGCAAAACAGTAGCCCCAAAAAATATGCCTGGCGAGCGATCTGCCAGTGCGTTGCGCTGCAGCTCGGTGCTTCCTGGTGCAGCCCGCCTGTGTGTGATGGTTCTTGAAAAATGTACTATAGTACATTTACTATACCAATTAGTTTTATTTGGGGTCCATTTTTTAAAAATAATGTCTGTTGCGGTCCGTTTGGTAGACGATTACAGTACGACACAACTTAGAAGCAGGATGAATTTGAAAATGTCATCATCATCATCATCATCATTTCAGCCGAAAGACGTCCACTGCTGAACATAGGCCTCCCCCAAATGTATGTTCATTCATTTCAATTTTACGAATGTATTTGGTTATATGACTTTACAAGTTATTGCGTTTGCGTAAAGATCATTTTCACCTAAAGTAGTAAAGATCGTAGATTTTGAAGGCGCGTTTAGTTCGGATGGTGATCGGTTTTACGAAATTTGCCGATGCTATATCTAAGATGTACTGTATGCAACTATGATTAAAATATTAATTAAGAAATAAAACGAAATGAATTTTAAGCTATTGCATAGCTTTTTTTTTTTTTTTTTTTAATTGAATTGTAATTTTTTATTGATTATATTAATCTATGCGGTCTTTAATTGATTATTTAATTGTTATTATTTTTAATTCTAAGGTCAGGCCAGATTGTTTAATTTATATGTCGAATTTATTGTCTTTAAATTGTAGATGTAAGTAATTTATGAAATTCAAATGTTAATTTATTTTAGTGTATTCTGTAATTTTGTGTGTATACATTCAGATACAAGTTACTTGTTTGTGAATAAAAGACTATGACTATGACTATGACTTTTATCGCGGGCTTTGAGCGCGGCGACCGAATCAAGAAATTCCGTAACGTAACGAAAATAAAACCTAACACCCCCCACTCCGCCTATCATGTAATGATGGTTTCCATGACAACGTGATGTTGTCATGGGAACGTAATTTTTGTTTTATGTCATCACGTCATCATCCCAAGTGTAGCGTTGACAAATAGGAAGTATGGAGGTTACAAATGCTATGCAATAGCTTTACCGCGGCAGTCCCCGAGTGCCACACGTTTTTTTTTTTTTTTATTAAGTTATAAACAAATAATATGTAGTAAACAAAAATGACAAAGTAAGTCATTATTATAATGTGAAAAATGAAAGGAGGATTTTTGCAATGCGATGCGACGCGCCCCGTCCAAATGTGCGCAAGCCTTTAACATTTAATAGTTTATTTTATTATTATAGTTGATAAGAACCTAGGTTACCTGGCCTTGTGATTAATATGATCTAGTTTATCTAGATTTCTATGGACAGTATGCAAAACTGAAGGTTCATAAAGTTGTGGAGCAGTTTTCCGGCATGAATGATTTAATCTTTCGTTGTATCGTGAGACTTTCAAGTTAGTCGTGACTTTTTTAATTTCTTTGAATTTTGCTGTACATTTTTGATTTTAGGTAAGGACTGTTTCATCATTCATCTATATGGTACTCAAAAATGATCTGACTAAGATTATTTCTGGATTTTTATAAACACATTGACATTGATAATTTTTTATATAAGTGTACAATGGTGCCGATTCCCTTGTTCACAAACTAAACTAAATTTAAGTTCAGTGCATCTTTTTCTTTCTATTTCATTAAGAAAAGGACAGAAGATAAATTTTAGTTTAGTCCTGTCAAATTAATCAGCGCCTGTCAGTCTCCATACAAGTTTAGACGTGATTAAAAACTTGCAAACTAAAATTACGTCAATTTACGTCAAGCGCTGATTAATTTGACTGGACTAAAATAAAATTTATCTTCTGTCCTTTTCTTAATGAAATAGAAAGAAAAAGATGCACTGAACATAAATTTAGTTTAGTTTGTGAACAAGGGAATTGGCACCAATGACATAAATATTCACTTTGTAAGACAATTTCAGACACCAATCTACATGGTCTTCACATGATCTAACCAAGATCTTTTCGTGTGGTTAGTGACCAACCTGGTGTTAGAGTTTTAAAGCCGCTCATGGGCCTCTGACTGGCTTCACATGCCGTTGAGAAATATTTGTCAGGCATGCCGGTTTCCTCACGATGTTTTCCTTCACCGTTTCACCAAGATTATGTCTGGACTTTAAAAGAGACTCTCCTCTGAGTTGGTTTCGGCCTTTCTTCTCAGAGTAGTCAGATAGGAAACGCCGACCTCATCTAGTTTATAAAATATCATTGAAGTGTAAAAGTCTTTGTACAAACCTATTTACAGAAAATAAAATAATTTCATTATATTCAAATCTTAAAGTTTACAACAACTTACTCGTACGGTCGTTAGAGAAGAGTGATTTTATGCTTTGTTACGTACGAATACTTCTACGATTTGATGTACTTTATTATGTGTTTTTGTCGCTGTATCACGTTCAAACTCATCTTTTAATATGTATAATGTTACTAAATATTTGCTTTTGTGTTTATATTGAAAAACTTTATGTACAAGTTTAATCAATCTTTCGCCTTTTCACATTGAGCCTGAAAATACGTTGTAATTCACAATATTTAAATTGTAACATTATTTTATCTACACATTTATTAAAGAAGATAAAAAGATAAACACTGGATAAACTTCTTATAGGTACTAAGTTATATGTAGGTTATCTTATGTATGCTGGAAAAGATTTCTTTAGAAATAAACATCACCTTTGTATGTATTTTTCTGTTCCTTTCTTCTTGTCTGTTTATATGGGTGTACATAAACTGTTAATAAATAAATAAATTAACTAAAAGATTATTTAAAAAAAAAACGTGTTGCACTCGGGGACTGCCGCGGTAAAGCTATTGCATAGCATTTGTAACCTCCATACTTCCTATTTGTCAACGTAACACTTAGGATGATGACGTGATGACATATAACAAAAATTACGTTCCCATGACAACATCACGTTGTCATGGAAACCGTCATTACATGGTAGGCGGAGTGGGGGGTGTTAGGTTTTATTTTCGTTACGTTACGGAATTTCTTGATTCGGTCGCCGCGTTCAAAGCCCACGATAAAAGCTATGCAATAGCTTAAAAATAATATCCTAATCTAACTAAAACTATTAACAACTAATTACTGCGTAAATTCAAGAATTATCTCAATTACAGATTAATATTAAAAAAACATAATTCTTAACAACCTATTGTCCAGTCATTACGTATTTATTTAAAACAGTATAGGTAGGTAAATAGGGACTCGTTTAATTAAAATTTATTGTTTCCGGATTAATATGGAGATTATATTCAGCTGACCTTGGCCACAGATAATATAATATTGTGATACTGGCGAATACTCGCTAGTGACTATAAATGGTTAGTCGTGATCGTCTCATATTTTATTGTAATTTTTATGGTGGTATATAATTATTATGTCCGATCTACCCATGTCAAGTCGGTAATCGTATTTGCGTTTTGTTATTTTTTTAAATCGATTGATATGATAAAGTTAAATACTTACTGTGCGTTGACCTGATCGACGGCTTATTTTCATGACGATCAGAAAAATAAATGAAAAGGTTGCAATGAATTAATTTCAAATTAAAAACTTAGATCCTAGAACTTAGATCTTTTAAAGGTACGTACGGGCGGCCCGCGAAAATGTAACACCAAGTTACATTTTCGCGGGCCGCCCGTACGGGTTCCCGGAACGGAGACACACGTGAGCCGCTAGAACATTGTTTCACAGCGACGCGGATTGGTCCGTATGCGACCCGCTCCGGGTAGAGCCTGTACAACGCTAGCAGCCGTATTGTACTAACTCCCCTCCCTCATTTCAGAGCGCTACCCGTACGGGTCTCCCGATTGCGGGCGGCCCGTGCGATCAGCCTTATGGTCGGAACCCAAAAAATTCTACTGCTCAGATGTATTGTATAAAATAGTTTAGGGAGCCATTGCATTAAACTTTTAAACGGGTAAACTTATTAATTTTTTAACTGGCTATCACATTTTGATCTGCATCGCGTGCAAACAGGTTCTTTTTTCATCAGCCATTTATGTCCCACATCTAGGACCTCCCTTCCCTCCTTCCACTTATTTCTACCTATTGCTATATGTGGTAAGTCTTTTAGAAAAGAGTCGAGTTCGTCCTGCCATCTCCTCCTGGGCCAGTTCTTATTTAGTCGGTTCAAATAGGTTCTGATGTTTTAATAATTCAATCATCTTCCCTTGCTGGATTTTTACTGGTTGCTTTATACCGTCCCCGGTACAAATGCTGTATCTACTGATTGGCATTGCGCCTCTAGAAATTTGCAGGACCATAGCAAGCCGCTTAGAAACTAGACAACGTCTTACGTCATTCAATGCACAATTATAGCTCAGTGTCACGGAGACTTAAAAGGCGAAAAATTTGAGTCCATCTGATGGCAACACCTCCTCGGAAACATGTGATCTTTCGCGAGAGAAATTCAAACCTCCTGATTCTTTTATCGAACCATCAGAGAGCCTTTCACCTGGACACACGTCGCCGTGGCTGAGTTGGAAAACATTAAACAGACTCCACACTCAAAGACAATCTCCACAGGTGGGGTTATTCGGATGGTTCCGATCCTCAATGTATATGCAGCGTCTCCCCGCAGACCATGGCCCACTTGTCATCTTGCGTCGCATGACCTGTACACGTGAGGACCTCATGTCTGCATCAGCGAACGGTGTAAGCGTTGCTGAGTTCTGGGCCAAGCAGGAAAAAAAATATTTTTTGTATCGAGACACTAAGAAAAAGATCTTTCCTTAACTGCAGATTTGAAATATACAATTTGCGTACCTAACCAGGCTTTATTGGGATACTCGAGTGATGCCACAAAGATTAAAAGATTATGAAAAAAAACATTTGTAAGTTTTAAGGAAAGGTTATAAAAACCTTTCCTTAAAAGTTGCAAAATGTTTATTTCCTTGTACTTATTGGCTCTTATTATGTAGGTATATCTAAATAAAACATCATAATATGACACCTCGTTTCCAGGGTTGGGCAGAGGTATGCCCATAGTACACTCACATTTCACCAGTTATGTTTAAGTCCCATGTAATAGGGGGCGAGCCTATTGCCATCAACCGGGCACAAATCCAAACTCCGGGCTGCTACTGAGACCAAACCAACCAAACCTAATAAACTATCTAATATTATCACCGTATCATATCTATCTACTGGTGCCGATTCCCTTGTTCACAAACTAAACTAAATTTAAGTTCAGTGCATCTTTTTCTTTCTATTTCATTAAGAAAAGGACAGAAGATAAATTTTAGTTTAGTCCTGTCAAATTAATCAGCGCCTGTCACTCTCCATACAAGTTTAGACGTGATTAAAAACTTGCCGACTAAAATTACGTCAATTTACGTCAAGCGCTGATTAATTTGACAGGACTAAACTAAAATTTATCTTCTGTCCTTTTCTTAATGAAATAGAAAGAAAAAGATGCACTGAACTTAAATTTAGTTTAGTTTGTGAACAAGGGAATCGGCACCACTGTCTATCTAATTTAAACTTTGTGCCACATGACTAAAATGAAGTAAAAACAAGTAAGTATTTCTATCCAATTAGGTACACAGACAACTATTACCCCATGTTTTAAAATAAACACCAGTAATTGGGTTCCTTACCGCAAATTATATTATCTAAGGCGTAAATACAGTCGTTATACCAATCATGGCCTTAGTGCTTCAATAAGTCACTAGGTACCTAGTTCAGTGTCAGATTAAGTTGCATTCACAATAAGTGTGATTCCGATCTAATCTTCGAAGTGTTCTCACCTTATAGTCTCCGGCATCACACTAATATATTAAGGCGAAAGTTTGTGTGTGTATGTTTGTCTCTTCTTCACGCAAAAACTACTGAACTGATTTGGATGAAATTTGGCATAAAGATAGTTTATAACCTGGATTAACACATAGGATACTTTTTATTCAAATATTCCCACGAGATCGAGACTTCTGCGGGTGAAACCGCGGGCGCAGCTAGTCAAATACCTATATTTTGAAGAAATAAGCAAAAAATGAACGCATCTCCAACTCCCCACGCGTGCTGAGATCATAGCGATTTATTGGTTTTATAACAGGGTCTCAAGGCTATTACAATAGTGTCAGAATGGTCTATCATTGACTTCATAATTGTCGATTTTGACAAGTTTGGTAATCTACTAATATAATGGCGTCATTATGACTTTCCAATGGTCAGTCACTGACACTCCATTGAAAGAAATGGCACTTATTGGTAATCTCGTACATACCTAATGACAAATGAATGACTGACTTAGGCGGTATCATTGGTCGTATTGTACAACAATGCCATTATAACACAATTCTATTATGAAACCATTGGCCGACCAATGATCGACCATTATGAATTTAGCAGATTACGAACTTTTAGCAAAATGATAATGGGATCGTGTTGGAATGACGAATTTATAAAAATAGCAGACTTGGGCCCCAGGGCTCATGCTCATATCTATATAAGGTGACTGGTAATTATTAGTGACCGATTTTAAACATATGACTTTGCTCATCATTATGAACAACTTTTATTATGGGACCAAACCAGAAATCGCGAAAAAAAAATTACTGTTCCCTACATTTTGACGTAAAGTCATGTGTATCGATCACTTATTACCAGTCACCCTATATTTTTTTATTTTTTATTGTGGTAATGGGAAGTGAGATCATTAGGTAAAATGGAACTACCTATTTTTCTTGAACAAGGATAATATTTGACGCATTTATCATAGTCCTTAATGAGCTTTGGTTTCTTTGTAAGTTCGACCTCCACCGGCCCCGAACGGATTCCACACAACAACATAGGCTGACCGCATAAACCTATAAGTACGGTTTCCTGACCAGGAGACCTGAATGCTTGTCTTACAAACAAAATGTTCAACTAGGCGCACACTTTTGTACATTTTCCGAACGAAAAAAAAACCTGAAGTTCGTTTCGGAAATTGATCCGTGCGTTTGGGTAATTCAGAACGGAAATAACCGAATGACGTCATCCTGAACGCAGCGCTCGGGTGTATACATTTTTGCTCCGGCGCCGCACACGTACGGAAGTTTTCGTTCAGAACCGCGCCGTCGCCGTGTCGAGTGGACGTCTACACAGAGATTTGACAGATGCAAATGTCAAATTCTAAATTAAAATAACAATAATCACTTGAAATGTCTATCTCTGGGATTAAAAAAACGAACTTTAGGTCACTTTATTGTACTGTACCTAGTATTATTTGCATACCGAAATGTCCATGTTTATCGTGCTTTCATGAAACCGTCCGTCTACCTACTAGCAGTGTAAATTCCTAATACAAAAAATCGAACGTCAGCGCTAGTCTCACGGAATTCCGAATCAGCAATCCTGATCAGGAAACCGTACGTATGCGGCCAGCCAACATCACGCCTTTATTTCCCGAAGGGTTAGGCAGAGATGTACCTATAGTACACCCACATTTCGTCAGTCCAATGTAATAGGGGGCGAGCCTATTGCCATCAACCGGGCACAAATTCAGACTCCGGGCTGCTACTGAGTACGGAACCACTTACGGAAGGAACGGAACGGATTCCACTCTGGTTAAATTGCGAGCACTATTTTTCCATTTTTGTTGTTCTTAATCTATGTTAGTTTGGTGTGAACACATCTCAAGGTACCACCTTTAGGTCACCACTCCCTAATTGTAGGTATACTTAGACTACGAAATATTGATATTAAATTCTTTATTAACGTTCTGAGACTCATTTTAAAGCTGCAATAAATTTTCCTTTATTTTCAAATGCTTGGACACTTTGTGGTTTTGGTCCTACCTGAATCATTTCTCATAATTATAAGGATATTCGAATAATATCAAATGAAGTCATGGGACTTTCCTAAACCTTGTTGACAGCAAGAATCAGTTTTCAAGTTTATAAGTATAACGACCTTCGTAAAGCATATATCACAGGGGTGATCTTGACTTTGAACGCGTTTTAGAAATGCATTGTAGGCATGATGGTTTGCGAGAAGATAGTGAAAGGATTAAACCATAACTATAATCAGAACGTAAACGAGGCAAAAGGACTATGTAAGGATCGTAGCAGGTGGCGTTCTGTAGTTTCTGCCTACCCCCATGGGAAGAAGGCGTGAGTTTATGTATGTATGTATGTATAATCACCCTATAATATTCCCACTGCTGGGACACAAGCCTCCTCTCGAAGAGGGAGTGGGCCGTAATTCATCACGCGGGCCCAGTGCGGGTTGGTAGATGTCACATGTCTTCGAATTTTGGTTTATATAAATTTTAAGTTTATAAGCGTCTGTTTGTAATGGCAAAATTTTGATAAAAAATTAGATTTTGACTAAATATTATGTATATGAAAGATACGGTACTTTTATTTTTGTCTATTTGTTCCGGCTAATCTTCGAAACGGCTGGACCGATTTTGACCATTGTGAGCGACCACGTTTCAGTACCATAGGTTTTTGATCACTGGCAACATGCACTGTTCAAAAACTTTCGTCTTGAGACACTGTGGTATGTGGGATGAGAAGATATTACGTAGCTAAGCGTGGTTTAAGATCGTTGGCATAAAAATAATTTCAGTTTCTTTCTGTTAAATACCTCTACTTTCTACCTTACTCCATAAGACCTTTTGGAAAACAGACCACTACTTTTTCTTCTACGGATATGTAAAGTAAAACAGAGTCTTTTGACATCAAAACAGCCTGGAGCTCTTTATATACCAATGAATAATCAAATAGCAAGATCTGTCCTCAACTTACAATGCCTCACTTTAGCGGTAAGTTTATTTGTATGAACCTCAGACTAAATAAAAAACCAAGACAGAGCGCTGCGAACAATACAGTGAAGCATGCCAAAATTACACCTCCGCTCTGTGCATACACGATCACACGCAATCATGTTCAACCATTTAAAATCAAACTATACCTCACTAAGAGCACACATGTTTACTTCATTGTTGACAGCACCAACACACACAGTATCTTAGTTTTTTATTTGGTCTGAGGTATGAACAATCAATTTATTATTACTCTGTTTGTTGCCGGATATTAAACATACTTAGGTATCATGCACAATGTTTTTACATTCGGTACCTACCCAACACCCTCTCAATATCATTCTTAATTAAAATAATGAACAGAAATGTCTGTCACGCTTCAATGGACAGATACTAATCTAAATAGTCTGGTGTAATTGAGATCAATTGACTAAATAAAAGAACTGTTTTATGTTACCGCTAGCTATCATAAGGTAAGCTGTAGTCATGTTGACTAAGACGCAGTTTTGTATGAATATAGCATAGTTTTATGATCATCTAGTAATAAAAGTTGCATTTTCACGAATAGTAGGTATATAATATTGGTTTTAGTTTGGTTTCACAGCTGTCCGGGAGACCCGCACGGGCCGCCCGCACACGGGAGACCCGTACGGGTAGCGCCCGCAGTGCTTTGAAACGAGGGAGTTAGTACGATACGGTTGCTAGGGTTTTACGGGCTGTACCCGGAGCGGGTCGCGTACGGATCAATCCGCGTCGCTGTGAAACAATGTTCTAGCGCCTCACGTGTGTTTTCGTTCCGGGAGCCCGCACGGGCGGCCCGCGCGGGTCTCCCGGACAGCTGTAAAACCAGCTTTAAACTAGCTAGCGTCCGCAATTGCAAGTAATCTTGTCATCTAGAGACTAGTCTGTTAATTGTATAATGATTGCTATAAAACATGCTAATTGGTTATTAATGTAGGCTAGGTGCCTAGTTGGAATTACAAATTAATCGAAATACTTTATGCGATTATTGATTCCTTGAGTGACTAAAATTACTATCCATCACGCTTTTTAACGCTTAATAATAACAATTTTAATAATTTTTTTATTAATCTCACGGCTTTTCCTCAACGTTTCAACAAGGAAAATAACAAAAAACTCTTGTAATTTTCACATTGTTACCATTCATTTATTTAAGAAACCGCACAAAGGGGATGATCGGTAATATTGTCCAGAACGCTTTGTGCACGGGTTGGTTTATAAAAGATTATTGTGTCAAGGCCGGTGTCGGATCCGACCGATCTTCATTAGTCTGACAGTTGGAGCCGTTCGATATTTAAAATGGAATGAATAATTTACTTCTTGCTCGTCTTGACCTATTTATGATTGGATTAGAATATTTAATTGTGAACTCTGTCGTTGATTACATAATGTTATTCAACGTGTTACGATGATTTTTTACTATAAAATAGCTTGATTAAGTAATATATTCTGGTATGCACAACGATGGAGGTAAAAAATATCATTTAAATTTGTGAATTCATTAACATAATTTAGATTTTATCTACATGATGGACCGAAGTTGATAACCGATACTTAGAGCCTAATGTTGGGGTAGGTCAATTTTGCGAGAATTATTAATGTTTACAGTTCTGCTGTCGTTTTTATTGCGGGTTCAACATATGTACCTACTAGTTTCGGTGGGTTTGTTAATAGCGTGGTTGTTTTTCAGCAATTAGAAGTAAGATAGCCAGTTCCTCTGTGGTTGTGGATTCCGGGTGAAGCTCGCTTCCACCTTCGGCCTGATCATCACATAATTTCAGATGAGATGCAGGCCAAGAGCTTCTCTGTTGTATTAAAAAAAGTTTTTTTTTTGCGTTGTTCAAGCTACGAAATAGCGCGAAGTCGACTGTGTTTTGCTATTTTTGGGAGTCCTCTGGTTCAAAATCGAGCGTCCCTTCTACATAGCATCTTCTTTTACGTTCTTAAATACATACCTATACGAAGGCATCCTTTAATATGGCAGTTTATAGGTGACAGTTTATCAAACAATTGGCCATGATAACATAAATGTGTATAATGAGAACTGTGGAAGTTTACGACCTGATAGGTACATTACTGTATGCACGTAGGTGCATCTACTAGCTTCCTGCCCACCTGTTCACAGCAACAATTTGTCATATGATTAATATTCTCAGCATCTAATGAGTGGCCTTCGTAATTATAACATACTTTATGAGTTTTATGACTCATAAATATTTTTATGTTATAAAAACACAAATAGGCAGGCAGATTAAAATTTATAAGCATTTATTACTTCCGGAGCGGTTTTTAATATTTTATTATTTGTTTTTGAATTTTTATTTAAATTTTTTACTAATTTTAAATTCAATGTAGCTTTAGTTGTGGTGACTTTTTGCCTATTCCACCCTTTCCTTCAAAAAAGGTATTGTAGACATCAATTAAGTTAATAAGTGGTATAATTAGGAAAAGTAGGATTAACTGTAAGTTTATAAAGTAAACAGCCAAACTTTTGGTCCTAACTGTATAAAAGGACCAGGAAAGTTACTCGACGGAAGGAGGAAAATAAATTACTTTTCGAAATATCCCAATTGAACAGAGTGATTACGATCGCTCTTGTGAAAGTGATATTAATGAAAGATTACTTATTTAAGTTAATCTTGTAAATACATCATTAGATTTGCCTAACTTGATTTGGACTGCCTCGTCGGTCTAGTGGTCGCAAGCGCTACTGCTGAGCATGAGATTCTGGGTTCGATTCCCGGGTCAGGCAAAGTGTTATTGGGTTTTTCTATCTGAAATTTCTCAGTATCAGCCCGGAGTCTGGACTTGTGCCCGGTTGATGGCAATAGGCTCGCCCTCTATTACATGGGAGTTAATCATAACTGGCGAAATGTGGGTGTACCTGCTACAGGGACACCTCTGCCCAACCCTTCGGGAAAACAAGGCGTGATGTTATGTATCATTAGATTTATCTCATAGGTTGACCGGCTTAGACCATGGCTATCGTATTGAACATTTTGTGTATGGGTAAGTGGAAGTTTTACAAATATACGGTAATTGACTTTGGAAAATCTCTATTATGTCATACAATTACTTTGTTTCAAATCGACTTGTAGCTCGATTGTGTGGTATTATTATCTCTGTAACTTTAAAAAGACATCAAAATCAAGTGATTTTTAACAAATGAGCGATTTCAAGCTCACTCAGACGCTAAAAACCTGTTCGTTTGACAACCACATACAGCTCAACCAGAAAAGGCATGCACTTCGGTAATCTTCGTGTTTTCAAATTTGTTTTTGGAATTTCATAGTTGTTAATCATACAAAACAGGCAAATACTTCCATGGTTGTAACAGCTCTATATTAGATCTCATCTTCGCGAATTCGTATTACCGAAGATAGACGATGATTCCCGAAGTGCATACTTTTCTTGGGATATCGGTAAGACAAAAGAACTAAATTAAAAGTACTTACATATCGCTCGAGTTGACCTTCTCGCATACGACCGGCAAGTCACTCAGCGAGACATGGCTCAGGTTCAGCATGCAGGATTTGTCTCCATAGTGAAGATCGTCAGCCGTTACTTTCGACGTTGTACCTGAGGACCAAAAAGTGGAATAGTTAGTGTTTTGTTTTAATATCTTTTTCTTCTTAAGACTTCTTTCTTCCGACATGACAGTGAAAATGGACAATCACTCCGGCGTTGACGTTGTTTTTCAAACATTTTGAAGTTGACGCTCACAGTCTGCGGTCGATTATACCTACGTTTGAAGAGAGAAGATAGGTAGTTTTCTTACAGGTCAAGCATTTTACTTAACCTAGTAGTATGTTAAGTATATTATAAGTTCCAGGGCATGCTAAATTTGAGTCATTACAATGGTCCAGAGATTAGCGCGTTCAAACAAAAAACAAAAAAAAACTTGAGCTTTAATATTAGTTTATACAGGGTGTTTGGCAGAACGTTGAACATACGAAAATGGTGGATAGGTGGGGTCATTTGCTACTTACTCAGCCCTAATTTATTTGGCCCTGGCCCTCTGGATATTTTCGAAAAAAAATTTTTGCTTTCTTCTAGTTTCACCACTGTCTTAACTTTAAAGTGTAATTATTAAAAATGGGTAGAACAGGATTTTTTTTTTTTTTAAATCTTTAATGTTGGCAGATTCTTATAAAATGATTGCTTTATTCAGATGTTAGCTAAAAAAAAAGTTATGAGTCCTCAAACTTACAGAAAGATGTAAAAAATACTTAAAATCTTAATTTCAAATTGCATTAAAAAAAAAACAAAGGCCAAATAAATTAGGGCTGAGTAAGTAGCAGATGACCCCACCTATCCACCATTTTCGTATGTTCAACGTTCTGCCAAACACCCTGTATAGATAAACTAATTTGCATGTACTTAGTGCATTACATATTGTTACTAATAGACCAGCAGACCTATTAATCAAGCAATGAAGAATGAACTCGTATTAGTTGAACATACAGCCTCGTTCAGAATACACAAGTGATTTGGTCCAATTGTGAAATAGTGGATTGAGAAATCAACGGCTAAAAGGCTCGATAGCTTACTGTTGCTGCATCAGTTTAGAGATTGTTGGTGAATTTATTGATACACCACCCCTATTCCCGTATCATCGTTGCTGATAGTTCGAAACTTCTTTAACTTCGTATAGGTTTGTGTATGAAACCGGTCCTCTTATGGCCTGACCAAGATTATGTCTGGACTTTAAAAGAGACCTCTGAGTTAGTTTCGATCGTTCTTCTCAGAGTACATATTCGGATAGTAAACACCGAACTCGTCTTTCAACTTGGAAAGAAAATTGTGACAAGTGCGGGTGTACAGAATGTTTCTTTTACGATTTAATTTAATATTTTTTGTAAATTACAAAAAAAAAATGGTAGTTATTTTTTTTTGCACGTATGAACGCTATACTAGGTATTGCGGGTTAACGGGAATGCCTTTCGTTAATTAACATACTGTATTGTGAAATGTATTGAGAAAAAAAAAATGGCTTCGTTAGTTCTGACTTTGGCCACGCGCCATATTCTTGTACCGCCGCACTGCAGTTTCTGCGAAAAATGCTTTATTAATTCTATGGAGCGTTCAGATATTGCACAATTCCGTCATAAACTACTGACCACTTGACCGACTCACTGGCATCATGTGAACTAGGCCGTACGCTGTGCCAATGATAATGACTTTGAACGACCTTGGTAATGACTTACGATACGATTCATTTACTTTTATTAACTGATTCGTAACGCAGTTTTTTGTCGGTTTTCGTCTGACCATTGGCATAGCGTTTAAATTGTTATTTTTAGGACGTTGATAGTTCTTGTTAAATGGTGTAATATTGCACAATATTGAGCATTCCGATGAAAACATTAAAATTAATTAATTAAACTTGAATTAATTTGATGGGAGTTATATTATTAATAGTTAACCTTAATAGGTAACCTTGTATAAATATATAAAAAACTAATAGGTACCTATCTAAGTTACTTATAGGTACCTACCTATATGGTTGGTGGTTAATATTTTTTTTTTTGTCATTAAATAATATTATTTTATATTAATTTTTATTTTTTTATTGTAATTTAAATTTAATTGTAATATTATTTGTAAAAAATATGCTATTCTATAAAGAGTCTATGTTACTCGAATAAAATGATTTGAATTTATAATGAAACTAGAAAAACCTTCTTCAATCAACATTCTCTTAATCATACATTTACATGAGCCAAGCTATCCAATCAAAACTCCATTCGTCTGATTGTCCTAAATACAAACTAACTCTAGACTCGACTGACATTTAGCTTGTAACAGTCTGAAGGCTAGGTTACTGGGACACCAGATCCATGCCAGTTCGATTCTGAAGTATTTATAACTTGTCATGAATAAGTGAAGGGACCCTTTTCCTTTCCAAGTGTAATACAAAAGGAACCAGACTATTGGGTAGGGAAATGTGATTGCTTTGTGAAAGATATCAAAATGATAAGAAGTTGGTTCAATAGAATGATATTGATGGAAGGCTACATCCTAGTTTTCGACTCGGAGATAACGGAATTTTAAGGTTGTTCGTCCACTGGAGCGGAGCTAGGCAGCGGAGCGGAGAAATGTGCCAATATTAACCAATAGAATCTAAACTCCGCTTCAGAGCTCCGCTCCTATTGGTTAATATTAGCACATTTCTCCGCTCCGCTGCCTCGCTCCGCTCCAGTGGACGGGCAGCCTTAAACTTCCGTTATCACCAAGTCGAAAACTAGGATATAACAGATTTAGGCTGCCTGTGCACTGGAGCGGAGCGAGGCAGCGGAGCGGAGAAATGTGCCAATATTAACCAATAGAATCTAAACTCCGCTTTAGAGCTCCGCTCCTATTAGCACATTTCTCCGCTCCGCTGCCTCGCTCCGCTACATTGGACAGGCAGCCTAAATCTGTGAATCGGACACGATTTTAGGAAAAGGAACACTCACAATGAGATAACAAATGTCATAGATGTAGGCGCCACTCTGATAAGTCTGACTTATCAGACTTGTTTGGCATCTACGCAGGACTTTTTATTTATTTCTTCCAAATACGCATATCTTTGACAGTGTTTATCTCAGTGTGTTCGTTCCTACTCCTTGCTATGGTTATGTATCAACTTCCACTCTACCCGTCCATATTTTTCCTGTATTATTATACCAATACTGAAACGATTCGTACACGAAAATTCGGTCAACGTCATACCGTCAATGCCGGCTGTCGCTGTAAACCAGCGCTGGGCTCTGTCTCACATAGGGACGCAGCATTATGCTGAGCGATTGCCGTTTTGCGTGGATGGGACGCATATTTTCCCCCAACTTGTTATTAAGCCATTGCATAGCTTTTATCGCGGGCTTTGAGCGCGGCGACCGAATCAAGAAATTCCGTAACGTAACGTAACGAAAATAAAACCGTAACGAAAATAAAACCTAACACCCCCAGTGTTAGGTTTTATTTTCGTTACGGTTTTATTTATTTTTTGTGTTTGTGTTCTTGTTTTGCGTCATGTTTACCGCAATTAAACGTATTGTCTTTATTTATTTTTATTTTCTAAAATCACAACGGTTGATGAAACTTTTCCCATAAGAACCCAAGATATCATGATTGCATGATATTAAGGTATCATGATCATGATTACATGAATGAAATGCGAGTAATTCTTATTCCCACGATCGTTATGGCACAGAAATCTAGTAATTAATTCGATTATTGTTTTCTTTTGCCTTGAATTAATACAGATTTATGGCTCGCCTACGTGACTTTTTAACCGACTTCCAAAAAGGAGGAGGTAATATGTTATTTATGTCCACCGATTTCTCAGTCAATTGGGGACCGATTTTGAAAATTATTTTTTTGATTGAAAGGGTATGCGCTCGAGGTGGTCCCATATAAATTTTATTAACTTTGCTTCGATAGTTTTTGAGTTACCTTCAATAATACGTATTTTTTCCCACTTAGTATGTTTGTGTGGGGTAGGTACCACAACTAAAAAGAGAAAAATAAAAACTTTTTACAAAAAAAAACAACCGACTTCCAAAAAACACTACAAAGTGAAAAATAACTTTAATTTCGGAAGTCGGTGACAAAAAACGAAAATTCAAAACCAAAGACCGACTTCCGAAATTAAAGTTATTTTTCACTTTGTAGTGTTTTTTGGAAGTCGGTTGTTTTTTTTTTGTAAAAAGTTTTTTAACTTGTCCAGAGGTACGGAAACCCAAACGTGAACAAAGACGGTTGGGTTCCGTACCTCTGGACAAATTACGGATCGTAGGACCATTTTGTGCTCCATCTTTATGTCGACTTTTCGATTTAGGGACAAAAAAAATCTGTTTAGAGACGAGACGCTTCTGTTATATTAGGTAATAATATTTTATGTTGTATTTTTAATGGCAATACCTATTTCACTTTGTATCTTTTAATTCAATTTTATGTTGAATTTATGAAGCTTAAAATTTTCTTTCAATCATTTAATGTTCATTGTGTTCTTTTGTTTAGATTTGCCCATTGAAATTAGCACCTTCTATCTTATATATTTTTTTAATATGTGCAAGCCAATTTATGGTGAAATGTGTTATTGTACTCATACCGATCATCTTTTGTACGTCATCTAATAAATAAAAACAAATGACCAACACGAGTTTTTGAGTCATTTGCATAACGAGCGGTGGTTGCATTCTTTTTCTCCCTTTTCGACAAACGAAAAAAGAATTTCCTATCCTTTACCAGAAAACACGTTCAATACCGATACCAATATCATATCAGTATTCCATTCCCAGGTATAGAAGTTAATTCAGCCGGATCGACGGGTATCGGAATCGAGTCCCTCGGGATATAAAATATGTATTTGTGCACCTCTCTCATTCGTTCCACGGCTTTGTTCTCCATACAGTGTATGTTAATGTATGTATTTATACATACATTTGTTTTTACCATTCTGTATGGAGATGCCATAGAGATTGATACTTGTTAGGAGCTGTTTATTTGTCGCTGGTTCATACAAATTCATGGTTCATAAATATTTGTGGAGGGTTTTAGTAAATGAGGCGGCAATTTTTTATTTACACTATATTAAAATTAATTAACACCATAACTTTACAGTTTTTAACATAGCTTACTATTTACTCTAGGTGCGAAATTAAAAGACTAACTAACTATCTGTATAAATAAAGATAAAAACAAAACGACACTTAGGCGTCGAAGTATTCGTCCACATCGCTGTCATCCAGAAACGTGCCCAGAAGACTGGCAGCATTGCTACGTTGAATGGCAATGCTAATTCTTTGGCCAAAGAACGAGCCAGCTCTCTAGTCACGTGAAATGTCGACCAGTCGACGAGAAATTTCCTTAAAAAGGGACCACCTCTGAAGTATGGTCTACCAAACAAAAAAAGAATCATCAAAATCAATTCATAATTGGCGGAGTAATCGCGTAACAAACATACAAAAAAAAAACACAGTCGAATTGAGAACGTCCTCCTTTTGGAAGTCGGTTAAAAAGGGTATCAAATACCTTTTAATTTTTTTTGCCCTTGTGTAAATTCTTGGAACTGCTAAAGAAATACTTTGCAAAAGGTAACTGCACTGTATTTTTCCATTAATTATTTTATGGATGAAGCATGAATCACAATTTTTTTTCTATACCTATATCGTCAAAGTATTGTCTCAGCAACGTTAAGTCGGTACGGTTGACGTTAAGTCTGATTATGTCCTCTCCACATAAACCATCTAGTAAGTAAATATGGTATTAATATAATTGTTGTACTCACCAATAAGATAATGTCCGAGCTCTCCTAGGATGTAGCCGATGGACACCAGACCCAGCACATACCACTTGTAGAAGCCTTGCAGCTTCGTCCAAATGCCTCCGTGAAACATTTTGTTTTATTCTGTGGACAATACAAATAACGTTAATATTTTTAGCACCATATATTACTTATTCTTATGATTCATGCTTCATCATTATTAGCATTTCAGCCGAAAGACGTCCACGGTTGGACACATACAATGTCGCCCATCGCCATGTGCCCTATTTTTGTGAATATTTATGACAAATTATTGAAAAATAACTTTAAAAGGGGGATCACCAAAAATTTAAAAGGTTGGAAACTACGAGTACAGCGACAAGACCCCCTAAAAACACAATTTTACTTTGTTTTATAGTGTTTGATAACATGTTTTTAAACCTAATGCCGTTGACCGTTCGCGATGGTTAACTTTAGCGCAAATGTAATGCCCGTAACCTTCCTGAAGGGTTCACTTCCAATATGTATGACGGCATGGCGTATGAATTCTATGAAAAGTGGATGGAGTCGAAAGTGATAATTAAGTACTTAATAATCACAACATTCGATAAAACAAACTTTAAATATGTAGTATAGTAACGTATGTGTCCAAAATATCTCACACATTTATCTCGATAATTGTAACACCGGATGAGATCAATAACGCGCAAATGCAGACATTTTAATCACCACCATGTGTAAATGGCCTCAAATAATAATAATTAGGCCTTATACGGCCTAAACTGTTTCACGTTCGTGACATAGTTTGATCTCATTTTGAAACAAAAACTGCAATACGCCCTGAAGTTGGTATTTATTAGGTATCTATATATAATGGGTAAAACTCTGCGGTATAGACAGCGGATAGCGGTACGAGCTAAACTGGCGTATAGTCGGTTTTAAAAGTAACTGACGGAAATGTAAACAAATAGTTTACATTTCCGTCAAAAGACCACTTCAGACACCAATCCACATGGCCTTCACATGATCTAACCAAGATTATGTCTGGACTTTAAAAGAGACTGTGACCTCTGAGTTTGTTTCGGCCTTTCTTCTCAGAGTAGTCAGATAGGAAACGCCGACCTCACCTAGTTTTTAAAATATGATTGACGTGTAAAAGTGTTTGTACAAACCTACTTACAGAAATAAAATCATTTATCATTTATCATTCATTTATCATTTATAGTTCAGAAAATGCACATGTGGAATTGTGGATGCTAATTTGTAGTGCCACTAACACGTGCTTTATTTTGATTATTTGGATAAGTGAACCCGAAATTTTAATTTGAAATCGCAGTAATCAGTATGTTTGTCATTTGACAATTGAAGTTAATTTTGTAATCTTAATTTTTATCGATGATTTTTCTGTTGCAATTTAATAATATTATTCAAACAATAATTGCTTGAAAAAGTGGAGACGTATAAAGTTGCCCGCGGTTTCATCCGCATAAATCTCGATCGCGTGGGAATATCGACATAAAAAGTATTCTATATCCTAACCCAGATCATAGTCTACACATGTGCCAAATTGCATCCAAATCCGTTCAGGCGTTTTGGCATGAAAGCGTAACAAACACACATAAAAAAAATCATTTTTTTTCTCTTTATTCTAAGTAGTTTAGATGAATGTGTTACTAATTCACTTTAGTAAGTGGTGCGTAAAAATGTAACCTAACAGAGTTTGTTTACACTCTTATTAGACACTTTTGGAACAGATCATAGTGGACATGTAACCTTAATGCTGCTTACATAACCTAATCAGCTTATAATGATCCCTCTACTGTGATTCAGGCCTCCTCCCTGTGGGAGGGAGCGGTCTTTAATCCACTCAGGTTAGTGCAGGTTAGTGGATGTGACATGTCTCCGAATTTTTAGTTCTCTAGGTCATGACGCTAGATTTTAGCTTTTAAATTTTAATCCTTAAAGTAAATACGAATAGGAAAATATACGAACAATGTTATTCGAAGTCTTATTGGGATGTTGCTTGACATCATACCTTGACATAGCCCATAGGTACCTATATATAGGATAGAAGGGATATCGATGCTCAAACTGTTACCATGAATTCAGCATATGATTCTAGACCAAGCTAAAGAAAAAAAATATATAAAAAACAGTGGCACTCCGGGAGTGCCGAAAGAAGTGAAAACTTGAAAAAAAATCGGCACGCGGTAATCAATGCGTTGATGTCTTTTACTCCACGCACCGCGGTAATCAACGCGTTGATGTCTTTTACTCCACGGTGTCGGTAAATTGCGTTACAGTATTGCGAAATCAATGCTTTAGTCCCATCTCAAAATGCCCAACGCGCCTAAAGAAGTTTTCACTTAAAAAAAAACTGTTGTTTCGTACAAAAGTGAAATGCCTACACGGTCAAAATGTATGGAACAGCCATTTTTTTTTCTAATAACCCTGATGTCCCTTACATGGCTTAACTGACATAGGCATAGGCACACCACCCACGCCTTCATATAACTTGGAGTGTTTCCGCTCGGCTACTATTTCGCTTACATATGGCCAAAGGTTTATAATCTCATGCCAACGGAAACAACGTGTGAATTATGTGACAGGTTATGGAGACATGGAGGTCGCTCTAACGACTGTCAGTTAAGAGGTGTTCCGTTTTTAAACTATCTGTTGTGACATGCAGTCTGAATGTTAGCTTAGTTATGTGCAACGAGTTTATAATGCAGATAAACGAAGATTATGTGTGTATGTTTATTTTTATCTATGGTTTTTTTTTCAGAGAAAATATGCTTACATGATTAAAATAGAGCATTCATTAATGAACTGATTTTAGCCGATCTATTCTGCAAAAATCTTACCATGAAAACTTGAGTGAAGTGAACTGTCAATAGTGTTGTGTCAAAATGATAGCTTACTTCATCCAACTTTTCACGTGCGATGTTAAAAGAATAGACCAGCACGTTTAGCATGACGACGATAGAAACGGGTTTTGTCGACGGGGGAAGAGACAAAATGACAGATTTATCAATCACAATCTGTCATTTTGTCTATTCTTCCGTCGACAAAACCCGTAGAAAAGTTGTTATGCTACGCTTGCAGCTGGACTCTTGGTTAAGGTCAAAGCAGTTTGACCTAATGAAGTAAATGTTGACAAGAAGTTAATGTGTCTTCGAACAACATTCTGTCGAACAATGTGCGCACGAAGTTCGTGATTTTTATTTTAACAATAAAATAGTTTATATGGAAAATTTTATAAAAATGGTATTTAACCACAATCAGTATCGATTAACGTCATCTAAACTAATATTATAAAGAGAAAAGATTTGATTTTTTGTATGTTTGTTTGTAATATAACTCAAAAAGTACTTAACCGATTTAAAAAATTATTTCACGTACAGAAAGCTACATTATCAATGAGTAACATGGGCTGTATTTTATCGACTTCCACACGAACGAAGTCGCCGGCAGAAACAAGTAATTTTATAAAAATGAAGCCAATTAATCTATTAAAGTGCATTGACTAAATATGGGCATCAATTACGGATCTGCAATGATTAACATTATTAAAACCACTCTTGGAAGTCCTGGAACGCGGATTGATGATATTGCTTTATAACTAACGTCATCAAGAAAAAACAAAGCCCAAGCCAAATGAGAGACAAAGGGAAAAATTTAAGGTATCTAATATACATATGAAACATCCTTTAGATAGACAGATATAAATGTAGAAATAACTAACTTTATGCTAACCTCTTCAAATACAATGATTTGGAATTTTAATTTTGTTCACGTCATTAGTGCCTGATTCAATGGTGATTTGGGAATTCTCACTTTCATTATGAAAATCACATACATATACACATACCATTAGATAAATCTAAAAGAACAGTAGTCATGGAATTAGTAAGTACCTACTTGTCAGTTCTGCTATCAAACCGCATGACTATTATGATTTAGCTGTCCAAAATAAAAACAACCAATCATAAAGCTGACAGGCGGATAAACCATGGAGTTAGTACCTATGTACGTACGATAAAACCAAGCACATATGTACAGTGCGTTTGTTATAACTTGTCCCGTGACACTATTGGTAGCACTGTTCTGTCAGTCACCATTTATTTATGAACTCTAATCGTATTGAAACTAAGCTTTACAAGCAACGGTGCCAACATGACAGCAAGGGACAATTTATAGTGAACGGTCAGTACTAATTCCATGGATAAAACTGAACAGAGGCTTTAAAAAAACATCGGCGTGTTTCCAAATTTAAAAATAGCCACAAACAACAAAGTCATATTTTAGGAAACCGCTATTAACCTGTCAGGGAGTCCTATTTTCGGATAATAAAAACATAACAATGACCTAGTTGGTAACAATGACGTAATTAAGTGAATTTGACGTCGCGTGTCTCCATCCGCCATTGTGATGGCGGCGCGGTAGAATCTGTTAAGTAACCAGCTCTTGGAAACTCATTATAGATAATGCTGGGAGAAAATTTGTCTTTTAGTTTCGTTTGAGTTCGGATTGAGAGTATTAGTTTTTATTAAATTAGGAACTTCTTTTGCCTGTTTAACTTACCAAGGAATGAAACTGCCACAGTGTAAGTATTATTTTGATTTACAAATTTTAAAATGTCGAGAAAATAAGCCACCTGGGGGCCTACCACAAGCTCATAAAGAAAGAGGTTTTGTCGACGGTAGAATAGACAAAATGACAGATAAACAATCACAATCTGTCATTTTGTCTATTCTTCCGTCGACAAAACCCGTTTCTACGGTGGTCATGCTACGCGTGCTGTAGAGCTTCATCTCTTTCCCACACTGAAGTAATATTAAAATAATACTGTTTTTGAGCTGGTGGTAGGCCCCCTGACCATTTCACAATGCATTTTCAAACGTTTCGATTGTCGATGAATTCGATTACTTGCCATATAATTGACAAAAGTGCTCTTAAACAAGAACTTAGTAGGTACGTATATCGATGAAAGTTCAAATTAAATGATTAAATCCAACTATGAACTAATTTTAAATTGCACGATGACATAGTCACTCATTAAATTTCTTCCGTAAAATTGAAAGTTGTGTTCTGCCAACAGTCATTCTTCACCTTCACCTATAACCTTGGATTTGAGTTTAACGTGTAGTCTTCGAAAACGTTAATTAACTAAAATATAAATAAACTTCCGCGTTTGCATTAATTTCACGGCGTTTTACAGTCAACTGAGAATTTCGCAGGCTGATGCGTCTTAGCATTTTCGTTGCAATTATAGCTTTGGTAAAATGTTAATTGTATTTTTGGCTATTGAGGAAAATGATGTACAACATTTGAGTATTTGGTTTTGTCATATTTACTTCGTCATTTTGTCCTGTGATCATAGATTTTGTCCCTAGTTTATAATTGAAGACATTATTTAAAAAACCACCTTAGTCAAATTAGTTTTACAGTAGAGTAAAAAAAATCTTCACAACTGAATTCCTCTGACGTATATCATGAAATTTTTGACAAAGGTTGTTTTTGAAATAAAGTCTTCAATTATTTGATTCTTAATGCTAGTCTTATGCACCTTTTTTCTTTGATATCATTTAGAAAGATTAAGGAATGTTAAGGCGATATGCCCCATAACGTTTTATGGAACATACCCAGTAACTGAGTTGGTCAGATAGGCAGTCGCTCCATATAAATACTCAGCTGCAAAAGGTTAGCCTTGAAGCCGACTCCATGAAACATATGCTAGGCAGATGATGAACGTATTATGAGACTTTTTAACTATAGGAAAGAAAAGACAAAAAAAACAGAACAGAAAAAAAGGATTAAAAAAAGAAATAAAGAAAAAGTGTGAATTGTGTGTGTTAATATGCATTAAGATAAGTTATGTTAATAATTTAGTGTCACTTATTTCCCAGTTAGAGGAGTAACCTAATGATTAGGTAATACATCAGTTAATGAGGTTGTGTATGATTGTACACAAATGCACGTGACGCGTGACACAGCAGAATTGTTACGATGCCAGTAATTTGGGAAAGAAGTGTGTGATGGTCATCAGTCATGTGATTTATTAAGCGCTGACCGTTACATTGTCAATATTTGGATGAACTCTGTGGATATCTAATAAGATGTGACTCTTGAAACCATAGATCGAAATACATATAGTGACAATTTTTTTTGTCGATTTCTAAGCAAACATAGGGTTTGAAGTTCTGTTATGAGCTTTTCCGCTTGTCGATATGGTTGTCATCAGTCTGAATTAAGGTAATGATGAATATTGGCAGTAGGTAGACCTTTCTGCAAACGCAAAGTTTCATGTTCCAATATTCAGCCCGCAGAAAATTTTACAGGCGGGCCCACCTATCTGGTGCCCAATGCAAAAAGTGAGAACGTAAACTTGTCAGAACTTGTAACGGAAGTATACATATATATAATTTTTAATGTGACGATATTATCGTGGACGTACACGGTATCACGATAACATAGGGAAGTTAAAGGTATGGAATTTTTTTTTTTTTTTTTTCCTTTGTAAAGTTTCACAATTGGTGATACTTTATTCACATTACAATCTAGTCTATTAGCTAATAAGTAATTTAAATATAACTTAAACTGCTAAGTAACTATAAAATTAAGAAGTCGTCCAATAACGTCTTTCTTATTCACTATAAGTTAAGGGGAAGACACTTGATTCACGTGTTCTTTGTAAAAGTCAGCACTTGCACTAAATACATATATGAAGACGCTTTTAAATTTCCGTCCACGATATCGTTATATCGTGCACGTATTTCCATACAGTTTATGGATGTGATCGTGGACGACCACGATATTAAAGTCACGTTAGAAATTATAAAAGCACAGATTGAATGCACACTGGTATGAGAAAGGTAGTACTTAAATTAATTGTTTTTCCACTCGCTGTCGTCTTCCGCCCCTCTCCCATATATTCAAGATGAAGACGCATTAGTAATATAACCTTCTGATTGAAGTCAGTTTTTACTTTCATTACCAAGAAATCATATCGTAAGACCTGGGAATATGTAACGAGCTAGGTTTACATGACGCAACATCCTAGCATATTATTGAGCAAGATAATTTAGGAGGTAATTATCTTAATAGTGGTGATTGTGACTCCGGATGGTGCAGAGATTTAAACATTCAATAAACGGTACTGTAATAACATCTTAAAAGGCAATTTATATCCGATTCAATAGACACTTTCTTTGCATTTGAAATGTCAAATGAATATTCGATGATTGTAGGTGAAGATAAAATTGGAAGGTCAGTATAAAGCGGTGCGATTGCGTACTGCATGGAGAATGCAATGAATATTGGACACAAGAAACTGAGAACTAAGTGTTGAACTAAGAGGCTTAAGATAACAAATAAGTAGTGATGGATTGCGATAGAATGGTTCATTTATTCAATGATGTTAAAAGATAGCCAACTCAAAAGCCTTTTCACATCACAAATTATCGTTCATTTGTTGGTATTTCAACCATCATAAACCAAAATATTAAGTAAAAAGTTTTATTTCTTCATAATGTCAATCTATAATTCCATGTCGAATATCCTCTTGTTGATAGATTTTATTATTAAAATTGTTCGATACATTGTAATTGCACAAGTATGTCGTTATCGTTCTAATTCAATAGCTATTTTAATTGATATTGAATTTAAATTCAATTTTGTCGTAAACTTGTCTCCTTCAAGGCATAACATACTAACGTGACATAGAGGGCGTCATTGTGCCTATTTTATGTCTGACATCATTAATATCTGTACGGATTAGGTAAGAATTATTATTTTAATTGGCCTACATATTTACTGGGCAGCACGACTTGTCTTGTATGTTGTCTTGTCTTGTCTCCTTGTCTTTGAGCTAATATTCTCACTATTTAGCATCGTTAAGACCTCCACATATACGCTTGTACTATATAGGTTATGTTGAATTGTATCATCATAATCAATAGTACGCCAACTAATTGCATCCACTGCCATTTTCCATTGTTTAGTTCCGTGACTAATGTGGTCTGTCAGATTCTCATTTACAATTAAAACATCGTTGTGAAATAAGCTAGCTGTCTTTTCTTGAAACATTCCACGAGTGCCGTTTCCAAAAATCTTCTTGCATCATGTGAGTGTAGATATTTACTTGAAAACGGCCTATCTACTGATTACGAAATAGTATCAAGTGTGGTGTCGACATTCATTGGAATTACAATGCCGTCGAATGACAAAGTGTCAAAGTGATCGCAAATATACGACGGAAGAATTCTTAATCAAAATTAGCATCTTGTATTTTCTAAGTAAGCCTTCTAGGTCAAGTTTTGTAAAATCTGCCTTTTTCCATATAGTAGTAGTAGTAAGTAGTTTGGGTGACAAAGCTTTACAATCTTTATGGTTGAAGGTATTCTCTTTGAAGCTTTTCTTGTGCACATCACATTTCTCATACTGCTACGCTGAGATGATTTATTTCACTGTTATGTAGTTTGTTCTATGTCTCATTACCAACTATTTTCTAGCTTCTATGAAGATGACTATTCTATTCTATCTGTGACATTGTCTGTTAGTTTATAGCTATCCCGTATGTTGCACCTGACATATTTTGTCTCTGCATCACACTAAGGTTGACTGGTAAATATTGCATTACTCTTAACTCTAATATATTTTTTGCCCTGCATCGACGCATAACAGAATGCATAATTCCGTCAATACGTCACTGCTCACCCAACTGTTGCAGAATCTTTTTTTGTCTAATCTTTGATATTACCAGTGTATTCAGTACCATCTACTGGCATCTCCATTGTATTTGTGTGATCAACCCAATAATTGTTGACCTCAACGTTTTTTCCAACATTGTTCTACACTCCTACAACTGTTTTATATTCTGTCCTTCGTACAATGCATGGTTAGTTAAAGTGTATCGTTCATAATTTCACGGATGGATAAATGTCACGCATTCACAATTAAATGGAGTGCGAATTTGTTGTTTATATTTCTTTTCAGTGGGTCGTTTGTATACATTGTTTGGTTGTAATCAAGGCTTTAGTTTATACTATGGAGCAGGCAGAGCGTAGTGTCATAGTATAGTAAAGTCACAGTATTGTATCTTAGTAATGACTTTGAAATAATTATCTACGGCCGCTCTGTAGATAAACCTTCCACGTCCGAGCGTAACTGCCGCGCGTTCGATACTGTTGCGTACTGGTCGTTTCGGCCGTTTTCTATGAAGATACAATACTGTTACTTATTTATACTGTGGTAGTGTCTAACCTTAGGCTTTCAAATCTTTGTGTTTGTGAAAAAAATAAGCAAGGTATTGGACGCTCACTTTTTTATTGACTATTTAAATGTGTCTTTTTCATCATTATTTCAAACATAGTATTACTTTTTCTCTGTTAACCAACCTTTCTTCTTTTTAATCTGTAGATTGATTAATTTAATAAACTTTGGCTCACCACAAGTTAGGGGTGCGAGTTGAGGTTTTAATTAACTTTTTTTCGAGGATGTCAAACTTTATTAAAAAAGAAATAAGTAAATCTTTCTCGTGGCAAACTGGCTTAGGGTTTGTTACGTTGAAACCTAAACGTACTTCAAGTTCTTGATGAGCTAATATTGGGTTTATTTTGAATTTTATAGACATTCACTGACCAATGATAGCACAGTCGTGTAGCTTTTTTAATTTTCATCTTTTCTGATGTCGGCACGAGCTATGCTGTATAGCAACTGCTACGGTGGTCGAAAGTCAGCCAGTCAGCTAGGTTAGCGGCGAGACTGACCTTCCAAGTTGAACTGGCGTATGAAGGTACCTGCTTGTTTACTTGTCACTCGTGGAAGCTCTGCCCCTAATAGGTACAGCCTCTATATTTATGTCACATTATTTGTAAATTGTTAAGGCTTAATTAAGGTCGTTCTCCCACGCCCATTAAATTATGTATGTACAATTACCATGTGTATACAGAAACAGCGTTATTTACACATAAAGATATCTATCATTATTTAGGTTCACCGTAAGATTTTATTTGGAAAGGAAAAGTTGACTAACAACTAAACAATTTACTCTAAGTTCACCTTTCATTAAAATCAGGGCTTCAATTAATTCCTTAGTAAGCAATTACCTCACTGATTTGTTACGTATAATCCTTCATAATACCAAAGAAGGTAATGAAATCTTTAATTATTCAGTCGATTCTGCACAAGAAATGATCTGTTCTTGATTAAAAACAATAGACAATCATAAGGACCGTTCTAAATGACTGATTTTTATTTAAATTCGCTTGAATAATGCTCTTAAATGGCTCGTAACGACTAATAAAAGCTGACCAGTGTTATTGTTTAAGGGTTTATGGTAAGTTAACTGCCTCGTTGCATGATCTCGTGGGTTCAATTTCCATATCTTGCAAAGTGTTATTGGGTGTTTTCTCATTCGGAATTTCTCAGTCAAAAACCAAGTCATAGCGCTGCGAACAATACAGTGAATCATGCCAAAATTAAACCTCCGCTCTGTGCATACATGCTCACATGCACACATTTACAATCAAACTACACCTCACTAAGTGCACACATGATTACGAAATCGGCCTCACGTCACTGTTGACAGCGCTATATCTTGGTTTTTTTATTGGTCTAAGTAGCAGCCCGAAGTTTGGAAGTTGGTGCTGTGACGTCGTCGTGCCTCGGAAAGCACGTGAAGTCGTTGGTCCTGCGCCTGATCTCTCCCCGGTCGTGACGGATTACCGTCCAATCGGAATACGAGAGTGAGAGAAGATGGGAGTTCACTTGTGTTTGAGGCAGTTACGCACACACTTATCACTGTATTATCTCCTGCATGGCTAGTAGCCGTTGGGATTGGCCACCGTAACCGAAATTCGGTCGCGTGAGGGTATATTTATTTTTATTAGCCTTCTAGCTTTTCCCGCTGCTTCGTACGCGTGGAAGTCGGAAATTATCCCAGGGAAACGTACCACCGGGATAAAAAGTATCCTATGTGTTAATCAAAGTTATAAACTATCTGTGTGCTTCATCCAAATTCTATTAGTAGTGATTGAATACTATCGTGAATTCATGCGAGCCTAGTACTTTTTGTTAGATTACTGTTCAGAAATTGTTCTCAACGTCTATAATGATTGAAACACTATCTTGAATTCATGCAAGCCTAGTACTTTTTGTGTCAAGTTTCAAGTTTATTTACTCAAGGAATAAGATTTTTCATAAAAACGAAATCCCCCTTTTCGCCCCCTTAATGGTAGAATTTCCAAATACCCTTTCTTAGTTCTCCTCTACATCATAAAAGAAAGCTGTGTGCAAAATTTCACGTTCCTAGTGCCAGTAGTTTCGGCTCTGCGTTAATATCTCAGTTAGTGAGTAGTCA
The DNA here is from genome assembly GCA_963680765.1 of Agrochola lychnidis. NCBI lineage: Eukaryota > Metazoa > Arthropoda > Insecta > Lepidoptera > Noctuidae > Agrochola > Agrochola lychnidis. The sequence continues at coordinate 3,775,783 of OY796868.1, read as the reverse complement.
GTTTCTCCTTTTTTATATATATAGATACCGTCCCACGGCTGGGCAAAGGCCTCCTCCAAATCCTTCCAAGAACTCTTTTCCCGCACCACCTCGAACCAGCCTTGGTGGTTTCTCACCATCTCTTTCTGGGTGAGGGTATATTATCGTAAGTTATTTGAAGGGTGGCAATTAAAGGAACTCCTGCAGGCGATGAAACTCCGGGCGGAAACATACAGGGATCAAATTCAGACGTTGGCGCGGAAAATAAGCACATTTTTTTAATAATTAATATCTCTATTTATAGATTACTATCTTGACCATGCAAATATGTATTTTTAGATATTCATAAATACATGAATACTTAAGTATTCAAAGTCGTGTAAGGTGTATAATTTTTATGCAAACACAAGAATAACTTCCGACACTTGCAATTTCCGAAAAGTCCGTGGCCGTGATTATAGTTGTAATTTGACCTTAACCATTAATGCTAGAGTGGTGTGTATGTATTTAAACATTTGTGTACATACAATGAACGAAAATTAGCGTCAAAGCTGTTATATTAAAAAAAAAAAAAATTGGTATTACTAGCTTTTGCCAGCGGTTCTCCATCACGTAGAAATTGGAAATTATCCCACGGAAACGTAGGTACTACTGGGATAAAATGTATCCTATATCCTTACACAGATCATGGTCTACCCATGTGCTAAATTTCATCCAAATCCGTCCACCCGTTTTAGCGTGCAAGCGTAACAAACAAACTCACTCATTAGTTAGGATGTCAGATACGGTCAAAAAAACAGCGTGAAAATTGATAGGTATGTATTCCTAAGTAAAATATTTTTGCTCTTTATTTTTGCCATGATCTTGTTTACTTCACATTTGTCGGTTTATGCAAAAAATAAAATCGTAGGTACTCGGTAAGTCTGTGGCCTTGCTCTAGAATCTAGATAGAATATCTTAGTTAACATCTTAAACGGAATGCATTCTTCCACGTTCCTACTTAGTTTTTATTATGTTTGTTATTACATTATATTTTCTGTGACTATTATTTTCTATTATTCTATTTACATATTCATACTTTAAGTGCCTAGATTCTTAAAGTTATTATCAATTCCGTGTTAACGTTAAAGATTAATGGTGGAAAATCATGGTTTAAATAAAAAAGCTGTTTGTATTTTTTCGGGTCTGGCGAGTTTGCATCTGTATGTTTCTCAATAATGGATCTTGTAAACGGCATACTGCGCAAAGAAACACTAAAGTAATTAAATGCTTTATTTTAAACTGTACAGGAGACAATATTTTTTCCTAAAATTACATTTAAAACGGAAGCTGCTATGGAATGTTTTATCTTTTATATTTATCAGTGAGTACTCGTGGCTAAGTAATAACAGCCGCACGGGTCGATTCATCCGGTTAAGCTTCTCTTCACCATCTTTACATACCGAGACTCCTCCGTGCCTCGTTAAGCCGTTGGTCCCGGCTGTCATTCGTGGATCTTTGACAGTCGTTACGGGTCGTCAGAAGCCCGAGAGTCTGACAATCAGTCTTACCAAGGGGTATCGTATACCCAGTTACTGGGTTGTGGAGGTCAGATAGGCAGTCACTCCATGTAAAATACTGGTATTCAGTTGTATCCGGTTAGACTGGAAGCCGACCTCAACATAGTTGGGAAAAGGCTAAGTAGATTGATTTTAATTTATCAGTGAGCACTGTGGGCAGCTTAACGTATAATAACATATTTTTATTGTGATCGTGTTTTTCATAGGAAAGAAAAGCCAGGAAAGGAAGGTTTCAAGGAATTTTTAAATCTACCAAATTAGTAGAAACTCCTCACAGATCTGCACCCTAATTGCGGAACACATGATCAATCACAATCTGGTTCAATTTGACAGTTCAACAACATTCATTGCGTTATTTACGTTGCTGACAGACAAATTTTTGAAACATTGGAAGCAACGGATTAGCAAATATCCTTCAAAATTAATCGTACTATGATTGATCGTGTGTTACGCAATTTTCAAGTGCTGAAAACAACTGTTGGACATAATAAAGCTATTAGGTATGTTTACCATCATTGTACGTTTTATATTTATGGCTTGTTTGCCACTTACCCCGCATTATAGCGTCGGGTTTCACCGAGTCGATACTATTGTTGAACAGATAAAATTCGCTAATGGGTCTGTGAAAATATAAGCACAAAGGTACGAACCAAGTGCTCCGTTTAATTAACATGATACTTTGCTATAGTACCTACATTTGTTTTGATGTCAGTTTTAACGAGTTGTTTATGTTTGTAACTAATACCTACTAGTAATATCATGTGTCTTTAAGGCGCAACTAGCCGATACTTTTTCCATACAAATTTCGGGGAGGTTTTACTCCACTGTTACACGTTGTACATCCAAAGTAAAACATGAAATCGTTTTGTCTTATTATTAATTTTGTCTGTACAGAAGCAGAATAGTAAAAAAAAGCAATTAAAATGTTATGAGCCAACAAAGATTCGTTTTTCCTGCTAATTTTAACGCAACTTTGGGAGTAAATAAGTAATAAAAGAAGTATAAAATCTCCAAAACAAAGCTCGTTCCGACAAAGCTCAATTGTAGAAGATTATAATAAACTTTATTTGTAATTGATTTATGCAGTAGTTTTTTCATAAAACTCCACCTTCCAAAGGACTTTTCGTAATTTTTTACGCGCTCGTTTTACTAAAATCGTTCTGAACGGTGTTTGTGTGCGTGCGAACTAGAGTTTGTGCATGTAGACCAGCGTCTAACTGCTCATCACTGATACTATCTCTGTCGGACACGATGCCAGGTGACACAGCGTGCTTTTTGACCAAGCCCACTAATGAGTTTGAGCCCGCGACTAGTTCAACCTTAATGAAGGGATTATTTTTGTTGTAAAGGCACTTGCGACAATTTAAAAAGTCGGATTACCTCGATAGTTATCTCTCTCCTACTATTTTGCTGTGCTCGACAGAGTCCATAATGATTACATTAAATTTTAAGCTAACATCTAACACATTGCAGAATACAATAAATTATTGGGTATTGAATATGTTCAGCAAAGAAAATGTCGCTTAGACGGCGTTATTTGGTGAGGCCGAGATTTAGATTTTCAACTAGCTGCGCCCCGCGGTTTCACTCGCATAAGTCTCGATCCCGTGAGAATATCGAGATAAAAAGTATCCTTTGTGTTATTCCAGATTATAAACTATATGTGTGCAAAATTTCATCCAAGTCCGTTCAGTCGTTTGAGCGTGAAGAAGCGACAAACATTCACACACACTCACAAACTTTCGCCTTTATACTATTAGTGTGATAGGTGTAACTCTTTAAGTCGTCTCCATTATCATAATTATCTCATGATTGACTAGTCTAACCGATGGTAGGACTTTTCAATCATAAAATAATTAACAGGGAAATAGCAAGTAGGGTACAGGGTAGGAAGACAGTTTTTGGTTCCTGCAGAGTTACCTCCTAACAACTATTCAATAAAACATTGATAAACTATGAGCAAGAAGATAAACAATTACACGGCACATAGTAAAAAAAAAAAACGATGTATGAATGCATCGTAATGCATGTATGTAAATAAGTTTTTTTACCGACTACATTACCCACCACATGACGAATAATGTACTGAGTTCAAGGATTATAAAAGACATATATATACCATTAAGTATCATGGATCCGGCTAGAAAAACCAAGTAATTGAAACCATAAGAATGCGGATTACAATTCCAGATGACAACTACACATAAATAGTGATGTAACTTCGGAAAATCTCGTTCGCTAATGTCATTGAATGAACATTCGAATGAACGTATTCTTGTCACGTCCCTCGCGACGATACCAGAGAGCAACGAAATATTAAACGTGCTTACAACCGGATACCAAATATCCGGGGACCCCTAATATCTAACAATGAGATCTGAATTATGAAATATTTGTTGAGGAAAACTTACTTTTATGTCACGTAAAGGTAGAAAATATGACGACCAGAAACTTGCTAGAATGCCAGTCTATTCAGTAAAAATCTAACTGTGAAAACTTAGGTGAAGTGAACTGTCATTTCACCTGATGCTAGGGATTGACACAATTGACAGAAAGAAAGAAAAAAAATGTTATTTGAGACACGCACAGGAAATACAAACAGTAAATAACAACTAAAAAGGAGCATCTAAAACTAACAAAACATTTCGAATTACCGAAAGAAAAAAGAAAAAATAATAAACGACCTGTGCGAGGCCAAAAGGCACATATCTCAGCATAGGCTGCGATATTTAAAAAATAAATACCGCAGCGCTGGTATTCTGATAGGGCGCTGTGACAGCTCACTTCATTCAAGTTTTTAATGTGAATTTTGTACAGCATGAGGCCGCGTCCTATTTAAAAGCGATCTAGCTAGCTGATATATGGCCAATAATTTATCATTTGAATTATGTTTTGTGTTGCACAATGGTGCCGATTCTCTTGTGCACAAACTAAACTAAATTTAAGTTCAGTGCATCTTTTTCTTTCTATTTCATTAAGAAAAGGACAGAAGATAAATTTTAGTTTAGTCCTGTCAAATTAATCAGCGCTTGACGTAAATTGACGTAATTTTAGTCGGCAAGTTTTTAATCACGTCTAAACTTGTATGGAGAGTGACAGGCGCTGATTAATTTGACAGGACTAAACTAAAATTTATCTTCTATCCTTTTCTTAATGAAATAGAAAGAAAAAGATGCACTGAACTTAAATTTAGTTTAGTTTGTGAACAAGGGAATCGGCACCAATGTAAATTATTTTGCATACTATTGTATAGAATTATTTTTTTCTAACTTAAACAGACAGCTGTGCTGCTGGGGAGTTTGTTGCGGCACTTCTTTTTCTCAGCTGAAGGTACTAGGAAGTGGTAAAGGGTGGGCGTTTTTGGGGGACTGTCTTATGTAATTTTGACGTTCGAAAAGTGCTGATTCTCAGACTAGTTTGAATAAATGACTTTTGAATTTTCGAATTTTTTTATCGTTGCGCGAATACTCGATCGTCATGTTCATATATAACTTTTTGTTCGGTGAACCTAAACGTATGGTCGCGCCGACAGAGGGCGCTTTCAAGGTTTCCGAACAAAAGTGACAAATTAACGCGGGGATCGCGTATACGCGCGACGATTATTTTTATGATCTCGCAAATCGCAAAAGCTTACCTAGCTCCAGTTCTGCTTTCCTGGTAGTTTGAATAAATAAACAATTACGACAGTTGAATTTTTAAACGTTTATCGATATCATTTATTTACGAGTCCTTTATGCTTTCATCGTTGGTGCGTTTCGAGGAATAAAATTATAATAATTGTGCTTATGGCATTAAGTCTGCCTCCGTAAATTTGTGTGCTTGAAGTATTAAATAAATAATATCATTAGCGCATTAATATTTTGTTAGCGCACCTGAATGTTGCGTTTCGAGGAATAATTTTGGTGCGCTTAATTTTTTATTGGCTGTCGCTGAAAATCAGCGCTGGTCTCGCATGGGGTCGCAGCATTTATGCTGAGCGATGGACGTTTTGTGTGGTTGTGACGCATATTTTCCTCCAATTTGTTATTTACGTGTTTTTTTTTAATCTTTGCGTCATGTTTACCGCAAAAAACGTATTCTCTTCCTTCTTTTTTTTTTCTTTATTTGACGCGTTTCAAAGTTGGTGCGTTTCGAGGAATACCCTATTAATTAAGCCAGAACTAAGGTAACAAGGAGTTGTCTTCGAAAATCTATTGGTACTTCCACCATAGTGATCTTCTACTTTCCATAGAATAGTGAACAATGATCATTCTCTTGCTCTTATCCCAATTTATTTGTGGTCGGCACAATATGTCTTTTTCCTCCATACTTCTCTATCAGTCATCATTTCGGTATTCACCCTCTTTCTACCCATATCATCTTTCTCACAGTCCATCCATCGTTTTTTCGTCGTGGACACTATTTACATAAATTCACGCCTTCTTCCTATGGGGGTTGGCAGAAACTATAGAACGCCACTACGGTCGTTACATACTCCTTTTGCCTCGTTTACGTTCATACATCTGGTCATACACGCACGCCGGTTGCGAGTACTACGCACCTGGCCTTTCTGAAGAACATCACCAATAAGGTCAATATATGTCCTCCTAGGGCGTCCCCGACCGGCCTTTCCCTTCACATCAGCCTTGTAAATACATTTTGTTAGTCGCCTTTCATTCATCCTCTTAGCATGCTCAAACCATCTCAGCATACCCTTTTCAATTTTTGTCACTACATCTTCTTTTAAATCACACCGCTGTCTTATCACATCATTCCTCAGCCTATCATTCTTTGTCAGATCACACATGCTTCGCAAGGAACGCATTTCCACAGCATTTATTCTACTTTCACGTTGGTTTTGCCACACCCAACATTCACTTCCATACATAAGCGTGGGCACACCAGCACACCATTGTGAACAGCCAGTCGAACCTTTTTAGACATCGACTGGCTGGTCACAATCGCATGTATAGCACCATTCACTTTGTTTCCCGCGTTTACTCTCCTTTCCACTGTTTTATGAAGTGAAATATTCCAAATTACGAAGAAAATTAATTTACACATAAAAACTCTTTAGAATCTTTCTTCTTGTCTGTTTATATGTGTGTGCATAAATGGTTAAATAAATAAATAAAAAGTGAAAAATAAAATCTTTTTACAAAAAAAATTCAATCGACTTCCAAAAAAAAACACTAGAAAGTGAAAAATAACTTCGAAAGTCGGTGGCAAAAAACGAAAATTCTAAACCAAAGACACCGACTTCCGAAATTATTTTTCACTTTGTAGTGTTTTTTTTGGAAGTTGGTAGTATTATTTTTGTTGAGAGAAATAAATTACTATTACTATTAATATATTATGAACATTTTAAGATAAGCGGAAAAAATCAGCAAGAAGGACGCGCGCGCAATGCCTACTAAGATTTTTTGTACAAGCCAATATAATTTACGTTTTTTGCCTATTATGCCAAGAAGTGAAAGTCATCCTCCAGCTCAATTACTGTCAGACCTTGGATCTGGTCGCACGTTGTCCTGATTCGACACACTGACTATCAAGATTCAGAAGCTATTTTTATGGCCCGTGACTTAAGCTTCCTTTAATTCTATTGTTCTTGAGCAATGAATTGCATTATTATTGTTGATTTTGGAATGTAAATTGATTGATGATTAATTTTATTAATATGACAGCATAAAAGGCTGCCTGTCCATTGACGCGGAGCGAGGTACCGGAGCGGAGCGAGGGAGTAATGCGGAGCGGAGTTGCGGACTGGGCCGAGTTCACGCAACGAGTTATTTGAGTTGGCTGCAATATCCCACGGCCGGTATTTTCCCGCTTCCCCGCTCCAATTCCGCTACGCTTACTTGCTTCGCTTCCCGGTTTTGTATGAATTTTTAAACTTTTGTCCACTGAACCGGAGCGAAGATTTTATTCATGGTTAAATGTGACACAGCACAGTTCCGCTCCGCAAGAATTGCCAAACTTAAGTGGCAATGGGCAGGGCACATTGCTCGTAGAACGGATGGTCGATGGAGTCGAAAGGTTCTGAAGTGGCGACCACGTACCGGGAGACGTAGCGTTGGAAGGCCTCCCACATTATGGACCGATGACATTGTGAAGGCCGCAGGAATCCGCTGGATGCGGAAAGCACAGGATCGGTCGGAGTGGCGGTGCTTGGGGGAGGCCTATGTTCAGCAGTGGACGTCTTTCGGCTGAAATGATGATGAATGATGACAGCTCCGCACCGTTCCTCTCCTCTCAGCTCCAGTGGACGGTCAGCCTTAGGCATGTTTCATTTTCAATATTTATTATTCTCATCATAATTTTCTTGTTGAATAAGTTACATAACATTACCCTCGAAGCGTTGGACAGAGGTGCACAGTTATGTTTAAGTCCCATGTAATAGGGGGTGAGCCTATTGCCATCAACCGGGCACAAATTCAGACTCCGAGACTGAGAATTTCCAGATGCAAAAATCCAATCGAACCCAGGATTTCATGCTCAGCAGTAGCGCTTGACTAGTTCAACGAGGCAATGAGGAGTTGTTGAAGTTACATCTATATAATTACTGTGTTTTTTTGTTAAAACCGCATCATTAATCAAAGTTTATTCCCAGAAATAAGTACGTACAATTTACCTATTCCCATTCCAATATAATTATTATTTACCTATACGCCGTTTGAAATAAGATTAGACATTTAACTAAACCCTTTTTACAGTCCGTTCAACCGATTTTGACTTTTATTGCGTCGATGGCATGACAAATGGCAGCTGCAGTAAATAGTTGGTATTGTTACCACTTTTTTGCTTTTAATGCCATCCTTATACCTACGGTATAGGAGTCAGAATCGGTTGAACGGACTGTAAAAAAGGTTTGTTTAAATGTCTAATCTTATTTCAAACGGAGTATAGGTAAATAATTTCCGCGGAGCGCGACCACAAATTGTACAAAGTGTACTTAATGATAAAATCTATTAAACTCATTTACCTGTTAAGTTAAATCGAAAAAAAAAAAAATCTGCTGTTCCCTACATTTTGACGAGTTCTGCGAACATAAATGTAGGGAAAAGCTGTTTTTTTTCGCGATTTCAGGTTTGGTCCTATAATAAAAGTTGTTCATAATGATTAGTAATGTCACGTGTTTAAGTTAGCGCACAGGTTAAAAAAAAAATCCTGTATTTGTTCACCTACATCACATAATAAGTCTTAAATACCTAAAACCGAGCAGTGGTGGCCCAGTGGTAACGGCCGCGACTTACGATTTGTAGGTCGTAGGTTCGAACCCAGACAGGCACTTTACTTTGTGTAAATTATTTCATCCCCACTGCTCTCAAAACGGTGAAGGAAAACATCGTGAGGAAACCGGCATGTCCTAGAACCGAAAATTCGAAGACATGTGACATCTACCAACCCGCACTGGGCCCGCGTGGTGGATTACGGCCCACTCCCTCTCACAGAGAGGAGGCCTGTGTCCCATTTATAGGCTGATGATGACCTAAAACCAAGACATCCACCTTCCTAATAAAGCCTTGTGCGACTCAATGGCGCGACGCGCCAGTCTGCACGACACTGATATCTCTGTCACTTTGATTAACCAAACCTCGTCAAGTAACCTGCACCAAATAACGACCTTCAGTGCTTATATCGGTCACCACACACACGGAATGTGCAGTCATGTGGCTATCAAGTGCTCTACAATAACACACTTCAACATTAATTAATTATGACAAATAAAGCGTTGATATGCAATTAATAAGAATCAAACGCACGAGCGTTGTGTTCCACGCGCGCCTCATAGAGATGTCAGCAGAACTGACGGGGTCTGCTAGGGCCGATGCCTGCCGGGGTTGCGCAGAAGTCCGAAAGGGAAATCGTGGCCCCCGGCAACATGGCAACTGAAGGAACACGGGTTGGTTTTAGTCAATAAGAGTCTGACACGCCCTCCCGCTCCACCCAGAGCGGGAGAAGTTATTTGATAATTTCCCAACCAAAAAAAAGGAGTGGCTCGTGATGGATAAATGATAACAGCGACCCGTGCCGATTGAAGGGTTAACCTACGCTTGCCGCGGTTGGTCCGTGGATGGGTGCCCATGTATTACATACCGAGACTCCTACGTGCCTCGGAAAGCACGTTAAGCCGTTGGTCCCGGCTGTCATTCGTGGATCTTTGACAGTCGTTACGGGTCGTCAGAAGCCCGAAATTCTGACAACCAGTCTTACCAAGGGGTATGGCCGATCCCGACATAGTTGGGAAAAAAAGATAGGCAGATCGAAGAATCAAACGTATCGAGATGAAATCGATAAATATTTCTTTTATTGTTATCTACTAAAGTTCCGCGTTCCAGTCACGATTTTCGTGATTTCGGATATTTTTTGTGATTGTTTTTCTTTCTTTTGAAAAACGATGTTCGAATCGTATCGTATGGTCGTCAATGATATAATACGTTAGTAATATTCCGGTATGGAGCTGTTCCACAAATGATAGGACACTTAATTTCGTCTCCTGAGTGTCCTGTCGTCCGTCCTAACGTAACCTAAGGCCCTTTTTTTTCTCTATAAAACTGATTTACATCCGTAAGATGTACTCGTAACATAAAGTTCAGTTGAAAACCAGCGTCAGGCATTAGTTGTCTGGCATTTATGCTAAACTAGGCTTTTAGGATAAGACAGGAGAGTGTGGGATTTTAACCTTACTAAAACCACCCTGGTGGTCACCATCTGGACATGGAAAGGGCACCGTTACCCCTCAAAAAACAATCCGAAACTCCCTCTGTGCAACGCCTGTTAGGTGTAAAGGGGACTCGTGCTGGGCAGCACGTGACCACTGTGCACCGACTTCCCTGAGGTCATTCGATGGGCGGAGAGAGTTCCCACTCTGAGCGCACACGACCCTAAATTCTCGCCAGTCTAAGTGGACAGATTACCTACCTACTTAACAAAATATCTAAAATTTTATCACAACTCCATCATCCGACGTTCAAGCCAGAAAGTCGCCCAAGATTGAGTTTCCGGCATATAAGTTATCATGGCGGTTACCAGTATTGTCACGACCACAAAATGCAGGATACAGATCAATCAAACAGATACTTGTTACGGAACTAAGATCAATATCTACAAACAAGTTAGCTAATCTACTTTGCACGACAAAAAACAAACAAAAAAGGATTATAGTGTGTACGTGTTTTTTTTTACCTTCAGCAGTTGTCTCCGAGTGAAACAAAATACTAGTAGGAGGTACGTGTTTTTTTAAACTGCTTTTTAAAAACTGTTGAAGTTGGCTTTAATAATGATTTAACTCTAGTCATATTGTATTCTGTATTACGTTTCACTACCTATATGAAAAAAAGATATAACCTTATTTTGGTAAGATTCAAAGTCTTTCTTTATGCGTGCTTTTATTTAGTAATGAGGCGTTCAAAGTTTGCAATGTATAAATTTTTAAGTAATGAAGTCTGCTTTCATTTTTAACTGTAATTTATGACGAAAAATGTAATGTATTCTTATTTGTTTATTAATTTTTAAAGTAAGTTTTAATTTTTATTATATATTAATTTTGATTTTAATCTTATTTTTATTGAATTTTACATTATTTTATTTCAATTCTATTTTTATTTTATTTGTAAATGTGTATGCCTATTCTAATAATAATATGAGTCCATGTTACTCGAAGTAAATGATTTGAATTTGAATTATATTTGTCTTACTAGAGCAATATTTCTCTACTTTTAAAATGATAAAAGCTGGAACATTCCAATGCAATACGGGGAAGCAAAAATTTTTACAGGCATTCGAAATGCCTGTAAAAACTTCATTTGAGACGAATAATTGCGATAAATTCCCGGAAAAACTGAAATACCTAGCTGAATGCTTTACTAGGAACTTGTTAGATTCCATCCTCCTATTCCTCCCAGCTTGAGGGGGTTGACAGGAATATTGTTACAAGCAAAAAGCTACATAAAATTATAGTTAGATCTTTAAAACTTACTAGCGTTAATTTCTCAAAAAAAAAAAACAAATATACTCGTCTCAATGTCTATAATTAAAAAGATAATAACGCTTCATAAGAAAAAGCCATTATTACCGCATTGTTATGACATAATTCTTAATAAAACAGTATCATTCGCACATTATCACAACTATGCCAAGGGCGAATGACCGTGGACTACACATACTGGGCGCCACAGCCTAGCAGCGAACAGAAGAACAACAATGGCTTACTCATCCGTGAAGGCTGATCTACGCCACTCTGTGCTAGCCATCGAGATATTTAGTTTGAACTATTTTTTGTTTTAAATTAAAAGCCCAAATAACTGTTAATTTATTTAAATGAGTTTTGATTTCTCGATTTTGTACAGTGAATATCGTGTTCCGTAATGACTTCTTAATTCACGGGATTCTTGAAAATCTGGCGTCAAATTACAACAGCTAAAATAAGATCTGACAGAAGATTTACTTAATCAATGACTAATCGGGTTTTAGAAACTGGAAGATAAGCTTTAGCATGGTTTGACCTTTGTATTCTCAGATAGAATCTTTTTTCGTTTTTAAATCGAAATAAGACTCCATAAAAAAAAAAAAAAAACGTGTGGCACTCGGGGACTGCCGCGGTAAAGCATAGCATTGCATAGCATTTGTAACCTCCATACTTCCTATTTGTCAACGCTACACTTGGGATGATGACGTGATGACATAAAACAAAAATTACGTTTCCATGACAACATCACGTTGTTATGGGAACCGTCATTACATGGTAGGCGGAGTGGGGGGTGTTAGGTTTTATTTTCGTTACGTTACGGAATTTTTTGATTCGGTCGCCGCGCTCAAAGCCCGCAATAAAAGCTATGCAATAGCTTAAAAAAAATACTACATTATGTAGTATTTTGTTTTAAGAAATCTGTTTTCATGGCATGTGATGCGGGTTGAGGAAAGTTTTGAGTATGAATGTAAACGAGAGTAAAAAAAAACCGTGGCACTCCTGGAGTGCCGACAGAAGTGAAAACTTGAACAATTTTATTGTGCAGGAAATACTTTTCTTTTTGAAGTCGGTAAAAATAGGGAAATGTCAGTCATGTCGTTATCACGTCTCAATGTTTGGATTGTCATGAATCCCAAAAATAATCGCGCGTTGATGTCTTTTTAATGGTCAAAAGCTGGTATCTGTAACGGTGTCGCGAGTTCAATTGTTTTTTCCCATCTCAGAAATGCCCAACGCACCTAAATAAATTTTCATTTTAAAAACAATCGATGATCGATTGTGTGTTAAAAGATATGTCTAAAAAGGGGGTGAAAACAGAGAAAACGACTGATAGAGATTTAAGTATGGAAGCAGAAGACAAGCTGCGCCAACCTCGATAATTTAGGGAAGGAAAGGAAAACGATGTTTTCTCTTATAAGTTCCATTTATTGTTATTGCCAGTGAGCCTTCTACATATTTCTATGCTGTAAGTCGGACCTTCGCTGCAAACAATTGATAGATTCGCAACATTATTAGGTTATACTTCGTCCACTGATGACTGACATAACGGATGATCATATTATTACGTATGACTACCATTCGTGAAGATGACATGATAGTTTTGTGGGTATTGAAATCGGTGTTACGACTTTTACTTAATTTTTATTTTAAATTAGTCAGTCATTTTAAAAGTCCTAAGTAACACGAAGCTAGTCCATTGCAAATAATGGGGACTAAATCCAGACCCAGCGATGCTATTGGCTCGGGGTTGCGAAGAAATCCGAAAGGGAGATCGTGGCGCCGGCAACATGGCAACTGAAGGAATACGGGTGGGTTTTAGTCAGTAAGAGTCTGACACGCCCTCCCGCTCCACCCAGAGCGGGAGAATTTATTTGATTAATTTCCATCCAAAAAAAAGGATGCTATTGGAAATCATCATCATCATCTGCTAAGCCTTTTCCCAACTATTTTGGCGTTGGCTTCCAGTCTAACTGGATGCAGGTCAATACAAGTATTTAACATGGAACGACTGCCTATCTGATCTTCACAACCCAGTTACTAGAAAACACGATACCTCTTGGTAAGACTGGTTGTCAGACTTTTGGGCTTCTGACGACCCGTAACGACTGTTAAAGATCCACGAATGACAGCCGGGACCGACGACTTAACGTGCTTTCCGAGGCACGGAGGAGTCCCGATGTGTAATGGATGTAATGGTCATCCATGCACCAACAATACTGTATTATAGACTCAATATTAAAATCAACGCGTGCTGTTTACATAGCACATTGTTTTCAAGTCTTAAGACATGAATAATATGATTCATTTAAAATTCAATCTCCCGCCCATATCCGAGGTTTTGTCACGATTAGACAATCTGCAGTACAATCCATCGTGACGTGGCTTCATAAACATTACCTATTTACCATACTGGGTTCTGCTTGGCAGTGTTGCTTCGGGCTGGTCACGAATTTTAGTGTTTCCCTATTAGTTTGCATGTTGCAATTCTTGAGTCAACTTTGTGAGGTCTTAAACAATCCAGATTGGTAGAACTAAGAGCTTTGAAACGGTTAATTTGTGAAAACCTAAATAGCCGTTTTTGCCAATTGATATTGCTGTTCATAATGTTCTTTATTTTTTAACCCCCGGCACAAAAAGAGTGGTGTTATAGGGTTTTATCGCTGTCTTTGGCCCCGCAGCTGTTAAACGGGTGAACCGATTTGAATGCGGTTTTTTTATTTGACAGTAGGTTTTCTAGCGCTAGTTCTTGCCATGTTTTATCATAATCGGTGCAGCCGTTTGTAGATTATCAGCTCTTTTCTTGTTGATGAATGGATGTGAGTGTCTTCCACGGGTCTGATCGATTTGAAATTTTATATTTTGTTACTTCAATGATATTAGAAGAACATAGTAACCTTGAACTGATGCTGCAGTATTACCTGGAATTTGCAGGATATCCAACTCCCTTACCAACTTACAGCACAGGTATCGTGTTTGGGCTCATTGGAATGGTCTCAATAAATAGGTTATAGATAGATGAACAGGGCCTGGTGATAGAGTAGAAAAGAGAAACGATGAAATGTTTGTGTCGGGGGTTTTTTTAATTTGAACTGTTATGATTGTAGGTACTTGTGGTTCTAAAGGATTGTTTTACTCGACTATAATAATATACGGGCTCCTTGGACTTTAAATATAACTGGCAAAATGAGGGTGTACTATATGTACACTCACATTTCTGCTTAACCCTTTGGTGGTTAAAGGCGTGATATTATGTTATGTTACTTAGCGGAGAGTACAATCAAAAAATGTAGTAGCAATTACCGGACTGACAAACGAAACATCGTTAGAGTTGTCACTAACGCATTACCTCAACAATATTAAAATTAGAGCTATCTTTTATCTCAATAAAAATGATAACAGGTATCTTAACAATCATAAAAGATAAATTGACCCCCTATAATAACAACAATGCGATATATCTGAATCAATCGACTTCCGTACAAGACAATCGATAGCGAGGTCGACACTCGATCTTGACCGCATGATTAGTTACTGCAAAACTGTGAACTATGGGGTCTATGGTGTTGCCAATATGTGTTGATACCACGTGGTGTCAAATTCAGAGTATTTGAATTTGGTTTCCTATTTTGCCACCATCCAAGTAATGCTGGTCATTGATACGTGTGAAGGTTGGAAGGAACCTTCGTTGTTCTAATAATTATTATGATGTTGCTAATTAATGTTATGTTTCTACTTAGGTATGCAATGTTACGCGGTGGGGTCACCGGCTTAATAAACTTGCTGCAATGCCGATAATATAGGTGTACAGCAGATGCCTAGATCAGCCTTTCCTTTGAAGGAAGAAAATTCGATAAAAGATTTCGTTTGATTACTATCACGTAAAACAGCGTCATACCTTAATTATTTAAACATTTATAATTAATTATTTTATTTTTATATCTTATTTATAACTCATTGTATGCTGCACCGGTCGACGTCGTAACGTTAACGCCAGCTGTCGCTAAAAACCAGCGCTGTGGCTCTGTCTCGCATAGGGTCGCAGCATTATGCTGAGTGATGACCGTCTTGCGTCATTGTGTCGCATATTCTCCCCAACTTGTTCTTTTTTGTATTTGTGTTCATTCTTTGCGTCATGTTTACCGCAAGAAAATGTATTTTCTTTCAAATATTTTGGCGTAGGTGTTACTTGACAAGGATTACCTGGTAGTCGTTTTCATCTTTATTTATTTATTTACTATTCACACATACATTTTTTTAACAGGTACAACCCAATACAGAAATGTAGTCACAATATCCACTGTGTGGCACAAGTCATACAGAGGACAATATGTTAAGTGTCACCCTCTGGAATTCCGCCAATGAGCATGTAAAGATATCCACTTGCAGAGAGACGCTGTTAAGTATCTTTATTGCCCGCCCCACTGGTGCAAACTTTAATAGGTTTGTCCGGGCCACCGGGACTTTAAACAGCCTCTCTCTCGGCCCTTGCCGCAGCCTACTGTTTGGAACGAGCAATCCCAAAGATTCTAGTATTTGAGGATTATTCAGCATACCACGAAAAACCATAAAAACATATTTAACTAGAGCGAAATTGCGCCTTACCTCCAACTTATAGTAACCAACCATCCCTATTATAAAGAGGGTTGGATACATAAGTGGATAGAATGGGTAGACGCCAAATTGCTTCATATAAAGGAACCGGGTAGATTTATTTTGCATCTTGTCTTATCATCAGACGTTACAGAGAATTCAATTCGTAAAGGCTGTAAGAAAAATATTCTCTAAACACAATTTGTCAGTTGTCTCTAAAAATCTTTGTTACAGTCTACAATATGAGTCACTGGTAAATAAGGGCACGTCTTGTCAGTTACTTGAAAATTGTAAGAAGCTTTGGTAAGCGGTTTAAGTTCTAAACATGACAGTGAGAAATCGAATACACAAAAAAAAAAAAACCGGCCAAGTGCGTGTCGCATCACGCACAAAGAAGATTTCCGTAGTTGGGATGAATTTATCCCAAAAATTTTTACCCTGTAGGTTTTGATTTATTTGCAATTATCAAAATATGTGACTTAGAAGCTTGATTTTTATAGAGCTCAAAGACACCATAGATCTAAGTATGTGAAAATTAATTTCAACTTGATACCTCCATTCTGGTGCCCTAGGAGGACATATACTGACCTTTATTAGTGATGTTCTTCAGACAGGCCAGGTGCGTAGTACTCGCAACCGGCGTGCGTGTGTGACCAGATATATGAACGTAAATGAAGCAAAAGGAATATGTAAGGATCGTAGCAGGTGGCGCTCTGTAGTTTCTGCCTACCCCCATGGGAAGAAGGCGTGAGTTTATGTATGTATGTGTACCCCCATGCGTTCCTGAGAAAATAGGTCTAGACAGACAGACAGACGGAGCACGAAGTGATCCTATAAGGGTTCCGTTTTTTCTTTTAAGGTACGTACGGAACCCTAAAAATATATTGAAATAAGATTTGTTGTATCAAAGAAGCTTAAATATTTAGAAAATATTGTAAGGACTCATGTTAAAAACAAAATTCTTACTTCAGAATCAATCGGCAAAATAAGCTTCTTTACAAAGTTCCACTTTTGTTTTATTTCACTTATACAACTTTCTGTGAAGTGAAACAAAAGTGAAGATGTTGTTGTTTGTTAACAAGTGGGTTCAAATCAGTGTCAATGACAGTAAATATTTAAACAGTGTTAAGTAACAATGTGGTTATAGTCATATAACTTTCACCTTTAGTTACATTGACCTTACTTCCTAACTGATGTAATCGCGTGTTTTCATTTACCTCTCAACTGTCGAGCGCAGTGAAGCGTGAGTGAGTATTGAATATTTTAACAGGTCAAATGTTACGTAACTTCAGACATCTTCGATTTCTGATCATGACAGCAGTGCATAACTTTGCATGAGCTCTAAAATTTGTTTGAGATATGTACCTATGTATTTGTATACTTAATATATTTCTTAAAATAGCAGGTTTATTGGGAAATGAATAGACTAGCTACTAAAGGTTACAAGTGTGTTTAAAGGTTGCCTATTAATTAGAATTGAATCAGCATTGTCAGAACACTATAGGTACTGAGTTCAATACAGTTATTTCAAGAATATCTTTTATTCTCACAATGTAAACAAGACACCAAGACTCATTTAGAATCGCACAAAAACAAACTAGCGAGCTAATTGAACCAGTTTACCGGTTACCTTGCAGTTAGACTCGTGATCAAGGACCCACGCATTTCTACCAAGTTAGTCTAAATTATGTAAAAATTATAAATATTTATGATAGTTAAGGTTCGTTAGTTGCGTCATAACAAAATTTGGTAGTATGCCGTTATTTCTTCCGCATTAATTTTCCTAAAGTGTTCATATTATGTTATTGTATTAATTCAAATTGATTTATTTAGGCATGTCAATAGTCATGCTATAAGAATATTCAAGAGACAAAGCTCCTATTCATTATATAATAATGGTAATCATACCCAAATCATCAAATCAAATGCACGCGAATAATGTCGTCTAAATATAATAAGTACGTTGTTAACAACATGTATGGCACTGACACATTTTTTATTATTATTTACATATTTTTTATCATTAACACGCGACAACTTATGCTCATAGATTTTCTTGATGAAGATTTATTATGTATTTGTTTAGAATAGGCATGTAAGACTGTCAAGTCAATCTGATAAAAAGCGATGACTGAATCTAACTAAATAAGAATAAATTCACCGACGAGATATTTCTGTCATTACAATTTAATCGTACTGGTACATAGTAGGTATGTCAAATATACGTTTGAACCTCTCGTGTTAGATGTAGGCATCTTAATAGATCACTATTCCCAAACTATCATTAAGAATTCATTTGTGAAATATAATTAAAAAAGGTTTTCGCAGTATGATTGTGGTTATTAAACACAAGTAGTAGATACTAACATCATCTTTCTTAATTTTGCATAATTTCATGTGATCTAAATCTTTAGATAAAATACAGTAGGTAATAGGCAATACTTATGGAAATCTATATCATCAGGCTCCGGATTTGTCTTCAAGCGACGTGCTACGGTTCTAAAGCGGAACACGTTTCTACCATCAATAACACCGAACTGATAGATCCGTAACCTATTTCTATCTCTGCAATTTTTAACCCTCAATAATTTATGAGTGTGGGTAACATACGAGCCAAGATAAATAAAAAATAAGCAATTTTGGGGGACTTTGAATCTTCCACAACGTGAGTCTCGTATTTTCATTTATCTAATGTAGGTAGGTAAGCATTGCAAACTTGTGGTTAAAAAAACCCATTCTCATTATTTATTTTATCCTACTGTTCCCACTATGTTTAAATTAATTTTCTATGTTTTCGGATTCCTTTCACATGCAACTATTTAGTATTTACACGCAAATGCAACCAAACTTTTTAATTGTAAGAAAAATTACAAATAGTTTGACTGAAAGTTGAATTTTGAACCATGTCAAAAGTATGTTCCGCCAAAAGACTCAATTATTTTACGTCCTAATCGAGATATTTAATTTCAATAACGATTTAGTACTAAAAGGCACAATCATAGAATCGCGTGCGATCAATTATCTCAACAATAAATCTATTACAAACCCTATCCTATTAACGTCCACGTGTTCATTTATAATTAACTAGCTACCAATTGATCTTAATGATCGATTTGAATAAAAACTTACGGAAGTTTCAGTAAAACGTGCGTCAATTGCCATGTCATAATGGCAATTGCAGATAGCTTGCAAATGCAATAAAGACTGTTTATACGCTAACAATAAAACTGCGTATAACCTTGAACTTCAAACAAGCTTGCCCAATTCAGTGAAAGGTTTGGATGGTGTTATGCACTAATTATTTTTTATTGATTTCATTATGTTAGTTTAGAATGTTAATGTATGAAATTAGCAGTGTTAGTATTTAAATAAGGAAATCGATACTTTGTTTTTGTTTTAATTATACTAATGAGACTTTTATTTTTTAATTTATTTACGTCATAATAAAATTTTTACGAGTAGCATTTTGTTTGTGGTAAAGTAAGATTGTGATAAGTCATAATTAAAAGTCTTGATTATTTTAAAACAGTGTTTACTTTAATACTGAAGGTAAACATATAATGTAGACATAACATGTCATGTATTCGCGGTTTTTAGGCTAAGGGCGCATAGCCGCTGCAATTATCGTACAAATAAGGCTAAGGTTACATTAGATACTTATTAAAACATAACTGATCAAACGCAACTACCAATTATTTCTGATTTTTTATTGAAAATAAATTTAATTAACGATTCATTATTAGTCACAGGTTATAAAAATATCTAATCTTAAGTTCAATTGTAGTTTCCAGCCTAGACTCGTAAAGCAATTAATGTAATTAATTTAAGCTTTAATTAATTTTAATTGGTTTCGCTTTAGAGGCAATTTACATGCCGGTGGATATCATTTTACACGGAGAGTACAGAGAGCGTTGAGCTTGAGTTATTTTTCCCAAAGGAGCTGAAGACAACGCCTGCTTAGTTGAGTCCATTAAAGTAGGTATTTTAATTAAGTCTTTATAATTAGTACTCATTATGTATGTAAAATAAATTGGTTTAGTGAAATTTCTTTACCTAGTACCAATCATAGGCCTTTTCGTTTAAATAGTACTTAGAACATAGGAGCTTGTAGCTAATTAGCTGCCGCACGGGTCGATCGATCAGGTTGGTCCGTGGATGGGTGACCATCTTGATATACCAAGACCCCTCCGTGCCTCGAAAATCACGCTAAGCCGTTGGTCCCGGCTGTCATTTATGGATCTTTGACAGTCGTTACGGGTCGTCAGAAGCCCGGAAGTCTGACTACCAGTCTTACCAAAGGAGTATAGTATTACCCAGTTACTGGGTTGTGGAGGTCAGATAAGCAGTCGCTTCATGTAAAATACTGGTATTCAGCTGCATCCGGTTAGACTGGAAGCCGACCCCAATATAGTTGGGAAAAGGCTAGGCAGACGATGATAATTATACAACTTTGAATTCATTGACAATCTTGAATCTTGATCTGAAAGATTGTACAACACACATTGATTGTTGTATTGTGTTGTATTATGGACAACTTTGAGTGTGAGCAGTGGTGGCCCAGTGGTAACGGCCGCGGCTTACCAGTTATAGGTCGTAGGTTCGAACCCAGACAGGCGCTTTACTTTGTGTAAATTATTTCATCACCACTGCTCTCAAAACGGTGAAGGAAAATATCGTGAGAAAACCGGCATGTCCTAGAACCGAAAAAATTGTAGACATGTGACATCTGCCAACCCACACTGGGTCCGCGTGGTGGATTACGGCCCATTCCCTCTCACAGAGAAGAGGCCTGTGTCTCAGCAGTGGGAACATTTATAGGCTGATGATGATGGACAACTTTTGCTATGAGACTAACTCTGAAATAGCAGAAAAAGAAGGATTGGTTTTTTTTTAATTTTCAGAAGATTTGCACCCTAATTGCCAACTTTCAATCCTAATCTGAAGAATTTTGAAGGAAATTGCAAATCCATTGCTACATATATTTGAAATTATGTCTGCTAGTCAACGTTAATCACGCAATGAATGTTATTGAACTGTCAAAATGAAAGGCATGGCCATTCTCAAGTGTGTTAAGCAATTACCGCTTGTAGTTATGATTAAATAAATACTCAGTCTAGCTTAGGGTTTCCCTAACTGATCCCAGGGGCGTCATGAGGCGATCCACATAGATTAGAAACCTTTTCCAGTCAACCTTACTACTATCAACACTGTCGACAGAGGAAGAAGTACAATTAAATAATAGAATTGTCCTGTGACTCTTGTCTTAAGCTTCAATACGACAACGACAAACTGCTTGAATTTTGGAGCTCAGTTTCTCAAAGTAGAGAAAGAGATGAGAGTGGCGATTTCTAAACTTGAGCCCCGTTTTGCATTGAAAAGCAAGCACATCCTTTTCATTAGTAGCCAACAAAGCAAAATAAATACCTCTTTTAATTTTTGTTCTTATGATTTGTTTTTGTTCTTATTTTCGAATAAAAAAATTCTGATAACTTATTACTAGGCGCTAGAACTACAACTGGTTAGTGTTTAATAACATTTTCCCATATAGTAACATTACCTATACCATCGTCAAGTCGACGACAGCTAGATTATATTAATTATAGTTTCATATGACATGTTCTACCAACTGTTTTAGAATAGAACAATAAATAAACTGCATGAATAACACGTTTTTTATGCATACAGATATTGTAATTGCTAATATCGTGTCGGCGGCGAATACTGCACAGATATTTCTATATGTAATTTTTATATATGATTGATGTACAGTTTTTAATAGCTCGTCACTATAATTCTTTGTATTGAAACATAAAATCTTTAATTATTTTGAGATTTAAGTATTTATTTAGCAGTAGATTAAATAACAAATCGTAAACATAACATCATGCCTGATTTCCCCGAAGGGTTAGGCAGAGGCCTATACACATAGTACAACCACATATTTATATATAAAATAAATCCCTATTTCCCTTGGTCACGGCATCACGCGTGAACGGCTGGACCGATCTCGCTAATTCTTTTTTTGTGTTGTTGTTGTCAGGAGAAGGTCTTTTAAGACGGACTTTTTCTTTTGAGAAGGACTTTTTAAATTTTTTCTGTCATAAGAATGAAAGAAAAAAATTAAAAAGTTGCGCGGAAAGTAGATTGCACCCGTGCAAAGTATGGGCGGGTCGCTACTATGTAAATAATTTAGATAGTACAGATTAAATAATTTTTGCACCTTTCTAGACATGATTCTACTGTTCTGAGTAAGTCTACTTCCTCAAGTCTCTCAAGAGTCGATGAATAATTGTTATTTTCTTGCGATAGTGATGTCGATCTCGTAGAGAAAGTTGATCAGTTTGGTGGTCATACCCTTAAAAATATGACCACACATTGTGACACATGATGTATAATAGTTCATTTATAAACTTGTATTCTACAGTGAAACAGTTTACAAGCTGTTATTAATTTTATTAAGTCAAAAAGTAGTCGTAAAAGGACCTAGATACTTAGTTCCTGCTTCGTTATCGTATAACACCGTCCACTCTAATCGCATTGACCCGCGACTGGTCCAGCCAGTTTGCGGACAAGCAAACCTTTTACTATTGTAAGTTTTTTAAACAAAGGCATTCGTATGTGTCCTTGATACTTGAAAACTTTTTTATTACATATCTTTATGTAATACGCAATTAGGTACATACATATTTATATGAGATCTTTGTCCTCAGGTGTAGAACTGCTCGGGCAGTCAAACGTTGCTAATTCGCTATCTGAACAAGGTCTGTAAACCTCAGTTATGTTGATCAAATTGCTCTTGCGCCTATAATATTTTATGTTGGATGAAAATATAAATTTCGTATACCAAGAAAATTATGATTGCTGCACCTATGCTTGGGTAGGCATGATATGGTACAGCCGGACGAAAAAATCGAATGTATATAAATATATATACTGGAAATTTCAATTGTCATAAAGGACATTGTATTCCCTGTCCTTTACGACATTTGAAATTTCCCGTGTCGATATGTTTAGGTAAAACCCGCTCGACTTAACTCAAATTATGCCAAGCCGACCCCGAACATGATTAAAAGCGAGCGTAGATGTCGTGCGAAGTTTGCCGATCGGTACGAGCCAAATGAAAGCCGAATGAGTTTAGTAATTGCTTCGGGTCGGCTTAGTTGTTTGACAAATACTGTCAAATCAAATATTACCCGGATTTCGGACCCGTACTTGTGTGAAAATAACAAAGAAAAATTGTTATCAAATTTATCGAAATCGTGGCCCTTCGGGACCTGCGGGATCGGGGCTCTCAGGGACGAACCCGACAATACTGCCCACCCTAGCTATAAGCACTGCAAACACAGCTTTGGTTACTTGTGACAGCCCCATGATCATTATCTGGATTTATATACAGTAAATCATTTTCGAACAAGATAAACCAGAACACAAACAAACAGATACTAGATTGTGAAGGTGTCGCGAAACATTATCCGGAGATCGCAGGACACCTAGTGATCGAGTTGCAACTGTACCTTATTACATTGCACTATTGACACTATACGTACATCTTACAGCCAGTTGCAAAAACGAACTTGAACTTTTAAAGCTGTCATTAAATACTAATCTTCCATTAACTTGATGCAGAAAGCAACATTATACCCGATTTTAAAAGCACTTTGATGAAATTAATGAAATCTTTAGCGTTAATAATTCATTACGTAATGGTAATGTTTGTTTTTGTGCAATCGCGATGTCTTACACTGTGTATATGAAATACAACACTGTTAACTAATTATATTTCAGATCGTCATTCATAAAATTAGTATCAAGACTTCGCTGCCAGTGACTTGAGTGGTTAGCTTGCGTATTCTGTACTGAGCTCACGCAACGCGTCGTACGTCCAGCCAGTAATAGGACTCGCCCATCAAGGAGCGCTGTCCCAAATTTGATGCATTATACATAAAAAAGGTATTTTAATAAAACACGTATACTAAAAGATTAATAATTAAATTATCTTTAAAATGGTGAAGGTTTTAGATGAAATACGATTGATAGATTTTGCGTGATTCTCAGTTTTTAATCCGCGTTAGACACAACTTTACAAATTTATTTCACTATGTAATATAAATATAATCTAAAATATTCTTATATTAAATTATTAAGAAAATGCTCTTATTTAACACATATTTTATCCAAATCATTAACACTACTCGTTTAAATCAAAAATCAAATCAAATCATTTATTTCTTTGCAAAAATGGGTATAGTACATAGGTGTTTTTATAATAAAGTTCTCCATATTTTGGCATCACGTGGGCATGCAAAGGTTTACAATTCGAAATAAAAAAATTAGAAATATGCAGATCATTGGAATTACAAAAAATTAAATAAAAATGTCAGTGTGGTCATAGCAATAAAAAAATATAAAATAAGACTAAATAAGCGAACCAATAATTATGTCAATCAGGGTAATAGTATGTCAATCAGTTAGTGAATCTTTAATATAAAATCATTAAAAGTCGGTTATCGTCACATTATGCTGTTTGACATAGACTAATACTAACGTAAGTCCTACATAAGTCCTTGTCCTGATACTTGTACTGGTACTGCCTGTTAGTTAAAATTTTTGTCAGTTCCTTAGTGAAGCTGTAAAAATAACGGGATATTTTCTCGTTTACACAATCAAACCGATAGACGACGGACAGACAGACCTTGAAATATAAGTAATAAAAATGCATTATGTTACTTATGTTGACATACTTGCCTACCCACGCTTGTATAAAAATAAGATTTAGGTATTTGTCTTATTCAAGCCAAGATCAGAAATACTTACAGTTATTGAATAATAAAAAGTATCGTATTATAAACATAAGTGTATGCTTTATATTTATTTATTGTATATGTAAATGGTACACCGCTGATTAACTGCAGTATTATCTCTCCTTTTTCCTATAATCCATCCAAAGGTTGTCTGTAAAAGATCACTTTTAGCGATAAGACCGCCCATTGTGTTACACTATGTAAAATTTCTACATTTATATCTGTAATTTTTATAGTATACATAATAAAAAGTATTCTATCCATATATCTACTTATCTATCCATCTACCCATCTATCCATCTACCTATCTATCCATCTACCTATCTATCCATCTATCCATCAATATATCTATCGTCAGTCAGGTAATCACAGTTCAGCAATTGTCGAAAAAACGAATCAAAGTAGACAAGAATACGCTGAATGTGTGAATGACCTCTGTTAAAAAAATTGCAAAAATGTAATTGATTTTAACATTGAATCATAATTGCAATATACCGTATGTTATAAAAGTTGGATTGTTTTCAGAGTAGCAATGCTATCTAATAATCGGTAAATAAGGTATAAGAACGTAATTTATTCTACTACTAGCTTCTACCCGCGACTTCGTTCGCGTGGAAGTCGATAAAATCCAGTCCATGTTACTCGCTGATAATGAAGCTTTCTAAAAGTGAGAGAATTTTTGAAATCGGTTAAGTATTTTTTGAGTTTATCCATTACAAACAAACATACAAAAAATCAAATCTTTTCTCTTTACTATATTAGTTTAGATTTACTTAATTGTGACCATGATATATTCCGTATATACATATATATATGGCAGTAGTTACGTACATACATCATGGTCATATCAAAATCTCCACCACCTAGGTGCAGATTTTGATATGACCAATGAAGGGAAATTAAAGTAATTAATAATTGTGTTACTGTCATAAACATACAGTACAGCATACATAAGTAAGTACCTACCTAAACTACTCCTTTTGCATATCAAAAAGTCTAGTTACAAGAAAAAAAATTACAAAAAAAAAAACTTCAAAAAAAAAAAATACACTTCGAAGTGTCTTTTGTTTTGAATTTTCGTTTTTTACCTCTGACTTCCGAAATTAAGTTATTACACTTTGTAGTGTTTTTTTTGTGACAGGAACTCATCATCATATCATCCACATAGACTAAGTGGGAAAAATACGTATTATTGAAGCTAACTCAAAAACTACTCAAGCAAAGTTAATCAAATTTATAAGGGACCACCCCGAGAGCTTACCCTTTTAAAAAAAAAGAAACAGTGGCACTCCGGGAGTGCCGACAGAAGTGAAAACTTGAAAAAAAACCGACACCGCGGTAATCAACGCGTTGATGTCTTTTACTCCACGGTGTCGATAAATTCCATTACAGTGTTGCAAAATCAATGGTTTAGTCCCATCTCAACAATTTCCAACGCGCCTAAAGAAGTTTTCACTTCAAAAAAATAACTTTCAAAATCGGTTCACAATTGACAAAGAAATCGATGGACATAAATAAAAACATACGCTACGAACATAGAAACTCCACCTTTTTGGAAGTCGGTTAAAAAATCGCCTGTAAGAAGTCGCGAATAAAAGACAGAACTGTAATTAAAACGCTATTAAACTTAGAAAACCACTTAACACCAGTCATTGTTTAATCAAACTAAAAAATACAAGAGCTGTTAATAAAGATACGTGTATAATAACTAAATTAACAGCCGTTATCCATACGTATGATCCAATGTCTTTCCTAATAATATTTGCATACAATCACAATGAGTTTTGCAATTAAATATTGTAATTTTAATATCCAGACGTTTTTAATAATCATGAAACATTTTTTCATAGTGGGTAAGATAACCATCACTCCTGTCATCTCCGAAGGGTAAGGCAAAGGTGTACCAGTATTGCACCCACATTTCGCCAGTTATGTTTAAGTCCCATGTAATAGGGGGAGAGCCTATTACCATCAACCGGGCGCAAATCCAAACTCCGGGCTGCCACTGAGAAATTCCTAATGGAAATCCCAAAAATACTTAAAAACCGCTATATCTAAATATGTAGACTTCTGCTATAGTTTGTGTAGTTTTTTTATAAAACGCATAAATATAGATAGAATACTTTTTTTATTAAAGAAGAAATTATTGAAAATGGTACGCGATAAATTCTTCTTTTTTACCTACATCCTTTTTGATATCTATTGCTACTGGTTATAAAAAATGTGCACCATACTTGCGCATACGCTGACAGATAATTCAGCGCGAAATTCAAAGTATTACACAGCCACACTATGCGTCAAAAGTCACAGATTTATATTGTAGCCGGTTTCATGTCAAAGAATGGCTGGTATTATTTTTAAATGATTTTGATCATATTCGGCTTTTAGCATCCCATTAGAATTTTATACAAAAACGATAATTGCCTTCCAATTACTCAATTTACGACGATGATGTAACAATACAGTAAAAAAGACAGTTATAAACTAATAACTATTATATAAAACAAAATAACAACTCACCAAAGACTGCGAAACACTTCGTAAATATCACCTCAAATTTTTCAAATTGCAACACCACGAGATCCCGCCAAAAATATGCGCGCGGAATTCGAAAAAAAATTCAAACACGTTCGCTTCGACTTTTGAATATCGAACTCGACAGCTTGATTATTTTTAAATTGCTTTTTAATTTATTTATTTAAGATGTTCCTATACAACCTCTATGTATTCCAAATAGGTTGTAGCGGTAACATGGGCGCGTGCGCCGTGGTTTGGTGCGCGTCGACTACTAACCATGCTGGTTTCCTTACGAACCTTGAAAGCTACTGAAAGCCCCGCCCGCCTTTGCATTCTTGGTAACAATTCAATTAGATCGATGATTTAGTAATATAGTCCTTCGTGTCGCTTTGTTCGAGGTGGATGAAAAAATGGGGTCGTCAATGAGAATCAGTAGTCTGCCATTAAGAATCGATGTCAGAGTTCTCGCAAGGTTGTGAAAAAAGGAAAAATGTTGGTTTTCGCAGAAGTATGTTTTAAGTGGTTTTAATGATACAGTCGATCGTGGAAATGGCAGAGGTCATTGGCTTATACATAATATAGTACTTAGTTGTACTAGACAGTGGGGTGTTGTTAAAGAGTGCTGGCAACACCGCTACCGGAAACTTACGTGTACTACACAGAGTTAATTAATCTAGATCTCAGACAAAGGAACACTATGTAGGTAGTAAAGATTTTTGCCATTATTGCAATATAAAACACTAGAATAAATAACTTCCTGTATTATTGATAACGCATATCGATAAATTTAATAGTGCCTTAATAGCTATGTCTGTAATTAACAATTCAATTGTTAAAAATCTAGTCCAAACTTGCCTGAATTTGCCTACCCGGCTGCCAATCTTTAAACAGATTCCGGACTCAGGACACAGCCAAAAAAACCTGCTCAGGTACAAATAGAAAGAAAAAAGAAAACACATTTATTTAGTACAGACAAAAAGGTACACAACACAACACAAATATAACACAAGTAAAAAACAGAAAAAAAGGAAACAAAAAAAGGTGTAAAATAATAATTTAACAGGAAAGTGTGCCTCGCGGCTGCGCCAAATAGGCCCAGTTCGACAAAAATGCCAGGCACCTACGATTTCATGTCTATCGGCTGAATAGATTTCAATGAAATTTGGCTCACAGGTAGACCATGACCTGGGTATGATACTTTTATCCTAGTAGTACGTTCCCGTGGTATAATTTCCGACCTCCACAGGGGCGCAGCCGCGGGAAAACCTAATCTTATTATAAGCGACTTTAACAGTCGGTTCCAAAATCAAAGTCTGGCCTGACCTTCAAATGACTCGGCCTTGGAGTGTTAATGTGGTGCTGTCCCACAAACAAACGGACACTTTAAATCGTGTCCGGCGTATCCTGCTGTCTGCGTTCTACAGGAGCTGATGGACGCTAATGAAGGTGCCAAGTTCTTAGCCGAATTCTAGGCTGACTCTTGTATACAGGGTGGCAGGGACATCGACGCGAAAACTGTCACCATGGATTCAGTACATGATGTTGAAACACACTGCAAAAAAAAAAATCATAGAAAAGTGCAATACCTGTGGTCAAAAAGTATGGAACAGCAGTTTTTTTTTTTAATAACCGACAAAAAATGTCAACGCAGGTGTGTTCTGAATCCGCAGGAGGAGACGCCCTGGACGTCGGGAATCGCAGGCAGATTTCCGGCCACCGTAGGCGCGGGCTTGCGGACGGTGAGCAATGGGTAGGTCGCCGTCCAATAAGGACCAGGCCCGGGTCGACGGCGCGTTGTGTTCCACGCGCGCCTCAAAGAGATGACAGCAGAATTGATGTGGTCCGCTAGGGCCAATGCCTGCCGGGGTTGCGAAGAAGTCTGAAAGGGAAATCGTGGCTCCCCGGCAACTTGCCAAGCGAAGGAACACGGGTGGGTTTCAGTCAGTAAGAGTCTGACACGCAAAAAAAAGGGGTGTTCAGAATCATGTATTGAATCCATGGTAACAGTTTTCGCGTCGATGGGGATGCCATCCTATAATTATATTGCTAACAATACGCTCGAAGAAGGTCTTTGCATAACATTTATAGTATCTTTAACCCTTATTTTCGTGAAAGTCTCTAACCTCCCTCGTTTACAGACTATTCAAAATGAGAAACATTTTAGAAGCCACAATATTACTAGGCATACATAACATCCCTTTGACATATCTAATATAACCGCAACCGATGGTGAACCGTTCATCGTTATTAATGTATGTACTCATGAAATTCACTGTAAAATGACAGTCACATCTGTAGTCAAAATGGTACTGAAACGTAGTATTAAATAACTCATTATCTGTTACGACGCCTCATTGAGGTGGATAACAATTAAAATTCTATTGTGTCTCGTTAATGACAGTTGAAAGGTTAAATAGCCTACTACTAAACTACTTATCGTATTTTATTTTGGTACCCAAGACTTGCCTATATAGTTTGGCTTGTCTATATAGTTTGGGGTCGTTGTAAAAGCCTTATAATATTTTTGGCAATAAAGTTATTAATTTTATTTATGTTTGTGCTAAAGAAAAGTCGAAAGTCACCACCAGCATGCTTAGCATGACTACAATAGAAACGGGTTTTGTCGACGGAAGAATAGACAAAATGACAGATAAACATTCACAATCTGTTATTTTGTCTATTCTTCCGTCGACAGAACCCGTACAGAACCCATTTCTATAGTTGTCATGCTACGCGTGCTGTGAAATTATAATGGCTACATAGGAACCTACAAGGTAATAATTAAAGATTCATTGAAATCGATTGTTTAGTACTACTTTTACTTGACCTATTTACCTACTTTTAAAACCAGAAGGGCAAGAAAAGACAGGAAATTATCAATTTTCTAGCTGATATTCACATTTCCCGAGTCATTTACCCATAATTTTTCACTATCGCGAATGCATTCATTTTGTGTCGATTAATAATCGAACAATCGAGCTTCATTTGTTATTCTTTGAACACGAAAATCCTATACAGCATATATCAGAAAGGTGTGACAGACCATCAAACTGAACAACTTTCTGCATGGGACCAACATCGTAATCGCAAAATAATAATAAGCCGTCCTATACATTTGAGTCGATTCGGTATTGGCCGTCTCATACATTTGGGTCGATTAGGTTTTGAAGTTTTGTATGGGACAGTTGATTACGTTTTTCGAGATTACGATGTTGGTCGCATGGAGAAAGTTGTCTTGTTTGATGACCTACACACCGCTCCCTTAAATAAAACTACATTTTTGATACATGCTGTATACAGAAATCCCTCGATAGTGCCAAAAATCCTTTTTTTTTGTTGTTATTCCAAGTTAACGGCATAGTGTGAACAGTGCAAAAAGTTTCAGTGCCAAAAAACGTAATCGGATATTTTACGACAGTGTTGTCTGAATCGCGGCACGTACGTTCACGAAACTATCCAAAATCCAACAATAACAATATAATTATTATAAAAAGACCTAATATCCGTAAAATAAAATACCGTAACTGTCACAACAGCTTTCAAGAAGCAAAAAAAGATTTAACAAAATGAAAAACATCTCAAATTGAAATAAGAAAAGAAACTTGGTACCTACAGTAAAAACCTTAAGAGTTATATTTTTTATAGTATTTTTTGTTACGCTCTGCAAAAACTTATCAGATCTATCATAAAAATAAATAAAGGCATAATTTACTAAAAAACAGAAAATTATTTTACTGAGAATAAAAAGGCAAAAAGTTTTCATTCTTTTTTATGTTTTTTTTACCACAATATTGCACTACAAACGCATTTAAATTGTATGAGTACCTACTTTAACTTTACCATTTGAATCGTTTACTAAAATACTTTTTTTTGGAAACTAGGAAACTGCAACACCAGTAGCAAAATGCTATAAAATAAACGTAATAATAAATAATGGTTGGACTGATGCATATCTAAGTAAAGGATAATTGGAGGTACTTTGTTTACCTCTTTATGTAGCTTTGTTATATACCTAAAAATATGTAGCTACATACTTACGATGAATGTATATTTGTCTGTTTTGCTACGTGACAATAAAAGTTTGTACCTATGTAGCGGTTACACCGCCACATACGAACTACGCATCAAAGACATGACGTCACACAAATCCTGCATCGCGCAGTTAGAGTTTACCGAGCGATCGACATAGATACAAGATTTCAACTTCAAACCGATGGGCCCACCAGACACAACACCCGTCTGGTCGGAGGATCCTCCCTTTTCTATGGTGGATTAGTGAGCTTTACACCCTGTTCCTCATGCCACTAAACCTATATTGGTTATTTAACAATTCTATTTGAATAGTAAATGGCGTTATTGACTAGAGGACTACAGGTTTTCCAAAAAGTACCCAAAAAATATTTGACCTTTTTTCAGGCTTTAAAGGCCCGTAGCGTGTTAGTATTACAACATACTTAAAAACTATATAAGTAGAATAATTAGGCACGTACAATAATAAAACCTTACAGAAACAAAAACACAATAGTCTCAGTAAAGTAAACGATTCTCCAGACTCTCCAATCGCACGCTATTGAGCTAAAGAAAAGATAGAAAATACATTTATTTAGCACAGACTAAAAGGCACACAACATAAAATAATATACTACAAAAAAAAAATTACATAAATATAACCAACTACCAAACTACAAAGTGAAAAATGACTTTAATTTCGGAAGTCGGTGTCTCTGGATCAGTATTTTAGTTTTTTGACACCAACTTCCGAAATTAAAGTTATTTTGCACTTTTTAGTTTGGAAGTCGGTTGTATTTTTTGTAAAAAAGTTTTTTTTTCACTTTTTAGTGGGTTGGTTTATAATTTATCTAAGTTACAATATAAATAGCCTAATGTCAACTGCTCATCAAAAATATCCAAATTGTTATAGATGTAGGTACCTATAATATTTGAAGAGTTCCCTCGATTTCTCCAAGATTCCATCATCAGATCGTGACCAAATGACAATGAGACCAACTTGAAAGTACACCCTTTCAAACAAAAAAAAGGATTTTTGAAATCGGTCCAGCCGTCTTCGAGTAATCGGGGAACATACATAAAAAATCCCGACGAACTGAGAACCTCCTCCTTTTTTGAAGTCGGCTAAAAAGCAAATAACAGTGTAAAGTGCGTAGTTAGCAGGAGCTCGGTCCTCGGCAACTTTCATCTAGCTGTCACCAGCCATCACGCGCTGATCGTTGCTCCACCTACCCAGCACGCTTAGCATAACTACAATAGAAACGGGTTTTGTCGACGGAAGAATAAACAAAATGACAGATAAACAATCACAATCTGTCATTTTGTCTATTCTTCCGTCGACAAAACCCGTAGAAAAACTGTTTCTATGGTTGTCATTTTACGCGTGTTGAAGACATCCTACCCTGCGTTTGCCGATTCTCGGTTGCTTCTCAAAAATACGTCCACCGGGTCGAAGGTCATCGGTACATACTATGGCTAATATGGCCGACCTAGCGAAGGCTTGTGATTCAATTAACATCGTTATAGTGTCCAAATTATAGTCACTGCCAGGTAGTGAATTATTTATGCAAATAGGCTAAAGCCTAGGTAGGTAATCCACTTAGAGATATCTTAGCTGCCTTGATCACTGTTGTAATAATATACAGCATGTATCAGAAAGTTGTGGTCGTATTTAAGGCTATGGTACAGACTATCAAGGAGCTCGTGGCTAAGAACTAACAGCCGCAAGGGTCGATCCATCAGCTACGCTTGCCGGGATTGGTCCGTGGATGGGTGACCATTTCTACATACCGAGACTTCTCCGTGCCTCGGAAAGCATGTTAAGCCGTTGGTCCCGGCTGTCATTCGTGGATCTTTGACAGTCGTTACGGGTCGTCAGAACCCCGAAAGTCTGACAACCAGTCTTACCAAGGGCTATAGTATTACCTAGTTACTGGGTTGTGGAGGTCAGATAGGCAGTTGCTCTGTGTAAAATACTAGTATTCAGCTGCATCCGGTAAGACTGGAAGCCGACTCCAACATTGTTGGGAAAAGGCTAGGCAGATTGATTGGTACAGACCATCAAGCTGAAGAACTTTCTCCATAGAACCAACATCGTAATCGCGACAAAATGATCAGCTATACCTCAATACGTTCAGTGCCGGGAGCCCTCCTGGCGGGTTCACTTTAGCACGAACGTAATGCCGGTGACCCCCTGGAGGATCCACTATACACCGTGACATTTTAGTCATATTACAAACGCAGTCCCCACTTCATGTATCCAATGACTAAATACTAAACATTAATTTAAAAAAACAATTATATACACCGTGACATTTTAGTCGTTTTACAAAGGGCCACTTAATGTACCTGATATAAAATACTTCTAGGAGCAATTAAAAAATTGTTACAATGTATAATTTTTTTTAGTGAATATATTTAGTAGTCATTGGATACATGAAGTGGGCTGCTTTTGTAAGACGACAAAAATGTTATGGTGTATATGGCACATATGTATGGCGGCATGGCATAATATGAGTTCTATGAAAAGTGGATAGACTCGAATGTGTTAAGACAAGGTAAGGAGGAAGGGAAGGAGAGGAGTAAAGCAGTGACCGAGGGGCATCCAAGGACTGGAAGACGAAGTATTGGTCGTCCGGCGGTAAGAAGGGTGGACGAAATTGTTGCCATCGTGGGTAGAACCTGGATGAAACTGGCAAAGAAGCGTGGGGATTGGCACAAGAAAATAGAGGCCTGTGCCCAGCAGTGGGTGGAGTTGGACTGCGGATAATAATGATCTTGTAAAAAACTTCAATACCTACACGACCCAAATGTATGGGTCAACTGAATTTTTTTTCGCGATTACAATGTTGGTCTCTTAGAGAAAGTTGTTCAGTTTGATGGTCTGTACTACATTCATAAATATGACCACACCTTTCTGATACACCCTGTATACTATCAGTAAAAACCTGATCAAAATAACACACATGATCGTATAAAATTGTATTTAAATCGACTGGCCGACGCCGGGGCGTGTCGTAGTTAACAATAAATAAAAACTTATATACTTGACAACAAATTCAAGTTCTGCAATAAGTACTTATTATATAAATACTTACAGAATAATATTTATACATCTTATTACGTAATATCTATGTGATGTGATCTTTGATTGTCAAGTTTTTTTACATACTACTTCACCAATAAAAGTATACTCCTTTTGAAGTAAGATTAGACATTTAAACAAACCTTTTTTACAGTCTGTTCAACCAATTTTGACTTATATGCCGTAGGCATAAGGATGGTATTAAAAGCAAAAAAGTGGTTACAAAACCAACTGTTTACTGCAGCTGCCAATAACTTACCACCAACGCAATAGAAGTCAAAATCGGTTGAATGAACTGTATGAAAGGTTTATTTAAATGTCTAATCTTATTTCAAATGGAGTTTAGGTAACTGATAATAATAAATGCATGGTAATATCACGCCTTGTTTCCTCGAAGGGTTGGGCAGAGGTGTCCCTGTAGCAGGTACACCCACATTTCGCCAGTTATGTTTAAGTTCCATGTAATAGGGGGCGAGCCTATTGCCATCAACCGGGCACAAATCCAGACTCCGGGCTGCTACTGAGAAATTACAGATAGAAAAACCCAGTAACACTTTGCCCGACCCGGGAATCGAACCCAGGACCTCATGCTCAGCAGCAGCGCTTGCGACTACTAGACCAATGAGGCAGTCCAATAAATGCATGGTAAATAGTAAAAAACTTTTTACAAAAAAAAAACAACCGACCTCCAAAAAAAACACTACAAAGTGAAAAATAACTTTAATTTCGGAAGTCGGTGTCTTGTGTTTTGTGTTTTCGTTTTTTGCCACCGACTTCCGAAATTAAAGTTATTTTTCACTTTGTAGTGTTTTTTTTGGAGGTCGGTTGTTTTTTTTTGTAAAAAGTTTTTATTTTTCACTTTTTAGTTGTGGTACCTACCTCACACACATTCGAATACCACTACCTGCTACCAGTGACAGAAACTTATCATATCATCTACATAGCAATTGGGAAAAAAATACGTATCTTGTAGCTAACTTAAAAACTATCAAAGCAAAGTTAATAAAATTTATATGGGACCAATTCGAGAGCACACCCTTTCAAACAAAAAAAGAATTATCAAAATCGGTCCACAATTGACGGAGAAATCGGTGGACATACATAAAAAGAAAAAAAAAAAAACAGACATACACGACGAACATATAACCTCCTCCTTTTTGGAAGTCGGTTAATAAAATAAGAATGTATTCTGACGCAGAAAAGTAACACAAATGAAGAGTTGGTAAGGCCAGAGGCACAACGAAGACGAAGAATCTAACTAAAAAAAATTGTACTTCCTTCCATTTTTGTGGATGTTTTGATTTTAAAGGCTCTCGGTAACGCCGTTGTCGTTCAGCGGGCGTTAATATCTTTCCTAAAACAGAAATGGAATTACTATTCACGTTTAAGTGAATAGTAATTGACTGCCTCGTTGGTCTAGTGGTCGCAAGCGCTATTGCTACAGCTCGGAGTCTGGATTTGTGCCCGGTTGATGGCAATTACATGGGACTTAAAACCTGGCGAAATGTGGGTGTACTTGCTACAGGGTCACATCTGCCCTACCCTTCGGGGAAACAAGGCGTGATGTTATGTTATGTTATTTAAGTGAATATACTGTGACAAGCCCTAAGTGTCACGTGACACAAAAATAATAACACAATGGTCACACAATTGAACAAAATTAACGTTTCCCCAGCCAGCAAATTTGTATGGGAAACAAATTACAACAATTAGTTTTTTAAAGCAATAGAACCAATTTCCATTAAAAAAACTATACTTACAATTTTATTAATATTAGTCTGAATGTTGATTTATGTATTTACATTTTTTAATATTTTTTTTTTGTTTATTATTCAAAAACAAAAGTTTACATGCATTTGATACAATTTACACATACCACACAAACCATTGCGGGTTTAACAGCGGTATGGCCAGACACGGCAACTCGGTGCCACTACATATTAATTATTAATTAATTAACAATTAGGTAGGTACAGACGCCAGCACATCAAGCTACCCGAAACTGTCAAATTTTCCCAATCAACTTTGAACCTTACACTTCAGCGATAAAGTTGAAAATCTATTAAATAAACTTGACAGATTGTAGTAGCCTGATGTGCTGGCGTCTGTACATAGATATATATGTCGGATCCGGTCACGAAACGAATCGCAAGCGCGCCACTGGCGACATCAAGAGTGTTCCTTCTACACCAAAAAAGGCGCGCATCTACAGAGTCGTGATGTTTTAAAGCCAAGGCGAGGAGGGCATTCAGCCTTTGGTCGCATTGGAGTCAAGACGTGGCGGAACTGTTCCCGATTCGCGGTGCTCAGTTATTGTGTTAGTTGTAATTTGTGATCATTGTGTTAATTGGTGATTTGAATAAACGCCGTCGCACCCATGTGTGTACAATTTAGCTAGTGTGATTAATTTGATAGTAAATTATAATGTGATCTGAACTGCAAACTGTTTTTCTATTGCGCAT
This sequence comes from Agrochola lychnidis, assembly GCA_963680765.1. Classification (NCBI taxonomy): domain Eukaryota; kingdom Metazoa; phylum Arthropoda; class Insecta; order Lepidoptera; family Noctuidae; genus Agrochola; species Agrochola lychnidis. The sequence continues at coordinate 3,738,833 of OY796868.1, read as the reverse complement.
TAACCAACACTACCCACACTACGCCCACAGTAGTTAAAATATCGCTGATAAATACGAAAGTCACATACCCATCTCCGACATATACATATATTTTTTTAAATTTTTCTGCAATCTAGAAAGTATATTTTTAATACTTTTGAGCAGTTCTTCGCATTAAAACATTACAGATTTTGATAGATAACTGTATTTTATTTAATTTGACTAACAAGTTGGTGTACCACCAAATCTACGTAAATTTTGAAAACGACCCTCATAATGATGAGTACAATGACCCCTTAAGAGGTATTCAGTTTTTGCAATTACACCTTTTATGGGTAGAAAAATATACACTCAGCAATTGTGTGTGCAAATCGGTTGAGAAGTTTCGGACATTACCTACCTCCTACATCTAAACTTAAAAAAAATTAAGGTTCTTTATATTATTAGTGTAGATAAAAGAGCAATGTTCGATAAAGTGTATCCAGCGTGGACCACTGTGTAAAAACAGCATTAGCCACGTTTCTTCATTCGCCGTTGATGAGGGAAAAAAGTAACGTATTATGTGCCGCTTATCTCGCCAGCAAGCCATCAAAGTTTAATGAGAAAGATGAAGCATTATATTTTATCCCATCGCTTTTATACTTCGTAAAATATTCCCGACGGGGAAAGCGTACAATTTTGTGGCTTCAGGAAATTGGAGATGCTCCGATTTCTGCGTCCGGCATTACATTACCGCAGTTTGGAATATTAGGGAGTAATTCTTAAAATATTTATCGTTTTTTCACTATGATTCGATTTGGTGGTAATTTGCACTTCTCTAAATTAGTACCTACTTTTAAACGGAACTTTATTACTACAAGAAAATACTAATGGTTTCACCACCTGCTCTTCAAATTATCATAAAAATAATTTCATACAAATTCTGTTTGTTACACGATTACTCTGCCAATTATGAATTGATTTTAATGATTCTTTTTTTGTTTAGTAGGTCATACTTCAGAGGTGGTCCCATATAATTTTTTATAACTTTGCTCGGTTTTTGAGTTAGCTTCAATAATACGTATTTTTTCCCACTTAGTATGTGGATGATATGATAAGTTCCTGTCACTGTTATTTACATAGCAGGTAGTGGTATTCGAATTTGTGTGGGGTAACTACCATAACTAAAAAGTGAAAAATAAAAACTTTTTACAAAAAAAAATCAACCAACTTCCAAAAAAAAAACACTACAAAGTGAAAAATAACTTTAATTTTGGAAATGGGTGGCAAAAAACGAAAATTCAAAACCAAAGACATCGACTTCCGAAATTAAAGTTATTTTCTACTTTGTAGTGTTTTTTATGGAAGTCGGTTGATTTTTTTTTTGTAAAAAGTTTTTTACCTCATAGGTAGTGGGATCAGGACAGGACAGTGTAAAACTTACTAAGTATAAAACTATACACACACTTAAATTGATTTTTAGAATGCACGTTCAATTTATTATTTCCATATAAATAAATGAAAAAACTGCAATGACGTGTCTACAACTGGAACGAACCCGTGCCGATTGTTCGAAAATGTGTCAACCGGTTGTTCGGTGCGACAATTATTATGCGCCATTGGGAAACCCAGGGCCGTCACCTTGGTTATAGGCACCGCACTAATATACTTAAACATTACTTACATCTATAAATTACGTCACACATTAAGGGGGAGGGAGGGGTAACCAAAGTGTGACATCATGTGACAAGGGACGACGACGAAGAGTTTTAATACGCAGATATATGACAGTGACCTTGAATGGTTAGCTTGCGTGTTCTATGCTGAGCTCAAGCAAAGCGTCGTACGTCCAGCCAGTAATAGGACTCGCCCATCAAGGAGCGCTGTCCCAAATTAGACGCATTATTAATTTATTACAAGTAAAACAAAAAGTATTTTAATAAAACAAGTATACTAAAAGATCAGTAATTTAATTATCTTTAAAATGGTGAAGTTTTTAAAAAAATACGCTCGATAGATTTTGCGTCATTCTCAATTTTTTATCCACGTTAGATATAACTTAACAAATTAATTTCATTATGTAATATAAACATAATCAAAAATATGTCTATATTAAAATATTAGGAAAATGCTCTAATTTAACATATATTTTTTCCAAATCACTAACAGTACTCGTTTAGACGTCATCTTCAGTATAAAATCATTAAAAGTCGGTTATCGTTCCCTTAAGCTTCGTGTGTATGTCACACATTCACGAACCAACCGCGGCAAGCGTAGCTTAACCTGATCGGTCGACCCGTGTGGCTGTTATTACGTAGTCACAAGCCCCCTAAGCAATGATCGTTCATATTAAATGATAAATATGAAGATTCATATTTTCTACTCTCATGTAATGGGACAGGCAATACAAGAATAATTCTGTACCTTCAGTGAAAAGTATCATGATTTTGTGAAAATTAATGTTAAAGTTTAAAAAAAATCTGACTCTTTGTCTACTTCAATAAAAATGAGTACTGATTACTAACATTGGTAAACAATATCTTAGAGCACGATTTAGTGTAAGAAGAAACAGATTAATTTGTATAGTTTTTTATAATTTAAAAAGAAATCCAGTTGTATCACCTAACACAACATATATTAAGTCGTTTTATGTGTAAATTAATTTAAAATGACTTGAACCATTTTACACATTATTTATTGATTGGTGTTGGATGATTATGTGTAGGTAAATATATCAGTTTGTACTAATTTACATAGACCGCGTAATAAAAGTCACATACATTTGGTAAAAAAATATATAAAAGTCATATACATTAAGGTACTTGAAATATTTGTACAGTTCACATTGATATTATTTAAAATGTATTTTATTACACATAAATAAATGTAAAAAATGCTTAGTTAGGGTACTTTACACCAAAATAAGCTTGCTCAATTTTAATCTTAGAGAGGTACCAATTAGACCAAAAAATTGCATTTTTTTTAACTGTTAAACTTAGTGTAAGAATATTAAAACTGATATAGGTCAAGATATATATATCACTTTTCACTGAAGGTACAGAATTATTCATGTTATTCATATCATAAATTTTAACTATTTAGCTGTTCTTATAGCTACTAACTACATTGTAGCTGTTATTAGTAGCAATATCTAGCTGTAACCGCATTTTAACTGTTATTAAAAAACTCATTTATATTGCTATGATGCTTTCTACCTCGAGGTAATTACATAACATAAATGTTGCTCTAAACTCTACAGTCTAAAGAAAAGCATTATAAATATTACCAACTCAGTCAATATTATTACTAAATAGGTTTAATTTAAAATTGTTTAATATGTATGTGACGTCACACCAGGAGTGAGGAGGTCACACAAATATGACCACCTGTGACAAGGGGGCTCCAAAAATCATTGACTCCTTAAAACATTTATGCAAAGACACGGGCTTACCTTGTAATATAAGGCTTAGATCCGTCTTAACTATTACCCTATAATTTACTCCTAGGCAGCTATGTGAGCAAAAAATAACCATCATGATAATCAGTCCATAATGTTCCCATCGCTGGAACTCATACCTCTTCGCTGTGAGAGTGCGCAGTTGTGTAGTTCGAGGGCAGGTTTCCTCACAAAACAAAAAAGTTTCTGTATTAATGTCATAGCAAGCCAAATGCCCCTTCTCAGAACCAACAAACGTGTTGGGGCGAATGGCGAATTAAGGTAATTTTGTCCAACATGATTTTCTTCACAATAATTCAATGGAGTCAAGAATTATATTGAAAGAAAGAAAAGAAAAGAAACAAAGAAAAAACGTTTATTTGCGGTAAACATGACGCAAAAAAAAATATTACATTACAAAAATGAGAAAAGGTTGGGGGAAGCATGCGTCACATCCACGCAAATCGGCTATCGCTCAGCATTATGCTACGACCCTATGCAAGACAGAGCCCCAGCGCTGGTCTTCAGCGACAGCCGGCGCCGACGTAATGACGTCGACCGGTACAGCAAACAAATATTAAGACGCTGTACCAGTACAGCGTACTTAAAGAAAAATCATTTATTAAAATTAAAATGTGATGCAACTAAATACACAACTGATATATAAAAAGAGATAAAAGATAAAAAATAAGTAGACATACTTTATTCTATGTTACGAGAATATCATCCTCAAAAAACGTTTTACGTTTTATATGGTGGCAACATTTCGACGCGTCTTATTTGAAGTTCAACCAAATTGTGATGTAAGAAATTACAAAATGGCCAATTGGGCGGCTTTGCATTTGGCTATAGGGAAATGGCGAAGGCCGTCCACCATACTTGATACTGGGTATTAACGCTCGAGACTTTTGACGCCCTTGAGCTGACACATCACATTTGGAAGGCAGTACCATAAATACTCACAGGTCAAAGAATTTTCCAGATTTGTACCCACATCTCGATGTTTACCTGAGAAGCGGATTCTTTACATTTAGGCTACGAATATTTTCAAAATAAACTTCCTTGTTAATAATCTTAAACTAAAGTAACATTCGTCTCATTTCCTTGTGTGCAAGACGCATTAATTAATTAATGTTATTGTGCTCTTTTTAATTAAATTCCAAAAGAAACCGCAAAAATCCCAGAACAAATTATATACCGAGAATTCAGAATTATTCCACCGACCCAATCGGAGCGACACCTACAGAAGTAGTCCACTTAGAGCACCCGTCCGAATAGCACCTGCGCAAATAGCACCTAGCCTAAAGAAATTCTATCACGCTACGCGTGCAAGTGCTCTTCGTAGATTAAAATTTATTTTTAAATTTTTGTCCACGAAAAGCACTTACGACTCGGCAGCTTACTGCTGGGATGTATTTGTTTTACAGGACGTTATTAAATGAAAGATATAGATAAAAATCATTTGAATGTTACGTACATACGAAATTTGTCTCGGCGACATTTAAAAATGGAAAATAATTAAAATCACTATGACAATCATTATTAATCTTATCAAATAAAAACACTTCTTATTTTTAATATATCACAATCAGTCTCCACATTTCACTTTTACCTAGCCTAGTCCACGAAGAGCACCCAGGTGCTCTTCGTGGATTAGGCTAGGTGCTATTCGCGCTGATGCTATTCGCACGGGTGCTCTAAGTGGACTACTTCCACCTACATAGGCTTGTTACTTGTGTGTGACATAGGGAAACACGGTGGCTTCACCTCGGGTGTCAGAATCAATCACCTACAAGCACACATTCTCAGAATCATTGGGACAACTGTCGAGTTGTCGACACAATACCGGAATTGACAACGCCCTGTAGCATAGAAATGTATAGAGAATGTTGGTAGTACAATTTTTCTGTTGAAAGAAAGAAAGAAAAATTGATTTATTTGTCACAGAAACACGTGCATACAAAGACAAGAGTAGGTAAGCAGAAAACAAAATAGATATAATTTAGCATGTCGGAATCGGTCATTAATTAGTACGGACACGAAACGAATCGCAAGCGCGCCGCTGGCGATAGGACGTGATCTACCCACACCTAAACCACGCTCTTCTACAGAATCGTAACGTTTTAAGGCTACAGCGAGGAGGGATTCAGCCTCGGATCGCATCGGAGTCAAGACGTCGCGGAACAGTTCTCGATTCGTAGTGCTCAGTTATTGTATTGATTGTAATTTGTGATCATTGTCTTAATTAAATTATTATAATTTAATTATTTATTTATATTATTTTAATTTGTGATTTTAATAAACGCCCCGTCGCACCCAGTGTGTGTATAATTTAGCTAGTGTGATTAATTTGATAGTAAATTATAATGTGATCTGAACTGCAAACTGTTTTTCTATTGCGCATTAACCAACACTACCCACACTACGCCCACAGTAGTTAAAATATCGCTAATAATAACGAAAGAGTCATATACCCGTCTCCGACAAGTACATAATATGCAAACATAAGTATAAACAGAAATAATCAGCAGCTGCACATCATGACAATATCATGATATTGTCATGATATTGTCATGATATCATGATATTGTCATGTCATGGCAATATCTCGTTCTTTTTAGCCTTTCATAAATATATAAAAAACAAATAATTTACATTTCAAAGACTGTCTTAGACAATAAGCATTTATTTTTGGGATAATAACTTAGTGACCAATACCTACCTTAAACGAAAAACCATGTCCATAGCTGATTATAATAATTATTATTGTTGTGGACAATCCTGTGGTCTAGTTTGTGTTTATTTGAGAGATAATTGTTTAATTCGCGTCCAATTTTGTTTTTTACTTAAGCCTATTATCCTAATTAGTCAGTTCCGGTTCAAAAACTTCACAGACCATAGTACCTCCTATTATTTATAGTATTTTTTAAATAAAAAAACCGTCAATTGTAGATGTTTTTTGGCGATGGCAATTTTTTATTGTGGGTCCGTAAGTCCGTAACAAACAAATTATAATTAACACGTTAACACCGTTGATCAACTTTATATTAATATTACGACTTTGTCGTGACAGTTGGTTAAAAACTAAAGACAATCAATCCGCCTAGCCTTTTCCAAATATGTTGGAGTCGGCTTCCAGTCTAGCCGGATGCAGCTGTATACCAGTATTTTACATGGAGCGACTGCCTATTTGACCCCTTACACGATACCCCTTGGTAAGGTTGTCAGTCTTTTGAGTCTCTGACTAGTAACTGTCAAAGATCTACAAATGACAGCCGGGACCAACGGCTTAACGTGCTTTCCGAGGCACGGAGGAGTCTCTATATGTAATCAATGGTCACCCATCCACGAACCAACCGCGGCAAGCGTAGCTTACTTTTAGATCGACATGTGTGTGGCTGTATTATTTGGCCACGAGCCCTCCCATAAACTAAAGAACACAATATTGGTAAAGATTAAAATAAAAAAAATCGTAATGACTACTCCACCCATTTTCTATTTCTAGTCCTTATACCCTTAATAGTAACAATGGAATAACTGATATAATAAGTTATTAATTGTCCGATTACGAACATAATATATGACAATACCACTGCATATAGGGAACCTAGATATTTTACTTAACCAACGGATACAGGAAATATATCTTATCATTGTTAGTTCTGATTGTTATCACAATATCCTTACTTCCTAACTAATATTATAAAGTGACTGTTTGTTTGTTACGCTTTCAAGTTAAAACGGTTTTTGGATGAAATTTGGCACACGGGTAGACCATGACCTGGGCTAGGACATAGAGTACTTTAATCCCGATATTCCCACGTTGATCTCGTGGGACTTATGCGGGTGAAACCGCGGGGCACAGCTAGTTATATTATGAAGTTATAACTATGTTATAACATGACAATAATTCTGTGTGTCAGTTCCCTTTTCAGGCTTAAACCACTGAATCGATCGTTGTGAAATTTTACAAATGTTTTTTTTTTTTTTTGGGAAATTATAAAATAACTTCTCCCGTTCTGGGCGGAGCGGGAAAGCGTGTCAGACTCTTACTGACTAAAACCCACCCGTGTTCCTTCAGATGCCTGTATGTTGCTAGGGGCCATGGTGACCCTTTCGGACACACCCGCAATCCCGGCAGTCATCGGTCAGTTGTTCTGACATCTCTTAGAGGCGCGCGTGGAACACAACGCGCCGTCGACCCGGGCCTGGTCCTTATCGAACGGTGAGCTACCCATTGCTCATCGTTCACAGATGGGTAGCCTGGGACCCGGAGAAGGACATAGGAGGAAGTCGCGGGCAACAGCTAGTCACAATATAGATGAGACAGTTATTCTGTCTGGTTAAAACGCTGAACTATCGAACCAATTGTAATGAAAAGCAGATTTTTTAACTTTTGATGTTTTGCTTTACGATCGCCAAGGGCCTATCCCTAAATAATAAAATATATCTACGAATTACAATAAAATAGAGGCCGCTGACCAATCTGACCAACTGAGAATTACTCAGTAAGAACATGAATCAGCCGAGGTCGCACACTTAACTAGAATTTATTGCCTAAAACTATTTTAGATGAAGTGGGCTTTAAAACGCAGTAGCCCTGTACTTATGTTAATGGATAGTGTATTTTGATTCTAAGTCTGTGTGGATGTTCGAAAAAAGAGGTTGAAACCTACACACAAAACATGACAACGTCAGTTTTAACGATGTGTCATCGAAAAATAAATGATTTGCATGAACTTTTGAGCATGAACCTCATATTTTTCCTGTCCCGAGGATTTTGAATCTTTGCTGTGATTTTAGGATAAACAAAATATTATGGACACACATATACAAGTACACGAAAAACAGGTTTTACGTAATGTATGATTTGGTACGCTATCATAATTATTTAAGTAACTGAATTAAGATCTTGTAATTAAGTACCAGCATCATACCTACAGAGAAACCGCAAGCACAGCTATATTGAGATTTAAATATCCATATATATACAAATCAATTGCTGTTCGTTAGTCTCGCTAAAACTCGAGAACGGCTGGGCCGATTTGACTGATTTTGGTTTTGAAATGTTTGTCGTAGTCCAGGGAAGGTTTAAACGGTGAGAAAATATGGAAAAATTCACGAAAAAAGAAATTATGAAGAAAATTCACGTTCTTATACATTTTGTGTGGCTCGGCTTTTTTGATATCTAGGTAGGGTAGAAATTTTAAAATCCTAAACATGCACATTCATTGACTGTTAGGCGGAACGAAGTTTGCCGGGTCAGCTTGTACTTAATAAAAATCACTGACAGACAACGCACAGCCTAAACTACTGGTTCTAGACTGTAGACTCTAGGCTCTAGACACTAGACTCTAAACTCCAGACCCTAGTCTCTAGATCTTATACTCTAGACCCTATACTGTAGACCCTAGACTCTAGGACACTTTTGAATATTTTGCACAAAAGTTCCATATCGTCGCTCGGCATCCAATACCGCGAATGTGACATTTTTGACGAAAATCATTTTCAAATGCTCCTGCATTTCATTTCATTTTAACTAACAATATTAATGCAAATTAACATACAATTTAGGGAGCCTCCTCTTAAATAAACTGGTGCTTTTCCCCATTAACGTAACACAGCCTTTTTCCATACGGTCTGTAGGCACCGATAATGACGTTTCCATGTGGTGGCGTGTGTGTGGCTCGTGGGCCTCTTAATTTGCGTTCAGAAGAGCTCCATTATTTTTCCACTTCGTTAATTTCGTGATCCATTTATTTATTTTTTTATTTACGCCGATATTATTTTGTGCCTATACCTAGTTACTTATTTCTTTTAAAAACAGTTTATTCATACTTTTCATTTTAATTAATGCTCGTTTTTACGGCGTTCAAGGAGATGATTTTGCTGATAAAATTATCGATTTGAAGTATCTAAGTGGTCCTTTTTATTAAGCTGGAACAATTTTATTGTAATTTAAAGAATAAAATATCTGGATGATTTTTTGTAACGACGTTTTTTTAAAAATGAAACCTAGCTAGATCGATTTATCGTCCCCGAAACCCCCTGCATACTAAATTTCATGAAAATCGTTGGAGCCGTTTCCTGAGATTCAGATTATATATATACAAGAATTGATCGTTTAAAGGTATTAGATAGAATAAGAATCAGATTTGCATACACATAGCGAAAGTCTCTATAGAAATAAGTACAGTGAAAACGACTTTGCTTAAAACGTGGTATCGGTTATTACGAAGAAATTTTGAGGTCCCAACATTTTTGTTTACTTAAACCTAAAGTCAAAGTCAAATCATTAAGGTCCTTTAATGGCACTTTTGAACGTCAAAAATTACAAAATAATAGAATTATTAATCATAGTTTTTGGTTATAACGACTATCGGTTATCGGCAACCGTATTCCGCCAGTCCCTTCGTTATAAACGGTATTCACGGTACATAGGTACTCCTAATAACTCCAGCCTGAAACCATGAATTCAGACCACTCCACAGGGCTATGTTCGAAAGGATGATGGGAGCTATTATTGAGAGAGAATAATCAGCCTATAATGTTCCTGTTTAGGATAGGACGGGAGGAAACGCCCGGGTGTCACCATTGTGTGGATCGCCTGGAGGACACGGTGGAACATACGGTGGAGGTCTGCTCGGCTTGGGCGGAACATCGCCGTGTCCTCGTGGAAGCGATCGGCGGCGGTGATCTCTCGCGTCCGGCCCTGGTTCAGACCATGGTACGGAGCGAGAGTAAATGGCAGGCCGTCACCTCCTTCTGCGAAACGGTAATGCTCGCGAAGGAGGAGGCGGAACGCGTGAGGGAGAGGCAAATTTCGCACCCTCACGCCCCTAACCGCCGCAAGAAGAGACGCCCGGGGCGGGAATCGCGAGCCGATTTCCGACCACCGTAGGCGCGGGCTTGCGGACGGTGAGCAATGGGTAGCTCGCCATCCGATAAGGACCAAGCCCGGGTCGACGGCGCGTTGTGTTCCACGCGCGCCTCAAAGAGATGTCAGCAGAATTGACTGGGTCCGCTAGGGCCAATGCCTGCCGGGGCTGCGAATACGGGCCGAAAGGGACATCGTGGCTCCCGGCAACAGGGCAACCGAAGGAACACGGGTGGGTTTTAGTTAGTAAGAGTCTAACACGCTCTCCCGCTCCACCCAGAGCGGGAGAAGTTATTTGATAATTTCCCACCCAAAAAAAAAGGCCTGCTCCTTGTGAGAAAGAGAGGCCGAAATCTGCGCCCAGTGCAGATTGAAAAGCTAATTCCGTGAATATTTCTACAAATAGCTCTATTACATACTACTAATGTAAACTAGCCATAATAATTAAAATTACTACATGATATCATAAATCTATGTACCCACTGGTCACGTCGGTCACGTCTGAGTCCGGAAACATGCGAATATGTCCCATATTGGCAATGATATTGTATTTATTAGCTTTGTGATTGTTATCTGATTGTGTCTCGCTCATGTAACTTGCCCTGACCTCAAGTAATCATGTGTGATAAGACAGGGGGAGGTCATTGATAAGTTATGACTATGTTAAGGTCCCGGTCATTGCTATGACACACTGAACTTTCTAAAGAGGCTGAAACTGCACGCGTAGTATGTGACCAGTGGGCTTAGCCCGAACGGGTAGAGTTTTAATAGCATAGCATAATCAGCCTATAATGTTCCCACTGCTGGGACGCAGGCCTCCTTTCGGTGAGAGGAAGTGGGGATTTATCCACCACGCGGGTTCAATGCGGGTTGGTAGATGTCACATGTCTTCAAATTTTTGGTTTTAGCTTCCTCACGAAGTTTTTCTTCACCGTTTTGAGAGTAGCGGTGATGAAATAATTTACACAAACGTAAAGTGCCTGCTTGGGTTTTAACCAACTACAACTCGTAAGTCGTGGCCGTTGCCGGGCGACCACTGCCCCCCATTTTAAGATTGAAAATATTCGTTCAAGAGATACTTAGGCATTTCATGACAAGGTCTCTGAAGCTCTTTTATGTTTTAAGCTTTAGATCATTCTCGTTATTACTATACGTAGAATGGACCTAAGCGAGATTGTTCTCCTAGTTTTCTAGTTTTTTTTTGGTTGGGAAATTATTGAATAACTTCTCCCGCTCTGGGTGGAGCGGGACGGCATGTCAGACTCTTACTGACTAAAACCCACCCGTGTTCCTTCAGTTGCCTATTTTGCCGAGGGTCACCCTGGCAGGCATCGGTCCTATCGGACCCCGTCAGTTCTGCTGACATCTCTTTGATACACGCGTGGAACACAACGCGTCGTCGACCCGGGCCTGGTCCTTATCGGACGGCGAGCTACCCATTGCTTACTGTTCGCAAGCCCGCGCCTACGGTGGCCGGGAATCGGCCTGCGACTCCCGACGCTCAGGGCGTCTCCTGCGGCGGTTTGGGGCGTGAGGGCGCGAAATTTGCCTCTCCCTCACGCGTTCTGCCTCCTCCTTCGCGAGCATTACTGCTTCGCAGAAGGAGGTCACGGCCTCCCAAGTTTTCTAGTCTTAGGACTCTATCGGTAGACAAAGTGTTCAGGTACATTTACTTTTACTAACAGTCCCTACTACAGTCATTCAGGGCAAATTGTAATACAAATTATTGTCTACAAGCAAGTTTTACTGCACAATCAAGCTTGGGCATCGTGATTAAATATCTAGTTCCTGTTATAAGCTGATTTGAACCTGCATTTTGATATTTAGTCATAAACAAACAAGTATTCTAATCGCTAACTAAAATGGTAATCTGAATTGGTTCCTTGTTTTCAAAATTACAACGACATCAATGTATGGACGTGCTGTTTCTAATTTTAAATACCTTGTAGCTCTATTCACAAAGTTACAGATCTTCCGGGATTTCGGATCCATTCTCAAGATTCATGGTCCTGAGTGTGTCAATCGTCAAATTCAAACAAAGTGTCTACAAGCAATTTTTAGCTATTTTTGTCGATACACTGAGCCAGAACGACCCTGAGCTCATAAGTGACTCTCTACGATACAAACACCATAATACTCATTGAATTTCTAGAATGTGCCGAATCCTACAATATTGATATGAAGTATATATGATTGTATGTATCCCTACTACTGTTTTTGAATTCAAAATTCAAAAGTCATTTATTCAAATTAGGCTGAGAATCAGCACTTTTCACTTTTTGACAAAATTTGTCGAACTTTTTATTAGTTTTCGAAAATTGGATACGAGGCTTTTTGCTATTGGTGAATGTGTATTTTATGTAACATTGTTTTTTTTTTGTGTAATGTGCGTTTATTTTGTGCAGAATAAACAATTTTTCTTTCTTTCTTTTTTTCTAAAATTACATAAGACAGTCCCCTAAAACGCCCACCCTTCACCACTTCCTAGTGCTTGAGCTGGGAAGAAGATGTGGCGCAACAAACTCCCCAGCAGCACAGCTGATAAAATCGAACACTCATAATTGGTCAATAAAGAAGAATTTTTTTCTAAGCTTTCTTTTTATTCTTTAAAAGTGTTTACACTTAAAAGATCCTGCAGAATGTACCTATTCAAATCACCAGTTTCCTGATTCAAAAGCAAGAAAAGTCGGATTTGACTGGAAAGGTTTTTAATACATAAACATAATATCACGCCTTGTTTTCCCAAAGGGTTGGGCAGAGGTGTCCCTGTAGCAGGTACACCCACATTTCACCAGTTATGTTTAAGTCCCATGTAGTAGGGGGCGAGCCTATTGCCATCAACCGGGCATAAATCCAGACTCCGAGCTGCTGCTGACAAATTTCAGATTGAAAAACCCAATAACACTTTGCCCAACTCGGGAATTGAACCCAGGACCTCAAGCTCAGCAGTAGCACTTGCAACCACTAGACCAGCGAGGCAGAGGTTTTGAATATTCCGTGATATCATAGCTAAGATTAATAAGAAAATTATAAACTAAAATGCTGTCCGTTTATTGCTAGTTGTACTACATTTAGAACGCTACAGTACGCCCGCGCGGGTCGTGACTAGGACACTTGAATGTCGTCCACTTTTACATAGGAACTTACTTACGATCGGAATAAGAATAGGATTGACCTTTCGCCATATTGTTTCTACTCAAACTCAACGCATTTATTATTATTAAACATTTGTGGGTACTTTTAAAAAGTGAAGGAATTGGTTAGCTAGAAAATTGTAGCCATATTGCTACGAGGGTTGTTTGGCGCTTGTATGACGTTTTCAGAGGAGCGCTGTTGGTGAAGACTTGTGCAATTGTTTTGTGAAATGTATTAAAAAAACAAGATGGCTGCGTTAGTACCGATTTTGGCTACGCGACAAAAGAGCTATTTTTACCCGTTCTAAAGCGTAAGTTCCTATGGGTTCGCGTTTAAGTTGATAGTTACCTGGTAAACCAAGCTCTGCTCGGTTGAAAATAGAGAATGCTTATTTAATAGTATAGGAAAGTTTAAACTATTTCCATGTATAGTACTTACTAATTTCATGCTTCCATGTCATTATTCTAAGGTAGCCATCTTGTTCTAAACTTTGGGCGATCGAGCTCTGCTTGGGGGAAAACACGGAGAAAACTAATTTTCCCAGATATGAGACCTAGCTAGATCGATTTTCGCCCCCGTAAACCTATCTTGAAATTTTCATCGAAATCGTTAGAGTCGTTTTCGAGAACGATAAAACAAATATATGACACAAATATTGCTCATTTAATAGTATAGGATATGATGATGATAGAACTTAGCGAGTTCTGATTCTGTAACAAAAATTTATATTCTGTGTGAAAAAAGAAGGAAAGTAAGGGTTTACTACTACTTTTGTTTACAAGTTACATAATATGTATTCTTCTTCTACTTAGCGTGTCGATGGCAAATATAATTTAAATTTCCTGTTTTGCCCAGAACTCGCAACGCTAACACCATTCGCGACGCAGATATAAGGACCTCACGAGTACAGGTGCCAGGGCATGCGGCGCAAGATGAAAGGTGGGCCATGGTTTGCGGGGAGACGCCGCATATACATTGAGGATCGGAACCATCTAAGAAACTCCACCAGTAGAGATTGTCTTTGCTGCGGCCGACCTGAGTGGCGAGTTTGTTTGAAGTTTTCCAAGTCGGCCACAGCAAAGTGTGTCCAGGTAAAAGGTTCTCTGATGGCTCGATGAAAGAATCAGAAGGTTTGAAGAAAAGATCACATCTTTCCAAAGAGGTGTTTCTATCGGATGGACTCACTCAACCAAGATATTTTTTTGGGACACTGAGCTGTGACTGTGCCTTTTTATTAAGTATTCGTCAACTGTCTATTGCACGTCAGTGATAATGTCATCAACGATGATGCACTCTTGAAGTAACTTTAAATATTCAGTTGTAACATAAAATCTTCTGAGTTACAGTTGTAAAAATAGATCAAAATGTAGATGGAATTCGCTGACGCCATAGCATTTCTAGTACGGTTTGGTCAAGGTTATTATGTTTTTTGACTCCAAAGTTACAGGAACTCACACCTAGTTTAGGAGTCAGAGTATTTAAATATTGACCTTTGTATTAAGACTTTTATGTTTTATTCCAAAATTTTTTTAATACTAGTAAATTAACGGGTTTATTACCTACCGATGTAAACAATACTTTTACCGGTACACAAATTTTAATTAAGTTCTATCAGTAGAATAATCGAAAGATGCGCAAAAGGAAAAAGTAAGAAAGAAAAACATTTTTACACAAATAAGTAAATACGATTCAGGAAAAAGCTTTCTTTGGTAATTTGAAAGCTTGACTGACAAGCAATTAGAGGTTTGATATCATTTGACATATTATGGAGTAACAATTTCAGGAAAAAACACTAATAATATCTACTTGATATTTCCTTTTACCAGATTTCTTTTTACCCTCAGTTTCCAACATGGGATCGTAATAACATCGCGCTCGATAAATAAAAACGTGACCCGACTACATATCGACATTCGACCTCTCCATTAATACTACAAATAACAACATCTCGAGAACTGCGGTAAAAACCAGCAGTATTTTTTTAAGGAATATAATAAATGTATGAAAACTTTTATTGGGATATTGTCCTAAGATTTTCCTTCCTAATGATTTGTTTAACATAGGTACAGGAAAATCAAGCTCTTTAAAAAATGACGAACGTCATGCCAGAAGCCGTTTTTTTTTAAATGTCATGGAATATACAATGTAGGTAACATTGACAGCATCTTTATTTCGTAGCGATAAGGGTGGATTTCGTAGTTTAAGTTAGAGTTACCACTGTTGTTGCCCGTACTCAGGTACTGCCACATTTAGTAAAAATGAGTTTGGACTTACACAGTTAACACACACTTCTATTGTGCAAATGTTGTACTATATAGTACATACTAATTCCATGTACAAAATAATGATCTTTGCAGCAACTCAGCAACTGGATAAAAAAGACATTCTTTTTTAAAACGCCGATTCACGATCGCCTGTAATTTAGCTGTGTAAGTCTTAAACTCATTTTACTAATGTTTTAAGAACAAACTCAAACTATTTATTGCATTCACGTGTACATTTAGTTGTTACATTTAAGTTAGTAAGTTCCAACACGAAACCCGGTTAGGGCACGGCAACATAATAGGTAATAAATTGGAACAAAACAATCATCCAGTCAGTAGGTACATGTACTGGATTGCAAGTTTGTTAAACAAATACCTATAAATTTTCGATGATATTACTAGTATTTATTTTATTTATAGTTATTTTAATTAATGTCATGAGGTTATTAAATTATTTTATTTTTGTATATTAATTATTATATTTTATTGATTTGTATTAATTATTATATTCTAATAATTCTGTTTCATTAATTTGTATTAATTGTTATCTATATTTTATTTATTTATATTTTTTATTATTATAGCAATATTTTATTAATTTCTTTTTGTTGTGTAAGTGTGTGCTTTTTTCCAATTCAACGACTGACTGAAATTTCAAAGACTAGTAATTTTTTATGTATCAAATTTATTAATTGTTTTATTCTAAGTATTCTGCGACCGAGTAAAAGCATTTTTGTGTTAAATATTCTTTTAATTTTCTGTTAAATTTATTGAATTTTGTTTCATTTTTATTTTGGTCTGGTAGTTTGTTGAAGATTTTTACTGCCATATAATGTGGGCTATGGTAAAGCATTTTGATCCGAGAGGGCGGAAGATATAATCTATTTTTATGGCGCGTGTTTAAGTTATGAAGGTCTTTAACTTTAGGAAAAATGTTGCTATATTTAAATACAAATATGCAAAGGTCATGTATGTACATAGATGGTAAAGTTAGTAGTTTTAAACTAACAACATATGGCTTACAGCTTTTGGTATTATCAATATGGGCCAGTATTCTAACACATTTTTTTTGGATTATAAATACTTCACTTGCATCGACGCTGGCTCGAACAATGGCACATACAAGATTAAAAATAATTAACCACAGTATCTATGACCAGTAGCAACGATCAATTGTAATGTTCCTACTATTTGAAGGTCACAATGTAACGAACTTTCACGAGGCATACTTCCTGAACTTTTTGTTTCTACTGTCATTAAGATAAATAAGTTCAATTAGGAAGCAAAAAATGTTACGCACGGTAATGTGGTGAAAAAGTGTGTGGTATTTGAAGGTTGCAAGGACGGAGAAAGATGTTTTGATTATTTTGGCATTAGTTCCAACCTTGAAGAGTTTAATGAAAATATTTGATGTTTTTAT
Source organism: Agrochola lychnidis (assembly GCA_963680765.1). Lineage (NCBI taxonomy): Eukaryota > Metazoa > Arthropoda > Insecta > Lepidoptera > Noctuidae > Agrochola > Agrochola lychnidis. The sequence continues at coordinate 3,721,743 of OY796868.1, read as the reverse complement.
GACAGCCTCTCTGATCTTATGTTTTTGGATTCGGACTAAAGTGGAACTTGGCTGGCCTCGTCTGTTGCATTTTAGAGGAGCAAAAAACACCGCTCAGTGGATCCCAAATAGCAGGAAACGACTACGCGGCAGGCCCAGAAAGAGATAGCGGGATTAGCTGGGCTCCTTCTTAAAGGATTGGCACGCAATCGCAGTAGACCGGGAAACGTAGAAAGAGGGAAGTGAGGCCTTTGCCCTGCAGGCTTATAATAGTAAAATAATAATATTTCAGCCTGGTATCTGGAATTCTGGATAAGCTTGCCCACTATTACATGAGACTTAAAACAGGCACTTAAATGACGACACTTGGATCTACTATTATACGTCTCTACATAACCCTTTGGAGAATACTGGTAGGGTCTTATGTTGTATGAAAACTAGCTTTAACAATCGCGTGTAGAGTCTTTTCTGAGGTTGGGTCATATAGGTAAAGAAAAACGCAAGCCTGCGCCTAGGGTGGCCGGGAATCGGCTTGGAATTCCCCACGCCCAAGGCGTCTCCTGCGGCGGCTAGGGGCGTGCGGGTCTCTCCCTCATGCGTTCCGCCTCCTCCTTCGCGAACATTACTGCTTCGCAGAAGGAGGTGACGGCTTCCCATGGCCCTCTCGGTCTGTACCATGGCCCGGACCAGGGCCGGACGCGAGAGATCACCACCACCGATCGCCTCCACGAGGACACGGCGGTGCCCCGCCCAAGCCGGGCAGACCTCCACCGTATGCACCACCGTGTCCTCCAGGCAATCCACACAAAGGTGATATCCAGGCGTTTCCTTCCGTCTTATTCGGAACAGGAACCTCCCAAATGAACCGTGTCCGGTGAGGACCTGCGTCAGGCGGAAGGTGAAGACGCCATGGCGCCTTTCTAGCCACTCCTCAACGACCAACGCACAGACTGACTTACATATTTATAATATTAGTTAGGATCCTTTTACCTAAGAAGTTCATATAGCTATGTAGTATAGTCCTCCAGACCGAATTTCGGCCATGATGACCAATCTCAGCGGAGACCAGCCTTGCATCGTCACGGAAGATATTATAGTGCACAGTCACAGGTACATTTTCTTTGCTCACTCTCGTCTATAGGGACGGTAATCTAATCCGAGAGATATCAGGCGCATGACAACGGCTCAAGGGGCCGTGCACGAAATCGATTGATTTTGATCAATTTTGTTCATTAGTTGTGAGAAAGGGAAACAGAATTTAAGCAAAATTATTTGTGATTTGAAAAGTCGAATTCTTTGTCTTGTACATAGCAGAAAGGGATTTTTCAAATAAATTAAGGATTCGTGGAAAATCACTAAAATTCGCAACAAGTTTTCCAAATATTGACGCGAGACTGACGTTTGATCGTTTCGTTAGAAGAAACTATTGAACATCATTATATGGTCTACTTGTACATAGGGGAACCACTTTTTCAACTTCGATACAAAATATAGCAGATTTTTTTTTTTTTTAAATAACCATTTTTTTTTAACCTGGCAGTAATGTATTTTTTCCTATTATTTAGGAAACTATATCAAGAAATTTAAAAATCACACATTAGTCTTTAGCTATCCTGAAATAAAATCAAAATTTTATTTTATGATTGTACTATATCTTCATTACGTAAATCAAAGGCGAAATAAACCATATTTTCGAGAGCGCAAAAGTGATGCAACTATTAACAGGTGCTGTGACTGACACGAATGGTTTAGCACCACGAAAACTGTACTTCTATACTTATACAGACTTAACGTTTCAATTATTGCAAGCTTTCTACAATTAGAAAAGTTATTGACGAAAAAGGTTTTTTTTTCGTGCACGGAGTCTTAACGTGCTTTCCGAGCCACGGGGGTGTCACAACGCCAATTTCCCAACGTCGGGCTGTTCCTGCAAAATTTCTAATGGAAAAACCCAATAACACTTGGCCCGGCCTGGAAATCTAATCCAGGATCTCAAGCTCAGCAGTCGCGCTTTGCGGCCACGAGACCAACGCGGCAGTCTTATACAATGCCACCCATGGGCATGTGACCGCCCGTATTTTTCTGAATATTCATGAAATGTTATCGAAAATTAACTTTAAAAGGGGGTCTATCTTTAATATTTTCATGTTATTATTTTTTTTTATTTTTTGAGTAGCGTTTGCCATGTATCCGATGTTATTGGGTCGATTTGGATTCTGTTTATTATTTCTAAAAGCTTATGAGTTATTTTATCGGATTAATTAACACTTTTTATTATTTGTCGACCATGAAAAAAAAAAACGAGATGAAGACATTAAAACAAAAAACTGTTTTTATTTAAAAAAAAAACACAAGTGTAGGTAAGTCCATAAAATTATAAAAATAAAGAAAAAAAATGAGAAAAAAATTGGGGTCTATTTTTTTTCCTTTTAAAGTAAATTTTTGAGAATTTTTCATAAATATTCAGAAAAATACAGGCGGTCACATACACATGGGTGACATTATATATACCTAGTAGGTGATCCGGCAAACGTTGTTTTGCCACCACTCTTATCACTTAGGGGTATGAAAAATAGATTACAACCGATTCTCAGACCTACCAAATATAGAAAGAAAGAAAGAAAATAAATTAAATTTATTTGACACATATAAAATTTCTTAAAAATCGATCAAGCCGTTTCTGAAGAGTATGGCAACTAACACTGTGACACGAAAATTTTATACCTATATATAGATAGCTACGGAAATAGCATGGGTCATACATAACAGGATCTCATCAACATTCAAGGGCTTCTCAACAGGAAAATAATATCAATTTCGGGTGTAATCATATTGCTGGCAATAGTATTATGATTACATTGAAATTGATATTTATTATTGGACTTGCTGCTATCCTGCTGAAATGTTGGGCTTCGGTATTTGCTATCAATTTCCGCTGGATATACGGAACGATGTAAGTAGAAGGTATAGTCGACGAGCATTGAATAAACCTTATGTATAGTTACGCAAAATTCATAAGCATTTTCCTCATAAAATAACAATTGCATGTTTGAGAAAGGACTAAGACGAAGCGTAGTAGGTACCTACGAAGAAGAACGGGCAAGAAACTCCACGGATACTCTTTTAAATAAAAATATTGGTTACATCATTCCAGTTGAAATTATACATGTGAGAACGATGTACGAGTATAAACCCGTGCACATTTAAAACGCCCATATAGTAAAAAAAAAACGTGTGGCACTCGGGGACTGCCGCGGTAAAGCTTATTGCATAGCATTTGTAACCTCCATGACAACATCACGTCATTACATGGTAGGCGGAGTGGGGGATGTTAGGTTTTATTTTCGTTACGTTACGGAATTTCTTGATTCGGTCGCCGCGCTCAAAGCCCGCGATAAAAGCTATGCAATAGCTTAAAAGCTTAAAAAAAACAACTACCAATAAATAAATATGACAAGTGAGTAATGACAATTCTTCGGGGAATATCAATCTGCCTAGACTTTTCCCAACTATGTTGTGATCGGCTTCCAGTCTAACCAGATGCAGCTGAATACCAGTATTTTAAATGGAGCAACTGTCTATCTGACCTCCACAACCCAATAACTGATTAATACGATACCCCTTGGTACGACTGGTTATCAGAGTTTCGGGCCTCTGTCGACCCGTTACGACTGTCAAAGATTCACGAATGACAGCCGGGACTTTCCGAGGCACGAAGGAGTCTCGGTATATAAAGATGTTTACCCATCCAACGGACCAATCCCGGCAAGCGTAGCTTAACCTGATGGATAGATTAGTGTGGCTGTTATTACTTAGCCACAAGCTCCTCGAAATATTGAGATGTTATAATTATGATGTGTTATAACTACCGATCTTCTCCCAAAAACAAGGTCATTGTAATGTCAAAATTCAGTCTCATAGCCACTCAAAGCTTCAAGCCTCTTCCAATCAGCGTTAAACACATCCACCTTAATGAACGTCACTAAAGGTGTCCGTACACACACGTGTCCAGAATCTGTTGTCTGTCTAACACGAGCCGAAGCCATAACTAACGGCCTGCGTGCCGGCTCCGGGGACATTAATCTTAGTCTACCAGGAATAAATCACGGTAATCTGTGAAAGATATACTGCTGTCATGAACCTGCCTACAATCATATTTAGGGATAGATGGGACTTCGGGTTACTTGTGTCATGATTTCCAAATATTAATAAGATTTTGTGATTTTAAATACTAAATATAAAATTAAAAGTATGTGATTTGCCTCAAATGAGTTTTGTATCAGTGTAATCACGAAGTTTAAAAGTATTTCATTTGACAGTTACCGTAAAAGTACTGGTTTTTTAACGGAACGGAATTGGAAACATGATGTTTGGAACGTCGCTTAGCATCTATACTCCGTTTGAAATAAGATTAGACATTTAAACAAACCTTTTTTACAGTCCGTTCAACCGATTTTGACTTCTATACCGTAGGCATAAGGATGGCATTAAAAGCAAAAAAAGTGGTTACAAACCAACTGTTTACTGCAGCTGTTATTTGTCATGCCACCAACGCAATAGAAGTCAAAATCAGTTGAACGGACTGTAAAAAAGGTTTAGTTAAATTTCTAATCTTATTTCAAACGGAGTATAAGTCAGTTCGGTTTGAGCCTCGAAACCTAAAGGTGTCTTCAAGAAGTCTAAAGTCTATAACGTAATTAAGTACCTAATTAAATAGTTTGTTAAATAATGCTAAAAGTATACCAAGTTTGTCTGTGTGCAAGAATATAAATACAGAAATATTAGTACTGCAATGGTGTATCATTACATTTGTGTATCTCCGTCCCATCCTTGATGTCCTCCCTCCAATTGACGCCCTAAGTCGAGGTTCGTACCCCACAGAGGGTGCCCTTAGCGAGCGTTCACCTAGTTTTAATTAGCATAGTCGAATAACCCCTGGCTGGAGGTTTTAAGTGTAGTAGCTTAAGGCACCCACAGGAAAGCCCGGTTAAGTAGTCATGATCTCAGAGGTCAACAACGAGATACCCTAACTAAAAAAAAAAAAAACATTTGTGTGTGTTTTTATAAGCTTTTATTTAGTCTCATAATCAGCTTATACATAATGTTCCCACTCTTCGAGAGGGAGTGGGCTATAATCCACCACGCGGGCCCAGTGCGGGTTTATAGATGTCATATGTCTTCGAATTTTTGGTTCTAGGACATGCCGGTTTCCTCACGATGTTTTTTTTCACCGTTTTGAGAGCAGTGGTGATGAAATAATTTACGCAAAGTAAAGCGCCTGCCTGGGTTCAACTCCACGACCCACAACTCGTAAGTTGGGGCCGTTGCCACTGGGCCACCACGGCTCACCATTATTTTGTCTTACTAGTATTAGGGCGAATTTCACGAATTAAACTGAACGCGATCATCACATTTGAACCGCGTTTAAGAATTGTCAGTGCCATTATTGTTTTTTTTTAAGTGAAAACTTCTTTAGGCGCGTTGGCTATTTTTGAGATGGGACCAAACCATTAATTTTGTGACACTGTGACGACACCTCATTTTTGTAAACACGATTGTGCTCTTTATTTAGATAAGGTTACAGACCAATGTTCTATACAAGTATTTTTCTTCCACCAAGGCGATCTTGATCAAGTTTTCACTTCTGTCGGCACTCCCGGAGTGCCAATGGAATATTCAAATTCAAAAGTCATTTATTCAAACTAGGCTGAGAATCAACACTTTTTGAACGTCAAAATTACATAAGACAGTCCCCCAAAAACGCCCGCCCTTCACCACTTCCTAGTGCTTTAGCTGGGAAGAAGAAGTGGCGCAACAAACTCTCCAGCAGCACAGCTGTCTGTTCATTTAGAAAAACTTGATTCTATAAAATAGTACAAAAGTAGTATAAAAGATGTTTGACACTGACAGCTATTGAACGAGGTTTAGATAAACTGTTCGCGTTGTTTAATTAGTGAAACTGGTCCTCAGTCTGTTAAGATTGCATAAGATGGAGTCTGACTAGTTAATTTTCAACAAATTCCTCTTGCCTACAAAGGAACTTTGTGTAGGTTCTGTTCCGATGGTAATAATATTATTTACGTGGTAAACGTCTAACTCTTCATGTTAAACAGTCGTTAGGTACTCGTATGCAGTATTAAAAAGATTAGCCAGTTAGCAATTTACAAAAGAGGGCTGTCAGAGCCATTTATAATCTATGTCGTCGCGAATCTCTCAGGGAACTATTTAAAAAGATTAATATTATGACGGTACCTTGCTAATTCATCTATGAAAATATTATCTATGTAAGGAAAAATCTACATCTTTTTAAGAAAATAAGTGATAGACATAATTTTATACTAGAAATAAAGATAAAATAGATCAACCATTTTTCAGATTATCCAAAGTACAAACATCTTTTATGGGGTACTGTGTTAAATTTTACAACAAAATACCTTGTGATATATTACAGTTAACTGAAAGAAAATTTAAAACTCACATTAAAAGTACTCTTTGTAAACAAGCATATTACAAATTAGAGGATTATATTCTAGATAAGAATGCTTGGAAGCATGCTGGTCTAGCTCCATAGGACAATTTAGAGTCTAGACAAAATCAAACTGGTTGCTAATTTAATTGTGTAATTAAACATTATGACATTATTATTATTTTTTTTACATTCTGTGATTACTCACACACTGACTAATTAGTATCACTTGTAATTTTTTTAGGAATATCGTATAGGTACCTAATTTTACAATGCTTGTAAATATGTGAACACCATGTATCCATTACATAATTATTATTTTTTCTGTCATTGCTTCATTTTTAATTATTTTTACCTATTGTGGTATAGTAATATTATTCCAGGTGCATCGTCTTCACATATAATTATATAATTAATGTATACAAAATATTGTAAAACATTTTAAAAGAGTAACGGTGGAGTTTCTTGCCCATTCTTCTCCATACGACTACTCTCGTCCAGGCGACTAGAATCAATTCTATTTTTTGTTTTTGACGTTCAAAAGTGCCTTTTTGTGCCTAATTGAAATAAATTATTTGACTTTGACTTTGCAAGGTGGAGGCAGCCGAAACAGACTTGAATACCTGATGTGATTAATATTGCAAAGCCTAGATAAAATAAAAACACTCCGGGAGTGCCGACAGAAGTTAAAACTTAAACAATTTTACTGTGCAGGAAATACTTTTTTATTTGAAGTCGGTAAAAAAAAAGGAAAATGTCAATCATGTCGTTGTCATGTCTCAATGTTTGGAATGTCAATCTCAAAGAAAATGTATCGCGCGTTGATGTCTTTTTAATAGTCAAAAGCTGGTGTCGGTAACAGTGTCGCAAGTTTAATTGTTTTTTCCCATCTCAAAAATGCCCAACGCGCCTAAAGAAGTTTTCAATGTTAGCATTCTAAATACCTGCCTGTCTATTATGTAAAATCTCACCGTGAACACTTAGGTGAAGTGAACATTGAGGTGACATTCCACTGCTTGAGATTGAACACTAGCGACATCTCATTTCACCTAAGTTTTCAAGGAGAGATTTTAACAGAAAGGTCGGAAGTATAAAGTTAAGCATTCATGACTAGAAACTCAGAAAAACTCGTAGAATTCACACCACTAGATCAACGTGGCAGTGACCATTTGAACTTTCATTATCAGTTTATTTTGCCAAAGACATTAGACGAATGTCAAACCACAAAGAGCCAGACATATTTCACTTTTGACATTGACATTGACTTGATTGATAGATTAGCTACAAGTTTTGCTGAGCCATACCACGTCTCGGCAGGTCGTCACGATTGTACACAAAATAACACAGAAGGTCCGCTCCATACCATTGACCATTTTCTATTTGCTTAAGTAGCTGTCCTCGCGCTGTAAACGCCTTTTTACTTTTAAAAACTGTTTACAAAAAAAAAAAAAACAACCGACTTCCAAGAAACACTACAAAGTGAAAAATAACTTTAATTTCGGAAGTCGGTGTCTTTGGTTTTGATATTTCGTATTTTGTCACCGACTTCTGAAATTAAAGTTATTTTTCACTTTGTAGTGTTTTCTGAAGTCGGTTGTTTTTTTGTGTCATTAGTTTTTTATTTTTTAATCGAAATTTTCAAAATCGGTCCACAATTGACGGAGAAATCGGTGGACATACATAAAAAAAACAAAAAAAAAACCTCCTTCTTGGAAGTCGGTTAAAAAGAGTAGGTATCCGTGGAGTTTCTTGCCGGCTCTTCTCCATTGGAAGTTACCAATTGGAACCGTGCACCTAGCTTCTGAAGTTTCATAAGTGCCCATGTAGGTTTATGTGACATAAAATATTTGGAGCAGAAACAGGCGTACGCACATACAGACGCGTACGCACGGGCGGCGATCTCAAACAAATGCCAGTCGCGCGAGTGCACTTGTACTCGCTGTACGTGAAGCGTGTCTATGTGTGCGTGCGTTTTCGCTCATTATATATCACGGAGCCGACCTTCTTCCGGTCTCATCATCATCTGCCTAGCCTTTTCCTATGTTGGGGGCGGCTTCCAATCTAATCGGATGCAGCTGAATACCAGTATTTTACATGGAGCAACTGTCTATCTGACCTCCATAACCCAGTTACTGGGTAACACTAAGGTAAGATTGGTTGTCGACCTTCTTCCGGCCTATTCTGTAAAAGTCACAAAATTTTAATCCCACTTAACACTACGGATTGACAAGCTCACTTCAAACTCAATTCACCTAAGTTTTTAGTGATAGGGCGGGAGGTCTGATACTCAAGCACTGGACCAGGACACAAGTGTTGCCTTCAAATCGTGCCTTGAAATAATGTTTCTTGTACCTATTGCATATTTGATTATTTGATGTTGCAATGTATTTGATTGTTGTATTATTAATGATTTTGACATTATTATCAAAATTTTGCTAAATGTATGTACTACACATCGCCACATACAAACTACGCATCATAGACATGACGTCACACAAATCCTGCATCGCGCAGTTAGAGTTTACCGAACGATCGACATACATACAAGATTTCAACTTCAAACCGATGGGCAGTTGCCCGCCAGACACAACACCCGTCTGGTCGGAGGATCCTCCCTTTTCTATGGTGGATGAGTGAACTTTATACCCTGTTCCTTATACCACTAAAATGTGTATGTAATTACTAACAAATTCGATTTTATGATTTTTAAAATAAATGAGTTTATTTTACAGAATAGCACTGCTGTACCTATTTATTTAGTGACGATTATTTCAGACTAGATAGAAACTGACCTTGGTAAAGAAATGATACTGTTACATGTTCATGTATGTGTTACTAACGACCTAGGCCTCCAGGGCTCCATGAATAAACTAAATTTTTTATGAGGCGCCTGAGGCTTTCTAGATTCGTATCTTAAATTAGAATACATTATTAATGTGTGTAGTTGACAGGATATTAGCAATTCGCTTGTAATAATCAATGAGTGTAATACATTTAGATCCTGATACAATAAATATAGTTGCATAATCACGTGCGAATGTGTTGTAGAGCTTAGATGAAATCATTGACATATCGTAAAAGCAAATCGGTTTAGAATATCGCAGTGTCGTGACGAGGTTCTTCTCAAAGTAATAAGTATTGCAGCTCTTAGAATCATTTAAAATACTTTATATATAATGGTTGAAATAACACATGGGTAAGTAAACACTCCCACTTCTCCCCACCGGAGATACAATGTACACACGGTTACACACCAAGCTATACATTTCCAGTTTATGCTGATCTCGCATTGTATAGGATTTCCGTACAATGCGACGTCAGCTTATACTGGAAATGTACAGCTTGATGTGTAGCCGTGTGTACTTAGATTTTTTAAACGATTTTTTATATGACATAAATCTCATAGAAAATGTTGACAAATTAAATGTAAAGGGAGGTGGAAGGGAGGAGAAAGGAAGAGGGCAAGTCATCCCCTCACACACTAGTTCACAGAAGACACTTTTTCAAGGTCAATGTCAAACGTCTCGAAGGTCAAAGTCAGTTTAAAAAACAATGGTGGGTATAAAAAACTTATGAAGTAAGGCTTAGTCGACGATACGTAAAAAAAATTAACCTTCTCATGCGTGATCCATAAAGTACCTACAGTTGAGCCAATATTTACGTTCCTAAACCTAAAAAAATACAAATATTTATTTTTAATTTAAAAAAGAACAAGCGTCTCCGTCAAATAAAAAATATTGTGGAGGGTTCAGAAGACCCTCTAGAACCCCCAATAGCCTCACATTCTTACTATAGAGTCGGCACGTTTCTAAACTTAATCCGAAGAATTTCCAACAAAAAAAATAGTGTAGATACCGAAAATAATTACGTAAGTACCTACATGAGACTGTACTTATTCTAGTGCTTTGAGGAAACTTTTAAAAGTTTCCGTTAGTAGCAGAGATAGCCAACTTGGGGGTAATAACATGTACTCTGTGGCAACGAGTTTAGTGGGTGCCAGGGGTATCGTTGAGGTGTATGTAGAGAACGCTGACCTTAGCGACACAAAGTTTACTTAAAGGAAAAGGTAATAAAGACGACTGGATTACTTTTGTTTGTTAGAAATTGTGTGCAAAGTTTGTTGGGTAAAAAATACAAGTTCTTTATGACTACCAACTGGTCCGTATTTTAGTATTTGTGGCAATTCTTCTTCATCTCGTTTCGAATCAGCACGAACTAAAAAAAAAAATACGTTTTATTGACATAAAAAATGTTGTTACATTTTAATTTGAAGCCCTGACTCCTGAGCTAGGTGGTACCTGTGTTACAGGAATCAGTGCCTTTACCCGTTTTTTGAACATAATGCAATTAAATTAAAAATAAAATAATTTAAAATGTAGGAATCCAATTTAGTGCATGCATGCTCTTGAGTGGTTTGTGTGCGTGTATGTTTGTTGTGTTAGCACGAACTGCCACTGACCTGGCGGAGCTGAACGATGGCCTGTGACGTTTGCATGTTTTATTTATTTAACTATTTTATGCACACACATATAATAAGAAGAAAGGAACAGAAAAATACGTAGAAAGGTGATGCTTATTTCTAAAGAAATCTCTTCGATACCTGTGATAGGAAAGTAGATAAAAAGAGATGTAGACAACGTGTGTAAGAGTAGAAGAGAAAACGAAATACATAAATAGAAAAACAATTCATTAGTTAAATATAAACATACAATATAAGAATCCAACCGCAGTAGGAGCAGTGGTGGATTTACGAGTTGTAAGTCGTGGGTTCGAACCCAGGCAGGCGCTTTACTTTGTGTAAATTATTTCGTCACCACTGCTCTTAAAACGGTGAACGAAAACATCGTGAGGAAACCGGCATGTCCGAGAACCAAAAATTCGAAGACATGTGACATCTACCAACCCGCACTGGGCCCGCGTGGTGGATTACGGCCCACTCCCTCTCATAGAGAGGAGGCCTGTGTCCCAGCAGTGGGAACATTGTAGTCTGATCATGTGTTATGTACCTAATATGAGAATATTTTTAAAATGTTTTATGAATTTGCGTTTATATTAACTCCTAAATGGTAAATAGTAAATGATTTTATTTCCGAAAGTAGGTTTCCACAAACACGTCAAACATATTTTTTTAAACTAGAGGAGGTCGGCGTTTCCTATCTGACTACTTTGAGAAGAAAGGTCGAAACAAACTCAGAGGTTACAGTCTCTTTCAAAGTCCAGACATAATCTTGGTTAGGTCATGTGGAGATCATGTAGATTGGTGTCTGAAATGGTTTTTTGAGGAAAGAACCACGCAGATTGAGTGGACCTGTCCAGTCAGTGCACGCATTTGTAATCGTGCAGTTCAACTCGGAATTTAGTAGGAAACAGATGCCAAACTACACATGACATACCGCTGGAACTGTTATTTATCGATAAGCTATGTTGTTATCATTTGTAAGCTGTCACAGGCGCCATCATACACTGCCGCTGGTTTAATTGACCTATTATGATGATGACATTGCAAATACTTTAGCAAGTCAGCAAGGTGGTAGTGAGGTTTTACATTTTATAGCAACGATGGTCTGGTATCGAAGTTATATCCATGCCTGCTTGTGTGTGCTGTGATACAATAATATAGAAAACATGTGCGGTCGGGGGACCCCCTTCAGGAACGAAGTTTTTACTCACGTATGATTCAAATTTTTGCAGTCGCCATCTTGGATTTACATTTTGACCTCACTATCGGCTTTAGCACCCTCGAAAACTATCAAAACGACACCCACGACGAAAATTTTTTAAATTTTCGCAGCCGCCATCTTGGATTTACATTTTGACCTCACTATCAGCTTTAGCACCCTCGAAAACTGTGAAAACGACACCCATGATGAAAAAATTGAAAATTGTCAGAGCCACTATCTTGGATTTACATTTTGACCAAATTCACACTTTCTCTCTCTCTATGTGTACAATTTTATCCTACGACACTGTAATCACTTTACTCTTTTCTTTTGTTTTTTTCTGCCGGCGTTCTCTCTCTCTCTTTCTTTCTCTTTGAATTAGAAGAAGACAGTCGTAAGTATTAACACTTTTTAAGCGTGACGATTTTTGAAAGTGTACAAGCCACGTTAAAGAACTTCGTTCCAAAAATATTGTTAAGAGAATAATCGAGGTACATAAATATAAATGAATCATAGATAAAAATAGTCATATTTCTATCTAGACAAGACCAATAAAGGAGCAAATCCTTTCCGCTGCCTTTAATACCTATCAATAATAATACTTGTCAGTTTCAATTGAAGGCTCGTAAAGGAAGTATTTGTATCAAGTAATTTATGTAACCGGATCTAATTGATTGCACATAGATCCGCGACCAGTCGACGTATTAAGAAGAATTATTTTATAAATATTAATGAAGTATGTGAGGCATTTATTTTTATGAATTAGTGCTGATATATGGAATGATAAACATGACTAATACAGATCTTTATCATTCGTTATTAGATTACTATTTCGTTTGAACAGTGTGAGACTTTATAATGTGCACATATCGAAATGAGAGAATCTATAAAATACAATAGACGATATATTTAGTAACCTGTTCCGCTTAGCTATTTCTAAAGAGCCATAAAAATCTCCTGAAATCCGATCGCGACCGCGGCTCCGAGTAAATTATACTCCCCCCCGACCCTTGTTCGATAGCGAGGTGCCAGCAGTTGTTGCAGCTGAGCACGTAGCTTTAAATTCCCCGATTAATAATCATGATCAAAACTTTGATCCAGCCCGTCCCATCCTTGATGTCCTCCCTCCGGTTGACGCCTTAAGTCGAGGTTCGTACCCCACAGGGGGTGCCCTTAGCGAGCGTTCACCTATTTTCGTTCACCTATTTTAGTTTTAATTAGCATAGTTGAAAATCCCCACGTACAATGGTCCATCTGACGGACTAAGTGCGGAAACCAAACCCCATAACATAGAACATAGAACCCCTGGCTGGAGGTTTTAAGTGTAGTAGCTTAAGGCACCCACAGGAAAGCCCGGTTAAGTAGTCATGATCTCAGAGGTCAACTACGAGATGCCCTAACTAAAAAAAAAAAATGAAACAAACTCCATAATGATTGTAAGTAATTAAGCGTCCTCATAAAATGAAAATTGTGGAAAAAACAACCCTCAAAACAAAATCCGTTGATAAAATTAAGTATAGATTCCTTCATTTCGATTTGTGCACATTATAAAGACTCACACAGTATACATCGAATATTATAATCGAAAAGATGAGTCATTCCATTCATAAAAATATACAATTATATGATTTATGTACCTGCCATTTACTCATTTATTTGTCAGTCTTTGTTTGTTTCGTTTTCCAATTTTATGCACATTCACACTATTTTTGTACCAACATATTCGTTATTTTATTTTTATTTGACACAAATTTATTTTATTTAAGTATGCATACACACGTTGCATTATAAAACTGATTTACATCCGTCACATCACACTTTCAGGTCCAGTTGAAAACCAGCGTCAGGCACTTATTGTTGTCTGGCATTTTTGCTGAACTGGGCCTTTTTGGCGCAGCCGTGAGGCACACTCCCCTGCTAATTTCTTACATCGCTCTTTACACTTTTAATTTGATTTTAATTATTTATTTTTTATCTGCTGTTAATTATATTGTGTGCTTTTTTGGTCTGTGCTAAATAAATATATTTTCTTTAATTTTTTTTTCAATCTGGCTTATCACACAACAATATAACATCACGCCTCTATTCCCCGAAGGGTTAGGCAGAGGTGTACCTATAGTACACCCACATTTCACCAGTTATGTTTAGGGGGCGAGCCTATTGCCATCAACCCGGCACAAATCCAGACTCCGGGTTGCTACTGAGAAATTCCAGATGGAAAAACTCAATAGTATTCTGTCTGACCCGGGAATTGTACTAAGGACCTCATGCTCTGGCTTAACATTAATGAAAAACAAAGTTTCCATTTCAATCTAACCGATAGTTGTTTTGAAGGTTTCATTAATTCCTTGCAATTCTTGAATCGGTTTGACCGGTTTTTAGCAGCCTAATTTTATGTACCTACAGTTATATTTATTAATAAAGAGGATAAAAATATATAAACCGGATAAACTTCATATTCAAAATTAACTAAGAATGTACCTACGTAGTTATGTTAATAGTATCATTTGCATTCTTTATTTTTTTGTTTGATTATTGACTAACCTGGTGTCAGAGTTTTTATGCCGCCCACGGGCCTCTGACTTGGCTTCACATGCTGTCGAGAATTATCTCTCTGGAATGGGCATTTTACTTCATCGTTTTTGAAGCAAGTGATAATTCGCTGTCCCCGGCGAATAAAATGGTAATCGTAAAAAACAAATACAGGAAAAATAAAAAAACAGTTTTTGTCAAAATCTTATTAACTAATAGTATACAATAGCGAAATTGTTCAAATATCAAAAGAAAAGTGATTTTTTAAATTCATTACAATACCGGACATTACATAACCGTAGGAAATGAATGAAAAAAAAATTGGCAGAGTGTAATCGGACCTCTTAATATCGAATATGCAATAACCTTAAAACTATCGTACCTACTAGCACATTACCATTTTATTCGCTGGGGACGGCGAATTATACAATGCGCACATGAATTCGAAAAGTCAGAGGTGCGTGCCTCGGGTTTGAACTCGAGACCTATAACTTGGCAGTCCGACGATCACACCACTAAGCTATCACAACTGCTATCATACTCCAACAGAACGAAACGAAATTTAAATCATGTATAAAACGCACACTACGCTGCCAAGCATATTATAATTTGGGGGATTACATCACTGATAAAAATGCTTGGCTCAGCGCTGGTCCAGCTCCACAAGGGCGCATAAACTAATTGATTAGCATTCGAAAGTATTGTTGCAGCTGCTGAAGATTGTAAAATTATCTTTGCTTTGTATAAATTCAATCTCTTTGTATTGTATAATTGCATATCACATGTGTGAGCACTGTTACCATGTACATTCCATAAAGCTACCATTTACTGGGTACGTCTTTCATTGACTTGAATGTGCCCTGGCGGCTGAGAGTATGTCATGCTCACTCAAATGTCTCGCTGATCTATGCGTCATGTTCGTGAACGGGCGCCGTTAGTAGGGACTGGTCATCTCTTAGCTGCCACGGTTTATTTTAATTTATTAAAATTTTCGAATTATTATTATATTTTTATTACGGACGCTTTTAACGTGCACGTCTTTCTACATTGTTCTCACATGTATAATTTCAACACGAATGATGTAACCAATATTTTGTAACAATATTTTGATTTAAAAGAGTGTCCGTGGAGTTTCTTGCCCGTTCTTCTCCATAGGAACCTACTACGCTTTGGAATGGGCAACTAGTTTCATCTTTCTGATTGACTGACCCCTTGACAATTCAAAAGTACCTGTAATTGGTTTATTTGAAGTAAATGCTTTGAGTTTGAGTTTATCAGACTGTACACTGCTTTGCATTTAAAATGCTATCATTTGCATTTAAAATTGATGATTGAACGTCATAATTTACGTTAATTATTAAGGCACCTGTCCCACTGCCTACGATGAAGCGACTAGCTATCATCGATTTTCTCGCTCAAGGAACGTACAAAAGATCCTGTGTAAGTAAAAGAGATATCTACATATTAATAGTTGATCGCTGACTGTTCACACCACCGCCGCGCCGGCGAGTACTCGTTTGTCGCAGCGTCAAGAGCTAGCCTCGGTCACACACAGCGAATACTTCGCTCGGCGATTCTCGCTGGGCCAGAACACTCGCTGATTGACTCACGTTTGGTACACGCATAGCAAGTAATCGCTCGACGCCGCCACTATGGGACCAAACGGTGCTTTCCATCTCAAAAATCTATACTTAACTTTTTTGTTTCTTGATATTTTGAATTGAAATGTTGTATACGTATTTCTGAATACTTATTCTATTAGATCATTTAAACACCGCCACTTTAAAAACGATATTTTTTAGTAAAAAAATGTCAAAAATAAAATATTGAATTATTTCCTAAGTTTTAACCTATCTTTAAGGGTAGTAATAAAAGCTCCGAAAATTAATTAAAATGTGAGCATACTCAAAATATGAAATTTACTGTTATATATACGAATTTTTCGGTAACTTATATGTGAATACAAATAAAGAAACGACCGAATAAAATACTGAAAATTTCGAAAAATCAATACACCAATGCTGACATAATATTTTTCCTATCTCAGAATATAAAACAATCAAAACGGTTTCAGTAATACTACTTTTGTCCAAACTATTTTTGAGATGGAAAATACTATGGTGCCGTCACGCAGTCGTTGTTCATAGCTCTCAACTCATATTTAGTTGCTAGTTGCTCGCTTCTCGGAAGTAATCCCCGGCAGTGGGACCGGTGTCTTTAATGTGTTTATCTACTGCCATGCTATAAATCCTCTATAAAAGTTTCTGAAACAGTTAGTTTATTGTCAACATTAAAACAGCCAGTGTCATTATAACCATAATATCATCCAAATGAGTGTTACAATGTTGTACTAAATTTTATTATGCAACTCGTGTCAACGTGTAACCGAGGGACAGTAGCACCCGCTGCACGCATGTGCGGTGATGTGCTGCTGCAGGCGACATACATACGTACAGTTGTACTGAATTTCGTGGGATATTTTTTGTTCTTGATCTTGAATTACAAACACCCATTGGTTTCGGAATCTTTTATGGAGGATTCATATCATGGGTGTAGATAAAGTCTTGTTTGCAACTGTACCTATATTATTAGGTATTAAAACACTCATGTGATACTATTATCACCACATTCGTGTTTTAATACCCCTTATTATACAACACTTGCATAAATAACTATTAGACAAGCATCAGTGAATGTAATTGAACGGTTATGCAGCGAACATCATAACCTTGATCATATTTATAATGATTCAATTCATGCTGCGTGCAATTTATTGACTTGATCGGTTATAAATCGATGAGCAGTTATTGCATACTATTTATTTACAAAGTTCTGTCTGACCATGGCTGGCAGTCTTTTTTTTCATCTTGAAAACTTGTAACTCTTAACGTGACTGCCCCAGGAGGGTAATGTTTTTAGAGAGTATGTAATATGTATTTATTTATCATAAGTACACCAACAGCACAGTCACTTACAATTCAAATTAAATAACATTTAAAATTTACATTTCAGTAACCATGCAAATGACAGGTATGCATGACATTCAACATATGAAAATTCGAGACAAAGGTAAAGAATATAAAGTGTGTCTAGTAGACATAAATCTACAACACTACAAAACAAAACAATTTGAGCTAGATAGACGGATACTCATTACACTTTTTAAATGTCATCATCATCATCATCAGCCTATAAATGTTCCCACTGCTGGGACACAGGCCTCCTCTCTGTGAGAGGGAGTGGGCCGTAATCCACCACGCGGGCCCAGTGCGGGTTGGTAGATGTCACATGTCTTCGAATTTTCGGTTCTAGGACATGCCGGTTTCCTCACGATGTTTTCCTTCACCGTTTTGAGAGCAGTGGTGATGAAATAATTTACACAAAGTCTGTCTGGGTTCGAACCTACAACCTACAACTCTTAAGTCGCGGCCGTTACCACTGGGCCACCACTGCTCTTTTTAAATGTACCTGTATGTAAATCTTACAAGATTAAAAAGAAGCTTAAAGGAGATCACAAAAGTATCCACATAAAATTAAACTGCTAATCGAAAATTGGGAGCAAATACTTAAAGGTATGCAAAAGTTACAACCTCTCTAACAAGGTCAACTAACTTGAGGGGAAACAAGCATAATGAGATGTTTCCTGAAACGATCCAACAATGACAGTGTAACAAGGATTTGGAACTTGTTACGAGGTTCCGCTTCACGTTCCTTCAGAAATACTTCAAGAAGAAATAAAATAGTAACCTAAACTTTTTACAAAACAGCAGCTGTTACTTACACAGGATTGAGTAAGTTTTATACAATAATATTAAGAGTATTTGCTTTGGTTTTGAAGGTTAAATCAGCCCCATAATTACGTAGCACACGATCAATCGCAATCTGTTTAATTTTGACAGTTCAACAACATTCATTGCGTTATTTACTTTGTTGAGCAGACAATTTTTTCGAACTTATGAAGCAATGGATTAGCAATAACTTTCAAAATGATTCAGATTATGATTGATCGTGTGTAACGCAATAAGAGTGCAGATAAAAATACGATAACATGCCTTTTTTTGTTGGGCATTTTTGAGATGGGAAAAAACAATTGAACTCGCGACACTGTTATCGACACCAGCTTTTGACCATTAAAAAGACATGAACGCGCGAATGTCATTAATTCCAAAGAAAATGTATTCTTTGGGATTAATGACATTCCAAACATTGAGACATGACAACGACATGATTGACATTTCCCTTTTTTTACCGACTTCAAAAAAGAAAAGTATTTCCTGCACACTAAAATTATTCAAGATTTCACTTCTGTCGGCACTCCCAGAGTGCCACTGTTTTTTTTACAAAACGATAATAATGATAAAAGAGTTCATTCAAGTTATAGCGCTACAAGGTTATGTTGACACGTGGCTAAAATCGGAACTAACGACGCCATTTTGTTTTTCGAATACATTTCAAATGACATTTCACAAAACAATTGCACAAAAATGTAAACCAACAGCGCGTCGACGTTATTCGAGCGACAAAATATCCTTGTAGAAATGTAGATGAATTAGTACAGTGCGTTCATTGTAACTTGTACCGTAACGTGAATGGTAGCACTGTTCTGTCAGTCGCCATTTTGAACTCTATTAATATTGAAACTAAGCTTGGCAAGCAATGGTGACAACATGAGGGCAAGGGACAAGTTATAGTGAACGGTCTGTAGTAAAGATTTTTTTGTGAATTTCATTGGAAACGCCAAAAATGTAATTTATTTACATGGATTTTAGGGAAAGCTGGTGGATGGTAAGAGTATTCTACCTGTCCCCTTGTTGATCTGCGTCTTGAAGATGAGGTTGACAATCGAAGAACGAAAGTTCTAGTGTTTTACAATCATATTCCTGCCCTTGTTTCCGTTTTCTTCTTCCACTCTCCCCTGTCAACCGTCACACTATCATTCTCTCCCTTCTCTTTCATATCATTCCTCCCACAATCCTTCCATCTTTTCTTTGGCTTTCGACTCCCTCTCCATTTATTAACATTATATTCTATCTTTATAAGACATACATAATTTGGCGGCACGGTTGGCGCAGTGGTTTAGCGATTAACTGCTGCGCTGCGTGTCGCGGGCTCGATTCCTGCACGGAACAAATATTTGTATGACCTACAAGTAGTTGTTCCTGGTCTGGCTGTTTTGGGCTTGCGGACGGTGAGCAATGGGTATAGTGGTATTTATGTATATTGTGGTGAGAAATAAAATGATTGATTGATTGGTAGCTCGCCGTCCGATAAGGACCAAGCCCGGGTCGACGGCGCGTTGTGTTCCACGCGTGCCTCAAAGAGATGTCAGCAGAATTGATGGGGTCCGCTAGGGCTGATGCCTGCCGGGGTTGCGAATATGGGCCGATAGGGAAATCGTGGCCCCCCGGCAACATAGCAACTGTAGGAACACGGGTGGGTTTTAATCAGTAAGAGTCTGACACGCCCTCCCACTAAAAAGGAAAATAAAGGGTCTGGCTGTTTGTGTATGTGAGTTTAAATGTTTGGAAACGCACCCACAATACAGGAGAAATTTCTAGTGTGGGGCCATGTTCAAAAATAAAATAAAAATACTGTCACACACCTAGCACAGTTAAGAAAAAGTACGAAACAAAAGGTAAAATCACGATTTTTACTATAAATATTTACACATCACAATCTTATTCATAAAAATGTCGTGATTCATAATAATAAAAATAACGAACCAAAACATAGGAAGTAATTAAACTAAACTCGCCCGCGTCACAGTTCCCTTCAATGTAAAAAAAATATGTATTCAAATAAAATGTCCACACGAAATAAAGTCCTACACACTTCATATAATAAATTCTTAGAAATATATTATCGGCTCCTTATTGACGTCGCTCGTATAATATAGCTATAAATTATCTTAATATGCAAACTGCTGTTTACGTGTCTGCAGGAAATTTTGGCCATAATGAAGAATACGGTTATTTTTTTTATCGCTTCCTTAAAGCGAATTTAGTCTGCTAATTTATTATTGAGTAACTGCAAAATGCGTAGATTTTGAACTTAACATCTACGTCAGACGATCAGAATTATATATTTTATCTGATGGTCATCTTCAGTTTTGGCATTTTTATGACGTTCATAAAGCTATGCATTATGCAACAGTCCTAGCTCGTATCATCATCTGCCTAGCCTTTTCCCAACTATGTTGGGGTCGGCTTCCAGTCTAACCGGATGCAGCTGAATACCAGTATTTTACATGGAGCGACTGCCTCTCTGACCTCCACAACCTAGTTACTAGGTAACACGATACCCCTTGATAAGACTGGTTGTCAGACTTTTTGGGCTTCTAACTACCCGTAACGACTGTCAAAGATCTACAAAAGACAGCCGGGACCAACGGTTTAACGTGCTTTCCGAGGCACGGAGGGGTCTCGGTATGTAAAGATGGTCAACCATCCACAG
This sequence comes from Agrochola lychnidis, assembly GCA_963680765.1. Lineage (NCBI taxonomy): Eukaryota > Metazoa > Arthropoda > Insecta > Lepidoptera > Noctuidae > Agrochola > Agrochola lychnidis. The sequence goes on along the minus strand of OY796868.1, from coordinate 3,700,653 downwards.
ACCAACTGCGGCAAGCGTAGCTTAACCTGATCGATCGACGCGTGCAGCTGTTGTTACTTGGCCACAAGCCCTAGCTCGTATATACTACTATTAATCAATGTAGATAGTTCTGCCATAAAAAAAAAAACTGTCAAAATCAATCTGACACTGACACAATTATGAATACATTTGCGTCAAACCCCTAAAAATTTGAATAAGGGCATGAGAATGATGATAAAGATCTACCTAAATATTAGTAGGTACATTTAGATATTAGAAATCGATCGATCTATCGATTTAAATATTAGGGGTTTGTGGCTAATTAATAACACCCGCATGGGTCGATCGATTAAGTTAAATTTCAAAATTCAAAAGTCATTTATTCAAACTAGGCTGAGAATCAGCACTTTTCCAACGTCAAAATTACATAAGACAGTCCCCCAAAAACGACCACCCTTCACCACTTCCTAGTGCCTTTAGCTGGGAAGAAGAAGTGGCGTTCCCCAAGTACCCTACAAAGGGATTTCGCTAGCGTCACCGCGAGTGCTCCTGGCGCTCCTAGTATCAAGCCCATGCCTGAGAAGGCGCTGAATATGGTTGATAATGATGACGATTTCGTGACGGTGTAAAGGAGGAAGCGCCGATCGCGAACGAACAAGAACCGCTGCGGCAAAGCTCCTACGAGCCTCGAAGTGAGCCTGCGTGCCGCAAAGCCGAACACACCGGTGTACATCTAGGTAGGTACGCGCCGAGGGTACAGTTATTAGAATCGCACCGGAACGTCAATTTCAAGGCATTTGTCGTGCGTGTACCGAACTTTTATCTGCCCCTCGTCTTGCAAGAAGACTTTTGGCCGCAGGACGTGGTGTTCCGTCGCTTCCGCGGACAAGTTCCACAAGACAGCACTAAGTTAAGCTAGTGCATAGTGAAGTGTTGCTAACATAGTCTAAGCCTTATTTATTAACACGAACTTTGTTTATATTAGAATATCGACCCTTCTGGCCTCAAAAGTCGTAAACGCCACTTTTGGCCAAGATGAGTTAAAAATACAGTTTTGTTTATTTTTTTTCGCTCTATCGATCGGTGTATTTAAACTTCCGCTACTCCCAAAAAAATGTCTTTTACTACCATTGTTTTTTTTTTTTGTCTAAAACTAAGAAAATAAAAAAAGACAACGTAAAAGACATTTCATTTACAAAATATTAGATCCTGTGACGTAAACACCTATCGATTGTAGGAGAAAAGACGTAAAAGACATTTTCATCTGAAGATTGCCTACAATTTAATTATGAAAATATGTAAATGATTCAAAGATTATAACATATTTTTATTAAAGACACAATAAACGATGAGCTATTCATCCTTTACCTAAAATTTATTAATAATACCTATTCCTGAACATTTTATTAATGGAAATAGGGTATAATTGTTTTTGTTAAGTATCTGCATATAACACATTACCTTAACACATAATTACCTTAGCCCACAATAAAAAAAAACATAAAAATTAGTTAATTAAAATAGCCTTTTACTGCTTAATCACTTGCCTGTTTGTTTATAAAAATGCTTTTACTACTTTATTATTAATCAGCAATACATTTTTATACTATTTTTGGGTAGTAAACACCATTCAACAGTTTTATTTTAGGACGTATCTTCATGCTAACTTCTTAAATCTGCATTCTACTTCAGTGCAATACTTATGAGTTTTTGAAGCATTTGAGTACGAGTATTTTTATGTAAGTATCATCGATATAGCTAAAAAAGTAAGAAAGATATTAATTTTTCTTTTTTTCTATTTTTTTTTGCTTCCCCTGTAAAAAGTCCTTTATGGCATTTACGACAATTGAAGCCAGAGGGGTCGATATGTATGTTTAGGTTAAGGTATTTTTTATGGGTCTGTGTCGCCTGCAATAAATGGTATTATTCTTACCACCTGTCCAGCGTGACTGCTGTCACCTTACGCAGTAATATGTACATTACATTACGTTTATATGCTTAAAATTTTGTCGTTTTGTTAAATAATGTTTTGTCTTAATAATGTGACAATTTAATCATTTCAAAATAATGTTAAAATGGGGGGCCTGGGTAACTTAAATTTAAAAATGTGGATCTGCAAACCCTACATAACAGCATAATCTTATATTATGTATCTATTAAATTAGTAGTCACACCAACAATCATGCATGTTATATGTTAAGAGAGGTGATTTAGCCTACTTAACATTGTTCGGATTATGTTAGTTTACATTTAGAATAAGATCTTTTTGTTAACTTGTATTAACCTTTTTTTTCTGTTAATAAAGACCTTTAAAAACAATCAATCAATCAAATGGTAATATTATTATAAGTTACGCTGGCCGCGGTTGGTCCGTGAATGGGTCCATCTTTACATACCAAAACCCATCCGTGCCTCGGAAAGCACGTTAAGCCGTTGGTCCCGGCTGTCATTTTTAGATCTTTGGCAGTCGTTACGGGTAGTTAGAAGCCCAAAAGTCTGACAACCATTCTTACCGAGGGGTATCGTGTTACCTAGTAACTAGGTTGTGGAGGTCAGATAGTTAGTCGCTCTTTGTAAAATACTGGTATTCAACTGCATCCGGTTAGACTAGAAGCCGACCCCAACATAGTTGGGAAAAGGCTAGGCAGATGATGATGATGATTTAGATATTAGAAATTGATTAATATATAAAACAAAATAAGATCACTATATAGAAAAAATATTCTCATTTTAACTAATTATGTAAATAAGGATTACTAGCTGTTGCCCGCGACTTCGTCTGCGATCAAGATGAAAAGTAACCTATGTCCTTCTCCAGGTCATGGTCTACCCATGTGCCAAATTCATCGACATCCATTCAGCCGTTTTAGCGTGCAAGCGTAACAAACAACAAACAAAACACTTTCGCATTAAAAATATTACGATAATCATATATGACTATGCCAAAGCTATTCTTTACTAAACTACATTTTTCTGAGCATGTTTTTTGAGAACGATTATTAATATTATGAAATATATTGCAATGTTAATAATTATTCTATTACTACCTTAAATATTAATTTTATTTAAAGGCTATTATTATTCTTTATTAAACTACATTTTTCTGAGCATGTTTTTCGATAACAATTATTAATATTATGAAATATATTGCAATGGCAATAATTTATTTATTACTACCTTAAATATTCATTTTATTTAAAGGCTATTCTTTAATAAACTACATTTTTCTGAGCATGTTTTTTGAGAACGATTATTAATATTATGAAATATATTGCAATGTCAATAATTAATCTATTACTACCTTAAATATTCATTTTATTTAAATTTAATTTTTTTTCCTTGAGACCGCATCAATGTTTTATTAGATTTTTAACAATATTATTACTTGCACGAGATGTAAAACCACTGAATATTTAGAGGTCAACGACTTGCGTATTGCGGAATTGTTAAATGAATAAATTATTAGAGAATAATATTGTTTTTTTTTTCTAAGACCGAATATTTTTAATGTTACGCCTGCGTAGTCAGAACCGAGAGTCACAGCTAATTAATTATAATTTTATTACCTACAAACACTTGATTTTTTTTGTTAAAACAAGTCTAGTTCTAGACATAAATAAATATAGATTTTGTTCCTATTTAGCGCACCGGCCCACATTCCTATGGACACTTGGTACAACGTTTTTGAGGTCAGCACTGTTTTGTGTTACGATCTCGGAAAAGGAAGTAATTACAAACAAGAACTAGGCAACTACATGATACTATACTGCAAAATAATTGTAGGGTTAGCACTCATGAACAAGGAGACCATTTGTATTTTTATAAAGATTACTAGCAATCAATATGGCGACTAGAATCAATTTTATTATTTTGTAATTTTTGACGTTCAAAAGTGCCATACATGGGCCTATTTGAAATAAATGATTTGAGTTTGACTTTGACTTTGACTTTATGAGTATTAAATAAACAGATGAAGCTTTGATTAACGTCCCGGAGGTGTAAAGGTACGAAGACTACGCGATCGAAGCACGTAGTCGTAGCAAAGTGCGTACTACGCCGTAGAACAGTAAGTGCTACGTCGTAGCCTGATGCGCACTACGCCGTAGCCGTGCGTAGCGTTGTAAAACGCTCTCATCTTTAAATTTGTGAGCTGCGGATGTAATGGTTCTTTGAATTGTAAATGTGAGATGTCATGATTTTCCGTCCTTTGCTGGGACAGTTCTTGTTGTTTTCGTATGTTTTTTGTTTTTGTATTATATTTGATTACGTGCTTATTTATTTATTTAGTTTTTAAGTATACAAATTTGTATTAGGTACCTATGTTGAAACTGTTTGTCCCCGTCACTTGTCCTTTTAAGGGTTCATTAAAAACCAGCGTCAGACAGCGTCTGTCTGGCATTAATGCTAAAATGAACCTTTTTGGCGCAGCCGTGAGGTACACATTGTTGTTGTTAAAACATTTTTTTTTATTTATATTTTGTGTTTCACGAACTGTGTTCAAATAAAAAAATTTTCTTTCTTTCTTTCTTAGATGTTAAAAAACTCACTAGGTATAATGTTTATATTATTTTTTTAAGCATTTTTAAGAAAAAAACTCATAGTGTTAGTAACTTACAAAATACGTTAGTAAAACATTAACACAGAAAAAAATTGTGACAAAACATTAACATAGAAACAATTTGTGACATCACTGCTGCAAGGTGACAGGCCCAGCCGATACCTTGCAGCAGTGGTTTACAAACGCATAATCTAGCTTGCTTGCTATCATAGACAGGATGAAAATTAAATATTTAAGTATAGATTAACTCTTTATAGTGACAAAAATGCAATGCCATTTTAACAAACAAAAAAAAAAAGATCACTTAGCATTCAATATCAATCTTCTAAAAAAGTTTGCCAACCCTATACAACCTGGATATTTAAATAATAATACATTAAATCTGCCATCATATGCCTTTCAAACACAAGTACGTCGTTAAGGACACTCGAGCTATCAGTTTAGGGCACATAAGCACCGTATGTATCAAAGGACCCTTTCAAGTAAGTACTTGTGCAAACAAAGTTGACAATCCCTGCTAAGCCTACCGCTTGTGATTTATTGCCGACTTGGTTCACCCCGCAGCTTTGCCTGCGACCTTTTGTATTTGTAATACAATATCAATATGTCGGAGAGGGGTATGTGACTCTCGTTATTTTCAGCGATATTTTAACTACTGTGGGCGTAGTGTGGGTAGTGTTGGTTAATGCGCAATAGAAAAACCGTTTGAAGTTCAGATCTCATTATAATTTACTATCAAATTAATCACACTAGCTAAATTATACACACACTGGGTGTGACGGCGTTTATTAAAATCACCAATTAACACAATGATCACAAATTACAACTAACACAATAACTGAGCACCACGAATTCAAAAACAGTTCCGCGACGTCTGGACTCCGATGCGATCCGAGGCTGAATCCCTCTTCGCCGTGGCCTTAAAACATCACGACTTTGTAGAAGCGCGCGCTTTAGGTGTGGGTAGATTACGTCCTGTCACCAGTGGCGCGCTTGCGATTCGTTTCGTGTCCGTACTAATGACCGGATCCGACAAACGGATTTTCGGATTTTCGGATGTTATGTGGAACAATGTCGATAGTAAACTTTTCTGAAAAGGAATTTTAACGGAAAATAATTCAGGAAGGTCAGGTGCATAGTACTCGCAACCGGCGTGCGTGTATGACCAGATGTATGAACGTAAACGAGGCAAAAGGAGTATGTAAAGATCGTAACAGGTGGCATTCTGTAGTTTCTGCCAATCCCCATGGGAAGAAGGCGTGAGTTTATGTATGTATAAATTAATTCGATTTATTTATACATATGTAAAGGAGGAGCTCGTGGCTAAGTAATAACAGACGTATAGGTCGATCCATCAGGTTAAGCTACGCTTGCTGGGGTTGACCCGTGAATGGGTGACCATCTTTACATACTGAGACTCCTCCGTGCCTCAGAAAGCACGTTTAACCGTTGGTCCCGGATGTCATTCGTGGATCTTTGACAGTCGTTACGGGTCGTCAGAAGCCCGAAAGTCTGACAACCAGTCTTACCAAGGGGTATCGTATTACCCAGTTACTGGGGAGTGGCGGTCAGATTGGTATTCAGCTGCATCTAGATAGACTGGAAGCCGACCCCAACATTCATGGGAAAAGGCTTTGGCAGCTTGATTTTTGTATAATTTAATTCGATTGATAATAATTTGATAAAGACTACAAAGTAAAATGTATTCTGTTTTTTACGAGTGACCATACTTAGGCACCTACCTGAATGTGCGTCATTTGAAAAAGAGAATAAAAGGTACCAATACGGTAAAAAGGTATAAATAAAACGGTATTAAGTTGGGGATCTCCCAGAGAAAAGGTCGATTGAGGAAGTTTCACATTTATTTTTTATTTAATAGAGCCGGCGACGCGACGACGGTTTGTTTTAGGATTTTTTTATTAGTAATTATCGAAATGACACTCTTTAAAGTTTTATTTATTCTTTTCTGTTGAGTATAATCTTACTACCTTACTTACTAAGAACTATACTATATACTAACTTAACTATATTTATTTCGTCCCTATCAGAATACCAGCGCTGCGACATTTTTTTTTAATGTCGCAGCATATGCTGAGATACTAGCCTTTTGGCCTCGTACAGGACTTTCTGCTTTTATTTTAATTTTTTTTATTAATGTTTTTAATGAGTGTGTTTAGTTTAATTTGTGATTTTCTGTGTGAGTCTCAATAAATACTTTTTCTTTTTTTCTTTCTTCTTTCTTTCTATACTTATTATTTATTTATTAATATTATAATATTAATGAATAATATATACTGTATTATTTATTAATATTATAAACGCGAAAGTTTATGAGGATGGATGGATGGGTGGATGTTTGTTACTCTTTTACGCAAAAACTACTGAACGGATTTGGTTGAAATTTGGCACACAGATAGCTCTACCACATATATATCTGGATTAATACAAGATACTTTTTATCCGGATATTCCCACTGGATCGAGACTTATGTAGGTGAAACCGCGGGGCGCTGCTAGTTGTTTATAATTTTACTTTTTATCTCTTGTAATCACGTCTACCTTTGTTAAACCGACTTTAACAAAGGGGGAGGTTCTCAGTTCGTCAGAATCTTTTTTTTTGTTATATGTTCCCCGATTAGTCGAAGATGGCTGGACCGATTTGAAAAAATCTTTTTTTGTTTGATAGGGTTTTACTTCCTAGGTATTCCCACATCATTTTTATTAACTTTACTTAGGTACAAAAACGACCTAAGTTGACGCTGACGTAACTCTACGTTCAGCGTTCGGTGTGGTAACACGCCGTGTTCGGGTTCGCGACATGTCAGTCGTCATCCTGAGGATGCCTCGTTGAGAGGTGAAACACATGTCGATTTCTTTCAGGAGTTTTTTATGGCTCTTTAGAAATAGCTAAGCGGAACAGGTTACTAAATATATCCACGTCTATTGTATTTTATAATGGATATCCGCAAGGTCACGCCTGAATCAATTAACTACAAAATTAATATCCTTTCTAAAACCATGTTAGCATTATATTTCGCCGTAGTTTTGACACTAAAGTCACGATACCAACAATTGCTGCCAGCAATTAATTAAGTAGTGTAATAGAGCAGTCAATAGCTAACCTATAAACACACAAATAGCCCCCGCAGTGGCTACATGCGGCGGGCGCAGTGGCTCGGAAGGGTGGCTACTGAGCCATGCCGCCCCAGCCGCGTCACCGGCGCGACAATTATGTCCATTTACCTTCCATTCAGCTGGGCGTTAATCATTATGAAGCTTTATTTGATTCTTTAAGAGGGTTTATCCTAAAAGTTGGCAACGTCGTAAATAGCTGTCAAATATTTACCTGTTTTGATTAATTTGGCAATATTACTGTATGGAATTAAGAAATGTGGCTAACTAGGGAACTAAAATATTGATTATGAAATGCAATAATTAATATCGTAACACCGAATATTTAGTTTTAGATGTAAAAAAAGTATTTGGAAACTTTTCAAATGCCTTTTTTTACATCTAAAACGGTAACAAAATCAAATTCAGAGTTATAATTGCAATTCATTATTAATATTCTAGTTCGCTATAAAACCACATTTCTTATTTCCATACAGTAATATTGCCAAATTAATCAAAACAGCGAAATATTTGACAGCTATTTGCGATGTTGCCCACTTTCAGAATAAATGCTCATAACAAGGTGACTAGACATAATTAGTCATAAATCTAAATTGCTAAGCTGCCAGTTTATTTTATAAAAATCGCACCGTGTAAGGTGAAGTGATCTGTCATTCCACCATATGCTAAGAATTGACAGTTACTGACACTTCACTTCAGGTTCCCTGAGATTTTTCGAAATAGATTGGCTGATAATATAAAGAGGTAAAATTGTTTGTTTGTAAAGGTTTGGAAGTACTGCACTGCACCCTAATGTCGTGGCCTAACCCTTTCACTGACAGAAAGCTACACTGGCTATTACCGAGCACTACAGAATATTTTTTATGATACTCATAGTTGAGTTTCACGCGGACAAAGTCGCGGGCAGAAACTAGTGAAATACATAATCAAAATACAATAAATCAAGTGAAATTATTATTTATTTATTTTGTAATCCCCTAGTGGGATTTATATATATCCGTAGGTATGTCCGTGGCATCACAGCGGGCCCTATCAGAATACCAGCGTGGCGGTATTTTTTTTTAAGCTATTGCATAACTTTTATCGCGGGCTTTGAGCGCGGCGACCGAATCAAGAAATTCCGTAACGAAAATAAAACCTAACACCTCCCACTCCGCCTACCATGTAATGACGGATGATGACATAATAGGTAATAGGTAATAGGTAATACGGGCTGGTATCCGCAACTCCACGTCAAAGCGCGTATTTTGCGTACGGGTGGGAAAATCGATTATTCGATCCACCCCAGCTCCTCAAAGAAGGCCAGCAACGCCTTGGTGTCACTGACAATCTCACGTAGGGTACCTGGGTTACCGAAGTACTTGGCCCTGTATGTGGCGACCACTGGGCAGTTTAACAGCACATGAGCTGCTGTCTCGTCGTCCTCCATGCAGGCTCTGCACAGCGGACTGTCTGTGACTCCTATGACAAAGAGGTGTTTATTAAATGACCCATGGCCAGTTACAGCTGCTGTAATTGTACGCAGCTGCTGTTTCGTTAGTCGGAGAACCTGTTTCGTGAGGCGGCCATCAATCATAGGGAGTGCCTCCTTGGCCTGCCTGCATTCACCGTGGTCCAACCAAAGTTTGTGATGTTGATCCCTGGTTCTTTTCCTTACCAGAGTGCGTAGGTACCCGAAGGGGAGTGGCGCAATGGGTTCAGGCCCCACTGGTGCCATGCTCGACCCCCTTCTGGCAAGTTCGTCGGCTGCGTCATTGCCCCGCGAACCGCTGTGTCCCTTGATCCATTGAATGGTTATATTATTGAGGCTACCCACCTGGTTAAGGCGCTGGTGACACTCGTATATCAGCCCAGAGTCAACAGTGTGACTGTTTAGTGCTAGCAGAACAGCCATACTGTCTGAGAGTATGCGTATCGAGTGGTCCTTAACTTCCCTGGCCATGATGGCTGAAGCGGCAAGAGATACACCCATTCATTCGGCCTGGAACACTGTGTTATGGACTCCCAATGGTGTGGCTATGTGTATGTTGAAGTCCTCCGAGAAGATTCCAGCACCTGTGCCACTACCTGTTTTGGATCCGTCGGTAAAGATACGTAGCTCTGCGGGGCGCAAACCCTCGCATCGACGATCCTCGTGAAGTTGAATCCTGTATTTTTTATCGAAGATAAATTGTTTGGGTACCCGGTCATTTATGGCTTTCGTAATAGGGAACTCATTATTGAGTCCCTCAAGCAGCGCGGTGTGTTGTGTCTCCCTCTTACCCCAGAGATTGATTGCATTAAGACGTACCGCTGCCATTGTCGCTTCCTGCTGTATGAACAGGTGGAGCGGGGGTAGTCCCAGCATGGCTTCGATGGCTGCAGTCGGAGTAGTCCTCATGCAGCCCGTGGTCGCCACGCAGGCAAGCCTTTGCGTGCGTTGTAGTTTATTAGAAGCTGTAACCAGCTGAGTACGGGGCCACCAGACCACAGCCCCATAAGTGATCATGGGGCGGATCACTGCTGTGTACAGCCACAGAATAATTTTGGGGGATAGGCCCCACTTCTTACCTATCATTCTCCTGCACTGCCAGAAGGTGATGCAGGCCCTGTTTAGCTTGTTGTCTATATGACTACTCCAGTTTAACTTACTGTCTAGAATGACCCCGAGGTATTTGACCTCGTTAGCCAACTGAAGTTCTGTATCGAACAGTTTGGGTAGGCGGTAAGGGCCTAATGCTCGTTTTTGGGTAAACATAACTAGTTCAGTTTTAGTGGGGTTCACTGATAGTTCAAATTCCCTGCACCAATTTTCTACGATACGTAGTGCTTGCTGAGTGAGGTTGCAGATCGTTCCCGTCACCTTGCCCGAGACAAGGATTGCGAGGTCATCTGCATACCCTATTGTGTAATAGCGGTTGGCGTTGAGTTTGGTGATGAGGTCATTAATTACCAGATTCCATAGAAGGGGGGAAAGCACCCCTCCCTGGGGGCAGCCTCTGGCTATCATGGCCAACTGCCGCTCATCCTCTAGGCGAACCACTCGTTTGCTTAACATGTTTGTAATCCAGTCCGTCAGTACCTGTTCTACTCCGTGTCTGGAGAGGGCGCTGCTAATGCTGGAGAAGTTGGTTTTGTCGAAGGCTCCTTCGATGTCTATGAAAGTGCCCAGGCAGGTGCCTTTTTGATGAATCGCATCCTCAATCTGGCTGACCACCAGATGGAGAGCAGATTCGGTCGACTTACCTGAGCTGTATGCGTGTTGATTACCGTGTAGCGGTATGGTTTTCAGAGCGCCATCCCTCAGCTCTCTATCACATAGCCTTTCCATAGTTTTTAGAAGAAAGGAGGTCAAGCTGATTGGTCGGTGGGATTTGGCGTTTGTGTAGTCACCCTTACCTGGCTTGGGGATGAATATTACTTTCACTTCCCTCCATCCTTTAGGAACGTATCTAAAGGCCAGGCATGCTCTCATTAAAGGCACCAGTCTTATTGCGACAGATGTACCCCCCCACTGTAGTAAAGCGGGGAACACTCCATCAGGACCAGCCGCCTTAAAAGGATGGAAGCTCCGGATGGCCCATTGGAGTTTCTCCAACGTGATCATCCTGCGTGCGTAACTCCAATCATTATCTGATGGTGTTTGGGTTTCATCTTGCCAGTCGATTACCTGCGCGAAGACACATCCCGGGAAGTGAGTTTCAATTAGGACGCGTCTTGTTTCCTCAGGCGTCGACGTGAGTGTGTTATCAGGTTTGCGGAGGGTGGCGGGCCCAGTTGTGTTCTGTTGCGCCAGAACTTTCCTTACCCTGTTTGCTTGCTGACAAGATTCAATGCTACCACAGAATTTGCGCCATCCCGAAGTGCTCCTGAATCTGATGCATTTTTTGTAGCTGGATTTGGCCGCGTAGTAGTTATCCCAGTCCTCATCCGCACATGTGTTCATGGCTCTATTCAGAGCTGTTCTTACCTTACTGCGTTTGCGCTCCAGATCAGCGCCCCACCAGGGTTGTTTACCCGGTATGTTGCGCGGCGTGGTCTCTGGGCAGGCAGTTTTGTAGCTGTCTATGATTGACTCAGTAAGGTGGCTTACTTGTACCTCAATCTGTGTCGTGTCCGCAAATGTCATCGGATCGCTTAGCGTCGCAAGCCTGGATTCAAGACTGCGTGTGTAGGTGGCACGATCCGTTTTACGCGGATAACGCCGTGGTAGTATCGGTGGGACACAGACCTGAATGTCGAAGCGGATCCACCTGTGATCGGAGCAGGAGGCCTCCGTAGAGACCTGCCACCCAGTGGTAATTTCCGCCGCGCCCTCTGTTACCAGAGTAAGATCTATGATTGTGCGGCTTCGCCTGGTTACGAATGTTGGTTCGGAGCCAGTGTTTAGTAGGGATAGGTTAGTCGAGAATAAGTAGTCAACCAAGGCCTTACCCCTCTCGTTTTGCGTGTCCATACCCCACAGCTGATGGTGAGCATTGGCGTCGGCCCCGACAACGACCTCAAACCCGCATCTCTCGCAATGGCTCACGAGGCGGGCGAGTCCGTGGGGAGGCGGTGCCTCCGCCTCGGGCATGTAGGCCGAGGCAAAAACGATCACCATCTCTGTGGCGTTGTCACGCTGTATTATCAGCTTTGCTGCAGAGACATCTCTGCAACAGAATTCAGTTAAGAGCTGTGTTTTAAGGTTACCTGTGACATAGATGCACGATCTGGGATGATCGTGGTCTGTGGTGACCAGGAGCTTACCGCCAAGATTGGAGAGTCCTTGTATGCGGCCCGCCCTAATCCACGGCTCCTGGATCAGGGCAATGGCCGTGTGTTGAACCTCCAGCCACTTGCGAAGCTGAGCCGTCGCGGTCTGACTGTGGTGGAGGTTTGCCTGCAGAACTTTACAGGCCGACGAAAGGGACGCCATCGCTGGTCGAACCCTCGTCCCCCTCAAGCCTAAGCCCGGCAAACAAGTCGCCCTCGTCGAAACCGTCCCCTCCCTGGCCCGAAGCCGGAGACAAAATCATGTCGTCCAGCTCCTCGCCCGATGAAGGGACGGCGCCCACGGTGGCGGCAGCATAGGCGGCCGACTCTGCTACAGCAGGCTCGGCCGCAGACGTTTCCGGGTTGTTTGGTGGGGGAGTATACTCCCCTGCTGGTGTCGGCGGCAGCTGCGTCAGTGCCTCGCAAATGGATCCCGTGGCTGGGTCCCATCCTTGGGGAACATCGGTGAACCTGCCGTTCCGACCCTGAAACTTTACGTACACCGCCCCCAAACCTATTGAGAGACGGCGCCCGGCCTCCATCAGGGTCGGGATTTGGTCTACAGGAACACTGACCACCACGAACCATGCCGCTGCTTGTTGATCGGCATGCAGAAGTAACCACCTCTTTATGTCGACCCAGGGGTTCTGGTAAGACAGAACGCGCCCAATATTGGTCGGCTCTGGAAAGACCCCCTGCTCGTCTGGGATCACGATACCACATCGTGCTCGTTTCTGAATCTCCGACTGACTCTTGACGGCTAACAAGATGCTAGCTGGGAGAAAAAGGTCGGAGACTGTCTTCCTTAGCCAGGCTAAGGTGTGGTCGTTACCGCACCACAGTTTTAAAACACCCCCGGCAAACAGCGGCTTTGCATTGAAGGTCGGCCCTGGAGTGTCTTGCTTGGGGGAGCAGGCCTCGAGAATGATCTGCTTCTGGATAGCAGCGAGTACCTGGTCCGATACGTCCTTGCTGAGGAACCCCGTGCGGTCGCAGGTGATCGCGACGTCGAGGGTAGCACTGGCAGCTTGGGCGTAGCTTCGTTGGGCGACCCGTTTGGACTGATCAAGACGCGGCCGCTTATGCTCTCCCCGAGGTGTCAAAGTCTCGTTGAGAGCTCGCTTGGCCGCAGCCTGATCCTTCCAATCGGGTCGCTGTGTCGTGATGGTCTCTGTAGCCGGCCTCTCAAGAGTACCGGTTGGCGGTTGACTGGGCGCTGGTCGGCTAGTGCCGGCCTCTACCTGCGACCGCTTGCCGGCGGAGAAGTTGAGCTGGCCGCTTGTGACCTGTTTGTTCCCCGAGCCCTTTCCTGCCATAATGCGAGCCTGGCGACGCTCCTGGCGTCGCTCCTTCCTCGTCACTCTGTCCCTCTGTTTGCCCTTATCTAAAGCAGCTGGTGGACCTGAAGGGTCAGCGCAAGGGCAACGGGCTTTTTGAGTGCATTTACCCTTGCCCTTGCGTTTAAGTACCGTGGCTGCCGGTTGACCTGAAGGGTCGGTGCAAGGGCAACGGGCTTGTTGAGTGCCTTTACCCTTGCCCTTGCGTTTCTGCACCACTTGCCAGGCACGTGAGAACACGTCCTCGGTGCTGCCGGCCGCCTCCGTATGATGGGTGACGGCCGTCTGATGGAAGGAGGCTAGAGGAGCCACAGGAATGGATGGGTGTATGGTAGAATCCTCGGTACCGGTGTTACCCGGCGCCGGGATCTGTGTGGAAAGGGTCGGACCGGCAGTGGAATTAGTCGTCGCCGTAGTCTTCGCCTGAGTTTTAGAAGGGTCGGTACTGGTCCCAATCAGCGCCGACGTCCTTTGTTTGTTTTGGGACTTTTTGGTTTTGGTCTTAGCTGTGGTTCTCGCCACAGCCGGACCGGCGCCCGCGCTGGTACCCGCGGCGTTAGCCGCCAGGTCACCAGGGGCAAGAGAAGTGCAAGCACCTCCCTTCAGAGTTTCATTGGCTTTCGCCTCCACTCCGGTGTTGGTTTTTTTATATGGCCTTAGATTATCCATGTTTAATTGTCGTTAAAATTCATCTCTCTGGCTCCCACCCTCCATGGAGCCCGCACCTGGGAACGTCTCACTATAAAGAATAAGTTCGAACGTTAGGACTACCAGAGAGATATAGGTGCGCAAGGCTGGTTTACAGTGCGACATCGGGTGCTCGATCGGGTTGGCGTTGGCCAACGATCTGATCAACCCTCACTTACACCGTCAGCATGACCTTTACCTACCGCTTCGACCGTCCGAGGACGACCTCAGCGGACCTCACGCACCTCGCCTGTGGCCCTCTGACGGGACACTATGACCATTTCCCTACCCCTGGCTATTGGGTAGGGCCACCGTTTCGCTTGAAATCCGGACCAAAGGGGGCGTGTTGCCTTACGGGCACATTACAACCAGAGCCGCTCGGCTCAACCCCCCAGGACTCCTTCATCCCCGCTCACGGCGCTCAACTGCGCAGGTCCTAGCGCAGGTGACTGCTTACTCCTACTCGCCATCAGCTGGTTTTAGTGATAGTCGAGCCCGCCACCACCCAGTCACGGGGGATCACGGTTAGGAGTGGAAGATGGAAAGGCGGAAAGGGAGGAGTGGGGATACAGACTGGATAGAGTGGGGAGGGTTTGTGAGATTTGGGACAGGAAGGCATGAGACGGGAAAGAATAAGGTTAAGGGAATTGAGGAAGGGATGCAAAGGCGCCTGGTGGTTTTAGTTACGTCTATTTCTTATGGAATTAGACCAAGAACGGGGTGGCAACCTCGAGAAGGTGCATCCGCCAGACTTGTCTTGAGGATCTACACGACTGTAGCGCTCACCCTCAAGACCCCGCCAACCCTGCCACTTCTGAAGGAGGCGGCAGGGTAGGCCTGCATCTATACTACCAAGCAAAGCTAAGCAAAGCATGTCGTTGTGCAACCGCGAAAGCATAAATCCAGACCCCCCCCAGGATGATGACATAAAACAAAAATTACGTTCCCATGACAACATCACGTTGTCATCATCCGTCATCATCCCAAGTGTAGCGTTGACAAATAGGAAGTATGGAGGTTATAAATGCTATGCAATAGCTTTACCGCGGCAGTCCCCGAGTGCCACACGTTTTTTTTTTTAAATATTGTAGCATTATGCTGAGATATGAGCCTTTTTGGCCTCGCACAGGTCGTTATTATTTTTGTTATTAGTTTTAAAATGCGCCTTTTTATTTTATTTTTTATTACTATTTCTGTTTCCTGTGCGTGTCCCAAATAAAATTTATTTCTTTCTTTCTTTAATACGGTAGTTGCCTAGATAAATAAAAAGAAATTATATTTAGTCCGTCTTTCAGATAATAAAAAAATATAAGACACGTATTTTTTGCTTTATCATATTAATTCAAAATAACTTAGAAAACACGCATTAAAATTGGGGAGTGGGGGCTCGCTACGTCACAACGCAGTATTAAATCTAGCAAGGCGTGACGTCATATCACATTTTAACTCAATGTATCGCCGTAATCTTTTAATTACGTCTAAAAAGAAAAAATACGTGTTCAATATTTTTTAATAATCTACAAGACGGACAAACGAAAAATAATTATAATAATAATAAGGGGGGGCGGGAGGGCGTGTCAGACTCTTACTGACTAAAACCCACCCGTGTTCCTTCGGTTGCCCTGTTGCCGGGGGCCACGATTTCCCTTTCGGCCCATATTCGCAGCCCCGGCAGGCATTGGCCCTAGCGGACCCCGTCAATTCTGCTGACATCTCTTTGAGGCGCGCGTGGAACACAACGCGCCATCGACCCGGGCTTAGTCCTTATCGGACGGCGAGCTACCCATTGCTCACCGTCCGCAAGCCCGCGAATTGGACACAGGCCTATTGTGTTTATTAAACAAGGCTCTTTCTCTGACCTCATCCATTCTTTCCTTTACCTGTTACAATGATCATCGTCATCCGCCTATACTTATCCCAACACACCATGTCTTACTCCATAATATAATACCTGTCCGCCGCAGGTTGACGGCCTGTTGCGCTTTGTGTGTGCACGGTGCTCGAATCAGTTAGCTAATCGCTAAGGTTTTGCATAAACAGTTCCTGTTGTTTTCATATTTATTTTCTTTGTTTTTGGAATTTATATTATTATTATTCATTAATTGTTTTACATATTAAATACATTTTTAAATATTTTTATAAAAAAAAAAAATCATTAAAACATAAAAAATAGTGGCCCATCGGCATCAGGAACAGGGTTCAAGCTGCCAGTGGTCAGGGCTCTAGAGAGAGGAACCTCCTCACTATGCGTGCCGTATCTAGGAGTACATGCTTTCTGAATCAAGCCCTTGACCCAGCCGCGCAGTGATAGTTTCCTGAGGTATTGGTCGAAGCTCTTCGCTATTAGGCCATTAACCGTAACGATTATCGGTACAATGATTGCAGAGTCCACATCCCACATGTCGACAACCTCGTGTGCTAAGTCAAGGTACTTGATTTTTTTATCTTATTTTTATCTTTCTTTTTTTTATCTTATTTTTCTCAGCTTTCACGAGATTCTCGTCATGAGGGACAGCGATATCAACAATCATTGCACGGTGCTCTCGTCAATCTATCACCACAATATCAGGCTTATTGGCTACAATAGTCCTGTCAGTGATGATAGATCGATCCCAGTACAATGTGGCGTGACCATTTTCGAGAACTGGGTCGGGCACATACATGTAGTACGGTACTTCAGACTCCACAAGATTGTACTGCAAGGCAAGTTACTGGTGAATAATCCTAGCCACTAGATTGTGTCTGCGCAAGTATTATTATTTATTTATTTTAGAAATATCAAAAATATGTATTAGATATGTTGAAACTGTTTGTACTTCCCGTCAGTTGTCCTAGAAAACCAGCGTCAGACAGCATCTGTCTGGTATTAATGCTGAAATGAATCTTTTTGACGCAGCCGTGAAGCACATACTATTATTGTTAAAAGATTATTTTCACTTTTTTATTTTGTATTTTATGTTTCACTGTGTCCAAATAAACATCATACTTTCTTCCTTTTTTTATAAAAGCTATAACTCATCATCATACGAACCATCGCTCGAGCCCAGTCTCCCGTCCCTCGCGCACTCTCTACGCTCAACGCTCTCTTGGACGCTAAGCCTGACTGTGATGTGTTCGCGGATGAACGGAAGAAGATCTTGTCAGTATGTCTGGAGTATTTTGAGATAAACGTATGACTGACGATTAGTTGTATACTTTTGTTATTGTAGTTTGTGTCTTTAACTAATGTAATTGGCTTTGGCCGTTTTATAAATAAATAAATCATCTGTGTTCATCTTTTTGTTTGTTTTTTTTTTTAAATGTATTTTCGTCGATATTTTCGTCAACTGTGGACCGATTTTGAAAATTCTCTTTTCGTTTGGTAGAAGAAACTTGCACGGTGGCTCTATATAAATTTTATTAACTTTGCTTAGATAGTTTTGCCGACCAAGGCATATTCTTACCGACCCAGATGACCCGACTACCATCCATCAGGAGTCTAGTAGGGAAACAAGTACACTAGGACACAAGCACAGACGCTTCCCGTCATTCCGACCTCGCCGTCGAGGTCCTTTGCGATCGCGACCGCCGCGTCCCCGAGTAAATGTTATTCCCTCCCGACCCTTGCTCGAAAACGAGGTGCCAGCAGTTGTTGCAGCTGAGCACGTAGCTTTAAATTTCCCGATTAATAATCATGATCAAAACTTTGATCCAGCCTGTCCCATCTTTGATGTCCTCCCTCCGGTAAACGCCCTAAGCCGAGGTTCGTACCCCACAGGGGGTGCCCTTAGCGAGCGTTCACCTAGTTTATAAGTTTAGTTTAGTTTGTAAGCCCCTGGCTGAAGGCTTTGAGTGTAGCAGCTTAAGGCACCCACAGGCTTGCCCGGTTAAATAGTCATGACCTCAGAGGTCAGCTATGAGATGCCGTTCAGAAAAAAAAAAAATAGTTTTTGAGTTAGCTTCAATAATACGTATTTTTCCTACTTAGTGTATGTTAATGATGTTATAATAAGTTCCTGTCACTGTTATTTACATAGCTGGTAGTGGTATTCGAATTTGTGTGGGGTAGGTACCACAAATAAAAGTGAAAGAAGACCTATTTGCCCACTGACTTCCGAAACAAAGCCAAAGTCAAAGTCAAATAATTTATTTCAATTAGGCACAAAAAGGCACTTTTGAACGTCAAAATTTACAAAAAATAGAATTGATTCTAGTCGCCCCTTTCAAAAGGTAGTTCTCGTATGGAGAAGAATGGGCAAGAAACTCCACCGTTACTCTTTTAAAATGTTTTACAATATTTTGTATACATTAATTATATAATTATAAGTATGTGAAGACGATGCACCTGGATTAAGATTAATAATAGGTAAAAATCATTAAAAATGAAGCAATGCCAGAAAAAATAATTATGTAAATAATGGATACATGGTGTTCACATATTTACAAGCATTGTAAAATTAGGTACCTATACGATATTCCTAAAAAAATTACAAGTAATACTAATAAGTCAAACAAACAAAACAAAAGTAATTTTTTACTTTGTAGTGTTAATTTTGGAAGCCTGCTTGTTTTATTAAATTGTAAAAAGTTTATAAGAAGTCGGTTGTTTTTTTTTCGAGGCCAAACAAGAACAGAGGAAAATCAAACAAACGATTTAATTCATAAATCGTTTTATGAATTAAATGGTTTGCTTTATTTTTATTTATTTAAAACTTACCTCGCAACAGATTATATTACAAAGACGAGTCAGTAAAAATAAAATAATACTGTCAAAATATTTACCTATTTTTTCTTTTTTAGGGTTCCGATCCTAAAAGGAAAAATGAAACCTACATTTATAAGAATACTTGTTTATCTGTCTGTCACAGAGGTTTTCATTTACGTAAAAATTTGGAAGAAGCCAAAAATATTTAATAAAAAACTTCTACATTTATAACTCAGAAGTTAATTAGGAAAAAAAAGCGTAAAAAAATATCCTGATTCGTCAAGTTTATCTCTAAAACGCTAATCAACTTGAAGGGTATCTTGATGAGAACATTTTCGAGTAAACAAGGTTTTTATGAAGCCCTTTGGGTAATTAAGTCTCTTCTTTATTAAATCAGGCCTCGTTTGTTGAGGAGTTATTTGGATATCTTTTGGTACCTAATCAGGCCTAAAACGTCCACTGGTAATAGGGATAATGCCTCGGTCAAAAAACCGAAATTCTATTTAGTCCATCAGTCAGATAATAAAAAAATATTAGACACGTATTTTTTGCTTTATCGTATTAATAAAAAATTACTCAGATAAAACGCATTATAGTTGCGGAATGGGGGTTGCTACGTCACAAGTAAGTATAAAATCTACATACTCGTGACGTCATGGCACATTTTAACTCAATGTATCGTCGTTATCTGTTGATAACGTAAAAAAAGAAAAACTAAGCATGCAATATTTTTTAATAATCTACCTACCTGACGAACAAAAACAACATTTTTAGTCATTCAATTCATTTATTCTGTAACAATTCACATTGTGTTCGAATATAATTCAACATGAAACACAAAAAAATATCATTAAAATACATACAATTCAATTTAAATTAGGAAATAATAATTCGATAAAAAAAAATGTAAAATACTATGCAAACATAATTAATTATAAAATCACATGTCAAAAATCAACAGCAATATAAAAGCAAATCCCTATTATTAGATTAGATTAACTCTCTCTCTCTTTATACTTTTTATTTGATTTTAATTTTTTATCTGCTGTTAATTATATTGTGTGCTTTTTGGTATGTGCTAAATAAATGGATTTCCTTTCTTTTCTTTCTTTCAATAGACACTTTAATAAGAATGCTTGGCAGAGTGATTGATTCCAATTATCTTGTAATAGTATTAAATAGTACATAGTAGACAGGAGCTACTTTTTGTAAGTTTACTAACTTCTGCCCGCGACTTCGTCCGTGTGAAATCTCTTGTTCCCCCGACCCACCCTGTCGCATCGCATCGCGATGCGTTCTTAGCGTTCTTTCTGACTTTTTTTCTTTTTGCTCGGCTCCTAAGAGTCGTAGCGTGATGTTAAATAGCCTATAGCCTTCCTCAAGAATTGGGCTATCAAATGAAAAAAGATTTTTTCAAATCTGACTGGTAGTTCCAGAGATTAGCGCGTTCAAACAAACTAACAAACTCTTCCAAGTATATAGATAGTTACGTTAGATTATAGTTTCGTGTGCTATATAAATCAAGAAGACTTTGAATGACTAACTTTTGATAAAGACAAACTTTGCATTAGGGGTTGAATGAAAAGAAAGAAAAAAAAAAGGAAAAAAGCAAGAAAAAAAAAGAAGAAAAAGTATTTATTGAGACGCACACAGGAAATCACAAATTAAACTAAAACACACTCATAAAAACATAAATAAATAATAAACAAACCCGGTCCTGAAAACGCAATATTTACAAAAACAACTGTGGTTATGAAAAACTTCTTTTATTTCCTTGTCGGTTGATATTATTACTTCTAAAACAAAATTATTTTACTACTGCATTTTTCTCATAAAACGTGGGGTACTCAACATTTTTCCGGATGTTTTCGTATTTCTCATTACCGCGGGTTGCCGACGGCCTTTTATTGCTCGCTACTCTTTATTTTGGGTCTTTTATGAGTTCGGACTGTATGGATAATGCCGGGGTGAATGCAATGCGTCTCTCTTTTGACGTTCAAAAGTGCCAAACAAGGGCCTATTTGAAATAAATTATTTGACTTTGGACTTTTTTCTGGTAGTAACCGCAAAGTTCTGACTATGAATGAAATTTAAGCTTCATGATTAACGCCTAATTTATTGCGTATACCTAAAATGAGGATGTGCTACTTACTGTGAGCGATTAGTTACTAAGAATGTCAGAGAGACCAGGGTTACCATCTGATAGGCATTTACCGCATTTGCAGCCTCGGATCTAGATTTTTTTGAGGCGGGGCAAAAACTGCCGTCTGCCACCCCCCAATCTTTTATGGGGATGCGCTAAGTTAGCCCCCGCGAAATTAAAATTTTCTCAAAATGATAATTTTGGCAGCAATATATTAATCAAATTGTATCGATCGATAATGCGCCAATTCAACAGGGGCGCCAAAACTGTTGTAAAAAAGAAAAAAAAAAATAGAAAGATTATAAATGTGCTGCGCGTCTCATTTTTTGCAAAGTTGCGGTGTGCTGGGTGGTGCACTTGTCTGTTACGCTTGAATTTTTCGCCCCCGAAGTTGGCGCCCGGGGCACGGGCCTCGGCTTGCCCCCCTCTAGATCCGGGGCTGCGTATTTGACAGGCATTTTACGGTTAAGACTGGCGTGCAGTCAGATTCAGATTCAGATTCAGATAACTTTATTTGTTCAAACATGTGTGTACATACGATAAAATGCATGCAAGGTGTTATAAGTACATGGAGTTGTGCTAACATGTTTACCATATTGTCATGGTGTGCAAATATTAAAATACAAGTATAGAATTTAAGATAATAATAATGTAACAACATTCATTAACACTGACAATACTGACATAAGTAAAAAAATTGAATTGACTGATTACACAATTGATTCATATAGAAACAGGAGTTACATAAAAAATTGACAAATATTCAATTATCAAAATAAAAAACTTTACACAATAATATAAAATAATACAATATTAACACAGGTCCAAAATATTCAATACAAAAAATCATTTTTACACTACATACATTATAGATTAAAATAATATATAGAACAGCATGTCAATTTAAAAAGATTCCTTTAAAAATTCATTCACATCATAATATGCTTTACTAGCTAAAAAAGATTTTACTTTCCTTTTAAATGCTTCTACGCTTAGCTCTTTCCAACCATTGGGAAACTTATTGTAAATAATGGGAGCCATACAAAAAACACTTCTGCCCATCAGTGCAGTTCGAGACCTATGTTGACAGAGTTGACTGTTATCACGTCTATTTCTAGGAAACCGGTCTGCCATGCGGGGAAATAGCTTAGGATTTGATTTAACAAATATCGCGATTTCCAAAATATAAATTGAAGGCAAAGTCAAGATGTTGTGGCTTATGAAAAACGGCTTGCAGCTATCAGGCATTTTTTTTGGGCTTTAAATGCGATATCTTTATCCGTAGAGAATCCCCAAAAAATAATGCCGTATCTGATAATGGCCTCTGCTATGCCGTAATAGGCGGTTAATAGGGCATCAGTCTTTAAAATCCGCGACAGTTTAAATAATGCGAATGCACTGTTATTTAGTTTTAGTAGTCGGCGCTAAGCTGAGACAGGCATTTTTGAATTTCCCTTATAAATGCACAGTTGAGTAAAGAAAGGAATTGCCTGACAATACAGTCGGTATAACGCTATTAGTAACCCAAGAACACTTTAAAAAGGTTTCGTGTGATGATTTTTATATTTGTATTTTAGAAAAAAAAAGAAATTTAAAAAAATAATTAAACGTCTTCGAAAAAAATCTGTCAGTGTTGTAAGTTCGTTTTTTATAAATAAGTTTAGTGGTCTTAAATGAAAATGTCAGTTTTTAACACTATCTGTTGCGTATTATTTATTTTAAGACTTACAGTTGTTTTACAATAGACAGGCATTTTTCTGAAAAATCTGACATTTGTACATCCTAGACAGGTATCCTCCCTTACATAGATGGTAACCCTAAAACGGATATTATAGATTTTGCAACAATGCCGCTTGCTTAGCGTAGCAGGTAGGGAATAGAACGCCGCATCGTGCTTAGCAGATTTTAACTATTGAGCCGTGTATAATCAGCTTATGTTTAAAAACATGTAGCTACGGAGATTAAGTTTTAAGACATACTTAATTATTTTTTGGAGTGTAAAAGCATTTGTCCAAACAAGCTACTTCTTGCAGAAATAAAATCATTTAGCATTTTTTACCAGATGTCAAATTGATAATGTAGGTAATTTAGGTAATTTTCTGTGGTCTACCTGCTAAACTTTAATATTTATGTGAACTAGACGAATGAAACAAAAAACGAATGATTATCGAACTCGTCATTGGTTGCAGACAAAGTAAGTGTGTGTGTGTAATGTGCGTGCCTACAGTATTGTAACAACTTATAGAAGAAGGTCGTCTGGGCGATCGACCTCTGCTCTGGTGAAAATAGAGAAAGCTCATTTAATAGTATAGGATAGTACCTACTAATTCCATACTGTCATGATAGAAGGTACTTACTAATTCCATACTGCCATGTCATTATTCTATGTCATTAATCTGGTTCTAAATTTTGGGCGGTCGAGCTCTACTCGGGTGAAAATACGGAAAAATCGAATTTTCCCAGATAAAAGACCTAGCTAAATCGATTTTTCGCCCCCGTAAACCCCTATATTGCAACTTTCATCGAAATCCGTTTTCGAAAAGGTGATTACATATAATGAAATCTTCTAATGAAAGTTGGAAATTTCAGGGAAAAAATTATGGACTCGATTAGCAATAGATAGAGAAAAATGGAAGGTAATGGAGGAGGCCTTTGCCAATAGGCACACATAAGACAGCCGGTGTCAACTAAAGTTAATTTAATAAACTAATTCTATTGAATAAGTTTAATTCAATTTTTAACTTTTTATTTACAACTTGTTAACAATTTTATTTTAGTAGCAGATGTTTTAAATGGTCTGAATAAATGGCTTTTATTAATTTTTACGTCTTTGACATTTCTCAGGACCCAGGGGTCCCGGACCTTTGGAAGGCGTACGAGGGGCCGAAGCCAACTCGCAGAGGCCCCTTAGACGTTTTTAATGAAATGAGGTATTACCTGGAACTATGGAAGGACTATGGCCCCTGCCTGATCTATGTTTTATATGCACACGGATAAAATGATATAGGGGTGACTTGCACACTCAATAATGGGCCCCCGAAAACGGTCGCTTCTTTTATTATTATTAGTAGTTAAAACAAATTCTTTTTTTGTGTGATTTTCATTCAATTTCGCTCTGGAGAGAACCCGAGTTACGTCGACCAAAACAGAAAAAATGTCACTGTCCTTCTTTAATTTCGTACCAAAGTATTCATTGAACAACACCTTTCATCAGACCCACAGTGCAAAAACATAATCTTGAAAGAAAGTTACAATTCGACATTACGCAAGAACGAAAACATTTGCAGCAAAATTTTCTCAAGGCGCTATAATAAAACGGCAATGAACACAAAAACCCACTCATACCACAAAAATTATAACCGTGAACTTACAATGACTGCAGCATGTCGATTCTGTAAAAATCTCACCGTGAAAACTCGCGTGAAGTGAGCTGTCAGTGTCATCTCACTGCTGCTAGGGATTGACCAAGCATTATAATAACAATCATAATCGAGATTTAATTGTTTTTTTTAATGCAAATTCTATGGATCATTTTATATTATTTCAAAGCTAGTATTTAAGTGTCTGAACATTACTATTTATGGTGGTTTTAAATAAAATAGCAAAAAGCAAAACAGATATTCAGTCAGAAACTCAATTTTGTTTTATTCAAATTTTTTCCTCTAAGTACTAGTCCCCTTATTTTAGCCTGAGGCGCGAGCGCGTTACGCATGTACAATAAATAAAATAAAACATACTAGCTACTAAAGGAAATGTGTCGTTTATTTAATCCATTGAATTGATTATTTAAACGACATCCCTTAACCCAATCGCGATGTGTTTTGAAGAAGCGAATCTAGAGTAAAGTCGAGCCGACTGTCCGACGTTGTTATTTACCCAAATCTATTCAATAAGAAGAGATTCAGTGATCGAGTGCTAAAAGTGTGTAATTTAACCCCACACAAACTATGTGGGAACCTACCTAAACGATGTAATCATTTAGATAAAAGACACATAACATAACATCACGCCTGTAATCCCCGAAGGGTTAGGCAGAGGTGTACCTATTATATAGTACACCCACATTTCGCCAGTTATGTTTAAGTCCCATGTAATAGGGGGTGAGCCTATTGCCATCAACCGGGCACAAAACCAGACTCCGGACTGCTATTGAAAAATTCCAGATGGAAAACCCGAACCGACCCGGGAATCGAACCCAGGACCTCATACTCAGCAGATAAAAAGACGTGCGGATTAAATGTACCTACCTAATATTTTATTGTAGACAAGACAACCTACCTACGGGTTGCCAATAATAAAATAATATTCATCAAAGGTACAAAATTCAACAGATGACATTCTTGCAGCGCGCGCACCAGCTCACTTCACCACGCTGAAGCGGTAAGAATCTCGTGAAGTGAATAAGTTCACGCCACGCTTGCAAGCTAGGCACTGTCCTCAGACAAAAAAAAACAAAACAAAGCGCTGTCAACTGTGACGTGAGGCCGGTTTCGTAAACATGTGTGCACATAATGAGGTGTAGTTTGATTGTAGTTAAAATGGTTGTAAATGGGTGCGTGTGAGCGTAACTTATGCCGTGTATGAACAGAGCGGAGGTGCAGTTTTGACACGCCTCACGGTATTGTTCGCAGCGCTCTGTCTTGGTTTTTTATTTGGTCTGAGGCACTGTCATTATCACATTGAGGTGTTTTTGCTTACTAGGTACCTACTTGTATCGCGTCAGGTACCTATGCACACTAAATACCAACGTCCAATAATTACCTACAAATGTTTTATTGTAGATAGCTAGGTACCTACCTCCGTAACTAAACGATGCTAATAATAAAATAATATTCATCTAATCTTCATTTTATTAGGTATCATCATTACTAAGTTCAACCGACTCACGCGCGAACCGGCTCACTCCACCTCGCCGTGAAGTGTTGTTACCATGGCAACGAGAATCGAGTGGAGTGATCATTCTCACGCCGCCCGCGCGTGAAGTGCTGTTACCATGGTAACGAGAATCGCGTGGAGTGATGTTACTCACCCCGCGCATGCGCGGTTCCATCAATATCACAGTCTTTTTTTTAATTTTCCCGCGTAGGGGCCATGTCCCTAAGCCTATTCGTATTCAGAGACAATAATTATTAGTAAGTAGATAACTAATAATTTCAATGCTTTTAGACATTTCAATGTCTGAATCATAACGTTTTTGTACACTTAAAAAGACAGTTTATTGCCTACATTTTGTTTTCAATAATTAAACATTGTTTATTTTCTGTGTATGTAACGCGTCACTTATGCGCACTCACAACATTATGAAAATGCAATACCAACGTACATTATCTAGGTACAGCTACTACGAAGCGTCTTCTCCAAGGTCTCCTCGTCGTCTGCGCATAGGTACTTACATTGTTTGTTAAAAATATGAAAGAACCTATTGTCAGCTGATGACTTGAATGCAATTCGAAACCTAGCGTGATGAGATGCACTATTATAGGTACGATTTGTGTAGGTAAGATGTGCGGATTATAAATAACTACCTAGTATTTTACTTTACCTACTAAGTAAGACTGACACTTGTAGCCAGTGTTGCCAACAGTTAAACTAGCTCTCCACCAGATTCAACTTCTAAAACCACCAGAAAACCACTAACAAAAATCACCACTACTCTCTAAAATGTCCACTAATTTTTAGTTTTTACAAAAGAAAACAGTAAGTACTTATATTTGTAAAAAAAATATTTATTATTACGTAATAAAATATTCAAAATCAGTAAATCAACATACTATATCATGAAAACCAGGAACATACAAATTATTCAATAACAAGAACTGTAAAAATTGAACTGATGTTTTAAAATTCACCTTCTTCAGATGAATTTTTGTCTGCACTATCATCGCCGGTTTCACATTTTCATTCTTTGGTAAATTAATAAACAATTTAGTTATTATTGTTAAAATTTTAATTAATATATTTAAATTAAATATATTACATAATATTTAAATTAATTATTATTTAAATAGTTATTAGTTGGTAGAATTATTAGTAGAATAATTAAAAGTTATGTTAAAAACTGTAAAGTTATGTTAAGAATTATTGAAAAGAAATCAATAAAACGTTTATTATGTGAAGTAAAAATAATATATTTCGTAACGTTTTAGTGGCTTAGTGGTTGAGTGATAGCATTTACAATAATTTAAACTGAATTTTACTAAGCCACTAGAAAAACCATCAGCCACTAAAAGCAAAATTTCGCCACCAAAAGGGGGTTCGAAACCACCAGTTTTAGTGGAAAATCCACTAAGTTGGTAACACTGCTTGTAGCGCGCGCACAGACTGGTGCTCACTCCACCCGAGTGCTGTTGCCAAGGCAACCACCGCGTGGTTTCCATGGAAACCACTAGAATCGGGTGAAGTGTTCACGCCGCGCTTTTATATTGTTTTTTTTTTTAATTTTCCCTCATTGAATCCCCATGTTCATAAGCTTATTCGTATTCGAGTTCAGACACAATAATTATTTACCTACCTATTTATTTCAATGTTTTCAATATCTAAATCCAACCGTTTTTTTACATATTATTTAAAAAGTCAGTTTAGTAAATATAGTCTTCAGCAAGTAGGTACCGGTCAACTGCCCTAACTTTGCCTCACGTCCTATGTTTGCCTATAATGAAAACGATGAAATATCTTTTGAATTTTACTTGTATGGCAATCGAAGCTTTAATACATTTTTAGAATAATAAAGTTTCGATTGCCATACAATTAAAATGAAAAAGATATTTCATCGTTTTCATTATAGGCAAACATAGGACGTGAGGCAAAATTAGGGCAGTTGACGGTATTCAGTGATTGGTTTATTGTTCGTTTACCTAAATACATAATAGGTAAAAAGCACATAGGTAGTAAAATCCCATCATATAGATTGGTAGATAAACCACAGTAAGTAGGTACTTACAAGATACAAACTGTATAACATAAATATTACTAATATACACAAATTGCCAACCACTCTTGCAAACAAGAAAATTTTAAATTATGAAATTTTAAATAAATAATTCATGTATTTTTTTCTAAATTACTTGAGTATGTATTTTAAAGTGTTAAAATTATGTATGTTTAGGTTACTGTAGTCTAATTTAACTTTTCCAAGCTGTTTCACACTATGCGTAGGTATGTCTCATAGATGTAAATGGTGCTATGTCTGTCATTCAACAGACTCTCCTGTCGCAGGTCTGCTGGAAAAAATGTCTAATGATATTTTTTTCTTAATCTTTTTAAATATATTTTACTTTATTAAAGTGTTTAGTGTCTACATAGTTAAATAAATAGAATTTATTCATTTGTATCACATCAAAAACTTTGCAAATACATTTTTGCTACTGAGCCAGCGGCTTCCCAAAGTTCTGCTTCTTGATGGAACAGAGGAACGGAGTGGTGTCAGATGTGTGTGTACTGCAGGCCACCACCGCTGGAATCAATGGTAAGCATTTATTACTATTTGATTTATTTCATTCCTCAACTCATCCAAGTACATTTTGTAATCAATTTTTTTGAACCACTTAAAAATTAATTTGTCATTATCATCAGTATAGTAATGTAGTACTTACATTAAGTATGTATAGCGATATGATTTATTTATAATACTCATTTCAATCAATCATTTTGAATGTAAAAGTTTATCAAAAATAGTGTGTGAAATAATGAATACCTACATACCAGCATTGATGTGATCAAATCAAGTAGAGGCGGTGTTCCTTTAATGTCTTCAGTTCTTAAGGCATTATTTAGCAACTGCAGGGTCGAATGGGCTCATCCGCTGAGAGGTAGAATATTTTTCAGATTAATAATATTCACTTGTTTTGAATGTGTGCCTATTCTTTTTTTTAGTTAAGTAACTTATTTTGTCCTACTGCTGGGCAAAGGTCTCCCCATACTATTCCAGTTTTCCATAAGTTGTGCGTTCGCCGGCCAATCGGTCAGGAACGAGTCCAAATTGTCACGCCGTCGCCAGCTTTTCTTAGACCTGTCTCGGTGACGACGCTCGTCTTCGAGCGAGCACCCACTGTGTGACGATCGTAGCCTATACTTTTACCTTATTTTATTATCACCAAGTTAACTAGATGGGTACTATTTCGGCATACTTACCTGACTGACCACCACTCATTCTTGCAAAGCTAACCATCAGATTAATGATCTAGTGCACAGAACTGTAACACAGGAATATTGTGGAGTTGAGGAATTCATTTCTTCATCATCATTTCAGTCGAAAAACGTCCACTGTTGGACATAGGCCGCCTCCCCAAGGACTGCCACGGCGTGGCGCCACAATCCGCGCCAAAATATAGTTTTAATTTTTTTATAGAAAAACTTTTACCAGTAAGTACATGTCAACATTATGACATAATACTTTCACGAGTTTCACGATTACACTTTAGTTTATTAGAGCTGACAAACTAATTCAAAGTAGCTACCTACTAAATTAAGACTTTCATTTGTTTATTTCCAGCTTAAAGTGTAGATTTTGGAATTTTAGAACTTCCCCTTGAACGATCTGTCGACTCATTGAGTCGATACGTAACGGGTCGAATTTAATGCGAAATATTGCCTGTAAAGTATACCTTTCTTGCTTTAACTTACACACAGTGTAGGAAAAAGATGAGGAAAGGCATATCATCTTATGATAATGATCTAACAACATTTCACTTCAGAATATTGTATGTATGTAAAGCAACCGATTAAGGCTGGGAATACACGTCTGATTTTTTTCATCAGACAGTCGGATCCGATAGTCTGATCCGGCTATCGGAAGGCGTTGAAGCCATTAAGGTTCCTTCAAACAGGCGCGACACGTGACGTGACACAAAGGCACCGCTCGTAGCGTGACGAGCGGTGTCTTTCTGTCGCGTCGCGTGTCGCGCCTGTTTAAAGGAGCCTTTATTTGAACATTCAACAAAATTAAATTATAATAACACCAATCGTTACTGGATGATGTCAAACATCTGTCAAATCCAGTATTCATTTCATGTAGTTCCATAATTCGCCACGTACTTGTGGTCTTTACAAGCTGTAGATGTAATTTATTTTATTTGATTGCTCCACCTTTTTAAATATAGCTACGCAATCGTAGTCGTGAATAAGGCTACAAATCTAATCTAAGTTTCATGGAAACAAAATACCAATGATATGAAAAGGCGAGAAATCTCAACAACGTCAAAGTAATTTATAATTCTTGTTGGCAACACTAGTAGCTCGCGCCGCGACGTTCCAAGTTTCAAAAATAACTGCAGTTTTTCACTTTTACAAATTAATTCTTGATTAAAGTAGGTACCTAGGTACATACTTTGAATTAGTTTGTTATAATTATTGTGAGTAGTCTGTGGTACACAAGGCTACATAACAAGCTATAAATTTCCAATGTATGATGATCTCGTATTGTATAGGATTTCCGTACAATGAGAGGTCAGCTTATATTGGTAAATTGTAACTTGTTATGTAGCCGTGTGTACTAACCACAAACTTACCATAGACATTACCACCACAGATTATAAAGCTTTGATGAAGTTTAGTCATATAAAGATATTTTAATAAATATAATTTATTAATTGTCATTATACCATTAAGCGTGTGAATTGAGCGAAAAAAAAAAACGTTGTAAAAACAAGAAATTCATTCATATTTTTTTGAAAATCCGCGTTTTTGAAGCAACACTGCCGCATTTTCAATTTCCTCATCTGGCAAGTGGCAACACTGATGCTATGTCCAACAACGCAGCCTTGGCGAGACGTACCTACCTACAGCAACTTGTTGTATTGTGTTGCTGTAATTTGGAGTTCCAAAACTAACAACGAAACAAATGAAAGTTAGAATCTAGTAGCTACTTTGAATTAGTTTGTCAGCGATGTTAGTTATTAATGTGTAATCGTGAAAGTGATAGTATTATGACATAATGTTGACATGTACTAGTCAAAGTTTTTCAAAAAAATTCAAAACTACGTTTTGGCGCGGATTGTGACGCCGCACCGTGGCGGTCCTTGGGGTGGCGACCTATGTCCAGCTGTGGACGTTTTTCGGCTGAAATGGTGATGAAGAAATGAGTTCCTCAACTCCATAATATTAATTCCTATGTTACAGTTCTGTACACTAGATCATCAGTCTGATGGTTAGCTTTGCAAGAACGAGTGGTGGTCAGTCAGGTAAGTATGCAAAATAGTACCTACCTATCTAGTTAACTTGGTGATAATAATAAATTTAAGGTAAAAGTATACATACAGTGGGTGCTCGCTCGAAGACGGGCGTCGTCACCGAGGCAGGTCTAAGAAAGGCAGGCGACGGCGTGACAATTTGGACTCGTTCGTCAGGAACGATTGACCGGCGAACACACAACTTATGGAAAACTGGAGTAGTATAGGGGAGACCTTTGCCCAGCAGTAGGACAAAATAAGTTAACTAAAAAAAAAGAATAGGCACACATTCAAAACAAGTGAATGTTATTAATCAGATAAATATTCTACCTCTCAGCAGATGAGCCCATTCAACCTGCAGTTGCTAAGTAATGCCTGAAGAACTGAAGACATTAAAGGAACACCGCCTCTACTTGATTTGATCACATCAATGCTGGTACGTAGGTATTCATTATTTCACACACTATTTTTGATAAACATTTACATAAGCATGGAGCATGGAACTAAGAAATGTTGCAACTCATTGTACTCAAAATGATTGATTGAAATGAGTATTATAAATAAATCATACCACTATACATACTTATGATAATGACAATTTGATTTTAAGTAGTTTAATGAAAATGATTTAAAAAAATGTATTCGGATGAGTAGAGGTATTAAATAAATCAAAGTAATAAATGCTTACCATTATTTCCAGCGGTGGTGGCCTGCAGTACACACACATCCGACGCCACTCCGTTCCTCTGTTCCATCAAGAAACATAACCTTGGAAGGTCGCTGGCTCAGTAGCAAAAATGTATTCACAAAAGTTTTTGATGTGATACAAATGAATAAATTCTATTTATTTATATATGTACACACTAAACACTAATAAAGTAAAATACATAAATCATTAGACATTTTATCCAGCAGACCTGCAACAGGAGAGTCTGTTAAATGACAGACATAGCGATAGCACCATTTACATCTATGAAACATAGACATAATGTGAAACAGCTAGGAAAAGTTAAATTAGATTACAGCAACAAATGTAATTTTAACACCTTAAAATACATACATACAAGTTATATAGAAATAAATACATGAATTATTAAAATAATTTAAAATTTTCTTGTTTGCAAGAGTGGTTGGCAATTTGTGTGTGTACCTATTAGTAATATTTATGTTAGGTATATACGGTTTGTATCTTGTAAGTACTGTGGTTTATCTACCAATCTAGATGATGGGATTTTACTACCTATGTGGTTTTTACCTATTATGTATTTAGGTAAACGAACAATAAACCAATCACTGAATACCTACTTGCTTAGTAGGTACAAATTTTCTGAAGTTGATCAATCTCACATCTCAAGTAAAAACCATTTGTTGAAAACAAAATGAAGGTATATATAAAAAAAACGGTTGGATTTAGACATAGAAATATCTATAGGCATTGAAATAAATAGGTACCTACTTACTAATAATTTTATTATTGTGTCTGAACTCGAATACGAATAGGCTTATGAACATGGCCGTCAATGAGGGAAAATTATAAACGTGAACACTTCACCTGATTCTGGTGGTTACCATGGAAACCATGCGATGGTTACCTTTGCAACAGCACTCCGGTGGAGTGAGCACCGGTCTGTGCGCGCGCTACAAGTGTCAGTCTTACTTAGTAGGTACTTAATAATACGATGATGATTAAGATTTGATGAATATTATTTTGTTATTGGCAACGTTATTTATAATCCGCACATCTTCCTACACAAATCGTACCTATAATAGTGCATCTCATCACGCTAGGTTTCGAATTGCATTCAAGTCATCAGCTGACAATAGGTTCTTTCATATTTTTAACAAACAATGTAAGTACCTATGCGCAGACGACGAGGAGACCTTGGAGAAGACGCTTCGTAGTAGCTGTACCTACATAATGTACGTTGGTATTGCATTTTCATAATGTTGTGAGTGCGCATAAGTGACGCGTTACATACACAGAAAATAAACAATGTTTAATTATTGAAAACAAAATGTAGGCAATAAACTGTCTTTTTAAGTGTACAAAAACGTTATGATTCAGACATTGAAATGTCTAAAAGCATTGAAATTATTAGTTATCTACTTACTAATAATTATTGTCTCTGAATACGAATAGGCTTAGGGACATGGCCCCTACGCGGGAAAATTAAAAAAAAGACTGTGATATTGATGGAACCGCGTATGCGCGGGGTGAGTAACATCACTCCACGCGATTCTCGTTACCATGGTAAAAGCACTTCACGCGCGGGCGGCGTGAGAATGATCACTCCACTCGATTCTCGTTGCCATGGTAACAACACTTCACCACGGCGAGGTGGAGTGAGCCGGTTCGCGCGTGAGTCGGTTGAACTTAGTAATGATGATACCTAATAAAATGAAGATTAGATGAATATTATTTTATTATTGGCATCGTTTAGTTACGGAGGTAGGTACCTAGCTATCTACAATAAAACATTTGTAGGTAATTATTGGACGTTGGTATTTAGTGTGCATAGGTACCTGACGCGATACAAGTAGGTACCTAGTAAGCAAAAACACCTCAATGTGATAATGACAGTGCCTCAGACCAAATAAAAAACCAAGACAGAGCGCTGCGAACAATACCGTGAGGCGTGTCAAAACTGCACCTCCGCTCTGTTCATACACGGCATAAGTTACGCTCACACGCACCCATTTACAACCATTTTAACTACAATCAAACTACACCTCATTATGTGCACACATGTTTACGAAACCGGCCTCACGTCACAGTTGACAGCGCTTTGTTTTGTTTTTTTTTTGTCTGAGGACAGTGCCTAGCGCGCAAGCGTGGCGTGAACTTATTCACTTCACGAGATTCTTACCGCTTCAGCGTGGTGAAGTGAGCTGGTGCGCGCGCTGCAAGAATGTCATCTGTTGAATTTTGTACCTTTGATGAATATTATTTTATTATTGGCAACCCGTAGGTAGGTTGTCTTGTCTACAATAAAATATTAGGTAGGTACATTTAATCCGCACGTCTTTTTATCTGCTGAGTATGAGGTCCTGGGTTCGATTCCCGGGTCGGTTCGGGTTTTCCATCTGGAATTTTTCAATAGCAGCCCGGAGTCTGGTTTTGTGCCCGGTTGATGGCAATAGGCTCACCCCCTATTACATGGGACTTAAACATAACTGGCGAAATGTGGGTGTACTATATAATAGGTACACCTCTGCCTAACCCTTCGGGGATTACAGGCGTGATGTTATGTTATGTGTCTTTTATCTAAATGATTACATCGTTTAGGTAGGTTCCCACATAGTTTGTGTGGGGTTAAATTACACACTTTTAGCACTCGATCACTGAATCTCTTCTTATTGAATAGATTTGGGTAAATAACAACGTCGGACAGTCGGCTCGACTTTACTCTAGATTCGCTTCTTCAAAACACATCGCGATTGGGTTAAGGGATGTCGTTTATTTAATCAATTAAATGGATTAAATAAACAACACATTTCCTTTAGTAGCTAGTGTGTTTTATTTTATTTATTGTACAGACTCCAGCACATCAAGCTACCCGAAACTGTCAAATTTTCCCAATCAACTTTGAACCTTATGTTTCAACGATAAAGTTGAAAATCTTTTAAATAAATTTGACAGATTGTAGTGGCTTGAAGTGCTGGTATGTACAGACGCCAGCACATCAAGCTACCCAAAACTGTCAAATTTTCCCAATCAACTTTGAACCTTAAAAATCAGCGATAAAGTTGAAAATCTATTAAATAAATTTGACAGATTGTAGTAGCTTGATGTGCTGGCGTCTGTACGTGCGTAACGCGCTCGCACCTCAGCCTGAAATAAGGGGACTAGTAGCTGACCTCGCATTATTCGGAAATCCTTTAGAATGCGAGATCAGCATAAACTGGATATGTATAGCTTGATGTGTAGCCGTGTGTACATAGAGTTTTTTTTTTGAATAAAACAATATTGAGTTTCTGACTGAATTTCTGTTTTACTATTTGCTATTTTATTTAAAACCACCATAAATAGTCATGTTCAGACACTTAAATATTAGCTTTGAAATAATATAAAATGATCAAAAGAATTTGCATAAAAATGTTTTGAAAATCTCGATTATGATTTTTAATGTAACGCTTGGTCATCCCTAGCATCAGATGGGATGACACTGACAGTTCACTCCACGCTCACTTCACTTAAGATAACACGGTGAGATGGTTACAGAATAGCAATGCTGGTCAACGCGAGCGCGCGTCGTGACCCAATTCCTCCGCAAACGACCTATATTTATGACATACTGACATTTACGGAGCTTATAAAATCAATCGCATTTGACGGGCGAGTAAGCGAGGGTTGAATGCCTTAATAACCTTAATTGTTGAGATTATAAGATGCTGTTAGTTGGAAAATGCTGTTAAAAGAATTAAATAAAAATGTTGCTGTTAGAGAAAACCTGGAATTATAATTATTATATAAGTTTGAAATCGCTAACCCGCCTTGAGCGTGGTGATTATCAATGCTCATGCCTTTTCTGTTTGAAGAGTGGCTCAGAGGCCTTTGTTCTGCAGCGTGAAAAGAGTATTATTGATGCCTTTAAATAATAATGAAAAACCCTTCATAGTTGTGGAGGATTTTTTGACTCTTAAATTACAAAAAAATGTCTTGATTTTGTCATAAGTATAATATATCTTTGACAAAGTTCTAAAGTAATAGATTTTTGTTTATATAAGCCAAAACCTGCGATTATAACTCTACAATATGTAAAAAAAATCTTGTCCGATCCAAAAGGAGCTCACAGGTATTGCAATAAAATTACTTAAAAGTAATAAAAAATCTAATTATTATTGAAAATAAAAAGTTAATGCTATTTAAAAATCACATTTTTAGTACCAAAATGACCCCAAATTCATTAAAAATGAGGAAATTTTCAACAGGGTCATAAGTGCTTGTAGATAGATACTCGCTAAACGACGGCCGCCCGCTCCCCATGCAGTAACCCGGTAAAATTCTACATCGAAAAAAAATGAGTTGATTTTTTTTTCGATTTTCCTGAAAATTACAGTGTAAATAGACTCTCAGTACGATACCTAACAACAGTCTCACGGACACGGGTTTTTTTACATGTTGTATGATAGAGATAGATAGATAGATAGAGAAAATACTGTAACGGCCTTTGCAGGAAAATACTTTAAAAAAGATACGAGCAATAATTCCCACACTTGCTCATTGCATGTCGGTGATTTCAGACAACTTTGTGCCCTGTTATGCCCTATCCCTTCACATTTACTAACTACCAATTGATTATGTTTACATACCTACCGTGTGGTGGGACCCTGGTGATCTGCGATACAGGTATTCCTAGTGCAGACACCAGTCTCTCACAAACTATTGTCACAGTTTTTCAAGTCTGTCTAAATTATAAGATGCCATTGGTGCCGATTCCCTTGTTCACAAACTAAACTAAATTTAAGTTCAGTGCATATTTTTCTTTCTATTTCATAAAGAAAAGGACAGAAGATAAATTTTAGTTTAGTCCTGTCAAATTAATCAGCGCTTGACGTAAACTAACGTAATTTTAGTCAGTAAGTTTTTAATCACGTCTAAACTTGTATGGAGAGTGACAGGCGATGATTAATTTGACAGGACTAAACTAAAATTTATCTTCTGTCCTTTTCTTAATTAAATAGAAAGAAAAAGATGCACTGAACTTAAATTTAGTTAAGTTTGTGTACAAGGGAATCGGCACCATTGTTTGTGAAGAGAAAATAAAATTATTTGAATTTGAAACTTTATAAGAATCTAATATTCCAAATTAATATATCATCACACCTGTATTCCCCAAAGCGTTAGGCAGAGGTGCACCTATGGCACACTCACATTTCGCCAGTTATGTTAAGGTCCCATGTAGGTACTAAGGTCGAGCCTATGGCCATCAACCGGGCCCAAATCCAGACTCGGCCTGCGAAATTAATTTAAGTTTATTTGATATAAATCTTCTAACTTGTCCTAAAAGTATTCTATCAGTCCCTAGTCCCTTAGGACGCAAAGGCCCACAGTCCCACTAGATATTTATCACTACCACGTGCACACACGGGAAGTAGAAAACTTGCAAAGTGCTCAGGTGTGTTTCTAGTCCAAGATAAGTTACGAACTTGCGGTGAGATTTATCTTAGAACGGGAATATTCTGCTGGTTTACAAATAGCTGGTGATCTAGTTAAGTTTTTCATTCGGTCAGTATTTACGTGAAAATAACTAGGGAAAGGTTTTTTAAAGCGAATAGCAATTTATGGTTTGGAAATTTTGCTTTATTATTTCGAAAATTTGCAAGCTGTACAAGTAAGTTACTTTATAGGTACAAATACAGAGTAATTACATTAATAGTTGAACGGTCTTTCATCTCCGTATAGAGTTACCATTTTGAAATTTGAAAAAATCTTGACAAAAAGCCTTACATTTGCAAAACAGTTTATTAAATTTTATTTTTTTGTTATAATCTATCTTTTTTTAAGAAAATCCTCTTAAATCGAAAAGTCCGGACAAATGAGAAGGCCGGACATAGTCCGGCTGGGGGGGGGGGAAAGCCGGACATGTCCGGAAACATCCGGACGGATGGTAACCCTATCTTCGTACAAACTAAAAAAATATATATTTATAACTCACTATCTGTGCCCCGCGGTTTCACCCACGTCTGTAAGTCTCGATCCCGTGGGAATATTGGGATAAAAAGAATCTTATGTCCTAATCTAGGCCATGATCTACCCATGTGCCCAATTTCATCCGGATTAGTTCAACTGTTTTAGCGTGAAAGCGTAACAAACAAACAAACTCACTTTCGCATTTATAATATTAGTTGGAATGTCATGATAAAATATACATAAGCCTTTCAAAACACTCACAACGGATAGTTGCAGAGCTATATAGGATACTCCAGATGTCCTTCTGGCACGCCCGTACTTTGCAAATAACAGTGGCACTCCGGGAGTGCCGACAGAAGTGAAAACTTGAAAAAAAAATCGGCACTGAGATAATCAACGCGTTGATGTCTTTTTAATGGTCAAAAGGTGGTGTCGTCACAGTGTCGCGAAATCAATAGTTTAGTCCCATCTCAAAAATGCCCAACGCGCCTAAAGAAGTTTTCACTTCAAAAAACTTTTATGCTACAATTTTCTTTAAGAAAATAATAACCTTGCGACCTCGTAGCGCAGTCATAAAAACATCTATCAAACATTGATAATAAAATAAAACATCGTCTTCTCATCGGCTTCTTTTACTTCCTCTAAAAGTCATAAGTTTCATCTTTCATCTGATAGAAGCAGTCTCGTGTGGAACATCCGACTGTGTCGACCTCCGTAACTTCACAACTTGAGGGTTTGGTTAAAGTTCCGAATGTTTGCAACCCCTGTTTGCTTACCAACTTTTGCACGTTTGAGTTTTCACTTTCCGATGTTTCTACGAGATTATTTTGTTGTTAGAATGTTAACGTGTTGTTTCCATACCTAAGTAGATAATTTTGGTAATAAAGCATCAGTTTTAGATAGAATAATTTATGCTTCAAGATTTAATTTATTTTTATTTTCTTTATTTAGCCAACCAACAGCGATACATAATAGTATGTAATAATAGGTTTCCCTGTACAACTAGGATAAGTATAAAACATGCGAACGGACTACTTAGAAATATTTAAATTCAAAAAGTGCAATTTTAGGTATTACTTATGGTTAAGTTTGACTAGCTCGTGGCTAAGTAATAACGGCCGCACGGGGCGATCCACCAGGTTAGCTACGCTTGCCAGGGTTGGTCCGTGGATGGGTGACCAACTTTACATATCGAGACTCCTTCGTGCCTCGGAAAGCACGTTAAGCCGTTGGTCCCGGCTGTCATTCGTGGATCTTAGACAGTCGCGTTACGGGTGTACCGAAAGTCTAACAACCAGTCTTACCAAGGGGTATCGTATAACCCAGTTACTGGGTTGTGGAGGTCAGATAGGCAGTCGCTCCATATAAAATACTGGTATTCAGCTGCATCCGGTTAGACTGGAAGCCGACCCCAACATAGTTGGGAAAAGGCTAGGCAAATTGATTGACTTATGGTTAAGTTTAAATTTTAAAGAGAAAAAAAAGTCAATAATTAAGTTATTAACAGTTTGTCATTTGCCTTCGTTTATGGTTTTTATTGTTTGTTTTTTGAATGTAGGTTTATTACAGTTAAATATATTGACTTGAGAAAAATCTGTGTTATAAACCGAGCAATACGGGTCAATACACAATTTTTTGGCGTAATTAGTCGAGTGCCGAGGCACATGTAGCATCGTAGTGTGACGAGTGCGTCGTAGGGGAGTGTTAAAAGTTACCTGAGCGATCATCTCTCGACAATCGAGGCGTCCATTACCTAAGTATGTCATAAAGCAAACACATATCCATAACTTTGCGCCTTTCATTGAGTGTATTTCTGATTGACCGACTCCTTGACAATTCAAAAGTGCCGTTTAATTGAAATAAATGATTTGAGTTTGAGTTTGAGCAGACCATGTGTTTGGCAACTATTTTCATAAGCCATCGGAGGTTTACAGAGGCGATAGATAGTTCATATTATTATTTATTTCTTGCTCTTTTTCAACATAAATTTAAGAATCGCAAATTATAATTATGTTTAATGAACTGAAACCTCAATTTTAGCAGCCGCAGCCTTTTGACCAACTTATAAAAGGACGTTCTGGTTTTCCCCCTTTTTCATTGTTTCATTCATTCCGAGTTGCTAATCACTTCCGACCTTCAGAAACTAAATACATTGTTTGTGTACAAATGCTAAGTGTTCCCCGATCCCCTTGTTTCCGCTTAATTACTGGCTTTTTGTTTAAAATGCTAATGTAAGCGATACCTTTGAACTGGCCTCCGCGCGCCTGATTGAATTTTTAGAGCACATTCCGTTTGACTGACGCTTTGGAAGTTGGGCAATTATTAGGCGCTTTAAAAATTTGAAAGAGTTGAAGTAACTTTTAGAATTTAATTAATTGTGTCCATCCAATTATTTTATATACAGTTGAGTGGTTTGTTCTGCTGTCCTTTAACTAGAAGGCCGTTAAGCCCAAAAAGTTATTTCCGAGAAAAGGGCAAAAAACAAAAAAAAGCGGGAGTCGTTTTTTTTTTAAAACCTATGGTTGTTGGACACATCAACTGATTTTTTTTTTTATGTAGGGCATTTCGTATTTGACCTCTGAGGTCATGACTACTTAACCGGGCTTTCCTGTGGGTGCCTTAAGCTACTACACTTAAAACCTCCAGCCAGGGGTTATTCAACTATGCTAATTAAAACTAGGTGAACGCTCGCTAAGGACACCCTGTGGGGTACGAACCTCGGCTTAGGGCGTCAACCGAAGGGAGGATATCAAGGATGGGCTGGATCATGATTATTAGTCGGGGAATTTAAACTTACGTGGTCGGCTGCAACAACTGCTGGCACCTCGTTAACGAGCAAGGGTCGGGGGGGAGTATTATTTTAGTTTTTTTTTTGCCGGTGTCGGCGTCTGCGTCCCTTTACTTATCTCAACGATGCCTAGCTAGACTACCACAGATACATGCTCTGTGACAGATACTAAGGCATAGACAAGTAACTGATGTTACGTCGGGTACAGACACGCGGACTACTTATATTTTATTATTTTGTGTTTCACATTTCTATTTTTATTTTATTATATATTTATTTTCTGTATCTATCTATCCGTGACATCACTGCGGGCCCTATCAGAATACCAGCGCTGCGACATTTATTTATTTTTAAGTGTCGCAGCATTATGCTGAGATAGGAGCCTTTTGGCCTCGTACAGGACCTTCTGCTTTTATTTTAATTTTGCTTTGTTTTTTTATTATTTTTTATTAATGTTCTTTTTGAAGGTGTTTAGTTATTAATTTGTGATTTCCTGTGCGAGTCTCAATAAATACTTTTTCTTTCTTTCTTTCTTTCTTTATTTATTCGGGGACGCAGTCGCGATTGCAAAGGACCTCGGCGGCGAGGTCGGAATGACGGGAGGTTTTTATACACTGTGCTGGTTTCCCTACTGCTCTCCTAGAGGAGGGTAATGGGGTCGTCAGGGATGGTAAGGATCAATTGATATTCTTTTCTGTTTATCCTAAAGAATCCTTTCTGTCCAGAAATTCTTAAAAATGAAGTGTGGGTTAGACGCTTTCTAGTGATGGAATCATCATAAATTGTGTTAGTTAACGGCCTACAAAATTTTTCTTATCTCTGGAACTATTTATATTGTAAAAATGTTTCTTGGACAGAAAGATAGAGAATTTTGAACTGTATCAAAAAAAACACTACAAAGTGAAAAATAACTTTAATTTCGGAAGTCGGTGTCTTGGGTTTTGTATTTTCGTTTTTTGCCACCGACTTCCGAAATTAAAGTTATTTTTCACTTTGTAGTGTTTTTTTTTGGAGGTCGGTTGTTTTTTTTTTTGTAAAAAGTTTTTATTTTTCACTTTTTAGTTGTGGTACCTACCCCACACACATTCGAATACCACTACCTGCTACCAGTGACAGAAACTTATCATATCATCTACATACTAAGTGGGAAAAAAAAACGTATTTTGTAGCTAACTCAAAAACTATCCAAGCAAAGTTAATAAAATTTATATGGGACCAATTCCAGAGCACACCCTTTCAAACATAAAAAGAATTTTCAAAATCGGTCCACAATTGACGGAGAAATCGGTGGACATACATAAAAAAAAAAAACAAACAAACATACGCGACGAACATATAACCTCCTCCTTTTTGGAAGTCGGTTAAAAAGTAAAAATTGGCCATTTGAGGGTTAACGGCTTTCTCTAGTTAAAGGACGGCAGTGTTGTGGGAAAAACGGAGAAACATGTTAACAATGGTCAAAGTTGTCTGTTCATAATAGCAGCTTTTGTGTTTTCCAAAGCATTTACTTAAATTACCCACACATTTCCTAAGAATTCTGCCTGTTTGTTATTAGTTGATAAAAGATAAACGATCGTCCATACCCAGCTATGTGGGTACTACTCTGAACATTGTTAGGAGTGGGACACACGAGACATTACTATCAAAGAACCTGTCGTCCACTTCCGTTGCCGCTACAGGAAACTGTCAACGCTCGGAAATAGTTCGTACGACGACATAGCACAGACAATGTGGGCACGTGTGTCTATTGCCTTATAGATGAGAATGTACGTCCTGTCGGATGGTTCTGAATAAGGGACTTTGTGATCTATGTGTGGCCAGTGAGATGTGGTTTTTGTAGATTTAAAAACCCGCTTTTAGGCTGACTTTCCACTAGAGCTGTGCAAGGGAGCGAGCCAAAAACCTGAAACCCCACTTACGAATTAGTATTAAAAGTACCGGCCAAGTACTTCGTAATTTCACTACACCACAAATTAGTACAGAACATCATTTAAATAAAAAGCGACTCTAGCTAAGACACAATAAACTGCAATTCAGGTCGCACAGCGCTAATTACCTATAGTTATATTCACCTAGAAGTTGCCTCTCTTTCTATCGCGTAACTCTTATATCTTCTGACTCCGTTACGCCCACTGAATTCGACAGGTCGAGCCCGCCGCGTACCTACTTGTAGTTTCATATCTAAAATGCGGAGTGACTCATTTGTTTTCATCTGTGACTACACCATCGTTTAGTGGTGCACAGAATACACCTTCTTTCATATTTTTAACCGACTTCAAAAAAAGGAGGTTCTCAATTCGACTGTTTTTTAATTTATTTTTTATGTTTGTTACCTCAGAACTTTCTACTGGGTGAACCGATTTTGATGATTCTTTTTTATTTGAAAGCTGGTGCTTCCCGTGTAGTCCCATATAAATTGTATTAACTTTGCATGGGTAGTTTTTGAGTTAGCTTCAATAGTAGGAATTTTTTCTTACTTAGTATGTGGATGATATGTTAAGTTCCTCTTACTGTTATTTACATAGCAAGTAGTGGTATTCGAATTTGTGTGGGGTAAATACCACAACTAAAAAGTGAAAAATAAATTCTTTTTACAAAAAAAAGTTGTTAAAAGTTTTTTGATCGATATCGTGCTAATAATCTCCGAGTAAAAAGGCTGTGTAACATCCGGACGAACGGACAAACATTTCCCATTTGGCTACGGAACCCAAAAAATGAAAGTAATCGTGATTGACTTCCACGTGTAGTCAAGTCAAGATAGGATCTTGAATTCTTTTTCTTTCACGGCCTTCTTAAGATTTTCCTCATGTATATGGTATTTATGGTAGGTATTTCATTAACCTTTCAACTGTCATTAACGAGACATAATAGAATTTTAATTGTTATCCACCTCAATGAGGCGTCGTAACAGATGATGAGATAAGAGTCAACAGTATTAAATCTCTAGCAGTGATAGCCTAGTAGTAGTAGGTCTTGAGTTCGAACTCAAGGCACGCACCTCTCGGCGGCGGTGATCTGTCGCGTCCGGCCCTGGTTCAG
Organism: Agrochola lychnidis; assembly: GCA_963680765.1. NCBI lineage: Eukaryota > Metazoa > Arthropoda > Insecta > Lepidoptera > Noctuidae > Agrochola > Agrochola lychnidis. Next base: position 3,656,773 of record OY796868.1, on the reverse strand, counting down.
GCCATGGTACGGAGCGAAAGGAAATGGGAGGCCGTCACCTCTTTCTGCGAAGCAGTAATACTCGCGAAGGAGGAGGCGGAACGTGTGAGGGAGAGGCAAAATTCGCGCCCTCACGCCCCTAATCGCCGCAGGAGGAGATGCCCTGGGCGTCGGAGATCGCGAGCTGATTTCCGGCCACCGTAAGGCGCGGGCTTGCGGACAGTGAGCAATGGGTAGCTCGTCGTCCGATAAGGACTAGGCCCGGGTTAGCAGAATTGACGTCAAAGAGATGTAAGCAGAATTGACGGGGTCCGCTAGGCAGATGCCTGCCGGGGTTGCGAATGAAACCGAAAGGGAAATCGTGGCCCCCGGCAATATGGCAACTGAAGGAACACGGGTGGGTTTTAGTCTGTAAGAGTCTGACACCCTCAGCTCCACCCAGAGCAGGAGAAGTTATTTGATAATTTCCCACCCAAAAAAAAATCATGTGCGTATTGTATAATTATTTCACTTCCTTCATAAACGGTGAAGGAAAATATCGTGAGGAGACGCATGCCTAAGCGATATTTTTCAAAGGCATGTGAAGCCAGAGGCCCATGGGTGGCTTTAAAACTCTGACACCAGGTTAGTCACTAACCACACGAAAACAAGAAGAACGTAGAATCAACGTACCCAGTATGCAGATAATACGTTTTTTAACTCTTGATGTTTTTGAGAGTTCGTACACGAATTTATTTATTTTTTCCAGTTACAGTGTTTATCAATCGTGATACCGAGAAATGTCGTTTCATTTTCTTCTTTTAATTTAAGTCCTCTATTGGGTCGTTTTCAAAATTTATGTAATTTTTTTTTTGTATTTTTTGAATAGAATAAAATACAGTTAGAAATGTAAACATATAAATCAACATTCATGCCTATGATTATTCCCCCCACCCCTTTTTATATACTTGTTCATATTATTATGATTATTTTAAGTCCGTTAGTTTTTAAATATTGTAAATACGTGTGTAAAAACAAAAATTACATTCAGACTTATCCTTATCCTTCCTTAATATTATAAATGCGAAAGTAAGTTAGTTTGTTATGCCTTCACGCTAAAACGGCTGAACGGATTTGGATGAAATTTGGCACATATATAGATGATGCCCTGGAAAAGAACATAGGATACTTTTTTTTTTCCCACGGGATCGAGACTTATGCGGGTGAAACCGCGGGGCGCAGCTAGTTAGTAATAAAATTGCAAGTATAGATTTTTTAAAATATGGATATAAGTAAGTCTATTGCTTTACAAAACTATGTAAATTTAATTCCTGTCATAATTTGTTTCCCATACAAAATAGCTATGTCCACAGTCGCGCGTATTTAAAAAAATCAGCAAACTATAAATAATGCACGCACTATGTAACCAGATTCAACAATGTTTTGTCAGGTGAAGGGGTAAGTTATTAGTTCACAAATATACTATAAAACAATGTAATTTTAATAAACCATTAATTTATTTGCTTAAAAACACGTGTCTCATATTCCATTCCATTGTGTGATTCCTTTTTGTAACTTTGATATTTTATCATTCCAAAAACATGGGAAAATGTATGCGTCAAAATAGTTACAACAAGAGGGTGCTAGTTTCTTTCGGCTATGTTTTTTTTTTAGTAGTTATGTGTTTCGATTCATGCGCAACGTAAAAAGGTGTCAAATTACGTGAATTCGGTAAGTACTATACTTTACAGTGCAGCATGTCAGTGTAGTTAATGCTATAATAAAGTCATATGTATGTTTCACGAGAAACTCGAGGGAAATTACAAAAACATAATTTTTTTAAAGCTAGGGAAACGTTAATTTCTTAAATTCTGTGACCATTATGTTACTATTTTTGTGTCACGTGACACTTAGGAAGCTCTAAACAGTATATTCACTTAAATGTGAATAGTAATTCCATTTCCGTTTTAGGAAAGATCCCGTTAACGCCCGCTGAACGACAAAGACGTTACCGAGAGCCTTCAAAATGAAAACATCCACAAAAATGGAAGGAAGTACAAGAAAAAAAAAATCGATTAGATTCGTCGACTTCGTTGTGACTCTGCCCTTATTCTTCAATTGTGTTACTTTTGCGTCACGATAACACAAAAATAACACAAAAAAATTACATACATTTTGAAAACGACCCCTATAATTGATGTGTAAAGTCTTACTTTCTCGTCTACTAAATTGAATAAAATTAGTTTTTGTAAGGTGTTTACACGTACATAGATTATTTTTATCAAGCCATGTTATTATCGATTCAAATTGTAATATTTATTTCAGTTGTATATTTATTAAAGTCAGCATTACCTATTCGATTTCATTATTAACGACATGTCATCTACGAACGGAAAATAAGGGTGATTAGTAACTTTAAGAAGGTCATTTAAATATAGTAAAAACAATACAGACCTACCTATGTACACCCTCTTGGCTTGTAAAGGGAAGATGTATAAAACCCTTAAAATCCAGCATTTTTCACAATAATTCTCTTTTTCGGCACATGCATTAAGAAGTAAGTCGGTTTCTAGACCAGCCGCGATCGACACGAGGGTCTCACCAGACACCTGTCATGGCGGCCCACACTTCTACTTCTCCAAGTGACACGGGACACCCCTACGAACTTCGTAACCTTGCCGTATTTAGTCAAGGAGGCTCGGACCGCCACCTTGCAAGAATAACTCGTGGCTAAGGCACAGAATAGATAGGTACAGAAAGCTGGCTCCATGCAAGCGAAAACAGGGAACGCACACATAGAACCGTATATATGGCGAGTCGGCGATCTCAAACGAACGAGTCGTGCGAGTGCTCGTGCACTCGCTGTACGTAGATGCGTGTCTACATGTGTGTGCGTTTTCGCTCGTTATATGGCGCTGACAAAGGTGATGGTTATTGGTAAAGAAATCTCTTCCAGCATACCTGCGTTAGGACAGAGGGTAAAAAGAGATGTAGATACCGTGTGTTAGAGTAACTAGAAGAGAAAATAAAATACATAAAATAAAAAACTATTTTTTTTTTAAATTGTAAAAAGTTTTTATTTTTTAGTTTTTAGTTGTACCTACCTACCCCACACAAATTCGAAAACCAATACCTGCTATGTGAATAACAGTGACAGGAACTTAAGATATCATCCATATACTAAGTGGGAAAAAATACGTATTATTGAACCCAACTCAAAAACTATCCAAAGTTAATACAATTTATATGGGACCACACGGGAAGCACCAGCACGGGAACCACCAAAAAAAAAACATCAAAATCGGTTCACCCAGTGGAAAGTTCTGAGGTAACAAACATAAAAAAAATAAACACAGTTCAATTATTAAATAAAACAAATAATATTAATAGGTACTTAAATACATATATACTTCTAAAATAAATATCACGAAAACAACTAAAAACTATGACGAAGTGGAAAGATAGTGTTCTTGCGCTCTTCTTTTAAATACTGAAACCTTCTGTCCTTCTGTACCAATTTATTTTGTGGCTAAGGGCATCACCAAAACTTGCACGAGTCACAAACGTGAACTTGAATGTCACTCACGTAGTCACGAGTTATTTTAAGATTCGAAGTTGGCTGTTATTTATGAACACTTTTGTTTTATGTAGGAAATTAAATGTGAATAAGACGAAGGTCATGCTGTTTGAAAGAGAAGAGAATGTATCGGTGTGTGATATGAAAATAAATGATAAGAGTGTGGAGCAAGTAAATGAGTTTGTATATTTGAGGAGTCAGTCTACAAGGGATGAAAAGATTGATGGAGATGTGGAAAGGAGGATAAATGCGGGAAATAAAGTAGATGGTACTATACATGCGATTGTGACCAACCAGTCGACGTCCAAAATGGCTCGACACTGGCTGTTTGTGTGCTGGTGCCCACGCTTTTATATGAAAGTAAATGTTGGGTGTGGCAAAAGAAGTATCAAAGTAGAATAAATGCTGTGGAAATGCGTTCTGGTGAAGCATGTGTGGCGAACCTATGAACGATAGGAAAAAAATAATGTGATAAGGCAACGGTGCGGTTTAAAAGAAGATGTAGTGACAAAAATTGAAAAGAGTATGCTTAGTTGGTTTAGTCATGTTGAGAGGATGAATGGAAGGCGACTAACAAAAAGTAGAAACGTCGGGAAGGCCCTAGGCGAACGTTATAGTGAACTAATTGGTGATGTTCCTCAGAAAGGTCAGGAGCGTAGTACTCGCAACTGGCGTGCGAATATGTCCAGATGTGTGAACGTAAACGAGGCAAAAGGAGTATGTAAGGAGCGTAGCAGGTGGCGTTCTATAGTTTCTGCCTATCCCGATGGGAAGGTGTAAGTTTATTTATGTTATATGTATTTTTGTTTTTATTGATACAGAGATTGAAAAAAAAAACTAGTAATGTAAATTACATGTGTGTAGGTACTGAGAGTTTTGTGCAAGGCAATTAACTTTTAACCTGTGAGCAATGTGTTATTTTAATAAAATTCGATGTTCTATATCTATACATATTACTCTGCGTTCAGCGCTCAGTGTGGCAACACATCGTGTTCGGGTTTCCCACAAATCAATCGATGACTTTCAGGGTTTTTTATAGCTCTTTAGAAACTCCGCGTTCAGCACTCGGTGTGGCAACACGCCGTGTTCTCCCGAACACGGCGTGTTGTGGCAAGTCAATCGTTATCCCGAGGATGCCTCGTTGAGAGGTGAAACACGTGTCGATTTCTTTCTGGGTTTTTTATGGCTCTTTAGAAATAGCTAAGCGGAACAGGTTACTAAATATATCCACGTCTATTGTATTTCTATACATAATTATTATAAATTGAAGTCGCTTCGTGTCTGTCTGTGTGACCGTGTTGTTGTTCTAAACTAGGTACGCAATTGATTTGATGCGATTTTCACCATTGTTTAGAGAATTTCTGAAAGTTTTATGTCTATCATCTATACATATTTTATAATAAAACAAAGTTAAAAATAACTTTAATTTCGGAAGTCGGTGTCTTGGGTTTTGTATTTTCGTTTATTGCCACCGACTTCCGAAATTAAAGTTATTTTTCACTTTGTAGTGTTTTTTTTTGGAGGTCGGTTGTTTTTTTTGTTTTTGTAAAAAGTTTTTATTTTTCTCTTTTTAGTTGTGGTACCTACCCCACACACATTCGAATACCACTACCTGCTACCAGTGACAGAAACTTATCATATCATCTACATACTAAGTGGGAAAAAAAAACGTATTTTGTAGCTAACTCAAAAACTATCCAAGCAAAGTTAATAAAATTTATATGGGACCAATTCCAGAGCATACCCTTTCAAACAAAAAAAGAATTTTCAAAATCGGTTCACAATTGACGGAGAAATCGGTGGACATACATAAAAAAAAAAAAACAAACATACGCGACGAACATATAACCTCCTCCTTTTTGGAAGTCGGTTAAAAAATAGTACCGTAGCAAAAGTTGTTCCAAATGAGCATTTTCTGCTGAGACAACATATTATATAGGAATGACGTCTTAGCAAAAGTTGTTTAGTCTGATGGGCATTTCCTGTTGACTTACAAAAATGAAAGATCTGGAACCCGTTGTTGCTGGCATAAGCAACAGGATCCGCGTACGAAGTCGCGGGCAGAAGCTAGTAGATTAATATTAAACTTACATAGAATAAAGAAATCTCGAAGTTTAGTCAAGTCAAAAAGTGCGAAGTAGGAGCGAGTCGCTAGTAAGTAATAAATAATATGATTATCGTCATTACAGGCCCACATGATGGGAACCTCGTAAAAGCCGAGAAACATAAACAAATCAAGTAAATTGACTTGGCTCGTGGGGTTGTCGACATGTGGGATGTGGACTCAGCGATCATTGTGCCGATAGTCGTGACAGCCAATGGCCTAATAGCCAAGAGCCTCGACCAACTCCTGAGGAGGCTCTCGTTGGGCAGCTGGATCAAGGGCTTGATTTAGACAGCGGTACTCCTGGACACGGCTCGCATTGTCAGGAGTTTCCTCTCTCTGGAGCTCTAACCGCCAGTAGCTTGGACCCTGTTCCCGATACCGGTGGGTTACTATTTTTTATATTTTCAAGTGTTTTTATATTTCTTTATATTCTAATATTTAAAAATGAAATTTATAAGTATTTATAGAATACATTAATTGGTTTAGTGTATAAAGTCTATTTATAAACTTGTTTCCAATTGATGTTATTTTATTAAACATCAACTTTATGGCGGTGTAAATAAAGTTGATTTTAGACTGCCTAGTACTGTTGAAAAAGTCATTAAAAAATATGAAGTTGTAGCGAAAATTTAACCTTATGTGTATGCATTATAGTTTTTTTTCCTAAAACTCGTGTTTGTTTACATGTTTGACAAATAAATTGCAAAAGATTAGGTCATTTCGTGCATCGTCTTCGCATACAATTATGCAGGTATATTTTTGAGATGGGGCGGTAAGGGCAAGTACCTTAACCGTTGTAGCTACATGAAAACGATGTTAGGAGACTGTTTGGAAGGTGCGACTATTAGAACCGATATTTTTTTATGTAAATTTTGACGTTCAAAAGGGCCAGTATTATTTGAAAAAAAAAAAAAAAAATTACTGTCTTTGACTTTCGTCAAAAGTGTTATAACATTTTTTATTTATGAACGTAAAAAAATTGCTACGTCTGCCAACAAACAGCTTTGCAGTTTGGCAGAGGGAAACAACCTTGTAAGGTCTTGTAAAAAAAGTTATGTGTGTAAACACTTTTTCATTATTTTTTTCTGAGAATTACCTCATGGTAAAGCCCCATCCAAAAAGGGATAAGGTATATACTAAGCATTGGGTGGAATAAGACTGCCAATGATAATGATGATGATGAAACCCAATAACACTTTGTGTAACACATCTGTTGAATGAATCTTACGATAATATTCAAGTCAATCCAATCTGCCTAGCCTTTTCCCAACTATATTGGGGTCGGCTTACAGTCTAACCGGATGCAGCTGAATACCAGTATTTTACATGGAATGACTGCCTATCTGACCTCCACAACCCAGTAACTGGGTAATACGATACCCCTTGCTAAAACGGGCATCTGACGAACTGGAACGACTGTCAAAGATCCACGAATGACAGCCGGGACCAACGGCTTAACGTGCTTTCCGAGGCACGGAGGAGTTTCGGTACGTAAAGATGGTCACCCATCCACAGACCAACCCCGGCAAGCGTAGCTTAACCGGAAGAATCGACCCGTGCGGCTGTTATTACTTAGCCACGAGCTCCTCGATAATATTCAAGGCAATGGCACGTAAAGTATGGATTGGAGAGCATCCGGATGGCGAGTGGTAATCTGGGTCTTGAAATGATACCAAACTCCCCCGTACCGTCCGAATGGAACCCAAATAGACGGGGGTGGAGATATGGGCAAAACATATAATTTTTTGACAAGGCAACCGGATGCAAATGCTGTTGCTTTGAAGTTTATAACCTACTAGCTGACCCTGCAAACGTTGTTTTGCCATATAAATGTTTGGAGTGGACCATCTTTATCACTGACTACCCTACCTCCCCTACCTGCCCTACCTGCCCTACCTGCCCTACCTGCCCTACCTGCCCTACCTGCCCTATCTGCCCTACCTGCCCTACCTGCCCTACCTGCCCTACCTGCCCTACCTACCCTACCTACCCTACCATAATTTATAAAAACATAATTTTTCTTCATATCTTTTTTTTTCCTAAATTAAGATGTAAGCTATCCTATCTTTCAAGTTGGATCAAACTACACACGGTGCGCAAATTTGATTAAAATCGGTTAAGTAGTTTAGGAGTCTATCGCGGACAAACAACGTGACACGTAATTTATATATATTAAGATTTACATAACTACTGGTACTTATTGATAGGCCTACACTGTCCTCCCATACCTATTAACACTGTAATTTGAAAAGAGTAACCGTGGAGTTTCTTGCCGGCTCTTCTCCATAGGAAGCGACCAATTGAAACCGTGCACCTAGCTTCTGACGTTTCATAAGTGCCCATGTAGGTTTATGTGAAATAAAATATTTTGTTTTATTTTTAATTTATTTAACTATTTGTTTTTTTGCCATCCGAAACACCGATGATTTATCACTGACTAAATGGAATGGAATACAGGCATCATATTACATATATGTTAAGTAAAAATTACAACTTTGAGAACAAACCTTCTACTCCTTCATAATAGTAGGTACCTATGGTTTCGATAAAACTATATTCGTAACAACAATCGTTATTGAATTTTGCCTAAGTGTGTTTATCCTCGTGACAGTACATATCTCCACTTCCTTATGATTTGATGTTTTTATTTCGTACGAATGTTCTCCCTTCCCAGCCTTCGCGTTTGATCATTTTCAGCATGATACCCTGGCCCTTTGGTTGCGTGATTAAGGTTCTAGGGTCTAAGGTCAGGGTCTCCGGCATGCCGTCAGCCAGTTCCACTTTGTATTTCTTCAGGATCGTGATGAGGCCAGATATTACTTGCATCTTAGCGAAACGCAATCCTGAAAAACAGATTTTTTTATGTTTAATATAAATAATAAAAATTACAGAGATAGAAGATCTAATGATTCTCATGTACAAAGGCATAGATTTATAAGAACCATGACTGCTTTGTGTTCTATAATATCTATATTATATAAAATTCTCGTGTCACAATGTTAGTTGCCATACCCCTCCGAAACGGCTTGATCGATTTTTATGAAATTTTATATAAATGTAAGTATATTCGGTAGGTGATGATGATGGTAGGTCTGAGAATCGGTCGTAATCTATTTTTCATACCCCTAAGTGATAAGGGTGGTCCACCCCAAAAATGAATAATTTATATGGTAAAACAACGTTTGCCGGGGTCAGCTAGTACAAAATAAAAAGTACACAGATTTAAGATCTGATGATTCTCATGTATGTACAAAAACATAGATTTGTAAGAACTATGCTTACTTTGTGTTCTAAAAATCCCCACTCCGAGAAGAAAGTTTTATTATCAAATTAATATTACCGATAAACACAAATAATTTTTTTCTTAATGACTTATTTAATAATGGTATCATCATCTGCCTAGCCTTTTCCCAATTATGTTGGGGTCGGCTTCCAGTCTAACCGGATGCAGCTGAATACCAGTATTTTACACGGAGCGACTGCCTATCTGACCTCCACAACCTAGTTACTAGGTAACACGATACCCCTTGGTAAGACTGGTTGTCAGACTTTTGGGTTTCTAACTACCCGTAACGACTGTCAAAGATCAACAAATGACAGCCGGGACCAACGGCTTAACGTGCTTTCCGAGGCACGGAGGGGTCTCGGTATGTAAAGATGGTCACCCATCCACGGACCAACCGCGGCAAGCGTAGCTTAACCTGATCGATCGACCCGTGCGGCTGTTATTACTTTGCCACAAGCCCCTCAGTTACCATTATTTAATAATGGTAACTGGATCAATATTGGTGTTATGACAATTTAAAAAATGCTGATTTTATACTGAGGGCATCATACTGGGTCCCATTCGGTGCTATGTCATTAGCAAGTTGCAGGACCAGATGAGTCATAATACTGATGCATCACAAGTGGCTCGCTGAGCACTTCAACAGGCTGAACCGACCCTAATCTTAGATCATGGCTATATGGATGATGACCAATATTAATAAAGAAGTGTAAGAAATTGTAATTACCTATACAAATCCTGGGACCAGATCCAAATGGAAAGAAAGTGTAAGGTTTAACATCGTCTTTATTTTCCGGCAGGAAGCGTTCTGGCTTGTACTTCTCCGGCTCCGGGAAATATTCAGGATTGTTATGCATATGGTAGACTGGGATATGAACCCGGACACCCACGTCTAATTTCAGGCCCGTCGGGAGGACGTAGTCGTCCATCACCTCGCGGGTGAGGATAGCTAGCACGGGATACTTTCGAAGGCTCTCGTACATACAAGCTTCCAAGTAAGGCAGCTCATGCACACAGTTGTAGTTCAGTTTGTTCCCGTGACGTCGTAGGAACTCGTCCACCTCCTCGGCCGCTCGTTGCTGTATCTCCTGGTGCTTTGCAAGCTCAAACAGAGTGTAGCTCATGGTGGTCGCTGATGTCTCGAAACCCGCCGCGAAGAACTGGATGCACTGTGCCACCAACAATTTATCATCCACCTTCAAATGTACTTTATTTTCAGCGCCAGTCTTTGCGTTACTTATACTTTCTCCAGTTATGTAATCCTCGTTCTTTAAAGTCAGGACCAGGTCCACGAAGTCGTTCCTCGGTGATGGCTTGTAGTGTCGGCTCTCGAACACTCCTTTCAACAATTTCGAGAAGAATCGGTCTATCGTTGGAGGAAAAACTCGAAATCCCACTCGGTAGAAAATCGCAGGCCATATGGCCCTGAAATTGGTTTTGAAAGCACGATATTTTGAAGCTTCGAAAATTTTGTCTCCCATGAATTTGAAGGGGTTATTTTCTTCTGGTCCCATAGTGTTGGCCTCCACTCCAAAAGCGGTGGAGCATATGCAGTCCATGGTGTACCTCGAGCTGATGTCTCTTATTCCGATTACATCTGACATGCCTATTTCATAGTCGAGCATGTCTTCGAAGACCATGCTGCACTTGAATATCAAATGGTACATATTTTTCATCTTTGCGGAAGAAAAAAGCGGAGTAAGGTTTTGTCGAACTATTTTCCATCTGTCACCGGCACTAAAGAATAAAGTTTGGGTCACAAGTTCACTTTCTGAGTAGTCGGATGCTTCCCTGCCGTGAACGTAGTAGAAATCTTTAGTCATCACATGTTTGATGATCTCGGGGCTGTGCACCACGAGAACAGGCTCCGTGCCGAAGAAAGCTCCGAAATAAGGTTGATCGATGAATTTTTGACAAAGTTTCTGTATCATCTCACCAAAATACTCTCGTTGTAAAATATATGTTCCGTAGTTGCCCAAAAGGGGCAGTGGTTTAACGTAAGGCACATTTTTAATTTTCCAGTAACCAAACTTTCTTTTAGATATTAAATATAATAAATAAAAGATTATGGTCAACAAGGACCCGAGAACGAGAAGGGCGTTCATTTTGGCACCCGTGTTGCTGTGAACTGTACCAGTTGGCACCTTTTATCCTGTTGATAAAAATATGATAAAAACCGGCCGAGTTGCGAGTCGGACTCGCACACGAAAGGTACCGTACCATTGTACACTATTTAGCAAAAAACGCCGAAAAACACGTTTCTTGTATGAGGACCCGCTTTAATTTTTAACCTTTTTTTATTTGTTGTTATTGCAGCAATAGAAGTAAACAATCTGTGAAAATTTCAACTAAATCTATCTGTCTGTTCATGAGACAGCAGAGACTTAGTAATAGTATTTGGCATCTTTCGGGTACGTAACCCTATAAAATATGACCATGTTTTTATATCCAACTTTGATCCGTCTTTGCATTGTTTCGATGTGTGTTGTAGCGAGGTTGATAATGTGCGTTCAATAAATCGGTGGGATGACCGCGAGTGTTTAGCACGAACCTGTTATTGCTTGAAAGTCGATGCAAGGTTATGATTTAAATGATCATAATTCTGTAAATACTTATTTATTTTGGTCGCGAATCATACTTTGATCAAGATACAACCTGATACCGACCTGCAATTTGCAAAAACGTAAGAAAATTTGGAATTCGCTCGTAGTCTCCCGTCGGGCTTTCTCCGGGGAACCGGAGGTCTCTCCTGGCGGAATCAGACCGTGTTCATGCAGAGTAGGTTGGGCGGGAGAGGTGTTCAAAGGACAATAAAAATAAACTACTTACCTAGTTATATTTTGGAGACGTTAGAACAACCAGAAGTTGTGTTAAATGAGGAGTGATGTAACAAAGTACATAAAATATTAATTACCAAGTTAAATTATATGAAAACGATTTTTCGATACTATTTAATGTTATAAATATACATTTAATACACGATTTCAGTATTTAATCATTTCGTGCCCCTAACTTTTGGAAATTGATCACTGTGCGTCGGCGGAGTCGACTATTCTGCCAGAGCGTCACGTTAAGAATTTTTCAATTAATTTTAGCACAGAGTATACAGGGTGGCAGGAACATCGACGCGAAAACTGAAACCATAGATTCAGTACATGATTCTGAACTCCCCTGCGTTGAAAGTTTTCGTCGGTTATTAAAAAAAATCTGCTGTTTCATAGAAAAGTGCAATACCTACGCAGTCAAAATGTATGGAACAGATGATCGGAATTCGACAGCAATTGAAAGATTTATCAACAACCATTTATTTATACAAGGTGTTACAATATGTTGTTTGTTTGACACAAAGAGAGCCGTACGAGAGCCCACGACCAATCACGATCGTTTTAAAGTTAAATCTGTAATTATCTGTATATCATACTGTAATTATCATATATAAAGTTAAATCTGTAATCATCTGCTACATATATTCGATCCCTATTCAGCCCAGTGAAGTACCTAATGAAATAATTCGACTACTGTCATATACCTACTGGTATACCTACCTAATTGTGTTTGTCTAATCTCAGTTTCTTGCCCTACGAAATGTATGGGAAAAGTTTTTACAATTTCTGACTTTTCTAGTACTCAAACTTCAGTTAGTGTAATAGAGTTTTTGATCCTTTTTTTTAAGATACCTACAGGATCGATTGGCATACATTTTTCCATTTTCTTGGTGACAGTTCTTTTTTTTTTCATAATCTTTGAATGCGTATTTTATCAGAATTTTTCAAAAAGTTAAGGATAGTCTCCTATCTACCGTTTCCTTGTAGCTACCACGGTTAAAGTACCTGCCCTTATTGCCCCATCTAAAAACTCCACCTTGGATATGTCATGATTATCTGCTTAGCTCCATAAGGGTATAGCATTATGATAATTATTTAAAAGGTTAGTTAAATCTGATGTTAATTTTAATGGACAAAAAGTAAACTCCACAAATGTTACAAAATTCCTTGGTATTCTAATTGATAGCAAACTGACCTGGAAACCACATTCAGAGGATGTATGTAAGAAGTTAAGCAAGTCAGCGTACGTACTATATAACCTGGCAAAAAAAGTAAGTAATCACACCGTGCTGGAAGCTTATCATGGTCTAGTTGCGTCAGTTTTGAGATTCGGAGTTATATTCTGGGGTAACTGTACTGAGAAGAAGAGGATATTCAAAGCCCAAAAACGTTGCGTGAGATCAATGACTGGTCTTAAAAATACCGACAGTTGTGCACCTGTTTTCAAGTCTCTTAAACTACTCACCTTTCCATCTTTGTATATACTTGAAGTTGCAATATTTGTTAGAACAAACATACACCTAATGGACGATATTAGAACACATCTGGGATCTGTTAGATCGCATTATAAAAATCTAATGTTTACAGGTAAGCACAAAACAGCATTATTAAGAAAGAGCTTACTATCAATGGGGCCCGTCATCTATAATAAAATACCTCATGCCTACAAAGAAGAATCATTAAGTGTATTTAAAAAGAGACTAACATCCTTATTAATAGATACATGTTATTATTCTGTACAATTTTTTTTTTAATTTTAAGTGTTTATGTTATTTTAATTTACTATTTTTATTTCAAATTTCATTACGTATTTTGTTATTTTTGCTTTTTAAGCTATTGCATAGCTTTTATCGCGGGCTTTGAGCGCGGCGACCGAATCAAGAAATTCCGTAACGAAAATAAAACCGTAACGAAAATAAAACCGTAACGAAAATAAAACCGTAACGAAAATAAAACCTAACACCCCCCACTCCGCCTACCATGTAATGCCGGTTCCCATGACAACGTGATGTTGTCATGGGAACGTAATTTTTGTTTTATGTCATCACGTCATCATCCCAAGTGTAGCGTTGACAAATAGGAAGTATGGAGGTTACAAATGCTATGCAATGGCTTTACCGCGGTAGTCCCCGAGTGCCACACGTTTTTTTTTTTTTTGTTTTAACAAAATCCATTTTTTTTTTGTTTTTGTTAATGTTAGTAAAATAATCAATATTTTAATCATTTGTAAAATATAGAATTAAGATTGTTGTTTTTTTTTTAGTTTATGTAGGAAAGCGATCCACATAAATTTACTTTTTTATTTTTGTTTATTTGGTTGTATAATTTGTAGATATAAATATATTTTTTAACTTTTGCATGCCGTAAGGTAGAGTATGTTGGAACTGCTTTTACAATGTTAACATCTGATTTTGTACCCACATTAATTGCAAAATAAATGATTCTGATCTATAAGTATCTGCAATATTGGTTCGTCTTTTTACAAATTGCGGTGAACTGTAGAAGAATACGAACATAATGCAACATTGCTCAACCTCCAAAGCAAATATAGCGCGATAATTTAATAGCCCATAGACTGAACAGACTTATAGGGAATATTTATGCGTAATTTGAACATAATCCATCAAATTCAAATTCATTTATTAATTTTGTGAACATAGGGTAAAAGATTATACAGCTGTTACAAAAAAATATCGGTCCATACAACGTCCCGCCAGAAGGCATACAAAATTGTTTAGGTAAATAGATAGGTAATCAAATGTAACATTAACAAAATAAAAAGTCAAGGTACATGTCACAATTTCATGCCAATAATAATAAAATGTCAATAAATTAAGACGGCACATAAACAGATAGGTATTTAGTCACATTCTCGTCTAAAATAATAAATTGAATAAAAAGAATAAAAATATCAATATGAAATAATTATTAGGACCATAAGGGAGCAACATTTCAGCAAAAGAATTTCTCTGATAAAAACTCAGTCACACTGTAGTACGCCTTATCCTTTAATCCGGAAATATATTCGAAATGTTTTTTTTTTTAGATGGGAAATTATCAAATAACTTCACCCGCTCTGGGTGGAGGGCGGGAGGGCGTGTCAGACTCTTACTGACTAAAACCCACCTGTGTTCCTTCAGTTGCCATGTTGCCAGGGGCCACGGTATCCTTTTCGGAGTCTTTCGCAACCCCGGCAGGCATCGGCCCAGGCCTGGTCCTTATCGGACGGCGAGCTACCCATTGCTCACCGTCCGCAAGTCCGCGCCTACGGTGGCCGGGAATCGGCCTGCGACTTCCGACTCCCAGGGCGTCTCCTGCGGTGGTTCTCTTTCACGCTTTCCGCCTCCTCCTTCGCGAGCATTACTGCTTCGCAGACGGGGGTGACGGCCTCCTATACCGTCTCGCTCCGTACCATTGCCTGGGCCAGGGCTGGACGCGAGAGATCATCGCCGCCAATCGCCTCCACGAGGACACGGCGATGCTCCGCCCAAGCTGGGCAGACCTCCACCATATACTCCACCGTGTCCTGCGGGCGATCTACACAATGGTGACACCCGGGCGTTTCCTCCCGCCTTATCCTGAACAGGAACCTCACGAAACAACCGTGTCCGGTGAGGACCTGCGTCAGGCGGAAGGTGAGGACGCCGTGGCGTATAGTGTGCAGAATGGGAGCGTCATTAAATATACGATCTTTAATTTACTGTCGTATATCGTTTCTACCTTGTATAAATAAAGCGTTATGTTTCTTTGATCGTATTTTATTTATAGGTATTTTTGTAACATTGCTCGAACTGTGGGACATAATATGCATATGCTAGAAATGTCTACGTCTATAAAGCAATTAGCGGAGTTCAAATTCGCTATAATTATGTCATATAATAATAGTCCTCCAGGCCGAATTTCGGCCATGGCGGCTAATCTCAGCGGACCAACCTTCGGCGTGGGAGATATTATAGTGCAGAAGTGTGTGTCCAGACACAGGTGCACTCTCTCTCTTCCCTCACTCTCATAGTCCAATGGGACGATAATCCGACACGACCGGAGCCAGATGAGGCGCAGAGCCACGTGCTTTCCGAGACACGGAGGCGTCTCGGTATGTTAAGATAGTAACCCATCTTGGACTGACCGCGGCAAGCGTAGCTTAACCTGATCGATCGAGCCGTGCGACTCTCATTACTTAGCCACGCGCCCCTCTTATGTCATTTATTTAACGTCCAACAACATATAATGAATTTGAACTCCATGGCCAGACATTTCTCGCCAGCCCTAGATTTTACCATTTCATTTGTCATCATCCTCATCTTCATTCAGGTAAAAAGTAGGCAGATTTGTGATTGCGCTGTCTGCTTTCTACCGGAATGCGGTCAGTCCTTTGGGATATTATTCACGAGCATAAATGCCTTACAGTTTTGCAAAAATTTAAAAACACCTTTCGTAAAATTAAAATAACCATCATTGCTAGCAAACTGGATTGTCCTATCATTTACTTCTTAAGCCATTCTGCATGTGCCTACTAATGGCTGATTGTTTGGAGATCATGGAACTTTGTTTGTTTTTTATTTGTTTATAAATATTACTAACATAGTTTGTAAGTAAATTTTTATTAACGAAATGAGTCCATAGTACTTGAAAATAAATATTTTATTATTATTTTATTATTATAATATCAGTTTCAGTATCTTCAGTTTCGATAAAACTATGTTGGTAACACCAATCGTTTCTGAATTTTGATTATTTATCATCGTGAGTGTACATATTTATTTACTTATCATAAGCACACAAACAGCACAGTCACTTATGTACATCTAAAATTAACATTTCAGTTACCATGCAAATGACAGGTAAGCATGACATGCAACATATGAAAATTAGAGACAAAGGAGAACAATATAAAGTATGTCCAGTAGACATAAATCTACAACACTACAAAACAAAACAATTTGAGCTAGATAGACGGGCACTCATCACACTTTTTAAATAGGGGAGCGTCTGTACGAAGCAAAAGTCACGGAGAAAATATCAATAGGGTATACCGTCCAGTTGGACCTTTCATTATATTGCCTTGCCATACGTATAAGGGGGCTATTAATGTGGTATTCAAATTCAATGTAGGTAATTAAAAAATACGATGATGACGCTTACTACGTTGGCTAGGCCTAAAGTTAAAATAGTTTATTAATTGTGCATCAATGGAACCGTTTATAAATTTATGAATTAATAGTAAGTCCGAATGGTTAAACTCAAACTCAAAGCATTTATTTCAATTAAACTATTTACAGGCACTTTTAAATAGTTAAGGAATCGGTCAGTCAGAAATATGAAGATAGTTGCCCATTCCAAAGCGTAGTAGGTACCCATGGAAAAGAACGGGCAAGAAACTCCACGGACACTCTTTTAAATAAAAAATTGTTACAAAATATTGGTTACATCATTCATGTTGAAATTATACATGTGAGAACAATTTAGATTATTATATCATATTATTAATATAAGTTGAGTAATAGGGAGACCAAATAGTGGAATAATATTCCAAGGAGCTCCTTACTAGTGCATTGTAAAGTAAAATAATGCTACTATAATTACGAAAAGGTTTCTACATACGGATTATGAAGCCAAGCATTATTTTAGCCTAGTCACTATGCTATCTATATGGTCGCGAAAAGATAGAGATGTATCAAAGAGTACCCCTAGGTCTCGGATGACCGACACTCTGCTCAGTACCGACCCATCAATATGATACTCAAATTTAATGTAATTCACTTTATTCGTGAATGTAATAGTCTAGCATTTTTTAACATTGAGCGTTATTCTGCTGTTCAAACACTATTGTTGAAGGATATCAAGATCTCCTTGAAGTTTCGCATAATCATACAGGTCCGATATCCTACAGTATATTTTTAAATCATCAGTATAGGCTAAACAATTGAAATTTATAAATGTAAAAGATCATTCAGAAATACCAAAAACAGCAAAGGACCCAACTTAGAGCCCTGTGGAACACCAGAGCCAGGAGAAAAAGGTACAGATTCATAATCGCCAAGGTGAGAATGATTAACTAAATAATTCTCAAACCACCGCAACAGAGAGCCATGAATGCCAGTGCAATTCAATTTCATAGAAAAAATTGAGTGATTAACGCGATCGAAAGCTTTTGCAAAATCTGTGTAAACAGCGTCAACCTGACCCCTAGCTTCAAAGGTGTTTGAAAATAAATAAGCAAGTTAGACATAGTAGAACGGTTAGACACAAAACCATGTTGTTTCAAATTAATTATATGACGGAGGTGGGAATAAACTAATTTGTGTATGAGACTCTCAAACATCTTTGCAATTATAGAGATTGGTCTATAGTTAGTTACGTCATTCATACTACCGAATTTATGTATGGGGATAATGTGTGATTTTTTCCATAAATCAGGAAATGTACCTTCCTTAAGGGTTTTATTGTACATATATTATCTGCAGTGGTATAATAAGAGCATCAATGCAGAGAAGAAAAAATAGGAGGAAGTCCATCCGGACCAGCTGCTTTGTTAAGATACAACTTTTTGATGCTATTTCTAATGTCATTCTCAGTAATGCCAATGAAAGACATACTGTAATTAGACGAGGAGTAACCTGGAGACAAGTCACCAGGCTGTTCATTAACACCGTACACAGATGCAAAATTAATCAACGAAGCTGAGAACCAAACTGGATAACAATGATTATTCTTAGGTTTACCATTCGGAGTGTATTTATTTATATTTTCCCATAGTATATTATAAAACGTCAGAAAATATTTGTAGGGAGACTGGATGAAAACTACATTTAAAGGTATTGACATTTATTTAATTAGACTTGTCAGTATTAAATCAGAAAGCTAGTTGTCCGTTCCAAAGCTAGGTTTTCATGGAGAAGAAGGACAAGAAACTCCATGGAAATAGTATTACAGTATTTGAAACGCTACAACATGTGCACCGGGCCGGGCCTGCGACAAGAATGATCCCCTCAGCGAGATGTCGCGACGCCCCCGCAAGGTGGCGTGGCGAGCGGGGTCAGGGCTTCGCCCCTCGCCCACGGTGGCCATACGTTGACCCATAGCTATGGGTCCCTCACTTGGGTTCGCCTCGGACGGCTTAACAGAAAAGACCACACTTTTGTTAAGCAAAAGTGCGTCTATGTGATTGGTTGCTCTGAATATTTCTGTAGGCGCGCCTCGACGCCAGCTCCTGGCACCGCTTTCTTCACGACATCCCGGCGGTCAGTCCCCGCCAGGTGAGACCCCCGGTTGCCCGGGGAAGGCCCAGCGAGAACGACCACCGTCGCTGGTCATTAATGATCCCCTCATCTTTTTTTTTTTAAATGGCTTCTCGCAGTTTTGACCACTAAGGTCGTGGCTGCTTAACCGGATTTTCCTGTGGGTGCCATAAGCTTCTACACTTAGAGCCTCCAGCCAGGAGGATCCCCTCCTCGCTGCGCACTCGCTTATGTAGAGCGGCTCGAGTAGTGGGGAGAGTGGGGAGGCCTTAGTGGCGCATTGCACCAGCGTAACTCGGGCCACTGCACGTGCTGTTTTACAATGGTGATGCCGTCATATTCATTACAACTCAAATGAAAATTTATTTATTTAATTTAATTAACAAGCAACAATACTAAATATGTTAGTAACAATATTTCTTTACAACTATGTTAGTAAACTTAACCTATACACTTATCGAATCCCTGCTACACGCTCAACATACTCGTAGATGTGGAAAGCTTGCAGCAGCGATTCATACACAAACCGTCCAGTCTGCCCCCGATACACTGCAGTATGTTACAATAATCCTCCCAATTTATTTTACGTAGATCACGAACACATGCCTCATGGTCTGTTTTAATGAAAATATATTTTGACTGTAAAAATTTATTAGAAATTGAAGTTAAGGGATAATTCTAGTGGCGGATGATGTATATCTGGTTTATCTGATGCATATCTCTACTTCCTTATGATTTGATGTTTTCATTCTGTACGAATGTTCTCCCTTCCCAGCCTTCGCGTTTGGTCATCTTCAGCATGATACCCTGGCCCTTTGGTTGCGTGATGAAGGTTCTAGGGTCTAAGTTCAGGGTCTCCGGCATGCCGTCAGCCAGTTCCACTCTGTACTTCTTCAGGAACGTGATGAGGCCAGACATTACTTGCATCTTAGCGAAACGCAATCCTGAAAAACAGTTTTTTATGTTTAATATAAATAATAAAAATTACAGAGATAGAAGATCTAATGATTTTCATGTACAAAGGCATAGATTTTTAAGAACCATGTTAGCTTTGTGTTCTAGAAATCCCCACTTCGAGAAGAAAATTTTAGTAACAAATTAAAATTACAAATAAATACAAATTATTATTTTTCCTTATTGACTTTATCATTAACTTTATTGCTTTACCATAATGTATACTTAAGTGGTAACTGACGTATAAAATAAGTTCTACTAATAATTCTACTAATTAATAATTGAACTAACTATATACAGAGGAAAAAATAAAATAAAATATAGTAACAAATCATTGGGCATCAAAAAATTCATCCGAATCGCTGTCGGTGGGAAAGGTGCCCAAAAGGCTGGCAGCATTGCCACGTTGTATGGCAATGCTAATTCTTTGGCCTAAAAATTGACCAACCCTTTGGTCACGTGAAGAGTCGACCAACCGGTTGGCGATGTCCCGGAATAATCGATGAGCACTCGGACCCCATGGCCCTAGTGTTTCAACCCCAAACGGTTCAAAAATATAGCTACCGGTAAGGTTGTTATATTTGCGCCGTTTCAGGTTTTCTGCACCTGCAGCAGTCGCCCCAGCACAACTCGCCGTGCTAGGAAGATGGGTTGGCGCGAGGGTGTCGACACAGGTTGCATCCCACACCAAAGGCCTACCCAACTTCCAAGGCATTATAGTCATTCCGACTGGCCTCTTCCCATCGTCGCGTGCCAAGCCATTGGGTTCTAAAACAGCTGGCACCCCGGCGGTGACAAGAGCCCGACGGATTATGTCATTAATGCTTGCGTGTCGTGCCAACCGACCGGCGCTCTTGCTGCAGGAAAGGCCATGGTGTCCGAGGCGGTCGACTGCTTCACCGCACTGACAGCGGTGCGGAGCCCCGCAAGGAGCGCCCAAACGCAGGGTTGTAGCGAGCCGGAAAGTGGTGTCACCCAGCATAGTGCCTATGTTGGGTGACGGTAGCGCCTGAAGCCAGAGGCCCGACTCCCATTCCCCCACAGCCAGTAGGCGTGCACGCTCAGCAGTATTGGTGGACGTATTAAAGAGGTTATTCCGTACCAACCTGCAGAGCGGCTCATCCCACTGTCTCTGGGAAGACGGGTTCTCGGGCTGCTCCGTATTCGGGCAAGCCACTTTCCAGGCGTTCATGGCATCAGTCAAATACGGCACTTCAGAGTCAACCTGAGAAACGGTTAAGATTCTTTTGGTTAACTTGTCGGTGCTGTGGACCGAGGACAGGAACGCCGGTAAGCTTACACTAGAAATTTTGCGGACGCCGAGCCCACCAAAACGAATGGGTAGTTTGGCTTGCAGCCACGCGCGGTCGTCCAATGTCACATTTATGATTGATGTTAAGGTGCTTCGAATGGTTTGGTCAATTTTGTCTAAAAGTTGTGGCTTCTTCCATAAAGGGGAAGAGCGGAGGAAATACATAAAATTTGGACCGAAACAGCAGTGTCTGATAAGAGTGAATGCCGAATGTACGTTAATTTTAGAAAGTCTATCCGAAATGTCGTTGAAATGTTTAATTTTTTCGTCCACGAAAGGTGGAAAGCTGTCTTCTAAAATTGGGGAACCTAGGAGGTGCAGTGAACTTTTTTCCAAAACTTTGATATCTGGGGCTATTGAGTTGAATTTGTGTATAGTCGATTGTCTGTCGGTATTGTCACAAGGGTAAATTTGAGTAGTTGAGGTCGACTTATTGACTTATTTAATAATGGTTACTGAATCAATATTGGTGACATGACAGTTACAAAAATGTGCTGAATTTTAGACTGAGAGAGGCATCATACTGGGTCCTATCCTGTGCTATGTCATTGGCAAGTTTTAGAACCAGATGAGTCGTAATATTTATGCATTGCAAGTGGCCCACTAAGCACCTCAACAGGCTGAACCGACTCTAATCTCAGGAATGGCTAGATGAAAGATGACCAATGTTAATAAAGAAGTGTAAGAAATTATAATTACCTATACATAGCCTGGGACCTGATCCAAACGGAAAGAAAGTGTAAGGTTTAACATCGTCTTTATTTTCCGGCAGGAAGCGTTCTGGCTTGTACTTTTGCGGCTCCGGGAAATATTCAGGATTGTGGTGCATGTGGTAGACTGGGACATGAACTCGGACACCCACGTCTAATTTCAGGCCCGTAGGGAGGACGTAGTCATCCATGACCTCGCGGGTGAGGATAGCTAGCACGGGATACTTTCGAAGGCTCTCGTACATGCAAGCTTCCAAGTAAGGCAGCTCATGCACACAGTCGTAGATCAGTTTGTTCCCGTGACGTCGCAGGAACTCATCCACTTCCTCGGCCGCTTGTTGCTGCACCTCCTGGTTCTTCGCAAGTTCAAACAGAGTGTAGGTCATGGTGGTTGCCGATGTCTCGAAACCCGCCGCGAAGAACATGACGCACTGCGCAACCAACAATTCATCATCCACCTTAAATTGTACCTTCTTGTCATCACCAGTCTTTGCGTTATTTATACTGTCTCCGGTTATATAATCCTCGTTCTTTAAAGTCAGGACCAGGTCTACAAAGTCGTTCCTCGGTGATGGCTTGTAGTGTCGGCTCTCGAACACTCCTTTCAACAATTTTGAGAAGAATTGGTCTATTGTTGGAGGAAAAATTCGAAGTCCCACTCGGTAGAAAATAGCAGGCCATATGGCCCTAAAGTTCGTTTTGAAAGCACGATATTTCGAAGCTTCGAATATTTCGTCTCCCATGAATTTGAAGGGGTTATTTTCTTCTGGTCCCATAGTGTTGGCCTCCACTCCAAAAGCGGCGGAGCATATGCAGTCCATGGTGTACCTCGAGGTGATGTCTCTTATTCCAATGACGTTAGACATGCGAATTTCATTGTCGAGCATATCTTCGAAGACCATACTACACTTATCTATCAAATGGAACATATTCTTCATCTTTGCGGAAGAAAAAAGCGGAGTTAGATTTTGTCTCACTATTTTCCATCTGTCGCCCCCACTGAAAAATAGAGTTTGGGTGAGAAGCTCACTTTCAGAGTAATTGGTTGCTTCCCTGCCGTTGATGTAGGAGTAATCTTTAGTCATCACATGTTTGATGATCTCGGGGCTGTGCACCACGAGAACAGGCTCCGTGCCGTAAAAGGCTCCGAAATAAGGTTGATCGATGAATTTTTGACAAAGTTTCTGTATCATCTCACCAAAATACTCTCGTTGCAAAATATATGTTCCGTAGTTGCCCAAAAGGGGCAGTGGTTTAACGTAAGGCACATTTTTAATTTTCCAGTAACCAAACTTTCTTTTAGATATTAAATATAATAAATAAAAGATTATGGTCAATAAGGACCCGAGAACGAGAAGAGCGTTCATTTTGGCACCCGTGTTGCTGTCAACTGTGGGCAGTTGGCAACTTTTATCATGTTGATACAAATGTGATAAAAACGTTCCAAGTTGCGTGTCGGACTCGCACACGAGGGGTTCCGTACCACCATACAATATTTCGCAAAAAACGCCGAAAAATCACGTTTCTTGTATGGGAGACCTCACCCCATTTAATTTTTAACTTAATGTTATTTTTTGTTATAGCGGCAATAAAAATACACAATCGGAGAAAATTTCAACTGTTACATATTACGGGTCATGAGATACAGCCCGCTGACAGAACGGACAGACAACGGAGGCTTACTAATAGCCCAGTCTATAAATGTTACTCTTTACACTGTGCTAATAGTATTACGTTTGCACCTTTCGGGTACGGAACGCTAAAAACACAGGCGTACAATCTCTAGCCACTCCTGAGCATATCCACCGGACTGACAAGAATGCAGATTAACAGATATAATATTAAATTATGACGTGTGTTATGACATTATCTATCTTTAGATTAGGGAAATAATAAACCGCTTTTCTGCCTTTTTGCAACGAAACCTGATAACCTTTTAACTGATTTATTAATATTTTACGGCTCCTTTATATTAGATGAGCTTCTCGTGATCACGATAATTCGAAAAAAATAAAAGGAAAAAAATGACTCTTGTAAACATTACGTTCCTACAGACAACCACCACATCAATAGTAAAACTAGCTAGAGAGTCACTCTTGTCAATGTCAAATTCTTACCATGGACGTAAAGTTGACTTACCATGGATGGACATACTCAATTCTTTGTTGAATTCCATACGTATTACACAGATGGTATAACTAATTAAAAGATCAATTTGGACCCTGTCGGACACAGCAAAATTAGAAGAGAGGACATAAGGTTGACTTACCATGGACATAAGGTTTTTCCAACCCGTACGCAAATACAACGCGTTTTGGCGTGAAGTAGTGGACACCAGCCCGTCTTACTAATACTAAAGCTACGGTTTCCTAGAACGGCAGTGGCCGTCACATAGCGTCTGCAATTTACCGACGAAAGACGTCACTGAAACGTTATTTAAGAAAATAAGTTGGTGTGTTATCCTAGGGAGCGTTTTTGACACCGTAAAGTCAAACCCCTTTGCCCAAAGATTTAAATCGCTAGATTTGCCCTCAATGTACTTAGTCACGCAAAAAAGTGTCTATATTGAGAAGAGTGACCTCACACATTATTCAATTGCATTTCCATGATAGTCAAGACATACGTCAGTCACGTCATTATGTGACAGAGATGTCAAAACGAAACAGAAACGCGACTATCATTTGATACGGTAGGGCGAATCTTACGATTAAAATCTTTGCCGCCGTCATCATTTTTATGACAGCTGTCACTGCGGCCGTTAATGGTGGCTACTGCTCTTCTAAGAAGTCATAGCTTAATCCTAACTAATATTATAAATGCGAAATTAAGTTCGTTTATTTACCTATTTGTTTTTTACGGTTTCACGCTAAAATGGCTGAACGGGTTTAGATGAAAGACCAACATGGGTAGACCAATACTTTTTATCCCGATATTCCCACAGGATCGAGAGTTATGCGGGTGAAACCGCGGGGTGCAGCGAATACTAAATAAAGGTTAACAGTACGATACCCATATTGTGTTCATATACGGGAATCGCCTCACCTATGAATGACCTTTGGGTGCACCAATCAATTGACGGCCAGTATTCAAAATGTTAAGTGATGAACGACATTATTGCAGTTGTTTTTATTGTAGTAATTTACAAAGTTTCTGTAATAGAGTCGGGGAAATTATTTACTAAGCGAATTAACTCATAGCCTATAACCTTAATTTAATTTGCCGTGTTAGAGCCATTTCATACAGCTGTCAAAGAGTGACAGTTGTGATTTGAATATACGGACAATTTAAATTGGCTTAACATCACGTAGGGTATTATTAGAACACTTCCGGCAGCGTGCAGCGGCTTCACCCGCGCGATATTTTTATGAATTATGGTTATTCAGTGATAATATAGCATTCTACTGGTGAAAGAACTTTTAAAATCCGTCCTGTAGTTTTTAAGTTTATTCATTACAAACAAACATACAAAAAAAAACAATTTTTTCTCTTTGTATTTTTTTTTTTTTGGATAGACTAGCTGCTCTGTATAAGTCGCGATCCCGTGGGAATATCAGGATAAAAGTATCCTATTTCCTTCTCCAAATCATGGTCTACCTATGTACCAAATTTCATCCAAATCCATTCGGCCGTTTTAGCGTGAAAGCGTAACAAACAAACAAACTCACTTTCGCTTTCATAATATTTTATTATATAGTTAGGATTACTACCATTTATTAAAAAATACACATTTATTGTTTATAATAATACAAATACCGGTCACGATTCTAATTACACTGAAGTGCGTACGTTGTTACTGTAATAAACATCATATACTCGTAAGTAAATGACACGTTTATGTAGACGAGTGCACTTTAACCGTCACCGTCATTATGTTTTTGTTTTGTAATTTATAAATTTTACTCCAATCTAGCAGCGCCCCCTTGGAATCACCCGCATAATTCTAGATCTCGTGGGAATACTGGGATAAAAAGTATTTTTGTGTCAATCCAGGTTATAAACTATCTGTATGCCAAACATACAAATCCGTTCTGCCGTTTTTGCGTGATTAAGTAACAAACTTACACATTTTTATTGTTACTAGTTGCGCCTCGCGGTTTCACCCTCATAAATCTCGATTTCGTAAGAATATCGGGATAAAAAGTATTCTATATGTTAATTCAGGTTATAAACTATCTGTGTGCCAAATTTCATCCAAATCCGTTCAGTAGGTTTTGCGTGAAAAAGTAACAAACATCCATCCATCCATCCTCACAAACTTTCACATTTATAATATTAGTAGGATTTAATGTTTCAGCAGTTTTTCGAGAAATATCATCAAACCCAAACTTATTTTTGCAGTCGTTAAAATCAATACTGTGCTTGCGTAAATATTCAACCCAACTGAGGAGCATCTGTTCAAAAGTCATATTTGTATCTTAAACAAACTTCACAAAAACATAATATAGAAAAATGTAAGAGAAAAAAAATGCGTTAAGATGCAGAAATACATCCGTTTTAATTGGAATCCAAATTTTAAGGATTTTTTATATGGGAAATAGGCTACTTTTGAACAAGAACAAGGCTCGATGGACATATACGTATATGCGAAGGGTTAAAAAATTTAGTTGGAAAGTGAAATACAACTAATAACTATTGGAGACACAATCAGGAGGGCGCTACTGTGCGCAAGTAAACAAACAGCTCCGTATATAAATTCATAGAAAATAGTAAAAGTGATAAGTTATCATCGAAATTGTGTTTAAATGATTGCACTAGTGACACAAAGTGAGTGGATGTTGGAATACGTGTGTAGAGTATGCAATAAAACGGGAGAAACGAATAAAAAGTGCTAGAAAAATAACGACCCCACAATTTGAAAATAACCGAACAAATTAAGTTCCTTACAGCACTGTGGTTCCCTGGACTAATCCTTACCAAACAGGAAGAAAAAACACGAAAGGTACCTAATTCGATATTTTATAGTATTTGAATGGAAATAAAACTCAAAAGTAAAAGTCATTCCTACTTTAGTGTACTGAATTAACGCCATCTATCGGCAAGTAGCGGAACCAAAGACAATAAAATCAAAAACTGAGGTACTTCCGCTATTCCTCACTAGAGTTCGCCACTAGTAGTTTTTGAAAGTCACTCGCCAGCAGATTTTCATAATATTATCTTACGAGATGGTGCTAACACCCATATGCGCAGGATGCCAACAAAAATTACCAATAACTTGTTCACGTGCAAGTGTAGATCTACACTTGCACAGTGAACAAGTCAGATTTCCCTTATATCTATATGATCTGAAATGCTCTGGTATAACAAAAGATTGTTATGTCAAATTGATGACCGTAGATCATAAAAAGTCGTGAAAGTGCCAGACTTGTATCTGTAAAATACCAAAGTCAGGAAACACTGATACTCCTATACGTACCTACCCCGAGGGGCTCTGACTGCAACCAAGATTTAATCTAACCAGCAGAAGTAAATAAAGTCACTATGCGATACAGAAAAACAAACTCCAACAGTGAAATAGCTAGCTCCGAAGATATAAGTTTCTTAGGAGATACTCAAACCGAAAATGATGGCATGATTAATGTAAAAATGTTTAGCGATACACAGCCTCAATTAACCTTGCAAAATTAACCGTGTAAAAGTGATTCCGCTATTCTATTTAAAGAATAAACAATTTCATTTCATTTCTACCTTTTGAAAAAAATCTCCTTTACTATGGAACCCTTCACTGTGCGTGGCGCTACATGTACTAGACCGGTTTTTTAATTTACTTAAGGTTAGGTAGGTTAGGGGTGGTATGTTTTAGATGACTGAGTGTTTAGGTACCTAGGTATAGTGCTACAAGGATCTTTTGGTGTCTGGCTGTTGGTAAATATACCATTGCGCCAATATTTCCCGTAGGGCAATGCAGAGTCTAACTCTCTAAAGTACAGTCACGGCGTTGTTGGTAAGTATTTGTGATATTGTCACTGTCATTGTGCTGAGTATAAAAGTACATACTAATTCCATGCATTGTGTAGTAAAAAACAAGATGGCGGTGTTATATGTTTAATAGCACTTTAAGCAAGTTATGTGATCAGGGTCTAAATATGTCCAATAGCAATATTTTGTATGAACAATTCTTTTCATTAGTGCAAACAGAGTTCAATAAGTCTTTTAAGAAAAAAACTAAAACTATTTGCCCTAAGTTTTTATTCAGTGACTGGGTAACTAAAGGCATCAGGAAAAGTAGGGAAACATTATTTGAACTGTATGGCCTTAAGCCGTATATTAACACTGAAATTTTTAATAAGTATGTTGCTACTTACTCTAAAACTTTTAAAAATATCTGCAAAGCAGCTAAAGTTTCTTTCATTAGCAACAAAGTTAAATCAGCAAACAATAAAATAAAGACAGTTTGTAAATTTATTAACTATGAAACAAACAAGAACAAAACACATAAAACAGATTACACACTGGACACTTCCTGCGGTCTCATTAGTGATAACATCGATGTTGCTCAGGAATTTGCAACTTTCTTTGGCAATATTCCAATTAAAACTACAGAAACTTTAAATTCCTCCCCCTCACTTGTTATTGATTTATTAAAAGTGAATGTTTCAGCATGTCCTGTAGAATTTAAATTTAAACATATAAACCCTGTCGTCATTGTAAAGGCTTTTAAACAACTTAAGGTCAAAATTACGGAAGATCTGTGGGGCATGTCTACTAAAGTTTGTCAATCAATTATTGAGACAATTGCACCCTATTTAGCTTTAATATTTAATTTGTGTGTCGATCAAGGAATATTTTCGGATTTAATGAAATACAGTAAAGTTATTAAGTAAGTAAGTAAGAGTGGTTAAGTAGTGTAGTAAGTTGTTAGTAAGTTATTTTTTTATCTTATTTTAATTTTTAATGGAAATGACGACCAATTAATTGTTTTTACCCTATCCTATATTTTATCATGATGGACATCTAATAACCATGTAAAATTAGTATTAGGTAATTGATTAAGCACAGTGGTTTTAATATTGTGACACTGTAGCACATTAAACTATGTATATTGCTGTGCCCTAGCAGGGTTCATGTATGAAACCTATTTAAACTTGTAATAACTTTTAAACTACATGAATGCAATAAATGATGATTATGATTATGATTATTCCACTTTTCAAATCCTTGGATAGCAAAAACACTAATTAAGTCCGATTTTGGCAACCCAAGATAACCTTGTACCGTTGCATTCGGTGCCCAGCAACAGATAACGAATGGTAATTCATAAAAATCTTTTCGTAAGATAGTGTTACATAATCTTGTCCTACCAATGACATCTGGAATTAAAAATACTAATGATATGGAAAGATAACATTTTTATTAAGTACATAAAATCAGTTTTAAAATCGAATATCATGAAAATTATCGCCAATAATAATAATAATAAATTCATTTATTTCAGGTAAATAACACCCATTCCCAAACATAAATTAATAGAAATGTTACAAATAATGTCAAATTAAATAAAAACAATTAAAATAAAAAAAAATTAAATTAAATCACATCACATTAAAATAAATAACGTCATTTTTACAATAATACAATAAAATAATGTCAAATAAAACAGAATCAAATCAATTAAAATCAAATTAAATTAAATCACATCAAAATAAATAACGTCATTTTTACAATAAAATCAATAACTTCTCTCCGACACTGGTACAGCAACATGTCTGCAACGTTATTATTTTCTAAAATTAGAATGATAATAAATTCATGAAGGCTGACTCTTCCAGGCCTTTTGGTATAAGAGTATTAAGAGATACAAGGATGTATTGAGATAATTGAAAGAGATTTGAACGTTTTATCTTAATTTTAAGGTACTTGGCGGCTATAAAAATCCTAATTCGTCATGGTTCGTCATTTTCGTATTCTTTATTACCCACGACGGAACGGAGACGGTATATACGTTTGGGGTGAGAGGGTGTTTGTGAAATCCATGTTGCCATTTTTCTCCAAAACTACTTGTCCGATTTTGATGCAGTTTTCAGATATTTTTAGATAAGAGTCAATAATTTAAAATAATGTATGAGTGAAAACTATGGACTAGAATGATATCTGAAATAAATAAAATTTAAAATAATCATAGTTTTCAGGGGGCTTTTGTCACTGTTCCCGCTCAAAAGACAGTGGATCTATTACGAAAGTATGATGACTTCAACACTTTAAAATACTTTCTCATGGCGTTTACTTTCTAATATTATGCGTATGTCGTCTTTTCCGCTCGGATGAATTTCCTTCCTTCCCAACCTTCTCGTTCAATCATCTTCAACATGATTCCCTGGTCCTTAGGTTGCGTCAGTAAGGTTCTAGGGTCTAAGGTCAAGGTCTCCGGCATGCCGTCAGCCAGTTCCACTCTGTATTTCTTCAGGATGCTGATGAGACCAGACATTACTTGCATCTTTGCGAACCGCATTCCTAAAAAAGTAATAGATTATATAAATTTTGGTTTAGTAGCAGTTTGCATATTAGCGCGCTCGGACATGGCATACATTTTGTAGGTCCTACAATCGGTCAGACTGTAATCTTAATAATTTATTTATTGCAAAAAAGTGTGGTAGAGTCTGTTACAATCAATATTATTTTACAATTTACGGATAAATCGTAAAGAGAGTTATAATTGACAGATTTGAATCTGGCGTCCTAGCTAGGTTACATAATAACCTATATTAAGGTTCAGCAGATTATTATTTCACCTTACTTTATTGAAACCTACGTTTTTTAGGACGTGTGCATACATTAATTTATTCTCTAAAGTTTCATTTAGCTCCTAAAAAAATCAGCCACCGATTGTATGCTCTTATCATTGGAGTACAAGGAATATGATTGAGGATCATGCCTCCAACCGACTTAACCCACACGTTGGTCGTCCTAGACATATTTAGGAATCTCACGCATTATGTACTTTGACCACTGTCAGTGGCCGCACTGACTGGGTTAATCTACTGTCCGACTAGTTAGGACCTACGCGACCAATCGTGGTCCTGGCCGTGTTTTGCGCGAGGTTCCTTAAGATTATGTAAGAAATTATAGTTACCTATACATAGCCTGGGACCCGACCCGAAAGGGAAGAATGTGTTAGGCTTAACATCGTCTTTATTTTCCGCCAGGAATCGTTCTGGCTTGTACTTCTCCGGCTCCGGGAAGTATTCAGGATTGTGGTGCATGTAGTAGACTGGAATATGGACTTTGACACCTATGTCTAGTTTCAACCCCGTAGGGAGCACGTAGTCGTCCATGACCTCGCGAGCGAGGTTGCCCAGTACGGGATACTTGCGGAGAGTCTCGAACATACAAGCCTCCAAGTAAGGCAGCTCATACACACAATCGTAGTTCACTTTGTTCCCGTGACGTCGCAGGAACTCGTCCACCTCCTCGGCCGCTCGTTGCTGCACCTCCTGGTACTTTGCAAGCTCAAATAGAGTGAAGCCCATGGTAGACGCCGATGTCTCGAAACCCGCCGCGAAGAACTGGACGCACTGTGCCACCAACAATTCATCATCCACCTTCAACTGTACCTTATTTTCAGCGCCAGTCTTTGCGTTACTTATACTGTCCCCAGTTATATAATGCTCGTTCTTTAAAGTCAGGACCAGGTCCACGAAGTCGTTCCTCGGTGATGGCTTGTAGTGTCGGCTCTCGAACACTCCTTTCAACAATTTTGAGAAGAATTGGTCAATTGTTGGAGGGAAAACTCGAAGTCCCACTCGGTAGAAAATGGCAGGCCATATGGCCCTGCAAATGATTTTGAACCCACGAAAAGCTGAAGCCTCGAATATTTCAGTTCCCATGAAATTAAAGGGGTTGTTATCTTCTTTTGTCATGGTGTTGGACTCCACTCCAAAAGCTGCGGAGCATATGCAATCCATGGTGTACCTCGCACTGATATGTCTTATTTCCATGACGTCAGACATGCCGATTTCATTGTTGAGCATTTCTTCGAAGACGATGTTACAGTTTTCTATCAAATGGTACATATTCTTCATCTTTGCGGAAGAAAAAAGCGGAGTAAGATTTTGTCTAACTATTTTCCATCTGTCACCAGAACTAAAGAATAAAGTTTGGGTCACAAGTTCACTTTCTGAGTAGTCGGATGATTCCCTGCCGTGGACGTAGTAGAAATCTTTAGTCATCACATGTTTGATGATCTCGGGGCTGTGCACCACGAGAACAGGCTCCGTACCGTAGAAAGCTCCGAAGTAAGGTTGATCGATGAACTTTTGGCAAAGTTTCTGTATCACATGACCAGGATACTCTTGTTGCATAATATATCTTCCGTAGTTGCCCAAAAGGGCCACTGGTTCAACGTAGGGCACATTCTTTTTTTTCCAATAACCGAACTTTCTTTTAGATATTAAATATAATAAATAAAAGATTAAAGTTAATAAGGACACGAGAACGAGAAGAGCGTTCATATTGGCAACCGCGTTGCTGACTACTACCCGGAGCTAACATTTTACACGTTGATAATAATAAAGATAAACTCATGCATATGTATTGTATAACCTTATTGCATATGTCGATACTTCAATGCACACAAGTACACAACACACACAATAATGTTATTGGCTTAAGTATTAGATAACTTATAAGTAATATTGATGAGCGCACTGCACTTACAGTATCACGTTCTTCTGTTTATTTTACTTGTTTTTATTTTCAATTAGCGACATGCTCTTGTTTCGCACGGTTTTTACGACTTGACCAAACATCGAGAGTTCTTTATTATATGTTAGTTTAGGATGAATTTACTATATGTATGCACCTTACGGCATAAATTATATCTATGACAGTGAAAACTGCACTAAAATCCGTTTCGTAGTTTAGTAGAATAACGCGGTCTCATAGACAGACATGAAAAGCGAGTTTATTTTATAAAATTTATAGATATAGTGCACACACGCTTCTAGACATCGAAATAAAACCTATTTGCTTCGTCTAGTATTTTCTCATGTAAGTAGATGCCTCAAATCAAATCAAAACTTGTCTCCTTTATTTTATTTTACTTTTAAATTATTACTCTATACGCATCTGATGATATTTCGGATCGCTTCATTAACTTCCTCATTGTAATTAATAAATGTAGTATTAGGTTTTTCTGGAATTACCACAGATATACGACTATACAGCGGGCTGTATACGGTGTCAAAAGACCCTTATTGGACTGGTTTGAGTCATAATTATTTCTTCCAGTTAATGGATATGCCTATGACGTTTTTACTCCTACTTCGGAGTGCCTCAGGGATCGCATGTCGGTCCGGTGCTGTTTATAATGTTTGCTGGTGATATAAAATATTCTATACACAATTCTCATTTCGAAATGTATGCTGATGACCCAAAATTACCTAGGATTGTCAACTCAGAAAGCGATCAACAGCTCTTACAAGACGATACTAATAAATAACCTTTGTAATAGGTGTAAAAGTAATGCCATGCAGCTAAATGTTAGCAAGTGCTTTCACATTAAGTTCTCCCGTAAAAATACAAATTCTCTACTAACCTATAAGTACGATGGAGGGCTAGACATTGAATACCGTGACTGAGATTATGGACTTGGGAGTCTTAATTGACTTTGAAATGCGATTCAATAAACACGTACAAAAAACTATAAATAAAACCTTTAAGAATGTTGTCATTTAGTAATCGCAACACGAAGCAGTTCAGGTCTCTGCCCGCGGTTATTGCGCAGCCACATTGAATACTGCTCAATCATTAGGTATCCTACCTACCGAAACAATATTCAACGCCTAGAAAGTATACAAAAGAGGTTTGTTAAGAGGCTCTCTCTCTCTCTTCAGTTTATGTAGGTATTTCTAGTAACATTTTGAAAAAAAAAAACAGTGGCGCTCCGGGAGTACCGACAGAAATGAAAACTTGAACAATTTTTTTGTGCAGGAAATACTTATATTGTAAAAAAAGGGAAATGTCAATCATGTCTTAATGTTTGGAATGTCATTAATCCCAGAAAATGTATCGCGCGTTGATGTCTTTTTAATGGTCAAAAGCTGGTGTTGGTAACTGTGTCGCGAGTTCAATTGTTTTTCCCATCTCAAAATTTCCCAACGCGCCTAAAGAAGTTTTCACATTAAAAAACAAGTATAACGTGCGTAACCTACTTACACCATGGACCTTGCAACCGGTAGGATTGTTTTTTTTAGGAAGGTGCATTTTATTTCCTCTATAGGCTATTTATGAAAAGCAAGAATGTAGGGGAGCGAGCAAGGCGAGCTCGACTTGCACCTCGTCTCGGAATTCCCGGATAGGTTTCTATTTAACATCCTTACAGAAAATATAGAAGTTGCTTTGTCGCCTTATGCTGAAAAGTTTGAGAGTGAGAAGAATATAGAATTCAAGAGCGAGCGTAGTGAGCTCGAAAATTTTAGCACACCGCCTTATGTAGGTAAGGTATTTTTTTTTAAAGTCACAGGTGCAATAGAAGTTCCTTCTTCGACTTATGCAAATAGTTTGCGAATGTAGATTGTTCGAAAATTTTCATGCTCAGCCTCAAACTCTAAACTGCTTCTTATGAAATATATTTTGACCATGTTTAGGATATCATTAATAAAGTACTTCTTAAGATTTGGGGGACCACCACGACCCGCTCGGGGCGGTTTTTTTGATACTATTTTGGGGTATTTAATTTCTACGTCTAGTTGCTAACATCAGACCTACATGGGCACTTATGAAATGTCAAAGTTCTGAGCACGATTCCATTTGGTGGTTTCCTATGGAGAAGAGCCGGTAGAAAACTCCACGGTCCATCATCATACCGGGTGGCAGGGAATCATCATGGTAACAATTTTCGCGTCGATGTATGCCATCCTGTATACATAAATATAATAACAGCACATAGTCTTATTGTGCGTGTCGTTCGCGCATGTGTGGCAAACATATACGTGGCAACATCATACAAAGTATTATTTTATTAAAATCAATGAGATTAGAAAATATATCAGTGATCGACCTAGACACAGTCCAGGGGGGGTCATGACCCCCTGGATCCGCCCTTGCTTGCAGCCTTATCGTACATCTTTACATAATTTTCAAGAAGATCCTTGACTTCCGAATATCTGGTCAACTGATCGTTACTAACCTGCAAGCTACTCATCATTTATTACAGTCTTTAAATCAGTGGCCTAATATTTATTTATTTATTTATTATGGCACTCCAACGACTAGATTACAAAAACATTTACAGAGAGCATATCATATTATAACTTATAAACTACAGCGAATTTGTCACTTAAAGGTGTGCATAGCACTGACATAGTTTGCCTATCTATACATATAATAAAATCGTAGCGAAGTCAAAACTGTACATTGAATATTTTTGAAAAAAAGTAATTGCTACGAGGTCTAGGATCGATTCTAATGCCGAAAATATATTTTTTAGAATTTTTGTCTGTTTGTCTGTTTGTCTGTATTAGTGATGCAACGAATACGAATACGAATATTCGTATTCGCCGAATAGTAGACATTTACCGAATATTCGTATTCGGCGAATACTAATACGAATACTAATACGAATATTTAAAAATTAATGTTTGTACGCAAATCTAATTACTGGCAGGCTTGGAAAACGCGCGTCGTCGGCACGTAAAAATACGACGTGTGCAAGGGCCTTAACCGCAACGACGACGCGACGGAGGACTCCCTGGCCATAGTTTATACAGTGCCGCGGCCCGGGAGTTTTCCTATCATTACGAACCATGGACCGATTGATTCATTCATTCATTCCATTTCATTTGTCAGTCGAAAGCACAAGTCAAGCAAGAGAGTATTGTTTTATTTATTTTCTGAGGTTGCTGCGAAGTGAAAGGAGTTGAAGTTGAATAGAAAATGTCTTCTCGCAAACGAGATCAAAGTGACATATGGAAACACTTCGATAAATTACCAAATAAGTAGTTATATGGTCTGTATTTCTTTTGTATGAACAAAAGGTAGGATAGTAAGTCCTAAGTAACTTAGACGAACGTTAGTAATAGCAGCGTCTATGTAGTACTAGACTATTAGTCTTTTATTACCATGGCGACATATTCGTATTCGTATTCGTATTCGCCGAATAGTAGGTTTGATATTCGTATTCGTATTCGTATTCGTAAAAGTAGTATTCGTTGCATCACTAGTCTGTATGTATGTTCCAGCATGGCGCAAATTCTACCGGACAGATTCTGTTAAAATTTTGCATAGATATTCCCTGTGTTTCTGGTCAAACTATAGGGTATAAACTATCACGCTATTTACTATGGGGGACGAGCAATATTGCATTATGTTGTATTTTTATGTTCTAGCATGACGCAAATTCTACCGGATAGATTCTGTTAAAATTTTGCATAGGTGTTCCCTATAAGTCTGGTCAAACTATAGGGTATAAACTATCACGCTATTTATTATGGGGGACGAGCAATATTATATTATGTTCGTATTTTTGGAAAAAAACGCGCCAAAATTTTAGGATATTGTAGATGGTTATCGATTAACCTTTTTAAATGATTATCATCACGCTATACCTTTATGGAACTAAGCAGTCAATCATGAAATATATAGGAACGGCTATTTTAGACAAGTGTCAACAAAGCAATTAGCTCAACGGTTGGGCGGTTGCTTTGCAAACATGGAGTTGTAAGTTCGATTCCCACCTACGGTTTTTTTTTCTTTTTTTTCACATTTTGTTATACGATTATTATTTTTTTTGATTATGTACCTATAATCTATAGATATAATAAAATCGTAGCGAAGTTAATTTAAAAAAAAAAAAGTTATTGCTACGAGGTCTGGGATCGATTCTTATGCGGAAAATAAAGTTTTTAGAATGTTTGTCTGTACCAACTGTAGGGCATAAACTATCACGCTATTTGCTATGGGGGATGAGCAATATTACATCATGTTCGTATTTTTCTGTGCAAAAGGACGCGCCAAAAGGTTGGGATATTGTAGATAGGTAGTTACCGATTTAAATTTTTAAATGTATTTTATATAGGAACGGCTATTTTAGCTAACTTTCAACAAAGCGAATAAGTAAGCAGTTGGACGAATGATTTGAAGTCCTGAGGGCCTACCACCAGCTTAAAAGCAGTATTATTTTAATATTACTTTAGTTTACTTCAGTGTGGGAAAGAGATGAAGCTCTACAGGATGTATAGCTCCATCTCTTTCTCCCACTGAAGTAACATTAAAATAATACTGCTTTATGAGCTGGTGGTAGGCTACCCGGGGTAGTAAGTTCGATTTGCATCTGTTTTTTTAAACTCTTTTTGTAAAACGATTTTTTTTTTTTGGATTGTGTATGTAATAGTTCATAGAATGTATTAATTCACAAAAAATGGAAAACTTCGTAAGCTATGGGAAACTACTAAGTTACAAGTCCTTTACAGTCACAAAACATTCAAGGTTGTATTCTGATCATTTTAGAGCAAAAGACTGTAGGAATAAAATGTTTTTTTTACAGATTTTGACAGCAGATTTGTCCAAGCGATTTTAAAATATGTATGTGTGTGGATCTTCTGGAATCGCTGCCACACTGCTTCCTGGTGGCAAAACAGCGCACGTCATGTTTAAGATTCCCATCGATTTAGAGAGCAACGAAACGCTTGTTTGTGGGGTGTCACGCAACAGTAACAAGGGATGTGTGCTTAGGGGATTGCGCTTCGTCGTATGGGATGAATGCATTATGGCAAAAAGGAAAGCAGTGGAAACTGTAAACAGAACCCTGCAGGACATCCGCAGAAACCAAGATATGATGGGTGGTGTCACAGTTTTGACAAAAAAAGTGAATACTTTGTTGAAAAGGTCGACTCTATGGTCGAGAGTTCATAAACTGCGCTTGACCATCATCATACGAGCTCGGCTTGGCGGTAATTCGAATGCTCAAGTATTCTCCGATGTTCTTCTAAAAGTTGGTGAAAGCACTCTACCAGAGACTCTTGGTAGAATAGATCCCACTTTAGAAGATCTTATTCGTCTGATATACGAGGATATCAGTCAAATACCGTACCAAGAGAATTCTTAGGCGTGTTTCCGATTTAACTCCGAAGATGATCAAGCTGCAGCGATCAACCACAGTATTCTCTCACAAATTGAAGGGAGTGAAGTGATATACACCTCCATTAATACCGATGTGGAGGAAGATGATGCCAAATATCACCCCGTAGAATTTCTAAATTCACAAATGGCAAGTGGACTTCCGGTTGTATCTGTGTAACGGAAACCAGCTCAAAGTCATGTCTTTGCAGAGAAACGTCATCGAGGTGGAAATTCTAACAGGTTGTGGCAATGGTGAGACAGTGTTTATAGCGCGTATAAAGTACAAATTCCCCATAATTACCAGTTAAAGCGCGTGCAGTTCTCTGGGAGTGTATGCTTTGCGATCAACAAGTCACAGGGGCCGACACTGAAGGCTGAAGGCTGCGGGTGTCGACCTCAGGATAAGCTACTTCTCACACGGACAACTGTTACGTCGCTTGCTCCCGAGTCACCATTCCTGACTCACTGTATATTTTGGCTGCTGAGAATAAAACTACAAACGTAGTATACAGGGAAGTTTTATAAAAATATGGCTATTATTGTAGTATATTGTGATGTCTTACGATTTCCATGCGAACGAAGTCGCGGGCAGAAGCTAGTTAATAATTAAAGTGAGAATAAAAATAACAATAAAATCAATAAGTTAATAATAAATTCAAATAAATTAATAATAATAAGATCAAATAAATATACACTGTAATAAATAGTTCGGTGTCGAAATTAGTCACATTCCTTTTTAGTTAGTCTAAATTGTAATTCGTCCACCTCCTGCAATTTGGCGGCCCGGGCACAGTCAATCTCGATCGCTATCTATTTATGATCAAAATCAGTGATTGACATCTATATTGAAAATAATAATCAAGATATTTTTGAATAAAGATTGTTTATTTATGACCGATTCTTAAAAGAATTCCAAGTTCGCAAGGAAAAAAAAAACAGTTGGCCTATAATTTTGATTTATTTGAACGCTAATGTATATATTGCAGCAGATTTATTTTTCGTGTTAAAGTTATTTAAAATGATGGTTTTATTGACTCCTTTACGGGTATTGCGGTAATAAAAATGATAGTTGTAAAGTGCCTATGTCTAGTTTTCTGCTCGAACAAATGATCTCCGTTCCCAGCCTTCGCGTTCAATCATTTTAAGCATGATACCTTGGTCCTTTGGCTGTATCAGCATGGTTCTTGCGTCGAACGTGATGATCTCCGGCATACCATCAGCCAGATCCACTTTGTACTT
The DNA here is from genome assembly GCA_963680765.1 of Agrochola lychnidis. NCBI lineage: Eukaryota > Metazoa > Arthropoda > Insecta > Lepidoptera > Noctuidae > Agrochola > Agrochola lychnidis. Next base: position 3,617,514 of record OY796868.1, on the reverse strand, counting down.
CTTGAGGAAGGTGATGAGGCCAGACATTATTTGCATCTTTGCGAAACGCATTCCTGAGAAACGATTAGATTCGTTAGTACGACAGGCTTGATAGAAGCACAGATAAAAGTTATTTGTTTTTAACTGACTTCCAAAAAGGAGGAGGTTATATGTTCGTCGCGTATGTTTGTTTTTTTTTATGTATGTCCACCGATTTCTCCGTCAATTGTGGACCGATTTTGAAAATTCTTTTTTTGTTTGAAAGGGTGTGCTCTCGAATTGGTCCCATATAAATTATATTAACTTTGCTTGGATAGTTTTAGAGTTAGCTACAAAATACGTATTTTTTTTCCCACTTAGCATGTAGATGATATGTTAAGTTTCTGTCATTGGTAGCAGATAGTGGTATTCGAATGTGTGTGGGGTAGGTACCACAACTAAAAAGTGAAAAATAAAAAGTTTTTACAAAAAAAAAAAAACAACCGACCTCCAAAAAAAACACTACAAAATGAAAAATAACTTTAATTTCGGAAGTCGGTGGCAAAAAACGAAAATACAAAACCCAAGACACCGACTTCCGAAATTAGAGTTATTTTTCACTTTGTAGTGTTTGTTTTGGAGGTCGGTTGTTTTTTTTTTGTAATTTTTTTTTATTATGACATAATTAATTACCTATGCATAGCCTAGGACCCGCTCCAAACGCTAGATACGTGTAAGGTTTAATATTGTCTTTATTTTCCGGCAGGAATCGTTCTGGCTTGTATTTCTGCGGCTCCGGGAAGTATTCAGGATTGTGGTGCATATGGTAGACTGGGATATGAACGCGAACACCTACGTCTAGTTTCAAGCCCGTAGGGAGCACGTAGTCGTCCATGACCTCGCGGGTAAGGTTCCCCAGAACAGGGTACTTGCGGAGTGTCTCGTGCATACAAGCCTCCAAGTAAGGTAGCTCATGCAAACACTGGTAGTTCAGTTTGTTCCCGTAACGTCGCAAGAATTCGTCCACCTCTTCGGCCGCTTGTTGCTGCACCTCCTGGTGCTTTGCAAGCTCATACAATGTGAAGCTCATGGTGGTCGCTGAAGTTTCGAAACCTGCCGCGAAAAATTCGACACACAGCCCCACCAACAATTCATCATCCACCTTCAGCTGTGTCTTCTTGTCACTACCAGTCTTTGCGTTGTTTATACTGTCGCCAGTTATGTAATCCTCTTTATTTAAATTGAGGACCAGGTCCACGAAGTCATTCCTCGGCGATGGCTTGTAGTCTCGGCTTTCGAACACTCCTTTCAGCAACTTTGAGAAAAAATTATCTATCGTTGAAGGGAAAAGTTGGAGACCCACACGGTAGAAAATGGCAGGCCATAGGGCTCTAAAAATTATTTTAAAACCACGATAGCTTGAAGCTTCGAATATTGCGCTAGCTATAAATCTGAAGGGGTTGTTCTCTTCTGGTGTCATGGTGTTGGACTCCACTCCGAAGACGCATGAGCATATGCAGCCCATGGTGTATCTCTCACAAGTCCGTCTCACATCGATGACGTCAGATATGCCAACTTCATAGTCGAGCATTTCTTTCAAGCTGAAACCACACTTTTCGATCAAATGGTACATACTCTTCATCTTTGCGGAAGAAAATAGAGGAGTCACATTTTGTCGAACTATTTTCCATCTTTCACCACCACTGAAGAATAGATTCTGGGTGGCGGCTTCACTTGCAGAGTAGTTAGATGATTCCCTGCCGTTGACGTAGTAGAAATCTTTAGTCATCACATGTTTGATGATCTCGGGGCTGTGCACCACGAGAACAGGCTCCGTACCGTAGAAAGCTCCAAAATAAGGTTGATCGATGAATTTTTGACAAAGTTTTTGTATCAACTGACCAGGATACTCTCGTTGCAAAATATATCTTCCATAGTTGCCCAATAGGGGCACTGGTTTAACGTAGGGCACATTCTTTTTTTTCCAGTAACCGAACTTTCTAGTAGAAATTAAATATAATAAATAAAAGATAACAGATAATAAGGACACGAGAACGAGAAAGGCGTTCATTTCAAAAACTGCGTTGCTGACAACTGCGGGCACTGGCATCGTTTCGTAGAAATATAATAAAAAGCACACCTTAACAAGCAACCGACTGGAGTACAGATTTTAAAGATTAGATACGATAATGATAATTATTAAATTTTATCTATCTTTGTATTTAAATTAACTAACAGATTATCAAAATTAAAATATAATTTCCTAACGAAAAATTCCTCCGCATCGCTGTTGACTGATATTCATGTACCCAATAGACTGGCAGCATTGCCACGTTGTTTGGCAATGCTTACCGTCTGGCCAAGATAGGGTAAAAGTCAGCCCTTGGGTCACGGGAAGTGTCAACCTGCTGGTTTGGAGTTTTCGTTGCACAAATCATGAGCACTGTAGCACTATCCGTGTATATATTTTTATTCTCATTAGTGATATATTATTAAGACAATCCTTAAATATTGGAGATATCAAATGAAACGGTTTTCGCTATTTCTAAATAGGATACCTGTTTGATAAATTTCGCGTTTACAATAAAAGCTTACGTCGTAACTGTAATAATTACAAAATTTTAGATGTAAGTTACAAAGTTTCACTTTCAACAGTGCATCAACATAGCATCCATGACTCACGATACATATAAATGTAGGTCCGGTGCATCCAGGACAACTTCGCTGTCACCTTGCTGGCTAATAGTTTTGATAGACATGAGCTTTTCTTTTAAAGCATTGTTCGGGCCTATACAAGAGAATACATACAAAGTGTTCCTTTCGATATCCTATAACTTTAGGGTATTAATGAGAAAATGTCAAATAATCAACTGGCATATATATATTTTTTTTATAGAACACAATTCGACAAAGTCATGATTATTTATGTAAAACACCAATAATATATGTGAAAAAAAAAACATTTATATAATTCACTACTGTTTTAGCCCATAAAAAATATGACAACGTCGCATTTTCGTAACTTTCAATATGAATGATTGGTTTGAATGAAAATGATTTACTCGTACTTATCAATGAAACTTAGGTACATACATCGAGTGGAGGTCTGCCCAGCTTGGGCGGAGCATCGCCGTGTCCTCGTGGAGGCGATCGGCGGCGGGGATCTCTCGCGTCCGGCCCTGGTTCAGGCCATGGTACTGAGCGAGTGGAAATGGCAGGCCGTCACCTCCTTCTGCGAAGCGGTAATGCTCGCGAAGGAGGAGGCGGAGGCGTGAGGGAAAGGCAAATTTCGCGACCTCACGCCCCTAACCGCCGCAGGAGGAGACGCCCGGAGCGGGAATCGCGAGCCGGTTTTCGGCCACCCTAGGCGTGGGCTTGCGGGCGATGAGCAATGGGTATCTCGCCGTCCGATAAGGACCAAGCCCGGGTCGACAGCGCGTTGTGTGCCACGCGCGCCTCATAGAGATGTCAGCAGAATTGATGGGGTCCGCTACAGCCAATGCCTGCTGGGGCTGAGAATATGGGCCGAAAGGGAAATCGTGGCCCCCGGGAACAGGGCAACCGAAGGAACACGGGTGGGTTTTAGTCAGTAAGAGTCTGACACACCCTCCCGCTCTGAGAAGTTATTTGATAATTTCCAAACCAAAAAAAAAAGATACACACATCGAGAGTCTAGTTTTATGTTATCTTCAAAACAATGTATTTTTCTAACACTCGTTCTACGACTTTTTGTATTATTTTTTCAAAAGGAACACGTTGTATTTATAGTCCTCTTCACCTTTCTTTCCTTTCATGAGCTCTCTGCCATTTTATGCGAAGGATAGACCGAAGGCACCGCGTAGGTGGAAAGTATCAAGTTATCAGGAGACTGAAACTTTACTCACATTTATATCTTGATCCAAAATTATTATATGCTGTGATCCATACTTAAGTGTTCTTCTAACACAAATTCAAAGGTGCGAACATAAACAGACACTCATACACACCCTTACCCCCCTCTCTCTCACACACACATAAACACACACACCCCCACACACACCCCCACACACACTCACACACACATAGAGAGACACACATTCACACGCACAGACATACACATAACTCTGTTGTATTTTTACCGTGTTTTTGTAGTTAATAAGTTTTATCTATGTTTTATCTGATAAATTTAACCAAATATGTTTTATCACATGACACTTGACTGTCAACTATGTAGCGACACTTCTCCACAATGTTGTAAGAGCAATAATAGAGCCCATGGCTAAACGCTGGCCCCCAAAATACAAGTCCAGGCCTAGTTTGGGGGTTAGGATCAGATTCTTGGCAATACATTTGTGTGCTATATTATTACGACCTACTTGTTTGTAACTTGTATTTTAAGTGTCAAATAAATGTTTTAATTTTATTTTATTAAGTGTCAATCCTTTTAATACCTTCTCTATAGACACAAGGTTCTGCGGCGTTGGTGGGTATTAGCAGAACCAAGGCCTTATAAACGCATATTTTACTTTGCAGTTTCAGGTATGAGAGGGCCACAGACGTTTGTTAAGTTTCCCGAAGGTGGCTGCTTTAGCAATCTGTGCTGGAATTTCAGACGCCAGTCTATTGTCGTTGCAGACTCGACTCCCAAGATATTTGAAGTGTGATACCTCTTCCAGTGGCTCAGAATGCAGGTTAAGGGTTGAGCTGTCAGCGTCACATCTCCTTGGAAGCCGCTTTAGGATTTGGGTCTTTTTCACGCTAATTACTAATCCAAATCGTGCGGTTTTGCTAAAATTTACGTTAATTATTTATATTTTATACAAATCTCATATTTAGTTTGATATTATAATGTACTATGAATAGGTACAATTAAATGAGCCAATAATAATAAAAAAAGTTTTGGTAGTAAATCTTTCTTCAAATTCAGAATCGAAATCTGGACCTCCTCCAAACCCGTCAACATCGTCAGGATTTTCGTCTGAAGCACTTAATTTTTATAAAATTTATATAGTCATTGGAATATATTGCAAGAGGGGCTTGTGGCTAAGTAATAACAGCTGCATGGGTCGATCGATCAGGTTAAGCTACGCTTGCCGCGGTTGGTCCGTGGATGGGTGACCATCTTTACATACCAAGTCCCCTCCGTGCCTCAGAAAGCACGTTAAGCCGTTGGTCCCGGCTGTCATTTGTAGATCTATGACAGTTGTTACGGGTAGTTAGAAGCCCAAAAAGTCTGACAACCAGTCTTACCAAGGGGTATCGTGTTACCTAGTCACTAGGTTGTGGAGGTCAGATAGGCAGTCGCTCCATGTAAAATACTGGTATTCAGCTGCATCCGGTTAGACTGGAAGCCGACCCCAACATAGTTGGGAAAAGGCTAGGCAGATGATGATTGGAATATATTGCAATAGAAACTTAAGATCGATTAACTTGGCAGGTGCAATTGGCCATAAAAGCTACAAGTCTGTTTGGTCTATCGATTGTATTTCTTCTCTAACTTTCTTGTAAATTTTGAGTTCTTTAAAATCTTCATCGAATGATGTTCGTATAAAAATCGAATATAGTTGATCTTTTTTTAACAATATTTCTTTATTGTGAATCCAGGTTTTACTCTCATCTAAAATATCTGTTCGTCACATTTGTCTCCATATTTTGTGTCCCGTAAAACTCTGTTTTTTGCAAATTATACACCTGAAAAGGTTTTCTTTTCTTTAGTTGTTTTAAAACATCTATGTATTCCTCCGCTGTAAAGACACGTTGGACATTTTTCAGAGCTGTTAAAATTTTTGGAAAATCCGTATCATTCGGTAAAAACATATGACCTGATTAAAATGACCTGAAAATCTGATTCTTTGGAGCAATTGCTGCGGTGGCCAGAATAGTAAACCGACGCGTAAACTAAGGTTTAGCCTCTTGGAGCATGGTGATTACCGCGGAGGAGCGCCCGAAATTTTTAAAATCGCTTGAAAATTGAAACTGCTTTGAAAAAATAGGTCCAACGTGTTTATACAGTGGAAGAATACATAAATGATATGATCATTTACAAATGTTTCAAATGATTTATATTAATAAAGATTTAAATAAAAATGTTTCAACGAGATTGATGCGTTTTTAATAGGTATTGTTTAAACCTACAAAAATGTTGTGTTGTGGTTGTTAATAGGTATAAATTATTTTTATGACAGTATGCAATTATGTTTCAGATAATAGTCTGATGTGTGACCAATGTTGGATGTTGGCAAGGAATGCACAACAGCCTTCTGCACCACAAGAACGAAATTTTGGGCATTGACAAATATGGTTGTGTAAATTGTGGTCAATCTGTATTAAGAAAGCACTTTCATCATCTATACCAACGCAAAACAGGCACAAGAGACATACAAATAAGAACTATAATTGCGGAATGGATTATACCAAAAGTATAAATATTTTTTTTATTAAAAGACCTTTTAATTTATAAAAGACCCACTGAGTTTTATGTAAAAAATTGTGGTTGTTTCTTTATCTATAATGTTAACCCTAATGCCTATAACTTGTTTCTTTCATGGGCGTCACTTGGCCAAAACCTCTTTATCAAATGGGCATTTCCCTTTGCTCGAGTAACTAGTCAGCGCCGGCGCCGTTGTGATTGGTTACAAACAGTCGGATCTAGTACTGCACTATACAGAAACAGTATATTTGTAATGGCTCCAAAGGTCTATAATAAATTACCAAAATGTATAACGAGTGAATATAATGTCCGCAAATTCAAAAGTAAATTGTGTTTATTTCTAATATATAAGACGTATATCGAAGAATTTTAAATTTAAATGATAAAATATGACATTACCAGCCCTTTAATATAATTAACCATTGAAATGCATGTAAAAATCAATTACAATTGATTAATTATTTATTAATAATACATTTAATTGGCATTATTTACTTACTCGAACGTGACTTTGCATTGCGTAAATTCAGACTTATTGCTAAAAACTAATATATTTGTACACTAATTTCATTGGTAGGACATAGAGCTCGACTAAAATGTACATATAAGACCTTTATTGTAATACCTGTGTTCAAGAATAAAGATTAATTGATTGAGTAAAAACTTGCATTTGTGTTCCGTTTTCGTAATAATATTTTTATTATGATTTCGTAGTACGGAACACTAAAAATAATACCACTGTCATAACTAAAATTTTTTGTTTATATCTGTATGGCTCAAATAATTTATAAAATTATAACTTTAATTTATTATTTAATACCTAAATTGTTATAAAAACAGAAACATACAAAAAAAACCTGCTATGAACCGGAAGAACAATAAATAAAATAAGATCTCGTTTCAAACTCAAACTCAAAGCATTTATTTCAAATAAACCAATTACAGGTACTTTTGAATTGTCAAGGGTTCGGTCAGTCAGAAAAATGAAGCTAGTTGCCCATTCCAAAGCGTAGTAGGTACCTATGGAGAAGAACGGGCAAGAAACTCCACGGACACTCTTTTAAATCAAAATATTGTTACAAAATATTGGTTACATCATTCGTGTTGAACATGTGAGAACAATGTAGAAAGACGTGCACGTTAAAAGCGTCCGTAATAAAAATGTAATAACAATTCAAAAATTAAATAAATTGGAATAAAACCGTGGAAGACAGTTCCAACGAGATCTTATTTTTTATTGTTCTACAATGTCTTTAATATTTCAATTTTTGAATTGTTTTTGTTTCTTTTTTAGCTTCTGCCTGCGACTTCGTGAAATTTTCTTTTTTCAACATAAAATATGTTCTATGACACTCGGCAACTGTACTTCCCATCAGTTAAAAAGTTTTTGGAATCGGATCAGTAGTTCCAAAGATAACCCCCTACATACAAACACACAAAGGAGAATGCTAAAAAACCAGCTCCGTGGTAATAGACATGTATCTCAAATTATCAATAATGATAAGTAATAAAATAATAACTGGTTATGATCGTGACTCTTACTGGCAAACATATAAAAATTGCCAGTTTTATAATTCAGACAAAAAATTGAAGGACATTGAGCGTTATTATATGAGTTGCGTCCCAACCCTTGTAACAAGTTGTGACTAGTAGAAACATGTTCATTTAGGCGTTTTTATGATTAACAATCCAAGTTTTTACTAAAATTGCGTGCAGGTCAAAAGTTATTGGAATTCAAGTGAAAAAAGGTTTTTTGTATTAAATAATGCTTTAATCATTTTAACATTTTGTTAGGTTTCAATTTATAATACATAATTGTTTGATATTGTACTGGCAACACCGAAAGATTCGATATGTCAAAATGGCGAAAACAACTGTCTTCTGGGTCGGGCGCTCGTGACGGTAAAACGTGCTTAGTGGCTGTGTCGGTAAAAAGACAGATTGGCATAGTATTGGTTGGAGATCTACTGTAAATTAAGGTAACCTATTAGTTTTATGGTAAATATTAGAATACTGATTGAATTGTGATATTATGTGGGGAAGAGATATGATGGTATGGTGTAGAATATTGAATTTGATGTTGGCAAAGTAATATAAATGACTGACAAAATATCTTGGTGTTTCATATTATTTTCCTTATCCCTGAAATATTGATAATTATATTCGGTATTAAATTAGTATTTTAGAGCAAGGGTAGCTTCTTATTACAATTTTGTGTTATATACATTTTACATTTTCAAATAAATATCAAGTCCACAAAACAAGCAAGAGGTCCTTTAGAAATGCGTGAGTCATCAATACGAACATAAAAAAATACGAATCTGGCAAACGACCCAAAAGCTAGCAAGATTGACCCGACACTATACCGAAGACATCCCGGACGTTAGCTTGTACGAGATTGGGATGGCTCTGAAGCAGCTTAAAACAACGAGGCGCCGCGCGCCGCCGCCGGGTAATGGCGGAATTACGGCCTGAAGCCGGGGGAAAACCCGTTCAGCAGCTTTTCGATTACGCCATACTCGAGGGTCAAACGCCACAGGCATGGAACAGAGGTGTGGTGGTACTAATAATAATTAGAAGTACATAGGCGCACTTATAAAATGCATATTGTGGAAAAAACTACCCTCAATTGAAAATAAACATGTATTTTTAGCAAAAATCTGTTTTTTTTCATAAATTTTTTACCTTTTTAATTCGATTACGTACATAAAAAAATTGTTACATTGTTTTTTTTTTTTGCCTTCGATAGCTTTAAGCATAGATTCCCCCTCATTTTGATGTGCACATTATAAAGACTCACATTGCATCAGTTCATGAATGATTAATAATCGTGCATTAAGATGTTTGTATTGAATATATTATTGATTGTATAGATGGCGCTGATGGCGATACTATAGAACTCCAAACTATCGAATCCGTATCATAGTATCGCTGTTAACAATAGCATTTTCATGTGACGATGCTATTAAATCCTGACTATTTTTTAGATCAAACTCTCGAAGTTTCTGTTACAATAAATGTATACATAGTATTTTCAACGACTACATACATTGTAAAGAATATAAAATGAGCTAAACTCGCATTTAAACATCATATTTTTGAATAATGTAATTAAAAATAATTAATTAAACAGTTTTTTAAATCGACATCTGATTACTGGCAATTTTTATTCGTTTGCCAGTAAGGATCACGATCATACCCGGTTATTATTTTATTGTATATTGTTATTGATGATTTGAGATACATCTCTTTTCCCCCGAAACTGGATTTTTTTCTATGGAGCCTGAGTATTCTCCTTTTACCTCTTTATTGGCCGAGCAAGCGAAGTGTCTCTGCTTCAAGTCTGCCAAAAAAATTGAAGTGTCAGTTTGTTGCTACCTACTCCCCTTTTTTTTTGCGTTTTACATTATCAAATAACTTCTCCCACTCTGGGCGGAGCGGGAGGGCGTGTCAGACTCTTACTGACTAAAACCCACCCATGTTTCTTCAGTTGCCATGTTGCCGGGGGCCACGATCTCCCTTTCGGACTTCTTCGCAACCCCGGCAGGCATCGGCCCTAGCGGACCCCATCAATTCTGCTGACATCTCTTTGAGGTGCGCGTGGAATACAACGCGCCGTCGACCCAGGCCTGGTCCTTATCGGACGGCGAGCTACCCACTGCTCACCGTCCGCAAGCCCGCGCCTACGGTGGCCGGAAATGGGCCTGCGATTCCCGACGCCCAGGGCGTCTCCTCCTGCGGCGGTTAGGGGCGCGAAGGCGCGATTTTGCCTCTCCCTCATGTATTCCGCCTCCTCCTTCGCGAGTATTACTGCTTCACAGAAGGAGGTCACGGCCTCCCATTTCCCCTCGCTCCGTACCATGGCCTGAACCAGGGCCGGACGCAAGAGATTACCACCGCTGATCACCTCCACGATGAAACAGCGATGCCCCGCCCAAGCCGGGCAGACCTCCACCGTATGCTCCACCTTGTCCTCTGGGCGATCCACACAATGGTGACACCCGGGCGTTTCCTCCTGCTTTATCTTGAACAGGAACCTCCCGAAACAGCCGTGTCCGGTGAGGACCTGCGTCAGGCGGAAGGTGAGGACGCCGTGGCGCCTCTCAAGCCACTCCTCAAAGAATGGTTCTATTGCCGCAATTGTGGCGTGCCCAGCACTGGGTTGCAACAATCGCACTCTCCATGCCGCCATGAGATCCCGCCGGAGCTCTGTCCGCTGTGCCGCGATTTCTTGCGGCAGTGGAGTTAAGCCCCGGCGTTTCGCCTCCTCGCGCCACTCCCAAATGTGGCGAGGACCTTTGCCTCTAGATCTCATGGGGGTAATCCGGCAAGGAGGCTCGCCGCCTCGTAGGAGACCATGCGGTCACACTGACGTTTGACGTCTGTATCAGTGTAGATCTGTTTGTCATTTTTTTTATCGAAAATAATTTAAAACACAAGTTTCCGTGTAAACATTTAATAAATAATAAACTTAGTGCATCATAGCGTGACATACTTTTGTAGTGTATAATAAATAGTGCGCATAAGATACGTAAATTTCGAAAACAATAACACAGTGACTTGGTGTAATTGGCTGCTTACCCACATAATACAACAAGTAATTGCAATACTAACGTGCCAACAGAGACATCTACCTTTCTTCTCGTGAATATCGATCTGCGGTACATATCGAGTCATCTCTGGCGCCATCTAGCGTGCGATCCAACAAACACTTAGGTAGCAAGCTTATCTCGGTTACCATCATGCCGGGTGTCAAGTGTGGAGGTTGCGGCCGTTTCATCTCGACGGTAGAGGGCGCTAGGTGTGGTAAATGTCAGGTCCAATACCACCGAGTGTGTGTCGGCATTCCTACGAAGACCACTAACTGCAAGCTGGCGTTGCCCGGAGTGTAAAAAGGACCTCATCAGGGATAACAGAGCTGATACCCCAGTCAGAGGTACTGCGGAAACTTTTCAAGCAGTAACCACCATAGAAAAAGCCTGCATGGAAACCAGTACGCCTAATTCCTCTGACGTCCGTTCCAAACCTGCATCTCTGCAGACTTCGTGTCCTTCTAATGATGCCACTCCCCCGCCGTACAGTGCCCCTGTAGTCGATGACACGGCCCGAGAAGTATCGCTGAGCGCCGACATGAAATTAATCATGGAGGAACTGAGGGCGGTACGTGCGGAGATCCAAGTCTTTCGCAAGGAAATGGAGATGGAGATGATGGAGCTCAAAACCTCCATGAATACCTGCAACACGCGCATCGACAGTCTGGAGGCCAGGGTAGACACCTTGGAGCGGCGGGCTTCATCGGCTCCGGCGAATGCAGGGGCAGTGGATGAGATCGTGGAGGAGTTACGGCGTGAGCTTAATGACAGGGATCAGGATCTCCTGGCGAATGACATCGAGTTAACAAATATACCCGAGGCCAATGCTGATAGCCCGTTACACATCATCAAGATCATCAGCCAAAAGTTAGGGGTAAACCTTGAGGAACGCGACATTGTCAGCGCGGAGCGAGTCGGCGGGAGGCAGCTCAACGCGACTAGCTCTGCAGGTGCGACAGAAACTCGCCCGCGCGCTATTGTTGTGCGCCTGGCGCGTCGTGATCTGCGCGATGATCTGCTGGCGAGCGCGCGAGTGCGACGTGGTGCGACGACGGCCGACCTTGACATGTCTGGCCCGCCCAGGCGATTCTTCCTCAACGAACGCCTTACAAAAACAAACCGTCAGTTGTTTCGGAAGGCACGGGATGCTGCTAGTCTCTTCGACTGGAGATTCGTGTGGACCAAGCGCGGCCGCATTCTTGCCAGAAGGAAGCCTGGTGACCCCACACAAAGAATCCGCATCGACAAAGACATATCTTGCATATTCGGACCTGTCAATGAAACAGCCTAATTATTCTCTGGTTTTATTTTTCGCGTTATTTTGTGTTGATTTTGTGTTAAATACTTGTACTTGGGAGGATATGCGTCACAATTGTTTCTATTGGGTGCTTGTCCACAGCTCAGCAGGTGTGCATAGTGAGTTACAATTTCTATTATTATTTACATTATTTTATATATTTGTTCTTCATATTATCAATACACTTACATTTATTACAACATACTATTTATTACTGTACGAGCTACGCTGTACATGCAAATAACTTGTCCTACTTACAGTGAAACGTTGCAGTTTGTCAACTCAACATTAATTGTACATTATTACTTTATAACATATTATTTTAAGTAGCAATAAAACCTTTAAAACAATCGGTTGTTTACTCGTTCAACATTAACATCCCAATACACAACATCAACATAACATTTTCACTGTTGGGAGTTACGCCCCAACATTTGGTCCTTCGAGCAATTTTGTGTTGTGTGATTTACATCTTTTACGGTCGCGAATCGGTTGGACTGGTCTCTCACAAGCGAGTCGCCCCAGTAACCAATTGAGAAGGCGCATATCGTAGAAGAGAAAGGTTGCACAATACCAAGAACCAGGAGTGTGGAGCAGCAGTCTACGTTTGAAACAGAAGAGTTCATCTTGAAGTCAACAAGAAAAACAACTTATACAACATGACGTCAGCTGATTTATACCAGAATCAGAACGAACTCTACGACAACATAAAGAAGATCGGAATAAATATCAAGAAAGATGGTTGGGACAGGAAAAACCCCGACTATTTCAAACGCCGTATGGCAATGTTGGAAAACTTGTGGTCAGAATACCAATTCAATCACGACCGCCTGTCTACGGAACAAAGTGTAAGTCATCCCTACTTTAAGAATGACTGCTATAATCAAACGCTGCAGTGCTACAATGAAGTAAAGGAGCTTATTCTTCAACAACACCAACAACTCACGACCCTTGCTCGTTCTCCAAGGGAGCAATCGGTACAAACAAAAACATTGGGAGGTGCTAACCTACAAACAGAGGAAGGTACCTCACATCAGACAAAACAGGAACAAGAAGCTTTGAAGAGTGAGGGGGCAGAACAAGCTAGGGATGCCAATCAAGATAAACAAAACAGAGAACCATCACCTCCTCCTACTCGGCAAGAACAACAAAACAATGCAAAAAAGGATACGGGATCCAATAGCAAGCTTGACGACATGATGCGCAAACAGACGGCAAACTTCAAAGCCTTCATGAGAGCAGTCGCAAACATAAACGTGGAGTTTCTATCTGAAAAATGGGAATTTCAAGACGCTCTGCAAACACTACAAACGCGCTGGTCAGCAATTGACAACCTTCACTGGGAGATAGAGTGTGAAATCAACGGAGAAAAGATGATAGTGTACGAAGAACGCTACACCAGGTATGAAAACCAATTCAATGAACTGAAAAAGGCTTTGAACACGAAAATGTGGTCTGGCGCTCATCGTGAGAAAACAACACCGAAATTAGAGATACCAGTCTTCTACGGTAACTACAACCAGTGGATCCCATTTAAAGACCTTTTCACGGAAGCAATACACAGCAACAATTCCCTTTCATCTGCTCAGAAGATGCAGTTTCTGAAGAGTAAAGTGCAAGGAGAAGCGGAACGCTTGATTCAACACCTACAGATAAGTTCGGATAACTACCTCGTGTGTTGGGATATCCTCAATCACCGATATAACAATGAAAAACTTATCTTCACATCGCACATCAACATGATTTTCAATCTACCAAACATGCAACAACAGTCAGTGACCCAAATAAAGAAAATCCATGACGTCAGCATAGAATGCTTACATGCGATAAAAAATTTAGGAGTGGATGTCGAAACTTGGGATCCGATTCTCGTACATATATTATCGCAAAAATTAGACGCCGACACACATTTAGAGTACAATGACTCGCTGAAGAATTGCCGAAAGCTGCCAATACTGAAAGATCTGTTAGATTTCCTAGAAGCGAAGTTTACATCGTTGGAAGCATCGCGTCGCAAACAAGAACACAATCAAAAACCAAATACGTCATCGAGTCAACATCAAAATTATTCGTACTCGAAAAAACAATACAGCAGTAATCAAGCAACTAGCAACAAGAAAATTACGAAATCGTTCCATGCGTCAACATTTCGATGCCCTCTTTGCGATGACGAACATGGCATGTACAATTGCGCAAAGTTTTTAGAAATGCCTAATGACTTAAAACTTAGTACAGTCAATAAAATGAACCTTTGCGTAAATTGCCTGTTCAGCCATAACGGAAAAACATGTACGTCAGTTTACCGATGTCGCAAGTGCGCGGGTCAACATAATACATTGATACACGATGCATGTATTGAAAATAAAACAGAAAAACAAACAAATTCTTCCCATGTATCAAAGGATGATGATACTTCGGAGATATTACTAGCAACCGCTGTAGTAAACATAGAAACAGCTGATGGGACCCAAATCAAGTTGCGAGCTCTCATCGATCAAGGGTCTCAGATATCTTTGATCACGGAACATGCCGCTCAGCTTCTCGGAGTCAAGCGCGAGAGATGCAAAGGAGTCATCTTTGGAGTTGGACAGAAGGAAAACCATTGCAAAGGAATGACAACAATTACTTGTAGTTCTGTTTATAACGACTTCAAGTTCCAAACGTCTCTCTTCATTATGAATAACTTGATTAACAACCTGCCAAATAAGACCTTTGCAAAACCATCCTGGTCCCACATACAGAACATCCATCTAGCAGATCCAGACTTCCATAACAGCCGTCAGGTGGATTTACTATTTGGAGCAGACATTTATTCGCAAATCATGCTAGGAGGAATAATAAAAGGCGATGACGTCACTCAACCTATCGCACAACAAACCTACCTAGGTTGGCTTTTATGTGGCAATGTCAAAACTTTTCACTGCAATGTGGTCATAAACAATCTGGAAGATATCAAACAGTTCTCGGAAACCGAAGACATCACGGATCAATCCAACCTATCGGTGGAAAATGAAACATGCATTGAATACTACACCAACACTACGCAGCGCTTGGAGAGTGGTAAATATGAAGTCAGACTGCCGATGAAGAATGAATTTGAGAGCAGGCTGGGTTCGTCCAAGCCAATGGCTATCGCCCAATTCAAAACTTTAGAAAGAAAGTTGGAAAAACAAACACATTTGGCGAACGCTTATAAAGACTTCATGACTGAATATATTGATCTAGGTCATATGAAGCAATCAACAGTCAGCAACAAAATACTCGAGTGTTACTTACCTCACCACGGCGTGCAACGCGCTGAATCAACAACAACAAAGTACAGAGTGGTGTTTAATGCGTCAGCAAAAACATCTACAGGATGCAGTTTGAACGATCTCATGTACAAAGGTCCCAATCTTCAACAGGACCTACAAACATTATTGATGAAATGGAGGCAATACAAATATGCGTTTACAGCGGACATTGAGAAGATGTTTCGTGCTATCTGGGTAGCTCCTGCAGACCAACAATTGCAACAAATTGTATGGCGGGAATCGCTGGAACAACCTATCCGCTCATATCAACTAACAACCGTAACATACGGTACCAAGGCCGCGCCGTTCTTAGCCATGATGACACTCAGGAGATTAGCGACAGATGAACGTGAACAGTTCCCGGAGGCTTCAAAAGTGCTGGAAGAATCATTCTACATGGATGACCTCGTTCATGGGACACATACAATAGAAAAAGGAAAGACATTGATCGCTGATCTGAAACAATTATTAAAAAATGGAGGGTTTAACCTTCGAAAATGGTCAGCAAACAATCAAGAACTTCTGGAAGATATCTCCGAACAACACAACAACGATAAGATTGTCTTCAACTTCAGAGCGGAAAATACACTAAAAACGTTAGGCTTGTGCTGGAACTCAAGAGAGGATAAATTCACCTTTCAAAGCACAATTACGGACGTGAACAAAAAACAAACCAAACGCAGCCTACTAGCCGAAATATCTAAACTATTTGACCCACTCGGCTGGCTGGCTCCCGTGTCAACAAAATTTAAATTACTATTTCAAAAACTGTGGGATGGAAACTTACAATGGGACGACGAAGTGTCCGACAGCATACATGCGGAGTGGTGCAAAATACAAGCGGACGTAAGGGCGATAAACTCTTGCGAAATACCTAGATGGCTTAAGTGTGGCGAAAAGCAGACAATGGAGCTACATGGGTTCAGCGACGCCTCCCTGGATGCCTATGCCTGTGTCATCTATGCACGGGTCCATTCATCAACAATACTTGTAGCCGCGAAGTCAAAGATTGTACCACACCGAAAAACAACAACACTGCCTAGACTGGAATTGAATGGAGCGCACCTTCTATCACAACTAATGCGCAAAGTCAAACAGTCATTGAATCAATATGAAGTACACGTCTACGGCTGGACTGATTCCATGGTGGTCCTGGGTTGGCTACAAGGAGACCCATCCCGCTGGAAAACATATGTAGAAAACAGAGTACGAAGTATTACTGACGTCATACCACGATCGTCGTGGAACTACGTCAAAACAAAGGAAAATCCCGCTGACGCCGCAAGCAGAGGTCAATACGCTAGTCAGCTGAAAGAAAATCAACTGTGGTGGCAAGGGCCTACATGGCTTCCATCGCTTAAAACAAAGACCATAGAAAAATATAATCATAGCACAGATCAAGAAGAAAAAACAGTCCGGAAACAAGCCAATGTATCCCAACACAACATAAAAAATCCGAGCATTGTGGAAAAACTATTGCAAAATCACAGCTCTATCGAACATATTATACGCATTATCGCATGGATACTCAGACCATTGAACCCGAAACGGCGACAACTACCGAGATTTCTGACGTTGCACGAATTGGATAACGCAACGAAGGTGCTCGTAAAACAAACACAGCAAAAATCATTCGACACAGATATTTGCTATTTACAAAAACATAACACGGTGCAGTCTAACAGTAAAATAAAAGCGCTCACTCCGTTCATTGACCATCAAGACATCTTACGAGTGGGAGGAAGATTAAAAAACGCCTTGCTAACAGAAAACATGAAACATCCGATGATTATTCCACACGACAGTCGATTAACACATCTTCTCATCGACCAAGCTCATCGAATGACGTTTCACGGCGGCCCGAGACTCACCCTATCACACTTACGTGAGAAATATTGGATTGTCGGCGGAAACCGAGCAACGAAGATGCAAATCAGAAAATGTGTGACATGCCGCAAAAACAACCCAACAAAAGAACACCAGCTGATGGGCAACCTACCGAGCGCAAGAGTAAATCAAGCACCGCCCTTTTACCATACAGGGGTGGATTACACTGGATTTGTGGACGTCAAAATGAACAAAGGCAGAGGAGCAAGAACAACGAAGGGCTACATAGCAGTCTTTATATGCATGGTGACCAAAGCTGTGCATATTGAACTGGTATCAGATCTCACCAGTACAGCATTTTTGGCAGCCCTAAACAGGATGGCAGCAAGAAGAGGTGCCCCTCGTCACTTATACAGTGACAACGGAACAAACTTTGTCGGCGCAAACCGCCAACTCGTTGAGCAATACGAGGAAATCGAACATACATACAAAAGCGACCAACTACAAAGGGAAATCGTGGAGATGAAGATTGAGTGGCATTTTAATGCCCCCGCTTGGCCATCAGCCGGAGGATTGTGGGAACGAGCAGTCAGAAGCCTAAAACACCACTTAAAAAGAGTAGTAGGAGAACAAAAATTAACATTTGAGGAGTTTACCACAATCCTAACAAAACTGGAGGCCTGTTTGAATTCCAGACCTCTGTGTCCACTAAGTGAAAACATAGACGATCTAGACTGTCTGACGCCAGCACACTTTTTATCGGGTAGACCGGGGCTGACAGTCATCGAAACACAGGAAGATGCAAGAACAAGATGGGCACTAACAAGAAAGATCTTCATAGAAATCTGGAGGAAATGGAGGAACGAATACTTGTGTCAACTATTAGCCAGATCAAAGTGGCAGGAACCACAGAGAAATCTGAAGATAGGCGATCTAGTGGTTATTCATGATGACCATATACCGGCCGGAAAATGGCTCATGGGGAGAATAACAGAGCTTCACCATGGGAACGATGGATATGTTCGGGTCGTTAGCCTAAAAACAAGAAATGGACATATGAAAAGACCTGTTACAAAACTATCCGTCTTACCTATCAAAGGTGACGACAAACAACAAATTCCTTCAAAAAGAAACGATAATGAGTCATACCTAAACAGCGAGCCGCAAATTTCACGACAATGCAAAACAACAAACAGAAAAATAAACTTCATTGGATTGGTCATGGCACTGCTGTATTTGCTTAATCCTGTCGCGGCCGCTAACACAACAAACATAGCCGAGCTTCAACAAGGTCTATACTTTGATAAAGTAACCAATCCAATACGCGGCGAGTGGAAGATTATCGTATACTATGACGTCAAGCCCTACTGGAACGATATAGCAGTATCCAGTAAATTCACCAATCATCTAGAAAAAGTCTGCGAGAAAATGAAACAGAAAACACAATGTAACGTAATTTTAACACAACTACAAAACTCGACAGACGAAATAGGACACTATAACCATATGTTGCTGAATCAACAAGGCCGAGTGAATACGAGAAGCAAACGTGAGCTTATCAACGGTGTCGGTTCCATCGCGTGCTCCCTGTTCGGAGTATTAGATGATGAATTCGCAAAACAATATCAAGACATTGACCTAGTCAAGGAAGGAGAAACACCTGGCAGATTAGATCAGGCATCATACCACGATGTCCACCAATACGTTGTCATCTTCCTATGAGCTGAAGCAAGCATTGGGCAAGTCGACGGAAACCAGAAGCTCCATCTGTTCCCAACCCGATGCCACGAAGCACATCGACAGCGAGCATCGTGGACTACACATTATTTGACGTCACAGACGACAACAACGCAGCGCTCTTATCGAGTGCACGCTCACTCAATAAAGCAACGTCGCCTATAGCGCGTTGTGAATTACCATAATAACTCATGACTTTGTTTGTATTTACCTTTTACATTATAACTTAATTTTTAAACAATTTCCGATGTACATTTAAGTTATCATTATCAGTTATCATTTAAGTTATCTTTGTGAGTGGGCAATATGTACGAGCTACGCTGTACATGCAAATAACTTGTCCTACTTACAGTGAAACGTTGCAGTTTGTCAACTCAACATTAATTGTACATTATTACTTTATAACATATTATTTTTAGTAGCAATAAAACCTTTAAAACAATCGGTTGTTTACTCGTTCAACATTAACATCCCAATACACAACATCAACATAACATTTTCACTGTTGGGAGTTACGCCCCAACAATTACAACATATATATAATATCCAAAAGTTATGTACAATCAATTTATTTACTACGATTCAAATCTACGCTAATTACAATTGCAGTATAATTTCACTACTTCATTTTAGCTCATTGCAGCCCACTGTTGAACATAGTTCCTACCTCTACATAAACATATACTTACTCATACTCTACATAAATATACAGATACACAAGATATACACACAATACACACATGTCAAATGACTCCTAGTAAATGCATTAAGTTTGGTCTACTGAATGCGGGCTCTCTAGGGACTGGTCAGGATGAATTTTTGGTGGCCATGGGCAACCATGCTGTGGATATCATGGCTATTAACGAAACTTGGTTGCGTAAGGGTGAGGAGGACCGCGCGCCTAGTGTGCCTGGGTACAAGCTTAAGCACATACCGCGACCTATGTCTGTACGTGGTGGGCGCGGCGGAGGGGTTGCTTTCTACATAAAAAATGGAGTTACTGCGCGGGTAAGAGCTCATCCTGATCATCCCAATGTTGAGCAGCTCTGGCTAACCCTTAATGTAAATTAAAAAAAAATACTCATTGGCACTGCATATCGTCCGCCCTGGTTAGACTTGGAGCTTTTTCTCGAGGGCTTGACTGCCAGTATTGGTGGGTTGGCCCCCTACGATAATGTCATATTATTGGGTGACTTTAATGTTAATATGCTGGATGTCAATAGCCCCAAAACTAAACAACTTATAGATTTCCTTAGCTATTTAAACCTAAATCAATTAGTCCAAACACCCACACACTTTGTAGGTGATAGTGGTTCGCTAATTGACATAATCTGCACTGATGCTTCAATTCGTAATGTCGTGGTGAATCATATTAATGAACTTGGCCATCACTCGTTTGTCACATGCGAGACGATTTTTAAGAAACATAAGGCTAAACCAATATCTGTTGTATTTCGCCCACTCACAAACATATTAGAGGACTATTTTAACACAGATTTAAAAATTATACCATGGTCGATTATTGGAGACATAAGTGATGTCAACTCTATGGTGCGAACATTCAACTCATTTATGATCCAGCTATTTGATCTCCACGCTCCTTTAAAAAGAAAGACATTTAAAACCCGCCCTACTCCGTGGATCACTGAAAACATCAAACTGATGTCAACTTTGAGAGATGAAGCCAGGGACAGATTTCGTAAATCTAAACAACCGGGTCATAAAGTGTATTATCTGGATCTTAAGCACCAAGCAGTCACGGCACTAATTAACGAGAAGACGGCATACTTCGCCAAAAGTATCAATGACCAAATTAAGGACCCGAAACTATTGTGGCGCAATTTAAAATCGGATGTGCTTCCGGATCATAAACAAAGATTGCTGCCAAGTCACTACAACAACCCTGATGACATTAATGCAGCGTTTCTGGACGTCCCAGGTGATTGTCGCCACAACATCTCACAATTGTCCTACTTTGAGTCCAATAGGTTTGGCCCTGCCACATTCACACTCACAACAACCAATCCTGAGTCGATACTAAATATAATCAAGAGTCTAGGGTCAAATGCACAGGGTGTCGACGGTATAAGTCTCGACATGATATCTCTCACACTGCCAACTACCTTACAAGCCATTACAGATATCATTAACCGGTCCATAGCCACGCATACGTTCCCCGAACTCTGGCGATGCGCTATTGTGCGCCCTATTCCCAAAAACAATAACCCGGTTAACATGAAGGATTTGAGACCAATCAGTATTCTACCTTGCCTGTCTAAGATCCTGGAACGTGTAGTATACTCGCAGGTTATTCAATATCTCGAAACCAATAACATTCTTCCCGACCTTCAGTCGGGTTTTAGAAAAGGTAGAGGTACTGCAACGGCTCTGGCAGACGTTGTGGGTAGTATTCTTGAAGCGCGTGACCGAGGGGAGGGAACAATTCTGGCTCTGCTGGACTTTTCCCGGGCTTTTGATGCAATTAATACCACTCTCCTGCTGTCAAAGTTAGCCTTCTATGGCTTCGACAATGATACAGTGGAGTGGTTTAATAGCTACCTTACCAACAGGTCCCAATACGTAGAGATGCGTAGGGAGGACGGGTCTACAGTGTCATCCCCCCCCCTCCAGGTGTCAAGGGGTGTACCTCAGGGGCCTTTGTTGTACATTCTGTACAGTGCAGATATCATAAAATCCTTTGTTAACTGTAAATACCATATGTATGCTGACAATATACAGTTGTACATATCCTTCAAGGGGGATGAAACATCTTTGGCAGTGCAGAAAATGAATGAGGACTTGCATAGAGTGGTTTTATGGTCGCAAGAGAACTCTCTAGTTCTGAACGCCCTCAAATCTAAATTTATGGTGCTAGGTTCAAAGAAACAAGTTAGTGCAATACTGTCTGCCAACCCTGAGATAGTTATCAAGGGAGAGAAGATTGAGAAAGTGGAACAGGCATGCAATCTGGGGCTAATTATGGATCCAGAGCTTCGCTTTGAGGCCCACGTGACCAATGTTCTCCGAAATTGTTTTTATAGGTTAAAGGTCTTATATGGAATACGTAAATACCTAAGCATACCAGTACGGAAACAACTTGTTGACAGTCTCATTCTATCCCAGTTAAATTACTGTGACACAGTCTATGGACCATACCTGCTTTCAAGAACGGAGCGTGTAATCCAACGTATCCAGAATGCATGTGCTCGTTTTTGTGTTAACATTCCGCGAAGAAGCCATGTTACTCCATATATTAACCAACTAAAATTATTAAAGATGGCGGCCAGGAGGAAGCTACACTTAGCCAACTTGTTGTTTGGTATTGTTTCAACCCATAAACCACACTATCTCTATGAGAAACTAACATGGAAACAAAACTACCTAAAGTATGGTCTTCGCTCCATGGTAGGTCCACTGTTGGTGCCAATGCACAGAACTACAGCATTCAGGGGGTGTTTCAAGTTCGCAGCCACGCGCTGTTGGAACGATCTCCCACCACCAATGCGACGCCTGGAAAAAATGCAATCCTTCAAATTCCAATACAAAAAGTTACTCATACACGAACAAATTTCTGTTTAATCTTAACATTTATGTACTTTTGTGTTGGTTCACTGTACCTCAGGGGTCTTGGCATGCGGGCTTTGGCTTGGGATCTCCTGAGGGGGGGGGGGCGTGGGCTGCTTCGAATTCCCTCTTCAGTCAGTGGGGCTGTATTGGAGTCTGTTTTTCGCTACTGCATTCATCCCATATGCTTAGGAACGCCACCGTGTTTCTGTAAACTACGGTTAATCTAATTTAATCAACTGACACACTACGGCTTGTCAAGTGGGTGGTGTATGATATTTTTTTTTAATTCCAATCTAGTTTTATTTATTTTTGAGAGTAATAAAATTTCAATTCAATATATTTATATAACTCCAAACTAATTTCATTTATTTTAATAGTATTAAAAATTAATAAAATCTCGTTGATAAATATAATTATTTTACTTGCACTTACTTGATCTCCTTTAAATTCGCCGAGTTTGTCATCTACACCTTCCAACACTTTCACAAACATTATTTACAAAAATCACAGCTACACATTCATCTAATGCATCTTGTGTTACTGTTCTTGTTATGCTTTGCATCATAACATTCATTACTAATGCGCCATGTTATTATTATTACGTAACCAGTACATGTAATAATTAGCCAATATGTCAAAACGTCAAGCAAATATTTTATGACAGCTACGCGCACAGATTGTAATAAGTCTGCGGCGCGTGAGTCGCCGACGGCATGAAATGTTGCCATTTTAAATATTATATTTGTATTAACATTTAGGACTAGTATTGTATTTATTTTATTTTTGGTTTGTTATTTCACTATATGCTGCACCGGTTGACGTCATCACGTCAGCGCCGGCTATCGCTGAAAACCAGCGCTGGGGCTCTGTCTCGCATGGGGTCGCAGCTTTATGCTGAGCGATGGCCGTTTTGCGTGGATGTGACGCATATTTTCCCCCAAATTGTGATTTACGTGTTTTTTTTATTTCTTTGCGTCATGTTTACCGCAAATAAACGAATTTTCTTTCTTTCTTTCTTTCTTCTTTCGGTATCCTCGAGCCAGCCGGATGACCATGACCCTCTGGGACGCGTTCAACCGGCGAGCTAGCCGCAGCCTCAAAGAACGCGCCCACACCAGCGCCCCGTAAAGGGCCATGGACCGCACGAACCCCGCGTAGAGCCTCCGGCAGGAGGCGTTTGGACCCCTAGATTAGGCAGGAGCCGCTTCAAGGCAGCCCCGGCCCGCTCCAATCTGGGAGCTTAACGTCGGAAATACTCCACGAAGTTCCACCGGCTGTCGAGGACGAGTCCCAGATACTTCATCGTCGACTCGACGCCGATGTGAACCCCTCCCACCATTACCTGGGAACCCAACGGTGGCGCACTCCGAGGACCATAAAACCCATGGCCTTGGACTTGTGCAGGGCCACCTCGAGTTCCAACTGCCGGATTCTATCGACGATTATCGCAACCCCGCGTGTCGCTAAGTCAGTGGCTAGAGTCTGGATACGTCGTTTTTATCAATGTGATACGAAGGATGCTGCTGGGTCACAGTTGTCGTCAACGCGGTTATCGAAATGAACGCCCTTCTCGTTCTCGCGACCTTTTTATCTGTAATCTTTTATTTATTATATTTAGTATCTAAAAAAAAGTTCGGTTACTGGTAAAAAAAGAATGTGCTTTACGTTGAAACAGTGCCCCTTCTGGGCAACTACGGGAGATATATTTTGTAACGAGAGTATCCTGGCAAAATGATACAAAAACTTTGTCAAAAGTTCATCGATCAACCTTATTTCGGAGCTTTCTACGGCACGGAGCCTGTTCTCGTGGTGCACAGCCTCGAGATCATCAAACATGTGATGACTGAAGATTTCTACTTCGTCA
Source organism: Agrochola lychnidis (assembly GCA_963680765.1). Taxonomy (NCBI): domain Eukaryota; kingdom Metazoa; phylum Arthropoda; class Insecta; order Lepidoptera; family Noctuidae; genus Agrochola; species Agrochola lychnidis. The sequence continues at coordinate 3,592,970 of OY796868.1, read as the reverse complement.
ACGGCAAAGAATCATCCAGTTACTCTGCAAGTGAAGTTGTCACACAGAACCTGTTCAACTCTGATGACATATGGAAGATAGTGCGACAAAATCTAACTCCACTCTTTTCTTCACCTAAAATGAAGAACATGTACCATTTGATTGAAAGATACGCTCGACTATGAAATTAAAATGTCTGACATCATCGAAATAAGACAGACTATTGCGAGGTACAACATGGACTGCATATGCTCCGCTGCTTTCGGAGTGGGAGTCCAACACAATGGCCAAAGAAGATAACAATCCCTTCAAATTCATGGCAAATGAAATAATCGAGGCTTCAAACTATCGCGTTTTCATAATAATTTTTAGGGCTGCCATTTTTTACCCAGTGGGACTTCAAATTTTCCCGCCAACGATAGACCAATTCTTCCCAAAATTTGTTGAAAGGCGTTTTCGAGAGCCAAGACTAAAAGCCATCACCGAGGAACGACTTCGTGGACCAGGTCCTGACTTTAAAGAAAGAGGATTATTTACATAAATAAGTAACGCAAAGACTGGCGCTAACAATTAGAAGTTACACACAGCAAACTTATCGGTTTACATTATACACACACGGATAGCTGTGTCGGTATGAATAGTTAGCACACAAACGTTTAATAAAATGAGCGAGCTATGTTTATTATTAGTGTGCGTGTTACCTAGCAACTAGGTTGTGGAGGTCAGATAGGCAGTCGCTCCATGTAAAATACTGGTATTCAGCTGCATCCGGTTAGACTGGAAACTGACCCCAACATAATTGGGAAAAGGCTAGGCAGATGATGATGATGATGATGTCGCAACCAACAGGCAATAACTATAATACCTATGTATAGCAATCATTAATTTATGTAATTGAATGAGTTATAATATTTCGCACTAGTTCATTGTATCAGGTTTGGCACAACGGCTACCGTCTCTGGTTAGTTTACAAGAATCTCGGGTGCAAAACATTATTTTCGTTTTGTAATCATAATTTTTCTAAACATTCATTACCTAGTTGAATTGGTAACGATTCAATCTCATTCATAGATGAGTAATTTACAACGTTTGAGACATGCGCACATTGACCGTTTAGGATAAACTACCCACAATTTTTTTATTTTTAACCTTTCACCTGAATTTATAAAAATGAGCGTTATTAGTTGTCAGTCTACGAGTATAATTTTCACTACTAAGTATATTGATTAGTACTCATATTCCTGTGCGTTCTTTGATCCTGATCCCAATTTTGCTTGAACTTGACCCAACCATGCAACATTTAACAATGTCTTAAAAGGCGGAAATCGTTGTTTCGCATGAGCAAAACGTTTCCATTTGTGAAATTGCAAGGCGCTTAGTAACCGCTATCGATAAGTAAGTAACTTGTTTTTTTTTTTTTTTCTGTATTAATAAGAATTGACGTTCTTATTAATTGATTACAATTTAGCCTAATAGACTAATAAGTAATTTAATTCTAACTTAATATATTACGAGATAGATTATATTATATTTCTTTCTTTCTTTCTTTCTTTTTTTAAAAAACGTTGCCCCACACTAGGAATTTCTCCTGTATCGTGGGTGCGCTTACAAACATTTAAACTCACATACACAAACAGCCAGACCCGGAACAACTACTTGTAGGTCATACAAATATTTGTTCCGTGCGGGAATCGAACCCGCGACACGCAGCGCAACATCTAAGAATAGTGTCAATTTGCACTTTTACACAAGGTCAATTTCGTAGCACTTTCTTTGGGTCTGATAATTGATAAAACACTTTGTTCTTGTGTTATATGTATAGCACAGCATTGTTACTATTTATTAATTCACTATTTACGCACTACACTAACTCAAATGGTTTAGTTCTCTTTAGCCTACGCACTATGTCCGTGTTGTCTAGCAGCTGAATTACCTCGACATTCACATGTCGGTGGAGTCTGTGTTCGTGGGCTTCAGCAAATTTTTGGATGATGGTGGTGACGAGTTCCATTTTAAGGTCACGGTGGAGGTCGTCATTTCTAATATACCATGGTGCATTTACAACATCCCTGAGTACTTTGTTTTGAAATTGTTGAATTATTTTGACGTTGCTTTGTTTAGTACAGCCCCAAAGTTGGATGCCATACGTCCAAATTGGCATAAGAATATGCTTGTATATTATAAGTTTATTATGTATTGATAGGCAAGATTTTCTTCCGAGTAACCAATACATACTTTTATAACGTATGTTTAGTTCCTGTCGTAAGTAAGTAACTTGTGACACAATTATTTTCATTCCGTTAGTAATATTTCAACTCAAATTCTTAACTCATCTCACCATTCAGTGACTAAATTAATGTAAAATATTGCAATACATAGTTATATTAATTTACTTATTACTTATCAGAATACATTAAAGTTATTTTTTTATCATAATTTGATTCTGATAAAAAATACTTGGGCTAGCCCATTTTTATCTCAGGCATCTGAGTGGGCTTTTAGTATCACATAAACTAGATAAGATACACATTTATTATTAGTATCTAATGCCACCAATGTGAAGTGATGTTAACTTTTATTAAAATATCCTCATATTGTAATAAATATACGTATATAAGTAATTAATGCTTTATCCACCAATCCACCATTGTTTATCTTTATTATTTTAAATAATATATTAAGTATTTTGTTTTTATCCATAGAGGAGAACCGTGCAGTTATGGGTCCATAGGTATGCGGATTCTGGAGAAGTAGACCATCGTCGACGTGTGCCAAAACCGAAGGCGAATTCTTCAGCTCGTCACAAACAACATCGTGGCAAGGCACAGAGCTAATCCGTTTTTATCCACCCGTAGCACATAATGCATAATGTACTTACAAATAGTGCGAAATCATCTGCATGAAGCTGGTTTACGCTGTAGTAAGTCAGCACGGAAGATTTTACTGTCCCCGAAAAAACGACTTCCGTTTGCTAGGTCATATTGGGAGAATAATGTAGTTATTTTTAATGATGAAAAATGTTTTAAGTCGGATAAGGATGGCTGTAAAAATTGTGAAGAAAAAGTGGGGAAAGGTATAAGGAATGTAACCTCCTGCCTTGCAGAACTAGTGGCCGAATTACTATGAGTCACTAGTAATATGCATACATACATAAACTCACGCCTTCTCCCCATGAGGGTAGGCAGAAACTACAGAACGCCACCTGCTACGATCCTTACATAGTCCTTTTGCCTCGTTTACGTTCATACATCTGGTCATACACGCACGCCGGTTGCGAGTACTACGCACCTGGCCTTTCTGAAGAACATCACCAATAAGGTCAGTATATGTCCTCCTAGGGCGTCCCGCCCGGCCTTTCCCTTTACATCAGCCTTGTAAATACATTTTGTTAGTAATAGTAATATACCTACCTATATAACCTACTTACATGTTGCCGTGATTCTCTTATCAAGAACTAACTATGTAGATATTATCGAAAGTCCGTAATTGACAGTTATTTGCAGTATATAGTTTGAAGTGTAGGTAAGTTATGTTATTTATTGTTATGGAGTTAAAAGTTATCATCATTTCTTATACTTGTTTTATAACCTGGTAAAGAAGTTACCAGCAGTGTACTACACATCCAAAAGTTTGGGAATATGTTTAAAATAGTTTGCATTACTTAAATCATTGTAATGGGCACACCCACACGTAGTTTTTTTTTGTTAACATATAGCCCATGCTAAATTCAACCTTAAGCCAACTTTTGTAAGAAACATAATAGTCGAAATGAGCTGGCTCATTCACTAATGATCCAAGCGATAGGTAAGGAACAATAGGCGCCCGCATTCAAACGCCTAGTTTATTTTATTTGTTTCATTAATTTACCATTTTAATTTCTTGCTTGAGGAATTTTATTTGACACAAAATTGATGTTTTATATATGTCGTGGCCAGATCTTAGAATTGATCTTTTCATGAAATGAACGACCATTTCATGAAATGGTTGCATTTCATGAAATAGAACATCGACCGCTGGCCACATCATGATGTGGTCTGGCCAGATCATTAAATACTCAACGTTTAACGAAATGAGCAGTTAAACGCACGAGTAATTCATGATGTGGCCAAATATTAGTGATTGTATCTAAAAGTAGTTAAATTATCCACCGGTAGAGTCGTTGATGTCGCTTTGTTTTTGTTGTGCATCATGGCGGCGAACGATAATTCGATTGGAAAAGCAATTATAAACTATGCAAACGGAAGATGAAAGTTTAGTAAAGTATCGTTCTTATAACAAGCTACGTGACTTTTATGAAATTTACTCGAAAAACGAGCGTAATCTTAAAAAAACCATGGAGTTTGGAACGTATTTCACAGGTTTTTATTTAACTATTATCTTATTATTATTTTTCTTTTGGAATGAAAGCTATTTAAACTGTTTTATTTATCCATTGACCCAGATTACTAAAATTTAATGAATGCCAGTAATATTAGCATGGATACCCTACTTAATGATATGGCCAAACGTCGACTGACGTATCATTAAACGTTGACGTTTGAACGATATGATCAATTTTAACTGGCCATTTCATGAAACGCAACCATTTCATGAAATGATCAATTCCAAGATCTGGCCACGACATATACATACATACCTGTAAGACAAAAAATAAAAAAATCGGTAAACCAATATTCCTCTGCCATGGTTTGAACTTACGACACGAAGTTTAATATTAAGTCGTTATCTGTGCCAGGTGCTTTCACCGACCGGCTATGGGATCCATATTTATAAGCTGAAATATTTATTGGAACTAGTTCAATTATGATTACTATACATTGGTATATGTGGGTATATGTGGCATATCATACGCACACAAACAGTTTAGCGTTTGTTATTCGTACCCGACCGACCGACTCATTAATTTACGCACACAGTGACAATAACCCGTGTGTGTGGTGTACACCGAATAGATTTATTGTGTGTACAATTGAAGGTGGACGATGAGTTGTTGGTGGCACAGTGCGTCGTGTTCTTCGCGGCGGGTTTCGAGACATAGCGACCACCATGAGCTTCACTTTGTGTAAGTTTGCGAAGCACCAGGATGTGCAGCAACGAGCGGCCGAGGAGGTGGACGAGTTCCTGCGATGTCACGGGAACAAAAGTGACTATGATTGTGTGTATGAGCTGCCCTACTTGGAGGCCTGTATGTACGAGACCCTCCGCAAGTATCCCGTACTGGGCAACCTCGCTCGACGACTACGTCCTCCCTACGGGCCTGAAACTAGATGTAGGTGTCAAAGTCCATGTGCCAGTCTACCACTTGCACCACAATCCTGAGTATTTCCCGGAACCAGAGAAATTCAAGCCTGAACGGTTCTTGTCTGAAAATAAAGATGATGTTAAGCCTTACATGTTCTTCCCGTTTGGATCGGGTCCCAGGTTGTGTAAAAGTCATTGTATATTTTTTTAATCAGTATTGGTAATTAAAATTCTCTTTATCTGGTTATTATAAAAAAATATTCTTATTCTTTATTGTATGTACACATAATTACAAAAACAATGGAATAACATTTTAAGGACAGCATTTGTACAAAGGCGAGCTTAACTCAGAATGGGTTCTCTTACAAAAACTTCGTTGTGATAGAGAGATTTACAAATGACGACTTTCAAACTAAATATGACTAAGTATTTACTTTCTTAAATATACACTCAACAAATATATGTGTATAATACACAATACATTAAATGCAATATATTAAATCCTACCTACGTACACACATACAGGTCATGTTAACAGAAAGTTATATTTCTTTTCTTGCGAACGTCTAACACAGGGCTAGCCAGAAAAAAATGAGGAAGAGAATTCCAAAGGCACACAGCCGGAACAGTAAATGATCCATCATAACGACTTACAAGATGGTTAAATATAATGATTACTTTTCAATGTCATCGAAAAGAAAACAATTTTATTTCTAACAGTCAAGCAAACTAATATAAAAACTCATGAGACAGCCCTACGCAAATGTTTAATATTTAACGTCAATTTCATTACTCATGTCATGTTGTCAGATGAATGAGCGATGAACCACAGTTTGCACCTATACTTTCTTAAATAAAGTTTATTGCTTGATGTTTCCACCTCGAAATAATCTTCTCTCTTCCCAGCCTTCGCGTTCAGTCACCTTCAGCATGGTACCTTGATCCTTAGGCTGTATCGGTATGAGCCTAGGATCGAAGGTCAGGGTCTCCGGCATACCATCAGCCAGTTCCACTCTGTACTTCTTCAGGAACGTAATGAGACCAGACAGCGTTTGCATCTTCGCGAAACGCAAACCTGAAAAATAAACAAAATTACAATAACTTAATTAGCAATTTTTTGAAGGTCAATATCACAAAAGAACAGCCACCAAAATACTTGGACGTGGCAAGGGTCAAAAGTCAGACAGAAAACAAAATGGCACAACAAACGTCCAAATAGACATTATGTATACATATAGTCGACTTGTATGTATGTCTAAAACTTCATAGCCACCTGAGCCCAAACGTGACAAGGCTGGATAGACAATGATCAATAGTGACGTAGTTTAAAAATGATATTTACCTATACATATCCTGGGTCCAGATCCGAACGGTAAAAACGTGTAAGGTTTGACTTCGTCTTTATTTTCAGGCAGGAACCGTTCTGGCTTGTATTTCTGCGGCTCCGGGAAGAATTCAGGGTTGTGATGCATATGGTAGACTGGAATATGGACTCGGACCCCTGCGTCTAGTTTCAAGCCCGTAGGGAGGACGTAGTCGTCCATGACCTCACGGGTAAGATTCCCTAGAACTGGGTACTTGCGGAGTGTCTCATACATACAAGCCTCCAAGTAAGGCAGCTCATACAAGCACTCATAATTCAGTTTGTTCCCGTGACGTCGCAGGAACTCGTCCACCTCCTCGGCCGCTTTTTGCTGCATCTCCTGGTGCTTCGCCAACTCAAACAATGTTAAGCTCATAGTGGTAGCTGACGTATCAAATCCCGCCGCAAAGAACATGATGCACTGCGACACCAACAACTCATCATCCACTTTCAAATGTATCTTCTTGTCAGCGCCAGTCTTTGCGTTACTCATACTGTCCCCAGTTATGTAATCCTCGTTCTTTAAAGTCAGGATCAGGTCCACGAAATCGTTTCTCGGTGATGGCTTATAGTCTCGGCTTTTGAACACATCTTTCAACAATTTTGAGAAGAATTGATCTATCTCTGTAGGGAAAACTTGGAGTCCCAAACGGTAGAAAATGGCAGGCCATATGGACCTGAATATGAGTTTGAAACCACGATAGTTTGTAGTTTTGAATATTTCATTTGCCATTACCTTAAAGGGGTTATTATCCTCTGGTCCCATGGTGTTGGACTCCACACCGAAAGCGCAGGAGCATATGCAGTCCATGGTGAACCTCGCACTAATTTCCTTCACATCAACGACGTCAGACATGCCAATTTCATAGTCCAACATATCTTCGAAGACGATACCACACTTTTCTATCAAATAATACATGTTCTTCATCTTTGCAGAAGAAAACAGTGGAGTTAGATTTTGTCGGATTATTTTCCATTTATCGCCGCCAATGAAGAACAGCATTTGTGTACTAACTTCATTATCAGTGTAGTTGCTTATTTCCCTGCCATTGAAGTAGTAGAAATCTTTAGTCATCACGTGTTTGATGATCTCGGGGCTTTGCACCACGAGAACAGGCTCCGTGCCAAAGAAAGCTCCGAAGTAAGGTTGATCGATGAACTTTTCACATAGTTTTTGTATCATCCGACCAGAATACTCTTTAAGTAAGATGAATCTTCCGTAGTTGCCCAAAAGGGGCAGTGGTTTAATGTAAGGCACATTCTTCTTTTCCCAGTAACTGAATTTCTTTGTCGATATATAATATAATAAATAAACTATGATTGTTAACAAGGACGCGACAACGAGTAGGGCGACCATTATGAAAACCGCGGTGCTGACAACTGTGGCCCGAGAGATAGATGTGTTACTTTTTATAAATATGTTTATCAACGTTATTCAACAGACTATGGAATCTGTAGAATCACTGTGACGTTGCTCCAGACTGTGCAAGAAACGGACAAGAATAAACTTGTTTAGGGCTGGTTATCTAATTGCGAGATTATCTTCTATACTTTAATATATAAAGCTGAAGAGTTTGTTTGTTTGCTTGAACGCGGTAATCTCGGAAACTACCGGTCCGATTTTATTATTTCAGTGTTAGATAGCCCATTTATCGAGGAAGGCTATAGGCTATATATCATTACGCTAAGACCAATAGGAGCGGAGCACCAATAAAAAATGTTTAAAAATCGGGAGGTTCTTTTTTCCTTTTGAGAGCTTTCGCTGCGTGCGCTGCGTAAACGGTTAATGTTTCGCAAAAATCATGTTCGATAGATTTGTTTCCCTTTAAAAGTTCTAAAAAAAAGTTCGCGACAGCATATGTTTATCTTTTAAGGTTGGCTCACTATAACCTTTTTTATGCCAACCAAATTTGTTCTAAAATAATGCATTATTTGCGAAGGTGTTTTTATATACATGATATTAATCCTTATCCAAATAAATACATTATTCATAACAAGTATTTTATTTAAAACAAAATTGCCCTTGACATCATTCGATTTCAATGAAAATCTTAGGAGATGTCGCAGTTTTAAAATGACATCGCAGCAAAATCATGATCACTTTTACCTAACGTTTTAAAGTTCCACTCTTACTGATAAAAGCGTGATGTAGGTACCTATTATTTAAAAAAAAAACATTTTCATCTTCTAGGTAAACGAAGTCGCAGGTTAAAGTTAGCGTTAGCCCAAAGTAACTACTCCACGCGGACGAAGTCGTGGGCAGAAGCTAGTTTTTAGATAAAAATAGAACGCAGGACTTATAAGACTGTATTCATATAGAAAATATGCCAAATCACTGTATTTATACTTAACGTACTTATGAGTTATCTAACGATTGGAAACACTGATTATTTATATAGATAGATAACTTCGAATGACCTTTAAACATTTGTTTTGATAGCGTGACCCTGAGAGTGACGGCATGGTCACGATGCATGGCAATGCTTTATTAATTTGTAGTTTTGTAACCCATTATTCTTAATATTAATAATAATGAATAATTATTATTAATGTATTAATATTATTAATTATTTTATTTCTCTATTTTATCTTATTTTAATATTTTACCTGATTTATTTGGGAGCATTTTATTCTAACTTTCTTTTTCTCATCCTTTTTACTTATTTATTTTATTATTTATGCACACGCAAAAAATAACTGGCAAACGACATCGCGACAGGCCCAGACGGAGATGGTGGGATGAGCTGGACTCCTTTAAGGACCTTAGTCCCGTTTAGTACCGTAAAACGGTCACTTTTAAAAACAATCTTCTCATAAACGGCTTGGTTAAAAGATTTGAAAAAAATATATGTTTGCTATAGATTCATGAACAACATTTTTGAAACTGGATTTTTTCGTATGGCTAATACTTTAGCCTTAAAAAAATATTTAGCAAAACGCTATTTTTAGCTAATATTCCCTACTACTTCTAAACGGCTTTGATGTTTGTAAATATTTTTACACTGAAAAATTGGTGATTAAAAGTACTACAAATTTGAAACTGGAAATGTAAATCAATCAATATTTACAAAGAAAATGTCCCTAATTAGAGATAGAGGGTCAGAGGCGCTCTGCGCGGGACGCGGGCGGCAGTCGTGCGTTAGCACTGAGACGGGAGGGTTGTGTCGCTCGCTGCTCCGCTCCGGCTATCGTCGACTATGCGCATACGTATGTGTTAGTGCGAATGTTTACGAACTTATTGTATTAATGTGCGTTTATAGACTAGCTCGCGCTGCAGAGGGTCAATTCGATTGTGCGCGTAGGCGCTTTATTGTTGACTATTTTTTATGTGTTTTTGTCGTAGTTGGGTTTGTGTAACTTTTATTTTCATTGAATTTTTTTTGGGGTTGGTTTTTTTGGGTTTGTTTTTAATACGTATTTTTAAATGTGCTAATAACCCTTTCATTTTAGGTGTGACTTCCGTAAAAAAATGAATCCTTATCATCAAAATGAAAGTCTTACCGGTTGGAGTGTAGCCTTTTAACCTACGGAGCGAGGATTTTTATTATTCGGGAAATAATAAAATTATGAAATACCCAATTTTATTGCAGTATCGTAAGCTTGACCATGGCAACCATGTAGGTTCTGAGAAATATGGCCCTACGATGCACCTTTTCCAGTTAGGACCTTTAGATTTTTTTTTTAAATAAAAATCTCTATATTTCCAAAGTTGTGGCTCGGATGAAAATCTTTTCTGGAAATGAATTGTTGTTCTAGTCAAAAACCATGAGATGGTGTAAAAAAAAACCAGAAGTTTTTGGTTTTTCATGTTGAGAAATATAAAAAAAAAAATTTTTCCTTATATTCATGTTGGGATGCTGCTTGCACGGGGGCAGCGTAGAGGGGGTAAAATTTCGGTTATTTTTTGCCTAGGACGCACCGTTTTTGAGATATTTGAATTTTGTTCTTTTTTTTTGTTTTTTGCCTATTTCTATTAAAAATAATATCCGTAAATTTAATAAGTCCTCTGCCCCTAACGATACGCAAGCTGAAAGATCGACCGTCACTTAGCCGACGTACGCACGGACGAAATAAAATCGCGGCGGGATTTTATCGCGCACTGGATTTTGAACTCTCGGTGTTAAGCCGAGCGTTGAGAATCCAACGCACTGGAACGCACTCTCTTCCCAGCGCGTTGAAAAATCAAGTACATGAAAAAAAATAGCCGCGATTTTATTACGTCCGTGCGTACGTGGGCTTACTATTTTTTTGTTTTTTTTTTTAAATTATTTTCCGAATATTTTAAGGCTCCGTGCACAAAATTCACTCGACAGAGTTTAGGTAAACTCTTGCGATGCAATGTTTGTGTGCACCGATCACACACACACGTCTAAACATTGAGCGTAGTGATCGCTTAAACAGTTTTGATCCTATAGATGGTATTTTGTTAAGTTACGTAGGTACGCATAAGAAATAAATCTGGAATGTTTGTGTATATTCGTTTATGTTTATATTTATAACAATCAACATAAAAAAGCTATAAAAAAACATGTATTTCAGACAAAAAGTCCATAGCCAAGGCAATTTGAGGTTGTTAGTAACAATAATGTCGCTTATGGCTAATGTTAGTAACTAAAAGTAAAAAGAAGAAACTAGATACACCGTCTACCGTCCGTCCGTCTTCGTTTTTTACTTTTTGTATAGAAAACATGAAAAATGATTACCTACATGTTGAATTTTATGGCTTTCATAAAGGGGGTCGAAATTTTCATTATTTTTGCGATAGGACACACCATTTTCGAGATATAAGCAAAAGAACAGAAAAAAGATACAATACTGTTTTTGCACCTGAATGAGTTTTAATTTACTGAAAATGGCTATTTCGCTATTCCAAATTTGACTTTTTACCTAAAGTTTTGATTGGTGCCGATTCTCTTGTACACCGAACTAAACTAACTAAACTATCACTAAAATTCCTTAATTTTGCCTATGAGAATCTAAAAGCAATTCTGTAAAATAAAACCTCTAAATTTAAAAATAATTTTGACACGTGTAAATAGACTTTGATAATCGCGACTCCACACGTGATACCTAACCACGTGAATCTTTTTAGAGCCGGAGGCTCGCAGGGGGGCAGCCTCAACGTGTTTTATATGGAATTTTTCACTTTTTGTATGGAAAATAAGAAAAAATATTACCTACATGTAGAGTCTAAGATTACTCCATACAAGTTTAGACGTGATTGAAAACTTGCCTACTAAAATTACGTGAATTTACGTCAAGTGCTGATTAATTTTACAGGACTAAACTAAAATTTATCTTCTGTCCTTTTCTTAATGAAATAGAAAGAAAAAGATGCACTGAACTTAAATTTAGTTTAGTTTGTGAACAAGGGAATCGACACCAATGGTGTCGATTCTCTTGTCACAAATGCCTCTAAACTAGATTAAAATGACACAATTTAACTATATTTTAGTTTGACAGCGCTAAGATGGTACTGAGATATTAGTTTAGTGAAAATGGCAATTTTGCTATTCTGAATTTGACGTTTTTCACCTAAAATTTAGATTTTCTAACTAAATCTGACTATTTTTAATCGCGACTAAAAACTTGTGGAATAAAATTGGTTGAAACTTTAAATTCACACCAACACCTCGACTTCAGATGCAAAAACAGTACGGAATATTTGTTTTTCTTTTGCTTATATCTCGAAAACGGTGTGCCCAATCGCAAAAATAATGAAAATTTCGACACCCTTTATAAAACCCTTAAACCCCTAACACTCTACATGTAGGTAATAATTTTTCTTATTTTCCATACAAAAAGTGAAAAAATCCATATTAAAAACGTGGAGGCTGCCCCCCCTACGCGCCTTCGGCTCTAAAAAGATTCACGTGGTTAGGTATCACGTGTGGTGTCGCAATTGTCAAATTCGATTTAAATGTGTCAAAATTATTTTTAAATTTAGAGAATTTATTTTGCAGAATAGCTTTAAGATGTTCTTAGTCAAAAGCAAGGAATTTTAGTGATAGTTTAGTTAGTTTAGTTCAGTGTACAAGCAAGGGCGGATCCAGCCTTCGAGTCAGGGGGTCACATAGTCGAGGTCAGTCAGGACAGGTTCCAATCAGTGGCGGACTAAGCCTATCGGGGGCCCAGGGGAGCAAAACAAAATAAGGCCGGCGGCGGTCTTTTCAGTTTATGTAGGTATTTCTAGTGACACTTCGCATAAACATTATAATGACAGCAAAAAAAAACAAGTATAACGTGTCTAATTATAATCTAACTACACCATGGACCTCGCAACAGGCAGGAGATTTTTTTTCAGGGAGGTGCATTTTCGTCTCCTCATCAATAGGATACGAAAAGCAAAAATGTAGGGGAGCGCGAGCAAGGCGAGCTCGAATTTTTTGCACATCGTCTCGGAATTCTCGGTTAGGTTTCTATTAAACATCCTTACGGAAATAAATGGCAAACATCCTACGTGGCAACATCATAAAAAGTATTTGTTTGATTAAATTTATCAATGAGATTAGAAAAAATATCAGTGGTCGACCTAAACGCAGCCCAGGGGGGGGGGTCATGACCCCCATGACCCCCCCCCTGGATCCGCCCTTGTGTACAAGAGAATTGGCACCAATGGTGCCCTGTGCGCCTCCAGCTCTAAAAAATGCACGGGGTAGGGCAAACAAGTACCACGTGGATTCGCGATTGTCAAATACAATTTTAGTGTCAAAATATATTTAAAGGAGAATTTTTGTTGTAGAATAGCTTAAGATTGAAATTGATGGCGTGATTTTATGAAGAAATGTGTAAATTTTCGCAGCCGCCATCTTAGATTTACGTTTTGACAGAATCCTCGAAAACTTTGAAAAAGACACCCAAAACGAAAAATTTGAAAATTGTCACAGCCGCCATCTTGGATTTATATTTTGACCTCACTATCAGCTTTAGCATCCTCGAAAACTATGAAAACGACACCCACGACGAAACATTTTTAAATGTTCGCAGCCGCCATCTTGGATCTTTATTTTGACTTAAAGTAGTCTTCAGTAGCTTTAAAGAACTTGGTTCCAAAAATACTTCACTTATAGCTACTACAGCATATCGGCGCGGGCATGTCGGTGACGCGAACCCATAACTTTATCCCACCCGGCAGGCAGACGTTGTTCTGCGACAACCGCGCCACGCTGGTCCAACTATAGCTATAAACGATCCAAGTGACACAAAAACAATTTAAAAAACATCTAAATCAGTCAAGCCGTTTAGGATAAGAAGAATTACGAACATACGTACACCATTATTGTATTTATTGCCAGGCGTGAAAAATTTTAATGTTCTTCAAAAACAAGCAAAGTACTTTAAAATAAAATACGGATCAAAATGTGGTAGTCGATGTACAATTTCTGGAATATGTTAACATCAGACACGTGCGTGCGTGTGTGCGTGCTGCGACGCAGTGATACGTCCTCACGCTGGGAAGGCCCATTCGCTACTGACAGTATGGGTTTTCCGCGATCGTTTATATAGTTCACTTTGCTATTTATTTACGAAATGAAGTAATTGTTTATTTATAAAATAAAATTTAAATTCTATTAAACGGTTAACTTAAGAGTAATAAGTAATTTTTAAAATTTCTTAAAAGTGCTTCTAAGTATTAGAAAAAAAAAAATATTTGTCTTGAAGTTTTCAGAAAGTTACGTTATTTCAAAATGTTTTTCTTCTGCTATATTTTGTATAAAAGTTGAAAAAAGTAGTTCCTCTATATACAGATGCCAGCACATCAAGCTACCCGAAACTATCAAATTTTCCCAATCAACTTTGAACCTTAGACATCAGCGATAAAGTTGAAAATCTATTAAATAAATTTGACAGATTGTAGTAGCTTGATGTGCTGGCGTCTGTACAAGTAGACCATAATTATAATGATGTTGATGAAATTTTCTTCTAACGAAATGATCAAACGTCAGTCTCGCGTCATTTTTTGGAAAACTTGTTGCGAATTTTAGTGATTTTCCACGAATCCTTAATTTATTTGAAAAATCCCTTTCCCCTATGTACAAGACAAAGAATTGGACTTTTCAAATCACAAAAATTTTGTTTAAATTCTGGTCCCCTTTCTCACAACTAATGATCAAAATTGATCAAAATCAGTGATTTCGTGCGGTGCGGCGGCACGGAGCCTTAAATGTTTTTTTGTCTTTTCGATAAAATCGAAGATAGAATATACTTAATTCTCCTTCGTTTTTCACATGATAGATGTTATTATAAGTTTACGTTATTATTATTATTAAGGGCCGACTTTTCAAGCCTCAGTTAAGTCGTTGAATAGTTATCTAGCGTATGCAATTATTTGGGTGTTTATCAGGCGAATAAAAATTTTCAATTTTTCAATCGTATAATAGCTGAAGAATAGTTTATCTGTGGTCTTTGTTAACCATCAACTTCACACTATCATGTGCAAGTGAGATGCACAGATACAGTATTCAACGTGTTAGACAAGAATAGAAACAATACTTATGTTTGACATTTTGACATAATCATAACATAAAGACATAATCATCAGACACTGACTATCTGACTATTGAAAAATCAGCCCTTAATAAAACACGAAATAAATAGCGACCGCATGACACTTGTATGAAAAATTCGTACCCAATTCTCTCTGCGGCGAACGACGAAAGAAAAAAAAACATAAATAAATAAGCGCGAGAGAATGTGACAACCGGCGACGGCGGGCGTGTCTGAATAAAACCGGTTTATTCAGGTTAGCACGAGTTTTAAAATTATATTCTCTGTAATAACCAATAACCAAAATTAATTAGATTTAGTCGAAACCGTTTTGGTAATTAACCGATTAATCAATGAACGGTATTATAACGGTTTTAAGAACAATATAAACCGGTTTCAAGCCCTGATCTATCTATAAAAAATATCAACCTTGCATCCACCATTCCCTTCTGGAATCGTAGGCAAAAACAGCGACCCACGTGTGCGGTTCTGCGCCCCTGCATATTCTTTGGCCGTCGTTTTAGTGTAGCGCGCCACCGCGCGCTTCCAGGAGTAGGGGTTTAGCTCCGCCCACATACGCAAGGTCAGTGAGCCTACTAATCACCTTAAGAAAGATTGGTCCTTGGAAGTTCTGGACAGAGAGAGATGGAAAGAGGGTAGGGAGTCTAGGGAGGCCTTTGCCCAGCAGTGGGACAATAATGGATAAGAAAAAAAAAAAACTTAGAGATAAGACCTATTACACGATAATATTTTCTTCTTCTACTTTTCTTTAATTGATGTTTGAATTGCTCATGCTGTACCTACATTATAATATGTAAAATTTATTGTAATCGTTAACAAATTAGCTTCATTTTACATTGTATTTTTTTACCCGACTACGGCGAAGCAAACAAGAGGGTTATGATTTTGACCAGTAATGTATGTATGTATGTTCATCTGTTATAACTTCTAAACTACCGATCATAATTTGACAAATGAGGTATCATTGAAAGAGTCTTAATCGTCCGCTGGTTATAGGCTATGTGATGTGTGGCTATGTGTGTGTATGTGAGTGTCTATGTGTGTATCACATTAAATGCAATATGGTGCCCTCTAGAGGACATAAAGTCATGAACATAATTTTTTTTTAATTGTGCCATTTTGGGTATCAAATGAAAGCACTTGACGAGCACATTACCAATATGTATATATATCACATTAAGTAAATAAATATGTTGAAATAGTTAAAAACAAGCAAAAGTGAGACTGTGCTACGTACGGCTCGGTTGTAAAATTTATACCTATCATACAATAAAACCCAAACAATATTTTTTTAAAGCTGCTCCGCAAATACTTTATCACGAAAAATAAATAATACCTCAAAATAATTTAAATAAAAAGTAAATGTCAAGTAAATGGTCAAGGTAAAGCCGTGGTCGCATGCCATTATAATTTTGTAGGTGTACAAGCATGCGACCACGACTTTACCTTGATCATTTTTATACCTATGTTTTGATTTCTGTCTGAAATATTATCTTGTTTCATACGTAGTACAGCGTGATTTTTCAGTTGTCGAGTTTTAGTTTTTGAACTTACTTTTTTATATATAACTAGCGGACCTGACAGACGTTGTCCTGACCGAATACCGCCACCTATCGGGTCCGATTGTGAATCTAAACCATTCCCAGATCCCCTTGAACACACACAAAAAATTTCATCAAAATCGGTCCAGTCGTTTGAGAGAAGTTCAGTGACATACACACTCACAGAAGAATTATATATATAAAGATAATCAATAGTTATAATTAATTAAATAACCGATCAAATGTTATTATAATACATATTTGTACGCCGTTAAAGTAAAACATGACTGTGATCCTTTCTGCAATGTACATCTTGCATGCTTTGTGTGTGCATACTCATGTTTCGAACAAGTAAATGATCTATCTATCTATCCATAATATTTAAGTACAAAAGTAGGTATGATTTAAAAGAAGATGTAGTGACAAAAATTGAAAAGGGTATGCTGAGATGGTTTGGGCATGTTGAGAGGTTGAATGAAAGGCGACTAACGAAATGTATTTACAAGGCTGATGTAAAGAGAAAGGCCGGGCGGGGATGCCCTAGGAGGACATATATTGATCTTATTGGTGATGTTCTTCAGAAAGGCCAGGTGCGTAGTACTCGCAACCGGCGTGCGTGTATGACCAGATGTATGAACGTAAACGAGGCAAAAGGACTATGTAAGGATCGTAGCAGGTGGCGTTCTGTAGTTTCTGCCTACCCCCATGGGAAGAAGGCGTGAGTTTATGTATGTATGTAAAAGTAGGTATGTGAGAGCTCAGAAAAACAAGGTAAAATATGAATAAAATATTTAATTAAAAATAACGTATGCAGTACAAGAAAATGTTAGGTAGGTGCTAAGCCGTCGGTGTCCGCTAGAAAAGAAAACGCTAGGCGAGCCGCCCGCGCGTTGCTACCTTCGCAGTTGTCAACTTCATGACGGGTCTCGAGCGCTATCTATCGCTTTACAGTACTTTCCGTTTCGTCTGAAATCAGATATGTTTTAAATAATAAAAATTCTAGTTTGTCCATTTATATTAATGCCAAAGGTCTTAAGCAAGAAGAAAAAAAAAATGGGCGAGTGCGAACGCAAAGATATTCTACCTAAAAAAAATCGTAGTAGAGTCTCGAGTTATGATTTTTATTTATATTTCATTAATAATCATTTCTACATATTTCATTAACGATCATTTAAGTCACCAAGGACGGAGAGTTTTGCCCCGAATTTCAGAATTTATATTTTTTAGGGTTCCGTAGTAAACAAGGAACCCTTATAGTTTCGTCATGTCCGTCTGTCTGTCTATCCGTCTGTCTGTCTTTCCGCGGCTTAGCTCAGAGACGCTTCGTACTAGGACGATGTAATTTGGCATGGGTATACATATTAATCATGTCAACAAAGTGGTAAAATAAAATCATGAAAAATATATTTTTTTCTGGTACCTCCCCTAGACGTAAAGTGAGGATGATTTTTTTTCTCTCAATAATCCCATAGTGTGGCATATCGTTGGAAAGGTCGTTCAAAAATATTGTGAGTTTGCAAAGACTATTTTTGGATTTAGCGATCCGTTTTCGAAATATTAAGCTTTAAAGTACTAATTTTTGCTAGAGTCAAGTGTCTCCCTCCCCTGCAAGCGTAAAGGTTGGTTTTGGGTATGTGAAAAAATTCACAGCAGTAGCATATATAACGAAATTAAAAGGAAGTAAAAGGCAGGTAGGTAGTTAAGTAGGCTTTCCAACTTAACGAGTAATAATCGACCAACTTATATTTATGGTTGCAAAAACATGTTCTCCCATACAGAATGTTTGGGAGAACATGTTTTTTTAACTACAAAGTTAAGTTTGTTCTTGGGATAAATTCATCCTAACTACGGAACCCTTCATTGTGCGTGGTCCGACACGCACTCTTGGCCGGTTTTTATTATTTTACTAGCACTTCCCCCACTAGTTCGTTCACATAATTATTCTCCTACCTATATCCCAATTTATTTCGGATATTGAATCGCCTGAATTTCGTATTTTCTTCTACAATTTTCAACTATGAAAATTTATGATCATAATCTTAATTATATATTTTGGAAAACACGCCCGTCCGAGCTGGTACTTCCTTTTCGCTTGACGTTATTTCTGACTTTTTCTGTTTGCTCGCTCAGCTCCTAAGGGTCTTAGCGTGATGTTAAAACCTACAAGCCTTCCTCAAGAATTAGGCTATCAAATTGAAAAAGATTTTTTCAAATCCAGAGATTTGCGCTTTCAAACAAAAATACACTTCGTTTAGTATTTTCGAGCGAGTCGGAGTCGCACACGAAGAGTT
Source organism: Agrochola lychnidis (assembly GCA_963680765.1). Classification (NCBI taxonomy): domain Eukaryota; kingdom Metazoa; phylum Arthropoda; class Insecta; order Lepidoptera; family Noctuidae; genus Agrochola; species Agrochola lychnidis. The sequence continues at coordinate 3,574,047 of OY796868.1, read as the reverse complement.
GCGGACAACCATACAATATTTATCACTAGGTACATTTTTTTAGGTTTACCAAAATTAAAGGGGGTCCTCATACAGGAAACATGTTTTTTTCGGCGTTTTGGTAAATATTGTATACGGTTTTAGGTTATCTATATTTTGTATGTGATTAAAAGTCTCTTTGGCACGGTAATTCTTTCTAATTAAGTAAAGTATCCTAATTAGAGTTTCGTGTCGTCACAGCGAGCGTTCGGGAGCGACTGTCCGCAACCGTTATTCGTAGGAGCCATCGCACAGACAGTGTAATATGTACATGTGGATAAATGCTATCCCTACACGGTGATACGGAAACCTTCGTGTACGAGTCCGCCTCGCATTTGGCCGGTTTTTATATATTTACAGATAATAATTTCGTAGTACGGAACACTAAAAATAATACCACATAACTCATATTTTTTGTTTATATCTTTTTATGGCTCAAACGATTAAATCATTTAAAAAAAATTTAATTCCTCATCCTAAGTTGATATAAAAACAGAAAGATAAAAAAACTTGATATGAACCGGAGTTAAAGGTCAAATTGACCATGTGCGCTCGTTTATCATCGATGATTCGGTCAATGTAAATTTTTTAGGCTTTTAATCAGTTATTATGTAGATATTTATCCTCCATGGCTTTTCTGGCAGCTCAAAATGAAGATCTAAAGTCTAAAATCGAGCATCTTGAAGCTCAATCTACGAAAGATAGAAGCCACATCACAATATTAGAGGACAAAATTGAAGAACTACAGAGAGGTAGCCGAAAGGCGAATTTCGAGATCAAAAATGCACCAAAGTTAGCTAAGGAATCCAAAGAAGATCTGATAAAAATGACCATATTCTTATCAAACGAAGTAGGCTGTAATATCACGAAACCGGATATAAGTGACATATTTCGAGTGAATAGCAAAAGAACTGACGCAAAAAATAGCCCTATTGTAGTTGAGTTAAAGTCGACTATTCTTAAGTCTGACTTCTTGAAGTCAACTAAAGCCTTTAATAGAAAGCAAAGCGGAAAACTATGTGCGAGACATCTCGGACTTAAGACAGACGAGAATACGCCAATATATGTCTCGGAACAATTAACTACAAAAGGTGCTCGACTACACTTTCTTGCGCGTGACCTGGCAAAATCGAAGATATATAAGTACTGTTGGACAGCCTATGGGAAAGTACATATTAAGAAGGATGATGATTCTCCTACTATTGTTATAAATAGTGAGTCACAGGTACATAATCTTTTACAACTTAAATGACTAGTTGTCATCTTGCAAACGACCTATCACTTCAATTTTATTTCTTTACCCTATTTTACCTATTTGTTAAACTTTCATTGGTATTTAAAACCCTCAAAATTATTTAGTATTAAGTTATACCATAAGTTAAATAATAAGCCATATTTTGTTAACCAATCGTGCTGTTACGCTCATTCTTCATCATTCAAATCTACACTCAATCCGGAAACCAAATTTACAAACTTTCATACCTTACATACCTCTACACACTTACAGACACATGCATCCACCCACACCCACACACGGAATAATAATACGAATATAGTTATGATATCCTGCACCTGTAAAACTTATAAATATGGATAATACTTTATTAACTTTGAATGACATAGACAATTCTGAAATAGCCCAAGTGTTTGATTGTGGCATTGACGACTTCGCTAAGCATATAGCGCCTAACTCTTCCGACTTTGCCATCGTTTCGCAGAATATTAGATCTATTTACTCTAACTTTGATGATCTTCAATTAAACTTAGCAATTCTTAAAACAGAAATCGATCTGTTAATCCTAACCGAATGTAGGCTGAACTCAAATAAACCAGTACCTCAAATAACTAACTATATCTCGTTCCAAACAACAAATCATCTGAATAAGGCTGACGGAGTGGTCGCCTATATTAAAAACACACATAAAAATAAGACAAGAGAAGTAAAGTTAGCTCACGCGTCTTGCTTGGAGATTCATATTGTGCCTGACCTTATAGTTATTGCAATTTATCGGTCTCCCTCAACTGCGAACGCGGACCAATTTATTCACTCCTTAAACAATCACCTAACTACCATCGCATCAATTAAAAACGTAATAATCACTGGAGATATAAATATTAATCTTACATTCAATCAAAATGAGCAATCACACGAACGCTCAAATAGACTTAACTACCTCAATATGTTAGCCATGCATGGTCTACTCCCTGGTCACTCGCTCCCCACGAGAGACAAAACCTGTCTTGACCATTTCATTTTAAAACTCAAACCTGGCACCAAAACTGCAACCATTGCAATTATTCACACAACTATTACTGACCATTTCATGACTTTCCTAAAAATCACAAACCATTCAAATTTAATAAGATGCTCAAAAACAAAAACAGTCTTTAATTTGGAGAAGGGACTTGAGCTCCTCAAAGCTAGTAACCTGTCAGACCTATTAAAACATGATAACCCTAACACTCTTACCAATAATCTAATTGAAATACTGCAAAATTGTGTCACACTCAGTACAATAACTCTGAATGTACCTTTGAAAAATAGAATCTTAAAACCGTGGATGACTATTGGCTTATTGCGCTGTATTTTGAATAGAAATTGTATGCAGAAGAGACTGAGGCTTGACCCATTCAACGAAGTACTAAAAATCACATACAAAAGGTATCGTAATTACTGCATTACCATTATCAGAAAACAAAAACGAAAATATGACAGAATTCAACTTTCCAAAGTGCACAAAAACCCTAAAAAGACATGGGATATCATTAACAACATCACACAACGCAAACCTAAAAAAACACATAGTTTGGATCTACTAGAGCTATCCACTTCCCCACAGAAATCTGTTGACAAGGTTAATGATTACTTCTCTAACATAGGCAAGCTTCTTGCAGATAATATCACTACTTCTCAGCCCTCAGCAGGAGATAATACTAATCCTGACTCATTCTCGACAGATGGTCCTTTGCCCTCATCTTTTGTTCTTCTCGACACAGACCCCGACGAAGTTCGAGCCACTCTAATGAGTTTGAAAGCAGATAGTGCTCCTGGCAGGGATAAAATACAAGTCAACTTTCTAAAAGCCGCTCACGAACCAATTGTACCAGTCATAACCCACTTAATTAATCTATGCTTCGAGCAGGGACTTTTCCCGGACGCTTTGAAAGTGGCCCTAATAACACCTGTGTACAAGTCTGGGGACAGGACTGACCCGTCAAATTATAGGCCAATCTCTGTCCTACCGTCCATTTCAAAAATCCTTGAGAGACTTATAAACTCGCGCCTAGTTAAATTCCTCTCTAAATATAAAATACTGTCGCCCTCTCAATTTGGGTTTAGACAAGGAAAGTCTACTGAGGATGCAGTTCTGTCACTAACTTCTGCTCTGGTAGATGGAGTGGATAGTGGCAACAAGTGTCTAACTGTTTTTCTTGACCTCAAAAAGGCCTTTGACACAGTGTCTGTCCCCATACTTTTACATAGGCTAGAAAGCATCGGTTTAAGGGGACCCGCTCTTGATCTTTTTAAGTCTTACCTGAGCAATCGCAAACAAACGGTTAAAATTGCGAATTACACTAGCTCCGAGTTAGCCGTTACTTTCGGAGTCGGTCAGGGCAGTGTCCTTGGGCCGACCTTGTTCCTTATCTACATTAATAATTTATGCAACATGAAGATTGACGGCGGACTCATATTCTCATACGCCGACGACACTGCCATTGTCTTCACTGCTAAAACTTGGGCTAGTGTTCGAAGGCTGGCTGAATGTGGCCTGGCAAAGATTGCAGCTTGGCTAAATTATAGTCTCCTCACGCTTAATGCCTCTAAATCCAACTATATCTGCTTTACTAAGTATAATAACTCGCAACCGTCACAAGAATTCCAAATAAAAATACACAACTGTCCTGACCCCCCAACCCTCGACTGCACATGTGTAAGGATTGATAGGTTACAACACACTAAATACCTAGGGGTTATGATTGACCAGCGCCTGTCCTGGCACATGCACACTGAACTTATAATGAAAAGAGTTAGGAAAATGATATGGACCTTTAAGGCACTGCGACATGCGGCTTCAAAGCGGCTTCTGAAGCAAGTATACATATCATTGGCCCAATCGATCCTCACATACTGTTTGCCTTGTTGGGGAGGGACAACAAAAATAAAAAATTTAGAACTTGAGAGGGCCCAAAGATCCTTGCTTAAGGTCATGTTCTTTAAACCCTATAGATTCCCTACTCGAAGCCTGTACCAATTATCTGGTTTTCTGTCTGTAAGGAAACTTTATTTGCTTCAACTCATACTAAAAAAGCACACATCCCTCCCATATGATCCCTCTAAGCCTAGAAAGAGAAGGAACTACTTAGTCGCTCCAACTGTCAAGGTTAGATCTACTTTCGCTAAAAGACAATACTCAAGGCAATCTTCTTACCTATACAACTTGCTGAATAAAGAACTACGTATATACTCCTTGAAGCTCCGCGACTGTAAAAGAGTTGTAACCGAATGGCTCAAGACTAAAACCTACGACGATGTTGAGTCTTTTGTATCTACGCTTCAATAACCAAATTACTTGCATTTGGGTTGTTGTGTACAAGGTTAGTGGAAGAAGTTGTATTTGGCTTCTTCCGATCCCAAGACATTGTCGCAGGGCTATCCTACAACCTACAACCTACATTCTGCAGTTGAGCTTGCACTTACACCTAAACTGTGTCCTTACCCAGAGAACCCAGATATTATCTACCTAATTGCCAAATCTCATCCGGATCTGTTCAGCCATTTCGGCGTGAAGTCGTAACAAGCAAACAAACAATGCAAACACACAAATTCCTAATAAACAAATACATTCTCGTATCTATTTTTATGTTGAGCAGGATATTAAACGACAGTATAACTCTAAATATTCTAACTATAATTCACGCACTACACACCCTCACACTTCACACTCTCACCCATACTCACACATAATCACTCACCCATACTCACACATAATCACACGTAACACGCGACTTGGCTCTTTTCTATGCATAACTCTCACTCATTTACCCTTTCAATTGTTTAATTTTAAGTTACCCATTTAATTTATTTTATTTTACTGCATGTTTACATTGTCTACACTGCTCAATTACATAAGATGATGATAAGTGGAAGCGCGGAGTCTCCTAACACAAGCAATTCCTTGCTTAAAAGGTGATCTCCGATCATATGTATGTAAATGCCTTTTTGTAATTGAAATAAATATTTTATTTATTTATTTTATCATTATTTTGTTAATAATTACATATCAGGTTAAAATAAAATGGCGGGGCTTGTGGCTAAGTAATAACAGCTGCACGGGTCGATCGATCAGGTTAAGCTACGCTTGCCGCGGTTGGTCCGTGGATGGGTGACCATCTTTACATACCAAGTCCCCTCCGTGCCTCGGAAAGCACGTTAAGCCGTTGGTCCCGGCTGTCATTTGTAGATCTTTGACAGTCGTTACGGGTAGTTAGAAGCCCAAAAAGTCTGACAACCAGTCTTACCAAGGGATATCGTGTTACCTAGTCACTAGGTTGTGGAGGTCAGATAGGCAGTCACTCCATGTAAAATACTGGTATTCAGCTGCATCCGGTTAGACTGGAAGCCGACCCCAACATAGTTGGGAAAAGGCTAGGCAGATGATGAGGTTAAAATAAAATAAAAAACCAAGACAGAGCGCTGTCAATAGTGACGTGGCACCGGTTTTGTAATCATGTGTAAACTTAGTGAGGTGTAGTTTGATTGTAAATGTGTGCGTGTGACCGTGTATGCACAGAGCGGAGGTGTAGTTTTGGCATGCTTCACTATATTGTTCGCAGCGCTATGTCTTGGTTTTTATGATAAGTTTAACTTAAAGAATGACTCTGGTGCCGATTCTCTTGTACACCGAACTAAACTACATATCACAAAAAATCCTTACTTTTGAGTATGAGAATTTCAAAGCTATTCTGCGAAATAAATTCTCATCTAAATCGAATTTGACAATCGCGACTCCACACATGATGCCTAACTGCGCGCAGCCTCGACGTGTTTTATATGGAATTTTTCACTTTTTGTATGGAAAATAAAAATTATTATCTACATGTAGAGTGTTAGGGATTTAAGGGTTTAAAAAAAAAACGGGGTCAAAAGGAGATGGAAAATGTTGGGCCCAAGTGTATTAAGTTGAGATTATGATCTAAAAATTTGTCAAATTCTTTGTCTGGAAGCGGAGAAATATGATAAAGAAATTTTTCGTGAGATCATCGATTATAGTAATTGATTACACAACTACAAAAAGAAAACCTACCCACTAAGTAGCACTAGGTAATATAGTTAACTCAAAGTAATTAAATGCACTATATATACGTTTATACAATATAGTGCATTTAATTTAAATAAAACATCATTAATTACTGAAAAACCAAAATAATGATTATCAATTTCATATCGATTAAAATCAGTTTTATTTTTTTGTCTATGTCACTGGCAGTACATATTCTGCACTGGCAGAATGACATTAATAATTTGACACATTAATGGTGGGTCATTCTCGAATTTTTGGCGACCGAAACTATTTTCCCGACGACGAAAACGGTTGCAGAAAACGGTTAAAGGACGAAACTTATCCAACATGGAATAGAATTGCCTTTTCATCGAGCGCAGTTTCTTAAAACTATCAACGATTTGAAATGTATGAAATGGTTTTTTCGTATCACGAACGACAGCATTGAAAACTGGTAATACATTACTGACTGTATTTCATTTCAAAGAGTTAACTTTTTAAGAGTTCACTTTTTATTGGTAAGACTGTTTTACGAATGTGATAGATGGTTGAATCATTGTACCCGACTGCATTTTCTTAGATGTAAAAATCGCACCAAGTGATTCGAAGACTGGAAAAGATAAAGATAAAGATCATTTATTTGTCCAAAACATGAGTATACACACACATGGCATGCAAGATGTTACAATTAAATTATATCACAGTCATGTTTTGCCTTAACGGCGTACAAATATAAGTAGGTATGTTATTACATTTAATCAATTAATTATAAACTTATTCATTATTATTAACAATCCAAATTAGAATTTAAAAATTAAAATGTACTACAGAATAATGTCAACAACTCTTAATATTTTAATAAAATAATCAATTTAATGTCAAAGTAATTAGAAATAACATAATTACAAGAATTAGATTAATTTATCATTCAGAAATTCGTCAGTGCTGTAATAGGCTTTCTCTAACAGAAGGCTTTTCAACCTACTTCTTAATTTTTCCGTTGGATATTCCCTCCAAGATTTTGGCAACGTATTATAAAGGATTGGTGCCATACATATTATACTTTTGCGCAATAGAGCTGTAGAGCTGGTTTGTGCAATGAAGACTGTTTGAAGTTGAACTCAGGACGTAAAACGGTTTCATCATCACAAAACGGTCTTTTTAAACGGTTTGTTGTTCCAACGCCCCCATCCCAACTAGAACTAGACAGCTGTCACTTATTTGAAAGAAAAGAAAGAAAAAACGTTTATTTGCGGTAAACATGACGCAAGAAAAAAAATTATAATATTACAAAAATGAGAAAAAGTTGGGGGAAGCATGCGTCACATCCACGCAAATCGGCTATCGCTCGCATCGTGTTTTCGAATGTGTTTTGAGTGCTTTCCCAATTATTTTTCATTTCCAACGATCACTGCTTTGATTTTTATGGATTCTGACCCTGCCTACCTTGTACGACCCTTGCTTTTACACTGGACACCGAAGGTCGCTCACACGATTGACTTGGAATTGATTTTACCGCCGCTTTGTGGATTGGATACTGATGAAACTATGAGTCGCTATGTGAATTGTGGGATAGCAACTAGTCACTGCAATACACTAATGTATAAATTCACACCATTTACATCTCGTTACTATTCAGGCCCAAGAGTGCTTCAAAACAAATATTTAAAGATCATTCGAAGTTATCTATCTATAGAAATAACCAGTGAGTTTCCAATCGTTAGATAACTCATAAGTACCTATGTTAAGTATAAATACAGTGATCTGGCATATTTTCTAAATGAATACCGTCTTATAGTCATCATCATCAGACTATAATGTTCCCACTGCTGGGACACAGGACTCCTCTCTGTGAGAGGGAGTGGGCCGTAATCCACCACGCGGGCCCAGTGCGGGTTGGTAGATGTCACATGTCTTCGAATTTTCGGTTCTAGGACATACCGGTTTCCTCACGATGTTTTCTTTCAGCGTTTTAAGAGAGGTGGTGATGAAATAATTTACACAAAGTAAAGCGCCTGTCTGGCTACGAACCTACGACGTACAGTTCGTAAGTCGCGGCCGTTACCACTGGGCCACCACTGCAGGTCTTATAGTCCTGCGTTTTATTTTTATTTAAAAATAATCTCGCAATTGGAAAACCAGCTCTCAACAAGTTTATTCTTGTCCGTTTCTTGCGCAGTCTGGAGCAGCGTCACAGTGATTCTACAGATTCCATAGTCTGCTGAATAACGTTGATAAACATATTTATAAAAAGGAACACATCTATCTCTCGGGCCACAGTTGTCAGCACCGCGGTTTTCATAATGGTCGCCCTACTCGTTGTCGCGTCCTTGTTAACAATCATAGTTTATTTATTATATTATATATCGACAAAGAAATTCAGTTACTGGGAAAAGAAGAATGTGCCTTACGTTAAACCACTGCCCCTTTTGGGCAACTACGGAAGATTTATCTTACTTAAAGAGTATTCTGGTCGGATGATACAAAAACTATGTGAAAAGTTCATCGATCAACCTTACTTCGGAGCTTTCTTTGGCACGGAGCCTGTTCTCGTGGTGCAAAGCCCCGAGATCATCAAACACGTGATGACTAAAGACTTCTACTACTTCAATGGCAGGGAAGTAAGCAACTACACTGATAACGAAGTTAGTACACAAATGCTGTTCTTCATTGGCGGCGATAAATGGAAAATAATCCGACAAAATCTAACTCCACTGTTTTCTTCCGCAAAGATGAAGAACATGTACTATTTGATAGAAAAGTGTGGTATCGTCTTCGAAGATATGTTGGACTATGAAATTGGCATGTCTGACGTCGTTGATGTGAAGGAAATTAGTGCGAGGTACACCATGGACTGCATATGCTCCTGCGCTTTCGGTGTGGAGTCCAACACCATGGGACCAGAGGATAATAACCCCTTTAAGGTAATGGCAAATGAAATATTCAAAACTACAAACTATCGTGGTTTCAAACTCATATTCAGGTCCATATGGCCTGCCATTTTCTACCGTTTGGGACTCCAAGTTTTCCCTTCAGAGATAGATCAATTCTTTTCAAAATTGTTGAAAGATGTGTTCAAAAGCCGAGACTACAAGCCATCACCGAGAAACGATTTCGTGGACCTGATCCTGACTTTAAAGAATGAGGATTACATAACTGGGGACAGTATGAGTAACGCAAAGACTGGCGCTGACAAGAAGATACATTTGAAGGTGGATGATGAGTTGTTGGTGTCGCAGTGCGTCATGTTCTTTGCGGCGGGATTTGATACGTCAGCTACCACTATGAGCTTAACATTGTTTGAGTTGGCGAAACACCAGGAGATGCAGCAAAAAGCGGCCGAGGAGGTGGACGAGTTCCTGCGACGTCACGGGAACAAACTGAATTATGAGTGCTTGTATGAGCTGCCTTACTTGGAGGCTTGTATGTACGAGACACTCCGCAAGTACCCAGTTCTAGGGAATCTTACCCGTGAGGTCATGGACGACTACGTCCTCCCTACGGGCCTGAAACTAGACGCAGGGGTCCGAGTCCATATTCCAGTCTACCACATGCACCACAACCCTGAATTCTTCCCGGAGCCGCAGAAATACAAGCCAGAACGGTTCCTGCCTGAAAATAAAGACGAAGTTAAACCTTACACGTTTTTACCGTTCGGATCTGGACCCAGGATATGTATAGGTAAATATCATTTTTAAACTACGTCACTATTGATCATTGTCTATCCAGCCTTGTCACGTTTGGGCTCAGGTGGCTATGAAGTTTTGGACATACAAGTCGACTATATGTATACATAATGTCTATTTGGACGTTTGTTGTGACATTTGGTTTTCTGTCTGACATTTGACCCTTGCCACGTCCAAGTATTTTGGGGGCTGTTCTTTTGTGATATTGACCTTAAAAAAATTGCTAATTAAGTTATTGTAATTTTGTTTATTTTTCAGGTTTGCGTTTCGCGAAGATGCAAACGCTGTCTGGTCTCATTACGTTCCTGAAGAAGTACAGAGTGGAACTGGCTGATGGTATGCCGGAGACCCTGACCTTCGATCCTAGACTCATACCGATACAGCCTAAGGACCAGGGCACCATGCTGAAGGTGACTGAACGCGAAGGCTGGGAGGGGAGAAGATTAGTTCGAGGTGGAAAGATCAAGCAATAAACTTTATTTAAGAAAGTATAGGTGCAAACTGTGGTTCATCGCTCATTCATCTGACAATATGACATGAGAAAAATTGACGTTATTTATTAAACAATTACGTAGGGCTGTCTCATGAGTTTTTATATTAGTTTGCTTGACTGTTAGAAATAAAATTGTTTTCTTTTCGATGACATATTGAAAAGTAATCATTATATTTAACCATCTTGTAAGTCGTTATGATGGATCATTTACTGTTCCGGCTGTGTGCCCTTGGAATTTTCTTCCTCACTTTTTTCTGGCTAGCACTGTGTTAGACGTTCGCAAGAAAAGAAATATAACTTTTCTGTTAACATGACCTGTATGTGTGTACGTAGGTAGGATTTAATATATTGCATTTAATGTATTGTGTATTATACACATATATTTGTTGAGTGTATATTTAAGAAAGTAAATACTTAGTCATATTTAGTTTGAAAGTCGTCATTTGTAAATCTCTCTATCACAACGAAGTTTTTGTAAGAGAACCCATTCTGAGTTAAGCTCGCCTTTGTACAAATGCTGTCCTTAAAATGTTATTCCATTGTTTTTGTAATTATGTGTACATACAATAAAGAATAAGAATATTTTTTTATAATAACCAGATAAAGAGAATTTTAATTACCAATACTGATTAAAAAAATATACAATGACTTTTACACAACCTGGGACCCGATCCAAACGGGAAGAACATGTAAGGCTTAACATCATCTTTATTCTCAGACAAGAACCGTTCAGGCTTGAACTTCTCTGGTTCCGGGAAATACTCAGGATTGTGGTGCAAGTGGTAGACTGGCACATGGACTTTGACACCTACGTCCAGTTTCAGGCCCGTAGGGAGGACGTAGACGTCGAGCGAGGTTGCCCAGTACGGGATACTTGCGGAGGGTCTCGTACATACAGGCCTCCAAGTAGGGCAGCTCATACACATAATCGTAGTCACGTTTGTTCCCGTGACATCGCAGGAACTCGTCCACCTCCTCGGCCGCTTGTTGCTGAATATCCTGGTGCTTCGCGAACTCATACAAAGTGAAGCTCATAGTCGCGGATGTCTCAAAACCCACCGCGAAGAACACGACGCACTGTGCCACCAACAACTCGTCATCCACCTTCAATTGTACACACAATAAATCTATTCGGTGTACACCACACACATGGGTTATTGTCACTGTGTGCGTAAATTAATGAGTCGGTCGGTCGGGTACGAATAACAAACGCTAAACTGTTTGTGTGCGTATGATATACCACATACACCCACATATACCAATGTATAGTAATTATAATTGAACTGGTTCCAGTAAATATTTCAGCTTATTAATATGGATCCCATAGCCGGTCAGTGAAAGCACCTGGCACAGATAACGACTTAATGTTAAACTTCGTGTCGTAAGTTCAAACCACGGCAGAGGAATATTGGTTTACCGATTTTTTATTTTTTGTCTTATAGGTATGTATGTGTCACCGTATAATTATGAACTTCGTTAGTTTATAATCTATCGGTATTATTTCCGTTAAATTATAAACTGTCGAAAAATTGTGAACTGCAACGAACCATTTACAATTTAACACATTATTTTTCGCTAGTTTATAATCTTTCCATGGGAAACCGACAAATTGTGAACTGGTATCAAACTTGCTTGCGACGTAACACATCTTGCGCTAATATTAAATAGCCTGCCTGGCTGCGAGCAACTCGGAAGTCGCGCTCGCCGGCCGCTGCCGCGGCACCGCTCGCATCGCTCGCTCGGCTCGCTATGTATATAAAACATAAATTTTGTGTCAAATAAAATTACTCAAGCAAAAAATTAAAATGGTAAATAAATGAAACAAATAAAATAAACTAGGCGTTTGAATGCGGGCGCCTGTTGTTCCTTACCTATCGCTTGGGTCATTAGTGAATGAGCCAGCTCGTTTCGACTATTATGTTTCTTACAAAAGTTGGCTTAAGGTTCAATTTAGCATGGGCTAGTGGCCAATACAATGATTTAAGTAATGCAAACTATTTTAAACATATTCCCAAACTTTTGGATGTGTAGAACACTGCTGGTAACTTCTTTACCAGGTTATAAGACAAGACAAGGTTTTTTTGTTGAATAAGAAAAGTAACTATAACACAATTGGATGTGAATTGAATCAACATGTTAGATAGTAAATAATCACGGCAACATGTAAGTAGGTTATTCAGGTATATTACTAGTGATTCATATCAATTCGGCCACTAGTTCTGCAAGGCAGGAGGTTACATTCCTGATACCTTTCCCCACTTTTTCTTCACAATTTTTTACAGCCATCCGTATCCGACATTAAACATTTTTCATCATTAAAAATAACTACATTATTCTCCCAATATGACCTAGCGAACAGAAGTCGTTTTTTTCGGTGAGCGGTGGACAGCAAAATCTTCCGTGCTGACTTACTACAGCGTAAACCAGCTTCATGCAGATGATTTCGCACTGTTTATAAGTACATTATGCATTATGTGCTACGGATGGATAAAAACGGATTAGCCCTGTGCCTTGCCACGATGTTCTAATGACGAGCTGAAGAATTCGCCTTCGGTTTTGGCCCACGTTGACGATGGTCTACTTCTCCAAAATCCGCATACCGAAGGATCCTTAACTGCACGGTTCTCCTCTATGGATAAAAATAAAATAATATTTAAAATAATGAAGATAAACAATGGTGGATTGGAGGATAAAGCATAGTTAATTAATTACTTACATTGCCTCATATTGTAATAAAAGTTAACATCGCTTCGAGCATTAGGCCCATACCGCCTACCCAAACTGTTCGATACAGAACTTCAGTTGGCTAACGAGGTCAAATACCTCGGGGTCATTCTAGACAGTAAGTTAAACTGGAGTAGTCATGTAGACAACAAGCTAAACAGGGCCTGCATCACCTTCTGGTAGTGCAGAAGAATGATAGGTAAGAAGTGGGGCCTATCCCCCATAATTATTCTGTGGCTGTACACAGCAGTGATCCGCCCCATGATCACTTATGGAGCTGTGGTCTGGTGGCCCGGAACTCAGCTGGTTACAGCTTCTAACAAACTACAACGCATGCAAAGGCTAGCCTGCGTGGCGACCACGGGCTGCATGAGGACTACTCCGACTGCAGCCATCGAAGCCATGCTGGGACTACCCCCGCTCCACCTGTTCGTACAGCAGGAAGCGACGATGGCAGCGGTACGTCTTAATGCAATTAATCTCTGGGGTAAGAGACACAACACACCGCGCTGCTTGAGGGACTCAACAATGAGTTCCCTATTACGAAAGCCATAAATGACCGGGTACCCAAACAATTTATCTTCGATAAAAAATACAGGATTAAACTTCACGAGGATCGCCGATGCGAGGGTTTGCGCCCCGCAGAGCTACGTATCTTTACCGACGAATCCAAAACAGGTAGTGGCACAGGTGCTGGAATCTTCTCGGAGGACTTCGACATACACATAGCCACACCATTGGGAGTCCATAACACAGTGTTCCAGGCCGAATGCATGGGTGTATCTCTTGCCGCTTCAGCCATCATGGCCAGGGAAGTTAAGGACCACTCGATACGTATACTCTCAGACAGTATGGCTGTTCTGCTAGCGCTAAACAGTCACACTGTTGACTCTGGGCTGATATACGAGTGCCACCAGCGCCTTAACCAGGTGGGTAGCCTCAATAATATAAATCAAGGGACACAGCGGTTCGCGGGGCAATGACGCAGCCGACGAACTTGCCAGAAGGGGTTCGAGCATGGCACCAGTGGGGCCTGAACCCATTACGCCACTCCCCTTCGGGTACTTACGCACTCTGGTAGGGAAAAGACCCAGGGATCAACATCGCATACTTTGGTTGGACCACGGTGAATGCAGGCAGGCCAAGGAGGCACTCCCTATAATTGATGGCCGCCTCACGAAACAGGTTCTCCGACTAACGAAACAGCAGCTGCGTACAGTTACAGCAGCTGTAACTGGCCATGGGTCATTTAATAAACACCTCTTTGTCATAGGAGTCACAGACAGTCCGCTGTGCAGAGCCTGCATGGAGGACGACGAGACAGCAGCTCATGTGCTGTTAAACTGCCCGGTGGTCGCCACATACAGGGCCAAGTACTTCGGTAACCCAGGTACCCTACGTGGGATTGTCAGTGACACCAAGGCGTTGCTGGCCTTCTTTGAGGAGCTGGGGTGGATCGAATAATCGATTTTCCCACCCGTACGCAAAATACGCGCTTTGACGTGGAGTTGCGGATACCAGCCCGTATTACCTATTACCTAACATCGCTTCACATTGGTGGCATTAGATACTAATAATTTAAAAGAATTTAAAAAAGATGTAACCAATAGTGACACCATACATAAATTCAAAAAAACCCTAGAAGAGCACGTCAGAAAACAACACTAACAATGCCGATTGTCACCTTTTACCTCTTCATTTTCTTATTGTGAACACAGAGAATCGCACTTACCTTTATTTATTTTTTTACCTTACTTTTCTCAATATGTTAAGTGAACTGTAATGTTCTTTTTTTGAGAAATAAATGTCTTTGAACCGAATTTTTGTGATTTTCCACGAACCCTTAATTTGAAAAATCCCTTTCCCTTATTTACACGACAAAGAATTTGACTTTTCAAATCACAAATAATTTTGTTTAAATTCTGTTTCCCTTTCTCACAACTAATAAACAAATTTTATCAAAATCAATCGATTTCGTGCACGGAGCCTTAACTCAGAATTGGGTTATCTTACAAAAACTTCAGTGCGATAGGGAGATTTGAAAATGACCACATTCAAACTAAAAATTTATTAGTATTTACCGTCTTAAATGTATACTCAACGAATATATGTGTTTAGCACACAATACATAAAATACAATATATTAAATCCTACTTACGTACACACGTACATATCATGATAGCAGAAAAGTTCTATTTATTTTATTGCGAAATAGACGCTCTCAATAAAATAAATAGACCTTTTCACACAGGTCTAGCCAGTAAAAAGTGAGGAAAAGAATTCCAAAGAAACACAGCCGGAACAGTAAATGATCCATCATAACACAAGATGGTTAAATATAATTATTACTTTTCAATATGTCATCAAACAGAAAACAATTTTTAGTCAATTTCTAACAGTCAAGCAAACTAATATAAAAACTCATGAGACAGCCCTACGCAAATGTTTAATATTTGACGTCAATTTTATTACTCATGTCATATTGTCAGATGAATGAGCGATGAACCACAGTTTGCACCTATACTTTCTTAAATAAAATTTATTGCTTGATGTTTCCACCTCGAACTAATCTTCTCCCCTCCCAGCCTTCGCGTTCAGTCACCTTCAGCATGATACCCTGGTCCTTAGGCTGTATCGTTATGGTCCTAGGATCTAAGGTCAGAGTCTCCGGCATGCCATCAGCCAGTTCCACTTTGTACTTCTTTAGGAACGTAATGAGACCGGACAGCGTTTGCATCTTCGCGAAACGCATTCCTGGAAAATAAACAAAATTAGAAGAACTTCATCAGTTATTATTTGAAGGTCAATGTCACAAAAGAGCACAAAACACTTGAAAATGGCTAGGGTTAAACAACAGAAAACAAAATGGCAGAACAAACGTCCAAATAGACATTATGTATACATACAGTCGACTTGTATGTCTAAAAATTCATAGCCACCTGAGCCCAAACGTGACAAGGCTGGATAAATGATGACTAATAGTGACGTAGTGTAAAAATTATATTTACCTATACATATCCTAGGTCCAGATCCAAACGGAAAAAACGTGTAAGGTTTAACTTCGTCTTTATTTTCAGGCAGGAATCTTTCTGGCTTGTATTTCTGCGGCTCCGGGAAGTATTCAGGATTGTGGTGCATGTAGTAGACTGGAATATGGACTCGGACCCCTACGTCTAGTTTCAGGCCAGTAGGGAGGACGTAGTCGTCCATGACCTCACGGGTAATATTCCCTAGAACCGGGTACTTGCGGAGTGTCTCGTACATACAAGCCTCCAAGTAAGGCAGCTCATTTAAGCACTCATAGTTCAGTTTGTTCCCGTGACGTCGCAGGAACTCATCTACCTCCTCGGCCGCTCGTTGCTGCACCTCCTGGTGCTTCGCCATCTCAAACAATGTTAAGCTCATATTGGTAGCTGACGTATCAAACCCCGCCCCAAAGAACACGATGCACTGCGACACCAGCAAGTCATCATCTACCTTCAAATGTATCTTCTTGTCAGCGCCAGTCTTTGCGTTACTTAAACTGTCCCCAGTTATGTAATCTTCGTTCTTTAAAGTCAGGACCAGGTCCACGAAATCGTTTCTCGGTGATGGCTTGTAGTCTCGACTTTTAAACACTTCTTTCAGCAATTTTGAGAAGAATTGATCTATCGTTGATGGGAAAACTTGGAGTCCCAAACGGTAGAAAATGGCAGGCCATATGGACCTACATATGAGTTTGAAACCACGATAGTTTGTAGCTTCGAATATTTCATTTGCAATCATCTTAAAGGGGTTATTATCCTCTGGTCCCATGGTGTTGGACTCAACACCGAAAGCGCAGGAGCATATGCAGTCCATAGTGTACCTCGCACTAATGTGTCTCACTTCAATGACGTCAGACATGCCAATTTCATAGTCCAGCATATCTTCGAAGATGATACCACACTTTTCTATCAAATAGTACATGTTCTTCATCTTTGCGGAAGAAAACAGTGGAGTTAGATTTTGTCGGACTGTTTTCCATCTATCGCCGCCACTGAAGAACAGGTTTTGTGTAACAACTTCACTTTCAGTGTAGTTAGTTATTTCCCTGCCGTTGAAGTAGTAGAAATCTTTAGTCATCACTTGTTTGATGATCACGGGGCTGTGCACCACGAGAACAGGCTCCGTGCCGAAGAAAGCTCCGAAGTAAGGTTGATCGATGAAATTTTCACACAGTTTTTGTATCAATTGACCAGAATACTCTTTAAGCAAGATAAACCTTCCGTAGTTGCCCAAAAGGGGCAATGGTTTAACGTAAGGCACATTCTTCTTTTCCCAGTAACTGAACTTCTTTGTCGATATGTAGTATAATAAATAAAATATGATTGTTGACAAGGACGCAACAACGAGCAGGGCAATCATTATGGTAACCACGGTGCTGACTACTGTGGCCCGAGAGATAGATGTGTTCCTTTTTATAAATATTTTTATCAACGTGATTCGGTAGACTGCGGAATCTGTTGAATCACTGTGACGCTGCTCCAGACTGCGCTAAGACCTGACAAGAATAAATTATGCAACAACATATATTGGATGCTATAGAAACCAGTTGAGAGCTGGTTTTTTAATCGCGAGATTATTTTTATCTTAAGATAAAATGCAGGACTATAAGACGGTATTCGTATAGAAAATATGCCGAATCACTGTATTTATACCTAACATACTTAAGAGTTATGTAATGATTGGAAACTCAATGATTATTTATATAGATAGACTAGCTTTTGCCCGCGGCTTCGCCCGCGTGGATGTCGGAAAATATCACACAGGAACGTGCTACCGGGATTCAGAGTATCCTATGTCCTAACCTAGGTCATGGCCTATCCGTATGCATCAACTAAATTCGTTCAGCCGTTACGGCATCTGTTTTTGAGTTCCGTACCTCAAAATGAAAAAAATTAACCCTTTTTTGGTTGGGAAATTATCAAATAACTTCTCCCGCTCTAAGCGAAGCAGAAGGGCGTGTCAGACTCTTACTGACTAAAACCCACCCGTGTTCCTTCAGTTACCTGTATGTTGCCAGGGGCCACCGTAACCCTTTCGGACAAACCCGCAACCCTGGCAAGTATCGGCCCTAGCGGACCCCTTCAGTTGTGCTGACATCTCTTTGAAAAGCGCTTTTATTTAGGGGTATATATGACTTTCGTTATTATCAGCAATATTTTAACTACTGTGGGCGTAGTGTGGGTAGTGTTGGTTAATGCGCAATAGAAAAACAGTTTGCAGTTCAGATCACATTTCTAACATCATTCTACTAACTTTAAAAAGTCAAATAGTAGGCAGGTATAACAATTAAATAAGCAACTTGACAATCAATCAGAGTCCAGGTACTATTTAGGATTATGTAAACTGATAATTTAAGAATTGACCGAAAGTCATTAACCAATTAACAAAGCCCCGGGTATCTCATTCGCGGTCAACAATCACATGCGCACTTCCCAAAGGAATGCCGAGTCGTCCTTGACTCTACGATCTTGGCTACAAGGCTAGATCCGACCATACTACCCAGAGCTATCGCGTACCACGTACACGATACTTTGGTACGGTCTCATACGGTCTTGGCTACAAGGCTAGACCCGACCATACTACCCAGAGCTACCGCCCACCAAATTCCCACGGTCTAGCAAGTAGATGCTGATTTCTAACGGGCTATGGCTACAATACACTAGTACGGTCTCTGACCCAACGAATCGAGAACCCGTGCATCTCACACGAATAATTCAATTCGACTCTACTTTTACTATCCAATCTTCTTCAAAATCCTCAATAGGCCCTCGGCCCATGGCCCTCGGCCCATGGCCCTCGGCCCATGGCCCTCGGCCCCTGGCCCTTGGCCCTCGGCCCCTGGCCTTCGGCCCTTGACCCTCGGCCCTTTACTTCACGTCAAGCTTAATTTAACTACGCTCTTCGTTTTCTAATAACACCAAACCCCAAACTAAATTTTTGTTATATCTGCCTTTTTCTAATATTTTCTGACGCAATCTCACGGATTTCATCAACGTCCTATCGTAATAATTAATTACTTTGCAAGTTAGTGTCGGGAAGCACATCCCAAAATCAAAACAATTAAAACACAAAAACCTCAAGTTGGTCTTCGCTAATCGTTACGCTACATAAGATTGGTTCTGAGCTGAATACACGTGTTTGACCAATACCAGTCAACGCAACAACGTTATTAACTCGTTTGCCACTTAATTTGGCTACACAACTCTCCTTTACTAACGAGCATTTAACACCAGAATCATTAACAAAACAATACAGCTCACCTTTTTATTTAACGTGCCTGAGGGTAGTTGTGCAACGACTTCCACTCGCCGTTCACTGCTTGCAACACGTACTCCAACATTCGACTGGCTGCCACTGTTCGTGCACCGGTTCCCGCTGTGTCCTGGTTTCGCACAGGTGAATGTAGGATCTTGACCATCACCAGGTGCGACTGCACTGGCGTCCAGCTGCACCGGCGTCCAGCTAAAGCTTTACTAGTAGTTCCAGAGATTACCCCCAACATACAAACAAACAAATTTTACCTCTTGATAATGGTTCTCTATTGTGTTCCCTAAATTTTTTATCCATAGTCTAAAGTGCGTAGTAATGCTCGCCGCCGCGGATGAGCCTGGTCGGCGAAGCCGCGGACGAAGACGAAGTTGTGGTGGTGAGGTTAAACCATCTGTGACGATAAGCTCGCATGGGGCCGCCGGAACCCCGCAGCGCTGGAGCCGTGACAGAAAGCATGCCTGCTGCATGTTGCATGCTCGCTTGCATGCTGCATGCTTGCTTGCACACACACACACACCTGACAGAGCATCACAAGTCGCCTCTGGACACGCTATCGTATCACAGGCAGCGTAGCCGAGCGATATAGAAGACGATCTTGCATCACCACTCGCAGACACGACAAAATACTGCTCGACGGAATCGTACCATGACCGCCATGATGTTGGCTACTAGGCTTCACAGTTCTTCAGGTTTGCTGATAAGCGACCAAACCATCCGAAATCGTTTACTTGAAGTAGGTTTGCGTTCCCGAAGGCCGCTGGGAGTTCCACCTATAGCACCCCGTAATCGTAAGGCCCGTTTACAATGGGCTCGCGAAATTGGGAGGAAGAATTTAAGATGGCGTTGTTTGGTTTTCCGATGAATCTCGTTTCGGTACGAGGCCGGATACAAGACGTACTCCAGTTTGGAGGACCTCTGTGATTATCTCTTTGCGAAGCCGGTTGGGTGATTCGTTTCGACTAATGCACGACAATACACGTCCACACACGGCTAAAGTCGTAACACGCACTCTTGCCGATGCTCGCATCAACGTTTTGCCGTGGCCTGCTCAATCGCCAGACCTCAACCCAATTGAGCACACATGGGATATGCTCCAAAGAAGAGTTCTGCCGAGTATGGATGACGTGCATGCCCCACAACAACTTTTTGACTTGTTAGAATAAACGTGGGCGGCCATTCCTCAAAGGGATTTTGATGAACTGATTTTATAAGCTTGCCAAATCGCTGTGATTGTGTGATTTATGTCAGTGGTGCAAACACAGTTTCTTTTTTTTACCCGACTACGGCAAAGCCAAAAGAAGGGTTATGATTTTAGCAGTCTATGTATGTATGTTTATATGTTTGTATGTTTGTATGTTTGTATGTATGTATGTATGTATGTATGTTTGCTTTTACGTGTGTTCCACCATAGCGCCTAAACTACTGAACCGATTTTGATGAATGAGGTATCAATAGATTCGTAATAATGGTCCGGGTGACATAGGCTATATAAATTTTCCCTAAATTTAATATGGTGGATTTTACACGTAAATTTCTAACCTCGAAAAAAATTAAAATGATATGATCATGACATGTTTGGTACCAAAAGAAAGGTCTTGACGAGCACATTACAAATATGTAAATAATGTTATACTTTCAAAGTAATTAAATATGTTTAAATTGTTAAAAACAAGCAAAAGTGAGACTGTGCTACGTTGTATCGCAAGATGATACCAACGTGCAGTTAATCAAATCTTAATAAATAAAAACGGTTTGTAATTCCATCTTCAATTCCTCTATGAAGAAAAACAAGTACACACGGCTACACATCAAGCTATACATTTCCAGTTTAAGCTGATCTGGCATTGTAAAGGATTTCCGTACAATGCGAGGTCAACTAATACTGGAAATTTATAGCTTGATGTGTACAACGAAATATTAATATTTATACACGGGGCACTCAGAAAATTTTGCAATAGGTAATAAAAAAAAATATACTACAGGTTATATTTTATTTATTAAATCTTTTCAAATAACTCTCCATTGGCGTCTATACACAGTTTCATGCGTCTTAACCAATTTTCATTACACATTTTCCAGTCCACATCAGACACCTCTTTAATCCCTGTTTTCCCTTGAGTTGATTTTTTATTTTGGGGAACAAAAATGACAAATCCATGATTCATCACCCGTAATGAAATCGTAAACGCGCCGAGAGGAGCCTGCTTCAAATTTTGCTATCATGTCTCGGCACCATTCTACCCGAACCTCCTTCTGCGTTAGATTGTGTGGTAATCAGCGTGAAACTATCTTCTTTACCTGAAGATGCCCATGTAGAATTTCATGTACACTTCCCGATCCAATCTGCAGTATATGCTGAATCTCTTCATATGTAATTCGCCTCTTCACTTAAATTTAATTTTTCACAGCCAGCACGTTTTCTTATGTAACAGCCGTCATAGCCCTATGACGGCCACTTCTTTCTTCGTCCGCCAAAGTTACAACGCTAAAAACTTGTACTTGACCACTCTTAAATTCGTTGAACCAGCGGAAAACAGTCGCTTTAGAAGGGCTTTTGTCTATGAACATCATTCGAAGTCTTTCAAATGATTCTTTTGGTTTTAGTCGACATTTGAAATCGTACAAAATCATTGCGCGAAAATGTTCTCGTTGTAAATTCAATTTTCAGTGAGACGTTGCGCGCGGCGTTGTTGTAACGTTTAGTAAGTGTAAAAACGGAAAAGTGTAAAATAAAAAATAAAGTTTAATAAAAAACTGTAACCCGACCACGGGAAAATAAAAATGATCTAAAAAGTACGAAACAAGCAAATATTTCAGACAGAAATCAAGACATAGGTACAAAAATGGTCAAGGTAAAGCCGTCGTCGCATGCCATTATAATTTTGTAGGTGTTCCTGGCACCCACATGGTATACAGGCATGCGACCACGGCTTTACCTTGACCATTTTTGTACCTATGTCTTGATTTCTGTCTGAAATATTTGCTTGTTTCGTACTTTTTAGATCATTTTTATTTTCCCGTGGTCGGGTTACAGTTTTTTATTAAACTTTATTTTTTATTATCTTTACAATTAAATTTTAAAAAATCTCTTTTTGTGTTTTTTGCCATTTAATTGAAGACATTAACTTATGTTAATTTCCCACAATTTGCAAGAAATGCAATATTTTCTTAATTTTTACAAAATATAGGAAAAAGTTGTAAAAATGTACTTGATCCCTCGGCACTTTTGTTGTGTGTATACTATAATTATAATTGTAATATGTATATAATATTATATTATAAAGATGTAAAAAAATATATAATTATAAAATTAAGTATAGATAAGTAAGATGAGGCTGCAATAGACATTTGAGATTTTGACGACGCAATCTTGCAGTGTACATGGCGAGACATATTACGAAGGAATGTATTTCTATTTTTGTGTAAATGTTTTAATATCAACCGTGGTACAGACGGATCTCTATAGTACGCTATCATAAGTTTTTAGGGTTCCGTAGTAAACAAGGAACCCTTATAGTTTCGTCATGTCCGTCTTTCTGTCTGTCTGTCCGCGGTCTAGCTCCGAGACTCTTAGTACTAGAAACCTGTAATTAGGCATGGATATACATATTAATTACGCCGACAAAGTGGTAAAACGAAATTATGAAAAACATTTTTTTAGTGCACCTCCCTTACACGTAAAGTGGTGATGTTTGTTTTTTTCTATCCCATGGTGTGGGATATCGTTGGAAAGGTCCTTTAAAAACATTGCGAGTATGCCAAAACTATTTTTGGATTCAGGGATCCATTTGTGAAATATTAAGCTTTAAAGTGCAAATTTTTGTTAGAGTCAAGTGTCCCCCCCTCTTGCCAGCTAAATGATTGATTTTGGATGTGTAAAAAAAACACAGCAGTAGTTAAGATAACGAAATTAAAAGGAAAACTATCACAGTTAAGTAGACTCCACAAGTTAACGAGTAATAATCGACCATCTTATATTTGCAGTTGCAAAAAAATGTTTTCCCATACATTCCGTATGGGAGAGCATGTTTTTCAACTACAAAGTTAAGTTTTTTTTTGGGATAAATTCATCTCAACTACGGAACCCTTCATTGTGCGTGGTCTGACACGCACTTGGTCGGTTTTTTATTCTTATTTAACAGACTTAAATTATTTAAGTTCGTATCTTTATTAAGATAAGATAAGATACGATATATTTATTTGCTCAAACGTTATTCTACTTAGCGTCACGCAAGAATCGAGCAAACTATACATTGCGTACGAATAATACGATCCCAATAAAACGACCCATGTAATAGTTATAAGCGTTAGATATTAGTGTATTTATCAGTCATGCTTCTTGTTTTGGACAAAAAAAGCAGTTTAAATATTCGGTATTTCCATAAGCTACATTCTAAATATAGAAACAACCAAATTCATTTTTTTACATGTGACCTGCAAAACTGGTAATCTCGCCAGTTCTGTTGCTACGATCATTACTTTTTCTTATTGGAGTGGCTAGAGTCTAAAGTTGTTGCCGGCCCGCAGTTAACGGCAACGCGGTTACCGAAATGAACGGCTTTCTCGTTCTCGCGACCTTATTATCTGTAATCTTTTATTTATTATATTTAGTATCTAAAAGAAAATTCGGTTACTGGAAAAAAAAGAATGTGCCCCACGTTAAACCAGTGCCTCTTCTGGGTAACTACGGGACATATATTTTGCAACGAGAGTATCCTGGCAAAATGATACAAAAACTTTGTCAAAAGTTCATCGATCAACCTTACTTCGGAGCTTTCTACGGCACGGAGCCTGTTCTCGTGGTGCACAGTCCCGAGATCATCAAACATGTGTTGACTAAAGATTTCTACTACGTCAACGGCAGGGAATCATCAAATTACTCTGCAAGTGAAGTTGTCACACAAAACCTGTTCTTCAACTCCGGTGACAGATGGAAGATAGTGCGACAAAATCTAACTCCACTCTTTTCTTCTGCAAAAATGAAGAACATGTACCATTTGATTGAAAAGTGTACCATCGTCTTCGAAGATATGTTGAACTATGAAATTGGAATGTCTGACGTCATCGAAATGAGACAGACTACTGCGAGGTACACCATGGACTGCATATGCTCTGCCGCTTTCGGAGTGGAGTCCAACACAATGGCCAAAGAAGATAACAACCCTTTCAAATTCATGGCAAACGAAATATTCGAGGCTTCAAATTATCGCGGTTTCAAAATCATTTTCAGGGCCATATGGCCTGCCATGTTCTACCGAGTGGGACTTAAAATTTTCCCTCCAACGATAGACCAATTCTTCTCAAAATTGTTGAAAGGAGTCTTCGAGAGTCGGGATTACAAGCCATCACCGAGGAGTGATTTCGTGGACCTGGTCCTGACTTTAAAAGAAGAAGATTACATAACTGGAGACAGTATAAGTAACGCAAAGACTGGCGCTGACAAGAAGGTACAATTGAAGGTGGACGATGAGTTGTTAGTAGCACAGTGCATCGTGTTCTTCGCGGCGGGTTTCGAGACATCCGCGACCACAATGAGTTTTACTTTGTATGAATTCGCGAAGCACCAGGAGATTCAGCAACGAGCGGCCGAGGAGGTGGACGAGTTCCTGCGACGTCACGGGAACAAACTGGACTACGAGTGTGTACATGAGCTGCCTTACTTGGAGGCCTGTATGTACGAGACCCTCCGCAAGTATCCTGTACTGGGCATCCTCGCTCGTGAGGTAATGGACGACTACGTCCTCCCTACGGGCCTGAAACTGGACGTAGGTGTCAAAGTCCATGTGCCAGTCTACCACATGCACCACAATCCTGAGTATTTCCCGGAACCAGAGAAGTTCAAGCCTGAACGGTTCTTGTCTGAGAATAAAGACAATGTTAAGCCTTACACGTTCTTCCCGTTCGGATCGGGTCCCAGGTTGTGTATAGGTAAATATAATGATTTACATAATTTTATTTTTTATCAATATTGGTAATTAAAAGTCTCTTTATCTGGTTCATACAACGATTCCTATATTTTACTTAGATAAAAAACAATTCATAAAAGTTATTCGTTGAGACCATTACATGTGTCAGGAAAGATTAAGGACCTGTTTCACCACCTACGATAAAATGACTGTTAACTTACTTGGCAGATAATTTCATATAAATTCTGTTCCATTTTTATTTCATTAGGTGAGTAGTGACTATTCGAACACGTAAAACAGGCTCTGGGTAAAATTGTCACACACATATAAACAGACAAGAAGAAAGGAACAGAAAAATATGTACAAAGGCAATGCATATCTAAAGAAATCTCTTCCAGCATACTTGCGACAGGAAAGTATATAAAAAGAAATGCAGACAACGTGTGTAACCGTAGAAGAGAAAATAAAAACATAAATGAAAGAAGAAAACAAAACTATTCACTAATCTCAATATAAACATACAATATAAGAATATACTTACATACATACTTCTAAAATAAATATTACTAAAATATATATAATTATACGTGTATTATATATATATGACTGCCTCGTTGGTCTAGTGGTCGCAAGCGCTACTGCTGAGCATGAGGTCCTGGGTTCGATTCCCGGGTCGGGCAAAGTGTTATTGGGTTTTTCTATCTGAAATTTCTCAGTAGCAGCTCGGAGTCTGGATTTGTGCTCGGTTGATGGCAATAGGCTCGCCCCCTATTACATGGGACTTAAACATAACTGGCGAAATGTGGGTGTACTTGCTACAGGGACACCTCTGCCCAACCCTTCGGGGAAACAAGGCGTGATGTTATGTTATATATAATTATAATGTGATTTAAAATAACTATGCAACTATGACGAGATGGAAAGCGTTCCCGCACATAGGATGGGGTTTTAGGGTTGTGAAGGATGTTGAATAGCAGACACAATATCCGAGAGTTCCTGCGAAGTCGAATAGGGAGCCACTTGAGTATCTTGCGAAAGTTAGAAATGTGATCATACTTTTTAAGGTTAAAAACAAAACGAAAACAGATATTTCGCAAACGTTCAAGTTTATTTAAAAGCTCTTCGCTTTTAATGAGTTTTTTATGTCCGTTTTTATCTCCGAAGTTATTGAACCGATTTGAATGATTATTTTCTAAGGTTCATTTAGGCAAAATTATAACAAAACTATTTTATTTTTGGACTTTCGAGCCGACTGTTGTGTATTCGTAATTTTAATGTATACCATGCAACTTAGTGGATAAATAATACAAGTGTTACAAAAATGTATTTTTATTTTTCAGGATTGCGTTTTGCAAAGATGCAAGTGATGTCTGGTCTCATCAGCATCCTGAAAAAGTACAGAGTGGAATTGGCTGATGGCATGCCAGAGACCCTGACTTTTGATGCAAGAACTTTCCTCACGCAACCTAAAGACCAGGGTATCATGTTGAAGATGATCAAACGCGATGGCTGGGAAGGGAGGAACTTCGTTCGAGATGCAAACAAGGCATAATAATATTAAACATTATATTAGAAAGTAAACGCTCGGGGGTGATATGGTCATCACCGTTGCTAAAAAGAGATGGTGATATTCATCCCATCTCTTTCTCGCAATGGAACCACGATGGCTCTACACGTCATGATAGTTAGGGCCCAGGGCCTAACATGTGCCTCGAAAAGTGTGGACCTTAGAAGATTCTCATTCGCAAACAATTTGCAAACTTTCTGTTTGAGTTGTTTAAGAGTGGAGTTTTGAAACTTCTTTTTTAATGCAGTCTCTGATTACCATAATTTCTATATTGAATGATTAAGTCAGAAATAATGAATTATTGTAAAAATAATAGTTCGCGGCCTTGACCAATGTTTACGGAATTAGATTTCAAAATCAATGTTTAACTAAAATTTAATTAGCTAACGATAATATTATGTACTAGCTTCCGCCAGCGGCTTCACCCGGTGATATCTTTATAAATTGAATCGTATAAAAGCAAAACCAGCAATATCCACATAATTTTGAAATTGACATTTCGATGGCGCGATAAATGTAGCAATATCTTCATTTATCGCGCCATCGAAATGTCAATTTCAAAATTATGTGGATATTGCTGGTTTTGCTTTTATACGATTCAATTATAACCTATGTTACTCAGTGATAATATAGCACACTGTTTAAACGATTTTTTAAAACGGTCGGTGGTCCAGTTGTTTATGAGTTTATTCATTACAAACAATAATTAAAATCTTTTCTCTTCTTCTTTTGGAGTGGTTGGTGACTAACCTGATGTCAGAGTTTCAAAGCCACCCATTAGCCTCTGACTTGGCTTCACATGCCGTCGAGAAATATCTCTCTCTTTTTTGGGCTGCGAATACGGGCCGAAATGGAAATCGTGGCCCCCCGGTAACATGGCAACCGAAGGAACACGGGTGGGTTTTAGTCAGTAAGAGTCTGACACGCCCTCCCGCTCCACCCAGAGCGGGAGAAGTTATTTGATAATTTCCAACCCAAAAAAAAAGGCATGCCGGTTTCTTCACGATGTTTTCCTTCATCGTTTTTGAAGCAAGTGATAATTATACAATACGCGCATGAAACCGAAAAGTCAAAGGTGCGTGCCTTCGGTTCAAACTCGAGACCTTTGACTTGGCGGTCTGACGGTGACACCTCTAGGTTATCACTGCTTATTATCTTTTCTCTTAATAATATTATAATGTAGAAAAGAAAAATATTTTGTTTATCAATAAGGAACATGGAACAAACCTATTGTGAACAGTTATACTAACGTACTACTTCTCACAAGCTTTTGCCAGTCCGTCCCATCCTTGATGTCCTCCCTCCGGTTGACGCCTTAAGCCGAGGTTTGTACCCCACAGGCTGCCCTTAGCGAGCGTTCACCTAGTTTTAATTAGCGTAGTTGAATAATACCTTTTTTTTGGGTGGGAATTTATCAAATAACTTCTCCCACTCTGGGTGGAGCGGGAGGGCGTGTCAGACTCTTACTGATTAAAACCCACCCGTGTTCCTTCAGTTGCCATGTTGCCGGGGGGCCACGATTTCCCTATCGACCCATATTCGCAGCCCCGGCAGGCATTGGCCCTAGCGGACCCCGTCAATTCTGCTGACATCTCTTTGAGGCGCGCGTGGAACACAACGCGCCGTCGACCCGGGCCTAGTCCTTATCGGACGGCGAGCTACCCATTGGTCACCGTCCGCAAGCCCGCGCCTACGGTGGCCGGAAATCTGCCTGTGATTCCCGACGCCCAGGGCGTCTCCTTCTGCGGCGATTAGGGGCGCGAGGGCGCGAAATTTGCCTCTCCCTCTCGCGCTCCGCCTCCTCCTTCGCGAGCATTATTGCTTCGCAGAAGGAGGTGACGGCGGCCTCCCATTTCCTCTCGCTCCGTAGCATGGCCCGAATCAGGGCCGGACGCGAGAGATCACCGCCGCCGATCGCCTCCACGATAGTTGAATAACCCCTGGCTGGAGGTTTTAAGTGTAGTAGCTTGAGGCACCCACAGGAAAGCCCGGTTAAGTAGTCACGATCTTAGAGGTCAACTACGAGATGCAGTACCCAAAAAAAAATCACAAGCTTCGATCACAAGAAAATACTTTTATGTTTAAGTATTTTTCTAGGGACAAATAAATAGTTCTATTATTATTTTTACTGCCATATTGTGTCTAGTAGGTAATCATATCTTACACTGATACAAAAACATAACGAGTTTTTTTTTCTGACCGTATATTTCTAATAGGTCTGTCCAAATATGTTTTTTGTCCGTCTTGTAGATTAATAAAAAATATTGGACACGTATTTTCTTCTTTTTTGACGTAATCAAAAGATTACGGCGATACATTGAGTTAAAATGTGGCATGACGTCACGCCTTGCTAGATTTTATACTGAGTTGTGACGTAGCGAGCCCCCACTCCAAAACTTTAATGCGTGTTATCTAAGTAATTTTTTATTAATATGATAAAGCAAAAAATACGTGTCTAATATTTTTTTTTTTATTATCTGAAAGACGGACTAAACAGAATTTCTTTTATTTTACCTAGGCATCATCCCTGTTCTGGCTTGAGCTTTGAAATGTTGCTTAATTATATATGACTAGCTTCCGCCAGCGGCTTCGCCCGCGTGATATCTTTATAAATGATAGCCTATGTTACTCAGTGATAATATAGCATTCTACTGGTGAAAGAATTTTTTAAATCGGTCGAGTAGTTTTTGAGTTTATTCATTACAAACAAAAACACAAATATTTTCTCTTCATAATATTAGTGTAGACAAAAGACGTTTCCAATATGTCGTCAACAATAATGCAAATAGGTTTACATTGGTCATTGACGTTTTACCTCTGCTCTTCTCTTTGATAATGACAAGCGATATGGTAACATAAAACAACGACTACATGGTAATAACCTAAACGACAGAAAGTTTCCTCATTCTCAGCATACCTGATTTAGATGATAACAAGTTATTTATAAAACCATTGTGATTTAATTTTTTTGGACCACAACCTGCCAGCATGTCAGTTGTTTTATAATACTTTATTTACTTGTGTGTTTTTTACAAACGGTGAACCGGTAGTCACGTGTCATATATATTGTATCTCGTGTCATATGTACTGTATATTAAGATACTAACTGAATATAATTATTTTTATTAAGTAAAATATAATAGACGTGGATATATTTAATAACCTGTTCCGCTTAGTTATTTCTAAAGAGCCATAAAAAACTCCTGAAATAAATCGACACGTGTTTCACCTCTCAACAAGGCAACCTCAGGATGCCACACCGAGCGCTGAGTGTGCACTCAGCGCTCGGTGTGGCAACACGCCGTGTTCGAGTTCGCAATAAGTCCATCGTCATCCTGAGGATGCCTCGTTGAGAGGTGAAACACGTGTCGATTTATTTCAGGAGTTTTTATGGCTCTTTAGAAATAGCTAAGCGGAACAGGTTACTAAATATATCCACGTCTATTGTATTTTATAATGGATTTCTGCAAGGTCACGCCTGAATCAATTAACTATTTTAATTAAATATGCAAAGTTATTTTTTTGTTTGTTATTTTTTGTATTTATTTTATTTTGTTAGATGTTAGCAAAATTGTGTTTTTTTTTTAAATGTTTATTAAGATACTAATTGAATACACTAAGACTGCCTCGTTGGTCTAGTGGTTGCAAGCGCTACTGCTGAGCATGAGGTCCTGAGTTCGATTCCCGGGTCGGGCAAAGTGTTATTGGGTTTTTCTATCTGGAATTTCTCAGTAGCAGCCTGGAGTCTGTATTTTTGTGCCCGGTTGATGGCAATAGGCTCGCCCCCTATTACATGGGACTTAAACATAACTGGCGAAATGTGGGTGTTCCTACTACAGGTATACACCTCTGCCCAACCCTTTTTTTTTTTTTTTTTGGGTGGGAAATCATCAAATAACTTCTCCCGCTCTGGGCGGAGCGGGAGGGCTTGTCAGACTCTTACTGACTAAAACCCACCCGTGTTCCTTCAGTTGCCGTGTTGCCAGGGGGCCACGATTTCCCTATCGGTTTTCTTCGAACCCCCGGCAGGCATTGGCCCTAGCGGACCCCGTCAATTCTGCTGACATCTCTTTGAGGCGCGCGTGGAACACAACGCGCCGTCGACCCGAGCTTGGTCCTTATCGGACGGCGAGCTACCCATTGCTCACCGTCCGCAAGCCCGCACCTACGGTGGCCGGAAATCTTCACGTGATTCCCGACGCAATAGATTTGATGGCAATAGGCTCGCCCCCTATTACATGGGACTTAAACATAACTGGCGAAATGTTGGTGTACCTGCTACAGGGACACCTCTGCCCAACCCTTCGGGGAAACAAGGCGTGATGTTATGTTATGTTATTGAATGTAGTTATGCAAAGTAATATTTTTTTGTTTGTTGTTTTTTATACTTATTTTATTAGATGTTAGCAAAGTATTTTTTTTATTGCTACAGTGTTCAAGGTAGAAGTTAAGAACTATCAATGGATAGAAAGTACCTTATATACAGCATGTTTCTTAAAAGGTGTGCTCATATTTAAGGGTGTAGTCATCAAACTAAACAACTTTCTCGATTGGACCAACATCGTGATCGCGATAAAACAACACTTTCTATTCAGTGACAGTTCTTAACTTCCACCTTGAATACTGTATAGTAAAAATAAAACAATACTTTGCTAACATTTAACAACAAGTACCTATAATAAATTATTAAAAAAAAATATGAGAGCATTACCTCTCCTCTCAACTGTGAGTATTTATATACCTATAAGTATGTATGTTTACATATTTTAGCTTTATGTATTTATTTAAGTATATGTTAATTTATTACGTTATATAAAACATGTAGGTATATTTTAGTTTAAGATTTCGCATATCCATAAATTTTCTCTTCTTATTCTCACACACTATTGTCTACATTTTTTTCTCATTTTTCCTTTCGCAGATCTGCTGGCAGAAGTTTCTTAAGAAATAAGCAGTACCTTTTGTACTCTAAATTATAATTATGTCGTTTCTCTATGTATTTTACTGTGTGTGTATAAATAATAAAATAAATATTTACTTTGAGCATTTTCCATCATCACTTAAGTTTCTGTTCCGCCAGTAACCTTTTTAATAACCATCCTGTATATTGCTAACGTAGCGTTGAAAGGTCAAGGTGGACCGATAACCTTGAGTAGGTCGCAGGAATCCAGTGGAAACGGGAACCACAGAACTGCACCCTAATTACGTAATCACAATCTGAATCATTTTGAAAGAGATTGCGAATCCATTGCTTCATAAGTTCGAAAAATTGTCTGCTCAACAACGTAAATAACGCAATGAATGTCGTTGAACTGTCAAAATGAAATCCATTGCTACTATAAGTGTGTTACGTAATTTCCCCGTTGGGAATCGAACCCAGGGCCTCATGATCAGGAGTATTAACGCTAGCAACCACTAGACTAACGAGGCAGTTGGTCATGTAACATCTTTATAATTTGTGTTGTATTTTGAAGGACAATTAAATACGCCGCAGATTTTTTGTCTGACCCATGACCTTCAGAAACGATAATATTTGTTATAGCTATAATAATATATATGTTAATTATTATCATAATACTAACTAGTTAATTGGTACTGCCAACTGATTGGACAGTGACAACAAACATTTAAGTGTTTTCAAAACACGTGTGATTAGAAAAAAATGTGTTTGAATATTTAAATACGCTCCTACGTGAGATGGCTTATTTGAATAAGTGTGTGAAGTAATGTGTGCCAATAAATACCATTGGTATTCGAAAACAAACAAAAAGGACACCGTTATGCAAATACTTCTGTGTGGTTTTTTCTGTAGTTTTTGTAAAGCGGTTCCGAGACGGTCAAGGAGTACCAGCACGTATCGCCATTACGGTTTTCTACATAACATCACGCATTGTTTCCTCAAAGGGTAGGGCAGAGGTGTACCCATAGTATACCCATATTTCGCCAGTTATGTTTTTAAGTCCCATGTAATAGGAGGCGAGCCTATTGCATCGACCGGGCACAAATCCAGACTCCGAGCTGAGAAATTCCTGGTGGAAAAACCCAATAACACTTGCCTTCCTCACACTGGACCTCATGCTCAGCATTAGCACGAGGCATTCGGTCGGTGGTGGCCCAGTGGCAACGGCCGCGACTTACGAGTTGTAGGTCGTAGGTTCGAACCCAGACAGGCGCTTTACTTTGTGTAAATTATTTCATCACCATTGCTCTCAAAACGGTGATGGAAAACATCGTGAGGAAATCGGCATGTCCTAGAACCGAAAATTCGAAGATATGTGACATTTACCAACCCGCACTGGGCCCGCGTGGCCTCACAGAGAGGAAGCCTGTGTCCCAGCGGTGGGAACTTTATAGGCTGATGATGATGATGATGATTCGGTCGGTATGGTTTTCACATAGCTTTATAATAACTGTTCTAATAGCACGTTCTAGAAACATATTTAGGTTAGTAATTCACATTCCCGAGTTTTTTAGGGGCGATGTTTCAATCGGCAGATCACTTTTATCTGAAAATTTTTTTCATAATCTCTCTATCTATACTTTAATCTTTTTTAATAAAGCTGAAGACTTTGCTTATTTGGAACGAAGTTCTTTAACGTGGCTTGTAAACTTTGAGAAATCGTCACGCTAAAAAGTGGTAATACTTACGACTGTCTTCTTCTAATTCAAAGAGAAGGAAAGAGAGAGAGAACGCCGGTAGAAAAAACAAAAAAGAGTAAAGTGATAACAGTCTCGTGGGATGAAATTGTACAAATCCGCTCGAATACAGAGAAAAAGAGAGAAAAGAACGTGTGAAAATACAAGATGGCGGCTCTGAAAATATTAAAAATTTTCATCATGGGTATCGTTTTCATGGATTTCGAGGGTGCTAAAGCCGGTATGAGGTCAAAATGTAAACCCAAGATGGCGGCTGCAAAAAATTTGTTTTTTTTTTCAAATCATACGTGAGAAAGAACTACGTTCCTGACGGGGGTCCCCCGACTGCACACGTTTTGTTTGTTTGAACGCGGTAATCTCGGGAACTACCAGTCGTATTTGAAATATTCTTTTTGCATTTGATAGCCTAATTCTTGAGGCAGGTTGTAGGATATTTATCATCACGCTACAACCCTTAGGAGTCGAGCAAAAGAAAAAAAAGTCAGAAAGAACGCTGAGCGAAAACGAAGTAAAAGCGCGGGCGATGCGATGCGATGGAGTGGAACAAGAAATTTCACGCGGACAGAAGCTAGTTTCTATATAAGAGCTATCAATCAGCCATTTTTATTCCTTACATAAAAGTTATCCACAGATTGAAAAATCGGCCCTAAGTCTTTTTGAAATCGTCAAGCTTGTGATTGACTATAAGCTGTTGGCATAACTCTGCATAACCCATCTACAACAGAACACTGTTGGAATATCTAATAAACTAGTTAATAAATCCTAAGCAAACTAGACATTTATTAAATCTAATTCCAATGCTAAGCCACGCTGACAGGTCTTATTTGTTACATATACCATAGCATCTTAACGACGTTTATATGTATAAGCACAGTATATATAATTAGCAGTATTATATCTTCATAGAAAACGGCCGAAACGACGAGCTTCCAAATCTCAGTGTATATCAGTACTCAACAGTATCGAGTGCGCGGCAGTTACGCACGGACGCGGGTGGTTTATCTACTGAGCGGCTGTAGGTAATTGTTTCAAAGTAATTGCCGAGATATAACACTGTTACTTTATTATACTGTGGAATAGAGTAATATCGGTACTTAGTACTTTACATGCACTGGATACGCTGTAGAACATTCGAACAATGCAAAAATCCTACTGATGTTATAAATGTGTTTCGTATGTTTGTTACTCAATCACGCAAAAACGTCTGAACGGATTTGGATGACATTTGGCACACACAGATAGTTTATAACCTGCATTAAGGCGACGATAACCGACTTTTAATGATTTTATATCGAAGATGACGTCTAAACGAGTAGTGTTAATGATTTGGAAAAAATATATGTTAAATTAAAGATTTTTTTTTAACATTTTAATATAGGCATATTTTGGATTATATTTATATTAACATAGTGAAATTAATTTGTAAAGTTATGTCTAACGCGGATAAAAAACTGAGAATGACGCAAAATCTATCG
The DNA here is from genome assembly GCA_963680765.1 of Agrochola lychnidis. Lineage (NCBI taxonomy): Eukaryota > Metazoa > Arthropoda > Insecta > Lepidoptera > Noctuidae > Agrochola > Agrochola lychnidis. Next base: position 3,538,943 of record OY796868.1, on the reverse strand, counting down.
AGCGTATTTTTTTAAACCTTCACCATTTTAAAGATAATTTAATTATTGATCTTTTAGTACACGTGTTTTATTAAAACACCTTTTGTTTTACTTATCGCACCTACGGTGCAAAAAGTCACTTATGCAATTTTTGTCAAAATTGATCTGAGTATGAAAAAAAGTAGCTAATGTACCCCTTTTTACCTGGTGAGTAATAATATGAAGTTCAAAGTTGTAGTTTAAATATTACCAGTTCATTTCTTTAGTTAAGAAGAACTATACATTATAATAGAATTTCGAATTTTCAAACGCTTTTCCTGAAAAATTACATCATTTGCATAAGTGACGTTTTTGCACCTTAGGTGCGATATAATAAATTAATAATGCGTCTAATTTGGGACAGCGCTCCTTGATGGGCGAGCCCTATTACTGGCTGGACATACGATGCGTTGCGTGAGCTCAGTACAAAACATGCAAGCTAACCACTCAAGGTCACTGGCATATATCTGCGTCTTAAGGGCAGAGTCACACTGGAATGGCAGCGACGCGGCGAGCACTTTCAGTGTGAAATAATTTTAAACTTTATCTACATACTTAAAACACTAGTATTGCTTGAAAAGGTCGCGAGGCAGCCCGCGGCGACGCGAGCGGCCGCGCGCCACGTGCTTCTTGTCGGCTGGCGTCGCCGCCGGCTGCTGCTCGCCGCTGCCATTCCGTTGTGACTCGGCCCTAAGACATAGGATACTTTTTATACCGGTAAACGACATGGCATAACGACTATTATCAATATAGTTTCTCTCTGAACCCAATTCTGAAGTCCTTGCAAACGAAATCGCGGGCAGAAGTTAATATTATCTATTTCGCAGTTGTTGACTCACCTATAGCGGAAAAGTTTGTCTATTGACTATATTAACAAGACTAAGTACTTAGGTACTTAATATATTGCGATGATGACATATCTGGCAGAGTATCCTCATGTTTACATTCTTGTCCTTTTTAAAACGCAATAGCATATACGCCAAGTGACGTCATATCATATTGTCTTGCAACCAGATTGCTGACGGCTCGTATGTTCAGCGGTAGATCACCATTCCCGGGTTTCAAAACGGATACTGATGGCTCGTATGTTCACCGACCGATCACCAGTTCGAGTTTCAGAAAGCATACTGAAGGCATGTATGTTCACCGGCCGATAACCACTCCGAGTTTCAAAAAGCATACTGAAGGCTCGTATGTTCACCGGCCGATCACCACTCAGAGTTTCAGAAAGCATACTGAAGCCTTGTATGTACAGCGGTCGATCGCCAGTTCGAGTTTTAGAAAGCATACTGAGGGCTTGTATGTTTGGGCCCGCCACAATTGCGGCGATAAGACCCCTGGAGAGACGCCACTGCGTCCTCACCTTCCGCCTGACGCAGGTCCTCACCGGACACGGCTGCTTCGGGAGGTTCCTGTACAGGATAAGGCGGGAGGAAACACCCGGGTGTCACCATTGTGTGGATCGGCCTGAGGACACGGTGGAGCATACGGTGGAGCATACGGTGGAGGTCTGCCGGGCTTGGGCGAAGCAACGCCGTGTCCTCGTAGAGGCGATTGGCGGCGGTGATCTCTCGCGTCCGGCCCTGGTTCAGGCCATGGTACGGAGCAAGAGGAAATGGCAGGCCGTCACCTCCTTCTGCGAAGCGGTAATGCTCGCGAAGGAGGAGGCGGAACGCGTGAGGGAGAGACAAATTTCGCGGCCTCACGCCCCTAACCGCCGCAATAGAAGGAGACGCCCGGGGCGGGAATCGCAAGCCGATTTTGCGGACGGTAAGCAATGGGTAGCTCGCCGTCCGATAAGGACCAAGCCCGGGTCGACGGCACGTTGTGTTCCACGCGCGCCTCAAAGAGATGTCAGCAGAATTGACGGGGTCCGCTAGGACCAATGCCTGCCGGGGGTTCGAAGAAAACCGATAGGGAAATCGTGGCCCCCGGCAACAGGGCAACCGAAGGAACACGGGTGGGTTTTAGCCAGTAAGAGTCTGACACGCCCTCCCGCTCCGCCCAGAGCGGGAGAAGTTATTTGATAATTTCCCACCCAAAAAAAAGGGCTTGTATGTTCACCGGCCGATCACCAATTCGAGCTTCAGAAAGCATACTGAAGGCTCGTATGTTCACCGGCCGATCACCACTCAGTTTCAGAAAGCATACTGAAGCCTTGTATGTACAGTGGTCGATCGCCAGTTCGAGTTTTAGAAAGGAAACTGAAGGCTTGTATGTTCAGCGGTCGATCACCAGTTCATGTTTTAGAAAGGAAACTGGAAGGCTTTTATATACAGCTGCCGATCACCGCTTCAGGTTTCAGAAAACAACAACTAAAACTATTTATTTCAATTAAACAATTTAGAGGCCCTTTTTAACTGTCACAGAGTTGGTCACTCTACTTAAAGCGATTTACCATTTTACCCGTTCTAAAGCGCAGTAGGTTTACATAAGGAAGAACGGGCAAGATACTCCATGGACACTCTTTTAAATCAAAATATTGGTTACATCATCCATGTTGAAACTATAGGTATATTACATCGACGGTGTCACACTCATGCTTAAGTAAAAAGTCCTTTTTAGGGTTCCGTAGTAAACAAGGAACCCTTATAGTTTCGTCATGTCCGTCTGTCCGTCTGTCTGTCTGTCTGTCTGTCCGCCGTCTAGCTCCGAGACCCTTAGTCCTGGAAAGCTGTAATTTGGCATAGGTATACATATTAATTACGCCGACAAAGTGGTAAAATCCCTACCAAATGACTCAATTTTCTTGACGCAGTTGAAATCTCTGTTAATAAAGAAAGGCTACTATACCGTTGAGGAATTTAAAGTTGACAAATTGTGAATCAATTGACCTCGTAATAATAAGCTTGACGTAAATGTGAAAATAATAATAAATTACTTTACTATATTACTATAATGTTATGCTTACTAATAATGACTAAAATAAATGAACAAAGTAATAAAAATGATTTCAATGAAATAAAATGTAATAATGAATGAATTAATGTTTTTTGAAATGTAATGAATTGTTATAATTAGAATCAATATTATATAATTATTTGTAATCATTTGATATGTAAACATTTGCAGTGCCCTTACAGGGTACATGTCTTAATACTGTGTCATGAAATTTTAATGCATGCCTACTAATCAGTGTTTTACATGTTAGCAAATAAATAAATAAATAAATAAAACAAAATTATGAAAAAAAAATTTTTTTAGGGTACCTCTCATACACGTAAAGTGGTGATGTCTTTTTTTTTGTTTTTTTACCCATGGTGAGGGGTATCATTGAAAAGGTCCTTCAAAAAAATTGCGAGTTTGTGAAAACCATTTTTGGATTCAGGGATCCGTTTGCGAAATAGTAAGCTTTAAAGTGCTAATTTTTGTTGGAGTCAAGTGTCCCCTACCGGCTTAATGGTTGGTTTTGAGTGTGTGAAAAAAAATCACAACAGTAGTTTATATAACGAAATTAAAAGGAAAACTATCACAGCTAAGTAGACTCTACAAGTTAACGAGTAATAATCGACCAACTTAACTTTGCAGTTGCAAAAACATGTTTTACCATACATTCCGTACATACAAACATACATACGAACATATTTTTCAACTACAAAGTTAAGTTTGTTTTTGGGATAAATTCATCCCAACTACGGAACCCTTCATTGTGCGTGGTCCGACACGCACTTGGCCGGTTTTTTTAAAGCTACGTGTACCGACTCAATTTATGCCTGGATACAGTTCCTTCCTATCTTAAAATCAAAGTTGAGTACTTATTTTTTCCCCGACTACGGCAAAGCCCAAGGAGGGTTATGTTTTCAACAGGCTCTGTCTGTGTATAATGTGGAGGAGACAATACTATAATAAATGAAAACACTGACAATACTAATACAAAAGAGTAAGTATTTTGAAACTATCAAATATATCCCTAACATAAATTCAAATTCAAATTCATTTATTAATTTTGTGAACATAGGGTAAAAGATTATACAGCTGTTACAAATAAATATCGGTCCATACTACGTCCCGCCAGAAGGCATACAAAATTGTTTAGGTAAATAGATAGGTAATCAAATGTAACATTAACAAAATGAAAATAAAAATAAAAAGTCAAGCTACATGTCACAACTTCATGCCAATAATAATAAAATGTCAATAAATTAAGATGACACATAAACAGATAGGTATTTAGTCACATTCTCTTCTAAAATAATAAATTAAATAAAAATAATAAAAATGTCAATATGAAATAATTATTAGAATATTACCATAAGGGAGCAACATTTCAGCAAAAGAATTTCTCTGATAAAAACTCAGTCACACTGTAGTACGCCTTATCCTTTAAAAAATTACGTAGTCTACTCTTAAACAGCACTGTTGTCAAGTCTTTCCAACCACTTGGTAATTTATTGTAAATAATTGGAGCCATACAGTATACACAAAGTAGTTTGACACGGCAATTGACGTAATTTACTATTGTCACGCCTATTTCTTGGAAATACATCAGCTAAACGTTCGAAACGACTTGGATTTTGTTTGACAAACATATACTCCATTTGAAATAAGATTAGACATTTAACTAAACCTTTTTTACAGTTTGTTCAACCGATTTTGACTTCTATTGCGTTGGTGGCATGACAAATGGCAGCTGCAGTAAACTGTTGGTATTGTAACCACTTTTTTGCTTTTAATGCCATCCTTATGCCTACGGTATAGAAGTCAAAATCGGTTGAAGGGACTGTAAAATAGATTTGTTTAAATGTCTAATCTTATTTCAAATGGAATATAGCAACTTCGAAAATATATAGACAAGGCAGTGTCAAGATATTGTACTGCTTAAAATAAGGCTTGCAACTGTCTGTAGTTTTAAGTTTAAACATTGACCGGAGACATCTTTTTTGGGCCTTAAAAACTGTTTCTTATATTATAGAAAAATATATATATATATTATATTATAGAATTTGAAAATGTGATTTTTAGGGTTCCGTACCTCAAAAGCTTGTGGCTAAGTAACAACAGCTGCACGGGTCGATCGATCAGGTTAAGCTACGCTTGCCGCGGTTGGTCTGTGGATGGGTGACCATCTTTACATACCAAGACCCCTCCGTGCCTCGGAAAGCACGTTAAGCCGTTGGTCCCGGCTGTCATTTGTAGATCTTTGACAGTCGTTACGGGTAGTTAGAAGCCCAAAAAGTCTGACAACCAGTCTTACCAAGGGGTATCGTGTTACCTAGTCACTAGGTTGTGGAGGTCAGATAGGCAGTCGCTCCATGTAAAATACTGATATTCAGCTGCATCCGGTTAGACTGGAAGCCGACCCCAACATAGTTGGGAAAAGGCTAGGCAGATGATGACCTCAAAAGAAAAAAACGGAACCCTTATAGGATCACTTTGTTGTCCGTCTGTCTGTCTGTCAAGACCCTTTTTTCAGGAACGCGTGGAGGCATCAAGCTGAAATTCATATCAAATACTTAAGTCTACTGTTCCTTGGAGCTGTGAAAAAATCAAACTTCTAAGCTAACGCAATCAAAAGATACAGCCGTTTATGCCGCAAATTTTCGACACTCGCAAGGGAATCCCGTGAACTCAGAATCTTGAAATTTGGTACGAAGCAACGTCTTATAACACAGATAAAGGAAAAATTGCGAAAAATAAAATATTGAAAATTAAGGTAAATTTTGGTAGTTACAAGTTTTCCCGAAAATCTAAATTTACCTATATCTTTTTACTAATAAAAATGATACCAATTTTATTATGGCGGTATAATGGGTAGGTACGGAACCCTTAGTGCGTGAGTCCGACTCGCTCTTGACCGGTTTTTTTCAAACAAACCGCCTCTGTGTTCTCTTGCTTAGAACACCTGTCTCAGACCCAGAGGTCCCGGGTTCGATTCCCAATGGGGGCAACATTTTCAGCTCAGTTTGGTTGGTGGTACGGCTTGTTCTAAGTCCGCCTGGCTAGCTATCACCATCTTATCTAAGTCTGTCGCCATAACAACAATGTTAACAGCATTGTTGTGTTTCGGCAGTTAGAGATAGATAAGATAGCCAGTTCCTCTGTAGTTGAGGATTCCGGGTGAAGCTTGCTTCCACCTACGGCCCGATCTTCACTTACTATCAGGTGAGATGCAGGCCAAGAGATTCCCCGTAGACGATAAAAAAATACAAACTTAATAGCCAATCTTTGAATAGATATAATGCATAAATTATTGGTTATATTCGGTAAAATACATACATGCAGACTGGGAGCGACATTAGCTATAAGAAGTTTAATTTATTGTCAAACCGTCTTCTCCACCTTTAAATTCATATCTTGCCTCATAACTCCTAAACTCCTCGTCGATGAAAGTCTTAAGGATTAGATACTTTCTAAAAATATATTGGTCATCTATAAATGACCCCAAATAAGTTTTTTTTTAAATCAGCGGACCTACAGTAGTCCCATATGATGTTTATGTAACATCTAACATCTTACCTTGGTAATAAGGTAATAAGCAACATTAAAGGGGCCTTGTCAAGGTCGTTTCTGACGGCTAAATCTAGCACCGCGCGCGCTCATTGGTCGAATCAAATAGCGCACGCTTAGCCGGCTTCCTGTTACACACTTCCGTCCCTTTTCAGGAAATCACAGGAAAGTGAGAGGAAAGATGTAACAACATCAAAAATATATTTTACTGTTTTCATTCAAACTAATTAAATTAAGAACGGTTCATAAAATAAATCTTTTGAATTTTCTCAAACCAAAGAAGTGGAGAGCTATCACTAATTACCCTTAAGGTTAAGAACGCATGGAGCAGTTTTCAGCCGCGCCCGCCGCAGTGGCCGGTGCAGCAGGACCCGCAAACAATCGCGCAAGCCGCGGGCATAAGCCGCGTCGTGACATTTGCTATCTACATTTCCATGTACTACGTGTTCGTACGAGTGTTTGCGGTCCTGCCATCGCGGCGAGTGCAGGTGAAAATCGCTCCGTGAGTTCTTAGCATAAATCCCAAATAAAAAACAAATTGAAATTTAAAAAAGTCAAAATCCTTACAACGACAAACACGCCAACAAAAAGGTATAAACAAGACAACGATGTCGATTTCTTTCGGTTTTCGTATAACGGAAGACACATATTTTATTCGTATTTAGTAGGCTCTTTCTCGGAGTTGGGTTTAAGTCTAAACTAATATGAAGAAAAGATTTTTTTTTTGTATGTTTGTATTTTTGTTTGTAATGAATATAAACTCAAAAACTACTGGACCGATTTAAAAAATCTTTCACCAGTAAAATGCTATATTATCACTGAGTATCATAGGCTATAATTTATAAAGATATCACCGGGTGGAGCCGCTGGCAGAAGCTAGTTTTTAACATAAGTTTAAAAACTCAAAACCTTGTGTCATCATTACTCAACCCGCGACGCGTAAAGTCAACCTCCAAACATAAAGTTTAAGAAGCCCGGGGTGAAATGTACCCCTATCACTTATAATTACGGGTAGAAATGAAGATCAATGACTCAAGCACTTACATGGCTTATGGTAAATCCCTCAAGGAAGGGACGCCGGCGAACTTTTGAAATTTAAAATAAACGTTAGGGGTCACGTCTTCGGGATCTCATGGCGTCATGGAGAGTGCGATTGTCGCAACCCCGCGCTGGGCACACCACAATTGCGGCGATAAGACCCCTCTTTGAGAAGTGGCTTGAGAGACGCCACGGCGTCCTCACCTTCCGCCTGACGCAGGTCCTCACCGGACACGGCTGCTTCGGGAGGTTCCTGTTCAAGATAAGGCGGAAAGAAACACCCGGGTGTCACCATTGTGTGGATCGGCCTGAGGACACGGTGGAGCATACGGTGGAGCCCGGCTTGGGCGGAGCAACGCCGTGTTCTCGTAGAGGCGATCGGCGGCGGTGATCTCTCGCGTCCGGCCCTGGTTCAGGCCATGGTACGGAGCGAGAGGAAATGGCAGGCCGTCACCTCCTTCTGCGAAGCGGTAATGCTCGCGAAGGAGGAGGTGGGACGCATGAGGGAGAGGGAAATTTCGCGCCCTCGCGCCCCAAGCCGCCGCAGGAGGAGACGCCCTGGGCGTCGAGAATCGCAGGCCGAGTTCCGGCCACCGTGAGCAATGGATAGCTCGCCATCCGATAAGGACCAAGCCCGGATCGACGGCGCGTTGTGTTCCACGCATGCCTCAAAGATGTCAGCAGAATTGACGGGGTCCGCTAGGGCCGATGCCTGCCGGAGCTGCGAATATGGGCCGAAAGGGAAATCGTGGCCCCCGGCAACAGAGCAACCGAAGGAACACGGGTGGGTTTTAGTCAGTAAGAGTCTGACACGCCCTCCCGCTCCGCCCAGAGCGGGAGAAGTTATTTTATAATTTCCCACCCAAAAAAAAAAGGTGTCATGTCTTCCTTCGAATGTATTAAAATATAACATGTGCGAGTGGCCACACACATTAAATTAAATGTACCTACGGCCGACACACCCTGGACAGTCGGCACCGCTACCACTGCTGACAGGCTGATATTTTAATCGCAACATGATATTACACAAGAGAACATTAAAGTTCATCACGTTACGAGTGTAGTGTGTAACATTAAGTACCTATATTTGTATGTATTTAGTTATATTACAGCAAGCACATGTAAAGCTAGTCGAAGGAGTCGATAAATATAATGCCGTGCAGAACAGACGCCTTTTTTCCCCTCTACATGGCGACCCTACCAGAGGCACGGTGTTGAATTGCGTCGCGACGAAAAAATGTGCTTGTGTCAGCGTTTTAACCGGGGGGCCGCGTCAGCCACTGTGCATGAAGAAAAGGATTGTGAATACAAAGAAGATCAGTTGAATAATTCTTGACTTCAGTCACTTTACATCAAAAATAATGGGAAAAGAGTGTAGTAAATGTTTATGTGAAACCAAGGAAACCATCATTACACAACACGGCAGTGAAAATAATGGCGGGGCTGATGTCTCTTCACACTTTCAAACGAGCAATATCCTTCTGGGGGTGCTCGCTCCGCACCGTCGACTCACCCGCGCCACGTCTATTGTGTATGTTCCGCGCCACGTCGTTCTTATACATTTTGTATGAAATATAAAACGGGCGGCGCACCGCCCGCACCACACCGTCAACACGCCCGCGCCTCGCCCGCACCCCTCGCCACTTGTGTATGTCCCGCGCCTAACACGTTATTTTGAATCTTAGGAGCAAGCATTAAGGCTTTGCTTCGCAGCGATCAGACAAACATGCCGCGTCGCTGCTGCAAAGGGACCGTGGCAAAAGTCTCCTGAATGTCTTTGCTGGAAAATATGATTGCCTGCTCGTCCATTATTTGTCCAACCTACATGTTTACTAACTTAGTTATTAAGGTTAATGTTTACTAACAAATTATGAATGTACTGAAATAAAATGATTATAATATTATGAAGAAGGAAGAGGTGGCGAGACGACCTAGACGCGTACCGCAAGGGTTGGATGGAGGTGGCCCTGGAAAAGGATGCCTGGAACGATTTGGGGGAGGCCTTTGCTCAGCAGTGGGACAGTATAGGCTAAATTCTAAAAAAAATATTTTCTAAGTACTGGGGACTGACAACGCGCGGTTTTATACAAAAATTACATAGTCTTCCTTGGAGAAAATATGCATGTAGATTTTCGCACGACAATAAAAGCTTCAAAGAGGGTAATGCACTTTGCATACTGACATTTACAACCACGAAACTTAATTTACCTTTCATAGAATTTTGTCTGCTCCTGTTTTTTTTGCAATCCGTGTAGCTACGCGAAACGGGTCGCGATGTATTTGAATAATTTTGTAGGCGTTTGAAACCCACACAACCACCATAATTCATAAAACTAAATTAATCTTCATTTTATTTTAAAATTATAATTAGATTTTGCTATATTGACAGAGACAAATAAGGCTGTTCTAATAAATCAATTCTGCGCAATCATTTTGGCATACCTATTACAAATAAAAAGGCCTTGCGCAGGAGTGGGACAGCGCAGGCTAGCAAAAAAAAACTAAAAATAACTTCATAGAATAAAATTATAGCTGATAGCAACAAATACAAAAAATATATATATATTTCGGATCCACAATCCAGAATCCATTTTAGTTCCACACCAAATTGTAACTACAAATTATTATTTTATAAACTAAAAATAAGAAAACATGAGTTTAAAATATTGGTTTTGATGTAGATTTTTTTTAAAATGATTTATCGACGTCTCATAAATAATTGATAGCAATTTTGCTTTAAGAAAAAAAAAAAATAATATAGGCCTATTTTTCAATAAACATTTAAAAGAATAAATTAAGACTCGAAAGCATAGTATTTTATCTAAGCAAAATCACAGCTAGTAAGTAGTTTCTAGTAGTATTTGTGGCTTCTGCTTTCCTGTAGCACTTATGCTACGCAAATCCAGGAGCTACGAGCTACGCTTTCTCGTAGCACACATAGCCGGGAACATCGGCCCTTGAGCTAAATCTGTTAATGATTTCATTAGAACAACGGTGTATCTGACACCTTAAATATAAAAAAATGAAGTGTTCCTCTCAACTTAGTGCAGAAGTGGAGCCAGTTATGTGTTAATGTGTCATATTTATTTATTTACTAGCTTCTGCCCGCGACTTCGTTCGCATGGAAATCGTAAGACATCACAATATACTACAATAATAGCCACATTTTTATAAAACTTCCCTGTATACTACGTTTGTAGTTTTATTCTCAGCAGCCAAAATATACAGAGAGTCAAGAATGGTGACTCGGGAGCAAGCGACGTAACAGTTGTCCGTGTGAGAAGCAGCTTATCCTGAGGTCGACACCCGCAGCCTTCAGCCTTCAGTGTCGGCCCCTGTAATTTGTTGATCGCAAAGCATACACTCCCAGAGAACTGCACGCGCTTTAACTGGTAGTTATGGGGAATTTGTACTTTATACGCGCTATAAACACTGTCTCACCATCGCCACAACCTGTTAGAATTTCCACCTCGATGACGTTTCTCTGCAAAGACATGACTTTGAGCTGGTTTCCGTTACACAGATATACAACCGGAAGTCCACTTGCCATTTGTGAATTGAGAAATTCTACGGGGTGGTATTATTATAAATAAATAAATAATAATAATTTTAAATGTTTTTTAATTATTTTTTATAAGAATATTTAAAAATGTATACAGTATGGTTTATAAATGAAATAAAAAGAAAAAATAATAATAATCATCTTCCTCCACATCAGTATTAATGGAGGTGTATATCACTTCACTCCTTTCAATTTGTGAGAGAATACTGTGGTTGATCGCTGCAGCTTGATCATCTTCGGAGTTAAAACGGAAACACGCCTAAGAATTCTCTTGGTACGGTATTTAACTGATATCCCCGTATATCAAACGAATAAGATCTTCTAAAGTGGGATCTACTCTACCAAGAGTCTCTGGTAGAGTGCTTTCACCAACTTTTAGAAGAACATCGGAGAATTCTTGAGCATTTGAATTACCGCCAAGCCGAGCTCGTATGATGATGGTCAAGCGCAGTTTATGAACTCTGGACCATAGAGTCGACCTTTTCAACGAAGTATTCACTTTTTTTGTCAAAACTGTGACACCACCCATCATATCTTGGTTTCTGCGGATGTTCTGCAGGGTTCTGTTTACAGTTTCCACTGCTTTCCTTTTTGCCATAATGCATTCATCCCATACGACGAAGCGCAATCCCCTAAGCACACATCCCTTGTTACTGTTGCGTGACACTCCACAAACAGGCGTTTCGTTGCTCTCTAAATCGATGGGAATCTTAAACATTACGTGCGCTGTTTTGCCACCAGGAAGTAGTGTGGCAGCGATTCCAGAAGATCCACACACATACATATTTTAAATTCGCTAGGACAAATCTGCTGTCAAAATCTGTAAAAAAAAAACATTTTATTCCTACAGTCTTTTGCTCTAAAATGATCAGAATACAACCTTGAATGTTTTGTGACTGTAAAGTACTTGTAACTTAGTAGTTTCCCATAGCTTACGAAGTTTTCCATTTTTTGTGAATTAATACGTTCTATGAATTACATACACAATCCAAAAAAAAATCGTTTTACAAAAAGAGTTTTAAAAAAACAGATGTAAATCGAACTTACTACCCCGGGCGGCCTACCACCAGCTCATAAAGCAGTATTATTTTAATGTTACTTCAGTGGGAGAAAGAGATGGAGCTATACATCCTGTAGAGCTTCATCTCTTTCCCACACTGAAGTAAACTAAAGTAATATTAAAATAATACTGCTTTTGAGCTGGTGGTAGGCCCTCAGGACTTCAAATCATTCGTCCAACCGCTTACTTATTCGCTTTGTTGAAAGTTAGCTAAAATAGCCGTTCCTATATAAAAGGTAGCGTGATGATAATCATTTAAAAAGTTAAATCGGTAACTACCTATCTACAATATCCCAACCTTTTGGCGCGTCCTTTTACAATTTGCAGAGAAAAATACGAACATGATGTAATATTGCTCATCCCCCATAGCAAATAGCGTGATAGTTTATGCCCTACAGTTGGTACAGACAAACATTCTAAAAACTTTATTTTCCGCATAAGAATCGATCCCAGACCTAGTAGCAATAACTTTCTTTAAAAAAAATTAACTTCGCTACGATTTTATTATATCTATAGATTATAGGTACGTAATAAAATAAAAAAAATAATCGTATAACAAAATGTGAAAAAAAAAGAAAAAAAAACCGTAGGTGGGAATCGAACTTACAACCCCATGATTGCAAAGCAACCGCCCAACCGCTGAGCTAATTGCTTTGTTGAAACTTGCCTAAAATAGCCGTTCCTATATACTTCATGATTGACTGCTTAGTTCCATAAAGGTATAGGGTGATGATAATCATTTAAAAAGTTAAATCGATAACCATCTACAATATCCTAAAATTTTGGCGCGTTTTTTTCCAAAAATACGAACATAATATAATATTGCTCGTCCCCCATAGTAAATAGCGTGATAGTTTATACTCTATAGTTTGACCAGACTTATAGGGAACACCTATGCAAAATTTTAACAGGATCTATTGGGTAGAATTTGCGTCATGCTAGAACATAAAAATACAACATAATGTAATATTGCTCGTCCCCCATAGTAAATAGCGTGATAGTTTATATCCTATAGTTTGACCAGACACACAGGGAATATCTATGCAAAATTTTAACAGAATCTGTCCGGTAGAATTTGCGCCATGCTGGAACATACATACAGACAAACAGACAAACAGACAAAAATTCTAAAAAAAATATTTTCGGCATTAGAATCGATCCTAGACCTCGTAGTAATTACTTTTTTTCAAAAATATTCAATGTACAGTTTTGACTTCGCTACGATTTTATTATATGTATAGATTTAGGTTAGCCAACAATTGTTTACACAAGACATTTGAAATAAACTCCTATAGTACGCTTATAAGTGCAACAATTACTTACAGGCTAACACAACATGCACCATTTATAATTATAGTTTATGGTATTACTAGCTTTTGCCCGCGGCTTTGCCCGCGTGGATGTCGGAAAATATCCCATGGGAACGTACTACCGAGATTTCATACCTAATAACAGAGGAAAACGTCATTGACTCCTACCGCTGCGCCCGCGTTGCTCCGCGTAATTTTGAAACTGTGATATCTTTTAAACTATTCATTTAAATTATATGATTCAAAGGCATATTTTAATCTAAATTAAATACCAAATTTAAATAAGATTTTTTTGGATAAAGATTAATACTATACAGGTCAAAAAAGCTTCGGAAATAACAGTAATTTTTTTTTATCAAATTCTGAAAGATAAAAATGGTTATTGTGGGTCATCCTTAGAAGATAGACATATGCTATTGCGGACTTTTTTATTGAACTTTTTAAGGTGAACAATACCGTAGAACTTAAATCTAATGTATCTTTTCGGGTTAACGCAGCGTACGCCAGTAAAGCTCCCAGTCGGCATGATTTTTCCAACTTCTTCAACAATAATCGTCATATTTCAGCCAATTTACACAAAACCTTAATGAATTATACACTAAAACCTTCCACATGAATCACTCCGTCCATTGGAGAAAACCGTTTGAAAATCCGTTCGGTAGTTTTTGAGTTTATCGCGTTCAGACAGACAGACAGACAGACGCGGCGATGGACTTTGTTTTATTAATATGTAAGGATGGTTTTACATAATATATACAAAGCCAAAAAAGATATTTTTAAATAAAATTATTTAATATTTTTTGGTATTTCAAGTGAACAATAATAATGACAAAAATTTCATTCTAAACATAAAATAAAAAAACAGATTGATAACATTAATTGATTATCAGTTACCTATTACCGTTTTTGGTAACCGGATTGGTGACCGCAAAATGTTTACCATATATCATTCTGCGACAAAAAGTTTTTTTTAAAGCTATCGGATGTTACAACAGCAACAAAAAATAAAATGTCGCAGTTTTATGGTAACAATTCTATATTTTATAGCCCAATAAAACATTCCCAACTACACCCCAGAGATTCTAGTTTACCAGTAAAAACGTGAGCTGTCCTTTTCAAATTAAACTTATGTATAGGATAAATAAATAAAAACTTGGAATAAAAACTAACAAGGAATTTAATTAATTTTAACCTTGAGAGGACTTACTTAATAAGATTTGAAGTAGGTAATTGGTTTTTCTGGTTATTTTAATGTTAATGTGTGGTTCCTTTTTTTTTTGGGTGGGAAATTATCAAATAACTTCTCTCGCTCTGGGCGGAGCGGGAGGGCGTGTCAGACTCTTACTGACTAAAACCCACCCGTGTTCCTTCGGTTGCCCTGTTACCGGGGGCCATGATGTCCCTATCGGTTTATTTTAATTTATATAAATTTTTGAATTGTTATTATATTTTTATTACGGACGCTTTTAACGTGCACGTCTTTCTACATTGTTCTCACATGTATAAATTCAACACGAATGATGTAACCAATATTTTGATTTAAAAGAGTGTCCGTGGAGTTTCTTGCTCGTTCTTCTCCATAGGTACCTACTACGCTTTGGAATGGGCAACTAGCTTCATTTTTCTGACTGACCGACCCCTTGACAATTCAAAAGTACCTGTAATTGGTTTATTTGAAATAAATGCTTTGAGTTTTTAGTTTGAGTTTGGTTTTCTTCGAACCCCCGGCAGGCATTGGCCCTAGCGGACCCCGTCAATTCTGCTGACATCTCTTTGAGGCGCGCGTGGAACACAACGCGCCGTCGACCTGGGCTTGGTCCTTACGGACGGCGAGCTACCCATTGCTCACCGTCCGCAAGCCCGCGCCTACGGTGGCCGGAAATCGGCTCGCGATTCCCGCCCCGGGCGTCTCCTCCTGCGGCGATTAGGGGCGTGAGGGCGCGAACTTTGCCTCTCCCTCACGCGTTCCGCCTCCTCCTTCGCGAGCATTACCGCTTCCCAGATGGAGGTGATGGCCTGCCATTTCCTCTCGCTCCGTACCATGGCCTGAACCAGGGCCGGACGCGAGAGATCACCGCCGCTGATCGCCTCTACGAGGACACGGCGTTGCTCCGTCCAATCCGGGCAGACCTCCACCGTATGCTCCACCGTGTCCTCAGGCCGATCCACACAATGGTGACACCCGGGTGTTTACTTCCTAATTATTATTGCACCTATCCAAACTGATAAGTAATAAAAATCCTAATTATATGTATACTAATCTAGATACCAATATTATAAAGAGGAAAGATTTGTATTTTTGTATGTAATGGATAAACTTAAAACTACTGGACCGATTTGAAAAATTCTTTCAGCAATGGATAGCTACATTATCAGCGAGTAACATAGGCTATATTTTATCCCCATACTCCCACGAGAACGGGAACGGGTGAAACCACGGGTGAAACCGCGTGACGTCCGCTAGTATCCTTAATATTATAAATGCGAAAGTAAGTTTGTTTGTTACGCCTTCACGCTAAAACGGCTGAACGGATTTGGATGAAATTTGGCACATATATAGATGATGCCCTGGAAAAGAACATAGGATACTCTTTTTTTTTTCCCACGGGATCGAGACTTATGCGGGTGAAACCGCGGGGCGCAGCCAGTAGTAATATAAATGCGAAAGTGAGTTTGTTTGTTTGTAACGCTTTCACACTAAAATGGCTGAACGGATTTAAATGAAATTTGACACATGTGTAGACCATGATCTGGGTTAGGGCATAGGATACGTTTTGTGAACAAATCGAGCGTAAAGAAATAAAATGGAACGAAAATATGGGGTTTATTTTTACGCGTTGCTTAAGGGGGAAGCGTCAGGGTAGCCCGCGAAATTCAAATTTTCTTACATTTTTTCCATTTTGCAGGTCAGTGTCAGGTTTTATGTTGATTAAAATGTGATTCGCGGTCGTAGCAAATATGGCTTTACTCAATTATAATCATTACAATCAGCAATAGTGACTAAGAAGAAGATAAAGGTGTCAAATGTCATGATTTTAAGAAATCACTGACCTGACACTGACCTGCAAAATGCAAAAAACGTAAGAAAATTTGAATTTCGCGGGCTACCCTGACGCTTCCCCCTTAATGTTAAGTGATGTTCAAATGTCAAAAAAGTATGGTTAATCAGTCGCTAATCATAACTTAACTTTAAGCAACGTTTATAATAAATAAACCCCTATTTATTATGTTAATAGAATATCGAATAACACTTTTAAATGGAATCAACATTTCCTATCTACTACCCCTCAGAAGAAACCAAAATGGCGAAACAAACTCAGTGGTCAAAGGTCTGTTTTAAACTTCAGACATAAATTATTAAAAAAATCATGACTTTCCTTTTTGCTTAGCCATAGTCGGGTAAAAACTAGTTTTTGTACGCGGCTTCGCCCACGTAGATGTCGGAAAGTATCCTACAGGAACGCACTACCGGGATTTTAAAAGTAACCTATGTGTTAATCCAGGTTATAAACTATCTCGTCGCCCTCCCCGCTAACTGTCGTAACTAGCAATTGATATTTTTCCAGGGCAACAGTTTTTCGGTCGGGCGCTACAATCATGTTAATATAGTTGCGTTAGCTGTGGCTTTATTAATGAATTAATAACTTTTGAATTTTTTCCCTTCTTTTGCACCCAAAAAGCAGCCAACCTCAAATGGGATTGGGCCGGACACGTTTGCCGCATGTCGGATGTATTGTGGGCTAAGACCACTACAACATGGATTCCTGAAAACGTCCAGCGGCATCGTGGAAGACCCAGGCGTAGATGGCGGGACGAACTTGACGCTTATAGGAGGGATTGGTCTATATTGGCTCAGAATCGGGTTGGGTAGAAAAAGGAAAGGGAGGCCTTTGCCCTGCAGTGGGACAATATGGGCTAATTATTATTATTATTTTAGTTGTTTTACATTTCTCGGGACCCTGAGGTCCCGGACCTTTGGAAGGCGTACGAAGGGCCGAAGCCAACTCGCAGAGGCCCCTTAGACATTAATAAGTGTTGAGGCACCAACCGACGATTATCCCTGTATGCACCATACAAGTGCACCCAAGGACAACCCCCGGTTGGTGTAGGACTATTGCAGAACATGGAAAGAAAACATATTGGGCTATGGATTTGGGTGGCTATAATGGATTGGTTAACTGGAACTATGGAAAGACTATGGCCCCTGCCTGATCAATGTTTTAAATGCACACGGATAAAATGGCAGGGGGTGACTTGCATACTCAATAATGGGCCCCCGAAAACGGTCGCTAGCACAAAGTGTCGTAGCGACAAGGGGGCAACATGTCCTGAGGTGCTTGAGGAGTGGAGAGGTATTTCACGGCTTTCAGAACAATCCCAGAGCCCGGAAGATGGTCAAGATCCCTACGAGCACTTACTGGAATACTTCCTTCCTCCAAGCACGTTTGCTCTTGCGAATCTCCACTCAAGCCGGCCAATTAAGGCAAGAATGAGATGGGAGCTCTGTTCCTCGTCAGTGTTCACTCCAGCCGGCCAATGAAGGCAAGCCAGAGGTGAGGAACAAGATTTCTCCCGGGAGATAGGGTCCGTGGGGTCGCTACTGCCCATCAGCTCGCCACATGCTGCCCTGCGGGTTTTTGTATCTCTCTTGGTCTGGCTCCTCACCCTAGACCTGTTCCGGCAAAGTAAACTCTACCGGCACCTCACCTAGAGTTCGGAGCGCGCAAGCCCCACCACGACGTCAACGTAGAGATACGGCGGTGGGGTTATTATTATTATTATTTTGCACTTACGCAAAACAAAATACGTGATTATCTTCTAAACGGTAAACGACACAGACACGACGATTAGAGAGAACTTTTTCGAAACAAAGTTCTGAACACGTAGGTAATGTCAGTGCAGATACGTCAGTTTGTGAGATACGACAGTTAGCGGGGAGGCGTGAGCGTCCGGGCGGACCGACCTAGAAAGCAAACGACAAAATTGATGTCGTGTGAAATCGGTCGACATCCCTCCCCCGTAAATACAATGGCTTACAGATCAATGTTTAAGTTCAGGTACTGTAACGCTAATGTCATAGGGACGTTCTATTCTCGCCGACTTTTGACGCCCTGATTATTGTCGGCCATTGACGATACCTCCTGTGTATGTTGTGTATATGACGTGGGAACCCCCTTGAATGTAAACAATGACTTTGCTAAATGTCAACATCATGTCCACTTATATACCACCTATTAATAGTTTCTGCAATGTAACTCGTAAACGTTTTATTTACAAACAAACAAAACACTACACATTCCACTTAATGATAAAATTGCTCCTTTATTTTTATAAGTGGCAGTTATTATTTTGCAAAGAATTATTAAACATTTTGGTCCTATTACAGTTAATGGGATCTTGCCAGTATTTGTTTCGTGTATAGCTTGACTGTGGGTCGCAGTGGACTATCCCGTTTACATTGGCATACAAAGCGAAACTATCGTTCTTAGTTTTGTCGTTGCACAGTATAGTACAAAAGGTGTACTCCGCATTTCAGGTATGAAGCTACAAGTAAGCGGCGGGCTCGTGTTGTCGGACCAATTTAGTGAACGTAACGTAGTCAGAAAATATAAGAGTTAGCCGACGTTCGCACGGACGTAATAAAATCGCGGCGGGATTTCATCGCGCACTGGATTTTCAACTCTCGGTGTTAAGCCAAGCGTTGAAAATCCAACGCGCTGGGATGCACTCTCGTTCCAGCGCGTTGAAAAAACACACTGTTGGATGTTCAACTCTCGGTGCTAAGCAGAGCGCTGAAAATCAAGTGCACGAAAAATAATCTCCGCAATATTATTACGTCCGTGCGAACGTCTGCTAACGCGATAGACATAGATAGAATAGAGATAGAATATAACTGTAAGTAATTAGCGCTGTGCGACCTGAATTGCACTTTATTATGTCGTAGCAAGAGTCGCTTTTTATTTAAATGATTTTGCGGAGTGAATCTATTGTACTATTCTGTGGCCGTGGGCTGCTGTGAAGTGGCGCCTTTAGGATTGAACGAGCAACATTGCACGACTAGTGGAAAAATGAACGGACCAATCATGCAGTGCCTATACCACGCAATATTATTTGTCTAGGTAAGTGGGTAGGTATCTTACTATCTCGTGTCGCTTTAGTTTACATTGTAGTATTTACTACATATAATCTATATACTTAGGTACAAATGTTTATATTTGTATTAAGGTACTATTCCGTAGCCGAACGCAGGCAGCAGCAGCAGGCAACGTGCCACTGCGACACGACTGGTTTCTATGTGTTTCTAGGAAACCGACGAGTCGCTAGCTACGGAAGGTATTTCATAGAAATTCATAAGCTCGCCGCCTATTACATGGGACTTATAGATACACCTCTGCGGGTTAGGCAGAGGTGTATCTATAAGTCCGGGGAAAATAGGCGTGAAATTGTGTGTGTGTTCATACATACACACAATTATAATTTTTGTAACTTTTAAGAACACTTGTAAGGCAGCTAAAGCCGTATACATTAGCAACAAGGTTAAATCAGCAGACAATAAAATACAGACGGTTTGGAAAATTATTAATAATGAAACGAACAGAAACAAAAAGCATAATTCTGATTATACACTGAAGACGTCATGTGGTGGTCTCATTTGCGATAGCAAAGAAGTTGCTCAAGAATTTGTAAATTTCTTTACCAGTATCCCACTTAAAACTACTGAAACCTTAAACTCCTCGCCCTCACTCTCTTTTGATTTATTAAGGGCCAACGTTTCAGCATGCCCGATTGAATTTAACTTTAAGCATATTAACCCCATAACGGTAATAAAAGCTTTTAAACAAATCAAGATCAAATTGACCGAAGATCTTTGGGGGATGTCCATTAAAGTCTGTACCTCCATAATTGAGACCATAGCGCCTTACTTAGCCTTAATATTTAATTTGTGTGTGGATCAAGGAGTCTTCCCGGATTTAATGAAATACAGTAAGGTAATACCACTTTTCAAATCCGGGGACAGTAAAGACACCAATAATTATAGACCCGTATCCGTGTTGCCGGTATTCAGCAAGGTGTTTGAAAAAGTAATGCTTAATCAAATGCTCAATCATTTTAACACAAATAAAATCCTTCACGATCAACAGTATGGTTTCACCAAAGGACGTTGTACAACCGACGCTGGTGTAACCCTATTAAGACACATTTTTAACGCGTGGGAAGAGGCCCAAGATGCCATAGGGATCTTTTGTGACCTCTCCAAAGCATTTGATTGCGTCGATCACGAAACCTTACTCTTGAAACTAGAGCATTACGGACTTGGAAAACTTGCACTCAATTTAGTAAAATCTTATTTAAATGATAGACAACAGCAAGTTCAAATAAACGGTATCAATTCACTAGGTTTAAAAGTAAAATTAGGTGTGCCACAAGGCTCGATATTGGGTCCATTCCTCTTCTTAGTATACATTAATGATCTACTCCATTTATTAAAAAATCAACCACAAATGGTGTTATTTGCTGACGATACTTCTTTAATTTTTAAGGTAGATAGACGTGCTACAAATTTTAACGACGTAAATAACGCCCTACAGCAGGTCCAAAATTGGTTCACTGCTAATAATTTAGTATTAAATGGAAAAAAACTAAGTGCATAAAATTTTCTTTACCAAATGTCAAAAGTAGTGATTGTGAGATAGTATTGAATCAAGAGAAACTAGAATTCGTTGATAAAACTATTTTCCTAGGGATCACGCTCGACTCAAGGCTGCAATGGGGTCCTCATTTAACATCTCTTGCAGGACGGCTAAGTTCAGCAGCATATGCTGTCAGAAAAATCCGTCAGTTTACTGATGTAGATACCGCGAGGCTAGTATATTTCAGCTACTTTCATAGTATCATGTCCTACGGTATTTTACTGTGGGGACGGGCTGCAGACATCGAGTCTATTTTTATTCTCCAGAAAAGAGCGATCAGGGTCATATATTGTCTCCGCAGGCGCGATTCTCTAAGGAAACTGTTCAAGGATATTAACATCATGACGGTACCTTGTCAATATATCTATGAAAACATCATGTACGTAAGAAAGAATTTACATCTTTTTAGCAAAAGAGGTGATAGACATAATTATAGTACTAGAAATAGGGACCTATTAGTTCAACCAGGTTTCAGACTGGCTAAAGTAGATTCATCTTTCATGGGATACTGTTTAAAATGTTACAATAAAATTCCTCCCCACATACTTCAACTGAATGAGACGAAATTCAAATCTTGTATAAAACGCACACTATGCAGGCAGGCATATTATACGTTGGGGGATTACATCACTGATAAAAATGCTTGGCTCAATGCTGGTCCTGCTCCACAACCACAACTAATTGATTAACATTTGCAAATACTGTTGGAGCTGCTGAAGATTGTAAGACCATCTTTGCATTGTATAAACTCAATCTCTTTTGTATTATATAATTGCATAGCACACTATGTGAGCACTATGTACTAAAGAGTTACTATTTACCGGGTAATATGTCTTGCATTGACTTGAATGTGCCCTGGCGGCTGTGAGTATGTCTTGCATTGACTCAAATGTTTCGCTGATGGTGGCGCGTGTGTTGGATCATTTAGCTCCCTTCAAAATGGTTGAGCTGAATGGTGCTAATCCATGCGTCATGTTCGTGAACGGGCGCCGTCAGTTGGGACTGGTCATCTCTTAGCTGCCAGGGCTTATTTTTAATTTTCATTTTTTTGAATTGTTCTTTTTTATCTTTTTATTACGGACGCTTCTCATGTGCACGTCTTTCTACATTGTTCTCACATTTATAATTTCAACGTGAATGATGTAACCAATATTTTGTAACAATTTTTTATTTAAAAGAGTGTCCGTTGAGTTTCTTGCCCGTTCTTCTCCATAGGTACCTACTACGCTTTGGAATGGGCAACTAGCTTCATACCTATTTCTGACTGACCGATTCCTTGACAATTCAAAAGTGCCTGTAAATGGTTTAATTGAAATAAATGATTTGAGTTTGAGTTTGAGTTTGTGTACCTACACAAAAATCATGATTTCCAAATATTAATAAGATTTGTAGTGATTTTAAATACTAAATATAAAATTAAAAGTATAAGTATGATTTGCCTAAAATGAGTTTTGTATCAGTGTAATCATGAAGTTAAGAAGTATCTCAATTGACAGTTACCGTAAAAGTACGGTTTTAAGCTATTGCATAGCTTTTATCGCAGGCTTTGAGCGCGGCGACCGAATCAAGAAATTCCGTAACGTAACGAAAATAAAACCTAACACGGGGGGTGTTAGGTTTTATTTTCGTTCTGACATTCGCAAAACCTTTTAATTTGCGCCCGCTCATCCAAGTCGTAACTCGGGGCTGGTACAACTCAATGCTTCCGGGGGGTCGCTGAGCCTTTGTTTTGTGGCCAGGGTACTCGGCTCACTTCGGCTCACTCCGGCTCACTCCAGCTGCTTCAGCTAATTGACCAACAAACATTTATTCAATGATTTGACGCCACCACTGAAAGGCTGACAAATTAAGTGCTTCTTCTGAAACTATAGTAGTATTAATTGTTACGTAAGTTGTTTGATTTTTTAAGCTATTGCATATCTTTTATCCGAATCAAGAAATTCCGTAACGAAAATAAAACCTAACACCCCCCACTCCGCCTACCATGTAATGACGGTTCCCATGACAACGTGATGTTGTCATGGGAACGTAATTTTTGTTTTATGTCATCACGTCATCATCCCAAGTGTAGCGTTGACAAATAGGAAGTATGGAGGTTACAAATGCTATGCAATAGCTTTACCGCGGCATTCCCCGAGTGCCACACATTTTTTTTAACAAAATGGAATGGGAACATGATGTTTGGAGCGTCGCTTAGCTTCTGAGTTAGTTCTGTTCGAGTCTCGAAACCTAAAGGTGTCTTCAAGAAGTCTAAAGTCTATGACGTTATTATATTGAGTACCTAATTAAATAGTTTGTTAAATATTGCTAAAAGTATACTAAGTTTGTATGTATGCAAGAATATAAATGCAGAAATATTGATACTGAAATGGCGTATCATTACAGTGGTGTCTGCTTTGTATAACCGCCGGGGTGGCTTACCGCGTGGCTGGCCGGTTTCAAAGAAAATTTCAACCGCGGCGTTTGAATGGAGGGCCGCGGTCCGCTTCGTGGCTAGCCACCGTCCTATCTATACGCACTAGGCGATTCATGGGCGGTTTAATTTGCGACGAACTGCCAATGTGAGTTTGCAAGTTCACGTTCGTGAGTTGCGTGCCATGAACTTCGACACAGAGAAAATTGTTGAAATTCAACAACGAGAAGCTATTTGGAATTGTGAAGGAGCAGACATGATAAAACGGAGACAATAGGATTTTTTTTTAATTTCTTTCGTTGTTTCGGGAGTAATAATAGATAATAAAAGCTACTTCGATGGCGTCCATTTTGTTTATGGACCGACAGTGCCTACTCCGCCTTCGAGCTGTTCAAAATCGTAGTTGGTCGCCACGCCATGGCGGTCAGCAGCTATTCCAACCGCGTCAGGCGGCTGGCCGCTCAAACGAACTACCTAGGCGGCCAACCGCTAGTGCGGATGAGTGCTGGGCGACTTGCATCTACTCGACTTACACTAAAACTTAATTTAACGATTTGCATGTCATCGATTCAGCTTAAATCTTGATTTAAACAAACGTTAAAGTTAAACCGGCTTCTAGGTCGGTTTAGAGTAGGTAGTTGAATCTCGATTTCATAGACAGACGTTATTAAAGTGTTATTTTAAACTCAGTTTATTTGTGATAATGGATTTCATTTCGCTTAATCATCATGATTTGTTTTCGGATGATGACGAGGAGATCGTACAATATTTAGACTCCGTTTATCTCTCGTAGAGAGTACATTGGAAGCGATTTTTTTACTGAGTAGGTTACGAGATGATGAATTTTTCGCGGTCCTGGGGGAAAACTTCATTTGCGATTTGTACTCGGTAGTCAAGTTTTGGTATTCCTCTTGTTTATCCCTAAAAAATCCCGATAATAGAATATAATAATAATTTATTTTAAATTTTAATTAAAAAAAGAATACTTTTAATTAAATAAATAATAATTATTTATATATTTTTTTTTAATGGTCAAGGTAAAGCCGTGGTCGCATGCCTGTACACCTACAAAATTATAATGGCATGTGACCACGGCTTTACTTTGACCATTTTTGTACCTATGTCTTGATTTCTGTCTGAAATATTTTCTTGTTTCATACTTTTTAGAGCGTGATTTTTCAGTAATCGGGTTTTAGTTTTTGAATTTACTTTTTTTCTCTATACGCAGAACTGAGTTGCCATCACTATTTATTTGAAAACGGAACGCAAAGAATTAATGGCGAATAAATTATTGACTAATCTCAGCTTAGTTATATATATTAGAAAAGGACAGAAGATAAATTTTAGTTTAATCCTGTCAAATTAATCAGCGCTTGACGTAAATTGACGTAATTTTAGTGGGCAAGTTTTGAATCACATCTAAACTTGTATGGAGTAGTGACAGGCGCTGATTAATTTGACAGGACTAAACTAAAATTTATCTTCTGTCCTTTTCTTAATGAAATAGAAAGAAAAAGATGCACTGAACTTAAATTTAGTTAAGTTTGTGAACAAGGGAATCGGCACCATTATCGACCGGGCACAAATCCAGACCCCGGGTTGCTACTGAGAAATTCCTGATGGAGGAACTTATACACTTCCTCGGGGGACTCCACGCTCAGTGTTGGCGACGACAAGAAAAACGACTGATTGTTAAATTGAGAGTTCTGATTAAAACAAATAAAGACTATTTCACATTGTCATTAGATATAAGCAAATCACTTGTATTCTAATAGCGTAGGGTTAGTTTTTATTTCTTATAGTAAGTACCACATAAGTCTGATTGATACCTATTGCCTTCTTTTAATTAAGTAATTAGTCGATAAGTCTTAATGAAAGTCTTAAACATAAGTGCTGCATCTTGCATGCACATGGCATGCAAGATGCAGCACTTATGTAACAAATAAAGATGTGCAAGATGTTACATAAAATTATAGCACAGTCATGTTTTGCCTTAACGGCGTACAAATATAAACACGTTGGTTTTTTTTTATTAATAGGATATAAACATCAAATAGTTATAAATTTGTCCATTATTCAAAGCAATTAACATATTAAATTTAAACTTAATCAATCAAATTATAATAAATATACTACAGAATAGTGTCATCAACTCGTCATAGAAATTTATAATAAAATAAAATTTGCCAGTCAAAAGTCAAAGTAATTAGGAATAAACAACAAGCAAATCTGCTTGCAAATCACATGAGTAAATAATGGTATTGCCTAAATAGAAAGAAAAAGATGCACTGAACTTAAATTTAGTTTAGTCTGTGAACAAGGGAATCGGCACCAATATTTGGCGAAAAGTGTGTTATAAAATTTATTATCTTTGATATTTTTTTGCAGATAGCTAAGCTAAATAATTTTCCAAATCCTCTAGAGCGATTTATCATTGATCGGGCTTATGATACGTACGTACCTAGTATCGTAACATAGCAGCACAAAAATAGTAATAATCTCGATGCGTACTTCCTATTGATTGGTACATAAGTAAATACATAAATAAGTATCATTAATATCACCGTTATCAATTTCATTACCGATTTAATATTGATAATCGATGGAAAACAACCTCTATCAAGTCGAGACGTTGATATCACGACATTATCCTGATAACGAGACACGTTGGTCATCGCGTGGTTCTTGAGATACTTATCTGTCTGATAGTCTGCTCACTAATTGCGTAACACTCTTTCAATTACAATCTGAATTATTTTGAAGGATCGTTGGCCCGTTGGTCTAGTGGTCACAAGCGCTACTGCTGAGCATGAGGTCCTGGGTTCGAATTCTGGGTCGGGCAATTTCAGATTATTTAGAAGATAAAAAAGCTTGGGATTGAACTGCTCGCTCTGCTAAGTCTTGTGATAAAACCATAAAACTAGACATTTTAATTATTATGTAAAATCAACTATCCAGTATTATAAATTGACATGGTAGAAAATTATATTCAAAATGACATGATTACTTTGTAAAGTATTATATTATTTTAACTATTGTGAATGTGAGGACTATGTGGATATTATTTTTATTTCTCTTCTAGTTTTAGTGATGGTCTGGCAGTTTGAGTAGTTTTTGCGGCCTACCCAAATGTCCTTTCTTTGGTATTGCTTGTCGAGTTGAGCTCCTTAAGTTCTGAGTTGAGCTCCACGATTACTGACAAATACTTGCACTGACTGGATAGGTCCACTCAAATTTGTGTGGTTCTTTCCTCAAAAGACCTTTTCAGACACTAATCTACATGATCCTCATATGGCCTAACCAAGATTATGTCTGGACTTTAAAAGAGACTGTGACCTCTGAGTTTGTTTCGGCCTTTCTTCTCAGAGTAGTCAGATAGGAAACACCGAACTCATCACTCAAAAACTTGTTTTTCAGTCAACGTTTAGAAGCACCAAATATTAAGGTTCAACACAAATTAACTGTTATAAAAGGGTAGATACAGCTAAATTTTTAGGTGTAACTATTGACAAACGTCTTAACTGGAAAGCTCACACAGAAGAATTAAACAAAAAGTATGTTCTTCTGCCTATGCCCTCTATAAACTAAAACCCATTATAAGTACCAATGCACTTATAACTGCCTACCATGGTATTGTCGGCTCCGTATTAAGGTTTGGAGTTATATTTTGGGGAAACTCTACTAATAAAGAAAACATTTTTAAGTCACAAAAAAGGTGTATTAGGGCTATGTTTGGATTGAAAATAACTGATAGTTGCAAACAGTATTTGATTAAATAAAACATTTTATGTCTGCCTTCCTCATTTATTTATGAAATCGCTAATTTTATACGAACCAATCCTAACCTATTTAAGAAACCATCAGACGTTTCTATTCGTAATCGACGGGATAATACATAATCAATTATGCGTACCAAGATCAACCACGGCATTGATGCGTAAAAGTATGTTTTGTTTAGCACCAATCACTTATAATAAAATCCTAAAACCTATTAGACAAATACCTACTGCTCTGTTTAAAATACATTTAAAAAAATATCTCATAGGCAAATGCTATTATACCATATCAGAATTTTTAAATAACCGCAATTAATTAAATAGATTCATTTAATTACAACATTTTCACAATTTGACCCTCGAATCTGTAAAAACCAATATTTTATTTTATTTATTTTTATTTTTTTCCCCTTTTTTAATTTAGCATTAGGATTAAGTTTGTTGTGTAGACTCAATTTTTAATGGTTTATTTAAACCAAAAATTTGTTGTTTTTGTACGTCATAAATGGCAAAACATGCAGATCTACCTGTTATTTTAAGACCTTGCACATATTATTTGATGTATACTGTTTTACAATAAATATATTCTATTCTATGCTATCTCCTACCAAAAATCGCTCAACGCGCCTAAAGAAGTTTTAACTTCAAAAAGCTTAAAATTCAGCTCGCTATTTTATTAAATCATTGAGCTTAGCAACTACAGAACATTTACATCAAATAATTATATCAAAAAAACAAAGATAATAAAAAGCATACAAGTAACAGTCACTATGACTATCACTTTTGTTTAAAAAATATTGTTTGTTTACATTCGTTGCTAAAAATATGACCAGTCAGAATGACTTAGCACTTTTTAGATCTTGAAATCTGGCATAGATAGGTACCGGTTATTATTTATTGTCTTAATTAAGTTACAGGATGTGTAATAATTATTAATGTGTACTTAATATATTATATTATATTTTTCTTATATAATTAAATTAAATTATACAAAACAAAATTATCAATATTTTTTTTTAAATGTTTCTATGTTAATTAATGTTATTGGTGTTGTACCATTTTAATTAACTATAAATAAATTAATTAATTTCAGAAAGGTCAGGTACGTAGTACTCGTAATCGGCGGCAACGCGGCGCGTACTGATGTATGAACGTAAACGAAGCAAAAGTCCTTTTGCTTATTGTAGAAGGTGGCTTTCTACAGTTTCTGCCTTCCCCCATGGGAAGAAGGCGTGAGTTTATGTATGTATGTGTAATTTACAAGACTTTTTCGTCCGCAGAGATTTTTATACAACATGCAGTGTTCTGTATCTGTCTTAAAAACTACCTACATTCTGCAGTATTGCCTAAAAAATTCCTTAAAAACACAGTAATTCGGTAGTTAAAAGTGTTTTAACTCTGATATAAACAGTACGGCTAAGACGAAAGATATATTCAAAGATACAACAATATTTATACACACTTATAAAAAAACATGTTTGCAAATCACAAACGAAACTGCGCACACGCATGGACGGTAGGCATGGATGGTATTCCTACTGTCGGAATTTCGACAAGTACAAAAGCAAGTTTTGGTCAACACAACACCGTATAAGCTGGGGGAACCACAACGATGTATTTCATAGAATTATTTTTTAAATATTACTGACCTATTTTGACATAATATTAGGAAAGAGAATGAAATATAGAAAGAAAGAAAAAAAGAAGAAAGAAAAACTAACAGCACATTACAAAAAAATATTACATAAAATGCACATTCACAAATTAACCAAAAGTATAAAAATATCGTGTACCAATATCCTTCAATACATCCCTTTTATAAGTCACCCTGTATACATTGTTTTTACTAAGTTTAAGCGTCGATAATAAACTAGTTGTTGATAATCATACACATGAGCGTGAAAAAAGTGCTACGTCATAGGACACGCACGAACTCTGTAACCACACTTACAGCACTTTTGGAGATTTACATTCCCAAAAATGAGAGACGCAGTCTGAGACTGCGTATATTATCTATATTAATATTGTAAAGAGGTAATGTGTTTGTTTAATAAATTAAATTATTTTAATTCGGACAACTAAGAGATCCTTAAACTAAACATGATACTAACTAAAGATGAATTAATGAGAAGACCACCCATGAACTAGACAACGAGAAATGGAAACTAGGGTATAAGTCTTCTCACAAATTGCCTTATTATGGCGGAGGAAGTATCTGTCGCCACAGCCTTCAGGATACAGTTGTGACTGTCTCTTATTCTGCTCAGGAGTGAGGATGTTTTCTTACGGATGGTGGCATGAAATCTATTGGTATGGGGGTTTACCGTGAACATTTCTGAGGCACTGCAATAACGACGCAGTCGCAACAGCATCCTAAAAACATTATTGTATTGGGCGCGTAGAACATCCAGCGACCTTTTCGAGTAGTTGACCTAAAGTTTACCGGTGTAAAAACTCTGACAATAAGCTTTAAAAACCGTAATCTTAATTTGGTCAATACACCGAGCAAATCTTCATGCCAACCCCCCCCCCCCCCCCCCCAGACCGCCAGAGCCCTACGCTTCTCAATGTCACCATGATCACTGAGGTCATGCCCAAGATATTTGAACTTAGTCACTCTACGTATTAGCGAACTGTTTATGGCAAGTTCAAGTGTACTTTCCCAGCACTTACCGGCGACCCCAAAGACCATGTATTCACATTTTTTTTGCATTATTGACCAGAGACAACACATGCATCGCCAAACGGTTTTTCTGTTGACAGCGATGCAGACGAATTTTTTGATACCCTATGATTCTTTCCCCTCCTTTTGTGATATCTAAACATGTACATATTATTGTTTTAAGTCTGTTAGAGTATATATTTTGTAAATACCATGATAAAATAAAAGCTCAGTCAAGTTAACAAAAAACTAAAATTTGGCATCGAAAAATTCCTCCATATCGCTGTCAACTGGTAATGTACTGTACCCAAGATCAAGCAGAGCATTGCCAGTTGCCATGTTGCATGGCAATGCTTAGCCTCTGGCCAAGGTAAAAGC
This sequence comes from Agrochola lychnidis, assembly GCA_963680765.1. Classification (NCBI taxonomy): domain Eukaryota; kingdom Metazoa; phylum Arthropoda; class Insecta; order Lepidoptera; family Noctuidae; genus Agrochola; species Agrochola lychnidis. The sequence goes on along the minus strand of OY796868.1, from coordinate 3,508,588 downwards.
CAGCCCTTGGGTCACGGGAAGTGTAAACCAGCCGTTTGGAGATTTCGTAGAACAAACCATGAGCAGTGGCAATGGAAAACACTTGTATTTTGTTCCACTTTGGAGTTGAAGTATCACTTAATAGTTATCAAGTGCAATCGACACCTATCAAAATTTTGTACAAAAATCACTAACGGGAAATTCCTTAAAACTTCTGAATACATTGTCTACCTCAAATACACCGAGCTCTTTATCTATAAAACTATAAATACCCAAACACGCTTCTGACAAAATCATATTAATCGAAACATCAACATGATCGCGTTACTATTGCTCGCCACGCTACCTCTGATCTTCTTCGCGGTCTACCTCACCTCTAAGCGAAAGTTCCAATATTGGGAGAATAAGAAAGTGCCACATATACCACCAGTCGCGTTTTTCGGTAATTTCTCTGAGTACATTTTACAGAAAACTTACTTCGGACAAGTCGCACAGAAAATATGCCAGAAATTCCCGAACGTGCCGTACATTGGCGCCTACTACGGCACGGAACCCACCCTCATCGTACAAGATCCGGAAATCATCAAGCTTGTAATGACGAAAGATTTCTATTTCTTCAGCGGCCGTGAAGCCTCCAACTACTCACACAAGGAGCTGATCACACAAAATCTGTTCGCCACTTATGGAGACAAATGGAAGGTGCTGCGTCAGAACCTGACTCCTCTGTTCTCCTCAGCCAAGATGAAGAACATGTTCCATTTGATCGAGAAGTGTTCTCACGTTTTCGAAAACATACTCGACGAAGAAGTGCAGAAATGCAACGAGACCGAAGCGAGGATGCTCATGGCGAGGTACACGATGGACTGCGTTGGGTCCTGCGCATTTGGAGTTGACACAAACACGATGGAAAAGAAAGAAAACAATCCATTCATACAGATTGGTGATGTTATCTTTGAAACTCATAGGTTTAGAGCATTCAAGAATGTTCTACGCGCTATCTGGCCGGCCATCTTCTACGGACTGGGATTCAGATCGATGCCGATAGAAGTTGACCAGTTCTTCAATAACTTGTTGACAGGAATTTTCAAAGGCCGCAATTATAAACCGACGTCGAGGAACGACTTTGTTGATCTCGTGCTCAAATTGAAGACCAACCAGTCTATAACAGGTGACAGTTTGAAGAATATGAAAGCTGATTCAGGAAATAAAGTTAATTTAGATGTGGATGATGATCTATTAGTGGCGCAGTGCCTCTTGTTCTTCGCAGCGGGATACGAAACTTCGGCAACCACTTTAAGTTACACTTTGTTTGAGTTGGCGAAACATCCCGAAGCTCAAGAACGACTGTTAGAAGAGGTGGACGATTACCTACGTCGTCATAACAACGTGCTGAAATATGAGTGCTTTGCAGAGACACCTTACATGGAAGCGTGCATTGATGAAGCTCTTCGTCTGTACCCAGTACTAGGAGTGTTAACTCGCGAGGTGATAGAAGACTACACGTTCCCATCAGGACTGAAGTTAGAGAAGGGTCTCCGAGTGCACCTGCCACTGTACCACTTACAGCATAACCCGGAGTTCTTCCCGGAGCCAGAGCAGTACCGTCCGGAACGGTTCCTGGTGGAGGAGAAGCAGAACATCAGGCCGTACACATACATGCCGTTTGGTGATGGTCCCAGAATCTGTATCGGTAAGTGCTAATTTGTGTTTATTTTTCGGCAAAGTCATTTAATATACTTACGATGAATCTCTTTGTTTTGGTCACCTTTGGGAAATGGTTGTATTCAGTCTGTAAGAGAGAAGGGGTTCTTCAATGAAATAAGTAAAGTTTTGTTTAATGTGTTTTGCCATTTATGACGTAAAAAATTTGAGAGCACTTATCTAAGCATGGGGTGCCTTTAAACCTACTTCACAGTAACTATACTATTCTAATCCAAACGCAATTAGCAGGCAGTAATTTTATCTAATCTCTGGTACCAGTGTGATTGAGTATATCCAAACTCACTTGTATAAAATATTACAAGATATGTAGAAGTTGTTTTGTTTCTGAGACATTGAACCTGAATACTTCAAAACATAATGTTTATTGTATTAAGTTTTATAAATAATTACTTTTGATAATAATGACGCACGGCATCATTATGAAGAAAGCTACCTTCATGATTTTCAAACAGAGATAATCTTGGATAAAAACCTTTAATCAGCGCACGACGAACTCCTACACTATCAGCTACAACAAACATAACGTCATGGATTTGATTGTTATTGCAAGATTGTTGTAACTAAAAGTAACATAAATAATAGACTGTAAGATTATAGAATTTAAAGGTTTTATCAACACGCTAGTTTAGGGTTCCTCACGAAATACTGTGATTCAGTTAGGTCAGAGATTAACGTATCTTTTTAAAATTTCACCGAGACCATTGTTCCGCGCCTTAGGAATACGCGGCGAGGCGGGGTAGCGTCGACAAATGAGCAACGGACTGGCAGATGGCGGTGTGAGCGTTGATGAATTAGCGGCCTGCACTGCCCCCCGTCTCGTCGCGCATATATCTGTGGCACGAACAGCGGTCTCGGTCAGACTATAGCTGCTAATAGTGTTCGCCAATAGAAAACAAAATAAGCCACTTTGCTTGACAGGTTTTTGAATTCCCAACCTTAATGCTTAAAGCTGTGCTAATCGACATTTTCTCCATAAAAACGTTGTGGGGTAATCACTCCACTGTTTAACATTGTACGTACAAAGTTAAGCATGATATCGATATCAATTCAAATAATTTACAATCATTTTCTTTTTCAGGTATGAGATTCGCAAGAATGCAAATGACGGCCGGTCTGATAACATTACTGAAGAAGTACCGCGTGGAGCTGGCTCCAGGCATGAAGAAACAACTGACGTTCGAGCCTAGAGCCTTCGTGACACAGCCTGATTCTCCAATCAGACTGAAGCTTATTGAAAGAGAGGGCTGGGAGCAAAGGCTGTTGAAGTCACCTTGAATTTGTTGAAGAGTTTAGTTTTAAGTCATCTTCGTTATTCGTTACCTATGTCTCTGGTATCTAAGCAGACCAGAAGCAGATTTAGAAAATATATCCTTAAGTTCATTCATTTATGTAAATAATAGTTATTTAAGTAATAGGGTATATTTCCTAAACTAGCTGCGCCCCGCAGTTTCATCCGCATAAGTCTCGATCCAGTGAGAAAGTCGGGATAAAAAATATCCCGTGTGTAATCGAGGTTATAAACTACCTGTGTGCCAAATTTCATCCGAATTAGTCCATCCGGTTTTGCGTGAAAATCCATCCATCCATCCTCACATACTTGCTGGTTTTTAATATTTATAATATTTTTAGGATAAGTAGGACAGGATTATCGACATTTCCAAAAATACATCAATTTTGTATTTTAAAGGACTGTAATTAAATAATTAAACAGTTTATTAAGTTTTTGTTAATAATATAGGTAATGTGAGTTGATAATGTCATATCAACTCACATTGCCCATATTTTTATCTAGTTATAAACATGTAAATAAGTTTTGTAAAAACATCTAAATATAGACATATCTACAACACGAAATGTGGATAATCTGACATTATTTATGGTAGATGGCCATAAAATTGTACCTTATCACTTGTTACCTACTTCTACGATAAGAGAAAATGTCTAGCATATTGTGCTAGGGTTGAAAAATAAAAATACACTAATTGAAAATCAAAGTTTGGCGTTTGTTATTTTGACACTTGAAATTATTTTCGTCTCAATTGGTTGTTTGTTCCGGATTCCTTCAGACCGTTTCCTTTTCGACCTTTCCGTGTCTTTATTAGGGTTCTGTACTAAAATGGTAAAAAGTAACCCTTATGGTACGACTCAGTCTGTCTGTACGTCTGTCTGTCACAGCTGGATATCTCATGCTATCAACTTGAAATTTGGAATAGTTTTAGATGTCGTTTGCCCAACTATTTTGAAAATAAGAAAGGAATATAAATTTATACATTTTTGATGAATGATGCCTCATTTGTCAAATTATGATTGGTAGTTTAGAAGTTATGAGGGTTATTTTTGAATTTGATAGCCTTATTCTTGAGGAAGGCTTATAGGTTTTAACATCACGCTAAGACCCTTAGGAGCTGAGCGAGCAAACAGAAAAAGTTTAAAAGAACGTTAAGTGAAAACGACGGACGGACTTGTTTTCCAAAATATTCAATTAAGATCATAAATTTTCATTTTAACGGGGTGAAAGAGGTGTTGGAATTTGTAGAATAAAATGCAAAATTCAGACGATTCAATATCTGAAATAAATTAGGATAAACGCAGGAGAATGATGACGTCACGTAGGAAGTATTAGTAAAATAATAAAACGTAAAAATTCTGGAATTCGGGTCAAATGTCTCCGTTCTTGGTGACTAAAAGGATCATCTATTGAAATATTGAAAAAAAATCTTGATTCGAAACTCTACTACGATTTTTTTTTAATACAATAGGTAAAGATTGTATTTAAAAAAATATCGTAGTAGAGTTTCGCATCGCACTTGGCCAGTTTTTTTTTCGCGATGCTTAGGACCTTGGCATTAATATCAATAGAAGCAAGGCAAAATTTTAATAATTTTATCATTTAAAATTTATCTAATTTCGGACGAAACGGAAAAGAACAAAATAAGCAGTAGGTACCTACTCTAATTTAATGTTATAATATAACGAAGTCGTATCTCTAAGTTTCTTTTGTATGTACATAAAAAATTAAAATAAATAAATAAAATGGATGAGAAAAAGAAAGTCAGAATAAAATGAAATAAATTGCTCACAAATAAATCAGGTAAAATAATACGTTACAAAAGCCAATAAAAGCATTGCCATGCAACGTGACTATGCTGTCACTGTCAAGGCCGCGCTATCAAAACAAATATTTCAATGTAATTCGGAGTTATATATAAAATTCTCGTGTCACAATGTTAGTTACCTTACTCCTCCGAAACGGCTTTACTGATTTTTACCAAATTTTATATGCATATTCAGTAGGTCTGATAATCGGCTACTATCTATTTTTCATACCCCTAAGTGATAAGGGTTGTCCACCCCAAACAAATAATTGGCAAAACAACGTTTGCCGGGGTCAGCTAGTCTATCTATAAATAAATAATCAGTGAATTTCTAATCGTTACATAACTCTTAAGTATGTTAAGTATAAATACAATGATTTGGCATATTTTCTATACGAATACCGTCTTATAGTCCTGCGTTTTATCTTTAGATAAAAATAATCCAGCGATTGAAAAATCAGCTCTCAACTAGTTTCTATAGCATCCCATTTTGTTGTTACACAATTTATTCTTGTCAGTTCTTTGCGCAGTGTGGAACAGCGTCACAGTGATTGGACTGATACCGCAGTCTGCCGAATCACGTTGATAAAAATATTTATAAAAAGGAACACATCTATCTCTCGGGTCACAGTTGTCAGCACCGCGGTTTTCATAATGATCGCCCTACTCGTTGTCGTGTCCTTATCAATAATCATATTTTATTTATTATATTACATATCGACAAAGAAATTCAGTTACTGGGAAAAGAAGAATGTGCCTTACGTTAAACCACTGCCCCTTTTGGGCAACTACGGAAGACTTATCTTACTTAAAGAGTATTCTGGTCAGTTGATTCAAAAACTATGTGAAAAATTCATCGATCAACCTTACTTCGGAGCTTTCTTCGGCACGGAGCCTGTTCTCGTGGTGCACAGCCCCGAGATCATCAAACAAGTAATGACTAAAGATTTCTACTACTTCAACGGCAGGGAAATAACCAACTACACTGAAAGTGAAGTTGTTACACAAAACTTATTCTTCAGTGGCGGCGATAGATGGAAAACAGTCCGACAAAATCTAACTCCACTGTTTTCTTCCGCAAAGATGAAGAATATGTACTATTTGATAGAAAAGTGTAGTATCGTCTTCGAAGATATGCTGGACTATGAAATTGGCATGTCTGACGTCATTGAAGTGAGGCAAATAAGTGCGAGGTACACCATGGACTGCATATGCTCCTGCGCTTTCGGTGTGGAGTCCAACACCATGGGACCAGAGGATGATAACCCCTTTAAGGTGATTGCCAATGAAATATTCGAAGCTACAAACTATCGTGGTTTCAAACTCATATGCAGGTCCATATGGCCTGCCATTTTCTATCGTTTGGGACTCCAAGTTTTCCCTTCAACAATAGATCAATTCTTCTCAAAATTGCTGAAGGAAGTGTTCAAAAGTCGAGACTACAAGCCATCACCGAGAAACGATTTCGTGGACCTGATCCTGACTTTAAAGAACGAGGATTACATAACCGGGGACAGTTTAAGTAACGCAAAGACTGGCGCTGACAAGAAGATACATTTGAAGGTGGATGATGAGTTGTTGGTGTCGCAGTGCGTCGTGTTCTTTGCGGCGGGATTCGATACGTCAGCTACCACCATGAGCTTAACATTGTTTGAGATGGCGAAGCACCAGGAGGTGCAGCAACAAGCGACCGAGGAGGTGGATGAGTTCCTGCGTCGTCACGGGAACAAACTGAATTATGAGTGCTTGAATGAGCTGCCTTACTTGGAGGCTTGTATGTACGAGACACTCCGCAAGTACCCGGTTCTAGGGAATCTCACCCGTGAGGTCATGGACGACTATGTCCTCCCTACGGGCCTGAAACTAGACGTAGGAGTCCGAGTCCATATTCCAGTCTACCACATGCACCACAATCCTGAATACTTCCCGGAGCCGCAGAAATACAAGCCAGAACGGTTCCTACCTGAAAATAAAGACGAAGTTAAACCTTACACGTTTTTACCGTTTGGATCATTAAGTCTCTTCAAATCATTTAATCTGTCAAATGTGTTTTTAGAACCAACGCGAATAACTTCGACTACTGCTACATGTATTGATAACGTCTTTTGTTGCTGCGACTATTTAGGTAAAGCTATTGTAAATTATCTCCCTTCTGATCACAGCGGTCAAACCGTTATTTTTGAGTCCAACACACCAATACTAAAAGTGCAGATACAAACTAGACCAATAACATCGGGTAATTTAATTAAGTTTAATAGCACTTTAATTAGCAAGTTAAGTGCTCAGGGTCTAAATATGTCCAATGGCAATATTTTGTATGAACAATTCTTTTCATTAGTCCAAACAGAGTTCAATAAGTCTTTTAAGAAAAAAACTAAAACTATTTGCCCTAAGTTTTTATTCAGTGACTGGGCAACTAAAGGCATCAGGAAAAGTAGGGAAACATTATTTGAACTGTATGGCCTTAAGCCGTATATTAACACAGAAACTTTTAATAAGTATGTTGCTACTTACTCTAAAACTTTTAAAAATATCTGCAAAGCAGCTAAAGCTTCTTTCATTAGCAACAAGGTTAAATCGGCAGATAATAAAATAAAGGCAGTTTGGAAAATTATTAACAATGAAACAAACAAGAACAAAAGACATAATACAGATTACACACTAGACACTTCCGGCGGTCTTATTAGCGACAACATCGATGTTGCTCAAGAATTTGCAACTTTCTTTACCAATATTCCAATTAAAACTACAGAAACTCTAAATTCCTCCCCCTCACTTGCGATTGATTTATTAAAAGCGAATGTTTCAGCCTGCCCTGTGGAATTTAAATTTAAACATATAAACCCTGTGGTCGTTATAAAGGCTTTTAAGCAACTTAAGATCAAAATTACCGAAGATCTGTGGGGCATGTCTACTAAAGTTTGTCAATCAATTATTGAGACAATTGCACCCTATTTAGCTTTAATATTTAATTTGTGTGTAGATCAAGGGATATTCCCGGATTTAATGAAATACAGTAAAGTTATTCCACTTTTCAAATCCGGGGACAGCAAAGACACTAATAATTATAGGCCCGTATCAGTTTTGCCGGTTTTCAGCAAGGTGTTTGAAAAAGTAATGTTAAATCAAATGCTCAATCATTTTAATCGTAATAACATCCTACACGATCAACAGTATGGTTTCACCAAAGGACGTTGCACAACCGACGCCGGTGTCACCTTATTGAAACACATCTTTAATGCATGGGAAGAGGCACAAGATGCAATAGGCATCTTTTGCGACCTATCCAAGGCATTTGATTGCGTGGATCACGAAACACTGCTCTTGAAACTTGAGCATTACGGTCTGGATAAACTTGCGCTGAGCTTAGTAAAATCATATTTGAATGATAGACTGCAGCAAGTTCAAATAAACGGTGTAAATTCATTGGGTTTAAAAGTCAAAATGGGTGTACCACAGGGCTCGATATTGGGTCCATTCCTCTTTTTAGTATATATAAATGATTTACCAAATTTACTGAAAAATCGACCACAAATGGTGTTATTTGCTGATGACACATCACTGATTTTTAAAGTAGACAGACGTGCACAGGAGCTTGACGACGTAAATAACGCTATGGTTACGGTCCATAATTGGTTTACTGTAAATAATTTGGTATTAAATGAGAAGAAAACTAAATGCATAAGATTCGCGTTACCGAATGTTAGAAGTAGTGAATGTCACGTTGTATTGAATAAGGAGACACTAGAATTCGTCGAAAAGACAGTTTTCCTGGGGATAACGCTTGACTCCAAACTACAGTGGGGTCCTCACTTAACATCACTTGCAGGGCGGTTAAGTTCAGCCGCTTACGCTGTTTGGAAAATCCGCCAACTAACAGACGTGGATACCGCGAGACTGGTCTATTTTAGTTATTTTCATAGCATCATGTCTTACGGTATTTTGCTGTGGGGACGGGCTGCAGATATTGATTCTATCTTTATTCTGCAAAAGAGGGCCGTCAGAGCCATCTACAACCTCCGCAGACGCGAATCTCTAAGGGAATTGTTCAAGAAAATTAACATCATGACGGTACCTTGTCAGTATATATATGAAAACATTATGTATGTTCGAAAAAATCTACACCTTTTTAGTAAGATAAGTGACAGGCATAATTTTAACACTAGAAATAGGAATAAATTAGATCAACCACGTTTTAGATTGTCTAAAGTTCACACTTCTTTTATGGGGTACTGTGTAAAATGTTATAATAAAATACCACTCGATATTCTTCAACTAAATGAGAAGAAATTTAAAACATGCATTAAACGCACACTATGTAGACAAGCATATTATAAGTTGGATGATTATATCGTAGATAAAAATGCTTGGCTTAATGCTGGTCCTGCTCCACAGCCACTTGGGCTCACTAGTTAAAATTTTAATATTTGGAAGAGTTGCTTTCCCTTTTCTTTTTTTAATTTTGTTTTTGACATTACGAACTTAAATGTTTATTTTTTTATCTTACCAAGTAAATAAAAATGCTTGGCTCAATGCTGGTCCTGCTCCACAACCACAACTAATTGATTAACATTTGCAAATACTGTTGGAGCTGCTGAAGATTGTAAGACCATCTTTGCATTGTATAAACTCAATCTCTTTTGTATTATATAATTGCATAGCACACTATGTGAGCACTATGTACTAAAGAGTTACTATTTACCGGGTAATATGTCTTGCATTGACTTGAATGTGCCCTGGCGGCTGTGAGTATGTCATGCTCACTCAAATGTTTCGCTGATGGTGGCGCGTGTGTTGGATCATTTAGCTCCCTTCAAAATGGTTGAGCTGAATGGTGCTAATCCATGCGTCATGTTCGTGAACGGGCGCCGTCAGTTGGGACTGGTTATCTCTTAGCTGCCAGGGCTTATTTTTAATTTTTTTGAATTGTTCTTTTTTATCTTTTTATTACGGACGCTTCTCATGTGCACGTCTTTCTACATTGTTCTCACATGTATAATTTCAACATGAATGATGTAACCAATATTTTGTAACAATTTTTTATTTAAAAGAGTGTCCGTGGAGTTTCTTGCCCGTTCTTCTCCATAGGTACCTACTACGCTTTGGAATGGGCAACTAGCTTCATACCTATTTCTGACTGACCGATTCCTTGACAATTCAAAAGTGCCTGTAAATGGTTTAATTGAAATAAATGATTTGAGTTTGAGTTTGAGTTTTGAGTTTGATCTGGACCCAGACTATGTATAGGTAAATATCATTTTAAACTACGTCATAATTGGTCATCATCTATCCAGCCTTGTCACGTTTGGGCTCAGGTGGCTATGGAGTTTTGGACATACAAGTCGACTGTATGTAAACATTATGTCTATTTGGACGTTTGTTCTGCCATTTTGTTTTCTGTCTGTTATTTGACCCTTGCCACTTTCAAGTGCTTTGTGCTTTTTTGTGACATTGACCTTCAAATAATTGCTGATTAAATTCTAGTAATTTTGTTTACTTTTCAGGAATGCGTTTCGCGAAGATGCAAACGCTGTCTGGTCTCATTACGTTCCTGAAGAAGTACAGAGTGGAACTGGCTGATGGCATGCCGGAGACCCTAACCTTCGATCCTAGGACCATAACGATACAGCCTAAGGACCAGGGTATCATGCTGAAGGTGACTGAACGTGAAGGCTGGGAGGGGAGAAGATTAGTTCGAGGTGGAAACATCAAGCAATAAATTTTATTTAAGAAAGTATAGGTGCAAATTGTGGTTCATCGCTCATTCATCTGACAAATATGTGCATTCGAATTTAATATATTGCATTTTATGTAGTGTGTGTTATACACATAATATATATTTGTTGTTTGTTGAGTGTATATTTAAGAAAGTAAATACTCAGTCATATTTAGGTTGAATGTCGTCATTTGAAAATCTCTTTATCACACTGAAGTTTTTGTAAGAAAACCCAATTCTATGTTAAGCTCGCTTTAACATTTAAGGACATAAAATGTTATTCCATTGTTTTTGTAATTATGTGTACGTACAATAAAGAATAAGAATGTTTTTGTTATAGGAACCAGATAAAGAGAATTTTAATTACTAACAATTATTTTAAAAAAAATGATTTTTTTTATCTATACACAACCTGGGACCCGATATGAACGGGAAAAACATGTAAGGCTTAATATCGTCTTTATTCTCAGACAATAAACGTTCAGGCTTGAACTTCTCTGGTTCCGGGAAATACTCAGGATTGTGATGCATGTGGTAGACTGGCACATGGACTTTGACACCTACGTCCAGTTTCAGACCTGTAGGGAGGACTTAGTCGACCATTACCTCACGAGTGAGGTTGCCCAGTAAGAGATACTTGCGGAGGGTCTCGTACATACAGGCCTCCAAGTAGGGCAGCTCATGTATATAATCGTAGTCCAGTTTGTTCCCGTGACGTAGCAGCAACTCGTCCATCTCATCGGCCGCTCGTTGTTGCACCTCCTGGTGCTTCGCGAACTCATACAAAGTGAAGCTCATGGTGGTCGTGGATGTCTCGAAACCCGCCGCGAATAACACGCTGCACTGTGTCACTAACAACTCATCGTCCAACTTCAATTATACCTTCTTGTCAGCGCCAGTCCTTGCGTTACTTATAATGTCCCCAGTTATGTAATCCTCTTTCTTTAAAGTCAGGACCTGGTCCACAAAGTCGTTGCTTGGTGATGGCTTGTAGTCTGGGCTCTCGAAAACTCCTTACAATACTTTTGAGAAAAATTGGTCTATCGTTGGAGGGAAAAATGTAAGTCCAACTCGGTAGAAAATGGCAGTATGTACGTGTGTTGTATATTTCAATACACGCAAACTAAGGTACAAGTGAACACTGACCAGCGCGTAGACTGTGAGTCCTGTTAAAAACTCAAAAGCCACTCCCTGACTTGTGACCTAGTCAAAAACGTCATAGACGACCTGGATCTAGGAGGTTAGAAAGCAGTGGGATGGCTTAAACCAGTTAATTAATTCGATTATCATACAATTTTTTATATTTCATCAATTTACAAATTCGACCTTTGCCAGCATTATCGACTGTTTCATCGGCACCTCTTAATATTTTTTTTTTTAACTTTTGTTCCTTATTAGATAGCTGAATAAATTATTTAAAAAATTTAGATAACTGATGTCAAAGTTCATAAATAATAAGATGTACAAACACTTTTACACGTCAATCATATTTTAAAAACTAGATGAGGTCGGCAATTCCTATCTGACTACTCTAAGAAGAAAGGCCGAAACAAACTCAGAGGTCACACAGTCTCTTTTAAAGCCCAGACATAATCTTAGTCAGATCATGTGAAGACCATGTAGATTGGTGTCTGAAGTGGTCTTTTGAGGAAAGCACCACACAGATGGAGAGGGCCTGTCCAGTCAGTGCACGAATTTATCAGTTATCGTGCAGCTCAACTCAGAGTTTAAGGAGCTCAACGATTCGACGTACAATACCAAAGAAACGACATTTTCGAATCCCATGAATATTCGCCTAGGCTTTATGGGGTGCTTAATTGTTGCAAATGGGTCACACTATCACGTCCTGGAAGGAATACGTCAAATTAATTTAAAAAAATTAGATTCCTCATGTCAAGGGGTATCCGAAAATACCGTGGAGTTTCTTGCCGGCTCTTATCCATAGGAAGCGACCAATTGGAACCGTGCACCTAGCTTCTGACGTTTCATAAGTGCCCTTGTAGGTTTATGTGAAATAAAATATTTTGTTTTTGATACCCCATGAATATTTCGCGATTGTTCGTAGTTTTCAAGTTATTTTTTTTTTTTGTTTTTTTTTGAGTTTTCCGTTTCTTACTGAAGTTTGCCACAGCAATGACAAAAGTAGGCAAAATAATGTTTTAAAGTTTAAAAGGATGTTTAGCTTATCCACCTTCGAAGGCTGATTACAGCGAATAATAGCCAGTTAAGTTCTAACTTTTTAATGTGTTGGATAGCTTAGGGACCTGCATACATTTTAAAGTCAGCTAGACCCTTTGGAAACTCCTTTTTAGGGTTCCGTAGTAAACAAGGAACCCTTATAGTTTCGTCATGTCTGTCCGTCTGTCTGTCTGTCTGTCCGCGGTCTAGCTCCGAGACCCTTAGTACTAGAAAGCTGTAATTTGGCATAGATATACATTTTAATTACGCCGACAAAGTGGTAAAACAAAATTATGAAAAACATTCTTTTTGAGGGTACCTCTCATACACGTAAAGTGGTGATGTTTATTTTTTTATTTTTTTACCCCATAGTGAGGGGTATCATTGGAAAGGTTCTTTAAAAACATTGTGAGTTTGTGAAAACCATTTTTGGATTCAGGTATTCGTTTGCGAAATATTAAGCTTTAAACTGCTAATTTTTGTTAGAGTCAAGTGTCCCACCCCCCTGCCGGCTAAATGGTTGATTTTGGGTTCGTGAAAAAAATCATGACAGTAGTTTATATAACGAAATTAAAAGGAAAACTATCACAACTAAGTAGGCTTTACAGGTTAACGAGTAATAATCGACCAACTTAACTTTGCAGTTGCAAGAACATGTTTTCCCATACATTCCGTATGGGAAACATATTTTTCAACTACAAAGTTAAGTTTATTTTTGGGATAAATTCATCCCAACTACGGAACACTTCATTGTGCGCCACCCAAAATTACCCAAAATTGATGTTGAAAATTTCAGTCTATCGCACTAAAATCTCTGCTATCGATACTTTTTTGAGTAACTTGCAGGAAAAGGAAGTTTACCTATGAAAATAACATTCAAGACTATGATCTCACAAAAAAATATATGATTTTTTGAATCACGATGATTACAAAAAATAAAAACGAAAACTACAAAAAGTTGCTAAACATACATGGAGTACCTATAATATTCGGATACCCATGGGCATAAGGAATCAATTTTTTTTTAAATTACAATCAGTATTTGTTCCAACCTGTATTTTATCATCTTCTTCTTCTTCTTCTTCTAATATTATAAAGAGAAAATATTTGATTTTTTGTATGTTTGTTTTTTACGCTTTCACGCTAAAACGGCTGGACGGATTTGGAAGACATTGAACATCCATATATGGGAGTTGGACCAAGTGCTGCCCAGAATGGACACACAGTGCATTATGTTCCTTGGGAGTCTGTAAAACAAATCTCGTCAAAATCTATCTGAGGAGTTTCGAAAAAAAGTATATTTTGTTGAGTTTTTTTATTGGTGAAACAATGCCACATGACAGTAATTATTTTAAACAACACATTATTATTTCCTTTAAATTCATATCATTTATAGTTTTAACACATAACATAACATCACTCCTGTATTTCCCGAAGGGTTAGGCAGAGGTGTACCTATGTACACCCACATTTCGCCAGTTATGTTTAAGTTCCATGTTTTAAATCTTTATATATATAATTCTTCTGTGAGTGTGTATGTCACTGAACTCCTCCTAAACGGCTGAACCGATTTTGATGAAATTTTTGGTGTGTGTTTGAATGAGTCCCTGGGTGGTTTAGATTCACAAATGGACCCGGTAGGTGGCGCTGCGATCGAGTTATAGGAAACAGGACAACGTCTGTTCGGTCAGCTAGTATGTTTATAAAAATTCAAAAATACCAACAGGTATCGTGTCCAGAAGTACCACTTTCTGGATCAAGCCATTGATCCAGCTCCCTAACGATAAGTTCCTCAGGTGTTAGGAGGCTCTTGGCTGTTGCACAACGACTGCTGCATCCACATGCCGCATGTCAAAACCTTGCGAGGCAGGTCAAGATACCTTTTTCGGCTTTCTCGAGGAACTCGTCATGCGGGCCCGCTATATCAATCATCATTGTGGAAAGCTTCAATCTATCTATCACCACTATGTCTGGCTTTTTGGCAAAAATAAGTCACTTTTTTTAACATGTCGCGAACAAGTTACTACATGGGTTTTTTTTTTTTGTATTTTGTTTTAGAACGACCTTAAGGTCTAATAAATACTATTTCAAGTTTATTCATTATTTACCGGACAGCCTGTATGCAATGCCGCCCATCGACATATTAAAATATGGCAAAATACGGCTGAATGTTATTAAAAAATTATATTGAAAAATAACTTTAAAAGGGGGTCTATCTTTAATATCCTCAGGATGATCTCTGCGAGGCCAGAGTCTGCAGTGCTGGGTAGGTTCAATCAGCTTCACGTGACGAGATGATGATTTTATTGACATGAGTGATTTTATTATTTGTATTTTGAATTTTATGTATTTTGAATTTAATTATAAATGCTGATCACTAATATAGTTTTAAGACCTTTGAAACTAACAATTTATGGACATATCAATTAGTCTGAATTAAATAAATAAATGTTATAATTTTTTTTATGTTTTGAGTAGCGTTTGCCATATCTCAGATGTTATTCGCTCGATTTGGATTCTGTTTATTATTTCTAAAAGCTTATGAGTTATTTTATCAGATTAACTAACATTTATATTCAAATTTGTCGACTATGCAAAAAAAAAACGGAGGTGAAAACAATTTTTTTATAAAAAAAACACAAGTGTAAGTTCAAAAAATCATAGGGGAATTCAGAAAAAAAAAACAAAATAAAAAAAAGTCAAGATAAACCCCCTTATAAAGTTATTTATCGATAATTTTTCATGACTATTCAGAAAAATATGGGCGGGCACATGCCGATGGGCGACATTGTATATAGGCCGTTTGCGTGTACATATTTGCCGTTTGATTTGCGTATATTTGCTCTAATCCCCGATTGCCTTGATCGCGTGCATGGCGATAGTTTATTATATCAATGTGAAAGGCATTCGTTAAAGTTGCAGTGATTTTGAGGTCTGTATAGAAGTGCCTCATAGCTACATCACAAAACTCATGACTGTGCTACCTTGTTCGGTTGAGGAGTTCCTATCGCCTCCTTCCGGTTACATCATCAGACCCTGGACACTACCTAATGTATACTTCTCATTACATATCCAATGAGTTCAAACACGATGATGCTATTTTATTCAGTAGAGTAGTTCCTATGGCCACCTTCTGGCTCCATCATCAGACCCTGGATATAACCTTGGGCTACACTACTTGTCATCACAAAACCAACGAGTCCAAATACGATGGTGCTATTTTGTATGGTTGAGGGGTTCTTAAGGCCACCTTCTGGCTCCATCATCAGACCCTGAAGACCACCTAGTGGAATAGCACTTGTCAATCCATATCCAAAGAAACCACATACGACGGGGCTATCTACTTTACTTGAAGAGTGCCCATGACCACCTTCCGGCTCCATCATCAGACCCTGGATAATCTTGAGTTACAGTTCTTCTTAAGACAAAACCAAAGACTCCAAAGACGATTACTACAATCCGTTTTTCAGTTACAAAAAATAGTATTAAGCAGTTTTTCTGGAGCAGGCGGGAGTAGAGTTTGAATTGGCTCCAAATAATTATCTTTTAATTTCCAACCCCATTCTTTGGGTCCAGCTCATTGCCTAGCCACACTTGAACTTGACAATTCACACGATACAAGTGTTGAAAGGCAGAAGCAGATGTTGGAGGCAGACACGACTGTTTTACTTGTACTGTTTTATTGTTCCATGCAGATTTTACAAACCTATATTTGTCTATGGAATAATTTTTATTTTTGGAGCACCGTACATTGCAAGAAGAAAACGAATTCCATTTGTAACGATGTCGTGTGGAGAAGAGTCAATCTTTGTAAATATTTCTGTGCAATCAATTAAATCATTACGTTTTTCGAACAATTTAAATAATGCTATTTTATTTCTTTTAAAAATTGCTGATGTAGTATCGCAACCAGATAATGCATAGAAGGTTATTGAATATGAAGTAGAATAAGACAATTATCTAAATATAATAACATTTAGAAGTAAACAACCTATTCCACTTTGATCATTAGCAATATTACCATTCTATCAATCAATAGGATACGATCTGATCAAACTTTCTTTATTACAATAGATCGTAGAGGAACCACCACCTTCTGGGGAAACCACGTTAAAAAAATGCGTCAAGTACATTACCTCATAAGTGGTGCGGAAATGTGTGCATATTATGTAAAATATGAATTTTCTAATTGCTAAAACAGCGATATCTCACGAATGATAAGTCGTAAGAGAAAAAGTGACTAAAACGACTGAACTAATAGGTAGGTGTTCCTTTGATATCCCATAACTCTAGGGTATTAATAAGACCATGTCAAAGAATCAATTGGCATACAATTTTTTATTTTTTATTATAACGTAACACTCTCGACGAGTAAATTATTTTCATTCAAACCAATCATTCAATTAAAGTTAAAAAAATGCGACGTTGTCATATATTTTTTTTATGATCAAAGATAGTCGTAATTAAATATTTTTAATATGTAATTTTACATATCAAGATTGTTTTCAGTCTGTCTAATCCTAAAAAAGTAGTTTATAACTTTATATGTATGTTAGATGACTTCACATATATTAATAAAAATGGTGAATGATTTCAATTAACCTTTCTAACTTAATTTTTACAGTAATACGCAATAAATCGTTTTAAACAAATTTAAAACGGGTTTTGAACTACGAATTTTGGTTTAAAACGGTTTATTTACAACTCAATACCTGACTAACCGTTAGTATCACCATCACTAACGCCATCTATCACTATCCAACGGTACTACAACGTTGCTGCGCCCGCGCAACGTTCCTAACCTGACGCGTGCATAACTTGCAATCTAACCCGCGTAGTTATTCTGCTATTAGTCGCTAGAGGGCTCTACTAGTACCAAAACAATGGACGCGATGATGGAAATTTTAAAACAAATTCAAGACGACTTAGTGGTTCAGAAACAAGAAATGAGGAACATGCAAGAAAATATTACTCAAAAGATAGTGGACGACGAGCTGTTATATTAAAAGCTGACAACACTTTGCTCGACCTCGGAATTGAAGCCAGGAGCCTCATGCTCAGTAGTTCAGTAACGTTTGCGATCACTAAACCAACGAGAACGACGCAGTCAAAGATACGATGTGTCGAAAAATGAAGAACCTCCTTTTTTAAATAAGTTATTAAACATTTGTAGTGCACACCTGAAGATGAATCTTTTAATTTGGTTAAATTATTGAAACAATGCAGATTGAGGAGGTGAGCAGGACACTTGGCTAGACGTGATGATGGCAGATGGAGCAAAGCCCTAACGAAAGGGTTGCTGAGGGATGGTAGGAGCGTTGGCAGACCAACAGCCAAGTAGGTGACGACCTGCAGAAGATCACGGAGAAGACCTGGATGAGACTTGCACAGACCAGAGAAGCATGGCATAAAAGGGAGGAGGCCAGTACTCAGCAGTGGCTGGAACAAAGCTCTGCCAATGTTTATACTGTTAACAATTCATCGCCAAGCGGTTGGTCGACTCTTCACGTGACGAGAGGGCTGGCCAATTTTTAGATCAAAGAATTAGCATTACCATACAACGTGATAACGCTGCCAGCCTTTTAGGCACCTTTCCCACTGACAACGATGCGGATGATTTTTTTGATGCCCAATGATTTGTTCCTATATTTTTTTTTCCTATGTATATAGTTAGTTGTATTTACTTGGACAGTAAAATTCCACAATTCTACTAATTTAAGTGATTGGATACAAATTTATGGGTTTGTACTATAAATAATGTTAGATTAGCCACATATCGCGTTATGGATATATGCTATTATTTTTATTTACAATTTTTTTTTACATGCTTCTAACTAGATAAAAATATGCGTAATGTGAGTTGATATGACATTATCAACTCACATTACCTATATTTTAAACAAAATAATAATAAACTGTTTAAATATTTAATATAATAAAAAACAGTCCTTTAAAAAACTTAAACATTTATGAACTCTTAGAAATGTCGATAATCCTATCCTACTTAATCCAATAGTACTCGTTATAAACGAGCAATTTTGTATAAACATTTGTTTGTATATGTATTAAATTTGTACTCACGTTCTCGAAATCGGCTCTAACGATTTCGATTAAAGTTGCAATATAGAGGTTTACGGGGGCGAAAAATCGATCTAGCTAGGTCTCATATCTGGGAAAATTCGTTTTCACCCGAGCAGAGCTCTGTCGCCCAAAGTTTAAAACAACATAATTAATAACATGGCAGCATGGAATTAGTAAGTACATACTATCATGGCAGCATGGATTAAGTAGGTACTATACATGGATTAGATATAAATTTTCCTGTGCTATTAAATGAATATTCTCTATTTTTACCAGAGCAGAGCTCAGTCGCCCAGGTACTGATATTATAAACGCGAAAGTTTGTGAGAATGAATGGATGGATGGATGTTTGTAACTCTTTCACGAAAAACGACTGAACTAATTCGGATGAAATTTGGCACACATTTAGTCTATAACCTGGATTAACACATACGATACTGTGCTATTTATCCTGATATTCCTCCAGGATCAAGACTTATGCGGGTGACACCGCGGGGCGCTGCTAGTTTAAGAAATATACTACTTAAACGAATTACTTACCTACGTAAATTCAAAACTTAAGGATATTTCCTAAATCCGAATTACGAAGATGACTTAAAACTAAAATCTTCAACAAATTCAAGGTGACTTCAACAGCCGTCGCTCACAGCCCTCTCTTTCAATAAGCTTCAGTCTAATTGGAGAATCAGGCTGTGTAACTATGGCTCTAGGCTCGAACGTCAGTTGTGTCTTCATACCTGGAGCCAGCTCCACGCGGTACTTCTTCAGTAATGTTATCAGACCGGCTGCCATTTGCATTCTTGCGAATCTCATACCTGAAAAAAAACACTGATTGTAATGTATTTGAATTTATATCAATATCATGCTTGACTTTGTACGTACGATGTTAAACAGTGGAGTGATTACCCCACAAGGTTTTTATGGCGAAAATGTCGATCAGCACAGCTTTAAGCATTAAGGTTGGGAATTCAAAAACCTGTCAAGCAAAGTGGCTTCTTTTGTTTTCTATTGGCGAACACTATTAGCAGCTATGGTTTTACCGAGACCGCTGTTCGCACCACAGGTATAAGCGCGGCGAGACGGGGTGGGGCAGTGCAGGCTACTCATTCGTCAACGCTCCCGCCGTCCCGTCGCTCATTCGTCAACGCTACCCCCCTCGCCTCACATTCCTAAGGCGCAATAGTGGTCTCGGTCAAACTTTAAAAAGATACGTTAATCTCTTGCCTAACTGAATCACAGTAGTTCGTGAGGAACCCGGCCATGTTGATAAAAGCTTGCTAATTCTTACAGAATATTATTTATTTGCTTTTAGTTACAACAATCTGGCAATAACAATCAAATCCATGATGCTATGATTGTTGTAGTTGACAATGTCTTGTAGAATCTCGTCATGCGCTCATCATAGGTTTTCATCCAAGATTTTTCCTGTTTGAAAATCATGAAGGTAGCTTCCTTCGTAATGATGCCTTGCGTCATTATGATTAAAAGTAATTATATGTATAAACAACTTACTACAATAAAAATTATGTTTTGAATACTGGTAGGTTCAATGTCAGAGAAACAAAATAACTTCTATCTTATCTTGTAGTGTATACGTATATATGTCACCGTATAATTATGAACTTCGTTAGTTTATAATCTATTGGTATTATTTCCGTTAAATTAACAACTATCAAAAAATTGTGAACTGCAACGAACCATTTACAATTTAACGCATTATTTTTCGCTAGTTTATAATCTTTCCATGGGAAACCGACAAATTGTCCTCGCGCTAATACGAGTACTAAATAGCCAGCCTAACTGCGAGCAACTTGGAAGTAGCGCCCGCCGGCTGCTGCTGCGGCAGCGTTCGCTCTGCTCGCTCGGCTCGCGCGCGTTTGGTCACAGTTCTAACTTAACCTAACCCATTCACAAATTTTTGACAGTTTATAATCAAACGGAAATAATACCGATAGATTATAAACTAACGGTTCTCACAATCTTACGGTGATATATACAAAAGACATTAAACAAAACTTTACTTATATAGTGAGTAATACATTGAAGAACCCCTTCGCTCTTACAGACTGAATGCAACCATTTCCCAAAGGTGACCAAAACAAAGAGATTCATCGTAAGTATATTTACATGACTTTGCTGAAAAAAACAACAAATTAGCACTTACCGATACATATTCTGGGACCATCACCAAACGGCATGTATGTGTACGGCCTGATGTTCTGCTTCTCCTCAGCCAGGAACCGTTCCGGACGGTACTGCTCTGGCTCCGGGAAGAACTCCGGGTTATGCTGTAAGTGGTACAGTGGCACGTGCACACGGAGACCCTTCTCTAGTTTCAGTCCTGATGGGAAAGTGTACTCTTCTATCACCTCGCGAGTTAACACTCCTAGTAGTGGGTACAGACGAAGAGCTTCATCAATGCACGCTTCCATGTAAGGTGTCTCTGCAACGCACTCATACTTCAGCACGTTGTTATGACGACGCAGGTAATCGTCAACCTCTCCTAACAGTCGTTCTTGAGCTTCGGGATGTTTCGCCAACTCAAACAAAGTGTAATTCAAAGTGGTTGCTGAAGTCTCGAATCCCGCTGCGAAGAACAATAAGCACTGCGACACCAATAGATCGTCGTCCACATCTAAATTAACTCTATTTCCTGAATCAGCTTTCATATTCTTCAAACTGTCGCCTGTCATTGAATGGTTGGTCTTCAATTTGAGCACTAGATCAACAAAGTCGTTCCTCGACGTCGGCGTATAATTGCGGCCTTTGAAAATTCCTGTCAAAAAATGATTGAAGAAATTGTCAACTTCTGTCGGCATCGATTTGAATCCCAGTCCGTAGAAGATGGCCGGCCAGATAGCGCGTGCAACATTTTTAAATGCTCTAAACCTATGAATATCAAAGATAACATCACTAATGTGTCTGAATGGATTGTTTTCTTTCTTTTCCATTGTATTTGTGTCAACGCCAAACGCGCAGGATCCAATGCAGTCCATCGTGTACCTCGCCACGATCATCCTCGTTTCGATCTCGTTGCATTTCTGCACTTCTTCGTCAAGTATCTTCTCGAACACGTGAGAACACTTCTCGATCAAATGGAACATGTTCTTCATCTTGGCTGAGGAGAACAGTGGAGTTAGGTTCTGACGTAGCACCTTCCACCTGTCGCCATAAGTGAAGAATAGATTTTGTGTGAACAGCTCCCTGTGTGAGTAGTTGGAGACTTCACGGCCGCTGAAGAAATAGAAATCCTTTGTCATTACAAGCTTGATGATTTCCGGATCTTGTATGATGAGCGCGGGTTCAGTGCCGTAGTAGGCGCCAATGTACGGCATGTTCGGGAATTTCTGGCATATTTTCTGTGTGAGTTGTCCTAAGTACGTCTTCTGTAAAATATATTCGGAGAAATTTCCGAAAAACGCGACTGGTGGTATATGTGGCACTTTCTTATTCTCCCAATATTGGAACTTTCGTTTAGAGGTGAGGTAGACCGCGTAGAAAATCAGAAGTAGCGTGGCGAGCAATAGTAACGCGATCATGTTGATGTTTCAAGGAATATGATTATGTCAGAAGTGTGTTTGGATATTTATAGTTTTATAGATAAAGAGCTCGGTGTATTTGAGGTAGACAATGTATTCAGAAGTTTTAAGGAATTTCCCGTTAGTGATTTTTATACAAAATGTTGATAGGTGTCGATTGCACTTGATAACTATTAAGCGATACTTCAACCCCAAAGTGGAACAAAATACAAGTGTTTTCCTATGCCACTGCTCATGGTTTGTTCCACGAAATCTCCAAACGGCTGGTTGACACTTCCCGTGACCCAAGGGCTGACTTTTACTTTGGCCAGAGGCCAAACAACATGACAACTGGCAATTCTCTGCCTGATCTTGATCTGATTTATTATTTATTAAACATACACATTAAAATATTATAATTTACTAGCTGACCCGGCAAACATTGTTTCGCCATATAAATGTTTGAGGTGGACCACCCTTATCACTTAGGGGTATGAAAAATAGATTACAACTGATTTTTTTTTTGTTAGCCTTCACTGTCCCACTGCTGAGCAAAGGCCTCCCATGCATTCTTTTCCAGGGCCACCTCCATCCAACGCTTGCGGTACGCGTCTAGGTCGTCTCGCCACCTCTACCGAATATGCAAGCTGAAATTTTAACGATTGTTTATCCGCAGCAAAATGATTTTGTCTTGGTAGTAAAATAGATTTATAAAATATCCAAAAATGGCGGATTTAGAATTGTGAAAAACAAAACCTGAAAGCAACCTAGAACCCATAGTATCTCCACAGCGCGATTGACTGACTCTCCCCCGACCCATCACCATGCTAGGTAAGCCTATCCCTTGGGAGAAGCGAGCAAGTACCTAGGTGTAGTCCTAGACCACCATCTCTCCTTTAAAGAGCACATAACCCAAGCCCGCGGGTGAGCCGCATGGGCTCTTGGAAGGCTTCACTCTATTCTAAATGCACGTAGCAAATTGTCACTACGGTGCAAATTGCGTATTTACACAACGTGCATTCGCCCAATGCGTGTGCTGTTTTTGCACAAGCAAGACCCAGGCACATCAATAAGATGCAGACATTACAGAACCGTTGCCTTTGAAAGGCCTCGGGAGCCCCCTGGTTTGTTAGGAATGAGATCCTCCATATCGACTTAAAAATCCCCACCATCCACCAATTTCTCAAACGCTCTTCCAAGCGTTACTTCGATACTGCTGCCAAACATCGCAACCCTCTGGTTGTCCAGGCCGCTAGTTACACTCCCTCTAGTATCAATCTAACCCGCTGCCCTAAGCGAATCCTTACCGACCCTGACAACCCCATTACACTCCTCCAGGAGAGCAGTGGGGAAACCAACACAGTGTACAAAAACAGATGCCTCCCGTCATTCCAACCTCGCCGCCGAGGTCTTTTGCGATCGTGACCGCGTCCCCGAGTAAATGATACTCCTCCCGACCCTTGCTCGATAACGAGGTGCCAGCAGTTGTTGCAGCTGAGCACGTAGCTTTAAATTCTCCGACTAATAATCATGATCAAAACTGATCCAGCCCATCCCATCCTTGATGTCCTCCCTCCGGTTGACGCCCTAAGCCGAGGTTCGTACCCCACAGGGGTGCCCTTAGCGAGCGTTTACCTAGTTTTTATTAACATTGTTGAATAACCAATGGCTGGAGGTTTTAAGTGTAGTAGCTTAAGGCACCCACAGGAAAGCCCGATTGAGTGGTCATGATCTCAGAGGTCAACTACGAGAGGCTGCAAAAATAGGCTATCCAATGCAAAAATAATGTTTAAATCCGACTGGTAGTTCCGGAGATTATCCCCTACATACAAACTTACCTTTTTATAATATTAGTATAGATAATATACGCAGTCTATTCAGACTGCGTCTCTTATTTTTGGGAATATAAGTCTCCAAAAGTGCTGTTAGTGTGGTTACAGAGTTCGTGCGTGTCCTATGATGTTACCCTTTTTTTCGCTCATGTATATGATTATCAACCATTAGTTTATTATCGACGCTTAAACTTAGTAAAAAAACAATGAATACAGGGTGACTTATAAAAGGGATGTATTGAAGGATAGGTATAGGTACACTATGTTCCATTCTCATTTCCAATATTATGTCAAAATAGGACAGTAATATTAAAATAATATCCTATGAAATACATCAGTTGTGGTTCCCCTAGCTTATATGGTGTTGACCAAAACTTGCTTTTGTACTTGCCGAAATTCCGACAGTAGGAATACAAAGTTCAACCGGTCCATGCGTGTGCGCAGTTTTATTTGCGATTTGTAAACATGTTTTTTTTATAAGTGTGTATAAATGTTGTTGTATTCTTGAATATATATCTCGTTAAAGCCATACTGTTTATATCAGAGTTAAGCCACTTTTGACCACCGAACTACCGTTTTTTGAAAGAATTTTTAAGTAATACTACAAAATGTAGGTAGTTTTTAAGACAGAAACAGAACACTGCATGTTGTATAAAAATATCTGTAGACGAAAAAGTCTTGTACAAAATGTGTAAAAATACAATATAATATATTACGTACTCATTAATAATTATTACACAGCCTGTAACTTAATTAAGACAATAAATAATAACCAGTATCTATGCCAGATTTCTTCAAGAGGTGATATTTTTAGCAATGAATGTAAACAAACAATATTTTTCAAACAAAAATAACAGTCATAGTCCATAGTCACTTTTACTTGCTTTTGCTTGTATGCTTTTTATCTTTGTTTTTGATATCATGTTGTATAATTATATTCTTGTAGCTGCTAAGGTCAATGACATAATAAAATAGCGAGCTGAATTATAAGCTTTTTAACCAACTTCCAAAAAGGAGGAGGTTATATGTTCGTCGCGTACGTTTGTTTTTTTTATCTTTTTTTTTTTATGTATTTCCACCGATTTCTCCGTCAATTGTGGACCGATTTTGAAAATTCTTTTTTTGTTTGAAAGGATATGCTCTCAAGGTAGTCTCATATAAATTTTATTAACTTTGCTTCGATCGTTTTTGAGTTAGCTTCAATAATACATACTTTTCTTCTTCTTTTCTTTTTGATGATGTGATAAGTTCCTGTCACTGTTATTTACAAAGCAGGTAGTGGTTTTCGAATTTGTGTGGGGTAGTTACCACAGCTAAAAAGTGAAAAATAAAACCTATTGTCAAAAAAAAAAAACAACCGACTTCCAAAAAACACTACAAAGTGAAAAATAACTTTAATTCCGGAAGTCGGTGACAAAAAACGAAATTTCAAAACCAAAGACACCGACTTCCGAAATTAAAGTAATTTTTCACTTTGTAGTGTTTTTTGGAAGTCGGTTGTTTTTTTTTTTTTTGTAAAAAGATTTTTGAAGTTAAAACTTCTTTAGGCGCGCTAGTTTATCTCCTACCAAAAATCGCTCAACCGATTTTTGGCAGGAGATAAACTTATGGAATCACGTAGTGCAGGGCTATAGAAAATAGATGGTGCTACTACCAGTTTAAGTTTTTTTTCTTTAAATTGTAATTTATTTTGTAACTCGACTGGCTCGTTGGTGTAGTGGTCGTAAGCAATACTGCTGAACATGAGGCGCTGGGTTCGATTACCAGATCGAGCCAATTATTATAGTATTACTATAATAATATTACCAGGTTATGTTATAGGGAGTGCCTCCGCTGCCGGCGCCGGCTCCTGAATTGGCTGCCAGCGCCGGTTACTGAATTGGCTGCCGGCGCTAAGTTTGGAAAAAAGTGTGGAATATGGGGTTGGCAATTTAGCATATTAGAGTAGATAGGCGGGGTAGGCATAATTAAAAAAACATATTATAAAGCATTTTTTTTTTCCATGATTATATTTCCATGATCAATGATTAAGTACCCGGAAACGAACTTTTTTTTTTTTAAACGTTGCCCCACACTAGGAATTTCTCCTGTATTGTGGGTGCTTTTACAAACATTTAAACTCACGTATGTGCAAACAGCTAGACTCGGAACAACTATTTGTAGGTCATACAAATATTTTTTCCGTGCGGGAATCGAACCCGCAACACGCAGCGCAACATTGACTGTTGACGCTTAACCACTGCGCCAACCGTGCCGTCAAACTAACTAACTAGTTAGGTAATTAGCTAGTTAGTTAGTGGAACTAGTTAGGTCAAGTTACATTTTTACTCGCAGAAAAAGGTTAGGTTAAGTTAGGTTAGAACTGTGACCCCTTTTTTTTGGGTGGGAAATCATCAAATAACTTCTCCCGCTCTGGGCAGAGCGGGAGGGCATGTCAGACTCTTACTGACAAAAACCCACCCGTGTTCCTTCAGTTGCCGTGTTGCCAGGGGGGCCACGATTTCCCTATCGGTTTTCTTCGAACCCCCGGCAGGCATTGGCCCTAGCGGACCCCGTCAATTCTGCTGATATCTCTTTCAGGCGCGCGTGGAACACAACGCGCCGTCGAAGAACTGTGACCCCTTACGCACGAGCAGAGCGAGTGAAGCGAGCGGTGCCGCAACAGCGGCCGGCGAGTGCCAAAAACGACTAGAACATATAGTAAAAAATATTTTAATAATATAATAATAACCATTTTATTTCGAAATAATCCATAATTTGTTAGTAAACATTAACCTTAATAACTATGTTAGTAAACATGCAGGTTGGACAAACAATGGACGAGCGGGCAATCAAATTTCCCCGCAATGACATTCAGGAGACTGTTGGAGTTGCCCCGGACCCTTTGCAGCAGCGACGTGGCACGCTTACGTCTGATTGCTGCGAATCCATCAGTGTGCGCATCAGCAAACATTCCCGACGCACTGCAGAAGCGTGGCAGCCCCAACAGCATCCTGAATGCATTGTTGTATTGGACTCGAAGAACATTGATGGCTTTCTGCGTACAACTTGTCCAGAGGCTGCACGTGTAAAATGTCTGACAATATGCTTTAAAAAGCGTCAATTTACTTAAGTAAGGGTTAGTTAGTTAGAGGTCTGAATACTGGAAGGTTTTCCATAAAGGCCGCACCGCCGCGCCGCACCGGTGGCCATCAAGGGAGCCGGCGGTGCCAGCCACAGAGTATGCATGTGCCGGCAGCCGATGTTTTTAATCTCGACTGCCGGCAGTAATGTCATGCCAATTCCCAATGGCGTTATTTTTGTAAGCCGGCGCGGCGCCGGCGCCGTCAGTGGAGGCACTCCCTATGTTGTATTATACAAGGTGGAGACGACAATAAATGAAAACACTGGCATATGAGTATTTTGGAACACAGGCAAAATAATTCGTTGCTAACATATGAAAACGAAAACATAAAAAAACAAACAAAAAAATAACCAAAAAAAAAACAAACAACATTATGAGTTGTTTACTCTATTCTGTACTAAATTTTAATTTTTTAAATTCTAATTTGGACTATTAATTATTTGAATGCTGGATAAATTTATAATTATTTAATTAAATATACCTACCTACTTATATTTGTACGCCGTTAAGGCAAAACTTTCCCGATGGGAGGATGAAATAAAGCTGACAGCAGGTTCAAACTGGAGGAGGATACCTCGCGACAGACAACAATGGAAGCTGTTAGAGGAGGCCTATGTCATGAGGCACACCGAAATTCGAGACATTTTGTGATTATTTGTTGTAACCATTACTGTAAAGGGAAACGCCTATTTTTGGCCATGGTTTGCCCAGCAATGTGGTAAATACCAAAAAAATACTCATTTAGTTACTTAAATATTGCTGTTACTTATTTGTAACGAAACCTCCGGAATAAAAAGCCGATTTAATCAAGACACTCAATCGTTTATTTCCTAACACTTCCGATTGTTGGTCAATCCTGTCCTATCAAATGGGCATTTCCCTTTGGTTGTCTGGTTTCGGAATAAAAGGCTTTATTATTATTATAAGGCAAAACATGACTGTGGTAAAATTTAATTGTAACATCTTGCATGCCATGTGTGTGTATGCTCATGTTTTGGACAAATAAATGATCTTTATCTTTATCTTTAACGATGACCATTCACACAAGATATTGACGTGAACGGTCATTGTTTTCATAATGTTTCTAAGATTTTGGAAAAAACTGAAGACACCAGTGGATTACACATGCGCCGATCTGTTGTGCCGTGACATCGTAGTTTCGAGTGAAGATTTAAAACCGTCTGGAGATTGAAGTGGATTATTTGGATAAGGGCAAGGGCGTGTTGCGAGTTCGTTCCAATTTTTCCTTTATTGCACACTTCTGTACGGTTATTGCATTAGTCTTTTTATTCCAATTCAATTATCTTCCTTTTATTTGAGCTGGCCCAAACCAATGTTTGAGGTGGTTCCTGCTTATTACTAAATTAAACTAGGAGTGGACTGTTTAAAATTAGGTATATTGCAAAAGGCAAAAATAATTCGTTGCTAATATAATAATATGAAAAAGATGACCATTCACACAAGACGTCCCGCGCGTCTCCCGCACCCCGCCTTCATCTCCCACGGCACCGTGTCCGCACGTGGACATGTACAAGTACATAAATATACAAACATGGTAGGTATTACTAGTTGGTCAATTTCTGTATAAGTCCATAGAGGCGATTATCACACTGTACCGCATTACGCTGCATGTTGCATGTCAACGATATGAATGAACGCGCGGGGATGCATTTTCTGTGTGGTGGACTGTGCGTGTTTTCTATACAAATGGAGATACTTAAACGTTAAAACACGCATTCACACGCTACGCTGCGTAGTGCGTGACAGTGTGTTAAGACGCAAATATATGACAGTGACCTTGAATGGTTAGCTTGCGTGTTCTGTACTGAGCTCACGCAACGCGTCGTACGTGCAGCCAGTAAAGGACTCGCCCATCAAGGAGCGCTGTCCCAAATTAGACGCATTATTAATTTATTACACGTTAAACTAAAGGTGTTTTAATAAAACACGTATACTAAAAGATCAATAATTTAATTATCTTTAAAATGTAAGAGTTTTCAGAAAAATACGCTTGATAGATTTTGCGTCATTCTCAGTTTTTTATTCGCGTTAGACATAACATTACAAATTAATTTCACTATGTAATATAAACATAATCAAAAATATGCCTATATTAAAATATTAAAAAATCTCTTATTTAACATATATTTTTTCCAAATCACTAACACTACTCGTTTAGACGTCATCTTCAGTATAAAATCATTAAAAGTCAGTTATCGTCCCCTTAATCGCCTTAAGTTTACCTATAGGTACATTTACCTATAGGTATTTACTTAGATAAAAGTATTTGCTTGAGAACAGACACAAATAAAGATAAATTG
This sequence comes from Agrochola lychnidis, assembly GCA_963680765.1. Taxonomy (NCBI): domain Eukaryota; kingdom Metazoa; phylum Arthropoda; class Insecta; order Lepidoptera; family Noctuidae; genus Agrochola; species Agrochola lychnidis. Next base: position 3,479,022 of record OY796868.1, on the reverse strand, counting down.
GGTATTCAAATGATAATATAAAAACTGAAACGTCATGTTTTTTAATAAACGCTACTACTGAGCATAAGGGTCCTGGGTTCAATCCCGAGGTCGGGCAAAGTGTTGTGAGGTTTCCATCAGGAATTTCTCAGTAGCAGCCCGGAGTCTGGATTTGTGCCTAGTTGATAATAACTGGCAAAAAGTAGGTGTGTTCTAACATTATGAAATTATTATATTTTATATTTTTTTGCTGATAGATAAGATCTTAAGCACTAAGGGAAGCGGGCTTGCGGACGGTGAGCAATGGGTAGCTCGCCGTCCGATAAGGACCAAGCCCGGGTCGACGGCGCGTTGTGTTCCACGCGCGCCTCAAAGAGATGTCAGCAGAATTGACGGGGCCCACTAGGGCCAATGCCTGCCGGGGGTTCGAAGAAAACCGATCGGGAAATCGTGGCCCCCGGCAACAGGGCAACCGAAGGAACACGGGTGGGTTTTAGTCAGTAAGAGTCTGACATGCCCTCCCGCTCCGCCCAGAGCGGGAGAAGTTATTTAATAATTTCCCACCCAAAAAAAAAAAAAACCACTAAGGGAAACTACCTATTATTGTTATGACTTTCATCAGCCGTTTATTAGCCATTAATTACTTGTTCAAAGTAACGCCACCGCCCCACAGTGGTCTGAAAATTGAGCTCCATACTCATAGAAACTCAGTCTGGAATAAAAAAAAAAAATTAATGACTCTGGTGTGCCTCCCTTTATGTGATATTAACGTATGGATGGTATTAGTAGCACCACACGTGAGAAAAAAAAGATTTGTGTTTTTTTTGTATGGGAGAAAACACTTGAAGTACATTTTTTTGAAACTGAATGGAACTGAAGGGCTGGTGCTCACACAAGCTATTGTACCATACACGGCGATCAAGATGACGTTCAATTCATTGACCTTTGGGTGCCGCTTTGGACATAGAAAACTTTTGAAATTTAGAATTTTCGATATGCGATTTTTCAAATCTTTGACGTGGTTAAATGAATGCCCATCGATTTATTTATATTATCGTTAGTTTATACCCTGCTAATGACTTTTATGATGAGAATAATTAAAAACAATACGAAAACTCACTCTGAGATCTTCTTAAATTTATTCATTTCCGAAGGAGTAGCTTTACATAAGAATATTACTGGTCTACGATGAGGTATTTGATAGCTGTGAAGTGATTTTGCCATCTATCATGGTCATAAGCATCAAGTGCTTAACAGCATGGCTTCTCATAATAACTCAGCAGCAGTGCTGCAATCTCAGCCTTAATTAGAGCGTGTTCTTCCACGATGTTCAACGGTTTTCGTTTGAAAACTTAAAATAGAATAGGTCTGCAGAACATTGTGCGCCACAAACTAAGCACAAAGGCACAAAAGAACACATAAAAATAATAGAACCATCTGCCATAGTTTGCTTATACAAACTTTACCCTGAAGCACCATCAAAGCCCCACTTGCATATAAGTGCCAACTCTTTGCCATCTAGCGAAGATTCACGTAGGAATTTTCCAAGCCTAGCCACAGTTCTCTCTTTCCGTAATGCCTATGGCATTTTTTGAGGGGTAGCAGTCCTTCGCCATGGATGGCAGTATAAGAAGAATACAGTGGTATTCCTTCTTTTTTTGCACAAAACCCTGTTGTTACATACTGCCACTTCAAAAGCTTCAATGAGGTCGAAATACCTAGAGCTTAATCAGCGGAATATATAGGCAGTTTTCTTTGGCTTTAACAAGGCTTTAACAATGGCAAAATCACTTCACTCACTCAAACTCAAAGTATTTATTTCAAATAAACAAATTACAGACACTTTTGAATTGTCAAGGGGTCGGTCAGTCAGAAAGATGAAGCTAGTTGCCCATTCCAAAGCGTAGTAGTACCTATGGAGAAGAACGGGCAAGAAACTCCACGGACACTCTTTTAAATCAAAATATGGTTACAAAATATTGGTTACATCATTCATGTTGAAGTTATACATGTGAGAACGATGCAGAACGTTAAAAGCGTCCGTAATAGAAAATAAAACAAATAATACAATTCAAAAATCAAATTAAAATAAGCCGTAGCAGCTAAGAAATGACCAGTCCTACTGACAGTGCCCGTTCACGAACATGACGCATGGATTAGCACCATTCAGCTCAACTATTTTGAAGGGAGCCAAATGATCCAACACACACGCCACCGTCAACGAGACATTAGAGTGAGCATGACATACTCTCAGCCGCCAGGGCACATTCAAGTCAATGAAAGACGTACCTAGTAAATGGTAGCTTTATAGTAGGTACATAGTACTCACACATGTGTTATGCAATTATACAATGCTAAGGGATTGAATTTATACAATGCAAACATAGTTTTTAAAATCTTCAGCAGCTCCAACAGTATTTTCAAATGCTAATCAATTAGTTTATGCGCCCTTGTGGAGCAGGACCAGCGTTCGGCCAAGCATTTATATCAGCGATGTAATCCCCCAACTTGTAATATGCTTGGCTGCATAGTGTGTCATAGGCTCACAGCTATCAAATACGTCATCGCAGACTATTCTTATGTAAAGCTACTCCTTCGGAAATGAATAAATTTAAGAAGATCTCAGAGTGAGTTTTCTTATCGTTTTTAATTATTCTCATCATAAAAGTCATTAGCAGGGTATAAACTAACGATAATATAAGTAAATCGATGGGCATTCATTTAACCACGTCAAAGATTTGAAAAATCGCATATCGAAAATTCTAAATTTCAAAAGTTTTCTATGTCCAAAGCGGCACCCACAGGTCCATGAATTGAACGTCATGTTAATTGCCGTGTATGGTACAATAGCTTGTGTAAGCACCAGCCCTTCAGTTCCATTCAGTTTCAAAAAAATGTACTTTAAGTGTTTTCTCCCATACAAAAAAAAAACAAATCTTTTGTTACTCACGTGTGGAGCTACTAATACCATCCATCCGTTAATATCACATAAAGGGAGGTATACCAGAGTCATTAGTATTTTTTTTTTTTTGTAATTCCAGACTTTGAGTTTCTATGAGTATGGAGCTCAATTTTCAGACCACTGTGCGCCCGTACGATAATGGCAATTGGATTTACATTGTAGCGTTGTGAGCGGTCTCGACTACATTAGTCGAGTGATCAATTAGTAAGTAACTAACCACATCACTACAAACGTGGCACAACACTAATTTCCTAAGGATACTCTGTCATTTCGACTGCCGCTTGCCTCCCTGAAGGGAGTGACCCTCAGGACTGTGTGCCCCGACCTAGGGTGAGTTCCACATTATTGGTATTGTTATATATAAGCTATTCATGAGCCATCAGCTACTATCTATTTGCCTTGTATTCTATGCTCGCGTGTTCACCATACTTAACCTCACTTTACATATGATTGTGCCACGCTAGCTCTGCTCCTTCTCTCTCTCTGCTTGTAAGCCGCTGCGATGTGTTAGCTACTACCTATTCTGCTTTCTCCGTACCGTACCTTGGTCACTAAAAGGGGTAAGAAGCCGATACATCGCATGCGGCCTGCTACTGCTCGCACCCACCTGACATGCGCTTCCTACCGCGCCTTTCAGGGCTCTCTGTACGGGCTCAGGCTGCACGCGGACAAAGGCCTGCCTACCTGCGGCCTACAGCCGCGCGCCTGTGCTGACAGGCGATCTACCACGTGCTCCTAATGCCTACCTGCGGCCTACCGCCGAGGGCACGTGCTACACAATAACTACCAGCAGTCTACGAGGGCCGTCCGACCTACTACGGTGCCTGTGCTGACCAGGCGCCCACATCTACCATGTGCTACCAAGGACGGTACCCTTCCTGTCTATCCTAAGTGTGCGAGTGCTCAGACTCAGGTCAGGATCTTACCCACAACCTAGCCGTGTTCTACTATCTATTTAAATTATAATTATATCTATAAACCTATTCAGCTGTTTCTGTTATCTACCTCTACTTACTACTACCTAAACCGTTAACGGCCTGCGCAGCCTACCCTGCGCAGCCCTAGCCGTTACAACATCATAATCAGACATTGGAATTGCGGGGTAATGGCGTAATACACTAACTTAGCCACGGCTTTAATTTTGACAGTTCAACAACATTAATTGCGTTATTTACATTGCTAAGCAGACAATTTTTTTGAACATATGAAGCAATGGATTCGCAATATCCTAATAATCTAATGTAGCAGCTCGTCGTCCACCATCGCTTGACTAATATTTTCTTGCATGTTCCTCATTTCTTGTTTCTGAACGACTGTCATCTTGAATTTGTTAAAAAAAAATACCATCGTCGCCGTCGCGTCCATTGTCTTGGTACTAGTGTTGCCCTCTAGCGACTAATAGCAGAATAACTATGCGGGTTAGATTGCAAGTTATGCGCGCGTCAGGTTAGGAACGTTGCGCGGGCGCAGCAACGTTATAGTACCGTTGGATAGTGATAGATGGCGTTAGTGGTATATGATGATACCTACGGTTAGTCAGGTATTTATTTGTAAATTAACCGTTTTAAACTAAAATCCGTGGTTTAAAACCCGTTTTTAATTTCTTTAAAACGATTGATTACGTGTTACTGTAAAAATTTAGTTAGAAAGGTTAATTGCAATCATTCACCATTTTTATTAATATATGTGAAGTCATCTAACCTCATCTAACATACTTTTACAAGCTTTTATTTAACTTGCCTTGTTAGTGTGTAAGTTAGCAAATCTTGCAAGCTGAATTCAAACCACTTCCTCTTATTGTGCTCCGTGCTCTTATCCTACGGAGTTCAAATATTACATGTTGGTTCAGTTTCAAAGACAAAGCATTTTTTATGATGCATGCCCTAATTTGACAGCCAGGATTGACTCCAGACGAATGAACTACACAACAGTTTACGGAACAGACACGAAATTTCATATACGCATTTAACTATGACAGTCCGTTCTAAAATCTACCATGATCTGGCTGCAGCGGCTAAGATTGGCTCCAGACGAGAGAACTCCTCAGCGGTCAACAGCAGAGACACTAAATGTTATATACGCATTCAATTATGATAGCTCGTTTTAGAGTTCATCATGACCTGGCTGCTACACCCAGGACTGGCTCCAGACCAAAGAACACTTCAATGGTTACCAGTACAGACACGAAATTTTATATACGCATTTAAAATGTTGATAGTCCGTTCTGAAGTCCACCATGACTTGACTGCTGCACCCACAATTGGCTCCAGACTAGGAAACTCCTCAGCGGTCATAGGTACAGACACGAAATTTTATATACGCATTTAATTATGATAGTCCTTTCTAAAGTCGACCATGACTCGGCTGTAGTAGCTAGGATTGGCTCCAGACGAGGAAACTCATCGGTCAACAGCAGAGACACTAAATTTTATAAACGCATTCAATTATGATAGCCAGTTCTAAAGTTCACCATGATCAGGCTGCTGCATCCAGGGTTGGTTCCGGAAGAGGGAACTACTTAACGGTCAACAGTATAGACACGAAATTTTATATACGCATTTAATTATAATAGTCCGTTCTAAAGTCTACCATGACCCTGCTGTAGCAGCCAGGATTGGTTCCAGACGAGAACTCAGCGGTCAACAGCACAGACACAAAATTTTATAAACGCATTCAGTTATGATAGCCCAATTTAAAGTTCACCATGATCTGGCTACTGCATCCAGGGTTGGTTTCGGAAGAGGAAACTCCTCAGTGGTCCACAGCAACTACACAAAATTTTATTTACGCATTCAATTATGATAGCCCGTTCTAAAGTACACCATGATCTGGTTGTTGCACCCAGGGTTGGTTCCAGAAGAAGGAACTTATCAGCGGTCAACAGCACAAACACAAAATTTTATATACGTATTCAATTATGACAGACCGTTGTCTACTATTACCTAAGTGCTGCATCCAGGACTGCCTTCAAACAAGGGAAGTCCTAAATATTTCGTCCTAATAATTAGATACGCATCAATAATTATTACACAGCCTGTAACTTAATTAAGACAATAAATAATAACCAGTACTTATCTATGCCAGATTTCAAGATCTAAAAAGTGCATAGTCATTCTGACTGGTCATATTTTTAGCAATTAATGTTAACAAACAATATTTTTCAAACAATAGCAATAGTCATAGTGACTGTTACTTGCTTTTGCTTGTATGCTTTTTATCTTTATTTTTGATTTCATTATTGACATCTCCTACACTTTTCAACGTGTACATGAATGACCTGATCGTCGCGCTTAGCAACTGCCATGTCGGCTGACATATTGATGGAGTGTCTGTGAATAATCTCAGTTATGCGGACGACATGGTGTTGTTGAGTGCGTCGGTATGTGGTCTGAGGAGGTTGTTAAAAGTATGTGAAGATTATGCTCGTGATCATGGTTTGCGATATAATGTGGCAAAAAGCCAGTTCATGGTTTTTGAAGTTGGTGCAGTGAGTCCCCAGAATGTTCCGTCAGTTAGACTGAACGGGACACCTCTGGAGAGGAACCTCTGAATAAATTTAAATATTTGGGACATATTCTTACGCCTGACCTAAATGATAATGAGGATATAGAGAGAGAGTGGAGGTCGCTCTCAATACGAGCCAACATGATAGCCCGCAGGTTTGCTAGGTGTTCAGGAAAGGTGAAGGTGACACTATTTAGAGCGTATTGTACATCCCTGTGCACCTGCAGCCTGTGGGCTCGTTACGCAAAGAAGTGCTATAGCGACCTACGCGTTCTCTACAATAATGCGTTTAGGATTGTGATGGGGCTGCTTCGGTTCTGCAGCGCCTCGGGTATGTTCGCGGAGGAGCGTACCGCCTGTTTTTACGCGACTATGCGCAGGCGGAGCATCTCTCTGGTGCGCAGACTACGGGCCAGCTCCAACACAGTCCTGGCGATGATTGCTGACAGGCTAGACTGCCCTTCACGCTGCATTGCTGCAGCAGGCATGTTCCGGCAAGGCCGTTAGTCAGGCATTATTAATCCTTGTGTGTGTCTTTGTATGTATTATTTTAATTCTGTAATTTTAATTGTAATGGTATCTTATTTTATTTTGACGTTTATAATGAATTTTATTACTATTATTTTATTATATTATATTATTAGTGTGACATCTTTTGTAAATTGACTTCAGTTACCCGAAAAAAATGAATTTTATTTCATTTCTATATTATTTTTAATATTTGATGTAGGTCTTCACATACTTTTAACAACCTACTCAGACCACATACCGACGCACTCAACAACACCATGTCGTCCGCATAACTGAAATTATTCACAGACACTCCATCAATAAGACAGCCGACATGGCAGTTGCTGAGCGCGACGATCAGGTCATTCATGTACACGTTTAAAAGTGTAGAAGATGTCAATAATGATATCAAAAACAAAGATAAAAAGCATACAAGCAAAAGCAAGTAACAGTCACTATGACTTGCTATTGTTTGAAGAATATTGTTTGTTAATATTAATTGCTAAAAATATGACCAGTCAGAATGACTATGCACTTTTTAGATCTTGAAATCTGACATAGATAGCTACTGGTTATTATTTATTGTCTTAATTAAGTTACAGGGTGTGTAATAATTATTCATGCGTATCTAATTATTATATTTCAGAAAGGTCAGGTGTGTAGAGTAGTCGCAACCGGCGCGCGCTGATCTATGAACGTAAACGAAGCAAAAGGAGCATATTCTAAGGATCGTAGAAGATAGGGTTCTGTAGTTTCTGCCTACCCCCACTGGAAGAAGGCGTGAGTTTATGTATATATATGTGATTTACAAGACATTTATCGTCTGCAGAGATTTTTATACAACATGCAGTGTTCTATTTCTGTCTTAAATGCTACATTTTGTAGTTTTGCCTAAAAAAAATCCTTCAAAACACAGTAGTTCGGTAGTTAAAAGTGGTTTAACTCTGATATAAACAGTACGGCTTCAACGAGAGACACATTCAAGGATACAACTATATTTATACACAAATATAAAAAACATGTTTACAAATCACAAATAAAACTGCGCACACGCATGGACCGGTTGAATTTTGTGTACATAACCACAACTGATGTATTTCATAGGATTATTTTTTAAATATTACTGTCCTATTTTGACATAATATTGATAACGAGAATGGAATATAGAAAGAAAGAAAGAAGAAAGAAAAATTGTTTATTCTGCAAAAACTTAACGCACATTACAAAAAAATGTTACATAAAATACACATTCACATATTAGCCAAAAGTATAAATATCGTGTACTTATTCCTTCAATGCATCCCTTTTATAAGTCACCCTGTATACATTGTTTTTTACTAAGTTTAATCATCGATAATAACTTATTATCGATGATTAAACTTAGTAAAAAACAATGTTGAAAATCATACACATGAGCGAAAAAAGTGCTACGTCATAGGACACGTGCGAACTCTGTAACCACACTTACTGCACTTTTGGAGACTTACATTCCCAAAAATAAGAGACGTAGTCTGACTAGACCGCGTATATTATTATACTAATATTATGAACTCGTGGCTAAGTAATAACAGCTGCACGGGTCGATCCATCAGGTTAAGCTACGCTTGCCAGGGTTGGTCAGTGGATGGGTGACCATCTTTACATACCGAGACTCCTCCGTGCCTCGGAAAGCACGTTAAGCCGTTGGTCCCGGCTGTCATTCGTGGATCTTTGACAGTCGTTAGCCCAAAAGTCTGACAACCAGTTATGACTGGTTGTCAGACTTTTGGGCTTCTGACGACCCGTCGTTGGTATGCCAAGGGGTATCGTATTACCCAGTTACTGGGTTGTGGAGGTCAGATAGGCAGTCGCTCTGTGTAAAATACTGGTATTCAGCTGCATCCGGTTAGACTGGAAGCCAACCCCAACATAGTTGGGAAAAGGCTAGGCAGATGATGATGACTATTATTATGAAGAGGTTAAATTTGTATGTTTGTATGTAGGGGATAGTCTCCGGAACTACAGGTCGGATTTAAAAATTATTTTTGCATTAGATAGCCTATTTCTTGAGGAAGGACGAAGTCGCGGGCAGAAGCTAGCAGTTGATAAATAGGAATCAAATTGGTAACTTACACAATGTCATAAATTATAATATTTTAATGTATAATTTAATTTTTCAATCTTTGTGACTGTCTCTTATTCTGCTCAGGAGTGAGGATGTTTTTTTGCGGATGATGGCATGATACCCATTGATATGGGGATTACCGTGAACATTTCTGAGGCACTGCAATAACGACGCAGTCGCAACAGCATCCTAAAAACATTATTGTATTGGGCGCGTAGAATATCCAGCGACCTTTTCGAGTAATCGACCCAAAGATTACCGGTGTAAAAACTCTGACACCGAGCAAATCTTCGTGCCAACATATTACCCCTGACTGCCAGAGCCCTATGCTCCCTCTCAATGTCACCATGGTCACTGAGGTCATGCCCAAGATATTTGAACTTAGTCACTCTACGTATAGGCGTACCGTTTATGGCAAGTTCGAGTACACTTTCCCGGTAGGTACTACCCGGCGACCCCAAAGACCATGAATTCACATTCTTTTGCATTATCGACCTGAGACAAGCACATGCATCGCCAAGCGGTTTTCCTATTGACACAATGCCCTATGATTCTTTCCCCTTCTTTTTTATATGTGTCGGAGACGGGTATGTGACTCTCGTTATTATCAGCGATATTTTAACTACTGTGGGCGTAGTGTGGGTAGTGTTGGTTAATGCGCAATAGAAAAACAGTTTGCAGTTCAGATCACATTATAATTTACTATCAAATGAATCACACTAGCTAATTTATACACACACTGGGAGCGACGGCGTTTATTAAAATCACCAATTAACAAAATGATCACAACTTACAACTAACACAATAACTGAACACCACGAATCGAGAACAGTTCCGCGACGTCTTGACTCCAATATGGCCAAAGGCTGAATGTCCTCCTCGCCTTGGCCTTAAAACATCACGACTCTGAAGAAGCGCGCCTTTTTTTGGTGTCCATAGATCTCTCTTGATGTCGCTAGTGGCGGATCCGATATATGTATTAAAAAAAAAAAAACACATACACCTACATGGGCACTTATGAAACGTCAGAAGCTAGGTGCACGGTTCCAATTGGTCGTTTCCTATGGAGAAGAGCGGGCAAGAAACTCCACGGTTACTCTTTAAAAAAAAGAATTGTGTGGTTTTATGAAACCACGGTAAAAGTGAAACTTCTATAGGCGCCGCCATATTGGCCTTGGCTGCTCTGACGAGTGCCTTTCACTTTATCCCTACTCCGCCGCCGACCGTCACGCGACATGCAACACTCAGTCGAAAAAGTTTGAGACGATGTAATAAAAGTTTCACTTTAATAATTGGCTTTTACAATACTTTCAAATAACATTGTTTCTAGGTATGGGAGGACAGTGTAGGTCTTTCAACACATGTTTATATTATTTTAAGTCTGTTAGAGTATATATTATGTAAATACTACGATACTTTTACCGACTAAAACCCACCTGTGTTCCTTCGGTTGCCCTGTTGCCGGGGGCCGGGGGATTTCCCTATCGGTTTTCTTCGAACCCCCAGCAGGCATTGGCCCTAGCGGACCCCGTCAATTTCGTGGAACAAACCATGAGCAGTGGCAACGGAAAACACACACTAACGGGAAATTCCTTAAAACTTCTGAATACATTGTCTACCTCAAATACACCGAGCTCTTTATCTATAAGACTATAAATACCCAAAACACGCTTCTGACATAATCATATTCCTCGAAACATCAACATGATCGCGTTACTATTGCTCGCCACGCTACCTCTGATATTCTACGCGGTCTACCTCACCTCTAAGCGAAAGTTCCAATATTGGGAGAATAAGAAAGTGCCACATTCACCACCAGTCGCGTTTTTCGGAAATTTCACCGAATATATTTTACAGAAGACGTACTTCGGAAAAGTCGCACAGAAAATATGCCAGAAGTTCCCGAACGTGCCGTACATTGGCGCCTACTACGGCACGGAACCCACCCTCATCGTACAAGATCCGGAAATCATCAAGCTTGTAATGACAAAGGATTACTATTTCTTCAGCGGCCGTGAAGTCTCCAACTACTCACACAGGGAGCTGTTCACACGAAATCTGTTCTTCTCTTATGGCGACACATGGAAGGTGCTACGTCAGAACCTAACTCCTCTGTTCTCCTCAGCCAAGATGAAGAACATGTTCCATTTGATCGAGAAGTGTTCTCACGTATTCGAGAAGATACTCGACGAAGAAGTGCAGATATGCAACGAGATCGAAGCAAGGATGCTCATGGCGAGGTACACGATGGACTGCATTGGATCCTGTGCGTTTGGCGTTGACACAAATACGATGGAAAAGAAAGAAAACAATCCATTCACACAGATTGGTGATGCTATATTTGATACTCATAGGTTTAGAGCATTTAAGGTTGTAGCACGCGCTATCTGGCCGGCCATCTTCTACGGACTGGGATTCAGATTGATGCCGACAGAAGTTGACAATTTCTTCAATAATTTGTTGACAACAATTTTCAAAGGCCGCAATTATACGCCGACGTCGAGGAACGACTTTGTTGATCTCGTACTCAAATTGAAGACCAACCAATCGATGACAGGCGACAGTTTGAAGAATATGAAAGCTGATTTAGGAAATAAAGTTAATTTAGATGTGGACGACGACCTATTGGTGACGCAGTGCCTCTTGTTCTTCGCAGCAGGATACGAGACTTCAGCAACCACTTTGAGTTACACTTTGTTTGAGTTGGCAAAACATCCCGAAGCTCAAAAACGACTGTTGGATGAGGTTGACGATTATCTGCGTCGTCATAACAACGTGCTGAAGTATGAGTGCATTGCAGAGACACCTTACATGGACGCGTGCATTGATGAAGCTCTTCGTCTGTATCCAGTACTAGGAGTGCTAACTCGCGAGGTGGTAGAAGACTACACTTTCCCATCAGGACTGAAGCTAGAGAAGGGTCTCCGTGTGCACGTGCCAGTGTACCACTTACAGCATAACCCGGAGTTCTTCCCGGAGCCAGAGCAGTACCGTCCGGAACGGTTCCTGGCGGAGGAGAAGCAGAACATCAGGCCGTACACATACATGCCGTTTGGTGATGGTCCCAGAATCTGTATCGGTAAGTGCTAATTTATTATTATTTTTCGGCAGTCATGTACTTACGATGAATCTGTTTGTTTTGGTCACCTTTGGGAAATGGTTGGATTCAGTCTGTAAGAGGGAAGGGGTTCTTCAATATATATGTAATGGCGACGCAACGTGACGCCGCGACATGACTGGTTTCTATGAATTTCTGTGAAATACATTTCGTAGCCAGCGACACGTTGCTTTCATAGAAATACGTAGGAAACTAGTCGTGTCGCGGCGATACGTCGCGTCGCCTGCAGTTGCAGCCTGCGGTCGGCTATGGAATTGTACCTTTACTCACTATTTATGTAAAGTTTTGTTTAAAGTGTTTTGCCATTATTTTATGACATTAAAATAATTTGATAGCACATAACTAAGCATGGGGTGCTAAGTACCTTTAATCTACTTCACAGTAACTATTATTATTCTCATCCAAACGCAATTAGCTGGTACCGGTTACGTAGTAACTTTATCTAATCTGTGGTACCGGTGCGATTGAGTATATCGAAACTCGCTTGTATACTTATAAATATTACAAGATAAGATAGAAGTTGTTTTGGTTCTCTGACATTCAAACCTTATTTTTATTGTAGTGATGATGCAGATCAAAAACTAAATATTTAAGAAATTATGAAGGAAGAACCTACCTTCATGATTTTCAAACAGGGAAAATCTTGAACGAAAACCTTTGATGAGCGCATGACGAAATCGTATATACGAGACACTGTCAGCTAGAACAATCATAACGTCATGGATTTGATTGTTTTCACTAAAAGCAAACAAATAATATTCTGTAAGTTATGTAGAATTTGCAAGCTTTTATCAACACGCTAGTTTAGGGTTCCTTACGAAATACTGTGATTCAGTTAGGCAAGAGATTAACATATGTTTTTAAAGTTTTACCGAGACCGCTGTTTCGCGCCTTAGGAATGCGCGGCGAGACGGCATGAGCGTTGACGAATGAGGGGCGGGACGGTGTGAGCGTTAACGAATGAGCGGTCTGTTCTGCCCCCCCGTCTCGCCGCGCATATACCTGTGGCGCGAACAGCGGTCTCGGTCAAACTATATAGCTGCTAATGGTGAAAACAAAAGAAGCCAGTTACTTGCCAGGTTTTTGAATTACCAACCTTAATGCTTAAAGCTGTGCTAATCGAAATTTTTTCCATAAAAACGTTGTGGGGTAATCACTCCACTGTTTAACATTGTACGTACAAAGTTAAGCATGACATCAATATCAATTCAAATAATTTACAATCATTGTCTTTTTCAGGTATGAGATTCGCAAGAATGCAAATGGCGGCCGGTCTGATAACATTATTAAAGAAGTACCGCGTGGAGCTGGCTCCAGGTATGAAGACACAACTGACGTTCGAGCCTAGAGCCGTAGTTACACAGCCTGATTCCCCAATCAGACTGAAGCTTATTGAAAGAGAGGGCTGGGAGCAAAGGCTGTTGAAGTCACCTTGAATTTGTTGTTGAAGATTAATTCTAAGTTTCTGACCTATGTCTCTGGATTCTAAGCAGACCAGAAGCAGACTTAAGAAATATATAAGTTCATTAATTTAAGTAAATAATGAACTTATGGATATATTTCCTAAACTTAACGTTATTTATTTTTAAAGAACTGTTATTAAATTATTTAAGTATTTATTTTGTTTGTTTAAAATAAAAGTAATATGAGTTGATAATGTCTTTTCAACCCACATTATCTATATTTTTATCTATTTATAAGCATGTAAATAAGTTTTGTAAAAAGATCTAAGAATTATTATGTTAAATGTAGGTACATCCATAATGCGACACGTGGTTAATCTGACATTTTTATTGTATCTAATCGCTTAAATTGTTACCTACAGATGTTACCAACAGGTAAAAATTTAAGCGATTTCTTATCGTAGAAACGATAAGAAAAAATGTCTAACGTATTGTGCTAGATATGAAAAATAAAAATTAATTAATTGGAAATCAAAGTTTAGCGTTTCTTATTTCAACACTTGAAATTAATTCCGTCCCTGACTGGTTTCCTTTTCGATCTTTCCGTGTCTGTATTTTTTGGCTTATGGCTCGTTAAGCTAGAAATTAACAACTGGAGGTAATTTTGTGAAAATGTGTCTTTGCGACACATGTTCGGGATACTGTAAATTTTCGGTAAAATTTTTAATGGTTTTGGATTGACTTGATAGCAATAAAAGTAAATGTGAAAAAAGAACAGCCGTATATACAGCGAATGACTGAAAAGGCTTCCGTACCAGGTTTTAGTTTGTATTAAGTACCTTTTTTGTTTATAGAGAACTTAGCTAGCTTGCTTTTGGTCATATTAGATCCACCTGGCAATAACCTCTGCCCATGGCAACTTGAGAGCGGTGGTGCCCTAGTGGTATCGGACCACGACTTATGAGTTGTAGGTCGTGATTCCGAATCCAGGCTGGCACTTTACTACGTTTATTTTCAACACCACTGCTCTCAAAACGGTGATCATGAAACCGGCATTTGTTAGAACTAAAAAAATCTAATAAATGTGAAATCCACCAACCCGCACTGGACCCGATAGAGATTGCGAATCTTTTGAACAACTATTTTCCGTGAAGTCTCCATTGGGTACAGTGATGAAAGTGCTAAATACTGACGTAAACAGTCAGGAGACGGGGACTACCTTCTGGGCGAAGGAAGTTACCAAAGAAGAGTAGGAGAAAGTAAGTAAGTAGGGAACTTATCTCGAGAGGCAAGCACCTACAGCACGCTTGACCATACATTGCTAGAGACTTGTCCATGTTTTACTCGCTATGCGTGAGTCATTCTCTTTTACGAAAACAGTGGTAGTGCCTGTAGTGAAGGATAAAACTGGTAACCTGATAAGAGTAACTACAGGCTTATTTCTCTTGCCCCTGTAATTGCTAAAGTGTTTGACGGTTTGCTTAACGTACAGTTAAAAAGATTGGTAACACTTCTCCATAACCAGTTCGGGTTTCGTCCCGGGCCGTCCAGTTAAAGTGCTTACTGATTCTTAAACATACCGTCAAATACTACCGTAAAACATTCGTGTATGCGTGCTTTCTTGATCTGGCCAAGCTTTCGAATTTGTAGTGTGTGCTACTATGGAACAAGATGAAGAGCATAGATTTTCCGCCGGAACTCATCAGCATGTTCCAGTCAGTACACAGTGATTGCAAACGCTACTACTGAGCATAAGAGTCCTGGGTTCAATCCCGAGGTCGGGCAAAGTGTTGTGAGGTTTCCATCAGGAATTTCTCAGTAGCAGCCCGGAGTCTGGATTTGTGCCCAGTTGATAATAACTGGCAAAATGTAGGTGAGTTATTATGAAATAATTATATTTTATATTTTTTGCTGATAGATAAGATCTTAAACACTAATAGAAACTACCTATTATTGTTATGACTTTCAGTCGGAATTAATAACTTATTCAAAGTAACGCCACCGCTCGTATGATAATGGCACTACAAATTGGCAATTAGATTTACATCATAATCAGATACATTGGAATTGCGGGGTAATGGCGTAATACAATTATACGACTACAGTAGCCACGGCTTTCATTTTGACAGTTCAACAACATTCATTGCGTTATTTACGTTGCTAAGCAGACAATTTTTTTGAATATATGAAGCAATGGATTCGCAATATCCTAATAATCTAATGTAGCAGCTCGTCGTCAACGATAGTTTGAGTAATATTTTCTTGCATATTCCTCATTTATAGTTTCTGAACGACTAGGTCAACTTGAATTTGTTTAAAAAAAAAAAATACCATCGTCGCGTCCATTGTCTTGGTACCAGTATTGCCCTCTAGCGACTAATAGCAGAATAACTATGCGGGTTAGATTGCAAGTTATGCGCGCGTCAGGATAGGAACGTTGCGCGGGCGCAGCAACGATGTAGTACCGTTGGATAGTGATAGATGGCGTTAGTGGTATATGATGATAGTTACGTTTAGTCAGGTATGATAACGTGATATTTGTTTTTTGTTTGTGACTGATATTGTTGAGACTAAAATGGAACTTGGCGGGTCATATAATGTCGGATGGCTGATCTGTTTATAGAAAGACTAGGGCCGAACTGGATGACCAAAGCCGGAGATAGACACTACTGGAAAAAAATGGAGTCCGGAAGCCCACGCCAAAGAGGCGACCACTACTAATTTAATTAATTAATATTTATTAGAACATAGAATTAATACAATTACAATTCAATTTAGCATAATCATACAATTAAAATATTAAATCTCAAATAATGAAAATGCACCGAACCAAAAATATTTTTTGTCTGTTCATTTTTTTATATATCATTATATATCTTATTAAAGTATACGCATTTTACAAACATTTTGTAAAAAAAGTGTGACTGGGTATTAGAATAAATGGCTTTTTTATTAAAACATTTTATTTACATTCTTTTGTTTCTCAGCATAACCGTCGATAACGATTTTTTTGAACACTATCAATTGATTATACAATTTATCTTTACGTATCTTGCTTTTTAAGCAAATAATTTTATCTTAATGCATGATGTTTTAATCATTTATTTTAATTATATTTATAGTCTTTTCAGAGTTATAGTTGTATATTACAAACATTTAATCTCAGTTCTGAGTCTTTGTGTGCCCTTTTAAAAAGTTCTCCTCCATCCCTTTCCAACTCTCCCTGTTCCTTGCCTGTCTAGTCCATGTCTTTCCCGACTACCTCACGAAGTCATCCTACCATTTTTTCAAGGGTTTCCCTTTCTTTCTCTTCCTCTCCCTAGGGTACCATAGGGTCACTTTTTTGTTGCATTTCTCTTCTCCCCTGACAGTGTTGCCGATCCATCTTTATTTTAATCTTCTCCGTTTTAGTAATAAATACATCTTGTGTTTTTGTTGCTTTCCTGATTACACAGTCATTGGTTTTTTCTATCTTTCTTTCCCCCATCACACTCCTTTCCATGCTACGCTGACACGTTTGAAGTTTTGTCTGTTGAGTTTTGGTCAATGCCCTAGTTTAGCATCCGTAAGTTAGTAGAGGAAGGATGCTGGTGTTGAAAAGCTTTCCTTTAACAGAGACATTTGTTTTCTTGTCATTCACTATTTCTTTGAAGGACCACGTATGAAACGTCATTCGTGTTTCTATCTCTTTGCTAGATAGATATATTATTTGTTGTGATTATTTGTCCTAAATTCCATTCCATTTTTTTTTTTTTTAATCTTCTACGTTATTGCACGTTATCAACTATCTACAAATATTTGGGTTTATTAGCTAATGACATGACAGTTAACTGTGGCTATCTAGCTAATGATAGTTAACTGGGGCTATCACGTTGACTCCATATTATTATGCGATAAACTGCGAGCAATGCAGGCCAAATTTGCAATAATTAAATACAAAGTACCTATTAAAATATTACTTAACCTTTATAATGCACTCGCGGTGTCAATAATTTCATTATAGAATTACTAGCTGTGGCAAAATATTTAAAACTTACCTGAACAATTTATCAATGAAAATATTATGTATGTAAGGAAAAATCTGCATCTTTTTAAGAAAATAAGTGATAGACATAATTTTAATACTAGAAATAAAGATAAAATATATCAACCATTTTTCAGATTATCCAAAGTACAAACATCTTTTTTGGGGGGTGTTAAATGTTACAACAAAATACCTTGTGATATATTACAGTTAACTGAAAGAAAATTTAAAACTCACATTAAAAGTACTATTTGTAAACAAGCATATTACAAATTAGAGGATTATATTCTAGATAAGAATGCTTGGAAGCATGCTGGTCCATAGGACAATTTAGAGTCTAGACAAAATCAAACTGGTTGCTAATTTAATTGTGTAATTAAATATTATAACTTTTTTTTTACATTTTGTTATTACTTGAACTCACACACTGACTAATTAGTATCACTTGTAATTTTTTTAGGAATATCGTATAGGTACCTACTTTTATAATGCTTGTAAATATGTGAACACCATGTATCCATTACATAATTATTTTTTCTGTCATTGTTTCATTTTTAATTATTTTAACCTACTGCGGTAATCTTATTCCAGGTGCATCGTCTTCACATATAATTATATAATTAATGTATACAAAATGTTGTAAAACATTTTAAAAGAGTAACGGTGGAGTTTCTTGCCCATTCTTCTCCATACGAAAACTACCTTTTGAAAGGGGCGACTAAAATCAATTCTATTTTTTGTTTTTGACGTTCAAAAGTGCCTTTTTGTGCCTATTTGAAATAAATTATTTGACTTTGACTTAAAACATACAACCAAACCTTCGTTTATTAAGAATAACTAGTGGTCACCCAGTGGTCGAAATTTAACCATAATTCATTTAAAAATTAAGTTGTATCTATGTCTTTTATGTATGCACGTATTTATTTTTGTATTTCTCTGACAAATAAACCTATTTTTCTTTCTTTCTTTCTTTCACACATTTGAACTTACAATCATTCAATACACACAACATTATTGATTTCCCCATTTCCATTCTTCACTACTTGTACTTGAATCTACTTTCTTTGCAACCTTATAATGGATTACACAAAAGACTGGCGGCATTGCCACGTTGTATGGCAATGGTTGGCCTCTGGCAAAAGTAAAAGTCAGCCAGGTCACGGGAAGTGTCAACCAGCCGTTTCGAGATTTCGTTGGAATAAAACATAACCCCACCAGGCATCGGAAAACACTTGTATTTTGTTCCACTTTGGGGTTGAAGTATCACTTAATTTTTATCAAGTGCAATCGACATCTATCAATATTTTGTATACCAATCACTAACGGGAAATTCCTTAAAACTTCTGAATACATTGTCTACCTCAAATACACCGAGCTCTTTATCTACAAAACTATAAATACCCAAACACATTTCTGACCTGATCAGATTTCTCGAAACATCAACATGATCGCGTTACTATTGCTCGCCACGCTACCTCTGATATTCTACGCGGTCTACCTCACCTCTAAACGAAAATTCCAATATTGGGAGAATAAGAAAGTGCCACATTCACCACCGGTCGCGTTTTTCGGAAATTTCTCCGAATATATTTTACAGAAGACGTACTTAGGACAACACACACAGAAAATATGCCGGAAATTCCCGAACGTGCCGTACATTGGCGTCTACTACGGCACGGAACCCACCCTCATTGTACAAGATCCGGAAGTACTTAAGCTCATAATGACAAAGGATTTCTATTTCTTCAGCGGCCGTGAAGTCTCCAACTACTCGCACAGGGAGCTGACCACACAAAACCTGTTCAACACTTACGGCGACAGGTGGAAGGTGCTACGTCAGAATCTGACTCCTCTGTTCTCCCCCGCCAAGATGAAGAAAATGTTCCATTTGATCGAGAAGTGTTCTCATGTGTTCGAGAAGATACTCGACGACGAAGTGCAGAAATACAACGAGATCGAAGCGAGGATGCTCATGGCAAGGTATACGATGGACTGCCTTGGATCCTGTGCGTTTGGAGTTGACACATACTCGATGGAAAAGAAAGAAAACAATCCGTTCAGACACATTAGTGATGTTATCTTTGATTATCATTGGTTTAGAGCATTCAAGAATGTTCTACGCGCTATCTGGCCGGCCATCTTCTACGCACTGGGATTCAGAGCGATGCCGACAGAAGTTGACAATTTTTTCAATAATTTGTTGACAGGCGTTTTCAAAGGCCGCAATTATACGCCGACGTCGAGGAACGACTTTGTTGATCTCGTGCTCAAATTGAAGACCAACCATTTTATGACAGGCGACAGTTTGAAGAATAAAAAAGCTGATTCAGGAAATAAAGTTAATTTAGATGTGGACGACGATCTATTGGTGGCGCAGTGCTTCTTGTTCTTCGCAGCAGGATACGAGACTTCGGCAACCACTTTGAGTTACACTTTGTTTGAGTTGGCGAAACGTCCTGAAGCTCAAGAACAACTGTTAGAAGAGGTTGACGATTACCTGCGTCGTCATAACAACGTTCTGAAGTATGAGTGCTTTGCAGAAACACCTTACATGGAAGCATGTATTGATGAAGCTATTCGTCTGTACCCACTATTAGGAGTGGTAACTCGCGAGGTGATAGAAGACTACACGTTCCCATCAGGACTGACGCTAGAGAAGGGTCTACGTGTGCACCTGCCAGTGTACCACTTGCACCATAACCCGGAGTTCTTCCCGGAGCCAGAGCTGTACCGTCCGGAACGGTTCCTGGCGGAGGAGAAGCAGAACATCAAGCCGTACACATACATGCCGTTTGGTGATGGTCCCAGAATATGTATCGGTAAGTTATTATAATTTTTCAGCAAAGTCATTTAAATATACTTACGATGAATTTCTTTGTTTTGGTCACCTTTGAGAAATGGTTGTATTAATTACCGGCTTGATTGAGTACATCTACCCTCGCCTAAGTATACAGGGTGTCCCTGGAAGTATACTTTTACTACTTTTCCTCGTGAGTCCCTTAGAAATAAATTCAAAGAAATTGATATACTGACTCAGCCTTCTCTTTATATCTTAGAAAGTATTTTAGATGTTCGCAAAAACTCAGGACTTTTAAAAATAAGAAGCGATTTTCATAATATAAATACACGTAGTAAACATGAAATTGTGATACCTAAAAAAACTAGTAAATCATTTCTTATAAACTGTATCCGCTTTTATAACAAGTTGCCAAAGTCGGTTACAGAACTAAGCGATGGAAAATTCAAAACCCACATCAAACGTGTCTTTATCAAAAAAGCATTTTATAATATTAAAGACTACGTTGAAGACAAGGAAGTTTGACAATAATTCCTTCTGCACATGTGGCTTCCCTGGTACCTCATTAACGGCATAACAATGTAAATGTCTATTAAGTGCTCCCAAATTACGATGATTATTTTATTTTACTTTTTTTACATACTTCATTGACATAATCTTTTCAATATTTGACATTATATACCTACAATTTTCTATATATATATTTTTTTT
Source organism: Agrochola lychnidis (assembly GCA_963680765.1). Classification (NCBI taxonomy): domain Eukaryota; kingdom Metazoa; phylum Arthropoda; class Insecta; order Lepidoptera; family Noctuidae; genus Agrochola; species Agrochola lychnidis. Next base: position 3,457,910 of record OY796868.1, on the reverse strand, counting down.
AAATCAAATTTGATTTGTTACAGCTGTAGTGGCAATCATGTCATTTGTTTTAAATAGGTCCTTATTTTGATTATTTTGTTTATCTTTTAAATAGATTCTTTTCTTTTAGATTTTGTGAATGTGAGAACGTTGTAGGCTGTAGACTTGTGGACCATTTTCTATTTTACTAAGTACCTGGTACTTGTTGATAGGCTTACACTGTCCTCTCATACCTATTAACACTGTAATTTGAAAACATTGTAGAAACAATTTATTTTGAAAAGAGTAATCGTGGAGTTTCTTGCCGGCTCTTCTCCATAGGAAACGACCAATTGGAACCGTGCACCTAGCTTCTGACGTTTCATAAGTGCTCTTGTAGGTTTATGTGAAATAAAATATTTTGATTTTGATTTATGTAGAATTTGCAAGCTTTTATCAACATGCTAGTTTAGGGTTCCTCACGAAATACTGTGATTCAGTTAGGCCAGAGATTTATTTAGCTTTTTAGCTGATAACAGTGTTCACAAATAAGAAACAAAAGAAGCCACTTTGTTTGCCAGGTTTTTGAATTCGCAATCCAATGCTTAAGCGCTAGTCCATATCTTTATATATATAATTCTTCTGTGAGTGTGTATGTCACTGAACTTCTCTCAAACGACTGGACCGATTTTGATGAAATTTTTTGTGTGTGTTCAAGGGGATCTGGGAATGGTTTAGATTCACATTTTGTCCGCTGGACAATGTTTTGACAGGACAACGTCTGTCGGGTCCGCTAGTTTTCTTTATAAAAACGTGGGATGATAAGTCCACTGTTTGACATCGTAAAACCAAAGTAAAGCTGATGATATCGATATCAATTCAAATAAGTTACAACCATTGTCTTTTTCAGGTATGAGATTCGCAAGAATGCAAATGGCGGCCGGTCTGATAACATTACTGAAGAAGTACCGCGTGGAGCTGGCTCCAGGCATGAAAAAACAACTGACGTTCGAGCCTAGAGCCTTCATAACACAGCCAATTGGGGGAATCAGACTGAAGCTTATTGAAAGAGAGGGCTGGGAGCGAAGGCTGTTGAAGTCACCTTGAATTTGTTGAAGATTTTAGTTTTAAGTCATCATCGTAATTCGTCGTCACCTTTGTCTCTGGACTCTAAGCAGACACTCTAATTGAATGAACATCCTAACTAATATTACAGATGCGAAAGTGAGTTTGTTTATTAGTTTGATACGCTTTCACGCTAAAACGGCTGAACAGATTTGGATGAAATTTGGCACATGGCTAGACCGTGACTTAGAAAAGGACATAGGATACGTTTTACTCCGATATTCCCGCGGGATCGTGACTTATGCTGGTGAAACCGCGGGGCGCAGCTAGTAACGATATACATATCGTCGCTTATCGAACAACACCGCTCAAGTCATTTTGACTGACTTTACAGGGTGGTGAAAAAACTGCTTAAATTATTAATTTCAAGAGTTATGAGTTACTTTTTGTAAAAATTCAAATTCAAATTCAAAAGTCATTTATTCAAACTAGGCTGAGAATCAGCACTTTTCGAACGTCAAAATTACATAAGACAGTCCCCCAAAACGCCCACCCTTCACCACTTCCTAGTGCCTTTAGCTGGGAAGAAGAAGTGGCGCAACAAACTACCCAGCAGCACAGCTGTCTGTTCAAGTTAGAAAAAATGATTCTATACAATAGTATGCAAAATGCATAATGTAAGTTCATTATGCAACACAAAACATAAATAAATAAATTATTCGCCATATGTCAGCTAGCACACGCCAATATACCAACCAAAAACATCGAGAACTATACTCAAGCAGAAATAAAAAATAAAACTAAACGTAAACAGAACTAAATACTCGTATCTAAATAAAAGCCTCCAGGCATAAAGGGCGTGCCCGCTTACATAAAGCTATTTAAAGCTATAATTGGAAGTTGTTATAAATGATAAACTAGGACCATCGAGGTAAATTAAATAAACAGTTAGTTACTAGTCACCACAAGCAGCACCCGTTCACGAGCATAACGCAAAGATCAACCATTACCCCCCTCGCCATATTTGAGGGAAGGAGGTAACCCGACCCCCGACGCTACCGCAAGCAGTGACATCTAAGGGAGCATGACGAACATGCGGCTGGTTGCTCAGACAAAAAAAAAAAATATGATCATCTGTCGAGGTCGCTAGCTAACCACAAATTACAATACAACTCATAACAAAAACATTGTAATGAGTAGATTATGTCAACAATAAAATAAAATAAAAATAAATTGACTTATACAATCAAATAAAATAAACTGTCAATAGGTAAACTAATTCTAGAGAAAGAACATAAGTATTGTCTTGAGTTAATCACAGCGACCAACTATTCTTATCATTTAAGTAGTCGTTGATACTATAGTATGCCTTTGAACAAAGGTTGGATTTTACTTTAGTTTTAAACGCATTAAAAGGCAAATCTAGCAAAGAAGAGGCTAGCTTGTTATAAAAGTCTATACCAAGCCCAACAAATGAGTTATGTACCTTATGCAGCCGGTGAAAGGGAGCTCGTAATTTGTCCTTATTTCTAGTGTTAACATTGTGTAAATCACTGTTTTTAGTGTATAAAAGATGAACTGTTTATAGATAATAAGTAATGTTGAATGTTAATGTTTATGTTTTTTACCTTTTTATTTTGACTTATTGGCCGCTTATTGGTTGAATAGTCGTAATTTGACAATGTAGTTTCGTGCGAGAAAAATAGCTTTATCCAATCATATTCAAAAGTAAAAACCGCCAATTTTCGACTTGAGCGGTGTTGTTCGATAAGCGACGATATATCCTTAATTATTGACATTTGCAGGAGTTTATCAATGTCTCATTTTTTTAAAAGACTGTAATTAATTAATTCAACTCAATACCTAAAATTTTAAATAAATAAGTTAAGTTTTTTGTAAATAAGTCCAATCTCACATAAAAAGTGCTATGGTTGAAAAATAAAAAGAAATTAATTGAAAATCAAAGTTTGGGGTTTGTTATTTCTGTCAACACTTGAAATTAATTCCGTCCCTGACTGGTTGTTTATTCCGGATTCAGACGGTTCCCTTTCCGTGTCTGCCATTTTTGGCTTATGGCTCGTTAAGCTAGAAATTAACAACTAGGGATCATTTTGTGAAGACGGACCTTTGCGACACTTGTTCGGGATGCTGTAAATTATCGATAAAATTTTCAATGTGGGATTCAGTCCATAATGGTTTTGGAGTCAAAACGTCAGTCTTTTTTTTACTTTGGCTTTTAAAGTCTTTTTTGACTTTTAAACTTTAAAAGTCAAAGTCAAACAAAATAACACCCGTACAGCGAATGACAGAAAAGTCTTCCGTACCAAATGTTAAAGTACAATTCCGTAGCCGAATGCAGGCAGTAGCAGCAGGCAAGTTCATAGAAAGATTAAATTTCATAGAAATACATAAAAACCAGAGTGTCGCGGCGACACGTCTTGTACCTTTAGGTATTATTAGGTACTTACCTTTTTTGCTTAGAGAGAGAAAATATATTTGATCCACCTGGCAATAACGTCTACCTATAGCAAACTTACTAAACTAAGTACCTTGTAGGTTTCGTCAACATCATATACTTACCTGTAATTATATTTCTGGCAATTCAAGCCGACACTCAGATAATCGACTTGGTAGTAAAATCTAATATATATGTAGAAATCCGCGGTTGGAGGCCCTGTTAATGAATGCGCCAGACTGTCATGCAACAGAACCAGATGGAGGGAGATCGTAAGGCGGGCAACGACTACACCTGCGATTGGACACAGTTCATTGTGACCACGACCGCTCTGTCAAGACCGAAACGAAGAAGAAGAGAAGAAGATGTAGAAATGGTTCTTTTTCCTTATAAAAAATAACAAATTACCACTTTGGCACGCACCTCTGACTTTTCGGATTCATGTGCGTATTGTATAATTATCACTTGCTTCAAAAACGGTGAAGGAAAACGTGAGGAAACCGACATGCCTGAGAGATATTTCTCGACGGCATGTAAATCCAAGTCAGAAGCCCATGGGGGGCTTTAAAACTCGACACCGGGTTAGTCACTAACCACACAAAAAGAAGAAGAAGACCACAAATTGGGCTAAAGGTGGTAATCGTAAAGAACATAATTAGGTAAAAAAAAAACAGTAAACATAAACATATAAGGATTGTAGCAGGTGCCATTCTATAGCTTCTGCCTCCCTCCATAGGGAACAGGCGTGAGTTTATGTATTTTTAACCGACTTCCAAAAGGAGGAGGTTCTCAATTCGACTGTATGTTTTTTTTATTTTGTTGTATGTTTGTTACGCGATTACTCCGTCAATTATGAATTGATTTTGATGATTCTTTTTTTGTTTGGTAGATCATACTTCAGAGGTGGTCCCATATAAATTTTATTAACTTTGCTTGGGTAATTTTTGAGTTAGCTTCAATAATACGTATTTTTACCTCACTTAGTATGTGGATGATATTATGATAACTTCCTGTCACTGTTATTTACATAGCAGGTAGTGGTATTCGAATTTGTGTGGGGTAGGTATCACAACTAAAAAGTGAAAAATAAAAACATTTTACAAAAAAAAAACAACCGACTTCAAAGAAAACACTACAAAGTGAAAAATAACTTTAATTTCGGAAGTCGGTGACAAAGAACGAAAATTCAAAACCAAAGACACCGACTTCCGAAATTAAAGTTATTTTTCACTTTGTAGTGTTTTCTTTGAAGTCGGTTGTTTTTTTTTTTTGTAAAAAGTTTTTTTGTAATAAAACATTTAGATGTAGGTATCTATCAATTTATTGCTCCTAGTCCTGTGCCTGTGAGGGGCTTGTGGCTAAGTAACCACAGCTGCACGAGTCGATCGATCGGGTTAAGCTACGCTTGCCGCGGTTGGTCTGTGGATGGGTGACCATCTTTACATACCAAGACCCCTCCGTGCCTCGGAAAGCACGTTAAGGCGTTGGTCCCGGCTGTCATTTGTAGATATTGGACAGTCGTTGCGGATAGTTAGAAGCCCAAAAAGTCTGACAACCAGTCTTACCAAGGGGTATCGTGTTACCTAATAACTAGGTTGTGGAGGTCAGATAGGCAGTCGCTCCATGTAAAATACTGGTATTCAGCTGCATCCGGTTAGACTGGAAGCCGACCCCAACATAGTTGGGAAAAGGCTAGGCAGATGATGAGTCCTGTGCCTGTAAAAAACCTTTGTTGACAGTGCAGCCCAGTCATAAAAGATACCAAATATATGGAAGTAAATAAACCGTCTATATGAACTGCCTAAGTCCACAGTTAAACACGAACCCCTTCATATTGTTACTACAAAGGTTTTTAAGAGTACCTATTGGCTTTCAATATCATATTATTAAAGTTCTAGCTGCGCCCCGCGGTTTCACCCGCATAAGTCTCGATTCCGTTGGAATATCGGGATAAAAAGTATCCTATGTCCTAACCTAGGTCATGGTGTACCCATGTGATTTTTTTTATTCAAATTCGTTCAGCCGTTTTAGCGTGAAAGCGTAAGAAACAAACAAACAAACTCACTTTCACATTTATAATTTTAGTTAGGATTTCGGATACCAGCACTAGTTTATGGTAACATGACTTGAAAGCCACAGAAAAAAACAAGAAAAACATGCAAGTACAGTACGACACAACTTAGATGTAGCATCGGCAAAATTCGTAAAACTGATCACCATCCGAACCGAGTGCGCCTTCAAAATCACCAATCTTTATCACTGCTTTAGGTGAAAATGATCTTTACGCAAACGCAATAACTTTTAAAGTCATGTGACTAATAGGTACATTCGTAAAATTAAAATGAAAGAATGCAAATTTTAAAATTTATGCTACATCTAAAATTCTTTTTTTTAAATACTTTAGTTTAAAAATACATATTTCTTGTACCTATTACGCTTCAAAAGAGTATTTCTATTTTCCATATGTCCCTCGGGTATCATCGCATTTCATCAATTATTATATTTATCGTGTTTATTCATTTAAATTGAGAAATAAGTACTTTATTGTTGTTTTGTTTTGATTTCGAATGAACTATATAGCTGTAAAACTATTTTTCTATCTGTCGTGCCTGCGACTTTAGCAGCTTCCCTCCTATTTTTTTAATAAATTACATTAAGTTAAAAGAGTATTAACAACTCAATATACTTTCAAGTCGATTGAGAGCGTCCGGTCTGCACCAAGTGCAAAGGGCAACTGGTAGAAATCCGACAACCGACGAAACACGAAGTTTGCCGAGGGACATTAAGAAAATAGATATACAGTACATCCCTGTGACAGACGGACGTACGGACAACGGAGCCTCAGTAATAGGGTCCCATTGACGGAACCCTTAAAATCAATCACGTTTTTCAATAAAGCTAGTCGCGGCCGATGTCCCGTGACTTTGGTGTAACATTCAATGTTTCTTGAAACCTAATTGGTGTGCATGAGCGGTATTAGCACTAAAGATTGCTCAGAAGCCTTATTCTAGACAAAGAAAAGTATAATTCCGAACAACGCTGCACGCGGTATTGCTGCGCGTCAGTTCTGCCTGCCGCGTGAAGCCTCGTGTCCACTAGGTAACATTTGGCCCGCGATGTGTTGCACAACATGTTGAAAGTTAGCGCGGAACTTTTGTTCAGCAACATTGTCTGTCTACCCAGGACAGTCGTCGACAACATGTCGCCAGAGAAACTACTGTTGATTTCAACGGCAGTGGTCATAATTTTATCGAAAAATTCACCAAAAAGAAGTAGCAGCAGTATCCCCATAAACTATCGTAGTTCTAGTACAGTTCAATTAATAGAGCACTCGTTCGTCACACCACTGTCCATTACGGACATTTCTGTACGTCACGTCTCCACTCGACAACATTTGATGCTCAACTGCATGTTGCACGGAAACAAACAGCAAGCCGCGCGTCATATTGCACGCCAGCTGGCAACGTCGCGCGCTGTTGTCCAACGTTGCCGAACATATTGAGCAAAATCAAAATCAAAATATTTTATTTCACATAAACCTACATGGGCACTTATGAAACGTTAGAAGCTAGGTGCACGGTTCCAATTGGTCGCTTTCTATGGAGAAGAGTCGGCAAGAAAGTCCACGGTTACTCTTTTAAAAATAATTGGCTTTTACAATACTTTCATATAACAGGGTTTCTAGGTATGGGAGGACAGTGTAGGTCTTTCAATAAGTACCAAGTACTTAACAAAATAGAAAATGGTCAACAGGTCTACAATCCACTAAGCCTACAGCGTTCTCACATTCACAAAATATGTAGAAAAGAATCTATACAAAAGATAAATAAATTAATAAAAGTGAAAAACCTATTTTAATAAAACGCAATTATATGAGCGTCACGTGATGCAGGTCAATTATTGCCTAGTGTAGTTGCCTAGGTAAAAAAAAAGAAATTCTATTTAGTCCGCCTTTGAGATTATAAAAAATATTAGACACGTATTTTTTGCTTTATCATATTAATCAAAAATAACTTAGAAAACACGGATTAAAGTTGGGGAGTGGGGGCTCGCTACGTCACAACGCAGTATTAAATCTAGCAAGGCGTGACGTCATGCCACTTTTAAACTCAATGTATCGCCGTAATCTTTTGATTACGTCAAAAAATAAAAAATATGTGCTCATTATTTTTTTTAAATTCTAGAAGACGGACAAAAAACAATTTATTTTTATTTTGATTTGATTGTTGACATTACGCCGCACTACTTATGCCGCGGCATCAGGGCGACACTGCCGCGCAGCAATGCCGTCGCAGCAATGACAAGCAGCATTGCTGCCGTGCTCGGAATGTAATCTTATAATAAAAATCTATAGAAAATGTATGGGGACCAGTAGTGACGTCCGAGTGCGTCCCAGCGCGTTGGATTCTCAACGCTTGGCTTAACACCGAGAGTTGAAAATCCAGTGCGCGATAAAATCCCGTCGCGATTTTATTACGTCCGTGCGTACGTCGACTTACACCGAGCGATATAATTGCCTGTCGCATTCAATATTTAAGCAACAATGACTTGCATCGTTTAAACATTGTTTAGACCAGGGCTTCCCAAACTTATTTTTACTGTGACGCCCTTGGGAATTTGCAATTTTTTTGCGACGCCAAAATATACCTACCAGTTGTAGTTCTAGCGCTTAGTAACAAGTTATAAGAAAAACTCCAAACAACAGTTATAATTTTTATTACAAAAAAGTACAAAAACAAATCATAAGAACAAAAATTAAAAGAGGTATTTATTTTACTTTGTTGGCTGGCTACTAATGAAAAGGATGTGCTTGCTTTTCTGAGCATTCCTCTCAATACGAGGCTCAAGTATAGAAATCACCACTCTCATCTCTTTCTCTACATTGAGAAACAGCTCCAAAATTCAAGCAGTTTGTCTTTGTCGTATTGGAGCTTAAGGCTGGAGTCACAGGACAATTCTATTAGGTAATTGTTCTTCTTCCTCTGTCGAAAGTGTTGATAGTAGTAAGGTCGACTGAAAAGGGTTTCTAATCTATGTGGATCGCCTCTCGACGCCCCTGGGATAATGCCGTGACGCCCCAGGGCGTCGCAATGCACAGTTAGGGAAACCCTGGTTTAAACGGTAATTATGTAAACTGCAGACGATGGATCGATAAAAAACTAAAGTTACTTTAAACTAATTTATTTAAAAAGGTAAATTATAACAATTAATATGGTGAAACCTATTCGATGCTAGAATATGGAATGTCAAAAATACGTATTAAAATAACTAAAGCTAATGTCGAATTTCGCTGCGTCGTCGTCGGCGGCTCGTAGCTGGATTGAGGTCATCGATGCAGTTTCTATGCGCTCGGCGTAAACTGAAGGAATTGCAGGGTCGGCGATATTCATCAGGGATCCGTACTTAAGACGGTGCAACTTTGATAAGTATACAATTTTATCGCACCATGTAAATCAGGCAATACGCGATGATCGAGCAAGCAATACGCGAGGTTTTGCAGAGCTGTGAACGATTGCAGTGATCGGATCGACATGCATTTTGACAGTTTAGGCAAATTGAAAGCCAGCTTTTATAAGTATCTCCTCGAAAATTAAGTTTCTTAGCCCTGCGTTATCTCGCTGGGTGGTATTTGGACTACATATTTTTTTGTATTACCAACTTTAGTTTATTTTGCTTTGTTTTTATTTTGTTTTGTTTTAAGTTTAATTAACTTATTAAGTTCTATTTAGTGCAACTCTACATAGTATTATAGTAATTTATCTCTATTTTTTTTTTGTAAGTTACAACATTTTGTGTGCAGTTTACCTATAAGTGATTGTTACACTTTATTCTGATTTGTTGCTTCTGTTTTCATTTGCTTGTACCAGTGTATAAAATTGTTGGTGAACCAAAAAAAAATACCAGGTTTGTATAAGCTGGAGAGAGCGTTGCGGGTTTATAATAGTCAGCAGGAGTCCGTCATCTCATAGGTAATTCATTCTTGTCTTCTCTAGAGCGTATAGTGTATCATATATTACAAAGTCATTAAAGTACGTCATGATAACCTTGACATCGTGCAGCCAATGTGCAATTACTACATCCAATCACAGGACTGGTGTGAACTTAACAACACCAGCATTAGTATTCCATATCACACCCATGTGAACTTGACCTTATTCCTCCAGTAGATAGCCATGGTTCTTCTGCACTAGCATCACAGATAAACATAGATATATAAGCTAATATGTGCTCTCAGGCTTCAGACAGACGGTCCGGGGCTGCACGCATGCGCACCAGCTCCCTTCTACTGGTCTCACCCTGACACGGTAGGGAAGCCATGAAGGAAACAATCAAAGGATAGTGCCCGTATCAACAGGTTGCGAAGATGTTAATTGCAGCCATAAAATTGATGCTCATTTGTTTAGTGGATGTGTTTAATAAGTGTCGGATTTTGTAGAACACTTGTGGATTTGCTTATGCTTGGCCTGTTAAGGTTTCTAATATGGCTTAAAGAACTTTTGTTTTAATCAAGTAAATAAATGATTTAATTTGTTTTGGTAGCTTTTTTCTTGGTTTTCTAGATATTTTTAATGCTGATTTTATATGTTAAATAACAATATCCAGTATACAAATAATTTTAACACGTTCCGGGACACTTGACTATTTGCAAATGTCATAATATGACACTTCAAAATCCCATACATTTTATCATACCGTCTACAGCCGTACTACTGGCCGTGCGCGGTGCGTAGCGGCGGCGCACATGCCGTGACACTAAATATCAACATCACTGTACTTGTATGGCTCAGTCTACGCCTGTCGGCGGTGTGAATGTTTCATGAGGCACAGCATATGTATGTGTTGAAAAATGACTTGAAAAGAGTTTGCCGTGACACCTACGAACGAATGAAGTCGCGTGATGTGACACTAGATCATGTGCTTCCTAGGAATGTTATGGGCAAGCAACGGCTATCGACGGTTTGCCAAATTACATGAAATGAAATTCACCGCCCTTAGCCGTACTGTCATGTAACGATATACCGAGATAACGTCGAGAGGCGGTCTGTCCCGGAATGTGTTAATAAGCGTTAACTCGTAAATCATCAACTTTGAATCGATAGTTTTTGTGGCATCACCTATAAAAAATTTAATCAAAGGTATTGGTTGGTAGGTTATGAAGCAAAATAGCGTGGTAGTTACTTTTAGTTTAGTTACTATCGTCATAAAAATTGCTGAGGTGCTAGACTCGACCTAATCACACGGTGGCGACGAGATGGGCGGACGACATTGTTGCCATCACGGATAGAACCTGGATGAGAATGGTGCAGAAGCGTGGGGATTGGCATGAGAAAAGAGTGGCCTATGCCCAGCAGTGGGCAAAGTCGTGCTGTGGATGATGATGATAGTAATAAATCACACATAGTGTAAGTATAATCAGCCTTCAATCTTCCCACTTCTAGGAAACAGGCCTCCTCTAGATGAGAGGGAGTAGGCCTAAATCACAGTTGGTAGATGTCACATGTCTTCGATTTTTTGGTTCTAGGACATGCCGGTTTCCCCACGATATTTTCCTTCACCATTTTGCGAGCAGTGGTCATGAAGTATTTTACACAAAGTAAAGCGCCTGTCGGGGTAACTTATGACCTACAACTCGTAAGTCGCGGCCGTTAAGACTGGGCCACGACAGCTCTACACACATCGTGTATTATGTATTTATTGAGCAATTTCTTCAACGTAAAGTTAAACGTTAACTAGTTTTAGCTGTTTCTCCTGCAAAAGTGAGTAGAGTGACGGAAAAGGCAGGATAGAAAGAGTCATTCTATCAATCATTCTGCCTAGCCTTTTGCCAAGTATATTGAGGTCGGCTTCCAGTCTAACCGGATGCAGCTGAATACCAGTATTTTACATGGAGCAACTGCCTATCTGACCACCACCTAATTACTAGGAAACACGATACCCCTTGGTAAGACTAGTTGTCAGATTATCGAGCTTCTGACGAACCGTAAAGACTATCAAAGATCCAAGAATGACAACCGAGATCAACGGCTTAGCGTGCTTTCCGAGGCACGGAGGTGTCTCGGTATGTTAAAATAGTCACCCATCTATGGACTGACTGCGGTAAGCGTAGCTTAACCTGATCGATCGACCCGTACAACTATATTACTTAAAGAATAGAGAGAGAGAGAGTCAGTCTATCACTAATCGGAAATTACTGAGTAGGTAAATGCTCTGAACAAGTAAAGCAATAAAACTCAAACATAAACACTATCATAAATATTGATACAATACCTACATAGGTGTTTTGAACAACACTGATAATGTACTAAAACTATCAGGCGTAGCAACACAACAAACGAATTTCGATTGCAAATCTAATTCTCTAACAAATATTTTCCCAGACATATCCCCAGCCTCCGACTACATGGTCACCCTACTTGTCCCACTCCACGCCGCAAGCTCAGTGTTCTGACGCGTTTCAAGCGTCGCCCACAGACGGAGACGGAGCAAAACATTAGCTAGTTTTCAGACAATAACATATCTAACAACTAAATCATATCAGTAACAAAATAAAAAGAAAATACTCTATTTTGTAACGATTTGTAACAGTTTATCCAGTTGTTATTAGTGATTGTGATACGATAAAGTGTTAATATGGAAACGTAGTGAGAGGAAATCGTGTTGTGAATTTGAAATTGCTTTTTGAAAGCATATGTGTTTTCAAAGTGAGTAGTTTTGTGTTAATTTTTTATTAGTATTTGCAGTGTTTCATTCGTGGATTAACTACGGATTTTCGTGCGAAGTATGTCGTGAAAATTATTTCGTGAATTTTCAGAGAGGATGCACACTTCTTTTTACAATTTTTTGATTGTTTAACGCTTTTCCACTTCAAATGAAATTTATATTTCCATTAGAAATACTTACATACTTCAAAGCTAATTTCATTTTTAGTAAAAGGCTATATTTAATCTAATATTTTATTTAAGTCGTGAAACATATCAACAGTTGTAGTAATTTCGGGTGGGCGTTTACACGTGTGAGTTGATTCAACAAACGTCGATGCCCGCATTTCTGGCCAAATTATATTCATCAAAGGCTTCAGCTAAGGCGCCTACAATGCGCAGTGCGTTGGTTTGTTGCTATGAATGGTTTTATAGGCGCTTTATTTTGATTGAGGTTAACAACAAATGAAAGGGGAATCTTCGTATGGATTATCTCTTAAAACAATACTTGTAATACTATTTTAAGTGAGGATTTAGAAAAGTCATAATCTTAAGAACTATTATTGGAAATTTAAAATAGATCATACGATTTTTTAAATTAAATTTATAGGGATAGTATTTAGTTTTCTAAATAAGGGGCGATACAAAAGATTAAAAAAAAACAGTGGCACTCTGGGAGTGCCTACAAAAGTGAAATCTTGAACAATTTTATTGTGCAGGAAATACTTTTCTTTTTTGAAGTCGGTAAAAAGGGAAAAGTCAATCATGTCGTTGTCATGACTTCCAAAATTAAAGATATTTTTCACTTTGTAGTGTTTTTTGGAAGTCGGTTGTTTTTTTTTTGGAAAAGTTTTTATTTTTCACTTTTTGGTTCTGGTACCCCACACAAATTCGAAAACCACTACCTGCTATGTAAATAACAGTGACAGGAACTTATCATATCATCCACATACTAAGTGGGAAAAAGTACGTATTATTGAAGCTAACTCAAAAACTATCGAAGCAAAGTTAATAAAATTTATATGGGACCACCTCCAGAGCATGCGCTTTCAAACATAAAAAGAATTTTCAAAATCGGTCCATAATCCGGAGAAATCGGGGAACATACATAAAAAAAAAACAAACATACGCGACGAACATAGGTATAACCTCCTCCTTTTTGGAAGTCGGTTAAAAATAGACAAAATATATCAGCAACTTCTACATGTAAGCAAAATAACAAGTTTATTTAAATATTATACTTATTCAAAACATTAGGTAGACTAATAATAACTGTTTTCTTTCCATTTAGGAATTAGAACCAATTACGATACCTTTTTAGAGTTCCGTCGTAAACAAGGAACCCTTATAGTTTCGTCATGTCCGTCTGTCTGTCTGTCTGTCCGCGGTCTAGCTCCGAGACCCTTAGTACTAGAAAGCTGTAATCTGTCATAGATATACATATTAATTACGTCGACAAAATGGTAAAACAAAATTATGAAAAACATTTTTTTAGGGTACCTCTCCTACACGTAAAGTGGTGATGTTTTTTTTTTATTATCGCATAGTGTGGGGTATCATTGGAAAGGTCCTTTAAAAACATTGCGAGTTTGCGAAAACCATTTTTGGATTCAGGGATCCGTTTGCGAAGTATTAAGCTTTAAAGTGCTAATTTTTGTTAGAGTCAAGTGTCCCCCCCCCCCTACCAGCTAAATGGTTGATTTTGGATATGTGAAAAAAATCACAGCAGTAGGTTATATAACGAAATTAAAAGGAAAACAATCACAACTAAGTAGGCTCTACAAGTTAACGAGTAATAATCGACCAACTTAACTTTACACTTGTAAAAACATGTGTTCCCATACATTCTGCATGTGAGAACATATTTTTCAACTACAAAGTTAAGTTTGTTTTTGGGATAAATTCATCCCAACTACAGGACTCTTCATTGTGCGTGGTCCAACACGCACTTGGCCGGCCAAGTGCGTGTTAGACCACGCACTTTTTTTTTTTTTTAACCCACCCGTGTTCCTTCTGTTGCCATGTTACCAGAGGCCACGATATCCCTTTCGGACTTCCTCGTAACCCCGGCAGATCAATCAGATAAGAACCATTAGTATTGCTGTGAATAGTTAAATAACCTTAATCACTATTGTAAAGACCAGATAACAGCAAAGTTAATTAATGAAACAAACATCAGAGAAATCTTGTACTGATACTGATCGAATTCGTAATTGCGATCAGTCAAGTACAATTCATTATTCTCATTATTCATCGAAACCGTTTTCTACGTTGTTCTTAAAATATCAATTAATATTTTCTTTACCCAGCAGTTGGTGAAATCTATCTATTGTATTCCAACCTGTATTTTGTTATTCAGGATGTTTGGCAGAACGTTGAACATACGAAAATGGTGGATAGGTGGGGACATCTGCTACTTACTCAGCCCTAATTTATTTGGCCCTGGGGTAATTTTTATTCAAAATGGGTAAAACTGACAAGATATTTTTTTTTTTTTTTAATCTTTAATCTTGGCAGATTCTTATAAAATTATTGCTTTATTCAGAACTTAGCTAGAAAAAAAGTTATGAGTCCTCAAATTTACAGAAAGATGTAAAAAATACTTAAATCTTAATTTCAACCTGCATTAAAAAAAAATATCCAGAGGGCCAGGGCCAAATAAATTAGGGCTGAGTAAGTAGCAGATGACCCTACCTATCCACCATTTTCGTATGTTCAACGTTCTGCCAAACACCCTGTATTTATTTAAACAGACTTACAAAAATTTTGAAAAGCAGGAAATAAAAGTTAAAAATTAACTAAACTTACTAAGTTAAATTTAACTTTTATTTCCTGCTTTTAAACTTTTTATACCTATTACTAGTAGACACGCTACGATCGACACGTGACGCTTAAATCTGCGCAGCTGTCAGTATTTTTTCCACAATAAAGTTAATTACTAATTTACCCTCATTTCTTTAGGCTACTCCATCATCAGACACTGATTACCATCTATTTATAACCTATTAACTGAGATCATTGCAATGAGCCCAAACACGATACCTTTGCTGTAAGATGGTGAAGGATTTGGGTATCCTGCAAATTCCAGGTAATGCTGCAGCATCAGTTCAAGGTTACTGTTATTCTAATATCATTGAAGTAACAGAATACCAAATTTCGACTCGATCAGATCTGTGGAAGATGCCCACATCCATTCATCTACTAGAAAAGAGCTGATAATCTTCAAACGGCTGAACAGATTTTCTTGAATCATAACCAGTGATCGGAGTAGGTAGATTGATTTGGGGTCAATGAACTGGCACGTATATATTAGTATGGATATGCCTCCGGGATTCCAGGATTTTGAAATTATAAAAAAAGTTTTTAAGGAATTTCAAATGTTGTAATGTGTAGATTATAGAATACATCAATATAAATAAGAAATGTTTAACCCTTTTGCTGTCTTTTTAATAGTATATAGGTGACCGGACTCCAAGACAAGGATATAAAACAATATAATAATATTACATATTTTAAATGTTTATCTATCGCATTCTATAAATTTCTTATGAAGAAAAATTTCTAATAAAAGTTTAAAAATCCTTACTTTAACAATATTTGATTCAATCCCGTAAGTACAAAAATGAAATCCCGGAAAAAAGGCTTATCCATGTTATGATTTCTATGACTATTAATGATGCGAGTACGTAAAATCAATCTACCTACTCCGATCACTTATCATAACTAAGAACACTCTCGATAAATACACCTTTCAAACGAAACAAAAAAAATATAAATCAATCCATCCGTTTGGGAGCTACGAAGCCATAGACAGATAAACACGTTAAAATAACACTCCTCGGTTTCCGTCGGAGGTTAAAAAGAAATACGAGGAACAAAAAGGCAAGCAAGATAGATAGATTGACTTGTCAATCTGTCAGTTAATATAAATCAAGAAAACCCGGCCAAGAGCGAGTCGGCCTCGCAGACGAAGGATTCGTTCGGCGTTTGTACTAAACGCCAAATAAAATACATTTCTTAGGGAGGCTTCTTTAATGGGCAGAGGTGTCCCTGTAGCAGGTACACCCACATTTCGCCAGTTATGTTTAAGTCCCATGTAATAGGGGGCGAGGCTATTGCCATCAACCGGGCACAAATCCAGCTAATACCTAGCGAATATGAATACTAATATCTATAAGCATAATCAGCCTATAATGTTCCCACTGCTGGGAGACAGGTCTCCTCTCTTCGAGACGGGAGTGGACCGTTCTCTACCACGCGGCCACGCGGGCCCAGTACGGATTGGTAAATATCACATGTCTTCGAATATTTGGTTCTAGGACATGCCGGTTTCCTCACAATGTTTTCCTTCACCGTTTTGAGAGCAGTGGTAATTTATTTATTTACACAAAGTAAAGCGCCTGCCTAAATTCGAACCACGAAATAATTTAATACATATTAAGTCAGGGTTGATAGATCAAAGATAATGAAAAACGGACGGCTTAACTTCCTAATCACAATCAATGGACTGCAATCTATTATAATTTGCGAACATCCCACAGACGACGCGTCACGGGAATTTCCTTTTAGTGAATAGGTATTGAGGCAGAAGTAAAATTAAATTAAAACAACCTTTAGGCTGACCCTTCTTCGTACATAAACAAGTTCTTAAAACTTATTACATTTTGTCTTCTGGTTGTTAACCCTACATCAATTATCAGCTACTATATAAGGCGTGGGACATACACAAGTGGTGAGGGGCACGGGCGAGGCGCGGGCGTGGCGACGGTGTGGCGCGGGCGTTGCGCCGCCTGTTTCATATTTCATACAAAAACATCTGTTTTTTTATAAACGACGTTTTCTGTAAATTAAACCTAGATCGATTCATCGCCCCCGAAACCCCCTGTATACCAAATTTCATGAAAATCGTTGGAGCCTTTTCCGAGATTCAGATTATATTTACAAGAATTTCTCGTTTAAAGGTATTAGATGTGTAGGAACGGCGAGGCGCGGAACATACACAAGAGACGTGGCGCGGGCGAGGCGAGGGCGACGGTGCGGCGCTGGCGTTGTGTGTATGTTCCGCGCCACGTCGTTCCTATACATTTTGTATGAAATATGAAACGGACAGCGCAACGCCCGCGCCACTCGCCATTTGTGTATATAAAGAAAGAAAGAAAATTCGTTTATTTGCGGTAAAAATGACGCAAAGAAAGATAAAAAAAAACACTTAAATAACAAATTGGGGGAAAGGCCTAAGGCAACCTGCAACGTAGGCGTCTTCTATTTCCCTCCACTGTTCAAAGCTGTTCTTCGCCAACCTTGCTCTACATCTTTTTAAATTCCTCGGCTACACATCAAGCATTTCCAGTTTATGCTGATCTCGCATTGTACAGGATTTCCGTACAATGCCAGGTCAGCTTATACTGGAAATGTATATCTTGATGTGTAGCCGTGTGTACCATACATGTGAGTTTTTTGGTCCATTGTTCCGTCTTTGCTCTCATCATAATTACCCGTCCATTTCCACTTTAGTGTTCTTGTTTTTCGGGTATTTCCTACTAATGAATAGGTATTGATGCAGAAGCAAAATTACCTATTTATTAATAATCGTATTGACTTGCGGAGGCCCCATTAGCAAGTTATTGCGGCTTGTATTTCGAGACACACAATTTCACGAGTCTACGAGACTGCTACGAAATTGCTACGAGATTACTACGAAGTTGCTACGCGACGAATATGAGGCATTTTTTTTCTCTTTTGCTTCATCTCATTTCATTCGTTATGGGATTTTCAAGATCTTTTGCTGTACGTATTTTCATATTTATGTTCAAGAGAGTAAGTAGGTTTCTACTCTTAATTATAAAGCGTGGCGCTTTAATGGTGACATTAATTTAACACATGAATACGGATTAGCGTTTTCTTTTTAACAGACTTCCAAAAAGGAGGAGATTATATGTTCGTCGCGTATGTTTGTTTTTTTTTTTTTATGTATGTCCACCGATTTCTCCGTCAATTGTGGACCGATTATGAAAATTCTTTTTTTGTTTGAAAGGGTGTGCTCTCGAATTGGTCCCACATAAATTTTATTAATTTTGCTTGGATAGTTTTTGAGTTAGCTACAAAATACGTATTTTTTTCCCACTTAGTATGTAGATGATATGATAAGTTTCTGTCACTGGTAGCAGGTAGTGGTATTCGAATGTGTGTGGGGTAGGTACCACAACTAAAAAGTGAAAAATAAAAACTTTTTACAAAAAAAACAACCGACCTCCATAAAAAACACTACAAAGTGAAAAATAACTTTAATTTCGGAAGTCGGTGGCAAAAAACGAAAATACAAAACCCAAGACACTGACTTCCGAAATTAAAGTTATTTTTCACTTTGTAGTGTTTTTTTTGGAGGTCGGTTGTTTTTTTTGGAATTATTTATTGATTTATTTTCAATTTTCTAAAATGGCATCTTGGTGCAACCTGTACTTAACAACTGTAGTGCAGAGGTCATTTGGCGGGGTCACGGATCATCACATCGCATCAATGAAAATAAAACGAATAACGTGCAAAGAGAAGGCGAATTGAGAGAAATGGAGAGCCCTCGGCAAGCGTTTGAAAATTTTATTTTTTCAATGAACGAATTATGTTTTTGTTATATTTTTATGATTACTGGCCACTAGCTCTACCCGTGTGTTAAATTAATGTCGCCATTGTAGCGGCACGTTGTATATTGACTATTCATGTAACTAACTGTTGTATCCGATTCCAAAGTAGTAATATTTTTATTTTATTGCTAATTACTAAATGTGTACTGGGAGAGGGGCTTGTGGCTAAGTAACAACAGCTGCACGGGTCGATCGATCAGGTTAAGCTACGCTTGCCGCGGTTGGTCTGTGGATGGGTGACCATCTTTACATACCAAGACCCCTCCGTGCCTCGGAAAGCACGTTAAGCCGTTGGTCCCGGCTGTCATTTGTAGATCTTTGACAGTCGTTACGGGTAGTTAGAAGCCCAAAAAGTCTGACAACCAGTCTTACCAAGGGGTATCGTGTTACCTAGTAACTAGGTTGTTGTCAGATAGGCAGTCGCTCCATGTAAAATACTGGTATTCAGCTGCATCCGGTTAGACTGGAAGCCGACCCCAACATAGTTGGGAAAAGGCTAGGCAGATGATGATGACTAAATGTGTACTGCATGCTATAAGTATAACCAAGATGTAAATCTAAATATTTGCACGGCTGAAATGCCGAATATAGTGAAACCCATAGAACTTAAGAACATAAGTAAGCTACCTATATTCTTGCAAATAAATAAATCATTCATTCATTCAAATGTTTTTTTATTCTATCAGAAATACATATTTCAAATCACTGAATTATATCTTAATAGAATCTTAATAATCTCCAACAAAGATATAAAGAAAATTACAATGAGATAGAATGTTCATTTTGAATCATACAATGGGCGCTTATCGCTATCTGCAATTTCTTCCAAAAACCTTAATAATTCTTTCATCATTTAAGTTTGAAAATAACGTAAGCTTTTCAAGAATTTATCTCTCTTTTGATAATCAATCTGCTTAGCCTTTTCCCAAAAGACATGTCCAGTTTCTGCCCTCTGGTCGTGGTCTAAATCGATAAATGTTCATAATTTAAGGTTTTACAATAATATTTAAAACTTTAGATTTAAATTATTATGGATTTATAAAATCAGTATAACTTGTGGTGATCTCTCGCGTCCGGCTCTGGTCCAGACCATGGTAAGGAGCGAGAGGGCATTGGAGGCCGTCACCTCCTTCAGCGAAGCAGTAATGTTCGCGAAGGAGGAGGCGGAACGCGTGAGGGAGAGGAAAAAAAAGGCTAGCTAACTGTTCCGTAAAAATGTTTTATTTGATCACTGGATGTTATTTACCTGAAATAAATAAATTTATTATTATTATAATCATAAAATCACACCAAGTTTCCCCGAAGGGTCGGGTAGAATTGTACCAGTAGTACGCACACATTTCGCCAGTTATGTTTAAGTCCCATGTAATAGGGGCGAGCCTATTGCCATAGCCGGGCACAGATCCAGACTCCGGGCTGTTACTGAGAAATTACAGATAAAAAAACCCAATAACACTTTAACAATAACCCATGACCTCATGCTCAGCAGCAACGCTTGCGACCACTGGACCGACGAAGCAGACAGCTAACTGTCCCATTTTTCAAAAATCTTACAGAAATGTTTTAGTTTTTTTTAACGTTAATGTTACTTTGAGTTATTTTTTCTTATCAACTATTGTTTTTTTTTTTTGGTTTGCAATGTAATATTACTTACGTTTTTCGCAGTACAGTGGTACCGTTAATGGGCTATTACGCGTTTATTCTGGTGCAGTCGAAAAAATTCTGATAATGTAATAGGTAATTAAGTTTTTATATCATCAAGGTCGGAATTATAACATTATGTTACGGTATATGTAACTTCGTAAATAATTGATGTAAAAATCTGGAAAAAATTGAGGTGATGTATTTTGACCAATACATAACGAATATGGATTAACATCAAAACCACCTCAATAGCACAGCACTTACGCGTTTATTCTGCGGGGGCGGCGATATAGTATCGATTTTTATGAACGTTTATGGAAAATCACCTAACGACATGTCTATAACATAAGTACGTACCTACACAATACCCATTTGTTCGTGAGTTTGTTCACGAAAAGTTCTCTGTTGTTTTCTTTCTCCGCGTGGAAAGTTGTTCAACCGTTATCATGTGTTTTTATAAATGATGATTATACATTATGTCGGAAATACGTTACTGAGTTGACTAATCGGGACGCCAGCGCCGCCTAGCGGCGTTCGACAGAGTCTACAACATAACGCTTGGACCGGCCGGAGCCGGAGCTGAGCACAGTTCATCGGTGGCGGTCAAGCAGTGAACACGTTGAGAGCCTGTCGCGCATTCCGAATTGTTGTGTCGTGTATCTACAGTGTGTGAATTGCTAGTGTGATTAATTTTATAGTAAATTATAATTTGATCTGATGCAAACGGTATTTCTATTGTGCAATAACCAAAACTACCCACAGTAGTTAAAATATGGCTAATAATATAATGAAAGAGACACCAACCCTCTCCGTCACACATATATTTGTTCCTTTCAACGGTCATTAATTCAAATTCAAATAATTTATTTCGGAAAAAACATCCATATTGTGTTAGTATAAGAACTTACAAAAATATGTTAGTCGAAAGCAATATTACAATAAAACCAAAAATTAAAATCAAGATTAAAATCAAAATTACAATTAAAACAAAATTAAAACAACATCAAGTCAGAATTAAATTAACATTAATCAAACACAATAGAATTTTGATTGTTATCGATCTCAATGAGTCCTTGTGACCGTTGAACTTATATGTAAATTGATTTAAAAAAAACACTTTTCACGTCAAAAAAAACTTATGTTTTTTCGGTGATTAGTATTTGACTACTCTGCCTCGTTGGTCCAGTGGTCGCAAGCGCTACTGCTGAGCATAAGGTCCTAGGTTCGATTCCCGGGTTGGGCAAAGTGTTATTGGGTTTTTCTATCTAAAATTTCTCAGTAGCAGCTCGGAGTCTGGATTTGTGCCCGGTTGATGGCAATAGGCTCGCCCCCTATTACATGGGACTTAAACATAACTGGTGAAATAAGGGTGTACCTGCTACAGGGACACCTCTGCCCAACCCTTCGGGGACACAAGGCGTGATGTTATGTTATGTTATGTGTTACTCTGAGAAGAAAGACCGAAACAAACTCAGGAGTTACAGTCTCTTTTAAAGTCCAGACATAATCTTAGTGAGACAACTCTTTTATTCAACCTCTTTTCTAATTGGTCTCCATACATTTACGTCCTTATGTCTGTATCCCCATTGGTCGACGAACATTAAACGTGGTTTGTGACCACTAATGCCCACATTTGATGACTCGGCCCGGGCAGCAACGTAATTGCGTTGTCTGGTTATTGTCTCTGGGTAACGAATTTGGACGGGAATAGGATACTTACGCAGTTGCTTTTAAGTGTTTAGTTGTCGTGGAGATAAAGGGCAGTTGAAAAGGAAATGTAATCAAGGATGAGCAGTGTTTTTATTAGGAACTAGCGGACGTCACGCGGTTTCACCCGCGTAGTTCCCGTTCCCGCGGGAGTACGGGGATAAAATACGTATATAACCTATTTAACTCGCTGATAATGTAGCTATCCATTGCTGAAAGAATTTTTCAAATCGGTCCAGTAATTTTTAAGTTTATTCATTACATACAAAAATACAAATCTTTCCTCTTTATAATATTGGTATAGATATATGGCAAGTATAATATATTTCTTTATGAGGGGTTCAAAGTGAATATCTACCAACTTATAAGAAAGAAATTTGATCTTGATCATTTGCATCAATTTTTAAAAAGGTACCCTATCTATACCACGTTGGGTTGGGATACCTATCTATACCACAATGCGACATTATTAAATGAAAACACTATCAATACTACTGTATTCAAAATACTCCTGTGCAAAATACGTCTGTTAGCAAGAGAATATTTTAATAATAAAGAGATTTATAATGAAGATTTTTATTGTTCAACTAGGACTAGATTACAAGGCAAGGTAATATATATAGCACAAGCATAAAGTTTCATAATCTAGTTAGCAGATACCGTACTGTTCTCCTAGATAGGTTACAAATTAACCTGTATTTAGGAGAAACGCAAAATGTATGGAACAGCAGATTTTTTTAAAAATAACTGACGAAAAATGTAAACGCAGGAGGGTTCAGAATCATGTACTGAATTCATGGTAACAGTTTTCGCGTCGATGTCCCTGCCACCCTGTATCTGAACGGGGTGAGAGTTGACTTCATCTAGCTTATTTTTAATATTTTTTTATATGACGTGTAAAAGTGATTCCGATATCCTATTTACAGAATAAACAATTTCATTTCATTTCATTTCAATTTCATTTCATTTCATTTCATTTCATTTCATTTCACTAGAAAACCCTGCATTGTACTACGTACGTATCACGGATCATAATATGCCGCTGAAACTTTATAATAATATTAGCTCAATGTAAGGTTGTCTGTGGCTATCGACCAGTGTGTTACAAATAGACAACCGGCGGGTGTAAGCGTATTAACATACTGAAATTGGCTGTCTTTATGAACTTACTAGCTTCTGACCGCGACTTCGTCCATGAGTTTTTTTTTTTTTTTAATGTAAAATTTATCCTATGACACTCGGCTTCCCATTAGTAAAATAATTTTTGGAATCGGACCAGTAGTTCGGAAGATTACCCACTAGAAAAAAAATGTATTTATTGGCATTACAACAAAAAAAAAACACCTTAATACTAAGTAGGTATAACTCTTAATAATATTAGTATATTTAGACTAGTATAGTCAAAGTCAAAGTCAAATCATTTATTTCAAATAGGCCCATGTATGGCACTTTTGAACGTCAAAAATTACAAAATAATAAAATTGATTCTAGTCGCCCCTTCCAAAAGGTAGTTTTCGTATGGAGAAGAATTGGCAAAAAACTCCACCGTTACTCTTTTAAAATGTTTTACAATTGTTTGTATAGGTACGTACATTATTTAAATAATTATATGTGAAGACGATGCACCTATAATAAAAATACTATACCAACAATAGGTAAAATGATGGCCGTTTTGCGTGGATGTGACGCATATTTTCCCACAAATTGTGATTTACGTGTTTTTTTTTTATTTCTTTGCATCATGTTTACCGCAAATAAACGAATTTTCTTTCTTTCTTTCTAAAAGAATTAAAAATGAAGCAACGACAGATAATTTAATATGTGATTAGATACATGGTGCTCACATATTTACAAACATTGTAAAAACAGACGATTTTCCGCATTTATAGCATTATCATAGCCTATAATGTTCCCACTGCTGGGACACAGGCTCCTGCAAGAGGGAGTGGGCCATAATCCACCACGCGGGCCCAGTGCGTGTTGGTAGATGCCACATATCTTCGATTTTTAGTTCTAGGACATGCCGGTTCCCTGACGATGTTTTTCCGTCACCGTTTTGAGATTGGTAATGAAATAAATTACGCAAAGTAGAGTTGCCTGGGTTACAACTTACTGGGCCACCACTGGGGAATATTACAAACAATACCTGCTTACTTTGGCAAACTCTAAGCTGTAAACCTATGAAGCTTTGTCTCAGGATAAATAATTTTTTTAGAAGAAAGGAACAGAAAAATACGTACAAAGGCAATGCTTATTTCTAAAGAAATCTCTTCCAGCATACCTGTGATAGGAAAGTAGTTAAAGAGATGTAGACAACGTGTGTAAGACGAGAAGAGAAAACAGAATACATATAATAAAAATAAAACTATTCACTATTACGAATCCTGTCACGCAGACATCAGTGTGGTTACGCTTTATAAGACCTCCATCAGAATAATGAATGACAAATTGTTCCCACAAATGCGCAGCTTTAACATGAAGTCACCCCAAATCGTATTTTCCTCAACGCCCCATCATTTCACAAATTCAATCAGCTCCACACACTCCACAAATCTTCCCTCCAAAAGAGCAAAAGATCTCTCAAACACCGTATTATTGAAATTAGATCGCCAACACTAACTTGCAAAATGTTTGATCCAAGGTTGGCGGTGGTACCGAGCACTCATGCGGACTGATTAGGGGTCGAACCGATCATTAGCCCTTGAGCCGCTAAACTGTTTATACTGGCAACGGATTACTTTGCTTAGGTAGCGTGGTTTTAAAGGTGTCGACGTCTTGTTTAATGAATATTAATTAATATCATAATTAGGTTGGTAACACAAGAAATATTTTCTTCGTGTTTGATTGTGGTTGAAAATGAGTTTACAGCATTTGTTAAGAGGAGGCTCCCTAAATTGTATGTTAATTTGCGTTAATATTCTGAAACAGTCACGCACAATCAAAATAGAACTTTAGTATCTGATTTATTAGAGCTTTTTCTTTTCATACAAGACAAGACAGTTACGTATTTGTTACATTTTCGCTTGATTCATTTTTTATTCGAAAATCATGTCTTTCTGTAAAGACTATTTAAATAAAATGAAGATTACTCGACCTTTATGTCTAAAATAAATATTCACAGTAAGAAAATATAGTTTATTTTCCAGCCACAAGATATTTTTTCTTTAGATTAATTATTACTATAGTTATAAACGAAATAAGAATTGAGGCTTACGCCATTTAGTTCCGTGCTTGAATACGATCAAAGAGCGCACGCGATATTCAACGTTACTACTGATGTGTTAGCGTTTAGCACATAGTGGAGTGGCGGGGTGCATGGGGGCGGAGCTTGCGTGGAAATTGTGTTTAGAGTGCATTCTTTTATGTGGTCATAATACGCGCTTGGACATGTCGTTGAAGACACTAGCCTGTAGTGCTATTCTGTAAAAATCTCACCGTGATATCTTAGGTGAAGTGAGCTGCCAATAGTGTCAATCCTTAGCAACTGACAGCTCACTCCACGCTCACTTCACCTAAGATAACACGGTGAGATGGTTACAGAATAGCACTACTGAAATACATTACAAACAACATACAATGTACAGTAGTGCTATTCTGTAACCATCTCACCGTGTTATCTTAGGTGAAGTGAGCGTGGAGTGAGCTGTCAGTTGCTAAGGATTGACACTATTGGCAGCTCACTTCACCTAAGTTATCACGGTGAGATTTTTACAGAATAGCACTACTGATGATAAGTTTTTGGCCAAACGTAGCAATTTTTCCTAAATTTTGAAAGTCATTAAGCATTGTATCGTGTGTACTAACTGGGATCGGTGGTTATGTTCATTCAGACAGCATTTTAAGTGAATAGATTATTTGATGTTAATGAAAGATAGACGAAAGAAAATACGTTAATTTGCGGTAAAAATAGCAATCATAAAATTGCGTTTTATTAAAATAGGTTTTATACTTTTATTAATTTATTTATTTTTTGTATAGATTCTTTTCTACATATTTTGTGAATCTGAGTACGCTGTAGGCTTAGTGGATTGTAGACCTGTTGACCATTTTATATTGTGTTAAGTACTTGGTACTTATTGAAAGACCTACAGTGTCCTCCCATACCTAGAAACACTGTTATATAAAAGTATTTTAGGGGTATGAGGAACAGGGTGTAAAGTTCACTCATCCACCATAGAAAAGGGAGGATCCTCCGACCAGACGGGTGTTGTGTCTGGCGGGCAACTGCCCATCGGTTTGAAGTTGAAATCTTGTATGTATGTCGATCGCTCGGTAAACTCTAACTGCGCGATGCAGGATTTGTGTGACGTCATGTCTTCGATGCGTAGTTCGTATGTGGTGGTGTAACCGCTACAGTATTGTAAAAGCCAATTATTTTTAAAAGAGTAACCGTGGAGTTTCTTGCCGGCTCTTCTCCATAGGAAACGACCAATTGGAACCGTGCACCTAGCTTCTGACGATTCATAAGTTCCCATGTAGGTTTATGTGAAATAAAATATTTTGATTTAGGTTTTTGAAATTTTAAACATGACGCAAAAAAAAACACGAAAATAACAATTTGGGGGAAAATATGCGTTACTTGAATGTGTCATTATCATAAGGTAGCCATCTTGTTCTAAACTTTGGGCGAGCTCTGCTCGGCTGAAAATAGAGAAAACGGATTTTCCCAGATATGAGACCTAGCTAGATCGAATTTTCGCTCCCGTAAACCCCTATATTGCAACTTTCATCGAAGTCGATAGAGCCGTTTTCGCGAACGTGATTACAAATATATATATATTTATACAAATATTGCTCATTAATTTAATTGTAAAGGATAATATAGGATTAAATACAAAATCCCCGCAGACGAAGAAAAGAAGTGCCGGAATCACATTTATTTTCTGACTACGACTAAATCAAACTGTGTATTCTCTATCTAAACTCGTACTGATTTATTGGTCGACAAACTCGGATCCGCGCTAACTCAACTGTCTAAAATTCAATTGGTCTCGGTTCACGCCTCCTGAAGTCCCGATATTTCAACATCGAAGGCTTTACTACAAAGGAGATATATATAGAAGGTCAGTTCAATTCTAAACAACGAGAAAAAAAATCAGTGGCACTCCGGGAGTGCCGACAGAAGTGAAAACTTAAGCAATTTAAAAAATACTTCCAAAACCATTAAAGTAAAAATACTTGCATAGAACATTGATCCGTAACTTAATATAAATAAAGAGCACAATCGCGTTTACAAAAATGAGGTGTCGGTAACGGTGTCGCCAGTTCAATTGTTTTATCCCATCTCAAAAATGCCCAACGCGCCTAAAGAAGTTTACACTTCAAAAATTCACGCACACATAGACACTCTTCTACGTACAGCAAGTGCAAGCGCACTTGCGCACGACCAGCATCGGCATTTGTTTGAGATCGCCGTACGTACGGTGCGTCTATGTGTGCGTGCGTCTGTTTTCACTCGTCGTTGTATAGAGCCAACCTTCTGCGCCCATGTATTCTGTGTCGCTGGCTTTACTTGCTCTTGTAAATCACTTGAAATGTTTACTAAAATGTCAAACGATAAAGAATTTCACGATATAGTGGAATTGCCTCAATCTCTAGGGATATGTAAATCAGTCGTTTATGTGTAGGTTACGTACCTATTTGTTATTGATTTTGTTCAATTTTATCCGATCACTGACTACGAATCTTTTTCCTTAGCAATTGAAGAAATGGGGACGATTCTTGGGGACTGTTGATTGGAAAATTTTGAAAGCAATTCAGTAACTGAAAACTTTTATGATTAATGATTTCTGAATTCATATTATAAATGGCAGCAAAACTTTATATACCTATTGTTTTCTCTAAGACCACCGCTACAAATACTGCGGCACACCTAAAACTGAAATTACAACACTGCTCTACTAGCATTTCTACTTGTGACTGTCCTCCTCTTCACATCCAATACCTGAACGACCGAGCTCTGCTCTGGAGAAAATAGAGAATGCTCATTTAATAGTATAGGGTATAGTATAGTTCATAGTAATTCCATTTATAGTACATACTAATTCCATGCTGCCATATCATTATTCTAAGGTAGCCATCTTGTTCTAAACTTTGGGCGACCGAGCTCTGCTCGGGTGAAAATATAAAGAAAACGAATTTTCCCAGATATGAGACCTAGCTAGATCGATTTTTCGCTCCCGTAACCCCTGTGATGCAACTTTTATCGAAATCGTTAGAGCCGTTTTCGAGAACCTGATGATTACAAATTAAATACATATTTCGCTATCCCCGGCGAATAAAATCGTAATCGTAAAACTAAATTTTACAGGAAAAAACAAAAACTGTTTTTTGTGAATATTGTATTCACTAATGTACCTACATAGATAGCGGAATTGTTCAAATACCAAAAGAAAAATTATTTTTTACGTTCATTACAACAAACAATACACTTTAAAATCTCGTAACTTCTGAAATAACCGTAGGAAATGAATGAAAAAAAAAATGACAGTGTAATCGGACCTCTAAATATCGAATATGCAATAAAGTGAGAACTATCGTAATAGCACATGACCATTTCATTCGCCGGGGAC
This sequence comes from Agrochola lychnidis, assembly GCA_963680765.1. Classification (NCBI taxonomy): domain Eukaryota; kingdom Metazoa; phylum Arthropoda; class Insecta; order Lepidoptera; family Noctuidae; genus Agrochola; species Agrochola lychnidis. The sequence continues at coordinate 3,429,172 of OY796868.1, read as the reverse complement.
AGTGATTTATACAAATATTGTTCATTTAATAGTATAGGATTAAATACCGCGGTATTCTTATCGACGACCACCTAACATTTAAGCAACATATAGGTATCCAACCTTTCCAGCAAAATAAGAAAACTTATCAACACCATGTGTTGAATACGAGACTTTCTACCCACAGACACACTACAACAAGTTTACCTAGTGCTATGCCAACTCACAATTCAGTATTGCATCAGCGTGTGGGTTAGTGATTATAAAATATTGACCTGTAGTGCTATTCTGTAACCATCTCACCGTGTTATCTTAGGGAAGTGAGCGTGGAGTGAGCTGTCAGTTGCTAAGGATTGACACTATTGGCAGCTCACTTCACCTAAGTTATCACGGTGAGATTTTTACAGAATAGCACTATTGCAGTGCTATTCTGTTAAAATCTCACCGTGAACGCTTAGGTGAAGTGAGCTGTCATTCCACCATTATACTAGGGATTGACACTATTGACAGCTCACTCTCAAGCTCACTTCACCTAAGCGTTCACGGTGAGATTTTTACAGAATAACAATGCTGGTATTATTTCAGACATTATTTATTGAGAATATTTAAAGCATCATTATAAGGAACATAACGGAGCCTCGTCGCCTATATTAATCAAAACATACAAAACATTACGTCTGTATTCCCCAAAGGGTTAGGCAGAGGTGATTACTGCCTACCACCTACCTACCTACCTTACCACCCGTAGTGCCCAGTTGATAGCAATAGGCTCGCCCCCTACTACATGTGACTCAAACATAACTGGCGAAATGTGGGTGAACTATAGGTACAGCTCCGGCCAACCTTTCGGGGGATACAGGCGTGATGTTTATGTGTTATTTTATGCCATTATATTTTGGCAGTGTATAGAGTGCCGCTAGCGGCAATCAAGACAATGCAATGCTTACGGCACTTTAGCCGGGCCGAGGCAGCGGCACTTTATCCGATACCCCGGTAGAATGCTGCTAGCGGCACTCTATACACTTCCTTATATTTTTCCTCCTGACAATTGAGCAGAAGAAGAACATCGTGAATTTAATGATATTTTCTGACCTATTTTAACAAGCCGTGTGTCATCGACAAAAATTGCGAACTCCCATATAAACTTTCAAATTCAAAATTCAAATTCAATTCAAAATCATTTATTTGCTAATAAGGGTAATTACATAAAGTTGTTAAAAAAAAATAGAGCATAGTTCAACCATATTACGCCTTGAGGCATGCAAATCTGAAGCTATAACTGTATCACAACATTATAATACAATTACTTGCAACAATAATTTATAATTATTATTTACAATTAATAACACAATTTTGGGTAATGTCACAGTGTCCAATTATAATGAAAGATTAGCAAATAATAATGTCACTAAAATAATTAAAAATTAAATGTCATGAATGTATTAAATGAGAATGTCAAGATATATTTGTAAATTAATGTTAAATAAAGTAAATAATAGATAAATAATTAGTGCATTAACCACATGTCACATCAATCACAATATTTTTGAGAACAATATGTCCTTACATCCTCTATTAAATAATCCTGAATACTATAATAACATTTAAATAGCAAGAATCTTTTCAATGCCGTATTTCATGCCGTATTTAACCCCTTTAGGGGATTTTCAAAAAACCCCACTTAGTCCTGTTCTTTTGCAAAATTTCATGCTCCGACACCTAGCGGCCACCTGTACCGTCTCTCAGTAATTTTAAGATTTTATAAGTAGAAGAAAATAGAAGTTAATTTATTTTTCTGACCAGGTTATGAAACCGGATAGTATGTTCACCGGCGTGTAGCCGGTGCCTGCGCATGGGCAGCCTACCGGACCTGACGGAGCGGTCGCGTCCGGCGCCCGTCCGCGCCGCAGTGCGGACCGTATCCGACCCGCACCGGCACCGAACCATCCTTACACCGGTACGCCACTCTACAACTCTAAATGATAACTGCGTTTCACTTCCATGGATTTTTCATATCACCAAACATTTTCACAGATCCCAGTGAGCACAATATACAAGAAAGAATGGCCTTGGAAGAAGCAGAAAACTCCGATCCGAGTAACGGGGTCTTGCATCGGACCTCGCCGCCGGGACTCGGCTGCGTCATCAGTCGGGGCGGCGTCAGTTCGGCGACTGCTTGCCCGACAGCCCCCGAAGCTGCCCAAACCACTCGTCAACCGGTTCACGCTACTATGCATCTCAAGTGGCCTCTGTGCGACTGCCCTGCTACCTTTCACAGCGTTCGCTGGCGCAGAAGCTGGAGCTATGCCACTGTCCATAATGCACACAGCAGCAGCAGTAGTCGCTCCATTCTCTCCCCTCATTCTCCAAAAGACTGGAACGAGATTAGTGATAGCGATCGCACATACCCTAGTCTGTGTACTGTTAACTGCTCACACTGTGGAGACTCCACTCCCTGTGCTTCTAGCTTTGTATGGAATCTGCGGCGTGACGCTGTCTCCCATGTCTCTGGCCTTATCAGCCTCAGCGACATCCTTAGCTCAAGCGGCAGGCGATGAGGCAAGAAGAAAGGTTGCTCTCAGAAGAGCAGTAAGAGCTTTAAGGGCTGCCCAGGACCTAGGACTAGTGTGTGGGTCACTGCTATTGGGTTTCGCCCTATTGATATGGTCTGAGGAGGTGTCGAAACCAGTTACTCCGGCGCCGACGAATATATCTGTGCCAAGATGGCCGCCACCTGAGGAATATTTCTTAGAAGATGATTATGAAGTAAGTTCTACTGTTACAGAGTATTTAATAATAATTAGATCAGTAATTGTAGACTCACACATTCATTATCAATTTTATTTACTTACAAACTATGTTAGCAATCTTAATCTACATTTTCCAGGAACGAACCTGCGGAGCGGCCGGCTGTCCAGACATGCAAACCTTATCAGGCACAGTGTTGGACGCCGATGGCAGGATGTTACTAGTGGCCATGTGGGCATTCCTAGCCCTCCTGTCGGTGGGGATAGGTGTGTACGGCGCGCCGACTGCGCCCGCGCCGCCGCCCGATGCGCGCTCCGTCTTCGGGGACCCTCGGGCTGTGCTCGGAATGCCCATGGGCCTGTTCATAGGACTTCAACAGGGATTTATTTATACGTCGTATATTAAGGTAGGGTACCTTTAGTTAACATATTAGATCTATTTTATTTAAAACCGTGTAACATTTGGATTTTTTTATCAGGAACTTCTCAAAAGCCATAGCAGATGAGATGTGAATTGTTACAGAATAAATGAATTGAATATGAATTGAATTGAATATTTCAAAAAACCGGTCAAGTGCGAGTCGGACTCGCGCTCGAAGGGTTCCGTAACATTATCTATGAAAACGGCAAAAAAAACACGTTTGTTGTATGGGAGCCCCCCTTAAATTTTAATTTTATTTTAATTTTATTATTAAAGTAAATACAACTGAGTATTTTGTGAATATTTCAAGTGCCTACCCGTTGCCATTATTGATATCGAGCAAAAAAGGGCAAAAAAATCGCGTTTGTTGTATGAGAGGCCCCCTTAAATATTTATTTTATTCTGTTTTTAGTATTTGTTGTTATAGCGGAAACATAAATACATGGTACAAAGACAAAAAATAATTTCAGTGGTACGGAGTATGCGTGGACGGGTGGTGGTGTGCGTGGCGCTCTCTGTGTGGAACAGGAGTCCTGCAGGCACTAGCTGCAGGCACCCTCTCCATGGCGGCAGCTCGTGGCAGGCGCGGCGCCCTCGCGGCAGGAGGTGGAGCAGCGCACGCCTCACTTGTGCTCGCTCTACTGCGCTGGAGAGCCGCTAAAACGGATCTAGCGCTGCCAGCGCTGGCAGCCGCTGCGTGGGGCGCTTGTGCAGCGCTTTGGGATGTACTACAGGTATAAACTTTTGGAGGTTCAGAATCTTAACAAAAAATCATTTATTCAAATTAGGCTGAGAATCTTTTGTAAAATTTCTATATTTTTCTCTGTAATTCATAAGGTGTACACAATAATGAACAACTATTCTATTATTTTCTTCCCTCAGTCTGGCATCTGTATAGGAGGCCCCGGCTGGCGAGGCGCGTGGTCTATGATCCTAGCGGCGCGACACTCAGGGCTGGCACTCGCGTGCATTGCACGACAACTGCTATGCGTGCGCACACAACTGGCAGGCTTAGCGGCAGCCCTACTCGCTGCATTGGTGACGCACACCATGCTCGAGCTTAGATTGCGCAGAGGTAAGTCGAGTAACATGGGGTGTTTTTTTTGTTCTGTTGAGTTGTGATATGTAATAAAACAGTTCTATTTATCCATCGTCTGATATCGTCAAACTCAATCTGCCTAGCCTTTTCTCAACCATGTTGAGGTCGGCTTCCAGTCTATCCGGATGCAGCTGGATCACAGTAGTTTACATGGAGCGACCGCCTATCTGACCTTCACAACCCAGTTAACGGGTAATTCGATACCCTTTGGTAAAACCGGTTGTCAGAGTTTCGGGCTTCTGATGACCCATAACGACTGTCAAAGATCCCAGAATTACAGCCGGGACCAACGGATTATAGTGCTTTTCGAGGCATGGATGGGTCTTGGTATGTAAAGATGGTCACCCATCCACGGATCAACTGTGGCAAGCGTAGCTTCGCGTCTGATCTCGTACTAGCTGAAGCTTGGTACCAATCATAGCAATTGGTAGCAATCATATTTATATTCATTTCGTTTTACAGGGGACGCGAACCGCCCAAGATCCTAGCGAAGACCCACAGCGACGCAACTGGCGGCGCTGGCACCGACGACGTCAGACGACATTGACGAGGCTGATACCCACGACGTCGCCTGCCACGTCATCAGTTAACGTCGCTGGCGAATGAACGACGTTTTCAGAAAACGTCACCACGTTTGAACGACGTTTTAGGCAACGTCACGACGTGTAAATGACGTTTTCAATAAACGTTGCTGAATGTAACGACGTGTTGTGACACTGGACAATGCAGTTTACTGACATTACGACATTATACTGTTATCAGACTATTTGTCTACTTTTCAAAAGCACTAACTGTTCTATAAACGAGTGAGATCTATTTACCTTTCTACTTCTTGATAACTATTTTGTGAATGTTCTTGTGGCGTAAGATACGTTTTTTAATGTTTTTTTTATAATTTTTACATGCTAAGAATATTTTTAGTTTATGATTTTGAATTTTCCATGTATTTATCAAGATGAATACATAGAAAAAGTTGTAGTGTATTCTCTCTGCTTTCATATTTGGTAAATCATGAATATCTATTTTCTTACGCCGTAAGCTGGTCGTGACTTATGGAAGTAAGGGTACGTACAAGAAAAATTACTATTGGCAGAAGGTCGTAAAATGGACATGACAAAATAAGAGTTACAGTTACATAATGTCAATTTTCTCTGATAATGACGTTACTTACCAAAGAAAATTGACATCATTTAACTAAGCAGTTTGGCCAACTCAGACAAATTCATCAGGTTATGCCTCAGCGTGTTCTTACAGCTTGATCGCGATCTCAGCCTGGCTTTGTAAGCCACGACCGTACAAACCACAGCATTAAACTATGACATAAGGATCTAACCCTAATCTATTCTGTTTTATAAAAAATATATTTTATTTTAATACCTACCTATTAAATCCTTGACTGACTGTTCACTACTCTAAAGTCAATGTTTTATAAATGTTTAGGATAAAGTCGTTGAAATGTTATTAGACTGATGGGGTTTGAACGTAGATCTTTGGATGGCTGCGTTTATGTGACATCATGTTTCTCTGTACGTACGGTTCAGCGCTGTATAAGAATGCTGGTTATCGTTCCCATAATGACGATGATTCTATACGGAATCGACTAAACTTAATTATTGCTGTTTATCTTTTACTCTCTGGCAAAATAATCAACAGATGGAAGATTTTGACGCAATATTTTAAATAAGATAGAATATATGCTGATGTACGACCAAACATAGTCAAAACATCACTTTCGCATAACCTAAGCTTAAGGCGAAAGCGACAGGGTAGCACGCGAAATTCATTTTTTTTTTACGTTTTTTGCAATTTGCAGGTTGACATCAGGGCCTCAAGTCTGCTATTACAATAGTGTCAGAATGGTCTATCATTGATTTCATAATTGTTGATTTTGACAAGTTTTGTAATCTACTAATATAATGGCGTCATTATGACTTTCCAATGGTCAGCCACTGACACTCCATTGAAAGAAATGGCACTTATTGGTAGGTAATCTCGTACATAATGACAAATGAATGACTGACTTAGGCGGTATCATTGGTCGTATTGTACGACAATGCCATTATAACACAATTCTATTACGAGACCATTGACCGACCAATGATCGACAATTATGAAATTAGCAGATTACGAACTTTTAGCAAAATGACAATGGGGTCGTGTTGGAATGACGAATTTATAAAAAAAGCAGACTTGGGCCCCAGGTCGTATGTTGATTTAAATTGATTCGCGACCGTGTTAAATATTTATTTATAGAATTATAATCATAAAAATCATCAATACAACTCTCTAAGTTTGTGTAATCCTATTGAATGACTATTTCACGAAATCATGACGTTTTAGGATTATTCTAACATAAGGAGTTGTATTGCTGAATCTAATGATTATAATTCTGTAAAGCCATATTTGTTACGGTCACGAATCATATTTTAATCAAGATACCTACAACCTGACACTGACCTGCAAATTGCAAAAAAACTTAAGAAAACAATCATGATTTTCGCGGGCTACCTTAGCGCATTACCCTTAATGAAAAGGGCAGACATATTTATAAACTGGACGGTTTATAACTATGTATTATTTTTACACTCTGTAAATGTACCAAACTAATTTTTTTTATAAGAAATACAATCATGTTATTAACCTGACCAATCTTTTGTTTTGGCACTTTTTGACACTTTGAAGGCAAAACCATAAATTTCCCTAACTAGCCAGTCTAAAGGCAATAATATTGACGTCTCTTCGTAACACAGGCGACAAGTAAAGTAATTAAATTACACGAAATAACCACTTTGACCAAGTTTCAAGTTACTTATTTACAAAATGTCCTACAATTTTTTTGCTTTATAAACTATTTGACGTTGCCGTCAATTTGTCAAATTAAGTTAATGTAAACTTGTTATTTTGGTTATAAAATGTCATAAAATGATCAGACAATATTATCTGGATATGCGATAAGTAAAATAATGATGTTGGATGTGAATGTTAGAATAAAGCTGTGTTTACGACGAAAATATGAGAATAAATAATTGTTGACTGAATTTAATTTATTATTTTTTAAATAATTTTCTTGAAACCTATTGTACACTTGTTTCTTTTAAGATGACACCTATTTAAATGAAATTACATCCAAGTAAGGATCGTTGCAGATGTCGTTCTGTATAGTTTCTATCAACCCATTGGAAGAAAGCATGAGTTTGTGTATGTTATATTCATGTCCTTTTACACTAATAAGTAATATGGAAGTACGATATTCTGGTTGATTTTCAAGGATTGAGGGCCACCTCAAAAATAACCATAAAATACCTCATTTTAGTCTTTTTTTTAGTATCATTCATCATCTGTTACGACGCCTCATTGAGGTGGATAACAATTAAAATTCTATTGTGTCTCGTTAATGACAGTTGAAAGGATAAATAAAACACACATCATCAACATTAACACATTATTTTTATTTTTCCATGTTGTCTAAGACTAGGAACCCCATTGCATCGTCGTCATTTCACAACACAAGTTTATGTTTGTGTACAAATCTATAACACAATGGTCACAAGCATTTTACCACAACAAAATACAAAAAAGCTGTTAATTACTGTAAAGTTTATTTTGTGTCAAAATAGAAACTATAGAATTTGAGTCAGTCCTCGAAATAAATATTGTCGAATTTGACATTATAACGCCAATTCTACAGAGTGACGTAAAGTAACATAAAAATGCCTTGCTCTGTTTTTGACGACCACGAAACAGGGTACATTACATTCGTTACAATATGATAGTAGGTACATCGCACTAGCGACAGGGATCATTTCTACAATCAAGTATTTAAAATGGCAATTCCATTTTTTTATTTATTTACGACAACACTATTTAGCAGCGGCTCTAGATGTGAGTTTGTTACATTTACTGAGTGTTGCATTTTTTTTCTAGTGCTGCGTAAGTTGATTTACCTACCTATTTCAATTTCAGTCGCTAAAAGCTTCCCATGTACCTCCATGCTATAATTCTTGGTAAGATAGGTGTAAAACACCAAATGTATGTAATAATAAACGGTTAATGATTCCGTTAATACCTAATAATTGATTGCAGAAACCATCTTTGCCTTTCATTAATTATAAGTTAAGGATAAAAATACTAAAACACATATTATATCATACTATTATTGTCTGCAATTATCGATTTTTATTTCTAGCTGACCAAAACGTACAAAAAAATTGTTCGATATAGCAATTTTTCTCCGAGTTCCAGCTAAATTCTTTTTCAAATTGCATATTTCGTTTTTCAAGTTTCATATTGTATAAGTAATTTAAACATCAACAAAAGATTGACTTCAGTCTAATATCAGTTTTTTTATGACATTGCAAGCACTCGTGTGTTTTTTATTTATTTTGAAAAATTATACATCTAAAAACATTAATTACTTTTTAAATACATAATTGACATCTAAACAAGTAATGCTGAAGTTAGAAGCTTTAAATAACACTTATTAGACTAGGTCGTTATTCGTGGACATTTTAGCTACATCGCGTGCTATATCAGTAGCTTCTTTTACATTCAACCGTCTACTGGTTATCATATTTGAAACTATATTATAAAATCTTTTCAGCTTTTTAATCACTCATGTCAATTATTTCCCGCCAAAATATGTATATGTAAAGGAAAAAAGGTTACAAAAGAGGAAAAATAAAAATAAAAGAAACGTATCAAAACAAGTTTTGTCTTTATTAAAAGTCTATCCGTAAAATAATCTAAAAATAGCATCACAATAATAATTAATCAGCGCAAGGAGATTTCAATTATAAAGTTTACATATTAATTAATAAAATCGTGGACGAAATAAACGTTTACAAAAACAAAACACAATTTCAGAACTATAAACTAAAATCTAAACTAAAATGAATGCACGCTGATTACACTAACACTAATTCAACAAAATATTTGTTTTAGTTGTAAAATGTCAGGATTCTGACACCGTACAACGTTTAATGACACTGCACAACTAACTTTCGGAAAAAGACGTCGGCATGTGTTATAAACATAGGGACTTGATATGAGTACCAAACTAAGTTGTAGGAACTGAGTGTAGCTACGGTATAACTCACAAAACGAATACATACAAGAATTCTGTCCAGTCAAATCGATGGATCTATTCGTAATAATGGTAATTTTAAATAGATCCATCGATTCGCGTTCCTTATTTAAATATAAAAAATTTATAATTTTATTAATTGTTTTGGCATTCAAATAAGTTATAAATACAATACCGCAGCTAAAATACAATGTTTGCGAGTTATTAACAGGTTGTCTTCCTAAAAGTACATGTTTACACACTTATATGATTGTTGGACAACTGCAATAACCCGGAGTTTCGGACAAAACAGGGGGCTACCTATATCTATCTATATATTGCCGTGCATTAGTCCCGCAAAAACTCGAAAATGGCTCGACCGATTGTCATGAAACTTTGGTAAGTTGTTGTGTGCGCGCCGGAGAAGGATTCTAACAGAAAAAAACAGCATTGCAACGCATTAGCTTGTTACACAAAACTTGAAGAAAAGTACGCGAGGAACTATGAAAATGCACTATTTCAACGCCTTATTCAAGCGTTAGCTTTTCATAGGAAACTACAGTATTTTTATTTTCTTAATGTCCCTCGGGTATCATCGGATTTCCGAATACAAACGAACCATGTCCATTAATTATTAGATTCATCTTGTATAATAATTTGAATTCAGAACTAAGTACTTTATTGTTGTTTTGTTTTGATTTCCGTGTGAACTATATAGAGCTGTAAAACTATTTTCCTATCTGTCGTGCCTGCGACGTTAGCGGCTTTCCTCCCATTTTTTAAATAAATTACATTAAGTTAAAAGAGTATTAACAACTCTATATACTTCCAAGTCGATTGAGAGCGTCCGGTGTGCACCAAGTGCAAAGGGCAACTGATAGAAATCCGACAACTGACGAAACACGAAGTTTGCCGAGGGACATTGAGAAAATAGAAATATTTGTTTTTTTATTATGTTTCTAAGTGTTTTCGAAGTATATTTTCTATATATAGGCTGTCATAAATATTGTGTAAATGATAGTCAAACGGATGAATATTACGGTATTGTTCCCGACTGTTTCATACACTCATAACACGCGCGATACAATTTACAGAAAAGGAGCCCTTATTTCGATTCTCCGAAAAGAATCTTGAAGACTCTTAAAAAGAATCTTGAAAATCCTAAAACGATGCAATTTTTTTTTCAATTGTTTTGATTTTTGAATATTATTCAGTTACTGAATAAACTAATATTAATAATCAGATTATTAATTAAATGTTTTGTTTTTTAGAACCCTGTCCTATGAACAAAATATTTCATTGCTTTCCTAATTTCACAGAACGACCGCAACACATTCGATTATTAATTTATCGTTATTTTTAAATATTTTAACATCCTACATTTTATAAACAGCGATCTAAGTTCGATTTTTAACACTATAGTTATAAGCGTCGATAAATAATATGCATACATTAATAAATAAAAATACTGTAAGAAGCATAAACAATCAATACTGTTCGCCATTTTGTAACTTTTCATTCGATTTATGAAAATTGTTGTCAGTGCTGCGTCAAAAATCATAGACAAGTTCTTATTATCAGCGAATTATTTATGAGTAATGTCGACGGTAAAGAGGTATTAATGTACGTATGAAACACAAGAGCTAGCAATAGTGGTCAATAGAAAGAGACAGAAGATCACATGGCCCTCTTCAACCAAGACCAGCTTGGTTGTAAGTCGGCGATTGTGTCACCGTTTCTTTCCATTCACAACTTTTCATAAGATTGCCTCTCCGTAAAATATCAGGTAGGTATATGCAACGCTGGCAGTTAGTATATTTTATGAACATTATACAAATATTTACAACTCCTGTCTGTGAATAAATACAAGAAATAGTAAGTACATTTTGCGGTTATCGATATAGGTATTAAAATGGATTCGCCAACATTTTAAACACGAATTCAGATCCTTTAACGTAGCATACCAGACGCTACAAACTGACATATGTACATGTAGTTCAATAATCTTGAATTATTTAGATATTTTTATTTGTTATGCCAATTTTTTTTGTATTTTTCCACCACAGTCTGGTTCACCTCCTTCTTCCAAACGGTTCATAAAACCTCTTTCAAATGATCATTTCTAAGCTTAACAATTTGGTATTCAAAGAGCCTGATAAACAAACCTAATTAATTGATAATAATTACATCCTCAATAACTTTAATGACAAGATTATGATACCTGAGTTGTATTTATCAAACTCGATTAAATTACCTATAATATTTTTAATATTTACCTACACAAACATTGTGTGCTTATTAGAAATATCTATTCGAAATAGGTTTTAAGGAAATTGTTCCTAGACAACCGATTTACCAACACTCAATCACAGACAAACTACCACCAAGGATAGGACTCGAAACGATTATATCGATAGAATGTCAATCGAGTTCTTTAGTGAATCGAATCCTTGTATCGATTAATCGCGTCGACTCGCTCCATGCAAACACGCCGCACTAACGCATCGACAGCGACTAGAAGTCTACTCACACTACGCCGCGTCACATGGCATCTCCGTACATCCCGCAAAGTAAATTAGACTATTACACGTGGACTTAAGGTGTATATTTAAACGGGCGTGTAGCGTCCGACCGGCGGTTTGTAGAACATTTGGCCGGTAAAGACCCGGCGGAGGATTTCTTTGAGGATTAAATTCTTCTCCTTCTTGATCTTCACGAGGAAGCCTCGGTTCTCGTTGGCTCGGCGGGACAGGTACGGCAGGACCTCCAACACGGGGCCGTATGGGACGTATTTGTAGGCGGAGTAGCCGGCTTGGCCTGGAAAGAATTATATAAGCCATAAATATCAAAGATATTCAAGTAAATAAGGGTATTTTTCTGGATTATCTTCAAACCCTCCATTAGTAAAAATAATCGCTTTTTTCTGATACCCAACTCTAAGATAGTTAATTGATTCAGGCGTGACCTTGCGGAAATCCATTATAAAATACAATAGACGTTGATATATTAAGTAACCTTTTCCGCTTGGCGCGTGTTGTCATGCCGGGCGCCCGGTTCTCTGCGTCCAGCGCTCGGCGTGGCAACGCACGTGGCGTGTTCGGGTTCCCGACAATTCAATCGTCATCCTGAGGATGCCTCGTTAAGAGGTTAAACACGTGTTGATTTCTTACAGGTTACAGGGTATTTTATGACACTTTAAGAATAGTCAAGCGGAATAGATTACTAAATATATGCACGTCTATTGTACCCAAATCAAATACCTATGTGTACCTGGAACCGGAACATTGTGAACGGATATTTTTAATACGACATGAGACATTCTTAAATAGGTGGCCTGCCTGATGATATATGGTCACCATTACCTATGAACGTCTGCAAAAGCAAGGAGCTCGCAGATGCGTTTCCATCTTAGAGGCAAAGTTGAAATATCTTATGTGCCATTACACTGGCAACCATATTCTTTAAACCGGAATACAGTAATGCTGCTTAGCCTTAAATAGCTATGGTGGTGGTACTTCCCCGGAAGAACTCCTTTACATAGAGCTCTAATATACTCTACTAACTTTGTTCATGTCGGTACAATAAATTAAGAGGGTTTATCCTAAAAGTTGGCAACGTCGTAAATAGCTGTCAAATATTTACCTGTTTTGATTGATTTAGCAATATTACTGTATGGAATTAAGAAATGTGGCTAACTAGGGAAATAAAATATTGATTATGACATGCAATAATTAATATCGTAGTACCGAATATTTAGTTTTAGATGTGAAAAAAGTATTTGGAAACTTTCCAAATGCCTTTTTACACCTAAAATTGTTACAACATCAAATTCAGTGTTATAATTGCAACTCATTATTAATATTCTAGTTCGCTAGTTAGCCACATTTCTTATTTCCGTACAGTAATATTGCCAAATTAATCAAAACAGCGAAATATTTGACATCTATTTGCGACGTCACTTTCAGAATAAACACTCTTAACGTAAAGTTAAGAGTAGTGATAGTCTAGTGGTGTGAACGTCAAACTACCAAGTCATAGGTCTCGAGTTTGAACCCAAGGCACGCACCTCTGACTTTTCGGATTCATGTGCGTATTGTATAATTATCACTTGCTTCAAAACTGGTGAAGGAAAACATCGTGAGGAAACCGGCATGCTTGCGAGATATTTCTCGACGGCATGTGAAGCCATCAGAAGTCCATGGGCGGCTTTAAAACTCTGACACCAGGTTAGTCACTAACCACACGAAAATATTGACGTAACTAACCTAGGGGGAAGGTGATGTGGTCGCACATGCCGAGCAGTTGTCCGAAGCACACGACCCTGTCCTCGGGCTTGATGTCGTAATCCTTCATCAGCTGGATGGCATACCGCACTGTGTCCTCGTTGTGGGAGGCCACCATGATGCCCAGACGCTCCTTGTTGGGGCCCTGAGGAATATTACAAAGTTAAAGAGCTGTTGTTTAATACATTTCACACAAGGGAAGGTCGACCCAAATTAAACTGATTGTTTAATTCCGATACAAGCGACAAGCACAACATGGTATTATCGCGGAAAAATTCTCGTGTCACAATGTTAGTTGCCATACTCCTCCGAAACGGCTTGATCGATTTTTATGAAATTATACGTATATTTGGTAGGTCTGAGAATCAGTCGTAATCTATTTTTCATACCCCTAAATGATAAGGGTGGTCCACCCCAAACATTTATATGGCAAAACAACGTTTGCCGGATCAGCTAAATCACTGTACAGAATATTTAAGACTCACATTTTTGCTCTAAAATAATGATTCTTTCATCATAATGATCCAGGGATTCTCAAATACAGCGAATTTCCGCTAAATCGGCCCTACGTGTGCGCCTTTCATGTGCATGGCCTTCAGAACCTTTCGGCCTTATCGGCTATCAGTAATTCTGTTCTGTTTTGGTTGTAGTAGAGAAGCTTAGGGGGCGCGTCTTTCCAATCTATACAAGGCCAAAACGCAACCATAGGAAACTGCTCGCGTATAGATTGGAAATCACTTTTTTACTAATGTCTTCCAATCTATACAAGAGTAGTACGCAAATACTCGCGTATACTTCATAGTGACCAAATTAACTACCTCATTCCATAGTGTACAGTGCCAGTACGCATACGGACTAATCGAGTTTAGATTGCGAGAAATTGTGAACTGGTAACCAACTTGTTTGCGACGTAATGCACCTGCTAATATTAAATAGCCTGTTTGGCTACGAGCAACTTGGAAGTCGCGGTTGGTCACAGTTCTAACCTAACCTAAGCCAATTCACCCAGTTCACACTTTTGTTCTTTTCTTTTTTTGTGTAGACTATATCTTTTAACTCTTATCAGGCGTAAATGATGTAGTATAGTTTGGAACCAGGACGCGCTCGTCCACGTTACAAACTATACACCAGCAATACGCAAAAGGACATGTCCTAAAATGGTTTTTTATTATTCAATAATTCTAACCAGGATAAGTTAAATATATTTGGATAGACATCCCAAAAACTAGTAGTTCTAACTATATCATACATTTATAAAGACCTCCAATTTTGAGAAAAATCGTTTTTTATTTTAGTAAGAATTTACTCCTAAAACGAACAAACCTTTCTAATTATCTAGGATAATAAAGTGAACACACCCCATAAAATAGTTAACTTGTCAAAATTGTCACATGTTACTGTCATCACTGTCAATTGACTGACAGTAATGACAGTACCATGTGTCAATTTATATCATATTTGTCATAGTTATCATCAACAAATAAAATATTTGTAGTTTAAATAGTTTATAATTTTTCTCTTAAATGGAGGGGTCTAAAAATATTATTACAGTGGTTCCTAGTTCCATATTTTGTCATTTTTATTTAGATGTAGTTTGATGCTGGTTAGATTTTTCTCGGAATAAAAAACCAACGTCCCTACAAAAAGCGGACATCTCCTTTGTGTATACATTGTAGTCATAGATTTAAAAATAGCATTACAATGTATACGCGAGCAGTTTCCTACACAAGAATAAAAAACGAGCAGAAGGCAAGCTTCCTAACAGAGTTCAAAATTCTTACCTACTTTCATAGGGCTGTCACTCGGTTATTACAAATTAAAAAACCGGGTAAGTGCGAGTCGACTAGTCGAGATTCGGCGATGAGCACAGACGGACGGACGGATGGATGGACTGATGGACAGCTGGACAGACGGACAGACGAACGGACACGCACTGTGACTGAGGTGATCCCGTGAGTTTTCCGTTTTCCAATTACGGTACCGAACCGGTAATTATTTTAACAGTTTGTTTAAAATTAAGTAATACCTATTTAATTAATCATACTGTGAAATAATTATACACACAATGCGTGCATCGTTGTTGAACTGAGACCCTCCCATTTTTGAAGTCGGGTAATAAAATGAGCAGTGGTGGCCCAGTGGTAACGGTCACGACTTACGAGTCTAGGGTTCGAACCCAAGCAGGCACTTTATATAAATTATTTCATTACCACTGCTCTCAAAACGGTAAAGAAAAATATCGTGAGGAACCAATAATTCGAAAACATGACATCCACCAACCCGCACTGAGCCCGCTTGGTGGATGAGACCCAGACACAGAAAGAGGAGGGCTATTTCCCAACAGTAGGAACATTATACCTAGGCTGATTAAGCTTATATGCTAATAAAACAGGATAGTAAAGTAGGTAAGTAATTATTTATACTGTCAAATAGTTATACATACATAGATGCATACGTTGCTTGCTTTTTTTGAAGTTGGTTACTTATTAAAATACCGTGACTTATAGACGGACGGACAGACGGACATGGCAAAACTATAAAGTTTCCTTTCTGGTTTTACTATTTCACGAACGTAAGTGGTACCTAC
This sequence comes from Agrochola lychnidis, assembly GCA_963680765.1. Taxonomy (NCBI): domain Eukaryota; kingdom Metazoa; phylum Arthropoda; class Insecta; order Lepidoptera; family Noctuidae; genus Agrochola; species Agrochola lychnidis. Next base: position 3,412,994 of record OY796868.1, on the reverse strand, counting down.
AAACCTACTAAAACAAAAATACGAAACAAATAGGAGACAAACAATAACTCGCTAATATAGGCGGTAAACCATAAGATTAATAAATAATAATTCTTATGGGAAAACTTTATGGCCATCTTTATTTAGGATACTACCTATCTCGTAACTAAATAATTCTGCAATAAGCATTAAAAATGAGTAGGTATGGGTAGATATAGATAATAACCTGACAAAATCCTTTGGATAAAAAAATAAACCTTGCTTTTCCTACTATTATTGATACACACAGTACTTCAACAATTTGCCATTTTTATTAACCTAAATGTCCGCGTCACTCGTACCGCTCTGGCACACGGCGCGCGGCGTACCCCTGAACGTTGGCTTCGGAATGAGCCGGCTCAAACCAGTTTGCCTCTAGCGGGCGCCGGTGCACCCCCCGCGCGCCTTGTCTGTGACACTGCACGCACACAAAGCTGTGCGTGTAGTAGTGATCTCGCGCAAAGCGTTAGTATGAAGCTTGCAGTCTGTTCCTTTTTTAGTCTTGTGGTTTCCTATGGCTGCGTTCTGGCCTTGTATAAATTGAAAATACGCTTAGGGGGCTATGTCTAGCAGTGGACGTCTTTCGGCTAAAAGTGAATGATAATGATTATAATGATAAGAGGCTTGTGGCTAAGTAATAACAGCCGCACGGGTCGATCGATCAGGTTAAGCTACGCTTGCCACCGTTGGTCCGTTGACGGGTGACCATCTTTACATACCAAGACCCCTCCGTGCCTCGGAAAGCACGTTAAGCCGTTGGTCTCGGCTGTCATTTGTAGATCTTTGACAGTCGTTACGGGTAGTTGGAAGCCCAAAAATTTGACAACCAGTCTTACCAAGGGATATCATGTTACCTAGGAACTAGGTTGTGAAGGTCAGATAGGCAGTCGCTCCGTGTAAAATACTAGTATTCAGCTGCATTCGGTTAGACTGGAAGCCGACCCTAAAATAGTTGGAAAAAGGCTAGGCAGATGATGATTATAATGATGAAGCTCACCTTGACCCTGCTGAGGATCTCCTTGAGACACTTGTGGAAGGACGCGGTGGTGGCCTCCACAGACTCGCAGGTGGGGTCCTCGTAGCCCATCGTGGCCGCTCGGGCGCGCTCCTATGGACGAAGGGAGACAAATATTACATCAAGTTGTTGGGATGTTATAAAGTTCTTTGTAGAATCGTTTTTAATGGAAAGGACTGCATCGTATAACCACAGTGCATTTTGAATGGGTTTATCATTTGCAAAGCACAGGGTACGTTCGTCTTTGTTAGTTCCATTTCTTTCGTGAATACCTACAAAACAGTAGCTTTAAAACGATTGAGAACAAATGCTTTGTTCTGAAAGTGGGCAACGTCGCAAATAGATGTCAAACATTTCGCTGTTTTGATTAATTTGGCAATATTTCTGTATGGAAATAAGAAATGTGGCTAACTATTTCCCTAGAATATTAATAATAAGTTGCAATTATAACACTGAATTTGATGTTGTAACAATTTTAGGTGTAATAAAGGCATTTTGAAAATTTCCAAATACTTGTTTTACATCTAAAACTAAATATTTGGTATCACGATATTAATAAATTGCATTTCAAAATCAATATTTTAGTTCCCTAGTTAGCCACATTTCTTAATTCCATACAGTAATATTGCTAAATTAATCAAAACAGGTAAATATTTGACAGCTATTTACGACGTTGCCGTTGTAACCCGCGAAATTGAAATTTTCTTACGATTAATTTGACAGGACAAAACAAAAATTTATCTTCTGTCCTTTTCTTAATGAAATAGAAAGAAAAAGATGCACTGAACTTAAATTTAGTTTAGTTTGTGAACAAGGGAATCAGCACCACTGATGTGAAAATTGCAAAAAACGTAAGAAATGTTTTTATTTCGCGGGCTACAACTAACTAGTAGTGAGCGTATTACACGTCTATAGATAAGTTTTCCTTTTAACAAATTATTAATAGTAGGTATTATCGAAGAAACGCATATCTGTACACTATAAGGACTATTCTTGCTTGCAGCGCTCGGCCGCTATAGTAACACTTACCTACGTAAACAAAGGGTTGTGTGCACGGGATTTTGTTTTTAAAGTGGTTAGATATGCGTTACCCCGATGGTACCTAGCTTTCTAACAAACGATTTTCTTTACCCCTTAACGAATTTTTTCAACAAAAAAACACGATATCTTGGACATAGTCCTCACTTCCTCAATACAATCCTAAGATCCTCGGTGAATCTGCTGACAATCTCACCTGCTCAATGTACGCGCCGCGCACGAGCTTGGCTCCCCAGCAGAAGTTCTGTCGCTGCGCCTGCTCCAAGTCCGTGAGGATCTCCTGGTACGTGTTCTTCATGTACGTCTGGTACGTGTTGAACACTAAGAACTTATCCTGGGGGAGAACAGAGTTAATTAATAACATATCTATTAACCGCAAGCGCTACTGCTGAGCATGAGGTCCTGGGTTCGATTCCCGGGTCGGGCAAAGTGTTATTGGGTTTTTCTATCTGGAATTTCTCAGTAGCAGCTCGGAGTCTGGATTTGTGCCCGGTTGATGGCAATAGGCTCGACCCCTATTACATGGGACTTAAAACATAACTGGCGAAATGTGGGTGTACCTGCTACAGGTTACACCTCTGCCCAACCCTTCGGGGAAACAAGGCCTGATGTTATGTTATGTTATATATATCGAGTAATGACAGTTAGGAAGAGAGTAAGGTGTCTAAAACTCGTCGTAATAAACTGAATTACCGTATGAATCTCGAGTTCTCGACTCAAATACATAAGTCGAGAGACATGCTTTAGAATTGTTCTAGAATCCGGGCCTTAATACCTAAATGGCCCTTAGTAAATGCCCTAAGCTAATATCAGCTGTCAGCATATCGTTGGAAAGCTGAAAGAAAGGCTTTTTACGATCACTTTATCCGCATGAAGGTCATAGCACACATATCAACTCGGAAAGGGATCGTCACCGTATCGCCGCGGTTCGTGAGCTTGTCCCGAGGCGAGGCGATTACGTTACGATTCCGATTAGTATGCGTTGCAGTAGGGAGTTTCATACAAAGAATACTGAATGGCTCGAGTTGATACGGTGACGATCCCTTTCCGAGTTGATATGTGTGCTATTTCCTTAAGAAGCCTGCGAACACGGCTCGCAACTACAAATCGAGATGTTTGCAAAATTCAATCCCAAGCACGTTGCACTAGTGTGAGTGCCTGTCGGAGCGATAAACCTACAGTGAGCAATACTACCACGCACACATTGATAATTATTGCTTGACGTGATAGCACTAGCTTTCAAAAATTTATGATAATTTTGGATGTGTTCCGTAATACCAAAAATAATGAATGAGAACTTAATATTTTTTAATTTTTTCGATAATTTGTAACTTGATAATGTAAGCTAAGCTGCTTCTGCAGAAACAATATTATAAATATTGTTGTTTATAATACAGAAAAAACAATATGAAGACATATCATTTACGCTGTAAAAACGTGTGAAATTAAATTCGTGTAAACTTCATGTCAGAAGAGTTTTTTGGAAAAAAAAAAGATGTAGGAGCCTAGATAAATACTGTCTAAATCCGAATAACAACATAATATGGTGGAAATATGCTCAAATTGCAAACAAATTAAGTATTACGTTTGTATGGACAATTCATACATTGCTGCGTTCTTAACGCCTATTGATATTACTTCTTATTTTTAAATCTCTGAATTTAAAGTGTAATTTTGAAGAAAGAATTAGCCAGACCAAATCGATCATTAAATTTTTAAAGCAATCATAAAAGAAAGAAATGGAAAGATTCTTCAAAACTTACTCTATTATATCTCCTCATCATCTCCAAGCAGATCCTGGAGATAGCGGGCTGGAAGTACGTCTGCTCCGCGTCAATCATGATCCTGACATCAGCATCATTAGCGACCTGGATGATGTGGTTCAGTCGTCGCAACATGTTGCGGAACATCTCCTCCTCTTTGGGTGAGATCTGGGAGATCAGGCGACGCATCTGACCGGTCTTCGGATCCGGAACTCGGAACGAGTCGGAAAGGTTCATGTCTTCGTCCAGAATGTTCGTCCAAGGGAACAAGTGGACGATTCTGGAATGGAATAATTTTTTTGTTAAATTTTTTGTGATGAATGGTGTAAGATTTATCTGTCTCGAGGTTTTGTTAACCAGAAACACCTAACCAGATTGCCAGCAGATTTGCGTAAACCAGTTTATGTTAATTAATATATTAAAATGATAAGTAAGCAAGTAAGTAAGTAAGTAGGTCAAGCTGTACCTAGCATCACTAGGGTGACAGGGACATCGACGCAAAAACTGTTACCATGGATTCAGATTTTGTTTTAAGGATTCTTTAAAAATCTGCTGATCCATACATTTTGACGTCGTACCACTTTTCTATGAAACAGCAGATTTTTTTTAATAACCAACGAAAAATTTCAACGCCGGGTGTTCAGAGTCATGTACTGAATCCATGGTAACAGTTTTCGCCACGATGCCATCCTGTATATTTAAAACATTTTAAGAGTATAATTTAAAGACCGGAAAATAATCCCTGTTATTCATTTAGCATACGAAAACCCAATAGCCATTACATTTAACATTTAGCAATCAACGAACGACACATCACACGGAAAATTCTAGAAGAAAATTAGAAAGAAGAATTGTTGAAGAATTGTTTTCCTCTCGCTCACTCCCATTCGCTGTGAACGAGAGGCGAATAGTTTACGCGCAAAATGGCAACCCTCAAATGTTAGTTGCGTCTCGCTCTTTCACACACTGTGTGAGTAGGAGGTGAATAGTTGGGCCACTTCTAATACCATTATAAAGTAGCGTAGTAAACACATTAGCAACATTTACGAGACAGCGCTTACAAATGTTAAAAGTTGTCGCCACTGACCGGTCCCACGGGAAAATGTGGACCACACTGAAATCACCAAACGTAGCTCTGAGTATCCTAATATGTACTATCGAAGAAACGCATATCTGTACACTGTAAGGACTATTCTTGTTTGCAGCGCTTGACCGCTATAGTGACGCTTACCTACGAAAAAAAAAGAGTCTTGTGTACGCGATTTTGTTTTATCGCGGTCACGCATATAATACCCCTGCACACGATGACCACATCTCTGTTTACCGCACCTTTTTTTTGTAGGTAAGCGTTACTATGATTTAATTTCAACTCTTCTGTGGACATGATAATTATTCAGATTTATTACAGTTGTAATAGCAATCATGTAATTGCGTTTAATTAAAATATTTTTTTATTTATCTTTTGTATTGATTATTTTCTATTTTGTTAATGTGAGAACGCTGTAGGCTTAGTGAACTGTAGATCTGTTGATCATTTTCTATTTTGTTAAGTACTACTTAAGTTTTACTTATTGAAAGACCTACACTGTCCTCCCATACCTAGTACGACTGTTATATGAAAGTATTGTAAAAGCCATTTATTTTTAAAGTAACCGTGGAGTTTCTTAAAGGCTCTTTTCCATAGGAAACGACCGATTGGAACCGTGCACCTAGCTTCTGATGTTTCATAAGTGCCCATGTGGGTTTTTGTGAAATTAAATATTTTGAATTGACTATAGCGGCTATTTGAACTTAGAGAGTTGCATTGAATGATTTTAATGATTATATCTTTCTAGATACATATTTGTTACGATCTTGAATCATATTTTGATCAACATACAACCTGATATAAACCTGCAAATTGCAAAAAAAACCTAAGAAAATTGAATTTCGCTTGCTAACCTGACGCTTTCGCCTTAAAGATCCAAAATAAAAAGAATGCCTTTCATACATTTTAGTAACTTATTTAGAGGTATGAAGAACAGGGTGTAAAGTTCACTCATCCACCATAGAAAAGGGAGGATCCTCCGACCAGACGGGTGTTGTGTCTGGCGGGCAACTGCCCAACGGTTGATGTCAGGGAAGATATATATATGGTGTTCACGCGGTAAACTCTAATTGCTAGATGCAGGATTTGTTTGACTTTGGGTCTTTGATGCGTAGTTCGAATGTGGCAATGTAGATACCACACTTACAAAGAAGAACAGGGTGTAATTTGGGAAAAATTGATTTCCCGACGGAATAAAGACAGTGATACATTTAATAGGTTGTTGAAATATTTAAAAATAGCGGCGGCGAAGTCAGGTCGCATCGGTTCCCACCCGTCCCAGGGACCTTCAGGATCGTACATGCTAGATTTAAAGACTTGAAGCATCCATAAACTGACCCTTAGAAGGATATGAAGATTTCCATAAACCCCAAAGAAAATAAGACACCTAAAATAAGTATCAACAAGAGTACCAAAGCATTCAGTGGACGTAGATATATTTAATAACTTATTCCGCTTAACTATTTTTAAAGAGTCGTAAAAAACCCTGTAGGAAATCGACACTCTCAACGAGGCATCAGCAGGATAAAAAAAAAAAAAAAAATTATAAAGTGTTTATTCACAACAATACTTGTTTTTACATAGTAAATTACCTCTGCCAAACTGCACAACAGTTTGTTAGCAGACGTAGCTCCTTTTTAGCACATATTTTTGTTTTTCAAATATTCACTACATTTAGGCTTTCACAAAACACATTTAAGAGGTATTTACGTATTATATTTTTAAAAGAGGTTTTTGTGACAGAACTGTCTATATCGACTGGAAGGTTATTAAAAATACTTGGAACTAAAAGACATCTACCTCTTCGACCATAATAGTTATTACAAGTGGGCACTACAAATCTTTTCATATTATTGTTCCTTTGAGATCTTGTGCGTACAATATTGTTTTTAAATTTATCACTGCAATACTGTTCTAAAGCTATTGATAACACTACCCTCTCATTGACGATTGACTTGTCACGAACCCGATCACGGCGTGGTGCCACGCCGTGTTCGAGTATGTTTATGACTTTAGGAATAGTTAAGCAGAATGGGTTACTAAATATATCTACGTCTACTAATTTTTATAATGGATTTCCGGAACCTGAATCAAATAACTATGTTACCAAAGAAAATCCTGGAAACTATTCGAGTTTTCTTGATCATCCTAACAAATATCCACAGTATACTAATACGAGCCTATTATTGTCCCACTGCAGGGCATAAGCCTCTTCTCATACAGAGAAGGCACGAGTATTGATCATCACGCTTGATCAAGACAATTTGGCGATTTCAGATTTATATTAATATACGTAAGTCCAAGTTTCCTCACGATTTTTTCCTTCATCGATGCCTCAATGTCCAAGAAGTACCATATGAAATGAAAAATTCACATTGGTACTTGCCCCATTGATATTTGGAGCCACAACCTTGTGCATTTGAGGCGAGGCCTTAACCGCAATATGACGATTTAAAAATCTGACTCACCCCTCCTTATCCGAGGTGATCTTCTTCATGAACTCCTGGACCTGCGGCTTGGAGCTGTGGTCTCCAAAGTAACGCTGGAAGTCCTCGATGGTCTTGTGATGCGTCAGCACGTTGCCGGTGCCGCCTGCAATCTGCTGCATGTAGTTACGGGCGCGCATGATCACTTCTGAGAGTTGCAGCTGAAAGGTAATAAGGGTTGAGGTTAAAATGAGAGTAGGATTTTTTTCGTGGATGCTTGTGCAGTATGTCAACTAGGTATTTTGTGCTGAGAAAATGCAGTGGACTTAGTTTTAGCCGGCAAAAGTTCTTTGGGCATAATGGTTAAGGCAATTTAAGACCAATAAGGTAGGGTATGAGCTTTTTTGCCACCAGAAGTACCATCGGGGTAACGCATATCTAACCAATTAGAAAATAAAATCCCGTGCACACGACCCTTTTTTTTCGTAGGTGAGCGATACATAACGGCCAAGCGCTGCAAGCAAGAATAGTCCTTACAGTGTACAGATATGCATTTCTTCGATAGTACTTATTAGTGATGTGCCGGATATTATACAGATACATCTTTTTTACCCGACTACGGCAAAGGCAAAAGGAAGGGTTATGATTTTAGCAGTCTATGTACGTATGTTTGTATGTATGTTTGTATATGTTTGTTCCACCGTAGCGCCTAAACTACTAAACCGATTTTAATGAATGAGGTATCAATAGATTCGTAATAATGATCCGGGTGACATAGGTTATATAATTTTTCCCTAAATTTAATTTGGTGGACTTTACACGTAAATTTCTAACCTCGAAAAAAATTAAAATGAGATGATCATAACATGTTTGGTATCAAAAGAAAGGTCTTGACGAGCACATTACAAATATGTATATAATATTATATTTTCAAAGTAAATAAATATGTTTAAATCGTTAAAAACAAGCAAAAGTGAGACTGCGCTACGTAGTATCGCAAGATGTTACCAACGTGCAGTTAATCAAATCTTAATAAATAGCAACGATTTGTAATTCTACTCTTATGAAGAAAAACAAGTACAACGAAATTATTTTCGATTTCTTCGAAGCTCGATATCGATATAATATGGTGTTGGCGTCGAAATAAATCACTCTATGATTTCGTCCAAAGCACTATGCACTGCTATTGGAATTTAAAATTGGTTAATTATTGAACTATTGTATAACTTAAGTATTTACGTTTATCAAGTGTAAAAACGGAAAAGTATAAAATAAAAAAATAAAGTTTAATAAAAAACTTTTTGTACTTGTCGTGATTTCTGTCTGAAATATTTGCTTGTTTCGTACTTTTTAGATAATTTTTATTTTCCCGTAGTCGGGTTACAGTTTTTTATTAAACTTTATTTTTTTATTCTCCTTCGGATATCCGCAGATACGGATATCCGGCACATCACTAGTACTTATATAGTAGAACTAATCCATCATCTTCGACATCCAGTCCCGATAGCGGTCATAGGAATTACGAAAGCTTGGCTTTAACGATACATAAAACTGTGACAACCATACGACAGAGGCTCTGAACATTGCTATCTTCCACTAAAGACGACAGTGGATGTAAAAAAGTGTATGACAGTGATAATGTAATTAAAATTGTGATGAAAAACTTACAAGTAACTGCGGCCTGCCGAGCGCGGTCAGTTTGACTGCCATCAAGCCTGTACTTTTGGTGGTAGCTGAAAAGAAATTTAAGAGCTTTTAAATAAACTTGAACGTTAAAACACATATTCGTTTTGTTTTTAACCTTAAAAAAAAGTATGATCACGTTTCTAACTTTTGCAAGATACTCAAGTGGCTCCCTATTCGACTTCGCGGGAACTCTCGGATATTGTGTATGCTATTTAACATACTTCACAACCCTTAAGAGCGTTTATTCTAAAAGTGGGCAACGTCGCAAATAGATTTCAAATATTTCGCTGTTTTGATTATTTTTGGCAATATTACTGTATGGAAATAAGAAATGTGGCTAACTAGTTCCATAGAATATTAATAATGAATTGCAATTATAACACTGAATTCGATGTTGTAACAATTTTAGGTGTAAAAAAGGCATTTGGAAAGTTCCCAAATACTTGTTTTACATCTTAAACTAAACATTTGTTATTACGATATTAATTATTGCATTTCATTATCAATATGTTAGTTCTCTAGTTAGCCACATTTCTTAATTCCATACAGTAATATTGCCAAATTAATCAAAACAGGTAAATATTTGACAGCTATTTACGACGTTGCCAACTTTTAAGATAAACCCTAAACACAATTCTTATAAATAAGGAAAGTGAAGATTGTACAAATCAATTTGAACTTCATGTTTTTCACAGTAATGTTCAAATTAAAATGATAAACGCGATTACATAAATAATAGTTGATGACTTGACACTGAAAATAATATAGTTGTCACGACAATATCTCGAAGATGAGAGTGTATTTCGATCGAACTGATGTCAATAGAATTACGACTAGCGAGACTATTCTTATAGCTACAAAGAATTCCCTTCTAGGCCATGAAGCCCTGGTTGGCGATCAATCAAGACCCAACACCAGTGCCGAATGCGGATATTCCAATTTAACGATAGTGTCCGGTGCAAAAACACATCACGGCATTGCGTAATATCACTGTGTGTGTTGTCCTAGTCGTTACGAGAGTAAGATGAAAGAAATGGAGAAAGATAATGAAGATGATGTGTGTGAAGGGGGTTATGATTGAAAAGGTTGCTTTGGTGATAGAGATGTGTGAAAGAAGAAGACTTGTTCCGCTAACCCTAAATAAATTGGGAGAAGGACAAGACGGTCATAATGATGCTTGTTGTCCAAGCTGAGACATAGCTTTTGAGGAACACCTATTTCGACTTTGAAAATGTTAACGTGTTTGAAAGAACATGGGAGAATTTGCTGCGAAAAGTGACGATTAGTGCAAGCGTGTTTAAGACGGTCTAGATCTACATTTTTTAATCGCGTTCTCGAAAACGGCTCTAACGATTTCGATGAAAGTTGCAATGTTTACGGGGGTGAAAAATTGATCTAGCTGGGTCTCATACCTGAGAAAATTCGTTTTCTCCGTATTTTCACCCGAGCAGAGCTCGGTCGCCCAAACTTTAGAGCAAGTTAATGAATAATGACATGAGAATAATCACATTAAAATAATGACATGGCAGCATGAAATAAGCATGTACTATACATGGAATTAGTATGAACTATCCTATACCATTAAATGAGCATTCTCTATTTTCACCAGAGCAGAGCTCGGTCGCCCAGGTACTTATATATATATTTGTAATCATGTTCTCGAAAACGGCTCTAACAATTTCGATGAAAGTTGCAAAATAGGGGTTTACAGCGGTGAAAAATCGATGTAGTTAGGTCTCATATCTGGGAAAGTTCGTTTTCTGTATTTTCATAGCCTTGGGAATGTGATCCAACGTTGGTAATACCTGTACCCTAATTGCGTGACTTATTTTCGTAAACAATTATGCCTAATTTGTTTCATTTTGACAGTTCAACAACATTCATTGTGTTATTTATGTTGTTGAGCAGATTTTGTTTTCCAACTTATGAAGCAATGGATTAGCAATCTGTTTCAAATCGAAACAGATTGTATTGTATTACGCAATTAGGGTACGGGTGCTTAAATTTAAAGAAAGGAAGCAAAAAACATGAAGGAAAGGAAGGAAGAAAGGCCTTTGATGGATAGTCGTCAATGGACAATTTTCACCAGCTTAATTTGGCAAAAATTTATCACAGACAAAAAGCAACCTTCCGCACTAAATCTAAAGTGTAAAATAAACAAGTCCTCACCAGCAACAGCATCAATACTCTCCAGGAAGGCCTCCATGTTTTTCTCACAAGACGCCTCGTTGAGGTAGAAGTATGTCCTGGCGCTGGTGACCTTGTACCGCCTGTCTGCGAACTTCTGTTCCACATGGTACTGTTTCAGCTGACCCTCTTCTGCCTGGTCACCGCATGCTGATATTGAAGCACTGGAATTTGATAATTGGTGGTTAGAAAAGACGAAATAACATTGAAAATTGGTTAATTGCGGAGTTGCCTAGATTTTACCCAATATAAAATGAATGATAAATGTCAATCAACATTAATTATCAGGCATCATTATTGTTTTTTTTTTTTAACGAAATTGTCTCATTTACTAACAAGTTATTATGTTTTCAATACAGGGGCAGCAAAAAAGTTGAAATATCGATAATAATTATTAAGTTTGTTTTTTCAGATTAAAAAAAGAAATTGTCGATAGATAATGATCTAGTTTCAACCATTTTCGTTTGTGAACTTTATCCAGGGACATACTGTATTTGCTTTTTTCATTCATACCTTTAAAATAAGCCCTATTTACCTTACAACCACATCAAAATCAAATCGACTTGATAATATTTCAATTTCAATCGTCATGATCTTTTGAAGTATTGCTAATACAGAAACACACACTAAACCCTGCGTCCTGCCTACACGTCGTCGTTTGTTCTCTAAAAATACACGTGTCACGCTCAGGAATCTATTCCACACACTTCGAGGTCGTTAATATTGTGTATTGGTTGTAAAGGAGACGTAAACGTTAAAATTTAACTACTACAACACAAGCAGTATGCTGCCAACATTATAATAATTAACTAGGTACTGCAACTTTACTGCTGTCGGTTGAAAAACAGTCTAAGTACATTCAAGCCTTTTTGATAATAAACCTCTTCGCTATTTATTAAATTAATTCATTTATATCTTCTAATAGTTTTAACATATTGTATTTTCTCTTACAGGGAAAAATACTACTCTAGTTGAGCATACCAAAGAGAGTGTAGTTCCTCCAAACCATAGGAAAATCATGGATGCCGATAGCTTTAAGACCAAGGACTTATAGAAATCCCATGAGGAGACCTCCACCAGTCGGTAAAAGTGGGTTGAAGAAGAAGATCCACATTTCCAAGTCATAGTAATTATCATATAACATACATACATAAACTCACGCCTTCTTCCCATGGGGGTAGGCAGAAACTACAGAACGCCACTTGCTACGATCCTTACATACTCCTTTTGCCTCGTTTACGTTCATACATCTGGTCATACACGCACGCCGGTTGCGAGTACTACGCACCTGGCCTTTCTGAAGAACATCACCAATAAAGTCAGTATATGTCCTCCTAGGGCGTCCCCGACCGGCCTTTCCCTTCACATCAGCCTTGTAAATACATTTTGTTAGTCGCATTTCATTCATGCTCTCAACATGCCCAAACCATCTCAGCATACCCTTTTCAATTTTTGTCACTGCATCTTCTTTTAAATCACACCGCTGTCTTATCACATCATTCCTCAGCCTATCATTCATATAAATTTATTCTTATATCATTTTATCAATGACTAGGTAACACGCCAAGACGAGTGCCAACTATAGCGTCATTCATCAAGTGAGTGACACTTTCATTGCTATTATAAAACACTCTATGCGTGCACGCTTCAATTTCGTAACGATAACTCAGACTAATTACATTGTTAATCTGTGCTAATTATTTAACTAACCTATGCAAAATATTGTAAAACATTTTAAAAGAGTAACGGTGGAGTTTCTTGCCCATTCTTCTCCATACGAAAACTACCTTTTGGAAGGGGCGACTAGAATCAATTCAATTTTTTTGTAAATATTTGAAATAAATGATTTGACTTTGACTAAGAACTTGACTATGGCCAATCGTCGCCGAATTTTCAAATGTAACTCAGTATCTAGCTCATCACATCAGTTAAGGGTCATTGTCAATTTAAGGTGTAATATTGTAGCGACAGAAAGACTTTTTAGAATGTCTTAAAGGTAAGAGCGCTAACACACTGGGACGCCATGGCGACGTCGCTGGCTACGTAACCATGGCTACCTCTGGCTACCTACCGTAGCCAAATGAGGTTGCCAAATAAGTAGCCAGTAACACGCGGGCGTCCGTCCTGGCGATCAGTTAGCCACTGAGTGAGGGAGGCGTAACTTACTTGTATACAAAATACTGGCGACTTGGCTACGCGTCGCCTGGTCGCCAGAGTAGGTATCCAGTCTCCACATAGGGGCCGGTCGGTCGTGGCTACGCTTCCAAATTGGCGACGTCGCCAGACCGTAGACAAGTGAGTTAACTGTCATATATTTAAATACGAATTGTCTGGATACGTAGCCGGCGACGTCGCCATGGCATCCCAGTGTGTTAGCGCTCTTAGTGATAATTGTCATTGGAGAATTCGGGGTTCAGAGATACGGCATTTACTGATAAGTATTCTGGGAAGCCGACCTACCTGAAAGGAACGGGGACAAGTAATTAGATGCCTAAACTAGAGGTCGATTAGAAGCGGTCTTGAGTTATAATAAATTATACTAAGGCCCATATTACAGAACCTCACTCAAGACTCAAGTATTACTTAAAACTAGTTACAACCAATCAAAAGGCTTTAAACGAGTTTTAAGTAATGCTTGAGTTTTGAGTGAGGTTCTGTAATACGGGCCTAAGACCCACACCTCACAACTGTTCAGCGTGTGAGAGAACTCTTTTTTTTTTCTTTTTTTTACCGTGACCTGGAAGCTCCTGGCCTGCATCTCACCTAATGATAAGTGATGATCAGGCCGAAGGTGGAAGCGAGCTTCACCCGGAATCTTCAACCACAGAGGAACTGGCTACCTTACCTCTAGCTGCCGAAACATAACAATGCTGTTAACATTGTTATTATGGCGACAGACTTAGATAAGATGTTGGTAGCTATCCAGGCGGGCTTAGAACAAGCCTTACCACCAACCAAACTGAGCAGAAAGTTTCGAACTTGGGACCTCTGGGTCTGAGACAGGTGGTCTAACCATTAGACCACAGTTCCGGTTGCTCTACTCTCCATATTTTATGTCGTCTTGTCAAAATTTTCCATCATCAAATCGTTTCTATACTCTCAATTATACAAGGAATACTTGGGTATATCATAGCAATTTCTTTTGAACCTTTAGGGGTACGAAGAACGAGGTGTAAAGTTCACTCATCCATCATAGAAAAGGGAGGATCCTCCGACCAGACGGGTGTTGTGTCTGGCGGGCAACTGCCCATTGGTTTGAAGTTGAAATCTTGTATTTATGTCGATCGCTCGTCATGTTTATGATGCGTAGTTTGTATGTGGCGATGTAACCGCTACAAACCTTTCAAAATTATTATGGTTATTTATTACGTTCGCGATGCCGATGCGATCAACACAGACTCCAGAGTCATCTATATCTTTATGTCCTACTTCTTTTTCTTCATTTCAGGCAGGTTTTTTAGCTTCTAGTTTGGCTAAGTATCTGCCAGTGTCAGCACAGGTTTACGCATGACTGAAATTAGATTATCCTTATCGGTAACACATGGTTGAATCCTGATCAAATCCGGCCATGTTATCACCATCTCAGACCAAATAAAAATCCAAGACATGGCGCTGTGAATAATACAGTGAAGCATGTCAAAACTACACCTCCGCTCTGTGCATAGACGCTCAGACATACACATTTACAACCATCCGGCCTCACGTCACTGCTGACAGCGCTCTGTCTTGGGTTTTATTTGATCTGAGGTCACGGTCCTACTTTTCGTTGTACAAAGGCGGATCTAATCGAACAATCATTCTCTAAAGTCTAAATGACTCTTCAGCTCCACACTATTAGGTGGTGCAACACTATAGATAGTGCAATCCACGAAGACGCGCCCCACTCCGCTCCGCTCCGTACAGTTTACAGTACTGTAATCGCGGAGTGGGGCGCGTCTTCGTGGATTTCACTATCTGTACCACTCATTATTGTAATGTAGCAACACTGGTGTCACACTTCAACTTGTAGTCGCAATGGCCGACGCACTAGCTCCTAATAACGTCTTATTAAAAGTATATTAATACTGGTGGACTTTATATTGCCTGTCAGATCTCCTCGAAAACGTCCAAACAAGTCGCTCTACGTGGATTCATTCTTCAGCACACAACCACGTTACACAAACATCCCGGCGTTCATCAACCCATATTCCGAACAAATGACTAACATCAATTTAAAAATAAACTTCTAAGAATCCACTTTCACTATCAAATCATATATATCAACCTAATTTCCTTGACAATAAGGTGCAAATTCAGTAGATAAAACCTGTATTATATTTGCATGCTCGACTCAGTCTTGACGTATCTAGGTCATCTTAATAGTTCATTGAAAGTTATTTTGCGCTTTCTCCGTAGTTTTTTCTACATTGTAACAAAGTATTTGGCAGAACAAATTAGTGAGAGCTGACACGGGTGGGATTTATAAACTAAAATTGACCACTAGCATCACAAGTTCTTTTGCCTCATTTTCATCCGAGAACCATTTGTTGCCGAACCATAAATCAGATCTTTTAGCCAAATGGAAGATAGCTACTTGGACATATATTAGTCCTGTTGTTAGTAAGTACTATCTTTTGAAGGACCAATGGACCATTTAGGCGGGGCCAATCCCCGAGACAATCCACTAAGCTAATCCAATAATAGCATCGTGTAAACAGAGATAGTCCACTGCATTGGATTGTCCTCATGCCATTGATGAAGGAAAATAATGGATTGTCTTAGAGATTGGCCTCGTCTAAATGGTCCATTATGCTCAGTACTCTACTACTATACCCTAGTATACGTTGGACGCTTTTAGAGGTATGAGGAACAGGGTGTAAAATTCACTCATCCTATATGGAAAAGGAAGGATCCTCCGACCAGGGTGTCGTGTCTGGCGGGCAACTGCCCAACGGTTGTTTTTTTTTTAACTATGGTCTCTCGCAGTTTTGACCACTAAGGTCTTGGCTGCTTAATCGGACTTTCTTGTGGATGCCTTAAGCTTCTACACTTAGAGCCTCCAGCCAGGAGCATACAAACTATTCTAAATTAAAATTAAGCGAGTGCTCGGTAAGGGCACCCCCTGTGGGGTACGAACCTCGGCTTAGGGCATCGCTGGGGGGAGGACAGCAAGAAGGGACAGGCTGGATCAAACTTAGATTTTCATCATGATTATTATGCGGGGTATTTAAAGCTACGTGCTCAGCTGCAACAACTGCTGGCACCTCGTTTTCGAGCAAGGGTCGGGGGGGAAGCCCAACGGTTGATGTCGCGGAAGTTATTTATATAGTGATCGCGCGGTAAACTCTAATTGCGGGATGCAGGATTTGTGTGACGTCAGGTCTTTGATCCTTACTTCGCATGTGACGATGTAGATGTCGCCACATGCTAAAAGGATCTTTTGGCGCGTAGCCAAAATCAGAACTAAAGCCGCCATCTTGTTTTTTTTTAAATGTCAACGTCAACGTCATTCGAGCGAACATTATTGTAGCAGTGTGCTATCAAGTCCGGGACATGCATAACAGGCTTCTCACACGGGGTTAAATTAAAATTACTAGTGAAACTCTGCAGAAGTGATGGGTATCGATATGTAAACATGATAAAACAAACAAAAATACAGATTTTCTCAACTCGTACTTCAAATAACCAAACAACAAAAAATGAACAAATCTTTATTTTTTCTTTTATCATCTTTAGATATCGATAGGCACCCATCACGTCTGCGGAAGTGCAGTATTTCGCTAGCTAATTTTAATGAGACCTGCATTATGAAAAAGTCTATAACCGCGTAATAATAATAAGGCCGCGCGCACTTTGGATGCGTTTTCGTACGAATTTCCCTCGTAAACACGTACGAACACGCACGAATGATCCCGACCTTCCAAGTACAAAGAGAGCACGCAGACTGGGTGCCACTTAGTCGTACGTATACCTACGTACGTATAGTTCAGACGTCCGAAAACAATCAGAACTTGTTGGGATTTGTTAAACGCATTCAAAGTGCGCGCGACCTTAGAATGGCGGAGTCATTTGGGTCATCTCAAACATTGTTCAACACAAATTTTAAAACTTCAAACAAAATATAAAACTACCCACATTGAATTCGCAAAGAAGCGGTCCACGTGAGAAATAGTATTGTACATTAATTTTGTGATCTGTGTCTGGCTAACTCATAACCACGCGATTTTTAACAGATTTGTGAATGATATTATTACAGTGATTTTTTATTGACACAACGCCAGCCTATGTTTGGATTGGACCCATTCTTCGCACAGTTCAAGTAGTAGTGGCAGTTAAAAATATATTTTATTCGTCAATGGAATTTAGTACACTTGGCTAGCAATCGTCTCTGATGCTGCTGTTCCTCCCCTTGACTTAATTAGCCTTTCCGATACCGCCAAGCAACGACTAAAAACCCAATTCTTTATGAGTACACACAATACGACGTCAGAAAATCAATTTTATTAGTTTAAATATATGTTCACAAATTAGATAATGACGTCAGAAACGAATGTTCTCATTTGTCGACTCGAATCGAATGAAGCCATATCTAGTAACTATTAGTTGTAATTACATGAGGGATATGGTGCCTGCTGGCTTGTGTCTCGCAAAAAAGTGCGACAAGCTATCTATAAAAAGTGGTCGAATGCGAGTCGGACTCGCACACGAAGGTTTCCGTACTACCGTACGATATTTAACACTACATAATTATCGAGCAAAAAACGTCGATAAATACACGTTTCGTGTATAGGGTCTTTAATTATTAACTTTATTTTATTTTTATTATTCGTTGTTATAGCGGTCATAGTACCTACAGTACTACTTACACACAAATTTCAAGTGTCTACCACGGTTCTAAAGATATAACCTGGTGACAGAAGGACAGACGGACGGACGCCAAACCTTTGGTAATAGGGTCCCATTGGCACAATTTGGGTACGGAATCTTAAAAATATTGAGATATTTTTTATACCCAACAGGATTTTAGCATGTCTTGAACAGAATAAAAAAAATACAAATTAAAAACTGTCTAACTCAAAATAAATGTAACTACACTTTTTTACTTATAACCTACAAACAAATAAAATACAATGTTACGTAAAAATGAAAATCTACCTAACAATGTTTCACATAAAGAAACCATTTAGAGGAACAATGATCAAACTAAAATGGCAATAAGAAAATAATGAAACAATCGTGAAAACAAAACGCGAAGGCCAACCATGAAGATACGTTTACGTCATATGACGATATAATGACAGCTATAACATGTCAAAAATACCTTGTCTTGTCAGCCGTCAACGAGTGACAAGGCTCAATAAAACAGGACCTTGGTCCACAGATATTTTCGCTTCGCTACACAAAACTAGTGGTATGATAAAAAAGAAAAAAAAGAAAACCCGGCAACGAATAATTCTTGAAAATTGCTTGATTGTTTTAGTAATTCCGTCAATCGTTCACTGGTTAAACTGCCACTGAAATGAGGGGGGAATGCTTTAGTAAAAAATTGTAAAAGTAAAAAAATACAAGGGTTAAAATATCTATCTACTGAAACCAGCCCCGGATCTAAGGGGGGGCAAGCCGGGGCCCGTGCCCCGGGCGCCAACTTCAGGGGGCGACAAGTTCATGCGTAGCAGACAAGTGCACCCAGCGCACACAACAACTTTGCAATAAATGAGACGCGCAACACATTTATAATCTTTCTACTTTTTTTTTCTTTTTTACAACAGTTTTGGCGCCCCTGTTGAATTGGCGCATTATCGATCGATACAATTTGATTAATATGTTGCTGACAAAATTTTAATTTTGAGAAAATTTTAATTTAGCGCCTCCTCATAAAAGATTGACGGGGGGCGGCAGACGACAGTTTTTGCCCCGCCTCAAAAAAAATCTAGATCCGGCGCTGACTGAAACTTCTACGTTATGTAATTTATTCACTGTAACTGAGAATGCGTACTGGGATTTGAATAAAACAAATTAAAAATTAAGTTAGTAGATAGTTATCATAATAAATTGGACGCTTTAGCATGATTACATCAAGAACCACACAGATTCGATAATTAAACAAAATCACACGCTTGAGAACAAAATTAAGTCCAAGATCGAAACTCTTTTTTACTAAACTACGCAAATTAGAAAAACGTGATGTCTATCTTTGTAGTTCGAAACAAAGACTCAGAAGGTTGGACATTATCACAACAAAGAGTGTATGAGAGGTAAACGTTTTTCTTGACAATTATGCGAGGCAAGCGAAGCCAAGGCGTTCTCCTCTACGCCTATGAGAATGAGGAAGAGTTTTAACTTATGATTTAGGTTTTTAGTTATGTTATACTTTAGGGCTAAACGAATACTCCGAGATTATGTAATCGGTGTTCCTAACGACTTCAATATTTATAAAATTTATAAAAGAAAAAAATTCGGGGACTGACTAATAGATAGATAAAATATTAGGTAATAACAAACATGGGACTAGGAATTCATTATTAAATTTTAACACTTGTAACTTCAATTTTTTTCGATCACCTTTATTGAATTAAGTATATCGTTGGTTCAAAGGTAAGAGTCATTAAAGTGTTTTTGAATAATAGGAGATAATGACATTTATATACTTAATGATTTTTTCCTCTTGATATTCTTCTTAAAAACTTTACTTACGTATTTTTCTAACTCGATAACTCGAAAAGTTTAGTAATCAGTACAGTTAATGAGTTTTTCCTATGAAAGATTATGCCGAATTAGTGACGAAAATGAAAAAAAGTGATTTTTACCAAAAATGTCACTTAGTGAGTGTTATTCGATCAAACGTCATTCGATTTCAAGTAGGGAACCCGTTTTACCTTTAAAACAACGATATCAACGTTACTCAATGATGTTAGTTTTTTTTTATGAAATCAGTCAGTCACGTTCACGTATTATGTCGTTCATGTCTTTCCCATTTCTGTTACCCTCGCAAGACATAAACAGTCCCTCTTTTGCTATAACTAAGTACTTTTTTTCGGCATTTCTCCCCGTTGGCCTCAGCCAGCCACATTTGATCTTCGCCTTGAAATAGTTGCCATGCGCGGCACACTCCGTGACGTATAAGGCCGTAACTGACATACGATGAAATTGTTGTGTTACTCACAATGTAGGTACGCTAATTGCGAGCACTTTTTTATGGGTTTTAGTTGTACTGGCGACAGTGATTATTATAGCACTCTTAGATTATAACTACAGTTTAACACATAGAAGTTTGTAATGTAATTTTAAGCTATTGCATAGCTTTTATCGCGGGCTTTGAGCGCGGCGACCGAATCAAGAAATTCCGTTACGTAACGAAAATAAAACCTAACACCCCCCACTCCGCCTACCATGTAATGACGGTTCCCATGACAACGTGATGTTGTCATGGGAACGTAGTTTTTGTTTTATGTCATCACGTCATCATCCCAAGTGAAGCGTTGACAAATAGGAAGTATGGAGGTTACAAATGCTATGCAATAGCTTTACCGCGGCAGTCCCCGAGTGCCACACGTTTTTTTTTTGTCACTTTTGGTACTGTCTTGTAGGTACTTACAAAGAGAATATATAGATACAAAATTAATTGACTCGTCTCTAAAGCTAATAGTCAATTAGTCATAGAAGGAGTTTATGTCAGAACGTGAGGTTTTACAAAGGTTTTATGTTTTTTTTTTTACAAAAGCTGTCTTGTAGGTACTTACAAAGAGAATATATAGATACAAAATTAATTGACTCGTCTCTAAAACTAATAGTCAATTAGTCATAGAAGGAGTTTATGTCAGAACGTGAGGTTTTACAAAGGTTTTATGTTTTTTTTACAAAAGCATGTAGTTACTGTTATCTATACTTACCTAACTATTGTTAATCTACGAACATGCATAAAGAATTCGGTACGTAAACATTGCTCAAAGTATTTTCCAATACTAAATGAAATAAAAATGTTTTTAAGTAATAAAAGTTCACATCACGCAATCACGAATATTGTAGTATGTACCCCAATTACATTAAATATTTCCATGCACACGAAAATCTTCGCAACGACGTTGTTATTGATTTAACTGTTTTTTGTATCCACCCTTTTGAACAATGTAACTGGTAACCTAACAGATTTTGTCTATGGTTTTGATGTCGATTAAAACTATGACTATTTATTACTAAAAAACACAACATTCCAAAATCGAAAATCCCTCCACATTTGCATTCTCTCTGCATTTGAGAAGGAGATTGAAGAGGTGTCTGATGCGGACTGGAAAATGTGTTATAAAAATTGGTTTAGACGTAAGAAACTGTGTAGGTATAGACGCCAATGGAGTTCTTTGAAAAGATATAATAAAGAAAAATTAAAACCTGTAGTATATTTTTTTCTAGTATATCAAAACTTTCTGAGTGCCCCACGTAGTGTATATAAACTATACCCCAATTTTAGAAAACCCATTCTGTTCAGTTGTCAAATCTCGATTCAGCGATAGGTAAATGTTTTGGACGACCTAACACAACAGCTTCCATAAGATTTGATCAGCATATTGAACTGATCAGGGACTTGCCCAAACATCCAGAAGACCGAAGTGCTATATACAGTCAATAGTGTCCCAAAACTCTTACAAACAGTTCATAAATAACAGTGGTATTTGAATGTAATATTTACCTCACTTCTCGCTTCTCAGCCTCCTCCTGTGACAGATCCTCCTCTACGGAGTAATCGAGGATTGACTTCACTCCGAAAGAGCGTAATCTGAAATGTTACAAACATTGACATTAATTGAATGCTAATTAATATCTCTTCTACACGTTATGTAGGCAAAACCCTACCAACTTGTGACATAAATGAGGATTGTATTTTTTGGTAATATACAACGACAAGGGTCTTATCCATTTCTATAGAAAAGGTCATAGAGATGATTAGTAATATACAGATTCGATTGTTCACGAAGGACAGGAAAAAAACTGCAGATAACTCGTCGTTATTAAAATGATAGTACAGGATATTGACGAAGAAAAAGTCAAAGCTATTTTAAATGGAGATTTCATAGGAGCTATTAATATGGTTACCAATTGGGCCCAAGCAATATAAGATAGATGTACCATCGATAAGAAAAGAAGAAGAATGGGAGTTGTAAATGAAAATAGCAGTCACAATGTAGCAGATGAACATTTTGCAGATGGTAAAAACGAAACAAAAAAAAACCTATGATGAAAACGGGAGAAAATCATAAGCCAGCTAATATTCAATTAAATCTTACAGCTTATTTCATGTTACCAGGCAATGAAATAACAATTAAAATCCTGCCATTATTTATGGCTTATTGCTAATTGCAGCTCGTAAACTCATAATGTTTGTGTTACATGTTACTATGAATATTACGATCATCGAGCTGAATTACTTCGCAAAGGGTAGTCCCCAAAACCACGGAATTCTTCTTCTTAGCGAACAATAATGGTAATGGCGACGGCAATCTAAATTGTATCCGCCCAGAATTTGGCGCCTTCAGTAGCATCAATCAATTGCTGTATCACAGTATCTACTATCGTAATACCACAGATTTGTTGTTGCTTACCAAGGGCCCATTTTAATTCTTTGATAGTTGCTACATTTCGACTCGTCTCAAACATGCATGACGAAAATTATTTCGTAGTATCATCATCATTCCAATTTTAGTTTGGGGTCAGTGTCTTTTTCTTCAAAATCTCCATCTCCCGTCACTTCTATCCTTGCCATTGAGTAATAGGTACTTTGGACCCTTATCGTAATTTTCAGCCGAAAGACGTCCACTGCTGAACATTGGTCTCCTTGAAGCACCGCCATTTCGACAGGTTCTGTGTTTTTCGCATCTAGCGGACCTCTATCAACGATGCACAATCATCATGACTAGGAGCGAAAAATTCATTACTAAACTTCGTTGTAGAATATGGATCTTCAACTTATACATAGAAATCCATTAACTAGAAAGGTATATTTGCCTACCGGCGTGCATGTATGGCCAGATTTATGAACGTAAATAAAGTAAAAAAGTATGCAAGGATCGTAACAGATAGCGTTCTGCAGTTTCTGGCTATCCCATGGGAAAAGGCGTGAGTTTATGTATGTATATTTACCTCTCGATGGTTGGTCTGATGGTGTTCTGATCCTCGCCCGCGACGAATTGGCCATAGAAGGTGGCCTTCATAAATAGCTCGAACAATCGCTGCCCCGCCACCTGACGCATCCGCTTCATCAACTGTGGATATGGAGAATAACGAAGTTAGAACTTTGTTTAAAGTTATACAATAGATGAGGGATACAAGCAACAATTCAGAATCATCAGAGATTCCTAAAATTATATCTTAGTAGTTCATAAATCATCTTCATCATCATCATCGACCTTTCCTTTATATATTTGCCATTTATTTGGTATTGACGCAGCACTTACTTACGTCTCTTTCTTCCATACCTGTCTATCACCCGTTATCTCAGTATTCTCTTCTTTCTCATACCTATCATCTTTCACATTATCCAAACATATCTTTTAAAGTGCCAAACTTTTTCCCAATGTAAGACCGTTGTCCTTAGCACAGACGAATAAATTATAATATTTATTCATCATCAATTATTATTATTCATCCATGGTCCTAAGTTATCCTAAATATTCTTTGATACATTAATGGCGTGCGAGTAAATGACGACCGAGATAGAAATTACCATAAAGACCATTATCCCATTACTTCTACATTTACATCGCTACCATAAATATTATTTACTCTACTCTCCTTCAATTTAGATAGAAGCCCTCATTTTCTTTGGCAAGAATTTTCAGAGTTGTTTGTAGCATGTATGATGTAGGTAATGTAAATAAAAGTACCTATACTTTGCCAAGTTTTCCCAACTACTTTTTACTTCAATAAAGCAAAAATGATAATATAGAAAAGTTTGCAGTTGTTAATGGACTTATAAAAGCAAAAAAAATGGTTTTCTTATTTATTTTTGGTGTACTAATAGGAGTGAAATTGATGGCCTATGTGAGGGATAATGAACCTAGGTAAGGATCTAACGATAAAATAATGTCGGTTAAGGAACTAGAAAACACGAACGAGTAAAAATTACCTTATTACAGTGTAGGACCAACTTATAGATTTTTTGGGTATAGATTTCACAAAGGCATTCGACACGAATGACACTGATCTGTTATCAAACGATCTTAGAATAAAAACGATGTTCGTTCGACTATTGCATATTACCGACAAAACTACAATTTTGTGTATAAACTCGCAATATTGATACAACAGCAAACCCATCGTCAAGGTTAAAAGAAGTCTATTTCCAACCAAACCACACGTGAATGCAAATATAATCCTTACTCAACTAACATAATGCATATGTTCGCATATTCGGAGTTGTTTTACTTATGTCAGCTGTTCAAATACTGGTTCCATACAAGTTGTTGCTGATGAGCATAAAAAGTAGTACAACTTCCCACGCTACACTTACTGGTCACATGACTAAGGCACCTGTCCCACTGCGAGGAGAGCTAGCAACTAAAAACACAAGCGATCCTACTCGCTGGTACCTCAAGTGTCAGTCTCTCAGCGAGTGTTATGCCCGTCAAGCGAGCGTCGCTCGCTGTGGGAGTACTCTCTTTGCTAGATTTTGTTGCTGGGACATACATAGGCGATAAACTATTAATATAGTATCTCTTTTACGGACACTGGACCTACAATCTTTTGTACGTTTCTTGAACAAGAAAATCGCTGATTTTATAGTCGCTTCTTCGTCTGCGTGGGACAGTTGCCTAACAATTCTATTTATATTGCTCTAAAATTCAAATTTCATTGAACCCGTCTGATCACTATCGTTGGCACTTTAGTCGCATTGCCAATTTGCATTTTTGGCAATTCTACTTAAGAGCCCATTGTACCTCAACTCAAATTCACTTTTTATCTCACTCGCACCATAGTGCTCGCGGGCTGAGTGAGAGCGAGACTGGCGCCAATAGTTTAGTCCATTTCTTTTGACAGCGAAAATAATGGTAATTAAAAAAACATATAACATAGTAGGCATCTGCTTTATGGTTAGTTCAGTTATTACGCAGTTTCATGATCTTATTTGAAGTACTAGTACTTTTTGAATACCAGCGGTTTATTGTTCAGTTCCAAACCGATACCGGTAACTTTGTTTTTTTTTTTTCTATCGTGATTTTTTTTTCGGAATCGTGTTTTCGTCAAACATAGTACTTAACATTAATCATCAACTTTACCATTATATTTATTTAAAAATTAATGGTGCACTATTTTCGATATACCGGAGGATCTTAATGCAATTTGAGGTAGTATAATAGACCCTTAAATTAAACATAACAGTTTAGCGGTTTTCGAGAAATCTCTAGTTCCTACTTGTTTCCCGTATTTTGTATATAAAGCTTCTAAAATACAATAGACGTGGATATGTTGAGTAACCTGTTCCGCTTAGCTATTTCTAAAGAGCCATAAAAACCCTGAAAGAAATCGACACGTGTTTCACCTCTCAACGAGGCATCCTCAGAATAACAATTGACTTGTCACGAACCCGAAAACGGCGTGTTGCCACACTGAGCGCTGAACGCAAAAGCTTCTGTAAAAGTTCTTCTTCAGGAATCTTACTAACCTAACTTTGAAACAAATATGAATTTCAATTCACTTCAATAGAGGTTTAGCCTGAGCATGACCTTTGAAATAAAATCTATCGGTCTACTGGTTATGAACTTGCCAATAAACAAGGTAGATATGTAGGTATTACGGGGTGTTTAGAACTCTGCATTGCGCAATTTCTAGGCGAATTTTATTCGATTTGGAAATATTGCATGGCTCGTTCATATGGCATGATTAATAACCCTGTTCCAAGTTCATATATACAAAATTTTAACACGTTAAGAAAATCCATATGAGAGAGAAGTTTTTCCAGCTTCGTTTATTACAAATTAATCAGGATTATGGAATATTGGACGGTATAAAAAAATGGAGTCTATAACGGTCTGGTGAACATCTTTATTAAATTAAATCTTGATAACACCATAATGACGTGGATTCCGATATCAAAAATTCCTCATTAATCATCAAGATAAGCTATTTTTATATGAACCCTGACGAGCACTATCTAAAATTTCCTTCTTCATATATTATGTAAAAGCGAGTGGTAAATTGAAAGTGGATATACCTAAATAATAGTAGTTTATGAAACTGTTGCATAATAAGGGGTATTAAAACATGAGTGTGTGTTTAAAAACCGAGCCGTAGGCGACGTTTTTAATAGTATCACACGAATGTTTTAATATCTAGTTATGTGCAGTTTCATACACTACTTTATCTACTCTCAAACATTGGAATTGAAACAAATACTAAATAAAAGATCAAAGTTAAAGATCAAGAATAAATTTAAAAATCCCACGAAATTCAGTAAGTACTACAAAACAAATGAATGTCGCCTGCACCAGCACATCACCGCACATGCGCTACAGCGGGTGCTGCTGTCCCCCGACAACAGTTGATGGAAACTCTTTGGTGATATTAACTTCTTGGATTAGCGCTGTATCGTAATAGAAAAAAAAATTGTTTTATAGTATTATTTTGTTAGAGAAAAAGTGTTATAATATGATTCTATTTTTAAATTTCGGTATTCTGTTTATAAAGTATGTCAATATAAACTCGTTTTGAAGTTCATAATTCGAATATTACGCTATGAGAGTAGATAAAGATTGTTAAACGTTTGAAATCGATGCCAAACGGTAATTTACGAATACACCTTAACTTTTCAAATATAGACGGGCATTGCGCCTAAACCGATCGACCCGCACTGAGCCCACGTGACGAATTACGGCCACTCCCTCAGAGAGAAGGTCTGAGTCCCAACAGTGGGAACATCTATAGGCTGATAATGCTATGCCAAGTAATTCTTCTTCATAATGTCCCTCGGGAATCATCACATTTCCGAATACAAACGAATGCTAATTTCCATGTTCATCAATTATTAGATTTATCTTGTACAATAATTTGAATCAGAACTAAGTACTTTATTGTTGTTTTGTTTTGATTTTCGTGTGAACTATATAGAGCTGTAAAACTATTTTTTTATCTGTCGTGTCTGCGACTTTAGCAGCTTTCCTACCAATTTTTTAAATAAATTTAATTAATTAAAAGAATAACAACTCTATATACTTCCAAGTCGATTGAGAGCGTCCGGTCTGCACCAAGTCCAAAGGGCAACTGATAGAAATCTGATGACAGACGAAATACGAGGTTTGCCGAGGGAGATTAAGAACATTTGTACTGTATTGCTCGTAGAACGAATAGTCGATGGAGACGAAAGATTCTACAGAGGCGACCGTGTACCGAAAGGCGCAGCGTGGGTAGATTCCCAACAAGTTGGACCGATGACCTGGTGAAGGCCGCGGGAATCCGCTGGGAGTAGTATTTAAAGTACCGGTCGATGTGACGATGCTTGAAGAAAGCCACCAGTGAAAGTCTTTCGATTGAACGATAATGTTAGATAAAAATTGCGCTTTTTTGTATATGATAAGCATGTGCAAAATGAAACAAGTGTGGAGATGGTGAGGGCCGAGAGTAGCCTTGGCAATGAACACATAACGAGTTTGCGCGACGTCAGTCGCTCTATGGAACAATGACTCATATTTTATGAGCATTTGGCATACGATTTATTGTTATTTGAGTGTTTCAGGCCAATAAGTACTGAAATAACACCAAATCTTCTTTGGAATGCTAATCGGAAGAATGTTTTTAACTACTTAATCTGTATGTGTGAACTAATAAACGTATTAGATGACAGTAAGTGTAACTGCGAAAATTTAGGATTTTCTGTACAAATATCCGAACATAGACCTAAGCAAAAAAGAATTCATGTATACATTCTATTCTTCATAATGTGCACATATCGAAATGAGGGAATCTATGCTTCATTTTATCGACGAATTTTTTTATATATATATCTTTTTTTGTTTTTCTCTTTGGCATATTTTTATAAATTTTACAATTATTGCATAAATTGATGGAAAAAATACAGATTTTTGCCAAAAAACATGTTTATTTTCAATTGAGGGTAGGTTTTTTTTCTCAATTTTCATTTTATGTGGACGCCTAATTACTTTCAATCGTTATGGAGTTTATTTCATCGCGATAGATGATTTAGTTTAAAAGTTACACAGTTTTATTTAAAAAAAATATTCCATAAAAGAAATATTTATATTTTTAAAATATTTTTTTGTCGTTAAAATTAAGCATAGATTCCCTCATTTCGATATGTGCACATTATGAAGAATCACACTGTATCTCTACATATTAACTTTGTATCTGCTTAGTTCGAACTTCTAAGCCGTCCTTCCAACGACCTTTCCCAAAGTCACATTGCAAAAAACTTGAAATGCGGATATTCAAACGTTACGTTACAAACTAAAAATCTTTTTATGTAAGTATTTATTTGTAACTACTAGGTTCTTGAAACCCTCTCGTTCAGCACTTTGAAAGGAGATAGGTAACCGTAAAAGACTAAAAAAAGTGAAGTTTGATAAAAAAAACTTCGGCAGTATGTAGTTGGTTTCATCATCATTTCAGCCGAAAGACGTCCACTGCTGGACATAGGCCTCCCCCAAGGACCACCACTTCGACCGATTCTGTGCTTTCCGCATCCAGCGGATTCCTGCGGCCTTCACAAGGTCATCGTTCTATCTTCTGGGAGGCCTTCCAACGCTACGTCTTCCGGTACGCGGTCGCCACTCCAGAACCTTTCGACCCCATCGGCCATCTGTTCTGCGAGCAATGTGCCCTGCCCATTGCCACTTAAGTTTGACAATTCTTCGGGCTATGTCGGTTACTTTGGTTCTCCTGCGGATCTCTTCATTTCTGATTCAATCACGTAGGGAAACTCCAAGCATAGGCCTCTCCATTGCCCTTTGGGTGACTTTTAGCCTTCTAGTGGTGCAATTGGCTGATGATAATTTACGAGCATTTCAGAAGATTGCTAATTTTTGTGTTTATTTTCGTTCCAGAAACCGGGTTCACCTACCTATGTAGATGGGTACCTGGGTCTTGTCCTTTCATTTTATTGAGCGGTAGCTAAAGTCTGTTTTTACCCACGATGGAACGGAGACGGTATTTGCGTTTGGGGTGAGAGGATGTTTGTGCAAATTCATATTGCCATTTTTCTCCAAGACTACTAGTTCGATTTTGATGCAGTTTTCAGTTATGGGTTCGAGTTTGATTGGTACATGTTCTTAGTTTGGTGTTACGGTGACAATTCACCAGGGGGCGCTGCAGCAAACATTTTTTGTGCAAATTCATGTTGCCATTTTTCTCCAAGACTACTAGTTCGATTTTGATGCAGTTTTCAGTGATGGGTTTGGGTTTGATTGGAGCATATTCTTAGATAAGTGTTACGGTGACAACTCACCAGGGGGCGCTGCAGTAAATATTTATTTGTGCAAAACTTTTATCCCTTTTCAATTACTTTTTAACCGTCGTGGGTTTTTTCAAAATATTTAATTTTGCTTTTTATTATTAACGAATATTGTTTGTTCGGTGCATTTTTCCATGGTATTTTATTTAATCTCGTAGACTAATTTGACAGGTGCAAATGTCAAACTACAAATTGAAAAAACAAACAACAATCACTTGAAATGTCAAATCAGTCTACGAGATTAAAAATTAACTTTAGTAGGGAAGAAGTAAGAACTTTCAACCAGATCAGACCTTTCTAAAACCGTACTGCAAAATGGAAAATCTACGTTTTGTTTGTTTTCGCCAACGTACATTTGCCTTGGCAATAATTTCTATACAACACGTGTTCCTTACTTATCTAATAATATCTGGATGACCGAGCTTTGGTCGCTTTTTTTTTGAACGCTGTTTTCTAAAAATGAAACCTATCAAGATCGATTTATCGCCCCCGAAACCCCCTGCATACTAAATTTTATGAAAATCATTGGAGCCGTTTCCGTGATTCAGGTCATATATATATATACAAGAATTGCTCGTTTAAAGATATTAATGCGTGAAAAACTGCTAAAAGAGCCAAGTTTACTCCAGCACTGTTTGTATACCGTGGCTCAGATTACGAAGTAGTAAACAAAATTCCAAGCTATTAGATGGATGGGTGGGCTAGTGACACAAGTACATAACGAACTTGTATAGTTTGGTTTACTAATATTAGAAAGTGGAAAAATTTTAAGAAAAAAATACGAAAGAAAGAAAATACACGTAGGTAAACATGACACAAAAGAAAACACAAAAAAAACAAGCTGGGGGAAAGTATGCGTCACATCCACGCAAAACTGCCTCCTAGTCTACAAAATGATAAAATGATCTGTATATAAAATAATGCTTCCAGGACCAGAACTTTTTCCAAATTGGAGTACCTACTATGTCCTCCATAAGTCACTCCTATTTGGAGAGGGCCCTGGTCAGTGGACAAAGACCAGGGAAAAGACAAAAGGATCGACTACCAAAACCGTTGGCAGACTTGATCCTCGCAGTCCTTGGGACTTCTTTTTCAGGAAACCTCAAGAATGGCCAAGAAATGACATATTGGAATTCAAGCTGGTTTAAGGCAGATAGGTAACTGCAAGATAGTACAAAGAAAAGAAGACCCACAAAGTTTATCGGACAGTAAATAAATGTAAAGAATTCAAAGCCTTCAGAGGTTCTGCTAGAGATAGTGAAGTCTTCAAAATAACAGGTGTGTGCATCCATTGTTCCCATTTTGGACAACAGTTCGTAAAAGGCTCTCTAGCCGAATAATCAGGATGGCCGAATAGGGATATAAGAAGTGCCAAAAAGTTTCGATATATATCGTATCAATATTTAAAAAAATATCAATATCGATTTCGTTAGATCAAAAAAAAATATCGTAAAATCGAAGAAATCTTGAAAAAAAATATTTGTACTTTATGAAGTTCAATTGTGTTTGTTTTTTAACACGCTTTTATTAGGTCGACCTGTACCTATGTAACTAACTATGTAATGGAATCTAAGGTAACTAATTTAACCATCTTCCAAGGGTCGTAGCGTAGTGAAAATTGGCAGCTGTATGTAGTTCTGATGACGATACAATAATATGGTACTGTCGAATTGATCTGATGATGGAGCCGGAAGATATGAACTGGAACTTCATGATGGAAAATCGTATCATAGCTGTTTTGGATTTCTTAGAAAAGTCTTGTAATGAACTTTGACCACGATTAGGTTTCAAGGTCTGATAATGAAGCCGGAAGATAGGCGCTGGCATTCCATGATGGAATATCGTATCATAGTCGTGTTTGCACTTGTGAGAAAGGCCACGTAATGGACTTTGAACACGATCAGGTTTCAAGCGTGTTTTTCTAGTGTTTTTTAAACTATTAATTTGTTATTCATATAACCAAACTAGGACTAAAAGTCTACTTTCTACGGCTCTGAATTCCAGCGGTTTTAGTTAGTGGCGACAAAGCTATAGGAAATATAACGTATTTGATACATTTTCGATACTTGATACTTTATATCGATATATCGATATTTTTTCGACAATCCTAAGGCCAAATTTTCGGCCCGTTTAAATCTAGCAGATTCGCAAGAATAGCACCTTAGTCAATAAATATGTTAGAATGAGAGTTTGTTTACATTTGTTTTACTATTTACATTATAGATTCTAATCAATTTGTATACACTGCAATGTAACATTAATGAAATTCCTCACATTGATTTCTTCTATCTATTTTTAGTTATTTTTTGTGGAATTTCAACAATACATACATAAGGTCGTTGACCCAAAATATATCATCGTTTCTTTACACTCCTGCTAGTACACTTAAAATTCTTTGTTCAGATAATTTAATGAAAATTAATACTGTAGTTTTCAAAAATTGATTTAATGCAGCAGAAACGAAAAAAAAAACATCAAAATAGTTTTAAAAGAATTCCCGTCAATCAATTTATGAAACCTGAAAACATTGTAGCTTGCGAGAAAATCAATTAGTTAAGTTTTTTTTATAAATTATTTTCAGTCATATTAGGAACCCTATTGAAAATGGCTCTTTTATTTATTGATCTATGTACAATTGTTACACTGTTTAACCAATTGCAAACACAAGCCAAGTGCACAATACCAAGCGATAGACCTACACAGCATGCAAAAACATTATAAAACAAACAAAAAAAAAGAACAAACAAAAAGACAACAACATTATAAATAAACATTGTTCAAAGTAGTTTAATTATAATTAAAACGATCTAAATATTTCCAACTTCAACCCTCTTCCGTTGCCTAGCAACCAATAAGCCAAACCTAAATAGTCTTTGACAGTATGTAAAGATTGCAAGGCGAGAAATTTTACCCATATTGATGGGTAAAAAGGAGTCAAAACATACTTCATGAAAAGTCGTTTAAATATTTTTTCTGTTTTTGAATGAGCGTTATGAGGCGTACACTTTTGGATATTCCAAATATTTTTCCTTTTGGCAAGAATTGGCACGAAATGCGGAAAATGCTGCACGTACGGACATACAAGTTTTGACAAGTTTTTTACTGAAAAATTCTTCATTTTCTGCCAAGATTTATCATACTATTAGTATATAGTAAATATTCCGTTGCTGGGAGCAACCAGCTAAAAATAGGCAAATTTTTGCGCAATTGTCGTGTGAGGCGAAGGTGACATAGATACTTTTGGTCGGATGGCAGCAGTCCACTTTTAAAGTCGAATGGACTTCGGTCCACCTGAAATTAACTATATTAGAACGAGCTGGCTCGTGCCATCCAGAACCGCAACAAACCATTTTATTTTTCAATGGTTTATAATCTATCCATGGGAAACCGACAAATTGTGAACTGGTATCAAAATTGCATGCGACGTAACGCACCTTGCCGCTGGCGCTAATAAAATTGCCTGTTTCAACTACTAGCAACTTGGAAGTAGCGTTCGCTCGGCCCGTGCTCGGTTGCAATTCTAACCTATTCTAACCCATTACACCCAGTTCACAATTTTTCGATAGTTTATAATCGAACGGAAATAAGAAGTAGTCCACTTATAGCACCCGTCCGAATAGCACCTGCAACTCAGCAGCCTACTGCTGGGATGTATTTGTTTTACAGGACGTTATTAAATGAAAGATATCGATATAATCACTAGAATGTTTATTAATTATACAAACTTACGTATATACGAAAATTGTTTTACCGATATCTTTCATTTAATAACATCCTGTACAGCGGCGTAGCGTGGGTGTCGGCCGCCCGGGGCGGAAGACAATTTTGCCGCCCTCTTATTTTAGGTATTTCAATTGACTATATACTATACATTACAAACATTAATTCTAGAGAACTTTCCGGCAAGAACAGTCATCATTATTTTGCATTATACAGGTTATATTTTAAATAAAAAACTTTCTTTGAATTGTCAAAGCATCACGTACTTACTTCCTTGAAGGGACTTACCTGTGCCTATAGTTCTTGCAAATCACGAGCGCGGTCGGCCCTTGGTTGTGTTTAGATGTGTACATGCATGGTGTGACAGTGTGCGTGCCCGCATCGCTTCGCGCGCACACATTAACACCATGGATGTACACATCTAAACACAACCAAGGGCCGACCCTACTCGTGATTTGCAACAATTGTTTTGGGCGGGAGGGACATTTAATATATGCAAGTAGGTAAAAGCTAACTTCTTGAAAAATTGTCTGACTGCCAGTGACCGCACAATAGTAGATTGTTATACAAGGGTCGAAAGAAATCAATTCCTATACGAGGCATTTAGATTATAGTCCTAGTAGGAATGGATGACTTTCACCCGTGTTAATAAACACTCTATTTTTCATTTCGAATGCTAAGAGTTAAAAAAAGTTGTAAAAAGTTTTAGTTTTTCTAAAATATTAATTGATAAACATGAGTATTCTAGTACCTATTAGTCCTTTTTTAAATTTTAAATATGGAACACATCGCGTCACCGCCCCGGGGTCGTCCCGCTTAGGGTCAGTTCACACCAAGACGCGACGCGACGCGACGCTACGCGTACTTTTAAACAAGTATCGAACTTATTTTCCTCACAAAAAGGTATATTTCAGTGCGAGCGTGAACGCGTGTCAAAGTACGCTGAGATGCGCGGTGCTGCGCAGCACATATACCTCATTGCGTAGTAAATAAATTCGATATTGTATCAGATCTTAAAAAAGTGCGCGTCGCGTCGCGTCTCGGTGTGTGCTGACCCTTAGGTATTTTTTTAATTCACTCTGGCTGTTTATGCAATGACAAGACTGCAGCATTTTTTTTATCAGTATTTTTCTATAAATGGGGTATTACACCATCATATCTACGATCACAGATCCATGATCAAAGACATAACTGAATTGTAAAATAGACATAACATGGGTAATTTGTGAGCTACGTAGATAGGTATATGACATAATATGATAGTGCAATATTCCTCAAGGGGGATATACCCATTGCAAATGTCTATTTTACAATTCCATTATATCTTCGATCATAGATCTATGACCACAGACTAGACAGTGTAATACCCCCTTAGTAAAAATTTTCGTAGCCGACTACCTAACCAAATAAAGTTCTATTTTTAAAATTCATTCCCGCCCTGGAAAGGGAAGTAATTACTATGAGTCTTTCCCACCCAAGGGTGGGGATCAGCGTCTTCCACCCGCTACTTGGATCAAACAAACACTACTTTCCGAATATGAGAAATGAAAAAAAAATTTTTTGCCGCCCTGCTAATGGTGGCGCCCGGGGCGGTCCGCCCCTCCGCCCCCCCCCCCCCTCGCTACGCCACTGATCCTGTAAAATAAATACATCCCAGCAGTAGGCTGCTGAGTCGCAGGTGCTATTCGGACGGGTGCTCTAAGTTGAATACTTCGGAAATAATACCGATATATTATATTATAAACTAATAAAGTTCAATAATACGGTGATATAGAATAAACATCCTTTATGCCTTTGAAGAAGGCCGAAAAATACCAATAGATTTATAAACTAACGGTTCTCACAATCTTAGTGACAGCCACACTGTTTGTCTATTGTTTGAAAATGGAAGTTACGGAGTCGCCGTTACAAGCAGTTTCCTTGCTTGAGGCGAATCCAAACATTGTAAAGAAACACACAAAGAAAATATAGTTATTGATTAATAAATTTTCCATTTAACGAAACTAAAAATATAATATCCTAACCTAACTAAAACTATAAGCAAACTAAAATATGCCGTCGAAAAATTCCTCCGCATCGCTGTCGACTGGTAATGTACCCAAGAGACTGGCGGCATTGCCACATTAGTTAAATAAAATAAACTTTTTTTATTATTAGTCAAAACCGCCTAAAAATGTGTGATCGAATCGTTGCCAATAGGTTTTGTTTCTATTTTTAGTAAATTTTATCAATACGAGGAAAATACCGACAAAATTTTATTAAAATAGTCAATTAAAAAACTTTTTACAAAAAAAAACCGACTTCAAAAAAACACTACAAAGTGAAAAATAACTTTAATTTCGGAAGTCGGTGTCTTTGGTTTTCAATTTTCGTTCTTTGTCACCAACTTCCGAAATTAAAGTTATTTTTCACTTTGTAGTGTTTTTTTGAAGTCGGTTGTTTTTTTTTTTTTTGTAAGTTTTTATTTTTCACTTTTCAGTTGTGATACACCTACCCCACACAAATTCGAATACCAATACCTGCTATGTAAATAACAGTGACAGAAAGTTATCATATCATCCACATACTAAGTGACGAAAAAATACGTATTATTGAAGCTAACTCAAAAACCACCGAAACAAAGTTAATAAAATTTATATAGGACCACCTCTGAAGTATGATCTACCAAACAAAAAAAGAATCATCAAAATCAATTCATAATTGACGGAGTAATCGCGTAACAAACATAAAAAAAACAACATACAATCGAATTGAGAACCTCCTTCTTTTGGAAGTCGGTTAAAAATATATCGAAATTGTTGTTTCTATAGATGTATATAAGCATGCTGTTTTTTCGTATTACCTACTTATGTTTTTATTCTAGCTGATCTTTTTATAGGTTTAAGTCCACATTATAATTATATTTATAGCTACGGTTATGATCTAAAAGTTGTGTGGTTAATCTTACAATCCGATGTCCGATATTATTTGTTATATATCCTCAAATTTTTGGTTCTAGGACATGCAGTTTTCCTCAAGATGTTTCCTTCACCGTTACCTATAATGACATAAGCCCATTTAATTACTCAACAAAGCCTAATTAAAATATACAATGTCTAAATGATTATTCATAATGACGCAAGTCATATTTTGTGGTCTAATTATTTGTGAAAATAACTACCAATTTACCTTAAACGTAGGTTGTAAGTACAAACAAACGTGCTTAAAGATGACGAATGGATTTACCATACTAATTTATTATCGAAGCCAAATATGGTGTTCATCGATGCATATAGATGTCATCGCCAACCAAGCAACCACAAAATAATACGCCTCATGAGTTGCCAAGACAACTTTAAATATCATCGGTCCTATGAGTCTGTGGGATCGGCAGTGATAAAACCATTTCCTGTGTACATTGCACGACGTACACAAACCCCTATTCCTTCCCAAATTCCGTCTGTTACCGTAGGTCTCCTTTGTAACAGACTTTCCGCACGTATAACCAACGTAACTCACGTTTGGTATGGTTAGGGCGTTAGGATGACTAGGGTGCTCGGTAATTCTACAGGGCTAGGTAAAAACCTAGTACCCTACTGACTAAAAAGTCAGTAGGGTCTTAGGTAGCTATTAGGTACCAAGCTCGATTGTCTCAAACATAGCCACACTGTACACATTTGGAATAAGGCCGTACTAAGCTGTGAGTCCTGGTGCGTACAGATACATTCTACACCCGATAAATACTTACAAATAAAAAAATAAAGTTTAATAAAAAACTGTAACCCGACTACGGGAAAATAAAAATGATCTAAAAAGTACGAAACAAGCAAATATTTCAGACAGAAATCTAGACATAGGTACAAAAATGGTCCAGGTAAAGCCGTGGTCGTTTAATCGTTACTATTTATTAAGATTTGATTAACTGTACGTTGGTAACATCTTGCGATACCTACTACGTAGCGCAGTCTCACTTTTGCTTGTTTTTAACGATTAAAACATATTTGTTTACTTTGAAAATATAATATTATATACATATTTGTAATGTGCTCGTCAAGACCTTTCTTTTGATACCAAACATGTTATGATCATCCCATTTTAATTTTTTTCGAGGTTAGAAATTTACGTGTAAAGTCCACCAAATTAAATTTAGGGAAAAATTATATAGCCTATGTCATAGTATAAAGAGTTCTAGTAGGCTATCTCAGGCCCAATCCGCGATATAATTGCCTACCATACTTGCCTGTCTCAGGGTTGTCACTTTTAACTACTTAAATTTTAATTCAGTGCCTAGAAAATGGCTGATTGATTCACAATTCGTCAAATATTTGAAATTATGATTTTATAACTGTAAGTACTTAGTTACTTTACTATACCTACAATACTGAGAAATCGGGCATATCAAGAGAAAGCATTAGCGGCATATCAATTGACAGATCAAAAGTAGGTACCTAATACATTTTAGTGGGAAAGTAGGCCTGCCTACTTCGTCTGTCTGATAGATAACTAACACAACAAAAAATAAGAAGGTATCTCATCATCAAGTAAAAATTATATGCGACTAGGTTACCTTTTCTGTTCAGTAGGTAATCTGAACAGAGACAACTTTGGAATCGATGAATTATTTAGACACCCAAACGCACAGCAATAATTTCTCCTGCGATTATCATTCATTTTTCATACATTTAGCAGTGCCAAAAAGCCGCGACGTGCAAACCTTGTGCGGCGTTAGCCCCGACTGGCGCACTCTAAAACAGCCGAGATTTTGTTAAGTGTGCGTGCGGCGACGCATAGATACAAGCCACGCACACATACAAGCCGCGCGCGGTGCGTTTCTATGAAGATAACTTTCTTCCTCTCTTTATACTATGCCTATGTCACCCAGACCATTATTACGAATCTATTGATACCTCATTCATCAAAATCGGTTCAGTAGTTTAGGCGCTACGGTGGAACACACGTAAAAACAAACATACATACATACATACATACAAACATACATACATACAAACATACATACATACAAACATACATACATACAAACATACATACATAGACTGCTAAAAACATAACCCTTCCTTTTGGCTTTGCCGTAGTCGGGTAAAAAGATAAAATGCATAATAGCATTGTCGGTATCGCTACCGCTATGATACTAATCAAACGTAATATTATAATGACGTCACATCGACATAATGTTATGAATAATTCATGATGTTTACATTTCCACGTCACAGATATGAATGAACATAGGTACGATAAATGTTTAGGTACGTAGGACAACACCTATCGCTAATTCTAAACTGTCTTCCCCAAAGAAAGCTGATTTTAAAGTCTGCGAGATAAATATCACACATACATACATAAACTCACGCCTTCTTCACATGGGGGTAGGCAAAAACTACAGAACGCCACCTGCTACGATCCTTACACTCTTTTTGCTTCGTTTACGTTCATACATCTGGCCATAGACGCACGCCAGTTTGGGAGATAAACATCTGGTTACTAAAACAACATAACAATTAACTAACAAGCTGTCAAATCTCGTATTACTGCTGTGATTGGTCAACTAAAATAACAACAGTCAATTGACTTGAGATACACAAAAATACAAACCGTAAAAAGTAATTTGTAATTAATTGGAAGGTAGTTATTTAGCAATGATTTCCCAGATTAGTATAAAAGCAAAAGAGCCAATCAAACCAAGAAATAAACATAAAAACGACTAACGAGTTAATACCACTAAACCACAAATAATCCATAAAACTTCAATAGACCCAGAGATTTATAACGATAGACCTCATTTCGTCAAAACCGCTCAACTCAACGCTGTTCTAATTCCGTGAGAAAATCCCACGTGAAAACGTTTCAAGTTTCTTTAGAAAAGCTCACAATACTCTCAAAACTATGATGTATTTCAAAGCTAATGGAAGCTCTGTGAAAGTTCTTCCGCTTTCAGTTTTATTTCAAGACTTAGAAGAAGGTTTAATTAAGAAGAAACGTAATTGAAGGCAAATGAAATCAAGCTTTGAGTTAACAGAATCTTATATAAATCGGAGCATTCGTAGCTGTAAGTAGGTACACCATTATATTATTCGAAAGAGTTCTTGAAAGGAATCCAAGAATAACAACGAACTTACACCTAAAATCAATAACAGGAAAACAAACGTTATATCACCAATGTTTCGAAGTATCGGGAACAGCAAATTTTAAGACAAGACGCATGCCAAGAAATGCAGTTGAGCAAACTAGGCGAACTGTGAAAAACATTTTAAAAACGGACCGGTAATTAAACTTGATTAGTATTTAGAAGCTGAAAATTTTGGCATTGTGGATGAACAAGTAGGTAGGTACGTAATTAGATGCGATGCGGGATATAGACATTTTTGTGGAGACTGGAGAGTGCGTTGATAAATTATATTTGTAAATTGGTGAAAAATAACACTGTCACACGTCATTTTCTTGTTTTAAACTATATGAGGTCGATGTTTCCGAGCCGACTTCTCTGAGAAGAAACACCGAAACAAACTCAGAGTCCCTTTTAAAGTACATACAGCTTCTTCACCCAGAGAGAACCATATAAGTTAATGTCTGAGGTGGTCTTTTGAGGAAAGCCTCACTTAGATTTGAGTGGACCTGTCCATAGTTTCCACGACCATAGGACCTCTTTAAGATCTTTAAATTACACATAGGTATACGTTACGCACATGAAGCCTGTTTTCCGAAAGGTGAATGCGTCAGTTCAGTTATGTTTTAAGTACCAAAAGGGTGGGGGAATTTGCTGGATAAGGGAAGCATAGAACCGGTTGTCATGACAATGCTTAAGGGAGGGCTATATTCAACAGTCTTTCGACTTAATGTTGATGGTAATGTATTACGATGCCAGCCTATTGCTATATCTCTAACTTATGACGCTCAAAATTCTACCCTGACCTAGAACAGATCTATGCAAATATATCGTTTTATTCAAAGAGCGCTTTTCTAATATCCACGGCTAAAAATAGTAGCGTAGAAATGCATAGCATGGCATAAGACCTTGCACTATTATAAACAGATTACTCAACTGATTCTGGCAGACAGAAAGTCTGGACGACTGGCGACTCGTTAATGGAGATAGTAAAGAGGGTTAAAATTAAAGTAATAGGTTTTGTTTTCGACATCGGATTTAGACAGGTTTCTGGTACATACGTCCTTGAAGTTTTTAGAGCTAAAGCACTTAGAACAGCATGTGACATGATAGACGAATAGTAAAAAGCGGATTTTAGGTAATCTATTAACAACATTAAAGTTAATTAGTAAAAAATAATTTAAATGTAAATTGGTAATTTGTGTACGAGCTTTAAAAAAACTGTAGATAGAAGATAAACACTTCGTTGAGCGTTCATCACACAGTTACACGACATATTTCAGAAACACACTAGGCGTGCGAAGATCAAGAGATGCTATCGGTCTTGTATTTTAGTTCCATTTTCGATCAACACTACGTCATGTCATGTGTCACTAAACTCCTTAGCAACTAGAACATTTCCATAGGTCACACACACACACACACATTTCCATTTACAGCTGTATATTAAAAAAGAACCGGTTTTATGCAAAATTTGACGGTTTCCCTAAGTTTTGGTTAAACAAAATGCAGATGAAACTAGTTTGTTCTGGCAGCTAACGACTGAGACGCACGTGTTTTTTGTCTTTACAAAGATGTGCTAAGTTTAAGTCTAAAAAGACATATAGGATATAAGAAATATGGGTATAAGAATAAACGGACCGGTTTTGATGATGCAACGTCTTCAATATTTACATGTTTTTGATCTTTGACAAAGCGTGGCCGTTTTACTTGCTTGCTTGCTGTATGGTATATGTGTATTCACTTTCCTCAGCTACTAATCTGAATTTTGGTAAGTTCCATCTTCAATACTTCAGTTTCGCAATTTCATTTCAATAGGATAGCAGAAACTGTCTTTCTAACTTCTTCTTGGACTTCCGGCCTCCGGGCTTCGGAAGACTCCTTCGGTCTTCTCAAATTCTTATAGGACACGCATCTACCTATTTTATGATGAGATGCCTTAACGCATGCGCAAATAACAAATCTATCAGTATGGGAAAGCGGGCAGGTGCGCTCAATGTTATGTTATCTTGATTGTTTGTTTGACGACTTCCTTTAATGATAGTATGTTTGGCTTCCTTAGTCTATTGTGAATATGACAGCCGACCAGTGAGAAGCTTTCACTACTAGCAAATTAATATTCATTATAATGACATTATTATCACCAAATCAGACTAACTATGGACGAATATTGGTCTCTTTGTACTCTCAAATTCTGTACCAATGTCTTTGACTGTTTCATTTACGGACCGATTCTCTTTTTCATTTTGTATCGGGTCTCGAAACAGTACCTTGAGGCACGCCAAGTGTTACAGCTCGGTATTTGGGATTGAGAGAATCCATTTTTGTTCGTTTCTTATAAGAGGCAGTGATATATAATTGTGTGATAGGCTATATCCCATTTTAAAATGGGATACTTTTACTTTAGAATAATTCAATAAAGTAAGCGTATGCATAGCTTGACCAGCTTATAGCTAGTTCATCATTTGAAACAATTTTAAGAGTATCACCGGCCTTTTGGATAGAATGCAGAAACGGAACATATAAAACGGAAGTCTCGATTCTCCTTAAAAAATAACCATTGCATATCGTAGATGAGCTGGCAAGGCAATGCCATTGAAACCATGCCAAACTTGCGATCGGGTTATTTTCATGGTCGAGTTTAAATAAAAAACCATTCTCATTTTTATTCTGCAACTACACACTCGCATCGCCGAAATGTACGTCGATAGAAAACTAAGTACGACGACGGCTGATTCAACCGTTATATTTATACTCTACCAATAACGTGTTTTAAAACTGCGATAACGTTAAGAACAATTCTATTGAGGTCGCTAACCGCTACTTCTAACTGGGTCACGAGGATTATACTAGCAATACTCGATAAACGTGGATCAAACAAATTACAATACAGCGCAACATTCTTGCGCCTAGTGACAGCTAGGGCTGCCAACCCTCCAGGTTTGTCCCGGAGACTCCGGGTTTGAATGATGCGTCTCCGGGCTACGGGTTAACATCGTATATCTCCGGGTTAGACGTGGTGGGCGCGAAGTCCTAATGCCGATCGCTCGCTTCAATATTACCGTTGGATTGAATGTGGGTTCGGTTAATGAAGACAGCAAATCTTATTGAAATAGGTACCAAAAATTTTTGGTTTTGTTAGTAATTTTGTGGAACGCTTTTTTCCCTGATGTGGAACTTAAAGACAGATGAGCGAAACTGTTAATTAGTCGTTAAGGTCAAATCGGAGTTAATAGTAAAAATAAATTATAATATGACGTCAAGAATTTTTAAAG
The DNA here is from genome assembly GCA_963680765.1 of Agrochola lychnidis. Lineage (NCBI taxonomy): Eukaryota > Metazoa > Arthropoda > Insecta > Lepidoptera > Noctuidae > Agrochola > Agrochola lychnidis. Next base: position 3,370,249 of record OY796868.1, on the reverse strand, counting down.
TTTAAATAAAAACCTAAACAAGAAAAATTGATTAAGAAATTACATTTCACGAAAAAATATGATTATAAGAATCAACCTGGACCTTGTGGTACGGTATATGTAGTATCTACCTGGTTCCGTTCTTTACTGTTTTTTTCTACAATTTGCCATCTCCGGGTCTGGCATTTTTTTAAGTTGGCAGCTCTAGTGACAGCCCTGTGCCCAATACATCCAAAATAGAACTGTGTTGTTGAAAGATAAGACTGAATTCACCTTGACACTGCAATTTTTTAGCTCTCATGAATGCCAATCCTCTTGTTTTTCAAAATTGCATTACAGTTCATTTTCTACTTTATGGGTAGGGTTATACGTTCTTAAATCAATTGACAGTGATGTTTCAAGACAGTTAACATTCTTCATCCGTTTGCAAACCAGTTTCAGGGTTTTTATCGTTAATGCGAAGTTCATTGGCAGAGTCGTCTCGGTTTTGTAAGATGTCTATAGTTCGGGACCCCTTTTCTATATTTAAGTATATAACAATCGCATGCTGCAGTTAAAGTTTACACCAAATTAATTAATTCAATGAAATCATTTTATTTTATTCCTGTTTAGTTTTTTCTGTATCCATACTTTTTTTTTCTGTATCATTCGTTTTTTTTTTTTCAATATAGCCTATAAAATTATTGTGACAATTAATGTAATACCGACCTACCCAGATTCTTCGAGTATTCAAGCAACATTATTTACGTTCTCCAATCCTGACTATGGAATGTGAATAAAAGAGTTTATTTTTAAAGGGTTTATAGTTTTTATCAACTACTTATGTTATTAAAACACTGCAACGCTTTAACTTTAGGTCTCATAGCTATTTCTCATAATTGTTCAGTTGTTCTGGAAGAACTTATTTCTATGCGTTCTAGAAATGGTTGCATATTAAAGTATGTATACAATTATACTTATCTACTGTTTAGTCTAGATTAGAAAATATTATGACAACATTAAGAACGCGGCGACGCATGAATTGTCCATACAAACGTAATACCTAAATCATTTGCAATTTGGGCATAATTCCACCATGTTATGTTGTTATTCGGATTTAGACAGTGTTTATCTAGGCTCCTACATCTTTTTTTTTTCAAAAAACTTTTTAAAATGAAGTTTAAACTAATTTAATTTCGCACATTTTTACAGCGTAAATGAAATGTCTTCATATTGTTTTTTCTGTATTATAAACAACAGTATTAATTATAATATTGTTTCTTCAGAAGCATAGCTTATATTATCAAATTACAAATTATCGAAAAAAAATGTTTTTCTTTTTCATTCATGATTTTTGGTATTACGGAACACATCTAAATTTATCATAAATTTTCGAAAGCTAGTAGAGCTATCGCGTCAAGCAATAATTATCAATGTGTGCGTGGTAGTATTGCTCACTGTAGGAGTATATCGCTCCGACAGGCACTCACACTAGCGCAACGTGCTTGGAATTGAATTTTGCAAACATCTCGATTTGTAGTTGCGAGCCGTGTTCGCAGGCCTCCTAGCATCGAAACCAGACATTATGGATTAAGAATTGATATGCTATGACTCATGTCATGATCCAAAGAATCGCTACTGATTTAATTTTCATTGACGATAAGACGCGTGGTTCTTATAACTATAAAAAGACACACAGGATGTAAGGACATCTAACTGTCTCATTCCCTCGCAAAATATTCCGAGCTACTGGCGCCATGTGGTCACAACTCCATTATACTACGCCAGCTGATGTGCCAGCCGGTCGGGCGGTCATAACCGCTGAAATGCTAATAGACATTCAATTAGGATGCAATGCATAAAGAACTGATAACGTTTGATTAGAGCCGTCTGAGACACGAGGAGAGTGCGGCACCTTTGGCAAGGTTTTTGAAATTTTATATAATGGGACGCGTTCCAGTAGTCCGCAGCACAGATAATATAACACTATCCGCAGGGTGCAAGAAGCACAGGACCGGTGGATGTGGCGACGGTTGGAGGAGGTCTATGTCTTTGTATTTTACCTTTTTTTGTAATGTGCGTTTTGTTTGTGCGAAATAAACAATTTTTCTTTCTTTTTTTTCTTTCAATGGACTCCTTCAGCTGAAATGATGATGGTGTGACAAAACGCTGGTCAAAGCTTTTATTCGTAATGATTTTGAAAGGCAACATTTATGTAAAAAATTAAAATTAAGTGCATTCGATTTGGGTAAATTTCAAAGTATTCTGGCTTACCCTGCAAGCAATAAAGCTAAGCTTATTTATAAGTTTATATTTAATAGTCTTAAGAAAATTTTGTAAGTAACTTACTTCAGGAAATGATGGGGCTGACATGGCCTGTTAATGGTACAAGTCCCTAATAAATAAAGAGAAAAAAAAAAGCATTTAATTTAATTCTTTAACTAAGGTGTTACTAACTAAACCAGGTTCTAAGTTCATGTTTATCTTACTTTCTCGGGGCTGGTTCGCCCAGTTTGCGCCAGCCACACTCTGGTGTAAGGTCTATCCTACCTTATGTATCTATTGCTTTTAGCACTTCCAGTTCAAGGAGATTTTACGAGCAATCAAAGTGGACATGCCGGCAAAATGTGGTTTGTTTGCCCGTTCGTCCGTTTTATCCGGACATGGCAACTAGCTAATCAGCTGATAAACATGTCTGTCTACATAATGGAAACATGTCCACAGAACAAACCAAAAAAATATGTATATAAAGTGATAAAATAATAGTCACGAATCGGAATAGCACATCTGGTTTTTTCTATGTGCACATGTGAAAATCTTGTAGAACTAGTTAGAACTGGATTTATCTGGTTCATGTTCGACAGACATTTTTATTTTGTAGTTTGCAATGTGATAGAGTTGCTTGTCAGCCGTGTATCATATAATATAGGTATTACATTTGTTTTTTAGCTTAAATTCAAGATGATTTAGTAAAGTGAAACTGAGTAGATATTAGATAGATCCTATACTATTAAATGAGCAATATTTGAATATATTTGTATCACGTTCTCAAAAACGGCTATAACGATTTTGATAAAGGTTGCAATATAAGAATTTACGGGGGCGAAAAATCGATCTAGCTAGGTCTCATATCTGGGAAAATTCGTTTTCTCTATTTTCACATGAGCAAAGCTCGGCCACTTAGGTACTAAACAATTGTACAATACAAAATCCTACAAGGAAATCAAAAAAATACGTATGCGATTCTAAAATTAGTTATACACAAAGAGGATTTCAACTGTCAACAAGAATACAAAAACCCAAGCAATTTTAAGCGAATTAGCGCAATCCAGTGAACATGCCACTGTAATTACACATAATCATGACAAGATACAGCCATGAATCACGACATAATGAAACAACATAAAAATGTGCCGAATGAAAGAAACTATTGTGTCAGTAGAATGAATACACTTCTCCATTCATTCCCTACAGCCCCCTTCAGGACTAAACACAGCACATTGGACAAAGGGACGTAACCTGTGTGACGTAATCATCTACAATATCACATGCGAACTACGCAATAAAGATCAGTAGGTACCCTAATTGCGTAATACAACACAATCACAATTTGTTTCGATTTGAAACAGATTGCTAATCCATTGCTTCATAAGTTGGAAAAAAAATCTGCTCAACAACGTAAATAACGCAATGAATGTTGTTGAACTGTCAAAATGAAACAAATTAGGCAAAATTGTTTACGAAAATAAGTTACGCAATTAGGGTACTGGATGTCATACTAAACCTGCATCTCGCAAGCAGCGTTTACCGCGCGATCAGCATATATATATACTAGCGGACCCGACAGACGTTGTCCTGTCAAAACATTGTCCAGCGGACAAAATTGTGAATCTAAACCATTCCCAGATCCCCTTGAACACACACAAAAAATTTCATCAAAATCGGTCCAGTCGTTTGAGAGAAGTTCAGTGACATACACACTCACAGAAGAATTATATATATAAAGTATATATATAAAGATAATACTTTCCGACATCAATCGTCGAGCAGTTGACAGACATGACACCCGTCTAGTCGGAGGACCTTTTTCTATAGAGGATGAGTGAACTTTACACCCTGTTCCTCACACCTCTATACCTACTGAGAATAATATTGGTTTGCACGTTATTAGAGGTGTATAACTTGGCAAGGATTTTTGTAAACTTACCTACTGACTCCATCACATTATCAAAACAGTAAAAAAACAATAAAGGAAATACGGAAATATTGAAATGGACTATAAAAGAGAGAAAATAAATGAATTTGACCCAGGTAAGGCACACAATTTTCCACAAAAAAACTGAAAAAAAACTTTAAAACAGTATTGACTGCTATATAAGTGGCTGATGATGTTGATGAAAAAATAGTATAAAGCAAACAGTGTTATTAATGGTTTTGTACCTATTGAATGGAGGGCAACGGCTAAGAAATGTTTGATTTCATTCAATGGTGCCGATTCTCTTGTTCACAAACTAAACTAAATTTAAGTTCAGTGCATCTTTTTCTTTCTATTTCATTAAGAAAAGGACAGAAGATAAATTTTAGTTTAGTCCTGTCAAATTAATCAGTGCTTGACGTAAATTGACGTAATTTTAGTCGGCAAGTTTTTAATCACGTCTAAACTTGTATGTATGTAGTGACAGGTGCTGATTAATTTGACAGGACTAAACTAAAATTTATCTTTTGTCATTTTCTTAATGAAATAAAAAGAAAAAGATGCACTGAACTTAAATTTAGTTTAGTTTGTGAACAAGGGAATCGGCACCATTGTCCACCAGCCAATTCATACAGATTTGTAAGCCTCATTTGGTGGCATGCAAGACAATTCACCGCAAGCATGGGTGCGTCCAATTCGCGCAATTATCGTATCGTACTGCGCTCACGTGATATTAATCCGTCACGGTTTTTTAATATACACCTTTGAGTGGTTGTGGTCAAGCACAATCATCTTAACTTGCCTACATTCTTATTCGTACTTATAACTTAGGATTTTCCTTGTGATTACAAACGTATAATATAGACAAATATTTAGATTCAAAACAACTTTTGATTCTCGTTAAGTTAGGCCTTGTTTTGCCAAAATTCTTTGAAGTCGGAATGAATTCTGTATGTGCATTCTTTTGTCACTACGGTTCTTTGTCTTCTTCTTTTGTTGTCACTTCTTTACTGTTGATATCTTGCTTTCTAAAGATAACAGTCTCTGTCCCGTGTTTCCCTGGTCTCTGATGTCACGCCAGATATTCCTTATCTTTAATCGTTCCTTGAGCGTCATCGTTACCTCCTAGTGGTCAAATCTTATGTATATTTCTTTAGTTCACGATCTACATACAAACATGTGCGTCCTAAATCACTTGCTTTAGAAGTAGTAACCGTCCGCCAGCGCTCGAGACACAACAGACGTATTTTAACGGTGTTTTTAATGTAACAATAACTGACCGACTGAACTGTAAACATGTTTGACGCAAGCGAGGTCGCGATGCGAAGCTATTTAATGGATATTGGATTCTAGTTACCCTGTAGTTACTGCGAGAAAATGCAAAGATACAGATCACAACATTTCATCGAGGCACAGTAAGGCTAAGATCATGGGAACTTGGTGGAAGGCCTTGGCTGAATCAAGCCATGATTAGTGATGGAAAACGGTACAATTTTTTTTTTATGTTAGCCTACGCTGTCCCTGAAGATGGACGGCGGCGCCGAGGCCGGCCCAAGAAGAGGTGGCGAGACGACCTAGATGCGTACCGCAAGGGTTGGATGGAGGTGGCCCTGGAAAAGAATGCATGGAAGGATTTGGGGCAGGGCCGGATTTAAAGGCGTCGAGGCTCAGGGGCAACCAAGAATAGATGCCACGATTTTTTTTTTTTTGGAAAAGACGAATATTTGGTCACAGTTTTCAATCATTTATAAGAAGGGTGGATTTTTGAGACGGGTAGTAAATAGGTACCTTAACCGTTTTACCTACAGAAAAACCATATAGGGGACTGCATAACTTTTTGAGAAACTTTGATCTGCATTCATAGATTTTGGAAAAAATAATATACAGTCAGCAAGGAAATGGGCAATAATCACAAAATCTTTTTTTCATGTCAATCGATCCTGTTTCTTATAAGGATCAAAACACTATCTATTTTGATCCTTATAAGAAACAGGATCGATTACCACATGAAGTTTGAGTAGGTACTAGAAAAATCAGAAAACGCAAAAAACTTTTCCCATACATTTTGAAGAAAATGTTACTTTTTCATGATGGATAGACTGACGCTGGGCGCTGACATCAAAAAATCTATTTAATTCGGTATTTGAGACCACAGTAGTTCAACGTATTTTATCACCAACTAACAACGTAGGACATAAAAGAAAATGTAAAAAGTTTTTTTTTTCTTTGATTGACACAAATATATTTTGTTTCTTTTCTAATAAAAAACAAATTGTGGAGGCCCGGGGCCAAAACCCCTGTTGCCCTGCCCTAAATCCGGCCCTGATTTGGGGGAAGGCCTTTGCTCAGCAGTGGGACAAAATATTAATGTTACTAATTTTATTTATATTTTAACTAACCGACTACCCTACCCTACCTATAACAAAAGATGACTCCATGGTTTCACGCAGATCATAAAATATGTCAACCAATTTTACTCGGTTTTCCTGTTTGCACCAATAGGAAAAAATAAATAAAAAGGTAAATTAAACAATGAGGTCCTTAGGTAGATAAGACATACACATACAGACATATTTTGTAATGATTTATTAAATTTCACAAAAACCCAATTATTGTTTATTATCCTTGTAAACTGGTATTTCTGTATTTTATTTAATCATTTTAATGTCTGTCCTCTATTGAACCAAGTAAATCTTATATTTTCCTGATTTTCTGAGTTCAATACACCTTTAGGCAAATTGTATCACGCATATTTCACATGCAAAATGCGTGGTGGTATACATCGTCACCATTTGGTTGATAGGTAGGTACGTATTTATACATCAATTCTTGTACCGTTCGTTGTTATTATACCTTCCTACTTACTTTCATACAGTATTAAATATAATGGGTTATAAAATCATATGTACAAATTACAAGTAGGTTGGTTGATACTTCCAAAAAAAAAGCATGTTCTCAATTTCTAGAGAAACTAAATAAAACACTACTATTTTCGCATTATTGCCTTTTTGTTGTCTATTACTCTATCTGTCTACTACCAGACCCTCAAATTATTGACCAATTTGTCAATGTATCTGCCTACGTCAATGTGTGCGCGAGCCATTATGAAAATAAGTGGCAGTTTACACGTGTAGCTACCTTATTTTATCAACACTACTTAATTTTAGGAATGCTTTTAAGGAAATATTCCACGAATTTTATTATTTTATCTTAGTTTTATAACTATTATGTCATACTTAGTAACTAAATTCAATAGCCTATTATATTTTATTTTTAGGCAAAATAATAATAGGATAAATTTTTATTACGATTTTAACCAACTTCATCATTTTGTTATTTAGTACCTACCTGTACCCTAATTGCGTAATACAACACAGTCACAATTTGTTTCGATTTGAAACAGATTGCTAATCCATTGCTTCATAAGTCGGAAAAAAAATCTGCACAACAACGTAAATAACGCAATGAATGTTGTTGAACTGTCACAATGAAACAAATTAGGCAAAATTGTTTACGAAAATAAGTTACGCAATCAGGGTATAGGTTCTATATAAATAGGGTGTAAATAGATAAACATATCATCCAGGTATATCAAAACGTTGTATCACATTCCCGAGGCTGTGAAAATAGAAAAAACGAATTTTCCCAGATATGAGACCCAGCTAGATCACTTTTCGCCACCGTAGACCCCTATATTGCTTAACTTAACTGCTTAACTTTCATCGAAATCGTTACAGCCGTTTTTCGAAAACGTGATTACAAATATATTTATATATAAATATACAAATATTGCTCGTTTAATAGTATAGGATTTTGTCCAGGAACTGATTGTCATTGACCGTAAATCATGTTCATTTATAGTTTAAGCAAATTACTCTTGACTGAGCATGAGGTACTGGGTTTAAATCCCGTACCTCATGCTCATTTTATTCCAAAAGTGTTATCAGGTTATTCCATCTGGAATTTCTCACTAGCAGCCCGGAGTCTGGATTTTTGCCCAGTTGATGGCAATAGGCTCGCCCCCTATTATATGGGACTTCAACATAACTGGCCAATTAAATAAATTACTCTTTATTACACCTTTCAATGTGTGCTAAGCATATTTATGAGCCAGTTTAAAGCTTATTTGCATTCCTTTTCCCAAAACTCTGATTTCAGCAAATACAAGCAATATATCACCGTAAAAAGATAACGTAGGTAAATCCACGAATAGTGCAAGATATGACCAATAAAAAGATAAGAATACGTCTCCATGTCTATCGTACGTCTACGTTTCAGATCTAACCGGCTTCCCTGGCCATTTGTTTACGTTTAAATATTTAATCAGTACACACTGAAACGTGCCTATCTATAATTGTATAATCTTTATGAACAATGTTTTATGATAATGCCAGATTTTACTACTTAATCTGTGCAGTTTTCAGTATTAGGTAATCAAATAATTTAGGAAAATTTACAAAATTTTCAGTCAACATTTTTCTTTCTTTGAAAGTTCTCTTTCCGGAATCTTCGAATCGCATCTTTATAAAAAATCAGACATACACATTCCGACAGACTCGATAATGGCGGCCATGTTTCGCCTGCCCGCCATTTTTTTCTATTTCCGAGAAAATGGCGATTTATTCCCGCCATCCCGGAGCTAGATAGCTACAGAAAAAGAAGTCTTGAGTCTTAGGGCCAAAAGACGGGGATGGAAAACACGAGGTAACAAAATAAAACAGTAAACGAGTTTTACAGACCAACATCCAATTTGTTTTCGAGCAAGAGATCACAACGGCACATCGTGCAAGCTATAAAAAGCTTAGTCTGTCGCTAGACTTGAAAATTTTCTTTATGACATGAGATTATGTGAAGATGGCCATGACCGATTACTACGAAAGTTAATGACGGAAGGCTACATCACACTACGATGTACTGACACAAATTGGGAACTCAAATTTTTTGTAGCTAGGTAATCGGTAGAAAAGAAAATTGTAAACGCAAAAGGTCTAATACAAAATGACGGGAAAAGTGGGACTTAAAATGATTAGTGATTGCTAAAAATTTCTAGGAAAGAAAAAGAAAACAGCCTTTTAATTTTACTTGAATTCAGTAATCAATTGGATATTAATACCTGCATTATGAAGGTGGGTTTAGACTAAATGAGACACCAGACCAAGAACAAGAGCTAGAGCATTGTTTTGTTGATATTATTGACTTTTTAGTAGAGAAACCATCGAACGAATGTTCTGTCTGTCCCTGTTTACACTCATACCCACTCACTCACTCACAACACATTTAATTTTTTCATTTGCATTCACTCTTTTGGGTAAATCGACCGTTAGAAGTGTAGATAGGTATAAATAAAAAATTAAAAAATCATATGCCAGTTTTACTCAAAGACATCACTAATTGCTTTATCGTTCTATTAAAACGAATTTAATTTGATATAGCAAATTTTTATGGCTTCTCACACAACGGTATTTCTTTACAGTCAATTAAAATCGTAAGTACCTAACTAATACCCGTAAGTAATTAAAATGCTAAATGAAAATGTTTGAGAAGGTAAATATTGTCAAGCTGTTACCTTTTCAGGAGAAAAACTTTTTTTAATAAGCTTTGTTTTGTATCCTTTAACAATAAATATAGATAGATCACCACTAGCGGCATTATACAAGGATAAAAGATAATCACCAGGGCTGCAAAATTGATTGGTGATAGCAGTTACAAAGGAGGTTGATGCTAAAGAAACGCCTCACAAAACCCTGAGTAGATAATCTGTTGGACTATTCAACTATAGATGACATTTGAAACGGCAAACTAAATATCCAAACCAAACATTTGTCATATTTGAAGCATGTCGCAAAATGCGTTCAGTTTGTTAGTTTGTAGATCTAAATCACATAACTAACAATGGATTTAATTAACGATGTGTATCCAGATAATCCGTTGATGCGAAACGGTAATAAATCGGATTAGCTAAACCCCCTACACCTAGACATTGTAGGTAGGTGGTACCTATCCACGCAATAGGTATGTGAGGCAGGAATTTAGTTCAACTTCAAATCTTCATTTGTGGCTTTTGTGAAAGAGTCACAAAAGACATTATTTCGTAAAAATCAGTACCTACCCTAATTGCGTAATACAACACAATTAGAATCTGTTTCGATTTGAAACAGATTGCTAATCCATCTATACTAATATTATACATCTATACTTCTATAAAATATTATAAAGAGGAAAGATTTGTATTTTTGTATGTAACGAATAAACTTAAAAACTACTGGACTGATTTGAAAAATTCTTTCAACAATGGATAGCTACATTATCAGCGAGTCACAAAGGCTATATTTTATCTCCGTACTCCCACGGGAACGGGACCTATGCGGGTGAAACCGCGTGACGTCCGCTAGTTGCTTCATAAGTTGGAAAAAAAATCTATTCTACAACTTAAATAACGCAATAATGAATGTTATTGAACTGTCAAAATGAAACAAATTATGCATTATTGTTTACCTACGAAAAGTTACGCAATTAGGGTTTATTCATTTGTGTGTTATTCATAACAGAATCTATTTAGTGAAAAAAAATTTACAGTGAAGATTGTCCAAGCTTGTCAAGTACCGACGACTAAATCAGCGACATAAGTCTTGTAAATGTAAATACTAAATATCGGAAATGTCACCATTTGTGAGTGACGCCTATTGTCCAATTTTGTCACAAAACTAGTACGAAAACGCGACATATGTCTTGCCACAGGAACAGTTGCACATTATCGGGAATTGGGGAGTGACGTAGTTACCTACGTCACAAATCTGATGCTGCGATGCTATTGGTTGATGAAATTTCAATAGCGGTCGAGCGCTGCAAGCAGAAATAGTCCTTACGGTGTATAGATATAGGTGTCCACGATAGTACATACTCATTATGTCTCTGTCACTCATTGTCTGTCACCAATCTGTCTGATATCTGTGATGATTATCTATGATTATTTTCTTTTTAATTGTTGGTCATCAGGAGACCCATTTTCAACAAGATGATTGACAAGCTAAGGTCAAATGTTGGGATAAAAGTAATGGGCAGTTTTTAGTTAGCAACCAGGAAAAAATTTTATACAAAAATTTATAAATGTTTTTATATCAAGAAGTGGAAACATATTTAATTTATTTCATGTTTAGTTATAGAAAATAATCGATTAATTAACATGAAATTATAAATCCGTGACAAGTGTGTTTGTTTGTTACGCCTTCACGCTAAAACGGGTGAACAGATTTGGATGAAATTTGGCACACGGGTAGACCATGACCTGGAAAAGGACATAGAATACTTTTTATCCCGATATTTCCACGGGAACTAGATTTATGCGGGTGAAACCGCGAGCGCAGCTAGTTAATAATATTTTGGTCATTCGTTCATTACTTTAGTTATGTAAATTCTGTTACTACCTAACCTAGTTTAATGTTCTCAACCAAATTAAAATATGATCACATGCCTCCTACATATTTCCAATACTTATCTTCTATATACTACAAATACTAGATCTTATTACAAATAAATAAAGTGTCAGTTCGTAATATCAAAATAACAGCTTTTTACGAAATGCATATGAAAGTATATTCAGTACATACCTACCTATGACAAAAACACATTTTTTATATTTTTTTATGTCGATCTGTTTGTTCCGCCTAATCTTTGAAATGGTTGTACCTATTTTAATGGGATTTTCACTGGCAGATAGCTGATGTTATAAGGAGTAACTTAGGCTACCTTTATTTTAGAAAAAACCTTCATATGGTTTTTGCAGGTAGGTTTCAACATGTCAAACTTTTTAAAGAAAATCTTGACATTCATTTTTATGTAGAATGCGATTTTTGGTGATAAAACAGGGTCTTAAAAATACGCATTAATCGAAATAGACGTTAATTTCAGTGTGCAAAAAATTAAGCCCAAGTATGTAGGTACTTGGGCTTAATTTTTTGCACACTAACCCCAAGCACCTACAAATAATTTCAGCGTATAATCAAATTTTGTCAAGTAAGTAATTCACAAATTCTGAGTTTAGTGTACCTAGGAAATTAGGCTATTAAATAGCAGGTCCTACATCAACAAAAAAATTACCCACACTCATGCGCCGGTCATTCTACCTCCTAACCAACCTATCGGCAGGTTGGTATCCTTGATACCGTCTCAGGTGCTTTGTGTAATCAGACGTCTACGTCGCGAGCCACGCGACGCAGACGTCTGACTGCCGTTAGTCCGCACCGGCCGCTGGGGCTGGCCCGCTGGCACGCATGCGCGCTAACCACCGATCAAAAATCCATTCCTACCACCCATTCATTTCTCTCAGTTAGGTTGTTACCTAACTTCCCTTCGCCCTTCCTAAACCACATGCTATCCTGGTTACTCACTCACGGCGTCTCTATTTCTCAGACACTCCCTACATTAGTTAGAAAAAAAGAACCAAGATAACCACGCCGCCTAAATCTAAATACACTCTCATCAATCACTAACATGTAACGCAGACGCAAGGACGCCAACCGAAGTTAATTTAGAGCTGAACGGTTGCCGGCGAGTAAACATTGCTATGCAAATCTTACGTAATCTTACAGCTGAGGTGGAGCGATCTACTCACCATGTCATTGTGCTCGACCAGCCAGTTCACCGAGCATATTTGGTACACGAAATACGCCCGCACAAGTTCGCTCGTCTTCTTACTTTTGAACGCATCTTTGGGACTGTTGAAGTTGAGGTCGAGTTCGTCCCGCGCCGGAGGCGAGGAGGACAGCGCACGTACTTTCCTGGGCGCGTTCACCGCTAGCCGTTTGAGCAGAGCCATGTTCGGAGCTCCGCGAAATACAACACGTACACAACACGCGCCCGTCGTCCGCGACTGACAACTGACAACTGACACTGACGTCCGCTCGATACCTAGTCGCTGGCGCGCGCAGCCGATCCAATTTTAAATCCGTCGGAGCGTCGCGGAGGTGTGTCTTGGACGGGCGCCGCGATTGGTCGCTCGGGCGGCAGCACACGAACCTGCTGTGACGTGACACATTATAAACAGCATTGTGCGGTAACCTCAAGGATCGGAACTCAAGGGCAGTTCAGCCGGCAGCGTAACAAACAGCTAGCCAAATACTTTGATACAACCTCAGCAACTTCACTAACAATCTTTGCAAACTGCTCCATAGCCATAGAACAATCTATCTCATAAATCATGTTCAATCCACAATTTTCCTGAACATATTCCATTGCGTGCAAAATTTTCATGTAACCTATAAAAATGAAAGGTTTATGTAACCAGCCAGGGCGAGGGAGGTTACGTAAAGCGCCAGCCAGAGTTCGAAGAACCTGGAACCAAGAACCTGGGGCGACCTGCCGGCGGCTCACAGCAGTCGTACTTGAGCTGTTAGTCATGGCTTTATAACTAGCCGACTGTGCAACGCCTGGTACTTGTTTCAAGGCAGTTCAGCTACATAGATATTAGCTATTCAGAAATAACAGTAATGCAATATTTACTCGTAGAAACTTTATTACTTCATTTAATAACCACACACTTCATGCATAAAAAAAACTCATTATAAAACTGTTAATTAAAAGGTGTGGATCTTGAATGCCGTTTGATAATCTGCAACATGGAAGAGGAGGTCATTCAAATTCCTAATGATATCATCAGTTGCCGTAAGGGGTATCGTGTTATCAACTTACTGGGTTGTGGAGGTCAGATAGGCAGTCGCTCCATGTAAAATACTGGTATTCAGCTGCATCTGGTTAAACTGGAAGCCGACCCCAACATAGTTGAGAAAAAGTTAGGCAGATATGCATAATCAACCTATAATACTCCCACTGCTGGTGCTGAGACACAGGCCTCCTCTCTTCGAGAGGGAATGGGCCGTAATCCACCACGCAAGCCCAGTGCGGGTTGGTGGATGTCACATGTCTTCGAATTTTTGGTTCTAGGACATGCCGGTTTCCTCACGATGTTTTCCTTCACCGTTTGGTGAGCAGTGGTGATGAAATAATTTACACAAAGTAAAGCGCCTGTCAGGGTTCGAATCCACGGGCCACCACTGCTTAAAAGGATCTTGAATGGCATTTAATAATCTGCTACATGGAAGAGGTCATTCAAATTCGTAATGATATCATCAATTGCCGTAAGGAGTATCGTGTTATCCACTAACCGAGTTGTGGAGGTCAGATAGGCAATTGCTCCACAAAAATTTATTTCAAATTCAAAAGTCACATATTCAAACTAGGCTGAGAATCAGAAGAAGAAAGTCCCCCAAAACGCCCACCCTTCACCACTTCCTAGTGCTTTATCTGGGAAGAAGAAGTGGCGCATTTAATTTAATTTATTGAAAATACTGATATTCAACTGCATCCAATTAAACTGGAAGCCGACCCCAACATAGTTGGGAAAAGGCTAGGCAGATATAAACGTAACAAAATTCGTCAATTTCATTGAATAAATCATGCTTAAAAATATAATGTTTAGATATATAATCGATGTCCATCAAGACTGCTGAGTTTCGCTGGGTAATTAAAATTGATCCTGTATACCCAACTGATAATGCAACATTTTTGTCGAAAGATTACAAAGTTACATTTTCTCGACAGGTCCTGGGGGCCTACCACCATTATTTTAATATTACTTCAGTGAGAGAAAGAGATGGAGCTATACGTCCTGTAGAGCTTCATCTCTTTCCCACACTGAAGTAATATTAAAATAATACTGCTTTATGACCTGGTGGTAGGCACCCTGTTTATACAAACTATTGAAAACCTTTTAAAATTGTCGATTTGGCGTAATTGTCGCCTGTCGGTATTATTAAATAGGCCCCAGGTGGTCAACATGATTGAAAATAAAAAATAAATCTGGGGTAACCTTGCAAGAAGAATTGCCAAACTTAAGTGGCAATGGGCAGGGCACATTGCTCGCAGAACGGATGGCCGATGGGGTCGAAAGGTTCTGGAGTGGCGACCTCGTATCGGGAGACGTAGCGTTGGAAGGCCTCCCACAAGATGGACCGATGACCTTGTGAAGGCCGCAGGAATCCGCTGGATGCGGAAAGCACAGAATAAGTCGAAGTGGCGGTGCTTGGGGGAGGCCTATGTCCAGCAGTGGACGTCTTTCGGCTGAAATGATGATAATGATGATGAACCTTGCAAGACATCTAACCTTATTCAAAGCGTTGGGCAAAGTATTGGGGTCCCAATGCAGTATTTAGCTTGGGTTTCCAATATTTAACAGAGCGACCCTCAATGATCCTTACTGCAGTGTCATCTGCATGTCCAGGACCGGATGCTGCAACCTCTGGATTCGAAGTAATCCCTGCAAAGGTATATGACATGTATTGAATAAAATCATAAGACAGCTTGTTAAAACCGATCGTCAATAGCAGAGGCGGGTCTAGCTCATGTAGCGCCCGTGTGCAATCAATATCCTGGCGCCCTCTAGCAGTGGCGAACTAAGCCTGTCGGGGGCCCGGGGCCGCAAAACTAAATGCCCCATGGGAATGAAAATGATTTAACACCCTGCCCCGGATAAGTCAGTCTTTCTGTTGATTCATAAATAAATAGGAATTAAATTGTCAATTTACGCAGAGAATTCTAAGAAAAAAGAGAATGTTGAAGTTGCAAGAGCGAGCGAAGAGAACTCGAAATTTTAACACCCTACGTTTATATTTAGACAGATTTAGATTTAGACAGATATTACTTAGACAGATAGACGGACGGACGGTCAGCGGAGGCTTAGTAATAGGGTTCCGTTTGGCACATCGGGTATGCAACCCTAAAAATACCAACGAATCGAAAACGTCTTCCTTTCTTTAAAGTCGGCAAAAAAAATTGTGTCATGCGATTTTGTATCCTTTACGCTTCAAAAGCTGTCACCTTGACCTGTATTCCTATTCTGTAACCATCTCACCGTGTTATCTTAGGTAAAGTGAGCGTGGAGTGAGCTGTCAGTTGCTAAGGATTGACACTATTGGCAGCTCACTTCACCTAAGTTATCACGGTGAGATTTTTACAGAATAGCACTACAGCACTGCAAATGATTGTTGTTGGGTCTATGGACTGTCATGTCTTTACTTCATTCTTATTTTTTTCGTATCGACGATACATCTATTGTTATTTTTTGGGCCCAGAAGGTGACCATGTTTACCTCTTTCCTAAGTAGGTAAACATAGACGGTTAGTATAATTAGTGGTTGAGTCGCTCGAGTTGTGGCCTATGGTATGGTCCCAGTCACACCCAGTGCCGGATTAAGCTAGCACGGGGCCTGTAGCAAATTCTACCTAGATAGTAAAACTTGGTTCATTTTAAGTTCTAAAGTTTAGGAAATAAACTAGTCAAATCAATGTATCGTATACGTTCTGTTCCTGTTCCTTAACAGTCAAGTAGGGAGCCCCGGATCTAGGGGGGGGGCAAGCCGGGGCCCGTGCCCCGAGCGCCAACTTCAGGGGACGACAAATTCAAGCGTAGCAGACAATTGCACTACCCAGCTCATAGCAGCTTTACAATAAATGAGACGCGCAGCACATTTATAATCTATTTTTTCTTTTTTTTAATATGTTGCGGCAGACGGCAGTTTAAGCCCCGCCTCAAAAAAAAACTAGATCCGGGGCTGCAAGTAGGTACCTACTTCAATCAAATGAGTTTTTTCAAACAATGCTAACTGTAGTAGGAAGGTACCTTTTAAAAACTTTTAAGATTCATTTTTAGAATTGTTGGTGCTGGCAGTGATTTGATTATAATTCTTATAAGAGAGCCTTGATTGCAAGAGCGAGCGTAACGAGCTCGACATTTTTTGGCACCTCGGATATTCTAGTCTTCCTATTGACCGTTTATACTGAAATAGAAGTTACTTAGTTTCCTAATGTAGAAAAGTTTATGAAGGAAGAGAAACTAAGATGCAAGAGCGAGCGAAGCGATGTCGATTTTTATTTTTTTGTTCATCATTTTGGTTAGGTGACCTTTCCCTATTTATATTGAAATAGCTTATTCAAAAAACTTTATGAATGAATAAATACTTGCAAGAGCGAAAGCAGCTCGAAAATTTGTAACAGCTCATCTCAGAGAGGTTCTTTTGACAATACATACAGAAAAACTTTTTACAAAAAAAAACAACCGACCTCCAAAAAAAAACACTACAAAGTGAAAAATAACTTTAATTTCTGAAGTCGGTGTCTTGGGTTTTGTATTTTCGTTTTTTGCCACCGACTTCCGAAATTAAAGTTATTTTTCACTTTGTAGTGTTTTTTTTTGGAGGTCGGTTGTTTTTTTTATAAAAAGTTTTTATTTTTCACTTTTTAGTTGTGGTACCTACCCCACACACATTCGAATACCACTACCTGCTACCAGTGACAGAAACTTATCATATCATCTACATACTAAGTGGGAAAAAAAAATGTATTTTGTAGCTAACTCAAAAACTATCCAAGCAAAGTTAATAAAATTTATATGGGACCAATTCGAGAGCACACCCTTTCAAACAAAAAAAGAATTTTCAAAATCGGTCCACAATTGACGGAGAAATCGGTGGACATACATAAAAAAAAAAACATACGCGACCTCCTTCTTTTTGGAAGTCGGTTAAAAAATAGGAGTTGCTTTCTTGACATACGCAAAAAACCTATAGAATTAAGAGAAACTAGGATTCAAGGGCAAGCGAAGCGAGCTCGATTTTTTTTGCACCTGCTACGTGGCTAATCCGGCCCTGTCCACACTGAGTGTCAAGTAAGGGTGCTCGCACACGTCAGACTTTTTCTAGAGCCGATTATCGGGCTGATACAAATTCTAAACTTTTATACAAGCGACTTTTTGTAGTATTTTCGCCAACGAAATAATCGGTTACCGATTGTCTCACGTGGGATTGTCTTAGTGGGAAAAGGTGTTACGTTTTTGTAACATCAAGTAAAATTAATATACAACGTCTTAATAAGTTTTCTTAAAAAATTACGTTCAGGCGGGTTTGGGTATACGGGGCCACTCATTTGCGCGGGGCCCGTAGCAATTGCTACTCTTGCTACGAGGTTAATCCGGCACTGGTCACACGCTAAACAGCTATCGCTAAAGCATGTCTCATTAAAACGCTTTATTTCCCGAGATTCACGTTTTAGGACATTCATCGTTCAAGCCTTATTTGTTGAAGTTGTCTTCACAAGTGATCCATCAAACGTCTTTGATTTTCAATATTTTTAAATTTTCAATACATCATACCCATCTTCCATCATGTTCACCTTTTCAATATTTTCGAAGATCGTCATCTGTAAAATGTTCAAAGTTATAAGTTATTCAAAATGACTAGAGCCTAAAGCGTTAAAAATGAATTATCCTGAAATCACGTCATCGTCTGACATCATCCTGTACCCTAATTGCGTAATACAACACAATCACAATTTGTTTCGATTTGAAACAGATTTCTAATCCATTGGTTCATAAGTTGGAAAAAAAATCTGTTCAACAACGTAAATAACGCAATGAATGTTGTTGAAAAGTCAAAATGAAACAAATTTCGCGAAATTGTTTACGAAAATAAGTTACGCTATTAGGGTACTGGTCTTCAAACCTCTAATGCTACGGCTACATTGTTGCGATGAAGCGTAATATAGTTCGTTTTTTAATCCCAGACAGTAAATTGACAGGTTCAAATGTCAAACTCCACATTAAAAAACAAACAACAAAGATTTCAAATGTCAAATTACTATCTGGGATTAAAAACGAACTTTATACTTCGCGAGCTCTCTGTTCACAGCGAGACATCGTGCATCGTCGAGCGGTGTGCGAGAGAGAGCGCGCGAAGTGTAGTTCGCCTTATCGCGACAATGTAGCCGTAGCATTACAAACGCTAATTGACTCGGGCCTCTTTAAAAAGGATTACCTATACTGCGTTCGCAATTTCTTTGCCAAACATCTAAACAAACACGAGTTTTAGGAAAAACAACTGTAATGCCTACACATAAGGTTCAGTTTGCGCTATACTTCATATTTTTAATGACAATTTCAACAGTACTAGTCAGTTTAAAATCAACTTTATTTACACTTTCATAAGGCTGATGTTGTTATAACATCAATTGGAAACAAGGTTATAAATTGACCTTATGTAGGTTGGTCGACGGGACGGTCATAGGCTTCTCGTACGAGCACTGCTGCTATGCTAGTCACCAGCCATCATCCAGGATGTTTGTTTTTTTTTTCCTTATAGAACAAGTATACGTAGGTACATTGTAAGGTCCATTTGAATATTATACAATATGGTCTTACTCTATTTTTTGTACCACCGTTTTTTTATTTTAAATAATAGTATATAACATAATTGACCAAATATATTAAGTATACATAACATACAGAATAATATAAAGCAATAATGATTGTATAGTTATGAGAATATTATAGCATTGGCCACGCATCAGTGACTCAAAATATGACAGATGGAGTATGACAAAAAAAAAACGAAAACAACAGATCTGCGTCAGGTATAGGTAGGTAGGCCAACTTCCTGCCATTGAGGATAAAATGCTATAAATTATTTACCTGTCCACTTATAGGACTCTAGCTAAATTAGGAATGGATCGAAATTTTGTATAACTTACCTATTGCCTACAGTTTCTTGTTGCAACACAGTGCCGGTTTTAGCAATACCGGCGCCCCGGGCGAGATTTCTGTGGCGCCCCTCACTACTCTTGGAGAGTAGAGAAGCGTAAATTTTAGCTTTTGTTCTAGTTTGAGGAATAGGAAAATGCAGTATGCTAAAGCGAGCGAAGCGTGCTCAAAAATTTCAGCACCCCGCCACGGAAAACTAAGGATTTCTTTTATGCAGAAAAGTTTGAGAATTCAGAATGCAAGGTGCAAGAGCGAGCTCAACATTTTTTTGCACCCAGCTGCGTCTTTTCTTTGGCCAATTCATATGAAAATAGTACCTAAACTTTGTCGACTTGTTCAGAAAAGTTAGAGAAAAACATAATCTGTCTTTGCTGTACCGCAATCGAGTAAAAAAAGAGTTAAATAACAGAAAAGATAGAGAAATAAAAGGTCGGTGGTTCGCGTTGGGCGCCCCTTCATGTCTGGCGCCCTGAGCGGTCGCCCAACCGCGCCCTACCCTAATGCCGCTACTGGCAACACAACAGCCGTATGTGTCGATCCATTAAGTTAAGCTACTCTTGCCGGGGTTGGTCCGTGGATGGGTAACCATCTTTACATACCAAGACTCCTCCGTGCCTCTGGAAGTACGTTAAGCCGTTGGTTCCGGTTGTCATTCGTGGATCTTTGACAGTCGTTACGGGTCATCAGAAGCCCGAAAGTCTGTCAACCAGTCTTACCAAGGAGTATCGTTTTACCCAGTTACTGGGTTGTGGAGGTCAGATAGGCAGTCGCTCCATGTAAAATACTGGTATTCAGCTGCATCTGGTTCGACTGGAAGCTGACCCCAACATAGCTGGGAAAAGCTAGGCAGATTGACATGTGATGTTATACGCCTGTTTGCCCCTATGGGTTCAGCAGAGGTGTTATTGCAAGCCTTATATATGGCATTATATTGTGTCAGTTGACGCGGCCACCAATAATATTTTGAGTAAAAAGAGAGTGGCCACTAATACGAGCAATTTCTCGAGTACTATGTTGCCCAAGATTGCAAAAAAATCTGCCGTTACAATTTCATTTTTAGAGTTCCGTACCTCGAAAGGAATAAACGGAACCCTTATGATCACTTCGTTGTCCATTGGACCGTACCGAGGAGGTATCAAGTTGAAACTCCTCTATTGGGATTTTATTTTGTGTCCGTAGATGTGTCCGCGGTATCACAGCGGGCCCTATCAGAATACCAGCGCTGCGGTATTTGTTTTTTCAAATATCGTAGTATTATGCTGAGATAGGAGCCTTTTTGGCCTCGCACAGGTTTTTTTTTATAACACAGTTAAAAAAAAATGTTTTTCTTAAATTGTTGTTTTTATAATTTTCTTAGTTTTAATGTTGTATTTCCTGTGCGTGTCCCAAATAAAAAAAAACTTTCTTACTTTCTAAATTGATATCGAATACGTAGATCTACAGTCCCTTGGAGCTCTTAGTAAAAGTTTTAATACACGGGACTATACTTCATTTGAAATAAGATTAGACATTTAAACAAACCTTTTTTACAGTCCGTTCAACCGATTTTGACTTCTATACCGTAGGCATAAGGATGGCGTTAAAAACAAAAAGTGGTTACAATACCAACTGTTTACTGCAGCTGTCATTTGTCATTACACCAACGCAATAGAAGTCAAAATCGGTTGAACGGACTGTAAAAGAGGTTTAATTAAATGTCCAATCTTTTGAGTTTTTTTTTGTTTTTACATTTTTTCTTCCGTGAATTGTTTTATTACAATATATTAAATACAGCAATACATATATACAGAGGAAAAATAAAATATAGGAACAAATCATTGGGCATCAAAAAATTCATCCGCATCGCTGTCAGTGGGAAAGGTGCCCAAAAGGCTGGCAGCATTGCCACGTTGTATGGCAATGCTAATTCTTTGGCCTAAAAATTGGCCAACCCTCTGGTCACGTGAAGCGTCGACCAACCGCTTGGCGATGACCCCGAATAATCGATGAGCACCCGGACCCCATGGCACTAGTGTTTTAACCCCAAACGGTTGAAAAATATAGCTACCAGTAAGGTTGTTATGTTTGCGCCGTTTGAGGTTTTCTGCACCTGCAGTAATGTCTAATCTTATTTCAAATGGAGTATAGGTAGATACACATAAACCCCTTTGGCTGGACCGAATGTTTCGGCAGAATTACCTAACTGAAATCCAGCCACAACCAGGGACTGGGAATTTGTTCAACTATGTCTAACTGGAATTACCTATAACTATTGAATCTAGGTAGGTAAACTGCATTATCCTCAAGAAAGAACGTGAGACAATGTTTTCACTTGAAAAAGCTGTCGACAGTTAGAATTATGTGTAATCGAGAAACACGCGATTTCACCATTAGTAATTCTTGAAATCAATCATTTTAGCCTATTATTCGTAATTTTCCGTTCATAACTCATGAAGGTACTAACATTAGGTAAAAACAATGACGCAGATCCGAATTACGCATTCCAATATTGTTGAAAAAAATATGACTGTTTCCTTGACAAGGAAAGAAGAAATGCCTATCTATACTCCATAGGTTTAGGTGGTTAAATAAAGGTAAACAAAAAATACCAGGTGACGAGACAGCTGTCAAGTAACCGACTAAACGTAATACCTGTCACTTCAGTTGTTATGCTACGTCACAGTTGAACTCTTCAATTTAGCAACGTTATACTTCGTTGACGTTTAGAAATTGGGTTCTTTACAATAGACAGATTACAAAATCTTATAAATCAGACAAAAAAAAATGTGCTCAAGCAGTTACATCTACGAAAAATAGTTGAAGAATAAACGATAAAGTTTAACATACATTAATAAAAGAGGAAACTATGGTAAAACACAAAAATAAATTTAATTTGGTTTTATTATTTTTTAACAAGAAAGTGTCATCTATAAAAACCCTTTTTACGATTTGTTTACCTTTTTTTAACTACCTAAACCTATGGAGTATAGGTACAGTCTGCAAATAAAGATAATAAGCATAGGTAAAGGCAGCATGATAACTTTAATCCATGAGGAGTTATCCTTAAATCATCATCCTTAAATCGTCTGAGTATGCGGTGTTTAAAAAAATACGATCATAATGAATATTACCTGCATAATGGAAGTAGGTATTGGTCATTTCTAGCCTGCATATCAAACTCTATTGGTCAGATAGGCAGTCGTTCCATGTAAAATACTGGTATTCAGCTGCATCCGGTTAGACTGGGAGCCGACCCCAACATAGTTGGGAAAAGGTTAGGCAGATTGATTGATATCAAACTCTATTGCTGACCATACTTAAAACCGCATGCTGCCACGTGATGCTAATTAACAGAACATAACAAGAACATCCTATGGGTGGGTACTTCCTCATCCTCATCGCTTACCTACCGCTCCCTCCACATAAATTTTTTTACATCCTAAATATCGAAACTTAATAATATTATTAATGCGAAAGTAAGTTTGTTTGTTTGTTACGCTTTAACGCTAAAACGGCTCAACGGATTTGGATAAAAGTTGGCATATGGGTAGACTATGACCTGGGGCCTACCACCAGCTCATAAAGCAGTATTATTTTAATATTACTTCAGTGTGGGAAAGAGATGAAGCTCTACAAGACGTATAACTCCATCTCTTTCTCCCACTGAAAGTAATATTAAAACAATACTGCTTTTGAGCTAAAGAAAGAAAGAAAAAACATTTATTTGGACACAGTTCGCAAAACACAAATAACAGTGGAAATAAAAAATAATGTTTTTAAAACAATAGTGTGTGCCTCACGGCTGCGCCAAAAAGGTTCATTTCAGCATTAATGCCAGACAAATGCTGTCTGACGCTGGGGGTAGGCCCCCTGGAGAAGGACGTTGTAGAGGAAGTCGTGGGAAACAGCTAGTTTATAATAATAATGAGATTGTTTATCGTGAAAGACTTTAGACTAAAGTGTCAATGCAGTAACTTTGGACTAAAGGCGTCTGGCTGTCGATCAATAGGTCGCGAGTTCAAATGCCCGTCCGTTGCCAAGGGAACCTATGTAATGCTTTTGCAGACATGTATTACACTTACATAATTACATGTATAGCAAATGCAGGCGTATTTGAAATTTCATTCACTGCTCGAAGTGATACAGCAACACATTTTATTTTATTTCTAAATGGATGTCTTGGAGATCAGCAACATTTTGCTCAAAACGAGTTATCAATGTTTTTACAGAACATTACATAATTCTAGCTTTCATCCAATTGTAAAATTTCATATCACCTACTTGTACATAATTATTAGATTTTTCAAGAATACTGAAAACGAATAGTTCAACAAAAGTTAAGATATACCTACAAAATATTTGATGACGAAGCATTAGGGAAAAAACATACCTAAACATAACATAATAGCCTAATATTGTAATTAATTGTTTAATATATTCACGTCTAACCTTCGTGGTCTAACCACAGCCTAATCTAAGGAAGAGTAATACCAAAGACTCATACAAATTACCCACTGAAAATAATAATATCATCACAGGGAAGTTAGCAATGAAAAAACAATTGTTTTCGTTAACATTTCAGTTATATGGAAAATCCAAACCAAAATAATTGTGATTTAATTTGTGATGATTTCCTCAAGTTTACCTTTGTATCAGAAATCAGAACAATGACTAATGACTAAAATGTGCGTAAGGAAAATATTCTTGTTTTCCAAAGTGTTCAGTGCTTTTGGTGTAGAAATGAACTAGTTCATATTATGCATATGTTATACCTACTGGCCGATTCCTATCTTTAGGGACCGTTCAAGTATTACGTAAGCACTATGGGGCGGGGGCGGTCTATGCTTTGCTTATTTTTGATGACATGGGGGGGGTCTAGATGGTGATTACGTCAGCAGTAATTATTTACTTTTTACACATATGGCAACCCACACATTGTCTATGCTTGAAAACGGAACCCATATTCGGGGATTCCCACAAATAATGAATACGTTTAGGTAATAATATGTATACCAAAAATTTAAAAGGAGTTTGTTTTATTCGTAATAATACTTAAGATTATAATATTTGTTTCTTACTCTATGTTGAATACCGTGTTAATAAAGTTTGTTTAAATGAATATTATGTGCGTTGAAGTCCTCTATCCTAAGCTTATTAGTAGGGGAGTTAGAGCTTTGCTTACTTTTGCTGACAAGGGGGAGGGTGGAGTAAATAATTGGAATAAATCTGCTTACGTAATACTTGAACGGCCCCTTACCAATAGTGAAGCAAAAACCTCATAGCTTTGCATAGTAGACCTTCCTATAAGGAAGTAGCCATCACAGGTAAAATTAGCTTACCGAATCTATTTATATTCCTAGTTTGGCAATAAAATATGTACCATTGGTAAGCAAATCGATTCGTTTTAGTTTATAGGAACCGAGCTTAAGTGGTGTTTGTATATGTTTACGCCCTAAACACAATATGCGTTTTGAAAACCCCCACAGCAAGACGGTCAAACGCATTCATGCGAACGATTGTGTACCTTACTCAGATCGATCACCACTCACACACATGTAACATCTGATGATGGGAGCAGTGCGTTGATCCTTAGGGCCAGGTAAATAATAGGTATTTCTATAGACCTATCCTTACCTTAGTTCCTAGTTCTACTGGTTCATAAAAGTAACGCGACAGATATTCAAATTCATAAGGAAAATATAAGGATACATACATAATTCTCCATCATATAAATAAAACAATAAAATAATGTATACATAGATATTTTTATTTGAAAAATATTTCGTGTAGCTAACAAACTAATCACAATATGGCATTCTACATCCGAATTTATGTATTTATACAAAACGTTCTTACTGCAAATAATATACATTGGCCATAGCCGTAAATGCCCGCACATATTCGCACACATTCTAACAACTGCAAGCTACGCGAATATGTACAACCGCGAACGTTGACGGACGACGACTTTTCACCCTATGTCCTTAGAAATAAGTTTGAAAAATGGTCGTTCGCTTACGTTCATCGACAATTTAGAATTTGATACATTACTTCTCGATCACAATCCGATTCATTTTATTTACATTACCACCGCTTGAAGTAGGGTATGGCCACTCAGAATAACGATATCATTATAAGGTACTTTCTTTTAAAGAACCGGTAAAATATAATGTACGAAGAACTCGTTTCATGTCGGTTGTCTGAAACCGGATTAAATCATTCGGGACTGCTGGAGTCAAACCGGTTGTAACGACGTTTCGCACACGTGTTCCCGTAGGAATGCACCTTGGGCATGTATCTGTAGCCTGTCGTGCGAAATATCGACTCAGAAAATTACTTTTTTACCTTACAACCTCGGAAAGATTGTTTATCATTCGAAATCTGAGTGCAAAAGTGCATTTTATCCGCCAGCGTGGAAAGTTTTTTTTTTTTAATTCAAACATTTCTATTTTGTGTTTGCGGGGCCAACATGGCCTGAAATCGCACAAAGCAGAGAGGTTTGGAAGGAAAAAGGGGAGGCCTTTGCCCAGCAGTGGGACACAATATAGGAGAACAAAAAAAAAATATTCAATAATTTTTTTCTATACTGCGAGTCCACTGAAAATACATTAATACTCATTTCATGTCAATGCGCCAACCTTATTTTTTTAATAATCGCACTGGCCAGACTCCTTTGTATGCCTCAATGGCGGGACATGGCAGACTCACCTGTTGTAACTAACACAACATCATATGAACCTATGATCCACAATAAATGATTTGAATTTGAACTACATGATTTTTTTTGTATTGTTTAAGTTGTTTTTCTTGCACCTAGTATTTTCCTCGCTGTTGTGAGGTGAAAAGTTGTGTATTTCGCTCGGCAGCAAAGTTATTCTGCGTCTCGTACCTTTGAAACCCTCGCTACGCTGTTTCAATACAAGTACTCGCGCCAAAAAACAACTTTGCAGCCTTGCATAACAAAAAAAACTATTTAAAGAACCGGGCGTATTTGGCACAAGTAACGACGATTGTTCTTTGATTAAATAACATAACGTCACGCTTGTAACCCCCGAAGGGTTAGGCAGAGGTGTACCAATAAGTACACCGATGTTTTCACCATTATGATAATGTCTAGAAACCGAGCAAGCAACGGTCGTTTTGCATGGATGTGACGCGTATTTTCCCCCAAATTGTTATTTTCGTGTTATGTTCTTTCTTTGTGTCATGTTTACCGCAAATAAACGTATT
The DNA here is from genome assembly GCA_963680765.1 of Agrochola lychnidis. Classification (NCBI taxonomy): domain Eukaryota; kingdom Metazoa; phylum Arthropoda; class Insecta; order Lepidoptera; family Noctuidae; genus Agrochola; species Agrochola lychnidis. The sequence goes on along the minus strand of OY796868.1, from coordinate 3,343,305 downwards.
TATTTATTTATCTACACCCATGCTATAAAACCTCTATAAAAGTTTCTGAAACAGTTAACAGTTACATCATCCAAACGAGTGTTATAATGTTGTACTAAATTTCATTACGCAACTCGTTTCAATGTTCAAACGGGGGACAGCAGCACCCGCTGTACGCATGTGTGTGTGATGTGCTGCTGCAGGCGACGTACATACGTGGACTTGTACTGAATTTCGTGGGAATTTCTTTATTCTTGATCTTGAATTACAAACACCCAATGGTTTCGGAACCTTTTATAGAGGATTCATATCATGGGTGTAGATAAAGTCTTGTATGCAACTGTTATAATTAGGTATTAAAACAGTTGTATAAATAACTATTATTTAATACTTCAAGTACAGAAATGTAGAGGCGGACTTAATGCCATAGGCATTTTCTACTAGTCAACCTTTGGGAGATGCAGAGACAAACAGTGGTAGGTGCAATTACGAAAAATTGAGGATTAAAAAAATATTCAAATATCAAGATATTCCTATTACAAACTATAAATATAATATATCAGTGATCGGAGTAGGTAGATTGATTTGGGGTCAATGAACTGGCACGTATATATTAGTATGTATATGCCTCGGGGATTCCGGGATTTTGAAACGATTAAGCTTTTTTTTAAGGAATTTCAAATGTTGTAATGTGTAGAATAAAGAATACATCAATATGAATAAGAAATGTTTAACCTTTTTGCTGTCTTTTTAATAGTATATAGGTGATCGGATTCCAAGAAAAGGATAGGTATACTATAAAAACAATATGTATTTTAAATGTTTATCTATCGCATTCTATAGATTTCTAATGTAGTAGTTTAAAAATCCTTACTTTAACAATATTTGATTCAATCCCGTAAGTAAAAAAATGAAATCCCGGAAAAAGGCATATCCATGTTATGATTTCTATGACTATTTATGATGCGAGTACGTAAAATCAATCTACCTAAACCGATCACTGCTAATTATATATATATTATTTATTGTATTTTCTTTCTATACCCTGACATGTCTGAAGACTTAGAAAGGTTTAAAAATCGCGCCAATCACATCTTATTTATACCCGGTTTTTCGGTTCTTTTTGTTTTTCCAAATATTTTTGCTAAGAAAATCAAAATGAGATGACCGTACTATTTTAAGTTCCATACCCTTCTTCAAATTACAGCCTCATCCCTTCAAAACTTCCCATAAGAGTCATGAACTAAAACGTTCCTAAACTCATTAGCTTTTCGTTTTAACTCAAAAGGGGAGTTCAAATATAAGCAGAACAGTTTCTATTCAATCTCTAGGAACTTTACTATCCAGATTTATTGCCATTCAATTTTTATTAAGTTTTTCCATATATTTACTACTTACGTCTTTTCAAATCAATTCTGCTTACATTTGATTCAGGCTGCGGGTGATCCAAAATAATCACAAAATAATTTACAGGTTTTATGTTTTTGATTCACATTTTCCTCATTTAAATAATACAAATCGTCATTATAATATTTTGTCCACAACTGGCGAAGATTTTAGCACTGTTTGTGTATTTCCTTAAAATAGAAAAAGGTTAAATGCTGCTTCTATTAAATTTTTAATTTTATTCACTCAAAGGAGTTTTACAATAAATAACGAATCTCTTTCAAGTAAACTATGCCATAGTTGTGACGACTTATTTTTAAACTTGAAACGATGGCTATTTTTCTTTTCCTGCTAAAAGGCGCCAATTGTGAACAAGGTATAATATTCCTCCCACCACATATTTCGGTTTACGCCTATAAATTGAGTAAATAAGAAAAAATCTATATGCCTCAAGTATTGGCAAGGAAAGTATTAGTTATAAATAAAAATTGTGTGCCGGCGAAAAGCATGTCCTCTTATACTAAATATAATATACTTTAATATATAGGTGACTAATATAATTCGGCCGCGCTAAGTAGGCTGCACACTACGAGGTCAAATTTAATTAGTTGGCGAGACCTCGCAGGCCTGACAAGATATCTAAACAGGATAAAGCAAAAAAGTATGATTTTGAATTCATGCCTACATTATTGTTTTATTCCTCATTAGCTGTTGTCCTGTGGGGCCGTTCAAGTATTATGTAAGCAGATTTATTACAATTATTTACCAAGTAAGCAAAGCTCTTACCCCCTCCCATGCTTACGTAATATGCGTTACGTTTTCAAGCATAGACAATGTGTGGGTTGCCATATGTGTAAAAAAGTAAACAATTACTGCTGACGTAATCACCATCTAGACCCCCCCCACCCCTATGTCATCAAAAATAAGCAAAGCATAGACCCGCCGCCCCCCTATAGTGCTTAAGTAATACTTGAACGGTCCAATTTTCAATAATTCATAGAAAAACGGGCGTTAAGTTTTTCCCTAATTGAATTTATTTCCGGGAAACTTTTCCAGTTTCTCTTTCCATAAAAACCTAATTCGGACTATTACGAAGATTAAAAAAAAAATATAGGCATATCAGTCCAACCGTTCTCAAGTAATGGACTTGCCAGCGAACAGCATTTAATTTTTATTTAAATAGATAGTTCATACGTCACACGCGCACCGTTACAGTACTTACAGTTGTATTTTCTTGAAACGATAACTGAAAAAATCATCAATTTTTATTTTTTTTGTCATCACTTGATGACCCGTCAGGTCTGTTAAGTTTCGTCAAATAATTTTATTTGACTCTGTATAAGAGTGTTACCAAAGTGATCTAGGCGAAATTGGGTTGAACTGACTGTATTATTGCTACACTGCAATAGCTGCTTAGGTGTCTTAGCCTGCTCCTAGCCAACTTTAACAAAAAAGCCTTATTAAAGTAGATCCTATAAACCTTCAACTGTCACTAACGAGACACAATAGAATTTTTAATTGTTATGGCCTTCTAAAGGCCAATAGACAGATGATCGTATAATAAGGCTTTTTGCTAACATAGGCTCAAACCGTTTCAAAATAGGTCACCGTGGAGACGCCCTAATAACATAGTTTGAAAAATTACCTTTAAATGCGATTTATTTTCCTTAAACAAACATTAGAAAAGTTTAAAAAGTACTGACTTACAGCGCAATAATAATTTAGGCAGTCTCTCAAAAACCTTTTAATGTTAAAGGCGGAAGTCAACGTTTTCTTTTATTAGAATAAAGCCTAGTTAACGTGGCCACTAATTATATACTATATGGTAAAAGAAACACATCTAAATATATCTTACAAATACAAATATCTATTACATCTTAAAAGTAATAATAAAACTTAAATCTATTCTACATCTAATATGTACAACTCATAATTATATTTTTAATGATATTGTGATAATTTCCGCACTTTATCATTCATTAAAAATCACTTTCCGTATTTTATAAGCATTGTTTATTGTTTTAAAAATACTATTTAACCTTTTTGAACGCCAGCGTCGTTTATTTAAGACAAATAATTTCCACGCTTATAAAATAATGTGAAATAAATGATTTTGGAAACACTGCGGGCGGTCACACCATAAAATGTTCTCTCAAAAGTACTTAATATTTTAACTATAAAAAAGTATTGCATTATTGGTGTCTGATTAAGGCGATTAAATATAACCGATGCTAACATCCATTGCTAAATTATACAACTATTATATTTTATAAGGACACCGATACACTATACATGGTATTATGAAAATCTTTTAATTTTGCGCCTACTACGTACGTACGAAAGGCCGTACAAGGTATCTTTGTGTTCAGTCGAGGAACACAAAGACACTTTCATACGTCCAACATTGCGTTCACTGAGATTCTTAAATCCGATAATGTAATAAATAAAAATATAAATTCGTTCTTCGGCTAAGTATACCTCCTAGCTGTCAATAAAGGAATAATCGTAATATAATCACATAAAAAAAACAATTGCTCTTAAGCAAACAAACTCTTCATGTATTAACTTTTTAGAGCTTTTGCAAATAATTCTGTACTTAAAAATTGGTCTTCTCACATCACTGTTTACATAACAATGAAGAATATCGCGCACTAAGAATAACACAATGACAACTTTCCTCTGCTCAATTACATCGCACCTCTCTTTCCCTCATTCACTCGCATATGTACAAAGCCGACGTCATACAAATCTTGTCCAAATCTCAAACCTGTACAAAAATAACGCAGGACACACAATATTATGTATTTTTTTCTTTAATATATACAACATCTAAATTTAATAAACGTCTTGGTGTTACCAATTTATTGATATTAATAATAATTAATATTATTTTTTATATAAACTAGAGTATAAAATTTGACTCCAATCAAAATACAACACATTCTGCTATTAAATGAAGATTGTTACTTTATAATGTAAGACTCACACATAGAATTATATATAGTTTTTTTAATAGTTATTATAGGCACAAATGAACAATATTGAGTGCCTTAAGCTTCACTACCACTACTTAAAGTAGGCGAGGGGTTTTAGTCCTACAAATATATCCGTATTTTAAGGGACCGCCTTCCCTTTCATATTACACACATTTCTCTAAGAATCCTTTCCAATTTGAATTTAATATATTTTTTTAAATAAATAAAGCTGCCAGATAAAAAAAAAAATATTATGCCAATATGTTTTTTTCAATAATTTCGATATGATTTATGACTAGTGTTTTCCAATCGCAGTTTTTTTCTTATTAATTTATGAGAGATCGAAAATGTTGTGGTTATTGCGATTTAAGTCATGCTACCATTTGTAGACTTATAAAAGAAATAGGAAACTCCGTATAAGGCGCCACTGGATCATAGATGTCTTAAGACATTTATAAAAGGGTTAGTATAAGCTGTGTTTGGCGCGCCAGTATATGGAATGACGACAACAGTGGACCGTCTTAGCGACTCTAAACATAAAAGCAATATTATCAATACAAACTGTTATAACTCCACTTCTAGTTGAAGAAACTTAGAACACAGAATGGCGAAATTAAAGAAATATTCTACTATATTAGTATTAATCGGTTGTAGGTCACTGAACGAAACACAGTAGAAATTTTATAATATTTTATTACGTCTGGATCAAGGTGTTAAAACTCCTTTAATTTCATCGTAAACTGCACCTAAGTTTCTCTCAAATAGAGGCCGGTTTATAAATCATCTTTTCCTTACCTAGACTTTCTCTTGAAACCATTATTCAGCTTTGTTCTTCACTAAAATCCGTATTCTAAGACATTTCCTTGGAAATTGAACACAACATCACTCAAGGACATTCTTAAATCTATCTTACGTCTTAGACATAAGGTCTAATATTCTTAGTTGTTTTTTGAAAATATATTTGACTGAAGACCTCATAAGTTGCGCCAAGTCAATTACATTTTCCATATTCAACTAGGAATATGCGTGTCATTCGAGTCAAGTTTCCAAGAATTGTCTTACAATAGGGGCGTTTATCGCGTAACACTGAACCACCTATCCCTACTCTACGCCTAATAAAGACTGATCATAAATTATGCAACTGTATACTCTATTGTCATTGACCGTAACTTATTGTTGGCTACGCTTCGTTCATTGCACTAACTATGCTGACTGGTAATTCCAATGTTCAGCATGTGATGACGGCGCGATGAAACGAGAAAATAATTATTTAATGTATCCTACAAACTCGTACGCAGAGTACGGTTGGCGAAATAGATAAGTATGCAGACAACTATAGCATTTTTTTTTTTTGCGGCACCTCTATTGTAAAGCAATTCAATTTGCTTTCTTTCTATGTCACGATTTGTTTTGACAACCAATCACAACATATAAAATTTCTTAATTAACCAATCCGCATCATAATTGCAAATCCAAAAGATTTTGAAGGAAATTGCTAATCCATTGCCTCATATATTTGAATTTTAAAAAAAATCTGCTGCTAAAATGAACCGTTGTAAGTGTGGTACGCAATTAAGCCACAGGCTTTCATCGACCGTGTTCACAATAGTCTAATAAGAAGTCATACACACAACAGATCAGATAGCCAGTTAGCGTAGCATAGCATAATCAGCCTATAATGTCCCCACTGCTGGGACACAGGCCTCCTCTCTGTGAGAGGGAGTGGGCTGTAATCCACCACGCTGGGCCCGCGGGTAGGCAGTTACTTCATGTAAAATACTGGTATTATAATAGTTGCAAAGGCAATAACAATTTCCTTTTGAATTCTCGTACCTGCACACCTAACTCTTTCGCCGATGGTACACCGTTCCTTCGATTTCCGATCTTTCCCGATTGTCACCCGATCTCATCGCGCCGCCATTTTGTTTCAGCTCTACGCACCACATACCGCTAATTTCGACGCAAACACTAACATTAGTAGGAAGTAATCACGCATACACTACGCTATCGTTAGTCCCGACCTCCGTCGAAGCACTTTCTAGAGGTCACTTGTTTCGCTGCCCGCTACAAGTATATTGTACTGTGTCTTACCAGGCAGGGAAAGGTTTACCTGTAACAAATAATAATAACGTTAGGAAGGATTGTATTAAAATAAATTCCATAGAATGACTCGTCTGTTTGACGGTGTAGGTTAAAAAGTATTTTTTTTATCAATTTTCCTTGTCATTATCTAGCCCTGTATGGAAGCAGAATTGGGAAAAATTTATTGGTTTGGAAGTTATGAGCGTCGAAACTTCCATATTTCAAAACTAATTTTAACTCATCTTTGGACGTAAATAAATAACTTATGTAGTATGAAACTGGCAAAATAGAAACAGTACAGGGATAGATAATATTAATTATTAAAAAGTTCAAATAATTTTATTTCGAGTGGATGGATACATCTAGTAGTTTTCCATAATATCCATACGCGCAAAGTTCATGAAATTATACACGCTCGTTTTCGTTATAAATCATTGTCTATTTCACTAAATAAACATATTAATTAATTAAAAAAAAAAGAAAACATTTGTGTGCAATTCACACGTGGTTGGTAGAAGTGAAACATTCAAAAATTAAAAAAAAAATGTACGCGCACAAACACGTATTAACACATGTACAACGCTGAGGCCCAAGCAAACTCCCACTATGTCTTGGTAAACACGAGTGGAGGGGGTACGAAGCAGAGCACAAAGAGAACCACGAACATAAGAAACACTGTATAATGCTTCCTATCTCATTTTCTCCCACGTTAAATCTTATGAATTTATGTGTCTGTCTCTTTTTACTGTCGCTTTTTCGTTTCATCGACTTTCAAATCACAACGATGCCAAAGAAGTTTTCACATCAATAACTTTACTAAGTAGCATGCATATTGGCCACACCACCAACGAGTTCGGGCCGTCGCGCGTCGACTAGTGGAACCATAAGCGTACGATTCATAAGCATAATTAGCTTATGGTGTTCCCACTGCTGGGACACAGGCCATCTTTCTGCGAAAGGTTTGTAATGGCTGTAATGCACCAAGAGGGGCCCAGTGCAGGTTGATCGGTGGACGATTATCACAGTGGTTAGTATCTTCATGGATGATGGCCGTGGATCGGGCACATCGGGTATAGTTGCAGAAGCCTATGTCCAGCAGTAAACTATATATCACAAAATAGATAGCGAAAACGCACGGACACATTAACCATGTGATGTGAGATAAACCGTGAAAACGGTTTTGTGAGGCATAGATTTAAGTATAAGACTACTGTTAATTTTACAAAGAATAAAAATAGATACGCTTCACGTACAGCGAGTGTGAGTGCACTCGAGATTGTTCTTCATTTGTCGGTTTCTGTGTGAGAGCGTTCGTTTTTGCTAGTTGTATGGAGTCGACCTTATGTATTAAACCAAAATTGACAGGTACCTGTCAATTTTGGGCATTGAGGTGCAATCGGAGAGAAATATGTCCAGCAGTGAACTGTTATGGCTAATAACGATGATATAGCTACCGAGTCCGTGTCGTCTTTGACAGAAGAGCGCAGCTTGGACAGCGTGCGGCGCGCGGCCGGCGTGTCGTCCTCCTCGTCGGACGAGATGACGATGTGAAGTGGCATTATGATATAGCTACCTAGTCCGAGTCCGTGTCGTCGTTGACAGAAGAGCGCAGCTTGGACAGCGTGCGGCGCGCGGCCGGCGTGTCGTCCTCCTCGTCGGACGAGATGACGATGTGAAGTGGCATTATGATATAGCTACCTAGTCCGAGTCCGTGTCGTCGTTGACAGAAGAGCGCAGCTTGGACAGCGTGCGGCGCGCGGCCGGCGTGTCGTCCTCCTCGTCGGACGAGATGACGATGTGAAGTGGCATTATGATATAGCTACCTAGTCCGAGTCCGTGTCGTCGTTGACAGAAGAGCGCAGCTTGGACAGCGTGCGGCGCGCGGCCGGCGTGTCGTCCTCCTCGTCGGACGAGATGACGATGTGAAGTGGCATTATGATATAGCTACCTAGTCCGAGTCCGTGTCGTCGTTGACAGAAGAGCGCAGCTTGGACAGCGTGCGGCGCGCGGCCGGCGTGTCGTCCTCCTCGTCGGACGAGATGACGATGTGAAGTGGCATTATGATATAGCTACCTAGTCCGAGTCCGTGTCGTCGTTGACAGAAGAGCGCAGCTTGGACAGCGTGCGGCGCGCGGCCGGCGTGTCGTCCTCCTCGTCGGACGAGATGACGATGTGAAGTGGCATTATGATATAGCTACCTAGTCCGAGTCCGTGTCGTCGTTGACAGAAGAGCGCAGCTTGGACAGCGTGCGGCGCGCGGCCGGCGTGTCGTCCTCCTCGTCGGACGAGATGACGATGTGAAGTGGCATTATGATATAGCTACCTAGTCCGAGTCCGTGTCGTCGTTGACAGAAGAGCGCAGCTTGGACAGCGTGCGGCGCGCGGCCGGCGTGTCGTCCTCCTCGTCGGACGAGATGACGATGTGAAGTGGCATTATGATATAGCTACCTAGTCCGAGTCCGTGTCGTCGTTGACAGAAGAGCGCAGCTTGGACAGCGTGCGGCGCGCGGCCGGCGTGTCGTCCTCCTCGTCGGACGAGATGACGATGTGAAGTGGCATTATGATATAGCTACCTAGTCCGAGTCCGTGTCGTCGTTGACAGAAGAGCGCAGCTTGGACAGCGTGCGGCGCGCGGCCGGCGTGTCGTCCTCCTCGTCGGACGAGATGACGATGTGAAGTGGCATTATGATATAGCTACCTAGTCCGAGTCCGTGTCGTCGTTGACAGAAGAGCGCAGCTTGGACAGCGTGCGGCGCGCGGCCGGCGTGTCGTCCTCCTCGTCGGACGAGATGACGATGTGAAGTGGCATTATGATATAGCTACCTAGTCCGAGTCCGTGTCGTCGTTGACAGAAGAGCGCAGCTTGGACAGCGTGCGGCGCGCGGCCGGCGTGTCGTCCTCCTCGTCGGACGAGATGACGATGTGAAGTGGCATTATGATATAGCTACCTAGTCCGAGTCCGTGTCGTCGTTGACAGAAGAGCGCAGCTTGGACAGCGTGCGGCGCGCGGCCGGCGTGTCGTCCTCCTCGTCGGACGAGATGACGATGTGAAGTGGCATTATGATATAGCTACCTAGTCCGAGTCCGTGTCGTCGTTGACAGAAGAGCGCAGCTTGGACAGCGTGCGGCGCGCGGCCGGCGTGTCGTCCTCCTCGTCGGACGAGATGACGATGTGAAGTGGCATTATGATATAGCTACCTAGTCCGAGTCCGTGTCGTCGTTGACAGAAGAGCGCAGCTTGGACAGCGTGCGGCGCGCGGCCGGCGTGTCGTCCTCCTCGTCGGACGAGATGACGATGTGAAGTGGCATTATGATATAGCTACCTAGTCCGAGTCCGTGTCGTCGTTGACAGAAGAGCGCAGCTTGGACAGCGTGCGGCGCGCGGCCGGCGTGTCGTCCTCCTCGTCGGACGAGATGACGATGTGAAGTGGCATTATGATATAGCTACCTAGTCCGAGTCCGTGTCGTCGTTGACAGAAGAGCGCAGCTTGGACAGCGTGCGGCGCGCGGCCGGCGTGTCGTCCTCCTCGTCGGACGAGATGACGATGTGAAGTGGCATTATGATATAGCTACCTAGTCCGAGTCCGTGTCGTCGTTGACAGAAGAGCGCAGCTTGGACAGCGTGCGGCGCGCGGCCGGCGTGTCGTCCTCCTCGTCGGACGAGATGACGATGTGAAGTGGCATTATGATATAGCTACCTAGTCCGAGTCCGTGTCGTCGTTGACAGAAGAGCGCAGCTTGGACAGCGTGCGGCGCGCGGCCGGCGTGTCGTCCTCCTCGTCGGACGAGATGACGATGTGAAGTGGCATTATGATATAGCTACCTAGTCCGAGTCCGTGTCGTCGTTGACAGAAGAGCGCAGCTTGGACAGCGTGCGGCGCGCGGCCGGCGTGTCGTCCTCCTCGTCGGACGAGATGACGATGTGAAGTGGCATTATGATATAGCTACCTAGTCCGAGTCCGTGTCGTCGTTGACAGAAGAGCGCAGCTTGGACAGCGTGCGGCGCGCGGCCGGCGTGTCGTCCTCCTCGTCGGACGAGATGACGATGTGAAGTGGCATTATGATATAGCTACCTAGTCCGAGTCCGTGTCGTCGTTGACAGAAGAGCGCAGCTTGGACAGCGTGCGGCGCGCGGCCGGCGTGTCGTCCTCCTCGTCGGACGAGATGACGATGTGAAGTGGCATTATGATATAGCTACCTAGTCCGAGTCCGTGTCGTCGTTGACAGAAGAGCGCAGCTTGGACAGCGTGCGGCGCGCGGCCGGCGTGTCGTCCTCCTCGTCGGACGAGATGACGATGTGAAGTGGCATTATGATATAGCTACCTAGTCCGAGTCCGTGTCGTCGTTGACAGAAGAGCGCAGCTTGGACAGCGTGCGGCGCGCGGCCGGCGTGTCGTCCTCCTCGTCGGACGAGATGACGATGTGAAGTGGCATTATGATATAGCTACCTAGTCCGAGTCCGTGTCGTCGTTGACAGAAGAGCGCAGCTTGGACAGCGTGCGGCGCGCGGCCGGCGTGTCGTCCTCCTCGTCGGACGAGATGACGATGCGCTGGCGCGGCTTGACGCCCGTCGCGCCGCGCGTCATGCGCCGCGACACCGACCCGTCCTTGTCCGCTGCCACGACAATCAATACATTAATCATCTGGCACATTCAATCCTAAGTTATCGAAGAATTTTTTGATTACTTCTACGACTAGGGTTACCGCTATCTGGATAACCAAGAAGAAGAAACATGTTACCTCTATTTATGTTACCGTTTTAATACCGGTTACATACAGGCGATGCGCGCCCTTTGACAAATACCGACGACTCATGTAAGAAAGAGGTAATAATTTTTATTTCGGTAACCGGTATTAATACTGGTGTTGTTCAATTAAAGGTAACCTTTAAAAATTCCTGTTAAAAATATATATGTCGGATCCGGTCATTAGTACGGACACGAAACGAATCGCAAGCGCACTACTGGCGACATCAAGTGATCTACCCACACCAAGCGCGCTTCTACAGAGTCGTAATGTTTTAAGGCCACGGCGAGGAGGGCATTCAGCCTCTGGTCGCATCGGAGTTAAGACGTCGCAGAACTGTTCTCGATTCGTGTTGCTCAGTTATTGTGTTAGTTGTAATTTGTGATCATTTTGTTAATTGGTGATTTTAATAAACTCCGTCGCACCCAGTGTGTGTGTAATTTAGCTAGTGTGATTCATTTGATAGTAAATTATAATGTGAACTGCAAACTGTTTTTCTATTGCGCATTAACCAACACTACCCACACTCCGCCCACAGTAGTTAAAATATGCCTGAAAATAACGAGAGTCACATACCCGTTCTCCGACATATACATGTTGTAACCGAAAATACCCGTATTGCACATACCGGTTTCGGTAACCGATTTTAACCAATGACGGTGCGTAAATTATAGGAATTGGTCATTAATAGAAACAGTATAACAGTAACAACTCCATCAGTACTCACCGACGACTTCTTTGTGCTTGACCTTGGCCTCTTTCTTGGCCTGCTTCTCCTGTTCTTTCTTCTCGATCTTGGCCTTCTTCAGCGCCTGGCACTTCTCTAGCGTGGGCTTGCCGTCGAGCCCGGCCGTCACTAGGAGGTCTAACATTTTCTGAACGCGTTCCTTGTTTTTTGTGCATCCTGTAATTGAAACAAACTCTGATGAAACCTCCATAATGATCGGAAGTAATTAGGCGTCCTCATAAAATGAAAATTGTGGACAAAAAATTACTACCCTCAATTGAAAATAAACATGTTTTTTTTTGTATTTATCTTCTTTTTTTTTCACAAAATTTTACAATAATCGTAAAATTTCTCAACAAAACATATTTTTTTTATTTTTTAATATTTGTTTCGCCGATAAAATTAAGCATAGTTTCCCGGGATCATTTCTATATGTGCACATTATGGAGCGTTCAAGTATTACGTAACGAATTTGGGGGGAGGGGGGTCTTCTGAAACTTTACGATGCGTTACAGGGGCGGGAGGGGGGGTTTTGAACTACGCGTTACGTAACATTGACCCTTCAGAACGGTCGCGTAGAGATTTTTTCTCACGCATTTTTTAAAAGGTTTTTTTTTTCTCTCATTTCATATGGAATGAACACTTGAAAATTTTTTTATCTTCACAAAATTTCTTGCTTGCTTTACAGGAATAGTAGTAAAAATTTATTAGGACAAAAAAAAACAAAAAAGAAAAACAATAATCATTTATTCAAACTAGGCTGAGAATCAGCACTTTTCGAACGTCAAAATTACATTACATAAGACAGTCCCCCAAAACGCCCACCCTTCACCACTTCCTGGAAATCTCTTGCTTTTAAAAACAAGACATTTCAAATGTTATTAACGCGATTAAAACAATAACATAGGTATATTAGCGACTTTCCGGTACTTAACGCCACATAATTGTGACTTTCAGGTAAAATGGTCACTTGGTGGTGGTTACGTAACGTTTTACTAAGGGGAGGGGGGGGGGGGTGTTACAAAGAAAAATGTTACGGCGCGTTACATGGTGGGAGGGGGGGTTAAAAATCTCCAAAAATTGCGTTAAGTAATACTTGAACGCTCCCTTATAAAGACTCATACTGTATTGTATACAACTGTAATTTATAAACTGTCGACATACCTTCAACAAGCTTCTTATAATCGAACCGTATCCCAGCCGCCTTGCAGAACTTCTTCATATCCGTGATACCGGGCTGGCGCAGCTCTGGCGGCACGGGCGGGCGCCCGCGCTTGCCGCCCGGGGTCCCCGGCGTGCCCCCCGCGGGCCCCTTGGCGCCGCCGGCGCCCGGGGTCCCGGCGGCCCGCGGACTGTTCTTGGTGCCCTTCGGCCTGCCCGGGCCGCGCTTCAGTGGTGTATCCTGTTTGTTATAGGCGCTTATTTCACTCGATACGATTGATTATGAGTTATGGAAGGTGCGTGCGGTGCGGGCGATACTTCGATCAACAATACTTGTATCGATCCACAATACTTGTATATTTAAATACTTAATCATTCTAATATTTAGAAAATGGATTTGTCGCCGTGTTCGAGTTCGCGACAAATCAATCGTCATACTGAGGATGCCTCGTTGAGAGGTGAAACACGTATCGATTTCTTTCAGGGTTTTTTATGGCTCTTTAGGAATAGTCAAGCGGAACAGGTTACTGAATATATCCAGGTCTATTGTATTTTATAATGGATTTCCGGAAGGTCACGCCTGAATCTATTATATATCTTAACTAAAAAAGGTTTTTAAATATCAACAACTTTAGCTTATAATAAACCTCAATGCTCGATTATTAAGTTGTATTGGGCCTCATAATAAAATTATTAGATCCCTATTTTTTCCGGCCATTTTTACGGCGCTAATGGGGCATCATCTAGAGTATTATTGATCGAAGGGGCGATAAATGTAATGGCGAATGCATTACTGGTTTCAAAAATGGTTTCAAAATTGCAATGTTAATGTTGGTATTTCGCTGTGAAAACCATTTGCTGAAATAATGTTAAGTCCAAGCTGCAGATTCAATGAATGTGACAATGAAATGGTAAATGTGATGAAAATGGTAAATGTGATGAAAATAGTAGAAAATGGGAAAAAATATGTCGTTTTTATTTGGCATAGTTTGACCAGAACCCCTGTTCCGCGCCTTAGGAATGCGCGGCGAAGCGGGGGGCAGCGTTGACCAATGAGCGGCGGCGGGATGCCGTGCGCCGTGAGTGTTGAGCGGCCTGCACTGCCCCCCGTCTCGCCGCGCATATACCTAAGGCGCGGGACAACGCGCAGCGGTGTCGGTCATACTATAGCCGACCAAACCAACAATCTTGTATTCATATTAGCAGTACACATGTGAGTTTTTTTTTTTATACGACTTTTAGAAAAAACTCATTATACGAGGAAATGTGTCCAAGGCGTCATGTGGTCGACTTTGAAGAAAACAAAAGCTGCATTGTAGATTTCTCAAACAAAAAATTGGTGATAAATGGCATATATTATTGTAGTGTCTGTACCTCGTCACTTTCTTCAGAATCGCTGCCGGAAGATCCTGAGGAATCGTCTGATGATGACGAGTCTACCGTCGTTACCTGGGGCAATATTTAAAATATAATTACACAGATTTTAAACATGTAAATATCATTGGCAGTAAGTGCAGAAGGTGCGCCAAACCGAATGTTCAGACTGCCTTTCGTAATCAAAATAATATTTATTTATACTAAATTGTAATTGAAAAAACATCAACGTAAATTGAGGTTATAAAGTTAACCTCAATCGTCAAATGAAAAACATCTTTGAAGGTTATTTAAAATTAAAATTTCAGGTTTAAGTATTCAAATAATCAAATCAAAGCACTCAATTTACAAGTAGCACTACAAATTAGCATCCACGGTTACGTTTCCAGATCCATTTGTTTAGAGTATTTCCCCCCTCCCCTCGAGAATCATCGCATTTCCGAATACAAACGAATGCTAATTTCCATGTCCATCAATTATTAGATTTATCTTGTATAATAATTTGAATTCAGAACTAAATGCTTTATTGTTGTTTTGTTTTGATTTTCGTGTGAACTATATAGAGCTGTAAAACTATTTTCCTATCTATCGTGCCTGCGACTTTAGCAACTTTCCTACCATTTTTTAAATAAATTACATTAACTTAAAAGAGTAACAACTCTATATACTTCCAAGTCGATTGAGAGCGTCCGGTCTGCACCAAGTGCAAAGGGCAACTGATAGAAATTCGACGACGGACGAAACACGAGGTTTGCCGAGGGACATTAAGAACATATTTGTACTGTACATTTTCATCAAATACTTTTGATACAGACAACGCTCATCTATACTTAATATTATAAAGAGGTAATCTATACTAATATTATAAAGAGGTAACATTTGTTTGTAAGTTTGTATGTAGGGGGTAATCTCCGGAAGTAATGAACCAATTTTAAAAATTGTTTCACTGGTAGAAAGCTACATTATTCGTGAGTGCTATAGGCTATAAATTATAAAGATATCATGCATATTAGCCGAACTATCTCAATTTTTGTCTAGCCAGGCGGAAAAAAATAGCTCTTACAATAGAGTTATTTGCATGCGCTGCCTTAACAGTTGTTTAAAATTGAAAACAATGTATGGCAAACTGGTCCGCTTTAAATAGTTCTACAAAAAAGTCCGCGACACCATATTTCTATCTTTTATATTTTAGCAGATATAGTACATAGCTTTTATGTGTTAAAAAAAGTATTTTTCGACGTACTTACCTTTGGACGATTTTTTAAACAACGAAATATTAAACCTTATCGAAAAAAATATTATTCAAGAACATCATAGAGATACGATTTGCCCAAAACAGTATGTCAATTGGTTAAATAGTTTTTCGTTCTCGATGTTTTTGGTTGGTATATTGGCGTGTGCTAGCTGACATATGGCCAATAATTTATACTTTAAATTATGTTTTGTGTTGCATAATGTAAGTTATTTTGCATACTGTCGTATAGAATCATATTTTTTTTTCTAACTTGAACAGACAGCTGTGCTGCTGGGGAGTTTGTTGCGCCACTTCTTCTTCCCAGCTAAAGGCACTAGGAAGTGGTGAAGGGTGGGCGTTTTTGGGGGACTGTCTTATGCAATTTTGACGTTCGAAAAGTGCTGATTGTCAGCCTAGTTTGAATAAATGACTTTTGAATTTCGAATTTTTTGCTCAGTAAACTCACCTCACTGGTAGCCGGCATGAGCCCCCGGGCCTGCAGCTTGGCGGCCGCTAGCTTAGCCGCGGCGGCCTTCTGCGCAGCGATCTGCGCCGCCTGTGTCGCCAGCTTCTCTCTCTCGGCATTCGCGTCGTAATAGTTGAACAGAACCTCCATGGAGACGGGGACATCGCCGAAGTAAACCTCGTTGGGTATATGGGAAGAATCCAGGCAGTCGTCGCTCCATCGCCTTTGAAAATGGAAGATTTAAGTTTAATAATTGGATGTACAAGTTATTACTTAGAATTTAAACTGGGTAAAAAATATTTTTGAACTACTAATATTTTTGCACATCGTTATTATGCTCCGTACTCACATATTTTATTATTCGATCGTTTTACCTGAAAGCGAATAAAAATCAACATCTACAGCTCGAATGCTCGCATAAAGCCGGCTCGATGGAATTAAATAAATGCAATTTCCTTCGCACCTACTCGAAGCGAGACGTCGAGCTTGGCTCTAGCGTATGTACATGTCCTTCGAGGCGAGCGTCAGTCCGCCATTGTCGCGAGTTTTGAAGTAAGTATTCAAATCCGTACCATATTAAGATCGAGCAAAAAACGCTGAGAAAAACACGTTTCTTGTATGGGGACCGCCTTTAACTATTAAGTTTTTTTTATTATAGCAGCAATAGAAATACCCAATCTGTGAAAATTTCAACTGTGTACCTATTACGGTTCATGAGATACAGCCCGCTGACAGACAGACGGACAGCAGTGGCTTAGTAACAGGGTTCCGTTTGGCACCTTTCGGGTACGGAACCCTAAAAATGGATTGAATCAGTTCGATGATCTTACCAAACTTTTACCCATTGAGAATTGCGAGACTTGCAAAATGCAGCCACTGTCTCCTTTGTTGAACAGACATCTTTTGGCCCGAACGGTTCGGTGAATACTGGACGTCGCCCGTCGCTTGATAGATAAATGCTCAATGTGTGGACGCAGAGCCAGAGCTGTTATGATTACGGACATGTTTGCTTGATCGAGTAATACCGTATGTGAGTAGCTTAATGAATATGGAGTATCTCTGCTAGTTTTGAGAATGCATAATTTGTGTAGGAATCCCATCTTCACTGGGAGAGAAAAAGCTTTGGGTTTAAATTAACAATGCTGGCAATATTTGACAATAATTTTATGACTGGTTCAAATACTATTATTTTTAGGGGGATATGTCCACTCCATAGAACTGAAATAAATTAAAAAAATAAAACTACTAACCTTCTAAACTGTATCCCAGAGAAGTCCTTCCTAAATGGTCTGATAGCATACTGGTAGCCCGTCGCACGCGGGCGCGGCGGCGGCGGCAGGGTGCGCGGCGGCGGGGCCCGGGGGCCCGGCGTGGCGGGGCCCGGCGCGCGCGGGGTCCCGGGCGCCTTGGGCTTGTTGGTGGAGCCCTTCGGTCGCCCCCTCTTTTTGGGCTGTCGATAGTGACGATTTTATTCTCAAAATTTAACAGGTGCAGTGACCATGTGCTATGTGTATGGTTTGTATGAATTACTGATCAAGTCTTTAAGAATAAGATAAGCGGTCCTTTTGTGCAAAAAAAAAAAACACGATTTTGATTAAATAATTGCCAACTAATGTTTTACAAAGCAAGTTAATTCTATTGCAATTAAAAACACATTGGAGATATTCATAAACGTCACTTTAAGTAATGATATTTTTTAAATATTTAAAATTAAATGTCTCTTGCATTTAAGCGACGTTTATAAATAAACCCTAACATCTAAAGCGCGAAATCTTCAGGCAAGTTTGATAACAAAAGTTGAATTTCGAAACCAAATTACTCTATGAAAAATACCATCAAAAGACTCACAGTAGATGACATTGTGATAAAGCTGATGATGATGAAAAAAAGGTTCAATTAAAAAATTAGTATAAAACTAGTTTACCTCGCTGCCTGGAGTCGGTATTTTCCCAGGTATAGAACCTGATTTAGGGAGCTCTGGACTGCTGAACGGTTTCCGGTCCTCTTCACTAAAACAACCAATAAAATGTCAAGGTTGGATTCTCATCCCCATACGCCGAAAGCCTATAAAACTAGCTGTCAAACTAGTCGTGATTTATTTTCTCTAGCTTTTGCCTTGGCTGGCACGTTTTTTGTTTGTTGGGCCATTGGTTGGCCAAAAAACAAAAAAGCGGCCAAGTGCGAGTCGTACTCGCCCATGAAGGGTTCCGTAGCAGCAAGTAACATTGAATGAAAGGTAAATTGCGGTTTACGATTTATGACGTATTAAAAAAAAACTACTTGCTAGATCTCGTTCAAACCAATTTTCAGTGGAAGTTTACATGGTAATGTACATCATATATATTTTTTAGTTTTATCATTCTCTTATTTTAGAAGTTACAGGGAGGGGGACACACATTTTACTACTTTGGAAGTGTCTCTCGCGCAAACTATTCAGTTAAAAAAAAATGATATTAGAAACCTCAATATCATTTTTGAAGACCTATCCATAAATACCCCACACGTATGGAACTGATGAAAAAAAAATTTTTGAGTTTCAGTTCTAAGTATGGGGAACTCCTAAATTATTTGTTTTTTTTTCTATTTTTGTATAAAAATCTTAATGCGGTTCACAGAATACATCTACTTACCAAGTTTCAACAGCATAGCTCTTATAGTTTCGGAAAAAAGTGGCTGTGACATACGGACGGACAGACAGACAGACAGACATGACGAATCTATAAGGGTTCCGTTTTTTGCCATTTGGCAACGGAACCCTAAAAACGTGCGGTCGGGGGACCCCCGTCAGGAACGAAGTTCCTTCTCACGTATGATTTAAAACAATAACAAAATTTTCGCAGCCGCCATTTTGGATTTTCATTTTGATTTCACTATCGGTTTTAGCACCCTCGAAAATGGCGAAAAATTTGAAAGTTTCGCAGCCGCCGCCTTTGATTTTCATTTTGACCAAATTCACAGTTTCTTATCTATTATTATAATAGAAAAGACAGAGAGAGAGAAAGTTGCATGGGCAAAACGCTTTTTCGTTACGTAACGATTTCTACCAGTTTACTCCTATGACAAGCCGTGTTAAAGAACTTCGTTCCAAAAAACTATAAATTATGAATTGAGAGATTTAAATACAGATCAAATTAAACGGGCTTTTAGTAGTGGTTCTCCGTGGTCAAGTAAAAATCCAGAAGTCTAGATCTACTCCCAAGATGAGCAAAAACAAAATTTTGTCAAAATGGACGACTGCTTGATAGATGCTATGGGGTTGAATGAAGTCTTTGCATTTTGTAGCTTTTTATTCTGAGCGCCGGGGCTGCTTCGCATAGGTGCAAAGACGAGTTATAAAAAAAAATCGAGATTTCCATTCTAAATTTAAGAGAAATTATTATTCCGGAATAAATTTTCTAAATGATGGTGAAAAGCGACTTTGTATTTCACCGACATAGCAGTTGAGAAGAAAAAAAATTAAATTGTAAGACCCCTTGCCTTTCAATCCGTATTTACCTCTTGTCACTGAGCGTGGTTGGTTCGGCCGCGCGTTGTAAGTCGCCCACGCCACCTTCCGCGGCACCTTCAGCCTTGCACACTTCTGCACAAAAAACGAAACAACGCTGATTAAAGATATTGTGCAAAGTATAGTCGACGTTGTAATTAGTTTACCACTGTTGACAATTGTATCTAACTATCACATAAACAAGTAGAGCTTGTCGTTATTGGTGGTAAAACAATTACGAGGCCGACTATAAATATTAAAGTACATTTTATAAAGACGCATCTCTGCAAAGTAAAGTTTTTTGTCCCTAATAAATAAATAAATAAATAAAGTACCCAACGGAGCACAGAACTTTACAGAAAAAAATAGTGACACTCCGGGGTGCCAACAGAAGTGAAAACTTGAACAAGATCACCTTGGTGGAAGAAAAATATTTGTATATAAGATTGCTTCGTAACCTTGCCCAAATAAAGAGCACAATAGCATTTACAAAAAAAAAAATTCAAAACCTTTAAAGTAAAAATGCTTGCATAGAACATAGATCCGTAAATTTATATAAATAAAGAGCACAATCGCGTTTACAAAAACGAGATGTCACTATCGGTGTCGCGAGTTCAATTGTTTTTCCCATCCCAAGAATGCCCAACGCGCCTAAAGAAGTTTTCACTTCAAAAATAATTTTTTATTTTTTTAAAGTGACAACATTGTTACAGTTACAGACATTATATTTACAACAAATATTTAGAAGTAAGAATTGTGTAAATCTAATCTATGTCCAAATTTTCAAGTTAATGTAGGCGCTTGGTTGTGGGTTCCAGGGATTTTAAAGGTTTTATTATGGGCCAAACATATTTGAACTTTTTTAACAATTTTATTTGCCATCGATTTGCTAAGAAGGGTGCGCTTTCACTGAGGCGGAGACGATCAGGGCTCTGGGGAGACGTGCAGGAATTGACGAATCACAGAACGAGACGCGATGTGGATTTTAGCCAATGTGATTGGTCGATTCCTACACGTCTCTTCCCCGCCGTGTCAATGGAAGCGCATACTATGGCGCGGTCTATCTGACTAGACGCCGACCGCGACCGACGACTGCCGAATGGTATATTCGTAAACACAAGGGCGCGGTCTCGCTCGCACGCCGCCCTCGACGGACAGTTGCGACGCCGCGGCGGCGGCAACATACGTTTTGGCAACAGGCCGCGTGTCGGTCGTCTGTCGTGACGTCACCGCACGCTGTCGCTAGCGGCTGACGTTTAAAGAGAGCCTATTTTATAGATGTAAGGCCGGTTTAAAACCAATTAAACCAATCCATTTAAAACGAAAAAACCCGTTTAAAACCGAAATAAACCTTATTTTTCGATTCAAAACGGTTGGTGTTAATGACTATGTTTTTGTTATTTATAACTACATTTTCTTGATTTTACCGAGGTAGGGATATAACGGAGTACCTAAAAACTTTGTGTTGGTAAATACATTTTATTTTTCATTGTTTACAAACGATATAAATTATCAATTTGATTCGGTTTAAAACCAAACTCATACTCTCGCACTCTCGTTGACTCCGTCACTCGTGACTCGATGCAACGTTGCCAGCTTGCCTACCCTACACACACATGCACCTACATAAACTGCCGCGCGCGGCCGCCGCGCTGCGCGCGCACGTACTTTTATCTTTGTAGGCGAGTTTTCAACCGTTTAAAACGATTTATTTGGGGTTTAAAACGGAATCATTTTATTTAAAACGTTTTAAATTGGTTGTTTTACATCTATAGTTTAAACAAATGTTAGTGCTATCGCAATACCCAACCCACTGTTCGACCTACTAAAGTAGGTAATTGAAGCAAGTAATTTACGTAAGAACTGAAGTAGGTAATGAGTCATAGGTCAGTATTTGGACAATAGATATCAAATCATCAATTAAGCCGGAATACATCCAATGCTGAACATAGGACTCCGCCAAGAACAGCCACGTCACTTGGCACTGTGCTTGCATCCAGCAAATTCATCACCATCTTCCTGTCCTTGTCCCATGTTACTTGGGGTCGGCGCAACACGTTTTCTTTTTCCACTCTCCCCTGTCAACCTCACACTATCATTCACTCCCTTCTCTTTCATATCATTCCTCACACAATCCTTCCATCTTTTCTTTGGTCTTCCTCTCCCGCTCCATCCATCAACATTTATGTTCATCACTCTTTTAGTCACATGCGTTTCTTCTCTCCTCATCACATGCCCATACCAGGCCAAACGATTTCCTTTCAACTTTTCTGTCACTGGCGCCACTTTTAAACTTCCCCTTATCCAGCAGATTCCTGATAGATAAGTGTCAAATAAATGTCAACAGATAAATATACTCTTACCAGCTGGTTTATCGATCAACTTGTTTTCAACTCCGATGATTGGGTGACCATCATCTGGAAAATATAACAAGGAAAATTATTGTTTTGTAGTGTTAAACTTATTGTCACTTTGGTAAGAAGATTTTAATGAAAAAAAAAACAAAGAAAATTCTTTATCGCACGTGAGCTCTGAAGGCTTAAGGGGTGAATCTATGAGAACCTGTTTTGCGTAATAAATTTTCGTAAATGATTAAGATTAATCTGTTTAATTTTGACAGTTCAACCACATTCATTGCGTTATTTACGTTGTTGAGCAGATTTTTTTTCTCGAAATTATGAAGCAATGGATTAGCAATCTCTTTCAAAATGATTCAGGTTGTGATTGATCGTGTATTACGGAATTAGCTGTGCTGTTTGTCCTCTAAATCTAACCTAAAAAGAGTGGTCCAGAAACACATTATAATATTTCCAAAAAGACGGAGCCTTATAAAATATTTACGAATAAACTTAATATTATTATTACTTACAATAATGAATAATAAAAAATATCCTGCGTTTGAAATTTTGTTTTCAAACGTGAAAAAATATGTTTTCGAAAGAAAATCTTTAATTTTTTTTATGACATTTTAAACAGTACCCTAACTGCGTAACTTATTTTCGTCAACAATTATGCCTAATTTGCTTCATTTTGACAGTTCAACAACATTCATTGCGTTATTTACCTTGTTGAGCAGATTTTTTTTTCCAACTTATGAAGCAATCTGTTTCAAGTCGAAACAGATTGTGGTTGTGTTGTATTACGCAATTAGGGTACTGTTCTAGTCATACTGAAATCAATTTACACAGGCATGAAATTGATATTTCTTTAAGTGGAAATAACATCAATTTGGAAACAAGGATTTGAATATAGAATAGGTACCTTTATTTTGCAGATCAGCAGGCTTCTGTGCCACATCCAGTGATAAAGATTTTTGACCGACATCTATAATGAAATTAATTTATCAAATCAACTAAAATTTATTACTCTTTTATTTCATGAAATCATAACAAAGGAATGAATAAAAGTGACAGTTTAACTATTTGTCTTTTTCATGTAGATAAAATCAGTGAGAAGCATTTTTTTCTTTTTGTTGTTTCTTCTACATGCCAATAACGTACAAAATCGCGGCGGGATTTTATCAAGCACTGTTTTTTCAACTCTCGGTGTTATGCTGAGCGTTGAGAATACAACGCGCTGGATCGCACTCTCGTCCCAGTGCGTTGAAAAAACACACTGTTGGATTTTCAACTCTCGGCGCTAAGCAGAGCGTTGAAAATCCAGTGTATGAAAAAGAAAACGCCGCGATTTTATTACGTCCGTGCGAACGTCGGCTAAGCCACTTCCTTGGCTGATAAATATATGTTTTTAAATGTAATCTATGAGAGCTGAACTGTTAAGAAGTTTATTTCCAGCCAACTTTCTCTTTGTCTCATTGTGGGAATCTTTTGGTGAGATTAGGGATGTGATGAGAGGCAAATACATAATATTATTAATTGCCGATTTTTCACCAGGCAGAAAAATTACGGTCAAATAATTTTGGCTGTTTGACAGCTTTTATACTTATAGAAAATAATAATTGCATTGCAGGGGCTTGTGGCTAAGTAACAACAGCTGCACGGGTCGATCGATCAGGTTAAGCTACGCTTGCCGCGGTTGGTCTGTGGATGGGTGACCATCTTTACATACCAAGACCCCTCCGTGCCTCGGAAAGCACGTTAAGCCGTTGGTCTCGGCTGTCATTTGTAGATCTTTGACAGTCGTTACGGGTAGTTAGAAGCCCAAAAAAGTCTGACAACCAGTCTTACCAAGGGGTATCGTGTTACCTAGTAACTAGGTTGTGGAGGTCAGATAGGCAGTCGCTCCATGTAAAATACTGATATTCAGCTGCATCCAGTTAGACTGGAAGCCGACCCCAACATAGTTGGGAAAAGGCTAGGCAAATGATGAGAAAATAATAATTTAAACTGACCATCGAAAAAATCTGCCCTAAATATACCATTTTTTTTTAGTACTTACCAATAATAGGCTTATCCTGTCTATGCGCTAACTCATCAGGCTTGAATATATCT
The DNA here is from genome assembly GCA_963680765.1 of Agrochola lychnidis. Lineage (NCBI taxonomy): Eukaryota > Metazoa > Arthropoda > Insecta > Lepidoptera > Noctuidae > Agrochola > Agrochola lychnidis. The sequence continues at coordinate 3,319,240 of OY796868.1, read as the reverse complement.
GTCTTTATCTTTATTTTGGGTTGATCTAGATCCCCACCCTGCAACAGCAAGTCATTACATTCAATCATTCATTCATTCAAATGAACGAGTGTTTACTAATCAGTACAGTGGAACCTTTTTTATGCAACGGTATTGACCCTCTTGAATTAAAGAGTTTATGAGAGCCGAGAGAAGATAAACTTTATTTTCAGTGTCATAAAGTGCAAAAGAACACGAGATGGCGCGGTCCACGACGCCCGAGGAGCCGATTGATGTCTGCATCGATGTTAGTACAACTTAGTAGTTTATGTCATTAACAATAAAGTTTAGCATTCAATATCAAGAGATCTTACTGCTGTGCGCTTCTTTCGATCTGTGGACAGAGGCGAGAAGTCGTCATGTGTAACATACACAGCATTGAAGCATTTCTTGGTGACAAAAACATACTCTTTTATAAGCACTTAGTCAAAGATCAATCGGATGATGGAAAATTTAATGACACAAATTAATAAGAATGTGCACTCTTACCTACTGGAAAAGTTATAAGCAAGGATATAATATAGATACAAAGCTTCGGTTCCGGTTCCGAAAGGTCGGAACTTCCGGTTAATTTTACATTTCCGATTCCGATTACGGTTCGGATAATATTGAATCGGAGTTATACCGAAATTCGAAACGCAGCGATGCACGTGACTAGAGCGCGTACAAACAAGTTCTAACTCGTCGCCAGTGTAATTTTAGTTTATTTTATACACGCTCGTGCTCGAAGACTCAGTTTATTGTTTTGTTTGTGGATGTCGGCGCATCACATATGCGCATGATTCTCTGCGAGGAAAGCGCGGGGTCTCGGGGTACCAAACCCGTTACCCACAACTGCGGCGCGCCCGCCACTCCAGTCAGCTCACAGACGCGCTCCACTACGGGCATTTCTTTGTACCTATATTTCAATACGTTGCTAGTGTGAATTACGGTATTACACCTATTTTAATACAGTCCACTAATCTTTTATTATAAAGTCCCGATTGAGCCCATTCAGTGGATGTTATCGCTAATATTTGACTGATTAAAGAGACTGAATTATATTTCAAATGTTTCATTAAGCCTTTCCATAACACATCTTTCTTCTACTTCCACCTTCGACTCCGGTACCGATTCCGGTTCCGGTTCCGATCAATAGCATTTACAACCTCCGATTCTGGTTCCGGTAATACGACTTCCGTAATATCCCTGATTATAAGCAATAAATACACAACAATAATTTTTTTCTCTGTGACTTTTGTAGTGGGAAAGCAACATTATTTTTGATCAAAAAAATTGGAAATCTATTGACAATTAAGTACTAAAGATTTCCCAGCCAATAGAAAAAGAATTTGGAAATGCTCTTTTGTAACATAAGCAAGGTTCCACTGTAGTTTTAAAATATGATGTTGAAATATTAACCAAAGTACTCGGAATGTGGACATTGAACTCTCTCTGCCGTGCCTGTAGAGCCTGATTGAACATATACACACATTATTAAATTACACACAAAGAAACAAAAATACAACAACACCAATAGATTTAAGATTGTTTATGGTATCATGTGCATACAGCTTTCCAAAACATGTGCTTCGCGAATCATCGCCAATCTTCGGAATACGAACGCGCGATGATGATATCTAATATAGAGCTGTTACAACCATGGAAGTAAAAGATTATTTTGTATTACCATTTTAACAAAATTATAGATTAACAACTCTATGTAATTAAAAAGTTTTGAAAACTTTTCATCATCATCATCATCAAAATATATTTATTTGTCACAGAAAAACGTGCATACAAAGACAAGAGTAGGTAAGCAGAAAACAATATAGGTATAACTTAGTACATAATATGCAAACATGAGTATAAAACAGAAATAGTCGGCAGCTGCACATGCAAATGACGATCTGATACCGGAGTCCCGACAAAGAGAAAACTTCATACAGACACACAATAACAGGTGGATCAGTTTTGTACTACTGCACTTTTGTATGAAAAAAAACTGAGAAGCATTACCTATCCGGAGGGTTAATCTGCGGCACATTCGTGCTTCGGAATCTCGAATATTACCGAAGCACATACCTTCTCTGGTTTACCTGTAAGTCCTTGTAACTACTGACGATTTTTAGACACGGCGATTTTTTGAGTCTGCGTGTATTATCGCGCACAGGATTTTAAACTCTCGGCGTTGAACCGAGCTATGAGAATTCAGCAGAGTTGCATTGGATTTTCAACTCTCGGCACGTTGCAGCTGAGCATGCTGCAGCTGTGCGATGAAAAATATCACCGCGTAAAAAAATCGCCCATGGGTACGAGGACTACTTTGCTATTGAAACCATAAACAATCATACACAAAAAAATTATTTAGTTAAATGTTTAGTTGCCAGAATCAAATATTGAAGTATTGAACTAATAATTACTTAATCAAAACATTATGAACAGTAACAAAGAATAACTTGAATAAAGTTAGTTGGTAATCTAGAAAAGTCAGAAAAAAGTAAATTAATTATTTATAATTTATATTTATAAGATTATTTTTCACTAAAGCCTCAGATCATGCATGCACTAACACCTAGACCCAGATTTAAGCAACACATCACTACTTGACAAGAAATAAGCCAATATTACTACAATATACTTACCATCATCTCATTTTCAGGATGCGGTCGTTTCTGAGCATCCGTTGGCTCTAGTTTGATCTCAGACTTCAGCTGCTTCACATCAAGAGGTTTCTGGGTATCAAGCGGCGGTAGCAGGTGTGGCTGCGGAGGCCAGGCCGGCTTGTGCACCCCCACGTCTCCATAACCTTGAACTGACGAAGTGCAGTCAAGTCACAATACACAAAAGTTAAAAATAAAATTGAATTGTAATTATAAAAGTTTTGTACTTAGTATAGCTTCAAGATGAAAGACATTAACAGAGAGAAAACAGTTTTATAAATATTTGTTGTTATTATAATTATTTTAATTCTAGTTTTTATGTTGCCATTTAATGGATCAAAACTGCATAATATTGTTCAACAATATACTGTGCTAGAATATGTTTACTTGAATATTTACTTTTTTGTAGATAAAGTTAGTAAAAACAGCTTCCATAGATAAAATTATCCAACAACAATCTTTAAAATCTGTCAAAAAAAATTGTCTGTAAACATACAAATATGACCTTTATTTTCTGTATCACAAAATCTATTATAGTTTACAAGCTGACAATGTTTTGCAATATTTTTCAGAATAAAAATATTGTGAAAATTTTGACATTAAACTCACCCATATGGGACTGTGGCATATGCAACTGTGCCTGTGGCTGTTGTGGCGGGAAACTCTGGTGATGCGGGTAGTTCTGGTGCGCAGGCGGCGCGTAAGACAGGTTCTGAGGGGCATAGCCCCCAGGGGGCGGAGGCCCATACGGCGAAAACGCTTCCGGAGGCGGATAATGAGTGTTATACGCACCAGCATACGGCTGATAGGGTATTTGATGACCATTATCTACAACAATGAAAACAACGTTAAATCTACCGAAATATAACCAATTTCCTCCGCGTTTCGCGCTCAAAGTTCACTTACCTATGTAATTTAGCGGCAAACCGTTCCCCTGGACAACACCGTGGCCCGGTTCGCCCTCCATTCGCAATCGCTTCTGATTCATGGCTCTTTCGGCTTCATAATTCATCTTGGTAACTAAAAACAACAACCACTTACAATAGCACAGTACTTGATCGCAATAAAACTCATTTCTACATCGATATCGCAACCATACAACGCATATTAAACATTCTCGCGTTAATTGTGACGGACGCCAACCGGACGCCAGCACAAAACACAGGTTATATGCTCAGCAAAAGCAAACACAAGCGTACCTTTGTTGGTCAATGATTATTATTGATTTTAGTTTATAGACGCACTTAGAGCATTCCCCGCAATGATTTGGTACATAATAGAGCACTTTATCAAGTCAAAATAACTGTTGCATACAAAATATGCATCAAATTATCGGCCTAATGACAGTAAAATTAGAAAAAAAACACAAGTGAAGCGGAGTTCGAGTATTTTTTTTCTCATTCTTTTGTGATTTTTGGTTGTGGCAACTTTTTTTTAAAACTTTTTTTCTTGTTGTGCAAGAGTGTTTCGTGAATTTTGGTACCGTTTCTGTTTTCTGTTTAAAAATAATGCCAATTCTCAAATATAAAAAGCAGATTAATTGATAAATGATGCCATTTATTAAAATTTTGTTTCAAAATTGCTATAAACATGCAGTCATGTGTGGAGTCATGCTTAAAATATCAATAATTCTATGGAACGTTCCGCAGAAAATCTAGCAAATAATACGCACATTACGCACAAAAGGATTTTTTGTAACAGTAACACTAAATAGATTTTTAAATTCAATTATCTTGCCATTTTTTGAAAATGACTTCTATTCTAGTATTAATTTTATAAATCAAAGGTTAGCCATGAAATGAATCAAACTTTTTTATTTGATATAGTTTTTTAGGATTACTTAGATGAGTTTTCATAAGAATAATCAATAATTGCGTTTCCGTAGCTCTTGTTTGTTTGTGGACTGTTGTCCTATACTAAATTACAATATTTATGTTATTAGTAGAAACCTTAGGGCAAATATTATGGTAATTTTATGGTACCCCTTTTGAGAGGCTCTGAAATCTCCTGCCTGACCCCTCACCTCACCCCGCATAACTATTTGCGTCAGCGTTGAATGGAGTGTACTCGACTCGCGGATTTACTTAGTTGTTTTTGAAAGTTTTTTTTTTCAATACGGTAGCAGCGTTTTGTACTGTGTTATCTAACAAAACATTTTGAGGACTGTTATATTTTGAATTTAAGTTGTTTTTAATTTTGAGGTAAGTTTAAATAACTTCCAACTATTTCACCACAATTTTGTTCTGAAATTTGAAAATCACATTTTGTTAGATTTTCACGTATACTATTGAAAACCAAAAGAAGAAACAGTAACGGCGATTTCAGAACTTGTAACATAATCTAGTTTTAATTCAGTTTTATTACCAATATTCATAACTTTTCTTCATGTCTTTTTTATTGTACGACTGAGTTTTCGGTTGGTAAAAAAGTTATAACAAAAAAACCTACGTCCAAAATATTAAAAAAATGTTTCATACTGACGATTGAGTTTAAATAATGAGCGATTTTTGTGTGGAATTTAATATGTGATCAATAGTTTTAGTTGGAAGGTGGGAAATTCCCAAGTTATAGGTTAGTATCTAGATTACTTTTCAACTGCAAAAAAAAAACTTACAGCAGCGCTTCAGTACAAGTACTTACAGTAAAAAGTTAAAAGTTTGATGAATAACATTCTGTTTTGATTTAATTTTGAAACAACGTTTTCAGCACTAGAATTTTGTTTCAAGATGAGTACCTAGGTATTTTGATACTTTTTCAAATTCAATATAAAAAAGAACAATGGCTTATCCGAAAAAATGATTAACTTATTTAAATGGGGAATAGTACGATACGTCTTAAAAAAAAACATCATTTTTTTAACACAAAATATTATAACAGTGATATCACCACATTCTTATCATGTACCTATTTCTACAAATAGAACTCTACTCCTGAATCTGAAATCATGTTGAATTTTATCTGATATCACTGCTCATCAAAATGATAAAAATACATAATCTAGTTACAGAGTGACTCTCACCGAGGACCACTGAATCATTATCTGCACGAGGACCTTCACTGTTGTTGTGTTTTCTCTGTAATATTAATTATTTATTACGTTGTTTTTTTTTTAAATGTCAATCATAGCTGTCGTTTTTGTCTAACAAATTAAAATGTTGTTGATTTTGGTTAGCTAAACACAATGGATTTTTTAGTGATCAGATTATACCTCATAAGCTTTTCAGAATTTCGGCTTCTCCAGATCTAGTCTGGAGGAAAAAGGAGAGGGAGGGCTTTGCTCAGCAGTGGGACAATACAGGCTAGTTAGATTAGGTTAAGTCTGATCTCATCCATGACGTAAACAGTTACTGATAACATTATCAGATATTACTTAATAGTTATATTTGAACTTAAAAAATGACGACTCATTCTAGCTAAGTCAGTAACGTCTGAAATGAAATGTATGAATAAAATGTATTACATAATGTACAAATGAATTTTTATAACTTTTATTAATGTATTTGGATTTAGGAAAAGAAACAAGGCTAATGTAATGAGAGTGTGGGGATCTAAATGATAAGATATTAGCAGAAGTTCCTCAAACTAAAACCAATCTTGCCCGTATACAATACAAAAAGAAAAAAAAGGAATTTAAAAAAATTGTTACCAATTGGATAAAACCACTCACCTATGATGACACGGAAGCGCTGCTGGAATAAAATATAACCCTCATTCTTAACCTCACGCATACACTCTGATTCATTCATGTTCACATGCACACACCCTCACTCTCACACTCGCATGCCTGCGTGCGTGCTACATGTTCTCTCTTTTTTTAATATTATTATTTCGTAGTAAATACCTACATTTGTATAAGACAAGTAAATGATACTTATTCAAGTTATGGAAGAGCGGAGTCTCCTAACACAGGCTTATTTGCTTAAAAGGAGGCTCCAATCACTATTTGTTAAGGTTTACTTGATAAAATAATAAACTATGTTCATTTTAATTATTTTTTTCTTTCATGAGCCAGTCAGAATAGTTTCTAGCTCTTCTGGCGTCAATCCCTAAATTCTAGAGTTTCAGAGTAGTATAATAACAGTGGAAGTAATCAATTTAGTTGCATTAGAAATGTAATAAAATTACAACTCTTTTATACCACACATATACATAAGGTTTACCTCCTATTTCATAAAACATTTTAATAAATGTGAGTAAGCGCAGCGGTAGTTACATGCACCATTGTTAACATACATTTTTTCCTCAACAGATAATAAAATTAAACATGATAATTGTTTGTGTATTTTCTAAATCTTTTTCTATTTGTTTTAGAAATAATGATGAATGATTCTCCCAAGTATTTCGATCAGGAGTTGTTGTAAGTATTATTGTTTTAATCCTGTCATAGTACTACTTAACTTCTAGGTTTCATCTATGTTCCTTACCAAACCTTAAGAACTGGCAAAAGCACATTTATTTATACTCAACTCACAATTTATCAAATATAGGCTCTGTCAATTCCTGCCTAAGTTTTTTGAACATTGTTATTGTACTGGACAAATACACACACACAATTTTATAGTGTAAGACATAAATGAGATTTTGAAGCCATGTCCTAATTTAAATCTGACTGACATTTATGCCTATGATGGAAGAACATTTTTTTTTTTCAGTGATATTGAGCCGTACAATCTTCAGCTTGAAGATGTACCATCATATATCCCATCCCCGGGGTCAGAAACAATGGATATTGCGTGCAAACCATGTCCACAAAATGAATTTCCTGTAAGTCATTTGATTTATACTCAGTACAGTCGAACCTGGATAAGCGAGAGTTCAAGGGACCATAATCTCTTTTTAGCTTATGGAGGTTTCTCAGTAACTCGAGTTTCTAGCTTATAGAGGTACAGCAGTGCCTTTTCTCACTTATAGAGGTTAAGGCTGGTTGGGAAAGGTAGAGGGAAAAAAAACATGTTATTTCTACGAAATTTAGTAATGCGTCATAAATAGCAGATGTTAAATTACACTCGACTGTCGCTGATAGAGGTACAGGCAAGTAGCAGTCTCAATTATAGAGGCCCACGAGTGTAAAACAACTTTCTCTTATAGAGGTTTATGTTCCTCACTTATAGAGGTATTAGACAGTAAAATGACGGGACCAGGCAATTACTCTCATTTATAGTTTTCTCGCTTACCCAGTTCTCACTTATCCAGGTTTGACTTTGCAATCATATTCTTGTTATTCACCCATTTATACCTAGCAATACCTGATTGACTTCTCATATTATATCTGCTGTTTTTCATCAAGGTCCTTTCGAATAATTAGGTTTTCCTGGTTTACTCTGAGTTTTATGGTTCTTTATTTATAAAAAAAAAACATTTATAAAAGCATTTATTTTAGATAAGCCATTTATAGAAAGTGGAAGCTAGCTGCTTGTCCCAAAGTATAGTTCCCTATGAAGATGTCCACACAATGTACAAGGAAGAAACTCCACGATTACCCTTTAAAATCATTTTTTTACAATAATATTTCTGAACACGAAGAACAGTTTCCAATATTATTTTATTGAGAATTGTTCATGTCTGCATTCTTATCTTTCTTTTTCAGTGTATTGACCCTCATGATAAAGTACAATTTGTTTTTGTTAATTATTTTGTTACTTTGACTTAGTGTTATTTGATTTTCCCATCAGGAAAGTCTGAGTAGCAGCCTGGAGTCTGAATTTGTGCTCGGTTGATGGCAATAGGCTTGCCTCGTATTACATGGGACTTAAACATAACTAGCGAAATGTGGATGTCCTATAGGTACACCTTCAGGGTAAATTTTATGCATGTTTATTTTTGTTCAGTTCTCTCCCCGGGGCCCCCCAGAAAGGAGCAGCTTTCCTGGGGAGTTCAACTTTAGTGTGGAAGTTAACAGCAGGGATGTGCACAAGAAAACTTTCTTGGTAAGTGCTCCCTTGCAATGATGGCGGTTTTATACAATGTGTTGAAAACAAGAAAGAGTTAAGGTGTGTATTTTAATTGTTTGAAAATTAGCCTATACCCAAGTTGTAGGTTTGATTTGAGTTTGTACCACAGCTTTTACTTAAGTAAGGAGTTGTGAAACCCATCCTAAGATACATTAAACTATTTATTCAAGATTAAGAGGGTTTATCCTAAAAGTTGGCGAAGTCATAAATAGCTGTCAAATCAAACTCAAAGCATTTATTTCAATTAAACCATTTCTAGGCACTTTTGAACTGTCAAAGAATCGGTCAGTTAGTCAGAAAGTTGAAGCTAGTTGCCCATTCCAAAACGTAGATCTCTATGGAGAAGAACGGGCAAGAAACTCCAAGGCCACTCTTTTAAATATAGATATTACAAAATTCTGTGTACATTATTCTGGTTGCTTCTATATGTGAGAACAATGTACAAAAAATAATTAAAACAATTGAAAAATATAAGATTAAAAATAAGCCCTGGCAGATAAGAGATGACCAGTCTCAACTGACGGCGCCCGTTCACGACCATGACGCGTGGAAATATTTACCTGTTTTGATTAATCTGGCAATATTACTGTATGGAATTAAGAAATGTGGCTAACTAGGGGACTAAAATATTGATTATAAAATGCAATAATTAATATCGTAACACCGAATATTTAGTTTTAGATGTAAAAAAGTATTTGGAAACTTTCCAAATGCCTTTTTTTACAGCTAAAACGGTTACAACATCAAATTCAGTGTTATAATTGCAATTCATTATTAATATTCTAGTTTGCTAGTTAGCCACATTTCGTATTTCCATACAGTAATATTGCCAAATTAATCAAAACAGCGAAATATTTGACATCTATTTGCGACGTTGCCCACTTACAGAATGGAAAACCCTTATCAAACGAAGTTTCTTGCCCATAGATATTTGCTTCGACATACGGCTGCTGAATAATTTCTTAATCCTTTCACAGCACCTATATTCACAAAAGACGCATTCTATTTTCATTCGATTTTAACCTTCTTGCTTTGTCTCCAGTACTCACACCAGCTGTCTCGCGTCTACGTCTCCATGAAGTGCAACTTCAGCATACAGTTCAACTGGGCGCACATGAAAGCGCCCCACATGTATGTGAGGGCTACTGTGGTCTTCTCCGACGAGACACAGGCTGAGAAACGTGTGGAGCGGTGTGTGCAGCACTTTCATGAGAGTTCTACTGCCGGTGAGTGACACAACTATTAATATTATCATTGAAAGATAATGCATTTATTGCCATAAATAGAAATAAAACACGAATACTTCCACTTTGCCTCACCAAGCCGCGCCATTGGTGGGGGGCAAAATGGAATGCCAAAAATTTTGCAGTGGAATCTGCCTCGCTTGTTCGACTTGGTGGGGCAGATTCCACTAGTTTTAAATCTTGTGGATTCTGCCCCACTAGGGTTGGCACCTTAGAATTTGTGTAGGTGCTCATATTTTATAATTGTTTCGAAAAGCAAGAAATGTTTAAATAAATAAAAATGTAACTAGGACTGATAACATTAGACTTAGTACATACCTATACTCCGTTTGAAATAAGATTAGACATTTAAACAAACCTTTTTTACAGTCCGTTCAACCGATTTTGACTTCTATTGCGTAGGCATAAGGATGGCATTAAAAGTAAAAAAAGTGGTTACAACCCAACTGTTTACTGCAGCTGCCATTTGTCATGCCACCAACGCAATAGAAGTCAAAATCGGTTGAACGGACTGTAAAAAAGGTTTAGTTAAATGGCTAATCTTATTTCAAATGGAGTATAGGTAGTCTGTTTAAAAGTACAAAAAATAATTGTTTAGTAATTTGTATTTAGGTAAGTACTATTTGTTTCTGGAAGGAATCTGGTTGTAAATCACAGATTATTAATCTGTGATTTACAATTGAGGCATGACAACGACATGATTGACATTTCCCTTTTTTTTTACTGACTTCAAAAAAGAAAAGTATTTCCTGACAATAAAATAGTCAAAGTTTTTTTTAAAGTAAAAACTTCTTTAGGCGCGGTGGGCATTTTTGAGATGGGAAAAAACAATTGAACTCGCGACACTGTTACCGACACCTCATTAAAAGTATTTCCTGCACAATAAAATTGTTCAAGTTTTCAATTCTGTCGGCACTCCCGGAGTGCAACTATTTTTTTTTTTTGGATTTTCAAACTACCCTCATTTCAGGCATCGGAAGAGAAATCGGCAAGAATGTTCTCCATTCCTCCCGAGAGATCGGCACCCATGGCGTCTATTATTGTGGCAATGTAGACATGGCCGACTCTTGGTATTCAGTCCTGGTAGAATTCCAGAGGACCAGCCCAGATCCTTGCTCGCATGCATACCAGTTCTCTTGCAAGAACTCATGTGCCACCGGCATCAACAGGCGTGCTATTGCCATCATTTTTACGCTGGAAGATGATGTGTGAGTATCAATATGGTTTTCTGCTTGCTATTTTTCATTTATGTTTTGGTAAAAAATTAAAAAAAGAACGAACTGGATTAAAAACTAGCAGGGGCTTGTGGCTAAGTAATAACACCCGCACGGGTCGATCGATCAGGTTAAGCTACGCTTGCCGCGGTTGGTCCGTGGATGGGTGACCATCTTTACATACCAAGTCCCCTCCGTGCCTCGGAAAGCACGTTAAGCTGTTGGTCCCGGCTGTCATTTGTAGATCTTTGACAGTCGTTACGGGTAGTTAGAAGCCCAAAAAGTCTGACAACCAGTCTTACCAAGGGGTATCGTGTTACCTAGTCACTAGGTTGTGGAGGTCAGATAGGCAGTCGCTCCATGTAAAATACTGGTATTCAGCTGCATCCGGTTAGACTGGAAGCCGACCCCAACATAGTTGGGAAAAGGCTAGGCAGATGATGATGATGATGAACTGGATTAAAAACTAATTATTTAAGCTAACAGAAACTACACGAGGAACATTAATAATATGGGACCAACGCGCGGGCTTCTTCTAAAAGTCTAAATGAAAAAAAATGACGTTAATCGGTCCAATCGTAAGAAGCTTATAGATAAAAGTGGAGGCAACACTTATTCATTTCAACACTCTAAATACCTATACTCCATTTGAAATAAGATTAGACATTTAAACAAACCTTTTTTACCGTCCGTTCAACCGATTTTGACTTCTATACCGTACGCATAAGGATGGCATTAAAAGCAAAAAGTGGTTACAATACCAACTGTTTACTGCAGCTGCCATTTTTCATGCCGCCATCGCAATAGAAGTAAAAATCGGTTGAACGGACTGTAAAAAAGGTTTAGTTAAATGTCTAATCTTATTTCAAATGGAGTATGAGTGAAGACAACTGTGGTTGAACGCTCTCTTTCTAAATACACACATAAGAACGAGACAGTAAAATGTTTTTTCTTTATCTTATGTATGTATTCAGAAAGAGAGTGTCCGACCACAGTCATCTTCACTTAGGTATTTAGAGTGTTGCCTTCACTTTATCTATAAGCTTCTTGGTCCAATCCAGGAAAGATAGATACTCGCCGAATGCTTTACCTCCTCCTTTTTTTTGAGTTGGTTAAAAATAGAGTTATGGTTGGTGGTCCTTACATTAATATTGTTGCTGTTCAACCTTCTATCCTTATCATATCAGTTTCCAGATTTGGCTAAAAAAGCATTAGGTACTCGTACTTTACCATCTTCCTTTCCATGCCCCACCAGCGGTCATATCTACGGCCGTCAGAAGGTAGGCGTCAGGGTGTGTGCGTGTCCGAAACGCGACATGCATAAGGATGAGACGGCTGAAGGCGTCTACAAGACTGGCAAGAAGAGGATCCCCTCAAACCAGATCGAACAGCCCAAGACCAAGAAGATCAAGGTGGAGAATCTCATGGAATTCGATGACACTGTAATTAAGCTGCCTCCGGTAAGTCCAATAGTATGATAGCCTTTCATATTTCAACGTTGGCCCAGTGTCTTTGATTTCTACGTTTTTGGTCCATTTATTATTATTAATGTTTAGTATATAATTGCGATTTTCGATGTGTGCCTCTCGCTTTCCTGCAATCTATGGGAGTGATTTCGTGAAAAGGGATGGAAGTGTGTAACAGGAAGCCAGGGAAGCGCGCGCTATTTGATTTGACCAATGAGCGCGCGCGGTGCTAGAGTTGGCCGTCAGAAACGACCTTGACGAGGCCCGCCCCTTTAGTGTTGCATTTAGACAGATGTCAGATGTTACACATCTTATGCAACTACTGTAAGTCTCGGTCGTTTTTTTTTTATAAATAGATATCCATTACGTCACACAAATTTCATGGTTATTAAAGTAGAGCCATTCTTGCCCACAGGTGGTCATATTATTTGTGTGACCTACGCTCCTCAGGTGTGACGTCACATATTTTGTAATTTTACGATGGACTATTATATATCTTTGATTATTTATGTGTCTAGTTAGAGTTTTATGCTAGTGTGCGTGACAGCTACGTCTTAGACTGCCACGTCATTGTGCTTTTCTAGTGTGCGTGCATTTAGCGGCCAACAGTTGGACGCTATTTTTTTTTACGAGTTCGCAGCTTTAACTGTCTATTTATATATCTTTGCATAAATAATGATATTGATAGATTTGTAGTTATGAGTTTTTAATACTTTGGATTTGCACATGTGACGTCACGAAGCTTATGACCCCCCTTGGCACACTATATCACACTTTCCCCCTTAACGTGTGACGCAATTTATGGATGGCCCCTTGATTACTTTAGAAAACAGAAGACATTATTTCCTTACAGCAGAATAAATTTAAGACCCTTTTCCAAGTTAGGTTTTAAAAACCCATTCGTTCCCTACAGTTACAAATCGTCGGTTCAAGAGCCACGCTGTGCGGCCTCAAAATGATGCAAGAGATGATGGAGCTGGCTATGGAATGCCGGAAGAACGACCCAGAAGCCGTAGGACTTTACGAAAAGCCCATCGCTGACCTCAAAGAAACCATTAAAAAGTTGGAGAAAGACAAAACACCACCACAGTAGTTGTACTGTGGTGGTTTTGTCGTTGTACCTTCTAGCTAGTAAGTTGTTCTTTTAGTATAGTTATTGTTTAAGTCTATTTTTTATTATGTTTTGATATTTGATACGCCCAGTTTGAAGTTGACACTTCGTATTTTGATATAATCATGACTTTTTAACTTTACAAGTAAAAGCAGTGCCTTGGTTATAGCAGAAAATTACATTATTTTTGTCGATGACCCGCAAAAGACGTTGTTACTTGTTTTTTTTTACCTATACATTTAACCATTTTGCCGATTGCACTTTGCCTCCTTCAACTCTCAGATTTATTCATATTCTTGCCAAGTTTAAACGAAATCAAAGTCTCTGATCAGTAATTCTCATGTTAGCTGCTATGATAAAGGGGTCGTTCAAGTACTACGTAAGCAGATTTATTACACCCCGCCTCCCCCTTGTCAGCAAAAGTAAGCAAAGCTCTTACCTCCCCCTCTCATGCTTACGTAAACATTGTTATTTTAATGTAAGTATTCTGTTTTTTATTGATTCATAAGCAGCAGTTATAATTCTAACAAGTGTAAATTTAGACAAGTGAATAGCACGCGGTAATTCCCCTATTTGGTTCTAAGCGAGTACCTAAACGTATTCATTATTTGTGGCAATCCCCGAATATGCGTTTCGTTTTTAAGCATAGACAATGTGTGGGTTGCCATATTATGTGTAAAAAAGTAAATAATTACTACTGACGTAATCACCATCTAGTCCCCCTACCCCCATGTCATCAAAAATAAGCAAAGCATAGACCCCCCCGCCCCCCTAAAGTGCTTACGTAATACTTGAACGGTCCCTAATTAAATGGACAGCACAGTTAATCTTATCAGTTGACATAAGAGTTAAGATCTCATCTCTTTTATGAGAACCAAATTATAGGCACTGCTATTTCAGTTACCTCAAAAAATGTTTTAATAGTCTGGTCCCACCCTAACTTAAGACGTATTCATAAGTGTTAAGACAGTAGGAATCGCTTAATGCAATGTTTTATGAGACTACCGACTTGATGAGCTTAAGACAAGTTAATTAATGTTATCATAGTTCCAGGTCTTGGGCATTATTTTTTTTCATTGTTTGATCGTTGCGCTCCTTACCATGCAAACTTACATATGATTTAGCTGCCCACCGAAAATGCGGCATAAATATTTTCGAAACTTATCATATTTTAATAATGATGCCATTGCGTTAATTTTATCGATTTCATCTTCTGATTTATATAATTTTGTTAAATGCTGCCTATACTTTATACAGGGTGGCAGGGACATCGACGCGAAAACTGTTACCATGGATTCAGTACATGATTCTGTACCCCCTGGGTTGAAATTATTCATCGATTATTTAAAAAAAAAATGCTATTTCATAGAAAAGTGCAATACCTACGCTGTCAAAATGTATGGAACAACTGTTCAGATGGGTTCAGAATAATGTACTGAATCCATGGTAACAGTTTTCGCGTCGATGTCCCTGCCACCCTGTATGATATTGAAATTACTATGAGAAAATTATGCTGGTATGATACTCCGAAAAATGCTTTAAAATTCGCAACTTTATCAATCAAAATAGTACCGTCATTGGCTTTAAAAAAGACTGATATAATATTTTAATTCAATTGGTGGTGGATTTCGGGAACTACAAAATTTACTACAGATTTTAACGTTTTAAAATAATTGTTTTTCGTCTATAAAATAAATACTTATGTTGGTATACACTTTGCGAAATAACAGGCTCTTTTAAAGAACTCGAAAAATGCCAAAATATTTCAACTTTTTAGTTTCGCTAAGTGTATACCTATTTATGTTTCGGACTGTAACATATAAAATAATTATGGTAAAATAAGTTGAAGAAAAACGGATAAAAAGATTACTAGCTTGTTAACTTTATACTTAATTTTGGATTTAGAAATTGTTTTTAGAATATCATGTTAGTTGAAGCTAGAAAATAAGTAACCGTGCTGTTTACAACTATTTGTATTTTTTATGTATTAATTGATAGATATATTACTAGTATGTATAACTATAATTTCCTGATATTGATGCTGTTTAATAATGTCATTAGCCCTGTGCTTAAAATAAAATGTTGATTTATTATTCTACTTACGACATAAATGGAAACCAATAGCCCAGTAAAATATTTGTTTACTTAAAATATATAATTATGTATCTTTTCATACACTAATCTGACATTGTTAAGAATTTAATACAGAAAAATATAATAAAATATATAAAGTGCTCTTACTGAATTATATATTTTCTATAAAACAGATGAAAGTGATTCTGTGCAATTATGTATAGGTGCTATCACTGTTATAATAATTGTTATAGATTCTATGCAAAATATTATGTCCCAACTTCCAATGTTGGACCATAGGATGTTGGACAGGTCTTATCTACGATTTGTAAAATTCACTATGTTATTTTTTTAAAATGAATAAATAGTTATTCAATTTATAAACCATGAGGTTATATCTTGGAAATGGAAATACATAGTACAATACAAGTTGTATTGTTAGATTAATAAGAAATAATTTTAGATTTGTAAGGAATTATTTTAAGAATTGATTTTTTAAAGTACCTATTTTTTGAAATTTCATTTTTTATTATGTAATTTAAAATATATTATGGACATTGTACCTAATATGTTTCAAATTAGCCGCCTTCTTTCAACAATTGAAATACAAAGATACATAAATAAATACGTACGTAAAACAAGAGTTGTTTCGTTTTGGCATCTTCTTCATAATTTGATTGTATCACCAACTGGGAATGCGTTGTTGGTCTAGTGGTTGCAAGCGCTACTGCTGAACATGAGGTCCTAAGTTCGATTCCAGGGTCGGTCAAAAAAAAAATACAATTCCTTAGCAGCCCAGTCCGGTACCCTAACTGCATGATACAACACAATCACAATCTATTTCGATTTGAAACAAATTGCTAATCCATTGTTTCATAAGTTGGAAAAAAATCTGCTCAACAACGTAAATAACGCAATGAATGTCGTTGAACTGTCAAAATGAAACAAATTAGGCAAAATTGTTTTCAAAAATAAGTTACGCAATTAGGGTATAAATTTGTGCCCGGTTGATGGCAATAGGCTCGCTTTATAGAGTATTATCTATATGAGGCTCGCTCCCTATTACAATGACTTGCTAAATGTGTGGGTGTACCTGCTATAGGTACACCTTTGCCCAACCCTTCGGGGAAACAGGGCGTGATGTTATATTTGTTACCAACTGGGAATCCACATTCAGCCCAAAACGTTATGGGGCTGGTCATTCTGGGTTTTTCAAGTTTTTGGGAACTGTACCCTAATTGCGTAACTTATTTGTTTCATTTTTACAGTTCAACAACATTCATTCCGTTGTTTACGTTGTTGAGCAATGTTTTTTCCAACTTAAGAAGCAATGGATTAGCAATCTGCTTCAAATCGAAACAAATTGTGAATGATCGTGTATTAGGGTACGGGAATTTCCTTTACCTGGCGATTGGTTTTTCCAGGAATTTGAAATGTTTGAATTGAGTTGAGAGCAAAACTGATGAGTATTTTTGGAATTAGAGATTCCTAATTGAAAATAAAATGAACGCGTAATTTCATCACACAGGTACAGTGATAAGATGAAAATATTTTATATGAGGATGTTTATTACTTTATTTATAAAACTAGCTGCACCCCGCGGTCTCACACGCATAACTGCATAAGTCTCAATCCCGTGTAGGGTTACCATCTGACCGGATAAAGCCGGTCTAGACCGGATTTTTACGTGTTAGACCGGACTCCGCCCGGATTTTACGTCAGACCGGATTTTTGTCATACTTACATGTCTTCCCGCCCGCTCAAGCGACGGGTGCCGCACGCACTGAGCCCGGAAGTCCGGGAACGCAAGCACACCGCAAAAATCATAGATGCTCTAGTGTTTTTGAGGGAGAAAGGCATTCCTGTAGATGACGCAAAACTATTTTAAGAGTTCTGCCTGCTTAAGAATTTTCTGAACACAAAGCAGAGCGATTTTTATGACGAGCTCGCTGAAAAGCAATGGTGTATCTTTTTTAATACAATTAACGACAGCTCAAGAGTTTCAGAATTTCTGAAGATTTGTCAATATTTCTTTAGTATTTTGCCACACAACGCAAATAATAAAAATAAAAAAAATGTTTATTTCTTCACTTAAGTAAATAACTATGTTAGGTTTGGAGTCACCTTTTAAGCATAGATTTGCTTGTATTAGGTGGTTCCGCTCCTCCAGTTTACAATAATTCTACAAATGTGTGAGAAATAAGCCAAAAGATTCATTTAAACTAATTAACATTTAACAACCCATTATTATGTTAGTAAGGGCACTGGGTGTAGGATATGTTTGTGAGTTTGTGTGTGGGTTCGTTTGTGTGCGTGTGTGTGGGTGTCGGGATGTAGTGGGGATGTGTGTAAGATAAATGTGGTTTGTGTACCGTGGGGGTGTGTGGTGTGTATATGTGTACAAATTATATGTGTTTCTTAGTTATGTGATCTTGCGTAGGATATCTTCGATTTCTTCGTAATTTTTGCTCTTGAGCCATTCAGTTAGTGTTTTTTTGCAGTCGTGGTATGTCATAGAGTAGATGGCACATTGTTCATTGAGAGCGTTATATATACGGGGGGATTGTTTAATAAATTGCCTTGTAGCAATGTAGTATTCACTGAACAATCTTCAGCTACTTTATTCTTTCTCCTAGAATGTGTCTTGGAAGTAATGTAGGGAAGAGATTTGTGTTTTTTTAATGTAATCTGCAGGACATAGAGTTTCCTAACAGACAAAAGGTTTGAGGTTAAGTATAAACTTTCCGTGGGGAATCTAATCGGTTTGAAGTACATGACTTTTAGTAAAGCTCTCTGAGCCCTCTCCAGCTCCAAAAACTTTATTTTAGATGCTCCGCCCCAGATTGGCAAACAGTACGTAAGTATAGATTGACCCAGGGAGACATAAATTTGCTGGATAAGATCCTTAGTAGCCACATGTTGAAGAGATTTGAAAGTCCAAATCAATTTCCTCACTCGGTTAATTATTAGTTTTAGGTGCAAGTGCCACGATAGCCTTTGATCAAGCATAACACCAAGGTATTTAGTACCTACTGGATACTTTGTTGATTTTTAAACAAGAGCAGGTGATGTTAGTAGAGCTGGAGCAGGTATGGATTTTAATCTGAAGATCTTGTGATGGCTGGGCACGGTTAAATATAGAAAAGCAGATGTAATTGGTCTTTGAAATATTCAAAGTTAAAAGGTTCTGATCGAGCCAGGTAGCTACTGTAGACAGACCACGTTCGGCGATGCGACTGACGCTGTCCCATGTTTCTCCCGAGAAAACAATTGCTGTATCGTCAGCATAAGATAAAATGTGGGCACCTTCGATACTCATGTTACATAGGGTGTTTATATAAATGAGGAACAGCGGCGGCCCGAGCACGCTACCCTGTCCTACTCCGTAAGTGACTATTTCTTCGGAACTAGTGACTGATCCTATTTTAACCACGTACCTGCAAATGTGGGGAGAGTCTTTTCTCTCATGACTTGTCAGTGGACCAAAGAGAGAAACAGACTTTCAGTGGAGTCAGTGAGAGCCATATTGCTTACCTACGCAATATAACTATAAAAACGTGACGTGTGAACAATTTTATTGCGAAATAGCTGGAAAAAACAACTTTTTGCATGCGGTTGCTAGCAACCAAAAATATGTGTCTAAATAATATAATACAGATTAGGTTATTTAATACAGGTGCGTGACCGGACTTTTTTTCTAAATCAGGATTTTTAGATGTCAGACAGGATTTTGCATTTTTAGGCCTGGTAATCCTAATCCCGTGGGAATATCGGGATAAAAAGTATCCTTTGTCCTAACCCAGGTCATGGTCTACCCATGTGCCAAATTCCAGCCGAATCTGTTGAGCCTTTTTCGTGTGAAAGCCTTATAAATAAACTGTGTGACTGACACTGGCATGGCCACCATCAGGGATTTTAATTTTGATAACACAAAAAAATTGTCACTAATTAGTTGAAATTTGTCGCCAAATATCAGAATTTGTCGGTCACTGGTTCCAAAGATTTAAGGGTTTATAGGTGGCCGATCTGAGGAGCATCTCCCCAGCTTGGCCCAATTGAATCTCAAAAGCACCTAGGGTAGATCTGTTTTCTCCCAAATTAGTCGCACTTTTTCGCCAAGTCACAGATTTTGTCGGGTCTTAGTTTAGAAGATATAATGAGTTAAATTTTTAAGTGTAATCCAAGAGCTAGGATCAAAGATTTTTTTCGATCTAGCTCTTGAACTACACTTAACTCTGACAAATTCTGGTATTTGGCGACAAATTTCGACTAATTAGCGACAATTTTTTTATGTTATTAAAATCCTTGATGGGGGCCATGCCAGTGTCATTTACAAAAACAAACTCACTTTAGTATTTATAATAATGGATAGGATACAGATTGTGCAATCCACGAAGACGCGCCCCACTCCGCTCACAGCCGAGTACAGCTTACAGTACAGTAATCGCGGAGTGGGGCGCGTCTTCGTGGATGCACAATCTATAGGTATAGTAACAACATATACATAGGTACCTAATATTGATGTCGTCAGTAAAAGTATTTAACTTTATAAGACATTTTACTTTATATTTAATAACTCACATAAAAAAAGTAAAAACCTTATCGTCGCTCGGCATCCAATACCGCAAATGTGACATTGGTGCCGATTCCCTTGTTCACAAACTAAACTAAATTTAAGTTCAGTGCATCTTTTTCTTTCTATTTCATTAAGAAAAGGACAGAATATAAAGTTTAGTTTAGTCCTGTCAAATTAATCAGCGCTTGACGTAAATTGACGTAATTTTGGTCAGCAAGTTTTTAATCACGTCTAAACTTGTATGGAGAGTGACAGACGATGATTAATTTGACAGGACTAAACTAAAATGTATCTTCTGTCCTTTTCTTAATAAAGTAGAAAGAAGAAGATGCACTGAACTTAAATTTACTTTAGTTTGTGAACAAGGGAATCGGCACCATTTTCAACTAAAATTAGATTTTCGTTTTATTTCATTCTACATGTTCAAATAAGTGGTCCTGCATTTAAAAAAAAAACATTAAAAATGTCACATTCATGGTATTGGATGTCGAGCAACATTATGATAATTATTTACAACAGTTTCAAATGTCCAGTGACTTTATCAATAATATTTTTAGGTGCTGGACCAACACCCAGTACTGTGATGGAATTAGGAGCTATCTGTGTCCTGCCAGCATCCCGAATTAATGATGTAATCAGTCCCATCTTCTTTGCATTGGCACAGATTTGTTGGACTTCTTCTAAAGAGTCTGTTTTAAGGGCTACTTTGGCTTGACCAGTGTACTGCCATAGTTTGAGTGCTTCAGGGTCTTTATGCTGAGCTTTCTCGAAGGCTCCAACAGCTGCGTGACTACATTGGGCTGCAATCTTTCCCTTGCTCATGTTGAGGTCAGTTCGTATTACTAGTACTAGTTTGAATTCTTCGGATGAGTTGTACTGTAAGTAATAGTGAATAATTAATAAAAATACAATTGAGAACTCCCTCACGTAGAGAGGCGGCCTGAGTCCCAGCAGTGGGAACATTATAGGATGATTATGTTAATGAGAACAAGATGTCATAATTATTAGATACCTCAATAGGTTGCAACTTGCAAGATTTGTTGCAAGTTTTTAGCGATAATTGCTGATGCAATATTTGCATAACAGGCAGATTTATTAATCTTTACTTCATAGATTAAGATCAAGCTAAGAATCCTAGTAAGAGCTTGTACAACTAGAAGAAACTAGAGAATGTAAAATAAATTGTGGAACACCCAACATATAATAATGATGACTGCTGTTGTGTACTAATTATTAAATTAAATATTTAAACAACGAAGTCGAACAATTACGTGAAATAAGAGTAGGTTATGCTCACCTTGCTTGCATGCTTTATAGCTTTCCCAGCTTTAGGACAGGCTGTAAAATATTTCTTTAGTGCGAGTAACGATAACCCGATGCAAAGCCCACAGCCTACACCGGTTATAAATGAAATGTTAAGCTCCATTTTCCGTTTAAGTGAAATGATTGTGTTTTTAAATTCAAATGTTTATATAAATTTAGACGTTTCTTTAAAACTTTGATACAATAATACAATTACAACCTTTACGAGAAGAAAGAATCGTGGTACCGGTGGAATCCCAAATCCCCCCACAGACTAAGGACGCATTCCGAGTTACGATAAAAGTGATAATATCGCGAATCCGACCGAAGTCCAAAGTCAGAATTATCACTCAATAACCCTTATATTTTGTGACTATTAAATTTGGTCGGATTCGCGATATATCACTTTTAGCGTAACTCGGAATGCGGCCTAAGTTGAATCCCCTGACGATTTATGAAACTCAGAAACTGACAGTGATGAGTGACAGTGACAGTCAGTCAGTGCCATTGCAGTACGTACATACAAATGTCATATACTAGCAATGTGAGAAAGAGATATCAGCACACATCTCAAACTTAGCTAGAAAGAGACTTCCTCTACATAATGCCGTTGAACAAAATATTTTCTTACCGGAACACAAGGGAACTTGGGTCCTACTATAATCGCCATATAAAAAAATAAAATATTATTTGGTAGGATTTACCTAAAATCAGAATTTCGTCACATTGCTAGGCAACGAACATTATTGACGTGATTTACGCGAGATCGCCACAACAACAACCAAAACTTTTTAATTTGTTTTAGAGATTGAAATATTAAATAATCTTTTATAATCATGCCTAGTAAAACTAAGGATTTGGCACCCATTGCCATTCCACATGGCCCTCCTGTGGAATGCACTGCGGAATATTTCAAATCCATGATGGAAAGTGAAACAATGGTCAAGTGAGTGGTCTTATAATATCTCGATAGGAACGTCTTCGACTGGCTACACCCTTTCCATCAAAGACTGTTGGTTTCCCTCCTCTCTCATCCGCAAGTCTCACGCAGGACTCACATTTCGCCTCTGTCGTATCACCATTCACCATCCCAATAAGAGTCGTAATGGTTCATAATATGACCGTGATCAAAACAGGCATATTTATGCACATGGGGCAATGTCACATCATCTCCATTCTGCCTGATACCTTTCATACGGTTAATGTTCTTTTAGAAAATATCCAGTATGGGATGTGGCGCGGCCCACCCCTCAGGTCCTGATGGAGCAAGCTCGCCGCGAATTAATGGAGGCAGACACGAAGCTGGCGAGCAAGAGGGAGGACGCGGCACGAAACAGAATCACTATGGACGCCAAGTGGGAGGACTTGAGGAAGAAAGAGAACCTGCTTAAAGACTCTTTTATCAGCTTTAATAAGGTACCTACCTACCTATAATGGGTGAATAGATACAAGTAGACTCATCTTTTCGATAAGCTTCCTTCAGTGTAGGTACCTCCTAAGAAATTACATTGAGTCAGAAAACTTCTGAACGTAGGTATTTACTAAAACCACCGTAGGTACGAAATACTTAAGGCTCGTACAGACCAGTGCGATATCGCGGGCGCAACAAGGGTCGCGCTGGCTGTCGCGCCCGCGATATCGCGCTGGTCTATACGAGCCTTTAGTCCTTATAATGTAATATATTAATCAAGACTACCATTCTCAGAAATTTTGCTAATGATAAAACTTCTTAAGCCATGCCTTTTTCCTTTCCTTCACGTTTATCAATATACCGATAACTTTGAACACGAAATCAACGATATAATAACACAAAATGCTACCCAAAATTTATTTTACCACCTAGTTCATAAGAGAGAACCAGGAGAAGCGAGACCGCGCTGAACGTAAGATGCAAGCTGACAACGAGGTCTTAGAGCGAAAGACCAAGGAGACCGAAGCTATGAGGCAGAGAGTCATAGAGATGGAAGAAGTCAAGAAATTGATGGAAAAGCAAGTCAAGGACTACACTATTTATGAAGTAAGTTTACTACGACGATGTCCCGAAATACTTCACTGCTGCCGTATTTTGACGTAAAGCCGTCGTTGTTCCAAAGGGAGAGAGAGATGGAGCTATACAAGATGAATATCTATTACCATTTCTATCTCTTTTTCGTAATGGACCAAATGACTTAGGCAAATAATACGAGTCGACCCTTGGTTCTATCGAGGTGGCCCAAAGATTTAGAAGGAACGTACTTTGTTGCGTGTTGTGTTTGAATACCAATTCGCACCCTTAGAAATATAAAGGCACAACTCGAAATATTGAGGTTTTGAGTTTTTGTGTTAGATGGGCTCAATATCAACTGTTCTACCACGGAGAGGGTGGTGTGAAAGAGACACAGTTACAGTATTCGCTTTAATATTGTATTTTTTCTCTTTCTGTGAAAGCCAAGAACGATAGAACAGTTGATATTGACTCCATCATCTAACACAAAAACTCAAAACCTCAATATTTCGAGTTGTGCCCTTATATTTCTAAGGGTGCGAATTATTCAAGTAATTTTGTATTTCTTCTGGAACTTTTTGTAAGTACTTACTTAACATAATGTTCTTTATTTAGGACTACCTCATGTCGGTAGTACATAATTATCCTGAGTTCAAACAACCTCTGGACGTACTCAACCGCTATGAAGCTTTAGGTAAGGAATCATTCCTTACTAACTTACCTTCTGTATCTCCAAATTTAGCCTTTTGTAATCAAAACACCACTTTTTACCCGACTGCGCAACAGCAAAGACAGGTTGCGTTTTGCACGATATCTATGTATCTACACATAAACACACATAACATCGCGCCTTGTTTCCTCGAAAGACAGAGGTGTACCTACCTATAGTACACCCACCCACATTTCGCCCAGTTATGTTTAAGTCCCATGTAAGAGGACATGTGGACATGTGTGTAGTGTAGCGGCATATCGGGGGGGGGGGGGGGCATGTATAGGGGGCATCTATATCTTTAGACATAAAAGAATTGTATTGAAAAAAAAAACTGCCACCAACTGCATCAGACTGCTTGAAAAGTGAATTTGTTTTGAACTTTTTAGTTGCAGTCGAGTTTTTAGATTAAAAAAATGTTATTTTCAAGTTCTTACTAATAGTTCCTTACACAAAACAAATATAAAAATATTTTAGGTACTTAACACATGAAATAACATCACGCCTTGTTTCCCCGAAGGGTTGGGCAGAGGTGTCCCTGTAGCAGGTACACCCACATTTCGCCAGTTATATTTTAAGTCCCATGTAATAGGGGGCGAGCCTATTGCCATCAACCGGGCACAAATCCAGACTGCTACTGAGAAATTTCAGATAGAAAAACCCAATAACACTTTGCCCGACCCGGGAATCGAACCCAGGACCTCATGCTCAGCAGTAGCGCTTGCGACCACTAGATCAACGAGGCAGTCCATTTTAGGTACAGACGGCAGCACATCAAGCTACTACAATCTGTCAAATTTATTTAATAGATTTTCAACTTAATCGCTAATTGCTAAGGTTCAAAGTTGATTGGGAAAATTTGACAGTTTCGGGTAGCTTGATGTGCTGGCGTCTGTACTTATCTCCGTATAAAGACGATAAAAATGAATAATGATGATGATGAAAAATCATATTCCTAGCGGCGGCCAAATCTACACTGGCGGAACGTCAAGAGCATGATCTTGAAATGTTGGAGAACGCTCGCCAGGAGATAGCATCGCTGACAGAGGAGAAGAAACTCTTCATCATGGGGCTCAACAATACGCTCGCTAATCTAAGGGTATGTAATAAAAAAACCCCGGAACACTGTAACATTTGTAGGTGCACTGTACATCCAACCGCCCATCAGTGGTAAGTGTGGTAACACTTGCACTACTAAAATTACCTGTACTGCTTCGACATAAAGGCGCTGTCAATCAGGGCCGTAGCTAGGGGCTGACCAGGCGGGCGACTGCCAGGGGCGTAACCTTTAGGAGGCGCACTTTAGGGTCAACTCACACCGAAAGAGCGGCGAAGGGCAGCGAAGCGGAGCGCAGTTTCAGTGTCATATGAATTTTAACTTTATTTTCATTACTATAATACTTATTATCGCATGAGAAACTCGAACGAGTTGCGCGGATGCCCGCGGCGCCGCGGGAATTCCGGCGAATTCCATAAACGGAGCCGTGCGACTGCGCGAGAAGTCGCGGGAAGTCCCGAGAATGCTCGAGCAGTCGCGAACGGCTGCTGGCAATATCCCGCCCCTCGCGCCCGTTCCCCGCGCGCGTCTGTTGCGCGCGAGCATTCGCATTCATTCCTTGCAGTGCAACGAATACAGAAGTGATGGAAATGGATGAAGAAAAGCTTATTTATTTGGTGCAAATGTACGACTGCCTATACAGTATCAAATCAAGACATTACAGCGATAAACACAAGTTTCCTCGAGTTTTGTTGAAAGCGAACTGCGGATAGGAGAGCGACCCGTGAATTCATCGCGGGCGGGCTCGAGAAGGCACGCGGAGTCCCGCGACTTCTCGAGCAGTCGCGGGAATCCGCGCGCCTTCACAACCGAGCGGGTCGCTGCGCTTCGCTGCCCTTCGCCGCTCTTTCGGTGTTTGTTGACCCTTATAGACCCACAGCTAGCCTGCCCTTATAGACCCACAGCTAGTCTGCCCTTATAGACCCACAGCTAGTCTGCCCTTATAGACCCACAGCTAGTCTGCCCTCATGCCTCAGCCTCTGTACGAATGGCCAAAAGAAAACCAAACTTATCCAAGATGATGCAATAATAAGATTTTCGAATTCGCTACGCTCGCTCTTGTAATATTAGTTATCACAATAAATTCTTAACTTTTTCTGCGTAACTCGATAAAATAGCTACTACATATTTCTGTTTGAATGATCAAATTAAAGTCAATCTAAGCCATTCGAGAGGGCGCAAAACTTTTTGAGCTCGGTTCGCTCGCTCTTATCACATAATAATTATTATTTATTAACGTAATCATGCCAGTACCCATGGTAACAACCATGAAATTTGAGGCTGTCTGCAAGCTTTGAAAGATCTTTCAGCTACCTAATAAAAAAGGATACAAATCGTCGAATCAATCAAAAATCATAAATTAGGCTGAGAATCAACACTTTTTGAACGTCAAAATTACATAAATAAGACAGTCCCTTAAAACGCCTACCCTTCACCAGTTCTTAGTGTTTTAGCGGAGTTGCTGGTTGTCCGTGAAAGAGCTATTTCTGACAAAATATGACACTTATAGATTCTAGACCGTACTAACTTAGTTTTGATACAAAAACTTCTAATTTAATAAATATCTCCTCAGTGGCGCTATGATAAAATCCGGAACAAAGTGATTAAGTGGGAGCTAGCTCTGAACCGACTGAAGGAGACAGCAGCGCAGCGCCACGTCGAGCTCTGCCATGTCCGCTCCGCTATATGGAGCCTCTACGCTAAGATCTGCAAGCAAAAAGGTAAAACTATCGAAATAACGAATCGATTCATTTGTTATGTGTAAGCTTCCAGCTCCGAGCTTTTGGCCAGTCAGTCAGCAGGCTTTTGGCCAGGAGCAACATCCAGTGATCTCGTGGACATCTGCCTTAAGGTGCTTGTGGAATAATTATTAGAGCGCTACAAGGTTCTTGTGGCGCTTGAAAGACATCGACAGAGAACATTTGAGAAATGGTTTTGTGAAATTGTATTGAAAAAACAAAATGGCTGCGGTAATTCCAATTTTTGCCACGCGCCAATATTATTCGTGCTATGCCTTCACGACCATTCTGTAGAGGTCTAGCTGCTATGATCAACTTGATGATGCAACTTGTTCTTTTGCTAAGGTCTCGTTATCGACGTGGCGGTCGGCGACTTCGAACAGCAACTGGTGGTCATCATGAGAGCGTTGCTCGAACTGCGCAGGATTTACAGACTCGCTCTGAGGAGGTCCAAGGAGAAGTGAGACAAACAGATATTTCTTACCGTTCTAGCTTTGAAATAAGTGCATTAAACCAGCGGCACTGTATGATCGCGCGCGCCGGTGACAGCTTATACCAATTATGAAAATATAGCTTACCTATCCATTTAATAAATTTTAGTTTCAGCGGTACATTATTACTGCGTCTGTTTACTCTTCAAATTCTAAAACGTGCCACCATACAGTACCGCCATTGTGGGTATGGTGAAAATGTTAGTTCGGAGAACTATTTTACGTACTACGTAATTACAGTCGAACCTGGATAAGCGAGAGTTCAAGGGACCGCGATGTCTTTTCCGCTTATGGAGGTTTCTCAGTAACTCGAGTTTCTAGCTTATAGAGGTACAGCAGCGGCCTTTCTCACTTATAAAGGTTGAGGCTGATTGAAAAGATTAATAGAAAAAATAATAATTTATTTCCACGAAATTTAAGAATGACTCATAAATAGCAGATATTAAATTACACTCGATTGTCGCTTATAGAGGTAGGTACAGGTGTTATCTGTCTCACTTATAGAGGTTGAGGCTGGTTGGGAAAGGTAGAGAGAAAAAAAAACAACGTTATTTTCACGAAATTTAAGAATGACTCATAAATAGCAGATATTAAATTACACTCGATTGTTGCTTATAGAGGTAGGTACAGGTGTTGTCTGTCTCACTTATAGAGGTTGAGGCTGGTTGGGAAAGGTAGAGAGGAAAAAAAACAACGTTATTTTCACGAAATTTAAGAATGACTCATAAATAGCAGATATTAAATTACACTCGATTGTTGCTTAAAGAGGTAGGTACAGGTGTTGTCTGTCTCACTTATAGAGGTTGAGGCTGGTTGGGAAAGGTAGAGAGGAAAAAAAACAAAGTTATTTTCACGAAATTTAAGAATGAGTCATAAATAGCAGATGTTAAATTATTACACTCGACTGTCGCTTAAAGAGGTACAGGCAAGTAGCAGTCTCACTTATAGAGGTCCACGAGTTTATAACGCCTTTCTCTTATAGAGGTTTCTGTTTCTCACTTATGGACGGACGGTTTTAGACGGTTAAAATGACGGGACCAGGGGGCCTACCACCAGCTCAAAAGCAGTATTATTTTAATATTAGGTACTTCAGTGGGAGAAAGAGATGGAGCTATACGTCTTGTAGAGCTTCATCTCTTTCCTACACTGAAGTAATATTAAAATAATACTACTTTATGAGCTTGTGGTAGGCCCCCTGGCTATTACTCTCAATTAGGTATAGAGTTTTCTCGATTACCCAGTTCTCACTTACCCAGGTTTGACTGTACTACCATATCTAGGTAATTCTGTCTGGCAGCTTTATTGCTGTGTTTAAGTTTATAGTCCGTTCGTCGAGAGCATGCGTTCTTGACACCACTCAGCTTTATACTAACGAATACGTGTTTTGCGAATTTGATCCTTAATTGTATTAGAAACTGACCAACTGACGGGTGTCAGGAACGATTTCTTGCGACGGCCGGTCTGTAGACGGAAAAACAGTACCTAAAGTACACGCCATACACGCTACGGTTTACACCATAGAAATATAAAAAACAGGAGAAGTGGCATGGGGGCGTGTCTGCGTCCGCGAGCCATGATCAAAATGCTCATGGTATAGGCAAATGGCCGTTTCCGCGAACTAGTGCGCTTTCGACCGCGATCGTGACAACATTTAAGAATACCGTGTTGTTCAGTGGTTTCTTGTAAAAATCTAAGCCAAACTAAAATCTTTATAAATCATGGAACCATTTGTCATTTAACAGGACAAGTATTTTACTATATTTGTCTTGAAAATCATGAAAAACAACAAATCGTAAAATATTTCTTGCCTTTACTACGTTATTTTTTTTTCATATATCACAGCGACTGTACTATTTTTGCAACAAATACATTGCTTCTTAACCACTACCTAAGTATGTCACTTACTGACTGGACAAGCAATGTAAAAATCACAAAACGATACTTTAGTTACGCGGTTGCATCGCGTAGTACGGCCGCTGTATCTTGCGACGAGCTAGTGATGTGCTTGTGCAGATCCACTAACGTAGGATATCGACAACAATGTCGATTGTCGTACGAATTTAAATTACTTTGAAAGTTTATTCTTCAATTTGTCACCAGTTATAGCCTGGTTGGAAGACTGATGTGAAATCTTGTTTTATACTCATTTAGATTTTCTCATAATGTTGAAATTAATTAATTTATTTATTTACTTAATTTTTTTGGAGTTTACTCCTTAAGAAACGATTTTGATATTTAGCCCGCGGTATGAAAATTGTATGAGGAGTAAAATCGAGCGTTAACTAAAAGTGAGGCGTTACGTTCCTTTGCGCACCTTTCAGTTCGAAATTATGTATGTGTGTATAAATAAATTATACTCGGCTTACTAAAATGCATATAAAACACAAATATAAGGTATTTACTTAAGTAATTACACCTTTTTAGAACAAACATTTACAAATTATTAACTAAACAACATTTCCACATATAAAATGACCGTATCTTTTTGTTCCGTGGGCCGATTTTCATGAACTAAACGTGACAAATGGTTTTAAGTTTAGACCTTTCATTAAGACCAAAATTAAAGAAATATCTTTACAAACAAAAAAGTGAGTTTTTAAGTTACGTCAGTAATTATGACAATTTCAATTTGCTAAAATTTCCTTCTAAATTAACTTTTAACACTGTTAATGGATCAAAATAAGTATTTTAACACGAACCTAATAAGAATCTAATATGTATTTACCTAGATCACTACATAATAACAATTTCTTACTGAAATCCAGTCGTGCATCGGAGCTGCCACACACACTTTTTTTTGTGCCGTTTCCTTTATTCAGTTTATTCATATCATCTTATTATATGTAAATTGTTTTTATTTATAATTTTTTCAAGAACTTCCAAAATGTTTAATACAATAATAATAATTAATGGGAGAATCGATAAGTTTCCGATTTAGTCAATCACTAGCGTATATGTAAAATAAATTGCTTGTGCATAGCACAACGATAACTTTCGTGTGAGTGAGTTGTACGGTGCATTGTAAATGCACGCTGTGTTCGAAAGCATAAGGTTTATAATTGATTGTGTAGTACGTTATGATTTATGAATTGCAAGTGTGAGCGCGACTTCGTATCTATTAGGTTTACTGATTGCGTGTGTAGTTGTGGCGACGTGGTGGGGACAAATTGGAGACATTGGGTTTCGATACATTTTCAACTACCGGGCATATCTCCTTCTTTCTTATATCTATGGTTTACACACACCGTTCGGTGTACATAATTATGTGTGCCTGCGCAGCATAGCTATTTACTACAATTCGACAAGCGGTCGTATCGACAATGACACATTTTTGTTTACCTGTAGCATAATTGCGTAACTTTTTTCTCATTTTGACAGTTCAACAACATTCATTGCGTTATTTACGTTGTTGAGCAGATTTTTTTTCTAACTTATGAAGCAATGGATTAGCAATCTGTTTCAAATCGAAACAGATTGTGTTGTGTTACGCAATTAGGGTAATGATTTGCCTTGCTCGCGACAACAAATAGCTATCGAAAGAATTTAGATTGACTGAATCTATGTTTACATTTTCAGAGATGGAGAATCGAAACAATCGTAAGAAATTTGAGATTTGCCGAAGCTTTGACTTTAAAATACTTAGGTAGGTATGAACTTAATCTCTGAGATGCCAATGTTTTGTCTTTTAATTTTATTCATATATTGTTAAAACAACCACCGTGGAAATTTATTTGTAATTCTTTTATCTATTAATAAATGTTTTAAAGGATCCGCTTACTTTTTACCCGATTACCCCAGGCGGAAGGTAATGATTTTCCTTCCTGCCGTCCGTGATCCTTATGAGATATTGGAGAATAGACAAGTTCTCTTTTAATAGGTTCTAAACCACTTTACAATAGACACTATTCAACGGAAAGATGAACCAATCAATAGATATCTACCTACCTAGTTACAGTATTTCTATTTATTAATGTCCGTCGGGTATCATCGCATTTCCGAATACAAACGAATGCTAATTTCTATGTCCATTAATTATTAGATTTATCGTGTATAATAATTTGAATTCAGAACTAAGCACTTTATTGTTGTTTTGTTTTGATTTCCGTGTGAACTATATACTTAGAGCTGTAAAACTATTTTCCTATCTATTGTGCCTGCGACTTTCCTCCCATTTTTTAAATAAAAAGTATTAACAACTCTATATAGGTACTTCCAAGTCGATTGAGAGCGTCCAGTCTGCACCAAGTGCAAAGGGCAACTGATAGAAATCCGACAACTGACGAAACACGAAGTTGGCCGAGGGACAACAAGAAAATAGAAATACACAATACAGTACTAACGTCAAAGCTCGTGCAGACCAGCGCGATATCGCGGGTGCAACACGGGTCGCGCTGCCTGTCGCGCCCGCGATATCGCGCTGGTCTGCACGAGCCTTAACACATCTTAGGTAGGTGCAGGCTATAATTATTTTGGCGCAAAAACCGATTCTAGGTATCCCCTTTGTCCATTCAAAAGGACATGGAGGCTACATAGAGTACATGTACGTAAATACCGACCTATTATTTTAATTAATTATTATCATTATGGTACAATTACAAACTAAGAACTTGCAAACTTAGTAAAACTTATGGGCAATTACCTGTTCTAAGTAATGGGACCTCTTTCCGATAGTAATTAAGTACTTTATAGAATTTAAATGAGCAAAGTTGGAAACAGCGCTTGTTAATCTTTATAAATTGTTCTTGTGACCCTTGCACACGTGACGCAAGGGTTCATTAATTAAGGGAAATAATTTACAGATCCACTAAAAACTTATTGATGTTCTAATGATGTACTCTTTTAAAAATAAATGAACATCTAAAAACTTTTTGCGCTACTAATACACACTTTTTTTAAATAATTGAGCCTCTTTTTATTTTCTGGCCGTTTCTCACAATTGGTTTCAGTAACTAACCTAGGGTACCCCTACCAAATGGGTTAGGTTAGGTAAAAACTGTTGCTCTCCCTGCCCGCAGCAGGCGCACCGGGCGTCAGCAGAGGGCAGATAATGACCGGCCCCCCTAAATAAATCCATGGACGGTGGACTCGGGACATCCGCCGCCCCCTATCATGTAAGACCGAGATGATTGCGCGTAGTGTTCCACGCGCGCCCCTCTTAGACGTCGCGGGGGGAGTCAAACACCTCACTCCTCCCGCTTGACCAGACGGAGCCCGCGGAGGCAGGCTGGCACTAGTGGCTGTGTTGAGGAGTACTTAAGTGACCCCGTAGTCCCCGGTGCAAGTATGCGAGGGAACACTGGGTGGTTTTAGTCAGTAGAAGTCTGACAGACCCCTCTGTCTGCCCCAGGACGGAGGACATCCATGAGGATTTCCACCCCGTTATCAAAAAATAAATGACAATATTGTGACCAACTGCGCGGGAGCGCTACATCCAAATTGGTCACAGTTACTCGGCTATTTAATATTTTTAGGTCCCCATTGAGGGTCACAAAAAGAGGCGCAATCATTGTCTTAGAGTGTTCAATAATATTTTTAGGAGCGCAAAATGGGAATTATTAGAGGTTCGGTTAAATACTTGCTCATTGTAACTAAGTAAGATGGAATGCTTTGGTGTTGGATGTTTGTCTTTTTTTTCTTGGCTTTCCTGTGGGTGCCTTAAGCTACTACACTTAAAACATCCAGCCAGGGGTTATTCAACTATGCTAATTAAAATTAGGTGAACGCTCGCTAAGGGCACCCCCTGTGGGGTACGAACCTCGACTTAGAGCGTCAACGGGAGGGAGGACATCAAAGATGGGACGGGCTGGTAATTTTTCATTGTCGTTATCTGTTGTTATGGACAAAAGATAATAACGTTGTTTATCTACGTTATCTAACATACACAATTATAGATATTATGAAAACAAACAGGAAAATTACCCATAACTTAATATAGACGAAAATTCGAAGTAGATCATTCGTGCATTCACCTAAAAATGGCTGTCCGTGTTAAGGATCGTAGATTTGATTTCCGCATGCTTCGTTGGTTGTTGAGTATCTGAGTTAAGAGTTTAAAGATTTCAACGCGTAATAAAAAGGACTCAGCTACCTAATTGCGCAACGTATTTTGATTACCATTCAAGTAGAATTTATTTCAATTTGAATCGAATTGCTTTTATTTTACGACTTTGGAATTGCAAAACTCCAATATTTTTTAAACAAACTGCGGTCTGTTTGATACTCCATTGAGTGAACGAAATGCGTCTAAAAAGGCTATTAATCGAATTGCGTAACCATTTTGACAGTTGTAATTTTGTTTCAAACCTTATAGTAATTTGTTTTGTCTGTCAAATGAAACAAAAGCCACTGTAGTGGTCGCAATAGATTTTACTTAGCAATCTTTTTGGGATTAACTCATGAAATCTCCATAATTATTAAGAAAAAAATTAAGTAATAGTCTTCCTGATAAATTGTGAATGTGTTTTTATGTAAAACCTCAATGATAAATCAATTTTATTGGTATGTTAAATATCAAAGCAGCGAGGTCGATTTTTAATAATAATTGTGAAAGTTTTCTTGTGAGTTTAGTGCCTACAACCTAAACTAAAAACAAATATTATGATATTCCAGAAACGAGGTATTTTGGTGGCATTTTAACGAAAGACAAATTCGTACCTCATACCGTAAGAAACTTGAGCCACAAGCTTAGCAACCCAGTCGAGCTTGTAATACATTGGAAAAGCAAAAACTTATAATTGAGGAAGAACAAAAAAAAGCAGTTTGAATCATTTTATATTAATGGATTATGTAAGGACATTGATGAACATACCACTATTGCCACATCATTGTCTGTTTAAGGTATGTACTTACTTATTATTTTCTTTCTAAGTGTTGAACATTGAATGTGTGTTAAGTACAGCAACAATGTTACACACATAGGGATGTATTTATAAACATTGCTTATAGTTAAGTGACGTTAAAACCTCAAAAATGTATGATTAAACAGTTGCTCATCATTACATAACTTTATGCAACGTTTATAAATAAACCCCATATTGTTTATTGGTGAATATGAAATGCACCATCAAACGTAAACTTACCATACATTTAAATACCATACATATATTTTCAGTTGCCTAACCTACTACTTGTATGAATTTTTACTTAGCAATTATAACAACAAAGTAAAGAAAGTAGGTAGGCAACTGAAAATATATCTAAGTACCTATCTTAAATGTTTTTCACTTATTGTTAATATTATTAAAAAATCGATCTGCCCAGCCTTTTCCCAACTATGTTGGGGTCGGCTTCCAGTCTAACCGGATGCAGCTGAATACAAGTATTTTACATGGAGTGACTGCCTATCTAACCTCCACAACCCAATAACTAGGTAATACGATACCCCTTGGTAAGACTAATTGTCACTTTCGGGCTTCTGATGACCCATAACGACTGTCAAAGATCCACAAATGACATCCGGGACCAACGGTTTAATATGCTTTTCGAGGCATGAAGGAGTCTCGGTATGTAGAAATGGTCACCCATCCACGGACCAACCCTGGCAAGCGTAGCTTAACCTGATGGATTGCCCCGTGCGGCTGTTAGTACTTAGCCTATTAATATTATTAGTAGGTAAGAATATTTAAGTCAATTGTTGCTTATAATTGACCCAATTGTTGTTTATAGCAGAATATTGCTATTCTATAAAGTGACTGTGGATGGATGTAATGGATGGTGGAATATATTGAAGATTTACTATTCTTTTTTTTTCAGGTGTCAGGCTCAACTACATTATTCAAGATTTTTTTAACTGTCTCTCATACACTTACAACAAGCAGTACATACATAATCCATGATGATTTCCCCAGGAAGACATTAGATTCCAAATTCCACTAATCCTTACAGTATGTTTGTTCCAATTCCTTTTTGCTCTATGTCCAAATATTTCATATTAATGTGAATAGATGGTAATGGTGCCGATTCTCTTGTCCAG
The DNA here is from genome assembly GCA_963680765.1 of Agrochola lychnidis. Classification (NCBI taxonomy): domain Eukaryota; kingdom Metazoa; phylum Arthropoda; class Insecta; order Lepidoptera; family Noctuidae; genus Agrochola; species Agrochola lychnidis. The sequence goes on along the minus strand of OY796868.1, from coordinate 3,283,691 downwards.
TGTTAAGGTTGTAACAATTTAATAAAACAGTTTTATTTGTTTACCATAATTTATTTCTCTCTATTTCCTTTAAATCTAATGAATGACAGTTAATTTAGGTAAACACCTTTAAATAGTATCATTATAATTATAAAATTGTCTGTGTTTGTATAAAACAAATAGTATGCCATTCTTAATTATTTCATTTAAAGTTATTTTTATTTGTCCCTCTATAGTTCATAATTAAAACACTTTATTAAAGTTTACACTGTTATCAATTAACACAATAGTTTATATCACTGTCGTACAAGACTATAATCAAGTTTTCTAAAAAAAATATTTCATGAAGGATCTTCAGTTTCTACTTTTGTACTTAAGAAGCTTGAAATCTGAAGTAACAGAGCAGCAGTGCAGCACAGCAGGGGCAGTATCATTCATGCTGCCTTCATGTCTTCGTAGGTGAAATTCCCCAGGAACTCTACATTTTAAAACAAAGTCATATTATTTTCTGCTCAAATAAAGTACTCATGTGGCAAAGTAGGCATATCAACTAGGCCCATGGCTAGATGAAAGCCTGTCATCATCATCGTCATGCTGGTTGTATAATTTCTTCTTTATTTAGGGCTGATTTTTCAGTCTCCAGATATTTTATAATACTAAATTATAATGGTAATTGGATAAACATAAAATATATATTATGATGTGTCTGTCAAAAGTTCAGCCAAGGAAATATATTCATAATTGAGTTGCTATGCTTAATTCTTAATGATGTGTCAAAAAGCTTACCTTCAATGATTAATACATAAGATTCTTAATCCAATCCATGTTTGCCACCTTGCCACCAACTTCTTTGTTAGGAAGTCAACAATATTGATATTTGGTAGTGTTCCATTCTTGTGTTTTCAGCACGTCTGTGAAAATATTATGAATATGTTTTGTAGTTATCTGTTATTTGGTTAGGTAGTGGATATTATAGTTTATTTCAGCATCTACTTATGTATAAAAATATCAATTAACAATTTTAGTTAGAATGTGAGACATAGTACGTAACTATTATTTTAACCACAATAAATAGTTAACCTCGCGTAAGATGCCTGTGTCTACGCAACAAAAGAATGATTGTCCGTATACGTAGACTCACCAATAATGTACCTACAGCTACAATAATCTAATGAGATACGAAGGTACTCTCACACACGTTATTCCTATTTATATTGGTTTACTTACTTGTAGTGATAATATCGACTTAGATACTTTTCGCTATGGAGCAAAACAGCCTAAGTCTTAGTCCATGTACTTAATTGTAGTCTGTGATCTTGGTGAAGCTAGTACAAAACGAAGGCGGTGTCTCGAACGAGAGAATTTTCCAAAGTTCTTCCGACTTCCACAAGCCACAAGAATAATGTTCCAAAACTGCTTATTACAGGCCCATGTTTCTGTACGTGAATAGTAAATATAATTTTGTATGTTGAAAAATATAAAACAACTATTAATTTAAAACAAAAACTTTACCGAAATCAACAAAAATAAAATGTAAACAGATGCGTCGCCATGATTGATATCGTATTCTCCACAGAATTCAAAGAATATTCATTCCAGCCCAAATTATTGTCAAAGGTTTAACATGTGATGTCATATGCCTTTCCTTTTCTTTTCCCTACACTCTGATAAAGTTAGAGCAGCAAAGGTATACTTTAGACAGGCAGTAGTTTGCATTAAATCGTCAACGCATAACGCAATGAGGGCAGATCATTCAACTTTTACTCTCAGTGTTGCAATTTTTTTCCCCTAAGTCCACTATAGACTTGCGTCTAGATACATCGAAACGAATCAAAAATCCGATTTCAATCAGAAACGGAATCGTATCGATAATCCGAACTAGACAAACCGATTTCACAAAACCACGGAAGTGTGGTTTTGCCTAAGCAAGTTTTTGTTTATATTTGAATAGTTTTGATCGATGCACTTACAACCGAATAATATTACTAGAGACGATCGAAACTGCGAGCCGGAGCCTCTCCTGAAATCGGTTTTCTGTTATCGACATTCGGCCGCTGTTTTGGGAGTCCATTTGAAGATTTGAGTATGAAAATAAAACATAACTTATGTAATCATAGTATTTTTAGGGTTCCGTACCTCAAAAGGAAAAACGGAACCCTTACAGGATCACTTCGTTATCAGTCTGTCAAGACCCTTTTTCTCAGGAACGTACGGAGGTATCAAGTTGAAATTAATATCAAATACGTCTGTGGTCCCTTAGAGCTCTAAAAAATCAAGCTTCTAAGTCAACACAATAAAAAATTACGGCTATTTAAGCGACATATTTTGGTACTCGCAAATAAATCAAAAACTACCGGGTACTTCGTTGACCTAGACTCATAAAATTTGGCACAAAGCCCGTCTCATTGCACAAGTAAAGGAAAATGACAGAAAATTGTAAATTTTCAGTTTTATCACATACAAAAAGAAAAAACCATTACAAACTTACATTTGCAGTTGGAGAATTGACCGTGACATATATCAATATAGGGGAGATGTTTTTCAACTACAAAGTTGTTTGTTTTTGGGATAAAAACTCCCAGGTTTAATGGAAATCCCTCTAAGTTGACAACACTGCTTTTCTACGATTTTGTCATAGGCCACAGATAGCAAAGACGTGAAAAGAAAAACGTTTTATTACGTAGTTCAATTGTGGTAGAAAGTATTTTAAAAATTGGTTTTTCATTTTTCGGCAATCATTGTACATTTTTATTTATAAGCACTAGTAGATCATCAGTTGTAATTAAAACAAAATTACATTATAGCACAATAATTTGAATATTAACCATTCATAGATGCTGTAACTAAACATATAAATTTAACAATTATAGACAATTGTATTGAACATCCCTATACAATTTCAGTCGTATGGTAAAAAATGTACATCGCAATTCCAATTATGGCATGCGATTAAGATTGGACTTGCTTTCGATTCAGAATTGCAATCAAAAATAAAATATGTTACGCAATTAGGCTGCAGGTATCGAATGTAGACCACGACAAAGCCACTTATTACAGTGTTAGGTACGATTTCCAACCCAACGTGTCCTATACGTTGTCACGCTTAAATTTTTCCGATAGCTTTATGTATCAGGTCCTTTAAATCTAACAAACACATATAAGCTCCTACTTAACAAGCTTAGAATATTCAGTTCTCATTAACTTCAGAAGGGTATCTAACATCTATAATGTCGCCTAAAGAACCCAAAACCACTTTAAATTCTGAAAAATCTGAGCGTTATATGCAATACATCGAAAGACCATTGAAGATCTGTGCCTGCTGGGATCTGTTCCCCAATTCTACCAACGAATGGAGAATAATCATCAACGATATCTATTTAGGGATAGTCCTCTTCGTTCTTACAAATTTACCGATAGTTTTGATGGTGCATTTGTACACAGAATGGCAGGACATCATGTCAAGTTTGGCGACTATAGCCGATTCTCTCCCTCTCATAGTGTCCCTAATAATTGTCGCGTACTATGCCGTATATCGCAAAGATTTGTACAAGTTGCTTGAGTATATGGATAAAAATTTCAAGCATCATTCAGCACGGGGATTGACGAATATGACGATGGATCAGAGCTGCATGAAAGCCCGCAGTTTTGCAAGGATTTATACGGCTTGCACAGTGTTTAGCGTCACTATGTATGCGATGATGCCTGCTATTGTTCACTGTAAGTGGTAGATGAGTTTTGGGTTATGTCTCGAATGGATGCGGATAATTGTCGAACCGTTGTACCTAGTTGGTCGGCCATGGTTGTCGTAGAACCGATTGGTCGTTGGGGCAGAGGCACCCTCGACTGGAGACTGCGACATGGCAAGTGTAGCGTGCGACGCTAAAGCTGGAGAATCGGGTATGATGGCGCAATTTGAGAGAGGCAGTTTGTGGCAATTTGAGAGAACCAGCAATATGTACACTGCAATAGGCTGAGTTGATTGAAATTACGAAAGTATCAAAGGTACTTGAGTGTAGAATGAAAGGATAAATATTAATCGAGATTTTTTCAGTGTGGACTAAAGAGCCCATCCAAGGTTGGATCTATATGGACGTATCTCGATCTCCCTTCTACGAGTTATTGTTCTTACTCAATTGCGTAGCGCAACTGTACGTAGGACTTGCTTTGGGGCAGTTTGGTGAGACCTTATTTGTAATATTGGACAGTTTAGTAAGTAGGTACCTCATCCTCATCATTCTCTTGCCTAAACCCCAATTTAGTTGGGCGGCGTAACATGTCTTGTTGAAGTGAAAACTTCTTAAGGCGCGTTGGGCATTTTTGAGATGGGAAAAAAATTGAACTCGCGACACTGTTACCGACACCTCATTTTTGTAAACGCGATTGTGAGTTTTATTTATATTGCGTTACCGATCAATGTATTTTTAGTATTTTTACTTTAAAGGTTTCGGAAGTATTTTTTTTGTAAACGCGATTTTGTTCTTTATTTAGATAAGGTTACGAACCACTATACAAGTATTTTTCTTCCACCAAGGCAATCTTGTTAAAGTTTTCACTTCTGTTGGTGCCACTGCATTTTTTATACTTCGATAGGTACCTACTTCTCTATTATTTATTCATCATCTCGTTAGGTAAGTACTTACCTAAATAGTAATATATAGGACAGTTAATATTGAATTAGTACAGAAGCGACAAAATACCTTATTAAAATTTTATTTCAACAGGAGTATTTTTCGCCTCAAACTCGATCCTGATCTGCGGACAACTGGACCTGTTATGTTGCAGTCTTCGCAACGTGCGTTACACCGCGTTGCTGCAACACGGCGTGAAACACGCAGCGTTGGTCGCAACATACGCGAACATACAGGATGATGAGGAACATAACTATATCTACAGTGTTTCGGAAATGAAGGAGTCTGAGTATCATTATGATCAGAAAGTGGTATGGAAGCTTGCTTTTTATTAGGTGCATCGGAGGACCTCATGAGATTAAAAATTAATAAGTAAGGTCCCCGTCACGAGAAGCTATAATTTTTGTAAATAAAGAACTTCTACCAAGTTACGTAGCGACAATTTAATCAACAACGAATAATCCCAAATTCAATGAAGTCAAAGTAACGTACGTGTTATACGAAACTAATGAGCAATTTCACTTGATCGGGTTATATTTTAGCGATATAAAGCGCTGTCGTCTAAGGTTTTGTGGTATTGGAACGCATCTGATTCATGGAACGTAAACATTTGAGCCACGATTTTGAAGTAAGTTCACGCTGACGTTGTCTCTGCTGTCTTTCGAGTTTCGAATGCGTCTGTTTGTTTGTGGTGTTTTCGCGGATTAGGTTATATTGTTTGTTTGTAATTAGATGTGTGTGTTAATATAATTATATCCCTGTAAAAAAATAGTACTAAACTGTTTTTATTTTATTTTAAGTACCCAAAGATTGCAAACCCCTGAATGTGTGTTTACAAAATTTATAGCTTCTCGTGACGGGGACTTTTAGGTAGCTACCTACATATCGCGGTTTGTCTGTTTTAGAACAACAATTTCGTGGGTGTGAAGACTCAGTTTGGTAAGTACTTATTGAGGAAGAAGATCGAGACATCACAGTTCATACATATGACGGACACAAGGTTCTACAAAACAAAACATTTTATAAAATTCCATGTTACATAGTAATGGCCATGTAGAGTAGGTACTGCGTTTTTTTTTTTTCAAAGGAGTTGTTAGGTAGGTATGGTACGGTAGGCTGCATCAATTGGGTACCCCAGTTATATAATTTTTTTAATACAACTGGGGTATCCAATTGATGCAGCTCACTGTACATTATAATTAAAACTTCCACAATTTCAATTTTGGACCTTTCTTATTCAAAATATTTTATTTCATTTATAAACCTTGTTTCAAATTAAAAATATTTTATTTCATTTTTTTTTCTTCATAGGCACTTATGGAACGTCAGAAGCTTGGTGCATGGTTCTAATTGGTCGTTTCCTTTACCCATCTCCTTGTATCCAACAGATATATACAGCTCTGAATACGACGATGCAACATTAGCTGCACTTCGCGACTGTGCCTCGCTCGGCCAAGTGGTATACCAATACAAGGTTATTTTTGAGAAGTTCGTGTCACCTCTCCTGGCGCTCAGAGTGGTGCAAGTAACTCTGTATCTGTGCACGCTCCTGTATGCTGCTACATTGGTAAGGGGTTCAGGGGTTCAAAACGCCAGGGTAACCCGCGAAATTCAAACTTTCCAACGTTTTTTTTTGCCATTTGCAGTTCAGTATGTACAAACGCGCCGTAACAAATATTTACCTAATTATAATCATTAATCCATCAATATGACTCTCTAATGATTATAATTCTGTGAATACGTGTTTTTTACGGGCACGTTTAATTTTATGACCACACAACCTGATACTGAAGTGCAATTTACAAAAAACGTACCTAAGACAATTTTAATTTCGTAGGCTACATTATCGGATTCCCCATAATAATATTAACTGAGGGCTTACAATTACCATACTCTCAAACCTGCTGAGCTGGGCACTTGTTGGTAATTTGCAGAATAACCATCTATCTTACTGGACAGCCTCAGTGTTATTGTCCTCGGGGGCTTGCTGTTGAAATAATCGAGCTTATAATACCTACTAATATTAATTTTCCGTGATCAAAATGCATTTAAAAAGAATAAGTAAATTATCCACTCCACTGTAATGAATCTAATCCACCTGGGGTTTCTTCAAGGCTCTATCATCGGCCCACTTTTGTTTTTTTTTCTTCCGCAGAAATTCGACATGGTGACAGTGGAGTATTTGGCAGCAGTGGCCTTGGACATTTTTGTGTACTGCTATTATGGAAATCAAATCATTTTGCAGGTAATACTTGGTAGGGACTTAATGGTTAAGCTTGAGCAGGACATCTTGCGCCCCCGCAGGTATTTCAATTTGAGCAGAGTGTATTAACCTTGAGTCAGTAGGAAAAGTGTACCTACTGACTCAAGGTTGTCTAAAAACCTACTGAACAGTTGAGTGGGTAATTTAGGCAACCAGCTTCATTATGCATAGTGGGGTATAGGGATGTAACTGATATCCGTATCCGCATCCGCATAAATTTTGATATCCGCTTCCTCAACTTTTGATTTTAAAAGCTCCGCATCCCCATAATTTCTATGAGGATGTGACCCCACGTTGTTCTCTCAAATACCTAGTGAATTTTGTTAAACTCGCTCCGAGTCAAACGTGCGGGTCGGAGTGTGAGTGATGTGTTTCTATTGCCAACTGTGTCTACTAAACTTTATACCTACCTTTTTATTAGATCATTTTTTTCATCACTATATCAGGCTGACCGCGTCTCGACGGCAGCTTACCAAAGCATGTGGCAAACGATGGGTGTCCATCCACGAAGAGTTCTGCTGAACATACTGCTGGCTAACAAACGACCAGTCGTCGTGAGGGCTGGCCGCTTTCTACCCATGGACCTGCATACTTTTGTTGTTGTACGTATTTTTTTGTGTGGCAACACTGGTTAGGATTGCCATGCCTTGCAACTTTTATTCTACCAAAAGTTGTCAGATCTGTTCGAGTTAGTGTCATTGGATAAAATTATGTTTTTTTTTTTCAGATTATAAAGACTTCGTTCTCTTATTATACGCTGCTAGTCAACGTCAATGAAAAGTAGAAAAATATTTCAAGGCTTGTAGTTTTTTTGTACACCTCTGCCACAACCTTCGGGGAATACAGGTCGTGATGTTGTGTTATTCTGATCAATATCGATTGCGTAGAACATAGGGCACCTTAAATAAAACATTAAAATTTTCAGAAGTATTTTATTTAAGAAATTAATATACAATTCTTTTCATACATAGATCAATGATTCAATTTGATCGGCAGTCAGCCGCGGATATCAGTCGAACACATTCAATAGTAATTAAATAAAAGAAAATCTTCAGTTATTTATTTCTACCCTTTACTCTTATGCGACCTTTTTATTTTTCCATATGGTAACTATCGGTGGAGTTTGGCAACACTGACGAAATCAACCGTTGCTTTTTAGGATTCGAATATCAAGACATCGTGTTACATTAAACATGTTCATTAGAGAAATTCTTCATTCTCAGCGTAGTCTTGAGACAAAATGACAGCCTCTTCAACGGTTAAAGTCATCGGTTGGTATAACATATGTAAGCGACCACGTTATTCGCGCGAAGCATAGTGCGAACTAGGATCGCATAAGAAGTCGGGCGACAAAGCAATGCTACACATAGTCCTATTGACCGACCTGAGGGGACGGTGTAACGTTTACATCTAAATACGCCCACATATTGACCACTTGGCTCCTATATAAATGCTTATCCACCAGTTCCTTATCATACAAACGATCGTTTTACTTACCAATACATTTTGAATCTAACTGGTCCCCTGAATAGATTCTGTAGGCAAAAGTTCCATAAATAAGCTATGAAACTATGATTCGTACGTTTAAACCAAACGGTCAGGAAGCCTAGGAATTGGGTATTAGTAATTCCTCGTTACGATGGCTATGTAGTTACTAAAAATACTATAAATGCATGGTAAGGAAGTTTTTTCACTTCAGAGATAAAAACACTTACTACTTGAAAATTAATTTATTGCTTAAGTCACATAGTGAAACTTAATAAGAAACTATAAATCTAGATCATTCCTTATACAAAGATGTGTGTATTTCTTGCGAGGGAATGGAATGCCATCTATTAGGGACATGTAAGTACATAGACTTCTAGCATCATACTTGGCCAATTTCAACCAAATGGGTCCAATACTGTGGGCGTTTTGTTCATTATATTATCAACAAACTACAGCTTCGTTACAATATTTATGCTTACTACTTATCATACTTCCAATATTTCCTTCCATCATCGAATTCTGTCATTCAATTTTACTGCGACTTAACTTCGACATGAATCATACGGCGCCACCCTGCGGTCAAGGATTAAATAATCTCAATAAAAACATAACCCTATTTTTGCTGTTACGCAGTCGGGTAAAAAGGGGGTACGACAAAAATGTCGAAGGAGGGGGGGAAGTCGAAGTTGCAGCCGCGGGCGTTTCCTTACATTAATTGTTGAATATTGAATAAGACACAAGCATTCAGGGAGCAGTCATACATACACGCATTTGCACAGACATCATTACGCGCATACGGGTGCATCCGTCCACATGTGAGTCGCCCACGAAGAGCCCCAGAGCCAAATGCTAGACCGCCATTTTGTTTTATGAGTAAAAAAAATATTTAACGACATAAGCTGTTTGCAAAAATATCCTGAAAACTCGTTTAATGATAAAAAAAATAACATGAGACTTATTTGCTACTGTTGATCGAAATGTGACTGGCTAATATTGCCGTAAATAAAAAAATATGACCATTAAATTCGACTGTAAATTTTTGAAAGCAAGAATTATCTTTCTTCTTGCATCAGCCGGTCGTAACAATGAATGGCCTACAGATGATATTTAAGGCGGATGTCACAGATGAAACTGATCGCAAGCTGTCAGTATCATCATTTTGGTGGAATATGGATACTGACAGCTCTTAAACTCAGTTTAGATTTGCTAATCGCGTTCAGTTTCAGGTGGAGTTCGCACTTACTTGGGTCACTTTTTCAACTGATATTTAAGGCGGATTTCACAGATGAAACTGATCGCTATAAGCACATCTATACTACATAAAAGATAGCATGATCTCTGCGACATATGTCAAACTGACATTCCTAGGGTTGTCAGGATATAAAAAATTGTCGATAGAAATTATCGACGTTTCTTACTTTTATCGATGCTAATGTAACATATAATTGGGTTTAATTTGGTCTGGTAACACGGCCTGTGAGTCAAACGCGGCGTGTCTTCTCCCGAAACCCAAGGATGGGACGTTGACGGATGGAATGTTACATGAGTAGGTGAGAAATTGGATTTTATTTACTCACTATTATTTTAGATCAAGTATGTACAAATGTAAATAATGTTATGATATTAAAATATACAAGAAAATTAAAACATAAATTAAGTTTTATTTATAATATCGATAGTTTATAGTCTGTGGTCACGATCATTCATCGCACATCACTAATTAGGTCGACATGCCCATAAAGTATGACATTGACAGGTACTGTCTGTACTATTATGAAATTCAGGACTTCATAGGCGTGATTTTACTGACAGCTGTCGCAGAGATCAAGCTATCTTTTAAGAAGTATAAACCACGTGCAAGCTGTCAGCGTCATCATTTTGGTGGAATATGGACACTGACAGCTCTTAAACGCAGTTTAGATTTGCTAATCGCGTTCAGTTTCAGGTGGAATCGGCACTTGGTCACTTTTTCAACTTACGGCAAAGTTTGAATAGTGAAACATAACGCACTCGTCCGAGGGACAATTGTCCAGCAATTGATCAATGTTAAACGTGCGTTACCGACTCATATTGAGATAATATGTACTAAAAAGAGCGAAGCGAGATTGAACAACAGGAAGACTTGACTTCCTCAGTCATTTTATATTTAAAATCTAGTTGTTACTAGAGTTAGTAATATTTTGTTACTTTTTAACAAAGTAAACTATCAATTTTATAAATCTTACTTCGCTGTCTATAGAACATTTTAACATAATCTGTGAACAATTAAACTTCAGAGAGCTTTAAAAGTAATACTTGACAGTCACAAAATTTCTTAGAAAATAAAATAATGTACAAAATGTATTCTATTTCATAAAACTCATAACCCTCCTTTTTGCTTCGCCGTAGTCGGGTAAGTAGAAGAGCGAAAAAGAACAATACGACATATCTGTTTTTCTTACTAGCCATTCAGTAGACAAAGAATGAATATCTGAAAGATAAGACTAAACTAGTCTTAGACCGACCATTTTACTCAAAAAGGACTGGACAAGCAAAGCCCTTCGACACTGAACTATCATTATTTAAAACAACATTTTAGTTACATCATAGTGAGTAAAACAAGCCTTCTCACTACGAAACTACACCTTATAAATATGATACAAAAACTTATTTATCATCCATTGCGCGATTTTCAATTGTACGTACACAGACAAGGTCAAACCACGCAATGGAAGGTAAGATTAGCAAACTGTCGTAATATAAAGTCCCTTAACGCTGTCTAATTTACTAATATTTGTAAGGTAGGTAATAAGTAGGTACGTGGTAGTCCATGCGAGTCGGCGACGGGGCGACGCAGGCGCAGGGTGGGGCGATTAACTGGCGATCGGGAACAAACACAAAATAATACGTGAGATGATGTCAAACATTGCAATTTGATACATGAATCTTGTATTCTTATTCCAACTTTTTATAATACAAATTCATTAAACAGTTCTTATAATATTTTTTTACATTTAAAAAGATACTGCTATTGACGATAAAGTTATTTATGAAATAAAAAAATAATAAAAACAATGATAATGATATAAAACGTAGGACAGATAAACACTGGATTGGCGGCGCGAGTACTTATAAAATTATACTTCATGTTTTCATTTAGCGTTTACACTTAAAACAAATTGTAAAAACTAGTTGTAAACAGAAATTGTAGAAAACTTGTCAAAAATGTGACTAAAATAGTTAACAAAACATGTCTGAAACAAGGACGATACATGTATGATACATGTTTTATACACATGTTTTTGACAAATCTTTTATAAGACTTGTCTGTGGTCGGTTACAAAACCTGCGACACATCTCTTGGCAAGCATTCGTTGGACCTACAAGTGTCTCCAGATAGGCACTATCTTCAAGAAAAATGAATCGGAATTTGTATGAATATATCTAAGTACCAGACAAGTTCACCGAATCTAATCCAGGGGTGGTGAACCGGGCCATTTGTGTTTTGAAGTTCCTACTACCACACAGCACCTACGCCTCGCGCCGCCATAAGTAACCATGCACTTGATTTGACTTTTAAAACGTAATTTTACAAAATGCTTTTTTTATTGTAATAAAACAGAATTTTTAAATTATTACACTCTTTCCACACAATTCCCACCAAAAACAAAGATTTGCATCGTTAGATATCGTACTTCGGTCGCGCTATTCAAATGTCATTGTCAACGAAAGAGAAAATTGACCATCTTTTGACGCCATCGGGCGAATCTAACGATTCAAATCTATTCACCATAACACATTAATTTTTATGGACAAGTTTCAATACTTTTATAACTCTAAAGGCAGATGTATTTTCATGTATTTCAAAACATTTTTGATGTATCACAAAGTTATATTTTCAATCGTTAGGCGTTATTCGTAGATTATTAGTTTTGTGCGAGTATGCAAACCCAGTGAATGTTACTAGTGCAAAAAAATGTTGTTTGTTAATTTATGGCAAGATGCATTTCAAACGTCACACAGCGTTTGGTACCTTTTGTGTAGCGGCTTCATATAATGTCTCTGCGATTTAATAAAATATAATTATTTAAATTTTTGTGTAACACAGAAAAAGAAGTAATCATTTAGAGCCCTTTTCGAATTTTAATAATGGGTTAATGTATCACTTTGTGACATGTTCACGATAAAACGTGTCTGCCGACTGACGTAAAAACTTTGTTACCATCTACGGTTCACAGTACAAAAATCTATTTTGTAAGTAAAACTATTTTGTACTTTTCAATTCACCATGATCTTAAGGAACAAATCTCAACTCATCGTTGAGAACATTATGTCCCTAATAACAGACAATTTAAAGATTCTAACTTCATTGAGGAACATATTTCCGCCAGCGTCGGCTTTAATCCCCTCTTCCTGCTATAGATGTGTGCGTATTGTATGTATGTGGATTTGAGTATGTGTGCGTCTGTGAGACTGTATTGCCATATGACAAAATCCGCACATTATTATACCCATGAATTTTGAAACGACTGTGTCTAGGGTGTGTCAACTCCTAAGGTATTATTTACGAAATTCAAACTACCGAATTAAATGGGGAATGCTTTATTTTTTTACATGTCACTTAAATAGTACACTTACATTTTTAAAGCCCCAGCTGTTAGCATTACATGACTTAAATAACTATTATTCGCATACAATTTCACATTATTATAACCAATTCAATTCATACTCAATATAACTAAATTTGGCATAGTCTGGCAATATAGCAATGATGAGAACTTATTTTATCCTGATTTTGGCAAATAATTTTATTATCTGGCAACACTGAGCAAATCAGTCAATTTGACAATACGAGGGTAGCGTGGCGCATAAAAAATTGATAACAGAATTGAAGAACGTTATTTAAAATTACGTAGTGTTCATCACTATTCTTATTTGACGAGTAGAGTTTGACTCATCACCTCTTAATAAAAAGGGGTCGTCCTAGTTGGCAAACAATCGTACGAACTATTCATGCAATCGAATATTTCACACGATAAGAATAATATGGCTTCGACATAAAAGTCACCACAAAATTCAATTACAGAGATTAGTAACATTACTGCCCACTCGGGTCGTTCGCGAATTACGACCCCTCGCGATATTACGTATCCATTATCATGCCCTATTACCAAACTCACACCCATCTTTTCCCTATAATTTCCATCGTATTATGTCTACACAGAGTAGTAAGTATGGCGTGATCAAACGGGAAATACCCATTGGCGTAGACAGAGTATAGCTGTAGACAAGTCACAAGATAATGATGAGATAAGAACACACTTATGAGATCCAGTAGTAAGAGTAAACGAGACAGAAATATATTTTTTGTATCTCCTTCACGTATGGAAACTTTTTTTCTCACCCCAACAAAACGGTTGTCATCACGGTACGATAACTTTGGAAACCCGACTACATTAGATAGTACTAGTTTAGTTTACAAGAGATTGTCAAAGACTATTGCTATCTCATACGGTATACGCTGACATCTAATCTATACCATACTCTATCTACGCCCATTGGAGGAAAGAAGGTGTCGCGTCATAACGCAGACTTCTGATTGGTCCATGAGCACATCATTCTTACTACCCGGTGCACGTGTACAATGTTAGTGCAACAGTTGTGTATGTGTGTGTGGACTCACTTCTTTTTGTTCTTGGGCTGCGCACGCGGCGGCGTGTTGGGTCGGCCCATGTTGAGGCCGGAATAGAGCTTGCGCTTGTCGGCCGGCTTTAGGATCTGGAACGAGCACATTAGTGTCTCGTCCACTGACATGAGGGCTCCTGGAATTGGAAAAATGGGTATCAAAAACTTGAATTTATATATCAGCACTGTCCTCCTGTCGTTGCCCCAAATAAAAACCACTCCTCATTGGCTAAACCAAAAGGCTAAGGACTACAAATAAATGGTGACGAAGCTGTTAAAACTGTCGGAATCCCTTCTTGTCTGGGGAGATCGCTGTGCCTTCGACTTTTCTGGAAAAGCCAGTTCAGCCTTGGCTCTGGCAATAAGCAGTATTCCGGACTTGTAAAAAAATCGGTTGGCTATTGGTAACTAGTCGTCCTTAGCACCATAAGGGCAATGTCCTTAATTGACTATGATCATCATTGGTAGCATCGTTCTACCCAAAGCTAAGTATGGGTCTTCTCCCTTTTGTGCCATGCTTCCCTGGTCTATGTTAGTCTATTCCAGGTCTTACCTGCTATTGACTAAAGGTATTTTACTTTATTGGGACGTTTAATAGTTACACATTACAATTTAAGTGTGACAGAATAAATTTAAAAACTAGGTAAACCCACATCAATGTTCGCGAAATAATAAATCCGTGCGTAAACTTTACAGAAAACTAAGAAGTACTCATTGATATTTTTAGGTATAATTCTCTACAAAATGCACTGACCTGCGTTATCAAACTCGCCGCAGTAGTTGGGCGCGGAGAAGAGTGTGACGAGCTGCCGCTTTGCGAAGAACTCGTAGCCGTCTTCCACGACCTGGTGCGCGCGGCAGATCAGGTCGAACTCGTGCTTCGAAAGGAACTTGCCTACCACCTGCAAAGAGAAACGAATTTACATGAAAAATTTGGTGCTTTAACCTTTTTTTTATCTTTTTTATCCGCAACAGGGAAGCTCTTGGCCTGTATCTCACCTGATGGTAAGTAATGATCAGGCCGAAGGTGGAAGCGAGCTTCACCCGGAATCCTCAACCACAGAGGAACTGGCAATCATACCTCTAACTGCCGAAACACAACAATGCTGTTAACATTGTTGTTATGGCGACAGATTTAGATAAGATGGTGTTAGCTAGCCAGGTGGACTTAAAACAAGCCCTACCACCAACCAAACAGAGCAGAAAATACAATACGCAGAAACTACAGAACCTACTACGATATACTCCTTCAGCTTGATACGAACTGTTTCCCTATCCTAAATCCTTTGGATTACACAGCTATTGTGAGGTTTTACCAGGACGGCAGCTTGTTGGTGTTCAAAACTTCAGACTACAGCTATAATTGAGTTCACCGCGGTCAAAATTCCCACCACTAAGCACTCACACACATCTACAAAACAGCAGAATATAATCTCTTAATAGTACGATCACGACATTTAACAATAGACATGTTTTTTTGAAAACTTCTTTAGGCGCGTTGGGCATTTTTGAGATGGAGAAAAAACAATTGAACTCGCGACACCGTTACCGACATCTCATTTTTGTAAACGCGATTGTGCTCTTTATTCATATTATTTTACGGATCAATGTTCGATGCAAGTATTTTTACTTTAAAGGTTTTGGAAGTATTTTTTTGAAATTGTTCAAGTTTTACTTCTGTCGGCACTCCCGGAGTGCCACTGTTTTTTTTTATTGGTCTCTGCATCCTAAGTACCTGCCTACCCCCAGGTATCAAGCACGTGGTACAACACAGACTAGTGCTGCACAATCTAACACAAACAGAGTAATCAGTGACAGACTGTGATAGTGCGTAGAGGTCAGTCATGCGGACGCGTTGTATGAAGCAGTGCACGCGAAGATAACGATGTACCACGAGATCACCTTTTGAGCTTGTTTGTCTAAGATAGGGTTTATTTATTTATTTATCTTTGAGTGTAGGATGATAATTAAACCATAGGAATTTCTTTACTTTAATATATATGACAGTAAAAATAATTTTTACTATTGACAATGGCTGTAGAGATGCATTCCTCATCATCATTTTAGCCGAAAGACGTCCACTGGTGCACATAGGCGTCCTCGAAACGTCGCCACATCGATCGGAATTGCATTAAGTGGTTGCAAATCTTGACCCTCGATTTGCAAATAAAACAAGAAACCAAAAGGTCAAAAGATTTGGAAGTCTTAAAATATGCCGCATAAATTATGTTGAAGTTGAACATGTAAATTTGTTTGACAGTTCCTAATTTCTTCCTCATTATTCTTGTGGTTCGTGCTAAGAAAATATAGCTATATTCTTAGTTCTCCGGCGCTCTAAATTATCTGCACCAATGTAGGCAGTAAAACACGGCAATGAATTAATCTCTTTTAGTCAAACTGGATGCAGCTCCTATCATTAAAATACATCATCGTTTACTAAGTTACTGAAGCGCAACTTTGTTACCTTTTACATCTTACACGGAACTTTCTAAAACCTATATCGCCCCCCGGCAAAAAAAGTGTCATAACATGTAATAACAGTTATTACACGTTATGACACTTTTTTTGCCGGGGGGCGATATATTTTCTTGCCAAACATGAACACTTAGAACAGCGAGTCGGTTCAACTTAGTCCTAATTTGGCAACAGCTTAGGTACTACATTTCGCACCGCAGCAATATAAAGCAGGCTTACATTTGGCACGTGGAAGACTATGTGAGGCACGGAATAAGGTTCAACGCTGAAATATTCGGCTGCCGTGCTAGTCATTTCGCTTTAGAATGTTTTGGAGAGTTTTATTGCCTAACTTTAAGCTTTCCGCAGTAATTTTGTGGTAAATCTTTGGCCAGGTCAAAGAGATCTGGGCGTGTAGTCCTCGTGATATAGTATGTATCTAGGAGTTGCTCTCTCAGCGTTGGCTAAAGTACTCTAAATCCAGTATTCATCACAAGCAGACATATGAGTTTATGCTACATTAGGCCATATTTGCTCTAGTGCAAGAGGAACATGAAGCTAAACAGTAGCACATAACATACACGTCATATTACGACCTGCAGTGCTGGAATCACCGTTGCTACACTTGCATAAGGTTCAAAGATTTTCTAGAACAAAAATGTCTAGAATGTTTCCTCACCTCAGTTCCGAATGTAAAGCTGACACCGCGGTCGTTCTCGCCCCAACCGGCGGTGTCCTTGTCTGGGTCGGACCACAGCAGGTCGCAGAGCAAGCCCTGGTCGGGCACGTCGGTGGGCCGCATGATCCGCCGGATCTGTTCCATCGCCTGCAGGTCTGGAGATAAACCGCCATGACAGCAGAATATCTTCTCGTCAACTAGAACAAGAGAGAAAAAGGTTTAGTATTTGGAATTATTGGCAACATAATATAAAATCACGTCTTTTTTTCCATGGAAGGTAACGCACAGGTATACACATGGGGTGAGCCTATTGCCATAAATTGGACACATATCCAAACTCCGGGCTGCTACTAAGAAATTGCAACATTTTTGCATTAGCGGGTAAGTACGGTAATGAGGTCGGTATAGCTCCAGACAAAATAAGACTAAGGCCCGCAGTCTCAACCGCTATAAGAATAGGTAAACCTACCCACACAAACGTGGTGGGACCACGTTTGTGTGTGTTAATAATCTTCAAATTCTCTTCAGTCAAAAAGTAAAAAGTTTTATAAAAAGAGAACCTAATATTTTTGCACAGCTTCAGCAGTCGCGTCGCATATAAGGATCGATGCTGAGAATATTATGATTCATGATATACGAACAGAGGGCGTCGACACCGTCTTCGAAGGTACCTTCGTAAATAAATAATATCTCGAGGGATAGGTACAGTAACCGTACTGGGGGGTACTGACATAAGACTTGATAGAATGTTTGATCTTAAACTTATGTATGGACCACAAGAATCTACTAAAATATTTACTTTAAAATTTCAAGCTAAGGCTGATCTCTTAAAGAGGTTTCTTGTGACTGTCATCAGAAATTTTAAGGAGACATACTAAAAATAAAATTAAGATATTTGGTACATCAGTTTGCAGTCCTAGAAAGCTTTTAAATGGACCTGTAAAAATTGATAGTACCGCAAAGTTATCTAACGAAGTGACGCGTAGTAAACAGTACATAAAGGGTTATCTGCGCTGGCCGTCCGGCGCCAAACATCAACATGATCATGCAACGATGTTTGATCAATTCCATTATGCAACTGAGTTTCTGGAAAGATCCAAAGTATAATCTAGCACGATTTCTAGTAGCCGCTAAAGTGGTCGCCCACTGTCTGCATACATATCAACCTTATATTGAAACCTTGTCAGAAACTTTCTGATCACATGAAAGAGTGTTTCTTTTAGGGTTCCGTAGTCAACAAGGAATCCATATAGTTTCGTCATGTTTGTATGTCTGTCCGCAGCTTAGCTGGAATTTGGCATGGGTATATATAATATTAATTACGCCGACAAAGTGGTAAAATGGGTTTTTTAGGGTACCTCACGTAAAGTGGAGATGTTTTTTTCTCGTCAATTCCATGGTGTAGGATGTTGTTAGACAGGTCGTTCAAAAATATTGCGAGTGTGAGAAAACCATTTTTCGATTTAGGGATCCGTTTGCGAAATATTAAGCTTTACAGAGTTAATTTTTGTTGGACTTGACTTCAACAAAAATTAGCACTTTAAAGCTTAGTCCTCCCCGCCTGCCAGCTAAATGGTTGTTTTAGGATATGTGAAAAAATTCACGACGATATATAACGAAGTACGCAGTACGCACGAACTATCACAGCTAAGTATGCTTTACAAGTTAACAGTAATAATCGACTAACTTACATTTGCATACAGTTCTTGGGATAAATTCATCCCAACTACGGAACCCTTCATTGTGCGTGTTCCGACATGCACTTGGCCGTTTTTTTATCAAGTTTGGTAGGCTTTTATGAACAAGACTGTATCTGCGCAATTTGAAGTCGAGACGATCTGAAGGGCGATGAAAATGCGATCAAGACTCAGACACAGAACAGATTAAAGAGGTGTCTCAGGTCACCTTACTAGATTTTAGAGACACCAATTATTTTAAGAATAGAGCACTATTATTGTCCCTTTTAGATTTACAAAGGATGTTTTCGCTTGGGTGAGCATCTGTCCAAGCTCTTTTAAGACCTTTCCATGTTATTATAACAAAAGATAGACACTTTTTAATCGCCGAATTTTACAATAAAGAGACTGTTATGTAGGTACATACAGACAAAATTGAATTGGTAATGGAAAAATTGCTTCATCCTCTGACTTGACATTACAGGGTACGATAATGAATGACAATAAGTTTCCAATTTGGGTCCAAAATTGAAAATCGATGTGCAATTTGTGTTCGCGTGCTCCTAGATTGTTTTGTATCGAACCAAAGCTTGGAGAGGCTCTTCCCGGGAAATTGGAGCGGATGATTCTTGATTAGGTACTTCGCTTTCCTAAATAAACATTCCTAGAACTCTCGACTGAAAAACAACGGGAAACGACAACCTTCAAAGGGATTCCTAGTTTATTAAAACAACACAAGTACAGGAGTCAAAATGTTTAAACATTTTGGCACAGCTACAAGAAATATCTAGCTGTTAGCAAGCAATGTACAACCTGGTACTTTAATGCCCCAGGGGGAAGAGTACATGAGACGGTAAGCTATTTATCACCTCCCCCAGCTTTTAATGCCACGGCCTTTAAAGCACACATGAATCACATGAGGAATACTTGCTAACTTCGATATTTTGGCATCAAAAATAGCATAGGTACGTTTCGGAAACAGACGACTGAGGACAGATTTATGATCATGTGTATTCATGATATACGGTTTAGCTGTGCTAGTTTCAAGATTTGGTCTAGTGGTCGCACAAGGGCTAATACTAAGGTCCTTGGTTCGATTCCCAAGTTTGTGCCCGATTTAGCGCCCCTATTACATGGGACTGTCCCGTTGGTCTCGTGGTCGCAAACGCGACTGCTGAGCGAGGGATCCTGGGTTCGATTCCTGGGTCGGGCAGTGTTATTGAGTTTTTCAATTAGGAATTTCTTAGTAACAGCCCGGAGTTTGGAAGTTGGCGGCGTGATGGCCCCGTGCCTCGGAAAGCACGTTAAGCCGTTGGTTCTGCACCTGATCTCTCTCCTGTCTTGTCGGATTGCCGTCTCATCGGACTATGAGAGTGAGGGAAGAGGGAGAATGCACCTGTGTCTGCGCACACACTTGTGCACTATAATATCTCACGCGCCGAAGCTAGTCTCGGTTGAGATTGGCCGCCATGACCGAAATACAGTCTGGAAGACTATACATGGGACTTATACCTGGCGAAATTTGGGTGTAGTATAGCAACACCTCTGCCTAAACCTTTGGGGATTAGCGTGATGTTAAGTTTCAAGATTTATAAGAACTACTCACAATCAGGACGTAAGTCGAGTTCGAAACAAGGTACACAGGCAATCAAGAAACATGCTGAGTAAAAGCGTACGTGCTTAATCATAAACATGAACGATACTCATGAAACTTATAGAGGACTTAAGTATATTCCTCCAGAAATGCTAAATTCATTAAGATGAGACCTGGGAGCCGTAACAAGAAGCTTTGCTCTGAATATAGAAACCATTTTGCAAGTGAGGTCGTAGTTTAAATAAATTACTGACGATATTGCTGGGAAGATCCGCCTACGTTCTACTGCCTGAAGTATAAATGCTTCGTCTAAAGACAATACCACTTTAGGGAACCCTAAACTATAGTTTTCGGGTACATAATCCTTTAGCTCTCGAGGCTTATAGGTTTTATCTTGGACAGCAAAGAGAAGGCATATATAACGTGGTGTTTATGTGAATAAAAATACGGTCGAAATTATTCATCTCGCAAAATTCATGGCCTTGAAGATACTTCAAAATGCGCGTTTCTTCGTACAAGATTTTCGAGAGAAGCTTAACGAGATAAGAAAGATGTTACAAGTGAAAATGGGATTGAAGCATTTTTCAAGACGTTATCGAAGCGATCAAGAGAGTTAACAAAGTTACGCAAGGTCGGAGGCGAGAGGAGAATTTGCGGATTTATTAACTTCAATTTTACCGTAAACGAGTGTTAGAGAATAAAATCGTGTCAGAAGCCAATTAGCACATGGATACTCGTACGCGCGACGTACACACGTTACACCTACGCAAAAGATCAATAGTAGGTACTTATCTCCTAAAATTGCGTGACATTGATGTAGAGTATTGCGCGAAACTTGGGCGGGTTGACAATTACTATGAAATACACGTACTTTTTATCAGACTACGGCGAAGCAAAAGGAATGTTATGATTTTGACCGGTATGTATGTATGTACCTGTTCCCTCATAATTTCTAAACTGCTCATTATAATTTGACAAATGAGGTGTCGTTGGAAACGTCTTGGTCGTCCGCTGGTTATAGGCTATGTGACGTAATCTATTCAATTTATGCCCTAATAAGTGTGACTTCGGATTTTTTATTTTGAGTTTTCATTTTTTTGGAAAATTGTTCTGCCAGAACCTGCTGGTGAACCCTTCATGTTTAGACTTTTGAAATTCATCGAAAAAGCTCGTGTGTTGTCAGACTTTAAAAAGGCTTTGGCGTAAAACTACGTAACGCAAAAAAACTGCCTGTACAAGCTTCAAATACGATAACGCTATCGCATTTATCTGGATACGTGCCAAATCTCTTCCATCGCACCCCACGCGAAAAAAAACTCTGTTTACGTGTGTCAAAAGTTATTTTATATATTCATATTATAAATAAATAAATTATAAATAACGGGTTATTGTAAGGTTAAGGTGGCTCGGCTAGGTTGTTAATTAATGGTTCTCGAAGTTAAGCCATGACAAAGTCCTTGATGTTGCCGAAAACTGGCTGCAAACTATAGTTTGGGACAATTTTGTAAAGTTTTAGAGCAATATTAATTGCTTAGTTTTGAGTTGTGGATAATTAATCTATCTAAACTTGATGGGTATTATCATGAAATACAAACTCAAACTCAAAGCATTTATTTCAAATAAACCAATTACAGGTACTTATGAATTGTCAAGGGGTCGGTCAGTCAAGAAAATGAAGCTAGTTACCCATTTCAAAGCGTAGTAGGTACCTATGGAGAAGAACGGGCAAGAAACATCACGGACACTCTTTTAAATCAAAATATTGTTACAAAATATTGGTTACATCATTCGTGTTGAAATTATACATGTAAGAAAAATGTAGAAAGATGTGCACGTTAAAAGCGTCCGTAATAAAAATATAAAAACAAAAACAATTCAAAAATTTAAATAAATTAAACCATGGCAGATGACCTTGTGAAGGCCGCAGGAATCCGCTGGATGCAGAAAGCACAGAATCGGTCGAAGTGGCGGTGCTTGGGGGAGGCCTATGTCCAGCAGTGGACGTCTTTCGGCTGAAATGATGATGAAACCATGGCAGCTAAGAGATGACCAGTCCCTACTGACGGCGCCCGTTCACGAACAGATATTTATCTGTTCTGTGTAGATAGCCAACCCGCACTGGGCCCTCGTGGTGGATTACGGCCCACTTCCTCTCACCGATAGGACGTCTGTTTCCCAGCAGTTTGAACATTATGATTTATGCTGAATAGGTACTGCAAAAAGTATTGACTCTTTAAAAGGTTCTTCATTTTGGATTGTGCATGTCACGGAATCTCAATTGCCTAATCAGAATATTTATCGCAGTATCCATTTATTTTTATGAGAGGTACTCATCTGCAGGACTAAAACCTTTCACTATGCTTTTACACTAACTGTTCTGTCTCGGCCATTTTGTTTAATTTAAGTGCTAGCCACTCAACCTGCGCATGCTTAAGGGCTCTATAACTGTGTACAGCACTTAAGTAGAACATTAACAAGTACCTTAAGCTCGTGTGAAGTGACCGTTAAAAGAGTCAAAAGAGATTATAGACAAGACAGTCTGACCTCTAAATTTTTATTTTGTCGTAAAAGATGACATCTGTTTTGCATATATCACGTGCGAGCGAAACACGTGAAGTATCTTCATAGATCAATGGCAGTAACTAATTGCTATATTTACGTCGTACAACTAAATGGGATCATTTTTAAACCGAGCGACGTATTAAAAACTCTTTAGTAACAATTAGCAACGACAAGGTTGTTCTAGGAATTTATCTTCTGTAAGGTTAATGTTCTGTATTTCGGTTTAGAAGTTTGTCATCTTTGCGTTGAAGGTCATAAAATCGATTTTTAAAAAGTTTTTTCTCTACCCATGAAATTGTACATATTAGTTTATATTCTTGAATTAATTTTGCATTCTTTCAACTGCTTTTCTTTTTTGGGTTGACTACGTAAGTTGGGCTACCCAAATAATGCTTTCATCAACGGCAGATCTAGCCATTTTAATATTATTTACGTCCTTCTGTAAAGCAAACATCCCGTCCTTATTGATTCAAATTTAAATTGAGCGTCAGTTGATGCATTTCAATTGAGAAGGGAGTGTATGCTAATGCGTAGGCGCCGGAAAGAATGTCTGACCGACCACGTGTATGTGCACGCGATTACGATCGATCTGCGTGCGAGCTTCTAGCGTAGTTTTACGATATGTCGAATGTCGCATTGGTTTGAGTTTTTTATTTGTAATGGAGCGTCTGGTTAAATATTTCATCCGTTATTTGGCATTTGGTCTACCAATGTCGAAAGGGAACCAGAATCGATGATTTTAAGGCAGACGTTTAAGGCTTTCTTAACTATTATTTACGACAACTATTTCAGTTTTATTTGGCAGAGTTTGTCCTAGAACATCAGACATAGTAAATAACGACCTCTCTGCTTTATCAGTAAGTAATCAATGGTAGTATCTAAAACATTACTTACCTACATTTACAATTCATTCTCACCTGTTTCCACCTACTCGCGACTTGCAGAACATACAATGTGAGCTAATTATAGCCTCCGCATACGGAACAAGCTCCCTTGACGACTAGGCACAGATGCACAGAACAAAACGCCCGAAGCTACAACCCTGCGTTTGAAACCTCCACTTTCATATTCATAAGCTTATTACGTGAAAGTAAGCCACAATGGTATAGTTAAGGTTAACAGTAACTATTTCTGTATTTCTGCTCACGACCTAATTAGTGAAGTTTAATGTCACGCCGAATTTGGTCCTTTCAGCTCAGAGCATGGTAACGATTCGTGATTTATATACGTGACGTCATGTGTTGGTAAATTCTGATCCTGTTTTTTGTTTGTAGTCAGTTCCATTGGATTATTTATTGAATACTTCAAACACAGAAACATACAAAGGCGGACTTAACGCCATTTTCTACTAGTCAACCTTTGGGTGATTCAAAGACAAACAGTGATAGATCACGAAAAATTGAGGAATAGAGTTCTGTTCCAGTATTTTAACGGTGCTAAATAAAGATGCAACCAGCCCACGCAAATGCTTACATGATCACCAATTGCGAATGCAAACAACTCGCAGGGTCCATGCATCATTCATCGGTTCAAATTTGACATTCTCGGCTCGTCACGGGCGGTGACGTCAGAGGCAGTAAAAGAAAGTGGCGCGGTAGCCCGGGTCCAGTACTTCAAACGGGAGTCATACGTCATTCTGGGACGAGTTTTATTTATTCAACGGGCTAGTGTTTTTGTTTTGGTTACAATTTTCCTCTGTTTATGATGCGTTTATAAATTAATATTGATTGTACCTGAATATTTCCATCAGAGTGGAAGACAGGAATAGCGTTTCGTGTTTCGGGACAACTCTAGCAATATTGTAAAGTTATTGAGATGAACTTCTAACAATCAACTATAATTTCGCAGACGATGCACTTTCGACTTTAAAACATATGACATAACGTCGTATTTAGACTCTCAATCTCCTATTCCTGGAAACATCGAGTCGATGAACTGGAGAACATAATTAAGATCATTGGCTGTCAATCAATTACTACGAACAGAACTTCGCAACCGAATGACGTCAGAGCTTCAAGATATACCATCCACATACTTCACTGTCTCTCTTTAAGACTGGAGACTGAAATAGCGTTGATTTTGTCAGTTGGAACTTGGAACGGGTTCCAAAACATCCAGACAGATCAGATCTCTTTTAGAATATTTCTCTCAAACGACGAATTACGAAGAAGATATCATGAAACTCTTTAGTAAAATTACAGACGTTTTCGAAGAACGAAACATAATAGGTACAAAACAAGAAGCCGAAGATCATAAAGATCATTGGCAATCAATCAATTGACACTACAGACGTGATCACACGGTGTAGGGTGGAACTGCACATGCTCAGGCTCAGTAGTAACTAATAAAACTTTGAACTACGAAAATAGCTGCTAGTGCTACCAAATAAAGCTTTCAATGTCAAATTGTACAATGGACATGCGGTTGACTATATCATCTAAACGTACTTTACTTGTAAGACACCGTCATTTGTTTCTGGCTCGGTAACCACATGTAGGGAGGAACTGGGACTCCATGCATTATGGTGCAAGTAGGTCGGTACTTCCCCATCCCGTCCGCACTTTCGACAATGACACTGGAGATACTGTTTAAGCGACTGTTGTCTGTTACGAGTCTCTCTGTTTTATTTGATAAGAACTTTAAATATTTTTTGTAATTCTTTTACCGTGTACACACTGTGTATTACAGTCGTATAGATTTGTGAATAGAGTAAAATAAGGCGGAAATTCTAAAGCGGTCATGAGTCTTGATGGGTTAATTTTAACAATTTGATGTGTAAGTAAGCAACTTATAACCCAATGAAGGCATCAACAGCAATATTAAAGATAATTGTAGAAAGAAATCAGACAACAACGTAGGTATGTAAACTTCAATTCATTCATACAAAATTTTAAAGTATATTTATAAATTACTGCAGCCATCGACTCAATTCTAGGCATCCAGACGATTCGAAATAAACTAGATTGAGCTGCAGAATACAAGCAACAAAATAAACGGGTTTCCATAGAAAAGCAAAAAGTCAAGGTGGAGCATACATAGACATACATAAGTCACACCGCATTGCGACGTATTCGTACCAACTGACGAAACCGTCCGAAGTTTTTCGGGATATGAGTAATAAAACCGCAAATATCCAATGTTCGAATGTGGTTCAAGGCCACCGGTGTGTCTAGTGACCCTGACGATCACCGGGAACTTCAGGATATGGATGTTTACCCACCAACCCCGGCAGGAAGGGGTGAAGAAACGACCGACAGGAACAAAATTGTGTGGGATGTCAATAACACAGCCATTGTGTAGGTTGACGTTTGTCAAATTGTCTTGCCAGTTAATAACAAAAACAATATTACGGGTAAATTGAGTAAACAAAATTAATTTGTATAACAACAACAAAAGTTAAAGGATAAATTAAATAGATGAGACGATGATTATACAATATTGTCCTGGAAATTCCTTTGTGGAAGAGTACCTGACATTTAAGGTTTCAGATTTCGTAATAAATGGTTGAGTTCATGAAATTACGGAAGTCGGTTTGATCAGTTGTTATTATAAATGTTTATCAAGATATTGTATGAACTGTTCTTAGTATATATTCTTTAAATCCAATATCGTATGCTGAAAGTGACCCTGCCACTTTAGATAAGGTTAAAGTAAAAACTATTGAGACATACATCGAAAAAAGGTCAGGAACACGTGTTGGCAATTTAACAACTAACTAGAAAAGAAGAGAAACTTAGTTTACGGTACCCAAACGAGCACTATCAAAAGGAAATAAGATTCTGTGCCAAGTTTTTATGGGCACTAAAATTGATTTACGTTCAAAGTACTGAAAAGCTCATAACTTGACAATGTACGATCAATTCCGATTGTAACTTGAATACTGCTCATTCGGTACCTAATGAATGAGGACGACCTTTCCACAAAGCCCACATTTATTTAGTAAAGAACAAGGCTCACGCAGCGCTAACAATACAAATTATGTAGAGCATGCCAAAACACAAATTTCAAGGTTTAGCGAACTAAAGAATCGTTTAACTAAGAAAAAGAAAAGTGAACCGTTTAAAGGAAAACATGATGAAGTAATAATATTTAATGATTAAGTAAATAGCCTTCAGAGTTCAGACACAATTTTATATTATTGTAGGTTCAAAGAGAATTTGATAATTTGTGTTTGAAACGGTTGAACAAACTGTGGTAGGCACAGAGAATCCTAAATTAGTTCTGACTTTTAAACTTGTACACACTGGAATCCTCGGGCATAGCTATTAATGAAATCGGTTTGTACAATCACAGTACTTTTAAAATATACCACGTAATAGATCTCAATTCGTCTGTTTACAGCTCATTACAGAGAAAAGATCTACGATAAACATTAAACGTTTCAACATTGGTTGGATCGGCATTAACGTCAAGATTTAAAGCAGATGCGCTGATCGATACGTGACAAATCGACGATCAAAATCCTATAAAATCAACGAAACTACGTAACGAATAAGCTATTTCTTCTTCGGTTGTTGTTTTGAGGAAAATTTTAAACTCAACCCTAAACTTGTATGATTTATGGGCAGCAGTGGCGTGCGTTTCATAAAGACAGAAAGACACTGCCTACCCTAGTTCTGATAATAGATCTAATATTATTTTATCAATAAACAAAACAAATCATAAATCAGCTCCACCTATCGAGTGCCGGTGGAATCATCATTCGAATTTCGCATCATCTCGATTCGCGCTGCACTAGCGCCGCCTCGCCTCTGCCACGGTAAAGACACAAACTATTCGTCTCTGAATGTTTTTATGTGTGCTCTCGTGGTAAGTCGTATTTAATGTGTGTGCGTTCCTATAGCTACGTGGGCTTTGCTGACACACAATGACAAAAATCACGCACACAACTGCAAGAAAAGCCAGTGTCTTTTTGTAGTTATTCTATACAGCTAAGACGAAAAATTACGACTCGTACCGAACATTACCGAACGAAAGTTTGCTATGCAATGCAATGCAAATATTTTAGGAAATAACATTGTTTCATTGAATTTTATACATTTAGATGACCATAATTTTTTGTCGTATTATTTTTTACCCTTTATTGCCCGTTTTACTATAGTCGCCATATTGTTTGACGTGTGTTGTGTTTGTGAATACGCTATCAGGTAATTAGAATTTGATTGTTGTTATTAGTGTAAAATGGATAATATTGTCTGTGAAAGTTGTTCAGATGGTGTGTGTATTGAGAAAATAAAACATGATGCGTTTTCAAAACTATCTTTCGGTGAAAAAAAAACAAGTTATCGAGATAGGTCGTGGTACACCGGATTTGCAATTAATACAAATTAAAGGTAAAGTCAATCGTAAATTCAATAAATAACAATATGATTCATATCATTGGCTGACAGGTTGCATACACAGTAATCGGTTATTTTGTTTCGTTTGTCTACTATTTTCAAATAATAAAACCGTCTGGAACTACACCGGTTACGCTGATATTCATAATTTTCCTACCGCCGCGAGAAAACATGAAAAATTTGAAAAACACTTAGAAGCTTCCCTTAAATATCACACCTTTGGAAAAAATCGTATAGACGCGTTTAATCATTAATCGACAAGACGACGCGACGAACCAAAACCAACGTGCAGTATTTTTGGTGAGTAAAATTTTCTGCCTACCCTGTCTTAAAACTGTGTGCACGCCACTGATGGGCAGCAGGAGATGAATCATACGATTACAAGAAGTACGCACGTGCACGTTTTTGTTTGAAACGTTGTGCAATACTCTTTTAGATTTATTGAGATGTTAGATCAAAACTGTAGATTCAGCACGCTTCGCAGAAATATTAATGTTTAGTAAACCACAAAATCGAGTTAGTTCCTTTTAAATCTAGAATTTAGGTTATGCTATTATAAATGACGACTCCGCATGAGGTTTGATTAACAACCCACTTGGTTCGGGATCCGAAGCTGTTTTCTGTTGGGTCTAGACTCAACAAAATGCTATCAACATTTCACTCAATGCTAAGTTATAAAACATAAATCCAAGAGACAGTGCACTGATGTGGTAAAGACAGTGTAGTATGAAAATGGAAGACCATAACACCAGAAAACGCACCTATTGTTCCATAGAAATAATATAAACAGAGAAGGAACCGCTGTTGCTATAATAACAATTTCTATATTTATCGCATTTCTAGAACGAAGAGAAAAGCCATTTCCTTCGGATGTTTGCTGACTGATATACAAACATGAGTAACGTTTGTTCTTCCATGTCTTAATGGAAGGCTGTCTTTGTAATTAATTGTCTACATTAGATATAGTGCGAACGATTCGTAGTTAAGTATCAATTTTGCCTAGCGAAAGTTGCTGAGGAAGATGATAATGCTGAGTTTCGATGCTGACAAAAAGAGGATAATCTAGCTTGTTCAGTTGCTTTTAGTGATGCAACGAATACTACTTTTACGAATACGAATATCGATTTTAATATTCGCCGGATACGAATACCTGATTCTACTATAGCTGCACGCAATTATTAGTCAAAGAAAGTGAAAGGAAGTTAAACAAACACGCTAAGCAATAAAATATTTACATGTAATTTAATAATTAAAATTAACTTTATATAATATTTTTTTTTAAAGCAATATGTAGTTGCAAGTTTTTTGGCGACAAGCGATTCCTTTTTTCTGTCTGTATATTTCCTGCTGTTGCTTTCTGAGGCCACTGTGGAAAGTTTTATCGAGAAATGTTATTGCAATATCTCGCAACGCTATATCTTTATGGGATTTCTAGGAAATCTCTAATTAAGAATGTCATGAAGGTATTCGGCTAATACGATTATTTGGTAATTTGATGGTATTCGGCGAATACGAATATTAGTATTAGTTGCATCACGCTTTGACTTCAAAGACAGAACAAACCAATGTAGACACGACAAGCATTGATTCGTCTCGTGCTGATGGTGTGTGGGTTTGCAGATAGCAAAGCAGACAGCTACAAATTGCGTTTAAACTAAAGAAGTAACGTTTTCATTCTCTTTGAACTCGAAGTTCACTTATCCTATGCTCTTAGCGTTGTATATCTTCATTATTCGAGACAAGACTTATTTTTGCTCAGCAGCGATATATCCACGAGAATTCAATTACAACATAAGGTTCTACCATTATTTTATTACCATCTCTTTTCTCTAACCTTGGAATTAATTCCATATATTACCCAAAAGGGACCCCAAGAGAGTCCATAATTATTATCTCCAAAAGAAATTATGTCAAGGCACAAGAATAATTTGCGAAGTGAGTACGACACGCTTAGCTGTCATAATTAATGATGATCTAAGAAAGAGACTTGGCACAATTAGTGTACCGGCCAAGTAAAAATAGCTGGGTGGCTTAAGTAAACATCCTTTTACGTCACCGTTTCAGGGACAACTTTGTAAAGAAAACGCTTTCACGTAATTGATCACCTACTTTTTTTAGTAATTTGTTTTTGTTTAGGTTTTAGAGACTATACCTATAAACCGGCGTTTTTCATTACTGTAATTTACTGTTATGTTTTAGGTCCCTAACTATAGAGTACTATTCAAAATTCCATCCTTCATTTGGTTCTAATATAAAGTTTTACTTGATGTAGTTTGTGATTTCACATTTTTCTTAGTAAAAGCATATTTTAAGTAGTACTATTAATATTAAATACAGCTTCAGCAAAGTTTTCAGACAGAGTTTTGGCAAGCGTTCTTTATATTTTGCTTTTAAGGCTGGGCCCTGACCAAGAGACCTTGAGCAATCGGTCCCTCTTTGCCGCACCTCACCTCTACAATACTTCGTAAAATATTACTAGCGCCATCTGGCGAACAACTTACGAATCACTTCACTCAGTTTAGTCAATTATAAACCTTATTCCATGAATCACAGCGTACATTTACCATGCACCGCACAACTTACTCACACTAAAACATCATTCACTATTGTTTAGCTTTGCAGAAACGATTTATTTTACTACGCTAGTGATTGACTAAATCGGAAAGTTATCGATTCTCCCAATAATTATAGTATTAAAAATTTTGGGAGTTCCTGAAAATACAATATATAAAAACGATAAACATTATAATAACGTGATATAAATAAACAATATACGTAACAAAAAAAATAATAATAAGTAAGTTAAAAATTTAAACAAAATGAGGAAATCAAAATTACTAAAACAAGATTTCACATTAGTCTTCCAACCGGGCTACGGTTAACAAATTGAACAATAAACTTTAACAGCAATTTATATTCATACGACAATCGACATTCTTGTCGATAGCCTACGTTAGTGGATCTGCACAACCACATCACTATCTCGTCACAAGATACAGCGGCCGTACTACGCGATGATGATTAGACATTTAAACAAACCTTTTTTACAGTCCGTTCAACCGATTTTGACTTCTATACCGTAGGCATAAGGATGGCATTAAAAGCAAAAAAGTGGTTACAATACCAATGTTTACTGCAGCTGCCATTTGTCATGCTACCAACGCAATAGAAGTCAAAATTGGTTGAACGAACTGTAAAAAAGGTTTAGTTAAATGTCTAATCTTATTTCAAATGGAGTATAGGTAGTGGTTAAGAAGCAATGTACCTATTTTCTGCAAAAATAGTGTAGTCGCTGTGATATAGAAAACAAAAATAACGTAGTAAAGGAAAGAAATATTATACGATTTTTTGTTTTTGGTTTTCAACACAAATATAGTAACTACTTGTGCTGATACATGATAAGCGGTTCTGTTTATAAAATTTCTAGTTTGGCTTCGATTTTTATTACCTTTCAACTGTCATTAACGAGACACAATAGAATTTTAATTGTTATCCACTTCAATGAGGCATCGTAACAGATAATGAGATAAGAAACCACTAGACTGCACAACACGGCATTCACAAATGTTGTCACGATCGGATATATTTTGAAAGGGAACATGCGTATTTTTTTATAAACGCGATTGTGCTCCTTATTTATATTACGTTACGGATCAATGTTCTATGCAAGTATTTTTACTTTATAGGTTTTGGAAGTTTTTTTTGTAAACGCGATTGTGCTCTTTATTTATATAACATTAGAGACCAATATTCTATGCAAGTATTTTTCTTCTACCAAGGCTTGGAAGTTGGAAGTATCCTTTTTTGCATACGCGATTTTACTCCTTATTTGTATGAATTTACGAATCTATTTTCGATTCAGAAAGAAAATACTTAAAAGTATTTCGAGCTCTGGGTTTTGGCGCTGGTGTTTAAAGGTGGACGTACTTGGAAGCCCTGGTGTTCGATTTTGCAAGTACGACCCATGTCTAGAGTCGAAAGCGCACTAGTTCGCGTAGACGACCATTTGAATATGACATGAAAAAAAAAATGTCAAAAATAAAAAAAAAATGCAGCCGCCATCTTGAATTTTGATTTTGACCAAATTTATTCAATTTTCTTGCATTTGTGTGTTTACAAAACAGTAGCATCTTTTCGCAAAACTCTGTAGTTCTAAATACAAACATTTCCTTTCGCAGTAAATACACTAACAAAAAAAAGGATAGTTTACGACAGGCAATAAATATGGGGCGCCAACAGCCAACATTTGGTCTGACCCGCCGCTATAGATGTTTCACATCTGATAATGTGACTGTGTGCACTTGTTCGATCACGTGACCGACGCGGTAACGAACGATACGTGTTTCCCCCTCGAGACCTTGCGGCATACTGAATCTCGGTACGGGATGTATGAGTTACACTGGTAAATATGCCCATATTTTAGGATAAAATCTGAATAAAATCAGAATTTGGCCTTTTCAAAAAAAAATTTGTTACAAAATGTTCGTTATTAAATTGTCTATCCATTAGTGTTAGTAGCAAAATTAAATAATGTTTACTTTACGAGGAGACGCATGTTATCAATCGTTATTTCTCATTTTTATGGTTTCGTTGGAAGGAGATTTAATGAAATATACACGCAATTAAAAAAAAAAAAATTGTACAGTTTTGGAATCAAGAATATGTAGAAATTTAATGTATTTTTATTAAGTTGATATTACTTTTTGAATAACAGGTAGATAGCTCCTAAAAACTGCACAAAAAACGGCTAGCGCGGCGTTTTGGTCAGGGAGGCGCCTTAAGCAGAATCTCTAAAATTACCGCAAGCACTTGCTTCACAGGTGTTTCAAAAGTTTTTCTATTGTCTTCTCCATATTTCGCAACGCTGCGATAAACTCCTCTTGTTTTATTTACAGTACAAAAAATACATTTTTGAGTTTGCATTATACCAACGTATAATGTAACACTTGAATTTGAATTTTGAAAATAAAATTAATTGCTGGTATCCACGTGACCATCAGACTCTGTGTTATCTTCGAACTCAATCATGGAATTGGAGCAAAAATGATGAGATTTTCACTATTATATTCCAGCAAAACATTACCGCTGACCGTTTGTCCATCGCACCGTGAACGGGACGTCAACGAAAACGAGACGTTGACGCCGAAGTAGCGACAGTACATTTACTATGGCCGTTGACGACCCGTTCAAGGTGCAGTGGACAAACAGTGTACGTCAGACTTTTCGTCGCGATTAAAACGTAGTGGATTTACATCTGTCATGGTACAGATATGTAAATTCGTATCCACCGTAGAGCCACAAAATAGGCAACAACAGAAGGCCTGATTCTTATACACATTATACGAGCAAGTAGCAGATTTATGCGTGTGAGTGGGCTTGTTATAACGCATTGTGTGAAGTAAACCAATGGAGAGGTAATGTGTTTGCGAACGTGCGCGACGACGTGTATCAGCAGTCAGCCGTATATGTCCACATAATGACATGTCAATCTGTACCGTACCTACTACGCCGTATAACAGCAGAAAACGTCATCATTTCGCTTACTGATAACACTTTAGTTTCAGAGTGCTACTATATCATGGAGTGCAACTTCTGTGGCTTCTATGTCAAGGAACCCTTTCGTGAGGAGTGGGTGTCTCCACCCCGTTCCTTCCAATGTGTTGCAGTAGCAGACTCGTTTTCAAGACACGTGACCCAGATACTGAATACCGTATGAAGACGTTCTTCCATTCTGTAGTCTAGACTCTTTGTGTCAATTAGAACGGCTTTGAATTGTGCTGAATGCTTGGGTAAGATGTTATGTCTACATTTAAGCATTCGTTTTTATCTCACCATAATGTATTTTCTGGATTAACAGCCACTTAGTATGAGAGCAAATGTAAAAACATTATAGCGTCGTTCTGAACAATCCCAATGGATTTGTTCGTAGAGGTATAATTATCTATTCAACCGATACTAAAATTTAATGGCATAGACGTTCCTTGTAATATCTGTTTACCATGTGGGCTTTTCACGACACTCAAAGGAAATAGGGTGGAAACTTCTTAGTGGAGGACACAGACCACTTTGTAAAAGGTCGTCCTCAATTTTCTTCAATGATCGTCTTGAAAGGAACCTATTAAGGAATGTAAGATGCGTAACATCATAACATTTGGAAATATTTCCGTATGCTCATCCATCCGCTTGTTTAACATTTGCAGTTCATTTCATATTTCTTTATAGGTGTATATAATTAGAAATGTTTATTGTAAAACTTCATTATTTATGCAGTACGGTCGCTGTTTGTTTTGTTTTGTGGAAGGTTATAACATTGTTTAATGCCCAAGGGAGAATTCGTATGTGTACCTACATCTAAAAGTAGCTATTCTATTATTATTTAACCGACTTCACCTAATTTTGTTTCCTATTTATGTGATAGAGCACGGTATTTCATAGTGTCATCCAGATATTTGTTTTTCAGTTTCCGTTTTATCCTTTGAAATCTTAAATTTTTTAAATATATCCAAGTCACTAAAGTTGGATTAATTTTGAGCCCCTTTTCTATTAGATTTGTTTTAGATGGATGTCTTATTAGCGATTCTACATAAGACTGGATAATATATTTCCCGAACCTTCCGCAAATTGCCTTCTTAACTATTTACAGAGCAATCTGTATTAATGATGTGATTATTTATTAAGTAAAACCTTATTTAAACTGGAGAACGATGACGCTACGTCATAAATATTTCTAAGGTCTTCTTTATAACCTTGGTAGTTTATGTTATTAACCTTGATTGATAAGAATCCTGCCGAATTAGTTGCTTATCAACTTTATCAGCATGAAAATGTGCGAAAAATGCCTCGCGTACCTGTGTTATGCTAACAAAACGTCAAAATCTACACAATTTATTGATCTCTTTAATTTTTTTGACCATCTTTGTTGTTTAAATTGTGAACAACGTTAACATTGTTTTGATAAATTGGCTGTAGGCGTACGAGACAACAAAAAACGGGTCCAGAACTGCCGTATGGACATACATTTTTATTTCTCATGTGTATAGAAATCACAACAAAGGCTGTGCACACACAAGAAAGGACGGATAACTCGAATATTTCAGAGGATACTAGAGCGTTTGTGTAAATATTTCTCCTGCTAACAATATCGACCTCGTTAAACAATGGCGGGCTCTCGAGGGCCAAGTGTCTACACGATGTTACACTCAACAATATTATGAACCCCATTTAGGCCTTTGCGAATATGGATCCATGAAGACTAAACTCAGAATTGAGTTGACAAAGGATGCAAAGATTTTAGCAAAGGGAAGAGAGATAGATGGTTTTTACTTGAATCAATTTGTATGGTCAATTTCAGAGCAGAATCGAGTCGTGTTTCAACGGGGAGTCCCATACAATGTAGCTACGGATGTGAAATTCCGGTTGATAGTACCGTACTATGGGGATTTTATCTACTTAATAATGTAATTGTAACATTTAAAAAGCCAGATTTATTTGATTACGTACAGCAAAGAGATGTTCCTACAGGTATTTTGGTAAAAATCCCTGAAATTTGCCGTGTCTGTAGGCGCCAGAATTTTTTAATTAGTCGCATAATATCAGATTCGCAAAAAATTCGATTCTTATAATAACAGATTCTCAAAATAGTCAAAGTACCTACAGTCGAGTAAAAAGAAACTAATATATCAATAAGTACTTTTATTTGGTTTCATTCCATTTTTTTAAGTCTGCAATTTGCGATTACAATAATGGCATCAATTCTCCATTGTTAACGATGTTAAAGGTAACCTTTTATAAAATCTTTTAAACGATAGCTGTTTTTTCGG
The DNA here is from genome assembly GCA_963680765.1 of Agrochola lychnidis. Lineage (NCBI taxonomy): Eukaryota > Metazoa > Arthropoda > Insecta > Lepidoptera > Noctuidae > Agrochola > Agrochola lychnidis. The sequence continues at coordinate 3,247,545 of OY796868.1, read as the reverse complement.
CATTAATCTGAATCTGTCGTTGTTGTCAGGGACATTCGATATTGGATTCGCTTGAAGGTTGTAGTATATTTTCTTGGATTTTTTAGCACGTAACTTTTTCTATCATAGTTTGCTATTTCGAGAACTTTCGTAAGTTTGTAACTAAATTCGTGCCTGGAATATCAAGTTTAATTTTCAGATTCGTTGAAGGACCAATCAGGGTCTGAATACATATTTAGAGAGCCTTTGAGACTAATAAAGGGCGTCGAAATTAGAAGGTGATCGATATTATAATATTTCTCAATAACTCCTCCAAGGTTTGCAGCCTCGCGCCGTTCCATTTTTATTGCTCCCCGTTTTGCACATAGCCTCTGCGATATTATGTATTTTTTAACAAGCCTTGCGACCTTTTATGAGCTGACCTTTTTCGGAGACGGCCATATTTTCATGCTTGGATTCGCAAATGAAAGTAGATTTCAATTTTGCTTGAATTCATTCAAATTTTAATTTGCGTTGGTGGTTGTCACACTGGAACAAGTGTTGTTATCAAAAGCTTTGGGTGACTTGTTTGTAAACGTACAGCCGTGAAGTTTATCAAGCCATTCAATTGTACATAAATTAGTTTTTACTGCACGACCTTCTACCCAACCCACGCCTGTCAACAAAACTAATTCAAGTCATATCAATACCGAATCCCACACTGTTGAAGTTCATTGTTCTAATGTCAAAAACTTGATTACGTCACGAGTACTGATAGTTCGATGGCACGTCGGCACGTGAGTCCATGGACGCGTGGGACGATTACAGGCTTGATCGAAGCATTTCGGAGCAAGTTACGCATTGATACGGCTAAGCAGACCCGCAGTGTTTTGATTTTACGAGCGTATCGAGTCAGACGAATTTAAATCGATACGAGACACCATGTTGGGCTCAAGTTTAAGACTTTCGAATACGAATTGTAATCGATATTTGAGAACAGAAAGACTCACAATTTCGATTGACGTTGGATTAAAATAAGATCTTTATAAATAGGTGATCTTTGCATGTTATTGAACATCGTGGTTATTTTTATCTTCGTGTTATCGGGATGAAGAGAAATGTTGACATTCAATTTCCTGTTGCAGATACGATATGAGCGAAAAGTCATAGGTATTCGATTCTGTTTGATATCACGTTTAATAACACATAAATTGTGTAATAGGATTGCGGTTAGCTTAGTTGGGAGATATAAATAGCTGATATTGTATTTCCTTTGATAAAAAGGAAAAACTCAGAATTCCTTCTAGGATTTTTTCTTCCTTCCAACAAATTAGTTCGATGTAAATCTACATAAAAAACATTGTTCTATTGATTGAATCTACGAACCATAAAAGGAATGCTTTAATTACTTGTTGCCACTATCTTTCTATGCCAAGGTTCCCTTCACAAACAGTTTTTCCCTCAGACCTCGCTCGTCACAGCCTAAGTTAACCCAGTTTTTGTTGCAAGCGTGGCGAGCTGTCTAACCTAGTTTTTGATCCAAGTGTGGTTTGAAAGAGCCTCTGTCCATTTCTATCCAGTATCATAATCAGATGGACTCTTTGTGGTTACCCACTCGACTGTGAACCGTTTGTTAAACGATTGACATGGATAAAGTTGACTAGTACTTGGGTGATTACGTAATGTCCTTTGGTTTTAAATACTGTTACCATATTAGTTTTAGATACAGGCGTCAGGTTACAGAAGACTTTGGGAAGGGGCCAAAGAAGTTCTTCCTGAACCTAGCTTAATTGTAACGTCAGTAGAGTGGTATACGATACTTTTTTGGCACCCGATGGGCTCAATAGAACAGTATAGACTATTTTTGGACAAAGTTTAGTCCGTGTATTGTAAATAAACTGTTTGGGACAAGCAATGTCTTAAACTGTCTTAAATTGATGTAAGACAAAAAAACAAAACAAAAACAAAATATTTATTTCAATTACAAAAAGGCATTTACATACATATGATCGGAGATCACCTTTTAAGCAAGGAATTGCTTGTGTTAGGAGACTCCGCGCTTCCACTTATCATCATCTTATGTAATTGAGCAGTGTAGACAATGTAAACATGCAGTAAAATAAAATAAATTAAATGGGTAACTTAAAATTAAACAATTGAAAGGGTAAATGAGTGAGAGTTATGCATAGAAAAGAGCCAAGTCGCGTGTTACGTGTGATTATGTGTGAGTATGGGTGAGTGATTATGTGTGAGTATGGGTGAGAGTGTGAAGTGTGAGGGTGTGTAGTGCGTGAATTATAGTTAGAATATTTAGAGTTATACTGTCGTTTAATATCCTGCTCAACATAAAAATAGATACGAGAATGTATTTGTTTATTAGGAATTTGTGTGTTTGCATTGTTTGTTTGCTTGTTACGACTTCACGCCGAAATGGCTGAACAGATCCGGATGAGATTTGGCAATTAGGTAGATAATATCTGGGTTCTCTGGGTAAGGATACAGTTTAGGTGTAAGTGCAAGCTCAACTGCAGAATGTAGGTTGTAGGTTGTAGGATAGCCCTGCGACAATGTCTTGGGATCGGAAGAAGCCAAATACAACTTCTTCCACTAACCTTGTACACAACAACCCAAATGCAAGTAATTTGGTTATTGAAGCGTAGATACAAAAGACTCAACATCGTCGTAGGTAGTAAGAAGATGTCATCCTATCCAACTACAACTCTGGATAAGCAATATTATCAACTGAACTGCAACAAGACTACAGATGTTGAAAAACTATTGGAATTAATTAATAGAACAAAACAAATAAGAAAAAAAAAGCAAGCGTCAGGCGTCTATATTGTCAAGAAATTGATGCCAATTTTAATTTGAATACCAATATTACCAGCGGTAAAAAAAACCTGTATCATTTAACAGAGCAGCAATGTCTGTAACACCTAGGAGCCGTGAAAAGAAATTGCCTTTTTTTGTGGGAAATTATCAAATAACTTCTCCCGCTCTGGGCGGAGCGGGAGGGCGTTTCAAACTCTTGCTGACTAAAACCCACCCGTGTTCCTTCAGTTGCCATGTCGCCAGGGGCCACGGTATCCCTTTCGGACCCCGTCAGTTCTGCACCTACGAGTGGGTCCACCTGCTTACAGCACGTACTGGATGATGGTCAAACGTCACTACATGGGTTAGTGTATGAACATTATTCATTAAATTCTAAAGGTTTCGTTATTCAAAGTGATGATAAGGGAATTAATATTGTACCGTATTTTAGGTGAATAGTCGGTGATCTAGTCTATCTTTCAGACTAAGTTGACACTGTCTCTTTTCTCGATTAGGACAATGACATCCAAAATTCACATAAACACAACACACACAAACACAAAACACATCACATAACTGGCGAAATGTGGGTGTACTGTGAGGACTTATCATTGGAATTCAACCTCACACATTATGCAGGCTGGCAAGAACGCTCTATGGTATCCGAACATTTGAACATTTTATATTTAAATTAGGATTTTCGCATGGTGTGCATTTGTTGTAAGAAAAGCGAGTTGAGCCCCTGGCGTCGGTCGCGTAATATTGTCTTTTGCTTTATACTGTTGGTTTAATTATAGTTTGTTTTTCCAAAAGTTTCTTTAATTTCTCACACTATACACGATCCCGAGTGCCGCAGCCAAGCGAGTTGCTCACAGTACTATAGGTACACCTCTGCCCAACCCTTCGGGGAAACAAGGTGTGATATTATGTTACATTGAAAATGAAATAAAGATAACGACTTTTAATCAGTTTGACTGTAGACCATAGATAGGTATTAATTTGTGAGGAGTCAGAATTATTCATATAATATAATCCCCACGAAGCAGATAATTTTAGTAACATACATGACAAAGTTAAAATTAAAGGGCCAGCATGTAAAATGACTAAAGTTTCGGGTCCACCCAAGGGTCAAGGCATGTCACCCATAGCCACTGCAGCTGACACATTAATTTGTTTAATTTTCACATTCATATTCTAAATAGATGATCTAATAAATCCTAGGGAGGGAGATGACGTAGCTTGGTGCATACAAGAAGGCACTTTCTATTCCATTGATCTTGATATCGCTTATCTTAGCGCTGGCAAAGACCTTTCTAATGGCTGGAATATATTACTTAGGCCTGACTTGAGATATGGCCACAATATTGAATATAATAAGATTTATTATCTACATATATATATATAATTATTATCTTCTTGTATTGTACGGATGTATAAGATACGTTTGGAATGTGCTTCTGATCTATCTAGATGACTTATTGCGATAAGTCTTTTTGTTGATATAGCAAGGACAAAGGACTTACCTGTTATATAAAATTTACACAAATAAATTTTGTACATTTCTACAAAAAAATCATGAAAAGAAAACTGTGTAAGTACCTACTCATATCATAATATAAAAATAAACGTGAATATTGTGTTTTGTTTGAAAATATCCGTATTCTATGTATGTATTCGTCCACAGCGATTTCTGTGAAGTTCTTTTGGAATGATACGAATGAAAATATTACAAAGGCACCTAAAATTACAACAGTGGTTCTTGGAAAAGCAATCCCAGCCAGGTAAGCAATTGTATGAATTCCAATAAATAAAAGCTTTTCCCTAGGAATATCACAATCATTTGAAAGGATTCTTCCTCGAAAGCTAACATTGCTCAACCTTTTAGCACACTGTTTTAGCTCAATTCAAAATGGCCAAGAAAAAACTTCAAAGAAAGAAACCTTACTAAAACCATGTTCTTTATTTTCCCTGAGGCAACGTGACCCAAACACTTCTCAGTTCTGTCCGTTGAAAATATAAGTTCTTTGTTATCAAAATGGACAACTTTGGACAAACAACCGAGGGGGCATGGCAACAGTTGCCTGTTCACTCTTGTTGTTTCAACACGAACCGTAAACAAGATTGTTTGCGAAATTAAAAATGTATTTTTTCTGTATTAAGGTTTTACAACGAAAGCCTTAAGGGAAGGAAAATGGGCTCCAACAATGCGGAAAATGGTATGAATTGGGCCGAATTTCGTATGGAAAGCAGGCTTAATATTCTCCTACACAAACTAATTTGAAATTCTCTTGTATGGGACCCGAACTGTTACTTTAACTAAGCACCTCTCCCTTTCAAAGCTATATTACTTCTAGCTCAACTCCTTCACGCAAACAACAACTGGGATCTTCCTCATGGGAATACATTTCGTCAGACTGTCCCTATAAAAATAGCGCATTGGAAGTGATGTAGCCTTGCTGGTCACGTGTGTCTGCCGTCACATCTGCCTCTCAGCCACGCGCTAGACCAAAATAGCTCAGGCTAACCTTAAGAGGCCTTGAACCTGTCCAAGAACAGCTGCGTTCAATTAATACAGACATATGTAACGCTATATTGCAATCAACACGATACTCCAATGTTGTTACAATGAACGTTTTAGTTGTTATTAACTTACGAATAACATTCCACTGTTATTGTTAGATTTCCAAAATAAATGTTGGGGGTATACATGGAGAAACATCAGTGATTTATGATTCATAAATGTTTGTACAATTAAGAATGTATGGGAGGAGGAATAACACTGCTCTACCGAGGATAAAGCAATTCTAAGCAATATCTTGAAATGGCAGGTAATAAAACGACAAGCCAAATGCATGCAAATGGTAGAAAATTTCGAGAGCAATTCGCACATGTAGAGCAATTTGCTTGACTGTTCTGAAGCTGATACGGGAGATGATGGAATAAAAGGCTTTTTGGCCGTATCAAATATTGAGTTAGGTATCTATGTGGTATGTACGTGAGCGGTGGGTCTGAGGGGCGATGTCATTGTACGGCGCCGTACTGAACAATGACACCGCCTCTCCGCCCCACCGCTCACATACCTAAGGCGCGGCCAACTAGTTCCGCGCGGACTATAGACGGCCACGGTGGCCGTCTAGTCATATTGTATAGTCTGAGGCTTGTTACCCGTTGCGACCAAGTTCGTGATTCATATCGGTTTCTATAGTTTACCTGGTCGCTGCGACCACTGGCCGGAGTCGTGGCCGTCTAATGCACAAGATCCCTAAAGCAGCACTAACTTATGCCCGTTTTCACTAGCACTATGCATGCGTTCAGGTACTCCATCTCGCCTACAAGTCGGCCTCGTGAAAACGGGCATTTTCTAAATAGAGCCACAAATATATTTGGCAGGAGAGGTACTTCTAAAATCTAAGTCAAATAAAAACTAGTCAGCCCTCAATCAAACAAACCTTCACAGAATCAATTACTTTTCTATCTGACCAATTCTATTACCGTCTGGTGGACTGGGTCAGATTATCTGATGTTCCGAGGGTTGATTGAAGGGTACGATAAGGTGACAGCAAAGTCGAATAAGGCTTGAATTTGTAATACTGTCTAGTTTTGACAGAAGTAGCAAATAGAAGTATTTGATTAAACAAATATTTATTGGACGCGCAAATTAAACCAGTTTGGGCAGTTTAAAATGACACCTAGATCCACGGAATTTGTTAATTGAATTAATTTTGCGTGAGTATACAAACATTTATAGTTACGTAAGTTGAAAATATTTGTCCACAATCAGAAAGAACTGGTATTGAAATTTTGATTTGTTTGCATAATATCTATATATTTATGTATATTAATTTGTGTATTTTGGATGATTGGCTTTTCAAGGAAAATATTGAACTCCTATTTATAACACCAATCAATCACCTTTTTCAAATAGGTAATATCTACTACATCAACAGTGAATTTGAATCGATACTTCGTAGTATATAAAATAACTATAAACAATGTAAAAATAAGGGAATCGGATACAAAACGGAAACCTCTGACACAGGAGAATGAACAAGCACTTCCACGTTAAAAACCTCCCTCGACGAACAATCTTCGATCGCGGCGTGTAGCCGTGTAACATAGTACCTACACTCCTACTACTCTAGCGAGTAACAAGAGGCCTTGAACTACGCTCGTAAACAAGCCAACAGTGTCAAATAATTATGATCCCTTGGACCTATCCCAAAAAGCCCCGTCACAGGCGAATGAACAAGCACTTTCATTAATATGATCCCTTCACACCCAACGGTAAAAACCTCCCTAACAAAGAAGCGTCGATCGTCAACAGAGATAGGCGTCGCCGTAGTACCTACACGACTCTAGGTAGTGACAAGAGGCCTTGAACTACGCTCGTAAACAAGCCAACAGTGTCAACCTACACTTACCTACATTTTACATCGGCTACCCATTACCAAGATTACGTGGTAAAAGCCGTTGCCGTTTATATGCGCTAGTTGTGTTTGCAGCGCGTAAAAGCGCGTCATCATCTGCCCAGCCTTTGCCCAACTATATTGGTGTCGGCTAGTCTACCGGGATGCATCTGAATAAGCGTGTCATCGGTGGGTAAGAAACCGCAGTGTGCACATTAATCATGGCTTCTTTGATATACTGCCTGATATTCTGTAATTTGTGGTTTTGCGGTCTAACTACAGCTGAAACTGCTGGGGAGTTAGTTGCACCACTTTTTCATCCCAACTAAAGCACTAGAAAGTGGTAAAGGGTGGGCGTTTTGGGGGACTGTCTTATGTAATTTTGACGTTTGAAAAGTGGTAATTCTAAGCCTAGTCTGAATAAATGGATTTTGATACCTCAGTTCGTACGTTGTCTTTATAATAACAACAGTCAATGAAGTCACTTCACATAAAGATTGAATTGCACCAGTTTCTGAAAGCATTTTGAATTAAATCTGCTGTCGCTTATGCCAAGTGATTTGATTGGTTTTTTATTTCTGCAACTCAATTATTGTGGTTAAGGCGAAAGCCGGGGTAGCCCGCGAATTTCCGTTTTTTTGCAAATAGCGTGAGAAAATTTGAATTTCGTGAGCAACCTTATTGCATCCCACTGCGCACTGCATTTTGGCTGCCTCTAAAAGTCTAAATTAATTACTGTGTTGCATCAGGCTTACAGAAAGAAACCGCTCTGTCTGTAGGTATGTTAGCCGAAAAACCCGAATCTATTTTATTTATATTCATTTATCAAAATATATGACATACTATACCGTAAATCATGGGTTACCTAGGCCGTAATAGGCCATAAAGTATGCTCGTAAATCCGTCAGTCGAGTTTAATCTATTCTGCATTATATACATTTGCTTGCCATTACCTAGATTACTAAGCTTATAGAGTCAAGTCGAGCTTGCACTGCACAATAAATCAAGTCACTGCTTATAAACTACCCACATTACAGGGTTATTTTGCGATTTGGGACTTTTCTTGTCCTCTAACCTCAGTAGGTCTTGAAGTCTAAAAATTCTTATATGAAACTGCATATAAAATTAAACGTAAGAAATGCCCTTTTTCTAAATGTCAATTTTTTTTTCCAATATCTTTAAATGCAGTTAAAAATTACTCAAAAAGTTAAGGACAGACTTCCATTAACGTTTTTCAATAACTACAGTGCTTAAGAGGGTTTATCCCAAAAGTTGGCAACGTCGTAAATAGCTGTCAAATATTTACCTATTTTGATTAATTTGGCAATATTAGTGTATGGAATTAAGAAATATGACTAACAAGGAACTAAAATATTGATTATGACATGCGATAATTAATATCGTAACACCGAATATTTAGTATTAGATGTAAAAAAAAATATTTGGAAACTTTCCAAATGCTTTTTTTACACGTAACTTAAAATGGTTAAAACATAAAATTCAGTGTTATAATTGCAATTCATTATTAATATTCTAGTTCGCTAGTTAGCCACATTTCCATACAGTAATATTGCCAAAGTAACAAAACAGCGAAATATTTGACATCTATTTGCGACGTTGCCCCCACTTTCAGAATAAACACTCTTGAGACACCTGCCCTCCCGTTTACAAAATCTAACCTGTATATGAAGCAAAAATATTGCGACCTGAACAACCCTTATTGATCTTGAAAAGTTACTTCGAATGTCAAATATATGCTGTCCTCGAAAAGTTCAGGTAGAGAGGCGTGTCACTTTTGTGTAAATAATACCTGTCGTATACAAGTTTTCACTTTCACACGTTATTTAAACCTATATGTATCGTGGGTATAAGGTAAATATATTGTATTTTGAAGCTATCTGAAAAGTATATGAGGTTATTTCAGATATACTCGGGTTATATGGCCATTACGGATCCCCAGGGCCGTTCATTGTGGCGGTCCGTGGAGCCCTCTATTCTGTAATGGATATTACTGGCAGCAATTGTTGGATATTAGGTTCTATAAAGTTATTGCGCTGAAAATAGTAAATTTACTTAAGCTCATAAAGGTTCGCAGAAAACTAATCCTGTAAATTGACGGTCAACGTTGTCGGGCGCGGAATAGAAGAATGTTTTAGGTAAGTAACAGAAAATAGACACACTTTTACGTAATACCACAGACTAACTGGGTACAGTTGATTAAAATTGTTATTTATGCAACTGTTGTATAATAAGGGGTATTAAAACACGAATGTGGGTTTATCACAGGAGTGTTTTAATACCTAATTATAACAGTTGTATACAAGACTTTATCTACACCCATGATACGAATCCTTTATAAAAGTTTCTGCAGTCATTGGGCGTTTGTAATTCAAGATCAAGAATAAAAAAAGTCCCACGAAATTCAGTACAACTGCACGTATGAATGTCGCCTGCAGCAGCACATCACACACACACAAGCGTGCAGCGGGTGCTGCTGTCCCCCGTTTGAACGTTGAAACGAGTTGCATAATAAAATTTAGTACAAGTATAACACTCGTTTGGATGATGTAATGGTTACTATGACACTGGCTGTTATAATGTTGCCAATAAGCTAACTGTTTCAGAAACTTTTATAGAGGTTTTATAGCATGGGTGTAGATAAAGGAAGTAATGTTTCGGTCTGTCTTTAAATGCAACGCCTTTCGAAGCTGTCAATGTCAAAAGCATTGGAGTACTAAGTGAAGTAGGTTCCTACGCTGTGGTAACACGATTAAACCTTAGCCTATCGAGGTGTTTCATGATCTGTTATTATTTTGCGACAGTTTTGTTTGACACTGTGTTCTTCTCATGATTGTGCTAATCAGTCGGAAGGATGCGGTTCTAAGACTTCTAGGTCAAGTCGTTTGAAGTACGATTCTTGATCTTTATATTAGTTTATTTGATTTCCTTAAGTCAATAATGACGTGTTAAAAATAATGTCATGCAGGTCTGCATATAGTAGAATGTATTCTAGAAAGAAAGAAAAATATGTTTTATTTGTCACAGAAACACGTGCATACAAAAGACAAGAGTATTCAGAAAACAATAAAATAAAGTACATAAAAAATCACGAGCATAAAACCGAAATAGTCGGCAGCTGCACGTCATGACTGTGACAAGAAGGCTTCCTCTCAGCATGATGCTATGCTATGGGACTCACAGCACAGCGTTGATTTTCAGTGGTCACCCGAAAAAGAAGTACGGAAATCAAGTCAGGTTCAGTTTAATGTCTGCCTGTATCCTAATACTATCTACATAGATTACGATTATTTTCAGAGCAAAACTGAGGAAACATTGTAAGCGCTAACTCGAATTTCCTAGGAAGTTCATAAGAGTACTTAATAATAATTTTAATTACCAAAGTAGGTCACAAATCTCAAGCTTTATGTTAATTTTATGAATATCAAGTAAAATTCCCTTTATTTTACGGAAATATAACAAACCAGCTAAATTTACATTAAAAAAACTCTTTCCATTAATTATTAATTTCAATTTTCTTATTCATACACTATTCCTTGGCAGTTAAAATTCTCTGACTTTTTTATTCCTTTGTTGTGTTAATCCGGCTTTGAGCAGCTCTTAGGTATAATTATGATAGGTAGCGTGTCTGTTCGTTTGTGTTCTTGTTGAAGGCTGAAGGTTCTTCCTTATCAGTCAAGCTAGTGTAACTGTCACGATGTATCGATGTGTGCAGGCTACGTCACTTTTCTTATACACGTATAGATTGACAGGGGCGTGTCATGCCTCGTGATTTAAAAGGGTATCATCTTAGGTATATCACATAAATAAACTCACGCCTTTTTCCTCTTTGGGGGGTAGGTAGAAACTACAGAACGCCACCTGCTATGATCCTTACATACTCCTTTTGCTCAGTTTACGTTCATGCTACTGGTCATACATGCATGCCGGTTGCGAGTATGACCAGTAGCTATGTTTAATACTGGCTTACTTATATCAATCAATAAGAAAGACAATAACGAATACTAAAGGAACATTCCTTACTTATCGGTTGAGAGCAAAGATGACAATACATTCAAGATTATGTCTTATCCAGAGAAGAAATAAACTCGCCACTCGAAACTACCCACTAAACCTTAACCTAAAATGTTCGTCTAACCTCCATTTACGACCATTACCACCAATCAGGGCTGCCAAACGTCCGATTCGGGGCTATCAGCCCTCATGGCCCACGAGCGTTTTTATCGCGCACTGGATTTTCAACGCACTGCTTAGTGCAGAGAGTTGAAAATCCAACAGTGTGTTTTTGCCGCGCTGGGATGCACTCTGAATTCTCAATGCTCGGCTCAATTCCGAGGGTGCAAATACAGAGCGAGATAAAAAAAAAACGTCGCGTTAAAAAATCACTCGTGCCTACTGTATCGTATATAGTGATTCGTTAGGTAGCGTTTCGTATGCGCACCACGGGGAGGAAATCGGAAGGGAGAAACGTGACCAGCCCTAGAGAAAGTGCGGTATATTTTTGGGTATATCTGGCTGGGGTATAAGGGTTCCGGAACTGTACGAATACGTGGAGTGTGTTGGGGTACAGGAAGTTTGAACGGGGTTATTGTTTTCATGATTCGAAGCCAAAACCAACTTTACCAAATGTGGAATATGTAAAAATGTACTTGTTAGAAGCATGTTGAAAGTAAAATCAACTAGAGTATGAAAATTAATCAATCTGTTTAGCCTTTTCCCAACTATGTTAGGGTCGGCTTCCAGCAGCTGAGTACCAGTATTTTTATGGAGCGACTGCCTATCTGATCTCTACAACCCAGTTAGTGGGAAACACGATACTCCTTGGTAAGACTGGTTTTCAAACTGTGCTTCTGACTACCCGTAACGACTGTCAAAGATCTACGAATGACAGCCGGGACCAACGGCTTAACGTGCTTTCCGGGGCACGGAGGGGTCTCGATATGAATAAATTAGTGGTCACCAATCCACGAACCGACGGCGGTAAGACCTTCGATCGACCCGAAAAATAGGTACATTCAGCGCGATTATTTCCGCAAGCATCGTCACATGACTTTCTGTATGTGTAAGCAATCGATTCTGAGAAATCGAATATCCTGTTTTTGTAAGACGTCTCGGCCGAGCGACTCGAAACAAAAATAACAGTAATCGATACCTACTCAGTAATGCTATTATACTTTTTGTTCCAATAAATTATTTAATCAAGAGTTTAACTAAAAGAAACTTCTCAAGCCCAATCAGAAATAGAATTATTAGAAGTTTACTTAAGCAAAATTAGGAAAACTTCTTACGAAAATGTTAATTCACCAAAGAAGTCGTTTAAATAAAGCTATAAATATAAGCAATTCACAAAAGTTCTATTATACATCTTAGCAATTCAGTAACAAATAACTCCTGAGTTAGAAGCGAGTTTGAGATGAAATGCGAACACCAATTTACCAACTGAATGCTCTACTTTTGGAGGAAGCTCAATAGCGAAGACCTATTTCTCGTTTTAAGAATCATTTATTTCAATTTCGACATATTAAGCTGTATTGATCTCTCATTCACTTTCGAAATGAGGTCATGGTGGCAAAGGGAAGAGCGTATTCAATAGGAAACTTCACAGTTCAGTAGGTTCACCAAACTCGATTGAAAGCAGTAAGGCTAGCTTGCAAAACAACTTTTGTCTAACGAAATTAAGCCCGGCTTTTACCAGAATCCGCTTACAGGCTGAAATTTAATTTAATTGCGTCGCTAAATTAATGTTCTAGAAAGCCTGACACACTTTCGCCATGAAAGACTACAAATTATACTACCTCAAATTACTTAGCATGATCCTGTGTTATATCGAAAATACTGCAGCATTAATTTTAAAATAAAATAAAAATCAATTGCTGTTCGTTAGTCTCGCTACAACTCGAGAACGGGTGGACCGATTTGGCTGATTTTGGTTTTGAAATATTTGTCGTAGTCCAGGGAAGGTATAACGGTGAGAAAAAATGATAAAATTCACGAAAAAAAATTATGAAGAAAATTCACGTTCTCATACATTGTGTGGCTCGGCTTTTTTGGTATCTATACTCCGTTTGAAATAAGATTAGACATTTAAACAAACCTTTTTTACAGTCCGTTCAACCGATTTTGACTTCTATACCGTAGGCATAAGGATGGCATTAAAAGCAAAAAAAGTGGTTACAAACCAACCGTTTACTGCAGCTGCCATTTGTCATACCACCAACGCAATAGAAGTCAAAATCGGTTGAACGAACTGTAAAAAAGGTTTAGTTAAATATCTAATCTTATTTCAAACGGAGTATAGGTAGGGTAGAAATTTTAAAATCCTAAACTTGCACATTCATTGACTGTTAGGCGGAACGAAGTTTGCCGGGTCAGCTAGTTTTGAAATAAAATTTTCACTATGGAAAAAAAAAGCAAAGTTACCTCCAAACCGAACAATAAACACCTGGTATTAAAAAAGTATTTCAACTTAGATCATGAAACTTTGCATAATAACTGAACCAACTATAAAGCAGCAACTATGTTTTTTTTAATTACCATTATTTTCGTTATCAATTACCTAAACTATTGGCGCCTTGGAGCCGCCAGCACTCCACTCCTGTCTCGCTCTCATTCAGTCCGCGAGCAGTATGATGCGAGATAAAAAGTGAATTTGAGCTGAGGTAGTATGGGCTTAATTAATCCTTTGGTCTTGGCTGGGACGAGACAAACTTTCGCTACAACTGGAGCGTGACGGTCTAAAATGTGTCAATGGTACCTCTGCGACACGTTTTTAGGAAAGACATTAAAAAGTAATTATTTAAATGGGCTTAAAACGTGTTTGTGTTCTGAAAATTTTAGGATGGCAGTAGAAACTGGCATCTGTTCTAAAATGAGTTATGAAATTAAGCTTAGTGTTTTTTGAGAGGTTTAAAATTAAAAAATGCATGTCGTTGCAAAATTTAATAAAACAGTAGATTCAACTCATGGCAGAAGATCTTTTTTCTTTGTGAGAAATAAAAAACATTTCTGAAAAAAAAAAAATACAACCGACTTCAAAAAAAAACGGAGTCGGTGTCCTTGGTTTAGAATTTTCGTTTTTTGCCACCGACTTCGAAATTATTTTTCACTTTGTAGTGTTTTTTTTTTTGGAAATCGGTTGTATTTTTTTTTTTTGTAAAAAGTTTTTATTTTTCACTTTTTAGTTGTGGTACCTACCCCACACAAATTCGAATACTACTACCTGCTATGTAAATAACAATGATAGGAACTTATCATATCATCCACATACTAAGTGGGAAAAAATACGTATTATTGAAGCTAACTCAAAAACTACCCAAGCAAACTTAATAAAATTTATATGGGACCAGACCACCTCTGAAGCACCAAACAAAAAAGAATCATCAAAATCAATTCATAATTGGCGGAGTAATTGCGTAACAAACATTCAAAAAAAAAAACACAGTCGAATTGAGAACCTCCTCCTTTTGGAAGTCGGTTAAAAATATGTAACACACTTCTCTGCGTTTCGAGATAAGTTTTACAAGAAGTAGACAAAGCGAATAAGTTTCAAGGATATCGCTGAAATATTACTTTGTTGTTTACCAGCAAAATCTTAACTCCTGGAGGAGGGTGTAAACAGGTAACTTTGCCAAACGATTTACAAGAAAAAAATAAGGGCCTCTTCAGTTGGTACTTTATCGCGATCAGCAATAATAGTCGAAATATTCGCTTCACATGATTGAATAGTTATTGAAACTCAATAGCGAAAGAAAAGTTAATAAAAGCTTTGGGTTATACCTACAACAGAAGTGCCATTCAACCTTTATTTCGATTAAAACCTGATACGCCTACATGTACCCGAAACGACCAGAAACCGATCGACAATCGTCCTCGTGCAATCAAATTACAAGTTTGGAGTTTCCCCGATTCGTAATCCAGAACGAAAATTATACAGCTTTTATTAAAAAGTTAAGAGAGCTGAGAAGCCGAATCCAGAATTTTCAAACGAGTTTTTTAAGCAAGGAATTCATCATCATTCACACTTCAACGTTAAAACATCCAGAATTTTGCGTACAAAATTAATTTTTCGTTCACCTAAAAATAACCTCTCGAATTTCATATTCTCATTCAATTAACCCAAATAAAAGTTTTGAACGTGTCTCATTTTCCGAGTCACCATTACGATCTTAACGTCAGTCACCCAGTTTTGAACTCTGCGTGGGGTCAACAACCGGCAGTAATACGGTTCATAATTTGCACTGCAGAGGTTTTGCATACGTCTGTCGCCATGGCAACCGTGCCGTTGTGCATTGTTACCTTTGTTAGAAATATAAAACGCATGGAACAAGGGGACTGTAGAGAACTGGCAACACCAAAGCGCCAAAATGCAGATTTGAGTCAGTTCAATTTAAATATTGGCTGGTGTCGAGTAAAGTGCTAATACTTTATTAACCGACTTCCAAAAGGAGGAGGTTATCAATTCGACTGTATGTTGTTTTTTTTTGTATGTTTGTTACGCGATTACTCCGTCAATTATGAATTGATTTTGATGATTCTTTTTTTGTTTGGTAGATCATACTTCAGAGGTGGTCCCATATAAATTTTATTAACTTTACTTGGGTAGTTTTTGAGTTAGCTTCAATAATACGTATTTTTACCTCACTTAGTATGTGGATGATATTATGATAACTTCCTGTCACTGTTATTTACATAGCAGGTAGTGGTATTCGAATTTGTGTGGGGTAGGTATCACAACTAAAAAGTGAAAAATAAAAACTTTTACAAAAAAAAAAAACAACCGACTTCAAAAAAAACACTACAAAGTGAAAAATAACTTTAATTTCGGAAGTCGGTGACAAAGAACGAAAATTCAAAACCAAAGACACCGACTTCCGAAATTAAAGTTATTTTTCACTTTGTAGTGTTTTTTTTTTGTAAAAAGTTTTTTTTTATATCTTAATTCGTGAAGATAGTATCAATATCTATATTTGCAGTACTGTTGTTTAAGATGTTTTGATTTAATCAAATCAAAACATCTGTCTACCGCAGACGATTGACCGATACCAGTATTAAAGATTGCAATCATAGATATTTGGAGACAAGTTCACTGCTCCTCAACACTTAAAGAGGCTGCATCACCGTTAATCGTTGAGCAAATCTCTTTATTATGATTCATACGAATTTAACGGTTCTGTATATGCAACTCCCTTGTGCACCAGTGCCACATTGCCTTATTGCAATGCAAATAAATGCATAGAAAACTGTTTAATATTCATTCTATGCGTCTCGCATCACATGTGCTCCGATCAATATCTAGATTTCTTTGAGTGGAACAAACTTGTTTATAGGCTTTTTTTTTCTTTCTATATGGAAATTGAAGAATATGTTGGAATAATGCGTGAGTTGGCGTTGATTGAAATAGGAATGATAAAATTTGAGTACCATTTTAGAATCCTCTGTTTGGGGAAGCCTTTTTGATAATTCGCTATTTGGGAGACTAACTATACCCTAATCGCTTTGGCGTGGCAATAGCGGCCATTGACCCACCTACATTTTTTTGCATTCTTCATTTCAAAAATGGAAATAAAGTCCGTTGACATCCTGAATAAATATCTATCCTGATCTTCAACATGTACCAATAACGAAAAAGTATACATAGTTTATTGTTTGAGTTCCTACGTAGAGATATTAGGGAAAGGGCAATGAACGCTATCGCTCGCTAAAGCGATTCGGATAGTCTTTGATTTTTGGAATCGTTGTCCTGTTGTATGTGCGTAGTATTCTGTCAAGAATCGTAGTCAAAATCCTGATAGCCACCATTGCAGGCCACAAACGCGCTGACAGCATTCTTGACAGAAAATTTAATTAAGCAAGTTTACAAATGTTAAATTGAGAGCAATTCTCTACGTCTCATTAATTAGTAATGAAATTTATAGCAAATTCTGTCTGAGACCGCATTCAAAGTCGGCCATTTGTTTTAAGTTTCCAGACAAATTGCCAAGCTGGGCTAAATATTGCGAAGTTAGAATTAAGCCCAACATTGTTTTGATAACTTAAACTAGGATTGAAGAAGAGACTGCAATTTGTTCTC
Organism: Agrochola lychnidis; assembly: GCA_963680765.1. NCBI lineage: Eukaryota > Metazoa > Arthropoda > Insecta > Lepidoptera > Noctuidae > Agrochola > Agrochola lychnidis. The sequence goes on along the minus strand of OY796868.1, from coordinate 3,230,283 downwards.
AGAATCTGTTTGCATTTCCTATAAATGAAGTTTCAGTTGAATCTATCTCTCGTTGTCTTCTATTTGATATTAACATCAGCTCTTAAGCTTTTTGATACTCTGCAAAACCACGGATACAAGACCTCTGGTGATTGAGCAATATTCTTTTAATATTCAAGTCTAATATCGTCTAGAACCTTCTAATCCGTCATCAATACCTCAAAAGCCTCAATAAACAAACATTCGCGTATCTTATGCTAATGTACATTGGTTACATAAATCTTTTTGTCGTATTTATTTATCGCTAGTTCCGGCGTGAGGTCGCCAATTAATTCACTTTTACTTGTCAGCGGCCGAGATGTTTGTACACATCTTGACATTATCTTTTAGCAGATTTGATTAATACCATAGTTCTGGTTTCTCTTTCCTCATTACTGTGACTTCCGGCATGTATTCCTTTTGAGAATATACCGAATTTTCATGTTCGTCTGCGAAAATTAGAAGTTCCGATTGAGACTACGTTATCAGATCCCTTCATAAATATGCATTAGTTTTACTATCTAGGCCAGGGCTTCCCAAACTTATTTTTATTGTGACGCCCTTGGGAACTTGCCTTTTTTTTTTGTGGCGCCCCCCTCTAGCCAAAAAGTACTTACCGGTTGTAGTTCTAGCGCCTAGTAACAAGTTATCAGAAAAACTCATAATTTTTATTACAAAATAAGAACAAAAACAAATCATAAGAATAAAAATTAAGAGGTATTTATTTTACTTTGTTGGCTGGCTACTAATGAGAAGGCTGTGCTTGCTTCTCTGAGCATAGCCTCTCAAAACGGGGCTCAAGTTTAGAAATCACCACTCTCGTCTCTTTCTCTACATTGAGAAACTGAGCTCCAAAATTCAAGCAGTTTGTCTTTGTCGTATTAGAGATTAAGCTGGAGTCACGGGACAATTCTATTAGGTAATTGATATTTTTCATCTGTCAAAAGTGTTGATAGTAGTAGGGTCGACTGGAAAGGGTTTCTAATCTATGTGGATCGCCTCACGACGCCCCTGGGATAGTGCCGTGACGCCCCAGGGCGTCGCGACGCACAGTTAGGGAAACCCTGATCTAGGCAATAAAGCATAACTCCATCTTGCAGAACGGAATCAGTTATGTTTTTCTAAATAGGTTGACAAGCTGTTCTACGTGAGTAAAGCCTCTAGGCAGACCAACAAAGTCTTAATTTTATTTCCAATTCAAACAATAGTCTTAATGAATAAGATCAAAGATGTCTGCGCCAATTGTACCCTCGGCACCGGAGTCAGTTCAAGTAATAGACACTTGACATGTCTCATGATAGTCTTTATTGACTTAAACAGCTCTGGATACAAGCATTTTAGCAATACTACAGTTTACTGTTGTAGTTTGCATGTTTCTCACAGTTTTATGCTCAATTTGCATGTGATTGTTAAGAAGTTAACATATTTTTTTATGTAAATAATATTCATAATCTTTCGGTCATGAATTCATGATCAAAAAAGAATTCAGGGAAGCAACAGTAAATGATGACGAAGTGTTACTTGAAATGGATCGTTGGAATTGGTATACATTATCATGTGACTGACAGAATGGTATCGAGGAAGAGAGGAAGACCATTTCAAAGATGGAAGACGATTTGAGAACTACTGCGGGAGGGTATGGAGGAGAAAAACTCACGACCGCGAGCTATGGAAAAGCCTGGGGGAGGCCTATGCTCTAAAGAGTAAAGCAGTCTGGAGAATTATGATGTCTAAATCTTTAATTTAAATAAACTGTAGAACTAAGTTTTTAAGGTTAATAAAGGCTATTTTAAATTTGAGACTTATGGATAGGGAACCCTAGCAGATCGGACTCTGTGCATGATTCTAGATGAAATTTATCGGACGGAACCGGTTACTTCAGGCTTTGGCTTTAGATTTGAAGCAACGATGAAGGTATCCTGAACCAGCAGTCTACTATTTATTAAGATGAGTGATTCTTGGACTATGCAGCAGTAGACATCTGGCGGCAGCATAAATTGTAAGTAATAATGTCATCCCAACATGCGTTCAATGGCACCAGATTACCAGAAATAACTCTTCGTTATGATAAGCCAAATATTTTTGTATTTTAACGATCCTGAATAAATAGCAACTATTAAATTTTGGCAAGCCCGTTTCATTCAGTTTACTTTTTAAAGCGTCAACACTGCGCTGCTCAATCAAGCAACAAACTTCGTCAATAAACCTAAACACTATTCAAGAGACAGGTGTCTCAAACACAACATTATACAATGTCCATATGATTACTGTCTGTCTATAAAATACTATAGCATCAAAAGTGTGTAGCGTGATCCGATAAATATAGCCCCGGCGTATATTCGACCTTCGCGTTGCGGTGAGCGAGTCAACCGATCTACGAATGTATAGGGAATTCAGGAGTAACACAAGGTTGGGGCGAAATTGTGTAGATGGGAGCGCGGTGCGGTGAATATTGGATATTTTGAGTTTCGAGGTCGATCTTCGATTCGATTAGAATTTTGTAGTGTGTTATATCTTTGGTCTGTGCTGTTGTTGTTTAATTTTGATTGCATGGCTTTCTAAGTTAGAGCAGAAATTAGTTCCTTCTTAGCAATTGAGTACAAGCAAAAAACTTAGCCTATCCATTTACATAGCCTCGAAATGCAATACTCCAAATAATAGTACGAAACAATTTTCATCGGCTGTCGAATGACGTCTAGCAAAATTGGGATCATTCCACGTTAAAAAAGGTTCAGAAATTGCGAGTGAGGTTGATATAGTTTTCACCACCACTAAGGACTGTTTCTCTGAAGGAATATGTCGGTGTAGGATCAGTAGGTTACCTAAATATAAAAAAAACAAAAATGTTTACACACAATGTCCAAGAACTAACAATTTTAAGCTGGATTCAGTGCCTATCTGTTGAGCGGGTTCACAGTCGGCTGAGCGACTAATTAGATCGATCACCGAACTGAACCCAGCATGAAAATATGGGACGGGCTTAAAAAATATCCGCTGTAACAGATATTATGGTGGGTCTTTGACGTGATTCCAAAAAAGGCCCGTATTTATCTTAGTTACTGAGTTTCAAAAAGACCCGTAAAAATGCAACGTTAAACTGGGTGTCCCTTCTTTTTCAAGTCGTCTCGTTTCAAAGATAGAAGTTCTTTAGGACAAGCCAAACGGCATACCGTCCAAGCGTTTTCAGCTGTTTATTATAATAATAGTTTTAGTTGAAAATATTGTGAACACATCTTGTTTATTCAGACCGCGAGATACGTCACTTGTCTAGAAGCGAACATCATCAAATGCTTCAAGTTCTACAACATTAAATCTAATCTTAATCTAAAAGCGGTGTTGAAAGCTGTACCGTAAATAATCTGGATATGAGACTTGGAGCTTTATGAAAAAGTGACGTAAATGTGCGAAAATATTAGACAGCGTCGGTCGTTATTATGTGCGAAAAGTCATAAAATTCATGAGATACTAACAACGTAGTCTTCAATATCTATAGCCTCAAGGACATTAAGTTATATTAATGTTCTATTTAGAGTTGTTCCAGAATTATGAACCTAGACATCTCAGAGCAACATAAAACCGACTCAAGTGAAGTTCTGACGCAAAAACTTTCCCTACTTTTTCCTGTACTTTTGTTGGCGTGGTGTCAAATTCCGGTTTTCGATGCAGCAACTGCGGACAGGACTGGTTGCAAATTTTTTTGATATTATTTTGAGAAGCTGTGTTGTAATGTGAAAAGAATGTGGAAGCAGCAACTTCTGGGTTTTGGGAAGCCTTGTTTTTTGGCACTTAAGGACCAATGAAGACAATGTTGAACTTGTAGAATACTGTTTAAAGGACTAGCAATAGAGTAGGTACTTTGTTTTTAGGGCTTACTATTCCATCGACAGATATCTTTTATGCAGAGAATAAAATTATCGGAGAAAAACGGTCAAAAACCGAACATTAGTTCTCGGATGGAGTTTTTAGATGGAAACTTAGGCCCATAGTAATTGTAAAGGGTTTCTGGACGTTGTATTAAGACTTAGCCTAGACAGTGTATTTTCCAACCCAAGAAGCGTTTACACAGCTTTCACCATCGTTGCCCTACTGCAACCAATATGGCGGTCGGACTAGATATTTCTAGGTAGCTACCCCATAGGCAGAAACCGCACTTTGGTACTTGGAAACTATGGAGTCTAATGGGCACAGGTAAGCGAACTAAGCGATTAATCGCACGCGACCTTTTTGTTCGAAACCAATCAGTGCAGCGGTTTTCTTTACACGTTTTTCTGTTTTCTGTAATATTTTCTCGATAATCTAGAATCGTGGGCTGAAAAATGTTCTGTAAGAAGTATATTGCGACATGTTTTTAAGCTATTGCATAGCTTTTATCGCGGGCTTTGAGCGCGGCGACCGAATCAAGAAATTCCGTAACGAAAAAAACCTAAAACCCCCACTCCGCCTACCACCCATCATCACGACAACGTGATGTTGTCATGGGAACGTAATTTTTGTTTTATGTCATCATCCGTCATCATCCCAAGTGTAGCGTTGACAAATAGGATAATGGAGGTTACACGTTTTTTTTTTTTTTTTATAAAGTTAGTTTGTAGACTCACCTATCGCAGCTACCGGTAAGCAGTTGAAGCAGTCTGTAAATGTTTTCCATAACTTGATGTTATATCTCCTTTTGCATTCGTCGTAGAATCTGTTGGACAAAAGATAACTTTCATGAAATGATGAGCATACAATTTCGACGTAGAACGTAAAAAGTTTCTTCTATCGGGACCCCCTTTAACTTTTAACTTTATTATAACGGCAATAAAAATACACAATCTGTGATATTTTCAACTGTCTACCTATTACGGTTCATAAGATACAACCTGCTGACAGACAGGCGGACGAACGGACGGACAACGGAGTCTTGAACGCTAATACGAATGAATATAATAAATACTGCATGGTTCAAACAATTACTGCATTTATATAGTTTTCATTAATTTTCCTGTTAGATTGGTCTATTTATGGGATATTTACTACAAGGTGGATGACCAGGGGCAAAACTTATTTATATTGCGTGTGCACTAAAACCGTAATACTTTTGGCTCGTAAATATGGCTTAGGGATTTCCTTTGGCACTTGTGGAAATAATGTATAGTCAAGTATCTTTCTATATATAAACTCTTTGTACATAATCCATACTAATACTGTCGTCATATGGTGAAAGGCCGTAACTATTTCAAAGATTTTGAGTAAATGACAGTTTTGTTTTCAAGCTCAATCGATAGTCTTTACTTTAACCGTATGTATCTGTGGCTAAGAATTAAAAGCAGTTTGAAGTATCACCGTATAGACAGAAATATAGAGAGCTTATTGCTGTATCTAGCCCTATACTTGATTAACAAATTTTTGACAAGAAAGTTACGGTCTTTCATCGTATGACGGCAGAATAATAATAAAGCTGAAGAGTTTGTTTTTTTTGTTTGAACGTTCTAATCTCTGAAACTAGCAGTCAGATTTGAAATAATCTTTTTGCATTTTATAGCCCAATTCTTGAGGAAGGCTATAGACTATTTTAACATCACGCAGGACCCTTAGGAGACCAGCAAAGAGAAAAAAGTCAGAAAGGACGCTGAGCGAAAACAAAGTAATACCAATCAATCTGCCTAACCTTTTCCCAACATAGTTGGGATCGGCTTCCCGTCTAACCGGATGCAGCTGAATACCAGTAATTTACATGAAGCGATTGAATATCTGACACAACCCAGTAACTGGGTAATACGATTCTCCTTGGTAAGACTGGTTGTCAGACTTTCGGGCTTTCTGACGACCCGTAACGAATGTCAAAGATCCACGAATGACGGCCGGGACCAACGGCGTAACGTGCCTTCCGAGGCACGGAGGAGTCTCGGTATGAGAATACGATGGTCACCCATCATGCATAACTTAGCCTGATGGATCGACCTGTGCGGCTGTTATTACTTAGCTAGTAATACCGCGGGCAGGTAATGCGATGCGACGGGGTGGGACGGAGGAACAAGAAATTTTCAGAAGCTAGTAAATACTAGTAATATAAAAACAGTGGCACTCCGCGAGTGCCGACAGAAGTGATAACTTGAACAAGATCGCCTTGGTGGAAGAAAAATACTTGTATAGAACATTGGTCCGTATCCTTATCAAAATAAAGAGCACAATAGCGTTCACAAAAAAAAAAAAACTTCCAAAACATTTAAAGTAAAAATACTTGCATAGAACATTGATCCCTAACGTAATATAAATAAAGAGCACAATCGCGTTTACAAAAATGAGGTGTCGGTAACGGTGTCGCGAGTTCAATTGTTTTTCCCCCCGTCTTAAAAATGCCGAACGCGCCTAAAGAAGTTTTCACTTCAAATATACAATACGATACTTTCTGTCTGTTACCATTAGACGGCTGAACGAATTCGATGTTTGGCACAGAGTACACCTTAACTTGCGTAAGCAGAATATAGGATACTTTTTATCCCGGTAACATGTTCCCGTAGGATAATATTGCCGACCACCACTCGAGTGAAACCGCTGGCAAACAGCTAGTAGTACATAAAGTAATTGATCACAAGACCCCTTAGCCGCCATGACACTCGACTTTTTACCTCCTATCACGTAATCCATTAGCTAGTTTGTTCAATGATTATGTTAGTACAACAGTCATCATACCTTGCTCACAGGTTGGCAAAAGTACAAATATGACGTCATTGTAGATACACGTCACATTCGATGTTTTAATTTTTTTAGGGTTCCGTAGTAAACAAGGAACCCTTATAGTTTCGTCATGTCCATCTGTCCGCGTTCTAGCTCCGAGACCCTTAGTACTAGAAAGCTGTAATTTTGGCATTCGTGTATTATATTAATTACGCCGACATAGTGGTAAAATAAAATTAAGTTTTTTTTTTAAGGTACCTCCCCTACACGTAAAGTGGTGATGTTTATTTTTTTTCTGTTCCATTGTGTGGGGTATCATTGGAAAGGTCCTTCAAAAACATTATGAGTATGTGAAAACCATTTTTGGATTTAGGGATCCGTTTGCGAAATATTAAGCTTTAAAGTGCTCATTTTTGTTAGAGTCAAGTGTCCCCCCCCCCGCCCTACCGGCTAAATGATTGATTTTGGATGTGTGAAAAAAATCACAGCAGTAGTTTATGTAACGAAATTAAAAGAAAACTATCACAGCTAAGTAGGCTCTACAGCACGCGTAGCATGACCACCGCAGAAACGAGTTTTGTCGACGGAAGAATAGACAAAATGACAGATTGTGATTGTTTATCTGTCATTTTGTCTATTCTTCCGTCGACAAAACTCGTTTCTACGGTGGTCATGCTACGCGTGCAAGTTAACGAGTAATAATCAACCAACTTAACTTTGCAGTTGCAAAAACATGTTTTCCCATACATTCCGTATGGGAGAACATCTTTTACAACTACAAAGTTAAGTTTGTTTTTAGGATAAATTCATCCCAAGTACGGAACCCTTCATTGCCAGTTTTACCTCCATGCGGGCGAAGCCGCAGGCAAAAGCTAGTAACATATTACATAAGTTTACCCACCAGACCCCCCCCCCCCCCCTCAGTCGTCATGACACTGACTTTCTACCTCTTATCATGTAATCCATCAGTTACTTCAATGATTATGTTAATACTACAACAGTCGTCATTCCTCGCTCAGATTGGCAAGAGTTCAAATATGACGTCATAGTCCACGTCACATTTGATGTTTTGTGGCGTAATATTGCCGCGGTAATGAATGCTGGAAATAAGGAATTAAGTCCAATATGTCTAATGTTTTCTTTGCTTGGTTTTTCTCTTTATGATGATATCAATTTAACAGGTCACCCTGCTGCCATTCAATCTGATAAAATTTAACCTTCTATGATTGTTAATTGTAGCAGAGGCTATTAAAGGTGACTAAAGATCAATCATACCAACGCAAAAGTAAGAATGAAAACAACCGATTATTTTTTTGCCGACGAAAAATTGGAGGAGGTTCTCAAGTCGACGCGTATATTTGTTTTTTTTTCTTTGTATGTACCACGTATAACTTTTTACTTCTCAGCACGCGTAGCATGACAACCATAGAAACGGGTTTTCTACGGGTTTTGTCGACGGAAGAATAGACAAAATGACAGATTGTTTATCTGTCATTTGTCTATTCTTCCGTCGACAAAACCCGTTTCTATTGGTTTCCGTTGTGGTCATGCTAAGCGTGCTGGGTGTGAATTTTGTGAAGTTAAAATAATTTCTAAACAAATACAAAATTTAACTGAAACTTCCATCAAACTGGAGTTTCATAAACGTATCATTAGATCGTCGGAGCCCATAAACCTCATTTTCTCTCTAGCTGCATACTTACATAAATACAAACACTGACTCATCCATTCGTTATTTATTAATGTTTGACACATGTTTACCACGAGATAACATTTAACCACAATTTACTGTAAGAACAGTCACACATCAGCGACTTCTGACTTACGAACCGTCGCGTCGTGCGCTAGAAAATATTTGTGGATCGCAGTGGTACACACATGGTTACACACCAAGCTATACATTTCCAGTATAAGCTGACCTCGCATTGTACGGAAATCCTATACAATGCGAGATCAGCATAAACTGGAAATGTATATAGCTTGATATGTAGCAGTCTGTACCTATAGTTTGACAGGTCTTTTTTTTTTTGGGTGCCCAGAGCGGGAGGGCGTGTCAGACTCTTACTGACTAAAACCCACCCGTGTTCCAGTCACCGGGGGCCACGATTTCTCTTTCGGTTTTATTCGCAACCCCGGCAGGCATCGGCCCTAGCGGACCCCGTCAGTTCTGCTGACATCTCCTTGAGGCGCGCGTGGAACACAACGCGCCATCGACCCGGGCCTGGTCCTTATCGGAGGGCGAGCTACCTATTGCTCACCGTCCGCAAGCCCACGCCTACGGTGGCCATAAATCGGCCTGCGATTCCCGACGTCCAGGGCGTCTCCTCCTGAGTTTGACAGGTTTTGAATGTGAATCTAAGGAAATAAGTGACTTATGTCCTTAGTTATTGAGAAAAATGTTCTTAGACCTCTGTTATGTAGTTCATTCATCATTCTCCAGCTCTTATCCCAATTTATTTGTGGTCGTCACAACATATCTTTTTCTTCTCTATCAGTCGTCATCTCGGAAGTCCCCCCCTTTCTAGCCATATCATCTTCCACACAGTCCATCCATCGTTTCTTTGGTCTTCCCCTACTCTTATAGCCATCCACATTCATACTCAAAATTTTCCTCACGACACTTTTCTCTCCTCCGCATAGGTATCTCAAGTTTTTTTTTTAAGGACAGTAAATACCAAAGCCTTTGACCGTAAGTCCTCAACAATCGGCCTGTCAGGCAAGAATTTATGGCAATACCCCAGAGGACCATTGTTATCGTACCTAGCTACCTACCTACAACAGTTACAGTCAATTCCCCGTTCTCCGTTCTTACGAATAAATACAAAAAATCATTTTTTAAGTTATTGCATAGCTTTTATCGCGGCGACCGAATCAAGAAATTCCGTAACGAAAAAAACCTAACGCCCCCACTCCGCCTACCATGTCATGACGGTCCCCATGACAACGTGATGTTGTCATGGGAACGTAATTTTTGTTTTATGTCATCACGTTATCAGCCCAAGTGTAGCGTTGACAAATAGGAAGTATGGAGGTTACAAATGCTATGCAATAGCTTTACCGCGGCAGTCCCCGAGTGCCACACGTTTTTATTGGAAAAAATGAAAACATTACAATGTTTAGGTTTGACCGTTGACCCCCAAACTAAGCAGGCTTGTGTCTTGGGGGTCAGATTGCGACTGAGGGCAGAACGAAATATCGTCATAATTATCATTTCAGTCGAAACACGTCCACTGCTAAACATAGGCCTCCCCAAATGTCGGCAAGAAATATCGCGGGTCTCAAACCAAAGGGGCGTACATGCAAAAATGCGATTTTTCGTTTTTAATGCCACTGGATTCTACTATATGCGATACGTAACCTCAATTTTTCTTATAATTTAATATTAATCACTTTTGGAATTAATTACAAAAGATTATTTATCGTAAGCTAGACAATCTGCAATTATTTTTAGGCTATATAGCCGTATAGTAGACGTAAGAGCAATAATTATTACTTTTTGGGGCAGTTTTAACGTGCCACAAAGCTGTATGCACGTACGACCTTCAATTTTATTATGATCTAAGGGAATTGTGTCAGGGCATTGGGACTTATGCGCATCGAGTGTCCATTTCAACATGATCCTGAAGATATTTAGTCATCACTTGCAGACATATGTACAGACATCTACACATTTTAGTATTGCTGTCTCAAGATTTGGACGTATAGTCATACCAAGAATACCCAACCCGGTCATTCTGCAATGAGCTGCCATATGGAGTAGACGTCAATTTAATGCAGAATTAATTATCTTTCGTGGGTCCTATTGGCCATCTGTTCTGCGCGCAATATGCCTGCCCACTGCCACTTAAGTTTGGCAATTTTGCAGGCTATGTCGGTTACCTTGGTTCTCCTCTTCATTTCTGATTCGATCACGTGCGGAAACTCCAAGCATAGCTTACTCCTTTGCTCTTAGGATGATTTTCAGCCTTCTATTGAGGCCCATTTTGAGCGTCAAGTTTCAGTGTCATAGGTCATCAATGGCAACACGCACTGGTCTAAGACTTTCGTCTTGAGACACTGTGGTATGTGAAACGAGAAGATATAACGCAGCTTCCCGAACGCTCCCCAGCCGAGTCAGACAACGGAGTCGGAGTCGACGATTGACCTCTTTCTCGAAGATCTTCATGAGCTGGCTCTCCCTAATATACAGATCTCTTGCAAAGGACTTGAAGCTCTTGTTCCGCTCTTTATCGCGTCTTTAATACGGTCAGTATTAAAGCACCAAAAGTCGCTTTTCAAGAACTTACAGATCCGTCCATTGAGCTACCGGTAGATGCGCGCAACGTCTGAAGACTGCAGGATCATCTCACGTCTCTCCTCCATGAGCTGTAAATTAGATTCAGAGAGCTTGATGTTTCTATTTTTACGACGGGTCTTGAAAATCTTAGACCCAACCGTATGAACAGTTTTCACGAACCCATCGTTACAATCGTTCATGGAGCTCCCTGAGCACTTGAAACGATTCTGAAGTTTGCGCTGAAAGCTCTAGGGGTTTTGGATTTGGATCGGTGCTGGACGGAGCGTAGACTTCATCAGTCGAGATCTTTTCAGCTTGATATTTAGATTCAATACTATTTGCAATTCTTACTATGCGGTGATCACTGCCGGTTTTCAGCGCATTGATGACAGAGACATTATTAAATGTTTGCTTCTTCGTCGACATAATGATGTATCTGTCTTCTTTCTTCTTCTTAGTTGCATCATACTTTCTGAAGAAGGAGTTACTTATAAAGACGCCTTCATTCTCCATAAAATTGGCCAGTAGGTGACCCCGGTGGTTCCAATGTCCAACTCCAAATTGACCCACTCGTAGTTCATAATTGTCTCGTTTGCCCAGTTTCGCATTGAAGTCCCCCATAACAACGGTGAAGTGAGTTTTAGAGGCAAACATGGCTCTGAAAAATTTCTCATACATGGTCTCCACCTCATCCTCGGGGTGTGACGAGGTCGGGGCCTAAACCTGTATTACTTTCAACGAATATCTTGCTAATATTCTGAGTATAAAATACGCCACCCTGGTCGACACACTCCCTATCTTCAGCACGTTGCTTACAAAGGACTTATGAATGATAAACCCGACATCACCTTGAGACTGCTGATCGCCCCTCCCGGAAATAGAGTAAGTTCCCGGATTTGAGGATTATCGAGTCCTCCCCCTCTCTTCGGACTTCAGATAACCCAAATACCCGATCGTAACCTGCTCAATTCTTCTTCGAGCTCGGTGATCTTCTCGTCCGTCCAGAGTTTACGCGTTTTGTGTGTTGCCACGGCCAATTTTCGGTGATTGTGATAATGTATCAATCAATAATGAGCTCAATTTTGTATGTTTGTGTTTTATATCATTTAAAATAATTTTGTTCAGATTTATGATTTTTTACATTTTTATATGCTTATTTTTTGTTCTTATTTTTATTCACACCGAAAAAAAATGTAATTACTACCATTTGTTCTTTTTTTTTCTACATTGTAGAACTAAAATGGTCTATACTTCCACTTAGAATTCAAACACCTCTCAGTATTAATGACAAGCCAGACAGGTGTATAAATTATTAAAATCACAGAAATAACATTAATTTTGATAGTTTCTCATTCCTAAATTGCAATATTTTAAATCACCAACTAAGTTCAAATAAATATTGGTATAATTATTAATAATTTAAAGAAAAAAGTTTTACATCCATAAATTCCAAGCATTTTTGGGGGAATTTTGATGGAATTTTACCGTATTTCCGTCATGCCAAATAGAGGTAAGAACCAAAAGCTGGTGTTACAGAGGAAATACCTTAAAATCAAGCATCCCATATGAACTGAACTGTAAATATATGGCCACATGCAAAAACACAATAAGCTGGCTCAATCACAAAAAAAGTTATTCAGTTTTTTGTCTCTCCTGAAAAGTAACGGTTTTGTGGATACGCCCCTATGGTTTGAGACCCGCGATATGTTGGTATTACGAAAGTCGACGTAAGTAATTAAAAATGTAGTCCATCGTCTGTACTAGGCCTTAGTCGTTCTAGTTTAGATAAAAACAACGTTTGCGAGTAAGCATTAAACTGTAGGAAAACATGAATTTTAAGAAACGTGCTGTCAAGGCCACGTAATATGAACGTTTTCCCTAAAGACTATCAGAGAATATAAGATTATTATTGTATTAGTCTCCTCTAGGGAAATTACTTGAATATATCATTGGATGGGTCATACTTTGAATTCAAATAGCCGTATTTACGATTCTACAAAGGTACCTTTATCTAAATCATCCCCTTTCGAAAAACAAGATATAAAATATCAGATACCAAATCCAATTCATTAGACAAGACTAGAAATATGCCTCAGTCAGCTTATTTTTTTTAATAATTTATTTACGCAGACATTAAGTCATGATTAGAGAATACAAAGGTTACAAAAAAACAGATCTGTTAAAATATAAACTAATATAAAGATAAAAAAATATTTAAGACAGCAGCAGCTTAGGGTATTCCAATCAGTGAACAAACGCCCACGCCCACAACTTTTACAAAAGAGAAAAATAAGACAATTCAGCATATTATATTATTCTATACTCCACATTCTACGTAAATTAAATATCAAAGACAAAAAGTAGATCGTTGAGCTGGGAGATGAATCACAAACGCGAATTTATTAGAATATTCCACGTTTAGGTAGATAGACCTTCATTCATCTCGTCTGTGTAGGCGTTAGGTTTTCCTTCATTAACCTTTCGGTATATTTTATTAGACTATTTTACCTTTATATTTAATCAAAATAAGTAACGCTTTACTTTTACTATTTATCTATTTAATTCTATGTCAGGTCCAATAATAATACCAGCCTATTATTGTCCCACTGCAGCACGTTTAGCATGACCACAATAGAAACGAGTTTTGTCGACGGAAGAATAGACAAAATTACAGATAAACAATCACAATCTGTATTTGTCTATTCTTCCGTCGACAACACCCGTTTCTATGATTGTCATGCTACGCATGCTGGGCAACGGCCTCTTCTACCACATCATGCTTGCTCAAGACGGGTGAGCGATTCCAGACTAAGTCATGTTTTTCCTTCACCGATGTCAGTAATGTCCAAGATAAACTCAGAAAGTACACAGTCCGGATTTGAACAATGCCTACGCAACAACAATTGATCTATGAGTTTGATTCTTACATTTATCAAGCAAACACTGATAGGTTGAAAACGCGGAGTTTGAAGTGCTGGTAAAGTCTAAATTGCAGATAGCCAGTCCCATTAGCTTGTTAAACGATTCCAACGCAGTTAATTGCTAGGAAATAGGAAACAGTGGCTTGAATTCAAACTCCTGTATTTCCCAGAATGAAACTGTTTATGTAATGGAACACGACTATCTGATATTACAGGCGCCATCGCCAGTTCGAAAAGCCAATTACGGGAAACGTGAGCCGTCGATGATTTCCATCGATTTGTTAATTTTGCAACCAGACAATTATTGTGTACAAGTCATTTGCACGATAGGATTTCCCATTGACAAAAATGACGAACTTCCGTGCCCTCTTTAACCCCTTTGGCCGATCAATTAAAAAAAAACTACTTTAGTGCTCGGTTGCCTTCGTTACATAAGGAAATATTGTGCAAAATTGTATGCTTCTAAACCCAGCAGTTTTAGGTTGTGTGTTGTCGATCAGTGAATTTAAGATTTTTATTAAGATACCGATATATGTCAGTGGTCTTGAGTGGTTAGCTTGCGTGTTCTGTTCTAAGCTCACGCAACACGTCGTACGTCCAGCCAGTAATAGGACTCGCCCATCAAGGAGCGCTGTCCCAAATTAGACGCATTATTAATTTATTATACATAAATCAAAAGGTATTTTAATAAAATACGTATACTAAAAGATAGAGCAGTGGTGGCCCAGTGGTAACGGCTGCGACTTACAAGTTGTAGGTCGGAGGTTCGAACCCAGACAGGCGCTTTACTTTGTGTAAATTATTTCATCACCACTGCTCACAAAACGGTGAAGGAAAACATCGTGAGGAAACCGGCATGTCCTAGAACCGAAAATTCGAAGACATGTGACATCTACCAACCCGCACTGGGCCCGCGTGGTGGATTACGGCCTGCTCCCTCTCACAGAGAGGAGGCCTGTGTCCTAGCAGTGGGAACATTTATAGGCTGATGATGATGACTAAAAGATAAATAATTAAATTTTCTTTAAAATGGTGAAGGTTTCAGAAAAATACGCTTGATAGTTTTTGCGTGATTCTCAGTTTTTTATCCGCGTTAGACAAACCTTTACAAATTAATTACACTACGTAATATAAACATAACCTAAAATATTCATAGATTGAGTTATTAAGAAAATGCTTTAATTTAACATTTATTTTTTTCAAATCATTAACACTACTCGTTTAGACGTGATCTTCAGTATTTAATCATTAAAACGCACCTACGGTGCAAAAACGTCACTTATGCAATTTTTGTCAAAATTGATCTGAGTATGAGAAAAAGTAGCTAATGTACCCCTTTTTACCTGGTGAGTAATAATATGAAGTTCAAAGTTGTAGTTTAAATATAACCAGTTCATTTCTTAAGTCAAGAAGAACTATACGTTATAATAGGATGTCGAATATTTAAACGCTTCTCCTGAAAAATTACATCATTTGCATAAGTGACGTTTTTGCACCGTAGGTGCGAAATGTCGGTTATCGTCGCCTTAAGTAGAAGATTGTTTACAGGCTACTTCTTACTACTTTTAGCGGACTCTAGATGCAGACCTCTGATAAAGATGAGCTTAGGCCACATTGGAAGTAACACTTGGAATGTTGCTTTTTTATTGCGGAATGGGCCTGCTCTTGACCTCGACCTCACTTGATGGAAAACGATGGACAAGGTCTACGATGGAAGGAGCGTGCCCAGAAGATGCCTATTCACTCTTGGCTAACGGGTTACATGTGGAAGGGAACTAGGGATGACAGTTTTTTTTTATTCTTTAAGGGACAAACAAATGCTCAATTTTGTTTAAAAAATACGGGATTTAACATTTTTCCCGGGACAAATAAAAAACAAGTATATTACGTTCTTATTATTTATATATTGCTACTTATAGTTTAAAGAAGATCGTATAAGTTTCAATATATCTTTGTTTTGATTTAACATATTTGTAAAATTCAATGCAGTTATTGTTATAGTTGAAAATGGTAATTAATTCACTCTATCAAATCAGGGGTCCATTTGTTGTGCACATCAGTTCATTTCAAGACCATCTGCGAAAAAGTCCTTTTCACAAAAAAAACTAGGGACGCCTACTGAAGATAAACGATATAATTTTAAAAATGTTAGAGATTTTTCTGGAAAACCCTGAAATACGTGACGTCTAGCAACGCTAAATGGAACAGACGCTGGCAGGGATTGTTTAAAAGTGAGACTAGACATTTTTGTTTGCACAAACTTCACCTCACCGTATTAGTTCATTATTTTTTTCTACAATGGCACACGATTGCTACTATGAGTCACTGACACAATTACTAACGTGCCAACGTACGGGAAACGGTTGTAAGCGATTTTGTTATTGCTCATTGTAATTAAATTGGTGAAGTTGCTTTTTGAATGCTAACGCGGTTAAAATTCTTCTTCCGTGTTTACTAATGTTCGCTATTGTTTGTGCTAGTAATCTAGGATTATGAAGCAAGTGCTCTGCTATCTGCTAGTGACCCGGAAATGAGACCGGTATTCATCAAGCAATCCCAACATTGCGTCTGAAGGCAAGATCTCAAAACAAGTGCGAGTCGGACTCGCCCATGAAGGGTTCCGTAGCAGCAAGTAACATTGAATGAAAGGTAAATTGCGGTTTACGATTTATGACGTATTAAAAAAAACTACTTACTAGATCTCGTTCAAACCAATTTTCGCATTACACATCATTTATTTTTTTTAGTTTTATCATTCTCTTATTTTAGAAGTTACAGGGCCGACACACATTTGTACGTGTCTCCACTTTGGAAGTGTCTCTCGCGCAAACTATTCAGTTTAGAAAAAAAAAATATATTAGAAACCTCAATATCATTTTTAAAGACCTATCCATAGATACCCCACACGTATGGGTGTGATGAAAAAAAATTTTTGGGTTTCATTTCTAAGTATGGGCAACCCCCAAAATTTATTGTTTTTTTTTCTTTTTTTGTGTGAAAATCTTAATGCGGTTGACAGAATACATCTACTTACTAGTTTCAACAGCAGCGCTCTTATAGTTTCGGAAAAAAGTAGCTGTGACATACGGACGGACAGACAGACAGACAGACATGACGAATCCATAAGGGTTCCGTTTTTTGCCATTTGGCTACGGAACCCTAAAAAGCTGTTGAAATGAGTACCATTTTTTTTTCAGACTTCAGGTCAGTCAGCAGTCTTAGTTCAGGACATGATCATTTTACAAATGAACAAATTGATCCCTACAGATTTACGCAGGGCACAGAGTTGACAACAAACGTGCATTAGCCAGCTGAATCAACAGCGTACGTTGGCCCCCACCTGAACTAAATATTATTGTTTTGAATTAGACGATGGATATGACCTGAATTTGTATCGGCAACTTCCATCGCAGAGTGAATCTGAGTGTAAATCCTTTATCGTTTCAGTTCACTTCGTATTTACTGAAATACTCAGAATAAATTGCTGTTCCGCCATTGACAATTTACGCGGTCTAACAAAAGCTCGATCAAATTTTCTGGTAGTCAGATTGAATATCCCATTAGTCAACCTCGTTTATCCGGTCGTTCGCGTGATTCAATGAATATTGGTTAGATCGAGTGGTATTTGGAGCACATTAAATTTGCGCTCCCTGGAAATGTTAAAAGCTTTCGATATATCAATATTTAGTTACAGATAGGGTTACCAAATGAAAAAATCAAAAGTCCGGAGAAAAGGCCTGATTTCCATTGAAAAATCCTGAGATTTTTTACAGTTTGAGAATTTTCTCTCAAACGTACTTAATAATTTTAAAAAGTTGTAATATTAGCGTTTTTATACACTGCGGATCTCGCTCACGCACCGCCATAAAAGGTATCTATACTACATAGGTTTAGGTAGTTAAATAAAGGTAAACAAAAAAACCACGTGACGAGACAGCTGTCAAGTAACCGACTAAACGTAATACCTGTCACTTCAGTTGTTATTCTACGTCACAGGTGAACTCTTCAATTTAGCAACGTTATATTTCGTTGACGTTTAGAAATTGGGCTCTTTATAATAGACAGATTACAAAATATTATAAATGTAACAAAAAAAAATTGTGCGCAAGCAGTTACATCTACGAAAAGTAGTTTAAGAATAAACGATAAAGTATAACATACATAATAAAAGAGGAAACTATAGTAAAACACTAACATAAATTTAATTTGGTTTAATCGTATTTTTAAACAAGAAAGTGTCATCTATAAAAACCCTTTTTACGATTTGTTTACCTTTTTTTAACTACCTAAACCTATGGAGTATAAAACTGATTAAGTAGGTACCTACTTGGATAAATAAGTATTGATTTTAATTGTGCAATTATTACTAAAGGAAGATTATTTTTAGTTTAACTTTTTACTAAAGAGATCTTTAAAATGTAAGCTGTATTTTATTGAAAATTCTAAAAATCCTGAGATTTCATGAGATTTCCAAAATTCAGCCACAATCCCGAGAAGAGTCCAAAAATCCTGAAATCTCAGGACAAATCCTGAGATATGGTAACCCATCCTGAGGTATGGTAAAGTTACAGGTATATTTTCGAGCATAATATAATTTAGATGGGTTGATTGCAAATAAAATTTTAAGTTCGAGAAATGTTGTCGAACTCATCTGACATTTTACTCTGTAATTGGATCGTGCGTAGTAAGTGAACATTTTGTTGGCATTTCTATTGTTAGAATCTAAATTAATATCCGTAAGTATGATTTATTACTAGCCTATTTATTTCTGACAAGATCCGAATGGCGCTTAGTGATAAATGGGGTCTTTAGCCATGACTACAATAAAATAATACGTTCGTGATGCTAAAGCCGTTTAGAAACAAAAAAAGAATAGTGTAAGTTGATAGAGGAAATTCTTCTAGTCTTTTTTTTTTAAATTGACAAGGGCTGGTCGCCAGCTCATCATCAATCAGTAACTTTTTTCCTCAATAGAGCTTACGACATGATCAGAATAATAAGTATCCTACACATGTGTTTTCCTTGTGCGGAAGTCTGCGACAGAAATGGATAGGTATTAACATTTTAAATTGCATTTCCAATCCAAGAAGCTGAAATATTGTTTTTTTTATTTGAAACCTGAGTCAGTTGTTCTCTAAGAGTTTGGTTCCACCGGCTTTTTTTATTCACGGAATCCTGGAAACCACAATTTCAATCCCTGCATGGAAGGTTGGAAAGATGTTGTAACATTTTCTAGTATCTCCAATTAAAATGCATTTTCTAAAAAGTGTTTCTGCTTCATACTACTCATTTCGGATGCAACCGAAATCCGAATACATCGACAAAAATCGCAATACCCTAGTCCCTTTTTTGTCCGTTGGGATATCCATCCTCCGTCTGGGGAGAATATGCGGAGTTATGTTGGATTCCTAAAGACTAAAACCCCACTGTTCCATCTGCCACAGTACAAGGCATGAGTCGTGAGCTCAAACTGACACTGCGCAGTAGTTAATTTTTCGGTCTGTGTGCCGGAATGAAGAAGCTGGGGGTGCCGAGCTGCACGCGATTGGTTCATCAGTCGATGCACGTCGTCTATTGGACCTCTTGCGTGTCATTTGGTAACTGTCATTGGCCGAAATTGTAATATGCGCGAGTTGTGCTCACGACTCGTGCCGCGACTTGTACCATGAGTCCGAGGCCCGGGAGATACAAAATTTCCAACATTTGAACACTTCTAAAAATAATTGCACAATACAATATGACATCACTCCGTTGTTTGAGTCCGTCAAGATTATCGCTATCAATCAATGGAATTATCATGTTTAGCCATCCTTATCTGGTGGATTACTCTAGATAAGAGAGTGGCGTCATTAAAAAAATAACACAACACCTGAAGTTATGACTGAATAAAGTTATATGACGACCTCCTTGAATGGAATTTGCGAACTTGACTCCTTCCTTCCGTCTATTTGATAATACATAGATTTCTTTATTTCGTGAGCCCATTTTTAACCGACTTCCAAAAAGGAGGAGGTTATATGTTCGTCGCGTATGTTTGTTTTTTTTTATTTTTTTTTTTATTTATGTCCACCGATTTCTCCGTCAATTGTGGGCCGATTTTGAAAATTCTTTTTTTGTTTGAAAGGGTGTGCTCTCGAATTGGTCCCATATAAATTTTATTAACTTTGCTTGGATAGTTTTTGAGTTAACTACAAAATACCTATTTTTTTCCCACTTAGTATGTAGATGATATGTTAAGTTTCTGTCATTGGTATATCAGGTAGTGGTATTCGAATGTGTGTGGGGTAGGTACCACAACTAAAAAGTGAAAAATAAAAACTTTTTACAAAAAAAAAAACAACCGACCTCCAAAAAAAACACTACAAAGTGAAAAATAACTTTAATTTCGGAAGTCGGTGGCAAAAAACGAAAATACAAAACCCAAGACACCGACTTCCGAAATTAAAGTTATTTTTCACTTTGTAACTTGTTTTTTTTGGAGGTCGGTTGTTTTTTTTGTATTTTTTTTTTTTTATAAAAACCATTGAACCACCCACGCTGTGAGGAATTCTAAACATAAGGTGCAAATCAATGTGATTGTGATGACAAAATGCCAACAATAAATTACGATTGTGAATGGGTTAAGAATATGTTCATTATACTATCTATTGGGGCTCTAGCACAGAAGATGACCCTTTACTAACAAGAAATTCAAAACTGACAGTTGTCTAGTTTTATGGATAGAGATGGAGTTGTAGATAACTATGAAAAATATTTTTATTTGCCCTTTTTAGGGTTCCGTAGTAAACAAGGAACCCTTATAGTTTCGTCATGTCCGTCTGTCTGTCTGTCCGCGGTCTAGCTCCGAGACCCTTAGTACTAGAAAGCTGTAATTTGGCATAGGTATACAAATTAATTACGCCGACAAAGTGGTAAAACAAAATTATGAAAAACATTTTTTTTTAGGGTACCTCCCATACACGTAAAGTAGTGATGTTTTTTTTTTTATCTCATTATGTGGGGTATCATTGGAAAGGTCCTTCAAAAATATTGTGAGTTTGTGAAAACCATTTTTGGATTCAGGGATCCGTTTGTGAAATATTAGGCTTTAAAGTGCTAATTTTTGTTAGAGTCAACAAGTGTCCCCTCTGCCAGCTAAATGGTTAGTTTTGGATGTGTGAAAAAAATTCACGGCAGTAGCTTATATAACGAATTTAAAAGGAAAACTATCACAGCTGAGCAGGCTTTACAGGTTAACGAGTAATAATCGACAAACTTAACTTTGCAGTTGCAAAAACATGTTTTCCCATACATTCCGTAGGGAGAACATATTTTTCAAATACAAAGTTTGTTTTTGGGATAAATTCATCCCAACTACGGAACCCTTCATTGTGCGTGGTCCGACACGCACTTGGCCGGTTTTTTATTATTCAACACGAGGTGCTTGACCGACTTAATATTATAGTGACTTTCTTCAAAACAGCTTCATCGATCAAATATGAAAATATCATACTACATCTTTGTCAGTCAGATGGTTGCATTCAATCAAAATGCATGGGACGTTGGTGTTGCATCAAATGGAACATGACATTCGGCGCAATTTGATCTGTTCCCGAAGATAGCATAATGTTATGACAAGAACAGTGTTTTACGTCTGATGTTTTTTTTTCGATATAAAAGTTTACATAGTGCTGTCTCAGTAAAGATAAAAGTCATTCGGTCGTTTAACTCAGAAATTCAAGTAGCGGATTATCGAGAAAAAACTGAAATTAAATCCAGGCTAAACTAGGACTGAGCTGACCATATTGCTCGGACAAATCCCTCCGGATAGATGGACAAAGGTTATCTGTCAATTAAGCCTCGTATCCACTAGGCAACAATTGACGCGCAACATGTGACGATCAACATGTTCGGCAACGTTGCATTACAGCGCGCGACATTGCCAGCTGGCGCGCAATATGACGCGCGGCTTGTTGTTTGTTTCCGTGCAACATGCAGTGGAGCATCAAACCCATCAACCACATGGAGATCACTGAAAACATTTTCTTTATTTTTCTTGGATACCAGGCTTTACTGTTACAGACGCCTGTAGGACGCAAAACTAGGGGCCACCTAGTGAGTTACAAATGCCCTGATGTTCATATTTTCAGGGCACGTGCCCAAAAGATTGGAAGGAGAAACTAGACAAACGAAAAAAAAAAAAACCTCTTCATACAACTGTTTATGGGTTAATGCCTCAAAAATTTTCGTCACTCTAAAGTTTTGTTATCAAACTTCTAAGTGATCGAACGTCACCAAATGCCTCGAACTTGACTGCGCACTGCTTATCGACCTCGCACTGAATGATTCAGAGTTCTGACTCATTGGTGTCTACCGCTTATATGTAACGAGTGGCAGGGTGACTGATTACGATCGGTTGGGGGAACCTGGCTTTTGATTCATCGATTTGAAGTGTGGTTTCTTTAAATTCGTAGGCAGAATTAGCAATACCTAAATTGGATGCCCGGTTTCATTCGTGGGTAAATAAATACCCTTGTTTTTCTCACTATAATGTCGAACCGTGATCCTTACTACTTACCTGTTAGAGGAGTTAGCATCCAAATATTACTTACTGAATTTGAAATACCAAAGAATGAATGTACATATATTGTGATAAGCACTTCCCGTAGTTGATAATGTTTTTCAGTGTGATAAAAAAAAAACGTCTGTACGCTGACAGATACGCGGATTTTCATAAAGAATAAAGTCTGCAAAAAGCAAACTGAAGTTCAATGGACTTTGAACAAAAAAGCCTCAAGCTTGACCCGAGGCGTTAAGTTCGACAACAACAAGTATTTTGTTTGGAAAAAAGCTTTTAATTAGAAACACCTCACCTACTATGTTCTATCTGACTTCATCAGAATGAAGAACTTAAGGAATGTAACTAATGGACAGGCTGTACCTCGAATTCGGAGATTCGATAAAATCTTTAAAAAATGCCTTGTTAGCCAGTACCGTGCGCGTGCCAGTATTGGCCACGGTCTGCCAAAACAGGTATAAGTACATCCAGTTTTATAAGATGATGTCAACCCACAGGCTTGCAATAAGCATCAGTTTCTGACAGCAGCTGCCTTATAAGGATTTTGGATTAGGTTTTTTAAAGTGCGTCACTTTTACAAACTAATTAAAGAGTCGAGACAGTGCTTTTGAGGAACTATGGGTGGGTAATGTGTTTCGGTTCTTGTATGGATCTAACAAGGGTAGCATAGTTAATTGATTCAGGCGTGACCTTGCGGAAATCCATTATAAAATACAATAGACGTGGATATATTTCATTTTTTTTTTCTTATTTTTTTTTTAAATTTTTTTTTTTAGTTTCTGCCTACCCCCATGGGAAGAAGGCGTGAGTTTATGTATGTATGTATATTTAGTAACCTGTTCCGCTTAGCTACTTCTAAAGAGCTATAAAAAACTCCTGAAATAAATCGACACGTGTTTTACCTCTCAACGAGGCATCCTCAGGATGACGATGGACTTGTTGCGAACTCGAACACGGTGTGTTGCCACACCGAGCGCTGAGTGTAGCCTGCATATTTCGAAAAGTAATCGTGATTCTCATGCCCTTTCCTAGTCTTTTTTTTTTTTTCTATAAATCCCTCCCTAAATTTCTTATATGAATAAAACAGAACCAGCTATACGAACACACACTTAGATAAACCTACAAGGACCTAAATTCTAAAATAACTGGAGAGTCAAACTCGCTTCTACAAGCCCTTCAGACGTATTCAAAGACACGTAAGACTACGTGCACACTATGCAGACAGACGGCTGTCTACTGGTTTTGTTTGACAACCGTCGGTGCGTGACGGATGCGTGCTTACTTCCCATGACTCGTACTAAACATATGCGAGGGATTTCTTTGCCCTGTGTTGGGGAGTTTCAAGGATATTTTCGGAACGGTAGGATATCGTTTACAAATTCCTTTTGGGATTATCAATTAAGGACGAGGGAGGGTAGTTGCCGATTCCTTAGAAATATAAATAGAATCGCTTTTTTCGACACCAAAATAATTATTTATTTTTGGATGTTTGATGTTTTTCAGTGTGATAAAAAAAAAACGTCTGTACGCTGACAGATACGCGGATTTTCATAAAGAATAAAGTCTGCAAAAAGCAAACTGAAGTTCAATGGACTTTGAACAAAAAAGCCTCAAGCTTGACCCGAGGCGTTAAGTTCGACAACAACAAGTATTTTGTTTGGAAAAAAGCTTTTAATTAGAAACACCTCACCTACTATGTTCTATCTGACTTCATCAGAATGAAGAACTTAAGGAATGTAACTAATGGACAGGCTGTACCTCGAATTCGGAGATTCGATAAAATCTTTAAAAAATGCCTTGTTAGCCAGTACCGTGCGCGTGCCAGTATTGGCCACGGTCTGCCAAAACAGGTATAAGTACATCCAGTTTTATAAGATGATGTCAACCCACAGGCTTGCAATAAGCATCAGTTTCTGACAGCAGCTGCCTTATAAGGATTTTGGATTAGGTTTTTTAAAGTGCGTCACTTTTACAAACTAATTAAAGAGTCGAGACAGTGCTTTTGAGGAACTATGGGTGGGTAATGTGTTTCGGTTCTTGTATGGATCTAACAAGGGTAGCATAGTTAATTGATTCAGGCGTGACCTTGCGGAAATCCATTATAAAATACAATAGACGTGGATATATTTCATTTTTTTTTTCTTATTTTTTTTTTTAATTTTTTTTTTTAGTTTCTGCCTACCCCCATGGGAAGAAGGCGTGAGTTTATGTATGTATGTATATTTAGTAACCTGTTCCGCTTAGCTACTTCTAAAGAGCTATAAAAAACTCCTGAAATAAATCGACACGTGTTTTACCTCTCAACGAGGCATCCTCAGGATGACGATGGACTTGTTGCGAACTCGAACACGGTGTGTTGCCACACCGAGCGCTGAGTGTAGCCTGCATATTTCGAAAAGTAATCGTGATTCTCATGCCCTTTCCTAGTCTTTTTTTTTTTTTCTATAAATCCCTCCCTAAATTTCTTATATGAATAAAACAGAACCAGCTATACGAACACACACTTAGATAAACCTACAAGGACCTAAATTCTAAAATAACTGGAGAGTCAAACTCGCTTCTACAAGCCCTTCAGACGTATTCAAAGACACGTAAGACTACGTGCACACTATGCAGACAGACGGCTGTCTACTGGTTTTGTTTGACAACCGTCGGTGCGTGACGGATGCGTGCTTACTTCCCATGACTCGTACTAAACATATGCGAGGGATTTCTTTGCCCTGTGTTGGGGAGTTTCAAGGATATTTTCGGAACGGTAGGATATCGTTTACAAATTCCTTTTGGGATTATCAATTAAGGACGAGGGAGGGTAGTTGCCGATTCCTTAGAAATATAAATAGAATCGCTTTTTTCGACACCAAAATAATTATTTATTTTTGGAATGTACGTAGATACTTACGTATCGAAGAAGGAGAGAAAAAAACTTGATTAGGGAGACGGGAACTTAACAAAAACTGGAAATTCAAGCCATTAGATGATTGTGGCAAAAGAAATCTACGTCCACTCTTTACAATAAAGAAGTGGACATGAAAGTAGCGTTTAGCCATGTGTGGAGACAGCTAGTTTTGCTAGTCAATCGACCGACGCATTAGGACATTTCTCCTCATTAGGCTTTCACACAACTCTAAGCGCAGAACCGCTTATGATTTGATATTGCAAAATTCCTAATGTGCTGTCGGCAAGGGAGAAATGCAAAAAGGCTCATGAATATAACCGCCTGACATTAGGAACTATCATACTGTTGAAGCATTTAAACGAAGAGTGAAAGAACACTATCTTTCCAACTCGTCATAGTTGCATAGTTATTTTAAATCACATTGTAATCATATATATTGTAGTGATATTTATTTTAGAAGTATGTATGTAAGTATATGTTGTTTAAATTGAAATTAGTGAATTGTTTTTTTCTTCTTCTTTGATTTATGTTTTTATTTTCTCTTCTACGGTTACACACGTTGTCTACATCTCTTTTTGTATACTTTCCTGTTGCAGGTATGCTGGAAGAGATTTCTTTAGAAATAAGCATAGCCTTGGCGCGTATTTTTCTGTTCCTTTCTTCTTGTCTGTTTATATGTGTGTCCGTCCATAAATGGTTAAATAAAATAAGACAATACAAAATACAACCCATGATAATTTATAATAAATCGATCGATAATAAGATTTCGGCTTGTTTGTTTTTATTGCCTTTGCTGAAGAGGTTAAAGGCCTCGAAAAATCTTCTTGGGATTCTTGCAAAGGACTTCAAATTATTACCAGCTGTTCCCCGCGACTATGTCTGCGATCCAGGATAAAAAGAAGACATGTCCTTCTCCAGTCTACCCATGTGCCAAATTTCATCCAATTTCGTTCAGCCGTTTTGGCGTGAAAGCGTAACAAACAAACCCACTTTCGCATTTATAATATTAGTTAGAATGAATACGATGTCTTTGGTACACGATCCTTGATATTGAGATTAATCTAGTCATCAAGTAAAATCTTTAGAAACATGCCGATGGATCGTTGTTTCTCTTAAAGTTTACCGAAACAACACGTTTTGTCACGAGTCAGTAAACCAGTTACGTCGATTACCGAAATATTTGCACAACAACGTACGTTTCATTACTCTTTTTTGTAACTTAAATCTTGTTATGCACAAACTCTTTATGTAATTTTACTTATTCTGCAACTTTGTTGTTTTTGTGGCAATTTCGTTACTAGTCCATTTTGTTTACTCTGTAATTGTGTAAACAAAAAATACCCACTTTAAAAAAAAATATTTTGTAATTACTATTTTAAGAGCACTAAATTATTAAAAGTGAGTTTAATACCTACTTAGTTACATTTAACAAAATTAAATGGTTTAAATTCTCAAGTATACAATAAGTTGTCCTTGCGTTCTTAGAATGTGACCTTTGCATTTATCCTAAAAGGAGAACAAGGCTCATGAGTTAATTACAAAGACTATTAGAGAAGATTCAACTTTAACGATTAAGTTAATTATCACGACACACGGTTAAGAGTTAATCCGAATCCCTTTTAACAAGTTTCTCTTAGCTCTAATTAAAAACGTTCAACCGCGTACCCTTCAGTTAGAGGGCTCGGTAGATTATAGAGCTGACTAACGGAGATAGCAATTCACTATCATCTGCCTAGTCTCCGGATGCAGCTGAATACATAGAGCGACTGCCTATCTGACCTCTATAACCCAGTCACTGGGTAACACGATACACCTTGGTAAGACTGCTTGTCAGACTTTCGGTCGTCTGACTAACTGTGGCAGAGATAGCTGATAAAAGCTGTAATTCCTGATCTTCTTTTGCATTTCACGAAAGATGAAGCTACTTACTAGTTATGTTGGCATGTTGAGTTGGTTAGTGACTAACCTGGTGTCAGAGTTTTAAAGCCGCCTATGATGGGCCTCTGACTTGGCTTCACATGCCGTCGAGAAATATCTCTCAGGCATGCCGGTTTCCTCACGATGTTTTCCTTCACCGTTTTTTAAGCAACTGATATTTATAGCAATAGGCACATGAATCCGAAAAGTCAGAGGTGCGTGCTTTGGGTTCGAACTCGAGACCTATGACTTGGCAGTCTGACGGTCACACCACTAGGCTATCACTGCTCAGAGTAACATTTAATAAAATATGTGTATAATACATTAATATTATACTAATAAAGAGGAAAGATTTGTATTTTTGTTTGTAACGAATAAACTTAAAACTACTGGATCGATTTGAAAAATTCTTTCAGCAATGGATAGCTACATTATCAGTGAGTCACAAAGGCTATATTTTATCCCCGTACTCCCACGGGAACGGGACCTATGCGGGTGAAACCGCGTGACGTCCGATAGTATAATATATAATAAAGAAATCTTAATGTATGGTCAAGTCGTAAAAACCGAAGTAGGGGCGGATCGCTAGTGATTAATATTCTATGCTCTATAATAAACAATCTAAAACGATAACATTGAGCGTTCCACGAGACATGACATGATAATTATCAGCGTAACATCCACATATTTGAATATGTAAACTTTATCAACCTTAATTTAAAAACATGAATTTATGATACAACTAAAGACAGCTGTTGAAGACGTTATGCGATACAATGTTTTGTATCTATGGCTAGAAAAATAATAGAAAAAAATGTATAATGGTTTCTTTTGTCTATGATGTTGTATCATGCAAAAGTTCAATAAACTAAATGACGTTATTTTGCACACTTTAAATTGTTTAGCGTATATTTTTGACGTGTCTTTCAACGATATCAGTAGCTATTCTGTGCTAAACTGATTAGCAGATAAAATTTGTTCTTAATCAACACAATTTAAAAAAATGTTAAGTCACAGATTATTAATATCATCATTTTATGCCTGAAAATGTATGTTACGGATAATGATCGTCCATTTTGGAAAAAGTTTGGGCCTTTATAAGTAAGGTTCGGGTTTTCGCAGACCACAAAAGGTAGGCGATGATCGCACTCCCCGAAATTTTGCAGGTACTTAGTGAAATTGAGGGATCCCTTTGTGTAGTGAGTAATAGCGACCCGGGACCCGGGACCCGACACACGCATGTCTCATCCATCAAAATATGAGAAAATTTGGAAGTAACATCATTATTTCAAAATCGAATACATTTGTTGAAAATACGCTGTATATGATAACGATATATATTTTTTTGCTTAAAGAAGATTATTAAAAATTCTTCATTGAAATAGAAGAGAAGAATCGAACTACACTTGCGGTAGGACCTTGTGCTTAGATCTCATGATCTCCGGTTCAAGTGTGGGGAGGGAACACCGTGGTTTTTAGTCAGTAGGAGTCTGACAGACCCCTTTGCCCACCCTAGGGCGAAGGATATCCAAGAGGATTTTCCGTAGAAAGAAAAAAAGAGGCTTGTGCATTAAACATCTGGAAATAGTTAAACCAACTTTATTTCAGTATGATCTAGAGTGCAGTTCAAATATCGTGTTCAGCCCAGGATTGGATTCGCTTGCTGAGTCATTGAAGACAATATTTGCAATTCAATGAGAAGACACAGTGGTAGGATTTTCTTAATTTTGCTTTTATGGTTATTCAAGGTCCTAAATAAATATTTATTACAATTACACTTATTTAATAAATTATCACTCACCCATAAATCCTATTAATGCTAGCACACTCATGGTTGCCACGTAAAAGGAAGAAGTTCTCAGGGTACTTGATCTTGTAAGCAAGGAGAAGACATATGGTCTCCAGCGACTGCTTCCCACGGTCCACGTAATCTCCGAGGAACAGATAGTTCGACTCGGGAGGGAAGCCTCCATATTCAAACAATCTGAGGAGGTCGTAGTATTGCCCGTGAATGTCACCTGTGGGAGGAAATGGGGGTTTAGAAATGTTTGTAAAGTATTGGTTATTTATTATAATGTTGCTTGGTAAAAATTGTTTTTATTGTCATGATCAGCTGTTGAATGAAATTGCAATAACAACAATGATAAGATTTCTTTTCCGAGGAAACAAACAATTGAATGAACTGCCATCGTGTTAGATTATTGCAAGTTGCAACAAATAAACAAAATAATTAGTTTCATGAGTGGTAAGTTACTAAGGTACTAAAATTATAAAAACAAACAGAATCTCTCTCGCAATAACAACAATATTTTCAATAAAATATGAGTCATTATGGTTTAACTTCCTTAGAAAGAACTAATCACAGTGTCATCAGGAAGGCAACAAAAACACAAGATGTAGTACTGAAGCTAAGAAGATTAAAATGGAGATGGGCCGGCCACACTGTCAGGGGAGAAGAGAAATGGAACAAAAAAGTGACCCTATGGTATCCTAGGGAGGGGAAGAGAAAGAAAGGGAAACCTTCGAGAAGATGGCAGGATGACTTGGTGAGGACGGCGGGAAAGACATGCACTAGACAAGCCAGGAATAGGGAGAATTGGAAGGGGATGGAGGAGGCCTTTGCCAAAGGGCACAGTCTTAAAACTAAGAAAAAAAAAATGTAACCAAAATTGTAACTCTGAAACAAGGCTATAAATAAATAAAAAATGGTTTAACTTCCCTACAGAAGTTAAACCATAATGAATTATAATGCTTCCTTGGGTTACCAACTATTTAACGCAGAATTCGCAGTACAAAACCATTCAATTTAAATCACTGACATCAGAACAATCATATCTGATAAATGTGCAGTGAAAAGAATTTTAATTACCTACTTGTTTAACTTCTGTCACAGAACTTTCACTCTGTCATTTACCAAGTTATTCTATAGATCTATGATAGGGAACTACTACTTTCTAAGTAGAAAACAATTATGAATGTATGATAGTTAAACTCCCTACCTACCTCATTGGGAACTGTCAATTTATTATTATCAAATTATACTAGCAAACATTAACTAAACACTCTTTTACATAATTATTTTGAAATAGATATTCTGATCTCTGGTTAGGTTTGCAAAGAAACTGCCGGCACATCTCGGTATCATTTAAAACTGTTGCTTATCCTTTTCCCAACATGTTAGGGTCAGCTTTTAGTCTAACCGGATGCAGCTGAATACCAGTATTTTACATGGAGTAACTGCCTATCTGACCTCCACAACACAATACCTCATGGCAACACTGGTTATCCTTTCAACGGTCATTAATGAGACACAATAGAATTTTAATTGTTATCAATCTCAATGAGTTCTCGTGACCGTTGAATTCTTATCAGGCTTTCACACTCCTCGACTTCCCCGTAATGACTGTCAAAATCCACAAATGACAGCTTTTTTTGCTTATTTATTATCAATATTTACTCTACAAAATTATTAAACACCTGTCCAGTAGTAATTGTGTATTAATTAATCTATCATTGAACCAAAGAATAGCCAACATTATTTGCAAAAAATCAAAAATATGAGTAAGACATACGGAAATTACTGATTTCATTCAATTTATCATTTTAGATAAGATCATAATGAAACATTACTGATAACTGCACCTTTATTTTGTAAGTTAAGAGGAATTTGTCGAATGATATCTGATATTTAGGCATTTGCATTAGTGATATTTGTTTTAAATGTTAGGAATATGTACATGACAAGCTCCAGGTTATCACAGGTGGAACTTAGGTAGTAGTAGCGTAGAAAGCCATTTCATATTGGTACCATTTGCTATCTACTTTTATCTAATTTTACCTAATTTTGTTCAATTTATTTTATAAACTTTTGTGTAGTTTTATGTAATTTAACCTAATTTTATGATTGTATAGTGTAATTATTAGTATTGAACGAAAACTTGTATGTGTGATGCAAACTGTAAATATAAGATAAAGAAAAACAAGAATTCAATGGAAAGCTATGGGGACCTTAAGCTAGCAGTGGGACAATACTATTTTTGTAATAAAATATATATTTTTTGAAAAATAAGGATGGAACTGCATTTTTTTTTTCATTGATATCAAGGCTCGTGTAACAATATAAGTATTGAATAAAGATAAAATTAATACATGAGATAATAAATATGTTGTAAGATTAGAAATAGAACAGAAAAAGCTAAGCTAAAGCTATTTAATATAACATATTAATTATAACAGGTAGATTACAATTTTAACATTAATTCTCATGACCAACTCATACTTTTATACACAAAACAAAACTTTATATTCCTATTTGGGTAAACACAAATAACCCTGGCCTTATCAAGTGCATAATTAAATTAATAATATGACCTTTAGATAATTAGCTATTAAATAATAGCTTGAAGCCAATAAAATTGCTAGCTGGATTATACGGACTATTGTCCAAACTGTTTTCAGATGCTTGTACTTATGTAGTTATGGTAGTTGACTGTAAAATAGTTTACAATAATGTCATGCTTTACAAAATTTGTCTCAAGGGCTCAAAGAAATCAGAAAGACAACTACAAAAAAACGGCTACTCAAATAGTACAAAGTCAAAAACTTCAAGAAAATGGTCAATTGAGTATCAAGGAGTGCGACAAAATACCGTACACATATCAATGTTTTACAACATTAACCTTTTGTAAAGTTCAACAATGACATAAACGGTTAAAAATGCAGTTTCATCATTTCGAAAGTGGAAGGTAGCATTGGAAAGTAGCAGTATTGGTTAGGAAATGGTCTTACCGCAAATTTTAAGCGGCGCTTCCAGTTCAAGTAATATCGGTTGTGACAAGAATATTTCCCGCGATTTCAAGCATAGCCCTTTGATCTCTATTTCCGTTAACTGTACATTCATTCCAGGCTTTTCGCCCCGAACTGAAAACAAACGTAAACATATCACCGAC
Source organism: Agrochola lychnidis (assembly GCA_963680765.1). Lineage (NCBI taxonomy): Eukaryota > Metazoa > Arthropoda > Insecta > Lepidoptera > Noctuidae > Agrochola > Agrochola lychnidis. The sequence goes on along the minus strand of OY796868.1, from coordinate 3,198,089 downwards.
ACGTTAAAAACACAACTTATTCTCACTTTTATCACTCTTCTTCACCAATATTGTAAATAATTCACTGATTCTAAGGTGGAACACTTGTAAGTTTGTTTATTTCAAACCGTATCAACATTTACCTTTTAACAATTTTTTTATTACATTATCGATGTTTAACTCATCTGTGTCTCTGTCTGCCATTTGATATAATTGTGGTGCACCGAATATAGCTAAATAGAACCGGCAAAGGAAGAAAGATTATGAAGATATTTGCCGATTTGTGAAAGGTACAACCTATTTCAATTCTCGGCTAAAATGAATTTCAATGGCGGAGACATCACTCACACACACAAACAAGAGAAACACATCATCGGTGTTCCCAGCTTAAAGTTTACGTTTCTCCACAATTTTACAAAAAATATATACGTTTTTATTTATATATGCATGGTTTGATTTCCATGAGTTACATTTTAAGAAATAAAAGAACCGAAGTAACCATTGCTTATAAAAATTTTCAAAAATATATTCTTCAGATATAAATAAATAATTTTACCTAAATCCGACACATTGTCATGCAAAGAAATCATAGAGAAGTAATATTTTTGTTCAAATTCATTTATTTGCTAATATGGGTACCTAATTATATAAAGAAGTTAAAAAGAATAGAGCATAGTTCAACCATATTACGCCTTGAGGCATGCAAATCTCAAGCTTTGACTGTTTCACAACAATATTATACAATTACTTGCAACAATAATTTATAATTAATAACACAATTTTGGGTAATTTCACAGTGGCAAATAATAATGTCACCACGAAAATTAAAAATTAAATGTCATGTATTAAATGAGAATGTCAAGATATATTTGTAATGTTAAAGTAATGATAATAGATAATTAATTAGTGCATTAATTACAATTGTTCCTCATAACACACCAAATTAAACCATATTTGCAAGATTTAGGGGACTTTTTTCTTACTGGAAACATTTCAGTGTTGCCAATTAATAACAATCTATGCAATGTTGCAATTACAAAAAATACAAAATGTTGCCATCAAATAAATCTAATTTATACTATTTTTTAAATTAACGAACGTCATGGGTACTTGTGTGACTGTGTGTCCTAATCCTAAATTTATAGTTTATCGCAACAAAGTCACATATAGCCCTTGTTTTCGTAGTTTCAGCATGTTTTCAGGGTCGTTATTGTGGCAGATAATGTAGTAATGATATCTGTCTATATAATATATGTTATAATTATTGTAATAAAGCTGAAGAGCTTATTGGTTGAACGTGCTAATCTCTGGAACTACCAGTCTGAATTGTAAAAAAATTGTATTTGATAGTCCAATTCTTGAGTAAGTTTATAAACCACGCTACGACCCTTAGGGAGTCGGGCAAAAAGAAAAAAAGTCAGAAAGAACGTTAAGTCAAAACGAAGTAATAGCGCGGGCGAGCGACGTAGTGCGTGCGATGCGATAGATCGGGGGAGTATTCAAGGCAATGGCACGTAAAAATCGAAGAGGCAACCGGATGGCGAGTGGTAATCTGGGTCTTGAATTCATACCGAACCCCTTCGTACTGTCCGAATGAACCCCAAATGGACGGGGGCGGAGATATGGGGGATGGGGGCAAACCTTTTTTTTTGACATGGCATTAAAAATTTAAGCTCTAATAACTACAAGGAATTTGTGTGTATCAATGCCATGTGGTTTTGATAAAATTCACTCCCTCATTTTCGGTGATAAATCATCGGTAAGGAGTTTCAATTCACTCAACTTCAATTGTATTCATTATATTTCAATTATAACTATGTTGGGGGGGTGGCAACCGGATGGTATTTAAAATTCCATGCACTTATTAGAGCTTTAAATTTTGAATGATACGTCAAAAAAATTTTTTTTGCCCCCATTCCCCATATCTCCGCCCCCGTCCATTTGGGGTCCATTCGGACGGTAGGTACGGGGGAGGTTCGGTATCACTTCAAGACCCGGATTACCATTTGCCATCCGGATGCCTCTCCGATAAAATTTTACGTGCCATTGCTTTAACTAGAGGGAGTTTTATAAAAATGTGGCTGTTATTTTATTTATTTATTTAAACTTTTCACACACAAAAAGGTACAAAGGCGGACTTATGCCTTAGGCATTCTCTACCAGTCAACCAAGGGTGGTGAGTATATTGTGTATCCTAAGCATAGATAATAACACTTTAAATACGGGAATCCTTAAGACTTCCTACGAACAAGTCGCGGCCAGAAGCCAGTATATATTATTTAACTATATAAATAAAAATCAACTGCTGTTCGTTAGTCTCGCTAAAACTCGAGAACGGCTGGGCCGATATAGCTGATTTTGGTTTTGAAATGTTTGTCGTAGTCCAGCCAGGGAAGGTTGAAACGGTGAGAAAATATGGAAAAACTAACGAAAAAAAAATATGAAGAAAATTCACGTTCTCATACATTTTGTATGGGTCGGCTTTTTTGATATCTCGGTAGGGTAGGTAGGTAACCCTACCTACCTACCCTACCCACCCGGGTAGGGTAGGTAGGGTAGTAGGTAGGGCAGGTAGGGCAGGTAGGGCAGGTAGGGTTATGCACATTCATTGACTGTTAGGCGGAACGAAGTTTGCCGGGTCAGCTAGTATGTAATAAAAATAAAATGCTGTTCGTTGGTAAGCGCATTACTTCAGAACGGCTGGATCGATTTGGCAAATTTTTGTTTTAAAATGTTCGTATTAGTCCGAATCAGGTTTTTACGTAAAGAAAAAAATGCAGGGAAAATGGGAAAATTCAGGAAAACTAAGTGTATTTCCTGTGGGAAATTGTATAAATTATTGAAATTTGTACAGGATAACGTCTATCGGATCAGCTGGTCAATAATAAAATAACATTGGAAACACTTCACTATAATATTTATATTATCACTTTTTACAATACATACACATCCACAAAAAAATCCAGAACTAAATTTGCCAAAAATAATACAATAATCAGCTTAGCTGTAATATTATGATAGTTATTCAACGTTGATTATAATATAAATAGAAAAATATAATAAAGGTAGTACTTTCTCTTGCTTCTTATTCAGTCTTTCTTTCCTCGGAATGGGTGACGTTTACTAAAAAACAAAAAAAAAACATTTGAAGTACAGATGCCAGCACATTAAGCTACTCGAAACTGTCAAAGTTTCCCAATCAACTTTAAACCTTATTTTTTAGCGATAAAGTTGAAAATCTTTAGCGATAAAGTAGAAATTTGACAGATTGTAGTAGTTTGTGGTGCTGGCGTCTGTACATAACCCTAACACTAGGCAAGTGGAATCTAAATGATAAGCTGGTATATCACTAATACCACCGTAGGTATATCATTTTATTGTCTTTCAAGATTTATGCCACCCTTTGTGTTACTGGAATAGAGCTTTGCGATAGGTGAAACAACGAACAACAGTAGGATTATTTGTATATTGAGCGTGTAAAACAATAAAATTGTTAGTACAGACGCCAGCACATCAAGCTACTCGAAACTGTCAAATTTTCCCAATCAACTTTGAATTTTATTTTTCAGTGATAAAGTTGAAAATGTATTAAATAAATTTGACAGATTGTAGTAGCTTGATGTGCTGGCGTCTGTACTTGAGCTCAACTTTTTCGAATAAATGGTAAGAGAGCTTTCGTTAAGCGATTGCAAAGTTTTACAGGCCGTCATGCCGATAGTCTGTGTTAATGTTTACTTACGCAGGAATAGTGAGGGTATAGATTTCGAATTTGGTGTTAATATCCTCAAGGTGGAATATGTAATCGACGTATTCCTTGTCGGCTGGTATCGCTGGTGTCTCGAACACCAGGTTCATTATGTAGTCCTCCACGCAACTAAAGCGAAAAAAAAAACAAATTCAACGGTTAAAATCGGAACGAACACAGTCAATGCTGCCGTTCTGTTTTTTCCATACAATTTCTGTGACATTTCACAAATGCAAAGCAACAATGCAATGTATATGTCACCGTAAGATTGTGAGAACCGTTAGTTTATAATCTGTCGGAATTATTTCCGTTAGATTATAAACTGTCGAAAAATTGTGAACAGGGTGAAATGGGTTAGGTTAGGTTAGAACTGTGACCAAGCGCGCGCGAGCCGAGCGAGCGAAGCGAGCGGTGCCGCGGCAGCGGCCGGCGAGCGCTACTTCCAAGTTGCTCGCAGTCAGGCAAGCTATTTAATATTAGCGCAAGGTGCGTTACGTCGCAAGCAAGTTTGATACCAGTTCACAATTTGTCGGTTTCCCATGGAAAGATTATAAACTAGCGAAAAATAATGCGTTAAATTGTAAATGGTTCGTTGCAGTTCACAATTTTTCGACAGTTTATAATGTAACGGAAATAATACCGATAGATTATAAATTAACGAAGGATCCTTGTATAGGCAGCTGCAGAGAAATCTCACCCCCTAGCAATACATTTTTACATTGCCAGGGCACAAGGGGGTGAGATTTCTCTGCAGCTGACTGTACCACTGTAAAGGAGGTCCTCTTTGACAATTCACGACCACAGCAGTTGCCAGTTGTCAAAATAAAACTACTCTCAGCAGTGGGGTTTTGTTTACGGTACACTCTACCATCAAAGACTAAAAAGAAAGATTCCAAGCGTCAGAGTAGCCCGCGAAATTCAAATTTTCTTACGTTTTTTGCATTTTGCAGGTCAGTGTCAGGTTTTATGTTGATTAAAATATGATTCGCGGTCGTAACAAATATGGCTTTACTTAATTATAATCATTACAATCAGTCGTAACAAATATGGCTTTACTTAATTATAATCATTACAATCAGCAATAGTGATTAAGAAGATAAAGGTGTCAAATGTCATGATTTCATGAAATCATGACATTTGACACCTTTGCTAACTTATGGATCTGTATTGCTGGATGTAATGATTATAATTGAGTAAAGCCATATTTGTTACGACCGCGAATCATATTTTAATCAACATAAAACCTGACACTGACCTGCAAAATGCAAAAAAACGTAAGAAAATTTGAATTTCGCGGGCTACATTGACGCTTCCCCCTTATACGTCTCTAAGAATAAACGGAGCAGTCACTGGACGGCTTCCGTAGGTACAGACGCCAGCACATCAAGCTACCCGAAACTGTCAAATTTTCCCAATCAACTTTGAACCTTAAGTTATAGCAATAAAGTTGAAAATCTATTAAATAAATTTGACAGATTGTAGTAGCTTGAAGTGCTGGCGTCTGTACAAACCCTCTATTAATGTCAAACATATTGTTGAATATCTGAAATGATAGATTGCAATAAAAACCGGTCAAGTGCAAGTCGGAGTCGCACACGAAGGGTTCCGTACCACAAGTACAATATTAAGCAAATAAATGAAAATAATAAACGAAGAAATATTGTTATTTTTCATCTTAATTTAAAAATCGCAAAGATAATGTTTTTGTTGTTATAGCGGCAATAGAAATACATAATCTGTGAAATTTTTAACTGTGTATCTATTGCGGGTCGTGACATACAGCTCGCTGACAGACAGACGAACGGGCGGACAGACGGACAGTGGAGGCTTAGTAATAGGGTTCCGTTTGGCACCCTTCGGGACGTAACCCTATAAAGCATACATATAATGTAACCAAAACCCTGGCAGCTGGGGCTCCGGCACGGGGTCTTTGGACCCGGTGACATGAATGAAAATTTTGTGCCGTTTGTTGACACTACCAGCTCTGTGTGTCCTTAGCCCCCTGAGCTCTGCTGCCCCGCGCCACTTTGCAACTTAATTAATATTACGCCACTGGATTCCAAAAGTTAATTGTAATGTTAAACGTACTATGCACAAGGCTGGTAAGGCACCAGTTTCTCAATCCTGTTCGGTTTTATGAGCTGTATTTTCGGATCTGCTACAAGTTTTACCGTTCCTCCAACCTGAGCTTTTTGACCTTTAGGAGTTGGCGCTGGTGGCTGACAGAGAAACATAATAAATTATAAGAAATAATAGGAAAAAATATAACAACAAACAAAGGCTGACGGGTCAACAATACATCGTCAACAAGACCGATGGTCGACAATCATCTTTGTAAAATTGGTGGCACTGTACGTACAGTGCGACAAGGATCTTTTGGCTCTTCACTGACATTGACATCGGAGCGTTTTTAGTAGGTAAATATTTGTGAATTTGTATTGAAAATCAAAATTTTCGCTATCTACGCGCCAAATGATCCTTGTACAGTATTAAGGGGGAAGCGTCAGGGTAGCCCGCGAAATTCAATTTTTCTTACGTTTTTTGCATTTTGCAGGTCAGTGTCAGGTTTTATGTTGATTAAAATATAATTCGCGGTCGTAACAAATATGGTTTTACTCAATTATAATCATTACAATCAGCAATACAACTCCATAAGTTAGCAAAGGTGCCAAATGTCATGATTTCATGAAATCATGACATTTGACACCTGTATCTTCTTCTTAATCACTATTGCTGATAGTAATGTGAAGGGTGGGCGTTTTGGGGGACTGTCTTATGTAATTTTGACGTTCGAAAAGTGCTGATTCTCAGCCTAATTTGAATAAATGACTTTTGAATTTGAATTTTAATGATTATAATTGAGTAAAGCCATATTTGTTACGACCGCGAATCATATTTTAATCAACATAAAACCTGACACTGACCTGCAAAATGCAAAAAACATAAGAAAATTTTAATTTCGCGGGCTACCCTGACGCTTCCCCTTAAAGAAATTATTGTAAAAACCTGTCAAAATACATTTCATTCAAGTTATTTCTCTATTTCACTACGTTCAGTATGATCCGTGTCACACTATTAAAAAAAACCTATAGGTAAAGTAAAGAAGAACGTGAGTTATTTATAGAGTTAGCCATGTAAAAAGACTAGGAAGTCGTCACAAACCTTGACAGCACCGTATACAACTTCTATGAGACTTTTGACTTCATTCTCCAGGATCTTGAGAAATCTGGAGACGTTCCATTTGGTCACCTCCTTGTGGTTCCCGAGGAGAGGCATCAGCGAGGTGAAGTCACATTTCGCTAATCTGCAACAGATTGCATAATAACGTAGAATATTTTAAATAAAATAAATCAGATTTATTTATAAATAATACCTATGTCTTAAGAATATGTCGGAAATCCGTCACTGGTTTGACTAATCAGGGCGCCAGCGTCACCTAGTGGCGCTCGACAGGGTCTACAACATAACGCTCGACCGGGGATAAGCGGAGTTTGTCGGTGGCGGTCAAGCAGAAAAGGAAACTGTCGCGCGTTCCGTTCTATGTTATAGGGTTTGGTTTCCGAACTTAGTCCGTAAAGTGGACCATTGTGCGTGGGCCATGGCGGCCGTTTGGTGGTTATTCCAACCAGCCCACCGTCCAGAAGCTAATTAAATCTCCTGGTCTGTTCAGAACATCTGTGTAGGATCTGGGTGACCCGAGCAGTGGCGTATTTTTAGATTCAGCGCCCTGGGCCTGTAAGGTTAGCCGCCCCATAAATTAACGGAAAAGCAAATACTTTTAATTATAAAATAAAATCCAGCTGTGTGTTGGATGTGGGCTGAGAACAATAGTGAATGAAAAAATTAAACGCCCATATAAAGAAATAAATACCATTTATTCAACAGCAGTGATTGCCTAGTGGTGAGACCGGCGGCGGGCTGCTAAGTCAAAGGTCTCGAGTTCGAACTCAAGGCGTGCACCTCTGACTTTTCAGATTCATGTGCGTATTGTATTATCACTTGCTTCAAAAACGGTGAAGGAAAAGACCTTCAAGACCCGTCGTACAAATCGAAACAAGAAACTCTGGTGCTTCTTTACAGCTCATGGAGGAGAGGTACGAGACGATCTTGCAGTCTTTAGGCGATGCGCTCGAATGCCGGCGGCTCAATAGACGGATCTCAAGAGTTCTTGAAAAGCGCTCACTTAAGTAACTTAATACGGACCGTATTAAGGACGTGATAGAGCGGAACAAGGGCTCCAAGGTCTTTGCAAGAGGTCTGTCTATTAGGCCTAGACAGCTTGCGACAATGAAGGCCGTTGATGGCAGGTTCGTATCCGCCAAACCTGAACTATTGAGAGGGATCGAGAGGTTCTATGGACAGTTATACACGTCAACCAGTAACCCCGTTACGAATCTGGCAAACGACTCAAGAGCTAGATTGAACCGATATTATACCGAAGACATCCCGTACCCTAATTGCGTGACTTATTTTCGTAAACAATTTTGCCTAATTTGTTTCATTTTGACAGTTCAACAACATTCATTGCATTATTTAAGTTGTTGATCAATTTTTTTTCCAGCTTATGAAGCAATGGATTAGCAACCTGTTTCAAATCGAAAAATATTGTGATTGTGTTGTATTATTACTCAATTAGGGTACCGGACATCAGCTTGAACGAGATTAGGATGGCTCTTAAGCAGCTTAAAAACATCAAGGAATTAAGGATGACGGAATTAAGTACGGCCGAACTCCTGAAGGCCCGTTTTTAAGGCCCTCCAGAAGCTGTTCGATTCCGTCATACTCAAGGGTAAAACGCTACAGGCATGGAACAGAGATGTGGTGGTACCCTTTTTTAAAAAGGGTGACACTGCATCCCCATCTTACTTCCGAGCCATGTCTACAAGCTGTTTCCAAGAGTCATCACGAACCGTCGTAGGTTTGGCGACTTGCAGCCTCAGCCGGATTCCGTAAAGGCTTTAGTACCGTAGACCACATACATACGCTGCGGCAGGTTATACAAAATACCGAAGAGTATATCCTGCTTCTTTGCTTAGCGTTTGTGGACTTACGAGAAAGCCTTCGGTTAGATCGAGACTTGGGCTGTACTGCAATCTCTCCAACGGTACCAGGTTGACTATCGGTACATTGAAGTGGCTTTAAGCTGAAGTGTTCGTATGAAAACGCTACTATGTCAGTCCGAACTTCGAAACCTTCTGCAGCCGGGGACAGAGAGATGTTATCTCTCCGAAACTGTCCACCGCTGCACTGGAGAATGTCTTCAAGGTTCTGGACTGGAAAGGGATTTGTATCACATCAATGCCGAGTACATCACTCACCTTCGGTTTGCCGACGATATAGTAGTCGTGACTGACCAAAATAACTTTAAACCACTTTAAATAACCAATTATTTTTTTATTTACTGTGGTGCCCAAGATACAGTCTGTGCCTGGTTTGGAACCAACGCTATCTCAATATTGTAATTTTAATGTTGAAATAAACGATTTTTAATTTACTTTATTTTACTTTTTAATATCTTGGAAAACGGATTGCTAAAGCAGCTTTAGGAATCTTAACAAACTTGTGTGAACCTCTCACGGCCTTTTTTTTTTGGTTGGAAATTATCAAATAACTTCTCCCGCTCTGGGCGGAGCGGGAGGGCGTGTCAGACTCTTACTGACTAAATCCCACCCGTGTTCCTTCAGTTGCCATATTGCCGGGGGCCACGATCTCGATTTCGGACTTCTTCGCAACCCTTACCGGACATACTGTATATCCTAATTTTATTGTGCTCACCTTACAAGTTCGTCAATGCCCCTCAGCACTTTTATCGTGATGGCATCAGCCATATTGTTGTCGTCCTGCTTCTGTTGTGTAGTCGCTCGTAGACCTTCTACCTGCTTCGTCATGGCCGCTATTCGTTTATTTTGAGTCTCTTCTCTTGCCTCGTTTATATCACGCTGGTCAACTAGAGTTAGAAGCTATCATTAATTCAAAAATTCAAAAGTCATTTATTCAAACTAGGCTTATCAGCACTTTTCGAATGTCAAAATTACATAAGACAGTCCCCCAAAAACGCCCACCCTTTACCACTTCCTAGTGCCTTTAGGTGGAAAGAAGAAGTGACGCAACAAACTCCCCAGCAGCACATAGATTTACAAGGATCTTTAAGCGTGTGGCTAAAATTTAAACTAACGCAGCCATCTTGTTTTTAGGGTGTCAAACTGAACCCTATTTATTACTAAGCCTCCACTGTCCGTCTGTCTGTCAGCGGGCTGTATCTCATGAACCGTAATAAGAAGACAGTTGCAATTTTCACAGATTGTCTATTTCTATTGCCGCAATAACAACAAAAACAAAAAACAACAAATTTAATAAAAATATCGGCGTTTTTTGCTAAATATGGCATAGAGTACGGTGGTATCTCAAGCCAAGTAAAAAACCAAGACAGAACACTGCGAACAATACAGTGAAGCATGCCTAAACTACACCTCCGCTTTGTGCATACACGCTCACACGCACACATTTACAACCATTTACAATCAAACTACACCTCATTAAGTGCACACATGTTTACAAAACAGACGTCACACACATCACTGTTGACAGCGCTATGTCTTAATTTTTTATTTGGTCTGAGGGTGGTATGGAACCCTTCGTTTGCGAGTCCAACTCGCACTTGTTTCAATAAAATTTCACAAAACAAAAAACTTTTTTACAAAAAATACAACAAACTTCCAAACCACAAAGTGAAAAATAACTTTAATTTCGGAAGTCGGTGTCTTTGGATCAGTATTTTAGTTTTTTGACTCTTTTTTTCACTTTTTAGTGGGTTGGTTTGTAATTTATCTAAGTTACAATAGCCTAATGTCAACTGCTTATCAAAAATACCCAAATCGCTAGTGCCTATAATATTTGAAGAGTTCCCTCGATTTCTCCAAGATCCCATCATCAGATCGTGACCAAATGACAATGGGACCAACTAGAAAGTATATTTATATATATATAGTTGAACGTCGAAAATTGAACAGCGCAATTTTATTTAGGCATTAATTTAATGTGTCGTATAGTGTTAGTGAAAACAGGCAATGGTGCCGATTCCCTTGTTCACAAACTAAACTAAATTTAAGTTCAGTGCATGTTTTTCTTTCTATTTCATTAAGAAAAAGGACAGAAATAAATTTAGTTTAGTTTGTGAACAAGGGAATCGCACCATTAAATAAAATTATAGTGTGACAGAAAAGGTTCATTAAAAAAAACTCACAAATCCTTTGCCTTAACAATTCCACTTCCCTCCTGAGTAGAATAGCCTCCTGTAGAACTGAGCACAGTAGGATGAAGCAGGAGAAGTTCTCAATCTCCATCATTTGAAAGTGGTTAATGATCGTAGGCACGTTCTCGGAACCAGCGTAAGCCTATAAACCAGATTAACTTGAAAACTTGCTGAACGTGCGGAAGGAGTGGAATCTGAATGTAGTGTACTTTAGGAGGACCTTACTTTCCGGGCAATTAATGGCGTATTATTAAAGAAGTGCAACACTTTCTAAAACAAATAAGCTTGGTTTGATAAACTACCTTGTTTTGCGTTGTGCAAATGTGCCCTAGCCAGCATTTGCCATTCTTCTTGTCGTGTGGTTAGTGACTAACCAGTACCCTGATTGCGTAATACAACACAACCACAATCTGTTTCGATTTGAAACAGATTGCCAATCCATTGCTTCATAAGTTGGAAAAAAAAAAATCTGCTCAACAACGTAAATAACGCAATGAATGTTGTTGAACTGTCAAAATGAAACAAATTAGGCAAAATTGTTTACGAAAATAAGTTACGCAATTATATTATATTAAAAATCTTACCGTGATAACTTAGGTGAAGTGAGCTGCCAATAGTGTCAATCCTTAGCAACTGACAGCTCACTCCACGCTCACTTCACCTAAGATAACACGGTGAGATGGTTACAGAATAGCACTACTGGTGTCAGACTTTTAAAGCCACCCATGGGCCTCTGACCTGGCTTCACATGCCGTCGAAAAATATCTCTCAGGCATGCCGGTTTCCTCACGATGTTTTTCTTCACCCTTTTTGAAGCAAGTGATAATTATACAATACGCTCATGTTTTAAAGTCAGAGGTACGTGCCTTGGGTTCGAACTCAAGACCTATGACTTGGCAGTCCGACGGTCAAACCACTAGGCTATCACTGACCACCGGCCTTTATCGTTGCCAAATATAAAATAATATACGACGATCGACGACCAGTGATAACGACCGCGAATTACCGAGTTGAACCCTAACAAGCGCTTTACTTTGTGTAAATTATTTCATCACCACTGCTCTCAAAACGGTGAAGGAAAACATCGTGAGGAAACCGGCATGTCCTAGAGCCAAAAATTCGAAGACATGTGACATCTACCAACCCGCACTGGGCCCACTCCCTCTCACAAAGAGGTCTGTGTCCCAGCTGTGGGAACACTATAGGCTGACTATGCTATGCTATGCTAATATGAAGAGACAATGTAAATCGCAGAATCATTGCTTTCGTTTTTCTTTTAAACTTCATATTTTTTACTTCACTTACAAATATTTCTAAAAGCAAATTGTCGTGTCTGGTAATTTCCAGTTCGCAAGCCTGCATCTCCTCCTGCCTCTTCATCTCCTCGATCTCATCTGCCTCACAGATTCTCCGAGAACCTTTTACCCGCAGGAACTCTTCTAGCTTTGCCAAGTGATTCAGTTCTCCTTCAAAAGATTGCATCTCCTGCAAAAAAATTAATCGGAAAAATCTTTGTCAAAGTTATGTAATTTAAGTAGGTACAGTTTTTGATAAAACGCCCCTCTCTGGGCGAAAATGAATAGAAACAGTCCAGCTTTCTTCATAAACCGCTATATCGCCTTAGAAAACCTATCTCAAAAACCGTACGCTGCCGGCAAGGCTACTAAAATCGAGCAATTCTCGAGAAGTTCTAAACAGTTCCAAGAATTGCGTTATGGAGTTGTCCGTGAAAGTTTTATGCTTATGGTGCAAGCCCATACGTTAGAAAAAGTACCGCTTTGTACGTACCCAGAGCGTTGTCTCTATCACATACCATACCATACCTAAGTGGTTTCTTTCCAAATTTTGACTTGTCTGTCACAGTAACGCCCGGGTGCCTACTGTTAAATGACTGATGACTTTAAAAAGTTGGCCAGGACATACTGGATTCAGAAGACGAGGGACAGGGTGTTGTGGCACAGCTTGGGAGAGGCATATGCCCAGCAGTCGATTGCTACAGGCCGTGTTGATTGATTGACTGTAAAATGATGCAAAAACCATATTGTAGTTCTCAAAATACGTACAGCAATATCTCTATTCAGTTGGAATAGTCCTTTCCACTTGAGAGCCTCTACTTTCCGACAGCACTCGTCTCTGTTTGCGAAGGCCACGGAAGCTATCTCGAATATATCCATGAGGTACATCTTCCCTTTCACCAGCTTGCCTATGGTGCGATTCCATTGGATGTTGAAGCCGTTCCTGGGTAAATTGTAATGTTGCATTAGTATCTTTCACTCAAAGTGAAATGTATGAACACAAAATTAATAAAAAGTGAAATACGAATTAATTAGTGAAAACAGAAATGATGATGAATGACAACATAATTTTGTCGTGTGAACTTGAAATGAAAGAAACAAAATGAACATTCATTGGAGTGAACCAAACACTTGAGTGATGCGTCTGATATTAGCTTAGGAAGCGTTTAAGTATTATGTAACGCAATTTATGGAGATTTTTGACCCCCCCTCTCCCCATGTACGCGCCGTAAAGTTTTACTTTACCCCCCCTCCCCCTAGTAAAACGTTACGTAACCACCACCAAGTGACGATATTTACCTGAAAATCACAATTATGTGGCATAAAGTAGCGGAAAGTCGCTAATATACCTATGTTATTGTTTTAATCGCGTTAATATTATTTATTAACATTTGAAATGTCCTTGTTTTTAAAAGCAAGAGATTTCAATTTTTTTTTTCTTTTGTGTCCTAATTAATGTTTACTGCTAATCATACATTTAATAACGTCGTTTCCTGAATTGGCCCTGTCCTTAAGAGACCGGCGACACGGCTCGCAACTACAAATCGAGATGCTTGCAAAATTCAATTCCAAGCACGTTGTACTAGTGTGAGTGCCTGTCGGAGCGATATACACCTACAGTGAGCAATACTACCACGCACACATTGACAATTATTGCTTGACGCGATAGTATTACTAGCTTTCGAAAATTTATGATAAATTTGGATGTGTTCCGTAATACAAAAAATTATGAATGAAAACTTAATGTATTTCAATTTTTTTTTCGATAATTTGTAACTTGATAACATAAACTATGGTTCTGCGGAAACAATATTACAAATATTGTTGTTTATAATACAGAAAAAAACAATATGAAAACATGTCATTTACGCTGTAAAAATGTACGAAACGCAATTGAAGTTACACTTCATTTAAAGGTAAGTTTTTGGAAATAAAAAGACGTAGGAACCTAGATAAATACTGTCTCAATCCGAATATCAACATAATATGGTGGAAATATGCTCAAATTACAAATGATTTATGTGCTACGTTTGTATGGACAATTCATGCGTCGCCGCATTCTTAACACATTTTTACTTTATCCGCCATTGTGCTTCACATGCATTCTCCTATTTTAGCGTTTTAAATGCGACCGGTTTTGAAAGGTTAAAACAATGTTACGTAACACGTAGTTCAAATTCCTCCTCCCACCCCTGTAAAACATTGTAACGTTTCAGAAGACCCCCCCCCTCCCCCCAAATTCGTTACATAATACTTGAACGCTCCCATTATCAGCTGTCATGCACAACACCAGATCAATCTGAATCTGAAGTTCAGATCCATCCAGTGAGGCGCATTGCATTGAAGTTCGGATTCCCTATGTTCAGAGATCGACTATTGATAATGAATATTGTTTTGATGATCAATAGCGACTGGCCAACGTCAATCGACCATCTGTTGCACCTTGACATAAAAATATATTAAATTATTTGTATTTGGTCTAATGGATTCATGCTACACCGTACCGTGGTCGTGCGGTCAAAAGATCTGCAGTACAGTTCTTTATTTTAACTAATTCAAGCTAGCCCATGTATGCAGGGGAAGCATGTTCTTACAAACAAATATTTAAATCTTTAGATTTGTCCTTACCTACTTAGGTTGCGCGAAAAGTGTCCATACTGAAAACAGTAAGCTCAAATATCCCACATGGAACGATGGATACGATTATAATTATGATTGAGCGAGACAATATAATTCAAATGTCATCGTCGAAGAAACAGAAACGTGTCAATCTTTTAACGCGGTCGGGCGAATCGTACTATTTAAATCTTTGCTTACAAAGGCATACTCATCATCATCATTTTTGATTTGTTATTTCACTATATGTTGCACCGGTTGACGTCATCACGTCAGCGCCGGCTATCGCTGAAAACCAGCGCTGAGGCTCTGTCTTGCATGGGGTCGCAGCTTTATGCTGAGCGATGGCCGTTTTGCGTGGATGTGACGCATATTTTCCCCCAATTTGTTATTTACGTGTTTTTTATCTTTCTTTGCGTCATGTTTACCGCAAATAAACGAATTTTCTTTCTTTCTTTTCTTTCATCATCATTTCAGCCGAAAGTCGTCCACTGCTGGACATAGGCCTCCCTCAGGCAGCGCTATTTATACTTCCGGCATCCAGTGGATTCCTGCGGCCTTCACAAGGTCATCGGTCAACCTTGTGGGAGTTTTTCCAACGCTACGTGTTCCAGTACGCGATCGCCACTCTAGAACCTTTCGGCCCCATCGGCCATCTGTTCTGCGAGCAATGTGCCAGTGCCACTTTAGTTTGGTATTTCTTCGGGCCATGTCGGTTACCTTGGTGCTCCTGCGGATCTCTCCATTTCTAATTCGATCACGTACGGAAACTCCAAGCATATAGCTTGAAAGGCATACTATCTATCAACAATAGCTTCGTCAATAACAGTACTAACCTCTCAACTAGCAGTCTGTGTATCTCTTCTCTCACTCGTCGGTTATCCGTATTGACCACACAAAATCTCTTGGTGGCCAGGTCTAGTCTGTTCTCCATACGTCGAAGACGGTTGTTGGCGTTCTCTATCATTCCTAGTTCCTGTATATTAACTTCTAAAAATTACGAGACTCTTCCAAAGGGACGAGTATTTTAAAAAGTTCGGATTTTTGTCTTTGTCACTAACTGTGACTCATCACATACTATATTCATATACTTTACGTCATACGTTAAACAGGGTGGCACCATCGACGCGCAAACTGTAACATAAAGTCAGCACATGATTCTAAACCCCTATATAGCGTAGAAAATTTTTGTCGGTTATTAAAAAAATATAATATGTGAAGACTTGTAATTGGCTGTCAGTCACATTTTCAAGATCTTCGTCTGTTTTGTTTAGCTGTAAGTCTTCCAAAAGAAATAAATAATAATATTGAATTGCTACTTAGCCCTCTTCCTCTCTCCTAATTTTGCTGTGCTCGACAGGGTCCATATTATCTTTTACTTTGTTATGCCATCTATGTAATACATATGGAATGCAATAAAGAATTGACTATTGAGTAAAAGCTGTTTCATAGAAAATTATACGCGGTAAAAATTCATGGAACAGCATTTTTTTTTTAAATAACTGACGAAAATTTTCAACGCAGGTTCAGAATCATGTACTGAATCCATAGTAAAAGGTTGCGTGTCGATGTCCCTGCCACCCTGTGGTATCTGTGTGACTGGTGACTCTTGACACTACAAGACCCTTTCACAGATATTTTACCTCTGATCTGGCATCACTTTCAAAATCAAAGTGATCTAAATTGTTGTCATATATGGTGCTGGTGGATTTACTGCCAGAGGTAGAATTACTGTGAAAGAACTGTAAAAACGTCCTAACTCGGGGCTATTCACGCAAATAATAAAAAAATATTTTCACCATTCAGAGTTGGTATATAACATTCATGTAATCAGTGCCAAAATATGCTCTCTAGTAGAAGGTCTATGTAAATTGTAAACCAACTATTATTACTTAGTCAAAACTTTATTGAAGCCGGAATCCACCAAAAATTTTGATGTTCTTGAATGTGAAATATTTCCAAATGAGTTTAGTCTTTATAGGCTGACCGAATCAATACGGCGTATCCCTTATTTGCGTTTTCGAGTACTCACATCAGCCTCGGTAGGGACTTTCTTGGAGAGTTCAATGACATTCTTCTGCGCGAGGTAGTTGAGGCAGTCCAGCTCCGCTTGCTGAGCCCTCTCGTCTCTCAGCTCACTCTCCAGCTGCTCATACTCCACTATGGATTTGTGAGTCCCACTCTTCACGTAAGCGTCGCGAACTGCATGCTGGCCTTTCCTGGCAAGCTGAAGAAAAATGTAAAGGCTGACTAGACTAGGCAAGGTTTGAAGCCTGTACCCTAATACATGATCAATCACAATCTGTTTCGATTTGAAACAGATTGGTAATCCATTGCTTGATAAGTTGGAAAAAAATCTATTCAACAACGTAAATAACGCAATGAATGTTGTTGAACTGTCAAAATGAAACAAATTAGTCATCATCGTTTAGAAAGAAAGAAAAATATTTTATTTGGGACACGCATAGGAAATACAAACAGTAATAACAACTAAAAAGGAGCATCTGAAACAAACAAAATATGTGTCGAATTACCGAAAGGAAAAAAATAATAAAGACCTGTGCGAGGCCAAAAAGACTCCTATCTCAGCATAGGCTGCGATATTAAAACATAAATACCGCAGCGCTGGTATTCTGATAGGGCCCGCTGTTTACGAAACGTTTTTTGGTCATGTCTTCAGACGGAATAATGACTCCATAGAGCGTCTAGTGGAGTAGGGCAGAAAGGAAGGTAATAAGCCACGCGGGAGGTTGCCAATGAGGTGGACCGATCAATTAAAATCCGCGGTTAGAGACCCTGTTAATGAATGCGCCAGACTGTCATGTAACAGAACCAGATAGAGGGAGATCGTGAGGCGGGCAACGACTACACCTGCGATTGGACACAGTTTCATCACGACGAGTTTTGTCAAGAGCGAAGCGAAGAAGATAACCAGCAGGCAGCACTCCGGCAGTGACCACTAAGACAGTGCTCATAAATACGAGCGGTACGCGTCAATGGCAGACGCGTCGATGGTGGCCGTCAAAGCGGCTGAAGTTGCCCCTATCGTTAACGCGTGCCGCTTGTGTGTAAGAACACAAATAGTATCAAGTAGAACGACCACTGGTTTGTCACACAGCACGAAGACGCCTTGGAGGCCGCTGCTAGAGGCAGCATTATTAACACTTTCAATATAAACCAATCGCACCTTTACTCGCAGTACGACACTAATGACGTAGGTATACTGACGGCTTTTCAAAGTTTGAAGGCGGTCCGTGACAGATGTTGTGACCTCAACGCCATTCCGGGCGGGTAGCACGAACTTATTAGTACAACCGTGCGCTGCTGGCGCGGCGATTCCGTACTCTGTGCTCTATGGCATAAATAAATAAAAAAAAGATTTGGTGAACTAACATTGATGCAGAGCAGGGTTTCTTTGAGCTCATACGTCAGAATGTTGAGCTGCTTCTCCTGTGGCGCCAGCTGCGGTATACCACCAGCTCGCTTCTCCACGCTGCATTGTGGCGCAAGTTTCAGGTACTGTGGGTAGCAACAGACAGTATTATTATTAATTTTTATCAACCATTAACCATTAAACGGCTATCCACTAATTAGAAATTTAGACAAAAAAGTCGCACAGTCGTCTAACAGATCTCCATACATGATCGTCTTCCATTCGTCCGCTAACATGTCACAGTTTAGCGTCAAAGTTGCGTCAGGGTAATGAAGATAATTGATGCTGTTAGTGCTTGTAGAAGTTATACGTAAAACATATCTTAAAGCAGAGCTACTTGTTAAATTTTTCCTTCGGTGCTGTATAATATTAGGTACCCTAACATAGTACGTACATTTTTATTAGTTACTATCTGGTCCCTCTGGTTTCACCCGCATAAGTCTAGATTCCGTGGGAATATCGGCATAAAATGTATTCAGTGTCCTAACCTGGATCATGGTCTACCCATGTGCTAAATTTCACCCACATCCGTTCAGCCGTTTTAGCGTGAAAGCGTAACAAACAAATAAACAAACAAACTCACTTTCGTATGTATAATAAACTAGCTGCGCCCCGCGGTTTCACTCGCATAAGTCTCGATCCCGTGGGAAAAAAAAAAAGTATCCTATGTTATTTTCCAGGGCATCATCTATATATATGCCAAATTTCATCCAAATCCGTTCAGCCGTTTTAGCGTGAAGGCGTAACAAACAAACTTACTTTCGCATTTATAATATTAAGGATAATACTAGCTTCTGCCAGCGGCTTTGCCCGCATTATATCTTTATCTGCCGGGGCTGCGAATAAGGGCCGAAAGGGACACCGTGGCCCCCGGCAACAGGGCAACCGAAGGAACACGGGTGGGTTTTAGTCAGTAAGAGTCTGACACGCCCTCCCGCTCCACCAAGAGCGGGAAAAGTTATTTGATAATTCCCCACCCAAGAAAATAAATAAATTATATCGTTATGAATTACAGCTTAGTTTACTCAGTGATAATACAGCATTCTAAGAATTTTTAGAATCGGTCCAGTAGTTTTTGAGTTTATTAATTACAAACAAATTAATATAGGTACAAACATTAAAAAAATTAAATCTTTTCTCTTTATAATATTCAGTCAACCTGCCTAGCCTTTTCCTAACTATATTGAGGTTGGCTTCCAGTTTAACCGGATGCAGCTGAATATCAGTATTTCATATGGAGCGACTGCCTATCTGACCTCCACAAGCCAGTAACTGGGTAATACGATACCCCTTGGTAAGACTGGTTGTCAGACTTTCGGGCTTCTGACGACCCGTAACGACTGTCAAAGATCCACGAATGACAGCCGGGACCAACGGCTTAACGTGCTTTCCGAGGCACAGAGGAATCTCTTTATAATATTGGTTTAGATATATATTATTTATTTTCCTTTACTTCATTAAAATACTTATAAATTACATTTTTAAATATTAGAATATAAAAACATAAAAAAATATTAAAATAGTAGCCCACCGGTATCGGGAACAGGGTCCAAGCTACCGGCGGTCAGGGCTTCAGAGAGAGGAACCTCCTGACAATGCGAGCCGCTTTCTGAATCAAGCCCTTGATCCAGCTGCCCAACGAGAGCCTCCTTAGGCGTTGGTCGAGGTTCATGGCACTTAAGCCATTGGCTGATACGACTATCGGCACAATGATCGCTGAGTCCACATCCCACATGTCAACAACCTCGCGAGCCAAGTCAAGATACTTGATTTGTTTGTCTTTCTCGGCTTTCACGAGGTTCCCGTCATGCGGGACCATTATGTCAATAATCATTGTGCGCCGCTCTCCTCGATCCACCACCACTATATCAGGCTTATTGGCAACAATAGTCCTGTCAGTGATGATGGATCGATCCCAGTACAATGTGATATTTCCATTTATTTTATTATTATTATTAATATATTTTGTTATAAGTTAGGATTTCGGACTGTTACGAAAATTTTAAAACAATAAATAGGTAGCCAAATCGGTCTAACCGTTTTCAAGTGGTGCGCTTACTAACGTACAGCATTTAATTTTATATATAGATTGGTTCGCTCTTGTACCTCTCAATTTAAGCGATGGATACGGTCTACGAAGGACCTACTGCACCCAGAAGATACTCCATCCATTTATCTCTGCCGCCAAGTATTGTCGCTGCGTGTTGCTGTATCAACTTCTTAAAAATGATGATACATCATCGGTTAATATCACTGTAGAAAACGGCCAACGAAATTCGTGGTGATAGGTGCTTAAATCTACGTCAAGACAGTCAGCCGCACTGTCTTTTTGATATATGTGGCTTCCTATATTATTACCACGGAATGAGCCGTAGTATTTATTCTACAGGCTATGAAAGAAGAAACTTTCTTACAGTTCTCACGGCATTGCTGAGTTCTGCTTCAGGGTCCGCAACCTTCTGCTCCACTTGCTGTGGTTTCCGTTCCTCTTTGGGCGGCATTTTGATAAACAATTACTAAAATATACGAATACAACAAAAGAAAATAAGAAATGTCCAGTAAACAAATGTTTTTCGTAAGACGTTCACGTTGACATCTTAGGTGTTTTTGAAATGTTTCCTTCTTTATTTTTTGTGTTCTTTGTTGAGGTTTCCAAACAGTTTAAAGAAGAAAGGTTTATTAGCTTTCTGAATCAAGACTTTTTCATGATTGATTGTGATTTCTTGAAAGTGAACGTGTGTTTCTTGAGTGCTCTATCCTGGAACCTTGGAATGCCTAGACGTGTATTTATTTCCCTTTCCGTCTTCAATCCGAGACACTGTTTGGGTAAAATCACTATGGTTTTGTAGCATGGTACCCATGAAAACTGTGTTCAGTTTGCGTCGGTTAAATACTGCTTAAATCGACCCCTAGGTATTAGATGGGACTTAAACTTAACTGGTGAACTATGGGTGTACAGGCAGGTACACCTCCGCCTGATCCTTTGGGGATTAAAGGTGTGGTTTATGTTATGTAATGGATGACCTTTAATTGACCTTGACCTTGCTTAATTATTGTCGGATTTCTATTGCTTGAAACTGTGGTACCAATGTTGTAAGTTCATTCGGCAATTGAATTTTGCAAAGTTCATGAGAATTTCTAAAGCGTTTACACTTCCACTGAATTTTGTCCTCTGTGAATTCAGACAAGTATAATCGTAGGTTGCATCCTGAAATGGATGACTTGGAATCCCTTTTTGAGTTTTTCGCAAATATCTCAAAAACTAGACTGGGTAGTTCAAAAATAATGAAATTTTCATCTCCTCCTTGTAAACACCCCCCGTTTATTTGCCTATTTATTGATGGATGACCTTAAATTGACCTTGACCGTGACCTTTGTCTAATTATTGTAGGATTTGTATTGCATGAAATGAATTTGCAAAATATCATGAAAATCTTTTAACCGCTTATTCCAATTGGCTGAATTTTGTCCTCTATGAACTCAGAAAAGTGTAAAACTCCTCTTTTACACTTTTCTGAATTCATAAAGAACCCGGGTCCTAGCAGGCAGTTGGAACATTATAGACTGATTTTCTCATGTCCCTATGTTTTTGTTTACCTACCAATGAATCCACCCAGCCTTTATTCCCAACTATGTAGGGGTCGGCTTCCAGTCTAACCGGAAGCAGATGAATAAATAGAACGACTACCTATCTGACCTCCACAACCCAGTTACTGGGTAACACGATACGGTAAGATTGGTTGTCAGACTTTTTCATTTTCTTTAACTACCATTAGACGATACTTAATTCATCATTTAGGATAGGTAAGTAGATTGGCGGCGGTGATCTCTCGCGTCCGGCCCTGATTCGGGCCAAAGTACGGAGCGAGAGGAAATGGGAGGCCGTCACCTCCTTCTGCGAAGCAGTAATGCTCGCGAAGGAGGAGGTGGAACGCGTGAGGGGGAGGCAAAATTCGCGCCCTCACGCCCCTAACCGTCGCAAGAGGAGACGCCCAGGGCATCGGGAATCGAAAGCTGATTTCCGGCCACCGTAGGCGCGGGCTTGCGGACGGTGAGAAATGGGTAGTTCGCCGTCCGCTAAGGACCAAGCCCGGGTCGACGGCGCGTTGTGTTCCACGCGCGCCTCAACGAGATGTCAGCAGAATTGACGGGGTCCGCTAGGGCCGATGCCTGCTGGGGTTGCAAATAAGGCTGAAAGGGAAATCGTGGCCCCCGGCAACATGGCAACTGAAGGAACACGAGTGGGTTTTAGTCAGTAAGAGTCTGACACGCCCTCTCACTCCACCCAGAGCGGGAGAAGTTATTTGATAAATTCCCACCCAAAAAAAAAAAGATAGGTAAGTAATAAAATATGATTTTCAGTTTAAATTCATTCTTTATTTATTAATTCCATAAACATAATTAATTATTTATAATGATATTTCTAGTCACTATTAAGATCTTATAAATTACGATTATTTAAGTACTTATGAAAATGTGTTTATTAAGTACACTTGCACTAATAACACGATGGATTGGTTCATGTAGTAAAATATGTATTAATGTACATAAATAATTCAAATGGATTTATTACATATTTTGCAAAAAAAAAAACGTTTTTCTTTTTGCAACCAAACTTTACTAGGTAGGTAATGAATTAAGTACTATTTTTAATTATTCTCTCCAGGAAAACAATTAATATTTTTTTATGTTAAAAATAAAAATGTTTCATAGAGAGAAGAATACAATTTTGCAAATTTTGTAAAATCAAATGGTACTCTACTGAATTCTAAACCGTTTGTACTTAAGTATTTTTAACGCAGCGAAGAATTTTGGTCGTTTGTGTAATAAGTCCAAAGAATATATAGAAAAAAATGGAATGACTAAGAAGTTATTTATACTCGCCATAATTGTGTTTTGTGCTAAATAGAAAATAAAAATACAGAAAACTATTGTTAAAATAAAAAGTTTTGCAAATTAAATTTCGGATACAGCAACTATAAAATCAATAATTATTAGTTCAGTCTTAAAAATAAATTAAGTACAATAATATCTCTTCCAAATAAGTGATGAAAATTATTTTATTTTAATTCTTATAACAATGACATAAAGTATAAAGTTGATCGTGCAACTATATACACATAAATACAATTTGCAATAATTTATATTGCTTTTGCATTATCCTATTGCATTGTTATGTAAAATATTAATATCATAGAATATAGAATAATGGAAAATTATACTTACTGGTTTAAAAAATACATCAATGACACCAGCGCCCCTACCGGTTAATTATATAACTAAGCAAGATGAAATTCGGTAGGTATCCTATTTTTCCCATTCTTTTATAGTCTATAAAACAAGTTACACAAAATAATATGAATTAATTAATTAATTTAATTTCATTATCGTTTAATAAATTTAATTTAGAAGTTCATTTGAGTTTAAAACAAATAAGTAATTATTATAAATGGTTTTTTACCTTGCATAGGATCATTACGGGGCTTATTTTTTTTTTAGATCTGAACAGACAGAGCAAAACATATTTATAATATTTTTATAAAATCATAATGTATGTTGATGTTGATAGTAGTTTTAAACTACAAGAGATAAAAAAACATGTTTTGCACTATGTTGTATTTTAAGGTATGTTTTAAATTGAAAACAAGTATTCAATATGTATATGTGAGCAATATATTATTTTAGATACTTGAGCATGTTTATAATATAGATATTTAAATATATTATTTGTAGAACAGTATTTTATTTTTCTGAACCTATTCGTACTGACATTCGTGTGGTAAGATTTTACACACATATTTATTATTTTACATGCATAAATGCACTTAAGAGAGCTTTATTAATTCTCCCGGCTGTTATTGTTATGGAAGTAAATGTGCTCTCATTAATTTATTTCTAAATCTTTAGAAAACTGTTGTCGGACTTGGCTGGGTCACTGCCACGTACGAAAGTCATGATGACCAAAGTTTTTTTAACGATAGATTTAAAGTTGACTTCATAGTTTACCTACAATCTAGATATATTTAATTTAATAGACCATACTTGTTCGACGAACAATTAATTGACTGCGTCCTAATAAGCGATTGACGCGTGAATATGAACGTTGCGTTCATTTTTGTTCGGCGAACGCTAATGAGTCGTCGCGCCGAGACGGACGGAGCGCGCGCGCCTTCTGGTTTTCCGAACTATATGTATGACGACAAATAAACGCGACGATTGCATATACGCGCGACGATCGCTTATGTTAGGACACAGCTTTATCCTTATAGTTTTCTTTGATGTCAGTGTAAAAATCCACCAGATTATTTTCTAAGGCTGTATCGGTATATTAATAATATAATTAATACAATTGACATTTCTATAGAAAAGGCACTTTACAAGGCCAGGTACTTTTAAGGCACAGAACAATAATTAAGTACCAACTACATTACTATTGCAAAATAATTGAAAATGTATATATTTATTTAAATATTATGTGATATTTTACTAATATTCGTGAATTATGCTACACACAAAATTATTCTAAAAATTCCACCAGATCATGTTAAATTCGCGTCTGTTTAATGCTACTGGTCAATGTTAACATTGGCCGGCGAAAGCGTGCCGTTTTCTTGGATATTTTATACAATGTTTAATCAGAAATATCACGTAATCAATAAAGATCAATGACAAGACAATGGTACCGATTCCCTTGTTCACCAAGAGGATAGAGCAGTTTCTTAAGGTACCATTCCGTACTTGACCGCAGGAGGCAACTGCAGGCGACGTGTCACGGCGTCATATCGCTGCAGTCATGATTCCGAACCTGACCGCAGGCGGCAACTGCCCGTATTCCAGTCGGTAGATAGAAGATAGAAAAACGTGACTATAGCTCGAGCATTGTCGCCTGTCACTCGCCCGTTGGTGCCAACGATGTGTCGCTAGTTACGGAAAGTATTTCATAGAAATTCATAGAAACCAGTCCTGTCGCGGCGACACGTCGCACAGTGGGAATAAAATGTCATTTTTTGTTCAAAAATCTGCCTACACCACAATTTTTGACGCATCGCTGCCATTTTTTTTATACACTCCTGAGATAACACACTTTGGTGTATCACTGCCACTTTTTTAAAATCGATTTTTTTTTAAAAATTCTTTTAAAAATCGGGAAATTAATCAATTTTTTTTTGGCCGCGTTTTTTTTATCCACCATTTAAAATTTTTATAAACAGACAATAAATTCATGACTACGGACCGATTTTTGTTAAAATGTTGTTTTTTTAAATTGTTTTTGCTTCATTTCCCGATTTTTTGAGGTTACGGTTTTGACTTTTAAGGAAAAGTGGCAGTGACACACCAAAGTGTCAAATCTCAAAAGTGTATAAAAAAAATGGCAGCGATACGTCAAAAATTGTGGTGTAGGCAGATTTTTTAACAAAAAACGTCATTTTTTTCCCACTGTGCGTCGCCTGCAGTTGCCTTTCAGTATATTAGAATGTACTCTGTGAGTTGCCTCCTGCATTGGGTACGGAATGGTACCTGTATGTCTATATTGAATCCAGAGCGGAGAATTGACATCTCTTACTGACAGACAGCGCGGGAAAAGACCGGTGACAGAAGGTCTATGTTATAGGTCACTTGAACTTCACCGTGTTTTTAGTCTATGCGCTCTGATTTGTCGACTATACATATACAGAAATTTTAGGTTAACTTAGATTGACAGCGCTAATATATGTTCGTCCCTTTCTTCATTTCTTAGAGGGAAAAAGATGGAAATAGCCTAAATTAAGGTTAGTCGGTACCAATTCTAAATATTCGCCGGTCAATGTCAACACTAGACGTCTAAGTGGAGCATACCAGTATTCTGTAAAAACATTAGTAATGTAAATAATATGGCTATTAAATGTTTAGCAATCTATTTCTATTTTATTTAAAGGCCTGTTTAACCACTTCTTAATAACTTATTTAGTTAAAGAGACTGAGTAATACCAGGTTAGAAAATATTTCTAAAACCTTTTATTTTTAAGGCAACCCTAATATTTTTGCAGCTTGCATTTAAATATTTAAAGTTACTGCATACCAATGGTATGTGGCTCCCAAAAATCCTCCTTGAACCGTTTTCTTTTTCTACCTCACCGTCGTGTTTTTTTTTCGAGGATTTTTTTTTTCGAGGTTTTGTTTTTAGTATGTTCGTGTTTCTGTGATAAATAAATCTATTTTCTTTTATCCTTATTTAGTGAAAATTGTTGGTCACACTCACAAATGACTGCAATAAAATGTATCTATATCCCCATACCTATAGGTATATCAATCATTCCAGCTTGCTTACTATCAACTAAGATTTTTTCTAATAGAAAAATCCAATTATAATTTCGCCTGATTCGGGCATTTAACCCTTCAGGCTTGCAAGACCATGCAAAACCAATCCGTGTGTTATTTTAATCCTTTACAAGCAAGTAGGTAGGTACTACTCAGTCTCTTTTAAAAATACATTTGTATTAAATTATCGCAAAACTACCTAATTCGTATTCTTCGTGGTAAAACATCACGCTTAGCACGACCACAATAGAAACGGGTTTTGTCTACGGAATAATAGACAAAATGACAGATAAACAATCACAATCTGTCATTTTGTCTATTCTTCCGTCGACAAAACCCGTTTCTATGGTTGTCATGCTTCGTGTGCAGGTGGTAAAACTAATTTTACACTTTAGGTGCACCAAACATCTCACTTGAAGTGAAGATTTACGTATAATTATGTATAAGTACCAACTATACACACATAGATATGGTAATCTCAATTTAATAAAACGTTATTTACAAATAAAGCAATGGGTAGTAAGTTAAGTTTTAAAATGGCTGAAGTATTAAAATAGCGGATTATTATGACTTATTTTACGTTAGAGTTCATTTTCGTTTCACATCGAATCGTATTTATAATTTTATCGTTAGTCGGACGAAAGATGTTAAATCTCTTGGATCTGTTCGTCCGTCTAGTAAACTTATCTGTTGTACTAAATCCGCCCTACTGGGTAATATGAATGCCCAAATGCTATACCAGCCATTTTACAGTGAAAAACTAAAAATACACAATAAAATAATAAAAATTATGCGTAAACTAACTATAAACAATCTAACTAGGATACTAACTATCACTGCGATAGTGTAAACATCACACGGCTTACAAAATAAAATTAGAAAATAACCTAAAAACTCGGTGATCGCGGACACGTCCAAACGGTAAGCCAAGATGGCGGACGCTGCAATTAATTTTGATAGATTTTTGTACAAAAGTATTAAAAATAAACTGTAGGCAGCTGGTAATGTTGATGGATGGTAATATTTGATGATGATAAGGTAGAGAGTTGATATGGTGGAGTTGTCTATGGCTTCATAGAGGCGAACCAAGAGTGGGGTACAACAGATCACCGGTGAAAAAATCCAAGGAGTCGAGACGTTCTGGTGGGGGGAGGCTGTTCGGGGAGCTTCCTTCGCTTCTCTTGCGTGGTCAGCTTGTGTTTCATCTGCTCGTCGATGAGCTCTTGCATGTCCATCTGGAATATTAAAAGTGATTTTAAATAAGATTTTGGAAATATTGACCTTCTGCAGTCAGTGTCTTACACTCAATGTACTGTGATAGGTTCTGTGTGTCTTTATAGTTTTTTTTCTATTTTGTGAATGTGAGAAAGTTGTAGGCTTATTAGACTGCAGATTTGTTGACCTTTTTTTTTCGTTAAGTAGTTGGTACTTGTTAATAGGCCTACATTGTCCACCCATACCTATTAACACTGCTGTTATTTGAAAATATTGTAAAAAGCCAATTATTTTTAAAAGAGTAACCGTGGAGTTTCTTGTTGGCTCTTCTCCATAGGAAACAGCCAAATGGAACCGTGCACCTAGCTTCTGATGTTTCATAAGTATCACCCATGCAGGATTACGTGAAATCAAATATTTTGATTTAGATATATTCACATAACATAACATAACATCACGCCTTGTTTCCCCGAAGGGTTGGGCAGAAGTGTCCCTGTAGCAAGTACACCCACATTTCGCCAGTTATGTTTAAGTCTCATGTAATAGGGGGCGAGCCTATTGCCATCAACCGGGCACAAATCCAGACTCCGGGCTGCTACTGAGAAATTCCAGATAGAAAAACCCAATTACACTTTGCCCGACCCGGGAATCGAACCCAGGACCTCATGCTCAGCAGTAGCGCTTGCGACCACTAGACCAACGAGGCACATAAGTATGTGTAAAATCTTCGAGCAAATTCAATATTTCCTAAATAACAAGAATGCAATGACCTTAAACTTGAAAAGCATCAGAGCTGCACGGCGCTATTTAATTTAGTTCCACAACTCAATATTTATTTGTTTGGTATCTTAACGATTCTTCTGAAATTAGTCAAGCCTCGTCAAAAAAAAGGTTTTAAAGACTTCACGTTAATTTTGAATGAAATATCAGATCCAGTACTTATGATTAGGAATAAGTAGACCGCGAATGATTTTCGAAAGCACATTTTATAAATTCTCGGCGGCATGATTCATGAGATATTTTGGTAAGAAGTCCTAACAGTTGCCATTCTTTTAATTATTTAGTGATTTTATAACGAAAAGGGAAATATGGATCTCAGCTGATAGAGCACCATAACTAACTTTATCACAAAACCTACTTTCAATGCAAGAGCAATGGCGGCCGCGATTTACGTGTTGTACGTCTTAGGTTCGAACCCTGACAGGCGCTTTACTTTGTGTAAATTATTTCATCACCACTGCTCTCAAAACGGTGAAGGAAAACATCGTGAGGAAACCGGCATGTCCTAGAACTAAAAATTCGAAGAACATCTACCAACCCGCACTGGGCCCGCGTGGTGGATTACGGCCCACTCCCTCTCACAGACAGGAGGCCTGTGTCTCCGCAGTGTGAATATTAGCGTTTAAAAGCACAATTTCTTGGCTTTATATATACTTAAGCATAAAATAATACTGTCCAGGCTTTGTAACGTACCTGCCACTGTTCCAGTTGCTGCCCAAGGTCCACCTTCTGGCGAACAGCTTCGTACAGCTGACTGTTGGCTTGCATCAGCTCCACTCTGGTCTTGGCGAGGGCCACCTGGAAATTTCAAAGAACACATTTAATATTATTGTTGTATTGCGACCTTCGACCACTGGTCCTTAGAGGTGATTAAAGAAGCATCCACAACGGACTTCTACGTAAAATGATATCAATTTGTACCCTAATTGCGTAACTTATTTTCGTAAACAATTTTGCCTAATTTGTTTCATTAACCGACTTCCAAAAGGAGGAGGTTCTCAATTCGACTGTATGTTCTTTTTTGTATGTTTGTTACGCGATTACTCCGCCAATTATGAATTGATTTTGATGATTCTTTTTTTGTTTGGTAGATCATACTTCAGAAGTAGTCCCATATAAATTTTATTAACTTTGCTTGAGTAGTTTTTGCGTTAGCTTCAATAATACGTATTTTTTCCCACTTAGTATGTGGATGATATGATAACTTCCTGTCACTGTTATTTACACAGCAGGTAGTGGTATTCGAATTTGTGTGGGGTAGCTACCACAGCTAAAAAGTGAAAAATAAAAACTTTTTACAAAAAAAAAAAACAACCGACTTAAAAAAAAAACACTACTAAGTGAAAAATAACTTTAATTTCGGAAGTCGGTGACGAAGAACGAAAATTCAAAACCAAAGACACCGCTTCCGAAATTAAAGTTATTTTTCACTTTGTAGTGTTTTTTTTTGAAGTCGGTTGTTTTTTTTTTGTAAAAGTTTTTTTTTGACAGTTCAACAACATTAATTGCGTTATTTACGTTGTTGAGCAGATTTTTTTTTTCCAACTTAAGAAGCAATGGATTAGCAATCTGTTTCAAATCGAAACATTGTGATTGTGTTGTATTACGCAATTAGGGTACTAGTCAACAAATCCTGTGGCTTTTCTCCTATTGTATTTGGTCCTGCTTGTCTGAATGATGAAGTATTTTTTGTCAAGTGTATTAGTGTATAGAGGTTTGAGGAACAGGGTGTAAAGTTCACTTATCCTTTTTATAGGAAACGGGTGTTGTGTCTTGTGGGCTACTGCTCGACAATTGATGTCGGGACGTTGCACGGTTAACCCTTTTTTTTTTTTTTTTTTTTTTTTTTTTTTGGGTGGGAAATCATCAAATGACTTCTCCCGCTCTGGGCGGAGCGGGAGGGCGTGTCAGACTCTTACTGACTAAAACCCACCCGTGTTCCTTCAGTTGCCGTGTTGCCAGGGGGCCACGATTTCCCTATCGGTTTTCTTCGAACCCCCGGCAGGCATTGGCCCTAGCGGACCCCGTCAATTCTGCTGACATCTCTTTGAGGCGCGCGTGGAACACAACGCGCCGTCGACCCGGGCTTGGTCCTTATCGGACGGCGAGCTACCCATTGCTCACCGTCCGCAAGCCCGCGCCTACGGTGGCCGGAAATCCTCTCGTGACTCCCGACGCCCAGGGCGTCTCCTGCTGCGGCGGTTAGGGGCGCGAGGGCGCGAAATTTGCCTTTCCCTCACGCGCTCCGTCTCCTCCTTCGCGAGCATTACTGCTTCGCAGAACGAGGTGACGGCCTGCCATTTCCTCTCGCTCCGTAGCATGGCCCGAATCAGGGCCGGACGCGAGAGATCACCGCCGCCGATCGCTTCCACGAGGACACGGCGATGCTCTGCCCAAGCCGGGCAGACCTCCACCGTATGCTCCACCGTGTCCTCCGGGCGATCCACACAGTGATGACACCCGGGCGTTTCCTCCCGCTTTATCCTGAACAGGTACCTCCCGAAACAGCCGTGTCCGGTGAGCACCTGTGTCAGGCGGAAGGTGAGGACGCCGTGGCGCCTCTCTAGCCACTCCTCAAAGAGGGGTCTTATCGCCGCAATTGCGGCGTGCCCAGCGCTGGGTTGCGACAATCGCACTCTCCATTCCGCCATGAGATCCCGCCGGAGCTCTGTCCGCTGTGCCGCAACTTCTTGCGGCATCGGAGTTAAGCCCCGGCGTTTCGCCTCCTCGCGCCACTCCCAAATGTGCGCGGCTGGCGCGACGCAGGATTTTTGCATGACGTCAGTGTGATGAGTAGTTCGTATGTGGAGTGGTAGATGCCACCACAACTGTCTCAATCATGTAGTTGTCACTCAATTCTAATTGTACATCTGATCTTATTTATCAGATGTCTTGGACCTGTCAGAACCTTGTAGACCATTACAGAATGATCTCCAAGGTTCTGTTCTAGAGATGGGAAGTGAAGGTCGTTACCTCAGCAGTTTTCTTCCTCTCCATAGCCTCGTCTCTCTCCTGTCTTGCCTTCGTGACGGCCTCGTCGTTCTGCAGACTGCTGTAGTTGGCGTCGTTCATCAGATTATCACGCTCCTCGGCAGCCGCGCGGAGTTCCACTTCAGCCACCGACAGCTGGGAAAGGAGAAAATTATTTTAATATTAGTTATCGTTTTGTTATAGGGGACTATTCGGTGTTTGGTCCAAATACCACGCTACTGAAAATGATGAAGGAATTCTAAGAAAAAAAAATCTTCTTTTGAGCCTTAAACTAAGTTGTTTTTCTCACTCTTCAACTATCAACACTTGTTGTTGGATCTGTTAATACAATATTTAGATTCAATGATAAACAAATTTTCTCAAATTTTCTCTACCTATTCAAAAAATTACGTCGAAAACTTTCTAAAACACGGATAAAGTAATGGCTCGTCCGTATGCTAATGAGTCCGTGACTGATTCCTATAAGGAACGCGGATCACGATGGCTGTAGGTACACCCAAAAAAGGCTAGGGCGATAAAAGGTTACCTACTTGTTTATTTTGTTATGAACTGACAGCTAAGCCACCCCTATGCACATATTACGTACTTAACCAACATTACAGATCTACAGATATTTCATTCATAACAATGATATTTCATAAACTCCTCTCACAAACATTGTTTTCTCCAGATCTCTCACGCTGGTTTATATCCGCATCAACTGATTGTTCCGCGAATTGCCCGGGCGCAGTTCAACCACTATTGTTTGTGTTCGCGCGTCGTAAAGCAGTGTATTGTGATATTTGTGATTTTCGTGTCAAGGAAATGAGATAGCAGCATTATTATAGATATCTTAAAAACTTTGGAAGGAGATTTTAGTTTTTCAGTTATAGTTTTAGTCTATTCGTCTGACTTTTTGTACAAAAAATACGATAATCTATACATATAATAAAATCGTAGCGAAGTCAAAACTGTACATTGAATATTTTTGAAAAAAAGTAATTGCTACGAGGTCTAGGATCGATTCTAATGCCGAAAATATATTTTTTAGAATTTTTGTCTGTTTGTCTGTTTGTCTGTATGTATGTTCCAGCATGGCGCAAATTCTACCGGACAGATTCTGTTAAAATTTTGCATAGATATTCCCTGTGTTTCTGGTCAAACTATAGGGTATAAACTATCACGCTATTTACTATGGGGGACGAGCAATATTGCATTATGTTGTATTTTTATGTTCTGGCATGACGCAAATTCTACCGGATAGATTCTGATAAAATTTTGCATAGGTGTTCCCTATAAGTCTGGTCAAACTATAGGGTATAAACTATCACGCTATTTATTATGGGGGACGAGCAATATTATATTATGTTCGTATTTTTGGAAAAAAACGCGCCAAAATTTTAGGATATTGTAGATGGTTATCGATTAACCTTTTTAAATGATTATCATCACGCTATACCTTTATGGAACTAAGCAGTCAATCATGAAATATATAGGAACGGCTATTTTAGACAAGTGTCAACAAAGCAATTAGCTCAACGGTTGGGCGGTTGCTTTGCAAACATGGAGTTGTAAGTTCGATTCCCACCTACGGTTTTTTTTTCTTTTTTTTCACATTTTGTTATACGATTATTATTTTTTTTGATTATGTACCTATAATCTATAGATATAATAAAATCGTAGCGAAGTTAATTTAAAAAAAAAAAAGTTATTGCTACGAGGTCTGGGATCGATTCTTATGCGGAAAATAAAGTTTTTAGAATGTTTGTCTGTACCAACTGTAGGGCATAAACTATCACGCTATTTGCTATGGGGGATGAGCAATATTACATCATGTTCGTATTTTTCTGTGCAAAAGGACGCGCCAAAAGGTTGGGATATTGTAGATAGGTAGTTACCGATTTAAATTTTTAAATGTATTTTATATAGGAACGGCTATTTTAGCTAACTTTCAACAAAGCGAATAAGTAAGCAGTTGGACGAATGATTTGAAGTCCTGAGGGCCTACCACCAGCTTAAAGGCAGTATTATTTTAATATTACTTTAGTTTACTTCAGTGTGGGAAAGAGATGAAGCTCTACAGGATGTATAGCTCCATCTCTTTCTCTCACTGAAGTAACATTTAAATAATACTGCTTTATGAGCTGGTGGTAGGCCACCCGGGGTAGTAAGTTCGATTTGCATCTGTTTTTTTAAACTCTTTTTGTAAAACGATTTTTTTTTTTGGATTGTGTATGTAATAGTTCATAGAATGTATTAATTCACAAAAAATGGAAAACTTCGTAAGCTATGGGAAACTACTAAGTTACAAGTCCTTTACAGTCACAAAACATTCAAGGTTGTATTCTGATCATTTTAGAGCAAAAGACTGTAGGAATAAAATGTTTTTTTTACAGATTTTGACAGCAGATTTGTCCAAGCGATTTTAAAATATGTATGTGTGTGGATCTTCTGGAATCGCTGCCACACTGCTTCCTGGTGGCAAAACAGCGCACGTCATGTTTAAGATTCCCATCGATTTAGAGAGCAACGAAACGCCTGTTTGTGGGGTGTCACGCAACAGTAACAAGGGATGTGTGCTTAGGGGATTGCGCTTCGTCGTATGGGATGAATGCATTATGGCAAAAAGGAAAGCAGTGGAAACTGTAAACAGAACCCTGCAGGACATCCGCAGAAACCAAGATATGATGGGTGGTGTCACAGTTTTGACAAAAAAAGTGAATACTTTGTTGAAAAGGTCGACTCTATGGTCGAGAGTTCATAAACTGCGCTTGACCATCATCATACGAGCTCGGCTTGGCGGTAATTCGAATGCTCAAGTATTCTCCGATGTTCTTCTAAAAGTTGGTGAAAGCACTCTACCAGAGACTCTTGGTAGAATAGATCCCACTTTAGAAGATCTTATTCGTCTGATATACGAGGATATCAGTCAAATACCGTACCAAGAGAATTCTTAGGCGTGTTTCCGTTTTAACTCCGAAGATGATCAAGCTGCAGCGATCAACCACAGTATTCTCTCACAAATTGAAGGGAGTGAAGTGATATACACCTCCATTAATACTGATGTGGAGGAAGATGATGCCAAATATCACCCCGTAGAATTTCTCAATTCACAAATGGCAAGTGGACTTCCGGTTGTATATCTGTGTAACGGAAACCAGCTCAAAGTCATGTCTTTGCAGAGAAACGTCATCGAGGTGGAAATTCTAACAGGTTGTGGCAATGGTGTGACAGTGTTTATAGCGCGTATAAAGTACAAATTCCCCATAATTACCAGTTAAAGCGCGTGCAGTTCTCTGGGAGTGTATGCTTTGCGATCAACAAGTCACAGGGGCCGACACTGAAGGCTGAAGGCTGCGGGTGTCGACCTCAGGATAAGCTATTTCTCACACGGACAACTGTTACGTCGCTTGCTCCCGAGTCACCATTCCTGACTCACTGTATATTTTGGCTGCTGAGAATAAAACTACAAACGTAGTATACAGGGAAGTTTTATAAAAATATGGCTATTATTGTAGTATATTGTGATGTCTTACGATTTCCATGCGAACGAAGTCGCGGGCAGAAGCTAGTAATGTATATTTCTAAACAGAAAACAATTATTTTTTTCGTTTCATTAAGTATTTATTTCTTTTTAATAATTAAATTAATTTGACTAAACATCAGGAATTAGGTCAAAAACATGGACGATCTGACTCCAAAATAATAAATTTGTTACTTTAGTCCGCAGTAAAAGTCATCGCCAAATTAACCCAAGAAATGATAAAAGACAAAGAAAGGCAACATAAAACATTTTATAGTTGACACTAAATGGCTCCAAACTTTCAACCTTGAACAGAACAATAACAGCATATTAAAAAAAATGATCGCGGCCGTAATAAATGACCAAATAAAAAAAAGAAAGTGGGCCATTGCATGTTACCCACACATTTATGGTAGATCATAGCTAATGTGAGAACTAGCCTTAATACATAATTAAAAGTACGTGTAAAAAATAAAAAATAATCTTTGTTGTAAGGCTTTAAACACATTAGCGGTGTGGTTTAAATGCGGTTTATGGTGTTGCAAGAAGTTAATGATGACGTTAAATTAATATCGACGTGATAAAAAGCTGCAAAGTCGTGATTGTACACAAAAAAGATTTTTACCAGTTTCGGAAACATTCTGAATCACCATTTTCAGAAACTGAATGAGTAAGGAAATTAGATTAAAATACGTATAGCCTAGTAGGTATCTTAGTTTAATCCGAATTATAATTTGAATGATTAGCAAAAAGGTGGTTGGGATAACAGTCTCAAAACTTCACGCTCGAAGGACCAGAGCGTTTACTCGTCGCACATTCGTTGTTTTTTTTATTAGGGTTCCGTTGCCAAATGGCAAAAAACGGAACCCTTATAGATTCGTCATGTCTGTCTGTCTGTCTGTCCGTCCGTATGTCACAGCCACTTTTTTCCGAAACTATAAGAGCTACGCTGTTGAAACTTGGTAAGTAGATGTATTCTGTGAACCGCATTAAGATTTTCACATAAAAATAGAAAAAAAACAAATAATTTTGGAGTTCCCCATACTTAGAACTGAAACTCAAAATTTTTTTTTTCATCAATCCCATACGTGTGGGGTATCTATGGACAGGTCTTCAAAAATGATATTGAGGTTTCTAATATCATTTTTTTCTAAACTGAATAGTTTGCGCGAGAGACACTTCCAAAGTGGTAAAATGTGTGTTCCCCCCCCTGTAACTTCTAAAATAAGAGAATGATAAAACTAAAAAAAATATATGATGTACATTACCATGTAAACTTCCACCGAAAATTGGTTTGAACGAGATCTAACAAGTAGTTTTTTTTTAATACGTCTTATGACGTATTAAAAAAAAACTCGTAAACCGCAATTTACCTTTCATTCAATGTTACTTGCTGCTACGGAACCCTTCATGGGCGAGTACGACTCGCGCTTGGCCGGTTTTTTAAAAATAACTGCGCCACTTTATGGTTAGTTTCTTCTTCTGTGTGATTAGGTACCATAGAGACATAAAATATCTGATACACCATAAACATCGATACCTGAAACTGTCGACTATAAATTATTCAAACAAAAAAAAAATCGCATGGGACATGAAACCGCGACCCGTAGCGCAAAGCCAATCGTCTAACTACTGCGCCAAATACGTACGTATTTTTAAGGTTATCAACCTTATTCATTATTTGTACTAATACCTACCACTTCTAAACTACTAAAATAACCACAAAAAAAAAAATTAACAATCACTGATTTTAAATACCGAATCAAAATGGCGTCGGAACAAAAACGCGCGAATTGCTACAAAATGCCTAGGTACTCTACGGCCGAGCTGAGGTGATTGACCTTTGTGACGTGTGGCTACGTCACTAGGGTCACGCCATGCGGTTAGCTTGCAGTCTAGTGACTAGGCTAGAATTCTAGATCGCTTTGATTATGACCTTTTTTTTTTTTTTTTTTTTTGGGTGGGAAATCATCAAATAACTTCTCCCGCTCTGGGCGGAGCGGGAGGGCGTGTCAGACTCTTACTGACTAAAACCCACCCGTGTTCCTTCAGTTGCCGTGTTGCCAGGGGGCCACGATTTCCCTATCGGTTTTCTTCGAACCCCCGGCAGGCATTGGCCCTAGCGGACCCCGTCAATTCTGCTGACATCTCTTTGAGGCGCGCGTGGAACACAACGCGCCGTCGACCCGGGCTTGGTCCTTATCGGACGGCGAGCTACCCATTGCTCACCGTCCGCAAGCCCGCGCCTACGGTGGCCGGAAATCCTCTCGTGACTCCCGACGCCCAGGGCGTCTCCTGCTGCGGCGGTTAGGGGCGCGAGGGCGCGAAATTTGCCTCTCCCTCACGCGATGACCTAAGGTTATACTTTATTTAGAACCGACTACGATCAAGAAAGAGGTTAAGATCTGATAAGTCCAATTTTTGTAGGATTTAAGTTATTTGAATT
Source organism: Agrochola lychnidis (assembly GCA_963680765.1). NCBI lineage: Eukaryota > Metazoa > Arthropoda > Insecta > Lepidoptera > Noctuidae > Agrochola > Agrochola lychnidis. The sequence goes on along the minus strand of OY796868.1, from coordinate 3,160,537 downwards.
GGTTGTGGAAGCCCAAAGTAGTATATTTTTTCAGAACAGTTATTATATAGTGACTGATTTTGTTGTCTATATCCATACCATGTTTTTCAACCGATTTTTTTAGAATTCACTAGCTGCGCCCCGCGGTTTCATTCGCATAAGTCTCGATCCCTTGGGAATATCGAGATGAAAAGTATTCTATGTGTTAATCCAGGTTATAAACTATCTGTGTGCCAAATTTTATCCAAATACGTCCAGCCGTTTGAGCGTGAAGAAGAGACAAACATACACACACACTCACGGACTTTTGCCTTTATAATATTAGTGGGAATGTAAATGACGGAACCTGCAAAAGGTTGCGTCTGTGGTGGCACCTCTGCAGTGCCACGTGCGAACTATGTCGCATCGCTCAAGCAAAGTTATCCGCTTGATTAGTATATAACATCCCGACATCAACCGTTGGGCAGTAGTCCACCAGACAACACCCGTCTGGTGCGACACGCGTAATCCTGTATCGTGCAAGCGTAACACCGCTTGCACGATGCAGGATGCGCGTGTCGTCAGTGTGATGTTGCCACAAGTAAAAATGACGTGATGGTTGTCCGAAGCATTTGAGTACCAAACGAAAAGAAACCATATTCGGTCATTTTTAATATATTCACGCAATTAAAGCAATAAGGTGCATAATCTTTACGCATATTTTCCAACAACAGTTAAGGTCATTATGGTTATAAATATAATTGCTTATATAAAAAGTCTACCACACTTTCATTTACATTAGAATTTGACTCCGAAACTGATGCGTGTCAGTTGAACTATGAAAGTTTATCTAATGAAGGGAAGTAACTTAAATGACCGCTAATACCGGACAAAACCGAAAATGATGGGAACTAAAGAAGATTGACTTTTTGAGTGGTGAGTAATTTGTTTGCTTAGCTTGGAGACAGTGACGAATAACTTAAGGAAATTAAGCAACTTGCATTTAATGATAAACTTACATACCTAAGTGTAAGCTGCGAATGGATTGGAGAGAGACTTCAGTGCCAATTAGGCTCAAAGGACAAAATACAATCTCTAAATTAATTAGCCTCAAAGTAATATATTATCCAATGAGGACCAATCAAATTCAAGTTTTATCACGTCAAATTTATCTACTGTAAAGCGTTAAGGGGGTTGCGCTAAACTATCCCGCGAAATTAAAAATTTCTTACTCTTCTTGAATATATACTTAGCTCTCTAAGTTACAAATTACCCTGTTGAATGACTATTTAATGAAATCATGACATTTGAGGTCAATTCTAACTTAGAGAGCTATATTGATGATTCTAATTATTATAATTCTGTAAATACATATACACAGTACGGTCGCCAATCATATTTTTGTCAGCATAGAACCTGATACTACCTGCAAATAGCAAAAAACGTAAGAAAAATTGAATTTCGTTCGAATCTCGCGTCTGGACATCACCATCCAATTTAATCTTAGTGTTTTTGCAATCGATAGATCATTCGTTGTTGATAGCTCTAAAAACCTCATAACCTATTTTGTCTTAACCAAGGTTAGCCTAACAAAAGTCTAGATCGTGCTGTCGTATGAGTTACACGCCCACTCACACCCACACGTGGGCAATAAATATCCTCTTACGGCCATCCTTGGGCGATCTACATATCGTGAGGACTACAATGAAAACTTGTTCTCGTTTTATGGAAGGATTTGGAAACCGGTGAGGTCATGTAGTGGAACAATGAGGACACGCTGTGGTTGGAAGAAGTCTAGATTATTGGCGTGATAAATGTACGATTTTTTTATTTAACAAACTAGTGCATAGCTATTTGAGGAGCTAAGTAATAGCAGTCGCACAGGTCGATCGATCAGGTTAAGCTACGCTTGTCGCGATTGGTCCGTGGATGGGTGACCATTTTTACATATCAAGACCCATCCGTGTTTCGAAAAGCTGACATTAGTAGTAGATCTTTGACAGTCGTTACGGGTAGTTAGAAGCCCAAAAGTCTGACAACCAGTCTTACCAAGACGTATCGTGTTACCCAATAGTTAGGTTATGAAGGTCAGATAGGCAGTCGTTCCATGTTAATTACTGGTATTCAGCTGCATCCGGTTAGATTGGCAGCCGACCCCAACATAGTTGAGAAAAGGCTACCATTCGATAGGCTTCGGAGTCAAAAATAACACATTTTCGGTTAAAAAATACAATAGACGTGGATATATTTAGTAACCTGTTCCGCTTAGCTATTTCTAAAGAGCCATTAAAAAACTCCTGAAAGAAGTCGTCACGTGTTTCACCTCTCAACGAGGCATCCTCAGAGAGCGTTCAGGGCTCGGTGTGGCAACACGCTGTGTTTGGGTTCGCGACAAGTCAATCATCATCCTGAGGATGCCTCGTTGAGAGGTGAAACACGTGTCGATTTCTTTCAGGAGTTTTTATGGCTCTTTAGAAATAGTTAAGCAGAACAGGTTACTAAATATATCTACGTCTATTGTATTTTATAATGGATTTCCGCAAGGTCACGCCTGAATCAATTAACTACATTTTCGGTTACCTGATTTGCTTAGACCCTGGCAGCAAATATAGCAGTCGTCTATTTGGTTTAAACTGTAAAAATTTTTGGGTTACAGATTTGGGAGCAACGTTTAGAGGACTTCTTCGAAGCTAATGCTTGCTGATCTATTTTTATTCGGGCATTTTCTTAGTTACGAATCATGGTCAATATGCAAAGTATAAATGATAAAGTGGCAGTCTGCAGTGGCCTGTGATCAAGTAGATACGGTCCACCTAATCTTATGTCAATCGGCACGATGTACCCCAAAAATAGTCACGTTTTAAGCAGAAGAATATTTCTTACTATTGCATTTAAAAACAGCAAATGAGCTAAACGTCTTACGCAACAAATTAATGTTTGTAACGGTGAGTGACGCAAAATGCATAGCGGTGCACTGTCGAGCCTCCGCGTTCCAGGTCTTTATTGAACGTGTAATATTTTTGTAAAAATACAGTGTAGTGTAAAAAACTATATGTCGTAATTATTGGGTTTATAACCGCGATGCGTGACTGTTTTTCTAGGAGTTGATTTTAAAGAAATTTCTTTTTCAGACTGCCTTGTTGGTTGGAGGAGCTCATAGCTAAGTAATAACAACTGCACGGATCAATCCATCAGGTTAAGCTACGCTAGCCGAGGTTGGTCCGTGAATGGGTGACTATCTTTACATACCGAGACTCCTCCGTGCCTTGGAAAGCACGATAAGCCGTTGGTCCCGGCTGTCATTCGTGAATCTTTGACAGTCGTTACGGGTCGTCAGAAACCCGAAAGTCTGACAACCAGTTTTACCAAGGGGTATCGTGTTACCCAGTAGCTGGGTTGTGAAGGTCAGATAAGTAGTCGTTCCATGGGAAATACTGATATTCAGCTGCATCTGGTTAGACTGGAAGCCGACTCCAACATACATAGTTGGGAAAAGGCAAGCAGATTTTGAGACTGCTTCGTTGGTCTAGTGATCGCGAGCGATGATGAGCATGATGTCCTGGGTTCGATTCCCAGGTTGGACGAAGTGTTTTTGAGTTTTCCATCATGAATTTCTCAGTAGCAGCCCGGAGTCTGGATTTATGCTCGGTTGATGCTCGGTCGGCAATAGGCTCACCCCCTCTAAAGGTGGTTTTATACCGGCAAGGCGAGGCATGGATGGGATGACAACAACAACACACAACACAACACAAAAAACCAAATCAAAATCAAAAGGACCCCATCCTTTTTTAGGGGTTTCTAGAAAAGGGTAGTTAAATTTACCAAATTTTTTTTGTTCTTTTGTCTCATCAATCCAAGAAAACATATCAATGACTTAATCTTCATTAATGAACGTGTTTTCTGCATCACGCATACTCACACTAAGATCAAGATAACTCGACTAATCCACGGCTAATCAATACATTGCATTTCTTCAAACATTCCTCAATCAATGGCACTTGGTTTAATTATAAATTATCTAGTAACCGATATTATCATTGCTCTCAATTGAAGCGTTGCAGAGAGAGTCTTTATTGGTAAAGCATATTACGAAATTGGGATTGCTTTGTAGTATTAAGATAATACTTATCAGATAAATGGTTTAAGAGGGTTTATCCTAAAAGTTGGCAACGTCGCAAATAGCTGTCAAATATTTACCTGTTTTGATTAATTTGGCAATATTACTGTATGGAATTGAGAAATGTGGCTGTTTAGTTTTAGACGTAAAAAAAGTATTTGGAAACTTTCCAAATGCCTTTTTTACACCTAAAACGGTTACAACATCAAATTCAATGTTATTATTGCCATTCATTATTAAAATTCTAGTTCGCTAGTTAGCCATATTTCTTATTTCCATACAGTAATATTGCCAAATTAATCAAAACAGCGAAATATTTGACATCTATTTGCGACGTTGCCCACTTTCAAAATAAACGCTCTTAAGTTAGAACAGTAGTTACTGCGTATATAATTCAGAAAGTAAGTAGGTATCACAGATTATCCTCATACGTTTTGTGTTTTCTTATTTAGTGAATTGGTTGAAAACCTTCAAATAAGTAGGTATAACCATTTCGGGCATTTGGATGAGGACCATGACATTATTGAAGTATGAAGAACAGGGTGTAAAGTTCATTCATCCTCCATAGAAAAGGGAGGATCCTCCGACCAGACGGGTGTTGTGTCTGGCGGGCAACTGTTCAACAATTGATGCCAGGACATTGTATATATGCCAGTTGCGCGGTAAACTTCGCTTGCGCGTTGCACGAATTTGCGTGACGTCAGTGTGATACGTGGTTCGCATGAGGTGTTGTAGATGCTGCCACGACATATAAAAAAGACTGTTCAAAACCAATAGGACCACAACCTTTAATGAGACAGTTAAAACCTTCATGACCAGCACGTGTAGTACCACCGTAGAAACAAATGTCACTTTGTATAGAAATGTCTATTCTTCGTTGAGTACCATAGAGTAGAGACAGAAGTGGTACCTAAACATTCAAAGATAGAAGTTAAAAGAACAGAGCGGTGCTGAGCAGACGATGGACAATTTGGAATCGTATGGAAATCTCAAACTCAACTCAAACTCAAAGCATTTATTTCAAATAAACCAATTACATCGATGGTTGAAAGGCTAATCGATCTAAGCGACATTTTGTAAAACTTGCTCCTGCAATTTTATGATTCGTCCTCCCGGACGGATGATAGTTATTTAAAAAAAAAAAAAATCATAACAAAACAACTATTTAATAGACTTTTATTTACTTAAATCAATCAATCATAATAAGATCTTATTATGATTTAAAAAAAAACAACCAATCCATCCTCCTGCAAGTTTTACAAAATGTCGCTTAGATCAATTAGCCTTGCAACCGTCGACATGTACTTTCGAATGTCAAGAGGTCGGTCAGTCAGAAAGATGAAGCTAGTTGCCCATTTCAAAGCGTAGTAGATACCTATGGAGAAGAACGGGCAAGAAACTCCACGGACACTCTTTTAAATAAAAATATTGTTACAAAATATTGGTTACATCATCAATCTAACGTGCGGAATTTCTATACGATTCCAAATTGTCCGCGGACAAATTGTCCATCGTCGCCTTTGGTATCTTCTCTCATTTTTGAAGTTACGTTATAAAAAAATGACGGAGAATAGTTTTCTTTTGTGGTTCTATTAAGCATCACATTTGGTTTTGATCCAATTAGCGCCCACATGACTGGTAATCTGGCTATTAACTAAGGAAACCACTTAAATTCCTTAGAAAATAAGCCTTATAAGTCTATTATACGATCACGTTTTACTTAGTTATAATCTGTACCCTTGACTTCTGGTTCTGACGCATAAATTGGGGAGCAGTTTTCTGCCTAGTAAGTAGGTTTAATTAAGTTTTCTTCAATGTCAATATTTTAACCTATGTCTTGCGTAATTCTTGGGTATTTTCTTTTGCATCGGTTATTTAATTATTTTAATGTAGAAATTGCTTTAAATTATTGTTTTAGTTTTAAACTCATTGGCAAGGAGAACCAGTACCCAATACACGATTAATCACAATTTGTTTCGATTTGAAACAAATTGCTAATCCATTGCTTCATAAGTTGGAAAAAAAAATCTGCTCAACAACGTAAATAACGCAATGAATGTTGTTGAACTGTCAAAATGAAACGAATTAGGCAAAATTGTTTACGAAAATAAGTTACGCAATTAGGGTACTGGTGGTTATTGCAGAATACACTAACAGTAGCAATAGTATTCATTTTGACAGTTCAACAACATTCATTACGTTATTTACGTTGTTGAGCAGACAAATTTTTCGAACATATGAAGCGATGGGTTAGCAGTATCAAAATCATTCTAATTGTGAGTGGGTTACGCAATTAGGGTGCAGGTGGTTACTGGTCGGAACTCAGCTCTTTATAAATGTATCTACTTACGTTCCAAGTTATGCAAAATAAGATTATTTATTTTCCTATCCTATACTATTAAATGAGCAATATTTGTATATATATATTTGTAATCACGTTCTCGAAATCAGCTCTAAAAATTTCGATGAAAGTTGCAATAAGGGTTTACAGGGGCGAAAAATCGATCTAGCTAGATCTCATATCTGAGAAAATTCGTTTTTTCCGTATTTTCACCCGAGCAGAGCTCGGTCGCCCAAAGTTTAGAACAAGATGGCTACCTTACATGGCAGCATGGAATTAGTAAGTACAACAGCTATCCTATACTCATATATCCATTTTCTATTAAAAACGGTCGACCAGTAGTACTATTCTGTAAAAATCTTACCGTGATAACTTAGGTGAAGTGAGCTGCCAATAGTGTCAATCCTTAGCAACTGACAGCACACTCCACGCTCACTTCACCTAAGATAACACGGTGAGATGGTTACAGAATAGCACTACTGGTACTAAGAATAAAATGAGAAAATTCTAGATAAAGATACTTATGTCAGAACTCAATCATACATAACCATATTTTAACCCGGCCCATTCGTTTTACAACTACCCACTTACAACCATCAAGCTCTATTTACCTCAAAATAAAAAATAAATCGTTCAACTACAACACTAAACGCCAACCGATCATCGATCTAACCGAATCGATTTCGCATTAAATCGATTTAGATCGGTTTAGAGCACAAACGGTATTTCAATTGGTCTAACGTGCAGTAACTGTGTAGCCGATGCATTGGGATCGAAAGTTAACTGTATCGATGAAATCGACAGCTCTTGGTCTATGGGGTTAGTTGGTGATGAATGAGTTATGGGATTTACACATTGGCCTAGCTTTGACCACAATGGTCTAGCCTTGAAGTCGATATTATTAACAGTTTACTTCTCAATAAAATTCGCAGCTTTAGCCATGTGTTTAAGCCTTTTTTGTTTTCGGAGGGAAACCTTCAAAAGGCGCCCGTGCTTTGGGGATAAGAGTGTGGGATTCCTACCTCACTAAAACCACCCCGGTGGTCACCATCTGCACATGGAAGGGACACCGTAACCTCTCAAAAGAACAATCCGGAACCCACTCTGTGCAGCGTCTGTTAGGGCACATCTCTGGGGAGACTGTAAAGGGGTCTCCCCTAAACCTAACTATGCAAGTTTTCAAGGCAGCACGTGACCACTGTGCGCCGTCTTTCCTAAGATCACTCAGTGGGCGGACAGTCCCCACTCTGAGCGCCCGTGATCCCTAATTCCCGCCTGCCTTAAAGGTTGTCGGCGGGGTTTCGGCGTGTTAGACATGTGTTTGTGCCTAGTATGACAAGAAGCTATCAGTCTGTTGCTCTCCGAAGGGCGTAGGTATATATGCATAGGTCTCTAATAAACGCCAGTCAGGCCCATGTAAAAGGAAGAGGCAAATCCATTGCTTTACAGGGCAAAATTCTAGCAAAATACTGCTGGGAAATATGCTAAATACTTTTCATAGCCAGTTGGATAAAGGAATTTTAATTTTGCTGAGACAGTGCCTCTTTGTAACACTCTTGTTTATTTGTGGCACAAGCTGCATGGAATTAGCTTTTAATTTACCCTCCATGACCGAGGTACTGTGACTTGATTTCCAGTACCTACTCACAAAACGCTACTGTTACTTCCAAAAGCTAAAATAAAATCAATGTTCGCCAAAACTGCTCTATCATCGGTCATTGTAATGTTCTTACGGTAAAAATCGATACGTATCAGTCAATGCTTCATTGAAAATTTCTTTGTTGTCATTTTTTGTTGTCCTAGGCCTACCGTTACTCATAGTTGTGTCATTGTGTGCCGATTGATTTTAGCACGTGGTTGACCGTTTATAGAATTTTTATAGGTTTGTCTTTTGAGGACACTCGCCGACTTATCATTTAACATAGCAACATGTATCGATATTAGCCTGCCACTCTGCTGTACTGTTAAATATTCATTTAGTTAGAAATATGAACTAACTTCTTAAACTCCGGAATACTTATCAGTTTTGGCGAAAAAGCCGTCTTTAACGTCATCCAGTCTAATTACATTACAAATCCGTACCTATTTATATTTACCCGCACCACTAACGTCATCATTTTTAAACAGCTCCCGTTCTTTGATCACCAATCTTTTTAGTTCTTCTAACATGCTTTCTTGAGTTAAACTGGGCCAACTTTAGCCTGCAATACGCAGGTTATATGTAGGAATAACCATAAAATTGACTCACCTTAGAAGACAAATCAGCAATAATTTCATTCTTCTCATCGATCTGCCTCTCTCGCTCCATCGCCCTGCGCGCGTGCGCCGCTATCGAGTCACGCACGCGCGATCCTTCGAGCGCGGCGTACGCCGCAACTGCGTCTGCGCATGCTGCAGCAAGCGCACCGCGTCGTAGCGTCTCGCCTTCCTCGCCGTCGAGTGATGTGAGGGATAAGTCGGAGTGGAGTCCTGGAAGAAGGAATTTTGGAGTTAGAAATGTACCTATAAAGTCGCCCCCTATTATATGGGACTTTATCATAACTGGAGAAATGTGGGTCTAGCATTGAGATATAATAATTATGTTATAATAAATGTATAAAGTATAAAACTGAAAGTTTGAGCACTTCTTCGGCAGATATTGGCTCATTAGGTGCACGTGCTGGCGAACTCAATAGCCCGCGGCCTAGCAGTGGTAAAAGCAGCTGAAATTTTATTTTAAAACCTTGCCTAGTGGTACTTCTAATATTATAATGTGTTATGTTTACTAACATACTTGTTAAGATATATTGTTACTAACATTTCTGAGTCTTGTTACTTGTTAATTTAAATAAAATAAAATAATATGACAGATTGCAGAGCAACACTAGCATCGTGAGGGACATTATTATCCCCATTTATTTTCCGAATCTTCATCAGGTTGGCGTATTTTCAGTCGGATCATAAGACCAGCTGTTTTATGTTTTCATTTAAACCCAAGAAAATTATTGGAAAAATATCAAGCGAGTTCAAACAATAGTGAAACAAAAGAAACTAACAAAAAACGATTCCATATTAATTTGTTTTACTAACTATCAATAACAGAAATTGTTGTAATAACAACCGAGAGATGAACCAATACATTATTAAACGGTATTAAAAATATTATTGGAAGCGACATGGCATAATTGATTCAGTATTTTACTTTCATTATCGCTACAGCGAGCTGGGGAGTTAGTTTCCAGTTTTGTGGTCAACATCATCATAAGCTTCCTGTCCTACCCTTCTTCTACCTGGCCTTTTCACAACTATGTTGGGATCGGCTTCCAGTCTAACCGGATGCAGCTGAATACCAGTATTTTACATGGAGCGACTGCCTGTCTGACCTCCACAACCCAGTAACTGCGTAATACAATACCCCTTGGTAAGACTTGTTGTCAGACTTTCGGGCTTCTGACGACCCGTAACGACTTTCATAGATTCACGAATGACAGCCGGGACCAACGGCTTAACGTGCTTTCCGAGGCACGGAGGTGTCTCGGCATGTAAAAATGGTCACCCATCCACGGGCCAACCTCGGCAAGCGTAGCTTAACCTGATGGATTGATCCTTGCGGCTGTTATTACTTAGCCATAAGCTTCCTGCCCTGCCCTTATACCAAATTATTTTGTACTAGCTTTTGCTCGCGATTTCGCCCAATTTGATGTCGGAAAATATTCCACGAGAACGTACTACCGGGATCAAAAGTACCCTATGTGTTAATCCAGGTTATAAACTATATAAGTGCCAAATTTTATCCAAATCCGTTCAACCGTTTTTTGCTAATCCGGAACATACATACAGACAAACAGAAAAACGGACAAAAATTCTAAAAACTATATTTTCGGCATCAGACTCGTTCCAAACCTTGCAGTTTTTTTTTTCCAAAATGTTCAATGTACATTATTGTGCTGTCTTCTTCTTCCATACATCTCTATTAACTATCGTCTTAAGTTTGTAGTTACCCCTTTCTGGCCATACACAGTAAACTCTTAATTACACACACATCTATATCCCAGGAAAATATAACAGCACATTGTAATGATACCACTTTCTCCATCTACCACTTTCCCATAGCTAAACAGTTGAACAATTTCGCGTTTTGTCCACGCCGCATCAGACATCGCGGAAATATTACAACCAGATCAAGTGAGTCGATCGATGATGACTTCTTCTTAATAGTTAGAGAAGTAATTTGCTTTGTAATGTTGCGGTTTAAATGTAGAAAATGTTATTTGTGTTTTTATACTTTATTTATGATATTGTGTTGTAGGAAAAGTGCAACGGTGGAGTTTCATAAGGCGATGTCTTAGGCGCAGAATTTATTTTGGATAATAAATTCAGGGTGTATAGGACGCAGACTAAAAAAAATCTGGTGTGCTATCTGTAAGTGTTCTAGATTTTTCACCTCTAAAAGTTTTACTTTTTAAATTTTTATGTTTCAGGGTCACGTAATTGATTGACCTAAGGGACCTCTGTCTAAACTATTGAACCAACTTTTTCCTAATTTTATTGAATTCTCGCAAGACTTTTCACGAACTATACAAGAATAGCGTATTACCAAATACATAATTGCTAATCTTTAACTACAAATAAGTCTACTACCAGTGTAGAATATTCAAGAACAATCGCCGAATGAGCATCGACGAAATAACTGCACTTGTACAAAGTGCATTCAAGGTAGTAAACCAACTACAATGGTTATGAAATTAACCCGCTATTTGCACCACACCTGATTTCGGCTGATATTGAGAGACGAATAAAAACTGTCTCGAAAGGCTATTGACCTGGGATTTAAACGGAATTTCATGTTGGAGATGCAATTTTGAATACATTCATAATGGGAATGTATTTACAAGGCAGATGTGAGTGGAAACGCCAGGAGGGGACGTCCTAGGAGGACATAATACTGACCTTATTGGTGATGTTCTTCAGAAAGGTAGGTATGTATAGGATGTTCTGCCTACCCCCATGGGAAGAAGGCGTGAGTTTATGTATGTATGTAATAATGAGGAGTCACAAAAACAGTAGTAAAAGAAGACCATAGTCTTCCTCTAAAAGAGGCAAATGAAAAATAATGGAATACCTCTGCTCCTAAATCGTTTCATGACAAATGGTGTTCATTTGGACAGAAGCCCTTGGCTTTTGGTCCTAATTTCGAGACTCCAGAAAAATATCAGTTTGCTCTTACTTTGATTACCGTAGCCAGCAATGTGAATGTGACTGTGAGTGCTATCACTATTTCTATGCAGATAGAACACAACTATATAGATATATTAAAATCGATGGAACTATTCATATGTCGTTACTAAACCAACCAAAGTAACACAAAAATTGACCTTTCCATCTTCAGTTCTAGGAATACGCGTTGCTTTACAAAATGATGTCATATTATACCGTCACGTCAGGTTGGAGCATGGTACGCCGTGTCACCTCGACCCACGGCATGACGGCAGTCAAACGCCGCATGTTGGTAAATAATGCCAAAATAATGCGAAAGACATGAATGATTTCCAGTCGAAAAGGGATGTAGTAGTAACAGGGAATCAAGAAAATGATTAAGTAACCAATGTTATCAAGCTCGTTATTCAAAATTATCTTTCGTCGTCTTATTATTTCAGTATCAATAGCCATATAGATTAATCTTCTGAATAAATTACTCAGGAGTGCTTCCTGAGTTATAATTTATCAACTTTCTATACAATGCTAATTTAGGAAGAATGTCTCTCAAGATTGATTCAAAATTGTAACTCTTATTGAGACCTCAGGATTTTTTTCTTTCACAAATACCATGAGGCAATCTGTACATTATATATGGGATTAACGGCACCAAGTGCGCAATCTTGGTCATACATAAGCGCTCATATCTTCATAAAATAGACTTTTGAATTTTAACAATTTACAACGTAATTACACAAAGAAATCTAACTTCAAGATCGTGATTCGGATCGAATTTTAATGCTTTTCATACATCGTCTAATGCTCTAACGTTTCCGTAAGCCAACGATCCAGGAACCGATTACGAAGGTCGAACACAATTGTCTGCAGAATTGCGTATACTGCCGATGTGTTGCCACTGTATAAATAAGTTACAGTAAACCAAGAGCACCAATATCCTCCCCACTGAATTTCCGTCACGGCGGCCAATCTCAATAGAGTCTAGCCAATTACTTGGGAAGATGGGATGGCAATCCGACTTGACCAGAAAACAGCAGGAACGGCTTTACGTGCTATAACCGACCAAAGAGGCCAACATTACAATTGCGGTGGAAGAAAACAAAGGAGTTAGTAGTTACGTGGGAACATAGATACAGACATACAGACAAACAGGTCAAACACATAACCCTCCTTTTTTGGCTTTATCGCAGTCGGGTAAAAATGGAAGTAATGGTCTGAAATCGCTAACACGCAGTGTGTTGTGATAAATGCGCGTTACTGATGATGAAATAATATTGAATTGCGAACTTGTTGAGATTACGCGTATTATAAGCTTTCAGCTTTATTATGATAGCAGTTAGAGTCCTAAATCCATTGAGATATAGTCTAGTGTTTGTCAAAAGTTCTGTTTAAGCTAAACATGACAGAGAAAACTTACAAACAATAGGTTTTAGCATTGTAAGGCAAGGTTACAAAGTTCCCTTCATAATTTACCAAACGAATCACGTCACTGGGGGAGAGCACTGACTTGTCAATGATTTCACCAAGAATGTGTCGAGGGTAACAGTGATGTCATGTCACTCAATAACAGGTGAGCACGATGAGTTCATTAAGTGACTTGTTGCAGTCCATATTAATAACAAAACGATTGTTATCTTTGTTGCCATCATTGTCTATAACATCGCTTTTGAACTCAGATTTGACGTGGAACCTTTGTTAGGAATAACTTATAAGGGTAAAACAATATTTATATTATCTCTTAGGAAACCGACCACAAGGAAATGTATTAAAGAGCCAAAGGTCAGTTGCGTATAAAGAAAACCTGGTTCTTCTATGTGGATAACATAAATCGTGATAAAAATATCAAATGTAAAAATTCAGCAGTGTTGGAAAGACTACTACGTTTAGGAAAGAGTGAATGGTTGGAGACATTAAATCGCATTTAGATTGTTCGAATCCCATCGCATACACTAGCAAAGTCAATAACAGATAAGAAAAAGAAAGAAGCTTTCCTGCCTTGGTCCAGTCGCAAGAGCGTCATTCTGTAAATGTAGGTGAAAGCCACATCAAAATCTGTTGAATAGTTTTAAAGAACAATGCAGTCACGAAAAGCGCCTTTAATTTATAAAATATATGGACAGAGAAGAAGAAGATGTTAAACCAGCTGAGCATCTTCCGAAGACTTTTCAAACTGAAGCTTCTGCCACTCATCCACAGTATCGTTGCCCTACAAAACGGTCACGCGAACTGAGGCTACATTCAACTGGATATTTATGCCGTTCCGTGCAGGAAGTGTGCTTGTGGACCATTTATTTAGTTAACCAACTTTTTATTTAAAAGTTAATACTGAAGGTGGATTTTCATTTGGCAAATTAGAGAGATCTGAGTATGACCAACAAAAACTAAAGATTCTAAAGGCTGTCATCATTTTCTAGACCTTATCGCAATTTATTTGGGGTTGACACAACATGTCTTCGTCTTCCATACTACAAAAACTAAAGATTCTAAAGGCTGTCATCATTTTCTAGACCTTATCGCAATTTATTTGGGGTTGACACAACATGTCTTCGTCTTCCATACTTCTCTATCAGTAGTCATCTCAATAGTCAACCCCTTTCTACCCATATCATCTTGCACACAGTCCATCCATCATTTCTTTGATCTTCCCTTACCACTTGGTCATACCTGAGAGATATTTCCCGACGGCATGTGACGGCAAGTCAGAGGCCCAGCGGCATAACAACTCTGACACCAGGTTAGTCACTAACCACACGAAAAAGGAAGCAGACTGTTGAACATAGGCTTTTCTAAATCTACGGTAAAACATATTACTCTTTTTATAAATGACGCAATAACTAACAGGGGTGGCAAATGTTAATAGCCTACCTAGAGTATGACGCACTTCTTTAGGAGTTTATTCAACGTTCACTTTACCTTCCTTTTTATTATTTTCGCTGATGGTCTTATGAGTGGTTTAATACTTAAAAACTAACATCTGTATCAATATATCTGACTAGCCTGATGATATCATCAAAACGTACACTGCACTGACAAAGAGTGAATAAGCAATAATAGCCTGGAAATGCAGATGTTGCGAAAATTATGCATGAATGCGAACCATCACGTCTTCATACCCTTGTCCCTTATGTAACTTTGGGTCGGCGTAACACGTTTTCATCTTTCATTTTCCCCTGTCAACCGTCACACTATCATTTATTCCCTATTCGATCACACATCGCACACAATTCATCCATCTTTTGTTTGGTCTTCCTCTCCCTCTCCATCCGTCAACATTTATATTCATTACTTTTTTAGTCACATGTGTTTTATCCCTCCAAACCAAACGGTTTTCTTTTAACTTTTTGTCACTGGCACCACTATCAAACTTCCTCTTATATAGTCAATTCTTACTTTTTCCATTCTCATAACTCCACACATCCATCTCAATATTCTCATCTGGCCTTTGGTGAACAGTACTTCATCGGACGAAATATTCGACACGAAAAACCATTTCCATATTTCAAAAAATTCATGTTTATGCCCATAAATAATTTGTACGCAGTTAATCCAAATAGCCTGAACACTAAACAACACCGATCGATGTAGTCGCGTGATGTCCAAACTAGTTATTGAGGTTATTAGGTATTTTGTTTGACGTATACGTCTGCAAGCTTCGATTTTTAGGTATTATGGTGTACACTAAATTGGTGTCAATCTCGATTTTTTGGTTTGAATACACTGAACTTCTTTGGGGTAAATGGAGAGTTGAATCATAGGCAGTAGAAGGTGTACCAGTACCTACCAGTTCATAGACCGCTGATTGGCTATCGATATAAGCTGTTGACCGCCTATTGTTTTACCCTTAGGTATTTAATGCTATTATCTTTATAATCATAAACGTCAACTTCCTTTATTTTATTGCATAATGCACATCGATTCGCGCCGTCGCATTCCATCAGATCTGAACCATAGCATAATATTGAGAAAAAAAAAATTGTAAACTCCCCGAACCATCATGGTCATTCAGCAATTGTGTAAGTTTTATGGCTTGGCTATCATCTGTCACTGTAAGATTCAGAAATGTTGACTTTGCTTTGTTAAAAAAGTAAGCGCTTCATACGAATGCCTGTGTTCCAACAATGGGTCTTTCGTCATTGTAGGCCAATTATACTTTATGCTTATGCTTATATCACCACGTACCTGAATCGTCATCATGTCCAGTATTAAGCTGTAACGCCAGCGTTCTCAGCTGCTTATAAACCTGGACAGCCTCACTCCTCAGCCATCCATCGTCCTGGTCTTCAGGTTCGGATTCCATTTCCGCATGGAGAGACCTGGCCGTGTCTGTGGTGTCGATAGGGTCTGGGGCTCCGATCCTCTCGGCTAGAGTGTCGTGGGATCTTTGTAGGCGCTCCAGTTCCTTCAGTGTATTCTGGTAAAGATGTTCCTAGAAGAAAAACGAGGGTAAGTAGGGATACAAATAACTATTGGTAATATCAGTCTGCATTGTCCCATTGCTAGGCAAAGGTCGCCCTTATAACTTGATCAACGATGACCAAGTGAGCTTCTTTCCTAAAATATTATACCAATAAAGAGAAATCTAGATAAACTTATTTTAAAACCAAACAAAACAGTGGTTCAAAATGTAGTAAAATTATTTTGCCCCAATTTTACACAATAATCAACACTTTAAAATTCAGACTGGCTATTCACAATGAAATAAAAAAGGATATTGTTTCAAAAACTTCAAAAGACGTCAGTGAAGGTTGGGGGGAATATGCACAGAATAACAAGTACGTACTAAAAACAGCTGTTCTGAAAACAAACAAGAAAACCTTGGAAAACGTACCACCTGAGCAAGGCATTGAGCAATTTATACTGTGCTCTGTACGATTATAGTCTTAACTAAATTGTAAGCACAATTATACATTTAAGAATCATTGGGTAATGTTAGGATAACAAGATGTAATTTAAAAATTAAGACTACTGTTTTGTAAGTTAATAAATGCGAATAAGTTTGAAAAGGTCAAAAACGACTAACGGAAGTTATAAACAAATAACGAACATCTATATGACCTACACCTACAGAACTAGCTTAATTATTAATTCCATTTATCATTAATTGGAATCGCGGTGTTCGCCTAAAAAAGGATTCAAAACTAAGAATGAGCGAAGTAATTCAGAAAATCTCGTAAAATTCCAAAATTGCAGTCTGTAGCTTTAAGCCTTTGTTGCTTCAATAGCTCAAGCAATAGAAGAAGAAGTACTCGAATAGACCTTAAAAATAACCTTGCAACATATAAAACCACACGTTAGTTAACACAAAGCGTCATTCAAAAGGTTCCGTATGGAAGGACCATTACGAACAGATCAGAGCTCAAAGCATTGCCCAACAGAAAGACCTTCGGGCCGAGATTAGTTTTTAATTACTGTCCATTGTTCTTGACTAATCCGCCGGATATTGTGAAGTGAAAGGATTATTTTGTTTAGGGTTGGAATTGAATGAAACGTCTAATTAGGTAATGTGCCTGATTTGCTTTTGTCAATAGGTATTGGGTTTCAAAAATCTAGGCAATTTAAATTGGAACCTATTTCTACAACTACTCGTACCTATTCATCCCGAGATAGAGCATACTCAATTTGTATTTTTGAAACTACTTTTAATTTTAGATTTGCTTTAGTGTTGATTTGTATCTTTCAGTTGCTCCTTACGAAGACATTAAAACTCACCGGTAGACAGTCTTTTCCAGTAATTTTAACTTCGTATATTTTCAATCTAACTGTCTGACATTCATTTCTTCTTCTATTATAATATATATCTACTTCCTCATAATAACAATACATATCGTCGCCAACTACAAACCCTAAGCAAGGGCTTAGTACGTAATAAGATGATACGTCAAGCACTTCCCATTCAACTTCTTTCGAAGCCATACAAAACTGATGATATTTCTCACAATTGAATTATATTGCAAGTTCCACAGGAAATCATGTTAAGCATTAACATAACTGACGCTACGAAATGAAGACAATGAAAAGACGATGGAAAGATGAATGTAAAAAAAGTAAGGAAGTAAAAAAAGGTAAATAGAAATCTCTTAATAATGAAGGAAAAATACCCACATAAGTAGGTAAGTTATGTAACATTCGATCTAGGAATATAAACTCAAGTGAATGTTGCTCCAAATCAACAACCATCAATATTTTTATTTCAGTAACGGAAGTCCTTGTAGCAAGACACTTGAATATTGAGTCCATTGCACAACACTGCACATCCATCATGCTGGTTAGATCTAAATCAAATTAGGTACTTCCAATCTTGTAACCGACGTCATTAGAGTTATGAAAGTCAATTCAATAATAAAATATTACAATAGAGCTTACTTTGGAGGTCGCACTGAATACGTTGATTTTGATCAAAGCAAAGCAAATGATTCAATAGAATCAGCTAACTGTGCGAGGTTTATTTTGAAACTATTGAATATAAGCAACGTCATTTATTTCCTAATATTCCTAGGACATAATTTCATTATCATCAATCATATCATAATCATAATTATCATAAAAAACCTTCACTGTAAAAAGAAAGGGAATAGTGTCTATTGGAAAAGTACTATTACTTACAAATACACGTTAAGGTTTTAAAATTCTAAATATTTATTACCCAGAAAGGGTGGAATATAATATTCCTTGCTTAAATAGTCCTTACTTTACAAAGTGGCCGCTACCTTGAACCTAGATACTAATATTTAGTTTTAAGAAAGAGTGGTTTTCGTATTCACTCCTAAAGTCACATTTTTGGTAACAATCTTGGTTAAAATTCCTGCGTGTTTCTAAAATTGACAGGGCGAAGAAAAGTTCATTATGACATTACGTCCTAATTACCTGTTGACGTATTGTTAACGACAGGGTTTAATTACATTAAGAGTCCATGAAATGGGTTATGTCATTGAGGTCAAAAATATTTAGACATTAGTATATCTAGGAATTTTTATTGTTTAGTATACTCCTTACTCATGCCCCATTCCACTTCTTTACTCATCATCATAACATAAAAAGGTGTTTAATTTTTCATTACCAAGATGTTCTTGACCCCTTTTTCGTTTTTACTTTAACTTAAAAATAATCTATATCTCCATACCTGTTCTTTCAGCTGCCTCTCCAAGGCGACGATCCTGTCGTTTGCCTCATCAAGCTGCTGCATCAGATTATCCTTATCGTGTAGCGATCCCGTCAGCCTTTTCTCTAGATCTGACTTCTTGTCTGTCACCATCGCCAGCTCTGCTTTCAAGGATTCCAGACTATGTACATGGTCCTGTTGGATAATGACCTTGATTAGAATATTATAACTTTTCTCGGATGAGTTCCGGAGTCTTCGCTTCCTGATAGTTTATAACCTTGGAGTGTTCATTCAAATCGAGAATGAATAGGTTACTCTTAGGCAAGCGTGCACCATCGTCGACCGAAATATTATCGCTTACCCAACAAAGATAGTGTTCAAACGCAAGCATGTCTATTTAAACAAATGAAGACAGATTCACTACGCTTGTTTCATGGATAGATATTAGGATTGCATAATTAGCATTCTATGCATCACTCACCACTTAACAAATTTTAAGGGTCAGACTTCAGGGTTATTAATTAGAGAAGTGCAATTGCATTTGTTAACTTTAGACAGGCAAAGATTCTCTTGTCCCAGTTAGTTGGAACGAATCCGATAAATTAAGTAATTCTTGCAATAATTGTTGTTAAAATAAATATCAACACTCGATGCTTCAGTTGACTGTAGAATTTTTTATTGCATATTTTACTATTTGCCTCGAATTTTAGTTACTATATTATGTTTTGCTATAATAGGTATTTTACACAAACCTGTAAGCTGGTTTTCCTCATAGAGCATTGGTCCTTTAGCCCCTCAAGTTGGGCCAAAAGGAGTGCTTCTGTGGCTGATGACTCTTTAAGCTGCACTGTCAGTCTGGAGTTCTGGGCAGTCAGCTCTGCTATTAGGCTTTGCTTTTCCTCATCGCGCTATGAACAAAGATAAGTATTGTTAAAAAGTTTTCATTATTCAAGTCCCTTCATAATAATTATTACGTCTTTAAGAATTATTCACACGTTAAAATCTAATTTCATAGATTAAAGTAACTAAACAATTAGATACGTTAGCTAGTATGAATAATTGAGTATGTGTATGCAATTATATTCTTATTTCATTGTGGTAGGAAAGAAATATAATACCAGCTTATCAGCAGTCCCACTGCAGGGCAAAGCCCTTTTCTCATACAAAGAAGGCATTGATCACTACGCTTGCTCAAGATGGGTCGGCGATTTCAGACTTATATAAACTATAAGTCCAGGTTTCCTCACGATCGTGCGGTCCATGGCCCTTTACGGGGCGCCGGTGTGGGCGCCTTCATTGAGGCGGCAGCCAGCCCGCCGGCTTAACGCGTCCCAAAGGGTCATGGCCATCCGGCTGGCCCGAGGATACCGCACGGTCTCCTGCGAGGCGGCGAGCCTCCTTGCCGGAGTACCGCCATGGGATCTGGAGGCAAAGGTCCTCGCGCACATTTGGGAGTGGCGCGAGGAGGCGAAACGCCGGGGCCTAACTCCGATGCCGCAAGAAGTTGCGGCACAGCGGACAGAGCTCCGGCGGGATCTCATGGCGGAATGGAGAGTGCGATTGTCGCAACCCAGCGCTGGGCACGCCGCAATTGCGGCGATAAGACCCCTCTTTGAGGAGTGGCTAGAGAGACGCCACGGCGTCCTCACCTTCCGCCTGACACAGGTGCTCACCGGACATGGCTGTTTCGGGAGGTACCTGTTCAGGATAAAGCGGGAGGAAACGCCCGGGTGTCATCACTGTGTGGATCGCCCGGAGGACACGGTGGAGCATACGGTGGAGGTCTGCCCGGCTTGGGCAGAGCATCGCCGTGTCCTCGTGGAAGCGATCGGCGGCGGTGATCTCTCGCGTCCGGCCCTGATTCGGGCCATGCTACGGAGCGAGAGGAAATGGCAGGCCGTCACCTCGTTCTGCGAAGCAGTAATGCTCGCGAAGGAGGAGACGGAGCGCGTGAGGGAAAGGCAAATTTCGCGCCCTCGCGCCCCTAACCGCCGCAGCAGGAGACGCCCTGGGCGTCGGGAGTCACGAGAGGATTTCCGGCCACCGTAGGCGCGGGCTTGCGGACGGTGAGCATTGGGTAGCTCGCCGTCCGATAAGGACCAAGCCCGGGTCGACGGCGCGTTGTGTTCCACGCGCGCCTCAAAGAGATGTCAGCAGAATTGACGGGGTCCGCTAGGGCCAATGCCTGCCGGGGGTTCGAAGAAAACCGATAGGGAAATCGTGGCCCCCTGGCAACACGGCAACTGAAGGAACACGGGTGGGTTTTAGTCAGTAAGAGTCTGACACGCCCTCCCGCTCCGCCCAGAGCGGGAGAAGTCATTTGATGATTTCCCACCCAAAAAAAAAAAAAAAAAGGTTTCCTCACGATATTTTTCACCGACTTCCAAAAGGAGGAGGTTCTCAATTCGACTGTATGTTGTTTTTTTTTTTTTGTATGTTTGTTACGTGATTACTCTGTCAATTATGAATTGATTTTGATGATTCTTTTTTTGTTTGGTAGATCATACTTCAGAGGTGGTCCCATATAAATTTTATTAACTTTGCTTGGGTAGTTTTTGAGTTAGCTTCAATAATACGAATTTTTACCTCGCTTAGTATGTGGATGATATTATGATAACTTCCTGTCACTGTTATTTACATAGCAGGTAGTGGTATTCGAATTTGTGTGGGGTAGGTATCACAACTAAAAAGTGAAAAATAACTTTAATTTCGGAAGTCGGTGACAAAGAACGAAAATTCAAAACCAAAGACACCGACTTCCGAAATTAAAGTTATTTTTCACTTTGTAGTGTTTTTTTTTGGAGTCGGTTGTTTTTTTTTTTTTTGTAAAAAGTTTTTTCCTTCACTGGTGTCAGTAATGTCCAAGATAAATTCAGAAACTAAATAATGAATTGGGAAAGTAAGCAAGAGATGAAAATTTAATTTATGATGGGTATTATCCATGAGGACGGGATCATAATTATTTGACCTCTTACTGATTGCAAATAAATAAATTGATTGATTACTTGTTTTGTGTTTAAGCTATTCAATTCTAGCAGCGTTTCTACCAATATTAAGTCATATAATAAAGAGTCATTGATCAAATCTATATAAGAAAAGTAGAAATTAAAATTACTTAAACGAAGGATCTATAGACGTTTTTCATCTCATATTTCTTAAACAATCTTCTTCTTAGGGCTTAGAAAAGTCAACAAGCTCTCGAAATAGAACCTTATACCTCAAATACAAGCATTGTGCGACTGAGTCATATCTGGAAGTATTTATGTGATACATAAAGCCCAAGGCCAGAACATTTTCATGGTTGTGATACGTGAAATCATAAAAAGCGTAAAATAGCAGTTCTGGTTAGTTTATTTATATCCATGGAAAATTATTGTTTGCAAGACTCACTATACAATTCTAAATGCGTATCATATAATAGAAGATTGGTAGGTATTTGAATGTTTGTTTGTAAAAACATCTATCATGAACGATGGTATCTTTGCGGTTTTTGGTAGATGAAGCAAAACGAGTGTAAAAGAATCGTAGTACGAAATTTTGTAGTTTCTGCCTACCTCCATGGCAAGAAGGCATAAGGTTATTTTTATTTAAAAAAAACATAGTTACAGACATACATAAATGTATAACTGTAACTATGATTTTATACTAACTATGACTAATTTAAATTTTATTACCAGTTATCGACCATAACAAATGAACTCATAAACAAAACAAACATTGATACTGATCAGTATCATTTCTGTGAAACATTCATTGCCTTTTATGAGCTACGTAAAACCTATCTGCAAAAATTAACTGACTATACCTAGAAATAAAACGCAAACATTATCTAATCTAAATCCAGATCAAAATATAAGAGCCGACCCCCGAAATTTGCCAGTAAACACAGCAACGAGCGAAGCAAATGACTAATAATACACTTTACTGATACCGCAATCAAACATTTAACCATACTTCTAAAACTACATTGTTCCTAACATCAAGCGTGGTTAATCATCTTAATAGGTGCAACAGCATAAAGTTATAGCAATCTCAACTTTCATTCACTAGTTTTAAAGATCATTATATCATCTATATAATTTGCGAAAGAGTTTTTTCCGAGTCGCTTTGGAAGGACGTCAGATCAAGAGGCGTGACGCGTTTCAACATTGTCTTTTGGTAAGAAGTTTGCTTATGTTTTAAATCTGCATTATTGGCATGATAGTAAATATTGAAAACAAATATGTTGCATTGAGATTTGACGATAACCTTATTCATAATCCATTAATAATTTTCTATATACCTAATTACGGAAAATCCAAATATAATAAGCCTCATGCTTACAATTGCTTTATAAAAATTGGTATAATGTACATCCGTTTGGAAAACCACAAAGTAAAAACTATGAGTAAGGCTTGCACTTTTTCGTCTAACTATACTCCGTTTGAAATAAGATTAGACATTTAAACAAACCTTTTTTACAGTCCGTTCAACCGATTTTGACTTCTATACCGTAGGCATAAGGATGGCATTAAAAGCAAAAAAAGTGGTTACAAACCAACTGTTTACTGCAGCTGTCATTTGTCATGCCACCAACGCAATAGAAGTCAAAATCGGTTGAACGGACTGTAAAAAAGGTTTAGTTAAATGTCTAATCTTATTTCAAACGGGGTATAGTTACGCTGATGTTTATCACCATCTTCAATTACCAGACAAGTTGAATGCATCTTCCAATCTAAATGATGCTAATCAAAATTATTATGCAGAACAATATTTACTTTACAACATACATCTTTATGCTCGTTACCCAACTATTCGGCTGGATGCCAATTGCCAACACAGGTAATTGCAGAGGATGTGATGGGACGGAAGCTGAGCTATGACATCCTGGCAGGAAGACCACGAAGGTAATGCCTTGAACTAGAAGAATCTGATGGTTTTTTGTTTAAAGAGAAAAGGACACATTTTTCCCATGGTCAGTCTGTGAGGATGTGAGAGATAATGAAGGTTGTGAATGTCATTGTCTAGTGTGACATCGAATTTATATTGAATTTCACGCCTAGTTAATGTTACATGAGAATACACCAATAAATCTAGCATACGATATTTTTTTCCTATAAAGATACAAAAAAATAAAATCTAAAATTAGATAGAGAAAAAATTCTGGATGAGAAAAATAAAACTAAGATTCGCAGTCATAAAGTGTCTATTTAAAATCCATTTCTTAAAGCTTATCAGCAAGTCAAATAGATAAGAACGAAAGGTCATAATGACAAACGGCTGCTAGACAATCAAACGAAAAGTGCTTCAACAGGGTGTGGTGCTAATTGGCTAATTGGCCCTGAAAGCTTTCAGGGGCCGGCCCGATGACTATAAATTCCCTAGAATTGCGTAATTCTAACGTGTAATGTCACTTAGACCTTGACTTTTCCGCCATTTTCGTTGGCGTAACGTACCCTGACGTACCCTACGATTATTATAATTATTTATTTGACGTTTCCTGAACAAAGTACCCTTTACTTTGTTTTTGGTGTTAGACTTTTTAATGGCAATGTTATTGTCCCCAATGCGAATATTTGTGTAGTGTTTGGAATGATTACCTTGTTTACCTTGACAAATAGATACATTATATCCAGGAAACATTGCTTAAGTTATATTCAGCCTACATTTCTATGATCGAAAATGTTTTTTTAGTTGTTTGGCCAATTAAATATTATAAAACAGACGAAATCGACAACAGAGCGAGGCTATCAAGATCAGATTGTTTGGAACCAAGGTTGATCACTGGCTGGATAAGTTAGCAACTTCCCATCTACTTAATATGTGAGTCAGTCATTGTGTAACAATCACTTTGTCGAACTGGTTACGTTAAGACGATGTGTCTAAAAATTGTCACACAGTTATCGTTCTGAATCAAGGCCTGGGTGCGGTCTAGGTGTATTTAAAATGTTCTCGTATATACAAGAACATTTGAGATCTTAATGTTATATTACATAAAATAATAAACCAAAAATGTTTCCACTTGTCTGGCCTCCTCTCAGGGGGTGGGCCGAAATTCACCAGGCGTGGTTGGTGACTGTCATATGTCTTTGAATGTTGTCGTACGCATATTTTTTAAATCTATTTATGTGTTAGACTGAGAAACGTTTATTTATCTATAACTAATGACGAAGTAATAGTCTCAAGATTTCTAAACACTTTCTTCACTTCACTTACAATCGATGCAACATCTATTTAATAACATTACTATAATAACATTTTCAAGAACTTTGAACTCTTCTGTAATAAGTATGTGTTGTCCCAAATAAATAAAATTAAAATTAACATTGCACGTACACATATCCTCAACAGAATTATTACGAAAGTACGGAGAATTTGACAGTCGACCTCTCACGTACTCGCATTTTTTGGAGTGTCGGGGTTTTTTGCTTAAGTATCGGAAGTTCTAACGGAGTTTCGTCACTCTAGTCGGTTACGTCCATTGACAGTTGATTGGTGCAAAAAACAGCCCTTTAGTGATGGACGGGCTTTCACGAAACGTGCGCTGGGCTAAGTAAGCGTGACCTGGTTTTTGAAGTAAAAACAGTAAGTTTGAGTCAAGATTTGAGTACGTTTTGCAAAAAGAGGAGTATTTTCTTATCTATTGGTTAATCCAATTAAAAACAACTTTACTTCATTGTTGGTCCTTCGATCCGGATAGCACCAAATTTCAAGTAGGCTGTACAGAGAGACTAAATTGATGATCGAATTGTGATGTGAAAGGTCAACGTTCTTTTATAATCTTAAAATCGTGTTCTAAGATGCCTAAAAGAACTGATGTGCTCCATTAGTAGACCACAATGTTAAAGGTAAGGTCGAACCAGCTGATGGCCCATCAACCATGCATAAACGGATTTATTTAACGTTCAGACATTTACAAGTCGTTAATAACATAAGTTAGTTAACAATATGCACGTTAAACGAAACCTGTTGAAGGACATTAGGGTAATCCTTCGGACGGTAATAGGATTACGATCAACGAAATTAAGCTCCAGCACGTTTTTTGAACAAAAGTAAGGTTTCGGTTGCGGTACGGTGTTGTTGTTAGCGGTTTGGAAGATTTGGCTTTCTTATTGTGACGTTTTTCACGATAATAATAAAAAGGGAATTGACGTAATCTTATTTTGATGTCGGCTTAACAATATCTCTTATAGTCCATAGTCTTTTTTTGAGTAACGATTCAAAGAATAATCTGACTAAAAAGTATTGTGGGTTTGAGGTCAACACTGTGCGGACGGGGTTCGAACTCTCAACACCACAAGCAAAAATTGTGAAAAATCTTTAAAGTATTATTATTTACCCCAGTAATTTAACCCTGGATTAAAACAGAAGAAAAAACTCAACCACGTCATTTAAGAATTACGTCAATGTCACTTTTCATGGCTGTTGGCATATCCTCGTGTTCTTTCGTGCATAACACTATGCTGGCACATACGTGACAGTGTCAAAGGGAAGCCGAAAAGTGGGGAAGTGGTAAAAAAAAGTGGGAAAAGTGTAAGTGACCAGGTGGGAAGCTTTGCGTAGATGTAGAACAAACAGTAAAGGAAGGCCTTCCATAAAAAAAATGGTCCTTGTTGAAGTGAAAACTTCTTCAGGCGCGTTGAGCGATTTTTGGTAGGGGATAAACTTATGGATTCGCGTCACGGACATGCTCGCGACGTAGTGCTGTACTAAAGAATATAGATGGTGCTAATACCAGTTTAAGTTTTCATTTCTGTTGGCATTCCCCACGACTACCAATTTTTTTAAAGTGAAAACTTATTTAGGCGCGTTGACATTTTTGAGATGGGACTAAACCATTGATTTCGCGATACTGTAACGGAATTTACCGACACCGTGGAGTAAAAGACATCAACGCGTTGATTATCGCGGTCCGTGGAGTAAAAGACATCAACGCATTGATTACCGCGGTGCCGATTATTTTTAAAGTTTTCACTTCTGTCGGCACTCCCGGAGTGCCATTAAATCTTGCTGACAACTCTCTAACACAAGCAACTCGCCTCAGCCTTGACTCAGTTCACTAATAGTGGTAATGTACGTTTTCAATGTTAATTACATTGAAACTACAAAGTTTGGACACAAAGCCTTTTTGTGCCAATTGTAGGGTCAAGGAGACAGGCTTATTGTTTTAAATTGTGGCTATTTTGCATTATACACAGTGAAACAATGTGAAAAAGCTAATATTCAAACTGTCCTTTATTGTAGTGTGATATCTAAACTAAATTCGGCTACGGTTGGTTAGTTGGAAAATCAGAGATTTTAAGACCAAAGGGTCTTCTTCTATTGAAGTCAAATTCGGGGAAAAGGCGTGATAATATGTTCTTTCGGACAAACTGTTTGCCCGATGGGATATCCCATCGGTAAAAAAGACGAACTTCCAGACATACTTTCACCCCCCCCCCCCCATTTAACCCCTTTAGGGAGAGAATTTTCAAAAAACTTTCCTTAGGCTCACCTTCGTTATGATATATGTTTATGGTAGGGATGCAAGAAGTATCGATATTTAAAAAGATACCGATTTCGATACATCGAAAAAAAAATCGATATATCGATATTTTTTGGGTATTTCTTGCATTCTTACCTTAAAATCACCTTGAAAATGGAAAATGAAAAAAATAAATAAACGGCTCTTGATTCCCAGCGGTTTTAGTCATTGGCGACAACGATGTTGCTATTGGAAATATCTCGAATTTGATACATTTTCGATACTTGATATTTTATATCCATATATTTATTCTGCAAGCCTAGTTTATGAAATTCACATGCAAATTTCCATGCTTCTAACCCAAGCGGTTAAGGGTGTGCGTTGTCTTGTCTGTCATTAAATTTAAGATTTTTATTAAGTAAATAATAAATTATTCACCTACCTAACCTTTTGAAAACTATACTAGATTTGGCTAAAAGGTAGAGATACCAGTCACGTTGCACTATTACGTGACCAATTCTTAAGTTTGTAGCTCTTTGAGCTGACCAGCCACTTTTTAAATACCTTCCGTATTCAGGATTTCGCAACCTTACGCCTTTCTATGTAATGGGCAATCTGGAAAGCACGACAGTTAATGTTGCTAATTTCTTATATTGCAAAATGATTACCTAAGCTTCATGAAGACGTTAACAAATTAATACTTAAGAGACTCTTGCGCATACTATTACGTGAAATATAAGGTAATAACAGTAGCCGTAATTATAATCATTATCATATTAGCCTGAAAACGTCAACAGTTGAGTGTGGGCTTCCTAATGACTCGCTTTGAGATATTCCTATGATTAACACGATCGGCAGATAGATTGGTGATCGCCGTATGTTGTTATGAGCTTATGAGTAATGCTCGCGAAGGAGGAGGCGGAACGCGTGAGGGAGAGGCAAAATTCGCGCCCTCACGCCCCTAACCGCCGCAGGAGGAGACGCCCGGGGCGGGAATCGCGAGCCGATTTCCGGCCACCGTAGGCGCGGGCTTGCGGACGGTGAGCAATGGGTAGCTCGCCGTCCGATAAGGACCAAGCCCGGGTCGACGGCGCGTTGTGTTCCACGCGCGCCTCAAAGAGATGTCAGCAGAATTGACGGGGTCCGCTAGGGCCAATGCCTACCGGGGGTTCGAAGAAAACCGATAGGTAAATCGTGGCCCCCGGCAACAGGGCAACCGAAGGAATACGGGTGGGTTTTAGTCAGTAAAAGTCTGACATGCCCTTAGAAGTTATTTGATAATTTCCCACCCAAAAAAAAAGCTTATGAGCAACCAATTGACGTATTTCTGGAGTTGCCGAATCGCCCACAAATAAATTAACTTCGTGCAAATTGCCTACAGAAAAACATTTATTATTTAAAAGTGTCGATTCGCCTGTTTCGGGCGAGTAAATTCGTGCAAATTAATCAATAAGCTGCCAATTGCCAATATGAGAGTAATATCAAAAATAATCATCATCTGCCTAGCTTTTTCCCAACTATGTTGGGGTCGGCTTCCTGTCTAACCGGGTGCAGCTAAATACCAGTATTTTACATGGAGCAACTGCCTATCTGACCTCCACAACCCAGTAACTGGGTAATACGATACCCCTTGGTAAGACTGGTTGTCAGACTTTCGGGCTTCTGACGACCCGTAACGACTGTCAAAGAGCCACGAATGACAGCCGGGACCAACGGCTTAACGTGCTTTCCGAGGCACGGAGGAGTCTCGGTATGTAAAGATGGTCACCCATTCAATGAACCAACCCTGGCAAGCGTAGCTTAACCTGATGGATCGACCAGTGCGGCTGTTATTACTTAGCCACGAGCTCCACTAATATTAAAAATAATATCATTCCTTATTGCGTTAATAACTCTTCAAGATCTGACGTTCTATAAAGTAATATTAAACATAAAATCATAATAGAAATGATAATAATTCTCTCTAACGACTGGTTGACAATCAAATGGCATTACATTATATTGCAAAACAGCCATTACGCGTAATATAATAAAATCATTTCCAAGTTAAGTGTAAGTAATGTCCAAGTTATTACGGCAGGTGTTCGAACTGACTGCTATAAATGACACTATTTATTATCTACTTAAGTGAATGTCAATCTGAATAGTTGTACTAATGTTCTTAATAATAGTTGTAGTTGTATTCAATGCGATTTTCTGGGAACAGGACTAATTCGAAGGCCGTAGACTGGAAGGTACTGGTCCCTTTGGGCAGCAATAAAGACATTAAGGTATAATTTTAACAGACTATGTTTGTAGTCGATTCCAATATTATATATATGGCAAATAGATTTGTTGACGAATCGTAGCTAAAGATAATGCATTCAACTTGTCAGTTGGTCCACCCTTCTCATTATATTTGGTTGTGGATTGTGGAGACTATACAGGTTGTTTAACATACGAAAATGGTGGATAGGTGGGGTCATCTGCTACTTACTTAGCCCTAATTTATTTGGCCCTGGCCCCCTGGAAATTTCTAAAAATGTTTTTTGCTTTCTACTAGTTTCACCACTATCTTAACTTTAAAGAGTAATTTTTATTAAAAATGGGTAAAACAGGCAATTTTTTTTTTTAATATTTCATTTTGGCAGATTCTTATAAAATTATTGCTTTATTCAGATATTAGCTAGAAAAAAAGTTACGAGTCCTCAAACTTACAGAAAGATGTAAAAATACTTAAATCTCAATTTCAACTTGCATTAAAAAAAAAAATATCCAGGGGGCCAGGGCCAAATAAATTAGGGCTGAGTAAGTAGCAGATGACCCCACCTATCCACCATTTTCGTATGTTCAACGTTCTGCCAAACAACCTGTACATGTAGTATAACAGTCTCTTTATAGTCGCATAGTTAGGAGAAGAAGAAGTATCGAGGAAACTACAAGTAATCATATTTCTAAAGTGTATGATGTGTAGAGTATATTCCTTAAATATTTTACATATTAATTGCATAACGAATTGTTAAGTAATAACGATGCAGCAAGGGATCAAACGAACGTAAATATGACGCAATAAGTTTGGTGCGCCTTTAAGTCTGACATACAATGCACGCAAAACTAAAACTTTTGACATTACTTAAGGAAAAAAAGAAAGAGAAAAAAAATTGGGACACGCACAGGAAATACCTACAACATTAAAACTAAGAAAAGAAAATTATAAAAACAATAACAATTTCAGAAAAACATTAAAATTAAAAAAAAAATGTGTAAACAAAAAAAAACCTATGCGAGGCCAAAAAGGCTCCTATCTCAGCATAATACTACGATATTTGAAAAAAAAACAATGCTGCCGTAGACATGCAAGACGCGATTCTAGTAAAACAATTTCTATGACAACTTCATTCGTTCTACGTCGGCGTCGTGCCTGTCAGCGGGAGCCTTTAACCTCATTGGTCATTTACTACGCACTTTGCCAAAAAAACGCTACGCAAATTGCCCATGAAATTGAACAAAAACGTGAATGTCGTAACTCTCTAACTAGATAATAAAGGTGATAGGCCACCACGCTTCGATTATTATCGATTCGCTTTTCAAATCTTCATCAAGATAAAGATATCGATTGAGCTAGAGAAATGTTACTGCCTGTAAGTTTTTTAATGATTTTGTCAAAAAAAAAAAAACAATCTGCCTAGCTTTTTCCCATATTGGGGTCGGCTTCCAGTCTAACCGGATGCAGCTGAATACCAGTATTTTACATGGAGCGACTGCCTATCTGACCTCCACAAGCCAGTTACTGGGTAATACGATACCCCTTGGTAAGACTGGTGGTTAGACTTTTTGGCTTCTGAAGACCCGTAACCACTGTCAAAGAGCCACGAATGACAGCCGGGACCAACGGTTTAACGTGCTTTCCGAGGCACGGAGGAGTCTCGGTATGTAATGGATGGTCACCTATTCACGAACCGACCGCAGAATTTGATGGAAAACAAAGTGTCAGTTCGGTGACAGAAGCCGACTCAGTTCGGTGACAGAAGCCGACTCAGTTTGGTGTTAAGGGGTTTTAGGCTTCATATAAAAAGATGCCGTAGGTATTTAAAAATTTTGGCCTATAAACATTACTGCTAGAAGGTGTTAAATGGTTACCTAGTTGGTACGTTATAAATGTATGCATGCTTTTCTCTCTGGGTTTTGTGACCACAACGAATTCTTTCAGTTGAATGTAGTAGGTAATAACATACACATACATACATAAACTCACGCCTTCTTCCCATGGGGGTAGGCAGAAACAACAGATGAAATACCAATTTCTACGATCCTTACATACTCCTTTTGCTTTGTTTACGTTCATACAACGATCATAAGCCGGATTCATATTACTGTGTTGTGTCGTGTCGTGACGCCTTCTGATGCAGTGTTAGCCAATCAAAACTCGTTGTGATTTGACGTAGTCCTGAACAGATTCGTTTGATAGGTGTCTCCCGCGCCACGACACAATACGACACAGTAATGTGTCGAGGGCTGTACAGTACATGCGTACTCGCGTCGCGGTTGCACGGTGAAGTACTACGCGCCTGACCTTTATGAAGAACATCACCATTAAGGTCACTATATGTCCTTCTAGGGAAATATTAAATGTTACATATATATCAAACTTTCCACTCGTCATCATCATCAATAATTGAACATAGAAAACAAAGACATCATTTGAACGTAACTCTTTTTAAACTATTCATAAAATGATTTACAAACGAAACTCGTTCACTTACGTTAGAACAACAACCTTTGCATCCTAAACAGATCTTTAGTATTAGTCATTTGAGTTTATATGTATTTACCTAATAGATTTATAGTCTATTTACCTGATCATGTATTCATGGGAGATTGTTAAGAGATTATTGAGTAAGAGTTATGTTGTAAGTAAATTACTTCATTGCAATGACTAAGAGGTTGTATAAGTTGAATCAGCTTTAGTGTTGCTTGATAATGTTAACTGATTGTGTTGTCATTTTATTATGTAGATAATTATTAATCATATTAGCGTAAGGTTGTAGAAATGTGGGCACGCCACAATGGCGGCGTTATCTCCCCTCTTTGAGGAGTAGCTAGAGAGGCGCCACGGCGTCTTCACCTTTCGGGAGCTATCTGTTCAGGATAAGGCGGGAGGAAACGCCTGGGTGTTACCATTGTGGGGATCGCCCGGAGGACACGGTGGAGGTCTGCCCGGCTTGGGCGGAGCATCACCGTGTCCTCGTGGAGGCGATCGGCGGCAGTGATCTCTCGCGTCCGGCCCTGATTCAGGTAATGGTACGGAGCCAAAGGGCATGGAAGGCCGTCACCTCCTTCTACGAAGCAGTAATGCTCGCAAAGGAGAAGGCGGAACGCGTAACGGAGAGGCAAATTTCGCGCCCTCACGCATATAACCACCGCAGGAGACGCCCTGGGCGTCGAGAATCACAGTTCGATTTCCGGCTACCGTAGGCGCGAACTTGCCCCCGGCAACATGGCAACTGAAGGAACACGGGTGGGTTTTAGTCAGTAAGAGTCTGCACCCAGAGCGGGAGAAGTTATTTAATAATTTCCCACCCAAAAAACAAAAAAGGTTGTAGAAAAGGACCAAACTATGCTCAAGATAGGCAGTTACGACTTGTCTTTTTCCAGAATGTCGTTGGATGGAAATTTGCTAGTAAGAGAAATCACCACTGAAATTAAGGTGATGGTCGTACTAAACTTAAACAGATTTCTTATGATCTGATGTAATGTAGAGAATGTTCGATATTTTAGATAATTGAAAACCGTAAATTTTTGGTCTATTAACTGCCAATATTTTACCTTAAACTAATATGTGTTAAAACTAACCTGTTTAACAGAATTGTCTCTAGAGTCGATCTTCGCCGTGAGCTCTTTGATATCATTCTGTAATTCCAGCATTCGCGACTCATATTCTCCTTGTGTTGTGTCCAGCCGTCGTCTAAGCAGGTGTTTCTCTTGTTCTAGTTCCTGAGGAAGAAGAAGAGAGATCAATTAGTAAAAAGTTTACTAAACAAATTGTAAATTGTCTGACAAGAACTCCATTTTTTTTTAAATTATGCCTAACTGTCATTTTGTATCAATTGTATCTATTATTTTATTTTTAATAGAAAACGAGGATAATAAGAAAAAAAAAAATGCACGTAAAAGCTTCCTTTTACTTTAAAATCAAAATGCTGTTGCTAAATCTGAAACTGAAATGAAAATACTGCCATTAAAACGTTTGGACCAAAGGACCGATTTCTTTTTTTAATATTAGTTTAGGATCTTACTCTTGAAGTAAGTTTCTACGTCAACATCCTCATAATTTACTTATGACTTATAAAGTAAACAATTTAATTAAAAGGCACTGAACGGTTTAATTGAAATAAAATAAAGAACAAAAAAGGTTTTATCATTTCCGCGCCGGAAGAACAATGTGAACTAAGCATTTCCGGCCGCCATCTTCATTCCCATCCATTGTCTCTGGGTGTAAAGTGTGCTATTAGAAAGCATAGTTTACGCGTTATCGCAAATAAACTTAATTATTGTTGTCTATGGGAAATATTTGAATCACTTGAAAAGATTTAGTTTTATGTTAAGATTCGTTAAGCTTTTAACTTTTTATTGTGAGCTTGAAGTAAAAGCGAGCGTAATTAATTGTCAAATTGAGTATCATACAAAAATGTGTGGGTACTTGAAGCATTATAATTTTTATTTTTCTAGATTGTACAAATGTTTTACAAATAAAACTTAGGCTAGTTTTGAGTACAAATGAGTTAAGCATCTGTAGCCGAACTAGGCAAAAACCTGTATTTCGGCTATCAGCGCCAATCCCCTCGGATAATTTTGCGTTTATCATAGCCATTAACATTAATTTTTACAAGATATTTAACAGTAGTGTTATTTTACACATATTGTTATTTTACATATATTTTATTATAATGTGTGTAGAGTATGAATGTGTATGAGTATGAATTCGTGACCACTCATTGTGTGGAATGAAGTGTGAGTGTGTGAATTCAGAGAGAGTGTGTGTGTGTGTAGTCCATGAGAAGTTAAATATTTGGAAGTTTATGCGTGTAATCTGTGTGAATTTTGAAAGTATCAATCATTCAAGTTAATGCTAACGTGATCATTGTGTTATGTGCAGTAGAAGTTCAGTCTCTTCATAATTTAGTTTTTGTAAATATTCAGATACCTTTTTTTGCATTGAATTGTACGCAGGTAGAACCAACTGACCAATTAATATTTTTCCGTTGACTAGGCGCTAATGATTGTTATGTACATAAAGAAAATATTGCCTGTAAACCAATATGATCATAAAAATTAAAGTATTTGTAACTTTCCTGATTTAAATTATTTCAGTAAAATCAGTATATATTTGCAGCTGCCGAGAAATCAACATCTATTGTAGAAAACTAAAGTTTTACACAACAATAAAGGCTATAATTAATTAGAAACCCGTCAGTTTACCATATTAAACAAATACAAGACTTAACAAAACATAATCCATCGTCACAGCAGTACTGTCTAGCATCTGTGTAAATAATAATTCTTAACAATAAAATAATCTACACACAGAGAGTTTTAACAGAATAAAAACAAACTTAGTGCCGTTTACGGGTACAGTAAAACGTCTAAACAACAGGATCGCACTTTACAAGAAAAATAAGTTTAAACTAAGGAAAAAACAAGAAACTGGCGACAGTGACGGATCTTTTCTTTATGAAACCACATTTCCTTCGATAGCGGTGGCCGCTATATAGTAACGGCCACAGTGACGGCCGTCATGAGAATGACGGGAGCGGGATTTGACTTTTCGGATGTCAAAAAAAATCTGTAGGAAAACACACCAACTTAGTTTCACAAATAACGTTTCAGTGACGTCATTTGCCGGTAAATTGCGGACGCTATATGGCGACCACCGCAGTCTTAAGAAAGCTTAGCTTTAGATCTAATGTATATTAATGTCTACAATAATAATATTTCTCGCTTTTTAGCAGTGATAGCCTAGTGGTGTGGCCGTCAGACTGCCAAATCATAGGTCTCGAGTTGGACCACAAGGCACGCACCTCTGACTTTTCGGATTCATGTGCGTATTGTATAATTATCACTTGCTTCAAAAACGGTGAAGGAAAACATCGTGAGGAAACCGGCATGCCTGAGAGATATTTCTCGACGGCACTTGAAGCTTTGTCAGAGGCCCATGGGCGGCTTTAAAACTCTGACACCAGGTTAGTCACTAACCATACGAAAAGTAGATTTCTCGCTTTGTCACAAGTTAAAAAAAGACAGTTGAATATCAGTATTTCACAATTCACTTTCATCGTTCAAGTCTTCCTAATTATTTGCAAGTGAGAGTGAGTTGATGACCGATACTGAAAGTGAGTCGATGTGGGCTTTATCTCTTTAATGGGCGATTGGCAAAAACGCCGCCACCGAAAACTGGGGCAAGTGTAATAAAAACTGTAGAAGTAACTGCTCATCGTTTTAAAGCTGAAATAATAGATGCTAGAGTGCAGTGGCGGATCGAGGACTGTCGTTTGGGAGGGGCTTGACCCCACTGAGGATAGGTTTCAGCAAAGTACATAAAAAAGTAATTAAAAAAAGCACAATATTTTATTTTGCTTGAGACCGTAACCTACTCCAAAGACAATTTCCACGCAAACTCCGCCGAATCTAATATAAGACATGGAAAGAAAAAGCTCTAATAAATCATATACTAAAGTTCCATTTTGCTTGTATGCGTGACTTTTTCAAAATATTAATGCAAATTAACATACAATTTAGGGAACCTCCTCTTTAAGTACTTTTCGCAAATTCCTCAATGGAAAACATACTCTTGAAAACATAAAACTGATTAAGTTAGGGATAATTGATAGTTGTACCTTAGGTAGTGTAATCGTTGCTAAAAAGTTTAATTAGAGTAATATCAAGTTCCCTTTAAGAACTTCATGGAAGAAATCTGATGCTTTTGGGGGGGCTCCAGCCCCTTAGCCCCATTTTTTTTTTTTTTTGGGTGTATATTATTTAATAACTGGCGTGTCAGACTCTTACTGACTAAAACACACTCGTGTTCCTTCAGTTGCCATGTTGCCGGGGGGCCACGATTTCCCTATCGGCCCGTATTCGCAGCCCCGGCCCTTACCCCCCCCTGGATCCGCCACTGCTAGAGAGTTATGACTGATGATAATGATTAATGTTCTTATTGAAGATGTTTAGTTTAATTTGTGATTTCCTGTGCGAGTCTCAATAAATACTTTTTCTTTCTTTCTTTCTTTCTTAGAAATGTTGATACTAAAGACACTTTGTAGAAGAATTATAAACTGCGTAGGTGCCTACGAATGCCATGTGTTTGCAAAACGAATTTTGGACACACAGAACGATATCACATAAAGACATAAGACATAAAGATATCATCAAAGGAAAAGGTCGAAGCTGCAATTTCATAGAGATACTTCGAGTTTTCTTCACGAAACAAAATCAACTTACTTATCAAAATCTGATAGAATCTAAAGATATTCTTATGTCCAGCACAAGACCACGACAAGTTAAATTGATTGATATCAAGAACCCATTAAACGGATATTAACCTGTGCATTCAACCTATCCAATAATACTTAGTTACAAGACATAATAATTTACAATTTCCTTCTATTAACACCGGATCAGTGTATCTAGCTAAATGGCCGGATCCAGCATAATAATACAGATTAAGTTTAATCTTATATTTAATCTGAACGTTTGATACGAAAAGCCTGCTTTAATTAGCTCTAGAAAGTGGTCTCCTGTATCGAAGTAATCTTTTAACAGTTGTCATTTGTTTGAAGCTAAAGAAAAGATTTGATTAATGTCGTTATTAATATGACGTCATCTTTAGACTCCATTATTGTGTTCAGTGACAATGATAAACTTCTACTGTTAACTCTTTGTGTTCTTTTTCTCTTTTTTTGTTTTTTTTTTATTTTACAATTTGATTTAATGAAACTTATTAATTATTTTACAACTTGATTTAGTTATTTATTTTGTTTATAATAATTATTTTTGTGGCATGTATTTTAATCTTTTTTTTAAGTACTAACGTAATTTTTAAGCTAACATAAATATGTATCACTGTATCTGATTTAAATAAATAAATTAAATTCCTTCATACCAATACAAGCGATCCCTACTATATACAAACTCATACTAAACAGCATCCTAATATCGTAACACATTTTGAATCACAATCCGAGAGTTTTGAAGGATATTGCCAATCCATTGCTTCCTAAGTTTGAAAAATTCGTCTGATCAACAACGTAAATAACGCAATGGACGTGGACGAACTGTCAAAATGAAACCTATTGTGATTAATAGATAGATATAAGATAGAATATTCTTTATAATGTTCACCATCAAAATTACAGACATAAATTTAATAATTTTACATGGATTTAAATGGAGAAGGGAGAAAGAGAGGTAGTCAGTGGTGTACCATTTACATATACAACAGATACACAGATACATAAAGCATATATTTACCTATATAAATATATATATCACCGCATAATTATATATATATTAGATATCTAAATAACAGATATACATAAAAAACTCAAACTCAAAGCATTTATTTCAAATAAACCAATTACAGGTACTTTTGAATTGTCAAGGGGTCGGTCAGTCAGAAAAATGAAGCTAGTTGCCCATTCCAAAGCGTAGTAGGTACCTATGGAGAAGAACAGGCAAGAAACTCCACGGACACTCTTTTAAATCAAAATATTGTTACAAAATATTGGTTACATCATTCGTGTTGAATTTATACATGTGAGAACAATGTAGAAAGACGTGCACGTTAAAAGCGTCCGTAATAAAAATATAATAACAATTCAAAAATTTAAATAAATTAAAATAAAATAAACCGTGGCAGCTAAGAGATGACCAGTCCCTACTGACGGCACCCGTTCACGAACATGACGCATGGATCAGCACCATTTAGCTCAACCATTTTGAAGGGAACTTAATGATCCAACACACACGCCACCATCAGCGAGACATTTGAGTGAGCATGACATACTCTCAGCTGCCAGAGCACATTCAAGTCAATGAAAGACGTACCCAGTAAATGGTAGCTTTATGGAATGTACAACATGGTCACAGTGCTCACACATGTGATATGCAATTATACAATACAAAGAGATTGAATTTATACAAGGAAAAGATAGTTTTACAATCTTCAGCAGCTGCAACAATATTTTCGAATGCTAATCAATTAGTTTATGCGCCCTTGTGGAGCTGGACCAGCGCTGAGCCAAGCATTTTTATCAGCGATGTAATCCCCCAACTTATAATATGCTTGGCAGCATAGTGTGCGTTTTATACATGATTTAAATTTCGTTTCGTTCAGTTGGAGTATGTGGGAAGGTATTTTATTATAACATTTTAAACAGCACCCCATGAAGGATGAGTCTACTTTAGCCAATCTGAAACCCGGTTGAACTAATTGGTCCCTATTTCTAGTCCTATAATTGTGTCTATCACCTCTTTTACTGAAAAGACTTAGATTTTTCCTTACGTACATGATGTTTTCATAGATATATTGACAAGGTACCGTCATGATGTTAATATCTTTAAACAGATCCCTTAGAGAATCGCGTCTGCGGAGACGATATATTGCTCTGATGGCTCTCTTCTGCAGAATAAAAATAGACTCGATATCTGCAGCCCGTCCCCATAGTAAAATACCGTAAGACATGATACTATGAAAGTAACTGAAATAGACTAGCCTCGCGGTATCTACGTCAGTAAATTGACGGATTTTTCTCACAGCATATGCTGCTGAACTTAGCCGTCCTGCTAGAGATGTTAAATGAGGACCCCATTGCAGCCTTGAATCGAGCGTGATCCCCAAGAAAACAGTTTTATCGACAAATTCTAGTTTCTCCTTATTCAATACTATGTCACAATCACTACTTTTAACATTTGGTAAAGCAAATCTTATGCATTTAGTTTTTTTCCCATTTAATACTAAATTATTAGCAGTGAACCAATTTTGAACCTGCAGTAGGGCGTTATTTACGTCGTCAAGATTTGATGCACGTCTATTTATCTTAAAAATTAAGGAAGTGTCGTCAGCAAATAACACCATTTGTGGTTGGTTTTTTAATAAATGGGGTAGATCATTAATATATACTAAAAAGAGGAAAGGACCCAATATCGAGCCTTGTGGAACGCCCATTTTTACTT
Source organism: Agrochola lychnidis (assembly GCA_963680765.1). Lineage (NCBI taxonomy): Eukaryota > Metazoa > Arthropoda > Insecta > Lepidoptera > Noctuidae > Agrochola > Agrochola lychnidis. The sequence continues at coordinate 3,121,176 of OY796868.1, read as the reverse complement.
TTAAACCGATTGAATGGACACCATTTACTTGAACCTGCTGCTGTCTATCATTTAAATAAGATTTTACTAAACTGAGCGCAAGTTTACCTAGTCCGTAATGCTCAAGTTTCAAGAGCAAGGTTTCATGACTCACGCAGTCAAATGCCTTGGAGAGGTCACAAAAGATTCCTATGGCATCTTGGGCCTCCTCCCACGCTGTAAATATGTGTTTTAATAAGGTGACACCAGCGTCAGTTGTACAACGTCCTTTGGTGAAACCATATTGCTGATCGTGCAAGATTTGGTTGGCGTTAAAATGATTAAGCATTTGATTGAGCATTACCTTTTCGAAAACCTTGCTGAATACCGGCAGCACAGATACTGGTCTATAATTGTTAGTGTCTTTACTGTCCCCAGATTTAAAAAGTGGTATAACTTTACTGTATTTCATTAAATCCGGGAAGACTCCTTGATCCACACACAAATTAAATATTAAAGCTAAGTACGGTGCTATAGTCTCGATTATGGATGTACAAACTTTGATAGATAATCCCCATAGATCTTCGGTCAATTTGATTTTAATTTGCCGAAAAGCTTTTATAACTATCATAGGGTTTATATGTTTAAATTGAAATTCAACCGGGCAGCCTGGAACGTTCGCTCTTAATAAATTAATTGAGACATCGGGTGAGGAATTTAAAGCTTCTGTCGTTTTAGATGGTATATTAGTAAAGAAATGTACAAATTCTTGCGCTACTTCTAAGTTAGAGCTAATGGCACCACGTGAAGTCTCCAATTTGTACTCAGTGTTTCGTACTTTGTTCCTATTAGTTTCATTATTTATAACTTTCCAAACTGTTTTTATTTTATTTTCTGCTGATTTAATCTTGTTGCTAATATACAGAGCTTTAGCTATCTTGCAAGTATTTCTAAAAATTTTGGAATATGTAGCAACATACTTGTTGCAAGTTTCAGTATTAATGTAAGGCTTAAGGCCATACAGCTCGAACAGTCTTTCCCTACTTATCCTAATACCTCTAGTTGCCCAGTCACTAAAAATAAAATTAGGGCAAATATTTTTTGTTCTCTTTTCAAAAGTTTTGTTGAATTCAGTGTGCACTGCTGAAAAGAAATCCTCATACAATTTATTTGCATCGTCCATATTAGGGCCCAGAGCATTTAACTTATTATTTAGGGTACTATTGAATCTATTTAATTTGCCAGTTGTTATTGGTCTAATTTGTATTTGCACTTTTTGAATAGGTGTTCTAAATTTAAAAGTTACCGTTTGTCCACTATGATCAGACGGTAAATAATTTACGATGGCTTTATCTAAATAATCACAACCGCAGAAGACATTATCGATACAAGTAGCAGAAGTTGAAGTTACTCTAGTTGGTTCTGTAAAAATATTTGATAAATTGAACGATTTAAAAAGGCTTAATATTCTACTGCTATTTGAATTATTTTCCAGAATATTTATATTAAAATCACCACAAATAATTGCGGCTTTGTTACTGGATGCAAGTTTCGCTAGGACATCTTCCATTATTGACTCAAATAATCATTATTGACTAAATAACATAAAATTATAAACATGAAACAAGAGCAAGGAACTATAATGTAATGATGATGTTTAAGGAGAGAGGAACTGTCAATTGTCATTTTATGTGTGTTACGTATTATCCCGCAGGTCCCATACATATTCCTTGATTCCTCATATGTTTCAGTTCGGATCCGAATTGGACAAAATATGATTTAACTTGGCTCTGCTAAAACCTTTTGGGTGGGAAATTATAAAATAATTTCTGGGCGTGTCAGACTCTTACTGACTAGAACCCACCCGTGTTCCTTCAGTTGCCATGTTGCCGGGGGCCACGATGACCCTTTCGGCCTTATTCGCTACCCCGGGCCTATCATAGCCAAAGTCCACGATTGAAATTGGATTAAGTTGATTCTTATTTAACTTTTTGATTTTGCTTTGGTTAAAACAAGGCCAATATATGGAATATGAAAGAAAGATAAATCTATTTAAAAAGGTACTTGGATCATGTGAAATGCGATGAAAATGAAAAATAAATTTGAAGCAAACGGACCTACAGCATCATGTAGATCTACACTCGGAACACAGTCAAGTCGTCAACTCATCAAAAAGAATAGCTCTTAACAACACAACACTCAATTAATTACAGAGCAAAGAACCATTTTGACATTAGAAACTACATGGAAATTAGGGTTGTCGAAAGTCATTGTTAAGAAGCGCACTGACCCAGTTCTGTGCATCAAGTTGTCAACTTATGTGAACCCCTGAACCATACCAGATAGCGATGACTAGAGGTACATGAACTGGGGCATTTTCACATCTCTTTTTATACTTTTACTTTAACAATACAACCTTAAGAATGCGGCGACGCATGAATTGTCCATACAAACGTAGTACATGAATCATTTGCAATTTGAGCATATTTCCACCATATTATGTTGATATTCGGATTGAGACAGTATTTATCTAGGCTCCTACGTCTTTTTATTTCCAAAAACTTTAAATGAAGTGTAAGCGAATTGCATTTCGTACATTTTTACAGCGTAAATGACATGTTTTCATATTGTTTTTTCTGTATTATAAACAACAATATTTGTAATATTGTTTCCGCAGAAACATAGTTTATGTTTTCAAGTTACAAATTATCGAAAAAAAATGGAAATACATTAAGTTTTCATTCATAATTTTTTGTATTACGGAATACATCTAAATTTATCATAAATTTTCGAAAGCTAGTAGTACTATCGCGTCAAGCAATAATTGTCAATGTGTGCGTGGTAGTATTGCTCACTGTAGGTGTATATTGCTCCGACAGGCACTCACACTAGCGCAACCTGCTTGGAATTGAATTTTGCAAACATCTCGATTTGTAGTTGCGAGCCGTGTCGCCGGCCTCTTAACTTTAGATGTCTGTTCTTAAGAATGACGGAGAAAATATTGTATTGTCTAGGACGAGTCGCGATTGTGATGGCAAAATTGGTATTTCTTTTCATAATTGTTGGTTATGAATGACAGATTAGGATACTTTGTGGTTATTTTATTGTCAGTTTATTGAAAAAGCATGAAGTTACATAATATCACTGATAATCTATTTTATGCTTTGTGATCAATTGTATAATAAAAGACAATATATTCATTCAGAAATTATTCTAGTAATTTTCATTCAGCATTAGTATGGGAAGTGAAAATCCAGTAATTTAGTCCATAGAATTATTTCAATCCTACAGAATTCTAAACGATCTATTAAGATGGTCGAGCTATTATTTACTTCAAGTTATTTATTTTTACGTATATTTTTTTGTGAAATTATTTATTGATTATATAATATGAATTATTTTAAAATTTTAATTTATTTATTTAAAAAAGTTAAGAATCTCAATAAATTGTTATTAAGTCACTATTGTCAAATGAAGCGTTTGAAACTTATCAATTTTATTTAATAATAAACTATGTTCCGTAATTATAATGCATGAAATATTGCATTAGAAATCGTAATTTTAAATTATTTGCACTATGTTCAATTGATTGATTGAAATTGCATGAAATGGCTTTTTTATTTTATTTTATTTATTAGGATGCTCACGTGTCGCTCATGACGCGACATGCGCTAGAGTCGACTGTCAGTCACTACGCTGTCATAATGTGAAAATATCTCGCAGGTACGAATTTGTATAGTCCAATTTTTCTTGACATGCATTTTTATGAAAAATTAAATTAGATGTGTACCTGTCTTGTAATGTATTCTTTCAATGTGAAAAAAATAATAATTTGTAATGTTTACACAATTAGACAGCCTCCCAACAGTCTCAATTTACGTAGCAAACATTCCATTTTATATTATTTTTAAGAATATGTGAGACAAATGCTCATAAAAAAAACAGTGGCACTTCGGGAGTGCCGACAGAAGTGAAAACTTGAAAAAAAATCGGCACCGCGGTAATCAACGCGTTGATGTCTTTTACTCCACGGTGTCGGTAAATTGCGTTACATTGTCGCGAAATCAATGGTTTAGTCGCATTTCAAAAATGCCCAGCGCGCCTAAAGAAGTTTTCAGTTCAATATCTAATAAATTAAGGCCAATATTCATATATCAGTAATTTATCTACGGATCTAATCCGCCTCTGTTCGTCACGGGCGCACGTAGTATACATTACATCGACTCCGGCGCAGACGGCATACATATCTACTACGCAACTGTCTGTTCTGACTGATATACTTTCACTGATACTAATAATGCACCAATAGTTCCAATCATAATAGAGAATGTGTTAAGCTATTTTCGTTTTGGTAGAGTTGAATAAGATTCAATTACTTACTGAAATAGATTGGGTGGTTGGCTGTATATTTTTGACCCGACTAAGGCACGTAGCACTGCAAAACTCATGGCCCTTCCCGCGGAAGGCGCCGAAGGTAATGAGTTTACTTGTATAATAAGTTTTAGAAAACCAGTCATGAAAAAAAAATAGGTCCTCTGTCACCAAGGTTTTGTCTTTAGTGACATAGGACGAGCATAGGACCAATTTTTAACAGACTTCAAAAAAAGGAGGAGGTTCTCAGTTCGTCGGAATCTTTTCTTTTTTTAAATCTATGTTCCCAGATTACTCGAAGATGGCTGGACTGATTTAAAAAACCGGCCAAGTGCGTGTCGGACCACGTACAATGAAGGGTTCCGTAGTTGGGATGAATTAATCCCAAAAACAAACTTAACTTTGTAGTTGATAAACATGTTCTCCCATACGGAATGTATGAGAAAACATGTTTTTGCAACTGCAAAGTTAAGTTGGTCGATTAGTACTCGATAACTAGTAAAGTCTACTTAGCTGTGATAGTTTTCCTTTTAATTTCGTTATATAAACTACTGCTGTGATTTTTTTCACACATCCAAAACTAACCATTTAGCTGGCAGGGGGGCTAGACACTTGACTCTAACAAAAATTAGCACTTTAAAGCTTAATATTTTGCAAACGGATCCCTGAATCCAAAAATGGTATTCACAAACTCATAATGTTTTTGTAAGACCTTTCCAATGATATCCCACATTATGGGATAAAAAAATAAAAAATAAAACATCACCACTTTACGTGTATGGGAGGTACCCTAAAAAATATGTTTTTCATAATTTTGTTTTACCACTTTGTCGGCGTAATTAATATGTATACCTATGTCAAATTACAGCTTTCTAGTACTAAGGGTCTCGGAGCTAGACCGCGGACGGACAGACAGACAGACGGACATGACGAAACTATAAGGGTTCCTTGTTTACTACGGAACCCTAAAAATAATAAAAATTATTATTATTGAAAATAAAAAAGTTATTGCTATTTAAAAATTCACATTTTTGAAGTAAACACTTCTTTAGGCGCGTTGGGTATTTTTGAGATGAGACTAAACCATTGATTTCGCGACACCATGACGACAAGAGCTTTTGACCATTAAAATAAAAAGACATCAGCGCATTGATTACCGCGGTGCCGATTTTTTTTTAAGTTTTCACTTCTGTCGGCACTCCCGGAGTGCCACTGTTTTTTTGTATGAAAATTACCCCAAATCCATTAAAAATTAGTAAAACTTCAACGGGAGTTACAAGTTATGATATGACACCCGCTAAACGATGAAACCCGATGAATAACCCGGTGAAATTCCCCATTGGAAAAAAATGTGGAGAATTTTTATTATCTTTTTCTTAATAATTACCACATAAATATACTCTCAGTACGATACTTAACAACACTGGATCGGACAGGATTTTATTTACATGTAATATTTTTTTATTTGTTTAAAAAAATGTAAGTCTTTATTTAAATTAAAAAATAGGTCCTATGTCACTAAGTTTTTGTCTTTGGTGCACATAGAACGTGCGTAGAACCAATTTTGTAGGTTGTATTTCTAATTAAATGTAGATGTATTTCTAGATTTTCATTGTTCGATTGGAGTCCTAAGCTTTTTACGGACCATGATATTAGTATCTGCATGAACTTCCGATAAGTACGAAGCTAGATACACTTGTAAGCATTTACCGGAAAAATAACCTAAATAAATAATGTTACTTTGTTCTAAACGTTTAAAACGATCTAATCTTACCAGAATCTAAAAAACTCAGTTAAATTACTATGAATATTTACAAACTAGACCAGTTTTATATAGACTAGGTAGACAACACTTTATGTTAATTGCCATTCATTGCAAATTCTGTCAAAATCCCGGAACACAGTCTACTATATAGATAGAACCATTTGTCATGAGTACCTCTACATAGAACATTGCACATTATGTTCAGCCTGTGGCATTGGCCTGTCATATCTCAAAGCCATCTTTTTAGCACTAAAGTCAAGGCTAAACATTAAATAAATGCTCAGGAAGTGTAACGAACATTGTTGACCATAGTTTGTCAAACTTTTTTTAAAGCTACGCAAACCCACCTTATCCTATTATTTAAATAACCAACAACCTAAACCCCACTTAACATACTCAAAGGCCAAAACCCACCCAAACCGGTTGGTTTACATGATATAAACCAATTTTTTGAAAATTTATTCTTTCTTTCAACGTCAAATTTTAACTTAAGGGGGAAGCGTCAGGGTAGCCCGCGAAATTCAAATTTTCTTACGTTTTTTGCATTTTTCAGGTCAGTGTCAGGTTTTATGTTGATTAAAATATGATTCACGGTCGTAACAAATATGGCTTTACTCAATTATAATCATTACAATCAGCAATAGTGATTAATAAGAAGATAAAGGTGTCAAATGTCATGATTTCATGAAATCATGACATTTAACACCTTTGCTAACTTATGGAGTTGAATTGTTGATTGTAATGGTTATAATTGAGTAAAGCCATATTTGTTACGACCGCGAATCATATTTTAATCAACATAAAACCTGACACTGACCTGCAAAATGCAAAAAACGTAAGAAAATTTGAATTTTGCGGGCTACCCTGACGCTTCCCCCTTAAGTGGATTTTCTAGCAGTGTCATCGAGTTTCTTGCCCGTTCTTCTCCATAGAGATCTACGTTTTGGAACTGGCAATAAAGGGTCTCCGAAACGATTTTTTATAACCTTTGTTGTATGTATCACCCATAAATATAAGAATTTATTGTTTTAAGAAAGAACTGTTTTTTTATTTTATGGCTATTTCTATGGTTTTACCTCATGTACCCACATTCAAGCAAATACATGATTGATTTGATTTGTATTATAGTTTGAGAATCTCTGTCAGTTGTGAATGACTAACTTCTCTTCGTGATGAGTTGATGAGGTAATCCTTTTATTTATTTTTATTTGTATGTCATGAAGTTATAAATAAGCATGTTCTAATATAATATTAAATTGTAATTCGTGCAAATTGCAACATGAACGTGTTAAAAAAAATGCTATTCCATACATTTTTACACTTTTCTAATAACCTACGAAAAATTTCACCGCATCCGGGGTTCAGAATCATGTACTGAATCCATGGTAACAGTTTTCGCGTCGATGTCCCTGCCACCCTGTATAAAAATGCTACTTATGCTCTCATACACGAAGTTAGGGGATTCAAATCCTGCAAGTAACAATGCCACTTTTTCAATTTATATGTACTTTCTGAGTTTATCTTGGACATTATACTGCCATCGGTGAAGGAAACACATCGTGAGGAAACCTGGACTTATCTATCATCTTATATATAAAATTCTCGTATCACAATGTTAGTTACCTTACTCCTCCGAAACAGCTTTACTGATTTTTACCAAATTTTATATGCATATTCAGTAGGTCTGAGAATCGGCTACTAGCTATTTTTCATACCCCTAAGTGATAAGGGTTGTCGACCCCAAACAAATAATTGGCAAAACAACGTTTGCCGGGGTCAGCTAGTAAATTATAAAGTTTGATATCGCCAACCCGTCTTGAGCAAGCACGGTGGTCAATGCTCGTGCCTTCTTTGTATAAGAAGAGGCCTTTCTTTGCCCAGCAATGGGACAGTAATAGGCTAGTATTATTACTAATTCCGTTATGAATATTTGCTTAAATATAACTTAACTTATCACAATACCAACAACATTTACTTATATCAATTTCCAGCACTACATACTTCGTAATAAGCAGCAGAAAAATTAATCAATAATTTACAAAGATTTATCAATCCAAACAGCCAACACTTTCTTTCATTCACAAACTCATTCACAGACTCATTCGCACTCAATCTTTTTTACATTCCAGTAACCACAGAGTATTTATTTTAGCGTAAATAATCGTAATAATGTACAGTCACCAAAGAGATCGGTAAAAGACAGCTTTATGATTGATGTGGCAAATGTTGTGAGGTTATTTTTGAGCTGTGTGTTAATAAAAAGCTGACAAGTTGGCTATTAGATAATTGCTTTTATGACATTGGCGAATATATGGAATATTGTATAAATCCAAGATGACATGGACTTAATTTTGACATTTTAAAGTAACGATTACCTAAAATAATAGCTAATGGTGCCGATTCCCTTGTTCACAAACTAAACTAAATTTAAGTTCAGTGCATCTTTTTCTTTCTGTTTCATTAAGAAAAGGACAGAAGATAAATTTTAGTTTAGTCCTGTCAAATTAATCAGCGCTTGACGTAAATTGACGTAATTTTAGTCGGCAAGTTTTTAATCACGTCTAAACTTGTATGGAGAGTGACAGGCGCTGATTAATTTGACAGGACTAAACTAAAATTAATTTTCTGTCCTTTTCTTAATGAAATAGAAAGAAAAAGATGCACTGAACTTAAATTTAGTTTAGTTTGTGAACAAGGGAATCGACACCATTGATTCTTAATGGACCTATTGTAAATTACAAATCTTAAAATTTATGTTGTACTTAGTTTAAGATTGACAATTGAATATTTGTATACCACATACTTTGTGGTAGAATGTATAGAACTAACAAAAATATTAACACCATTCTATGTAAAACTACGTTCTTACAAATAAATAAATTCTAATTCTAATTTTGATATTAATTCATTTATTTATTATCGTTGGAATTTAACGCTTTGTGAAAATACATAAATAAATAGTTTTGCGCGTGTCATAATTACTTACCATAAATTAAACAGAGTATTATGTATGTATACGCAAGTTGTGCATGTGCTGAGTAGTCTAATCTATGACATCGTACGAGTCTCCTTCAAAAAAGCATAGCACACGCAATTAATATTGTCAGCGTATCTATAAATCCATTACTTGCTTGCATAGCAACCTTTTTGTTGACCGTACTCACAGTAACTGCACTTTCATCTTTAGAACTGGGCGGCCTACATTCCTGGCATGAATTAGGGACACCACTGATTATAATCGTTGCTGCCAATACAATTAAAATGGTCTCAAGTCATCACCCGATGGCGATGGCGGGAGAAGTTTGACAAACAGTGCAGCTGTGGTTCGAATTTTGAAATGTTCTTTTTTAATTTTTGTTGTACTCTTTTAATCATACTGTGGTACGAGTCATATTTTGTTTTAAATGGTTACCTCTTAATAGGAGTATGTAAATACTGGTTTAGTTGACATTGTTCAGGCTTATTGCTCTTGTAAGATTACTAGTTGAACAATGAGATAGGATTTTTTACTTTGAAGCCGTGTGAATAACACTAGACACGTACTTTATTCTCTACCTTATATTAATTAATAACAAGACATTTTCACGTTCAAGAAAAACTTCCTCATCTAACCCTTCTACACTAACTAAACCCAACACTTGCGCATGCGTATTACCTAATTAAATTTTTACCTCATTCCACTTCAAAAAACAATCAAAATTCCTTATACCATGGAGCTTTTACATCTTCCACCATCAAATCTCCCATACCTTACACCACATAACTAAGGTCACATGAACGCTTGGGCAATGGCTTCCGTAAAAACGAAGCATTGTTTCATTGCAACATGCGCCTGAGCAAGCATTCAACTGTTTTGTTTGTGTGAGAAGCAGATAGGTTTATTTTAATTTAATGTGAACATTGCCAGCAAACATTTGGGCGAATACGGTTGTTGTCTAGGTAAAAAAAAGAAATTCTATTTAGTCCGTCTTTCAGATAGTAAAAAAATTTTAGACACGGTATTTTTTGCTTTATTATATTAATCAAAAATAACTTAGAAAACACGCATTAAAGTTGGGGAGTGGGGGCTCGCTACGTCACAACGTAGTATTAAATCTAGCAAGGCGTGACGTCATACCACATTTCAACTCAATGTATCGCCGTAATCTTTTGATTACGTCAAAAAATAAGAAAATACGTGTTCTTTATTTTTTAATAATCTACAAGATTGCCAAAAAAAATTTGGGCACAAGCCTATTGTCTTTCATTTATGTGTGTTATTGGGTTTTTCAATTAGGAATTTCTGAGTAGCAGCCTGGAGCTTGGAAGTTGGTGGAATGATAACCCCATGCTCACGTCCTTCGTCTGATTTCTGCCCGGTCGTTTCCGTGTGGATTGCCGTCGAAGGGACAGAGAGTGTACTTGTGTGTACGCACACACTTGTACACTATAATATCTCCTGCGTACCTGGCTGCCTGGCTAATCTAATGTAATTAATGGGTAAATTGACTAACACAGATGTACAGACAAATCAACATAGAAGATCAGCAGGTGCCAAGAAGATACGATAGCAGATTTTTATTGATTGATAACTAACTAAATCTTCATGCTTCTAACATGGTTCTAAATTAACGGTCAGACGGTTGGTCTTATCATACCTACACCACTATACACGGAACGCGTATATAGCTTATAGTAAATAATAGGATGCAAAACTGATATCTCCATTCAAAAATAAAATGCTAAACTCTTAGTCCCTTTTAAAACAACGATAATTTGAGAGTCAACCAATAATTCCATGTTGAACACGAATGTACCTAATACAGATAAAATTCAATTCATCTTCTATGGCACCACCACGTCAAGATCATAAATAGCCTAAGTATTATTTTTTCCCACCAAACCATAAAGTGTGAGGTTAGATCATATCTCAAAGTTTCCCATACTCACTTCCATAAGAATGCGACAATCTCTTCCCAATCTTCATAACTGTCTCTCCGTTACAAGTATAATTACTATCTCATAGGCTACTGAGTCGTTTCATAAAAGTGCGGAAATATCAATACAAATCGTTTGTTGCTAAGGTTTAGACACCTGACACCACTGCGTCAGCATCTACATTGCGAACTACGCATCAAAGACCTGATGTCTAATAGGAGGCTTTTCTGCATGCCGAGATGTCATACCAACTTGAGGCAATACTGCCCACTGTCTAGAATGTATGCTGCATACAAAGAGCACGAAGTGGATATAGACCTCTTTCACTCATCAATACCTGCTCTAAAAAAAGCCGCACTTGCCATTTAATGGGTTTCTCTAGTCTAAAATCAAATCAAATTATTTTAATTTAAACATATTTAAAAATTAAATGGAACTTAATTTAATAAAAAAAGCTTTTAATAAAAAAAAAATACTGTTATCTAAACTATGTATTACTTGTTTTAATTAATTAATTGTGTTTTATCTGCGTATAATGTAGTGCATGCTGTGCTTTTCTTTAAGTAATGAGGCGCTTAGACTTAAGTTTGCAATGTACTAATTGTAAAGTAATAGGGTACTCATTGTTGAAGAGCCTAATAATAAATAAATAAATGTCACACAAATCCTGCATCGCGCTATTAGAGTTTACCGCGCGAACACCAAAAATATAATTTCCCCGAAATCAATCGTTGGACAGTTGCCCGCCAGACACGACACCCGTCTGGTCGGAGGATCCTCCCTTTTTAATAGAGGATGAGTGAACTTTACACCCTGTTCCTTATACCTCTAAACCACGCTTAGTACAGGTACATCCAAAGTTAGTTAAATTGGCGTTCGCAAAAGATTGAGTGAACTTTACACCCTGTTCCTCATACATCTAAACCGCGCTTGGTATAGGTACATCGAAAGTTAGTTAAATTGGCGTTCGCAAAAGACTTTCTTTGCTACCTAAACAGACATGTTCTACATTACCACGAGTTCCTTATGAACATAATTGATAAGGCCTTCTCAGGTGCTTCTCCATCAACTCAACGGGCTCCGATCGGTAAGTCCGAGTTAAAAAAAATCTCTTGGTAATGTTCCGTATCTCGGGCGTTCTATAGCCGATCACTCAGGCCAATAGATATATTTCACGAGGTATTTCACGGATCACCTCAAGTACTATCTCGGAAATCCAAGCCATCCTTTACCTCAACTTCATCAAAAGATAGCACAAAATGTAACAAGACCTCATCTCCTTCAGAGTCTGCCGTCGCAACAGTAATAAATTACAACCTCACATTAGCTGTGTTTTTAATTACTAACTACGGCTAGTAATCAGTTAACAATCGGTGTTACTAACTGTTTGTAATAGATACGTGTAATAAACGTTGTTTTTAGAGACATGTCATGTCGGGATGGTAAGGTGTTTAGGATGACTTCAAGAAGTGGCTAATGATGGTGGTATGACTGGTGTTGCCAAACTTGTTTTAGGAGGTCAACTCTTCCGGGTGAAATTCTGAACTTCTGGTATTCAACTAAGTAGTTTAGTCTGGGCAGACTGGAAGCTAACTTCAAGATAGGATTTCTCACTTGTGGCCCTTCTATACGTAGTTTTGACTTGCCATCTCGGTTACCATTTCAAATTTTTTAACAAAAAGCCGGACATTTGCAAAAAAGTCAACCAGTACCATAATTGCGTAACTTATTTGCGTAAACAATTTTGCCTAATTCGTTTCATTTTGACAGTTCAACAACATTCGTTGCGTTATTTACGTTGTTGAGCATATTTTTTCTTCCAACTTATGAAGCAATGGATTAGCAATCTGTTTCAAATTGAAAGAAATTATGATCGATTGTGTATTACGCAATTAGGGTACAGGTTAGAAACATAATTTAAAGTGTGTGTTGACTACAAGTTTGTCTCTTTCAAGAGGTACGTTAATTTTGTTCACGATTTAAGGCCCTAACAAACATTGAATTCATGGACTATAAGGTAAAAAGCTTAGTTTATACATCAATGCCCAACAATCAAATTTAAATAAAAAGTTCCTTATTACATCGATGCACGGTATATGAGATTGAATAAGCAAATTTTCCAATGACTTTTTCATCGAATTCTATTAGGAATACGGCAGTGAGTGCAATAATCTGTCTATTATAATGTGTCACGAGCATTTTCCCATGATTTCCCCATTTTCTGCGAATGACAAACACTTTGACAAAGTGTTATCTTACATGCATGGGAATTAAGTTACTTAATGTGCTGCAAAAAAGGTTTTAAGTTCTTCAGGAAATGTACAAATCGATTCTTAGTATGTTATATGACGTCTTGTTAAGTCTTCCGTATGAATCCGACACTACATGCCACCTTTAAATTATTAAACCAATTATTGACTCAGTCTGCCAACGCCTTGTTAATAGGGTAATTGCCCAGGTAAAAAATACATTCTATTTAGTCCGTCTTTCAGATAATTAAAATCAAAAATAACTTAGAAAACACGCATTAAAGTTGGAAAGTGGGGGCTCGCTACGTCACAACGCACTATTAAATCTACCAAGGCGTGACGTCATGTTACATTTTAACTCAATGTATCGCCGTAATCTTTTGATTACGTCAAAAAATAAAAAATACGTGTTCAATATTTTTTAATAATCTACAAAACGGACAATTTTTTTTGGACACAGGCCTATTCCGTCTTCTCTTAAGAGCAAAACCGCTTGGATCGCTTTGAAATTTTTTATGAATGAGTTTGAGTGATGCTCACTACGGTTATGATCAAGGAATCTCAGAAAGGTAGACAATATAAGGTAGAGAATGCTTATCAACGTAATGACACTACTTATCAGTTTCTAATATGACCGTAGTTAACACGCAAAGCAAATAAGTTCTTGATCGCAAAGAGCCAGTCTATTTGCCCCGATACCTCTGGTCACCAACCCCTACTAGCCTTTTACGACCCAAGGTGACCCAAGCATTGAGGGTGGCCTGTACTTCACTAAGTATCACAATAGAATGCCTGCATTCCTCAGGCCTACAGAGTCTTAGACAATCGACCATAAGTCTTAAGCTTTAACATATAATGGAACTCACACAGCGTACAATGTGGCATTCATTAGGTATAGTGCAGTCAAAATCGATGTGGTATTTCAGTAAACAAACTATCGTGGGAACAGCAAATACTATCATTTTGAATAGAAAAAAAAGTGTAATTTATTGTTATAACCGTTATAAAAACTTCAAATGGAATTCTACTCATCATTATGAACATATTTTATTTACCATGGGACCAATATTGAATTCGAGAAAACAAATTCTGCTGCTTCATACATTTAGTAAATGTTCCCAATACAGATGATTTTTTTGGTCAAAAGTTGTGCATAATCCGTTTGAAGTTTTTATTACAAAAGTAGGTTGCAAGCAAAAAAAAAGGCATATTACTCTATAAAAGAATTCCTTGAAGAATTTTTTTTTTTCATATTAAATGATTGTGATACTTAATTATAATGTGATATAAATTATAAGAATAGTATGATATAATATAAAATGTATGAATAATGATAATTAATATAATGTAATGTAAAATGTATAACTGGAATATTGAGTATGTTTATGTTTTATTTAATTTTTTATTAAGTTTTTGTAACCATTTAATTGCAATGCCTTAACAGGCAATTAAGTTCTAAGAACCTTCCTATTGTTAACATCTTCAAATTTGAATTTCAAGCAATAAATTGAGCAGGAACATTATTTTACATTAGAAAAGGAAACAAAAATGTATAAAGTTGTTTAAGAATCTACCATGAAAATGTTTGGCTGACTCTTTGCAAATTCACGTCGAATGTGGCTGGACTCTTAAAGTTATTATACTTAAACATTTTATGCAATGTTTATTGTCATTGCAAGTGTTCTTCATAATACTTGCTCACTTATGTACTCGTTTTAAAGTTATTTCGCAAACGATGTTACGGTGAACATGTGTAACAAGTTGCTTTTGTACGAAATCTTATCTGTTAAAGCAGTTGCATAAAATTTAAATGTCTGAAGATAGGATAAGATCAAAAAAATATTGTACTTAAAGAAGAAAATCATGAAATGTCTTTTCGTGACTTTAATAAAAACATGATAGTGTGAACTGATGGTGTGTGATGTCTCTTATCGTCGTTGACGAGTGAAAACCTCGTAAGTCGATTTTTTTACCAAAAACACTTTTTAATGTAATAAGTAAGAAAACCTCGCAACGCATATTTCTAGCTCACCTATAATTCGAATGTTCGATTGTAGCGCCATCTCTCGCGTTCAATGAAAACCTCGTAAGTACTAGGTGTCCGCCATTAAAGAGGGATAAACTCGGCAAGACGGCTGACGTGTGAATTCTTGCTCTTTAATTTGAAAATTTTTGTTAAAAGTGGTTTTCGTGTTGTGAAAGGACTGTTTTTGGAATGAGGTAACTAACTCATAAGACTGAGACACAGTCAATTACATACTCGTTTAAGATTTTTTTGTTTTGATATTTTCCTTGAATAATTCCGGTAGTCAACCTTGTATAAATGACAAACATCTTGATTATTTTCTAGGAAAACCTCGTAAGTCGCATTTGACTCAGAATTAGGATGCGCACTAAGATATTGGTTACATACATTAATAACTAATGGTTTTCTTTGTAATAAACTCCCAAAACTGGAAAAGGGTTTCATACAAAAATATTCAGGAGACGGTTTTTTGTCTCTTCTAAACATTTTGTTTTCGATACTCCCGAGGTTTTCACTCGTCAACGACGTTATGGACTATGTTGTCACTTTCTTACCCGTAGGGGCCGTAGGTGTTCGAAAATATGACGAATGCAGAGAAAAGAATTAGCAGCAGGTTTCCCTGCTATACGGAAAACCTATTCCGATTACCAGCCTGTTTGGAAGCTGGGTGCAAAGCCTTAAGGGGGTGTTATTTGGCACCATTTGGAGCGTTTTGAGCATTTTTAAAAAAGTTTTGAACGATTGAGGCTATTTTTTTTTAAATAGATTTTTACACATCAGATAAACCATAAAAAACAATTAAAACTTTAACCGCACTGTTGGCAATAATTTAACAGTCAGATTTTACTTATTTTTTAACGAAAAATAGCAAATAAACTAAATAAACGTACTTCGTCTAAGACATGTACGTCGCGAAATGCTCAAAATGGTGTCAACTATCAACCCGGTTTTGCACCCAGCTTCCAAACACCCTAATATAATAGCAATCATTATGCAATTCGAACATTAAACCAGTTTATTAAGAGCACCATTTTCAGCAGAACATAAATTACCAGGAAACCATAAATCCGGAACAGTTCTACCGTTTAAAACTTGACTCTTAATTAGCAGTCACTTAACGGAGAGAGCTAAAATAATGCTGAAACATGCTAATTTCATATAAGGCATAATTTAGCTCGAACTCACGTACACCTATCAACGCAAGTTGCAACGTTATCACTATAATCTCGGTGTGAAATCCGAGGCAACTTGAATGGACGACTGTACGCACCGATTACGTTGCTTCTCACGTCTTACATAAAGTAAGTATAATGGCATAGTTAATGGGACATTCATGGGCAAATGCGGTTAAGTTATGAGGTTCCGGATGATTAGCACATTCTAGGATGCCTCTTGAAAGGTTTAGTTGAAATTGAAAACCAGCGTCAGGCACTAGTTGTCTGGCATTTATGCTGAAGTGGGCCTATTTGTCGCAGGCGTGAGGTACACAATTATATTTTAAGCTTTCTCTGCTTTTTGTTTTTGTGTGAATATTGTGTGCCTTAACATGGGTTAAATAAATTTATTTTCTTTCTTTCTTTCTTTCCTTTCTTTTCTTTCTTTTCTTTTTTTCTTTCTTTTCATTATTTTCTTTCTTTTCTTTCTTTCGTTTCTGTTCTTTCCTTTTCAAGCTTTTTTGTCTTGCCTCTTCTCTAATATGTTGGAGTGGGCTTCCATTTAACGAGATGTAGCTGTATATCAGTATTTTACATTATTTCAAATTATTTCCGACAATTCAGACACAAAATAAGTCTCTATTTCGCAGAAATATAGTTCCTAAATAGGATTTACTTCACCACTTGTGTACTTGTGTATCCTTAAAAGTTATCCTAAAAAGCTGCTAAAGGAATTTGTTCTCAGGGTAACCATTAGTACAAAACTAAAGATTACCAGTAATCATTACTGTGTATATTTGTTGCTATATTTTTTTCAATAATATTCCAGCAGTGATTATTTATTTATTAAACTTAAGTGATATAATCTCTTTTTCTTCCTAAGTTACCTATGCTTTCCTAGTTTTGGATCATGACCTCAATCTCTGCCCTACTCTTCATCACTACAATCTTCAAAGCCAACATTATGTCCAACACATTGGCCCAACATTATCCCACGCCAGTATTGGATAATGTGGTTACCAAATACTACTGGTAATATGTAACACATGGTTTTGCGACTCATCGCCAATATTACATTTACTTAGCACTTTACACTTCTAGAAAACGATGATGAAGTGAATATTAATAATGATGAAGTAATCATTATGTTTGATCAGTGTGATGGATCAGTTTTGTTGTTACATGCTATTTATTTTTGGGAAATCTACAAAATCAATCTGCCTAGCCTTTTCCCAACTATGTTGGGGTCGGCTTCCAGTCTAATCGGATGCAGCTGAATACCAGTATTTTACATGGAGCGACTGACTATGCGACCTGCACAACCTAGTAACTAGGTAATACGATACTCCTTGGTTGTCAGACTTTCGGGCTCCTGACAACCCGTAACGACTGTCAAAGATGACACGAATGACAGCCGGGACCTACGGCTTAACGTGCTTTCCGAGATGCGGTTTTTTTAGGTTTGGGAAATTTACTAAAACGCAATAATAGTTGTCATAAACTTTGTCAATATTAGGAGTTCTTGATCCACAACAACAAACAGAACAAAACACAACAGACAAACAAAAAAATCATAGCAACACAACTGGCGAAAACACAAAAACATAACCGGCTAAGTGTTGATGTGCTATAGATACACCTCTGACTAACCCTTCGGGGATTACAGGCGTGATGTTATGTTATGTTGTGCGTGTGAGTTCTCGATGTTGGTTTTTAGAAAAATCCAAATAGGTAGGAAACAGAGGGTAGCAAATAGATTATCAACTAACTTAGAAATGGTCTTCGTAAATCAAAATGTTTGGGAAAAGCATAAATATTTTCCGAAATGGTAAAAAAAAACTTTATTCCTTCATAAATGTATATATAAAACATGTAATGTGTGTTGTGTATTTTTTTTTGTTATGACCGAATAATTAACCAAACCGATAGATTGGTACCTGATAAAGGACATTAGGATACTTCAAAACTTCTAAAATCTGCAACCGGAGCTCGGAGCTGCAAACACATATGATAAAAATTTGTTTATTATTCAGATTTTCTAATTTTATCTCCACAAATCTAATGCTAATTTCAATTATCGATCACAACTATTCACAATAATTAATTTCCCGTGTATCTAAGCACTAATTATGATAGTCATTAACAGTTTTAATCAAGCGATATATACCGCATATGTTACTTAGAAGTAAAAGTGAAAAACAAACTGTTTTCCGCTTTCTCGGTCCCAATAGAAATAGTTTTGTGTAGCACGGTACAATTACCGAGATATTCACACATGTTGCGTTGTATAATTATTTTATTTGATACATTATGTGCTGTGTAATTAAAAATCAATTAGAGATTACGTTTTTGAGTCGTTTAATGATTTTTTATTGTAATTGTGACAATTGGTCTACTGGCCTGTAAAGTTTATTAAGTAGATAGAGGATTACGGTATTATCTGTTTTAATTTTAAAGAAAGTTAAATTTAACAAAATCCCTAACACAAACATTTCTTCATTTTTCTTTCCTACTCCATCACCAGACCCTGTTTACCATTTACCTATTCATTGAGATCATTCCAATGAGCCTAAACATGGGAAAGAACCATCGCTAGAAAAACTGCTTATAAATATAAAAACCGCATTCAAATCGGGTCACCCGTTTAAGAGCTACGGTGCCACAGACAGACACACATATTTAGCGGTCAAATAACACCCCTGTTTTTGCGTAGGGGGTTAAAAATACCTATAAAAAAACTATTCTAAACAAAATGACGTCAGCCCACATAACTTACATCACACATCTTAATGATTACACTTAGACAGTAAGAGTGTTACTAATTCTTACGCATAAACTGTTCGAATTCAAGTGCAGTGCAATTATTTAGGGAAAGTTGAGAAACTTGTATTTTCCGAGATCTTAATGCTATGGCCGTGACTAGAGTTACTGTTTCGACTTTAAGTTATGGCATATCATTGCATTATCTAATGAATTATCTTTTGATTACTTAAGAGTGTGTTTATTATACTTGCAGATCAGGCTGTAATCCTTACTAGTCAAGGATAGCTGTAGGTAGACCTAGAGAGCTCAGATACAAATCTGGTCCTTATCGGACGGCGAGCTACCCATTGCTCACCGTCCGCAAGCCCTCGTTTTATAACTTACTATCTATTTTTACCTACTGGTAAATATGGGTAATATATTTCAGTTGAGACCTAAAACGAAAACGTTTTAAGAAGCTCAGTCAGACTATCTACTAGTCCACTGACTAGTAGATAGTCTGACTGAGCTTCTGACCACTGTCTGTGTTTCTTGTGCATATTACTTAAGAGTGTGTTTATTATACTTGCAGATCAGGCTGTAATCCTTACTAGTCAAGGATAGCTGTAGGTAGACCTAGAGAGCTCAGATACAAATCTAGTCTTTCCACGACCATTTTTTTTTAATCCTCTTCGAGTCAGCTCTTGGCCTGCATCTCACCTGATGGTAAGTAATGATCAGGCCGAAGGTGGAAGCGAGCTTCACCCAGAATCCTCAACCGAAGAGGAACTGGCTATGTTACCTCTAACTGCCGAAACACAACAATGCTGTTAACATTGTTGTTATGGCGACAGACTTAGATAAGAGGGTGTTAGCTAGCCAGGCGGACTTAGAATAAGCCCTACCACCAACCAAACTGGGAATCGAACCCGGGACCTCTGAGTCTGTGACAGGTGGTCTACCATTGTGATCTAAAAGCTATAGAGCAAGAGCCCTTTGCTATAGGGGATATAGGGCCTCTTTGCTTTGTAAACGAGGTAGATTGCTCTAGAAAACCCGTGGAAGAGGCGCTCCGCATCAGCCAGATGGTTGAGACTAGCACAGACCAGGGAAGTATGGCACAGAAGGGAGGAGGAATTATACTCAGCAATGGGTGAAACAAGGCAACCAATGATGGTGATGAAAGTGCTTTAGTTTCTCATTCTTAATTTAGATTTTAGACCATCGGTTATGAGATTTTTCAACATATTTTATAGTCCTCTCTAAAGTCCAGGTTCTTCACCAATAAAAAAAGTATCTTAAAGCTTGCTCTGCCTTAAATAAAAACCGGCCAAGTGGGGTTCCGTACCGTATCAAGATCGAGCAAAAACCGCCGAATAAAACAATACGTTTGTTGTATAGGGACTCCCTTTAATTATTAACATTACATTTTTATTACTTGTTGTTATAGCGGCAATAAAAATACACAATCTGTGAAAATTTCAACTGTCTACCTATTACGGTTCTTAAGATACATCCCACTGATAATCAGACGGATGAACGGATGGCTTAGTAATAGGTTTCCGTTTGGTACTTTAGGGGTATGAGGAACAGGATGTAAAGATCACTCATCCACCATAGAAAAGGGAGGATCCTCCGACCAGACGGGTGTTGTGTCTAGCGGGCAACTGCCCATCGGTTTGAAGTTGAAATCTTGTATGTATATCGATCGCTCGGTAAACTCTAACTGCGCGATGCAGGATTTGTGTGACGTCATGTCTATGATGCGTAGTTCGTATGTGGCGGTGTTACCGCTACAATACCTTTCGGGTACGGAACCCTAAAAAGAAGATACAAAAACCTAGTTTCCCAACAACAATTTAAAATCTTCCTCTTTTAGCAACAAACACACATGGTCGCGAAGTTTCGACGTCCCTTCAACAATACGATGTCGCAAAGCAATCAGCAGCTCGCAGCACGAGCGGCCTTAATTGACGTTGTCGTGCTACAGCGCAATAAGGAATTCTGTTATATATGCAAGTATTTCTCACGTCAAAATCTGTGCGTCGTATCGTAAAATATAAATTAATGACGTTTTTGGGCGAAAAATTTAGAAAAGGATGAAATCTAAGTAAGTTAGCTGTACACGCAGAAACTGCGTGTACAGCTAACTTACTTAAATTTTACTTGGAAGATATTTTGTCAACGCATGTCTTCGATTTTTATGAGAAAACTAAATTTTGAGTCGTTCTTTGCAACTTTAATACAGCTCATGTGTTGGTTTAAATAAGCATATGTAGCTCGTATTTACAATTTGTTTAACCAAAAGCTTCTGTCACACCTGTGCAAATCTTGACAAGAATAAGCGTTTGTAAACAGGCTTCTCTGCATACCGATGCTTTTTCTAATCGAATACCCGGTTCATCATCATCGTTTCAGTCGAAAGACTTCCACTGCTGGACATAGGCCTCCCCCAAGCACCCCCACTTCGACCGGTTCTGTGCTTTCCGCATCCAGCAGATTCCTGCGGCCTTCATAAGGTCTGCGGTCCACCTTGTGGGAGGCCTTCCAACGCTACATCTTCCGGTACGCGGTCGCCATGCCAGGCGAGGCGATAAAAAAAAAAAGGTAGTATCATACAAAGAATACTGAATGGCTCGAGTTGATACGGTGACGAACCCTTTACAAGTTGATATGTGTGTTTCCTTTAGACAAAAAAAAACAAGGTAGCTTGCAGATATTTCAGTTTCTAAGTGTATTGCATGTAACTTAAGATACTAACTTGCCCAGTTTTAAGCTAACATGAGAAATGACTTAAAGTTTCTTGTACCCATGTCGTGTTTGGTCGCACTTTAGATTAACGAACTTTGAAACATAGAAAAAACCTTTTAATTCACTTACCCACTTTGAAAACTTATACATTTTAATTATGGGAATTTATTTTTTAGGAGTTTGTATTGTTAAAATATTGGGTTTTCCAAATGAGTAGTTTTTTGGCTGACTTACGCTAGTTTAATTGTAGATGGTGTGCTGTTTTACCTGTAATTAAACAAATATTTCATTAATTAATTAAGAATTCACATCAATGGAATAAAAAGACACGTTCTAGTTGAGGAACAAAGTTAATAGAGACTTGTGATTAAAAACATCCACCAGACAGTCGCGACTTGACTCTGATGGAACAATTTCTATGACAACTTCGTGGAAATTGTTTTACCGGAGTCGAGTTGCGCCCGTCTGTGGGACACTTCGTTTCATGACTTTTTTTTTGGGTGGGATAATATCAAATAACTTCTCCCGCTCTGGGCGTGTCAGGCTCTTACTGACTAAAACCCATCCATGTTTCTTCAGTTGCCATGTTGCCAGGGGCCACGGTATCCCTTTCGGACTTTCCCAAGACCCCGGCAGGCATCAATCCCAGCGAATCCCGTCAATTCTGCTGACATCTCTTTGAGGCGCGCGTGGAACACAACGCACCGTCGACCCGGGCTTGGTCCTTATCGGACGGCGAGCTACCCATTGCTCACCGTCCGCAAGCCCTCGTTTTATAACTTACTATCTATTTTAACCTACTGGTAAATATGGGTAATATATTTCAGAAGAGACGTAAAACGAAAACGTTTTAAGAAGCTCAGTCAGACTATCTACTAGTCAGTAGTCTGTGCTTCTTGTGCATATCCCTTCCGCTGGTATATGCTGTACAACGGACATATCATCATTTTCATTTACTGTCTACCTGAAGGTACGTTTTTCATGAAACTACGTGATACAATAATTTATTAAGCAATTGCATAGCTTTTATCGCGGGCTTTGAGCGGTGCGACCGAATCAAGAAATTCCGTAGGTAACGAAAAAAACCTAACTCCGCCTACCATGTAATGACGGTTCCCATGACAACGTGATGTTGTCATGGGAACGTAATTTTTGTTTTATGTCATCACGTCATCATCCCAAGTGTAGCATTGACAAATAGGAAGTATGGAGGTTACAAATGCTATGCAATAGCTTTACCGCGGCAGTCCCCGAGTGCCACACGTTTTTTTTATTCCTTTTTCAAATTAGTTAACCCCGGGGAAGAAGGCTCTGTTAGTAGAGTCGATAACATTTAACCTATAATTACACTCGTATATTCAATATACATTATATTATTGTTATAAGCGGAACTATAAACTCGAAGCAAAAGAATTCGAGAACAAAGCGTTGTCCTTGTGGAACAAAGAAGTGCTTCGATTGTATCTATAAATTACACAAACATTACATATTTTGTTATTGTTCAAGTGCCCACTTATTTTGTAAATTACTGGCTATAGATCGATGCTATAGTTTGATCTACACTGCCTACTGATAGTTTTATTTTTTTGAGGTTTGACTTCCTGTTGAAGTAATACCAATATCATAATAAATTTAATTTTGAAATTTTTTGATTCTTTGTTTGCAGCAGCATGTACTATAAAACAATAGCTCTTGTGTGTGTGAAATATTAACTTGTTAGTAAGTAGGCCTCCTGACTGCTCAGGCTCTTTAACCATTTATCTAAGATTTTTTTGTAAAAATTCAAATATTATGTTCAGCCCAAAATTCACCGACGCGAGCTCCGTGTTCCGTATCTATGGTGATAGGGCATGCGGCGCAATATGGAAGTGCCATTGAACCATTTTAAATTTTCTTGACATTTCTGTCTACCTTAGATTCGGAACTTTCATAACCAGCTTTTTAAATGATATTGATGAGTTACTGTACAATGACATCGCCGCTCATCAGATTTTAAGACTATTGTCAGCTACGTCATAGATATTTTATGCAATATTCTACCTCCAGTCCACCAAAGAAAAGCCACGATTCAATTGAATAATTCAATTTCAATGATCTAAGATGGCATAAAAAACGTCAGTACCATAAGATTCACAACATCTTTAACATGGTCACGATCTGCAGTAACAGTTAGTTCATCTGGAGTCGTGCTGGGAACGAGCTTATCTCAAACTGTTGCGTTAACTGCTCGAGCAGCTTACTGTTATTTCATATTGGAGATAAAAACTGGGCTTTTGTGTAATGTGTTATGTCAGAGATGATGATGGTCTTATTTTGATGGTGTAGTTTAAATCATGACAAGTTTAATGGGGCAGATTTAATCACTTTTTCGGAAAGAGTTGTTCATATAATCTGTTGTCTTATTTCAGCTTGGTCTTGACTAAAAGAGAAGTGTTTGTTGTTGCTATTTTGGTCAACCAACAAAAAAACATTAGATATGATAGCACTGAGCAGTTGAGACTTTACCGGGCTTTCAGAATTGGCAGATTTTTACTATTCTGTGGTCTTCCGCCTAGTCACATTTTTCTACAATCACGAAACTCTTTCCCTATGCATAACGCTTGCCCTTTTTCTATGCATAACGCTCATTCATTTGCATGTCATTTACTTTTTCATTTTTGCATTATTTTAAGTTACCCATTTATTTAATTTTTCTGCATGTTTACCTTGTCTACTTTCAATTGCATAAGATAATGATAAGTGGAAGCGCGGAGTCTCCTAACACAAGCAATTCCTTGCTTAAAAGGTGATTTCCAATATTATTGTGTCTAAATGCCTTTTGTAATTGAAATAAACAATTTTATTTTTATTTTATTTCCTTCAACTTAAACACCCGATTTATGCACTCTTTTCTTCCTTCTTTTCCATCCCTATTAGTCTGGCTCTTTCTTATAGCAGCTTTTCATAATCTATGACGCACATAAATAGAAACAAAAGCCACTCCTGTTCTTCCTTCTCTTATCCTCCTTCTCCCACTACTCCTTCTTCCCTCTTCTCTTTTTCCCAAGAATCTACCAATGCCTTAAGGCACGTCACATCAAGCGCACGTGTAAGACGTCACACTCGTATATCTTCGTCATTAAATAGCAATCGATAGCCTTATCGGCTAACAATACTGCCACAATCACGCACAAACAGCATTGTTCGATTTTTTGTGTTTTTGTTTCCATATTTACAGCTGGAAAGCGGTTTGTGTGGTACTGGGATATAAGAGGCTGTATTTTTTAGAGTTCCATGCCAAAACTGAGTTGTTAAAAGAAAATACTGACACGGGTACATTTCCAAATAATAAAAATATGAACAAATTAAATTTACAATCTCGTTGGTCAAGTAACAAACGCTACTGCTGTGCATGAAGTCCTGGGTGCGATTCCCGGTTCGGGTAAAGTGTTATTGTGTTCGTCCATCTGGAATTCCTCAGTAGCAGTGCGGAGTCTGGATTTGTGCCCGGTTGGGCAATAGGCTCGCCCCCTGTTACATGGGACTTAAACATAACTGGCGAAATGTGGGTGTACTATAGATGCACCTCTGCACAACCTTTTAGGGAATATAGTCGTAATGATAAGTTAGATTAAGGTTGAGAGTAAAATAAAAAATTCTTCAATCTTAGGCATCTGTTGGCGCGATATTACTGTTTATCATTCCTGAGCTCTACAGGAAATAAGCACATTGTTTGTGAAGTACCCGAGTTGACAACGTTTACATTTACTAACAAATTCTTTTGTTAGTAAAAACTAGATTTTATTTCAACACAGGCCGTGTGCTCGACGCGATTTCCCATCGGCAAAATATAAACGTAAACGTGTATGTAAGTTTGTATGGAACAAACTGATACGCTCTATTTAACACCTTCAGGAAAAAAATCCCTAAGGAAGCATTTATTTAAGGCGAAAGCGTCAGGGTAGCTCGCGCAATTCAAATTTTCTTACGTTTTTTTGCAATTTGCAGGTCAATATCATGTTGTATGTTAATCTAAATATGATTCGCGGCCGTAACACTGACCTGCAAAATGCAAAAAACGTAAGAAAATTTGAATTTCGTGGGCCACCCTGACGTTTCCCCTTTAAGGGGTTTTTATTTTTTGTTTTACACCCTAATTCCTTATGTAACAAATGTCAGCACTAATGCTAACCTTCGTTACGTAAGGAACTATTGTGCTTCATGCTTTTAGACCCTGTGGTGCAAGCTATATTGTCTGTCGGTGAATTTAAGATTTATTTGAACTGATGCAATTTATGATGTCCTAAGCGGAGGTCGGTACCCCACAAGGGGTGGCCTTAGCCGCTAAGAGCTGTGGGCCTTTTATAGCCTAATGAATTAAGCGACTACACGCTAAGGGATGAGTGCCTGCTAAATGGTCGCCTACCGCGTCCCGACAGAGGTGACCTTGGTGGTTTACGACCAAATTTCAAACAGCTCTACTTGTCGCCTACTAATGTCATCCCTGTCGGGGACGCGGTTGGTAGCCATGTACTGCTACCCTTTTGCGTGTAGTCAATAAGTTTATAAGGCTTATGCCGTGGCTGGACCGTCGAGGCCTTAATGGTCTCCACAGGATAGCCCCGTTAAGCAGCCAATTACCTCTTAGGATGACATTGGAAAAGCTATTCACAACATTTAAAAAAAGATTCAATTTTAATACCCATCCATCCAAAATCGACATTAAGTTTCCATCATTGTATGCCATAATTGCAACTTCTTCTTAAATTACGTAGTTACCTATCCTTTTATAACTAGAACCTGTAAGTTTTTCACAGAATATCCTAAGGAAGCTGTTTGCCGTAAGCGCCGGATAAGAAAGCCTCTGATATATGGACTCCGGCGGTAATCACTGGCTAATGGTTGGTTTCTAGATAAACGGTTCGTTAACTGCATTTTTAAAGCCGTTTGTGGACGGTTTCTTTGTATTCGAGTAAATAAAGGAGATATAATAAAAAAAGTGAAATTGTAGGCGTTTTATGTTAATTGTTTAAACCGCTTTTCATTTATAACAACTGACATTTCAGATTTTGCCGGATGATCGTCACACAATTTAGAGGTATTTCGTATTATATACATACATAAACTCACGCCTTCTTCCCATGGGGGTAGGTGGAGACTACAGAACGCCACCTGCTACGATCCTTACATACTTCTTTTGCCTCGTTTACGTTCATAGTCATCTGGTCATACACGCACGCCGGTTACGAGTATTACGCACCTGACCTTTCTGAAGAACATCATCAATAAGGTC
This sequence comes from Agrochola lychnidis, assembly GCA_963680765.1. Lineage (NCBI taxonomy): Eukaryota > Metazoa > Arthropoda > Insecta > Lepidoptera > Noctuidae > Agrochola > Agrochola lychnidis. The sequence goes on along the minus strand of OY796868.1, from coordinate 3,093,971 downwards.
ACTAGATATATGCAAGGGCATATATGTCTAGTGATCGTATTAATTTCTAATTTAATTAGCAAGTGTTTGGTATGAATAGTGATGGCTATACGAAAAGAGACAGATCAAAGAAAAGGTGGATGTACTATATGAAAAATGATCTGACGATGAAGGAAGTGAACATACAGATGACGAGAGAGATGAGATTGATGTCTTCAATGGTAGAAAAAGACGTACCTGACCCCAATTTGAAAAAGGCTGATGATGGTAAAAACAACTTGGAAAAAACTTAACTTTATAAAGAAGTTATCTTCTTATTGTTTGGTTAAAGGATCCTTTAACTCCGAAGCTTAGGTAAAGAATTGCCAGAGTAAAGCTGATAATGGTGCCGATTCCCTTGTTCACAAACTAAACTAAATTTAAGTTCAGTGCATCTTTTTCTTTCTATTTCATTAAGAAAAAGACAGAAGATAAATTTTAGTTTAGTCCTGTCAAATTAATCGGCGCTTGACGTAAATTTAGTAGGCAAGTTTTTAATCACGTCTAAACTTGTATGGAGAGTGACAGGCGCTGATTAATTTGACAGGACTAAACTAAAATTTATCTTCTGTCCTTTTCATAATGAAATAGAAAGAAAAAGATGCACTGAACTTAAATTTAGTTTAGTTTGTGAACAAGGGAATCGGCACGATTGTAACACATTTTAAGTGACAAATATGAAAGAACTTAGATAAGACTTATAACGTATTGAAGGAGTCCTAGATATCCCTTGGTTCTTCTCCTATCCTGCATACAACACAAACACATCAATATAAATTACATAGTGATGTGACGAATATTGTGTAATTTTCTCAGTTCAATGCCTTATTTGCAGACACAGATGTCGGAACTCCGTACATAATATTACCCAATGATGGATGAACTAGCAGAGCTAAGCTTGAAATATTGTGTTATTGGTCAAAGCGTGAATAGACATTAGTCAAAGTCGCTCAGTCGCTATTTCATGAGATGTTGAATGACACATTTTGTGTAAGAAACCACGGAAAATTGAACTGACAAAGCCTCGATTTAAGAATAGATTTTTAATATGTGCAATCTGGGGATTTTTCAAGGTTTTTGTTTGCTCATCGAATTTCTATATTAAACGAATTTATAATATTTTTTTCAATAACTTTTACATTACTTTCTTTCTCTCTTAAAAATGAGGTAAATCTTTCTACTGTGACGTCACTTATAAAATACGCATCACACTGACGTCACGCAAAATCCGGCATCGTGCAAGCACCGCGCGACTAGCATATATACATCGTCCCTACATCAACCGTTGGGCAGTAGCCCTCCAGACACATCACCCGTCAGATCGGAGGATCCTCCCTTTTCTATAGAGGATGAGTGAACTTTACACCTTGTTCCTCATACGACCATAAATTTCGTCCTTTAAGCCCCATTTATACGATGCAGGTTTCTTGTCTGTGGCATACCTACAATATAATTGAAGCAACAAATTGGTCTGGTTTTATAGTCACGTCGCTGAGCAGCGCGCTGTTAACAGCGCGCACTTTAACAGCGGTGCACTGTGAAACGAGATTAGTACCGCGCGTTCCGCTGCTATGAGTCGTGTACAATATGAACGTCAGCACGTCTCAACGGCGTCACACTTAAACGCATACTGGCCGTAGAAGCGCACGAGCGGCGCGCGCTTCGGCAGCGCCGGCGAAAAGCGCGCGACTTTGAAACGCAACAACTACCCCATACATCTCTAAACGCGCGCGCTCCAACGGCGCTGCCGAAACGCGTAACAATAAAACCAGCCTTACTTGCATCGTCTAAACGCTTGCTTCAACTTATAGTATGCCACAGCAAGCAATTATATCGAATCGTGGAAATCCTTTAATGGACTCGTCTTTCTGTAGTTATACCTTGTTCGAAGTGAATTCCTTCTTTCACTTTACTTCTTCAAAATAGCTCGTCAACCACAACACCCTTACTTAAAGCATCGAGCTACATTACATAGACACTAGGTAGGCAGGCGTAAAGACACTTATTTTGCATAGAATTATGCAATTTCCAGCCAATTGATATCACATTACGGACATCGCGCGTCGCAGTCATTGGCGGATTGTATTGCATAGTCTACATAACGTGTGGCTAGGGTTTTCATTTTCATCGTAGCTAAGATATGATGTGAACTGGAGTGAACTTAGAATGTTATGTATGTCGGAGACGGGTATGTGACTCTTTCGTTATTATCAGCGATATTTTAACTACTGTGGACGTAGTGTGGGTAGTGTTGGTTAATGCGCAATAGAAAAACAGTTTGCAGTTTAGATCACATTGTAATTTACTATCAAATTAATCACACTAGCTAAATTATACACACACTGGGTGCGACGGCGTTTATTAAAATCAGCAATTAACACAATGATCACAAATTACAATTAAATAATAACTGAGCACCACGAATCGAGAACAATTCCGCGACGTCTTAATTCCGATGCGATCCGAGGCTGAATCCCTCCTCGCCGTGGCCTTAAAACATCACGACTCTGTGTAGAAGCGCGCTTTCTGGTGTGGGTAGAACACTTGATGTCGCCAGTGGCGCGATTCATTTCGTGTCCGTACTAATGACCGGATCCGACATGTAAATAAACAACGGTGATAATTGAGATAGGATGGAACTAAGGATGATTTCCACCAAACGGCTCGCATCGCATCGGATTGGAACGGATTTTACAAAATTTAAACGATATTAAATCGTGTACACAGTATTTAAAGTCTATATTACCAAGCCGCGCATAGCAGCTTGACCGCGGGCGTGTTCCGTGACACGCGATCGTGGCCGAAAGTATACTGCGACGCGCGATCGGCTCTGTCCGCCTATAGCCAACAATACTACGTCAACTTCAAACATTTTACAAAAATTATAACATGTCAACACGGTAGGAATGAAACAGAATTAGCGCAGATACGGATACGTTCGCAAGCGACGGTACGGAGCCGATCGTATACGTCGACATCCTGCCGGACGCGATCGGCTGTCGCCGGAACCGTTCGTATCCTTTCCGATCCGATGCAATGCGAGCCGTTTGGTGGAAATCATCCTCAACTTCTGTTATGCTGAAGGGCTTACTAGATGACTCGAAATCATCATGATCATCATTCTCTTGACCACATCCCAATCTATTTATGGCCATCGAAGCATTTCTTCGTCTTCTATACATCTCAATTACTCGTCACCTCAGTAGACGCACCCTTTCTTATTGATATAGGTAAGGAAATAATATGACAATACATGCAGGTACACACGGCTTCACATCAAGCTATATATTTCCAGTATGAGCTGCTTTCGCGTTGCAATACGAGGTCAGCACATACTGCAAAAATGGCTCAAGTTTTAGACAAAATTTGGCTTTGTAGATCATCGTTCCTGTCACTCGCAGACAAGGGAGCTATACTCCGTAGGTTTAGGTAGTTAAAAAAAGGTAAACAAATCGTAAAAAGGGTTTTTATAGATGACACTTGCTTGTTAAAAAAACAATAAAACCAAATTAAATTTATTTTAGTGTTTATCTATAGTTTCCTCTTTTAATAATGTATGTTAAACTTTATCGTTTATTCTTCACTACTTTTCGTAGATGTAACTGCTTGAGCACAATTTTTTTTGTCTGATTTATAATATTTTTAACTGAAGTGACAGGTATTACGTTTAGTCGGTTACTTGACAGCTGTCTCGTCACGTGGTTTTTTTTGTTTACCTTTTTTTAACTACCTAAACCTATGGAGTATAGGTATGCACACTTCTATCTACACTTTCAGATTAAAACAGGCGATGTATATTCCGAAAATACCCGAGCACAGCCGATGCATTTCACTCGTTTCTTCAATTATTTTAACACTCAATGACTTTCACGGTTTGATAGGACTATCGGTGTATACCAATTTGTTTTTATAACAGAAACACGTGTTTTGAATACTTTGAACTTTCCAATCGTTCACCGGATTATTTTAGAATACTCGTACAAACAACAATTTTAACTTTTTTTTTGTCGTGTTATATAGCCAATCAGCATGACTACAACCCGCACCCTAATTGCGTAACACACACAATTCGAATTATTATTATAATTATTTGTTATTGCTAATGCATTGCTTCATATGTTCAAAAAATTTGTCTTCTAAACAATGTGAATAACGCAATGAATGTTGTTGAACTATCAAAATGAAAGCCATTGCAACTATAAGACTGTTTGTCCATCGCACCGTGAATGGGACGTCAACGAGAACAAGATGACGACGCCGAAGTAGCGACAGTACATTTACTATGGCCGCGTAATCTCGTTTCTGGACAAACAGTGTACAGTACGCAACCCTTGTGTTTGGTCAGTCGTCGGATTTCTATCAGTTGCCCTTTGCACTTGGAGCAACCCTGACGCTCTCAATCGACTTGGAAGTATATAGAGTTGTTAATACTCTTTTGATTAATGTAATTTATTTAAAAAATGGTAGGAAAGCTGCTAAAGTCGCAGGCACGACAGATAGGAAAATAGTTTTACAGCTCTATATAGTTCACACGAAAATCAAAACAAAACAACAATAAAGTACTTAGTTCTTAATTCAAAATATTATACAAAATAAATCTAATAATTGATGGACATGGAAATTAGCATTCGTTTGTATTCGGAAATGCGATGATACCCGAGGGACATTAAGAAAATATAAATACTGTAAAGGTCCTGACAGACTGGCAAACTCATATTTACAGCTGTGATTGGCTTGTTAAAACAGGAACAGTCAATCGAATAACTAGAAATCACTGACAGGCTGTCAGCGAATCCTGTTGATTAACCTTTCAGAAACATAGGGAAAAGCGTGCCCTCTAAGGCAAAGTCATTTATCCTAACCTATACTAATAAACGAACAATATTTGCATATGTATTTGTTTGTATTTATATTTGTATTCACGTTCTCGAAATCGGCTCTGACGATTTCGATGAAAGTTGCAATATAGGGGTTTACTGGGGCGAAAAATCGATCTAGCTAGGCCTCATATCTAGGAAAATTTGTTTTCTCCGTAATTTCACCCGAGCTGAGCTCGGTCGCCCAAAGTTTAGAATAATATATTGAATAATGACATGAGAATAATGACATGGCGGCATGGAATAAGTAGGACATACATGGATTAGTATGAACTTTCCCATTAAATGAGCATTCTCTATTTTCATCGTACTTTGCTTTAAATGCAGTAATATAAAAACTCATAAATAAATATTTTTGTGCGTCAACACATTTAGCCATATTTTAGCATGTAAATATTAATATCTAAAAAAGGTGCTAATTTAAATAAAAAAATACTAAAAGCTATTAAGAAAATAAACTCAGAAATGAAACTAAAATTGCTAAACAAACTGTATTATTACTCTGTTATTTAAATATTGTTGCGAAAGTGTTGAGCCGATTTAGAAATAAGGTATCAAAGTACTACGAAGTAATTTACTTGTCAATACTGATTGCGATACTGTTAATTTCCTAGACTTTAATTTATGTGCATTTTGACTGCAATGTATAAGTTTACTAGCTGTGCCCCGCGGTTTCACCCGGTTTACGCGGGTGGGAATAAGGATTAAAAGATAAAATTAACACGCAGTACCTACACTTACTTTGTAATTATTTGGGAAAGTGACAAAATTGACTGACATACAGTGTGGCAGGGACATCGACGCGAAAACTATTACCATGGATTCAGTACATGATTCTGAATCCCCTGCGTTGAAATTTTTCGTCAGTTATTCAAAAAAAAAATGTGCTGATGTTTCATACATCTTGACCGCGTAGGTATTGCACTTTTCTATGAAACAGCAGATTTCCGGCCACCGTAGGCGCGGGCTTGCGGACGGTGAGCAATGGGTAGCTCGCCGTCCGATAAGGACCAAGCCCGGGTCGACGGCGCGTTGTGTTCCACGCGCGCCTCAAAGAGATGTCAGCAGAAGTGACGGGGTCCGCTAGGGCCGATGCCTACCGGGGTTGCGAATAAGGCCGAAAGGGAAATCGTGGCTCCCGGCAACAGGGCAACCGAAGGAACACGGGTGGGTTTTAGTCAGTAAGAGTCTGACACGCCCTCCCGCTCCGCCCAGAGCGGGAGAAGTTATTTGATAATTTCCCACACAAAAAAAAAAGGAGGGGGTTCAGAATTATGTACTGAATCCATCTGAATAGAGTCGCGTCGCGCCAGTTTGCACGAGGATTTAGGAGTTTCCTCCAAAATCCTTCGGATTGTAAAAGAAATTGGGGTGCTAGTAATCAAACCTTGATTCCATGAGCCAGTGTTGTCACTTTCCCAAATAATCACAAAGTAGTGTAGGCATTACGTGTTAATTTTACTCAGAATACATTTACAGATATGATCGTATTGAATTGAATACGATCTGATTCGATTCCGATTGTGATTCGACTGAGCTGATAACTGATATCTGCATCATGGTTAAAACTAAATTGAAAGCACGGGATATCACTGTCCACTAGACCTCATCTAGTTTTTAAAATATGATTGACGTGTAAAAGTGTTTGTACAAACCTACTTACAGAAATAAAATCATTTATCTCGGAAAATGTGTCGCACATCTGATCGCCAACTCTAGCACCTCACGCGCTCATTGGTCAAATCAAATAGCGCGCGCTTCCCCGGCTTCCTGTTACACACTTCCGTCCCTTTTCACGAAATCATTCCCACAGATTGCCGGAAAGCAAGAGGAAAGATGTTACACATAAAAAACCCAATACCACTTTGCTGCAGGATCGAACCTAGGACATTTCACTCAGCAGTCGTACTTATCACCACTGGACCTATGAGACAGTCCCCTATTGATCACTTTTTAATCAGCTCCACTCTTCCCACTTCACCACTCAGAAGTTAATAACTACCTTGAACATAATAAAACTATCCTTGCTCTAAAATAACTAATTTAATTCCAAATGTACCTAATTATTTAACCTCAAAATAGATACCAATCCCCAAATAAATCTTAAAGTCGTTACCACAATATCATAATCTAAAACTGTTTAATAAAACAACATAATTATTTACAATATTTCAGGGATAAGGAAAATAATATGAAACACCAAGATATTTTGTCAGTCATTAACCTATATTTCTTTGCCAACATCAAATTCAATATTCTACACCATACCATCACATCTCCTATTCCCCACATAATATCACTATTTAATCAATATTCTAATATTTACCATAAAACTAATAGGTTACCTTAATTTACAGTAGATCTCCAACCAATACTATGCCAATCTATCTTTTACCGACACAGCTACTAACACCCACTCTTTTCACCTACAAAGAGGTCGTAATATTAATAAAATACCATCATTCAAGAGTACGACATTGACAATGGTAATAAATCCCTAGTTTATGATACCTACACGATGTAACTCGGTATACAGTACATACGACATATTAGAGTGACAACTTTGTCTTCATATCGAACACTAATCGGTCCGCCTTCACTGTATTTTTATCAAATTGTAAACTTTCCCTATTTCCTAAATTGTCCTTATTTTAATGAGTGGGAAGGTCCGAAGGACCAGTCTCTCTTGCAGACCGCTACTGTCTATCATGCTTAACTTAACTTGGCAAACGGATTGGTAAGCACTGACCGTGAAAACTTAGGTGAAATGAGCTATGATCTCCAGCCACCATAAGGGGCTTGCGGGCGACGAAATTGGGGCTGTGTCATCGCCTGAACAGTCAGGCTCAAAGAGGAGCTCACTGGAGGCACGCAGTGTTGCATGCGCGCCTTTAAGAGAGGACGTGCGAGCGTGGGGTCGGCCGCACTGGGTGAAGGGGCCCGCAAGGCATGGCGGGCTGATAAGCCGGGGGTGCGGCGAATGTACAAGTATCTCCCGGGCCCCTGACTCATGGTAGTAGTAGGAACAGTGGGGTTTTAGTCGGTTGGAGTCCGACTAAACCCTCCGTTCTCCTAAGACAAAGGGTATCTATGAGGATTTCCACATGGAAAAAAGGGTGAAGTTAGCTTGAACTGTTAATAGTGTCAATCCGGACAGTTCACCCCTCTATGAGACCGTAAGTCCGTAAACCACAGTTCTGTTTATAAGTGCATTAAGGGGACGATAACCGACTTTTAATGATTTTATACTGAAGATGACGTCTAAACGAGTAGTGTTAGTGATTTAGAAAAAATATGTGTTAAATAAGAGCATTTTATTAATATTTTAATATAGGCATATTTTTGATTATGTTTATATTACATAGTGAAATTAATTTGTAAAGTTATGTCTAACGTAGATAAAAACTGAGAATGACGCAAAATCTATCGGCCGTATTTTTCTGAAAACTTCACCATTTTACGTTTTGTTTTACGTGCAATAAATAAATAATGCATCTAATTTGGGACAGCGCTCCTTGATGGGCGAGTCTCATTACTGGCTGGACGTACGACGCGTTGCGTGAGCTCAGTACAGAACACGCAAGCTAACCATTTAAGGTCACTGTCATATATCTGCGTCTTAAGAACAAAGGCGGATAGCACATCCTCTTTTCTCCGTCTAATCTGTGATTGGAATATCGATGGAAAACATTTGACCATCTCATACAAGCCAAATGAGGAGTATGTATGACAGAATGACCTACATCACAAATCCTGAAGTCAGTATTTTTGAGGTGGGTCTGTAGTAATTCTGTGTCCCTGACGCTCCCTGAGGAGAGGACAGCGAATGTTGGCAGGAATACATTTAACACGTTAAATAAATCTATAAAATGATAACTTATCATTACAGTGGGTACCAATTAATCTTTCTTTTAGCATCTGATTGGCAAAGCCCTTTGCCCTTCAGACGAAACAAAAAAAAAACGAAATGAAACATCACACTCTAATTCTTAGCACAGCCTTCACAACTATGTAGGTCACTCTGTGATCGACTCGACGTCGACTAGCTGAGACACAGTGCAGGAAGATGCAATAGGTTCATTTCGAATATTGGTCCTTTCGTTCGCCTAGAGTAAAAACCACCTTAAAAGTAATAAGAATTGTACATTATTTGGGTACCTATTTCATATGGCAAGAAGGTAATTTAAGGTTTAAGTGAAAACTTCTTTAGACGCGATGGGCATTTTTGAGATGGGAAAAAACAATTGAACTCGCGACACCGTTACCGACACCTCACTTTTGTAAACGCGATTGTGCTCTTTATTTATATTACGTTACGGATCAATGTATTTTTCTTCCACCAAGACGATCTTGTTCAAGTTTTCACTTCTGTCGGCACTCTCGGAGTGCCACTGTTTTTTTTAACTAAGTTAATAATACTACTTAATTACTATGACATTACAACAGTGCGAGCTAGCATAACCATTTACATGTTTGACGTTTTCTAACACATTCAATACTGTAGATAACTACTTTAAGATCGGTAGAATACCTGTTTTCCATCACAACCCAAAATTATGTGTTCACATTTTTCCAAGGAACAGCAAATCTCCCTAAACAAACCTATGCTTACAACATTAGAGAAAGTCAAGAAGAATCTACATTAGCTAGGGTTACAGCAGTGGTGGTCCAGTGATAACGGCCGGAACTTACGAGTCGCGGTCGGGTCGTGGGCTCAAACCCAAGCAGGCACTTTACTTTGTGTAAATTATTTCATCACCACTGCTCTCAAAACGGTGAAAGAAAACATCGTGAGGAAACCGACATGTCCTAGAACTAAACATTCGAAGACATTTGACATCCACCAACCAACCCGCACTGGGCTCGCACGGTGGATTACGGCCCACTCTCAGAAGGACCTGTATCTCAGCAGTGGGAACATTATAGGTTGATTATGCTGTAGATTAAAGTAGGTATTGAAAATCTTTCTAACCTTCTGTCTTTAATCTACATAGTGACAAACATCATCTAGTGTTTTATATAGCCCTAAAACGACTTTTATCACCGCGACGCCGCTATGTAGAAGATATATAGACTTCCCAGCATGTTTTTATGACCTATAGGATATGTGTCTAGTTTGACACGTCCGTTAGCTGTCAGTAACTGTAATTTGACTCCATTTGTATCCATTACATGGTTTTTGTGTAGTGTGGAAAGGAAATACCACAACCGGTAAATACTGTGATGGATTAATTGCAATTAAATAAATTAGAAACTGAAGTCTTTGCAAAAAAACGGCCTCACTCCTGAGCAGAATAAGAGGCAGTCACAATAGTATCCTGAAGGCTGTGGCGGCAGATACTTCCTCCGACATAATAAGGCAATTTGTACGAAGATTCATACCATAGTTAGACCATTACCATTTCTTATTGTGTCTAGATGTTGGGTGGTCTTCTCACAAATTCGTCTTTAGTTTTAAGTTACTAACAATAGTGGTTTAAGTGCATACATGTTACTAACAATTTATGGATATTTTTGCTATCTGAAATAAAATGATTTTATTTATTTATTTAGCAGTTGAGTATTATTTAGATCTTAAAGTAAGCAACTAACAAAACTTGTTGTTAAATCATAAAAAAACTGAGAATCACGCAAAATCTATCAAGCGTATTTTTCTGAAAACTTCACCATTTTAAAGATAATTAATTAATTATTGATCTTTTAGTATACGTGTTTTATTAAAATACCTTTTGTTTTATGTAGGTATAATAAATTAATAATGCGTCTAATTTGGGACAGCGCTCCTTGATGGGCGAGTCCTATTACTGGCTAGACGTACGACGTGTTGCGTGAGCTCAGTACAGAACACAAGCTAACCACTCAAGGTCACTGGCATATATCTGCGTCTTAATAGATCACAAATAAATAATAAGGCAGCCGCCCCAATTATGCTACATGCATCAAACTTGATACAAGATAAATACCAAAGCAATTATAATGGGTAGCACATTCCTTGTTAATGTAGTTAGGAATAAAGTGAAGGGCTGACATTTCCTTAGTGAGTGGTCACCTGTATAAGTGAATATGACCTATTCTTGGTCGAAGAACGTTCTCTTAGTGATAAATGGAGATGGAATTTGAAAGTCTTTATATGTCTCATGAAATAATTTATTGCTATTGTTAATTTTAACGATCATTGCACTTAAATAGTTTGTGCGATTTCTCGTTTAACATGTGTTTTTTGCGAAATGGGTTAGTTGTAATAAAATAATCAAAGTAAAATTTTATTTAAGTTTTTTTCTAAATCACGCGCACCACCATAGCCGGCTTAAACAGGACTTTACAGAATAAATCACGTTTCTTAAGGGGGATGCGCTAAGATTGCCCGCGAAATTCAAATTTTATTACGTTTTTTGCAATTTGCAGGTCAATGTCAGGTTGTATGTTGAATAAAATATAATTCGCGACCGTAACAAATATGGCTTTACAGAATTATAAGCATTAGAATCAGCAATACAACTCCTTAAGCTAGAATTGGCCTCGAATGTCATGATTTCATTCAGAAATAGTAATTTAATAAGGTAATAAGAACTTAGAGAGTTGTATTGATGATTTTTATGATTATAATTCTAGAAATAAATATTTGATACGGCCGCGAATCATATTTAGATCAATATACAACCTGACACTGACTTGCAAATTGCAAAAAAACGTAAGGAAATTTGACTTTCGAGGTCTCCCTGACGCTTTCGCCTTAAGCAATGCTAAAATCAGCGATTGACCGTTTAACTAAAAATTAATTAATTAAATTAAAAATGTTTTATTGACATAAAAACTTTATACATTTTAATTTGAAGCCCTGACTCCTGAGCTATGTGATACCTGTGTTACAGGGATCAGTGTCTTCACCCGTTTTTTGAACATTAACATTTTATACAATAAAAATAAAAATAATTTAAAATGTAAGAATAAAATTTATGGTTTGTATGTGTGTGTTTGTTGTGTTTTTGTGTATGTGTATGAGTGTGTATGTGTGTTTAACTGTAGTCCTTAGAGAAATCTCATAAGAAATACTGTGACCTGCATGAAATATTTTTATTGCTGCTGTAATGTTTTCATCTCAAATAGTGAGAGAGACATTTTATTTAACGACTTGAACACAGTCGTTGGCCGCTATATCCAATGTTTAATGGGCTATCAAAGTTCGAGTATTTTTATAGGCAGCATCTGTTTTTTCAGCCGGTCTTTTCCGTAATAATATCACTGAGAAAACTTAGGTGAAGTGAGCTTGCAGTGACCTGTCAAAGTGTCAATCTCTATCGTAAGGTAGATTGACAGCTCATTCAGGCTCACTTCATCTAAGATTTCACGATGAGATTTTTACGGAATAGATCAGTTGGACCAGTGGCGGATTAACCACGCACGTAGCAAGAGTAGCAATTGCTACGGGCCCCGCCCAAAAGGCGGCCCCACGTATCCAAACCCTCCAACCTCCGCCTGAGCGTATTTTTTTTGTGTGAAACTTAGATGTGATATATTGAATTTACTTGATGTCACAAAAACGTGATATGTACCTAAGTAACACCTTTTCTGACTAAGACAATCTGTAATATAATTATATACATATTTCTAAAAAACGAATTTAAAAAAACTTAAGAATCCATAGCAGAACAAGGGCCCCTCAACAAAATTTGCTACGGGCCCCGCGCTTGCTTAATCCGGCACCGAGTTGGACTGAATCATAAAGGAACATTTTTCTAAAAAATTAAGAACTCAAGGACATTTTCGCTAAACAAAAAACAATCACATAAAAACAATGGCCTATCATAGACTGCCAGTGTTACATTTTCTGCCCTCATTTATTATATAATCAGACCATCAACAAAGCTATTTGTTTATATACAAGTCAGAAAGAGACAAAACATCTTCCTACCCTTTCATTTGATTGACGGTACATTGTTGCAATTTTTCAAGATCCGAAGGCTCGACTTTTCATAACTTCTATTGTCTTAAAAATAAGGATGATATTTGAATGGCAAGATGGGAAATAAAGAACGGACAAGACAATGTAACTGGGACAAGCGAAAGTGATCCGATGACAAGAAAATTGTGACGGATTTTCGAAATCAGTTTATTCTGTTATATTTTGGAGACATGAATGCAAGGTCAACTATAATAGATGTTATTATGGCTAGTTATGATCAGAGGTCGGAATTAGGTAGAGTTATTTATGTACTTGCATTAAAATGTTGATATTAATATGGATCTTCCCTGGATTTCTTATGGACAATCCCGTGTGACCAACAATATTACAAATAAATAATAGTAAAAACCTCAGAGATAGATAAGACAAATAAAACAAAGATAATCATACAATTTTTATTAGTATTAAATTCACAATGCACACGTGTGCGCATTGGAATTTTGCAACTTCGGACATCCGATGTCGTTGATGTAAATTGTGTCAAAGTAAATAACTATTTATTTAATAGATCACGGGATTATTCTGCTCTTCAAAATTAATCACGGGATTTGGGGCATATCCACTTTATTCTTTCGTTGTATAAAATCAGTGTAAGTACATAAATTACTCTACCTAATTCCGACCTCTGGTTATGACGCTATTGTACTTCAAAATGACATTTCTGAAGGATGAGCCGAAATTATAGAAATCGTGGGAACTGACGAATGAGTAAAACTTTAGGAAGTCTCATTTAAAATTTTAGCGGGCAATCTATCAGAGCTTTAGATTGAATGCAGCTGTATTTAAGTAATACATTTCAAGATGCTAAGGTAGACAGGCAACGGACTTTAAAAGTTTTGGGAGAAAGAAGATTAAAATGTTCTCAAACCAAGTTAATAATTGCTCCTTGGGAACAAAAACAATATTCTGCCACATCTAACGGGACAAAAAGCTAAGTTTACATGTATTTTGTGTAAACAATGAAAAAATAGTCTATATTGATTATCCATCTGCTCGCTTAGCATGACCTTAATAGAAACGAGTTTTGTCGACGGAGGACTAGATAAAATGACAGATAAACAATCACAATCTGTCATTTTGTCTATTCTTCCGTCGACAAAACCCGTAGAAAACCTGTTTCTATGGTTGTCGTGCGTGCTAGTATCAGGATCTAAGTACGTACGTAAATCTGTCCCATTTTACTTACTTCTGATGGGGCTCTGAAAAGCATTTTTTTTAATGGAGGATCTAAAAAGTATTTGGTCTTCACAGCCAAGCCCTGTATTGCCATAAACGTCAAAGTAAAAGAGGTCGCCATTAACATTATTTTCAAAAAGACTCAAAAGGATCAGAAACCATTATTTCGTATTTTTCTGCATCCATAATCCTATCCCACATGCACCAAATACTGAGCCTACGAGTCCACTACCAAACATAACTTCACCTTATTCGGCACAGTCGGGTAAACAACCTGTATGACTCACAGGCCACAGCATAACATAGTACAGAAGGTCAGGTCCATACAAACAGACGCACGCACACATATACACGCGTACATACGGCGCGCGGCGGCGCAGCAGGCGATCTTACACTCGCCGTATGGAGCCGTCATAGAGTCCTTCCACAGTTATTTTACCTCTGATTTTGTATCACTATCAAAATCAAAATGACCTTTATAATCGTGACTCTAAGGTCGCTGCCACTGAAAAATTACAGTGATCTTTATCTACGATTAATTAAGGTTGCTATTCGGTTGCTGCTATCAGAGGTAAAATAACAGTGGAAAAACTGAAGACGTGTGCGAGCGGCGATCTCAGTCTACCTCAGTCAAATGCTAGTCACGAGTGCACTTGCACTCGCTGTAGGTGAAGCGTGTCTATGTGTGCGTGCGTTTTCGCTTGTTGTACGGAGCTGACCTTTTGTAATACTCTGTGACTATGTTTAACAGACACATTAATTTGAGAACCGGGTCAGTTAAACCAATCATTCGATACATAACTGTTATTTATTGGCAATTTTACACCTGGCTTTTAGAATTTTGTAGTTCATTTAACTTGCTAGTACTTTTTGCCTTGTATTTCGGTCATTGATCTGTTTGAACTATCCGTATCCTGGGGTGCATGAAAAAGTCTCCAAGAAATTTCTGAAACATTTGGCCAAAAGGAAATAAATATATTAAATAAAGTTTTAGGAAACAATAATCTAGCTTTTGCATTATTGTCAAATTACTTTAAAGAATTTACTAGTATACTTTTTATTACTTTATTGGTCGACGATTCCTTTTTGTATTGTCCACAAAGCATTGAGAATTTGTAAATTAAAGTTAAAATCGCATTTTTCTTCGCACTTTTATTAGAAGCACGTGATTTGTGCACGGTTTCTAGAGCATTAATTTGGTATTAAAATCTTATAGTTTTTATTTGTCTAAAGAAGTTGTGTTCTTTTAGAAACTAGCAATGAGATTAGAATGTATTTACAAACAAAAAATTTAACATCGGTGAAATTAATTGCTCATACAAAAATCATTCATCCATACTTTTCTCATAATATCTCCCATCGAATCAAAGACAATCACAATCGATACAAAAAACAGTTATTTAATTGCACAAAAAAAAGTCCTAAACACATCATAAATCTACATAGAACTGATTTCCACAACTAAAAAGGAAAACTCGGTTGACAACAAAAGAATCAGTCAGCTATATCAGGATCTTCATAACACCACAAAAAAATCTGCCAAAATGTACCAAAAACGGAACCACCGAACCGATAATCGACTCATGCGCAACCGATTCCTTAATCGATTAATCTAGGCTTTAGACAAACGGTACTAGAAACAGATCATCCATGATGACTGCTCACCTATTAAAATAACGGTAAGTTAGAACATACGGGAATCACAGAATAGATAGATACAGAAGGATAGCTCCATGCGACGAGTGTAAACAGGCGCATGCACACATAGATACGTACGTGCAGCGCTCACAAACAAATTCCAGTCGCGAGTGCACTTGCACTCGCTGTATGTGAAGCACGTCTATGTGTGAGTGCGTTTTCACTCATTGTGCGGAGTTCACCTTCTATTCCTATCTATATTGTTAGCGAATGGTTCAAAGTAACCAGTACAAGATCGCGTGAGAAGTAAGGATAAAACTTTCGATTTTAGCTAACCGTATTGTTCTGTCTGTTACTCGGATCGGCACGCAGAATTTGGAATACACTGTTAAATTGTGTTTGAATTCACGAACTGAATCAGCGGGCTTAGTAAGACAAAAGAAAGAAAGAAAATAGATTTATTTGCGGTAAACATGACGCAAAGAAAGAACACAAACACAAAAAAGAAAAAGTTGGGGGAAAAAATGCGTCACATCCACGCAAAACGACCATCGCTCAACATAATGCTACGACATTGATTTTTGAGATCGCAATTCTTTTCGGTAGGCCCTGAAGGAGATTTTGGCTTGAACTGGACGCAGAATCTTTTTTGAAGGACTGGAGGATAAAGATGACAATAGGTGGAGACAAACGGAAAGCAAGATTGGGAGGCTCTTATTCCGTGAGGAGGCTTTATACCGTGGAAGTGTGCTTTGGAATAAATGCAATTGCTGAAGAAAATACAACCTCATTGGTGGATGATGATTTTGAAACAATATCTGTATTATGAGAGCAGTGGTGGCCCAGTGGTAACGGCCGCGACTTATGAGTTGTAGGTCGTAGGTTCGAACCTAGACAGGCGCTTTACTTTGTGTAAATTATTTCATCACCACTGCTCTCAAAACGGTGAAGGAAAACATCGTGAGGAAACCGGCATGTCCTAGAACCGAAAATTCGAAGACATGTGACATCTACCAACCCGCACTGGGCCCGCGTGGTGGATTACGGCCCACTCCCTCTCACAGAGAGGAGGCCTGTGTCCCAGCAGTGGGAACATTTATAGGCTGATGATGATCTGTATTATCCTTTGCCCCGAAAACAAAGTCAAGCTATGGATACAACTGCTAGCAATATACCAAAGTTGAATAACAAAGACAATCTGTCTATTCTGTTGAAATTATAATAAAAGTTGACCAAATCAAATACGAGTTTTTTTTTGTCTTTTAGCCGCACCTACATTGCCTTATAAGAATTACAGTGAATCTTTGCAAAAGAAGTATTTTCCAATGATGACATCATGTATGTTGTGGTTTTACGTGAGATCCTTTTTGCATTCATGTTTCTACAAGATCTCTTGAATTAGTCATAAAGTTATGAAACCTGTTCATGAGCGCCTCTACCTTCATTGCTTAGCCCCTGTGTGAGGTTAGCGATAATAACTATTCTGATGAAAATATAACTGAATGAGTAAAATGTCGTAATTTACCGACTATGGATACCTACTCACTTATTACTAATCACTCTATCCCTAATATGAGCTTTACTTAAAAAAGGATTATCATAATTTAATCAAAAGGACTATGGACCCATTTAGATACCTACTCAAAAATAATAAACTCTATTTGAGAAAGTGCCAATCATTATCATCATCATCGTTTTGCCCAAATCCTAATTCTATAGGATTATTAATTAATTTAAATATCATAAAGCTCAGTTTTTCAGTATTTGGCTCAAATTCATCCATTGGAGTTGTTCGACTCACCTTGGTCCTTCAACTTTCCTTCCGCGGTTTTTAAACGTACTTTAACATTAAATTATGTCTGAATCACTTGTAACTCTTGACTTTGTGCCTACAGTTCCACACGGATGTGTATGACCTCATACAGTTACAATCGTGATCACAAACATGAGTCTGATGGGCAAAACACAAACCTATATCAACTTAGTGATCTCAACTAATGTAGCTTGCCAATTCATCATTAAGTTCATTTATGGGTTCACTGGCACCTATGGGGTCTTCAGAGACATCTTATGGCAGATTTACATTTTAATCTTGCTTCATTATAAAAGAGAGATGTAAGTACAGGACGTATATCACCATCTCTTTTTTACAAGGTACACAATGTTAGTGTTGGATTATATTGTAACCGATAATAAGAGACAATAAGAGTGAACATAATTACCTTACTGATTTAGATGATCTTGAAATATTCATAGATCCAAACAATGAAAGAGAAGACAAAAAGTAGGGAAACATAAAATAAGAGCAAATACCGATTTAAAACATGGACACATAGGGCAATAGATAGATTAATTAAATAAAAAATCAAAGACACCAAAAATAGTGTAAAAATGAATTACGCAGCTAAGCAAACAATTTTTTAAATATCCATCCAATCCATTAAAATTAATGAACTTAAAAGTGTTTACGTCACTCACAAACCTTGAGTAAAAAGCCTTGCACATACATTACATTAAAGGTATTATAATATTACTCAGCCAATCAGTGTGTTACTTCAATTTTGCAATACTATTCGTAATTATCATTTCATTTCAAATGACTGTAATTAGTATCTACTTTGTTCTGACAATGATGTGGTATTGAGAAATCAAAGTGGGTGATAATGGTGTTGATTATGGGAAGTAATATTATCATCATTTACAGGATAACTTGTGTTGTCTCAAAACGATTGTAGCAAGTCGACATGATATGAAAAACAAACACTTTGAGAAAATTTTGTACGGGTATAATAAACAATGGCAAGAATCATGAAGAATAGAAAGAATGATAGAAGAATTGGGCAGGAAACAAAAGGAAAGATGAAAATTAAGTTACCTGCCTATAAACTATACACAATTAAATTATACATGTAGATATTTAGTTACAAAACACCAGTCATTTCAAAGTCATCAAAAGAATCAAATTACAATAAAAAATAACGATACTGACAATGTCATATCAAATCAAAATGAAGCAACATGAACTAATTCATATATTTTTAAGCATATACATTCACAAAATCGGAACTGTTAAGAATTAGAACATTGAATGGCACGTATTTTGTTATAATGTAATCATAATCACGTGTTTCCCGCCTGTCTCTTCCGATTGCCACACACGAATTACAAAAGGTAATAAAGTAAATTTTATATTGAATGTGGTTAGTGTGACTAATATTGTATTGTAAAGAGTCACTCGAGTGAATTTATGTGATAGGTGCAGCATGTTTGAGACCATCTTGAGTCTTCTCGTGGTAACAAATGATTTCATAATGCTATATCGACTGGTTGAATACCCAAAAGAAAAGAATCAATTAATTATTTTTGCAGCATATAACATTAGCTGATCAAGGTCTTTTGAAAAGAGGTTATCCTTTCAATCACCTTTGTATCTTACAGCCGCAATGGCAGCTACGCTTAACACTAGAGACGATGTCGCTTCATCATTGGTTTCAGTAGTCAGTTGGACATGATAATTGTTGTGCTGCCAATCATCATTTAGAACTTCTTTAACCTGTAACTACGTACCCCGTGTTTTATCTTTATTGAATTTTAGATCAGTTGCTTTCTCTGTTTGATTAGGAACACCTACTTTTTGGCCTTTGTAATCTATGTTATTTTCATTTTTGGCGATACCCTCATATATTATTGGATAGACATCAGAGATGTTTGCGCTACTTTCAGAATTTTAATAAATAAATTCTATCTCAAACAAATGGTCATGATTCTGAAGTAACCTATCACGAACAAATAGAAAGTTAGCTCTGAACACGATCTAATGTCATTGAGGACATTAGGATGCTAGATTTAGATACCTACATACCATCTACATTCAACGAATGTGAGCAATTGTACATAATATAAAACAAGATTCGAGATTACAATACAAACCATACATTAGACATGATTTTATACACTCAAGACTAAACTGAAAGAACCTCATTAGAGAAATGCTGCAATGAGAAAAATTTGTAGAATATCGGTAAGTGAGTGAGTGTTAATTAAGTTAAAAGCATCCTCTCTTCTACTGCTTTGCTGTACTCGATAGGATCTCAATATATTTCAAGTTACCACCTTAGTACACATTGTAGAGTGATCAATTACTAAGCATTCAGTATCTGGTTATGGCAACATTTTAAAATTTCAAATTCATTTATTTAACTTACACATACTTAATTCTTAAATATACAAGGAACATGGTATGAAATTCTAATTAACAGAAGACTTAGATCGATTTAAAAGCGACTCCCAAACTAATAGACAGTCTGTATCTTGGTGACCCAAACACTACCAAACGTTAATATTTTTGATCTGCCAACAAAATTTTTCAAAAATGTGTGTACAATCAAACGCATACTAAAACAAATCAGTAAATCAATAGGAATTTTATACACGAACTTTTTACAAGAAATATGGGTAATACGAAATAGAACCACAAGCTAAGACATGTATTTTACTTTGCGACAAACCGCAAAATTATGTTCAAGTAATAGAACCACTGAACATAAAAAGCAAGAGTTATCGATTGACTGAAACGATGTACGAACAAGCAACCTGCCTCTGCATTATTGAGCAGAATAAACCTAGCAAGTTATTGTTCTACGCAATACCAGTAGATATAATATTAATGGATGTTTTATACCTGCACAATCGACGATATGAACAATGAGGAATGTAAAAAAATTGGAGCATCCTGAACACATGACCTAACAACGCAATATGTTTTCTTGTTTTCAATTGAAATTCTGTGTTTGTGTTTAAATTAATAAGTCTTGACCATCAAAAAGGTAACCGACATAGCCCGAAGAATTGCCAAACATAAATGGCAATGGGCAGGGCACATAGCTCGCAGAACAGATGGCGGATGGGGCCGAAAGGTTCTGGAATGGCATGACCGCGTACTGGAAGACGTAGCGTTGGAAGGCCTCCCACAAGATGGACTGATGACCTTGTGAAGGCCACAGGAATCCGCTGGATGCGGAAAGCACAGAATCGGTCGAAGTGGCAGTGCTTGGGGGCGGCCTATGTCCAGCAGTGGACGTCTTTTGGCTAAAATGATGATGATGATGACCATCAAAAGAATAAGTTTTTAATCCACACGTTTCACTTTTGGTAGAAACGCGGCGTTTCCTTGCTTATAGGAAATGAAGGGTCGACAAAATACATAACACCACATATTACAAATACTTACAATTTATGAACGAAATAAAACACTCACACGCGAAACATCGAAACATCGTGAGGAAACTGGCATGCCTGAAAGATATTTCTCGAAGGCATGTGAAGCCGTCAGAGGCACGGGCGGCTTTAAAACTCTGACACCAGGTTAGTCACTATCCACACTAAAAGAAGAAGATGAACGAAATCTAATAGGTATTCCTATTATTTTCTTAATAACTTATACCATCCAGCCTCCTAATTGCGTAACACAGTTTCAATCCGAGATTATTTTTGAAGGATATTTCTAATTTTGCTTCATAGGTTAAATAAATTCGTCTGCTCAACAACGTAAATAACGCAATGAATGTGGTGGCTGAACTGTCAAAAGGAAAGAAAATGCGATCAATTGTAATTTTATGTAAATTATGCCCCATAGGATAAAATTATGGGTGCGCCAAAGTTCACCTAAATTTTCAACTCCGATAATTGGAAATCCGAAAATGTTCTTCCTAACATTTTTCATCCTAACAATCACAATTCCTAACTACTCTGTCTCTAATGTTCATAATTCCGAAGCATTCAACTTCATAATGTCAGTAGCAATAAACATCTATTATACTTTTATTTGTTTCTCTATATTTTCTCAACATAACCATCTTTTATACTATTATTCAAAGTCATATCTTTTTTGTTTAGATTTAAAAAAAAAAGATAAGATTAAAGATATCCATAGGTTAGGTTAGGTTAGAACTGTGACCAATTACGCGCGAGCCGAGCGAGCGAAGCGAGCGGTGCCGCGGCAGCGGCCGGCGAGCGCTACATCGAAATTGGTCGCGAAATTTTTCTAAGTATTTTTTTCATAGTGCCCCCAAGAAACGAATCGTTGCAAACATGCACGTAATAATAAAACTAAAAAAAACTAAAAACAAAAACTAAAACTATAAATATCATCTTCTACCCACATATATTTTTTTTAACACTTGGTAAATGTTTCTTTCTGAGTATGAGTGAAAATATTATGGTAATTATGTTTAGGGATAAAAGCGTTATGATAAAAAACAGTAGGAGTTTAAATATATTTACATTAATGATATTATTAATTACAATTTTCGGAAACATGAGTGTTATGAACATCGCCGGTAGCACTACAAATAGTATGAATGAAAACTTTAGGATGAAAAATTTTAGGAAGAGTGATCATTCGGATTACAAATCGTTAGGAAGAACAATTTCGGGTAAAGAACTTTAGTTGAGCCAATATGGACCCTAAAATTATGATACAGTATTATAATACAGGTGGAGTGGAAGCGTGGCTGATTGTCCAGGGTGCTGCAGATGGAATTTAATTTGAATGCACCCTATTATCCAGTTTGCAAATAATCCCCTGCTATCAAAACGGTGAAGGAAAACATCGTGAGGAAACTGGCATGTCCTGCTAGAACCAAAAATTCGAAGACATGTGACATCTACCAACCCACACTGGGTGTATGTGGTGGATTACAACCCTCTCCACTCACTGAGAGAAGGCCTGTGTCCCAGCAGTGGAAACGTTATAGTCTGATTACGCTTATGCTTTACCATGCATCTAAGTTAGAAAATCTTCCAACAGTAGCAGCTAAATCTAGTAAGTTCGATATCACAGACGGTGAAACCGGTTTTATAACAAACGGAATTCTGATCGCTGAGCTATTCGTTCTACATACGACCACGAAAGAAGGCCACGCAAAATTTTAATTCGCAACGCCTTACCGAACTACTGTTTTGGTAACTGTCTATGATATTTAGTTGAACGATTAACTTTTACGGTAGTTATGGGGATTTGTAATGGAAGAAATATGGCAGAGACTACTGAAAATTTTGCATATAATGCTTTGTTTCTGTATTTAGAAAAAGAAGCAAGAAATGGTCGAATTAGAAAAGCGTTGATTTATTTAGTAAGAACAAGCCGTGTTCTTTTTGCGGATAGATTTTTCCCATTGACAAACAAATGACGAACTTTCATACAATTTCATCTGCAAAATCTCATGCTTCTTGACCCAGTGAATGAATTCAAGATTTGACTATCATGACCTTATGGAATACAATCAATTGTTGTCGTATGTATTCTTTTTAAGAATCTTAAAACAAACTTTCTTGAATCAAATTAAGAAAACACAGGTATTCAATTAGAAACACACGCGACTAAATCAATCACTACTCAATTCCTGTTACTTCTCCAAACATATGTAAAAGTGAGACTTTCAATACAACTAAAATCAAAGCTAAATCTAAAATGAAAAGTGGTACTCCCGACAGTACATCGACAAACATGAACACATTAGCAACAGACTTCAAAGGAACACTTGCACTCATGGCATACGTAATGATATTTAGAAACACCGACAGTGAGCCTGCTTGAATGCTAATACAAACTATTAATAAAAGCATGGATATGCACTGACAGATGCAGGGTGCATTCATAATTTGCTGATTGTGATAGCTCTATTATAGAAAGATAGAATAATATACATTGGTGCCGATTCCCTTGTTCACAAACTAAACTAAATTTAAGTGCATCTTTTTCTTTCTATTTTATTAAGAAAAGGACAGAAGATAAATTTTAGTTTAGTCCTGTCAAATTAATCAGCGCTTGACGTCAATTGACGTAATTTTAGTAGGCAAGTTTTTATCACATCTAAATTTGTTTGGAGTAGTGTTTGATGAAATTATTATTTTTAATTAAATATTAATTCTGTGACCCTTATAATTTGACATATCATTTTAATTTCGATTCTGTGACCATATAATTTGTATTACTCATTCGTTTATTTTAGTTGAATTTGACATTTTATTTTAATTTGAATTCTGTGAACTTTATAATGTGTACCTATTTTAATTGCATTGATATTATTTTTATTCTATTGGTTTTGTTCTATTGTGTGTTGTAGTATAGTTAAATTTTATTTTATGTAATATGGGTTTTGTCTGTTTTTTTTTTATAAATCTCCTTTGTTATTTCTTAGAAGTTTTAGCTGGTAATTTAATTAAAATGCTTGTCTTCTGTCGTAATGAGTTTTTAAAAAAGTTCGAGGAAAAAAAAAGTTACCGTATATAAAAATTTGAGTAGCATAATAAAATAAATATTCATAGTTGCACAATATTGTTTTTTTAATGCGTGACGGTTTTTATATTCAGTGTTTCAAGCTAGGTATCCGGAGGTGTCCGAACAATTGTAACACGTTAAGCGTCTTTTCACACACGCTATTTTGAGATCAAGAAAGTCGAATAATAAAAAGATATTTTCTTGAAAGTCCACATAATCAACGAGTAGAACTGATTTCGAGTCCAAACAAGATTCATTGTTAGTCAGAAATGTTAGGTCAGTACCATCAACAACCGGAAAGATTGGCCAGTCTGATACCCCGAAATAGAATAGCCAATAGATCACAATTGGTTCCGCAGTTTTTAATCAATCTCGTTCACAAAGAACATTTAGATTGTTAGATTATAAAAACGGATAAATAACTCTTTAAGGGACAAAACTGCTGTTTTTTGTGATCATTGTTGTAAACAGTTATGCAAGTTAAATATTTCACCGTAGTGGACTTGCCCACATTGGTTCAAAATTTCCAGAAAATAAGAACAAGGCGAGGATGACTGAAAAAAAATTTAATCACACTATCCAAATATTTATCAAACGTAGTTTTAGAGGAAATACTAACCCCAAATTCAACACAGAAGAAGTATAATCGTATCGAATCGGAAAAATCATTTTGACATGAAGCAAAATCTAAAAAGCAAGCACAAGCACAAAAATCAATCTGCCTAGCCTTTTCCCAACTATACTGGGGTCGGCTTCCAGTCTAA
Organism: Agrochola lychnidis; assembly: GCA_963680765.1. Taxonomy (NCBI): domain Eukaryota; kingdom Metazoa; phylum Arthropoda; class Insecta; order Lepidoptera; family Noctuidae; genus Agrochola; species Agrochola lychnidis. The sequence continues at coordinate 3,069,254 of OY796868.1, read as the reverse complement.
TCGGATGCAATTGAATACCAGAATATTTTACATGGAGCGACTGCCTATCTGACCTGCACAACCCAGTTACTGGGTAATACGATACCTCTTGGTAAGACTGGCTTCTGACGACCTGTAACAACTTTCAATGATCCACGAATGACAGCCGGGACCAACAGCTTAACGTGCTTTCCGAGGCACGGAGGAGTCTCGGTATGTAGAAATGGTCACCCATCTACGGACCAACCCCAGCAAGCGTAGCTTAACCTGATGGATTGACACGAGCTCCTCAAGGACAAAGCTATTTATACAGTAAAACCCATTTTCAAACATTTCTAAATAAAGAAAATAATATTATATATTACAAAACACGCACATCCTTATTCAAAACACACCATTACCAAAAGACACCAAGTCCCATTCTCGTGAACTTTCTCGGCCACTCCTCAATTCTGCGACCATAGATTCGATACTCTATAGTAACATACTTAGTAACAGTATACCAATGAGTAACTGATGATGTCATACTGTGACTCAGTCGGAGGCTGCCCTCATACCGGACCTGAATCCGAATGAGGTTTTATTCGGACCGAGGAAAAGTGAGGCGAGAATTTGCCGTGTTATGTTGTGTTGTGGCGATATTTTATTATATTGTAAAGTTGGAGTTTCACAGCCAGTTCCAGATAAGTTCCGGTAATTTATCTTGCAGATAATGTTTTATTTGTAACCCTTTGAATTTATTTTGTAGATAGTCCCAGCCGTAAGCTGTGAAATCAAAATTCAAAATATTTTATTTCACATAAACCTACATGGGCACTTATGAAACGTCAGAAGCTAGGTGCACGGTTCCAATTAGTCGTTTCCTATGGAGAAGAGCCAGCAAGAAACTCCACGGTTACTCTTTTAAAAATAATTGGCTTTTACAATACTTTCAAATAACAGTGTTACTAGGTATGGATTCAGATTCAGATTCAGGTTCAGATTTATTTTGCCAACAATGTAGGTACAGGTATAAGATGGTACATCACTAAGTTTTTCCACTACATTCTACCTTACGGCATGCAAAGTCGTAAAAACTAAAAAAATACAGTTTTAAAATAAATCATGCAGTCGTAAAAACTAACAATACAATTTTTATCTAAATTAACAATATTAATAATTAAGTCATTCTGATATATTTATTTATTTATTTATTTACCTCAGACACAATGATCCATATTTTTGTTAGTAGATATACTTAAGAGTTATGTTAGTATTTAAATACACACCACAATCATACTATTAATAAGACAAAAATAATAAATTAAAAAAATCTGAAACTAAATTATTAAAATGTTTAAAATTATCAATAATATTACAAATTAAAATTAAAATTCATTGAAATCTTTAAATTAATTAAATTATAAACAATAAAATAAATGCATAAAAATAAAAAAATAAAAAAAAAAAAAAAATAAATAAAATAAATATAAATAAATTCTCGTATGTCATTTATATAGATTTTTTTTTTGTTTTTTTTTTTTAGTGTAGGTCTTTCAATAAGTACCATCGATACTGTAAGTCCGGCTGAAAGCTACTTAGTAAAAAGAAATTGTAATATTTTATTACAATTTGTTTGTTGGTATTCTTAAGAAGCTCTGACACAATTTGAAAAATAAACAACATTTCGTTTGCCATGCTCTTCTGCCTACCCTATAAGGACAGGCGTAATGTTACGTGAGGGTATTTATAATTATCATAATTCAGTTTTTAACACTATGCTTTAATTATAACACCCTAAGTTTAATACACAGATGCTCAACCCCCAAGGCATTTTACCGTTTACCAAGACATTCGCCATTTGTCATAGACAGAATTTTACCTACTTCCTTCCGCTCTATCAGCTGTCCTACCCAAAAAGTTTTGATAAAAAAATGCGCCACCGGGGAATTGAACCCCGGTGCCTCTTGTGGTAACACGTGCTATTGATATAATGAAGATATAGAACAGTGATGTGTGTTCTTGTGCGCATAAGGTATGGACCGTAAAATGTTTTGAGATTTGTTTTTAATTTTACTGCAAATGGATGTTTATTTTTAGATGAAGTAAGAGTTTTTAGAAGTTCAATATTCGGGCTTGAACTTTGGAATTTTTGGAAGTTAGGCGCGTTGGGCATTTTTGAGATGGGAAAAAACAATTGAACTCGCGACATCGTTATAATACCAACAACTCATTTTTGTAAACGCGATTGTGCTCTTTGTTTACATCACGTTACGGATCAATGTTCTATGCAAGTATTTTTACTTTAAAGATTTTGGAAGTATTTTTTAAATTGTTCAAGTTTTCACTTCTGTCGGCACTCCCGGAGTGCCACTGTTTTTTTTTGCTATATCGTAAGGTTTGTATCGAGGTATTAGCAGACACAACTACATAATGCTGGTTGTATTCTGTATTATTATAATTAAAGTGAAACTTTTATTACATCGTCTCAAACTTTTTCGTCTGTGTGTTGCATGTCGCGTGACGGTCGGCCGCGGAATAGGGATAAAGTCAAAGGCGCTCGTCAGAGCAGCCAAGGCCAATATGGCGGCGCCTATAATTCGCTGAAAAGTTTCACTTTTACCGTGGTTTCATAAAACCACACAATCCTTTTTTTTAACAATCTACACATTTTTTTTTGCCACTGTTTTTACGCAATTCTTAAAACTCTTCAAATAAAGTTTTAAATAAAACAACATCATCTCAGACGAAACATGTCTACAACTGGATAATTAATTTAATCTACGGAACGTAAATTGTGCCTTCAAGTACTTCCAAAGTTAATGTAAGTAAACAACCTTTTAACAGCGCCATTTTAGCGGCTCCCAACCGGAAGCAACTTGAAGCTCTAGTGTCGGCCGGAAGTTGTGAGAGGAAGCTCAAGGAAAGAGCTTTTATCTTAATTGACGCCCAAACAATATAGATTGAAGATAAGAGGATAAACAGATGCCAGTTATACTCGAGAACTATATTAATTAAGTTGATGTAAGAGTTGGGGAGTTCTGTTTGCTTATTTTCTTACGTTTCGATGATAAAATGCTTCATCTAAGCACTTAACAAAATTATGCATCTAATACTATACGATTCGTGCAAAATTATCGAAGTTCTATAATCAAATTTTTTGTTTTTGAACTATGGCCTTTCGCAGTTGTGACCACTAAGGTCTTGGCTGCTCAACCGGACTTTCTTGTGGGTGCCTTAAGCTTCTACACTTAGAGCCTCCAGCCAGGAGCATTTAAACTATTCTAAATTAAAATTAAGCGAGTGCTCGCTAAGGGCACCCCCTGTAGGGTACGAACTTAGGGCATCGCTGGGGGGAGGACAGCAAGAAGGGACAGGCTGAATCAAACTTAGATTTACATCATGATTATTATGCGGGGTATTTAAAGTTACGTGCTCAGCTGCAACAACTGCTGGCACCTCGTTTTCGAGCAAGGGTCGGGGGGGAGTTTCAAATTAATTTATACAAGTGATGACAATTATAGATTCTTCACTATGTGTCCCAGATTCGATCCCGTTCAGTGAACAAAAAGTTAACCTTACCAACGGATACTTTGTAATTATAACTACAGGCACAAACATTAGTCGATTTAATCAATTTTCCAGCAATGAAAAACTGCAAAAAAGATTACATAAATTGATTTTCCACATACGATTACGAAACTCAATGATTCATTAAAAGATTTTCTTTCAAAGAAAATTAATTACCTATTGTGTAGAACAATAGATATACAGCAAGTCTACAACTGATTAAATTGTCAATTATTGGCAACATGGAAGCCATTAAGTATAATTATAATTAAAACGTCACATTGACAGGTAATAAAGCAGATGATCTAATGTGAGAATTGTAGAGAAATAGAGCATTACGAAGGAATAGGATAGTGTTAGAAGAAAAAAAAGAAAGAAAGAAAATTCGTTTATTTGCGGTAAACATGCGCGGTAATTTGTGCTTCGTACCTACTGTATTAAATAAGACGCATCGAAATGTTGCCACTATATAAAACGTAAAACGTTTTTTGAGGATGATATTCTCTTAACATACAATAAAGTATGTCTATTTTTTTTTATCTATTTAGTATATTGCATCATATTTTAATTTTAATAAATTATTTTTCGTTATAATTTATTAAAAAAACAACCGAATTCAGTTTTTATTTTTCACTTTTTAGTTGTGGTACCTACCCCACACACATTCGAATATCAGTACCTGCTACCAGTGACAGGAACTTATCATATCATCTACATACTAAGTGGGAAAAAAATACGTATTATTGCAGCTAACTCAAAAACTATCCAAGCAAAGTTAATAAAATTTATATGGGATCAACGTGAGAGTATACCCTTTCTATTAAAAGTATTTTTTTAAATCGGTCCACAAATGACGGAGATATCGGTGGACATACATAAAATAAAATAAAAAAAACAAACATACGCTACGAACATATAACCTCCTCCTTTTTGGAAGTCGGTTAAAAATTAAAATACAGGGTCTTAATATTAGTTTGCTGCACCGGTCGACGTCATTACGTCGGCGCCGGCTGTCGTTGAAGACCAGCGCTGGGGCTCTGTCTTGCATAGGGTCGTAGCATAATGCTGAGCGATAGCCGATTTGCGTGGATGTGACGCATGATTCCCTTTTTGATTTCTACCTTTTCTCATTTTTGTATTCGAAACTATTTTTTGCGTCATGTTTACCGCAAATAAACGTTTTTTTCTTTCTTTTCTTTATTGTACGAAAAAAAATATGATCTTCTAAGAAAACAGCGAGTTATATAAAATCAAAAGTCATTTATTCAAATTAGGCTGAGAATCAGCACTTTTCGAAAGTTAAAATTACATAAGACAGTCTCCCAAAACGAACACCCTTTACCACTTCTTAGTGCTTTAGATGGGAAGAAGTGCCGCCACAAACTCTCCAGCAGGAATTTGGCCAAGGATAAAATCAACACGGAATGGTGTGAGAAGTAACCTACTCACTTGTAACTTGAGGACTTCGAAAAAAGTTACAGAAACGAACGACGAAATAAAAATGTTTGCACCACGAATGCAGAATTACAGCCTTAACTATCCAACATTAGAAAAAAAAACAACCTATTTTTATAACAAAATGTCGCTTGAACACCCTAGTCCACTTCATAAGCAAATTAAAAGCCAGCTGTAGCTACCCATTGAACCTAATTCCGCCAGCTGAATGAAAATACACTGCTTACCGTCTACACCAACGGTACTCTCATAGTCCCATTTAAAGGAACATACTCTTGTCATTATATTAGACAAAAACTTGACAGCTGCCTTGCGCACGCGTCAAGGTGCGTTTGCTGACATTTCAACAAAGGACCAACTTGATCTCATGTGCAGCTGCCCTAAATTCCTAAAGGGTTAGCATTTCACTTGATAGTAGGTAAATGGCATAAAAAATTGCCATAAATTGATTAAATTATGCTCATTGTCCCGATATGACAATTAATTAATTGACCATACATTAAGGACCTTGACCATCACTAAGGTAAAATTGCGGCCATTTTTAAATTTTAACTGTCATATGCAATTATTTAATTAATGGTCCTTCTAATAAAAAAACTCAGAAAACAAAGAACACCTTAACTATATTTTAAGTATTTCAATCACGAACGTCTAAAAAAAATCATGTACAGGGTACTAAAATCTGTAGTGCTATACATACTCTACTCTGTATCTGTATAAATTTTTATACGTGCCAAAGCAAATCTACATTGACACTGGCTATAAATTCCTATCAATTTATTGTTGACTTCTTGACACCTTTACGTAATGTATCTACTTCGTTACAAACATTATGGATACAATCAGATAACAGAGACGCATTTGGATTATTCATAAGTCATTAGTCATTTATTCATGTGTTTAACATAGGTGTACAGTAATAATGATATTTAAATAATAAAAAGTTCGCTATGTTATGCCAGAGGGCGTACAAGTAGTATATTATTGAGGCTTCTGGATCAACGGAAATCAATAAGTCCAGTTATATAGAACTAATACTATTCACCTACCATCTATTCAAATAGATGAAAACAGTGGTTATTGAAAAGAGTAATATCAAATTAAAAATCTGCAGTTTTTGAAAAGTTTACCTGCGCTTCTCTGCGCAGGTATATCTACTTTTAGCCCCAATAATATACTAATCGTACAATTTTTTGTAATTTAGAAATCAAGCCAACCAAGTCTCAATAATTGAATAAGCCTGACCAAAAAAAACAATTATATAAAAAAACACACATTTCATAATACAAATGAATTAATTATAAATAGCAATACAAATCAATGTCAATAAAAAAGAGAAAAAAATGAAATAAAAATAAATAAATGTCAATACAGTACAAGTCATGTTCATAGGGTTAGACATCGTTAGGATTTTGTTATTTTCTCGTATCGGCAATAACACACCATATTGTGGTTAAAATATTAGCCAGTCAGCAAGGTTTTAACGGGGTTGAGTGCCCATAGACACGTCCAAAAGTGTGTACTGTAAGTGTACACTCACATTATCATGTTGATAGCTTGACATTCCCTTTGGTCTGGTCTGTGAAACATAACTCTTTATTGTGAGAAGAACTGATATTCCTGGGTAAACTGCAAACTAACTAGAGTAAGGGGTAACTAACTGCTACTTTTGAAAAAACATGTTTTGAATTCGTCCCTTCTAAAACCAGCCCTGGTGTCCTTTAGTTAAATACTTCAGCCTCATGTCCAGTACTAAGGACATTGAAACTAATTGTATGCTAATATAATTAGCGTCAAGAATACTAATGCTAGGTATTCTAACGATCAAAATATTTCAATACTTTTATAGGCTTCGAATAATTTATTCGAAGTCAGTTGGTGGGAAAATCGGCTGCTAGTTTGAAATTTTCCTTGAGCATTGTTTGAAAAAATATTGAGTTGTACCCTATCTTAGAATAAGGCATTTAAAGATATTTAATAACGGGCGCCGCCGAGTTCGGCCCAGAAAGAGGTGGTGAGTCGTCCTGTACCCTAATTGCGTAACTTATTTTCGTAAACAATTTTGCCTAATTTGTTTAATTTTGACAGTTCAACAACATTCATTGCGTTATTTACGTTGTTGAGCAAATTTTTTTTTTACAACTTATGAAGCAATGGATTAGCAATCTGTTTCAAATCGAAACAGATTGTGATTGTGTTGTATTACGCAATTAAGATACAGTATTCGTACGGCGAGGGTTCGTTCGAGGTGGCGCGGCAAGAGTTCCTGGAAAGACTTCGGGGAATAGACCAGACAAAAAAAAAAAAAGTAGAATTTCCTGAAGAGAATGAAAAATAATCTTGGGAAAATATTGAGGTTCGCCTACATAATATCCAGCACTCCCTGGTCAATCTGCCTCACTTACGGCTAGTGAAAAATGTTTTTATTATGGTTACCACAGACAATGGTGCCGATTCCCTTGTTCACAAACTAAACTAAATTTAAGTTCAGTGCATCTTTTTCTTTCTATTTCATTAAGAAAAGGACAGAAGATAAATTTTAGTTTAGTCCTGTCAAATTAATCAGCGCTTGACGTAAATTGACGTAATTTTAGTAGGTAAGTTTTTAATCACGTCTAAACTTGTATGGAGTAGTGACAGGCGCTGATTAATTTGACAGGACTAAACTAAAATTTATCTTCTGTCCCTTTCTTAATGAAATAGAAAGAAAAAGATGCACTGAACTTAAACTTAGTTTAGTTTGTGAACAAGGGAATCGGCACCAATGGTTACCTATCTTATCGCGGTAAAAAGTAATTAATCAGTTTTAAAAGCATAATCCAATGTTTAAAAATATCTACGACGACGAATAATGCTGAGTCATATCAATTTCAATACATTGTTATTATGATACCTTGTCAAAACTATGTCGCCGTGCCACTAACAGCGGACTTGACAATATCATCGAATTTCAATATCAAATAGATTGAAATGTATCTATTTTACGTCTTCGTGTAACCGGACCTCGGCAGAAATCAAGGTTTTTTTTAATAAGGTTTGACTTTTATATTAATAAAACATGGGTTTTTATGTTATACTAGCTGCGCCCCGCGGTTTTACCCGTATAAGTCTTGATTCCGTGGGAATATCGGGATAAAAAGTATCCTATGTGTTAATCCGGGTTATAAACTATCTGTGTGTTAAATTTCATCCAAATCCGTTCAGTAGTTTTTGCGTGAAATAGTAACAAACATCCATCCATCGTCACAAACTTTCATATATATAATAATCGTTATAATAATATGTTATATTATTCAGGAGGATGGAAATCAGCGTCTAAATGACTGCCTCCCTGGTATATCGCGACTCCTAAGTTCAATCACCAGGTAGGGAAAAAGATTTAGTATTTTAGTAATGTTTTATTTTGAAGGCCTTCGACTGAAAAATAAACATAACTGACGAAATATGGGAATGAATTCCTTTGCCTAACCTTTCGAATAATCTATTAAATATTATAACTTTTGTGTAGAACCCTATGTCTATGATAAAGAAACCATAACAAAAATGTATCTTTAATTGTATTGTGAAAGTGTACATGCTCACACAGTAATGGGTTCTGTCACCATCGCTTATGTCCACCGTAACTACACGTTTCCTCCTGATGATTGTCACGAGTTTCAACATGGACGCCTTGCACATTCTTGAGTTATTTTAAGAGCACAGATAAATAAGAGTTAAATAACAATACAAACAATTAATGTTTTTAACATAACAGTATATTATTCATTTTGTTTTCAAGACAGATGTGAGTGGACACGTCGGGAGGAGACATTTATAGTGACCTTATTGGTGATTTTCTTCTGAAAGGTAAGGTGCGTAGTACTCGCAACCTGACCAGATGCACGAAAGTAAAAGAAGCAAAAGGAGTATTGTAAGGATCATAACAGGTGGCTTTCTGTAGTTTCTGCCTACCCCTATGGGGAAAAGGTTTAAGTGTATGTGTATTTATTAAATTTTTTGTGCTTCAATGATGCCATAATGTTGAAAAGCCCGTGAAAAGTAAATCATTCAATTCGAAATACAAACGTCAAAACTCCCGCCAATTATTAATGTCAACTGTCAGTTTGACTTCACTTTTTTTATAAAAGCTAATAAACTTTAGTGATGGCCTGTAACCTTGTGGTTTTTCATTTGGAAATGGAACACAAGCATAAAAAACATGGCTGCTCATATCAATAGAGAAACGTCAAAATGTATGACATGTGACGTAGCTCTTGTTATTTATACTGAAGTAGCAACGCTCTAGTTATTTCGATGAAAATATAATATTCGTAGCTAGGAGCAGGCCGTTAAATTAGTTACCTCATCATAATAAAGTTCTGTGCAGTTTCAAATGTGGGTTCAGTTATTATTATTTTAATATACTTACCTATTTGTACAATTTTAGTCTTCATTTGATCATACAAATTTTAGCTTGGTTCCTACCACTACTCGAAGTTTTGACTTAGGAAATAATTGATCAACTAAAGTGTTAGTTACCACTAATACTTTTATTCATCAAGAACTTTCAAATAAATCGAAAGGATTTCATCGTTATAAATTATACGTAGGTATATGGCAATAAAACATAAATTACTGTAAACCGATAATAAAAATGTCAAGAAGATAATATAACTGCACTTTGCAATTAGTTCGTCGTATGAAACGTTTTCTAAGAACACTTTATTGAAACATTTACAGTTTTATTTCTTTCAACACTTCTTACTTATATTTTTATTCTCCTTGAAAGAATACCGTTGCACAAAGTTCTTATTTTAAAATTACTTACGCAGGAAAGTGTAAGAGGCTGAATTGAAGCATTGTCCTTACCTGGAAGAATAAAAAAGTAATGTTTAAAAATGTTGCCATTAAAAATGAAGAAATAAATAATTTCAGGTGTATTATTGTGGTCACGAAATAAGCGGTTTGCTTTAGAAAAAATATAATGCCAAAAAAAGTAATTCGTTGCATCGTTCTAGAAGAGTCCATTAGAACAATTGCCGCATTCTCATTCACACAACAATATTCATTGCCATTTCAAGTGATTTTCAGAAAAAGAAAAACTAGCCCTATTAACGCCCATATCAAACACACTATTACCACATCAAATCTCCTAATATCATGATAAGAGATGAAAAATAACCGTCACAGTTAGCGTTACGTTACGATAATCCAATAACTTGGTTATCTAGACAGGTTGACACGCAATGACTGCGGTTAGCCGCTAGACCTGACATAACTAAAACATTCCTCGCGGTTTTTTTTTGCTACAGTTTTTCTTACGAGATTTTTGGTGCCAGAAAAATGAGGTCAAGTGCGTTTTTGGTGCTGGTAACATTAGTTAAAGGAGGTATTACACTATAGACGAAATGCAAGTACGACCTACATGATATTTTAGCTTTTTGGCTCTATCTCTGGGCGACAGGGGGCTACGGGTTTCCTAAGACTACGGTGAACGCCACATAACGTCCGTAATTTACCGTGGAATGACGTCACTGAAACGTTATTTATGAAAGTAAGTTAGTGTGTTTCCCTAGAGAGCGTTATTTGACACCGTAACGTCAAACACCGCTGCCATCATGTTCTTGACAGCTGTCACTGCGGCCTTATGTGGCGGCCACCGCTCTTCTAGGAAGCACGTTAGACGTAAAATATGAGGCAAAGGTGTTAGAGGTTACATCAAAGTGTTAGTATCAAAAAATATACGTAACGAAACTGACACTTATGTATTGGTCCATGTTAAGTAAGGAAAACTAATTGAGTAGCAAATGGATAACAAACTTAAATTGTCCATATAATCACATCACAACAGCTGCAGCTGCTGTCATTCTTTGACAGTTGTATGACATGGCTATAAGGCTGGTTTTACTGTCACGCTGACCGCACGCTGACGGTCGGCGCTGATGTCAATATGTATGTAGTTAAAGCGCTGAGCGGTCAGCGCGACTCAAAAACGCTACCTATAACTACATACATATTGACCCATCAGCGCCGACCGTCAGCGTGCGGTCAGCGTGACAGTAAAACCAGCCTATCGCGGCAAACCTTGACTGTACATAAGTTCGAACCAAAATAAAGACGAGTATTAATTAAGGATGGAATAAACGTCAAGTTTTTATGAACAAGGAGCTTCGTCGTCTCCATTTTCCTTCACTAAGTCTTCTGTCTGTACTGTACTTTGCAGTTTGTACACTAAGCGTGTCGATGGCAATCTAAATGTGTAATGTACTGGCCCAGAATTCGGCTACCAGTTTAGAACGTCCATACACGAGCGACAGGAAACGCAGAAAACATAAGTCATAAGTCTTTCATTTCATAACAAAATACATTGTGTTGAAAATATTACAGTGATGATAAATAAAAAAGCATAAACAAACAAACAAGCATGTTTAAATATCATTACGCATTTAAAATACATATTAATATCACTATTGAACAGGGCCGGCCCGTTCATATAGGCGAACTAGGCGACGGCCTAGGGCGCTCGTATTAGGGAGGCGGCAATCGACAGCATCGAAATTATAAAATAATATTTTTATTTACCTACAACTTGAAAATACTCCCAATTTTTTACCCATTTTTCTACCAAAATGCGCTCATGGACAAATGGACATTTACGAAACCATCGGTACGGTTCATCTGAAAATCAAAAGCGAGTTGAGGCCAATCCAAATTAATTTGACTATTATAGTTTGACCGCGATCGCTGTACCGATCGCGCCTGAGAGATATTTCTCGACGGCATGTGAAGCCAAGTCAGAACCCATGGGCGGCTTTAAAACTCTGACAACAGTACCCTAATTGCGTAATTCAACACAATCACAATTTGTTTCGATTAGAAACAGACCGCTAAACCATTGCTTCATAAGTTGGAAAAAAAAATCTGCTCAACAACGTAAATAACGCAATGAATGTTGTTGAACTGTCAAAATGAAACAAATTAGGCAAAATTGTTTATGAAAACAAGTTACGCAATTAGGGTACAGGGTTAGTCACTAACCACACGAAAAAGAAAGAACATTGTTTTATTTTGTGACGAATTTTGTTAAAAGGGCGCCGTTCCAGCTTTTCGCCTAGGGCGCCAGGAATTCTAGGGCTGGCGCTGCTAATGAATAATTTTATGTCAATAATTCAGTAACAATAAATTAAATAATTACCAACCAACATTCCATTATAATTCATTTTCCAGTACTAAAAGAAAGAAAAAAGACATAAACAATAATAATACAACACACAAATACATAATAATAACTCACAAATCTTACTGTTTAAAAAATTACTGTAATAGCCCTTCCTCAATAAATATGTCTTTAATTTGTTTTAAAAACGTTATATGCTGTATACAGGGTGGCAGGGACATCGACGTGAAAACTGTTACCATGGATTCAGTACATCATTCTGAACTCCCCTGCGTTGAAATTTTTCGTCGGTTATTTAAAAAAAAACAGCTGTTCCATACATTTGACCGCGTAAGTATTGCACTTTTCTATGAAACAACAGATTTTTTAAAAATTAACCGACGAAAAATTTCAACGCAGGGGGGTTCAGAATCATGTACTGAATCCATGGTTTCAGTTTTTGCGTTGATGTCCCTGACACCCTGTATGCTTTTGATTACACAAATAATTTACAATATTAAGTGTTCCGTTTGTGGAACAGCACCATACAGATACTTGTGAATGAACCAATCTGTTGATTAACATTGACCAACAACATTGCATGTCAATACAAACGTACGTACTGATTAAAATTCTGCCTGCAGTGACAGTGACATCGCGGTGTTGAATTGTTTTACTTTTCTGATTCTCAAAGACAAAGCAATATCAATGTTATGTTTTAGAAAAAGATTTCATTTTCCTCTGTTTCAATGCAGTCGTAAAAATGCTGACTGGCAAAGCTAATTTCAACTCTATTGTTAATGAGAAAGAGTAATTATTTCCCTGTAGCTGATTCGTATGTTTAGTTGTACGATTTTCAACACTCGTGTGAACATTGCATTATTTGATATGAAATATGAATTTTAATAAGGAATAAAAAAGTAATTTCTGTTTTGTAGCGTTTTTTCGCCAGGTGTTTTTGTTGAAAATTGAAACGCATTTCAGTGATTTTTAAGTCGGTTTTAAAACCATACCTAGTCTTTATAAACATTTGGGCTATGTATTTTTTTCAACTAATGAACCCAATGAGCTGTGGGTAAGATAGCCACTATGTGGACCTTTTTTTTGTTGGAAATTGTCAAATAACTTCTTTCACTCCGGGCGGAGCAGGTCAGACTCATACTGACTAAAACCCACCCGTGTTCCTTCAGTTGCCTGTGTGTTGCCAGGGGCCACGGTAACCCTTTCGGACTTTCCCGCGATCCTGACAGGCATCGGCCCTAGCAGACCCCGTCAGTTCTGCTGACATCTCTTTGAGGCGCGCGTGGAACACAACGCGCCGTCGAACCCTGTTGAAAATGGCGGGACGAGATGGACAAAATAAACGACTAGTGGTCCACATTAGCCCTGGATCGAAATAACTGGAAGTCATGGGAAGAGGTTATTGACCAGCAGTGGGTTGATACAGGCTAACAGTAATAGTAATATTTCCAATATAAGAAAACTATTTCAGTCTAGATGCAAATCTATTTACTGTCCACAATCAGCCAAATCTAAATTACGATATTTACATAACTCGTCATCGTAAATCGTTCGTCTTTGCCTCGTCTGCATAAATAACCCACTCGAGCAAACATTTGCTGATTTATTGCTAAGTCAATTACCTAGATAACGAAATAGCTAGGTAAGTATTGTTCTAGGTATTATTGGCATGAGCAAAATATTGTATTCAATAAGTATGATGCATGTTTGTTTTCGACTTCTTCTCTTATTTTGAGAAGCGAGCGAGAGTGTACCTTGTCTTTATTTAGGGACTCGACAGAATCCTTTATCAATGGGCCCTCAAATTAAATAGAAACAAAATCCAGAGTACGATTAATGATAATCCAAATTAAACTGTTGAACCACAATAATGTGGCAACACTAACGAAAAATAAATTAAAAGCAAACACAATCAAAGATTAACACACAATATTGATAATAAAAATTAATTTAAAGCATTTCAATTGATTCAAATAACAAAAATTAAATTTTATATCACACCTATTACAAAATATTACAGGCACAAAAGAAAGAACAAACGCAAAAAAAAAAAAAACATCTACATCAATAAACCGACGACAAAATAAGCGCAAGCGCACAATAATGATTGCGACAGATAATAGTTGCGATTGCAACGCATGAGGAAATGGACGAGAAATAAGCACCCATTCACGTTTCCCACACTGCCTGTGCGACTATAATTATAACAATAGCAGTTGACAAATGCAATTAGAAATTAGATACGTTTTTAGGCCGATTAATGAACTATATAACTATAGACTAGACTTGATAAAAGTTACAGACATTAAACCTTGTGAAACTAAACCTCCAAATAACGAAATCTAACTCAACTCTATTGAGAAAAAAGTAGTTTTTCATTCGGAAACATTTTCTGTAAAAGCAATTTCGACATAAATCATAATGCGCTAGGGTTTTTCCACATTGTCATTGATAGAATCAAGTGACAATGTCATAACTTGCATACAAAGGCGAACGAAGACCACGATTCAGCAACCATGTATGGATTACAGGAGGCAGGATAATGTTGAGGAAAACAGGAACACACTACCTGAACACAAGACAGATGCTCTAAGGAATATTGATATTGAATTGCATTTGGTAAGACTAGCTAGTAGCTACAGACAAACATAAGGGAAAAGACTACTAAAGTGTACTAGTATACGGCAGACAATGTTTGATATTTATTGCTCTAATGAATGTTGACAATTAATTGCATTTCGTTGGACAAGATAAAGCCCATCTTAAGGCTACAAAGTGTAGGAAGCATACAACAGACAGTCTGTGAAAGACGGAACCCAATTTAAGGTTGAAAAAAATACTAGAAGTATGAGTAGTTACGCTACAGACAAATATAGAAAGAATCCAGAAATTAGATAAATTAGAAGTAAGAGAAAGACAAGAAAAGCAAAGTTAACGACGTACGACCATCTTTAAAATCAAATACTTAATGGAACAATTCACTTAGCACCGTCATCAGCCACAGCCACAGACCAACACTATGGACAAGGACGAAAACAACAATCTAATTTGAATACTTTTTATTTATAATACTATTTCTATGTTTCCTATTGTATAAATTGTCTCTTTTATCCATTCACGTACAATCATTATATATAGCATTAGATATAGCAAACTCTTAAAGGATATAAATTATAGTTTTTGCTTCTTTCATTGCCACTAAAGGCTACTGAACTAAAATTTAAACGATTACTAGAATCGAAACGTTCACTCGACCTTGGCTATCGGTTGGATCAAAATGATTGTTCTTACCGTCATTAGGATATAATTTGTCCATTTCAGGTGTAATACCGGATCCAGTTTTTGTTGGATCAATATTAAGGTAATGTATATCTGTAATGATTGCGTTGAAATTGTTATTTTATTCTTTAGGTTTGCGTAAATTATTATTAAGTACAATCGGTCGAATGGCTTCATGTTCTTCAGTTTTTGAATTGAACAAACTCCCAGCGTTTTTCTTCATAACATTCTTTGTTCGAACCATTGTTTAAATTACTATTTGGATCGTTTCTCTTCTTAAAATATCATTGTCATAAAAAATAATCATTCATTGATTTGTTCTTGAATTTGAGCTAGATATATTCATATGCAGATTGGAAAATTCTGCAATTATCGTTCTAAATGTCATCACATAATTGTAAACATACTTACAAATTTAAACCATCACTAATGCCTTAGCATGCATGAAATATCCATCAGTCACTATAATTATAACACGTTCTAAGTACCCTTGTAGTGTTACGGTTATCAAATGAAATCAAACGTCATTTATTCAAACTAGGCTGAGAATCAGAACATTTCGAACGTCAAAATTACATAAGACAGTCCCCCGGCACGCCCACCCTTCACCGCTTCCTAGTGCTTTAGCAGGGAAGAAGAAGTGGTGCAACAAACTTCCCAGCAAAAATGAGGCTAAAACTATTAGCCATCCCCTCTTTGAAGACGGAACACGTAGCGTTGGACGGTCTCCCACAAGGTGGACCGATGACCGTAGGAATCCGCTGGATGCGAGTAGGACAGAACCGGTCGAAGTGGCGGTGCTTGGGGGAGGCCTATGTCCAGCAGTGGACGTCTTTCAGCTGAAATTATGATATCTCTTCATAAGGACATAAGTACCTCATACACAGTTGAGGGGATCTACCATAGTAGGTACTTCAAACGCTGTTCAAAAAACCATTTTGAACGACCGCAAAATGATCACTTCGCAAAATGTCCCTTTTTTCCAATGCACATTAAATCCTTCATATCAGTACAAAATCGGTCAAGGGCGAGTCGGATTCGCGCACAGAGGGTTACATAATAATCTTTTATTCAGTTAGGTAGGTACAACCCTCTGTGCGCGAATCCGACTCGCACTTGCCCGAAGGGACATTTTGCAAAGTGGTCATTTGGCGAAAGAGACATTCTGAGAAATAAAGATTTTTCGAAAGGGACATTTTGCGAAGTGGTCATTTGCGCGAAAGAGACATTCTGAGAAATGCACATTTTGCGTCCGGGAAGCATTTTGAGAAGTGGTCATTTTGTGACTGAGCCTTTTCATCGTGTAAGTAATGCGGTTTTGTATGAAACAGCAGGTTTTATAAAATTAACGACGTAAAATTCCTACTTTCTAGAATCATGCGCTGAATTCAATTTGCGCGTTGATGTCCCTTACATCGTGAATACAAGATGCTTAATTAATTAGAATTGCACCAATCGGTGTATGAAGAAACGTAGTCAAAAACACACGCTATAATAGCCAAGTAATAAAAACCGTAGTTAATTATTTTAAACGAGTTTGCAGTGGTGTGACTTGCAACTTGTCCATTGTCAGGTTACTGACCTCACTTCAGTAAGTACTGCAAACTCCGTGGCTAAAAGTACTTAGGAACTATTGTTTTTACCTTTTAAACATATCAATGCAATTGCACCTCTTAGAATTCTAGCCAGGTGTGCTTGCAAAGGATGACCACTTTCTGTGACATACTAGGAAGAAAGTTGTGCTGTACAAGGTTAATTTTACTTTACAATTTAAACTATAGTTTGTTCAGAAAGACCAGGAGAATTGACAGCTATAGATAGAATTTTGTAGAAGTTGTTGCTGTGTTTTTAATCTACATCTACACTAATATTATAAAGAAGAAAGATTTGTATTTTTGAATTTTTGGATGCAACGAATAAACTTAAAAACTACTGGACCGATTTGAAAAATTCTTTCAGCAATGGATAGCTACATTATCAGCGAGTAACATAGGCTATATTTTATCCCCGTACTCCCACGGGAACGGGAACTACGCGGGTGAAACCGCGTGACGCCCGCTAGTAGGTATTAAATAATATCACTTCATGATCTTCTGCTTAGGCTTTTCCCAACTATGTTGGGATCGGCTTCCAGTCTAACCGGATGCTGCTAACTATTAGTACTTTTATATTACTTCATTCAGTCCCAAAATAAGGCAAACATTTTGTTCAAATCTTGCAAATAGTTTTGGTCTAAAGTGGTGCCCTTAACTTTGAAAGAAGTAGTAAAACAAAAGGCATACATATCTTTTATTATTAATGAGTAATATAGGTATATATTTCTAATCACTTTCTCGAAAACGGCTCTAACGATTTCGATGAAAGTTGCAATAAAGGGGTTTTATGAAGGCGAAAAATCGATCTAGCTACTTAGTTCTCATTTCTGAGAAAAATCGTTTTCTCGATCGCCCAGGTACTGTATATCTAAGCAAACACACAATAGGCACTGTTCATACATTTTCATTAAAACAATACAATCGAGTCAAATTGACATTGAAGATACAATAAAATTCGAACGTCTTACCTAAACCTAATATTAGTCCATTCAAATTATACAACCCTAAAAATCACTGTCATCAATTTGTCATGGTGCGGCTAACCGCCAGACAAATACACTGAAAGGCTATCGAAATCTAGGTCTTTGCCTAGACCGGTGCAAAATTAGACAATTATACACACGTAATACTGCAACTGGGGCACTGACAATAGCTTGAAAACGTTTCATTTACAAACATGCTATAAAGTATAAATGTTTAGAGAAAACAAAACCTTTTGAAGAACGAATTAATGAATTGATGAAATTAGTAAGTAATTTATTTAAGTTTTGACACACATCGACACGTGTTTCACCTCTCAACGAGGCATCCTCAGGATGACGATTGACTTGTCGCGAACCCGAACACGGCGTGTTGCCATACCGAGCGCTGGATGCCGAGTCCAGCGCGACAAGTAAATCGTTTTCCTGAGCATGCCTCGTTGAGAGGTGAAACACGTGTCGATTTATTACAGGGTTTTTATGGCTCAGTTAAGCGGAACAAGTTACTAAATATATCAACGTCTATTGTATTTTATTCGCTGGTCTAGTGGTCGCAGGCGCTACTGCAGACCATGAGGTCTTGGGGTCGATCCCAGGCCGGACAAAGTTTTGTTAGGTATTCTATCAAGAATTTCTCAGTAGCAGCCCGGAGTCTGAATTTGTGCCCGATTGATGGCAATAGGCTCGCCCCCTGGCGAAATGTGGGTGCACACTGCACAATAGGAACACCTCTGCCTAACCCTTCGAGGATAACAGGCGTGATGTTATGTACCATCGGGGTAACGCATATCTAAGCATTTTGAAAACAAAATCCCGTGCACACGACCCTTTTTTTTCGTGGCTAAGCGATACTATAGCAGCCGAGCGCTACAAGCAAAAAAAGCCCGTAAAAACGTGTACCGGAAAACAGTACTTCTCATCTTCACTTATTTAAAAAATTGCTTGAAGCCCTGCCTACTCTGTATGCGTATATAGCGTGAAGCATGCAACCGACCCGTCAGCTCAATGACCTGGACATGCAAACGAAATTAGCTTAAAGGTTATCGGTAAAGATCTGGGTCTCTGCCTAAAACGTGAATATTTTTGGCTGTAAATTGGTTTTACACGAAATATAACATTCTGGTTTTTATTGGGCATTAATTTTAAATAATTGTGAATAAGCAATAACTAAGAATTCAACAGAAAATAAAGGAATGCAGAGATGCCGAAGTGATAGTGAGAGAGCAGTAGTGGCCCAGAACGGCCCCGATTTACCTACGAGTTGTAGGTCGTGGGTTCGAACCCAGGCAGGCGCTTCATCATCATCATTTCAGTCGAAAGACGTCCATTGTTGGACATAGGCCTCCCCCAAGCACCGCCACTTCGACCGATTCTGTGCTTTCCGCATCCAGCGGAGTCCTGCGGCCTTCACAAGGTCATCGGTCCATCTTGTGGGAGGCCTTCCAACGCTACGTCTTCCGGTACGTGGTCACCACTCCAGAACCTTTCGACCCCATCGGCCATCCGTTCTGCGAGCAATGTGCCCTGCCCATAAATTGCCACTTAAGTTTGGCAATTCTTCGGGCATGTCGGTTACCTTGGTTCTCCTGCGGATCTCTTCATTTCTGATTCGATCACGCAGGGAAACTCCAACCATAGCCCTCTCTATTGCCCTTTGGGTGACTTTTAGCCTTCTGATAAGGCCCATCAGGCGCTTAACTTTGTGTAAATAATTTCACACCACTGCTCTCAAAATGATGAAGGAAAATATCGTGAGGAAACCGGCATGTTCTAGAACCAAAAATTCGAAGACATATGACATCTACCAACCCGCACTGGGCCGGCGTGGTAGATTTCATCCCACTCCCTCTCTAAGTGAGGAGGCCTGTGTCCCAGCAGAGGGAACATTATAGGCAGATCTTGAAAAGTGATATTACTCTTGTTTGTAGTGCGGTAAAAATATTTTAGCAACGATATTTTTTGTCTGGCAGTACTTTATATATGAGCATTAATTTCCATACAATAAAATCTGAGGCGAATAAGGAACAAAGCTGGGGCGAAACAGGAATACCAGATGTGAAGCGAACTTTGTGAGGCGAATACGGAACAAATCTTAAAATTGTTTCCAATGTCACAATCTAAAAAAGAAGGATATATCCAAAAACAAAAACGCTTTTCTCAAAATTAATATAAATGTCTTGTTTGGGATTTTCCAAACAAAATTACTAAGAAGAAACTGCACTAAGTAGCTAAGTTACAGTTTGAAGTTGGCACAGCTAACTTAGTAATAAAGTGTTAAAAACTTAACACGTTTTGTGGCGTCAGTACATGCTAAACATGTGTATGTTTGACTTGATTCATTGTTATGAGAACAAACCTATACAAGGCATACCTATATTTTTGTTGCATTTTTTACACGCCTGTCCTATTCCATATAGATTATATCAGCAAAACCTCATTCGCCCCCTAAAGCATGGGATTTAAACATAACTGGCGAAATGTGGGTATATTATTACACACACACATAATACAGAACAGCAGCATAAACCGTAATTATACCTACCTAATTTTATATTTAAATCTTATATTTAAAATTCTCGTGTCACAATGTTAGTTACCTTACTCCTCCGAAACGGCTTTACTGATTTTTATAAAATTTTATATGCATATTCAGTAGGTCTGAGAATCGGCTACTATCTATTTTTCATACCCCTAAGTGATAAGGGTTGTCCACCCCAAACAAATAATTGGCAAAACAACGTTTGCCGGGGTCAGCTAGTTTTATTATAAGATTTGATTTTAGTCTTCCATTAATCACTTAGTCAATTTGTTTAGTTTTATAGTCTCGATGAGGCTAACTAACTTAACTTTAGGCAATTTCAACTATCTACTATTTTATTTAAAAATTTCCAAAATGTTGCACACATTTAATGGTGACCAAGATACAGGCTGTGCCTAGTTTGAAACCAACGATTTTTTACATTTTTTACTTTATTTTTATAGATGCACCTCTGCCCAACCCTTCAATACAGGCGTGATGTTATGTTATCAGCAAAATTAGGCCTGTAAGTTGCCTGTAACATAAGTATATACTTCCCCAGGCAAGTCCTATCCAAAGGATCTACTACTTTCATTCCATAACGAGGTATTTCCATTTCCATAACTTTCACCTATCTGTTAGAAAATAAAGGATATTAGATTCTAACATCAACTCATTTAGCACTTAGTACTATAACCCCGCTAACACGTCAGACGAGTGCCAATTGGAAAAATGAAAAAGGTCAAATGCCGAACAATAGCGAGCCTTCAATACCAGCATTACAGATTGCCCGATAGTGCATGAGAAACTTAGTCTAAAAACCTCTGTCGAGGTCATCGGACTGTTCGTGGAAACGCTAAATCACGATAAGTCACTTTATTCTCATTTTTCATTGTAGGTGAGACTGTGTGTGTCAGTGAACTTATGGGAATGAGGTGTGTGTGTGACTATGGTATCCTAGTAACGGATCATGTGTGTATTGTTGAGTTTTTGGGTTTCCGCTTTTCGTTTCTTTTGTGGTTGTGTGCAATTGTGTGGTTTTTAGGTGATATTAACTAGATCAACTCTGGATAAAGTTTACTGAATGGCAGTGCTACATCAGTATCCAGTAACTGAGTTGTGCAAGTCAGATAGGCAGTCGCTCCATGTAAAATACTGGTTTTCAGCTGCATCCGATTCGACTGGAAGACCCACAATACCGATGATGTTGATGTGCTAAATCGAACTCTTAATGACCTGCTGCAAAATTCTGACTGTGAAAACTTAGGTGAAGTGGGAGCTGTCATTCCACCTAATGCTAGGGTTGACACTAGTGACAGCTCACTTTAGGCGACGCGAATAGGTACAGTATTTCTATTTTCTTAATGTCCCTAGGGAATCATTGCATTCCCGAATACATTTCCTAAACATACTTTATATAACATACATTTCCTAAATTCCATGTCATTATTAGATTTATCGTGTATAATAATTTGAATTCAAAACTAAGAACTTTATTGTTGTTTTAGTTTGATTTCGGTGTGAACTAAGTATACAGACCTGTAAAACTATTCCTATCTATCGTGCCTGCAACTTTAGCAGCTTTCCTCCCATTTTTAAAATGAATTACATTATGTTAAAAGAGTATTAACAACTCTTTATACCTCCAAAACGATTAGTGAAGGTCGCGGGAATTCGCTGGATGCGGGAGGTACAAGACCAGTCGTTATGACGATGCTTCGGGACGACCTATGTCCAGCAGCAGCGATGAAAATTATTGTTTTGTAAGGAAACAAGGCAAAGAAGAAATTATGAAAGAATTCAGAGGTATTTTTGTATCGAATTTGTAATAGTGAAAGTAACATTATTACAGTTTATTACTTACTGCCCCAGTTAAATTGTGGTATGTGGAGTATCTTAGTAAATCAGCTTGTTTCCCGAATAATCGATGATTGATTATAATGTGTGAACATCCATCTCTCATCATGTGCACTATTCAATTTTACATCTAATTTATTTTCTTGGGGCAAGAAATGTTTATTACAAAGTGTGTGAGCAATATCTTGTAATGTAAGCTATTTCATACACCGCTAAGTAATCATGGGAAATTGCCTGCGTCTTACTAACATTATTTTATTAAAAAAAGTTAATTTAAGATTATCTATTAAAACGTCTTACAAAAAAAGTTAATTTAAATTGCAACACAGAAAATGAGTAAACTTTTTTGACATTGCAACATTTTGTTAATTTTCTGGACGATAAAACGACGGTACGATACGACGACGGTTTTTAAAATGGTGTTTTATTATCAACAATTTATAAACAAGAAATCTATTTCTACATATTCATCCTTAAATAAAACCGAAACTAAAACAATACAAAAAAATCTAACCAAAAAAAACTGGACTAACAAGAACACGTCATAATATTTATCGATCAGGCTAACAATAGTAATGATAGTGAAAGTAGAAGGTCAGAGGCGTGGCCAACCGCCTGTTCCATACCGTTTATCATAAATCGTTAGCATTACAAAGAAATTGAAAGAAGAAAAAACTGTGAACAAAGAAATTGTGAGCAGTGGTGGCCCAGTGGTAACCGCCGCGACTTACGAGTTGTAGGAACCACAGGCACCACTGCTCTCAAAACGGTGAAGGACAACATCATGAGGAAACCGGCATGTCCTAGAACCAAAAATTCGAAGACATGTGTCATCTACCAACCCGCACTGGGCCCGCGTGGTGGATTATGGCCCACTCCCTCTCACAGAGAGGAGGCCTGTGTTTCAGCATTGGGAAAATTATAGGTTGATTAGTAGTACAAAGAAATTGAATCTTTTCGATCGATACAAGAAGAATATCGTCATGGCTTTAAGGCAATTTTTTTTGACAAACCGGCATTTACGGTGTTGCCACACCAAGCGTTACTCTGTGTTCAACGCTTGGTGTGGCAACGCCGTGTTCGAGTTCGCGACAAGTCAATCGTCATCCTGAGGATGCCTCGTTGAGAGATGAAACACGTGTCGATTTCTTTCAGGGTTTTTTATGGCTCTTTAGAAATAAGCGGAACAGGTTACTAAATAATATATCCACGTCTATTATATTTTATCTTTATGTGATTAAAACACCAATTCATTTTGCAAGCATGGCTATTAGGGATGTTCTATACCTCTATCTCTGATGATCCCCATAGCGATCAATCAATAGAGCTAGTGGACTTACATAGACTCACGAATTCTTCCCATAGGGGTAGGCAGAATCTACAGAACACCACCTGCTATGATCCTTACATACTCCTGCTGCTTCGTTCACGTTCATACATCTGGTCATACACGCACGCCGGTTGCGAGTACTACGCACCTGACCTTTCTGAAGAACTTCACCGATAAGGTCACTAACTATATGACCTTCTAGGGTGTTCCCTTCGTTTCCACTCACATCTGCCTTATAAATACATCTTGTTAGTCACCTTTCATTTATCCTCTCATCAACATGACTAAACCATCTAAGCATACCCTTTTAAATTTTTGTCACTAAATCTTCTCTACGTGTCAATATGAAAATATGTACTATCAAATTCCACAAAATGTATATATCTATTCCGTGATAACAAAATAGGAAAATAGGTTACTATGTAAGTTATAAGTTGAAAAATTGTAGAACATTTTAGGGTTAAATAAAATTGATTATAGTTATCTACTGCTGACATTTTGGGGTCAACGAAAGAATAGCCTAGTAATTTATGGTAGGAGGCCATTGCCTGCTATTAATTTAGGGCTAGGTGCGTTAGACAGTCGTGTTCCATTTTAGGCACTATCAAGAAGTTTCCTAACGCTTTTGCACCAGGTATGTTACGCATGCAGATGTTTTAACATCCGCAGATGCGGATTTTTGGTGGCTCACATCCGCCGATGCGGATGCGGATCTCAAGGTTTTTTCAAGAGATCCGTCAAGGCGGCAAGGCGAAATTCAAAATTTCTTACTTTTTTTGCAAATTGCAGCACTATTTCGTTGTATGTTGATCATAATTCAATTCGCAGCAATAGACCAATAGCCACGTACGTGGAAGATCGTGGGGAAGACCTGGATAATACTTGCACAGACCAGGGAAGCATGGCACAAAAGGGAGGAGGTCTGTACTCAGACTGCCAATGACGATAATGAATGACGAAGAAGTTTCCTCATATTTCCTCAATTTCCTCACACCATCGGGGAAAAACGTTATTAGAATATAATAGTGTAACATTTGTAAGACATACCAAATATCAGGTTTCGATTAAGGATACGGTAAATTACTACTTACCGAAAATTTGGTCCAAATGCGTGCAAATAATCGCAAGTGCCGACAATGATACATGTAATTTTAAACCTAATCAGGACACATTACGATTAATAGTTGCCTAACAATTGAGGTTGATACAACACTTATAAGCTATTTGTAGAAGGATTATATCGTGCGTGATTGTGTGTTGAGCCTTGTACGATTTTCCAATAATTCAAGCGAAACGGAAGGAAACTTAGGTATTGCTCTTGCTCTGCGTTGTATGTACTAGAGTAACTTGTTAGCTATTGTACGAAGGCTTAGAAAACTTAGAAATATTATATTTTAGTTGCTTAGTTATTAATGTAGGTTTAATTTATAATATTAAAAATTTAATAAATAAAAATAAAAAACAATGACTCTCCGGGAGTGCCGACAGAAGTGAAAACTTGAACAAAATCGCCTTGATGGAAGAAAAATACTTGTGTAGAACATTGGTCCGTAACCTTATCTAAATAAAGAGCACAATCGCGTTTACAAAAAATAATACTTCCGAAACCTTTAAAGTAAAAATACTTGCATAGAACATTGATCCGTAACGTAATATAAATAAAGAGCACAATCGCGTTTACAAAACTTATAAAGTAAAAATACTTGCATAGAACATAGATTTGTAACATAATATAAATAAAGAGCACAATCGCGTTCACAAAAATGAGGTGTCGTCATGGTGTCGCGAAATCAATGGTTTAGTTCCATCTCAAAAATGCCCAACGCGCCAAAAGAAGTTTTCACTTAAAAAAAAAAAATTGTGGGATAAAAGAATATTATTGTTTCATGTTTATTGTTCCTCTGGATCAGCACAGCATAGACTAGAGCGGTGTGTACACAGGAGTCAAGTAAAATTTAGAGTAGGCTATCTTCATTATTTTAATTGTCAATGAAATGTCGTCTAAATTACATCCCATGTATGGCATTATATTCCTAAACGAAATAGCTGTTACATATCTATCCATACTTGAGAGATATTTCTCGACGGTATGAGAAACCAAGTCAGAGGCCCATGGGCGGCTTTTAAACTCTGACACCAGGTTAGTCACTTACCACACGAAAAAGGAAAGAATATATCCATATTCTGTAAAAATAAATACCGAATTAGATTCGTTGATAGAAAAGAATCGTTCATACTACTGGGGCAATTAAGAAATAAAGATGGCATTCGTAATCAAGAACAAGAAAGAACCTTAAGAAACTTTAACACAAGCTAAAAATTAACCCCCAAAACTACCAAGGCAAGTAAACGACCTTAACATCGAGAGGTCATATCCCATACCATTACCAATTAAAAATACACCCCAAAATTAACTAGAAAATAACCTACAAAACAAAACCTGACAGTTCTACAGCGTGTATCAAAAATGAGTGGTCATATTTAAAAGAGGGGTTCGCGGGTAAATAATTAGGTACGGCCGCACGGGTCTATCTATCAGGCTAAGCTACGCTTGCCGCGGGCAGTTTGTCGATGGGATCTTAACATACCGAGACACTTCCGTGCCTCGGAAAGCACGTTAATCCGTTAGTCCCGGCTGTCATTCTTGGATCTTTGACAGTCGTTACGAGTCGTCAAAAGCCCGAAAATCTGACAACCAGTCTTACCAAGGGGTATCGTGTTACCCAGTAACTGGGTTGTAAAGGTCATACAGGCAGTCGCTTCAAGTAAAATACTGGTATTCAGCTGCATCTGGGTAGACTAGAAGCCGAACCCTACATAATTGGGCTAGGAACAACTTTCCCCATGGGACCAACAAAAAAATTTAATCAACTGTCTCATTGAAAACTTCTCTTTTTTTAATTAGCCTACACTGTCCCACTGCTTAGCAAAGGCCTCCCCCAAATCCTTCCATGCATTCTTTTCTAAGGCCACCTCCATCCAACAACTCCTACTCGATCCAAATGTTGACAGCTTGTTTTTTCGTGATTAAGATGTTTGGTCCCAAGTTGTTCAGTTTGATGATTTTTACCACACCTTTAAATATGACCACACATTTATGATACATGCTGTATAAACTATAAGTCACGTAGACCACGTCCTTGGACTTAACAGGGTCATTTATTTCTACGTCAAATGCCAGCCTCGGCTATTACTAGGAGCCAATAAAGGCCATGCTGATAAAAACCTGACTGATGCCTGTAGGCACGTAACTGGTCTAACTTGAAGGGAACAATGGCAGGATACCTATAGTCCGGTATCCTGGGAAAGTTTTGAAGGAATGTTGATTAGCGAGTAGGATACTGTGTTTTTGCTATATGGATTGCAGTTGAGTGCTGTTGGGTGTTATAACCAATTAGTAGCATAATTAGAACCAGTAGGTAGAGTTATTAGTGGTAGTGAATATGTTCTGGAAACATCTTAATTAATATCGGTAGTCTCATCTCGTTGTGGACCCGAATACAATTGTCTAGGCTCGATGCGTGATTTTCAAAAAGCATCGAGTCTCAAAATGGGAAGATTTTCCGAGACAAGAAACTGCTGAAAATAATTTGGTGTTTTTACCAATTATTTTGAAATTATTAACAAAATCCAAAAATAGTACGATATAACGGCACGCTAAAATTCTTTTAACATAAATTTGGTAACGATGCAACAGTCAGCCTTTTCATTAGATCGAAACATAAGGTCACGTTTTAATTCTGACCTCGAACATTTAATAATAATGAATGGACTGGTCTGAAGTAACTTATTTAAAAGAGTGACTACGATAAAATATCTTTTCGGTCGGTAGACAAATGAAACAAGAAGACCAAAAGAAAAAAAGAAAGAAACAAAATAGGTTTATTTGCGGTGAACATGACGCACAGAAAGAACACAAACAAAAAAATACAAGTAAATCGCAAACTTTTATTCAAATTTCAAATTAAATTATTTATTTCAATTACAAAAAGGCATTTACATACATATGATCGGAGATCACCTTTTAAGCAAGGAATTGCTTGTGTTAGGAGACTCCGCGCTTCCACTTATCATCATCTTATGTAATTGAGCAGTGTAGACAATGTAAACATGCAGTAAAATAAAATAAATTAAATGGGTAACTTAAAATTAAACAATTGAAAGGGTAAATGAGTGAGAGTTATGCATAGAAAAGAGCCAAATCGCGTGTTACGTGTGATTATGTGTGAGTATGGGTGAGTGATTATGTGTGAGTATGGGTGAGAGTGTGAAGTGTGAGGGTGTGTAGTGCGTGAATTATAGTTAGAATATTTAGAGTTATACTGTCGTTTAATATCCTGCTCAACATAAAAATAGATACGAGAATGTATTTGTTTATTAGGAATTTGTGTGTTTGCATTGTTTGTTTGCTTGTTACGACTTCACGCCGAAATGGCTGAACAGATCCGGATGAGATTTGGCAATTAGGTAGATAATATCTGGGTTCTCTGGGTAAGGATACAGTTTAGGTGTAAGTGCAAGCTCAACTGCAGAATGTAGGTTGTAGGTTGTAGGATAGCCCTGCGACAATGTCTTGGGATCGGAAGAAGCCAAATACAACTTCTTCCACTAACCTTGTACACAACAACCCAAATGCAAGTAATTTGGTTATTGAAGCGTAGATACAAAAGACTCAACATCGTCGTAGGTTTTAGTCTTGAGCCATTCGGTTACAACTCTTTTACAGTCGCGGAGCTTCAAGGAGTATATACGTAGTTCTTTATTCAGCAAGTTGTATAGGTAAGAAGATTGCCTTGAGTATTGTCTTTTAGCGAAAGTAGATCTAACCTTGACAGTTGGAGCGACTAAGTAGTTCCTTCTCTTTCTAGGCTTAGAGGGATCATATGGGAGGGATGTGTGCTTTTTTAGTATGAGTTGAAGCAAATAAAGTTTCCTTACAGACAGAAGACCAGATAATTGGTACAGGCTTCGAGTAGGGAATCTATAGGGTTTAAAGAACATGACCTTAAGCAAGGATCTTTGGGCCCTCTCAAGTTCTAAATTTTTTATTTTTGTTGTCCCTCCCCAACAAGGCAAACAGTATGTGAGGATCGATTGGGCCAATGATATGTATACTTGCTTCAGAAGCCGCTTTGAAGCCGTATGTCGCAGTGCCTTAAAGGTCCATATCATTTTCCTAACTCTTTTCATTATAAGTTCAGTGTGCATGTGCCAGGACAGGCGCTGGTCAATCATAACCCCTAGGTATTTAGTGTGTTGTAACCTATCAATCCTTACACATGTGCAGTCGAGGGTTGGGGGGTCAGGACAGTTGTGTATTTTTATTTGGAATTCTTGTGACGGTTGCGAGTTATTATACTTAGTAAAGCAGATATAGTTGGATTTAGAGGCATTAAGCGTGAGGAGACTATAATTTAGCCAAGCTGCAATCTTTGCCAGGCCACATTCAGCCAGCCTTCGAACACTAGCCCAAGTTTTAGCAGTGAAGACAATGGCAGTGTCGTCGGCGTATGAGAATATGAGTCCGCCGTCAATCTTCATGTTGCATAAATTATTAATGTAGATAAGGAACAAGGTCGGCCCAAGGACACTGCCCTGACCGACTCCGAAAGTAACGGCTAACTCGGAGCTAGTGTAATTCGCAATTTTAACCGTTTGTTTGCGATTGCTCAGGTAAGACTTAAAAAGATCAAGAGCGGGTCCCCTTAAACCGATGCTTTCTAGCCTATGTAAAAGTATGGGGACAGACACTGTGTCAAAGGCCTTTTTGAGGTCAAGAAAAACAGTTAGACACTTGTTGCCACTATCCACTCCATCTACCAGAGCAGAAGTTAGTGACAGAACTGCATCCTCAGTAGACTTTCCTTGTCTAAACCCAAATTGAGAGGGCGACAGTATTTTATATTTAGAGAGGAATTTAACTAGGCGCGAGTTTATAAGTCTCTCAAGGATTTTTGAAATGGACGGTAGGACAGAGATTGGCCTATAATTTGACGGGTCAGTCCTGTCCCCAGACTTGTACACAGGTGTTATTAGGGCCACTTTCAAAGCGTCCGGGAAAAGTCCCTGCTCGAAGCATAGATTAATTAAGTGGGTTATGACTGGTACAATTGGTTCGTGAGCGGCTTTTAGAAAGTTGACTTGTATTTTATCCCAGCCAGGAGCACTATCTGCTTTCAAACTCATTAGAGTGGCTCGAACTTCGTCGGGGTCTGTGTCGAGAAGAACAAAAGATGAGGGCAAAGGACCATCTGTCGAGAATGAGTCAGGATTAGTATTAACTCCTGCTGAGGGCTGAGAAGTAGTGATATTATCTGCAAGAAGCTTGCCTATGTTAGAGAAGTAATCATTAACCTTGTCAACAGATTTCTGTGGGGAAGTGGATAGCTCTAGTAGATCCAAACTATGTGTTTTTTTAGGTTTGCGTTGTGTGATGTTGTTAATGATATCCCATGTCTTTTTAGGGTTTTTGTGCACTTTGGAAAGTTGAATTCTGTCATATTTTCGTTTTTGTTTTCTGATAATGGTAATGCAGTAATTACGATACCTTTTGTATGTTATTTTTAGTATTCATAACATATCACAATATCACGCCTTGTTTCCCCAAAGGGTTAGACAGAGGTGTACCTATAGTACACCCACATTTCGCCAGTTATGTTTAAGTCCCATGTAATAGGGGGCGAGCCTATTGCCATCAACCGGGGACAAATCCAGACTCCGGGTTGCGACTGAGAAATTTCAGATGGAAAAACCCAATAATACTTTGCCCAACCTTGAAATAGAACCAGAATGGTCAGCAGTATCGCTTTCGACCAACAAGGCAGTATTTTTATTAATTTACTAGATTTTTGGAAGCTTGTTAAATGTAGGTAGTTAGATATATACGAATTGGCCGAGTTCGAACTGGGGATGAGTATGGACGAAGCCAACAAGTCGTCTGTCTTTATAAATATCAATAATACATATTTATTTATTTATTAAAACTAAATGCAGAAGTAAAAAAATATTGTACAAAGGCGGACTTAATGCCTGAGGCATTTTCTACCAGTCAACCTTAGGGTGATGCAGAGACAAAACATGGCAGGTGCAACATAAATGATAGATAACTTGAAAATGAATACATACTAATACATACATTTAAACCGAATAAACTTTGTCAGGAGAAATAACGATAGGTAGAGGAGAAAACAAATCCAGCAAATCAGCGCTGCAAAGATTCTGCCAACTTTTCATGAATATGTTGTATGTCATTCCTTTCCTAAGTTTTTTCAGATCGATTACTTATGTGACAATGCATGTGGCGATTCTCCACAAAACTATAAATGTATCTCTAAATAATGAAGTCTTCAACATGTGGCACGGTCACTTGTGAATGTGACGAGTGACCCCGTGTGTACTCAATACTCAATACGTTTATTGCATTCCACAATGTGAACTTAGGTGGTAGGTACATAAAGACATACATTCGTTTTGGAGCATTGTGGGCCCTGTCGGGCATAACAACATAAAAATTAGGAGGAGGGCTATTATAGATATTTGTTAACAATTTTAATATTAATCTACACTTTCGTTTTGTGTAGGTAGGTAGGCTGATAACTAATTGTGTACATAATAATTTTTACCACTCATATATTGGATTTAAACATTAATACTTATTTAAATTATACATATATTATTTTTATCATTGGTAATTATAAATAAATTATTATTACGTTTTTTTTTTTGATATTATTGTTTATTTATTAAATTTATCATTTAAATATTCATGTACATTATAATAACATTTACAGATTAGAAATTGTTTTAATTTATTTATAAAGATATTAAATTTTTGTTCATTTTTAATTTCATCAGGTAGTTTATTATATATTTTAACTGACATTACTAAAGTGCTTGTGGAGTGAATTTTTAGCTTTGAACCTGTGTGGTCTTGTCTAGGAATAAAAAAACGTCAATATATCACGCTTTCTAAGATTTACAGCCTATCAATATTTAATCCTTGCAGTCTATCAACGCGAGCATATTTAGGTAATATTTAAATTAATTGTAAATTCTGGCGTTGACCGACTGAATGAAGAAATTTCAAAATTTAAGACCTATTTTGTTATAATTTTGACATTTCAACACGCATTTCTCAAGTTATGGGTGATCTGATGAACCACTGTAAGTACCTACTATTTCTAAAATTTGTAACCTCTGCAATCATAAAGTATACGATGCCAAAACATTGCCAATCTGATAATCTGATTAGTTTGGGTTACTTATCGAAGTTTTGGATATTTTTTTCATCATCGCAAATCAAGCGAGAATATTGCAACAGACCAACAGTTCTGATTGACGCCTTAACACCACGACTCGTGATGAAGTAACATTAACGAGGTTTGGATTTATAAAACCCTTTTGTTTGGTATTTGGTCGTAGATACTATTCAGTCTGGTATAAGATTAACAATAAAAAAGAAAGAGAAAGAGGTATTTATTGAAATTAAATCTGGTTTTGGTAAAAATGTAAAAAGATGCGGAAGGAGAACCGATTGTGGTGAGGAAGCTTAGAATATTACATTAGGTATTTGGAAGGCCTAGGTCTAAAGAACCAAAACTGGAAATATTTAATACATACATAATAAAGATAAAGATGAATACCAAATGGACATGGGAAAAATATTAAAAAATCTCTAGCTAGAGACTATTAAAGAATTAGTAGGTAAGTAGTCCTAATAAACCGAATTCTAATTTCCGCAGTACTATTTTTAGAAATAATCTGCATCAGCTAAATTACCTACACTACCTCGTACCTTATTTAATTACCTATATCCTAGCACTAGTTTCTGTCCGCGACTTCGTCTGCGTGAAATTTCATATACTATGACACTCGATACTATACAATACTGTAGCTTCACAGTGAAACAATTTTCGAAATGGGATCAAAAGTTGGTTCTGAAGATTAGCCCCTACATACAAACTCAAAATTTTTACCGCTTTAAAATATTCATCATCTTCCTGCCATTGTCCCATATTACTTGTGGTCGGCGCAACACGTTTTCTTTTTCCACTCTCCCCTGTCAACCGTCACACTATCATTCACTCCTTTCTCTTTCATATCATTCCTCACACAATCTTTCCATCTTTTCTATGGTCTTCCTCTCCCGCTCCATCCATCAACATTTATGTTCATCACTCTTTTAGTCACATGCGTTTCTTCTCTCCTCATCACATGCTCATACCAGGCCAAACGATTGCCTTTCAACTTTTCAGTCACTGGCGCCACTTTTAAACTTCCCCTTATATACTCATTTCTTACTTTATCCATTTTCGTCACTCCACACATACATCTCCGCTTTATATTATTATAGTATAGATTAGCAACCATTATAGGTACTTCTACGTAAAAAGTAGGTTCCTAATACGAAAATATTTACGATTACGATTTTTTTACGATTTTTGACAAAACCCTTCACAATCGCGAAACAAAACTCTACAAAGCGTGAAGTAACCCGTGTAATTCATTTCGTTTCTAACCGTAACGTTTAGGTAAACATCAGAAATCAATAAACTGTTTCGGCAATTTTCTGAACGTGAAATTGAAATCACATGAAATCATATAAGGTTTTACCTATTAACTTGCCTTTTTTATTTGTGCAAAAAACATTGAATAATATCATAATATAAGCAAAGAAGGTATCTACTGCTGGAAGTTGGTTTAAATTAACATCATTTTTTATTCATTTTAAATTTTCTTCTTTTCGTACGGTTAGTGACTAACCTGGTGTCAGAGTTTTAAAGCCGCCCATGGGCCTTTGACTTGGTTTTACATGCCATCGACAAATATCTCTTAGGCATGCCGGTTTCCTCACGATGTTTTCCTTCACCGTTTTTGAAGCAAGTGATAATTATACAATACGCACATGAATCCGAAAAGTCAGAGGTGCGTGCCTTGTGTTCGAGCTCGAGACCTATGACTTGGCAGTCCGATGGTCACACCACTAGACTATCAATAATTATTTAGCTTAGCGTAAGGTGTTAAAAACGACTGATATCATCTCATGTCGTCACTTTATATTTTAGTATATTCTATACCAATAATACAAATTTATCAAGACATTGGCAAAATATTAATCTTCCTACATCTCGATTCCTCAGTCAGAATTAAAAGCAGCTGGTATTTTACGGAACTAACCCAAAACCTAACGGAAATAAATCATGCAGAACACCATTCAACCTAAAAACAGCTACATCCATCACTTGCACCAAATTTTTATTATTCCATTTATTAAAAAAATGCAAGTAGAACATTCCCTTCCATATTGTCCGCCAGGTGTACCGTTAAGGGCGACCGCACACTGCACTACAGACATCTGTTTCCGACATATGCGACTAAACGCACTTTTTTCTATGCAATTGAACTGCGCTTTTGGCAAGCAACACTTGATTGAATGTCTTGGGGGGCTTTTTTAATGATTTTTTTGTTAAGATACTTGAGAAAAAGATGTTAGGTTCGCAAATTGGTTTTTAATACCTTTTGAATCTTTATTTTTCGCTATGTTTTAAAAAGCCGTTCTCTAGATTGCCAGTCGCTTTTTAAAGTACGTTTTGTTTTTTTCTGCATTAATAATTTTAATATGTCGTATTGGGTTCTTGAATAACCACACAAGTATTTTCATTAAGAACCTATCTACAATATTATTAGCAATCGGTTAGAGTAATACATAACACTACAGTATTTTTGCAATGTGCATGCAACCTAAAAATAAATAGTTTATTACAGAAACAATTTAAATAAATTAGCATTAACGACAGTTCTATCATCATTCACATTGACCAACCAAAATATAAATAATTAAGAAATTAAAAAAATGCTCTACATATTCACTGAACTACAAAAACGTTTACAAACTGCCGATTTAACGACTGATATCCGTGCTAACTCACAAGGGCGACTAATTAAACAAATTAAAACTCATGGCCACTCCTTTCTCCCTTTAAAACAGAAATAATTAAAAACCTCAAAAGAACAATGGACTATAAGATATAATATGACCTGGTCACAGAGTAAAATAATTACATGACATTTACTTATATAAATGATGATGATAGGTTATGACTATACTTAGACATTTTAGCCAACTACTAATAGAATATGACAGGTGAACTTGCTTTAAAGGTCGACATATTAATATCAATTTAATTTTGTTTGTGTAGTAAAATGTCAATATAACGCATCGTTGATTATCCTTATTGTGTTGTGTTGACCTTACTAATTAGCAACGATTTTAAATGTAAAAAATATGGTCATTGAATGTGTGTGCTTTATTATTCATTCACTTTATTTTTATTTATTTATTGATGCTTAAATTCTAGCTCATATAAAATGGAACATCACAAAAAATACAAAGGGCATAATTATGTGCGAAACATCGGAGGATGAACACGACGATGAATCTCCTCAAGTTCTCAATGACTGTACGTTTAAAACTAAGTAATTAATCAACCTTTCAAATGTCTTTTCAATAACAGTTAAAATATTTTTTTAAATAATAGTCAAAAACTTACTCAAAATATTTACAGCCACGACCCATCACAGTAAACCCGAGGCCACAGTACAACAGTCACCATTACATAAACTCAAAGCAACAAATAATAGTAACATTGACAGCAACATATAATGCTCACACAACAAAAAATAAAAATGAGAGCAAAATCGAGGAAGGTAAATAAATCACACAGATGATACGATTATAACTGTGCATAACAACCATTCGTACAATGAACACAGGGTCCCTGACACCAGGTTACCCATGTGAAACGTGCCCGGAAGACTAAAAATTGTAGGTACCAGATTAATGTACTGACAAAATGATGAATGCGTTTTTTTAGGCTGTGGTAACTCAGTGTGTGAGGACCCCTATGTCCTTGCGAAAGTGAATTTTAATTCAATATTTAAATAAATAAAATGAGTCACGTTCTTCTGGGTTTATTTTTGGTAATCGTTTAGTAAAAAAACATCATTTGTAAGCGCTAAATTGACGAGTAATTTCTCTATAATATTTACCAAGTAAAACAATGATTTCATCAATATTTTTCTGCAAGGACATACGGGCATTTTTTACGTGACAAAATGACGACACGGTTTTTCCATTAAAGAATTATGATAAACCTGTATGATCTACGAAATTATTGTAAATATTTTAAGAAAACAGTCTACTTTTACAATGTTTGTAAATATGTGAGCACCAGTATCTATCACATACCCAAATAATTTATCTGTCATTGCTTCATTTTTAATTATTTTTGCCTACTGTGATGTAGTAATTTTATTCTCAGTGCATCGTCTTCACGCGTTTATATAATTGTATACAAAATATTGATAAAGATTTTAAAAGAGTAACGGTGGAGTTTCTTTCCCATTCTTCTCCATACGAAACTACCTTCTGGAAGGGGTGACTAGAATCAAGTATTTTTTAAAAATAAATTATTTGCAGACTTTGACTTTGCTATTACTTGAAGCTGTGTAGAAGAGTTTAAAAGGCGGAGGCGAAGAATTTAAATCTTTTTTGCAGGCTATGTCGTCAAATTCTCGAGTTAGCCAAAAAAGCACAGACTATCTGTCAACCTGCTGTGTAGCTAAAAGTGAGCAAAGACTAATTTCAAATGGAAGTCTTAATAACGTGGCGACGCTTGAATTGCCCAATTTAGGCATATTTCCACCATATATCATGTTGTTATTCGGATTTAAACAGTATTTATCTAGGCTCCTATATCTTTTTTCTACAAAAAGCTTTTCTAAAATGAAGTTTAAACGAATTTAATTTCGCACATTTTTACAGCGTAAATGACATGTCTTCATATTTTAGTTTAGTTATAGAAAAAAAAAAGGGAAAATATTAAGTTTTCATTCATCATTTTTGGTATTACGGAACATATCCAATTTATCATAAATTTTCGAAAGCTATTAGTGCTATCGCGTCAAGCAATAATTGTCAATGTGTGTGCGTGGTAGTATTGCTCACTGTAGGTGTATATCGCTCCAACAGCACTTACACTAGCGCAACGTGCTTGGAATTGAATTTTGCAAACATCTCGATTTGTAGTTGCGAGCCGTGTTCGCAGGCCTCTTAACTCTTTAAAAAAATATGATACATTTGGGATAAATCAACAAACATGACAGTACTGAAACAATATTAAAAAACTCAAGCAAACCTCTTCAATAATTCGACATCAAATAAAGAATCAATTAGGTACCCACAAATGACACCCACACCAACTATTCCATACAAACACTCCACAGTATTGATCGTCCTTCGAAAAAACCATTAGAACTTCCTCATGCTTACCATAGCCATCGAATATCGATATGTCAACGTCACTAGTTCAAGGGCAAATGTATGATTAATGTGAAATTATCGACCATATAGCTGACATTCTACTAACGATGGATTGATATTTTCAATGTAATTTAGCTGCTAAATGTTAAACTACGTCGTACTTTTAATATGAAAATTGTTGTATCAAAAATGGAGGAAAAAAGTGAAAGTGTGTTTGGACGAGATGTTCTTAGTCATACTACTATTACCTATCTGGGTATATTTTTTTATACTGTGGCTGTAGTATATTGTTCTTCGTTGTCCTATTTCTGCTGCACTAGAAAACTGAAAATATGAGCATAATTGCTTGCAAAACCAATAGCTGCTTTTATTGTTTTTAACAATGAGTTTATTATAACCTCATTGGTTTTAATATCTCAATAAACAAATGCCATATTAATAATCCACTAAGCAATTTTAATCGCAACTTATTCAAAGATGAATTTGTTAAGCAGCAGATGACAGATTTTTCTAATACAATTTCTCAAAAGGACCTCTACTGTTAGCTATCTATCTATACACCTAAATTGTTGTCCCTACAGCTAACAAACTTCTCTAACGATATTAATTAGGTATATATTAATTTTGTAAAGAAGCATTTAGCATAATTTCTCATCAACAACATAGCATATTCATATTCAACTCCGCACCAAGACAATGCCCATAACAAAAACAGCGTACTACCTAAAACGCAAGATAACATGTATACCAATAGATTTCACGGCCCCGACCATGCAGGGAACGCGGTGAAATCAGCGCGTGCGCCTCTGTTCCGAATAGTGATGGACGTAAGCGCAAGCTTAGACTTTAATGAGCAAGACGGATTAGTCATAGTCACTATAGATTTTAACATAACATTACGGCTGTATTCTAAGCGGTAGGTGCAAGCAGAGGTGCATAGACATCACACTTTTTTCAAGGATAAGAAGGCACCCTCGTTTGGCCCGAAATGATAATGTCCCATGTTATAGGGGGCGAGGCTATTACTATCAACCGGACACTAATCAAGATGCTAGTGAAAAATAGCTTAAGTAAAAACACAATTCCATACAATCGATTTTAAAAGGCATATAAAGAAGAGAACATTCGTGGATCTTTGACAGTTGTTACGGGTCGTCAGAAGCCCGAAAGTCTTACAACCAGTCTTACCAAGGGGAATCGTATTACCCAGTAATTGGGTTGTGGAGGTCAGATAGGCAGTCGCTCCATGTAAAATACTGACGTTTAGCTGCATCCGGTTAGACTGGAAGCCGACCCCAACATAGTTGGAAAAAGGCTAAGCAGATAATGATGATAAAGAAGACAACATTGAAATTGCAAATGCAAAATCTACTGGAAATATCAATATGTAAGTTAACTAATCAGTATATCAAACATACACAAAAATAATAGTGACAGCAGAAAATGACGATAATATTTGGTAAGGTTCAATTTGCGTGATTTTACTTGCTAGTAGATACAGTGGAACATCACAATAAAAAAGACACAAAGGAAATGGTAAAGGCATAGATTAATTATTTGAGATGACTCAAATAAGCTAAAACTAACCAACAAATCTAAACCAATTTAAAATCTTTGCAGATTACGGAATTGAATGTTACTTTTCAAGGTTTACAAGCTGTTGTTAGTCATATATGGTCTTACAATTCATTATATAGAAGCATTTGAATTAAATTAGTCTTTACATCATCAATTATAATAATCTTTGTAGTATAGTAGTCATCGGTTTTAATGTCATGGTCTTCCATAATAGGATACACTATAATAAATATAATATCGATATTATGACGGTGTTGTACAAAAAGCTGTTTTCCTAGCTAGGTGAGGCTATTAAATAGTCAATGTGACATTTAAAGCACCCACGCTATGTGTTGGTCATCTTATATAGCCTTTACAGGTTTAATGGCTTCAGTAGATAATTTTAGCTGCAATATAATGAGGTATTAATCATCACGACATGTTAGACTTAGAATCATATTTCATAACGGTAGTACTCATCATAATCTAGTAAATGTATAACTAATGGGGCCTAGAACGTAACCTAGAGGGACACCCAAGCAGAGTTGCTTAGAAGATGGTTCTGAAATTAACACAATTGTTGAAGCAAAATACAGCGAAAATAGCAGAAGAATAAGATAACAAGTAATAAGAGAAAAAAAGTAGATGGAAGAAAAAAAGGACTCAATATTATTACCATGTTATTAGATTTGCCTAAGGGAGACATTACTTGTTCAACTTTCGTCGATCACTCAATCGGTGATTACACAATGGCTCAGTAAATTACGCCGATTCTTGCAAACTTTACTCTTGCATTGTCTTGCAAGCAATCCCATCACTATTGGCACACAACTGCCTTTCCTGATTATCAATACTTATTAACCTCACGCTATTAACAACATTTAGTTAGTTATGTAATATACTGACTGATGATTGTTTCAAATTCTTTACATAGATTCAATTATCACTTTCTTTTTTGTTTGCGTTATTACGACCGTATCTTTTAATATTGTCTTCATTATTTGTTGAGTTTTGGTAAGCTCTTGGCTTATGATAGATACAAAATTATCCCAATAAATCATGGTATTGGAAATTATAGGAGAAATATTGGATTTAGAACTCCTCTTATCTGCATGATTTTTCATTACGTTATCCTTAATTGAAATTGCTGAGCCTGTAGTCGCATTAGTCGTAATTATAATATAGGTATTACTTAGAAAAACGAGAGTAATTACTGGTCATGGTCTTTCCATAAAATTAATCATTATGCTAATTCTAAGACATGGGTAGTGGGTATACATCGTGTAGAAAGACGGTTTAGTGACTAACGTAAACTAAACCATAATAAAAGAACGACCATAAATTTATATCAACATCATTAACTGCCTAACCGTGTTCCCCAACTATGTTGGGGTCGGCTTCCAGTCTAACAGGAAGCTGCTGAATACCAGTATTTTACTTGAAGCGACTGCCTATTTGGCCTCTACAACCCAGTTACTAGATAACACGATTTTATATAACTAATTGTATATATTCATCATTCGCACTTCATCTTCCAATCTATAACAAACACGCATTTGTCACATCTTGTTTTACGAATTGCATGTTATATTGACGTTATATGTACATTGTACAGTCCCATATGGAGATAAATACAGATTATTGTGAGTTTATCTCACTCTTATTGCTATCAAAGGTGGAATCTATATTGTAGTAGGTTTTATCTTGAGTACTGACGTATTTCTTCAAGATATGGGCGTTTCCTCTAGATTGTAAAATCTGTAAGTGTATTTGGAAGGATGAGTCTTCTTTAGATAAGCCGGTGTATTCTGAAAAATCTCACCGTGAAAACTAAGGTGAAATGAGCTCGAAGTGAACAGTAAATACTGTCAATCTAGTCTAACCTAACATAACATCGGGTAGAATGACAGATCGGCAGATCGCCTTGTGTGGTAATTTAAAAGAGGATATTACGAATATAGGTAATTTCAATATGGCTGCTCCTATTACATATCTGTGCAATATTACACTAAGTTAATATTGCACCATACTCAAACCCCGAAACCGGCCCTATTTCAATAAATTAACTTTCGCTGGACGGCTCATAAATTTTATTTCTACCAAACTTTGTTTTACGTAAAGTATCTACCTGACGTGCAATCCATTGTTCATTCAAATTTTATTCAAACGATTTTCCACTGCCGTGATTACATTTATAGCATGAAGATATGCGACTATATGCTAATGTGGTTTGTAAAAAAGCTTATTTGTTCGGCAAAATTGAGCAAGCGCCTCAATTTCTCAAATTACAATACCTTTTCACTATGCAATGCAAAGTAGAAGCAGTTTTTGAGTGGAATTTCAATCAAGTATGTTTGTTATAAAAGGCAGGAACAAATATCGTTGGATAGTATGCAAAACAATGATTTTAGTCAATTGATCGTTTGACTTAGAAGATTCAGAACTAGACTAGTGGCTGTAAATGAACGAAAAAAAACCGAAAACGTGATGATATTTGATTTAGAAATTGGTGTATATTCGGGCCCCAGCAGGCAATAGGAAAATTCTATAATCATTCAATCGGGGACTTTATTTACAAAAGTTACTTATACTTAAGACAAGCGTCAAAAATATGGTGGTCACACTAAGGTTTACATCATCACTACATAACTTGGCAACGTTGATAAATAACTCCATTTAATCCCAAAAATTACCTTGTATCCTCAACAGGCATATTAGGACAAGCTGAATATCAAGAAACAATTAACATACGACCTTTGCAAGCTTCAGAAGTTATTCTTATAGCATTTCATAACGAAATACCTACAGGTGGATGCAGCTGCCAATTTTTCAAATATGATTACTAAAGATATTCATCTTTCTTCGTATAAACACGATACCCCACGCCTTAGGAATGCAACTACAAATTATGTGTAAGAAATGTTTGTATTTACATAAGAATTTCTTATTCCGTATCAACACCCACGCGATCTCTGAGAGAATCTGCGTAAACTGTCGGTAAGTGTTTCGTTTTCACTCTTCCTGTTATATTATAATGATATGAAAATTTCTTTGTATATTCATTAGATAATCATTCATTAAAGACTTCACAACGAATGAATATATTATGTTTATGATATAAGACGTAGCCTATTCAGTATCCCGAAACGTTGAAAGAGATCCAAATGTTTCTAACGAATTAATTTTTAAACCTGACTAATCCGAATAAGAACGGTGAGAAAGAAACTACATACCTACTTACATAGTTGTTTATAACAAAAAAAAAAATCAAGACTTTTAAGCCGCCAAAAAAAGCAAAATTCATTAACTGGTTAGTCTATAACGCCATAAGCTGACAACCTACATACTTCACCATAAAAGGACAATAGTGGCATAGTTATAGTCACTCCATATCTAACAAATTGATCAGCCTATTTAACTGCCGGAACATTGTGACATATTTGTCAAGTATTGATTACTTCGACGGCAGTTTGATTGGAAAAAATGTTATAGATATATCCTTGAAAGGCGTATCAAAGCCTACCAATTTTAAAACCATTGGATATGAGGAGAAATAGTGAACAGCTTCTTTTGTTCTTCTGATGAAACCTGTGTTACCTGAAACGCATCTTCTTTTGCTTGCCCTAGTCGCATGTTACTTGTCGTCGGCGCAAAATGTTTTTCTCTTTAATTCTCTACTGTTAGCTGTCATGTTATCATTCACTTCTTTTTCATTCATATTCATCGCGAACACAATTCATCAATCTTGTCTTTAGTCTCCTTCTACTCCGTTATCAATCAACCTGGTAAGTATGGTATTTACAATATTCACTTTAGAGATTATTACGGTTACTGTAAGACTTATGACCTCTATGAGTAATTCTATCTTGGATGCAGTAATAGAACTAGTGTCTGGCAAAGGCATGGAAGTATCTAAAATCCTAAACCATATTGGACTAGCATATCATGCATTGAGGAATCGACATTTTTGACGATATTTGTGTTGGTACTGTTAGCTCGCAGTTTCTCTTAACCTACCTTGGTGTCCTAACCCCCTTTAACCGGAAGCAGTGGACTATGCCAAGACGTGCAGCTGTGGTTCCTATAAGTGCGACAGTCAATTTACATATATTTACACCAAGACTATGTATATCTATGTATAAAATTACAGTAGCTATGTTTCTGTCATATTTTAAGTGATGGATTACTCGAATGATAACGTTTACAATAGAATTCTCTGTGGTATCCGTATACATAAAATTAGGCAATATTATAGGTATGCTATTATGATGTATTATGTTATGATTACATATCATAGCACCTACCTATGCTATAATCTGTTTGTATTTTTTTATAAATATGAAATTTTGTATTCCAATAACTTTTTAAATGAAGTAAATAAACAGTTGCATAGTATTTCAAGTTCACCTCAAATTGAAACCAGTCGCAAGACTTGAATCAATTTACATATTTTTAACAAATTTCAAATATGTAGTAGGTACTTCTTGGGGACGCTCTTGAAGGACATATGGTGATCTTATTGGTGATGTTCTTCAGAAAGGTCAGGTGCGTAGTACTCACAACAGGCGTACGTGTAAGACCAGATGTATGAATGTAAACGAAGCAGCAGGAGTATGTAAGGATCGTAGCAGATGGCCTTCTGTACTTTGTCTACCCCCATGGGAGGAAAGTGTGAGTTTATGTATGTAATTAAAAAAGGGTGGTAATCCACTCAACTTTTTTTTTGTATTCAGAGGTGTGCTAAAAATGCTATCGTGATAAATAGCTAAACTATTTAGCAAGAGAATTGCGAAAGCGTAATGCTGATAAAACAAGAAGTTATGCGTCGTGCGATCTCTGATAATGATAAACATTATCTGTACCAAGATGGAAGTCATCTCGTGATATCTTGGCGATGGAATTACAAAAAATACTTCTATGTCGATAAGATACAAAATACGAATGATTCCAAATACCTGCAGATAGATGGTTTTATATACCCGTCATGCTTTTCAAAATTCAATTTCAAATCATTTAATTCGAATAACTCACATTAGAATAGGCATACACATTTACAAATAAAATTTAAATAAAATAATATAAAATTAAAATTCAATCAAAATTAAAAATATAATCAATCACAATCTGTAAATGTATTACTCGTTCTTTGGAAAAAATCTGCAGGTAATTTTTCTCCTAATTAAATATTGCAAAGAATGAAAGTTATAGGTACTTAATCTATAAAACTAGACTCCGATATTGTCAAAGATGAGTCTCGATGAGACTTATAAACAACTAGCTGCGCCCTGCGGTTTCACCAACATAAGTCTCGATCCTGTAGTAATATCGGGATAAAAAGTATCCTATGAACCCAGGTCATGGTCTACCCATGAGCCAAATTTTATTGACATCCGCTCAGCCGTTTTAGCATAAAAATGTAACATCCAAACAAACTCACTTATAAGTTTAACCTATGGCTATAGCGGGTGTTCAGAATTCCAACTCCGCCTGTGAAGTCCCTTTAGGCCAGACGCAGTCCAGCTTACTCTCACCTATACACATTTAACAAGGTTTGCAGATCACTGGACATCAAAGACTTGCTTTCCGCTCGCCTTAAAACTGTACTAAAGAAATGGCTTCTGGAACTTACATACACCGAAACAGAATCATTTCTCTAACGTCATCGACAAACCAAAGTGCCAGCAAACAACATCCCTCTCTCACACTTTCACCCTCATACACACAAACTCACACAATATAATACACGCTTCACTAATCTAGCCCTGTTACATATTTCTTTCCGCTCATTCGCTTTCCGACCCCCAAGATACAAGCCCTGCTTAGTTTGGGGGTCAACGGTTAAAGCAAAAAAATGTGATGTTTTTAAACTTAATTGTATCTATGTAAGATCACTGTACGTGTATATGTATCAAAACTTTTCCTTTGCCAATATTTCTTTTTTCATTTTTTTGTTAGCTATGTTTCACAAAGGAAAACAGCCTTTTCTAAACCAGAAACAATGCATAAAGAACTAATAACAATGAAGGTTGAATACATCTTCATAACGCATATTGTATAAGAGAGTTCAACATTGGATCAGCATCAGAATAATAACACACCATGTATAGAACAAACAATTGCTTTGTTTCATCCCTGTAATCACAATACTTTTATAATAATCACAATAAAAGGTATTGTGAAAAATGAGTTGATTGAACTAACCGACTTCAAAACAAGACGACTTGCCATCTTTTATCAATGGGTACGCATTTTAATAGTAGATTGTTTGCCTAGGGAGCAAACAATTATTTTAAAGGCGAGTGTGTTTCTTTGAATCCAGAGCGTAGCGAGGGATTCTAAAGTAGAATCCTGAGCGCAGCGAGGGATTCAAAGTATGTCAC
Source organism: Agrochola lychnidis (assembly GCA_963680765.1). NCBI lineage: Eukaryota > Metazoa > Arthropoda > Insecta > Lepidoptera > Noctuidae > Agrochola > Agrochola lychnidis. Next base: position 3,024,298 of record OY796868.1, on the reverse strand, counting down.
GCGAGTTTAAAATAGTGTTGCTCTCGAGGTGGACACTCTAGTTTAATTATCACCCTCTATGATAATTTAAGTACGTGCAACGTTGTCCTCTGGAGTTAATATAATACTTTCATTCTCACTACTCAAGGAAACACACATTTTTTTTATAAAACTAAGTAAAATACGAATTTGAGTAAACAATTAAGAACGAAGGCGAAATGGATTTCGCGCGTTTTTTTTAATTTTTCACCTTTTTTTTTCACCTCCTTTTTTTTAATTTGTCTCGCACTCGGTTTTCTTCATACAGCCTGTTACTTGTTCACACAATGTTTGTGATTGATTTCTTTGGTGATTGGAACTTTTACTAACAATATCCACATTCCAAATTCAAATCACTTTTAGTCCCTAGGGATTAAATAGCTATTTTAGTCCCTGTTTACGAAGAATAAACTAGCTCTTTTTGAATAGATGTGATAAAAAAAACTGTCCATGTATAGTCAGGTAAATGCATTGCATAACAGATTGACACACTACGCTTTGCCGAGTTACCTAATTGCAATTCAATACAAATAAAAACTGCACGGGACATAAATTAAAAAAACCGTTGAACTTTACCCGGCCTGAGAGATATTTCTAGATGGTATGTGAAGCCAAGTTAAAGGCCCATGGACGGCTTTATAACTCTGACACCAGCAGTGATATTCTGTAAAAATCTCACCGTGAACGTTTAGGTGAAGTGAGCTGTCAATAGTGACAATCCCTAGCGTCAAGTGGAATGACAGCTCACTTCAAGCTCACTTCACCTTAGAGTTCACGGTGAGATTTTTACAGAATAGCACTGCTGGTTAGTCACTAACCACACGAGAGCAAGAAGATAGGACTATCAAACGTCACACGAGCTCGCAGATTTTTACGATGTGAGGTCACATCGCAGTTTTGTATTTTAGCCCTGATAGCCATTTCAAACAACTGAAAAATAATGACAATTATAATTAACGGACAGTAGTAACAACAGCTGCACGGGTTGATCGATCAGGTTAAGCTACGCTTGCCACGGTTGGTCTGTGGATGGGTGACCATCTTTACATACCAAGACCCCTCCGTGCCTCGGAAAGTACGTTAAGCCGTTAGTCCCGGCTGTCATTTGTAGATCTTTGACAGTCGTTACGGGTAGTTAGAAGGCCAAAAAGTCTGACAACCAGTCTTACCAAGGGGTATTGTGTTACCTAGTAACTAGGTTATGGAGATCAGATAGGCAGTCGCTCCAAGTAAAATACTGATATTCAGCTGCATCCGGTTAGACTGGAAGCCGACCCCAACATAGTTGGGAAAAGGCTAGGCAGATGATGATATAATTGACAGACAATGGTCTAGGCCTAAGCTAGTCCAATTAGGAAGATCCAACGCTAAATTAAATTGTATATCACGATTTTTTAAGAAGTTTACGTGTGAAAAATGTGCGTGAAAATCAGTAAACATGTATAATAAACATGTTTGTTTAAATGTCACAGCCTTCCCTTGAGTGGGGTTAGATCGTCACCCTTGAGGCAACCTTGCTAACCCTTAGGTAATAGAAAACTTAATACGCGAACGAGAAAGTTTACGTATTTATATTTATAGCCTGGTATTACTTGAAGGCTGTTACATTACGATCCTTATTATGGCTATGACCCTAAACGTTCTGGCTGGATAAAAATTTTAGCTGTAACAAATGAGTTGTCGCTGGATTTGTCTTGATCCAGAATGTATCAGTCAGTCGAATCAAGGCAGTCCAGGATGTAACATCGGGCCAATCTATTTACAGGGTGGCAAATTTTTCGTCGGTTATTTTTAAAAAAATCTGCTGTTCCATACATTTTAACCGCGTAGGTACACACTTTTCTAAGAAACAGCAGTTTTTTTTTTTAAATAACCGATGAAAAATATCGACGCACAAGGGTTCAGAATGAAAGAAAGAAAAGAAAGACATACACTGAATCCATGGTAACAGTTTTCGCGTCGATGTCCCTGCCACCCTGTACATTGTAAATTGTAATTTTCACGCCTAATATTTTTTGATATTCGAATAGCTCATGAAGTCATGACCTAATAAGGTGCCATAAAGAATAAATAAAAAATCTAAAAAATAGATATAAATCCGTAAAATTTCGCAGGTACCTATATAAGTTTGATACATTTTAGTATGTAATGCGAAAATGTTTTTGTTTGTTTGTTCTTCTTTCATGAATTGATTGTAAAATTTTTTTTTCTTTTGATATACTATGCCTATTTATACTTTTTATAACTGACGTGAAAGTTGACATAATTTCACCAATTTGTTATTTTTAAAACTTAAACAATTATATTTGTACGCTTCTGGGCAAAACATGGAGGATCTACCTATTTATAATACCTCACACTAGGTGTAACTTGACCTATGTTCACAAATAAAGATTTCTGATTCTGATTCTGAACAAGGAAGCAATGGATCGACGTCATTTTTTGCATAAAAATAGTTTATAGACCAGAGAATGACATAGGCTACATTTTATCCCGGCCGTTCTTTTTGGACAGACCACAGTACCGTAGCCGCATGTAATAGCTAATATTTTACATTTACCAATTCCTAATACGTTCGTAATATCATGAATAATTTTTCAATGAGCTCCCAAAACGCTTGTATCACGAAACAACAATTATTAAATATAAGCATGTAAAGTATTTCGTAGAGAAATCGGAAGCGTTGTTACTTTCATAATTATATTATGTAGTTATCCAACGATTGCACACTTTAATTGTATTTGTTGTACAAAAGAAATTGTTCACTTTGTACTTCATAATAACTGGAAAATAATCTACTTGTTTTCTGCCGTTCAAACTAATTTATCAATATTTTTGTGATTGTATGTAGTTAAGTTTTAAACCTTAAAACTCAAGACTCATTTCTTGCACACAGCGTTTTTTTTAACTCTTGTCTATTGCAAAACTCCCGGTCTTTTAGATGTTCTAATACCCTTTAAAAGTTTAAATAAGTAATATATTTATACCTATACTCCATTTGAAATAAGATTAGACATTTAAATAAACCTTTTTTACAGTCCGTTCAACCGATTTTGACTTCTATTGCGTAGAAGGCATGACAAATGGCAGCTGCAGTAAACAGTTGGTATTGTAACCACTTTTTGCTTTTTAATGTCATCCTTATGCCTACGGTATAGAAGTCAAAATCGGTTGAACGGACTGTAAAAAGGTTTGTTTAAATGTCTAATCTTATTTCAAATGGAGTATAGAAAAAAAGAATCACCTCTCGCCGTCAACTTTACGATTACGTTTCATTTGCCAAAAATAGCAATGTTTTAACAATTTATAATGCTTCCCGACCGAAATACATTATAACCAATTCTCTAGATTTTACCAGTATCAAAAATTGATTCATAGTTTATCTTGAAACCGTAACACTTTTGTTCTTATATGTATTCAAGACACACGTAAAACAACAGTTTCTTAGGAAAGCAGTTCCGTCATTGTTTTAATGGCCGTTATGATAATAATCTGTAATTTTCAAAAAAAAAAATACTTTAAAAATGTCAAAAAATGCTCTATATTTGGACAGCTGATATTGTGTGACCATTGTCCCCTTATGAAAAAAATAACGTTCCGTTTTTTGAAATAGGAACCGATTACCACAGAAAATAAAAACCGTGCATTGTATAAGACAATCGTGTAGAAGCGCTATAACACGTGTAAAAACACAGGTCGGTTACCTAACACTTAACAGTTACTAATTGGATAACAACGTGGTTTGATCTCTCAACGTTTATGTTTGTGAAACCGTTTATATTTTATATAGATGTGACACGCCAAGGGTAGTCTATCTAGAGCAGTTCTTTGGTGAAAAGTAGGTCGATGGTTTACAGATTGGTTTATTATTTATATTAATATGTTTTTGTGAAAGAGTTTGTTTAGTAAAATACAACTAGCATTACCATTGTGTTCAGGGCACTGTTTCGGCTCCCTCGATGCTGCAGTGCATCCGGCATGTTTGCTGACGCCAGCGTAGATGACTTCTACGCAATAATGCGTAAAAAAGTTGCGTCGGTGGTGCGACGAGTACGGGGGAACCCGAATCGCGTCCTGAGGATGATTGGCGAGAGAACCGATACTGTTCTGCTCAGTAGTTTTACTGAACTCCATGTTTTGCGAGACCGATGAGCCTACTGTGCAGGGGTAAACGGTGTGTCTAGTTTCTTCTTTTTATTTTAGTTACTAACATTAGTCATAAGCGAAATTATTGTCACTAACAACCTCAAATTGCCTTGCCTATGGACTTTTTTGTCTGAAATAAATGATTTTTTTATTACTATTTTTCCAGCCAAACAGCACAGGTTAAGAGTATTATGGGTGTCGATGAAATTACAAATACCTACATGAGGGATTTGAACTTTGTGTACCCCAGTGCCAAACACATCCTTTGGGCAGTTACAGACCTGTAAACGACGGTAACGAAGTACTACTCAGAGAAGTGCTAAATAACTAGTTCAGAAAAACACAATAGTTAAATACCAAAACAATGTTAAAGATAAATAAAATTTCGGTATTGACGAAACAATTCCTTTGCTTTGAATTTGTGTTATTCATTGTCTAGCTAGTCCAGTACAGTTAAATATGACACATAGATAATCGTTGGCCAAACAATTATCCATTAGAACTGACGTTAAACTAAACTGCAATTATGTCAAGTTTATCTGTTAACGACTTGTCATCACATGTGTGTGGAATCTCCTATAATAACGTCTAGACGAGTTGAAGACTTGGCCAGTATAGGTTGATATTTGTGGAGACGATTATCGCAAAGATTTTTCTTGGTAAAAAAACTAACTAACAGAGTTTTTTTGCAGGTACTGTAGACCTTTGAAGCCTGGAAATATATGTTATTGGGTCCTCAGTAGACGTTGAAATTCTGTCAACCAGTTTTACCAAGGGGTATCGTATGGTTACCCAGTAACTGGATTGTGGAGGTCAGATAGGCAGTCGCTACTTATAAAATACTGATATTCAGTTGCATCTGGTAAGACTGGAAGCCGACCCCAAAATAGTTCGGAAAAGAAACTTTAAAGAGGGAAGGAGAGTAAGAAGGATTTTATCATTCAGGGAGACAACCCAAGCTAAATAAAAAAGTATTAGATATTATTGGTTGGCCAACAAAAATACGGCCCACTTGATGTTAAGAGGATACCAGAGCCATAGCAGAAGCGTTACCATCTCGGAGACAAAACACTGAAATATCTCAAGTTCATATATATACCATTACACTAGCATACGTACCATTTAAACAGGAACACAGCAAAATTGCTTGATGGCAGAAATTGGCCTCGCAGTGGACCCTGAACGAGCTTCACCACAAAGAACTCTACAACTAATATGCAAATGTTGAAAAAGCCAAATCCAGTACTTTTAAATGAACTTGGCAACTTTGCCGCGGGCCAAGATACGCTAGAAACATCGTCAGTTCAATTATTTATAAGTTAGTAGTGACCGCGAAAGGCCGCAGGTTCAAACTCGTTAAAATGAAGATATTCGTATGTAATTACTGGTTCTGCTGAATAGCTGCTCTTAAGATCGGTATGTGAATTGAGCTGTAACTTATAGACTATATGTGCATGGTATATAATTGCAAAGTTACGATGCAATTGCAGTTCATATATTCACTTTTGCATATTAGACCATGAGCGGTTTTAACTGTTTCGGGGACAAATCCTCAATTCTCTTTACCCTGCCTGAATCCATTCACTAGTTGTTTAGTATCTTCTGAGGACAGCACCTTTATCCTCGGTCTTGCAGTCATCTTCATCTCTCCCTCTCTCTTTGACCGTGAATTTTGCCAAAATCGCACATATTACCTTTACATCATACATGGATTGATGGACATATATGCAGGTAAACCTAAAAACTTCTAGATGCCAAAGTGATTACCCACATCTCAACTTCCCTTACCACTCGGTCGCGTTTCCTTCGTTTCTCAATCGCAGCCTAACCTCAGTACCTCGACTGGCGACCGTCGATTAGCATCGTTAGCCATTACCCATTCATTTTGACCGTCGACCTTGTGTTGCTGCAGTCTTGGCAAAAGCGTGACTTTATTGATGCAAAAACTCGTCGAATTCATAAGGTCTTATTACGACAAATCACCTGTTAAGCGATTTAAACACTAAATCTGAAAAGGCTATATCTCTGCCTTGATGGGTTTGCAGAATATGAGTAAATATAGTCTTTTCGAAAAGTGTCAGATACAAACGTAAATAAACCCTGTTCAGGTTAAAGTAATCAATAATTTACAAGGAAATTAATTTATCTGTATTACATCGCCACTTTTTCCAACAATTACCATTTGAATTATTCAATTGTAATTTTAAAATATCATCGAGGAAATTGAGGTTATAAAATTAACCTCAATAATTGTTAAATGAAGAACATATTTAAAGCGATTTAAAATTAGAATTCCAGTTTGAAGTATTCAAATAATCAAATGATAGCACTCAATTTGTAAGTGGCACTACAGATTGACATCTACAGGCACATTTTCTGATCCATTTGCTTACATTTTCATCAAATAATTTTAGAAGAGACTATAGGTAGCAGTACCGTTTAATAGCATAATCAGCAACAGTCAAGCGTAGTGTCTATGGCGTGGCAGCTACTTAACATTCTTTCGATCGCTTCATTGACATCAATGCAGTTTCACTTTCTTATAGTACAAACCCCTCGAACTTCAACATCGTTAATCTCTAATCGTCTAAAACACTTCCGAACAAAAGATATTGAACAAAAACCTAATTACTCAAATGCATCGGATTCGTCGGCTGAGCTAGATGTACAAGGTCGTGCCCTCAAAACGCCACTCTCACTTTGTACGGACAGACTGACGGATTGCTTCGTGGTTTTAAATACCAACGAAGTGCTGTAGTTCGATAGTGAAGACCGAAGTTTTCTAATATGAACAAAATATACGAAAACAGCTCATGTAGTAGTGAAGGATGAGCCAGTCAGCAAGTTTGGGAGTGGACCTGATTGTCCAGGATGCGCAAGACATAGAGAAGCATCATTCTTGAGAGATTTTCAAAAGAAACCCACAATTGGGAGCAATGTTAAAACGAGCGTTTATGATATCGTAATATATTCCGTGAAATAACAAAATTCCGGAATTTCGTTAGAACTATAGTCAACGCGTTAGTTATTATAAAAATTCCGCTTAGTTTTGCAGCAAGATTTCGAACCAGACTCTAGTTTGGATTGAAGTTCTGTCTTGTCTTTCAAAGACCAAATTTCTTCTACAACCATAAACACGTTAACAATAAGTTTTATCGATACCAATCACTACACAGCACCAGAATATTTCGTTACTATGAGTCACCACAGTTTTACGTGCTTGTCGCAACATTGATCCTTCATGCATGCTGATGAGACAACATTGGATGTTAGGTCATGTAGCTTGAAGATAATGGGCTCTTTAGCTTTACATCTAGGTCAATAGTCTGGCTAATTTCGTGGCTCATTTGTGAGCTTAGTGTCAGTTAGAAAATAGTAGTTATTTGTGAATTTGCAAGCAGACCGTCTATAAAGAACGGGAATGGAAACATTACTATAATCACTATGCTTGGCAAATTAATTGGTGATCGTACTTATCTAAGTAATTATGTCCCAATCTCTTTTGGCGATAGCAACAGCTAGAAAGATGGTTTATTTTTACCCACCGAACAAAATAGGAATTTGTGGGAGTCCGAATACCGGAAGCAGATAATCAGTTGTTGTGGTGATCCTTGGGGGAAGCCTATGTTCATCACCGGCCTAGCCTTTTCCCAATTATGTTGGGATCGGCTTCCAGTCTAACTGGATGCAGCTGAATACCAGTATTTTACATGGAGCGACTGCCTATCTAACCTCCACAACCCAGTTACTGGGTAACACGATACCCCTTGGTAAGACTGGTTGGCAGACTTTCGGGTTTCTGACGATCCGTAACAACTGTCAAAGATCTACTAATGACAGCTGGGATCAACGGCTTAACGTGCTTTAAAGCCTATGTTCAAGCAAGCCTATGTTCAGTAGCAGAAATTCGACTTATTATGATGATAAGCAAAATAGACAAAGTAGTTGTTTATCCAGTCTCAGACACAAAATCGTGAAATATTTAATACCCATAATAATATGGTTCAAAGCTACAAAATATTTACCAGTCATATTTAGATCTTTGTAAGCAAGACAATGTAATGCATTCTATATTTTCCATTGAGATCGAAAACAATAGAGGTACGAGTACATTACAGTTAAGTAAGTATATACAAAATTATATCGCAACTAGTCTGTCTGTCTGTTCCAAGTATTTGAAATCAGTCAATTTAGTACCATTATGTGCGCTTCGGACAGAATATCGAAATAATAGGTTATGGAAATGTTATGTCATTGTGCATTGTGTATATTTGTTGAAGTCAAAGTATACAAAATAGAATTTTAAATCTTTACAAGCTGATTGTTTAAATGATTTAGGAGGACCAAAATCTTTTAGTTCTCCGCCTAGTCCGGTCCTGGGATCGATTCCCAGAACAGGCAGTGTAATTGGGTTTTTCTATTTGGGATTTATCTGTAGCAGTCTGAGTCTGGATGATGGCAATAGGCTTGCCCCCTATTACATGGGACGTAGGAATACTATAGGTACACCTCTGCCTAACCCTTCGGGGAAACAAGGAGTGATATTATGATATGTATGTGTATATATCCTACTTAATAATATTATAACTGTGAAAGTTTGTGAAGATGGATCGATGGATGTTTGTTACTATTTCACACAAAAACTACTGAACGGATTTGAATGAACTTTGGTGCACAGTTAGTTTATAACCTGGCTTAACACATAGGATACTTTTATCCTGATATTCCCATGGGATCGAGACTTATGTGGGTGAAACCGCGGGGCGCTGCTAGTCCTCTATAAAGTCTTCATCGCCATAGTCACCTTCTTTCTATCAATATTATCATTCACACAATCCTTCCATCGTTTCTTTGCTTATTTTTATAGCTTCATTCACTCTCACGGCATCTTCTTATTCTCCAATGTTCTCCAGCACCAAAATGAACTAAATTTTTTTCGTAATCGACATGTGACCGTTCAATAATAAAAAAAACTTTATCAGATTTGATGTTATATTCAACTAAATACGCAGAGCAATCTCACATAGCTGTGGGTATAATCTAGAGGTCAAAATCGCCATAATTTTTACCCGTACGGTCGAATGACCTCAAAAGCCATCGGTAATTACTATAGTTCTACTAAAACCATGGTGAATTCTGATGGTTACGTGTTTTGCTTCCGTGGTAGTCATTGCTGGGCTGTATTGCCAAATATCTTCGTTGCATGGTGCATGGCTGCGTGGCTATAATTGTTTTGGAGTAGTTTTGATGTTATATGACATGTTACATATTGAATTAATGGTGGAGGAAGCTGTAGGTTTTGAATTTCGAGTCTTAAAGCTTCCAGAATATAGAGTAAACGGACTGGGTAAATCCTAAGTTAAGCTTCAACTCTTTAACCTATTGACCGCCACGGACGTCTATGGATGTCAAATTAAAATGTGCTCACGACGCCTGGGACGGCATGGCACGTCGAAAATAACACGTTTTTGCATTGTCGCTTGGCGTAGAGAACACAGAATTTCGTTATTGACGTGGCGGTCAAAAGGTTAAAGATACGGTTTAAGTTTGCACTATAAATTACTAAAAGCATTTAAAACACACGTTTCCGTCAATTCTTTGAATATAAAAAAAAAAAAAAAAAAAAAAAATCATTTATTTCAGGCAAAACCCATATTACATCAAATAAAAACTATACTGCAACACACAATCTAACAAAACCAACATAATAAAAATAATGTCAATGCAATTAAAATAGGTACACATTATAAAGATCACAGAATTCAAATAAAAATAAAATGTCAAATTCAATTAAAATAAACGAATGAGTAATACAAATTATAGGGTCACAGAATTGAAATTAAAATGATATGTCAAATTACACAGAATTAATCACAGAATTAATATTAAATTAAAAAATTATAGATAGATAGAATATGATAGAGTCAACAAAATCAACAACATTGTATTAAGACATACATATATAGTGTTTTGTGGCGCAAGCAAGCCTAATTCCAAAGCAAATCCCCAAAAATCCAACACCAATTGTGTTTAGCGAGAAGCCTATGAAATTAAAGAAAACAAAAACGACATACAGTTATAAATTCAAGAAAATATTTCAAAACCACTACAGTAAAATAAAACAATTGCACCCGTGACAACTGACAACCACAGCATAAATGAACCACAACAAATAACCAGTTAGTAAATCTGCACACATCTCCAGGAAGTGCTTGTGAGCGAGCAAGGGCTGCAGTAATGTGGAACCGGTCGTACCGGTCTGCGGGTCAAGTGATCAGGCTGTGGCAAGTTTAACATGTTTCGATGGACAGTATAGTCACATGTTTGAGAGACTTGATACATATTAGAAGTGGTATACGGTATTAAAGGGGGTGAATTGTGATTTGATTGGATTTGTTCAGTGAATAATACGCCAAAGCTGGACAGTTTTAGGAGTTCTTAGTGAAAAAATAAAAGTAGCTTTGTAATGTAGATCATAAAATACTTAGAGAGTGATTCATTTTATATTAGATGTCTATCGTGCCGACACGGGCTATATGATAACAGATCATAACGACATGTCACATAGCATATTAAAAAGATTAAAAAATATATACATATATCAAAAGTTATTTATTCAAATTAGACTGAGAATCTGCACCTTTCGAACGTTAAAATTACATAAGACAGTCCCTCTAAACGCCCGCCCTTCACCACTTCCTAGTGCTTTAAGCTGGGAAGAAGAAGTGGCGCAACAAACTCCCCAGCAGCATAGCTGTCTGTTCAAGTTAGAATAAAATTATTCCATACAATAGTATGCAAAATTATTTACTCATCATTAACTCTCCAGTATTCGATTAGCTAGTCAGCAAAATTGCAAGTGGGTGATTGAACATTAACTCACAAAAGAAAAACATGAAGTCGTTTATCTGCTTGCTTCCTAAAGATCAGCGTGAAAAAGTGACTGGTTGTTAGCCTTCGAATGTTACTTTATTTTCAGTTAAACCTTTTATAATGACTCAGCTGATAATGCATTTTGTGTCAATTTCTTATCTTTCCGTGTAACTAACCTTTGTAAATTATTCACTGGATCTTGATAATCATTCAGATTGTTTTTATTTTAAATAATATATTAGATGATATAAGAGACTGTTGCTCAAAAATGGACTTCTAATTCTTTAAAAGACTAGTAGGATACGGCTTCACCAAAAGCTGAGATTTTTAAATCGATGTTAAGTTATAAAAACTGGTTATACCCCTGATTTTATAGCACCTTTTTTATACTATTTAAAATATACAAACCTGCATTTTTTTTATTTTATATTTAAAACTCTGGCCTGAATAAACATCTGACCTTCGTAGACGAAACAATTTTAAATTTCGTATATAACTAAATTAGGCTTTGTCGGCGCATGATTCACAATAACGGTATAGAGTCCGTCAGCTCTCACAGCGATGTTAAAAAAGCATTTAACTTGTATATATGTATGTAGGTATGTTTGTGTTTTTAACCTCAAATGTGATGGTTTAACGGCAATGCCCTGGCATTTTCCTTGAAAGGCCGGTGATCACGTTGCCCTTGTTAAGAGGGCAATTCCTGTATTTTTAAGAACGTTCGCATTCTCCGTCTCAGTCTGTCAAAAATACCTCTAATTTCCCTACATTTTTGTCAAGTTCTTGACATTAAATGTCGCTAAGATGAGATTGGTACTTTTAATTTAGAAAAAAAACCTTCTATTGACCTTCTCTGCTCATTATCCTTAGAAAAAAACCAAATCTGGAAACTCCTGATAAGTTACGTTTCAGGAAGTTGTCAAGCCATAAGAACAAAACCGACTACCCACCCGACTTGCGCAGACATTATCATCATTGCAACCGAAAGATTTAGATCTGGATTACGCCTGAGTAATATTAGCTTCCACAATACAAGTTGCAGCATCAATATTTTCATGGCCTGCAGATAATGTGGGTCAGTCAAAAATTCATATTACGGATGGAAAATTAGCATTGCCTATGTTCAGCCTGTGATACGTAGGAAATCACCCAGCACTATCGTCAATGACTAACTAATTAATATTATCGTGTGATGAAAGTATTTTCATGTTTACCAGCATTACACTGTGTTGACTTAATTTTTACGCCATGACTCATATATTACTCATATTGGAAACAAACACTTATCGAGCTAACTATTGTAGTGTATTTACATAGAGGTTTTATCTATTGATCGAACGATTACCCACCTGTGTTGGATTCAAGTTATACTAGATCCGTATTGATGTCATTATTTTCCATGAAGAACTACTAGTCAAATTTGAGTAATTGAGAACTGGGTAAGTAGACGGCTTTAATGCCACCTGGCGCAAAAAGACAGCCTCACTGCCAAGCAGATTGCGTGGGAACAGTAACAGCATCCTGAATGTCATAAGCAATAAGTTAGATAGCCCACTGGTGTGGAGTCCAAGTCTCTCTTAGTTATTAGGTACTAACATAGTTTTTAAGTTCATACTAACAATATAAATGTAATAGATCAATGTTGTCTGAATAAATATATTAAATTAATCAATTAATTAAGCGAGAAAATTCAATATATGAGAGTTGCAAGGTCCCGCCATTTTAACCCTCTAAAACCTCTATAAATGAAAGTTGTTTTTCACAAGTGGACCTCTATAACTGAGACTGCTACTTGCCTGTGCCTTTACAAGGGACAGTCAAGCGAAATTTAACATCTGCTATTTACGACTTATTCTTAAATTTCGTGGAAGTAACTTTGTTTTTATTCCTCTCAACCTTTTCCAACCAGCCTCAACCTCTGTAAGTAAGAAAGGTCAACCCTCTATAAGCGAAAAAGAGATTACGGTTTCTTGAGCTCTCGCTGGACAAGCGAGAGCTCGAGGTTCGACTGTATCTAACAGAGTGGTTCTGAGAGATGGTAGGTCGGTAGAAGCAAACAGCCAGACGGGTGGATAACCTGTAAAGGACTATGGGTATGACCTAGATAATGGCGTAAAAGAAGAGTACAATAGGAATTACACAGACTAGGGAAGCATGGCGTAAAAGGCAGGAAGCCAAGCAGTGAATGGAACAGGAGTGCCAATGTTGATGACGACTAGCATGCTGCACCATTGCATCCCGATTATAAGAGACAACTCAATACCCCCATAGAAGATAAAAAAGCTTGGGATTGAACTGCTCGCTCTGCTAAACCTTGTGATAAAACCATAGAACTAGACATTTTAATTATTATGTAAAATCAACATATACCAGTTTTATAAACACGTTGACATTGTTGAAAATTATATTCAAAATGACATGATTACTTTGTAAAGTATTATATTATTTTAACTATTGTGAATGTGAGGACTATGTGGATATTAGTTTGTATATGATACTAGTTTTAGTGATGGTCTGGCAGTTTGAGTAGTTTTTGCGGCCTACCCAAATGTCCTTTCTTTGGTATTGCTCGTCGAGTTGAGCTCCTTAAGTTCTAAGTTGAGCTCCACGATTACTGACAAATGCTTGCACTGACTGGACAGGTCCACTCAAATCTGTGTGGTTCTTTCCTCAAAAGACCTTTTCAGACACTAATCTACATGGTCCTCATATGGCCTGACCAAGATTATGTCTGGACTTTAAAAGAGACTGCGACCTCTGAGTTTGTTTCGGCCTTTCTTCTCAGAGTAGTCAGATAGGAAAAGCCGAACTCATCTAGCTTATTTTTAATATTTTTTTATATGACGTGTAAAAGTGATTCCGATATCCTATTTACAGAATAAACAATTTCATTTCATTTCATTTCATTTCATTTCATTTCATTTCCCCCAATATCCACTTACAAGACAGTCCTGTTGATATTTACTACTGACTTGCACTGTGCAAACATTCACAGCATGAAGCCAGTTTAACTACCTAAAACAACTTCCAACAGTCGTTTTGACCTATGAAACGTTGGTAAGACAAAGAAAAGGCATTGAATCAGTCTGGCCAGTACACAATAGAACGCACAGGAAAAAGAAAACGTGGACATTGTTGGTAAAAACATACGATTAGTGTGGTTTTCAACCTTTTAGCTTTCTGACTAGAGAGATAGAATAGTAACATGCTTTTCGAATTTTTGAAGCACGGAGAGGTCTGACCCACCCAAGGTCTGGCGGCAGCGGGCATGGCTGAATCTCAAGATCGATCTCTGTATGTATTCAACCACAAACCACAATCAATCGATCTAATCACGGCAAAGATTTATTACCTCGTTATTGCATACAAACTATTAATTATTTTTAATTAATTAGATCCCGATAGCCATCTAATAGCATGGTTAATTGTATAGTAAAGGATACGCTTGGTGAGCATGTTGTGAATTTGATACCCATCCATTGTAAAACTGACGAGAAGAACCAACAGTTTAGTTACATTGCAGGATAAGTAAGGGATGGTTATAAAGCAGAGTAGAGGCAAAATGGATAAGAAAGACGATATACAGGATTATTGGTAGTATATCGGCAATAGGAGAGGTCATTTGTAACCAAATGACCCCTTATGACCCCTGTGCAATGTCAACTATTTTCGAGTAATTTGACATTTTATATTTTAAAATGTATAAAGTAAAAATATAAAATGTCAAATTACTCAATTTTTTTTACATTTGCATAGGAGTTATCAGGGGTCATATAGTATACAATAAAGTATGTCTATTTCTTTTTTATCTTTTTATATCTATTTAGTATATTTTTATTTTAATAAATTATTTTTCTTTAAGTACGCTGTACTGGTACAGCGTCATAATATTTGTTTGCTGCACCGGTCGACGTCATTACGTCGGCGCCGGCTGTCGCTGAAGACCAGCGCTGGGGCTCTGTCTTGCATAGGGTCGTAGCATAATGCTGAGCGATAGCCGATTTGCGTGGATGTGACGCATGCTTCCCCCAACCTTTTCTCATTTTTGTAATTAAACTATTTTTTCCGTCATGTACCGCAAATAGGTAAACGTTTTTTTGTTTCTCTCTTTAAATCATAGTTAACTTATTCTAGTTCATCTAATATTAACATCTTGCTAGTTACAGTTAAACTCATATCAGTTACCAACAGATTAGCATCTCCGAAGATAACACAGTTAAATCATTATCTATCAGTTACTTATTCAGGTTAAACCATACAATAGCTGTCTAGACGCGCCCGATTCGGCAAACTTATTGACCTGGTTACTGTGAACAATGAATTTAGTTGTCAGTTTCGCGTATATAGGATCATTGTTGGAATAGTAGGTTAGTTTTAGTATTTGGAGCGAAAACGTGGAGCTAAATTTGTGCCTAGGAACTTTGGTACCATCTACCATTGTAGGTAATTCTCTATTTTGCCTATGAAGGTTTTTTACCAGAGTACTGAGATATCCTGTAGTACAAGATCGACTCTGGATGACCTCCTTCACAACAGGTGCCTCGACCACTGGGGGCCTAAGCCACGGACCCAAAATGTCTACTACGTTCTACATAAGTACAAAATCATTGATTTGAGAATAGTAATTTCAGCATTATATATTTAGGTATATCTGCCAAGGTTTTTCAAATTAGCGGGATGACTTTAGTAAATACATAATATACAGTTTGACTCTTTACACATCTCACATATCGAAATGAGGGAATCTATGCTTAATTTTATCGAAGGACCAAATTTTTTTTATATATTTTTTTTAAAGGTAAGTGCTACGTCGTCTGATTGAAAAAAAATACGATTGTTGTAAAAATTAAAGAAAAAAAAATTTTTTTTTTTTAAAAAACATGTTTATTTTCAAATGAGGGTAGTTTTTTTTCACAATATTAATTTTATGAGGACGCCTAATTACTTCCAATTATTAAGGAATTTGTTTCATCGCGATAGATCATTTACTTTAAAAGATACACCGTTTTGTTCAAAAATTTACTTTGCTGCACATGTTAATTAATACACACTCTCTGAAGGAATACAAACCCTCACTTACACTCACACCACACACTTACTCACCTTAACTGTTTTTGTATGTATAATTTATGTTATTTGTTTTTTGTACTTAAATTATTGTAATTTTTTTAAGAACTATGAATAATAATATTGCGCTAGCAGAACGCATTAATTGTTAACTTTGTGTAGTGTTTGGGTCACCAAGATACAGGCTGTGCCTAGTTTGGGACCCGCTGTCTTATTCTAAGTCTTCTGTTAGTGAGAATTTCATACCATGCTATTTAGGTTGTATATTTAAGAACTTTGTGTAAGCTAAATAAATGAATTTGAATATGAATTCCATAAAAAAAATACGTAGATAAAATTAAGCATAGATTCGCTCATTTCGATATGTACACAAAGACTCACACTGTATATTCATGGCTATTAGCAAATTAGAAATATTAACAATTCCCAATCCATCAGCACGGGATCCCCAAAACCCATAACCAAAGAAAAGACAGTCCGTAATTGAAGCATCAACCTGTACCGACCGAAAGGTAGCAAAAACTAACAATAGATGACTTCAAAGCTAAGCAGGTAGTACAAAAACGATGCTCATCTGTTTGAAGGTAACCACTGATATAGGAAGGGGTTTTTCTAACAAAGATTCATCTTTTGTCATGTAGATTACTTTCGGTGTAAACATTTTTCTTTTAAGGGTAATTTGGGTTTTTAATTACAAGTTCGGGACTTTTAACCGTATTCCATAGCAGAGCTTATTTTTTTTTAAATGAAGAAGTCGGCCAAAAAAAAATAGTGGCGAGGCGGGATGGACGCGTACCGCGAGAGTTGGTTCGACGTGACGCGGGTAAAGAGTTCCTGGAAGAACTTGGGGTAGGCCTTTGCACAAAAGTGGGACAGGGGAATTATTAGAGCACTAAGTACCCCGCCTGATGTTAGCGATGATGAAGCCGATGAAGGAGCGCGGAAGCAAGTTATTCTCTCTCGAGTTCTAGATTTGAACCGTCTCATTACAAAACGAGTTCTTACTTGGCCCTAGCTTATGAAAATCTTTATGCCAGTTTTTGTATTTCGAATTTCAAAATTGACAACTGACAATCCGTTTTTTTATTGAACTTTAACATTCTCCGAATACATTTCGTAATTCAAAAATGAGTCGATGGTTTAAACCTGGTTCTAGAACAGTGGTGGACCAGTGGTTACGGCCGCGACTTACGAGTTGTAGATCGTAGGTTCGATTCGAACCTTGACAAGCGCTTACCTACTTTGTATTAATTATTTCATCACCACCGCTCTCAAAACGGTGAAGGAAAACATCGTGAGGAAACCGGCATGTCCTAAAACCAAAAATTCGAAGACATGTGACATTTACCATTCCGCACTGGGCCCGCGTGTGGACTTGTTTCCCAGTAGTGGGAACATTTTAGACTGATATGCTTATAAATCTTGTTTTGCAATAAGACTGGCAGAGTCCCAAGTCATAGCTACCAAGAAACACAGACTCCGACAGGACGTCAGTCTTCGTCAATTTCTTTACTTTTCCAGTGCTGTTTTCAAGGGATCCGTAAGCCAGCTGTCATTTTTTTGCCATATAGGGACTAGGAGCAGTCTTGTGACAGCAGTGAGCGCAATATTGCGTTTTTATACAGCAGTTGGAAACGAAAAGTAGGCTTACGCAAAATGCATAAAGTCCATATTTCTAAACCACTTTGCAATAGAATGCCAACTTATCTGCATTACAGTTTTATAGATAAAAGTTCCATATTGTGCAACAACAACAATTTATATCGTATCACATCTGACACATACCTGCACATTTTATGAGTTCGTAAACTACAAAGGTGCTAAAAAGGGCTGATTTTTGACCGACTTCCAAAAGGAGGAGGTTCTCAATTCTACTGTAGGTATGTTTTTTTTTACGCGATTGCTCCACCAATTATGAATAGATTTTGATGATTATTTTTTTGTTTGGTAGGTCATACTTCAGAGGTGGTCCCATATACAATTTATTAACTTCAAGTTTTTGAGTTAGCTTCAATAATACGTATTTTTCCTCACTTAGTACGTGGATGATATGATAAGTACCTGTCACTGTTATTTACATAGCAGGTATTCGAATGTGTGTGGAGTAGGTACCACAACTAAAAAGAGAAAAATAAATACTTATAACAAAAATAACAAACGACTTTAAAAAAAAAACTACGCAGCGAAAAATAATTTTAATTTCGGAAGTCAGTGGCAAAAAACGAAAATTCTAAACCAAAGACAAGACTTCCGAAATTAAAGTTATTTTTCACTTTGTAGTGTTTTTCTTAAAGTCGTTTTTTTTTTGGATTTCCATTATCAGATAGAATTCAATTTTATCGAATTTGAATTTGATTCTTTTTCTTTTAGAATTTTTTCATCACGCCTGTGTTTCCCGAAGGGACAGGCAGAGGTAAACCACCACATTTCGCAAGTTATGTTTAAGTCCCATGTAATAGGGGGCGAGCCTATTGCCATCAACCGGGCACGGTTCAGACTCCAGGTTCCTATTGAAAAATTCAAGATAGATTTCTCGAATAAAATTGAAGTTTGACAGTTTTTTATGGAAAAAATTACAAAATATCTATAAATTACTCATCGAATAAAGATAGCATTGGTAAAATCAGCCCTAAAATTAACTAAGTATGAATAATTGTTTGGTGTAATATCAGAATATTATTTATTATATTTCGGATAGGTATAAAAACAGGTAAATTCCAGTTCGATCAGCAGATCTGATCTCAACATCTTGCACGGATATCACCTTGGAACACACCGGTACATCTCAGTGTGATACTGATGTGTCAATACTTTGATAAGATAACAACACATAATGATAACACAATAACGGTAGTTGTGACTGCCGTTGGAATTTTCGAAAGGTAAATATTGTATTATTTTATGGAAGAATTTTGTTTTACCGTCTCGTAGGCAACCGAACTTGGTCCTACAGAATTTGGTCAGATCTGTCTGAAAAAAAAAAAACTTGTGGCACTCGGGGACTGCCGCGGTAAAGCTATTGCATAGCATTTGTAACCTCCATATTTCCTATTTGTCAACGCTACACTTGGGATGATGACGTGATGACATAAAACAAAAATTACGTTCCCATGACAACATCACGGTTCCCATGACAACATCACGTTGTCATGGGAACCGTCATTACATGGTAGGCGGAGTGGGGGGTGTTAGGTTTTATTTTCGTTACGTTACGGAATTTCTTGATTCGGTCGCCGCACTCAAAGCCCGCGATAAAAGCTATGCAATAGCTTAAAAAGGAATTATTTCTCAAAACGGTACAGCAAAACATCGTGAAGAAACCGGCATGTCCTAGAACCAGAAGTTCAAAGACATGACACCAACCCGCACTGGGCCCGCGTGGTGATTACTGCCTACTCGGGATCTCACAGAGAGAAGCCTTGTGTCCCAGCAGTGGGAATATTATAGGCCGATTGAAGATGACCATATATGGTGGACCTATACATAGGTACATTAGGTACAGTACCTGGGCGACCGAGCTCTGCTCTGGTAAAAATAGAGAATGTTCATTTAATAGTATAGGAAAGTTCATACTAATTCATTGTATAGTACGTACTAATTCCATGCTGCCATTATAGTAGGTACTTACTAATTCCATGCTGCCATGTCCATGTCATTAGTCTAAGGTAGCCATCTTGTTCTAAACTTTGGACGACTGAGCTCAGCTCGGGTGAAAATACGGAGAAAACGAATTTACCCAGATATGAGACCACACAATACAAACTACACACGACTACGACGACGATAACTTACAAATATATACAGGATGTTTGGCAGAACGTTGAACATACGAAAATGGTGGATAGCCCTAATTTATTCGGCCCGGGCCACCTGGATATTTAAAAAAAAAATTGCTTTCTTCTAGTTTCACCACTTTCTTAACTTTAAAGTGTAATTTTTATTTAAAATGGGTAAAACAGGCAATATTTTTGTTTTTTTTTTTTAATTTCTAATGTTGGCAGATTCTTATAAAATTATTGCTTTATTCAGATGTTAGCTAGAAAAAAAGTTACGAGTCCTCAAACTCACAGAAAGATGTAAAAAATACTTAAATCATAATTTCAACTTGCATTAAAAAAAAACAAATGCTAAATAAATTAGGGCTGAGTAAGTAGCAGATGACCCCACCTATCCACCATTTTCGTATGTTCAACGTTCTGCCAAACACCCTGTATACATATATATATATATACAACTATTGCTCATTTAATAGTATAGGATATTACACTGATCGAGTGTTGGTATGAGTGTTATACTATGACGCACTCGTTATAGCCGTTGAGGGGTTAACGAGAAAATAATTACTCAATGTTTATGATATTGCCGTGTTGGGAATACTTTCATATGTAATTCAAACATACCTATATATTTAGTTCTTAACAAATTATTAATCAACGGTGATGGCTACTGAAATGATGAGTTTTCAGTGTGTCGCACTTTCTTTTAACTAATCCCATTTAATTCTTTGAAACACTACGAAAAGTTGTATCTATATATAAAGCTGTATCTTTAATTAATGTTTTCACTTTGTCTCCTATAAGTGAAGGAGTACACCTACTTAATACCCGATGTTGCCCTTTAATTATGTGTCATGTATTGTATACATCTTTTGTTGTAGATAATAAATAAATAAATAGACACACGGCAGTGTGTCAAGTCAAGTTCGTAGAAGAAAAAGGTGGCGCCAATACTCCCTTCGAAAGCCAATTTGTGTAATAGTGTGAGTGTGATAGAAACATTGTAATACTAGAGACAACTCCTCTAGTTTTATATTGTTTCTACCACACATAGATAACTTCAAATAATTTATCATAAAAATTGTAAAAATAAATATGTTTTCATCTAATCAATCCATAAGATAAGACCTGCTTACTTCATCCGCATTTTCCACTTCATACAATCATGTGTATAATAAACGATGGATGAAAATTGACTCGAACAAGTAAAACGTGCTCAAATCATAAAAATAAATAATCGTGACTGTTCTGCCATTTGAAAAAAAATGTTAATGGTCTGATTCTCTGAATGACTGGTTATCTTATTTTTATAAATATCGATAATTGAGTAGTACTTTATGATCGCGGTTTGCGTCAAGCACGGTTTGCATTGAGTTAACTATGTACTTCCCTGCAATCGTTTTTATTTTAACTTTTTATCAAACCAACTCTTCTGAGTAGGTAAAAATAAATTAGTAGCATGATTAGATTATAAAATTAGCACAAATTAAAGCAAAATTAAGAAGACAGGTTTAAATAAAATTAATGTCCCACAAAAATAAAAACTGAAAGGTTTACTCGCAGAAATAGAAACGCCTTTACAGGATTGCTGGAAAGTTATCTTTTTCATGGAATAGCTTTTGTTTTAATTTTGGTATATGATGTCATCATACTATAATTAGTACGAAAATGTCATGTTAACCCAATATCCCTCACCTGGATGCACGGTAGTGCAACGCAAAGTTTGCCTAATTGCCTACTTTCCACGAAAATACATTTTTGTGGAAAGTAGGCAAACTTTGCGTTCACGTGGAATATACCGAATCTAGTTTGTCGTCCAATAGCAGTATTAATTCTATTGTTTTAGATTTATTACACTTAAATAAATTATACAATTTAAATAAACTATATTTTTATTTTATTGTCGTTTTTATCGTAACGTATAAAATCATAGTCATTGCTACCCAATACGATTTCCAAACGAATAAAAAAAAACAATTTTAACAATATGCACAAAGTATTAACAACTAACCGAAAACCAACTGCTTAAAAAGAGGTTTGAAAACAGTTAATTAAATAATATTGTTACAAAAATAAGTACATTATTAATTGCATATTCATGTGTTTTTTGGTACCTATTAAAACAAGTAAAAGGTTTGGCTAACGATACCATGTAGCAGGTTCTTACGAAAATGCTCGATTTTTGTCGATTCAACGAGAATTCGGCTGACACTTTTTACGTGATTGCTTAATGTTTTAACAAAAAGTTATAACGACTTCTGGTAATTGCTTAATGGTAATTAGTCGTTAATTTGCATAAGTTTTTGTACCTACTTATTAACATATTGCAATCGTGGCCATTAGTCAACAAGAGACTTTCATAATCAAAACTGATATTATTTTCATACAAACATCAAAACATCCCGTATGTTCCCATAAATCCTAAAGTTCGAGAATAAGAAGACGAGAATAACAAAAAACTTATTCATCAAAATGAAAGTGATCCAATAACACCAAAAAATTCACTTCAGTTTTACTATTAATCCATTAAAAACGTCAGTAAATGAAAGGACATAAACAAAGAATATAAATTGCACAATTTTAACAACCGCACACCGGCCAGTCTTTCTAAAAAATAGAACAACCACAAGAAAAACATAATTAAACCGTATCAAGATCGAATTAAAGTTGAAAATCGATTGTGGGTTATGTTGAACGACCGCAAAAATATCAGTGCACATCGCGTGCCTGAATTAGTAACAAACAGTGAAATTGATTGACTCACCTCAACTTTTTTGGAGTACTCTTCCGTCACGCGCTCCTGTTCTTTCTCGAGCTCCTTGTTCTTGTCCAGAAGGGCCTTCCCTAACTCTGCGGCCAGCAGTAGGTCCGACTCCTTCTGCTGGAGTTGGGACCACAAGTCCTGTTCTTGACCCGCGTCCATCGTCCCTGTCGTCTGTCTTATCGCTGACATTTCTCTAACATACGCTTCCAAATCCTCAATAAAATGTTCGTCTGAAAAACTCAGTGGCACAGGAGTCTTCCTCGTACCACTTTTACTTCTACTCCGTCTGTGCTTGTTAATAGGTGTTGATGTTCTTATGACTCCGTTACCAACAAATTCAGTTTCGTCTGTTATAAAGTTGGGTGACTTGTTGCGATCCGGTGGTTCTGGTTCAGTGTTGTGTTTTCTACTTCTACTAATATTTGCACTAACTTCACCAGCCATTTAATCGGACGAGTCTATTTAACAATTAGTGGAACTAACTTTGCACTATTTTGGTGTAGTTGTTCTTTTTGAATATTTTGTCGATCGCCTGTTGGAACTTGACAGTTTTAGGTAGTTTTATTTTGAATATGCTCTTGTTTATGTCGAAATCCTTTTTTAATGCCATTATAACAATTGGTGTATCACAATAGTAACATTTCCGGCTCACTGGCACTCACAACACTGCACTGTTATGTCGATACACTCGCGGGAAGGCACGGCATAGATGTTGCCTCGACAACGGAGCGGACACAACAGAATGCCTGCGAAACCTTCGAGGTAGAACAGCCCGCGACGGCCACAGATTATGAGAGCGGTGAGAGGTGGAAGTAGGTAGAAATGGAAAACTTAACACATTTGATTGTACTTAGCTAGTGATATGACTAGCCAACTAAGTGTACCTATAGAAAAGGTTTGTTTTTTACAAGAACTTGAAGAAAATATGTTTGAGACACCAAATTAAAGGGACCTGTAAAACGATCGTTAGTCTGGGTCTGGTCTTAGCACTACCCGTGAGCATAGGCGTGATCATGATGACGGCGCTTGCAACACCTTTAGTGTGGATGTATAAACTAAAATTAACAAAAAAAAATCGTGGTGTTTAGTGGCAGTTAAAAAATATATTTATTTTATTTAAACTCATCATCATCTGCCTAGCCTTTTCCCAACTATGTTGGGGTCGGCTTCCAGTCTAACCGGATGCACCTGAATACCAGTATTTTACATGGAGCGACTGCCTATCTGACCTCCACAACCTAGTTACTAGGTAACACGATACCCCTTGGTAAGACTGGTTGTCAAACTTTTTGGGCTTCTAACTACCCGTAACGACTGTCAAAGATCTACAAATGACAGCCGGGACCAACGGTTTGACGTGCTTTCCGAGGCACGGAGGGATCTTGGTATGTAAAGATGGTCACCCATCCACAGACCAACCGCGGCAAGCATAGCTTAACCTGATCGATCGACCCGTGCAGCTGTTGTTACTTAGCCACAAGCTAACACTATAATATTATTTTTTGTTTTTTATACTCTTAATTTTTTTTATTTAAAAATATATTTTCTAAAATTAAACTGAAATGTATTTAAAATGTAATAAAGAAAATAATAAAAACAATCGTTTATTTCAGGCATCGCCGACCCATAAAAGTAAGTTAAAATAGTTCAATCAAGGTAAAAATAGTTAAGTACCTAGTCTATTAATAGACAAGTGGTTACTTAATTCAATTAATTATCAAGTCATTTGTTACATCAAGTCACAAATGCAATTAGTGATGATAAGACTAAAACAATTAAGAACCATAAAACCTATATAAAAGAAATGCCAAATGATTTATATTATTTCGTATCTAACAAAGTAAGTATTATTCATAGATAAGGAAGAAAAGTTGGAATAAATGTTAAACCTGAACATGTCATCATCATCATCATCATTTCAGCCGAAAGACGTCCACTACTGGACTCTGGGGTCCTCCAAGCACCGCCACTTCGACCGATTCTGTGCTTTCCGCATCCAGCAGATTCCTGCGGCTTTCACAAGGTCATCGGTCCATCTTGTGAGAGGCCTTCCAACGCTACGTCTTCCAGTACGTGGTCGCCACTCCAGAACCTTTCGACCCCATCAGCCATCCGTTCTGCGAGCAATGTGCCCTGCCCATTGCCACTTAATTTCTTCGGGCTATATCGGTTACCATGGTCCTCCTGCGGATCTCTTCATTTCTGATTCGATCACGTAGGGAAACTCCAAGCATAGCTCTCTCCATTGCCCTTTGGGTGACTTTTAGCCTTCTGATAAGGCCCATTGTGAGCGACCACGTTTCAGTACCATAGGTCATCACTGGCAACACGCACTGGTCAAAGACTTTCGTCTTGAGACACTGTGGTATGTGGGACGAAAAGACATTGCGTAGCTTCCCGAATGCTGCCCAGCCGAGTCGGATTCGACGATTGACCTCTTTCTCGAAGTTGAACATGTACATAAAGATAATCATATGGCTTCTAAAAATGGCAAATCTTAAGATTTCTTCTAACTTCGAACAAAGGTGTGAGATTAATCAAATAACTGCATTCCTTACCAGTTTCATCACAAACAATGTCAAAAACCGTCCGCGTATGTAGAAACAACACCATCACATAAAAACCGCTCCCTAATCTAATCTTTGGTGTAAATCAACACGTGCGTCAGAGCGAGACGCCAACAGAAAGGTAACGTCAAACCCCTGCGCCAGACAAGGACGGCAATACATCATCAAGGTGATACAAAGAGAGTGGTCAAACAAAATGTCGAAACATTTATTTTTATTGTTAGTAAACGTCAGGAAATGATCTCATAGCGATCCTATAAAATTCGCATCTAAATTAAACCAGTTTTTTTTTTCGTAAAAAGTAAACCTTGAATTTATTTATGTATTGAGTAGCTCTGAGAAAAATATCCCCGCAGATTGAGTTTCTTAAGCTTATAAAATTAATTCTGTCGTAAAAAAGGATGTATTTCCGTTACACCTGGATTCATTTTAGAAGATTTTTATCAGGTTTAATGTTATTTATTTTCTAAACAAATATTTACATTAATTTTATTTTCGCTGAACTTGTCGATGCACTTCCGTGCATTCTAGATGCTATTTTATTACCCGAGTGCCCCAAAATGAGGGGTGTTATTAACTTATTATATTTGTTGCCTTTTACGATGCAACTACATTTCACACTTCAAACCGTGAATAATTTATTTAACATTCAAATTCATTTATTTAAAAAGATAATTTATTGGTCCACAATAGGTGTTAGTAGTTACAAGTAATATATATTTAAAAACTAAAATTTTAATTTAATAGAAAACCGCATCGTTGGTGCAGTTGTCGCAAGTGCGCCTGCTAAGCGTGGAGGCTGTAATCACCAGGTTAGGCAGTGTTTATTAGAAATGTCTCAGTAGCAGTCCGGAGTCTAGATTAGTGCCCAGGACTTAGATATGTTGCGGACGGTGAGCAATGGGTAGCTCGCCGTCCCATAAGGACCAAGCCCGGGTCGACGGCGCGCTGTGTTCCACGCGCGCCTCAGATAGATGTCAGCAGAATTGACGGGGTCCGCTAGGGCCGATGCCTGCCGGAGTTGCAAAGAAGTCCGAAAGGCAACATGGCAACTGAAGGAACACGGTTGGGTTTTAGTCAGTAAGAGTCTGATACGCCCTCCCTCTCGGCCCAGAGCGGGAAGTTATTTGATAATTTCCAACCAAAAAAAAAAGGACTTAGATATGTAATTATAGTTTGACCGAGACCGATGTTTGCAGCACAGGTATATGCGCGGTGAGACGGGGGAGCGGTGCAGGCCGCTTATTCGTCAACGCTCACGGCTTCCCGCCGCTCATTCGTCAACGCCGCCCCCCACCTCGCCTCGCATCCCTAAGGCGCGGAACAGTGATCTCAGTCAAACTATAGTGAATTGTGGCTGTAGGTAGTACCTACTATAAAAATACATCTCTGCCTTTCCTTCGCCGTAAATAGGCGTGAGGATATGTTATACAAAATACCAACATAGTTTTCCACTCCGTAACCGAGCGACAATATCGATCCAACGTCACTGAAATTCAGCTGAACAAACAATCGTCAGTGTGTTATTCAATTATTCACAATTCATAAAATAGTTTGAGAGAAGAAATTAAATAAAAATGGCCGTTTTGATAGCACCTGCTGATGATATGGAGATGGAGAAGATTGCGGAGGATGAACTGTCCAAGTTGCAGAGACAGGTAATTTTTTTCACCTTCAGTTTTTTATGGACCAAGGGTATCTTGTAACCCAGGTAGACGATCGCTCTTTTAAAATACTGGTATTCAGCTTCATCCCGTTAGACTAGAAGTCGATCTCAACATTGTTAGAAAAATTATGATGAAGGAATTTGGGCAAGGTAAGGAAGACTGTCTCCACCACCATGTGGGAATAACTGACGGGAAGAGAGAGAGAGAGAGGGCAGTTGGGCCACCTGATGGTACGTGGTAACCGCCGTCTATGAACATCTGTAATATTAGAGGAATCATGTACGATCATGAGGAGCCTAGAGGTGTGCGCCGAGGTATTTTTTACCGGCGGCGGCGTCTGACGCTTAATTCGTCGGCGGCGGCGGCGTCATCGGCATAATCGAAAAGTGGATGGTAAAAACAAAAGAACCATTAAAATCAAACCACTAGGTATAACAAAATTTTCTTTTCATCCAAGAAGCATTTGGAAAACTGTGTCAAGTCTTCTTTTCGCCCATACCGCAATGTTTACGAGGTATTCAACCAGTGCGTCGTGCCTGCTATTTAAATTATGCTCTTAGAAAAATGACATTTTTATTAAATTATCAAAAACAACTACATCGAAATAAATCAATAAGCTTGTATTTAGACATTTCTAGTGTTTAGTTTACTAATATATTTGCATTATACCTAAATCTAGAATATGACATATTTTGACATTGACGAGGAAAAAAACATCGGCGGTGCGGCGGCGTGGCTTAATTATTTACCGGCGGCGTGCACCACGCCGATCGGCGCACACCTCTATGAGGAGGTGCTTTTTCAGTTGTCACCTAGGGACAAAGCTGAGCTGTTTCAGGTGCCTATAGGACTAGGCTTAATCAATAATCATTTGTTTGTCAAAATATGGTTACATTAGCTTAAAATTAGTCAATGGTATCATTACATTTTGCCAATTGGGGCGTGTAACATTTATTAGTATAGCTGGTCTAGATGCTTCGATGACATGAATATTTACTTTTTAAAGTAAATATTCATGTCTGGCAGTTTGAGTAATTTATGTGGCCTACCCAAACGTCCTTTCTTTGGAATTGTTCGTCGAATCGTTGAGCAGTGAGCTCCTTAAATTCTGAGTTGAGCTGCACGATAACAGACAAATACGTGCACTGATTGTACAAGTCCTCTCAATCTGTGTGGTTCTTTCCTCAAAAGACCACTTCAGGCACCAATTTACATGGTCTTCATATGGCCTGACCAAGATTATGTCTGGATTTTAAAAGAGACTGTGACCTCTGAGTTAGTTTCGGCCTTTCTTCACAGAGTAGTCAGATAGGAAACGCCGACCCCATCTAGTTTTTAAAATATAATTGACGTATAAAAGTGTTTGTGTAACCTAGGGGAGACTGGGTACGGTTGCAGCAGGGTACGGTTAAACCAACGCTAATAACTCGCAAACTATTAGCGGTGTGGTGAGGGGTACAAGGGGAGAGAGACGCGGCCGGCGAGTCCGGACATGAATCACAGTGACGCGTTGCACTTCGCACGCTCTGTACATTTCCAGGGGACCCTATTATATTTTTTCGACAAAAAGTAAGTATTTTCTAAAGTTTTCTTTTTCAAATTACTTTGTTGATATTAGCTTTGCAATTTGAGTGATTTTCTGTTTTATTGTTAGATTTTGAAGGTTCGAAAACCGTGATTCGTTTTTATTTATGTTGTTTTGTTTCGACGCTATATTTGTTTTATTAGCAGTTGAGGGGTATGGGGACGGATGAAGCAATTATTGTGGGTACGCTTGAAACAATGATAACCGTTGCTTTTTCCGTTCTATATGCCCAGACAACGTATCAAAAAAACTTCAAGAGGCGAGTGTGATATAACTCAGTACGAAAATGCGTATGAAGAAGTCAAAAAAGGGACTTCTTTACGAAAAGCTGCAGAGATGTACGGAGTTCACCATTCTTCTCTTCTGCGATACAAGAAAAAAAGAGATGCAGCGATCGAAGAAGGTAGCCAGGCTGATGTTAGTATAGGGTATGTAGCCCACAACCGAGTATTTACCTTTTTATGTTCGAAACAATTATTAAAACTGATAGAAATGGTGCCATTCTAGAATTTAACTATTTCTTGTTGATTATGAATAAAGAAACTGATTTTTATTACTTATTTGTTTATGTTTCAACTGACCCCCATCGCTGTTTCAACCGCCCCTGGTATGGGTACGGTTGAAACAGTGGCACATTATTTTTTTAAACTCTTCCTATCTAGTAAATATGGCAGTTGAGCCTCTAATTCTGAGATGTATTTGAAGACAAAAGTCTATTCTCTCATTTTATGTGTTTTGTTGTTTGTTATGTTTCAAAATGGCTGTGCTACGAGCGTTCAAAGCAAAATTGTTTCAACTGTACCCAGTCTCCCCTACTTACAGAAATAAAATCTTTTATCATTTCAATTTTTACAATGCTTTTAGGATACTGCTGTCGCTGCCACGTTTCTGTAGCGCGTCAGGGATGTTCGCAGCAGCGCATACAGATGACTTCTTTGCGATCATGCGTAAAAGATCCGCGTCACTACTGCGTCGGATGCGACACAGCGACAGCAGTCTCCTGAGCATTGTTGCTAGTAAGACTGAAGGCCACCTGATGGGGCACCTGTGCGCAGTACTTGTATTGTTGCCAGGTGTCTCCAGAAAATAGCCTCATAGTTACAGTGTTCTGTAAGTTGTGTTGTATTATTGTTTCTAGTTGTATAAGTTTATCTTAGGAATGCGGCGACGCATGAATTGTCCATACAAACGTAATACATAAATCATTTGCAATTTGAGAATATTTCCACCATATTTTGTTGATATTCGGATTGAGACAGTATGTATCTAGGCTCCTACGTCTTTTTATTTTCAAAAACTTACCTAAAAATGAAGTGTAAGCGAATTGTATTTCGTACATTTTTACAGCGTAAATGACATGTTTTCATATTGTTTTTTTCTGTATTATAAACAACAATATTTGTAATATTGTTTCCGCAGAAGCATAGTTTATGTTATCAAGTTACAAATTATCGAAAAAAAAAATGGAAATACATTAAGTTTTCATTTATAATTTTTTGTATTACGGAACACATCCAAATTTATCATAAATTTTCGAAAGCTAGTAGTACTATCGCGTCAAGCAATCATAATCAATGTGTGCGTGGTAGTATTGCTCACTGTAGGTGTATATCGCTCCGACAGGCACTCACATTAGCGCAACGTGCTTGGAAATGAATTTTGCAAACATCTCGATTTGTAGTTACAAGCCGTGTCGCCGGCCTCTATAAATTTCGCCGGTAAATGACACTGACACCTATTTATTGGCTATAACAGTCATGACTTCATGAGTGCCTTACTGCTAGTAGACTCGCCTCCTATACCTACAACAATCTACAGTCAAACGTAACTGTCGCAATGGGGTTTATATCCTTCGCCTACAAATACAGGCATCATGAAGTGAAATATTTTTCACAGTTCAGAGTGATGGAAATAGACCGGTCGACAGTGCTGAGCAGTGTGCAGCCGACCCTCAGGATGCAGAAGAACATCATCAACACTCTCAATCAGGACCTGGAGAAGATCATGATGGAGCTGAAGGTAATACTTACGAATTAGCTGTTAAATCCCCACAGTTTTTAATATTACAAACTAGCGACCCGCCCCGGCTTCGCACGGGTATAAACCGTGTTATTATACATATAAACCTTCCTCTTCAATCACTCTATCTATTAAAAAAAACCGCATCAAAATCCCTTGCGTAGTTTTAAAGATTTAAGCATACATAGGGATATAGGGACAGAGAGAGCGACTTTGTTTTATACTATGTAGTAATATGTGTTGTTTGCTGTTAAGTTTTCGCGATGTAACCGTGAACCGATTTTATATTAGAATGAGAGATAGCTTAAAACTTTGGACCCTGAAGAAGAACAAGGCGTGCAGTATTCTTAAATTAAACCCTAACTCGTCTAGTCCAACCAATCCTTTCCACGTGGACGAACTCGCGAGCAAAAAGATAGTTTATTTTAGAGAGACCCCAGAACAACACAAACAGATAACAGACCACAGGATACAGATGGGTAACAGATATTACAGTACATATAGGTAATAGCTATCTAGATATAAACTAGTTCAGATAACGTCAAATGATATTTTTGAGTGTATAAAGTAACCTCACGCTCATACATAACCTACTTTTTTAAGACAGTGGTATCTAAATAAAAAATTGTGATTGGTGCCATCGCTAGTTCTATGGAAGAATTATTTCCGAAGAATAGCAAAACTTACTCGGCCAAATTATGATCTGAACAGTTCACCAGAAGCACCTCCAACCTCATGGAAGGCGCCCGAAGCCGGGAGAAGCTGATAGCTCTCCTGAAAGACCACGAGAAGTACTCAACAGAAGTGAAGGAGCACCGAGAGAATATCAAGGAGCTGGACTTCTTGCTGAAACAGGTGCAGAAGGAGATCAAGTCGTTGAGGACCAAAGTCACTGGGTTTGAGATTGTAATTATGTATTTTATTATTTTGTATAAGATACACAAGACAGCCGTGACAGTAATAAAGAGGGTTTATCCTAAAAGTTGGCAACGTAGTAAATGGCTATTAAATGTTTTTTGCAGTTTTGATTAATTTAGCAATATTACTGCATGGAAATTAGAAATGTTGCTAACTAGTTCCCTACAATCTTAATAATGAAATGCAATAATTAATATCGTAATACCGAATATTTAGTTTTAGATGTAAAAAAAGTATTTGGAAACTTTCCAAATGCCTTTTTACACCTAAAATTGTTACAACATCAAATTCAGTGTTATAATTGCAATTCATTATTAATATGCTAGGGAACTAGTTAGCTATATTTCTTATTTCCATACAGTAATATTGCCAAATTAATCAAAACAGTGAAATATTTGACTTCTATTTGCGACGTTGCCCACTTTTAGAATAAAAGCTCTTAAATATTACCGTTATCTCCGTTATCATTTATGGTATTACAGTATTTAAATCTCACACGCGCTCTCTCTATAAAGCGACGCGCGCTTTACTTGTGGTTACCAAGTGTACAAACACGCTGTGAATGTGTGTGT
Source organism: Agrochola lychnidis (assembly GCA_963680765.1). NCBI lineage: Eukaryota > Metazoa > Arthropoda > Insecta > Lepidoptera > Noctuidae > Agrochola > Agrochola lychnidis. Next base: position 2,992,326 of record OY796868.1, on the reverse strand, counting down.
GCGCAGGAGCCCTCGGTTGATCAAGTAGTCACAAGCGCTACGGCTGAGCATGAGGGTTCGATGGGTCTGGGTAAAGTGTTACATCTGAAATTTATCAGTAGCGGTCCGGAGTCTGAATTTGTACCCGGTTGATGACAACAGGCTCGCCCCCTGTTACATGGGACTTAAACTGGCGAATACTTAGCAGGAGCGCCGCGCGCCGTATACGTAAAATACGGTTGTGAGGCGCATCATTTTAGAACCTAAGATGGTATTAATTTCCTGGACTATTTTTTACTAGACCTCTGTTACTTGTTCTAATGATAGCTATTTATTTCTTTGACACCAGGCTTACGCTAACGTGCTAACCGGTCAGACGCTGCTCAGTCAGCTAGAGAACCGACTGGACACGGCAATGAAAAAGTTCAACACAGTCAACAGTGAAAACTACTCCATGAGGCTTGAGATCGACCGGCTGCTGAGGGATCGGTAACTATAGAACAGTAACTTGTTAAGGACTTGCAGCATTCTCCTGATAGTAAATTGATTCAGGCGTGACCTTGCGGAAATCCATTATAAAATACAATAGACGTAGATATATTTAGTAACCTGTTCCGCTTTACTATTCCTAAAGAGCCATAAAATACCTTGTAAGAAATCGACACGTGTTTCACCTCTCAATAAGGCATCCTCAGGATGACGATCAACTTGTCGCGAACACGAACACGGCGTGTTGCTACACCGAGCGCTGGTCGAGACCAGCGCGTCGATTTCTCACAGGGTTTTTTTATGGCTCTTTAGGAATAGTTAAGCGAAACAGGTCACTAAATACATGCCGCGTGAAATACAGTGTTGCCGGCTGAAGTAGGTACTCTATACAGTCGGTGCGCTATGACGGAGTCTAAGGACCGGAGGCCGAGGGCGCGACAAACAACAGGAGCGCCAGTTACCAGCTACCTAGGAACTGTCACACGTTCATGAGACGCGTGCGCACATTATTCATCCAAAATTGTATTATCTTATTTCGATTATTATTATTAATGAACAAGACTAATTAGGACAATAGTTGTTAATTGTGATTTGTGTAACTCTATAAACTAAGTGTAAGAAGTGTTATCATCTTTTAATTGCCCGAGATCCACAAACAGCCCACTACAATGTCAGAGGATGGAAGCACGACCCCTCCTCAATGTCCTTTGCCGACATATATATATCTACGTCTATTTTATTTTATCATTCTCCTGCCGTTATCCCAATTTATTTGTGGTCGGCACAACATATATTTTTCTTCCACACTTCTCTATCAGTCGTCATTCGGTAGTCCCCCCCTTTCTATCCATATCATCTTCCACACAGTCCATCCATCGTTTCTCTGCTCTTCCTCTACTCTTATAGCCATCCACATTCATACTCAAAAGTTTCCTGAAGACATTTCCATCATTCCTCCGCATCACATGCCCATTCCATAACAACCGATTTCCGCACTTCTTTTCGGTCACCGGTGCCACTTTCAGACTTCCTCTTATGTACTCATTTCTTATTCTATCCATTCGTGTAACGCCACACATCCCTCTTAGCATTCTCATCTCAGCTGCTTGCAATTGCCTTTCATTCGTCCCTTTTGTGGCCCAAGATTCTGATCCATACAAGACAGCAGCAGTGCTATTCTGTAAAAATCTCACCGTGAACGCTAAGGTGAAGTGAGCTTGAAGTGAGCTGTCATTCCACCAAATACTAGGGATTGCCACTGTTGACAGCTCACTTTGCAGCTCACTTCACCTAAGCGTTCACGGTAAGGTTTTTACAGAATAGCACTGCAGGTCTAACCATTGTTTTATATAACCTTCCCCTTAAGTTTAAGAGGGATGCGGGAGTCGCAGATTGTTCCCGTGACCTGCTGCCATTTCATCCATCTAGTGTAAATTCTGTGCTTAACCACCCGATCTACTTCGCCATCGCTTTGTACGAGTGAACCGAGATACCGAAAGCAGAGCAGACTGGGAGAAGCATGCCATCGAGCGCTATGGCTCCAGAACTGGAGAGACCGCCGAAATCAAAATGTTCAGTTTTGGTTCTGCTGATTTTCAAGCCAACATTCTCTAGCTTGCCATTTCTCCAATCTGCTCTGGATCTCAGGTTCATCTTCACCGAAAAGAATAATCTCATCGGCAAACAGCATGCACCAGGGTGCCTCTTCTTGTATGTCCGACGTCAGAGCGTCCATAATCAACAAGAAGAGGTAAGCACTTAAAGCCGACCCTTGGTGCAAGCCTACAGCCACACTAAACTCGTCGGTATTGCCAGCAATCGGACGTACGTACGAGATTGACTGTACCTTCCCGGGCAAACCTTTCTCTTTCAAGACCCACCACAATACATCCCGAAGTAGGGTATCATACGCTTTCTCTAGATCAATAAACACCAATATGAGTTTACAGAGTTAAATATACTTTTTGATGATAGGAATAAGTGCCAGTCGATTCCAATAATACAAGCGTTAAAATGACGTTAGGTATTAGAATATTTACACTTTATAGCATTTTCAAAAACATGTAGGAACGGAATCCAACTTCGTGGATGGAATAACGAGGCCCTGGTTAAAAAGCGTGGCGATACGTAAAGTTCTGGACTGGGATCGTCTTGATATTCGCGCAAGGAAACTACACGCTCTGTTTCATAATTAATTGGATTCACTTGTTTTGTTTCGCAATCTGATTGGGTCGATAAGATCGTCAGGATAAGAAAAGTAATGTATAATTTTGTGGAATACAAAGGGATTGTTCTATTCTATGTCCTAGTAAAATTAACTTAATGCAATGGCCACTTATACTTTAAAACCACCAATTCACTACTCGCACATCAAGTTGCGGTTAATTTATCTGCCAGGTGATGATATTATAACCTGTTTAATCTGGTAGATTGTGCCCATTTTGGCAATCAGAACGGAACAGAATAAAACTTTATAGTTATGCCGTGATAACTTGTCGGGTAAATAATCCAAATTAATAGAAGTAAGCACAATAGCCATTGTACAACACTAGTTTTAAATATGTTTGTCCTTTTTAGGGTTCCGTAGTAAACAAGGAACCCTTATAGTTTCGTCATGTCCGTCTGTCTGTCTGTCTGTCCGCGGTCTAGCTCCGAGACCCTTAGTACTAGAAAGCTGTAATTTGACATAGGTATACATATTAATTATGCCGACAAAGTGGTAAAACAAAATTATGAAAAACATTTTTTTAGGGTACCTCCCATACACGTTAAGTGGTGATGTTTTATTTTTTATTTTTTTATCCCATAGTGTGGGGTATCATTGGAAAGGTCTTATAAAAACATTATGAGTTTGTGAAAACCAATTTTGGATTCAGGGATTCGTTTGCAAAATATTAAGCTTTAAAGTGCTAATTTTTGTTAGAGTCAAGTGTCCCCCCTCCCTGCCAGCTAAATGGTTGGTTTTGGATATGTGGAAAAAATCACAGCAGTAGCTTATATAACGAAATTAAAAGGAAAACTATCACAGCTAAGTAGACTTTACTAGTTATCGAGTAATAATCGACCAACTTAACTTTGCAGTTGCAAAAACATGTTTTCCCATACATTCCGTATGGGAGAATATGTTTATCAACTACAAAGTTTAGTTTTTTTTGGGATAAATTCATCCCAACTACGGAACCCTTCATTGTGCGTGGTCCGACATGCACTTGGCCGGTTTTTGTTTTATGTAGTGTTTAGTAAGGTGTAATAAATAAAGGCGGACCGATGGACACCGGGTCGCGAGTTTGAGTCTTGCCCGTTGCATTATTGACGTAAACGGTAAACCTACTAGTAGCACAAGCAGGTTTATCTAGGTTTTAAGTTGGTAAAGGAATACCTCCTTTAAAATGAACTAAATAGATAGAAGAAATCTAACAAAAATATATACTCATAATCATATAGCTACATATCTTATGGTTTAAAACTCTAAGCAAGTAAACCAGAAATAGTATGCGTTTCGGTAATCTTCATGTTTCCGAATAAGCACGAACGTCGTTTACAGAGTATCCCATAGCATTGCCTGTGTGGGGGGGACAGGCAATTCTTCTTAGTATTGTACTATCTCTGGTAGATTGTGCCCATTTTGGCAATCAGAACGGAACAGTACATGTATAATTTTTTAAAGGATAAGGCGTACTCCAGTGTGACTGAGTTTTTATCAGAGAAATTCTTTTACTGAAATGTTGCTCCCTTATGGTAATAATTGACACTCAAAAGTTTAAAAAAGTTGTTTGGAATTATAGCTCTATATTAGATCTTATCATCGCGCATTCGTATTGACGAAGATAGACGATGATTCCCGAAACGCATGCTTTTCATTGTAAAGCTGAACATGATGTTCTTTTCCCCAGTCAATTCTTCAACACGCTTTGGAAGAACCAGTTGAAGCGGCTGATGGATGGTAAGGCGATGATCATCGAGCTGCTGGAGCAAGCCATCTCCACGTACGACCAGCGTGAAGAGTGGTGCTCCAAGCTGGACGCGCTCAAAGAGAAGGCGGCTATTGATTATAGGAAGCATTGTTTGGTTAGTAGCATTCAAATAGTAGAAAAGAGACGTGGGCCGCCTGGAAAAATCTTTAGGTTTTGTATTGTTCATAAGCTGCATGGCCAGGGCAATATGCATGTGACGGCACCTCCATCGAACTATGCATCACACTAACGTCATGCAAAATCCTGCATCGTGCAAGCAAAGGTTACCCGCGAATGGGCAACTGCCCGACGAATGATGTCGGGACGTTGCGTCGATGTCCCTGCCAACCTGTATATACAACGTCCCGACATCATTCGTCGGGCAGTTGCCCATTAGACACACCCGTCTGCTCGGAGGATCCTTCCTTTTCTATGGAGGATGAGTGAACTTTACACCTCGTTCCTCATACCTCTATAGGCACATATTTTTTTTAGTTAAGAACCTAATGTAGGTATACTTATTGCTCTTTGTTTGTTATTGTTAAAAGTCCGTATTGTCCCTCTGCAGGGCAATAAATAGATTCTCCGCATTATAAACAATAGTAGATTGTTATACAAGGGTCGAAACGAATTTCGTCACCCGTGTTAAACACTCTACTTTTCATTTCGAATATAAGGAAAGTAAAAAGTTGTAGTTTTTCTAAATATTAATTGATAATAATAACATGAGTATTCTAGTACCTATTAGTCTTTTTTTAATTTTAAATAATTAAATACACCGCGTCACCGCCGCGGGTCGTATTTTTTTTAAATTCACACTGGCTGTTTATACACTGACAATACTGCAGCATTTTTTTAAACCAATATTTTTCTATAAGGCGTAATTACACCATCATATCTACGATCACAAATCCATGATCACAAAAAATTTGTGAGCTTCGTAGATAGGTATATGATATAATATGATAGTATAATATACCCATAATATCCCCATAATATCCCCATATCCCCATAGTGTGAAATAAACATTTATTATGGGTATATCGATATACCCATAATAAATGTCTATTTTACAATTCCATATAATGGATTCGATCACAGATCCATGACTACAGACTTAACAGTGTAATAAAATTAGTAGTAAATTTTTCATAGCCGACCACCTAACCAAATTTAGTTCTATTTTTAAATTCATTCCCCCCTAGAGAGGGAAGCAATTACTATGAGGCTTTCCCACCCAAGGGTGGGGAGCAGCGTCTTCCATCCGCTACTCGGATCAAACAAACACTACTTTCCGAATATGAAACATGAAATACACTCAGCGGCACGGAATGTGGCCCAAACCTAAACACACCGATAACAGGCGATTTTGATTTCGCGTATGAGAATTTCAAGTGGCAGTTTGTCAGGCCATTTGTTTTAGTTAATTTAAGAGGGTAAGCACAAAACAAAAGTTCATTTCTTTAATTCTGTGATACTTAACGTTAGTTCGTTATTGGAACGCACAAAACACGGGTGAGTTAAAATTCGATATTGAAATGCTGGTGAATTTAATCTTTATTGTTTTATTTTTTAATTAATCTGTAGTAATTTATGCTTCCAGAATTGGAACACAATGCCTCTAACTTCAGCTCAAGTTGCTCAAGCTGTGTTGCTTCGGAGTCAGGGGCGAACGCAGCGAGAGATTGCTGAAACATTAAATGTACCGCGTACAACTCTCAGGTACGCCTTAACAAGGTACGACCAGACCGGCCTATACACAAGGAGACCAGGAAGTGGCGGTATTAGGTGTACATCAGCGCGAGATGACCGATTTATCGCTCTCGCAATTATGAGAAATCGGTTCCTTACTGCGGTCGAAATACGGCAGCGGCTACAAACGGCAAGAGGGGTCAACGTAAGTGAGCGGACAATAAGACGGAGAATGGAGGAACGGGATCTGCATGCTCGAAGACCAGCTCGAGGTCCAGAACTGCTCCGGCACCATCGCGTAGCTCGACTTCGGTTCGCTCGCGAACACGCAAATTGGACTCACGAGCAGTGGAGTAAAGTTCTGTGGACTGACGAATGCAGAGTGGCCTTAAGAGCTCCAGATGGCCGCGAATGTGTTTGGAGAAGGCATGGGGAGAGGTTTTTGCCAATCACTACCAGGCAAACCGTCAGTTTTGAAGGTGGATCAGTAATGGTTTGGGGAGGGATCTGTTCAGATGCACGCACAGAGTTGGCAGTAGTTGCAGGTCGTCTAACGGCAGTGCAATACATTGAAGAGATCCTCCAAGAACACGTGTTACCATTCGTGGGATTCATCGGTAGTGAAGATTTTATCTTAATGCAAGATAATGCCCGACCTCACACAGCACGTTGCGTGGATGATTACCTATCGGAGGTGAGAATTAGAAAATTGGACTGGCCAGCACGAAGCCCGGACATGAATCCCATAAAACATGTCTGGGACATGCTTAAAAGACGCATCCGATCCAGTCCCAACCCTCCAGAGACTATCAGTCAGTTAAAAACCGCTCTAGTGGCCACCTGAGAAGAAATACCCCATGTGGACATTAAAAACGTAATCCACAGCATGCCTGATCACATGCAGGCGGTCATCAGGGCCAGAGGTGGAAATACCCGCTATTAATTTTAAGTACCATAGCTTTATTTTGTAAATTTCATCCTAAAACATTTTTTTTAAACTTAGAGCTTAACGTCTTTTTTGTAATTTTGTAAAATTTTAATAAAGTTAACTCACTTTTTTGTTAATTAATCATTCGCATTTAAGATTCGAATAAACATTTAAGTTTTAAAACAAAAAAGAACCCTGTTTCGCGTTTCATTTTGATAATAAGCCACATAACTCGCTTGGGCCACATTCCGTGCCGCTGAGTGTAGTAGATTGTTATACAAGGGTCGAAAGGAATCAATTCCCATGCGCTTTTCATTTCGAATTTAAGGAAAGTAAAAAGTTGTAGTTTTTCTAAAATATTAATTGATAATAATAACATGAGTATTCTAGTACCTATTAGTCTTTTTTTAATTTTAAATATGGAACACACCGCGTCACCGCCGCGGGTCGTCCCGCTTAGGTATTTTTTTAATTCACACTGGTTGTTTATACAATGACAAGACCGCAGCATTTTTTTTTAACAGTGTTTTTCTATAAGGGTGGTATCACACCATCATATCTACGAACACAGATCCATGATAAATTGTAAAATAGACATAACATGGGTAATTTGTGAGCTTCGTAGATAGGTATATGATATAATATGATAGTGTAATAAATGTATATCCATAATAAATGTCCATTTTATAATTCCATAATGTATCTTCGATCACAGATCCATGACCACAGACTTAACAGTGTAATACCCCCTTAGTAAATTTTTCATAGCCGACCACCTAACCAAAAGTTCTATTTTTAAAATTCTTTCCCGCCCTAGAGAGGGAAGCAATTACTATGAAGCTTTCCTGCCCAAGGGTGGGGAGCAGCGTCTTCCACCCGCTACTCGGATCAAACAAACACTACTTTCCTAGTATGAAACATGAAAAATAACTTATTTCATATAAACTTAATATTATTGAGAGAAAAGATTTGATTTTTTGCATGTTTGTATGTTTGTTTGTAATGAATAAACTCAAAAACTACAGGACCGATTTAAAAAATTCTTTCACCTGTAGAATGCTTTATCACTGAGTAACATAGGCTGTAATTCATAAAGATATCACGCGGGCGAATCCGCTGGCGGAAGCTAGTCTTCAAATAAAAATGAAAACTTTTTCCGGGACTGGATTTTACATCAGATTTGGTCTTCACAGCGTAGTTGTTATCGGATACTAGAGAGTAGCCCAAATGGCAATAGATACAATTAGAGAGGCCTGTAGTGCAATTCTGTAACCATCTCACCGTGTTAACTTAGGTGAAGTGAGCGTGGAGTGAGCTGTCAGTTGCTAAGAATTGACACTGTTGGCAGCTCACTTCACCTAAATTATCACGGTGAGATTTTTACAGAATATCACTACTGATGTGTTCTGCATTGGATTACGCGGCTATAGGTTATGCTAAGGTGTAATGCTGTTTAATTCTTAATGTTTTTTTTGCAGGAAGTCCGCGAACTCCAACGTCAGTTAGACCACAGTTTGAAGCTCGAAGAGTTCCTCCGAACGAAGGGCACGGTCAGGCTGACGGCGGCTGACGCTAAAGCCGAGGCCAAGAAGTTGGAACAGCAGGAGGAGGAGATGAGGATCTACAACAATTACGTCAACATCCTCGATGCTATCAAGGTAAGGAAGGAATAAAACATCACGTATTCCTTGGTAGTGGTGTGGGTACAGTTACGCAACATTATGTCAGTCAGCTTTTTTCTCATGAACTAAAAATTATACCTCTGAGAAAAAAACTATTTCATAATAGTATGTTTTCGATAATATTACGTTCGTAATACGATAATAGTAGTTTATGAAACTGTTGCATAATAAGGGGTATTAAAACATGAGTGTGTGTTTTAATAGTATCACACGAATGTTTTAATACCTAGTTATGTGCAGTTTCATACACTACTTTATCTACTCTCAAACATAGGGATTGATTCAAATACTAAATAGAAGATCAAAGTTAAACATCAAGAATAAATTTAAAAATCCCACGAAGTGGTAAGTAAGTACTACAAAACAAATGAATGTCGCCTGCACCAGCACATCACCGCACATGCGCTACAGCGGGTGCTGCTGTCCCCCGCCAAAAGTTGATGGAAACTCTTTGGTGATATTAACTTCTTGGATTAGCGCTGTATCGTAATAGAAAAAAAATTGTTTTATAGTATTATTTTGTTAGAGAAAAAGTGTTATAATATGATTATATTTTTAAATTTCGGTATTCTGTTTATAAAGTATGTCAATATAAACTCGTTTTGAAGTTCATAATTCGAATATTACGCTATGAGAGTAGATAAAATATACTTACCTTACCTGATACGCAAGATTCAAAAGCGATTAAAGAATTGATAGAAATAAATTCTTTAGGAGAAAATTAAATTATGCCCGTGACTGTGTACCATTCATATTTGGTGAAATAGCTATGAACTTATGTTGTTATAAGTCTCACGTAGGTAAGTAGATAATATTCAGACACCGGGCTTCTATTCTAAATTCCGTCATGGAAAAAACCCAATATCACTTTGCTTGATCTGGGAATCGAACCCAAGACTCAACAAACCGACCAAATCCTGCATACTTCGACATTTTTCCTAGATAAAGCAGTTGGAGGGTTTTAAAAGGGGTTTGCTAAGTCATTTTCAGCCGAAAGACGTCCACTGCTGGACATAGGCCTCCTCCATAAGCACCGCTACTTCGACCGATTCTGTGCTTTCCGCATCCAGCGGATTCCTGCGGCCTTCACAAGGTCATCGGTCCATCTTGTGGGAGGCCTTCCAACGCTAAGACCTGCTAAGAAATAGCACCATGACACATGAACTCCTAGTATTATTCCTTGTGCAGAACATCTTCTAACAGCAATTATATATCAGGAGTTTGCCGGCGAAGAAGACGTGGATAAGCTGATCCTTGAGTTCACTCGTCGTGAGGAAGAGAACTACGCGCTTTTCAACTACATCAACGAGGTGTGTACCGAGCTGAAGAACCTCAGCGATAACGTCAAGATGCTCAGTGTTAACATCGGTAAGAATTCATACTATTATTATAATCACTAGAGACCCGCCCCGGCTTCGCACGGGTATAAACCGGATTATTATATATTTAAACCTTCCTCTTCAATCACTCTATCTATAAAAAAAACCGCATCAAAATCCGTTGCGTAGTTTTAAAGATTTAAGCATACATAGGGACAGAGAAAGCGACTTTGTTTTATACTGGTGCCGATTCCCTTGTTCACAAACTAAACTTTTAAGTTCAGTGCATCTTTTTCTTTCTATTTCATTAAGAAAAGGACAGAAGATAAATTTTAGTTTAGTCCTGTCAAATTAATCAGCGCTTGACGTAAATTGACGTAATTTTAGTTGGCAAGTTTTTAATCACGTCTAAACTTGTATGGAGAGTGACAGGCGATGATTAATTTGACAGGACTAAACTAAAATTTATCTTCTGTCCTTTTCTTAATTAAATAGAAAGAAAAAAATGCACTGAACTTAAATTTAGTTTAGTTTGTGAACAAGGGAATCGGCACCATTATGTAGTGAAGCAGCGTCCCGCGGTTTAACCCGCACAATTCTCGATCCCGTGACAATATCGGGATAAAAAGTATCCAATGTGTTAATCCAGGTTATAATCTATCTATGTGCCAAATTTTATCCAAATCCGTTCAGTAGTTTTGCGTGAAGGAGTAACAAACATCCATCCATCCATTCATCCTCACAAACTTTCGCGTTTATTTATAGTAAGATGCAAAAGTAACTCTATCACCAGCAGTGCTATTCTGTAATAATCTCACCGTGAACGCTAAGATGAAGTGAGCTTGAAGTGAGCTGTCATTCCAGCAAATACTAGGGATTAACACTGTTGACAGCTCACTTTCAAGCTCACTTCACCTAAGCGTTCACGGTAAGATTTTTACAGAATAGCACTGCTGTTGTTACCTTTGAACGAAAATCGACGTTTGGCACACAACTAAACCATGACCAGGGGGCTTACCTCCAGCTCATAAAGCAGTATTATTTTAATATTACTTCAGTGTAGGAAAGGGATGAAGCTCTACAGGACGTATAGCTCCATCTCTTTCTCCCACTGCAGTAATATTAAAATAATACTGCTTTATGAGCTAGTGGTAGGCACCCTGGGTTAGGACATAGGATTTCGCTATCCTGGTATAGTTTCTGACCTCCACGCAAAGCCTTAATAAGTTGTTAAACCAGAGAGCCGGAAATTTAAAACTTCTAGTCAGAGTCAATTCAAATCCTTGTTTCCAATTGTAATTTCCACTTAGAATATCAACTTTATGTAAGTGCGAATTAAGTTGATTTCAGAATGACTCGTACTAAAGAAAATAAAAGTCGTAAAATAGGTATAGTATAAAGTGTAACTAAATGTGTGGGTATTAAAAAGTTGTTTTTCCAAAAACGCATGTTATAATTCTTGTTTACATGTTTGGAAACTAAATCGCTAGCGCAATATAACTCGTATTAACTTTTAAAGATTCTTTACTTTTCTTTCTTCACAGAGGAAGAAAACGCCAAACATCAAGCCAAGCTCTTGCAGCAGCAGGACAGCCTCGAATCGCTGCGCAGTACGTTGGAGGAGAAACGCAAGGCTACCGCTAGCGTGCGCGCCACGTGTGACAGGAGCTCGCAAGTGCTGGCCACAATGCTGCAGCAGATACATGCTTTGGCTCTGTGAGTATGATATTAAAATAGCCACCACGAATAGCGATATTTAAATGGTAGAATTTCTAGAATGATTCCGATCTTCAGTGTTCATGCGGCGTCTCACACACACACACATTTCACATTACTCAGGAACTGGTTGTGGAGGTCAGATAGGCAGTCGCTCCATGTAAAATACTGGTATTCAGCAGCATCCGGATAGGCTCGGAGCCGACCCCAACCTAATTGAGAAAAGGCTTGACAGGTGATAAAGAGCTATTTCACAGATAGACACTGTCTACCAGATAGGTTCACAAATTTTATAGAAATAAACTTACGGTTAAACTAACCAGAACTTATCTGCAGATGTTACCGGCCATACCTAGGTATAATTCGAGTCTTAAGTAGGTAAAAGATAAATAAGCAAGTATTGATTCCATTCCTTTATTAAACTTCCCAGGTCTTCCGAGTGCGACTCGCTACCTCTCCTGAAGCTGCTGGGCAGACGGTTCGACATCAACGTGACCAACGCGCGGCTGTACATCAAGAGCTTGGAGAAGAAGGTGCTTGAGCTCATCGATATCATCAGAATTGATGAGGTAAGCAATTGAGAAGTTAACAATCACGACTATTTTTCTTGAAGTTTTAGGCAGAAGTGTATCTAAAGTATCTAATGTGGTTGTGGTATACCTTCACAACCACATTTTAAATTAAATTAGAGGATGCGCCTTCTGTCATTAAAAAGTTTGTTTTGGGCGCAAAAGCAGTCTAGAAGGTGGACTCCGGACTGCTACTGGGAAATTTCTTAATAAAAAAAAAACTTTGCCTAACCTGGGGATCAAACCCAAGACCGCAAGACCGGTCAGTAGTCGCGCTTACCCCTACTATACCGACGAGGCAGTATTTTTATCAGTAATTGTTTCTTCATCGTGTCCTAAAACTTGACCTTTTCCACGGCGTCGTCAGTGGCAGCGCAGAGGTCACTTTGACTGCATGTTTTGGGACACAGAGGGCAGGAGGTGGAGCATAGTTTGCAACACAGCTCTACATTAATAGTTTTAAATCATTTTTATATCGTCTGCAGCTGATCCAGCGTCAGGCGGAGTCCAAGGAGCGCACGCCTCCGTCCACACGTCGCCGGCGCGCGCGCGCCGCGGCCAGCCAGCGACCACGGGAGAGTGTCCCCGTGCAGTAAACATTACCTTTGTAATATATGGAAAGACACGATGCGTGTAATCTCTTTTTTTATTTACTTAATCAATAAAAGGCAGTAAAATAAACCCAAGAAAAGTACAACAATTTTCTACTATAGTTCAAACGTCCGTTACTGTCGCGGCCATAATGTGACGTCATTATCCACGATACCGCATTGCTTTCAACTCTTTTTTTCTTTTTTATATAAAAATAAATTATTTTTTGTGCTTTATTCACTTTTACTTTATTATAGTAGGGTTAGATTTCCGCTTGCATAAAGCACAACAAGTACACCTTGTTGAGATTTCAAGCAGTTTGCTAAGAATACATGTTTATCCATGTGGCTGAGCGACCCTATTCTGTGATAGCCTAATTAAAATAAATGTCCGACACGTCCTAGTATAATAAAAAAAAAACCGGCTTGGCGGCAGGCAGCAGGTTTTGCCCCGCCTTGAAAAAAATCTAGATCCGGGGCTGTTTTTACGTCACTTTCGGCATTGTCGAAGGCATTGTCGTTTCGAGTTTCCGTTAATTCCACAAAAAAAAAACACTACATTAAATAATGAATTATTAAGCTTTTATCGCGGGCTTTGAGCGCGGCGACCGAATCAAGAAATTCCGTAACGAAAATAGAACCTAACACCCCCCACTCCGCCTACCATGTAATGACGGTTCCCATGACAACGTGATGTTGTCATGGGAACGTAATTTTTGTTTTATGTCATCACGTCATCATCCCAAATGTAGCGTTGACAAATAGGAAGTATGGAGGTTACAAATGCTATGCAATAGCTTTACCGCGGCAGTCCCCGAGCGCCACACGTTTTTTTTTAATATATCTTATTTTCATTGCAATTTTTGGTTCACTCACTCCTAGATATACAATATATATTTAAATAATGAAAAAGTTTTGAACCATGTACAGACGCTAGCACGTCAAGCTACCCGAAACTGTCAAATTTTCCCAATCAACTTTGAACCTTAGATTTCAGCGATAAAGTTGAAAATCTATTAAATAAATTTGACAGATTGTAGTAGCTTGATGTGCTGGCGTCTGTACTTGTATATTCCCATTAGGGCGCAGAACTATTTCCAATGGCACTGTAACATCGGTCGGTACTCATAATTGTATGGTGGTGTAGTTAGTTTACTTGTGGAAATATATCAGTGTGTCGTTGACCCACGTATTTTGTTGACGTAACAGGCACCAACGGCAATAGACATCAAAAACATCGATTTACATCGGTCAAAAATTAAAAAGCGCACTGGATGTAGTGCAGTAGCCGTCAAAAACATGGTTCACGAAAAGTTCGATGTGACATATTTACGGTTGGATACTGTACTTAATTTAATTTTTTAAGAGGAACCTTCCTTAACCTTTTGACCGCCATGTCAATAACGAAATTCTGTGTTCTCTACGCCAAGCGACAAAAAACGTGTTATTTTCGACGTGCCATGCCGTCCCAGGCGTCGTGAGCACGTTTTAATTTGACATCCATAGACGTCCGTGGCGGTCAATAGGTTAATCTTCTTAAGTCAGTATCTTATACAAACTGTTAAAGTACGTATAATCATGCAATAATGTCTTTTACAATGCATGTGCTCGAAAAGAGCGTTTTCCAAGCAGCCAAACTGGGCGGAAAGTGTCACTTTTTTGACTAGTGCTTTTTACTTTTCTATTTATTATTTTTTTATTTTTAACTCCGATGTCAGCCCGACGCAGAGTTTTTATTATTTGAGAAAAGTTTTACGTATTAGATGATGATGACGATGGCGATGATGATGATGATGAAAAATATTGTTTACATTATTTATGTACGTCAGCCAAGATGCCAAATGTTACAGATCATATGCGAGTACTGTAAGGGCGCGTTCAGACGACACGCGCCCGCTAAGCGCACGCCACGCGCAACACCCGCGTCTAACTCGCTTTGAAATGTTTTGTATATATGATACTCGTAGCAAATAGGTTGGACTGTCCTTATGTGCGACACTGCTGTGACAGACAAATTACATATAGTGTCGCACGTAATAGACTATTGAAATGACTAAGGGCTAATTAATTAATTATGATTGAATGATTGAATGTAATTTGAATTTAATGTTTCTAATTTTGTTGATGTTGTGTTCATTTTGTATTTGAGGGGTCTAAGTGCAAATCCACCACTGTCCATTAAAAAATAAAATGTGTTTTTTTGCGTCTGGTGACACCTAATCATATTATCTATGATTCTGTAAATTCAGTTACAGTCAAAACCACCTCTATCATATACAAAAAGACAGAAAAAGTAACAAATGAGATTCAAAACCTACACTATCCAGTTGTAAATTGGAAAATTTATTAAACCACGGAACGTTTTATAACTGCTGTGAACATTTTTAGAAACTGGATAGAGGCGGATTTGCACTTAGACCCCTCATTTATTCGTTTGTTTAGTAGTGTAGTGTGAGCTTGGAGACGCAAATGTAAAGATGGTTTCAATATGGGTTATGTGGTACCTGAAATAAATGTTTTTTTTTTTAAATATAATTTGTGTCTTATGACCAGTGATCGGAATAGGCTGACTATATTTGCCTAAACTTCGGAGAACAGAGACAGAAAGTGGAGACTTCCTTAAGACTATTTTTTTTTTCCCGGGATTCGGGAAAAATCTTCAGTAAGTTGAAAATAAGATGTGTAAAGGCTATTTTTAACTAAACTTGCAATTATCAAATTTTCGGGATTTTCACGTAAAATTCCGAAATAAATAATCTAACTTTAATTCATGTATTTGAATTATATTTACGATCCAACTAACCGTTGTATCAAATCATTGAATACATTACGTTTTGTCAATAAGTATATATTATTTTTTACTTTTTTATGCAACATGCACAATTTTTTTTAGTCAACATAAAAATTATATATAAAGCTTATTTTCAACTTACTAATTTAGATTTTTCCCGAATTCCGGAAAAAAATATAGTCGTAAGGAAGTCTCCACTTTCTATCTCTGTTCTCTGAAGTTTAGGCAAATATAGTCACCTTATTCCGATCACTGCTTATGACACATCAATAGATTTCAAATTGCATTTATTGAAGTCCAACCGCACACGCCTCGCGCCAGCCCCGCGCTCCCCCCGCACACGCGCTGCCCCCCGTCCGTACGCCTTGCGCCCGCGCTTCGGCTAGTGTCGAATTGAAAGTGTAGTCGCGTGGCGTGTGTTTTAAGTAGTATGCGCGGGTGCGAGGCGTGCGGGACCCATTCGCTGATTTAGCGCGAGGGCGGGTGTAAGGCGGGCACAACGCGTGTGCGTATCGTCTGAACACGGCCTTAGGCACACTCGTTTTTTTTATTTCCTCGCACAATGCATAGTAAAAACGTTGTATGATACACGTGCGTAAGATGATTTTCGACTCGTATCGACTTATAAACTCGCGCGCTCGTGAATAAAAATGCTACTCGTCGGAAATCATCTACTTTCCGCACTTATAGCATAAATAACTATTACTTTTCGAGGTCATGTCGTCACTTAGATACATATTGTTGTATTTCCGTACCTACGTATGTTAAACACGCATTTATCACGTCACTTGTAGAAGAAACAATTAAAGACATTATTAAAACAAATATAGTTTTATTTAACTTTAACCACAACAGACTATGCAGTGCTTTACAGACTTTTAGATAGATAAATACAATCTTAAAATGACATTGTTAGAAAGAGAGAGGGGTTACACAACTGCCCACAAAGGCTATATAAGAAAAGGACAGAGATACTTATTAACCAAACTTTAAAACGTAGAGGATAAAAAATATTCGCAATTAAGCATAAACGGCTGAACAGATATGGATGAAATTTGGCACACGAATAGACTGGATAGCACATATTTTTTTCTAATACATAACGTAGTTTTTTATAAAATTCGTTCTAAATTATATTATACACTAAAAGTTATATTATTTATTACTTAAAATAATAATTTGGCTTCTTAAAAGTACTAGTACAGTCACGAGCACTAATATGTATTTAATTATCAACTTTTTGAAGTTATTTTCTTCTACAGTATTGATTGTAATTATATGATGTTAGGAATATAGTATCTTGGAACCCACACTCCCACACTACATAGGGTTTATGTCAAGTTGCAATCGCTATTCCACGAGAAAATGATTTTGAATTTTGTTAAGTGTATGCATATTTTTGCTCGTGACTGTATATATTTATTATTTTCATGAATATCAGTCATTCCTTGTGTAAAATAGTTCACTGTCGCTACCTGAAACAATAAATAACGTAATAATTAGTTGAATAGTGCTGTTATTTAATTATTATTATCTTTAACATGACATTATAATCATCATAATTAATATTATTGACTCATAATGTATAATTCTCTGCAAGAAAATATTATACATTAAGTACATGGGCAATATCATACATTAGTAAGTATATTTTTTGTCTCACAAAACACGTGAGGAACTGCCAACCTAGCATAGTTAGCCGATAATGTTCCCACTGCTGGGACGCAGACCTCTTGTCTGTGAGAGAGAGTGGGCCGTAATCTACCACGCAGGCCAATACGGGTTGGTGCCAACCTAAACTTCCATAAAATAGTCGCGACCATATGGAGCTCCACAAAGCCGTTAGCGGTGCAGTTTTGTCTCTTGTAACTATTTTATAAACAAAATTAATCTGTACCCTAATTGCGTAATACACGACCAATCACAATTTATTTCGATTTGAAACAGATTGCTAATCCATTGCTTCATAAGTTGGAAAAAAAATCTGCTCTACAACGTAAATAACGCAATGAATGTTGTTGAACTGTCAAAATGAAACAAATTAGGCATAATCGTTTACGAAAATAAGTTACGCAATTAGGGTACTGTTTACAGTGCGTTCATTATAACTTGACGCGTGGCGCGATTATTCTTTGCCGTCATGTTGGCACTCTTGCTTGTCAAGCCATTTTAAACTCTTCTTCTTCTTATTTTTGTGAGGTTAGTGACTAACCTGGTGTCAGAGTTATAAAGCCGCCCATGGGCCTCTGACTTGGCTTCACATGCCGTCGAGAAATATCTTTCATGCAAGCCGGTTTCCTCACGATGTTTTCCTTCATCGGTTTTGAAGCAAGTGATAATTATACAATACGCACATGAATCAGAAAATTCAGAGGTGCGTGCCTTGGGTTCGAACTCGAGACCTATGACTTGGCAGTCTGACGGTCACACCACTAGGCTATCACTGCTGCAAACACTATTAGTATTGAAACTAAGTTTGACAAGCAATGGTGCTAACATGACGGCAAGGGACTCAACAGTCTGTTTCAATACTAATAAAGTCCAAGATGGCGACTGACAAAATAGTAAAAAGAAAGAAAGAAAAACATTTATTTGGACACAGTTCGTGAAACACAAAATACAAATAACGGTGGAAATAAAAAATAATGTTTTTAAAACAATAGTGTGTGCCTCACGGCTGCGCCAAAAAGGTTCATTTCAGCATTAATGCCAGACAGATGCTGTCTGACGCTGGTTTTCTAATGAACCCTTAAGGACAAGTGACGGGGAGTACAAACAGTTTCAACATACGAGTATACACATAGTACTACCAACCACATCATCATCTGCCTAGCCTTTTCCCAACTATGTTGGGGTCAGCTTCCAGTCTAACCGGATGCAGCTGAATACCAGAATTTTACATGGAGCGACTGCCTATCTAACCTCCACAACCTAGTTGCTAGGTAACACGATACCCTTGGTAAGATTGGTTGTCAAGACTTTTTTTTTGGGCTTCTAACTACCCGTAACGACTGTGAAAGATGTACAAATGACAGCCGGGACCAACGGCTTAACGTGCTTTACGAGGCACGGAGGGGTCTTGGTATGTAAAGATGGTCACCCATCCACAGACCAACCGCGGCAAGCGTAGCTTAACTTGATCGATCGACCCGTGCAGCTGTTTTTACTTAGCCACAAGCCCCTCTACTAGTACTACCAACTACATGACTGCAACATTCAGTGCTATCAATCGCGTCACGCGTCAATTTATAATCTTCTATTGAACGCACTGTTGATATCGATTCGCATCACGTCCGTGCAGTTCCGCTAGCTTGTTTTATTTGACCTTGTAGAAACACTTCGTTAAACACTTCAATCACGGCACGGTTGGCGCAGTGGTTAAGCGATTGACTGCTGCGCTGCGTGTCGCGGGTTCGATTCCCGCACGGAACAAATATTTGTATGACCTACAAGTAGTTGTTCCGGGTCTGGCTGTTTGTGTATGTGAGTTTAAATGTTTGTAAACGCACCCACGATACAGGAGAAATTCCTAGTGTGGGGCAACGTTTTAAAAAAAAAAAAAAAAAAAAACAATCTGCCTAGCCTTTTCCCAAGTATGTTGGGGTTGGCTTCCAGTCTAATCGGATGCAGCTGAATACCGTATTTTACATGGAACGACGGCCTATCTGAACTCCACAACCCAGTAACTGGGTAACACGATACCCCTTGGTAAGACTGGTTGCCGACTGACGACCCGTAACGACTGTCAAAGATCCACGAACGACAGCCGGGACCAACGGCTTAACGTGCTTTCCGAGGCAGAGTCTCGGGCATGTTAAGATTGTCACCCACCAAAAATTCAAAATATTTTATTTCACATAAACCTACAAGGGCACTTATGAAACGTCAGAAGCTAGATGCACGGTTCCAATTGGTCGCTTCCTATGGAGAAGAGACGGATAGAAACGCCACGGTTACTCTTTTCAAAATAAATTGTTTCTACAATGTTTTCAAATTACAGTGTTAATAGGTATGGGAGGACAGTGTAGGCCTATCAACAAGTACCTGGTACTTAGTAAAATAGAAAATGGTCCACAAGTCTACAGCTTACAACGTTCTCACATTCACAAAATCTAAAAGAAAAGAATCTATACAACCTTAGTTTTTGTTTATACTAAACCTCTTAAGGGGTCATTGTACTCATCATTATGAATAACTTTCACTATGGGACCAACGCTGATATCGCGAAAAAAAAATCAGCTGTTCCCTATATTTTGACGAGTTTTGCGAACATAAATGTAGGGAACAGCAGATTTTTTTCGCGATTTCAGCTTTGGTCGCATAGTGAAAGTTGTTCACAATGACCCTTTAAGAGGTTTAGTATAAACAAAAACTAAGGTTGTATAAAAGATAAAAATCCACAAGCTAACCCTGGCAAGCGTAGCTTAACCTGATGGATCGAACCATGCGGCTGTTATTACTTAGCCACGAGCTCGAACTTCAGAAACCTGGCTTACCTTTTGAGTGTTCTGTCAGTCTCGTATCCGAACAGGCAGTCCGCGTGCGACCACACTGCTGGCTATCATCACATAGTTAGTGGAGCAGCGCGCGCGACACACGGCCCGGAGCAAGTCTCGCTCGGGTGTGAACTGGCCCTTCTGGTCACCTGATGTTGTGTCTGGAAACAGGAATAATTTACATTATTTCAGAGAAAAGAAAAACACTTTTTTACAAAAAATACAACCGACTTCCAAACTACAAAGTGAAAAATAACTATAATTTCGGAAGTCGGTGTCAAAAAATTAAAATACTGATCCAAAGACACAGACTTCCGAAATTAAAGTCAAGCCAAGCCAAGTCGGTTGTATTTTCTGTAAAAAAGTTTTTTTTATTTTTCACTTTTTAGTGGGTTGGTTTGTAATTTATCCAAGTTACAATAGCCTAATGTCAACTGCTCATCAAAAATACCCAATGAATAATAATAGATGTGCCTATAATATTTGAAGAGTTCCCTCGATTTCTCCAAGATCCCATCAGATCGTGACCAAATGACAATAAGACCAACTTGAAAGTATACCGTTTCAAAAAAAAAAATCAAATCGGTCCAGCCGTCTTCGAGTAATCGCGGAACAAAAAAAAATCATTCCGACGAACTGAGAACCTCTTCCTTTTTTGTGAAGTCGGTTAAAAATCGTCTATGACTAGCGATCTGTATGCTCGCGTCATGGAGACTAAAAGCTTTGTCAGAATTCAAATTCCTAAGTTGCATAGAACTCGAAAAAAACCTTTGTGACGTTATGAAGGATCCGTTTTGTTTTCCTTTTAATGTTGGAACACTAAAAATCGAATCATATAACAACTAGTTACACTGGGGTTACCAATTGAACGTTATCGGTGACATCTG
This sequence comes from Agrochola lychnidis, assembly GCA_963680765.1. Taxonomy (NCBI): domain Eukaryota; kingdom Metazoa; phylum Arthropoda; class Insecta; order Lepidoptera; family Noctuidae; genus Agrochola; species Agrochola lychnidis. The sequence goes on along the minus strand of OY796868.1, from coordinate 2,971,235 downwards.
GCATATCTGATTAACGATACAGCCTCCCAAGTTATTATTTTAGGCAGCAGTGGACGTTTCAAAGATACTTCTTTTTTTTTTGGGTGGGAAATTATCAAATAACTTCTCCCGCTCTGGGTGGAGCGGGAGTAACCTGCCCGTGTTCCTTCGGTTGCCCTGTTGCCGGGGGCCACGATGTCCCTTTCGGCTCTTATTCGTAGCCCCGGCAGGCATCGGCCCTAGCGCACCCCGTCAATTCTGCTGACATCTCTTTGAGGCGCGCGTGGAACACGTTGCGCCGACGACCCGGGCCTGGTCCATATCGGACGGCGAGCTACCCACTGCTCACCGTCCGCAAGCCCGCGCCTACGGTGGCCGGAAATCTGCCTGTGATTCCCGACGCCCAGGGCGTCTCCTCCTGCGGCGGTTAGGGGCGTGAGGGCGCAAAATTTGCCTCTCCCTCACGCGTTCCACCTCCTCCTTCGTGAGCATTATTGCTTCGCACGCGAAGGTGACGGCCTACCATGTCCTCTCGCTCCGTACCATGGCCTGAACCAGTGCCGGACGCTCAGGTCCCCGCCGCCGGTCGCCTCCACTCCGACACGGCGATGCCCCGCCCAAGCCGGGCAGACCTCCACCGTACGCTCCACCGTGTCCTCCGGGGTTTCAAAGATACTATCAGTACACTTGTATAGTAAGAATCTTGATACTGAGTACAACAATACACTGTTGCAGTCGATGACGTATATAGAAGACTTCACCCAAATACCGGTGGCAGACATTTAAAAACAATATTGTTGATTAGATCGTTTTTTAACACTTTCGCCTGCACCCACTTTTCATAGAACCCATACGCCATGCCGCAATATGTATATTGGAAGTGAGCCCCCTGAGAGGGTTACCGGCATTACGTTTGCGCTAAAGTTAACCATCGCGGACAGTCAACGGCATTAGATTTAAAACCGTGTTATAAAACACTGTAAAATGAAGTAAAATAGTGTTTTCAGGGGGTCTTGTCGCTGTTAGTAGTTTCCAAACTTTAAAATTTTTAGTGAATATTTGTAACCGTGAACAAAAAATTTATAAAAATGCTTGGATTTTAAAACCAACGCATATACTAATAAATCTTGTTAAAATATACATCAGATTTTATTTTTACGGTTTATAAAGTTGTATTCGCTAAGAAAAACCTACATTTAAAATGGCGACTAGGTGAACCCTCCAGGAGAGCTCCCGCTCCCGCTTTTTTATAAAAAATTTATATCCATTTAATTGCAATGCCTTAACAGGCAACTAAGTTCTAAGAACCTACCTATTGTTAACATCTTCAAAATGTTGTACACTTAGTTCGCAATAAAGAATTTGAATTTGAATTTGAACGTGTTAACAGACCTCGGACATTAGTCTGCCGCTTTTTACCCAATCCCGGTCCTACCCTGACTGCTTATTAGTAACTTGAGTTGAATTGTGCAAGGATGTTATGTTGATTGAAAGGAAAAAATAAATAAAGTTGTTTCCAAGATTTTGTAATATTTTGATTTAAAAGAGTGTCCTTGAAGTTTCTTGCCCGTTTTTCTCCATAGTGATCTGCGTTTTTGAATGAGCAACTAGCTTTCTGACTAACTGACCGACTCCATGACATGTTTTCAGCAAGACACCGCTTTGTGTATATGTGTAACGAATCTATATTTAATGAGGAAGGTGTGATTCTCACCTAGCACTCGATTGCTCCACTTAGCCTTGCCCACACTATGCCAAGGTACCGGTGCATCGGAGGGTACGTACAGCGACACCAGCGTGCTCACCACTTTGTCCACCTCTAAGTCTGTCACCTCCCACAGCATTCCCACCACCATCGGACTGGAACACATAACATTAGGGTTTAAGAAAAATAACAGTCGAGATTTTATAGTACTTTTTTGAAGTTGGTTTCCGGCCGAACTCAATAACCTATCTGGGTTTTTCGTCCAGCGTTTGAGCGTGAGCGTTCTCTCTACGTCCAGCGCTCGGCGTGGCAACACTCCGTATTCGAGTTCGCGACAATTCAATCATCATCGTAAGGATGCCTCGTTGAGAGGTGAAACACGTGTCGATTTCTTACAGGGTTTTTCTTCAGGACTCTTTAGGAATAGCTAAGCGGAACAGGTTACTAAATATATCCACGTCTATTGTATTTTATAATGGATTTCCGGAAGGTCACGTCTGAATCAATTAACTATCCCAATAATCTGTCAGAAAATAAGGACCTGGACGACATTCAATGACAAACAGAATTATATTGTCTACCATCAATAGTGATCTATCTTTTACTGAAAATAGGTTATTGGGTGCGGCCGTTAAATATATGTTTTTTTTTATAATATTTAATCGCCGATGGGATACGTAGAGGAGTATACCCATATTTCGACAGTAATAGAAAGAAAGAAAGAAAGAAAATACATTTATTTAGCACAGACAAAAAGGCACACAACACAACATAATTATAACACAAGTTAAAGATAGAAATAAAAAAGGAAACAAAAAACAGTGTGTAAAATAATAAATTAACATGAAAGTTAGTGTGCCTCGCGGCTACGCCAAATAGGCCCAGTTCAGCAAAAATGCCAGACAACTAGTGCCTGACGCTGGTTTTCAACTGGACCTGAAATGTGAGGTGACGGATGTAAATCAGTTTGTACTACAATGTGTGTGTATACATATATATAATAAATTAGTGTAATAATAATAACGAATATTCCAATACATTGTGTGAATAAAATAAAATTGTAAAACAACAAAACAAAAAGAAACTGACAAATAAATGAGACGGACGCATGTTATATCTTTCGAAACAAACAAAAACCTGTTTTGAACGTTACCAGGCTTCCACGTTCCAACAAATGTAATCTATTAAGCACTTGGGTACATATACATACAAATATCATATTATTGACACATTTAGTGTGACCATATCCAACTTCCGCTGCGCATCTATGAGGTACTGCCGTAAACGTCGTCTAAAAGCGCCTATTGTATTTATAACTCTAATCGGTGTATTGTATTTATAACTCTAATCTAATACAGGGTAAATAGACAGGGTAGTATGACTGATTTCTTAACCGTTGTAGTTAATGTTCTGATGAGACTGTCTTTAGCTTTATAAATATTGAATTAATTAATTAATTTAGAAAAATGGTATAATAGAAAAACGTAAATTCTCACGTTATGTTGTTATGAATTATGATGTCAATCAATGCAGTTTTGAATAAGGATTAAATATTAGATTGTTTGCCTAGGGAGCAAACAACTATTTTTAAGGCGAGAGTGTTTCTTTGAATCCAGAGCGAAAGATTCTAAAGTAGAATCCTAAGTGCAGCCGAGGGATTCAAAGTACGTCACTCGAGCTTAAAATAGTGTTGCTCCCGAGGTGAACACTCTACTTTTTATCACCCTCTATGAGAAAAAAAAACGTGTGCGGTTCGACCCACGTCAGGAACGAAGTTCTTTCTCACGTATGATTTAAAACAAAAATAAAGTTTTCGCTGATACCTTCGAAAACTACATTATGAAAACGATACCCATGATGAAAACTTTAAGATTTCCTTATCTACCATTTTGGATTAACATTTTGACATCACTATCGTTTTTAGTACCCTCAAAAACTATGAAAACGACACCTATGATGAAAAATTAGAAAATTTTCGCAGCCGCCATCTTTTAACATCTTCGAAAACTATGAAAACGACACCAATGATGAAAAATTGGACAATTCGCAGCCGTCATCTTGGATTTTATTTTAACTAAATTCACACTTTCTCTTTTTTGCCAGTATGTTACTTGTTTCTTACAATGTGTGTGATTGATCTCTTTGGTGATTGGAACTTTTACTAACAATATCCACATTCCAAATTCAAATCACTTTTAGTCCTTAGGGATTAAAAAGCAATTTTAGTCCCTGTTTACGAAGAATAAACTAGCTCTTTTCGAATAGATATGATAAAAAGAATCTTTGAGACCGATTGAGTTTAAACCTACAACTTGAAAATCATTACCACAAGTCCATTAGTCCTAGGTACTACTGTTTTTTATTGCTGTTGAAAGATAACATGTGGGATGCTCACCAGCCAGCTATGTGCAGATGATGATGTGCAGCCGCAGGCGGAGCCCTGGGCGCCGACGTCGTGAGCCGCACGGAGCTGCAGCCCGACAGCACGCACAGCGCGCCCCCCCCCGCGCCCTCCACGCCCGCGCCGCCGCCCGCGCCCGCCGCCAGCTGGCAGCCGTCGCCGTGGCCGCAGTACCTGCGGTCACACGGGATATTCTATTCATTAAACTTCATGTACAGTAGTGCTACATAGGCAGACTTGATGCCACAAGACATTCTCCACCAGTCAACCTTTGAGTTAAAAGGACAACATTATGAGCCGCGTGCAACCGGCGTTCATCGATTTATAAGACGTTATCACGTCAAAAAACACGCATGAGAAAACTGTACACGGACGGCATTACCACACGGTACAGTGAAATACGCGCAAGCCACATTCTCTCAGCTTGTGCGTGTGGTAGGCCCATATCACGCGCCAACCTCAAAGCGCGGCCTACGCACTTTTTGAATTGCTTAAAGTTTTGCCTGCAAGCCCAACCTGCGCATGTGGTTAGGCGTTCAGTGTTCACGCCGCAATCACGTTCGCCGTAGTTCTTCAATGGGAAACATTGTTTCCACGCCGACGATTTCGACAAGAATGTGGCTCTGGCTTGCGCGTATTTAACTGTGCTGTGTGGTAATGCCGTCCATGTACAGTTTTTTCATGCAAGAAGCTTGCGCAGGCAGAACTGTGGTGAAGTTTGTGCGTGTGATAGGCCTTATACAACCTTATAAACTAAATTTAAGTTCAGTGCATCTTTTTCTTTCTATTTCATTAAGAAAAGGACAGAAGATAAATTTTAGTTTAGTCCTGTCAAATTAATCAGCGCCCAGAAATTCTGTAACGAAAAAAACCTAACACCCCCCGTGTTAGGTTTTTTTCGTTACGGAATTTCTTGATTCGGTCGCCGCGCTCAAAGCCCGCGATAAAAGCTATTAGATTAAAAGTCACCACATTTTTTTTCAATGGGGAATTTTACCGGGTTTATTACATTGGGCGCGGGCGGCCGTCGTTTAGCGGGTGTCTACAAGTCATAACTTATCACCCCAATCACGATTAATCTCAAATAGGTTTGACAGACTAAAAAATTCATTTTTATAACCACAATATCATCATCGGAAAAATTATAAATTGTTGAAAATTTGGGGTAATTTTATGGATTTGGGGTAATTTTGGTGCTAAAATTAGAATTTTAAATAGCAATAACTTATTTATTTTCAATAATAATAATATTATGTTATTGCAATACTATCGAAGGCACGCATATCTGTACACTGTAAGGACTATTCTTGCTTGCAGCGCTCGGCCGGTATAGTATCGCTTACCTACGAAAAAAAAGGGTCGTGTGCACGGGATTTTGTTTTCAAAGTGGTTGGATATGCGTTACCCCGATGGTACCTATCGAATCGGACAGGTTTTTTTTTACATATTGTATAAACAGGCCTTTTATCTGAATTATATAATACTCACAAGAACACATCAGCTTCACTAAGGTGCGAGATGAAGTCTTGCGCTGAAGGCGGTTCCCCGATGTGCCCCTTCCAGTCAGGACACCAGTACTCCACGAATGACGTCATGCGGTTCTCCATGCGGTCCAGATTCTTCTCTGTAAGTTATTGTTTAAAGTAAGAAGGTAGCTTGAAAATTTTGGTGGAAAATGTGTTGAATATAAATTATTATGTCACTAGCTTTTGCTTGCGGCTTCGCCCGTGTGGATGTCGGAAAATATCCCACGGGAACGTTCGTATTAGGATTAAAAATACCGTACGTGGTAATCCAGGTTATAAACTATCTGTGTGCCAAATTCGTTCAGCCGTTTTTGCGCCAATCCGGAACATACATCCAAACAGACTTTAGTGGTATGAGGAACAGGGTGTAAAGTTCATTCATCCACCATAGAAAAGGGAGGATCCTCCGACCAGACGGGTGTTGTGTCTGGCGGGCAACTGCCCAACGGTTTGAAGTTGAAATCTTGTATTTATGTCAATCGCTCGGTAAACTCTAATTACGCGATGCAGGATTTGTGTGACGTCATGTCTATGATGCGTAGTTTGTATGTGGCGGTGTCAACGCTACATCACTCCCCTCCGGAGACCGGAGGTCGATAGTGGGCTAAATCTTGTGATGCTTCACAGTGCCAGCTGTGGTTCCAGTGAGTCGGAACCGGGTGCCACATAGTTCGCGGTGAGTTGGAACTGTCTGTGGTGATTTCCCAGTGAGTCGGGGTGATGAAACTGAGGGTGATGACCAGGAATGCGCGTTCGCTGCATGCTGGTGGTCAGGATACCCGTTGAAGCCGTGGGTGCTGGCTGTGTGACTCGCCTCACGAAAGCTTGCGGAAGTGATGATAATGATGACGTCACGCCGAAGTAATTGCACGAAGGCTGCGTTGACGTTCATACTCGGGGTCACCAATTTAGTGGTATGAGGAACAGGGTGTAAAGTTCACTCATCCACCATAGAAAAGGGAGGATCCTCCGACCGGATTCGGATCGGAAGTAGTACGAAACCAATCAAGTAAAGACTGGAAGCCGACCCCAACATAGTTGGGAAAAGGCTAGGCAGATTGATGTGTATTGGAAAAGTAACTTTAATTTCTATTCATAAAGTTCATTTTCAACTGTAATTTAAATATTTTTATTACCTTTTCAATACACGTCAGTGGTAACACTTCAACAAAGATTTTATAAAAACCGCCATTTCTACTACGAAATAAAGCCATCTATGTCAAATTACCATGAATGTGCAGTTGACTGTACCTACTAGCCATTCATAAATCAGCTTAATTTACTCACTAGTAAAGTTGACATTTGTTTAACTGAAAATTCAGATCAAGGATACCATACCTGGATTGATGACGTATCTGCCGACATCACACTTGGCCGCGAAGTACCCGTCGATGACGTCACTCTCATGAGTCTTGTACAGATAATATAAGAAGTGAAGGTTCTCCATCCGGGAGACGGGGTGCTGGTTCAGTATGGGGAGAGTCTCCCATGGAAATGTGTCTAGCATCTGACAAAATTAAATAAAAAAGGTTTTAATAATATGTTTATATGGTTGTCCGTTTGGTTGCATATCAACATTTTTTGTTTTGTCGTTTTGTTTACAAAGAAATACAGATTGACTAAAGTATTCTGTTGCACAGAAGTTATAGGTTTGTGTATATAGATTTCTGTACTCTCAGCACTAAAATAGTGATCAAATATTTCTTTGTAACTAAAAAGTAATCTACATATTGTAACTAAAAAACTTTTTACAAAAAAAAACAACCGACCTCCAAAAAAAACACTACAAAGTGAAAAATAACTTTAATTTCGGAAGTCGGTGTCTTGGGTTTTGTATTTTCGTTTTTTGCCACCGACTTCCGAAATTAAAGTTATTTTTCACTTTGTAGTGTTTTTTTGGAGGTCGGTTGTTTTTTTTTTGTAAAAAGTTTTTATTTTTCACTTTTTAGTTGTGATACCTACCCCACACATATTCGAATATCACTACCTGCTACCAGTGACAGAAACTTATCATATCATCTACATACTAAGTGGGAAAAAAATACGTATTTTGTAGCTAACTCAAAAACTATCCAAGCAAAGTTAATAAAATTTATATGGGACTAATTCGAGAGCACACCCTTTCAAACAAAAAAAGAATTTTAAAAATCGGTCCACAATTGACGGAAAAATCGGTGGACATACATAAAAAGAAAAAAAAACAAACATACGCAACGAACATATAACCTCCTCCTTTTTGGAAGTCGGTTAAAAAGTAATCTACATAAGAATAATGGTAAATCATTCTCAACTGTAATTCTCATACATTAGTCAAAATACTTCTTTGGTACTTTGGTTCCGCTCACATGGCGAGTTACAAATTCTAAATACATTTTTTTAACGTCAAACGGTGCCTTCATTAAGCTTGACGCCCGTGCAAATTTCAACTATAGAAATAAACCTTAAAACTCACCTCATCCACAATAAGTATGACTGGGTGTCTCCTAGCCTTCTTCAGACCCCATTCATCATTATCTTTAACCTGCATCGCAGCTTGAGAAAACGCCCTAATCCCATCCACTAACCCAAAATGATGAATCTTCTCAAAACTGTTCGACAAACATTTTAAACAAAGTTCGTTTAGAAATCTAAACTCTTTGGAGCAACTGCCGCATTCTATATTCAAAACTTGACGAACGTCCTCAGTGTTGCCATGTTCAGTTAATATTCTTCTGATGCAGGATTTAATTTGTTGTGATTGCAACACTGGGCTACATTCTATTAGGTTGTAGAGCAGGATTTTTTGTTTTTGCGTTAGTCTGATGAAACTGGAAAGGAAAGGGCGAGATTAAGAAATATTTAAAACGCCATGTTAATGCTTTAATATGTGGCTGTATGACAATACTTTGACGCTGCGTAAACGCTGCGGTAACGTCGCGACAAGTGATTGTAATAAATCTAACGTCGCTTCGACGCGGCGTTCCCGTCGCGTCAAATTCAGACACCGGGACACTACTAAAAAATCTTAAGAACGCGGCGACGCATGAATTGTTCATACAAACGCAATACCTAAATCATTTGCAATTTGGGCATATTTCCACCATATTATGTTGTTATTCTGATTTAGACAGTGTTTATCTAGGATCCTACATCTCTTTTTTCTAAAAAAACTTTTCTAAAATTAATTTTAAACGAATTTAATTTCGCACATTTTTACAGCGTAAATGACATGTCTCCATATTGTTTTTTATTATAAACAATAATATTTATAATATTTTTTCTCCAGAAGTATAGCTTATATTATCATCAAGTTACAAATTATCGAATATTAAGTTTTCATTCATCATTTTTGGTATTACGGAACACATCCAAATTTATCATAAATTTTCGAAAGCTAGTAGTGCTATCGTGTCAAGCAATAATTATCAATGTGCGCGTGGTAGTATTGCTCACTGTAGGTGTATATCGCTCCGACGGGCACTCACACTAGCGCAACGTGCTTGGAATTGAATTTTGCAAACATCTCGATTTATAGTTGCGAACCGTGTTCGCAGGCCTCTTAAGGGAAACCTAATATCTCTTTTATTCCCAGAAACCAGATGTGAAATTAGTGGTTAATTTATATTAAAATTATTAGAACTTACCCCCAATCCAGTATAATAGTGTCAACTAATTTGATTACTTTTTCCTTCAAAGTCTTATCGACTAATTTGCCGGTGAGCAAGCAACCCCAGCCCGCGAGCCATTCTTTGTCCATCACATTGATTACACTCTGTAAATAATACAAATTATTTTATCAGTTGACTCGGGTAGCAATCTTCAACACTTTACTTTTGTTTATTTGAATAATAATCATTTATTTTCCAGATCATAAAATCTATTATTTCTGTAATTACAAGCACAACAACACAGTATTTCTATTTTCTTAATGTCCCTCGGCAAACTTCGTGTTTCGTCAGTCGTCGGATTTCTATCAGTTAGTTGCCCTTTGCACTTGGTGTAGACCGGACGCTCTCAATCGACTTGGAAGTATATAGAGTTGTTAATACTCTTTTAACTTAATGTAATTTATTTAAAAAATGGGAGGAAAGCTTCTAAAGTCGCAGGCACGATAGATAGGATAATAGTTTTATGTTACAGCTCTATAGAGAGTTCACACGGAAATCAAAACAAAACAACAATAAAGTACTTAGTTCTGAATTCAAATGATTATACACGATAAATCTAATCATTGATGGCCATGGAAATTAGCATTCGTTAAGAAGTATAGATTTTTCTTTCTTTTAGATTTATAAAATCAATCAACTAATTTCTTATTTTACTTTATTTCTTTCGAGCTATTTTGACCCCTGTGTTCGAACCCTGAATCGGGCAAAATAACCGAGTTTTTTCATTAAGAAAAATTTTAAGTCTCTTTCTACTTCTGCAATAGGAGACCTTTGCCCAGCACTGGGACAAAAACGGTCGAAAAAAATAGATTTCCAGATAGAGATTGCAAAGCAATCATAATGATAATAATGAGCTATTCATGTCCTACAGTGCACTGCACTCCGTTAGTTACATGAAGGACGAATCAATTGTATAAATGATGTCATTTAACCATGCAACCCGCACCGCGCAGTTGTCAATATTTGTATGTATTAAGATTTGAGATTCTGAAAGATTTTTAAACGACTCAAATTCAAACTAAAAGCATTTATTTCAATTCAACCATTTACAGGTACTTTTGAATTGTCAAGGAATCGGTCAGTCAGTAATATGAAGCTAGTTGCCCATTCCAAAGCGTAGTAGGTACCTATGGAGAAGAACAGGCAAGAAACTCCAAGGACACTCTTTTAAATAAAAAAATGTTACAAAATATTGATTACATCATTCATGTTGAAATTATACATGTGAGAACAATGTAGAAAGACGTGCACGTTAGAAACGTATTAAAATAAATTAAAAATAAGCCCTGGCAGCTAAGAGATGACCAGTCCCAACTGACGGCGCCCGTTCACGAACATGACGCATGGATTAGCACCATTTAGCTCAACCATTTTGAAGGGAGCTAAATGATCCAACGCTGACTGTCAATAACATTACGCCTGTATTGCCTGAAGGGATAGGTAGAAGTGTACAGTACACCCAGATTTAGGCAGTTATTGTTAGGTCCCATGAAACCGAGGAGTCTTATTGGCATCGACCTAGCACCCACACCAGAGCACCTAACACAGTGGTCGGCAAACTGACTAGTCAATAGAGCCAAATAACAATACTATAACGACTAAGATTTCTTAAGAGGGCCAATCCTTTCTGTGTGTCCAACTCCAAACTGTCTCAGTACAGTTTTCTTAATCCTTAAAACTCTCATCAACTTTGCCGTCCTCTGTCACTCCACAAAGCTTCCTAAAATTAACTTGCTAAGATGTAGGATATATGACTTCATCATATCGGCTGATATAATATGATGAAGGCGTCTTACTTATTATCAAGTCATCCTTGGAAAACTTTGAAAGGAAAAGTAGATGATTAATTTTCGACGTCCTGTTAATTTTTTGTGAAAATACTTCGGAATTAAATCTTTGAAATACAGTTTATATTTTTAAGGCTGGGCCCTGACCAAGAGACCTTGAGCAATCGGTCCCTCTTTGCCGCACCTCACCTCTACAATACTTCGTAAAATATTACTAGCGCCATCTGGCGAACAACTTACGAATCACTTCACTCAGTTTAGTCAATTATAAACCTTATTCCATGAATCACAGCGTACATTTACCATGCACCGCACAACTTACTCACACTAAAACATCATTCACTATTGTTTAGCTTTGCAGAAACGATTTATTTTACTACGCTAGTGATTGACTAAATCGGAAAGTTATCGATTCTCCCAATAATTATAGTATTAAAAATTTTGGGAGTTCCTGAAAATACAATATATAAAAACGATAAACATTATAATAACGTGATATAAATAAACAATATACGTAACAAAAAAAAAATAATAAGTAAGTTAAAAATTTAAACAAAATGAGGAAATCAAAATTACTAAAACAAGATTTCACATTAGTCTTCCAACCGGGCTACGGTTGAGAAATTGAACAATAAACTTTAACAGCAATTTATATTCATACGACAATCGACATTCTTGTCGATAGCCTACGTTAGTGGATCTGCACAACCACATCACTATCTCGTCGCAAGATACAGCGGCCGTACTACGCGATGATGATTAGACATTTAAACAAACCTTTTTTACAGTCCGTTCAACCGATTTTGACTTCTATACCGTAGGCATAAGGATGGCATTAAAAGCAAAAAAGTGGTTACAATACCAATATTTACTGCAGCTGCCATTTGTCATGCTACCAACGCAATAGAAGTCAAAATTGGTTGAACGAACTGTAAAAAAGGTTTAGTTAAATGTCTAATCTTATTTCAAATGGAGTATAGGTAGTAGTTAAGAAGCAATGTACCTATTTTCTGCAAAAATAGTATAGTCGCTGTGATATAGAAAACAAAAATAACGTAGTAAAGGCAAGAAATATTATACGATTTTTTGTTTTTGGTTTTCAACACAAATATAGTAACTACTTGTGCTGATACATGATAAGCGGTTCTGTTTATAAAATTTCTAGTTTGGCTTCGATTTTTATTACTTTTCAACTGTCATTAACGAGACACAATAGAATTTTAATTGTTATCCACTTCAATGAGGCATCGTAACAGATAATGAGATAAGAAACCACTGCACAACACGGCATTCACAAATGTTGTCACGATCGGATATATTTTGAAAGGGAACATGCGTATTTTTTTGTAAACGCGATTGTGCTCCTTATTTATATTACGTTACGGATCAATGTTCTATGCAAGTATTTTTACTTTATAGGTTTTGGAAGTTTTTTTGTAAACGCGATTGTGCTCTTTATTTATATAACATTAGAGACCAATATTCTATGCAAGTATTTTTCTTCTACCAAGGCTTGGAAGTTGGAAGTATCCTTTTTTGCATACGCGATTTTACTCCTTATTTGTATGATTTTTACGAATCTATTTTCGATTCAGAAAGAAAATACTTAAAAGTATTTCGAGCTCTGGGTTTTGGCGCTGGTGTTTAAAGGTGGACGTACTTGGAAGCCCTGGTGTTCGATTTTGCAAGTACGACCCATGTCTAGAGTCGAAAGCGCACTAGTTCGCGTAGACGACCATTTGACTATGACATGAAAAAAAAAATGTCAAAAATAAAAAAAAATGCAGCCGCCATCTTGGATTTTGATTTTGACCAAATTTATTCAATTTTCTTGCATTTGTGTGTTTACAAAACAGTAGCATCTTTTCGCAAAACTCTGTAGTTCTAAATACAAAAATTTCCTTTCGCAGTAAATAAACTAACAAAAAAAAGGATAGTTTACGACAGGCAATAAATATGGGGCGCCAACAGCCAACATTTGGTCTGACCCGCCGCTATAGATGTTTCACATCTGATAATGTGACTGTGTGCACTTGTTCGATCACGTGACCGACGCGGTAACGAACGATACGTGTTTCCCCCTCGAGACCTGGCGGCATACTGAATCTCGGTTCGGGATGTATGAGTTACACTGGTAAATATGCCCATATTTTAGGATAAAATCTGAATAAAATCAGAATTTGGCCTTTTCAAAAAAAAATTTGTTACAAAATGTTCGTTATTAAATTGTCTATCCATTAGTGTTAGTAGCAAAATTAAATAATGTTTACTTTACGAGGAGACGCATGTTATCAATCGTTATTTCTCATTTTTATGGTTTCGTTGGAAGGAGATTTAATGAAATATACAAGCAATTAAAAAAAAAAAAATTGTACAGTTTTGGAATCAAGAATATGTAGAAATTTAATGTATTTTTATTAAGTTGATATTACTTTTTGAATAACAGGTAGATAGCTCCTAAAAACTGCACAAAAAACGGCTAGCGCGGCGTTTTGGTCAGGGAGGCGCCTTAATATTACTTGATATCATGCATAATGATGACCGAAACCCCGACCCACGCGAGTGTCTACGCTCGCACTCGACATTTTTGTTCAGAGCCGCATTCTATAGGCGAACAAAATCCACTGACTGACCTAGCACAAATTTTAGATTCAAGGCTGCTACGGAGAAATTTCTAATAGAAAAAACCCAGTAACACTATCCGACCTTTGGATCAAACTCAAGATCCACTCTAAGCATGTAGAATGCACAAGCAATTTGTCTGCCCAAGCAGCACAGAAAAATAATTTTATTTATTTATTTAATAAAATACTAACTTATGCCCGCGGCTTCGCCCCTGTGGAGATCAGAAATTATTCCATGGGGTCGTACTGCCGGGGTATCCTAAGTCCTAACTCAGGGCATGTCTATCCGTGTGCTAAACATCCAAATTCGTTAAGCTGTTAATTGCATATCTCGCGCATTACCTTCATTCGTAAATCGATGTCCTCTCTTCGACTCCAATAGTTCAGTACAAGACGTTTGTTGTTCAAGAATTGAGCATTATCTATAGTCTTGTAGTTTTCATCTAGTAACGAGTATAACTCGGTGAACAGAGGTCTTTCGCCTTCTGGAATTGTTAAAGAAAGAGTAAATATTAAAATGTTTCTGTTAGCCTGTATCATCCCACAGATAAGGCTTAACTTCCACTGCTTGCGATCATGGGCGTACCCACGGTGAGGCAAGGTGGGGCATCTGCCCCATCCTGGTCACAGATTCGAAGCTAAAAATTTAGGTTTAATAAGTAGGTCAATAAATTAATTATTCATTTGGAAAAAACAACAAAAATTACCGCGCCAAACATTGCAGTATCGATAAATTGAGCGTGAATGCGTAGTTAAGAGTTTTATCGAAAGAAATTCCTACTTATTATGAAGTTTATTTATTTCTGCCCCACCCCTAAAAAAATGCTGGGTACGCCCATGCTTGCAATCCAGTGCTAATGTGAACCATGGTCGTTTGTTTGTCCAGCTCGACCCGCCATCTTCTTCGGGATCTAATATTAAAATGAAGTCTGTATTTATTACGTACAGTCAACCGAATATCAATGGTCACACTTTGACATTGACAGCGCCTTTATGCGGTAGCACTAAGGGCGATTTTTGTAGTGCAAGTGTTACCAATGATGTGCGGTTGATTGTACGTAAAGTAACTTTTAATATTTGTTAAAAGAATGCAAAATCTTTTTAATGTAAAAAAACAACCTGTATTATTGCCACCGGAAAAAATAAGTACAATTCTGGTCATTTGCTTTGGCTGTTTCTACAATTACAGCGTTCAATCCATTACCAACGCCTATAATAAGAGAGGCGTGGTAATTCTTTACCAGTAAGTATACAAAGAGGTCAACCAACAACAGAACCACAAAATATATAAGGTCTATTGAAATCCTTGTTTCCAATTGATGTTATTTCTACGTAAACAAACATCAACTTTATGACAGTATAAATAAAGTTCATTTTGGACTGACTAGTACTGATGAAAAAGTCATTAAAAAAAAAACAGTGGCACTCCGGGAGTGCCGACAGAAGTGAAAACTTGAACAAGATCGCCTTGGTAGAAGAAAAATACTTGTATAGAACATTGGTACGTAACCTTATCTAAATAAAGAGCACAATCGCGTTTACAAAAAAAAAAAAAACTTCCAAAACCTTTAAAAATACTTGCATAGAACATTGATCCGTAACGAAATAAACCCCTTTGCAAAAAAAACGGGCACCTTACAGTCATTGGCTTTTCTATGGATAATATTAATATTTTTAGTACCTATATCATTAGCATAAATGACTAGAAATTTCTTATTATCTGCTGTGAGACGTAACATTGGCTACACCCCTCTTCTAGCAGCGCTATAATTTTTTACTAGCTCGTATTGCTTTTTCTGCCATTACGATCGACACAAAGTTATCTGTTTTAAATCACAATAAGGCAGAATTATGCGACAAACATAAATTATTTTACAAAAAATAACGAGAAGTTAGTTTTAGTTGCCTGATAACCTTTTAACCGCAAACACGCGAAAAGTAAGTAAAAAATCACAAACTGAAAAAGGGTTTATTATTTTTTTAAACAAAAGTTTCGAATTTGGAATTAACTTTTTTTCATACCCAGACTTTTTATTAAGTGCCAGTAGTTTGGCTATTAAAACCTCTTTAGAACTAAATTATTTTGATTACCAATAATGTAGAAAAATTAAAACCGCCCGTTTTTTTTCAAAGGAGTTTATAAATAAACAGCACAATCGCGTTTACAAAAATGAGGTGTCGGTAACGGTGTCGCGAGTTCAATTGTTTTTCCCATCTCAAAAAGCTCAACGCGCCTAAAGATGTTTTCACTTCAAAAATGAAGTTGTAGCGCAAACTGAACCTTATGTATAGGTATTACACTTGTTTTTCCTAAAACTCGTGTTTGTTTAAATGTTGGGCAATTATATTGCGAACGTAGATTAGGTACAGAAGGCAAGATACATGTAAACAGCGAAAATGCACGCACACATAGACAAGACTACGTAGAGCGAGTGCAAGTGCACTCGCGACTGGTTTGAGATCGCCGCTCGTAAGAACCTCATTGTATGGAGCAGGCCTTCAGTACCTACCCTTCTATTTTGCGACAAGACCGTCTATTCTGCTTTTGAAAACTCACCTTTAGTAACATTAGCAGGTATATGCACCGTCATGGGATCTAAGCCTGCATCCTCCAAGTAATCATTTGTGAACATGCTCAAGAATATTGAGTCTACCTCCGTTCGATACTCAACCAACGACTTTAAGTTCTCGTTAGGGTTGTACGGTACGGTCAATTGTACCACGGTCCATTCTGGAATGAGAAAAGTTGAAAATTGGTAATGGCGAACTTTGATAACTTAAACTTGTCTTGACAAACAAAATCTCAATATTGTTAGCCGAGTCTTACAAATTAATATTATGTGGTAGAAGTATGGTCACACCTCTCATTTATCGCGGCATTCTACGCGCGTATTCCGCGCGTCTGTCAAGTCACGCCGTGGGTGGTCGTCGGACCACCCAGAAGTGTGACCACTTGAGATTAAAATGACAATTTCTCTAAAGTTTTGTATGGGAGCTGTTTATAAAACTTATGTTGTTGGAATCGATAAGGCCAATCCTAGACAAACCACATATCACCTCTTAGTCAGTAATGCAGGGCTTTAATTACTTACACTTAGGTACTTTATGAATACTACATAAATACTTACAAGAGCTGTGCTCAATAATATGTAATTTTTTGCTCAATAATGTTTATTTTGTGTGTTTTTTTAAATTATGTTTTTGGTTTGTTATTTAATTCAATCTTTTTCAATATAATTTAATTCAAGTTAATGTTAAGTCATCATCATCAGCCTATAATGTTCCCACTGCTGGGACACAGGCCTCCTCTCTGTGAGAGGGAGTGGGCCATAATCCACCACGCGGGCCCAGTGCGGGTTGGTAGATGTCACATGTCTTCGAATTCTCGGTTCTAGGACATGCCGGTTTCCTCACGATGTTTTCCTTCACCGTTTTGAGAGCAGTGGTGATGAAATAAATTACACAAAGTAAAGCGCCTGTCTGGGTTTGAACCTACGACGTACAACTCGTAAGTCGCGGCCGTTATCACTGGGCCACCAATGTTAAGTATAAAACATTATTGATATTAGTTCTAATTACATTGTTATCCATCTTTACATTAAGGAATTATTATTCGATAATTTATAAATTCCGATATCCTATTTACAGAATAAACAATTGCATTTCATTTCATTGTCTAGTGAGATCTAAATAAAATGCTGTGCTTTCCTTTAATTTAGATGCATGCAACGCTATTGTATTTGTAAATGTTATATACTTTGAATGTCTGTGTGTGTATTTAGTTGGTTTGCCTAAATAAATAAATAAATGACAAAAATTGTTCAAAATACCTGCAGTTTCGCTTTTTTAAATTAAGTTATGGTTTGACATTATTTGATAAGTAATTTAGCAAAACCAGAGGAGGAGGAGGATTTATTAAGTAAGTAGTATTATTGTACATTATGAAGCTGGTTAATAGTAGAAATCAATAGTTTACAGTACCTTTAGGTAATTCTTTCAGAATCTTCTGAAAGTTGTCAACATTATTCTCTTTGGAGAAGCGAAGATATTTCTTGTGGAACGGCACCTCCTCTTCTATTGCAAGTGACTCCAAAACACTTATGTTGTCTGTACCATCTGACAGCAAATTTAAAATCTTTGCTTCCTTCTTTGGTCTAAAAAAATACAATTATTATTTCTTTATTTATTACTAGTCAGATTATATATTATTATAGTCCATTATTGTATTGACACACTACATAAGAATATCTTATGCAGCAATAAAAGTATTTGCCAGTCAACAAGGCGGTAGCAAGCAGTGGTGGCCCCTAAATCTGTAGGTGGCCCTATGGTAACGGCTCCGAATTACGAGTTGAAGGTGTAAAAATGTCATCGCCACTGCATGAGGAAACTGGCATGTCCTAGAACCAAAATTTCGAAGACATGTGACATCTACCATCACTGGGCCTGTGTGGTGGATTATTACCAACTCCCTCTTGAAGAGAGGAAGCTTATGACCCAGCAGTGGGAATATTATACCCTGATTATGCACAGGTAGAGGCCTGGGTACTGGCCAGTTTGTACCAGATGGACATTTGAGTATAATCTGCTTCTCGAGGGAGGTAGGCTGGTTGGAATAACTAACGTCAGCCGCCATGGCCAATGTAAAGTGGGCCACTTGAAGGTAGTGTGGAAACCAATCCCAATAATATAGAACATAGAAGTATAAGCCACTTGTAAAGGCTATTTTAAGTCATCTTAACTACAGTTAGTAATGTTTATAAAGATAAATACTTACATAGGGTTTGCATCTATTAAATCTTTTACAGGTTTTATGTAACTTGTGATTTTGTGCAGTTTATTTCCTAAAAACAAAATAAATATTTAATTAAAACTAAAATTACAGATCATTGAAACTAAAACTACGATACTGCCAGGAGTTTTACTAACTTTACTTGAATGATTAAGCACATCAAATGCAAACCTCACAATATTATCAAAGGGCCAACCTTATTTTAATTTTGTTTGCACCTCCATCCATTTAAAGAAAACTAGTGCAGGTTGCAAGTGCAGGTTGCAAGTGCAGGTTGCAAGTGCAACTGTTTTATATGGGTTTGGTTCCCAGGTTGAGCTGTGTTAATGGGTTATTCTACCAGGAATTTCTGAGTAGCAGCCCATCTGTATTTGTGACCAGTGAGTGGCCATTAGCTTACCCTCAAGACTCATGGGACTTAGCATAACTGGGGTAATGTGAGCATCCTATAAAGCTGGCATACGGTGAAAAGCCAGAACTAATTTTTAAAATTAAATATACGGCCGGATACAGCATTAAACTCTCTATCTTTCTGTCTAGGTGATAAAGCTGTATGTAATTTGTAGCCGCAATTACATCTGTTAAAGACTGAGCTTGAAACTTCACTTCAGACAAAACTGTAATTTACTCAAAATCAACTTTGAAGTAGTCCATATTATGGCAATATACACCTCTGCCTAACCCTTTGAGGATTACAAGCGTGATATTAAGATGTTCTTGTTTGTAGAAATAAGTACTTAAGATTCCTATATTATTTACTTAACATACATACCAGCGGCCTTCAACTGTTCTTCTCTATAAACAGCCATAGTCCTTAGTGAAGCTGATGATGCCTCACTCAAATGGAATGCACACCCCACGTCATCATTGCCCGCTAGACATTCCTCAGCCATAAGTTTCCTTCCACCTTGAAAGGCAGAATAATTAAAAATATCTTTACACATTATTCATAGAAAAAAAAACAAAGATCTTTTGTCTTGGAAATACTTGATTGATTAGTTCATTAGTTTCTACAAGTTATCTTTAGCACTAGATATTATGTTTAAATTCCTAGATAGGATTATTTTATAACTTATTGGGAAGGCAAAACTTACTTTGATAATTCGGCCCGTTAGGAGTCGGTGGCACGTCATGAACATATTTATTCAATATGTTTTTGAACAAGGGCTTTGTAAAGTTAATCTCATTTGTAAATATATCGAAATCTTCCATAGTTTTAGGCACTTTTCAACTTTTATTTGAATTTTAAATTGTTTGTGCTAGTTTGCGCAATGTTTTCAAAATTCAAATTTGACATTAGGCTTTGCGTTCCAAACATCTAACATAATCTATGAAACACGCGCTTGTTGTTTTCTCTGTCATATGCGTACAGGTGACAAAGATAGAAGACATGCTCTTATTAAAAATGCTAATACTTCAATAATTGAAACGCGGTTCTCATTTGACATTTCGAAATCCGTTAGTTTGCGTTTCGATTTACACAGGCTGGTAATTCCGAATAACTTTGAAACATTTAATTAAAACAACGCCAACGCACAGTGATTATTTCTATAAGCATGTTTCTAGCACTATGATAATTTTGATTACGAAACAATATGTTTATAATTTTTTTAAATATTAATTATCTTGTATTTTGTTTGATAGTTAAAGCACGTTACAATTCTAGAAATTGCGTGCTGATTCATTGCAATTAGCTTGTTGTATTGCACTCATATGTATTTCTGTCGAACTTTCTATTTGCCGTATAACGAGCTATTAAGACGTAAGAATATTAATTAGACAACGCCATTGATATTCCATACTGTATTATGCAAACTGCATTGCTGTGTAGTACACAGCTGTTGAAGTTGTTGTTGAATATAATTAGGTACCCGCATCGTTCTTTGATGCCAAATCGAATACTTATTATACTTTCACAACTTTGTGTACAAAGTATACACAATCCGTAATGTCACATTTAGTACAAACTGGTATTTTTTCCCTGTGGGGTAAGCAGCTTAATTTTTGGTTGACAGTGGGTAGGAAGGTACCTAAACTCGACATCTTTTTTTTACTAAGTACCGATGGTAATTATTTTCTACAGCTTTTTCTATTTTTGGTTACCTACATTCCATTTCAAAACCAGAACAGCGACTGTCTTGAATTGAGGACCTTACACTCGCTGGCCGCGCTTGTAACATTTGAACCAAGTGGCGCTATAAATTAAATGGATACTTTTCGGGAAAAAATCATTTAAAAATTATAGAACATAGGTATTTTACAACTTTTTATTTCATAATAAACATAAACAATGCGCAAATGAGTTAACCGTCGATTTGCCACATTACAATATTACCGACTTTCACGTCGTAAGCAATTATACTCTTGGTAAGTAGGGTAAAATAAAAGTTTCTAAAGATTTTTAAGTTAAAAAATAACTGAAAGTGGTTACGCTTATATTGACTAACAAAAATGCTCCTTACAAATAGTACAAAAATTATTAGTGGCACTGATAAACATTCTACAAAACCATACAAAATGTGTAGAAGAACACAGAATATTTTAGTAAATTGTGCAAATGTAGGTATAAGGCACAAAATGTATAATTTAAACGTCGAACAACAAATATGGCCGAAAAACTTTTAAAAATACAATTCATTATGCTTATAAAAGTGCCTAATAATTTCATAGATACAAATAAAAGGAGGTAAACTTGAGTATATTTGACGGAAAATGCAAATACAAACAGTGGACATTCTTTGCATTTACTTACGATTTGAACATGTTAATGAGTGGACATTTCCAAAATAAAGGATACGACAATACTGATGATTAATACATGACGGAGTATAGAATCTACACCGGTAGTTACATATATTGCTATATTTACTGAGGCCTAACAAGATGGATCGTCGGCCCGCACCGAGAGAGCAACTCGTCGTTTAAACAATTTGTATCATGTAGTTACTAAAACTTTACAAAAGAAGCAACAAAAAACATTATCACGTATTAAATTGCACTTATTTTACACGTAATCGCATACCACCGGGTATCGCGACCTATTTGTTAAGCCTCATGTAAACAACGATAATATGCTCAACTGTAAACATGCCGCGAACTCGGTTACATGAAACTGAATGCCTGATGCGCCAAGAACATCGTCGCATTTTAGGAATCGAATCAAAATCTGGCAAAATTCGTTGCCTTGGTTAATTGCGCAAAACAATTGACTTTTGTCGAAGGAGATATGTAATTATGCTTTTACTAATAATACCTACCTACAAAATATATTTTATCATACATGTTTATTGCGTTAAAGTTTTGAAACTAGCTCAGGAAGACCGTTTTTGCGGCATGCCAACAGTAGCAGTAAGTTTTTGTTCAGTGTAGAAAGTAAGGTACAATTTCAATACAAAGCAACAGTTTTGCTATGATAAAAAGCATAAAGCATTTTAAAATATCACTTAATTTTTAACACATTTCTACTTAACCATAACACAAAAATAAACTATTCGAATGAATTCAACATGTTTAGAAATATTTTCGTTTATCTATTACGAAGCTTTTCGTAAACCACTTAATTAAGTGGGTTGAAGACGAAAACATTAATAGATTCTGAGAACTACCTATCTAGTTAGTGTTTCGTGGTAAGTTTAGTTCATTATATAAATCTTGTATACCAAAGTGTTATTCACAAACAACAAATCTCATCTAAACTTCGTGTTACAGAATTACTACTAAATATGTATAAAAACCTACTAATTCATATATTAATTGAATATAAAGGCATTCGTCGGATATGACTCGAAGGCACATTTTTTAAACAAAACTTAGGATATAACCGTAGCGGTTATCCATCACAAGTACGTTATAACGTTAATTTGCATATCTACGTAACAAACGCGTCTACCGTATGTCTCTATACATTCTACGTGAAATAAAGTTTTAAATCGATTTCTCCAAGCACCTCAGACTACGATAAAACATCTCTTTCAATAACACTAACCCTATACCACTTTTTAATATTTTTTTAAACGTGATTAATAATTAATCTACCAGTAAATCTAACGTTTTATAAATATTTTACAATAATAATTAAAAAAACTTTATTGTATACACCTATTATTGCCCTCTTCGATAAAGGTTCCGTAGTGTCGATGCTACTAAACATAGCGTATAAATAAATAAATAGGTATATACACTTGACTTAATAAAGATAACGGAAAAAGACACTCGATCATATCGTGATTCGCAAGATTTAAAAGATTATGCATGCTTATCAAAATTTATCTTATTTACAATTCAGAGTAGATCGAGAAAAAAAAAGGCCTTGAAATCTATCACATTTAAGTTTGGGATACTTAACAGGCAATAGCCAACATAAAATAAATTACTATAAAACTTGAAAAACAGCAAATACTGTCATTTCCAGATGAAGGAATTAAGTAGCTGTTATATTATGCGAATTACTGTTGCATTTATTCGAGTGTACGCGTTCGTCTCCGCTCAAATGAACATATAGCGTAGGCGTTTATACACTTGGCAATGCACGACCTCACAACACGCTTAATTTATTCCATCTCGTACAATCGCACCGCTATCATACCCCCGCAAAACTAGTTCAAAGTAATAAGTGATTTAAGACGCGCGGGGGCCGGCAAAATACCATCAAACTTAAAAAATATATAAAATGATCACATACATACACAGTTCCGAAACTAAATTGTGGCACTCAGAAAATGGAAGTACAATAATAGCCTGAGTGTCGATCAAGACATGTTGTTGATGCCCACCCTTTTGCTCAAAGGGGAGGCATCAAGGATCCTTTCGTTTGCTTTGTCTTCCTCCCTGAAGTGAATCCGCGTGATCACAATGTCCCCTGTGCTAAGAGTTTGCGAGCCAACCTCGGTTTTCTTAGTTTCATTGAGATCATTGCACTTCATTTCATCATAAGTGGAATTATGGCATCTGCAACTACAGCTTTTCCTATCTGGCTCTCCTAAGTTCAAAATTTGGCTTAGATTGGACCAATCCTTGTTTTTGAGCAATGGCAGTGTTTGTTCCATTGTTTGTGAGAATTTATCCTCCAATTCTCCACTGAGGGGGGCGACAGCCGACAGAATAGCCTCAAGGCGATTAATTTTCTCTACTTTATCCATGTTTGTGTCTGATAAGATTTCATCCATCATCTGCATGGATTCTGTGAGACTTGGTGGCTGTGTGGAGTGTGGAGATATTGGATCAGAAGGGTTGGACTCTAAGCTGGCCATTTCATTTTCTCTTTCATCATCATCTGAATCAGAATCCTTATCATGTCCAATAGCTTCCAGTTTTTCCAATTTCTTGGATATTTTGTGACAACCCTTCAATTTCTCTTTTTCCTCTTCAGTAAGTTCTATGTATCTGAGCAGTCTAATTTCTCTGTTGCTCAGGACAATATTCTTAGTTGTTTCAGCCAGTTTCTGCTTCAGCTCACCAACTTCTGTGTTAATTTTTCGTTGCCTCTTGCGCAATTTAACTTCAGTTGGCTGAATATGCATAAATACTTGCTCATTGCTCAGTTCTTCAAATAGCTGCTGATTCTCGGGCTTAATATTACTTGACATGAAAGCATAAATTGCTGGATTGACCAAAGACAGGACATCTGAAGCAGAGTAAATGATCATATCTTTTGTCAATGGTCTTCTTGCCCAGTAACGTTGGTCCCTGCGATACACATTTTTCAATTGTTCCTTCATGGGGTTCATAGGTGCATTATACAATTCACATAAGGCATTGAGACTTAGATTCTTGACTTTGTATACAGGCACACCTTGTTGTTGCAACTGTAACACAGCATGAGCGGCTTGTGTGTCGAAAACATTCTTCAAAACAATCTCAAATTGATTGTGTAAATTGACTGAATCATTCCTACAGTCATGTATAATTTTAACAACATTTTCACTCTCTAGTAATTCCTTAATTTTACCCTCCACAACCATGCTTGGACATGCCATTATATCTAGTATGTACACTTCACCATTCATGGTGGCTATTTGACACAATGTCAACACTCCTTTGAGGCCAAGGTTTATTCCTTCGCAGTCAAAAGAAACAATGTTTTTTGCATTGCGTTTAGGCACCATAATGCTTTCGATTAGCGTGGCACATTCCCTTACATTAGCTATGACAGTTGTGCACTGGAGCACCTTTTGGCGCCATGCCTCACCCATCACATTATTCCTTAAACTTGGAGTACCATTAGTTTCTTCAGCACTTCGTGCATTCAAATGATTGTTGACCCTGTCACGGACCATGTTCTCTGCCAAATTCTTTATGACAATAGAATTGATTCTTTGCTTCAGAGTCTGGTTTGCAATGTTAGCTTGAGGTCCTCGGGGAGATTCAATAGGACTGAGTATTCTGTTGTTTGCCGGACTCTTTTTGCCATCTGATGGAGTTGGACTCTCAACTGTGGGGGGAATTGGGGACACAGGCTTCTCCTCAACCACAGGCTTTGGTACATCAGTCTTTGCTTTAGCTTTTGCATTAAGATACATAACAGGTATTTTTGGTTTACTAATAAGTGTGACCAAGTTCGATTGAACGTGGAATGAGTCTGAAAATATTTTTAAGAATGCGCTCAAATCTGCAGGTGACTTGAACATTTGATACCAATACTCTTGTGGGAAACGTGACACAATTAGGTGGAAGAGCTGGTCAACCATCACGGGGCCTTTAGCCTCTATGCACTGTGCAACATAGTCTAACAACTGCTGAGCAGTATCTGTGTTAATATTAGCTACAGGTAGATTATGGAATTGTTCAGAATTTGTGTGTGCGTTACCTCTCCTATGATTCTCACTGACTAGAACGACGTTGTCATCGATGATCTGGAAGGCGTCAGGATGCTTCAGCAGGAAATCCTTGAACTCCTTGATCCTCTGACCGGAGATGTGACGCACCTGCGGAGAGGCCTGGCTGCGGTGGCCGAGGAGGCTCTTGATCGGCACCTCAGTGCCTTCGCCGTACTGGACCATCTTGCCCGCGAAGTACTCCTTCGCTTCCTCGATGTAGTCGTTGTTGGACGAGACGCCAGCCCCACAAGGGTGCTTCTGGAACGTGTTGATATCAACATAGTCCCCGTCTATGCTGAACAACGCCGGGTATTGAGCCAGGAACTTCTTCAAGCCTGACTGCGACCCGCCAGCGATCTGTCGCATCTCCTTGGTGAATCCTTTGGCACCAAACTGGCAGGAAAGATCGTGCAACGTGCGCGGCTCGCCTTTGTCGAGCAGGCGTTCCACAAAGAACAACAGAGTAAGGTTCCTAGCGAGCTCATATTCCATTGATTCCATTTCCCTGCAGTTGGTGCCAATGTGTTTAACTTAAACTAAATTTTTTCTACGTATATGTGTCACCCACAACACCATGAAATTTTTCTTTTCTATCCGCACCTGAACCATAGATTATAGACGAAAGTGAAGTGTTGAGCTGATAATACCAAAACAAACTACTAAAAATTCATGACGTTGAAAAGAAATCAAAGTAAGTTGTTATGTAACCAGATGTAGCATTATCTATTCTATATTATAATCTTGATAAAATTGCATGATTTACGCAATTACAATCAATCGATTAGTAATCATTAGTTAGGTACCTTGTTAAATAAACTATGAAGTAAAACACAAACAAAAAATTCAGTAAAGATGTTTTATAACATTTATTTGATTGAATTACCTAGGGTAAATAGATTTAATGAAGTTCATTTTTTTTTTGTAGATAATTTAGTAACTTTAGTTTTCCAACGTAACATCACTCTTTCATAGAGTATATAGCTATTTTTCTTAACGGTACAAATGCATGCTAAAGGAACTCGTAAATGTAAAACAAGATTAGTGAAATACCTACACAAACAAGAGATAATAACAAAAATATATAAACCTTTAGTGAAAATAAAAACCATTTGGCATTCAATTTTTTTTCTTGTTTACCGCCCCATCATACTTACCGATAATAAAACTAAACGCAAATGTTAGTCAAACCTTGGCCGCATTCCGAGTTACGTTAAAAGTGATAATATTGCGAATCCGACCAAAGTCCAAAGTCACAATTATTCCTCAATAACCCTTATATTTTGTGACTATTAAATTTGGTCGGATTCGCGATATTATCACTTTTAGCGTAACTCGGAATGCGGCCCTTGTGTCAATTATATGTCAAAGTCAAATCACTGTGATTGTGCGTCAGTCAAACGATTTGTTGTATTCATTAATTGGTCTCGCGATTTCTGATTGCTGTAATCAGTAATAATTGCTTTTATTTCTTCTCAATCATACTTCCACGAATCGCAATTATTGCAGCGCTGTAACTAACGGTTTTCTGTAACAATATCCTACTCTAATAACATCATGGTAAGTAGTTTTTACAAGCAGTGATTACCAACACGGAACTTCCACAAAATGTACACCCACTTTTTTCAATTGATTTACAAAAAGCCGCTTGGAATGCATAAAGTATGCTCGCTCCTTCAGACTATAAAGATCATTCATTTAAGATTAACTACATTGGATAAATTCAGGACCTAACAAAAATGTTCCAGGGATGACAAAAAGTTAAGAGAAAAAAATAACCGATCAAAATTCCAATAATAGAGTTGATACTGACCTCTATAATTGATTTATAAGAGTGTCCGTGGAGTTTCTTGCTCGTTCTTCTCCATAAGTACCTACTACGCTTTGAAATGGGCAACTAGCTTCATCTTTCTGACTGACCGAACCCATGACAATTCAAAAATACCTGTAATTGGTTTATTTGAAATAAAGAGTCTGACTTATGTATTGTAATGACAGGATAACATATATCCTACGAACTTTTCGGGATCATATAGTTAAGATTTGCAAGAAGGCGTACAGAAACCTGGGTTTTCGCACTGAGACAGTCGCACGGATTCACAAACATTACCATGCTTAGGGCGCTGTATGACGCTTTGGTAAGGAGTCACTTGGAACACAGTGCGGTGATTTGGGCTCCTCATGAAACAAAATACAATGTCATGCTGGAACGAGTACAGAATAAATTTACAAGACACTTGTATTTTAAACTGTATGGGGTTTACCCATTTTACCCGCTGATGTATCCGATACTGTACTGGGTATGGTGGGGTACAACAAACTCAGAGTGCGCCGGGAATTTGCACTTGCGGCGTATGCGCTAAAGCTCCTGCATGGAGTAGCCCATAACCCGGGTGTGTTGCGTCACCTGAAGCTGTGCGTGCCAGACCGGTATGTGTGGAGGCGGCGGCGACCGCCACTGCTGGCCGTGCCTGCTGCCAGAACCAACCTGCTGTCAAAAACACCCCTCACCCGCACAATATGTGTAGTCAACGAAATGCATGAGAGAATTGACATATTTTCGTGCAATCTGAGTGAATTCGCAAGAGTGTTGTTGAATTTTGTTAGTTACATTTAAATATTAGTATTCTGTGTTAAGTCTGATTTTGTGTTTTAGGTTAAGATTTTATAGTAACTGTGTTTTTAACAGAGTTTAGTGTTGCTTTGTATTTTTTAATTAAGTTTAGATTTTTAAGAATATTGTAAGTTGCTTTTCAATTTATTTGGTGTGTTGGCAAAACATTATTGTATTGGTCATCCTGTAAAGATAGTGTGTGTAAGTTTAAATAAATAAATAAACTTAAACTTAGCCTCAAATCAAGGATACCAATCACCATTGCGTAATGTAGAACCAAATACATTTCTAAATGATTTTCCAGCTCGTCCTAGTACTTGGTGACCTGCACATCCCTCACCGCTGCAGCAGCCTGCCTCCGAAGTTCAAGAAGCTGCTACTTCCTGGCAGGATACAGCATATACTGTGTACAGGCAACCTTTGCACGAAGGAGTCATACGATTATCTGAAGACGTTAGCCAGTGATGTACATGTTGTTAGAGGAGATTTTGATGAGGTTTGTATTGGATTATTTAATGTAATAAAAAAAGTTTTAGACAAGTTTTCTCCAACTGAAATGTAAAATATTACAATCTCTGTTTTTTAATGCTACGGCTACATTGTCGTGATAACGCAAGCTATACATCGTGCCCTCTCTCTCGCAGTGGCCAATACAGGCTAGTTAGATACAATCTTTCCCAGTGCTGGGCCATAAGCCATAGATTTCCACATTTAAGCATTACTTGAAATTGTAAACAAAGTCACAGTATAAAAAAATAACTACTAATAAGTAAATGTGTAAACAAAGGAGATGTTTCATTTTCGGCCATAAAGTGTACGTTAATGTAAAACAAGGAAAAAAATCCACGAATAGAGGAAAAATATTCTTTCCTGTTTATTCCCCTGATTACTTCGGCACAAAAAATAATAATTTAACAAATTATTGCCATATTCTATTCATCATGGCGTCGTTTTACTCGCATACTGCTTTCGTCCAGAAATCATGTTACATTTTAACATAATAATATCATGTAGACGTCATTTATATAAATATGAAAGGCATGTATTACTATACTAATTATTAAGATAGCTATCTTATAAAACTTTTCTGATTAATTAGAAAGTGTGATTCATCATAAAAATAAAAAACTGCTTTTGTGGATTGTAGATTTGTAGGTACTTTTGGACGAAAATGGCTAGTTGTCGATGGTCGTATTTCTCCTGATAAACGTCAAACATTTTCTGTTTTTATTTTGTGCCCAAAAAGTATTAGATATTATGGAAAAAAAACAGTCTTTATTGTATTTAGGGGTTCGTTTCCCAGGTTTTCTAAAGTGTACATGTTATGGCCGGAGTCCCATACAAAAATGAAACGTCTCCTTTAAATGATAAATCCCTAAAACTCATGAAATCAGGGTTGTAACGGATGTCATATAACGGATGAGGATGCGGATGAGGATATCGAGATAATCGGGTTTGAGGATGCGGATGAGGATACGGATATTGGAAAAATCCTTATTGAGGATGCGGATGAGGGTGCGGATGCAGATGTCGTACAAAAAATAGCCCTTGTTTTTTATAGTATTTATATTTGTATAGGTTGTAGTAGGTAATTATTTGGTAGGTAAAAAAAAATTGAATATTAAAGTTGTTAATATTCACCGAGAGGAGGCCTGTGTCCCAGCAGTGGGAACATTATAGGCTGATTATGATATATGATGATGAAATTTGGTAACTGAAATTTCAAATTGTGGAGTCAAATGCACAACTTTAATATTCAAAATTAAGTAAAGGTAAATTATATTTGATAAAAAGTAACTGGCAGGCCGTTTCGCCTTCTAAGCGGTTTCTAAGTTCATCATAAATAAGGGCCTGCTCCACAAAATAATTGTTCGCTCGGGATACTTGCCAGTGGCGGTGGTAAAAAAAATCGAATGATTTTATACCCAGTAAGCCGACGTAAACGCAGAAGTAATATAATCTCGGCGGGATTTTATCGCTCACTGGATTTTCAACTCTCGGTGTTAAGCCGAACGTTGAGAATCCAATGCGCTGGGACGCACTCTCGTCCCAGCGCGTAGAAAAAACACACTGTTGGATTTTTAACTCTCGGCGCTAAGCAGAGCGTTGAAAATCCAGTGCACGAAAAAAAAATCGCTGCGATTTTATCACGTCCGTGTGAACGTCGGCTAACTCAGATTGTGACATGTGACACCACAGTCGTGCCACCAGTGCCACGTGTGGTCGATCATCTGTCATAGGACAAGGACATTGCGAATTCAGCCAATAGTAACGCGTAACTCACATATCGGCCCGCCCATTTAGGTCGGCACGACTTTTAAAAAATCCACTATTTGTGCGAACAAGGTAGGATCACATCCTCATAGAAATTATGAGGATGCGGATGAGGATGCGGAGCTTTTAAAATCAAAAGTTGAGGATGCGGATGTTTTGCGGATATCAAATTTTATGCGGATGCTCCGCAGTTGCGGATGCGGATACGGATATCCGTTACAACCCTGCATGAAATACATTTTTATTTTTTTATTTTAATGTAAGACAGAGTCCATGATTGTTCTCAAGCTAGTGTTTACCAACTAGCACATACATTATGGAATGCAATAAAGTATTGAGTATTTATTTTTCATTTGGACTTAAATATAGTTAACTTTCTAATTTATTTATTGTTAAGTTCTCAGTGAATTTTTGGCCATAATTTGCCTGTTTATTTTATACTAAACTTTTCCAGAACTCAACCTACCCAGAACAGAAAGTGATCACCGTTGGTCAGTTCCGCATCGGTCTCATCCACGGTCACCAAGTTGTACCTTGGGGTGATGAAGAGTCCCTAGCGCTAGTCCAGAGGCAGCTTGACGTAGATATCCTGATATCAGGCCACACCCACCGGTTTGAGGCGTACGAGCATGAAAATAAGTTTTATATCAACCCAGGATCCGCTACTGGAGCTTATAGTCCACTGTTCAGGTAATATTTTGTTAGCTTTTGAATTCTTCCTTGTAAAAAGATGTAATTTTGTCTGTGATCTTATCATTGAATTCAAGATTTGAGTTTTGATTGCTGCTGCACTGGCTTCCAATAATACTAATATATTAACCAGTGATCAGAGAAGGTAGATTGATTTTACGTACTCACATCATGAATAGTCATAGAAATCATAACATGGATAAGCCTTTTTTCCGGGATTTCATTTTGGTACTTACGGGATTGAATCAAATATTGTAAAAGTAAGGATTTTTAAACTACTACATTAGAAATTTCGACAACCGTGCGTCAGTAGGATAGCGGAGAAATAAATTCCGTCTTTCGTCGCACGCATCACAGTAACTATTATTAATAGAATCCCACTTTACGTTTGCTACTTTTTACTCAAGTTTAGGCACCATAGTTTTTTTACGATATGTAGAAGGCTGATCAGAAATTCCGGAAAGACCGGAAACTCCTTAAAAAAATCTTAATAATTTTAAAATCATAGAATCCTGGAGGCATATCCATACTAATATATACGTGCCAGTTCATTGACCCCAAATCAATCTACCTACTCCGATCACTGATAATAACGCTGAAGAGTTTGTTTCTTTTGTTTCAATGTTAATCTCCGAAACAATCAGTCAGATTTGAAAAAATATTTTTGCAATTGATATTTAACATCATGCTACGACCCTTAGGAGACGAGCAAAACAAAAAAGAACACCAAGGAAAAACGAAGTAATTGCGCCGAGGCGAGGGAGTCTTATAAATGTGACTGTTATTTTAGTACATAGTGTAAATTACGACGTCTCGCGGACGAACTCGCTCACAAAAACTAGTTACATTTTAATACACAATCTTTTAATATTTAGTAAAAGAAGCATAATATCCTTGCTCTTCCTTCAGATGCATTTAAAATTGCCATCAGGAAATTTTTGTTGGAACCAGCTGATACGACAGCCTATTCTGCAGCCATTTTTTAGCTAACCATGTTAATTTTTCCAACTTTGTTTTATTACAGGAACGCCACCCCTTCTTTCGTGCTGATGGACATCCAAAGCTCAACCGTGGTGACATACGTCTACAAACTGCTGGGAGACGAAGTTAAAGTGGAACGAATTGAGTATAAGAAAGCTTAAAAGTTAATTATATTGTAAAATAGTTGTAATTAATATATTATTACATAATTATAGATAAAATGTTTACATATTCTAAGTAATAATTATTTCATTTTATAGAAAAAATTAATCTGTTTTTGATTTTCATCTCAATGAAGGAATGATGTTAGACCAGTACCTTAATTGCGTAACTTATTTTCGAAAACAATTTTGCCAAATTTGTTTCATTTTGACAGTTCAACAACATTCATTGCGTTATTTACGTTGTTGAACAGATTTTTTTTCCAACTTATGAAGCAATGGATTAGAAATCTGTTTCAAATCGAAACAAATTGTGATTGTGTTGTATTACGCAATTAGGTTACAGGTTCGCAAGGATGATTTTTTATCGCGGACTGCATTTTCAACTCTAGATGTTAAGCCGAGCGTTGAGATCGCAACAGAGTGCATCAGCGCGTCAAATAATATACTGTTGAATTTTTAACTCTCGGCGCTAAGCAGTGCGTTGATAATCTTGTGCGCGATAAAAACTTGCCCGTCGGTACGAGGGCTTAAAGGGCAATACAAACACATAATTATTATTGACCAAGAAATATTTGTGTATGTAACGGCGGTACTGCTTGTAAAGGGAAATTTTAAAAACCTGTCAATAATTCATGTCAGTTCTATAATTCGCCTGGTCATTATCTGTCGCATTTCAAAAGTCTCGTACACCCATATTTAAGAAACTAGGTTTGTTACCGCTGCCGTCGCTTTATATATTTGAAACATGTATGTTCGTTAATAAACATAAAGACCTGTTTATATCAGCCAGTGATATTAATCCAAGGAGCCGGCGTGATCCACAGAGACTCGTTCTGCATGATCTTCCCAAGCTTGCTAAATATAATAAAAGCTGCTTATATAATTGTGTTAGTATATATAATAACATACCGAGTAGCATAAAAAACTTAAACTCCAGATTATTTAAGGGAAAATTGTTTGACTGGTTAACCTTGAAAAATTTCTATAGTCTTAAAGAATTTATGGATAACAAATTCTCATGTTAGTATTATGTGAACATATGCATGCTAAGTACAATTCTGGCAAAACATGTAAGATCTTTATTGTAAATTATTGTAACACCATGTATACCATGTTTTATGCAAATAAATACTTACTTACTTACTTACAGTCCCTAACAAGATATTTTGGTCTGTGATAGGCCGGGTTGATTGATTCATATTTTTATAAAAACTAGGACATAAAGCAACTTGTTATTATTAAGTACCTGCATTTCTGAACACCCTGTACAAAGCGTGTTAGATAATATACAGGTGGATGATGTAGGTTGTTTATTAATAAAACACCCGACTACGGTAAACTTAAAAGGTAGGGTTATGAATCTCACAGTCTATGTATGTAAGTATCCGAGATCTATGTTTCCTACCTGGTCCAGTAAAATTCAATACATATGACGTCACAGGGGATATTCAATATGGTGGATTCTAAACATCCTGGCAAACATTTCATGTAGTAATTTCCGTAGTCAGGTATTAGTATATTAATAATCTTGTCAACTATGAACACTGTCCAAATCGTGGTTTCTGTACGCACGAATTTGAATAAAAATAGTTAAATTAAGAGTGTTTGTTCTGAAAGTGGGCAACGTCGCAAATAGATGTCAAATATTTCGCTGTTTTGATTAATTTGGCAATATTACTGTATGGAAATAAGAAATGTGGCTAATTAGTTCCCTAGAATATTAATAATGAATTGCAATTATAACACTGAATTTGATGTTGTAACAATTTTAGGTGTAAAAAAGGCATTGGAAAAGTTTCCAAATACTTTTTTACATCTAAAACTAAATATTCGGTGTTACGATATTAATTATTGCATTTCATAATCAATATTTTAGTTCACTAGTTAGCCACATTTCTTAATTCCATACAGTAATATTGCTAAATTAATCAAAACAGGTAAATATTTGACAGCTATTTACGACGTTGCCAACTTTTAGGATAAACCCTCTTAAATAGTAGAAATTAAAATAGTCATGGTTATCGTATCACTTTGAAATACCCTGGGATTACAAAGTCTAAACGAAAAGTCGACGACACAGCGGGACTATCTTATTTAGTTGAGGAGTTCCAATGGCCATCTAAGGACTCCATCATCAGACCAGCTCCATGGTACCAGATTATTGCTTTGTCACCGAAGTTACATAGGTATGCCAAGTTTCAACTCTATCGAAAGTCAGGAAGTGCTTGAAAAATGGAGGACAAACAGAGCTACCGGAATTATACAAACGAAACAAGTTATTTTTTGAGGGTTCCGTACCAAAATGGTAAAAAGGAACCCTTATGGTGCGACTCAGTCTGTCTGTCACAGCTGGATATCTCAATAACTACTAATGCTGTCAACTTTTTTGGAATAGTTTTAGATGATGTTTGCCCAACTATTTTGCAATTAAAAAGGATTTTTTTTTTACAACAGTGTCTGAACGGGGATCTTAAAAATTCGAAGTGGAAACACGTGCATTGCATACGGCTCATTTGTGTTAAATTTTCATGTTACTGTTCATTTTTCAAACGAAACTTTTACTTTTTAAACTGGCGCTAAAAAAGGCTACGTATTTAGAACTAAACTGTGGTAAGCAATGATTTTCAGATTGTTATACTCGTATCATCAAAAGTAATGCCTGTTTCTTCACTTTTTTTTTAAATCAATTTCTAGTGTTTTATTTTACATAAGTAGTTATTGATAGTAAGTAAATTTTATCTAAAGTTAGTTAGTATGTAATTTAGTTATAAATCGAATACTTAAGAGAATGGTCGTTTGTCGAAAAATCATTCTTTGACAGTTTTATGAAAGGCTATAAGCTCATTTACGCACGCGGGTTTTTAACGCGACGTTTTTTTTGTGGTGCACTGGATTTTCAACTCTCGGTGTTGACCCGAGTATTGAGAGTCCAACAGAGCGCATCCCAGCGCGTCAAATATACAAAATAAGGGTGCAGTCGGGGGACCTCGTCAGGAACGAAGTTCACGCACACACACACTCGTATATACAGAGAAAGAGCGAAAGAGAAAGTCGCATGGAGGGAGTATAACGCTTTTTCCTTACGTGACGAGTTCTACCAGTCAACTTCTACCACAAGCGTTCCAAAATACACTGTTTGATTTTAAACTCTCGGCCCTAAGCAATGCGTTGAAAATCCAGTGCGGATCGCACGAGGGCTAACGTCAAATTGAGGGTATCAATATATTGATATTTTTGTTTCCCTGACTGTGTGATATTATAATCAAAAAATTATACCTAATGTATGTTTGAATCATACCAAGGGCGGATCCACGGGGGGGTCATGGGGGTCATGACCCCCCCCCTGGGCTGTGTCTAGGTCGACCACTGATATTTTTTCTAATCTCATTGATAAAAATCAAATAAATACTTTGTATGATGTTGCCACGTATTGTGTTTGCCACACATGCGCGAACGACACGCATAATAAGACCACAAGACTATGTGCTGTAATTATAATAATATGATGATGGACGACCAACTGGAACTATGCTCCTAGCTTCTGACGTTTCATAAGTGCCCATGACCCATGTAGCTTTATCTGAAGCTAGCAACTAGACGTAGAAATTAAATAGCCCATTAAGACAAGGCGCCCCGGGCCCCCGGGTCCCCCCGGTCCTGGCGGCCCCCCAAATCTTAAGAAGTGCTTTTTAATGATATCCCAAACATGGTCAAAATATATTCAGTAAGAAGCAGTATAGAGTTGGAGGCTGAGGATGAAAATTTTCGAGCTCGCTTCGCTCGCTAAATTCAAACTTTCTGCATAAGTCAACAAAGGCACTCCTATTTAAGTATGACTTTTCAAAAAAAAAACTTACACAAGGAGGTGTGCAAAAATGTTCGAGCTCGCTACTCTCGTTCTTCAATTCTATATTCTTCTAACTCCCTAAATTTTCTGCATAAGTCGATAAAGCAACTCCTATTTCCGTAAGGATGTTCAATAGAAACCTAACTGGAAAATCCGAGACGAGGTGCAAAAAATTTCGAGCACACCTTGCTCGTTCCCCTACATTCTTGCTTTTCGTAACTAACGTATTTAGGAGATGAAAATGGACCTCCCTGAAAAAAAAAGACCTGCCGGTTGCGAGGTCCATGGTGTAGGTAGATTATAATTTCGCGCACGTTAAGACTTTTTTTATTGCAGTCGTTATTAATTTTGGCGTTCTGGGCCCCCGACAAGCTTAGTCAGCCACTGATTGGAGCCTCTCCTGACTGGGCACCGACTATGTGACCCGCTCCTGACTCGAAGGCTGGATCCGCCCTTGAATCATACTTAGTTAAGATTTTATCAATCAAGTCAGCCTATCACGGACCACTCTCTTGGCCTATCCGCAGTCGCATCAGAAACTATCCCGTAGCAATTTAAATTGGGCCATTCTATAAAAAAGTTGTTACTTGCACCATGAGAACACTTGCTGCAAGTCGACCTACTGTAAATACCAAGTTTTGGCCGCATTTCCACATACAAGACACCTTTTGATGATAAAATGTGTCGCAGACAATCTGAAAATGTTTTGTTATGCTTGTTATTATTCGGCTTCTGTAAAAAGGGTATGTAATAAATATTTGTAACTATGTAAAAAAAAAAATTTTATTTTTTTAAAGTAGATTTTATCTTCTTTATTTTCTATAAATTGTCTCTCAGCTCAGCTCATTGAAAATCGGTTCAGTATAGCATTTGAGCTACATTACAATTTTGGTTTAAACTGGTATTGTTTAGGTCCGCCAGTGCTTAGTGAGAAAGCTAAGAAACCAAAAAAATATTCACCAATACCAGAGTTGATGTAACTTTTTTGAAAATGTATGATTTTTTCAGCAAGTACATACAGGCTGTAAAATTGCCCATCACGAAGCGTCGTCTAGGTAGATATTCTGTAAATTGCACAAAAATATTTGCTAGCAGATGACTTTTATTTTTGGTTACGGAAGAGCGTAATGTACTGGACGGTACAGGAGTTGTGGGGGTATTTAAAGTAGTGATGCAACGAATACTACTTTTACGAATACGAATACGAATATCAAACCTACTATTCGGCGAATACGAATACGAATACGAATATCTCGCCATAGTAATAAAAGACTAATAGTCTAGTACTACATAGACGCAGCCATTACTAACGTTCGTCTAAGTTACTTAGAACTTACTATCCTACCTTTTGTTCATACAAAAGAAATACAGACCATATAACTACTTACTTGGTAATTTATCGAAGTGTTTCCATATGTCACTTTGATCTCGTTTACGAGAAGACATTTCAAAAAAATCATGTATGACAGAATTGTTTCTCTTTAAAAGTTCTAAAAAAAAGTCCGCAACAGCATACATCACGCTTTTATCAGTAAAAGTGGAACTTTAAAACGTTAGGTAAAAGTACTGGGTCTTATAATCTTATATCACGCCCTTCACCCTCATGCACCTCATAAATGCGCGCGCAGTACTTGATCATTATTTTGCTGCGATGTTATTTTAAAACTGCGATATCTCCTAAGATATTCATTGAAATCGAATGATGTAAAGGGCAATTTTGTTTTAAATTAAATACTTGTGACGAATAATGTATTTATTAGGATAAGGATTAATATCATGTTTATAAAAACACCTTCGCAAATAATGCATTATTTTAGAACAAATTTGGTTAGCATAAAAAAGGTTATAGTGAGCCAACCACCCACCCACCGCGCCTGAGCGGTTAAAAGATAGACATATGCTGTCGCGGACTTTTTTTTTAGAACTTTTAAAGGGAAACAATTCTGTCATACATGATTTTTGCGAAACTTTAACCGTTTACGCAGCGGAAGCTCTCAAAAGGAAAAATAAAACACCCCGATTTTGAAACATTCTTCATTGGTGCTCAGCTCCTATTAGTCTTAGCGTGATGTATAGCCTATAGTCTTCCTCATTAAATGGGCTATCTAACACTAAAATATTTTTTTAAATCGGACTATTAGTTCCTGAGATTAGCCCGTTCAAACAAACAAACAAATTCTTCAGCTTCAGAGAACCACAAACATAAGAAACACTGTATAATGCTTCCTATCTCATTTTCTCCCACGTTAAATCTTATGAATTTATGTTTGTCTCTTTTTACTGTCGCTTTTTCGTTTCATCGACTTTCAAATCACAACGATACTAAAGAAATTTTCACTTCAATAAAACAATATTCTCTTGCTTGACTTGTGCTTTCGACTGACAAATGAAATGAAAGGAATGAATGAATCAATCAATCCATGGTTCGTATTGATAGGAAAACTTCCGGGCCGCGGCACTGTATAAACTATGGCCGGGGAGTCCCCCGTCGCGTCGTCGTTGCGGTTAAGGCCCTTGCACACGTCGCATTTTTACGTGCCGACGACGCGCGTTTTCCAAGTCTGCCAGTAATTAGATTTGCGTACAAACATTAATTTTTAAATATTCGTATTAGTATTCGTATTAGTATTCGCCGAATACGAATATTCGGTAAATGTCTACTATTCGGCGAATACGAATATTCGTATTCGTATTCGTTGCATCACTAATTTAAAGTTAGGTTTTAACATTTAAAACTTATTTTCTTAAAAAAACGTCTAATTAACAGTTGGAACTTTGACCTTCAATATCTCCGTAGTAATGTTCCCAAGCGTTTTCTTACACCGTCATTATGACATAAATATTCAAATCTACAACAACTAATTACTACAGCTTATTTCAACCAATAATCACCTTTAAAACTCTAACTCTAAAGTTTAATTTCGCTCAGTATCATAATTGCTTAATTAGTATGTGTGTACTTCGAACAAGGCCTTTAGTTCGTTGACATTAAGTTACGTAATGTTGCTAGATTCAAAATTATTGCAACGATGTCAGCTTATCATAATTTATTATCAAAGGGTTATGTATGTTTTGTCTTGCATACCTTTTTATTATTATTATGACACAGATTGGAATAAAAAAAAGCCTCAATGAGTAGCAAAACTTACCAAGGGGTATCGTGTTACCCAGTTACTGAGTTGTGGAGGTCAGATAGGCAGTTGCTCCATGTTTAATACTGGCATTCTGCTGCATTCGGTCTGACTGGAAGCCGACCCCAACTAATTTGGTACCTAAGAAGGCTAAGCAGTTGATGAGTAGCGATTTAGCGATAAGTACAAAAAAATTGTACCTATCCCTAGCTAGGTAAACAACTCCATTACTTCTGTGCTGACAGGCATAATTTTGGGGTACCTACCTACACATTTAATTAAATGCACAATTCTGTACCTTCAGTGAAAAGTGATGTAACTGGAAAATCAAGATTTTGAGAAAATTAATATTAAAAAAAATCTGACTCTGTGTCTACTTCACTAAAATGAGTACTGATTACTAGCATTGGTAAACAATCTTAGAGCACGATTTAGTGTAAGAAGAAACAGATTAATTTGTACAGTTTTTTATACTTAATTTAAAAAGAAATCCAGTTGTATCACCTAACACAAAATATATTAAAGTCGTTTTATGTGTAAATTAATTTAAAATGACTTGAACCATTTTACACATTATTTATTGGTTGGTGTTGGATGATTATGTGTAGGTAAATATATCAGTTTGTACTAATTCACATAGATCGCGTAATAAGAGTCACATACATTTGTATTAATATACATTAAGGTACTTGAAATATTTGTTCAGTTCACATTGATATTATTTAAAATGTATTTTATTACATATTAATAAAAGTAGAAAATGCTTAGTTAGAGCACTTTATACCAAAATAAGCTTGCTCAATTTTAATCTTAGAGGGGTACCAATAAGACCAAATAATTGCATTTTTTTT
Organism: Agrochola lychnidis; assembly: GCA_963680765.1. Taxonomy (NCBI): domain Eukaryota; kingdom Metazoa; phylum Arthropoda; class Insecta; order Lepidoptera; family Noctuidae; genus Agrochola; species Agrochola lychnidis. The sequence continues at coordinate 2,931,410 of OY796868.1, read as the reverse complement.
ACTGTCAAACTTAGTGTAAGAATATTAAAACTGATATAGGTCAAGATATAGGTATCACTTTTCACTAAAGGTACAGAATTGCGCACGTGTCTATTAATGAATTTCGGTTTAAAGAATTTAATTTTGGAAAAACAAAACTCCGAACTCCCATTTTTTATTGGAAAAGTAAAGCTGTTTTGTCCATGTTGTTTGACTATGCTATAATTGATACCTACGGCAGATACGGCGGTAGCTACGCCCCTGCCGGTGATAATACCAGTACCCTAATCACAAGAATAAAAAACGAGCAGAAGGCAAGCTTCCTAACAGAGTTCAAAATTCTTACCTACTTTCATAGGGCTGTCACTCGGTTATTACAGATTAAAAAACCGGGTAAGTGCGAGTCGAGATTCGGCGATGAGCACAGACGGACGGACGGATGGACAGCTGGACAGACGGACAGACGAACGGACACGCACTGTGACAGGTGATCCCGTGAGTTTTCCGTTTTCCAATTACGGTACCGAACCGGTAATTATTTTAACAGTTTGTTTAAAATTAAGTAATACCTATTTAATTAATCATACTGTGAAATAATTATACACACAATGCGTGCATCGTTGTTGAACTGAGACCCTCCCATTTTTGAAGTCGGGTAATAAAATGAGCAGTGGTGGCCCAGTGGTAACGGTCACGACTTACGAGTCTAGGGTTCGAACCCAAGCAGGCACTTTATATAAATTATTTCATTACCACTGCTCTCAAAACGGTAAAGAAAAACATCGTGAGGAAACCGGCATGTCCTAGAACCAATCATTCGAAAACATATGACATCCACCAACCCGCACTGAGCCCGCTTGGTGGATTACGGCCCACTCGCTCTCACAGAAAGAGGAGGGCTATTTCCCAACAGTAGGAACATTATACCTAGGCTGATTAAGCTTATATGCTAATAAAACACGATAGTAAAGTATGTAAGTAATTATTTATACTGTCAAATAGTTAAACATACATAGATGCATACGTTGCTTGCTTTTTTTGAAGTTGGTTACTTATTAAAATACCGTGACTTATAGACGGACGGACAGACGGACATGGCGAAACTATAAAGTTTCCGTTCTGGTTTTACTATTTCACGAACGTAAGTGGTACCTACAAACCTACTAAAACAAAAATACGAAACAAATAGGAGACAAACAATAACTCGCTAATATAGGCGGTAAACCATAAGATTAATAAATAATAATTCTTATGGGAAAACTTTATGGCCATCTTTATTTAGGATACTACCTATCTCGTAACTAAATAATTCTGCAATAAGCATTAAAAATGAGTAGGTATGGGTAGATATAGATAATAACCTGACAAAATCCTTTGGATAAAAAAAATAAACCTTGCTTTTCCTACTATTATTGATACACACAGTACTTACAACAATTTGCCATTTTTATTAACCTAAATGTCCGCGTCACTCGTACCGCTCTGGCACACGGCGCGCGGCGTACCCCTGAACGTTGGCTTCGGAATGAGCCGGCTCAAACCAGTTTGCCTCTAGCGGGCGCCGGTGCACCCCCCGCGCGCCTTGTCTGTGACACTGCACGCACACAAAGCTGTGCGTGTAGTAGTGATCTCGCACAAAGCGTTAGTATGAAGCTTGCAGTCTGTTCCTTTTTTAGTCTTGTGCCCTAATTGCCTAATAGGTACAACACAATCTGTTTCGATTTGAAACAGATTACTAATCCATTGCTTCATAAGTTGGAAAAAACATCTGCTCAACAACGTAAATAACGCAATGAATGTTGTTGAACTGTCAAAATGAAACAAATTAGGCATAATTGTTTACGAAAATAAGTTACGCAATTAGGGTACCTATATACTGGGCTCCATTATCAAAACGGTGGACACTGGACAGGTTAGTGGGGTCCCTACACACATAAAAGGGCAATCGATTGCAATGCCTTTCATTTTGACACCCATTGCTTCTTAAGTTTGAAAAATTCGTCTGCTCAACAACGAAAATTAAACAATGAACGTGGCTGAACTGTCAAAATGAAAAGCATTGCGATCGATTGCCATTTTATGTGTATTACGCAATTACCTCGCTGATCCTCCAGTCCTTGGGACTTTCTTTCAAGAATGGCCGACCGATTTGGCGCCAAGCCGGGGACAAGACAAGTTCAACGTGGTCATGATAGTTAGTACTGAGGGATCGAGTATAACGAGGAATATCTTTCATAATCTTGAAAAAAAAAAGTAAAAAAACTAAAAAAGCCCTTCAAACAAAATAACCAATCTGTGTTCGCAATTTATTTGCCAAACATGTAAACAAACACGAGTTTTAGGAAAAATTACTGTAATGCATACACATAACGTTCAGTTTGCGTTACAATTTCATATTTTTATGACTTTTACAACAGTACTAGTCAGTCTAAAATCAACTTTATTTATACGTACATAAAGTTGATGTTTGTTTAAGTAGAAAGGTTTTACTTTTTCAACAGTAGGGGAGACTGGGTACGGTTGCAGCAGGGTACGGTTAAACCAACACTAATAACTCGTAAACTATTAGCGGTGTGGTGAGGGGTACAAGGGGAGAGAGACGCGGCCGGCGAGTCCGGACATGAATCACAGTGACGCGTTGCACTTCGCGCGCTCTTTACGTTTCCAGGGGACCCTATTATATTTTTTTGACAAAAAGTAAGTATTTTCTATTGTTTTCTTTTTCAAATTGCTTTGTTGATATAAGCATTTGCATTTTGAGTGATTTTCTGTTTTATTGTTAGATTTTGAAGGTTCGAAAACCGTGATTCGTTTTTGTTTATGTTGTTTTGTTTCGACGGTATGTTTGTTTTATTAGCAGTTGAGGGGTATGGGGACGGATGAAGCAATTATTCTGGGTACGATTGAAACAATGATAACCGTTGCTTTTTTCGTTCTAGATGCCCAGATAACGTATCAAAAAAACTTCAAGAGACGAGTGTGATATAACTTAGTACGAAAATGCGTATGAAGAAGTCAAAAAAGGGACTTCTTTACGAAAAGCTGCAGAGATGTACGGAGTTCACCATTCTTCTCTTCTGCGATACGAGAAAAAAAGATATGCAGCGATCGAAGGAGGTAACCAGGCTGATGTTAGTATGGGGTATGTAGCCCACAACCGAGTATTTACCTCTGATCAGGAATTTAAACTGTCAAAATATTTGATCCGCTGTGCGGATTCTTCTTTGTTTAAACCGGAGCAGAAGAGCTCTTTTTATGTTCGAAACAATTATTAAGACTGATAGAAATGGTGCCATACTAGAATTTAACTATTTCTTGTTGATTATGAATAAAGAAACTGATTTTTATTACTTATTTGTTTATGTTTCAACTGACCCCCATCGCTGTTTCAACCGCCCCTGGCATGGGTACGGTTGAAACAGTGGCACATTATTTTATTAAACTCTTCCTATCTAGTAAATATGGCAGTTGAGCCTCTAATTCTGAGATGTATTTGAAGACAAAAGTCTATTCTCTCATTTCATGTGTTATGTTGTTTGTTATGTTTCAAAATGGCTGTGCTACGAGCGTTCAAAGCAAAATTGTTTCAACTGTACCCAGTCTCCCCTACGTACCTATTAGTCAGTCTAAAATCAACTTTATATAAATTTGCATAAAGTTGATGTTTGTTTGAGTGGAAATAACATCAATTGGAAACAAGGTTTTAAATTGGCCTTAGGTACCATTTTGTTTGTAAAAAAGCCGGCCAAGTGCGAGTCAGACTCGCGCACGAAGGGTTCCGTACCATCTATAAAAACGGCAAAAAAAAATCATTTCTGTTGTATGGGAGCCCCTTAAATATTTATTTTATTATGTTTTTTAGTATTTGTTGTTATAGCGGCAACAGCAATAGGTACATCATCTGTGAAAATTTCAACTGTCTAACTATCACGGTTCATGAGATACAGCCTGGTGACAGGCGGACAGACAGACAGACAGACGGACGGACAGTGGAGTCTTAATAATAGGGTCCCGTTTTACCCTTTGGATACACCGCTTAGGTACGTGAGAAACACCACGTTAAACTAATCACATTTTAATTAAATAAGGAATTTCTAAATCGACAATTAGTAAAGTTAAGTAGTTTATAATTAACCTAAATTGCAATTCTTTGGCCTACGTGGTGCCCTGTGCGTACTTAGGGCCGGCAGTCCATGATAACGCTGTGTGCAGATGCAGCCAGTTAATTACGAGTCTACTAATTAAGTACCGACCTTTTAATAACTCGTTTTTTTTGTTGGGTAACTAACTATTGATTCTGCAATGCTAATGAAATAGAACGAAACTTGTGTTATGTTTTTAACCCGACGAAAAAAAAAGGTTCTCAAGTCAACGCATATATTTATAATTTTTTTAAATGTATGACCATGCATAATTTTTAACTTTATGGTCCGATTTGAACGATTCTTATTTTATTGGGGAGGGTATACCTCGAAGTTGATCTCATCTAAAATTAAAAACTAAATTCCACCCCTAAGGGTAAAAAAATGGGGCTGATTAATTTTTTACCTACTGAATTTTCAACTGCGAACAGTTTCTGTTGTAATTTCGCGACCATAATGTAGTTCTGATGACACAACTACATAATAAAGACGAGTATGACTAATTTGTTTCATTTTGACATTATAAGATTTTAAATTTTGATAATAAATTACCAAACAATAAGAAACTAATCCTAAACCATCTCAACCTAATAAAATTCTATTAATATTAGGACTAATAATTATTAGTTTTATTATTTGTTTTTCAATGATATTATTAATTATAATTAATAATATCATTGAAAAACAAATAATAAAACTAAAATAATAAATCGAATTAAATTTAATTCAGATTCAACAATATTCATTGCGCATCGGAGATGTTTGCTCAGCACGTCAGCACCGAACTGACGGTTTCCGTGCAGTGATTCACAAAAAAGTTGCATCACTGATGCGTAGAATATGGGTCAGTGACAATAGCATCCTGAAAACAGTAGTAGAGAGCCCTTACTCCCCTTTTCTGAGGCACTATGTGGGGATAATGGTCAGGTAGCCTATTCCTTGCTTTATCGTTCTCTGCACATCCTGCCGCAGTCACCAGCTAAACTTATTCTTTTTTCGTGTATTTTACTAAAAAATTGGACCATATTGTTGTCCGAACTAAATAAATAAATAAAAAATTGCGTTATTTAGGTACGTTGTTGAGCAGATTTTTTTTTTCCAACTTATGATTGAATTGATTAGCAATCTGTTTCAAATTGAAACAGATTGTCTTTGTGTTGCATTACGCAATTAGGGTACTGATTGATCATTGATCTGATGATGGAGACGGAAGACAGTCGCGAGAGCTCCTCAGCAGTTTACAGCAGCTACATCGCGTTTGGGCTTATTTCATTCATCTTGATGAGAACTTTAGTTCTAGCTGGGGTATGACTGCCATCGACGCGACGATCTGATGATGGAGACGGAAGGCTGTTGAGAAAATTCCTTACTCGAGGAAAACAATAAAATTAAATGGTATTCGTTGGTCTAGTGGTCGCAAGCGTTACTGCTGAGCATGAGGTCCTGGGTTCGATTCCCGAGTCGGGCAAAGTGTTATTGGGTTTTCTATCTGAAATTTCTCAGTAGCAGCTCGGAGTCTGGATTTGTGCCCGGTTGATGGCAATAGGCTCGCCCCCTATTACATGGGACTTAAACATAACTGGCGAAATGTGGGTGTACCTTTACAGGGACACCTCTGCACAACCCTTCGGGGAAACAAGGCGTGATGTTATGTGTATGTGTTAAATGGTAACTCAAAATAAAAAAAAGGTTAAAAAAGGTTAATTTTATTTTTCGATTTTGAGTTAGGTAAGTACTATTAAAATGGTAACTCAAAATCGAAAAATAAAATTAACCTGCACTGTTTCACTGCTGGGTAAAGGTTCCATACTTTTCCATTCGCCTTTTTCTGTTGCCTTTTCCGTCCAATCAGGCAAGAACGAATCTAGGTCCTCGCTCTAGCATTTCTTAGGCATATACGGTGCTACGTGCCTAGAAGGAACAAGTCAATTTCCAAATCCTCCAATTATAATAGGTATAACTATAAAAAAAATTATGATAAAAGCATGAGCTGTAACAATAGTATTATAAATTTGTACTACGAGCCACGAATCTCGTAGCACAAACTAAAACCTTTTCTTTTTAGGATTCCGTAGTAAACAAGGAACCCTTATAGTTTCCTCATGTCCGTCTGTCTGTCTGTACTAGAAAACTGTAATTTGGCATAGGTATATATTTTAATTACACCGACAAAGTGGTAAAATAAAATTATGAAAAACATTTTTTTTAGGGTACCTCTCATACACGTAAAGTGGAGATGTTATTTTTTTTCTTTTTTAGCCCATAGTGAGGGTTATCATTAGAAAGGTCCTTTAAAAACATTGTGAGTTTGTTTAAACCATTTTTGGATTCAGGGATCCGTTTGCGAAATATTAAGCTTTAAAGTGCTAATTTTTGTTAGAGTCAAGTGTCCCCCTCCCCCTACCGGCTAAATGGTTGGTTTTGGGTGTGTGAAAAAAATCACAACAGTAGTTTATATAACGAAATTAAAAGGAAAACTATCACAGCTAAGTAGGCTCTACAAGTTAACGAGTAATAATCGACCAACTTAACTTTGCAGTTGCAAAAACGTGTTTTCCCATACATTCCGTATGGGAGAACATATTTTTCGACTACAAAATTAAGTTTGTTATTGGGATAAATTCATCCCAACTACGGAACCCTTCATTGTGCGTGGTCCGACACGCACTTGGCCGGTTTTTTTTCGTTATCTCGTTACATATTTAATGAATATCATCATCATCGTTATTTCAGCCGAAAGACGTCCACTGCTGGACATAGGCCTCCCCCAAGCACCGCCACTTCGACCGATTCTGTGCTTTCCGCATCCAGCGGATTCCTGCGGCCTTCATAAGGTCATCGGTCCATCTTGTGGGAGGCCTTCCAACGCTACGTCTTCCGGTACGTGGTCACCACTCCAGAACCTTTTGACCCCATCGGCCATCCGTTCTGCGAGCAATGTGCCCTGTCCATTGCCACTTAAGTTTGGCAATTCTTCGGGCTATGTCGGTTACCTTGTCTTTCTGATTCGATCACGTAAGGAAACTTCAAGCATAGCCCTCTCCATTGCCCTTTTCCTTTTTTATTTAATGAACGGTCTTATAATCTCCTAATATTGTCTCAACTGTCTACTTCCTATCTATTATGATATGACAGATTCACGTGTATCTACTGGGTTTACACGAGTAACCCATATTTCCAAGCAATAGAGTTGAAATTTGTGTGTTGTTACTATGAGCGTTTTGTTGTGTGAATGCTCTTAAAGCTGCTGCAATGAATGGCATTTGGATAGCTCTTATTATTATTTATATATTTCATGGTTTTTGGCTTTTCTTACGAGCTTTTGCCAACATTCTTGAATTGGCTATTTTCACCTTTTAAAACTTTAAAACCCTTATTTTTACTACATCAAGAGAAAATCAGAAAAAAGAAATGCAAATGTAGAAGACCAGTAGATGGCATAGGCCGTTATGTTGTTAAAAGTTAACTTCCATCATTAAAAAAAACAGTGGCACTTCGGGAGTGCCGACAGAAGTGAAAACTTGAACAAGATCGCCTTGGTGGAAGAAAAATACTTGTATAGAACATTGGTCCGTAACCTTATCTAAATGAAGAGCACAATCGCGTTTACACAAAAAAAAACCGGCCAAGTGCGAGTCGTACTCGCCCATAAAGGGTTCCGTAGCAGCAAGTAACATTGAATGAAAGGTAAATTGCGGTTTACGATTTATGACGTATTAAAAAAAAACTAGTTGTTAGATCTCGTTCAAACCAATTTTCGGTGGAAGTTTACATGGTAATGTACATCATATATTTTTTTTAGTTTTATCATTCTCTTATTTTAGAAGTTACAGGGGGGGGGGACACACATTTTACCACTTTGGAAGTGTCTCTCGCGCAAACTATTCAGTTTAGAAAAAAATTATATTAGAAACCTCAATATCAGTTTTGAAGACCTATCCATAGATACCCCACACGTATGGGATTGACGAAAAAAAATTTTTTGAGTTTCAGTTCTAAGTATGGGGAACTCCAAAATTATTTGTTTTTTTTCTATTTTTATGTGAAAATCTTAATGCGGTTCACAGAATACATCTACTTACCAAGTTTCAACAGCGTAGCTCTTATAGTTTCGGAAAAAAGTGGCTGTGACATACGGACGGACAGACAGACAGACAGACAGACAGACATGACGAATCTATAAGGGTTCCGTTTTTTGCCATTTGGCAACGGAACCCTAAAAATACTTCCAAAACCTTAAAAGTAAAAATACTTGCATAGAACATTGATCCGTAATGTAATAATATAAATAAAGAGCACAATCGCGTTTACAAAAATGAGGTGTCGGTAATGGTGTCGCGAGTTTAATTGTTTTTTCCCATTTCAAAAATGCCCAACGCGCCTAAAGAAGTTTTCACGTCAAAAATTAAGTAGTTTCTTGGTAGGTCTAGTATAATTATTTATAGGTACCTCTATAGGTATTGTACCTATGTACAATACAGCTAAATGAACTGGTCAGTCTTTGATAGACTCCAGTTTGAATAAATCCAGAAGATGGTTAGCAACGGGGTGGAAAGTTCCTAAAAAAAGGACCCTCTGGCTAGACGGTTCGAGGGCATAAGTATGGAAGAACAAGTTGTCAATCCTCCCAGCCCCGGATCTAGATTTTTTTTGAGGTGGGGCAAAAACTGCCGTCTGCCGCCCCCCGCCAATCTTTTAAAGTAAGTCCACACGAAATTAAATTTTCTCAAAATGAAAAATTTTGGCAGCAACATATTAATCAAATTGTGTCGATCGATAATGCGCCAATTCAATAGGGGCGCCAAAACTGTTGTAAAAAAGCAAAAAAAAAGAACGATTATAAATGTGCTGCGCGTCTAATTTATTGCAAAGTTGTTGTGTGCTGGGTGGTGCAACTTGTCTGCTACGCTTGAATTTGTCGCCCCCTGAAGTTGGCGCCCGGGGCACGGGCCCCGTCTTGTCCCCCCCTAGATCGGGGGTTGAATCCTCCAACCAGACGGGTACCTATTGTGTCTGGTGGGCTCCAGGCCTGATGGATGTTTTTGGTACCTACGCTCCACCTGTAAAATATAGAGAAGGAGATTTTATACTTAATATAATTCCTCTATGAAGCCCAAAAAATACCAATTAACGCTTTTTGTCTAATGTAATATTGCGCTGGTTTTAAAATTGTAGCTAAACTTTTAAATTGAAGCCCTTCTTTCTCAATAAAGCGCTGCATTTGCTGCACTGCTAAATGGTCATAAACCCCAAACACTGGCATATGTATTCAACTATCCACTATCTAACCGGCATAAACACTCCCTCCCTTTACTCCTCCAAAGGGCCACGAACCACGAATAAAACCGACCGCGCGTTCTAAATTCAATTCAGTCCAATAGCTATCGAGCAGTGCATCGTTGAAGCGCGGGTTCATATGCGTTCGGAGATGTCGAAATAATTGTTTGAAAAAAGAAAGCTGTTTGTTTATGTGAACTATTTGAATTGAGAACTGTGAACAAAATGGCGATTTCCATCGTGCGGTTGGGATTGAGATCTGTAGTTAATTTCGAGAGGAATGCAGCAGTTTTGTCGGTGACCAGTGTCCCGAAACAATTTAAAGTAAGTAAATGTTATATAGATTGTTGATCATTTGATTACATGACAAGTGTCATTGACTTCTTGCGTGCGTTGCATTCTTGTTGCACAGAGTACTTTTTTATATTGTTGTTGGAGCGTAACTTTGCTCCGGCGCAGTTGCGGTTTCTAGGACAAAAACGAACACAAGTCTGAGAAAAATCTATAGGTAATGGAGAATTTATAGATGAAGAAACATGTTGCTGGACAGTTTTAGAACTTAATTTTAAGAAGCTAGCGTTTCTTATGGGCTTTTAGGCACATTAACTACCTACCTAGGTAGATACCTACTGGAAAATTGGATTTAAAAAAAGGAAAAAAAAAAAAAAATATTAGCTTTTGTTTGGCGAGCTGCCAAAATTATTTCCAAGAAAATGCACTTTTAAAAGCACAGAAAAATATACTAAAAACTGAAAAATAGTAGGAACATACCTATTGTAGTTATCACCAAATTTTTTACATAGTTGTCAATATTTAGGATGTTATCGCCCAAAGGATAAACAAGCCCTTGACAGGCCTTGATAAGAAGGCCATACCTAGGGAAGGACAGTTATTATTAACTATAGACTAACGGACATTCCAAGATTAAAAATAAAATTGGAAAACATTACGAAGCGCGTGCACAGTTATTGCTTATTTGGGCAGTTAATGCAGTTAGAGGTGTATAACCTTACCTAAGCTAAAGCGTTTATTTAAATTAAACCATTTACAGGTTTTTTGAACTGTTAAAAGTCATTCAGAAAGATGAAGCTAGTTGCCCATTCTAAAGCGTAGTAGGATCCTATGGAGAATAACAGGCAAGAAACTCCACGGACACTCTTTATCTTGTGATATTTGGTAAACTTACTATTCGCCAGTTCTTATACACCGTGACATTTTTAATCCTCTTAAAAAGGACCACTCAATGTACCCGATATAAAATACCTCTAGGAGCAATTAAAAAATGTTACAATTTACCTTTTTTTAGGGTTCCGTACCTCAAAAGGAAAAAACGGAACCCTTATAGGATCACTCGTGTGTCTGTCTGTCCGTCTGTCACAGCCAATTTTCTCCGAATCTAATGGACCGATTAAGTTGAAACATGGTACACAAATGTATTTTTGTGACCCAAACACGGACGTGTAACGTAAATAAATTAATTTTGATTATAGGGGTCACTTTTGGGGGGAAACAATAAACTTGAAAAAAAAAGTTTTGATAATAGTATCGTGTGACATATCAAATGAAAGGGCCTATTGCGAGAATTTTAAAAATATTTTTTATATAATTTTAAAATAAATACTTTTAAAGATACTTAACACATTCGATGAAAATTGACCATTGCCCCTTATCTCCGAAACTATTGGACCAAAAATATTGAAAAATGTATATAATATGGCTCTTTGCTCATAGATTACAGGAAAACCTATAAAAAGTCTATGGTCTTAAAATAACACGGTAAATCTCTCAATATTGTGCATACAGACTTACATTTGCAGTTGGAATGTATGGCAGAACATGTATTTCAACTGCAATGTTAAGTTTGTATTTGGGATATAGTTGTCACCGTAAGATTGTGAGCACCGTTAGTTTATAATCTATCGGTATTATTTCCGTTAGATCATAATCTGTCGAAAAATTGTGAACTGGGTGAAATTAGGGTTAGGTTAGGTTAGAACTGTGACCAACCGCGTGAGTCGAGCGAGCGCAGTAAGCGCTGCCGCGGCAGCGGCAGCGCTTACTGCGCTCGTTTCTCATGGATATAATATAAACTATCGAAAAATAATGCGTTAAATCGTAAATGATTTGCCGCAGTTCACAATTTTTCGACAGTTTGTAATCTAACGGAAATAATACCGATAGATTATAAACTAACGAAGTTTATAATTTTACGGTGACATATTCATCCCAACTACGGAACCCTTCATTGTGCGTAGTCCGACACGCACTTGGCTGGTTTTTTTTATAAATGTTTTGTAGTCAAAAAAAGTCATACATGTAGTGGGCTTCTTTTGCAAGACGACTAAAATGTTACGGTATATATTCTCAGGTAACAGGGGAGTTAATGTAGCGAGACTATTGTCATTAGCTGGGCTCTAAAAAGACGATGACAAGTACCCAATGTTGACAAATAAAAACTCATAAAATTATTAAGCATAATTAAGTAACAGAGTGGTTTGTTAACTGATAACCAATTATCTCAATGTCCATTAGTGACTGGTTGATTAATTAGTTAATTATGGGCCTTATTCTCTAAGTGACAAGGACGAGGTTTGTTCGATCTTGATATATTAGGTCAGTGTGGTCAGTTGGCTGCTTTTCATTCCTTATCAAATTCCCTTTTTACGAAGATAATATACAGTTGCACTCAACTTTAAATGTGCAGTTTAAAAGTAAAGCTTTTATTAATTTGACTGCCTAAACTAATCTTTGATTTATTTATTTATATTTAGCTGTGACTTAGGTACGAGTCGTGGTTATTGGTGCCGATTCCCTTGTTCACAAACTAAACTAAATTTAAGTTCAGTGCATCTTTTTCTTTCTATTTCATTAAGAAAAGGACAGAAGATAAATTTTAGTCCTGTCAGTCCTGTCAAATTAATCAGCACCTGTCACTATTCCATTCAAGTTTAGACGTGATTAAAAACTTGCCTACTAAAATTACGTCAATTTACGTCAAGCACTGATTAATTTGACAGGACTAAACTAAAATTTATCTTCTGTCTTTTTCTTAATGAAATAGGAAGAAAAAGATGCACTGAACTTTAGCTTAGTTTGTGAACAAGGGAGTCACCAATGTCTTAAGTTCGATTCGAACCCAAGCAGGCACTTTGTGTAAATTATTTTATCACCACTACTCTCAACACGGTGAAGGAAGACATCGTGAGGAAACCTGAACTTCGATCAATAATTGATCGGAGGTCCTGAACCAAAAACTTTAAGACTTGTGACATCCACTAACCCGGACTGTGCCCGGGTTGTGGATTATGGCTCACTCCCTCTCACAAAGAGGTGGCCTGTTTCTCACATGTGTTTACATGCTGATTATGCGCTTAGATTCATCTAAAGTTAAATAAGTAATCCAATGATTCTTCGGTCGACCAGACAAGTTTTGATAACTTGCATGCATAGGTACTTCCCGCATCCAGCGGATTCCTGCGGCCTTCACCAGGTCGTCGGTCCACCTTGTGGGAGGCTTTCCAACGCTACGTCTTCCAGTACGCGGTCGCCACTCCAGAACCTTTCGGTCCCATCGGCCGTCCGTTCTGCGAGCAAACCAGTGCCACATAAGTTTGCCAATTCTTCGGGCTATGTCACAGAATCGGTCGAAGTGGAGGTGCTTGGGGGAGGCCTATGTCCAGCAGTGGACGTCTTTCGGCTGAAATGATGATGCATAGGTACATAAACTCACGCCTTCTTCCCATGGGCAGAACGTCACTTGCTACGATCCTTACATACTCCTGATAAGTTTTGATACTTTGACTAAGTGATCTTTGTAAGTTTAACGATACTATTAAGTACTTAATTTAACCTCCCTTGAAATAATTGGATGTTGTTATTGTATCTTTGTTTATGTACCTACGGCTATGTGGCGTACGTGTGCGAGGTCGTATTTATATACAATCGGTTGTACATAATATGTTTATCGTGAATAGTAATCGTGAGTACCAACTATTTGGCCCTTTGCAAGGACACAAACTATTATGTAGGAGAACGGATATACAGCGACATTAGAATATAATAGAATAAATCAGTGGTCTTGGTCTAAATTATGGTTAAACATCTTCCTAGGCTTTCCCTAATATATTTTGGGGATTAGAGCGCTAGGATACCTATCTGTTATAAAAAAATCCAGCCAAGTGCGTGTCGGACTACGCAAAATGAAGGGTTCCGTAGTTGAGATGAATTTATTTATCCCAAGAACAAACTTAACATTGTAGTTGAAAATCATGTTCTTCCATACATTCTAACTGCAAATGTAAGTTTGTGCGCTCAATATTGAGAGATTTACAATGGTATTTTAAGACCATAGGCTTTTTATAGGTTTTCCTGTAATCTATGAGCAATGAACCATTCTCTGTATATTTTTTTCAAAATTTTGTGCTTATACTCCGTTTGAAATAAGATTAGACATTTAACTAAATCTTTTTTACAGTCCGTTCAACCGATTTTGACTTCTATTGCGTTGGTGGCATGACAAATGGCAGCTGCAGTAAACAGTTGGTTTGTAACCACTTTTTTTGCTTTTAATGCCATCCTTATGCCTACGCAATAGAAGTCAAAATCGGTTGAACGGACTGTAAAAAAGGTTTGTTTAAATGTCTAATCTTATTTCAAACGGAGTATAAGTTCAGTGCATCTTTTTCTTTCTATTTCATTAAGAAAAGGACAGAAGATAAATTTTAGTTTAGTCCTGTCAAATTAATCAGCGCTTGACGGAAATTGACGTAATTTTAGAAGGCAAGTTTTTAATCACGTCTAAATTTGTATGGAGTAGTGACAGGCGCTGATTAATTTGACAGGACTAAACTAAAATTTATCTTCTGTCCTTTTCTTAATGAAATAGAAAGAAAAAGATGCACTGAACTTAAATTTAGTTTAGTTTATGAACAAGGGAATCGGTACCAATAAGTAATATTGAAGATATAACTGCCTCGTTGGTCTACACAGCTGAGCATGAAGTCCTGGGTTCGATTCCCAGATCGGGCAAAGTGTTATTGGATTTTTCCATCTGGAATTTCTCAGTAGCAGCCCGGGGTCTTCTGCCCGGTTGATGGCAATAGAGTCTCTCGATCCCCATTACATAGGACTTAAACAAAAGTGGTGAAATGTGGGTGTACTTGTGGTACACGTCTGCTCAACCCTTCGAGGAAACAAGGCATAATATTATCTTAAGATATAAGTGGTTCTGCTCTAAATCATGGTTAAACATCAACCCTGGCTTTCCAAGTATATATTTTGGGGATGAGAACGCTTGCATGTTTTCAAATGTTTCTATTACCAAGCCTTCGCCATCCGTCCGTCTGTCTGTAAACGGGCTGTATCTCATAAACCGTAATAAGTAGACAGTTGAAATTGCCACAGATTATGTATTTCTATTGCCGCAATAACAACAAATAATAAAAATAAATAAAGTAAAAAATTAAAGGGGGTCCCCATACAAGACAAATATATTTTTTTTCGGTGTTTTTTTTGCTAATACGGTGGTACGGAACTCTTCGTGAGCGAGTCCGACGCTCACTTGTTTACACAATATCATCATCTTCAACTTGAATCGCGGAGCTTTTCTCTCTTTTTACAATCCTGTCTACTCTACCCATAGATTTTCCGGAAAACTTATGTGATTGGAGGAGTAATTCATAAGGAAAATTTCGCTACAGTCCACAACACCAAAGGAAGGTATTGTATTCATACAATCACCAAAAAAAACACAGCTGTTTGAATACAATGGTGCCGATTCTCTTGTACACCGAACTAAACTAACTAAACTATCACTAAAATTCCTTACTTTTGACTATGAAAATCTCAAAGCTATTCTGCAAAATAAATTCTCTAAATTTAAAAATAATTTTGACACATCTAAATCGAATTTGACAATCGCGACTCCACACGTGATACCTAACCACGTGATCTTTTTAGAGCCGGAGGCGCGCAGGGGGGGGGGGGCAGCCTCGACGTGTTTTATATGGATTTTTCACTTTTTGTATGGAAAATAAGAAAAAAATATTACCTACATGTAGAGTGTTAGGGGGGTTTCATAAAGGGTGTCGAAATTTTCATTATTTTTGCGATTGGACACACCGTTTTCGAGATATAAGCAAAAGAAAAAAAAATATTCAGTACTGTTTTTTCATCTGAAGTCGAGGTGTTGGTGTGAATTTTAGTTCATGACAACCAATTTTATTCCACATGTTTTTAGTCGCGATTAAAAATAGTCATATTTAGTTAGAAAATCTAAATTTTAGGTTAAAAACGTCAAATTCCGAATAGCAAAATTGCCATTTTCACTAAACTAATATCTCAGTGCCATCTTAGTGCTGTCAAACTAAAATATAGTTAAGTTGTGTCACTTTAGTCTATTTCAGAATGGGAAATCGTCGTTTGACAGGAATAAACTAAATTTTAGTGATTTTTAGTTTAGTTTAGAGGCATTTGTGACAAGAGAATCGGCACCATTGACTCATTAACAATCTGTTTGAAAACTATCGTATATTTAAGTTATACCTACTGCATACTCGTGAAAAATGTCTGTTATGTAATCAACCATTGATTTCCGTAATCAACTTGTGTGAAAATACAGTGGCCCTTTTATTTACATATGTAAATACCTACCCAAGTAGCATTTTGTTCTCTTTAATAGTTCACTGGTGATCTCTAAGTATTAACATCGGCCACACGTGGTTCATTGGCCGTATTAAAGTGAACAAATCTACTTAGGTATACTTGTATAAGAGGAACCCGAAATCGCGAAAAAAAATCTGCTGTTCCCTACATTTTGACGAGTTATACGAACATAAATGTAGGGAGCAGCTTTTTTTTCGCGATTTCGTGTTTGGTCCCATAGTAAAAGTTGTTCATAATGATGAGTAAAGTCACGTGTTTACGTTTGCGCACTGGATAAAAACTTACCCTGTATAGTGCCGTTGATCAGCTTTAATACCATTAGTCAACCGCTATAGAACCTCAAGTGCTACTTGGGTATGTAGTATTTTATTATCAACAACGTCCATTGCTGAAGAAAGGCGTCGAAATAACCGCTACAATATGAACGGTCTAAGAGAAAATTATACTGAAGCTGTAGGTAACTTATCTGATAGAATTGATCCGATCCAGCCTGTCCCTTACTGTCCTCCACCGGCGACGCCCTAGGCCGAGGTCCGTATCCCACAGAGGGTGCCCTAATAGTGTAGTCACTTAGTTTATAAGTTTTATGCCCTGACTAAAGGGCTTATCTTGTATATAAAATTCTCGTGTCACAATGTTAGTTACCTTACTCCTCCGAAACGGCTTTACTGATTTTTACCAAATTTTATATGCATATTCAGTAGGTCTGAGAATCGGCTACTATCTATTTTTCATACCCCTAAGTGATAAGGGTTGTCCACCTCAAACAAATAATTGGCAAAACAACGTTTGCCGGGGTCAGCTAGTCTTATATATAAAATTCTCGTGTCACAATGTTAGTTACCTAACTCCTCCGAAACGGCTTTACTGATTTTTACCAAATTTTATATGCATATTCAGTAGGTCTGAGAATCGGCTACTATCTATTTTTCATACCCCTAAGTGATAAGGGTTGTCCACCCCAAACAAATAATTGGCAAAACAACGTTTGCCGGGTTCAGCTAGTTTATAACATAAGGTATCCACAGGATAGTCCAGTTAAGCACACGACAACATCCTAGGTTCGAGCGTGATAGCCTAGTGGTGTGGCCGTCAGACTGCTAAGTCATAGGTCTCAGTTCGAACCCAAGGTACGCACCTCTGAATTTTCGGATTCATGTGCGTATTGTATAATTATCACTTGCTTCAGAACCGATGAAGGAAAACATCGTGAGGAAACCGGCATGCCTGAGAGATATTTCTCGACGGCATGTGAAGCCAAGAGGCTTTATAACGCTGACACCAGGTTAGTCATTAACCACACGAAAAGAAGAACATCCTAGGTTGACCTGCGATATTATATACGCAAAAAAAATGAAAACTGTTCGAAAGTACTAATATCATACATACCTACCTATTAAGTACCTACCTGTGTTTTTTGAAGTGAAAACTTCTTTAGCCGCGTTGGGCATTTTTGAGATGGGAAAAAACAATTGAACTCGTGACACCGTTCTATGTTATGGGGTTTGATTTCCGCACTTAGTCCGTCAGGTGGACCATTGTGCGTGGGCCATGGCGGCCGTTTGGTTGTTATTCCAACCAGCCCACCTCCCTCCAGAAGTTAATTTAAACTCCTGGTCTGTTCAGAACGTCAGTGAAAGATCTGGGTGACCCTCGCGACACCGTTACAGACACCTCATTTTTGTAAACGTGATTGTGCTCTTTATTTATATCAAGTTACGGATCAATGTTATATGCAAGTATTTTTACTTTAAAGGTTTTGGAAGTATTTTTTTAAATTGTTGAAGTTTTCACTTTTGTTGGCGCTCCCGGAGTGCCACTGTTTTTTTTTCTGGTGTACTGTGCCTAAGTGCCTATCCGAAGATTAAAACAGGCCCTCAATATCTCAATTTGGCTTACAAGTATAATTTCTATTACATAGGTCGTAAGTATTACCTAATACTCGTATGTATTCTGTGGTAACCGCGGCGCCATGGGTCGTTGACCCGTCACCGGTCATGTGTGTCATAGAAAATTGTTCAATGCTACTGTGTGTCGAGGCCCTTGTAATGTGGGTAACAGATAGGCAGATAAATTATTATGTAAGTACTTATTTGTATTTGTCATGATTATGAGGTATGGAAGTATCTAAACGAACAAAAGAAGCAAGGTCGATTTAAATCCTTGTTTCCAATTGATGTTATTTCCACTTAAACAAACATCAACTTTATAAAAGTGTTTATAAAGTTGATTTTAGACTGACTATATTCCGTTTGAAATAAGATTAGATATTTAAACAAACCTTTTTTACAGTCCGTTCAACCGATTTTGACTTCTATTGCGTAGGCATAAGGATAGCATTAAAAGCAAAAAAAAATACAAACCAACTGTTTACTGCAGCTGCCATTTGTCATGCCACCAACGCAATAGAAGTCAAAATCGGTTGAACGGAATGTAAAAAAGGTTTAGTTAAATGTCTAATCTTATTTCAAATGGAGTATAGTACTGCTGAAAAGGTCACAAAAAAAAGTTGTAGCGCAAACTGAACCTTACGTGAAGGCATTACAGTTGTTTTTCCTAAAACTTGTGTTTGTTTACGTGTTTGGTAAATAAATTGTAAACGCAGATTAGGTACGTAAGGATCGTAGCAGGTGGCGTTACATAGTTTCTGCCTACCCCGTAGGATAGGGAGGCGTGAGTAAGCCGACCTTCGCACGGACGTAATAATATCGCGGCGGGATTATATCGCGCACTGGATTTTCAACTCTCGGTGGTTGAGAATCCAACGCGCTGGGACGCACTCTCGTCCCAGCGCGTTGAAAAAACACACTGTTGGATTTTCAACCCTCGGCGCTAAACAGAGCGTTGAAAATCAAAGGCACAAAACAAAATCGCCGCGATTTTATTACGTCCGTGCGTACGTGGGCTTAATGTATGTTTGAATGTATGTATGCAAGTACCTAATGAAAAGCTTAAAACATGGGCATGAAAAATGCCCAAGAGATGCTGGATGGACAAATTGAATGAAAAAATCATTTAAACACCTTTTACGATTTACGATTACGCTATATTCGGGATTTGAAATTGTCTACATAATATATTTAACCTCTGCAAAATGATGATGAGGGTTTTTCGAAAATAATAATGAATATGAATCACTTTACCAAAGATACCCAAACTTAATCTCAATTCAATTCAAAACATTATATTTCACACAAGTGCCCATGTAGGTCATGGGCACTTATGAAACGTCAGAAGCTAGGTGCACGGTTCCAATTGGTCGTTTCCTATGGAGAAGAGCCGGCCAGAACCACGGTTACTCTTTTAAAAATAATTGGGTTTCACAATATTTTCAAATAACAGTGTTAATAGGTACGGGAGGACAGTGTAGGGTCTTTCAACAAGTACCAGGTACTTAACAAAATAGAAAATGGCCAACAAATCTACAGTCCACTACAGCCTACAGCGTTCTCAGATTCACAAAATAGAAAAAAAAACAATGGCACTCCAGGGGGCCTACCACCAGCTCATAAACAGTATTATTGTAATATTACTTCAGTGGGAGAGAGAGATGGAGCTATATAACCGGTAGAGCTTCATCTCTTTCCTACACTGAAGTAATATTAAAATAATATTGCTTTATGAGCTGATGGTAGGCCCCCAGGAGCGCCGACAGAAGTGAAAACTTGAAAAAAATCGGCACCGCGGTAATCAACACGTTAATGTCTTTTACTCTACGCACCACAGTAATCAGCGCATTGATGTCTTTTTATTGGTCAAAAGCTGGTGTCGTCACAGTGTCGCGAAATCAATGGTTTAGTCCCATCTCAAAAATGCCCAACGCGCTTAAAAAATATAAAATTAAAAATCTATTCGCTCATCTCTCATTTCATCTCCATCAACGTGTATCCATTTTTTTTTGTACCATAACTATTTTACGAAGGGCCACTTTACCTGTTACTGGCACCTACTCTAATAGAACTGGTTAGACCGGAATACGGTATAAAATCCCTTCTAAGTATCATTTTATGTGTTGGTATTTGTAGCATAGCTGTTATATGGTTGGAATGGTCGTGTCTATTTATAAAAAGTTTGATAACGATTTGTTCAATTAGTCGTTGTCGCTTTACAAAAGGAATAACAAAAAAAAAAAAATAACTTAGAACAGATGATTTATTACACCCAATCAGCGGGGTAATTAGGTAACATACTTACCTACAGTAGTAATGGGTTTCATTATGACAGTTCAACAAAATTCATTGCGTTATTTACGAGTACTTCCACTTTGCTCCATCAAGCCGCCCCACTGGTGGGGCAAAATGGAATGCCTAAAATTTTGCAGTGGTATCTGCCCCACTGGTTCGACTTGGTGGGGCAGATTCCACTAGTTTTAAATCTTGTGGATTCTGCCCCACTAGGGTTGGCACCTTAGAATTTGTGTAGGTGCTCGTATTTTATATTTGTTTGGAAAAGAAAGTAATGTATATCTGAGTAAAAATATAACAGGACTGGTAACGTTAGACTTAGTACATACCTACCTAGGTAGTGTATTTAAATAAAACTACAAAAATATAATGTTTGTTAATTTTTATTTAGGTAAGTAATATTTGTTTCTGGAAGGAATCGGGTTGTAAATCACAGATAACACGATTTGTAACAAATGTGCCAACCCTAGTGGGGCAGAATACGCAAGATTTAAAACTAGTTGAATCTGCCTTATCTGCCCCACCAAGTCGAACCAGTGCAAGTGGGGCAGATTCCACTGCAAGATTTTAGGCATTCCATTTTGCCCCACCAGTGCAATGGGGCGGGTTGCTGGGGCAAAGTGGAAGTACTCTTATTTACGTTGTTGAGCAGACAAATTTTTAGAACTTATGATTATGAAGCAATGGATTAGCAATATTCAGATTGTGATTGATAGTGTGTTACGCAAAATTGGCAAACAGGCTGGCAAAACTTCGTCACAATTTAATTGGATGTTGTTATAATTATCAGTCAAGTGACTCAAACCTATGAATTATCAGGCAATTTGTTACAAAATTTTTAAAAGCCGACATTATCCAAGTTAGCTTGTTTAAAAAAAAATATACTAAGCCGACGTTCGCACGGACGTAATAAAATCGCGGCGATTTTATTTCTTGCACTTGATTTTCAACGCTCTGTTTAGCGCCGAGAGTTGAAAATCCAACAGTGTATTTTTCAACGCGCAGGGACGAGAGTGCGTCCCAGCGCGTTGGACTCTCAACGTTCGGTTTAACACCGAGAGTTGAAAATCCAGTGCGCGATAAAATCCCGCCGTGATTTTATTACGTCCGTGCGAACGTCGGCTTAGGTTGGTACCTATCCTGCCGGGGTTGCGGAAAACTCCGAAAGGGATATCGTGACCCCCAGTAACATGGCAACTGAAGGAACACGCGTGGGTTTTAGTCAGTAAGGGTCTGACGGCTCCTGCTCCGCCCAGAGCGGGAGATAATTTGAAAAAAAAAAGGTAGTTACCTGTTTTGAAGTGGCTTCTAAAAATGCTCGGAAGTTTGAATTAGTCTTTTTTTTTAAGCTGATCAGCCCCCTGCCCTCATTAATATTTATTTCTGGCAGCCAATTTGGGATCAGTTAACCACTTTCCTTCCATAGGTACATCTCTGGTAACGTAAATCCTCAAAAATCGATACGCAAACGGTTGAATGGCTTTTTAACCCTGCAAATCAATTTGACCCCTTTAATACTGAGACCTGTCACAGCTCACGTACACTTCAGATTCAGACCACTTGTAGTCCAATTTATCACGATTTATTTAAAGCATCAGTTAGCAGTTATGATTTCTGTCCGTGAACTAATTCGCAAATCGTTGTGGCGAGGCCGCAGGATGACCCGCATTGACACGAGTTGTTATGATAGTGAGTTGATTTGAGTTCAATGAACTTTTGGGCTGTAAGGTCAATGACCGATACATATATTTTTTCACTCCTCTTGCTCAAAAAGGCCGTCTTGTAGAGTACCAGAGCGGGGAAAAAATAGCATTTCTTGCTCTAGGGGAAAAAGTAATTTCTTTTTAATTTTTGTCTGTTCCAACGAGCCTTGAAAAATGAAATAGTAGATTGTTATACGAGGGGCTAAAATAACCCATTGTAACGAGGTAGTTTTAGAAACCGAATCTACTAATCTACTTTTCACTACGATTGCGAGAAAATAAAATAATCCAATACAATATTAAATAGTTTATTTTAAAATGTACAATATTTTTTCCGTCATATTAATTTCAGTCCTCTGTGAAGATGTTCTCACTAAATGATGATGACATTTTCACTGTTGTAAATTATATTACGATCACCAATTCAATTCGTAATTAGAGAAAAATTCTAAAGATTTCGCGCCAATGCCTTTTTTATTTCTTCTGTAGCCGCAACGCAATGCGCGCATTCTATTGGCATTCTACCGAAAGAGATAGCCGCATTTAGTTCCATTTTCAAAAATAAAATGTTATTTTTTTGTGAACCAGTAATAAGTCGAGTCCATAATCATGATTATTCTACATAAGAATAAAGACTTTTTCGTTTTTCAAGGCTCGTTGGAACAGACAAAAATTAAAAAGAAATTACTTTTTCCCCTCTAGGGGAAAAAGTAATTAAGTAATTAAGTATTTGCTCTAGCAAGAAATGCTATTTTTTCCCCGCTCTGGTACTCTACAATGACGGCCTTTTTGAGCAAGAGGAGTGAAAAAGTCTTTATTCTTATGTAGAATAATCATAATTATGGACTCGACTTATTACTGGTTCACAAAAAAAGAAGAACATTTTATTTTTGAAAATAGAACTAAATGCGGCTATCTCTTCGGTAGAATGCGTGTATTGCGTTGCGGCTACAGAAGAATTAAAAACCGGCCAAGTGCGTGTCGGACCACGCACAATGAAGGGTTCCGTAGTTGGGATGAATTTATCCCAAAAACAAACTTAACTTTGTAGTTGATAAACATGTTCTCCCATACGGAATGTATGGGAAAACATATTTTTGCAACTGCAAAGTTAAGTTGGTCGATTATTACTCGATAACTAGTAAAGCCTACTTAGCTGTGATAGTTTTCCTTTTAATTTCGTTATATAAACTACTGCTGTGATTTTTTTCACACATCCAAAACCAACCATTTAGCTAGCAGGGGGTGAGGACACTTGACTCTAACAAAAATTAGCAATTTAAAGCTTAATATTTTGCAAACGGATCCCTGAATCCAAAATTGGTTTTCAGAAACTCATAATGTTTTTGTAAGACCTTTTCAATGATACCCCACAATATGGGATAAAAAAATAAAAAATAAAACATCACCACTTTACGTGTATGGGAGGTACCCTAAAAAAAAATGTTTTCATAATTTTGTTTTACCACTTTGTCGGCGTAATTAATATGTATACCTATGTCAAATTACAGCTTTCTAGTACTAAGGGTCTCGGAGCTAGACCGCGGACAGACAGACAGACAGACAGACAGACGGACATGACGAAACTATAAGGGTTCCTTGTTTACTACGGAACCCTAAAAAAGGCATTGGCGCGAAATCTTTAGAATTTTTCTCTAATTACGAATTGAATTGGTGATCGTAATATAATTTACAACAGTGAAAATGTCATCATCTAGTGAGAACATCTTCACAGAGGACTGAAATTAAGTTGCCGGAAAAAAACATCTTGTTAAATATCCAGAATTGTACAAATTGTAGATTTAAATAAAATAAACTATTTAATATTGTATTGGATTATTTTATTTTCTCGCAATCGTAGTGAAAAGTAGAGTGTAATGCACGGCGCTAAAACCCATTATAACTCGGTTTTTATTTACTCCCTCGCTAAAGCTCGGGAGTAAAACTACCTCGTTACAATGGATTTTTTTAGCCCCTCGTATAATCTACTGTATGGTATTTCACAGAATCGTTACAGACGGATCGATGATTGCAGTTCGATGTTGTTTATTAACCTACCTTGTTGGTCTAGAGGTAGCAAGCGCTACTGTCGAGCATGAGGTCCTGGGTTCAATTCCCGGGTCGGGCAGTGTTATTGGGTTTTTCCATCTGGAATTTCTCAGTAGCAGCCCTGGGTCTGGCTTGGAATTCTGCTCGGTTGATGGCAATAGGCTTGCCAAATTCGTACATTTGACAAAATTAACATTTCTATATGTTTACCCAAGTGGGAGCTTCACAAATGAGCGTGATTATTGGGCCGACGTGTTTGATAACACCTATATTCCATTTGAAATAAGATTAGACATTTAAACAAACCTTTTTTACAGTCCGTTCAACCGATTTTGACTTCTATACCGTAGGCATAAGGATGGCATTAAAAGCAAAAAAAGTGGTTACAATACCAATGTTTACTGCAGCTGCCATTTGTCATGCCACCAACGCAATAGAAGTCAAAATCGATTGAACGAACTGTAAAAAAGGTTTAGTTAAATGTCTAATTTTATTTCAAATGGAGTATAGTAATTTGTAATCAACAAACCGTACTAACTAGTTATTATCAAAAGCTATAAATACAATGTAAACAGTATCGATCAACAGGAAAACGATTTCGTTCCAGTTTCTTACTGACAACACAAAGTTGTAAACTAATATTATTTAACCTCAATTCTACTTGAAGATTTCGAGGTAACGTCTTGTAAACGGGAAATGGAAGTAGGTAAATACTTACATAACAATTGACATACTTAACTAGAATTTTCATATTCATATTAGGTATACGATATAGGTATAAATGAGATATCTAACCCTGATCAGCGCCGGCCCGAGAATTCCTGACGCCCTAGGCGAAAGGCTGGAACGGCGCCCTTTTAAGAAAATTCGTGACAAAATAAAACTATGTTCTTTCTTTTTCGTGTGGTTAGTGACTAATCTGGTGTCAGAGTTTTAAAGCCGCCCATGGGCCTCTGACTTGGCTTCACATGCCGTCGAGAAATATCTCTCAGCCTCGATCGGTACAACGATCGCGGTCAAACTATGATAGTGAAATCAATTTTGAACAAAACACTATAACATACAATAAGAGAAGCAATAAATTTGAAATTGCGATTTTTTAGGGTTCCGTAGTAAACAAGGAACCCTTACAGTTTCGTCATGTCCGTCTGTCTGTCTGTCTGTCTGTCCGCGGTCTAGCTCCGAGACCCTTAGTACCAGAAACCTGTAATTTGACATAGGTATACATATTAATTACGCCGACAAAGTGGTAAAACAAAATTATGAAAAACATTTTTTTTTAGGGTACCTCCCATACACGTAAAGTGGTGATGTTTTATTTTTTATTTTTTTATCCCATAGTGTGGGGTATCATTGGAAAGGTCTTACAAAAACAGTTTGTGAAAACCATTTTTGGATTCAAGGATCCGTTTGCAAAATATTAAGCTTTAAAGTGCTAATTTTTGTTAGAGTCAAGTGTCCCCTCCCCCCCTGCCAGCTAAATGGTTGGTTTTGGTTGTGTGAAAAAATCACAGCAGTAGTTTATATAACGAAATTAAAAGGAAAACTATCACAGCTAAGTAGGCTTTAGGTACTAGTTATCGAGTAATAATCGACCAACTTAACTTTGCAGTTGCAAAAACATGTTTTCCCATACATTCCGTATGGGAGAACATGTTTATCAACTACAAAGTTAAGTTTGTTTTTGGGATAAATTCATCCCAACTACGGAACCCTTCATTGTGCGTGGTCCGACACGCACTTGGCCGGTTTTTTTAGCAATGGTGCGAGTTGAGGCTATCAACTAAACTCGCTTTTGATTTCCAGATGAACCGTACCGATGGTTTCGTAAATGTCCATGAGCGCATTTTGGTAGAAAAATTTGTAAAAGATTGGGAGTATTTTCAAGTTGTAGGTAAATAAAAAATAATGTACCTATAGTATAATTTTTTAATTTCGATGCCGCCAATTGCCGCCCCCCTAATACGAGCGCCCTAGGCCGTCGCCTAGTTCGCCTATATGAACGGGCCGGCTCTGACCCTGATACCTACACTTTGAACACCACATTTTGTAAATAGATTTACTGTACAACTTCGTTACTTACGAGTATACACAACACTTTCTCAATATCGTTCCTCCATATTGGAAAGGCGAAAGTTTGTGAGGATGAATGGATGGATGTTTGAAACTTTTTCACGCAAAAACGACTGAACGGATTTGGATGAAATTTGGTACACAGATAGTTTATAACCTGGATTAACACATAGGATACTTCTTATCCCGGGATTCTCACGGGATTGAGACTTACGCGGATGAAACCGCGGGGCACAGCTAATTGCGATATAAATGCGCCTGTACAGAGCCAGACCCATCTATAAACAACGGCCCCGGGTAGGCTTAAAAGTCGTAAGAGCTTTTTATGCTCTACGCAGGCCATCCAGAACAAACCACCTAAGTACCGAGTCAAGGAAATTGTGGGAAAAGGATCATCCACCACCTCCCGACTTAGTTGAACCCCAGGAACATTTACCTACCGGGCGTGATCTGCAGTGGCTTATATGGAAAGCCCTCAATCGATTGCGTACCCAAGTAGGCCGCTGCAGACACAATTTGTTGAAGTGGGGGATCACTAAACCATCCAACACCCAGTGCGAGTGCGGTGCTTCTGATCAGACCATAGGCCACTTGCTGGAGTGTCCGTTGCGCCCGTTCACCTGCACCTCGGACGACCTAAAGAATGCCACTGATGCCGTAATCAACGTGGCCACCTACTGGACTCATATAATATATTATAAAATACATACATACATAAACTCACGCCTTCTTCCCATGGGCACATATATTATAAAATAATATCATTATAAAGAAGAGTACCATGAACACGAATAGAAGAAGATCTATAAATACACTGCAAGGCTGCAAACTGGACAATGTAGCTAGTACTACATACAAAACATACTTAGGTATCCAAACATACCTAAGTCTAACTAGGTATATATTGGCTATTGATGCCAAATGTCACACTGTGCACATAAGTTGCGCTTGCACACGGCCGATGCATAATGCGGTCATCGATCTCGACTATCGATGTGAACTGTCCAAGTTTTACTGGGCAAGTTATAGATCATTTTGTGTAATTATCAGTGACTGATAAGGATAGCTTTGTGATGGTAATTTAAATTTTAGAGATGGAATAATAATTGTGTCTACGCATAATTTATTATCGTGCAGTAAGAAAAGCTACACAGAAAGAAAGAAAAATAAGTACCTACTTATACTCCGTTTGAAATAAGATTAGGCATTTAAACAAACCTTTTTTACAGTCCGTTCAACCGATTTTGACTTCTATACCGTAGGCTTAAGGATGGCATTAAAAGCAAAAAAATTGGTTACAAACCAACTGTTTACTGCAGCTGTCATTTGTCATGCCACCAACGCAATAGAAGTCAAAATCGGTTGAACGGACTGTAAAACAGGTTTAGTTAAATGTCTAATCTTATTTCAAACGGAGTATACCTACCTATTAACACTTTCAACTTTATCCACTTTTCATAGAACTCATACGCCATGCCGCCATACATATTTGAAGTGAACCCTCCGGGAAGGTTCCGGCATTACGTCTGTGCTAAAGTTAACCATCGCAGACGGTCAACGGCATAGGTTTAAAACCGTGTTATAACTCACTGTAAAACGAAGTAGAATTGTGTTTTCAAGGGGTCTTGTTCTTGTTTCTATACGTTGTTTCCAACCTTTTAAATTTTTTGTGAATATTTGTAAACATGAACTAAAAAAAAAGATATTAAAACCAACGCACATACTAGTAATCTTGTTAAAATATACATCACATTTTATTTTCACGGTTTATAATGCTGTATTCGCTAAGAAAAACCTACATTTAAAATGAGCCCTCCGCGAAGGTTCCCGCCATCCCATATGCGACTAGGTTAAACCCTCCAGGAGGGTTCCCGGCACTGAACGTGTTGGAAGTTTGACTATCCCACCTGACAAAGTGACAACTTTTGTTTACTATGTAAAAGAAACTTTAACGTATTGCTAACAAAACTGCAACATTTAAACGTTACTAGCAACGTGTTCTGCAACACAAAAACAAGTTGCTGAAAACTTTTGTTAAGGGGCTCAACATTCTTGTTTTTTTCTTCTAGTTAATCCATACGAAGGCAGCCTGCAACGGCACAGTGTGCTATCTGGGCGATCTGCCCCGCGACCGGGAGCTCCCATCAGAGCGCGGCTCCATACTGCGACGGTACAGCAAACAACATGGGCGCCCGGAAGAAAACCGACGGAAACAGTCTGACAGCGAGTCTGATTCTGATACTGAGTGTAAAGGATATGATAGGGTGAGTTCACTTTCTTTTTCTATAGGACAGGAAATAGAATATGGGAAGCATTAAAATTCATTAGTTCCATAGTTAGTCCAGCCCGTCCGATCCTTGATGTCCTCCCTCCGGTGGACGCCCTAAGTCGAGGTTCGTACCCCACAGGGGTTGCCCTTAGCGAGCGTTCACCTAGTTTTAATTAGCATTGAATAACCCCTGGCTGGAGGTTTTAAGTGTAGTAGCTTAAGGCACTTACAGGAAAGCCCGGTTAAGTAGTCATGACCTCAGAGGTCAACTACGAGATGACTTACCAAAAAAAAAAACATATTTAGTCGGCCTTTGAGGTCGCGGCAGCTCAAATCACCCCAGAGAAGACGGTAGTACAGTGGTCACGTGTTGCCGTAATGCGAGGCACAGTGGAGACCCCGTTAAAGTCTCTTCAGGGATTTGCCCTAACAGGCGTAGCATCGGGGTGGTTCTTTTTGGAGATAATCGGTGGTGATTTTAGATTGCTGCACAAATTCGAAAAAAATTGATTTACGAATTAGCCTCAAATGTCATGATTTTTCATGAAATACTTAGTCATTAAATAGGATCATTGAGCTTACAGTTGTATTGATGATTTTAATGATTATAACTTTATAAATACATATTTGTAACGGTCGAGAATCATATTTTTATGAACATAATCATATAATCTGATACTAACCTACAAAATTTGAATTTAGTGGACGGTCTTAGCGCATCTCCCTTGCCACAACAGAACCTTTTAATTAATTCTTCTATTCTATTTTTTTTAGACTGAATTCTGGCGCCGCAAGATGCGCACAGTTCACAACATTCTGGATGTCGACAAGGACGGTCTGATCTCATTCAACGACTTCTTACTCTTCGCTGAGCGGTTCAAGTCTCTGGGACACCTGACTGGTCAGCAGGCTGAGGAGTTTACCAGTATTATTAAGGTAATTTTTATCTTTTAGGTGGTAGAACCTCGTCTTATTATAGATAGCAGTTCATCATCAACATTTCAGCCGAAAGACGTCCACAGCTGGACATAGGCCTCCCCCAAGTACCGCCACTTCGACCGGTTCTGTGCGTCTCATCAGATAGCAATTGAATTCAACAAATTGAAGTTGTCCAATGTTTTGTTGTTTTATTATTTTTTTGCTGGCGAGAATTATTAGAGGAGGCGTGAATGTTTACTAAATTTAACTGGCATCGCAGTCGCTGGAGCGGATAATGTCTGAACATGACTGGCCCGCAACGAACGAACATAAATGGCAGTGGAAAGACGTGTGTGGAAAAGGGAAACAGATGCCTTTGCCCAGCAGTGGGGCATTAAAGGGCAAGATAGATAGATATATCATTATAAGAGCATCAACCTCGTTTCTAGTTTACTGGTTCCTCATTGCCAAAACTCTATGGCGTAATAAGTACAGTACCCTGGCAATAATACGGCAAATCGTGTTTAAACCATGGACTATTATACATACATGGTTTAAACAGACAAGGCTCTACAAAGCCAAACGTTTTTGAAAATGTGACATGTGACATTTTAACTCCTAGGTACAACGCTACATGGCCGAAATTGGAACTAACGCCGCCATCTTTATGTCAATAAAAATGTGTAGGTATCAACCCCCACCTTTTTTTAAAGTGAAACTTTTATTACATCGTCTCAAACTTTTTCGTCTGTGTGTTGCAAGTCGCGTGACGGTCGGCCGCGGAGTAGGGATAAAGTGAAAGGCGCTCGTCAGAGCAGCCAAGGCCAATATGGCGGCGCCTATAGAAGTTTCACTTTTACCGTGGCTTCATAAAACCACACAATCCTTTTTTTTTGGATTGGATATTATCAAATAACTTTTCCCGCTCTAGGCGGAGCGGGAGGGCGTGTCAGACTCTTACTGACTAAAACCCACCCGTGTTCCTTCAGTTGCCATGTTGCCGGGGGGCTACGAGTTCCCTTTCGGCCCGTATTCGCAGCCCCGGCAGGCATTGCATTGGCCCTAGCGGACCCCGTCAATTTTGCTGACATCTCTTTGAGGCGCGCGTGGAACACAACGCGCCGTCGACCCGGGCTTGGTCCTTATCGGACGGCGAGGTACCCATTGCTCATCGTCTGCAAGCCCGCGCCTACGGTGGCCGGAAATCTGCCTGTGATTCCCGACGCCCAGGGCGTCTCCTCCTGCGGCATCCCCCCCCTGTCAATGTCATTCAGGCGCCAAAATATCGTTGTAGAACTTTACTGTACTAATAGTGATCTTTCGACATTGTGTACTTAACATCATGGGGTTTATATAGAAACGTTAAAAATGTATGGTTAATAGTCGCCAATCATAACTTAATTTAAGCAACATTTATAAATAAACCCCTATATAACCATGTCCAGAAATCAGATCCTCAAAGCTGTATAAGCTGACATTTGCAATAACATTGTTCTTTTTTCACGTAATAGATGACCTGGGAGGAGCAATGGGGCGCTATCGACCCGTACAACTTCGTGACTGTGGAGCAGTACCTCGAGGACATGCACCACGTGCTCAACGACAAGTCGCTCAAGAAGAAGGCGTATCGCTGGCTGCCGTACTTGTTCAAGGTAAGACAACAATCTTACCTTACCTACCAAAATGAAGAACACTTAAAAATAATGACATAATAGCAAAAAAATACTATTTCCTACTTGAACTGCCTCATTGGTTTGTGATCGCAAGTGCGGTCCTGGGTTCGATTCTCGGGTCGTGCAAAGTGTTTTTGGGTTTTTCCAACGGGAATTTCTCAGTAGCAGCTCGGATTATGGATGAATAGGCTCGTCCCCTATAACATGGGACTTAAACATAACTGGCGAAATGTGGGTGTACTTGAAGTACCTACACCTCTGGCTATCTCCTCGAGGCAAAGTTTCGCCAATTAATTAAAAAAGGCCCTATGTAGTTCGGATTTTCTAGGGACCCGAACTACATAGGGCCGCGGCAGTTTAAACAGCGATTTCACCACGTGATGAGCTCCGTTGGATTTCAAAAATTCAATCAATCAATTTTAGTCGTGTAATCCTGTACCCTAATTGCGTAATACAACACAATCACAATCTGTTTCGATTTGAAACAGATTGCTAATCCATTGCTTCATAAGTTGGAAAAAAAAATCTGCATAATAACGTAAATAACGCAATGAATGTTGTTGAACTGTCAAAATGAAACAAATTAGGCATAAAATACAATAGAAGTGGACATATTTAGTAACCTGTTCCGCTTAGCTTTTTCTAAAGAGTCATAAAATACCCCTGAAATGGACCTACGGCGTGTTGCGACACGTGCGTTGCGTGCCAACGCGCCGTGTCTAAGTTCGCGACAAGTATATCGTCATCCTGATGATGCCTCGTTGAGAGGTCAAACACGTGTCGATTTATTTCAGGGGTATTTTATGACTCTTTAGAAATATCTAAGCGGAACAGCTTACTAAATATATCCACGTCTATTGTATTTTATAATGATTTCTGCAAGGTCACGCCTGAATCAATTAACTAAATTAGGCATAATTGTTTACGAAATTAAGTTACGCAATTAGGGTACTGTTATGACGTAAAAGAGCCACTTTGAAAGTTGACCGAAGTTCTTGAACTCTAAAGCAAAAATTGGTAAAATGTTTATGGTATATTTTCAGGCAGTGGACAAGGACAAGTCCGGTTTCATATCGGTGCACGAATTCAAACTGTTCTACCAGTGCTTAGGACTCGACAACGAGAGAGCGGCCGTCGCCTTCGCTGTCATAGATGTTAATGGGGTAAGCATGTCTTTTTCATCATTTTTATTAGCGTTCCGTAGTAAACAAGGAACACTTATAGTTTCGTCATGTCCGTCTGTCTGTCCGTCCGCGGTCTTGCTCCGAGACTCTTAGTACTAGAAAGCTGTGATTTGGCATGGGTAAAACAAAATTATGAAAAAATAAAATATGGTATCTCCCCTACACGTTAAGTGGTGATGTTTTTGGTTGGAAAGGTCTTTTAAAAACATTGTGAGTATGCGAAAACCATTTTTGGATTCAGAAATCCATTTGCGAAATATTAAGCTTTAAAGTCCTAATTTTTGTTAGAGTCAAATGTCCCCCCCCCCCCCCCCGCCAGCTAAATGGTTGGTTTTGGATGTGTGAAAAAAATCACAGCAGTAGTTTATATGACGAAATTAAAAGGAAAACTATCACAGCTAAGTAGGCTCTACAAGTTAACGAGTAATAATTGACCAACTTATATTTGCAGTTGCAAAAACATGTTTTCCCATACATTTCGTATGGGAGAACATGTTTTTCAACTAAAGCGCGGTTCGCCTATTTAACTTGAGTGAATTCGGTTTGCAGCCACTAGTTTTCGCGTAGGCTGTGTGATTCGAGTTTTTAAATAACTCCGAAAGTAGTTCCAATTGAGTTGAGCCTGTTTATATAAGTGATCAAGTTTAGATAACATTTCTAATAGTTTGAAACTAACAATTAAATAACAACCATACAGACAATATAAAATCTTCAACTTATTATTGAAAATCTCAATTTTATTTCCAGGATGGCAAGGTTTCCCAAAAAGAGTTTGTGAAGCTCGGAAAGGAATTCTTCTGCACTGAAGACGAGAAGAAGGTGTCCAAAATGTTCTGGGGACCCCTGATTAACTAAGTCATTGTAATATTAACTTTATGCCTAGGACTTATGAGTCATTATCGACTGCCGTTTTAATTTAGTTTTTTAAGTGCCTTTTTATATTAAGGTTTGTATGTGTTTTTTAAGACAGTTACTTTAGATGTGTACTGGGGTCGTATAGGGAAGTGTTAAGCCAAAAAGGGATAGCGCTATTTGCCTTGTGTAGCTCCATATCTTTCTCACGTCGGTCAAGATTGTTGCTAGAAAGAGATGGAACTACGACAGGTCAAATAGCGCCATCCTTGTTTGACTTTAAAACTTACCGATTCGGCCACTCCGATGTGCATGGAGGGAATCCCGAATTTGGGGATATTTCGAATAAAATAGTTTATTTCTAACTACGGTTTCAGAACACATAGACAATATCAACGTTATTTACAGTGCTACAAGGATCGTTTGGCGCTCAGATGACGTTAGCAGGGAGGCGCTGTTGGTAAACATTTGTTCAATATTGTTTTTTAAAATGTATTGAAAAGACAAAATAGCGGCATTAGTTCCGATTTTGGCCACGCCCCAAAAGATCCTTGTACAGCTTTAACTTGATTTTTGCATTGATGTAAATCATCGATGGATTTTTGACAATTAAGTTTACATAAATGTTGCTATCGTAAAAAATTCCCTTGTGTTTAGTAGAAAGTTTGAAATTATCAAAACGCCTCTAATTCGGGTTTTTCCCCTGTATTTGTGTTTTTCAGCTCTGTATTTCAACTGCTATATTAATTTTAGACAGTTGGTACCTGTACCGCCTATGTTTCTACTTTTCCTTTTCATTATTATATGCTGTTATTACCTAGTGGTAGTTAATAGTTATTAATAAGGTCTTATGACGCTAAATAATAATAGTTATGTAAGTCATTCCTATATTACGAACCAACATTCATTATTTGGATGTATTATTTGTTATTGAATTTTTTATTAGAATCTCAATTTTGAGCAATAATTTCTTTGTTTTATTTGTTTGCAACCCATAATTTCCGTTTTCATTTTGAAGATATAGAATTTATAAGAAAACGTGTGGTACTCGGGGACTGCCGCGGTAAAGCTATTGCATAGCATTTGTAACCTCCATAGTTCTTATTTGTCAACGCTACACTTGGGATGATGACGTGATGACATAAAACAAAAATTAAGTTCTCATGACAACATAACGTTGTCATGGGAACCGTCATTACATGGTAGGCGGAGTGGGGGTGTTAGGTTTTATTTTCGTTACGGAATTTCTTGATTCGGTCGCCGCGCTCAAAGCCCGCGATAAAAGCTATGCAATAGCTTAAAAAAAACAATGTTTCATGAAAAAAAAAAACCTTTTTTATAGTAGGTAATATCTTTATTAAGAAACAATACAAAATTAAATCAAAGTCAGTTCTAACAATCACATAAAAGTAGTTAAATAATAGCTTCAAATTATATTTTCGTATCAACGGTTATTATTAATTGCCCAGTATTTAACAACCCAGTTTAACTTATCATCATGTTAAACTCGTTATCATGTCGACTTATGGACAAGTTGTTACTTTTGTCCACAAATTAATGCAACTCTCATGACTAGAGATCGGATATTCGGATACATATTCACTTAAAGTTGAGGTGTTGGCTATTATGGAATGCACTTTTGTATCGAAAATATCCCGGAATTCCGGGATCGACTAATTTAGAGTTCTGATTATAGATTCGAATGTATATTAATTTACGTTCAGGTGTTGGCTAATATGGAATGCACTTTTGTATCGATCGCAAAAATCTCGCGATTCTGGAATTGATATATTTAGTACTTTTTGACTATAGAAGTGCTAGCTAATGTTGTAAAGTAGGTTGCTAAAATGGCATAGCACATGGCAAAAAACAACTCGGTGCCTTGAGATTCGTATTTTTTTTGACAGTAGGTATATAGAATTTTATGTTATCATCGCAAAAGTAACGTTCACAAGAGGACTGATAAGTCGTTTCCATACCATGTATCCGATTAGTTGTGCATTCGTAGATTTTATGGAAATTTCGGGATTTCTATTAAGATTTTTTTTTATTAAGAAAACGCCATAATTTCTTACCCAAAAATTAACTTTAGTTAAATATGCACCCGAATATCCGATCTCTGCTCATGACACTTGAAAAAATAATTAAGTACAGATTTTAAAGAAAAAATAGGGACCAAGTTACTAAAACGACATACCCAGTTAAGCTACGTTGTCCTAGCAGAGCGGTGGCCGTCACATGACGGCCGCAGTGACGGAGAATGAGGTTTGACAAAAACGCTCTCTAGGAAACATCAACTTACTCTAATTAATAACGTTTCAGTGACGTCATTCGCCGGTAAATTACGGACGCTATATGGCGTTCACCGCTCTTAGAAACAGCTTAACTTTCATGAGCCAAAGGTAGTAAAATTTCAATTTTGTTCTAATAATCACAATTATTTTATT
This sequence comes from Agrochola lychnidis, assembly GCA_963680765.1. Taxonomy (NCBI): domain Eukaryota; kingdom Metazoa; phylum Arthropoda; class Insecta; order Lepidoptera; family Noctuidae; genus Agrochola; species Agrochola lychnidis. The sequence continues at coordinate 2,895,997 of OY796868.1, read as the reverse complement.
ACAAACAAGAAAAAACAAATACTAATTCAAATAAATCTAAACAATGCTGAGTTGGTCTTTCAGAAGCTTCGTTTCTTCAATGAGCGTCGATATCTGTCCATTTCTGAAAACGAAACAAAATAATAGCTTAGTTAACATTTTAGATATTTACATTATATAAACTCACGCCTTCTTCCCTTGTTTGTCCCTTGAGGGGCTTGTGGCTAAGTAACAACAGCTGCACGGGTCGATCGATCAGGTTAAGCTACACTTTCCGCGGTTGGTCTGTGGATGGGCGACCATCTTAACATACCAAGACCTCTCCGTGCCTCGGAAAGCACGTTAAGCCGTTGGTCCCGGCTGTTATTTGTAGATCGTTGACAGTCGTTACGGGTAGTTAGAAGCCCAAAAAGTCTGACAACCAGTCTTACCAAGGGGTATCGTGTTACCTAGTAACTAGGTTGTGGAGGTCAGATAGGCAGTCGCTCCATGTAAAATACTGGTAATCAGCTGCATCCGGTTAGACTGGAAGCCGACCCCAACATAGTTGGAAAAAGGCTAGGCAGATGATGAAACTCACGCCTTCTTCCCATGGGGGTAGGTAGGCAGAAACTACAGAACGGTGGCGTTCTCTATATACTCCTACGATCACTGCTACGATCCCTACATACTCCTTTTGCCTCGTTTACGTTCATACATCTGGCACAGATTGAGAAAAGGGTCTTGACAGACAACGAAGTCTTTCTTTAAGGGTTTCAATTTTCCATTTTGAGGTACTGAACCTTAAAACAGATTAATTATTTGTCTGTTAACTTTTCATGCCCTAAACGGCTAAACGGATTTAGATGAAAGGCATACGGATAAGCCATGACCTGGGTTAGGACATAGGTAACTCTGAATCCCGGTAGCACGTTCCTGTGGGACATTTTCCGACATCCACGCGGGCGAAGCCGCGGGCAAAAGCTAGTAAATAATATAACTCACTGCTGTTGCAGAATAGAGGAGATGGTATCACTGTGAGACTTGCCGAGCGCGATGTCCTTCTTCTTGTATTCAGAGTGCCATTTTTCCAGCTGAAAATAATAATAAGCACATACAACTTACTGACAATTTCCAACAGGTGTATTAATAGTAGAATCAGTTACAAACGAAGTCGTTCTAAAGAAAAGATGGATCGTAATCGTTTGAGAATATTTCGAACAGGTAAAAGACTGATAATAAGTTACAAACAGACACATCATTTTCTTGATGCATGTCGTGATTCTTATGGCCTGCGCAGACTTGCGAACGGGAAGGCAGACAATTTTAAATTTGTCACTTAAATTTAATGCTTATCCAATCGGAATAAGGTATATATTTCAATGCTCGGCGATCGAGCTTGGAGAATAGCAGCGTAGTTTTCCATCGATTACCGAGCATTGAAATATATACCTTTTTTCGATTGGATAAGTATTAAATTCGATTGATAATTTTTTTTTATACTCTGTCTCGTCCGCCAGTCTGCGCAGGCTATTATTCGGGAACAAACTGGGTAGTTTGCAATCTTTGAATACGCTAGATTCGGCTAGATAAAATACAATAGGTTACTAAGTATATCCACGTCTATTGTATTTTATAATGAACTAGCGACCTGCCCCGGCTTCGCACGGGTATAAACCGGGTTATTATACATATAAACCTTCCTCTTCAATCACTCTATCTATTAAAAAAAACTGCATCAAAATCCGTTGCGTAGTTTTAAAGATTTAAGCATACATAGGGATATAGGGACAGAAAAAGCGACTTTGTTTTATACTATGTAGTGATTTCCGCAAGGTCACGCCTGAATCAATTAACTATTCTAGCCAAATAGTTAATAGATTACACAGAGGAAAAGACGTCAAGGATGCTTTACAATGGACTACCAGAAATACTAGTTTTTTCGAGGTGAATTATCGGTTATTTCGCTCGTATCGCTTACCTCGACGGTCTTGTGCTGCGCGTGCTGCTTGAGCATCAGTACCTGGTCGCCGAGCCGCTCGCCGCCGCGCCTGTACCGCTCGAGCTCCGCCAGCAACTCGCGCTCGGCCGGGGTCGCTGATGCGGACGCGCGGATGTTACGGATTACTGTTGAGCATCTGTAAGTTTCAATAAAAGGTAAATAATAAATTCATTGGATAAATGGCGAAAAATGGGTGTACTATCGAAGAAACGCATCCGTACACTGTAAGGATTATTCTTGCTTGCAGCTCTCGGCTGCTATAGTATCGCTTACCTACGAAAAACAATGGTCGTGTGCACGGGATTTTGTTATCAAAGGGGTTCTCAAAAGAAATCTATGTGATGTGCAGTTTTATCACAGTATAAATAAGTAACAGTATTATGTCTTCATAGAAAACGGCCGAAACGACGCGCTTCGAAATCTCAGTGTATGTACTAGTGTCTAATCTCAGTACGCAACAGTATCGAGTGCGCGGCACGGACGCGGAAGATTTATCTACTGACCGGCCGTAGGTAATTATTTCAAGGTCATTGCCAAGAATACTGTTACTTTATTATACTGTGGCTTTATTGAGAACTAGTGATCCACCTATGCTTAGTACGAGTGTAATCTACTGATATGGTGACATGTCAAAACATCTAGATTTCTGTGCTACCTATATCTAAGTTAGGTAAGGGTGCAGTAGTGGACCCAGACAGGCGCTTTACTTAGTGTAAATAATTTCATCACCACTGCTCTCAAACGGTGAAGGAAAACATCGTGAGGAAACCGGCATGTCCTAGAATCAAACATTCGAAGACATGTGGCATCTACCAACCCGCACTGGGCCCGCGTCGTCGATTACAGCCCACTCCCTCTCGAAGAGAGAAGGCCTGGTCCCAGCAGTGGGAACATTGGAGGCTGTTTATGGTTATATCTAAGTTAAATACATATAAACTGTCCGAAATAACTTCAATTTTTTTTTTTTGTAAATCGCATCAGGAGCCGTTGCGTAATGTAGAAGAACAACGCGCACACAGACAGACACGAAAAGCGACTTTGTTTTATACTATTTTAGATTAGAAGAGAAATGATCTGAAATTGGCTCGTATTGTACTATAAGTATCGATTCTTTTTGATATCGAATACTTTTTTTCGATACCGTTACTTTTGTACTCGATACATTTTAGTTTTGAATTACTACTTTAATATTTTTTAATGAAATGCAAACTTCTTCAGGCGCGTTGAGCAATTTTTGGCAGGGGATAAACTTATAGATTCGCGTCACCGACATGCCCGCGCCGTAGTGCTGTATTATAGAAGCTAGATGGCGCTAATAACAGTTTTAAGTTTTCACTTCTGTCGGCAGTCCCCATGACTGCCTATTTTTACAAGTTTTTATTTAGTAGTGTCGTATCGAGTTACTACAACAGAAGTATTGATAAAACTGGTGTGGAAAAGAATAACTTTTAAACTGATTATTATAATAATAATATTCACCTGTATTTGAGATCATCTTGATGTTTCTCAGCTAACATACACTTCTCCTTGAGTACCGTAGAATCAAGTTGGACATCATCTATTTCTTTCTGAAAAACAACAGTAAAATACAGTTAATAATAATATTATTGTCTCGTTGGTCTAGTGGTTGCAAGCTCTACTGCTGAGCATGAGGTGTTGGGTTCGATTCTCACGTCAAGCAAAGTGTTATTGGGTTTTTCCATCTGGAATTTCTCATTGACAGTCCGGAGTCTGGATTTGTGCCCAGTTGATGGCAATAGGCTCGCCCCCTATTACACGGGACTTAAACATAATTGGCGAAATGTGGGTGTACCTATTATGGGTACACCTCTGCCTAACCCTGAAAAATCCTAAGGGAACACGAATATGTGGAGCAGCTGATTTCTTGTCGCGATTTCAGGGTCGGTCCCATCATACAAGTTGTTTATAATGAAGAGTAGGTATAACGACCCTTTTTCAGGTTTAGGATAAACAAAAACCAAGCGTGCATAAAAAGCTGATGTCTCTGTTTAGCTCAGGGTTGTGGAGGTCAGGTAGGCAGTCGCTCCATGTAAAATACTGGTATTCAGCTGCATCCGGTTAGACTGGAAGCCAACCCCAACATAGTTGAGAATATGAGTTTTGAGGTGAGGGCTGTATTAAAGTGGGTGGACAGTCAGTCTCAAATATATTTATTTTCCAGGCAATAAAATTACATAGACAAGTACAGTATTTCTATTTTCTTAATGTCCCTCGGGAATCATCGTATTTCCGAATACAAACGTATGCTAATTTCCATGTACATTAATTATTAGATTTATCGTGTTTAATAATTTTAATTCAGAACTAAGTACTTTATTGTTATTTTGTTTTGATTTCCGTGTGAACTATATAGAGGTGTAAAACTATTTTCCTATCTGTTGTGCCTGAGACTTTAGTAGCTTTCCTCCAAATAAATTACTTTCAAGTTATTAACAACTCTATATACTTCCACGTCGATTAAGAGCGTCCGGTCTGCACCAAGCAGTATTATTATCGTGAAATCTAAGCTGCCGTATGTCACAGTCTGGTTTACCGTATTTATTTTTAAAATGTCTATTCCTCATTTGTTTCTTCTTCATAAAGGTTTCTAATCGTTTCTATTACTTTTAGATTCATGTTAATCTAATGTGTACTTGTCCTTGCTTCTCATTTTGTCGCACACGTCGCGCGACAGCTTAAATTTGGGACAGCATCTTTGATTCTTTTCCTTGATTTTGATTCAATTGTCATCGATTTTTTAAGGTAATTTTCAATTTTGACAATTCGTGGTAGTTTCTGGGTTAGTGGCAACATTGACGAAAAATTTTCTGTAGTATTGTGGCGTACAGCCTTTCCAGGTGACCGTTAGTTCGAGTTTCATTCAATAAAGTACTGAAAAAACATTTAATTTCACTTAGAGTTAATTGCCGTATTTTGTGATCAAACATCGTGGAATGCCGTATAATACGGCACTTGCCGTATCAATAACAACACTGGCACCAAGTGCAAAGGGAAACTGATAGAAATCCGACGACTGACGAAACACGAAGTTTGCCGACGGACATTAAGAGGCCGGCGACACGGCTCACAACTACAAATCGATATGTTTGCAAAATTCAATTCCAAGCACGTTGCGCTAGTGTGAGTGCCTGTCGGAGCGATATACACCTACAGTGAGCAACACTACCACGCACACATTGACAATTATTGCTTGACGCGAGCGTACTACTAGCTTTCGAAAATTTATAATAAATTTGGATGTGTTCCGTAATACAAAACATTATGAATGAAAAATAATGTATTTCCATTTTTTTTTGATAATTTATAATTTGACAACATAAACTATGCTTCTGCGGAAACAACATTACAAATATTGTTGTTTATAATTCAGAAAAAAACAATATGAAAACATGTCATTGACATTGTAAAAATGTACGAAATGCAATTCGCTAACACTTCATATAAAGGTAAGTTTTTGGAAATTAAAAGACGTAGGAGCCTAGATAAATACTGTCTCAATTTGAATATCAACATAATATGGTGGAAATAAGCTCAAATTGCAAATGATTTATGTACTACGTTTGTATGGACAATTCATGCGTCGCCGCATTCTTAAGAAAATAGAAATACTGTACATGGATGAATAATATTCTTATAGTTAACACTTAATACTAAAATTATTACCTCCAGCTATTTTACACGATTAATATTTTCAGTGAGCCCCAAACTGAATATGAGACAAGTGTTAGATGAAGCTGTTGTAATGTGTCTAATGGTAAATAGTCTCAGAGTTTGCGCATGATGAAAAATGAAAAGAAAGTTATATTGCTTATTTTGCACAAAAAAAAGTAAATTATAAAAAAACATTAAATAAACAAAGAAGCTAAAAGCCTAGTGTTTAAGATAACAATTTTATCCATGTCAGGGCTAGGGCTCATGGATCGCCCGGAGGACACGGTGGAGCTCTGCCGGCGCGGCGGGCAGCGCCGGGTCGGGGGAGGCGAGCGGCGGCGGGACCTGAGCGGCCGGCCCTGGTCCAGGCCATGCTGCGGAGCGAGAGGACATGGCAGGCCGTCACCTCCGCGTGCGAATTTTTTTTTTTACCTTGGCAACTACCCTATTCAGGTCGTTGCTGAGTAAAATGCTGTGACTGCAGAAGAACATATCGTCAACAGCGTTTTTTGTCTATAAGTTTTGTTATCCCGCCAGTGATTTGATTGAGTGATGATGAAGCTAACCTGCAAATCCTGCAGCCACTCCTGTAGCTGGCTGCTGAGCGAGCGCAGTGATATGTGTGGATGTATCTAACCTGCAAGTCCTGCAGCCACTCCTGGTGCTGGCTGCTGAGCGAGCGCAGTGATATGTGTGGATGTATCTAACCTGCAAGTCCTGCAGCCACTCCTGGTGCTGGCTGCTGAGCGAGCGCAGTGATATGTGTGGATGTATCTAACCTGCAAGTCCTGCAGCCACTCCTGGTGCTGGCTGCTGAGCGAGCGCAGTGATATGTGTGGATGTATCTAACCTGCAAGTCCTGCAGCCACTCCTGGTGCTGGCTGCTGAGCGAGCGCAGTGATATGTGTGGATGTATCTAACCTGCAAGTCCTGCAGCCACTCCTGGTGCTGGCTGCTGAGCGAGCGCAGTGATATGTGTGGATGTATCTAACCTGCAAGTCCTGCAGCCACTCCTGGTGCTGGCTGCTGAGCGAGCGCAGTGATATGTGTGGATGTATCTAACCTGCAAGTCCTGCAGCCACTCCTGGTGCTGGCTGCTGAGCGAGCGCAGTGATATGTGTGGATGTATCTAACCTGCAAGTCCTGCAGCCACTCCTGGTGCTGGCTGCTGAGCGAGCGCAGTGATATGTGTGGATGTATCTAACCTGCAAGTCCTGCAGCCACTCCTGGTGCTGGCTGCTGAGCGAGCGCAGTGATATGTGTGGATGTATCTAACCTGCAAGTCCTGCAGCCACTCCTGGTGCTGGCTGCTGAGCGAGCGCAGTGACATGTGTGGATGTATCTAACCTGCAAGTCCTGCAGCCACTCCTGGTGCTGGCTGCTGAGCGAGCGCAGTGACATGTGTGGATGTATCTAACCTGCAAGTCCTGCAGCCACTCCTGGTGCTGGCTGCTGAGCGAGCGCAGTGACATGTGTGGATGTATCTAACCTGCAAGTCCTGCAGCCACTCCTGGTGCTGGCTGCTGAGCGAGCGCAGTGACATGTGTGGATGTATCTAACCTGCAAGTCCTGCAGCCACTCCTGGTGCTGGCTGCTGAGCGAGCGCAGTGACATGTGTGGATGTATCTAACCTGCAAGTCCTGCAGCCACTCCTGGTGCTGGCTGCTGAGCGAGCGCAGTGACATGTGTGGATGTATCTAACCTGCAAGTCCTGCAGCCACTCCTGGTGCTGGCTGCTGAGCGAGCGCAGTGACATGTGTGGATGTATCTAACCTGCAAGTCCTGCAGCCACTCCTGGTGCTGGCTGCTGAGCGAGCGCAGTGACATGTGTGGATGTATCTAACCTGCAAGTCCTGCAGCCACTCCTGGTGCTGGCTGCTGAGCGAGCGCAGTGAGTGCAGCTTGCGGGTGATGGCGTCACTCGCGCGCTGTTGGCGGGAGATGTACTCGCCGCGGAGTTTTAGAGTTGCTTGCGTTAGGAACTGGAACATTTAGAAGGCTTTGTTATCCTCTTGAGCTTAGGCTTAATAAAGGCAGTCCGTAGCCGACACGTCGCCTGCTGCAGACAGCAGCAGCAGGCGACGTGTCGTCGCGACACGACTGGTTTTTATGTATTTCTAAAAAAAACCTTCCGTTGCTAGCGTAGCGACACGGTATTTCATTAAGTATTCTTTCTTATTTTTTATTCATTTCTTGCGTAGTTATATTTGTGTTTTATATGCATATTAGTGAGCTGAGTATACTATGAATATACACAAATACATAATCTCGAAGTGAAAGGTACGCAAAGGAACGTAACGCCTCACTTTTAGTTAACGCTCGATTTTGCTACTCATAAAATTTTCATATCGCGGGCACAGTGGGAAAAAAATGACTTTTTTTGTTCAAAAATCTGCCTACACCACAATTTTTGACGTATTTTTTTTATACACTCCTGATATAACACACTTTGGTGTGTCACTGCCACTTTTCCAAAACCGAAAACTCTTTTTTAAAAAAATTCTTTTAAAAATCGGAAAATGAATCAGCAGATTTTTGAACAAAAAGTAATTTTTTTCCCACTGTGGCGGGCTAAATATGAAAATCGTTTCTTATGGAGTAAACTCCAAAAATAATAATGGGAGTACATAGTTTCTCCTATAAGACTGCAAACAATAAGTTGATCTTTGGCAATCCTTAATAAATTAATTTGTTAAGAATCGTGGCCATTACATTACCTCTAAGCACTCTTTAGGAGTAGGTTCCGCTTTCTTGCTGATTTGCAGGATCGGCTGAGACACGTCCCGCGTAAGAATCTCTTGTACTATCGATGTGAACGTCAGTTTCTGTCTCTGGAATTAAAAACAACAAAACAAACTCAATACATATTCCATCACACCTGTATTACCCGATGGTTTAGGCAAGTACACACAGAGGTCGCCAGTTAATACATACAAATATACAGTGTGGGTCTTTATAATGTGCACATATCGAAATGAGAGAAAAAAATCTAAATAATTTTTGTTTAAAAAACTACTTCAAATTGAAAATAAACATGTTTTTTTTAAACTAAAATCTCCCCTCATTTCGATATGTGCACATTATAAAGACTCACACTATACAAAAACACATATATCTGTTTATATAAACAGATATATGTGTTTTTGGAAACATAACTGTATCTTTCCACATTTAAGGTTCAGTTTGCGCTACAACTTCAGTCTTTAAGACTTTTCAATAGTAATTAGTCATTCTGAAATCAACTTAATTTACATTAGCATTAAGTTGATATTTATTTGTTAAAGTTTCATGTAATAGGGGGTTTCTTGGGATTTCTTGAATTCAGCCTGTTTCTTGGGATTTTTTTAAACAGAGTGATACGAGGGTCGAACGAAGGATCGAAGCATTCGTGGTTGTGACCAACGAAATAATTAGGTTTTGTGGCATATTTTTATGTAATTTATTTCATGACAAGCCTCAACGGTCAAATGTATTGAATTATTTAATATTAATATAAGATTACATTAAGATTAAATTATTAAAGCAGTGGTGGTTCAGTGGTAACGGCCGCGACTTAAGAGTTGTAGGTCGTAAGTTCGAACTCTGACAGGCGCTTTACTTTGTGTAAATAATTTCATCACCACTGCTCTTAAAACGGTGAAGGAAAACATCGTGAGGAAACCGGCATGTTCTAGAACCAAAAATTCTCAGACATGTGCCATCCACCGCCCCGCACTGGGCCCGCGGGGTGGGGGGCGGGCCGCCCCTCTCACTGAGAGGACGCCGCCGGCACAGCTGTGGGGACGTTATAGGCTGATTATGGTTTATGGATATAGATTTAATATTTTCAATATTACAGTCTATAGAATTAAGAGCACGCCAGTACCACCAGTCGTACGCAGACTTATACAGTGTGATTCTTCATAATGTGCACATATCGAAATGAGGGAATCTATGCTTAATTTTAAAGACAGAAAAATATTTAAAAATCGAAATATTTTTTTTATACTTTTTTTGGAATTACATTTTTTTTTAACAAAACTGTGTAACTTTTCCAGTAGCAATGGTATAATAAGCGTGTTCGCGGACAGGTGGGACTCTCCACCGTTGCGTCACTGGATACGTTTGCATACTGCACTGTGAGCAGTGGACAGTTCCTCCCGGTCTTAATGTATGTAACTGGGTCATTAACTGGTTTTTATTTTGTGTGTGTTGTTTTGTTTGTTTTTATTTTGATGTGAATTAGTTGTTTATAAAATGTGTGTGTCGAAATATGGATGTTTTCTGAATGAAATGATTATATTATATTATTATTAAACTAAGTCATCTATCGCGATGAAACAAACTCCATAATGATTGGAAGTAATTAGGCGTCCACATAAAATAAAAAGTGAGAAAAAAAAACTACCCTCAATTGAAAATAAACATGTTTTTTTCGCAAAAACCTGTATTTTTTTCATAAATTTTTATAATTATTGTAAAATTAATAAATAAGATGCCAAAAAGGAGAAAACAATATTTAATATATTTTTTTTTTTTTTTGTAATTTTTCCGTCGATAAAATTAAGCATAGATTCCCTCATTTCGATATGTGCACATTATGAAGAATCACACTGTATTATGCACACTCTAAGTAAATTTTTTTTCGCTTCAATCATCTTGCCGTTTACATTACATGTACAATCAAGTTATTATTACGTACCTCTTTCAGTATATTGTTGATATCCTCTTGTTCCAACGACGGGTTCTTAAGCTGCAGCTCTTTGTATAACTGTTCTTCCAAGTCGAATGGCTCCAATGTTCTGAATGGAAAGGAAATTATTATTATTTAGTAACTTGTTGATAGGCCTACACTGTCCTCCCATACCTATTAACACTGTAATTTGAAAACATTGTAGAAACAATTTATTTTTAAAAGAGTAACCGTGGAGTTTCTTGCCGGCTCTTCTCCATAGGAAGCGACCAATTGGAACCGTGCACCTAGCTTCTGACGTTTCATAAGTGCCCTTGTAGGTTTATGTGAAAAAAATATTTTGAATATAATGTAACTAGAGTTATAGCCAGAGATCGGAATTAGGTAGAGTTATTTATGTACTTGCATCGAAATGTTGATATTAATATGGATCTTCCCGGGATTTCTAATAGACAATCCCGTGTGACCAAGAATATTACAAATAAATAATAATAAAAACCTCAGAGATAAATAAGACAAATAAAACAAAGATAATTAACATACAATTTTTATTAAATTCACAATGCACACGCGCAATGGAATTTTGCAACTTCGGACATCCGATGTCGTTGATGTAAATTTGGCAACGTCGCGCGTGCATTGGTTTAAATTGTGTAAAAGTAAATAACTTTTTATTTAATAGATCACGGGATTTTTCTGCTCTTCAAAAGTAATCCCGGGATTTGGGGCATATCCACTTTATTCTTTCGTTGTATGAAATCAGTGTAAGTACATAAATAACTCTACCTAATTCCGACCTCTGGTTATAGCAAATATTTGAATCCATCGTGATAGGCTATTTTAACTTTTAAATTATTTGTCGAAACTTTGCAAACACTTTCTGTCAACTTTGAGGAGCTCGTGGCTAAGTAATAACAGTCGCACGGTATGATCCATCAGGTTAAGCTACGCTTGCCAGGGTTGGTCCGTGGATGGGTGACCATCTTTACATACCGAGACTCCTCCGTGCCTCGGAAAGCACGTTAAGCCGTTGGTCCCGGCTGTCATTCGTGGATCTTTGACAGTCGTTAAGGGACGTCAGAAGCCCGATAGTCTGACAACCAGTCTTACCAAGGAGTATCGTATTACCCAGTTACAGAGTTGTGGTCGTCAGAAAGGCAGTCGCTCCATGTAAAATACTGGTATTCAGCTGCATCCGGTTAGACTGGAAGCCGATCTCAACATAGTTGGGAAAAGGCTAGGCAGATTGTTGAAACTTTGCAGAGAGAAATAAAACAAAAAAAAAAAAAATGCCTAAAATCATAATTTTAAGTAAACAGCGTATGTTAAGTAAAAATGTTATAGTTATTTAACACTAGGTGACCCGACAGATGTTGTCCTGTCCAAAATCGTGAGTGATGGTTTTGCGTTCATATAAAAATTTCGTTCACTTTTTCCCGAATTTGAAAAATGCTGGAGAAACTTTTCCAATTTTTCTTTCCATGACAAACTAATTCGGGCTATTACGCACAATAAAAAAAAAACAGTGGCACTTCGGGAGTGCCGAAAGAAGAGAAAACTTGAAAAAAATAATCGGCTCTGCGGTAATCAACGCGTTGATGTCTTTTACTCCACGGTGTCGGTAACAGGTTGCGAAATCAATGGTTTAGTTCCATCTCAAAAATGCACAATGCGCCTAAAGAAGTTTTTACTTAAAAAATAGCCCAAGTTGGTTCAGTCGTTCTCTAGTGATGCGCTTACCGAGGAACAGCATTTCATTTTAATTAAATAGAAGATTGTGATAGAATTATATGTTTTTATTGCTTTTAGATGTAATAATAATCACCGTCTCTGAAGTTTTGACAATTAATTTAAAAAACGCCATGTTTTAGTAAATAATTACCCTATTTTATGTAGCCAGCAGATTGCACTCAGCACACAGTACTAGTAATTTTGATAGCGACGGCGAGGGGAGAACATTCTTACCGTCTGACTTAATATTATAAATGCTAAAATGAGTAGGTATGTTCTTCCATCATGCAGTAATAGAATTACGGCGCAGTATAAATAAGTAACAGTATTAATTACGTCTTCATAGAAAACGGCCGAAATGACGCGCTTTGAAATCTCGGTGTATATCAACACGTGTGTAAGTAATAGTATTGAGTGCGCGGCAGTTACGCAGAGACGCGGAAGGTTTATCTATCGAGCGGTATTTTATCGAGGTTTATCTATCATCATTATCGACATTTCAGCCGAAAGATATCCACTGCTGGACATAGGTCTCCACCAAGCACCGCCACTTCGACCGTTTCTTTGCTTCCCGAATCTAGCGGATTTCTGCGGCCTTCACAAGGTCATCGGTTCATCTTGTGGGAGGTCAAGGTCACTGACGAGACGTAGTACTTTATTATACTGTGACTATGGATCGGTGTGATTTTTTAAAGAAATAGTTTATGAGTCAAAGAGTGCCATAGGCTGCTTACCTCGCCAGCAGGTTGCACTCGGTACACAGCACCAGCAGCTTGGGGAGCGGCGGCGCCGTGAGCGCCAGGCCCACCGGCGGCGACACGGCGCGCGCCGTGCCCGTGCACAGCAGGTGGCGCGCCACGCTGGCGCGGGAGCACATCGCCGACAGGACTGCTTCCGTCTGCGCTGCGGGTACCACAAGCTATATATATGTAAGGCCCACCGGCGGCGACACGGCGCGCGCCGTGCCCGTGCACAGCAGGTGGCGCGCCACGCTGGCGCGGGAGCACATCGCCGACAGGACTGCTTCCGTCTGCGCTGCGGGTACCACAAGCTATATATATGTAAGGCCCACCGGCGGCGACACGGCGCGCGCCGTGCCCGTGCACAGCAGGTGGCGCGCCACGCTGGCGCGGGAGCACATCGCCGACAGGACTGCTTCCGTCTGCGCTGCGGGTACCACAAGCTATATATATGTAAGGCCCACCGGCGGCGACACGGCGCGCGCCGTGCCCGTGCACAGCAGGTGGCGCGCCACGCTGGCGCGGGAGCACATCGCCGACAGGACTGCTTCCGTCTGCGCTGCGGGTACCACAAGCTATATATATGTAAGGCCCACCGGCGGCGACACGGCGCGCGCCGTGCCCGTGCACAGCAGGTGGCGCGCCACGCTGGCGCGGGAGCACATCGCCGACAGGACTGCTTCCGTCTGCGCTGCGGGTACCACAAGCTATATATATGTAAGGCCCACCGGCGGCGACACGGCGCGCGCCGTGCCCGTGCACAGCAGGTGGCGCGCCACGCTGGCGCGGGAGCACATCGCCGACAGGACTGCTTCCGTCTGCGCTGCGGGTACCACAAGCTATATATATGTAAGGCCCACCGGCGGCGACACGGCGCGCGCCGTGCCCGTGCACAGCAGGTGGCGCGCCACGCTGGCGCGGGAGCACATCGCCGACAGGACTGCTTCCGTCTGCGCTGCGGGTACCACAAGCTATATATATGTAAGGCCCACCGGCGGCGACACGGCGCGCGCCGTGCCCGTGCACAGCAGGTGGCGCGCCACGCTGGCGCGGGAGCACATCGCCGACAGGACTGCTTCCGTCTGCGCTGCGGGTACCACAAGCTATATATATGTAAGGCCCACCGGCGGCGACACGGCGCGCGCCGTGCCCGTGCACAGCAGGTGGCGCGCCACGCTGGCGCGGGAGCACATCGCCGACAGGACTGCTTCCGTCTGCGCTGCGGGTACCACAAGCTATATATATGTAAGGCCCACCGGCGGCGACACGGCGCGCGCCGTGCCCGTGCACAGCAGGTGGCGCGCCACGCTGGCGCGGGAGCACATCGCCGACAGGACTGCTTCCGTCTGCGCTGCGGGTACCACAAGCTATATATATGTAAGGCCCACCGGCGGCGACACGGCGCGCGCCGTGCCCGTGCACAGCAGGTGGCGCGCCACGCTGGCGCGGGAGCACATCGCCGACAGGACTGCTTCCGTCTGCGCTGCGGGTACCACAAGCTATATATATGTAAGGCCCACCGGCGGCGACACGGCGCGCGCCGTGCCCGTGCACAGCAGGTGGCGCGCCACGCTGGCGCGGGAGCACATCGCCGACAGGACTGCTTCCGTCTGCGCTGCGGGTACCACAAGCTATATATATGTAAGGCCCACCGGCGGCGACACGGCGCGCGCCGTGCCCGTGCACAGCAGGTGGCGCGCCACGCTGGCGCGGGAGCACATCGCCGACAGGACTGCTTCCGTCTGCGCTGCGGGTACCACAAGCTATATATATGTAAGGCCCACCGGCGGCGACACGGCGCGCGCCGTGCCCGTGCACAGCAGGTGGCGCGCCACGCTGGCGCGGGAGCACATCGCCGACAGGACTGCTTCCGTCTGCGCTGCGGGTACCACAAGCTATATATATGTAAGGCCCACCGGCGGCGACACGGCGCGCGCCGTGCCCGTGCACAGCAGGTGGCGCGCCACGCTGGCGCGGGAGCACATCGCCGACAGGACTGCTTCCGTCTGCGCTGCGGGTACCACAAGCTATATATATGTAAGGCCCACCGGCGGCGACACGGCGCGCGCCGTGCCCGTGCACAGCAGGTGGCGCGCCACGCTGGCGCGGGAGCACATCGCCGACAGGACTGCTTCCGTCTGCGCTGCGGGTACCACAAGCTATATATATGTAAGGCCCACCGGCGGCGACACGGCGCGCGCCGTGCCCGTGCACAGCAGGTGGCGCGCCACGCTGGCGCGGGAGCACATCGCCGACAGGACTGCTTCCGTCTGCGCTGCGGGTACCACAAGCTATATATATGTAAGGCCCACCGGCGGCGACACGGCGCGCGCCGTGCCCGTGCACAGCAGGTGGCGCGCCACGCTGGCGCGGGAGCACATCGCCGACAGGACTGCTTCCGTCTGCGCTGCGGGTACCACAAGCTATATATATGTAAGGCCCACCGGCGGCGACACGGCGCGCGCCGTGCCCGTGCACAGCAGGTGGCGCGCCACGCTGGCGCGGGAGCACATCGCCGACAGGACTGCTTCCGTCTGCGCTGCGGGTACCACAAGCTATATATATGTAAGGCCCACCGGCGGCGACACGGCGCGCGCCGTGCCCGTGCACAGCAGGTGGCGCGCCACGCTGGCGCGGGAGCACATCGCCGACAGGACTGCTTCCGTCTGCGCTGCGGGTACCACAAGCTATATATATGTAAGGCCCACCGGCGGCGACACGGCGCGCGCCGTGCCCGTGCACAGCAGGTGGCGCGCCACGCTGGCGCGGGAGCACATCGCCGACAGGACTGCTTCCGTCTGCGCTGCGGGTACCACAAGCTATATATATGTAAGGCCCACCGGCGGCGACACGGCGCGCGCCGTGCCCGTGCACAGCAGGTGGCGCGCCACGCTGGCGCGGGAGCACATCGCCGACAGGACTGCTTCCGTCTGCGCTGCGGGTACCACAAGCTATATATATGTAAGGCCCACCGGCGGCGACACGGCGCGCGCCGTGCCCGTGCACAGCAGGTGGCGCGCCACGCTGGCGCGGGAGCACATCGCCGACAGGACTGCTTCCGTCTGCGCTGCGGGTACCACAAGCTATATATATGTAAGGCCCACCGGCGGCGACACGGCGCGCGCCGTGCCCGTGCACAGCAGGTGGCGCGCCACGCTGGCGCGGGAGCACATCGCCGACAGGACTGCTTCCGTCTGCGCTGCGGGTACCACAAGCTATATATATGTAAGGCCCACCGGCGGCGACACGGCGCGCGCCGTGCCCGTGCACAGCAGGTGGCGCGCCACGCTGGCGCGGGAGCACATCGCCGACAGGACTGCTTCCGTCTGCGCTGCGGGTACCACAAGCTATATATATGTAAGGCCCACCGGCGGCGACACGGCGCGCGCCGTGCCCGTGCACAGCAGGTGGCGCGCCACGCTGGCGCGGGAGCACATCGCCGACAGGACTGCTTCCGTCTGCGCTGCGGGTACCACAAGCTATATATATGTAAGGCCCACCGGCGGCGACACGGCGCGCGCCGTGTCCGTGCACAGCAGGTGGCGCGCCACGCTGGCGCGGGAGCACATCGCCGACAGGACTGCTTCCGTCTGCGCTGCGGGTACCACAAGCTATATATATGTAAGGCCCACCGGCGGCGACACGGCGCGCGCCGTGCCCGTGCACAGCAGGTGGCGCGCCACGCTGGCGCGGGAGCACATCGCCGACAGGACTGCTTCCGTCTGCGCTGCGGGTACCACAAGCTATATATATGTAAGGCCCACCGGCGGCGACACGGCGCGCGCCGTGCCCGTGCACAGCAGGTGGCGCGCCACGCTGGCGCGGGAGCACATCGCCGACAGGACTGCTTCCGTCTGCGCTGCGGGTACCACAAGCTATATATATGTAAGGCCCACCGGCGGCGACACGGCGCGCGCCGTGCCCGTGCACAGCAGGTGGCGCGCCACGCTGGCGCGGGAGCACATCGCCGACAGGACTGCTTCCGTCTGCGCTGCGGGTACCACAAGCTATATATATGTAAGGCCCACCGGCGGCGACACGGCGCGCGCCGTGCCCGTGCACAGCAGGTGGCGCGCCACGCTGGCGCGGGAGCACATCGCCGACAGGACTGCTTCCGTCTGCGCTGCGGGTACCACAAGCTATATATATGTAAGGCCCACCGGCGGCGACACGGCGCGCGCCGTGCCCGTGCACAGCAGGTGGCGCGCCACGCTGGCGCGGGAGCACATCGCCGACAGGACTGCTTCCGTCTGCGCTGCGGGTACCACAAGCTATATATATGTAAGGCCCACCGGCGGCGACACGGCGCGCGCCGTGCCCGTGCACAGCAGGTGGCGCGCCACGCTGGCGCGGGAGCACATCGCCGACAGGACTGCTTCCGTCTGCGCTGCGGGTACCACAAGCTATATATATGTAAGGCCCACCGGCGGCGACACGGCGCGCGCCGTGCCCGTGCACAGCAGGTGGCGCGCCACGCTGGCGCGGGAGCACATCGCCGACAGGACTGCTTCCGTCTGCGCTGCGGGTACCACAAGCTATATATATGTAAGGCCCACCGGCGGCGACACGGCGCGCGCCGTGCCCGTGCACAGCAGGTGGCGCGCCACGCTGGCGCGGGAGCACATCGCCGACAGGACTGCTTCCGTCTGCGCTGCGGGTACCACAAGCTATATATATGTAAGGCCCACCGGCGGCGACACGGCGCGCGCCGTGCCCGTGCACAGCAGGTGGCGCGCCACGCTGGCGCGGGAGCACATCGCCGACAGGACTGCTTCCGTCTGCGCTGCGGGTACCACAAGCTATATATATGTAAGGCCCACCGGCGGCGACACGGCGCGCGCCGTGCCCGTGCACAGCAGGTGGCGCGCCACGCTGGCGCGGGAGCACATCGCCGACAGGACTGCTTCCGTCTGCGCTGCGGGTACCACAAGCTATATATATGTAAGGCCCACCGGCGGCGACACGGCGCGCGCCGTGCCCGTGCACAGCAGGTGGCGCGCCACGCTGGCGCGGGAGCACATCGCCGACAGGACTGCTTCCGTCTGCGCTGCGGGTACCACAAGCTATATATATGTAAGGCCCACCGGCGGCGACACGGCGCGCGCCGTGCCCGTGCACAGCAGGTGGCGCGCCACGCTGGCGCGGGAGCACATCGCCGACAGGACTGCTTCCGTCTGCGCTGCGGGTACCACAACCTATTATATTTAAGAGCTTTCGAGACCTACCGACCCCCAGATAACTATGAACTATATATAGATAATGCTTGATGAGTAAATTATCACTAATACTGCATGTTAGGTCAAAATTTGACCCAATAACTAGCCATAACCAATAACCAGTTAACCATTTAACGGTCCAGTGGTGGATGGCCAGTTACTGTGCTGTGGAAGTCAAATAGGCAGTCGCTCCATGTAAAATACTGGTATTCAGCTGCGTCCGGTTAGACTGGAAGCCGACCCCACCATAGTTGGAAAAAGGCAGGTAGATGATGAGGTCAAGTGATGGTAAGTGCGTTTGCTGAACATGATATCTTGATTTCGATCTCCAAGGATAGAATTATTCAGTTTTCCATTAGAAATTGAAAAAACCGGCCAAGTGCGTGTCAGACCACGCACAATGAAGGGTTGAATGAGGGATGAATTTATCCCAAAAACAAATTTAACTTTATAGTTGAAAAACATGTTCTCCCATACGGAATATATGGGAAAATGTATAGGAAAACATGTTTTTGCAACTGCAAATATAAGTTGGTAGATTATTACTCGTTAACTTGTAGAACCTACTTAACTGTGATAGTTTTCCTTTTAATTTCGTTACATAAACTAATTTTTATACTACTGATTTTTTCACACATCCAAAACTAACCATTTAGCTAGCAGGGGCGCACTTGACTTGAACAAAAATTAGCACTTGCTTATTATTTCGCAAACGGATCCCTGAATCCAAAAATGATTTTTAAATACTCACAATGTTTTTGAAGGACCTTTCCAATGATAAAAAAAACATCACCACTTTACGTGTAGGAGAGGTACCCAAAAAAAAAGAAAAAAACGTGTGGCACTCGGGGACTGCCGCGGTAAAGCTATTGTATAGCATTTGTAACCTCCATGACAACATCACGTTGTCATGGGAACCGTCATTACATGGTAGGCGAAGTGGGGGGTATTAGGTTTTATTTTCGTTACGTTACGGAATTTCTTGATTCGATCGCCGCGCTCAAAGCCCGCGATAAAAGCTATGCAATAGCTTAAAAATATTTTTCATAATTTTGTTTTATCACTTTGTGGGGTGATTAATATATATATTCATGCCAAATTACAGCTTTCTAGTGCTGGAGCTAGACCGCGGACAGACAGACAGACGGACATGACGAAGCTATAAGGGTTCCTTGTTTACTACGGAACCCTAAAAAAAGATGGATGCAAGTTGTCCAAAATTGAAAAAGCAGCAAATTCTTCTTGGGCCCCTGCCATAGACACAATTATGCTGAGAGACAGTTTATGTCGCTCGCAAAATCACTTTTTGTTTGATTGACCTCAGACATTATAAAATATAATAATAATAAAATAAGAGTGTCTCGTGGTTATCTAATCTTTAACTAAAGCGAAGTGAAGCTAAATTAAAACTTTTTATGATCTTTTTCTTTTCATGTGGTTACTGACTAACCAGTACCCTAATTCCGTAATACAACACAATCACAATTTGTTTCGATTTGAAACAGATTTCTAATACATTGCTTCATAAGTTGGAAAAAAAATCTGCTCAACAACGTAAATAACGCAATGAAAGTTGTTGAAATGTCAAAAAGAAACAAATTTCACGATATTGTTTACGAAAATAAGTTACGCAATTAGGGTACTGGTGTCAGAGTTTCTAAAGCCGCCCATGGGCCTCTGACTTGGCTTCACATGCAGTCGAGAAACATCTCTCAGGCAGGCCGGTTTCCTCACGATGTTTTCGTTCACCGTTTTTGAAGCAAGTGATGATTATACAATACGCACATGAATCCGAAAAGTCAGAGGTGCCTTGGGTTCGAACTTGAGACCTATGAGTTGGCAGTCCGACGGTCATACAACTAGACTATCACTGCTATTTACTTTTTATGATAACAACTTACTTTCATCAGCCAATGCATAGTCCACTAGATGCCCAAGCATAGGCAGAGTGATCGCATGTACCCCGCCAGCGTGCACGCATGCATACGTGTTGTTTGTGCACTGAAAATGAACAAATATGAACTTTACTTTTATGTAAATTAAGTTGATTTTAGAATGATTTGTTGAAAAGGTCATAAAATATTAAAGTTGCATGGGGTATTTAAATCTTATTTGTAGGAAATATAAATATTAACTTTACTACTATGTAAATTAAGTCGACTTCAGAATGATTAGTACTGTAGAAAAGGGCACAAACATATTAAGCCTTATGTGTGAGCATTAAAGTTACTTTTTCAAAAACCGCATCATATTAAGTATATGAACTTACCGGATACAGGTGTACTGGATAAGAATACTGCAGATCATCGTCTGGGTTCAGAACCATGTTTAGTTCAACAGCTTCCACCACATAGAGGGCGTGACTTTCGCCGTCTTCTTTCTCTGACGGCTGCAACCACAAAAATACTTTAAGTAAGAGAACTTATAGCATAATTTAGCTAAACAGAACTCAATTTTAAGTCGCTGTTAATCCGTTTACTCTCCCATAATTACATTTAGATTGTTTTGATTGTTTAACTATTTTGTCTGCTTCAAGGACAGAGAATAAGGTACGAAGTCCCATTTTGAACATCACTTAATACATACAGTATTTATATTTTCTTAATGTCTCTCGGCAAACTTCGTGTTTCGTCAGTCGTCGGATTCCTATCAGTTGCCCTTTGCACTCGGTGCAGACTGGACGCTCTCAATCGACTTGGAAGTATATAGAGTTCCTAATACTCTTTTAACTTGAGTAACATAACATCATGCCTTGTTTCCCCGAAGGGTTGGGCAGAGGTGTACCTGTAGCAGGTACACCCACATTTCGCCAGTTATGTTTAAGTTCCATGTAATAGGGGGTTTTTCCTCTTTTAACTTAATGTAATTTATTTTAAAATGGGAGGAAAGCTGCTAAAGTCGCAGGCACGACAGATAGGAAAATAGTTTTACAGCTCTATATAGTTCACACGGAAATCAAAACAACAATAGAGTACCACACACACTACACATATCCATAAACACTAGTAGTATTTCGCATATCCATATTTTCTCTTCTTGTTCTCATACACATTGTCTACATTTCTTTCTCATTTCTCCTTCCGCAGGTCTGCTGGAAGAAATTTCTTAAGAAATAAGCAGTACCTTTGTACACTAAATTATAATAATGTCGTTTCTCTATGTATTTTCTGTGTGTCATCTCATAAATAATAAAATAAATAAAGTACTTAGTTCTGAATTCAAATTATTAAACACGATAAATCTAATAATTGATGGACATGGAAATTAGCATTCGTTTGTATTCGGAAATGCGATGATTCCCGAGGGACATTAAGAAAATAGAAATACTGTACATAGGTACATTTTAATGATAATTGGGACCGAAGATAGACAAAAACCAGGTAAAAACAATGTCCTCCAATCGTCTCGTGCCAGAACGAGACAGGACTATCCAAAAACATTTATGGCAGTACTAGGTTCACTGCTGGCTTGTTCAATCTCTGATCAACTATCCAATCTCACCATAGCTTCAGAACATGGCAAGTTCTTACTTACATTAGGTAGCAGCAGGCAGTGGTACAGTGCCGCTGAGCAGGTCGCGACCACAACCAGTGGAGGGGTGTCGCCTCCCCCTAAAGCGGTGATGGAACACGACTCCGAGCCGTAGTTGTCGTCAGCAGGGGGGTACATGGCCAGAGGACCTGATAGTTTTGGATGGAGGGGGCTGAAATAAGAAAAGGAGAAATTTATGGTTATGTGAGGAACGAATTAGGGTAAAATAAATATTACAAAAAAAACCACTATTAATGAAAAACAATAGTTTCGCGTATTTAGCGGAATAGCCTCGTTTCGGTACTCACTAATGTACCTGACATTTTCGCAACGTTATTTTCGCCATTTTGCGGTAGAGAAAACTCGAGCAAACGAGGTTTAAATATTGCGATCACCAATATCAATTTGTGGCCGTACAGGATATTTCCTAAAGATTCTCTAAAGCGGTATTTATAGCGGTATTTATAATGGCATTTAAAGGGGAAAAACTAAGGCAATAGAGAAACAGGACACGGCCGTTAATATGGCACATCGAGTTTAATTTTATAGAAAGAAAATTCATTTATTGCACAAACTAAAAGGCACACAAAACAATATATTAAACTACAAGTAAAAAAAAAAAACAGTGGCACTCCGGGAGTGCTAACAGAAGTGAAAACTTGAAAAACAATCGGCACCGCGGTAATCAACGCGTTGATGTCTTTTACTCCACGCACCGGTAATCAATGCGTTGATGTCTTTTACTCCACGGTGTCGGTAAATTGCGTTACAGTGTCGCGAAATCAATTGTTTAGTCCCATCTCAAAAATGCACAACGCGCCTAAAGAAGTTTTCACTTCAAAAACAAATAAAAACTGGCACTTCGGGAGTACCGACAGAAGTGAAAACTTAAAAAACAATCGGAACCGCGGTAATCAACGCGTTGATGTCTTTTACTCCACGGTGTCAGTAAATTGCGTTACAGTGTCGCGAAATCAATGGTTTAGTCCCATCTCTGCGCCTAAAGAAGTTTTCACTTCAAAAGTGTAAAGTGCGTTGTAAAAAATTTGCAGGAAAGTGTGCTAATAGAGCGTCGTCACTGTCAGTAAAACCAGAACGAGTCTCGTTCTAAAACTCGACCACACACGTGCCACATTAACGCCCAGGCATTGTAAATGAAACTTCATAAAGCGTTCTCTTTCTTACCTCTTACGATCCAGCTCACACTCCATCATATAAACATCTCCGTTGCCCCTCAAGATCAGCAGGGTCTCAGAGTCAGGTATCGGCGTGAAGTCTACTGCCGTATCGCCCAGACTGTCCAGTAGGTCCCTACCGGCAAGTTGCCCTGATGGCTTGATGCCGATGGTCAGGATCTGCACCAGTTTTGGCCCTTTCTTTAAGGCTATGTTGTAGAGCCTGCAAAGGACGAGATTTGGTTGAATTTAGCGGATTATTACTGACTATAGGAAATTGTGATACGATTAACTTGATCCGAAGTCAATGAAAAGTCAATGAGGATTGGCGATGTCGATCGCATCCAGTAGATCAGCGGGGAAATGGCCGAACAC
Organism: Agrochola lychnidis; assembly: GCA_963680765.1. Lineage (NCBI taxonomy): Eukaryota > Metazoa > Arthropoda > Insecta > Lepidoptera > Noctuidae > Agrochola > Agrochola lychnidis. The sequence goes on along the minus strand of OY796868.1, from coordinate 2,872,925 downwards.
ACTTTCAATGGCAATGCCATTCAATTTAGACAGCGGTGTGATTTAAAAGATGTAGTGACAAAAAATTTAAAGGGTATGCTGAAATGGTTTGGGAATGTTGAGAGGATAAATGAAAGGCGACTAACAAAATGTATTTACAAAGCAGATGTGAAGGGAAAGGCCGGGCGGGGTTGCCCTAGGACATATACTATCTTATTGGTGATGGTCTTCAGAAAGGCCAGGTGCGTAGTACTCGCAACCGGCGTGCGTGTATGACCAGATGTATGAACGTAAACGAGGCAAAAGGAGTATGTAAGGATCGTAGCAGAGTTTCTGCCTACCCCCATGGGAAGAAGGCGTGAGTTTATGTATGTATGTATGAAGCAATGAAGAAAGAAATAAGAAATTAATTAATTTGGATTAGGAATTTCGTTAAAATATTATTCGGATTGTGGTTAAAAGTATGTTTTAAGCAATTGGGGTGCAAGAGAGTTATTTCCCAATTCGTCACTGTTCCGATTTGTCAGCATAAAATTCTGCTCCATACAAGAAATCCCGATTCGTAATAGTCATAAATATTTTTTATAATCTTTCAAATAGATACCTATGTTTTCACAGTATTCTTTGTTTTTAGTTTTGCTCTTAAAAAAAATGATCACAGTGGTTTGGGCTTCACCCGTAAAACAATTTGTACGCCCCAAATTAATCTCCCGAGTGTTACAACAGCTCGAGGATTCAAACATAATAATCACTTATCTTACTATACTATACTACTACTATTATAAACGCAAAAGTTTGTGAGGATGAATGGATGGATGGATGTTTGTTACTCTTTGAACGGATTTGGATGAAATTTGGCACACAGATAGTTTATATCCCATGGGATCGAAACTTATGCGGGTGCAACCGCGGGGCATTGCTAGTAATTTAATATATTAGAGTGACTTACCTGATAGTGTTATCAGATCCCAGCACGAACACATGCGACAGTGACCCTGGATGCCAGTGTACCCGCCGCACTTCACCCTGGCAGTACAGGAACCTTTCGTCCAGCGAGTAACTCCTGTGAAGAGAACAATGTCAATTGTAGTAGCAGCGAAGTTAATTTTGATAGAGGAAAAGATATTCATTTAAATATTTATATAAACACTAGCTGACCCAGCAAACGTTGTTTTGCCATATAAACGTTTGGGGTGGACCATCCTTATCACTTAGGGGTATGAAAAATAGATTACGACCGATTCTCAGACCTACCGAATATACATATAAAATTTCATAAAAATCGATCAAGCCATTTCAGAGGAGTATGGCAACTAACACTGTGACTCGAGAATTTTATATTATACTAGCTGACCCCGGCAAACGTTGTTTTGCCAATTATTTGTTTGGGGTGGACAACCCTTATCACTTAGGGGTATGAAAAATAGATAGTAGCCGATTCTCAGACCTACTGAATATGCATATAAAATTTGGTAAAAATCAGTAAAGCCGTTTCGGAGGAGTAAGGTAACTAACATTGTGACACGAGAATTTTATATTATACTAGCTGACCCCGGCAAACGTTGTTATGCCAATTATTTGTTTGGGGTGGACAACCCTTATCACTTAGGGGTATGAAAAATAGATAGTAGCCGATTCTCAGACCTACTGAATATGCATATAAAATTTGGTAAAAATCAGTAAAGCCGTTTCGGAGGAGTAAGGTAACTAACATTGTGACACGAGAATTTTATATTATACTAGCTGACCCCGGCAAACGTTGTTTTGCCAATTATTTGTTTGGGGTGGACAACCCTTATCACTTAGGGGTATGAAAAATAGATAGTAGCCGATTCTCAGACCTACTGAATATGCATATAAAATTTGGTAAAAATCAGTAAAGCCGTTTCGGAGGAGTAAGGTAACTAACATTGTGACACGAGAATTTTATATTATACTAGCTGACCCCGGCAAACGTTGTTTTGCCAATTATTTGTTTGGGGTGGACAACCCTTATCATTTAGGGGTATGAAAAATAGATAGTAGCCGATTCTCAGACCTACTGAATAAACATATAAAATTTGGTAAAAATCAGTAAAGCCGTTTCGGAGGAGTTAGGTAACTAACATTGTGACACGAGAATTTTGTATATAAGATATAGATTTTCCTTCGCTTCGCGTTAGGGTCTTATATTGTAAATTGATGGCGAAGGCGATATGTCGATGGGTTTCAGTTAGTGTGTTTTAGCAAACTGAAAGTAATTCCAATCTAAATCAATCAATAACTTATATCGTGAAATCGTAACGCCACTAAGTCGCAAAACAATTACGTGTCAAAGTAATATTATTGCAATAAAGAAATGTGGCAACCGAGTCATCTACACTGCGAAAACAAGCCGATAACAACATCATCCGAAAAAAAAACGGTAACATCCATTACATCTATGATAAATAAGCGGTAAGACCGCGGTGCCCTCACGTGGGCCTTCTAATAATTTGATTATTTGCCGGCCATTTTGTTTTTTTTCCTCTTTTTTGGCGGGAACGCGGTCTGGATTAATCGTGCGTTTAAAACTCGCCTTCTTGTCGGATTTACTTGTTTAATATTAAAATGGGGTCTGTGATTCCGAACTGAAGGTGAGGTGAAATGTAAGGCAAAATGAGCCACATTTTGTGGTTAGACTTATGTAGTATATTTTTACGGTTGTTATTTAGACCATATTAAAAATTGGATTGAAATTGTAATGCGGAGCGGCTATCAACATTGGCGAAAGGTTGAGAAATGAACAGCTCTGAACGGTTACATAACAAGGATAGGAAGAAAAAAGGATTGTGTGGTTTTATGAAACCACGGTAAAAGTGAAACTTCTATAGGCGCCGCCATATTGGCCTTGGCTGCTCTGACGAGCGCCTTTCACTTTATCCCTACTCCGCGGCCGACCGTCACGCGACATGCAACACACAGACGAAAAAGTTTGAGACGATGTAATAAAAGTTTCACTTTAATAAGTTTTCCAGCAGTAGACGTAAGTTGAGTTGAAAAAAAAAATACGGTCAAGTGCGAGTCGGACTCGTGCACCGAGGGTTCCGTATAAAAATATTTTTATTATATGATGTAACTAAATATTTATGCTTTTCGCAATTTTTCCTTTATCTGTGCTATAAGAAGTTACTTCGTACCAAATTTCAAGATTCTGAGTTCACGGGAAGTACCCTGTAGGTTTTGATTCCCTTGCGAGTGTCGAAAATTTGCAGCATAAACGGCTGTATCTTTTGATTGCGTTGGCTTAGAAGTTTGATTTTTTCACAGCTCCAAGGGACAGTAGACCTGAGTATTTAATATGAATTTCAGCTTGATATCTCCACGCGTTCCTGAGAAAAAGGATCTTGACAGACAGATAGACGGACAACAAAGTGATCCTATAAGGGTTCCGTTTTTCCTTTTGAGGTACGGAACCCTAAAAAAACGAAGCAGAGACCCATTCAATCGAGACCAACCATGAGGAGTAGTAGTAGTTTTTAGTTTACATTCTACATACTCTAAGCTCTTTTGATTCCTAAAGTTGACAACATGATAACATGACTCCTTATGACCGCCCATTGTGTCACCCTATGTGAAATTTCTACGTTTATATCTACGCATTATTTACTACATTCGTTTGGTATACATAATAAAAATAATTATATTCTTTCTGGTCCATAATGATCCTAAAGTTCATCTCCAGAGTAAGCTAGACAGGTTATCCAAACCCTCACAAAAAGCCCAGTATTTCAAAAAGCGTTTACTTCACAATTACAATGTCTATCAATAAGTCCCGCCACTGGGGCACAGCGCATGCTACACGTCCAATTTGATGCTAATCCCATTGCCGGCCACGTTCGGGATTCAGTTACAGCAGCCCGTTTATTGTGTACAACTTTGCATTCATTGGTTGCCTACTGTTTTAACAGTATTTTCGATGTTGGTTGTAGGAGTAGGTAAAAAAAAGAACGAAAAATGTAAGCAGAAAGTCCTGTACGAAGCCAAAAGGCTTCCTGTCTTAGTATGATGCTGCGACATTTAAAAATAAGTGATATATTATAGATAGTATTCTGATTAGTTACACTATCATGAGTAACTCCCGCAGTGGTTTTGGGATAACAGATTCAAAATATTTTATTTCACATAAACGTCAGAAGCTAGGTGCACGGTTCTAATTGGTCGTTTCCTATGGAGAAGAGCCGGCAAGAAACTCCACGGTTACTCTTTAAAAATAAATGGTTTTTCCAATGTTTTCAAATTACAGTGTTAATAGGTATGACAGGACAGTGTAGGCCTATTAATAAGTACTGGTACTTGTCTTATATACCAAGTTATGTTTCAGTGCCATTTCATTTTATGTTTTAATAATCGTACAAGGTTGTATTTGGCTGTTCCATCATAATGATGCCCAGTTCGTATATGTATGTATTACAATTTGGAAAGGGCAGCGTCAACATTTTGTAAATTTGGATTTAGTTTTCCACTGAAGCTGTTGCATAACTACATGAAAGTAAATGTGACCTGAATAAAACAATTCTGCTTGATACACATGAATGTAGAATGAATACAATTAAAATAGAACCCAAAGAAAACTGTCGCTGGTCAGCAACCAAAATATAAATCAAACAATTTTTACATACCAAAGAAAAGGGTAACCATTAGGCGGTCAACTAAAAAAAAATACACATACAGTGAAACGTAAAAATTACAAATGGGATGACATTAGAACAAACGGGGTATCCGACCCGGTCCGTAGTGTCTCCGGAACAAAAACCGATAAAAAACGGCGAAAAGGATCCGATCCGGTAAAAAATAAGAATCAGACAAAGCGGCCGGACGGCCGGTAACCTCTATACGTGTCCAGTTTTTTTACGAGCACCCCGCAGCCCTTTTGTCCTTCCGGGAGGCCTTTTTTTAAATAGATCAGGGGCTGGCAAGTAAAGACCGCGGCCGACGTCCACCCTGAAATATTATTGTGGATTTTTCTGCTTGGCATTCATAAATATTTCCCAGGGAGAGGCCCGCAACCCCCTCCGTCTACCCACTGTAGGGGATTTACTCGAATCGGCGTAGAATTATAAATTCGGTTAATAAAATATGATACGATAAAGCCGCTTTTTTCTCTGGCGGACCTCTATTATATTTTGTTTAATTTAAATATGAATAATTAAATTTAAAAAGGAAATCTCGGGGCTAATGAAATTTTTGTTTTCGAGATAATGAATTGAAAACACCGAGTGTCGCTCGCTCAGAGCTGTGTTATTCTTTTCTCGCTCATTCAGATTCATCCTTCGTAGTCTAAAAACGCCCTGGAAAATATAATATTTTTTAAATGTATTAATTATGAATACGAATTATATTTTTTCCATGTTTATCTGACCCTTTATACTATCGTGGGGTCCTACACGAGCGAATTGTATTTTTTAAGGCCTACAGAGTAATTAGAATTAATTAATTTTTTATAACGCGCGGTGGAATTAGGAAATTTCGGTATTTTCAGTGCCTAGTTAAAGTTAGGGCTCGTTATGTGAACAATGAACTACTTCCATAACGGCCTCATCACTCGCAATGGGTGTGGAACAGGCAATCACAACATAATCACACTTTTAATATTCTACACCCATCTAAATTGTCGGACACAAGTAAAAAGTATAAAAAGAGAGTGCGGTCGAGACATGGGTCCCCAAAACCTCGAACAACGCCTTTAATCAACACAAACGCACCCGGCGATCAAACGGCCGAGAATTAAAAAAAAGCATCGATCCAGTCTGCCACAACCACAAGGGATTAAAATCGTAACGAACGTATAAAAATATTCAAATACAATACTAACAAATTGATACAAACACTCATTAGGTGCGGATCGCGGAAGGCGCCCCCCGGCCCCACGCTTGCGGCCCCGCCGGCCGATCTCTCCCGACATTACAATCCACATCCAACGTACAAATATTATCTAAAATTCCTTCTCATTTATAATCCTTTTGTGTCCTCAGCGCGATGTCCTCCGTCAAATCCCCCCTCTCCCCACAGGGGTCGGGTGGGGGTATTTTTATATTTTTAATCGCGTTGGGCATTATCCAAATGGACATTGGCGGGTGCGCCGACTGCCGGTGCCGTCTAGATGATAAATTCTCCTTTCGTTCGACACCGGCCGCAATGTTTTGTTTTGTCCCTTCAGTAATGTCTCCTTTATTGGTATCGGAGTGAAAAAAAATACCCTCATAGTCATTAATTACAGTAGATTTGTCTGTTGGTGACTGGCGAGTTCTTGGCGACTATTAAAAATGCTCCGCCATCTGTGGCTTCTCGTCGGCTGATTTTTTCAGCGTCTCGGCAAATGAGGATTGATTGTGGCAATCGTTTGATGCAGATTCTTATTGAATGCGATGACGGCTTCGTCCGTGATCGATGGTCTGCCTTTGTGGTTACAATTAGGTTACAATTTTTGTGGAGGCTCTATAGAAGAAAGACAAATTGTGTCAGTTTAAGTTAGGGAGTCCAATATTTTATGGTTTTTGGGATAGTCTGTATATCGATCATCTTATGGAAAATTTTAGATTCTGACGTCTTAAAAACTTTTGAAGAGTTCTTTCTATAGTCCAATGATGATGATAGAGATAGCTTTCTTATAACATAAGTACATAAAATTGGACCCAATCTGAAGTCACTACATATTTCAACATACGCCTTTTAATCAATGCCCAAACGCTAACAAACGATCAGCAAAAATTCGCCCGAAAACCAGCCAGCTACGGAATCGTGAACGTACATAAATTTAGACCGTGCCGTATAACCGGCTCCCACGACGGCCCGGTCCGAAGTTTCACACCATTAATTCTTGCGCGCAGTCCACTGCACTTTTTCCATCGTTCCTCAAAAACTTCCAGCAAAAAAAAAAAAATTGCTTTTCTATATGCAAAACAGGGTACTGTGCTCAGACCACCGTTATAATAGGGATCATCTATACAATATCAATTTCGTCTAATATATTGGGGTATTTTTATGTTTTATTGGAGCCAGGATTTTGGTCCCATTAAACTTTTTTTCGAATTTTATGTCACGGAAGATATTGTTCTTCTTGTTTGGGCTTTTAAAATGGGGTGGGTTTGTGTAATGTATTGTTTTTTGAGTTATGTCGTAAGTTATAGGAAAGTAATCTGAGTGGTTTTGTTAAAAGTGGTATTTTGAACATTTGGAGCTCGATTCTGGTCTCGACGTGGGTGTACTATAGCTACACCTCTGCCTAACCCTTCGGTAAATACAGGCGTGATGTTATGTGTTCCCTAAAGGACATTGCTCATTATAGCAGCACCGGTCCAACACGGCAAATAACTTGTCGTTCAAGTTAGGATTTTAAATCAAATACATTAAAGTCTATTTTACGATGGATATACAGAATAACGGATGGCTCGCGGGCAGTCAGTGGCCCGCGAGCTATCACACGTCGCACCGACAGCCTGCTTCAAGCGAGGAGCCCGCTCCCCGGCGAAGAAACGTCTGCAGGCGGTATGCGGCGCCACGCGCCGTCCGCGCGGTGACGCCTCGCCGGCCGCACGGTGACGCCAACGACGAGTCTGTCACCTCACCGGTGGCGTACCGGCAGCGAGCGGTCGCCTTGCTGACGGCGCGTTGGCGACTAGCGGTTGCATGCTTACGGCGTGTTGGCGACTAGCGGTCGCCTTGCTGACGGCGTGTTGGCGACTAGCGGTCGTCTTGTTGACGGCGCGTTGGCGACTAGTGGTTTCATTGCTTATGGCGCGTTGGCGACTAGCGGTCGCATTGCTTACGGCGCGTTGGCGATTAGCGGTCGCCTTGCTTACGGCGCATTGGCGACTAGATTTTTCGAGGCGATGCCGGGGCATTACTGCGCTAGAGCGGTGCTGTTATAATGGGCGATGTCCTTTATTTTGGTGATTATTATGAAACGACATTAGATTTGGCTTCAATTTCCGATCTAAAATTCTATGGTAGGTAGGCTTAGTCTCTGCCTGTATTGGTTGATATAATAAACCGATCTGGAGATTCATCAGTCTGTCGTAGACTACAGTCAGCTCCAAGAGGTCTAGGTCCAGAGAAAAATTCTCCAACTTGCATCACAACATTCGGTTTTACGTCCAGCAAATCCGGTTTTATATCTATCTTCTTTATTTTTAACTACTACGGGGAGCTCATGGCTAAATAATAACAGCTGCACGGGTCGATTGCTACGCTTGCCAGGGTTGGTCCGTGGATGGGTGACCATCTTTACATACCGAGACTCCTCCGTGCTTCGGAAAGCACGTTAAGCCGTTGGTCCTAGCTGTCATTCGTGGATCTTTGACAGTCGTTACGGGTCGTCAAGTCAAAATCTGACAACCAGTCTTACCAAGGAGTATCGTATTACCTAGTTACTGGGTTGTGGAGGTCAGATAGGCAGTCGCTGCATGTAAGATACTGGTATTCAGTTGCATCCTGTTAGACTGGAAGCCGACCCCAACATATTTGGGAAAAGGCTAGGCAGATTGATTAAACCAATATGGGGAAGCTCTTGGCCTGCATCTCACCTGATGGTAAGTGATGATCAGGCAGAAGGCTTTACCCGGAATCCTCAACCACAGAGGAACTGGCTATCGTACCTCTAACTGCCAAAACAACAATGCTGTTAAACATTGTTGTTATGGCTACAACGTTAGATAAGTTAGTGATGGTAGCTAGCTAGGCGGGCTTAAGCCCTATCACGAACCAAACCGAGCAGAGAATTTTGCCCTCACTGGGAATCGAATCCGGGACCTCTGGGTCTGAGACAGGTGGTCTAACCACTAGACCACAAAGGCGGTTAGATAAACCATTATTGCTTCTATAACAGTGCAAATGAGGTAATGGTAAGCTTTCCTTTCTGAATAATATAGTCTATGTTTTAATGATGATAGCTGGGCGCCTGAAATAATTGACGCAAATCGCTTTCATTATTAAAACTGATTGTGGAGTGGTCTCCTTTTGGGAAAAATACTTTGGAAATGTGCATCAAATTGACTTTTATCTAATTGGAACACATTCCTGTTAATTTTTTACAGCGGAATACTATTTTTAAACTATTGCATAGCTTTTATCGCGGGCTTTGAGCGCGGCAACCGAATCAAGAAATTCCGTAACGTAACGAAAATAAAACCTAACACCCCCCACTCCGCCTACCATGTAATGACGGTTCCCATGACAACATAATTTTTGTTTTATGTCATCACGTCATCATCCCAAGTGTAGCGTTGACAAATAGGAAGTATGGAGGTTACAAATGTTATGCAATAGCTTTACCGCGGCAGTCCCCGAGTGCCACACGTTTTTTTTATTTTTTAAGTGAAAACTTCTTTAGGCGCATTGGGCATTTTTGAGATGGGAAAAAACAATTAAACTCGCGACACTGTTACCGACACCAGCTTTTGACCATTAAAAAGACATCAACGCGCGATAGATTTTCTTTGGGATTTATGACATTCCAAACATTGAGACATAATAACGATATGATTGACGTTTCCCTTTAGAAAAGTATTACCTGCACAATAGAAATTGTTCCAGTTTTCACTTCTGTCGGCACTCCCGGAGTGCCACAAAATTTTTTTTTTTGTTGCAGAATATGCTTTGTGCTTTTTAGTCAGTACAAAATAAATGTATTACCTTTTTTATGAATTAGGCAGTATAAATAGACGAATATGTATTTTTATGCGATTGCTGGATATTCTTATGGTACAACTTGATCTATGTATATTCTGCTAGTCTAATCGACTGTATTCAGTATTGCTTTACTCTTGTAAGGCATCCCTGATGTCATGTGTTCGCGGCAGCATCAACAGTATTCTCAGTGTGTTCGCAGATCGGTGGGATTCCCCGATGTTGCGGAGGTGAATGCAGCTCCATGCTTAATTTTAATTTTATGTTATAATCTGTGTTTGTACCTACTAACACTACATGTTAAGTAAAATTGTTACTAGCCCTATGGACTCTGTCTGAAATAAAAGTATTCTATTCTAAGGCATTTTACACCGAGCTCTATTTGGCCCATATAATAGGAAAACATGAGGGACCCGCTAGTAATATGAATGACGCGGCAATGCAATCTTCACTGGCGTTCAAACTGTTAAAAAGTCCCACTTGTTCCATAAGTAAACCAGGACAGAAAAAATCGCAAGTCAACCGTGTCCCAATCACTCGATAAACTCTGTTTATCTGTTAAACAAACAGTTGATTTTGAACACAGTGTACGTTGTACGTTTCCCAAACGCTTGCAAAAGCGAATCGGGGAGTGTGTCGTTTAAGCGCGTTTAGCAGGAAAACGCCGCGTCAAGTGTCGAACCGACGTGTGACATAAAGTATTGGCTGTGAAAATGTTGGAGTTGACGGTTTTGATACTTGACGATTTAATATTTGATGTCATTTTTTTTCTTTTACGGTTTTCTGCCTCCCCTGCTTAGCTTTAAGTCTATTTTGTTCTCAATGTGTTTGACTTGGTCAGCTAAAAAAAACAGAGTTATCTCTTTAATTAATCAGGGTTTTGAAATCTGTCGTTTTGTTTAAGTAGGTAGTTATTAGAAAAATCACAACTTTTGAGTTTATATATTCTAAATTACTTGCTTATGCCTTTATATCTAATGGGTGCTACTTAGACTTATCATAATTTTTACAAGACATTCCTCTCACTAGTTTCACGACAAATCTACCTAAATTCTTTATTGTACACATATTATTACAAAAACAAAGTTACAACAGTATAAGGACAGTTTATTTATTTATTAAAACTTTATGCACAAGTAAAAAAATACTGTAAAGGCGGACTTAATGCCTGAGGCATTAACTTTATGTACCTTTGTACCCATTTGCATATAAAAGTTATGTTTTTATAGATTAAATACAGGGTGTTTGACAGAACGTTGAACATACGAAAATGGTGGATAGGTGGGGTCATCTGCTACTTACTCAGCCTTAATTTATTTGGTCCTGGCCCCCTGGACATTTTCAAAAAAATTTTTTTTGCTTTCTTCTAGTTTCACCACTGTCTTAACTTTAAAGTGTAATTTATTTTAAAAATGGGTTAAACAGGAAATATTTTTTTTTTTTTTTTTAATCTTTAATGTTGGCAGATTCTTATAAAATTATTGCTTTATCCAGATGTTAGCTAGAAAAAAAGTTATGAGCCTCAAACTTACAGAAAGATGTAAAAAATACTTAAATCTTAATTTCAACTTGCATTAAAAATAAAAACAAAGGCCAAATAAATTAGGGCTGAGTAAGTAGCAGATGACCCCACCTATCCACCATTTTCGTGTGTTCAACGTTCTGCCAAACACCCTGTAGAATCCGGCTAAGAAACAGTATCAATAACACTGAGTCGCACTACATTATTATCGGGGCGAAACAACGATCACTTCGTCCCAGGCCAACGCTTCGCAATTTTTATTCCAGCTCCTTTTTTTGGCCACAAACCTCCTTTTTGCCCGCAACCGCGTCCGCGGTCGAAACTGTTTAATGATTTGAAAAACGTGTTCTATCAGCCTTTATTCGGAAACAACCGAAAAAAGGCGACAACAAAGGGTTCAGAGTGCAAATATAGACTCATCGGTAACCACTCTTCTATCTCTGAACCCTTGTAACACTCAATTTTCACCTTTATTCCCCGGACTTAAGATGCACGTTAGATTTTTTGATACGCAGTTTTTTTTTGTTGAAGTGTACGCACAGATCTCATCGGCAATTTATTATATTTTGTCCGTTGGTGAATTTACGATTATTTGAACGGCCGGTGGTCTGTGCGATTGGCTGTTTCTAACTCCGATAATACGCGGACGATATATCGAGGAATGAACAAAAGGTTTGTGTGTTATGGTAATGAAGCTCGATGAATAATATTGAAAGGCAAATACAATAAATATTAATTGTTTTTATTTTAAAGCCTGTTCTATGTTATGGACTGAAAGATAGATTATTTATCATTCCAAAACAAGTTTAACTAGAACTATTTTTTTTATTTCGCATTTTGTCAATCAGGTTTTTATCTTCAAATACTAATAACTTAAGGTGAATCCGCAGTTTCCTATAAGAAATTTGTGAAAAACTTTTCCATAAGAAATTTATTCTTATGGAACAAATCTAACTTAAGAGAGATGTATTACTGATTCCAAAGATTATAATTCTGTTATAGTCGCGAATCATATATTGATCAAGATGCAACTGGACACTGACCTGTAAATTGCAAAAAACGTAAGAAAATTTGAATTTCACGAGCTACAACTGCAGACCCACCTTAATAAAAAATAAAAAAAACGTGTGGCACTCGGGGACTGCCGCGGTAAAGCTATTGCATAGCATTTGTAATCTCCATACTTCCTATTTGTCAACGCTACACTTGGGATGATGACGTGATGACATAAAACAAAAATTACGTTCCCATGACAACGTGATGTTGTCATGGGAACCGTCATTACATGGTAGGCGGAGTGGGGGGTGTTAGGTTTTTTTCGTTACGGAATTTCTTGATTCGGTCGCCGCGCTCAAAGTCCGCGATAAAAGCTATGCAATAGCTTAAAAAAACGATTTTGCATTTTAAGGAGGATTATATAATAAGACAAGCTCTATTTTTATAAATCTTACTATTTGTGAGACAAGCTAAGCTAATTCGTAAGGTAAGCTTAAAAATATGATGCTTAGGTACTGCAGGTTAAGTTAGCAGCCCATGATCACTACCAGAAGTTTTGGAACTTATTTTTTGAATCACATGAAAAAACTTACACAGTTGTAAGCAGCTCAGGCGTTCTGTAGTTTTCTAATACATTCTATAATAGGAATAATTTATTATGGGCACTTCAACCTTAACATCTTAATTACATTAATAAAAATAAAATATTTAACCCAATACGGCAGAGGTCAATATAACTCGTACGTAAAATTTACGATATATTTACATATGTGATAAAAAATCGTGTTCTACACGGGGTCGTCGGTTCAATTCCCGTGCTCGTTTTAATTAAACAAACCGAATATAATATACGGTGGCAATTTTATACGTGTGCGGCCGGCCTAACGACACTTTATAGATGAGTTGTGAACACATACCATTTGTCGGCACATATTAATTTATTATTGTTCAAATTTATATGTGACGGGAATACGGGATATTTATGGTTTATAATAAATTTTGACATGGCTGGCTTTTTGTACTGGAAATTGACGGTAGAAGAGGAGTGAGTTTTTCATTTTCCGACATTTTATTAAAAAAATGAACTTTTCTTGGTTAAATAATCAAAGAACTTTACAGAAATAATATTTGACTTGAGATTATTTGTCGGTAATTATTAACTAATTTCAAATATGAATAATATTTTTACCTTGAAGTCAATCAAGGATCAAAACTTCTTAAACGACCTACAAACCTAGTCGGAACTATATTTGTGTACCAATATTTTTAAATCACATTTCACAGACACAATTTTCGCGTGATCCTCCATCGAGTTTGCGTAGTAACCCTAACTAATGAATAGGGGAGTTTGAATAGAAAAATAGAATTATTAATTTATTCTATTTTTGTGCGTGATGGTTAATATGCATGCGCTGTTCGGGACAAGTCTCTGGGGTTTGGAACATGGATTCTATTATTTATAACGTATTTAATGTTAGGGATCAACGTGTGTGAGCTATTTTTATTAATTATGCATACGGATTGGACCATTTAAATGTGGTAGCTATGTTTATCTGAATGTTTTGATCGATTTTTTGTTATATTTTTGACCGATATAGATGGCGACCACGCGAAATTATTTACTCTGTTGTGAGTGATATCCGGCTCGTTAAAAAATGTGATCCGCGGATACGGATCTCAACTTTCTTCAGGTTCAGCAGGAATTATTTATAATCCTCATCGTAATTGACTTTTGGGGGACAAAGCTGCCAAGTTACTCTTATTGAAATACAATTTACCATTACTCAATATTAATTATGACGTATATTTAAAAAAAAAAAACCATAGTTTTAATTGATGTGTTAACACATAATTATTTCAATTAGCATAGCACAAATATTAGAGGTTTGATCTCACTACAAAGATAGTTTAATTACTACCTAATAATTTAATTTACTGGTACTTACTCTACTTGAATTATAATAAATATGATTACATTTTTTTTTACTTATTTGGATTGAAGTTAACAGTATTTCATTGCTACATATCTTTAAAATTTCATATACGTAATGAAATGTATTAATATAAAAGATCCATTCAAGATCCGCCAAAAAGTAACGGATACGGATACAGATCTTTTTTCTCCCTCGGATATCCTCGGATATACAAATCAGCATTCGCAACAAGCATGTTAGTATGAACATATACATAGATAAGGAAGACGCCGAAGAAATATATTAGGAGTGTTGCGTTTGGCATTATTTTGTTTCCCCTCCCTCAAGGAAAGATTTGCAGTTCCTCAAAAACTTTAAACACCATTGTCTTACTGATAGAGTCGGCTCCATCTAGTCATCAAAGCGACATATTTCATTTCTTCCCTAAAGCTTTCCACGTTCTCAGCAGATTAGAAAATGTACATGCACATTGTAAAATATTCCACCTAGGACAGGCTTGGGTTGCTGTCAGGTATATCTGAGAACAGGCGACACTGTTGAAGTCAGGTTGTCAAGTAAACGCCACCCTGACGGATGAGAAGCCTTTCTAAAGGATTGGCGAAGGAACAACACAGAGGTGCTAAAAGATGTGAGGGTTTCGAGAGACGGATGGATGGAAGTGTTTCGTGTTTTAAGACTGTGAGGAGGTTGTGTGAAAGCAATTCTTAATCATCTTTTACTAGCGATCTACCCCTACTTCGGATTGTTTTTACGACTTAACAAAACATAGAGATTTCTTATTAATATGTAAGTTTAATATTAATTCCTCTTTTCGCGTGGGTAATGGACTAACCTGGTGTCAGAGTTTTAAAGCAGCCCATGGGCCTTCGACTTGGCTTCGTATGTCGTCGAGAAATATCTCTCAGGTTTCCTCACGATGTTTTCCTTCACTGTATTTGAAGCAAGTGATAATTATACAATACGCACATAAATCCGAAAAATCAGAGGCATTCAGACGGTCACACCACTAGGCTATCACTGCTTGGGCACGCCACAATTGCGGCGATAAGACCCCTCTTTGAGGAGTGGCTTGAGAGACGCCACGGCGTCCTCACCTTCCGCCTGACGCAGGTCCTCACCGGACACGGCTGCTTCGGGAGGTTCCTGTTCAGGATAAGGCGGGAGGAAACACCCGGGTGTCACCATTGTGTGGATCGGCCTGAGGACACGGTGGAACATACGGTGGAGGTCTGCCCGGCTTGGGCGGAGCAACGCCGTGTCCTCGTAGAGGCGATTGGCGGCGGTGATCTCTTGCGTCCGGCCCTGGTTCAGGCCATGGTACGGAGCGAGAGGAAATGGCAGGCCGTCACCTCCTGCGAAGCGGTAATGCTCGCGAAGGAGGAGGCGGAACGCGTGAGGGAGAGGCAAATTTCGCGCCCTCACGCCCCTAACCGCCGCAATAGGAGGAGACGCCCGGGGCGGGAATCGCGAGCCGATTTCCGGCGGCGCGTTGTGTTCCACGCGCGCCTCAAAGAGATGTCAGCAGAATTGACGGGGTCCGCTAGGGCCAATGCCTGCCGGGGGTTCGAAGAAAACCGATAGGGAAATCGTGGCCCCCGGCAACAGGGCAACGGCTGGCTGGGCGGCGCGTGATAGCGCGAGCCGGCGCGAGACATCTCGAGGCAGCGCTGGACATCTTTCGGTGTAAAAGGGTAAGCGTGATTTCAATTCTCGCCCATCCCATCCACGCCTCGCTTTGCCGGTGTAAAACCACCTTAAAAGTCGTACGAGCACAGGCCAATTTAGAGGAGGACGAGATATGGGTTAAACGTAGTCAAAATGTTTGTTACTTAGTTCCTTTAAAACCTTTTAGTCTTATTGACGTCTTCCCTTCCTTTACAGGAAGAACCATCAATACACGAACAGGTAAACAGTATCAACTCAGCCCACCGGTAATCAACGCGCCGAACGAAATGATCACAATAAAATATTTGGGGTGAAAATGGCTTTCACCATCCGAACCCCGACTTTTCACCTTACGCCGGAAACAACAAACATTTTTCGCGAGGAACGCCATGGATGTTGGAAATCTGGAAGTGATTGCGTTTAAGGTACTGCTGGTTGATTTCTTTTAATACATTGACGAGACGTATAAAAAAGCCACTTGCAAAGTGCCACAAAAATCTAAATATCTCTTAAACTACACAAGTTAGCTAAATGAAGTAAAAAATAATTTTAAACAGTATAAGTGTTTTTATGCGCTATTAAATACACTTGAATGTTGCTTTTTTCTTCAAGAAGCTATCTTGTATGGTTTCAGAAATATTTCATGATAAGTTAGTGGCTTTTTTATATTGTTCGTCAGTGTAGTTGGCAAAAATGGGCGGCAATAATTATTTCTATTTGCGCGTGTTTTTTATTGATCAAAGTAAGTAGTCGGTCTGAACTTAAGCAAAGATAACTAACTAATAAAGCAATCTTCTAGACCCAAAATAGGTGTTTTTACGCCCTTGAGATGTGGCTAAAACTGCGATTATTGAACGCAATCGAAGCGACTGTTGCATCTCAAAATGGTATGGTATGGTTTTGATATAGTCGAAGAGCAGTTCCCTAGGTATAATACTGTACTTATAGATACTGAACAATGTGATTTCTCAAAATAAATAAGAGATCTTTTGTTTGGCATGTTTAGTTTACCTATATCCGTGTAAACCTTTTAATAATTAAATGTATAGCGATGTGGGAGTCCGGTGTTTCACGTAAATCGTCGATCCGGGATAATACTGATCAATATTAACGATCGTCGAACACTTCGTGTGTTTCCGCCGCGGTTCGGCCACGTTCGCAAATTGAATTAGTTATGTCCTCTGATTGGCCCCGTTTTTTATTCGTCACTGATTGTGTGTACGTTGATGACGTAATAAGTTCGTTCGTTGTTTGAAATTGGGTGTTGATTGGTAAAGATCGGTTGTGTATTTGTGGGGAATTTAGTACGTTGTACCCTCGTAGTAATCAAATGAGGAATGGGAAAAAACAATTTGAATAAAAATGGTGTCGCATACAATGATCTAGGTCGTAAATACCGAACACCTACTTATGGTTTTATGACTGGCCAAAATCTACAGACCACAAGATAATGGTTTAAAAAAAATCCTCTAAGGATCAAATCTTGTTGTTAAGTACTCTATTTATTCCTTCTAAAGAAACTACGTCCTTTGTACAAATATTATACATCGTGTATTCTTTCAGATATCATATGTGCATAAGCTGTTATTTCAAAATTAGGATCTCGTCGTAAACTACTTTCAGTAATAAATGGATCAACAACGAGTTAGATTTTTTTCCATTTTAATAAATTACTCTCATGAAAAACTGGACAGGTGATACTTATTTCTTAACAGCCTATCTCAAAAACGACCCAAGGATTATTTAAACAATGCCTCCAAAGATCAAAATCGCTTACACGGTCCCGCCCACCCAAGACCGTATTAACTAAAAACGCGAAAAACGTCCACACGATTATAATGCTAGAGGGGGTCAACTATCTGCCTTTTGAATTCACCCTAAATCGCGTTCATACGAACTGAGAGCTTAAAACTAATACATCTGGGTGGCGTGTGACTGGAGTGGGGGGGTGTCTGAGGGTGGCATGTAGAGGGGGGGGAGGTCGGTGTTAATTATTCACATTTTAATTTACGAAGCCCGGACTGGGCAGTCGCAACGGGGAAAAATGTCTTGCGATCATTCGACATTTGGATGGAGTATGTGTGATGATATGCAAGATTTTTGTATAGTAATTAGTGTTTTAGATGTCAATTCTGATGGAGATTGTAGTGGTTTGGAGGAAGAAGCTGATAGCATGTTAAATAAAGGTATGTGAAGTAATTAAGAAGATGCTGAAATTGGAATGGTCGTAAAGACAGTCGAGGTTTAATTGCAATTTAGTAGCCGAACAGCTTATAATGGCCAGATTGAATCCATAGAAGTTTGTAGATAATGATAGTGTTGTATTATTTTTAAAGTTATAATAAGAATTAGCATCTTTAGTTTAAACACTACAAAGAGAAGACAATAATATCAAGAAGACTAGTAAATTTTATTTCCATTATCCAGAATTGCAGAGCTACTACAATATGGATGATGACAAAAAATTACGTTATCAAAAGATTACGGCGATACATTGAGTTAAAATGTACCATGACGTCACGAGTATGTAGATTTTATACTTACTTGTGACGTAGCAACCCTCCCCAACTTTAATGCGTTTTATCTAAGTGTTTTTTTATTAGTATGATAAAGCAAAAAATACGTGTCTAATATTTTTTTATTATCTGACTGACGGACTTAATAGAATTTCTTTTTTTTGACCCAGGCATTATCTCTATTCAATGGTACCAAAACTACCTACAAACTCCCGAAAATTTAGCTAAAAATATTTCGCGAAGGCATCCTCCGGCGTCCTCAGTCCTCAGGTACATTATTCAAGCTAACATTCAAACGCTACGCTCAACCCCAAACGTATTAGACATCACTTTCATGACACATGCTATGAATAAACGAAACAAAAGCAGCCCCACCTATGAATGCAGCCATCCCTCTCTATCACTAAACCGGAGACAAGGATAGACATAGTGCTCCTATCCGATACCGATGAGAAAAACGATCAGAATACGGACCCACGATTGCTATCTAAATAATTCAAGCGTGTATTCAGTCTCTGTAGCACTTTGCAAAATTCTACACTCCATTTTTCAAAGCGCACCTTACCCTTATTCTCATCAGAATAAGGGTTACTTTCAAATGTCTCACAGTTTGGAAATGTTGGTGAAAATGCGGTGCAAACGTATGGAGTTTTTACAGGCTCTTATACGAAAATGTCGAACCGAATCGGTGTTCTCATAAGCAAAATGTATGGGACAGAAATTTAAATTCGTGTATGCAGGAGAGGTTCAGAAGATTGGATGTTTAATTAGTTTGCAGTTCTGTTGCAAAAGTGTATGAAGCGAGATGCTTTATGAAAGACCAGAAATAAATTCGGAATGATCTATTTGAGTTCCATATAGGCCTTTTGTACAAAGAAATCTGACAAAAGGGAGTAAATTTTTGGTCCTAAAAAATATGAAAATCCTTAATATTATAAATGCGAAAGTAAGTTTGTTTGTTACGCCTTCACGCTAAAACGGCTGAACGGATTTGGATGAAATTTGGCACATATAAAGATGATGCCCTGGAAAAGAACATGGGATATTTTTTTTTTTTCCCACTGGATCGAGACTTATGCGGGTGAAACCGCGGGGCGCAGCTAGTATTTAATATTTTGACAAGATATATTACCTCCGCCAAACTGCACAGCAGTTTGTTGGCAGACGTAGCTCCTTTTTAACCGACTTCAAAAAAAAGGAGGAGGTTCTCAATTCGTCGGGATATTTCTTTTTTTTTTTATGTATGTTCCCCGATTACTCGAAGACCGCTGGACCGATTTGAAAAAATATTTTTTTGTTTGAAAGGGTATACTTTCAAGTTGGTCCCATTGTTATTTGGTCACGATCTGATGATGGGATCTTTGAGAAATCGAGGGAACTCTTCAAATATCACACACACACACATCACGCACTTCTATAGCGATTTGGGTATTTTTGATGAGCAGTTGACATAAGGCTATTGTTACATAGATAAATTACAAACCAACCCACTGAAAAGTGAAGAAAATAAAATCTTTTTTACAAAAAATACAACCGACTTCCAAACTACTAAGTGAAAAATAACTTTAATTTCGGAAGTCGGTGTCTTTGGGTCAGTATTTTAGTTTTTTGACACCGACTTCCGATATTAAAGTTATTTTTCACTTTGTAGTTTGGAAGTCGGTTGTATTTTTTGTAAAAAAGATTTTTTAGTACATGTAAACATAGTTATAACACTTTTTCAGCTATTGGTACGCTAAACTATTCATGCAATTCTTAAATGAAAAAGAAACAAACAAGTTTTTTAATATTCACTACATTTAGGCTTTGACAAAACACATTTAAGAGACACCTACTGATGGATTTTATTTTAAAAAGAGGTTTTTGTTTTTTGTGATAGAACTATTTATATCGACTGGAGGGTTATTAAAAATAGTTAGAACGAATAAAAAACGACATCTTCGACCATAATAGTTGAGCTTAGCATTGTTAAGCTTTGGTTACATTTTGGTTCCTGTGATTGGTGTATACTGTTGTAACTACAACGAAAGTTGTTTTCTTGATTTTTAAAACATCTGCCAGGGGGTTTACCATACACTCTTATAGCTGGTCGACATAATTATGACAAAACAGAAGTGTCAAGCTATTTTGAACCATGTGCAGTGCAACTATTAACTGTCACCCTGCAGATGATAATGGTAAGGCCCCAAGAGACACATAACTCTCTTAAGCAACATGGAACCCTGGTACTTCTGTTACAACTACAGCATCCCCCTTTACATTAACCCAGCAAGCACTCTCAAAAACAATGAATATGAATCGTAAAAACTGAATGACAAGATGCGGTGAGATAAGGCGGTCTAATAACGCGTCAGTGTCGATCATTGTAGGAGATGAGGTCGATTTGTAATGTAGATGTGTACTGTATGAGCCCTTTTATGATAGCTCTCTCCGAATTTATTACACACCTCAATGGAGTTATGAATATGGGTTTTTATTAGGTTTCTGTCTGATGTATTTTAATTGGGTGTTTGGATTTGTTCGACTGTCTTATCTAATATTATGGATGTAAGTACTTTTGGACTTTATTGCTGTAGTGGATATTAATTTAGGAGCCTCTAAAATCGTTAGGTATATGAGGTTATATTGTTTTAATAAACGATTCGTGATTGCAGTGTGTTTTTTCCGCGCATAGGATTCCTTTGTCACCTTTAAAACACTATGAGACATCTCTTATCCTAAGATCATCTTTGATATCGTTTCATCTCACAAGTTAGACTATACAGTACTGGTCAAGTTATCCGCAGCTTAAAATTTTCTGCAGCCCCAAAATGTTAACGAATCCTTAAACCAAAACAGAGTGCAAAATAATAAGTAAGAAAATTCATCTTCCATGATCAGTGCAGCAAAACATGGCCAGGTATCGAGCGGGTTCATTAAAAGGGCAGCGAGGGTGGGCCTTATCCAATATTTATTAACTTATTTCAAAGAAAATCGTATAATTAACACCATAGCTTCGCCCCTGGAGCTAACACCCCACGCGAGAACCTTCGACGGTGAGCGATAGAGTTGATAACACAGATGCGACATGATGATATGAATGGAAGATGGAGAGTTGGTGGTTGGTAGGATTGTGTTGGTTGTTGGTTGGTTGGAGTTGTTTTTTTTATTAGATGGAGATTGTTAGTTGCATAAGTTTTATTTAAGGCCTTGTGCGCGTAGTATGACCACCATAGAAACGGGTTTTCTCGACGGAAGAATAGACAATATGACAGATTGTGATTCTGTCATTTAGTCTATTCTTCTGACGGCTGGGAGTCTTCATGTCTCGAGGGCATCATCATATTCATGCATCATCAGGTGGTCAAACACGAGCCAATCAATTATAAAATAGTAAGAAAGAAGATGCTTTGTAATAATTGTTGTTTCTTTTTACACAAGAAAAATGTCTCGGTAATTTATCTCGATAAAAACTCGGACTTTGTTTCAGACTAGCTTACCCGATAGACGTCCTGTCTTAACTATGAATTCACGTCAACTTTCAAACGACTGACAGTTATGTCAAAAGCGCTAAGGTTATATTAGAAAAGTTAATATAGTCGTTAAGTTTTCTTAATTTTTTTAATATTCCGCGCAGGTTTTTTAATTTTTTCTTTCATAAGAACCTTCTCCAGACAATAACAAACACAAAAAAAAAAAGAATTAGCGAAATCGGTCCAGCCGTTCACGCGTGATACCGTGACCAAGGGAATAGGGATTCATTTTTATAGATAATGCAATTTTCCTCAAGCAATATTGACTGGACCAAAGATAGCACACAACACTAGTTATTACATCCAGAGGCGTAATTGCGTAATACACATAAAATGGCAATCGATCGTAATGTCCTTCATTTTGACAGTTCAACCACGTTCATTGAGCCAAGTGCAGGCCACGCTGGGAACTAAGCTAAGTTCGTTTAGCTTCACTCTTGTAGTTACGGAGTCTTTTTAACCGACTTCCAAAAAGGAGGTTATATGTTCGTCGCGTATGTTTGTTTTTTTTTTTTTTTGTTTATGTCCACCGATTTCTCCGTCAATTGTGGACCGATTTTGAAAATTATTTTTTTGTTTGAAAGGTTGTGCTCTCGAATTGGTCCCATATAAATTTTATTAACTTTGCTTTGATAGTTTTTGAGTTAGCTACAAAATACGTTTTTTTTCCCACTTGCTATGTAGATGATATGATAAGTTTTTGTCACTGGTAGCAGGTAGTGGTATTCGAATGTGTGTGGGGTAGGTACCTCAACTAAAAAGTGAAAAATAAAAAACTTTTTACAAAAAAAAAAAAAACCGACCTCCAAAAAAAACACTACAAAGTGAAAAATAACTTTAATTTCGGAAGTCGGTGGCAAAAAACGAAAAGTCTAAACCAAAGACACCGACTACCGAAATTAAAGTTATTTTTCACTTTGTAGTGTTTTTTTTGGAGGTCGGTTTGTTTTTTTTTTTTGTAAAAAGTTTTCATACTTCGGTTCATAGTTCGCGGTGTGAACCGAAGTATGCAAACATACGATAGCTACATAAACGAAGCTAAACGATTTTAGCGTGGTACTTTTTTTTTTTTTGGGTGGGAAATTATCAAATAACTTCTCCCGCTCTGGGCGGAACGGGAGGGCGTGTCAGACTCTTACTGACTAAAACCCATCCGTGTTCCTTCGGTTGCCCTGTTGCCGGGGACCACGATTTCCCTATTGGTTTTCTTCGAACCCCCGGCAGGCATTGGCCCTAGCGGACCCCGTCAATTCTGCTGACATTTCTTTGAGGCGCGCGTGGAACATAACGCGCCGTCGACCCGGGCTTGGTCCTTATCGGACGGCGAGCTACCCATTGCTCACCGTCCACAAGCCCGCGCCTACGGTGGCCGGAAATCGGCTCGCGATTCCCGTCCCGGGCGCATTGTGGCTTGCGCTCTATACGTTGTTGAGCAAACGAGTTTTTCAAACTTATGAAGTTGGTATGTCAAAATGAAAGGCATTGCGATCGATTGCCATTTTATGTGTGTAAGGCTGCCTGTCCACTGTAGCGGAGCGAGGTGGCGAAGCGGAGAAATGTGCCAATATTAACCAATAGGAGCGGAGCTCTGAAGCGGAGTTTAGATTCTATTGGCATATTGGCACATTTCTCCGCTCCGCAACACGCACCTGCAAATTGCAAAAAACTAAATAAAATTTGAATTTCGCGAGCTACTTTGGCGCATCACCATTAACCTACAATCGACGGCCGCCTCACGAAACAGGTTCTCCGATTAACAAAACAGCAGCTGCGCACAGTTACAGCTGCCCTAACTGGCCATGGGTCATTTAATAAACACCTCTTTGTCATAGGAGTCACAGACAGTCCGCTGTGCAGAGCCTGCATGGAGGACGACGAGACAGCAGCTCATGTGCTGTTAAACTGCCCGGCGGTCGCCACATATAGGGCAAAGTACTTCGGTAACCCAGGTACCCTACGTGAGATTGTCAGTGACACCAAGGCGTTGCTGGCCTTCTTTGAGGAGCTGGGGTGGATCGAATAACAGATTTTCCCACCCGCACGCAAAATACGCGCTTTGACGTGGAGTTGCGGATACCAGCCCGTATTACCTATAACCTAACTTCCTACTTTTGACGTATTGTCTGGGTTCTCTTATATACAGAGTGGTGGTAATCGTAACCAATCGGAGCGGAGTTCTGAAGCGGAGTTTATATAGATTCTATTGGTTAATATTGGCACATTTCTCCGCTCCACTGCCTTGCTCCGCTCCAGTGGCCTTAAACAAAAACTTATATTCTATCAACAAAAAAAATCTTTACATAATCTGCCTCGCCAATCCACTTCCTCCTGAACTATGTAGGCACAAACAACGCCACGTCTGTAAGTTATTTGCCAATTATCCGTCTGTCGGTTCTACTACCATCACTCTTAGCTCTCAATTAGTATTCAGTCTCTCTCCTTACGTGTTCCAAACTTAATGAGAGTATGTGTTGGAGTCGTATTTTTGAAATTCAGACCCTTTGAAACAACATGGCCATCGCAAAAATATGTTAATGTCACCTGTGAAGCGGCTATGCGAGCAAAATTGATTAAGTCTCTTGCTAAGTAATGTATTTTTGATGTTAAGTGTGGATTATGATTACTTTCGGGTCTTTAAATATTGTAAGAGTTGCAGGAAAAGGTATGGATTAAGGTTTTCAACCTTCAAGGCTATGGAATGTAATAATGTAATTTGGAGAAGGTTTAATATCTACTAATTGCTTGATAAAGTCATAATTATAATACGAAATACAGGATGGTAGACATCTGCATCCGTCAAGGGGGTGATTCTACCCGTCATAACAAACAACTTTCACTAATCAATCTGCCTAGCCTTTTCCCAACTATGTTGGGGTCGGCTTCCAGTCTAAAAGGATGCAGCTGAATACTAGTATTTTACATGGAGCGACTGCCTATCTGACCTCCACAACCCAGTAACTGGATAATACGATACCCCTTGGTAAGACTGGTTGTCAGACTTTCGGGCTTCTGACGACCCGTAACGACTGTCAAAGATCCACGAATGACAGCCGGGACCAACGGTTTAACGTGTTTTCCGAGGCACGGAGAAGTCTCAATATGTAATAATGGTCACCCATCTACGGAACAACCCCGGCAAGCGTAGCTTAACCTGCTGGATCGACCCGTGCGGCTGTTATTACTTAGCCACGAGCTCTTCAAACAACTTTCACCATGAAATTCTAAAACGATTAGTAAAAAAAATATCTTATTCCTATACAACAGTAGACTTTTTCGATTCTTGTATGAAAAGTCTTTTGTTTTACGAATATGTGTTTAGTATGACAGGTAGAATCACCCCCATGACGGATGCAGATCACTAAATCGCCACCCTGTGTATAAGAGAACCCAGTTTTGTTTTTTTTTTATGTATGTCCGCCGATTTCTCCGTCATTTGTGGACCGATTTTTGTTTGAAAGGGTATGCTCTCAATTGGTCCCATATAAATTTTATTAACTTTGCTTAGGTAGTTTTTGAATTAGCTACAAAATACGTATTTTTTTCCCACTTAGTAATGTAGATGATATGATAAGTTTCTGTCACCGGTAGCAGGTAGTAGTATTCGAATGTGTGTGAGGTAGGTACAGACGCCAGCACATCAAGCTACCCGAAACTGTCAATTTTCCCAATCCACTTTGAACCTTATACTAACTATCGATAAAGTTGAAAATTTATTAAATAAATTTGACAGATAGTGGTAGCTTGATGTGCTGGCGTCTGTACCACAACTAAAAAGTGACCAAAAAAAAAAACAACCGACTTCCAAAAAAAACACTACAAGTGAAAAATAACTTTAATTTCGGAAGTCGGTGGCAAAAAACGGAAATACAAAACCCAAGACACCGACTTCCGAAATTAAAGTTATTTTTCACTTGTAGTGTTTTTTTTTGGAAGTCGGTTGTTTTTTTTTTGTAAGAAGTTTTTTGCTAGCTAATGTGAGCTATTATAATTTCTAACGTGAAGATATTATGGTGGAGGACATCACGATAACATAGGAAGTAAAATGTATGGAATATGTGAAGACGCTTTTAAACTTCCATCCACGATAACGTTATAACATACACGTATTTCCATACATTTTATAGACGTAGACGTGTACGTCCACGATAATATCGACAAGGCTCGGAACCGGTTTAATAAATACCGGTTAAAACCAGTTTATTTGGGTTTTACTCCGAACTTTTCTTAAGAACGTGAACGTTTTAAGAACTTTATTTTAACCTAAATTAACCGGTTTATTCGACGAGCGGCATGTCGGTAAACGTGTTGCAACTTGTGATTACGCCACGCTGAATAAAAACTAAACAAAAGACCAGTTAATATTGCTCTAAACCGTTTAATAAAAAAAAACCTTTATGTAAATACTCCTCCAAAACCGGTTTATACGAACGAAACCGAATGTAAAGGTTTTTGCGGCAAGTAATGGTTTGAAAATTTAACCGGTATCCGAGCCTTGTCGACAAGTTAGAAATTTTGAAAGTGCTTATTGATACTACTGAATGCAACAATGAAAATGACAATAATAAAGCTTCACCTACAAATCCACACATAATCTAAAATAAAAACGAACACTCTCCAAGCCAGAGGGTGCAAGATCGAGCTATCGATGCACCCCATTGCCCCCGCTTTGATCTCGCCGCCGCCGATCGGCTAACTGGATTATTTAACGAGTTCTCACCCAATTCCGTTAATTGGTCGGTAATCCGGTAGCTAAATGACAGGTACAGGGCTTACGCCAAGCTTGGTACAATAGCGAGTTTGATTAGTGTTCGTGTAAGTAGAATATGTTATGCGAAGTTTTTGGCGGGACTTTTGATGCCTTTATGAGAATGATTGGCTGAAGGTTGATGTTATTTCGGCCATGATGGATCGTTTTAGATCTTGACTGCTTATTTTTTTTTTTGCTATGTCCTTCGTTTAGTCAGTCCATTATTTTAGGTGTTTTTAGTTTCATACTTTTGAACATGAAAAACATTAAACATTTTGTGGCTATGTAACAACAGCTGCGCGGGTCGATCGATCAGGTTAAGCTACGCTTGCCGCGGTTGGTCCGTGGATGGGTGACCATCTTAACATACCGAGACTCCTCCGTGCCTTGGAAAGCACGTTAAGCCGTTGGTCCCGGCTGTCATTTTTAGATCTTTGACAGTCGTTACGAGTATTTAGAAGCCCAAAAGTCTGACAGTCTTACCAAGGGGTATCGTGTTACCTAGTAACTAGGTTGTGGAGGTTAGATAGGCAGTCGCTCCATGTAAAATACTGGTATTCAGCTGCATCCGGTTAGATTGGAAGCCGACCCCAACATAGTTGGGAAAAGGCAAGGCAGATGATGAGTTTTGAAAATCGCATGAAACTGTTACATGTATTTTTCATTTAGAAGAAAGAAAAGAAAACTTGTTTATTCTGCACAAGCAAAACGCACATTTTAAAAAACTAAACATAAAATACACACAGTATAAAAGTAGCCAAAAGCCTCGTATTCAATATAAAAAATAAATTAAAAAAACGTGTGGCACTCGGGGACTGCCGCGGTAAAGCTATTGCATAGCATTTGTAACCTCCATACTTCCTATTTGTCAACGCTACACTTGGGATGATGACGTGATGACATAAAACAAAAATTACGTTCCCATGACAACGTGATGACCGGGGTTCCAAGTAAACTGACTACACCTAATGAAAGAAGAACATAGGTGGCACAAACAATTTAATTTTAAAATATAAATACAAACTAACACCTTAACAACTACAAATCTTCATCGGAAACGAAAAACTAACAAAATCTTTGACGGAAAATTAACCATAACAATGAAAAACAAAATAAAAGTAAACAACATGCCATAAAATATCTTTGAACATATACAAAAAGAAATCCCCGTGGCCGGGATCGAAAAGCTATGCAATAGCTTAAAAAGTTTGACAATGTTGTTCATAGCTTATAAATTACACTGGTTCATTGGTTGATGTCAAGGCCATAGACCAAAGACAATATTGCATAACTACTGTTGCAACCTTGGCAAATGACAACAAAACATAAACATAACAAAAACAAGATGCCGATTGCAGAGTTAACTACTTTTGTATCAAATAACCAAAAAAATTAAGCTGTGCGTCGCATCTGTGCAAGAACAGGTCCTTACTCAGCGAAAAGCTGTGAAATCGGACGAACCTAATGTCGACAGCGCTGGTTTTAAAATTATTCAAAATTTTTGGTAATACTAATTAATCCATACTTAATTAAGCATACCCGCAAGAAAACTTGCTCCCACTTTTTTGTGTGGCAAGCAATGGATAAACAATACAACATAAACCACACACATCAGTACAGATTGTAACATTTACTACTTCCATCCATTCTACAGCAGATACAACTTGTATCCATTCTCTACAAACAAAACCTCTTTTTAATTCATCACTGGCTAAGCTAAGGGCGGCCACAGATCTCAGAGCTTACACAGGCAAGGCGAGACACGCATGCATACGATTGTCGCAAAAGGTTATTTCTGCAAGGCGCTGCGGGTTTGTGGCCACGCCTGGCCTGACGTACGGACTGACGTTGCGGCTTGTTACGTGCTTCTTACGGGCTTTACGACTTGGGCCGTGACAACGCGTAGGTGAGGGAGAAATATTGGAGTGGTCAATTCTCGGGTAGTTCGTATTTTGTGCGGACTTTCAGAGCAAGACGGGTTTTAACCTAAGAGTTAACGTTGGGTATCGCTTTGTTTAGCTAAGTAAGCTGAAGAAATAATGTCAGTAAAACATGACTTTGTACAAAGATATAAATCAACCAAGTCAAGGAATTAACGTTAAAATGTGTGCAAAAGTTAATTGATATGGTCTGATTGGGACATAAATAACCTTCTTAAAGTTTTTCACACCTTGTGATAAGAACTGTAACTCAACTTTCTTTGCACTACCAACTTGAAACTTAGAACATCATCAGAAAGAACTCCATCCATTGTGCTAACAGTTCAAGAGTTCCTTACCGATATATTCCGAATGTAAGTTAGAAGCTAGTCCGTAGCGAAATAACACTAAATCTAGACCAACTTCGCGCGTGTTGGCTGTATATTTTAGAACTTTCTTTGTGTAGAAATGGTTCTAGCATTAGATGCTAGTAAGAGAGGATTTGGACTGAAGAATTGTATCAGCTCGCGGTAGGTGACGGGAACCGCGTAATAATTCTTTTGGGTAACCCAATTTGAAAATAATTGTGTATTTCAAACATGCAGCGAAGAGAAAAACAGTGTAATAACAAACCTCTCTGGGCAGAAGGGTTATCTATGGTGTATTGTGACATCCGAGCCATTAATAATTAATCTATTATAATAAGCTCAATATGAAAATAATCTCCAAATGCACTTTTCTAATAGAAAGCTTTGATGATCCATCATCTTGCAACAGAAATGTTTTTCAATCTCCCGACGCACTCCAAACACTGTCCAAAGGCCGCACTCATCAGTAAACATGTGTTAATTAAAATTAATTCACATATGTCTGAGCGTTAAATTATTCAGAATTATAATTGTAATAATCAGGAGTCAGACCTAAGACCGTCCGAACCAAAAAGCCGGAGCCGGCCGTATTAATATTATCACATATCCGGGCAGTGGAGCTCTCTGGAAGAATTTTTAATGCTATGCTTTAATTATTTTGCCGTTGGCCCGGTTGGGCGCCAGTCTAAGTTCCATTCACATTAGAGAATTCATTTTTGCTACGGCCGCGCCTACGTTCTGAATTATTAAGGTGCTTGCCGAAAACTGAAAATTGCTGAGATCACCGGGTGCCAGACGGTGTGTATTTATGAGTGCGTAAATTTTCTAGAGGTATTCTGTAACCGTTTGTACATTATGAAGGGGGCTAATTAACCGGCCGAGTTCGGGCGCTGTTAATAATGGAGGAGATGCTGCGTAGTTCTAATGTTGGATGGGTTTGTGTAAAAATCTAGGGTCTGTATAACTTTGATAAGGTATACATTATTGACAACCGCTGTCCAATATGTGTCGATGTTTGTTCTTTCTGGCGTTTATTCAGTTTTTATGTTTTGTTTGTTGACTCGACTAAAATTGATGTGAAGTTCAGTATGACATTTTTAGACCATTTTAAAGTAAAATGATCGAGTTTAGCAAAAGCAACTTTCTATGCACAGATATTTGTAAAATGTATCTATTCTAAATAGCGTAGCAGAATTCGCAATGGGTAGGCAAAAAAAAATGTTAATTAAAATTAAATCTTACCTAGTGAAGCCGCGTCACAAAGAAACAGACGAAACAAAAATGTAATATGATTAGAAACAAATTACACACGCGGCCACGATAAGTCCGGCTCGCGGGGGCTAACCAACCGTGGCCCCACGTTGGGCGCCACTCTGCCTTTGTCCGGCCACTTTCTTTGTATATTGTACCATTTCATGCAAAATTTAATTTCGTTTTCAAGACTCGTGCGGAATGATATTACGGTCGGCGGACGCCACCGCTGTTTGTAATTTCCCTCCTCAAGTGTGTGTGGACATCGTGCCTTTTTCATCGCATTCCGTTTCGGTGGGTGGGCACGGCACCGGTCCGGTACCGTTACGTTTATTGCGGCGTTGTTCGGAATTAAACAGTCGGATTGCAACCGCCGTTAATTACTATACACAACTACGGCCAGGTGGTTTATTGGCTGCTCTTTTAAAGCTATGTGCATGATTTTGCTGGTTAATCAAAGTTCCCACTGGAGTTTTGATACTCTCATTTGTAATATTGCACGATTTGCTTTGTTAGAAATGAAATTGGAAATTAACTTTGTGTCTGTCCCCACCATTTATACTAGAAATACAGAAACGAA
Source organism: Agrochola lychnidis (assembly GCA_963680765.1). Taxonomy (NCBI): domain Eukaryota; kingdom Metazoa; phylum Arthropoda; class Insecta; order Lepidoptera; family Noctuidae; genus Agrochola; species Agrochola lychnidis. Next base: position 2,842,291 of record OY796868.1, on the reverse strand, counting down.
AACAGCTCAGCATAAAATAATGTTTTTGTTTTATATAGCGATTTGAATAAGTAGTGGTTTGTAACAAAACATCATCCATGTATATCCAGATTCTAAGCTAACTGTAAATAATCGTGAACGCAGTCTTCTTATCAAACCTACGTGGTAAATATATCAGTGTAATTCATCCAAAATTACACATTAAATTCGTATAACATAGACGAATTCGGACGACTTTATACGAAAAACATGAAGAGCAACAAGTCCTTATAATCAGATAATTTTCGTGATCCGAATCCACAGGGACCTGACAAAAGATTCAATAACCCCTATCTTGTAAGGAACTCCCAAATCCTTTCAACCCTTTAAGAATTGCATCCCCAATTTGTTATCGATACCGGTAACACGGTCCAGTGGCTCAGCGAGACTCCCTGAAGGGATAAAAAAGGGATTCTTTCCGTGATCTACCCGCAAATCGGTGTACACACAATAGGGGGCGATTAAGGTACTTAGGTTCGACGTGAGAAAGGGATTTTCTTTTTCTTCAGTTTTTTATGGCGTTTGATCGGTTTTGGGGAGGAAGTGCCGTGATTTTATCTTGTATTCTGTGGTTTGGACATTTTAAAGATTTCAGAAAATCTTGTGTTATTTGATAAGACTGTTTTGCGACGTAAACTATTTTTTTTTGAAAATACATCAATGTGTTTGCAAATTAGTTTATCCGATCCTTTCATATTTTCTATTGACTTTTATAACATTGCAATCATTGAACCAAGTCCAGCTCATTACAGTGCTAATCATAATAATCTTTAATATCCTACAATATAAACTCGTCATTTAATCCACCCCAGAGCCCCTAGGCAAAGACTACCAACACCATACAAAGATATTTAGTGGTACACTCAATAACTACCCTAACATCCCTCAAACATGTTTACACTGTTGATCCATGTCCAGTCTTGTTCAAACAGCCTCGTACAAACTGGACGGGGGCTAGATATTTGCATATTGGTCTCTTACATGTTTATTGAGGCGTCCGTGAGATTATGTTGTTAATAAAGTTTGGCTAAGATGTGATGGTCATTCTGTGTGATAGTTTGGTTAAGGGTTTATGGTAAATTTGTTTTTGTGCAAGGATTAATTTGGGAAGCTGATTTGTCATCCTTCTATCTTTATTAGGTAAATATACTTCATATTTAATTACTGTTTGTGGGATTTAAACATTGTCCGGTCACAGGAACCTCTACATATAAGATTTTGTAGTTGAGACTTTTCATTGGCAGTTTAGAACATTATTTAGCCAGATCAACCGCAGATATAAAAAAACATGATTGGCTAAAAGCGTTAAATAGGTATCCTGACACACTACAAGTTCTAAAACACACCAAAACCCTATCACAACCAACCTCAAAAATGAAGCTACCGAAATTCACTGATAAGAATAAAATCTCCCGTAAAGACAAAGAATAAGGAGGTATTAGCTGGGTGTATTTCAGGGTCCCGAAGCGTCCGTACGTGTACCTCGGATTAACCGGCAAATTGGTTTAAGCCAAAAGCCCGGATCACGCCGCAAGAGAATCAATCCCGATCGCTTGAGACGTGGAGACGTGAGGGCAAGAATGGAAGTGGTTAGAGATAGGAGAAGTTAAAATTGCAATTTAAAAGGAAAAGAGAAAAGAAACCCATGATGAAATCGTGAAATATGTTAGAAAAGAAACGAGGACTTAATCCTGCAATAGGTGATTGCGGGCTGAAATCATGATAAGTACCGCAGGCAATTACGATCAAACTCAAAGCATTTATTTCAATTAAACCAATTACAGGTAGGTACTTCTGAATTATCAAGGAGTCCGTCAGTCAGAAAGATGAAGCTAGTTGCCCATCCCAAAAGCGTAGTAGGTTCCTATGCCGAAGAACGGGTAAGAAACCAGTTTATGATATAAGACTTTCCTATAAAATTCATGTTAATTGTAAATCTAAATAAATAGACCACATATTTTTTTAATCTACAACATTTCAAATAATCAAATAATGTTCTAAAACAAGAATATTGTACAAATGGAACCTTATTTGACAATACGACATCTACTCCTTACTTTCTTGGCACGATTTCGATTCCAATAGATTCTAATAAGATTAGTGTTGTCACACGGGTGTTAGATAAAATAGTTTGTGGCCTATAATTGGGGTTCAGGTCGGGCCGACCGATGTCAAACATGGCCATTCCAAAACACACCCTAACCTCTCTAATGAAAGCGTAATTTGGTGCAAAAACATTTTCCATGGTCATCACTCGCATGACTAGACAATATCGACTTGGAAGGTGATCTCTCAACCCTAGATACCAAATTTCGACTTTCTAGAGTTGAGTTTAGGTTGGTTTTTGACTGTGAATGTCGTGAATAGTTTTCTCCGATCGAGTCCCGTTTACAAATTGGATCGGTCGTCGGGTAAATCAGGGTTACCCAGTAATTGAGACTTACAGGATCGTTCGGTTTGCGGGTAGGTCGACGCGGTTGAAGGATTAGGTTGCGATGTATCGCTATCTATCGATCTTGGGTTAATGTATGGGATTTTTCTTTGATGGTTATGGTAGTAGATTATGGTGTTTTGTAGTTGTGACTTTAGGTTTGTTGTTACTTGTTGTCCATTTATGGGTTCGTGATATGATGCAATAAATCACTACAGACGGATTACCGATTTCTTTTTTCAACAATGAGTTTTAAAATAAAGAAAAATTGCTCAGCAAGTGTAAATAAAATATTTCCTTTTATTGCCGGTTACAAGTAGACGGACACAAAAACCTATTTTAAGCCCAAACAGAATCAATCCCTTACTTTCAAACTTATATCAAACAAACTTTGTAGGTTCTATTCCCGTGCGAATCTACTTGTATCGTTTGTGTTTAAAGAGGATCGACTGCTGTTTGATGTCTGTCTGTGTCAATAATGGACGTTTAATTATTTGTTAGGTTTTAAGCTGTTTTTAGGTTTGAATGTTACCTAGGTATTAAGATACAATTTGTAAGTGCTTTGGGTAATACATATATATCATTCGAAACTAAATCATACTCGTCGTGGGTCTCTTTTTCTCTATCTCTATTTCTCAATGTGATTCGTATAATTTTGAGGAATTACCGATTTGAACATTTTTCAATAGGGAATCAACAGTTCCTCATACTGCCAGTAGTATTACCTATAATTCATTGTAAAATCAAAGATGACACTAATGAGGATACCTGTATTCAGTGCAGGAACAAATCAGTTTCCAAAGAACTAAACACAAAACATACTCTTCTCTACCAAATCAAGATACAACCTTCCAAACATACCTGAACTTACATAACCAAAACAGAAGCAAACACAGTAAATATTCCAACATAATATTTAGCGGGAGATTCGCTTCGGAAGCTCGGAAATGCACCGAACGGCGGCGATAAGGGGTTATCAAAGAATATACGAGCCCACTCGAGCTGAAGATGCTGCGACACAGAGTAAATTAGTTGGGAAAATTGTGTTTAAAGATTATTATAAAGGTGAAGGCAATTTGTGATTGCTCATGTTTAATAGGGTTCTGGTGGTATAGATTATTTTGTATTGTCTTGTCTTGAGAGCTACTTCTGTTCGTTTTGTATTTTCTTCTGCTATTTAAGGTAAGTATTTTGCATTTCAGAAATTACTTAAATACTTTTATTGACAATAATTTGGGGTTTTTTAACATGATCTTTCAAATACATGATATTCGCTGCAGGGACATAGGTCTTCGCCACAACGACCGGTTAAAGTGACGAAAATATTACGTTTAGGATATTTATGTTCAATATTAGAACATGCATTCCCAAGATTTCATCCACAACTTTATTCTCCAACTTGAACGCCCGTGCCAAAAATCATGCTATCATCCATGTACACTGAAGTATAAACAAAGTGTAAAACTCAAATCCTCGGTGCAGACGGCAAGACTGAACATCTTAGCATAATTAGCCGAAAGGGGCCGTTTATTGCTAATATTAGTAGTAAGGATTAATACGAACGGGTTCTGAGCTGTGCTGGGACTGCTAACTGCTATTACCATAAGTTAGACGGGATATAAGATGTATTTGGTGCTGTTGCAACTTTTTTGTAGGAGTTAAAGGTGTGGGATTCGTTGTATGTGATTAAGAAACTGAAGAGTCTACTACAAGATTTGATTTTTATTAACTTAGAGAAACTCTGATAACTGAAAGATAAATTAGGATACCTATGTAAAGTAAGAAAGTTGCTAACGATAATTTGGATGACAGCGAAGAAAAACAAAATATATGTTTTTTTTTTTGCTAGAGATTCTAAAAGGCAATTTAGATACTGGTAACATGTTTAGGTACTGTTTAAAATTCAAGTAAGATTGAAAAAGATCATTTTTGACTTGTTAGACTTGTTGTTTACACATTGCTTAATAATAGCCTATTTCCAATTGAATCCAAAACCCAATGAAAGTGAGTGTTCACAAGACCACAAATATTTTAAATCAACATTTTAGATCAGTCACAATCTTTGCCGCCAATATAAACGACTTGCTCCCCTAACAGAATAAAAATTAAATCAATCCTCTAACCTACTTATCATAAACTTGGAAACAATTTTGATACTTGGTCGGCGCTCAATCGAAACACTTAATTGAAAGTCATCGACTCGTATAATACTCGTCTTAGGGACGAAGCCACAATACGTATCGGTACGTATAAATTCTAATGCAGAAATCCAAAAACATTACAAAAGCCACCCCCTTGAGCACCCGTCTGGATGGTGGATGCGGGCAAATCTTCGAATTAATTTTACTGCCGAAATATGCAAATTTGGAGATATAGCCGCCTAATAACATGTACAAAAGAGTGGTGACTCCGAGCGCGAAACACTTAGACTATATTGTGGCGGTATTGGGGCAGCTTTGTGCCTAATTGGAGTTTGCCTCTGAGAGGTCATCATTTGCAATAATGGCTGGCTTTGTTGTGGCACAAAATCTTATGATGCTTATAATGATGAGAAGAAGATAAACTGCATCGAACCTACGTATATTGTATACAGAGTGCATATTTGGTTATAATTTAATTGTTATCTATTTGATTGCTCATGTCATATCTCTATAAAGTAATTTTAAAACGGATCAAGATTCTATACTCAGTCAACTTTATATACTAACTTGCAGAGATTTTCAAAAATCTTGACCACCGCATTTCATCAAAGAAAAGTCCCGTCTACAAGTTGTCATCTAAACAATAATCTATGCCTTAATCGTTACCTCAGGCTAACATTATAGCCGCTTCGAGGAGCTTAATAGGTTACAAAATTTACCGTGATAGTAGAAAATACACGATGCTTACGTGCCAGCTTTCTCTGAAACTTATCAGGCTTTATTAGATTTCAGGTGTTTAGTTTCTTCACTAGACGTGGTTAAGCCTTCATTTTATAGTTGAAATTTGTTGCACTGTACTGGCCTTTGTTTAAAACTTTGTTGGGGGTGAATTTATTAGTAATTTTTACGGTTATAGGGTTTCAAGAAGATTTTGCTGCGTTGATTAATTTTATGGGTAAAGGCTTCGAGAGGTTGAAAATTATTATAACACTTCATGCTAGTAAGTTATCTTAGTGCTCATATACACGAGGGGCACGTGTCGACGGCAGGAGTTTCCTCTGCCGTTGACGAGTTAAGCTCGTGTATATGAGCACTTAGAGATAAAATTATATTAGATTACAATGGTGCCGATTCCCTTGTTCACAAACTAAACTAAATTTAAGTTCAGTGCATCTTTTTCTTTCTATTTCATTAAGAAAAGGACAGAAGATAAATTTTAGTTTAGTCCTGTCAAATTAATCAGCGCTTGACGTAAATTGACGTAATTTTAGTCGGCAAGTTTTTAATCACGTCTAAACTTGTATGGAGAGTGACAGGCGCTGATTAATTTGACAGGACTAAACTAAAATTTATCCTCTGTCCTTTTCTTAATGAAATAGAAAGAAAAAGATGCACTGAACTTAAATTTAGTTTAGTTTGTGAACAAGGGAATCGGCACCAGTGTCGGTTTTTCTTAGGTTTAATGATTACATCGACATCAAATAAACACTCCAAGATGAAAACGATTATTGGTATTAGGTAGTTTCAAAAGACTTTGCCATCACATTTCATCAGCTGTCCATCATCGACATATATCATTGTATTAATAAGAAATGCCATCAAGAAGGATCACTTACTTGCACAACACAGTCTCTTTGCCAGAATCAAAGAGGCCTGCTCTTCCCCATCTAGAAGGCAGTTCGGCGATGGTGACTCCTCGAGACCCCCACACGCAGATCCTGCTACCGCAGCCGCTGGTCATGATCCTCTCCACATGGAATGATGGCGGCATGAGGAAGAGGAGTTTCTGGAAAGAAAGCAGTAAGATCGTTAATATGAAACTTTAGTTCTGTCGATTTTAACTCACTTTATGCGGAGCAGGCACAATAAACAATCGCCTTGTATCATACTTAGATCATGTAACAGGGAAGGGGTTATGATTAAAATATGTGTTTATGGAAGTATGATGTTTTTACTTCGAATTAGGGTATGTAAGTATGATGTTTTTAAGATGTCGTAAATACTCGAAGATGAAGATAACTAAGCCGCTTTTAATATAGAGCATTTCTTCAAAATCTTGAGAGCGAAACAAACAACCAGCGTTCAGCTTATCACGTACGCTCAATATGAAACCAAATCATGTAAAGATATTTACGTTTTACAAGATTATGTACATTGCAGCCTTAAAACAAGCCATCAAGCATAACAAGCAGCTCTGAGACTCGATCCCGATTCTATTTCACACTCCGCGATCAAGGCAACTTTTTCAATTTCCTTTAGAAATAAGCGCTGTGCGGACCGCGGGCGGCCGTCAAACGATAAATGATTATAACTATGACGTCAGGGGAAACGAGGCAAGGCGCCGGTGTAATGAGAAATAAGACGAAAAAATCCGACGAAGCCAGGAAGCCGAGAACGCTTCCTACTTTATTTTTTGTTCCTTTTATTGATTAAAAAACTTTCCTAATCATATTTTTCCTTCGTCTCGGGAGATAGTTAGGTTATCGGCGCTGTTGTGGATTCTCATGTTGATTGTTTTTGTTTTTGATATATTTTTTCGGGAATTCAATTTTGATGGATGGTGGTGTTTGTTTTTTTTAATTAAACGAGATTTAAAAAAAAATGTTTTCTGTGTAGTGCAAAGATAACCGATCAACATGGTGGCATTTAAGAAGGTCATCCGATTCATTTATAAGCTGTATATCCTTTTAACTGTCATTAACGAGACACAATAGAATTTTAATTGTTATCCATCTCGATAAGGCGTCGTAACAGATGATGAGATATATAAAAGTTATTGACAGTAGATTGACTGCTAATATGTCATCCACATAAACTAAATAGCCTTATCCTACCATCTCTTGCTCTTATAAATATTATAGAAAAATCTCTAAACTAAGCAAAACAGACCTAAATCAATGCACAACGAAGCGCCATCCAAACCAGATATTAATAGTCTAATCGCGATACTAACTATTGCAGTTTCCAGTACATTAACCGCCACGCAAACTTGCCAAGTACAGCCCCTGTTACAAACTGTTCAATGTACTTTAATGGTCTATTAATATTTGGGTGGTCAAAGGTTTGTCATTGGCGTTGGGTTGGGATCTTTGTTGTTAGAAGATGGAGCGTGGGTTGCTTGGCTGTTAACTGTTGAAGGCTCTTTATGGATAGCTAAATGATAACATTAATGTTTCAAAGCCGGTAGTTTGAAAACGTATTTTATGAATTTTACTTTTAGCTATCAAGTAACAAAAAAATGTAAGCTGTGGCCAATGCTTTTTCGTGTAACTAATTTCAGATAAAAATCATCAAGATACATTTAGGCGACAACTATTTGAAAAATTGTATCAACACGATTTACTGTGTATAAGCCAAAACATTCAAATTGATCAATATTCAAAGACAGCCACCCACAGAAATTATATCTACACGAAAAACAATAGAAGTTCACCCTCTTCGGCCGTTATTTAAAACATTGAAAAACCCAAAACGGCCACAGTGCATTAGCGGGTGATTATCGAAAAGAATCAAAGTGGGTTAACCCTACCGAATGGAACCCGGAACGTTTTGACCCACGCGGTAACATTCAGTTGGGGTCAAAGTGACAGCGGGTAATCTTTGTCTCAGAAGCATCTTCGCAATAGGAAGATCTTTATTTATTTGTACACACAAAATACTTAAAAGAGAAAAATAAATACAGATAGAAGAGGACAAAGGTACTATTTATTGCCTTTGTTATAATATTTAACAACTCAGTCTTCAAATTTTCATGGATTATCGAAGCAAGAGCTTCACTTGGAAGCGAAAACGAGTTGATGGACATTCATATATGTAATGCATTACGCTTGCCACGGTCGGTTCGTGGATGGGTGACCCTCCATTGCATATCGAGACCCCTACGTGCCTCGGAAAGCACGTTAAGCCGTTGTTCTCGGCTACCATTCATAAATCTTTGACAGTCGTTACGGGTAGTCAGAAGCCCAAAAAAGTCTTGACAACCAGTAATGTCTTGAAAATAAATTGTACCGTTTAAGTAATTTATTTAATCTTAATTAATTCTTTTGATTATTATCATTGCATGTTATAAGTATTTATTAAAATAACAAATTATTTCTATACCAATTGCATTGGTAAAACATTGAGATCACGCTAAAATGTATATTTTTAAGACCTTTCTGTGCCCTATGTTCATAAATAAAGTTTGATTTTTTACCTTGTGGAGTATCAAATTAAAGGACCTTGAGGAAACGATTCCAAAAATATAACACAGTAAAAGGTTAAAAATAATTTCTTTAAAAATGTTATTGCTTATTTGCAATCATGTCCCCGTCACTGGCACCCCACAGTGTGACCAACTCGCACGCTGTGGTCACAGCGGGGCGGGCATAAATTCAGACGACGAAAACCTCCGACAGTTCCGAAGCGTAGCCTACGCGACGCGATAATGGCTTCGAATTTCACGCCTAAAATATGGCCCAACACTTTTTCGAAAAAAATAAGGGATTTTTGGAGGTTGAAATATGGGTTATGGTGGATGATATGATTTTTACTATCAAATATTGACGAAAGATGTATTTTTTTACATTGTAGTAGTTTTAAAACTAATATACTGCAGCCAAACATAACATTATCGAACACTGACAGAATCCCCTCATACCGAAGTAGCGACCGCTTAATATCTAAATAATTACTTCAAAACACAAAAACCTTGATACCAAAAAATAAATTATATATGCAAATTCACAAACAAAACCTACAATAAAAATAAGAGCCAGGGATTACTGTGGTTACGTATTAAAATTCCTGATAGGTACACACATAGCTGAACCTCGAACAATTAAGCGAAGGTGGGTGTCTAAGGGGACTCCGCGCGGGGGCAGGGTTATTCGCCATATTTAATAAAATAATAATATTATGAAAAAAAAATTAAATTATTCAACCCGCGTACGTCCGTGTATCGCGATCGGTGTCCCAGCCAGATATGTATAAATTTTTTTTTCGTCATTCTGGTTTACGTGACCGAGGAGGCTCGCAAAGATTGCCAGTGCGGTGCATATATTCAAATAATTGTTTGTGTTTTTTCATTTTAATTCTTCCACGGGTGGAATTTTAATGATGCGTTGGTATAAAAGATTGGAGGATGCTAAGCGTTTATATAAAATTTTCGCAGCAGGATTAAAAAGGAAAATCGCCTTTGGATTAAGAGCGGGCGGTCAGTTTTTATGGAAGGTACGAGATTCGTGTTTTAGTTTATCTTTTTGCAATTTTGTGGGAATGATTTATGTAGAATATGAAATAGGGCTGAAAGACCGTTCAGATTTTAACAAAACTATATTTTCATCTGACGTAGCGACGCGTGCTTTACTTGTGGTTACCAAGTGTACAAACACGCTGTGAATGTGTGTGTAAACACACATTCGCAGACGCTCTCGGTACCGTCCTAGACAATGGCGTAATCGAAAGTGTGTTTGTCTGCGTGTGTGTTGTGTGTTACAATAATAATATAAATAAACAGCTTCACGTATACTATACTACGCGTCTTCACGTGCACATTCACAGAGTATTTGTACACTTGGTTACCACAAGTAAAGCGCACGACGCTTCGTGAGATAAAAATACTATATCAGTTTTATAATGATGCACTATAAAAGAAGACTGTCAAAATTAATATGAGACCTATTCCAATGAGTCACTAATGTTAAAGTCAAATAATTATTTCAATTAGGCACATAAAAAATATTTTTGAACGATAAAATTTACAAGAAAATAGAATTGATTCTAGTGGGGGTTCCAAAAGGTAGTGGAGAAGAATGAGCACGAAACTCCATAGTTCGCTTTTAAAATATTTTGTATACATTAACTATATAATTATTAGTGACAAGTCACACGACACCGAAGGCTGAAGGCTGCGGGTGTCGACCTCAGGACAAGCTGCCTCTCACACGGACAACAGTACGTCACTTGCTCCCGAGTCACCATTCCTGACTCTGTTAATTTTGGCTGCTGAGAATAAAACTACGAATAGAGAGTTTTATAAAAATGTGGCTGTTATTGTTGTAGTATATTGTGGTGTCTTACGACTTCTATGTGAACGAAGTCGCGGGCAGAAGCTAGTTAACTGTATAATTATTTGTGAAGACGACGTACCTATAATAAAATTACTATACTACCGTAGCGGTTACACCGCCACATACGAACTATGCATCAAAGACATGACGTCACACAAATCCTGCATCGCGCAGTTAGAGTTTACCGAGCGATCGACACAGATACAAGATTTCGACTTCAAACCGATGGGCAGTTGCCCGCCAGACACAACACCCGTCTGGTCGGAGGATCCTCCCTTTTCTATGGTGGATGAGTGAACTTTACACCCTGTTCCTCATACCACTAAACTACAATAAGTACAGAGAATTAAAAATGAAGCAATGAAAGATAAATAAATGTAGGTCGTACAATACTTAGTCTTAAAAGTATATACATGGGCACTTATGAAACGTCAGAAGCTAGGTGCACGGTTCCAATTGGTCGTTTCTTATGGAGAAGAGCCGGCAAGAAACTCCACGGTTACTCTTTTAAAAATAATTGGCTTTTACAATACTTTCATATAACAGTGTTTCTAGGTATGGCAGGACAGTGTAGGTCTTTCAATAAGTACCAAGTATTCAACAAAATAGAAAATGGTCAACAGGTCTACAATCCACTAAGCCTACAGTGTTCTCACATTCACAAAATATGTAGAAAAGAATCTATACAAAAAATAAATAACCACGAATTTACCACAAATCACTAAATACTTTTAGCGCTAAACGATTTTAAAACATTGTTATGTTTCTGTCAATCGTTTGAAGTTGACACACACAGAATGTTGTTTTAATAATAGGGTTCCGTTTGGTACCTTTTGGATACGGAACCATAAAAATATTTAGCGCTAAACGTTATTAGTGATTTGTGGTGCGAGCGAACCCTTAACATAATCATGTGAATGATTAAAGTGTTTACTTTTAATCTGTCATATACGGACTGATTATTACCAAACGCATTTATCTATTATCAGAAGAATAAAACTGACGTCTGACAGTTTTTGTATTGAAAAGCGTAAGATAAGACTTAAAATTTGTTATAGTTTGGTCGAATTAGCCATCATCATCTGCATAGTATTTTCCCAACTATGTTGAGGTCAGCTTCTAGTCTAACCGGATGCAGCTGAATACCAGTATTTTACATGAAGCGACTGCCTATCTGACCTCCACAACCTAGTTACTAGGTAACACGATACCCCTTGGTAAGACTGCTTGTCAGACTTATGGGCTTCTAAATAACCGTATCGACTGTCGAAGATCTACAAATGACAGCCGGGACCAACGGCTTAACGTGCTTTCCGAGGCACGGAGGAATCTCGTAAAGATGGTCACCCATCCACGGATCAACCGCGGCAAGCGTAGCTTAACCTGATCAATCGAACAGTGCGGCTGTTAATGGTTAGTCACAAGCCCAAGTATACAAAATTATCCATTTCCTAGCCAGAGTCTAGGAAATGGATAATTGGAATAGAATATGAATTATAAAATTGAGATATTTGTTTTTTATAGTATTCACATTTTATCAAGCTTCAGACTAGACATAGGTATCCTTCCATAGATTTCTTCAAGTTCAAGTTATTTATTTCATAACAAAAATACATTTGTGTCGAAATATCTGCACAGTACACAAAAAAAGACAACATAAACAATTACAATTATTTACAATACAAGCAACCTCGTCCGTCACCCATCATAGAAGTTAGAACGTCTATCGAATTATTAACATTAACATCATCACATGCATCTATAACAAAGTCAAAAAACAATGGGTACACATATTAATTTTAGTTTAATCTTCTTAATATATGTAAATTACGTGTCACGTTGTTTGTCCGCGATGGACTCCTAAACTACTAAACCGATTTTAATCAAATTTGCACACCGTGTGCAGTTTGATCCAACTTGAAAGATAGGATAGCTTACATCTTAATTTAGAAAAAAAAAAAGATATGAAGAAAAGTACTAGGCTTGCATGATTTTTGATGATAATCTCGGTCGGTAGGGTAGGTAGGGTAGTAAGTGATAAAGATGGTCCACCCCAAACATTTATATGGCAAAACAACGTTTGCAGGGTCAGCTAGTTTAATACTAGTTTTAAAAATTTTGTCATTACAAAATCCGTCAATGCTGTAATAGGCTTTATTTATTAACTTACCCGAAACTTTCTAACACTATAACAAAAACAACATAATGCAGCCGTATAATAATTAATAGAATGCACCTAAACTTCTCACATAAACCGATCATAGTGCACTACTAGTTATTATGAATTTAACACCGTAAGTCGGCACGTTATTAAAGTTAGTACCGCTACCCGACGCTAGATGGCGCTAGAGGCCGTAAGTCACGTTTAAAGGGATTTGTTCGGGAGTTATTATAGGCTGATTTGTTTAGTTGTTGCATTGATAACATGAGTTTTATTTATGTAGATATTTTGCCCTATTAATAGATAACGTTACTATATAAGTGATTTTAACCTTACCGAGCCTCTACATCTTTGAAATCTGTAAATTTGTACGTAGATACCCGAAATTCTACACAAAAAGAGAAGACATACAAACCAAAATTACTTTAAGACATAAAAATAGATTAAACATACCTTCATCCCGATTGAAAATGCACTCCTCAAGTACCTATGTCATGTCGATAAAAATATATAATAAGTTACCGGAAGAAATAAAAAATATAAATAAATACAACATCTTTATTAATAAATTAAAATTATTTCTATTAAACAAAAGCTATTATAATGTGAATGAATACTTAAATGAAAGACTATAATTACAATAAATACATTCAATGTGTAAATTTATCATGAAGATTATTTAATTAAACATAACATTACTATTAAATACACAATGACTAAATTATGAAATGCTATCTACTCGAATGAATCTATAAATTGTCTCAAATTGTGATATAAGTAAAACTTATCTCTTTATTGTAACCTTAAAATATGATCTCTTATTAAATGTTTGTAATAATATTAAGTACCTAAGTAAACCTACTTAAAAAAAAAAGTTACCTACTTACCAAAAATAGAATTGTTTATGTTATTGTTATTGACTTTTATGCCAATGTGATAATTCAGTTTTCATGTATAGTTTTGTTTTAATTTTTAGTTTTCTGTTACTTGTATTTTTAACTTAAGTATTAGCTATTGTTGACGACCACAGCACCATCTACTGGCAACACATAGAACCAATCGATGAGACGAAGGCGGCGCACGGGGAAGGGGCAGACCACGGCGCGACACTAGCGACGCGCTACGGATTTTCACTGTCTTGGTGACACGCTAACGTACTCACGCAAATTGTAATTGCTAAATCTATTTAAACTGTAAAAATACTTATATCTATTGTAAAACGATATATTACACGTTATTAATAAGGAGCCTTGTGTCTGATTTATTCCACGACGCTGACACGACGACGACCTGACGCAGAAACCCCAACATATTTGGACCTTCGAGCCGAACGTTCATCAGAAGCAGCAAGCACCATCTTCAGCAACGGTCAGGTCAATCCACCCAATTTCCTTCCAAAGTCCTGTGCTCAGTTTGTGCTAATATCGTTATTTTTCGCAATATTCCAGTATTCGACTACGGTGCAAAATTGTGCGTCTACCTACATCGCTCAGGCACACGCCGGTCAACTGTAAGTACTTGATCTTTCTCTCTTGCAAACCACCAAAATGAGTAACAATAAGAGGCATTCAATAGTAGAAATAGAAAGTAGTGAAGATATCATTCGCGATTTAGTTAAAAAAAGAGGTACCGTTAAACGAAAATTAACTTTGTTTTCAAAATATGCGCAGTCCTTAGATGTTTCGCAAATAACGGACGTTCAAAAAGCAGAGTTAGAGGAGCGTTTTCAGGCCTTTAAATTGCTAATCGATCAATTTTCTATTATACAAGATGAATTAGATTCCATTGTGTCAGATAGTCAGTTGGACGGGGAACTACTAGAGAGAGAAACGTTTCAAAATCAGTTTTATGCTATTGTGGGCAGGGCTAAATGTATTTTAAAAGATACTTCCACTCAAAATGTTAGTGGTCAAAGTCGCACTTTTAATTGCATGAAGTTACCCACAATTTCATTACCGAAATTCGACGGTTCGTACGATCAATGGCTCGAGTTTCGCGATACTTACTTATCAATGATACACAATAGTGACAATCTAGATAATGTTCAGAAGTTCCACTACTTACGTTCAGTTCTTACAGGTGATGCACTACAAGTAGTTAAGGCACTGGAGTTTTCTTCCGACAACTATTTAGTTGCTTGGAGTCTTTTAGAGAATAGATATAACAATGATAATTTGCTAGTTAGTAATCACGTTAAAGCTTTATTCTATGCTCAAACGATGAATAAAGAATCAGCTTCTCAAATTCGTAAATTGATAGATACAGTTTTAAGAAACATTCGGGCGCTAAAAACGTTAGACGAACCTACAGATATGTGGGATACTTTGATTATCCACATAATAACTTCCAAGTTAGATTCTTCGACCGATCGCGAGTGGGAAAGTTATAAAAGTACCCTCCCGAAAATAGGAAAATTAAAGCTGTCTATATTAATGAAATTCCTCAAGGATCGTGCTGATTTTTTAGAATCGATTAGGCCTCAAAGCAAACAATCAGTAGACACTCACACAAAGAAACAGTCGGTCACCAAATCACACAGTCATGTTATTACACGCAAAGATAACAATAACAAAAAATCACCACGTTACAAATGCGCTCAGTGCGGTTCCAATCACCCGGTTTACTCGTGTGAAGATTTCCTTAATTTATCTCTTCAAGATAAACTAAATTTCATTGAGGAGAAAAGGTTATGTCGTAATTGTTTACGATCCGATCACGCAGTAAACGAGTGTTGGTATGGGCCGTGCAGGCATTGTAACAAAAAACACAACACCTTAATTCACACAGATGGTGTTGTAGATGCTCGTACATCATCAGCTGTTGCTCAAATCACGCAAAGAGTGCCACAGTCTGAGTCAAATGATACGAGTGCTTCACACATACAGATGCCGCTCACCACTTCTCACAAATCGCACACAATATACAAGGAAGATAATAATACCAAAGCACAATGTTTTTTAAATCCGGTATTATTATCGACCGCATTAGTGGAAATAGCGGACAAACATCATAACTATCACACAACGCGAGCTCTCCTCGATAATGGGAGCCAACATTGCTTCATATCTGAATCGCTTTGTAAAAAACTTAATCTTCCATTGATACAGTCCACTGTTCAAGTAATAGGGGTAGGTAACACTATTTCCCAATCCACGCAATCTTGTCGTATTCAGTTGCGATCCAAAACGAACACATATAACACGCACTTTAGTTGTTTAGTTTTGCCTCGTATTACGGCACAATTACCATCACTAGGAGGTAATTATCACATAGAAATACCAGGCAATGTTCAACTTGCCGATCCAGAATTCTATCTGTCTGGCGATATTAATTTATTGTTAGGGGCAGATAAGTTCTGGGACCTGCTTAGTGAAGGTCTGATACGGTTGCCGAATGGTCCATACTTACAAAACACACAACTTGGTTGGATCATATCGGGAACTGTACATAAAAAGGTTTCACGCGTTAACCTAAGTCATTGTAATTTCACGCAAACATTAGATTCAGAACTCAAACGATTTTGGGAACTGGAAGAAATAACTTCAACACACAAAAATCTCACTAAAGATGAAAGTGCATGCGAAAATTTATTCACAGATACGACTTTACGTGACGTTAAGGGCCGTTTTTCTGTGCGCATTCCACTCAGTCAATCAGCTGATGTTTTACATGACACATTTTCTATGGCAAAAAACAGGTTTCTTGCACTCGAACGCAAACTAATTAGGAGCGCGCCGAGCTATAGAAAAATGTATAACGATTTTATGAGTGAATATTTAGGTCTGGGTCACATGAGTCGCATAACAGAATACTCTTCACCTTGTTATTTCTTACCACATCATGGTGTTTACAGGGAAAATAGTTCAACAACCAAACTTAGAGTTGTCTTTGACGCAAGTGCAAAGTCCACTTCGGGCAAATCATTAAACGACATACAACACATTGGGCCTACGTTACAAAATGATTTGTTTTCAATTTTACTCCGTTTTAGACAATTTAAATATGTAGCATGCGCCGACGTTGAGAAAATGTATCGGCAAATATTAGTTCAGCCTGATCAGAGAAATCTGCAACTAATACTTTGGAGGGAAGATCCATCTGAGCCGCTCGGTGTATTTCAACTTAACACCGTCACTTACGGGACGGCGTCTGCGCCGTATCTCAGTATTAGATGTTTAAAACAACTCGCGTTAGAATGTAAAGATGACGTCATCGCACAAGTAATTAATGACGACTTTTACGTTGACGATTTAATAACGGGACATCAGGATAAACAAAAGTTATTAGAAATATGCAGAGATGTCTCTGAAGTATTAGAATCAGGTTGTTTCTCCCTTAGAAAATGGATATTTAACTCAGAAATTCCACAAACAGAGTTACCGTCTACTTCTAAGGAATTCACACTAGGAGAAAACTGTCATACCAAAACACTAGGTATGGGATGGTTTTATTCATCCGATGAATTGTATTTTAGCACAAAATGTGATCATGACGTAACTCACACTACCAAACGCAATATTCTTTCAGTCATCGCGCAGATATATGATCCTTTAGGTTTACTTACACCAAATATAATAATAGCTAAAATTCTATTACAAAAGATGTGGCTATGTAAGATAGGGTGGGATGACGCAGTTCCTAACCATATACTAGTAGAATGGCAAAAATTCATTCATAAATTACCTAATTTAAAAGACATACGCATTCCACGTTATGTCATTGGAGAAAATACACACATTCTTGAGTTACATATATTTTGTGACGCCTCGCAAGACGCATACGGCGCCTGCGCATATGTACGCAGCTATACAGATGCACAGGTGATATCAGTCACGTTGTTATGTGCGAAAAGTAAGGTCGCTCCCGTTAAACCTGTTAGCGTGCCGCGCTTAGAACTATGTGGCGCGCTAGTAGCTGCAAAGTTGTTTACAAAAATTTGTAACTCATTAAGATTATCTTTTAATAACGTCTACTTTTGGTCAGACTCAACAATAGTTTTAGGATGGCTCAAAATGTCAGCTAATTTATTAAAAACATTTGTGCAGAACCGCGTTGCACAGATTAATGAACTCACGGGCGATAAGCCGTGGCTTCATGTAGCCGGTAAACAAAATCCAGCTGATTTGTTATCGCGCGGTGTGCATCTAGATATACTTAAGACTTGTGAGTTGTGGTGGCGCGGACCGCCATTCCTAAAGGTTCCTAACACACAATGGGAACATGATATTAATTCTTATAATAATGTTAATAACGATGAATTACCTGAATTAAAATCACTTAAAACTTCATTACTCGTTCAAGTAAATTCTGATTCTTTTATATTCGATAGGTATTCATGTTATAATCGTTTGCGACGCGTAGTGGCGTACATTATGCGTTTCATGAACAATAGCCGCACAAAACTAAAAACAGAACGGCTCACAGGTTGCCTATCGATGGATGAATTAGATATTTCTATTAGAACTTTAACCCGAATAGCACAACAACAATCTTTCTTAGATGTTTATAAAACATTAAAACAAAATCGTCAATTAAAATGCCCACGCAGTATTTCTAGTTTAAATGTTTTCTTAGATGAACACGATTTGATTAGAGTAGGAGGCAGACTATCATATTCAGACTCGTTCTCGTACGATAAAAAACATCCTTTGTTGTTGTGTGGTAAACACACATTGACTCGCCTTATATTTGAGCATCAACATAAATCATTATTACACGCAGGGCCTCAGTTATTACTGGCCACAATTCGTGATACTTGGTGGCCTATTAGAGGGCGTAACTTGGCTAAACAAGTGGTGCACACCTGTATGAGGTGCAAGCGTATGCGACCTAGACCATTAAACATACAAATGGGTAACTTACCTACCGAACGATTGGAGCCAGGGTATCCATTCATACGTAGTGGCGTGGATTATGCTGGGCCATTGTTCATGCTGAACCATGCCGGGAGGGGGGCAAAGTTAACGAAATGTTATATATGTCTCTTTGTATGTTTTACTACGCGCGCAATACATTTAGAATTGGTCACAAGTCTTACTACTAAAGCATATTTGCTGGCGTTGAAGCGTTTCATCTCTCGACGTGGTAAACCACTACAGATTTATTCTGACAATGGCACGACTTTTGTAGGAGCATTAAAGGAATTTTCAAAATTTTTAGATTCTTCAAAATCAGACATTATAGATTTTACTACTAACAATTCAATAGAATTCACATTTATTCCGCCGTACTCGCCTCATTTCGGTGGTTTGTGGGAGGCAGGGGTCAAGTCCTGTAAGTTTCATTTATGTCGCATTATAGGAAATGCTCATTTTGCATACGAAGAGTTGAGTACGATATTGGCACAAATTGAAGCAGTCCTCAACTCCCGACCTATGCACCCAATGTCCACAGATCCGAACGACCTTCTTCCTTTATGTCCTGCTCATTTCCTGATTGGCCGACCGCTCACCGCACCCGCCAGTCGGGACCTCACTGCGACGGCTACGCAGCGCCTGCCACGATATGATCGCGTGGAACAAATGAGACAGAACTTCTGGCAACGCTGGTCAACCGAATACATCTCTGAGCTCCAGAAGAGAACGAAGTGGCAACTCAACCAGGACATACTTGCCAGTGACACCCTCGTCCTAATCAAAGAGGACCACCTACCACCTTTGAAGTGGCGCCTTGGACGAGTGCTGCACACATTCACCGGCAAAGATGGCATCTCACGCGTAGCAACCATCAATACAGCGACGGGCGTCATTCGACGATCATACCCAAGAATTTGCCCGCTCCTGCATCCTGATGACAACCGAACGAGCAGCATCTCAGCTTCATTGGAACCTGATGTTTCCAAGGCCGCGGGCATGTTGACGACCACAGCACCATCTACTGGCAACACATAGAACCAATCGATGAGACGAAGGCGGCGCACGGGGAAGGGGCAGACCACGGCGCGACACTAGCGACGCGCTACGGATTTTCACTGTCTTGGTGACACGCTAACGTACTCACGCAAATTGTAATTGCTAAATCTATTTAAACTGTAAAAATACTTATATCTATTGTAAAACGATATATTACACGTTATTAATAAGGAGCCTTGTGTCTGATTTATTCCACGACGCTGACACGACGACGACCTGACGCAGAAACCCCAACAGCTATGTACCTATTTAAATCTAATAATGAATTTTGCTGTGCCCTGACAGGGTCTACAACGGCTCTTAGCTTTAAGCCTTTTGTTAACATCTTTTTTACCTTGTGGAATGCAAATAAATGAAATGAATATGAATGAATATGAATATGATTCGCGAAATGTGAATATTGCTTCGAAAATCAAATCAAAAAAAGATTTTCACGTAATTATTGGAGACTTGGGAGTGCAATAAATAAGCTGTTCCTGCATCAAACGTTTATTAGTTCAAACGAAAGGAAAGTAAGCTTTACGGAAGTCATACAAATCAACTTCGGAAAGCTCGTAGGCCCCAGCTACGAGCGCTACGGCGTAGACTTCTACAGTCTACGCCGTAGCATTACTTGTAGAACAAATGCTACGGTATTAAAGCTAAAATGTACTTTGTGGATACGGTAACTAATGTGTAGGTAGAAACTTTGTTTATTTATTATTAGTTTCCTGTCCCTGTTTCGCACGGTTTTTACTTGATTACTTTATCAAATGTAAGTTTAATATTAAATGTATTAAACACATAACTTTTCCGGAATAAATTATTTAAAGTACAGTGAAAACCACATCAAAATCCGACTTCAATTAATAATATACACTTGCGTGCAAAAAAATAGAGCCACCCCGTGCTCTTCGATTTGAAACTAGATAACAAGTTTTATTGACAATAACCTAATATGTATATTGTATACCGAAACATTCCTGAAAGTATGTAGATTTTGTTAGTGAAAGAATATTCAAAATTGATTCATTCGTTTTTGAGAAAATTGTGAACTCACAAACATAAGGGTCGACTAAAGAACCTCCCTTTTGTTGAAGTTAGTTAAAAACTCATGTTAAATGATCAATAAACTGAAATGAATCAACAAAATTAAGCTTTTGTCAACTTCACTGACAGTAAAAGTCACGCAGTTTTTCCGAACAACAGTGAGTAGAAGACAAGATGAAGAATCGAGTCGATCTTTTCAAGAATATGGCTTTTATCAAAGTAACAGCTCATGTGTAAATAATCATTCTGTTCCTTCACACAATTTTAAAAAGTAATTTTTTTATTAATATTTTTGAATGCCCATGTGACACCCACTCCCATGAAGATCGGAGACGCTACGCTCGAAGTTGTGGACGAGTATGTTTACCTAGAGCAGTGGTGGCCCAGTGGTAACGGCCGCGACTTACGAGTTGTAGGTCGTGGGTTCGAACCCAGACAGGCGCTTTACTTTGTGTAAATTATTTCATCACCACTGCTCTCAAAACGGTGAAGGAAAACATCGTGAGGAAACCGGCATGTCCTAGAACCGAAAATTCGATGACATGTGACATCTACCAACCCGCACTGGGCCCGCGTGGTGGATTACGGCCCACTCCCTCTCACAGAGAGGAGGCCTGTGTCCCAGCAGTGGGAACATTATAGGCTGATGATGATGATGATGATGATGTTTACCTAGGACAAATTGTCCAGCTAGGTAGGCCCAACTTCGAGAAAGAGGTCAATCGTCGAATCCGACTCGGCTGGGCAGCGTTCGGGAAGCTACGCAATATCTTTTCGTCCCACATACCACAGTGTCTCAAGACGAAAGTCTTTGACCAGTGCGTGTTGCCAGGGATGACCTATGGTACTGAAACGTGGTCGCTCACAATGGGCCTTATCAGAAGGCTAAAAGTCACCCAAAGGGCAATGGAGAGGGCTATGCTTGGAGTTTCCCTACGTGATCGAATCAGAAATGAAGAGATCCGCAGGAGAACCAAGGTAACCGACATAGCCCGAAGAATTGCCAAACTTAAGTGGCAATGGGCAGGGCACATTGCTCGCAGAACGGATGGCCGATGGGGTCGAAAGGTTCTGGAGTGGCGACCACGTACCGGAAGACGTAGCGTTGGAAGGCCTCCCACAAGATGGACCGATGACCTTGTGAAGGCTGCAGGAATCCGCTGGATGCGGAAAGCACAGAATCGGTCGAAGTGGCGGTGCTTGGGGGAGGCCTATGTCCAGCAGTGGACGTCTTTCGGCTGAAATGATGATGATGATGAATATTTTTGAGATATCGTCTCTCAAATAGAGAGCACAAGGTGAGCCAATTTTTTTGCACGCACGTGTATATAGATTTTCGTAAGCGTTAATCAAAAACAGGTTACATTAACGGATATGAACACAAGTGTTTTCACTAGAAATCTGTTAAGAGAAACCTCCATTCATTAAGTTTAATTACTCTTCAATTTAGTACTACACGGAAACTAAAGAATATTACTCTGTAATGAAAAACCTCGTCCACCTTTGTGAAGTTTCCAGGAACTACAACATGACCTTTGGCATTAGACAAATAGGTCTTTGCTGTAGAGTAACTTTGTATCTTAAGTTTTTCAATCCTCATTAGAGTAGTGAAAGTAGGAGTACTCGGAGGAAAAGGTGTCAAGATGGATTTAGGGAAAATGACAAAAAAAAAAATTGAGATGGGACTAAACCATTGATTTCGCGACACTGTAACGACATCTCATTTTTATAAACGCGATTGTGCTCTTTATTTATATTACGTTACGGATCAATGTTCTTTGCAAGAATTTTTACTTTGAAGCTTTTGTAAACGCGATTGTGCTCTTTATTTATATTTCGTTACGGATCAATGTTCTATGCAAGTATTAAGCTATTGCATAGCTTTTATCGCGGGCTTTGAGCGCGGCGACCGAATCAAGAAATTCCGTAACGTAACGAAAATAAAACCTAACACCCCCACTCCGCCTACCATGTAATGACGGTTCCCATGACGTGATGTTGTCATGGGAACGTAATTTTTGTTTTATGTCATCATCCGTCATCATCCCAAGTGTAGCGTTGACAAATAGGAAGTATGGAGGTTACAAATGCTATGCAATAGCTTTATCGCGGCAGTCCCCTTTAAAGGTTTTGTAAACGCAATTGTGCTCTTTATTTAGATAAGGTTACGGACCAATGTTCTATACAAGTATTTTTTCTTCCACCAAGGCGATCTTGTTCAAGTTTTCACTTCTGTCGGCACTCCCGGAGTGCCATTGTTTGTTTTTTCCCGACAGGTAGTTTATTATAAAATATTGGACACTTATTTTATCTTTTAGATAAGACGATAATCAATTTATCATTCAGCCTACTTACATAACTCACTCCTAATCATAATCGGTTTCATTTTTACCGTTAAATTCGCGTATGTTTCGAACCTGTGTTCACGATGTTCAAATCAATGCTCAAATTGAAATGTCAAAATCAAAGAACAGTATTACACAAGTAGACTGCAGATTTGACAGCCATTTAATTCTGAATCTACTCCTTTCAATATAAAAAGCCCTGACCAGCTCCTAACACGTACCTCCAAAAAAAAGTTACAAAGGAAAATTTCGCAGCCACCATTAGCGCCTTCTTCCCAACTTCAAAGGTCCACCTGTCCTAAAAACACCAGGGTGCGACATCGAACCGCGAATAGTTACGAAACTCCCGACATAAATCAGCCAACTCCGGCGTTACGTACTCTCTTCAGAACCATTAGCATTTTTTATGCATAGGAATCGATCCAGCGACCGGCTAATGCCTCCCACGATACATTAATATCTTAGTTTTTATGACTCTTCTGCAACAATTCGTCTCGTATCGCTGCGTATAACCACCTTCCCTTCCACACGCGAACTTCAACTTTATGTTTTATAACTTAAGGTGTGAATTTCGCAGGCAATGGGGTGGTAGGATGTGGATTTGCTCGCGGATTAACTCGCGTTTACAGTTTAGCTCTAAAGTTACGCTATAATTGTGAAGTGTACAAATATTTTGACTAAGATTGGATTAAGGTGTGTGTGTAAGGTGATTTTTTATCGTGGCAGTATGTATTTAGTGAAGATTAATATATTTTAAAAGTTCTTGATTAACAGTTCCGTAGGTGACTCGGTTACCTCAGTATGGAGACCGATTTTTTCGAAATAGCTGCTCTTTAAATGCCTAAGACCAGAGACTAAGATAGTAGAAATCACTCGCAACCGATCTTTCTCAAGAATAAATCGGCAAGTATTTTGAAAGTCCAACTTTTTTGATAAGTACCTAAACTATGGAATCAGCAGGTACCTAATACTTTAAAAAGATGCTAGGACACTTAAAAATAAAAAATGGCAGTGGCACTCCGGGAGTGCTGACAGAAGTGAAAACTTGAACAAGATCGCCTTGGTGGAAGAAAAATACTTGTATAGAACATTGGTCCGTAACCATATCTAAATAAAGAACACAATCGCGTTTACAAAACCTTTAAAGTAAAAAAAAAAAACGTGTGGCACTCGGGGACTGCCGCGGTAAAGCTATTGCATAGCATTTGTAACCTCCATACTTCCTATTTGTCAACTTGGGATGATGACGTGATGACATAAAACAAAAATTACGTTCCCATAGCAACATCACGTTTCCCACCGTCATTACATGGTAGGCGGAGTGGAGGTGTTAGGTTTTATTTTCGTTACGGAATTTCTTGATTCGGTCGCCGCGCTCAAAGCCCTCGATAAAAGCTATGCAATAGCTTAATACTTGCATAGAATATTGATCCGTAACTTAATATAAATAAAGAGCACAATCGCGTTTACAAAACCTTTAAAGTAAAAATACTTGCATAGAATATTGTGTGGAAAAGGGAGAGGGAGGCCTTTGCCCTGCAGTGGGACAATACAGACTAGTTAGATTAGAACATTGCTCCGTAACGTAATATAAATAAAGAGCACAATCGCGTTTACAAAAATGAGGTGTCGTCATGGTGTCGCGAAATCAATGGTTTAGTCCCATCTCAAAAATCCCCAACGCGCCTAAAGAAGTTATCACTTCAATAAAAAACGTACAATATTCTTAGTTCTAAGATCCGTGAACACACCTTTATCTGAATCGGAGTTGATAATAGGTGGATCTGGCGATTTCCTTAACGCCGCCATTTTTCTTTCACGGCCACTTTGAGATTAAAAGTTTGGAAAATGAAACGTTCGGTGCTACTTCGCTATTTTTAACGTATCGGAGCATCGGGCGTGTTTAAAAAGTTTCAGGAGAGAAAATGTGTTTTTTTCTTCGACGAAAGATTTCATGGAGAGTTGGATGATTTGAATTTGGCAGATGATTGCTTTAACAATGATGTTAGACGGAAAATGCTCATAATTTATGCACTGTTAATAGTTCACAAAATCCGTAATTTTCTTTAATTTCGGCCATTCATTGATATTTTAAGTAAAAAACTATAGAAATATAATTTTTTTTTAAGCTATTGCATAGCTTTTATCGCGGGCTTTGAGCGCGGCGACCGAATCAAGAAATTCCGTAACGTAACGAAAATAAAACCTAACACCCCCCACTCCGCCTACCATGTAATGACGGTTCCCATGACAACTTGATGTTGTCATGGGAACGTAATTTTTGTTTTATGTCATCACGTCATCATCCCAAGTGTAGCGTTGACAAATAGGAAGTATGGAGGTTACAAATACAATGCAATAGCTTTACCGTGGCAGTCCCCGAGTGTTACACGTTTTTTTTTTTGTTAGAACTACTACACTGTCCCACTGTTAAGCAAAGGCCTCCCCAAAATTCTCCCAAGTATCCTTTTCCAGGGCCTCCTCGATCTAACCCTTGCTTGCGGTTTTGAAGTGAAAACTTCTTTAGGCGCATTGGGCATTTTTGACATGGGAAAAACAATTGAAGTCGCGACACCGTTACCGACACCTAATTTTTGTAAACGCGATTGTGCTCTTTATTTATATTACGTTACAGATCAATGTTCTATGCAAGTACTTTTACTTTAAAGGTTTTGGAAGTATTTTTTTTTTGTAAACGCGATTGTGCTCTTTATTTAGATAAGGTTACTAACCAATGTTCTATACAAGTATTTTTCTTCCACCAAGGCGATCTTGTTCAAGTTTGATGCACGGCGTAGAATCTAAATCTTGTTTCATGCGTCCTGGTCTTAAGTCCCATGTTGTTGGATATTTACCAAATGACCACCAAATTATTACTTCTGGAATTATAGCGAAAATATCGACAATAAACCACAAACAGGCGCTATTGAATTCTCAAGGGGTCGGTCAGTCAGAAAGATGAAGCTAGTTCTCCATTCCAAAGCGTAGTAAGTACTTAAGGAGATGAATGGGCAAGAAACACGGACGCTCTTTTTAATCTCACTCTGTAAAGTTCTCACCATCCTCAACATCTTTCCTACATCATCCTCTATCCATAACTTACTCCAGATCATCCATTTGCCTCTAAAGCAAAAATACGAGCGATATTATGTTAATACACGATACAGCACGTTTCCTCTGGCGTTCTGCCAAGCAACGTTATCGGGACCGTCCTCTGAATATTATGACCAATACTTTAGCTCGGATTAAAAACTTATTTAGTTATTCTAATGGCGAACACTTGGTTATTTTGGCACTCTGGGACTTGGGGTAAGAAATGGTGGGTACATTAGCATAGTTGAGTTCGCCTGGAGGGGAAGAAGGACATATTGTGACCTTATTGGTGAGGTTCTTCAGAAAGGTAAGGTGTGTAGTACTCCCAACCGGCGTGCGTGTATGACCAGATGTATGAACGTAAATGAATCAAAAGGAGTATGTAAGGATCGTAGCAGGTGGCGCTCTGTAGTTTCTGCCTACTCCCATGAAGAAGGGGTGAGTTTATGTATGTATGTATGTAGCATAGTTGCTTAGTGTAAAATGTGATAGCACTTTTAAATGGAAAAAAGCAATAGACCCTCAATCAATTTGCCTCGCCTTTTCCCAACAATGTTGGGGTCGGCTTCCAGTCTAACCGGATGCAACTGAATCCCAGTATTTTAGGTAATAGTCGTAACGACTGTCAAAGATCTACGAATGACAGCCGGGACCAACGGCTTAACGTGCTTTCCGAGGTACGGAGGAGTCTCGGTATGTAAAGATAGTCACCCATCCACGGACCAACCCCGGCAAGAGTAGCTTAAACCTTATAAATCAACCCGTGGGGCTGTCATTACTTAGCCACGAGCTCAAAAGGAATAGAGCTTGCTGTATTTTATAATCAGTTTTTGCTTTCTGGTCTGTTAAAATATGTTCCTTATGTAGGAAAAAGAAGTATTAGGGTATTGCAAAAAAGAAAGATCTTATTTCAGGGTAATGTTTCACAAAAAATAAAATAAATCTTTATACAGAAAAAAATAAACAACCGGCTTCAAAAAAAAAAAAACACTATAAAGTGAAAACACCGACTTCCGAATTTAAAGTTATTTTTCACTTTATAGCGTTTTTTTGGAAGCCGGTTTTTTTTTTACTTTTTAGTTGT
The DNA here is from genome assembly GCA_963680765.1 of Agrochola lychnidis. Classification (NCBI taxonomy): domain Eukaryota; kingdom Metazoa; phylum Arthropoda; class Insecta; order Lepidoptera; family Noctuidae; genus Agrochola; species Agrochola lychnidis. Next base: position 2,815,028 of record OY796868.1, on the reverse strand, counting down.
GGTACACATGGCTACACATCAAGTTATTCATTTCTAGTTTATGCTGATCTCGCATTGTGTAGGATTTCCGAGTAATGCGAGGTCAGCTTATACTGGAAATGTATAGCTTGATGTGTTGCTGTGTGTACCTACCCCACACAAATTCGAATACCACTACCTGCTATGTAAATAACAGTCACAGGAACTTATCATATCATCCACATACTAAGTGGGAAAAAAATATTATTGAAGCTAACTTAAAACTACCCAAGTAAAGTTAACGCACTTTCAATATGACACTGTCCCTGAATGTACATTCCATTTGTTATAGAAAAACTGTAGAGAACACGAATTAGCCAAAAATTAGCCTTCCACATTTTATCTTCTATTCTCAGATCGGGTGTGAAATTATCTCATCATACAGTTAATACGACGCTATCTAAGCAGCGCACACGGCCGAGCCGATATCCTGGCACGGAGCCATTTTGTTAGCGTTATGTTAGGTTTGGGTAAAACCTAACATAATGCTGACGTTCTGCTTTTAACATTTTGTATCGTAATTTAAAGGTATGTTGTATTCATTTTTTTGTGGTCAGTATCTACCTACGTCTTTTTCTTCCATACATCTCTGTCAACTATCATCTCAGTTCTTCTTACGTTTAAAAAAAAAACGTGTGGCACTCGGGGACTGCCGCGGTAAAGCTATTGCATAGCATTTGTAACCTCCATACTTCCTATTTATCAACGCTACACTTGGGATGATGACGGATGATGATATAAAACAAAAATTACGTACGGAACGTAATTTTTGTTTTATGTCATCATCCGTCATTACATGGTAGGCGGAGTGGGGGGTGTTAAGTTTTATTTTCGTTACAGAATTTCTTGATTCGGTCGTCGCGCTCAAAGCCCGCGATAAAAGCTATGCAATAGCTTAAAAACTGGCACTTCGGGAGTGCCGACAGAAGTAAAAACTTGAATAAAAATCGGCACCGCGATAATCAACTGATGTCTTTTTAATGGTCAAAAGCTGGTGTAGTTACAGTGTCGCGAAATCAATGGTTTAGTCTCATTTCAAAAATGCCCAACGCGCCTGAAGAAGTTTTTACTTAAAAAAAACATTTATTTCAGGTCCTTGACCCATATTAAGTACAAAAACAATACACAATTTTGTCAATTACATACATGTCACTATTTTTGCAATTAAATGAGTGATAATTAAATGACGTGAATCATTTCCTAGTTACATCATTTTTTACCATCAATATAATTTTGTTTTTCTGTTTTTTTAACGACCTCCAATATTTTGATGTGATGCAATGTTAGAGAGGTGTCGAGCATTGATTTGCTATGAAATATGACGCTATTGCGTAGCATGGGTGAACATCACATTGCTGTCACTTCAAAAAAATGTGGATACGTGCGAGATGAAAAATGAAGAGATTTTGTTTTGTGAATTAATAACAAGGCTTTCGAAGCCAATTTAGAGCCAAAGACATCCCAAACAAAACGCCATTACTCCTAAACAATACAGCACAAACAAAATTTTCCGCCAACTTGAACATGGGATATTATTTTTAATATGAAAAAAATAAACGTTGAACCGTTCGCGAAATCGTTGCGACCATCTTTCCATTACCGCAAATTACCGGGAGAGGCCAGGGCTAAATAACGTCACGTATTTAATTACGAGCTCTGCGGAGCCTCAAAAGTGACGCTTTTGAATTGAAAGCTAGAGTTTTGGGACACATGGGCAAGGGGACCTGGGATCGAGATTGGAACTTGGTCCTTTCGGTACTCAATACGTACACGGCTGCACCAAAATTTGGGATATATAAAAAAATATGGAACTCGAAAATTATTGAAAGAAATGTGTGACAGCAGCTGTATTGATAAACCCAATTTCAAACAGCTGACTTCGGGTTTCGTATTATAATATCGACGCTTGAAAGGCAACATTGACTAAGCGACATGGGAACCCATGTCGCTTAGTCAACGCTTAGGCAAGCGTCGATATGTATCTAATAGGTAATCTATTCATCAGTAGCAATTCTCATGAATCATGGCTGTTCTCACCGACTTGGTGATACAAGTATATCATCAAGATACAACAAACAAGCTAAACATCTTCTACATCCGTGTTTCACAACAGCCGGAGGTCAATCGAGTCGGCCACTCTAATGTTTACTGATAAAAGAAAACCAATTTGTGTTCCCACCCCCGACCGCCCCTGCCACAAAGGAACGCTATCTAGCGATAAATTATCGAAATTATTGCATTAAAAATTCCATCTAGTAAGTCAAAGCGAGCCATTATGGCCGCTCTGTGCCGCGTTCAAAAGAAAAACGACGTAACTACATTGTTCTTCGTACACTTTGTGACGTTTTAGTTCCGTATATGTAATTTTTCTTGGTAAACGTTATGGGAAACCGTTTTTCTCTCGGAAGAGAGGCGAGATACTTTGATATATTTTGGCTGTCGGTCTACAGTTTTTTGTTTTAGGATTTAATGAACGTTTCGAACGAATTTTAAATTGGTTGAGGTTGGATTTTTCCCAGTATAAGTGGGTAATTGGAAGTTTTTGACGAATTGAGAACTTTGTATAAGTTAGTTTTCTGTAAATTGCATGTTTTGTCAAGTTTCTAATACTTAAATAATCCTTTTCTGTCTCTACTAGGATGAACTAAATTCTAAGAACGAGTACCCAATTATCATACACTATTAAACGAGCAATATTTGTAACTACTCAAGTTCTCGAAATCGGCTATAATGATTTCGATGAAAGTTGCAATATAGGGGTTTACGGGTGCGAAAAATCGATCTAGCTAGGTCTCATATCTGGGAAACTTAGTTTTCTCTGTATTTTCACCTGAGCAGAGCTTGATCGCCCAAAGTTTACAACAAGATAATGATGAATAATGAAATGACATTATTGACATTAGAATAATGATCATGACAGCATGGAATTAATAGGTACTATTCTATACCATTAAATGAGCATTCTCTATTTTCACCAGAGTTGACCGTCGCTCAGGTACTTATTTTGACGCGTTGATAAATAAATGTTTAACATATTTGCTATATCAAACCAGCAAAAATTACATAACATAACGCCTGTGATTTTCGAAGGGTTAGGCAAAAGTGTAGCTAAAGTACACCCACATTTCGCCAATTTTGTCAAAATCTGGACTCCGGGCTGCTACTGAGAAATTCCTGATGGAAAAACCCAATAACACTACCCGACCTAGGTGAACCCAGGACCTCATGATTAACAATAGCACTTGCGACAACTGGAGCAACGAGCAAAGGAAAAAAAAAACGTGTGGCACTCGGGGACTGCAGCGGTAAAGCTATTGCATAGCATTTGTAACCTCTATACTTCCTATTTGTCAACGCTACACTTGGGATGATGACGTGATGACATAAAACAAAAATTACGTTCCCATGACAACATCACGTTGTCATGGGAACCGTCATTACATGGTAGGCGGAGTGGGGGGTGTTAGGTTTTTTCATTACGGAATTTCTTGATTTGGTCGCCGCGCTCAAAGCCCGCGATAAAAGCTATGCAATAGCTTAAAAACTTTTTTAAATAATCGTCTGATAATAGATCGACCTTAGGCAATGATACACCCAGTGCCAAAACATTAATTATCCCAATCCACTAGCACAGGCCCGTAATACCTTCCACACATTCCCAGAAGACTCAACGAATAATCCAGAATTCTGCTACAAAATCCTGCACCATCGATGCATAACTATGTTGCTTTAGCATGGAGGTGCAGCCAATTTCCTGGAGCGCCTCATTCCAGCTAATTTTCATATTAACGAACACGTCTGGCTTGTCCCGAACGATATGACTTGTTCGTGTAATAAGCTATTGTGCATTTACTGGTAAATTTTCTTGATGGAAGCAGAAGGAATTATCTTAGCGAAGGGTTTTTTAAAGGTTATGGTGTAAAGCCGATCTATTCTGTAAAAATCTGACCGTGAAATCTAGCAATGGTTTTCATTTTTACAGTTTAACAACATTCATGGATCCAATGAACCAATGGATTAGCAATCTGTTTCAAATCTAAACAATATGTGATTGATTGTGCATTACGCAATTAGAGTACAGATTGTGATTGAAAGTGTGTTACGCAATTAGGGTGTTGGTGGAATGGCAACTTACTTCTCCTAAGTTTTCACGTTCAGATTTTTACAGAATACTTATACGAGTAGATCGACAGTTTAGTGAATAAATGGTTGACTATTTTGCGTGAATGTGACGCATATTTTTCCCCAACTTGTGCTTTTCGTAATAAAAAATAATAAACGTATTTTTGAAGTGAAAACTTCTTTAGGCGCGTTGGGCATTTTTGAGATGGGACTAAACCGTTGATTTCACGACCTGTTACCGACACCGTGGAGTAAAAGACATCAACGAGTTGATTACCGCGGTGCCGATTTATTTTTTTCAAGTTTTCATTTCTGTCGGCACTCCCGGAGTGCCACTGTTTTTTTTGTTTTTTCTTTCTATTAGATGACGAGATGAAAGGCGTATGATTTGACTGGCCTATGTCCAGCAGTGGACTACTGTAGCCTGATGATGGTGGTTGATCATAATATGTAATGTCTTTTATGAAGCTCATTAATGGCTAAGTGATTTTGGAAATTTCATTTCATTGTTTAATTAATAGATGAGGGCAAGAGTAAGACAAACAGAAATTAATGTTTGGGTTTAAAATTAATTGAATTAGTTTTACAAGTGCATAAAGATAATATTCTGTATCCATGGTTTTAAAAGGGTTCTGTATCATAAAAGTAAAAACGAAATATTTATTAGATCACTTTTTTGTACTTTTTGGTCTTGATGAACCGCAAATTCGAAGACATGTGACATCTACCAACCCGCACTCGGCCCGATATAGATTACAGGCCTGTGTCCCAGCAGTGGGAACATTATAGGCTGATACGCAATTTCTCTGAGATTTTTGTGCCAATTTAACGGATTATTTTATTCAAGTTTATTTCGATATGTATCTCCATTTATAACATAGCTGCGGCTTATTTCAGAATACATTTATTACCCATCAGTTTCCTGATATAAAGTACTCGGAAAAGACCTTTCCGTTAGGAAACTGCTTCGGGAAACTACTATGTAGTTTAAGCGATTGTACGAATGTATTTTGTGGGATTTTTTTAAGATAAATTTTTAGAAGTAGTGATGTTACTTGCTTTTCAACAGTTATTAAAAAATCTGTCTATAATCTGCATGACAATTGGCTCAGTCGATGACAAACCATGAATTACATGTTTTCATGCAATATTTCTCTTCAGTTGATTTAAAAAATGACGAATCGTGCAGTAGAATTGTTTCTTGCACAGCGTATACCAGTTTTTCAATCAATACAGGTCAGCCGATGAAAAAAAATCTTTCACTGCTTTATAGCTTATACAAGTTCTAATACTTTTTATGGTTGGTATATTGGCGTGTGCTAGCTGACATATGGCCAATAATTTATCATTTAAATTATGTTTTGTGTTGCATAATATAAATTATTTTGCATACTTTTGTATAGAATATTTTTTTTCTAACTTGAACAGACAGCTGTGCTGTTGGGGAGTTTGCTGCGCCACTTCTTCTTCCCAGCTAAAGGCACTAGGAAGTGGTGAAGGGTGGGCGTTTTTGGGGGACTGTCTTATGTAATTTTGACGTTCGAAAAGTGCTGATTCTCAGCCTAGTTTGAATAAATGACTTTTGAATTTTATAAAGAATAGGTACCAGTTGTTAATTCACTATCTTACCTATAACTATCGGACCAACGGCCAATTAATCCGAATGTCCTACCAAGACCTGGCCAACAATTTAATTTAAAACAAGAACGCCGGAAACGCCCGAACTCTCCCGATGATGTAGTCCAATATTGCACGCCTTGTTAATATAAATTTTGCACGGGCCATAGTCTGGTATAACGTGGAAACTGTAAAAAATATAAATTAAATTCGCCTGTGCTGTGTTTTGGTTCTGCATGTATTTTTTTGTATTGGCAGGCTAAACTTTTTATGGGAGGCTCGTGGCTACATAATAACTGCCGTACGAACTGATCGAAGATTAAGCTACGCTTGCCGCGGCTGGTTCGTGGATGGGTGACCATCCATTAAAGTCAAAGTCAAATCATTTATTTCAAATAGGCCCATGTATGGCACTTTTGAACGTACGTCAAAATTTACAAAATAATAGAATTACATATCGATACTCCTCCGTGCCTCGGAAAGCACGTTAAGGCGTTGGTTCCGGCTATAATTTGCAGATGTTTGACAGTCGTTACGGGTAGTCAGAAGCCCAAAAGTCTACAACCAGTCTTGCCAAGAGGTATCGTGTTATACCCAGTAACTGGGTTATGGAGGCCAGATAGGCCGTCGTTTTAGGTAAAATACTGGTATTCAGTTGCATCCGGTTAGATTGGAAGCCGACCCCAACATAGTTGGGAAAAAGCTAGGCAGATTGAGGCTAAATTTTTTATGATGAGGATAGAGGTGATTAACAACGTTGATCGTACAGCGAAGCAGAGTGACAGTGAAATAATCAGGTACCTACAATTACGAGGTGCATTCAATAAGTACCTAGCCTCATCGCCAGAGGGCGCTGTACTTTCAAAAGAGTTTTACCACAGTGTAGCACATTCTTTTTTAATTCTTTTTTCAAATTTTCATTCCAATCCCTTCATTTGTTTTAATTTGACAACTTATGGAAGCGAACGTGTCGATCGGTTTTACAAAAATGGAAAAAGAGCAATATCGTTCGGTGATTCGATTCCTATTTTTGGAAGGGAAAACGCGCATCGAAATCAAAGAGCGCTTGGATGCTGTGTACGGTGACTCTTCTCCATCGATGGCCACCGTCAAGAATTGGTTCAACGAGTTTGCACGTGGCCGTACGTCGGTTTTTGATGAACCACGTCCAGGTGCACCGAAAACAGCTGCTACGGAGGAAAACATTAAAAAAATCCATGATCTCGTATTGGCAGATCGCCGATTGAAGGTTCGAGAGCTAGCTGAGATTGTAGGCATTTCAGAAGGAACAGTGCATCATATTCTTCACGAGGAACTCGGCATGAGAAAGCTGTCGGCGCGATGGGTGCCGCGTTTACTCACACCAGAAAACAAGCGCAACCGTGAGACCACATCGGAGACGTGTTTGGCGCTGTTTAAGCGGAATCCAGCGGAGTTTTTGCGTCGTTTTGTGACCGTCGATGAAACCTGGATCCACTGGTACACACCAGAGACCAAGGAGCAATCAAAACAATGGATCCAGACCGGGGAACGTGCTCCAAAGAAGGCGAAAACTGTAAAATCGGCCGGAAAAGTTGTGGCCACCGTTTTCTGGGATTCACAAGGTGTGATCTACATCGATTACCTCGAGAAGTGTAAAACAATTACAGGGCTTTACTATGCCGATTTATTGGGCCGATTCGACGCCGAATTAAAGAAAAAACGACCCCATCTGGCGAAGAAAAAAGTGCTGTTTCACCACGACAACGCACCGGTTCACACGTCTGCCGTTGCCATGGCCAAATTGGTCGAATTACGCTACGAATTGCTGCCCCATCCACCGTATTCTCCAGATTTGGCCCCTTGTGACTTCTTTCTGTTTCCTAATCTGAAAAAATCACTCGCCGGGAATAGATATGGATCGAATGAGGAGGTCATCGCCGCCACGGAGGCCTATTTTGCAGAGTTTGACAAAAACTATTTTTCGGACGGGTTAAAAAAGTTGGAGCATCGCTGGGCTAAGTGTATCGAACTAAAAGGAGACTATGTTGAAAAATAAATTGCCACTTTTCCAAAATTTTCGTTTACTTTTTGTAGGCTAAGTATTTATTGAATGACCCTCGTAGAATCCAAATACTCACGATTTGTCACGATTGCTATTTGCAAAAGTGCCTCAATTTCTTGAAAAATGTTTAACAATATGAATCGAAATAGAAAGAACCTACCATCGTCATTTTACATCGGAATCTACAATAGGTGGTCAGGAAAACCGAGTCTTTAGAAAATTGGCTATCTATGTATATCACATAACTCATCATCTGTTACGACGCGTCATTGAGGTGGATAACAATTAAAATTCTATTGTGTCTCGTTAATGACAGTTGAAAGGATACATAGAACATGTCATTATTTCTATTTCCTAAATGTCCCCCGGGAATCATCGCATTTTCGAATACAAACGAATGCTAATATGTCCTTTCCATATTCATCAATTCTTAGATTTATCGTGTATAATAGTTTTAATTCAGAACTAAGTACTGTATTGTTTTGATTTCCGTGTGAACTATAGGTATAGAGCTGTAAAAGTATTTTCCTATCTGTCGTGCCTGCGACTTTAGCAGCTTTCCTCCCATTTTTTAAATAAATTACATGAAGTTAAAAGAGTATTAACAACTCTATATACTTCTAAGTCGATTGAGAGCGTCCGGTCTGCACCAAGTGCAAAGGGCAACTGATAGAAATCCGACGACTGACGAAATACGAAGTTTACCGAGGGACATTAAGAAAATATAAATACTGTACCTTTCTTTCATACACCTACTAATACACAAAACACGAACGGGAACCCACACACTCGCATACGTACACACCTCCCATACACACAGAGCACGATATAATAATTTTAGAATAGTTTATATTTTTGATGTTTTTTTTTTTTTCATATTTTTCATTTCTGTTGTATTTTATTTTGTTTTTACCTCTTTAAAATTGTATTTTGTAGCACATATGTTGACATTAGTTTTTAAGCCAAATAAAATGGGAGAGGGCGCTGACTCCTGACATACAGGTACACCTAGTTCAGGAGTCAGAGGCTTCAAACGAGTTTCTGTAACCTATTATGTCAATAAAGAATTATCTTATCTGTCTATAATATCAGCCTATTATTGTCCCACTGATGGGCAAAGGCCTCTTCCCATACAGAAAATATATAAGTATTCATCACCATGCTTGCTCAAGACAGGTTTCCTCACTATGTTTTCCATCACCGACGTCAGTAATTTCCAAGATAAACTCGGAAAGTACGTACACGCGGCTACACATCAAGCTATACATTTCCAGTTTATGCTGATCTCGCATTGTGTAGGATTTCGGTACAATGAGAGGTCAGCTTATACTGAAAATGTATAGCTTGATGTGTAGTCGTGTGTACATATGAATTGAAAAAGTCACATTGGGACTTGTCCAGACGTGACTATCTAATTAACTTAAATTGACGATATAAGTATTAGAATCATGACTGTGTAATGAGGTACTTAATATAATAACGTTATAGACATGAGTCTTCTTGAAAACAACCTTTACATTTCGAGGCTCCAACCGACCTAACTTAGAAGCTAAGCGACGCTCCAAAAATCATGTTTTCAATTCCGTCCCGTTAAAAAACCAGTACTTTTACGGTAACTGTAAAATGAGATAATTTTAAACTTCATGATTACACTGATACAAAAATCATTTAAGGCAATTCACATACTTTTAATTTTGCATTTAGTATTTAAAATTACTACAAATCTTATTAATATTTGGAAATCATGACAACTGCAACTCGATTCATTTTACATGTCGACCGGCTAAACAATACGCTTCCCAGAAAACTAAATTCTGCAAAGAATATAGCTCTACAAAAAAATCAATTAACATAAAATTAAAACCTAACACTCTGTATAATTGGTTTCTAATTTCCAGCAGATCCCTCGAACAGAAAATCGCTGGCGACTAATAAACGCGTCCCCGCTAATTCATCATTGTTTTTTCACTAATAAAAACACGACAGGAACACATTTTTTCTTAGCGAGCCTTCCCTCGAGGGAGGCGACACCTACAGGTGAAATGTGGCTAAAAAAACATCGAATTTTTTGTCGGTTATAACTTTATAAGAGATTGTATTGACAGGTATTTTTTAAATTGTTATTAAGTATTTTGAATATGGATATTTTAAAACTAATTATAGACAACTTTTTATCTATCTAGATTAGACTTTGTAGGTACCTAAATTATCTACACAAATCCTTCTTTAAACACACACACCCCCACACTTCTTTCACATAACTGGCGAAATGTGGGTGTACCTGCTACAGGGACACCTCTGCACAATCCTTCGGGGAAACAAGGCGTGATGTTATGTTATGTTAAATCCTTCTTTTGTTGACAATAATCTTCATTTGGTAGAAATGGCCGATGCTGCTGCGATGTTTGGTGATTATAGCCTTTTGGCTCATGTTCATAGCTGGACTCAGAAGACTAAAGTACCAAAAACATAAAAAATCAAAAGACAACGTCACACATAAAATTAAATTATCGTCAAAACAAAAGGAGCGGAGCCGTGAAAAAAGCACTAGTGGGTAATAACGGCCTCGGCTCCCCGTACTCGTATAGATTGAGAATATTTTAAAGTGATGTGCTCGTAGCAAATAATGAAATTATGCCGGGAGGGGAGAGTGGGGCGAGACGGCCCATCTTTCGCTTTTTCCTTCTTTTGTTTGTTTATTCGTTATTTATCGGTAGATCGAGGAGCCACGTTATAGATTAACATCAAAGGCATTTTACGGCGTATACGATCTCGTTAAAATTGAATGGGCTCCCGTAATGAGGGGGAATTGGTGTTCGGATCAGGTATATTTTTGGAGCTTTTTAATAAACTTGAAAGAAGTTGGAAATGTCTGAGAAAGGTATCGCTCAATTGCGTTAGAAAAATGTGACGGGGAAATTGTGAGAAGTCGTTCAAACATTTGGACAGGGCAAAGAAATAGTACTGTAAGTATTGCAAAGGACAATCGCGACTGTCTTCAGTGGCCAAGATCTTTGTACGAGTAATTAGAATGGTAAGACAATCTAGATTTTCAGACGAATAAATAATGATAAAGCTATAACTAACTATTGTTATTGGCAAATATGATTAACTAAGAAACATTTGTTTTAATCGATAACCGCCCGGGCAGACAGCCTACTTATGTGGGTGCTTAGAATTCAGACCCGAACTTTTTTATTTATTTAGTACTAAGTTATTATGTTACGTGGATGGATCTTATTGTAGTTTGAGTAAAGTTTATTTATTTAATATCTGCCACTCAGCACATCACATAAAATTCTTCAACACACATATAAATACAAAAGCAAGAAAATGTGATCAAAATCGTCCGCAGACCACCCGAACAGTCGTTATCGTGCTTATTGTTGTTTTTAATGAAATGTGACCGAAATGATGGCCGCCGAAGCTTTGTCCGTCGGATCGGTGTCCATTATCCCCCTTTTCCCTCTTAATATCGTGAAGGACCCGCAATAAAATTTGCTTCGCTATTCGGACGAGGTTGCGTGAAACTGATCGTGTGACAACTTTAGAGTCTGAGATAAAGTTTGTGATGCGTTATATGTAACGTCCCTATTTGGATTGCCCTGTGTTTGGGATTAGGGAATGGTGGGACACACGGCTACACATCAAGCTATACATATCCAGTATAAGCTGACCTCGCATTGTACGGAAATCCTATACAATGCGAGATCAGTAGAAACTTGAAATGTATAACTGTGTGTATAATTAATTGGGTAGGTGGACAAAGTACCTAATTTCCTTAACATGGTATGGTTTGGTAAGGTATATGTTTTCTAAAGGTATGGAATTTCTTGCCCGTTCTTCTCCATAGATCTACGTTTTGGAATGGGCAACTTGCTTCAAATTTCTGACTCACTGACCGACTCTTTGACAGTTCAAAATTGCCTGTAAATGGTTTAATTTAAATAAAGGTTTTGAGTTTGATTAAGTATGGATAGGTAATTAAACACAGTATTCCGTATCTACAAGAAAAGAAGAGAAAAGGAAAACGCTGTTAATACGATTCCAATGCAAACAAAAACTTCGGAACAAATACCCCAAATCTGTTTTCGACTATCGAAAAAAACCAAATGCAAATTCAAGGGACAACGACCGAAAAAACACGCAGAGGAAATTAATAAAACACCCACTAAAAGGAAAACAGGCGGAAAAATAGAGGCGGGGGACGAATAGAGGAAAAAAACGGCGACCAGCAACGTGCTCTTCATTACGGCGGAATGGAAACACCGGATGAATTGATCAATCAGAAATTTTATGGCCGAGAATCACTCAACGGAAAATAATTCCCCGGCCGTTTCGTGCTTGGCTCATCGCCGCTGTTTTAATTTCGCCCTCTTGGGGAGATCGAGTGTCATCCAATCTATCTGACGACTTGGAAAAAAAAATGCCATCATCACCCCGCCCTCCCCTTTCGAGGAGACAGTCTTAAAGACCGGCGGGCGATTATGTCCGTGGGAGCTTTGAGACGATTGTGTAATAAAGTTCGTTCTTATTGATACTTCTTATTAGTGGTTGGAATTTCTCAGCTGAGTCCGGAGTCCGAGCTTGTGCCCGGTTGTTGGCAATAGGCTCGCCCCCTATTACAAGGAACTTAGACGTAACGAAATGTGGGTTTACTACAGGTGCACCTCTGCCTAGTCTTTCGGAAAATATAGTCGTAATGCATTTGGCATTTGGTAAAAGGTTTGGCGATGGTCAACAACAATTTGGAGGTCTCATATCTTTTATTCAACAGACTCACAGTGCCGTGCCTACAAATCAAACTCAAAGCATTTATGTCAATTAAACCATTTACAGGCACTTTTGAATTGTCAACGAGTCGGTCAGTCAGAAATATGAAGCTAGTTGCCCATTCCAAAGCGTAGTAGGTACCTATGGAGAACGGGCAAAAAACTCCACGGACACTCTTTAAATAAAAATATTACAAAAATTAAATATTGGTTATATCATTCATGTTGAAATTATACATGTGAGAAAAATGTAGAAAGACGTGCACGTTAGAAGCGTCCGTAATAAAAAATATAACACAGAGAACATATTTTTTTTTAAATAAATTAAAAATAAGCCATGGCAGCTAAGAGATGACCAGTCCCAACTGACTGATTAGCACCATTCAGCTCAAACATTTTGAAGGGAGCTAAATAATCCAACACACGCGTCACCATCAGCGAGACATCTGAGTGAGCATGACATATTCACAGCCGCCAGGGCACATTCAAGTCAATGAAAGACATATTACCCGGTAAATGGTAATTCTTTAGTTAAATTGCAGAAAATATATGAATAATGGTGATGCAAGCAATCAGTTTCGTAAATTATGAGTCTAAGAACGTTTAGACGGATAATGGTGTCGATTCCCTTGTTCATAAACTAAACTAAATTTAAGTTCAGTGCATCTTCTTCTTTCTATTTCATTAAGAACAGGACAGAAGATAAATTTTAGTTTAGTCCTGTCAAATTAATCAGCGCCTGTCAGTCTCCATACAAGTTTAGACGTGATTAAAAACTTGTCAACTAAAATTACGTCAATTTACGTCAAGCGCTGATTAATTTGACAGGACTAAACTAAAATTTATCTTGTCCTTTTCTTAATGAAATAGAAAGAAAAAGATGCACTGAATTTAATTTACTTTAGTTTGTGAACAAGGGAATCGGCACCAATGTATGGCAAGGATGTGTGACCTTTACCTCCCCCGAAAATAGTATCAAACAAGTATCTACTGCACCCATTTTATTTGTAACTAGCTTACATCGCCCCCGTGGAGTTGCGAAATTATCCCACGGGAACAATCTACCGGGATAAAAAGTATATCATAACCCAGGTCACGTTCTACCCGAGTGCCAAATTTCATCAAAATCTGTTCAGCCGTTAGGACGTGAAAGCGTAACAAACATACAAACTCACTTTCGCATTTATAATATCAGGACTGTAGCTACTTTATATCTTCTTTCTGGTTAGACTAGAAGCCGACCGAAGCCGAAAAAAGGCTGATGACTTGCTTTATATCTTACTCTTGACTCGTTCTTTGAGTTTCACAAGAGATTCAATCTTCATTAATTATTTACACATTATTCAACACCAATGTATCGATGTTTAGATTAACCTGAACAAGTAATTTGACGAGTAATCGCACCCCATAATCGTCGTAATATCGCATTCTGTTTGCAATCACTAATTAATCAAGATCAAACGGAAATAACAATCACTTGCACATTCATCATCCTGACTGACGTCTAATGTTTTATGGAAGAAAAAAACAATAGACTATGGGTATTAAGTAATAATAATTGACGCCTTCGAAATGTGGTGCTGGCACCGCGTATTAAGGATACCATGGCACCACTCAAAAACCTCGATCCAGAAATAACTAAAATTAGAGAAGGCATAACAACTGTCTTTAACCTACCTGCAACGTGTCGTGAGATACTTCGGCCACAGGGGTACCAATAACATGGAACGTCTAAGGGTAACTGGAAAAATAGAGGGCAAAAGCCTTAGAGGCCGAAGCCCAAAAAGGTGGTCGGATCACTCCACCAGGCCACTGATCGTAACAGATGGAAAAAGACTGTTGACAATGTGATACGGAGTCACGATTCTCAGCAGTGAGTGAGCGATTCAAAAGAAGTAGGAAGTGGGTAACCTTGACAAAAGTAAAATTTTAATTGAATTTGATCCACACACTAAGTGACGCATAAGTCGAGGCACTAAAGAAGAAACTAAAACTGGAAAACAACCCCAGAATAAGCGTACTCTATGTAAATCAATTCTAGAACAGAAAAACATATTCAAACGAATTCATTTAACATTCACGTTGTCTTAAAATATTCTTTTTTATCAACATTAACAAGCCGAACAAAAAAAGATGCGTCAGCTGCCTCCGATTATCCCAAAAAATACACCGTCCATCGCTTATTATCCGAAAATTTGAAAGATAATTTTCCAAAGGAAAAGATGGGAAGGCATTAAAATAGCAATCAAACTGGCAATTTTGGGGTGAAGTGTACGAATTCAAAAAAAGTACTGCGTACCGATTTGCGATGCAAACCTGCTAAGATGGCGGCCAATATCAGATTTGAATAAAGATCTGCCGTGGACAGGGACTCGTTCCGAATTCGTGAATAATTGAAAGGCCGTTTCTTTATATTGAATTTGTTTTTTTGACGGTCAATTTGTTATGCGGCTTGAATTGGAGGACTGAAGAAATTTTCAACTGCCTATTTACGTAAACATGGCGGCAAGGACCAAAAAATATGTTTCACTGAATTTTGTGAGCAATGTTTAAGATAGAGTTAATTTGAGATGTGTTGATGAACAAACCTTGAAAAGCACTGTTTTGTGTTGACATAGTTATGAGTACAGTTTCTCTCGAATAAAAGGCCATTAGCATATCGTTTTATATCCTGCTTGCTTACTGAAAATTAAAAATCTAGATTATTTCGGTCTTAATTAACGAACTCACGAGTTTACAAATCCATACAAAGAAATCGCATATCAAAATACTACGCTTCCAAAACAATTGATTTCCATACCCCCGGGAGCATTCAAATGAGTGCAATCGCAATACCTACAGCACAAGCAAGTTGCAATCTTAAAAAATAATAGGCATTAAACATCACCCCATGATCAAGGTTTACAGGGACTCGAACGATCAGCCCTGAAGCCATCTTCATTAATGAAAACCATAAAAGTGGGGTTCCGCGGCTCGAAGGACCGTAGCGTAAAAATTCGCGTCAAACGACCAACGCCTTATTAAGCCCGCGGGGGACAGGTGGGGATGAAAAAAATTATAGTATTTAACGATATTAAGTTATTGAAGTTAGATTGGTAGCTATATTGGGTAGAGCGGTGATCTGGATCGATTTTTGTGGATGGTTGTGAAGTTTTTTTATGGTTACGGTAGTTAAAGTGGTTTTTGGGTGGTTTAAAAGTGTCTCAAACAAATTAGGAATATGATAAGACTGATCGGTCGTGCTTCTTTCTGGTCTTACTTTCATATTACGGCTCATTTAAAGCCCTGTTTCTAGACACAATTCCTTCAACCTCCACCCACCACCTTCCACCTTTCCTTTCCTTTTCTTTGTGATCCTTGACATAAATTTTATTTATTGACATTAGTATTATTGACATCAGTTTTTGTATATTAACTTTAGTATTGTTTAATGACATAGCCTTATTATTTATTTTCAGTCTGTGTGTTGTCATGCACTGTATTGACATTTACATTTTTTTTATTTTTTATATTGACATTGATTTCTATTGCTATTTATTATTAATTTGTATTATGAAATTTGTGATTTTTTATAATTGTTTTTTTTATTTTTATTGTTCAGGCTTATTTAATTTAATAATTATTCAATTACAAACATTAGTACGCCCTCTCGTATAACATAGCGAACTCTTTATTATCTTTATATACCATTACTATTGTAGGTACACCTATGTTAAACAAATTAATAAATGACTTATGACTAATGACTTACGACTTATGACTTACAACGAAACGCCTGTCAAAAACTAAACTTTTGGTATTTGATGGAAGTCCCAAATTAAAGTGCATTTATAAAATACAGTCACTAAAATGAGTATCATCAATGCTACCTCCAGAAGTAACTCATTACTCAAAGCAAAAAAAAGCTATCCACTTTTAACGAAAAACCTCAACAAAAAGCATTGAAAAATTCGCGTTCCGATATTATAATGATACAGAGAAACATTCGCGTTATTAAAACATACAAGTGGCCTATTAGTGACGAACATGTTTCAGATGAGGGTAGGCCAATGGGAAAAATTGTCGGGTAGGTAAATAATAAAGGTAGGTTCGCGAGTCGCGCCCATTAGTAAGCGACAAGGTTCGTCTCGACTGACGTGTAGAAAGACATTGTTGGTATTACGTAAGTTGAGTTTTTAAATGCTATTGCCTTTTTTTGAGATGCCATCTGACAGTTCAACAGCAAAAAGTTGTATGCCCTGGTTGGAGGCCTTAATTTATTAAGGCACCCACAGGAAAGTCCGCTTAAGCAGCCGAAAACCTCCTAGGTTGACCTGCGAGACGCCATATATTAAAAAAAACAGTTCAACAGCCGCCAAATCATTTTCCGCCATTGAGTAAAATGGCGAAAAATGGCTTGGCGAGTGTTGAATTTTTAAGCTATTGCATAGCTTTTATCGCAGGCTTTGAGCGCGGCGTCCGAATCAAGAAATTCCGTAACGAAAATAAAACCTAACATCCCCCACTCCGCCTACCATGTAATGACAACGTGATGTTGTCATGGGAAACGTGATGTTGTCATGGGAACGTAATTTTTGTTTTATGTCATCACGTCATCATCCCAAGTGTAGCGTTGACAAATAGGAAGTATGGAGGTTACAAATGCTATACAATAGCTTTACCGCGACAGTCCCCGAGTGCCACACGTTTTTTTAAATTTAGAAACCTAAATGTTTCGCGGAAGATCAGTGGTCCACATTAGCACTGGGAGTCAGGGGAGAGGCCTTTGCCTCAGTGGGCTGATACAAAACAAATATTGTGCATGTTTAAAGGAGATTTTAAATTATACCATAGGTGAAATACAATTTCTTAGTATGCTCGCTGATCAGAAATCTAGGCCAACTTTGTAAGCTAAGCTATACCTGTACTAACCATCGCGAGTAATTCCATTTGATCAACATCGATAAGAAATCCTGTCCCACATCAAAAGACTCATTTCTCCTTGCTCCATGTAATCAAACCGAAGCCAAAACACTGGTAATTATCTCTATACCCGATACACGTTATCACCACAACGATACGTAATAAAACCCCAAGTATCATGTTTTTGCGTAACAAGCTGACTAAATTACGACAATTATTCAATGTAACCGTGTTATCGGCAGTTGTAAAATCGGGAGACAGTGGGGGAACCTCATTAAGGTGAAACACGGGAGGAGGCAACCTCCACAATTTTGATAATGTCGCCGGTATAAAAAGTCCCGGCCAAGTTGAATGATGTATTGGTAGGTTTGCCTGACTCGGGTCGGATGGGTTTGGCCGCTATCTCACAGGAAAGGTGGGAGTTTTCTAGAATTTGCAATTGTTCTGTTATCATCGTGGAAGGGCGAATTTGAACAGGGTAATGACGAATGGCATCTTGGTTTGTTTTATTACAAGAAAATATACCTACAGTACAATTTACTTACATAATAAATTCTGAGAATCAGCACTTTTTGAATGTTATGAGTTACATAAGACAGTTTCAAAATGCTTGCCCTTCATTACTTTCTAGTGTTTCAGCTTGTTACACAAACTCCCCAGCAACACATTTGTCTGTTATAATTTTATAAATGATGCCATATACTGTAACAGACAAATTCATGTCCAAATTCAAAACTTATATGTATCACCGTAAGATTGTGAGAACCGTTAGTTTATAATCTATCGGTATTATTTCCGTTAGATTATAAACTGTCAAAAAATTGTGAACTGGGTGAAATGGGTTAGGTTAGAACTGTGACCAAACGCGCGCGAGCCGAGCGAGCGGAGCGAGCGGTGCCGCGGCAGTGGCCGGCGAGCGCTACTTCCAAATTGCTCGCACCTAGGCTGGCTATTTAGTATTAGCGCAAGGTGCGTTACGTCGCAAGCAAGTTTGATACCAGTTCACAATTTGTCGGTTTCCCATGGAAAGATTATAAACTAGCGAAAAATAATGCGTTAAATTGTAAATGGTTCGTTGCAATTCACAATTTTTCGACAGTTTATAATTTAACGGAAATAATACCGATATATTATAAACTAACGAAGTTCATAATTATACGGTGACATATAGACCAAATTCATTGATTCTTATGTTTTAGAGGTTATAAATACTACTTGAAAATTACCCTCTCCTTCGAATTCATCCTAAATTATAACAAGCCAATCCATTCTTGTGTTAATCTCAAAGAATATTCTGACCTAGTGATCTCACATGCAGCCGTCAGCTTGAACCCATGTCATGGCATCCGCAACTATGATCAAAGCTTATAATTGACCGGGATCCCGTCTGCATCACTGCCTATGGTACAATGTAAGAGGATTTGAATTAGTAGTATTAACGATTGAGTACTCAAAGGATTCGGTAGTTATAGTGGATGTATATGAGAGGGGTCGCAGAAATTTGAATTAGTGTTTCTGCGGATAATTATAAAATGGGTGAACATTTTTAGTTTACGAAAAGCATCGTATTTACTTAAAAGAAAATTGTAGTTTTAACACACACATTATTAGAGATTTTGAAAAACAGATATACACACACTTTCAGCTTTTATTTTACTTTGTTTTTTTTTTAAATTATTTTAATGAGTGTTTTAGTTTCATTTGTGATTTCCTGTGCGAGTCTCAATAAATACTTTTTTTTTCACATAAATTAACGCCTTCTTCCCATGGTACCCCCATGAAACTACAGAACGCCACCTGCTACGCACGTACCATACAATAGCCCACTCATCCTACCACCGAACTAAAACTCGAAACGAGAGATTCCAAGAAACAGTTACTATTGATATCACGTTTTTGATTTCCTTATCTTCATCTTTGTCCTATGCATTAACATGATGTGGCATATCGGTCAGTCTCTTCATATTTGGATTTGTATTTAATTTCCTACTACAGCATTAACCGTTTATTTAATATTTCGTACTAGGATTCTCTCGTGAAGTGTCGTCTAAGTGACGAGAGCTCTCGTGCTTAGACGCCGTTAACACTTGGAGGCTGGCGTGGATTTCCTATTCCTCTTTCAAGTCCACTTCATGATTAGTGGTTGTTTTTATATAAATGTTGTCAACATTCTGTTGATTATTTGAAAATTCTTGTTGTTGTTGAATGTAAAGCCTTTATCAGATAGTGTTTTCTTATGAGTATATTATCATCTACATAAATGACTCCGACCATAAAACCAATGTGTTTTTCTTATACGGTACTGTTAGGTTTCAATTTATTAATACGTAATTGTTGGATATTGTACTGGCAACACCCAAAGATTTGATATGTGAAAATGGGAGTAATAACGACCTTCTGGGTTGGCCGCTCGTGACGGTAAGATGTGCTTAGTGGCTGTGTCGGTAAAAAGATAGATTGGCATGGTATTGGTTGGAAATCTACTGTAAATTAAGGTAACCTATTAGTTTCATGGTAAATATTAGAATACGGATTGAATTGTGATATTATGTGGGGAATAGGAGATGTGATGGTATGGTGTAGAATATTGAATTTGATGTTGGCAAAGAAATATAAATGACTGACAAAATATCTTGGTGTTTCGTATTATTTTCCTTATCCCTGATATATTGTAAATATGTAGTTTCACTAAACAGTTTTAGATTATGATATTGGGGTAACGACTTTAACATTCATTTGGGGATTAGTATCTATTTTGAGGTTAAATAATTATATTCGGAATTAAATTAGTTATTTTAGAGCAGGATGGTTCTTATTACAGTACCACTTGTTATGTTTTCCTTAAACGAGATTAATTACAATGATCGTACCAGTCTGGACTCTGTTTTCAGAAAATTTTCTATAGCTTCAGATATTCACTTCGAACTCATCCCATTCTGAGACTCAAGTTTGGACTTTCTCCAGTTTTCTGTGCATCTTCAAACAAGAGTGGTCTACATAAGTAAATTATGCTCCCAATAAAATTACCACTTAAAAAGCCGACTTCCAGAACCGAACATTCTCACCGCGGCCAGAATAAATGCATCGTCATTAGGCAGGGTCGCTTCATTAGTTATTCATCAGGACTCTTCAGCGAAAACGCGCGTTGCCAATTTGCACATATATACAATATTTTTTTTAACGAGCCCGTTTCATGCTAGTACGAAGTTATTGAATATGATATATTTTTTTAAGTTTGTAGGGTAGTTGGGAATTTTTCTTTGGATACTGATCTGTATCGTCTTTAACTAGTTTAAAGAGTAACTCTATCTCAAAAGCAATAAAGCTTAACTTAAATGTATTCAACAGGTCAAAATGATGTTGCAATAAGTTCGGAAAAATTACTCTTTACCTAAATTGCAGCTCATTGCCCAGGCCCTTTAAAACGAAACTGAAACACGTACACCTAATTCACCTTCCAGTTTCAAGATCCATCAAAACGTATTTATTTCTACCCGCATTTCAAACAAGGAGCGAAATACACAAATAAGGTCTTGCAAATAAGACGCCCGATGGTAGAAACACGAGGGTATCTAGGAAAAATAAATTAAACAACCACCTTGGAAGGCAGGGAATTGATCCGGGAGCATTATTGTATCTATAAACATTTCAATTGCGGTGAGACACGCTTATCCGGGCTGCAAAGATCGCAGAGGGTCTGTGGAGATGTGGAAGAAAATTTTGGAGGAAAACATTTGGGACTTTCAGTTTGAAGGAAAGAGAATGATTCAATGTGTAATGTTGTATGTGCATTTCCACAGTGACCTTAGGTACGTAAGGATTTTGATGATTCTTCAGTTAGATAGTTTTTAACTGCAGTGACTTGTTATGTCTCAGAAATTGGATTACTTCTTCTTCCGATACTTCAATTATTATCAAGACTGAGCAGCGTCTTATGTCACCACCAATGAATTATTTACAGAATTTCCACACAGTCCCTTAATCCTGTGAAACGTTTAGTTATTCAAAAAGATACCGCTGAAATAATTTAACAAACATTTTTGTCAGGTCTTGAGTAGCAAAAGACGTATCTTTCACCCCGAATTTAACACAGAGAGACCCAAAAAGCGGGCTTCAAGACAAAGTACTGCCGTTCTTATCCCTCAACAAATAATCTATGTAAGGCTCGTTCTCACGGCCGATATATATGCAGATGGAATTATTACCGACGACGGTGTTAAATAAAACGCGAACACCGGCGTCGGGTCTCTTCAACAGGATTACTGCCTAGTGATGAAAAAGGGAAAATCATTTATTTTATTACCTGTGGAAAAATAATAAGCCTTCGGAGAGGCCGAGGTCAAAATATCTCTGGAATTACGTGAGGAATTTTGGAATATAATTAGAAGACTGTTATGTGTGCCGGAATATATTTTGTTTTTTCTTTGACAGGGAATTATAGAGAATTTTCGTATAATGTTTACGAGGTGGCGAAGATGAAGTTCGGCAGTTGGTATTGAATTTGTAAATAAATTTTAACATCACAGAATAGTCATCTGTCTAAACATATTATTAAATTCTTGAGGCTACCTCAGCGCATTAAAATCAATCATTTAAATCTGTAGATTTTAAATATTGATCTCAAAACATTACCTCCATAATGGAAGAAATAAAAAAACATTGTGATTTCTCCACTGACACCCCTTCTTCAGTCACTGCCAATCATAATATTCTGTACAAAGATACAAAATTCATCCCCATTCTCACATCACCCTTACGAGTCTCATACGTTTCAATCAAAATTATACATACAGTATTACGTATAAATGTTGGCGCGTTCTTCTTGCAAATTTTGTTGGTATACAGATGATTATCGATTGAGTTGCTCAGTTTACAAGTTGAGGAGGCTGATAATACGATACCAGGACCTGCCTAACAGGTAGCGTGGGATTTATATAGAGTGGGCGAGTATGTGTTGATGGTTTTGGTGTGACTATTAACTTTATTTATTTTATTTATCAGTTTATAGACACACAAATAAATAGACAAGAAGGCACAGAAAAATACGTACAAAGGTGGTGCTTATTTCTAAAGAAATCTCTTATAGAATACCTGTGATAGGAGAATAGACAGAAAGAGAAGTAGACACCGTGTGTTAGAGAAGAAGAGAAAAAATAAATAAAAAAAATATTCACAAATTTTATAAATAGTTTAGATTTCCATATAAGGCTAATTATTGAAGGAAATAATAATACAACATTACTTTAACCAGGTTGGTTAGTACTAAGTCTGAAATTCTTATTTGGTCGTAAATGACAATTCATTATTCAAATGTATTTTCTCTCGTGTGGTTCGAGCCAAAGATCTAGCATATCGTACTATTTTAAAAGCATAGAATAAATATACTATTTTGTGGTATTAGTTTTCAGTTAGCATAATTTGTAACAGGGGGCGGATATCCCAGGACGCGCCGGACATACTTATGAATCCATAACACGCAGAAGCCTGATGAAATTATCACGTTAATAATTATTAACAAAATTAGAATTATAGACTTTCTCACTTCACTAAAGCATGTTCTCATCCAAATAAAAACTCGGTAACAGCAACTCTATATCCATACGCGGGGTGCGGTACCCGTGCGTTTTTCGCGGGGTATTATCAATTATTAAACATCAGCATGGAAATAGCACCCGTGAGTCCGTCTCCCCCACATTGCGTACTGGTATAAAATATTCCTGGATTACTGCTCAGCCCGCTTCGGCACCGTGAAATGGTTTTCGGTTTTGTGCATGTTATTAGCAGGATTTGCATGTTTTTGATTTATTGTATTTTTCGGTGGGGGCTGGAGTTTTGATTAAGATGTCAGTGTCTTCGCTGTTACAAGTTTTGGGGAGTCTGAAGATGGTTTTCATACAATATTATTTCATTTTATGATGCACACAGGTATATCAAAAATCAAATGCAAATGGTAGCTAGAACTTGCTGTTGGAATTCTTTTTGTGTATTTAACGACCAACGTCTTGATGAATGGCGTGAAGTTGGAGAGGTCTATATCCAGCAGTGAACTTCTGTAGAGTCAGAATCAGAAGAATCAGAATTTATTTATTTAAAAAAATGTAGTTTTACATGAAAAATAATTAAAAAGGTTTATATATATTTTTAGGCACCTATTATTTTAGACTGACGATGATGATGATGAACTAATGCCTTAAAATCATAAACCACTTGAAACCTCGTTTTCACTAAAATGTACCAAGCTAGAAACAAATTCTCGCGTACACAATTTATCTCAGTATCAACTAAGGGAGTTTGTTACTAAGATCTAACTGTAGTTCCTAATCTGTTGCGAGCTGCGATCAAGAGATAGTGTGTGGCGCTGAAGTAAACAGATCGTTTGATGTTGTGGTGAACAAGTGGCTTTGACAAGTTTGAATACAAGTTTATGATTGCCAGAAAGTGAGAGACCTTTTATCTTCTTGTGGATTGATAGAATGGATATAAGCAATTGTGGATTTTAATGAAGAGATATTGGGAAAAGGGCAATGACCGCTATCCTACTTCATTTTGCAACAACTACACACACAACTACTACATTTTGTAAAAGACACACATACATTTACTAAAATTTCCGATACGATCTTGAAACCTACGGGTGCACGCAGACTGCAGTTGATTGACGACAACGTGACATACAGTCCGAGTCTTTATAATGTGCACATTTCGAAATGAATCTATGCTTATTTTATCGACGGAAAAAATATAAAAATAATCGTATTTTTGTTTTTTTTTTTCAAAATAAATTTTACGATTATTGTAAAAATTTATGAAAAAAAAAACAGTTCGTTGCTTAAAAATCATGTTTATTTTCAACTGAGGGTAGTTTTTTCCACAATTTTCATTTTATGAGGACGCCTAATTACTTCCAATCATTATGGAGTTTGCTTCAACGCGATAGATCATTTAGTTTAAAAGTTAAACCGTTTTGTTTAAAAAAAAGAATACCTACTTATTTTTTTATACGATTTTTCAAAATATTTTTTCTATATATAAAATTAAGCATAGATTCCCTCATTTAAATATGTGCACATTATAAAGACACACACTGTATATTTTGATATATATTGTATTTTTTGTTTATTTTGATATTTGATGTGAAATATATTTCTTTGAGGCCACGTGCAGTCTGCATGCACCGTAAGTACTAAACCGCAACAGGTAGCCGAAATAGCTTCATATCTCATTGACAAGACGATGCCATCGGGCTGGTATTCCTCAATTGGCTACCATCTCGTGCTCGAGCCAGCGGTTGTAATCAAACGCATCGCTCGGCTGCTTGCCTTGCTTGGTATTCGAGAGACTGAGAATTAGCTAGGAGGCTCGAATCGGCATGTTTAATAGCAAGGAAATAGGCAACCTTGGTAGTTAGTGCAAAATTTACAATTCCTCTAAAGGTCTATAACTTGCATTGCCCATCGAATTTATCTTTTACTAAATCCGCGAAGGCATAATATTTATTCGTCATCTTTCTTCAAGATGTGAAACGAACCTATAACCAGAATCAACTTTGCTTTTTTTAAACAATCTTTTCTAATTTCCTTTAACTTTTGACAAACAGAAATGAACACACAAAAAATACTACCCTATAACTAATTAAACTACCCAAGTATGCGACGATCCAGTACACCCTGAACATCTCCCACAAATACCTGCACCTACCTTCCATTCAATTTTCTAGTCCATTTCCGAACGGCATAATTAAATTTGTCAGTTTTGCCTTACGAGCGACCGTTTTTCCCGACTCAGTGATATCAGTTGAATAAGATTTTACTCTTTTGTTCTGCGTTATAAAGAACGATGGATTTATCAATAAATTCTCATTATGACATTCCATTTAATAAAAAAAAAGCAAAATCAACAATTCAATAAATCAATAGTAACTACACATTTTATAATATCAATCAGCAATATTCCATATCAGAATCCCCAAAATCCATCGCGTTTAATACCTCTAAGAAACATCTGTTCTGATATAATCAAATTAATCCATCTAGGACCAGATCGAAACGTCAGACTGGACCAGTAGTGAAAATAATTTCATCCGGAAACCACCCAATATATTTAGACCCCCATCGCACTAAGCAGTTCCCTTGGTCAGTACAGAATTTGGATGGATTTGAAGAGGTCTGGATAAAATGGTGTCGGGTGTGCGAAATGGGTATTATGATGGATGGTATGCCGACCGAATGGTCTTTTGACGGGTCCATCGCTCAATCGTCGACAATCACTCTTTGACATGGAGTGAGTGCTAAGAAACGATTGGGGCCATTATTTTCTGTGTCACAGTAGGAGCCCCGAATTGTTATGATGGGAAAGAAATTGATGTTTATCGAAATATCACATTCTTCGGTAGTAAGTTGTCTTAAAAAGATTTGTTAACGGGCACCAATTACTTTGCTTTATATTCAAGCATCAAATGTTATGACAATGCACGCCTTCAAGCAGCTTATGATAACCGAAACACGCGACAAGAGGAATGGTATCTAAACAATGCTAATGAAGTCGACATTCTACTTCATTAAAATCCCCTCAAAAAGGATTAACTATCAACCGATAACAATACATCACAAAGAATATAACTACAACCGAAAACACGATTGAACCGGACTGGCAGATACAATCTACATTTAATTAACGGTCAAACCCAAACGCCACAAAACATCAAAGGCTATCTAAATACGCTCAGAGCAAAATCGTCTAAACATCGGCATTAGGGACCCTCTAACAATTTGTGTCTTCGTACGAGGTGAAATTTTCACCCACGTTTGTCCAATAGTCTATTAAAACCTTACTACCAATAAGACTCTATCCTTTGTTTATAATAAACACTTTCCCTATCTACGTCCTGCTCACACTAATCTTTCTTTTCATCTTGGTGTCTCGTTCTCCCGTTTGTTTTGTAGTAGCATTCTAGTGCATATCTAGGGTAGAGCAGTACAGAATACTCCCCAGGAACGTTAACGACGCACCCCGAGTATGCCTGAGGCCGATTCAATTACTACTGTCGTATTATTTCGACGAAAATATGTATGTGTGTTGTACGTTTGTTGTGGTGTATATTAAATTCTGTTTCGTGTTTATTGGTCACCGTCGGCGATGTTTGGATAAGGGTTGAACGTTACAACACCCGTATATTGGTACGAATTGTTGGTACCTGTTTAGATTAATTCTGGGTGCTCGTATGTCCGAATTTCTCGATATTACGTTTGGTATTAAGTTTAAGTTTTGCTAAGATAATGTTAATTTAAATTTTGCTCCTGTGAATATTGTATCGTTACACAACTGTGAACATGAGCATGAATACTGCATTTTGTAAAGAACTATACTCCGTTTGAAATAAGATTAGACGTTTAACTAAACCTTTTTTACAGTCCGTTCAACCGATTTTGACTTCTATTGCGATGGCGGCATTACAAATGACAGCTGCAGTAAACAGTTGGTTTGTAACCACTTTTTTTGCTTTTAATGCCATCCTTATGCCTACGGTATAGAAGTCAAAATCGGTTGAACGGACTGTAAAAAATGTTTGTTTAAATGTCTAATCTTATTTCAAACGGAGTATAGTAAGTATGAAACCAAAAACTAAAGACGATGAGACTACTGAATTAATTTCTAAGTCTACCTGAATTATATATGAACTGACCGACAGAATATCACCCGATCAGCAAATAGTTAAGCATCGACTATCATAATTCCCATTTGCGAAGATCACGACGTCATTATAACTTAATTCTAAGGGCAATATCAGAGGCGAACTATAATAGGTTTGATTAACTAGCGGCGGCCCGCAGGGTACAATCATCGGCCCGATATCGCCCTTAAACAACTCGATAAGGTGTTATCGGTGGCCCTCGGCTATTTATGGGGAGTTAATAGTTATCCCTCAATTTTGGGCCCGAAGCTTTGATTTTCTTGATTGATATTATTAAAGGCTATATGTATACAGGCTTGACTTCAACTTGATTTTTTTTGTTCAGATAGGCTTCATGTAACTGGAAACCCTGCACATAGTTGGGACAGCTAGGTAGATGATGAAACGTTGATATGGATAGAGCTCAGATAAATACAACATTATTATCAAGAACTAGAATCAAAACTGATCAATATTAAATCACCATTACGTGGAAGTATTACACATAATTCACATTACCATAACTTTCAAGAACCATAAGCGTATGGATACACTAAACTGTACATTAACTACCAAATAAACATTCACATACAGCACAGCGACGATGCGTGCGGTATATTAATTTTTCAACGAGTGCAGCGGTGCTCTTGAAACCGTCGCCGCTGGCGTCGCAGACAGTCGCGAGTGTTGTAGACGCGACTGTCTGGTCGGTGAGCTACGGAACCAGCGGAGCGAGAGCGAAGCGAACACGGAGCGAAATGGGAGGCTGTTTATCATAAAATTGTTAGGAGCTAATTGAATATGTCTTTGTATAAAACCGTATTCCAGTCTTTGATAAAATGGAACTAAAGCTGTCGTTGTTCATGTTGACAGACAATCGCTAACTAAACGGGAATGAAGTCGTATCACATTCATCTGTATCAAGTAACTTTATGAAGAGCTTGCTGAATGTTACCTTTACAATTTTAATATACTTTGCATTTTTTTATGCCTGCTACACTCGTATTTTTTTTCATAATCGCTACTCTTATAGCCTTGTTGCGGAGGACGCACAAATATAGTAACGCAATGCGAGCAAAATATGGATTCACCGTGAATTCCCATTCACAATATAATTTCATGTTAAAAAAAATCTGTTTTCGATATATTTTAGGTCTAGGTTACAATCATTTACTTGTCAACAGTCCCAATTAAATTAAATTGGTTTTCATACTGACTTCATTTTATTACATTATATGCTCAAGCACAAAAGTAGTGGCGAATATACTCATTGCGGACGTTTTGTCAAATCGTCATTGTTCACCAACTCATTGTGAAATCAATCATCGAATCAATTAGCTGCATCGGGTGAAATGGAATCAATTTCCTACATAACATACGCCTTCTTCCCATGGGGGTAGGGAGGAACTACAGAACGTCATCTGCTACGTACACATTTTGTTTCGTTTACGTTCATACACGCACGCCGGTTACGAGAACTACGCACCTAACCTTTCTAAAGAACTTCACCAATAAGGTCACTATTATAGTAATTGTTATTGTTGTATTCTAATGTGTAACCATATGTGCGTAACCAGAGCAACCACTCTACTTAAATCTTTAATATGTCTTAATTTCTAACTTTCGACTACACTACAAAAGATTTTTACGGACACTGTATATCGATGACTCTAAATAAACTCAAATAACCAATTATTGAATATATTTTTATACAACCGCTCCACACGAGCCTAGCAAATAATAACATGGGAAGCTTTATTTTCTATCTGTTTTCCTGAGGCCTAATTTGTTTAGTCTTCTTCCCCCATCATTGTCTTCAGCCGTGGGGCCCACGAATGATCAATTATAGAGGTTTTCATATGCAAATGTCTCGGGAGCAATTTTAATTATGTGTTTTGATTGCATTATATATTGATTGTGTTCGTTACCAGAGGTTGAAGGGGGTGAATATAAATGTATGTGATTAAGTGTGTATTGGTTGGGTCTCATTAAACATACGTATAGTTCTTGGCGTTAATACGACACATTGTGTTTTAGATGAAATGTTTATTTGTGTAAGTAGATCTTCTGAGACACTTTTACAAGTCAATTTGGTCAACATTTTAAAACTAGATGGCTAGAGATAGTCACATAGGTATTTGTGGCAGAGATTGTGATCTATCAGGCCCAACTTTTTTTTTAAACATAGGACTTTATTTATAAACTTTGCTTAAATTTAAGTTATGAGAAACGTCTGCTTAGCCATGCATTTTTTACGTTTAAACGTCTCTTTAAGCAACGTTTATAAATAAACTCCTTGATGTCCCATATCCAAGACTGCGTAGTGCATATTCCTCCTATAAATTACTTTATTCTTGTAACGTTAATCCTTGAATTCCCCTTGATGGACCGTCCAGACCAAACAGATTACAATTCGTACATGGGGCAATCATAGTATCCCGTTCGAGATTAATCTTATTGTTTGATACAACATACCTGTGTGTCCATATTAGTAATTTATGGGCAGATGATGTATGTAACATACCTGTGAACAAAGACAAGTTGTTATATTAGTTTAGTAAAAAATACTTTGAAGCTGAAACACACGAATACGACAAATGATTGAGATTAAGTTTTAAAGCTGGTTGCTTTAATCACTCTGAATCAATCAGCTTCAAAAACAAAGGAATTCTTCTCTCCGATCAAAACCGAGGCTCAACAAATCAATTTTACGTTAAAAGCTATCGCAAACTGGGGTTAACATTTAAATCAGTTTGCTCAATTTATCCCCAAATCCGTTACTCCCGAACAAAAGGCAAACGTCTAAGATTAATATCATCCCAATATCGGATCGGTAGAAGTAACGGGTTTGAAAATCGAGAGCGCCCCTTCGTGTCAAGTTGCGCGTAACGAATCGGTGAATTTTTGATCTTAGGGGGTGTCACCGGCATTATTAACACTTAATATTTAGTGGCGGGGGATGAAGTGTGTTTAGTTACTGTTTCCACTGTTTTGTGGATGTGTGGTATGTTGGCATTGGTATGTTTTGTGAGAGCAGGTTTGGGTTATAACATGTCGAGTCAAGATTAAAATGAAAAAGCTTAAATGTGTTATTTAAAAAAAAGTAAACTTCACTTGCTTTACTTCACACCAATAACTCTTGACACATTCATTTGTATTACAGTTATTGCCCTGCAGTAGGACAATACAGGGTACATAGATAGATTACAATTCCAAACTTTAATATTTTCATTATTAAGAAACTCAAACCATCTATTTGAAATAAACCAATAACATGCACTTTTGAAATCTCAAGGGGTCGATCAGTCGGAAAGATGAAGCTAGTTGCTCATTCGAAAGCGTAGTATGTACCTATGGAAAAGAACGGGCAAGAAGAACATCATCAGCCAACAGCAATACACTGCAGGACATCGGTCTTATTAGCATTTTTGTACCAAATGCTCAAAGCAGTAACGTAACCAGTAACCTGTATCAGAAAACGTATTCACGACATTTAAATTCTCTATGACCTGTTTAGAAAAGTTTAGCTGTAACACTTACCAAACTTCCCCTTGTACTAATTGCTTACATACATAACATCGTTCCAAAAACAAGAAAAAACACCCATAACATATTTCGCAGTAAAATTACGTCGAAAATATTCGGCTGGTGATAAGTACATAAAAGCTTAAAGTTTAAACCTCCTGGAGAACACCCCTGCTATTAAGCGTAAGAACGGGCGCAGACCGCCAAAGTGTCACAACTCAGTGTAATTAATATTTTAATTGGGCATTTTGTGCGCTGTTACTTAGCTGATATTGCTCGATAAATTCCGTGCCGCTAATAATGTCTAACCCCCTCCGTAAGTGCTTTTGGTTTTAGATTCTGTATGTGTGTCGAGGTGTGGTGATAGAACATAGTAACTGTCAATGTACTTAGTTATAAAATATAATTATAAGAGTTAGCTCATTGGCATCTACGCCTTATAAGACTAAAATCAGTATCAAAAGCTTTTCTTAAAACTTTATTATAATCGGCTTTGCAGCATCCAATACAGTTTGGGTCCAAATACAACGTGCCGCTACAATGGCGACATTAATTTAACACACGGGTAGGGCTAGTGGTCAGTAATCATAAAAATGTAATAAGAAAAAATAATTCATTTATTAAAAAATTAAAATTTTCAGACTCTCAACGACATAGAGACATCCTTTCCTTCAATTCGCCTTCTCTTTGCACGTTATTCGTTTTATTTTCATTGATACGATGTTATGATCCGTGACCCCGGTAAATGACCTTTGCGCTACAGTTGTTAAGTAGTGATTGCACCAAAGATGCTATTTTACAAAATTGAAAATAAATCCATAAATAATAACATTTAATTAAAATAAAATATCTCCATAAAAATAAATCGCTAATCCGTATACGTGTGTTAAATTAATGTCACCATTAAAGCGCCACGCTGTATATTTTTAAATCAAAAAACAATTTATGTAAGTTATACAATACGCGGGATCGATGAGAACAGTACCCTAATTGCGTAATGCAACACAATCACAATCTGTTTCGATTTGAAACAGATTGTTAATCCATTGCTTCATAAGTTGGAAAACAAAATCTGCTCAACAACGTAAATAACGCAATGAATGTTGTTGAACTGTCAAAATGAAACAAATTTGGCAAAATTGTTTTCGAAAATAAGTTACGCAATTAGGGTACAGATCTTAGCTACAGTGAAGTAATTGTTATTCTAGCAATGAACAAATATGATCAAAAGATTTGACGATGAACGTTTTTTTTTTGGGTGGGAAATTATCAAATAACTTCTCCCGCTCTGGGTGGAGCGGGAGGGCGTGTCAGACTCTTACTGACTAAACCCCACCCGTGTTCCTTCGATTGCCCTGTTGCCGGGGGCTACGATGTCCCTTTCGGCCCGTATTCGCAGCCCCGGCAGGCATTGGCCCTAGCGGACCCCGTCAATTCTGCTGACATCTCTTTGAGGCGCGCGTGGAACACAACGCGTCGTCGACCCGGGCTTGGTCCTTATCGGACGGCGAGCTACCCATTGCTCACCGTCCGCAAGCCCGCGCCTACGGTGGCCTTGACGATGAACCTAAATGGGAATCAAAACTTTATTGAAAAGATTCCTCCAAGATTAACGTAAATCAACCATTGCAAATCATCGACTCAAATAAAGTTACAGACAAGCACTTCAGTACCATTTAAAAATCCGCTCTTAACTCAAGGGTGAAAATCATTGCACCCTTCAATCACTATAATCACCTAGCAATAACTGTGTGAAATCAAACATGCACATTTAAAACTATGCTTTGATCTGATACTTTTGTTCAGTCTTTAATGAGACACCTGAAATGCAAAGGGCGATGGCAGGCCATGAAATCAGCTGGATACACGAACACAATGTTTTTTTTTTGTCACATTCATGACATGGCAAGAAAGGTTTAAAAACTTTTTCTGAAACAGCTTATTGGCAACATTATAACAGCCAGTGTCATAGTAACCATTACCTCATCCAAACGAGTGTTACAATGTTGTACTAAATTTCATTACGCAACTCGTTTCAACGTTCAAACGGGGGACAGCAGAACCCGCTGCGTGCATGTGAGTGTGTGATGTGCTGCTGCAGGCGACATTCATACGTGCAGTTGTACTGAATTTCGTGGGAATTTCTTTATTCTTGATTTTGAATTACAAACACCCAATGGTTTCAGAAACTTTTATAGAGGACTAGCTTTTGCCCGCGGCTTCGCCCGCGTGGATGTCGGAAAATATCCCACAGGAACGTGCTACCGGGATTCAGAGTATCCTATGTCCTAACCCATATCATGGCCTATCCTATGACTTTCATCTAGAAATTCATTCAATCGTTCCGTCATGAAAAGGTAACACGCTGATATTAAATCTGTTTTAGGGTTCCGTACCTCAAAATAAAACATTAAAACCCTTAAAGGATGACTTCATTGTCTATAAAGACCCTTTTTCTCAGGAACGTGTGGAGGCATCAAGTTAAAATAGATATCAAAAACTTAGATCTGCGGTCTCTTGGAAGTGTAACGAAAATCAAACTTCCAAGTCAACGCAATAATAGGCACGCCACAACTGTGGCGATAAGTTCCCTCATTGAGGAGTGGTAGAGAGGCGCCACGGCGTCCTCACCTTCCACCTAACGCAGGTTCTCACCGGACACGGTTGTTTCGGGAGGTTCCTATTCCGGATAAGGCGGGAGGAAACGCCCGGGTGTGGCCATTGTGTGGAACGGTGGAGCATACGGTGGAGGTCTGCCCGGCTTGGGCGGGGCACCGCCATGTCCTCGTGGAGACGATCGGCGGTGGTGATTTCTCGCGTCCGGCCCTGGTCCAGGCCAAGGTACGCTAGGGCCGATGCCTGCCAGGGTCGCGGGAAAGTCCGAAAGGGTTACCGTGGCCCCTGAAAACACACAGGCAACTGAAGGAACACGGGTGGGGTTTTGTCGTTTTTAAGTTATTTGATAATTTCCCACCCAAAAAAAGTTAACGAAATAAAAAATACGGCCATTTATGTTACATATTTTGACACTCGCAAATAAACCAGTCTATTTGGTACTTCCCGTTGGTCCAGCAGCATGAAGTTTGGCGAGAAGTAAGGTCAAGTAAAGAGGAAAATCCGAAAATTGGTAATTTATAGTTCCATCCACCTCTTCTGTATTATTTTCAGTTTTAATTACAAATACTGAGGTTTCGAGTTAATCAGATCGCTCGCTAAAATTCTTCCATACAAACTTTGACACCCTCCAATCCTCCTTTAGGGGGTATTTTAGAAAAACTAAAATTGGCAAACTTTATAATTTACATAGATAAGTATTCGTGCTAAGTTTCAAGTTTATTAACTCAAGGAATAAGATTTTTCATACAAACAAAATCCCCCCTTTTCACCCTCTTAAAGGTCGAATTTCCAAAATCCGTTGTTAGCGGACGTTTACTAACTATAAACTACCTCCCTACCAAGTTTCATCTTCATACGTCAAGCGGTTTTCGATATTTCGTGATGAATGAGTGAGTGAGTGAGTGAGTGACCTTTCGCTTTTATATATTTAGATTCATATCATGGGTGTAGATAAAGTCTTGTATGCAACTGTTATAATTAAGTATTAATACACTCATGTGATACTATTATCACACTCGGCTTCGCTTCGTGTGATAAACCCACATTCGTGATTTAATACCCCTTATTAAATAACTATTAGGTGAAGGGTGCATTCAAATGGGTGGACTCTGGGCAGTCAACTACGCTGTCATCCTGTCGTTGCGTTATATTTTTACCACAGCCTGTGTTGAGCCTGCCGATACGGGAAAAAAGAAGCCAATAGGTATTATGGCGACAGTTAGCACAGATGACGATTCACTAGCCATGTAACATTAAGAGCAGATCAAGGTATATTTTTTTAGAACTTAACAGCTAACAGGTTAGAGGTGTAAATGTAATTGTTACCATCTACAGTTATAAAACCTCAATTTTTACACTTTTCTTTAAGAAACTTCTCCTAAGAACCAATTTACAGGTAGTCATGAGGGTGTTGCACCGGGTGGTGGTATGGACCATCTACCTTAATCAAGTTATTGATCCACCGAGACGTGATTGGATAGCAGAGTAACAATATTAATTATAGGTCTTCAGGGAATTGCCAGCAGGGTTATAAGAAATATCATTTTCCGTATTACCTTCCGGAATTCGATGAAAATGAAAAGAGTAAACAATTTTCTGGATTGATGGTTCGATAGTTTTGGGTTTGACTTTTCAGGGTGCACCGGTCGATCAGTACAATTTACATAGCGCACTCGTGGATATTTCGTAGTATTTCGTGGATTTTTGTACCTAGCCTTTTTCTAACTAAGTCGGGGCGCCACCTATTTTATTTCTTGGAGCGAATGCTTATCTGCATCCTAATTGCGTAATACACGATCAATCACAATCCGAATCATTTTGAAACAGATTGCTATCCATTACTTCATAAGTTGGAAAAAAAATCTGCTCAACAACGTAAATAACGCAATGAATGTTGTGGATCTGTCAAATTAGAGTTACGCAATTAGATAGCTGACCTCAACAAGTCAGTTGCTGTGTACTAAGATAAAGACTGGCTGTCAGATTTTGTATCACAATTCGTAAAGCGATTAATATCTCTCCAACCTAGGTGCCATACACAACACTTAACGCAGTTTACGATCCGCGGTAAGCACGCGTTAAAAAGCGGCAGCGATCGCGTCATATCGCTCTCGCCTGCCTAATTGGTATCTTTGATCGCTTTACACCGACTTTTGACGGGAATTACGTCGAGTTCGGTGGCGTTTTTAAGTTCATCTGATTCATTACGTACGGTTTATTTTGTATTTTTAAGGTCTGTTTCACAATTTTCAAATAGGAACTAAATTAAAAATGATCAGAACTGGTCTGAAATTATCTCACAGATAAGTTATTCGTTCATTCGGATGCAGCTGCACAGGCCATTAGAGTGGTGTTTTTGGAAGTCCATCGAAGATCCTAAATATGCTTTTATAGATCATGATTTATATCTGCTTCAAGGTCCTTTGTCAGGTATTTTTTAAGGATGGATTTCGAAGAGTTCGGTTTTGCATAGTATCGTGTCTCTTCTTGAAGCTCGATGTGTAATATTTACGCCCGAGTACCCACAGTAAGTCAGTTTACGCACATATATTCCTTGATCCAATTAGTGAGATGATAATGAAATGGGGCGAATCTAATCGCAAACTCGGCGATCCCGGGTGGTCGCTAGAATCAATAAATCATCTCGTCTCAAAATGTTGGCTGTTGTTCGTTGGATACACACGGATGACTGTTTTAAGGAACTTGGTCACTTACAAAATCTTACCTTATATCGGCAACGGCACATATATAACATAACATAACATCACGCCTTGTTTCCCCGAAGGGTTGGACAGAGGTGTTCCTGTAGCAGGTACACCCACATTTCGCCAGTTATGTTTAAGTCCCATGTAATAGGGGGCGAGCCTATTGCCATCAACCGGGCACAAATCCAGACTCCGAGAACACTTTGCCCGACCCGGGAATCGAACCCAGGACCTCATGCTCAGCAGTAGCGCTTGCTATATATACCACTAGACCAAGCTGAAACTACTGGGACTAGGAACGTGAAATTTTGCACACAGAGCTTCCTTTTAAAATGTAGGGGAGCACTAAGGGGTTTTTAAAAATTCCACCTTTAAGGGGACGAAAAGGGGGGCTTTCGTTTGTATGAAAAATCTAAAAACCTGGCACAAAAAGTACTAGGCTTGCATGAATTCAAAATAGTATTTCAATCATTAGACGTTGTGCACAATTTCTGAGCAGTAACCTAACAAAAAGTACTAGGCTTGCATGGATTCGCGATAGTATTCAATCATTATGTTATGCTACTAATAGGATTTAGATGAGGCAGACAGATTATAACCTGGATTAACACATAGGATACTTTTTATCCCGGTAGTACGTTTCCATGGGATAATTTTCGACTTCCACGCGAGCTAAGCCGCGGGAAAAGCTGCTATGTATATATTCCGATTCCCATGCCGATTTAAGCTACGGTGACTATTTCTGTTTTTGACAGCTGTGGGTAACTAGCGAGTGCTCTTATGTGGCTAATATAGCCTCTCTTGGCTGTGAAGATACGTTCACAGTGCGGACACGTTAGAATACCATTTTGGTACTGGTATGGTGCAGGAGGGTGGCTTACTCTCGGCGATGGCACATCATTAGTCAGCAACGTGCTAGCGAGCTGATTGTCCAAGGTACGTAAGAAGTTCATTTAAGTATTGCCACTATTTAAAGGCTATCTTAATGAACTTTGTGATGCAATTTTAGACACAAAATACTGAAAACCGTCCCAGTTTTCAGTATATTGTGCTGATGAGCGTTTTGGCACGCGTAAACTGCTATTTTCCAATATTTATTCTGCGAGTCGCAAATATTAAAGATGACACACTCAAGATTGGTTGTTGGCAAGCTTCACCCAGTAAATGAATTCAAATGTCAATCAGCCGACCTATTCTGGAAAAATCTCACCGTGATGCTTAGGTGAAGTGAGCTGTCAATCAGCGTATTAATCGCTAGCATCAGGTGGAATGACAACTCACTTGTAGCTCACTTCACCTAAGTTTTCACGGTGCGATTTTTACAGAATAGACCGGTAGATATCGGGGATGTGTGATTTGATATGTTTATATGTCGTAAAGTAGATCAACATTGACTCTTTACTTTAACTGACCATACTGTTGGCAAAAGCTCGTCAAATTCAGAACCAGTATCACATATGTATATTAATGAAACAAAGTTTCCTGCAAACACTTGTAGGCCTAAGTCAGTCGCAAGTGTAACCACAAAACGCCCTCCCGGGAGTGGCTCGTATGTTGTACACAATTGTACGCGATGGCACACAGTGGTACACTGTGCGTGCATGGTGTCATGGTTTTTATTACATGTCTTATGTACAAGTTGTAATGTTTGGATGTTCG
Source organism: Agrochola lychnidis (assembly GCA_963680765.1). Taxonomy (NCBI): domain Eukaryota; kingdom Metazoa; phylum Arthropoda; class Insecta; order Lepidoptera; family Noctuidae; genus Agrochola; species Agrochola lychnidis. The sequence continues at coordinate 2,777,378 of OY796868.1, read as the reverse complement.
AAGATGACATTTTTTAGAGGGATTTTTGGTCCTTACAGATTTAAAGGTTTTGTGTTTGATTGTGGATGAGTAGAAAGAATAAGTTTAGTCTCTATTGTCCTTTATTATAAGAACAGACCTCAGGGGCATAGACATATAGGGGATCATGGCTAAATAATAACAGCCGCAAGAGTCGATCGAAGGTTAAGCTACGCTTGTCGCGGTCGGTTCTCGGATGGGTGACCACTCATTTCATATCGAGACTCCTCCGTGCCTCGGAAAGCACGTTAAGCCGTTGGTCCCGGCTCTCATTCGTAGATCTTTGACACTCGTTACGGGTTGTCAGAAGCCCAAATGTATACCCCATTAACTGGATTGTGGAGGTCAGAAAGGCAGTCGCTCCATATCAAATACTGGTATTCAGCTGCATCCGGTTAGGCTGGAAGCTGATCCCAAAATTGTTGGGAAAAGGCTAAGCAGATTGATTTTTTGATAAGAACATACCATACTATCGCCATTTAAGAATTGGATCATTCTCATTCTAAGGTGGCGTTAGGGAAAACGGTGGACTTACCATCAAGTTGTTCGTAGGTAACTCTCGAGGAATCACACTTTACCTTTTCAACATTATCCATTGCGTTATTTTTGGTCCAAGGAAGACTATATTTCAGACATATGAAGGCAATGAATGGTCTTTGTTGTATTGTCAAAATGATAAGGATTGTCATTCATTTATAACAATACATCTGTAATCTCCGAAAGGTTAGGCACCCACATTTCGCCAGTTATGTTTAATTCCCATGTAAGGGGTAAGTTTTACAAATTAGATGATGATGATGATGATGATGATGACGATGACGATGTCGATATCGATTGCGATGACAATGGTCAAAGTCAGTCAAAGTCAAAAAGTCAAAGTAATTTTAAGAGTCAACGTCATGACGATGGCGATGATAATGATAAATAGTGTATATCATTTATATAATAATATGTTAGCTAAGATCTTGACATCTTAGCTAACATATTATGCGTTACACATCTTATGCGATTGCTGTAAGGTTCGTTTTTTTTTTATTTCCTCGCACAACGCATAGTAAAACGTTGTATGATACACGTGCGTAAGATGATTTCCGACTCGTGTCGACTTATAACTCCCGTGGATAATGAGCCTATTGCCATCAACCGGGCACAAATCCAAACTCCGGGCTGCTACAGAGAATTTCCTGATAGAAAAACCCAATAAAACTTTGCCTGATCTGGGAATTGAACCCTAGTCCAACGAGGCAGTCGTTAATTTAACTTTAATTATTTTTATTATTATTTTAAATTACTATCATCGATGTATTTGTAATTATTACTCCTTAAGAAACATTTATTTTTATTCCAATTAGAATGCTGGCTACAAGTGGCAGCTGACAGTCATACTGACATTAGGTAGCAAGTGTTTACAAGTTTTATTTACTCAAAATCTGAGTACCAAGTTAAGATGAAGCGGAGATAAAGTTACAGCGACACAGTAATCTCCGTGTCTTGAGTTGGAAACGTATTGTGTTCGACGACGGTACACCATCGGCATCTTGACAAAATTTCGACCCCTGTTGTGGCAAAAACCGAGTATGACCGAAACATTAGTGATGTAGATGTATCGATAGTTTTTATGGGCAATAAGTACGGCGTTTTAGGACTACTTCTTGAGAGTTAAGACCGCTTTTATTAAAAGATTTTTGCTTTATTTTACGAGTAGTAAGTATCTTCAATTATTGTCATATTAGGTACTTGAGCATATAAATACAAATTAAGCAAAGCCCTATAATAAAACATTGCATTGAAGATTTACCGAATAATCAATATTTTTTACATCTGGTAAAACCTGTGTTTTCAGCCAATGAAATATTCTAATTTTTAACAAAATATATTTAAAAAAAATATAGTTAATAGGACAATTCAACAAACAGTCGCATATTTGTCCTATATCTTTGAAATTAATCCAAGATATCGATACAAAGCGTCCTCCCAGCGCTATCTGCTGTCCACATCGACACTTATTTACCCAAATCACCCCATCCCTAAACTGAGACAAAGTGTTGGTGTACATTAGCGGGTGGCGGGGTGTTTTTATTGCCTCCCACGCCTTAAAATATTGTCTGATTCATTAGAGGATATTTCACATTTAAGTTTCGTGTGTGCTCTTAGCTTCCCTGTGAGGATATTCCCAACTTTTGAGTGGCAAACGGAGGCGATCATTTAAAAAGGGGAAAGGTGGGGGGTTATAACGACACAGTTACAATTTTCTGAAAGGGTATCGTTACGTTCGCGTAATAAGACGCTAAGATTCCGTTATACTCTTAATTATGGTGGGGGTGGGTGGTGTAAGGTAATGACACATGTATGTAAATATTCGCTGTAACGACTCGAGGTGGCGACGTGTTCACGCCTTAATGGGCCCTCGGTTGTTTTCTTTGATTAAAGAATTTTATTACCGTATATAATTCACGATTAGACGTTAAAGGGTTTGGGAGGCGCTGCGTTTTCTTAAGATAAAATGTTCGCGTAATGACGGGTGCGTGATTCCGAATCGTAATTGTTATTGCCGACGGTTTGCGGGGCGGCTGTTTGAATTTAAGCTGCCGAATTGGATAGTGTACCCATTTTGATATTGGAAGTCGATACTGATATTCTTTGCTGGAAAGGACTACCAAAATGACGACTAATAAAGAATTATGGAATAAAAAAGAAGTAGTCCACTTAGAGCACCCGTCCGAATAGCACCTGCGACTCAGCAGCCTACTGCTGGGATGTATTTGTTATACAGAACGTTATTAAATGAAAGATATCGATAAAAATCACTAGAATGTTTATTAATTACACATACGTACATACGAAATTTGTTTTATCGATATCTTAACTTCTATCTTAACAAATACCTACATCCCAGCAGTAGGCTGCTGAGTCGCAGGTGGTATTCGGACGAGTGTTCATAAAAAAGACATATTTCGCTGACCGAATAAGAGCAGGAGAATTATGATGTCGTCAATACTGGTACACTTTGAAGGCTGAGGAGTTAAGGAATGAGCCTGTATCTAGTTTCTTCAGATGGCCAATGGGGCCGAAAGGTTCTGGAGTGGCGACCGCGTACCGGAAGACGTAGCGTTGGAAGGCCCCCACAAGGTGGACCGACGACCTAGTGAAGACCGCAAGAATCCGCTGGATGCGAGAAGTACCGAACCGGTCGAAGTAGCGGTGTTTGGGGGAGGCAAATGTCCAGCAGTGGACGTGTTTCGGCTGAAATGATGAATGATGTGTAGTCAATGAGAAATTGAGTAGGTATGCTTTAATCAAATTATCCGTTGTATTTAATTGTCATGTTTTTTTGGCAATATAATATACCAATTTCTCATTCTCAAAGAGAAATCGCGGCCAATCTCATTATACATCTTATTGTCTACGTTCATGACTGTGAGTGACATCAACTAAAATTCATGAAATCGCTTTAGTAGCGTGATTTTTTTAATTAATTTTATATATCTTTACAGAACTTAGACCTAATTCGATAGTGTCCATATCAAATATTCAGATATCAAATATTTTATTTAAAACAAGATATGAATATAAAATTAAACAGCAATACTCAGCAGTTACTAATGATTACACTTACATATCACCTTTCCAGCATGGATTACTGTCACTTAATTTGCACATTACATTATGTTTAAATTCCTGAATATCGTATTTTTTTTGTTTTAACAATGTTTGTACAATCCTTAATATTATAAATGCGAAAGTAAGTTTGTTTGTTACGCCTTCACGCTAAAACGGCTGAACGGATTTGGATGAAATTTGGCACATATATAGATGATGCCCTGGAAAAGAACATAGGATACTTTTTTTTTTTCCCACGGGATCGAGACTTATGCGGGTGAAACCGCGGGGCGCAGCTAGTACTTAATAATGTAACAATTTGATAATTTCAAAATAATTAAAACGCCTGCACCCTAATTGCGTAATACACTTTCAATCACAATCCGCGAGTTTTGAAGGATATTGCTAATCCATTGATTTATAGGTTTGAAAACTTCGTCTGATCAACAACGTAAATAACGCAATGAACGTGCGTGAACTGTCAAAATGAAACCCATTGCGATCAATTGTCATTTTAGGTGTGTTACGCAATTACACCGCTGGGTAACTTAAATTAAAAAATGTGGGTCTGCAAAACCTACATAACAGTACCGACTTATATGTATTCATTAAATTAGTAGTCACACTAACAATCAAACATTTTGTATGTTAAAACAAGTGATTTTAACCTTTTTAACATTGCTCAGATTTTGTTAGTTTACATTTAGAATAAGATCTTTTTGTTAACTTGACCCAGAGGGGTGCAAAATTTTCTGCTCGATTTGGTTGGTAGTAGGGCTTGTTCTAAGTCCGCCTGGCTAGCTACCACCATCTTATCTAAGTCTGTCGCCATAACAACAATGTTGACAGAATTGTTGTGTTTCGGCAGTTAGAAGTGAGATAGCTAGTTCCTCTGTGGTCGAGGATCCCGGGTGAAGCTCGCTTCCACCTTCGGCCTGGTCATCACTTACCATCAGGTGAGATGCAGGCCAAGAGCTTCCCCGTAGTCGTAAGAAAAAAACGTGTGGCACTCGGGGACTGCCGCGGTAAAGCTATTGCATAGCATTTGTAACCTTCCATACTTCCTATTTGTCAACGCTACACTTGGGATGATGACGTGATGACATAAAACAAAAATTACGTTCCCATGACATCACGTTTCCCATGACAACATCACGTTGTCATGGGAACCGTCATTACATGGTAGGTGGAGTGGGGGGTGTTAGGTTTTATTTTCGTTACGTTACGGAATTTCTTGATTCGGTCGTCGCGCTCAAAGCCCGCGATAAAAGCTATGCAATAGCTTAAAACCTTTCTGTTAATAAAGACCTTTAAATCAAATTAAAATCAGTAAGTAAATGATTACAAATGTAATATTTTGGGACAAAGAACCCCATACCTAGCCTTTGAACTATCAATAGGTTGATTACTTAAACAAGCAACTCCTTTTTCACCATCCATTTTCGAACAAAAACCAACTGTAATTTTTCCGCTCTCATATATAAATTAGCGTCCCATTTGAACTATATACAGGGTGTAGGTACACGCGTCCTCTACACCCTCCTTTTGAATCTTATAACCCGCTCGCGTTTTAAATTTTAATGAATATAGATATCTTTATTCGCTTTGAGCGAGCCTCGCCTGCTCAGTGAGAGCACTGATTAAGGTGTGGTCCCGATGTAGAATTTTTTCATAATTGTCAAATTTTAACATTTTTACAATTAAAAAATACAATAGACGGATACCTATTTAGTAACCTGTTCCGCTTATTAACTATTCCTAAAGAGCTACAAAAAACCAGCGCTCGGTATGGCGACACGCCGTTTTCGGGTTCGCGACAAGTCAATCGTCATCCTGAGGATGCCTCATTGAGAGGTGAAACACGTGTCGATTTCTTACAGGGTTTTTTATGGCTCTTTAGGAATAGTTAAGCGGAACAGGTTACTAAATATACCAACGTTTATTGTATTTTATAATGGATTTCCGCAAGGTCACGCCTGAATCAATTAATCATCTTAATTCTGGTTAGTATAGAACAATTTTTTTTATTCGTTATTAAAAAAGGGGATTTTTTTCATAGGACATTTACGCATTTAGGTCCACTAGTACCACAAATCAGTATTTGGCGTTTAATGTATTAAGTCATTTGAGGCGCAAATTAACCTAAAATAATCATGCCTACCTACTTAGTCATAGAAAATTATAATTATTACAAGAAAGTTAGTTTAAACGAAGGAACGATACGATATCGATAGCAGGTGGCGTTCTGTCTACCCCCATGGGAAGAAGGCGTGAGTTTATGTATGTGTTTAGTTAGTTTAGTTTGAACTACCATTTTTTTGTATTTTATAAGTACCTACCTAAGTAGTCGCACCGAACACAAAAAACGTAACAATAAAAAAACAAACGACTTCCAAAAAAAAAAAGAAAAACACTATAAAGTGAAAAATTACTTTAATAATATCGCAAGTCGGTGTCTTTGGTTCTGAATTTTCGTTTTTTGTGTTCTTTTTTTGGAAGTCGGTTGTTATTTTTATTGTTTTTCACTTTTTAGTTGTGATACCTACCCCATACGAATTTGAATACCACTATCTGCTTGACAGGAAGTTATTATAAGATCATCCACATATGCTAAGTGGGAAAAATATGTATTATTGAAGCTAACTCGGACGAACATAGAACCTCCTCTTTTTTGGAAGCCGGTAAAAAAAAAAATCCACCACAAATAACAACAGTACCCAATAACCGCCGAGCATTCGCCGCGACCCCGAATATCGTTCGCCCACTCCCGCAGCGGGAACCCATCTTAAATTGTGATTAAAACATTCGGAGCGCGCCATTAAATCTAATATGCAACAGAATCATGTGCGATGTCTGTATGTAGCATGCAGTTTTTTGGTGTAATAATTATAATTAGTTATAACGGTTATATCTAACTTTTAGCTGGTAAAGAAACTGGTTCATGAATAGGGTTGTTCGTTTATTAAGTCACGATAGGATCTGATGAGTTGTCTCTGAAATTTTGGGCGAAATGGTTGTTTTATATCATCATCATTTCAGCTGAAAGATGTCCACTGCTGGACATAGGCCTCCCCAAACATCGCCACTTCGACCAGTTCTTCTCGCATCCAGCGGATCCAAAGGCCTTCCAATGTTTTTAAATCGTGTTTAGATCAATCAGATCTTAGATAAAATCTACAGGTACGACCGTCACCGACGCCGGCTGTCGCTGAAAACCAACGCTGGGGCTCTGTCTCGCATAGGGTCGCAGCATTATGCTGAGCGATAGCCGTTTTGCGTGGATGTGACGCATATTTTCCTCCAACTTGTTCTTTTTTGTTTTAGGTTCTTTCTTTGCGTCGTGTTTACCGCAAATTAACGTATTTTCTTTCTAGGTACTGGGGCATAAGAAACTATTAGAGCCATTTTACCGATGTTGATAGGATCTTACCAGGTGTAGGAGCATGTAAGGTGCAAACACCTGAACATCTATGGCCATTTGAATTTGAGTTAGTTTAGATTTAAAAGCTATGGCCAGAACCACGATACGCGGCTATGTCAGGTCATAAAGCCAACTTTAAAGCTGTATATAACCACTTTTCCGGATACGAAGAAAAAAAAAAACGCCGTCGTTTAATCAAGGAACAAACTACACTTACAATGAACATGTTCGTATAGAACGCCCCAGAAGGACGGCAATGTTTTTGGAAGCCACTTTTTATTTACATACAACGTCAATCTCAAAGCATTTATTTCAAATAAACCAATTACAGGCACTTTTAAATTCGGGTTCGGTCAGTCAGAAAGATGAAGCTAGCCATTCCAAAGCGTAGTAGGTTCCTATGGAGAGGAACAGACAAGAAACTCCACGCACACTCTTTTAAATCAAAATATACCTAGTTACAAAATATTGCAGAAATTATACATGTGAGAAGGACGTTGAACGTTAAAAGCGTCCGTAACAGAAAGTAAAAAAAAAAAACAATTCAAAAATTAAAATAAGCCGTGGCAGCTGAGAGATGATGTCACAGACGGTATCTAAAAAGTGATAAATGATTAAGCGTTCTACTTAGCGTTTTAACGCGTCAAATGACTGCCATAATGATGTTCAATAACCGCTCCCATCTTCAGACAAAAATTCAGTAAACATCGTTACAGTGTCGTCTATTAGTCGGCAAGCCGTGGAAGCCATCACTAATTACTGGCTATCGCCGATGTGTAGCCGCGCCTTCACGTCAAACGCGTCATAGTAATTGATGGTACGCTTTCTAATTAAATTGCTTGTATTGAACTAGTATAGTTTATGAGTAAGTGGTTCCGTTAATAGGGCATTTATGTTGGTATTCACAACGGCATGAATTTCCCAGCATAATCACCATTTAACATCCCCACTGCTGGGACACAGGCCTCTGTGAGAGTGGGCCGTAATCCACCATGCGGGCCCAGTTGGTGGATTTCACATGTATTCGATTTTTGTTTTAGGACATGCCGGTTTCCTCACGATGTTTTCCTTCACCGTTTTAAGAGCAGTGGTGATGAAATAATTTACACTAAGTGTCTGCCTAGGTTCGAACTTATTACTACAACTTGTAATTTCCCTACCTGTTTTCAAGAAACAAATTTTCAAGCACGCGGACTTAAGAACGCGGCGACGCATGAATTGTCCATACAAACGTTATACCTAAATCATTTGCAATTTGGGCATATTTCCACCATATTATGTTGTTATTCGGATTTAGATAGTGTTTATCTAGGCACCTACTTCTGAAGTTTAAACGAATTTAATTTCGCACATTTTTACAGCGTAAATGACATGTCTTCATATTGTTTTTTCTGTATTATCAGAAGATTATTAATGCAGAAGTATAGCTTATATTAGCAAGTTCCAAATAATCGAAAAAAAAAGACAAAATATTTAATTTTCATTCATCATTTTTGATATTACTGAACACTTCCAAATTTATCATACATTTTCGAAAGCTAGGAGTGCTATTGCGTCAAGCAAAATTGTACATGTGTGCGTGGTGGTAGTATTAATCACTGTAGGTGTATATCGCTCCGACAGGCACTCACACTAGCGCAACGTGCTTGGAATTGAATTTTGCAAACATCTCGATTTGAGTTGCGAGCCGTGTTCGCAGGCCTCTTAAGGACCAAAAATAATCTTTAGAACCTTTTCCATCGTCTCTTTTTTACATAAAAATAACATAATTCTATAGTGTCATCAGCACCATAATTGCAAGTGCCTGAACGATATCATAAAATGTTAATAATAATTTATTTAAATGTAAAATTAACGACCGTCATAACTCATGGGCACCGCCTGTTATTCAACTACGCATCGATTAGGGTGCACCCTGACATTATCTAATAGAGATATCATAGTGTCTATTAATCAAACAATGTTATGAAAAGCCCTTTTCAAAGAACTATGGTATTGTAGCTAGCCATAGAACACACGTATTTTGATTTCATTTATAAGTTGAAAATCAGAAAATATGATGAAAATATGTACTTAAAAAAAGCTTCTGGTTAAGTAATAACAGCCGCATGGGTCGATCCATTAAGTTAAGCTACGCTGGATACGTGGATGGGTGTCATTCGTGGATCTTTGACAGTCGTAACGGGTCGTCAGAAGCCCGAAAGTTTGACAACCAGTCTTATCAAGGGGTACCGTATTACCAGTTACTGGGCTGTGGAGGTCAGATAGGCTGTCGCTTCATGTAAAATACTGGTATTCAACTGCATCCGGTTCGACTGGAAGCCAACCCCAACATAGTTGGGAAAAGATTAGGCAGATTGAAGTGCTTAAAAAATTATAACTGGAGAAAACCAAACGGCCGGTGGTTCACATTAGCCCTGGATCGAAAGAGCTGGAAGTCATGGAGAGGCCTATGCCCAGCAGTGGGATTATGCAGGCTGAGAGTAACATGTGCATATTTTAATAGAACTAGTTTTTAGAATATCTAAGCTACTGACTTGTTGGTTCTCCGAGTGATCATAAGTTTATTCTATTGGTCTGGTTATAATTTATTTTCACATTAAACAGTCTGACTACAGCGAATCAGATCTGAACCTGATTAAAGCTTCTTCCTCTCTTCTATTATTTAAAATTTTGCTGTCCGCGACAGGGTCCATAATTGTTTCTATTTATTAATACTTACCACCTGTATGATTACAATAAAGAATCATCATGATCATTTCAGCCGAAAGACGTCCACTGCTGGACATAGGCCTCCTACAAGCATCACCACTTCGACCGATTCTGTGCTTCCCGTATCCAGCGGATTCCTGCGGCTTTCACAGTCATTGTCAATAAAAATTGAATTGACAGAACTATATGACAATAGTTTCAGGGGTAACATCGGGCGCACCTAACCTACCATTACCAACCAATCAAACCTTTCCTATCACTTTCGAAAAACAATCATCTAGGTAAACGTTAACGGCAATTTCTTCGTGATGTCAGTAATTTAACTTCACCCTATCGATTAGGGTGTTACCTATGATTATCTAATAAATATAGTGTCTATTAATCAAACAATGTCATTAAGAGCCCTTTTCAAAGAAATACTTATACTCCGGTACAGACTGGACCGGGCCGGGGCTGCCTTGAAGCGGCTCCTGCCCAATCTGGGAGGTCCAAATGCCTCCTGCCGGAGGCTCTACGCGGGGGTCGTGCGGTCCATGGCCCTTTACGGGGCGCCGGTGTGGGCGCCTTCATTGAGGCGGCAGCCAGCCCGCCGGCTTAACGCGTCCCAAAGTGTCATGGCCATCCGGCTGGCCCGAGGATACCGCACGGTCTCCTGCGAGGCGGCGAGCCTCCTTGCCGGAGTACCGCCATGGGATCTGGAGGCAAAGGTCCTCGCGCACATTTGGGAGTGGCGCGAGGAGGCGAAACGCCGGGGCTTAACTCCGATGCCGCAAGAAGTCGCGGCACAGCGGACAGAGCTCCGGCGGGATCTCATGGCGGAATGGAGAGTGCGATTGTCGCAACCCAGCGCTGGGCACGCCACAATTGCGGCGATAAGACCCCTCTTTGAGGAGTGGCTAGAGAGGCGCCACGGCGTCCTCACCTTCCGCCTGACACAGGTGCTCACCGGACACGGCTGTTTCGGGAGGTACCTGTTCAGGATAAAGCGGGAGGAAACGCCCGGGTGTCATCACTGTGTGGATCGCCCGGAGGACACGGTGGAGCATACGGTGGAGGTCTGCCCGGCTTGGGCAGAGCATCGCCGTGTCCTCGTGGAAGCGATCGGCGGCGGTGATCTCTCGCGTCCGGCCCTGATTCGGGCCATGCTACGGAGCGAGAGGAAATGGGAAGCCGTCACCTCGTTCTGCGAAGCAGTAATGCTCGCGAAGGAGGAGACGGAGCGCGTGAGGGAAAGCAAATCTCGCGCCCTCGCGCCCCTAACCGCCGCAGCAGGAGACGCCCTGGGCGTCGGGAGTCACGAGAGGATTTCCGGCCACCGTAGGCGCGGGCTTGCGGACGGTGAGCAATGGGTAGCTCGCCGTCCGATAAGGACCAAGCCCGGGTCGACGGCGCGTTGTGTTCCACGCGCGCCTCAAAGAGATGTCAGCAGAATTGACGGGGTCCGCTAGGGCCAATGCCTGCCGGGGGTTCGAAGAAAACCGATAGGGAAATCGTGGCCCCCTGGCAACACGGCAACTGAAGGAACACGGGTGGGTTTTAGTCAGTAAGAGTCTGACACGCCCTCCCGCTCCGCCCAGAGCGGGAGAAGTTATTTGATGATTTCCCACCCAAAAAAAAAAAAAAAAAAAGGCACAAACGTGTTTAGGTTCATATTGTATTAGTAGGTTTTCGGAAAATGTGTGGAAATTATTGCTTAATAACTAACTTTTAGTTCCAGCTAACTTTAGAAACCGACCTTAGAGCAGGAAATAGTAAGTTTAGGACTAGTTTTGCTACTATCTTCTTTGCTATCTGAAATTCGTAATGAACCTATGAGTATTTTCTAAACTTCATTGTCACAATTAAAGAAAATTATTTGATAAAGCAATTTGTCTGAAATTTCTATCAGTAACTTAGAGCGCACCTAAGAAACCATTATAATAAACGAGGGAAAAAAGAAAGAAAAATTGTTTACTCTGCACAAATAAGACGCACATAAAATACATACTCAAAGTAGTCAAAATACTCGAATACAAAAAAGCAAAAAAAAAATAACAAAAACAATGTTGCCATTATCATCAAATAAAACCTTTCCTATCACTTTCGAAAAACAATCATCTAGGTAAACGTTAACGGCAATTTCTTCGTGATGTCAGTAATTTAACTTCACCCTATCTATCGATTAGGGTGTAGCCTATAATTATCTAATAGTAACTATTAATAATGTCGACGACAGCGATGCGATCGTCAATTGTCATGGGGATTCGACCTTTTATGATTATTACTTATTTGAATGTAAGTAAATTGTATGTCAATGGTGTTGTATGTGGTAATAACTGTAGTTTAGTTTACTTTGAGGGTTGTTTTTTAACTGGGTGTAAATGGGTAAATGGGGTAGGTAAAATCGAAAGTTATTTATTCAAGCTAGGCAGAGAATCAGCACTTTTTTACGTCAATATTACCTACATAATACCACTGCCTAGTGCTTTAGCTGGGAAGAAGAAGCACCACAGCTCTCTATAGAGGCAGAAGAACAGAAGAGGTAGGTCAGCATAAAGCAGTAGTATACGGAAGATTTTTTTTTGTTTTGTGGCCCTGAAATATTTGACACATGACATGTCACGTAAGTACTATGTAAGGCCCAAAATTACAAAGATATGGAAAATTTTATTTTTTGGGATTACAAAGCTCCGGAGAATTTCTTAAAGCTGTTAAACTCTGAGAAGAGCGACCTATACCTAAAACAGAAACGGTTACCTAATAAGTTATTAATTTTATTTCTAAACATTAAATATAGTTGAAAGGCGACTAACAAAAGGTATTTACGAGGCAGATGTGAGTGGAAACTTCGGGAGGGGATGCCCTAGGAGGACATATTATAGTGACCTTATTGGTGATGTTTTTCAGAAAGGTCGCGTGCGTAGTAGTTGCAACCGGCGTGCGTGTATGACCAGATGTATGAACGTAAACGAGGCAAAAGGACTATGTAAGGATCGTAGCAGGTGTAGTTCTGTAGTTTCTGACTACCCCCAAGGGAAGAAGGCGTGAGCTTTAAATATACTTCCACGGGGCGCTCAACCCATGCCAGCTAAAGCCCAACTGCCAAAGTAGTGCCTTTTATCATTAAAATTTAGAGTTATTCAGATGCCGACATATTTTACAATAATATTAATCTCCGACATATTTTACAATAATATTAATCTACATATTAGAAAGAAATCTCTTATTATTTTCGAGACTTCTTCTTCTCGTGTGGTTAGTGACTAACCTGGTGTCAGAGTTTTAAAGCCGCCCATGGGCCTCTAACTTGGCTTCACATCCCGAGAAATATCTCTCGGGCATGCCGGTTTCCTCACGATGTTTTCCTTCACCGTTTTTAAAGCAAATGATAATTATAACAATAGGCACATGAATCCGAAAAGTCAGAGGTGCGTGCCTTGGGTTCGAACTCGAGACCTTTGATTTGGCAGTCTGACGGTCACACCACTATCACTGCTATTATATTGGAGTGTAAATATGTCTAAGTTCAAAACTGCAAAAGGATGCCTGGAAGGATTTGAGAGAGGTCCTTGACTAGCGGTAGGACAGTGTAGGCTAACTTAAACAATTTTTTAAACTTATTCTAATATGTAACTTTTCTTGCTCTTTCATTTAGCATATAACCGATATGGTGTTCATACTGTAAGCTTATTATGTATTTCAAATAAACAAATAAATAGACATTCATAATTCAATATCTTCAATCATACTCGATGACAACGTCAAGAGACTCCCCCAACAGAACGCGTATCGAATTATTTAAACATATTTCCCTGGACGCAATGTTACTGTGCAGTATTACTTACAGGGGTGGACAGAATTAAATACTCTAGATGAGGGAAACACAGGGCTGACACATAAGGTATGCTTTTAGGTAGCCCGCGAAATCCAAATTTTCTTTCGTTTTTAGCAAACTACATCCGTTTTAGGTCGTATGTTGATGTAAATTTGATTTGTGACGATAAATTATAACCATTGACGTTTCATCTTTATTATCGGTACGGTCATGCTAAGAATAGAATAGTTTAGCTATAATGTCCACAAAAATACCATCCATAACACACAGAAATATCGAGGGCGCAGCAATTCCTTCCCTAGAACAGTCATAGATATAAATTGTGTGTAAGAAACCGATATTTCCTCATAAGCTACGGAGGAGGTCACATCTAGATAAATAACATATGTCCAGCCGCCCTCTGTGGTGCCCCCTTGTGGCCGGCGGTGGCTAATCAAATATCTTTTCCTGCTCCCGAGTAGGTGACAATACGCGACACGGAGGTATATGCTTGTCAAAGTTCTATGCATTATTTTTACTTTGGACATATTCAAAACGTTTGAGCAATGTGAGAAGACTATTTTACTTAGCTAATTTTAAAAATATACTTTAAAAAAATCGAAATGATCCTAGACAACATGTCCAGTAAAACAGCTTGATTTAATGCATGGACTGCAATGGTACTATCCTAACTAATATTATAAATGCGAAAATGAGTTTGTTTGTTGGTTTGTTCGTTACGCTTTCACACTAAAACGACTTAACGAATTTGGATGAAATTTGGCACACGGGTAGACGTTGACCTGGAATAGGACATAGGATACTTTTTATCCCGATATTCCCACGGGATCGAGACTTATGCGGGTGAAACCTTGGAGCGATATCTATTGACTGTTATAAATTTAACTAAATATACCTGGCATCAGGATACCGACAAGCTGCTTAATATTAGGTAGGAAGAGTTAAACTATTGTGTTCAGAAAAGAAAAGAGTCATAAAATAAAGATTGAGTGCCACTGTCTGGCGTCTGTACGAGGAGCGAATGGCAAATGATTAATAAGGCTAATACCATTAGTGGTACGGACGACACATTCGATTACTATTGGTAACACTACGTAGGTATTATGGCGGAAAATAACAATGTAATTGTTGGAAAGATTATATCGCACTAGATATTACTCGTTTTGGTTATTGAAATGAACGGCTAGACGAAACGACCATAGATGAGAACCTCGGTTCTTCGTTAACTATTAAATTGTGTGTCCAATTCCTCAAAATTTCTCTTGCCTTTTCTCAATTTATTTCATCTTTCACACATTCCATCGCCATCGCTTCTTTGGTCTTTCCCTACTCTTATACCCATTCATATTCATATTCAAAACTTTCCTCACTCCTCAGAATTACATACCCATAACATGACAATCGATTTCTACACCACTTTCCAGTCACCGGTGCCACTTTCAGACTTCATCTCATATACCCATTTCTAACTACATATATCAGACTATTATTGAATATATCGACAATTAAAAAATATCAGAATACAATAATTATATCAGGTTACCTAATAAATGAAAGAATATAATATGGTCCTTCGAATCAAACATGTTCTCAAGATCATTTTAATAAAACCTTATTAGAGTAAAGGCACACAACAAACAACTACAGCCAAACAACACCAAGTAAATATTGAACCCATGATAAATGACAGAACAATGAATGGAAAGTATCACCCGGGACCATATATTACGTGATCTTCGTCTTACAGCCTGTCGGGGACACAATTACTCAAAACTAAAGCCGTGTCACCGATATAATGGACAATGGACACGCGATGCAGGAAATAACCTGAGATGACAGAAGTGCTACTGTATCTGTAACTGTTGATGAAAATAACGATGTTGAAAAGGAAATAGTTGCATTTGGAGTTACGATTCTTATTAAATTATAATTTTCCGTTACTGGAATAGGTCTATCCGTAAGTAAAAAGAAATAGATTGAGTTGTATGATGAAACACTACAAAATGAAAAATTACTTATATTTCGGAAGTCGGTGGCAAATAACGAATATACAAAACCAAAGATACCGACTTCCGAAATATAAGTTATTTTTCACTTTGTAGTGTTTTTTAGAAGTCGGTTGTTTTTTTTTTGTCAAAAAGTTTTTATTTCTCGCTTTTTTGCGGGTCAGTACCCTTGAAGTACATCCTTTCCAATAAAAAAAGAATCATCGAAATCGGTTGGCGTGATATTGAGTTATTCATCCATTTATCGCGCACATACTTTATGCAAATTTAAGACTTATATGGTTTTCTCATGGATGCCATTGTCAGAACTGGACCAAATTGAAATGGAACCACACGGGAAGCACCAGCTTTCAAATAAAAAAGAATCATCAAAATCGGTTCGCCCAGTCGAAAGTTCTGAGGTAACAAATATTAAAAAAGAAAAAAAAAATACAGTCGAATTGAGAACCTCCTCCTTTTTTTGAAGTCGGTTACAAATACTTACTCATATAAGGATCAGTTTTTTTAGGCAATATAATTTTAATTTCTCAGTAACCTATTCCTTTATTTCTAACAAACTAAACACCATCTTAAGCTATAAGGAATGTTCAATATTAGAAATAGGATAAACAATCCCAAGCTATCAATTACAAGGCCAATTTACTACTTTAGATGCCAGCATTTCCCTTCACGACATTCTTTTCTTCCAAGATCGACACGAAATACACCCTCTAATTCCTGAGAAAAATTCCACTTTCCTATTTACAGACAAACAAGGGACAGTCGACTGTATAATCATTTATCTCGAGTTTAATAAAAGGAAGATTATTTAGTGCCGTGGACGAGGCAACGCTAATGTCGCATGATTTAATCCCATTTCATTGGGAACTCTGCCAGGGATAGCTATCGGGGTGAGGATAGTGAAGACTGAATAGGTGTTTTTTGTGTAGTAAAGTTACTAAATATTTTTTGGGATGAATTGGTTTGAGGGGAAAAGGGAATAAGCGCTAAATAGCCCCAAATATTAAAGCCATTAAAACCGGACATGCGTAACTCGCGAAAGGTGTTGTGGTTGATGGCCTAATCATAGCATCATAGGTATGAATAGTTATTTATTGTAAAAATAATGAAGAAAATCAAATCATATTTCTAAATTAATAGCCGGTCAGTCTCCTAGTATGTGATGGAAATAATCTCAAGACGACCACTAACCAAGACTCGGACACAACAATAGAAAACCGAACACAATTGAACGCGTGGTAATATTTCCGCTAAACCCCATTATATTAGTAGATTAAAGGCCACTTTACTCAATATTCCATAAAATATTGCCTCATAAATAGACGGGCAGCTGCAAAGACGTGATCAGACCAGGGGTCGGCGAGTGTAATCCCGTTAAAAATTGCCAAACAGAAAACAAACTGACAATGGTGGGTGGTTATACATCAAGTGCCTTAAAAAGAAGGGCGAAAAAAAAAGGAATTCGTCCGAAAGTAAACGGTAGATGACGTCCGAAGACAGATTCCGGGCGGTTCCGGACGACAGATACGAATGAAATCAGATGGGTGTAATAGAGACTGGCACGGTCAGGCTAAATGACCGACATCCGGCCGTAGACAAAAGCGAATCCGCCGTAATAAAGCAGGATTGATGAAAAAGCGCTAAGCCACGCCGATATAACGGCAAGACGTAAGATATAGGAGATAAGCGGAGACTTACACTTTTGGGGGCAAGTTCTGGTCGAGGTAAGCGCAGAATTACAGTTCAAATAAAAATTTCCCTTTACATGAAATACAGCCGATTAACAACTACTTTTAAAAGAGTGAGAAGTTGGACTTTGCTGTTCAAATTATAATCTTTACAACGCTGTAGACTTTAAAAAAGGTACTTCAGAATCCCAACATCCCAGTTTACGATCACCAAATCTTCAAAGAAACATGTCTTCCAATCCAACAAACAAGATATTCGCCAATGTTTGCACCAAACAATGAGACTTCACTCCGGGCAGCTTTAACACAAAGCTATTGCTATTACAGAGATCGCGAAGAGCGGACCATCGAACACTGCCAAGCTTTACCGGACTCACTTTACCGGGATTTCGGATATGACGTAAAGCACTCACTTAGATCTCCCTCCACCCCTTGACCGAGTTTTTCTCCTTCTATTTATTAGCTTAGGATACATTTGAGGATGAAAGGAGATT
Organism: Agrochola lychnidis; assembly: GCA_963680765.1. Lineage (NCBI taxonomy): Eukaryota > Metazoa > Arthropoda > Insecta > Lepidoptera > Noctuidae > Agrochola > Agrochola lychnidis. The sequence goes on along the minus strand of OY796868.1, from coordinate 2,759,625 downwards.
CGGCGGGATTATTTTTCGGCAATGCAATATGAGGGTTTGTGATGTCGTTAATTATGGTGCGCTATTATTGGTGGATAGTTTTTCGTCTTCGAGATGTTTTGTTTCGGTTTGAAAAGCAGTTTGTGTTTTATGACATTGATTTTACATTCTGTGATTACTTCCTCACACACTGACTTATTAATTGTAAAATTTTAGGAAAATCGTCTACTTTTACAATGTTTGTAAATATGTGAGCACCATGTATCTATCACATATTAAATTATCTATCGTTGCTTCATTTTTAATTCTTTTTACCTATTGTGGTATAGTAATTTTATTCTAGGTGCATCGTCTTCACATATAATAATTATTTAACAAATGTACGTACATATACAAAAAAATGTAAAACATTTTAAAAGAGTAACGGTGGAGTTTCTTGCCCATTCTTCTCCATACGAAAACTACCTTTTGGAAGGGGCGACTAGAATCAATTTTATTATTTTGTAATTTTTGACGTTCAAAAGTGCCATACATGGGCCTATTTGAAATAAATTATTTGACTTTGACTTTGAAGTTTTTGTGAGTAAAATTGGGTTTTCGGTATTTGAACGTTGAAACTATTCGGCACAGCCTTTAACGCCGTGATATTGTTTTGGACAGCAAAGAATCAGTGTAAAATCCCATAAAACATAATAATGGAAATTTCGATAAATTGGCACACGGCTCACGGACATGATTACAAAGAACCTTATTTCAAGAAATAGAACTTCGTACTGTGAGTTTAGACTCACTTTTCAACTACCACATCCGCCCGTCCGAAGAACGCCCATATTTTCAAAGCCCCCACAGATTTGTCTTTGACTGAGTGAAATGCTTCACAAAGATATCCCGACATAATGAGAGCAAAACAAACACGTCACCCAACCATATCGTAATTTATTAACAACACAAAAAGCGGAATGGCAACAATATTTACAGTTGACCCGAAATTACTGTTTCTTAACTCATAACCTTTGTTGTAAAATGAAACAGAATAGAGAACATACCCTGAAGGGACACCTGCCAACCATAGGGTCACAGTAACATATATTAATAACGCGTTAATTTATTAACAAGCACTGTTTATCCAGGGATTAACTGAGAATAGTTTTAGTTGAACAACAAAGGGCTGAAAGGGTTCAAAGCGAATTTCTTGCCAACATATTTACCTAAGGTGTAGGTGATAGTAATTTTACGCGCGAGAGGTCCGAGCCTCGGACGATGGCAAACATGCTCCCCGGGACATGCCTAAAATTTTCACGTACATTATAGAACAAAATGTTTCAGAATCAAAATCCGTTTGTTTGTTTGATGCTGTAAACGGTACATGTGATTGTTAATGAAAACTAACAAGTCTCACAATCAAATACACGTTACTCATGTTAAATTCAAATGTTTGTTCGTGCGAAATGAGATTTTGTTACAACTTTTGTACGGTTTGCTAAACTGAAATCAGACGGTGTTTATTTGTAAACGTGTGGAACAATGAAACTAACTATGTTTTAGAAACGTTGTTGTGGATAGTATTTTGGGTCTTGATTTTTATAGATTCAATGTTGTTTAACAGATTGCTGTTTTAATCGTCCTTTATTTTGGTCTTCGTTATGTTAAACAACGGTTAACCTCATTAAGTTCGTTATAATATTTCCAGACTTTTGTTATATCAAAAGTCAGTTTTCTACCAGACGATCAAAGCAGGCAAAACTATCTCCAAATCACAGCAAAAATCACAAAGCTGAATCGTTAACTTTGTTACTTTCAACATTTTCACTACTTGATATTTTATTTGTGAAGTCTCTAGTTAGTGCTTACTTCTCAGAAAAAAGTCTGGGGGTATCGCAAAAAAGCTATCGCACAGCCAGGACAAAGAGCCGGTTCACTAACATAATTAAAATCTCCCGATTCCAACTCGGAGCGTCGCCAGCAATTCCCTACTTTTTAATTATGGAGAAATATCCAAGGATAACATGGTGCTACGTTTATTCACAGAGAGTGGGTAGGTACATATCCCCGGGACAAGTCGAGGTGTAGCTAAAGAAAACACTGGCTGTATGCATTTCGTTTTTTAACGTTATGGAAAATATTCTTTTTTAAATTTTTTGTTTGAGATACTCTCAAATTGAAAGCAAATAAACAATGCTTATAGACCGAGAATTCGGTATTACAAACGGATATTTAGGTAACTTGGTCATAATTTATACGAAAAATATATACAGTTATTGCTGGTAACAGTGGAAGGGTAACCCGTAACATAACGTATGCATGAGCACCAATGAGAATTATAAAGTCAAAAAAGACAATAATAACACATAAGAAGTAGAATTTAATGAATTCAATCCCGAAACACGGAACCAACTAATTATTAACGCCAGTGAAAAACCCTTAAATCCTCACACGGGTCACTTTCGATTCGGACGAGTCAAACATCCACCCACTTCTCCTGAAGCCGAAACTTACAGATTAATTTACCATTCACATTAATTAATACGACTTGTAACAATAGTTTTATTTGCACCGTCCGCCCGTGTGCTCCCACAAAGAGTTTTCCCAGTATTATTTTCTATACAATCGTTGTTGGACGAGTTTAATTTGGTACGAAATCCCAGTCGGGGTGGGTAGTTGTTAAATAGTGCACAATAGATGTGGCTGGTGGTTCATTAATGATGCATCGCTTCGGTTCGGACCTTCGGAGGACCTTTTGTGGATGCCTAAGGTTCGACGCATCGGGCGTGAGAGGTGGTGTTACGTCATAAAAGTTTTAAAGCGATTTAAAATTCATCGGGTTTTGAATAGTTAGTGTGAAATATTGGCCGATGGTTGCCTGTGTGGGGTTAACACCCCGATTTGCGGAATGTTATAGAGGAAATGCAAACTGATATAATGGACGTATTAAATGGAGTTGAATTACTTTTTCAGAATATAGGTAATATTAATAAAATCGTGATCCAAAACCAAACAATTTTCAAGGCAAATTTATAAGTGTCCATTCATTCGAAATTATGTCTTAGCTCCTATTAGCATGGCTGCCGAAATCATTATCCGAGAAAAAAGTCGCCCCGCAGGGAGAAATAGAGAAAGAATCAGATTTCCGAGTGGAAACCCTTCAGTTTCCTGTGAAGTGGCATGATAATTATCCTTTAATGATCCGTTCGGAGTCACCATCGGTGAGGCCCGGTATTAATATTCCATGCATTCGGTGCTGGTACAGATTTTGTAGTGATCATGTTGGCAAATTAAGTAATTCTTCTATTCTAAGAAGGTAAGTAAACAAGTAATAATCAAAGTCAACTGAAATTTTGAATGTTCTTCGTCATATGGGTGATACTTACCTGAAATAAATAAATTTTATTTATTTAGGTAAGCTGGATACGTGAAAATTATGATCGTAATAACTTTGAAAACCACTCGAAACGAGTAATCACATGCACATTTAAAACTATTTAGCAAAGTCGAAATCGAGACCAAGTAGGTACACACGGCTACACATCAAGCTATACAAATCCAGTTTAAGCTGACGGCGCATTGGACGGAAATCCTATACAATGCGAGATCAGCATAAACTGGAAATGTATAGCTTGATGTGTAGCCGTGTGTACTATAGTTACGATTCTTCTATTCACGTTGTTTAGCACCTCGAAGGACCAAACTTAACAGAAAATGACAAGTGAATTCGATCCTACAATCTTACTTTCATATTATAAATGCGTGTCAGTATTTGTTTGCCGATAGGTTGGTTAAATCTTCTTTCAGGCTGCATCGAATCATCAGATCGATGTGTTTGTTTGAATAGAGATGCTTTATGGACCGGAGAGTGACAGGCTACTTTTTCCAGAAAAAATGCATGGACATACCACGGAAGCGAAGCCACAAGTAAAAGCTAGTCTAAAATAATTCCTACTTAACTACAAATCCTGACGATCCTGTCAACAAGTCTGTACATAGCCCGCGGAAGTGCGCTTTCAAGTCGATTGTTTCACGAGATTTTAATAACGGTGCAACGCAAAGAACAAGTCGGGAAACCATTGTTGACTTCAAGATGGTCGGGCTCTCGTCGAACCCGACGCCACTTCGCTCCTCCCAGTTTGATTTTATTAGGTTCATAATAATCCTGTAGGGCCTACAATTTATTCGATATTCGATTGACGGGAATAACATTTTTAATGGGATTGAATGGGAGCACTGAAAATGTACAGACGCCAGCACATCAAGCTACCCGAAACTGTCAAATTTTCCCAATCAACTTTGAACCTCATACTTCAGCGATGAAGTTGAAAATCTATTAAATAAATTTGACAGATTGTAGTAGCTTGATGTGCTGGCGTCTGTACAAGAACTTATGAATTAGGGAGAACTTACAGCAGGTAATAAGTTATCAAACCAAATAAGGACATCGTTATAATTCCAACACATTTCAATTCTCAAGTAATCAGCCTCTTAGCATAACATTGTGAACGCTTGGCCGACGCAGTAGGTTACAACCAAAGTCACCCCATACACCAACAAAGACATTCCCAAACTTACTACAATGTCTATAAACTGAAGTTTCTTTTGATGAGATGCATAATCCCTGGAATGTGGCCTCTGTATGAGCGAGGGTCGAATCAATGAAGGTGGCCATAACTCACATAGTTCCCCAACTATCATAACAACATCCTGCAAACTATTCGGACTCTTTGTCTTTAACCTCGATGCTCCTTTAGTGCCAATAAATAATGTCATTACCTGTTCATGAGATGCTGTGAACCATATTCGGGAACAATAAGAAGATTTGGGACGCTATTATATGCATATAAACAGAACGAGACATCGGTCGCGGTTTATTAAGGGAACCTTATGTTTCTGGAAGGGGTTAGGGCGTAAAATTAATGAATGGGACCTCCCATATCTTCAAGTTAGATGACCTTCAAGGCCTTTGGAGAATAAACTAGTGGGGTATAAGCGTAGAAGTGCATATCGTAAAGTGGTAATGACTATATAACTCTCGGACTTATTGAAAAGCGATATTTTAGGTGTATGAGAATGATGGTTAACGACAACGATGGGTCAGATTTGTAAGACATCATATTTTATAGTAATCTTAGCCTTTTGGTCATGCAAGAAATGCGAGACAATATTCACATTTATAGTAACTATTACTTTCATCACATTCAGTAAATTCATTAAGTCTCCGAAAACTATAGGAAACCAAATGAATCATAGCAAAAAAAAGTTTCTGTAGTAAAAATTCTCAATCGCATCCAGATTTTTTCCCTCCAACCGTAGGCAGCGGGGGCAATTACCAACATCTCGGACACAACGGCGCAGACGTCCTCGACTCACAATGGTCTCCACTAGACTCTCGCTGTAACGAATCCACTACTGCGTACTATCAACCAGTCCCTCGCGAAACTGGAGCGGGATTGTTTGTGTGAAGGAGTGTCACACCACAAAATAGATGGGTTCAGAAGGTCGGCTCGAGACAACGAGCGAAAATAAGCGCACACACACAAAGACGCGTACGTAGTACAGCGATCTTTAGCTAATGCCAGTTGCGCAAGTGCACTTGCACTCGCTGTATGTAGATGCGCATCTGTCTACGAGGATTTTCCCCTGTATGTTTGCAGTCGAACTTCTGTTCAAATCTATCTTGTGCTCCTACACTACCAGTTAATGATGTATGGGGGTTCATTACACGGCCGGTTTTGTTTCGCACGCTTTTAGAATTTTTGAAAGATTATCTTACTGATGATAGTTGCTGTTTGTTGTGATTATAATATTCCTTTTCTCGTAGATAATTGTGTGCTTAACGATGTTCGTGATGATGCAGACTTATGAAATAAGGATCGAATAATAATTGTAGTTGATGAAGAACACATTAAGATCATCGATAACTTTAAAAGTAAGATCGTATAGAAAAGCACCTCAAATTATATTGATAATAGTGTAGGGTACTGCCAATTAATCAGTCCATGTCGTGACAATATTCCCTCCAATAATTCACAAACATCAAACCCATATTGTACGAACAAGGCGACAACTACACAAAGCCTTTATTGGCCCGTATCCCGCACAATCCATCACAACCGTTGTTTCCCCCGTCCAAGGGTCTCTTGTACCCTGATCATTATTTAAAATATAGATGAGTGTTTTCTTTCCGATAATCGAGACCAGGATTGAGGGTTGAACACAATAGGCAAGGTCCTTTTAAAAGCGTCGCCTATAGCGGTTGTCGGGGGCCTAAAGGACCGAGTCGCGCTTATTTGTATTAGTAAATTGAAGGTACACTGTCCACTCTATTGAGAGCCCCGTCGTTGCATTCTTCGTCTCCCTTTAGCTTTATGTTCGGGGTACCGCGAATAGTTGGAATACTTGTTTCTTTTTTAACGTATCCACTGAATTTAGTTTTGGGTGTTATCCGTTAAACTTTCTGTATATCTCCCATTACAAGTCAATTCTCAAAAATACTTTGTATGCCTATAAGGACCAATTTTTATATCGAGTCCCTTCTCTTCAAATAATTAGCGGTTCACAGAGACTTCCTGTTACGCAATCAACAATATGCAGTTATTAATGAAAGAAATTTCACCCCTAGTCTGACTTTTTTCCTTTTCAATAGCCCTGCAACCATCAAAGTTCGTCCAACTCACACCTGACCGGTTTTATATATTTCAAAAGAGGAATGGGACGCGGGGGGATCAATTATGGTGGTCTTTGTGAACATTATATCGACGCGCATTGAAAAGAGTTGTGATTTTCTTTGATAGCACGCAGACGTGGTTTGCCGAGTGAAAAATCAAAGGACTTGCTACGGTGATGCATGAAGGGATTTATTAAGATTTAATGTCGGCAACGACACTCCGAGGCGGGAAAAGAACGAGTTTCAAGTGTTCACCGCGATGTACGTTTTACATGACGCCATTTTAGATTTGTTCGTGTAAATGTGGAGTGGCAAGGTGAACGCGCTGCTACGCTCAACTGTGCTGGATTTAAAATAAATATTTATAGTTTGTGTGGTGTAATTAAATGCTAGGATCAATTTGTTTGAAAGCTTTAAAAAGTCTTTGGTTTGAGTATTCCTTAAAGTTTCTTTTGGCTCTTTTGAAGCCAACATGAACTTGAGTTTTTTGTAATATAATAATATAGCGACTGACGCGTGGTCAAACTTGCATTACTTAACTAAAACCTTTGCAGTCTCCATTTTCTTATTTCTGAATACTTACTTCCTGAATTCAGGTAGGAAATATTGAACAATATTTGTAAGAGATTGAATTCTTTTATTATTATTTGTGTAATATAAATCAAACTTTTACGGCCTCCAAATCGTATTACATTCACTGTTCTTTTATCCTGGTCCTCTGATCCGCCCAGCGTCTTTTCTCAATGGAGCTCGATGGAGCGACCACAAACACTATCTACGATCATCGGCTTAACATGCTGAGTTAATGAACACCCGTGGGCTTACATATTCACACTAACCATGTACGGACATAGAGAAGGGTGGTAAGTGGGAAGGGGGAGGAGGGAGGCGGGAGGCGAGCCGTCTTAGAGAGCCTTGAGACACTCACACGGGTGTGCACGTTTTAAAGTTTTATTAGTAATTAATATGTGAGATAGAGATCTAGTGAGGAAAGGAGCATAAATTGTGTGCATGGCTCTTTGGTCTTTTAGGTTTTGTCTAGTACCAGTAATACCTAGTACATGCATTTTTTTTTTAATAGGTTCAGGTAAAGCAAAATTATTTTTAACAGGATCATTTCCAAGAGATAACAATGTGGCTTACGAACCAACCAAGTCAGAAATGAAAAGCTTTTCGATATTTTAACTCGAACCTTTTAAAAACTATACAAAGCCAATCAAAACACTAACTGCTTAACAAAATAAACTACAACTGTTAGCATAGTTTCGGCTTGCCAAAGCTAATTGTATCATGCTCCTACATCCCGAAGACTTCGCTACCGCTTTGACCTCAGCTTATCGCCGAACTTTCCCTAACCGAAACCCCTAAATATCGCTGGCTGTACAAATTAATCCAACTATTGGCACATCAGACAATACACATGAGATACAACTAATAACTTGTGACGTCAGCAATGTGCAGTTAATTCCAGAATGTTCGTTAGTAAAGGGCCCCAAGATATATCGTCTCAATGGGACTTGTTTATCTTCTGGTGGGTTATTAAGACCATTGTGTCGATATTCCGATGGTTTAAGTGAAAGTTATATGGTTATAAGTATATGGTATTGCTTATTTGGAGGGGAGGATATCTATGATTTTATTAACTTTGTGTAAGAAATCTGGCGTTGGTAATTAAATATTGCCCTTTCGATTTTTTTACTATGTATGTCCAGCTTTTGCAATTTCTTTGAACACGTCGTAGTTTTAGTATGATTAGCCAGTTTGTTTAAATGTTAATTAGGTACCTACTTTAAAATAAAACGTGCCTGAAAGGACCATTGGCTAGAGAACTACTTTCTTTAAAACCATTATTCAAAGTATAAAAACAACGGATGTTATAACATTATTATATATACCCACCAACGGATCCTAATCTCAAATGTCAATTACTTTACAAATATCATAAACATCACGATAAACTCCGTTACCAGTTCCCATTTTTCTTAGTCCAATATCTTCTATTATCACAGGCCACTAAACAAACTTTACTATTCTACCCTTCTATTGTACCCTCGATAAATCAGCCACCCAACACCACACAGGCCACACACTATCGAGACATTATTAATTAAAATCCTTCCAAGAACACACCTGTCCCAGGATACCTCCTTGGGGTACCCCGTAGCAATCGGTTTAGACAAAGAACCGATGTGCCTTGGGCCGGTAACTTGAGGGTAATCCGTACAGGACTATCGATAGGTACTGTATGTTTCATAGATTCTGTGATGTTAAGTTTGATTAGTTTTAGGATAGTAAGGTTTTAGTTTAGCTTGGAGAAGTTTGGTTGGTTCAATTAAATGCTACACTAAAAACTTTATTCAGTATGGGAGAAAGTGTTAGTATATTTGAAGTTTTATATTACGCACATGGCAAACCTTTCATGTGATAATAAGTTACAAATTGGTTTTGGTTTTAATTATTATTTGGGTGTACATTTCGTTATGTTACAAAACAAAAGAAAATGATTCAATCTTTCCCTAGAATCGACTAAAGTCTATGATACCTAAACCTAAACAGATGCAAAAATCAACACAAACCATTAATTACAAACCAATCCTTGGTACACAATAAATAAGGCCACAATCGGAACAAATGGACAGGCGGCAAATTAAACCCACGCTGTTCAATCCACATACATTAGGCACATCGATCTAACACGTCTAAACAAAGGCCGTGGCGAAATGCTTCCGAACACGCGATTGTCTTAAGTTCACCTCCCAAATCTTTACCTTTATATCCTTTGTGTGAATTTAAACCTTGATGATGAGTCTTTAAGTTTAGAATCGGTTGGAACTGTGTTAAGAACTTGTGGGACGGTGTTGTTATACCGAAGTGTAAGGCAAATTATAATGTTATTGCAAAAAGATGGACTCATAAATATAGTGTTTTACAATTATAAATACAACTAATTAAAAAGAAGACACAATGAAAACTATGGAAACTATGCTCATCATCAGAAAATACATTTTGAAGCTGGTACTGAAAGTGAGCGGTTATCAATTCATCATAGATCTATTTATTAACTCTAATAATAAACATTTCGCTAAAAGATATACGGATGGTGGGAATTCCGGATTATGAAAGTATATCCATTATGGGCGATAGTTTCTTTCCAAGTTGCAAATCGGTGTGAAACGCGGCCATCCTTAATGCGGCCCGACCAAAAACAAAACAATCCGATGCTCACCTCCTCGCGTCCGGTTCCGTACAGTAAATTTACATTCCCCACCATCCATCCCCGAAGTCCATCCGGGTTGGTAATAAAACGATCTTAAGGTACGGAGGAAAATATCTTAGAGTGTAAGCTGCAAGTTGTAGACTTTCAGCGCTGTGATCTTTTTCATATAGCATAAGGATTGGACCGAAGAAATTGTGATAAGAGGTTCCATCGACACTATAGATAAAGCATGAGTACAGTGACCAGTGATTAATTAGCTTTAGGGCGTTATAATAGAGTATTAAATTATTTACAGGCGATCTTTTCAAAATTATATCGATAAGATACGATTTTATCAGCACTGCAGCTCCAACTCACAGGCTAACAATAGCAAAATATTTGTTGGAGGATTTTGAACAGATACAAAAAACAGGCAAATAGATTAGCATACAGGACTACATAAAAACAAAATTATGATTTAGAATTAAGTACCGTTTACGTCCAACAAAAAAATTACTTCTTACTTACTACATATATCAATCATCTTACAAATTTAATTAATGTTAGTACTACATCTACCTTCATAGCTGCGTTTATAATTCGTTTATCTTATATAATTTGCATGCCAATTTTATTGTCAAACTATCGTGAAACCATACGGATATTCGATATTATAATAATGATTTGCCTGAGCCACCGCTTTGAGAATTGTAGCAGATTACCTTCGGTTTTTTTATTATTTTAGTTCCTCTTGATTGGTATCAGAGCCTAAGATTTTCTTCGCTTTTTCTCAAGACTTGAGCCTGTATCTCGATTGCCACACGGGCCTCCGGAGCCTCGAGATATATGCCGAAGGGTACCACTCTTCGTCCGTGTGTTTACAGGCTGATGCTATCGCGTAATTGTGACAATATTTGCTTTACACATTTATGTATGGAAGGCGGGTCAAGTTAATTGTTCGACCCAGGTGTAGTGCCCCCGAAATTACCTATTGAGTAACTGATTAAATCGAAGGTCTAAGTGGGTCACTTAAGTTGGTTTTAATTAAAATGTTACACGATGTATACTGTCTGGACATTAATTGGACCCAGTTTAGGTCAACGCGTCATGTTCCCGATCCTTCTATTGGCTGGATAAAGAAACACGTGTACATAAGGTTTCCTTTAGTCACATTTTTGAGAAACCAACAAAGAGGTTGTTAAAACCCGGAGAACAATTAACTAAGCGTCAGTCTTTTGTTTCTTGTTTCACGTAAACAAAGTCAAGAATGATATGAGAAAAGGCAACATAATGCTATTCAACACCATTCCAAAACTTTCCTTTTTCCGTATAACAATTCTCATAACCTGCAACAAAAATCCAGATCCGTTAAAAGCCATGTAGAGACCACCCCGTAACTTAACATTCGCAGCGATTTAAGACCGTCTTGGCCCGAAACGGCGAAGGTGAAAAGTACACCTAAGTTCAGATTAACAATCGGGCAGGGGCAAAGGGCTACTCGGACCGAAGGACCGGATCCAAAACAATAAATCCGGCTAGAAAGACCATGGCAGTTAAGCTATGTGTGTGTAGGGACATTAACGTATTTACAACATTATATGCGAAGCGACATTTTCTGAAGAATTTTTAGAAAACTGTCTACTTTCTGTTCTGAACAGATTTATATCAATTATGCCAAAAACTACTTATTTGTTTTCATTTATGTCTGTGAATGAAACCTCTATTACTTGCGATATTAAGTGGTTCAGTTAAAATATCTCCAACCTCGATGAGTCTGAATAGTTACTATGTTTCTTCAACACTCATAGCCACAACAATATTTCTCTTCCCAAATGGACCTTATCCAGCTTCCACTAAATCTTGGGCACTCTGGTCACTATAAATCGGCCAATGAGATGTAGTGATTTAATCGGAAACCTCAGGGTCCCTCAGGAAGCCCATTAAATCGTATGGTCAGAGGATAATTAATTCCGTGGTAACGTTTCAAGTGAGATTAATGGCGGTCGGATCGAAAGCTCTTTTCAATGGACGTTCGTAACATGTTCATTGTTTTGTTTAGCTATTAATCAATTTGGTTAATTGATTTTCTTTGGTGTTTCAGAGATTTTAGAGTTTAATTGTTTAGAATAGAACGGATTGTAGTTTTATTTGCATAGACCGTGGCTAATTTAAATAGGTTATCAAAAGATTATTTAATTTGGTACTGAATCTGATTATTAGACAATTATGAAGATTAAAGATTTGTAGACAAAGAAATCTTCAAAAGAATAGAATTATTATTCTCTTCATTCGATCTCTCTTCCGACGCGTGTGTACAATAGTGTATATAATTATGTTTAAACGTGGACAAGCAAAAGGAGTAAATAGTAATTAATAGTTGTAAGAATTCCCGTCTGGGAGGAGCTCATAGCTAGTAAGCCGCACGGGTTGATCCGACAGGTTAAGCTACGCTTGTCGGGGTTGGTCCGTGGATGGGTGACCATCTTTATATACCGAGACTCCTCCGTGCCTCGGAAAGCACGTTAAGCCGTTGGTCCCGGCTTTCATTCGTGGATCTTATTTCAGGTGCATCGACTTCACATATAATTATATAATTAATGTATACAAAATATTGTAAAACATTTTAAAAGAGTAAGGTGGAGTTTTTGGCCCATTGTTCTCCATACGAAAACTACCTTTTGAAAGGGGCGACTAGAATCAATTCTATTTTTTGTATATTTGACGTTCAAAAGTGCCTTTTATGTGCCTAATTGAAATAAATTTTTGACTTTGACTTTGATCTTTGACGGTCGTTACGGGTCATCAGAAGCCCGAAAGTCTGACAACCAGTCTTACCAAGGGGTATCGTATTACCCAGTTACTGGGATGTGGAGGTCAGATAGGCAGTCGCTCCATGTAAAGGAAGCCGACCCCAACATAGTTGGGAAAAGGCTAGGCAGATTGATTGAGTTGTAAGAATTCCCGTCCATAGTGATGTGTGTTTATGTGTTTACGGTTTGCTAGAAGAGAGGTGGCCGTCATATAACGGCCGCAGTGACGGCCACCTTGAATATTATGGCAGCGGGGTTTGACGTTACGTTGTCAAATAACGCTCTCTAGGGAAACAAACCAACTTACTTTCATATTCAACATTTCAGTGACGTCATTTGCCAGTAAATTGCGGACGCTAAGTGGCGGCCAGTGACCACCGCAGTCTTAAGAAGCCATAGCTTTGCATCTTTCGGTTTCAGTTTAGCGACATCCTCACATACTGACTTATTAATTGTATTTTTTATATAAAATCGTCTACTTTTACAATGTTTGTAAATATGTGAGCACCATGTATCTATAACATAATTAATTTATCTGTCGTGCATCATTTTTAATTTATTTTGCCGATTGTGGTATAGTAATTTTATTCTAGGTTGTCCTCTTCACATATAATTATATATTTAACTAGCGACCCGCCCCGGCTTCGCACGGGTATAAACCGGGTTATTATACATATAAACCTTCCTCTTCAATCACTGTATCTATTAAAAAAAAAACCGCATCAAAATCCGTTGCGTAGTTTTAAAGATTTAAGCATTTAGCATTTTTTTTTTTTTTTTTTAGCATTTTTTCCCCCAAATTGTGATTTACGTGTTTTTTTTATTTCTTTGCGTCATGTTTACCGCAAATAAACGAATTTTCTTTCTTTTTCTTTTACATAGGGACAGAAAAAGCGACTTTGTTTTATACTATGTAGTGATGTATACAAAATATTGTAAAACATTTTAAAAGAGTAACGGTGGAGTTTCTTGCCCATTATTTCCATACGAAAACTACCTTTTGGAAGGGGCGACTAGAATCAATACAAATTTTGACGTTCAAAGTGCCTTATAAGGGCCTATTTGAAATAAATGATTTGACTTCGACTTCGAATTTTATTAAGTATCATCAGTTTTACTTAACGATGTTTAGTTAAAGAGAGATTTATTGGTAGTGTCAGAAGCCTACATCGTGATACTTGCTCCACTTCGTTCCAAAGACTTTGATGAAATTAATCATTTTGGTTAGAGGGTATAGAACTAAATAAACCACCAGTCAGTCACCAGTCTTATCAATGGATATCGAGTTACCTAGTAACTAGGTTGTGGAGGTCAGATAGGCAGTCGCTCCATGTAAAATACTGGTATTCAGAAGCATCCGGTTAGACTGGAAGCCGACCCCACAATTGTTGGGAAAAAGCTAGGCAGATGATGAAGAACTTAATAAACAGGTCAAGTGGGTTTCGAACCATGTAGCGTACCTAATGCTAGTTGCAAACCAAGAGCTAAGCTAAGTAAGTTTAGCTTAGCTCGCATAGCTGACGCAGTTTTTCATACTTGTGTGCAGACTGCAAACTATGCAAGCTAAGCTATGTGAGCTTAATAAAATATGCGCAGCTAAGTTAGTTGTGTTTGCCGATGCACAGCTACGCAAGCTATGCTAAGCCCCTCCCGCACCCCTTACGCACTTCCTTTGAACTTCGCAACACTGACTGAGCTTTCGCTTATTTTTTGGTGTGCACAGGACATATTTTTTTTAGCTTATCTTAGCTTAGCTAGCTAAGCTTAGTATAGCTTCGGCATAGTCTGCAACCCGCATTATCATCTGCCTGGTCTTTGGGTTATCTGTGCCCTTTTCCCAACTATGTTAAAGTCGGCTTCCAGTCTAACCAGATGTAGCTGAATACTAGGTATGGGTGTTATTTCACGTCACTAGTTACAATAACTGGCTACGAGGCATGTAGCCGAATAGCTCGTTTCGAGTGAAACAGTAAACATGTTATTTTGTAAGTAGCTACATTTTCGATACAGACAGTCCTAAGCTTGAATAAAGTATGAAAGGAAGTTTATTTGTGTCATTATTACGTTAATGATTATTAACATAATAATGACATGAATAATGATTTTATATTAATGTCTGTAATTTTTATGGTGTACATAATAAAGAATATTCTATCTATCTACCTAACTGCATAATGTAGCTACAAAAACTTATCCGTCCCGAAAACGTTAAGCTTTGTGATATGTAACCTATTACGTAGGTAATCAGTTATATTTTCGTTTCGCAAATAACTGTAATCTTTTCAGCCGAAAGAAGTACACTGTTGGACATAGGCCTCCCCCAAGCACCGCCACTTCGACCGGTTCTGTGCTTTCCGCATCCAGCGGATTCCTGCGACCTTCACAAGGTTGGTCCATCTTGTGGGAGGCCTTCCAACGCTACATCTTCCGGTACGCGGTCGCCACTCCAGAATCTTTCGGCCCCATCGGCCATCTGTTTTGCGAGCAATGTGCCCTGCCCATTGCCATTTAAGTTTGGCAATTCTTCGGGCTATGTCGGTTACCTTGGTTCTCCTGCGGATCTCTTCATTTCAGATTCGATCACGTAGGGAAACTCCAAGCATAGCCCTCTCCATTGCCCTTTGGGTGACTTTTAGCCTTCTGATAAGGCCCATTGTGAGCGACCACGTTTCAGTACCATAGGTCATCACTGGCAACACGCACTGGTCAAAGACTTTCGTCTTGAGACACTGTGGTATGTGGGACGAAAAGATATTGCGTAGCTTCCCGAACGCTGCTCAGCCGAGTCGGATTCGACGATTGACCTCTTTCTCAAAGTTGGACCTACCTAGCTGGACAGTTTGTCGTAGGTAAACATACTCGTCCAAAACTTCGAGCGTAGCGTCTCCGATCTTTATGAGAGAGAATCACTATGTTGAATCACCGAATAGAAATTGAAAAAATTACTAGTTACTAAAATCACGTGTTTTTAAAACAGGTGACGCCTTCGAAGTCACTAGTTACGTTACGTTTCGCGAAAATCACGTAACGACCCACCCCTACTGAATACCCAGTATTTCACTGACTGTCTACCACAACTACTGACCATTACAACCCAGTTACTGGGTAATACGAAACCCCTTGGTAAGACTGGCTGTCAGACTTTCTTGTGACTACCCGTGACGGCTGTCACAGATCTATGAATGGCAGCCGAGACCAACGGGTGTGTGAAAGATGATTATATAGTATTAAAGAAACTGGGGGTGACTACCATGATAATGACTTATAAAGAAGTATGGAAGAAAAAAAGAAAACAGTGGCACTCCGGGAGTGCCGGCAGAAGTAAAAACTTGAACAAGATCGCCTTGGTGGAAGAAAAATACTTGTATAGAACATTGGTCCGTAACCTTATCTAAATAAAGAGCACAATCGCATATACAAAAAAAAACTTCCAAAATCATTAAAGTAAAAATATTTGCATAGAACATTGATCCGTAACGTAATATAAATAAAGAGCATAATCGCGTTTACAAAACCTTTATAGTAAAAATACTTACATAGAACATTGATCCGAAACGTAATATAAATAAAGAGCACAATCGTGTTTACAAAAATGAGGTGTCGGTAATAGTGTCGCGAAATCAATGGTTTAGTCCTATCTCAAAAATGCCCAACGCGCCTAAAGAAGTTTTCACTTCAAAAATACTCCCAAAACCTTTAAAGTAAAAATACTTGCATAGAACATTGATCCGTAACGTAATATAAATAAAGAGCACAATCGCGTTTACAAAAATGAGGCGTCGGTAACGGTGTCGCGGGTTCAATTGTTTTTTCCATTCCTAAAGAAGTTTTCACTTCAAAAACATGTTGCACTGACCACAAATAAATTGGAATGTGTCATCATCTCGGTATTCATACCCTTTATATCCATATTATCTTCACCACAGTCCATCCATCGTGTCTTTGCTCTTCCCCTACTCTTATAGCCATCCACATTCATACTCGAAACTTTTCTCACAACATTTTCCTCTCGTGTTTACAGAATTATAATCATGCAAATCATCATACAACTTTCTCAGGTTCAAATTGCCTTTTGAATGACTATTTCATGAAATCATGACATTCGAAGCTAATTATAACTTAAACTACATTCGCAATTTATTTGCCAAACATGTAATCAAACAAAAGTTTTAGGAAAAACAACTGTAATGCCTACACATAAAGTTCAGTTTGTGCTACAACTTAAATTTTTTTTTATGACTTTTTAAATATTATTATTATGCCTAAATAGAAAAAGAGGATCAATATAATAGACTCAAATTCAATCAAATTATGCAAGACTTACCCATACTTAGAAGGCTTCTGAGCTGCCACCGAAGATGCCATAGAAGTGGCAAAGTTTTGGGCCGACAAAATTAAAATAAACCCTACCATCAACACAGAAGAAATTAATGTTTGTTCTTAAAACAACATACCTGAAAAGATAATAGATACTTTTGTAAATAAATAAGATTTCAGTTTCATGAAAAAGTAATAATTACTTTATCGCAGTACAAGGCCCGCTCACTTATAGCCAAATAAAATATTCGTGGAAGCGAAAGGGCTTCACCCGAAATCCTCAACCAAAGAGGAACTGGCTATCTTACCTCTAACTGCTGAAACACAACAATGCTGATAACATTGTTGTTATGACGACAGACTTAGATAAGATGGTGGTAGCTAGCCAGGCGGACTTAGAACAAGGCCTACCACCGACCGAGCAGAAATGTTGCCCCTGCTGGGTATCGAACCCGGGACCTCTGGGTCCAAGACAGGTGGTCTTACCAATAGACCACAAAAGCAGTGATATCTGCCCAAAATAAGCATGCTTTTGTGGTACTACATAGCATGTGTATTCAGGCTTATCAATCAAAGTGATTACAGTCCAGTTAGTTTGTTAAAACATTCAGCCATAAGGAAATGTTAAAGTAACTTTAATCATTTTACGCTACAGACATATTTTACATATAACATCACGCCTGTAATCCCTGAAGGGTTAGGCAGAGGTGTACCCATAGTACACCCACATTTCGCCAGTTTTGTTTAAGCCCCATGTAATAGAGGGCGAGCCTATTGCCACCATCGCGCACAAACTTCTTTAATCATCAAATGTGATGATACGCCTGAGTGCCTCCTTGATAATTACTACTAATGTAGAAAATGACATTATGATACTTCATTACACGTACTAGTGAAATAGACTGATGCCCGTTTTCACCGACATCCCCTAAGTTTAAAGGATCCCTTAGCATGGTTAGGAGGCTGTTAGAAGGTGGTTTCTGTTTCACCAACAGTGAGGGGTCAGTTAAAAGTTAACGTTTTAACTGACCCCTTACTGTTGGTAAACCACCTGCCACCTTCTAACAGCCCCCTAACCATGCTAAGGGATCCTTTAAACTTAGGGGATGTCAGTGAAAACGGGCATTAATGTGCTGCCAATCTTTGACTCAGTTAATAAAACTTGTGTTGCTCTTCAGAAATATAAGATAAATGTTATTGTGATATTAGGACTGTCTATTTGTTTTGTACTTTTTGTGTACTGACCAATATTATGCAAGAATGCAGTCGCTGTGCTTGTTCAAAGTTACACAAGTCAAAATTATATTATTTAAAAAAAAAAATAGATTTACCTACCCTATGACCACAAGCTTTGACAAATACTATTTTGAGGCGCGTTTGCTTCGAAAAGAAACAAAAACAAACCATTAAATTGTTTGAGAGTGACCATAACAAGATAACATAACCTCAAAATGTTTTATAGCAAAAAATCTTGCCGGCATCAATTACAAAGCTAAAACAAAGACAATATTTCCAGTATAAGTGCTACAATACCTGATAAGGAGTTTCATCACCACTTTCTTCCAAATGCTTCAGATTTAAACTCAGTAAACAGTTCTCTTTGCAGTTCCAAACATAAAAAACATCGTCCTTCAATTCGATCAAATTTCGCAACTTTCCACTAGGATTTTCACTCAAACTGTCTGTTAGATCCTTAAATATTTTATGGTTCGGTAATTTAGTTTCGTACAAACGGCTATCCATCGTGAAATAATTAAAATAAACTCTTGTTTTGGCTAACGACAATTTCACAAGTTATCTTTGACAGCTAATGTCGCGGTATTTTGTTGCGTTTAGTTTCTTCGCAATAAACACGTTTTGTTAAACTTTTCTAGTTAAAATTATGACGCGTTGACAAGAGAGTAGAGATTAGAATAATTTTACACTGTAAATAATAATTATAATGTAATGTTCATTCTGCGACTTACATTTTTCTTGCTGAATAAATAATTAATTAAGGTTTCGAACAATACACTGCTGTCGCTTCGAAAAATATTTTTCGACGTAGGTATCTGCAAACATCCTATGGGTTAGCAGAGGTAAATTGGAGCTTAGCTGCCGTCACCTGCATGAATGAGGAATGTATAATATTTGTGAACAAAGAGATAAACAAGCCAAAGTGGTAACAGTCCCAGATTTCCACCTAGGCCAGCAAGGCCCAGGGCGTAGGGGCCCAGCCAGCTCCTTACCATCCAGCCCTTTATCACCCAGCTACCCCGATCAGGCAACTTGCCTGCCTGACGGGGATGACAAAAATTTTCGAGCTCGCTCAGCTTGCTCCTCCATCATAGTTCTTCTTATTTCTTCTTCTTTTCTGCTGCCGCCAAAGCAACTCCTACTTTTGTGTTCAATTGTGAAAAGAAATCTTACCTTTCCGAGGCGGGGTGCTAAACATTTTCGAGCTTACGTCGCTCGCTATTGCATCTAAGTTACCTACCCTTAAACTGTATGAATAGTCAAAAGAAACCTGACGAGGTGCTAAGATTTTCGCGACCGCTTCGTTCGCTCTTGCATCCAAAGTTCTCTTAGAAATCAATAGCCCGGCCATATTGTCCCATAAAACCGATGACCGTTAGGGCAGGTCTGTCTTTTCGTGGAGGTCGCAAATAGGCAAATGTATGGCAGGACGCCCTTTTTTTTGTGTTTGGGAAATTATCAAATAACTTCTCCCGCTCTGGGCGGAGCGAGAGGGCGTGTCAGACTCTTACTGACTAAAACCCACTCGTGTTCCTTCAGTTGCCTGTATTGCCCTCAGGCTAAGTGGAGTGACGATAAGAGCAGGTTGGCTCCTAGAACATACAGTTTATTATGCTCTGTGTGTGGCTGGCAGCAGCTGGATAGCCAAGGTTCGAGCCAAATGACGTGATGCCTATGTCCAGCCAGTCCAGCGGTGGACTGTACGCTGATGATGTGGGCTAAAACATGACTTATCATGACTATGGTTAGGGTTACCAATTATTATTTATTTTAAGTATGTTTTTAGGGTTCCGTACCTCGAAAGGAAAAAACGAAACCCTTGTAGGATCACTCGTGTGTCTGGGTGTCTGTCTGACCGTCTGTCACAGCCAATTTGCTCCGAATCAAGTGGACCGATTAAGTTGAAATTTGGTACACATATCGCGGGTCTCAAACCATAGGGGCGTACATGCAAAAATGCGATTTTTCGTTTTTAATGCCATTGGATTCTACTATATGCGATACGTAACCTCAATTTTTCTTATAATTTAATATTAATTACTTTTGGAATTAATTACAAAACATTATTTATCGTAAGCTAGACAATCTGCAATTATTTTTAGGCCATATAGCCGTATAGTAGACGTAAGAGCAATAATTATTACTTTTTGGGGCAGTTTTAACGTGCCATAAAGACGTATACACGTAAGACCTTCAATTTTATTATGATCTAAGAGAATTGTGTCAGGCCATAGGGACTTATGCGCATCGAGTGTCCATTTCAACATGATCCTGAAGATATTTAGTCATCACTTGCAGACGTATGTACACACATCTACACATTTTAGTGTTGCTGTCTCAAGATTTCGTCAAAATGTGGACGTATAGTCATACCAAGAATACCCAACACGGTCATTCTGCAATGAGTTGCCATATGGAGTAGACGTCAATTTTAATGCTGAATTAATTATCTTTCGTGGGTCCCATTGACCATCTGTTCTGCGCGCAATATGCCACTTAAGTTTGGCAATTTTGCAGGCTATGTCGGTTACCTTGGTTCTCCTACAGATCTCTTCATTTCTGATTCGATCACGTAGGGGAACTCCAAGCATAGCTTACTCCTTTGCTCTTAGGATGATTTTCAGCCTTCTATTGAGGCCCATTTTGAGCGTCACGTTTCAGTGCCATAGGTCATCAATGGCAACACGCACTGGACTAAGACTTTCGTCTTGAGACACTGTGGTATGTGAAACGAAAAGATATAACGCAGCTTCCCGAACGCTCTCCAGCTGAGTCAGACAACGGAGTCGGAGTCGACGATTGACCTCTTTCTCGAAGATCTTCATGAGCTGGCTCTCCCTAATATACAGATCTCTTGCAAAGAACTTGAAGCTCTTGTTCCACTCTTTATCGCGTCTTTAATACGGTCAGTATTAAAGCACCAAAGGTCGCTTTTCAAGAACTTACAGATCTGTCCAATGAGCTACCGGTAGATGCACGCAACGTCTGAAGACTGCAGGATCATCTCACGTCTCTCCTCCATGAGCTGTAAAGTAGATTCAGAGAGCTTTTTGTTTCTATTTTTACGACGGGTCTTGAAAATCTTAGACCCAACCGTATGAACAGTTTTCACGAACCCATCGTTATAATCGTCCATGGAGCTCCCTGAACACTTGAAACGATTCTGAAGTTTGAGCTGAAAGCTCTCGGGGTTTTGGATTTGGATCGGTGCTGGACGGAGCGTAGACTTCATCAGTCGAGATCTTTCCAGCTTGATATTTAGATTCAATGTACTATTTGCAATTCTTACTATGCGGTGATCACTTCTGGTTTTCATACTTTCTGAAAAAGGAGTTTCTTATTATTATTATTTTTTTTTTTTCTGTATTAATAAGAATTGACGTTCTTATTAATTGATTACAATCTAGCCTAATAGACTAATAAGTAATTTAATTCTAACTTAATATATTACGAGATAGATTATATTATATCTAAGAATAGTGTCAATTTGCACTTTTACACAAGGTCAATTTCGTAGCACTTTCTTAGGGTCTGATAATTGATAAAACACTTTGTTCTTGTGTTATATGTATAGCACAGCATTGTTACTATTTATTAATTCACTATTTACGCACTACACTAACTCAAATGGTTTAGTTCTCTTTAGCCTACGCACTATGTCCGTGTTGTCTAGCAGCTGAATTGCCTCGACATTCACATGTCGGTGGAGTCTGTGTTCGTGGGCTTCAGCAAATTTTTGGATGATGGTGGTGACGAGTTCCATTTTAAGGTCACGGTGGAGGTCGTCATTTCTAATATACCATGGTGCATTTACAACATCCCTGAGTACTTTGTTTTGAAATTGTTGAATTATTTTGACGTTGCTTTGTTTAGTACAGCCCCAAAGTTGGATGCCATACGTCCAAATTGGCATAAGAATATGCTTGTATATTATAAGTTTATTATGTATTGATAGGCAAGATTTTCTTCCGAGTAACCAATACATACTTTTATAACGTATGTTTAGTTCCTGTCTTTTCTTTTTGACATGAGATTTCCAACGCAGTTTCGCGTCAAGAGTTATGCCAAGGTATTTGGCTGTATTAGCATAAGGCACTTGCATGCCATTTATATAGATTGGGTGGTAATCGCAGTGTTTATTAGTGAAATCAATATGAACTTATTTTGATTCATTCAGTTTGATCTTCCACTTTTGTGTCCAGTCATAAACTTTGTTCACAGCTAGTTGAACTTTTTCGACTGCTTCTTTGTGGCTTGATCCGGTAGCCATAATAGCAGTGTCATCTGCAAATGTCGCAATGGTGTTGTTTTCCAGCTCAGGGATATCGCAAGTGTATAGCAGGTACAGGATTGGGCCTAACACACTTCCTTGTGGTACCCCGGCTTTTATAGTTTTTAGCTCGGAATATGCATCCTCTTGCCTTATTCTAAACATTCTGTTACTTATATATGATTCTAGAATGTCTGCAAATTCTGGAGGTAGCATGCGTCTGAGTTTAAATACCAGACCTTCATGCCAAACTTTATCAAAAGCTTGCGCGACATCTAGGAATACGGTGGCGCAGACTTGCTTGTTTTCGAGTGTTTTTTCAATAATGTTAGTTATTCTGTGTACCTGGTCTATTGTAGAGTGTTTTTCCCTGAAGCCAAATTGATGGTTTGGTATTAGGTCTTTTCTTCTATTATTGGTTTCAACCGTTTTAATAACAGTTTTTCAAATAGTTTCGATAATACGGGCAACAGGGAAATGGGTCTATATGATGATGCTTCATGGGGTGGTTTCCCAGGCTTCACAATCATAATGACTTCAGCAACCTTCCATGGCTCAGGTACATATTTTAGCATAAATGCAGCATTTATAAGTCTAGTCAGCTTTACTATGGCTTTGCGCGGGAGGTGTTTTAAAATTTCTCCTGTTATGAGATCGTAACCCGGGGATTTCTTTGAGCTAATGTTGGTTTGAATTTCTCTCAGAACTTCTTTAGGAGTCACAAGTCGAATTCTTTGACTTTGTGATAACTTTTCACTCTCAAGTATGTCTATGGAGCTCTCATTGGGTTGAAAAGTGTCTTCTAAGTATTGGGCAAACCTAAGCGCTTTTTGTTTATTGCTTATTGCCCATTTTCCGTCGCTGTTTCTGATGGGCGGTATTTGCATAATCGGCCTTTTTAGTTTTCTTGTCGCTTTCCAAAGAGAGAAATCCGTGGATTGGTCGTTGGTTAGTTGCACAAGGTTAGCATTCAGACATTCATCCTCAAATTGTAGAATTTTCCTTTTTAATCGTTTAGTTAGATTATTTAGTAATGTTTTATCCCGTGGACACCTCGTTTGCTGCCACCGCTTCCTTTGCTTTCTTTTCTCAGATAGTAAATTCACAATTTCCTTGGGATAGATATGTCCCTTATATTTACGTTTTAACTGTGGAGTATTGTTCCACGCACATTGTTGGATATTAACAACATATTTGTTTACTTCCGAGTCCAGCTGATCCTGATTTTGCAAAGGAGTTTTTAGGTCGATAATATTATTTAGATCGAGGGCAAAACTGTCCCAATCTGTAGACTTATTAACCAGGGTTAAATGGCTTTCTCTTAGTAGGATTTTTTGACTAAGTCTTAGGATAATCGGGGAGTGGTCCGAATTCATGTGAAAACCTTCCTCCAAATTAAAGTAATTAGTGGATATATTTTACATATGAAAAAGTCTATAAGATCCGGTATTTTCTGATGGTCAGTTGGCCAGTATGTTGGTTTCCCTGTGCTCTTAACGTCACAATGGTTATCTTTTACTGCATTTAGGAGCTGCCTGCCCTTTGTTGTAGTAAGTCTTGATCCCCAGTGCGTATGCTTGGCATTGAAATCACCGCCTAGGATGAATTTCTGGCCTAGAAGTTCAAAGAATTGTAAATATCGCTCTTTTCTTATCATGTGCCTTGGAGGACAGTATATGGCTGCTATCGAAACGTGACACAATTTGGTTTTAACAGATACTGCCACTGCTTGAATGTCTGGTTCTTCAAATTTACTTTGTTCATAATGATTGATATTTTCTTTGATTATAACCGCGCTACCTCCTCTGGCGGAGTTGTCAGGATGGATCGAATTATATATCTTGTACCCTCTAAATTTGATGAAAGATTGGTTAGTGAAGTGCGTTTCGGAGATCAAACACACGTCTATATTTTCTGTCTCTAGGACTGCCTGCAACTCATTCTGATGTTTGAGGAGCCCGTTGGAGTTCCAAGCCATTATTTTTAGTGTGTCACTCATTTTGATAATTAAAAAAAGCTGTTTTGGTACTGGATTCTAGCTTCTCTATAAAGAGTTTCTTATAAAGAGGCCTTCATTCTCCATAAAATTGGCCAGTAGGTGACCCCGGTGGTTCCGATGTCCAACTCCAAATTGACCCACTCGTAGTTCATAATTGTCTCGTTTGCCCAGTTTCGCATTGAAATCCCCCATAACAACGGTGAAGTGAGTTTAAGAGGCAAACATGGCTCTGAAAAATTTCTCATACGTGGTCTCCACCTTATCGTCGGGGTGTGACGAGGTCGGGGCTAAAACCTGTATTACCTTCAACGAATATCTTGCTATATTCTGAGTATAAAGTACGCCACCCTGGTCGACACACTCCCTATCTTCAGCACGTTGCTTACAAAGGACTTATGAATGATAAACCCGACATCACCTTGAGACTGCTGATCGCCCCTCCCGGAAATAGAGTAGGTTCCCGCATTTGAGGATTATCGAGTCCTCCCCCTCTCTTCGGACTTCAGATAACCCAAATACCCGATCGTAACCTGCTCAATTCTTCCTCGAGTTCAGTGATCTTCTCGTCCGTCTAGAGTATACGCATTTTGTGTGTTGCCACGGCCAATTTTCGGTGATTGTGATTATGTATCAATCAATAATGAGCTCAATTTTGTATGTTTGTGTTTTATATCATTTAAAATAATTTTGTTCAGATTTATGATTTTTTACATTTTTATATGCTTATTTTTTGTTCTTATTTTTATTCACACCGAAAAAAATTGTAATTACTACCATTTGTTCTTTTTTTTCTACATTGTAGAACAAAAATGGTCTATACTTCCACTTAGAATTCAAACACCTCTCAGTATTAATGACAAGCCAGACAGGCGTATAAATTATTAAAATCACAGAAATAACATTAATTTTGATGGTTTCTCATTCCTAAATTGCTATATTTTAAATCACCAACTAAGTTCAAATAAATATTGGTATAATTATTAATAATTTAAAGAAAAAAGTTTTACGTCCTAAAATTCCAAGCATTTTTGGGGGAATTTTGATGGAGTTTTACCGTATTTCCGTCATGCCAAATAGATGTATGAACCAAAAACTGGTGTTATAGAGGAAATACCTTAAAATTAAGCATCCCATATGAACTGAACTGTAAATATATGGCCACATGCAAAAACACAATATGCTGGCTTAATCACAAAAAAAGTTACACAGTTTTTTGTCTCTCCTGAAAAGTAACGGTTTTGTGGATACGCCCCTATGGTTTTTATGGTTTGAGACCCGCGATATGTATTTCAGTGACCTAAACACGGGCGTATAACGTAAATAAATGAATTTTGAATATGGGGTCAGAAAAGAAAATTAAAAAAAAAAAAAACGTAGTTAAAGTACCGTGTGACATATCAATTGAAAGGGTTTGTTGCGAGAATCTGAAACATTTTCTTTAAATCATTTTAAATTAAATACTTTTAAAGATATTTAAGAAAATAGATGAAAATTGACCATTCCCCCATTAACTCCGAAACTACTGGGCCTAAAAATTTGAAAAAAATACCGAGAATGGTTCTTTACTCATAGATTACAGGAAAATTTATAAGAAGTCTATGGTCTTAAAAATAACATGGTAAATCTCTTATTATTGTGCGTACACTTACATTTGCAGTTGGAATGTAGGTATGGGAGAACATGTTTTTCAACTACAAAGTTTAGTTTTGGGATAAATTCATCCCAATTACGAAACCCTTCATTGGGCGTGGTCCAACACGCACTTGGGCGGTTTAAAAAAAAAAATGTTTAATACATAATTCATATCATGTGTCGAGCTATAGGTCTGAGCTCAAATGGATGTCCATTCGCTAAAGAAGAAGTTTGCGCGCTTTGACCACGCTTTTCAACTCTCACGCCTTCTCAACTCTCCCACTCCTTCTTCTTATCTTGTATCTCACTTCCAATATCCATGTTCTTCACACACAAAAAATCTGCGATCTTCTAACAATCTTCTCCTACTTTGTCCTTCTCATACTTCTGACTTTGTTCATTCTTCCTTTCATATTCAGTCCATTTTTTTATGGAATGCGCTTCCTCTTGATATCAGGACGGCCACCAGTCGGTATGCATTTAAGCGGAAATTGCAGAGTTTTTTTTCAAAATAAATAGAGTAGAGTCATCTCAATACCACTCTCCCTTGAATTTGTATATATGTGTAGGTATATATACGTATAATAAATATATGTATCCTTCCTTAATATTTATAAATGCGAAAGTAAGTTTGTTTGTTACGCCTTCACGCTAAAATGGCTGAACGGATTTGGATGAAATTTGGCACATATCTAGATGATGCCCTGGAAAAGAACATAGGATACTTTTTTTTTTCCCACGGGATCGAGACTTATGCGGGTGAAACCGCGGGGCGCAGCTAGTATTATATTAAATATGTATGTATGTGTATTATAAGTTATAACCTATTCATATACTTTTATTTTATTTCTAATGATATATTTTTAATAATTTTTAAAGTGAAACTTTTATAACATCGTCTCAAACTTTTTCGTCTCTGTGTTGCATGTCGCGTGACGGTCGGCCGCGGAGTAGGGATAAAGTGAAAGGCGCTCGTCTGAGCAGCCAAGGCCAATATGGCGGCGCCTATAGAAGTTTCACTATTACCGTGGTTTCATACAACCACACAATCCTTTTTTTTTCATTGTTCCTCTCAAACAGAGCACCTGCCATCTAATCTCTTCACCACCCTTGGTTGACTGGTAGAGAATGCCTAAGGCATTAAGGCCGCCTTTGTACATTTTTGTGTGTGAAAAGTTTAAATAAATAAATAATTTAAAAATGTATTGTAGTCAATCGACCGAGTAGGCGCGAATGAAACAACGCACACTCAGGTAACTGATTGTGGCACACATACAGAGCTGTATATCACTTTGATTCGCAATGGTATCACGTAATTTCATCTCCCTCAGCGCGGCCCATGCTTTCTTATAAATAAAACAACATATAGGAGGCAATAAATTCCATTCTACAAGATTTCGTACGTGAATTTTCGTTGTAATTTAATATTTTGTATGGTTTAAAGGTTTGTGGATTGTTCTTGGCATTGAATGAGTGGCGCCGTTAGTCGAATTGCGATTAGAAGATATTCGCTTCGCATAAACTGTATCTTTTTGATACCTTAGTACCTATAATTTGTCGTTAAGTGTTGAAACATTGTTGTTTTTAGGGTTTCGTACCTTAAAAGGAAAAAACGGAACCTTTATAGGATCACTTCGTTGTCCATCCGTCAGTCTGTCAAGAACCATTTTCTCAGGAACACGTGAAATTAATATCAAATACGTAAATCTATGTTCCCTAGGAGCTCTAAAAAAATCAAGCTTCTAAGTCAACGCAATAAAAAAAATACGGCCATTTATGTGACTTATTTTGATACTCGCAAATAAAACTTACAGGGTACTTCCCGTTGACCTAGAATCATGTTTGGCAGGAAGCAAGGTCTAACAGCACAAGTAAAGGAAAATGTCTGAAAATTGATAATTTGTTGTGTTTTTTTTTTTGCGATTACAAACTCTGTTTTGCGATTTGAGAATTGACCTTGTCGTATATCTATGTATGGGAGAACATGTTTCTAAACTAATAAGTTAAGTTTGTTTTTGGGATAAATTCATCCCAACTTCCGTAGATTATCACACAATTTTTAAATATTTTAACAATTTGCAATTTCGACCTTTGCCAGCATCAGACTGTTTCATCGGCACCTCTTAATATTTTTTAAACTTGTGTAGGTACCTCGTTAGATAGCTGATTAAATGAAGATGTATTCTCCGTAATTTGTTAGTAGATTTTTTTTAAGCTGTAGTAAAATTTTGAGATACCTCGGGTCAAAGTTCATGTACGTAGATGATTTTTGAAAATGATTATACATTTTTTCATTTACTTTTAACTGTTTGATTTTTAGAAAATTTGTTTATATTGAAAGGTCTGTTAAAGTATTAGGTATCCAATGGAATAGCAATGAAGCCCATTCAATTTGAGAGTTTGGAGAAAAGTGATATTGTTTCTCGAATTCTGAGAAATTTTCAAAAATAAGTACCTATTAATTGGGTTTTCTCAAATCCCATGAATATTCGCCTAGGCTTTATAGGGTGCTTAATTGTTGCAAAATGGGTCACACTACCACGTCCTAAAAGGAATACGTCAAATTACAAGTCACCCTGTATAGAAAGCAAGCGCTTGACCAAAATTATCTAGAAGTTATAAGGACAGCAAAAAAAATAATAAGTATAACGTGCGTAATTATAATCTACCTACACCATGGACATGATGGATCTCGCAACCGGCAGGATAATTTTTTTCAGGGAGGTGCATTTTCGTCTCAATAGGCTATTTACAAAGAGCAAAAGCGAGCAAGGCGAGCTCGAATTTTTTTTTCATCTCGTCTTAGAATTCACGGTTACGTTTCTATTAAACATCCATACGGAAATAGGAGTTGCTTTGTCGAGTTATGTAGTAAAGTTTGAGAGTTAGAAGAATATAGAATACCTACAAGAGCGAGCGAAGCGAGCTCGATTAATTTTAGAACACCGTCTTTTGTAGGTAAGGTTTTTTTTGAAAGTCATACATAAATAGGAATTCCTTTGTGTCATAAACAGAAAATTTGAGAATGCAAATTGTAGCGAGCGTAGCGAGCTCGAAAATTTTTTCCTCAGTTTCCAAATCTAAACTGCTTCTTACTGAATATATGTTGAAAGTGTTTGGGATATCATTAAAAAGTACTTCTTAAGATTTAGGGGTCCGTCAGGACTCGCCTGGGGCGGTTTCTCTTGACACTATTCTGGGGTACCTATTTAATTTCTACGTCTAGTTGCTAACTTCAGATAAACTTACATGGGCACTTATGAAACATCAGAAGCTAGAAACACGGTTTCATTTGGTCGTTTCTTATGGAAAAGAGCCGGCAGACAACTCCACGGTCCATCATCATAATTATAATAACAGCACATAGTCTTATTCTGCGTGTCGTTCGCAAACGCAGGATTTGTTTGCCATGCACGTGGCAACATTGTACAAAGTATTTATTTGATTAATTTGATCAATGAGATTAGAAAAAATACCAGTAGTTGACCTAGACGCAGCCCAGGAGGGGGTTATGACCCCCATGACCTGGATGCGTCCTTGTAGACAAATTTAAATCTAATAAACGTGGACTACAGATCAAGGATTTGATAGGTACAGAGTACTTGAGGATGTACAGAACAGTGTTCTGTTGTTTTAAAAAAGGCGAGGCGTGAGTGTTCAAGTATGTATTTCTGAATGCTATACCTACAGGATTTCCTTTGGAAACTAAGATCAATGTCTCTGTCACAGACTGAATAAGTAATACAAAGTCTCGTGCCGGTCGCGATGTACCTACGTCCTACCGCCATTGATAAATTTAGCAGAACTCTCACATGATATTAAAGGGTGGTGAATGTACGATATGCCTCCCTCTCCGATCTATTATTATGCTGGGCAGGCCTCCAGAATAGGGCTGCACGTTAGTGTTTTTATTAATATTAGTTAGGTTAGTCTTTCTTGAATTTAAGCGAGAATTTTTCTTTGTTGAGTTGAGAGAAGTTTCTGTGCTAAGTATTGGTAAAAAATGTAAAAACTTAACTTCTTTGCAGAGAGAATAGTAGGGAGATGTAAACGGATTCGGATACGTTCTCTAACATATTCAGAAAGTGTTTTTAAGTATTTTTATTTAATTAGGAATTTAAAGTTCTAATTTGTTTTTTTACATTACTTTACATAGGTATAAACAAAATAAAAAAATAAAACAGTGGCACTCCGGGAGTGCCGACAGAAGTGAAAACTTGAAAAAAATCGGCACCGCGGTAATCAACGCGTTGATGTCTTTTACTCCACGGTGTCGGTAAATTCCATCACAGTGTCGCGTAATCAATGGTCCCATCTCAAAAATACCCAGCGCTCCTAAAGAAGTTTTCACTTCAAAAAAAAAAAGCGTGTGGCACTCGGGGACTGCCGCGGTAAAGCTATTGCATAGCATTTGTAACCTCCATACTTCCTATTTGTCAACGCTACACTTGGGATGATGACGTGATGACATGAAACAAAAATTACGTTTACGTACGAACCGTCATTACATGGTAGGCGGAGTGGGGGGTGTTAGATTTTTTCGTTACGGAATTTCTTGATTCGGTCGCCGCGCTCAAAGCCCGCTATAAAAGCTATGCAATCGCTTAAAAATTTAAACTCGAGTCTATTGTTAATTAATCATTAGCAAAATCACAGACAAATATAGGTTCTTTTCGAGTATCCCCTTCACTAATACTTACCTACAGTCCTCATTACTGCATTACTATACATACAAATCTATGTACAAGGTTCTTTTGTCACGCGGCTAAAGTTGGAATTAAGGCTGCCATTTTTTTTTTTCCAACAGCGCCACCCTGTGAATGTCATTCGAACCCCAAAAGATCCTTGAGTGTACCAATTACAATTCCTTTACGTAGCTGACAACCCTGAGTTTGTCCGTCGGGAGGACACCGATGACTTGTCATTAATAACGACAGTAGAAATGTATCAAAAGGTGACGCGTCCCGACGTCTGTCTCGGACTTTATTTATGATACCAACAAACAATATTTATTCGCGTCTATACGCCGTGGGCATTAGCTTGTGACGGACATGCGTTGTGTCAGATATTTTCGAGTAATGTGTTCAGTTAAAATATAGGTAACTCTACAAGTATTGGTTACTAGTCTTAGCCCGTGTGGAGGTCAGAAATTATCCCACGGGAATGTACTACCGCGATAAAAAGTTTCCTATGTCATGGTCTAATTATGTGCCAAATTTCATCCAAATCCATTCAGCCGTTTTAGCCTGAAAGCAAACAAACTCACTTTCGCATTCATAATAATTAGTTAGGATTATTCAGATTTTCAAAAGTTCCTATGTCCATGAGTTACGAGGGCGCCCAATGGTCCACTAGCGCCACTCCTTTAAAAAATATTATCTCGTGACTGAGAAGGAATTTTGAATAACGGCTAGTAAGGGCCCTCGGTAAGTGTGTCTAGAATTTTCTAATACATTTTATAAAGATTCATATTGAGACACGAAGCAAAAAAATTCGATTTAAAACAAAAACGGCCACATTCCTCTACATCGTATTTTGTTGCTTCGTGTCTCAATATGAAACTATTAAAAGGTATTAGAAAATTCTAGACACACTTACCGAGAGTATTTACTAGTCGTTATTCATAGGTAATTCCGTCTCAGTGACGAGATATTTTTTTTTTTAAGGAATGGCGCTAGTGGACCATTGGGCGTCCCCTTAAGCTGGACCTCCAAATCGCACGCCGCGCGCCGTCCACTCAGTCCTTGGATAAATGTACCAATATTGGTTTTGAGGCCATTTTCTCAAGGTCCAAATGTCTAGGAGGCTTATCATCAGCCTATGACCGTCCACTGCAGGACATACATAGGCGCACGCCATTCCACTCGAACTTCGGCTTCTCTAATTCAACTGCTACCAGAGGCCCCAGATCGATCGCGTTCGGCACTCCAATTGGCTCTTCACCAGTGAAGGCAAGTGAAGGGTCAATCAGAGCGCCGAACGCGATCGATGCGTAAAGTCGGCCTCAGCTGCCCATAGCGGCTAATTTGTTAGGCTCTAAATCAAAACTAAATAAATTGCTGTCAACAGTCTTTCCCGCACCTACAAATAACGAGAATAATTTTAATCTATTCTTTGGTAGGAATAGTAAGTCAAAATAGCCTAGGTTTTACTCACGAACAGAGATATCTTCTCTACAACAAAAAAAAAACTGCAAATCACACGAACATATCCTATCCAAACAAGCCAGAATAGGGTGGCATCACCAGTTTCAGTCACGTACAAAATATGGGTATACAATTTACACAATATCGTCATATGTCAAGTGTGTCAGAGATCCTCACGAGGCATCTACCCCAATTACCGTTAGAATTGTTTCGCACCAGCTATCTATTACTTCCCTGGCTCCCGACTTGGGAATTGGGACTGTTGTGTGATAAAAAATTGTTGGAACTGTCGTAGCTGTCGCATTTGTCGCATTTGTCGTCTATTCTTAGGGAAACGTCGTGAAGTAATTATTATGATTGATCTTACTGTGCGTATCGGATTACGTAGGTATTGTTAGGTAGGTGTGAGCTGAATAATAATTATTATCAATATTTTGTGGGACGGTATAAGTGATAGATCTATTGGAAAACATTTTTTAAAATCTTTTTAACCGACTTCTAAAAGGAGGACGAGCTCTCAAAAAAAAAAAGACTTTAAAAAATTGAAAAATAACTTTAATTTCGGAAGTCGGTGGCGAAAAACGAAAATATGATGAACCAAAGACACCGACTTCCGAAATTGAAGTAATTTTTCACTTTTTTGAAGTCGGTTTTTTTAAAGGGAAACTTTTATTACATCGTCTCAAACTTTTTCGTCTGTGTTGTATGTCGCGTGACGGTCGGCCGCGGAGTAGGGATAAAGTGAAAGGCGCTCGTCAGAGCAGCCAAGGCCAATATGGCGGCGCCTATAGAAGTTTCACTTTTACCGTGGTTTCATAAAACCACACAATCCTTTTTTTTCTAACTAGTTTTTTAACAACACACCCACTTTTTTTAAACAAGTTTAACGTACGCAAACAATTATTTGTCATGAATGTTGCCTAATAACAAAGATCTTAATTTCTTCTCTGTTTACTTCTGTCCTGTTGACGATATATGAGCATTAGGTACAGGGTACATAGGTAGAGGTAGTGGGTAGTGTAGGTACAGGGTAACCTAACGGAACCAATACAGTCCGCCTATAAATCCGACGGGACGTCCGAACACTTCAACTGTCTTAACCGCGTGCCCCTACGAGGTGTCACTGGATTGCATAGAGGTGGATAAGAAACAGTACAATAAACTTACGAAAACTTTGAGTCTTTTTCAAATTCTTCTACTTCTTCTAATTCTTTTAATTCTCTTGCTCTTATCACAATTTATTTTCCGGGTCGGAGCTACATGTCTTTTTAACCGACTTAGGAGGAGGTTCTCAATTTGACTGTGTTTTTTTTTTTGTAAATTTGTTACGCGATTACTCCGCCAATTATGAATTGGTTTTGATGATTCTGTTTTTGTTTGGTAGGTTTTACTTCAGAGGTTCCCATAGAAATTTTATTAACTTTGCTTGGGTAATTTTTAAGTAAATACAATAATACGTATTTTTCCCATTTAGTCTATATGTATGATGTTATAATAAGTTCCTGTCACTGTTATTTACATAGCTGGCGTATAGCTCCATCTCTTTCTCCCACTGAAGTAATATTAAAATAATACTGCTTTTCAGCTGGTGGTAGGCCCCCAGGTAGTAGTATTCGAATTTCTGTGGGTTATGATTTCATGAACCATAACTAAAAATTAAAAAATAAATACGTGATTCAGATACACGTACAAGATAAGAATTGAGTACCTATTTAGTATAGATTACTTAACATAAGAATATAACTTAACATTAACATCACGCCTGTAATCCATAAAGGGTTAGGCAGAGGTGTACCTATTAGCACACATTTCGCTAGTTATGTTTGAGTCCCATGTAATCGAACCTAGGATCTCATGCTCACCACTAGACTGACGAGGCAGTCGATATCCTACTTATTTTAACTATTATATTTTATTATAAATGCGAAAGTTTGTGAGGATGGACGGATGGATGTTTGTTACTCTTTCACGCAAAATCTACTAAACGGATTTAGATGAAATTTGGCACACATATAGTTTATAACCTGAATTAACACATAAGATACTTTTTATCCCGATATTCCCGCGAGATCGAGACTTATTTGGGTGAAACCGCGGGGCGCTGTTAGTTTGGTATAAGTAGGTACCTATTCACATTCTACTAATGTATCCTACATAGCTATGTAATTATGCGTGTGGAGGCAGATACAAAAAAAAACTGGCCAAGTGCGCGTCGGATGAAGGGTTCCGTAGTTGGAATGAATTTATTCCAAAAACAAACTTAACTTTGTAGTTGAAAAATATGTTTTCCCATACGGAATGTATGGGAAAACATGTTTTTAGCAACTGCAAAGTTAAGTTGGTCGATTATTACTCGTTAACTTGTAGAGCCTACTTAGCTGTGAATTTTTCTTTTAATTTCGTTATATAAACTACTGCTGTGATTTTTCCACACATCCAAAACCAATCATTTAGCTGGCAGGAGGAGGAACACTTGATTCTAACAAAAATTAGCATTTTAAAGCTTAATATTTCGCAAACGGATCCCTGAATCCAAAAATGGTTTTCACAAACTCACAATGTTTTTAAAGGACCTTTCCAATGATATCCCAAAAAATGGGTTAAAAAAAAACATACATCACCACTTTACGTGTAGGAGAGGTACCCTAAAAAAAATTCAATATTTTGTTTTACCACTTTGTCGGCGTAATTAATATGTATACCTATGCCAAATTACAGCTTTCTAGTACTAAGGGTCTCGGAGCTAGACCGCGGACAGTCAGACAGACAGACAGACGGACATGACGAAACTATAAGGGTTCCTTGTTTACTACGGAACCCTAAAAACTATTAAATGAAGTAACTAAAAGTGGCATAAAAAATACAAGGCTGAATTTGTTACTACGCCACGTGAAAAGAATAACTAAGTTCAGAGTAGGCTCTAAAACCTATTGTTAAACCCAAAACTTATAAATAACCTATCTCTCGCTAGTTCAATGTACAGAATATTAAACAATGCTGATTTTGAACAATACAAATTAAAATATGTCAAACAGAGATCAAGTTCTGCATTCAAATGGATGTCCTTATATAGTGTTTGGAGTTTCTTGCCCGGTCTTCTCCATAGGAACCTATTATACTTTAGAATGGGCAACTAGCTTCCCCTTGAAAATTCAAAAGTACCTGTAATTGGTTTATTTGAAATAAATGATTTAAGTTTATAAAGACAAAGATGTAGATAATATAAGGGATTCAAAGATGAGGAAAAACAGAGCTAACTGCCTCGTTGCCTAGTGGTCGTGAGCGTGACTGCTGAGAATGAGGTAATTGGTTCGATGCTCAGCACCTCAATTTTATAAGACACTTTCATTCACAATTCCTTATCAATTGCTTCCTTTCCGTCAATTCCGTACGAGACTTTTAACCAGCTCGGAGTCTCAAGACCTCTGTGCGGCACGAGCCGCCTATTAATAAAATTGTATACATTTCCATTTAGTTAAATATTTCTGAACTTCCAATCGTATTTATGAACATAGCTCATTATCGATTTATTTTGTAACTTGTATAACTAATTCAAATAACGATATCTAATGCGTCCGATATCATTCAGTTCTCTGCTACTGCTCTGCAGTTCTGTGAATAACGAATTTACAATAACTAAAACTATGATTTTTCTATATGTGATTTTTGTTTGTGTATGTATTGAGTAAGTCGTTGAAGTGCCATATCTATCAATATATATATTAAAAGAGAAACTGACTTACTGACATATCAACGCAGGCTGAGCTGAAACTATTGAAACTAGGAACGTGAAATTTTGCACACAGCTTCCTTTTATAATGTAGGGGAGCACTAAGAAGGGGATTTTGAAAATTCTTCTTTTAAGGGGGCGAAAAGGGGGGATTTCGTTTGTATGAAAAATCTTATTCCTTGAGTAATAATATTGAAACTTGGCACAAAAACTACTAGGCTTGCATGAATTCACGATAGTATTCAATCATTACGTTATGCTACTAATAGGATTTAGATGAGGCAGACAGATAGTTTATAACATGGATTAACACATAGAATACTTTTATCCCAGTAGTACGTTTCATGGGATAATTTCAGACTTCCACGCTAAATAAATAAGTAAATAATGTTTAAATATTCGTCTGCTGGTCAACGTCATTAACGCAATGGATGTTGTCGAGTTGTCAAAATGAATGGCATTGCAATTTATTGTAAGTGAGTTACGCAATTATACCGCTGGTTTGGCAAACTGTTTTTCGAAATAGTTTTTCTCATTAGCAGCCCGGAGTCTGGATTTTTGCCCGGCTGATAGCAACAGGGTCGTTCAATTGGGCTCATTACGAGACAAACTTATATTATGGCAAAATATCGGTGTAGGTGACTAAAGGTCGACCTCTTCAGAAAATAGAGGTCACGCCTCTGTTATGAATTTATGATTTATTATAAAATTCATTTTATTCATAACAATAAAATGTCGAAACAATACTTCTTATCCAGTACTTTCACTAATTTAAGGTGTACCAGCCATATGTTAGCCAAGAAAGGGTTGAGCAAGTGCTACCTGTGGGGTTTGGGGCAAGATGTAGGGAGAAGGGGGTGGAAGGTAGGATTTACACCCCTCATTTGTTTGCGATGACCCCCGAGCACTATCTCCTTAGAGCGTCTTGGTATCGCCTTGGCTTAAGCGTCGCTTACATTATTATGTTTTTGGCGCTTTTCGGTTCATTTTGTTTATCTATGTATATTGGTTTTTTGGAAAGTCGATTTGTAGGTTTTTATCGTGCTGGTGAGTAAAA
Organism: Agrochola lychnidis; assembly: GCA_963680765.1. NCBI lineage: Eukaryota > Metazoa > Arthropoda > Insecta > Lepidoptera > Noctuidae > Agrochola > Agrochola lychnidis. The sequence goes on along the minus strand of OY796868.1, from coordinate 2,722,598 downwards.
CCTTCTATTAGCCTAGAAGGTTTTACTTCTTTGGTTGTCCAACGTGCGGGGGCGGTTACCCAGCTTAGTGCCCAGTTAAGTGGGATCTGGGTGTGGTGATTAACCTGGTGTCAGAGTTTTAAAAAGCCGCCCATCGGCTGATGGGCCTCTCACTTGGCTTCACATGCCATCGAGAAATATAGCTCAGGCATGCTGGTTTCCTCACGATGGGACAGTATTATTATTGATCAATGTTAAGTTTAGAAAAAAAAAAACAGCTTTTTGCAGAAGTGAACAAGAAATTTTAATGTGCCACAGTGTCCGCACTCCGTACTTACATCATGATCATCATTATTAGCCTGCAGCAGTCCACTGCTGGACATAAGCTTCTCCATTTTCACGCAGTTCAGCTCGATTCTCGGCAACTCTCATCCAGCTGCTACCAGTTATCGTACGAAATTGGCTCCAAAGGTGTCCCACGTTTTCCGACTAACTTACTTACGAGTACTTGTAATTGAAGGACGCGATTCAAGGTAGGAGGTAGGAAGAATTCTTTATCCTGACAGAAAACACAAGGTCTATCAGTATTCAATTAAGCCAATGTTGTAACTTTTTTTCTGCACCAATTAACCTGCTGGATTTTTTTACCCCCGACGCAAAAAGAGGGGGGTGTTATAAGTGTGTCTGTCTGTGGCACCGTAGCTCTTAAACGGGTGAACCGATTTTGATGCAATTTTTTTTTATTTGAAAACAGGTTTTCTAGCGATGGTTCTTAGTCATGTTTTTATCAAAATCGGTTCAGCCGTTTAAAGATTATCAGCTCTTTTCTAGTTGATGAATGGATGTGAGTATCTTCCACAGGTCTGATCGATTTGAAATTTGGTATTTTGTTACTTCAATGATATTAAAAGATCATAGTAACCTTGAACTGATGCTGCAGCATCACCTGGAATTTGCACGATACCCAACTCCCTTTTGTTTGGGCTCATTGGAATGGTCTCAATGAATAGGCTATAGATAGATGGTGAACAGGGTCTGGTGATGAAGTAGGAAAGTGAAATGAGGAAATGTTTGTGTCGCGGGTTTAAAAAAAAAAATACTGTTAACATTGTACTTGTAGAGTACCAAGATCAAAAATCCAGCTTTAAGCTCGAGAATACACATGTATCAAAAATATGTGAACAATTTTCGCTATGGGACCACCATCGTAATTCCGAAAAAATTATCAGCTGTCCCATACAAAACTTAAACACATTCTCGACGAGATTATTTACACACCCTTAGATATGACTACACACTTCTGATTAACGTTGTATATATAGCAAGAGACAATAACTATTAGATATTCTGTGGCATTACACTAAAATTATCTAAGAGACAAACCTTTCAAAAGAACAGCCACCATCCTAGTTAACGTTCACTTTACATCGTTTTAATATTAAGTCTGTTGGCAATATTTACGTCGGTTATTAGCGAGGACGACAACAGTGCCACTTACCCTGAAGCTCTCCTACAAAGATTGGAGGCTCCTAAGCGATATAGTCTCCTGATCTTGCAAGTTTGGATAATGGCGCAACTAAGTGCAGTTTTAAAGATTTTCATGAAAGTCTATCGAAAAACTTGATTTATTTATTTTATTATTTACTAGCGGACGTCACGTGGTTTCACCCGCGTAGTTCTCGTTCCCGTGAGAGTACGGGGATAAAATGTAGCTTATGTTACTCGCTGATAATGTAGCTATCCATTGCTGAAAGAATTTTTCAAAACAGTCTAGTAGTTTTTAAGTTTATTCGTTACATACAAAAATACAAATCTTTCTTCTTTATGATATTATAATAGTATAGAAGTACAGATATACGACAGTAAAATACAAATCGACGGTTGAAAGGCTAATTGATCTAAGCGACATTTTGTAAAACTTGAAAAAAAAAAATCATAAAAAAACAACTATTCGATAGACTTTTATTAATTTAAATCAATCAATCATAATAAGATCTTATTATGATTAATAAAAAAAATAACTAATCCGTCCTCCTGCAAGTTTTACAAAATGTCGCTTAGATCAATTAGCCTTTCAACCGTCGAAATATTTTACGAATACACAGGAACTGCTTATTTCTAAAGAAATTTCTTCCAGTAGACCTGCGAAAGGAGAAATGAAAAAAAAAAAATAGAAAAAATGTGTGAGAACAAGAAGAGAAGAATAATATGATTAAGAAGAGAAGAATAATATGATTATGTGACGCGTCTTGAGCTAAAATATTAAATCTATGTTTGACTTTTTAATAGTTTTTTCAGTAGCTTTGGGTTCTATGTGGTTTATAATAACCTGTTGCCCACGTAAAGGTCTTCACCTGATGGTAAGTAATGATCAGGCCGAAGGTGGAAGCGAGCTTCACCCGGAATCCTCAACCACAGAGGAACTGGCTATCTTACCTCTAACTGCTGAAACAACAATGCTGTTAACTTTGTTGTTATGGCGACAGACTTAGATAAGATGGTGGTAGCTAGCCAGGCGGACTTAGAACGAGCCCCACCACCAACCAAACCGAGCAGACAAAAGGTCGGAAAATTACCGGGATGAAAAATATCCTATGTCCTATTGTCACCACCATCTGCCTAGCCTTTTTTCAGCTGATCAAAAAGTAATGATGAATCAGTTATTTTTATTTTTGCTCGGTGCCTATTGGTCCTAGCGTGATGTTAAATAGCCTATAGCCTTCCTCAAGAATTGGGCTATAAAATGAAAAAAGATTTTGTCAAATCCGACTGGTAGTCCCAGAGATTAGTGCGTTCAAACGTACAAAAAACTCTTCAGCTTTATTGTTAGTACCTATAGAAAATATGAACCGATTTATCATTACTTTTTGATCAGCCCTAGTAGGTATGATGAGCTCGGCTTCCAGTCTATCTGGATGCAGCTGAATACCAGCATTTTACATGGAGCGACTGTCTATCTGACCTCCACAACCCAGTTATTGGGTAACATGATAATCCTTGATAAGACTGGTTGTCAGACTTTCGGGCTTCTGACGACCCATAACGACTGACAAAGATCTACAAATGACAGCCGGGACCAACCGATAGGTCTCGATATGTAATGGATGATCACCCATCCACAAACCGACCTCGGCAAGCGTAGCTCGGCCCGTGCGGCTGTTATTATTTAGCCACGAGCCATGAACCTATGGCCTATAGTATTGTTAGTATATCTGGGGGCCTAAAACGACCGCTTTGGCAGAATCATAATAAGACAATATTATAAGTCAGAAACTGACATTTCATAATATTATCTGCGTTCAATTCATATTACGCAATTCATCTGTTTGACAGTTTTGTATTATAATTTTTTTTATTTATTTATTTCGGACAACAATATGGTCCAATTTGTTAGTAAAATACCTTATCACTAGTGTTAGTAGTACACAAAAAAAGAATAAGTTTAGCTGGTGACTGCGGCAGGATGTGCAGAGAACGATAAAGCAAGGAATATGCTACCTAACCATTCTCCCCACATAGTGCCTCAGAAAAGGGGAATGAGTATAATGAAAGTACAATGAAATAACATTGAAACTGTAGAAATAAAAAATAAAAATCTCATTTGATTAATAAAAACTGGAAAGAAAAATTATCCGGTAAAATTACGATCTTCATTTTTTTTATGCGGAAATATTTACACCATATCATTTTGATATGATTTGAATTGAATATGATTCAGCTAATATGTGTCGCCATAGAGGAATTGCTAATAATCTGCTGGGAATTCTTTTAGAGTTTGTGCCATTTGTGGCCATTTTAGGCCCACTGGCTGGCGTTCGCAACTCCCAAGTCCAAGGTGCGTATTTTGGGTGTGGTATCCTATCCAGAGCGTAATCTGGATTAGGATAACGTAGGTAGAACGTGGTCTACCTACCCCTGTTCCAGGACAGCTGTTAAGGCGTAACATACCAGGTTCTATGTTCTATGTTATGGGGTTTGGTTTCCGCACTTAATCCGTCAGGTGGACCATTGTGCGTGGGCCATGGCGGCCGTTTGGTGGTTATTCCAACCAGCCCACCTCCCTCCAGAAGTTAATTAAAACTCCTGGTCTGTTCAGAACATCAGTGAAAGATCTGGGTGACCAGAGGGTTTCTGTTCTAATTTGGGTAACACCAGTGCATTCGAAGAGCACGTGCGCGACGGTTTCCTCAGCCTCCATGCACGCCCTGCACAGAGGACTATCCGTTATGCCTATTGTGTGGAAGTGTTTGTTTAGAGAGCAGTGACCCGTAATGGTCCCCGTCAGCAGGCGCAGGCCATTCCTGTCAAGGCTTAATAAACGCCTGGTTGGCCTGCTATCCAAGGATGGCATTGCTTCCTTAGACTGCCTGCAGCCCGGTGTGGAGGTCCACCAATTCTCCCCTTGGGTTTGGGTGAACTCCTGTAGTCACCTGCGTATTTGTTTGAAGGGAATTGGGCACGATAGGCTCGGGTCCACAGACTGAGACGTTGACTCGGGTCAACTTACCAGGTTATTAGGACCTATCTCTGCAAATACTTACTAATATTGTAAATGTGAATTTAATTCTGTCTTTCTGTTACTTTTTCGCGGGTAATTGCGTAAACAGTAGCAATGGCTTTCATTTTGACAGTTCAACAACATTCATTGCCTTATTTACGCTCTTTAGCAGACAAATTTTTCGAATATATAAAGCAATGGATTAGTAATATCCTTCAAAATCATTCAGATTGTGTGTTAAATAAGGGTGCCGATCGTTATTAAATTTGACCGACTGGTAACCTAGAGAAGGACATAGGCTACTTTCCATCCTCGATATATGTACCAACGCGGAAAGCTATAAATAACCACCGTAAGGACTATTCTCGATTGCAGTGCTCGGTCGCTATAGTTCCGGGGCGGTAACAGATGTGGTAATCGTGTGCACGGGATTTTGTTTTCGAAGTGGTTATTTATGGGTTTCCGCGATAGTACTTATAAAAATAATTAAGTATAAAATACACTGAGTCGCAGTTGCGGGTAACAGTTAGTGGTACTATAATCAAACGCATTTATAATCTTTTAATAAATGCCTTGACTACCTAGTTACAAATAAGCCTTTTCCTGTTGATGTCGTAAGGTCAAGGTCATTTATTCAAACGTCTATAAGCGGCCTATTGTCTGTTTACTCTACACTTATAATAATGCATGAGGTCTGGTTCGATTCCCAGGTCGGGCAAAGTATTATTGGGTTTTTCCATCAGGAACTTCTCAGTAGCAGCCCGGAGTCTGGATATGTGCCCGAATAGCAATAGGCTCGCTCCATATTACATGGGATTTAAACATAACTGGCGTAATCTGGGTGTACTACTGGTACACCTCTGCCTAACCCTCCGGAGATTACAGGCGTGATGTTATGTTATTCTAATTTTATTAAAGCAAGACTGTTTGCTGAACAAGTATAGTCGACCTTATAATTCCTTAACCACCATATGGTTGAATGTCATATAGTGTCAAGGTTTATTTGTCTACTAGCTTCGGCCTGCGACTTCGTCCCCCAACCCTCCACGTCGCATCACCAACCCGCGCTATTACTTCGTCTTCTCTTACCGTTCTTTCAGTTTTTTGGTTTTGGTCGGCTCCTAAGTGCCGTAGCGTCATGTTACCCACAACAGGGATGGCGAACCTCTGTACATCTACGTGCCATTTTTTCCAAATACATATTGAATGTTGCCATGATGTGCCAACAAACCATCTTGAGTTAGTGACTTCTGGAAAAATATTATTTATATATTTTCACAATTCACAGTAATACCTTTATTATTATCAGAGGTCGGAATTAGGTAGAGTTATTTATGTACTTGCATCGAAATGTTGATATGAATATGGATCTTCCCGGGATTTCTAATAGACAATCCCGTGTGACCAACAATATTACAAATAAATAATAGTAAAAACCTCAGACATAGATAAGATAAATAAAACAAAGATAATTAACATACAATTTTTATTAGTATTAAATTCACAATACAAAATATTAATAGTCTTAAGCAAATTTTCATACTTATACTTCGCCTTTTTTAGAAATACGAAAAAACTTTTGCTTCTAGCCTAGTAAATAACTTTTTATTTAATAGATCACGGGATTTTTCTGCTCTTCAAAATTAATCAGGGGATTTGGGGCATAACCACTTTATTCTTTCGTTGTATGAAATCAGTGTAAGTACCATCAAAGAAACGCATACCTAAAAGCAGTTTGAAAACAAAATCCCGTGCACACGACCTTTTTTTTTCGTAGGTAAGCGTTACTATATCGGCCGGACACTGCAAGCAGAAATAGTCCTTACGGTGTATAGTTATGCGTTTCTTCGATGGTACATAAATAACTCTACCTAATTCCGACTTCTGATTATTGTACAGTAATGTTAATATCAACGGTTTTATATTTATTTAAATTAAAGAAGAAATTAGTCCGACTTCTGCTGTTGCGAACTAGATTAATCAAGTACTTAAATTCCTGAAATGATGCCGTGCCCAAATTATTTGGTTACGTGCCACCAATGGCACGCGTACCATTCGCCACCCCTGGCTTACAACCTTCCTCAAAAGTGGTACAGCAATTACGAGGTAGACTATACTTACGTTTTTGTAACATCACACGGTAATGGTATTTGAATACAATCCAGCGTTTAATCACTGCATTGTATTCAAATGCCATTCTATGAAATGTAATTATTAATTACAGCATTTCATGGAACTATAATCGACGCAATAAGTGCTTTATTTCCGGTAGCATAAATAGTACCTGGGCGACAGAGCTCAGGGGGCCTGCCACCAGCTCATAAAGCAGTATTATTTTAATATTACTTCAGTGGGAGAAAGAGATGGAGCTATACGTACTGTAGAGCTATACGTACTGTTCTGGTAAAAATTAAGAATGCTCAAGTTCATACAACTTTCATGTATAGCAAATACATATATATACAAATATTGCTCATTTAATAGAATAGGATAGGATATATCAAAATAATAGGGTTCGGGGCGAAGTTAGAAGTTTGGGAATGACACAGACCAAATAAAAAACCAAGACAGAGCGCTGTCAACAGTGACGTGAGGCCGGTTTCGTACACCGGACAGGCTGTTTCGGGAGGTTCCTGTTTAGGATAAGGTGGGAGGAAACGTCCAGGTGTCCGGCCCTGATTCGGGCCATGGTACGGAGCGAGAGTAAATGGGTGGCCGTCACCTCCTTCTGCAAAGCAGTAATGCTCGCGAAGGAGGAGGCTGCGCCCTCATGCCCCTAACCGCCGCAGGAGGAGACACCCTGGGCGTCGGGAATCGCAGGCCGATTTCCGGCCACCGTAGGCGCGGGCTTGCGGACGGTGAGCAATGGGTAGCTCGCCGCCCGATAAGGACCAGGCCCGGGTCGACGGCGCGTTGTGTTCCACGCGCGCCTTAAAGAGATGTCAGCAGAATTGACGGGGTCCACTAGGGCCGATGCCTGCCGGGGTTGCGAATAAAACCGAAAGGGAGATCGTGGCCCCCGGCAACATGGCAACTGAAGGAACACGGGTGGGTTTTAGTCAGTAAGAGTCTGACACGCCCTCCCGTTCCGCCCAGAGCGGGAGAAGTGATTTGATAATTTCCCACCCCAAAAAAAAGACTGGTTTCGTAAACGTGTGTGCACTTAGTGAGGTGTAGTTTAATTATCGTGTATGCACAGAGTGGAGGTGTAGTTTTGGTATGCCTCACAGTATTGTTCGCAGCGCTATGTTTTGGTTTTTTATTTGGTTTGAGATTGTATGGCAAAAAATCCCTTTTTCAGGGCGCAGCCCACTTGACGGACGTCTGACGACTAATGTTAAAAAAACGGTGCGCGTCTGTTTCTTACACGGCTTCTAGAAGCTGTGCTCTTATTGGACGAGCTGATTGTGGCGGGAGCGGTTCGAAATAGGCTCGCGATAAAGTACCATTAATTATTTCCATTATCAAGACTGCCACGCTAAAGTTGTTTGGCAGTAGTACTTCGTTGTCTTGCGATTTAAAACGGCAACCCTTAGAAGCTAACCAAAAAGAAAAAAAAGTCAGAAAGTACGCTAAGCAAAAACAAATTAACGGAGCACAGCTATAGAATCTAGCTAATACTTTTAAACGAGCAATTTTTGTATATATATCGACAGTGGAAAGGTAAAATGGCTAAAACACCAAATCTCAGGAATGAATTTTAAAGTTTTTTACTTTAAAATTCATTCCTGAGATTTCACATTTTGGCGCTTTAGCCATTTTACCTTTCCACTGTCGATATAATCTGAATCTCGGAAAGGGCTCTAACGATTTTCATGAAATTTAGTTATATGCAGGGGGTTTCGGGGAAGATAAATCGACATAGCTAGGTTTCATTTCTTAAAAACGTCGTTCAAAAAAAAAAATCGAGCCAAGCTCGGTCATTCAGATATTTTTATGTTATAAAACAAGTCAACACGTTATTGGGATGCATTCTTTGGCTTTTTTACACAAATAGCTATCCATAGCAAGCGATAGACCCTCCCATCAATAGATAGCGTGGACCGGTAAGATTCCTTAATCTCTGATAGATTAAGGGGACGTTTAAATCATAGATAGATAGGCCTTTCTTTTTCCAGTATGGCAAAACTGGTGATAGATAGGTTATATCCCATCAAAAACATAAATGTGAAAATGGGAGCCAAATTCCATAAATATGGTTGTCGACTTCGCCGACAAAAGAATTGAAATCTAAATGGGTGCCAAGTTCTGTAGATAATCCTGAAATTTATTTATAAGAACATGCAACTTTCTAAAATAAAATTAAAACACAAATTCTTGTTTTTTCTGCTATAACAATGTTTGCTATTTAAAAATATAACTTCTTAAATTTGAACAGTCGAATTATTTACACAAAGCACTTAGGATAAATTGAAGCTCAAGATTTGACTTGGCTAGTTTTTACATACAAGTTATCTTATATTTGGCTAATCAATTTATAATCTTTATATTTGTCTACAGTGTTGCGGTGCAAAAGAACTAAAACAAACAGGGTAACTTTTTTATGCTGGTGTGCATTACAGCTACGTCTTACACTCGCGCCACGTCATTGTGCTGTAATTTTACTTTTTTAGTGTGCGTGCATTAAGCGGCTAACAGTTGGACGCTATTTTTTTATCGAGTTTACAGCTTTGACTGTCTACCTAGGCATATTTAATTATTATTATTTAATTTTAAGTAGGCACTCAACATCAAATAAGTAATTCATGATGTGCTTACCTGTAAGAAATTTGTACACTAGTCTATAAGTTTATTGCATGTATCTCATATCTTTGTATCGGTGTACTTAATTGTTGGTGAGCCAAATAAATAAAGTAAAATATTCATATCTTTGTTCTTTATGTTATGCGCAAGTTACTGTTTCTTATTGTAACTGTTTACAGCTTTGACTGTCTACCTAGGCGTATTTATATATTTGTTCTTTATGTTATGCGCAAGTTACTGTTTCTTATTGTAACTGTAAGGTCAAAATATCTTCTTTCTCTAAAATTTCAGCTTGCTGGTAAAAAATAGCCAAGTCAAATCTTGAGCTTCAATTTATCCTAAGTGCTTTGTGTAAATAATTCGACTGTTCAAATTTAAGAAGTTATATTTTTAAATAGCAAACATTGTTATAGCAGAAAAAACAAGAATTTGTGTTTTAATTTTATTTTAGAAAGTTGCATGTTCTTATAAATAAATTTCAGGATTATCTACAGAACTTGGCACCCATTTAGATTTCAATTCTTTTGTCGGCGAAGTCGACAACCATATTTATGGAATTTGGCTCCCATTTTCACATTTATGTTTTTGATGGGATATCATTACTTTTTGTAAAGAAATTATTATTATTCGTCAATCAAACGTGATCTATTAAATTCTTTTTGTAAATATGCGTAGCAATATTGTGTAAGAATGTAGGTATTTCTTTCGTAACAATTGTTACAATTTTCCGCAATGATGTCAGATCGCTGAGCCGGCGCGGCAAGTATTATTATTAAAAAAAACGTATGCAGTCGGGGAGCCTCATGTCGTATGGCATTTTACTGTGGGGTCGGGCTGCTGACATTGAATCCATCTTTATTTTGCAAAAGAGAGCTATCAGAGCCATTTATAATCTACGTCGCCGCGAATCTCTCACGAAACTTTTTAAAAGGATTAATATTATGACGGTACCTTGCCAATTCATTTATGAAAATATTATGTATGTAAGGAAAATCCACATCTCTTTAATAAAATAAGTGATAGACATAATTTTAATACTAGAAATAAAGATAAACTAGATCAACCATTTTTTAGATTATCTTAAGTACATACATCTTTTATGGGGTACTGTGTTAAATGTTACAACAAAATACCTTGTGACATTTAGCAATTAAATGAAAGAAAATTTAAAACTCATATTAAAAATACACTTTGTAAACAAGCATATTACAAATTAGAGGATTATATCCAAGATAAGAGTGCTTGGAAACATGCTGGTCCTGCTCCATGGGACAATTTAGAATCAAGACAAAATCAAAATGTTTGCTAATTTAATTGTAAAATTTATTACTTTGTGTTTTATGACATTGATTTTACATTCTGTGATTACTTCCTCACACACTGACTTATTAATTGTAAAATTTTAGGAAAATCGTCTACTTTTACAATGTTTGTAAATATGTGAGCACCATGTATCTATCACATATTAAATTATCTGTCGTTGTTTCATTTTTAATTCTTTTTACCTATTGTGGTATAGTAATTTTATTCTAGGTGCACCGTCTTCACATATAATTATTATTTAACAAATGTACGTACATATACAAACAATTGTAAAACATTTTAAAAGAGTAACGGTGGAGTTTCTTGCCCATTCTTCTCCATACGAAAACTACCTTTTGGAAGGGGCGAATAGAATCAATTTTATTATTTTGTAATTTTTGACGTTCAAAAGTGCCATACAATGGGCCTATTTGAAATTAATGATTTGACTTTGACTTTGACCCCGTCAGGAACAAAGTTCCTTCTCACGTATGATTTAATTATTTAATTTTTGCAGCCGCCCCTTTTTTTTTAAGTATCTTCTCCCGCTCTGGGCGGAGCGGGAGGGCGTATCAGACTCTTACTGACTAAAACCCACCCGTGTTCCTTCGGTTGCCCTGTTGCCGGGGGCCACGATGTCCCTATCGGTTTTCTGCGAACCTCCGGCAGGCATTGGCCCAAGCGGATCCCGTCATTTCTGCTGACATCTCTTTGAGGCGCGCGTGGAACACAACGCGCCGTCGACCCGGGCTTGGTCCTTATCGGACGGCGAGCTACCCATTGCTCACCGTTCGCAAGCCCGCGCCTACGGTGGCCGGAAATCGGCTCGCGATTCCCGCCCCGGGCGTCTCCTCCTGCAGCGGTTAGGGGCGTGAGGGCGCGAACTTTGCCTCTACCTCACGCGTTCCGCCTCCTCCTTCGCGAGCATTACCGCTTCGCAGAAGGAGGTGACGGCCTGCCATTTCCTCTCGCTCCGTACCATGGCCTGAACCAGGGCCGGACGCGAGAGATCACCGCCGCCGTTGCAGCCGCCCCTTGGATTTACATTTTGACCTCACTATGGACTTAACTATTCGTAAGTTTATATTAAAAATTAAACGACAATAGTCCCTAAAACAATAGTCATACGATCTATCAATTCAAAAACGTCTCAATCATAGTACCAACCTACCAACTACCTTGAACATACCGACCTGAGGTTTGTAACAACGTTTTTCGAGATCAGAGAATGAATGAAATGAATTCACTGCCGCCTAACATTAGGGACCAAGATTTTGACACGTGACACATCAGTTGACTCGACGGGGTGTTTTGAATTCAGTCATGAAATTCAGGAATTTACATCAACTTTTGGCATTCGAATCAAAAATGTATAGTTAGCTGTCAAATTATAAGACGCTGGAGATCAGCGCCATCTGAAGTGAGCAAGTGGCAGTTTTTAACCCCATTTGAAAATTTGTCGTCATGACTGTCATTTTCATAGTTTTCGGGAGATAGTGCTGATATCGAATTAGATGGACATTCTGGATTTTAAGATGGCGGCTATTCCAAATAATAATAATATTGTAGATCAATTGTCATAGACATCAATTTCATGCCAATTGTAAACTTGATAATCAAAATCCGTAAAAAAACGGACCTCTTAATTTCGTCAAGTTCGTCTGTCCGTGCGTCCGGATGTCATACAGTCATTTAACATAGAGACTATTTACACTCTATCGATGAAAATTTTGAAAAAGGTGTATTTTTTGCACCGTTAAACAATGGTGTAGTGAAATTACGATAAACATAATAGTGGGGGTGGCATTCTCCATACTTACATATAACCGAGAGATGAAAAAAATCTATGCATATAAAGCGTGAATTGTTGGATCTCATAATTAAAATGTTAAGATGTTTCTAAGTGACTTTGCTTTTGAAGTCAATAATTTTTGAGATACAGTTTATTTTCGGTTACAACCGCAGAATTAACTTTGTTTGTTATAGTTTTTTCGAGAAATACAACCTTATTTTTGCAGTCGATAAAATTGATACTATGCAATGTTTATGCGTAAATATTCATCCCAATTACGGAACCCTTCACTGTGCGTAGTCCGACATACACTTGGGCAGTTTTTTTTAAATTTCGTTTTGAAACTACCTCAAAAATAAACAATTTCTATTACTCGAGTAAGATTATCCTATTAAAAACAAATACTATCAAACTCATACAACTAAAAAAAAATGATTGTTGGTTTTATGAAACCACGGTAAAAGTGAAACTTTACACGGTCAGCTGCTGCGAACTATAGGCGCCGCCATATCGGCCTTGGCTGCTCTGACGATCGCCTTTCACTTTATCCCTACTCCGCGGCCGACCGACACGCGACATGCAACACACAGACGAAAAAGTTTGAGACGATGTAATAAAAGTTTCAATTTAAAAATATAGACGTCATTTAAAAGTGTTTGCGGAATACCTACCTAATTTATATAATTAATTTAACATCATTCCCAAACAAAATTTTCTTAAGCCTACCTAAAAAATGTATACTAGGCATTCTATATCAGAAAGTATCAAAAATAAAATCCACAGTAAATAATTGTCCAATAAATTAAATATAATTTTGAACAACGTTCCGAATTTAAATTCAAATAAACAGAAACAATTCGGCGCGAAATTCAATAAATGAGGTAAGTATCTATCCTCGTTCTATGTGTTGACTCGTTTTATATTGAATGTCCTAAAAACGATTAAACACTAGAAAAGTATAAATAATTATTTTAAACAATGTTTATTGTATTTAATGCTTAAAACAATTTTATTTTAATTTTCAAGTATAGATTTCAGACATTCGACATAATTATAAATTAATCGAGACAATCAAAATTGAAAAAAAAAAAAAGTTTGGCATAATCGTTTTCGCACATCATTACAATAAAAAAAAAACAATGATCGACAATTTTTAACACAAATTGAGTAGTAGTAATGAATATTACGTATTATTGAACATGTGTTCGTATAATAAGTAAAGATCTGGGCATTTTCTAGTTACTTATAATATTTTTAATCACATTTGTCACATTTAAAGTCGTATCAGATATGTGTATGTGTGTTAATTGTGAAAAGTTAAAATGTAAACACGCACGATTGGCGCGAATCTTCGACTTTTGATATCAAAAACTTCATTACTACTACTTATTTAACTTGAAAAATGGATGAATTCGTCAAATAATTAAATGTTGTAATAGTCGCTGTCCTTATGGTGGAGTTTGGATGTTCGCAATCCCCAATTTTTATGTTTTTTAGCCTCGACCTCGACTGTCATCAAAATGGCGATTATCGCATTTACAGACTTGAATTTTATAAAGGTAAATTAATAATCTTGCGCGCTAAATATGAAAGATTTAATGGCATAAACATTATTTTAGCCAACTCTCTTAATTAAAGATGAATAATCTCATTGGCAGCAGCATTTTCAGTGCTTCTATAGGAAGGTTTACTTTAACAAATAACACAACAATACCTAAATACTAAAAACATTTTATTTCTCATAGAATTTAAAACGGCTTCAGCTTCATTCTCATAAAAAAGCAGCGTAGGTACGGTAGATGGTAGATGTACGCTTTCCCACAAAACAGTAATAAGCAATGATGATCTCTTAAACAATTTGTCCTATTTTGCTCACTTATCAATAATTATGTACACTAAGTCCTGCTTGTTACGCGCATCACTATTACTGAAAGCGCTGACACAAAGGCACGAGGCACGCCGCGTGAGATATCGTCATCACCATCGACCCAGTTCCGGCAGCGACGAAACTGCTGACACGGAACACGAGGCCCGACGACACCGTCTACGTGAGCGAGCCCGCGCACTTCGGATCCACCATCGATCGGGTCAATTCGATTCTAATTGTAATTTCTTTGTTTAATTAAATTAATATAAATTAATTCGGTTTTTATTGAGTCCTCCGGCAGTAGCTTACGTAATTGGCGCAGTCGGTAGGATTCCCGGGTCGTACTTGCGATTAGATATCGGTATATCGCACCGCGTTCGCTTCAATACGATAGACTTTCAACGTCGCGCCGGGATATCCTGAACAACGAGACTACGCCGGAGTTCCAGATATCGATACCGCTCAACGGAAACCAGAATGTTCATGTAAGTCCGCTGAATTTTCTTAGTGGTTGCTTGCTCCTTTTTGTGTGTAGGTACTATATACCCTGTCCAACATTTTTTATCCACGTAGATTGAGTACATCTAGGTTAGTTAGTAGTAGGAATAGTAGTGTAGATTCTAGACGTAATATAAATCCCGAAGGTGAACCCGAGATGGCTGATTTAGACAACATATTTAAAGCCCTCCGCTTAGTTCCCGATTTTGATGGGAACCCAAATGTACTTACGCGATTCATCAAATTGTGTGACCAATTAGCACGTGAGTTCATTCAAGAGGGGCAACCGGATATAAATCAATTAGCGCTCTTAAACGGCATATTGAACAAAGTTACGGGGCCCGCCGCCCGTCTGATTAATGCTAACGGTGTACCTAATGATTGGGTAGGCATACGTAGCGCTCTCATTAATAATTTCGCCGACCAGCGAGATGAAACCGCTCTTTACAACGATTTGGCTTTACTTACACAAGGTCACGGCTCGCCACAGGAATTTTACGAGCGTTGCCAGAATCTTTTCAGCACCGTCATGACGTATGTTTCACTGCACGACACCCTGGAATCAACCATTGCTGCTAAACGCGACTTATATCGTAAACTGACTTTGCAGGCCTATCTCCGCGGTTTGAAAGATCCTTTAGGTGCGCGTATTAGGTGTATGAGACCAGAGACCATTGAGAAAGCTCTAGAGTTCGTGCATGAGGAGACTAACACCATTTACTTGCAGAGTAGAAATGACAGCTTGCCGGATAAAAAATCTTCGGCTCGAATGCCACCTCATCAGAACGAAATTAATCATAAAATGCCAGCCTATCCAAATAATATGCTTGTTCCGTTAAGACCTAATCCTTTTAACATGACCGGTCCGTTCGGACCGCAAGGATCGCAATTTATGTCACGGCCTTTGCCGTCTCAAAACCAATTTAGAATACCGTTTAATCCATCTAACATGCAATCACGTGGCCCGACCCATACGCAACAAATATTTGGCAAACCACTGCGTAATAACAACCAGGGTGGTTCTGGATTCAGGATGCCCACAGGGAACCATTATCCGCCAAATAACGGTCCCAGGCCAATGAGCGGCGTTAGCCACTTTGCATCTAGGCCTCTGCCCGCTACTAACAGATGGAATTGGGCACTACAGGGCAATCCACCACCTTCCAACTATATTAGAACCCGCGATGTTAATGTGAACGAGTGTTCGAATTATGGGCAGGACTATTACTACCCCGACTTATCCGACTATACTCACATTGACCCTTATAACTATGGCGACTACGACAATGATGAATTTTATTTCAACGGCTGTATTTACGACCACGTTGCACTACAACAGACTGACGGGACTAACGATAAGGACATGCCAGGTACTAAGGACCAGCAGCAACCCTCAACCAGTCAGGATTTTCAGAAAGCTCCGAAGTCAAACAGCTTAGGATAGAATTAAATCTGCAAACCCAGAGGCAACTACCGTATGTACATATCCATAACCCCACACTTAACTTTCTAATAGATACCGGTGCAAACCAATCATTCATTAGTCCGGAAGCAGTCCAGAAATATTTCCCGCACATACCTCTTAACTACGATCCATTCGAGGTTACTAATGTTCATGCCACGAGCAGGAATGACTACTCTATCAACTTACCCTGCTTTCCCGAATTTGGTGACACCGAAGCAATTAAATTATTCATATACAGATTCCACGATCGTTTTGATGGTTTGATAGGAATGGATTTACTTACTAAATGGGAGGCTAAACTAGATTTAAAAGATCTTACATTAACAACTAAGTTTGCAATTAATCCCATCCAAATTTATAATTCTCGAAACCTAAACCTTTACGAGGAAATTGTACCCGCGGAAAGTTCTAAATTAATACGGTTACCTGTTAATGCACCGGATGGTGAGGTTTTCGTAGAGAAACAGATCATTTGTAATTGCATTATATCCGAATGCCTGACCACCGTTTCTAATAGCCGCGGTATGGTTGAAGTGACTAACCCAACCAACAACGATATAATATTTTCACTGGACCAAGCCACTCAGGCAATGATATTCAATATTGAAGGCACTGAACAAATGTCACCTCGCGCTAGAGATGTTACATCCAGGATTCGCACCGATCACTTAAACGAGGAGGAAAAGGCAAACTTACTGGCAATATGTTCAAAGTACGCCGACGTCTTTTACATCGAAGGCGAGGCATTAACCTTTACCAACAAGGTAAAGCACAGTATTAAAACTACAGACGAAATTCCAACCTACACTAAAAGTTATAGGTATCCATTTATACACCGTCAGGAAGTTAGTGATCAAATAGAGAAAATGTTAGATCAAGGAATCATTAGGCCGTCCGAATCCGCATGGAGTTCACCAATTTGGGTCGTCCCAAAGAAAGCTGACGCCTCTGGAAAACAGAAATGGCGTCTAGTCATTGACTTTCGCAAGCTAAATGAAAAAACAGTTGATGACAAATACCCTATCCCGAATATTACAGACGTCCTGGACAAACTAGGCAAGTGCCAATATTTCACCACTCTTGACCTTGCATCAGGATTTTACCAGGTTGAAATGAATCCCAGTGACATTCCCAAGACCGCTTTTAATGTTGAACATGGGCACTTTGAATTTTTGAGAATGCCCATGGGACTTAAGAATTCCCCTTCCACGTTCCAACGAGTAATGGATAACGTACTCAAAGGGCTCCAAAACGTTATATGTCTTGTTTATCTTGACGATATAATTATATTCAGCACCTCTCTCCAGGAACACATGAACAACCTAGAGAAGGTGTTCCAAAGGTTAAGAGAATCTAACTTCAAAATCCAATTAGATAAATCAGAGTTCTTAAAACTCGAGACCGCATACCTAGGTCATGTCATCAGTACCGAAGGAATAAAGCCTAACCCAGATAAAATCACAGCTATTCAAAATTACCCCATACCCAAAACACCTAAGGAGATTAAACAATTTCTCGGACTCCTCGGTTATTACCGAAAATTCATCCCAGACTTTTCCCGTATTACCAAACCCCTGACACAATGCTTAAAGAAAGGAAGAAAGGTAACGTTAGATTCAGATTACGTTAGCTGTTTCGAGAAATGTAAGACTCTACTGACCAATGACCCTATCCTTAAATATCCCGACTTTGACAAAGAATTCATCGTGACTACAGACGCTTCCAATTTTGCAATCGGCGCGGTACTCTCGCAAGGACCTATTGGCTTGGACAAACCCGTAGCTTTTGCTTCACGGACACTTAATGAAAGTGAAGTAAACTACAGCACAATCGAGAAAGAATTATTGGCGATTGTATGGGCAACAAAATACTTCCGGCCTTACCTTTTTGGACGCAAGTTCAAAATAGTAACAGACCACAAACCATTACAGTGGGTCATGAGCCTCAAGGAACCGAATTCACGGTTAACCAGGTGGCGGTTAAAATTAAGTGAATACGATTTTACCGTCATCTATAAGAAAGGCAAACATAACACCAATGCCGATGCCCTCTCTCGCGTTGAGATCCATAACGAGGAGGTTAGTTCGATGATCGCAAACGCAACCGACAGACCACCATCCCTAGCTAACTCCAACACCCTGACAGCACATACTTCTGAGGAAAACCCTATACTCGAAATACCCATCACCGACGAACCATTAAACAAATTTCACCGACAGCTGTGCTTGACCGTTGCAGGTGACCTTAAAAAACGACCTACAGCAACTAAGCCATTTGACACCCATGCTCGAGCATCCGTTCAGCTATCCGAATCTAACTTAGAAGAGGAGCTAGTTAACGCCGTTAAAGAGTACGTCAACCCTAAAATCAAAACAGCTCTGCTGATAAATCCACCCCTTGCAATGTACAACATAATCCCTTTGTTACAAAAACATTTTAAAAGTTCGTCCATGAAGTTGGTATTGGCAAAAAAGGAACTTGAAAACGTAAAAGAATACCTGAGGCAACAGGAAATTATTCGTCACTACCACGAAGGCAAGACTAATCACCGTGGTATTAACGAATGCTTTCTAGCCCTATCTGTTAAATATTACTGGCCTAAGATGCGAGAACACATAACCAAATTTATAAATGACTGCACAGTATGTGGACAAGCAAAGTACGATAGGAGTCCCATAAAGCAAAAGTTTAATATAGCACCCCCTGCCACTAGGCCGTTCGAAATAATACATATGGATAGCTTCTCAGCACAGAACGAGAAATACGTAACATTCATAGACGCCTTCTCAAAGTATGGTCAAGCTTACCCTATTCGAGATGGGACCGCAGTCAGTGTCATACAAGCCTTACTAACCTTCAGCACGCATCATGGCCTACCACTAACCATTATTACAGATCAAGGGACCGAATTCACCAACCAGATGTTCTCCGAGTTCTGTAAGGTGCATAAAATAATCCATCACCAAACCCTGGCATATTCACCAAACGCTAACGGTAACATCGAACGCTTTCATTCCACGATATTGGAACATCTTCGTATTTTGAAACTAAAATACAAAGACGAGCCAGTCATACATCTGATGCCATACGCTATCATAGCGTACAATAGTTCAATTCATTCCTTCACACGATGTAAACCATACGACCTTATATTAGGGCACACTGACCCACGAGACCCGATTGACATAGATCTGACCGGACACTTACTACAGCAATATACCGAAACACATAGAGAACGCATGCAAAAAGTGTACGATCTAATCAATGAGACGTCTCTCGCTAATCGAACAGCGCTCATAGAGAGTCGTAATAAAACCCGTGAGGATGAGGTCGACTATGAGCCCGACCAACAAATATTCATTAGTAATCCCTTTGCAAGTAGATCCAAACTCGCACCCAGATACAAACAGGACACAGTCTTGGCTAACTCACCTATCCACATTTACACTTCTAAGAAAAAGGGACCAATAGCTAAATCTAGATTAAAGCGTGTCCCTAAAACCGCAAAATTGTTACAGGTTACCTCTGATGCTGACGGTCAGCCTAACATGGGCGCAGGAGATCAATTTAGAACGACTTGAGAATGGACCTGGACTATTGCCTTTCAAACTAGGGCCCATGAAACTCATCACTCATTATCATACATTCCTTCAGAACATCGAACTAACAGACATAGACAATAACATTAACGAGATACGAATTCAACTTACTAAAGCTACAAACAGACTAGACAATTACACTAGCACTCTATATGAGTTTCAAGTAGATAGTTTAAACGTAAAATTAAATAAAGCCTCATCTCATCTGCAAAGCCTAAAGCCCAATCGATTCAAACGAGGTTTGGTAGATAGTCTCGGATCCGTAATTAAAAGCATTACAGGGAACCTGGATCACACAGATGCCATTAAATATGATAACGCCCTTAAAGCCCTCAATGATAATCAGCAACAGATAGCTATTGAGCAAAATCATCATATAAGTCTGAGCAAAGGTTTGATGAACGAACATACGAAAATCATTACGAAACTAATAGAGAATCAAGTACAATTAAATGATAGTCTGCACATTTTACTCGACGCCGATAAGTATAAACAACACAATCTTATAAAGTTTGCAAAGTTTTCGCAAATACTACAAATAATTAGCAATAACATAGATAGTTTATTAGGCGAATTAAGTAGGTTAGAGAACGCGATAGCATTTTCCGGTCAACTGCATACTCATCATTCCATGTTAGGTACAGAAATACTAAGCGACATGATACGCAAACTAGGTGCGCTTTATAATAAAGATCAATTACTAGAATTAGAAATGAGAGAATATTATGACATCATTAAACCCTTAGCTTATTACCGGGGAAGTCAAATAGTTTTTGCATTTAAATTTCCCATAATCTCTCCACTAAGATTCCTGTTGTATAAGTTAGTCATTGTTCCAAATAAAAATAAGCAAGCCATCATCCCGTCCTATCCATTCCTAGCAATCACTGGAAACATTCATGCGTACATAGAGGCAGAATGCCCGAAGGTAGCTTCAGAGCATCTCTGCGAAGAAAAACTCAACCACCAAATGAGAACCCATCCAGACTGTATTTGCGACATCATTGGAGGTCAAACACCGCACAAAACATGCAACACGATCACTATTAGCCTGACGAAGCCCGCAATGGAAAAATTAGACGATCGCCGCTACGCCATCGTGTTCCCGAAACCAACACAAGTCCAGTTAATCTGCGAACAAGAAGAATCCATAACCCTAGCTGGAAGCTTCCTAGCCACTATTCCCCATAATTGCAAGCTACGAACGGACGAATTCACCATCGTCAACATCAACGACCACATTAGAGGACAACCCATGAAGATAAGCAACGTGCCAGATGACATCGAAGGATCAACCATGCAACCCCTTCAAATCAATGCTATTAACCTAAATAAACTGCATGATATTCAAGACAGAATAGACTCACAGAAGCCAATCCTCATTGAGCCAACCTCAACTATTTACCATACGACAATCCCAATTTATAGTATATTACTTGCCTCACTCATACTGGGAGTGATACTACTATACCGAGTCCGCATCCGCATGGCACAGAAGAAGAAGCAGATGAAAACTCCAGATGAAGCCACATACGCTGAGCCTGAAACATCCGAAACCCGCCAGAGTAGGCCAGCACCCCAAGATCTATCTAAACTCTCGACGATATTTCATCTCAAAATCTGAAATAGTCGTCGATCTGAGGGGGGAGGTGTTACGCGCATCACTATTACTGAAAGCGCTGACACAAAGGCACGAGGCACGCCGCGTGAGATATCGTCATCACCATCGACCCAGTTCCGGCAGCGACGAAACTGCTGACACGGAACACGAGGCCCGACGACACCGTCTACGTGAGCGAGCCCGCGCACTTCGGATCCACCATCGATCGGGTCAATTCGATTCTAATTGTAATTTCTTTGTTTAATTAAATTAATATAAATTAATTCGGTTTTTATTGAGTCCTCCGGCAGTAGCTTACGTAATTTGCTGCTCACATGTCACGATTTGATTCTGGCCCTAACCAGATTATTGTTTTGATCTATTATGGGTAAATCTTTTACACTCTAGGGTGGCTCTGTTTTTATCATCACTTGCTTGCCTATAAACATCTCTGGTAGCAGCCTCTCTCAGTAAGCATGACAAACTTTATCCAAATGTATACCTAACCTAGAAAGTAAGAAAATACTCTTATTGTTGTTTATTTACTTTTGTATAATAATTATATCACTCATAGTAATTCTGCCATTTTAAAAACACTAACCTGATGACTTCTGTGACTTGCAGTTGACATGCCACATACATAACATAATATGCTTAGATTTTGCTGAGCAAGTAATACTTGGGATAGAGTTGTAGATAATATAATCAATAATGTCAAGTCTTGCAATAACACATGTCATCGTCATACCTGAAAAAGGTAAAAAAATTCAGTGTATTTACTTATGCTATATAATTACATCATACTATAGACATTTACAGCTGACGACGCGCGACGTACCCCTGACTGAACATAGGCCTTCTACTAATAGGCTGCTAAAATCAATGAGGTTATACAATACGACGGTGTTTATAAATATTTAGAGAACATAATAAACTTACCCAGGGCCATGGAAAGATAAGCAATAGTTCCTCTGGCTTCAATTTAAATTGACAGCATTAAATCGTAACGTAATATAAGTATAAAGTAAATACGGAAAAATAAATTCAAATCAACGTAAAACAAACAGCCAACAATGCCATTGATCTGACAGATTATTTTTGACAGTTTGACATTATGCATGGTGTCAGTGTTACCAGGTTTAATTATTTTGGTAATCGATTGACGAAATCGATTGGGTGATTATCAGTGATCGGAGTAGGTCGATTGATTTTACGTACTCGCATCATGAATAGTCATAGAAATCATAACATGGATAAGCCTTTTTTCCGGGATTTCATTTTGGTACTTACGGGATTGAATCAAATATTGTTAAAGTAAGGATTTTTAAACTACTACATTGGAAATTTATAGAATGCTATAGATAAATATTTAAAATATATTATATTGTTTTATAGTATATCTATCCTTTTCTTGGAGTCCGATCACCTATATACTATTAAACAGACAGCAAAAGGGTTGAACATTTCTTATTCATATTGATGTATTCTTTATTCTACACATTACAACATTTGAAATTCCTTAAAAAATCTTAATAATTTCAAAATCCCGGAATCCCGGAGGCGTATCCATACTAATATACGTGCCAGTTCATTGACCTCAAATCAATCTACTTACTCTGATCACTGGTAGTTTATAAAATAACATTACTGCCTCGAAACGCTTTTAAGTTGTTGAGTATATTCAGACCATATAATATTTTATTTATTGTAAAATCATAGTTTTACAGTATTTGAGTATAATAAATAGCATTTAAAACATACTCGTGTAGTGGATACTCCACCTACTCCATGTGGGTTAGTATCGATATTTTCAATCGATTACAAATTATTTTATTGGAATAGTCTGTCATCTGGCAACATTCAGGTTAGGATTGAATGGCGGATGTAGTTCTTTATTAAGTATCAACAAAATAAATATTTATTAGGTTCTCTAATGCTAGAAGAAATAAATTTTGATAAAACGACTTGAAAAAAATACGACATAATTTTTGATAAATAAGCTTTGACACAGTATCATACCATGGGCCTGCTTTCGCGAAATCTCTTTTCAACTTTCTAGGTCACCCGGAAATGGGTTAAATGTTTTTGATGTCTAGTGACAGGGTCGTTGATAAAAATGCCGATTTTTATACGTTAATATCTCAATAACCGTTTGAGTTTTATTTATGAAATTTGGAGTTCTAGTTAATCTAAGGGGTTTTTATAAATAAACCAAATTTCATGAGTCTATGTTACATAGATTTTGAGTTATTAAGGGGTCAAAAGTGGCTCCAAATGGTTCGTGTAATATAACACACTGCAGCCGTGTCTTGCCTAGTACTTGGCTCGACACGCTGCCGCGTGTCTAGATATACTTATAGCGTGATATTTTCACAGAAGGTATATTTAATGGGATAGTAATTATGCCTTTCCTTGCGAAATGCAGTTGTATATTAATATTTAAAATGTTTTTTTTTTCTATCATGAGATAGAAAAAAAAAACATTTTACACGTAGGGGAGATAACCTAAAATTTTTAGGGTTTTTAGGGGAGGTACCATGAGGTGTGGGGTGGAAATGTCCCCCCTCTTCCTGCCAGCTAAATGGTTGGTTTTGGATGTGTGAAAAAAAAACAAGTAATAATAAAATAAAATGTTAATCATAAATGTCAATAATAATCGTGTCAATAATAACCATGTCAGTAATGGGAGAGATTCGCCACACAATAACAATAAGTAACAATTTAGAAAGACCATGCAATTTACAAAACTTACATTTTTCAATTAAAAACCTCATCAAATTACTTTAAATCTAGAAAATTATAGCTTTTTAATGGAATTTGGTATTTTATCATACAATTTTATGCACATAATATAGCTATTTTTGCATCTCCATTTTAAATTAAAAGACTAACTAATGTCTATTATCATTGTGTATGTGTAACCTCGCAGTCATATATAATGTAAACTGGTTTACTGGTTTATCTACTGCGTGCTTCTCCATTTTAAATTACATAACGCATGTCTCGTATCCTATAGGCGTGCCGTCAATATATCTGTATTTATATCATTGAGTAAGACGCTAAGCCTTCAATATACTATCAGTCCTTGTACCTAACAGTCGTGCAACATGAGCTTCAAGAACAAAGTGGTCCTCATCACAGGAGGCAGCGCCGGCATTGGCGCAGCCACCGCTGAACAATTCGCTAAAGCAGGTGCTAGTATTGCCATCGTCGGAAGAAACGAAGCTGGGCTCAAGGCAGTGGCCCAACGCTGCGAGAAACATAACGCTCCGACCCTCATCATCAAAGCTGACGTCGCCAATGATGCAGAAGCAAAAACTATCGTCAAAAAAACAATTGAGAAATTCGGGAAACTTGATGTCCTTGTTAATAACGCTGCTATACTGAAGATCACGTCGCTCACAAGTCCAGATGTGATGCAAACGTACGATGAAGTGCTGGGTATCAATCTGCGGGCTGTGGTCCACATGACGAGCTTGGTGGCGCCGTACTTGGTGAAGACTAAGGGCAACATCATCAACATTTCAAGCATACTCGCCAAAACGTACGTACAAGCGTCACAGTTGATGATGTACTGTGTCTCTAAGGCTGCTCTGAAGCACTTCACTCACGGCGCGGCGTTGGAGTTGGCAGCATCAGGTGTCAGAGTGAACATAGTGAGTCCAGGACCTGTCCGCACTAACATGCTACAGGATTTGGTAACTAATAAGGTTATGGAGGACAATTGCAATGCAACTGCTCTTCAGAGGATCTCCGAACCAGAGGAAGTAGCTGATGTGATAATGTTCCTGGCTAGTGATAAGGCTAAAGGTGTGACAGGCTCTAATTATGCTGTTGACAATGGGGTGCTGTTGAAGTTTTAAAAAGTTTTACAGTGTGATCATCACGTTTTCTTAGTTTTTATTTTATCTACGTGTAATATTTTGTTGGACAGCAAAAGATAATTTTATATTAATGAAATTTGAAATCAAATGTTTTATTATACCTGCCTTAAAATATATATATATATTATACAATGTTATCAAAAATAATATATATATGTTATATATATATAAATGTTAACGCAGGTATAATAAAACCTTTGATTTCTAGGAAATAAAAAGTAGTGACTATTATTTTTAAACAAGATAATATTTATATGCTTACCTATTTATGGTAATAGACTTTGTTTTTAATTTAATTGACATTTATGATTAACATTGTTTGTCTATATAATAAAAATGAAATGCTGTTCGTTGGTAAGCACATAACTTCAGAACGGCTGGACCGATTTGGATTTTTTTTTTTTTTAAATTTTCTTAATATTCCGAATAAGGTTCTTACGGATAGAAAAAAATTAAAAGTTGCCGGGATAATTGAAAAAATTAGGAACGTCCTTTTTTCTATGGGATTTTTGTATGAATTATTGAAGGAAAGGACAATCTGTCGTGTCATGTCAGCTAGTAGGTAATAAAAAATACAGCTCCCATAATAGAAGAGAACTATATTTTCCAGTGCAATATGAAACAAGAAAATATTTCAGACAGAAGTCAAGACATGGGTACAAAAATGATCAAGGTAAAGCCGTGGTCGCATGCCATTATAATTTTGTAGGTGTACAAGCACGCGACCACGGCGTTACCTTGATCATTTTTGTACCTATGTCTTGACTTCTGTCTGAAATATTTTCTTGTTTCATATCTTTTTGTCGGGTTTTAGTTTTTAAACTTAATTTTTATTTAAATTATTTTGGGGTTATAGTTTCGTGATAAAGTATTTGCAGAGCAGCTTAATTTTATTTTTTTGTTTTATATGGTATAATAATACCAGCCTATTATTGTCCCTCTGATAGGAAAAGGCCTCTTCTCATACAGAAAAGGCACGAGCATTGATCACCACGCGCGCTCAAGACGAGTTGGCGATTTCAGACTTATATATGTATATTAACTATAAGTCCAGTACCTACCCTAATTGCGATTTTTTTTTTTCAACTTATGAAACAATGGATTAGCAATTTGTTTCAAATCGAAACAGATTGAGGTTGTGTTGTATTACGCAATTAGGGTACAGGTTTCCTCACGATGTTTTTCCTTCACTGATGTTAGTAATGTCCAAGATAAACTCAGAAAGCACATTTGAATTGAAAAAGTCACTTTGGTACCTGCCCGGATTTGAATCCACAACCTCGTGCATGAGAGGCGAGGCCTTAACCACTGGACCATCACGGCATTCATGGTAAAATAGGTATTAATTTTATAGCCGCGCCGTACGTAGCACAGTCTCACTTGTACTTGTTTGTAACAATTTAAACATATTTATTTACTTGAAAAATATGATATACAGGGTTACTGGTAACTCGACGTATTCCTTGCAGGACGTCATAGTAGGGTTAAAATGCAACAAATTAAGCCACCAAATGTTCTACCGAAATTCAGTAGTTTTTGAATTAGTTAAGAGTTTTAGTTTTTTTATGAAAAATCCCAGATTAAATCATTTGAAACCAATTTAAAAATGATTTACGGCGCGACTGTACTGAAATTTAAGTTATTATCATAGTTGACGCCGTAGCAGACCTTTGTTAATAATTAAAAGTTCAATAATGCCTAAAACTTTGGCAAATATCACTAACCAAACATTTAATTTTTTGTAATTTTTGCTATTACTTCATAAAAAATGTAGTCTAGTGCAAAAAAAAAAATGCTACACCTGGTGTACAAATTACTAAGAAAATATCCTTGTCTTATCAGCTATCCAAAAAGGTATGAAAGTTAATACAAAATCATGGACTACATTATGAAAATCGTTTTTGATTTAGTACAGGCGTGCGTTTCACAAAAAGGTGATTATTCGAAAAATCAAAAACAAAATCGTGAACATTATTATTCTTTTTAATCAATATTAAAAACTTTAATTACACACATTTCACACGTCTTGTTCGATGTGCTGCCCTCGGTTTCGAATACATGTTCTTATTCGCTTCCTTACTTCGGTTTTTGTTATTCTTGATGTGATTGTTGCCCTCATCTGGTCCGCCGCATTTGTAATTCTCTCCCTTAGTTCTTCAATTGAATTTACTGGGGTCACATAAACTAGATCTTTCATATGACCCCAGACGTAAAAGTCTAGCGGCGTCAGATCAGGGCTTCGTGCAGGCCACGGAATCGGCCCACCGCGCCCTATCCATCGGTTTGGATAGTTTTCATCCAGCAATTGTCGAATTGTGATTCGGAAGTGGGCTGGACATCCGTCATGTTGGTAAATCATGTTTGCTCTTCTTTCTTCCGGTACATCCGTGAGCAGTGCTGATAAATGATTTCTGAGGAAATCTTCATAAAGTTCCCCATTTAGTGTTCGGGGTAAAAAATGTGGGCCAATTAATTTGTCGTCAATAATACCCATCCAAACATTAAGCGAGAACCTTCGCTGGGATGCGGTTGGTTTCAGTTTTTTAGGGTTTGCTTCTGCTTTCGGTGCCCAGTAATGTAAGTTGTGGTAATTTGTGATACCATCACGATCAAAACATGACTCATCGGTCCACAGAATGTTTTTTAAAAAGTTTTCGCTGTCGGCGTCGGCACTTAGCATAAAACGACAAAATTCAAGCCGTCTCGGCGGATCTCCTTCTTCTAATGACTGGACTGGTTGGTAATGGTATGGAAGTCGGCCTGACAAGTGAACTACAGACCAGACTTTCCACTGTGACATACCAAGCTCACACGCTACGATGTTTGTCGATGTGTTAGGATCGTCAATAAAACGTTGAAGAAGCTCCTCGTCCTCAGCCGTGTATCTCCGGGAACGACTAGTGTCAACTTGCCTGCTTCTTTGGACGCTGGCAGTTTCAGATATTCGCCGATAAGTCGATCCGAAGACACTAACGTGGGGGAGTCGGCGGTTGGGAAAGCGAAGTTGATATTCTCGTCGCGCCTCAGCAGCGTTACCGTCACAAAGTCCGTAACAGTACATTATGTCACCGTATTCAGAATTACAATATGCAGCCATAGTCAGCGCTTATGAAGGCACAGCACAGCACAAGAGCAAGATACGCAGCAACAGTTAGGGAAATAGCCAGTAACAAAACACGAGCTTGCGCGACGTAGAGTTGAAAAAAGTCGACCAAATTTTGCAAAATCGCACCCCCTGTCATGCCGAGAGAACAATAGCGACCAATCACAAAGCTCCCCGAGTGTTTGGAGTTCAAGCGCAGGTAAAAACTACGAATAATATGAATACGAAACAATAGGTTGACCGTCTCGCAATTTTACCTGCCCCCCATAAAACTCTTCTCTTCCCTGGCACACATGCAAAAGTATTGACAATCATACCTTTCTGAATAACTGATAAGACAAGGATATTTTCCTAGTAATTTGTACACCAGGTGTAGCATTTTTTTTTTGCACTAGACTATATTTTTTATGAAGTAATAGCAAAAATTACAAAAAATTAAATGTTTGGTTAGTGATATTTGCCAAAGTTTTAGGCATTATTGAACTTTTAATTATTAACAAAGGTCTGCTACGGCGTCAACTATGATAATAACTTAAATTTCAGTACAGTCGCGCCGTAAATCATTTTTAAATTGGTTTCAAATGATTTAATCTGGGATTTTTCATAAAAAAACTAAAACTCTTAACTAATTCAAAAACTACTGAATTTCGGTAGAACATTTGGTGGCTTAATTTGTTGCATTTTAACCCTACTATGACGTCCTGCAAGGAATACGTCGAGTTACCAGTAACCCTGTATATACATACTAGCGGACCTGACAGACGTTGTCCTGACCGAATACCGCCACCTATCGGGTCCGATTGTGAATCTAAACCATTCCCAGATCCCCTTGAACACACACAAAAAATTTCATCAGAATCGGTCCAGTCGTTTGAGAGAAGTTCAGTGACATACACACTCACAGAAGAATTATATATATAAAGATTTGTAATGTGCTTGTCAAGCCTTTTCATTTGATACCCAACACGGCACAATTCAATTATTTTTTTTATTTCGTTACTTTATGTCCTCTAGAGGGCGCCATGTTGCATTTAATGTGACGTCACATAGCCTATAACCAGTGGACAATCAATACGCTTCCAATGATTCTCATTTGTCAAATTATGATCGACAGTTTAGAAGTTATGAGGTAACAGATGAACATACATACATACATACCGGTCAAAATCATAACCCTCCTTTTTGTCTCACCGTAGTCGGGTAAAAATAAAGTGTCCATGCGCAAATATCAAAGTTCATCATGTAGTGAGAATAACATCACACCTGTATTCCTTGGAGGGATAGACAGAAGTGTAAAGTTACTAACTCCTGTTATTTTATAAACCTCATGTACAGATGCCAGCACATCAGGCTACTACAATCTGTCAAATTTATTTAATAGATTTTCAACTTTATCGCTGAAGATTAAGGTTCAAAAATGATTGGGAAAATTTGACAGTTTCGGGTAGCTTGATGTGCTGGCGTCTGTACCTAATAGCGAGCGACCTTTCTTTTATTAATGGGAATAACGGGTACAGGTGTGAGCACTATGTACTAAAGGGCTACCATTTACCGGGTAATATGTCTTGCATTGACTTGAATGTGCCCTGGCGGCTGTGAGTATGTCATGCTCACTCAGATATTTCACTGATGGTGGCGCGTGCGTTGGATCATTTAGTTCCCTTCAAAATGGTTGAGCTAAATGGTGCTAATCCATGCGTCATGTTCGTGAACGGGCGCCGTCAGTTGGGACTGGTCATTTCTTGGCTGCCATGGCTTATTTTAAATTTATTAATTTTTTTTGAATTGTTCTTTTATTTATCTTTTTATTACGGACGCTTCTAACGTGCACGTCTTTCTGCATTGTTCTCACATGTATAATTTCAACATGAATGATGTAATCAATATTTTTATTTAAAAGTGTGTCCGTGGAGTTTCTTGCCCGTCCTTCTCCATAGGTACCTACAACGCTTTGGAACAATGGGCAAGTAGCTTCATATTTCTGACTCACCGACTCCTTGACAATTCAAAAGTGTCTGTAAATAGTTTAATTGAAATAAATGCTGCGAGTTTGAGAGTTTGAGTTTTAGTTTTACAAATCCTAACTTCGGATTGCTACTGAGATTACCTAATAGATCCCAATATCACTTGGCCCGGCCCGAGAACCGAACCCTGCGTCAAGTCGAATTTGCACGTTCAAAAACTGACATTCGCTCACAGACCTAATAAAAATCCAAGACATGGCGCTGCGAACAATACAGTGAAGCATGCCAAAACTACATCTCAGCTCTGTGCACATACACGCACACATTTACAACCATTTACAATCAAACTACATCTCACTAAGTGCACACATGTTTACGAAACCGGCCTCACGTCAGTGTTGACACCGCTGTCTTGGTTTCTCTTCTCTTCATCTTTTAACTAGTGCTAGCTAGTAGTAATATTATTATTATTGAGTCTGAAGCATTTTGCACAGAAGATCAAGTAAGGTACAATTAAGTTTCTCACTTGACCATCCTCTCCACAAAATGCCTAAAAAACCGGCCAAGTGCGTGTCGGACCTCGCACAATGAAGGGTTCCGTAGTTGGGATGAATTTATCCCAAAAACAAACTTAAAAACGTAGTTGAAAAATATGTTCTCCCATTCGGAATGTATGGGAAAACATGTTTTTGCAACTGCAAAGTTGGTCAATTATTACTCGTTAACCTGTAGAGCCTACTTAGCTGTGATAGTTTTCCTTTTAATTTTGTTATATAAACTACTGTTGTGATTTTTTTCACACACCCAAAACCAACCATTTAGCCGGCAGGGGGGGGACACTTGATTCTAACAAAAAATAACACTTTAAAGCTTAATATTTCGCAAACGAATCCCTGAATCCAAAAATGGTTTTCACAAACTCACAATATTTTTGAAGGACCTTTCCAATGATACCCCCCTCACCATGGAGTAAAAAAATAAAAAAATAAACATCACCACTTTACGTGTATGAGAGGTACCCTAAAAAAAAAAATGTTTTTCATAATTTTGTTTTACCACATTGTTGGCGTAATTAATATGTATACCTATGCCAAATTACAGCTTTCTAGTACTAAGGGTCTCGGAGCTAGACCGCGGATAGACAGACAGACAGATAGACAGACAGACGGACATGACGAAACTATAAGGGTTCCTTGTTTACTACGGAACCCTAAAAATGGGAGAACTGACAACTTTTGAACGCAGTTTAGATGTGCTGATCACGTTCAGTTTCATCGCTCTAAAGGCTAATTTCAACACTGAAACTAAACGCCCTGAGTCTTTTATCTTCATCGCAAATGGGATGACAAGAAAGACGCAGCGGAAGTATAAATAATATATCAATACGCCTGTTTTTGCCGAAAAATAAGATAACGTGAAAATGTGCTATGGTTTTAGTACTTCTCCATTGAACAAAGACCACATTTAAACAAAAATTTTCTGAATAAAAAGTCTAAAACCCGACTAAAAGATATGAAACAAGAAAATATTTCAGACAGAAGTCAAGACATAGGTACAAAAATGATCGAGGTAAAGCCGTGGTCGCATGCTTGTACACCTACAAAATTATAATGGCATGCGAACGACAGTTTAGAAGTTATGAGGTAACAGATGAACATACATACATACATACCGGTTAAAATCATAACCCTCCTTTTTGTTTCACCGTAGTCGGGAAAAAATATTATCCCACATTAGAAAAAAAAAACTAAACAATATCATGCGTACAAACACCAATTCCTTTAAATTAATGTAAATAACAAGTGAGACAACACAAAAAGTAAACAAAAGTTCAAAAATAAATAATAAATGTATTCAAATAAAAAAAGAGTATAAAAATAAGTAGAATCAGTATATGTATAAAAATACACATGTAATCTTAAAATGCAAGACTGCCAATAAAAAAGAAAAAAAAATAATGATGAGGAGATGATCTAAAGACTTGACGTAACATTTGCTGTTGAAACATAAAAAAATCTACAGTAATTTTATGTGTATTATTGAAATCTACGGCAGTAAAATCCGACAAAAAGATCATCATTCAGTTTCATTAAAACCTCGTTGAAAATCCTACAAAATGTTGGTTCCTTTTGCCAAAAAGAACCACGACTGACTGCCGGTAGATGAAATCAAGGCGTACAATGCTAAAGCGTTGGTTTCCTAAGAATCCCGTGAACGGCCACACAATAAAAGCTGTCCAATTAAAGAGCGTTTTTTGACAACTAAATGTCAAATACTGATGAAAGTGACAGATGTTCATGACGGCCGTTATAATATGACGAAACCGCTCTCCCAGTAAAGGAAATAGCACACATCAACTCGGAAATGAATCGTTACCGTATCAACTTGAGGCATTCAATATTCTTTCTATGATACTCCCTACTGCAACGCACAATCGGAATGGTAACGTAATCGCCTCGCCTCGGGACAAGTTCACGAACCGCGGCGATACGGTGACGATCCCTTTCCGAGTTGATATGTGTGCTGTGATCTTAAACCAAAGCTTGTAGTGTATCTATATTAGAGACATGTAAACACTATCTCATGCATATCAAAGTTAGGTAGCCGTCATTAATGTCAACTGTGAGATCTCCACAAATGGCGAGAAACAGTGAAGAGTGAAGCGGCCTCATTGAAATTCAATGTAAACTAGAACGGACACCGCGAACAAAAAATATGTTCCTTGGATGTCAAATGTGACAACTGCGCGGTGTGTACTGCGCACCTTAAACGTCAGGTAGTAACTGAGACGTTTGTGGTCCATGGAACACAAAGTATGGCCCAACAAAAAATCCGTGGTGTTTGCTCTAGTTTACATTGAACCTTAATGAGCGGCCTACACGAAAGGCTTAGGTGTGGTGATGAGACAGGGTAGTCATATATTCAACTTAAATACGGAATTAACAGGATTGTACACTAATTGTTCCAGCAAAACAGGCTCATCAGTGTTTAGAGGTGAAGCTGAAGGTAACACCATTTAGAATCCTCAACCCATTATCAAAGTTCCATTATCTATATAATACTTTACTCCAGTTATACTTCTTGCCTTGTAACTTGCTAAGTATACTATTAAATCAGCGATCTCTTCTGGTTCCAACGCATCTCTAATTTTGAAAGATTCACCTATCTCTTTAAATGATCCTTTGACACCGGCTGTTGAAAATATTTCAGTTTTCACAGGTCCTGGACAGACATTATTCACTCTAACACCAACTGGCGCCAGTTCCAAAGCAGCGCCAAACATGAAGTGGTCAAGACCTGCCTTCGAAATACAATACGGCATGTACTTTGAGTTCCCGGCGTAATAACGTCCTAGGATACTGGATATATTGATAACATTACCCCTAGTCCTGACAAGGTAAGGAGTTGCCAACATAGTGAGGTATACGCAAGCGCGGAGGTTACAAGCCAATGTCTTGTCATAAGTTTTCATTATATCTGCGTTGAGGAGTGTTCCAAAAGTTAATATTCCAGCATTGTTGACGAGTACGTCTATTTGACCGAATTTTGCGACTGTGTAACAAACCAGTTTCTTTAAATGATCATCATTGGTCACGTCGCATTGAAAGCCTAGTGTCGGGACGCAAAAATTTTCTTGGCAATATCTACTGACCTTACAGGCGTTCTCTTTGTTTATATCTGCGACGACTACTTTAGAGCACTGCATGGCAAACGCCTTCACTGCAGCAGCTCCAATACCAGTTCCACCACCTGTGACTATAACGACTTTGTTTTCTAAGCGCATATCTGATTGCTGTCGGTAAAAGTAGTTTAGAGGTTGCTTTATCCAAACCAGAGTAATTAAATTACACGGTAACTGTAGGGTTTTATGAATTTTTCGGCGAAACATTTTGTTCAATAATTGATACCACCTACCTTAATCAACCAATAATTTTCGTCAATATTTTGGGACTAAATCAATGTTTGATAGTCTTTAAAAAAAAACATCGGTCACGGCATTCGGTAGTATTTTAAATTTTAACAATTATAGAAATACGGTACAGAGTTAGTACATAGTAAGTACCTCAATGGCACAGAGCATTATTTTGACAGACATGACATTTTCAATATGTTTATAGAGGTTTTATGGTTTTTTGTGGCAGTGCTACAGGCACCCTTCAAAATTATAACGTTTTGAAATCTGCAGTTGGATGCCAACAAGGTGATCCTCTCGGGCCAGTCATTTTCAGTTAAGCTATTCACCCCATAATACAACAACTTGTGTGGTATTTAGATGATGGGACTCTAGGAGGTGACGTAGATACTGTTCTAAAAGACCTTCAATTCCTAAAGCAGCAGTTCCAATCCATCGGCCTTGACCTCAACTTCTGCAAATAAATGATTCTTATTCTTAATCTCAAAATGCGAAATTTACCTTTGTGACAATACTGACAGACAATCGATCATACAGAAATTCAATTCAATAACCCCAGATATCAAAGTTTTGGAAAAAAATTCACTACACCTTCTAGGTTCCCCAATTTTAGAAGATAGTTTTTCACCTTTTGTTGACGAAAAAATTAAACACTTTAAAACGATGTTTCGGACAGATTTTCTAAAATAAACTTACATTCGGCATTCACCCTTATCAGATACTGCTGTTTCGGTTCAAATTTTATGTATTTTCTCCGCTCTTCCTCTTTATAGAAGAAGCCACACATTTTAAACAAAATCGATAAAATTATTCGAAGTATTCTAACATCAATTATAAATGTGGCATTGGACGACCGCACGTGGCTGCAAGCCACACTACCCATCCGCTTCGGTGGGCTGGGCGTCCGCAAAATGTCTAGTGTAAGCTTACCGGCGTTCCTGTCCTCGGTCTACAGCACTGAAGAGTTAACCAGAAAAATCTTAAACGCTTCTCAGGATGACTCTGAAGTGCCGTGTTTGTCTGATGCGATGAACGCATGGAAAATGGCTTGTCTGGATACGGAACAGCCCGAGAACCCGTTTTCCCAGAGACAGTAGGATGAGCCGCTCTGCAGGTAGGTACGGAATAACCTCATTAATTCGTCCACCAACACTGCTGAGTGTGCGCGCTTAGTGGCTGTGGGAGAATGGGAGTCGGGTCTCTGGCTTCAGGCGCTACCGTCATCCAACATAGGCACTATGCTGGATGACAGCGCTTTCCGGCTCGCTACAAGTCTACGTCTGGGCACTCCTTGCGGGGCTCCAAATCACTGTCAGCACGGTGAGGTAGTCGACCGCTTCGCACACTATGGCCTTTCCTGCAGCAAAAGCGCTGGTCGGTTGACATGACACGCAAGCATTAATGACATCCTCCGTCGGGCTCTTATCACCGCCGGGGTGCCAGTTGTTTTAGAACCTAATGGCTTGGCACGCGACGATGGGAAGAAGCCAGACGGAATGACCATAATGTCTTGGAATTTGGGTAAGCTTTTGGTGTGGGATGCAACCCTTACTGGTAGTTATATTTTTGAGCCGTTTGGGGTTGAAACACTAGGGCCGTGGGGTCCGAGTGCTCACCGAGTATTTCGGGACACCGCCAAGCGGTTGGTCGACTCTTCACGTGACCAGAGGGCTGGCCAATTCTTAGGCCAATGAATTAGCATTGCCATCCAACGTGGCATCGCTGCTAGCCTTTTGGGCACTTTTCTCGCTGACAGCGATGCGGATGAATTTTTTGACGCCCAATGAGCTCTTCCCTTTAATTTAATTTTTTCTTTTTCTTTTACATATTTATATAACAGTTAGTTGTATATACATAGTATGAATATTCATGTAAATATTGTATTGCTACTAAAAATAACATGTTTATAGAGTGATTATGAAACACAACTTTTTAAATAGTTGCAAGCAGTTTTTAAACCAATACTTAAATCCTCTGTAGAATAGTAGAATTGCATAAACGGCGGCGGTGGCAAAAGAACAACACCGTATTGCACTGAGATTTCAATCGCATGCGCAATATTGATTTTATTAGCAAGTAAAATAAGTTTGCACTCCATAATATTTTTCTAAGAAACTGCGAGAAACATAGTTATAAAATATTCCATGTCTTAAAAAAAAAGTGAAAGTGTTTTTTAAGTTATAAGTGTCAATCCCGTGGGAATATCGGGATAAAGTATCTTATGTCCTAACCCAGGTCGTGGTTTACCCATGTGCCAAATTTCCTCCAAATCCGTTCAGCCATTTTGGCGTGAAAGCGTAATAAACAAATAAACTCACTTTCGCATTTATAATATTAATAGTTAGGATTAGGATTTTAGTAATTTAAAAGAGTGTCCATGGAGTTTCTGTCCTTTCTTCTCCATAGGAACTAGAGTTGCAACAGATATCCGACCACTATCCGGTATCCAGCCTATTCGGCCATTTTTTACTATCTTGCGCACGGTCGGATTGTCATCTCGTGCCGGATATCCGGCTAGCCGGATACTTAGTCTTATTTTCGTTACAAAATGTAAATAAATAGGTAATTCAACTAACTTCGAAAACCAACCTGTTTATTTAAATTATATATACATTTTTGGTCTATTAGCACATATGGTTGCTAATTATAATCAATATTTGAAATCCACTTAAGCCGTCATTTGTAGATCTTTGACAGTCGTTACGGGTCGTCAGAAGTCCGAAAGTCTGACAATCAGTCTCACCAAGGGATATCGTGCTACCCAGTTACTGGGTTGTGGACGTCAGATAGGCAGTTGCTCTATGTAAAATATGGTATTCAGCTGCATCCGGTTAGACTGGAAGCCGACCCCAGCATAGTTGGGAAAAGGCTAGGCGGATTGATTGATTTGAAATCTACCAAAGGCAAATTGTGACAATTTGTTTAGCCTTTAATGATAATAATCGCGCTCGCCTTTTCGCCGCGACTGCGAGCGGTTGAGCGCGCGAGCAGTTTTAAACATGCATGACGTTCGCTTCGGCTGGATATCCGGCTTCGGCAGTCGCCGGTTATCCGGTATCCGGTATCCGGCCAAATCACTATCTGTTGCAACTCTAATAGGAACCTACTACGCTTTGGAATGGTCAACTAGCTCAATTTTTCTGTCTGATCGATTAGTAAATGGTTTAATTGAAATAAATTCTTAAATCAATTTTACTATTTTGTACATTTTGACGTTCAAAAGTGCAATACATGGGCCTATTTGAAATAAATTATATGACTTTGACTTAAATGGCTTTGATTTAAATACCTCGGTCATGTGGTCATGGGTTCTCTCACGGATGACCAGGATATAGATAGGGAGCGCAGGGCGTTGGCAGCCCGATGCAATATGCTTGCCCGCAGGTTTGCGCGGTGCACTGACGAGGTAAAACTGACGCTCTTCAGAGCCTTTTGCCAGTCGTTTTACTCTTGTAGCTTGTGGGTTAGGTATACGCAGAAGGCTTACAACGCTCTGCGCGTGCAATATAATAATGCGCTGAGGATATTTATTTAATTTATTTATTTAATACTTCAAGCACAGAAATGTACAGAGGCGGACTTAATGCCACAGGCATTTTCTACCAGTCAACCTTTGGGTGATGCAGAGACAAACTGTGGTAGGTGGTTGGTGTTGGGGCTGCCTCGGTTTTGCAGTGCATCGGGCATGTTTGCGGAAGCACGAATAGATGACTTTCATGCCATCATGCGCAAGCGGTGTGCATCGATGTTGCGGCTATTTAGGGGTAGCCCTAACAGTATTTTAGCTACACTGGCGGACAAGGTTGATGGACCATTTATCAGGCTCTGGGCTAGCAGACATGTGCGTGCATATGTCCATGTAGCTAATTAATGATTATTGTTTTTTTAAATTATTGAGTTTACTAACATAGGCTAAGTTTTTACTAACACTATATGGATCCCTTAGTCCGAAATAAAATGATTGAATTTGAATTAAATGCTTTGTTTCATTTCTATTAACACGACACCGACAAAATTATATAGGATTGAACGGTTCATTCGCTCCATTAATTTCATTTTTTGAATAATAGACGAGTGAAAGATGCCAACTGCTGACGTTGGATATACTATTGGTTGGATCCACTATCGTTGGATATATTCAGTTTTTCACATTTGATTTATGTTGTGTTCAGACATTTCATTACGAGTGAAAAATGTCGATTGAGTCATACATTAAAGAAACGTGAAGCATCTGATATCGATTTTAGCCGCGCCTGTCGAACCTACTAATATAAATGAAACTATTGAATACGCGTTTGATTGCTATTTATATTCTAAAGGATGTAAACGTATTTATGTACACCCGTGCTATAAAACCTCTATAAAAGTTTCAGAAACAGTTAGCTTATTGCCAACATTAAGACGCAGATATATGACAGTGACCTTGAAAGGTTAGCTTGCGTGTTCTATTCTGAGCTCACGCAACGCGTCGTACGTCCAGCCAGTAATAGGACTCGCCCATCAAGGAGGGTTGTCCCAAATTAGACGCATTATTAATTTATTACACGTAAAACAAAAGATATTTTAATAAAACACGTATACTAAAAGATTGATAATTTAATTATCTTTAAAATGATGAAGTTTTTAGAAAGATAATCTTGATAGATTTTGTATCATTCTCAGTTTTTTATCCGCGTTAGACATAACTTTACAAATTAATTTCACTTTGTAATATGAACATGATCAAAAATATGCCTATATTAAAATATTAAAAAAATGCTCTAATTTAAAATTTATTTTTTTCCAATCACTAACACTACTCGTTTAGACGTCATCTTCAGTATAAAATCATTAAAAGTCAGTTATCGTCCCCTTAAAACAGCCAGTGTCATAGTAACCATAATATCATCCAAATGAGTTATAATGTTGGGACAGCAGCACCCGCCGCAGCGCATGTGCGGTGAT
This sequence comes from Agrochola lychnidis, assembly GCA_963680765.1. NCBI lineage: Eukaryota > Metazoa > Arthropoda > Insecta > Lepidoptera > Noctuidae > Agrochola > Agrochola lychnidis. The sequence goes on along the minus strand of OY796868.1, from coordinate 2,683,447 downwards.
GTGCTGGTGCAGGCGACATTCATACGTGCAGATGTACTGAATTTCGTGGGATTTTTTAAATTCTTGATCTTGAATTATAAACACCCAATGGTTTCAGAACCTTTTATAGAGGATTCATATCATGGGTGTAGATAAAGTCTTCTATGCAACTGTATATAATTACCTAGGTATTAAAACACTCATGTGATACTATTATCACACTCGGATTCGCCTCGTGTGATAAACCCAAATTCGTTTTTTAATACCCCTTATTTATACAACATTTGCATAAATAACTATTACAAGGCAGATGTGAGTGGAAACAAGGAGAGTTGACGTCCCTAGAAGGTAATATTATTGAGTAATATTATGACACTAAAATTGACGTTATTCAAAAAAAAAAAAACAACCGGCTTCCAAAAAAAAACACTACAAAGTGCAAAATAACTTTAATTTCGGAAGTCGGTGTTTTTGGTTTTGAATTTTCGTTTTTTGCCACCAACTTCCGAAATTAAACCAAATTTTTCACATTAGTATTTTTTGGAAAAAAAATATTTTTCACGTTTTAGTTGTGGTACCTACCCCATACAAATTCGAATACCATTATCTGCTATGTAAATGAGAGTGATAGGAAGTTATTATAACATCTTCCATAAAGGCTAAGTGGGAAAAAAAAAAAAAAAAATACGTATATAATATAGAAAAATACGTATTGTTGAAGCTAACTCAAAAACTACCCAAGCGAAAATAATACAATTTATATGGGATCATTGCGTAAGCTTCATCTACAAAATGGAAAAAATAATTTTCAAAATCGGTCCACAATTGACGAAAATATCGAGGAACATAAAAAAAATTAAAAAAATGCAGACGAACTTTAGGAAGTCGATTAAAAAGGTCAGGTGCATAGTACTTGCAACCGGCGCAATATGACCAGTACCCTAATTGCGTAATACAACACAATCTGTTTTGATTTGAAACAGATTGCTAATCAATTGCTTCATAAGTTGGAAAAAAAATCTTCTCAATAACGTAAATAACGCAATTAATGTTGTTGAACTGTCAAAATGAAACAAATTAGGCAAAATTGTTAACAAAAATAAGCTCAAACTCAAACTCAAATCATTTATTTCAATTAAACCATTTACAGGCACTTTTGAATTGTCAAGGAGGTTTAAGTTCTAACTTGAACAGACAGCTGTGCTGCTGGGGAGTTTGTTGCGCCACTTCTTCTTCCCAGCTAAAGGCACTAGGAAGTGGTGAAGGGTGGGCGTTTTGGGGGACTGTCTTAGGTAATTTTGACATTCGAAAAGTGCTAATTCTCAGCCTAGTTTGAATAAATGACTTTTGATTTTGAGTTACGCAATTAGGATACAGATTCATAAACATAAGCGAAGTAAAAGGAGTAGGTAATGATCGTCGCAAATGACGTTCTCGTTCTGTAGTTTTTGCCTACCCCTATAGGAAAAACGAGTAAGTTTATTAAAACTAGAAGAAACAGTTGCTTCACTTGTTTGGTCTATCGAATTGACCGACGGCGTATATCAATGTAGCAAAGCGAGTTTTTAAATTCTGTAGGGTCAGGTTTTGCTTCTTTAAATATATACTGGACAGTACTGTTTTTACAGTCTCCAAATTTTTACAGGGTGTCCTACCCATGAATATAAACAACTTTCACTATGGGAGCAACTCTGAGATCACGAAAAAAAAAATCTGCCGTTTCATACATTTTGGTCAAGTAGGTATTGCTCGCAGAACGGATGGCCGATAGGGTCGAAAGGTTCTGGAGTGGCGACCACGTACCGGAAGACATAGCGTTGGAAGGCCTCGCACAAATGGAAAGGTTAAAGTTCAGGTAAACGGCGTAAACTCATTAGGGTCTAAAATGGCAATGGGCGTTCCTGAAGGTTCGATATTGGGTCCATTCCTCTTTTTAGTTTACATTAATGATTTACCCCAATTACTTCAAAATCAACCGAAGATGGTGTTATTTGCAGATGACACATCATTAATCTTTAAAATAAACCGACAGTCACAAAATCTTGACGACGTGAATAGCTCTATTCTGCAAGTCCAAGATTGGTTTACGGTAAATAATCTGGTACTTAATAAAAAAAAAAAAACCAAATGCATTAGATTTAAATTACCTAATGTTAAAAGTAGCGAATGTGACATCATATTGAATGGAGAAAAACTGGAATTTATTAATCAAACGGTTTTCCTGGGAATCACGCTAGACGAGAAATTACAATGGGGACCTCATATAACATCTCTTGCGGGGCGGTTAAGCTCGGCCGCTTATGCTGTTAGAAAGATAAGACAGTTAACAGATGTAGAAACCGCGCGTGTGGTCTATTTTAGCTACTTCCACAGCATTATGTCATATGGCATTTTACTGTGGGGTCGGGCTGCTGACATTGAATCCATCTTTATTTTGCAAAAGAGAGCTGTCAGAGCTATTTATAATCTACGTCGCCGCGAATCTCTCAGGGAACTTTTTAAAAGGATTAATATTATGATGGTACCTTGCCAATTCATTTATGAAAATATTATGTATGTAAGGAAAAATCCACATCTCTTTAATAAAATAAGTGATAGACATAATTTTAATACTAGAAATAAAGATAAACTAGATCAACCATTTTTCAGGTTATCTAAAGTACATACATCTTTTATGGGGTACTGTGTTAAATGTTACAACAAAATACCTTGTGACATATTGCAATTAAATGAAAGAAAATTTAAAACTCATATAAAAAGTACACTTTGTAAACAAGCATATTACAAATTAGAGGATTATATCCAAGATAAGAGTGCTTGGAAACATGCTGGTCCTGCTCCATAGGACAATTTAGAATCAAGACAAAATCAAACTGGTTGCTAATTTAATTGTAAAATTTATTACTTTGTGTTTTAAGTATGACATTGATTTTACATTCTGTGATTACTTCCTTACACACTGACTTATTAATTGTAACATTTTAGGAAAATCGTCTACTTTTACAATGTTTGTAAATATGTGAGAACCATGTATCTATCACAAATTAAATTATCTATCGTTGCTTCATTTTTAATTTTTTTACCTATTGTGGTATAGTAATTTTATTCTAGGTGCATCGTCTTCACATATAATAATTATTTAACAAATGTACGTACATATACAAACAATATTGTAAAACATTTTAAAAGAGTAACGGTGGAGTTTCTTGCCCATTCTTCTCCATACGAAAACTGCCTTTTGGAAGGGGCGACTAGAATCAATGTTATTATTTTGTAATTTTTGACGTTCAAAAGTGCCATACATGGGCCTATTTGAAATAAATGATTTGACTTTGACTTTGACTTTGGACCGATGACCTTGTGAAGGCCGCAGGATTCCGCTGGATGCAAAAAGCACAGAATCGGTCGAAGTGGCGGTGCTTGGGGGAGGCCTATGTCCAGCAGTGGACGTATTTCGGCTGAAATGATGATGAGGTATTGAACTTTTGTATAAACAGCAGATTTTTTTTCGTGATTTCAGAGTTGCTCCCATAGTGAAAGTTGTTTATATTCATGGGTAGAATACCCTGTAAAATTAAGAGACTGTAAAAAAATCACCAGTATAAATAGAATTTAAAAACCAAAGCTGTATACGTTTATTTATGTGATGTCATCGTGAGTTACCTTTACAATGACGGAACAAGTAAGTAACTAAACTAACACATTAAACAACCAACTCCTAATGAAATTGGTAAATAGTAAAATTTACAACAACAAAAAATACCTGTTTCTAACAGTCAAATAACGTTGGTTAGCATGAAAATTCATTTAACGAGTTCTTATGACTCGCCAGACGATGATTTAGCTATTTGATACGATATATATAAGCCGTCTTGGGTTAGTATGCTAACTAATTTGGAGTCGTGAAGTTGTTGAACATGTTTGCCAGAAAAGTGGTCCTAGTTCCCGGTAGCTCCGGCATCGGAGCGGCTACTGTGGAGTTATTTGCCAAGGAAGGCGCTTCTGTAGCCTTCGTCGGAAGAAACGAAGAAAAACTAAAGGAAGTCGCTAAACGTTGTGAGCAGCATGGAGCCAAAACCCTCATTATCAAAGCAGATGTTTCCAAAGCCGAGGAAGCCAAGACCGTCGTCCAAAAAACTGTAGACAAGTTCGGAAAACTCGACATACTCGTCAACAACGCTGGCATATTGCGGTTTGCGAGTATACTGCAACCCAATCTATTACAGAACTACGATGAGATCATGAACACGAACCTGCGCCCTGTCATCCACATCACCAACTTAGCGGTCCCACATCTCATAGAAACAAAAGGCAACATCATAAATATATCTAGTGTTTTATCCACATCAGCTAAGATACCAGGAATGATGTCTTACAGCGTTTCCAAAGCCGCTATGGATCATTTTACAAGGTTTGCTGCAATGGAACTGGCTGCTTCTGGCGTGCGAGTGAACTCTGTCAATCCTGGACCAGTTATAACTGACATTTTGTCGAGTGCTGACATGCCTGCAGAGGTACTCCAGGGAAGTAACATAGCGAGCATCACATTATTAGAAAGATCTTCAGATGCTGATGAGATTGGTGATATAATCCTGTATCTAGCCAGTGACAAGGCTAGGAGTGTAACTGGGTCTTGTTATGTTATTGATAACGGTTATTTGCTAAAGTAGACCTTTTTTATATATCTTGGTGATTATGTTTATATTTAAAAGGCTGTGTTGTGCTATTGTGAAAAAATTAATGACATTATGTTTGGGAAGTTGCTGTTATTCTAAAAATTATTTTATATCAAGTTCTGTATGCTTAAAGTTCTTATAATCTGATCTACCCATTTTTTTCAACGTTCGTAAATGGTTTTTCTATTGCGTGTAATTATTACCAATGTGATTAAATTTAATTAAATAATGAATATTACTAGATGATTAATTGTCCCACTGCAGGATCTCTGAAGTCTAGAGTTTCATTCACTTTGATTATGACCCACGCTTGCTCAATGTGGTAAAAATTCGTCATAATGTTTTTCTTCACCGTTTTTTCAGTGATTATTGATCGTTTTAAATATTCTGTCCACTCTTGGTGCACGTAACCAGATTTGTAAATGAAAAATAAAGAATAATATTAATATTTTGCTGAAATATTAACATTAAATTCGAGGGGGTGAACTACCGATATGACGACTAATAGAAAAGTATGGAAGTAATCCCGGGACATCTTGCGCCAACCCCAAATAAAATGGGGTAAGGGCACGAGAATGATGATTCATATTTTGAGGAAAATAAATTATAGGAACATTACTACTTAGTTTTTTAAACCATGAACTAGTTTATTATAGCGTTTGTATAACTTTATTACATGTTTGTCACCTGTTATCTAAATACCTACCTACTTATACACATACATTGCGACGGTGCATTTAAATAGAAGATTTTTATTTCTGTGTTCTGTTATTTATATTCCCCCGGGTAGTTCAGAAAATGATTACATGATTTTGTTTGCAGTAATAGAAAAACTGTGTACTAGTTATAAAGAAATAATTGTGTTAGGTGATTTTAATTTACATTCGTGTCCTACAAATGTGACTAATTATTATGAATGTTTCTTGTCCTTTTGCGAATTCACTCAAAGTAATAATGTACCTAATTGTTTAGGCCGTCAATTAGATCTGGTGCTGAGTTCAGGGTTTCGAGGGAAGGTATCAGTAATTGCGGCAGACGAGCCACTCGTGCCCGTCGACGTGCATCACCCGCCGCTTGAAGTGAGCGTGAGCTTCGAGCCCGCGTGCTCCCTCCACCCCGCCGACATTGTCCCCGCTGCCTCGTCGGCCGCTGCCGTATCCGCCACCGATACTGACTCGCGCGCTGGTGTATGCGCACTCAGTGATAGACCGCAATGGAACTTTTATAAGGCAAATTATCAATTGCTTTATTCTTTGTTAATTTCGACGGAATGGAATAATATGTACGAGATGCACGACTTGGACGATTTATTAAACTTCTTCTACAGTAAAATTAATAGTATTTTAGATGAATGTGTCCCCAAGAAAAATCGTAGTGGGAAGTCACGATACACTTATCCTAATTGGTACACGAGCGAAATAATACAAGATCTAAAAATCAAAGCTAGACTTCACAAGACGTTCAAGGAAACAAAGGATTTCATTGTTTACAGTGAGTATTCAAAATACCGAGCACTTATTAAAAAAAATATTCATACTGCACACAAACAGCATCAAACTAAATTACAATGTCAGTTTGCGAAAGATCCAAAGTCATTCTGGCATTATATACGATCTAAAACCAGCAGAGCTAACAGACAAACTATTATTAAGGATGGTCAACACCTAACGGATCTTGAATGTGCCAAGCAATTTGCGATGTTTTTCGAGTCGGTATACGGTGGGGAGCCACCACAACTGGATCCACAAGCGGCCGCGGCGACGGCGGAGGGGGCCATGACTGGGTCGCGTGTGCAACTAAACTCGTTGAGTCTTAAGGATGTTAGAGAGGCACTCGAGCGCCTAAAGCCGAAGCGTTCAGCAGGCCCAGATGGAATACCAGCCTTCCTATTCAGGGATTGTAGTAGGGTATTGGCGGAACCTCTGCACTATATATTTAATATATGTCTCCAATCAGCGACGTTTCCAAGTCGATGGAAGATTACGCGTGTCATTCCAGTCCCCAAAGGTAAAGCAGGATCGGACATCAGTGGGTATAGACCGGTGGCCGTGTTGTCAACGCCGGCCAAGGTTTTCGAGTCCGCCATCCAGCGCAGCATGCAGGAGCAGGTCCGCGCTCAGCTATCGGAGGCGCAGCATGGGTTCCGGCCGGGGCGCAGCACTGCCACCAATCTCCTTAACTTCATGTCACAGGTGGTGCCAGCAGTGGATGCTGGTGTGCAGGTTGACGCTGCTTATTTTGACTTCAAAAAAGCGTTCGACACAGTCGACAATGACATATTATTACGTAAGTTAGCAGAAATCGGTTGCACACCACATCTATTGCAGTTCCTAGCTAGTTATATGCAAGGCAGACAGCAGTATGTTGACTGCAACGGCTGTGAATCCGAGCCGTATTACACCTGGTCCGGGGTGAGTCAAGGAAGCAACATGGGGCCTCTGGAATTTATAATAATGATTAACAATTTACCGGAAGTAGTCAAAAATGGATCTTGTTTGTTATTCGCAGATGACCTCAAGTTGCTGTTTGAGGTCAAAACGGAGTCGGATTGCAGACTTTTGCAGGATGACATTGATAGGATAGTGAAATGGAGTCATGAGAACAGGCTCTACTTCAACGTATCCAAGTGCTCGGTGATATGTTTCACTCGCGCACGTGCACCTCTACTCTACGAGTACGTAGTGGATGCAGTACCGATGCAACGAGTCACGCAGGTACGTGATTTAGGGGTTGTTCTCACTCCGGAACTGTCATTTCGCGATCATATAACTAGGATCTGCAAAAGGGCATTTAGGAATTTGGGTTTTGTTCTGAGGCAGACGCGAGACTTTACCAGCATCACAGCTGTAAGAGTCCTATATGACGCATTAGTCAGGAGTCATTTGGAACATAGTGCTGTCATATGGGCTCCACATGAGGCTAAGTATTCAGTGATGTTGGAGCGAGTCCAGAACAAATTTGTGCGCCACCTGTACATGAAACTTTACGGGGTATACCCATTTTACCCTTTGATGTACCCTACTCTATTCGTACTGGGTATGGTGGGGTACAATCAACTCGGGGTGCGACGGGAATTTGCGTTGGTGTCGTACATAGTGAAACTGCTTCGAGGCATAGTGCACAACCCGAAAGTGCTGCAGCGGTTGCACTTGTACGTACCCGACCGTTATGTGTGGAGGCGACGGCCCCCGCCACTGCTGGTCGTACCATCAGCCAGAACCAACTTACTGGCTAAAACCCCTCTGACTCGAGCAATTCGCACCATCAACAGTATTCAGCTCGATATTGATATATTTACATGTTACTGGGGTGAATTCGCAAAAGTACTGTTGTTTACATTATGTTATAAATAATTATCTATAATTTTTTTCTTTTGTATTGTTTGTGTGACTTGGCTATCGCATTAGGTTAAGACCTGTAATGGTAGTTTTAAGGCATTTAAATAAATAAATAAATAAATAAATAACATAAAATACAGAACGCCACCTGCTACGATCCTTACATACTCCTTTTGCCTTATTTACGTTCATACATCTGTACCTTAATTGCGTAACACACCTTCAAACACAATCTGAATCATTTTGAAGGATATTGCTAATCCATTGCATCATTATGTTCGAAAAATTTGTCTGCTCAACTGTGTACGTTAACTTAACTTGTTGAACTGTCAAAATGAAACAGATTGTCATTGATCGTGTGTTACCCAATAATAAAGGTGCTAGGTCAGACACGCACGTCAGTTGCGAGTACTACGCACCTGACCCACACCTGACCTTTCTGAAGAACATCACCAATAACGTCACTATTATTTTCTCCTACCTGATTTACCTACCTACATATACCCACTTTTACTCATCGTTAATAAGCCAAGGTCCTCGAATTACACTTGAGGAAGTGAAGAGGCTCTTGTATGCAGTTGTATAAAGGGCTTGATTCTGCAAGCGGTATTATTAGGATGTTTCTCTGTCTGAAGTTCTGACCACCAGTAGCGCTAGTAGCAGTAGCAAAACAGCAAAATATTTACATACCTAAATGTTTACCTTGACTCTTTGACCTATCAACCATCAAGTCACAAAGTAAATGTTTAGAAGACCGACCGTTGCGCGAAACCGCACGCACACATAGACACGCTTCACGTACAGCGAGTGCAAGTGCACTCACGACTGGCATTTGTTTGAGATCGCCGCCGTACGTACGCGTCTGTGTGCGTGCGCTTGTTTTCGTCGTTATATGGAGCTGATATTCTATACCTATTTTGTGACCGAATCTCGTTTGAATAAAGTTTACAATAAAGGTTACCGTTTGTTTGTCTGTCAGTATGTTTTCTTCCGTAACTGAGAAATTTACCTATTATCACTGTCTCGGTGGTCCAGTAGTCGCTCGATCGACTTCTGCTGTCCTGGGTTTGATTCCAGGGTCTGGTGAAATTTTATCGTGTTGTACACTCTTTTCTGTTTTATATCTGCTAGCCTTTCTAACCTAATTCTTGAACTCTAGCTGCACTAGTCGTAGTAAACAGTGTCATTTTTGTGTGTGTTTACACATAAAAATGACACTGTTTACTATTTTTCACTGTTAGCGTTTGGGTCCGAGCTCACGCTAATGTAGCGAGTTGCGGAAACGCCAAAATAGCGTTTACGTTTGTCAAAAGTCTACCATGTTGATGAATATTTTTGGCGTCTATACATCACGCTCACTTCAACGTTCCTTTCCGCTTATAGAAAAGGGATTTTGTCTAGGTCCCCACTACACAGCCAGTGAGATTACCCTTCCTTCCTACTGTAGTCGTAATGAGTCAACACGTTAATGCCTACATAATTTGATTGTAAAAACAAATTGTTATTGTATAATAGCTAGAAATACCTAACCGATATGACAACAATTTGATTAAATACATAATTGAATAAGAAGACCTTGAAAATGATAAGTATACAGACGAGGCATATGTACTTAATACGTAATGGATTGATAACAACAAGTCTGAAGAGGATGCTTGCACGCGTTGCTACGCGAACAAAACGCGCGTTACAAAACGGGTTTTGTCGACGGAAGAATAGACAAAATGACAGATAAACAATCACAATCTGTCATTTTGTCTATTTTTCCGTCGACAACATCCATTTAATGCCAAGCGTGCTGCAGAGGTATAAAGGATAGCAACATTTTGGCAGCTATGTTTAAGTCCCATGCAATAGAGGGCAAGCCTGTTGGCAATAAGGCACATCCAGCCTCCGGGCTGTTACAGTAAAATTCCTGACGGAAAAATCCAATAAGACTTTTCCCGACCCGGGAATCGAACCCAGGACCTCATGCCCAGCAGTAGCGCTTGCGACCACTAGACCAACGAAGCAGTCAGTCATAACAATGTTTTTAAATGACGAAAGATTCAATAGGTATTTAGAGGTATGAGAAACAGGGTGTAAATTTCACTCATCCTACATAGAAAAGGGAGGATCCTCCGACCAGACGGGTGTCGTGTCTGGCGAACAACTGCCTAACGAACGATTGATGTCGGAAAGTTATATAAATGTCGATCGCGCGGTAAACTTTAATTGTGCGATGCAGGATTTTATGTGACGTCAGATCTTTGATGCGTAGTTCATATGTGGTGATGTAGATGTCGCCACAGGCTGTAGTAAGTATGAGCGTGACGGTCATTATTTGATTGGGAGATTCAGAATTATAATAAATATTATCCAATCCAATTGAAGTAAATCAAGTACAAACGTTGATAAAGAAATGTTAGATACCGGCCACTTATCTTATTTATATCTAGCTTTAGAATCATGTACCCGGATAAAAGTACATAGATACTAGGTGGCAGGGACATCGACGCGAAAACTTTTACCATGAATTCAGGATATGATTCTGAACCTCTGAGATTTTTCATCGGTTATTTAAAAAAAGATCGGTTATCTTTTTTTTAAATAACCGCCAAAAATGTCAACACAAGTTTGTTCAGAATCATGTACTGAATCCATGGTAACAGTTTTCGCGTCGATGTCCCTGCCACTCTGTACTTATATACTAGCTGACCCGACAAACGTTGTTTTGCCATATAAATGTTTGGAGTGGCCCACCCTTACCCACTTAGGGGTGTGAAAAATAGATTACAACCGATTCTCAGACCTACCGAATATTCTTATTTATTTTTTTATAAAAATCGATCATGCCATTTCGGAGGAGTATGCCAACGAACACTGCGACACGAGAATTTTACATATTATCTGTTACGATGCCTCATTGAGGTGGATAACAGTTAAAATTCTATTGTGTCTCGTTAGTGACAGCTGAAAGGATAAATAGATTTTTTTTTTATCCACAACCGGGAAGCTTTTGGCCTGCATCTCACGTAATGGTAAGTGATCATCAGGCCGAGAAGGTGGAAGCGAGCTTCACCCGGAATACTCAACCACAGAGGAACTGGCTATCTTACCCCTAACTGCCGAAACACAACAATACTGTTAACATTGTTGTTACGGCGACAGACTTAGATAAGATGGTGGTAGTTAGCCAAGCGGACTCTGAACTCGGGACCTGTGGGTCTGAGACAAGTGGTCCACAGAGGCGATTACCATATGCGGATATACCTATTTATTCTTATGATTATCCTATGATGGTGATTGTCTTGGCAAACAAGCCAAAAGCCAATGACCAAAAGAATGATAGGCAGGGCTATTAGTCAGCATATCCATTAGTGGAACTTAAAAATTAAGTACAAAATAACATAAACGAAATTTAAATTTACAGTAAAGCTTAAAAATAAAATGACTGGAGGAGAACGTGGCTAAGTAATAACAGCCGCACGGGTCGATTCATCAGGTTAAGCTAGGCTTGCCGGGATTAGTCTGTGGATGGGTGATCATCTTTACATACTGAGATTCCTCCGTGCCTCGGAAAGCACGTTACACCGTTTGTCCCGGCTGTCATTCGTGGATCTTTGACAGCCGTTACCGGTCGTCAGAAGCCCGAAAGTCTGATAACCAGTCTTACCAAGGGGTATCGTATTACCTAGTTACAGGTCAGATAGGCAGTCGCTTCATGTGAAATATTGGTATTCAGCTGCATCCGGTTAGACTGGAAGCCAACCCCAATATAGTTGGGAAAAGGCTAGGCAGAATGAGTAAAGCTTAAAAATGTCCGAACTGAGTTACCCTGCTCGGCAGTTTTTACGACTTAACAAAACAACCAGAATTATTCATTATATTATACCAGTTTAATAAATAGTATAATAGACAATCCAATTATTTTTTCGTAGCACGTAAAATCTATAGATGGCATGGATAAACATACAAAAAAAAAAAACATACAGTCGAATTGTAAACCTCCTCCCTTTGGAAGTCGGTTAAAAATGGGAAAATTTTATGTTCAATTGAATCAACACATTTTGGTAACTACCACCTTACGTAATTTTTCAGTCATAAAAAAAAACGAGATCTTTTTTTATTTTTAATAATTTTCAAAAACAAACGTTGCTTATAAAATAAATTTCAACCAGTGGTGTTATCATTAAACCGTAGTTTACGCCACAAATTTGAGCCAGTGATGCCTTTACCTTTGTCACTGGCAACATATAATATCAAATTAATTATTTCAGTTGGTTCTGATAATCGTGGTAGAGACATATTACTTTGCACTTTTTCTGATTTTTTTTTCATACCTTCGTAAATAGATATACGGAATGGACCAGGACTGATTGTATTCACTCTCACTCCATAAGGTGCTAGTTCTAAAGCAGTGCTTGTGGTAAAATCACTCATTGCAGCCTTTGATGTCCCGTACGCTATGTGTTGGGGTCTTGTGGCATTGATTCCAGCCATACTCAACACGTTGATCATGTTTCCTTTAGTTTTGATGAGATGGGGAACAGCGAAGTAGGCGATGCGAACAACACTTCGCATGTTGCTGTTCATCACTTCATCAAATGTTTCTAAGAAGTTGGTTGATAGAATACCAGCTTCTTTCAATATTCCAGCGTTGTTGACAAGCACATCCAGTTTTCCAAATTTATCGATAGTTTTTTTGACAATTGTGTCTGCTTCTTCGTCTTTGGACACATCTGCTTTGATAGCTAGTGTTTGTGCACCTATTGTTTGACAATTCTGAGCAACCGTATTTAGTTCAGCTTCGTTTTTTCCAACAATGGCTAATGAAGCACCCTCTCTAGCAAATAACTCCGCTGTTAGCTTAACAATACCGTCACTACCTCCTACGATCAGAACCACTTTTTGGGCGAAACTCATTGTCGCAACACCTCCCCAGTTACTGAGTTGAGAACAATGATACAATATAAATATTTGAATGAAAGTTGGATAAATTTTATTCAGATTTTTAGATTTTGAGGAGTTATCACAATTTTGCCCATACTACGTACTATTTAGACACAAATTTGGTCGAGAGAGAATTCGTGAAGTTATGTCTGATGAATGTCATGACTTGACAGTAATAATTTATTGTCTGTGATCTATAGAAGCATAATTTTATGGTAGAGTCCGCGCCACCAATCACCAATCAAGTTTGATAGACGCCGCGCTAGTGTCTATATCATTGCATCAAATTGCATTTAAAAAAATGTAGTTCAACAATTTTCCGCCGGACTTCAGTGGTGGACTTTACGCTGCTTTTTAGATACAATTATAGATGTATTATTAATATATTAAATTAAATTCAATTCAAATAAATTTATTTATTGACTTAGACAACAATGATCCATATGTTAGTTAGTTAGATACAAAAAGAAAACTTAAAAACTATGTTAGTGTGTTACAATTATAACTGTGTAATTATTATGTGAAAGTGTGTACCTACACCTATAAGGTAGATTTTTGAGGAGCGAATTCGAATTATTAAGATCTCAATGTAAAAATGTACCAAAAATCACACGAATAAATGAATTTGAATTTGAACTAAGTACAAAAAATATTTACATACATTCACCGAATGTAATGAATCACTCCTGCCTAACCAACACCTGCATGAAGTGATTCCTCAGGGGCGAGCCAAATTTGTCCACTAACATCTTCAGAATGCTGTTAGGACTTGACCGCGTTCTCTCTAGCAGCGACGCCGTTTTTCTCCTCACCATTGCGTGGAAATCGTGAACACGCGCCTGCGCGAACATGCCAGAGGCACTGCAAAAGCGCGGCAGTCCCAAAAGCATTCTGAAGTTGTTATTATATTGGACCCTCAGGGCGTCCATTATTTTCCGCGTGTATCTATGGCTACAATCGATGTAAATCGATGGATACATTGATTTTTTGGCGCTTGATTAACGTTGGCAAAGTAACATACGATTGAACTATATTTTTATGTTGAACAAACTTGAGGACGATAGCGATACGCAAACTAGAAATTAGGAGCTAATTTGGTTTATGTCAAATAACAAAACGGACCTAGGTCAAATGGACCAGAGAAATATGAAGACAATTAAAAAGAAAAAAAACGGCCAAGTGCGTGTCGGACCACGCACAATGAAGGGTTCCGTAGTTGGGATGAATTTATCCCAAAAACAAACTTAACTTTGTAGTTGAAAAATATGTTCTCCAATACGGAATGTATGGGAAAACATGTTTTTGCAACTGCAAAGTTAAGTTGGTCGATTATTACTCGTTAACCTGTAGAGCCTACTTAGCTGTGATAGTTTTTCTTTTAATTTCGTTATATAAACTACTGTTGTGATTTTTTTCACATACCCAAAACCAACCATTTAGCCGGCAGGGGGGGGGGGGGACACTTGACTCTAACAAAAATTAGCACTTTAAAGCTTAATATTTCGCAAACGAATCCCTGAATCCAAAAATGGTTTTAACAAACTCACAATGTTTTTGAAGGACCTTTCCAATGATACCCCTCACCATGGGGTACAAAAATAAAAAATAAACATCACCACTTTACGTGTATGAGAGGTACCCTAAAAAAATTTTTTTTCATAATTTTGTTTTACCACTTTGTCGGCGTAATTAATATGTATACCTATGCCAAATTACAGCTTTCTAGTACTAAGGGTCTCGGAGCTAGACCGCGGACAGACAGACAGACAGACAGATAGACAGACAGACAGACGGACATGACGAAACTATAAGGGTTCCTTGTTTACTACGGAACCCTAAAAGGCAGTTCATTAGGTGACTAAAGACATCAGAGGACTAAAAACATAAAAAAAGAAAAACAAGAACACAAACAAAACATAACATCACGCCTGTAATCCCCGAAGAGTTAGGCAGAGGTGTACCTATAGTACACCCACATTTCGCCAGAAAAACAAGAAATAATTGTGATAATAGTGATAAAAGAGATTTAAAAAAAGATAAATGACAGTTTATCCGACGACGAAAACATGTTCCTTGAATCAAGTGGAGGATAGGTTCAATGTACATTTTGTGTTGAATTAAATCAATAACATGAAAAGTAACGCTCATTTAATTTAACAGGTAAAATAAATAATAAACCGGAATCTTTTCCAATTTTCCATAATAATTTTTAAAATGACAAAAATTGCTTACACAATGAATTTCTATCAATTGTATCATCATGCAACCGTAGTTTGCGCCAGAAATTTGTGCCAGTGATGCCTTTACGTTTTTCACTGGCTACATGCAATATCATAGCAGCTATCTCAGAAGGCTCTGATAATCGTTGCAGCGCCGTATTGTGTAGCATTTTTTCAGATTTTATATTCATGCCATAAAAAATAACAGCACGGTCTGGACCAGGACTGACTGTATTCACTCTCACTTCATACGGGGCCAGTTCTAAAGCAGTGTTTCTACTAAAATAATTCATTGCAGCTTTTGATGTGTTGTATGCTATGTTTACAGGTGTATTACTGATTCCAGCTATACCCACCACGTTGATTATATTCCCTTTAGTTTTGATAAGATAGGGAGCAGCAAAGTGGGTGATAAGGACAGTACCTCGCATGTTGACGTTCATCACTTCGTCGTACGTTTCCAGGAAGTGGTCTGTCAGTATACCAGCATTTTTCAAAACTCCACCATTATTGACAAGCACATCCAGTCTTCCAAATTTGTTGATAGTTGTCTCGATAATTGTGTTTGCTTCTAGGTCTTTGGATGCATCTGCTTTGATAGCTAATGTTTCTGCTCCTAATTGCGCCAAACAATTAGCAACAGCTTTCAATTTAGGTTCGTCCTGGCCAACTATTACTACTGTAGCACATTCTTTAGCGAACAACTTTGCTGTGGTAGCACCAACGTCAGAACTACCTTCTGTGATCAGAACCACTTTTCGCTTAAAACTCATTCTAACAACACCTGTCTTGTTACTGAAACTAGAGTATTATGAACAAAATATGATGGAAATGTACATTACTGAAGAATTTCTATTTCCTGGTTATGATTATAATTTTTTTGAGGAAAATGTGAAACGATCCCCATTATAATATATGTGTGTTTTAAGTATCAGTAAACTGTAACTCTTGATTTGTTGATTTTGTGTAGATTTAACAGATCAGGTCACGAATTACGTTAATTTAAAAAATTTAAGCAATGGTCTAGTTTGACCATCTTCAGAGACCAACCAAGTTTTTTGTGAAGTTTTGAACGTTATGTCTGTCTTGGACAAAGCTTGACAGTTACAGGTTACTAGCGTTACAAAAATCTTTTCTACTATGCTTAAAGAAGTATTTAATACGGGTATTTGTTGTAACATTATCTGGAAAAATCCTTTGAAAGCGAGTCATGTTGCACAAGGTTTTACACATTGATGGTTTCATAATAACAATGATAAGATAATATAATTTGAAGTGGTACAGATAAATGGTTTGCATGTAGCTATCATGTAGCTAAAATAAAAGAAATAACTATGATGTTAATATAATAAAAACGGGTCAAGTGCGTGTTGGACCACGCACAATGAAGAATTTCGTAGTTGGATGAATTTATCCCAGGATTAAACTTAACCCCCATGCATTCCAACTGCAAATGTAAGTTTGTACCCACAATATTAAGTGATTTACCATGTTATTTTAAGACCAAATATTTCTTATAGGCGCGAGGTATTTATGGGCGAGGTATTTATTTACGTCACAGGTTCGTGTTTGGGTCACAGAAATTCATAAATGTGTACCCAATTTCAACTAAATTGATCCAGTATATTCGGAACAAATTGGCTGTGACAAACGGACAGACAGATGGCCAGCTAGCCAGCCAGACAGACTCACGAGTGATCCTATAAGGGTTCTGTGTTTTCATTCGTACGTACGGAACCCTAAAAATCAAATACATTTTGGTGTAACATTCAAAACTTTGATAAGAACCACTTACCCAATTTATCAGCACATTATGGAACAATGGCAAGTTTAATTCTTAGGTAGCACTTGACGCTTTTTCATAGTTAGGTAGTACAAACAGACAAAAATTTTAAAAATTGTTTTTTGTTTTACTTGTTGTATATAGGGTGGCAGGGACGGCGACGCGAAAACGGTTACTATGGATTCAGTACATCGGAATCTCCATGTGTGGAAAGTTTTCGTAGGTGATTAAAAAAAAAATCTGCTTTTTCATAGAAAAGTGCTATACCTACGCGGTCAAATTGTATAGAACAGATTTTTTTTTTTAAATAACCGACGGCAAATTTCAACGCTGGGAGTTCAAAATAATGTACTGAATCCGTTGTAACAGTTTTCGCGTCGATGTCCTTGCCACCCTGTACACCTTCATGTGCATCAAGTAAAAGCTGTTATTTTGACATTACAAACAGACACAGCAATTTTATTTATTTGTATATAATTGTATAGATAAATAAACGCAAAGTCAGGTGAATTCCAAATAATTGCACATCATCGTCGTCACACTAATCATTTGCCAATCATTCAGTTAATAAACGATGATTAAGATTATTTTGCCGATAAAAGAATATATTTAAACAGCTGTGTATAGTGAAACTACAAATTTTGAGACGTGAGGTAGTTCAAAATGTTTGCAAACAAAGTGGTCCTAGTTACGGGCGGTAGCTCCGGCATCGGAGCGGCTACTGTGGAGTTATTTGCCAAGGAGGGAGCTTCTGTTGCCTTCGTCGGAAGAAACGAAGTCAAACTGAAGGAAGTTGCCGGCCGTTGCGAGCAATACGCAGGCAAAACCCTCATTATCAAAGCAGATGTCTCCAAAGACGAAGAAGCCAAGACTGTTGTCCAAAAAACTGTAGACAAGTTCGGAAAACTCGACGTACTCGTCAACAACGCAGGAATATTACGGTATGCGACTGTACTGGACCCTAATTTAATAGAGAACTTTGACGAAATCATGAACACGAACCTGCGTCCAGTCATCCTTATCACCAGTTTGGCCATCCCACATCTTATTGCCACAAAAGGGAACATCGTCAACGTATCCAGTGTTCTGTCATCGTGGAGCAAGTTACCTGGAACGATCTCTTACTGCATCTCGAAAGCTGCTATGGACCATTTTACTAGAGGTGCTGCAACGGAATTGGCTTCTCATGGCGTTAGAGTGAACTCTGTCAATCCTGGGCCAGTGATAACAGAGATTGCAACACATGCTGGGATGGATGTATCTCAGGATAAAATTGTTGAAAACTTGACTGCTTTAGGAAAATATTCAGATGCTGATGAGATTGGTGATATAATCCTGTACCTTGCCAGTGACAAGGGTAAGAGTATAACCGGTTCGTGTTATTTTATTGATAATGGTATGTTCTTAAAGTAAGTCTTCAGTTTTGTTTAAATTTTATCTAAGTTCAGTCTAAGTATGTTACTGTAAGTTTTTATTGTATGTAATTTTTGTTTTAATATTCTTTTCAATTATCTTCACTTATTCTATGATACAATTTTTCTTATATTCTATAGCTCTGCAATTGGAGTGTATTAAATAATTATAATTACGTTGTGATTCGTTTTAGTTTTATATTTTGGTTTTATGTAATTCATTTTATCGTTCTGAGCTTGATCATCCATTTTTGTCATTTATCAGAAATATAATTGTTTATTTGCTATAACCATGTCCTATTTATTTTGATGAGTATTGTTTGAGTTGCCCAATTTATTTTATACTGTAGGCGACATATACATGAAAGATAGTATGCAGAAGCTCTTAATTACAGCAAGTGACGGGAACACTAAATTTATAGTCAAAAGTCCCTTGTCCCGAGCGGGTTCAACGAAGATCAATAAATTGTAGCTTAATGCATTTGCACGTCACGCCTGTTTCCATTTGGGTAAGCATAATATTGTGTAGGTTATTTTATATTTTTATTATAAAGCCCTTATTGTTATACTGATGTAACTGGTCACCGTTGTATATGGATATTGCAGTACCAGAGGCATCGCGTGCGTTGCTAATCCAGAGACAAAGCTCAAAAGTCTATGTACTAAAAAAAAGAAGAACAACAACGCTTTCGCTTTCGACTGGAGAACAACAACGCTGTTTGGCGGCAGAAAAGACTATGGTCCCCGAACGATGTTCTTCACAGAGTGGTATATTCCTCTTACGCTGATGTCGGCCGCGCTAAGAGGACCACACACACATTTTTTTATATTTTTTTTTAACACCTGTTTTACAGGGGCCAGTGTTTTCTCTCAATCAGTAGGTTCTGAATAATTGTATGCAATAAACATCGTTGGAATTAACAATGCGACAAAAAAAAAAAGAAAAATATTCAATATTAAAATAATAATTTAATTAATAATTAAAATGGTTAATGACGTGTACATAATTATGTACAATCCGGTCAGGCTGATAGGATTGAAGCACTACATTCAGACACTGAAGCGATTTTAGAGCAATCAGAAAAAATTAGAAGGTAGAATAGTCGATCTATTCTATAAAAATCTCACTATAAAAACTTAGGTGAAGTGAGCTGTCATTCCACTTGTTAGCGATTGACACTTTTGACAGCTCAATTCACCTAAGTTTCCATGGTGATATTTTTACAGAATAAACCGGAAGAACTGTCCATGTGTTGTAGCCCTTACTTATGTTAGAAGATACTCCACGCATGGATCGTATGGTGGACAGTCTAGTCCGATACTAGCTAACTGGTCGACTTATATTAACACTACAGCAGCAGCACGGAATTATCATGGAAATCATGAGCTGACTAGTAGAAATGTCATTTATAAATGACTAGCTTGTGCTCGCGACTTTGTCCGCAATCCAGAATAAAAAGCCTATGTCCTTCTCCAGGTCGTGGTCTACCCATGTGCCAAATTTCATGCAAATCTGTTCAGCCGTTTGAGCGTGAAAGCGTAACAAATATCACTTTCTCATATATATTAGTTAGGAGACGAAATTATTGAAATGAAATAAAATTGTTTATTCTGTAAATCTCTCACAGAGAGGAGGCCTATGTCCCAGCAGTGGGAACATTTATAGGCTGATGATGATGATGATAATGATTCTGTAAATAGGATATCGGAATAACTTTTCACGTCATATAAAAAAAAAAGAATAAGCTAAATGAATTCGGCGTTTCCTATCTAAGTACTCTGAGAAGAAAGGCCGAAACAAATTCAGATGTCGCAGTCTCTTTTAAAGTCCAGACATAATCTTGGTCAGGCCACAACGACCATGCAGATTAGTGTCTGAAATGGTCTTTTGAGGAAAGAACCACACAGATTTGAGTGGACTTGTCCAGTCAGTGCAAACATTTGTCAGTAATCGTGGAGCTCAACTCAGAACTTGAAAAGCTCAACTTGACGAACAATACCAAAGAAAGGATATTTGGGTAGGCCGCATAAACTACTCAAACTGCCAGACCATTACTACTAAAACTAGCTAAGAAATATAAATAATAATTATATCCCTTTCTTTTCCACCAGTTTTCTTTATTTCAGTCTCGATTTATAAAATCTAGAGTCTAGAACATAAAAAACGGATCCTACCATTTATACTAGTAAAGGACGGTTTGACTGGATTCCAAATGAGAAAAGTTTGAACGAAATCCACTGTTGACGAGTCAATATTAACTAGAGAGCTGCCATTTTTTATTTTACTGTCTGCTTTATTGAGATGCCAGGAATATAGACCTAATAACTTTAAAAATAGGGGTCATGGACGAGGTTGTTGGTATTTTTTTTGTGCATTTAGTAAGTTGGTAGGTCCTCAGCTTTCCGATGAAGTTTTTTCTAATAAGGACTGTTGCAATGGTATGTTGCTATTCTGCCTACGATATCTGTTTTGATTTTAATTATATTATTAATGTATTTGAATGTTTAGAATTCTACGGATGTTAATTTCAGATTTTTTTGTCACAATCACCAGTCATACTCATCATCGATGAAAGTGACGGTTGGTCCGTGGATGGGTGACCATCTTAACGTACCAAGACCTCTCCTTGCCTCGGAAGCACGTTACGGGTTGTTACGGGTAGTCAGAAGCCCGAAAGTCTGACGACCAGTCTTACCATGGGGTATCGTGTTACCCAGTAACTGGGTTGTAGAGGTCAGATCGCAGTCGCTGCATGTGAAATTCTGGTATTCAGCTGCATCCGGTTAGACTGGAAGCCGACCCCAACATAGTTGGGAAAAGGCTAGGCATATGATGACAATATTACTTAAGACTTAGGGCCTATGCACACCACGTTTTTTAAACGCGCCGTCGACGCGCGTTTGTAGCGATACAGACGCGATACGCACGCAAGTCAGACGCGGCCTGTAGACCTTTGCACACCTGTATAAATTCAAACACGCGTTTGAATCGATACAGACGCGCGTGTGTAGCGATACAGACGCAATGCAAACGCGCGTGTGTAGCGATACAGACGCGATGCAAACGCGCGTGTGTAGCGATACAGACGCGATGCAAACGCGCGTGTGTATCGATACAAACGCGCTGGCATTTTGCGTTTTTAAGCAGAACCTCATCAACAGTAGCAAGATGGCGTCGGTCGAGACAGCATTGATTGCATGCGCTTTGTTATTAATTTTTTAAAAAAAGGAAGAAGAAAAATTACCGACGTTTTTGGGTACACCCATTTACAAGCGAGAGAAGATTGTGTGGACATTATACAACAACGTTTAGAAAATTAATAGGACATGAAAAAAAATTTGCAAATTGTTATCGAATGTCGTATTCATCATTTCAAGAACTTGCGTGTATCGATTCAGACGCGCCGGTGCAGCGCGTTTGAATCGATACAAACGCGATGCTAACGCGCGTGTGTATCGATACAAATGCGCCGGTGCAGCGTGTTTGTATCGATACACACGCGCGTTAGCATCGCGTTTGTATCGATACAAACGATAACAAACTGCTCTGTAGGATAAAAGCGCGCCGTCGACGCGCGTTTTAGAAACGCGCGTCGACGGCAAGGTAAGTTGGTAGGTCCTCAGCTTTCCGATGAAGTTTTTTCTAATAAGGACTGTTGCAATGGTATGTTGCTATTCTGCCTACGATATCTGTTTTGATTTTAATTATATTATTAATGTATTTGAATGTTTAGAATTCTACGGATGTTAATTTCAGATTTTTTTGTCACAATCACCAGTCATACTCATCATCGATGAAAGTGACGGTTGGTCCGTGGATGGGTGACCATCTTAACGTACCAAGACCTCTCCTTGCCTCGGAAGCACGTTACGGGTTGTTACGGGTAGTCAGAAGCCCGAAAGTCTGACGACCAGTCTTACCATGGGGTATCGTGTTACCCAGTAACTGGGTTGTAGAGGTCAGATCGCAGTCGCTGCATGTGAAATTCTGGTATTCAGCTGCATCCGGTTAGACTGGAAGCCGACCCCAACATAGTTGGGAAAAGGCTAGGCATATGATGACAATATTACTTAAGACTTAGGGCCTATGCACACCACGTTTTTTAAACGCGCCGTCGACGCGCGTTTGTAGCGATACAGACGCGATACGCACGCAAGTCAGACGCGGCCTGTAGACCTTTGCACACCTGTATAAATTCAAACACGCGTTTGAATCGATACAGACGCGCGTGTGTAGCGATACAGACGCAATGCAAACGCGCGTGTGTAGCGATACAGACGCGATGCAAACGCGCGTGTGTAGCGATACAGACGCGATGCAAACGCGCGTGTGTATCGATACAAACGCGCTGGCATTTTGCGTTTTTAAGCAGAACCTCATCAACAGTAGCAAGATGGCGTCGGTCGAGACAGCATTGATTGCATGCGCTTTGTTATTAATTTTTTAAAAAAAGGAAGAAGAAAAATTACCGACGTTTTTGGGTACACCCATTTACAAGCGAGAGAAGATTGTGTGGACATTATACAACAACGTTTAGAAAATTAATAGGACATGAAAAAAAATTTGCAAATTGTTATCGAATGTCGTATTCATCATTTCAAGAACTTGCGTGTATCGATTCAGACGCGCCGGTGCAGCGCGTTTGAATCGATACAAACGCGATGCTAACGCGCGTGTGTATCGATACAAATGCGCCGGTGCAGCGTGTTTGTATCGATACACACGCGCGTTAGCATCGCGTTTGTATCGATACAAACGATAACAAACTGCTCTGTAGGATAAAAGCGCGCCGTCGACGCGCGTTTTAGAAACGCGCGTCGACGGCAAGGTAAGTTGGTAGGTCCTCAGCTTTCCGATGAAGTTTTTTCTAATAAGGACTGTTGCAATGGTATGTTGCTATTCTGCCTACGATATCTGTTTTGATTTTAATTATATTATTAATGTATTTGAATGTTTAGAATTCTACGGATGTTAATTTCAGATTTTTTTGTCACAATCACCAGTCATACTCATCATCGATGAAAGTGACGGTTGGTCCGTGGATGGGTGACCATCTTAACGTACCAAGACCTCTCCTTGCCTCGGAAGCACGTTACGGGTTGTTACGGGTAGTCAGAAGCCCGAAAGTCTGACGACCAGTCTTACCATGGGGTATCGTGTTACCCAGTAACTGGGTTGTAGAGGTCAGATCGCAGTCGCTGCATGTGAAATTCTGGTATTCAGCTGCATCCGGTTAGACTGGAAGCCGACCCCAACATAGTTGGGAAAAGGCTAGGCATATGATGACAATATTACTTAAGACTTAGGGCCTATGCACACCACGTTTTTTAAACGCGCCGTCGACGCGCGTTTGTAGCGATACAGACGCGATACGCACGCAAGTCAGACGCGGCCTGTAGACCTTTGCACACCTGTATAAATTCAAACACGCGTTTGAATCGATACAGACGCGCGTGTGTAGCGATACAGACGCAATGCAAACGCGCGTGTGTATCGATACAAATGCGCCGGTGCAGCGTGTTTGTATCGATACACACGCGCGTTAGCATCGCGTTTGTATCGATACAAACGATAACAAACTGCTCTGTAGGATAAAAGCGCGCCGTCGACGCGCGTTTCTAAAAGGCGCGTCGACGGCGCGTTTAAAAAACGTGGTGTGCACAGGGCCTTCATTCATGCACACACATCAGTCACATCAATGTCAAGTAGCCGATCAGTCACGTCAATTTCAGGGACGTGTGTGAACAGATAGTCAGTCAGTCATAGTATCTCAATAAATTTTTTTATGTCCATGTTTCGTTCGTAGCAATACAAGTTTTGACATGCCGGTGACGCGACGTCGACTGAGACGTGCCGGTAGTGACGTGACTGATGTGTGTTGCCAACGTCAAACAACTTCTACGTAACTATATTTTTTGACGTGACTGACCTGTGTGCATGAACCAAGGTACAATATTTCTATTTTCTTAATTTCCCTCGGCAAACTTCGTGTTTCGTCAGTCGTCTAAAATCTATTTTACTTTTTTTTGTCGGATTTCTATCAGTTGCCTTTTGCACTTGGTGCAGACTGGACGTTCTTGACCCTTATAATTTGACATATTTTTTTAATTTTGATTCTGTGCTCCTGTAATTTGTATTACTCATTCGTTTATTTTGCATTTGACATTTTATTTGAATTTGAATTCTGTAACCTTGATAATTTGTACCTATTTAAATTGCATTGACATTTTATTCTATTGTGATTTATTCTGTTTCAGTATAGCGAAATTTTATTTTTATGTAATATGGGTTTTGCCTGAATTAACTTTATTTTAATTTAATTTATTTTTTATTTAATCGACTTGGAAGTATACAGAGTTGTTAATACTCTTTTAACTTGATGTAATTTATTTGAAAAATGGGAGGAAAGCTGCTAAAGTCGCAGGCACGACAGATGGAAAAATAGTTTAACAGTTCTATACAGGCGATTTTTTTTACCGTCTCGAAATTTTTACAGGGTGTTCTACCCATGAATATAAACAACTTTCACTATTAATGGGAGCAAATCTGAAAAAAAAAAAAAAAAAAACGAAAAATAAAATATCTGCTGTTTCATACATTTTGGTCAAGTAGGTATTCAACTTTTGTACAAACAGCTGATTTTTTTCGTGATTTCAGAGTTGCTCCCATAGTAAAAGTTGTTTATATTCATGGGTAGAACAGCCTGTAAAAATTTCGAGACGGTATAAAAAAATCACCCAGTATAGTTCGCATGAAATCAAAACAAAACAACAATAAAGTACTTAGTTCTGAATTAAAATTATTATACACGATAAGTCTAATTGATGAACATGGAAATTAACATTCGTTTGTATTCGGAAATGCGAAGATTCCCGAAGGACATTAAAAAAATAGAAATACTGTACATATTTATTTTTCTGTCTGTAGCGATACTTATAAAAACCAAAATAATAATTAAAAACCGGCCAAGTGCGTGTCGGACCACGCACGATGAAGGGTTCCGTAGTTGGAATGAATTTATCCAAAAAACAAACTTAACTTTGTAGTTAATAAACATGTTTTCCTATACGGAATGTATGGGAAAACATGTTTTTGCAACTGTAAACTTTGGTCGATTATTACTCGTTAACTAGTAAAGCTGTGATAGTTTTCCTTTTAATTTCGTTATATAAACTACTGCTGTGATTTTTTTCACACATCCAAAACCAACCATTTAGCTGGCAGGGTCCCACTTGACTCTAACAAAAATTAGCACTTTAAAGCTTAATATTTTGCAAACGGATCTCTGAATCCAAAAATGGTTTTCACAAACTCATAACGCAAGACTTTTCTAATGATACCCCACACTACGGGATAAAAAAAAAAACACCATTTTAAGTGTATGGGAGATACCCTAAAAAAAAATGTTTTTCATAATTTTGTTTTACCATTTTGTCGGCGTAATTAATATGTATACCTATGTCAAATTACAGCTTTCTAATACTAACGGTCTCGGAGCTAGACCGCGGACAGACAGACATACAGACCGACATGACGAAACTATAAGGGTTCCTTGTTTACTACGGAACCCTAAGAATGTGATATTATTAGAATAATTATATTTATATTATCCGATTTCATGCTTTTCATCTTAGATAATAGATATATTACTACCGTTACCTTTAAGACGAACGCCACCCAAATTCATAAGCAGTTTACTTGTGTTATTGAAAGCTTTAGCCACCATTGTGTCCGGATCACCGGGGTACAGCGGCCATATACCCGCGTATTGTTTGTGGCATGACGCTCTGACCGACAGTAACCCATATATTCATCCTATTATGTGATCTTGAATAAGGCGCCCTGTGTTTGGGCTGACATACGGACGAATGTTTTGATCAACTGGGGTTGGATTTGTTGGTTCCAATGACGGCCGATTTGGGTTGCGAATCGGCCACCGACAAAAAGCGGCTGTGTAATGTCCTTCATCTGCGTTGCAGTAATATACTGTTACCTACCTGTTACCTATAAATAATAATTAGTTTAAAGTACAAAGTTTATTGAATGTATAGAGACTCACCGACTCAACAGTCAAACCACTACTACGGTTTTGTGGGGCTTAGCTTATTACCTACTATTAGTTAAACTTACCATAATATGTGAATAAAGATAAATAAATAATAATAATGTAATAATACATTTTGACCGCGTAGGTATTGCACTTTTCTATGAAACAGCAGTTTTTTTCTGTTTTTAAGCTATTGCATAGCTTTTATCGCGGGCTTTGAGCGCGACGACCGAATCAAGAAATTCCGTAACGAAAAAAACCTAACACCCCCTACTCCGCCTACCATGTAATGACTGATGATGACAAATAGGAAGTATGGAGGTTACAAATGCTATGCAATAGCTTTACCGCGGCAGTCTCCGAGTGCCACACGTTCTTTTTTTCTGTTTTCTTTTAAACCAGCGAAAAATTTGAACCCAGCGGGGTTCAGAATCATGTACTGAATCCATGGTATTCGCGTCGATGTCCCTGACACCCTGTATGATTTTAAATACCTAAAAGTTAATTGTCGATAATTTTTCATAAATATTCAGATTTTTTTTTATTTTTTTTTTCTTTTATTTTACTTACACGGGACCTACAATCTTGTTGTAAGTTTCTTGAGCGAGAAAATCGTTGATAGCTAGTCGCCTCGTCGTTTTTCGACTAAAAGTCAAAAACATGGAATGAGTATGTACTAAGAAGTACGAAAAAAAAAAAAAAAAACTCAGAGCCTTTATTTCAATTAAATCATTTACAGGCACTTTTGAATTGTCAAGGAATCGGTCAGTCAGAAATATGAAGCTAGTTGCCCATTCCAAATCGTAGTAGGTACCTATGGAGAAGAACGGGCAAGAAACTCCACGGACACTCTTTGAAATAAAAAATTGTTACAAAATATTGGTTACATCATTCATGTTGAAATTATACATGTGAGAACAATGTAGAAAGACGTGCACGTTAGAAGTGTCCGTAATAAAAAGATAAAACAAAGAACAATTAAAAAAATAAAATAAATTAAAAATAAGCCGTGGCAACTAAGAGATGACCAGTCCTAACTGACGGCGCCCGTTCACGAACATGACGCATGGATTAGCACCATTCAGCTCAACCATTTTGAAGGGAGCTAAATGATCCAACACACGCGCCACCATCAGCGAAATATCTCAGTCATCGAGTGAGCATGACATACAGCCGCCAGGGCACATTCACGTCAATGCAAGACATGGTAAATGGTAACTCTTTAGTACAAAGTGCTCACACCTACATCGTCATAACCACAATGCTCGCCGTCCTTTCGCCCTGTATGTCACCTTCTCTATTCGACAATTAAGATTCCTTAGCTCATTGTAATTACACCTATGCGGGTTTCTTAATGAAGTTAAAGGGAATTAATTATTTTAGGGGGCATAAATTTAATCTGGGCCGTCCTTTACTTATGATGGCACAATGCAGACCTTAACTTGATTATTGTGCGTTATCTTTTAGAGTTAATCTTGTGTATGTAACATGGACCCTGTGGTGAAATTAATTTAAGGCCGAAATTTTAAAGTGATTTGCAAAGGTGATTTTGGAACGAAGTTCTTCACGTGGCTTGCGGTAGGAGTAAACTGATAGAAATCGTCACGTAAGGAAAAGCGTTATGCATGAAAAAGTTCGTTTCAAGTCTCAGATCAAATAAAAAACCAAGACACAACGCTGTCAACAGTGACGTGAAGCCGGTTTCGTAAACATGTGTGCACTTAGTGAGGTGTAGTTTGATTGTAAATGTGAGCGTGTGGGTGTCTATGCACAGAGCGGAGGTGTAGTTTTGGCATGCTTCACTGTATTATTTGCAGCGCTGTCTTGATTTTTTATTTGGTCTGAGTTGCAAGTGTCAAAGTTTTTGTTTTTTTGTAATACAGAGTTTTTTTTTTTCAAGTCTTTCAATGGAACAAATTTAACTCAGAGAAACGTATTAATGATTCTAATGATTATAATTCCGTATATACATATTTGTCATGGTCGCGAATCATATTTTGATCAAGAAACAACCTGACACTGACCAGGGGGCCTACCACCAGCTCAAAAGCAGTTTTATTTTAATATTACTTCAGTGGGAGAAAGAGATGGAGCTATACGTCCTGTAGAGCTTCATCTCTTTCCCACACTGAAGTGATATTAAAATAATATTGCTTTATGAGCTGGTGGTAGGCCCCTGGTAATTGCAAAAAAAATAGGGGCACTCCGGGAGAAGTGAAAACTTGAAAAAAAACTACACCGCGGTAATCAAAGCGTTGATGTCTTTCACTCCACGCACGCGGTAATCAACGCGTTGATGTCTTTTTAATGGTCTAAAGCTGGTGTCGTAACAGTGTCGCGAAATCAATGGTTTAGTCCCATCTCAAAAATGCCTAACGCGTCTAAAGAAGTTTTCACTTCAAAAACGTATGAAAATTTGGAAATGTAGCCCGCGATTGAATTTCGTGGATCCACCTTAATAAATAAGACAGTGTTTGTATAGAGAAATTCCGGAAAATTCACACGCACATACAAAGCTTTGTATTCACGTTCTATGTGTGGGATAACAAATAGTTGAATGTGTGCGGTTGATTTTTATTCATTTGTCCGCTTCCCCGGGATCGCCGGAGACATATTGGCTGGTCCGGCGAGGAAATTGCATTCTACGTCGCCCCCTCGATAATTTGTTCTATTTTGTGGTAAAAATGGCTTGTGGTGACTTTCGTTCTGTGTATACTGGCCTGTTTAGAGACTAACGATTGTAATCTAGGAAGTAATGAGACATTGTCTTACTACTTATTGGCGTGTGCTAGCTGCCATATGGCAAATAATTAGATTGAATGTTTTTCGTTTCGTAATGTTTGGTAATTACTTTTATCTACTCTCATAGCGTAATATTCGAATTATGAACTTCAAAACGAGTTTATATTGACATACTTTATAAACAGAATTCCGAAATTTAAAAATAGAATCATATTATAACACTTTTGACGTGACAACGTCTTATAAATTGGTTTGCCGGGTGACACTTCAAGAAACTGCGTTACGCTCCGCTCACGTTATGCGCTCACAATGAGAGCGAGTGAGAGGCACGCGTCCCTTCCACTCGGGCATGGTTAGCCCGCCTAAGAGCGAGAGAGACAGACATAAAAAGTGAAAGGCACGCGTCCCTTCCACTCGAGCACAGTTAGCCCGCCTAAGAGCGAGAGAGACAGAGCGAGAGAGAGAGAGTGAGAGCCCATCCTCATCATCGCCCTATCCTCAACAAAATCACTCAGATAGGAACAAGTTAAGTTGTAGTAAACGCTGTTTCATTGTACGCAAATGTATTGCAAGTTATTGTATGTATATTTGTATATAAATACGTATGTATGTGTAAAGGTAAAAATAAAATTTTGTTAATATGAAATTCAGTGCGAGATTCTTTGTATAAATTAATGTTTTAAATATAATTCTTTGTATAAATAAATGTTTTAAATTGTTACTATTATTTCATCCTTCTTCCTACTATACGAATGAATATTCACATTAAAATTATTTTACCACTCAAAGTCGTTGTCACGTAAAACTTTCGCCCGTATACCGACTTTACAGGCAACCAATTTTTTTTTTTCTCTAACAAAATAATACTATAAAACAATTTTTTTTTCTTTTACGATACAGCGCTAATCCAAGAAGTTACTATCACCAAAGAGTTCCATCAACTTTTGGCGGGGGACAGCAGCACCCGCTGTAGCGCATGTGCGGTGATGTGCTGGTGCAGGCGACGTTCATTTGTTTTGTAGTACTTACTGAATTTCGTGGGATTTTTAAATTTATTCTTGGTTTTTAACTTTGATCTTTTATTTAGTAATTGTTTCAATCCTAATGTTTGAGAGTAGATAAAGTAGTGTATGAAACTGCACATAACTAGGTATTAAAACATTCGTGTGATACTATTATAAACGTCGCCTACGGCTCAGTTTTTAAACACACACTCATGTTTTAATACCCCTTATTATGCAACAGTTCCATAAACTACTGTTACACACTGACAGCTGTGTTGCTGGGGAGTTTAGTTGCGCCATTTCTTTTTCCCAGCTAAAGCACTAGGAACTGGTGAAGGGCGAGCGTTTTGGGGGACTGTCTTAGATTTAATTTTGACTAATTTAATTATTTGAATACTTAAACCAGAAATTCTAATTTGAAATTACCTTAAATATGTTTTTCATTTGACAGTTGAGGTTAATTTTCATCAATGATTTTTCAATTACAATTTAATAATGTTATTCAAACAATTACAATTGTTAGAAAAAATAATAAGATTTAATATTGTCATCTTCTAAATACAGATGAATATGTTACTAATTTCCTTTATCAATCAATCAATAAATCTTTATTCGTGAACACAGGTATTACAATAAAGGTCTTATGTATCATACATACATTTTAGTCTAAGTAGTTTCTAGCAATAAGTCTGAATTTACACAATGCAAAGTCACGTTCTAGTAAATAATGTCAATTAAATGTATTATTAATAAATAATTAATGTCATATTTCATCATAATTGTAAATAATGTCAATGAAATGTATTACAGACCAGAGTATAAGTATGTGAGACCTACGCTGCTGCACATGGACTGGTCTATAATGCCAAAAAATGTGAGTACATGGTCTTTGGGGTCGCTGGTAAGTGCCGGGAAGATGCCCTCGAACTTGCCATAAACGGTACGCCAATTCAAAAAGTCACAAAGTTTAAATATCTTGGGCATTTTCTTACCAGCGACCTCAGCGACCATAATGATATTGAGAGGGAGCGTAGAGCTCTGGCGGTCAGGGGTAATATGTTGGCACGAAGATTTGCTCGGTGTACTGACCAAGTTAAGATTACGCTTTTTAAAGCTTATTGTCAAAGTTTTTACACCGGTAATCTTTGGGTCAACTACTCGAAAAGGTCGCTGGATGTTCTACGCGTCCAATACAACAATGTATTTAGGATGCTGTTGCGACTGCCTCGTTTTTGCAGTGCTTCTGAAATGTTCGCGGTAACCCATACCGACGGATTTCATGCCATCATCCGCAAAAAAACGGCATCACTCCTGAGCAGAATAAGAGGCAGTCACAATAGTATTCTGAAGGCTGTGGCGGCAGATACTTCCTCTGCCATAATAAGGCAATTTGTGAGAAGACTCATACCAAAGTTAGACCAATACTATTTCTCATTGTGTCTAGATGTTGGGTGGTCTTCTCACAAATTCGTCTTTAGTTTTAAGTACTAACAATAGTGGTTTAAGTGCATACATGTTACTAACAATTTATGGATCTTTTTAGTTATCTGAAATAAAATGATTTTACTTATTTTATTATTATTAAATAATTAATCAAATAAAATTTATTTTTACATGCATGTCAATAATTGATTACACTTACGAAATTTTACATACATGTGATAAAGGTTTCAGAATGTCAGTACTAGAGAGTTTAGAAATTGTCAAAAATAATACAGAAAACATTACACTGTTGAACGAATTAAATACGAGTATGCCAAGGTCACCATTGCTGCGACTGTTCGCCCCTTATCGCACTGATAACGGTCGCACTAATAACGGTCGCACTGATAACGGTCGCACTGATAACGGTGACACTATATAAGTGGGTTCGACGGGCGATAAGGCTCAGTCTGCAGTCAGCGCTCGGTGTAACAACACGCCGTGTTCGAATTCGCAACAAGTCCATCGTCATCCTGAGGATGCCTGGTTGAGAGGTGAAACACGTGTCGATTTATTTCAGGAGTTTTTTATGGCTCTTTAGAAATAGCTAAGCCGAACAGGTTACTAAATATATCCACGTCTATTGTATTTTTTTTATGCATGTCAATGGTTAATTATATTAAAGGGCTGGTAATGTCATATTTTATCATTTAAAAATTCTTCGATAGAGTAATACGTCTTATCTATTAGAAATAAAAACAATTTACTTTTGAATTTGCGGACATTGCATTTTTTGCATTGCATTTGGTGCATTGAAAGAAAAGAAAGAAAGAAAATTCGTTTATTTGCGGTAAACATGACGCAAAGAAAGATTTAAAAAACACGTAAATCACAATTTGGGGGAAAATATGCGTCACATTCACGCAAAACGGCCATCGCTCAGCATAATGCTGCGACCCCATGCGAGACAGAGCCCCAGCGCTGGTTTTCAGCGATAGCCGGCGCTGACGTGATGACGTCAACCGGTGCAGCATATAGTGAAATAGTGCATATAGTAAATCAAAAATAAAATAAATACAATACTAGTCCTAAATGTTAATACAAATGCAAATGCATTGCAAATGTTTGCGTAAGAATTTTACCTCAGCAGGACTTGTTTACACTTTCATCAGTGATTTTTGGAACTGACTATAAGACTCATTTTGGATAGAATATCCCCTCATTTCATCCTCCATCATCGTTTTAATTTGTCATTCGACCACTTAGGCCTAACATTTACCGACTGCAATCATTAAAAGATCTCGTATAGCGCGACACATTTCTTTTCACAATAGTGACAGCTGTCTATGGCGGCGCTACCCATTCAATTTCCCTGCATCTAGCGCAGTTAATACATTATTTATTCTACCAGAAAATAAGCAAAAATATACCTTAAATTGCTGCCAACAAGGCAGGGTGCGAAAGTAATAGTAAGTTGGTAAGTGACTAAAAGAAAACGCTACCAATGTCGCGATTCGAAAAATGAAAATAAAACGCTATCTGTGATGGAGTTGTAAATGTGCGTTTATTTTTGTTAGTAGACAAATGGATTGCTTTCAAAAGTATGTAAAATGTAGAAAAAGTAGACTATGAAAAATTGGAGTCTCTTGTCAGTAGGTAGGTACAGTAGGCCGCACGTCAGTGGTAACAAACCATTATAAGCTGGCCTCTTATTCTATTGAAATTTACATTCCATTTTACGATAGGCCAGCTCAAGGTCAAAATGTTTCCACCGACGCGCGGTCGACTGTACTTCTATTAATTAATAAACAATTTGTTTAGATGTTTTTCACTTAATTACGTATAATATCACTAAAATAATGAAACAATAAAATGTTTCGTATTTAAAATAATCTCGTTAAACATGGATTCAAAAGATTTGTTCATAAGAATCTTCAATTGGTTTTCCATATTCTTGGTAAAGAGGCAAGGGTCAGTCCCCCATTCAGCCTTTATTGTATGTTATTGAATACATTCCAAAGATTTGGACAAAGATCGGGTTGTTACCATCACCCCTGGGGACCGTTCATATTATGTTGATTTCGATACAAGTGATGTTTTCGTTGTTACAAGTGAAGTTTGGGGCGATTTTTCGATTCCCCCATTCAACTAGAATAATTTTTTACCGACTGAAATGGTACTGTTGTAGTATGAAACGTTAGTAATCAGAATCAGTACCTACTCTAATTTTGAGGGACAAACAAATTTCAAATTTTGAAGAAAGCCTTTTTTCAAGTGGGCCCTTAGACCCACTTGCGTGTTTAGTCGGGTTAAATGACTAAATGTAGAGTTTGAAAACTCGGAGTTAAGTAATTCAGAGTCCATAATAGTCCAGCTTAAATTCACTGTTTATCTCGCTCGCACACTACTGCTTACGGACTGAGCGAGAGCAAGACTGAGCGGCGGGGAGAAGGCTCCAAGGCGCCGATAGTTTATGTAATTTCTTTTTACGGTGAAAATAATAATCATAAAAAAAAACATTGTACAGTACGCGCCACGAAAGAAAGCCCGCGGAAAATTGTGGAACTACATTTTTTAATGCAATGTGATGCAATGGCATATACACTAGCGCCGCTTCAAAGGCTTTTATTTCGTGGCGCGCACTATACCTATCTACTTATATTAGTTCAGTTATCATCCAAATGTTCGTGTTCTAATTTGAAGTATTATTTGAACACTAGCGGTTTATTGTTCGGTTTGGAGCTAAAGTAATTATTATCTGTAGAGATTTTTTTTGATGGAGGATCAAGCCAAGCATTTTGAGGTGGATTCTTAAGTTATGCGCACACCTTTTCCAATTTAACATAAAATGGTTACATTAATGCATCACAATATGCGTATCCTTCTAATTAATTGGCTAGCCACTCCTTCCTCCAATAAAATATCTACGGTAATAAAGATTAAAAACAATGCAGAACAAATTACCTGTATGAACGGGCAACACTCACGCGTGATTAAAACATGGCGCCCGAGGACGCATAATAAATTCTCGACAGCCATTTTTTCAGAAAGAGAAAACTGTCGTATTTCCCACTACGCTCATAAAATATATCCTGATGCGACGAAAATAGAACTGTATGCACACCCGATATTGTTTCTTTGAATTTTAAATATAAAATACATTTGGCGTTTGCCGCCAAAATTTCTAACCTCAAATTCTTATTGTTTGACAGTAAGGGCGATATTGGCGCGAAAACTGTATCTGTCAGCGATGTTTTACGTTTGCAATGCATGATACGGTTTGGGGGACGAATGGTATTGGTATTTTAAACAATATTAACCGTTTCTGTTCATGTGAACTCTACTGCGTAAGAAATAAAGTATGTATTTGTAGTTTTAAGATTATGTTTAAGTTTGTGTGACTGTGGCGCTCTCGTTTACGAAGAATGTTTGTAAATATTTTAAAATATGCAAATAAGGTTCTCAGTAAATGTGTCTGATGTT
Source organism: Agrochola lychnidis (assembly GCA_963680765.1). Taxonomy (NCBI): domain Eukaryota; kingdom Metazoa; phylum Arthropoda; class Insecta; order Lepidoptera; family Noctuidae; genus Agrochola; species Agrochola lychnidis. Next base: position 2,648,409 of record OY796868.1, on the reverse strand, counting down.
ATTGTCGTTCTTTAGATTCATTGAATAATTGTATTTGTTTGTTTTTTATTTGTATCTTTGCCTTTAGGGCGACTTTTATCGACCAATTTATATCCAAATGGCTAAGAATTAGCAGATATTGAAGAAAATAATGATATACCTACGTTTGTGCTTCTTAGGAATATTCTCAAAAAGGTGCTTAGTTTTATTTTCTTATCGATCATAAGGAATCTCTTAAAATTATTGGAACACAAAAGAAAACTTTTAAGCTATTGCATAGCTTTTATCGCGGGCTTTTAGCGCGGCGACCGAATCAAGAAATTCTAAATAGAAAATAAAACCTAGCACCCCCCACTCCGCCTACCATGTAATGACGGTTCTCATGACAACGTGATGTTGTCATGGGAAACGTGATGTTGTCATGGGAAACGTGATGTTGTCATGGGAAACGTGATGTTGTCATGGGAACGTAATTTTTGTTTTATGTCATCACGTCATCATCCCAAGTGTAGCGTTGACAAATAGGAAGTATGGAGGTTACAAATGCTATGCAATAGCTTTACCGCGGCAGTCCCCGAGTGCCACACGTTTTTTTTTTCTTCTGTGTTCCAATAATTTAGCTATGATTATCATTCCTCAAATACCACTGCTTAATATGTGTAAATACCTTACATGTGTGGTACAAACTGTAATTATGAATTTTTCCTTGAATTTTCCCTTGAATAGTAAACTTGAAACCAGAAAATCATAAAAAATACCAATAAAGAGATTTTATTCCACCAAAATGCAATAGAATTCCATCATAAACTACCGAAGCTGAGGTGACATGACAGATGTCACCTCCAGACAACAATAATGAACAGAAAATAATAACACAAAGATGAAATGATGAAATGTTGACAAGATCGGCCGCACGCCTAGCACGCCCACCACCTCCGGACTCGTCGCTCAGCTCCGCCTCGCCACCACCGGTACCCAGCCCCACTAGGAGTGCTGTGACAACACCGGCCGCGGTAGTTGCGTCGAGCTCGAGCGACGAGTATTTCTCTCCGCCCACGACGCCACCACCTGCTCGTAGACGGGGAGGACGCCGGCCGCCGGACGGTTTAGGACCTCGAGGCCCACCGGCCTCTGATAGGGTCCCAGCTCCCGGCGGAAGTGTGCAGCGCATGAGATGGACACGCTCCATCAATGAAAACGTCATGCGCTCATACTATGGGGCTACAGATGGGGGAAATAATCTGACCGCGTACCGTGTTCGGATGCTCTCTCTTTTTCAGGTGCTTGAGCCAGCTGTCAACGTTTCGGCACAACGACTATCGGATCAGGTGCGGATCATCCAGCGCAATCATATGCTGGACGACACTGCACTTGATCGCCTACGAGTTGAAATGCAGAGTAGCCATGTCGTTGCTCTCCCGTCGCAGACTGTTGTAGTAACACCACGGTCCAACACAAGCCAAGCTGACGAGGGGAGTGACGACAGGGCTACAATCGTAACTACCCAATGCAATGAGGAATTGAGGAGTGCTTTGGAAGGTGCGATTCAGGAATATCGATATATGTCGCCCGAACTTAGGCCACGCTTACCCCGTTTGCCCATGCATAACAAAAATAGGGCGCTGGTGGCGGTTCTGGATTCGCAGTTATCAAACTATTTTGATGACTGCGAAGACCTCACTGATACTCACTCAATTTTGTACTGCGCGGCTGTAGCGGCATGTCGTGTAGCTCACGTCAAATTTGCTAATAGTTCTAGAGCTACACGACCAAAACCAGCCGTACCAGCTTGGCAGTGCAGAATTGAGCGCCGTATTGGTGAGGCCAGAGCGCTCATCGGCAAACTAATCTGCTTCAGGGAGGGCAATACTCGCCCTAGAGTGATGCGCTTTGTGAGGCGGGCGTTCTCAGGGACTGATATCAGCCCTGAGGACTATATGTCCCGTGTCACAGAGCGCATCGACTTCCTGAAGCAGAAAGTGTATGCATGGGCAAACCGTATTCGTAGATACAAGCGGCGAGTAGATCGATACACTCAGAATCGCACCTTCCAGAACGATGAAAGGTGGGTTTATAGGGCTTGGGAGCGACCGAACCAAGGTGTGGCTGACACGCATCTGCCAGACGATGATGCCATGTGCTCTTTCTGGCGCAGCATTTGATCGGTGCCTGTCAGTCACACCGAAGGAGATTGGACTCGGGAAGTCGAGCGAGCCTGCGATCCAATACCAGAAATGGGGGCCATTACCATCTGCCCCCAAGATGTGGCTCGTGCAGTCCGTCCGTTGCCTAACTGGAAGTCTCCAGGGCCGGACGGGCTGCACAATTTCTGGATTAAATGGTTTGTAAGATCGCACGCTCGCTTGGCGGCTCAGTACCAGACTGCTTTAGAGTCTGGGTCGCTACCCCAGTTCCTAACGACAGGAGTTACCCATCTGCTCCATAAATCTGGTAGCACCGCGGAACCCAAGAATTATAGGCCGATCAAGTGTTTACCGACGGTCTATAAAGTTCTTACATCCATTTTGAGAGCTCAAATCACCAAACATATAGACACCAACTCCATCATGTCTGCCTCTCAAAATGGATGTAGGAATGGGTCCCGCGGTACTAAGGAGCAACTCCTCATTGATATGGCCATTAGCCAACAAGTTCGCCATTCCCGAAAGGATCTGTCAACATGCTGGATAGACTACAAGAAGGCCTATGACTCGGTGCCACATACATGGCTCATGAGGGTGCTGGAGTTGTATAAGGTAGATACAACTCTGCGCACCTTCCTGATGTCGTGTATGAGGCAATGGAGGACGGTCCTTCGCTATCCAGGATGTCGAAATATCCAGAGGAATAGTGAGCCGATAAGGATTGAGCGAGGTATATTCCAGGGAGACAGTTTGAGTCCGCTCTGGTTCTGCTTAGCCCTGAATCCCCTAAGCACACTGCTGGAGGATTCAGGTCTTGGCTATCGGTTGAGGAGAGGTGGTCAGGTTATATCTCACCTCCTCTACATGGATGACCTAAAACTTTTTGCCCCCAACAATTTGCAACTGATGGAGCTACTGAAAGTAACTGAAACTTTCAGTAGCGCCATCAGGATGGAATTTGGTGTGGACAAATGTGCGGTCATGCATGTAAAGCGAGAAAAGATTGTGGAATCCGTGGGAACCCAACTCTCGGATTCCATAAACCTTAGAGCCCTCTCCGCATCCGAAACCTATAAGTATTTGGGTATGTCGGAAGCGTTGGGCATCAATGTTACTGACATGAAGCAATCGTTGAAGGAGCGCTTCTTTGGCCGCCTGAAGAAAGTATTTAATAGTCTTCTATCAGGCGGAAACAAGGTGCGCGCCTTCAACGGTTGGGTCATGCCGGTTTTGATGTACTCTTTCGGCATACTCAAATGGACTCAGACCGAACTAGACGCCCTGGATAGGAGGGTCCGTACGCTGCTGACTGCATATCGAATGCATCACCCACGGTCTTCGATAATGAGACTGTATATCCCGCGAAAGTGTGGAGGTCGAGGCTTTTTAAACGCTAAGACCCTCCACAATCGCGAGATATGCAGTCTTAGGGAATATTTCTTAGAAGCCGACGTGAGGATGCATCGAGATGTGGTCGCGGTGGACAAGGGTCTTACCCCGCTCTCCTTGGCTAAAGAGAACTGGCGCAAGCCTGTAGTGCTTGACACTAACGATCGCATGGAGGTATGGTAGAGTAAGGAGCTTCACGGACGCTTTTTCCGGGCCCTACATGGACCCGATGTAGATTTACTGGCGTCTGTGACCTGGCTACGTTTTGGTGACCTCTTCGGGGAGACCGAAGGTTTTATCTGTGCAATTATGGATGAAGTTATCATGACGAACAATTACCGGAGATTTATTGTGAAGGATGGCACGGTTGACATCTGTCGGGCATGCCACCGTCCGGGAGAATCAATCCGACACATTATCTCCGGGTGTTCTCGTCTAGCTAACGAAGAGTACTTGCATAGACACAACCTTGTAGCCAGGATTATCCATCAGCAACTTGCTCTGAAATACGGCCTTGTGGAATCGGAAGTGCCATACTACAGGTATGTGCCCGACCCAGTTCTCGAAAATGGAAATATCACATTGTACTGGGATCGATCCATCATCACTGACAGGACTATTGTTGCCAATAAACCTGATATAGTGGTAGTGGATCGAGTAGAGCGGCGCACAATGATTATTGACATAACAGTCCCGCATGACGGGAACCTCGTGAAAGCCGAGAAAGACAAACAAATCAAGTATCTTGACTTGGCTCACGAGATTGTCGACATGTGGGATGTGGACTCAGCGATCATTGTGCCGATAGTCGTATCAGCCAATGTCTTAATTGCCAAGAGCCTCGACCAACATCTAAGGAGGCTCTCGTTGGGCAGCTGGATCAAGGGCTTGATACAGAAAGCGGTACTCCTGGACACGGCTTGCATTGTCAGGAGGTTCCTCTCTCTGGAGCCCTGACCGCCGGTAGCTTGGACCCTGTTCCCGATACCGGTGGGCTACTATTTCTTATATTTTTAAATGTTCCTATATTTTTTATATTCTAATATTTAAAAATGTAATTTATAAGTATTTTAATGAAATAAAGGAGAAAATAATAAATAAACTGCACTAAAAATTAGTCTTACAAATACGAAAAAATGCAGTTGAACAAATGTCCCAATTTACCAAATTACTTTTCAAAATTAGCATACGATCAAAGTACCTTTATATAAATTCAGTAAAATCCATCAGTATTAGGTCCGAGCAATATGGCTACCGGCTCCCGAGGAACTGTCAGTTTGCTGCAAAGAAACGAATACTACATAACTTGACGGGTGAGACTTGGGCAAACAAAACCATGTGCATTGGTCAGGGAGCTTTGGCGTGATGGATATGCTAAATCAAAATAAAAAATCTTTAGTAATATAAACAAGGCGTGATGTTATGTATGTTATAACGAAAAATCAGGCTGAGAATCAGCACTTTTTCTTTTTCGATCAATCAAGTCGCGTTTGTACGATATGACCACGCGTCTTAACTAAAAGCGATCGACGCTATCGTTTACACCACATTACAAATTGTATCTCAGCCGCATGCGGGAACAGGAAAAAATCGTACCGTGAATTTGGACCCTCGGCGTACATGAATCTTTTTCTAAGACTTGATGTGCCTTTGAATAAATGGTTAAACTAAAGACCCCGCGTGTGCGTGTATTTGCCCACTGGCCAATGGGCAAAGATACGCAAATCAATCGACAAATCACGCAAAGAGGCTCAGTAAGTATACGTTGGCCGACCGACGGGCTCGCCCAACGTGGCTTGACGCAAATCTTCCACCAGTTTAAACACCCCATAAAGTTAGTTGACACAATCATCTTTGCATCCGCTAGGGATGTGGCTAAACATGACTAGAGCTTAATCCACCCGTGTACTGTGTATCTTTTGCTCCGTTCTACGAGATAATTTTTCAGATGCCTCATCCACTGTGGAATCTGTGATCCACACCATGCACATTACAGCAGCGAGTGGCTAGACAAGGCTGCCTCCCCTTGGATTTCGCGGATTACTCTCATAGCATGCAAAAAACGGAAAAAAGTACGTTTGTCTATCAAAGAAATTGAATTTGTTCCAAACTTTTAGCGATGATTGATTTTCTTTTTATTCGAAAATTATGCAATAATAGTTGTAGTCTTCAAATTATATTTATGATTTTAAGCGATTTTTGGATCGATAGGGTCATATTAGGTTGTTGATTCTCTTAGCTCAATTTTAACTGTTGAAATTGTACTTGTGGTAAGTACCTAGTACATGTTGACAGGTCTACACTGTCTTCCTATACCGTGAGTATAGAGTAACCGTGTTTCTTACCGGCTCTTCTCCAACGTCTTTTCCTTCGGAAACGACTAATTGGAACCGTGCACTTAGACTAGCTTCTGACGTTTCATAAATTCCCATGTATGTAGGTTTACTTATGTGAAGTAAAATACTTTGAATAATCATGAATTTTGAAACATTACATTCAACTACCCTTACCTATTTTTGTCGCCAAATAACGCTACAAAAGAAAAAAAAAAATTAAAAAAAATACGTTTATTGTTGTAAAAATGACGCAAAGAAAGAACACAAACAGAAAAAGAACAAGTTGGGGGAAAATATGCGTCACATCCACGCAAAACGGCCATCGCTCTGAATAATGCTGTGACCCTATGCGAGACAGAGCCCCAGCACTGGTTTTCAGTAACAGAAACCACTGTGTTCCTATTTGGAGGGTTTGGCTGCCAGTGTAATTATAGGCAATTGCCACATTTCAGCTGTTTGTTTGGGATGGCAACGTATCTGTCTGTAATACCTCTTTTCTGTGAAAATCTCATGGTGAAAACTTAGGTGATGTGAGCTGTTATTTCACCTGATGCAATTGACACTATTTACAGTTCACTTCATGCTAAGCTTCACCTAAGTTTTCTAATATAATCTAACTAGATTGCATTGTCCCACTGCAGGGCAAAGGCTTCCCTTTCCCTTTTCCACACAATAGGCCTGTGTCCAAAAGTTTTTTTGTCCGTATTGTAGATTATTAAAAAAATATTGAACACGTATTTTTTCTTTTTTGACGTAATCAAAAGATTACGGCGATACATTGAGTTAAAATGTGACACGACGTCATGTCTTGCTAGATTTAATACTGCGTTGTGACGTAGCGAGCCCCAACTTTAATGCGTGTTTTTTAAGTTATTTTTGATTAATATGATAAAGCAAAAAATACGTGTCTAATATTTTTTTATTATTTGAATTACGGACTAATTAGAATTTCTTTTTTTTTACCTAGGCATCATCCCTTCTCTGTCTATTGCTAGTGTCGGCCAGTCCTTTCGGTAGGAGTCAAGCTCGTCCCGCCATCTTCGTCTCGGCCTGCCGCGATGTCGTCGTGCGTTTAGTGGGACCCAATCAGTGGTTCTTTTAAGTTTTCACGGTACGATTTATTCCAGAATAGGTCTACAGCTTTCTAATAGCGTAACAACACATTTTCGTAAATTATTAAGACTAATCTGTTTCATTTTGACAGTTCAACAATATTCATTGCGTTATTTACGTTGTTGAGCAGATTTTTTTACGAACTTATGAAGCAATGGGTTAGCAATCTGTTTCATTCAGATTGTGGTTGATCGTGTATTACGCAATTAGGGTGCTGGTATTGCGAATGTCTATTGGTGTCGTTGACAACATAACAGCAAGTGAGCTATCAGCCTGTTTACCACCCAATAACATAAAAAAAACGCGAGCATATCCGCATGATGAACATTACACACGCCAAACTAAATTCGAGATACCCCACCGTGTATAATTACGCCGAATATTTTCGGATACCTACACTCAAAAGCAAGCTACTCGAGTGTTGGCATATTCAAAAATTTCAATACAAACCACTGCAAACCAGGCTTATGTGACACACAGACTTGGAAATCGTCGAGTATATTTTGAGCATTATTTTTAACATGTTTTCAAACTATATTTAAATTTAAATATGCGGTCGTTCACAATGGGCCTTATCAGAAGGCTAAAAGTCACCCAAAGGGCAATGGAAAGGGCTATGCTTGGAGTTTCCCTACGTGATCGAATCAGAAATGAAGAGATCCGCAGGAGAACCAAGGTAACCGACATAGCCCGAAGAATTGCCAAACTTAAGTGGCAATGGGCAGGGCACATTACTCGCAGAACGGATGGCCGATGGGGCCTAAAGGTTCTGGAGTGGCGACCGCGTACCGGAAGACGTAGCGTTGGAAGCCCTCCCACAAGATGGACCGATGACCTTGTGAAGGCCGCAGGAATCCGTTGGATGCGGAAAGCACAGAATCGGTCGAAGCGGAGGTGCTTGGGGGAGGCCTATGTCCAGCAGTGGACGTCTTTTGGCTGAAATGATGATGATGATGATGAAATATGCGAATTAAGAGACGTATAGCAATAACTAAATCAATAGACAATCTGAAAAAGATCTGGAGGAACACAGATATTACAAAAGCCACTAAGATCTGGCTTGTTCAAACCCTGGTTTTTCCTATGTTCCTTTACGAGACGTGGACGCTGCGTGACATTGAGAAGAAGAAGATAGACGTTCTAGAAATGTGGTGCTGGAGAAGAATGCTTGGGGTATCGTGGATGGAGTTTCGCACCAATACCTCTATACGCCAAGAACATAGATATGCATCAAAAAGCGTCTTTCAGTTCTGGTCCAAACGGGCATCCTCAAATATTTCGTACGTCGTCTCGAGGCGCGAGGGGGACTCTATAGAGTGCCTTGTCGTGCAGGGTAGAGCGGAGAGCACTAAACCACGCGGACAGATATGGACTGAGAAAATTAAATCCGCAGTTGGCAAACCCATGTATGAGTGCACTAAAAACACCAAAAATCCTAGTAGATAGCGAGAATTTGTGAGGCGAATCACATCAGCCCCTGGACAAAAAACTACATGAAGACCACGACCGCTCTGTCAAGAGAGCTACAAAGAAGTAGATGCGGAGTAGACAGAGAAACTAGTCACTGCTCTTGCTACTTGACTACTATCTCAGTCTATCGTCATGTGAATGATAAAGACAGGTAGTATGAATGTTATATAAATGGCCTCATGGTTTATTACGGCACAGGACTTCTGGGTGACTACCTACTTGAAGTATCATTTCCGCCGAATGACGTCGACTGCTGGACATAGGCCTCCCCTAAGCACCACCACTTCGACCGGTTCTGTGCTTCTCGAATCCAGTGGATTCCTGCGGCCTTCACAGGGTCATCGGTCCAACGGTCCCAACGCTACGTCTTCCGGTACGCGGTAGCCATTCCAGAATCTTTCGGCCCCATCGGCCATCTGTTTTGCGAGCAATGTGCCGTGCCCACGTTACTTACTAACTTGAAGCAAATAGTTAAAACTGGACAGTGTCATCGTTATGCGTGTCTTTACGTATCTAGTCATACCAAACTGACGCCGGTTTGCTTTTTAAGATTAGCCTCTCCATGCACGGTTCGCTTAACATAATATCACAGGAATTGAAAATAAGTATAAATGGTTATGCTTTCCTGATTTTACTTTCGAAAATTTCGACTGAATAAATATTTCTTTGCTGAGACGTAGAACATTCATCTGTGGTAGAACTGTAGTGTCTTTATCTGAAGACACTACCGTCTCGTGTCTGTCGTGTCGTGTCGTCATCGTCGTGTCTTTAATCATATCAAGCGTTGCTGTCAATCCTTATAAGCAGTGTGTGATCTGCATTATCAGCACTTGGAATCACTTCTGAACGTCAATGTGCAGACGCCGTGTGTTCAGCATAATGCTGGATTACTGGACCAAATATTTGGTAAAGAAGTTAAAAAAAATACTTTTTTATGATGATTTGTATGAGAAATATGTTAATACATTTTTTTAACTGAGGCTCATTAAATAAATGTAAAGGATCGGTTATGGATTCAAGCATCATGTCTATAGCTTATCTCCTTGGCACATTCATGGTATGGTTTGACTGCCTTGTTGGTCTCGTGCCTAATGCTTAGCATGAGGTAGCTGGGTTCGATTCTCAGGTCGGGCAGTGATATTGGGTTTTTCCATCCGGAATTTCTCAGTAGCAACTCGGAGTCAGGGTTTATGTCCGGTTGATGGCAATAGGCTCGCTTCCTATTACATGGGACTTAAACATAACAGGCGAAATGTGGGTGTACTATAAGTACTCCTCTGCCTAACCCTTCAGGGAGACAAGGCGTGATGATGATGATGATGATGATGTTAATAAATGTTTTAACTTTAATAGAGCCTTTATTAGGTAGAAGCAAGGATAGTTTTCATAATTAGTACAACTGTTACTACTGATGGCGTAAAGATTCGATTGTAGGGGCCTACACACACTGGCGGACGGCAGGGAAGAGTATCGAGGGGGATTCTTCTATCCGCCAGCGCACACTGATAAGGAAAATCCTCTGCGATACCGCAAGCGTCCGCCAGCTTAACGGAGCATCCGTATGCTCCAAGGTCGATCACTGAGCATTGAAATATTTACCGTATTTCCATTGGATAAGTAGACGTGGCAGACTCCAGCGCATACTGGCGCCGGAGGATACCACCGCATGCCGCCACCTACCCACCGCGGTATCGTCTAGCGTGCTCTTCGATGCTCCAGAGAAAACTGCGCTGCCATGCTCCAAGGTCGATCACCGAGCACCTTGCACCTTATTTCGGTTGGAAAAGTATTAAATTCAATTGATAAAAAAATCCTCTACCGTCCCGTCAACAAGCCTGCGCAGCCCTTTATTGTTATCTAGAATTACCTGAATACCTAGATACAATTTAGTAACTCGAACCGTGTAAACCGTGTGTAATTAGTAAGTCGAGTGTATTATTAATAACTAAAATCTGAACACACATTCATAAAAAACGCTAATGAGCCATCCCGTATTGAGAGTTGAGTACTACCCGAAATCACGACAAAATTAACCAAAACCACCTTCTTAAGCCACCAACTTTACTCCCTTAGAATAGAGTCGAAAATCCTATTTGTAAATAGCAAAAACAAGTTTGTAAAGTCTGAAATGAAACATGAAATATTCAGACACGCGGACGTCGACTGATTTCTTTCTTCGTATGTCGCTTTGAGTCATAATAGGGTTGTCTAATATTAATGTAAGGGTGGCCTGAGAGACGTATAGGTAACATTCTTGATACCTTGTGCCGATATGTTTATATTTACGGGTCTTTTTGAATTGGGGTTTGTTTGTAATAAATATGACTAGCGACCCGCCCCGCTGTTTCACACAACATCGAAATTTCTTAATTATCTATAAGTTTAATATTAATATCATCATCATCATTTCAGCCGAAAGACGTCCACTGCTGGACATAGGCCTCCCCCAAGCACCTCCACTTCGACCGATTCTGTGTTTTCCGCATCCAGCGGATTCCTGCGGCATTCACAAGTTCATCGGTCCATCTTGTGGGAGGCCTTCCAACGCTACGTCTTCCGGTACGCGGTCGCCTTTCGGCCTCATCGGCCATCCGTTCTGCAATATTAATGTAAGTAGGTATTATACATATAAACCTTCCGGAATACATTCTCTAAATTATGTTGAAAACCTCATCAAAATCTGTTGCGTATTTTAGAAGAACAACGCGGACAAACAGACAGTTGCGAAAAGCGACTGGTTTTTTTTGGTGTATAGATTAAGATTTTTTTATAGTTTTGGATCTTAAATGTTGAAGGACTCGTGGCCAGGGTTGGTTCGTAGATGGGTGACTCCTCCGTGCCTCGGAAAGCACGTTAAGCCGTTGGTTCCGGCTGTCATTCGTGGATCTTTGACAGTCGTTACGGGTCGTCAGAAGCCCGAAAGTCTGACAACCAGACTTACCGAGGGATTACCTAGTAACTGGGTTGTGGAGGTCAGATAGGCAGTAGTATGAAAAATACTGATATTCAGCTGAATCCGGTTAGACTGGTTTTTTTTTGGCGGATTGATTGATCGTAAATGTTAAGAATTTTTGAAGGTTATTTGTCCTCTGAGCGATATAATGAATAACGTGGCCATTTTTAGGGTTCCGTGGTAAACAAGGAACCCTTATAGTTTCGTCATGTCCGTTTGTCTGTCTGTCTGTCTGTCCGCGGTCTAGCTCCGAGACCCTTAGTACTAGAAAACTGTAATTTGGCATAGGTATATATTTTAATTACGCCGACAAAGTGGTAAAATAAAATTATGAAAAACATTTTTGTTTAGGGTACTTCTCATACACGTAAAGTGGTGAAGTTATTTTTTTTCTTTTTTTAGCCCATAGTGAGGGGTATCATTGGAAAGGTTCTTTAAAAACATTGTGAGTTTGTGAAAACCATTTTTGGATTCAGGGATCCGTTTGCGAAATATTAAGCTTTAAAGTACTAATTTTTGTTAGAGTCAAGTGTACCCGCCCCCTGGCGGCTAAATGGTTGGTTTTGGGTATGTGAAAAAAATCACATCAGTAGTTTATATAACGAGTTGCAAAAACATGTTTTCCCATACATTCCGTATGGGAGAACATATTTTTCAACACATAACATAACATAACATCACGCCTTGTTTCCCCGAAGGGTTGGGCAGAGGTGTCCCTGTAGCAGGTACACCCACATTTCGCCAGTTATGTTCAAGTCCCATGTAATAGTGGGCGAGCCTATTGCCATCAACCGGGCACAAATCCAGACTCCGAGCTGCTACTGAGAAATTTTAGATAGAAAAATCCAATAACACTTTGCCCGACCCGGGAATCGAACCCAGGACCTCATGCTCAGCAGTAGCGCTTGCGACCACTAGACCAACGAGGCAGTCGATATTTTTCAACTACAAAGTTAAGTTTGTTTTTGGGATTAATTCATCCCAACTACGGAACCCTTCTTTGTGCGTGGTCCGACACGCACTTGGCCGTAATAATTATTATAATTAAAATAATTTTAATGTAACCCAAATAATACTCTCATAATATAATTCGATTAAAACATTTTACGGCTAACTAATCACATTTCACAGATATCTCTACAACTATAAATCCACTTCTTCTTTTTCTTTTCGTGTGGTTACTGACTAACCTGGTGTCAGAGTTTTAAAACCACCCATAGGCCTCGGACTTGGCTTCACATGCCGTCGAGAAATATCTCTCAGACATGCCGCCGGTTACCTGACGATGTTTTCCTTCACCGTTTTTGAAGCAAGTGATAATTATTCAATACGCATGAATCCGAAAAATCAGAGGTGCGTTGAGTTCGAACTCGAGACCTATGACTTGGCAGTCCGATGGTCACACCACGTGGCTATCACTAAGTATCATAAATTCACTTAGAAGTTACAGTGGTATCTTCTAAGTAAATTTATAGTTGTATGACACATAAACTTATTAACAATTAACAAAAATAGTTAATTGATTCAGGCGTGAGCTTGCGGAAATCTATTATAAAATTCAATAGACGTGGATATATTTAGTAACCTGTTCCGCTTAGCTATTTCTAACACGGCGTGTTGCCACACCGAGCGCTGAGTGCAGCTGCGCTCAGCACTCAGCGCTCGGTGTGGCAACACGCCGTGTTCGAGTTCGCAACAAGTCCATCGTCATCCTGAGGATGCCTCGTTGAGAGGTGAAACACGTGTCGATTTATTTCAGGAGTTTTTTATGGCTCTTTAGAAATAGCTAAGCGGAACAGGTTACTAAATATATCCACGTCTATTGTATTTTAATTAACAAAAAAGAAACAATCTACAAAAAAACAATGACTTACCTGTATAATAGCCCTTTTTAATAACCCAAACGGACTTATAAATAGAAATTAATGATACACAAAGTGTTTGTCACCATTACAAATAATTGTATGAAATCATACAGTTTGTATGGGAGCGGTCCAAACTAGGATTTTATTGTAATAATAGATTCTTATCAAGCGAGTAGAAGGGGCGATATTTTTTTTTAATTTTGCTAATAGATTTAAATGTATGTTCTGATATAGGCATGGTTCGTGTAAGTCGACCGGTTTAAATACGTCCCTAGCAGTTGAAACTTGAGTCTATTAATAACTAGTGACAGGCCCGTAAACCGTAAAAAAAAATGTATGTTTTATATTTCTTCACTTATACCTTCCGGAATAATATTCTCTATATTAATTAAATAAAAATGTAGTTAGGAAGAAAAACGCGCTTACACAGACGTATGTCTGTGTATAAATTAACGTTGCTTTTCGTATGAAAAGCAACGTTAATTTATAATATGTGTAGATATAGATTTAGGATAGCCAACGTTGCAGATTTTTAAGGTGGCCTAAATATTTTGAAGCCAAAAAATTGCTAAATACTATCACAATAATGAATATGAGCTCAACTGTCATCAATGAGACACAATAGAATTTTAATTGTTATCGATCTCCAGGAGAGCTCGTGACAATCAAGGGGAAAAAACTTCACCTAGGTACTATTTTCATTAAAAAAAAACATCATTAAAACAATAGATCACAAATAATTGTTTTCTTTAGAAATAAATAGTACATAGTTGAGTACTTTACTTTTCTATTTTTTTTTTGTGATTTCGTCTTTTTTTCGTGTGCATGCATAATCATCACCACCCTGTCTTTATGCCAAATTATTTGGAGTCGGCCATCTCTTCTTTCATACATCGCGAATAGCCGTTCAAAATCAAAATCAAAATATTTTATTTCACATAAACCTACATGGGCACTTATGAAACGTCAGAAGCTAGGTGCACGGTTCCAATTGGTCGTTTCCTATGGAGAAGAGCCGGCAAGAAAATCCACGGTTACTCTTTTAAAAATAATTGTCTTTTACAATACTTTCATATAACAGTGTTTCTAGGTATGGGAGGACAGTGTAGGTCTTTCAATAAGTACCAAGTACTTAACAAAATAGAAAATGGTCAACAGGTCTACAATCCACTAAGCCTACAGCGTTCTCACATTCACAAAATATGTAGAAAAGAATCTATACAAAAAATAAATTAATTAATAAAAGTAAAAAACCTATTTTAATAAATATTATCTCAGATCTTAGTAGTCACCTCTTTTCTAGCCACATCACCTTTCACTCAATCCATGCAGCGTTTCTGTGTGAGAGCATAAAAGGTAAACAAAAAACAAATTTTCTAGTATCGCTCATTCTGTAGCTGTACAGTTATATCACACATTAGCTATAATCTGACCACACCCGTCTATTGGCTGACCTCCATTGCTGGTCGTGAAGTTATATTAAATAGTTATGGAAGCATAGTTTTATGACAATATTATGTCAATGTTTATGTATCTAACAAATAGAGGGAAAGCTATCTGAAATTATGATCTTAATATATATAAATTACGTGTCACGTTGTTTGTCCGCGATGGACTCCTAAACTACTCAACCGATTTTAATCAAATTTGCATACCGTGTGCAGTTTGATCCAACTTGAAAGATAGGGTAGGGTAGGTAGGGTAGGTAGGGTAGGTAGGGTAGGTAGGGTAGGTAGGGTAGGTAGGGTAGGTAGGGTAGGTAGGGTAGGTAGGGTAGGTAGGGTAGGTAGGGTAGGTAGGGTAGGTAGGGTAGGTAGGGTAGGTAGGGTAGGTAGGGTAGGTAGGGTAGGTAGGGTAGGTAGGGTAGGTAGGGTAGGTAGGGTAGGTAGGGTAGGTAGGGTAGGTAGGGTAGGTAGGGTAGGTAGGGTAGGTAGGGTAGGTAGGGTAGGTAGGGTAGGTAGGGTAGGTAGGGTAGGTAGGGTAGGTAGGGTAGGTAGGGTAGGTAGGGTAGGTAGGGTAGGTAGGGTAGGTAGGGTAGGTAGGGTAGGTAGGGTAGGTAGGGTAGGTAGGGTAGGTAGGGTAGGTAGGGTAGGTAGGGTAGGTAGGGTAGGTAGGGTAGGTAGGGTAGGTAGGGTAGGTAGGGTAGGTAGGGTAGGTAGGGTAGGTAGGGTAGGTAGGGTAGGTAGGGTAGGTAGGGTAGGTAGGGTAGGTAGGGTAGGTAGGGTAGGTAGGGTAGGTAGGGTAGGTAGGGTAGGTAGGGTAGGTAGGGTAGGTAGGGTAGGTAGGGTAGGTAGGGTAGGTAGGGTAGGTAGGGTAGGTAGGGTAGGTAGGGTAGGTAGGGTAGGTAGGGTAGGTAGGGTAGGTAGGGTAGGTAGGGTAGGTAGGGTAGGTAGGGTAGGTAGGGTAGGTAGGGTAGGTAGGGTAGGTAGGGTAGGTAGGGTAGGTAGGGTAGGTAGGGTAGGTAGGGTAGGTAGGGTAGGTAGGGTAGGTAGGGTAGGTAGGGTAGGTAGGGTACGCAGGGTAGGCTGGGTAGGTAGGGTACGCAGGGTAGGCTGGGTAGGCAGGGTAGGCAGGGTAGGCAGGGTAGGCAGGGTAGGTAGGGTAGGTAGCGTAGTAAGTGATAAAGATGGTCCACCCCAAACATTTATATGGCAAAACAACGTTTGCAGGGTCAGCTAGTATTGTATATATATCACTCTAATATTATAAAGGCGAAAGTTTGTGAGTGTATGTGTATGTTTGTCTCTTCTTCACGCTCAAACGGCTGAACGGATTTGGATGAAATTTGGTACACAGATAGTTTATAATCTGGATTAACACATAGGATACTTTTTATCCCGATATTCCCACGGAATCGAGATTTCTGCGGGTAAAACCGCGGGGCGCAGCTAGTATTGTATAACTTAATTATGATTTGGTGCTTTAGGAAGGTATGTCATGTAAGTATGCAAGTATGTATCATCATCATCATCATTTCAGCCGAAAGACGTCCACTGCTGGACATAGGCCTCCCCCAAGCACCGCCACTTCAACCGATTCTGTGCTTTCCGCATCCAGCGGATTCCTGCGGCCTTCACAAGGTCATCGGTCCATCTTGTGGGAGGCCTTCCAACGCTACGTCTTCCGGTACGTGGTCGCCACTCCAGAACCTTTCGACCCCATCGGCCATCCGTTCTGCGAGCTATGTGCCCTGCCCATTGCCACTTAAGTTTGGCAATTCTTTGGGCTATGTCGGTTACCTTGGTTCTCCTGCGGATCTCTTCATTTCTGATTCGATCATGTAGGAAACTCCATGCATAGCCCTCTCCATTGCCCTTTGGATGACTTTTAGCAAGTATTTATACAATATGGATAATACGACAATGAATGAATACACTGGCAGTACTAATACATAAGAGTATTTTGTAACTATCAAATAAATCCTGACATCGAAATAAGAAAAGGTGATTTTTTCAAACTAAATAGTGATGCCATGACACTATGGGTTTTGTCGATCAGCTGTTTAGCTATTGTGACAAAACAATTTCATTTTGTGATTTTTATTGAATTTTTGTATGCAGACTGGGAACGTCGTGAAATGTACGCAGTTTAATATATTGTGACTCCACCTTGTATATATCATAGTATTTTTTAAATTTATTTTTATATCACCAATATTATCAGAAACGGAAGATTTTCCCAATTCTGTCATGGTTAAAATTTTCCTGTAATTTTCCTGTTTTTTTTTTAGCAATGGAATTGTATATGTCAGTAAAGTGGGCCCTATCAAGCAATCCAATTTCAATACGTTTGTTTTGAAGTTAATTAAGGACAAATGTTATGTTTTTATGAACATCTTTGTCCTTTTAACTTCAAACATATCTTTTGAAGATGATTGTTTATTTCCTACTTGAATAATATTGTACCATTTACATTACATACTAGGTACTTATTATTAATTGCCATTACAAATTCTCTCATCATTGTTGTTAAAAACTTCGCGATAAACTTATTTTGTATTAATCATATATGTTTGTAAACATGTGACTCATATTATATAAGAGTATTTAATAAGAAGTGATTTTATGCCAGTTAAAGACCCTTTTTTTTTTTTTTTTTTGGGTGGGAAATCATCAAATAACTTCTCCCGCTCTGGGCGGAGCGGAAGGGCGTGTCAGACTCTTACTGACTAAAACCCACCCGTGTTCCTTCAGTTGCCGTGTTGCCAGGGGGCCACGATTTCCCTATCGGTTTTCTTCGAACCCCCGGCAGGCATTGGCCCTAGCGGACCCCGTCAATTCTGCTGACATCTCTTTGAGGCGCGCGTGGAACACAACGCGCCGTCGACCCGGGCTTGGTCCTTATCGGACGGCGAGCTACCCATTGCTCACCGTCTGCAAGCCCGCGCCTACGGTGGCCGGAAATCCTCTCGTGACTCCCGACGCCCAGGGCGTCTCCTGTTGCGGCGGTCAGTTAAAGACCCTGCCCTGTTAAGCCCAAAGGCGGTATCTCAACCGGAGTAAATTTTTAGAAAATTTTCTTTTTGTAAATTGTAATTTATGGAAAAATGGAGATATAAAAAACTTCTTAGTGGTTTTTAGGGTTCCGTAGTAAACAAGCACCCTTATAGTTTCGTCATGTCCGTCTGTCTGTCTGTCTGTCCGCGGTCTAGCGCCGAGACTGTTAGTACTAGAAAGTTGTAATTTGGATAGTTATACATATTAATCATGCCGACAAAGTGGTAAAATAAAATTATGAAACATATATTTTTTTAGGGTACCTCCCCTACACGTAAAGTGGGGATGTTTTTTTTTTCTATCCCTTGGTGTGGGGTATCGTTGGAAAGGTCTTTCAAAAACATTGTGAGTGTATTAAAACCATTTTTGAATTCAGAGATTCGTTTGCGAAATATTAAGCTTTATAGTGCAAATTTTTGTTAGAGTCAAGTGTCCCCCAACCTGCTAGCTAAACGGTTAGTTTTAGATATGTGAAAAAATTTACGGCAGTAGTTTATATAACGAATTTAAAAGAAAAACTATCACATCTAAGTAGGCTTTACAAGTTAACGAGTAATAATTGACCAATTTAAATTTGCGGTTGTAAAAACATGTTCTCCCATACATTCCGTATGAAAGAAAATGTTTTTCAACTACAAGGTTAAGTTTGTTTTTGGGATAAATTCATTTCAACTACGGAACTCTACATTGTGCGTGATATGCATTTGGCCGATTTTTTTAAATGTTTGAATCTAACTATTAGCGCTATTTCGCTTGTACTATCAGATGCGAAATGGTTAAAGCTATAAGGGCGTATCTCAGAGATACCGCATTTGGGCTTAGCAGGGCAATATATTAAAGCGATATTTCATTTTTTTTCACCACTTTCAAGCCGCTAGAAGTAGCACATAGGGCTATTTTAAAAGTAGCCACTTTTCGTCCTATATTTTTTTCCGACCGACCAACTATACAATCACTGCAAAGTTCTAAATGTTAGGCAACACTTTATACTGCAGACAGTAATTCTGCTACACCGCAAAACCCCATACCGAGTTATAGAAAATAAAAAACGTAGTAAACGTCGAAAAGATGGGATATGCACCCTCCCGCGAGTACGCTCAACTTTTGTGAAAAGATTTTTTAATTTTCTCGGTCCGTTCCTATATAAAAAGTGTCAAATCTACGGACTACCGTATTACAAATGTAAAAAGATTGTGCAATCGTACCTCCAAAATAAGTCATATGATGAAACAGAAAAATTCTTATCTTAACATAATCAACATGGACAAGCAAATACAGACACACACACACCCCCACACACACACACCCCCACACCCCCATACACACCCCCCACACACACACACACACACGCACACACACACACGCACACACACACCCTCTCATTCATATACACACATGCATCTACTTACCTTAAAATTAAAATTATTTTACTTCATGTTTAATAAAACGTATATTTAAATTTTAATTGTCTATCACAATACTCCAAAATTGTAACAGCAACATCAGAAGCACTATGTAACCTTTACGTCATTATACCTTAGGGGACCGGACTGCTTCTCCTTAACACAGGTTTCAAAACCTAGCTAGGAGAGCAGTGCTCACCCACACGTTGTAGAAATAGTACTTATTTTGTGAAACTGTTTTTTTTTAACGTGTACTACAATGTTTTGTTTTTGAGTAAATAAATATTTATTATTTATTATTATTTGCATTAAATCAAAAAGTTTTGAACTACAATTCATTTCTACAAACAAATAGCATCATGTTATTTCAATGCACATTATCATGAACGGCACACTTTATTTTATAACACACTTATCTTTGTATACATTGAGTGATAATTTTATCGCATCAGTCTCTTCTGTCAGCATTACAGATCAGACGTTAGACGGAAATAAAGTTGTTAAAATGAGTTTTGTGAAAAAAGTTGTTCTGATCACAGGAGGTAGTGCCGGCATCGGTGCTACCACGGCAGAGTTATTCGCTAAAGAAGGTGCCTCAGTAGCCATCGTTGGAAGAAACGAAGCTAAATTAAAAGAAGTTGCTGACCGTTGTAAGAAACTAGGAGCAGAAACACTCGTCATCAAAGCAGATGTGTCCAAAGACGAAGAAGCTGACGACGTTGTCAAGAAAACTATCGACAAATTCGGAAAACTGGATGTGCTTGTCAACAATGCTGGTATATTGAGAGAAGCTGGTATTCTGTCTGACCATTTTCTGAAGACTTTCGATGACGTTATGAATATTAACATCCGAGGTGCTGTCCGAATTTCCTACTTCGCTGCTCCCCACATCATCAAATCTAAAGGAAACATAATTAACGTATCGAGTATTGCTGGAACATGCACCACGAGACCGAAAAACATAGCATACAGGACATCAAAGGCTGCAATGAACCATTTTACTAGAAGTCTTGCTTTGGAGCTCGCCCCTCATGGAATAAGAGTCAATTCGATCAGTCCTGGTCCAGTCCATACTGATATCTTCGAAGGTATGGAAGTAAATGCAGAAAGCCTGAAGAAGAACACGGCGCTGCAAAGAATATCGGAGACTACTGAGATCGCTAATATGATAGTGTATGTAGCCAGTGACAAGGCCAAGGGCATTACTGGCTCTGATTACGTAATCGATAACGGCACTCTGTTGATGTAATATTATTAGTCAACACATTTATTTTTGGCTGATAGTGATACCAGCAAATATTATCGGGAACTAAATGTATCTATCGTCATTTGCACTTATATTTTGTATGCACCTACCAGTTATCAATGATTACATAATTGAATAAAAATGTATGACGATTTTATTAATGAATTCTAGTTTCTACGTCAACAATTTTTTGTCTGCCATCTCGATTGTAACACCAACATGTGATTTCGCTAAACAAAACAACCTTGACGAGCGGTCAAGTTTAGTAATTCTTATCAATGAGACTTCCTACCAAAATGCGTTGGTTGGTGGTTTAAAGAAACAAGGTTAAAATATTGCAGCAGTTTAAAAAAATTCAAGTAAACATTGAAGAGACTCGAGTGGTCCCAATTCATGGAAAGGCAAAGAATAAATTGTCTGTCAGTGCCTAACTGAAATTAATATCAATTTACAAAAATGCTAGAACGAAATTTGGACGCTGTAGGCGCAAAAAGTAGGTTTTGGAAAAAAAATATTAGTTCATTTAGTGTTCATACATCTTATCTGGAAGGCGAAGATGGTGAGGTGGACCGAACTACTTCATGAAAGATTGAAATATCAAACAGTCTTGAGGAATAGAAGAACGGAGGCCTTTGCCCTGCAGCCACAATAAGGGCTGCTTTTTATGAATCATAAATAATTTACTCATACTTAAAGTACTGGCATTTTAGATACCAGACAAAGATTATAAATTATTGATAGATAATTTCCAAATAATTAAGTCATTATGAGTAAAAACGATACGAAAAGATATGAGGTATAATGGATTAATGGTCATTTATCAACATCGATGGAATCGTGACAATTTTGTGAAAATATTATATTTATCTGGGTATATTAGGTGTTAACGATTCGTGATAACACTACTGCGCTTTAAAACTAAAAGAGTTGGCGTGGCTCATAAGGCTGCCAAACTTAAAAGGGACTGGACAGGACATGTCTACCAAACTGTGGGCACAAATAACACAAAACTCGTGCTCTAAGACAGTGAGGCGGAGTCGTAGCAGGTCACCTAGGAAATGGCGGGCCGAACTGGATAGATTCCATCAAAACTGGATGGAGGAAATGTGGGACCATGAAAGATGGAAGAAGTGGAGGGAGACTATTGCCAAAGGCTTAAACAAATACTCAAGCGTTTTAACATAACAAAAAGGAATTTCGGTACATCAGCTCCAAGCATTTGCAGCAGCTTGGAGCTCTTTGTGTATGAGGTTTTACCAATATACCTATTTGGCTCATCTGACTTTCAGCTTTGTCTCTAAAATCAAAATCAAAAGTCATTTATTCAAATAAGGCTGAGAATCAGCACTGTTTGAACGTCAAAATTAAATAAGTTCCCTATATCGCCCGCCCTTCACCACTTCCTAGTGCTTTTGCTGGCAACGCAATATTTCCATAGTTACTAAGTAGTCACCGGCGATAATCAACGACCCGCCGTTGATTAGCTTGCCATCCAATCACGTAAAAAAACAACTTCATAAATTTTTATTCATGCATTTATTTACAATCACTATTGGAATACACAAATTACAAAATTGGGAATCACCAAAGGAATATAAGAGCCTACTTCAGCAAATAACCGTTATCAATAACATAACACGACCCAGTTACACTCCTAGCCTTGTCACTGGCTAGATACAGGATTATATCACCAATCTCATCAGCATCTGAAGATCTTCCCAGTGCTGTCATACTCGCAACATCTCTACCCTCTTTTAATTCTGGAGCCAAGTCAGAATTCGTTATTATGTCAGTTATAACTGGTCCAGGATTGACAGAGTTCACTCGCACGCCAGAAGCAGCCAGTTCCATTGCAGCAAACCTTGTAAAATGATCCATACCAGCTTTGGAAACGCTGTAAGACATCATTCCTGGTATCTTAGTTATTGTAGATGTTATACTGGATACGTTTATGATGTTGCCTTTTGTTGCTATGAGATGTGGGACCGCTAAATTGGTGATTTGGATGACAGGGCGAAGGTTCGTGTTCATGACTTCATCGTAGTTTTGCAATAGATTGGGTTGCAGTATACTCGCAAACCGTATTATACCTGCGTTGTTGACAAGTACGTCAAGTTTTCCGAACTTGTCTACAGTTTTTTGGACGACAGTGTTAGCTTCCTCTTCTTTGGAGACATCTGCTTTGATAACCAGGGTTTTGCCTGCGTATTGCTCGCAACGGTTGGCAACTTCCTTCAGTTTGAATTCGTTTCTTCCGACGAAGGCAACAGAAGCTCCCTCCTTGGCAAATAACTCCACAGTAGCCGCTCCGATGCCGGAGCTACCGCCCGTAACTAGGACCACTTTGTTTGCAAACATTTTGAACTACCTCACGTCTCAAAATTTGTAGCCTTACTAAGTCACAGCTGTTTAAATATATCCTTTTATTGGACAAAATAATCTTAATCATCGTTTATTAACTGAATGATTGGCAAATGATTAGTGCGACGACAATGATGCACAATTATTTGCGATTCACTTGACTTTGCGTTTATTTATCTATACATATATACAAAGTAATAAAATTGCTGTGTCTGTTTGTAATGTCAAAATAACAGCTTTTTACTTGATGCACTTGAAAGTGTACAGGGTGGCAAGGACATCGACGCGAAAATGGATTCAGTACATTATTTTGAACTCCCTGCGTTGAAATTTGTTGGCAAACATGTTGAATTGTGTACGACACGAAATGTGTTGGCTTACTCACCCAAAGTAGTTCAAAAATGTTGATTCATCTAGTTATCGTTCATTTAATATTTTATTAGTAACTGATAAGTATTTTGAATCTAATCGTATAGGTACTATTCGCGCGTATTATTTTACAAGCCACTTAGATTAAACGTACATATGTATTTGTATCATTATCACTTCTGCTAGCTACGTGCATCAAGGAGTGATTATTATTCTGTGCCATTCGTTGTTAATTTTTTTTAGATCGTGCAGCTGTTTGCTATTCTACTTTTTCTGGTTATCATTTCTTATTTCTGTTTTTATAGTCATACTAAAAATAACATTTTGATAACCATAAAGTATCTTGACATGGTTGCGAAGTCGTGAGGGTCGCAAGGTTGTCGACTGTGGACTCAGCGATTATTGTGTCGATAGTCATGACAGCCAATGGCTTAATAGCCAAGAGCCTCGACCATTACCTAAGGAGGCTCTCGTTGGGTAGCTAGATTAAGGGCTTGACTCAGAAATCGGTACTTCGGCTACGGTTACGACTCGCATTGTTTGGAGGTTTCTCTCTCTGGAGCCCTGACCGCCGGAAGGTAGGCTACTATTTTTAACCGACTTCCAAAAAGGAGGAGGTTATATGTTCGTCGCGTATGTTTGTTTTTTTTTATGTATGTCCACCGATTTCTCCGTCAATTGTGGACCGATTTAAAAAATTCTTTTTTTGTTTGAAAAGGTATGCTCTTGAGGTGGTCCCATTTAAAATTTATTAACTTTGCTTTGATAGTTTTTGAGTTAGCTTCAATAATACGTATTTTTTCCCACTTAGTATGTGGATGATATGTTAAGTTATTTACATAGCAGGTAGTGGTATTCGAATTTGTGTGGGGGTAAATACCACAACTAAAAAGAGAAAAATAAAAACTATTTATAAAAAAAAACAACCGAATTCCAAAAAACACTACAAGTGAAAAATAACTTTAATTTCGGAAGTCGGTGACAAAAAATGAAAATTCAAAACCAAAGACACCGACTTCCGAAATTAAAGTTATTTTTCACTTTGTAGTGTTTTTTGGAAGTCGGTTGTTTTTTTTAATATTTTTAAATGTTATTCTAATATTTAAAAATGTATTATAATTGATAAGTATAATAAAATAAAGGATAATGTAATATTTATATTATAATATGAAAATGCAAGTTTCATATAAATACTGTCTAATAAAGTACACATGTACGAGAGTTACTTATTAAACCTAAAGTAGGTACACTCGCAAACAGAACGCTCTCGATATTTAAATCAAACATAACGTGTCACCGAAGTCCACTAATTGCCCACACGCATGCAATGTAACCGTTATTAATATTACTACTCTAATATATTTCTGGTGGAGCGTGTACCTGTGGCATTTTAATGTTAATTGACTAGTGTTCGCGGCTGTACATGTATTTAATTATAAATCTTTTTTTGATTATGGATATTTAATGTATATGACTCCGTGTTTGGTCCCTACAGGGTGGGGTAATCTACGGGCTGTCCACACTATCTTTGCATTCCTTTTTTCTGATATCAGACATGCAAGAGTTGCATTCAAATATTCTGAGCTTTTTGTTCAATAGCAAGGAATGTTTGATTAATGGTTATAATGATAAAGATTCAAAGGTTCAACATACAGCAGTGCATATATTATTCTGGCTGATTACTATGGCTCATGGCTAAAAGATATCAACGGCATGGGTGGATCGAAGGGTAAGCTATGCTTGCTACGGTCGGTTCTTGGATGGTTAATCATCCATTAAATCTTTGACAGTCGATACGGGTGGTCAAAAGCCCGAAAGTCTGACAACCAGTACCTAGTAACTGGGTTGTGGAGGTCAGATAGGCAGTCGCTCCATGTAAAATGCTGGTATTCAGCTGTATCCGGTTAGACTGGAAGCTGACACCAACATAGTTGAGTAGCTAAGCAGATTGATTTTGCATTATGAGTTAGGTTTGATAGTTACTTGTGACGCATTTGCTAGTTATTATTTTTATGTCAAAGAAAGAAATCTTTGATTAACTTTGCTTAAGCCTCGGTCAAGAAAAAAATCCCAACCCTCCGAAGCAACCATTCTCAGTACTAACGCAATTACAAATTGTCATAATTGAAAACAAAAACACACTAATATCACATACGAAAAACATAAAATAATTAAGGTCAACAACAATAATAATAAATCATACGCCAAAACAATCAAATCTAATACATATGGCCTCAATCCTCGCCCACTAGTTGAGAGGACATATTTTATTAATTACCTTACAGTGTTATCACGAAATATTACCTTTATGTCCCATATTTGCATATCGTGTTAGTCTATACCAGAATTTGGGCGCGCCGAGCATGCGATGACCGGGTTGAGACACAAGCGACAGCGAGTTTGTAAAAGATTTTGGGTACAAAAACAAGCTGTTTTGTGAGTAGTAGTTTGTGTCTTTGCGGGTAGTCAGAGGCCCAAAAATGGGACAACTAATCTTACCAAAGGGTATCATGTTACCTAGTAACTGGGTTGTGGAGGTCAGATAGGCAGTCGCTCTATATAAAATACTGGTATTCAGCTGCATCTTGTTAGTCTGGAAACCGACCCCAACATAGTTGGGAAATGGCTCGGCAGATTGATTGAGTTTGTGCATAATTATGTACACATTTTGGTATTTAATGTGCTGTAAATTCCACCACGCCTGCCTATAACGTTGCCATTGTTGGGATACTACTATCAACTCCGTGTGAGGTAGTGTGCTGTAATCCATCGCGTGAACCTAGTGAGGGTTGGTGGTCACATGTCTTAAATTTTTTTGATTGTAGGACAAACCGGTTTAATCAGGATGCTTTCCTTCACTTCAATATTGCAAAATACCAATACCACTTGGTTGTCACTGCTCTCCCCTGGAGGATTGTTAGTTTATACATATGCAGTGCAAATATTAACTGTCACCTTTTTTTTGGATGGGAAATTATCAAATAACTTCTCCAGCTCTGGGCAGAGCGGGAGAGCGTGTCAGACTCTTACTGACTAAAACCCACCCATGTTCCTTCGGTTGCCCTGTTGCCGGGGGCCACGATCTCCCTTTTGGTTTTCTTCACAACCCCGGCAAGCATCGGCCCTAGCGGACCCCGTCAATTCTGCTGACATCTCTTTGAGGCGCACGTGGAACACAACGCGCCGTCGACCCGGGCCTGGTCCTTACCTGGTCTTGCAGTTTAGCAACAATCGCCCTTGCTGCAAGTGATAATAGCTATACAAACTCCAAACTCGTATGACTTAAACCGTGTCATATATTTGATGAAAATTTGGGCGTATCCATCGAAATACGACCGCGACTGTCCTCGCGTTCATTTTAATGATTTTGATAGACGCGGGATTCAGAGCTACCATATTTATATAAAAGCTTTTTATTTGATTAATTTTTGGTTATTACTTTGGGCATCATTGCTTTATTTTCCATAATATGTAACATACCATAATACATACATAAACTCACACCTTCTTCCCATGGGGGTAGGCAGAAACTACAGAACGTCACCTGCTACGATCCTTACATAGTCCTTTTGCCTCGTTTACGTTCATACATCTGGTTATAAACGCACGCCGGTTACGAGTACTACGCACCTGGCCTTTCTGAAGAACATCACCAATAAGGTCAGTATATGTCCTCCTAGGGCGTCCCCCCCGGCCTTTCCCTTTACATCAGCCTTGTAAATACATTTTGTTAGTCGCCTTTCATTCATTCTCTCAACATGCCCAAACCATCTCAGAAAAAGATGTAGTGACAAAAATTGAAAAGGGTATCCTTTTCAATTTTTGTCACTACATCATTTTTTAAATCACACCGCTGTCTTATCACATCATTCCTCAGCCTATCGTTCATAATATCTCATGAACATGATTAAGTTTTTTTTTGTTTCTGGCCTACGCTATCAAACTCCTGGGCATGCCATTCTTTGACATACGAAAACTACCTTTTGGAAGGGGTGACTAGAATCAATTCTATTATTTTGTAAATTTTTGACGTTCATAAGTGCCATACATCGGCCTATTTGAAATAAATGATTCGACTTTGACTTTAGGCCTCCCTCCACTCCTTCCATCTTTCGTGAGCGTCCTCCATCAAATTTGGACGGAACCTATCCAGTTTGTCCCACCATCTTCTACGTGGCCTGCTGCGACCACGTATCTCAGGGCACCAGTTCTGTGCCATTTGTGTCCATAATTTGTCCAGCATGCGGCAGACATGTCCTGTTTGATGTTATGTTTGATAATTAATTACCAGTTATGTATGTTTACAAACATCCACATGGACGTCCTCACGGGTCGTCTGAGCCCACATACCTACCTCAGAAGTTCATAACCCTGTTACTGCTACCACAGCCACCTGAACTTGAAGCACACATCAATTAGATAGTGTTAATAACTCGAACTAACGTGTAAGAGCAATGGCGGGGCACAAATCGTTAGTGTCAACAACGGTCAGGAACTTGCTCAGCAAATATTCCACCTTTGGACCTGTCTTGGGGTAGTGTGTCTGTGTATTACGGTAAGGAGGGAATGTCCTAATGACTGGTTTATAGTGTCGTTACTGGCCTCTGCCCCGTTGGTCTCGTGGTCTTAAGCACGACTGCTGCGTTGGTCCTGGGTTTAGGAATTACTCAGTAGCAGCCCGGATTTCGAAAGTTGGCGGTGGTACCCTCGTGTCTCGGAAATTGGTCCTGCGCCTGATCTCTCTCCGGTGTTGGATTGCCATTGGACTATGAGAGTGAGGGAAGAGAGATTGCACCTGTGTTTGAGCATACACTAAGACTTGTGCACTGTAATATCTCCCGCGTCGAAGGCTAGTAGTAGTCTCCGCTGAGACTGGCCGTTATGGCCGAAAATCGGTTTGGAGAACTATTTTTTATTGGCATCTTGACATTAAATAACAAGGCTATGGTGTCCCATAAACGCAATGAGATGCATCCAGCGTATCGTCGTATGTCGTCATAAACATAATATTGTGTAGCACAGCACAGGAGAGTGAGACCTCAAGTGAGTCCCACTTAATAAAACTCTCCTGAAATCCCTGTGACGTTTACGCTGATGATGATGGTAGATTTATGTCACCGATAGCGTTAAATAGGTTACCAAAGGATAATAAGTTTTTTTATTGGAAGTCAATTTCAAAATGTTTGTTCAAAGGGGACGTTTAGAACACTGGCTCGAATTTTATAGAATCTGACTATTTTTAACCATTTTTTTGTGATTAATACATACAGTGGAATATACTTACATACATAATATAATATATCAAAAAGGGGCTCATTGGGCATCAAAAAAATCGTTCGCATCGCTGTTAATGGAATAAGTGCCCAAAAGGCTGGCAGGATTGCCACGTTGAATGGTAATGCTGATTCTTTGGCCTAAAAAAAAGCTAGCCCTCTGGGCACGTGAAGAGTCGACCAGCCGCTTGGCGATTGGTCGACTTTGAGTCTAATTGAAATAAACCATTTTGGTTTTGATACTTACCTCAAAAGATCATTTCAGACACTAATCTACATGGTTCTCACATTATCTGACCAAGATTTTGTCTGGACTTTAAAAGAGACTGCGACCTCTGAGTTTGTTTCGGCCTTTCTTCTCAGAATAGTCAGATAGGAAACACCGAACTCATCTAGCTTTAAAACACAATTTATTTTTGAAAAATAGTTTTTTGAATCATATATTTATCATATCATCATTTAAACCATGGTCACCTTACACGCAAAACTCAAAATGTACAACTTGGACATAGTTGCTCGCAGGAGCGCCGCAAGGGTTATTGTTTGATCTCTAATCAATCCAGGGGTGGCGAAGTTTCTAGTGGTGGCTAATTAGGGATTATGTATGAATTTGTATGTTTGGACAAGATTTAGGGGTATGCTGGTATGGGAAACCGTGTGAGGGCACAGCTTTTTAAAAGAAATCCAGATTGAAAACTGGAATTGTATTGAAATGCAATAGACGTTGATATATTTAGTAACCTGTTCCGCTTAGCTATTTCTAAAGAGGCATAAAAACTCCTGAAAGAAATCGAAACGTGTTTCACCTCTCAACGAGGCATCCATAGGAAGATGATGGACTTGTTGTGAACCGCGCAGGTCAGCGCTCAGCTTTCGGTGTGGCAACACACCGTGTTCGGGTTCCCGACAAGTCCATCGTCATCCTGAGGATGCCTTGTTGAGAGGTGAAACACGTGTCGATTTCTTTCAGGAGTTTTTTATGGCTCTTTAGAAATATCTAAGCGGAACAGGTTACTAAATATATCCACGTCTATTGTATTTTATAATGGATTTCCGCGAGGTCACGCCTGAATCGATTTACTATCTTGGAATTGTTTTTTAATCACAGATATTTGCTATCGCGCAAATGATAAACGATGCAGTAGTTTAAAAAACGCGTAGTATCTACATAATTCAGAAAGGAGTGGTGACATTTAAGGATCCCATATATTTGAGTCGAGTAGGTATGAAAGTTTTGTATGGGATAGTTGAAAATTATTTCGCGATTTCGATGTTGGCTTCATAGAGAAAGTTGTTCAGATTGACGGTTTGTACCACACTCTTAAAAATGACCACAACTTTCTGATACATGTCTAACGTTAAATGCGCAAAACCTGAAAATAGCAGTAATCAGAATAACTAGCAGAATCAATTGAACCACTTTTTAATATAGGTCACATTTTTCAAAAAAATCTTCATTATAAACGTTGCCGTGTCTATTAAGCCATATCAAGCCATCACATGCGCAAACCCGCTAAAATAGGTAAACAAACATAAATTCTTGTCGACCAATTTAAATTTTCTCATACGCCGTAATAATAGCTTGTATTTCAATGCAAATACGAACCTTACGAACTAAAACAGCACATAAAACCTTAACAATTTTTTAATTATTTAATTTCTCTCTGAATAGGTCAATTGAATTAAAAATCAGTTGGGGTGTCTAAGGTTTTGCGCATTTAACGTTACACGTTGTATAACTCAACTAGGTACTGAATGAGAAACTAGCTTTTGAGTATTGCTAAGTGAATGCATTTATTATTTTTTAATCGACTAAGGCGAACGTAGGTTCTATAATGTTCGTCTGTATATTTTTTTTTAATGAATGTCCATCGATATTTTCGTCAATTGTGGACCAATTTTGAAAATTATTTTTTCCTTTGGTAGAAGAAGCTTGCGCGATGGTCCCATAAAATGTTTATTAACTTTGCTTGCATAGTTTTTGAGTTAGCTTCAATAATACGTATTTTTTTCCTCTTAGTATGTGGATGATATGATAAGTTCCTGTCACTGTTATTTACATAGCAGGTAGTGGCATTCGAAATTGTTTGGGGGTACCAACCCCACAACTAAAAAGTGAAAAATATAAAGTTTTCAACTATGTAGGTACACTGTACTGTTTTTTTTTTTGGGTGGCAAATTATCAAAGAACTTCTCCCGCTCTGGGTGGAGCGGCAGGGCGTGTCAGACTCTTACTGACTAAAACCCACCCGTGTTCCTTCAGTTGCCATGTTGCCGGGGCCACGATTTTCGGCCCTTATTCGCAACCCCGGCGAAGTCAATAAAAACTTATTACAAATAAAAACAACTGACTTCCAAAAAAAACACAACTACAAAGTGAAAAATAACTTTAATTTCGGAAGCCGGCGGCAAAAAACGAAAATTCTAAACCAAAGACACCAACTTCCGAAATTAAAGATAATTTTCACTTTGTAGTTGTGTTTTTTTTGGAAGTCAGTTGTTTTTATTTATAGTAAAATAGTTTTTATCGGCCTCGGCTCTACAATGTACATAGTTTTGTAATAAAGTATGATTATATGAAGGTACATATGTGTAAGTAAATATTTACCTCCACTACCAACTTTCCAATATAATAGCGCAACAGTTGCTCAACTAACTGTGGTCCGACTCCGTAGGCTCAGTTTCAATATTTGTGTTCTACAATAGCTTCGTATCGAAAGTTTCCCTGGCTATATCATCGCCAAGTAATATGTACACAGAATAATAAGTGAATGGAGTGCTTCAGATCATACTTGTATTCCTCGACACTAACATCGTGTGGCTTGACCATGATTATGTGTGGACTTTAAAAGAGACTGTGACTTCTTAGTTTATTTCGGTCCTTCTTCCCAGAGTAGTCGGATACGAGGTACCGAAATCATCTACTTTCAGAACATAATTTATTTTTGACGTGTAAAAGTCTTTATTCTAACCAATTTCCAGAATTAAATATCATTTATCTTCGTCACCATTTATCATCACGTCATCGTGTATCAAGAACAGTCCGTGGTAATAACTACACATTTCAAACTCTGTTACTTATCTAGTATGTTACTAATGAAACCCAAGTTGTGACTTAGATTATCTATTTTTTAACATAGAATACCTATACTGAACTTTTAAATCTTGTGTTTGGTCAGCATAATTATGCATTCTTCGAACGTATATGCAGCGTTGACACTGTGCAAAAGCGGCGTTAAGCCACGTTAACTTGGCGTATTTTGAATTGGAAACGAAAATGTTGTTACAAAGGTACATGATTTGATCTCACGATTTCTTCAAATCTGCCACAATAATGGCCACGCTCTGTACTAAGAGGGTGATACAATGGGCGGTATTATCGCAATCATTGACAGCCGCCCGAGTATGAACAGCTTAGCATTCCATTTTCTATCTCATCTGTGGCTCAGAGCTCATCATCTGCCGGTTGTAGTATTGACTCTAACTTACATAGCTCTCATATTGAGTAAGTTGTTGCTTGTGTAAGGGTACTAGGTAGTACGCAGTTTGCGGACTTTGATTATTATTGTCGTTTAGACAATTTGTACCCGATTTGGTGGCTGAGTTTTTAGTGGAAAAAAAAACTTTTCTATTTTAGCAGGATAAGTTCGGGTTGTATCTGGTACCTTTTTAGGGTTCCATACCCAAAGGGTAAAACGGGACCCTATTATTAAGACTCCGCTGTCCGTCTGTCACCAGGTTGTATCTCATGAACCGTGATACTTAGACAGTTGAAATTTTCACAGATGATGTATTTCTGTTGCCGCTATAACAAAAAATACTAAAAAACAGAATGAAATAAATATTTAAGGGGACTCCCATACAACAAACATGGTTTTTTGCCGTTTTTAGGGTTCCGTAGTAAACAAGGAACCCATATAGTTTCGTCATGTCCGTCTGTCTGTCTGTCTGTCCGCGGTCTAGCTCCGTGACCCTTAGTACTAGAAAGTTGTAATTTGGCATAGGTAAACATATTAATTACGCCGACAAAGTGGTAAAAATAAATTATGAAAAACATTCTTTTTTAGGGTACCTCTCCTTTCCTACACGTAAAGTGGTGATTTTTTTTTTTTTAACCCATGATGTATTATTGGAAAGCTCCTTTAAAAACATTGTGAGTTTGTGAAAACCATTTTTGGATTCAAGGATCTGTTTGCGAAATATTAAGCTTTAAACTGCTAATTTTTGTTGGAGTTAAGTGTTCCCCCCCTGCCAGATAAATGGTTGGTTTTGGATGTGTGAAAAAAATCACAGCAGTAGTTTATATGACGAAATTAAAAGGAAATCTATCACAGCTAAGTAGGCTCTACAAGTTAACGAGTAATAATCGACCAACTTAACTTTGCAGTTGCTAAAACATGTTTTCCCATACATTCCGTATAGGAGAACATATTTTTCAACTACAAAGTTTGTTTTTGGGATAAATTCATCCCAACTACGGAACCCTTCATTGTGCGTGGTCCGATACGCACTTGGCCGGTTTTTATAGATACGTGGTACGGAACACTTCGTGCGCGAGTCCGACTCGCATTTGGCCGGTTTTTTATTATTCTGTTAGAATTTTAATGTAACAGAGACTATGTTGATATATCTAATATGCCTGTAATCAAGCCACCACTGATACCCTTTAAACTGGAACTCAGCAATACTGGTGACTGGAATAAGTAAGACTTCTCAATAGGAGCTGCATGACAACGAGCTTTACTACGTACTTCAATAAACTGTATTGAAATAAATAACTGGATGCAGTTGAATACCAGTATTCTGACATCCACAACCCAGTTACTGGGTAACACGATATCCCTTGGAATGGTAAGAAAAAAGAAAGACAAATAGATTTATTTGTCACGGAAACACGTGCATACAAAAAGAAGAAAACAAAACTTTATACAAAAAAAAAACAACCGACCTCTCAATAAGTATTAGAATAATGAAAATAAAGTTAAAATTCATTTGACACTGAAACTGCGCTCCGCTTCGCTGCCCTTCGCCGCTCTTTCGGTGTGAGTTGACCCTAACTGGCGAAATGTGGGTGTACCTACTACAGGTACACCTCTGCCCAAACCTTCGGGGAAACAAGGCGTGATGTTATGTAATGTGTATTATTTTTTTTACGTTATCAAAAGATTACGGCGATACGTTAAGTAGATTGTATACTCGCTTGTGACGTAGCGACTCCCACTCACCAACTTTAATACGTTTTATCTAAGTCATTTTTTATTAGTATGATAAAGCAAAAAATACGTGTCTAATATTTTTTTATAATCTGAATGACAGACTAAATAGATTTTCTTTTTTTTGACCCAGGCATTATCCCCATTTCACCCCTTCAATACGAAAAATCATGATGTTAATCTCCGTACTCATAGAACGGTGTCCACTAGTTCTAAGGCCTTTTTGTACTGTGATACCAAAAGTCGCAATCGCAGCTTTGAATGCAATGAATGCACCCTTATTAGGCTGTGTTTACACTGACCGGAAGACGTTTCTTTCAATGCCATGCTCGGACCGGCAAGTCAATAGGACATCATTACATGCCCGGGATGGGGGAGGTGCGTTTAGATGGGTTAGTAGGCAAGTTGCTTGGGTAATTTACTGGCTTTGAAAAACCGGAACTTTAAATGGTAGATATAATGATGAATAAAAAAACCAGCCAAGTGCGTGTCGGACTACGCATAATGAAGGGTTCCGCAGTTGGGATGAATTTATCCCAAATATAAACTTAACATTGTAGTTGAAATACATGTTCTCCGATACATTCCAACTGCAAATATAAGTTTGTACGCATAATATTGATAGATTTACCATGTTATTTTAAGACCATAGACTTTTTATAGGTTTTTCTGTAATCTATGAGTGAAGAAACATTCTCTGTATTAAAAAAAAAAAAATTGGCTCAGTGGTTTTGAAGATAAGGAGGGAATGATCAATTTTAATCTATTTTCTTAAATATCTTTAAATGTATTTATTAAAATTATAGAAAAAACTAATATTTGAGATCCTCGTAACAAGCCCTTTCATTTGATATATCCCATGATACAGTTTGAAAATCTTTTTTTTTATTTTCTTATTTGGCCCCCCAAAAGTGACCCCCATATTCAAAATTAATTTATTTACGTTACACGTCCGTTTTTGGGTCACAGAAATACATATGAGTACCAAATTTTAACTTAATCGTTCCATTAGATTCGGAGCAAATTGGCTGTGATAGACGGACAGACAGACACGAGTGATCCTGTAAGGGTTCCGTTTTGAGGTACGGAACACTAAAAAAAGTAGAACTATTCTGTAAAAATCTCACCGTTTATCCTTAGGTGAAGTGAACTTGAAATGAGCTGTTGTGCTAGGGTTGACAGCTCACTTCGAACTCACTTACCGGCTGGAAGCCAACTTACATATTCTTAAAGCAACGTCTCTGACTGTATGCGCCAATATCTCGAGAATCTCGGGATTGTTCGTACTTTTTAGATTTGTGTTCTCTATTTCGGTGTTACTTCAGTGAAATTCCATGTACAATACTGGTATTCAGCTGCAACCGGTTAGACTGGAAGCTGACACCAACATAGTTGGAAAAAGGCTAGGCATTTAGGCAGATTGATTGATTACTTCATGCAAGCGTGCAAGCAGAGTCTTGCAAGAAAGAAATAAAGAAAATAGGCACATACTAAAAAGTATACAGTTTAAACACAAACCAAAGAAAAGAAAAACTTACATCTAAAAGTGATAAATTATGTGTGTAAGCTTGACTATAATGTATCAAAAAACGCTCTTTATTTGGAGTACATTTTGAGGCCGTGTTAAACGGCACCGCTTTCTTAAGAAAATAAAACTTGGACAGTAATAAGCTAGTAAGTTACTAGCAAGTTAACTATCCCACTAAAACACTCCTCCATTGGTATTCGCTCAGAGTCGGTCAACATTTGTCCAGAGCTGAAAGGCGCGGAATGACCATCTGTAGTCTCATGACCACTGTAACATGCAGGCATTGAAGGCAGGCTTTGATAGATTGAATACTCTATTGCAAAGGAAATGTAGAAGTGGTTACGTAACTGTTTTTTCCTCGATGGGTTATGCAGAGGTTTATATAACAACTACGTTCATTTTGCAAGTTATGTTTCCCATGGAAAAGGGGGCTCGGCAAAAACCCAGGCACAATTCCGAGCTGCTACTGAGAAATTCTTACAGCGAAAACTTAATACTATTTTTCTCTGACCTGAGCATTGAACCGTGAACTAGGAAAAGAAGGAATCTGCGGCCTAGAGCTAGCATTCTAAACATGATCAAATATTATGATTAATATGATATGTCAGATATTACGACTGTATGTGCAGAAGGTCTTCTGTTTGGTCATAATTTTTGGGATGCAACCAGTTAAACATAGTACAGTATTTTTACAGCTTGTGTACGTTAAGTTGAGTATAGTTCTATTGTGGGAGTAGAGTTTTGAGTAGAGATATGACCCAAGAAATGCAAAAGATCTGCGCGCAAAAGAAGAATGTACTCTTGCCCGATCCCATTTTAACGTTCTGGATGAAAAGTATAGATAGGTATTTATATTCAACACAATTCACTCGTGTTTCACCATAGAAATTACATTGATATACAGCAAACAGGCCTTCACTCAATTACCAACATTATGTATCGCAAATAAGGTTCATTTTAGCAAGTGATATAATTTTTCACAGTGTTGGGGTATCTTGAAGGTGGCAATAAAGTGTTGTTATGCAAATAATGATACCGAAGGTATCGCCTTCTTGTAATCAATATTTTAATATCCATAGATACCCCGTGGTGGCTCCGAAGTAATTCCCTTGTTTTATTCAGGAAATAACTGATGATAGGGTGATAATATAGAATACTAGCTTATTCTTTTCGAGTCGATGGCAAAAGTAAAAAAACTTAAAAAAAAAAAACAACCGACCTCCAAAAAAAACACTACAAAGTAAAAAATAACTTTAATTTCGGAAGTCGGTGTCTTGTGTTTTGTATTTTCGTTTTTTGCCACCGACTTCCGAAATTAAAGTTATTTTTTACTTTGTAGTGTTTTTTTTGGAGGTCGGTTGTTTTTTTTTGTAAAAAGTTTTTATTTTTCACTTTTTAGTTGTGGTACCTACCCCACACACATTCGAATACCACTACCTGCTACCAGTGACAGAAACTTATCATATCATCTACATAGCAAGTGGGAAAAAATACGTATTTTGTGGCTAACTCAAAAACTATCAAAGCAAAGTTAATAAAATTTATATGGGACCAATTCGAGAGCACATCCTTTCAAACAAAAAAATAATTTTCAAAATCGGTCCACAATTGACGGAGAAATCGGTGGACATACATAAAAAAAAACAAACATACGCGACGAACATATAACCTCCTCCTTTTTGGAAGTTGGTTAAAAATATAATAATATTATACTAGCTGTGTCCCGCGGTTTCACCCACAGAAGTCTCGATTTCCTAGGAATATCGGAATAAAAAGAATTCTATATCCTAACTCATGTGCTAAATTTTATTTAAATCTGTTCAGCCGTTTTAGCGTGAAAAAACAAACTAGCTTTCGCATTTATAATATTAGTTAGGATGTTAAATGAGTTGGGCACAGTAATTGGCCACGCCAATCGCGGCATCAGTGATGTTTAGATCTTCAGAAGTGCAGTTGTGTGGACACTTTGGACACTCCAACATATGTGGCATGGTTTGATCATGACCCAAAAGCACCTAAATCTCTTGACATTCAACCGTCTCCTAAAACATGATAGTTTTTGTTAAACATTACTTTGTACTTAATAAAAATATTTTTTTCTTTTAATTATTATTTCTTTTGTTTTCATTTTTTTTTCACCAAATTTAAATATTTATTTTGCCTTACTTGGGAAGAGACGGGACCCCACGACACGGTATCCTACAGTGGGGTCCAGGGAATTTGTAAAATCTAGCATCTAAGGCTCATGTAATCTGTTACTCGTTTTTTATACAGGGTGTTTGGCAGAACGTTGAACATACGAAAATAGTGGATAGGTGGGTTCATCTGCTACTTACTCAGCCCTAATTTATTTGGCCCTGGCCCCCTCGAAATTAAAAAAAAATTGATTTTGTTGTCTTCTAGTTTCACCACTTTCTTAACTTTGAAGTGTAATTTTTATTAAAAATTTAATCTTTAATGTTGGCAGATTCTTATAAAATTATTGCTTTATTCAGATGTTAGCTAGAAAAAAAGTTATGAGTCTTCAAACTTACAGAAAGATGTAAAAAATACTTAAATCTTAATTTCAACTTGCATTAAAAAAAAAAGGCCAAATAAATTAGGCCTGAGTAAGTAGCAGATGACCCCACCTATCCACCATTTTCGTATGTTCAACGTTCTGCCAAACACCCTGTAGTGTACCGTGTTTTTCTGAACTGAATAAAACTTTTTTATTTTTACTTTACTAATTCTTTTAATGGACTCGTGGCTAAATGATAACGGCTGCACGGGACGATCGCAGGTTAAGCTACGCTTGCTGCGGTCGGTCCGTGGATGGGTGACCATCCATTACATATCGAGACCCCTCCGTGCCTCAGAAAGCACATTAAGCCGTTGGTCCCGGCTGTCATTCGTAGATCTTTGACAGTCGTTACGGGTAGTTAGAAGCCCAAAAGTGACTACCAGTCTTACCGGGGTATCTTGTTACCCAGTTTCTGGGTTATGGAGGTTAGATAGGCAGTCGCTCTATGTAAAATACTTGTATTCAGTTACAAGCCGACCCCATCATAGTTGGGAAAAGTCTAACTTAAACTCAAACTCAAAGCATTTATTTCAATTAAACCATTTACAGGCACTTTTGAATTGTCAAGGAATCGGTCAGTCAGAAATAGGTATGAAGCTAGTTGCCCATTCCAAAGCGCAGTAGGTACCTATGGAGAAGAACGGGCAAAAAACTTCACGGACACTCTTTTAAATAAAAAATTGTTACAAAATATTGGTTACATCTTTCATGTTGAAATTATACATGTGAGAACAATGTAGAAAGACGTGCACGTTAGAAGCGTCCGTAGTAAAAAGATAAAACAAAGAGCAATTTTTTTTTTTGTATATTTGTTACGCGATTACTCCGCCAATTATGAATTTATTTTGATGATTCTTTTTTTGTTTGATAAGTCATACTTCAGAGGTGGTCCCATATAAATTTTATTAAGTTTGCTTGGGTAGTTTTTGAGTTAGCTTCAATAATACGTATTTTTTCCCACTTAGTATGTGGATGATATGATAAGTTCCTGTCACTGTTATTTACATAGCAGGTAGTGGTATTCGAATTTGTGTGGGGTAGGTACCACAACTAAAAAGTGAAAAAAACTTTTTACAAAAAAAATACAACCGACTTCCAAAAAAAACACTACAAAGTGAAAAATAATTTCGGAAGTCGGTAGCAAAAAACGAAAATTCTAAACCAAAGACACCGACTTCCGAAATTATTTTTCACTTTGTAGTGTTTTTTTTGGAAGTCGGTTGTATTTTTTTTTAATACGTTAAACAAACCTATCCTTCACTGACCTTTTTGGTCTTTCAGAATGGTCTAGTGTAGTTGTCCGGTACGTTCTTGCAACCGGTACGTGTATATATTTATACTTTAGGCACACAAATTTACAGACGCGGACTTAATACCAGGCATTTTCTACCAGTTAACGTAGCTACCCACTGCATGCTTTCTGCCATGGGGAAAATACGAAAGTTTTAAGGGACTTATGTCACACTGTATGCGTTCTGCGTCCTGCGGTCGGGTCAACTCGAACGATAGGATCTGGGCTGCGTTCGATTTGACCGGACCGTAAGACAAAAAACTGCTGATCCATGCGTCATGTTCGTGAACGGGCGCCGTCAGTAGGGCGATGTTTATTTAAATTTATTTAAATTTTTGAATCGTTTTTAGGGTTCCGTAGTAAACAAGGAACCCTTATAGTTTCGTCATGTCCGTCTGTCTGTCTGTCTGTCCGCGGTTTAGCTCCGAGACCCTTAGTACTAGAAAGCTGTAATTTAACATAGGTATACACATTAATTACGTCAATAAAGTGGTAAAACAAAATTATGAAAAACATTTTTTTTTAGGGTACCTCCCATACACGTAAAGTGGTAATGTTTTATTTTTTATTTTTTTATCCCATAGTGTGGGGTATCATTGGAAAGGGCTTATAAAAACATAATGAGAATGCGAAAACCATTTTTGGATTCAGGGATCCATTTGCAAAATATTAAGCTTTAAAGTGCTATTTTTTGTTAGAGTCAAGTGTCCCCCCCCCTGCCAGCTAAATGGTTGATTTTGGATGTATGAAAAAAATCACAGCAGTAGTCTATATAACGAAATTAAAAGAAAAACTATCACAGCTAAGTAGGCTTTACTAGTTATCGAGTAATAATCGACCACCTTAACTTTGCAGTTGCAAAAACATGTTTTTCCATACATTCCGTATGGGAGAACATGTTTATCAACTACAAAGTTAAGTTTGTTTTTGCGATAAATTCATCCCAACTACGGAACCCTTCATTGTGCGTGGTCCGACACGCACCTGGCCGGTTTTTATATTTTTATTACGGACGCTTTTAACGTGCACGTCTTTTTACATTGTTCTCACATGTGTAATTTCAACACTAATGATGTAACCAATATTTTGTAACAATATTTTGATTTAAAAGAGTGTCCGTGGAGTTTCTTGCCCGTTCTTCTCCATAGGTACCTACTACGCTTTGGAATGGGCAACTAGCTTCATTTTTCTGACTGACCGACCCCTTGACAATTAAAAAGTACCTGTAATTGGTTTATTTGAAATAAATGCTTGAGTTTGAGTGGACTACTATGAAAATACTTGTAAAACTGGTTAGTTTGACAAGTATTTTCATAGTAGCCCGTCACGGTACTAAAAACCCTTAAAATAAACCAAAAAAAGTCAATCGAACTTCAAGTACATGTGTCGGCAAAATGCACGCTTTCAAATTATATGTTTAGGTTAGTATAAGTAAAAGTTTGATCCGTATAAAAAGCGATTAAATTATGTACTAATTTCAAACACACAAAGGCACAGTGTTGCCAGTTGGAAAGCCACCACGCTACAAAAGGGTTAACCAGCCCCCCAACCCTCGAATGTTTGTGTTAGGCAATTATTCTATTGTCATTTTATTTATATTTCTCCAAGTTATCACAGGAATATCTCCTAATAAACTTTAAGATGGAGACGGGGCGAATTCTAAGTGTTGTTTTATGTTAATACAAAATTATAGTTATCAACGTCTAAAACTTTGATTTCGTTAATTTAAATACTTCTGAGTTATTATGTCCGTTTGTTGTGACTTTATTGTGAATTTTAATTTTTGTTCGAAGTTTGTTGGTGTCGGTTTGACTTACCTATAAAGCCAAACGCACATTACAGCCGCAACGCAAAATATTTTTATACAAAAATGTGCGGTGCAGCCCGCCTGTAGTGTGCGTTGTTTTATAGAAAATGTATGAAAGTTATAAAGGAGGATTTTTAGGAGAACGCAATGCGTTGCGGCCCAATCTGCGCTAGACTTTTTTTTTGGGTAGGACATTATCAAATAACTTCTCCCGTGTCAGACTCTCACTGACTAAAACCCACCCGTGTTCTTTCAGTTGCCTGTATGTTGCCAGGGTCCACGTTATCCCTTTCGGACAAACCTGCATCTGCACTAGCCTTTAAGATACATTTGATGTCATCATTACAGGAACACATTTTGTTTTTTTTTGTGCTGAAGTACCAATGCTAATTTATATGCATTGTTTTGACCACAGATTTTTGGGAAAAAATATAGAAAATTGAAAAATTATAGACCACAATTCTGTAAAACCCCGTGAAAACTTAGATGAAGTGAGCTATCAATAGTGTCAATCCTTAGCATCGGGTGGATTGACAGCTCACTTCACCTAAGTTTACACGGTGAGATTTTTACGAAACAGATCATTCGATTAATAAAACAATTTCATACAAATTATTACATACAAAGATCAATCAATCAGCCTAGCCTTTTCCCAACTACGTTGCGTTTGGCTTCCAGTCTAACCAGATGCAGCTAAATACCAGTATTTTACATGAAGCGACTGCTTACCTGACCTCTACAACCCAGTAACTGGGTAATAAGATAAGACTGGTTGTCAGACT
Organism: Agrochola lychnidis; assembly: GCA_963680765.1. Taxonomy (NCBI): domain Eukaryota; kingdom Metazoa; phylum Arthropoda; class Insecta; order Lepidoptera; family Noctuidae; genus Agrochola; species Agrochola lychnidis. Next base: position 2,606,828 of record OY796868.1, on the reverse strand, counting down.
TTCGGGCTTCTGACAACGACTGTCAAAGATCCACGAATGACAGCCGTGACCAACGGCTTAACACGCTTTCCGAGGCACGGAGGAGTCTCGGTATTTAAAGATGGTCACCTATTCACGGACCAACGGACGCAAGCGTAGCATCATGTCATAATTTCATATGAAGATATAATCTACAATAATAATATTTTCAAGAGGTAAAATTTGTTTGTTTGTATGTAGAGCGTAATCTCCGGAAGTACCAGCCGGATTTGAAAAATTCTTTTTGCATTGGATAGCCTAATTCTTAGGGAAGGTTATAGGCTCGCGGGCGAAGTCGCGGCCAGAAGCTAGTAATATATAATAGTGAGTCAAATTAATCTTGATTGTACTATCCCAGTTACTTAAAAACAGATCAAAATAAGCAGGTAGATTACAAAGCGCAAGTGTAGATTATAGCATAATGTATCAATGCAAAGACACCAACAGTTAACAAAAAACTTTACGAAGTAACGTTAACTGCTCAACTCTGCTACTTTGTTTAACTTGTCATCGCTGGCTTTATTTAAGGCCAGTGTTAAGATCCCTTTACATTAGGGTAAGGGCTGCTGCAAAATATTGTTAAACATTTTAAAAGAGTAAGTAACTGTGGAGTTTTTTGCCCATTCTTCTCCATACGAAACTACTTTTTGGAAAGCACTTAGAATCAATTCTATTTTCTTGTAAATTTGAACTGTCAAAAGTGCCTATTAACAAAATAATTTCTTTTTTGAATTTGCTTTTTTGGATAATTTAAGAAATTGTAATGTTTAGAATTAGAGGAAAGAATTGCTGCTTGTAGGTTGGGTATTTTTGGTAAATTCTTCGTAAATTGATAAAAATGATTGGTATTGATATTTTTGTTTTATTTTATCTAGTACCTCATTTTGTTTAATTTAATTTAATCAATATTTGTCTAGTTTTATGTCATTTAATCTAAATTTTTGATTATATGTGTAATCCTTAATATTATAAATGCGAAAGTAAGTTTGTTTGTTACGCCTTCACGCTAAAATGTCTGAACGGATTTGGATGAAATTTGGCATATATATAGATGATGCCAAGGAAAAGAACATAGGATACTTTTTTTTTCCCACGGGATCGAGACTTATGCGGGTGAAACCGTGGGGCGCAGCTAGTTACTAATAAATATTGACCTATAACTTGTCTGTGTGAAGCAAACTGTAAATATAAGTTGGTATTTTAATAAAAAAATTAAATAAGTAAATAAAAGAACTTGTGAAAAGTGTAAGTAGATTGTGTAGTTCTTGATACCATTTTTTTTTATCAGTACTTTATCTTACAGAACTGTGTTTTTTTTTCTTGAATCTCGTGACCTCTATCTCACCTGATGGGAAGCGATAGATGAGGTCTATGATGGAACGACTAAGTCCAGAAGATGCTGTCACTCTTGCTTGCAATGAGTTTGCGATGAGTGCAACCTCATCAAGAAGACGAATGTGCAATGAGTCCGCGATGGGTGGCAAACTTATCGAAAACTTTTTTTGACCTTACCTAAGTTATTAAAAGAAAGCCCACTACACATTTTACTATACACATACATAAACTCGTGGTTTCTTCCCATGGGCGTAGGCAGAAACTACAGAACGCCACCTGTTACGACCCTTAAATACGTTGCTTCGTTTACGTTCATACATGTCATCTGTGGCATCACATTAAGCAATTCATTTTCTGAACTCCCAGCAATTTCTTTATGGTGACACATATTTTAGCTGAATCATATTTAATTCAATTCATATCAGAATCATATTTGGTGTAAATATTGCCGCATGAAAAAAAAGAAGACCGTAATTTTACCGGAAAAATTTTTCTTTACAGTTTTTATTAATCAAATGAGATTTTTATTTTTTATTTCTACAGTTTAAATGTTATTTTATTAAAATACAAAACTGTCAAACAGATGAATTGCGTAATATGAATTGAACGCAGATAATATTATGAATTAATGATAATATTATATATTATATGATAATATTATGCAAACTGATACTGGACATAATGTGAAACACAAAAAATAGATGAAAAAAAACCGAGTTGGATCTATGTTTCCAACTCAAAGTTGCCAGTCATATTATAATCTCAGTTAGTGTACATTACTCCTAACAGGTTATGCTAATAAAATGATATTGTTTTCTTTAGAAAGTGCTATTAATTAAGAAGTGTCGCAGTCGCATTTTATTAATCCCCCCAAACTCGGAAAGACCTATTAATGTTGAAAACTTCTCCTCTTTAAAAGACACAAGGTGTTACTAGAGCAATAAAATACAATATTATTTATCTTTAGATAATAATTCACAATTTTTATGGCAATTCTTGGAAGAAGTTTTGTTTTTTTAAATGGAGTTATGTTTGGAAGTTTGGATGAGTGTCACAGTTACTGCAATTGGGTTTGTTGATAAGTACCGTTATTTGTAACTTGTGAAGATGGGTATTAATTTAAATTAGGTGTTTGTTCTGGGAAATGTTAAGGATTACCTGGACGATGTCCTTGAGGATGAGTAGTAAAAGTCATTTCTTATAAACAGCTTTTGACAAGGTGCCAGAGTCGGTTACAGAACTTAAATTCAAATTCAAATCATTTATTTCGAGTAACATAGACTCATATTATTATTAGAATAGGCATACACATTTACAAATAAAATAATGAAAAAATGAATGAATTGAAATAAAATAATGTAAAATTCAATAAAAATAAGATTAAAATCAAAATTAAAATACAATCAAAATTAAAACTCAAATTAAAAATCAAATAAGAATACATACAATTTTTCCTCACTTAGCGATGGAAAGTAAAAAAAAACCCACATCAAATGTGTCGTTATCAAAAATGCATATTATAAAATTAAAGACTACGTTGAAGACAAGGAAGTTTGGCAATAATTCCTTCTGCACATGTGGCTTCCCTGGTGCCTCACTAACGGCATAATTTTGTAAGAGTTTATTAACTGCTCCCAAATCACCATGTTCATTTTTTACATTCTTCATTGACATAATCATCCTATTATTTGACATTACATACCTTCAATTTAATTCCAACTCTTTATTATTTGCTTCTGTGACACGACAATTATTCAGATTTGTTACAGTTGTAATGGCAATCAAGTAATTTCGTTTAAAATTGTTTTTGAAGTTTATTTATTTGTTTATCATTTTTATACTTAGATTTATTTTCTATTTTGTGAATGTGAGAACGTTGTAGGCTTAGTGAACTGTAGATTTGTTGACCATGCTCTAATTTGTTAAGTACCTGGTACTTGTTGAAAAGCTACGCTGTCCTCCCATACCTATTAACACTGTTATTTGAAAATATTGTAAAAGCCAATTATTTTTAAAAGAATAACCGTGGAGTTTCTTGCTGGCTCTTCTCCATAGGAAGCGACCAATTGGAACCGTGCACCTAGCTTCTGACGTTTCATAAGTGCCCATTTAGGCTTATGTGTTTGGAAATTAGTTTGTGTTTAAACATCTGATTTATCAGCTTTTGATAATAATCCATGCACCGAAACATCTAGACAGCTTGAAAACCTGAAAATTTTGTAACAAGGTTTATGTTCACTAACTGACTCACTATATTTTTTAAGCAACAAATATCCACTAACTTTTTAACCTACTTAGCCAACAGTCAACCTACCCATTAACACATTACCAACTAATTTTATTATGACCCAACTTCTGTTTCTAGGCCTTTTAGAAACCATCTGTCCTGAGGGGCAATAATGCCCCATTAAGTACTATAAGAAGGTTGCCTAATGAATTTAAATATCCCTGAAGCCACTCCTGAAAGCTGACACATATTCTCTCAATAACATTATACAATTAGGCGCAGTCGGTTACAGCAAAAATCCATCTCGAACTTCGCTCTTAAGGGCTCTCCAGTTTATAACTCGACCACTCGCTACGTTCTTGCTACGAGCTACGAACGCTACGGCGTAGAGGTTTCGTAGACATGGCTTTGTTGAATTTATGCTTGAGAAGGAAAGTAGGACATTTGTTGTGAAAAAAAGTGTATATTTTTTTGATATAGCGTTATCGTATTTTGAGCGAATTTCATTTATATGAAATTATATAAAAGTGTTTTTTTATTTATTTACTATTTTTAGAGATTATTTAAAAATTGAAAATGATTAATGCAAAACAGCAACCATATTTTTTTAATTAAAAATGTTCTATTTTTTACGAAATCATTTTCAATGAATACCTAATTTTTTTCAAAATTGTATAACTTATCAACTGGAGCTGAGAAAATAGTGGCCACAACATTTTTTCCTTCATTTTCAAAACTGCCACATCCAAGTCTTCGGACCTCATCTCCGAAAAGGTGGCATTAGTGTTCCGTCAACGCATCCTCCCAGGGCTTCACTAGAAACAATAATGAGTCCCGCAGATTTCCCCAACGTGTACTACCGACCTACGAATTTGTAAAGTTATCAAATTTTCAAAACTGTATAACGCATTATGCCGCATCGTCACGTCGGCGTATATATGTATAATTATAATTGCAATTATTACTTTGCTTGTGACTGGATTTATTGTTTTAGTAACGAAAGTGGTTTCGATGTTGTTTTGTTTTATTTTGTTGATAGAGCAGGCAAAAAAAGAAACTGGGAATAAGGGATAAGGTCAGAGGAAAAGTAACTAAAATATCACAAAACTGGTTTATTGTGAAAATAAACTGTCTTAAGTAAAATATTGGTCATCCTCTCTCTCGTCCAAAAGCCACTGTCATTCTACCTTTTTAAATATCTTCTACGCCATCTCAAGCATACGTCTTTGGCATATGTCATCTATCTCTTTTATACTCAGCATTCAGCTCTTTAGAAAAAAATTAAATATTATGTTGAATGGATTTTCCATCAATATTTTTAACTTTTTAAATATAATGCCTAATTATATACCTATAGTGTTTATAATGTTGTTGTAGTTTACATTGACCAAACTTATAGCTATCCTGTGATTAATAACTACACAATTTTTTATAAATTTTGTTACATCTCTATACCTAAGTAAATATTAGCAAAGCCAAAATAATGATTACCACTAAACAAAAAAATATTTATTACTATTAAAAAAATATATAAATCAATGACGGATAAATAAAATTTTATCTTTGCGCAGTCTACACTTACTGCCAAAATCTGGAAACACAGAAAATGTTTTTATTATGTTTTTTTTTTTTTACATAAGTTACAGGCACATAAATTAGCATAGGCAAACTATTTTATTAATTAAGAAAGAAAGAAGACGAAAGAAGAAGAAGAAGAATTTATTTTTATGTAAAACTAGCTTCCGCCAGCGGCTTCGGCCGCGTGATATTTTTATAAATTATAGCCTATGTTACCCAGTGATAACATAGCAATCTACTGGTGAAAGAATTTTTAAAATCGGTTCAGTAGTTTTTGAGTTTATTCATTACAAACAAAAAAGCAAACATACAAGCATATAAACATACAAAAAATCAACTCTTTAAAATATTAGTTTAGATAAAAACCGGAATAATATAAAAAAATCCTGAACCCCAGAACAAGTACCATCAAATTAGGAAACATAATCAAAACTAACACATAACGCGAGGACATAAGGCTGACTACACACGTCGATACATGAATGTTGCAGCGCAGCGAACAAAACTAGTCGCGTCGCGTCGCTCTAATACGTAATCATACGCGCGCTACCATCATTACCTAGCGTAGGATGGTCGGGGTGTGATATAGAGCTGTTGATACCGACTTTATAAAGAGAGACGCAAGTATTTTTTGAAAATAATTTTATCGAATTCTACTAGCTAGTTAGTAAGTGGCTACCATGCGAAATGCAACAAGAATGGTTAAGACAGCGTGTCCAAAATAATGTCATGTTACCTTACCTTTTTTTTTTTTTGGGTGGGAAATCATCAAATAACTTCTCCTTCTCCCGCTTTGGGCGGAGCGGGAGGGCGTGTCATACTCTTACTGACTAAAACCTACCCGTGTTCCTTCAGTTGCCGTGTTGCCAGGGGGGCCACGATTTCCCTATCGGTTTTCTTCGAACCCCCGGCAGGCATTGGCCCTAGCGGACCCCGTCAATTCTGCTGACATCTCTTTGAGGCGCGCGTGGAACACAACGCGCCGTCGACCCGGGCTTGGTCCTTATCGGACGGCGAGCTACCCATTGCTCACCGTCCGCAAGCCCGCGCCTACGGTGGCCGGAAATCTTCCTGTGATTTCCGACGCCCAGGGCGTCTCATCCATGTTACCTTACCTGGGGGCGAAGTCTACTAATTTACAAAAGTTGCAATGGTTTGTCCATTGTGAGTTTTTACAGATTTGCCATAAAACAGCTGTCAAAAACTTACAATTGAGAGACCATTACTACTTTTGTAAATTAGTAGAGTTAGACCTCTGACCAAGTGACTAAAATAACTTAGATCAATAATTGGAACCAATCAATATGAATTCACATTTAGTATTAACGCAAATAAAACTTATAACGTCACATTTTGAACATTACTTTGTACTGTCAGGGGATTTTTTATTGTTGAGCTGAGTACAACACTGTCAATTTACTGTGTTATAGCCAATTCAGACGACTAAAAAAGAATTGCAGTTGTGACTTGAATTGACGGGCAACATTATAGTCTATTTTTTTTATCAATCAAGTTCCCTTTGTATTACTTAATAATGCAAATAGGTATCACCCACTCTTACAATTTCCACCTAATAATACCGTTTGACATGTACCAATTTTGAGTTCATTTGATATTAAAAGGTTTTCAGCGGCAACCCCGCGGAGGCAGAGTTGGCACTAAATAGTGCGCTAGTTGTAACATTATCTTGTTTGTTCATTAGATTTTGTAATGTGATGTTAGGCTGGGCAACTACCTGAATTTGTAAGTCTGCGGATTTAGGTCGCCTCGTTTGTAGGCTGTTGTTATTTAAAATTAATTAGCAGATAGGGGAATAGCATGTGGGATGCAACCTGTGTCGACACCCTTGCGCTATCTCATGTTCCTAGCACGGCGGGCTGTGCTGGCGCCGCTGCTGCGACTGCTGAGACCCTCAAGCGGCGCAAAAACTGTAACCTTATGGGTAATTACAGTTTTGAGCTGTTTGGGGTCGAAACGCTCGGATCATGGGGCCCGAGAACGCGTCTCCTTTTTAAATAAATTTCTCGTCGAGTGGTCAACACTTCATGTGACCAGAGGGCTGGCTCGTTCTTTGGCCAAAGAATTAGCATTGCCCTTCAAGTCTTCTGGGCACGTTTCCGGATGACAGCGAGGCAGACGAATACTTCGACGTCTTTTTTTTTTTTTAGGTAGTGAATTATCAAATAACTTCTCCAGCTCTGGCGGAGCGGGAGGGCATGTCAGACTCTTACTGACTTAAACCCACCCGTGTTCCTTCAGTTACCATGTTGCTGGGGGCCATGATTTCCCTTTCGGCCTTATTCGCAACCTCGGCAGGCATCGGCTCTAGCGGACCCCGTCAATTCTGCTGACATCTCTTTGAGGCGCGCGTGGACCACAACGCGCCATCGACCCGGGCTTGGTCCTTATCGGGCGGCGAGCTACCCATTGCTCACCGTCCGCAAGCCCGCGCCTACGGTGGCTGGAAATCGGCTCGCGATTCCATACTTTGACGCCTAAGTGACGTTTTGTTTTTATTTATACAGATAGTTAGTTAGTCTTTTAATTTAGTACCTAATGTAAATATATAGTTAGATGTGTTAAAAACTGTAAAACAAATGTAATTTAATTGTAAAATAATTACCAAATTTTATGACAATATCGAAATCAAAATCAATCTAATCTACCATGTTTTTTCTGTTGTGTTTTTTCTTTATGCGTCACGTTTAGTTCAACTTAATTAATTTTCTTTCTTTCTTAAATATAATATATAAAATAATACATACAAAATAAACATGTGTTAAAAGTGTCAATTAATTTTGAATTTGGTATTTTGTATAATAAATTATCCTTACTTCTACATTCATAGATTATTTACATGAGCTTAATACAGGCTGTTCAGTTGTGGCGTAATTTCATAGTGTTTTCTCTTTATCTTGTAATTATTATTTTATCGTCACAGGTAAGCATAAAGTAGCATGTTCAATATAAGTATGACTCTGATAAACTCCAAATTATGGGTAACTCCTTGTTAAAACTTCAATAGGCAGAAAAGTTCACGCGGATCATCACCTAAGTAAACTATTATTTGCGAAACATGTTTAAAAAAGTACGTTTAGTCAAAAAAAGGAGTCTTGCAAAATCATTTCATTACAACAAATGGAAATATTCCAAAAGAGGCTTATTTAAATAAGTGAAATTAAAATTAATCTATAGAACGATTAAAATAAAAGCTGGTGGAATCCCCCGAAGACGCTTAATATAAAATAATAGAAAAACTTATAAATATTCACGGAGCGGAGTTAAACCTTTAGCTGGAGTGACGGATTCGTTTTTACTTATTCCACAGAAAATCTGCTTAAAATCCGTATTAAAAGAATCACTCGGAATTTATTTGTTAGGCGGCGCAAGAGATGAGAGGAACGCGATTTTTATAAAACAGGACTAAGACCAGATGACCAGATGTATGAACGTAAACGAGGCAAAAGGAGTATGTAAGGATCGTAGCAGGTGGCGTTCTGTAGTTTCTGCCTACTCTCATGGGAAGAAGGCGTGAGTTTATGTATGTATGTATGTAGGACTAAGATTTAGTCCACTTTTTATTTTTTGAAGTGATACTTCTTGGGTGACGATTCGATAATTTGATGAGAATCGAGAGTGAAATTTTAAGGATGCGTCACTTTTGTGCACATATCGTTACATGAGAGAAAATAAAGATATAACTCTCTCTGTCTCTCGCACTAAATAACTCATATTCTTTATTTTTTAAGAAGTTTCACTTCTATCAAGCCCAATTTTTATTAATATTATACGAAACGTGATTCTCTAGTATATCAAAATATGTTTTAACACACCAAGACTATCGTTAAACCACGATTTGTAATAAAGTTTACGTTTAAAACATGCCAAATTCTCCCCACTTTTGTCAAGTGACTTATAATTCTTTGACCTTGAGCTGGTTTAGCGTAGTACGGAGTTTAAATGGAATAAGAGGCTAGCTTTTAATGGTTTTGTTTCCACTGACATCCGACCTCAGTACATACTTTATTTTATTTTAAATATTACTAGCTGCGCCCCGCGGTTTCACCTGCGTAAGTCTCGATCCTGTGGGAATTTCGGGATAAAAAGTATCCTATGTATTAATCCAGGTTATAAGCTGTATGTGTGCCAAATTTTATCCAAATTGGTTCAGCTGTTTGAGCGTGAAGAAGAGACAAACATACACACTCACAAACAATCGCCTTTATGATATTAGTGTGATTAAATTAATTTTTTTTTTCTTACTTCGCAATGTTATGTATCTATCTATAAAGATACCAGCGATTCCCGATACACCATACTGCTGACTCCAATAAAAATCACGGTATCAATAACGTCCCTATTCCGTTTACCCTCGATCGCTTCTCCCTTGCACCGCTCCATCGAGTTTTCTCCTTATCTCGTGGCAATGGTCGCGATTCAGAGTGGTTACCCTTTGGATGTTGTCGTAGCGAATGATTTTAAATGTAAAAATTATTCAAATACGCCTCGGATAAGACGCTCAGCGGTCGAATAGTTGACGTCTTCCAAAAACTGGATCGGGGATCGGCGTTTTTGAGTAATAAGCCTGTATTTTCTGGCTCAAATGTTTCGGCATAATTTTTGGCGTGACAAATTTTGAATTTTATCATTTCTGTTCTGTTCTGTTTTGTTACGTATCTCGGTGAGTTCGAGATAAGGAGATAGGAAAATTAGAGGGAGACCATTTTATCGGGTTGGTGGGAAATTAATATTTTAGATGGTAAACAATAATTATTAGATGGCACAGAAAACTTGGTATCAGAGATTAGTTGATGGACACCTTAGGTATAATACCTACGTCGAATAACTATAATTTAATAAAAGTGCATGCCACTAATCTCAGAATTACGTAAGTATTAACTTCAATGTATTGTTTAATTTCTGGAAAAATCGCTCTTTTAAAATAGGACAACATCTATTACGTATTTATTTACAACATAACCAGAAGTTTTAGAATTTACTGGATAACAAAACTATCTGCAAAAAATGTCTGCGCATTGTAACAATTATTGTATTGTATTAAACCTCGCGATTCGTTAGAAATACTTCAATTAGCAAACTGACGAACAGTTAGCACCCCTCTAGTGGAGTACACCTCTAGTATGCCACAGCTAATTAATACGAGAACCAGAGTACATTGTTTAGTGTCTATGGGATGGAAAACAGAATGCATTTTTAAAGGATTTAACTTCAATTCTCAGCTAATGGTGCGAAAACAAGCGCTTTCGAAAGGCACTTGAAAGATGCAATTTTTTGTTATATACATATTATTTTGTGTTGATTTTTTGAGTCTCAATTATATAACTTTATCTCCTTTAATTATATCTAAAGAAGATAACGGTATTATGACTACAGACTAACATGGAGAAGAGGGGTTGAAAAAGAGTTATGAATGTGTCAAGAAATGTAAAAGAAAACACTAACTACTACACAATATTCTTTAATCCTTTTCTCTAAATCGTGTTAACTTTATATACTTGTAATTAATACTTATCCGAGTAAAGAAAAGGTGTTTTTGTATTTAACCGTTTTAATTAGCAATCTTGCCTCGTTTAAAAACCTAAATAAAACAAAGTGGATCAAGTTTTAACACAAAAACAACCCTTTACACTTAGGAAACGTCAAATCATCAAACATAACCTGTCATTTCAAACATAGAACGGAAATTCCCGCCAAAATGGCGACCATCTTGTTTTTCAACTCGAAACATTAGAGGCGCGACTTTTGAAAAAATAACACTTTTTCGAGCGTAATCGAATCGTTAACCCTAAATTGGCATCTCGATAACAAATTCAATTTAAAAACGACGTTCATTGCTCTCATCTTTGACAATTCTGTTGCCGATATAGCAAAGGAAGGGGTTAAGATGGCTGCCGATAAACAAAAAAAGGCGAAAAAAAAGTTAATTTAACTTCGAGCGAGGAAACGAAGTCGCGGCAAAGAATTTTTTTCTTGATATTTTATTTATTTTGTTAGGTTGGTTGGCGGTGTGTTTTGGAAGGTTTTAGTGTGACAAAATAACATGAAACGATAATTATTATTATTATGCAAAAGTTTTATTCTTTGGTACGTTTTGAAATCGATTTAAGAGAGTACTCGTAGTTTAGGTCATAAGTACAAAAATATTATAAACATCACGTCATGTATCTATTTATCGGAAGGGTAATGAGTATGGGATGTCAATTGACAACGAAACGCAAGTACGAAGTTGGCGCGCTTCGACAGAGTCTAGCCTGAAGTTTGTACGAGTCGACGAGGGCGCTGCGGTGGCGTGATGCAGCCCCTTTTACTATTGGACATCGTGCGGATAACAAGTGCCTAGAAACTGTCTAACGCTTTGTTTTGTAAATTTTGTGAAATTTAAATATAACCTCAAAACGAGTAATCCTTGGTCAAACTTCAGATTTTTTCTTCTCGCTCGCAGCACATCTATGCCCAGTAAAATATTCAACGGTGAAGATTCCAGCTCCTATCGGCCCCCTGTCCCGATATATTTATGTTTATTTGTATCAAGAGAATGTATAAAATTGCCGTAATCCTTTCAATACCCTTACAGAATAGTTTTATGACGAAATTGTTTTTCTTTGATGCCTTCCCAGTGTTAAAATAAAACACCAAACAACTCAAAAGAAAATGCCATAAAATAAACAGCTCTATACAAATACCGATGATCTCCAAAGACCAAAGAAAAAAGCAGTCCCAGAGACAATACAACAGAACATTCTTCTAGTCAACTCACCATTATAATTTACTCCTGATTGGGATCAAGTTGAAATTAAGAAAAAATAAAAGGGACAAAGGGGGACGGAGGAACGTGATTGTCTTTTTTTTATCTGCAAGACTTGATTTAACAAACAACCCCTTTTTGTGTGGATCTCTTTGTGTTGGATTGTTGATTAACGGGCCCAAATTGGGTGAGTTCCGATAATGAATGTGTAATTATCGTCGCCATCTCTGTTTTGTTTGACGTTGTATATGTCAGTCGTGCGGTAAACTTTGCTTGCGCGATGTAGGATTTTGCGTGACGTCAATGTGGATGTTGTATATATGCCGCCACAGACTGCTCTGTGGAATATTGTCTATTGTACTTCTTGGTCATTATTAAATTAAATTAAATTTATTTCATAAGCCTAATACATAAGGAGAGAAAAGGGTTAACAATGAATTTCTTAAGTAACTTGGATCCTTATAGTAATTAGACTAAGTACAAGTACGAATTTGTGAAACTCCTGACACCCAAACTAGGACATGTCCTGTATCTCAGGTGTCAGCGTTCCTTCCTGCCAGACACTTTCATTTAGCATAGTCAGGCCGGATTGGAATCCGCTGGATGTGAGAAGCACAGAACAGGTCGAAGTGGCGATGTTTGGGGAGGCTTATGTCCAGCAGTGGACGTCTTTCAGCTGAATTGATGATGATTACAATCGCACTAACGTCATATTTAGCAACATTTAGTTAATATGTCTAATGTTAGCAGATCCGTAATCAAGCACTCCTATTTCACTATTCGGTTCTTGTCGGATTCATGTGCGGCATAATTATCAGTTACTTAAAAAAAACCGGTCGAACCACGCACAATGTCGGGTTCCGTAGTTGGGATGAATTTATCCTAAGAACAAACTTAACATTGTAGTTGAAAAACATGTTCTCCCATACATTCCAACTGCAAATGTAAGTTGGCATATTATTACTCGTTAACTTGTAAAGCCTACTTAGCTATGATAGTTTTCCTTTTAAATTCGTTATATAAGCTACTGCCGTGTTTTTCAAATATCTAAAACCAACCATTTAGCTAGCGGGACACACACACACACACACACACACTTGACTCTAACAAAAATTTGCATCGTGTATACCCATGCCAAATTACAACTTTCTGGTATCAACAGTCTCAGAGCTAGGCCGCGGACAGACAGACAGACAGATAAACAGACAGACAGACATGGCGGAACTATAAGGGTTCCTTGTTGACTACGGAACCCTAAAAAACGGTGAAGGAAAACATCGTGAGGAAACCGGCCTGTGAGATATTTGTTGACGGCATGTGAAGCCAAGTCAGAGGCTCTTGGGCGGTTTTAAAACTCTGACACCAGTTTAGTTACTAACCACACGAAAAGGAAGAAGATTCGTGTCTTTAAACTTTGAAAGGGAAATGCCCATTTGATAAGGAGGTTTTGGCCAAGTGACGCCCATGAAAGAAACAAGTTGTAGGCATTAGGGTTAACATTATAGATAAAGAAACAACCACTATTTTTTACATAGAACTCGGTGGGTCTTTTATAAATTAAAGGTTAGTAAAAAACATATTTATAGTTTTGGTACAATTCATTCTGCAATTATAGTTCTTATTTGTATGTCTCTTGTGCCTGTTTTGCGTTGGTATAGATGATGAAAGTGCTTTCTTAATACAGATTGACCACAGTTTACACAATCATATTTGTCGATGCCCAACATTTCGTTCTTGTAGTGCAGAAGGCTGTTATTCCTTGCCAACATCCAACATTGGTCACACATCAGACTATTATCTGAAACATAATTGCATACTGTCATAAAAATCATTTATACCTATTAGCATGCTGTAGCATCATAAGGTCTTTATGTATAAATACATTGAATGATATCGGTCTTTGATACTATTTTTGATGATCATACAATTCATTACTTATGTCACATAAAATATGTGGCAATAGTTTGAGACAAAACAAACTTCAAATATTTATTCCTATGGTTTCCGTGACACTAACCAACCGAATTATTCAATTCAAACCTAACGTAAAGTAGCTATGCAGTAAAAGTTGCTGAGTATGTACCTTGTATGTTCATAAAGTAACTTACTTGTTGTGGAGCAATCCATTGCTGAAATATAAACCGAACTTCATCATTGCTTAAGGTAAATCTCCTAAGTCTTCGTGTATGCACGCCACAGTTGACACAGAGATGGCTCCGTGGTAAGCTGGTAAGTTCGTGTAATTCAGGTTCCATATTCGTGTCAGGTCCTTGGCGAGAAACAGGTACGGTATCCATTGGCAAGCTGGTGTCGTCGTAGAAGGCGGGTACAGAATCCAATGTAAAGCCAAGGTCGTCATCGAAAACGGTTACAGGGTCCATAATCGTAATTAAAGTCGTCGGAAAATAAAATAGAAATACGTAGTCGAAAAAACACAGCACCAAACAAAATGTGAAATATTAATGTCAATCAGTTGTCAATTACGATTATTTTTAACGTAGGGATGCGACATGACATCCATTTTTCGAAAAATCTATATTAAAAAAAAACTGAAAATACGGAATCGGTTCAATGGATCGTGTTTAAAATGAAATAACATTTTTTTTTGTCTCTAAAGAAAATAACAAAAGAGGTAACAATTGACGCTGACGAGACGCTGGGACAGTTACATAGACCAGATGTTACACAGCCTAAATGGAGCTTCTCGGCTGGTTGGCCTCATGTATGTACAATTCGCATGTCTTGCCAAATGTAATCCACATCAAAGGATCGCTTCTCGAAGTTGTGAAGGAGTACGTCTACTTAGGGCAACTCATCCAGCTCGGTAGGCACAACTTTGAGAAAGAAGCCGACAGAAAAGATCCAGCTAGTTTGGGCAGCGTTTGGAAAAATTCGTCAAGTCTTGTCGTCTCCAATCGCGCAGTATTTGAAGATGGTCTTCAACCAGTGCGTCCTGCTCGTTATGACATACGGTGCCGAAACGTGGACACTGACAGTCGGGCTAGTCCACAAATTCAAGATTGCTTAGCACGCTATGGAGCGGGCTATGCTCGAAGTGTCTTTGAAGGTTAAGATCAGAAATTAAGTTATCCAGAAAAGAACCGCAGTTATCGACATAGCCTGCAGAGTAAGCAAGCTGAAGTGACAGTGGGCAGGTCATATTCGTCGAAGGACTAATGGCCAGTGAAGCAGACGAGTTATAGAGTGGAGACTGCGTATCGGTAAGCGTAGTGTGGGACGCCCCTCAGCTAGATGGACCAAAGGCTTTTAAAAGTTGGCTGGGACGGACTGGATGCGGAAGGCGGAGGAAAGGGTGTTGTGGCGCAGCCTGGGAGAGGCCTATGTCCAGCAGAGGACTGCGATAGCCTGAGTTGATTGTAACAACTACATAATAAAAAATCGATTTTCCAAAAATCTATTTTTGGTGACCGGTTTTGAGTGTATCGATTTTTTTCAGTAAAAGTTGCCATCCCTACTTTGACAGGATTGACTAACAATCGGAAGTGAATAAACGATTGAGTGTCTTGATTAAACCGGCTTTTAATTCCGGAGGTTTCGTTACAAATAAGTAATAGCAATATTTTAGTTACTAAATGGGTATTTTTTTTGTATTTCCCACATTGCTGGGCAAACTATGGCCAAAAATAGGCGTTTCCCTTTACATTTTGAAACTTGTTTGTGGTCTTTACAGCCAAGTTCGGTGTTTATATATTTTTTTAAATTAATTAGTCATAATCATTTACGAAAATAAGTTACAAATACAAGTATTACAAATATATACAAATATTTTATTGGAACAATAACTTATTCCATATTTTGTGTTACGTATGTACAGACGCCAGCACATCAAGCTACCCGAAACTGTCAAATTTTCCCAATCAACTTTGAATCTTATACTTCAGCGATAAAGTTGAAAATCTATTAAATAAGTTTGACAGATTGTAGTAGCTTGGTGTGCTGTCTGTACGTTAATACTGCGTTAGTTTAGTAACAGTGTCGTAGTTAAAAATCAATTAATCATGTTAAATTGTTAGAAATGTTGCAAGGCAAACTACGAGAGTTGTTTGCCTTGCAACCATTACGCATCGGCGAATCGGTGTCTGAAGTGAGATGCGCTAAGGTAGCCCGCGAAATTCATTTTTTTTTAGTTTTTTGCATTTTGTAGGTCAGTGTCAGGTTTTATGTTGATTAAAATATGATTCGCGACCGTAACAAATATGGCTTTTTATAATACAATTAGCAATACAACTTCTTAAGTTAGCATAACTGTCAAATGTCTTGATTTCATGAAATCGCAAAATCATATTTTAAATAATATAAAACCTGACAAATCATCATCTGCCTAGCCTTTTCCCAACTGTATTGGGGTCGGCATCCAGTCTAACCGGATGCAGCTAAATACCAGTATTTTACATGGAGCGATTGCCTATCTGACCTCCACAACCCAGTAACAGGGTAATACGATACCCGTTGGTAAGACTGGTTGTCAGACTTTCGGGCTTCTGACGACCCGTAACGATTGTCAAAGATCCAGGAATGACAGCCGGGACCAACGGCTTAACGTGCTTTCCGAGGCACGGAGGAGTTCGGTATGTAGAAATGGTCACCCATCCACGGACCAACCCCGGCAAGCGTAGCTTAACCTGACAGATCGACCCGAGTGGCTGTTAGTACTTAGCCACGAGCTCCTCTAAAAAAACCAAAATAAAACCTGAAAAACAAAACAAAAAACAAACAAACAAAATGGAAAAAAAAACTAAAGTAAATTTGAATTTCGCGGGCTACCTTGGCGCATCCCCCTTAACAGTGATCGCCTAGTGTCTGTTGAAATATTATTTTGCGCTGAGTAAGTACGCATCAAAATTTAGTTGTCGCCTAGTGTTAGTGAAAATAGGTATAAATGATTTTATTTCTGTAAGTAAGTATTTAAACAAAAAATAAAATTACATCTTGCCAAAGGAGTATGGAGAGAAGCATCATGAAAATTAAGAAAATCCAAAAGATCCGCCTCATTGATATAAGACAGAAAACTAAAGCCATTGACGCTCTCAGCTATTCACAAAAGCTCAAATGGCGATGGGCTGGACACGTAGCAAGACTTAACGATAATCGCTGGACTAAAAAGACAACTTCATGGGCAGGTCCACTAGGACAGAGAAAAAGAGGAAGGCCAAATGCACGCTGGGTAGACGACATCATAAAAGTAGCAGGTATTCAATGGCCGCGAGAATAGAGAGTACTGGTCATCTCTGGAGGAGGCCTTTACCTTTCATTGAGAGGGTTCTTGCTTGCAATATACAAACTCTGATTAAATCTAATTATTGAATATGATTATTTAACTGTATCATGATTGCGTTATGAACTTATGAATCTTATTAATATTTTTAATCATATTACTATAGTTTATTGAAATGAAATTTGAATTAATTATACTACTTATAAATTTGTACATTTAAAGAGTCAAGAACTAAATATATTATTTTTATTGTTTTTTTATTTTTTAAATGTACTAAAATTAATTTGAAATCGTAAATAATTTTGCATGTAAATTGATATTGAAATTGTAATGTAAATAAGCAAGAAATAAAAGACTTTTTTATTTTTATTTATTTAAGTAAGTAATTAGAAAGCGTCCCACTGCTGAGACACAAGTCTCTGTATGAGGGAATGGGCCGTTATCCTCCACGAGGGCCTAGTGCGGGTTGATGGATGTCACATGTCTTTGGTTATTTTAATGAGTTAAAACTGTCAGTAATCTTTGTGAGTGTGTGTGTGTGGTGGAACCCACACACTGGATATCAGTGTGTAGGTTCTGTGAGACACTGAATGAAGTAAGTAACAGTGGCACTCCGGGAGTACCGACAGAATTGAAAACTTGAACAAGATCACTTTGGTGGAATAAAAATACTTGTATAGAACATTAGTCCGTAATCTTATCTAAATAAAGAGCACAATCGCGTCTACAAAAAAAATAAAAACGTGTAGCACTCGGGGACTGCCGCGGTAAAGCTATTGCATAGCATTTGTAACCTCCATACTTCCTATTTGTCAACGCTACACTTGGGATGATGACGTGATGACATAAAACAAAAATTACGTTCCCATGACAACATCACGTTATCATGGGAACCGTCATTACATGGTAGGTGGAGTGGGGGGTGTTAGGTTTTATTTTCGTTAGGTACGGAATTTCTTGATTCGGTCGACGCGCTCAAAGCCCGCGATAAAAGCTATGCAAATAGCTTAAAAACTTCTAAAACCTTTAAAGTTAAAAATACTTGCATAGAACATTGATCCGTAACGTAATAGAAATAAAGACCACAATCGTGCTTACAAAAAATGAGGTATCGGTGACGGTGTCGCGAGTTCAATTGTTTTTTCCCATCTCAAAAATGCCCAACGCGTCTACAGAAGTTTTCACTTCAAAAATATATTTATGTACGTAAAAACCTCACAAGCGTAGGGCTTGATTCGCCGATACCCATTAAAACGGAGCAATCAAAAGTCAACATATACACAACCGGTGATCGAACCTGCGACCCTCCCTAAGACTTATTTGTTCCCACTGTAATTTCGTGTTCGTAATGGCTAACGATACGATGGTTTTGAGTGGACATAGATTACATTTCGCAATCCCCGGCGAATAAAATCGTAATCGTAAAAAACAAATTTTACAGGAAAAATTAAAAACAGTTTTTTGTGAAAATCTTATTAACTAATTAACATAGCGGAATTGTACAAATACCAAAAGAAAAGTGATTTTTTACATTCATTATAATACTCCTTAAAATCTCGTAACTTCTGAAATAACCGTAGGAAATGAATTAACAAAATTTACAGTGTTATCGGACCTCTAAATATCGAATATGCAATAAAGTTAAAACTCACATTACCATTTTATTCGTCTGGGACAGCGATTTAACGTAACTTATAGATTTTTTTTTCCATTTGGCTTGTGTAAATACCTTTTGTTTTAAAAAATCATCATCATCATCAGCCTATAAATGTTCCCACTGCTGGGACACAGGCCTCCTCTCTTTGAGAGGGAGTGGGCTGTAATCCACCACGAGGGCCCAGTGCGGGTTGGTAGATGTCACTTGTCTCCGAATTTTCGGTTCTAGGACATGCCGGTTTCCTCACAATGTTTTCCTTCACCGTTTTGAGAGCAGTGGTGATGAAATAATTTACACAAAGTAAAACGCCTGTCTGGGTTCGAACCTGCGACCTACAACTCGTAAGTCGCAGCCGTTATCACTGAGCCACCACTGCTCTTAATTTTTTTTATGTGAAACTATATTATCAAAGCACCTGACATCTATATGTCAACACCATAATTTCTTCGACTGTGAAGAACCGGTGTTCTTCATGATTGTTGGTCAACACGTCACAGAAAGGCATATCCTCACTAAGCTATCATCATAAGGCTAAGGGGCGGTGTACACTGGCTAGTTTTCACATTAAACAGTTTCCACTCAGCCCGGCCGGTTGTCCGAACACGATTAAATTCGGTCGTGTACGGCCCATTGGCTGGACAGGGACGGACTCAGTTTAATGTCTTGGAATTTGTGGTGCATGACGTATTGAGGGACTAAATCTATGGCACTTGTTTTTTTTTTTGTTTAACAAGATTATGATATGTAAGAAGTGATGATAGTGTTTTGTAGCGCTGCATGCTTCCAAATAAAAGTAAATAAAAATAGTTATTTTTATTTACATAACATAACATAACATCACGCCTTGTTTCCCCGAAGGGTTGGGCAGAGGTGTACCTGTAGTAGGTATACCCACATTTCGCCAGTTATGTTTAAGTCCCATGTAATAGGGGGCGAGCCTATTTATTTATAGTAAATAAAAAACTATCACGTAATAGTGCTCTTGAGTAGTACCTAGTAGGTAATATGAATAACTCATTCATGAGTACTATCAAAACAAAGGAAAAAAAAAACAGTGGCACTCTGAGTTCATTGGAACATTGGTCCGTAACCTTATCTAAATAAAGAGCACAATCGTGTTTACAAAAATGATGTGTCGGTAACGGTGTCGCCAGTTCAATTGTTTTTCCCCATCTCAAAAATGCCCAACGCGTTTAAAGAAGTTTTCACTTCAATATAAACATACCAATAACATCTTTAAGTGTAAAATGAAATATAATAAAATACAGTCAAACTGTGTATTTGTTTTGTAAATTACTAGCGACTCGCTCCTGCTTCGCATGGTTTTTACGACTCAACAAAACATTAGAATTTCTTAATTATTTGTAGGTTTAATTTAAACATAAACCTTCCTGAATAAATTCTCTAAATAATGATCAAAACAGCATCAGAATCTGATGCGTAGTTTTAAAGAACTAAGCGGTCACATACACAAACGAAAAGCGAGTTTAATTTATAGATGTGTAAAAACAAGTTGTTTTGGCAGAAACAATCCGTCCCCCTGTAGGTCAGTTCATCAGAGGTCGGATATCGTAAAGATATCGGCGCGACACTAAACCGAAAGGGTCACTCTCCGCCCTCCGGTTTACGAGAACGCTCTCGGACATGAACGTACATATTACGTTGACTGCCCCGTTGGTTTTTCCATTAGGAATTTCTAAGTAACAGAGCAGTGGTGGCCCAGTGGTAACGGCCGCGACTTACGAGTTGTAGGTCGTAGGTTCGAACCCAGACAGGCGCTTTACTTTGTGTAAATTATTTCATCACCACTGCTCTCAAAACGATGAAGGAAAACATCGTGAGGAAACCGGCATGTCCTAGAACCGAAAATTCGAAGACATGTGACATCTACCAACCCGCACTGGGCCCGCGTGGTAGATTACGGTCCACTCCCTCTCACAGAGAGGAGGCCTGTGTCCCAGCAGTGGGAACATTTATAGGCTGATGATGATGAGGATGTCGAAGTTGTATTTGTATTTTATTTATTTCTCAGTATATGCTACATTGAGATCTTACATTAAACACCGTTTCACACATACTACCATTGCTGGTGTAGAAATATTAAATAATAAGCCAAGTACATGCAAATCAGAACTAGGTACATTATATCAAATCTCTAACCTGAAATCCAATACAATGCGAGATCAGCATGAACTGAAAATGTTTAGCTTGATGTGTAGCCGTGTGTACCTACTAGGTTGTATATTTTTTTTACAGAAGCAACAAAGGGAACACACTTAAGAAAAAAAAAAAAACAGTGGCTTTCCGGGAGTGCCAACAGAAGTGAAAACTTGAAAAAAAATCGACACATCAGTAATCAACGCGTTGATGTCTTTTACTCCACGCCGCGGTAATCAACGCGTTGATGTCTTTTCAATCAATCAATCATTTATTTTGTTAAACATAGGTATGGTTACAGATAGTATATTCTGAAATATGCGCACTATGTTTTGCCAATATTTATGGCGTCTGATGTCTTTTTAATGGTCCTTTTGACCATTAAAAAAAACAACCGACCTCCAAAAAAAACACTACAAAGTGAAAAATAACTTTAATTTCGGAAGTCGGTGTCTTGGGTTTTGTATTTTCGTTTTTTGCCACCGACTTCCGAAATTAATGTTATTTTCACTTTGTAGTGTTTTTTTTGGAGGTCGGTTGTTTTTATTTTTCACTTTTTAGTTGTGGTACCTACCCCACACACATTCGAATACCAGTACCTGCTACCAATGACAGAAACTTAACATATCATCTACATACTAAGTGGGAAAAAAATACGTATTTTGTAGCTAACTCAAAAACTATCCAAGCAAAGTTAATAAAATTTATATGGGACCAATTCGAGAGCACAGCCTTTCAAAAAAAAAAAAAGAATTTTCAAAATCGGTCCACAATTGACGGAGAAATCGGTGGACATACATAAAAAAAAAACATACGCGACGAACATATAACCTCCTCCTTTTTGGAAGTCGGTTTAAAAGACATCAACACTGGTGTCGCCACAGTGTTGCAAAATCAATGGTTTAGTCTCATCTCAAAAATGCTTAACAAGCCTAAAAAGTTTTCACTTAAAAAAAAAAAACATAGTCCTTTTAAAACCACAATGTACCCAAACTGTGACTTAGTTTAGAAATTTGCTTTTAAATATCTTTTAGAAGTTAATTTCCCCCATTCTCGTCAAGTACACTATAACTGTACTAACACTTGGTCAGTGTAAACTACAGCAGTAATAGTATAGTAACAAATCGAGCTCTCACGATCGACCGCCACTCGGGCCTTACAAATAACCATTAAGTGTGCTCCTAAGTACTGTACGCTACAATATAATGTGAGTAGGGATGAAATCTTGGGCTATGTAAGATGATTGTCCAAGTTTCGTCTGAAAATCTTTATACCGATGATATTATTATAATTGTTGATGGTAATAATGCATTTATTGTTTTTATTATAAATTAGCTGACCTGACAGACATTGTACTGTCCAAATTCATACAAAAACAAACACAAAACATAAATAAACTTCAACAATAACAAACAACCAACAACAATAACTACAACAACAACAATTGAACAACTCAACCCATACAAAAAACGGACGTTCAGTTTTTCCCGAATTTGATCATTTTCCGAAAATCTTTAAAAAAAATTGTTGCCATTTAAACCTAATTCTGACTATGTGTTAGGAAAATTATTAAACAAAAAATTACCAAATCGTTCCTGCTATATGCGCTTACCAACTAACATTATTTAATTTTTATTTATGTAGAGATAGACAATGACATAATATCTTTGAGATAGTAACTCGCATGTTGCATCACAGACACAATAAAATGTCCATTATGTCTCGCGTACATCTACGTTCCGCGTAGTTATTTGACAAGTAAAAGTATTCAGAATGTTGAAGGACTGCAAAAAAGTAAGTATATGTGTATTTTCATGTTTGTAATTTTAAATATTATATTCCTAATTTTTTTTTGCAATTGTATCTACCAGTTTGTCTCTGCATCACCCAAAGGTTGACTGGTAGAAAACACTTATGGCATTAAGTCCGCCTCTGTACATTTCTGTGCTTGAAGTATTAAATAAAAAATAAAGTCAAACTCAAATAATTTATTTCATTAGACCAGTGGTTCCCAAACTATGGGTCGCGACCCACTGGTGGGTCGCGAACGAATATTGGCTTGGCCTTGAAAATTTTTTATTCAGCTATGATTATTATTAAAACTTAATACAGTAATAAATTGGACGTATCAAACTCTTTGCTATTAAAAGTAACTAAAATTGAAGTTGATGCTATAATGACAAAAAATAGGAAACAAATACATCTCTCTAATTGAGAGCAGTGGTGGCCCAGTGGTAACGGCCGCGACTTACAAGTTGTAGGTCGTAGGTTCGAACCCAGACAGGCGCATTACTTTGTGTAAATTATTTCATCACCACTGCTCTCAAAACGGTGAAGGAAAACATCGTGAGGAAACCGGCATGTCCTAGAACCGAAAATTCGAAGACATGTGACATCTACCAACCCGCACTGGGCCCGCGTGGTGGATTACGGCCCACTCCCTCTCACAGAGAGGAGGCCTGTGTCCCAGCAGTGGGAACATTTATAGGCTGATGATGATGATGATGATGAATTGAAATAGCACTCTTTGTATTTAATTAAGAATCAAAATTTTTGATTGTAACTAAATGTCCTTCATTAATATAGTTAAGTATGCCCTTTTTTACACCAAGACAGCCAAGAGGTGAGTCCCAAATTCGGAAGTTTTTGCTAGGTGGGTCGCGGTCCAGTCAACTTTGGGAACCACTGCATTAGACAATTTATAAGGCACTTTTAAAAATCAACAATTACAAAGAAAAGACAATTAGACTACCCATTGCAAAATGCAGTTTCTTATACGTTTAGTTTATTTATTTATTTTCTCATCACAAATGTAGATTTGTACAGGAAATGCTTAATCTGAAAATTGGGTTAACATTTGTGAGAGACTGGTGCCCGAAAAAGGCATAAAATACCTGTGTTACGGGTCACCCGCAATACTTAAAAAATGTATATATTAATTAGCAAACGCAAGTGATGAAGTTAAATTATTTTCTAGGTACAGTAAGAATATAAAGAATAATAAAATAAAAATTAATCTAGGCTGGACATTCATATATGTGGTTTAAGTGTGTGTACGTATGTGTGAGTGTGTGTGTGAGGGGGTGTGTGGGTGAGTGTGTGGGGGTGTATTTGTTACTAGCAATGAAGAAAAATGGACATTATAAGTTCCATAGGAATTTCTTTTCAAATATCTTTCTATCACATCATTCTTCTGTCCGTTTCCCAGTTTATTTTATTTGTGGTCGGCACAACATGTCTTTTCTTTCTCGGCAGTCCCCCCCTTTCTATCCATATCATCTTCCACACAGTCCATCCATCGTTTCTTTGCTCTTCCCCTACTCTTGTAGCCATCCACACTCATATACGCCAGTCCCCGTAGTCACAAAAATCGCGTTCGTTTTCTGTAGGATGCGCCTTTTAGTAGTTACCTATAAGCCTATAGTTACCTATAAGCGAGAGCAGTGGTGGCCCAGTGGTAAGGGCTCCGATTTACGAGTTGTAGCTCGTGGGTTCGAATCGAGGCAGGCGCTTTACTTTGTGTATTTAATTTCATCACCACTGCTCTCAAAACAGTGAAGGAAAACATCGTGAGGAAACCGGCATATCCTAGAACCAAAAAATTCGAAGACATGTGACATCTACCAACCCGCACTGGGCCCGCGTGGTGGATTACTGCCCACTCCCTCTCAAAGAGAGGAGGCATGTGTCACAGTAGTGGGAACTTTATAAGCTGAAGTCTATAAGCCAAAAACTGAAAGGTTTTTTTGAAGGAGCACCACACAGTTAGCAAAGGTCTTTCGAAACTGCAAACTTGGTTTTACACTATTGATATCTATCTTAAACACATCCCAAAAAATAATCACAGTGCAATTTTTAGCAAGCTGCGATGTTTTAATTGATTGGCCTAATACTCAAAACTTTCCTCATGAAATTTTCGGTCTATTTATCAACATCTAAAAACACTATGCAATATCCATTATTTATTTATTTATTTATTTAATACTTCAAGCACAGAAATGTACAGAGGCGGACTTAATGCCATCATATCATTATGTCTAATAAAAATAAACAAAATATTTTTACTTATTTTTTTAGAAATCCCCCTGTTATTTTATGGACTTACACTTGTGTCAAAATGTCTTTACCTCCGTTTTTTTTTCATAGTGGATTTAATCTTTTAAAGTTACTTTTCGATAATTCTTCATGAATATTCAAACAAATACGGGCTGTCACATGCCCACGGGCGACATTGTATATTGCTTATTGTTCTCTAAATAACCAAACTCAACCCATCAATACCGCATCTTCAATAATAAACTTGTAACCCACAAAGTTCGGTACCTAATGAAAACATAAATAACTGAGCTCAGTTAATACACTAATAATGGCTTATAACAATAATTAGTTTGGCGATTTGGGTCCCGATCCCTCGGGGGTCAAGTGGACCGATTGTCCTTTGAAGGGTTGATTAAGATGACCGGTGGGGTCGGTTCGATTATAGATTAAAATG
This sequence comes from Agrochola lychnidis, assembly GCA_963680765.1. Classification (NCBI taxonomy): domain Eukaryota; kingdom Metazoa; phylum Arthropoda; class Insecta; order Lepidoptera; family Noctuidae; genus Agrochola; species Agrochola lychnidis. The sequence continues at coordinate 2,581,362 of OY796868.1, read as the reverse complement.
TAGATAGGACAGATCTCTGCTTTAGGATGAGTTAAAAAAAAAAGTTTCACAAAGAAGAATCACACTAATATTATAAAGGCGAAAGTTTGTGTGTGTGTGTATGTTTGTCTCTTCTTCACGCTCAAACGGCTGGACCAATTTGGATAAAATTTGGCACACAGATAGTTTATAACCTCGATTAACACACTTTTTATCCCGATATTCCTACATGTTCGAGAATTGCGTGGGTAAAACCGTGGGGCGCAGCTAGTGACAGAATAAACGAAATATGACAAACACTGTAATTATGTAATTTTACATAACATCATGCCTGAATTTCCTGAAGGAGTAGTCCTAACCTTCAATACTCCTACATTTTGCTAGTTATGGTCTATAAGTCTCATATCATATGAGAGATGCCTATGTTTAGACTCCGACTTGTGTCAAACGACACGCGCGCGCGTCCCCTATTTCCGTCCGTCGCTCCTCAAGTCGCGTCGCGGTGACTCATGGCATGCTTTTGACAACTTCTTTCATTTGTTTTCGTCGCAGTCGCCATCTCAAGACGCGTGTCGCTTGAGCGTGTAGCTCTTGGCTACGGGGTTAGCATATAACAGCCCAGAATTAAAAGTTGTGTACAGAAATTGGCAATAGGCTCGCTCGGAATATGACATGGATTCCTCTTGCTCTTATCTAAATGTATTTGGGGTCAACACACCATATATTTTCCTTCTATTCTCTTAATTTTCTGCTATACTTAATCATCTATTTATATTTAATCTTTAGCCTGTCTCTTCTTGAAAAAAAAAAGAGAGAGGAAATTGATATTCATTTTTAATTATTTTTACCTATTCTGGTAGATGTAGTAATCTTATTCCAGGTGCATCGTTTTCACAAATAATTTTATAATTATTGTTTACAAAATATTGTAAAACATTTTAAAAGAGTAACGGTGGAGTTTCTTGCCCATTGTTCTTCTTACGAAAATTACTTTTTGGAAGTGGCTACTAGAATCAATTCTATTTTTTTGTAAATTTTGACGTTCAAAAGTGCCTAATTGAAATAAATTATTTAACTTTGATAAGTATGATCAATTTTATTTGTTAACCATTTATAACAACAATAAACAATAATTGTTTTCTTTTTCACATTTCTGCGTATCCCATCCACACATCGACTTAATCTTTGACAGCCTGTAATGACCAGAGAAAGTAAGGGGTAGGACACAAGTTTAATGCGGGCCTACCTGTCTCCGGGATTAACGCAACTCCGCTATTTGTTCTAAAAGGGGTTTTTATAAAAGTGCTAATTACTGCCTGGACCTTTGATGTGTCGGTTTTAGATCCTCAAGTGTAGACATGGTTTATAGATTTTTTGTGAATGGAATCGTCGTATTTCTTAGTATGGAGAAGTGTGAAGTGGTTTAAAGTTAAAACTCTTCATGGTTTTAGATTTTAATTTGTCACAAGTTGAGAAACACTGGTTAAGTTATCAATATACTTTCATAAGGAATGAGTATAAAGAGATGTATAAAGTTTATGAATAGAATACAATATTGTTATTAACTGACTTATATTTATGTTAGTAAAACAAAACTAGGAAAAACATTCAGATACATACAATAATTTTTTCGAAGTAGTAGGTAATCCGAAAAACTTTAACCTATATATTTGTTTTAAGAAGCATTAAAAGTTCTATCGGTTTTCTACTTTTTGAAGTGAAGACTTCTTTATTTTTGAGATGGGACTAAACAATTGATTTAGCGACACTATTACGACACCAGCTTTTGACCATTAAAAAGACATCAACGCTTTGATTACGACGGTGCGTGGAGTAAAAGACATCAACGCGTTGATTATCGCGATGCCGATTTTTTTCAAGTTTTCACTTTGTCGGCACTCCCGGAGTGCCACTTTTTTTTAAATTGTAGCCCACGCAATGGTAAATAGTCAGCAAAATTTGTAGTGAGTGTGGCTAATATTGACCATAGGCTGCTTGTACTGTACTTAGAGACATTTAAATACGGTCCATTCATGATTGACTTGCCCTTAATTTTCCTCATCCTCATTCCTTCACAACGTATGCCCATACCATAATAACCGATTTCTACACAACTTTTCAGTCACCGGTATCACTTTCAGACTTCCTGTTACCTACCTACCATTTCTTACTATCCATTCGCGTAGTAACATCACACATCCCTCTTAGCATTTTCATCTCAGCAGCAGCAGCAGCTGCATATTCATACATTCCATTATATTACCAATTATATTTATACCCAAGATCAGAAATCTTAAGCAAAGATGCCTTCTGAAACCCACCCTCTTTCGTGCCAACAGCACGCGCGATACGAAAATCAAAAACAATAAGGAATTTTCATTAAAAAATGAGCACAATAGCCGTACGACAATAGTCCAGCGAGTGAATTAGACAAACTGATTATATGTTCGTCTTTTTCTTTATCTTTATTTCGCTAAAAGGATAAAAATAATTACAAGATGAAAGATATTTCCTAGCAGGCGCTTTTTTCGCTTTTTACGCTTTTTCTTTGGCCCGAGACGCGATCTGTCGACGTCTCATTGTGTTATCCATTGGTCGGTCGTTGGAATAGTGTGGATAATGAAGAGAAAAAGTAAATTATTTAATTACAAATTATACTATAAGTAAATGTCCACCTCGCTACCATCTTGTAATGGCTAATATTTTTCCTACGGTAATATATTTGTCCTATATTTGTATATAATAATTATGTGAGCAATGTAGCTATCAGCATTATAAATTAATCTGTCATTCCTTAATTTTTAATACTTTGGATCTATTGTAGTACAATAATTTTATTCTAGGTACCTACATCGTCTTCACTCACATATATAAATTATAATAAATTTGTACAAAATATTGTAAAACATTTAAGAGTACGTAATATGGAGTTTCTTGCCTATTCTTCTCAATACGAAACTACCTTTTACCATCTAGAATCAATTCAATTTTTTTCTTAAATGACGACTTTGACCGAAGGCATGACCTATTTCCTAGTTCGTGATTATGTAAATAATTTGTAAGAGAAGACTTTAGAATCTTGTTAATCAAGCAGACTAGATCTTAGTTAATTTTTTTTAATACAGCTAACAAAATAACCATTAAAATATTCGTTATTAAACTCTACGTTACAGATACCTGAATTAAGAAAGATCTTATTAAGTTAAAAAAAAAAAACTGTGCTACTTTAAACTGTCTATTTTGAAATTAAAACAATTTCCAATCATGGTATATTTAACCAGTTTTTTTTAAATTTCTAGACAGACAATTATAAGTCAGTCAGTAAGAAGACAATAAGAAGTCTTGTCCACAGCATTTCATCGGCATGTTTTAATTCAATTCTTAGTCCATAGTAATTAACCCTTTTGAGACAATTCTTTGCTAAGGGACAATAATAATAAGCTGACAAATGAACATTAATGCTAAGGGCATACTTCTACGTGACACGCTTGTCTTAAGAAAAGGGATCGGCGGAGCTGGAATGAATCTGTATATTTTAGACATTTTTCATTAAGAGGAATCTATATAGGCTCCCAAGATACAAGCATTCCTTGCCTAGTTTGAGAGTCTGTTTTCTCTCACAGCTTAAAGCATACACCAATATTGTACACAACCTATTTAATATTATACAGGGTGGCAGAGACATCGACGCAAAAACTTTTACCATGGATTTCAGTACATGATTTTGAACCTCCCTGCGTTGTAATTTTTCGGTGGTTGTTAAAAAAAAAATCTGCTGTTTCATAGAAAAGTGCAATACCTACGCGGTCAAAATATATGGAACAGCTGTTTTGTTTTTAAATACCCGACAAAAAATTTCAACGCATGTTCAGAATCATGTACTGAATCCATGCTAACAGTTTTCGCGGCGATGTCCCTGCTACCATGTATATTGTTTTGTTATTGTGTGAGATTATTGGATCAATAAACTATTATTTATTATCATAACACAGTGCCCGGGTATTTCAAGATCTAGCAAAAACTGTCACACTTTCGCACTATTTGTCCACCGCACAACGTCAACAGTACGTCAACGAGAAACGAGATTATTCGAACCGAACGTGAAGCCCCGTTGGTGTGTAAAGATTTCAATCCTAGATTGGCCCTGTCGCGTCAAAAGATGGTCGCGTTTTTTATTTTTTTATTCTGTAACTTGGCGATCTGTGTGAAACACAGGAAGCCATTCATTTGAGGTGTCACGTTCTGTGTTTCATTAGCAGAAGGAATTCTTGGGAGTCCCTTTCATATGGTGTGATCAAACCTCGCGATAAGCGTGGGGATACTATGCCGTTTCAATCGGGAGTATGTGACACTTCCTGTGCCTACTAGTTTAGATGCCAATTCATTGACGTGAGTTGATATTCTCGTCTGATAACTTTCGCTATGTCTAGCAATCTCTTGTCTGACGGTGTTGATCTTTAGATCCTCGTGTACGTATTTTTTGCTCACATGGTCGTGTTTCTGTTTCCTTTTGACATCTCTAACACACAAAATGTCGCAGAGACTTGGCTTGATTACTGTGTGAGCTCTCTTCTCAGTATGGAGGACTTTTTCTCGCGACTTAGTACGGTGAGGGCAAATCTACGATAAATTAAATTTTTGGTGGTGTACTGTGGACACCCGGCCATAGTAAATGTATGTATCGGTACTCCGGCATCGTCACCGCGTTCTCGTTGACGTCCCGTTGACGTGGCGGTGGACAAACGGCCTTATGAGCGACAGAGACGACGCTCTACGAAGTCGATTTTTTTCTGAAACTCGATGCCATATTAACCGCTGCGTAGTGTACAGATCTTTTACAATTATTTTACCTCTAGCAGCATCAACGCAATAGCAACCTTGTTGTCACTACAATAAAGATCAAACTCATCATCTACCTAGCCTTTTCCCAACTATGTTGGGGTCGGCTTCCAGTCTAACCGGATGCAGCTGAATATCAGTATTTAACATGGAGCGACTGCCTCTCTGACCTCCACAACCTAGTTACTAGGTAACACGATACCCCTTGGTAAGACTGGTTGTCAGACTTTTGGGATTCTAACTACCCGTAACGACTGTCAAAGATCTACAAATGACAGCCGGGACCAACGGTTTAACGTGCTTTCCGAGGCACGGAGGGGTCTTCGTATGTAAAGATGGTCACCCATCCACGGACTAACCGTGGCAAGCGTAGCTTTACCTGATCGATCGACCCGTGTGGCTGTTATTACTCAGACACAAGTGTGATGCTAAATCAGAAGTAAAATTTAATAACCGTGAAAGGACTGTAGGTACTCGTAGAATGCGTCTGTCTATGAGCGTGGGTTCGAGCACAGCGTTGGGTAAAGTGACATTTTTAGTTTCAGGCGTTAGAGCAAATTCTTATTAGTGCCCGGCGGTGAATGGCGATAACTTTGCCCCATAAATTGGACTTATATCATTACTGGTTCAGTAAGAGCGATACATGCAGAGTAGTGGTAGCCCAGTGGTAACGGCCGCGACTTACGAGTTGTAGGTCGTAGGTTCGAACCCAGACAAGCGCTTTACTTTGTGTAAATTATTTCATCACCACTTCTCTCAAAAAGGTGAAGGAAAACATCTTGAGGAAACCAGCATGTCCTAGAACCGAAAATTTTAAGACATGTGACATCTACCAACCCGCACTGGGCCCGCGTGGTGGATTACTGCCCACTCCCTCTCACAGAGAGGAGATCTGTGTCCCAGCAGTGGGAACATTATAGGCTGATGATGATGATGATGATACATGCACATCTGTCTACCCGTCGGAAAATATCTGGCGTGATTTTACGTCAATACTTAAAACACATAATTAGCCATTATCTAATAAACAACTAATTCTGATAATATCTAAAAAAAAGAAATTGACGTTAAACTAAAACACCAATCTTTTTCCTTAAACCAATACCTACATCAACTAAAAAGCCATTACCATAAAATAGAGCCTTCGTATAAAAAAGCCACGTCACCCCGCCCGCCCTACGGCGACCGGAAGCGGGCGTGAGGCGGTTATCGGTTATCGATTGGTTTCCGATCAGCCAACCGGAGCGAAGGCCGGCACGCCCGTATACACACGCCTTTGTACGGGATGTGTGGGTGGGAAGGAAAAGATATTTATTGGTGAAGATGACATGCAAAAAGTTGAAAAGATAGGGGTAGGAAGAGGAAGGTCTTGTTTTGAAAGAAAAAATCGACTAAGGTCCAACCAGAACGTATAACGTATTTTCTGAAATTTCAACTGGTTTCCGATTACGGTTAAAAAAACAGCACTGTGAACTACAGAGCACGGAGATACCTCAGCGGCCGCTGCTAGAGGAAGCATTGTCAACAGTTTCTATACAAACCAAGTTGCTCGCACTACGTCACGAAACTGACGGCCTTCAATGGTGATGATGAAAAAGAAAAATTGTTTACGACAGCAGTTGTGCGGTTGTGTTGCCGTCAATACAATGTTTTCCTTTGTTGACTATGTAAAAGAATCAACTGGCATGAATTATTTCTCAACAATTTTTTTTTTAAACTTAATTGACAAAAATAACAGAATTATATACTAACTTAACTCAAAACTATTCACAAACTAAAATATAGCACTGTACCGGAAAACGTAGCATTGGAAGGCCTCCCACAAGATGGACCGATGACCTTGTGAAGGCCGCAGGAATCCGCTGGATGCGGAAAGCACAGAATCGGTCGAAGTGACGGTGCTTGGGGGAGGCTTATGTCCAGCAGTGGACTTCTTTCGGCTGAAATGATGATGATGATGATGAAAAATAGCATCGAAAAATTCATTCGCATCGCTGTCGACGTAATTTCTTAATTCGTCAAAGTCGTAATTATTTATGTAAACACGATGTGAAAAAAAAGACAAAAACATTGAATTCAGTCTATTTTATCCATAAAAAAATTACAATGTCGCATTTTCTTAGCTTTAAATATGAATGATTGGTTTGAATGAAAGTGATTTAATCGTACTTATTAATGAAACTTAAAACAAAATGAACGAAACGAAACTATGTATTTATGGAACACTAACTTGTTCTAGGCTTTTTATATTATTTTTACTACAACCCTAGAGTTATGGAATATCAAAAGGAACAACCTGTAGACACTGCTGGCACGGCGATTCCGTGCTAATAGATGGCATAAGCTAAGTGACAATAATACGGCGCGTTGACACCTTGAGTATCAACCAGAATGAACATTATTTATTCTTGCACAAAGGTTAATGCAGATAGAAACAAACAAACATCATCACTTAATTACATTCGTTACCTATTTAATAAACGAACAAATATACAAATCATTACAATTTTGTTTATTTTGCGATTTATCAAACGATATTATAAACTTCTACAAGGTTTATTTGAAAGAACTGTAAACATCTTAAGGGGTCATTGTACTCAACATTGTGGACAACTTTTACGATAGGACCAACCCGGAAATAGGTAAAAAATCAGCTGTTAATTTTGTCAAGTTATGCGAACAAAACCACCAGTTTTTTTTTTCCACTTTGCTGCAATCTAACGCTTTATTAGGACGTTAAAATAAGTTAGTTTTTCAGTCAAAATCAAACTTGTCTTGTAAACGTGATTCGTGATTTATAAAAGTGGAGATACCTAAATACATTTACAGTTTGATCTGGTGGCGTTCTGTAGTTTCTGGGACACAAATACAATTATTACTACGACTTAAAAAAGAATCAGGCAACCACTTAGTTTCAGGATCAACGCTACATCCAAATTAACTTTTTCAGTATTATTTTGTTGCTAACTGAAAAGAAAATAACAAATATACATAATTATTATTTTGTGTTTAACTCCTCATAATATAACCATAAATATGGCACATCGCGACGTCTAAGTCGCATTACATTGTGCAACTGTCTCTGCAGCTCAAATCATATACGCTCGGGTTCTATACATAAATATCCAAAGACGCTTCCTACCTTCGTATCTTCGAACCGATCAGACTGGACATGCGCGCATCGATGTATTTTTTTCTATGGGGCGTGGCCTTCGATACTTCGATAGCTATCGATATCGATACACCACGCCCTTACGACCTGTCGATACGATATGTGCATTCACGCCCATTAAACATTAGTTTTATTGTTGCAATATAAGGTGGCAATAGTGTTTGTTTTCCTAATATATCTTTGCAGGAATTCAAATTCTTTTCATTCAAGATTTTTTTAAATCTTCTTTATTTTTCGTGTAGTTAGTGACTAACCTGGTGTCAGAGTTTATATGCCACCCATGGGCCTCTGACTTGTCTTCATATGCCGTCGAGAAATATCAACAATCAATATAAATTTTTTATGACTTCGAATTTTCGGAGAATTTAATTTCTATTTTTATACTAAAATCTGAGTTATTTTCAGACAAAAACATAGATAAAAAAAACGTGTGGCACTCGGGGACTGCCGCGGTAAAGCTATTGCATAGCATTTGTAACCTCCATGACAACATCACGTTGTCATGGGAACCGTCATTACATGGTAGGCGGAGTGGGGGGTGTTAGGTTTTATTTTCGTTACGTTACGGAATTTCTTGATTCGGTCGCCGCGCTCAAAGCCCACGATAAAAGCTATGCAATAGCTTAAAAATGTAATAGAATCAGAATAAAAATAGAAATAAAGGTGAGTAAAAACGAGAAAGATAAACGTAAGTTGTCAACACTCGGATTGCTATACTGATTACATTATATTTCAGTAAAGAACAGGAGCACAGATTACGAAATATTACGATCTCAGGTTATAGCTATTTTTGTGATACCCAAAACACATAGGTACAGATTCGACACTAGATTTGTGTCGTGCTAAAACTCGATGTACCGAAGATGATCATGGTCGTACACCGCGTTTTTCCTATAGGAGTAGGCAGAAACTACAGAACCCTACCTGCTAAGATCCTTACATACTCCTTTTGCTTCGTTTACGTTTATACATCTAGTCATACACGCACGCCGGTTGCGAGTACGCACCTGGCCTTTCTGAAGAACATTACCAATAAGGTCACGATACGATATGTTCTTCTTGGACGTCCTTTACCACTACCATCTACCTTCTAAATACCTTTTGTTAGTCGCCTTTCATTCATCCTCTCAACATGACCAAACCACCTAAGCATACTCTTTTCAATTTACTACATATTGGATCATGGTCATAAGCTGTGACAACAGACAACGCCACGGGGCGTAAGCATACGACGTTGTAACTCAATACGCTCAGTGCGCAGACTCGAACCGATACTCGAAACCGATACGTGAGTGGGCGGGGCGTGTGCTGAACATACCTACTGGATATTATTGAAATTCAGACTTTACGATCCTAATAAGATATTGATATTTTTTCACTTGACGTTTGAGGTGGGTAAATTTAGGTACTACCATAATCATTTGCAGGGCAGTTTAAGTGCAGGGCAAGTCATGGAAGGTAAGTTAAGTAATATTAACATAAATATGACAAAAATATGATGTTTAAGACATTTTCGACACCTTTAAACATTAACCTATATACAAGGTGTTTGGCAGAACGTTGACCATATGAAAATAGTGTATAGGTGGGGTCATCTGCTACTTACTCAGCCCTAATTTATTTGGCCTTGGCCCCCTGGATATTAAAAAAAAATTTTTTTTGTTTTCTTCTAGTTTCACAACTTTCTTAACTTTAAAGTGTATTTTTTATTAAAAATGGGTAAAACAGACAATATTTTTGTTTTTTTTTTTTTAATCATTAATGTTGGCAGATTCTTACAAAATTATTGCTTTATTCAGATGTTAGCTAGAAAAAAAGTTATGAGTCCTCAAACTTACAGAAAGATGTAAAAAATACTTAAATCTTAATTTCAACTTGCATTAAAAAAAAAAAAACTAGGGGGCCCGGGCCAAATAAATTAGAGCTGAGTAAGTAGCAGATGACCCCACCTATCCACCATTTTCGTATGTTCAACGTTCTGCCAAACACCCTGTATACTTAGTTTGCTTTTTGCTTAGAGGAACTACAAGGCAACTATTTGTGTCAATGCAAATACATAAAAATTTGCTCTACCCTACTACACTGCTGTACTTACATACAAAAACTCATTCTCATTTCAGATGGGGGCAGGTAGAATCTTTTTTTGTAACCACAGCGGGCATGCTCTTGGCCTGCATCTCACCTGATGGTAAGTGATGATCAGGCCGAAGGTGGAAGCCAGCTTCACCCGGAATCCTCAAACACAGAGGAACTGGCTATCTTCCATACATACTCCTTTTACGTCATACAAGTTTATACATGTACATACATGTCTCCTTTTACGTCATACAAGTTTATACTGGTCTGGGTAATTCATTAAAAGCTCATTCTTAACAGATCAATTATTGTGGTCAGTGATAGCCTAGTGGTGTGATCGTCGGACTGCCAAGTCATAGATCTCGAGTTCGAACCCAAGGGCTGCTTCGCATCAAACCTCTGACTTTTCGGATTCATGTGCGTATTGTATAACTATCACTTGCTTCAAAAACGGTGAAGGAAAACATCTTGAGGAAACCGGCATGCCTGAGATATATTTCTCGACGGCATGTGAAGCCAAGTCAGAGGCCATGGGCGGCTTTAAAACTCTTACACCAGGCTAGTCACTAACCACAAAAAAAGAAAATTTATTACAGTCAGAAAATATCCTAATATTAATCACAATCAACCTATTTTATGTAACCAACCCAATTACGACCTTTTAATACTAGCACACAGTATAAAACAAAGTTATTAATATAAATAACAGCAAAGAGTTGTCGGGGCGGCTTAAAACGAAAATGCTGTACTATATAATGAGTAAGGAAGTGATATTTATGGGCTTGTCTCATTACCTAATGAGGGCGCCATGGGATACAGGTCTTAAAGGGGTGGAAAAATACACACGTTAGTACAATACTCGAGCTCGTGGCTAACCTCTACACAGGTCGATCGATCAAAATTACTTTGACATAAAGTATAAATTCAACATTAATGATGGAACTAATATTTAGTAACAAAAAATTTAATTTAAAAGCGTCCATGGGTATGTCCTAAAACCAAAAATTTGAAGACATGTTACATTAGAAGTGATTGGAGTAGGTAGATTGATTTGGGGTCAATCAACTGGCACGTATATATTAGTATGGATATGCCTCCGGGATTCCGGGATTTTGAAATTATAAAGATTTTTTAAAGGAATTTCAAATGTTGTAATGTGTAGAATAAAGAATACATCAATATGAATAAGAAATGTTTAACCCTTTTTCTGTCTTTTTAATAGTATACACCGTGAAATTTGAATCACAGTTTTGCTAGGACAAACGTTGTTCAGACCATAGTCTACTACCATTCTACAGCATCCAATAAAATAAAAAAACATATTTGGTTGTTGAAAAAACATTTTAAACTAAGTCTTTTTTATGTTTTTTCAAAAACCAATTATGTTTTTTTTATTGGATGCTGTAGAATGGTAGTAGACCATGGTCTGAATAACGTTTGTTCTAGCAAAACTGTGATTCAAATTTCACGGTGTATAGGTGATCGGACTCCAAGAAAAGGATATATATTTAAAAAAAAAATCTATCGCATTCTATAAATTTATAATGTTTAAAAGTCCTTACTTTAACAATGTTTGATTGAATCCCGTAAGTACCAAAATGAAATCCCGGAAAAAAGGCTTATCTATGTTATGATTTCTATGACTATTCATGATGGGAGTACGTAAAATCAATCTACCTACTCCGATCACTAGACATTAGACACCAATCCGAACTTGGCTCGCGTGGTGGATTACGGCTCACTCCCTCTCACAGAGAGGAGGCCTGTGTCCCAGCGATATATTATAGGCTGAATTTTATTTTTATTCTATTTTTTATTCAATAGGAACAACAAACAGCTACATTATGCAATATTACACACAGAAAAATATAAATAACTTAAGTAATAATGTAGCCCACAGCGCTGTTCACAGATTACCATTAATAAATAAAACCTTAAGTCACTAGGAGGTGAACTGTTCATGCATGTCAGTTACACTAATATTATAAAAACAGAAAAAAGAAGTATTATAAAACAACAACAAACAATTAGTCTGAGAGTTCAAGTGTCTCATACAAAAGGCTACGAAACCTTTTCAAAGAGCATGTAAATATGTCTATGTGTTCGAACGCTTCATTGTAGGTTGCTGCCATTCGCCGAACTGGTGAACGTAGACCAGTGTTAGATCGGCAGGTACCTACAGCAAAGAGTTTGCCTGCACGCACCTGCCGTCTATGGACAGTTCTGGGAACTGCATAGCACAATACATTATTTAAATCTATACAGTCAAAATTGCCATTAACAATGTTATACAATGTCATTGCTTCTAATTGTTTACGTCTAGAGCTAAGTGTCAAAAGCTTGTACTTACTGAGCAACTGGTTATATTGTAGATAAGTTTTGTGACACCTGTAGTGCATTGCACGAAGAAATCTACGTTGGACGTTTTCTATCATGTCAATGTATTTGCCATAGTACGGGTTCCAGATGGATACGGCATATTCGAGCTGGGAACGGACTAGGGTTTTATACAGGCAGAGGTACGAAGAGGTACGCTTAAAGTCATGAGTGGATCTCATTATAAATCCATACATCCTATATGATTTATTTACAATTTGCTCGATATGCAAATCCAAGATATGCAAATTTGCATGGAGTTCCTTGCCCATTCTTCTACATAGAAACCTACTACGCTAAGGAATTGGGTAACTAGCTTCATCATTCTGAATGATTGACTCCTTTAATAATAAATTCAAAAAAGCACGTAAATGGTTTTATTGAAATAAATGCTTTAAGTTAAGTTGCAGTTAAGCTAAGCTAGCCGCGGTCGGTTTATGGATGGGTGACCATTTATTTCATACCAAGACCCCTCCATGCCTCGAAAAGCATGTTAAGTTATCGGTCCCCCAGTCATTCGAAGATCTTTGTCTGTCAAAAGCCCGAAAGTCTGACAACCAAACTTTTTAAGTTCTTATTTGTCATTTCTCAGTAGCACTGAAGTCTGGATTTATGGCCGGTTAATGGCAATAGGCTCGCCCCATGGGACATGGGACTTAAACATAACTGGCGAAATGTGGGTGTACTATAGATGCATCTCTGCCCAACCCTTCGAGGAAACAAGGCGTGATGTTATGTTATTTGTAATTTGTTATGGTGTACCTACAAAAACAGTATCCTATCTATATAACTACCAAGGTGTATTGTGTTTCCGAGTAACTGGGCTGTGGAGGTCAGATAGGCAGTTGCTCCATGTGAAAACTGGTATTCAGCTTCACCCAGTTAGACTAGATTAGAATATATATTTATTGTAAAACACGAGTATACATCAAATAATAGTACTTGGGCGACCGAGCTCTGCTCTTCTCTTTAAATAGTGTAGGATAGTACTTACTAATTCCATACTGCCACGATAGTAGGTACTTACTAATTCCATGCTGCCATGATCATTATTCTAATGTCAATAATGTCATGTCATTTTTCATTATTTTGTTCTAAACTTTGGGCGACCGAGCTCAGCTCGGGTGAAAATACGGAGAAAACTAATTTTCCCAGATATGAGGCTAGATCGATTTTATATATATTGCAGCTTTCATCGAAATCGTTAAAGCCGATTTCGAGAACGTATGTAAGTACAAATGTGTATAGAAACAAATATACATACAAATATTAGTCGTTTAATAGTATAGGATGTGCGAGGTCTTAAAATAACAAGTAGATCTGCATGTTTTGCCATTTATGGCGTACAAAACAACATATTTTTGGTTAAACCATTTAAAAAACCGGCCAAGTGCGTGTCGGATCACGCACAATGAAGGGTTCCGTAGTTGGGATGAATTTATCCCAAAAACAAACTTAACTTTGTAGTTAAAAAATATGTTCTCCCATACGGAATGTATGGGAAAACATGTTTTTGCAACTACAAAGTTAAGTTGGTCGATTATTACTCGTTAACCTGTAGAGCCTACTTAGCTGTGATAGTTTGTGTATGTAAACAAAATGCACCCTTTAGTTACAAAACCCAACTCCAATTTGAAATAGTGATCTGAAGGCCAATTCTCGTACTTAAAAAGCATTCAAATTCAAATCGCAATCTCATCTTAGCAACAATCAATGTTAAAAATGTAGATAAACTTAGGAAGAGCGTAGCGCGTAGCACTGTACCTCGTAGCCTCGAAGCACTTGCTACAGCTATGGGTCTACGATACTTGCTGCAATTTGTTAAATGACATTATTTTTCAATACTATAAAATATGTATACTGAAAAATAGATTGTTGTTGCTAAATTATTTGTGCCTGATAATAACACTTATCAGAATGGTTACCTAAAAAAATAAACATTGTTGAGGCATGATTACAAAAAAAAATCGTGACAAAAAAAATCTCCCTAATTTTATGTGAATGATAAGTTAACTTTGTTTTTGTTTAATAATATAAAATCAAACATAACTTCAGCTAAATATTTTCCTGAAACTTTCACAAGAACAAGTTTTTGATTCTACTACTCGACGCTAGATGGCGTTACGCGCTTCACTAAATGTTTAAGGCGGTTATAATTTCGCAAGACGATTCTAACCAAATATTTCTTTCGAAACTGTTACAAGTTGTACTCAATATTTATTCTAACATTTATAATTATATTTTTTGGGACTTCGTTTCCTTTTACACGGGACTTAAACATAACTGGTGAACTATGGGTCTACTATTATGGGTACACCACTGCCTACCCCTTCGAAAAATACTGTTTTCCTATCAGAAAAATAAAGAATTTCCACAAAAATGTTCATCCCCTTTTTACCCCCTCTAGGAGGGTAAAAATGGGGATGAAAGTTTGTATTTAAATTCTTTATATTGAGATAACTGGGAAACTATGGGACTACTATTATTGGTACACCACTGCCTACCCCTTCGAAAAATACTGTTTTCCTATCGGAAGAAAAACTTCCATACAAATTTTCATCCCCTGTTTTACCCTTCTAGGGGGTGAGTTTTCAAAAGTCATTCCTTAGTGCTCTTTTTTGATATATTTATATCAACTCGCTTATTGCGATTCAGTAACGAAAATAATTATGTCAAGCACTGGCATTTCAATGACAAGATAAATTAAGACGAGATAAAAAAAGAAGTCGGTCGCTTAAGGTTGGTCGTTTGAAATCAATATAAAAGGCGTGTAAGCTAATACTCAAAATCTTTATAATGAAAACGCTTACCGAGTATTTATCTCAAGCTACGTGACGAATAAGCTCATTTATATACAAATTTCATATCAGAAATAGTGAAATAAGTAATAAAAATAGTAAAAAAAACGATAGGTAAAATATTACCAAACGACTAAATATATCCTTTTTAAGCAGGAAAAATACTACTATATTACGTTTTTAAGTACATTGCATTTGGGAAAAAAATATTACATGATAATGAGTAAGTACATAATTAAGGTGCGTTAAAAAGTCTTAAATTACGATAACAATAAAACAAATATATCGGGTAAAATTTCTTAAGCAATGCTCAAACCCTAGATCGGTAAGGAAAATAATACTTTATGTTTATATGCACTAATTCGAGTCAAGGCAGTGTAAGAAGCTAAAATCGAATACCCACCAAGTGAAAGTTATTCATAAATCGGTAAAAAATTAGTCGCTTGGTCGCTGAAAACGAAACCGAGATTTTTTTTAAGTTACCAAGCGACAATAAAATTCTTCCTAGTGGTACGAGAGTATGACCAATCGATACAGAATGTTTTGCTTAATTCAAGGATGTACATGTATTTATCTCAATATGTCGCTTGGCAATTATTTCATTTTAAGTGGCAATATAATTAAGTGTGACAGTGAGTCAAAAACTCCATGTACCTTAAAGATGGTTTTAGTTAGTACTTGATTTACTTTGGATATGGTTCAGACTCGCACAGACCAGAGAAGCATAACAAAGGAGGTCTATACTCTACAGTGGGTGAAACATGGTTGCCAATGACGATGATGATGTTATTGTGCCACTCTCTAGGGCCCTGGCCGCTAGTAGCTTGGACCCTGTTGGCGATGCTGGTCGGCTATTTAATTATATTTTTATTTTTTTTGGAAATATTGAAAATGTTCACACAACATTTTAGAAATATTTAAGATATTCTAAAAACATCTAAAATTTTAATTAAAATTATTAAAAAAAAAAGCGATTTTGTCTTGCTCTTGACCTCGATCTCGTTTGGTAGAAGATACGATGGATGAAGTTTAGTTTTATAATTCTTCGTAAAGGTACAATATCTGTCTCAACAATGCAAACTAAATGCTTACGTGTTAAAAACTTCTTTATGAACAGAGATTTTTGTGACACTGGTAACCTAATTATAACTGTCAAGTGACATTCAGATGAATATCACAACTTGACAGTTATTATCATAGATGTTTTTTATGGATATAATTTAGTTCGCTATTATAATCGCAGTTCATTATTTAATTTTGTAATTGTATTTCTGATTTCTTCACTGTCCAATGTTTTTTTCACTGAACGATCCCCTGCATTTGATAGCCTCTCATAGACAAAGCAAACATCGGCAAGACTTATATTTATTACGAGGCTTTGTATGTTGTCTTCTTCAAAGATAAAATCTTATCCACCAAATAAAAACATTAGTCATCAGTAGCATGTACAACGATTCTATATCCTATTAATACCATCGACATAGTAGGTACCTAATGTTGTTGTTCATTATTACGATAGGAATACCTTCATTATTAGAATACTTTACACGAACAGAGTTTACAGGGCAGTAATTGGGCAGTGGTTAGTAAAATGAGTTTCACCCAAAAAGTGGTTTTAATCACGGGAGCTAGTGCTGGCATTGGTGCTTCTACAGCAGAATTATTTGCAAAAAATTGTGCCACGTTAGCCTTAGTCGACAAAAACGGAGCTAAATTAAAAGCCATTGCTCAAAATTTGGCGAAAATGGGAGGAGAAACACTAATCATCCAAGCAGATGTGTCCAAAGACGAAGAAGCAGACGTAATTGTCAAGAAAACTATCGAGAAATTTGGCAAACTGGACGTGCTAGTTAACAACGCTGGGATATTGAGAGAAGCTGGTATTCTAGAAGACCACTTCTTGAAAACGTATGACGAAGTGATGAACATCAATATACGAGGTGCGGTCCGCATCAGCTACTTCGCTGCTCCCCATCTCATCAAAACTAAAGGAAACATAATCAACGTGTCTAGTATAGCTGGAATCAGTACCACAAGAACTTTAAATATAGCATACAGGATATCAAAGGCTGCAATGAACCATTTTACTAGAAGCACTGCTTTAGAACTGGCCGCTTATGGAGTGAGAGTAAATACAATCAATCCTGGTCCAGTCCGTACTACTATTTTCAAAGATATGGAAGTAGATTTAGAAAAAATTAAAAATAACACGGCTCTGCGACGATTATCAGAGCCTACTGAGATTGCTGATATGATATTGTATGTAGCCAGTGATAAGGGTAAGAGTATCACTGGCTCCAACTTCGTACTAGATAATGGTTCTGTGTTAAATTATAAAATGAGTTAGCTTAACTACAGTTGAATGATCATGGTGATAATGATGCTAGATGTATCTAAGCATTTTTTTGGAAAATAAACATACTTAATAGTTTTTTGCAGTATTTGATTGCAATAAGTGATAATATTTTGGTTTGAAAAAGAACAGGCTTCTGTTTTTGCAAAAAAGTTTAGGATTTATTCCTGAATAAGTCACGAGACTTTTTTGTAGCTTCCATTGTGTACCACTACTGAGCCTCCCCTTTCTCCTTCGAAACCTCTCTGTCTTTTACAATTTCTGGCCACAGTGGTCATGTCTGCCCTGCAAACCTATTCAGATCGTCACACCAGCTTCGCCGCGGTCGACCTCAACAACAATATTCTCCCTCAGGCGTCCAGTTTGTGACGATCTTTGCCCATCTCTCCGGGTGCACTCGTGCGTCGTAGTCAGCCCACTCCCACTTCAACTTGGCTATTTTTACCCCAACATCCTTGAGTTATGGAACAATGTAGCAATTACCGATGCTATTTTCTGATTTATATAGCAAAAATGCAGAGGTAATACAAATTCTTAAGCACGATATTATACCCAGCGGTTTGAGTTGTGCGTTGTCTGTTAGTGAATGAATTTAAGATAGATTCTATCATTTTGTCTAACACCACACATCTATCTTACGTTCTTAGAGCTTATGCACACGATGCGTTGCGGTGGCGGCGCACAGTGGGAAAAAATGACTTTTTTTGTTCAAAAATTTGCCTACACCACAATTTTTGACGTATCGCTGCCATTTTTTTTTCTACACTCCTGAGATAACACACTTTGGTGTGTCACTGCCACTTTTCCAAAATCGAAAATTCTTTAAAAAAAGGTCTTTTAAAAATCGGGAAATTAATTTTTTTGGGGCCACCTTTTTTATCCGCCATTTTGAATTTTTATAAACAGACAATAAATTCATGACCAGGGGCCTGAAAAACACCTGGAAACTGATTTTTGTTAAAATATCTTTTTAGAAATTGTTTTTTGCTTCATTTCCCGATTTTTTGAGGTTTTAGCGGTTACACCGCCACATACGAACTACGCATCAAAGACATGAAGTCACACAAATCCTGCATCGCGCAGTTAGAGTTTACCGAGCGATCGACATACATACAAGATTTCAACTTCAAACTGACGGGCAGTTGCCCGCCAGACACAACACCCGTCTGGTCGGAGGATCCTCCCTTTTCTATGGTGGATGAGTGAACTTTACACCCTGTTCCTCATGCCCCTAAAAGGTAATGTTATTGACTTTAAAGGAAAAATGGCAATGACACACCAAAGTGTATTACTCGTATCTCAGGAAAGTATAAAAAAAAATGGCAGCGATACGTCAAAAATTGTTATGTAGGCAGATTTTTGAACAAAAAAAGTATTTTTTTTACCACCGTGTGGCGCGGCGCGGCGCGGTGTCGCTGCGGCGTTCTATATACAAATATCCATGGTATGCCACCGGACTTGCAGCCCGCGAGACGAGGCGGGGAAGGGTGTACGCCACAGGTGTACGCGTTGCGACAAACAATTGAGCGGTGCTGTTCCAGAGCACCGCTCAGTTGTTTGTGCGTTGTCAAAAACACAGATGTTTGACAGATGACAAGTTAAGTGCTTGCAGCGCGGCACCGCTGCGGCGTAGCAACGTAACGGTGCCGCAGCGCCCGTGTGACCGCCAATGCAGCAAAATCTTTGCGGTGCGGCGCCGCAAGGCATCATTTGCAATTGTCTTTCATTCATCCTGTTCGTCACCCAACATTCTGATCCTTATAAGTCTTCAGGTCTAACCTCCTTACACAAATATAAAATAAATTAATTGTAGGTACGCATGTCGTACGCTGAAAGTGCGTAGACGTCCACAATAATTTATGTGTGTTGGCGTGAACGAGTGATATATTCGTTGCGAAGACGTATTTATTGCCCAAATAATAGGAACACGGCTTCCAAGGCATGGTTCCTTACAATATTTGTGAAAATATTGTTTTAATTCTAATTATGACAGATTAAAATGTAACAGTGATTTATTATTGTGGCGATGGTTATAACACAATCATCATCATCATCATCATTTCAGCCGAAAGATGTCCACTGCTGAACATAGGCCTCCCCCAAGCACCTCCACTTCGACCGATTCTGTGCTTTCCGTATCCAGCGGATTCCTGCGGCCTTCACAAGGTCTTTATCGGTCCATCTTGTGGGTCTTCCAACGCTACGTCTTCCGGTACGCGGTCGCCACTCCAGAATCTTTCGGCTCCATCGGCCATCCGTTCTGCGAGCAATGTGCCCTACCCATTGCCACTTAAGTAATAAAAACATAATATTAGAATGACGTCAAATAGACGTGGGTTGAAATAAACCTAAAATACAATGGAAAATAGTTATGAATAAAATAAATTAGAGTACTTATAGTGAAATACTAGTAATTTCAAGTGATTAACATCAAGCAACATTATTATATCCCTATGAGGTAGGCAGGAAAGGTTGGTACACACACAACAGGTATTTAAAAAAAAACGAGTACTTAATGCGAAGGTTTACTCATTATTTCCTAAGTAACTCTAAAAATAAAGATACAAAAAAGCATCCATAAAGATGTCAAGGTGCGCGGTGAGACAAGTTGATGCATGTGTGGGTATTAATTATTTTTTGCGGTATTTAGGGGACATTACGAATACCCCACGTGGCTGGAAAAAGTAGAGGAATTTATATATTGGAACAGGTGTTTTTGTGCTTTTTTTGTGAAAGTAGGGTTGCTAATATTATGTATGATGATTTTCGAAGATTTTTTTTCACAATAGGATCCCTCTATTTCATGGGACTTGAAAATAACTGGAGCTACTTTAGAAAGAAAGAACAATACAGAATATTGAAAGAATATTGAATTTGAATATTTGTCACAGAAACAATACAGAATGATATGTCAACTCGAATAATAAAGAAAAAAAAAATAGATGTATAATCACGAGCACAGAACAGAAATATTCAGCAGTTGCATGTCGTACCTGTGACAAAAAGGTTTCCACATAGCATGATTATGTGCTATGGGGGAGCCACAGCACAGCGCTGATTTCCAATGGTCTTCGAAAATGACTTTCGGAAACCAAGTCAGATTTGAAAGACCACACCAGGTACACACCCTTTGCCACAACTACCGGAGAAAACAGGTCTGATTTTATGTTATGCAAATTTTTTATCATTCTAGTAAACCTCTCGTTCATATTAGGTATAGATTTAATCCACTTACCAAATTCAGGATAGATTATTTTAATCATCCTATGAAAAAAAAAAAAAACTTAAATAAGTCAGTTGAATCACACCGTAAATTAAGTTTTTCAAAACTTTAATTCACACATTTATTTGGTAGAATTATAAGATTATTTTACAACTTTTTAAATAAAATATTAGGTTTTTCCTCTGGAATTTTGCAGCCTTTTTTTTTTTTTTTTGGGTGGGAAATCATCAAATGACTTCTCCCGCTCTGGGCGGAGCGGGAGGGCGTGTCAGACTCTTACTGACTAAAACCCACCCGTGTTCCTTCAGTTGCCGTGTTGCCAGGGGGCCACGATTTCCCTATCGGTTTTCTTCGAACCCCCGGCAGGCATTGGCCCTAGCGGACCCCGTCAATTCTGCTGACATCTCTTTGAGGCGCGCGTGGAACACAACGCGCCGTCGACCTGGGCTTGGTCCTTATCGGACGGCGAGCTACCCATTGCTCACCGTCCGCAAGCCCGCGCCTACGGTGGCCGGAAATCCTCTCGTGCAGCCTGGAGTCAGGATTTGTGCCCGGTTGGTGGCAATAGGCTCGCCCCTTATTACCTGGGACTTAAAAATAACTGGCAAAATGTGGGTGTACTAGGTGCACTTCTGCCTAACCTTTCGATGATTACAGACGTGATGTTATGTTATTTTACAACCGAAAACATGTAGAGGTAAAAAGTAGTACCTAAGTAACAATCTACACGACAGGTAAATAATGTTATGTCCATTACACGTTAGAATGCGAGACAATTTGAGTTTAATTGTGCTCTCATAAGTTAACTATGTACAAATTGTACAATTATCACGATTCTTTAAAGCGAGTACACACTAAGGGAATTTTAATTAAAATAATTAGGTACGTAATGCTGCTATGGATGTAATAGGTAACTTTTGCATTCACTTCACCCCTTTAAATTGCTTGTTCTTTTACTGAAACTATATTATTATTTATACAGTACCATCATCTGCCTAACCTTTTCCCAACTATGTTGGGGTCGGCTTCCAGTCTTACCGGATGCAGCTGAATACCAATATTTTATATGGAGCGACTGCCTATCTGACCTCTACAACTTAGTTACTAGGTAACACGATACCCATTGGTAAGACTGGTTGTCAAACTTTTTGCCTTCTAACTACCCGTAACGATTGTCAAAGATCTACAAATGACAGCCGAGACCAATGGCTTAACGTGCTTTCCGATGTACGGAGGGGTCTTGGTAAGTATGTTCAGATGGTCACCCATCCACGGAGCAACCGCGGCAAGCGTAGCTTAACCTGATCGATCGACCCGTGAGGCTGTTATTACTTAGCCACATGCCCCTCATTATTTATACAGGAATAATAATAAAATAAAATCTTTTATTCCAGACCCATAAAGTCCATTTTCCAATACTGCTATTCAGGGGCATTCGGTAAGATTGGAAGCTGACCCCATCATAGTTGGAAAAAGGCTAGGCAAATGATGATGAAAGTCGGCCATTTTCCATTGCAAAGAAAAACAAACTTATAACAAAATTTAATATTTGATTTGGTAGATAAGTAGGTACTACATACAATTAGGAGATTTATACAGGGTGAAAAAAAAAATTACTATCGCAGAATTTCATAAACCATCTATCTATATACTCGTTCTTAATATATTTATTACTTAAGCAACTATAAACCAAATAAAGTTAAATTATAACATGTTACTCAACTAAAAAAAAACAAACGACAAAACACTACAAAGTGAAAAATAACTTCAATTTCGGAAGTAGGTGTCTTTGGTTTTGAATTTTCGCAATTTGTTTTTGGAAGTTTGTTTTTTTTTTTTGTAAAAAGTTTTTATTTTTCACTTTTCAGTTATAGTACCTACCCCACACAAATTCGAATACCACCACCTGCTATGTAAATAACAGTGACAGGAACTTATCATCCACATACTTAGTGGGAAAAAATACGTATTATTGAAGCTAATTCAAAAACTATCGAAGCAAACATTATAACATTTTTAAGGAACCACCTCGAGAGCATACCTTTTCAAACAAAAAAAAAAAAGAATTTTTCAAAATCGGTCCACAATTGACAGAAGAATCGGAAAACAAAGATACGCTACAAACATATAACCTCCTTCTTTTTGGAAGTCGGTTAAAAATATAATTGTAAATATTTAGCTATTCTAATTCAAATCACAATTTTTTGTTTTAATTTTCCTAAGTCGTCATTCACTCATCGCCCGAACCGGTTCAAACCAGCAAAAACCAGTTCGCACCAGCTTCCCTAGCTGCATCGAAGCTACTTTGTTCCGCAGCCATTTTTCCAGAGCTTCCGGCTTCCCCCGGACACAGAGAGCAATAACTCTCAGTATTGTTCTCGCAGTTCTCGGCTCCTTCAAGAAACCTGTACCAAACTTGGTAGAAAGCAAGTCCCTTTGTGCCTTCTTGAATTATTGCCGCTGGAACGGATAAGTCTTACCAAGTATTGTTTGACGATTTTTGCGTTGAATTGTGATACATTGTTTATAATGGTAATGGTGTATTTGCATGTGGAAGGAAAGTGGGTGGTTAATAATAATAATAATCGTTTAATAAAAGGGACACATTTTTTATAATGGTACCCATGACTGGCTGTGCCTAGTTTGAGACCAACGCCATTTCCATATAGTAATTTTAATGTTGACTAAACGATTTATTACTTTTTATACCCGACTGCGTGGCGCAAAGGAGGGTTATTTTTTATTTTCACATTTGCTTAACAATTAAAATAGAGCCGGTTGAAGTTCTGTTGCTGATGCGGGTTGTTTTTTGAAGATGCAACCATTTTTATTTTTTCAAAATGTCTTTAGCTTTTTTTTTCTGTTTTCCGGATTTGAAGTGAAGTTATTTTGATGTCAGTCAGTGTATCACATGTAATTTTTTCCAACTGACGAAAATATGCAACGATTTGCTTATTTTTTTAAATAATTGTACCAATACCTAGTACCAATTAACGTGTAGTAGAGTACTTATTACTATTATATATGTGTTGACTGCCGTTGGTCTAGTGGTCGCAAGCGCTACTGCTGAGCATGAGGTCCTGGGTTCGATTCCCGGGTCGGGCAAAGTGTTATTGGGTTTTTCTATCTGAAATTTCTCAGTAGCAGCCCGGAGTCTGGATTTGTGCCAACCGGGCACAAATCCAGACTCCGGCAATAGGCTCGCCCCCTATTACATGGGACTTGAACATAACTGGCGAAATGTGGGTGTACCTGCTATAGGGACACCTCTGCCCAACCCTTCGGGGAAACAAGGCGTGATGTTATGTTATCTTATATATGTACTAAATATTTTATGCCACAAACCGGTACTTAATCGGTATTTCATTACAATTTATATACTTATAGCAGTGATAGCCTAGTGTTGTGACCGTCGGACTGCTAAGTCATAGGTCTCGAGTTCGAACCCAAGGCACGCACCTCGGACTTTTCGGATTCATGTGCGTATTGTATCACTTGCTTCAAAAACGGTGAAGGAAAACACGTGAGTAAAAACCGGTATGCCTAAGAGATTTTTCTCGACGGCATGTGAAGCCAAGTCAGTGACCTATGGGTGGCTTTAAAACTCTGACACTAGGTTAGTCACTAACCACACGAAAAAAAGGATTACAATTTATGAAATTACCCTGGAAAAATTACAATTATTATGAATGTTTTCCAGTACATTTATAGACCTCTTCTCATGTAAATCGGGAATATGAGCATTGCTTATATGCTCATTACTAATTTCAATCCACTAAAGCTACGGTTTTCTAGAAGAGCGGTGGCCGCCAAATAACGGCCGCAGTAGTGGCTGTCAAGAACATGATGGCAGCGGGGTTTGACGTTATGGTCTCAAATAATGCTCTCTAGGAAAACACTCCAACTTACTTTCATAAATAACGTTTCAGTGACGTCATTCGCCGGTAAATTGCGGACGCTATATGATAATTTAAATTTTTAATTATGAGTTTTAATGATAATTTTTTAATGATAATTTTTAATGATAATTTTTGAATATTTTTAATGTTTTTACTGTTTTACTTCTTATTTATTCTTTTTTGTATATGGGTATTTTGCCTGAATTAAAACACCATTTATTTTATTATATGGCGGCCACCGTTTTTCTTGGAAACCGTGGTTTAAGTCAAGCCAAGCCAGAGAGCCATAGGGAAAAAGTACGTATTATTGGAGCTAACTCAAAAACTATCGAAGCAAAGTTAATAAAATTTATATGGGACCACCCTTGAGCATACCCTTTCAAACAAAAAAGAATTTTCAAAATCAGTTCATAATTGACGGAGAAATCGGTGGACATACATAAAAAAAAAAACAAACATACGTGACGAACATAATATAACCTCCTTTTTGGAAGTCGGCTAAAAATACAATCAAATAACCAACATTTTTGACAAGTTCGACAGATTGCGACTTGAATGTGAACGTTTTTTATTTACGAAAATTGACTTTCTGGTTAGTTTTTAACTGCAGGAAAAAGAAAGAAAGTAGTCAAGGCTCCACAAAATCTTCCTCCACCGTAACTCAGCGATGTTTAAACAAAACAAAGATAACTAATTAAAGTGAAGACAAGTCACAAGTTTGCGGCTAAACGCTAGACGTAAACAGAATTAAGTCCCACATCTTCATTCGCGATTATAATTTATAACGAATAAATGAAATATTATAAACGCATCGGCGCACCGCTCCGACAACGCCACTGGCAATGGCGTTTGCTTTGTTGGGTGCGGGAGGGGACAGGGGAGTTATCGATAGAGGCCCATTATGATATAGTAGTTTTATTCTGGGTACATCGTCTTCACATAATAGTTATGTAATTAATGCATGTAAAATATTGAAGAACATTTTTTTAAACTTTTGCAGTTTTTTGCCCATTTATCAAAAGTGCCTTACTTTGGCTTTTTACTGTCCTTTTTTTTAAGTAACCTATTCACTGGAAAAATTTATGTTTCGAGTGAATAGTTCCATTTAAGCACCATCGTCAACCACATCACCATTTATTATCAGGTGAGATAAGGGTCAAACATAAATCTAT
Source organism: Agrochola lychnidis (assembly GCA_963680765.1). Taxonomy (NCBI): domain Eukaryota; kingdom Metazoa; phylum Arthropoda; class Insecta; order Lepidoptera; family Noctuidae; genus Agrochola; species Agrochola lychnidis. Next base: position 2,555,475 of record OY796868.1, on the reverse strand, counting down.
CCATAAAAAAAGGTTATTATTATTTTTCTGCCAAAAACGACTATTATTATTTAGAAAACATGTCCAATGAGGTAGTAAGAAAACAATATTGGGGATTTTAATGTCAATCTGAAAAAGCTTGACGTTACTACCGTTTTTGTGGCAGAAATTCATAGTTATATTGGGTGTGGGCCTTAAAAGAGATGGGTTCTTAACTTATTTATTTGCTGATAGTGTAACTTAAAATGGTACTGGATGGACTATGTGGTACTTTGTGTATGTCGATGTTTTTTGTTGGTATATTGTTTTGTGTTGGGTAACATAAATTATTTTACATAAGTGCTATTGTATAGAATCAAGTTTTTCTAGCTGTGCTGCTGGGGAGTTTGTTGCGCCAGTTCTTCTTCCCAGCTAAAGCACTAGGAAGTGATAAAGGATGGGCGTTTTTGGGGGACTGTCTTATGTAATTTTGACGTTCGAAAAGTAAAGTAAAAAAGTAAAAATTCATTTATTTTCCACACTAATTTAAACACAGTATAGGTACATAAAATAAATGGAGTGGACTGGAGCCTAAACTAGGGCAGCCCTGTATTTCAGGACTCCAGGTCTTCCTCCCGCGGCGAGTAAGTTGGTACCAATTACAAATTACAACTAGAGGTGTAGTTAATTAATAATTATATTGTTTGTGTTTGGGTGAGTGGGTGTGTGTGTTGTGTGTTCGTGCGTGTATGTTTTGTGTGGGTGTGTGTGTGTTGTGTGTGCGATGTATGAGAGTACGGTTGCGCTCATCTGTGTTTGTAGGAGTATGTATATAAATGTATGCGTGGTTATGGATAACTGAGCTTTTAGCAGATAGAACAGAGATGTTATTTAGAAATTATAAGTAAGGATTCCGTATCATTGTAATTTAAATTCAGAAGATATTTTTGTATAATAGATTTACATTCATGCGTGAGTTTTGGGAATATATTTAAAAAAGAGTTGAGTTTATCATATAGATAAGGAGCAAGGAAGCATGAGTGTCTCGTGAAGAATGCCGTGTTGTGTTTAGTTGCCTTGCATATTCTGTTATTTCTACGTGCAGGATATGTTGACTTAGCATCGTAAGTTAGTTCTTTATGTTTGCTAAGTGTGGTGTGAAGGATGAAAAGTTGCCTCACTGTCAAGACATTGCAGTCCTTATATAGGCTCATCGTGGGATAACGAAAGGGTTTTCTGAGCAATACTTTGAGTAATGACCTTTGTGCGCGTTCAACTTTTATGATTTTTGTCTTGCAGGTCCCACCCCATACCGGAATACAATAACCCAAGATTGATTGAACCAAGGCAAAGTAAACCGTTTTTAACATTTTCAATTTGAGTACATTTCTGAGTTTTCTAAAAATCCATATCATTTTACGCGTACGTGCAGACATCTATTTGAGTGCCGAGATATCTAATATTGGTGGTAAAGTAAAAGTGCTGATTCTCAGTCTACTTTGAATAAATGACTTTTGAATTATGAATATTTTTTGCATGTCATTCAATTAGATTCTCGGCTATAACTTTCAAATGTTGCTCCATAAACAAAAATTGGTACTCCATTATAAAATATTTTCTTGAATCTAAATTTTTATCGACAACTGTCGTCCATCCCTACGCCCCCTAGCTACCGACTTCCTTCATACTCGCGCTCACTCGCTCGAACCGTGCCTTTGTCGGGCACAATTGTCGACAAATTACAAACGAATTGAGTTATTTAATATCAACCAGTAATATGCAGGTTATTGTTTATTTGTTTATTAAGAACACATAATGAACGCCGCTGTTTACGTTATTCTGTTTCGTGTACTTTGATGTTTTAGAAGGATCTTAGATTGTCTTATAATCACATTTAATGGTAATTCTTATTCATACATGGTATTTTCCTACACTTTCTCAGAAGTTGGTGACACATTGCCTGTTTAAATGTTTTAATAACTAAAGTTACTCTTATTATTTTGAAGATAACTACGGTCAAAAGACCTACCGTTTAAAATACCTAAATATCGTTTCACCGATTTTTGTAATAACTAATGAATGAAATCCATGAAGGAGGATTCATCTACGGTTTATTCAACTACAATAAAATTAATTCACCTAAGGTTGATTAAACTAACGATTCACCTATTGTTGATTTATCTGTGGTCTTGTATTAGATTTACTAGTGATTTTGTATATGTGAAAACATTTCTGCGAGCAACTTGGAAGTAGCGCTCGCCGGCCGGTACCGTGGCAACCGCTCACTACGCTCGCTCAGTTCACGCGTGGTTGGTCACAGTTCTAATCTAACCTATTTTAGCCAGTTTAAAATGACGAATCATACAATCTGCCGCAGAAATGTTTTTACCATTATCTAATTATCTAGTCGCAGGCAGATTGTATGATTCGTCATTTTGAACTGGGGTGAAATAGGTTAGGTTAGAACTGTGACCAACCATGCGCGAGCCAAGCGAGCGAAGCGAGCGGTAGCAGCCGGCGAGCGCTACTTCCGAGTTGCTCGCAGAAATATTTTCACCATTATCTAATTATCCATTTAAAGAAAGTTAAGAAAACACAAAAATCGTTGAATCATAGTTTATTAACATACAATTAGGTCATTAAGTGGAAGTCAAAACAGGAATTATTAAAGATAAGTAAAGGTCCATCAATCAGGTATTTCATATATAGTTAAAATATCCAATATCTTAAAAAATCATTGGATTAATAGTTCGTTAGTGCGACTAATTTTAGTTTAACCAACATTAAGTAAGTTAAACAGTAGTTGAGTCGACCAATATGCGTTATGAACATATGTGAGTCAACCGTAGTTATCTCGAAAATAGTTAGGACAACTTTAGTTATTATAATACGTTACGAATTTAAAAGTAGGTAAAATTATGATATTGTTCCAATCCAAACTCAGTTTGTAAAAACTAAACAAAACAAAAACTACATTTACAACTTACTTCTTTGATTAAACTTTTAGAACCAGGAAAAGGTTGAAATTACTATTGAAAACGGTTTTAGTGATGGTGTCACTGACCAATCACCATCATCTATCTCTCCAAATTGAAATGAAATGAAATGAAATTGTTTATTCTGTAAATATAAGTATATCGCCGCCCCCGCAGAATAAACGCACAAGTGTAAAAAGTCAATTTTACAGGAAAAATAAAAAACCTAAATTGATCCATAACTTTATGACTACACCGAATAGAAGTTTGTTTTTTACGTCGTTTAAAAGATTTTTTTTTTTTTGTAGATAATCTAATTAATGTTAAGTGTTAAACAGGTACTGTTTTTGAGTCATTGATAAAAAAACATTTTACAGAAATGTTTTAGTTTTTTTTAACGTTAATGTTACTTTGAGTTATTGTTTCTTATCAACTATTGTTTTTTTTTTGTTTTGCAATGTAATATTACTTGCGTTTTTCGCAGTACAGTGATACCGTTAATGGGCTATTACGCGTTTATTCTGGTGCAGTTGAAAAAATTCTGATAATGTAATAGGTAATTAAGTTTTTATATCATCAAGGTCGGAATTATAACATTATGTTACGGTATATCGTGTGTATGTAACTTGGTAAATAATTGATGTAAAAATCTGGAAAAAATTGAGGTGATGTATTTTGACCTATACATAACGAATATGGATTAACATCAAAACCACCTCAATAGCACTTACGCGTTTATTCTGCGGGGGCGGCGATATATAGAGGATATCAGAATCACTTTTACACGTCTTATAAAAAAATATATTAAAAATAAGCTAGATGAGTTCGGCGTTTCCTATCTGACTACTCTGAGAAGAAAGGCCGAAACAAACTCTCATCAAACTCTATTAAGTACTTGCCTTAAATAACCTTGCCTAACCTTGCCTATAATAAAATACCCGATGTTATAAGAAGTATGCCATTAAAAAAATTCAAAAAGTGTTTTCATAAATTATTAGTTGAGAAATGTTACTATGCCCTAGACAATTACCTAAATGATAGAACACTGTAACGACTTACCTATTAATGATCATTGGATCAATGTATTGCATGCATGTATTTTATTTGTTTCGAAATTTTTTGTTTCTTGTCTATGGTAAATTTTGTTTTTCTTCATGTAATCACATTAATATTTGTATGTTATCAATGACAAAACATAGCGCAACATATAATTACCTATGTTTTACAAATAATTCATTCTATTCTATTCTAACACTTAAGAAAAAGTTCCTAGTTAAGAAAAAACTGGTAGGTAACAATACAAAAAAAGAAAAGAATACATCCCGTACACTTCCATGCAAGAAAAAGGGATCATTCTATCACTCCCCATAAACCACCGTGATTTATGTAACAAATTTTATTGACAGGCAGTGTACGGTGGATATTGAGAGATCATATTTTATACTTTATTTGACATATCTGTACGGTATCCTTTTTGCTGGAGGGTAGGAAAACGATTGTGTCATTTTACTGTAGCTATTTGAATATTGTACCTGAGAATTATTTGTTTTGTGATAAAATGTCAAGTTGACTGTCGGATGACATGGGTCTGGGATAGTCTGTGGACACAATTTTTTATCAGCTTGGAAAAATAGTTTAGCTAGGTAAAAAGTATGGAAGAAAAAGACAACATGAAATGATGATGATGAGGTTATAATAATAATAAGAATAATCTATCGACACTTTTGATTAATATTTTGTAACATTAGATTGGCATCAAGCGAACTAAAAGTTCTTGATCGTCATCAAAAAAATAAAAAATAGAATAAAAGTCTTTTAATCATAGACAAACATGTGTTCAAAATAGAAACAGTTTTGAGTTGTAACATACATATCTATACGCCTTCACGCCTTTTTCAAATTCAAATTAGAAATATTTTATTTCACATAAACTACATCGCAGACTAATAAATATAAACCTACAAGGGCACTTATGAAACGTCAGAAGCTAGGTGCACGGTTCAAATTAGTCGTTTCCTTTGGAGAAGAGCCGGCAAGAAACTCCACGGTTACTCTTTTAAAAATAATCGGATTTTTCAATGTTTTTTTAATTACAGTATTAATAGATATAAGAGGACAATGTATCAACAAGGGGCCTTGTGTCTTCCCATGGGGTAGGCAGAAAACACCGAACGCCATCTGCTACGATCCTAACATACTCCTTTTGCCTCGTTTACGCTCATACATCTGGTCATACACGTACGCTGGTTGCGAGTACTACGCACCTGGCCTTTCTGAAGAACATCAGCAATAAGGTCGGTTGTAAGTCCTCTTTAATTTACTTTGGAAACAAGTGTCTTCGCTTTCGTACTGATTGCGGTCATTTGACTGAGACTCGTTATATACTTTTACATAATAGCTTTACTATTCGTACAATAAAACAATAAGATATACTGGTAATAAAAAGCAAAACAAAAAAAAAAGAGTCACAAAAACATCGAACTGACTATCGAAAAATACTTTGTGCCAACTTCCTGGGGTTCAAACTACCCCTGTCGATGTAAACACCCCCTTGAGGGCAGTCGCTACCGATTTATCCGCAGTATATCATATTCAGAGCACTTCCACGGAATATGGAGCGAAAATATATATATTATTATCCGATTGCCAACTACTGGGGCCTCTACCCTTTGGTAAAACGATCGACTTGGGAGTCGAATGTGTTTTGATTTGTTTTGTGTTGCCTTTTTTTGGGAAGAAGTGTAAGTTTCGGCTGCTGAGATAGAGAACAATTTAATGACATGCTGAAAACCGGGTAATTGCATTACAAACTAACAATAATTGCAATGTCTTTCATTTTGATAATTCAACAACAAAAAAACCGGCCAAGTGCGTGTCGGACCACGCACAATGAAGGGTTCCGTAGTTGGGATGAATTTATCCCAAAAACAAACTTAACTTTGTAGTTGAAAAATATGTTCTCCCATACGGAATGTATGGGAAAATATGTTTTTGCAACTGCAAAGTTAAGTTGGTCGATTATTACTCGTTAACTTGTAAAGCCAACTTAGCTATGATAGTTTTCCTTTTTAATTTCGTTATATAAACTACTGTTGTGATTTGTTTCACACACCCAAAACCAACCATTTAGCCGGCAGGGGGGGGGGGGACAATTGACTCTAACAAAAATTAGCACTTTAAAGCTTAATATTTCGCAAACGGATCCCTGAATCCAAAAATGGTTTTCATAAACTCACAATGTTTTTAAAGGACCTTTCCAATGATACCCCTCACTATGGGTTAAAAAAATAAAATAAAAAACATCATCACTACGTGTATGACAGGTACCCTAAAAAAAATGTTTTTCATAATTTTGTTTTACCACTTTGTCGGCGTAATTAATATGTATACCTATGCCAAATTACAGCTTTCTAGTACTAAGGGTCTCGGAGCTAGACCGCGGACAGACAGACAGACAGACAGACAGACGGACATGTCGAAACTATAAGGGTTCCTTGTTTACTACGGCACCCTAAAAAGGGGTATTATAAGTTTAACGTGTGTATCTGTGTGTCTGTCTGCGCCATTATAGCTCCCAAACGGCTGAACCGATTGTGTTTTCATTTTTTTGTTTGAAAGGTGACGTGATCAAGAGTGTTCTTAGCTATGATTCAAGAAATTCTGTTCAGCCGTTTGAAGATTTTCAGCTCTTTTCTAGTTGAATTTGGATGTGTGCATCTTCCACAGGTCTGATCAATTTGAAATTTGGTATTCTGTTACTTACATCACCTGGAATTTGCAGGATACCCAACTCTCTTACCAACTTACAGCACAGGTATCGTGTTTGGGCTCATCGGAATGGTCCCAATGAATAGGTTATAGAGAGATGGTGAACAGGGTCTGGTGATGGAGTAGGAAAGAGAAATGAGGAAATGTTTGAGTCGGGGTTTTTAAATATTATGTTGTCAAGCAGACGTATTTTTCAAATATATGAAACAAAGGATTAGGAATATCCTTCAAAATCTTTCGGATTGTGAAAGAAAGTGTGCAATTGGGGTGCTGATGCTATACGTATCATAATGAACGTTGTCGTAGAGAGAACTAACATTTTTTAAGGCCTGTTTCACCACCTCCAATTTGGTTCTCGTTAACTTATTGGCAGATAATATAACACTAATTCTGTTCCATTTTTGAATTTATTCGGTAAGAAGTGGCTATTCGGACATCGTGAAATAGGCCCTAAATGTACTGAATTTGACAGATTTTTGACATAATATTCTCTACACAAGAAGCGCCGGCATCACGTTAATAGGGATGACGCCTGGGTAAAAAAAAAGAAATTCGATTTAGTCCGTCAGTCAGATAATAAAAAATTATCAGACACGTTTTTTTTTCCTCTATCAAAATAAAAAATACTTAGATAAAACGATAAAAGGCATTAAAGTTGCGGAGTGGGGGCTCGCTACGTCACAAGTATAAAATCTAGCAAGGCGTGACGTCCTGCCACATTTTAACTCAATGTATCGCCGTAATCTTTAGATTACGTAAAAAAAGAAAGAATACGAGTCCATTATTTTTGATTATCATCCCTATTATGATCCCAGTTGTAGGTATGACTGTTTTTTCTTTGGACAAAACTTTTGTACTGTATTGAGAAAATTATAGGCTGTTATTTTAGTTTTCTATATTTGAGTCATATATTTCGATGGTTTAAAAACAAAAGACGTTCTCAAAATACGTAGATAGATAACTATTAACTAAGGTAACCGTTCACCATCATTTAATCTACCGTTTATGTTTACATGAAAATAACAGAAGTATGTAAACGGTCGATTAAACGTTGATGAAAACGGGCCTCAATGGTAAAAATTAAAATATACTTGCGACATGACGGTAGAATGAATGAATGATTTCCTAGAATATAGGCTTCAGAGCTATATGTCTAGTGTCCAATTTATACAAAGAGTTTCTACTTGGTGGTGAGAATTTATTTAACGTCACACTATATTCAATTTATTTATTTATTTGGCACCTCAACGACTTGCTCACTTAAACATACACATACAAAAATCACATACAGTTATATAAGTATTGTGAACTCGTCACTTACAGAAGTGCACAGCACTAGCAGAGAATTTAATGAATGCAGGAAGTTTTATTTATCGTTAGTTGAATTATTGACAAAATAAAATAATACTACTACATAACCTTAAAACCACAGTTTAAATGTGTAATCGGGTAATTAAATGGTAGTGAAAACGGGCTTCAATGGTAAAAACTAAAATATACCTGGCGAGCAATCGATGCAGCCGACCAGACGTAGAAAACAGATCTAATTCCCCATAAACTAGCGCCAAAACAGGGGAACCCGCAGCACTAAACTAAACTAAAGTACACTAAATAGGGAACGGGGAAATACAGGAGTTAGATTTAGTGAAAGCATTTCTTTTGCCGTATGTAAATACGAATAATTTTACTGTAAATAAATACGGCTTTTATTGATGTTTAACCAATGTGTGTGTGCGACGTGTGTGTTTGTGTGAGGGGGTGTGTAGGGGTGTGTGTGTATGGGTGTGTTGATGTGTTTATTGGTGTGTTGATGTGTTTATTGGTGTGTTGATGTATTTATTGGTGTGTGTGTGTGTATGGGATAGTGTCTTTCCTATCGCTTTCCTGCAGTCTGTGGGAGTGATTTCGTGAAAAGGGACGGAAGTGTGTAACAGGAAGGAGGGGAAGCGCGCGTTATTTGATTTGACCAATGAGCGCGCGCGGTGCTAGAGTTGGCCGTCAAATAATATCAACCAACCTTTTTTCCGAGAGTTTGGTACTGTCAGCTCAGATGTCAGATGTCACACATAATATGCGACTACTGTAAGATGTAGGAATATTTATTGAGAAAAAAATAAATAAAAAGGGACTTGTGGGTAAAGAATGATAGCCGCCCGGGTCGATTGAAGGTTAAGCTACGCTTGTTGCGGTCGATCCGGGGATGGGTGACCATCCATTACATATAGAGCCCCCTCCGTACCTCGGAAAGATCCCATAGCGGTCTATACAGTATCCTGGCTGCTTGTTGCAAGTTATCGAAATTGTTGTAAATTAAAAGTATAACTAAATATTCGTATTCTCATCGAAAAAATAATTTTAAAATGTCTTTTCATCCTATTTACATTGATTTTAATAATAATATGATGTCCTTTTATAAATTATTTTATCTTTTATATAAACGTGACCCATGAATTGACTTTTAAATTCATAGAGTTTTCCGGAGTCGAGTTTTATTATAAAAGGGTGTCAAAGGAAAGTTAATTTTAAAACTCCAGGAATAACGTTCACATTCATGTAAAGTTGATATCAAAGAATATATTTTTAGAGATCCTTCAGTGACTAGAAAATGTAGGAGGAGTACATAAGTCAGCTGTTCCCTACATTTTGACGAGTTATACGAACATAAATGTAGAGAACAGCTGATTTTTTATTCACAATTTCAGGTTTGGTCCTATAGTAAAAGTTGTACATAATGATGGGTAAAGTCAAGTGTTTAATTTTGCGCACTGATTAAAAACTTACCCTGTGTATCTGTCAAGAACGAATTTAAGTGACTACGCTAGCATCCACTTCTTGACGACCTTGGCTTATCTGTAAGAAATTAGTGTGTTAATTAAATAATCATCATTATCATCTTCCTGTTCTGTAGTTTTTGCCTACCCTGTCTACTTGGGGTTCCAAGTAGGTAGGGTAGGCAAAAACTAAGGAACGTCACCTTTTTTTTTTTTTTTTTTTTTTTTTTTTTTTTTTTTTTTTTTTTTTTTTTTTTTTTTTTTTTTTTTTTTTTTTGGGTGGGAAATTATCAAATAACTTCTCCCGCTCTGGGCGGAGCGGGAGGGCGTGTCAGACTCTTACTGACTAAAACCCACCCGTGTTCCTTCAGTTGCCGTGTTGCCAGGGGGCCACGATTTCCCTATCGGTTTTCTTCGAACCCCCGGCAGGCATTGGCCCTAGCGGACCCCGTCAATTCTGCTGACATCTCTTTGAGGCGCGCGTGGAACACAACGCGCCGTCGACCCGGGCTTGGTCCTTATCGGACGGCGAGCTACCCATTGCTCACCGTCCGCAAGCCCGCGCCTACGGTGGCCGGAAATCGTCTCGTGACTCCCGACGCCCAGGGCGTCTCCTGCTGCGGCGGTTAGGGGCGCGAGGGCGCGAAATTTGCCTTTCCCTCACGCGCTCCGTCTCCTCCTTCGCGAGCATTACTGCTTCGCAGAACGAGGTGACGGCCTGCCATTTCCTCTCGCTCCGTAGCATGGCCCGAATCAGGGCCGGACGCGAGAGATCACCGCCGCCGATCGCTTCCTCGAGGACACGGCGATGCTCTGCCCAAGCCGGGCAGACCTCCACCGTATGCTCCACCGTGTCCTCCGGGCGATCCACACAGTGATGACACCCGGGCGTTTCCTCCCGCTTTATCCTGAACAGGTACCTCCCGAAACAGCCATGTCCGGTGAGCACCTGTGTCAGGCGGAAGGTGAGGACGCCGTGGCGCCTCTCTAGCCACTCCTCAAAGAGGGGTCTTATCGCCGCAATTGCGGCGTGCCCAGCGCTGGGTTGCGACAATCGCACTCTCCATTCCGCCATGAGATCCCGCCGGAGCTCCGTCCGCTGCGCCGCAACTTCTTGCGGCATCGGTGTTAAGCCCCGGCGTTTCGCCTCCTCGCGCCACTCCCAAATGTGCGCGAGGAAGGAACGTCACCTGCTACGGCCTTTGCATACTCTTTTTGCTTAAACACCAAGTTATTCACGTGGTAACTTTCAAGTGTTCGCAAAACGTCCTTTCCATTAAAAAAAGTGAAAAACAGTAGCACTCCGGGAATGCCAACAGAAGTGAAAACTTGAACAAGATCGCCTTGGTGAAAGGAAAATACTTGTATAAAACATTGGTCCGTAACCTTATCTAAATAAAGAGCACAATAGCATTTACAAAAAAAAAAAAACTTCTGGAACTTTGAAAGTAAAAATACTTGCATAGAACATTGATCCGTAACGTAATATAAATAAAGAGCACAATCACGTTCACAAAATCTTTAAAGTAAAAATACTTGCATAGAACAATGATTCGTGACGTAATTTAAAATAAAGACTACAATCGCATTCACAAAAATGAGGTGTCGTCACAGTGTCGCGAAGTCAATGGTTTAGTCCCATCTCAAAAATGCCCAACGCGCCTAAAGAAATTTTTACTTTAAAAATAAAAAAAAAGGTGTTGACGGAACCTTATACAATTTCGCGGTGGAACCTTAACCTCTTTCATAGTGTGACCATATTAATTTATATTATAATGTAATTTATGCTCGGGTCTTCCTTTTAAGGTCTTTTTTACTTGATTCCGTTCTTTGTGTCCCACCACTGGCCAGTGCGCGTGAAATTATGAAAAATTACAAACGACCCCCCGCGTTTAAAGGGTTGATAATAACTTCGAATAGGTAGGAAAAATTGAGATAGCGTGAAAAGGGTTAATGCTTAATTTTTCTTGATGCTTTTTGGTCGCTGATGTTTTTGATTTCAGGAGTTTAAATAGCAACATCATATAAGGATTTTCTTAATTATACAGAATACTGACTCATGTTCAACCAACTTACCAAGGGGATGGTATTACCTACTAAGTGGGTTGTGGAGGTCAGATAGGCAGTCGCTCCATGTAAAATTTTTATTTCTGTAAATAGGTTTGTACAAAGACTTTTACACGTCAATCATATTTTAAAAACTAGATGAGGTCGGCGTTTCCTATCTGACTACTCTGAGAAGAAAAGCCGAAACAAACTCAGAGGTCATAGTCTCTTTTAAAGTCCAGACATAATCTTGGTCAGATCATGTGAAGACCATGTAGATTGGTGTCTGAAGTGGTCTTTTGAGGAAAGCACCGTACAAGTTGCATCCGGTTAGACTAGAAGCCGACCCCAACCCAATATATGTAGTTGGGAAAAGGCTAGGCAGATGGTGATGACTGCCTCATTAGTCAAAATGTAACAAGATGAGCATAAGTTCCTGGGTACGAATTCCTGGTTGAAAAAGTGTTGAGTTTAGGTTTTTAAATTCGAAAATTGTCATTATTATAGTGGGATTTATATAACTGACAAAATGTGGTTTTGGTGTTGTAATTTTTTGAAGAGAAATCTTCTTTAGTTGCGCGTTCTTTAGGTGCGGTGCACGTTGAGCATTTTTAAGACGGGACTAAACCTGTTACCGATACCGTGGAGTAAAAGACATCAACGCGTTGATTACCGCGGTGAAGATTTCTTTTCAAGTTTTCAGTTCTGTCGCTACTCCCGGAGTGCCACTGTTTTTTTAATACTTTTTTATTGTATTCTGTATCTTAGCAATATATGTTAAACACAATAAGTCATTCAGTTGAGGTGTTACGGTCTGTGTTTCATTAGCAGAAGGAATTCTTGGGAGTTCATTTCATATGGTCAAAGTCAAATAATTTATTTCAATTAGGCACAAAAAGGCACTTTTGAACGTTAAAAACAAAAAAATAGAATTGATTCTAGTCGCCCCTTCCAAAAGGTAGTTTTCGTATGGAGAAGAATGAGCAAGAAACCCCACCGTTACTCTTTTAAAATGTTTTACAATATTTTGTATACATTAATTATATAATTATATGTGAAGACGATGCACCTGGAATAAGATTACTATAGCACAATAGGTAAAAATAATTAAAAATGAAGCAATGACAGAAAATAATAATTATGTAGTGTGGTCAAATCTCGCGATAAGCATGTGGATTCTATGCAGTCTCAATTGGGAATGTGTGATACTTCCTGTGCCTACTTCTAACGTGCACGTCTTTCTACATTGTTCTCACATGTATAATTTCAATATGAATGATGTAACCAATATTTTGTAACATTTTTATTTATTTAAATAGTGTCCGTGGAGTTTCTTGCCCGTTCTTCTCCATAGGTACCTACTACGCTTTGGAATGGGCAACTAGCTTCATATTTCTGACTGACCGACTCATTGACAATTCAAAAGTGCCTGTAAATGGTTTAATTGAAAGAAATGCTTTGAATTTGAGTTTGAGTTTACTCGTTTTGATGCTAGTTCATTGACGTGAGTTGATATTCTCGTCTGATAGCTTTCACTATGTCTAGTAATCTCTTGTCTAACGGTGTTGATTCTCGTGTATGTATTTTGTTGCTCATGTTGTAGGATATGTCTAGCATGCTGCCGTCCTTTAACTAGAATGCCGTTAAGTCTAAAAAGTCATTTCTGAGAAAATGGCATAAAACAAAAAACGCGAGAATCATTGTTTTTTAACCGACTTCCAAAAAGGAGGAGGTTATATGTTCGTCGCGTATGTTTGTTTTTTTTTAATGTATGTCCACCGATTTCTCCGTCAATTGTGGACCGATTTTGTGAATTATTTTTTTGTTTGAAAGGGTGTGTTCTCGAATTGGTCCCATATAAATTTTATTAACTTTGCTTTGATAGTTTTTGAGTTAGCTACAAAATACGTATTTTTTTCCCACTTAGTATGTAGATGATATGATAAGTTTCTGTCACAGGTAGCAGGTAGTGGTATTCGAATGTGTGTGGGGTAGGTACCACAACTAAAAAGTGAAAAATAAAAACTTTTTACAAAAAAAAACAACCGACTTCCAATAAAATCACTACAAAGTGAAAAATAACTTTAATTTCAGAAGTCGGTGGCAAAAAACGAAAATACAAAACACAAGACACCGACTTCCGAAATTAAAGTTATTTTTCACTTTGTAGTGTTTTTTTTGGAGGTCAGCAGCCTAATTGCGTAACATATTTTATTTTTGATTGCGATTCTGAATCGAAAGCAAGTCCAATCTTAATCGCATGCCATAATTGGAATTGCGATGTACATTTTTTACCATACGACTGAAATTGTATAGGGATGTTCAAACCAATTGTCTATAATTGTTAAATTTATATGTTTAGTTACAGCATCTATGAATGGTTAATATTCAAATTATTGTGCTATAATGTAATTTTGTTTTAATTACAACTGATGATCTACTAGTGCTTATAAATAAAAATGTACAATGATTGCCGAAAAATGAAAAACCAATTTTTAAAATACTTTCTACCACAATTGAACTACGTAATAAAACGTTTTTCTTTTCACGTCTTTGCTATCTGTGGCCTATGACAAAATCGTAGAAAAGCAGTGTTGTCAACATAGAGGGATTTCCACTAAGCCTGGGAGTTTTTATCCCAAAAACAAACAACTTTGTAGTTGAAAAACATCTCCCCTATTTTGATATATGTCACGGTCAATTCTCCAACTGCAAATGTAAGTTTGTAATGGTTTTTTCTTTTTGTATGTGATAAAACTGAAAATTTACAATTTTCTGTCATTTTCCTTTACTTGTGCAATGAGACGGGCTTTGTGCCAAATTTTATGAGTCTAGGTCAACGGGAAGTACCGTGTAGTTTTTGATTTATTTGCGAGTACCAAAATATGTCGCTTAAATAGCCGTAATTTTTTATTGTGTTGACTTAGAAGCTTGATTTTTTAGAGCTCTAAGGGACCACAGACGTATTTGATATTAATTTCAACTTGATACCTCCGTACGTTCCTGAGAAAAAGGGTCTTGACAGACTGATAACGAAGTGATCCTGTAAGGGCGGAACCCTTACAGGATCACTTCGTTATCAGTAAGGGTTCCGTTTTTCCTTTTGAGGTACGGAAGCCTAAAAATACTATGATTACATAAGTTATGTTTTATTTTCATACTCAAATCTTCAAATGGACTCCCAAAACAGCGACCGAATGTCGGTAACAGAAAACTAATTTCAGGAGAGGCTCCGGCTCGCAGTTTCGATCGTCTCTAGTAATATTATTCGGTTGTAAGTGCATCGATCAAAACTATTCAAATATAAACAAAAACTTGCTTAGGCAAAACCACACTTCCCTGGTTTTGTGAAATCGGTTTGTCTAGTTCGGATTATCGATACGATTCCGTTTCTGATTGAAATCGGATTTTTGATTCGTTTCGATGTATCTAGACGCAAGTCTATAGTGGACTTAGGGGAAAAAAATTGCAACACTGAGAGTAAAAGTTGAATGATCTGCCCTCATTGCGTTATGCGTTGACGATTTAATGCAAACTACTGCCTGTCTAAAGTATACCTTTGCTGCTCTAACTTTATCAGAGTGTAGGGAAAAGAAAAGGAAAGGCATATGACATCACATGTTAAACCTTTGACAATAATTTGGGCTGGAATGAATATTCTTTGAATTCTGTGGAGAATACGATATCAATCATGGCGACGCATCTGTTTATATTTTTGTTGATTTCGGTAAAGTTTTTGTTTTAAATTAATAGTTGTTTTATATTTTTCAACATACAAAATGATATTTACTATTCACGTACAGAAACATGGGCCTGTAATAAGCAGTTTTGGAACATTATTCTTGTGGCTTGTGGAAGTCGGAAGAACTTTGGAAAATTCTCTCGTTCGAGACACCGCCTTCGTTTTGTACTAGCTTCACCAAGATCACAGACTACAATTAAGTACATGGACTAAGACTTAGGCTGTTTTGCTCCATAGCGAAAAGTATCTAAGTCGATATTATCACTACAAGTAAGTAAACCAATATAAATAGGAATAACGTGTGTGAGAGTACCTTCGTATCTCATTAGATTATTGTAGCTGTAGGTACATTATTGGTGAGTCTACGTATACGGACAATCATTCTTTTGTTGCGTAGACACAGGCATCTTACGCGAGGTTAACTATTTATTGTGGTTAAAATAATAGTTACGTACTATGTCTCACATTCTAACTAAAATTGTTAATTGATATTTTTGTACATAAGTAGATGCTGAAATAAACTATAATATCCACTACCTAACCAAATAACAGATAACTACAAAACATATTCATAATATTTTCACAGACGTGCTGAAAACACAAGAATGGAACACTACCAAATATCAATATTGTTGACTTCCTAACAAAGAAGTTGGTGGCAAGGTGGCAAACATGGATTGGATTAAGAATCTTATGTATTAATTATTGAAGGTAAGCTTTTTGACACATCATTAAGAATTAAGCATAGCAACTCAATTATGAATATATTTCCTTGGCTGAACTTTTGACAGACACATCATAATATATATTTTATGTTTATCCAATTACCATTATAATTTAGTATTATAAAATATCTGGAGACTGAAAAATCAGCCCTAAATAAAGAAGAAATTATACAACCAGCATGACGATGATGATGACAGGCTTTCATCTAGCCATGGGCCTAGTTGATATGCCTACTTTGCCACATGAGTACTTTATTTGAGCAGAAAATAATATGACTTTGTTTTAAAATGTAGAGTTCCTGGGGAATTTCACCTACGAAGACATGAAGGCAGCATGAATGATACTGCCCCTGCTGTGCTGCACTGCTGCTCTGCTACTTCAGATTTCAAGCTTCTTAAGTACAAAAGTAGAAACTGAAGATCCTTCATGAAGTATTTTTTTTAGAAAACTTGATTATAGTCTTGTACGACAGTGATATAAACTATTGTGTTAATTGATAACAGTGTAAACTTTAATAAAGTGTTTTAATTATGAACTATAGAGGGACAAATAAAAATAACTTTAAATTAAATAATTAAGAATGGCGTACTATTTGTTTTATACAAACACAGACAATTTTATAATTATAATGATACTATTTAAAGGTGTTTACCTAAATTAACTGTCATTCATTAGATTTAAAGGAAATAGAGAGAAATAAATTATGGTAAACAAATAAAACTGTTTTATTAAATTGATACAACCTTAACTCAACACTGGACAAGAGAATCGGCACCATTACCATCTATTCACATTAATATGAAATATTTGGACATAGAGCAAAAAGGAATTGGAACAAACATACTGTAAGGATTAGTGGAATTTGGAATCTAATGTCTTTCTGTGGAAATCATCATGGATTATGTATGTACTGCTTGTTGTAAGTGTATGAGAGACAGTTAAAAAAATCTTGAATAATGTAGTTGAGCCTGACACCTGAAAAAAAAAGAATAGTAAATCTTCAATATATTCCACCATCCATTACATCCATCCACAGTCACTTTATAGAATAGCAATATTCTGCTATAAACAACAATTGGGTCAATTATAAGCAACAATTGACTTAAATATTCTTACCTACTAATAATATTAATAGGCTAAGTACTAACAGCCGCACGGGGCAATCCATCAGGTTAAGCTACGCTTGCCAGGGTTGGTCCGTGGATGGGTGACCATTTCTACATACCGAGACTCCTTCATGCCTCGAAAAGCATATTAAACCGTTGGTCCCGGATGTCATTTGTGGATCTTTGACAGTCGTTATGGGTCATCAGAAGCCCGAAAGTGACAATTAGTCTTACCAAGGGGTATCGTATTACCTAGTTATTGGGTTGTGGAGGTTAGATAGGCAGTCACTCCATGTAAAATACTTGTATTCAGCTGCATCCAGTTAGACTGGAAGCCGACCCCAACATAGTTGGGAAAAGGCTGGGCAGATTGATTTTTTTAATAATATTAACAATAAGTGAAAAACATTTAAGATAGGTACTTAGATATATTTTCAGTTGCCTACCTACTTTCTTTACTTTGTTGTTATAATTGCTAAGTAAATATTCATATAAGTAGTAGGTTAGGCAACTGAAAATATATGTATGGTATTTAAATGTATGGTAAGTTTACGTTTGATGGTGCATTTCGTATTCACCAATAAACAATATGGGGTTTATTTATAAACGTTGCATAAAGTTATGTAATGATGAGCAACTGTTTAATCATACATTTTTGAGGTTTTAACGTCACTTAACTATAAGCAATGTTTATAAATACATCCCTATGTGTGTAACATTGTTGCTGTACTTAACACACATTCAATGTTCAACACTTAGAAAGAAAATAATAAGTAAGTACATACCTTAAACAGACAATGATGTGGCAATAGTGGTATGTTCATCAATGTCCTTACATAATCCATTAATATAAAATGATTCAAACTGCTTTTTTTTGTTCTTCCTCAATTATAAGTTTTTGCTTTTCCAATGTATTACAAGCTCGACTGGGTTGCTAAGCTTGTGGCTCAAGTTTGTTACGGTATGAGGTACGAATTTGTCTTTCGTTAAAATGCCACCAAAATACCTCGTTTCTGGAATATCATAATATTTGTTTTTAGTTTAGGTTGTAGGCACTAAACTCACAAGAAAACTTTCACAATTATTATTAAAAATCGACCTCGCTGCTTTGATATTTAACATACCAATAAAATTGATTTATCATTGAGGTTTTACATAAAAACACATTCACAATTTATCAGGAAGACTATTACTTAATTGTTTTCTTAATAATTATGGAGATTTCATGAGTTAATCCCAAAAAGATTGCTAAGTAAAATCTATTGCGACCACTACAGTGGCTTCTGTTTAATTTGACAGACAAAACAAATTACTATAAAGTTTGAAACAAAATTACAACTGTCAAAATGGTTACGCAATTCGATTAATAGCCTTTTTAGACGCATTTCGTTCACTCAATGGAGTATCAAACAGACCGCAGTTTGTTTAAAAAATATTGGAGTTTTGCAATTCCAAAGTCGTAAAATAAAAGCAATTCGATTCAAATTGAAATAAATTCTACTTGAATGGTAATCAAAATACGTTGCGCAATTAGGTAGCGGTTGTTTTTTTTTTGTAAAAAGTTTTTTTTAAACTATGATTGTTGGACACATATATTCTTTTCTGTTTATCCTAAAGAATCCTTTCTGTCCAGAAACTCTTAAAGAAGAAGTGTGGGTTAGACGCTTTCTAGTGATGGAATCATCATAAATTGTGTTACTTAATGCCCTACAAAATTTTTCATATCTCTGGAATGATTTGTAAAAATGTTTCTTAGACAGAAAGATAGAGAATTTTGAACTCTATCAGTTTCAATTAAAAAGTAAAAATTGGCCATTTGAGGGCAAAAGACCGCAGTATGGCTCTCAATGGCTTGCTCTGTTAAGTCATTCCGTCATAACCTTTAAACGAAAAACCTTTTTACAAAAAAAAACAACCGCCTTAAAAAAATAAAAATAAAAAAAATTCGAAAGTCGGTGACAAAGAACGAAAATTTAAAACCAAAGACACCGACTTCCAAAATTAAAGTTATTTTTCACTTTGTAGAGTTTTTTTTTTAAGTCGGTTTTTTTTTTTTGCAAAAAGTTTTTTATTTTTCACTTTTAAGCTGTAGTACCTACCCCACACAAATTCGAATACCACTACCTGCTATGTAAATAACAGTGACAGGAAGTTATCATATCATCCACATACTAAGTGGGAAAAAATACGTATTTTTGAAGCTAACTCAAAAACTGCTTAAGCAAAGTTAATAAAATTTATATGGGACCACCTCTGAAGTATGATCTACCAAACAAAAAAAAGAATCATCAAAATCAATTCATAATTGGCGGAGTAATCGCGTAACAAACATACAAAAAAAAAAGAGAAAAAAAAAAACATACAGTCGAATTGAGAACCTCCTCCTTTTGGAAGTCGGTTAAAAATGAACAGGAAGGGGCGAAATTCTCTACTGAAACAGGTACCGAGTAACTTGAACTAATAAACAAATTCACAGCTCTCACACCGAGCTATATATCCTATACCTCGGATTTAAATCGGGGGAAACGGCCCCATTCTTATCCGTCCCCGTATAATTATAATTATTTTAATATGCAAATAATGATAATAAAATTTCGTAGGTTTTTGCTTTTGTTTGTGGCAAAAGGCTTATTGGGTTATACTTAATTATATTTAGAGGGGTAAAGGGTTACCCCCCTACTTGGGTAACCCCTTAATTTTTATTTATGTCTACATGTTAATTCACTCTTTGTGCATATTTTAAATTATGAAGTCTTTACTTTTAGTCATAATTTGATATTACTTATGCTTGTTTTTCTACCCTTGGGAGTTATGGATTGGGCGACTGCTTAAAAAGATTTAATTTGTATATTTATTCTTTTAACACGGACAGGTTGGTGTTATTTTGCAACACAATAACTGATAAAAAGTGTTATTGGGTTATTTCATCTACAATTTTCAGTAGTAGCCCGGAGTCTGGATATGTGCCCGGTTGAGGGGCTACATATTGAATTGAGTATCGTTAAGGGAGCATGTTGAGGGTTATTCAAATACCTTATTTTACCACCCTTTTCTATAGAAGATGAGATAACTTTACACCCTGTTCCTCATGCCTCTATACCACACTCACACTAACCGTGATCAAAATCTTACCCTACAGCCACACAGCCACAGCCGTAGTAGCTACAGTCATAGCTTACAGTTTCAGGAAATATAAATAATACCTACGTTTGGTTTCTATAAGAATATTTAAAACTCAGATTAAAAGTACTCTTTGTAAACAAGCACATTATGTCTAAGATAAGAATGCTTGGAAGCATGCTAGTCTAGCTCCATAGGACAATTTAGAGTCTAGACAAAAACAAACTGGTTTAGATTCTGGTCAACATTGATCTTACATGCTGTGATTACTTGAACTCACACACTGACTTATTAGTATCGTTTGTAAAATTTTTAGGAATATCGTATAGGTACTTTTACAATGCTTATAAATATGTAACATCATGTATCCATCACATAATTAATTTTTCTGTCATTGCTTCATTTTTAATTATTTTTACCTATTGTGGTATAGTAATCTTACTCCAGGTGCATCGTCTTCACATTATACCTATATTTAATGTATACAAAATATTGTAAAACATTTTAAAAAAGTAACGGTGGAGTTTCTTGCCCATTCTTCTCCATACGAAAACTACCTTTTGGAAGGGGCGACTAGAATCAATTCTATTTTCTGTAATTTTGACGTTCAAAAGTGCCTTTTATGTGCCTAATTGAAATAAATTATTTGACTTTGACTTTGATTTTACACATTATATTCTGCCTCATCCGCACTCATACATGGTGTCCTACCTTATCCCAAAAAACATTATCCAATGAAAACATTTTCCTCAAAAACACAGACTTACTTACGTAATACCCAGCATTCTATACCAAACATTAAACAATCCGAAACCTAATAAGAAAAAAATGTAGTAGACAGACTACCCCTTTACCCTGTAAACTCTTCAACATTAATGAAATCGCCCCCAATCGTCCGCGGGGGGGAGGGGGACAGCCATTTTTCTAAGATAACATTTTTAATCGTTTCTCACGCATCACTTGCTATTTCACCAACCCTCGACCACGGTTGGTTGGACAGATTAAAGATTATTTCTTCTTTTAAAAGCCCTTTTCTGTGTGACTTGATTTTCGGTCAGTTGGACTTAAAAAGTTAAAATTTATTGTCCCCGTTTTCGGTGAATTTTGATCGGAGATAAGTATTGGAGGATTTTTTTGTAATTCAATTTGGTGTGAAAAGTTTTTGTGTGGTTGGTGAAAGGGTTAAGAGCGTGCATTCTGAAAGTTGGCAACGTTGCAAATAGCTGTCAAATATTTCGGTATTTTTATTAATTTGGCAATATTACTGTATGGAAATATAAAACATCGCTAACTTGAGAACAATATTGATTGTGAAATACAATAATTACTATTGTAACACCAAATATTTAGTTTTGTGATGTAAAAAAAGTATTTGAAAGCTTTCCCAATGCCCTTTTTACAACAAAAACGGTTACAACATCAAATTTAATGTAATAATTGCAATTCATTATTAATATTTTAGGTCACTAGTTAGCGATATTTCATATTTCCATACAGTAATATTGCCAAATTAATAAAAACAGGTAAATATTTGACAGCTATTTGCGACGTTGCCAACTTTTAGAATGAACGCTCTTAAGTTAGCAGAATGGCATTGCACACTTACACACGGCTACAAGCAAGACACAGCTAATTTTAACAACTAAAAGTGGACAGATTGTAAGCTGAGTGTTTGTGTTGACTCATGTCACTCTAGCTAATGTACTATAAAAGCTATGTCATCATCATCTGCATTGCCTTTTCCCAACTACATTAGGGTCAGCTTTCAGTCTAACCAGACGCAGCTGAATACCAGTATTTTGCGTGAAGCGACTGCCTATTTGGCCTCTAACCGCCTCTGTGGTCTAGTGGTTAGACTACCTGTCTCAGACCCAGAGGTCCCGGATTCGATTCCCAGTGAGGGCAAAATTTTCTGCTTGGTTTGGTTGGTGGTAGGGCTTGTTCTAAGTCTGCCTGGCTAGCTACCATCATATTATCTAAGTCTGTCGCCGTAACAATAATGTTAACAGTATTGTTGTGTTTCGGCAGTTAGAGGTAAGATAGCCAGTTCCTCTGTGGTTGAGGATTCCGAGTGAAGGTCAATTCCACCTTCGGCCTGGTCATCACTTACCAATAGGTGAGAAGGTTTTTTTGGGTGGGAATGATCAAATAACTTCTCCCGCTCTGGGTGGAGCGGGAGGGCGTGTCAGACTTTTACTGACTAAAACCCACCCGTGTTCCTTCGGTTGCCCTGTTGCCGGGGGCCACGATTTCTCTATCAGTTTTCTTCGCACACTCGGCAGGCATTGGCCCTAGAGGACCCCGTCAATTCTGCTGACATCTCTTTGAGGCGCGCGTGGAACACAACGCGCCGTTGACTCGGGCCGGGTCTCTATCGGAAGGCAAGCTACCCCATTGCTCACCGTCCGCAAGGCCGCGCCTACGGTGGCCGGAAATCGGCTCTCGATTCCCGACGCCCAGGGCGTCTTCTTCTGCGGCGGTTAGGTGCGTGAGGGCGCGAAGTTTGCCTCTCCCTTACGCGTTCCGCCTCCTCCTTCGCGAGTATTACCGCTTCGCAGAAAGAGGTGACGGCCTGCCATTTCCTCTCGCTCCGTACCATGGTCTGAACCAGGGCCGGACGCGAGAAATCACCGCCGCCGATCGCCTCCACGAGGACACGGCGACGCTCCGCCCAAGCCGGGCAGACTTCCACCGTATGCTCCACCGTGTCCTTCGGACGATCCACACAATGGTGACACCCGGGCGTTTCCTCCCGCCTTATCCTGAACAGGAACCTCCCGAAATAGCCATGTCCGGTGAGGACCTTCGTCAGGCGGAAGGTGAGGATGCCGTGGCGCCTCTTAAGCCACTCCTCAAACGTGCAGCTGCCTGATGCCTGAATCTACGTTGTGTGATTATAGATCTATTTTGTTTTTTTTTCCAATTATCCAACTTAACTTTTTACGTATACCTTTTCTGTGACAAATAAATTTATTTTATCTTTTCTTTTCAGTGATTTGGGTTGTAATCGGGCCTCTCACCGAAAACTAAATTCATACAAGAGAATCTATTCAATATAACAGAGTGCTTCACAATATTTTGATTATTAATTAACAGTGTAATTGATCTACCGAGCTACATCGCAAGCAAACAGCTGCAAAACTGGAGGTCGTCCGTGATTGCACCCAACGGCTATTAGTGACTGACTCGTGTGAATGTAGTGCGGTTGGTATGTCTTGATACTTTGATTAAACATCCGATCTAATAGAATAGAATTATCTTTATTCAAGTATCGTATCACTCACAAATGATTAATAACACTTACAACAATATTAGTAAAGAAAACTTTTTACAAAAAAAAAAAACAACCGACTTCCAAATAACCACTACAAAGTGAAAAATAACTTAAATTTCGGAAGTCAGTGTCTTTGGTTTTGTATTTTCGTTGTTTGCCACCGACTTCCGAAATTTAAGTTATTTTTCACTTTCAAAATCAAAATCAAAATATTTTATTTCACATAAACCTACATGGGCACTTATGAAACGTCAGAAGCTAGGTGCACGGTTCCAATTGGTCGTTTCCTATGGAGAAGAGCCGGCAAGAAACTCCACGGTTACTCTTTTAAAAATAATTGGCTTTTACAATACTTTCATATAACTGTGTTTTTAGGTATGGGAGGACAGTGTAGGTTTAAATAGAAAATGGTCAACAGGTCTACAATCCACTAAGCCTACAGCGTTCTCACATTCACAAAATATGTAGAAAAGAATCTATACAAAAAATAAATAAATTAATAAAAGTAAAAAAAAAAAACTATTTTAATAAAACGCAATTATATGATTGCTGTTACAACTGTAATCAATCTGAGTAATTATCATGTCCACAAGTCACTAAAAAAAGAGTTGAAATTAAATCGTAGGTATATAATGTCAAATAATAGAATAATAAATATGTCAAGGACGAATGTAAAAACAAAAAAAAAAAAAAGGTTTAAATAAACATGGTAATTTGGGAGCAGTTAATAGACTCTTACTTATTTATGCCGTTAATGAGGTACCAGGGAAGCCACATGTGCAGAAGGAATTATTGCCAAACTTCCTTATCTTCAACATAGTCTTTAATTTTATAATATGCTTTCTTGATAAGGACACGTTTGATGTGGGTTTTGAACTTCCCATCGCTAAGTTCTGTCACAGACTTTGGCAACTTGTTATAAAAGCGGATACTGTTTATAAGAAATGACTTGCTTGTTTTAGTTAATCTAAATTTGGGTATCACAATTTCATGTCGACTACGTGTATTTATATTATGGAAATCGCTTCTTATTTTGAAAAGACTTAAGTTTTTGCGAACATACATAATACTTTCTAAGATATAAAGTGAAGGCAAAGTCAGTATATCAATTTCTTTAAATTTGTCTCTAAGGGACTCGCGAGGGCCCATTTTATAGATCGCGCGGATTGCCCTCTTTTGTAAAATGAAAATTGAATCTACGTCAGCTGCCGATCCCCACAGCAAGACTCCATAAGACATAATACTGTGGAAATAAGCAAAGTATACTAACCTAGCTGTGGCTATATCAGTCAACTGCCTTATTTTTCTTACTGCATATGCAGCTGAACTTAATCTACCTGAAAGAGTTCTAATATGAGCGCCCCATTGTAATTTTGAATCTAAAGTAATTCCTAAGAATATAGTTTCCGTTATTGCATCTAGGTTTTTGCCATCAAGTTTTAGATTTAGACCTACTTGAGGTACATTTGGTAATGAGAACCTAATACATTTCGTTTTGTTCGCATTAAGTAAAAGATTATTAGCTGCGAACCATTTTGAAAGTACAGCCAGACTATCGTTAACATGTAATACATCTGTATCTTTCCTGTCTATTTTAAAAATAAGAGAAGTGTCGTCAGCAAATAGAATTATATCTGATAAGTTAGTCATCATGTAAGGAAGATTTATATAAACTAGAAATAAGAAAGGGCCGAGAATTGAGCCTTGAGGCACGCCCATTTTAACTAGAGACCCCGAAGACGTCGCCCCATTAACATTTACTTTTTGCTGCCTGTTTGATAGATAGGAAAGAACAAGATCAGCAGCTTGTCCACGAATTCCGTAGTGGTGTAATTTACAGATCAGTGTATTGTGGTCAACGCAGTCAAACGCTTTTGAGAGGTCACAGAAAATGCCAATTGCATCCTGGGACTTCTCCCAGGATTCCAAAATGTGACTGATGAGTTTTACTCCTGCGTCAGTCGTCGACCTTCCTTTCGTGAAACCAAACTGGTGACTATGTAAAATCCCATTAGAATTAAAATGTGACAACATCTGGTCTAGCATGATTTTTTCATATATTTTACTCAATGCTGGTAGCACAGATATTGGTCTATAATTAGAGGGATCACTCTTACTACCCGATTTGAAAATTGGTACTACTTTACTATGTTTCATTAAATCAGGAAACGTACCGCTATCTAAACATTGATTAAATATGCCTGTTAGGACAGGGGCAATTGTGTCAATGATATCTTCAAGAACCTTAACGGAAATCCCCCATAAGTCTTCAGTGTTTTTTTATGTTAAGACTTTTAAATGCTTTTTTAATTGTGTCAATAGAAATGGGCTTGAATTCAAAACTTGGAATGTCTCTACTGAAGTGTTCTTTTAAAAGAGATTCAGCTAGTATAGATGATGAGGGGAGAGATTTCGTAACCTCTATTGGGATGTTGGTAAAGAAGTTTTCTAGTGTCTCAGCAACTTTTAACTTATCTGAAATGGTTACATTATCAATGTTTAATGACAATTCATTCTGATCTCGCTGTTTTGTGTTTCCAGTTTCTTTGTTAATTACCTGCCACACAGCTTTTATTTTATTGTTAGAATTATTAATTTTGTTACTTATTAATTTGGATTTAGCTTGGGCGCAGACTCTTTTAAATATCTTAGAATATTTTCTTACATAATTATGAATTACTTGATCAGAAGTCAATGATTTTTCGTTATATAAATTATATAAAATATCTCTGCTTTTTCTAATGCCAGGAGTGGCCCATTCATTAAATTACATTATTACATTACATTCTTTGTAGTGGTTCAATTTGTAATTTATCTATGTTACATTAGCCTAATGCCAGCTGCTCATCACTTTTTAAAAAATATTGCTTTTCCCGATGCAGGGACGATAATCGTTAAGGAGTTCTCCTGGTACTTCACCATCAGCTTCACTTATCTATATGCATTGTGACGAGCATAAATTGCTTGACAACCATATGGTTGCCAAACGGGTTGCGATTCGATTACTTTAATATTAAAGTAATCGAATCGCAACCCGTTAAATACTTATTATTGAATGGTCCCGATGGCCATCTGTGGTCTTCATTATCAGTTCCACTTCACCAAATGGTGCTTTGTAAGAGCAATTGCACGAGTTACTATAAAAAATACCCAAATAACTATAGTTGTGCCTATAATATTTGAAGAGTTCCCTCGATTTCTCCAGGATCCCATCATCAGATCCTGACCAGATGACAATGGGACTACTTCGAGAGCATACCCTTTCAAACAAAAAAATAATTTTGCAAATCCATTTATAAATGACGGAGTTATGCCCGAACATACATAAAAATATATAAACATCCGAATTTATAACCTTCTCCTTTTAAAAGTCGGTTAAAAACTGACACAATTAGTAGTGAATCACCGCAACAGCGATCCACGAAAACACAGTCTAGGCGACTTGAAATCATGCTTAGGATACTGTTGGAGCTGCTCCACACCCTGCGCACCGAGGAAGTGCAGCTTTTGCATATGTGCATCCGTGAACATCCCCGACGCACTGCAGAAGCGGGGCAGCCCCACCTGCATCCTAAATGCGTTATTATACTGAACATGGAGAGTATTGTACAATCTTTGCGTATATCTAGCCCACAGGCTGCTCGTGTAAAAAGACATACAGTAGGCTCGAAAGAGCGTTATCTTAACAGGAAGTGCGCATCGTGCAAACCTGCGAGATAGCATGTTCGCTCTAATCGACAACGCTCTCCGCTCCCCTTCAATGTCGTCATCATCTAAAAAAATCTCTCAGTGAAATCTTAGGTGAAGTGAGCTGTCAATCCGCCTGCAGTGCTATTCTGTAAAAATCTCACCGTGAACGCTAAGGTGAAGTGAGCTTGAAGTGAGCTGTCATTACACCAAATACTAGGGATTGACACTGTTGACAGCTCACTTTCAAGCTTACTTCACCTAAGCATTCACAGTGAGATTTTTACAGAATAGATTGGGATATGTTGAAATATTCGAACTTATACAAATGTAAAAAAATATGCGTTTAATCATCATCATCATTTGTCTAGCCTTATTCCAACTATGTTGGGGTCGGCGTCCGGAATAACTGGTTGAAATTGAATACCAGTATTTTACATGTAATACCTGCCTATCTGACCTTCACAACCCAGATTATGTGCGCCTATTAAGATACATAAATTAAAAATAAAGCATAAAAAGAAAACAAGTAGGGAAAATATACGACGGCCATAATGCAGCAAAATGATGGGACTCGTGTGCGAAACACCCTAAAGCCTAGTGCTGGTTTCGGTGACAGCCAGGGTTGACTTGATGCTGTCGACCGGTGCTGCATAAAAAGTACCTAGATCAAACCTAGATAAACAAATTAAATAAGAGTACAATTATATTAATTCTACAAAATATAATATTTAAAATACAATAATTAAGATAAATCTATAAAGCCAATCAGCTCCGTGTTTTATAGACATTCAATAATTTTATTGCTCAGAATTATCACAATTAATATTACGATATCATCTAAAACTCGCAAGTATCAAAATCGCATATCATCGTACACGTCAGGATGCAGACTCATGACCCAAATGTTGTGATAGCTCCCAATAACAGCCGGCGGCGTTCAATGATTGCTGTTATTAATTAAGAGCCCACCTTGCCCAACTTCGAACATACTCGTATCTGGTAAGATATTGGACGAAACTTAGTTAAGATATTGTAGGTAATTGAAGGGCGTTGGAAGGTAAGAATCAATTTGAAGGTGGATGGAATTGTGAGCCGTTTCTATAAAGTACTTGTATTGCAATGTAATTTCATGTGAGGAACTCGTGGCTAAGTAATAACAGCCGCACTGGTCGATCCATCAGGTTAAGCTACGCTTGCCAGGGTTGGTCAGTGGATGGGTGACCATCTTTACATACCGAGACTCCTTCATGCCTCGGAAAGCACGTTAAACCGTTGGTCCCGGCTGTCATTCGTGGATCTTTGACAGTCGTTACGGGTCGTCAGATGCCCGAAAGTCTGACAACCAGTCTTACCAAGGGGTATCGTATTACCCATTTACTGGGTTGTGGTGGTCAGATAGGCAGTCGCTCCATGTAAAATACTGGTATTCAGCTGCATCCGGTTAGACTGGAAGCCGACCCCAACATAGTTGGAAAAAGGCTAGGCAGACGTTTGCCGTGTAATTTCAACATACTGTATCATAAGATAATTCGGTGTTTATAGTAAAAATAGTATTCTATTCTATCTTAAGATTTATTTTTTTATTTTTTTTTATTTTGAGGTAACACGTATACATAAGTTCCTTGTGCATGGGATCAAATTTTGATTTAGTCGTTTATAGTTATACCGTTTTTAATTTTAATTGATTTTTATTTGAGGTGTTCAACATTTATGAATTTTATTATAGAGCGTTGTTTTTGTGATATTATAATTTATCGTTGCGGACCGAAAGTTATTATATAAAGGTTTTGTTAAATTCAATTGAATTTTAATGGTTTTATGTGGTTTAATATAATTGTTATGATAATTGAATGAAATAACGAATGTTTTTTTAGTATGTATTCATTTTGAATTGTTACAGTTTTTATTTTATGTATTCATTTAAATGTTTTGTTGTAGATATTTATTAATAATTAATTAGAATATCCGTGCACCGACTGCAAGACATAGCGTTCGTTTTGTTAATATTGATATCAGTACTTTTTTTACCTATGTTCTACAAATAAAATATTTGTATTTGAAAATATACTTTGTTTGTGGGAACATGATGATTACAAGTACTTTGTCGAAAACCTTTTCGATGTTTGTGGACTAATTGATCCTTACTGAATAAAATTATGAGCAATATTCGTGATCTGCTACGAATTTTATGAGCTACGTGGCCTACGAAAATTTCGTAGACTGCTACGAGGGTTTCGTAGGCCGCGTAGCACGTCGACGTTTGTATTGAACTATTTGTATCATTTTAGTTGCAACCGTGCATGTCTTCAAATAGTACTTTATTTCTAAAATTAAAAATGCAATTATTATTATATGAGATCATTTTGTAATCTCGAAAATTACAAGTCTATGAATTCAAGACAAATATTATATACCCAAGCTTCCTTTAGCCAACGCGGCAACGTTTAAAAAAATATAAAATAACACACCGTACAATTCAAACTGGCCAAAATTTATTATCGGCAATAAAGCTGGAAACACTCCTAAAGCATTGCTAATTAATGTAAACATGGAACGATTAGGAGTAGGAATAAACACGCCAAATGGCCTTCTGCAGTAATAAATACCTATAATAATTTTAATTACCCCAGAAAAAAGACATTAAACAGTATAAAAGATAAAAAATACGCCATATTGCAAATGAGAGAAACAATACGGGGACTGAGATAAAATTATATTTTTTTAAACGTATTATATTAATGTATATATTAGGTGGACAGGGCCGCAGTCGGCGAGGTCATCAGAATAAATAAATTATGATATAGTGGGGAGTTTTTAGCTGCGCGACGCGTCGGACGATGCACAGAGTTCGGTTCATTAGAAGGGGCTGTTAATCATTATTATGTTTTGGATAATGGTTGGGTTTTTTTTAAAGGGATATGGTCTGGTTTTCGTTAAAAAGTGAATGAGATGGTTTTCTTTTTCTTAAGATTTGAAAAGCTTGTGGCTAGGTACTAACAGCCGCACGGGGCGATCTATTAGGTCAAGTTACGCTTGCTGAGGTCGGTCCGTGGATGGCTGACTATTTCTACATACAGAGACTCCTCCGTGTTGGTAACACTGTAATTTGAAAACACTGTAGAAACCATTCATTTTTATTATTTATTAAAATTTCCCTTTTTTTTTAAAGAGTAAATAGGAAGCGACCAGTTGGAACCGTGCACATAGCTTCTGACGTTTCATAAGTGCCCATGTAGGTTTATGTGAAATAAAATATTTTGATTTTGAATTTGGTCCCGGCTGTCATTCGTGGATCTTTGACAGTCGTTACGGGTCGTCAGAAGCCCGAAAGTCTGACAACCAGTCTTACCAAGGGTTATCGTATTATCTAGTTATTGGGTTGTGGAGGTTAGATAGGCTGTCGCTCCATGTAAAATACTGGTATTTAGCTGCATCCAGTTAGACTGGAAGTCGACCCCAACATAGTTGGGAAAAGGCTAGGCAGATTGATTTCTTTTTCTTAAGATTTAAGTTTTTAACAATTGATTAAATTGTTAATTTACTTCAGCAATGGATCTATTATTTCAACAAGGCACATTTTTGTATGGACATCAAAAAAAAATTGATACATTGGTTTAGTGTAAAAACGCGATTGCTGAGAGTTGAGGTCTTAGTTCAATTCCCAGGTGGGGCAAGGTGTTTACATGACCAATTTCTCAGAAGCAGCCCAGAGTCTGCCCGATTGATGTTGATAGATTCGCTCTTTATTACAAGCTTCATAAACTTCTAATACGCTTTACTTCGTGTAAATTATTTCATCACCACTGCTCTCAAAACGGTGAAGGAAAACATCGTGAGGAAACCGGCATGTCCTAGAACCGAAAATTCGAAAACATGTGACATCTATCAACCCGCACTGGGCCCGCGTGGTGGATTACGGCCCACTCCCTCTCACAGAGAGGAGGCCTGTGTCCCAGCAGTGGGAACATTATAGGCTGATGATGATGAAACTTCTGATATTAGCAGAAATAGACAAAAAAGTAAAATTACAAATATTGTAATATTTTGAATAATAATTAATACGTTTTAAATCATGCCACTTCTAGCCCTACTATAGACAACACGGACGTGAGTTTAAAAAAAAATGTCGTCGGTGTCTAATGAATTTATGGTCAGGAACTTGGTCGGTGGTCGCGCAATTTTTTCTCCTGGGACCAGATAAAGACTGATAACGGTGCACGTGACGAATAGTGCGGAAATGTTGTGATAATATTCGCGTTGAGTAACTTATTTTATTTGCATTTTTAACCGACTTCCAAAAAGGAGACCCGCCGATTTTGAAAATTCTTTTTTTGTTTGAAAGGGTAAATCTCTCAAATTGATTCCAAATAAATTTTATTAACTTTGCTTGGGTAGTTTTTGAGTTAGCTACAAAATTCGTATTTTTTTCCCACTTAGTATGTAGATGATATGATAAGTTCCGGTCACTGGTAGCAGGTAGTGGTATTCGAATGTGTGTGGGGCAGGTACTACAACTAAAAAGTGTTTTTTATTTTTTATTTATAAATATAATTATTATTTGGACTCCATCGTTGGTCTCGTAATCACAAGCGTGGCTGCTGAGCGTGGTTCTCGGTTTCATTTCCAGCGAAGGCAAGGCACATTACTGTGGCGTGTTGTGTCGTATAAAATATATTAAAGAAAAAATAAAGAAATATATTTTATTACACACACCGGTGGTTTATATTATAATACATTTAACGTGACACTTAGATAATTCGCGAAAATAGTGTGAACCTGCCAATTTTAAATTCATAAGTTCGATATGTAGCCGTTGGTCCCGGCTGTCATTCATCTTTGATAATCAAAATACAAAAAAAGTATTGGCAAAGGAAAAGTTGTGATACATATACACGTACAATGATCTTACATAGATACAATTAAATTTAAAAACATCACAATTTTTTGGTTTAACCGTTGACCCGTTACGGATAGTCAGAAGCCCAAATACCCAGTAACTGCGTTATGGAGGTCAGACAGGCAGTATTCAGCTGCATCCGATTAGACTAGATGCCGACCCCAACATAGGAAAAGGCTAGGCAGATGATGATAGGTACATACGCAACAGATGAAGCCATAACACGCTATGACACACTGCATCACAAAAATGTGACCCGACAAAAACATTATTAGATTTGACTACTAGGAGATTCTCAGGGAGCAGCTTGTGGCTAAGTAATAACAGCCGCACGGGTCGATCCATCAGGTTAAGCTACGCTTGCCGGGGTTGTTCCGTGGATTGGTAACCATCTTTACATACCGAGACTCCTCCGTGCCTCGGAAAGCACGTTAAACCGTTGGTCCCGGCTGTTATTTGTGGATCTTTGACAGTCGTTACGGGTCGTCAGAAGCCCGAAAGTCTGACAACCAGTCTTACCAAGGGGTTTCGTATTAACCAGTTGACCAGACTGGAAGCCGACCCCAACATAGTTGATGGCATGGCAGATTTTTTTTGACTACTGTGAAATTCTAAGCAGATGAAAGTCTGAATTAGTGCCCAGTTAATGACAACAGGCTATGTATGACCTGCGAATTATAACATGACCAGCGAAATATGGATATACTATACCTACAACTGATATACTATACTGTATGTGTAACTATAATCATTAATATTATAAATGAGAAAGTAAGTTTGTTTGTTACGCCTTCACGCTAAAACGGCTGAACGGATTTGGATGAAATTTGGCACATATATAGATGATGCCCTGGAAAAGAACATAGGATACTTTTTTTTTTCCCCACGGGATCGAGACTTATGCGGGTGAAACCGCGGGGCGCAGCTAGTTACTAATAAATATTGACCTATAACTTGTATGTGTGGTGCAAACTGTTGAAAATATAAGTTGGTTTTTTATGTCTGTGGGTGTCATATACGAGCCGAGCCTACAACGTCCTGCGCGTGCTATAAAACAACGCTTTCAGGATGCTGTTGCGGTTGCCGCGGCGTTGTAGTGCGTCTGGAATGTTTGCTGCAGCGCACACGGATGGCTTTCACGCCATCATGCGCAAGAAAGCGGCTTCCTTACTACAACGCTTGCGTGACACTCGTAACAGTATCCTGAAAATGATTGCTAGCAGACAGGACTGCTCCATCCAAAGACACTGGGTAAAAATAGCATTAGGTCTGTACTATATATACTATACGACGCACAGATTAATTGTTCTTGTTATTGTTGTTTGCTTGTTACTAAAAATATTTTTTTTACTATTTCACTAATTAATTTAATTTAATTAAAATTTTACTATTTCAGTTAGCAATCGACATTTTGTTTATGTTTTGAATGTTTGTTGTTTTTCTTTGTGATTGCAAACAAAATTGTAAATTGTTTTTGGTATCTGGCCTTGACATAAGCAATAGACAAAATTTGTCGAACTTTTTATTAGTATTCGAATATTAAATACGAGGCTTTTGGCTTTTGCTGAATGTGTATTTTTATGTAATTTTTTTTTTTGTGTAATGTGCGTTTATTTTGTGCAGAATAAACAATTTTTCTTTCTTCTTTCTTTACTAACTAATTAATTATATTACTAACAACACTAACATAGCATGTAAGCACACTGTTACCTACTAACCATTAACAACTTATGGACTAATTTCGGTCTGAAATAAAGATTTTTAAAGTGAAACTTTTATTACATCGTCTCAAACTTTTTCGTCTGTGTGTTGCATGTCGCGTGGCGGTCGGCCGCGGAGTAGGGATAAAGTGAAAGGCGCTCGTCAGAGCAGCCAAGGCCAATATAGCGGCGTCTATAGAAGTTTCACTTTTACCGTGATTTCATAAAACCACACAATCCTTTTTTTAACCGACTTCCAAAAAGGAGCAGGTTATATGTAAAAAAAAAAAAGAAAAAAAAAACAAACATACGCGACGAGCGTATGTTTGTTTTTTTTTTCTTTTTTTTTTCTTTTTTTTATGTATGTCCACCGATTTCTCCGTCAATTGTGGACCGATTTTGAAAATTATTTTTTGTTTGAAAGGGTGTGCTCTCGAATTGGTCCCATATAAATTTTATTAACTTTGCTTTGATAGTTTTTGAGTTAGCTACAAAATACGTATTTTTTTCCCACTTGCTATGTAGATGATATGATAAGTTTCTGTCACTGGTAGCAGGTAGTGGTATTCGAATGTGTGTGGGGTAGGTACCACAACTAAAAAGTGAAAAATAAAAACTTTTTACAAAAAAAAAACAACCGACCTCCAAAAAAAACACTACAAAGTGAAAAATAACTTTAATTTAGGAAGTCGGTGGCAAAAAACGAAAATACAAAACACAAGACACCGACTTCCGAAATTAAAGTTATTTTTCACTTTGTAGTGTTTTTTTAAATTTTATTTTTCGTATCCACATGGTGTATCGTCATAATAAACAGTATTCTATTCTATTCTACTTTTGTAAATACAGGTTTCACATTATATTATGCGCTTCATTGATCAGGCTATCTTCTTTTTCAACAAAGCGTGATTATGAACATTGACGATGATTATGTTCAGTGGTATTCAAAGAACAGTCATCAAGGACAGAACCTCTATAACAGTAAAGAGCAATGCTGACCTTAGTATTGGTAAGACTCTAATATGTTTGAACTTGGGATAATTTTTCGTGTGGTTAGTGACTAACCTGGTGTCAGAGTTTTAAAGCCGCCCATGGGCCTCTGACTTGACTTCACATGCCGTCGAGAAATATCTCTCAGGCATGCCGGTTTCCTCACGATATTTTCCTTCACCGTTTTCGAAGCAAGTGATAATTATAAAATACGCACATGAATCCGAAAAGTCCTTCGTGCCTCGGGTTCAAACTGTCACACCAATAGGCTATTGCTGCTCATCAATTTCAAGATAAAACATAATAATACCTGCCTATCTGTTCCACTGCAGGGCAAAGGCTTCTTCTCATACAGAGAAGACACGAGCATTCATCACCACGCTTGCTCAAGGTGGGTTGGCGATTTCAGACTTTAACTATAAGTATAATAACGATAAGTTTTGTGTATGATTGTGGATGGCTATAAGATTAGGGGAAGATCAAAGAAAAGATGGATGGACTGTGTGAAGGATGTTATGGCTAGAAACGGGGTGCCTAATAAGATGACGATTTATAGAGAAATATGTAAGCAAAAGATATTGCGTCGACCCCAAATAAATTGGGATAAGTCAGGAGATTGATGATGAAGTCCTCACGATGTTTTCCTTCACCGATCTCATTAATGTCAATGATAACCTCAAAGTACTTTTTCAATTCATCAATCTGCCTAGCCTTTTTCCAACTATGTTGGGGTCGGCTTCCAGTCTAACTGGATGCAGCTGAATACCGTATTTGACATAGAGCGACTGCCTATCTGACCTCCACAACCCAGTAACTGGGTAATACCTCCTTGGTAAGACTGGTTGTCAGACTTTCGGGCTTCTGATGACCCGTAACGACTGTCAAAGATCCATGAATGACAGCCGGGAGCAACGGTTTAACGTGCTTTCCGAGGCACGGAGGAGTCTCGGTATGTTAAGATAGACCAAAACCAAAACGCGTAGACCCATCAAAATGGCAACTGGCGACCAACCCCGGTAAGCGTAGCCGTGCGGCTGTTATAACTTAGCCACGAACTCCATTAATAAATAATAAATATGTGGTTAAATAATAAGTAATGTGTTGGATCATTCGGTTCCCTACAAAATGGTTGAGCTGGATGGTGCTGATCCACGCGTCATGTTCGTGACCGGGCGTCGTCAGTTGAGACTGGTCATCTCTTATCTGCCAGGGCTTATTTTTAATCATATATTTTCAATTGCTTTGATTATTTTTTGTATATTGTTCTCACATATAGAAGCAACAAGAATAATGTACCCAGGATTTTGTAATATCTATATTTAAAAGAGTGACCTTGGAGTTTCTTGCCCGTTCTTCTCCATAGAGATCTACGTTTTGGAATGGGCAACTAGCTTCAACTTTTTGACTAACTGACCGATTCTTTGACAATTCAAAAGTGCCTGTAAATAGTTTAATTGAAATAAATGCTTTAAGTTGAGTTTGAGTTTGAGTTTTTTAACCCGCTTTGGAAAGTACGCCATTCTAAAACAGCGGCTCAAGTCCACAGTCCCAGTAGCCATCCTTACCGATCTTCGGCCGCCGTATTAACGAAAAAGGCACCATCACACAATTCCGGTCGGATATATTTTCCACTTGGTTAGCCGATTTTACGGGCAATTGGGTTTAGGGGGCGTCCAAAGGTCGGCACTCGAACCCTGGACAATGGGTGGATAGTTTGTCTAGTGCCATTTTGATGGAGCAGTCCTGATAATGTTAACGGCTTTGTTCGGGATGTGTTTGTGGAATCAATTTGTTGAATGGCTCGGTGGTAGTTGTACGTATTTGAAGCGCCATTTCATTGTGTTCAGAGAAAATGGTGTAACTTGATCAATGCAATTTTCTCGATATCGGTTTTAGCTGTTTAAAAAGACATTGTTTTTTATCGACTTCCAAAATAGAGTATTCAAACTAAATGTTTTTGTATTGTACTGATAAAGCAGATCATTCATTTTAAAACAAGCTCTGAAAAAACAGAAAAGATAATAATTATCCCCGAGAACAAACAACCTTGTTTTCATATTTATTTATAGAATACACAGAGTGGTAGGGACATCGACACAAAAACTGTTACCATGGATTCAGTACATGATTCTGAACCCCACTGCGTTGAAATTTTTCGTCGGTTATTTAAAAAAAAATCAGCTGTTCCATACATTTTGACGGCGTAGGCATTGTGCTTTTCTATGAAACAACTGTTTTTTTTTTTTAAATAACCGACGAAAAATTTCATCGCAGGGAATTCAGAATCATGTACTGAATCCATGGTAACAGTTTTCGCGTCGATATCCCTGCCACCCTGTAGTTATGGTCTTTTATGCCCATCAGTGATTTTAATTTAGATTTTCCCCCTATATCCGAGAAGGAACTCTCTGCCAAACAATTAAATGCTGCACCGATAGGGTGCTACTAGTTTTATATCGACAGTTTGACTTTACGAGCACCCTGTAATTGGAAACGAGCGGAGTAACTACACGGACATTATAGCAATGGCTCTAGAAGCAATTGTTTTCATGGATTTCGTAACTATTTTGCACTCTAATCCTCTCTTTTTTTGTGTGGCTGTCTCGTTGGTCAACATCATCAATGAACGATGATTCACCTTTCATCATTTTTCTACCCTTATCTCAATCAATTTGCGGCTGACGTAACATGTCTTTTTCAACCATACTTCTCTAGACGTCATCTTGGCAGTCATCTCCTTTCTCTATCTTTTTCAGGCGTCACCTTGCGGAAATCCATTATAAAATACAATAGACGTTGATATATTTAGTAACAACAGCTGCACGGGTCGATCGATCAGTTTAAGCTACGCTTGCCGTGGTTGGTCTGTAGATGGGTGACCATCTTTATATACCAAGACCCCTCCGTGCCTCGGAAAGCACGTTAAGCCGTTGGTCCCGGCTGTCATTTGTAGATCTTTCACAGTCGTTACGGGTAGTTAGAGGCCCAAAAAGTCTGACAACCAGACTTACCAAGCGGTATCCTGTTACATAGTAACTAGGTTGTGGAGGTCAGATAGGCAGTCGCTCCATGTAAAATACTGGTATTCAGCTGCGTCCGGTTAGACTGGAAACCGACCCCAACATAGTTGGGAAAAGGCTATGCAGATGATGATATTTAGTGAACTGTTACGCTCAACTATTCCTAAAGAGCTATAAAAAACCCTGTAAGAAATCGACACGTGTTTCAACGAGGCATCCTCAGGATGACGATTGACTTGTCGTGAATCCGAATACGGCGTGTTGCCACGCCGAGCGCTGGATGCAGAGTGGCTCTTTAAGAATAGTTAAGCGGAATAGAGGGCCTAAAACGGTCGCTTTGGCAGAATCATGTTACGATAATATTAAGAATCACATAAACTGTCACAAACTGACAATTCATAGATAATATTATTTCCGTGTAAAGAAAAATTACGATCTTAATTTTTTCATGCGGCAATATTTACACCAAATATGATTCTGATATGAATTGAATATGATTCAGCTAGAGGAATTCCTCTAGCTGGGAATTCAGAAAATGAATTGAATGAATTGCTAATGTGGCCGTTTTAGACCCACAAGTTATTAAATATATTAACGTCTATTGTATTTTAGCCATATCATCTTCCACACAGTCCATCCATCGTTTCTTTGGTCTTCCCCTACTCTTATAGCTATCCACATTCATACTCAAAACTTTCCTCACGACGTTTTCCTCATTGAGGAAAATAGTAATATAATAGAATAATAGTTGCCGAGCAGTGGTGGCCCAGTGGTAACGGCCGCGACTTACGAGTTGTAGGTCGCAGGTTCGAACCCAAACAGGCGCTTTACTTTGTGTAAATTATTTCATCACCACTGCTCTCAAAACGGTGAAGGAAAACATCGTGAGGAAACCGGCATGTCCTAGAATCGAAAATTCGAAGACATGTGACATCTACCAACCCGCACTGGGTCCGCGTGGTGGATTACGGCCCACTCCCTCTCACAGAGAGGAGGCCTGTGTTCCAGCAGTGGAAACATTATAGGCTGATGATGATGATGATGATGAATAGTTGCCTTGTTGGTCAACATAATGATTATTCTCCAAAGGGATAAGCTGAGATGCCTACCATACAGTTTAGGTACACATATTTCCTATTCGGCAGTAGAGTTGAAGATCGATGTACCAAATAGCAGGCTAACCTATCTCCGTTAACCCAGCACAAATCCAGGTTACAACTTGTATTGAGAAATCCCTAATGACAAAAACAACACTTTGTACACACGGCTTCACATCAAGCTATACATTTCCAGTTTATGCTGATCTCGCATTGTACAGGATTTCCGTACAATGCGAGGTCAGCTTATACTGGAAATCTATAGCTTGATGTGTAGCCGTGTGTACAACCAAGGGATAGCCTTGTGGTGTGACCGTTGGACTGCCAGGTCTCGAGTTCGAATCCAAGGCACGCACCTCTGACATTTCGGATTCATGTGCGTATTGTATAATTATCACTTGCTTCAAAAACGGTGAAGGAATACATCGTGAGGAAACCGGCATGCCAGAGAGATATTTCTCGACGACACGTGAAGACAAGTCAGAGGCCTTTCGGCGGCATAAACACTCTGACACCAGCATGAGAATCATAGAAACGGGTTTTCTACGGGTTTTGGCGACAGAAAAATAGACAAAATGACAGATTATGATTGTTTGTCTGTCATTTATCTATTCTACCATCGACACAACCCTATTGTGGTCATATATACCCACGACTATTGTGGTCATGTTAACCAAGAAAGACGACCAAGGAATCAAAACCAGGGGGTCTAGACAAGGTGGATTTGCTTAGAAAGCTTTTTGTATTTCAACAAGATTGAAAGAAAGAAAAAGTATTTATTGAGACTCGCACAGGAAATCACAAATTAAACCAAACACTATCAATAAGAACATTAGTAAAAATAATAAAAAAAAAACAAAGTAAAATTAAAATAAAAGCAGAAGGTCCTGTACGAGGCCAAAAGGCTCCTATCTCAGCATATGCTGCAACATTTAAAAATAAATAAATGTCGCAGCGCTGGTATTCTGATAGGGCCCGCAGTGATGTCACGGATAGATAGATACAGAAATAAATATATAATAAAATAAAAAATAGATATGTGAAACACAAAAAATAAAATATAAGTAGTCCGCGTGTCTGTACCCGACGTAACATCAGTTACTTGTCTGTGCCTTTAGTATCTGTCACAGAGCATGTATCTGTGGTAGTTTAGCCTGACATTGACATAAGCTGCTATTGACATT
Source organism: Agrochola lychnidis (assembly GCA_963680765.1). Classification (NCBI taxonomy): domain Eukaryota; kingdom Metazoa; phylum Arthropoda; class Insecta; order Lepidoptera; family Noctuidae; genus Agrochola; species Agrochola lychnidis. The sequence goes on along the minus strand of OY796868.1, from coordinate 2,515,411 downwards.
TGCTATTGACATAAGCTTACCGATAGCTTATGTCAATCCAATACATTTTTGACATTTCTGTCATCGTTATCATGTTTCGATTGCATTCGATCTATAGATGATTCAGTCTGTCGATGACTCCTTTAAACCCAGGAGCCGCTGTATTTTCAACCACGTAAACCATACATCAGCAGAGTAATCCGGCTTCAAAGCAAGCTAATCGAAACTCCGAACAACGGGGTGAATATTTCGTTAATCTTGAACAAAATGGTGATAATATGCGACGCGGTTTCTTGCGAGTTACACAGTTAATTTATGCCACAACACGAACTATAGCATTTTAACTCCTTCGGAGATAGTCGCTGGAGGGAAAAGTGGGGTAAGTCTAGTTTTGATAATTATGGGTTTTTGTTTGTGGGTAGAGGAGAGTTGAATAATTAAATGAGATAATATATTGTAGAGTAGGATAGTGTTGAAATTTAATTATCTTAGATAATAATTTATAATATTTGTTCTTCCATCTGTAAAAGTTATTTTGGATCAACATTAGTCGTCGTTAGTAGTATCTAGAGTTATTTGTGAAGAAGCTTGTCCGCGGAGTTATTAATTAATTAATTTAAATAACATGGGAGACTTGCAGCTAAAACAAACAGATCAAGGACAGTACATTAGTTATCACTATAATTAGGTATTTCTTTCATGAAGCAGTGTTAGTGTCTTCCGATTTGACTACGGCATAATTACATTAGCCATTTTTGCTTTTATTTCTGAGATGGTAACGCATTATACGATGCCACTGGTATTGCAGATAACAATCATCCCATTCACATCACACAAGCATACGCATGAACGCACACATACACGCGCACATACACCGCCACACACACTCACACCCACACACTCACCCCCACACACTCTCACATACACTCTCACATCACACGTACTTTTTACATATTTTATTTTTCATACTTTCCAGTGAAATTCTTCATGGTAATCTAATTATGTTTACAACTTTAAATATGGCTACTAAATATTCACAATTTATATAAGGGGATCAAATGTAATCCGAGATACAGGTTTACCACCTAGTTCGGATGCAGATAGTCCTAAACTTTGTATATTACAAACTTTAAGCCATTATTTACTGTATATTGTCAAATATTCAATTTTTGTAATACGTGTTCTTATTTTGGTGAATTAAATTTAAAATTATATTATTTAAAATTATATTATATTATATATTAAATCAAAGACCACACAGTATCCGATATCGCATCGGTAATCTTCGTGTTGTCGAATTAGTACGAACGTCGCGCAACAGAGTAACGTAGAGGCAAATATTGAAAGTTAATTCGCTAAGTATTTTGGATGAAAATACAAAAAACAAAAATGAGAAATAGAGTAAAACTTACCTTGCACAAAAAATCTTAAATCTATACTTACCCCTTTTTCACACAGGCGGTTAGTGGCGATCCGACTTAACCGAAGCCAAAAAGTGTACAGTCACGCCTCACGCCCCCCGCGACACCCGCGACCCCCGCGACCCCGCCACCCCCTGTCCGGGCTGACTTCATAAGACTATGAATTTAAATACGTTAGTCGATGTCAAAGGGTCGTCTTGTTGCATTCGTTAGGGGTGCTAGAATGGCGCTTTTAAGAGAACACAGATATCAAAATATTCAAGCTGCTTATCTAAATAATAATGAGTTTAAACCTGTGTGTTTATAGCCATTGTTGAACACAGTCGTGATGATTTCTACAAATGTTGTTGGTATTTACTATCCAAATTCTTCAGTGAGGCTCTTTAGTAAAAGCACATCTCACTGTTATTCTATAAAATGGACATTTTAGCTAACACAATTTCGAAGAAAAAAAAATGTTGTTTGGAAGACCGATATTAAAATGATTCGGATCAAACACAAACAAGATTAGAATAATAAATATTATACTATACTGTACACAAAATTTGTTTACATATTCATTATAACAACAACAAGATCAAATGTCAAATTGCAAGTAACGGTAGCTTTGCTAAAGCTATGGTTTCCTAGAAAAGTAGTGGCCGCCACATAACGTCGACGTCACTGAGACGTTAATTATGAAAGTAAGTTGGTGCGTTTTCCTAAAGAGTGTTTTTGACACCGTGAAGTCAAACCCCGCTGCTGTCATTTTTATGACGGTCGCCTCTGCAGCTGTTGTCTAGCAGCCACGGCTTTTCTAGCAAACTGTAGCTTAAGTGCAACATTTTAGCGGCCCAACGCCACCAACTTTCCTTATCACAACTGGATTGTTAGTACAGTGAGTAAAAATATTCGGAACACGAGCCCTACTTGATGTTTGTTAATTACTAATTAGTAAACTTTCACTAGCGATGACTTTGAAGGCAATGAATTAGAATTCATTTTGTTTTGAATTGGAATTAGGGATTTTCTGGACGGTAATCCAGTTAAAAAGAAGAGTTTGGCAACATCCCAAGTTGATTTCACATAACATAACATCACGTATGAGTTCCCCGAAGGGTTGGGCAGAGGTGTACCCATAGTACACCCACATTTCGACAGATATGTTTGAGTCCCATGTAATAGGGGGCGAGCCTATTGCCGTCAACCGGGCACAAATCCAGACTCCGGGCTGCTACTGAGAAATTCCAGATGAAAAAAACTCAATAACACTTTGCCCGACCCGGGAATCGAAGCCAGGACCTCATGCTCATTAGAAGTGCTTGCAACCACTAAACCAAAAACATTTTACAAAAAAAAACAACCGTCTTCCAAAAAACACTACAAAGTGAAAAATAAATTTAATTTCGGAAGTCGGTATCTTGGGTTTTGTATTTTCGTTTTTTGCCACCGACTTCCGAAATTAAAGTTATTTTTCACTTTGTAGTGTTTTTAGGAAGTCGGTTGTTTTTTTTTTTTTTTGTAAAATGTTTTTATTTTTCTCTTTTTAGTTGTGGTACCGTTTTCGAATTTGTGTGGGGTAGGTCCCCACACAAATTCGAAAACCACTACCTGCTATGTAAATAACAATGACACGACATACTAAGTGGGAAAAAAAACGTATTACTGAAGCTAACTCAAAAACTTTCGAAGCAAAGTTAATAAAATTTATATGGGACCCTATCAAACAAAAAAAGAATTTTCAAAATCGGTTCACAATTGACGGAGAAATCGGTGGATATAATATATATATAAAAAAAAAAACAAACATACGCGACGAACATATAACCTCCTTTTTGGAAGTCGGTTAAAAAGGTAAGTTTATTTCAATACATTATTATTGTTTCAAAGTTCAGTGACCAACAACAACAACTGTCCCATAGCATGTCTGTAACACACAAGGGAGCCCAAATTGATTTTTCACCACTAATCGTGAAGGTTAGGTACGTGGACCAGGGAGGCCAATAAACGGTGGGGATGTCTTTATGGGGCTACAACTAGCAAACCGCCATTACGAGATCGCTATTAACTTGGGATGCTAGAGAGATCGGATGCGGTGTTTTTATGTTATTTGATAGCAAACAAGGAAATTGCGGCACCGATGAGCTTGTGGCTAAGTGATAACAGCCACATGGGTCGATTCATCAGGTTAAGCTACGCTTGCCGGGGTTGGTCCGTGGATGGGTGACCATCTTTACAAGACATGCCGAGACTCCTACGTGCCTCGGAAAACACGTCAAGCCGCTGGTCCCGGCTGTCATTCGTGGCTCTTTGACAGTCGTTACGGGTCGTCAGAAGCCTAAAAGTCTGACAACCAGTCTTACTAAGGGATATCGTATTACCCAGTTACTGTTGTGGAGGTCAGATAGGCAGTCGCTCCGTGTTAAATACTGATATTCAGCTGCATCTGGTTAGACTGGAAGCCGACTCCAACATAGTTGGGAAAAGGCTAGGCAGATTGATCGATGTTAAGTGGTCACCGGCGATCTATGAACATCTGCGATACGAGAGGCATCATGTCTCATGTGCTTATAATTACAAAGGCATACTACGTGCATTTGCCGTGTACAACCAGTACGCGGAATTGATGAATAGCGACTTTACACGCTACGGTCAATCGGAAAGGTCTGCCTATTGTAAAATTAGAATTGTTTGAGTAATTGACTTTCAACTAAGATTTTTGTCAATTCATATACACACCGAGTAGTGGTGGTCCAGTGGTAACTGTCGCGACTTACGAGTTCTAGATCGTAGGTTCGAACCCAGGCAGGCGGTTTACTTTGTGTAAATAATTTTGTCACCACTGCTCTCAAAACGGTGAAGGAAAACCGTGAGGAAAACGGCATGTCCAAGAACCAAAAATTCGAAGACATGTGACATCTACCAACCCGCACTGGGCCGGCGTGGTGGATTACGAACCATTCCCTTTCACAGAGAGGAGGCCTGTGTCCTAGCAGTGGGAACATTATAATCTGATTATGCTATAAACACGTCACGGTCCGCCGTAGAGGTAGACCACATATCAAATGTTCCAAGAACTGCACATGCCTATTCAAATACACGTGCTGGTCTACCTGCACAGGCACACCTGCACAGGAGATTGACAAAAGTCCAAGTTGATAGTCAATTATTTAGAATTATAGACAATCCTACATTTTACTATTTCAATTTTTGCCACCTCCAAAACAAATCAATAGGTTCGCACATCGTGCCTATCGTCCGTATCTTCGCGAAACACGTAAACAGCGGTGTGCGATCGTAAAAGAAAATGCGTTCGACTGTACCGCGCAATTTGCGCTGCCGTATGTATCGATCAGGGTATATTGTTGGCAGCTGGACACAACGATGTGTAGTTCTTTTTGTTTTTCCAATAAATAAACAAAGTATTATGGAATACTTAGTGTGCGGTGTTAAACATTTGGACAAAGAAAATGTTCAAAAATCAAATCAGGAATCAAATCATTACCATGTTTTTTATTTAATCCCTTATTTCATTTTTTTACATTTCATTAAATTATAAATATATTCAGATTAGAACAAAGAATACAATCATAGTTTGAGTAGTTAATTTCGGTTTGTTTGATTTTAAATCATAAGCTTTATAACCCTCGATTCTTTTGTCGTGTAGTTTTCACAATTTTTACTAAATCATTCTATAAATACGTCATCTGCATTTTAGTTCACAGTTTTTCCTAAGTTGGAGTTTTCTGTACTTAGTTCCTATGTTTTGGGTTAAGCAGGTGTCATTTTGTGTTCCTCGAGTGAGGCTTTTTGGGAAAGTGGTGATGGCAAATGTTTAAAGCACCGTCTCTCTATTGTCGATGAATTCTCGAGAAATTTGTTACAAGATGTAGAAGCACACTATTTCAGAACAATTGAACAAAATATCGTCAAAATCTATTATAGCCGAATACCCAAACAGATCAGAGAGTTGCCACTAAATTACTTTAAAAAGAAATTTAAGAAATGGCTCTTCATTAATGCGTTCTATACAATAAATGAGTTTTTAAATTATTAGCAAAGTTCCAAATATGATCTCAGAAGTGATATAATTATGTAATGTAATTTTTGTATTTAATTTTATTTTGAGGTATTTTTTGCATGTAAGCAAAATATGTGGAACTTCTTAAATTTAGATTATATTTAAAACCTTTTATGTAAAAAATAGAGAAAATTATAATTATAATAAAAACAATAATCTTCCCACACTTTACCTCCACCAGTAATCAAAAACTTAATGATAAAATAAATCAACAATCCAATCAAAGGAAACTATAAAGGCGATCACCGCCACACCAGGGATGTGGCCATACCTCATAATAATTACGAGTTATGCCCATAAAATCCTAGCACATTATTTTTATAACCTTATAAAAATATTACGGTTATATCTTGTCCAAACCAACGGTATATTGATGGTGGCCATCTAATTTGGATTAAGATATTATTATAGTGTGTAAGTGGGGTGTAAAAGTATTGATTTAATGGGACATGTGATAACCTAGTGGGGAAGAGAGCAGTTAATAATTATATGGGATGATTCGAGAGTAGAGGAAGAAAGAGATTATGTCCCTGTTTTTGTAGGAGACAGATCAAAGATATCAGAAAATCTGCTGACAGAAAGTAAGGATGCCCAGTGTTCGTACCTTTGTTCGACTACCTACTTTCTTATGACCGACGGATAGTAGTGAATTCCTCATCACTTTGGACTTTTTCTGTCGTATCGGTACGAAGTACACAAGAATAGCTTCTTGTAATTTTCTAGTTTTTTTAGCCCTATAGTGGGATTTATATATACGTAGGTGTGTCCGTGGCATCACAGTGGACCCTATCAGAATACCACTGTATTTATTTATTATATCGCAGTATTATACTAAGATAGGCCTTCATTTTTTTTAATTTATAAAATATGTTAATTTTGTCAGTTTTAAATGCTCCTTTTTTACTTTTTGTATTTTCTGTGCGTGTCTCAAATAAAATAAATTTCTTTCTTTTTTTTTACAATTTCAGAATAGTAAAAATATTAGCCAGTCAGCAAAGTGCTGCAATATTTGTTCAATATGAATTTAAAACATTTGATCTTTATTCAATTAATATTAAAAATTAAAGTCACCTTTTGTGTCTGTCTGTGTGACCGCATTGTTCTTCTAAACTATGCAGTAAATTTTGATGCGGTTTTCACCATCATTTAGAAAATGTATTCCGGAAGGTTTATGTTTATATTAAACTAAAATGTAATAAATAATTTCGATGTTTTGCCAAGTCGTCAAAACCGTGAGAAGCAGGGGAGGGCCACTAGTCCTAACTTCCTAATTAATATTATAAATGCGAAAGTGAGTTTGTTTGTTTATTTGCTACGCTTTCACGTTAAAACAGCTGAACGGATTTGGGTGAAATTTGGCTATGGTTAGACTATGACCTGGAGAAGGACATAGACTACTTTTCATCCTGGATTGCAGACGAAGTTGCGGGCAACAGCTAATAATTTATAAATCCATTTATTAACGCGGTCGATCACATGTATTATTCTTCAAAACCGCATTTTTTTAACAAAGTTCTTTAACATGGCTTGTAAACTTTCAGAAATCGTCACGCTAAAAGCATAGTATAAAGAGAGGTAGTAAACCGTCGGCAGAAAAAAACAAAACAAAAGTGTAAAGTGATTTCAGTGTCGTGGGATAAAATTGTACACATCGGCCCGAGTACACTGCATGCCGAAGAGAGAACAGAAAGTGTGAATTTGCTCAAAATGAGAATCCAAGATGGCGGCTCAGAAAATTTTCAAATTTTTTGTGATGGGTGTCGTTTTAATAGTTTTCGAGGGTGCTAAAGCCGATATGAGGTCAAAATGTAAATCAAAGATGGCGGCTGCAAATTTTTTTTTTTTTTGTTTTAAATCATACGTGAGAAAGTACTTCGTTCCTGACGGGGGTCCCCCGACCGCACACGTTTTTACTTTACATACCAAAAGAAAGTCACAAAGAAAAACTGCACATCGAAAACCTCGCGTACAAGAAAAAAAGCGAAAGCACAAAGAAATGCCATGCCAACCAAACACCAGATCCTCGAAAAAGATACGAAGAAAACAAGCTCGTTCTCCTTACAATCATAACTCCTAATCGATGTTATATAAACGCTGAGTAACTCGGAGCGCCTTATTACGCCGAAAAAAAAGAACTTATATACTGTAGGTGATCTTGTGGTAAATTAAAAACGCCTGAGGGCGATCGAGTAATATTCTCCCTCATTACAGAAAGGGAACGATTGCCAGTTTCAGGTGTATTGTGTAAAAATTGTGGGAGCGGAATACGGATGTGTGGTGCAAATGTTTTGAAGCATTGTGGGTTGGTGTTCGATTTTCGGGTGCGGCTATTTTAGGTACTGATTGTTTCTTTATGGAGATCATAGTCACCAACTCGGGTGAGCATTGTAAGTATGGGCATTTGCTTCATCTTAAATAAATGTCTATAGTCAATCGGTCTAATCAGAAATAGGAAAGAAAGAAAGGAAAATCATTTATTTAGCACAGACTAAAAGGCACACAATGCAATAAATAGCAGAAAAAAAAACGTGTGGCACTCGGGGACTGCCGCGGTAAAGCTATTGCATAGCATTTGTAACCTCCATACTTCCTATTTGTCAACGCTACACTTGGGATGATGACGTGATGACAAAACAAAAATTACGTTCCCATGACAACGTGATGTTGTCATGGGAACGTAATTTTTGATTTATGTCATCATCCGTCATTACATGGTAGGCGGAGTGGGGTGTTAGGTTTTTTCGTTACGGAATTTCTTGATTCGGTCGCCGCGCTCAAAGCCCGCGATAAAAGCTATGCAATAGCTTAAAATCTGTGGCACTCCGGGAGTGGCGAAAAAGTCTAAACTTGAAAAGAATCGGCACCACGGTAATATACTCCACGCACCGCGGTAATCAACGCGTTGATGTCTTTTAATGGTCAAAAGCTGGTGTCGTCACAGTGTCGCGAAATGAATGGTTTAGTCCCATCTCAAAAATGCTCAACGCGCCTAAAGAAGTTTTCACTTAAAAAAATCAAATAAAATGTGTAAAGTATGTACACACAGCTACACCAAGCTATACATTTCCAGTGTAAGCTGACCTCGCATTGTACGGAAATCCTGCAAAATGCAAGATCAGCATAAACTGGAAATATATGGTTTGATATGTAGCCGTGTGTACGATGTAAGAAATTAGCAGGAAAGTGAGCTGCGCCAAAAAGGCCCAATCAGTAATAATCTTACTATAAAAAAACTTTTTACGAAAAAAAAAACAACCGACCTCCAAAAAAAAACACTACAAAGTGAAAAATAACTTTAATTTCGGAAGTCGGTGTCTTGGGTTTTGTATTTTCGTTTTTTGCCACCGACTTCCGAAATTAAAATTATTTTTCACTTTGTAGTGTTTTTTTTTGGAGGTCGGTTGTTTTTTTTTTCGTAAAAAGTTTTTATTTTTCACTTTTTAGTTGTGGTACCTACCCCACACACATTCGAATACCACTACCAGTGACAGAAACTTATCATATCATCTACATACTAAGTGGGAAAAAAATACGTTTTTTGTAGCTAACTCAAAAACTATACAACCAAAGTTAATAAAATTTATATGGGACCAATTCGAGAGCACACCCTTTCAAACAAAAAAAGAATTTTCAAAATCGGTCCACAATTGACGGAGAAATCGGTGGACATACATAAAAAAAAAAAAAAAAACAAACATACGCGACGAACATATAACCTCCTCCTTTTTGGAAGTCGGTTAAAAACTTAGGTGAAGTGAGCTTGAAGTGAGCTGTCATTCTACCTGATGCTAGGGATTTACACTGTTGACAGGTAACTTCACAATTTTTTTTGCGATGACATTTTACAGAACAGACCGTAGGCTACAAAAGGCTAAATTCAACCCGTAACGACTGTCAAAGATCTACAAATGACAGCCGGGACCAACGGCTTAACGTGCTTTCCGAGGCATGGAGGAGTCTCGGTATGTTAAGATCCCCATCCACAGACCAACCCCGGCAAGCGTAGCTTAACCTGATGGATAGAACCATGCGGTTGTTATTACTTAGCCACGAGCTCCTTAATTAATCAATAATGGCTAAATGTACAATATATAAAAAAGTTTTATTAAATAAATTGTACCTCTTAATGGTGCCAATTCCCTTGTTCACAAACTAAACTAAATTTAAGTTCAGTGCATCTTTTTCTTTCTATTTCATTAAGAAAAGGACAGAAGATAAATTTTAGTTTCCTGTCAAATTAATCAGCGCTTGACGTAAATTGACGTAATTTTAGTAGGCAAGTTTTTAATCACGTCTAAACTTGTATGGAGAGTGTCAGGCGCTGATTAATTTGACAGGACTAATCAAAAATGTATCTTCTGTCCTTTTCTTAATGAAATAGAAAGAAAAAGATGCACTGAACTTAAAAAGTTTAGTTTGTGAACAAGGGAATCGGCACCATTATCAAGAAACCCGTTTCCATAAAATTACAACTCGAAGGATGATTTTTAATAACAGAAATCCATTTTCCTCAGTATTTATTATTCAGCTGAAATTATTTCCTAAAATAAAATATTAAATAAAACCAGTGAAGCTACTCCTAGTACATAGCCGTCGGTGCGAGGTTACCTAGAATAAATTCAGGTTCGTTTCTGCGCCATAATGAATGCTAAGATTAAGATTTGTGCGCTGTTGGCTCGCGCTATTGTTTGCATTGTGCTTGACTGTACCACCACGTACAGTCGTGTGCAAAGGTTATTATTTTTCTTTGTATATGTTGGGAGTTTTCGATTATAGGAGGGACAGTCGGGATGAGAAATATGTGTCAGTTTTTCTGTGGGTGTTAAATATCTCTTGTTCTCTACTCTTCTTCGTAGCACTCTTGTCAGAGCAGTCGTGGTCTTCACCTAGTTTTTTGTCCAAGGGCTGGTGTGACTCTTATGCCCTTTTTCACTGACAGTGCATTTTTAGATTTTCAACTCTCGCTGCTGAGCCTAGCGTTGAAAAACCAACAGTGCACTTTTATAAGGTTTTTTTAAGAGTGTGTTCCGGATTTGTTATGACTTTAAAGTAATAATTACCACATTCGTTTCCCTATTATTGAATCTGACGGGATCGTATTAAATTGCCATATTTTACTTTATAACTATTTATATAGATAAAAGCTTGCCAACTAAATATATGTACATACGCAGCAATAACACACGGTCTTATTCATAAATAAAGAACTCGCATCGTACCTATATGAATTGTCTATGACAAGTTCATAGACGAAAAACAACAGGAAATTTTAATTTGAGTAATGTCACGATTAATTGCTTATGTGGGTTTAAGTTCTTGTAGCGCTGTATCAAAGATTAACTTCATTGTATCAAAAAAAGAACGGTAAATATTTTTCATAACCAACAAAAGGTGAGCAATTTTTCGTGCTGACTGTACTTAGAACCGCTCGGGGCATACTTCTTGTAATGCACGTGGGATGACAACGCTTGACACTCCCCGAGATATACACACTTGCGACTCTATACGTAGACTTGCGACTTTTTTGTCGCGAGTAGGTACTTTTGTGAAAAATAATAATGGTGTGTTTTTTGTTACAAAACGGACGAGATACTGCCACCACAGTCAATCACACACCACCACCACCACCACCACCAACAATACCACCATCACTGTCAATTATAACACTGAATTTGATGTTGTAGCCGTTTTAGGTGTAAAAAGGGCATTTGGAAAGATTCCAAATACTTTTTTACATCTAAATAAATATTCGGTGTTACAATATTAATTATTTCGCTTGGTCTTGCAGCGAGGGCCCAGTGGTGGCCCAGTGGTACCGGCCCCGAATTACGTGTTTGTAGGTCGTGGGTTCGAACCCAGGCAGGCGGTTTACTTTGTGTAAATCATTTCATCACCACTGCTGTCAAAACGGTGAAGGAAAACATCATGAGGAAACCGGCTGTGTCTGTCCTAGAACCGAAAATTCGAAGACATGTGACATCTATTAACCCGCACTGGGCCCGCGTGGTGGATTACAACCCACTCCCTCTCGAAGAGAGGAGGCCTGTGTCCCAGCAGTGGGAACATTATACGCTGATTATCACTGGTCAACACGACTTTTTGCCGTTAATCGAATTATATATTTTCGATATCTCTCATGTATAAGTATTAACAGAAAAATAATTAAAAAAATCTTTTACATCGAAATATCTGAATAAATGACAAACTATAAATTTGACAATATTTTTGACGTTGTATCGAAAAAAAAATATATCATAGTTGGCCATAACAACAAAGTTATTTCGATATTCGAGTATTATAATTTACTAGTTTATAAATTTGCCACTAGATGTCATTGTCACTTGATTCTGCATCGCGGTATTAAAATTTTATTGCCAAACTCCGCAAATATCAAGTGTCTGATCGCCCGCCAGTCTGATCACTTGCAAACACCTTATTTTCAACGGGTTACGGTTGATTGTGACGAGTTTTTTTAGTTAATTTTTATGCGGTATTCGGGGAAAGATTTCATCAAGATATCATGCTGATGGAAAAAGGTACCAAGGAAAATGGTCGTTAAGAATGCTTGCAGTATTTTGTTGGACTTTAAAACGAGATTGGTGCCGATTCCCTTGTTCACAAACTAAACTAAATTTAAGTTCAATGCATCTTTTTCTTTCTATTTCATTAAGTAAAGGACAGAAGATACATTTTAGTTTAGTCCTTGTACGGGTTGTATTAGTTAACTCCGTACACCGATTTGTCGTGAAGGTTGGAAAGTTTAGTTAGTATAGAGAAACACGTTCCACTAAGTTGCACTAAATACTTAAGTTTATTTAAGTTAAAGGTAAGTTACAGTAAGTGAATGGAAGGCGATTATTTCTCTCAGTTGTTGACAGTTACACAGTTATTAGTTGACTCTCTTTTTATTCGTTAGTCATGTCAATATAACACGCTAAATTATGACGCGCATCGTTGGCCTAAAGTAGGTTACAGAGTAAGCAAAAATGTACGGCGATGAGACCGTACAGTCCTGTCAAATTAATCAGCGCTTGACGTAAATTGACGTAATTTTAGTAGGCAAGTTTTTAATCACGTCTAAACTTATATGGAGTAGTGACAGGCGCTGATTAATTTGACAGGACTAAACTAAAATTTATCTTCTGTTCTTTTCTTAATGAAATAGAAAGAAAAAGATGCACTGAACTTATATTTGGTTTAGTTTGTGAACAAGGGAATCGGAGACAAATAAAACGAACTAAAAAAATCTTCAAAATAATTTTTAAAAACATGATTTTCTTCCAAACTAAGTTATATATTTTTTTTTAAATAAGCATATTTTCCAACGGAAATGAATGTTTAACATTTTTTTCACACGCATATTTTAACTAATCTCTTGCCAAGGTATGAAAAAAAACCAGTTGCGAACTACGGCAAAAAAATATTTTTTTTTTGTTGTCCAGTGTTATGAATCAAAACAGAGAAATGTTTTACAGCTATTTGCGATGTTGCCCACTTTCAGAATTCACGATCTTAACACATCAGTCTTACCCATCAGAAAAAACATGTAATGTAACGTAAACAAAGAAGTGTTTATAGTGTTTATCCACGTGTCTCCTCTTTTATGCACGTGTTTCTATGACAAATAAACTTCTTTTTCTTTCTTTATTATTATTTTTCTTTCTTTCTTTATTTCTTTATTTCTTTCTTTCTTTCTTTATTCTGTTTTATTTTTTCACAAAACCACTCAATGTCCTGACCGATATTTTTTCCATCCCACAACAAGGAAAGACCTTTCCTTCTACAAATCTATCTATACCAACATACACTGACCGAGTGTACTTAACACAGATCGCCAATAGTCGACAACGGCTAATGGCGACCATTTCTATTAGTTTTTATTATTCTACGCCCCCTGTGTGTGGTGAACTGTTTTCCTTATTGCGATGTATTTATTTCGTGTTTTTGCTAGATTTGGCTATTGATTGCACGGTATGAGGTATTTGGATGTTAACATACATTAACTCACGACTTTTGGGAGGGTAGGCAGAAACTATAGCACGCCATATACTACGATTTTTTCATATTGGTTTACTTGGATTTCAAAAGGATAATTGAAGTGAAAACTTCTTTAGGTGCGTTGGGTATTTTTGAGATGGGAAAAAACAATTGAACTCGCGACACCGTTACCGACACCTCATTTTTGTGAACGCGATTGTGCTCTTTATTTATATTACGTTACGGATCAATGGTCGATGCAAATATTTTTACTTTGAAGGTTTTGGAAGTATTTTCTTAAAGTTTTCACTTCTTTCGGCACTCCCGGAGAGCCAATGTTTTTTTTTTTTGTTCCTGTTGCCCCAGCTTAGTTACTGCGACCAACTGAGAGAAAAGGCCAGAAAGTTAAAAAGAGGCTCAATTATTTAAAAAAGTTTGCTTCATTGCTTCAAAGCGCAAAAAGTTTTTAGAGGTTCATTATATTCAAAAAAGTGTTCGTCGTTAGCAATATAGTTATAGTAATAATAGTTTCAATAAGATTTTTTGTTTCTCATTTTAAATTCGGTGCAAATCATAGATATGATAGATTATGGTCGCGGTTCTGTCGGTGGGGTTTCTTGCCTGTTCTTCTCATAGAAACGACAAAAATATTTAAAATCAGAATGATCTAAACGTGCAATCCTTACTAATCTTTATTTAAAGTTCGGCGTACTCATTAAATTATGTGCAGTAAATAAAACAAATGTTGACAAACCACAGAAAAAAAAAAGAAAACATAACATCATTTTGCCAATTATTTTTAAGTCCCATGTAATCGGGAGGGGTGAACCTTTCACTATCAACCGGGCACAAATCCAGACACCGGGCCGCTACAGAGAAATTCCTAATAGAAAAATCCAAAAACACCCAAAAAAACTTACAAATTATACAAAAAACACAATCCCAAAAAACACGAAAACGCATTTCCAACGATTGCCGACCATTCAATCAAACGAGTGACGTCATAACGAAACAAAACAATGGCGGTAAACTTTCCAAAATGGCGATCACTGTGTGGAATAAAATCACCATTAATTCGTGCTGCCGACGTAGGTAATGTGCCACTCGGTATTGGAACAACCTGTATAGGCGAAAGGATGGCCTACACTCGATTAAACCACTGCTGGGTGAATTAATCGAGTGTTTTTATCGATCTTTTGGTGTTTTTGGAATGACTAAAGTTGCATAGAGTCATATAATGTACCTAGTATCTGGGCGACCGAGCTCTGCTCTGGTGAAAATAGAGAATGCTCATTTAATAGTATAGAATAGTACCTACTAATTCCATACTGCCCTGATAGTAGGTACTTACTAATTCCATGCTGCCATGGTCATTATTCTAATGTCAATAATGTCATGACATTATCTTGTTCCAAACTTTAAAACAAACCCGTAAACCCCTTGCAACCCTATTGCAACTTTCATCGAAATTGTTAGAGCTGAGTTCGAGAACGTGAGTAATATATAAACATATTATAAAAATATTGCTTGTTTAATATTATAGGATGTAATATAGGTACCTATGTAATAATATTTAAGCATGTAGTAGGACGTTAACGAGTCAGGCTGTAATTATTCAATTAAATAGTAAATGCTTCTTATATAGACAAGGAACTGACTTTGTTCATTGGTTGGAAAAACTCGTGAAGAAAATTGACTTTAGGATGTCGTCTCTGTCACTCTTACCTGTATAATGTGACAGTCTCTTTCTGACTAAAACTACAGTTCGTTTTTGAATCCCTGAGACTGATTTGACAGGTACAAATGTCAAACTCCGAATTGAAAAAACAAACAACAATCACTTGAAATGTCAAATTAGTCACTGGGATTAAAAACGATCTTTAAATGTGTTATTTTTACGTCCAGTTTAATTTATTTGTTTTGGAAGGTACTACTGGCATATGAGATATTTAAATATGTCTTCTCGTAAATACAAAACGTTTAAATTCAATTCGCGAACTCATCTCATTGACAATCAATGTCAAAAACTTGTCAACAATTTTGGTACAATTAAATTAGAAGTCATTTTGACAGATGGAGACAGAGATAGAGAGAGAGTACCTATAACGCGGACATTTTTAAAAATACGAGAATACGGTAGATGCCTAGGTAAAAAAAAAGAAATTCTATTTAGTCCGTCTTTCAGATAATAAAAAAATATCAGACACGTATTTTTTGCGTTATCATATTTATCAAAAATAACTTAGAAAACACTTATTAAAGTTGGGGAGTGGAGGCTCGCTACGTCACAACGTCGTATTAAATCTAGTAAGGCGTGACGTCATGCCACATGTTCTATGTTCTATGTTATGGGGTTTAATTTCCGCACTTAGTCCGTCAGGTAGACTATTGTGCGTGGGCCATGGCGGCCGTTTGGTGGTTATTCCAACCAGCCCACCTCCCTCCAGAAGTCAATCAAATGGTTTGTTCAGAACATCTGTAAAAGATCTGGGTGACCCGAGGGTTTCTGTTCTAATCTGGGTGACGCCTGTGCATTCAAAGAGCACGTGCGCGACGTTTTCCTTAGCCTCTATGCATGCCCTGCACAGGGGGCTGTCCGTTATGCATATTGTGTGGAAGTGTTTGTTTAGCGAGCAGTGTCCCGTGATGGTTCCCGTCACCAGGCGCAGGCCGTTCCTGTCCAGGTCATGCCACATTTTAACTCAATGTATTGCCGTAATCTTTTGATTACGTCAAAAAATAAAAAATATGTGTCCAATATTTTTTAATAATCTACAAGACGGACAAAAAAACAAATTTTTGGACACAGGCCTATTGTCCCTCTGTGTCTTTAGATGTCCATAGGTGACGATGAGCGTTTACCATCAGGTAGACTGCCTATCTTCTTGTTTCCCATCAGTTTTTTTTGTTATTTTTATCGAAAACGATATCGCCTCATCCCCTCCCTAAAACGATAGCCATGACAGAACAATTGTGGCGAAACGATGCAGCAATCGTGTTAATTATTCAACCAATATTATAATTGTATTGCGAGCCATCGCCACTGAATTCATATGCCATCACAACGTCATTGCCGTGACGTCATAACCATGATTCTGTCATTATGTCATTTATGAAGTGGATATAAAAGCAAATTGAAATAACAGAGTGTTTGCAATGATTGGTTTTGCATTTTATAGTTGGTACTATTTAACCAAATTATGTCACTGTCGAGGAGCTTGTGGCTAAGTACTAACAGCCGCAAGGGTCGATCCATCAGGTTAAGCTACACTTGGCAAGGTTGATCCATGGATGGGTGCCTCGGAAAGCACGTTAAGCCGTTGGTCCCAGCTGTCATTCGTAGATCTTTGACAGTCGCTACGGGTCGTCAGAAGTCCGAATGTCTGACAAACAGTCTTACGAAAGGGTTATCGTATTCCCGGTTACTGGGTTGTGGAAGTCAGATAGGCAGTCGCTCCATGTAAAATACTGGTATTCAGCTGCATCCGGTTTGACTGGAAGCCGACTCCAATAGTTGGGAAAAGGAGAGGCAAATTAATTGATGTCATAATTATACCAGCCTATTATTGTCCCCATTATTGTGTTTATTGTTGACCAAGGCGTAGTATTATATTATCTATGATCAAGGTAACCGACAGAGCACGAAGAAGTCCCAAGTTTAAGAGGCAGTGGGCACCACATTGCTCGGAGAACAGATGGCCGATGGGGCCGAAAGGTTCTGGAGCGGCGACTCCGCACCGGAAGAAGTCGAAGTCGGGTCGAAGAAGGCAAGATGAACTGGTGAAGGCTGCAGGAATCCGCTGGATGCGAGAAGCACAGAACCAGTCGAAGTGGCGACTCTTGGGGGAGACCTATATTCAGCAGTGGATGTCTTTCGGCTGAAATGATGATGATTATGATAATTATTGTCCCACTGCAGGGCAAAGGTCTCTTCTCATACAGAGAAGGCACGAGCATTGATCACCACGCTTGCTCAAGACGGGTTGGCGATTTCAGACTTATAATAACTATAAGTCCAGGTTTCCTCACGATGTTTTTCCATCACTGATGACAGTTTTGTCCAAGATAAACTCAGAAACTACATTGAATTAATTGAAGAAGTCACATTGGTACTTGCCAGAATGTAAACTTACAACCTCGACGTGCATGAGAGGCGAGGCTTTAACCACTGGGCCATCAAGATTTTTATGACTATTTCATGATTCATCATCATCATCGTCATTTCAGCCGAAAGAAGTCCACTGCTGGACATAAGCCTCCCCCAAGCACCGCAACTTCGACCGATTGTGCTTTCCGCATCCAGCGGATTCCTGCGGCCTTTACAAGGTCATCGGTACATCTTGTGGGAGGCCTTCCAACGCTACGTCTTCCGGTACGTGGTCGTCACTCCAGAACCTTTTGACCCCATTGGCCATCCGTTCTGCGAGCAATGTGCCCTGCCCATTGCCACTTAAGTTTGGCAATTCTTCGGGCTATGTCGGTACCTTGGATCTCCTGCGGATCTCTTCATTTCTGATTCGATCACGTAGGGAAACTCTCCATTGCCCTTTGGGTGACTTTTAGCCTTCTGATAGGGCCCATTGTGAGTCTACTTAAATCATATTGCGTATTAATTAATATACTTATTGTACTTAAGTGTAGATGTACCTTATACACTTACCTAAGTTCAAATAATGGTGTAGTAAACAAACAAGTCCAAATGACGAGAATCAATAAGCCGGCAGACGACATTATGTGAGATTTATTATCGTAGTGTGGGCTTATTAGTCCGCCGGACGTATTCGCGTTAAATATAGGGTTTGGAACGTATAGACTTGAATTTTTTGTTAAATTATGGAAATTAAGGCCTTGATTACTTGTGTCATAAAGGGACATAGGTAATTTTAAATTTTTCAAAAAAAAAAACCGAACAATATCGATTCTTCCGTTATGTTTCCGGTATGTTTTGGTAATGGAATTTGCTTCTCGGAACAACATAATAATTAGGTGCTGTTTTAAAGGAACTTACAAATAGAAGATTCCATTAAACCGTATTTTTTCCTAGAAATTGCAGGCAATAATAAAATAATGGAAGAAAGAGAAAACAACATCAGCCTGCTTTACTTTGTAACTTGAAAACAATCTATCTTCAAAACAATATCAGACCAAGAGTGGTGTCGTAAAATGATGTTGTACCTTGTGACCACAAATTGTTAAGTATCACCGCCCTGTACATCACCCTTTTCTATTTTTTTTGGGTGGGAAATTATCAAATAACTGACTATTAAACCCACCCGTGTTCCTTTAATTGCCATGTTGCCAGGGGCTACGGGATCTCTTTCGGACTTTTCCGCGACCCCAGCAGGCATCGGCCCTAGCGGACCTCGTCAGTTCTGCAGATATCGCTTTGAGGCGCACGTGGAACACAACGCGCCGTCGACCCGGGTCTGGTCCTTATCGGATGGCGAGCTACCCATTGCTCAGCCCGCGCCTACGGTGACCGGGAATTGGCACCCGCCTAAGAATGTACCTATTCGTGAAGAATGCAGGTATCCGGCTCCAAATGGATATGGATATTGGAGCCAGATTATCAACGCTGGTCGGCGCAGTTTTCATACTTTTTGCCAAATCAGCGCGAACGCGGTGCCAACTAATCCGACAGCTAACTAGATAGATAACTTATCGGCGCTTATCGGCGATAACCATCGCGCTGATTACCAGCTTGCTACCCTTACAAATATTTATGGTAACATCGAAATTTGCTCAACACTCTGCCATGTCTATACAACCCCGTGCCTGCAGCATCCAATATACAAAAGTCGGCAAGAATGCGACAAAGTATTGGTGTATAAAAACCAAATGTTGGCGAGCTCTGCCGGCTCCTCCGACGTTTAATATACTCCTGGGTACAGGCAAGGACAAAAGTGTAGAGGAAAAATTGGGACTGCATTTAAATAAAGTGTGGAAAATCGAGGCTGATAAAATTAAGGTAGGTTTTGAGCTTAACTGAAAATTAAAATGCATTTGTGGTGTTAATAATAATATAAGAAGAAAAGTGATATTGTTGATTTTTCATTGAAAATTACGTGTTGTTAATTAAACTTAGAAAATATCATATTTACTTGTCTGAGATAATCTAGAAATAACCTGTAAAATCAATGTTTAAATTCAGAGCGCAGGTACAATGTCAATTTAGTTACTTTTAGTAATGTTTGAACAACATTTTGACAACACTTTTGGGATCAAAACTACAATGTGATAAATGTTCAATATTAAATCTAATCAAGGTGGCTCTTGTCAAGAATGCCTGGAAGGATTTGATGACTTTTGCACAGCAGTGGGACAGAGCAGACAAAAAAAAATTCTCTCAAAAAAAGACTATTATTATTATTTATTTATTTAAAATTTATAATTTTTATAATAATATTATAAATGTGAAAGTTTGTGAGGATGGATGGATGGACGGATTTGGGTAAAATTTGGCGCACAGATAGTTTATAACCTGGAATACATAAAATACTTTTTATCTCAATTTTCCCACGGGATCGAGACTTATGCGGGTGAAACCGTTGGGCGCTGTTGGTTATTTTATAAAAATTCGGCAACAACTTTTGTGCCCGCATACCCGTAACATATGTCACTGGCTAGCCACGACACAATAAATAAATAGCGCAAATTCCGAAGTGACCAGTCCCTCCCTATAAAACCTGACTACCATCCCGGGGTAGATAAATATTGCACCCCTACCAAACATTTGTTACTACTACTAACGGTTGCGTGGTGCTACATACTCCGAAGGGAATTTGATTGTGACCGAATTATGTAGTTGGCGAATTTGTATAAGATTTTTGTACATATTACTTGGATTTCTATAAAGAATTTATCGATTTTGTCATGTCAGGATTTGTACCCGGTTAGTGGCAATAGGGTTGCCACCTATTACCTACATGGAACTCAATCATAACTGAACCGTGGACCGTATTTGAAAAATTCTTTCTTGTTTAAAAGGGTATAGGTACTTTCAAGTTGGTCCGATTGTCATTTGGTCACGATCTGATGATGGGATCTTGGAGAAACCGAAGGAACTCTTGAAATATTATAGGAACATCTATAGCGATTTGAGTATTTTTGATGAGAAGTTAACACTCGGCTATTGCAACTTAGATAAATTACAAACCAACTCAGTAAAACGTCAAATAAAAACTTTTTACAAAAATACAAAGTCGGTGTCAAAAAACTACTGATCCAAAGACACCGACTTCCAAAATTAAAGTTATTTTTCACTTTGTAGTTTGGAAGCCGGTTGTATTTTTTGTAATAAGTTTTTTCTTTTGTGTGTAGGTACTATCAAACAATCTGCCTAGCCTTTTCCCAACTAGAGAGACAAGTCGTAACGACTGTCAAAGATCCACGCATGACAGCCGGGACCATTGGGCTTAACGTGCTTTCCGAGGCACGGAGGACTCTCGATCTCGGTATGTAAAGATGGTCACCCATCCACGGACCAACCCCGGCAAGCGTAGCTTAAACTGATGGATATTTGTGTGTACTAAATAAATGATTTATGTATCTGTCTATCATATTTAATTTAATTTCCAATACCTACCCACGGCAATAGAGTAGTAATTGCTAGATTTGGTAACTACTACAATTGAATTCACATGTAGTAGGGATAGTTCATTCAAAGAGAGAATTTTCGAGTCCAAATAGTGCGGAAATTGGAGGCTGATTAGTGATACTGGAAATGTTGCATTTGGAAAATCGTTCCTAAAGGTGTGTTTATTTAAAAATATGATGATAATTTTATTATAACTTAGATGTAAGCACTTTTTATTTAATTTTAAGTGAACTGATAACATAACATAACATTACGCCTTGTTTCCCCGAAGGGTTGGGCAGAGGCGTCCCTGTAGCAGGTACACCCACATTTCGCCAGTTATGTTTAAGTCCCATGTGGACGAGCCTATTGCCATCAACCGGGCACAAATCCAGACTCCGAGCTGCTACTGAGAAATTTCAGATGGAAAAACCCAATCACATTTTGCTCGACCCGGGAATCGAACCCAGGACCTCATGCTCAGCAGTAGCGCTTGCGACCACTAGACTAACGAGGTAGCCAAAGAACAAGTGAACTGATATCTAATTCAATTCTTTAAACCTATATTTAATCGCTGAAAATATTAGGCATGGATACTTTGTTTAAAGAAATAGAAGATTTTTTTAAAGGGGGAAATAAAGGTAAACTTTATCGCCAACAAAGAATTTATTATGCCTGACATAACTTTTCCACTAAAAACTGCATACAAAAATGCACCTACAAAAATGCCCCATACCCCACTTATCTATCACATCTGCCGATATACCTTCGACTATAAACTGCATGGTTCCTCGGAACCAGTTCAGCAATAAATCCAGGGTAGAAGGTCATGTCAGCGACTTCCCGCCAATATTAGATAAGACAATATGAATGCAGCTTGTCGTGACATTCTTGTGATATTACTGGGTAAGAAGGATGGAATAGGTTTCTTTGTTTTGTTTTTGGTTGGATCTTTAGCTCGCCTGGATCTAGGGGGGGGGCAAGCCGGGGCCCGTGCCCCGGGCGCCAACTTCAAGGGGCGACAAATTCAAGCGTAGCAGACAAGTGCACCACCCAGCACACTGCAACTTTGCAATAAATGAGACGCGCAGAACATTTATTATCTTTCTATTTTTTTTTTCTTTTTTCCAACAGTTTTGGCACCCCTGTTGAATTGGCGCATTATCGATCGATACAATTTGATTAACAAGTTGCTGCCAAAATTTTAATTTTGAGGAAATTTTAATTTCGCAGGGGCTAGCTTAGTGCATCCCCATAAAAGATTGGCGGGGGACGGCAGACGGCAGTTTTTGCCCGCCTCAAAAAAAATCTAGATCCGGGGCTTTAGCATATCTTTGCATTCCTTTCCAAGTTATTTTACCAGTAACAGCAGCAAACCAACAGAAACCTTATTGTAACGAGAATGAATATCACTGTGACTTTGATAGCCTTGTCAGTGGCAGCAAACCAACATCAACCTTATTGTAACGAAAATAAAAATTACTGTGATTTTGTCAAACTTGTTAGTGGCAGTGATGCAAAATCAGAGGTAAAGAAATTAAAAGACTGTATGCATTTTGCTCAGTTTCAAATATCACCATAAGTTCCAATCCAATTTTTGACTTAAAAAAGGTGAGGGTTATTAGCAATGAGTTTTTACCCGGCTGCTCCAGAACGATCATAACTTTATTTGATTTATGTACCTACACTGATTTCTCCGTGGCTTCGGGGCAGATTTGCGTTTTCTTTTGTTAAGTACCTATAGTTTTCTATAAGCACCAGACTCATGTCAAAAAGGAATGAATTAATGTCTGGGACAAATTTTTTTTTCTTTATGTGACAAGAAAATAGTGAGCCTATTTTCTTGTTACCTACATGAGTTTGGTACTGTGGTTTATATATGGCAAATCTTTGCATATCCTATAACGATTGCTTTAGATGACAATTTTGCTCAAAACTAACTTTAATTTCAGACACCTTTATTTCTAGCACACATTTTAAGTAAGTCTATCTCCATACAATACGACTCAACCCTTACCATGCCATCGTAAATCAATTTCTACGAGCGTCCGATTTGAATGCAGTCGATACGGCACGCCATCGTAACGGTCGCGTGCCGGTAGCGTGCCGGCCGCGTCGATTGCGACCCGATACCGAACCGATACGGTTTTGTTTTAAGTGCTAGTCGCGTACAGGGTAGGGGACTTTGAAATAAGTGGTTTGATTAGTCATAGTCTGAATAAATTAATTAAATGAAAACAGTATGCTTAGATGGTTTGGTCATTGTGAGGATGAATGGAACGCGACTAACAAACGGTATTTACAAATTCAAATTTACAAGTCATTTTAGACAACCGTGGAGTTTCTTGCCGGCTCTTCTCCATAGGAAGTGACCAATTGGAACCGTGCACCTAGCTTCTGACGTTTCATGAGTGCCCTTGTAGGTTAATGTGAAATAAAATATTCAGAATTTTGTTTTTTTTAGGGTTCCGTAGTAAACAAGGAACCCTTATAGTTTCGTCATGTCCGTCTGTCTGTCTGTCTGTCTGTCCGCGGTCTAGCTTCGAGACCCTTAGTACTAGAAAGCTGTAATTTGGCATAGATATACATATTAATTACGCCGACAAAGTGGTAAAACAAAATTATGAAAAACATTTTTTTTTAGGGTACCTTTCATACACGAAGTGGTGATGTTTATTTTTTTATTTTTTACCCCATAGTGAGGGGTATCATTCGAAAGGTCCTTCAAAAATATTGGGAGTTTGTGAAAACCATTTTTAGATTCAGGGATTCGTTTGCGAAATATTAAGCTTTAAAGTGCTAATTTTTGTTAGAGTCAAGTGCCCCCCCCCCCTGCCGGCTAAATGGTTGGTTTTGGGTGTATGAAAAAAATCACAACAGTAGTTTATATAACGAAATTAAAAGGAAAACTATCACTGCTAAGTAGGCTTTACAGGTTAACGAGTAATAATCGACCAACTTAACTTTGCAGTTGCAAAAACATGTTTTCCCATACATTCCGTATGGGAGTACATATTTTTCAACTACAAAGTTAAGTTTGTTTTTGGGATAAATTCATCCCAACTACGGAACCCTTCATTGTGCGTGGTCCGACATGCACTTGGCCGGTTTTATTATTCAAATTAGGGTGTGAATCAGCACTTTTCGAACGTCAAAATTATATAAGTTTGAGGGAAGGAGACAACCTGACCCCCGATGTTACCGCCAGCAGTGACATCTAAGGGAGCATGACGAACTTACTGCCGGTTGCTCAGGCAAAAAATAATATGATCAATTGTCGAGGTCGCTAGCCAACCACATATTGCAATACAACTCTTAAGAAACCATTGTAATGAGTAAAGTATGTAACGTTTCAGTGACGTCATTTGATAGTAAATTGCGGACGCTATGTGGCGTTCACCGCAGTTATAGCAAACCCTAGGTTTAGAGGCGAGTGCAAGCGTTGTCCGAAGGTTAACCTAGGTATAATATGATAATTCTCACCTACTTACATGAACAGTAGACATAGGAAATGCGTATTTGCAAGTCAACATCGATAAGAGCACATAATTATGTGTTGACGGCAAGTGCTAATGTGTTGGAAAACTAGTTCTATTTAGTTATCAAAATAAATGGTGCTAAAATAATTATTTTTTGCAAAGTGGGTTTGTAGAAGACCTCCCACTAGGTAGACCGACGACCTTGTGAAGACCTCAGGAATCTAATGAACGCGAGAAGCACGGAACCAGTCGAAGTGGCGATGCTTGGGGGAGGCTTATGTCTTTCGGCTGAAATGATGAGAATAGTGGTTTTAGCAGTGGTGGCTCAGTGGTAACCCGGGCAGACACGCACTTCACTTTGTACGATTTATTTTCGTCACCACTACTCTCAAACGGTGAAGGAAAACATCGCGAGGAAACCAGCATGTCCTAAAACCAAAACAATTGATGACGTGTGATATACCAACCTGCGTGGAGGTCCATTCTCTCTTGTCCCGTCGCCACGAGCTATACGCTGAAGCGTCACGCGTCTTACAACAGTGACTAGAGAAAACAAATGAAGGCAGTTGTTTGGAGCATGTTGCGAGTGACCGCGATGCGACTAGCGGAGCGACGGAAGGAAACAAACGACGCGCGCGCCTGTCACTTGTCACAAGCCCTATTGTAAGTCAAATCGCTCGAGGTCGTGAACTACAGGGACTCCCAGCAGTGGGAACATTATATGTAAGAAGCGTATGAGCATCAGGTCAGACTGATCTGGCGTAGGACCATCTGTTCGGATGGACCTCTCTAAATATTAATACATCCGATGCCGATTTCGGCTACGGTGACTGTTTTGTTTCCAACGACTATAGAAAAGTTACGTGCGTGTGCTCTGATGTGGCTAATGTAACCTATCTTGACTGTAAAGGTACATGTTCCCTGGCTTAGAAAGGGGAAGAAGCTAGCACATCGCATGCGGCTTGCTGATATTTGCACCGCATCTAACATGCGCTCCCTATGGCGCTTCCAGGGCTCTCTGTACGGGCTGAAAGCAATACCTCTTACCCAATTCTGCACGCTGCTTGCATGCATGGCTAACTGCACGCTACTGAGGTCTGACGAAGGCTTGCCTACCTGCGGCCTACCGCCGAGAGCCTGTGCTGACAGGCGAACTCCACGGCTACTGACGTGTACTACCATGTACTAGGGCCGTCCGGTCTACGGCGGAGCTTGTGCTGAGCAGGTCCCCGCATCTACCACGTGCTACCAAGGACGGTACCCTTCCTATTTTACTGTGTTAGTGCTCGGAACAAATCAGTGTGACCTTACCGCGACCTAGCCGTGTACTTTCTACCTACTACTGTGTTCTGTTTTACTATCTACCTAATCGTTAACGGCTTGCACAGCCCTAAGCTGTTACAGTGGCAAAGGTATTGTATGATGGAGGGTGGTTTACTCTTGAGGCCATTTCGCCTGCTGTCGAGATCTCTCTTCCACTGGTCTTCAAAGTCATTTTGAGAGATTTTATAAACATTTTGTTTTGCCAAACTCCTCCAAACAGTTATATCCTTCCATGTAAGTATCTCTCTCTTAAACATGTCACATAAAAACAGGTCCTTCAAAAGCTGCAGCCCTAGTACCTCAGTCCGTACATACAGTACAGACAGCAAGCAAAACGGAAGGCCATATCATGACCTTATTAGACCAGCTCGAGTACAATCAATTCCAGTCTACATACCATTTACCTAGACATAAATCTTTTGTCTACATCAATATTTCATGTCAACTGCAATGACAGACAAGAATCTAAAATTAGTTCGTGTAATAAATTTTCCGTAACTGTTTTGCTATCGCAAGCAAAATCTTTTTTCTTTGATAGTTGGGTTTTGCATTGTTTAGGATAAAGTTGATGGCATTGGAGATTTGTAGTCCCAAGACCTTTGTTTTATTAACAGCTTGAATTGGGTCCAGGAAAGTGCGTTGGTTACCTCGCTTGCTTACTCCAAGAACATAAAATTCAAGTTTTTCCTTTACATGTTCATTTACAACAGCGTAAATAGTGTAGTGTACACTGTCTGTGCTAGTCTCTGTATGAGCAGATAAGACTGAGCCATTATCATTCCTAATTATCATTAAGTAAATACAATGAAAGTCGTTACTAATTGTAGTGAACCTCGAGTGTCTGACAACTACATAGTTCATTTCGTATTTTTTTAAACAAAAACAGAAATCAATTCCTTCTACAAAAATAACTATAACATCTCAATTTTCAAGACTTAATAATCAAAAATAATTACACCCCGCACTCATACACAAGTGATGCGTGATCACGGCGCGAAACTCAAGAGCGCCTTTAGAACATGGGTCAGGTTGCCATCGCCGAGGGATTTACTACCTTACTGTTTGAGTTATAAGGTTGGATTTTGATTAAAGGTACATGAAGTCCGCAAAATGAACATAGTCGCGAGTTTTTACGCGACGCTGTTATTCAGATCTAGCCAATACTTGAATACAGGCTGTTGGCAAATGTGAAATGAAATAAAAAATTAAAATTAAGAATGATTTCGTTCAAGTATGAAAGTCATTAAAATCATTTAGATGCGAATATTACAGGCGTGACTGACTGTTTTTAAGGTTCTTTTTATACACAGTTTAGAATAGGAAACTTACCTATTTATCAAATTTAGAATTTATTTGTTAAGGACATAATATTAAGACAATCAGGCAGCTTCAACTTTTCTTGTAAGGATTTTTTCAAGATGATGGTTATCAGCGTATTTTTATGTGCCAAATCCAATAAAAATCTACTGATTGCGAACAAACATGGAATAAAAACAGCAGTTCCATACAAAAAAAGTAATACCTAACCGAACAAAATGTAAATTACGTCAATTGCCGTGTCAAACTACTTTGGTGCGCAAAAGTGTATACCTACTGTATGGCTCCAATTATTTACAATAAATTACCAAGTGGTTGGAAAGACTTGACAACAGTGCTGTTTAAGAGTAGACTACGTAATTTTTTAAAGGATAAGGCGTACTACAGTGTGACTAAGTTTTTATCAGAGAAATTCTTTTGCTGAAATGTTGCTCCCTTATGGTAATATTCTAATAATTATTTCATATTGACATTTTTATTTAATTTATTATTTTAGAAGAGAATGTGACTAAATACCTATCTGTTTATGTGCCATCTTAATTTATTGACATTTTATTATTATTGGCATGAAATTGTGACATGTACCATGACTTTTTATTTTTATTTTCATTTCGTTAATGTTACATTTGATTATCTATCTATTTACCTAAACAATTTTGTATGCCGTCTGGCGGGACGTAGTATGGACCGATATTTATTTGTAACAGCTGTATAATCTTTTACCCTATGTTCACAAAATTAATAAATGAATTTGAATTTGAATATTAAACAGCTGTCATTATTTACGAAATTTAAAAGTTTATCCCGCAGCAACAGTTGACGTTATTCAGCTATCAACCCCTATTTTTTTATACGATTATAAAAATAACTAATTGTCTGTTTCGTTGATCAAAAAAATAAAACCAATCAACCAATATTAAAATAAAACCATAGAATAAAGTGATCCCTGATCTCATAATATGTCCAAAACAGGAATTGTGTACTGAGTTACATGTTTAAGTGAGGGAGTTGTGTAATGAAACTTGTTATGATGTGCACTTGGTAAGCAGATGGAGAGTTTTAGACTAAAGCAATTTGTAGATAATTCATTCATAGTGCCTTCATTTATTGTATGATACCAGGGGGCCTACCACCAGCTATAAAGAGATGGAGCTATACGTCCTGTAGAGCTTCATCTCTTTCCCACACTGAAGTAATATTGAAATAATACTGCTTTATGAGCTGGTGGTAGGCCCCCTGATCTTGTTCATGCTCTAATCACAATCCATCAATACCTACTTTGTCTTCACAATTTTCTCCCCCCTTTATTTGCTGTTAAATATTTATGAACATGAGGTCCTGGGTTCGATTCCCAGGTCGGGCGATGTGTTATTGGGTTTTTCTATCTGAAATTTCTCAGTAGCAGCCCGGAGTCTGCATTTGTGCCCGGTTGATGGCAATAGGCTCGCCGCTTAATTGTGGGTGTACTATAGGTGCACCTCTGCCTAACCCTTCGGGAAAACAAGACGTCATGTTATGCTATGTATTAAAAAAAAATATCACAAATATACAACAATTTGTGAAACACTTTATTCTATGATCACATTTTGAACATCTTAGTACCTATTGTTCTACGTTACAGGAGGAGCTTGTGGCTAAGTAATTACAGCCGCATGGGTCGATCCAACAGGTTAAGCTAAGCTTGCCAAAGTTGATTTGTGGATGGGTGACCATCTTAACATACCGAGACTCCTCCGTGCCTCGGAAAGCACGTTAAGCCGTTGGTCCCAGTTGTTATTCGTGGATCTTTGACAGTCGTTACGGGTCGTCAGAAGCCCGAAAGTCTGACACCAATCTTACCAAGGGTTATCGTATTACCCAGTTACTGGGTTGTGGAGGTCAGATAGGCAGTCGCTCCATGTAAAATACTGGTATTCAGCTGCATCCGGTTAGACTGGAAGCCGACTCCAACATAGCTGTAAAAAGGCTAGGCAGATTGAGTATTGTTCTACGTTATAATAAAAAATCCTAAGGAGTTCTAGTGTCAGCTACATCCTGTATAAACATTCGATAGATATCAACGTATCAAGTAGATAGTTCGCCTTTTCTTCGAGCCACTTGCACTAACGATGTCATTCGCGTTCCGCGCTGTCGAGTTATTGAGACTTTTTCAAGAGACCAACCACCCTGAAGCCCCCCCCCTGCTCCCCCTTCGCATCGCCTAAGGGTGGTTGTGTGAGGAAATAGTTGGATGGAAGTGACAATTGTCAAGAAGATCATTAGTAGGAGAACTAAGGTTAGTCTAGGAAGGAACTATGACCGTATTTTTTACCCGACTACGGCAAAGCCAAAAGGAAGGGTTATGATTTTAGCAGTCTATGTATGTGTGTTTGTATGTTTGTATGTATGTATGTATGTATGTTTGTTTTTACGTGTGTTCCACCGTAGCGCCTAAACTACTGAACCGATTTTGATGAATGAGGTATCAATAGATTCGTAATAATGGTCCGGGTGACATAGGCTATATAATTTTTCCCTAAATTTAATTTGGTGGACTTTACACGTAAATTTCTAACCTCGAAAAAAATTTAAATGGGATGATCATGACATGTTTGGTATCAAAAGAAAGGTCTTGACAAGCACATTACAAATATGTATATAATATTATATTTTCAAAGTAAATAAATATGTTTAAATCGTTAAAAACAAGCAAAAGTGAGACTGCGCTACGTAGTATCGCAAGATGTTACCAACGTGTAGTTAATCAAATCTTAATAAATAGTAACGATTTGTAATTCCACTCTTATGAAGAAAAACAAGTACAACGAAATATTTATATTTTGGATTTCTTCGAAGCTCGATATCGATATAATGGTGTTTGCGACGAAATAAATCGCTCTATGGTTTCGTCCAAAGTACTATGCACTGCTATTGGAATTTAAAATAGGTTAATTACTGAACTATTGTATTACTCTTATTTACGTTTATCAGGTGTAAAAACGGAAAAGTATAAAATAAAAAAAATAAAGTTTAATAAAAAACTGTAACCCGACTACGGAAAAATAAAAATGATCTAAAAAGTACGAAACAAGCAAATATTTCAGACAGAAATCAAGACATAGGTACAAAAATGGTCAAGGTAAAGCCGTCGTCGCATGCCATTATAATTTTGTAGGTGTTCCTGGCACAAACATGGTATACAGGCATGCGACCACGGCTTTACCTTGACCATTTTTGTACCTATGTCTTGATTTCTGTCTGAAATATTTGCTTGTTTCGTACTTTTTAGATCATTTTTATTTTTCCGTAGTCGGGTTACAGTTTTTTATTAAACTTTATTTTTTTTTGTGCTATCAATCTGAGTAAGCACAATTTATCGTTCAACATCAGTTTGGTTCATTAATAAAAAGTGATTCAGATAGTATTCTAGTTTTTTTGGCGGAGTAATATACAGTAATAATATGCGGAGTAATATGGCGGAGTAATTAGAGCAGTGGTGGCCCAGTGGTAACGGCCGCGACTTACGAGTTGTAGGTTCGAACCCAGACAGACGTTTTACTTTGTGTAAATTATTTCATCACCACTGCTCTCAAAACGGTGAAGGAAAACATCCTGAGGAAACCGGCATGTTCTAGAACCGAAAATTCGAAGACATGTGACATCTATCAACCCGCACTGGGCCCGCGTGGTGGATTACGGCCCACTCCCTCTCACAGAGAGGAGGCCTGTGTCCCAGCAGTGGGAACATTTATAGGCGGATGATGATGATGAATATACAGACTGCTTTCAATAGTTTGGACCAAAATGAAAGGTAGAGTAAAAAGTTAACAGCTTACAGTACAAGCCCCGGCGTTTCGCCTCCTCGCGCTACTCCCAAATGTGCGTGAGGACCTTTGCCTCCAGATCCCATGGCGGTAATCCGGCAAGGAGGCTCGCCACCTTGCAGGAGACCATGCGATATCCACAGGCTAGCCGGATGGCCATGACCCTCTGGGACGCGTTCAACCAGCGGGCTGGCCGCAGCCTCAATGAACGCGCCCACACCGGCGCCCCGCAAAGGGCCATAGACCGCACGACCCCCGTGTCGATGTCCCTGCCACCCTGTATATATATTATTATGAACAGCTCGGCAATAATATCTGATTTCATGATTGATCATTCATTGTTATATCTGTCGTCAAAATGATGGCAAATATATGTGATCATTTGTTGAAGGCATATACAAGTGGCAGCACATATGTGACATCCAAGAAACACCAAAACTATCTGACAAGACAATCGATGCCAATATATAGGATGCGGCATCGGCGATAAAAAGATATGTCAACTCTTAGAATGCTGAAAACTGAGCCGATTTCGACTAATCTGCCAGTATCATTCACCCACAAACCTTCCACAAATGGACGCACATATTAATGGATGAATCATGAAGTCAGATATTATTGTCGAGCTCATCATCATCATCTGCCTAGCCTTTTCCCAACTATGTTGGGGTCGGCTTCCAGTCTAACCGGATGCAGCTGAATACCAGTATTTTGAGCTATTCATTATAATATAATTATGCTTGTGACTGTACTATATCATCGGTAGATACTTAATCATCATGACTCGAGGCAAACAAATGAAACAAAACGGAGGACAACATCAAACCACGCTCACCTATCCATCCAAAACCATGTCCCAACCTCTTCCATCGACATTACATCTACATGAAACTTGAACGTGGATATCTGACGATAATTATGTCGGTTGAAAGATTGAATACACTTGAAGCTGCGCATTTTTCCGTTCATCCTGCCCGGCCCCTTGGGGACGTAACGGATGATTGGTGATAGGGGTTTAGAGGATTTTGGTCTTTTATTATTGAGTCAATGGAAAACATGAGGTTTTACACTATTGTATTACTTTAATTGTAACATATGACAGTAAAAAACTATATCTTTTTTTTTATAATAAAGCTGAAGTTTGTTTTTTGTTTTTGGTTGGTATATTGGCGTGTGCTAGCTGACATATGGCCAATAATAATTTATCATTTAAATTATGTTTTGTGTTGCACAGTGTAAATTATTTTGCATACTAGTTTAGAATCATTTTTTTCTAATTTGAATAGACAGCTGTGCTGCTGGGGAGTTTGTTACGCCACTTCTTCATACTGTCTTATGTAATTTTGATGTTCGAAAAGTGTTGATTTTCAGCATAGTTTGAATAAATGACTTTTGTATTTTGAACGCTAGGACCAAAGAGTATAATAATAATAACCTTTGAAAACCGAGCAAAAAGAAAAACAATGTCAAAGAACGCAAAAAAGAAATCAATTTTTATAAATCTATTTTTAGAACGAAGTTCCTTATCGCGCTTTGCAAAAGGGGGCTAGACGGAAAAAATTAAGACCAAAAGTTGTAACGACACTTTTTGCTATAGTTGTAAGCCGTGGCGTGCGCATGTTTCTCTGTCTGTCTCTCTCTCTCTCTCTCTCATAGAAAGCAAGCCAGTTATTTTCGTTTCGTCTTTCTATTTTGCATTGAACAGTGTGGTGTCGCGACGATTATTTTTGTTGAGTGTATACAGGTTTTTTGTTATAATAATAAAAAAAATATAACATAAAAAAAAAAAATACAATTCCTTCACAAATTAATCGAAAGGAACTTCGTTCCATCCGGGTGTCTCTTGACACCTCTCAAGTTTTTTTTTCTTTCTTTCGTTCTTTCTATGTGAAAACGAAGTAGTAGCGCGGGCACGCAATGCGATGCGACGAGGTGGGTTGGGATACAATTAATTTCACGCAGACAAAGTCGCAAGCAGATACTAGTAAATGTTAAAACAACTTCGTACTTCATAAAGACTAAAGTCCCCGTCACGAGAAGCTATAATTTTTATAAATAAAGAACTTCTACCAAGTTACGTAGCGACAATTTAATCAACAACAAATAATCCCAAATTCAATGAAGTCAAAGTAACGTACGTGTTATACGAAACTAATGAGCAATTTCACTTGATCGGGTTATATTTTAGCGATATAAAGCGCTGTTATCTAAGGTTTTGTGGTACTGGAACGCATCTGATTCATGGAACGTAAACATTTGAGCCACGATTTTGAAGTAAGTTCACGCTGACGTTGTCTCTGCTGTCTTTCGAGTTTTGAATGCGTCTGTTTTTTTGTGGTGTTTTCGCGGATTAGGTTATATTGTTTGTTTGTAATTAGATGTGTGTGTTAATATAATTATATCCCTGTAAAAAAATAGTACAAAACTGTTTTTATTTTATTTTAAGTACCCAAAGATTGCAAACCCCTGAATGTGTGTTTACAAAATTTATAGCTTCTCGTGACGGGTTAGTATCTTCGATGGTCTAGTGGTCGGAAGCACGGGGTCTTGGGTTCGATCTCCAGATTGAGCAAAGTGATTAAAGTTTCTCCATTAGGAAATTCTCAGTAGTTTGCCATAGTCTAGATTTCTGCCAATAGGCTCGAGTGCAAAAAGTTTTATAGAAGTTCTTTTTTTCCGAAAAACGTTTGACCAATGCACTGTTAGTCGAAAGAACTATTCGGTGTAAGTTTGTTCGATTCAGGCTGATATGGAGAACCAAGGTAACCGACATAGCCCGAAGAATTGCCAAACTTAAGTGGCAATGGGCAGGGCACATTGCTCGCAGAACGAATGGGCGATGGGGCCGAAAGGTTCTGGAGTGGCGACCGCGTACCGGAAGACGTAGCGTTCGGCCTCCCACAAGATGGACCGATGACCTTGTGAAGGCCGCAGGAATCCGCTGGATGCGGAAAGCACAGAATCGGTCGAAGTGGCGGTGCTTGGGGGAGGCCTATGTCCAGCAGTGGACGTCTTTCGGCTGAAATGATGATGATGATGATGAGGCTGATATTATATTATAGTGTTGTGGTATCTATATTGCCACATACGTACTACGCATCAAAGACCTGACGTCACACAAAATCCTGACGTCACACATTTACCGCTCGAACGACATCAATCGTTGGGCAGTTGCCCACCAGACACGACACCCGTCTGGTCGGAAGATCCTCCCTTTACAATAGAGGATGAGTGAACTTTACACCCTGTTCCTCATACCTCTAGTATTATTTAACAAAGTAAATAATAGGTAAATATAACAAAGTAACTGATTGCCTCCTTGGTCTAGTGGTTGCAAGCGCTACTGCTGAGCATGAGGTCCTGGGTTCGATTCCCGGGTCGGGCAAAGTGTTATTGGGTTTTTCTATCTGAAATTTCTCAGTAGCAGCTCGGAGTCTGGATTTGTGCCCGGTTGATGGCAATAGGCTCGCCCCGTATTACATGGGACTTAAATATAATTGGCGAAATGTGGGTGTACCTGCTACAGGGACACCTCTGCCCAACTCTTTGGGAAACAAGGCGTGATGTTATATTATAACAAGGTAAATAACAAGTCTCACAAACAACTACAAATAATGATGATACTCGTCGGTACTCGCATCTCCGCCTGTAGCTCATTTGTTAGTAATGTGGCTCGCGATAATCATATTTTTGCGTGGAGATCGGCCTCGATAATGTTCTACCTTGTACTGTTCGCAAAACAGGGGTTTTTTACCTTAACACATTCAGTACCGGGAGCCCTCCTGGAGGGTTCACTCAAGTCATATATGGGATGCCGGGGGCCCTCGCGGAAGGCTCATTTTAAATGCAAAAATACATAACACAACATCACGCCTTGTTTCCCCGAAGGTTTGGGCAGAGGTGTCCCTGTAGCAGGTACACACACATTTCGCCAGTTATGTTTTAAGTCCCATGTGATGGGGGCGAGCCTATTGCCATCAACCGGGCACAAATCCAGACTCCGGGCTGCTACTGAGAAATTTCAGATAGAAAACCCAAAAACACTTTGCCCGACCCGGGAATCGAACCCGGGTCCTCATGTTCAGCAGTAGTAAAATGTGTTTTCTTAAAGAATTCGGCATTAATTAGAATCGTGCCTCAGAAAGCACGTTAAGCCGTTTCTCCCGGCTGTCATTCGTGGAGAGCAGGCGAATGAAAATTGCAATGCTTGTAAAAGGCTGCTAAGTCATAAGTACTAACATACATTAACACCTACATTGTACACTTAGTTCGCAATAAACGTTTTTGACTTTGACTTTGACTTTGATCTTTGGCAGTCGTTACGAGTCGTCAGAAGCCCGAAAGTCTGACAACCAGTAGGGTATCTTATTATTCAGATACTTGGTTGTGGAGGTTAGATAGGCAGTTGCTCCATGTAAAATACTGGTATACAGCTGCATCTAGTTAGACTGCAAGCTGACCCCAATATAGTTGGGAAAAAGGCTAGGGAGATTAAACGACCTGTGCGAGGCCAAAAAGGCTCCTATCTCAGCATAATGCTGCGATATTTGAAAAAATAATACCGTAGCGCTGGTATTCTGATAGGGCCTGCTGTGATGCCACTGACACACCTACGGACACATTAATCCCACTAGGGGATTACAAAATAAATAAACAATAATAGTATCTTTGTTAACTTTTACCTTTTTAACCGACTTCAAAAAAAGGAGAAGGTTCTCAATTCAACAGTATTTTTTTATGTTTATTACCTCAGAACTTTCGATTGGGTGATGTAACGGCTAGGGCTGCGCAGGGTAGGCTGCGCAGGCCGTTAACGGTTTAGGTAGTAGTTAGTAAAACAGCTAGACAAGTTAATACATATATTTTTAACACTAGAATGTACACGGCTAGGTCGCGGTAAGGTCACACTGATTTGTTCTGAGCACTAACACAGTAAAAGGGGAAGGGTACCGTCCTTGGTAGCACGTGGTAGATTCGGGTCAGCACAGGCTCCGCAGCAGGCCGGACGGCCCTGGCACGTGGTAGTACGTAGTCAGTAGCCGTGGAGGTCGCCTGACAGCTCAGGCTCCCAGCGGTAGGCTGCAGGCAGGCAGGCAGGCCGGACGTCGGACCTCAGTAGCGTGCAGTTAGCCACGCATGCGAGCAACGTGCAGAATTGGGCAAGAGGTGTCTTCAACCCGTACAAAGAGCCCTGGAAGCGCTATAGGGAGCGCATGTTAGATGCGGTGCAAATATCAGCAAGCCGCATGCGATGTGCTAGCTTCTTCCCCTTTCTAAGCCAAGGAACGGTGTGGGAAGCATGGTAGGTGAAGCTCAATACATCGCAGCGGCTTACAGGCATAGAGTTTGCAAACATAGCATGGCACATGTACAGATGTGAAATGAGGTTAAGTATGGCGAACACGCGAGCATAAAACACAATGCAATAATGATATTAGCAGATGGCTCGCTGATCGCTTGTAACACACAGTGAGGCCCTACACAGCCTTGATGCAGTAGCAATACATACATATTACCATCTTCTGTGCACCGGATAACCCCAGCCGCGTGTCTGACATTGACACACGATAAATCAGAAACTACATAGGTGATGAAATCAATATAGGTTATCCGGTGCAGAGGGTCTAGTATAAATACCAAAGTAATGTGGAACTCACCCTAGGTCGGGGCACAAGTAATCCTAATAATCAAGGAATACCTTCCTTTATGTAAGCCAGCGGAAGTCGAAATGGCAGAGCGTCCTTAGGAAATTAGTGTTGTGCCACGTTTCTAGTGATGTGTGGTTAGTAACTTACTAATTGTGATTAATTACGGTTGAGACCTCACACAACGCTACAGTGAACCGATTTCTATAATTCTTTTTTTATTTATTTGAAAGCTGGTGCTTCCTGTGTGGTCCCTTATACATTTGATTAACTTTGCTTGGATAGTTTTTGAGTTAGCTTCAATAATACAATATAATTAACGAATATAATTTTCCCACTTAGTATATGGATGATATCTTAAGTTCCTGTTATTGTTATTTACATAGCAGGTAGTGGTATTCAAATTTGTGTGGAGTAGATAACACAACTAAAAACTGAACAGTAAAAACTTTTTACAAAAAAAAAACAACCGACTTCCAAAAAAAAACACAGCAAAGCGAAAAATAACTTTAATTTCGGAAGTCGGTGGTAAAAAACGAAAATTCAAAACCAAAGACACCGACTACCGAAATTAAAGTTATTTTTCGCTCTGTAGTGTTTTTTTTTGGAAGTCGGTTGTTTTTTGCTATCCTTACCTTGTCTGGGATATAGCTCTATTACATTTGAATAATTATTCTTCACCGTTGATGTGTCGCGTGTCTCTGAGGCTGTCACTATAAACATATTTAGGCTACAGTAAACTGTCTCGTATTCAGAATTTTCCAAATACAACTCCAGTCAATAATTTTCCTTGGGGCTAATTTGTGAATATTATGAAGATTTTTTGGAAAATCTATTTCTTTTTCAACGTTCTTAAATCTTCAACAGTCCAAAAAAAAAACAATGGAATTTTAATTGTTATCGATCTCCAGGAGAGCACCGGACTGTCAAGAGGTTCTATCAAGTACCTGGGTGACTGAGCTCTGCTCGGGTGAAAATAGAGAATGCTCATTTAATAGTATAGGATAAGTTCATACTAATTCCATGCTGCCATGATAGTAGGTACTTACTAATTCCATGCTGCCATGTCTTTATTTATTTTTATTTATTTTTCTATATTCGAGCAGTGGTGGCCCAGTGGTAACGGCCGCGACTTACGAGTTGTAGGTCGTAGGTTCGAACCTAGGCAGGCGCTTTACTTTGTGTAAATTATTTCATCGCCATTGCTCACAAAACGGTGAAGGAAAACATCGTGAGGAAACCGGCATGTCCTAGAACCGAAAATTCGAAGACATGTGACATCTACCAACCCGCACTGGGCCCGCGTGGTGGATTACGGCCCACTCCCTCTCACAGAGAGGAGGCCTGTGTCCCAGTAGTGGGAACATTTATAGGATGATGATGATGATGATGTCTTTATTTTAAGGTAGCCATCTTGTTCTAAACTTTGGGCGACCGAGCTCA
Source organism: Agrochola lychnidis (assembly GCA_963680765.1). Lineage (NCBI taxonomy): Eukaryota > Metazoa > Arthropoda > Insecta > Lepidoptera > Noctuidae > Agrochola > Agrochola lychnidis. The sequence goes on along the minus strand of OY796868.1, from coordinate 2,477,388 downwards.
GCTCGAGTGAAAATTTTCCCAGATATGAGACCAATTTTTTTAGATTTTTCGTCATCGTAAACCCATATATATTATTAATATTGTCATTGTTTTATTTTGTAATCCCCTAGTGGGATTTATATGTCCGTAGGTATGTCCGTGACATCACAGCGGGCCCTATCAGAATACCAGCGCTGCGGTATTTATTTATTTTTAAATATCGCAGCATCATGCTGAGATAGGAGTCTTTTTGGCCTCGCACAGGTCGTTATTAATTTTGTTTGTTAGTTTAAAATGCTCATTTTTATATTTGTTAATTTTTATTTTTTTATTACTGTTTTATATTTCCTGTGCGTGTCCCAAATAAAATATTTTTCTTTCTTTCTATATTGCAACTTTCATCGAAATCGTTAGAGCTGTTTTCCAGAACGTTATTATGTCAAATATTGCTCGTTTAATAGTAAAGGATATTGGCAAATTTTAACCAAGGTATCTAGAAGGTGTAATTGAAATATCTGATTCCTAAAAAAGGATAATTCTATCTATTCATTATTATGAACAACATTTATAACACTAAAATGGAGAGTCCAGTGGTATCGGCTCCGACTTACGAGTTTGTGGGTTCGAATCCAATCAGGCGCTTTACTTTGTGTAAATTAATTCATCACTGCATGCAGAAAAACATCTTGAGGAGGGGGGAGGATCTGGAAGCTGGGGAAGTGCGCGCTGTTTGATTTTGATTTGAACAGTAAGCGCGAACGGTGCTAGAGTTGGCCGTCAGATGGTACCAACCCATTTTCCGAGAGGTTGTAAAATGATGATGATAAATATTGTTTATATCATATATTTATTTATTTATTTACACAACACTTCTTTCATTACAGAATATCCCAAAGCGATAGGGTGGTACTTAGGTAATAGGTACTTATTTTACAAATTGTAACACAAATGGCATGCGTTATTATTGCGAATTCATTCAATGAACAGAAAAAAATGTCAATCCTTTCGGCCACTTCATTGAGTTGTACGTAAGGCGTGAGACTGGCGTTTTCAGAAGCAAGTTGCTCCTGCCGCGCGGCACAGCCAGCAGCTACGTCCGTCTCTGCCCCAGCAATTAATTTTCAAGCACGCACAGATTCACCTTCTTCAATACCCCCTGATTCTTGATTTTAACATTGATTAATTTAAAAATATTAATGGCGAGAGTCATTTCCCTTCCTAATTCTAATTTGTTGTACCCAACCATGCCTAGAACAAACAAGGTTGGCTACATCACTGGATAATAATTATACGTCAGCCAAGATTTCAAATGTTACACATCATAATTATGAGACTACTGTAAGACTCTGGAGTGGCGACCACGTACTGGAATACGTAGTATTGGAATGCCTCCCACAAGATGAACCGATGACCTTGTGAAGGCCGCAGGAATCCGCTGGATGCGGAAAGCACAGGATCGGTCGAAGTGGAGGTGCTTGGGGGAGGCCTATGTCCAGCAGTGGACGTCTTTTGGCTGAAATGATGATGATGATGTAATAAGACTCACTCGTTTTTTTAGACCCTAAGTGGCCTTTTAAAATTAAGTCGTTTGCACTATTACAAGCCAATACACGATCTCCTAAATCCTTGTACACACAGACATGCATTTTACGAAAACGTCCTATTTCTAATTGGGGCTATAACCTCCCCCAGAGGGCGTCACGGACGATTTCACTGGCGGGACCGATACACGCTATAGTACAGTTATGTTTAGTGTATCCTAGGCTTTAGCGACAAAGTTTCTAGTCATTGGAGAATGCCTTTTCGGGTTGTAAATATGGTAAACATTTGTAAAGAAAATGTACTACTTTTCCATACATAGTTAAACGTCACGGTCAATAATACAAAGTGCCGCTACAATGGCGACATTAATTTAACACACGGGTAGGGCTAGTGGCCAGTAATCATAAAATATAATAAGAACAAATAATTCGTTAATCGAAAAATTCAAATTATCAATCGCTCGCCGACATAGGGCTCTCCCTTTCCTTCAATTTGTCTTCTTTTTGCACGTTATTCGTTTTATTTTCATTGATGCGATGTTATGATCCGTGATCCCAGTAAATGACCTCTGCGCTACAGTTTTTAAGTACAGGTTGCACCAAGATGCTATTTTAGAAAATTGTAAATAAATAAATAATAACGTTTAATGAAATTAAAATATCTTCATAAAAAGAAACCGCTAATCCATATACGTGTGTTAAATTAATGTCACCATTAAAGCGCCACGCTGTATACTTGTAAGATGTCAGTAATCGCAAAAAAAAATGTGATTAAACTACAAATTAACGAATTTTGGACTTTTTCCTTTACTAAAATTATGCTGTGAGACCATCCTTCTTGCCAAATTCATGATTCTAGGTTTTGATTTATTTGCGAGTATCAAAATATGTCGCATAAATGGCCTCATTTGGCCTTTTTTTCCGATAGAAAAAAGACGCAATTAACATGTTTTCCAGATTTGAGTTATATATGTCACCGTATAATTATGAACTTCGTTAGTTTATAATCTATCGGTATTATTTCCGTTAAATTATAAACAGTCGAAAAATTGCGAACTGCAACGAACCATTTACAATTTAACGCACTATTTTTCGTTAGTTTATAATCTTTCCATGGAAAACCGACAAATTGTGAACTGGTATCAAACTTGCTTGCAACGTGACGCACCGTGCGCTAATATTAAATAGCCTGCCTGGCTGCGAGCAACTTGGAAGTAGCGCTCGCCGGCCGCTGCCGCGGCACCGCTCGCTTCGCTCGCTCGGCTCGCGCGCGTTTGGTCACAGTTCTAACCTAACCTAACCCATTTCCTCCAGCTCACAATTTTTCGACAGTTTATAATCTAACGGAAATAATTCCGACAGATTATGAACTAACGGTTCTCACAATCTTACGGTGACATATACATTGCCGGAATCAGAAAAAAGGCGCATCTGCCTGACATGTAACTCAAATCTGGAAAAAATGTTAGATGCGTCTTTTTTTCTATCGGGGGCAGAATAAGAAGCTTGATTTTTTTAGAGCTCCAAGGGACCGTAGACCTACTAATTTGAAATTAATTTTAATTTGATACCTCTACGCATTCCTGAGAAACTGGGTCTTAGACTGACAGACAGACGGACAACAAAGTGATCCTATAAGGGTTCTGTTTTTACCTCTTGTGGTACGGAACCCTAAAGAGTTGCTAACACCTCATTTCGTAAACTATGCAAATCGGTTGACAGTCAACCTTCTTAGAAAATATTGTTTTGGGTAGAGGAAAACCGAATCTTTTAGTCAATAAACTCGAAAACGTACATTTTAGTTTTCGACATTATTCAATAGCACAACAAAACAATTCAACCAGGGTTGTGTAGAATCTAGCATAATGATTGATCAGTACCAATTACCGACTGATTTCCAGTTAGCGTGTTCGCGGGCTATATTCAGGTGTGGGGGCAAGATCGATTGCCTGCCATCGATTTTTGGGCAATTATGTGCAATTACTGTGGAACTACCACAGTGTATTTTGCGTCTTCGGCTATAATTTTTGCTTCGAATAAAAGCGACCTTAGTGGGTGCTGTTGAATGGTTTGGGAGCTAATAAAATTGTAGCGGTTACACCGCCACATACGAACTACGCATCATAGACATGACGTCACACAAATCCTGCATCGCGCAGTTAGAGTTTACCGAGCGATCGACATAGATACAAGATTTCAACTTCAAACCGATGGGCAGTTGCCCGCCAGACACAACACCCGTCTGGTCGGAGGATTCTCCCTTTTCTATGGTGGATGAGTGAACTTTACACCCTGTTCCTCACACCACTAAAAAATAATTATAAATACATAAACTCAATCCTTCTTCCCATGTGGGTAGGCAGATGTAATTGCGTTTTTAAAATAGGTTTTTATTTTTATTAATTTATTTATGTTTTGTATAGATTCTTTTCTATTTTGTGAATGTGAGAACGCTGTAGGCTTAGTGGACTGTGGATCTGTTGACCATTTTCTATTTTGTTAAGTACCTGGTACTTATTGAAAGACCTACACTGTCCTCCCATACCTAGTAACACTGTTATTTGAAAGTATTGTAAAAGACAATTATTTTTTAAAGAGGAACCGGAACCCTGGAGTTTCTACGATTCGGTTGGTTCCAATTGGTCGTTTCCTATGGGAAACGATCAATTCTCCTTTTGCCTCGTTTACGTCCATACATCTGGTCATACACGCACGCCGGTTACGAGTACTACGCACCTGGCCTTTCTCATGTCTAAAGAAAAACTCTGAACAGATAAAAATAACTTCTTATTAAAGTGGTTTTTGCAACAGACAGTGTGACAGGCCAATTAAATGGCTAAAATGGCCTACGAATAAATCGTAGGCAATTTTAGAAAATAATAAAATAAAGATTTTGATTTTCTTTGTTTGTTATTATTTTTTTGTTGCCTCGTTGGTCTAGTGGTCGCAAGCGCTACTGCTGAGCATGAGGTCCTGGGTTCGATTCCCGGGTCGGGCAAAGTGTTATTGGGTTTTTCTATCTGGAATTTCTCAGTAGCAGTCCGGAGTCTGGATTTGTGCCCGGTTGATGGCAATAGGCTCGCCCCCTATTAGAAATGTGGGTGTACTTGCTACAGGTACACCTCTGCCCAACACTTCGGGGAAACAAGGCGTGATGTTATGTTATGTGTTACATATATAAATATATTTAATTTCAGTATTAGTTAAATTACTGGTGGACGTAAGAGTAGGTGAAAATCATAACAAGGTATCAGGCACTGTTTCATCTAAAATCGAAAACCTGGTAGCTAAAAAATGGGCAAAAAACCTTAACAGAACACAAATAAATCTTGATTTAACACAAATTGACGTGTCCTGTGTAACAAAAAAAAGCAAATCAAAGCTGTCGAAAGCCCGGCTGTCGGAAAACCCGCGAAATATGGCAAAAGCCGGTTTTTCACTTAGCGGCCTTGTAATTGGGAGATGTATATCGGCACATTTTTCAGCCGATATGCTGTTGTCAAAATCGGGACAAATGATGCCGGTGGTGTGGACGAGAACACGGTATGTGGGCATCGGGTTTGTTTTTTTGTGTAATCGTAATGGATTTATTAGGAGAGAAAGAAATATTCCCTGCGTAAAGGATGCACACATAACTATCATGTAAATAGACTCGTTTATTCTTTAACTTTTTTAAGGATGTCCAAATGATCACTTGTGCAATTTTTCTTATTAGCAGACTTCATTACCACAATTATTATTCGCTAAATTATTGGTTAATAAATACATTCTTTTCTATGTACTAATATTGTAATATTGATACACAGAAAAGAATGCATTTTTTTTTGTCTGTAGACAGAAAGAAAAAACATTAATTATTTTTGCACTATGCGTTACTTATGTTATTGCACAAAACGTACGTACAAACGTAGTTGAATATTATGCATCTTATTTTTAATCAGTCTAGGAAAAGAAATATCGAAAACTTTATTTTATGAACTCTGACATATTTATCGTTATTTTCAACGAACAAAACATATTTCCCAGGTTCTGCATCTGATCAGTGGCGTCCATTAGTATCGAGGATCGGAAAGTGCGTGTGATAGGTAAAAATGTTGGCTCTTACTAATGCTTCATCGGGCAGCCGTGAACGTACACTGTAGGGGACTTTTGGCTGCTTTGTTGTTGTTAGAGATTTTTTTTAAGCTATTGCATAGCTTTTATCGCGGGCTTTGAGCGCGGCGACCGAATCAAGAAATTCTGTAACGAAAATAAAACCTAACAACCCCCACTCCGCCTACCATCGTCATCATCCCAAGTGTAGCGTTGACAAATAGGAAGTATGGAGGTTACAAATGCTATGCAATAGCTTTACCGCGGCAGTCCCCGAGTGCCACACGTTTTTTTTTTTAATCTCTCCAGGCATCCACGAAGGAGTTATAGAAGTTTGAGGAACAGAGTGTAAATTTTACTCATCCTCCATAGAAAAGGGAGGATCTTCCGATCAGGCGGGTATTGTGTTTGGTGGGCTACTGCCCGACGATTGATGTCAGGACGTTGTATATATGCTAGTCGCGCAGTAAAATCTGCTTGCGAGTTGCAAGATTTTACGTGACGTCAGTGTTATGCGTAGTTCGCATGTAACGATGTAGATGGCGCCACAGAGTAGATAGAGGTGTTAAGTGCACCCACATTATGTAAGTTATGTATAACTATCATGTTGTAAGTGTTATTAACTGGGTAAAAATCCAGACTGCCTTGTTGGTCTAGTGGTTCATGCGCTGCTGCTGAGTTCGATTCTCGGGTTGGACAAAGTGTTATCGGGTTTTTCCATCTGGAATTTCTCAGTAGCAGCCCGGAGGCTGAATTTGTGCCCGGTTAATGGCAATAGGCTCGCTCCCTATTAAATGGAACTAAAATATTTGGTGAAATGTGGGTGTAATCCTCTGCCTAATCCTTCAGATTTTACAGGCGTGGGTGTTATAATATGTGACTAAGAAATTCCTAAGTACCCAACTCAACAACATTTTGCCCGACCCGGCAATCGAAACCAGAACTTGTTCAGTAATCGCGCAAAAATGCAATCCTTTTCCGATCAGAACGTATGAAATAGCTGTTATTTAGAGTTGACCTATTGTAAAAGTTATTCCTTAGAATAGATTATACCAGCGATTGCTAAACTATGGGTCACGACCCAATGATGGGTCGCGAGCGAATGTTGCGTAGGCCTTGAAAAATTGTTTTTCAGCTATGATTAATATTAAAACTAAATATCAAAATAAATTGGACGTATCAAACTTATGGCGATTAAAAGTAACTAAAATTTAAGTTGATAATGACAAAAACTAGGAAATAAATACATCCTGCTCGTTAAAATAGCACTTCTTGTATTTAATTACTTAGGTATTTAAAAAAAATGATTGTAATTTAATGTTTTTTTCTTATGTGAACAGATCTTCATTCATAAAGTTAAGCCCCTTTTTTTTCCATGCCAGCCAGGAGGTGAGTAGCAAATTTGGAAGTTTTTGTTCGTTGGGTCGCAGTTCAGTCAACTTTGGGAGCCACTGCTTTACACTATTATTGTTAGATCTTAAACAGGGCAAAAATACTAGATTACCATCTATTCCAAACCAAAAAAATCCCAAAAATCATCCCACTACGTACAAACATCCATAAATCCAGATTAGTCAAGTGTTTGGGCGTACTCCGGACACAAGGTTGTCGTACCCTGATTTATCCGCCACATCAATTCTTATGAAGATACCGCGAGTGTTCTGGCTTCGATTTTAGAGGGGACAGCTTGATTTACTGCTGGTTGGACTGTTGCCTTATTTTTTGTTATTGATTTTTGAAGAGGAGGGATGGTTTTAATATACATTTATCGAATGGACATTATTCAGGCGTCAAATATTATGAACATTTTTTGTGAGGACTTGCTGAATATTTTTTACAGTCATAACGAATGGCTAAGTGACTAATTTCCCAATATCAACTTTGTTGGCAAAAATGCGGTGTTTTGTTTTTTTTTTCAACATCATATTGGTACCTGGGTTTTAATCAAAGCTAACTTGTTATGGTAGTATAATTTTCAGGATATTTTTCCTGTAAAAAGTCAAGTATTTTTTGTTTTTAGCCGCCCACTTAATTACTGATAATTAAGGAATATAAAACATTGTAAAACAAAGTATGTGTAGTTTCTTGCGCATTCTCCTCCATACGAAACTTTCCTTTTGGATTGGGTGACAGAATCAATTCTATTTGCTTGTAAGTTTTAACGTTCAAAAGTATCTTCTTATGTACCTATTTGTAATAAATTATTTGAGTTTGATTATTTAGGGGTCGTGGTCGGGGGGTGCATGTTGCCAGTGATGACCTATGGTACTGAAACGTGGTCGCTCACAATGGGCCTTATCAGAAGGCTAAAAGTCACCCAAAGGGCAATGGAGAGGGCTATGCTTGGAGTTTCCCTACGTGATCGAATCAGAAATGAAGAGATCCGCAAGACAACCAAGGTAACCGACATAGCCCGAAGAATTGCCAAATTTAAGTGGCAGCACATTGCTCGCAAAACGGATGGCTGATGGGGCCGAAAGGTTCTGGAGTGTCGACCGTGTACCGGAAGACGTAGCGTTGGAAGGCCTCCCACAAGATGGACCGATGACCTTGTGAATGCCGCAGGAATCTGCTGGATGCGGAAAGCACAGAATCGGTCGAAGTGGAGGTGCTTGGGGGAGGCCTATGTCCAGCAGGAGTCTTTTGGCTGAAATAATGATGATGATGATTTAGTGGTCGAATATTTTGAAGATAAAATACCTATACAACCCGATTTCTTTGGTACGGGAAATAACATTCAGAATATTTTTACGAGAGGTACAATACAACTTTGTATGCAAAAATACGGTGTTTTGTTTTTTTTTTTTATCTCGTAACATGCTTGGGGGTTGATCAAAGGTAATTACTAATTACTTGACATACCTAAATGAAAAAAAATCCGGATGTTTTTCCCCTGAAAATACCGTATTTTTTGTTTTAGATTAATGGACTTTTGAAAAATAAAGAAGTGGACCACTTCTTTATTTTTTTCAAAGTCCTTGACCAAAAGTCAACGGTTAAACCGTTACACCTTCCATATTAAAGTAAACTAAAATATAACAAATTAAATGTTTTATTAACCTCTATAATAATATAAGTAACAGTAGCGTGTCACCAACACGTTATCGACCATAACGATCAGTTTGTGTACAAATTAAAAATTCTTAATAGCTAACTTGGGAACGCACAACTAGCTAGTTGTCTGGGGACCTCGTTGCGATAAACAGGGATATAGTGGGGATGGAAGCGATTTATTTTTGAGTCTTTTAATTGCATTGGGAGGACAAGACATTGCATTTGAGGTTCATTGCAATGAAGGTCTGATGTGACGGTCAGCACACATATTTCTGCTTGTCTAACGGGTGCTTTATTTTACACATGAGTCGGCATAATTCGGCACTCAGGTGGGACTCTCCACTGCTGCGCCACTGGATACGTTTGCATACTGCACTGTGAGCAGTGGACAGTTCCTCCCGGTCTTAATGTATGTAACTGTGTCCTTAACTGTTTTTATTTTGTGTATGTTGTTTTGTTTGTTTTTATTTTGATGTGAATTAGTTGCTTATAAAATGTGTGTGTCGAAATATGGATGTTTTCTGAATTAAATGATTATATTATATATTACGTTATAATTCGGCACAGCCGGGAGACAAAAAAATATGTTCGGTTTATTAACCGAACATATTTTTTTGTCTCCCGGCTGTGCCGCTCGGCTTATATTTCGTATTGTGCCGAGCCAACCTGCGGGGTAATTACGTAACATACGTAAAATGATAATTGATCGCATATTCTTTCATTTTGACAGTTCAGCCACGTTCATTACGTTATTTGCGTTGTGTATGGATTAGAAATATCCTACAAAACTCTCGGATTGTGATTGAAACTGTGTTATGGAATTCGAGAGACTATTATTATTATTTATTTATCTTTATTCACATAATGGTAAATGTAACTATTATGCTAAGCCCCACAAAACCGTAGTAGTGGTTTGACTGTGCAATATTCAGCGAGGGTAAATACCAAAAGGAGTTTGCCGGTCGGCACGAGCCGAATGAAAGCCGGATGTGTAGTTATTGCATCGGGCCGGTTTTGCTGTTCAACAAATACTGCTGTATATGTGGTCAACTCCATAAATCGCAAAAGATAAAGAGATGAGAAGAGTGAAGCCTTTGAAAGCACTCGATTTTTTTTATAAATAAAAATATTTGATTGCCTAATTAGTCTAGCTAGTGGTTGAAGAGCGACTTCTGCCTGATCTCGGGTTTGATTGTGTTGTTGAGTTTTTCTATCAGTCATCAGATCTTTTTAAACTCTTTTGCGACGCGTCTTTAGTTCAAACTGTGCTCACGACCATCGTTGAACTACACTCAAATCACTTCCATCACCTCTTCCTCCGCGTCACCATAACGTTTTGAATATTTACTCGTACCTGCTAAACCCGAGGTCTATATTGACATAAAGGAAAATAGTAACTACCTCTAATATTGATATAGTTTGTGTATTTTGCCCAATTTTAGAAATAACCTGCGTGAGTTGACGCTGTTTGAATTTATTTGAACGTTTCAACGTTTTAGTTTTGGTAATAATCCTGTTACCTGGGTTCGATTTAGGTCGGGAAAAGTGTTATAGGATTTTTCTGTCAGGAATTTCTAAGTAGCTGTCAGGAGTGCTCGATTATATGATTTGATTGATTCATTTTGGTGGATTTTTGCCCGATTATAGCCTCGTGCAGACTGGCGCGTCGCGACACTGGTAATAGGGTAGTTGCCTAGATAAAAAAAAAAAAGAAATTCTATTAAGTTCATCTTTCGGATAGTAAAAAAATATTAGACACGTATTTTTTGCTTTACCATATTAATCAAAAATAACTTAGAAAACATGCATTTAAGTTGGGGAGTGAGGGCTCGCTACGTCACAACGCAGTATAAAATCTAGCAAGGCGTGACGTCATGCCACATTTTAACTCAATGTATCTTTTTTGACGTAGAAAAAATACGTATCCAATATTTCTTTATCATCGGAAAGACGGACTAAAAAACAAAACGTGTGGCACTCGGGGACTGCCGCGATAAAGCTATTGTATAGCATTTGTAACCTCCATACTTCCTATTTGTCAACGGTACGCTTGGGATGATGACGTGATGACATAAAACAAAAATTACGTTCCCATGACAACATCACGTTGTCATGGGAACCGTCATTACATGGTAGGCGGAGTGGGGGGTGTTAATTTTTATTTTCGTTACGTTACGGAATTTCTTGATTCGGTCGCCGCGCTCAAAGCCCGCGATAAAAGCTATGCAATAGCTTAAAAAATTTGGACACAGGCCTATTATTCTACCGTGAAGTTTTCTTAGAAATTGTTTTGTTAGAGTCGCGTCGCACCAGACTGAACGAGGCTTAATGGTCATAGGCTCACCCACTACTAACTACATGGGACTTAAATCCCACTAAGGTTTTTGAAGATGGATGGATGTTTGTTACTCTTTCATGCGAAACCTACCAAACGGATTTAATTAAAATTTAGCAGATAGATAGCTTATAACCTGTATTAACACATAAAATACTTTTTATCCCGATATTTTCACGGGATCGAGACTTATGCGGGTGGAACCGCGGGGCGCAGCTAGTAATAAATAATAATAATAATACCGTTTATTTCAAGCGAGTCTAAAAGAGATGTCAGCAGAATTGACGGAGTCCGCTAGGGCCAATGCCTGCTGGGGCTGCGAATAAGGGCCGAAAGGGACATCGTGGTCCCCGGCAACAGGGCAACCGAAGGAACACGGGTGGGTTTTAGTCAGTAAGAGTCTGACACGCCCTCCCGCTCCACTCAGAGCGGGAGAAGTTATTTGATAAATACCCACCCAAAAAAAGGCCCATAGCAAAATACCTTAACCAAAACATACATATTTTAATAAAAACAAAACTTGAAGAAATGTGTTAATAAATAGCTTAAAACAATGTTTTTAGCACATCACTTCACAAAAAAAAAAAAAACAGTGGCACTCCGGGAGTGCCGACAGAAGTGAAAACTTGAACAAGATCGCCTTGGTGGAAGAAAAATACTTGTATAGAACATTGGTCCGTAACATTATCCAAATAAAGAGCACAATCGCGTTTACAAAAAAACAATAAATGCTACGTCACAAATGACTTAGCACCACAGACCACCAATAGTTTGAATAACAAAGCAAGTAATTTTCCTAATTCAAAGGGTGAGGCCCAATCATTATCAGACTTAACCCTTTACTATGAAGCCATTATGTATTGGTAGTTAACCTAATGGGTTAACTTAAACCGTAGGTATCACGCGATCGAACCTTTTAAATGGTGTTTAGTTATTTTGATTTTGATGATTAAGGAGTTAATGGGAACTGGTACCAGTAACTATTGGTTTCAAAGTTTTGTTTGTTTATCGAATCGATGAAGTTGATCATTATTTTTGTGGTGTATTACATGTGCTGTTATACAAACCAATAAAATACAATAGACGTGGATATATTTAGTAACCAGTTCCGATTATCTATTTCTAAAGAGCCATAAAAAACTCCTGAAATAAATCGACACGTGTTTCACCTCTCAACGAGGCATCCCCAGGATGACGATGGACTTGTTGCGAACTCGAACACGGCGTGTTGCCACATCGAGCGCTGAGTGCAGACTCAGCACTCAGCGCTCGGTGTGGCAACACGCCGTGTTCGAGTTCGCAACAAGTCCATCGTCATCCTGAGGATGCCTCGTTGAGAGGTGAAACACGTGTCGATTTATTTCAGGAGTTTTTCACGCCTGAATCAATTAACTATGCAAACCAATGTTATTATTGGCGTTGAAATCTACATCAATAATAACATTGGTTTGTAGTTGCATCCGGCTGCCAGTTTTTCAATCCTAACTAATACAGGCTGGCACGGATGTTGACGCGAAAACTGTTACCATGGATTCATTACATGATTCTGAACGCCCCTGCGTTGAAATTTTTTGTCAGTTATTAAAAAAAAATCTGCTGTTTCATAGAAAAGTGCAATACTTACACGGTCAAAATGTATGGAACAGCTGATAAAAAAACACCGACGAAAAATTTCAACGCTGGGAGGGTCAGAATAATGTACTGAATCCATGGTAATAGTATTCGCGTCGATGTCCCTGCTACCTTGTATTATAAATACAAAAGTGAGTTTGTTTGTTACACTTTAACGCTTAAACGGCTAAACGGATTTCCATGAAATTTGGCATACGGGTAGACCGTGACCTGAAGAAGGACTTAGGCTACTTTTCATCCTAGATCGCAGACCAAGTCGCGGGCACCAGCTAGTTGACTAATACTGTTTTTCTTTTTCTCTGCCAGTACGTATTTTTAAACCAATCAGCATGAACTTAATGGTATGCTCACGGTTTGTTTAAAGAAATCTCCAAACGGCTGGTTGACACTTCCCATGACCCAAAGGCTGGCTTTTACCTTGGTTTTACCCTGGTTTTTAGCATTGCCATACAACGTGGCAATGCCGCCAGTCTCTTGGGTACATTACCAGTCGACAGCGATGCGGAGGAACTTTTTATTTGTTAATAGTTTCAGTTAAGTTAGGATATTAAGTTAAGCTATAGCTAGAATATTGTATTATTTCTTTTGCGTATCTAACCACACGACTAACTTGGTTTTAGACTTTTATACCGCCCATGGGCCTCTGGCTTGGCTTCACATGTCGTCGAGAAATATCTCTCAAGCATGCCGGTTTCCTCACGATGTTTTCCATCACCGTTTTTGAAGCAAGAGATAATTAAGTATACAATATGCAACTAAATTCGAAAAGTCAGAGATGCGTACCTTGGGTTCGAACTCGAGACCTATGACTTGGCAGTCTCACGGTCATACCACTAGGCTATGACTGCTGTTGTATTAAAGATTTGTCTCAATATTTATGTATTTGAGAAAAGTACAAAGTTTCCTGTGATTTAAGTTTTTACTCAAGGATTCCAAAATATACAGGGTGTTTGGCAGAACGTTGAACATACGAAAATGGAGGATAGGTGGGGTCATCTGCTTTTCACTCAACCCTAATTTATTTGGCCCTGGCCCCATGGATATTTTTTTTTAAATGCAAGTTGAAATTAAGATTTAAGTATTTTTTACATCTTTCTGTAAGTTTGAAGACTCATAACTTTTTTCTAGCTAACATCTGAATAAAGCAATAATTTTATAAGAATCTGCCAACACTAAAGATTTAAAAAAAAAATTGCCTGTTTTACCCATTTTTTGTAAAAATTACATTTTAAAGTTAAGAAAGTGGTTTTTTAAATATCCATGAGGCCAGGGCCAAATAAATTAGGGCTAAGAAAGTAGCAGGTAGCAACACCTATCCACCGTTTTCGTATGTTCAACGTTCTGCCAAACAACCTGTATATTGGCAGAGAAAAAAATAAGTTCCATAAGATGGCCCTACTTATGAAAGTAGGGCCATAATATTTATCATCAATTTACTACAATATTTCCCAAACATACCCCGTATAATTTTGCGACGAAAACCGACAGCGATTACAGTAAATCCCCATCATAATCACCACAACCCATCCCCACTTTAAATTATAATTTTTCAATGACCGTATGAAAGCCTAAACAAACAAATAAATAATGTAATTAAGTAAAATTAGCGGCTCATGTAATAATATCGTAGGGCTCCGAACAATATGGGGATAAATATTTATTAAAGGGCCTGAAACTGTCCACTATTGGGTCAAAACATGGATGGGGAAGGTAAGGAGATGTAGATACGGCTATTTGGTACGTTTATTTATTTATTTAACAGTTAATGGACATACATATGAACAGACAAGAAGAAAGAAACAGAAAAATACGTGCAAAGGTGATGCTTATTTCTAAAGAAATCTCTTCCAGCATACCTGCGATAGGAAAGTAGTTAAAGAGATGTAGACAACGTGTGTAAGAGGAGAAGAGAAAACAAAATACATAAAATAAAAACTTAATTATTTACTAATATACCTAGCACACCCACATTTTGTCAGATTTAATTCATCGGACTTACCCAGTGGGGTTACCCAGTGGGGTTACCTTCATCATCATCATCATCATCAGCCTATAGCAGTCCACTGCTGGACATAGGCCTCTCCAATTGCAATTACCTTACCTATTCACTAACGCTGAGATCTGAACAACACGTGTTTTGAATTATCTTGCACGCGTTGTTTGACAGTTGTGCGACAGGGACAGGAATACCTAACGCTTAGCCAAAGTACGTGCCAAGTAACATTTACATATCTCGGCTTGAGCCATTTGGACCTATTGCCATTTACCTAGCATAAATCCTGACATTGGGTTAGTTGCTATTGAGAATTTTCCAATTATTTTTTGCATAATATAAATTTTTCCGGTTGGAGGGTCTTGTGGCTAAGAAACAACAGCTGCACGTTTCGATCGATCAGGTTAAGTTAAGCTTGCCGCAGTTGGTCTGTGGATGGGTGACCATCTTTACATACCAAGACCCCTCCGTGCCTCGGTAAGCACGTTAAGCCGTTGGTCTCGGCTGTCATTTGTAGATCTTTGACAGTCGTTACGGGTAGTTAGAAGCCCAAAAAGTCTGACAACCAGTTTTACCAAGGGGTATCGTGTTACCTAGTAACTAGGTTGTGGAGGACAGATAGGCAGTCGCTCCATGTAAAATACTGGTATTCAGCTGCATCCGGTTAGACAGGAAGCCGACCCCAACATAGGAAAACGCTAGGTAGATGATGATGATGATACCTAAATATACAATTTGAGAATATACTAAAATACATACTTCTAAATACATATCACTAAAATAGATATACATACTTAATTAAGATGTAAGATGAAATTTGTTTCCAAGAACATGGTACATTAAGATCTTATATTATTAAAAAGTTTACCATTGCCGGTGTAGAAATATTAAAATTAAAGTATAGTTTATTACATAATAATTATAAATTGGTTTGTGATGAATGAAAATAGTTAATTTTGAATACAATATTGTCAATTACAATTTAAGGGTTAAGCAGGGGTGTATTATTTGTTGTATTGGCGTAAAACAATGCACCGTTGTTCAAAATCTGATCAACTCGTTTTTTTTTTGTTTATGAGTTTTATTATTTACACATACGTATTTACATTATTTAAAAACTATCATACTTAAAATAATAATATATACAAGTATATAAAAAGGGGGGGGGGGAAATAATCATAGGGCATCAAAAAATTCGTCCGCATCGCTGTCAGTAGGAAAAGTGCCCAAAAGGCTGGCAGCATTGCCACGTTGTATGGCAATGCTGATTCTTTGAGCAAAGAATAGGCCAGCCCTCTGGTCACGTGTAGAGTCGACCAGCCGCTTGGCGATGTCTTGAAAAACAAGGTGGGCACTCGGACCCCATGGCCCTAGTGTTTCAACCCCAAACGGCTCAAACATATAAGTCCCAATAAGATTGGAGTATTTGCGCCGTTTGAGGTTTTCCGCACCTGCAGCAGCAGCCCCAGCACAGCTCGCCGAGCATCATACTCGTAGAATAAATTGTTGAATACTTTTGAACAATTATTTTTATACATTACATAACATCACGCCTTGTTTCCCCGATGGGTTGGACAGAGGTGCAACCACATTTCGCCAGTTATGTTTAAGTCCCATGTAGTAGAGGGCGAGCCTATTGCCATCAACTGGGCACAAATCCATACTTCAGACAGCTACTGAGAAATTCCTAATGAAAAAACACAATAACACTTTGCCCGACCTGGGACTCGAACCCAGGACCTCATGCTCAGCTGTAACCCTTGCGACCATTAGACCAACGAGGCAGTCCTGCAATTTAATTTGTCAATCATTAATAAAATGTTCCTACTGACATTGACTGGACTGTTAGATTAATCGACAGGTTTAGATTTTATTAAGCCCAGACAATATCGTTGCCATAACATAACATAACGAAATGCATCCTCTCCATTTTAATTATTGTGAATGTGAGGATAATGTGGATACTATTATTATTTTTATTTCTCAGCTAGCTTTAGTGATGGTCTGGCAGTTTGAGTAGTTTATGCGGCCTACCCAAATGTCCTTTCTTTGGTATTGTTCGTCGAGTTGAGCTCCACTATTACTGACAAAGGTCCGCTCAAATCTGTGTGGTTCTTTCCTCAAAAGATCATTTCAGACACTAATCTACATGGTCCTCATATGGCCTGACCAAGATTATGTCTGTACTTTAAAAGAGACTGCGACCTCTGAGTCAGATAGGAAACGCCAAACTTATCTAGCTTATTTTTTTTTAATATGACGTGTATAAGTGATTCCGATATCCTATTTACAGAATAAACAATTTCATTTCAATTCATCCATAGTACACCCACATTTCGCTAGTTGGTGGAGGCGAGCTATTGTCATATCCAACCCTTTCCTCGCTGCATGTGCCTTGTTGGTCAAGCTGCGTTAACGTATGTAGCCCTCGGGGCATCCCTTCGTTGCCACCAACTGTCATAGCGTGTTTTATTATTTATCCTACACTACGCACTACACAGCCTGTTTGCGTAGTTCGGTTCATGGGAATAGCGGTCACAACTTCATTTGTGAGGTAATTTAAGTATTCCAGTTGAAGGTTAATGGTTGAATGGGTAAAGGAATACCTGAATAGATTAACGTGACAACATTTTTAATTTTTTTTATGTAAAAGTTGGATTGTGTCAAAAATGCTAGCACAACTAATACGACTTTTGACATTAAGTACAGGCCAATAAAACTCTAATATAAATATGTTGCAAAATAACAACAATTTCTGAAAGCAATTAATAGAGGGGCTCGTGGCTAAATAGTAAAAGCCGCACGAGTCGATCGAAGGTTAAGCTACGCTTGCCGAAGTTGGTTCGTGGATGGGTGACCATACATTACATATTGACACTCCTCCGTGCCTCGGAAAGCACATTAAGCCTTTGGTCCCGGCTATTATTCCCGGTAATCAGAAGCCCAAGAGTCTGACAACCAATCTTACCAAAGGGTATCGTGTTACCCAGTACCTAACTGGGTTGTAGAGGTCATATAGGCAGTCGCTTCATGTAAAATACTCGTATTCAGCTGCATCCGATTAGACTGGAAGCTGACCCCAACATAGTTGGGAAAAAGTTAGACAGATTGATTTTTTAACAAGAATTACTGAACGCTTTAATTAAAAGTGAATTCAGTTTCTACACATAACACATAACATCACGCCTGTAATCCCCGAAGGGTTAGGCAGAGGTATACCCATAGGACACCCACATTTCGCCAGTTATGTTTAAAACCCATGTAATAGGGGGCGAGCCTATTGCTATCAACCGGGCACAAATCCAGACTCCAAGCTGCTACTGAGAAATTCCAGATGGAAAAATCCAATAACACTTTGCCCGACTCGGGAATCGAACCCAGGACCTCAAATTCGGCAGTAGCGCTTACGACTACTAGACCGACGAAGCAGTCAGTAATAAATAAGAATAATAAGATAAGAGTAATTCAGTTTCTGTCTCAAATTATACACCTTTAATAAAAACAAGAATACAATATCACCTACAATGTTGATTAGTCATCAGCACATACCCCACTAGAACAAACGGTATCAATGCCCAACCCTCCAATGCTCACGCAATTAAATCAAAAATACACACGCCTAGCGATCGTTTATTAAAATTGACAGCCGCGCCACACCTGTGCCGCAGCCGAAGGGTTAAACTACAAATTGATTCGTTGGTAGGTACACACGTCGTTATTAAAACATTATAGGGTTAAATTTTGGCTTTGTGCTGTCGAGCTTTTAAGGGTTGATTGTAAGTTGTATCGGAAAATCGGAATAGAATGGCAATATCTGGAAAAGCCCCTTTTTTAATGGAAATGTTGTGTGTAAAATTGGTTTTAAATAGGCCCTGTTTCCTAACTATGTTGTAGTTGGCTTCCAGTCTAACCGGATGCAACTGGATACCAGTGCATGGAACGACTACGTGTCTGACCTCCACAACCTAGTTACTAGGTAACACGATACCTCTTGGCAAGACCGGTGGTCAGACTTTCGGGTTTTTGACTACCCGTAATAAATGTCAAAAATATACGAATGACAGCTGGGACCAACTGCTTAACATGCTTTCCGAGGCACGGAGGGGTCTCAGAAAAGTTTACACATACATACATACATAAACTCATGCCTTCTTCCCATGGGGGTAGGCAGAAACTACAGAACGCCACCTGCTACGATCCTTACATACTCCTTTTGCCTCGTTTACGTCCATACATCTGGTCATACACGCACGCCGGTTGCGAGAACTATACACCTGACCTTTCTAAACAACATCACCAGTAAGAAAAAAAAAAACCTAATGTTAAAATCTAAAATAATACAAATTCTATCCCGATGACTACCACCCCTCATTGGGCAAGCGATCAACCAAAACCATAAGTTTAGCAGAGAGCCCGATACAAAGTTCTGCCGTTATTGTATCACAAAATATTATACCACTTATAACGAAAAACAATAACAAAGTTTACTCTATAAATAATGGACGAGAGATTGGCGAGGGTTAAAAGAAGGTTACTATTGTAACTCAGAATGTTTTAAAACTCTAGTGAGTTTGTCCTTGAACGAAAAGTGAGTGAGTTACACAAATTTTCACATTAATTTTTAGGAGGGAAGCGTCAGGGTGGCCCGCAAAATTCAAATTTTCTCACGTTTTTTGCATTTTGCAGATCAGTGTTAGGTTTTATGTTGATTAAAATATGATTCGCGGTCGTATCAAATATGGCTTTACTCAATTATAATCATTACAATCAGTAATACAACTCCATAAGTTAGCAAAGGTGTCAAATGTCACGATTTCAGGAAATCATGACATTTTTGACACCTTTATCTTCTTAATCACTATTGCTGATTGTAATGATTATAATTGAGTAAAGCCATATTTGTTACGACCGCTAATCTTATTTTAATCAACATAAAACCGCAGAACTGACCTATAAAATGCAAAAAACGTAAGAAAATTTGAATTTCGCGGGCTACCCTGACTCTTCCCCCTTAACAACAATATTAATGTTGGAAGGAGCTGAATGCTAAGGTGTAAGGTGATAGATGACGTATGCCAAAGACGTATGCTTGGGATGACGTGTAGTATATTTAAAAAAGTAGAAGGTTAGTGGCTCTTGAACGACGGAGAGAAAGACGTAAAGACGGATTTTTTAAATAAGATATAATTTTAATAAATTAAAATATTTTAAGATAAACCAGTTTGTGATATTACCTATAAGTTTGTTTCCTCTGATCTCAGTCGATATTCTCACATAAATACAACTAAAACTTTATTAACATTATTTACCTTCTGGGCTCCACCAGAGTCGGGTAAAAAGTGATAAATAATTTTCATTTAAAAAAATGGTGTCTTTGGTTTTTTCTTTTTTCTTTCGGCACCGAAACGACTTCATCTGAAACTAAAATGATTTTTTCACTTCGTAGTTGCTTTCAGATAGATTTATTTTCACAAAAAAATATTTTTTTAAGTCTGTGTTAAATCCTTTATAAAGAAGAAACCATTTTGAAGAAACCAACTTTTCGATAACTTACTTTCAAGTTTGTAACCGTAGTAGTGGCAGTATAGTTAACTGTTGTTGCAACGTTTTCCCCGTCGATTAAGATACGTTTACCACTCGATAATGATGTAAGTTTACGTACTATGTCATGGGTCTGCTGTAAGGTTAGCAAAAAAAAAAAGGATGAGCAGGAAAAAAGATCTCGCTGTTTCTGAGATATCATAATAGTTTTTTTTTTTTCTTATGTTTTTTTTAGAGATGGGCTGAATGTGGTTTGAACCGAATCCGAACTGCGGTCGAACATTCGGTTATATTGAAAAGTTCGGCCGAACTTTGCACGCTTTCTCGAGAGCGACACGTCGCGACTTGTTTACGCATTTACTTAAATTATTGCTATACTCCGTTTGAAGTAAGATTAGACATTTAAACAAACCTTTTTTACAGTCCGTTCAACCGATTCTGACTTCTATATCGTAAGTATAAGGATGGCATTAAAAGCAAAAAAGTGGTTACAATACCAACTGTTTACTGCAGCTGCCATTTATCATGCCACCAACGCAATAAAAGTCAAAATCGGTTGAACGGACTGTAAAAAGGGTTTAGTTAAATGTCTAATCTTATTTCAAACGGAGTATAGATGTATCCCGCCCGCACACCGCACTTCCACCGCGTGGCCTAATAAGAAAACAGATTTTCAAGACTCATAAGAAGAATAAATTGATTTAATTTAAGGTTTACATTTACAATGTTCCTAACTATGGTAAAAGACATAATTTTATTTTACAGTAATGCTATTCTAATTTCAGTCAAAATAGTGCAAGTAGGTATTATTTTTCTTGTGCCGAATGTTCGGCATCTGATTCGAATTTCGGCCGAATGCCGAAGTTCGGTTCAAGCTGCCGAAATTCGGTTGAACCGAATGTGAACCGAATTTCGGCCCATCTCTGGTTTTTTCTAAATAAAAACATTAAAAAATGTAAACGATATGTACATAAATGAAATAAAGGAGATAATAATATTAGCCTATTATTGTCCCACAGCAGTGTAAAGGCCTCTTCTCATACAGAGAAGGCACAAGCATTGATCACCACGTTTGCTCATGACGGATTGGTGATTTCAGACTTATATGTATTAACTATAAGCCCAGGTTTCCTCACGATTTTTCCGTCATCGATGTCAGTAATATCAAAAATAAACTCAGAAAGTACATATGAATTGAAAATCATAACTGTCGAAGTAATTTTCTTGCAATTGTATCTGCTAACGGTACAAATACTATTGAAGCGTATAGGTACAGTCAGCATATACCGCAGATGATAAACGATTGTTTCAAACTATTGTCGTTAGTGGATACTTTTATCTTTTCTTACTCTAGTTGGGTACAACGAAAACTCGGCAGTGTTTCTTCAAGTTATTGAGTAGTAAGCAAGACTGGGTTCTGCTAACGGTACCTAAAGCTACGGGCACGAGCTACAGAAGAGTGGTGACCGCCATATAACGGCCGTACTGACGGCTGTCAAGAAAATGATGACAGCTTGGTTTGACGTTACGGTGTCAAAAAATGCTCTCTAGGATATCACACCAAATTACTTTCATAAATAACTTTTCAGTGACGTCATTCGCCGGTATAATGGAGACGCTATGTGGCGACCATTGCTCTTCTCACGGCCTCAGGTGATGCAACTTGCGTCAAGATACACGCGTGCGCGTCTCCTGTTTCCATCCGTTGCTCCGCAAGTTGCGTCGTGATGACTCGTGGCATGCTCTAAACAACTTCTTTCATTTGTTTTCTTTGCAATTGCTGTTGCAAGACGCGTGATTTGAGCATGTAGCTCGTGGCCCAGGGGTAAGGCTTTAGCGTATGCTGAGACGCAGTTGACGCAGGTCCTCGCAGCGCAGATTTAGTAATGCATGAACGTACTGAGATCTGCGTACGCTGCGGCGCAGGTACGTGCCACGCAGACGTGTCTGTCCTGCTCTGCGTCTCGTTGTAGTGCCGACAAAGATTTCTGCGTGATGCGGGCAGGTCGTCATGTGTTTTTTACCATACTGTACTAGCTAGGACCCGAATTTGTCTGTGTAGCTGTATCGCAGCATGCGCTCGCGGTCTATGTCTGCCTCGCCTGCCCTACCCTGCAAAATCTGTACTGTGCTGTGTCACGTGCGTTTCAGTATACGCTTAGCCTAATTGTTCTTCTGCAATACTATAGGTATCACAGATGCGTTCCTATCCCAGAAACAAAGGAGATATTCCTCATGTGCCGGTTATCCAGCGAGTAATCGCTCGTCGCCGCCGCGCACTCGTTGCTCGCCAACTCCTTTGTAGTTGCTAGCTCTACTCGCTTCTCCTTAATCGCAGACGGTGGTACAGGCGTGTTGAAGGGGTTAAATAGAGGATGAAGAATGGAATGGAAGAAAGGAAGTAAGGGATGGAAGTTCGTCATTTTTACCAATGGAAAATTTTATCGGGCACACTGCTAGTATCCAATAAATAGATTCCAGTAAAAAAATCCTAGAAGGTAATTATCGGATTATAAAAAATATTCTAATTTACCACCACAAAAGCCAAAGATTTTCTAACTGAACAGACAGCTGTGCTGCTGGGGAGTTTGTTGCGCCACTTCTTCTTCCCAGCTAAAGCACTAGGAAGTGGTGAAGGGTGGGCGTTTTTGAGGGACTGTATTATGTTATTTTGACGTTCAAAAAGTGCTAATTCTCAGCCTAGTTTGAATAAATAACTTTTGAATTTTGAATCCATCAACTCAGCCTATTGCAGTCCACTGCTGGACATAGGTCTCTCCCAGGCTGCACTTCAACACCCTGTCCTCCGCCTTCCGCATCCTTTGTCTGTCTCAGTCACCTTTTTACGGTCGTCGGTCCATCTAGCAACCAGGTTGGTCCACAAAGCCAATGAGCGGAATTAAAGCAACAGAAAAAAAAACACATTATACACAAAATATACAAAATAGGTAATATTATCATAAACACCATTCGCTATCCCCATTACCGATTAATGACATCGGCGAAAAAATCGCATGCGAAATAAATCCTCTTTTAAAAAAGAAATGCTGAACGCCACTGATGAGCGTAATATTTTTCCCAACTGATATTAAGTCATGTTTAAGAAGGTTCGTCATTATCCTTAATAGTAATAGATATTTTATTTTGTCGCGTTTCGCTTTGGGGTGTTTACACAATATTCTTGGGGTGCTATTCCAAAAAATGCTCGTTAAATAGTCGTTTTTTATTGGGAACGTAGGTTTGCCTATATTGTAGAAAAAGTGAAATTAATACATACCGAATGGTATCAACCACTAAGCACTTTATTATTATTTGCAAAGCTGGTGCCAAAAAAAAACAAGTAATTTTGATATTTTTTTCTGAGCATTCAAAAAAACGATGACACAGCACGACATGGCAGGTACCTACCAAATTTTTAATTTTTTTTAGAACATCAGAATTATTAATGTATGCCTAAAGGGCGGGATAAAGCTAATCACCTTAACATAAAAACATCTGTATTCTGTACCTTCCTATGATTCTCAATAAAGAAAACCATTGATTGATTGAATAATACTTACTAAAACGGTATTTTTTTTAACCCTACCTACTTCACTTTAATCAATGAAAATTTCGTACTCTCAAATCATAATATCGTACTCTAAAATATCGAGCATTTTTAGGATTCACCCCCTGATACATTTGCCGTTCGTTAATAGGTTTTTCCTTCATAAAGGGAATGCTAACCTATTTATTATACAGCTGATATTAAAAACGAGGGGCTCAGTGTTGTCATAGCATTACAAGATTAAGAATGTATGTCCGCATGTTTGTGTGCTTGCATCTTGAACACTGACGCGCTTTATTTGATGGGCAATGCTGATTGCCGCTAGAAAGTCATGCTTTATCAAACTTTTATGATGGTTCCAGTTTTATCTTTTTGGTTGGTAATTAAAACATGGAGATAATAAAAATCGCCCATTGTGTGACCCTACGTCAAATTTCTACATTTTTTCTACATTACTTTACAAATTAATTTCACTATGTACTAAACACATAAACTAAAATATTCATAAATTAAGTTATTAAAAAAATGCTATAATTTAACATTTATTTTTTTCCAAATCATTAACACTAGGTAATCGTTTAGACGTGATTTAGACGAATAAAATCATATTTTTTTTATTTGTTAACATAGGTATAAAGAAAAGTAAAAAGGTAAAGGTTTAAAAGTCGGTTATGTTTTTATGATTTATTAATAATCGATAGATAGAAGATAATACCTGATTTAGAAGCACCAAAACAATTTTTCTTTCGTGCATTTTTTTATAGGCATTACGAGACTTCCACTTTAGAGGGGCTTGTGGCTAAGTAATAACAGCTGCACGGGTCGATCGATCAGGTTAAGCTACGCTTGCCGCGGTTGGTCCGTGGATGGGTGACCATCTTTACATACTAAGTCCCCTCCGTGCCTCGGAAAGCACGTTAAGCCGTTGGTCCCGGCTGTCATTTGTAGATCTTTGACAGTCGTTACGGGTAGTTAGAAGCCCAAAAAAGTCTGACAACCAGTCTTATCAAGGGGTATCGTGTTACCTAGTCACTAGGTTGTGGAGGTCAGATAGGCAGTCGATCCATGTAAAATACTGGTATTCAGCTGCATCCGGTTAGACTGGAAGCCGACCCCAACATAGTTGGGAAAAGGCTAGGCAGATGATGACGATACTTCCACTTTCAAAATATACCAATTTTTTTACAGGAAAATTCAGGGTATTTTCCTAGTGTAGGTACTCATCTAAGTGTTCGAAGATGTCTTTGTGTCATTATGGACGTGTCACGGATTGTTTGGCGATCTTAATGGGGGTTAAAAGTGCGTTTTTATTAAAATTTTGAACGGCACACTTTAGCACTTATTTTTAACATAATATTGAAAGTATAGAATTTGATATAAGATTTGAGGACAATGTAAATAGATATGAAATGTTTTAAGAAGCTACATTAAAAACACTGTAGACTTTTCGTGACTAAAATCCACAATTTTAAATGACAGCTACAATATATTTTACAATTTATTTTATAATCTCATGTGGCTCTATTTTTAAATATCATCCACAGCAATCTAAAAGAATAACTGTTTAATTTTACATTATTTCACAATTTATTTTATTTCATAAATTATTTCGCATCGTTTTGTATTTTAAGTTAAAAACTATCACAGAATAACTTGTGCTATAATAACCCAGCTTTACCAGATAAAAAAAAAATTGTAAGTCAACGATGGTATCCGAAACAATGCAGCCAAACCCAAAAATTCTAAAATAAAAATTACGAACTCACCATCTAACCCTAAAACGCGAGCACATTTAAAATTCCCGATACGTGCCACATCGGGTACTTGAGACCGTCACATTCGCACCATATTTATCACTGGATCAAAGTCGGATCTGGGTAATGCTCGCGACCAATATTTCATTCGGTCGCGTCTCAATAAGCGAAGCAGGGTTGTATATCATAGAGTGTGAGTTCGGGAGGAATATGGGAAGAATGTGGTAGTTTTATATAAGGTTTTGCTGGGTGAATTTTGTAAAGTTTTGGTATTTGAAGTAGTTTGTTTGTTTACAAGCAACAATTATATAGGAACAGTTCATGCCGTAAGGTAGTAACGGGACTGACTGCCCAGGGTGTGCTGGATAATGCCATTTGTAGACGTTAGTTTCGCGGAAATCGGTTGTCATGATATAGGTATATGATGCGGAGGAATGAGGAAAATGTCATGAGGAAAGTTTTGAGTATGAATGTGGACGGCTTTAAGAGTAGGGGAAGAGCAGAGAAACTACGGATGGACTGTGAGAAAGATGATATGTATAGAAAAAGAGTGACTACCGATAAGACAACTTATAGAAAAGGATGGAAGTATTCCGACCACAAATAAATTAGGATAAGGACAGAAGAATGATAACGAAATGATTTTAATGCAATTATGATGGTAAATAGTTTATCCCGTAATTGCTTTAAAATTTCACTAAGGTGACAGCTTGATAGTTCGAAACTGTCAAGCTGTTACATTGATCTTAATGCAAAAATAGACTGACGTTTTATGAGGTGCAAGTGACAGTGAGAGGTTGACTATAAATATAGAGCAAAGAACTTATACTACTTTTAAATTTTGATTTTTACTTGCATGCATTTAACTTAACAAGTAGGTAACAATAAAAGTTGCCACATCCAATAAAAATAAAACAGTTTCAACTCCCCTTCACAATCGGAATACATTTTTTTAAAAGACTTTAAACTTCGACAGTCGGAAGAGAATAACGGAGTAGGTGTAAATGAAAGGCAGAAGCGACTTAAGCATATTGCGTTGTTCGTAGCTAATTTAAGTAATTCTGGTAGTTTCGGTCTAAACCTTCTGAGTATTTATGGGGAACCCTGACAGTAGCACTGGCGACCGGTAACTTGTGTGAAAATCAGTTGTCTTGGCATAGGTATGTGTTGTTGAGGAAAGAGGGGCATGAGTCATGTCCTGAGCTATATTTTGATTGTTAATATGGATGGTGATACGAGTGAGGGAAGACTATGGTTGGATTGTGTGAGAAATGATACCACTAGAAAGGGGTGAATGATTGTTTTGATTTATATTTACTTTGGTTTAAAACCCATTATAATAATTAAAGACGTACATATAAAAGAGAAAATTATAAAGTTAATGTTCAATTATTTTAAAGTTAACAACAATTTCATGAATCCTTCTCACAATACTATTGACATGCCGCTAAATTTTCATCCGTTCATCCACCAAATATTTTTTGTAGATATTGTGGACTGTGTCAAAGAAATCGTACTCGTTTTGACTGTGAAAAAGATAGGAGTTAAATTATATAAATTCACCAAAAGACTTACACCTCAACTCGCTTATAAATTGCACCCCATTCAGAATTAAGACAGCAATAAAACAACGTCAAGCATGCGAGTGTTAAATTTGTCACGATCTATTTGAGCCGAGCCCATCGATGAGTCCGAACTGTCGTACGCGGCTTTTGAGAGAAATGATCGCGATTACTATTGAGTGGAAACTTTTTTTTAAAGGAGTATGGAAACTTTTTAAAAGTATCCCAAAATTTAATGACTTGAGTGGATATAAAATGGCGTCAGCATTTAAGGGTTAAGTGAGTGTGAGTTCTTTTATTAAATGTTATTCCTAGGCGCTTTCACATTGGACGATAACGACACGATATCGTCGGACTGGTAGTTTCATACAATTACTATTAAACGCTTTCACACTGTGTCGGTGCAGTCAACGGTATCGTCGCCGATATTGATTGTCGTGCCGATATCAGTGGACAACACTGCACTTGTCGACTGCTGCCATTATACCTCGAATACACTATGACACTTTTGGAATCGCGCGGCGATGTAAGCTTTTGCTGGTGCAACGAAACTATTTGAGGCATACCGCATGACAATAAGCTGTTGGCTACATCTTGTCACATACCGATATCGTTCCGATATCGTCCGCCGATGTCGGGTCGATATGTCGGCTTCGTCATCGTCGTAGTATGAAAACGGCCACTTGTTTGCTGATCACCAAGTAATTGTAGAACTTTAGACCTGTTTCGGGAATTGGAGAGATTTGGAATGTTCGACTATTGGACGTAGTAAAACGCTACTGCGCTTGGAAAAAAAAATGTGTCCCGTTAATCCTCTACTGCCTGCCAGTTTAGTTTGTGACATTCCATTGAAATACAAATAACCAACTCGTTAATTAACCCGGTTAGTCAATTAATTAATTACCATAACCACTAATCACTGAAACAATCGAAGCCTTTGTACAACCACAAAATAACGGATTCAGTACCACTGAATAACATATCACAATCAACAATATTAAGCCTGATTAATAACACATTACGCGATTGTTAGACGCGCGATATGTCAATTTGAACGCACAAATCCGATTCGCATCCATCACCAATAGCGGCATTAGCATTAGCACATTAATTAACAATTAGGTGGACGCGCGTCGACGCGTCATCGCGTCCGCGACATGCGCGGCTTGACGGGTTAGGAGGGCAGGTTATAGCGTTAGCGGGTGAGAGGCTTTATATTTGGATTTTGTATATTTGTTACGGTTTTGGCCACCTAAAGCTTAAACTTGGAACAAGTCATGGATTGGTCATGTTGAAAGGATGAATGAAAGGTGCCCAAACAAAAGCCTTATTAGTGGTGTTGTTCAGAAAGGTCAAGTGAGTAGTACTCGCAACTGGAGTGCGCATAATGACCAAATGTATGAACGCAAAAGGAGTATATTAGGATCGTAGCAGGTAAGTTTTTGCAGGTTCTGCCTATACCCATAGGAAGAAGTCGTGAGTTGTAGGTCGTGAGGAAAGTTTTGAGTTGGAATGTGGTGTGATCGATTTAAGAGTAGGGGAAGACCATTAAAACGACGAGTGGATTATGTGAAAATGGTAGCCAGAAAGAAGATAATTATTGATATAACGGTTATCGTAAAGAAATATGGAAAACGACAAGTTTTGGAGAGCCCATTGAGTACTTCCACTTTGCCCCACCAAGCCACCCCACTGGTAGGGCAAAATAGAATGCCTTAAATTTTGCAGTAGAATCTGCCCCACTGGTTCGACTTGGTAACTGTCTACGTCTAAGTCTAACGTTACCAGTCCTAGTTACATTTTTGTTTAGATATACATTTCTTTCTTTTCAAACAAATATAAAATACGAGCACCTACACACATTCTAAGGTGCCAACCGTAGTGGGGCAGAATCCACAATATTTAAAACTAGTGGAATCTGCCCCACCAAGTCGAACCAGTGTGCGGTGGGGCAGACTCCACTGCAAAATTTTAGGCATTCCATTTTGCCCCACCAGTGGGGCGGCTTGGTGGGGCAAAGTGGAAGTACTCCAAATAAATTGGTATAAAATCAGGAGAAAGATGGTGATGACAATAAAAGCATCTCGTTGTTGACCTTGAGAGGTCGTAATTACTGACTGACTGCCTTAAGCTTACACAAAGCCGGGCATACAACTTACAAACTAAGCAACTGCACGCTAAGGGCACCCCTTGTGGGGTACGAACCTCGGCTTAGGGTATCGCTGGGAGGAGGACAGCAAGATGAGACAGGCTGGATCGTAACTGGGCCAATGCCCTGTCAATTATCATATTATGTTAGGTTAGTACCTACTGTACCAACTTGTTTTTATCACTGGCCTCCCGCTCTCCGCTGATAGAGTGACCACCTCTCCCTTTGACGTTTTGGACACGTAATGAAGTTTGTGGCGTGAGGTTGTCAACGCAACATGGCACTGTCACTCGGACAGAACCGTGTTTAGAACATAAGGTCCGTTTGTTATGGAAAAATCTAATACACAACAGAATTCAATATTAAGCTAGAACTTGTACTAAAAATACCCGGCAGTTGTTATAACAAAATGAGAGTTGGAAATACTGTGGTGTTACGCGAATTGACAGAATAAGAAATGAGTACATAAGAAGAAGTCTGGAAGTGGCACCGGTGACTGAAAAGTTATGTGGAAATCGGTTGTCATGGTATGGGTATGTGATGCCGAGGAATGAGGAAAATGTCGTGAGGAAAGTTTCGAGTATGAATGTGGATGGCTTTAAGAGTAGGGGAAGACCAAAGACACGATGGATGGACTGTGTGGAAGATGATATGGATAGAAAGGGAGACGACTGATAGATAGGGACACGGTATCGAATAGAAAGTATCAATACTGTACTCATGAGTAGTATCGAAAAAAAAAATCGTACTCATAAATTAACTATCAAAACAAAACTATCGATATTTCAAGGTATCGAGTACTTTTCTTAGGGCCTAATGTGCATAGAGCATAGGTCAATATCAGTCAGTAAATAACGTCAGTTTAACTTCAGTAGAGCAGGACATGAAAAAACAAATGACAACGGTGAACGAGTGAGTGAATGAGTGATTGTTTAGTGCAGTAAATGAATGAAGGAAAGGTTAGGAATTTAACTGTGAACGGAAGGAACGATTTTGAGCAAAGATCGATGTAATGTTTTAGAAGGTTCAGAACGAGTGAACTAGATGGCGTTGCCATAACCATAAACATAAGTTGTAAGGTCGCAAGTTTTAAATGGGTAATTTCTAAGATTACACATTTAAAACTTAATTTCTTATTCGATACTATACCTGCCAAAAAGCACTCATTGAGTAAAAGTATCGAATGCAAAGTATCGAGTACAAAAGTATCGGTATCGAGTGGAAATGTACTCGATACCACAAAGTATCGATACTTTTTTCGTGTCCCTACTAATAGAGAAGTATGGATGAAAAAGATATGTTGCATCAATCGCAAATAAATTGCAATAAAGACAGAAGAATGCTGGTAATGAGTTAGAGATACTGTATAAATGAGAGAGACGATACCCTAAAATAGTAGTTTATGAAACTTGCATAATGAGGGGTAAACATGAGTGTGAGGCTCGGTTTTTAATAGTACCTAACACACGAGTGTTTTAATACCTAGTTGTGTTGTTTCATACACTACTTTATCTACTCTCATACATTGGGATTGAACTGGAAAACTGAAACTGAAGGGAATTATGGCTTAGTAACAATAGCTGCACGTGTCGATCGATCAGGTTAAGCTACGCTTGCCGCGGTTGGTCTGTGGATGGGTGACCATCTTTACATACCAAGACCCCTCCGTGCCTCGGAAAGCACGTTAAGCCGTTAGTCCCGGCTGTCATTTGTAGATCTTTGAAAGTCGTTACGGGTAGTTAGAAGCCCAAAAAGTCTGACAACCAGTCTTGCCAAGGGGTATCGTGTTACCCAGTTACTGGGTTGTGGAGGTCAGATAGGCAGTCGCTCCATGTAAACGGTATTCAGCTACATCCGGTTAGACTGGAAGCCGACCCCAACATAGTTGGGAAAAGGCTAGGCAGATGATGATACATTGGGATTGAACCTACTAAATAATAGATAAAATTTAAAGATCAAGAATAAAAAACATCCCACGGATTTCAGTACAACTGTACGTATGAATGTCACCCGCAGCAGCACATCCCGAACATGCGTGCAGCGGGTGCTGCTGTCCCCCGCTTAAACGTTCCATTACAAAAGTTAATGGAAACTCCTTGGTGATATTAACTTCTTGGATAAGCCCTGTATTGTAATACAAAAAAAAAAAAAAATGGTTTTATAGCATTATTTTGTATATAATTATATTTTTCTGTCTCAGAGATGTCTCAGTGACGCCATCTTGCGTAGAATAGAATAATAATTACTCTTAAAAAATAATGAAATTTAAAAAAATACAAAATGATAAAAATAAAATTACATAATAGCCAAGTTTGTAACGTTACACTTTAACTGACACCAACCTTTGATTACCGACTGACAGATAGTTTGGCTTATTTAAAAAATATAAAATTTATATATGTATTTATATGTTTTTTTATTATATGGTATTTAGACAAAATTATTTTTTATTATTTTATATGCCAAGCTATCTGATGGTAGGTAAAAACGAAATAAACCGTAGTTATGTCCAGTCGTTTCATCACTACGAGATTTGCAATACCACAATGTACAAGTCAGCATAGGTATTTCTTTCAAAAATAAATTTCTAAAAGGTCTGGACCCAGAGCACATAATGCGACCTATCATGAAGGGCATATGACTCGAGCCATAGATCTAGAAGATTTACCAGTTGTTAATTGCAAATTGATTAATGTTGTCCGCTTCATCCCGTGTACCGTAAGTACATTTAAATATCTTTGACATATTTACGGCCTCGTCAGTACCAGGCCCAAATATGGCACATGATATGTCCCAGTTATTTATCCTGTACCTTCAACATCCACAAACAGCTTTTCTCGTTTCCATATTGAGTTCAAAAATATAAATTTTTGATATAAATCCACCAATATCCCCTCTTACGCGCCATAGGTTATTATTAAATGTTGCATGTATTAAAATTTATATCGCTGGCAACCCCAAACTTATTGGGATCGCAATTTTATTGAGGAGTACAATGTAACATTGTATAGCTCTTAGATTGTAAATAAATATTTCTGGCACTTATCTGTTTTTGTGTTGGCATGTTGTTGTTTTTGTTTTAATAACATGATCATTATAATGATGTTAATCAATATTTTAGTGTATAATTTCGTTCAGTAATATTGACAAATTAATGAATGAATGAGCGAAATATTTGCGTTTCATGTATCCAACTTTTAGTGCAGCGGTGGCCCAGCGGAAACGGCTGCGATTTACGAGTTGTAGGTCGTAAGTTCGAATCCAGACAGGCGCTTTACTTTGTGTAAATTATTTATAATCACCACTGCTCTCAAAATGGTAAAGGAAAACATCGTGAGGAAACCGGCATGTCCTAGAAGACGTGATATCTATTAACCCGCACTGGGCCTGCGTGGTGAATTACGGCCCACTCCCTCTCACCGAGACCTGTGTCCCAGCAGTGGGAACATTATGGGCTGATTATGCAACTTTTAAAATGCATCCTCCTGATAGGCATCTGCTATTAAAGGATTTGATAAAAATCTACTCTTGATGATTCAAATGTGAGTTAGTATCACCATTGGAAGGTTTCATGTGGACGGAGTCGCTGGCAAAAAGTCAATAATCATAATTATTATGGTCACACAACAAAAATACTTAACAGGAAAAATTTAATAACTAACATAGGCACGTACGATAATAAGCTATTTCAGGCACCAAATTCAAACACGTATTATCTTATACCGTTTCTGTAGACCCTATGACTAAACTGGTCAAATGTTGATGTACCTAATATGGCACGTTGGTACACTTTGACTTGGTGAGCTGGCCTAGTGTAGTACGCAGTTACAATAGAACAAGAGGCCAGCTTGTACTGGTTGCGTTACCACTGACGTGTGAGTCCTACTGTACATCTTTGCTTAAACATCGGAGAATTAGTACATTACTGCCGCGGTCTATAATGACTACTTTGCTGGTCGCGCTGATGATGGCCGACAGCGCAGCGTAGCGCAGCTCCAGGCCGACACAGCGCGGTCAGCGTGCAGCACTTGATGGACGAGCTGAGATAAAGGCCGAGGCCGTAGGTCGAGGCCTTTACAGCGAGGACAGCAAGGGCTGCAATGATGGCCAAGCTGGAAGGCCTAGAGCGTAGCTAGGCTAGCTCGAGGCAATCATAGCGTGACCAGCGAAGCAGTCATAGTGGGCCAAGGCTTGTATAGTGCTTTACTCAAAAATGCAAGTACCTAATCTAAATAAAACCAGCAAGTAAAGATTTAGATTTCCTACTGATTTTCCACTGCACAAATTTTTCATATGCAAGCTTATATTTTTCCTTTGAGTTTCGCGGTACTAAATTTTCAACCACTAATTTAGCTTCATCTTTAATGTCTGGCGGTGTTAAACACATTGAATCGGAAGAATTTTCGCTTTGAGAGCTCATTTTTAGCAAAAAGTCACTAAATAAAAATAAAATTTTCGCTGAACCGCGCTTCTGTTACTTCTTTGTTTTTTTTTTTTAACAATGGTATTTGGAACTATACAGCCAAATATGGAATAAAATCTTTTTGTACCTATCTCTATAAATACAAACAGCTGTGTTTTAAATAAAATCTTTTTGTACCTATCTCTATAAATACAAACAGCTGTGTTTTAAATAAAATCTTTTTGCATTTGATTTTTTAAAACGTTGAAACGTCAAAACAGCGACCAGCAAAATTTTGCCGGCCGCTCCTTGAAACAGAACGGCAAGGTCGACTTTGCTCAAACAAGGTTGTCAAAATAATTACCACATTACATGCATTTTTGAGTAAAAGTAATGTGTTATGTATGTATTAGCATTAAGAATCTATAATGTTCCCACTGCTGAGACACAGGTCTCCTCTTCGAGAGGAAATCGGCTGAAATCTACCACGCGGGCCCAGTGTGGGTTGGTAGATGTCACATGTCTTCAAATTTTCGTTTTTCGGACATGCCGGTTTCCTCACGAGGTTTTCCTTCACCGTGGTGATGAAACACTGTTCACTTGAAAGTTGATTCAGAACGGGTACTATTAAGGACATTTTTACCTTGTTTAGTTAGGCTCTTATAAGCATACAACAAGGTATATTACGAAAGAAAATTCCTCTATCGCTACTATGCTTTTCCAGGAATTCTTAATTGGCAACCACTTGCCACACAAGAAATAAAGTTCTTCTTTGGCAACCGGTTGCATATAACAAAAGTTATTTCTTTGTTGTCAACTAGTTACGAAATTCAGTTGCCATAGCGGCCGACAGGAAATTATTTACACAAAGTAAACCGCCTGCCTGGGTTCGAATCCACGACCTATACTCGTAAGTCGAGGCCGTTACCACTGGGCCACCACTACCCTCGCTCTCGCAAGTATTAGGTAGTATTAGCTCGAATTGTCAGAGTCCATTGCTAAGCTAGGAGTCCTCACAAGTTCTTTCTTATAAGAAATTCCGTCGCCGCACTCAAAGCCCGCGATAAAAGCTATGCAATAGCTTTTTTTTTTCACTTGTCCTAGTGTTCAACAATAGGATGAACCTTAATTTTATTACAATCTAGCCTTATAAATAGACTAATAAGTAATTAAAATTAATTAAAACCTAAACTATTAAATTGTCTTTACTAAGAATGAGTCCAATAGCACTTTTCTTATTGTCTCTATTAAGGCGAATACACTTCGTTCTTGTGTTTGTTTGGCACTTTTGTACTTTACACTATTCACTAACACTAAACACTAGCTCGAACGGTTTTGTTCTTTTTAGTATTCTAACTATGTTTGTGTGGTCGAGAAGCTGGATCTTGAATTGATTCATAAACAATTTGGTGATCGACCTGATTGCAAATTTTCAACGCTGCCAATAGACATCTACAATGCCAGAGACATCGCAGATGCATTACTATTCCAAAGACATACTTATGCTGATTCAATCTGCCTATATAACCTTTTCCCATCTATGTTAGGGTCAGTTTCCAGTCTAACCGTATGCAGCTGAATACCAGTATTTTACATGAAGCGACGGCCTATCAGACCTCCACAACCCAGTAACTGGGTAATACGATACCCCTTGGTAAGACTGGTTGTCCGACTTTCGCGCTTCTGACGACCCGTAACGACTGTCACAGATCCACGAATGACAGCCGGGACCAACGGCTTAACGTGCTTTCCGAGGCACGGAGGAAGATAAGCCGATAATAAAAAAAAAGTATAAAAAAATTAGTTTATATTTCACAGAAATGAACATTTTTAAAAAAATAAGTAAATCCGAAATTAATGTTATAAATGCGAAAGTGAGTTTGTTTGTTACGATTTCATATAGTTAGGATATAGGAACTACTTTTTATCCCGGTAGTAGGTTCCCGTGGGATGATGTCCGACCTCCATACGGGCGGAGCTGCAGGCAAAAGCTAGTCAATTCAAATAAAAAATAAAACAGATCCATAATCACGATCACAAAACATACATAGTCGGCAGTTGCACGTCATGACTGTGACAAGAAGGCTTCCACTCAGCAAGATGCTGTACTACAATGCCATGTACCAGTAATCGGATCGCTGCTCGGCTGCAGAAACAGGTTCGATGGTAATACTTCCCCGGGTGAGGTCCTTCACGAAGAGCTAAAGCGGAGACGTACAGAAATCGTCCAATCACAGGCTGACCACATCGCGTCTCTTGTATCGTCTGGCCTGTGATTGGTTGATTCGCTCGACTTGGCTTTAGTAGAAACGCACTTTTATTAATAACTAGCTTCTGCTCGCGACTTCGCTCGCGTGGAAGTCGATGTTACTTGCTGATAATGTAACTTTCTATAGGAGAAATAATTTATACAATTGGTTATGTAGTTTTTGAGTTTATCCATTACAAACTTACAAAAAATCTAATGTTTTCTCTTTATAATATTAGTTTAGACCACCAAAACCATATCATTATTTTCAAAAAAAATCCTTATTTTGTGTCGGCAAAATCATTTATTAATGCGCCAGCATTGTACGCTGAACCAGGAAGATGCAGGGATGGCGCAAGTGTCGAGTGTATTTGCTACAAACTTTAACACTCATACATATTTTTGGTAGAGGCATTTGTAGATCACAGTATGTGGCAATAATACCTTTTACATACTGTACCATTACTTTTACACGTACGCTCAGCTGCCTTAGTCTCCGTCGGCATAGGAGGACGCGGAGCCGGCTCGAGAGGAGGCTGCAGGCCCGTTGCTAGATGGCACACTTTCGCTTCCATCTTTAAACCTGTGAAGGAAATGTTTTTCAGAAATAAACAGTAGCCAAAACATACAACTATTGAAGTAAAGAGCAAACAGGGTGCCTGGTAAATAACAGATAATAGAAGAACTTATGACCGTTCAATAAAAGCCATACGTTTGTAGAATTATAACCAAAATAGATCGTCTACAGGTTTATTATATACCTTATCATAATTGTCGCCTCTACCTTAAGTTGAAATTTGGTACACATATCAATTTCTATAACCAAACACGAACGTTTTACATAAATAAATTAATTTTGATTATGGGGGTCACTTATAGGAGGCAAATAAGAAAAACAAAAAAAAACGTGTGGCACTCGGGGACTGCCGCGGTAAAGCTACTGCATAGCATTTGTAACCTCCATACTTCCTATTTGTCAACGCTACACTTGGGATGATGACGTGATGACATAAAATAAAAATTACGTTCCCATGACAACATCACGTTGTCATGGGAACCGTCATTACATGGTAGGCGGAGTGGGGGTGTTAGGTTTTATTTTCGTTACGTTACGGAATTTCTTGATTCGGTCACCGCGCTCAAAGCCCGCGATAAAAGCTATGCAATAGCTTAAAAATTCTCACTGTACCGTTTGACATATCAAATGAAAGGGCTTACTGTGAGGGTCTCAAGTATATTTTTTAAATTATTTTAAAATAAATGGTTTTTTGTGATTACTTTATTATTCCCATGGAGAAACTTGTTCAGGTTCATGGTCATGATACCTACACTCTATATATTAGATTAAATGCGCAAATAATCAAATTCCGTACAAATATCTGTACCTACATCTAACAAAAGATAACAAAATCTATAGACCGGTCATCATCATCTGCCTAGCCTTTTCCCAACTATGTTAGGGTCGGCTTCCAGTCTAGCCGGATGCAGCTGAATACCAGTATTTTACATGGAGCGACTGCCTATCTGACCTCCACAACCTAGTGACTAGGTAACACGATACCCCTTGGTAAGACTGGTTGTCAGACTTTTTGGGCTTCTAACTACCCGTAACGACTGTCAAAGATCTACAAATGACAGCCGGGAACAACGGCTTAACGTGCTTTCCGAGGCACGGAGGGGACTTGGTATGTAAAGATGGTCACCCATCCACGGACCAACCGCGGCAAGCGTAGCTTAACCTGATCGATCGACCCGTGCAGCTGTTATTACTTACTTACTTACTTAAAATCTATAGACCGGTAAAGACGTATATTTTTAAAACTTACTTATAAATCTTTTCCGAGCCAGCATTTCATCACCAGTTTCCAATGTTGGGATGTCATCTTCTTTTTTCATGGCCATAGTCTCCTGCTGCGTGTTGCAAATGCTATTTTTACCGATCTATAGGTTTATTGCAAACAAAAACTACTTTGGTTTATACTTCCTTCTAGAATAGAGTAACAGCCGTATTTTGTTCCGTTTGTGAACGTATGTTCTCCTCTTTGCATAAATATACACTGGATGATAATGGCGATGACGCAGGAAGAACCTAACGATACGATAGCAAATACCTAACTACATTTTGTTTTGAATCGAGTAGGGAAAACTGTAACTTATTAAATATTATTAAATCAATATTGGTGACACATTAATATAAACTGTGGAAACAAATAATAAAATTAACAGCATATATTTAATCGAATCTCGAATAATTCCCATTTTACGTTCCTAAAAATATGATTGAATGCTTTAAAAAGTAAGTTTGTTTGTTTCGCTTTCATATAGTTGGGACACAGGATATACTTGTCGGAGACGAGTATGTGACTCTCGTTATTATCAGCGATATTTTAACTACTGTGGGCGTAGTGTGGGTAGTGTTGGTTAATGCGCAATAGAAAAATAGTTTGCAGTTCAGATCACATTATAATTTACTATCAAATTAATCACACTAGCTGAATTATACACACACTGGGTGTGACGGCGTTTATTAAAATCACCAATTAACAAAATGATCACAAATTACAACTAACACAATAACTGAGCACCACGAATCGAGAACAGTTCCGCGACGTCTTAATTCCAATGCGACCAGAGGCTGAACGTCCTCCTCGCCTTGAAGAAGCGCGAAGCGCGAGAAGAAGAAGCGTGAGAAGAAGCGCGAGAAGAAGCGCGAGAAGCGCGCCTTTTTGGTGTCGATAGATCTCTCTTGATGTCGCCAGTGGCGCGCTTGCGATTCATTTCGTGTCCATACTAATGACCGGATCCGACATACTTTTATCCCGGTAGTACGTTCCTGTGGGATAATTTCTCTGGGAAAAAGCTAGTTCTACTATACTGTGTTTGAACTGAAGCAGTGCCACAGATTAAGAAAACAGATTCTGAGAGTACCGACTGGATTTTTGTTCGTGCGGGTGAACGCGAGCTGTACGTACGTTAGTGCGCGACCTCGAACGAAGCGGAGGTCTGGCGGAGCTGTGATGCACAGGAACTGACCAGTAAAGTGCTTGCTACACGGCTGCCAACCGCGTCCCCGACTGATGTGACCTTGGTTGGCGACAGGCAGTGCTGTTTGAAACCACCATCTACATGGTTGTAAACCACCAAGGTCACCTCTGTCGGGACGCGGTTGGCAGCTGTATAACAAGCCCTTTACAGGCTGAAATTCACATCACGTCTCTTATCTCGTCTGGTCTGTGTTTTTTTGAATTTCTGCTGCCCTTTCCGCCCCACTCCGCTCGTCTCCGCAATAAAGAAAACGCATTTTTAATAAAAACTACTGTTTCACTAAAAACCTTGTTATTATTGATTTTACAAACATACTTTTCGTAGAGGCATTTGTCGATCACGACACGCGGCAAGCGATCAGAAGTCAGGACTTCTTAAATAAACGTCATTTTGGTTTGGAATCTTTGGGTGCGAGAGATCGTTTTAAAGCGAAGGTTTTTTTGAAATGTACTCTCTAATTTTCTTCCATCGGCTCAGAGCACGGTTTGAGTGGCATTGGGATTCCCTCAATTTTGAAAGATATTCCTGAACGTGATCTGCTACGAGTTCCGCGTGCCGATTATACACGATTTGGTCGTCATAATTCTTAGTCTCCGTCGGCATAGGCAGAGGCGGAGGCGGATCGAGAGGAGGCAGCAGGTTTGTTGCTGGTTGGTACACATTCGCTTCCATCTTCAAGTCTAAAAAGAAAATGTTTTTTTTTTACATTGGTTGGCAAATAAACAGGCGGCCCAAATCTCGGTAGAATTTTTTTTGGAAATAGATATGTTATTGGTATCCTCAAACGTGATCCGTCACAAAAAGTGCTACTTGTTAAGCTTTAGTTTTCAAGCTGTTAGCCCACGTTCCCACGGACGTAAAAATATCGCGGCAGGATTTTATCACGCATTGGATTTTCAACTCTCGGTGTTGAGCCGAGCGTTGAGACACAGAAAACAGAGAGCATCCCAGTGCGTCGAAAAACACACTGTTGGATTTTTAACTCTCGGCTCTAATATATCCGTTGAAAATGGAGTGCGCGGAAAAAAATCGCTGCGGAAAAAATCATGGGCAATTTATTCCCGCGGCGATTTTTAATGACGCCGTGGATTTTCAAGGCTTTTACAAATAGCAGGCTTTAGATTGAATGCGCAAATATTCAGACTCTGCACAAATTTCTGTACCTACTGCTTACAAAACATAACAAAATCTACACCAGAAAAGAAGTATATTTTTAAAACTTACTTGTAAATGTTTTCCGCGCCAACATTCCATCATCTGATTCCGATCTTGGGATGTCATCTTCTTTTTTCATGGCCATGGTTCCTGTTGAGTGTGGCAAATATTTCTTGCAGATTTATGGGTTTATTGCAAACAAAAACTACTTTGATTTATACTTTCTTCATTGAATTTTGGATTGTTAAACGAATTTCTACGCAAAATATAGTAACAGCCAGGGCTGTCTTTACCCGGGGGTGCAAGGGGTGCGTAACACTCGGGCGCAGGGTCATAGTGGGCGCCAGCCGATCGCCTATACCTAAACATACCATGAGTAATCACAATCATATTATGTACCTATAAAAATATAGGTACCAATATTGTTTGCAAAATATGCTTCATGCACCTTTTGGCATATTCGCCTTGCGACTTCCGATGTGCAAGCTAATTTAGATCTTACAATACTTAAAGGAGATGTTTCATTTTCGGCCATAAAGTGTACGTTAATGTAAAAAAAGGAAAAAATTCCACGAATTGAGGAAAAATATTCTTTCCTGTTTATTCTCCTGATTACTTCGGCACAAAAAATAATAGTTTAACAAATTATTGCCATATTCTATTCATCATGGCGTCGTTTTACTTACATACTGCTTTCGTCCAGAAATCATGTTACATTTTAACATAATAATATCACGTAGACGTTATTTAAATAAATATGAAAGGCATGTATTTCTGTACTATAATAAGATAGTTATCTTGTACAACTTTTTTAATTAATTAGAAAGTGTGATTCATCATAAAAATAAAAAACTGCTTTTGTGGATTGTAGATTTGTAGGTACTTCTGGACGAAAATGGCTAGCTGTCGATGGTCGTATTTCTCCTGACAAACGTCAAACATTTTCGGTTTTTATTTTGTGCCCAAAAAGTATTAGATATTATGGAAAAAAACAGTCTTTATTGTATTTAGGGGTTCGTTTCCCAGTTTTTCTAAAGTGTACATGTTATGGCCGGAGTCTCATACAAAAATGAAACGTCTCCTTTATATTCCAACAAACACACGTGTCAAATTCAGAGCGACCAGTACCCTAATTGCGTAACTTATTTTCGTAAACGATTGTGACAAATTTATTTCATTTTGACAGTTCAACAACATTCATTACGTTGTTGAGCAGATTTTTTTTCCAACTTATGAAGCAATGGATTAGCAATCTGTTTCAAAACGAAATAAATTGTGATTGATCGTGTATTACGCAATTAGGGTACAGTTTCTTACTAGCTTGAATCTGCCCGACTGTTTTTTATTCGTCCATGATTTTAGTTGAAAAACATATTCTCCCATCACGACGATCTCTTGACGTCACGGTCAATTCTCCAACTGCAAATGTAAGTTTGGAATCGAAAAAAATATTTTTTCGTGTGTTAAAACTACAAATTAACGATTTTCAAACTTTTTCCTATACTCGTGCTGACCTTGCTTCTTGCCGAATTTCGTGATTCTAGGTCAACGGGAAGTAGGTACTCTTTAGGTTTTGATTTATTTACGAATATGTAGGCATCAAAATACGTCGCATAAATGACTGTATTTTTGTGTTGCGTTGAGTTAGAGATTGATTGTTTTAGAGCTCCAAGGGCTCAAGCTCCAACTATTTGAAAATAATTTCATCTTGATACCTACACACGTTCCCGAGAAAAAGGGTCTTGATAGACTGACAGATAAACAAAGAAGTGATCCTATAAGGGTTCCGTTTCTTCCTTTTTAGGTACGGAACCCTAAAACAGGGACACATTTTTTTTTGTTGGCAATGGGAGCGCACGCTGATTTTCGCACCCCGGCGCCCAATATGGTTAAAAGACGGCCCTGGCTAACAGCCGTATTTTGTTTCGTTTGTGAACTTCTTCTTGATAAAATAAATACTGGCTAAAAATGGTGCAAACCTACAGTATTATTTTGAGTCGATTAGGAAAAACTGTAGTTATATTTGTGTGTTTGGATGTTTGTTAATCAATAACGCAAAAACGGCTAAACTGGTTGGAATGAAATTTGGCACACAGATAGTCTACAACCTGGATTAACACAGGATACTTTTTATCCTAGTAGTACGTTCCCGCGGGCAAAACCTAGTTGTTGTATAAATCGACGGCCACCACGTAAAGTATCGAAACTGCAAAACCTCTACAGGAGATCGATTCTAAGTTTAGATTTAGATTTTTGTCGAACATGAAATTCGAAAATTTTATATTACCGATGTTTCTTAAGTGGAAAATTTTACTGTTTTATACTGTCTACTATAGTTTTTGATAATTATTATACTTTTTCTAATATTACACATTCGATAGTTTACTTGGTTACTACTGGTTACTTTTTTACCGAATATGCCAATTTCGATTTTGTTCAATTGAAAAACAATTGAGGGTATAAAATTAGTACATAATTTTTATATAAAATCATACATTTTTATCTCTACTTGCTATTAGTGCAATAAAACGAAAATGGCTTTTTAACCGACTTCCAAAAGGAGGAGGTTCTCAATTCTACCGTTTGTTGTTTTTTTTTTTTTGTATGTTTGTTACGCGATTACTCCGTCAATTATGAATTGATTTTGATGATTATTTTTTTGTTTGGTAGATCATACTTCAGAGGTGGTCCCATATAAATTTTATTAACTTTACTTGGGTAGTTTTTGAGTTAGCTTCAATAATACGTATTTTTACCTCACTTAGTATGTGGATGATATTATGATAACTTCCTGTCACTGTTATTTACATAGCAGGTAGTGGTATTCGAATTTGTGTGGGGTAGGTATCACAACTAAAAAGTGAAAAATAAAAACTTTTTACAAAAAAAAAAACAACCGACTTCAAAGAAAACACTACAAATTGAAAAATAACTTTAATTTCGGAAGTCGGTGACAAAGAACGAAAATTCAAAACCAAAGACACCGACTTCCCAAATTAAAGTTATTTTTCACTTTGTAGTGTTTTCTTTGAAGTCGGTTGTTTTTTTTTGTAAAAAGTTTTTTTGTAATTTCGATACACGTATACACGTGGGGGCCGTCGAAATATTGGTTACACTATAATGTTAACAATTGAAACAACACACACACCTTCACTGGTCACTGCAGCTTCGATGAATTCCGGTATACAACGTGTGTCACATATATTTATAACCGCGGTGTCCCGCGCGGCGATGTGCGCGAGCGCAAGTGAGGTATTGAATTATTGATCACATTAATGATTGTTTACAAGAATTTATCCCAGTATGAACGTCAGCTGTCAGAATGATAGATGACATTAACGTATGGAAACGTTCCATTTCAACAATATTTTAATAAACGTAAATTAATATTTTGTGAATGTTTAGTGATTAGATAAGTTTGTATTATTTGATTTGCATTTCTTTAATTGATATTTCATAGACATGTATTTCATATAAATATTTAATAATGTGACTTAAAAGGCTGTTTCACAAACAACGATTCTTGAGTTTTCGAACAAGTTATGATTTGTGGTATAGATAGATCAAAACAAATGTTAATTATATTAGCAGTACAATAAATGATTATGTAATAACTAATAAGGTACTAATAATATTTATCACGATTTTATATTGCAATTTAAAGTAACATGGTGTTAAATTGGTGTTTCAAACGATTTTCGAAACATCCAGTAGATGTTATTATATTATGATATTTTACTTAGTGATTACAAATAAATAGATACTAAATTGCTATATAATCTTATTAAGTTTTAAAATCGTTCCACTACATAAGACTTGTTAATTATAACTTGGTTGAGAAGATAATTCGCATTTCAATATGACCATCTATGGTTGGTCTAAAATGTCGGGAATGATAATTATGACTTGAGTAAAATTGGGAGACTATAAAAATAGGTGTTTCCGCCATTTCGGGACTCTGATTGAACTGTGGTGAAAGATGGACTACCTATAAGGTTCACGTAAGTTAATTGATCACATAGCTTTATTATTTCTGAACTGCTTTTCTGAATGTGTTATAATATTTATTGTCTTATATGTGTTAAATCGAATTAGGAAATATTCATGTTCGGTTCCTTTTCGTTGATATGTTTCCGTAACTTGAGGGACCATTTCTCAAATGTCCAAGAGATTAATAAGATAGATAACAATTATTTATGCCAATGTAAAAGAATGTGTAATATTTTAAAACAAGCTACCGTGGAGTTTTCTTGTCCTTCTTTCTCCATGATGACCTAGGTTTGGAACGGACAATTAGCTTTCTCATTAATGATACCTACATATTTTTTGAGAGCAGTGGTGGCCCAGTGGTAACGGCCGCGACTTATGAGTTGTAGGTCGTAGGTTCGAACCTAAATAGGCGGCTTTACTTTGTGTAAATTATTTCATCACCACTGCTCTCAAAACGGTGAAGGAAAACATCGTGAGGAAACCGGCATGTCAGAACCGAAAATTCGAAGACATGTGACATCTACCAACCCGCACTGGGCCCGCGTGGAGGATTACGGCCCACTCCCTCTCACAGAGAGGAGGCCTGTGTCCCAGCAGTGGGAACATTTATAGGCTGATGATGATGATGATGATGATGACATATTTATTGACAAGCCTAATTAAAATAAATGCCTAGTCTTGTCTTTATGTGCTTTTCTTCATAAAGTCCTTTCCCTACACACAAGTATTCAAAGACACCTACATACATAATAATTAATTAGTAACCATTCTG
Organism: Agrochola lychnidis; assembly: GCA_963680765.1. Lineage (NCBI taxonomy): Eukaryota > Metazoa > Arthropoda > Insecta > Lepidoptera > Noctuidae > Agrochola > Agrochola lychnidis. The sequence goes on along the minus strand of OY796868.1, from coordinate 2,432,597 downwards.
ACATCAAAGCTCGATAATTAAGTGAATATCAATGCCTATGAATGTAGTTTTAATCCACATTCTAACACGCGCGTCTATGGCGACACCCTGCGGATCAAACGGACAACAGTGTGCTATGATCTGATTAGTCAAAACTTTTGTAAACAGATATTATTTCGTTGAACTGGTTAGCTTCTAATTTTATTGTTAATAGTATACAAGCGGGAACATATTAAAATAATCATTATTCATTACAAACTGGAGTATTATTCCCACCAACCTACGAACCTTCTCCAAAGTGGTGACCCTGAACAAAAAACACCTGAAGAAAACTTCTATACAAAGAATTTCCCATTTCAAAATGCCAAATCCCAGCCCAGCGGAAGAACAGTCAAACCCATTGACATCACACACCGTCACGAAGGCTAAAACTGGCGCATATTGCTCACCTTGCGCATTCTACCATTCTGGCGTGATCACGACTCTGGTTTATTAGCTTCGAGGCCGCAACCGACGATCTCAGGAAAGGCCAATCACAGCTCGCCCAGATAGTCATAGCACAGCTGGAGAAACAGGACATCGAGCAGATCGTGGATCTACTGTACAACCCACCAGAGACGGACCAGTACAAAGCCACTCATATCCGTAATGACCGGTGGTGTGATAGGTGGTTGCTACAAGACCATAGACTTTTTATAGGTTTTTCTGTAATCTATAAGTATAGTATCAGAAGACGTAGTGTTGGAAGGCCTTGTGAAGGCCGCAGGAATCCGCTGGATGCGGAGAGCACAGAATCGGTCGAAGTGGAGGTGCTTAGGGGAGGCCTATGTGCAGTAGTGGACGTCTTTTGGCTGACATGATGATGATGATAAGTATAGAACTATTTTCTGTATTTTTTTCAAAATTTTAGGCTCGGTTGTTTCGGAGAGAAGAGGGGAAATGGTAAATTTTCATAAATTTTCTTAAATATCTATAAAAGTATTATAACGCGAACATATTTCGAACCGCTCCCGCCATAATCCGCTCGTCCAATAAGGGTGCAGCTTTCTTCTAGAAGGTTCTAAAACAGACGACGCGCACCTTTATGACAAGAGTCGTCTGACATCCGTACATTTTTATAAAACCTGTTCTTCAAAATTAAATTATAATTTTGAAGAACAGATTTCGTAAAAATGTATCTTGGTGTGCTGCACAGCTGAAGAGTACGGTGCAGAACTGCAAGTAAAAGCTAAAGATAATTAAAATAATAAACAAAACAGATCCATAATCACGAGCACACAACATACATAGTCGGCAGCTGCACGTCATGGCTGTGACAAGAAGGCTTCCACTCAGCAAGATGCTGTGGTATAACGCCATGTGCCTGTAATCGCATCGTTGCTTGGCTGCAGACATAGGTTCGGTGGTAATACTTCCCCGGGTAAGGTCCTTGACGAAGAACTAAAGCGGAGACGTACAGAAATCGTCCAATCACAGGCTGACCACATCGCGTCTCTTGTATCGTCTGGCCTGTGATTGGTTGATTTCTGCGACACATCTTCACTCCACTCCGCTTGACTCGGCTTTAGTGGAAACGCACTTTTATTAATAACTAGCTTCTGCCCGCGACTTCGTTCGCGTGGAAGTCGATGTTACTCGCTGATAATGTAACTTTCTATAGGAGAAATAATTTATACAATTGATTATGTAGTTTTTGAGTTTATCCATTACAAACTTACAAAAAATCTAATCTTTTTACTTTATAATATTAGTTTAGACCACCAAAACCTTTTTATTATTTAAAAAAAATTCTTATTTTGTGTCGGCAAAATCATTTATTAATGCGCCAGCAAAGCACGCCGAACCAGGAAAATGCAAAGATGGCGCAAGTGTCGAGTGTATTTGCTACAAACTTTAACACACATACTTTTGGTAGAGGCATTTGTCGATCACAATATGCAACAACAATACCATTCTGGTTTGGGGATGTAGCGGCAAGGACGTCTACCATCACTTTTCGTACACCCAGCTGCCCCAGTCTCCGTCGGTAAAGGAGGACGCACGGCCGGGTCGAGAGGAGGCTGCAGGTTTGTTGCCTGTTGGTACACATTCGCTTCCGTTGAACCTGTAAAGGAAATATTTTTCTTTTCACAGTAGCTCAAATATTGAAGTAAAGAGGAAACAGGATGCCTGGTAATTAACAGATAATAGAAGAACTTATGGCCGTTCAATAAAAGCCATACGTTTGTAGAATTATAACCAAAATACATCGTTTTGAATGATGTAACTGCGATGATTGCTTACCATGCTTATGTATCGTCTACAGGTTATTATATACCTTATCATAATTGTCGCCTCTATCGTAACTTGGTAGACGTCGACAGAATTTTAAAGCTCATAATTCTGTGCTCCCTACCACCTGTGATCCGTCAGCAGCGAAAGCAAAAGTGATCAGGCCTTCTGGGCTTCCTTGTGCCATCGCAGACCTCATCCATCGCTTCCCATCAGTGTCCCTAAATTACCCTAGGCTGATAAAATTTTAGTTTTTCCTAATTATGTTAATATTAATGTTTAGGTCGGTTCCTCCCTCCTTGGGTGAGATCATGGCTAAAAAACATTCAAAAAAATATATTTTTTACATTGGTTGGCAAATAAGCTGGCGGCTCAAATCTCGGTAGGTTTTTTAACCGACTTCCAAAAAGGAGGAGGTTATATGTTCGTCGCGTATGTTTGTTTTTTTTTTTTAATTTTTTTGTATGTATGTCCACAGATTTCTCCGTCAATTGTGGACCGATTTTGAAAAATATTTTTTTGTTTGAAAGGGTGTGCTCTCGAATTGGTCCCATATAAATTTTATTAACTTTGCTTGGATAGTTTTTGAGTTAGCTACAAAATACGTATTTTTTTCCCACTTGCTATGTAGATGATATGATAAGTTTCTGTCACTGGTAGCAGGTAGTGGTATTCGAATGTGTGTGGGGTAGGTACCACAACTAAAAAGTGAAAAATAAAAACTTTTTACAAAAAAAAAACAACTGACCTCCAAAAAAACACTACAAAGTGAAAAATAACTTTAATTTCGGAAGTCGGTGGCAAAAAACGAAAATACAAAACACAAGACACCGACTTCCGAAATTAAAGTTATTTTTCACTTTGTAGTGTTTTTTTGGAGGCCGGTTGTTTTTTTTTGTAAAAACTTTTTTTTTTGGTAGTAGATATGTTATTGGTATCCTCCAACGTGATCCGTCACAAAAAGTGCTACTTGTTAAGTTTTAGTTTTCAAGCTGTTAGCCCACGTTCCCACGGACGTAAAAATATCGCGGCAGGATTTTATCACGCATTGGATTTTCAACTCTCGGTGTTGAGCCGAGCGTTGAGACACAGAAAACAGAGAGCATCCCAGCGCGTCGAAAAACACCCTGTTGGATTTTTTACTCTCGGCTCTAATATATAGGTTGAAGATGGAGTGCGCGATAAAATTGCCGCGGGAAAAAATCGCCCGTGCCACTGGGCTTACCCATGAGCAATTTATTCCCGCGGCGATTTTTAATGACGCAGTAGATTTTCAAGGCTTTTACAAATAGCAGGCTTTAGATTGAATGCGCAAATATTCAGACTCTGCACAAATGTCTGTGCCTACTGCTTACAAAACATAACAAAATCTACACCAGAAAAGAAGTATATTTTTAAAACTTACTTGTAAATGTTTTCCGCGCCAACATTCCATCACCTGATTCCGATCTTGGGATGTCATCTTCTTTTTTCATAGCCATGGTTCCTGTTGAGTGTGGCAAATATTTCTTGCAGATTTATGGGTTTATTGCAAACAAAAACTACTTTGATTTATATTTTCTTCCTAGTATTTTGAATTGTTAAACGAATTTCAAAGCAGAATAGAGTAATAGCCGTATTTTGTTTCGTTTGTGAACTGTTCTTCTCCTTGAATAAATAAATACTGGCTAAAAATGGCACAAACCAAAAACAAAACTGCAGTTTTCCCTAATCGATTAGGGAAAACTGCAGTTTTGTTGTAATTACATAATATCAAACTTCCTACTATATACAGGATAAGTTTTTAACCAGTGCGCAAACTTTAACACGTGACTTTACTCATCATTATGAACAAATTTTACAATGGGACCAAACCTGAAATTGCGAAAAAAAAGCTGCTCCCTACATTTATGTTTGCATAACTCGTCAAAATATAGTTAACTGCAATTTCACTAACAAAATAACTGAGCACCACGAATCAAGAACAGTTCCGCGATGTCATGACTCCAATGCGACCAGAGGTTGAATGCCTTCCTCGTCGTGGCCTTAAAACATCACGACTCTATAGAAGCGCGCCTTTTTTGGTGTAGGTAGATCACTCTTGATGTCGCCAGTGGCACGTTTGCGATTCGTTTCGTGTCCGTACTAATGACCGGATCCGACATATATGTATATAATATGAAAATTTGTTTGTTTGTGTGTTGGGATGTTTGTTCCTCAATCACGCAAAAACGGCTAAACTAATTGGAATGAAATTTGGCACACAGACAGTTTATAACCTGGAACCTGGACATTAAGATACTTTTTATCCCGGTAGTACGTTCTCGTGGGATAATGTCCGACATCCACGCGGGCGAAGCCGCGGGCAAAAGCTAGTTGTTATATAAATGTTGGTAACAACATTTAACATTAACAATTGAAACAAATAATAAAATTAATGGCATAACCTCTAAAAACTCCCATTTTGCGTTCATAAAGAACACTCTTCACTCATAATAACAGTAGGTATGTAAAATAAACTAAAAGGTTGAAAATCATAAACTTCGGAGGTTTGTGATTTCATTGTTGAAATAAATCAACAAAAAGCTAACAAATACATACAAAAAATAAACACAAGAAATTTCCATACAAACTGCTTCCTTACGAGTATCTATGATCAAATAAAATCTATACCCAATTTGAGCGGAATAAATGGCGTTAGCACGTTTTTTATGGCGCCTTATCGTGCAAAACGATTGTCAATGTGAAGATTGAACCAATTACGTGAACAAATGTATGTATGGCTCCTTTTTTATTCGATACATATCTATAAGGTTCGATGGAAGTGAGGGGAGGATTGGGGTACGGAAATTGTGCGTGTGCGAATGCACGGTGGAACACGACGACCAGTGTATAGAGGGCTTAATGTACTATGTAAGTCGACTAGTAGTGTACCGCCTCTGTGGTCTGTACTGGTTAGACCACCTGTCTCAGACCCAGAGGACCCGGGTTCAAATCCCTGTGGGGAAAAAAAATCTGTTCGGTTTGGTTGATGGTAGGGCTTGTTCTAAGTCCGCCTGGCTAGCTACCACCATCTTATCTAAGTCTGTCGCCATAACAACAATGCTAACAGCATTGTTGTGTTTCGGCAGTTAGAGGTAAGATAGCCAGTTCCTCTGTGGTTGAGGATTCCGGGTGAAGCTCGCTTCCACCTTCGGCCTGATCATCACTTACCATCAGGTGAGATGCAGGCCAAGAGCTTCCCCGAAGAGGCAAAAAATAAATTGTGACTATTTATTTCCGCCATTTTTTAATGTCGGATTGTTATCAACATAATTGTACTCTTTAGGTACTGTCATGGGGTCAGTATAAAAAAAAACTTTTTACAAAAAAAAACAACCGACCTCCAAAAAAAAAACACTACAAAGTGAAAAATAACTTTAATTTCGGAAGTCGGTGTCTTGGGTTTTGTATTTTCGTTTTTTGCCACCGACTTCCGAATTAAAGTTATTTTTCACTTTGTAGTGTTTTTTTTTTGGAGGTCGGTTGTTTTTTTTTTTGTAAAAAGTTTTTATTTTTCACTTTTTAGTTGTGGTACCTACCCCACACACATTCGAATACCACTATCTGCTACCAGCGACAGAAACTTATCATATCATCTACATAGTAAGTGGAAAAAAAAACGTATTTTGTAGCTAACTCAAAAACTATCCAAGCAAGCACTAATAAAATTTATATGGGACCAATTCGAGAGCACACCCTTTCAAACAAAAAAAGAATTTTCAAAATCGGTCCACAATTGACGGAGAAATCGGTGGACATACATAAAAAAAAAACAAAAAAAAAACAAACATACGCGACGAACATATAACCTCCTCCTTTTTGGAAGTCGGTTAAAAAATACAATGATTACCCTTTATTTTAATTTGACCGAGATCTAGATATCTTTTGAGAGTATTTGTACGAATGTACGCGATGTCTAAATGCGACACCCAGATTAAGGCTTCCGCAGACAGGCACGACGCGACTTTGGTGGAACAATTTCTTTGAAAACTTCACGGAAATTGTTTTACCGGTGTTGCGTTGCGCCTGTCTGCTCTGCCTAAAGGCTGTAGTGACATTATTATTTTTTTGAAAAATATAATGTTGTTGGTGTTAAATTGAAAAGTTTAAAGTACCTAATACCTATATGTATGATAAATTGTAAGAAATAACGCTGTAGATTCGGAGGAAATAGTTCTGTATCCAATTTTTTTTTGTCTGTCTTGTAGATTATTAAAAAATATTGAACACGTATTTTTTCTTTTTTGACGTAATCAAAAGATTACGGCGATACATTGATTTAAAATGTGGCATGACGTCACGCCTTGCTAGATTTAATACTGCGTTGTGACGTAGCGAGCCCCCACTCCCTAACTTTCATGCGTGTTTTCTAAGTTATTTTTGATTAACATGTTATATCAAAAATACGTGTCTAACATTTTTTTTATTGTCTGTGAGACGGACAGACAGACACACGAGTGATCCTATAAGGTTTCCGTTTTTCATTTGGACGAACGGAACCCTAATAAAACATCCTAAATACCATTCGCAAGTTAAGTTTGAACGGAATAAATTATTAATAACTCCTCATCATAAAAATGAAAGAATATAAATCCGCCATTCCGTTTAAAACTTCTATCTCGTAAAATCTTCAAGTTTCCGCTCCGGAAGTAGTCGGAGTTCGGAATTCAGATTCGAAAAATACGTTTCTTTCCGCTTCCGGCGTTTGATTCTTTCAGTGATACGATGTTTCCTCCGAGCTGTGGTGTTCGTGTTTATGTTACTGCATTCGTTACTTGGGAAAAAACTTTTAAAATATGTATTTAAAAAAAAAAACTGTACCGTGTTTATGTAAATGTTTATTTATTTAAATTTATTATTCTAATTCAATTCCTAATAATTATTTTAATCGGAATAAAATAAGAGAATCTGTAAAAAAACACATTAATTTTTTAAATAATTTTCCGTACAGAATTGAGAACTTGACTTTTAATTCATTGGCAATCTTTCAAGCGGTGAAACTTATGAATATTAGCAACTCTAACTATGGAATTAAGTCTAAAATATTTAGAATTCAATGCCTGTACAGCGTGTTTCAGAAAGGTGTGGTCAAAGTGTAACATGTACAATAAAATACCTATGAAAATAAAAGGAGCGAAAAGTATGTCTTGTTTTAAAAATCAACTTAAATCGTATGTCTCAATAACAATATTTAAAAAACCGGCCAAGTGCGTGTCGGACCACGCACAATGAAGGGTTCCGTAGTTGGGACGAATTAATCCCAAAAAAAACTTAACTTTGTAGTTGAAAAATATGTTCTCCCATACGGAATGTATGGGAAAACATGTTTTTGCAACTGCAAAGTTAAGTTGGTCAATTATTACTCGTTAACTTGTAGAGCCTACTTAGCTGTGATAGTTTTTCTTTTAATTTTGTTATATAAACTACTGCTGTGATTTTTTTAACACATCCAAAATCAACCATTTAGCTGGCAGGGGGGGGGGGGACACTTGACTCTAACAAAAATTAGCACTTTAAAGCTTAATATTTCGCAAATGGATCCTTGAATCCAAAAATGGTTTTTACAAATTCAATTAATGTTTTTGAAGGACCTTTCCAATGATACCCCACACCATGGGTTAAAAAAATAAAAAAAAAAACATCATCACTTTACGTGTAGGAGGTACCCTAAAAAAATGTTTTTCATAATTTTGTTTTACCACTTTGTCGGCGTAATTAATATGTATACCTATGCCAAATTACAGTCTTTTTAGTACTAAGGGTCTCGGAGCTAGACCGCGGACAGACAGACGGACATGACGAAGGGACTATAAGGGTTCCTTGTTTACTACGGAACCCTAAAAACCGGCTAAGTGCGAATATCATAACAATAGGTTATAATATTCGTACTTGGGTCTTTTATATCTTTCTTTCTTAGCTTTTGGGTCTAACAGAGCAACCTCAACGCGAACACAGCAATACACAAACAGCTTTGCATACACGCCTTTCACAACGAGACATTTGTTCGGAAAATTGGAAAATTATATCGCACATAAGTCTATGTTGGAAACAATAATGTTGTATGTTGACGCTTTGGACTATTGTGGGGTGGCAGGAGTGTGGTGTTGATGGGACAGCCATTACTGGAATATTGAGTCTCTATTTTTACCCGACTACGGCAAAGCCAAAAGGAAGGGTTATGATTTTAGCAGTCTATGTCTGTATGCCATGTGGGTGCCAGGAACACTTACAAAATTATAATGGCATGCGACGACGGCTTTACCTTGACAGTTTTTGTACCTATGTCTTGATTTGTGTCTGAAATATTTGCTTGTTTCGTACTTTTTAGATCATTTTTATTTTCCCGTAGTCGGGTTACAGTTTTTATTAAACTTAATTTTTATTATAGACGCTTTCTTAAGAGCGTTTACGCCATCCGCGCGCTGTTTAGCTGAAAAACAGTACTTTTCGATCCAGTTAATATCCATCAAACATTATTTTAAAAACATATTAATTACTAATCATTTTAGGAAATATTGTTGTCTAAACACTTAGTTAGGAAAATTTTTAGATTATTAGAGTATTTGTGAATTATATCAAGATTACTGAACAGAGGTTTTGTTAATTTTACTTCGAGCGTCAACTTTGACGCTTAAAATATCTTAAATCACTGATCACCCTAACAAACAATATTTTTTATCTAACTGCAAAGATTCTTAGGAAAAAAGTTAGTTAAAAGAAATTTTCAGTTTAGGTTCCCTACATGAGAAATAAAAATCCAAACAATGCGAAATTATAATGAAATTTTGGTGAATAAAATGTTTTTTTTTACCAATATATCTTCCTTAATTTAATATAATAAAGGGTTACTGTAATAGAAAAACATCTTCTTAAAAATTTGCAATCAAAATTTTTAACTATATGAGTTTGGTTATTTTTCTAGAATTTTTTTAAAACTACTCTAAAATTACTATAAAACTCCACGCGCAAACCGTTTCAAATTAGTCCGCCGTGAGGCCTGTCAGAGAGTGGACGCGTCGCTCGGCGCTCTGCCTGACCGCTGTTGACCTTTGTCGTGCGTACAACGATAATGCACGAATATAGCATGATCGCCACATCTTAGTACTTTAGTAAGTAAAATATTTTATTGAAGTGAAAACTAATTTAGGGTGCTAAAGTTGATATCGGTGCCGATTCTCATGTCACAAATGCCTTCTGTTGTCACAAATGACTAGACAAAAAATCACCATTTAGTTTGGGTAGTAATAAAAGTTCCAAAAAAAGTTAAAATATGAGCATACTTAAAATTTGAAATTTACTGCTATAAATGCTAATTTTCCGACAACTTATATGCGAATACAAATAAAGAAAGGACCGAATAAAATACTGAAAATTCCGAAAAATCAATACAGCATTTGCTGACGTAATATTTTTCAAACAAACAAACAAGCATACACCAAAGTATTAACTCAGTGCCATCTTAGGCCCGTATTACAGAACGACACTCAATACTCAAGCATTACTTAAAACTAGTTTCAACCAATCAAATGGCTTGAATCTAGTTTTAAGTAATGCTTGAGTATTGAGTGACGTTCTGTAATACGGGCCTTGGTGAAAGATGACACTGAGTTAATACTTTAGTGAAAATGGCAATTTTGCTATTCTGAATTTGACGTTTTTCTTGAAAAATTTTGTTTGCCTAACTAAATCTGACTACTTTTAATCGCCATTAAAAAAGTGTGGAATTAAATTAGTTGTCATGAACTAAAATTCATACCCACACTTCGACTTCAGCTGCAAAAATAGTACTGTATCTTTTTTTCTTTTCTTTTGCTTATATTTCGAAAATGGTGTGATCTATCGCAAAAGTAATGAAAATTTCGACCCCCTTTATAAAGCCCATAAACCCATAAAACTAAACATATAGGTAATAATTTTTCATGGTCTCCATACAAAAAGTGAAAAATTCTATATAAAACACGGCTGCTTCGTAAGGTTCCTGTTCAGGATAAGGCGGGAGGAAACATCCGGGTGTCACCATTGTGTGGATCGGCCTGAGGACACGGCAGAGCATACGGTGGAGGTCTGCCCGGCTTGGGCGGAGCAACACCGTGTCTTCGTTGAGGTGATCGGCGGCGGTGATCTCTCGCGTCCGGCCCTGGTTCAGGCCATGGTACGGAGCGAGAAGAAATGGCAGGCCGTCACCTCCTTCTGCGAAGCGGTAATGCTCGCGAAGGAGGAGGCGGAACGCGTGAGGGAGAGGCAAATTTCGCGCCTTCACGCCCCTAACCGCCGCAGGAGGAGACACCCGGGGCGGGAATCGCGAGCCAATTCCAGCAATGGGTAGCTCGCCGTCCGATAAGGACCAAGCCCGGGTCGACGGCGCGTTGTGTTCCACGCGCGCCTTAACGAGATGTCAGCAGAATTGACGGGGTCCGCTTGGGCCAATGCCTGCCGGGAGTTCGAAGAAAACCGATAGGGAAATCGTGGCCCCCGGCAACAGGGCAACCGAAAGAACACGGGTGGGTTTTACTCAGTAAGAGTCTAACACGCCCTCCCGCTCCGCCCAGAGCGGGAGAATTCATCATGGGTGTCGTTTTCATATACCCTGTTTACATTCAGCTCACTTCCACAGCAATGAGCAGGAAAGTGGGCAGGATGAGTATGTAAACACGATACTTCTTATACTGCTGCCACTGCTACTCGCGTTGCCCTACGCTCCCCAAATGAGCGGTTTTTTTATGCGGAAGTCAAAGAACGAGCAGCACGAGTGGCAGGGCGTGTTTACGTTCAGCTCCGCAGCTCACTTCTTACCGAGCGCCTGGACGAATCGGACGTGCGTACCGCCTATTTATACGATCTGTGAAAATGCCCTTCGAGTGGAATAATAAAAACACTATAACATTTTTGGAACTATTGGAATCCAAAAAAAGTATGTAGGATTTAAATAACAAAAACCACAAATTAAAACTAAGTTCACGACGTCTGGACACGTAGCATGACCACAATAGAAACGGGTTTTGTCGACGGAAGAATAGACAAAATGACAGATTGTGATTGTTTATCTGTCATTTTGTCTATTGTTCTATTATCTATGGTGGTCATGCTACGCGTGCTGGAAGAGAATTAGTGAAGCTTTAGAAGATACTCCTTCCTATTGACGAATTGAAATCAAAGAAGTCACTGATGGTCACGTTTAGGCCTCTTTTGAAAATAAAAATTCATCTAGCCGATCTGTACCCCAATAATTGCGTAATAGAAAAGAGGACCACGCTCGAGGTTTGCCAGAGAGCTATGGAACGGAGTATTCTTGGTATTAAACTTGTGGACCGGGTTAAGAATACAACAATCCGTTCCATCACTAAAATATCTGATGTCACTCGGAAAGCTGCCACGCTTAAATGGAATTGGGCTGGACACATCTGCCGCATGTTAAACGATCAATGGGCCAAACTTACGACCCAGTGGGTCCCGCTAAATGGCAAACGACATCGCGGCAGGCTCAGACGGAGATGGCGGGATGAGCTGGACTCCTTTAAGAAAGATTGGTTCTTGGAAGCTCTAGACAGAGAGAGGTGGAAAGAGGGTAGGGAGGCCTTTGCCCAGCAGTGGGACAATAAAGGCTAAGAAAAAAAAAATAGCGTAATGCACGATCAATCACAATTGTTTCGATTTGAAACAGATTGCTAATCCATTGCTTCATAAGTTGGAGTAAAAATCTGCTCAATAACGTAAATAATGCAATGAATGTTGTTGAACTGTCAAAATGAAATAAATTTGTTATAATCGTTTATGAAAATAAGTTATGCAATTAGGGTACCTACTGGAGCAGATGCAGACGATATATTTCATCCGATATGGTTTGTATTCGATGTTATGGAGAGGATCCACCATCTTCTACGAAGATAATTTTCTTTTTTTAAATTTGTTTTTTTTTTTAAATAAAGAACATAATTATGTATTGTGTTTTCTACACAGCGACGCTGTAATTATTTCGACGTCTACCATTGTTGAAAGTCGAAAGCGATATGAGTGGTAGGGCAGTTCTTTCGATCCTACTACGGCAGTATTTAGAGAATTATGGCTGGCAGCGCGAACAGTAGCGGCAGGGGCAGAATGTAAATGAGGCATTAGTTTTTGAGGGTACTAAAGTCGATAGTGAGATCAAAATGTAAATCCAAGATGGCGGCTGCGAAAATTTTGTTTTTGTTTTAAATGATACGTGAGAAGGAACTTTATTCCTGAGTGGGTTCTCACAAACGCACACGTTTTTTTTCAGGTGAAAGCTTCTTTAGGCGCGATGAGCGATTATTGGTAAAGGAAAATCTTATGGGTTTGCGACACCGACATGTTAATATTAACAGTACCCATAATGTAACTATGAGTATGACATGTTGCGCTTGTTGTTACTCGGAGTGATAATAAGATAAGATGTTTAAAAGAAATAAATATGATTCATCAAATTGTTATGCCTAATATAAAATAAACACGAAAAAAAGCGTATAAAGATGTAAACTGTTCCAATAAAATATTGTAAAATTATTTATTTAATTCGTTTTTTTAATAATATTAATCATAGGTGTAACAATAAATTGAAGTTGGATTTAAATTCCAATTAAATATTTACTAAAACAATTATTGCTCTAAATCGAACGGATCAACGTGTGTTAGTCTGACTATAAAGATAGCGAACGCGCCAACTCTACGCACACATGTACGCGCGCTTCTGTGTGAGTGAATTTTGCGAAGAATTTACCTAAACTTGACTTCTCGCGCTAGACGTAAACGCTCTTAATCCGTATTATTTGTGTTGTTGTTATCAGCTAGGCAACAACTGCAACCTCAAAAATGTATAATGAATTTAAAATATTTAACTGATCCGCTGAAAACGTACTGAACAATGATGGTAACTTTAAAAAATTTAAGAATCTCAAAAAAATATTTGTTCTGCTAAAGATGCACACTTTTTTAAATAATTGAGCCCCTTTTAAACTGTCGGACCGGCGAGCACTACATGCAAGTTGGTCGTAGTTACCTGACTATTTAGTATTTTTATCCCTAAAATAGGAATTATTTGAGAGATCTCTACATTCCAATGTAATCATTCATGTAGGTGCGTTGGGGTAAGATCGGCGCAGGGGTAAGAACGTAGAAATCAAATATCCCACTTATTTGGCTATATTTTTTAATGCTAGCCACATTGCGCGCCACGTCATTTTGTTCCGCCCCGCCCCGCAGTGACCGCCAGTCGCTCCGGCAACTTGGACGTGTACCACGCGCCGTTAGAGAAAACAAGGTAAGTTTTATAAAATATTTGTTTATCCGGTCTTTCACCTTCATTCGTATTTGCATATTTTAGCAAAAATATAGCTTATTTTGGTATTGTTTTGCCTAAATACTAAGTTTTAAGCAGTGATAACATGATAAAACTAATCCAGATATGTCTACTACCTCTGTAGGCTGAAATCCGGTGTTACCCATCTCGAGTAAAGATCGGACAAAAATATCCGGTCTTAACCCGTTTCGAAATTGGCAGTGATTGTCAAACTTTTATTACACATGATTTTAATTTAATTTTAAATACTGTATGTGTTCGTAATCGTTACAATATGGCGCTTATAACCCAGGATCTCACTGCTCGATTCTGCAGCTATCTGTTTTTTTTGATGAGATTAATTTTAAATGAAATTTGAGGAAGTATTCAAAGGATTAGCAATAAGTTGCCTATAAAAAACTTGCCGCAATTACCTGTAATTAATTTTTTTATAATTAATTTGGTAATATAATTTGCAGCTATATCTTTTTTTGATATTTTACGTCATTTTAAAGAAAATGATGAAAAGAATAGAAAAAAAAATGGTTGCCTAATCTCAGTCAGCCGCAACGCTAGGTTGCCAGGTGTAAATAGGTATTTTATTGTTAAGCGTTGCAGCTGACTGAGAGCTGGCAACCATTTTTTTCTATTCTTTACATCATTTTTTTTAAATGATGTAAAATTTATCAAAAAAACAGCTGCAAATTATACCAAAATAATTATCAAAAATTAGTTGCGGCAATTTTTTTATAGGCAACCTATTGCTAATCCTTTGAATACTACCTCAACTTCCATTTCAAATTAATTTCATCAAAAAATCAGATAGCTGCAGAATCGAGCATTGGGATCTTAAGCTATTATGTAGAAGATATTATTTTAATTAAACTAACTTACGTAACTGTTATTGAGATGTTAGGGTTTGCGTCTGGGGTCATATTAGACACTTATATCAACAATTTACTTGCAGATGCCACGTAAATACTCCCGAACCTCTTCGCGGGCCACTTCTTATACAAAAGAAGCGCTGCAATTAGCCATGCAGAAAATAAATAATAAGGAGCTCACCTATGCAGCCGCTTCAAAAATGTACGGCATACCTACATCCACACTTAGTGATAGAATCCTGAAGAAAACAGCGATAGTAAGTAATACCCTTGGCAGGCCGACAGCTATCCCAGTGGCATTAGAATCTGAACTGGCAAACTGTCTACGAACACTGGAAAAGTGGGGTTGGGGGTTATCAAGAGAAGAGGTACTCGATGTAACTCAAGATTTTATTAAAAAAAATAAAATAAAAACCCCCTTCAATGATGGCAGACCGGGACCGGACTGGTTTATTTCTTTTCGTCAACGCCACAATTTGTCAATAAAAAAGCCGCAACCTGTAGAATACCTCAGAAAAAAAATGACAGATCCGTTTATCATTCACGAATATTTTACTCTTCTCGAAAAGACGCTCCAGGGGTTAAATATTTCGGATCCCAAGCAAATCTGGAACCTCGATGAAACTTCAGTTTGTCTCGATCCTACAAAAACTAAAGTTGTAGGTGCCAGAGGGGAGCCTTGTACACGAACAACATGTGGAAGCGCTAAAGAAAATATCACAGTTTTGACTACTGTAAATGCAGCTGGACAGAAATTGGACCCCCTGATCGTTTTTAAGGGCAAACACATGTACGAACAGTGGATGTTACAGAATCCTGAAAAATACGATTTCAATCTTGCGTATGCAGCCAGCAAACGAGGCTGGATGGAAACGAATATTTTTTATGATTACATATTAAAAGTATTTATACCTAATTTGGGTGAAGACAGGCCCGTATTATTGTTGTATGATGGACATGTCAGTCATGTCGATGACAAAGTGGTATCTTTAGCAGTAGAGAACAATATCACTATATTGAAGCTTCCTGCACACACATCACATCTATTGCAACCGCTAGACTTGGCTGTGTTCAAATCTTTTAAAACAATTTGGGATAAAAACCTCGTAAAATGGCAAAGACAAAACGTTGGAATAAAATTGAGAAAGCAAAGTTTTGCTCAAATGTTTGCTGAAGCGTGGCAGGAAACCAAACCACAAGTAATAAGAAATGGCTTTAAAAAAGGTGGAATTTACCCTTTTAATCCTGCGATTATACCAAAAAATAAATATGATCCAGCAGCTTATGCACGATGGCAAAAACACATGGCTCCGGTGACTTTTAAACAACCGAAAACTCTAACACAGATATGTGTAAATGAAATTAGTAAGATCATGTGTTATAACGGCTCTACTTCTACAAATAATAATATTGATAACTCTAAAATTTTAGACTCACCGACTTTAGAACATAGAAATAGTCTGCTACAACCGCTCGCCAGTTTCGAACAAATGCTTCTAGAAAAAGTTTCACAACACCCTCAAAACTCTAAGAACAATATAGCTGTTAAGTTAAAACGAGTCGCGAAAGGTGCAGAAGTGATTACAAAGTCTTTTCTAGAAAAACAGCAAGAGATAGAATTAACAAAGGAAAAAGAAATACGGAAGACACCAAAACGGAAACAAAAACTTCAATCTAAAAATGATGCATTTGATCCTATACCAGGACCATCTGGAATTCAAGATAAAAACTTAAGAACAGAAGCAACTGTAATGAATGTGTCGATTTTGACTAATAAAAACAACACTGACGTGTGTATTTCTAAAAAAGGCAAAGGAGTAGGAAAAAAAACTAGAGCTGACAAAGAAAATGATTTAAAAGTGGACAAGTATGATGAACACAAGAAGAAAAGTGTAGTAAATAAATCAGGCCGAAAGAAAACTACAAAGACAGCTATGAAAAAGCGTAAAAGATCTAATAGCAGTGTAACGACAATTGAAAGTGTTCAGATGAGCGTACATAGTGATTCTGACTTATTAGATTCTTTTAGTGACATATTATCTGACTGCGATAAATTGACTGACTTTAATATATATGAGGAAAACAAGACTGACTTGGAATTAGCATCTAGGGAACAACAAATTGAACAAATAATTAAAGAAATACAGGACATGGATAATAATCAAGAGAAAAAAGCAAGCCAAAGGGATGATACCTGCGAAGAGAGATGTGACATAATTCCAGAAATTCATACGAAAGAGCCAAACGTTAAGGCAAATGATAATAATAAAGTGACTATCTTATCGTCTGTAAAAATCACACCAGAAAACCAAGCTTTCTATAAAATTTTACCCAGAAGTTTACAACTAAAGACAATTGATAAAGATTTAGATTTGTTTACAAACCAAAAGCGAAAACTGGCACATAGTACAAGCGTATCTAATATACCAAAGAAAAAAACAAAGAAAGTTAATTGCCCTACAAAAATAAAGACAAAAGATCAAAAGGATTTAAGTGGAAACTTTTATATCAACATTGATAACGATGATGATGGTGAGACCAAAAATTATATTGATGATTCGAAGAAATACAGTATTGGGGATACAGTTCTTGTTAGATATTTCAAACGAACTTGGACATATTACGTCGGTATCATTGAAAATATTAATATCAATTCAAACCCAAATATGTACATGATAACATTCTATAGAAATGTTGGCAAGAAAAACAACATAAAATTTGTTATTCCTAAGCGTAAAGATCAAGACTGCGTACCTGATTCTAATATAGTTAAGGTGATAGAACTACTACAGATAAATGAAGATCCTGTTGAGTATACCCTTATGAATGACGATGATGAAAATTTCTTTTAAATTGAATAATGTTAACGGTCATGTTTATTTTCATATATGATTTTATTATTTTATTCAGTGTTTGTGATTTTTTATACTTTAAGATGGTAAAATTTTCCTAAAAAGTGCAATTTGTTTTTGTTATTATTGAACTGAAATGTCCATGACAACAGTCAATTCTTTGATATAATTGTTTATGTTCATTTCTTTCACATTGAAAAATGTTAATTTCATATAGTATTCATTCCGTGTTTGTGATTTCTATATTTTAAGGCGGTAAAATGTTCCTAAAAAGTGAAAATGTGTATTTTGTTATTGATAATTATGTTTTGATTTTTATTTTCTAGACCGTTGTCGTAGACGTTTCAGTTTAATTGGCATATTTTTATCCCAATTAAACTGAAATTTCTACGAGAACTGTCAATTCTTTGATATAATTGTTTGTATTCCTTTTTTTAAATTGACGAATGTTAATTTCACATAGCATTACAATTTTTTTTCATTCCGTGTTAGTGATTTCTATACTTTATATTATTATTATTATAATATAATATTTTATACTGCTACGAATTCGTTTCATTATTTGAATATTCCGATTCCCTTCATTTCTCTACCAACCGTACAGTATTTCAATTTTATATAACGCTTTAACATACGATTGCTTTATTTGGTAGTATGCTTGTGGATAAAACCAAACTTTGAGAATCTTAATATCTTCTAAATTTGGCATGTGGGGTAAGATCGGACAAATTAAACGAAAAAAATAATAATAATTTGGCACATTTATGTTTGTAGTATTAGGTAGATTTTTTTGATGTCATGTTAAAGAACAGGAAAGATCGGATACATTCTTTTCATACACCTTGTGCTCCTAGCAATAGGAATAGTTTTAAATTGTTGTCCGAACTTACCCCTTGATAGCCAAATCGTCATTATATTCACAAAAATTGTGTCCTGATTTTACAGGCTTATAAAGCAAAAATTATTGAGTGTTTATAAATAAATTAAATTTAAAATTACACTGTGTTGAATCATTATTAATTTCCACTATTTTTCATTAATGTGCTGTATACCAAAATTGAGAAAAACAAGTTTTTGCAACATCCTTGCAACTATTCGAAAATCCGTCCGATATTACCCCAAGGCACCTTAAAGTGTTCAATAATATTTTTAGGAGCGCAAAAAGGGAATTATTACAGGTTTTATTAAATGCATTCCAATTATTTGTAGGGTGATCTATATATACAGGGTGTCAGGGACATCGACACGAAAACTAAAACCAGACAAATTTTTCGTCGGTTATTTAAAAAAATCTGCTGTTTCATAGAAAAGTGCAATACCTACGTGGTGAAAATGTATGGAACAGCAGATTTTTTTTAAATAACCGACGAAAAATGTCAATTCAGGGGGATTCAGAATCATGTACTGAATCCATGGTTTCAGTTTTCGCGTCGATGCCACCCCGTATGATATAATTATAAGAAGCAAAATTGCAAGTTTTAGCAACATGTTTTTGTTTTGCAGAAAATGTTGCAGTGTGATTGTAACATCATGGTATTCAGTATTTACGCTGGTAACAACCAGTACAGATTGTGCGATCCACGAAGACGCGCCCCACTCCGCTATTACTGTACTGTAAGCTGTACTTTAGTACGGAGCGGAGCGGAGTGGAGTGCGTCTTCGTGGTTTGCACTATCTATAACATAGTAACAACAAACCACAATAACTTAGACAAAGGCAAATTTAATCGATCCTCAATATTTTCTACTTAAAAAAAATACAAATCGATCGTATTTGTACATTCACTGATTGTCTTTTTGTAACGGGCCCTAGCCTCAAAACTGAAAGAAAGAAAGAAAATAGAAAGAAAATAAATTTATTTGACACAGGTTAAGGCACACAGTTTTCAAAAACAAAAAAAAAAACAGGAAAAAGCAAAGAAAGTTTAAAACAGTATTGTGTGCCTCACGGCTGCGACAAATAGGCCCAGTTCAGCATAAATGCCAGACAACTAGTGCCTGACGCTGGTTTTCAACTGAACCTTATGTTACGAGTACGTCTTACGGATGTAAATCAGTTTTATAGTGTGTGTAAATATTTAAATAAAGAATAAATAAATATGTGTAGCAAATAATAATAAAATCGATATGATACAATTAAGTTAAAAGATAATTAAAGATTTAAACAGTGGTATTTAACAAAATAATTATGATGGCATGGTTGCACAATAAACAAACAAACAAATAAAAAAAGGACTAAAGGGACTGTACGTCAATAAATAATAGATAACTTTATCATAATACAAATTTATATCAACGAAACATTAAGGTTGATCATGTCTAGCTTCCGTTGCGAATCCATGAGATACTGCCGTAAGCGTCTTCTAAATGTGTCGATCGTTTCTATCGCTCGAAGAGGTGGTGGCAGGTTATTCCACACTTTAGAAGCCGCATAACGGAAACTACCTCTAAACTGCAGCAAACGTTAACGGTAATTTTAGTAGAGATCATAAAGTTAAAAGAAGGTCTTTAAGCAAAAAAGGCAATCATCATTAGAGGACCAAAAACTTTTTAGGGGATCAATTAAATATTCCCTTATACAAAATATGTCTCTAAGCTCTTCATACATCAAACTACCATTGGTTTTGTGGGTAGAATACACAATTTTATCAGGATATATTATGGTATTCAGAATAATATGACGTAATGTCTCCACCGACGTCATACGTGACATTGATTTGCTTCTTTTATATTGTGGATGGTGTTTGCTAGAGTGGGTCAGGATTTTTTTTCATGTGAATTTTTGAACATATTTTAATTACTTATACAGTGTGATTCTTTATAATGTGCACATATCGAAATGAGGGAATCTATGCTTAATTTTAACGACAGAAAAAAATATTTAAAAAAATCTAAATATGTTTTTAATACTTTTTTTAACAAAACGGTGTAGCTTTTAAACTAAATCATCTATCATATAAACAGACTCCATAATGATTGGAAGTAATTAGGCGTCCTCATAAAATGAAAATTGTGAAAAAAAACTACCTTCTGTAATTGAAAATAAAGGTGTTTTTTTTTGCAATTTCTGTATTTTTTTCATCAATTTTTACAATAATTGTAAAATTTATGAATAAGATATCAAAGAGAAAAATATTTTTTACTTAATATTAAAAAAAAAAATTGTTTATATTTTTTCTGTACCTAGATAAAATTAAGCATAGATTCCTTCATTATGTGCACATTATAAAGAATCACACTGTATGTGACATACGGTGCCGAAATGTGGACACTACTAGTCTGGCTGGTCCACAATTTCAAGGTTGGTCAACGCGCTGTGGAGCGGGCTATGCTCGGGGTTTCATCGATGGATAAAATCAGCAATGATATTATTCGGAAAAGAACCGGAGTTATCGATATAGCTTGCAGAGTAAGTTGAAGTGGCAGTGGGCTGGCCATGTTTGTCGAAGGACCGATGGTCGGTAGAGCAGACGCAGACGAGTCCTGGAGTGGAGACCACTTCTCGGCAAGCGTAGTGTGGGCCGGCCCCTAGCTAGATGGATTTATTTATTTATTAATTAATAAAGGTACACCAACAGCTTCTGTATATAATATATTATAAATACTATAGCTAACAATAGCCTCGGACTTATACAGTCGCCAATTACAGGATAACCAGCAATCACAGAAATAGGTCACATAACACTTAATAAAACAAAGGCTCTAGAATTTAGAATTCCGAAATTATGGCAAAAATACTTCTTAAACTTTAGAAAAAATAACATAAGGAAAAATAAAATTACAAGACGAACAATATTGCAATTTTGCCCACTTACTTAAGACTAAGACATAAACAATATAAACTGAAATAAATATGAGATCTTAAAGGAAAGTATAATTTCTAAAATAAGTTATAAAAAGGGTGAAGAGTTACCAAAATATACTAACATAACAAATTATCAGATTGCGTTTTACGGGACTTCAGTATTTTGGCTCTAAAGACTTTTATAGATCGACGACCCTAAAAAAGTGACTGGAACAGATTAGATGCGGAATGTGGAGGACAAGGTGTTGTGGAGCAGCCTGGGAGAGGCCTATGTTCAGCAGTGGATTGTGATAGGCTGAGTTGATTGATTGATCTGTGAATTGGTAGTTTTTAAGTCCCGCTAGGGAGAGCCGTAGAGGTCGACAACGGAAAAGATGGGAGGACAAACTCAAATTCACAGCAGGTCCGAACTGGAGAAGAGTTGCAAAAGATAGAAAGCAATGGAAATCGTTAAAGAAGCCTTTTTCCAATAGGGACACTGAACTCTGAGATATATTTTAATTCGTGAAAGAAAATAACAGCAATTAAATTAGCACAAAAAAGGAGATTCAGGATAAAAGAGCTATTGTATTGATTGTAAGTCCTGCTGAGTTTTCAGAAACCACATTTCCTATGGGGAACAATATCGACTTTTGTTTAGATTTAGAAACTATTCCAAGACATTTAAATTTTATAACTTCTTCAATTTCGTGCAACTTTTTGCATTGAAGAATTCATCAGGCGTTTTGAGTTATGGTGAATTAGTTTCAAGTCTACCTACATGCATTTTTATTTGTCTTTTTTGTTCTTATCTTTTAATTCTTACGCATTTTATTGCTCCTGTCCATATTAAACAAAAACCGCCTAGTCACGCATCTGAATCTATGTACTTTAATTTTATATATAAAGCTGAAGAGTTTGTTTGTTTGCTTGAACGCGCTAATCTCAGGAACTACTCGTCCGATTTCAAAAATTATTTCAGTATTAGATAGTTAATTTATTGAAAAAGGCTATGAGCTATATATCATCACGCTAAGACCAAAAGAAACGGAGCACCAATGAAAAATGTTTCAAAATCGGGGTTTTTTTTTCCTTTTGAGAGCTTCCGCTGCGTGCGCTGCGCTGCGTTAACGGTTAAAGTTTCGCAAAAATCATGTATTACAGAATTATTCCTCCTTAAAAGTTCCAAAAAAAGGCTGCAATAGCATATGTCTATCTTTTAAGGTTGGCCCACTATAACCTTTTTTATGACAACCAAATTTGTTCTAAAATAATGCATTATTTGCGAAGGTGTTTTTATAAACATGATATATGCAAATAAATACGCCCAAATTAACTATTCCACGCAGACGAAGTCGCGGGCAGAAGCTAGTAACTCTATATAGCACCAGATACACAGATTACTAACCTACCTATCAATACGACGCCCAAATTAACTAAACAACCGACCAACTGTCATTAAGTTGTAATAGTTAGTTTCTTCTGCCAATTCTTCAGGCGAACTAAATTTAGGAATGGACAATTCTCTAAACTTAATTGTAATTTTTTAACCGGCTTCCAAAAGGAGGAGGTTTTCAATTCGACTGTATGTTGTTTTTTTTTTTTGTATGTTTGTTACGCGATTACTCCGTCAATAATGAATTGATTTTGATGGTTCTTTTTTGTTTGGTAGATCATACTTCAGAGGTGGTCCCATATAAATTTTATTAACTTTGCTTGGGTAGTTTTTGAGTTAGCTTCAATAATACGTTAATTTTTTCCTCACTTAGTATGTGGATGATACATATTATGATAACTTCCTGTCACTGTTATTTACATAGCAGGTAGTGGTATTCGAATTTGTGTGGGGTAGGTATCACAACTAAAAACTGAAAAATAAAAACTTTTTACAAAAAAAAAAAACAACCGACTTCAAAAAAAACACTACAAAGTGAAAAATAACTTTAATTTCGGAAGTCGGTGACAAAGAACGAAAATTAAAAACCAAAGACACCGACTTCCAAAATTAAAGTTATTTTTCACTTTGTAGTGTTTTTTTTTAAGTCGGTTGTTTTTTTTTGTAAATAGTTTTTTTACTTTTAAAACTGCCGACCGAAACCGAATTCGATACAGCGTAGAAGTCAATTAACAGTAATTGACTTCTACGCTGTATCGAATTCGGTTATTTCGACAGCGTTATCGTTGGCCTTGCAAAGGTCTTCTAAAGGTGTTATTGCACAGAGAGCACAACAAGAGGTGATACGTCGTCTGTAATGTGGCTCCACAGTCGCACTGTGGCTCATGTGTCCGATCCTGATCCGGTCCATCAGTGCCCCGCCGAACTAAATTGTACCTGCAGTGGTTCATCTTACTTCTTAGTTGGTTAAGAGATTTCCGGGTAGTCCGCTGGGAGGTTTTCCAATATTTACTTTATTATTGTTTAAACTTTAATGCCTTAATATTATTGTCCAAGTAAATAGAACTAACTATATACAGAGGAAAAAATAAAATAAAATGTGCTGCCAGCCTTTTGGACAGCGATTCGGATGAATTTTTTGATGCCCAATGATTTGTTCCAATAAATTAAATAAATTGGCTTCTAATTTGAGCAAATTCTTGACTTTGTGATAAAAAATATTCCTTAAACAGTCTTAGCTACATACAGCATAACTTCTGCCACCCCTAATGCAGATAGATGTAGTGTAGAAGAGGGATTTTTGATAGCGCTCCGACTGCGAGGGACGCAACTATTTATATTGAATTTGTTATGTTAAACAATTTATTATTTCGCGTTTGCCAAACGATTTCCTGCATACGTCACTGTTTCTTTTGTCATTTGTTTCGGAGATCTATTTGGAAAGGTGGGATCGATGTTGGATTGGGTCTGACTTTGAAATATTGGGTCAGATAAAGTTTTTTAAGATTCCTGGGCCGTAAAATGGTGAGGTGTTGAACAACTAGATATTTTTATGTCTGAGAAAAAGATTTTTTAAATAGAAAAAAAAAAGGTCGGAGTTAAGAGACTTTTTTAGGAAGTTATTTAAAATATTAAAAAATTCATATTAAGTGAATACATAAGTTTACATTTAAAAAAAAAAATCGCATCGTTAAAATTGGCATGCTTAAAAAAGTGCCTTCTCTAAAACAACGATTTCGCTGCTAAAAGCACTTCAAGATTTAGTAGCTTAAAATATCTTGCTCCTTTAACAATTGCTCACTTAAGGAAAACCACGCAAATATAAGAAAATCCTTTCAGAACCTGTAACGCAATATCTACACGGCTCAATTCCCACAATATTTGGTAACAAGACAACGAAAACACAACCAATTCAATCTCACTTAAGGCGAAGTATTGTAAAGGGAAACCCCCATACGTGTGCCTTACTTCGCCTCGAGCAAACGACACCAAATTGGGAAAGAACAAATTACATTTGATTTTATTTTACAATTTCTTTTCGATAGGAAGCGCCTTAACAATGTCTTATGTGACTTTTGGGGGAGTTTTGACTTTATTTTTAAGATTTTAAGGTTCAAATTTGAGTGTGTACTGAAGATCGGGATCTTTCATGTGTGGTGAAAACATAGGGGATTGAATTTTAGTTGTAAATGGAGTGTCTCAAAAAATCGTTTTACTTTAGTTGGCCCGCTTTTATGCCACCCGACTTGCTCGTTGGAAGCGCAATTATTAGGCATGAGATCCTGGTTACGATCCCCAGGTTGGGCAAAGTGTTTTTGGGGTTATTTGGGTTTGGGGTTTTCCGATAATAATTTCTGTGTAGCAACTCAGAGTCTGTATTCGTGCCTGTTTGATTGCAATAGGTTTGCCCTACAGACATAGATAGACCTAGATAACGAAAGTATCACGATCTGTATGAAAACCAAGCGTGCCATTTTTTGACTACCTACTATGACGTCACAAGCACTAGGAAACGTTTCTTTTATTTTTTCTCCTCGCATTTGCATAGTTTTTACAATTTATAACAGCGTAATTAAGCATTTTCAATTTTTTAACTGACTTCCGACAAGCGTGGCACCGATGCAGACTGAGCGCGAAAGTGGCAGCTTACGATTATTGTACGTAAGCTGGGCACGAAAATGGCACGCGAAGTAGTTGCTCTTGCGTTATCTAGGTATATCTATATCTGTGGTTTGCCCCCATTAAAAATAACTGAAGACATATGGATGCACCTAGTAAGCACCTCTGGTCAATCCTTCGAGGGATATTAAATGGTGTGTATAATTTAAGAAATAAATGTACAAAACTTAATCCCGTATATTCCACACTCGAGTCTAATGTTCAATACTTGATGTACACCAAATGTGATCTCCTGACAACAGGGGTGTTCGTTATTGATGTCTCTCTCAGATCAGCATGTCTGATCTCGGTAACAGTCCTGATTTAGCAACACCCTTGATATATGCAGATGGCAGGGGCTTCTAAGTGATTCGCGGTATGTTTGTGAAGAATTTGAGGATTGATGGAAGAAAAATATTGGAAGATTGTGTTGAATTGATATCTATTTCTGCTATCAAGTTGTAGTGTTCTGGTACATTTCGTTTCTGATATGGTGGTTTATTTCAGCTTCGTCTCAGGGATGATTCTCACAGACTTAAAACTTGTGATTTTTCAGATCATTACTTGTTCTATTGTCTCTCCTTCTCCCTTTAAATCCATCCAAACGATGTCTTTAAAAGGTCATCTTGTTGTTGTAATTAAATTACACTAATATAAAGATAACGTCATTGAACTATTTAAATATTGTAAAATTTTGCAATTTCAGACTAGACTCAACATGGCCCTCTTGATTGAGCAATTTAATAACAAAAGCATTCAAATACCTATATCACATAAAATAATCACTAGAAGTAAAAACACACACACTGGAAATAAACTAATAGTACCTCAGGTTTGAAATTATAATGGCAGGCGAACGGTAAAATTTTTAATACCTGTGGGTATCATTTTTAGGGTTCCGTAGTAAACAAGGAACCCTTATAGTTTCGTCATGTCCATCTGTCTGTCTGTCTGTCCGCGGTCTAGCTCCGAGACCCTTAGTACTAGAAAGCTGTAATTTGACATAGATATACATATTAATTACGCCGACAAAGTGGTAAAACAAAATTATGAAAAACATTTTTTTTAGGGTACCTCCCATACACGTAAAGTGGTGATGTTTAATTTTTTATTTTTTTATCCCATAGTGTGGGGTATCATTGGAAAGGTCTTACAAAAACATTATGAGTTTGTAAAACCATTTTGACGTGACAACGTCTTATAAATTGGTTTGCCGGGTGACACTTCAAGAAACTGCGTAACGCTCCGCTCACGTTATGCGCTCACAATGAGAGCGAGTGAGAGGCACGCGTCCCTTCCACTCGGGCATGGTTAGACGCGATGAGATACGAGATTCTTTGTATAAATTAATGTTTTAAATATACATCTTTGTATAAATAAATGTTTTAAATTGTTACTATTATTTCATCCTTCTTCCTACTATACGAATGAATATTCACATTAAAATTATTTTACCACTCAAAGTCGTTGTCACGTAAAACTTTCGCCCGTATACCGACTTTACAGGCAACCAATTTTTTGGATTCAGGGATCCGTTTGCAAAATATTAAGCTTTAAAGTGCTAATTTTTGTTAGAGTCATGTGTCCCCCCCCCCTGCCAGCTAAATGGTTGGTTTTGGATGTGTGAAAAAAATCACAGCAGTAGTTTATATAACGAAATTAAAAGGAAAGACTATCACAGCTAAGTAGGCTTTACTAGTTATCGAGTAATAATCGACCAACTTAACTTTGCAGTTGCAAAAACATGTTTTCCCATACATTCCGTATGGGAGAACATGTTTATCAACTACAAAGTTAAGTTTGTTTTTGGGATAAATTCATCCCAACTACGGAACCCTTCATTGTGCGTGGTCCGACACGCACTTGGCCGGTTTTTTTAATACAATCTAATTTATTTATTTATTGAAGGACGAGTCTGCTTGATCTCGGTTTCGCCAGATGGAAAGCGATGGATGAGATCTACATTGGAACGACTGTGATCACTTTTAGTACCCTGTTAATAATTTTCATTATCAGGTAAATGAAAATTATCAACAACCACTAAAAATAGCTTTTTTTCTTTTCTACCAAATTCAACATTCACCTCTACGCACAGCTGCCGAAATCTGCTCCAATTCTACGTTTCATCTCCACAAAATGACCGAAGGGTCTTATTCCGCGCACGTCTGACTGTGATTCGTCATGTCTCTACATCTCTACAAATATCTCTATACGGACGTCTCTATCCTTCAAACAGTGGGTCGTATTCGTCACTTTTATACCTTTATATTTACCTAGGCACGCGTAAAAGCCGATACGTAGAGCAGGGAAGGGATAGAGTCGGTTTTGAAAAAAGGATTTGGAAGAAGGCCGTTGTATTCTATATTTATTATAGTGAGTTAAAATTAGTGAGTTTTAAATACAAGAGACGTGGATATATTTAGTAACCTGTTCCGTTTAGCTATTTTTAAAGAGCCATAAAAACTCCTGAAAGAAATCGTCACGTGTTTTGTGTTGTCGACCGAGCGCTGCGCACTCTGTGCACTCTGCGTTCAGCGCTCGGTGTGGCAACACGTCGTGATCGGGTTCGCGCGGGATCGTCTCCTGAGGATGCCTCGTTGAGACGTGAAACACGTGTCGATTTCTTTCAGGAGTTTTTTTATGGTTCTTTAGAAATAGCTAACCGGAACAGGTTACTAAATATATCCACGTCTATTGTATTTTATAAGGAATTTCAAGAAGAATTGTAGAAAATGGTGCTGGAACAGGATGTGGGAGCTTGTGGCTAAGTAATAACAGCTGCACGGGTCGATCGATCAGGTTAAGCTACGCTTGCCGCGGTTGGTCCGTGGATGGGTGACCATTTCTACATACCAAGTGGGACTCCATGCCTCGGAAAGCACGTTAAGCCGTTGGTCCCGGCTGTCATTTGTAAATCTTTGACAGTCGTTACGGGTAGTTAGAAGCCCTAAAAGTCTGACAACCAGTCTTACCAAGGGGTATCGTGTTACCCAGTCACTAGGTTGTGGAGGTCAGATAGGCAGTCGCTCCATGTAAAATATTGGTATTCAGCTGCATCCGGTTAGACTGAAAGCCGACCCCAACATTGTTAGGAAAAGGCTAGGCAGATGATGGTGCTGGAACAGGATGAACAGTATACCCCCCACTTTGATTTCCGCAAGGTCACGCCTGAATCAATTAACTATATTAGTGAGTTTGTATGTAGGGGGTAATCCTCGGAACTACTGATTCGACTCCGAAAATTCTTTCACGAATGGGAAGGAAAATGAACAATGGTCATAGGATAATTATATTTTATGTTAAAACATTAAATTTCCGGACGAAGTAGCGGGCAGAAGCTAAGGTTGGTGTATAAGGAAAAAGGTTTTCGTTTGATCCTTTAAGATATTGACAACTAATGAAAAATATATTGCAGCTGGCAACTTAATTAAAAGCCCTGTTATAGACAGACAGAAGTAGTAGATAATATTGAAATCGCGAATCTGAGCGGTCCTAAGTTCGATTCTTAGGTATGGCAAAGTGAACTTGGCTTTATCTTTTACGAATTTCTCAGTTGCAGCCCAGAGTCTGGATGTGTTTCCGGTTACGCGCACTCTAAGAACAGCATAGGAATTGAATTAGTAAAATGTGAGTTAATGAGAAATATCTCTGCAAAAAACGACAGGAAAATATCTACAGGTTGTTCCTTTATTTAATTTTCAAACTAGCTGACCCAGCAAACTTCGTTCCGCCTAACAGTCAATGAATGTGCATGTTAAGGATTTTAAAATTTCTACCCTACCTACCCTACCTAGATATCAAAAAAGCCGATCCACACAAAATGTATGAGAACGTGAATTTTCTTTTTTTTTTTTTCCTGAGTTTTTCCATATTTTCTCACCGTTTAAACCTTCCCTGGACTACGAAAAATATTTCAAAACCAAAATCAGCTAAATCGGCCCAGCCGTTCTCGAGTTTTAGCGAGACTAACGAACAGCAATAGATTTTTTATATATAGATTTCCAAAAATGCCTGCTCTATACCTTAGTAAGTCCTTTCACAATAACATTCACAGTATCACGTATTCGTCATTCGCAGCGTGGGCGCGGCCTGTATGCCTTATTGTGGCAAATCGTGACGGATTTTTACGAGAAGTCGCGACATCGCGCGCCTTGGACACTGATGCCTAATGAAAGATTTTTTTTACGACTTCGCGCGGTTATGTGGCCTGTGTTTACCGTAAATCACCGGACAACGTTGATATAGCAGATTTCTGTGCTGATAGTATGGAGAAAATATATTATGAAAAGCAAGGAAAAAATAATAGACAGTCATTAGGCCAGTCTTGTCTGAGCCCTAAGAATTATTCGTTTTCAACCAATTAACAAAGCTATTAGAACTATATACAAAAAAGGTTTAGTAAAAATAAATATAAAAATCGTTGTAGTTGGCTGGCAGAAAATTGTTTTCATTTGTCATATTTTCCGCACACAGTATTTATTACTCTTAAAAAGTATGTAGGTACGTAACAGAATGTCGTACGTTTTTTTTTCGAATATAAAACCTTAGATAGTCTCCCCTATGATTTTATTTTACTTTACCCCACAGAAAAAATCATTGTGGCAAACCCTTAATAACTTTATTTGGCTTCGACAGAATACCCAATAAAACATACGATGGACAATTTGTGAGCAATACCCTACCTTTAAGGAAGTAGGGTGCCCAAGTTATGGGCCACATAAAAACGGGACACCCCCTATATGCGACAACTGGATTGACCACACTTTACGGCCGGAAAATAGGGATAGTAAAATTTTTATACCTTCCTTTACTTACGGCGAATTTGGCAGAACGTTAAATGATTGGTAAAATTATTTTTTTATGAATAATTCAAAATGGCGGATATAAGTGTTGTTAGATTTTATTCAAAGTAGTGTGTAGTGTACAGTTTTTGTGGACAATAAAAGATGATCTAAAATTCTAAATGAATGATTTTTTGCTTATAAGGCAATTTTTTTTGGGTGTTTTGTTTATTTTCAGTGGTTTTATTGCTGTCATAATTTTGACAGAAAATAAATCATTCATTAAATAGTTTTTATTTTCCACAAAAATTATTTAATGAATGATTTTCTGTTCATGAGGTTGTTTGGGTGTTTTGTTTTGTTTACTGGTTTTGTTGCTGTCATTATTTTGACCGGCGTTTATTTTGTCACGCTTTAAAAAAAAAAAAAAATTTAGTTAAATGTAATAATTGAAAACCAGATTTAATAATACTTTGGTGGTAGAATCTTATCTTTGTTGTTAAGAACTACACTATGGTAGTTTAAAAATAGACTTTTATGTTTGAGGTGATGTTTTATTTCTTGAGGGAGCTGTATTCCTGGTACATTGTCTAAGCTAAATCTATGCTCGGTACTCAGGTACTGAACTACTGGTACAAATCTAATGGAAAATCTTAATTTTAATGATCATACGGATGCATAATATGCAGTCTACTACCGAACCCAATAACAAATAATACTGTAATTTTACTCTGAAGGTAAACAATGATATAATTGAAGGTAGTGCTTCGGCCCATAAGCGCGAGGTGTGGACTATAAAAGCGCCACAAAACCCGGGAAGCTACGGATTGACAGCCGCATAAAGGTGAGTCAGAATGTTTGAGGTGACGTTTTATCTCTTACGGGAGCTGTGTGCCTGGTACATTGTGGCTGGATACTGCCAAACACAGGTGTGGAATAGGGTGATTTCTTAGTTAATTCACGGGTTATTTGGATATAGTTTTCAATATAAGTTTGCGAGTGTCCTAGGACACTGAAAAATAGAAGGTTCCTTCAAATCAAATAGATTAGTTTTAAAATCTTATAATTTCGCGATGACGCACGAGGGGGATGGTTTGTGGGTTTAAATCTGGGTGAGTACTAATTTAACTTTGAATTCATTGTACAGTCACGAGCATAAAATATTCCACTGCTAGTGGAACCACGCGCTCGGACCAACCTTTTAGGCGATTAACACACTGTCACGCACCACGCAGCGTAGCGCGTGAATGCGTTGCTTGTAAGTATCTCCGTTTGTATAGAAAACACGCACAGTCCAACACACAGAAAATGCATCCACGCGCAGATTGTTTTCTATGGCCGCCCCGCACCACGCTGCGTGATGCGGTGCAGTGTGCGAATCGCCTTAAAGGAGGCGCACGGACGGTATGGACGGCAGACGGACTTACCCAGGACGAACGAACGATTTTTTTCCCACGGCGAATTTTTTCGTAAACTGGACTTTTAACCCTCTACTTAGCTCGGAAAATTGAAAATCCAACAGTGTGTCTTTTAGACGCTCTGGAATGCACTCTGTTGGATTCTGAACGTTCGCCTCAACTTCGAAAGTTGAAAATCCAGTGCACGATAAAATCCCGCTGCGATAGCTTTATGTCCGTGCGAACGTGGGTTTATTCTGTTGTTCTCTCTGAATTCACAAGAAATTAATTATTTGTAATTTGTTATAGAAAGGAAGAAAGAAAAACGTTTATTTGCCGTAAAAATGACGCAAAAAAGAGTTAAAAATAAAATATATACACCTTTTATTTTATTTTTTATTTAACCATTTATGCACACACGTATAAACAGACAAGAAGAAAGGAACAGAAAAATACGTACAAAAGCAATGCTTATTTCTAAAGGAATCTCTTCCAGCATACCTGCGACAAGAAAGTATTTAAAAAGAGATTTAGACAACGTGTGTAACCGTAGAAGAGAAAACAAAAACATAAATAAAAAAAAAAAAAAAACATAAATCAAAGAAGAAAAAAACAATTCACTAATTTCAATTTAAACAACATACAATGGTGCCGATTCTCTTGTCACAAATGCCTCTAAACTAAACTAAAAATCTCCAAAATTTAGTTTATTCCTGTCAAACGACGATTTCCCATTCTGAAATAGACTAAAGTGACACAACTTAACTATATTTTAGTTTCACAGCACTAAGATGGCACTGAGATATTAGTTTAGTGAAAATGGCAATTTTGCTATTCTGAATTTGACGTTTTTAACCTAAAATTTAGATTTTCTAACTAAATATGACTATTTTTAATCGCGACTAAAAACATGTGGAATAAAATTGGTTGTCATGAACTAAAATTCACACCAACACCTCGACTTCAGATGAAAAAACAGTACTGAATATTTTTTTTTTCTTTTGCTTATATCTCGAAAACGGTGTGTCCAATCGCAAAAATAATGAAAATTTCGACACCCTTTATGAGACCCTTAAACTCCTAACACTCTACATGTAGGTAATATTTTTTCTTATTTTCCACACAAAAAGTGAAAAATCCATATAAAACACGTCGAGGCTGCCCCCCCTGCGCGCCTCCGGCTCTAAAAAGATTCACGTGGTTAGGTATCACGTGTGGAGTCGCGGTTGTCAAATTCGATTTAGATGTGTCAAAATTATTTTTAAATTTATAGAATTTATTTTGCAGAATAGCTTTGAGATTCTCATAGTCAAAAGTAAGGAATTTTAGTGATAGTTTAGTTAGTTTAGTTCGGTGTACAAGAGAATCGGCACCATAAGATTATACTATACTACACTATACTATTTTTTTATTTCATTTTATTAAATCAATTAAATTAGGATAGGCGCATTTATCGCTTTGGGTTATCCTGTAATGGTAGATGTAATGAGATAACTAAATTAAAAATATACTTAAATATAATATCTATATGTCGGAGACGGGTATGTGACTCTCGTTATTATCAGCGATATTTTAACTACTGTGGGCGTAGTGTCTGTGTATCTGTCCGTACTAATGACCGGATCCGACATATATATATTATTATTACTATGAAGCGGGTACCTGCTACAGGGACACCTCTGCTCAACCCTTCGGGGAAACAAGGCGTGATGTTATGTTATTACTATGAACAGCTCGGCAACAATATCTGACTTCATGATTTATCTATTAATATCTGTCGTCAAGATGAAGGCAAATACAAATATGTGATCATTTGTGTTTGGCATACCGGCAGCACAAATACGTGACATCGAAGGAACACCAAAATTTTCTGACAAGATTAGCGACGCCAAAATATAGGATGCTGCATTGGCTTCAAAAAGAGGTGTCTTCAAAATGATAGAGAAAACCACATCAAAACTCGTTGCGTAGTTTAGCAAAACAACACAGTCACACAGACAAACACGAAAAGCGGCTTTAATACAATTATGATGTTTTTTTAGATTCTAACATACATTGACCCTATACTGTACGACACAACTAAAAGATTCCATCGGCAAATGAAATTAATTCGACACTGGTGCCGATTCACTTGTTCACAAACTAAACTAAATTTAAGTTCAGTGCATCTTTTTTCTTTAGGGGCTTGTGGCTAAGTAATAACAGCTGCACGGGTCGATCGATCAGGTTAAGCTACGCTTGCCGCGGTTGGTCCGTGGATGGGTGACCATCTTTACATACCAAGTCCCCTCCGTGCCTCGGAAAGCACGTTAAGCCGTTGGTCCCGGCTGTCATTTGTAGATCTTTGACAGTCGTTACGGGTAGTTAGAAGCCCAAAAAGTCTGACAACCAGTCTTACCAAGGGGTATCGTGTTACCTAGTCACTAGGTTGTGGAGGTCAGATAGGCAGTCGCTCCATGTAAAATACTGGTATTCAGCTGCATCCGGTTGGACTGGAAGCCGACCCCAACATAGTTGGGAAAAGGCTAGATGATGAAGTTCAGTGCATCTTTTTCTTTCTTTAAATTTTAGTTTAGTCCTGTCAAATTAATCAGCGCTTGACGTAAATTGACGTAATTTTAGTAGGCAAGTTTTTAATCACGTCTAAACTTGTATGGAGCAGTGACACGACTAAACTAAAATTTATCTTCTGTCTTTTTCTTAATGAAACAGAAAGAAAAAGATGCACTGAACTTAAATTTAGATTAGTTTGTGAACAAGGAAATCGGCACCATTTTCGAACTATCTTTCGAAATCGAGTGATAACAAGTTCGTAGTTGAATTCATCATCATCATCAGCCTATAATTGTTCCCACTGCTGGGACACAGGCCTCCTCTCTGAAAGGGAGTGGGCCGTAATCCACCACGCGGGTCCAGTGCGGGTTGGTAGATGTCACATGTCTTCGAATTTTCGGTTCTAGGACATGCCGGTTTCCTCACGATGTTTTCCTTCACCGTTTTTGAGAGCAGTGGTGATGAAATAATTTACACAAAGTAAAGCGCCTGTCGGGGTTCGAACCTACGACCTACAACTCGTAAGTCGCGGCCGTTACCACTGGGCCACCACTGCTCTCTGTAGTTGAATTACCACGATGGAACCTTTAAATTGTATCGTAGCACATTATTCAATCAATCTGCCTAGCCATTTCCCAACTATGTTGAGGTTGGCTTCCAGTTTAACCGGATGTAACTGAATACCAGTATTTTACATGGAGCGACTGCCTATCTGACTTCCACAACCCAGTAACTAGATAATACGATACCCCTTGGTAAGACTGGTTGTCAGACTTTCTGGCTTCTGACGACCCATAACGACTGTTAAAGATCCACGAATGACAGCTGGGACCAACGGCTTAACGTGCTTTCCGTGGCACGGAGGAGTCTCGGTATGTAGAAATGGTCACCTATCCACTGAACAACCCCGTCAAGCGTAGCTTAACCTGATGGACCCGTGAGGCTATTATTACTTAGCCACGAGCTTATCACGCCTTGTTTCCCTGAAGGGTTGGGCAGAGGTGTCCCTTTAGCAAGTACACCCATATTTCGCCAGTTATGTTTAAGTCCCATGTATTAGGGGGCAAGCCTATTTGCATCAACCGGGCACGAATCCAGACTCCGAGCTGCTATTGAGAAATTTCAGATAGAAAAACCCAATAACACTTTGCCCGACCCAGGAATCGAACCAAGGACCTCATGCTCAGCAGTAGCGCTTGCGACCACTAGACCAACGAGGCAATCCACGAGCCCCTCATTCAATAAAATAAAATTAGGTTCACATTATGCATTTTCCAATTCTACTATGTGGTCATAGATTATATGCATGTGTAAATTATTTCAAGGAAACGCCTGCTTAATAAATGGAGCAACGCTGTATATTGTCAAAGTTTGCTATTGTTGATAGTGTAGTCGCCTGGCCAAGATGTATCGCATTGCTTTAAAGGCCATAGATACACACGTCGCCAGTGGCAGGGCAAGATCAAAATTTGATGTGGGCGAGTTACATTTCGCGAGGCCCTCTAGTGGCGCAAGAAGACGAAAAAAAACAGTTGTCTAGTTTTTAGGTATCGATCGCGATATAGGATAGCCCGTTCAAATTTTTTTTTCTATTCAGCAATCCGTTTGCGTAATATTAAGCTTTAAAACACGTTCAGTGCCGGGAACCCTCCTGGAGGCCTCGTGTCAAAACATTTATCGTTATAGATAGTGCAATCCACGAAGACTCTCCCCACTCTGCGATTACTGTGCTGTAAGCTGAACTCTAGTATGGTGCGGAGCGGAGTGGGGCGCGTCTTCGTGGATTGCACTATCTATGTAGGACGAGTAAATTTTTTTCGACGCTTTCACGGCTTTTATGTAATGCATAAACCTTCGAGGTGCGAGGCCCCTCGGACCGCGAGGCCGTAGGCGGTGGCCCACGTCGCCCACGCCTTACGCCGCCTCTGCAAGTCGCAAGCTCCACAGCTGAGCATGAGATCCTGGGCTCTATTTTCCAGGTAAGGCAAGGTGTTATTGGGTTTTTCCACCTAGAGTTTTTCAGTAGCAGCTTGGAATTTGTATGATTGCCCGGTTTATGGCAATAGGCTCGCCCTGTGTTAAATGGGTCTTAAACGTAACTGGCGAAATGAGGATGTACTAGGTATAAGTACTTACACCTCTGCCTGACCCTTTTAAAAACAGGCGTGATTTTGTGTGAGCTCGGTGTCTGGATTTTTGCCAGGTTGTTGGCAATAAGCTCGGCCTTTTTTTTTTTTGGGTGGGAAATTATCAAATAACTTCTCCCGCTCTGGGCGGAGCGCGAGGGCGTGTCAGACTCTTACTGACTTTAACCCACCCGTGTTCCTTCGGTTGCCCTGTTGCCACGATTTCCCTATCGGTTTTCTTCGAACCCCCGGCAGGCATTGGCCCTAGCGGACTCCGTCAATTCTGCTGACATCTCTTTAAGGCGCGCGTGGAACACAACGCGCCGTCGACCCGGGCTTGGTCCTTATCGGACGGCGAGCTACCCATTGCTCACCGTCCGCAAGCCCGCGCCTACGGTGGCCGGAAATCGGCTCGCGATTCCCGCCCCGGGCGTCTCCTCCTAATAAGCTCGGCCTTATGTGGGATTTAAACATAACTAGCGAAATGTGGGGTAGGCAGAAGTGTATACGTATACCATGTGTATTCGTTGAAATAGTGATCAAACGCTAAACTATTAAGGAAAAGAACCGGTCAAGAGTGAGAGAGTTCCATACCACCAACTTTTACAGTTATTCTTTTTTATTATTTACCACGATAAGTAACACTCTATTTAACCTGCATTGTCCGAGTAGGTACTGGAAAAAGGTCTCCACCATGTAAACGTATTAAAGAAAAAGAAGAAAGAAACAAAAATACGTTTATTTGCGGTAAACATGACGCAAAAAAAGAACAAGTTGGGGGAAAATATGCGTCACATCCACGCAAAACGGCCATCTCTCAGCATAATGCTGCGACCCTATGCGAGACAGAGCCACAGCGCTGGTTTACAGCGACAGCCGGCATTGACGTCATGACGTTGACCGATGCAGCATACAATGAGATATAAATCTTTATCTACACCCATTGCTATAAAACCTCTATAAAAGTTTCTGAAACAGTTAGCTTATTGGCAACGTTATAACAGCCAGTGTCATAGTAACCATTACATCATACAAACGAGTGTTATAATGTTGTACTAAATTTCATTACGCAACTCGTTTCAACGTTGAAACGAGTTGCTGTCCCCCGTTTGAACGTTCAAACGGGGGACAGCAGCACCCGCTGCACGCATGTGTGTGTGATGTGCTGCTGCAGGCGACATTCATTTGTTTTGTTGTACTGAATTTCGTGGGATTTTAAATTTATTCTTGATCTTGAATTACAAACACCCAATAGTTTCAGAAACTTTTATAGAGGATTCATATCATGGGTGTAGATAAAGTATTGTATGCAACTGTTATAATTAGGTATTAAAACACTCATGTGATACTATTACCCACATTCGTGTTTTAATACCCCTTATGTGTGTTATAATATGATTCTATTTTTAAATTTCGGTATTCTGTTTATAAAGTGTGTCAATATAAACTCGTTTTCAAGTTCATAATTCGAATATTATGCTATGAGAGTAGATAAATAACTATATCTTACTTCTTACTATCTTACTAATATTGTAAATGCGAAAGTTTGTCAGGATGGATGTTTTTTACTCTTTCACGCAGAAACTACTAAACGAATTTGGATGAATTTTGACACACAGATAGTTAATAAATAATCTGGATTAACACATAGGATACTTTTTATCCCGATATTCCCACGGGATCGAGACTTATGCGGGTGAAACCGCGGGGTGCTGCTAGTAAGATATAAAAATAAAATAAATATATAATAATTCTACATGTTCTGTTGTATAATGGTTCGTAGTTTAGGGGTATGAGGAACAGGGTGTAAAGTTCATTCATCCACCATAGAAAAGGGAGGATCCTCCGACCAGACGGGTGTTGTGTCTAGCGGGCAACTGCCCATCGGTTTGAAGTTGAAATCTTGTATGTATGTCGATCGCTTTTAGGGGTATGAGGAACAGGGTGTAAAGTTCACTCATCCACCATAGAAAAGGGAGTATCCTCCGACCAGACGGGTGTTGTGTCTGGCAGGCAACTGCCCATCATCGGTTTGAAGTTGAAATCTTGTATGCATGTCGATCGCTCGATAAACTCTAACTGCGCGATGCAGGATTTGTGTGACGTCATGTCTTTGATGCGTAGTTCGTGGTGTAACCGCTATAGTAGAATACAGCCTAGTGACAGAGACGAACAGACAGACAGCCAGAATGCGATCAGCACATCTAAACTGCTTTCAAGCGCTATCAGTGTTAATATTCCACAACAATGATCACAAACAGCTCTTAAACTCGGTCAATGTGCTGTTCACGTTCATCGGTAAATTAGCCCTTAGTAATAGGGCTCTGGCACCCTTTGGTTACGGAATCCAAAAAAATATCTACGTATTACTAACTAGAATCCATTTTACATGCTCACTTTAATCTAACTTTTTTTAAAGTAATTTTAAAACGTAGAAGGGTTATTTATTCAAACCCTCCCGATACTAAAGAGTCACGTCTTCGTCTAATTTAACACCCAATTTGTGTTGGAGCCACTCCGAGGAGGAAAGGGTTAAAAATGGGACCCTTTGGAGACAAGTGGCTAATGATGAAGCATTTGAGAATAGGTATTTGATCGAAGGTATTTTGGGTATTTATTGAATAGGAGGTATTTACATGACGGCGCAGAAAGTGGCGCCATCTAGTTTTGTTACGAAGTTACTAGAATCTACCGAAGAGGTCGAATAAGAGTGTCACTGGGTGATTACTGTCCAGCAGAGCGTCGTATCTATGGTTGCGTGGTGATTGTCTTCTGATGACAAAGATGATGTCAGAGGAGCCGCCGTCCACGACGAACTGCTATGCAGTGTGATTCTTCATAATGTGCACATATCGAAATGAGGGAATCTATGCTTAATTTTAATGACAGAAAAAATATTTTAAAAATCTAAATATTTTTTTAATACTTTTTATGGAATTTAAAAAAAAAATTGTAACAAAACTGTGTAAATTTTCAACTAAATCATCTATCGCGATGAAACAAACTCCATAATGATTGGAAGTAATTAGGCATCCACATAAAATGAAAATTGAGAAAAAAGCTACCCTCAATTGAAAATAAACATGTTTTTTAGCAAAAATTTGTAATTTTTTCATAAATTTTTAAAATTGTAAAATTTATAAATAAGATGCCAAAGAGAAAAAACAAAAAAAAAAATTTAAAAAAATCCGTCGATATTTTTTTTTTTTAAAAACGTTGCCCACACTAGGAATTTTTCCTGTATCGTGGGTGCGATTACAAACATTTAAACTCACATACACAAACAGCCAGACCCGGAACAACTTCTGGTAGGTCATACAAATATTTGTTCCGTGCGGGAATCGAACCCGCGACACGCAGCGCAGCAGTCAGTCGCTTAACCACTGCGCCAACCGATAAACATAGATTCCCTCATTTCGATATGTGCACATTATGAAGAATCACACTGTATTCTGGCACAATCTTGATGATATTGAAGCTGGTGAACCGATGACTCTGGTAAAAGCTATAACGATATAGACGTAAAAATGTCTGTCTTTTACTAAAGAAAATAATGTTTAATAGATGGATAGAAACAATGAGGTTATAACATCATTGGATAGAGACTCAAAATTAAAATTAAAGATGGTTTATTATTTACTAGCTGCGCCCCGCGGTTTCACCCGCATAAGTCTCGATCCCGTGGGAAAAAAAAAAAGTATCCTATGTTCTTTTCCAGGGCATCATCTATATATGTGCCAATTTCATCCAAATCCGTTCAGCCGTTTTAGCGTGAAGGCGTAACAAACAAACTTACTTTCGCATTTATACCTAACTAGCTTCTGCCCGCGACTTCGTTCGCATGGAAATCGTAAGACATCACAATATACTACAATAATAGCCATATTTTTATAAAACTTCCCTGTATACTACGTTTGTAGTTTTATTCTCAGCAGCCAAAATATACAGAGAGTCAGGAATGGTGCAAGCGACGTAACAGTTGTCCGTGTGAGAAGCAGCTTATCCTGAGGTCGACACCCGCAGCCTTCAGCCTTCGGTGTCAGCCTCTGTGACTTGTTGATCGCAAAGCATACACTCCCAGAGAACTGCACGCGCTTTAACTGGTAATTATGGGGAATTTGTACTTTATACGCGCTATAAACACTGTCTCACCATCGCCACAACCTGTTAGAATTTCCACCTCGATGACGTTTCTCTGCAAAGACATGACTTTGAGCTGGTTTCCGTTACACAGATATACAACCGGAAGTCCACTTGCCATTTGTGAATTGAGAAATTCAACGGGGTGATATTTGGCATCATCTTCCTCCACATCAGTATTAATGGAGGTGTATATCACTTCACTCCCTTCAATTTGTGAGAGAATACTGTGGTTGATCGCTGCAGCTTGATTATCTTCGGAGTTAAAACGGAAACACGCCTAAGAATTCTCTTGGTACGGTATTTGACTGATATCCTCGTATATCAGACGAATAAGATCTTCTAAAGTGGGATCTACTCTACCAAGAGTCTCTGGTAGAGTGCCTTCACCAACTTTTAGAAGAACATCGGAGAATACTTGAGCATTTGAATTACCGCCAAGCCGAGCTCGTATGATGATGGTCAAGCGCAGTTTATGAACTCTCGACCATAGAGTCGACCTTTTCAACGAAGTATTCACTTTTTTTGTCAAAACTGTAACACCACCCATCATATCTTGGTTTCTGCGGATGTCCTGCAGGGTTCTGTTTACAGTTTCCACTGCTTTCCTTTTTGCCATAATGCATTCATCCCATACGACGAAGCGCAATCCCCTAAGCACACATCCCTTGTTACTGTTGCGTGACACCCCACAAACAGGCGTTTCGTTGCTCTCTAAATCGATGGGAATCTTAAACATGACGTGCGTTGTTTTGCCACCAGGAAGCAGTGTGGCAGCGATTCCAGAAGATCCACACACATACATATTTTAAAATCGCTTGGACAAATCTGCTGTCAAAATCTGTAAAAAAAACATTTTATTCCTACAGTCTTTTGCTCTAAAATGATCAGAATACAACCTTGAATGTTTTGTGACTGTAAAGGACTTGTAACTTAATAGTTTCCCATAGCTTACGAAGTTTTCCATATTTTGTGAATTAATACATTCTATGAACTATTATATACACAATCCAAAAAAAAAAACGTTTTACAAAAAGAGTTTAAAAAAACAGATGTAAATCGAACTTACTACCCCGGGCGGCCTAGCACCAGCTCATAAAGCAGTATTATTTTAATGTTACTTCAGTGGGAGAAAAAGATGGAGCTATAAATCCTGTAGAGCTTCATCTCTTTCCCACACTGAAGTAAACTAAAGTAATATTAAAATAATACTGCTTTTAAGCTGGTGGTAGGCCCTCAGGACTTCAAATCATTCGTCCAACCGCTTACTTATTCGCTTTGTTGAAAGTTAGCTAAAATAGCCGTTCCTATATAAAAGGTAGCGTGATGATAATCATTTAAAAAGTTAAATCGGTAACTACCTATCTACAATATCCCAACCTTTTGGCGCGTCCTTTTACAATTTGCAGAGAAAAATACGAACATGATGTAATATTGCTCATCCCCCATAGCAAATAGCGTGATAGTTTATGCCCTACAGTTGGTACAGACAAACATTGTAAAAACTTTATTTTCCGCATAAGAATCGATCCCAGACCTCGTAGCAATAACTTTCTTTAAAAAAAATTAACTTCGCTACGATTTTATTATATCTATAGATTATAGGTACATAATAAAAAATAAAAAAAAAATCGTATAACAAAATGTGAAAAAAAAAAGAAAAAAAAAACGTAGGTGGGAATCGAACTTACAACCCCATGTTTGCAAAGCAACCGCCCAACCGTTGAGCTAATTGCTTTGTTGAAACTTGGCTAAAATAGCCGTTCCTATATATTTCATGATTGACTGCTTAGTTCCATAAAGGTATAGCGTGATGATAATCATTTAAAAAGGTTAATCGATAACCATCTACAATATCCTAAAATTTTGGCGCGTTTTTTTCCAAAAATACGAACATAATATAATATTGCTCGTCCCCCATAGTAAATAGCGTGATAGTTTATACCCTATAGTTTGACCAGACTTATAGGGAACACCTATGCAAAATTTTAACATAATCTATCCGGTAGAATTTGCGTCATGCTAGAACATAAAAATACAACATAATGTAATATTGCTCGTCCCCCATAGTAAATAGCGTGATAGTTTATACCCTATAGTTTGACCAGACACACAGGGAATATCTATGCAAAATTTTAACAGAATCTGTCCGGTAGAATTTGCGCCATGCTGGAACATACATACAGACAAACAGACAAACAGACAAACAGACAAAAATTCTAAAAAAAATATTTTCGGCATTAGAATCGATCCTAGACCTCGTAGCAATTACTTTTTTTCAAAAATATTCAATGTACAGTTTTGACTTCGCTACGATTTTATTATATGTATAGATATTAAAGGATTTTTAACAAGTGAAAATCTTAACAACTACTGGTTGGGCATCACAAATAAGACTCCGCTCTTCCGTATTTTAAATCATGCACTAGTATTTACATGTTTTAGGAATTTATATAAAGTGGAACTGAGTAGGCCACATCTGCCGCATTTCACATCAGGATTGGGTGAAAGAACAGATTGGGTTCTGAACAACAGAAACAGAAGGAGATCGCGTGACGAGTTGGACTAGAGAAACCGGTCGAGATTTTGTTAAGTGTGCGTGCGGCGACGCATAGATACCCACACATACAAGCCGCGCGCCGTGCGTTTCTATGAAGATAGCTTACTACCTCTCTTTATACTATGCTAATACTTTTCACAAATAAATTTCGTCATTCGTGTGCCAAAAGTAGCAGTGTATTTGGATTGCTTTCAAAGTAAGAATTATTTCTTTATCTATGGTAGTACTTCCCCGGTTACAAAGACTAATTCTGATAACTAGGCCGGATTTCTAAGGAAATAAATACTTAACATTTTGGTTTAAACTCGAGTTATGTGCGTAAAATCGTAAAGCATCTTTAACAAAATTGTAGCTTATGATGCAGACATATGCTAGTGACCTTGAGTGGTTAGCTTACGTGTTCTGTAATGAGCCAGTAATATGATTCACCCATTACGGAGCGCTGTCCCAAATTAGACGCATTATTAATTTATTATATACATAAAAAAGATATTTTAGTAAAACACGTATACTAAAAGATCAATAATTAAATTATCTTTAAAATGGTGACCGTTTCAGAAAAATACGCTAGATAGATTTTGCGTGATTCTCAATTTTTTAATCCGCATTAGACATAACTTTACAAATTAATTTCACTCCATGATATAAACAAAACCTAAAATATTCCTATATTAAGTTATTAAAAAAATGCTGCTGCTGATGCTGAATGGTGACTGTGATGGGTGAAGCATATAAGAGGAAAGGGATGAATATAAATGTGAATAAGACGAAGGTCATGGTGTTTGAAAGAGGAGAGGATGTATCGGTGTGTGATGTGAAAATAAATGATAAGAGTGTGGAGCAAGTAAGTGAGTTTATATATTTGGGGAGTCTGTTTACAAGGGATGGGAAGATTAATGGAGATGTGGAAAAGAGAGTAAACGCGGGAAACAAAGTGAATGGTGCTATACATGCGATTGTGACCAACCAGTCGATGTCTAAAAAGGCTCGACTGGCTGTTCACAATGGTGTGCTGGTGCCCACGCTTATGTATGGTAGTGAATGTTGGGTGTGGCAAAAACAACATGAAAGTAGAATAAATGCTGTGGAAATGCGTTCCTTGCGAAGCATGTGTGGCCTGACTATGAATGATAGGCTGAGGAATGATGTGATAAGACAGCGGTGTGATTTAAAAGAAGATGTAGTGACAAAAATTGAAAAGGGTATGCTGAGATGGTTTGGGCATGTTGAGAGAATGAATGAAAGGCGACTAACAAAATGTATTTACAAGGCTGATGTAAAGGGAAAGGCCGGGCGGGGACGCCCTAGGAGGACATATACTGACCTTATTGGTGATGTTCTTCAGAAAGGCCAGGTGCGTAGTACTCGCAACCGGCGTGCGTGTATGACCAGATGTATGAACG
The DNA here is from genome assembly GCA_963680765.1 of Agrochola lychnidis. NCBI lineage: Eukaryota > Metazoa > Arthropoda > Insecta > Lepidoptera > Noctuidae > Agrochola > Agrochola lychnidis. Next base: position 2,388,500 of record OY796868.1, on the reverse strand, counting down.
TAAACGAGGCAAAAGGACTATGTAAGGATCGTAGCAGGTGGCGTTCTGTAGTTTCTGCCTACCCCCATGGGAAGAAGGCGTGAGTTTATGTATGTATGTATGTAAAAAAATGCTCTAATTTAACATATATTTTTTCCTAATCATTAACACTACTCGTTTAGACGTGATTTTCAGTATAAAATCATTAAAAGCCGGTTTTCGTCGCCTTAAGCTAGGATTGCGGTGGCCACCATAAATCGTCCCCAATTTACGAATGAGTTCACTGATATATTATTTATGAAAGTAAGATGTGTTTCCCTAGAGATCGTTTTTTGACACCGTGACGTCAAACCCCGCTGCCATTTCATTTCATAATTTTCTTGACAGCCGTTACTGCGGCCGTCATAGCGGCCACCGCTCTTTTACGAAACTGTAGCTTTACAGAAACAGCACACCTATATTTCTCGAAGGGATAGGTTGGTATTCAATTCTTGATGAAGGTACTACACCACGCCAGTATGGTGGTTCATTGCCATCAATCAGGCATAAATTAAGACTTTTCCCGACATTCGGATGGAACGTAGGACTCAGTATATTAATAGGAATACTCTCGTTTAAGCCCGTCACAGACGTAACTATAATATACTTTTTTTTTGCGTAGTTTTTGGTGACGCACTAGAAATTTATATTATAGCTCCGTCTGAGGTCGCTCAAAGATTACTATGGAAAACATGTCGTAATATGTCTTGCAATAAAATATATATTAAAACTACATCTGTAATGGGCTTTAAAATCATGTAAAAGATTCGCTTTGAAAAATCGTAAGGGAGCAATAATATTTTTCATTTTAGTGTTCATCAACTGGACAATTTTTAACAGACAATTTCCTCTCACACGTCAGCACTGGCTACTATCTCCTATTACAACTTAGTTTCAAAATTGCCCACAACATGAGTTCAAACTGACCATGTTTAGCAAGACAAAGCGTTAAGGCGAAGTTTCCAGCGCGTCCACGCGTCATAATCTTGTGAACGGAACCGCGGTCCGGCTACTTGAGAACTCTCCCTTAAGTTGGCCGGACTTTGCTGAAGTTTGTCACACACGCCAAGTTTTAGATAATAGAAGTTATGAACAATGCATTGCGGTGATTTATTGAGAATTACGATGTAGAGAGTATTAGGTCCCTGTTGTACTTACCTATCTACGTCTGACTTTCAATTTATCGGCAATATTGTAAAGAATTTAGGAAATAAAGTGAAGAAAACGTGTTGCGCAAATTCCAAGTAACATGAGATATGGGCAAGAAAATTATGATTTCAGGCGATAAAGTGCGTTTTTTCTGCAACAAGTCCATCAGACTATTTCCTCGAAACAAAAATCTACAGGAGTGACCACCATAAAAGCAACGAAACCAATTTACTGGATTCGTTCAAGTAATCGTAAAATAATACTTCCATGAGTTTGGTATTTGGGTATAGTTGAGGTGCAAGCTACAGGGCAGCTCGCGCATCCCCCTTAAGAATTTGTGCGTAATGGTTCAATTGTCTAGTTTAGAGCTCTGGGTCCAAAAGATCCTATAAGTAGAGCTATGTTTGGTAAACCCGTTCATTTTGACAAGTCCTAATCTCTTATTATTTAAACATTTCTTTAGTATTACGAATTAACGAGATTACGAACTTTTGACATAATGGTTATGGTGTTGTCCTAATCTGATTTTCACAGTGACATCATTTAAAACAGCAGACTTGGCCCCCTGGTCGACAGCAATCCAAGGCCATGGTCCCCTGGCCCGTTAACTGACAGGGCCGCGCCACGCGTTGAAACGCCTGCCGAGGCCTGTCGTGGCCCATGCCGAGCATTCCCACGGTGGGTGTCAGCCTGGTGCGGCCTGTTGGCCCCTATTCGAACATGGCAAGTGATATAGAGTGCATGGCTGCGTATGCATCTGCTATGATTTTATTCAGTGTTTCACATTTGATAAACAAAGCAGAAGAAACGCGCCCGTACAGACCGCAGGCCTCATCGGATGCGACGGTTCCCACAGCCTATCGGCCTGGCCTGGTTCGATATGGCCTGTGAGAAAGCGGGCCGTGGGACCGCAACATAATTTGACTTAAACGGTTACTTACCCTTACCCTTTCACTTGGTCAGTTCATGCCAAGGATAATTCTATATCAGCGCCAAGTACTGATAGACAATGTAAATAATAATAATTAGTCCATAATAATGTATAATATCCTCAAACTATATTTAAAACGTGATTAATTAATTAAAGTACCTGGGCGACCGAGCTCTACTTCGGTGAAAATAGAGAATGCTCATTTAATAGTATAGAATAGTTCATACTAACATAACATAACATCACGCCTTGTTTCCCCGAAGGATTGGGCAGAGGTGTCCCTGTAGCAGGTACACCCACATTTCGCCAGTTATGTTTAAGTCCCATATAATAGGGGGCGAGCCTATTGCCTTCAACCGGGCACAAATCCAGACTCTAAGCTGCTACTGAGAAATTTCAGATAGAAAAACCCAATAACACTTTGCCCGACCCGGGAATCGAGTCCAGGACCTCATGCTCAGCAGTAGCGCTTGAGACCACTAGACTAACGAGGCAGTCAATAAGTTCATACTAATCCATGTGTATTACCTACTTATTCTATGCTGCCATGATAGTAGGTACTTACTAATTCCATGCTGCCATGTCATTTTTCTCATGTCATTATTCATTATCTTGTTCTAAACTTTGAGCGACCGAGCTCTGCTCGGCTGGAAATACGGAGAAAACAAATTTTCCCAGATATGAGACTTAGCTAGATCAATTTTTCGCCCCCGTAAACCTCTATATGCAACTTTCATCGAAATTGTTAAAGCCGATTTCGAAAACGTGAGTATAAGTGAGTATAAATATATGTACAAACAAATATAAAATAAATATTGCTCGGTTAATAGTATAGGATTGAATGACAATTAATAACGGGTTTTCCTCTGTACTTTGCCCAAGGGCAAAATGTGGGTAGTATACAGAATGTAGGTACCAATAAGTAAGAAGAAAATAGTTAATTCTTTTAATGTTAAAATGCGTACAATGAATATGCATTTTTTTCTGTTTTTCTGCCCTTGAGTCGGAGGTATAAAGAACTTATTTGGGTTAGAAAAGGGATGATATTCGTCGTCATGCTTGCTGACCGCGTGTTTAGACTATTTAGTTTAATGTATTCTATGAACGTACCAGCTGTTCACGGGTTGATTCATCAGGTTAAGCTACACTTGCCGGGGTTGGTCTGTGGATGGGTCTTTTCTTCATCTTTACATACTGAGACTCCTCCGTGCCTTGGAGAGCACGTTAAGCCATTAATCCCGGCTGTCATTCGTGGATCTTTGACAGTCGTTACGGGTCGTCAGAAGCCTGAAAGTCTGGCAACCAGTCTTACCAAGGGATGTCGTATTACCTAGTTACTGGGTTGTGGAGGTCAGATAGGCAGTCGCTCCATGTGAAATACTGATATTCAGCTGCATCCGGTTAGACTGGAAGCCGACCCTAATATAGTTGGGAAAAGGCTAGGCAGATTGTATTTTATAAACGTAGTTGTTTTTTCCAATAGATTCCTGGGACTAGGTCTCCTCTTGAAATCGAACGTCTCGCGAAATAACCGGGGTTGCGTTTACATTTCATCATTTCAAAATGGAGGCAATGTTTTTCTCACGAAATTGTATATAGTGAATAAGTCCTAGTTTCCTCATGAAATCACTGCGAATTAGTTAATGTATATTTTGTCATACAAACATAGTAAATAACTTAATATTTCATCATGAAAACGCTGTAGGTAAATACAGGTTCCCTTCACAAAAAATATTTCCCTCCCGAAATAATCGACAATAACTAGTGTGACTGTACGAGAATTACCCTAGGCTGTTAAAATTTTCGTTTTTCCTAATTATGCTAATATTAGTGTTTAAGTCGGTTCCCCCTTAGGGGAAGAACAGTGCCCCTCCTTTCCGCACAGTTCTGTAGGGCTCGTCCCAGACTGGTCACCCTCCCACCGATATAAGAAAGAAATGAATTCCCTTACCCTAAAACTGCCTTGTCCCGGCTTATAAAAAGTTCAGGGACAAGGATGGGACACTAGGTGAAGTTAATATTGGGAATTCACAGTTAGTAAACATAAGTATAATAATATGAAGCTAAGAAGACAAGAGGGTATACAAAAGTATATAATATAATATTATGTTTAGTATTATAAATGTTGGAACACCAGCGCCTCCCCCCTTCGCAGTTGAGCACCAATAACTGTAATATAACCTTTATAAGGTGAAGAGGTAAAGGGATCGTTACGCTTGCACTTCAAATCACTATTTTTAGCTACGTTAATTTGTATGTTTACAATTAACCCACTTCAGTGAGACCGGGAACCGTTTTACAACGTTTTATCTCAAATGTACGTGTTCTGCTAGACCTAACGCATAGAACCTCTGAGGAACTAATACGATTCTAACGGAACACGTTCCCTAAGCATTAAATAAATGTCTTACTCAATCCTATGACAGGGTACTGCTAAGTCCATCTGTTATTGAGGAAGACAAGTATCGGATAGTTCTAATCGCGTACTTGTGTGAAAGACACCCTTACGGCGGTATAGCCCCTTTTTACTAAGATAATATAAAACTAGCACAAGCGCACCGTAGACTCAATCTCTAGCAGAATACATTACGATCGAACCTGGTGAACGCCGAAGTGGTGGTTCGTCACTTCTCATTTCGTTAATCTGCCCCATTAGAGGATGCGTTGCGGCATTTAAGCGGCTTGCGTCCCAATAGCGTGTCTCAATAAATAGTGTCGATTTAGTAATAGGCCTACCAGTGGCCGGGTGGAGTTTTAATGAGACACGGTCCCTAACGTTCTTTGAACGACTACCAATTCAGTTTGGGGTACTTGGTGAAGCCTACCCCCGCTCCCGGAAATGTACGTCAACAAGCCTCACGCAAAGTATTCTGTGGCGAGACCTTTTTGGATACAGATATCATCACAAACATTTGGTTGTTTTATAATGCAATTGCACATTGGCTTTATAGCCTAGTTCAGCTTTATATGAGCTGCGAGTATTTATGGTTCTGCCTTCCAAATGTAGTGTGTCAGCTCAAGATCAAGAGTCGTCAAAGGTCAGGAGCATTAATGCTCAGTGTCAAGTATGGTGGAAGGCTTTCGCCATTTCCCTATAACCAAAAGCAAGTGACTACTCTGCCAATGGGTGGATTAGGATATGAATACGTAATACACAGGAATGTAGCGTTAATTATAAACCACTATTCTAAATATGAGTTATTTCGCCATTCTGGAATAAACGATCATTAATAGCTAGTCAGCCATATCACCTAACTGTTACCTATAAGTAATAATACAAATCAATGTACACACTACTACTAAATATAACAGTTAAATTGACACTTACCAATTCCTTAGAAAGGATTAGGTTATAACTCACGAAATACACCACGTACCAGCTTCGCCTCAGACACCGCTCCTCGATCGTGACTCGTCTCCGATGCACCTCAAAACTAACTCTAGCTTAGACTACGTCGTTCGCTACCTAACGTGTTTCACGATTCACGATCAACTTAATAGGTTATGCTTGGTCCCTTAAGACAGCCCACAGACATCACCCCTTGGTATTCACCAAGACTCCTAAATTCACTAGCCTGGACTATCACGTCTGTAGCCTATCGCGACTCAAAACCAACTGCCTCGACTTTATTCCTCCGTCTCCTAAAATTCCTAAAAACCCCACGTTTGGCCCATCTTCCCACACTTTTGCAGATAGTTTAATGGCTGTTTTTTGTACAATTTCTCAATTGTTTCAAAAGGGTCCATTTGAATTGCCGGACGCCAACTTAATCGTTACCAGATGCTGACACTGGTATTGTGAGTCGAGATTAGAAATTGGATATTTTGCTATTTCTTTAGAATTCGGTGAAATATTACATTCGACCTTTTCGTTCTTTGTTTCCCATTAAATAGAGAATTTATGTGTTTCTAAGTTGACTTGAACCATGTGCTGGTTTTAAAATAATTATAATATTTTGTTATTAAAATAGGAGCAAATGACAGACAGTCACACTAGGTTCGCACACAAAAAATTAAGTTGACATTAATTCATTTAATAGTCCGGTCAATTTAGAGATTCGAAGTTACCTAAATTCCCACCAAGCTGAAAATCAGTAAGATTGTTTATAATATGATTAAAAATAAAATTTGAAAGTTCCCTATCTTTCTCCTGTATGGAAAAAAAAAATTCAAGGTCAAAGGTCAAAAAAATGAGTTTTTCGCGATTTTCAGCAAAACTGTAAATTTTATCATAAAAAATACCTCAGACTAAAATTGTTGATCATAAAATTTATACAAAAAATGTATCAATACTGTTTTTCCTACGAGCCACCGTATTTGAGATCTTTTTTTGGGGAACTTTCAAATTTTATTTTTAATCATATTTTAAACAATCTTACTGATTTTCAGCTTGGTGGGAATTTAAGTAGCTTTACTCTTATTTTTTGGTCTAATTTGACCGGACTATAATTCGTCGATGGGTGACCACACATACTATATAAAATAATGGTCTATAACGCATCGAAACCCCTCCGTTCCTCGGAAAGCATATTAAGCCGTTAGTCCCGGCTATCATACGTAGATCTTTGACAGTCGTTACGGGTAGTCAGAAGCCCAAAAGTCTGATAACCAGTCTCACTAAAGTGCATCGGGTTACCCAGTAACTGGGTTGTGGAGGTCAGATTGGCAGTCGCTCCACGTAAAATACTGGTATTCGGCTGCATCCGGTTAGACTGGAAACCGACCCAACATGGTTAGGAAAAGGCTAGGTATCTTTGATTTTATGGATTTTATGAAAAAGTAAATAATTCTCCTTATGGTACCAAAGTGGTAAGCACATGCAATAGGTTACAACAACAACATCAACAACAACAATTTGTGGTAAAAATATTATAATATGGTAACAATTTGTGGTGTTCTATATTTTTTTAATCAAATTAGATTTGTTACAGCTGTATTGGCAATCATGTCATTTGGTTTAAATAGGTCCTCATTTCTATTATTTTGTTTATCTTATAAATAGATTCTTTTCTTTTAGATTTTGTGAATGTGAGAACGTTGTAGGCTGTGGACTTGTGGACCATTTTCTATTTTACCAAGTAACTGGTACTTCTTGATAGGTCTACACTGTCCTCCCATACCTATCAACACTGTAATTTTAAAACATTGTAGAAACCACTTATTTTGAAAAGAGTAACCGTGGAGTTTCTTGCCGGCTCTTCTCCATAGGAAACGATCAATAAATTGGAACCGTGCACCTAGCTTCTGACGTTTCTTTTTTTTTTTTTTGTTACAATTTGTGGTAACAATTTATGGTAACAATTTGTAACTATATTTTTGATTTAAAAAGTCCATGAAGTTTCTTGCCGGTTCTTCTCCATGGGTGCCTAAAACGCTTTGAAATGGGCAACTAGCTTCATATTTCTGACTGACCGACTCCTTGCAAATTTAAAAGTGCCTGTAAAATCGTTTAATTAAAATAAATGCTTTGAGATAAGTACCATACAAGCCAGGTATTGCCATCCAAGACAAAGCTAGAATGTCAAGTGTCTGCCACATTACACCTTTTCCTCTTTTCTTCCTCACAAGAAAGCAGCAATCAATCTGCCTAGCCTTTTCCCAACTATGTTGGGGTTAGCTTTCAGTCTAACTGGGTGCAGCTGAATACCAGTATTTTACATGGAACGACTGCCTATCTGACCTCCACAACACAGTAACTGGGTAACACGATACCCCTTGGTAGGACTGGTGTCAGACTTTCGAGCTTCTGACGACTCGTATCGACTGTCATAGATACAAGAATGATAGCCGGGACCAACGGTTTAACGTGCTTTCCGAGGCACGGAGGAGTCTCGATATATAAAGATGCTCACCCGTCCATAGACCAACCTCGGCAAGCGTAGCTTAACCTGGTGGATCTACCCGTGCGGCTGTTATTACTTAGCCACGAGCTCCTCAAAAAAAGAAAGTAGCATTGTATAATAGTACTTTCCTGGACGAGGTTCTTCACAGAAAAACCCTATCCTACCAGGTACCTACAGTTAGGTCGAACGTTAGTGGTAATAGTAAAGAAACCAGCATAAGCTGGCCTCTTATTCTATCAAAACTCCGTATTACGCTAGACCAGCTCAAGATCAAAGTGTTACCAAGGACGTGCGGCCTACTGTTCAACTATTACTAATCATTTAGTGGAAATGTTTCAAAATTTCAAAATTCAAAATATTTTATTTCACATAAACCTACAAGGGCACTTATGAAACGTCAGAAGCTAGGTGCACGGTTCCAATTGGTCGTTTTCTATGGAGAAGAGCCGGCAAGAAACTCCACGGTTACTCTTTTAAAAATAATTGTCTTTTACAATACGTTCAAATAACAGTGTTACTAGGTATGGGAGGACAGTGTAGGTCTTTCAATAAGTACCAGGTACTTAACAAAATAGAAAATTGTTAAAAGATCTACAGTCCACTAAGCCTACAGCGTTCTCACATTCACAAAATAGAAAAGAATCTATACAAAAGATAAATAAATTTATAAAAATAAAAACCTATTTTAATTAAACGCAATTACATGATTACAACAACTGTAATAAATCTGAATAATTATCATGTCCACAAAAGTCACTAATAAAGAATTGAAATTAAATCGTAGTATTTAATCGTTTAAAGGATCCGAACGGAAATAATATATCAGCGTCATGACTTATCTTAAATCACTTACGATAATTTCGATTCGAGAGTTTCATATTATATGACACATTCGAGTTTTCATTGGTAGTCCATTTTCTCCATATACACAGGCCGTCCCAAAATTATGGGACATGAAGGGAAAGTACCTTAAATATCGTAGATAGGGTATTTTGCTGAAAGAAGACTTTATGTTATTTTTAAAAGTTAATAATTCTGCATTCAAAGATTTTATAAAAATTACTTGCCTCGTCTGGGAATCGAACCGAATTAAATGTAAAAAAAAAACACCCCTACTTTTATGAAGCCAATCGAAAGAATGACCAAAAACTAATAACTCTATCGAGTATTCACCATAAAAAACTTTTTACAAAAAAAAAACAACCAACCTCCAAAAAAAAACACTACAAAGTGAAAAATAACTTTAATTTCGGAAGTCGGTGTCTTGGGTTTTGTATTTTCGTTTTTTGCCACCGACTTCCGAAATTAAAGTTATTTTTCACTTTGTAGTGTTTTTTTTTGGAGGTTGGTTGTTTTTTTTTTGTAAAAAGTTTTTATTTTTCACTTTTTAGTTGTGGTACCTACCCCACACACATTCGAATACCACTACCTGCTACTAGTGACAGAAACTTATCATATCATCTACATACTAAGTGGGAAAAAAAAAACGTATTTTGTAGCTAACTCAAAAACTATCCAAGCAAAGTTAATAAAATTTATATGGGACCAATTCCAGAGCACACCCTTTCAAACAAAAAAAGAATTTTCAAAATCGGTCCACAATTGACGGAGAAATCGGTGGACATACATAAAAAAAAAAAAAAACAAACATACGCGTCGAACATATAACCTCCTCCTTTTTGGAAGTCGGTTAAAAATGATAAGAAAATTAACAGGCAGCGGACTCATTAAAAGATTGGCGATTTGCGTAAGACAAGAGGGATCACATTTTGAGCATTTAATTAATTAATTTATAAAAAATACCCACTTAATTGACTACGGCAGTTTCATGTATGTTTTTAATTTGATTAATTTCACGCTGTTCCTTTCTTTTAAAATACTATGTTACTTAAGAAGAGTTATTATTTTTTGGCCATTCTTTTGATTGGCATCATAAAAGTAGGGGTGTTTTTTTACATTTAAGTCGGTTCGATTCCCAGACGAGGCAAGTAATTTTTAGAAAATCTTTGAATGCAGAATTACTAACTTTTAAAAATAACATAAAGTCTTCTTTCAGCAAAACACCCTATCTACGATATTTAAGGTACTTTCCCTTCGTGTCCCATAATTTTGGGACGCCCTGTATAGGTATAACATCACGCCTGTATTAACAGAAGGGTTAGGCAGAGGTGTACCTATATTCAGCTGCATTTAGTTAGACTGGAAGCTAACCTCAACATAGTTACACATGATGATGATACAGCTATTGAATTTTGAAGATGATGAAATTGTACCATAAAAATGTACAATTTCCATTCTATTTTATATTCAATTTCCAAAACCACATAGGTTAACATGAAAATTGCGAAATAACATTGTAATAATCATGTTTCAGGTAAATTTTGCCTGTTATCAGACAGAATTGTGACGTACGTAGATGCTCAAAATAATTCGATGTTTATTTATTATGCAAACCGAGTAATTTTGATATAGGTACTTAACATAGAAGATTTACTAATTTCATAACATTTATAAATAATAAAGGGGTATCATATGCTTCATTTAATTTTGAATAAGCATTTTACTCATAAAAACTTTAAGCACGAGTAATAAACTGATTTTAAACTTAACTAAATGACGTTGATTTGTTAAACTTAAAATACTGCAGTAGTTACCAAACAATGATCCTCAAGTTATTAATTTAGGTTAACAAATTCTTTACTTTTATACGCACAAGTAATCAAGTAGGTACCTGCATATCATATAACATCACGCCTGTTTTTAAAAGGGTCAGGCAGAAGTGATATTACCTAGTACACCCTCATTTCGCCAGTTATGTTTAAAACTCATAGAAGGCGAGCCTATTGCCATCAACCAGGCAATTATACAAATTCCAAGCTGTTACTGAAAAAATCTTGATGGAAAAATCCAATAACATTTTGCTTGACTCGGTAATTGAACCTAGGATCTAATGCTCAGCAGTAGCGCTTGCTAACACTAGACTAACGAAGCAATTATCTATTCCTATAAACTAACAATGAAGCTGAAGAGTTGTTTTGTTTGAACGTGGTAATCTCTGGAACTACCAGTCGGATTTAAAAAAATCATTTTGCATTTGAGGAAGGCTATAAGTTATATAACATCACGCTAAGACCCTTAGGGACCGAGCAAAATGAAAAAAGTCAGAACGAACGCTAAGCAAAAACGAAGTAATAGCGCGGGCAACCGATGCGGCGAGATGGGTCGCGGAGCAAGAAATTTAAATTGAACGAAGTCGCGGGCAGAAGCAATAAGAAGTAAAACAATCGACCTCTAACTACCCAGGTATAGCTTAAAGAATTAGGCTACGCTAAAAGAAAAGGTACATTGCTCGCAGAACAGATAACCGATAGGGCCGAAAGGTTCTGGAGTGGCGACCGCATACTGGAAGACGTAGCGTTGGAAAGCCTCCCTTACAACGTGGACCGATGACCTTGTGAAAGCCGTAGGACTCCGCTGGATGCGAGAAGCACGGAACTGGTCGAAGTGACGGTGCTTGAGGGAGGCCTATGTCCAGCAGTGGACGTCAGAAATGATGATGCTGAAAAGAAAGTCAGCAGCGTCCTCCAGTCTGCTAACAAAAACTGCGTATATTGGTACGATAGCGGTACCACCGCTATCAAAACTTTTGATTATTTCTAGGGATGTAACGATTCTGATTCCAATGCTGATATAATCGGCAGGTCGATATATTGGCATCGCCGATTAATAGGTATACAACCGATATCAAATAGTTCGCAAAGTGAGCGAAACGACGACGTGCGTGGAACATTGTCGCTCCGTCGCAGGCGGGATTGGCGGGAGAGCCGCGCAGCGCAAGCTTAGTGACATGGCAACACGGCAAACGACAATGTTTGCAGTTTGCTGAGCGTTGGCTGAGCGATGTATTGTTTCATGCCTGTTTCACACAATGAAGTGAGAATATAACGCACTATTAAACAGTTGTGCCCGAAATAAAAAATAAAAAAAACTTACAAACGCCCGAGGTCCTTACATAATTCATTATTTATTTGATTTATTATCTACTAAGGCATCGATAACGGAATCGATATCGAAATCGCCGATTTTTTACTACAATAATCGAGATTGGTATCGCATCGGGAAAATTATGTATCGTTACATCCCTAGTGATTCGATACATTCATAGCTTGAGTCACCATTAAAAACGTAGGTATGGAAGTGACTTGATATCAATATTTGATACACGATAAGTAGGTACTTATCTTTTATATCCGTAAAAGGGAATGCGCAATAGTACTTGCAATACAGTCAGTAACAAAAGGTAGTACTAAATATTTGATTTTTCGAGTGTTTTGTGTTTTCAATAAAGTTTAAAGTCTTAGGTTTTAAACCTCACCGGAGTATTTTATACTCCTACCACAAACATAACCATTTTTTTTTAATAAATATTTGTAGAACAAAGATAAATAAAAGAACATGGTTAAATGTATAAATAAAAACTTTTTATAAAAAAAAACAACCGACTTCAAAAAAAAAAACACAACAAAGTGAAAAATAACTTTAATTTCGGAAGTCGGTGTCTTTGGTTTTCAATTTTCGTTCTTTGTCACCGATACCGCCGTTATTTTTCACTTTGTAGTATTTTTTTTTTGAAGTCGGTTGTTTTTTTTTTTAAGTTTTTATTTTTCCCTTTTTAGTTATGTTACGTACCCCACACAAATTCGAATACCACTACCTGCTATATAAATAACAGTGACAGGAAGTTATCATAATATCATCCACATACTATGTGGGAAAAAATACGTATTATTGAAGATAACTCAAAAACTACCGAAGCAAAGTTAATAAAATTTATATGGGACCACCTCTGAAGTATGATCTACCAAACAAAAAAAGAATCATCAAAATCAATTCATAATTAGCGGAGTAATCGCGTAACAAACATACAAAAAAAAAACATACAGTCGAATTGAGAACCTCCTCCTTTTGGAAGTCGGTTAAAAATGAAAGATGTCTTGTCTTCTAACTAATTAGCAATAAAATCAATTAAGTAATTAAAACATTCACAATGAATACGTAAAAAAATCTAATTATAGTACATTTATTTAATTATATTAGGTACATTGTAATCAACACTACTTTTTAGTTTTCTTTACTAACACTACTGTATCGATTCTCTGTGGTCTGAAATAAAGGTTTAATATTACCAAAACCAATTTTAATTATAACACTAAAATTAGTAGACTGATCACTCACATTTTTCCCTAAACGATTTTAATAATTCCGTAATGTTCATCTTCTTCCGCTGATGACTGTACAGTGTATATGATCTGTTTTGGTATAAGTACTTCCCCTTCGCCATTTCCAGCCAGTCTTTATTCATAGAACGAAGAGAACATACATACACATACGGAAATCACTAGTTGAAAATCGAATACAAAAATAATCTAGGAAGAAACTATAAATAATCAATGGAAGAGAGTTGTTCACGATTGCGAAAACCTCATTTATCGCATTTGCGTTGGTCGAGTTAGCAAGATATTTTTGCCACTCCCTAGGGGGACAGCGACGATGAATTGCAAACAAGATGAATTACCTAGGATGGATCCAGGTGAATCAACATTACCCAGGAAAAGACTTCTGAGTAAGTTTTTAAACATTACTTATTTAATATTTTTATTAATTTAGATTGCATGTTTCTGTGGACGATTACGTGATGCCGCAACGATTTTTTAAAAAGAGGCTTAATAAAACTGGCGATTTGTCGTTGACAAAAAATACGAATGATTAAAACGACGTGGAAATGTAACATAACATAACATCACGCCTTGTTCCCTCGAAGGTAAGGCAGAGGTGTAGTTTCGCATTTATTAAAATTAAGTGTAAAATTTTCGCAAAAGTGAAAAAGAATTGGCGTCAGAATAATTAAATATCATATAAATTCCCTTATAATTTGAATGTATGATATTTCTAATAGAATACTAAATTAATAATGTTTTGTACTTCCTGATATGGATAAATGTGATTCAAATACTTAGGAGAATTCCCCGGTAGAGTAGCCATCATGCTACATTGACACTTAACTTACAATATACGTAATAATAATAATAAAAAATAGTACATTGTCATTTGTGTTAAATCGTAATCCAGGTCAACAAAATCTTATCTACACGAATGGCTCACGAAATTGATCGCCTCAAGTTTTTTTGTATGAACAAAGCAGGTGTAACGTTTTGCATATGATTTAATGCTCCAAACAAAATTCAACAATAAATAAAGATAAAACACTCTATAGTTTATTTCGTTTTTGTTGCCTCTTATTGTAAAGTGTACCACAAAAACCACACTTGCTACAGGATCGAGACATACGAAGAAGTTAGAAAAAAAAGGGAACTAAAATTATTTGAATTTAAACTTGGCAAAATTGGCTATTGATTTTAATGTTTTGTAACAATATAATTTAAAAGATTCTCAATGAAGTGTCCAACCAGCTTTGTAATGGGCAACGACATCTGTAGCTAGCTTGTGGACTGACCGACTCCTTGCCAATTCAAAAGTGCCTGTAAATGGTTTCATCATCATCATCATCAGCCTATATAAATGTTCCCACTGCTGGGACACAGGCCTCCTCTCTGTGAGAGGGAGTGGGCCGTAATCCACCACGCGGGCCCAGTGTAGGTTGGTAGATGTCACATGTCTTCGAATTTTCGGTTCTAGGACATGCCGGTTTCCTCACGATGTTTTCCTTCACCGTTTTGAGAGCAGTGGTGATGAAATAATTTACACAAAGTCAAGCGCCTATCTGGGTTCGAACCTCCTCCTCGTTCGAGTCGCGGCCGTTACCACTGGGCCACCACTGCTTGCCAAATGGTTTAATAGAAATAAATGCTTTGAGTTCGAATCTATCATTGGCATCGCCATCTGCGGTGTAATTGTGTAATACTCTCATAATATTTCATCATCATCATCATCAGCCTATAGCAGTCCACTGCTGGACATAGGCCTCTCCAATTGCACGCCATTCAGCTCGATTCTCGGCAACTCTCATCCAGCTGCTACTAGCCAGCTCATACCTAATATTTACAATAATCTTAATGCTATTCATTTTGATGATTTAACTATTGCAAATGTGTAATTATGGCCTCGATACATAAAAGTTTGTTTATAGGAATTTTTAAACATGTTATTCATATTAATTAACAAAATTATGACATAGATAGATAGATAGAATATTCTTTATTATGTACACCATAAAAATTACAGACATTAATATATAAATTTTACATTGGGTGACACAATGGGCGGTCTTATCGCTAAAAGCGATCTTTTACAGACAAGCTTTGGATGGATTTAAATGGAAAAGAAGAGACAATACTGCAGGTAGTCAGTGGTGTACCATTTACATATACAACAGATACACAGATACATAAAGCATATTATTACCTATATAAATATATATTAGATAGATATACATAAAATTATAAACATGAAACAAGAGCAAGGAACTATAAATAATGACGATGTTTAAGGAGAGAGAAAGTGTGACATAAATATGAAGCAATAATTGATTATGATTTTCATTCAAAGTCCTTTAGATTGTGATAGAAAATATTGTTGGAAATTTTGTGGCACACTTCAATAGTCACAATTTCTGAAAACTATTAAATTATGAATAAAATTAAGATAGCTGATAAAGTTGAAGCAAAACAACAGGTTTAAACAGACAAAACGACTTTTATTTTCCAACCATTTCAAAGCTCCATTAACAATTGAACATATGAGTAGTACATTACTTTTTATCAATATATGGCCTGTGTTGCTAACCAAAAAGTACTTACTATATTACATTGACCTATTCTAACACCCCCCCTCAATGTAATATATACTTGCAATACAAACATAAAACTTACTTTTGATATAAGCCGCACTTATTTATAAACCTCAACAACAAATTATTATTCAATGCCTTTGTAAACATATCTGCAATCTGATCTTCTGTTTTTAAGTATTTCAAAATCAATGTCCCCTTTTTAATCAACTCTTTAATTAAATGGAATCTTATATCAACATGTTTCAAGCGCAATATTATCAGTGTTAGCTACCATTATGGCACTTTGATTGTCACAACAAATCTTGACAGGACAAACATTTTCAATATTAAAATCCTTAAGTAAATTTATAAGCCAACAGGCTTCACTTGAGGCCATACTAATTGCTATGTACTCCGATTCTGTTGAAGACAGGCTAACACTAGCTTGTTTCTTTGAGCACCAAGAAATTAAAGAATTTGCAAACATGAAACAATATCCCGTGGTAGACTTTCTATCCATCAAATCTCCACCCCAATTTGCATCACAATATCCAACTAACATCTCACTATTACATTTATATACTAACTTGTAATTAATAGTGTGTTTAATATATCTAAGCATTGATGTAAATCAAGGATTCGCCCTCGCCATACTTACGTCGCGCGAAAACTGTCACTCCCTAAATTGTGCGACTTGGCTCATTTGCGAATCATTTCCTCATTCGTCACAGTTCTTAACACATCGGAGCAACTTTCTCGTTTTTAATACACATAGCTGTACAAAGATGCCTTCTTGTGCCTTCAGGAAATGTACCAACAACTCCAAAAATTCATATAAAACCGAAGGTATTACTTTCCATGCGTAAATTTTTTTTTTCAAATTTATTACGATTTCTAAAATAAATATTATGACGGAAGATGACAAGTAACAAAAATTACGTTCCCATGACAACGAAGGATAGGGTAGTGTAACGTTGACAAAAAAAGTTTGAAATGTGAATTAGGAAGTATGGAGGTTACATGCCATTATGATTTAAAATATTTTAACTGCCGGATTTTTTAATGTCTTTCTTTTTTAGATTAATTTTTCTTTGAAACTATGTTTTCGAATACAAAATTATAGGTACTTAAACAATTATTATAAAACGTGACTTGCTTCGAAAGCACAGCGTGGGCCCTTCGCCTGATCTCTCTCCGCCATCCCGTTAGACTATGAGTGTGAGGAAATGGAGATTCCTGCTATGCAAGCACGTCGAAAGAATCCAGGGAAAGTAGCGTGAATAAAGGCGCAGCACAAAATTTTGTCTTTCAACCTTAAGGCGTGAAAAGGTAACAGACGGACAGTTACTTTCGGATTTAAAATATTAAATAGATGTACTGATGATGAATCACTACTTGTATTTAACTATTAAGTTCCCACAAGAAACATGTGTTAAAGAAAAATGGATTTAAATAATCCAAGAAGAACAAAGAGACGATGAATGGTTGCCAACCAAATACAGCAGCATTTGTTCACCGCATCTGATCAGAGGTCCATGGATCGGAACCACGCACTGCTACCATTTTAAGATGGGAACAAAATAATGTATCTGTGGAACCAGCAGAGCAATCTTGTATTAACTATGTGAACTAATGTTGAAATAAACTTAGTCTATGCGAAACAGCCATTGTTTTAATAATTTTAATGATGATATGTTCTACTAGACATAACATTATAAAAACAAATATTTTATTTTTACAAAAGCACCTCCTCTTAAAATTAAGTATTCTTTTCAAAACGAGTATGCTGACCGTACAGCGACAATTCTCTACGTCATTGTGTGACAGATGACAACTTATGCACAAATGCGGTCATCTTTTGACGTGGTAAGGCGTATCCTTCGATGTAAATCGATGTATCTAAGTACTCTTTTTAAAGCTGTTAACAAAACATCATTTGCTTTATTCTGATGTCTGCTTAAAATTGATAAAGCAACACAAATATCTGGTCTTGTTCCTAATACTGCATAAGACAAACAACCTATTATCTTTCTACATTTCTTTTCAATGTCCCTGTCAACTACAAAATCATTATTTTCTTCTAATATGCTAGTATTAAAGTTCAGATCCATAGGGGTACACATTTCTTTACAGTCCTGCATTTCAAATTTTTGTAAAACATTTTCTAAATATTCTTTTTGACTCAACTCAGTAATTCCATTTTCTAAATCCTGTTTTACCTTTATACCTAAGTAATTTGAAACACAGCCTAAGTCTTTCATTTTAAATTCACTGTTCAACATTGACTTAAGATCACATATTTCTGTTTTGTTGTTTCCAAATATTAACAAATCATCAACATACAATAAAACATATGTTTTGGAATCCCTGTTACACTTAGTATATAAACAACAATCACTTTGAGACCTTCCAAAACCTTGTTTTATTATTACAGAGTTAAATTTATCATTCCAGTATTTTGGTGACTTTTTCAACCCATATAAAGACTTATTTAACAAACTTTTTATTCCCACTATAGGCACCTTCTGGCAGTTATAAATATACTTCTTCATCAATATTCCCATACAAAAAAGCCCCCGTCACATCCATCTGATAAATTGGTAAATTTAACTTTGTGACTACTGACACAAATAACCTGAAAGTAGATAACTTAGCTACTGGCGCATAAATCTCACATAAGTCAAACATATCATCCTGTTCAAAGCCCCTAGCCACTTACTACTTACAGTCTTTTTACAAGCAGGTTCTTCGCAAAGGTCCCAGGTATTATTATCTCTTAAGGCTTGCAATTCTCTATTAATCGCCTCCTTCCACTTACTCGCATGCCTTCTTTTCAAGGCTTCTTTATACGTAACTGGCTCACTCTCTATACTTTCAACATTGAGACATTCATAGAACGCTGTTTGTTTCCTCACTCGTTTGCTTCTTCTTTTAGGTCTCTCACTGTCGAGTGATGGTGTATTATCATCAGTTAATAATTTCAACTCATCCGGACATGGTTCATATTCACTTTCAGATTCTGTTTCATGAAACGAACTTTCCTCAACATCACTTTCTCTCACACAAATGGCATCTTCTGATTTTCCATTTCCTTCATTTACCACAGTTTTAGTCTCCTGTGATGGTTGGTTTTCTAAAGTTACTATCTTAACTGATTCCTGCACTTTATTCACTTCTTTTACCAATTTCTTTTCTTTTGTTTGCTTTATTTTAACGTTATTTTTCTCCAAAACTTTCTTTACATGATCAATGTTTTGATATGCGAGTCTTTCATGCCACTCGTTTATTTCGTTCTTTACTCCTTTTGAAACACTCGCAACCTCGCATTTGAAGCGAAAATCCATATAATACATTTCTCCATAACGTTTAGTCACCGCCGACAGTTTGTTTTGTTTATAAAATTTACATAAATTTTCATTTGTCACCATGACATATCCTCTATCTGTCGCACAATTCACAGAGAATAAATTAGTTTTTAGGTCCGGCACGTACAAGACATTGTTTATGGTCGTGTTTATCCATTCGCGGCCATTGTAAACCTGTGCCGCCACCTGTCCACAACCATTTGCACTAATTGCGTTCCCATTACCGACAATCACTGATTTATTCGACAACGAAGAATATGTCGTAAATAAATCTCGATCACAGCACATATGTTGGGTTGCGCCGGTGTCCACTAACCACTGTGATCGTTGGAAATGTCCACCTGAACTCGCTATCACAAATGCGTTACTGTTTCTGTCCTTATTTTGCTTAAACCAACACTCGCTTTTAACATGTCCCAATTTGTTGCAGTAAAAACACTTTTTAGCCAATCTATTATTATTTGCCGAACTGTCATTACGATTGTTTATATTACTCCGACACTCGCTTTGATAATGTCCCATTTTATTACATTTGTAACATTTCACGTTCTTCTTATCCGTTCTGTTAGCTACAAAAGCTGATGATTGCTGGGGCACCTCCCCTCTTTCTTTCAATCTTTCCTCTTCTATCAATAATCTTGCTACTAAATTATCGTAGGTCTGCTTATCGTCAGGCGCAGATTCCCAGGCTGATACAAAATGTTTGTATTGATCTGGTAACGACATCAAAACTTTCGTTATTACGAACTTATCCGATATAGTTTCACCGAGCTGTTTCAATTGATTCTGCATTTCCTGTATCTTTGATAGAAAAGTAGACATCTCTGCACCTTCTTCGTATTTAAACTGAAAGAATCTTTGCTGCACAATATGAATGCTCGTCTCCGATTTTTGTTCATAGACGCTTAGTAATGTTCGCCACATCTCAGCCGAAGTTTCACATGATAAAATATGTAGCATGACATCTTCTGACATTCTTGTAACCAGCAAAGTCTGGGCTTTTGCATCGCAAGTTTCCCATCGAGTACGGTCGGCATCATTTTCAGGTTTTATTTTAGTGCCGTTTACTATGTCATACAAGCCCTGGCCTCGCAGCAAAACCGTAATCTGGAACCGCCATATATTCCAATTCTTCGCACCTTCCAATTTTATTGCTCCCTCCAGCTTTATATGCAAGCCAGGAGTTCTTACGTTGTCCTCCATCGTCGTGCTTACTTCCTGCTCGTCCCGTCCTTGATGAAACAAGTAATTTTCCTTCCTGCTGGCCTAACGTCACACGTGCTCCGTGCCGATGCCGACAGTATTTTTGACGAAAAGCAGTATTTGGCCCTTTGTTTTGCTCACGAATACTAGATTATGCGGCTGGGCCCATAACCTGATAAAGTTGAAGCAAAACAACAGGTTTAAACAGACAAAACGACTTTTATTTTCCAACCATTTCAAAGCTCCATTAACAATTGAACATATGAGTAGTACATTACTTTTTATCAATATATGGCCTGTGTTGCTAACCAAAAAGTACTTACTATATTACATTGACCTATTCTAACAATAGCAATTCTTGATACTTCAGTAGCGATGGGAACGTGGCTAAATCATACAGTGCAAAGCGGGTTTAATTATTTAAATCCATCCCATCGGGTGGAGGGCTAGATTTTTTTTTTTTTTTTATCCTGAACGGTGAATGAAGCTCTTGACCTGCATCTCATCTGATGGTATAAGTGATTGATCAGGCCAAAGGTGGAACCGAGCTTCACCCGGAATCCTCAACCACAGAGGACCTAGCTATCTTACCTCTAACTGCCGAAACACAAAAATACTGTTAACATTGTTGTGACGACATACTTAGATAAGATGGTGGTAGCCAGGCGGACTTAGAGCAAGCCCTACCACCAACCGAAAATTTAAATAACGATTTAAATGCTTGCTTGCATCATTGATAACGATTTAAATGCTTGCAAGAGTGACACTCTTTGTTAATAAGACCACTAATTGCGCCGACTTCATTGGCGACTTCTGGGTCGATTCAATTTAGATTGCAATCGACACGCCAATGAGAAGGCAAACTGAAAAAGAATTGA
The DNA here is from genome assembly GCA_963680765.1 of Agrochola lychnidis. Lineage (NCBI taxonomy): Eukaryota > Metazoa > Arthropoda > Insecta > Lepidoptera > Noctuidae > Agrochola > Agrochola lychnidis. The sequence goes on along the minus strand of OY796868.1, from coordinate 2,367,324 downwards.
CATTACTCTTGAATGTGTTCGCTATAAATTAGCATCTGGTCGGCTGGTTCGGTTTATATTTCGACCTTACAGCTTGACAACTGACCCTTAATACTACAAATAAGTAGTGCTTATTGTAAAGTTTGTTTTAGTGCTTATTACAAATTAGAGGATTATATCCAAGATAAGAGTGCTTGGAAACATGCTGGTCCTGCTCCATAGGACAATTTAGAATCAAGACAAAATCAAACTGGTTGCTAATTTAATTGTAAAATTTATTATTTTGTGTTTTATGACATTGATTTTTCTGTGATTACTTCCTCACACATTGACTTATTAACTACAAAATTTTAGGAAAATCGTCTACTTTTAAAATGTTTGTAAATATGTGAGCACCATGTATCTATCACATATTAAATTATCTGTCGTTGTTTCATATTTAATTCTTTTTACCTATTGTGGTATAGTATTTTTATTCTAGATGCATCGTCTTCACATATAATTATTTAAATAATGTACGTACCTATACAAACAATTGTAAAACATTTTAAAAGAGTAACGGTGGAGTTTCTTGCCCATTCTTCTCCATACGAAAACTACCTTTCGGAAGGGGCGGTTAGAATCAATTTTATTATTTTGTAAATTTTGACGTTCAAAAGTGCCACACATGGGCCTATTTGAAATAAATGATTTGACTTTGACTTTGAAAGGAAGTAATGCCGAACTCGTCCGCAAAAGTACTACTGCCAAATTTATTTCTACCGCCAAGCAGTCTCTAATGGTTTATCTTTGTTTCCAATATGGCTGTGTACGATTTCTGATTTATTACAGATTTCTATGGATGGCGATGACTACTCCCCATCATCAAAGACAGTTGATCTTTTGCCATTCAATAATTTAATACAAATATTTTTCTTGCAGACTTGCAAATGGAGGCAAATGTGTACCAAGAAGCAACGAACCTGCAGCCTCCTCTCGACCCACCCCAGTCTCCTCTGGATCCTGCCCAGCCGCCAGCAGATACTGGGATAGCTAAATGGCAAAATTATAGATATTTATGTGTTGCAAAAAAAAAGGTAAAACAAAGGGAATTTGTTGACCTTGCTCCACGTAGCAACGTGCCGAAAGACCCCGAACCAGTAACTCATTTATGTTAACCATAATTGTAATGAACAACAAAAAAAATGCATGATTTTCCGAGTCACGCCTTTTAAAAGGCATACCTTATAAGGAACAGAAACAATTAAACTGAACAGAGAAGTTACCTAATGAATAGAGTAATCATAAGTACATGACCATCGATCTATGATTAGATCTAAAAGTGGGAGTTTACAGACAGTCCTGCACGTGTAGCATGACCACCGTAGAAACGGGTTTTATCGACGGAAGAATAGACAAAATGACAGATTATGATTGTTTATCTGTCATTTTGTCTATTCTTCCGTCGACAAAACCTCTTTCTACGGTGGTCATGCTACGCGTGTTGTCAGTTTTAGCTTCTCTGGGCCCATTTTGTTCTTAATTTTTTTAATATTAATACAATTACGTATCGCTAATCAGTATTTTGGTAGCAAATCAAAAAGTTAATAAGTCATTAGTGTAAAGTGCTTTAAATAACATTATTTATTTTGTATTAAAAGCTAGTCAATTTTAAAACACATTAATGTTATACCCAATCAATCCCAAATTGATTTCACAATTCCGAAAAACTCATATTATTTCGATGCTAATTGTACTGCCCACGCCGCTTGCTAAATATATTTCTTAATTTGTAATTGTTTTGATTACAATTAAACAAATAATAAATTCATTTCATAATTTCAAAAAACTTTCTCATAGTTTTTTTTTTAATGTTGACTGTATCTCAGTTTTCTAATTATGTATTATTCATTTATTTAATCATTTGTGTACACACACTTAAACAACCAAGAATATGTTTTTTTAATATTGGCACCTTGTACGTAGATATTTATTTTCCTAATATTCATGTAATTTGTTATTATTTTTAATCGTATTTTTGTATGTTGTGGTATCTTTTGTGTGCACCAAATAAACGATCTATCTTATAAAATAATAGAAAAATACGTACACACGGCTACATACTTAAGCTATACATTTCCATCATAAGTTGATCTCGCATTGTATAGGATTTCCGTACAAGGAGAGGTCAGCTTATACTAGAACCTGAAATTAATAGATTGATAATAATGTAGCCGTGTGTACAATGGTGATGTTTGTTTCTAAAGAAATCTCTTATTATCTTAGAATTATCTTTTTTATTGTAATGATTTTATTTGCATTTTTTGTATCCTCAAGGAAAAAAGAAATACCCAAGAAAATTATGTTTGTTTATCGGTACCGAATGTGTATGTAGATTATTATGTTAAAAAGTTATGTACATACATACTTTTATCTACCTTACAATTTTGTTTAAGCACTTTATAAAAAAGGCTTTATTCTACCATTAAAAAGTACATCAAAACACTTAAAAAAATGTCAGTATTTAAAAGTTACGTTCTAAAATATTTCTGCAACTACATAATTTTAAATGTAGACTACATTAAAATATTATTTTAATTGTTTAAAAAATAAAATATATTATATAAAATACTTCACATATTGTTTTCTTTATAAAAGTTACTAAGTACTTTATTGAACAATCATTCATTGAATTATCTATAACTATACTCTAGAATTATAAATTAAATTCACTTTTCGTGTCTGCCTGTGTAACCACATTGTTCTGCTAAACTCCGCGACGGATTTTGATGAAAACCGTACGAAACAAGGGCATCTCGCTATTACAAACAAAATCATCCATTCAAATTAGGCTGAGAATCAGAATATCAAAATAACATATGAAAGTCCCCCAACGCCTGCTGATCACCACTTTCTAGTGTTTAGCTGGGAAGAACACTCAGCATAATGCTGTGCTACGGGGTACCTACAGCATAGCACAGCATCATGCTGAGTCTCCTTGTCACAGTCACGACATGCAGCTGCTGAATATTTCTGTTCTATGCTCGTGATTATAAGATCTATAATGTAATTTTTTCTCTTTATTATTCGAGTGTCTTCTATGACAAATAAAGCTATTTTTCTTTCTTACTTACTTATTTACAGCAGAAGTAGGTGCAATACTTTTCAGGACAAACTTCTCCACATCCCTTTTCATCTTCTAACCATTTTTTTGTGAAGCAGGTGACTGCGGGATTGGGTATATTGTAGTGCGAATCCCGGAGTCACCTGCTGCAGTTAAGTAGAACCTGTGATAGAACTCTTTGTAAAGTAGATCGTTTGGAGAAGTACTACCACTTACCTATGCATTTCTGCTCAAATTATTTAGATCGTTATCATGCAACTCGAGTAAAATTATAGTGTACAAGAGTGTGTGCATAATTATGCTAAGGGAGATGTGTGGTATACGCGAATGGATAGAGCACATAGTCCAATGGGACTGTAGTGGTTACACCGCCACATACGAACTACGCATCAAAAGACATGACGTCACACAAATCCTGCATCACGCAATTAGAGTTTACTGCGCGAACGACATGTATAAGACTATATATCCCGCCAGACACAACACCCGTCTGGTCGGAGGATCCTCCCTTTTCTATAGAGGATGAGTGAACTTTACACCCTGTTCCTCATCCCACTAAAGGACGGCAATCTGACACTATCGGACAGAAGTCAGACGCATAAGACCGATATGTTTTCCAAGTGACGGGGGTGTAACACTATCAATTTACTAACTACGGGCTGCTACTGAGAATTTATATACAGATAAATCTAGCATCTAACTTTTTAAGGCTGATCCGGTATTCAAAGACAGTCACGCAGCCGTATTAGTAAGGATAATAGAAAACACTAGTAATGTGCCAACTGTATGGGAAGAAATAATAATTTAAAATGTTCTTAGGTATAGGATAATGGAATCGCGGGCCGATTTCCGGCCACCGTAGGCGCGGGCTTGCGGACCGTGAGCAATGGGTAGCTCGCCGTCCGATAAGGACCAGGCCCGGGTCGACGACGCGTTGTGTTTCACGCGCGCCTCAAAGAGATGTCAGCAGAAGTGACGGGATCCGCTAGAGCCAATGCCTGCCGGGGTTGTGAATAAGGCCGAAAGGGAAATCGTGGCCCCCGGCAGCATGGCAACTGAAGGAACACGGGTGGGTTTTAGTCAGTAAGAGTCTGATACACCCGCTCCACTCAGAGCGGGAGAAGCTATTTGATAATTTCACACCCAAAAAAAAGAAAAAAGGCGGTTCAAAAATTTTCGCGTCGATGTAGACAAATAGCATACAACCTTCCAACGGTGTAATTTTTCTGTTTTATTTTTATTGTTGCACGTAAACGAGGCAAAAGGAGTAAGTATGTAAGGATTGTAGCAGGGGGCGTTCTGTAGTTCAGTGCATCTTTTTCTTTCTATTTCATTAAGAAAAGGACAGAAGATAAATTTTTGTTTCGTCCTGTCAAATTAATCAGCGCTTGACGTACATTGACGTAATTTTAGTTGGCAAGTTTTTAATCGCGTCTAAACTTGTATGGAGTAGTGACAGGCGCTGATTAATTTGACAGGACTAAACTAAAATTCATCTTCTGTCCTTTGCTTAATGAAATAGAAAGAAAAAATGCACTGAACTTAAATTTAGTTTAGTTTGTGAACAAAGGAATCGGCACCATTGTTAATCAATTTCTTCATAGGTTCGAAAAATTCGTCTGCTCAACATCGTCAATAACGCAAGGAACGTGGGTGAACTGTCAAAACTGAAATCCATTGCGATCAGTTGTCATTTTATGTGTTACGCAATGACCTCGCTGATATTGACCTGCAAATTGCAAAAACGGCCTTCTTCTCCCGCTCCATCCATCAACATTTATATTCATCACTCTTTTAGTCACATGCGATATGCGATGCGTTGAACGCTCGATCAAACAAACATTCGATATTTTGAACACTCGATGTATTGAGTGTACGATATATTGAATGATCGATTTATTAACCATTCGATTTTAAGAACGTTCGAGTATTTAAATGTTCGATTTATAGTGATCGATCAATTGATATTCGATTATTTGGCATTCGATTTGACATAGTACATCCCTCCTCACCACATGCCCATACCAATGTCAATATCAGCGTCAGGTATATTTGCCTGCCACATGCTGAGCTGGACTCCCATTTGGTGCAACCTTGAGACACGCACCGCACTCTTTATGTTCATTGATCCATTAGTCAATAGTGTCATCGTAATGTCTTGTTTTCTTCCTTTTTTTTTTTATTTGTTTGTATATTGTCACCTTGCGGCTATTTCCTTATAGCTAATTAGTTATTATTTTATCGTGCTATTGTATGTTGTGCTGTCTTTTGTGTGCACTAAATAAACGATTTATCTATCTATCTATCTATATCTAAACGGTTTATTTTCAAATTTTCTGTCACTGGCACCACTTTTAAACTTTCCCATACATACTTATTGTTTATTCTATCCATCTGTCTTCTTCACGGCTCAGCATTCCGATCCATACAGTACGACAGGCGTCACGAACTTGTCGATTTTCCCCTTTAAGGGGGAAGCGTCAGGGTAGCCCGCGAAATTCAAATTTTCATACGTTTTATGCATTTTGCAGGTCAGTGTTAGGTTTTACGTTAGTTAAAATATGATTCGCGGCCGTAACAAATATAACTTTACTCGATTATAATCATTACAATCAGTAATACAACTCCATAAGTTAGTAAAGTTGTCAAATGTGATGATTTCATGAAATCATGACATTTGACACCTTTATCTTCTTCCTAATCACTATTGCTGATTGTAATGGTTATAATTAATTAAAGCTATATTTGTTACGGCCGCGAATCATATTTATATCAACATACAATATTATACTGACCTGCAAATTGCAAAAAACGTAAGAAAATTTGAATTACGCGGGTTACCCTGACGCTTTCGCCTTAACTTGAAGGGCATCCATGGGTCGTAAGTTATCCCTGTGACCTGTCACCATTTCATCCACCCTGAGTTGATCCGGCACGTTATGTGAAACTAACATCAAATAATTTCGATGTTTTCTCAAGTTGTAAAAACTATGAGAAACAGCGGCAAGCCGCTAATAATCTATGAAAGAAAGAAAGAAAAGAAAGAAAGAAAATAAATTTATTTGACACAGGTTTAAGGCACACAGTTTTCAAAAACAAAAAAAAAACAGGAAAAAGCAAAGAAAGTTTAAAACAGTATTGTGTGCCTCACGGCTGCGACAAATAGGCCCAGTTCAGCATAAATACCAGACAACTAGTGCCTGACGCTGGTTTTCAACTGAACCTGATGTTACGAGTACGTCTCACGGATGTAAATCAGTTTTATAGTGTGTGTAAATATTTAAATAAAGAATAAATAAATATGTGTAGCAAATAATAATAAAATCGATACAATTAAGTTAAAAGATAATTAAAGATTTAAACAGTGGTATTTAACAAAATAATTATGATGGCATGGTTGCACAATAAACAATAAACAAAGGACTAAAGGGACTGTACGTCAATAAATAATAGATAACTTTATCATAATACAATTTATATCAATATCTATAAAGGTTACACAATACAACGACAAGAACATATACATGTAATTGTCGATCAGTTACTTTTAAAATATAATCTTATTCTAACTGTAAAAATATTTTATTTTAATCTCTGCAAAACAAGCCGCAGTTTAATGCATGAAACACACTAAAACAACCAATATTAAAACAAACTCATTTTTCCTTAAAGCTATAAATACTTCCCCTCGCGATTTTCAACCAGTATTTATTAATATGAGGAAGAGAACATACGTGCAATGAAATTGAAGTTCGTTCAGTTATCCTAAAAACTAGGAGGACATCATAAATCAAAGGAATAGAGTTGTTTTTGACTGCGTAAAACTTATTGTTGCATATACGACTAAAATTAGCAAGACGATGACTGAAGAAGATGACGTCTCAAGACTGGAATCAGGTGATGGAATGTTAGCCCGCAAAAGATTTAAAAGTAAGTTTAAATAGGTATATATTTTATGATCTAAGTAATTCATTTATTGTATATTTGCGATATTTGTTCCGGGTCCTCAGGACCATATATTATATTTTTACAAGCTTTTATTCAACTAGCAATGTTTTTTTAATCTGAGTGTCTGTAAACCAAGCCGTATCTATTAGAGATTTAGGTACCTAATTTCGCATTTATTCAAAAAACGCGTTAAATTTCCTAATATTAAAGAATTACAGGAAAGGGAAATATCTAGTTATGACAGACCAAATAAAAAACCAAGACAGCGCTGTTAATAAATGAAATGAAATGAAATTGTTTATTCTGTAAATAGGATATCGGAATCACTTTTACACGTCATATAAAAATATTAAAAATAAGCTAGATGAGTTCGGCGTTTCCTATCTGACTACTCTGAGAAGAAAGGCCGAAACAAACTCAGAGGTCGCAGTCTCTTTTAAAGTCCAGACATAATCTTGGTCAGGCCATATGAGGACCATGTAGATTAGTGTCTGAAAAGGTCTTTTGAGGAAAGAACCACACAGATTTGAGTGGACCTGTCCAGTCATTGCAAGCATTTGTCAGTAATCGTGGAGCTCAACTTAGAACTTAAGGAGCTCAACTCGACGAGCAATACCAAAGAAAGGACATTTGGGTAGGCCGCAAAAACTACTCAAACTGCCAGACCATCACTAAAACTGGAAGAGAAATAAAAATAATATCCACATAGTATATAATTTCGGTTTCGTAAACATGTGTGCTCTTAGTGAGGTGTAGTTTGATTGTAGTTCTATTGTAAATGTGCGCGTGTGAGCGTGTATGCACAGAGCAGAGGTGTAGTTTTGGCATGCTTCACTGTATTATTCACTGCGTTGTCTTGGTTTTTAAGCTATTGCATAGCTTTTATCGCGGGCTTTGACCGCGGCGACCGAATCAAGAAATTCCGTAACGAAAAAAACCTAACACCCCCACTCCGCCTACCATGTAATGACGGTTCCCATGACAACGTGATGTTGTCATGGGAACGTAATTTTTGTTTTATGTCATCACGTCATCATCCCAAGTGTAGCGTTGACAAATAGGAAGTATGAAGGTTACAAATGCTATGCAATAGCTTTACCGCGGCAGTCCCCCAGTGCCACACGTTTTTTTAAATTTGTTCTGAGGTTATGACAAGATATTGTATTAATACTGCAAGTTAATTAATCATCAAAATATTTCATTATAAATAAAATATGATTCAGAGCACAATGGTAATATAGCAACAACACTGTGGTATGGTCATAATGATATGTTTTACAATAAATAATGAGAAGACTTTGTTATATATGTATAATGATCAAAGGAATTTAATGTTATCTACACGAATGGCTCACGAAAGCGACCGCATCAAATTTTTGTGAATGAAAATAACAGGTAACAAGCATTACATAGAACTTTTTGCTCCAGACAAGTTTTTCAACCATTAGGGTGGATGCACAAAGATAGCCCGCGAAATTAAAATTTTATTAACTTTTTTGCAATTTTGGCTTGGCACGCGACGATGGGAAGAGGCCAGACGGAATGACCATAATGCCTTGGAAGTTGGATAGGCCTTTGGTGTGGGACGCAACCTGTGTCGACACCCTCGCGCCATCCCATCTTCCTAGCACGGCGAGTTGTGCTGGGGCGGCTGCTGCAGGTGAAAGAAAGAAAGAAAGAAAGAAAAACATTTATTTGGACACAGTTCGTGAAACACAAATAACAGAAAACCTCAAACGGCGCAAATATAACAACCTTACTGGTAGCTATATTTTTGAACCGTTTGGGGTTGAAACACTAGGGCCATGGGGTCCGAGTGCTCATCGATTATTCCGGGACATCGCCAAGCGGTTGGTCGACTCTTCACGTGACCAAAGGGTTGGCCAATTTTTAGGCCAAAGAATTAGCATTGCCATACAACGTGGCAATGCTGCCAGTCTTTTGGGCACCTTTCCCACCGACAGCGATTCGGATGAATTTTTTGATGCCCAATGATTTGTTACTATATTTTATTTTATTTTTTCCTCTGTATATAGTTAGTTCAATTATTACTTAGTAGAATTATTAGTAGAACTTATTTTACTACAATGTTAAGTTTGTTCTTGGGATAAATAAATAAATTCATTTGCGAATCACCACTACCATCTTAAATTTTAAACAAATTTAAATCAAACTCAAAACTCAAACTCAAACTCAAATCATTTATTTCAATTAAACCATTTACAGGCACTTTTGAATTGTCAAGGAATCGGTCAGTCAGAAATAGGTATGAAGCTAGTTGCCCATTCCAAAGCGTAGTAGGTACCTATGGAGAAGAACGGGCAAGAAACTCCACGGACACTCTTTTAAATAAAAAATTGTTACAAAATATTGGTTACATCATTCATGGTGAAATTATACATGTGAGAACAATGTAGAAAGATGTGCACATGAGAAGCGTCCGTAATAAAAAGATAAAAAAGAACAATTCAAAAAAATGAAAATTAAAAATAAGCCCTGGCAGCTAAGAGATGACCAGTCCCAACTGATGGCGCCCGTTCACGAACATGACGCATGGATTAGCACCATTCAGCTCAACCATTTTGAAGGGAGCTAAATGATCCAACACACGCGCCACCATCAGCGAAACATTTGAGTGAGCATGACATACTCACAGCCGCCAGGACACATTCAAGTCAATGCAAGACATATTACCCGGTAAATGGTAACTTTAGTACATAGTGCTCACATAGTGTGCTATGCAATTATATAATACAAAAGAGATTGAGTTTATACAATGCAAAGATGGTCTTACAATCTTCAGCAGCTCCAACAGTATTTGCAAATGTTAATCAATTAGTTGTGGTTGTGGAGCAGGACCAGCATTGAGCCAAGCATTTTTATCAGTGATGTAATCCCCCAACGTATAATATGCCTGCCTGCATAGTGTGCGTTTTATACAAGATTTGAATTTCGTCTCATTCAGTTGAAGTATGTGGGGAGGAATTTTATTGTAACATTTTAAACAGCATCCCATGAAAGATGAATCTACTTTAGCCAGTCTGAAACCTGGTTGAACTAATAGGTCCCTATTTCTAGTACTATAATTATGTCTATCACCTCTTTTGCTAAAAAGATGTAAATTCTTTCTTACGTACATGATGTTTTCATAGATATATTGACAAGGTACCGTCATGATGTTAATATCCTTGAACAGTTTCCTTAGAGAATCGCGCCTGCGGAGACAATATATGGCTCTGATCGCTCTTTTCTGGAGAATAAAAATAGACTCGATGTCTGCAGCCCGTCCCCACAGTAAAATACCGTAGGACATGATACTATGAAAGTAGCTGAAATATACTAGCCTCGCGGTATCTACATCAGTAAACTGACGGATTTTTCTGACAGCATATGCTGCTGAACTTAGCCGTCCTGCAAGAGATGTTAAATGAGGACCCCATTGCAGCCTTGAGTCGAGCGTGATCCCTAGGAAAATAGTTTTATCAACGAATTCTAGTTTCTCTTGATTCAATACTATCTCACAATCACTACTTTTGACATTTGGTAAAGAAAATTTTATGCACTTAGTTTTTTTTCCATTTAATACTAAATTATTAGCAGTGAACCAATTTTGGACCTGCTGTAGGGCGTTATTTACGTCGTTAAAATTTGTAGCACGTCTATCTACCTTAAAAATTAAAGAAGTATCGTCAGCAAATAACACCATTTGTGGTTGATTTTTTAATAAATGGAGAAGATCATTAATGTATACTAAGAAGAGGAATGGACCCAATATCGAGCCTTGTGGCACACCTAATTTTACTTTTAAACCTAGTGAATTGATACCGTTTATTTGAACTTGCTGTTGTCTATCATTTAAATAAGATTTTACTAAATTGAGTGCAAGTTTTCCAAGTCCGTAATGCTCTAGTTTCAAGAGTAAGGTTTCGTGATCGACGCAATCAAATGCTTTGGAGAGGTCACAAAAGATCCCTATGGCATCTTGGGCCTCTTCCCACGCGTTAAAAATGTGTCTTAATAGGGTTACACCAGCGTCGGTTGTACAACGTCCTTTGGTGAAACCATACTGTTGATCGTGAAGGATTTTATTTGTGTTAAAATGATTGAGCATTTGATTAAGCATTACTTTTTCAAACACCTTGCTGAATACCGGCAACACGGATACGGGTCTATAATTATTGGTGTCTTTACTGTCCCCGGATTTAAAAAGTGGTATTACCTTACTGTATTTCATTAAATCCGGGAAGACTCCTTGATCCACACACAAATTAAATATTAAGGCTAAGTAAGGCGCTATGGTCTCAATTATGGAGGTACAGACTTTAATGGACATCCCCCAAAGATCTTCGGTCAATTTGATCTTGATTTGTTTAAAAGCTTTTATTACCGTTATGGGGTTAATATGCTTAAAGTTAAATTCAATCGGGCATGCTGAAACGTTGGCCCTTAATAAATCAAAAGAGAGTGAGGGCGAGGAGTTTAAGGTTTCAGTAGTTTTAAGTGGGATACTGGTAAAGAAATTTACAAATTCTTGAGCAACTTCTTTGCTATCGCAAATGAGACCACCACATGACGTCTTCAGTGTATAATCAGAATTATGCTTTTTGTTTCTATTCGTTTCATTATTAATAATTTTCCAAACCGTCTGTATTTTATTGTCTGCTGATTTAACCTTGTTGCTAATGTATAAGGCTTTAGCTGCCTTACAAGTGTTCTTAAAAGTTCTAGAGTAAGTAGCAACATACTTATTAAAAGTTTCCGTGTTAATATAAGGCTTAAGGCCATACAGCTCGAAAAGTCTATCCCTACTTTTCCTGAGTCCTGTAGTTGCCCAGTCACTAAATAAAAACTTAGGGCTGATAGTTTTAGTGTTCTTCTTAAAACAATTATTGAACTCGGATTGGACTAACGAAAAGAATTCTTTATACAAAATATTAACATTGTTCATTGTAAGGACCTGATTACTTAACTTACAAACTAAAGTGCTATTATATTTATTTAAATTAACAGCTGTTATTGGTCTGAATTTGATCTGCACTTTTTGTAATGGTATGTTAGACTCAAAAGTTACGGATTGACCACTGTGATCCGAAGGGAGATAATTAACTATGGCTTTATCTAAATAGTCGCAGCAACAAAACACATTATCAATACATGTAGCAGTAGATGTAGTTATTCGGGTCGGTTCCACAAACACATGTGACAAATTGAATGATTTGAACAAATTTAAAAATCTACCGGTATTTGAATTATTTTCTAAAATATTAATGTTAAAGTCACCACAAATAATTACTGATTTATTACAAGTTGCAATCATCGTTCTGTCTCTCTCATCTTCAAATGATTGCAAGAAACAGCACGATATTTTAACATGTTTATTACTAAATGCATTTAGTGATTTGTGGTCCAAGTGGGCTTAAGAAAAATAGATAATATTAAATAAAATGACATTATATCCAAAGTTGAAATTGATGTCGGTCGCTAACACATTGTGTTAGTGACTGACATCAATTTCAACTTACAATAACTAATTTCAACAGATAAATATGCACAATTAGGTACTGCAGCAAAGTTTAGAAAGTAAATATTTTTGATGGAACCCATTCGAGGGATTGTCATAACCTCTTCCTGTCACTCCGCTTAGCTAAAAAGATGTAATAACTATAAATTTTCAAAATTTGACTGTTCAAATTATTTTGCCAACCAGTGAAAATAAATCATTAACCGACTTCCAAAAGGAGGAGGTTATCAATTCGACTGTATGTTGTTTTTTTTTTTGTTGTATGTTTGTTACGCGATTACTCCGTCAATTATGAATTGATTTTGATGGTTCTTTTTTTATTTGGTAGATCATACTTCAGAGGTGGTCCCATATAAATTTTATTAACTTTGCTTGGGTAGTTTTTGAGTTAGCTTCAATAATACGTATTTTTTCCTCACTTAGTATGTGGATGATATTATGATAACTTCCTGTCCCTGTTATTTACATAGCAGGTAGTGGTATTCGAATTTGTGTGGGGTAGGTATCACAACTAAAAAGTGAAAAATAAAAACTTTTTACAAAAAAAAAACAACCGACTTCAAAAAAAACACTACAAAGTGAAAAATAACTTTAATTTCGGAAGTCGGTGATAAAGAACGAAAATTAAAAACCAAAGACACCGACTTCCGAAATTAAAGTTATTTTTCACTTTGTAGTGTTTTTTTTGAAGTCGGTTGTTTTTTTTTTGTAAAAAGTTTTTTTTGTTTTCAGGCTTGAAGATGCTAGCGAATGTGTTCCAACGGGCAACGAATTTGCAGCCTCCTCTTGACCCGCCTCTGCCTCCGCCACCGCCTCCGCCTCAGCCTTCTGTCAGATCCTGTTGTGAGGCGTATAGGTTGGTTGATAGCGTTTGTGTTCGAATCACAAAAAGAACACGCATTCCAAGCCCTGTCGCGCCCAAAGACTCCGAGCAGAAAAAACAAAAAAAAAACAAAAGCAAAATAGCGAAATGAAGAAATAATAATAAATAGCTAAGAATACATCTTAATATGGGAGTTTGTATGTACAGTCCTGTACACTATATTATTATTAGGTAATCAGTTTATTTCAGATAAAAATGAATCCATACAATTACAAATTACAAAAATACAGAGAAATAAATTATTACAATAAGTACATATTATGTTAGTAAAATCTTATGCACTAAAATCAATAGAAGTGGATATATTTAGTAACCCGTTCCGCTTAGCTATTTCGTAAAAGTCATAAAATACCCCTGAAATAAATCGACACGTGTTTCACCTCACAACGAGGCATCCTCAGGATGACGATATATTTGTCGCAAACTCGAACACGGCATGTTGCCACACCAAGCGCCGAGCGTAGACTGAAACAGACTGAGTCTGCGCTCGGCGCTTGGTGTGGCAGTTTGCGACAAGTATATCGTCATCCTGAGGATGCCTCGTTGAGAGGTGAAAAAAAATTGATTTCAAAATTATGGAATGATCGTCGTCGTCGTTTTGATGCTGTCTGTCGATACATACCATTTTTATTACAATTTTATTTAACTTTTTGACATTATTTTAATCAGTGACAATTTCTATTGTAAGTGAATTGAATTTTTAAATATTATATTTATCTTTTTATATTAATTTAATCTGTAACATTATTAATTTCAAATTAATTGAACTTTGAATAATTCCTAATTATTTATTTATGAAATTTTTATAATTTATATTTGTGATATGGATTGTTACATTCAATTTGTGAGTGATCTTATTTACTTGAAATTAATATTGATTCTTCCTAATGATTTCTAGAGGTAAAATTTGCAAAGACGTTTATAACAAATTTAAATGTGATAAATCATGTAATTTTATTTAATTTTTTAATGATAATTATTTTTCATTTTTATTTACTGCATTTATTTTGTATCATGCTCATATTTTATGTAATTGTTGTCCCCGGGTCCACGTAAACTCTATCATTATTATTAAGACCTTGTAAACACATGTGATATGCAATAAAGATTTGAATTTGAAATAAATAAATAATCATGTAGTTTTTTCGTTCGTTTATGTACCTATTTATGCGGTATTGCACTAAACATTTTTATTTCTTTATGCATTTTTTATGAGTAATAAGCACTTTAAGACGTTAAGAATAAACACTCCTCAACCGATTTGTTTGCAAGCAGCCTAGCCTCCATTACTACTGTTTTATCAAAACACTATAATGCATGTTTCTGATGCATTTTATTCGCTGTTGCACACATGTGCATAGATACATATCTATGCCTATACAGGAACATAATTGAATAATTAATTAAATGTTATAATTAGTGTAATAGTTTACGAATAGTTAATCAATTTGAAAATTTGTACCACAATATTGCTAACTGTGGAGGATTATAAATGGCTTGTCGTCAATTACCTCAGTATTACATACTTCTGTGTAGATTGAATATAAAATAAAATAATAATGTTTCGTTCTGTAACGTTGGTGATTGTTATGCTTTTTAAAATATTATAATTTTAAAATAGGTATATAAAATAATTTTATTTTGTAATCTAACTAATTTCTCAAAAATAAATTAATAGTTAATGCTTTGACCTTCTGTTTCACTTTTGCAACTTATGCATAACCATAATTTTTTTGACATTTTTTAAACTTTAATCAACGTTCATAAATAAACCTCTAGGCATTATTGTAGGTGTCGCCTAGCGTAAGTGAAAACGAACATGAGTTTGATGAAATTGAGTCCAATCCTGTTATCATTATGTAATCATCAAAATTTAAATCACCTTAAAGATGGTTAAGTTTATATCATACAATTCAAAAATATTACTCAAACGATAATTAATGGAAAAACTAGTGAGATATAAAGTTAAAACTTTCATAATACAGATGAATGTTACTTGTTCCATTTAGTAAGTAAATAATTTATAAATAACACGATTTCTTTTAAAATTTACCGTGAAACCGTGGGGCACATATAGTAATTACCAGTGATCGGAGTAGGTAGAGTGATTTGGGGTCAATGAACTGGCACGTATATATTAGTATGGATATGCCTCCGGGATTCCGGGATTATGAGATTGTTAAGATTTTTAAGGAATTTCAAATGTTGTAATGTGTAGAATAAAAAATACATCAATATGAATAAGAAATGTTTAACCCCTTTTCTGTCTTTTTAATAGTATATAGGTGATCGGACTCCAAGAAAAGGATAGGTATACTATAAACACAATATAATAATAAAACATATTTTAAATGTTTATCTATCGCATTCTATAAATTTCTAATGAAATAGTTTATAAATCCTTACTTGAACAATATTTGATTCAATCCCGTAAGTACCAAAATGAAATCCCGGAAAAAAGACATGGATAAGCCTTTTTTGTTATGATTTCTATGACTATTCATGATGCGAGTACGTAAAATCAATCTACCTACTCCGATCACTGGTAATTACATATGTTATAAACCGCAAAAGATAAGTACGACATGGTTGTTTTAGTTTCTCAAAATAGCTTCTTATCGCTATGTTAGTTAGTTATTAAATTTGTCCTGTTATTTTTGTTGTGCGATCATAATAATTATTATTATGATTAGGTATAGACAAATAGCTGTATTATAGAACTATAGACAAATAGCATACAACCTTCCAATGGTGTCATTTTTTATTTTTTAATAGCTGCGCCCCGTAGTTTCACCCGCATAAGTCTCGATCCCGTAATAATATCGGGATAAAAAGTATGTGACAAATTTCATTCAAATCCGTTCAGCTGTTTTAGCGTAAAAGCGTAACAAACAAACATACAAAAGTTCAAATCTTTTCTCTTTAAACTATTTTTAGATTGTTGCACATGAACGAGGCAAAAGGAGTATGTAAGGATCGTAGCAGGTGGCGTTCTGTAGTTTCTGCTTACCCCCATGGGAAAAAGGCGTGAGTTTATGTATATGTGTAGTATGTGTTTTATACCGGGTCAAATTAAAAACGCTAGCAAAACTCTGCAGACGAGACGGGTAGGTACTGATATCTAAACATGAAAAACCGAGTAAATTATATTTGACTAGCTGCGCCCCGCGGTTTCACCCGCATAAGTCTTGATCCCGTGAGAATATCGAGATAAAAAGTATCCTATGTGTTATTTCAGGTTATAAACTACCTGTGTGACAAATTTCATCCAAATCCGTTCAGCCGTTTGAGCGTGAAGAAGAGACAAACATACACACTTACAAACTTTCGCCTTTGTATTATTAGTGTGATGATATTTTGTTTTGGGGACAACGACCTTAGGTACAGAAGTTACTTGAAATCTCAGTATTTTTATTTTTTTTGTAATAATTCTTTCTTAGCTGATGCTTACAAGCATCATCCGAAGATGATAGTTGTAGATTTCTTACCTAAATTAGAGTAGTTACAGTCCGTGCAATGCACGAAGACGCGCCCCACTCCACTCCGCGCCGTACTAGAGTTCAGCTTACAGTACAGTAATCGCCGAGTGGGGCGCGTCTTCGTGGATTGCACGGACTATACAGGCCTATTAAGGGAGATGCGCTAAGGCAGCTAAGGCAGAGAGTTGTATTGATAATTCTAATGATTACAATTCTGTAAATGTGTTATGAGTTTATGTATGTAATTCTGTAAATACAGACATATTTGTTACGGTCGCAAATTATATTTTGATCAACTTACAACCAGTACCCTAATTGCGTAACACACTTTCAATCACAATCTGAGAGTTTTGAGGGATTTTGTTAATCCATTGCTTTATAAGTTCGAAAAATTCGTCTGCTCAACATCGATATTAACGCACTGAACATGGATGAACTGTCAAAATGAAACCCATTGCAATCAGTTGTCATTTTATGTGTGATGCAATTTCCCCGCTGATATTAACCTGAAAAATGCGAAAGAAAATTTGAATTTCGCGGGCTACCCTGACGCTTTCGCTTTGCCTGCTGAGGTAGCTGCGCGGTCCCGCGGGGGAAGGGGGAAAGATTGAGATCTCACGACACATCACCACTCCTCTTCCGCACTGCAAAAGCTCGTATGGGATTTTAAAGTCTCGGTGTTGAGTCTAGCATTGAGAATCCAACAGAGTACACTCCACGTCAAAAAAACACTTTGTTGGATTTTCAACCCTCCTCGCTAAGGAGTACGTTGAAAACACTGTGCACGAAAAATAGTCACCCATGTACACGAAGGCCTACGGGAGGCTTGTAGTAGGTACAGTTAACCACACATCAATGGTAACACTTGCACTACAAAAATCACCCTAAAGGTACCATTCCGTACCCGACCGCAGGTGGCAACTGCAGGCAACGTGTCGCCGCGACACGACTGGTTTCTATAATTTCTATGAAATATCTTCCGTAGCTAGCGACACGTCGTTTGCAGCTACAGGCGAGGGACAGACGGCACGTGTAGCCCGACCGCAGACCAGTAGTGCCGTCAACGTTCGAGCGTGTTATCGCGGTATTTTTCTATCTTTTATTTACCGACTGGAATACGGGCAGTTGCCACCTGCGGTCGGGTCCGGAATCATGACTGCAGCAAATGACATCGTGACATGTTGCCGCCACAATGACGCGGCAACACGTCGGCTTCAGTTGCCGCCTGCGGTCGGGTCCGGAATCATGACTGCAGCAAATGATACTGCGACATGTTGCCGCGACATGACGCGGCGACACGTTGCCTGCAGTTGCCGTCGGCGGTCGGGTACGAAATGGTACCTTTACAGCTTCGACACAAAGGCGCAGTCAATGTCAAATTGTTATAACTGGTGTGCGAGTGACTGTACGTGTTATCTAGTACCAACACGTAAGTATTCTTCGGGGTTTCTATTTAACTGCTAAATATATTTATTATCTGGGTCATCTGACAGTTCCGCATACAACGGTATAGTCATCGGTGATGACCTTATTAGGTCCCAATTTTTGACGTAGTCGTCAGTGCCCCGCATTACCTGACCCTCTCTTTCCCACTTCTTCTTTGTAAGGGGGGTCAGGTAATGATGGACACGGTTGTACCTACTCATAGGGCATGCTCTACTTTTCGTACAAGGTGAAGATTGTTCATTTATATTAATTACTAATTACTCACCCTTACAAGGTTTTATTATTTTACGTTTGTAGTTTGTAGGTTCCTTGACGTGAATGATTGTACTTTGGTAAGGACGTCATTCAAGGTTCGATAAAATTCTACTTAGGTACCTAAATAACTAAATGACATTTTGTCAATATAACTATTATTTAGTACAGTAATAGGAATGATGATAAAAACATTTTTAGTCCGTCATTTAGATTATTAAAAAATATTGGACAGGTATTTTCTCTTTTTTTACGTTATCAAAAGATTACGGCGATACATTGAGTTAAAATGTACCATGACGTCACGAGTATGTAGATTTTATACTTACTTGTAACGTAGCGACCCCCACTCGGGGAACTTGAATGCGTTTAATCTAAGTAATTATTAGGTAATTAGGTTTAATTTTAAAACAAATGCATTTAAAGATATTTAAGATGAAAACTTTTTACAAAAAAAAAAAACAACCGACTTCAAAAAAAAACACTACAAAGTGAAAAATAACTTTAATTTCGGAAGTCGGTGTCTTTGGTTTTTAATTTTCGTTCTTTGTCACCGACTTCCGAAATTAAAGTTATTTTTCACTTTGTAGTGTTTTTTTTTGAAGTCGGTTGTTTTTTTTTTGTAAAAAGTTTTTATTTTTCACTTTTTAGTTGTGATACCTAACCCACACAAATTTTAATACCACTACCTGCTATGTAAATAACAGTGACAGGAAGTTATCATAATTTCATCCACATACTAAGTGAGGCAAAAATACGTATTATTGAAGCTAACTCAAAAACTACCCAAGCAAAGTTAATAAATTTTATATGGGACCACCTCTGAAGTATGATCTATCAAACAAAAAAAGAACCATCAAAATCAATTCATAAATGACGGAGTAATCGCGTAACAAACATACAAAAAAAAAAACAACATACAGTCGAATTGAGAACCTCCTCCTTTTGGAAGTCGGTTAAAAATAGTTGAAAATTGCCCATTCCTCTCCCCTTATCTCCGAAACTACTGAGGAAATCTCGAGACGCATACAACTGAGGTAGGCGGCATTTGTCAAACAGGATGAAGTTTTTAGGGATCAGACGATACCACAATGCCTGAAAACCAAATTGTATGAACAATGTGTCTTGCCTACCATGAAATATGGGGTCGAAATATGGACGCTCATTAAAGAGACTGTGTACATAGTCCAAGTTGCACAAAGGGCTATGGAGCGAGCCATGTTAGGTCTGACACTGAAAGACCGATTCCGTAACTCAGAGATCCAAAGTAGGACTACGTGTAGTGGCTCTGAAATGGAGTTGGACAGGACACTTGGCTAGATATGGTGATAGCAGATGGAGCAGAGCCCTAACAGAATGGTTGCCGAGAAACGGTAGCAGGTGCGTTGGCAGACCAACATCCAGGTGGGTGGACGACCTACAGAAGATTACGGGGGAAGACTTGCATGAGACTTACATAGACCAGGAAAGCATGGCACAAAAGGGAAGAAAAATAAAAGAAAGAAAGAAAGTAAGAATAATCCTATACTCAGCAGTGGGTGGAACAAGCCTGCCAATGAAGATGATGAGGTACGGTAGGTAACAATCAAGTTTTAAGTCTAATGCCACCCACCCACCTATTCTCTTCGAGCCGTAACAATAAGCATTGCTGCTTGACTCAAGCATTGTCACTAAAACTGTGGTAGTCGACAAGTAGTGCGGCGTTCATCACAGCGATAGCACATGAATGTTGACAACTGTTGAGAAATGACAACCACAAAAAGCAGTGGCGCGCCGCGGTGCTCAGAATCACACGGCAGGAGTGCCGCGCCGCGACTTTTTTCGGAATCATTACCAAGTAAAAGAAAATAATTAGGTAGGTATTATAAAACTAAATGAAGATAAATAAAGGACTGCCTCGTTGGTCTAGTGGTCGCAAGCGCTACTGTTGTGCATGAGGTCCTGGGTTCCGATTCCCAGGTCGAAAAAGTTACTGGGTTTTTCAAACATCAGGAATTTCTTAGTAACAGCCCGGAATCTGGATTTCTGTCCGGTTGATGACAATAGCCTCGTTCCCTATTACATGGGCCTTAAAAACTTAAGGGGCAAAATGTGGGTGCACAATAGGTGCACCTCTGCCTCACCTTCGCTGTATGGGGTAAGCAGAGGACCTGCTGTAGTTGTTACGATGCTTGAGGAAGGCTTTTGTCCGGCACTGACTGTATTATGAACCAGTAGTAGTTCGGATTCTAAAAGTTGACAATGAAAATGGTAGGTACCTAAATCCCCTTGGATTGTAAGCTTGAAGAGTCAGTTAACTGTTACTTGTAAATGATCAGCCATGTCTGCTGCAGCAACGACCACTACACCGGGCTCTACGGCTTTCACATCCTGTCTATACCTGGTAGCGGTCGTCGATTCATCTAGCTGAGGGTCATCCCACGCTGTGCTTCGTGGTCTCCTCTCCACTCGAAAAAACCATGACTCTATCTTAACAATTTCTCCGAATTACATTTATCTATTATTTTTGCAAGCACTTTCTTATCTTCATGGAAAGTACCTTATCTATTCTCTATAATGAGATAGTCAAAGAAATTACGGTCATGCCCCATAGAAATCTGTTCAGCATAACTTTAATTGACATCAATTAATGACTGACCACATCCAACCAATTTCTCTGTGACACACGATAAATGTGCCTGTCCCTTTCATTCTTTCGTTAATTTGAATTGGTCGTCTCGCTTCCGCGAATTTATCTTACAGAAAAAAGACGTCACTGACCTCAATACTCGCTTGGACAGTTTTACGTAGTACTGGAGCAAAGTACTATATTGAAATAAACACTTTATCGAATGGCTATAAGGTTGGTTTTCAATTGTTGAAAGCGTGGCTCTTCTTTTGAAGTGAATATAGCTATCAGTCGCAAAATGTTCAGTTGCTCTGTCAGTTGGCCATCGAACGCTGTATTGAGTACAGTACATTGTTTTAATTTTTAATTAAATATCGAATGTTTTATTATTTTTCAAATTGGTGTTGTCGAGCTGTGTGGTTCTCTTTTTGAGTTTGGATTTTGTTGCCGTTATCTACCTCTTTTGTAAGTTTTATTTATATTATTTTTATTTTTAGTCTGCGCGGGAGTCTTTTTCGTAGTTACATCTCTTCCGTTTTAGCGTGTTCTTTTTGTTCATTAATTATTATTTTAATATCATTTCATAATTATTACAACGAAAAAGGGCTTATACAAGGGCTTGTAATACCTTTTGCATTGATTTCAAATGCTCTTGCGACAAGTCTCAATTACTTACTCTAAGGAAAACGGATATATGAAGATAAGAGAAGTAAAATAACAACATTTATAAAATTATTACACGTAAACAAAATAATTAGGTACATGCATATGCATAGGTAGATAGATACCTATTGATACAGTAGGTACCTACATACTTTGTTACCAAGTGCACTTCTAACTCTAAATCTTCGAGCATGGTTTATTTAAACAGCAGTTAGTGTTGCCCAGCTGTTTCCGATATCAGAAGCCATAACAGGCCAACATATGTAATTAATTGTTAGGTTATTAACATTACAATTTTGATTTATATAATGGACAATGCGTGTCCAAGATCGGCCATTGTGTAAAAGCTGTAAAAGTTAGCTGAAATTAAATGAGTCAGTGTTTAAGTTTACACTAAGTACTGAAACTAAAATACAAATGAAGTCATACAGTATGTATTATTATTAAAAACAGTAGGTAATGAGTGCAATAAAAGTAACATTATTGATAATAATTATTAATCTTTTAATATAACTGCGTAGCCTTGATTGGATAAGGCTTTATCAGACAAAAGACTTGTTAATAGACCGAAATCGTTCATGACACGGTGTCCTACAGATACCTATGTAACAATAGTAACTTTTGCCCGCGACTTCACCCGGGTGAAGGTCAGATTATCCCAAGGGAACTTACTATCCGGATAAAAATAAAAACTATAATCCTAAACCAGGTCATGGTCTACTCGTGTGCCACTGTTTTTGCGTGATTGAGTAACAAATGTCCAAACATACAAACTAACACATATCCTATATCACTACTAGCTGTACCTCGCGGTTTCACCCGCATAAGTTTCGATTCCTTAGGAATATTGGGATAAAAAGTATTACATGTGTTAATCCAGGTTATAAACTATCTGTGTGCCAAATTTCATCTAAATCTGTTCATTAGTTTTTGCGTGAAAGAGTAACAAACATCCATCCGTCCTCACAAAATTTTGCATTTATAATAAAATTTATATATATTATGTATTAAAATATTAAATTAATTAATTATTAATATTGGGAAGTAG
Organism: Agrochola lychnidis; assembly: GCA_963680765.1. NCBI lineage: Eukaryota > Metazoa > Arthropoda > Insecta > Lepidoptera > Noctuidae > Agrochola > Agrochola lychnidis. The sequence continues at coordinate 2,344,394 of OY796868.1, read as the reverse complement.
GATTAGTAGGATAATTTAAAAGAGTGACAATGGACTTTCTTGCCTGATCTACTTCATAGTAACCTACTACGCTTTGTGGGCAACTTTATTCAAATTTCTGACTGACCGACGCCTTTGTCGATTCAAAAGTGCCTGTAAATGGTTTAATTGAATTAAATGCTTCGAGTTTGAAAAAAATATCATAAGAACTAACGCAATTTTAATGTCTTTTATAACTGATTTAAACAAAGCAGGAGGTTTTATTTAAGTTAGCCTTCACTGTCCCACTGCTGAGCAAAGGCCTACCCCTTATCCTTCCAGGCATCCTTTTCTAGAGCCACCTCGATCCAACCCTTGGGGCACTTACACATCTTGGTCGTTTCATCACCTTTTCCTGGGCCAGCCTCGGTGGCGCCGTCCATCCTCAGGCACCTACCGTGTGGAGACTGTTACCCAGCAGTCATGACCCGTCCAATCCCATTTTAGCTTGGCAGCCTTTTTGCCTACGTCTAAGAATTAAGCTTTGGAGCGCAGCGTGGTGTTTTGTATCTGTCAGTCCAAAATGCTGCGCTCCATTGCTCTTTAGCAAACCCCAAGGCCGAACTTTTGCGACTCGATGAGCAGGGTCTAAGCACCGTAGTTAATGTTACTTAACATCGGTTAGTAGGTACAGACACAGATTAAAATAAGTAGATACAATTAAAATCGGGGAATCCCACCGATCTGCAAAATTTTATGTAATTTCATGCAAGTGAATAATTTGAAATTACAGTTGAATTAAATAATGTTTGATAGTTGTAAATAGGATTTTCCGGTTGACCTTATTATGTTAGTTCGAAATTGTATGGAACTGATAAGGTTACATAAATGTAGAAAGATATTGTTGGAATAGGGTTCGGTAGGCCGTAAGTACGTCAGTGGTCACAGCCAGTATCCAGCCAGTATATCTTGGTTGGCTTCTTATTCTTCTGAAACTTCGTACTATGCTAGACTAGCTCAAGGCGAAAGTGTTACCACTGGCAATGGCGTGCGGTCTATGTTCGTCATCTTAAGGGCTATTTTTGTCTGATGATAAAAAAAAAACATGAACTGGCCATGCCTTTAAAACGCCTTGAATGGTTAGCTTGCGTGTTCTGTACTGAGCTCACGCAACGCGTCGTACGTCCAGCCAGTAATAGGACTCGCCCATCAAGGAGCGTTGTCCCAAATTAGACGCATTATTAATTTATTACACGTAAAACAAAAGGTATTTTAATAAAACACGTATACTAAAAGATTGATAATTTAATTATCTTTAAAATGGTGAAGTTTTTAGGAAAATCGCTTGATAGATTTTGCGTCATTCTCAGTTTTTTATCCGCGTTAGACATAACTTTACAAATTAATTTCAATATGTAATATAAATTATAAACATAATCAAAAATGTGCCTATATTAAAGTATTAAAAAAATGCTCTAATTTAACATATATTTTTTTCAAATCACTAACACTACTCGTTTAGACGTCATCTTCAGTATAAAACCAGAAAAAGTCAGTTATCGTCCCCTTAAGAAGGTTTCAAGTTGATGTCAACTCGATTGAATAGTCTACTCAGTGCCGTAGCTTCAAAAGGTATTATATGTTCTGACGAAGATATAGAAGACGTCCGGTACAGGGGCAGGCAGCACACACCACCTTGCTAACTAGTGTTACCATATTTATCAAGGTATGACCTATTTTTATATATGTTTTTGTCTAGAGGAAATAAATAGAAGAAATATTGATAGTGAACTTAGATGAAGTAGGTAAACTCTTCGACCAAATCACAGTAAAACATGCAAACTTAACTAGTCTAACCCGAGGGTATCAATTAGTTATCTATAATTGCAAGTAGAAAACTGATAAAACGGTTACATACAGCTGATAACGATGTAACTGGTCACTGTTCATTCGATAACGAAATTGCATGGAAGTGAAATACTCAGTTGAATAGTTCCAGAGTAAGACAGACAACTAGTTTTAGCAAGGGGTATGGTGCGTGCTACCCAATGAGCCAGTAACTGGGTTGTAGAGGATCGATAGGCAGTCATCATCTGCCTAGCGTTTTCCCAACTATGTTGGGGTCGGCTTCCAATCTAACCGGATGCAGCTGAATTTTACATGGAACGAGAGCCTATCTGACCTCCACAATCAAATAACACGATACCCATTTGATAAGGCTGGTTGTTAGACTTTCAAGCTTCTGAACACCTGTTTCGTCTGTCAAAGATCAACGTATGACAGCCGGGGCTTAACGTGTTTTCCGAGGCATGGTTTTAGACTTATCATGACAGTATTACGATACATAATATAAATCCGCTAAAACATAATATGGATCATTGTTATCTATAAGACAGTTGTACAGTAGACCTACTTATATTATTTAGGTTATAGATATGCTATCTAGTCTCAATGTTACGCGAATAGTACGATATTATTTGCAAACAAAACTGAATAACATTACTTAGAGATCGGATATTCGGATGCATATTTACCTAAAGTTAATATTTTTCTAAGAAATTATGGAAGTGGCTTCTTAATAAATAAATAAAAAAACATAAATCCCGGAATTCCATAACATCCGGGAATGCACAATTAACCAGATACATGGTATGGAAATGACTTATCAGCCCTCTTATGAAGGTTACTTTTGCGGTGTTAACATAAAAATTTATATACCCACTAAACATTTTTTTACGAAACTCAAGACACCGAGTTGTTCGTCGCTATGTGCTATTCCAATTTGGCAACCTACTTTACAACATTAGCTAGCATTTCTTTAGATAAAAGTACTAAATTTATCAATTCCGGAGTCGTGAGGTTTTTGCGATCGATACAAAAGTGCATTCCATATTAGCCAATACCTGAACGTTAGTAAATATAATACATTCGATTCTATAATCACAACTCTTAAAGTTGATCCGGGAATCCCGGGATTTTTTCGAAACAAAAGTGCATTCTATAATAGCCAACACCTTCACTTTAGATAAATATGCATCCGAATATTCGATCTCTAAACATTACATATGCCTTTACATTTCACGTTGCAATTCATTATCATCATTGACAGTTCGACTTCACCCGAGTATACTGAGCATAGACCTCTATTTGCTTGTGCTAATCCTCACGCTCCTGCGCCAGTCTCATCCAGGTTCTGACCACGATGGTAACAATATCATCCGTCCATCTCGCCGCCGGACGACCGACACTTCATCTTCCAGTCGTTGAAGTCGTCAGTCAGTCACAGCCTGGCTCCACCTGTTATGACTGCGCCTTGCCAGATGCCCTGCCCAACTCCACGTGATTTCCATAACTCGTTAAAGCCATTAGTACCTAAATATAACATAGCATCACACCAGTATTCTTTGATGACGTAGGCAGAGGAGTTTATTACCCACACTTCACCATTAATGCTAGGAGCTCGTGGCTAAGTACTAACAGCCGCACGGGTCAATCCATCAGGTTAAGCTACGCTTGCCGGGGTTGGTTCGAAGATGGGTGATTATTTCTACATACCGAGACTCCTCCGCGCCTAGGAAAGCACGTAAAGCCGTTGGTCTCGGCTGTCATTCGTGGATCTTTGACAGTCGTTACGGGTCGTCAGAAGCCTGAAAGTCTGACAACCAGTCTTACCAAGGGGTATCGTATTACCGGATGCAGCTGAATACTGGTATTCAGCTGCATCCGGTTAGACTGGAAGCCGGCCCTAACATAGTTGGGAAAAGGCTAGGTAGGTAGGTACTTCGCCATCATTACTTGAGTAGAGTCGGGCCGCGCTGTCACAGACGTATTTCGCTAGCTAAGCTTAAAGTACCTAATATGGTAAGCCTGTTGCCATCAGCCGGGTATAAAATCTATCCTCCAGGCTGCTACTGAGAAATTTCTTATGGTAACACTTTGCCCATCCTAGGAATCGAACGCTGGACCTCACCGTCGTGCTTGCAACTACTAGCAACGCGTGCGCGTGCGCTACTAGCTGCTAGCTTGCTGCTAGTATAATTTGTGATTTCCTGTGCGAGTCTCAATAAATATTTTTTATTTCGTTCTTTTCTTTACTAGTCCAACAAGGCAGGCTAGGCAGACTTGGCCACATCAACACTGGCTACGGCCCGCGACTTCATCCGCGTGAAATTTCTTGTTTTAGGAGCATTTATTCTAAAAGTTGGCAACGTCGCAAATAACTGTCAAATATTTATACCTGTTTTGAATAATTTGGCAATATTACTGTATGGAATTATGAAATATCGCTAAGTAACTAGTGAACTAGAATATTAATTGCAATTATAAACACTGAATTTGTTGTTGTAACCGTTAAAGGTGTAAAAAAGACATTTGGAAACTTTCCAAATACTTTTTTTACATCTAAAACTAAATATTCGGTGTTACGATATTAAATATTGCATTTCATCATCAATATTTTAGTTCACTAGTTAGCCATATTTCGTAATTCCATACAGTAATATTGCCAAATTAATTAAAACAGCGAAATATTTGACATCGATTTGCGACGTTGCCCATTTTCAGAACGCACGCTCTTAACATAAAATAATATATCATAGGACACTCGGCAATAAGTGAAAGAATTTTTGGAATTGAATCAGTAGTTTCGAAGATTACCCCCTACATACAAACTCACAAATTTTACCTCCTTTTAACATCAGACTAAGTAAGCGGATCTATTAATTTAAGGATTTACTATCACAATAGTGTTAGACCGATAAGTTATCTAATTAATAACATCCTGACCATGATTCATGATCATGAGTCAACTGCGTGCAAAAACTGAGTTGTCCGAATTCCTTTCCCTACGTCACAAAGTTGGCACTTTCTCTTTGCCATAGGTTTTTGGTGCTATTGCTGTGACCGATGACGATTGCAACTTGTATCCTGGTGTCGAAATATTATAGGCATCAACTTGAGATAGAAAACCGGTTTTGCTTTGATATTTTGAAGCAGGAAAACCTCGTTTTATGGCTAACCTAGATTTAGACTGCCTCGTTGATCACAAGTGCTACTATTGAGTACGAGGTCTTGGGTTTTGATTCGCAGTTCGGACAATATATTATTGGGTTTCATTTGAAATTTTTGAGTATCAGCCTGGAGTCTAGATTTGTGCCTGTTTGATGGCTGGTCCCCTATTACATGGGAATTAAACATAACTGGCGAAATGTTGGTGTTCTGGGTATACCTCTGCCCAACCCTTCGGGGAAACAAGGAGTGATGTTATGTCAAAGCTAGTTTTGTTGTCTCGACGAGTTATGATATACAGTCAGTCTCGCTATATTAGTGAACGGGTCGAGTTTTTTTTTAATAGTTTTATTTATTTATTTGATACACCAACAGCAGTACATATAAATAATTAAAACGGAAGAATATCATAATAAAAGTATCTACTGATATGTATGCCCATATACACAGCATTCACCACAAAACAACTTCATAATAAACTAGAAAAAACTTCATCATCATCATTTCCACCAGCGGATTCCTGCGGCCTTCACAAGGTCATCGGTCCATCTTATGGGAGGCCTTCCAACGCTACGTCTTCCGGTACGCGATCGCCACTCCAGAACCTTTCGAACCCTTCGGCCATCCGTTCTGCGAGCAATATGCAAAAAACTTATGAAAACATAAATCACAATTAGTAAACAAAATTCAAAATCAATGGATATATTAGCAATATACAAAAAAAAGTTATAAATTATTACCTTAAAAGGTGGAAAGGTGAAAGAGTTTGAGTGTGCTGTGAATCACACGTAGTTCGTACCGATACGAAAGAACATAACTTCTATGCTTGAAAAACGGTTTCGATTTGATCAAGACCTGCTATTTAGCCAGACGAAATTAAAATCTACATAATAAAATAACAAATTCATTCATTCACTGACAGACGCACAGTCTTAACCGTTTGGTTTATTCTAGAAACTTGAAATTTTGCACATAAGTAGTGAAAGTCAGCAGCAGCATAGCAGCTTTTTTTCGTTTTTAGTTAGGGCATCTCGTAGGTGACCTCTGAGATCATGACTACTTAACCGGGCTTTCCTGTAGGTGCCTTAAGCTACTACACTTAAAACCTCCAGCCAGGGGTTTTTCAACTATGCTAATTAAAACTAGGTGAACGCTCGCTAAGGGCACCCCTGTGGGGTACGAACCTCGGCTTAGGGCGTCGGAGGGAGGACATCAAGGATGGGACGGGCTGAAGCATAGTAGCAAGGAAGGCTTTTTGTATAAAAGTTCGTCATTTTTGCCGTCGGAAATTCCCATCGGACACTTGGCTTGTTACGTGTAGAAGGTTTCATAATCTGCCTAGCCTTTTCCCAACTATGTCGGGGTCGGCTTCCAGTCCAACCGGATGCAGCTGAATACCAGTATTTTACATGGAGCGACTGCCTATCTAACCTTCCACGACTCAGTTACTGGGTAATACGATAATACCTCTTGGTGAGACTGTTTGTCACACTTTTGGGTTTCTGACGACCGACTGAGAGCCGGGACCAACGGCTTAACATGTTCTCCGAGGCATGGACAGGTCTTGGTATGTTAAGATGGTCACCCATCTACGGATCAACCGTGGCAAGCGTAGCTTGATCGACCCGTGCGGCTGTTATTGCTTAGCTGCAGGCCCCTCGTGAACGTCTAAAAGGTTTCTTGAACTTTAATCTCCAATCATTGGTTGTCAAAATATATAAATGATAGGTTGTTTTTATGTTAATAGTCAACCAATCATCGATAGACTAGAGGTTCGATTAGTATTTTAGATCGCATCTTATCTAAAAGATAAAATTGACACCAGTTTCAATAGGTATTTGTAAAAACATTGAAATGAAATTAAATTGTTTATTCCGTAAATAGGATATCGGAATCACTTTTACACGTTATATAAAAAAATATTAAAAATAAGCTAGATGAGTTCGCCGTTTTCTATCTAACTACTCTGAGAAGAAAGGCCGAAACAAACTCAGAGGTCGCAGTCTCTTTTAAAGTCCCAACATAATCTTGGTCAGGCCATATGAGGACCATGTAGATTAGTGTCTGAAAAGGTCTTTTGAGGAAAGAACCACACAGATTTAAGTGGACCTGTCCAGTCAGTGCACGCATTTGTCAGTAATCGTGGAGCTCAACTCAGAACTTAAGGAGCTCAACTCGACGAACAATACTAAAGAAAGAACATTTGGGTAGGCCGCAATTACCGTATGAGCTATCTTTGAAATGCAAATGAGAAATGTAAGGGATTTAATTTTTATAAATAATTTATGAGGTATTGGTACATTATTTTCATAACAACAAAATATGCTGAATTTTTTTTTACTGTTGCATCATCTTTTTATACTGAGATGGGATCCATTAATTTTAGAATCTGTGCTTGGTTTACCTACTCATTTGTTTTTGCTGTGTGATAAAACAAAATTATTTATATCTTATGGTGTTAGATTTGACCTCGGAGTTATTTTTCCTCAAATTTTTTGGCGTATCTTATCTTAGGCAGTCAGCCCGTTATTATCCTTGCCTAAAAGAGCCAGTTTGCTCTTTTTACTCGTCATGGACTTATATTAAATACTTCCAAAACCTTACTTGCATAGAACATTGATCCGTCACGTAATATAAATAAAGAGCACAATCGCGTTTACAAAAATAAGGTGTCGGTAACGTTATCGCGAGTTCAATTGTTTTTCCCATATCAAAAATGCCCAACGCGCCTAAAGAAGTTTTCACTTCTCTTACTCAAAAAGGCCGTCATTATAGAGTACCAGAGCGAGGAAAAAATAGCATTTCTTACTCTAGGGGAAAAAGTTATTTCTTTTTAATTTTTGTCTGTTCCAATGAGCCTTGGAAAACGAAAAAGTCTTCATTCTTATGTAGAATATTCATGATTATTGACTCTACTTATTACTGGTTCACAAAAAAAGAAGAATATTTTATTTTTTGAAAACGGAACTAAATGCGGCTATCACTTCGACAGAATGCGTGCATTGCGTTACGGCTACAGAAGAAATAAAAAAGGCATTGGCGAAATCTTTAGAATTTTTCTGTAATCACGAATTGAGTTGGTGACCGTAATATAATTTACAACAGTGAAAATGTCATCAAGTCATCATCTAGTGAGATAATCTTCACAGAGGACTGAAATTACGTTGCCGGAAAAAATCATCTCGTTAAATATATTTAATTGTACAAATTGTACATTTAAATTAAATAAACTATTTAGTATTGGATTATTTTATTTTCTCGCAATCGTAGTGAAAAGTAGAGTGTAACACACGGCGCTAAAACCCATTATAACTCGGTTTCTATTTACTCCCTCGCTAAAAGCTCGAGAGTAAAACTACCTCGTTACAATGGGTTATTTTAGCCCCTCGTATAACAATCTACTAATTCACTTCAAGAAAATTTACTTATAAAAACATTGGCAATATTTACATAACAATGATAAATGAAGTGCAATAACTTTATGATGGGATAATAGTTATAAATAATAAACTAATTAATTATGTCATTTAAAACCTATTGATCCCGGTTGACACAGTCATCATTGATAATTAGGTTGAAGGTTAATAAAAGTATGTTCCAACACTTCCAACTTGCTATTATAAATAATGCAGTAAGAATTATTATACCTATTTTCCTCGTTGAGTATCAATTCACTTACCTCTAAGTAATTACATTATATGTTTTGCATTACCATTGTGCCATAATTTTTATAGCCTGTATTACTCTATATACTCAGTAGGGTTGAAAAACTATTTTAATTTTTATTTTAATCACATGTGTGTTTGGTGCTTTTATGTTTGCATTTAAAATCAAATATTTAAAAAAACATGAAGCCAACAATATAGTAATTCGGATGGATAGGAAAAGTATCTAAAAAAATATGTCTAAACGACACCAGAATTTAGCAGTATTGACCAGTTATTAATTATCCAATAATGTTCTAATTTTATGGTTTTTATTAAGCTATTGCATAGCTTTTATCGCGGGCTTTGAGCGCGGCGATCGAATCAAGAAATTCCGTAACGTAACGAAAATAAAACCTAACACCCTCCACTCCGCCTACCATGTAATGACGGTTCCCATGACAACGTGATGTTGTCATGGGAAACGTGATGTTGTCATGGGAACGTAATTTTTGTTTTATGTCATCACGTCATCATCCCAAGTGTAGCGTTGACAAATAGGAAGTATGGAGGTTACAAATGCTATGCAATAGCTTTACCGCGGCAGTCCCCGAGTGCTATACGTTTTTTTTTCTCAGTTAGTTTTAATGATGATGGTCTGGCAGTTTCGAGCTCTTTATGCGGCCTACCCAAATGTTCTTTGGTATTGTTCGACGAATCGTTGAGCTCGATAAGTTCTGAGTTGAGCTGCGCGATGCTCTGACTGGACAGGTCCACGGAAATCTGTGTAGATCTTTCCTCAAAAGAGTATTTCAGACACCAATCTCACATGTCCTCACAATGATCTGACCAAGATTATGTCGTGACTATAAAAGAGACTGCGACCTCTGAGTTTGTTTCGGCCTTTCTTCTCAGAGTAGTCAGATAGGAAACGCCGAACTCATCTAGTTTTTAAAATATGATTGGACGTGTGTTTGTACAAACCTACTTACAGAAGAAATCATACATGCAATAGGTATTAGTGCAATATTAAGAAAAAGTTTTAGATACTAAAATTTACCGGTTCAACACAACGCAGCAGTTGTTTTGCTGCAACTTGCAACTAAACTTAACATTCTTGATCAAATCAATCCTTGGCACTAACCCAAGAAAATACCTCATACAAAGAACGATAAACAAACCCTCGTTTTTGATAAACATCCATATCGACTGTCAAGTCATAAAGTTACTTAGAAATTCTAATATTATTGTTTCAAAGGACACTGCTCACAATTAAAATACAATGCAGTCTGCTGTAGGTACACACTACAAAATATCTGGATATATGGTTCCAGTATAAACTGACCTTTCATTGTACGAAAAACTACAGCATGTATCAGAAAAGTGTGGTCAAATTTAAAGGACTACTCGACCCAAATGCATAGGTCGGCTGATTCTTTTTTTATCGATTACGATGTTGAAACTTGTGCAGTTTGATGGTTAGTACCTACCCTTTAATTTGACTGCAACTTTTTGATGTACACTGTTTAATGCTAGGCCAGCTTAAACTGGACATGTATATCTTAACATATCGTCGTGTGTACTAGAAATATTTGCGTAGTTAACAAATTTAGTCTGAACACGTTCGTTTTATTACCAATTGTAATACTACTTAGAATCGCGCATTCTTGGACGGCTGCATAACTTAGGCACGTAGATATGGGGAATACGGAAAAATGCTGTCTCGGCGATTGAAATGATGTCTTAGATATGAACAAAAGAACGTTCGTAGGCTAGCCATGTCGTCTAGGTTTCTGATAGAGTTATGCTAACTAGAATTGTGCCATGAAATATTAAAATATAAATAATGGGTGTGATGGAAATCTATCTGCCTAGCCTTTTCGCAACTATGTTGGGGTCGGCTTCCAGTCTAACCGGATGCAGCTGAATACCAGTATTTTATATGGAGTGACTGCCTATCTGACCTCCACAACCCAGTGACTGGGTAATACGATACCCCTTGGAAGACTGGTTGTCAGACTTTCGGGCTTCTGACGACCCGTAGCGACTGTCAAAGATCCACGAATGACAGCCGGGACCAACGGCTTAACGTGCTTTCCGAGGCACGGAGGAGTCTCGGTATGGAAAGATGATCACCCATCCACGGACCAACCTCGGCAAGCGTAGCTTAACCTGTCGGATCGACCCGTGCGGCTGTTATTATTTAGCCACGAGCTCCTCCTGTGATGGAAATCACGAAGAGGTTAAACAATCATCTAAAAGATATTATGTAGTAACTTTTCCTGGGTTTGATTATAATCACCGACATACAGGGTGGCAGGGACATCGACGCGAATTTTTTTTGTCGGTTATAAAAAATAAATCTGCTGTTTCACAGAAAAGTGCAATACCTACGCGGTCAAAATGTATGGAACAGCAGATTTTTTTTTTAAATAACCGACGAAAAATTTCAACGCAGGGGGATTCAGAATCATTTACTGAATCCATGGTAACAGTTTTTGCGTCGATGTCCCTGTCACCCTGTTTAGTGAGAAAGCGCGGTAATTTTTGCTTTTTCCTAATTTATAATAATATGTAAACAGGTCGTTGCTACGCGATCGTTCGATGACGTAAACCGTTCAGACTGATCCAGTGTGGTGCATAGCAGCTAGATTACGTTCATCGATTTGGATCTACCATCGATTATATTTTGAGGCGATCATTATCGATAGTAGCACAATCACAGTGGCATTATCTTCGTCAGCATCATTTTCCTGTTGTATACAGAAAAATTATGCTGATGAAGATTTGAAGACCAAGATACGACAGTAAATTAAACTTGGTATACCTAATGACCATTAATGCAATGTTTAGTCACTATAGCTTGTCAAAGATTGGCAAAACGTATAGTCAGTAAGTAACCTCGACCAATATAAAATGCCACTAACTTATCATGAAATATTTCCAAAACCACGCAAGATAGCTTCTTGTAGTAAAAAGCAACATTCAAGTGTTTTTAATAACGCATAAAAACACCTATAAAGCAGTTTTCAGCAGATTTTTGTAGCACTTTGCAAGTGGCAGTTTTATATTGCTCGTCCGTGTATTTAGTTTGCTTGAAAAAATCACTTCTTCATCATCCGATTCTGGGATTTATTTCCTAATTATTCTATTTATTAAAGAAATAAAGATGTCTAATATTGATAAGGTCACTAAAAAATATTGTTAGTTAATTAATAAGATAACAATTTTATGACAAAGTTGGGGGATAGATGCTCCCATAGATAAGTACTGAATAAATTAACCGACTTGGTTTAACATTACATCTCGCAACTTTTTGCGGTAGAAGAACTGCGTTGCGAGACTTGCATTTTTGTACATGTTGTGTTTTTGATGGGATTATATTTTCAATTTAGCACCTTCATAAACATGCGGAATAAATTATCCTGCTAATATTATAAAGGCGAAAGTTTGTGAGTGTGTGTGTATGTTTGTCTCTTCTTCACGCTCAAACGGCTGAACCAATTTGGATGAAATTTGGCACACAGATAGTTTATAACCTGGATTAACACATAGGATACTTTTTATCTCGATATCCCCACAGGATCGAGACTTACGCGGGTGAATTTATAACACAAAGACTCATCAAGTCATCACTAACCTAAATATTCCCAGTACACTCAACCCTTATTTTTGTTCTCACCGAATCTCTTGTTATTCTTGGAACTAAAACAAAGAATCAAGAAGGGTATGACTAATTTTGACCAGACAACATTTTGGTATAAGAACTTCCTTATACCAAAATGTTGTCTACTTTATACTGATGTTTTACAGAGTGGTATTTTTAATTCGGTGATAAAGACTGTAGTGATTTTTATCTAGTTAAAGATGGTGACGAAACGATAAAAATAATTTTTACCTATATTTTTATCGTTTACTTTGTGTTAAGCAATGTGATTTTGCACAATGTTGTGTAGTTCAAACGCACCCAATTACATAGTAAATTTTGATTGTGATCATTGATTTTGATCATAGATTATTTTCAAGATTGGGTACCTATTGTAAGGTGCCAAATTAGTATACGTGCACGGGTCGATCCGGCAGGCTAACGAGGCGTTTATTAAGCCTTGACAGGAATGGCCTGCGCCTGATGACAGGGACCATCACGGGTCACTGCTCGCTAAACAAGCACTTCCACACAATAGGCATAACGGACACTCCTCTGTGCAGGGCGTGCATGGAGGCTGAGGAAACCGTCACGCACGTACTCTTCGAATGCACAGGTGTTACTAAGATTAGAACAGAAACCCTCGGGTCACCCAGATCTTTCACTGACGTTCTGAACAGACCAGGAGTTTTAATTAACTTCTGGAGGGAGGTGGGCTGGTTGGAATAACCACCAAACGGCCGCCATAGCCCACGCACAATGGTCCACCTGCCGGACTAAGTGCGGAAACCAAACCTCATAACATAGAACATAGAACGGGTCGATCCGTGGATTGCTGATCTTCTTAATATAGGTACTGAGACCAATCCGTACCTCGGAAAACACGTTACGTTCCGACTGTCATTCTTGGATCTTTGACAATCGTTGCGGGTCACTAGAAGCCCAAAAGTCTTACCAAGGGGTCTCGTATTATCCAGTAACTGGGTTGTGGAGGTTAGGTAGGCAGTCGATCCATGTAAAATACAGAAGAATACAGAAGTCGACCCCAACATAGTTGGGAAAAGGTTAGGCAGATTGAGTATTTGTCGTGATGGCCTAGTGCTTAAAGCCTTGCCTCTCATGCACGAGATTGTGGGCTCAAATCTGGGCAGGTACCAATGTAAGTTTTTTACATGTGCTTTCATCTATCTTGGGAAAAAACTTCGTGATGAAACCTGAATTTATAGTCAATCGCCAACCAATTCTCGTGCCTTCTCTGTAAGAGAAGAGGCCTTGCTGTGGGACAAAAATAGGCCTGTATTATTATTTGAAAACAGGAAAACCAGTCTTTATCTCAACCACAATTCATAATGTTCCCTTGCACTTTTCAATGAATCAACCCGCATTCCTTTTCGAGTAGGTTAGAACTTGTAAATTGGACGAAGGAACATTTTGGTACCGTTGTCGGTTCTAAGAACAAAAAACAAAGTGCATCCTTTGTTTTGTACCCCGGATAGTGAATCACGCGCAGGTAGAAAGTGTTTAAGTTAATTAGTTGAGTCAGAGTTACTGTGGTTTTTATAAAATAAGGTGGCAGTGCGGTATGAATAGGCAGTTACTTGGTGTTGAAGGAGGTTAGATACTTTCCTAAAGAAATAAATTGTTGGTCTATTCCATAGGTTTTTATTATAAAGTTAAATCATTTATTTCAAGTAGGCTATTAAAATACGGTTTATAACGTCAAAATTTACAATCAAATTAAATTGATTCTAGGTTCCAAAAGGTAAACTCCATGGTCATCATCTGCCTAGCCTTTTCTCAACTATGTTGGGGTCGGCTTCCAGTCTAACCGGATGCAGCTGAATACCAGTATTTTACATGGAGCGACTGCCTATCTAACCGCCATAACCCAGATAAGTACTGGGTAACACGATACCCCTTGGTAAGACTGGTTGTCAGACTTTGGGAAAAGGCTAGGCAGATTTTGAAATGTGTTAAAGAAACTATGAGAGACATTTTCTTAAAGTTGGATTTTTTTTTTTTGTAGGAGAAAACCGGTTCTGAATTTTTCGTATTATTCTTGTGACTGTAAATTACCATACCTACTCTATTCATTAAAACTTTTAGGTAAATAATGACTAAACTACAGGTACCTAGTAAGTTATTGTGTTATGAATTTTAGAAATAATTCCATTTGTACTGCATGTAAGTAGGTACCTAAATAGTTACTTACATTGTACCAAAATATAATTAGCGGATAACCAACAGGTTATTCGTCCGTAATGACCTCTACGTTTGACTTTTCGGATTCATGTGCGTATTGTATAATTATCACTTGCTTAAAAAACGGGGAAGGAAAACATCGTGAGGAAACCGGCATGCCTGAGAGATATTTCTCGACGGCATGTGAAGCAAAGTCAAACGCCTATGGGCGGCTTTAAAACTCTGACACCTGGTTAGTCACTAACCACAGGAAAAAAAATAAACACCTGCCCAATCAATTTATATTAATTTACCCAATTACGCATTCCAACAACCTATACTATTAAAGGACCAATATTTGTATATTTACTTGTATGTATATTTGTAGTCACGTTTGAAATCGGCTCGATGAAAGTTGCAATATAGGGGTTTACGGGGGCGAAAAATCGATCTAGCTAGGTCTCATATCTGGGAAAATTTGTTTTCTCTATTTTCTCAGCCTCGGGAATGTGATACAACGTTAGTATACAGTGTGAGTCTTCATAATGTGCACATATCGAAATGAGGGAATCTATGCTTAATTTTAACGACAGAAAAAATATTTAAAAAATCTAAATATTTTTTTTATACTTTTTATGGAATAAAAAAAAATGTAACAAAACTGTGTAACTTTTAAACTGAATCAGCTATCGCGATGAAACAAACTCCATAATGATTGGAAGTAAGTAGGCGTCTACATAAAATTAAAATTGAGAAAAAAAACTACCCTCAATTGAAAATAAACATGTTTTATTAGTAAAAATCAATTTTTACAATAATTTTAAAATTTATAAATAATCTGCCCAAGATAATAAAAGAAAAAGAAAATTTGACACAAAAAAAAAATAAAAAAAACAAATGCGAAAAAAATTTTTGCCCATTTTTTCCGTCGATAAAATTAAGCATAGATTCCCTCATTTCGATATGTGCACATTATGAAGACTCACACTGTATCTGTGCCCTAATTGCGTAATACACGATCAATCACAATTTATTTCGATGTGAAACAGATTGCCAATCCATTGCTTCATAAGTTGGAAAAAAAATCTGCTCAACAACGTAATGAATGTTGTTGAACTGTCAAAATGAAATAAAGTTACAATCATTTTACGAAAATAAGTTACGCAATTAGGGTACTGGACTATATTTTTATCTATTTTTAACCGACTTCAAAAAAAAGGAGGAGGTTCTCAATTCGTCGGGATATATATTTTTTTTTTTATGTATGTTCCCCGATTACTCGAAGACGGCTGGACCAATTTGAAAAATTCTTTTTTTTTTTTGAAAGGGTATACTTTCAAGTTGGTCCCATTGTCATTTGGTCACGATCTGATGATGGAATCTTGGAGAAATCGAGGGAACTCTTCAAATATTAAAGGCACATCTATAGCGATTTGGGTATTTTTGATGAGCAGTTGACATAAGGCTATTGTAACTTAGATAAATTACAAGTAAACCCACTAAAAAGTGAAAAAAAAAACTTTTTTTCAAAAAATACAACCGACTTCCAAACTACAAAGTGAAAAATAACTTTAATTTCGGAAGTCGGTATCAAAAAACTTAAATACTGATCTAAAGACACCGACTTCCGAAATTAAAGTTATTTTTCACTTTGTAGTTTGGAAGTCGCTTGTATTTTTTGTTAAAAAGTTTTTTTTATCTGAGCAGAGCTCGGTCGACCAGGTACAGGTATTTATAAGTACTTTGTCCATCAAATTCAAATTATTACTACGCAAAATTTTAAAACGCAAATAAAAACTGGGTCAGCAGAGTTTAAGGTCACTGTCCACAGTATCCACCCACGCAGGTACCGTCAACCAATAGGTACCTACTTATCAACGTCACAACACGATAACACAAGACACCCACACCACAATAACGGTACTAGATTCGTAGTAAAAGGAACTTAAGTAACGGTAATTGTAAACGGTATATTTTTGAGTATCCTTTTCGATACGATACGTAGTATTATATTATCTGTGATACGGTTTATGTTTTGCAAAATTAATTGATAATAGAAGTCTTTAGTGTATTATGTCTAAGTCAAAATAATCTAATTTTTATCGGTAAGAACCGGATTTGGTATCGAAAATAAAATCGTACGCAAAATACCTATACTCCGTTTGAAATAAGATTAGACATTTAAACAAACCTTTTTTACAGTCCGTTCAACCGATTTTGACTTCTATACCGTATGCATAAGGATAGCATTAAAAGCAAAAAAAGTGGTTACAAACCAACTGTTTACTGCAGCTGCCATTTGTCATACCACCAACGCAATAGAAGTCAGAATCGGTTGAACGGACTATAAAAAAGGTTAAGTTAAATGTCTAATCTTATTTATTTCAAACGGAGTATACATCGTACTAATTCTCTATTGAAATAAATTTGCAACTCACACAAGGCAAACTAGGATCATTGAAAAGTTGTAGTAGATAAGTTGTTTTATCGATACCTAAAATAGATACCTATATTAAGTCTTTACAATTGAACGATATTTACATAATAAGATTGAACAGTATTTTCATAATAACCTGACTTTGGTCAGTTTTGTTATGCACACAAAAGAAATCAGCACTCCTAAATGCGTACTTATATGAATAATAAATAACAAAAGACGAATCTGACGTCATCATAACCCTCAAATGCCACTTCCGTTCAATAATCGACACTCGACCAAAATGATCGATACGTTATCGTTCAAAAATAATGTCTAGGCTATAACCTTGAACTAATAAAGTTGAAGTCACTACTATTGTTAATTGTTTAATAATGATTTAACCTTCGTTTTCTCTCGTTAATTATTATTGTTCGCTATTGGTATTTTTAATTCGTTTTGAATGATTTGTAGGTCTTGCTAATTATCTATTGTTACTAACTACTGATTAGTTTATAACTGGTTTGACAAACTGGTAACAAGTAATTAAATATCTACAGTTTATCACTTCATCACTAATTAGTTCCTTAATCATAAGTTAACTTCTTCCTTGTCGATCAATCTGTCTAGCCTTTTCCAAACTTTGCTGGGGTCGGCTTCCAGTCTAACCGAATGCAGCTGAATACCAGTATTTTACATGGAGCGACTTCCTCTCTGACCTCCACAACCCAGTTATTGGGTAACACGATACCCTTAGTAAGACAATGCTGTATGAATTTTTAGGCTTCTGACTATCCGTAACGACTATCAACGATCTACAAATGACAGCCAGGACCAAATTCCGATACACGGAGGGGTCCCGATATGTAATGGATGTGTGACCACCCATCTACGAACCGACTGTGGCAAGCGTAGCTTAACCTTAGATTGACCCGCGCGGGTACTTTAAGCAAATAATTAAGTAAAAGATCTAACTATTAAAATTACCTCGAATATGAACTGCAGTCGACCAAATCTGAAAAATAAAAATGTACACACAGCTACATATTATTAAGCAATACATTTCCAGTATAAGCTGACCTCTCATTGTACGGAAATCCTATCAATGCGAGATCAGAGCAGTGGTGGCCCAGTGGTAACGGCCTCGACTCACGAGTTGTACTGTACGGTCGTAGGTTCGAACCCAGACAGGCGCTTTACTTTGTGTAAATTATTTCATCACCACTGCTCTCAAAACGGTGAAGGAAAACATCGTGAGGAAACCGGCATGTCCTAGAACCGAAAATTCGAAGACATGTGACATCTACCAATCCGCACTGGGTCCGCGTGGTGGATTACGGCCCACTCCCTCTCACAGAGAGGAGGCCTGTGTCCCAGCAGTGGGAACATTTATAGGCTGATGATGATGATGACAAGATCAGCAGAAATTGGAAATGTATAGTTTGATGTGTAGCCGTGTGTACCACACAATACATCATATACAATGCACCTTAAAATGTTCATACCAATCCATTAAAATAGCAGGAAAATTAACTATGATAAATAAAAGTTAAAAGAAACGACCAAGTTGTATTCTAAGAATGTGATGGCAGTATTTATAAGAATCTGTCGTGTTTCCTCAGTTATTCGTATGAATCATCGAGGTCATGGGGTTGATGACTTTAGGTATGTAGGCATGTACCTACTAGTGATGTGCCAGATATCCGTATCCGCGGATATCCGAAAGAGAAAAAAGATCTGTATCCGTATCCGTTACTTTTTGGCGGATCTTTAACGGAAATTTTAAAAATATGTAGCAATAAAATACTGTTAACTTCAATCCAAATTAGTAAAAAAAATTATTTAATCATATTTATTATAATTCAAGTAGAGTAAGTATCAGTAAATTAAGTTATAAGGTTGTAATTAAACTATCTTTGTAGTGAGATCACACCTCTAATATTTGTGCTATGATAATTGAAATAATTATGTGAGTTAACACATCAATTAAAACTATGTTTTTTTTTTAAATATTCGTCATAATTAATATTGAGTAATGGTAAATTGTATTTCAAAAAAAGTAACTTAGCAGCTTTGTCCCCCAAAAGTCAGTTACGATGAGGATCATAAATAATTCCTGCTGAACCTGAAGAAAGTTGAAATCCGTATCCGTATCCGTATCCGCGGATCACATTTTTTAACGATCCGGCACATCACTAGTACCTACTGGCATCAAGAATGTTTGTATAGTGGTATTTGGCGCCTGTTTCGGTACTTAGAATAGCCTATTGTGGTATGGTAATTTTATTCTAGGTACATAGTCTTCACATTTTAATTATAATTATACAAAATATTGTAAAACATTTTAAAAGAGTAACTATAGATTTTCTTGCCCATTCTTCTCCATACGAAACTACCTTTTGGAAGGGGCGACTAGAATCAATTGTATTTTCTTGTGTCTATGTTTGACATTCAAAAGTGCCTTTTAAAGAGCTAAAGATTAGAAATAAATTATTTGACTTTGACTTTTGACCTATTTCAAATATTATATTTTTTAAACTATTAACCATCGTTGCTCAATTCAAGTAGATTTCATCTGTTTTTATACTTTCTGTCATAATATTTCTTGCATTAAAGTCAAAGTCAAATAATTTGTTTTACGAGTAAGTAGGCCATTTTAAAAGGCACTTTTGAACGTCAAAATTTACAAGAAAATACATAGAATTTTTTTTTTTTTTTTTCAAACTCATAGCATTTATTTCAATTAAACCATTTATAGGCACTTTTGAACTGTCAAAGAATCGGTCAGTTAGTCAGAAAGTTGAAGCTAGTTGCCCATTCCAAAACGTAGATCTCTATGGAGAAGAACGGGCAAGAAACTCCAAGGCCACTCTTTTAAATATAGATATTACAAAATTCTGGGTACATTATTCTGGTTGCTTCTATATGTGAGAACAATGTACAAAAAATAATCAAAACAATTGAAAAATATAAGATTAAATTAATTGATTCTGGACGCCCCTTTCAAAAGGTAGTTTTGTATGGAGAAGAATGGGTTATAGGTAGGTACAATAGGTACAAGGTATTAAACACTAAGCAATGTCAGATAAATTAAATACAGGGTGGCAGGGACATCGACCTGAAAACTTTTACCATACATTCAGTACATGATTCTGTACCCCTTGCGTTGAAATTATTCGTCGGTTACAAAATGTATGGAACAGCTGTTTTTTTTTAATGTTTCCTAACATAAAAAAAGTCTGTGTGTGAGTTAAGGTTCTCATAGACTGTAGAATGAATGGCAGAAAAAATAATAAATTAATGTAATTAAATTAGCAACCAGTTTGATTTTGTGTAGGCAAACAGAGCTGCTAATTTTGTGTATGTTTAAAATTATTATATTTGTCAAAACAATATTGATTGTTTTCATTGTAATGAAATTGTTATCAGTAGCCAAAAATAGAATTGACACAAATTAAACATCGTTGTGGTTATGATTATATTACGCATTGGAGTATGTAACGATTGTAGCAGGTGGTCTTATGTAGTTACTGCCTACCCCCATATGAAGAAGGCATGAATTTATGTGTGTATGTATGTAAATAACAGATAAGCCTACTATTATCAGCATCATGCTATAAATTAACAAGCCAATCCATTAATTCTCACCAAATAAAATAAATTTTATTCCAAAAAAACTTCAAGGCCTGACACTGCCAATCTCCGAGCCCAATTAAAGAGACAGCGCGACTAAAGAAAAGTACGA
Organism: Agrochola lychnidis; assembly: GCA_963680765.1. Classification (NCBI taxonomy): domain Eukaryota; kingdom Metazoa; phylum Arthropoda; class Insecta; order Lepidoptera; family Noctuidae; genus Agrochola; species Agrochola lychnidis. Next base: position 2,323,797 of record OY796868.1, on the reverse strand, counting down.
AATAAAAAATACGGATTTATAACTGTGTCTTAACTTTAACTAACACGAATTTGTCTAAATCCACATTTATTTCTCTCCCCTCATTAGTTAGGCGGAAAAAATAATTTAATTCGCCAATAGGCCCTCCCCCACACACAGACAGACAATCACTAATTACCCTCCGAGTAAGCCATACAAATCGCCGAAAATGTTTACTAATTTATAAAAAAGGCGAAAAAAAAATTTTTTTTTTTACTCTGCAAATGAACTTATTTAGCTCAAGAGGGATTTAATAAAGATTTTTCACGGGTTCTCTCGGCTTCGACGAAGTTTTTGGGGTTCCGTTGGGTGTGAGTTGGGACGCTTGAAGAGACTTTCAAGAATAGGATAGGTAAGATATCATATCGACTCGTTTCTTCGACGAAAAGGAAAAATACACCAGAAGAGCCAGTGGAAAACTGTCAAAGCGTATATTTTTTGAGTCATCAAGATACAGGCTGTGCCTAGTTTGGGACCCGCTGTCTAATTCTGAGTCTTCTTTTAGTGAGAATTTTATACTATGCTATTTAGGTTGTATATTTAAGAATTTTGTGTAAGCTAAATAAATGAATTTGAATTTGAATTTTTCTTTACACTCTTCTTCTTTTCGTGTGGTTAGTGACGAACCTGGTGTCAGAGTTTTAAAGCCGCCCATGGACTTCTAACTTGGCTTCACATGACACACACATTACACACACCACACACACACATACTAGCCACACTTAGCCTGCACGAATGAATTGGTACAATTATGACTCATGCATCCCGCTAGAATTTCGGCCAGCAGTTGAGCATTCAACATTCATTTTAATATATTTTCCTAGCTCTAAATATAGGGCGCATTTATGACAGGAACACTTTCGCGTCATATAACTGCAGCCTTACACAAGCACAACGTGAGAATCAAAGTCAATTATAATAAGGAAATCAGTACGGAACCCTCACCCAATCAGCGACTCGACCAACTTTTCTTCCGGCGGCTTTTTTCACCGGCGACTAATCTCAACGATATTTCTCGTGTCGCAGATTGAATTAGTGCACGACAAACGCACCTCATTTCGATGAAAAAATACGTTAAAATAATTTATTTACCCTCCTGTTTGGCTGTTGGAATAGATGAAAATTCGTTTGAGGAAGAGGATCATATGTATTTCTGAATTTATTTTGTACTACTGTGTCACAGTGTGCTCACAAGTGTACCTTTACTTAGCTAAGTTTATTCTCAAAAATCAAAATGTTATGAGTAGACAGACTATTGGCCAATTGTTATGAAAAACTTTTTAAAAGTTAAAAAGATTTGAATCACATAAGATGGTGGACATGCCTATTGTGACTTAACATATAATTTTCGAATTTACTTTAAAATTAAAATCATTATTGCAAGATTGATTTATTCGTTATTTAAACATAAACAAGATAGATTTTTTTCATTTTCCCAATGCATCAGTAATTTCAGGTTTAATTTTAAATTAAATTACAAAAACAGACCAAAACAGAAAACTAAACAAAACAAATCTAAGACATTTTTAACTCCAGCATCGAGAACAAAACATTAAAAAGACACCCAAGAAAGGGGTATTCCACCTTCCACGTAGGCCCAATGATCCTAAATTAACGTCGGAAGGGGCCTAATCGACCATTTTTTTCCCGCCTGATTACGAAAGGCTAATATTGAACCCCCTCCTCCATTGGCTCAAACAAATGTTAACCCTTTATTCGCGCTTACCCCTTTCGAAAAAAAAGCCCATAAAATATATCTAATTAAAAAATATCCGCGTCTAAGGACTGACGCTCATAAAGAATGTCAATTAAGCCTGCGACGTTTTTTTTCTTTTGGCGAGTATAATTTTTTTTTTCGTAATATTTTCTGTCGTTCCGCGGCCGGCGAGGGTTAAGATAGCGAAATTAGTATCGGTATGAAATATTGAGTAATTTAATATTTGTAAGGTGGGTGGCGACTCCAACCCTTTTTGTTCTGTTTGATGTTCGTATTTTTTTAATCAAGATTAACAACGGGGTGGGGTGGTGTTTAAATATTATATTTGATATTTTATAATTTGGCGCATGTGTCGTTTATGGGACTTATTTGGTAGGTTAGCTATTCTCCGGCATTTTTTTTTCATTGGTTGTCATTAATATTACTTAAGTACATACAGTTGAAATTAATGAAATAATGATGTAGGTACCCGTTTTAAAAATCGTAGGAAAATACTAATAACACGTCTGACATCACTAACACGCAGTAAGAAAACATTGTAATCTATGCCTTTTTTATATATACATATAAGAGATGATGTAAATAAAATTGTGAATATGTAGGTCCTCCTCAAAATTGTTTAAAAATGAAAAAGCTTTTTGAGATAGTCCTCGGATCATACCTATTGACATTTTGAAATCACTATCTGCCTAGCCCTTTCACAATTAAGTTGGGGTCGGCTTCCAGTCTAACCGGATGCAACTGAATACCAGTATCTTACATAGAGCGACTACCTATCTGACCTCCACAAACTTCTTACTGGGTTATCAGACTTTCGGGCTTACTACCCGTCGACTGTTAACGTGCTTTCCGAGGCATGGAGGGGGCTCGATATGAAATGTATCATGGAAGGTCACCCATCCACGGAAACACCTTAGCAAGGGTAGCTTAACCTTCGGTCGACCCGTGTGGCTATTATTATTTTAACCAGGAGCCACTTTTTCATAGTTTGAAATCAATCATTCAAAATCAGCTCGGGTCTAAGTAGTGATAGCCTTGTGGTGTGACCGTCAGACTGCCAAGTCATAGGTCTCGAGTTCGAACCCAACGCACCTCTGATTTTTCGGATTCATGTGCGTATTGTATAATTATCATTTGCTTCAAAAACGGTGAAGAAAAACATCGTGAGGAAACCGGCCTGCCTGAGAGATATTTCTCGACCGTATGTGAAGCTAAGTCAGAAGCCCATGGGCGGCTTTAAAACTCTGACACCAGTACCCCAATTGCGTAATACAAAACAATCTGTTTCGATTTGAAACAGATTGCTAATCCATTGCTTCATAAGTTGGAAAAAAAATCTGTTCAACAACGTAAATAACGCAATGAATGTTGTTGAACTGTCAAAATGAAACAAATTAAGCAAAATTTTTTACGTAAATAAGTTACGCAATTGTGGTACTGGTTAGTTACTCACCACAGGAAAGGAAGAAGCTCGGGTCTCACAGACTAACACCAGGGTCACCGGGTTAAATTCAATTGTACGGTCATTGACATCCATCAATGAGGAAAAAGTTTTTTAACAAATACGTGGTAGTTGTTACATCATGATTCTTAAAGTTATGCCACTATAAGAATGTAAGGTGAAGGTAATAATAATTTATGACGTGGTGAACTGTAGTGCTATTCTGTAACCATCTCACCGTGTTATCTTAGGTGAAGTGAGCGTGGAGTGAGCTGTCAGTTGCTTAGGATTGACACTATAGGCAGCTCACTTCACCTAAGTTATCACGGTGAGATTTTTACAGAATAGCACTGCTGGTGATGATTTACACTACACTATCCTGCCATAACTAATAACACTGTTATTTGAAAGTATTGTAAAATCTAATTATTTTTATAAAAGAGTAACCGTGGAGTTTCTTGCCGGCTCTTCTCCGTAAGAAACGATCAATTGGAATCGCGCACCTAGCTTCTGACGTTTCATAAGTGCCCATGTAGTTTTATGTGAAATAAAATAATATGAATTTGATTTTTTTAATTTGAATTTGAATTTACGCCTTTTTTACCCGACTTCAAAAAAGGAGGAGGTGATGTGGCGTGCATTTTCGCTGCTAGCTTTTGATCTCTTGGAATTTTTAAGGTCTAGTGGTCCCAAGCGCTACTGCTAAGCAAGGGTCCTGGGTAGGATTCCCGGGTCGGGTAAAGAGTTATTGGGTTTTTCCATCTGGAATTTCTCAGTATCAGTCCGAAGTCTGGATTTATACCGGTTGACGGCAATAGGGTCGCCCCCTATTATATGGGACTTAAACATAACTGGCGAAATGTGGGTGTACTATAGGTACGCCTCTGCCTAACCCTTCAGGGAATACAGGCGTAATGTTATGTGATCTATAAACGTAACTTAGCACGTGCTGACTTAGAAATATTCCCGTCTCTATCTTGCACTTGTAGTTTGACAGTTGTCAGACAGTGACAACAATAACGCTTAGCCAAAGTACGTGGTAGGTAACGTTTATAGATCTCGGACTAAGCCAACTTATGTTTTGTTCGTGGTTAAATTAGAATAATGCTTTAGTTATTAGCCTGAACGAGATAGCGATACTTTTTACCTGCGTCGCGTGGTCAGCCCCCAGCTACCTGGATGGCCAACCGATCTTTTTAGCACGACATACTTAATAATTTTCACAAAATCTGAATATAAGATTACAATGACAATTGAATGGAAAATAACTCAGTGTTATCGATTTAAGTTATCAATGATAAAATTTCAACTTACAATACATAAATTACTGATAAGAAAAATTACGCAAATATAAATATTAAGTTAGAGTTTTGACACTCTCGTGGAATTCAAATTCATTTATTCATTTTGTGAACATAGGGTAAAAATTATACAGAAGTAATAAATAAATATTGGTCCATACTACGTCCCGCCAGAAGGCATACAAAATTGTTTATGTAGATAAATAATCAAATATCACATTAAAAAAATAAAAACATTATCTAAGTCATGCTACATGTCACAATTTCATGCCAAACACTAATAGTTTATAGTTACTAATTATAACTCATTATCTGTTACGATGCCTCATTGAGGTGGATAACAATTAAAATTCTATTGTTTTTCGTTAATGACAGTTGAAAGGATAATAAATTGTCAATAAATTAAGACGGCACATAAACAAATAGGTCACATTCTCGTTAAAAATAATAAATTAAATTTTTTAAAATGCAATCAATGACGTCAAAATCAGTTTGATCAAAATTATATTTAAAATTTATAAATATTGACAGGTCTGTAGGAAGAACTTTTCATTATTAAAATAAAAGTTGTTATCAATAAAAAAGAACATCAAAAAAAAAATTGTATGAATTCGAAAAAAAAATTTTAACTCCTCATCATCTTTCTGTCCTATATTACGTGGGTTCAGTGTAACACGTTTTCATCTTCCATTTACTCCTGTCACACTATCATTTCACCCTCCCCCGATTTTTTTTTTAAATGAAAGGCTAAAAATAAATAAGAATCAATCTATACCGTGAAAACTCAAATAGGAATTAATGTAACAAAAAGACTGTTTGACAAAATTTTATTCACATAGAAATACATTTTCCTAGCTAACATTTCCATTACAAACTAAATCATACATTGGAACAATCAAACATCTCAGTAGCGATGCACAAACATACAAACAAGCAGAACGTCAGTTGATAAACAAAATGGCTGTCACCGATGGTAGGTGGGTGAATAAATAAATAGGTACATACACTACTGCATCTAGGACGAACAATGTGGTGTACGTTGGAAATAAGGGGATAAGACTGGATTTAATTTAATATTTTATATCTTGAGCTTTGGTGAGTGACACAAGGCTAAATGATAACAGCCGACCAGTTCGTGGATGGGTGACCATACATCACATATCGAGATCCCTCCGTGCCTCGAAAATCACTTTAAGCCGTTGGTCCCGGCTGTCATTCATACATCTTTGACAGTCATTACGGGTAGTAGAAGCCCAAAAGTCTGACAACCGGTCTTACCAAGGAGTCTCGTGTTACCCAGCAACTGAGTTGTGCAGTTGTTCCATGTAAAATTGTGGTATTCAACTGCATCGGGTTAGATTGGAAGCCGACCCCAACATAGTTGGGAAAAGGCTAGACAGATTGATCGATCAAGAGCATTGGTGATAATGAAATGTAGGTAGGTAGGTCTTCGTCTGATGCAGAATAGCTAATATCTACCATAGATTGAGTTCATCTCAAATTCTCAAATAGTTTATTCAAATTCACAATTATTTATTTTGGGACAACTAGATCCAAAGGTTAGTATACAAAAAACTTAGAAACTATTGTTATTACTTAAATACAATTACAAAGGACAACACTCATTACATACATTCTATACATAAATGCCCCTGTGCTGAGACATTCCGCCCCGTCCAGATAACCAATAGGGAGATATTGTACCTCCCTAAAAGATCATCAGACGAACGAAATGCCTCAACACAGGTGCACGTACATCTTCAGCGATAGTTTTATGCTCATACGTTTAAAAAAAATAACTCTTGAACAGTATTAAAACATCTCAAACAGACACAAACGTATGGATAAATAGTGAACTGCTTGTGTAAAAGTGCATCTGGGAAATATCTATTTTCACGATACTTTTATATCTTGCTTAGCTTTTCTGTGATCCAAGAATTCAATGGGTAGCAAAAAGACACTGAGTCTTTTCTTTAAGGTAAATAACACATTGGGTAAACTCTTGTTACCAATAAACCATAACGTCTGACATCATTATTGACTCATTTATTTTAAAACTTTGTTTACGTGTGACGCCGGCAACGGGAAAATAAAGTGTCAGTTGTCACAATGCCAACAGGATAATATAATCACAAATGTAATTGTAATGGAACGCAAAAAAAATTAAGTCATTGAGAAGATCGAAAAATATCGCAATGTACTGGAGGAAAACGTAATCATTTATAAAATGTCAAACTCAAACTCAAAAACACACATAAACATAACATCACGCCTTGTTTCCCCGAAGGGTTGGGCAGAGGTGACCCTGTAGCAGGTACACCCACATTTCGCCAGTTACGTTCAAGTCCCATATAATAGGGGGCGAGCCTATTGCCATCAACCGGGCACGAATCCAGACTCCGAGCTGCTACTGAGAAATTTCTGATAGAAAAACCCAATAACACTTTGCCCGACCCGTGAATCGAACCCAGGACCTCATGTTCAGCAGTAGCGCTTGCTACCACCAGACCAACGAGTCAGTATGTTCGTCATATACTTGTAAAATAATTTTTCATTGAATCACGGTTATAAATATAAACATTTTATGTCAAAGCATTTAGTTGAAATGTAATAAACTCTCTAGTTATGCATAAAAGAAGACGCTATATATTTTTTGTCAATCTATCAAAATTTAAAAAAGCAAATATGCGAAATTAGGGCAATAATGTGCCATTGCAAAGATTTTAAACTCCTAAGCGTTGTAAGTATAACCTATTTACTTCAGTGCAATCTGCCTAGCCTTTTTCCCATCTATGTTGAGGTCAGCTTACAGTCTAACCAGATGGAGTTAAATACCAGTATTTTACATGGAGCGACTGCCTCTCTGACCTCCACAACCCAGGTATTGGGTAATACGATACCCCTTGGATGTCAGACTTTTGGGGTCCTGCGACAGCCAGGACAAACCACTTAACGTTGTTTCCGAGTTTACGGAATAGGTAGGTACCATCATTGATAGCACTCAAAATAGAAGTGTCACTATAGTTTCTGATAAACTCTTATGTTCGCCATTGTATAACTGATAAACGTTATCAATTATATCAATATTTGCCTCTTATCAAGGACTTTACTTGCTTCTGCTTCCGCTCGATCATACTACTTATTTTGACAAACATGTATTTGTGAATAACATGTCATTATCAATTTACCAAAAAATACTTATCTTATGTGACGTGTTCTCAAGGACGTTTTTAGGAATGAAATGTGAATGACTCAAATCAGATTTGCAAAACGTAGCTTCTTGAAATGCGGATGCGTTGACGGGAATTTTATCGAACGTTCCAACACGATGAAAAATTGTAATCTGAGCGTTATTCTCTGGAAATTAACGATGGATTTATAAAATATCATCATCAGCCTATAAATGTTCCCACTGCTGGGACACAGGCCTCCTCTCTGTGAGAGGGAGTGGGCCGTAATCCACCACGCGGGCCCAGTGCGGGTTGGTAGATGTCACATGTCTTCGAATTTTTGGTTCTAGGACATGCCGGTTTCCTCACGATGTTTTCCTTCACCGTTTTGAGAGCAGTGGCGATGAAAATAATTTACACAAAGTAAAGCGCCTGTCTGGGTTCGAACCTACGACCCACAACTCGTAAGTCGCGGCCGTTACCACTGGGCCACCACTGCTCTCTTATAAAATATAGGTAGTGCAAATCTGACCAAGACTGGTTGGTTATAACAAGGTTTGAACGTTCTTTCTAACTTTCAACTTCATGCTTCGATACTCCATTTACGTGACATATTAAATGTCAATCACTCAGCATTAAGAAAAATCGAAGAATTGGGGGTATTTGCCCTTGAGCGGGGACCGAACAGACTCCATCTGCCTAGCCTTTTCCCAACAATGTTGGAGTGGGCTTTTAGTCAAACCAGATGCAGCTGAATACCAGTATTTGACATTGAGTAACGGTCTATCTAACCTCCAAAACCCAGTTACTGGGTAATATGAAACCCCTTAGTTGTCAGACTTTCGGGCTTCTGACTAACCGTAACGGTTGTCAAAGATCCACTAACGACAGCTGGGACCAATGGCTTAACGTGCTTTCCGGGGCACGGAGGGGTCGGTATGTAAAGATGGTCAGACTAAAAAATAACAGACTAAAAGAATAATTTCTGATCTTAAAGGCATGTCCACCCTACGCCCACAGCCGCGCGTTGCTCAAACTATGGCGAACTTTCCACACACTGTGCTCGGTGTGAAAGCGCCGTTCCGATACAGTTGCTATCTTACACAAATATACAACTACCCTCGCTACATCGTTTGTATGTTCAACGCGTATTTTAGAGAAGAGATGTAGGTATTATAAAAGTTTTGATTAAAAGCCGATTCCTCTCAATATATGACGAGTAGAAATAGTTTATATCGTCGGCGTAGGTTGAGAACTAAATAACTGCGATTTTGGTCAAATTGACTTTTCACCATTTTCGTAACACCCAAATCATGCCGCATAAATAAATCGCAATTTTTCCCAAACAAGTTTTTTTTAGGGTTCCATAGTAAACAAGGAACCCTTATAGTTTCGTCATGTCCGTCTGTCTGTCTGTCAGCGGTCTAGCTCCGAGACCCTTAGTACTAGAAAGCTGTAATTTGACATAGGTATACATATTAATTACGTCAATAAAGTGGTAAAACAAAATTATGAAAAACATTTTTTTTTAGGGTACCTCCTAAACACGTAAAGTGGTGATGTTTTATTTTTTATTTTTTTATCCCATAGTGTGGGGTATCATTGGAAAGGTCTTACAAAAATATTATGAGTTTGTGAAAACTATTTTTGGATTCAGGGATCCATTTGCAAAATATTAAGCTCTAAAGTGCTAATTTTTGTTAGAGTCAAGTGTCTCCCCCCCTGCCAGCTAAATGGTTGGTTTTGGATGCGTGAAAAAAATCACAGCAGTAGTTTATATAACGAAATTAAAAGGAAAACTATCACAACTAAGTAAGCTTTACTAGTTATCGAGTAATAATCGACCAACTTAACTTTGCAGTTGCAAAAACATGTTTTCCCATACATTCCGTATGGGAGAACATGTTTATCAACTACAAAGTTAAGTTTGTTTTTGGGATAAATTCATCCCAACTACGGAACCCTTCATTGAGCGTGATCCGACACGCACTTGGCCGGTTTTTGTTATTTAGTTCTCCACCTACGCCAACAATACGCTGTTGATACGATTAAAAAATGAGTAGTAGTAGAGTTTTTCTCTGAGCAACCACGTACTGGAAGACATCTAAGAAGTGTTGGGAGGCCTCCCACAAGGTGTACCAATGACCTTGTGAAGGCAGCCGGAATGCGCTGGATGTGAAAAGCACAGAACCGGTTGAAGTGGCGGTGCTTGGGAGAGACCTATGTCCAGCAGTTAGCATTTCAGAGAGATCTTTGTGAAGGAACTCGTCCTGAAAACTACTACCAGCATACCTATTATTGCCGTCAAGAAGCGTTGCTATGTTCCGGTATATTTTTTACTAACCACAATGGGCAAGCTCTTGACCTGCATCTCACCGGATGGTAAGTCACGATCAGGCCGAAGATGGAAGCGAGCTTTACCCGGAATCCTCAACCGAAGAGGAACTGGCTATTGTACCTCTAACTACCGAAACACAACAATGCTGTTAACATTGTCGTTATGGCGACAGACTTAGATAAGATGATGGTAGCTAGCTAGACGGACTTAGGAAATCCCTACCGCCAAACAAACCGAGCAGAAAATTTTGCCCCCATTGGGAATCAAACCCGGAACCTCTGGGTCAGAGACAGGTCTAACAACTAAACCACAGAGGCGGACACATGGTATGGGGAAACGCTTCTGGGATGCCTCTGTTAGTGCAGATAGCTGTCAGTAGGCAGCGCTGACCACGTGCCATCAGGTGGGTCATTGGCTTGTTACCCATCCAATCAATCTGCCCAACCTTTTCCCAACTACAGCTGAATACAAGTATTTTACATGGAGCAACTGTCTATCTGACCTCTATAACCCAGTTACTGGGTAACACGATACCTCTTGGTAAGCCTGGTTGTCAGACTTGGGCTCCTGACTACCCGTAACGACTGTTGTAATTAATGGTCACCCATCCAAGAACCTACCGCGGCAAGCATAGCTTAACCTACGATCGATTACTTGCCAACCAGTAACATAAAGCAGAAATCATCAATATATCCGGATAGAATATTCCAAAAATAAAACAAGAATAAATAGTTACTAATAAAAATATGGATTATATGTTGTTCATGCAAAACAAATTAATGATCTATATTGTATTTTCATGGAGCATTTAATTGTAATATGTTCATTTCCTTATTAATAAAAAGAACAAAGAAGATTTTGGGCTTTAATAAATCAAAACGATCACTTTAAAATGGCGGTGCGGTAAAACCATGTTGTTGAAATAAAGAATTGTACAATTAATGTCTCTAATAAAAAGCTTACATTAGCTTCTTTAAGACGCAGATATATGACAGTGACCTTGAATGGTTAGCTTGCGTGTTCTGTACTGAGCTCAAGCAACGCGTCGTACGTCCAGCCAGTAATAGGACTCGCCCATCAAGCAGCGCTGTCCCAAATTAGACGCATTATTAATTTATTACACGTAAAACAAAAGGTATTTTAATAAAACACGTATACTAAAAGATTAAAAATTTAATTATATTTAAAATGGTGAAGTTTTCAGAAAAATACGCTTGATGGATTTTGCGTCATTCTCAGTTTTTTATCCGCGTTAGAAATAACTTTACAAATTAATTTTACTATGTAGTATAAACATAATCAAAAATATGCTTATATTAAAATATTAAAAAAATGCTCTAATTTAACATATATTTTTTTCAAATCACTAACACTACTCGTTCAGACGTCATCTTCAGTATAAAATCATTAAAAATCAGCTATCGTCCCCTTAATGGCGTTTTATACATAGTTTCTTCCCTGCCATCGAGCTACCTAACCCAAAAATCCACCCTGTATAATACGTAGTATTATATTATCTGTGATAATACCTTTGTGTACCGAAACAGATAATCGTCAAAAAGCTTCGAAAATCAAAGCCTTCTGAAGAATTAAATTAAAACCAATCGGTTGTTTCATATTCAAAGGGATGCCATCAAAAGAACGTCAAAGATAATCAATTTTACAAATATCCTCCCCCCCTACCCCCAACGTACGTCTTTTTCTTTTCCTATGAAATAAATCTTTTCAGACAACGCTTGAAGATAGATGTGGATACGCCTTAAACGGTGTAACTCTACCTTGAAACTACACAAAATTGAACCTTACTCCTTTCCCATAGAGTTAAAATTCAATTGCGTTTATATACGGCTGATTTCAAAATGTTCCAATACACGAAAATATGATAACACTGTGTGAAAGTATCGAACTCAACTTTATTAATACTAGACGCAACGCATAAACCACCTTCTGTTGAAACTCTAAGCTTCATTTTTGAATGTCGCTTGTTCAGATACGACCTTTTCAAGTCGGGTAGTTGTCATCAATACCGTATCGTCTGCATTATCGTTATATCGTAGTATTAAGACTGAACCGTTCAAGGGAAAAATTGGTTAATAAATGTTCTATTAAGGCGCTTACACATCATTCTATGTTGAGGATTTTCTCGTTATTAAATTTTGTTGAGCATAAAAGTATTATGTGCGTTTTTTAGACTGGTAATGGCCAAAATGACTAGCCGCACTAGTTGATCGAAGGTTAAGCTACGCTTACCGCGGTCACCGCGTGGATGGGTAATTATCTATTACTTTTATTTTTATTTATTTATTTAAGGATTACCAACGAGTTACATTACAAATTATCTTTTTACAATAGTAAAAACTTAGTTTTATTACATTATCCTGTAACGCACACTCAATTACATATCGAGAGGTCTCCGTGCCTCGGAAAGCACGTTAAGCCGTTGGTTGGAAGGCTGTCATTCGTAGATTTTTGACAATCGTCAGAAGCCCCAAAAGTCTGACAACCAGTCTTACTAAGGGTTATCATAATGTAACTCAGTACCTGGGTTATGACCCCATGTAAAATCCAACGTAGTTGGAAAATGGCTAGGCAGAATGATTGATTGATCATTTTGCTCAACAAGTGAAGGTCGCCTTGTGTTTTTAAGCTATTGCATAGCTTTTATCTCGGGCTTTGAGCGCGGTGACCGAATCAAGAAATTCCGTAACGAAAAAAACCTAACACCCCCCACTCCGCCTACCATGTAATGACGGTTCCCATGATGTTAACGTGATGTTGTCATGGGAACGTAATTTTTGTTTTATGTCATCACGTCATCATCCCAAGTGTAGCGTTGACAAATAGGAAGTATGGAGGTTACAAATGCTATGCAATAGCTTTACCGCGGCAGTCCCCGAGTGCTACACGTTTTTTTTATATTTAGTAGCACATTATTTGACTATACTGCCGTCATAACTAAGAATGCAGTAATCGCAAAATGGCGGTAACGAGATAAACGCAAAAACATATTTCATACCATCTGAGCAAGATGTTCGTATTTTATTGGTCATAATATATATCGAAAAATTCGGGAAAAAATCAAGCTTTTACAAGATAATTTTCCTTTATTTAATTTACTAATAAATGCAATTATAATACGTATTACTGCGTTTCGGTTTAGTATCAAGTCGTTTCCGAGTCACAGGATACTAAAACTAAATGCAGCACTTGCGCGTATTACTGCATTATGTCTTAGCACAAGTCGATTACTGCATTATTTTTTAGTAATTATTGCCATTATTATATGCTCGGAACTAAGTTGAAGTGTACTTAAGTATCTTCTCAAGGACTTATTATATAGGTGCATTTTAAGGTAAAGGTTTCTATCTCTTAGCTACGACCTAAGTTTTTACATCGTGGAATGCAAATAAAGTATTAAGTAAACTATACGGATGTTAAAAACTTACTGCATGTTCTTATAATATGCAGCATTAGGGTGCAATAAGAAAAAACATGTTTTTGCAAATTTAGTTTTAATAATAATAACTAAAAATAAAAAAAAATCAGTCAGACTGTTAATTAACATTAATTAAGTAGGTACAATATTGGCATCATCTACGAACCATTTAGCGCTTTCTTAATTTCTAAATTAAATAAGAGTCTTTCAACGTAATTCTAATATTGAGTCTTTGTTTTCATTGGCATGACTTAGTAGCAAAAACTAGTTAACTATTTACTTATCACATTCCAATAAGGCAGATCATTACATGCGCCTGCATGTTCTTAATATAAAAACCTTAAACAACATTTTTAAAACGTTGAAAATATTATTTAAATACAAGCTATCAAACAAAATCTAACATTATAAACTTAAAAAAACATCCAAACAAAAAATCCTATAAAAAAAAAGTTATATAAATATTCATTCTGCAGACTCTCTATTTGCAATGAGATCTACAGAGGCATCGTTTACAGGCAAATTTTGCCAAAACAGCATTCTGTTTTCAGGTATTATATTAGCTAGTTTTTTAAGTATACCAGTCTTTCTTTCCAAAGTTATTCCTCGCGGCTTTTGATTTCTTACTGGCTCAGGTACAGCAGATTGTTTTATTAATTGACTTTTCAGAAAATCTATTTCCAACATATTTCCATCATGACTTGTCTTAGCAAGTAGTGTCATACTATTTCTTTGTACTTCGACACAAACAATATCTTTTATATAGGTTCTTTCTTCACACTTTTTTAATTTATACTGAGATGAGTGATCTTTGTATTGAAAAAAATCGGAAACTTCCATGGGCTTTACATTAACTTTACCTGAATTTGCTAACTGTACGCAATCAACAAAATCGGCAAAATCATACACTTTTTTTGCTTTTTGAAGCTGATTTTCAACTTGATGATGGAAATTGTCTGCAGACATAAACGTGTGTCCCGGTTCGAAATATTTAATAATAATTTTTGTTGCGCTGATTAAATGACTATTAATAATTTGTACCAGAAATGTAAAAAATGCCCAATTTTTATTTTGACTGGTGCAATTGCCGGTCCAAACAACAATTTCAATGCAATCACGTTTACTTTCAAAAAAAGCTCTGTATGTACTAATTATGTCCTCTTGTTTTCTACCAGATACTGCTTCATGCCATACCGCTGCAAAAGGTTTTCCCTTAAGGAGCCCAAAGGAACAAAGCTTTCGATAAATGCAATTATTCTCGGGCAGAACATAACGACTTTAAACATGTCTAACCTTGGTAGCATAATTACTTTTTGTAAATCAGCTGAGTAGTAACATTTTGAGGATTCTGGTCCTTTTAAAGATTCCGTTGCATCGTGTTGGTAATGAATTCGTGCTTTTTCGTATTTTTCACGATGGTTACGATATGAAGTACAATCGGTACAATGCTCTGTATTTTTGCATGAAATTTGATGCAGTCTATAACTCTCACATTGCTCACACTCTTCATTACCTAACTGGGCAAAAGATATGTTCATATCTTTCTTTAAGAATTTCCTGTAGAGATCATAAGAAACTATAAAGTTTGGATTCTTTTCAATAAAATCAGTATGCATCATGGTTGCGTTTAAATCACTGGGTAGATATCTTCTATTAGGAGCATGTGCTCGTCTGTAATGTGCAATGGCCGGTCTAAAACTTTCAATATGCTCTTTGAGCTTTTCTCTGTCCAATTTTTTTGAAATATCATGCTTCCCACGTCGATCTTTTTGAGCACTTGAAAGCTTTTTCAAAATATCAAGCACACGCCTATCATTATTTTTATGGTATCCCAGAGTCGTCAGAAAAAATGTCTTACAAACTTCCTTCTTCTTACTGTCGATTTGAAAAGAATAGACATAAGTGGTCTTCCGCATCTGCTGGCTATTCTTAATACGTCTATAAACTTCTTTTTCTGTAACCAGGGACTTGACAAACAAACCTTGAGCTTCATAACTAAACTCCCAAAATAATTCATTTAAACGTTTGCGTTCTAATTCCGTAAAATTTAACATGCATTTTTTAGTACACGTTTCGTTACATCCAGGTTTCACCGCCATTTTCTCCAATTTTAATTTTTTCTTCTCTTCTAACCGTGTTTCTACAGATTTCTCAAATTTACGCCTTATTCTTGGTTTGCCAGATTTTGTTTTTCCGTTTGTAGGATCAGCGTGATCGACATCAATTTCTGGCTCTATATATCCAACATTCTGCAAACTGGATTCAGTTTCAATTGTATCGTGGTTCAAGTTATTATATTGGGGCTCTTGATTTAACGAATTCTTTGAATTAGATGCGATAGCAATCATGTTGTAGTTTATATTATCTTCCGTTTGCTGTGTATTTTCCATTGATGCTAAGCTGTTCACCGATTCATCTAATCCTAATGTTATATCTGTGAATGTTAAATCCATCAAAGAACTTGGGAACGTTTCATCACATAACAAAGAAAATGACTCTGTTTCGTTGACTGGAAAAACTTCAACATTTGAAGCAGACGGTAGTCCCGTGACTTCAACATTTGAAGCAGAAGGTAATTCCGTGACTTGAACATTTGAAGCAGAAGGCAGTTCCGTGACTTTATCATTTGAAGCAGAAGGTGGTTCAGTTACTTCATTCGATTTTCCCAGCACCATGTCTAACATGCTTCGACTGCGGAAGTTTTTGGTACTCATTGTCAAAACAATGATCTGAAATATAAGACATCTATTAGATACTAATTAAGCAAGAACTAGCATAAAACTATAAAAGACACTACTCACTGTCGAAATCGATACTAAGTTAGTGTATTGCTTAGGAAGTTTCGTTTATTGATCGAAAAATAAGAAAATTAAAACATCCGCACTTCGTAACACTGATTTATAGATACAGATTGATTTATTAAATATTGCATATGGATTAAATAAGAATTGATAGGAATAATTTTAAGGAAGAATTATGAAGAAGGCACAAAAAAAAATTGGTACGTAGTCAAATTCGTTTATGTAGGTACTTCACTTTTCATACCCTACTAACCTACGCACGGCACCAAGCGCTCGCGCTAGTGATGTTGAATCCGCAAGTACACCTACCCGCATTGCAAAAAACTTATCCTCCAATATTAAAACCAATTAACTTATAATTAACTTATTCTCCAATATTAATAAACTATTACAACACAAAAAGTTTACAGAATAAAAACATAAATCAAATTGTAGGTACATTTGACCATTTGTTCTTTAAATACAAGACCCTTAATAACTTTAAAACAGATTGCTCTATTTACATAACTCTTTTTGCCCTATCGTTTGTATATCTAAACCAATCAAATAACACTAAAACCAAAACAATGTATACTTAAACAAAAAATCATGTTTTCAACTTACGTAATATTTGGTGGCGCAAATGAACTAATTGTAGTGGCTTAAAGAAGTCGGTTGAAAACGATAATTCACAACCGTCCACTAAATACTTAGTTAGAATTTTGTTTTTGTTGCTAAATTTTTGCATTACAAAGTTCAGATAAATAAATATCTTGGGACAATTTAGATAGTACCTACGAGTAGTAGATTGACTTCTGTATCTACCTATAACTTTCCTGGTATTAATATCAAACTAATGTAAATGTCATTAAATTGCTGTAAACTACTCGATCGAAGTTAGAGTAGACTATCATAATTAGGTAAAAACTCACCCTAACTTCGTTGCGTCGAAAAAACAACAAGAGGCGCACCGGAGCCCCGCTCGTGGCGCACGTATTACTCCACCGAATGACGTCGTCGAACTGATTTACTAAGACAAAACGCGGCAATGGATCGCACTGCTACGACTTCGCAAGCCTTTACTACACATAAATGCAGTAATGTGGAGTACTGCGTTTTAATTTAGCAATTTGTCTACTGAATTTAAAACAAAATAATACAGTAGTGGATATTACTGCATTCTGTTTTAGGGTATTCTTGCAAGTACTGCATTCTTTCTTAGGTCATGTTTAATACTGCGTTTTTTCTTATCATTGAAGCAGTTTTTGTGCAAATACGGCGAAAATCATTACATAAAAAACATACTTCGAGTGAATTTTTTAATGAAAATATTTTTTTTTCATGTACGTGAACCTCTTGAGATGCCATTTCTGGAAAAAAGTGAAAATCTCAAAAATGTCGATTACTGCATTCTTTGTTATCAGGGCAGTATAGGAGTCCCAAAAAAGTTAGGAAAAGGCTGGGTGAAAGATTATTGAAAACGTTTCGTTAGTTTTAGTAAAAAGTACCTATACACTAAGGGCTGATTTCACCAATGAAACTGAACGCGATCAGAACATCTAAACTAAGTTCAAGAACTGTCAGTGTCAATATTCCACAACAATGATGACAATGACACTGACCGCTCTTGAATGCCAAATTGGCACTTAGTTACGTAAATAAACTATTCCTGGTTGCGCTGATTCGACTATAATCACAATATTGTCATTTCCTTTCTTTGATAGGTTGAAATACAAATTTAGTATGGTGATTGGTTAGTAGCAATTTCCTATCCCCTATCCCACTCCCGCACATTGCCTATCGTTCGCGTGGGAGTAAGATAGCTACACCAAAGTGCCCCCCCCCCCGCGCAATTTCATCGCAAGAAAAAGATGGCGAATAGTGTCGGTGGTCGAGTCGTGAAATACCTACATTGTTTTCTTTTATTAGTTTAGTTGATATGATTACATCCGCAGAAAACTCCGCATACCTCTAAAGTCGATCTACTTCTTTTCGTATGGTTAGTGACTGACCTGGTGTTAAAGTTATAAAGCCACCCATGAGCCTCTGACTTGGCTTCACATACCGTCGAGAAATATCTCTCAGGCATGCCGGTTTCTAGACCTATGACTTGGCAGTGTGACGGTCCCACCACTAGGCTATCACTGCCCTCAAGTCAATCTATAATGTTATCAATAGCAGGGCAGGTTTATCTTTAACATTTTATTGCAATTATCGATCGATACGCTTAAATGGGAATTCCCCTGAAATCATTCATAATTATATGCTTCGGGGAATCCCGCGTTTGGCATTCATTACCTATATTTATAAATACATAGCCGTGTCCGTGACCTCATGGATTTGTATTGACAGTCGGCTTAAGTCTAGACAGACAAAAGAAAAGATGAATTAACAAAAATAATGTAATGTAGGAGTATGACGAAGCAGGCTAACCGTATAATTATGAGAGCACCGAAGACAAACATCGGTTGAAGGACTGTCGTGTATGAGGGAGCTCAACTCTACAGGTTTATTTTAAATTTGCTAGCTAAAATCCACACGCGATGGATATCGATATCTAAACATGATTAAACAAAAAATTTATTAATTTGATGATTTTTTGTGGGGTTATCGACCACAGTTATTATAGCCAGTTGAAATATCAGTTTAGGCAAAAAGTTTACGGCAAAAAAAAACTGCTGTTCCATATATTTTGACCGCGTAGGTATTGCACTTTTCTATGAAAAAACAGTTTTTTTTTTTCGTCAGTTTTTAAAAAAAAAAAAGGTTAGGTTAAGAACTATATACTGAATCCATGGTAATCGTTTTCGCGTCGATGTCCATGCCACCCTGCATACACCTTTTTTTTTTTTTTGGGTGGGATGTTATCAAATAACTTCTCCTCCGCCTCCTCCTTCGCGAGCATTACTGCTTCGCAGAAGGAGATGACGGCCTCCCATTTCCTCTCGCTCCATACCATGGCCTGAACCAGGGCCGGACGCGAGAGATCACCAATGCCGATCGCCTCCACGAGGACCTTGTATACACCTGAACACAAAAGGTGTTCAGAAATTCAAACTTGGATATTTTCACAAACTTTTGACATGCAGACGCAAAAAAAATGGCAACAAAAATTAGTTTGGAAGTTCGCCATTGTTCTTTAACTATCTACATACAAAATTCATTTAAATACAATTAAATGTGACGCAAAATTATTTTAATTTTAGTACCAATTTTTTTCTTTCGTTTGTTTCTCTACAAATTTTCATTTTTCTTAAGATGATTCTCATTCGACAAGGGAATTGAGAGGAGTATCTTTAATCTCTCACCAAATGAGTAAGGACCTTAACCAGTGAATCCATCATGACATACCTACAATACACCCTTCGACTGCAAGAGATAAATAAGATCATTTATTATTAATGGCCGCCGTAGTATCTTGATTCGATGCTCGTTACCACTCAGATTTATTTACGTAGCTCTATCGGTTCTTTATCTTTGCTTCTGCGGGCGAAGTTTACTTTGAGAGACTTAGATGGAAAGAATAAATGCATTATTCTGTACCACCATTGTAATACCTACAGCTCATTTACAATTTCTTCAATTTTATGGGTAAAATGACCTGATCACTGAAGAAAATGACTAAGAGAGAAGATCAAAAAAAAAATTGTATCCTAGCCTACCTTGCCTTAAAAAGACCTATAAGATTTAATGGTTTTAAGTTGATCAAAGTATTTTGGGCATTGCGAATATTTATTTTGGTAAAATATACCATTATAACGTGGTTAAGGGTAGCCTCAAAAGTAACTTTTGCTTTTAATGTCTTGTCGATTAAAAAATTAAACTTAAAAAAGGTGTTTATGACATTTGTATTATGTAAAAGATTCAAAAAGATCAAATAGATCAACCATTTTTCAAATTATCTAAAGTTCATAGGTAAATCTGTTAAATGTTACAACAAAATACCTTGTGATATTGACAATTAAATGAAAGAAAAATTAAGACTCATATTAAGGTACACTTTGTAAACAAGCATATTACAAATTAGAGGATTAAATCCAAGATAAGAATGTTTGCAAATATCCTGGTCCTGCTCCATAGGACAATTTAGAGTCTAGACAAAATCAAACTGGTTGCTAATTTTAATGTATTTTTTTTTTATCCTTGATTTTACATTCTGTGATTACTTGAACTCACACACTAACTTGTTAGTATTAGGTACTTATTAAAATTTTAGGAATATCGTAGATATACTTTTACAATGTTTGTGAATATGTGAGCACCATGTATCTCTATCACATAATTAATTTGTCTGTCATTGCTTCATTTTTACCTATTGTGTGCATCATCTTCACATATAATTAATATATACAAAATATTGTAAAACATTTTAAAAGAGTAACGGTGGAGTTCCTTGCCCATTCTTCTCCATACGAAAACTACCTTTTGGAAGGGGCGACTAGAATCAATTCTATTTTTGTTTGTAAATTTTAACGTTCAGAAGTGCCTTAAATGTGCCTAATTGAAATAAATTATTTGACTTTGATTTTGTAAATACATTGTATTAAATATTCGTTTCTTTTGTTACAGACTTCAAAATGCCTCCTACCAAAGACTACAACACCAAACAAGCCTTCGGCAAGTCCTACTCTAGTAGTAAGTATATTATTATTATCTTCATATTTTGTTCTCGACTTTAGTCTGTCTGCCTCATTGATCTATTGGTAGATAGTTTTTATTTATTATTTTAAAAGAGAAAAACCAAGGTCACGGACGTTAGTCCGTGACCTTGGTTTTACCCCAGAAAGCCGCTAAGCTTTAGTGGGACTGGGCCGGCTATGTCTGCCGCATGTCAAAGAACTACTGATTGGGTCCCACTAAACGCACGACGACATCGCGGCAGGCCGAGACGAAGATGGCGGAACGAGCTTGACTCCTACCGAAAGGACTGGCCGACACTAGCGATGGACAGAATTGTGTGTTATTACTTAGCCACGAGCTTCGTCCTTACATCATCATCATTTCAGCCGAAAGACGTCCACTGTTGAACATAGGCCTCCCCGAAGCACCTCCACTTCGACTGATTCTGTGCTTTCCGCATCCAGCGGATTCCTGCGGCCTTCACAAGGTCATTGGTCCATCTTGTGGGAGACCTTCCAACGCTACGTCTTCCGGTACGCGGTCGCCACTCCAGAACTTTTCGGCCCCATCGACCATCCGTTCTGCGAGCAATGTGCCCTGCCCATTGCCACTTAAGTTTGGCAATTCTTCGGGCTATGTCGGTCCCTTGGTTAATATTATAAATGCAAAAGTCACTCTGTTTGTCGGTCTACTGAATCCATAGTTATGAAATTTAACAGATATGCAGCTTGAAATCAAGAGAAGTACATACGCTACTGTTTATTTGTATTACAGACGATGTCGCGAGCAACTGGACAGCTTAGTATTGAATTTGAATGATGAATTTAAAACTATTACAATGAGTGCACTGAGACAGGTCCACTCAAATCTGTGTGATTCTTTCCTAAAAATATCGACTCAGACAATTCTGTACCTTCAGTGAAAAGTGATGTAACTGGAAAATCATGATTTTGAGAAAATTAATGTTAAAGTTTTAAAAAAATCTGACTCTTTGTCTAGTTCATTAAAATGAGTACTGATTACTGATGTTGGTAAACAATATCTTAGAGCACGATTTAATATAAGAAGAAACAGATTAATTTGTATAGTTTTTTTATAATTTAAAAAGTAATCCAGTTGTATCACGTAACACAACAATATTAAAGTCGTTTTATGTGTAAATTAATTTAAAATGACTTGAACCATTTTACACATTAGTGATTTATTGGTTAGTGTTGGATGATTATACGTAAATATATCAGTTTGTACTAATTCAAATAGATCGTGTAATAAGAGTCACATACATTTGTATTAATATACATTAAGGTACTTGAAATATTTGTTCAGTTTACATTGATATAATTTAAAATGTATTTTATTACACATTAATAAATGTAAAAAATGCTTAGTTAGAGCACTTTACACCAAACTAAGCTTGCTCAATTTTAATCTTAGAGGAGTACCAATTAGACCAAAAAATTGCATTTTTTTTACTGTTCAACTTAGTATAAGAATATTAAAACTGATATAAGTCAAGATATATCACTTTTCACTGAAGGTACAGAATTAATCTACATGGTCCTCTTAAGGCCTAACCAAGATTATGTCTGGACTTTAAAAGAGACTGTGACCTCTGAGTTTTTTCCAGTCTCTCTTCTCAGAGTAGTTGGATAGAAAACACCGAAATTATCTAGTTCTAAAACATAAGTTATTTTTGACGTGTAAAAGTCTTTTTTTTAAACCAAGTTACAGAAATAAATATAATTTTCTCATTCTGTAATGTTTAATTTCATAAAATGACCAGCAATTATAAGCAAGGATTATTCATGTTAATTATGACGACAGTGCAATTTAGTGTTTTCCAACACGATATACTTATGTATGTAAAAATATAATCTAGGTAGATAAGATTGGAAAAACCAGGTAATACGACTCAGTGGCCAGAAACGGTGGCCAATTGCCAAGTAGGTAGGTCTTTGTTCTTATAACCTTGCATGACGTATTTGTTTAGGGAAGACCGTTTTGTATTTAGATATATACCTAATAATCAATGGCAAAAAATATGTACTTACAAGCTGTATGCTTGATGGCAGAAATGACAGACTTCCTCGCAAACATTCCTTATTAGTGGAGATGCACTAAAGTAGGCCGCGAAATAAAAATAACCTTACGTTTTTTGCAATATTTTCGTCAGTGTCAGATTGTATAATATTGATTCAAATATAATTCGGTACCGTAACAAATATGGCTTTACAGAATTATAATCATTAGAACCAACAATAAGTTAGAATTTACCTCAAATGTCAAGATTTCATGAAATAGTCATTCAATGGGATAATAATTTAGAGACTTGTATTGATGATTTTTATGATTATATTTTTATAAATAAATATTTGATACGGCCGCGAATTATAATTATTTAGATCACCATACAAATTGATATTAACCTGCATATTGCAAAAACGTAAGAAAATTTAAATTTCGCGGGCTACCGTGACGCATTCGCCTTAAACACCTTTAGGGGATGAATTTTCAAAAATCCTTCTTTAGTGCTGGTGGTTAAGTATTAACAGCCGCACGGGTCGATCTATCAGGTACGCTACACTTGCCGGGGTTGGTCCGTGGATGGGTGACCATCTTTACATACTGAGACTTTTCCGTGCCTCAGAAAGTACGTTAAACCGTTGGTCCCGGCTGTCATTCGTGGATCTTTGACAGTCGTTACGGGTCGTCAGAAGCCCGAAAGTCTGACAACCAGTCTTACTAAAGTGTGTTGTATTACCCAGTTACTGGATTGTGGAGATCAGATAGGCAGTCGCTCCATGTAAAATACTGATATTCAGCTACATCTGATTAGATTGGAAGCCGACCGCAACATAGTTGGGAAAAGGCTAGGCTGATTGATTGAGTGCTCATCATCATCAGCCTATAAATGTTCCCACTGCTGGGACACAGGCCTCCTCTCTGTGAGAGGGAGTGGGCCGTAATCCACCACGCGGGCCCAGTGCGGGTTGGTAGATGTCACCATATCTTCGAATTTTCGGTTCTAGGACATGCCGGTTTCCTCACGATGTTTTCCTTCACAAAGTAAAGCGCCTGTCTGGGTTCGAACCTACGACGTACAACTCTTAAGTCGCGGCCGTTACTGGGCCACCACTGCTCACCTTGAGCACCATTGAGTGCTCACCTTCGATATATTATCTAAGTTTATGAAAAACTTGTGCAAAATTTGAAGATGCTAAAAAGTGCATGCTGCTAGATCTGGGGGTTTAAGATATGCGTTGTCTGTCAGTGATTTAAGATTTATATGATATAGATCCACACTAATCTTGATTTATGCTCGTTACCTTAGGAGGACTTTAACACTTTAACATAACTAGCGAAATGTGAGTGTAAAACATACTACACACCATTGCCTAGGGCAATATCATTAACTCCATTTTTTTTCTAATTCCAGGCGGTATGACGATGTCAGCAAAGGTGTACCACCCAGCAACGAATCTCATGCCGCTGACGCCTCCCCAGTCACCAACCGGAATGGCTCCTACATTCGGCGCCAGCAAATCCAACACCTCCTCGTGGGGTAGGCAGAACAGCAACGGAAAGTACTCGTGATACCCCCTCGACTCAGCCCGGACTACGCCAGTGGGGGTTTGACATTTCCGAGCTCGGAAAACTCGGGAGGTCTCACAATCAGACCCGTTTTTATCGATATCTCGATTAGGTTTTGTAAAAGGGAAGAAATGTTTGTTCAGACAAGGCAACTTTTTGTTGAAAGCAACATTTCTGTGATCGCATAATGTAAGGTACTTATAGAAAATATTTTATGTTTATAATATGTAGTAGGTTTATTAAAAGGGTGACAGAAATTTGGCAATTATTTATTATAGTTATCAGAATTTCCATGGGTATTATTTAATTCAACGTCATTATTTTGACGCTGTTATTACCTAAATAAAATCGGTATTTTTTAGTACTACCAAATAATACCAAACGTCACTTACCACAAAAAAGGAAAGTTCAATTATTACGTATTGATAAATGTTTTCGAAGTAGGTATTCAAGATAATATACCTAATGGCATCATTCAAAACAATCATTTAATTGCCTTCTGTAACAATTTGGTTGCGACCTTTATTAAATTTTAATATAATCTTTGATAACCCAAATATAAATTGCATATATGTAATGTAAATTGTCTGTGCACCTATGTAATAAATAGAAAATATCTACGATAAAAATATCCTTCTCATATCATCTTATAATCTGTTGCTTTTATATTAAATCGCTATGTCTGAACAATTCCTTAGGCAAGGACAAAAAAAAAATGTCGTCGAATACTTAAAAAACAAGAAAAAAAGGTATTTAGCATTTATGAATGTAATATAACTGTCACTCGTAGGTAGTAATATTGTTTGTATCTTAATGTAAATATTGTAAAATATGTGACGTAATTAGGTACTTACCTATTTATAAGGGAAAATAAATACTCCTATAAATTGTATTTGTACATTTTGTTTTTTCCTTATTGTCTTTGATTTAACAATGTCCTCAAACTGACGTAGTATATTAAACAACGATTTGTAATAATCTTTCTATATGTGGTTTACCCCGTGGTTTTTCAATGAAAAATGCGCTGGCCTGAAGCTTTATGGAAATACAAGCCATGTAAGCCTGATGGAATTGATCAAAATTCATAAATCAAAACTCATTTATTCAAACTAGGCTCAGAATCAGCACTTTTCGAACGTCAAAATTACATAAGACAGTCACCCAAAAACGCCCACCCTTCACCACTTCCTAGTGCCTTTAGCTGGGAAGAAGAAGTGGCGCAACAAACTCTCCAGCAGCACAGCTGTATGTTCAAGTTAGAAAAAAAATGATTCTATACAATAGTATGCAAAATAACTTACATTATTCAACACAAAACATAATTTATAATGATAAATTATTGGCCATATGTCAGCTAGCACATATACCAACCAAAAACATCGAGAATTATACTCAAGCAGAATTAAAAAAAATAAAAACTAAATGTAAACAGCACTAAATATCTAAATAAAAGCCACCAGGCATAAAGGGCGTGCCCGCCTACATAAAGCTGTAATTGGAAGTTATAAATGATAAACTAGGACCATCGAGGTAAAATAAATAAACAATTAATTACTAGTAACAATAACAAAACCATGATCAGCAAGACGACCAGCCACCACAAGCAGCACCCGTTCACGAGCATAACGCAAACACAATATTTGAGGGATCAATGGCATCTGATCTTTATTAGGGGATAAGTTTTCAAAAAATGATGATACTCTTAACTTGTACTTGTATAAGAGCTCAACTGTCATCAATGAGACACAATAGAACTTTAATTGTTATCGATCTCCAGGAGAGCTCGTGGCAGTCAAGGGGTGCATCTAAATCAAACGTTAGTATTACATACAAACTTTCATGCCCTATTTAACCCCCTTAGGGAATTAATTTTCTAAAAACGATGACACTATTTTATTAACCTTTACCTACTTATAAACGGAAGTCTAACTACCAACTTCCACATTACTAGCTACAAAAAAAAAAAAACCCGACTGCAAAAACACATAACTGAAAAGAGAAAAACAAGCATTGAACTTTGCAAGGTATTTATTGCAGGCCGGACTAACCAATAACCTGAAATATGGTGTAACTTTTGTTTGTCCGGCCTGCAATACCATACAAAAAAAAAACAAAGTTCAATGCTTGTTTTTGTCTTTTCAGTTATGTGTTTTCGCAGTCGGGTTTTTGTTTTTTTTTTAATAATTTGTTTTTTTCACGCTTTTTAGTTTTATTAATACACACATTTGGAATTGACTCATTACTAGCTTTTTTTTAATACCGATATTGTTATTTTTTTTAAGCTTGCCCTCAATTTTTTGTGTTCACAGATGCAATATATAAATATTATATAGCCTATGTCACTCCCACAATTAAAACGAATCTAACGACACCTCTTAAGCTAAAATCCATCAAGCTGTTTAGGCTACAGAGCGTGCCAAAGAAATATACATACATACATACTCTCGAAAAACATTACCCTCCTTCTGGGGCAGTTGGGTAAAAATTACTGACATCCATACTACATTTTCATCCCCTATTAGTGTTCAATTTTGTTATATAGAAACTCCTGTGAAAAATTTAGTGCTTCTAGACCGAATGGTTTAGGCAGTGCGCTGTCTGCCAGTAAATAGATGAATTCTAGATTTTTATTAAGTAGAATCAAATACATTTTAATAAAGGTACTTACAAATATATTTGAGTAGAATGGACTTTAAAATCATAGTGACCTGCACCAGCGGAGTTTAATAACGCAACACATAAAAAATGTCAATTGATCGCATTTTCTTTCATTCTGACAGTTCAATCACGTTCACTGCGTTATTACACACACGACACACCACACACACACACCACACTCACACACACCACACACCACACTCACATCACACGTACACAAACACACCAGATATGCCATACAACACCTGAAATCACCTCTCTAGTCTCCACTATGGAATTCGTACCCCGAGCCCCAAGATACAGACTGACTGAGGGTGGACGGGGCGTCCCCGATAATATCGTATTAAGAACGTCATATCGCTGGTTATAAAAAATATATATGCACGCAAAGTAATGACAAAGACAATGTTACAATTAAGTAAATAGGTATAGTGTACCTACCTAAGTACCTAAAGTAGTCAGTACTTTGGTAAGGAATGAATTACACTAAAGGAAAACACAGTTGGGAAATTAGTAGTACTTACCTACAGTTTTAATGGCCTTTGATGGTGTGCCACCTATGTGAGTGTACAAGAGTAGGTAATCAAAAGCACGATGCCGAGGACGTTGTCCTGCAGTGGCCAAAATATAGGGTATAACCATCGATGCGCGTTGTTGCACATGAATTCAGTAACTAATAATAATAGATAGTCCTTTTTTTTTTGGTTTGATGTTATCTAATAACTTCTCTCACTCTGGGTGGAGCGGGAGGGCATGTCAGACTCTTACTGACTAAAACCCACCCGTGTTCCTTCGGTTGCCCTGTTGCCGGGGGCCACGATTTCCCTTTCGGACCATATTCACAGCGAATTTCGGCCATAGCAGTCTATCTCATCTCTCCCTCACTCTCATAGTACGATGGGACGGCAACCCGACACGACCGGAGAGAGATCAGGCGTAGGACCAACGGCATTACGTGCTTTCCGAGGCACGGGGGTATCACACCGCCAACTTTCAAACACCGGATTCAAAATCTAAATGATTCTAGACCCACAAGCGTAAAATATTTTGTCGGTTATTAAACATAAATCAGCTGTTCCATACATTTTAACCGTGTAGGAATTGCACAACCGCTGTTTAACCGACGAAATATTGAAATATGAGGAGCTCGTGGTTGCACGGGTCGATCCATCAGGTTAAGTTATCCTTGCCAGGGTTAGTCCATGGATGGGTGACTATCTTTACATACTGAGACTCCTCCGTGCCTCGGAAAGCACGTTAAGCCGTTGGTCCCGGCTGTCATTCGTGGATCTTTGACAGTCGTTATGGGTAGTCAGAAGCCTTAAAGTCTCGTCATAGCAAGAGGTATCGTATTACCCAGTTACTGGGTTGTGGAGGTCAGATAGGCAGTCGCTCCATATAAAATACTGGTATTCAGCTGCATCCAATTAGACTAGAAGCCGACCCCAATATAGTTGGGAAAAAGGCTAGGCAGATGTTTAACCAACGAAAAATGTTGACCTTGAGGGGGACTCATTTGCTGAATTCATGGTAACAGTTTACACGTCGATGTTCCTTACTCAATATTTAGGCTGATATTACCAAGTTGAAGAATGAGGACGCAATGAAAGAACGTAGGAGTAGGTAATGTCATAAATAAATAATCAAAACGGCACAATGACATCGCAGCAGAAGGCGAAGAAGGTGGGGAAATGCTTGATGGCGCCTGTCTACAGAATTGATCTGTATGAGCACAAAATCGAGTCGACTGGAAAAAGGAAGAGGACGCCTGCAAACAACACATATTGCACATATATCTAGTATGATTTAAAAACTACGCTACACGCGAGTGGGAGGTGTTAAGTATAATAGTTATAGTCTATCACTAACATTCCATTTTTACGTTATTATTTATTTATTTATCATATATAATAAACAACCTGCCCACCAACCTGTTATTTTCAATCCAGTAAGATGCTGAAAAATTATTTGAACATGCAACGCCATCTTTCCAATCTGTCTGCCGATCAATAAAATCAATATGATTTGCAAACTGCACAACAGATGGCGCTGTTATTGAAAATTAAATACACCTTTTGTTAGTGTGAAGACAGTTATTAATATTTTAAAGTTATTCTAAGCAGTGAAAAATAATAATAGTAAACTCTTTCAAATATACTTCATTTTGTGCATCTTTTCCAATAATTCAATTTTATAGCTCCATCTATGTGTCCATGTGGTGACCATCTATAACACAATCAATACGTGGTTGTTTTAGTTCTATCAAAAATTTATAGATGTCGCTCTGTTCAATCACACCTACTGCAGATAGGAAGTAATGGTGCGCTTGCGCAGTCGACGATAGATGGTTCTCGTGCTAGCTTGCCTAGTAGTAACCTTTTCGTTCGACATTTGAAAACTTCCTGGTTATAGGGAGAATCACTTAGAGACCTACTGGGACGCCATGGCGACGCAGCCAGGTAGCGTCGCCAACAACATGTATGGTTGTCTGCGTAACCTAGCGGACGCCAGGTGAGCCACCCACTACATAACTGATTAAATTTAGTTGGCCACGCGACCTGGCGACGTCGCCAAAGCGTGCCAGTGTGTTAGCAATCTTAGTCTTTGCGATGGTATTTAACGCAAGTCTGCGTTGCCTCTGGTAGGTATAAAAAAAGCATTTATTTTGGGTAACTGGGCCCATAGAAGTCAATTTTATAAAACATATCACACTAATAATATAATATAATATAATAGAATAAAATAATAGTAATAAAATTCATAATAAATGTCAAAAATTCAAAATAAAATAAGATACTATTACAATTAAAATAATACATACAAAGCCACACACAAGGATTAATAATGCCTGACAAACGGCCTTGCCGGAACATGCCTGCTGCAGCAATGCAGCATGTAAGGGCAGTCCAGCCTGTCAGCAATCATCGCCAGGACTGTGTTGGAGCTGGCCCGTACTCTGTGCACCAGAGAGATGCTCCGCCTGCGCATAGTCGCGTAAAAACAGGCGATACGCTCCTCCGCGAACATACCCGAGGCGCTGCAGAACCGAGGCAGCCCCATCACAATCCTAAACGCATTATTTTAGAGAACGCGTAGGTCGCTATAGCACTTCTTTGTGTAACGAGCCCACAGACTGCAGGTGTACAGGGATGTACAATACGCTCTAAATAGTGTCACCTTCACCTTCCCTGAACACCTAGCAAACCTGCGGGCTATCATGTTGGCTCGTATTGAGAGCGACCTCCACTCTCTCTCTATATCCATTATCCTCATTATCATTTAGGTCAGGCATAAGAATATGTCCCAAATATTTGAATTTATTCACCCTCTCCAGAGGTGTCCCGTTCAGTTTAACTGACGGAACGGTGACGGCTGGTATTGCAGGTCGACGGTGGTCATTTATTAATATCTGGTGGGCAAGCCTATGAGATTTTTTGCCGGAAAACTACAGCTCCCTTACACCAGTATTCCCTAACTTCGATTTAACCATACTTAAATTTTCAGAGGATAGATTTATTGAAGACAAGAAATTACCGGAACCTTGAACAAACGATGATATTGTTTCCTTGTTTATCTACCTAGCCCAAAAAACGACATTGCCCCACCTATTCATTTATTCTATAAATAACACGAGTTTTAACTGACGCCAATGATAACACGTTATCATAATTAATTTACATGTATTAAAATATTGATACTATAATACGTCTTTCCTACCGATTAAAAGATACAAGTTTGTCAAAAGTACTTAGCATTAATGAATGAAATCTTTTATTTGCTCCTGATAATGGAATTAACTAAGTACTTAATAATTTTAAATTTTTATTACCTGCCTGCCTCGTAGGTCTAATGTGAGATAAAAAAAAAACTTGAGAGGTGTCAAGGGACACCCGGATGGAACGTAGTTCCTTTCGATTAATTAGTGAAGGAATTACGAAACGAAAATAACTGGCTTGCTTTCTATGAGAGAGAGAGAGACAGACAGAGAATCACGCGCACGCCGCACGGCTTACAACTATAGCAAAAAGTGTCGTTACAACTTTTGGTCTTAATTTTTTCCGTCTAGCCCCCTTTCGCAACGCACGATAAGGAACCGTTCCAAAACGACTTTTGCAACGACACAATAAAGTGCAATTCAGGTCGCACAACACTAATTACCTACAGTTATATTCACCTAGAAGTTGCTTTTCTTTCTATCGCGTAACTCTGACTACGTTACGCGCACTGAATTCGACAAGTCGAGCCTGCCGCGTACCTACTTACGTAAAATGCGGAGTGACCCATCTTTTTTTTTTGGGTTCGGAAATTATCAAAGAACTTCTCCCGCTCTGGGCGGAGCGGGAGGACCAGACTTTTACTGTCTAAAGCTTACCCATTTTCCTTCAGTTGCCATGTTGCCGGGGGCCACGATATCCCTTTCGGACTTCTTCGCAACCCCGGCAGGCATTGGCCCTAGCGGACCCCGTCGGTTCTGCTGACATCTATTTAAGGTGCGCGTGGAATAAATACAACGCGCCGTCGACCCGAGCTTAGTCTTTATCGGAAGACGAGCTACTCATTGCTCACCATCCGTAAGCCCGCGCCTACGGTGGCCGGAAATCGGCCTGCGATTCCCGACGTCCAGGGCGTCTCCTGCAGTGGTTAGGGGTGCGAAATTTCCCCACCGAGGGTGTCTCCACGTTGTCGTCGTGGTGGGGCTTGTGTGTCTCAATGATCTTGGAGCTTTGCCGGTAGAGTTACTCATGCCGGAAAGGTTCAAGTGAGAGACCAGACTAAGAGAGACACAGGGCAGGGTCCATAACATCGGACTTCTGCGAGGGGCGCACCGCTTGGAATGCGCGATTCATTCTCTGAGTTTTTGGAGAGTGAATAGGGAGGTTTGCGTCGTTTATCGTGCGATGACCCACGGAGCGGGTCTATTGCGCGGTGTGTGGTGTGCAACTCACTCATCGAATTGTTCGCGGAGTGGGTCTGGGGTTGACGTTTTTGTCGTATGCCGTGCAATGGCCCACAGAGCAGGTGATTGGACGATATGTGATTTGTGATTCGCTCCTCTAATTTTATTTAGAGGAGCGAATCCGGGATGGGGAATTTCATCGTGTGCCGTGCGATGGCCCACGGAGCGGGCTTATCGGACGGTACGTGATTTGTGATTCGCTCCTCTAATTTTGTTTAGAGGAGCGAATCCGGGATGGGGAATTTCGTCGTGTGCCGTGCGATGGCTCACGGAGCGGGCTCATCGGACGGTACGTGATGTGTGATTCGGTCCTCGAAATTTTCGTGGAGCGAATCTGGGGTGGGGTTATAATTTGTCAAGTGCTAAGGATCAGGGCCCAATCAGGCAGGCTGGGGAAGGGAGGTTCACTTTTAGTACGCGTCTGATAAACAAACGTAACTAAGAAGGTGTACCAGTGGTTTTGGGACAAGAGTCCTGTATATTGAGTGATCGCACGAGGCGACATTGAGGCGATGAGTTTGCTAGTCAGGCATGATTGGCAGACTGTGAGGAGGTGTGGGGAGATAACCCCTTTAAAAATCGACTAACTGGGGACCCCACCCCATAAAAAAGGCAAAGCTGTGTTCAGCAACAATTATGAAAGCGCATCTTACAAAACAACTACCCCAGGAGGGTACCTGCTGCTCTGCAGCAGGAGAATCCCTCACCGAGCAGAGCTCGGTCAGTCCCAACTCGTATTCTGGGGGGGACACTGATCGCTTAAAATTCCCATCGAATTTTTATCCGTCCTTTAAGGGCGCATTGAGCCAGGGTGGCTCACTTACCGGTGATGAGGAGTCGCTGGGTTCTATTCCTAGCACATCCATGGCATCGGAACCTAATGAGCAGACTACCACCGACCTGCCCTCTGGCAATCGGAAAGAGTATGTCTCACAAGTTTTTTCCAACACAGAAGTGTCAAAGAAAGCTCTTGCAAAGAAGGCACAGAAAGTTACAAAGAGGATACCAACACGGGCACAATTTGTGCGCCCGCCAACCCCGGCTACCGTCGAGATGGTGAGTGACTCCTGCGAGTCTTCTTGTTCGCAAATGTCATACGCGTCTGAAACGTCGACGAGATCGTCTCTGTCCCGCACGCGCAAGCGAACGCAGACGTTAGAGAGCTGTGAGCCGATCACGATGAGGGAGAAGCCGGCT
Organism: Agrochola lychnidis; assembly: GCA_963680765.1. Classification (NCBI taxonomy): domain Eukaryota; kingdom Metazoa; phylum Arthropoda; class Insecta; order Lepidoptera; family Noctuidae; genus Agrochola; species Agrochola lychnidis. The sequence goes on along the minus strand of OY796868.1, from coordinate 2,290,573 downwards.
AAGCCGTTAAGCCTCAGCAAGCCACTGACTGGCAGAGGAGAAGTTGGCGGGGACTCTGACCTTGCGAGTCCACCAACTAAGCAAGCGAAGACTCGGGCAACTGCAAAACATAACCTGCCAAAACCAGAGATGTTGGCCAAGACAATGCAGACCCAACCAACGGCGGAACTGAATACCTGCATTAAAGACAGTATTAGGACTATAGAGGAAGTTGCAAACGAATCACGCAACCTCAAAGGGAGCTTTGTTCACAGCCTCAAGTTGGCGGCAGTTACAGTGCAGGCTGCGGTGGCTGAGTTAGCCACGCGATCGGCCGTTGAGGTCAACGTTGAGAGGTTGGAGAACGAAAACGCTGACTTGAAGGCTCGGCTTATCGGTCTCTCAGCACAGGTCGAGAAACTGACAGCGCAGGTCACCCTGCTTAATCGCCAGGACATAGTGGCAGCCTCTTCGATGGGACCTAGTCAGGTCTCTGCAGTAGCCAGACCTTTTCAATCTGATGAGTCGGAGGCAGAGTTTCGGCGTTCTATAGCCTTAGAAATTGGAGGCATGGTAGACGCCAAACTAGCCGCTATAGAGATGAGGTTGCCCCCAGAGAAGCCCTTGCGTCCGCCACTCGCCGCCGACGCGAGGAGGGCTTCAGCAACGGTTGCTCCGGCGCAGCTAATTGACGAACCGCGCTTGGAGCCTAATCCAGCTAAGAAAATGGGGAGAGGAAAGGGTAAAGGAAAGGGCAAAGGCAAAGTTGTCACTCCGGTGGTGGAGTTGGCCCCTGTATCTGTGGCGTCCACGCAAGCTTCGCAGGCTCTGCGGGATGCAACAATGACTGAGACGGAGGCCTGGTCTACTGTGGTGGGGAAGAAGGCTAAGAAAGCTAAGCCTGCCACGTTAGCGACGCCCACTTCTGTAAAGGGGAAAAAACAGCAAGTGAAACTGCCTAGGGTTCCCGCCACGGCAGCTATTGCAGTCTCGGTAAGAGAGGGATCATCTGCCAATATCGGTCAGGTTATGTCCGCCGTAAGACAGCAAATTCGTTTAGCCGATGTCGGCATTGACACTGTCGGCCAGAAAAGGGCTGTAGATGAGCTGAGGCGAGGATCATGGACCTCGATGACGCCGTCACACCTGAGGAAGTGGCAGCTGCTATTGCCGAAGTGGGTGGCTGTTCCCCCGAAGATGTAAAAGTGGGCGAAATTCGTCGTCCGCCCACTTCTTTGGGACACGTCTGGGTCCGTGGTCCTCTGGTGGCGATAAAGAAGTTGGCGTCTGACAAGTGCATGCGCTTAGGTTGGACGACAGTAAGGGTTCAGATTTTAGAGGCGCGTCGTATAATGTGCTTCCGTTGCCTCGAGCCCGGGCACGTCCGCCGCCATTGTACTGGTGCGGTTGATCGGAGCACCCAGTGCTATGCTTGTGGGGGAGATCACAAAGCGAGAGAGTGCACGTCGAAGACCATGCGGTGTCCGGTGTGTGCTGATCATGGTCTTCCAGCGGATCATCGCCTGGGGGGTAAGAAATGCGCTCCGCGCAAGAAACAGGCCTCGCTTGCCCCCGCCACATCGCAAGGGTCGGCGCAGGCACCACTGGGTCCAGGCCCTGCGGAGGAAATGGACACCTCGCCTTCCCAGCCCTGAAAGTACTCCAGTGCAATCTGAACCACTGCCGCAACGCGCAGAACCTTTTTCTGCAGAAAATTGCGGAGTGGTCGGTTGCCTTGGCGGTGGTAGCGGAGCCTTATGGACTCCGAGATCATCCTCGCTGGTTCCGGGACACAGTGGACTCTGTCGCTGTTTACTGGGCTGGTGGAATCGGTGGGCCTCACTGCTCCCTACTAGATAGGGGGCAAGGATTTGTTGCAGTAGAATGGGGACCTTTGGCCGTAGTGGGCTGCTACGTAATTTGGGTCTCATCATGGACACGGAACTTCGTTTCCACAAACACGTATATGAGTCTATCCGTAATTGCTATTATAGACTTACGGTTTTATACAAAGCTCGGCCCTATCTTAGTGAAGAATTGCGAGTCTTGCTTGTGGAGTCTTTGGTTTTATCAAAGTTGAATTATGCGGACACGGTGTATGGCCAACGACTACTGTCAAAAAAAAAAAAACATTCTGCATTTATTTATAATTTTATCAATTTATTTTAAATTTTATGAGTTATATTTGTCAATTATTATTGTTATAATTACTCGTAAATGATAATAAAAACCGCATCAACCTTCGTTTCGTATTTTTAGAAGAGCGCAGTCACGATTTTGCTTTAAAGGTACTATCTATTTATAGATTATAGATTTATTATTTTTATATAGGTAATACACAGATATTGGATCTTCATTTTATATTTATTTCAGTTTCTCACTAATTATAACACACTGTACACACACATGTACCTATGCCACAACATTTATTTGATTTAATGAGCTTTTTTTATATTATTCTATCTTATATTATCTTTAATTTATTTATTAAAACGGACTGACACTTCCATATTTATGTTCATTATTATTCTAGCGTATGACACTCGTGGGTTGCAGCTGAAAATCAGCGTCAGGTGGTACACTTTGTGTTGCCATCTGACATTATGCTGAGCTGAGACCCTTTTGGCATTATAATCATTGTTTTCTGTTTTTATAGTTTTAAGGTGTATTTTTCTATTTTAATGCCAATAAACGCAATTTTCTTTCTTTCTTTCTTTCTGTCTCCCAACATTTCCCTCGTCGAATTCGAGGAATATCTGGATGGGGTTGCGAACTGCATTCGGTGCAAATGTTCACCCCGTCCGGTGCTCGTCTTGGGTGATTTTAATGCTCACTCCAGAGCTTGGGGGAGTACCCAGGACAGACCGAGGGGCCACACAGTACAAGACTGGGCGGCGTCGCTTGACCTCTGTCTTCTAAATCAGGGGTCCGTTTCTACATGCGTTCGGTGGCAGGGGGAGTCAATTGTGGATCTCTCATGGGCAACTCCTTCGGTTGCCCGCATGGTGTCGGAATGGAGAGTGGCGGAGGAGATTGTTACACTTTCGGACCATCGCCATATCGTTTTTAAAGTTACACTCCGCCCTTTGGACGGCCTGAGTCGTACAAATTCTAACCCACCGGCGCGGCGTTGAGCCCTCAAGCGGCTCAATCGAGATATGCTCGTCGCAGCTGCTAACGTTGCGGCATGGCCGGAGGATAGTCATGGTTCCCAGGGAATGTCACTCGATCCGGAGGAAGAGGCGGTCTGGTTCCGGGATAAGATGGCGTTAATTTGCGATGCTTCCATGCCACGGGTCAGGTGCGCCCAGCGTCCTGGTGCGGTTTACTGGTGGTCGGAAGATATCGCGCAGTTGCGTGTTTTCTGTCTTAGATCCCGACGCCAGTTTCAGCGCACCAGACGCAGACGACAGCCAAGAGCTACGGAGGAGGAAATAAACAGTACCTATAGAGTTTACCGGGAGGCGACAATGGATCTCCAACACGCCATCGCGGATGCCAGGTCAAGATCCTGGCGAGAGCTTCTCGACGGGCTGGACAGGGATCCATGGGGAAGACCTTATAAGTTGGTCATGGCCAAATTACGTCCATGGGTGCCCCCTATCACAGAAACCATGGACTCGGATCTACTGGAGAGAGTTATTAACACGCTCTTTCCAGTAGTTAGAGACAGTCCTTCGCCACTCTTGGTTTCTTCAGATTGGTCTGATGATTTGGGGGTGACTGAAGGCGAGTTAGACCGAGCCGTGAGACGTTTGGGGGCTCGTAATACCGCGCCAGGCCCGGACGGTATTCCTGGTCGGGCGTGGGTTCTGGCTTTGGCTGCCCTGGGGGACCGCCTAAGACGGTTGTTCAACAGCTGCCTCAGTGGAAGCGTATTCCCCTCCAGCTGGAAAGAGGCCGGACTGGTCTTGTTGAGGAAGGAAGGCCGGGACTCAGAATCTCCCTCTGCATACCGTCCCATTTACCTGCTCGACGAGGTTTCCAAACTATTCGAAAGAATAATTGCCGAAAGGCTCGTCCGACATCTATCACATGTTGGTCCCGACCTCGCCGATTGCCAGTATGGCTTTCGGCAGCAGCGATCTACTGTGGATGCGATCCTACGCGTCCGCTCGCTGTCGGAACAGGTGGTGTCTCGGGGTGGGGTGGTACTAGCGGTAAGTTTGGATATCGTCAACGCCTTTAACTCTCTGCCCTGGGATGCGATTAGGGGGGCACTTATACATCACAGAGTGCCTCTTTATCTACAGTGCATCGTCGGGGCCTACCTTCGCGACCGGTACATTCGTTATGTGGGTCGGGACGGTAGCGTTCATCGCAGGGAGATTACGTGTGGGGTTCCGCAGGGGTCAGTTTTAGGTCCTTTCTTGTGGAATCTCGCTTACGATGTGGTCCTGCGTGTCGACCTCCCCGTTGGCGTTAATGTCGTCTGTTACGCGGATGACACCCTGGTATTAGCCGGTGGCGACACCTTTGAAGAGACCATCCAGCTTGCCGAGCTCGGAGTGGCAAAAGTCGTGGCAATGATCCGCGGGCTGGGCTTAGAGATAGCGCCTCAAAAAACCGAGGCGCTCTGGTTCCACAAACTACCGAGGAGCAGAGGAGAACCACCCAGCTCGTTGGTCAGAGTTGGAAATGCGCAAGTCCAGGTGGGTCGATACATTAAGTATCTCGGCCTTACCCTGGACGGTCGGTGGGGCTTCGAAGAGCACTTCGAGCGCCTGGTTCCCCGCGTCGGGAGAGCAGTGGGTGCTTTGCACAGACTGTTGCCCAATCTCGGTGGACCTCGAGAAGAAGTTCGTCGCCTCTACGCAGGTGTCGTGCGATCGATGGTCCTTTATGGGGCACCTGTTTGGTCAAATAGGCTATCAGGCGTCCGACGCTGCAGGACTAAAATCAACAGCCCGCAGCGAAAAATGGCTATTCGTATCGCACGAGGATACCGAACTGTATCCTTTGAGGCGGCAACTCTTTTGGCACGGTTTCCGCCGCTAGACATCTTGGCGGATATGGACGCGAGGGTCTATAACCGAATCCGTGTCATCCGCCAAAGTGGCAGTGGCGTGCTAGGAATCGCTGTTGCACGGATGAGGCGGCAGGAACGGCGACACGCGCTCGAGCGGTGGCGTGAACGGCTGCAACAGCCGCAATATTCGCGTAAGCGCGTTGTCGAAGCCGTCCTACCGCACTTCGAAGCATGGCTGAAAAGAGAGGAGCGCATCTCTTATAGGCTCACTCAGGTACTGACCGGGCACGGTTGCTTCGGTGAGTACTTGAACAAGATTGGGCGAGAGGCCACGGCAAATTGCCATCATTGCGGAGGAGGCTTAGATTCTGCGCAGCACACGCTTGAGGAGTGCCCTGCGTGGGCTGCTGAAAGACGGGTTCTGGTCGCCAGGATCGGGCGAGATTTGTCTCTACCAGCAGTAGTGGAGTCTATGCTGGCGGCGTCGGAGAACTGGCGAGAAATGGCCTCCTTCTGTGAGACCGTGATGGTTCAGAAGGAGGCTGCCGAGCGGGATCGTGAGAGGGCTGATCCCGCTCGTAGGAGAAGGCGTCGGGGAGGCAACCGCCTCGACGCCTAACACGCCGAAACCCCGTCTGCAATCTTTAGGGCAGGCGGGAATTAGGGATCACGGGCGCTTAGAGTGGGGACTCTGTCCGCCCACTAAGTGACCTCAGGGTAGACGGTGCACAGTGGTCACGTGCTGCTTTGCACACTTGTACAGTTAGGTTTTGGGGAGATTCCTTTACAGTCTCCCCAGAGATGTGCCCTAACAAGCGCTGCACAGAGGGGGTTCCGGATTGGTCTTTTGAGAGGTAACGGTGCCCCTTCCATGTGCAGATGGTGACCACCGGGGTGGTTTTAGTGAGGTAAAAATCCCACACTCCCCGGTCTTATCCCCAAAACCCGGGCGCCTTTTGAAGGTTTACCCCCGAAAACAAAAAAAAAAAAAAAAAAAAGTGGTGCGAAATTTGCCTCTCCCTCACGCGTTCCGCCTGGAGTGACCCATCTGTATTCATCTATGCCACTACTGAGCAAGGGGTCCTGGGATCGATTTCCAAGTCTCTATAATTCGTAACCTTGTAGTCGGCAATCTGAAGGCTAATTCCCGTATTAATAACGTTCAAAATCTATTCGCAATCTATGCAAAAACCTGTAAAAAATGTAGGTAAATTACGGACAGATTAGAATACCTACGACGATTTGGAAAAATGCATACAGTAATTGTCCCCGGTGCAACCAAAGACTTGGACCCTGTTCCTGATACCGGTAAGCTACTATTTTTTTATATTTTTAAATGTTTTTTATGTTTTTATAAAATATTTAAAAATGTAAATTACATGTATGTGGATGAAATAAAGGAAATAATAACCATAAAAGACAACAAATAGTGATGAGTACAATGACCCCTTAAGAAGATGCCCATAAATTCAATTTCACCCTGTATATGTTATATCATAAATTATTATTATTACAGTTAGGATATTTATTCACAAGTCGCCGCGGCCTTTGAAAATTTCTTTTCAGATATTCCAGTTTCAACTACTAAATCCCTAAACTCATCACCTTCTGTTGCTGAGTCTTTGCTAAAGGAAAATGTTAATGTTTGCGATTCGGACTTTCTTTTTGAACATATTACCTGTAGAGACATAATTAAAACCTTTCACACTTTAAATGTAAAAAAGACTGCAGATCTGTGGGGTAATTCTGTAGAAGTTGCTAAATCTATTATTGACATTGTAGCACCTACTTTAGCTCTTATCTTTAATAATTGTATCGACTGTGGGGAGTTTCCTGACCTGATGAAAAATAGTAAAATAATACCTTTGTTTAAATCAGGTAGTACATCAGACCCCACTAATTATAGACCTATTTCAGTACTACCTACCTTTAGTAAAAATTTTGAGAAATTAATTTTAGAGCAATTGCAAAGATTTTTTAATAGACATAAATTATTACATAGCAAACAGTTCGGTTTTACAAGGGGTCGTTCAACTACTGACTGTGTTGAACTTTTAGGTCATATTTATAATGCATTCGAAGATAAATGCGATGCCTTGGGTATCTTTTGTGATTTGTCCAAGGCGTTTGATTGCGTTCTTCATGAAACGTTAATCAGGAAACTCCGCCACTATGGGATCCGGAACAGCGCTCTGAATCTTCTTATTTCATACTTGAGTAATAGGATTCAGAGTGTTGACGTTAATGGAAAAAGATCTCCCGGATCTATAGTAACAATGGGAGTCCCTCAGGGCTCAATTCTTGTTCCTTTCTTGTTTCTTATCTATATTAATGACTTGCCTTACCTCATAAAGGATAACCATGATATAGTGTTGTTTGTGGATGACACTTCACTTTTGTTTTAAACGTCAGCAGCTGGTTACTGACGATGTAAATAGCGCGATCTCAAAAGTAGTTCACTGGTTCAATGTTAATAATTTACTTCTTAATAAAAAAAAAACCAAATGCATTAAGTTTACCCTACCTCATGTTAGGCAGGTGAAAACTAATGTGTTAATAAAGGGCGAAGAATTGAATCCTAAAGATAGCACAGTTTTCTTGGGCTTAACTTTGGATGCTAAGCTTCAGTGGGGCCCACATATAGATAAATTGTCAAAAAAGCTAAGCTCCGCAGCATATGCTGTTAGAAAAATTCGTAATTTGACTGACATAGAGACAGCCCGTTTAGTGTACTTTAGCTATTTTCATAGTGTAATGTCGTACGGTATTCTGTTGTGGGGAAATGCCGCTGACATTCAGACTATCTTTGTTTTGCAGAAAAGAGCTGTTCGATCAATTTATAAATTAAGTCCGAGACAGTCTCTCAGAGATAAATTTAAGGAGATTAATGTAATGACTGTGCCTTCTCAGTATATTTTTGATAATCTTTTATATGCCCATAAAAATATAAAATTGTTTAAAAAATACAGTGATATCCATAACATAAATACTAGAAATAAACACAAATTTGTTGTACCTACAACAAGGCTCAAGAAAATAGGTGGCTCGTTCAGATGTCAATGTATACGCTTTTATAATAAACTTCCAAGCCACGTACAAGATCTAAGCCTTAATAAATTTAAATCATTCATTAAACGTAAGTTGTGCCAGAAAGCTTTTTATACCGTTAAAGATTACATTGAGGACAAAAAGGCTTGGGATTAAGCTGCTCCAATTATTATTTTTATTTTTTACTTTTGGAACTTTGTTTATTTTGCAAACTTCAAAATTATATACACAATGACATGAATATTTACTTTGTTAAGTATAACATTATTATTATTTTAATTGATGTGAATGTGAGGACTATGTAGCTCATGTATATATATTTATTTAATTTTCTCAGTTACTACTAATGATAATCTGGCAGTTTTGAGTACTTTATGCGGCCTACCCAAATGTCCTTTCTTTGGTATTGTTCGTCGAATCGTTGAGCTCCTTTTAAGTTCTGAGTTGAGCTGCACAATTACTGACAAATGCGTGCACTGACTGGACAGGTCCACTCAAATCTGTATGGTTCTTTCCTCAAAAGATCATTTCAGACACAAATCTACATGGTCCTCATCTGAAATGCTCTGACCAAGATTATTTCTGGGTTTTTTTTATTTTTATTATATACACATTGACATTAATGATTTTTATATATACATTGACATGAATATTTACTTTTAAAGTATTACATTATTTTAATTATTGTGAATGTGAAGACTATATGGGTCATTCCTTTTTGTTTTGTTTTTAATTTTTTCTCAGTTAGTTTTAATCATGGTCTGACAGTTTGAGTAATTTATGTGGCCTACACAAATGTCCTTTTTTTGGTATTGTTCGTCGAATCGTTGAGCTCCTTAAATTCTGAGTTGAGCTACACGATAAATGACAAATGTGTGCACTGACTGGACAGACCCTCTCAATCTATGTGATGCTTTCCTCTAAAGACCACTTCAGACACCAATCCACATGGCCTTCACATGATCTGACCAAGATTATATCTGGACTTTAAAAGAGACTGTGACCTCTGAGTTTGTTTCGGCCTTTCTTCTCAGAGTAGTCAGATAGGAAACGCCGACCTCATCTAGTTTTTAAAATATAATTGACGTGTAAAAGTGTTTGTACAAACCTACTTACAGAAATAAAATCATTTATCATTTATTCTAGCACGTGCATTGATAACGATAGCCATCAGTTTATGGACACGTGTTTCTAGATTTTTGTACCCCTTCTGATTTTTATTTTTAATTTTATTTTAGTATTCATGATAGCCGTAATGGTTCCAAAGATGACTGACAGACATAATAGTCTATTTTAAAAGAATCTGATGAGTGTTAACAAATGGATCAGAAAATGTATGTGTGAATGCCAATTTTTTGCGTCACTTACAAACTAGTGCTTTAATTTGATTATTCGAATACTTTTGAAACTCTAAATCGAAATTTGTCATTGGTCCTTGGTCATTGGTCCTTGGAAGCTCTAGATATAGAGAGGTGGAAAGAGAGTAGGGAGGCCTTTGCCCAGCAGTGGGACAATAACGGCTAAGAAAAAAAAAAAAAAACGAAAGTGAAGGGTGGGCGTTTTTGGGGGACTGTCTTATGTAATTTTGACGTTCGAAAAGTACTGATTCTCAGCCTAGTTTAAATAAATGACTTTTGAATTTTGAATTTTTTGAATTTTGAAATGTTTTTCATTTGATAATTATTGAGGTTGATTTTACAACCAAAATGTTTTTTTTTTTGTCACGGTTTAATTAATAATGTCAGTCAAACAATAATTTTTGAAATTGTGTTGAGATAGATAAGTATAAAGTTGAAAATTTCAAAATACAAATGAATGTGTGAGAAAAACAAATTCCCTTAAGTGATTGTGTTGTGTGAACAGGTTTTATTTTTTTTTTTTTTTATTTTTTTTTTTATTTTTTTTTTTTTTTTTTTTTTTTTTTTTTTTTTTTTTTTTTTACACTTTCAACAGTTATTTTTTGAACAGACATTAATATTAGGCTATAGGAACCCATTGTCACCGTTTGGGTTACGGGATCCTAAAAAGTATACCAATAACTTAGATACCTAACTATGCTGTCAAAGTAAAGGTAGTTTTTTGTGCAATTTTCTACAGTTTAGCGACGTGCGTGTCAACACGGAGTGTCGAGCCAAATTACTTCTAAATCGATTTGTCGGTAATCTTCCTATTTTCTAACTCATTGTTTTACTTTAAATTAATATTCATTAGTTAACCTGGTTCCTAGTAATCGGTATTGTCGTTATATGGCACCTTAAGTGTCTTTGTTTCATTCATAAATTCTTGCAGTTCTTTGTAAATCGATTTATTCTTCTTTTGCAACAGTAAGACTGGGGTCTACGTTTATTTATTTTTTATTTGCTTATTTTGGATCACTGAATTTATTTTCGCATTTTCTTCACTTTCGAATAATTTTGTACCAACATAAAATCAACTAATATCATGTGAAAAATATTGACTTTTTAACTCCCATCTTTTTTATTTCCAATTTAATCATCAGTCTGTTTTTTTTTGTTTATTGTGTTTATGAATCGTATCGTAGAAAAATTACTTAGTATTCCTCTCATATTTTTGCAAAATGCTTCACAAATTATCCTCATTTTTTATTGAGTTTTCTATCAAATTAACTAAAAAGCTAATATTTTTAACAGACTTAGTAATTATTCTCCTTCGAATGATATTACGAGAATATTAATGGCGTTAGATTAGTAGGTAGACATACATTTCAAAAAAGTAGTGTTTATTCTACGATACATTTTGTACATCAATATCCCACAAAAGTATCAAGAAAGTCCTGGTACAAATAAAAAAAAAATGGTGTCCCTTTATTTAAAGCCTACATAAGATCCACATCAACTTATTTATCTCAGAAGCCTCTAACAAACTGCAAGATAAAACTGTTAAGGAAAATAAAAATAAAAACATTATTTTATTACTCAAATAAACAAATCTCAAGCGTTAATTATTCTTAAGTTTATTACTAGAAAATAATTTGTCCTATCAATGAAAAACTCTTTTTAATAAAAATAAAAAGTGAAAGAATAAAACCGCAGTTGCAAAGTGAATTTTGTGCGAAATGGAAGAAAATTCTGAATCAGAAAAAAGAGTGGAAAATAAAAATATGTGGCAGAAAAGGAAATATTTCTTTAGACAGGTAATAATAAATATTTTTTTAGACAGGCATTACTATTACTATTAAAGTACTTCATAATTAAATTGTAATTATAGTTAATCAATTTTCATATTGACAATCATTTTCATAAATCGTTATTTATTATGTTACTTAAAATTTCTTGTGTATTTTTTGTACTTTTGCACGTTTTTTGGTTAAATATGGCTGTTGCGATAATTCGAAGACATGTGATATCTACCAACCCGCACTAGGGCCCGCGTGGTGGATTACGGCCCACTCCCTCTCACAGAGAGGAGGCCTGTGTCCCAGCAGTGGGAACATTTATAGGCTGATAATGAAAAAAAAATGAAATGGCTGTTGCTAATTATATTTTTTATGTCACCGAGTTTTGTACTTATCCATATAAATTTGCAAAATAAATATCTTATCTTACCATGATTGCTTATTTTTCAAATCATTTTTTTTGCATTTTTTCATACTATTCATAATTAAATATGTTTTTTCTGAATTTATCTTGGACATTGCTGAAATCGGTGAAGGAAAACATCGTGAGGAAACCTGGACTTACCTGGACGTTAATATAAGTCTGAAATCGCCAACCCGTCTTGAGCAAACGTGGTGATCAATGCTCGTGCCTTCTCTGTATGAGAAGAGGGCTTTGCACTGCTGTGGGACAGTAATAGGCTGGTATTATTATTGTTTCAAGTGCACACCAAGGGGTGACTTGCTCTACCCTAAACGAGATTGTCGTAAAAAGTGACTAAGTAGATAGATGGGATATAAAAATAGCCTGAATAAGTGGCGATAGGTACTTAAATATACGACCGATGGACCCTGGGCAATCACCCCTGCAGTGCTCCTGTTTGACTGGCCCTTATTTTGTTGTCAGCATGCTCGAATTTACTGACCCACACCTTAATATGAATTTTTTTTTTTGGGATCTCGTAGGTGACCTCTGAGGTCATGACTACATAACCGGGCTATCTTCTAGCTGCCTTAAGCTACTACACTTAAAGCCTCCAGCGAGTGGCGTAAACTAAACTTATAAAATAGGCGAGCGCTCGCTAAAGGCACCTCCTTTGTGGTACAAACCTCAGCTTAGGGCGTCGCTGGGGGAGGACAGCAAGATGGGACAGGCTGAATCAAACATGGGTAATTATTATTAATCGGGGAGAAATGTGGTTAAAAAAATAAACTTCCTTTTATAGATAGGAATCCATGCCATCCACGAAGACGCACCTCACTCCACTTCACTCCGTACTAAATCGCGGAGTGGAGCGCGTCTTCGTGAATGACACTATCTGTATATATTTTGTTAAAATTTATGTGGCCTGTTCTTGACCTCGACCTTGCCTAGCGGAAAGCGATGGATGAGATCTACTGATGGTCTATGATGGAATACGCGTAACATCAGCATCTTGCTACCCTTTTCATATCATTTCTCACACAATCCAGCCATGTTTTCTTTGGCCTGCATCTCCATCCATCAACATTTATATCTCAGAGAAATATGTATTTTGCCTGTTAATGGGCAGAGCACATTGCTCACAGAACGGACGGCCGATGGGGCCGAAAGGTTCTGGAGTGGCGACCGCGTACCGGAAGACGTAGCGTTGGAAGGCCTCCCACAAGATGGACCGATGACCTTGTGAAGGCCGCAGGAATCCGCTGAATGCGGAAAGCACAGAATCGGTCGAAGTGGCGGTGTTTGGGGGAGGCCTATGTCCAGCAGTGGAGGTCTTTCGGCTGAAATGATGATGCCTGTTACCTCTGTCTTTACCTTTGGGGAGAGTAGGTGTGATGTTTTATACCTACTACATACACTATGACTCAGTATGTCCCTTCAAGCATGTCGTGAGAGCTTCTGCATTTATTTATATCAAAACAGGTCCACACACAAGGAAAAACCTTGATGGATGTCATTAACGTTTTTCCTTCCTCAAATGAATATGACTTTTTAACCGACTTCCAAAAGGAGGAGGTTCTCAATTCAACTGTATGTTTTTTTTTTTGTATGTTTGTTACGCGATAAGTCGGCCAGTTATGAATTGATTTTAATAATTCTTTTTCGTTTGGTAGGTAATAACTTCAGAGGTCCCATATAAACTTTAATAACTTTGCTTGGGTAGTTTTTGAGTTAGCTTCAATAATACGTATTTTCCCACTTAGTATGTGGATGATATGTTAAGTTCCTCTCACTGCTATTTACATAGTAGATAGTGGTATTCGAATTTTTGTGGGGTAAACACCACAACTAATAAAAAAATAAAGTTTAGTAAAAAACTGTAACCCGACCACGGGAAAATAAAAATGATCTAAAAAGTACGAAACAAGCAAATATTTCAGACAGAAATCAAGACATAGGTACAAAAATGGTCAAGGTAAAGCCGTGGTCGCATGCCTGTATACCATGCTGTCGGTGCCAGGAACACCTACAAAATTATAATTAGTAGTGAACCCAACCGTATTGGGGTCGGCTTCCGGTCTAACCGGATGCAGCTAAATACCAGTTCTTTACATGGGGGGTTCCATGTATCTGTTTCTCCACAACTCAGTTACTGGATAGCTCGATACCCCTTGTTGAGACTGGTTGTCAGACTTTCGGGCTTTTGATTACCCGTAATGAATGTCAAATTTCTTCGAATGACCTTCTTTCAACTAAACCGTTGGTCCCGGCTGTTTTTCGAAGATTTCCGACATGCTTTCCGAAGCATGGATGGGTCTTGATAAGTAATAAATGGTCACCCCTCCATGGACTGACCTCGGCATGCATAGTTTAACCTTTCATTGACCCGTGCCGCATACAGGGCTATGTATATGTATGTCACTAGTGGAGGATATTATAATGCACCTTTACAACTAGTAATTTCATGTTTTTTTTGTTCTGTTCTATTCAGATGCTGGTCAGCAGTGGCGGATGGACGTGCTACTTCATCATGGGCATGTCTTTCGGCTCCTCCACAGTGTTCATCCCGCAGATAAGGAAGGAGGCTAACTCATTTGATGCTGTTAGTGAATCAACTGCGTCTTGGATACGTGAGTATCAACTATCATCTATTATCGTGAGTATCATTACATCATCCTACAGCCTTTATCCAATTTATACGTGGTCAGTCCAGTGCCATGTCTTCTCTTTCCATACATTTATTTTAGCCGTCACCTAAGTAACCTTCATTAAGACACAAGTACATCTCTTGAGGTTATTTTTGGTGGTCTGCTAAATAGAAATGGTGTCCATCGATAATTAAATGATCGCCAGTTCTTAAGAATCCCTGAATTGAGTATTCGTCACCAATTGTCCCAATTTTTTTTTTCTTTTCTTTTACCCTGGTCACGTGAATTCAAGTGTTCAAAAAACAATGTTACAGTTAAATACTATAATTTGTTCTCAACTTATTAGCTTATTCCCCTACATTGTTATCTGGTACACCTTGGTGAACCTAATTTTTTTTGGAAGTAGAACCAATAATTTCAATAAGTAGTAATAGGTCTAGAATGAGATATAACTTGGGCTTTAGAAATTATATACTGCATTCCTGAAGAGGGACTCGTGGCTAAATGATAACCGCACGGGTTGATTGAAGGGTTAAGCTGCACCTACCGCGGTCGGTTTGTGGATAGGTGACCATTCATAACATATCGAGACCCCTCCGTGCCTCAGAAAGCACGTTAAGTTGTTGGGTCTCGGCTGTCAGTCACAGATCTTTGACAGTCGTGAATGGGTACCTAGTCAGAAGCCCAAAAATCTCTTACAATGGGGTATCGTCTTAACCGGTAACTGGATTGTGGAGGTCAGACAGGCAGTCGCTCCCCGTAAAATACTGGTATTCAGCTGCATCCAGTTAGACTGGGAAAAGGCTAGACAGATTGATACCATTCTTGAATCTTTTAAGTTTGTCAAGGGTACATTTGATTGAAACTGCATGTCAAATTTAAAGGAAAGGCAAATCTAAAACTTTAAGCAGGCTTATATCCAAAATAGTTATTTTGGAAAGTAGTTTCCACTGATATAAATAATTAAAAACTAACATCAATAACTTGTTCATAAAAAAACATGTTGCACAATCCAATGCAAAAAATACTTTTAAATGCACTTGATTGGCGTTATTTAACTGTCTGAATTTCTCTCTTTACCTTTTCAGCTGCGATCATGGTCTATGCAGGAATACCTTGGGTGTTCATCCTGCCAGCTTCAATGAAATACATCGGGAGAAAGTATACCTTCACATTTGTCTGCGTCAGCAATCTAATCAGCTTCGTGGTTTTCTTCTTAAGCACAACAGTCCAACACATCATCATCAGTGAAATCATTAACGGCATCAACACAGGATCCCACTTCACTGTTTCAGTCATGATCATCACGGAATATACCTCACCTAAGCACAGAGGTTTTTTCTTAACAATAAAATCTGCTACCCTTTTCTGGGGTATATTCATGTCAAATGCTATTGGGACCTTTTTCCATTGGAGGAACATTGGAATTGCTGGAATTATCCTCAGTATCTATAGTCTTTTGGTAGCTTTCGTACTACCTGAGTCACCATTTTGGCTGGCCACCAAGCAGCGGTATGAAAAATGTTCTTCATCACACAGATGGCTCATGGGAGAAGAAAAACAATCGGAAGTAGATTTAGAAAAGTTGATCAACTTTCAGAAGAGTCTCAATTTGGATTCTAAGCCCAAAGGTTTTGAGTTAAAAGGATTAGTTACTAATTATTACAATATTATATCTTCCAAGCAATTCTATAAACCGTTGCTTTTGAGTTTGTTGATACAATCTTTATACGTGTTTTCTGGTAAAATTGTATTTAGTCTTTATGCTATAGATATAATTGGTAAAATAACAGCTGGTCACAAATTATCAGCGTATACTGCTATGTTATTATTAGACGGTGTCACAGTATTCTGCATGTATATTGGATGTATATTTGTAAAACTGTTACCTAGAAGAAAATTATTAATAATTTCCTCGTTAATAGGAATTGGATTTCTTTTATCAATTACTACGTATGCTTTTTTTATTAAATTATCTGTTTTAGAAGAAAATAATTACTTGGCAATATTTTTGTTAACAGGATATTCAATTGGAGTATGTTGTGGACCAGTAATATTGACTCAAACTATTTCTGGGGAATTAGTGTCGATAGAATCTAGAGGCCTTTCATCCTGTTGCATAGATTTATGTCTTAAAATACTTTTAGGTACTTTAATTAAAGTTTCTCCATACATTTTCAAGTCATGGGGTACCCATGGTGCTTTCTTGTTTTATAGTGTTTCTACTTCAATATTTTTGTTTTTAATCTATAAATTTTTGCCTGAAACTAAAGATAAGAGTTTGCAAGAAATTGCGGAGTGGATGAAGGGGTCTGAGAAAAGTCCTTTGTTGCAAGAAGAAGTTAAATTTTTACCTGTCAAGTAGATAAGGACAATCTTGTAAAGATGATTGATTTATCATCATAACATCTTGTTACTAGGAGCCAAAAGACAAATTTCCTTGTCATTAAAAAAAGCCAGTAGACCGAGAGAAGGATGAGGCAAGTCAAATTAATTTTGTAAAAGAGTTATTTGTTTTTATTTACTGGTATGAAATATTAGAATTTTTTGTTATTCCAAGGATTTCTGCTAAAGCCTAAGTAATTAAAAGAATAATTATTGATTTGCGTTCGCCTTTTATTCCCTAACGCCGTCGATTCACCAAATCCCTCTAAAATGATTACGTTCAGCCTATGTTCCAATGTTATATCCTATACCTTAGCCCATCATGTATCCTTCTTCAACCGGATCTTGATCCTCACTCAATAGACTGGAAACTGTTTTGAAATTGGTAACTGTAAATATGCCACAGATTTTCATAGTGTGACCACAGCGGAATAGTACAAGAGGACGCACGTCAGTGATGACATAACCAGTATTAGTTGGCCTTTAAATTCCGTATTACGCAAGGCCACCTTAAGGTCAAAGTCACTAACATGCGGTCTGGTGATATTGTACCTCTGGTCATCTTATCACACACAGTTTACCATCATGTCCAGCATTGGACAGCCGTTTTTGCTTAAATTAAATAAATAGCTGAAAAGCCTTCACTTTTAAACTAGGTGTTTGTTCTTGTGTAATTAGTTCGTCTACGAAGTAATGTTTGACCCACAGCTTAAATTTCATTTCTCAATACTGTATGTGGGACGAAGCAATGCTGCTCTAATGCTGGTTTAGAAATAGATCTAGATGGGCCTTAGTGTTAATGTTGGCAGAATTGGTACCCAGATTTAGGACCAAAGTCTCAGTTTCTTTTCAACAGTGGCTCTACAATTCAGCAAGTTTAGACTCAACTTAAAAAAAATGGTTGGTCTTGTTTGTTTGAAATCCACAGGTTTTTGACCCTTTTGTAAAGTCCGTTAAATATCCTTATTTTCATATTTTGACTTTAACTGAAGACAGACGATAAGGAACTACTTACAAAGAAAATAATAACATGAGACCTTTATCAAATATTGCCAAATAAATCACATTTTATCCATTAATTTAAAAGATTAGATAAAGCCTATATTAACTTTTAAGTGATTCTTCAATCGAACTGCAGTTGCGAAGTGATTTTGTGCAAAATGGAGGATTATGAGTTGGAAAAACGAGTGGAACAAAAAAATAAATGGGAGAAGAGGAAATATTTCTTTAGACAGGTACGTAACGGTTTTTGTTTTTCTTAAAGCCAAATCTTTTTTCACATTTTTTTATAAAATTAAATGAAATTTATTTGCAAGAATTGTAGTATGTTATAGATGGTCGGGTTCTTTAACAGTTTCCAAAACGATTCTCTAAAACTAGCATGCAAAATTACGTTAATTAAATTATGTTTTCTTTTAAGCCATTTCATTATACGATCACCACACTGTAATGTTTTTTTCTGATTCCTAAATCATAAGAGATCCTTGCCATTTTTCATTAAAATGCTTGGTCATTAGAAAATACTCTTTGGGCTCTAGGAGGTCTAGGAGCTATTTCAACGTTGTTAACAATGAAAAGTTTCACTATTATATTGCCGAAAATATGAGTGTTATAACCAAAATATCATGAGGAATTTGGGTATAGGAAATAAATACAGTTTTCTCTCATGTCTTTAAGAACATCATTTTAGCTTCTATAGTAGGATGGAAGGCTAATGCCGAATTAAGATAACAGTGTTTTCATATGGGTGAAGTTATACGAGTGTTAGTTTTAATCAACAACGATGACTGAAATATAGGAAGTGGTTAAAAATTATTTAATTTCAAACGACCGCCAATTTTTTTGCGATGGCAACAGTT
Source organism: Agrochola lychnidis (assembly GCA_963680765.1). Classification (NCBI taxonomy): domain Eukaryota; kingdom Metazoa; phylum Arthropoda; class Insecta; order Lepidoptera; family Noctuidae; genus Agrochola; species Agrochola lychnidis. The sequence continues at coordinate 2,272,146 of OY796868.1, read as the reverse complement.
CCGTTTTATGTAGAAGACGCAAAAAACGGCGCCACCGTATCACTATCTAATCTCGCAATCCTTGACGTGTTAGAAAAATACGATAATTAGTAAATTAACAAATAATATTATAAACTTTTTCAGATAATTATCAGTACCAATTGAATTAATCTTCACAGACCAGATTTTTTACAAATTGTATATGAAATACATATATTAAACTAGAAGGATATAGGTACAATAATTCCTAAGGATCTAATTCCATAGTGTTACTATATTTGAACTATGTTAAGAAGCATCGTCGCTTTCATAAAGCTATAGACTTAAATGTGTACTTAACGGAAATATTGTGGACTATAATTTATTGCTATAGCCAATGACCGAAGTCTGGACTATAATATACGGCTACAACCTATAACCACAACCATCTTTTGAAAAGACTAGCTTTAACATATTAAGCCTAGCCAAAAATCTATTATCACGACCAAGATGCAAATATTCAAAACTCAAATTCAAAATTATTTATAATTGATTCATAATCAATCATAAAAGGAGGTCATCATCTTAAAGGTTTACCTGTGTGATCATAGGTAAACCTACATGGGCACTTATGAAACGTCAAAAGCTAGGTGCTTGATTCCAAATTGTCGTTTCCTATGGAGAAGAGTCGGCAAGAAACTCCACGATTACTCTTTTATCGCTGTCTTCATGAAACCTTTGAACTATCTACCTTAGAGCCTCTCCATGTGTTGATGCAGATGCAAGCTCTAGGGCATATGCCACATCGACCGCTGAGTGTCCTCTCGTCATGTTGACAACCTCGAATGCCAAGTCAAAACAATTAATTAATTCTTTATCATTAAGCTGACGGTCATGCGAGACAGTGATACCAAAAATAATTGTGCGGCATTCTTATCTGTTTTACAACTATATCAAGATTAACGGTAACAATAATCCTGTCAGTAATGATTTACGATGGCACTACAATATTAATAGATTAATTACATTAAAGAGTTGGCTTGGCACTGTACAATTATTTGAATATTTTGTTTGGATCTAGCATTTAATTCTCATGTTTCCCTGTAATTTCCTAATTAGTAAAGTATTTACCCCCACAAGGTGTTGGTCATGGGAATCCACTAGATGCAAGAAGCACATGACTGACCGATGTAGCGACGCTTGGAGGAGGCCTATGTCCAGCAAGGACGTCTTTGATGATGATAGCAATAACATGTACTTTATTGATCCTCTTCTTCTAGATGATGATCAGCAGTGGTGGATGGACGTGCTACTTCATCATGGGCATGTCTTTCGGCGCCTCCACAGTCTTCATCCCACAGATAAGAAAGGAGGCTAACTCATTTGATGCTGTTAGTGAATCTACGGCTTCTTGGATACGTAAGTAGATTATTGAGAGTACCAAATGAAACATTAATCAAAGGACTGGATTAGACTTCTGAAGTTTTTAAATGTATTCCACAAAAAATAGACGAGTGGCAGCCTTTTTTTAGATTAGAAGGATATCTAATAAAATACAATAGACGTTGTTATATTTAGTAACCTGTTCCGCTTAACTATTCCTAAAGAGCCTTAAAAAACCTTGTAAGAAATCGACACGTGTACACCTCTCAACGAGGTATCCTCAGGATGACGACTGACTTGTCGCGAACCCGAACACGGTGTGTTGATACACCGAGCACATCACATAAGTAACACATAAGTAATATTAGTAACTGCAAGAGAAACAACCGAACGACAAAGTAATGCTGTAAAAGACTTACTAGCAATATAACATTCCATGTTGTCAAAATAATATAATAACGTCAGGCGTTGATTTGCAAAGATAAAATAAAACTTTTGCATTGGCTCTAGCAAGAAAATTAACAATTTGTAAAACATTTTGGACCATAAAAAAATTATTTATTTTTCCTTTATTTTCCAGCTGCCATCATGGTCTACTCAGGCCTGCCTTGGACCTTCATTCTACCAATCTTCATGAAGTATATTGGAAGAAAATACACGTTTATGTTCGTCACTATCAGTAATCTGATTAGTTTCGTGGTTTTCTACTTGAGCGTCACTGTCAACCAAATCATCATCAGTCAGGTGATTAATGGCATAAACACAGGATCCCATTTCACTGTGTCGGTCATGATCATCACGGAATATACCTCACCAAAGCACAGAGGATTTTTCTTGACTGTCAAATCTGCGACTCTCTTTTGGGGTATATTCATGTCAAATGCTATTGGAACTTTTTTCCATTGGAGAAACATTGGCATCGCTGGTATTATCTGCAGTGCCTACGGATTATTGATAGCAATTGTACTCCCAGAATCACCATTTTGGTTAGCCACAAAACAACGATATGAAAAATGCTCGTTCACACATAGATGGATGATGGGACAGGGCAAGCAAGCGGAAGCTGATTTAGAAAAGTTGATAAACTATCAGAAGAATCTCAGTTTGGAGGCGAAATCTAAGAATTTCGAGTTAAAAGGATTTGTTACAGGCTATTTAAGAGTGATATCATCAAGACAGTTTTACAAGCCTTTAATTTTATGTTTGTTAGTGCACTCTTTGTATATATTTTCTGGCAAGGTAGTATTTAGTGTATATGCGATAGATATAATTAGTAAAATAACTGCTGGACATCACATATCACCATATACTGCAATGTTAGTATTAGACGGTGTGACAGTATTCTGCATGTATATAGGATGTTTAGTTGCAAAAGTATTGCCAAGAAAGAAATTATTAATAGGCTCATCATTAGTAGGAATTGGCTTCCTTTTATCGATTTCTTTATACGCATATTTAATAAAACTATCACTTGTAGTTGAGAATAACTATTTTGCAATATTTTTGTTAATCGGTTATTCGATGGGTCTTTGTTTTGGACCTGTTATATTGACGCAAACAATTTCTGGAGAGTTAGTTTCAATTGAAGCCAGGGGTCTCTCATCATGCTGTATGGATTTATCTTCAAAAATACTTTTAGGTACTTTAGTGAAAATGTCACCATTCTTATTTAAATCATGGGGTACTCATGGTGCATTTTTATTCTTTGGTTTGTCTACTTCATTTTTCTTGTTCTTAATCTATACATTCTTGCCTGAAACCAAAGATATGACCTTGCAAGAAATTGCCGAATGGATGAAGGGAACTAAGAAGAGTCCTGTAGTTCAAGAAGAGGCCAACTTCTTACCTGCGGAAAAGAGTTAGAAGAAAAACATGAGACTTGTTTATGAAGCTAGTCATAACTTCATTATTTTAAAGTTATAACTTTAAGATATTGTTAAAAACCTTATTGTTTGTGTTATTATTATTATGTTATTGTTATGTTATAATATTATTTGGTACGCCTATCTAAATTAAAATGGAAGTTCTCTATCTGTATTTTTAGTCACCGTATATACCTTTGGTTTTTTATTAAAACATTATAAATAAAATAATTGTTTCATTTAAAACATGGTACCAATAGTTAATTTGTCATTTTAAAACACACACTGAATGTAATTATAATTCTATTTTTGATATAACAAATTGTCTGTGTAGATAAAATTGCAAATGTTCTGCCTGTGCTGTAACTGCGTTTACAGTTATAGTGCCAGAATACTAATCTATTTAACTTGTTGACTGTACAACAAAAACATTCTCAATACAACTGGCCAAACAAGTTTTAGTCGTAAAACCTGTAAAGCATCCATATAAAACTTGAGCTAAAGACTATAAATATTACACCAAAATTGGTAAGGATTCCGTAGGTTATTTTTAGGTAAGAAATTATAACTAGCGACCCGCCGCCGTACTTGACAAAACCTGAAGATTTCTTTACTAAATATATCTTAATTAATTACTAATGTTTATAGATAAAAAACCTTCCGCAATAAACTTTCTAAATGGTGTTGAAAACCGCGTCAAAATCTGTTGCGTATTTTAGAAGAAAAACGCGGTCACACAGACAGATTTGAAAAGTGACTTTAATTTAATATAGATATACGGACATGTACCTCAGATTAAAATAGACAGTCCGTTATATCGTAGGACCTTACTAAAAAATATGTAAAGTGCCAAGCAGAATTAAAAACACTGGTTTCGCATGGGATATTTTAAAGGTCATTTATTTAGAGTAGGTACTGCAAAACCAAAGAAACGATGGATAGACTTTGTGAAAGATGATATAGTTTTAAGATAATGGTCTGGCACTTTGAGTAGTTTAAGCGGCCTACCCAAATGTCCTTTCTTTGGTATTGTTCGTCGAGTTGAGTTCCTTAAGTTCTGAGTTGAGCTCCACGATTACTGACAAATGCTTGCACTGACTGGACAGGTCTACTTAAATATGTGTGGTTATTTCCTCAAAACACCATTTCAGGCACTAATCTACATGGTCCTCATATGGCCTGACCAAGATTATGTCTGGACTTAAAAAGAGACTGCGACCTCTGAGTTTGTTTCGGCCTTTCTTCTCAGATTAGTCAGATAGGAAACGTCGAACTCATCTAGTTTATTTCTAATATTTTTATGACGTGTAAAAGTGATTCCGATATCCTATTTACAGAATTATCGATTTCATTTCATTTCATATGGCTATGATAAGGGCTAACGAATGATGATGAGGTACTGCCACATCACATGCATTTAACATGCTCAAAGAATTGTTACGTAAAGAGCATTTTGTCTGATGTAACTATACAAAGTGTCGACGACAATGCAACAATAATTGCAAACACTCGCAATACTGCGGACACAGCGGATCGCTGGGTAACGACGCAGATGACGAACTTGCTAGAAGAGGATATAGCACAGCAGTCTGTGGACCCGAGCCTATCGTGCCAATTCCCTTCAACCAAATACGCAGGTGGCTACAGGAGTTCACCCAAACCCAAGCGGAGAATTGGTGGACCTCGACACCGGGCTGCAGGCAGTCTAAGGAAGCAATGCCATCCTTAGATAGCAAGCTAACGAGGCGTTTATTAAGCCTTGACAGGAATGGCCTGCGCCTGATGACGGGGACCATCACGAGTCACTGCTCGCTAAACAAATACTTACCACACAATAGGCATAACGGACAGTCCTCTGTGCAGGGCGTGCATGGAGGCTGAGGAAACCGTCGCGCACGTACTCTTCGAATACACAGGTGTAGTAACACCTGTGTATTCGAAAAATCTGGGTGACCCGAGGGTTTCTGTTCTAATCTTAGTAAAGATTAGAACAGAAACCCTCGGGTCACCCAGATTTTTCACTGACGTTCTGAACAGACCAGGAGTTTTAATTAACTTTTAGAGGGAGGTGGGCTGGTTGGAATAACCACCAAACGGCCGCCATGGCCCACATACAATGGTCCACCTGACGGTATAAAATAATATGTCTGGATAGACATTCAAAACTGTGAAATCGTCAAAAAAAAAATAGCGTCCAACTATTGGCTGCTAAATGCGCGCACACTAGAAAAGCACAATGACGTGGCGCGAGTGTAAGATGTAGCTGTCACGTACACCAGTATGTAATAAAAACTTTAGTTTTTTTATTTGTGATTTTAACCTATGAATCTTGTCAGAATGCCCCAAAATGAAATACTGGACCAAGTTGGCTTGTTTGATTTAATTCTTTTGCAGCGCAGCAACATGGCAACTGAAGGAACACGGGTGCGTTTTAGTCAGTAAGAGTCTGACACGCTCTCCCGCTCCGCCCAGAGCAGGAGAAGTTATTTGATAATTTCCCACCCAAAAAAAACGGATGACGATTGACTTGTCGCGAACTCGAACACGGCGTGTTGCCACACCGAGCGCTGAACGCAGAACACGCACGTTTAAAAAAGAAATGAATAGCAATGATGGGGCGAGTATGGGTTTTCCTAATCTTTGACTAGCTATAGTGACTAAACTATTGCATATATTCGGTTGAATTTTTGTATGCAGAATTACATACTGGGAGCGTCATTAGATATACGAAGTCAATTAATTGTTGCATTATCGTTTCCACCTAGTTTAACAATAACGACGTACATTTACTTACACTTGCAATGAGCTAGGTGATACAAAAATAAAGAGAAAATACAATTTGGCATAACACATCTTTTTATTTCGCAAGTTTTTCTAAGTTTCCTACAATATCCTTACATCTTACTTGGCACCACAGGATTATCATAAATACAACATTAATATACAATAATTTGTATTGACATCACATGAGTTTCGTAGTTCCCGAGTTTTGGTGAGTTTTAAAATGAGTGAATCGGACTTATCAACGGATGGTTTTGTTTGGATTTATTTTTTGAGACAAGTAAGTAATTTATTATTTGTTTATTTCAATTTCCAATATTATATTTACATTATTTAAAATAATGATATGTGTAGGTATTTAAAAAAGGAGGGGAAGGAATCATGGACTTGCTGACGACTCGGACACAGTGTCTGAATCCGATTTTTTTTCACTGATGATTTGGACACCAATAAAAAAGCTGTTTAGTACAGTCAGATAAAAAAACTTTCAACGATACCTTAATTTTATTGTATAAATCCCTCTGCCCGGCCTGTAACTGTAAAAAAACCAGTTTTTAACCGGATTTTAACGAAAGCAGCCATTTTCAATAAATAATATTACAAACCCACACACATAGATAAGCGATTTTTTTGTGATTATATTGTAGATTTATAGAAACCAATATTTATAAGACGTTGATTTTAATCTATACATATAATAAAATCGTAGCGAAGTCAAAACTGTACATTGATTTTTGAAAAAAAGTAATTGCTACGAGGTCTAGGATCGATTCTAATGCCGAAAATATATTTTTTAGAATTTTTGTCTGTTTGTCTGTATGTATGTTCCAGCATGGCGCAAATTCTACCGGACAGATTCTGTTAAAATTTTGCATAGATATTCCCTGTGTGTCTGGTCAAATTATAGGGTATAAATTATCACGCTATTCGCTATGGGGGATGAGCAATATTACATTATGTCGTATTTTTATGTTCTAGCATGACGCAAATTCTACCAGATAGATTCTGTTAAAATTTTGCATAGGTGTTCCCTATAAGTCTGGTCAAACTGTAGGGTATAAACTATCACGCTATTTACTATGGGGGACGTGCAATATTATATTATGTTCGTATTTTTTGGAAAAAAACGCGCCAAAATTTTAGGATATTGTGATGGTTATCGATTTAACTTTTAGAATGATTATCATCACGCTATACCTTTATGGAACTGAGCAGTCAATCATGAAATATATAGGAACGGCTATTTAAGATAAAATTCAACGAAGCAATTAACTCATCGATTGGACGATTGCTTTGCAAACATGGGGTTGTAAGTTCGATTCCCAACTACGGTTTTTGTTTTCTTTTTTTTCACATTTTGTTACACGATTTTTTTTTTGTTTTGGTTATGTCCCTATAATATATTATAATAAAATCGTAGCGAAGTTAAATTTTTTGAAAGAAAGTTATTGCTACGAGGTCTGGGATCGATTCTTATGCGGAAAATATAGTTTTTAGAATGTTTGTGTGTTCCAATTGTAGGGTATAGACTATCACGCTATTTGCTATGGGGGATGAGCAATATTACATTATTTTCTTATTTTTCTCTGCAAATTATAGAAGGACGCGTCAAAAGGTTGGGATATTGTAGATAGTTACCGATTTAACTTTTTAAATGATTTTAATCAAGCTATATTATGGAACTATGCAGTCAATCATGACATAATTATATAGGAACGGCTATTTTAGCTAACTTTCAACAAAGCGAATAAGTAAGCGGTTGGACGAATGATTTGAAGTCCTGGTAGTAAGTTCGATTACCATCTGTTTTTTTTAAACTATTTTTTTTACATTTTGTAAAACGGTTTTTTTTATTAATGCATTAATTCACAAAAAAAAGGAAAACTTCGTAAGCTATGGAAACCTACTACGTCACAAGTACTTTACAGTCACAAAACATTCAAGGTTGTATTCTGATCATTTAAGAGCTAAAGACTGTAGGAATAAAATGATTTTTTACAGATTTTGAGAGCAGATTTGTCCCAGCGATTTTAAAATATGTATGTGTGTGGATCTTCTGGAATCGCTGCCACACTGCTTCCTGGTGAAAAAACAGCGCACGCCATGTTTAAGATTCCCGTCGATTTAGAGAGCAACGAAACGCCTGTTTGTGGGGTGTCACGCAACAGAACAAGAGATGTGTGCATAGGGATTGCGCTTCATCGTATAGTATGAATGCATTATGGCAAATAGAAAAGCAGTGGAAGCTGTAAACAGAACCCTGGAGGACATCCGCAGGAACCAAGATATGATGGGTGTTGTCACAGTTCTGACAAACAAAGTGAATACTTCGTTGAAAAGGTCGACTCTATGGTCGAGAGTTCATAAACTGCGCTTGACCATCATCATATGAGCTCGGTTTGGCGTGAATTCAAATGCTCAAGAATTCTCCGATGTTCTTCTAAAAGTTGGTGAAGGCACTTTAGCAGAGACTCTTGGTAGAGTAGATCCCACTTTAGAAAATCTTATTCGTTCTGATATACGAGGACATCAGTCAAATACCGTACCAAGAGAATTCTTGGGTGTGTGTCCATTTTAACTCCGAAAATGATCAAGCTGCAGCGATCAACCACAGTATTCTCTCACAAATTGAAGGGAGTGAAGTGATATACACCTCCATTCCATTAATGCCACATATTACCCCGTAGAATTTCTCAATTCGCAAATGGCAAGTATCTTTTCCGGTTGTATATCTGTGTAACGGAAATCAGCTCAAAGTCATGTCCTTACAGAGAAACGTCATCGAGACTGAAATTCTAACAGGTTGTGGCGATGGCGAGACAGTGTTTATAGCGCGTATACCACTAATTCCCCACCATTACCAGTTTAAGCGCGTGCAGTTCCCTGTGAGCGTATGCTTTGTGATCAACAAGTCACAGGGGCCGACATCGAAGACTGAAGGCTGCGGGTGTCGACTTCAAGACAAGCTGCTTCTCATACGAACAACTGTTACGTCGCTTGCTCCCGAGTCACCATTCCTGACTGTATATTTTGGCTGCTGAGAATAAAACTACAAATGTAGTATACAAGGAAGTTTTATAAAAATGTGGCTATTATTGTAGTAGTATATTGTGATGTTTTACGACTTCCACGCGAACGAAGTCGCGGGCAGAAGCTAGTTATACGTTTTGTATGATTTCTGTTTTTTTTTTCAACATGAATTGTGTCTACTAAAATCTAATGTGGTGACTTACGTCCACAAAGCAATTTATTACAGAAAGATGCCGCCTTAAAGCTACCCTAAAATAGTTTTGGAAGCGCTTTTTTTCACATGTTATATTTTAAAACTTTTTATTCTGACTGTACTAAATAGCTTCAATAATTTGAGTGTCCAAATAGTAAAAGAAAAAAAATATTTGAAAATAAAATGTGTTAATTCGGACACTGTGACCGAATGACCGAATATAATTATTGTGTCCGAGTCGTCAGCAAGTCGAATCATGAGACCAGGGCCTCAAGTCTGCTATTACAATAGTGTCCGATTGGTCTATCATTGATTTCATAATTGTTGATTTTGACAAGTTTGGTAATCTACTAATATAATGGCGTCATTATGACTTTCCAATGGTCAGCCACTGACACTCCATTGAAAGAAATGGCACTTATTGGTAATCTCGTACATAATGACAAATGAATGACTGACTTAGGCGGTATCATTGGTCGTATTGTACGACAATGCCATTATAACACAATTCTATTACGAGACCATTGACCGACCAATGATCGACCATTATGAATTTAGCAGATTACGAACTTTTAGCAAAATGACAATGGGATCGTGTTGGAATGACGAATTTATAAAAATAGCAGACTTGGGCCCCAGAGAACTGTCCTACTTTTTGCAAAAATATCAGCATTGCCTTAAAACGTGATGATGCTGCCAGTCTTTTTGGTACCTTTAATGTTGACAGCGATGCGGTCGAATTTTTTAATGCCCTATTACTTAATCAAAAATTTTTTATCTGTATTATTAAGAATTGACTACAATTTAGCGTAATAAACTAGCGTCAATTTGCACTTTTACATAAGGTCAATTTCTTAGCACTTTCTTAGGGTCTGATAATTGATAAAACTCTTTGTTTTTGTGTTATATGTATAGCATTTCATTGTTACTATTTATTATTAATTCACTATTTACACACTACACTAACTCAACTGGTTTAGTTCTCTTTAGCCTACGCACTATTCCCGTGTTGTCTAGCAGCTGAATTGCCTGTCGGTGGAGTCTGTGTTCGTGGGCTTCAGCAAATTTTTGGATGATGGTGGTGACGAGTTCCATTTTAAAGTCACGGTGGAGGTCGTCATTTTTAATATACCATGGTGCATTAACAACATCCCTGAGTACTTTGTTTTGGAATTGTTGAATTATTTTGAAACTACGAAACGAAACTATAAGGGTTCCTTGTTTACTAAAGAACCCTAAAAATTTACAAAATTCTTACACTCATTTCACTGAACTCCAGACATACTGACACGATCGTCTATTTTTAACCGACTTCCAATTCGACTGTATGTTTTTTTTGTTTTTTTTTTTTGTATGTTTGTTACGCGATTACTTCGCCAATTATGAATTGATTTTGATGATTCTTTCTTTGTTTGGTAGATCATAGTTCAGAGGTGGTCCCATATAAATTTTATTAACTTTGCTTGAGTAGTTTTTGAGTTAGCTTTAATAATACGTTGTTTTTCCCACTTAGTATGTGGATGATATGATAACTTCCTGTCACTGTTATTTACATAGCAGGTATTCGAATTTGTGTGGGGTAGCTACCACAACTAAAAAGTGAAAAATAAAAACTTTTTACAAAAAAAAAAACAACCGACTTAAAAAAAAACACTACAAAGTGAAAAATAACTTTAATTTCGGAAGTCGGTGACAAAGAACGAAAATTCAAAACCAAAGACACCAACTTCCAAAATTAAAGTTATTTTTCACTTTGTAGTGTTTTTTTTGAAGTTGGTTGTTTTTTTTTTGTAAAAAGTTTTTTTTTTTTTTTTAAATATGGTTTCCATTTCAGTTACTGATCAGCAGTGGCGCCTGGTCATGTTTCTTCATGCTGGGTCTCTGTTATGGGTCTCCAACGGTGTTGGTTCCTCAACTCCGGAGAGAAGCCAACTCCACTGATGCTGTCAGTCCGGAGATGGCATCTTGGTTACGTAGGTATTTTCAGTAACTATTCAAGATCAAGCAGGAATCCGCTGGATGCGGAAAGCACAGAATCGGTCGAAATGGCGGTGCTTGGGGGAGGCCTATGTTCAGCAGTGGACGTCTTTCGGCTGAAATGATGATGATTCAAAATCATTGAGGTGTAATATGGTTGGAAAGGAAGATAATTGTATCTATAAGTACACTAAAATAATTTAACACTCCGTCCGCGACTTAGTTCTCGTGAAAATTCATGTTTTAAGATAAAATATGTCCTATGACTATGAAATACTGTAGCTTTCCATTAGTCAAAGAATTTTCGGTACTGGATCAGTAGTTCTGAAGATTACCCCCTACGTACAAACTCACAAATTTTATTACTTAACGATATTAGAGTATAGATTAATCTATTAAAATATATGACAGACAAACACATAGTTTCGTCTCAAACGTCTTACCGGTTATTTTTATTACTGTGAGAATCTTTGAGTATTAATATCAATAAAAAAACCTGTTAGGTACTTATGAGTTGTGATAGGAATGTTATCATAAGCATGTCTACAATAAGGAATAAATATTTGTCCCAAAAACAATTAAGTGGACCAGTTTAAATAAAACCATGTACTACTTTAAAAGTTGTCTGTTATTGAGTATCCGCGATACTAACAAATAAATTGCTACAAAATGCAAATTTTACTTCAAAACCACTCTAACAAAAACAGTGCAAACTTTTTCGAAATTACACCTCTAATTTAAAATTACTTTATAAATTCTTTTTTAAATTCTTTATTTCACCAAAAGCCATCACAGTACAAGAACCATAGAACTAAGAGCATCTTATAAGGCTTATAACTAGGTCACAATAATTTAAGTACCCTGACTCTTAAACTAGGTGTATGTGCCTGTATCTTAGGAGTCAGTGATTCTCCGTAACAAACGAGACAAAGCCACAATATTATAAAACGGGACGTTACAACAAAAAGCAAATGGTGTAAAAGAAAAACAGGATATAATCTATGAAAAGAAAACACAAAATGAAATGAAGAACGTTTAGCTGTGTGGTGAGGTGAATAAATGTAGGGTCCGAGTGCATGTGTGTGTGTGTAGTGAGTAAGTGTAGGATGTGTGTGAGTGCGTATGTGGTGTGTAGGTGTAGGGTGTGTGAAATTAAAAAGAAAATGGTGTAACCGGTACACATCCGCATAAGGTTAGATTTAAACTTATATTTATATGTATAGTACCAGAGTTATTATTGTGTTTCCAGCTGCCGTGTTCAGCTACAGTGGGATACCTTGGGTGATTATCCTGCCCATCTTAGTGGCGCTCGTGGGCAGGAAGATCACCCACAGCGTAGTCTGTGTTTCAACGTTCATCGGTTTCATCATCTTCTACAACAGCAACGACGTCTACATGATCCTCATCAGCGAAATATTCCAAGGGGTCGTCACGGCTTCGTACATCACCATTGCAATTGCCATCGTCACGGAGTATACATCGGCAAAAAACAGAGGCCTCTTCTTGACAATCAAATCTGCAACATTCTTTTGGGGTATACTAGCCTCAAATCTTATAGGAACTTTCTTCCATTGGAAAAAGATAGCCCTACTTGGATTGGTGTGTTCTCTATACAGTTTAGGCACACTAGTTTTCTGGCCAGAATCTCCACTGTGGTTGGCCACTAAAGGTCGCTTTGATCAGTGCGCAAAAGCCCATAGATGGCTGAAAGGTTCATCGATGTCTTCTGAAAAAGAACTCGAAAAACTTATAAGTGATTATCAAAATGATAGATGCAAAATATCTAAAAGAAACCAAGTTCTAAAGTCTATAAAAGTAGTATTTAAGAAAGAATTTTACAAACCTGTGCTATTGTCTGTATTATTGTTTGCGTTGTATATATTTTCAGGGAAATTAGTATGTACAGTGTACGCTGTAGATATACTAAAGAAAATAACGAACAATGAATCTACTGCTTATGCTGGTATGTTAATATTGGATACTGTGACAGTTTTAACAATGTATGTAGGGTGTGCTTTGTCAAAAGTATTCAAAAGACGTAGTTTATTACTTAGCTCTTCTTCTACTGGGATTGTATTTTTGTTTTTATTATCACTATATCTTTATTTAGTAAAAGCATCAGTGGTATCAGAAAACAAGTATTTATCAGTTGTATTGTTAATGGGTTATTCAGTAGCCATTAGTTGTGGACCAATGATTCTATCTACATCTATATGTGGTGAATTAATATCTACAGAGTGTAGAAGTTTATCTATGTGCGCTATAGCACTATCTTTTAAGATAATATACGGTACGTTTGTAAAAGTATGTCCTTATTTTTTTAAAGCTTTAGGAATGCATGGTACTTTCCTATTATTTGCGGTATCTTCATCTGTATGTTTGGTTTTGATATATTTTTATCTACCTGAAACTAAAGATATGAGTTTGCAGGAGATTTCTGATTGTATAAAAGGGTTGAAACCAGTAGAAGAGGCTAAAGAATTGATTCCAATTGTCTTTAAAGATGTGACTATTGTACCTAATAGAAAAACTTTAGGTGAATAAATTGTTGATCTTAGTAAAATCATCATCATTTTAGTGACGTAGGTAGGACAAGCGTTTTATTCTTTAATTATGATTTACTTATGCAATACAATCTAAGGAACTAGATGCTATTTACATAATATAACAGTATTGTGTTATTTTAGTTTTAGAAGGTGTTTCAAAAACATTTTGTTTACTTTTCAAAACATTTTTAATAATAGAATCAATACTTGTAGGTTGTATGTAAATATTTTCGTAACACGTTTATTTTTAGTTACAACAACTAAAAACAATAATCCTTCAATTTTTTTATTGCAACGACACAAAACTGCACCTCACTTTAACGGATTTTATAAGTTAGTGAAACAACCCCTAGGCCACCATTCATTGTCCTTCATATTACGGCGAATTTTTTTGTAGATAACGAAATTTTTTCCTAATTGTAAAATAACGCCGGTTCAATGCCCGGGTTATCTTTCAAAGACAAGTGTTCTTTTTTCCATTTATTAATTAGATTTCAACGGAAATTAAGAAATGGAAAAACGCAGTTTTTGCCGTTTTTTTTTTTTTGTATTTTTCTGCGAACATCTTTAATAAGTTCTGAGATGTTTTATTTGTGAATGATAATTTTTAATTATTGTGCTGTTTTGAAGTCATCAAAATATAGTATTTGTTAAATTCAATTTCATATTTGCTTGAAACTCTGCCTTGCTACTCAATGCAGATTTTTTTTGCGACTATCTATCTGTAATATTAGGTGAAGTTATGGTAAAAAGATTTTCCAGTCATCAGTTTGTAGCGCAGTTGACTGCCGAAGTTCAAACAAGTGGGTGAACGCACAGTACCGACTGTCACTCACTAGAGGCATCAAGAGCCCTTCCATAATTTTTTGCATGGTAGGTCAAGGTGACAGTTAATTATGATTTAAAAACCAACAGTCATTTATTTATTTAATTCTTCAAGCACATAAGTAAGAGTAGTCTTAAAGTATAGAGGCGGACTTAATGCCGTATAGGTATTTTTGAGTGATACAGATACAAACAGTGATAGGTGCATAGCAAGAATTGAGAAATAAATGTTTATTTAAATATAAAGATGTACATTTATACCTATTAAAAACTATAAATATAATATATTTACCTAATTATATATAAATATAAGCACAAATAAATACACATCAACATACAATAGACGTGGATAAATTTAGTAACCTGTTCCGCTTAGCTATTATAAAAATCCTCAGGATGACGATTGACTTGTCGTGAACACGGCGTGTTGCCTTGTTTAGAGGTGAAACACGTGTCGATTTTTTTCAGGAGATTTTCATAGCTCTTTAGAAATAGCTAAGCAGAACAGGTTACTAAATATATCCACGTCTATTGTATTTTATAATAGATTTCCGCAAGGTCACACCTGAATCAATTAACACAAGAACATACTCAAACAAATAAGACAAACTATGGGAAAACATTACCGTTGTGATGATACTGCTAGCTTTTTTCGAATGTGCTCGCGAACTAACTTTAAAAGATAATCGGTTGGTTGCCATCCTGATTTCTTGGGGAAGCGCATTTCACAGAGATAGACTGAATGAAGAAGGAAGAGTGAATGAAGTCTGTGCGGTGAGTGAAACATTTAAGAAGACGATTGTGAAATGAACGTAGATTTCTATTGTAGTTGGCGCAAATGTACTGACAGTGGGGGGCTACATAACTAGGGGAAGAGGAAGAGTCAAAAAATTAAAAAAGGTGGTCAGCGCCCTTGCTCTGTGCGCTGGCGTATGGGCAACCACTTTAGAAGCGACCGATGCGCAGAGATATGATTATATTTACGCAGATTGAAAACGAATCGAATGCAGTTATTGAGAGATCTGCTTTCAGTTCATAGTAGTACACATCACCGTAATCGATGATAGGGAAAAGTAACGACTCCACAAGCATTGTTTTCGTAATCGAACCATTGAAGAGAACTGGTAGCTAGGTTGTACCATTAACCTTGCTAATACCGCGAGGACTGCCTATAATGATCGTCTGACACCTTGTAGGGTTTACGGCTACACCAAATCTAACAGCTCAGGTTTTTATGGCTATTAAGTCCCTATTTAATTTGTTGATAGCGTCAGGTAGTTTATCAACCTTTTTCTGACACTACAAAAGCAAGTCATCTGCATACAGATGATACGCACACTGAAGTTTAGAAGTTATAAAATTAATGAAAATAGAAAACAGAAGAGGAGAAAGTATACCGCCTTGAGGAACGCCAGTTTTTAAATCAAACCAGTATGAAGAAGAATCCCCAAAATGAATAAACTGCTGACGTTCCTGAAGGTAAGAGGAGAACCTTTCCAGTAATTCGGGAGAGATCATAAGATATGACAGAATGGCTAAAAACAAGATGTCGTGAGTGACGTATTAAAGGTATTCGAGAAATCGATCAACACTTGAGCAGTAACTTTGGTGTCTTCCAGTCCTGCACTTTATATTGCCATGTCACTTTAAGGTTATTTATTCAAATTAGGCTGAGAATCAGCACTTTTTGAACGTCAAAATAACATAAAGGGGGCTCCCCTTTAGCTAGGAAAAAGAAGTGGCGCAACAAACCCCCCAGCAGCACAGCTGTCCGTTATGTTTAACTCACTCAGTGTCACTTCCCTTTTCGGCTAATATTGACCTGCTATAAGACCAGGGTAAAGCCTGAAATGAATTCCTGCCATCACTTACTAAATCGTCTATCCAAAAGTTCTTATAACTAACAAACTGATGAAAGAAATCACTTGACGAATTGCCGTTAAATAATTGTGCAGAAGTTAGTTATGATTTGATGCGTGTCTTCATTGCTATATGCGGGTCTAATGTTGATCGCTATCGATTTCAAACGGCCTGCTCTTGATTCTGCTGTTTTTGTTTGGGTATCAGGAGGCTAAGGGGCTGGGAGTGGAATGGGTACATTGCTCGCAACATAGATGGCCAATGGGGCCGAAAGATTCTGAAGTGGCGACCATGTACCGGAAGACGTAGCGTTGGAAGGCTCCCACAACGTGGACCGATGACTTTGTGATGGCCAAAGGAATCCGCTGGATGTGAAAAGCACAGAACCCGTCGACACTCGTCATTTTAAAGCACTAGCTTTAATATATTAAACCTAGCCAACAATCTATTATCACGACCAAGATTCAAATTTTAATTCTAATTCAAAACTCAAAATATTATAATAATTCAGAATATTTTATTTCACACGGGTAAACCTACATGCCCATGTGAAATTAAATATTTTGAATTTGACTTACAAAAAAGTTAGTAACCAAGCATCTAGCTTCTAACGTTTCATAAGTGCCCACTTATGAAACGTTAGAAGCTAGGTGCTTGGTTCCAATTCGTGGTTTCCTATGGAGAAGAGCCAGAAAGAAACTCCACAGTTACTTTTTTACCGCGATCTTCATGAAATCCTTGAACTATTTTCCAGAGAGCCTCTTCAGGTGTGATGCAGGTTAGGCTAGGCCATAGGCCACAATGACCGCTGAGTCTCTTCTCATCATGTTGACATCCTCGAATGCCAAGTCAAAACAATTAATGAATTCTATACCATTCAGCTGACCGTCATGCGGGACAGTGATATCAACAATTCGTTATGTGGCATTCTTATCTGTCTTTTACAACTTTATCAGGATTAACGGCAACCATAGTCCTGTCAGCAATAATGTTCGATGGTACTACAATATTTATTTATTAATAGATTAATAACAAGGAAGCTTACTCATTTAATGCTGTTAGTGAATCCACAGCTTCTTGGATACTTAAGTAGATTATTTAGAGCACCAATAGCTGTAGTAAATCAAAGACTAACATTAAGTTACTCTTGATGTAAAAACGTCTCAAGAATTCTATCAAAAGCATGGGTAGCAGCCTATACTTAGCAGTAGGTGGACAAGGCTGCCAATGATGATGATGATGATGATGGAGTGGTTATTAGGAGAAACAGCAGTATCAAGTAATCTTTTACAAGCAGTGTATCTTTGCATGTTGTCAAAACATGATAAAAAAAAGTCAGGCGTTTGTAACAAAGAAAGAAATAAAACGTTTGCTAGTCAATATATTTAACAATTTGTACGGCATTTTTTAAAATAAAACTTTAATTTGATTTCTTCTATCGTCCAGCTGCCATCACGGTGTACTCAGGCCTTCATTCTACCAATGTTCATGAAGTACACTGAAGAAAATACACGTTTATGTTTGTAACCATCAGTAATCTGATTAGATTCGTAGTTTTCTACTTGAGCGTCACTGTCAACCAAATCATCATCAGTTAAGTGATTAATGACATCAACACAGGATCCCACTTCACTGTGTCAGTTATGATCATCACGGATTAGGTATACCTCACCAAAGCACAGTTGATTTTTCTCGACTGTCAAATCTGCGACTCTCCTGGGGTATATTCATGTCAAACGCTATTGGGACCTATTTCCATTGGAGAAACATTGGCATCGCCGCGCTGGTATTATCTGCAGTGCCTTCGGATTATTAATAGCAATTGTACTCTCAGAATCACCATTTGGGTTATCCACAAAATAACAATATGAAAAATACTCGTTCAAACATAGGTAGATGATGGGATAGGGCAACCAAGCGGAAACTAATAAAGAAAAGTTGATAAACTAACAGAAGAATCTCAGTTCGGAGGCAAAATCTTTGGTTATTAGCTAGCTTAATAAAGCTTGGCTTATTCTTTGGTTTGTGTACTTCATTTTTCTTGTTCTTGATCTAAACATTCTTGCCTGAAACCAAAGATATGACCTTGCAAGAAATTTCCGAATGAATGAAGCGAACTAAGAAGATTTCGGTTGTGTAAGAAGAGGCCAAGTTCTTACATCCGGAAAAGAGTTAGAAGAAAAACATTAGACATTTATATATAAAATAAGTCATTGGTGCCAATTCTCTTGTACACCGAACTTAACTAACTAAACTATTACTAAAATTCCTTACTTTTGACTATGAGAATCTCAAAGCTATTCTGCAAAATAAATTCTCTAATTTTAAAATAATTTTGACACATCTAAATCGAATTTGACAATCGCGACTCCACACGTGATACTTAACAACATGAATCTTTTTAGAATCGGCACCATTATCTTCATTATATTTAAGTAACATATGGTAAAAAAACCTTGTTGTTTATGGTTATAGTTTAGAATATAATACTATTTGGTACGTCCGCGCCTATCTAAATTAAAATAGAAGTCCTCAAACTGTGCTTTTATTCATCGTATTTATTTTTGAATTTTAATTAAAACATAATAAATAATATAACTGTTATATTTAATAGATATAATAGTACCAATTTAGTTAATTTTTAATTTTAAAACATGCACTGAATGCAATTATAATTAATATTTTTGACATAAAAAAAATAATTAAATTCATTTAAGGCAAAACCCATATTACATGAGATAAAATTTAACTATACTGCAACAGAATAAATCACATTGGAATAAAATGTCAATGCAATTAAAATAGATACAAATTATAAAGGTCACAGAATTGAAATTAAAATAAAATACCAAATGCAATTAAAATAAACGAATGAGTAATACAAATTATTAAATATACACAGAAGCGAAATTAAAATGATATGTCAAATTATAAAGGTCACAGAATTAATATTTAAATAATAATTTCATCAAACAAGCAATAAGCAAGTTAACTTAAAGTATCTATTTAACAAAAATATCCTTAAAATTAAAGCATAGCTAAATTTATCGCAAAATCTGTCCGCTAAGCATGCTTTATTTTAATTTGAGTACAGTCAACAAAAAAAAATTGATGCGCAGGCAAAACAGAAATATCTTTGCACTACAGTCAACACAAACAAAGGTAAGTAATATTCATTGTTATTGTGTTTTATAAAACTTTTAATGATATTATATCATTCCGAAGATCACGTTATCGTCGAGTCACTTATTCTTCCCATTATTCTGATATTTTTTTAACCGACTTCCAAAAGGAGGAGGTTCTCAATTCGACTGTATGTTTTTTTTTTTTTTGTATGTTTGTTACGCGATTACTCCGCCAATTATGAATTGATTTTGATAATTCTTTTTATTTTTGGTAGGTAATACTTTAGAGGTGGTCCCATATAAATTTTATTAAGTTTGCTTGCGCAGTTTTTGAGTTAGCTTTAATTATACGTATTTTTTCCCACTTAGTATGTAGATGATATGATAAGTTCCTGTCACTGTTATTTACATAGCAGGCATATTCGAATTTGTGACAGCTAAAAAGTGAAAAATAAAAACATTTTACGAAAAAAATACAACCGACTTCCAAAAAAAAACACTACAAAGTGAAAAATAATTTAGGAAGTCGGTGTCTTTGGTTTAGAATTTTCGTTTTTTGCCACCGACTTCCTAAATTATTTTTCACTTTGTAGTGTTTTTTTTTGGAAGTCTGTTGTATTTTTTTTCGTAAAAAGTTTTTATTGTACTAGACTATTCCTGGGATCCTTGTAGTTACGGAGATATTGAACACAACTCTAGTATCACCGTATGCACCTATAAGCACAATGTTTTACGTGCGTTACTTTGCGCTTATAAACAGCAAATTTTCACACCAAAAATAAAAGTCATTTCCAAACAATAATTTTTGCACAAAGTTACTTAGTTTGATGTACAGAATGCGCAGACGACGGCTTCGTGAAGGGTCTTATTGCACACTTTTTTTTTGTTGGAAAATTTTCAAATAACTTCTTCTGCTCTGGGTGGAGCGGGAGGGCGTGTCAGACTCTTACTAAAACCCACCCGTGTTTCTTCAGTTGCCTGTTTGTTGCCAGGGGTCACGGTATCCCTGTCGGACTTTCCCGCAACCCCGGCAGGCATTTGCCCTAGCGGACCCCATCAGTTCGTCATATTACACTCTATATAATATCGACAACTCAGCTGTTTTTCGTAGTTTTTTTTTTTTTTTGCAAATGGTCTGCCTGTACTGTAACTGCGTTTACAGTTTTGCCAGCGTACTAAACTCTTTAACTTGTTGACTGTACAACCAAAACATTCTCAATACAGCTGGCCAAACATGTTTTTGTTGATCTGAAAAGCATCCATAACTTGAGTTCAACGAAACAAATATTACACCAAAATTGGTGAGGATTCCGTAGGTTACTTACGTAATAAATTATAACTAGCGACCGCCGCTGCGCCACTTTGCATGGTTTTTACGACTTTAAAAATATGATGATTTCTTTATTAAAGTGAAACTTTTATTACATCGTCTCAAACTTTTTCGTCTGTGTGTTGCATGTCGCGTGACGGTCGGTCGCGGAGTAGGGATAAAGTGAAAGGCGCTCATCAGAGCAACCAAGGCCAATATGGCGGCGCCTATAGTTCGCTTAAAAGTTTCACTTTTGCCGTGATTTCATAAAACCACACAATCCTTTTATATTTAGTTAATTATTAATGTTTTTTATATAGAAACCTTCCGGAATAAATTTTCTAAATCATGTTGAAAACCACGTCTAAATCCATGTTTAAAAAAACAACGTGGTCACACAGATAGATTTTAAAAGTGACTTCAATTTATAATATGTATAGATGCTGTGAAAATGTGTTCCTTGTGAAGCGTGTGTGGTCTGACTATGAATGATAGGCTGAGGAATGACGTGATAAGACAGCGGTGTGATTTAAAAGAAGATGTAGTGACAAAAATTGAAAAAGGCATGCTGAGATGGTTTGGGCATGTTGAGAGGATGAATGAAAGGCAACTAACAAAATGTATTTACAAGGCTGATGTAAAGGGAAAGGCCGGGCGGGGACGCCCTATACTGACCTTATTGGTGATGTTTTTCAGAAAGACCAGGTGCGTAGTACTCGCAACCGGCATGCGTGTATGACCAGATGTATGAACGTAAACGAGGCAAAAGGAGTATGTAAGGATCGTAGCAGGTGGCGTTCTGTAGTTTCTGCCTACCCCCATGGGAAGAAGGCGTGAATTTATGTATGTATGTATAGGTATAGATATAACGGATACGTCAGATTAAAAAGGACAGTCTGTTATATCATAGGTCGATATGTAAAGTGCCAGGCAGAATTAAAATACGCTGGTTTTGTATGGAACGTTTTAAAAGTAATTTATTGGTACTGCCACATCACATACATATACATGTTCAGAGAATTGTTCCGTGAAAAGCATTTTGTCTGATGTATACAATGATTTACGACAAAACGACAATAATTACAAACACTCGCAATACTATGACCAAAGATATAAATAGTCAAAGCTGTGAACTCGTCGGAAAAACAGCGTCCAACTGTTAACGCTAAATGCACGCACACTAGAAAAGCACAATGACGTAGCACGAGTGTAAGACGTAGCTGTCACGCACACCAGTATAAAAAAGTTGGTCTGTTTGTTTTAATTCTTTTACAGCACGACACTTCATCTAGAAATATAAATAATCAAAGTCCAATTTTCAAAATATCAAATAAATCCTAATATCGAAATCAATTTCGACACTAGGATTTATTTGATATTTCAAAATTTTTAAATTATAAATAATTTTATTCTATTTTTTTTTAAATTTTCTGATTAAATTTTGAGCCGATTGTGAGTTTTCCTAATCTTTGACTAGATCTAGTGACTAAAGTATTGGATATATTCGGTTGAATTTTTGTACGAATTATGACATACTGGGAGCGTCATTAAGTATATGAAGTTTAATTATTATAATTGTCGTATTGTCGTCTCCACCGTGTATAACAATAATTACGTACATTTACACTTGCAATGAAGTGGCTACGTGATACAAAATAATGAAAAAATACAATTTGATATACTTAACACTTTTTGTTTTCGATCGTTTATCTAATTCTCCTGCAATACCCTAAAATCTTACAATCTTACTTGGCACCACAGGATTATCATAAATAAAGCATTAATTTACAATAATTTGTATTAACAACACATGAGTTTTGTAGTTTCCGAGTTTTAGTGAGTTATAAAATGAGTGAATCGGACTTATCAAGTGGTTTTGTTTGGATTTATTTTTTGAGACAGGTAAGTAATTTTCTTGTTTTTTTAATTTCCAAAATAATATTTACATAATTTGAAATTATTTTATGTGTTCTATTTTTTTGCCAAAGAATCTGCCAGCCTTATCAGCACTTTTCCTGTTAACAGCGATGCGGTCAAATTCAACCGCATTGCTGTGTGTGTGGTGAAACACTTCCTCTCTCCTTAAACATCATCATTACATATAGTTCCTTGCTCTTGTTTCATGTTTATAATTTTATGTATATCTGTTATTTATCTAATATATATATATATTTATTCAGGTAAATAAATGCTTTATGTATCTGTGTACCTGTTGTATATGTAAATGGTACACCACTGACTACCTGCAGTATTGTCTCTCCTTTTCCATTTAAATCCATCCAAAGGTTGTCTGTAAGAGATCACTTTTAGCGATAAGACCGCCCATTGTGTCACCCAATGTAATATTTCTAAATGATTGTCTGTAGTTTTTATGGTGTACATAATAAAGAATATTTTATCTTCTATCTATATATCTACGCCTAAAAACTTATACCTTAAAAAAAAATACGTATGTACGTATATGCATGTTTATTTATATATTTTATAAATGTTATTACGTATTTATATATGTGTCCTCAAATGTATAAATTCAACATGAATGATGTTACCAATATTTTGTAACAATTTTTTATTTATAAGAGTGTCCGTGGAGTTTCTTGCTCGTTCTTCGCCATAGGCTACTTAGACCTACTACGCTTTGGAATGGGCAACTAGCTAAATATTTCTGACTGACCGATTCCTTGACAATTCAAAAGTGCCTATAAATGGTTTAATTGAAATAAATGCTTTGAGTTTGAGTATGACGAGATGTATGAACGTAAATGAAGCAAAAGGAGTATGTAAGGTTCGTAGCAGGTGGCGTTCTGTAATTTCTGCCTACCCCCATGGGAAGAAGGCGTCAGTTTATGTATTTATTTTTGTGAATTTAATTTTAGGAAATACTTTTACAAGTCAAAAATAAATAAGTTTTAAAACCAGATGATGTCGGAATTGAACACACAATCATTAAATGTCAACTAATGCCAAATAAACTGGTCAAGAGTATACCGAGATATAAAGTATATTAATACTTCGATCGTGTCATTTTTATTTTTACCATAAACTATTCAATCTTATGCTTTGATACGACTATTTTTATCACCTGATTTAAATAACAGTTATAAACATTAATATAAACAATATTTCGCCTGCAACTTCATCTGCGTGAAATTTCTTGTTCCTCCGTCCCACCGCGTTGCATCGCATCGCCCGACCGCGCTATTACTTCGTTTACGCTTAATGTTCTTTCTGGCTTTTTGGCGTTTTGCTTCGCTCCCAAGGGTCGTAGCGTGATGTTACATAGCCTATAACCTTTCTCAAGAATTGGACTATCAAATGCAAATAAGAATTTTTCAAATCCTATAGTAGATATGTAATCAATCTGCTTAACTGTGTGCCTTGTAACTGAAACCTTGTGGGAATCTGTTGTTCTAAGGTTGAAAAAGACTATCCGCTCGTGATACAGTTTTACACTAGTACGAGGGGATAGGGCGAATCAGTTCAAAGACAACCAATCCATTTTTTTTTTTACCATCTACCATTTCACATTCTCCATCTGTTGACCTGCCTAAATTTTATTGTCAAAATAACTTTAAACGATTTTTGGTCCATCTTGGGCTTATTATTAAGTTACTCTGTATGGTTGTCTCATACTCATGAATAAATAAATATTATTATTATTACAGGTAGTTCTAGAGATTAGCATTAGGTTGTTTGTTACTCAAAAATACGCCTAATTGGCTGAACGGATTTCGAAAACATTTACCTGCAAACAGATATTATTTTGAATTATCATTCAAAATACTTTTTATGCGGTTATCTACCTTCATGAAAATGTTCCTGGAGACCCGAGTGAATTTACAGGCAACAGCTAGCAATTTACATAACATAATATAACATCACGCCTTGTTTTCCCGAAGGGTTGGGCAGAGGTGTCCCTGTAGCAGGTACACCCACATTTCGCCAGTTATGTTTAAGTCCCATATAATAGGGGGCGAGTCTAGGGCCCTCATCAACCGGGCACAAATCCAGACTCCGAGCTGCTACTGAGAAATTTCAGGTAGAAAAACCCAATAACACTTTGCCCGACCCGGGAATCAAACCCAAGACCTCATGCTCAGCAGTAGCGCTAGACCAACGAAGCAGCAAGTAGCCTATTAGCGGCAGTATTTTTTTCTTTTACAACGTTTTTATTTTCTCTTTTTCTTTTTGGTACGGAATGTAAGCGGGCACGCCCTTTATTATTATTATTATTTATTTAACTCGAACACAATTGATTCATATTGTTGTTAGTAACACTTATAAAACTATGTTAGTAACATATTTATTTATTTATTTAAATAACATGGGAGACTTACAGCTAAAACAAACAGATCAAGGACAGTACATTAGTCCGATAGCCAATTACAGGTCTCCACTTATAAAATACAGAAAAAAAAAGCAAATTCAAAGGACATTCACAACAAGTTACTATATACTACAGCATAATTACTATGTTGCTCGCACTGCATAACAACAAATAAACTAAATAAAATAAAACAAAATTCATCATCATCATTTCAGCCGCAAGACGTCCACTGCTGAACATAGGCCTCCCCCAAGCACCTCCACTTCGACCGATTCTGTGCTTTCCGCATCCAGCGGATTCCTGCGGCCTTCACAAGGTCATCGGTCCATCTTGTAAGAGGCCTTCCAACGCTACGTCTTCCGGTACGCGGTCGCCACTCCAGAACCTTTCGGCCCCATCGGCCATCCGTTCTGCGAGCAATGTGCCCTGCCCATTGCCACTTAAGTTTGGCAATTCTTCGGGCTATGTCGGTTATGCTATGCTCCTGCGGATCTCCTCATTTCTGATTCGATCACGTAGGGAAACTCCAAGCATAGCCTTCTCCATTGCCCTTTGGGTGACTTTTAGCTTGGACTTTTGTTGGTTTGGTTGCTCACAATGGGCCTTAAAACAAAATTATATAAAACTAATTCATGTACCTATAACTATGTCCGCTTCCCGCTGCACCAGACCTGCAGCTGTGCATACGAATCCAGTGCCCCCAGGAACGGGCAATCAGGCTTATTTACAATCACCTTTAAAAAGCTGTTGGTGCTCGAATCCTTCGCATCAGGGATGCTGTTCTTTTACGCATAATAGCCTGAAAACTATCTGTATTTGCATGTCCGATGCGCTACAGAACCGTGGGAGCTCCAACAGCACCCTAATGGTGTTGTTGTACTGTACACGAAGAACATTGTAGGCCCTCTGCGCATGTCTAACCCACAGGCTGCACGTGTAGAAGGACTGGCAAAACGCCTTGAACAGAGTGAGTTTTACTTCTTTAGTGCATCGCGCAAACCTACGGGCCAGCATATTACATCGGATCGACAACGCTCTTCGCTCCCTTTCAATGTCACTGTCATCATTCAAGTCCTCATTTATGATGTGGCCAAGGTACCTAAAATGCGCACTCTATTCAGTGATATTCCATAGAGAAACACCGGAGGAACTATCTTAGGTTTTTTAGCACCTACCCTAAACACCACAAGCTGACTCTTCCGAACATTGTACTGCAAACCATGAGACGTGGCGTATCTCTCACATACCTCAAGCATCCGTCTGAGTCTATCAGTCGAGGGACTCAGCAGCACCATATCATCTGCATAGCTTATACTATTAATAACCTCACCATCAGTAGAGCATCCGATACCAGTACTGCTGAGCTCCTTCTTTCAACTTATTGACGTATAGACCGGGGAAGTCCAACCTCCCTGTCTCACCCCACACTCCAACCCATACGCCACAGACAACGCACCTGACCATCTGACCTGGTTGCTTTGGTGGTCATACCAGTAGTCTAAGAGCTTAATGAGCTCATTAGGAAGACCTTGCTAACGCAATTTTGACCATAAGATATTATAATCAACCAGGTCAAATGCCTTGGAGAGGTCCAAGCAAGCAGCATTCACGGGTGTGTTTCTATCAGTGTAGTACCTGACCGTGTGCTTGAGAGCTTGAGAATAGCAGTTTCCGTGGACAGCCCTGCTCTAAAATCGAATTGTGCATCATGTAGATTGAGCTGTCCAGTCCAGTTACTCTCCGCTCAAGCACACCGTTAAGAACCTTTGCTGTTACAGTGGCCAACGATATTGGCCTATAATTATGCCTGGAGGCTTTTATTTAGATATTTAGTTTTGTTTACGTTTCGTTTTTATTTTTTATTTCTGCTTGAGTATAGTTGTCGATGTTTTTGGTTGGTATATTAGCGTGTGCTAGCTGACCAATAGCTATGCCTAATAATTTATCATTTAAATTATGTTTTGTGTTTTTAATGTAAATTATTTTGCATACTATTGTATTGAATTATTTTATTCTAACTTGAACAGACAGCTGTGCTGCTGGGGAGTTTGTTGCGCCACTTCTTCTTCCCAGCTACGCATAAAGGCACTAGGAAGTGGTGAAGAGTGGGCATTTTGGGGGACTGTCTTATGTAATTTTGACGTTTGAAAAGTGCTGATTTTCAGCCTAGTTTGAATAAATGACTTTTGAATTTGAATTTTGGTACCTACGCCACATAAATTCGTATGTATTTGACCCAATAATTGCAACGTAAATAACAGTGACAGGAAGTTATTATAATAACATCATCAACATACACTAAGTGGAAAAAAAACATATTATTGAAGCTAATTCAAACACCACTCATCAAAACTTGACCAAAAGGAGATCATTCTTTTTGGGCTAAATTATGAAAGTGCCGACAAAACAAAAAAAAGTCAAACGACTTTTACCAATGGACGGAGTGATTCATGCGGAAGGTTTTAGTGTATAATTCATTAAAATTTTGTGTAAATTGGCTGAAATTTGACGATTATTGTTGAAGAAGTCGGAAAAAATCATGCCGACTAGCATTACTGGCGTACGCTGCGTAAACTGCAAAAGATACATACAATTTATGTTCTACGGTATTGTTCATCTTAAAAAGTTCAACAAAAAGTCCGCAATGGCATATGTCTATCTTCTAAGGATAACCCACAGTAACCATTATTATTTTTCAGAATTTCATTTTTATTTCCGAAGCTTTTTTGACCGGTATCGTATTAATTCTTATCCAATAAAATATGTTATTTAAATTGAGCATTTAATTTAGATTAAAATATGCTTCGATATCATATCATTTGTTTCAAAATTACGCGTAGTAATGCGGGCGCAGCGGTAGGAGTCAATGACCTTTTCCTCGGTTATTAGGTATGAACTGTCGGTAGTACGTTTCCGTGGGATATTTTCCGACATCCACGTGGGCGAAGCCGCGGGCAAAAGCTAATTTAATATAAAAAAATCGTTTCCATTTCAGTTACTGATCAGCAGTGGCGCCTGGTCATGTTTCTTCATGCTGGGTCTCTGTGTTGGGTCTCCAACGGTGCTGGTTCCTCAACTCCGAAGAGAAGCAAACTCCACTGATGCTGTCAGTCCGGAGATGGCATCTTGGTTAAGTAGGTATTCTTGCATTTATTCAAGACTAGCTTTTGCCAGCGGCTTAGCCCGCGTGGATATTGAAAATTATCCATCGGGAACATAGGCTATATTTTATCCCCGTACTCCCACGGGAACGGGAACTACGCGGGTGAAGCCGCGTGATGTCCGCTAGTGTTAAATAATTACGTAACTTGAAAACGAGAATTTTTTGCTTATGCGAATATTGTTGTAATTTTAGTGTCAAATAAAAGGATTATGATTGTATAGAACCGATATCCCCGTTTGAATGATGTAAATCGGTTCACTCGTTAAATAGATATAGGGCATTTTGTGAAATGAAAATGTTCCAAACCAACGTTGTTATTAGTTATTGTTCTAGGAAACTTTTATTGTTTGGAAATATATTCAATACTGTTATTTAATTTGATTAAGGGATAAAATCACTATAATATACAGTAAAAAATTTAATTATCAGACATAAAACCATGTAGAAACATAGGCTCCAAGCCTCAGACCTAAGGAAAATGTTAAAAATGATCCAAAAATCACGAACCTCTATTAGGTAATAAAAGCCGTAAAAAATGTGGCCTTTAGTCAGAACGACACAATCGGTTTCCAGCTCTCGAATCAGAAACATCAAAAAGAAAAATAAATCGAAGAAACCTTGAAGACATCTTTTATTTTAATACCCTACGCATGTCTGCATTATGGAATGAGTAATTATTCCAAAAACAATTAAGTGGACCAGTTTAAATAAACCCATGATCAACTTTTCAAGTTGTCTGTTATTTATTGATTATATGCGAAACTAACAAAGCAATTGGTGTAACTTCAAAACCACGCTAGCAAAAACAGTGCCAACTTTTTCGAAATTACACCTCTAATTTCCAATTACTTTATGAGATATTATTGTGTTTTCAGTTGCCATGTTCAGCTACAGTGGGATGCCTTGGGTCATCATCCTGCCTGTCTTAGCCGCGCTGGTGGGCAGGAAGATCACCTACAGCGTCATCTGCGTTTCCACTTTCATCGGTTTCATCATCTTCTATAACAGCAACGACGTCTACATGATCCTCATCAGCGAAATATTCCAAGGGGTCGTCACGGCTTCGTACCTCACCATCGCAATTGCCATCATCACTGAGTATACATCAGCCAACAACAGAGGCTTCTTCTTGACAATCAAATCTGCAACATTCTTTTGGGGTATACTTGCCTCAAATCTTATAGGAACTTTCTTCCATTGGAAAAAGATAGCCCTACTTGGATTGGTGTGTTCTCTATATAGTTTAGGCACACTAGTTTTCTGGCCAGAATCTCCACTGTGGTTGGCCACTAAAGGTCGCTTTGATCAGTGTGCAAAAGCCCATAGATGGCTGAAAGGTTCATCGATGTCTTCTGAAAAAGAACTCGAAAAACTTATAAGTGATCATCAAAATGATAGACGAAAAATATCTATAAGAAACCAAGTTCAAAAGTCTATGAAAGTAGTGGTTAAGAAAGAATTTTACAAACCTGTGCTATTCTCTGTATTATTGATGGCGTTGTATATATTTTCAGGGAAATTAGTATGTACAGTGTACGCTTTAGACATACTAAAGAAAATAACTAACAATGAGTCTACTGCTTATGCTGGTATGTTAATATTGGATGCAGTGACAGTTTTAACAATGTACGTAGGGTGTGCTTTATCAAAAGCATTCAAAAGACGTAGTTTATTACTTACCTCTTCTTCTATTGCAATTGCATTTTTGTTTTTATTGTCTTTATATTTGTATTTAGTAAAAGCATCAGTAGTATCAGAAAACAAGTATTTATCCGTTGTATTGTTAATATGTTATTCAGTAGCCATTAGTTGTGGACCAATGATTCTATCTACATCTATATGTGGTGAATTAATATCTACAGAGTGTAGAAGTTTATCTATGTGCGCTATAGCACTAACTTTTAAGATAATATACGGTACGTTTGTAAAAGTATGCCCTTACTTTTTTAAAGCTTTAGGAATGCATGGTACGTTCCTATTATTTGCATTATCTTCATCTGTATGTTTGGTTTTGATATATTTTTATCTACCTGAAACTAAAGATATGAGTTTGCAAGAGATTTCTGATTGTATAAAGGGGTTGAAACCAGTAGAAGATGCTAAAGAATTGATTCCAATTGTGTCTAAAAATGTCACTATTGTACCTAGTAATTAGAAGAACTATAGGTTAGCAAATTGTTGATCTTAAATCGTCATCATCAATGATGATGATCTAAAATCATCATCATCAATGATGATGATCTAAAATCATCATAATTTTAGAGACGTATTATTATAGTAGACGTTTATTATAGTTTCTTGGTTAAAAATACGAAACAACCAAAGTAAATTTTTTCAGATTTTTACAATAGTTTCCACTTTTATTAATTATGTTAAACTTTATGATTTATTCCTAAACTACTCTTCGTATGTAGATGTAACTGCTTAATATTTTGTAATCTGTTTATTGCAAAGAGCCCAAACTCTAAACGAATTATAACGTTGCTAAATTGAAGAGTACAACTATGACGTAGCATGACAACTGAATTGACAGGTATTACGTTTAGTCGGTTACTTGACAGCTGTCTCGTCACGTGTTTTTTTTGTTTACCTTTATTTAACTACCTAAACCTATGGAGTCCATAAGGAACTAGGTTCTATTTACATAATCTAATAGTATTTTGTTATCAAATAAGTCATTATTACGTAAGTTTTTCAAAAACATGCTTGCTTTGCAATTTTTTTAAAATATATAATCATGATAGAATAAAATCGATACTTCTAGGTTGTGTGTATATTTTTGGAACACGTTTTTAGTTACAACAATTATTAAAATCAATAAAACAATAATCCTAATTTTTTTAATTAAAACTGCACCTCACTCAAATGGATTTTAAAAGTTAGTAAAACAACCCCTAGGCCACCATTCATTGTCCTTCATAATTATGGCGAAAAAATTCGTAGATAACGAAAAATTTTCCTAATTTATAGCTCGCGGCGATATCGCTGCGCACGGGTCGCCGGTTCAATGCCCGGGTTATCTTTCAAAGAGAAGTGTTCCTTTTCCGTTTATTAATTAGATTTCAACGGAAATTAAGAAATGGAAAAGCGCAGTTTTTGTCGTTTTCTGGTATGTTTCTACGAAGACCGCTAATTAAGTTCTGTGAGATGTTTTGTGAATGATAATTTTTAATTATTATGCTGTTTTAAAGTTCTCGAATATTGTATAAAAATTGTTTAATTCAATTTCATAATTGTTTGCTTGAAACGCTGCCTTTTTTTCTTGGGTGGAATTATCAAATAACTTCTACCGCTCTGCGTGGAGCGGGAAGGCGTGTCAGACTCTTACTGACTAAAACCCACCCGTGTTTCTTCAGTTGCCTATATTGCCAGGGGCCACGGTAACCCTTTCGGACAATAACTGCAACCCCGGCAGGCATCGGCCCTATCGGACCCCGTCAGTTCTGCTGACATCTTTTTGAGGCGCGCGTGGAACACAACGCGCCTGGGCCTGGTCCTTATCGGATGGCGAGCTCACCATCCGCAAGCCCGCGCCTACGGTGGCTGGGAATCGGCTTGCGACTCCCGACGCCCAGGGCGTCTCGTGCGACGGTTAGGCGCGTGAGGGCGTGAAACTTTCCTCTCCCTCACGCGTTCCGCCTCCTCCTTCGCGAGCATTACTGCTTCGCAGAAGGAGGTGACAGCCTCCCATGCCCTCTCACTCCTTACCATAGCCTGGATCAGGACCGGACGCGAGAGATCACCGCCGCCGATCGCCTCCACGAGGACACGGCGATGCTCCGCCCAAGCCGGGCAGACCACCACCGTATGCTCCACCGTGTCCTCCGGGTGACCAACACAATGATGATCCAGGAACCTCCCGAAACAACCCTGTCCGGTGAGAACCTGCGTCAGGCGGAAGGTGAAGACGCCATGGTGCCTCTCTAGCCACTCCTCAAAGAGAGGACTTATCGCCGTAATTGTGGCGTGCCCATTGAAACGCCGCCTGGCCACTAAATGCAGATTTTTTTGCGAATATCTATCATCTTATCCCTTCTCGCAGTCCACTGCTGGACATAGGCCTCTCCCAGGCTGCGTTACAACACCCTGTCCTCCACCTTCTGCATCCAGTCTGTTCCAGCCTTTTTCTTAATAAGGTGGTCAGTCCATCTAGACTAAATCAAACTGGTTGCCAATTTAATTGTATAATTTATTATTTTTATGACATTGATTTTACATTCTGTTATTACTTCCTCGCACACTGACTTATTAATTGTAAAATCTTAGGAAAATCGTCTACTTTTACAATGTTTGTAAACATGTGAGCACCATGAATTTATTACGTAATTAATTTATCTGTCGTTGCTTTATTTTTATTTTTTATCCTTTTTACCTATTGTGATTTATAGTAATTTTATTCTAGGTGCATCGTCTTCACATTTAATTATATAACTAATGTACCTATTCAAAATATTGTAAAACATTTTAAAAGAGTAATTGGTGGAGTTTCTTGCCCTTTTGGAAGGGGCGACTAGATTTTTTTTTTTTTTTGTAATTTTTTACGTTCGAATGTGCCATGAATGGGCCTATTTGGAATAAATGATTTGACTTTGACCATCTAGCTGAGGGGTGTCCCACGCTACGCTTCTCCTCTGCTACTTCTATAATATTAGGTCAAGTTATGGTAAAAAGATTTGCCAGTCATCAGTTTGTAGCGCAGTTGACTGCCGAAGTTCAAGTGAGTGGCGAACGCACAATACTGACTGTCACTCACTAGAGGCATCAAGAGCTCTTCCATAATTTGCAGGGTAAGTTAAAGTGATCTTCTTCTTCTTCTTCGTATCGCTCTTGACAGAGCGGTCGTGGTCACAATAAACTATGTCCAATCGCAGGTGTGGTCGTTGCTCGCCTCACGATCTCCCTCCATCTGGTTCTGTTACATGACAGTCTAGCGCATTCATTAACAGGGCCTCCAACCGCGGATTTTTTCTCCAGCACCACATTTCTAGAGCATCTACTTTTTTCTTTTCCAGTTTCGTAATGTCCACGTCTCAGCTGCGTAAAAGTGATAGTTGAAATCAAAACGAAAAGTCATTTATTCAAATTAGGCTGAAAATTAGCTCAAAATTACATAAAACGGACTCCCTTTAGCGAGCAATCTATGGGTCAATTATACCAAAAGGTCGCTGGATGTCCTGCGCGTCCAGTACAACAATGGTTTCAGGATGTTGTTGGGACTTCCTCGCTACTGCAGCGCGTCGGAAATGTTTGCGCAAGCCCGTACTGATGGTTTCCATGCGATTGTTCGCAAAAAAACTGCTTCACTACTGAGAAGAGTGAGAGACAGTCACAACAGCATCCTGAGAACTGTAGCGGAGAGCTTTAGCTCTCCAATTATAAAGAAGTTTGTGCAGAGGATGATTGGTGCTAACACTAGATTATAAGTTATTTTTATATTATGTTACTAACACACTATGGACTCTGTTTCGGAATAAAAATATATTATTATTATCCCCAGCAGCACAACTGTCCATTAAGTTTAACTCACTCAGTGTCACTTCCATTTTCGTCAAATATTGACCAGCTATATCAGTTTAGGGTAAGGCCCTTTTTTTTTTTTTTTTTTGGGTGGGAAATTATCAAATAACTTCTCCCGCTCTGGGCGGAGCGGGAGGGCGTGTCAGACTCTTACTGACTAAAACCCACCCGTGTTCCTTCGGTTGCCCTGTTGCCGGGGGCCACGATTTCCCGATCGGTTTTCTTCGAACCCCCGGCAGGCATTGGCCCTAGTGGACCCCTTCAATTCTGCTGACATCTCTTTGAGGCGCGCGTGGAACACAACGCGCCGTCGACTCGGGCTTGGTCCTTATCAGACAGCGAGCTACCCATTGCTCACCGTCCGCAAGCCCGCGCCTACGGTGGCCGGAAATCGGCTCGCGATTCCCGCCCCGGGCGTCTCCTCCTGCGGCGGTTAGGGGCGTGAGGGCGCGAAATTTGCCTCTCCCTCACGCGTTCCGCCTCCTCCTTCGCGAGCATTACCGCTTCGCAGAAGGAGGTGACCTCTGCAATTCTATATCTGAACGAATTCCTGCCATCACTTACTAAATCGTCCATCCAAAAGTACTTTTAATTAACAAACTGATGAAAGAAATCACATGACGAACTGATGTATCATGAAATATGTGTCGTTTCTTAATTGTGCAGAAGTTAGTTATGATTTGATGCGTATCTTCATTGCTATACGGGTCTAATGTTGATCGCTATCGATTTCAAACGGTCTGCTCTTGATTCGGCTGTTTTTTTATTGGGTATCAGGAGGCTAGGAGGCTATTGCCGAACTTAAATGTTAATGGGCAGGACAGGACACATTGCTCGCAGAACGGGCGGCTGATGGGGCCCAAAAGATTCTGGAGTCGCGACCTCGTACCGGAAGACGGTAGCGCTGGAAAGCCTCCCACGAGCGGACCGATGGTTGCAAGAATCCCCTGGATGCGAGAAGCACAGAACCGGTCGAAGTGGCGGTGCTTAGGGGAGGCCTATGTCTAGCAGTGGATGTCTTTCTGACTGAAATGATGATGATGATTAGGGAGCTACAGACTCACACTTCGTATAATTGCAAATTAAACAGGTCTCTTTTTGGTTCCATTATTTTGTTAATTTTAAATGTTTCTCTTTTATTGTTTTTTATTTTGTCTGCGTGCCCCAAATAAAATATTTTTCTTTCTTTTCTATTATTTCTTTCAAGTAAATCAATGGCGATGCGTCATGCGGTTTTATGTCTTGTGTAAAACCAATTGTAATCCTTGTAAACCTTGATCTGTCTTGCAAATTATATAGTGTATTATAGGGTGTTTGTTGTTATGGTAATGACTTGTGGCTAAATAATAACAGCCGCACGGGTCGATCGATCAGGTTAAGCTACGCTTGCCACGGTTGGTCTGTGGATGGGAGACCATCTTTACATAACAAGACCCCTCCATGAGTCGGAAAGCACGTTAAGCCGTTGGTCCCGGCTGTTATTTGTAGATCTTTGACAGTCGTTAAAGGTAGTTAGAAACCTAAAAGTCTCACAACCAGTCTTACCAAGGGGTACCGTGTTACCTAGTAACTAGGTTGTGGAGGTCAGATAGGCAGTCGCTCCATGTAAAATACTGGTATTCAGCTGCATCCGGTTAGACTGGAAGCCGACCCCAACATAGTTGTGAAAAGGCTAGGCAGATTGATATACCTATAGATAGGCACGACACGACAGTGGGACGCGGTTCCAGCAGAAAATTTTCATATTAAAATTGGTATATAGTTAGTTAGTGATTCTTGATATTCTATCAAATATTCATGGGGCTGAAATATTGGAAAAAGGTAGCTAAATTAAACCAATCATATCCGAAAGAAACAAGGTATAATGAAGACCTATTCAATCTCTGCAGGACAACAAAGATGAGATTTGCAACAGGATAACCACCTCTTTTATCTTTTCTGTGAGGATTACAGTACGTATACTGGATAAACTTCACGTCTATCACAGACCTGCGGGGTCTTTAATTTGACAGTTCAGCAAAATTCATTGCATTATCTACATTGTCGAGGACATAAATTTTCTAAACACATGAATTGGGTGGGAAAGGAATTTATTTCAAAATTCTTTGGGTTATGATAGAAAGTGTGTTACGCAATTGGGGCTGCTTATTTTATGAAAATATAAATCACAGTTCCCAAACACTCAAAATAACATGCCGAAAACAAACTCTTCCCCAAACAGTCCACTCCCGAACCAGTACCACTCCTTAGGCCCACTATCAATAAAACGCCACGCGGCACTCTCGTGTTCACTGATGCATTTTCTATTATTAGATCCAGTTGATCATATGCTATCAACGAGGTATTGACCATCTCTAAAAATAGCGGTGATCGCAGCTTGGACGTTACTCAATGAATCGATTGCTCCTGAATGGGGTTGTGACTTGTCGTGATTCCTGAACGATTTATAATGGTCATTTGAATAAGTGATGGTATGTAGGACGTTGTTTTGTTTTTTTTCATAGATGTTTCATATGAGAAACGAGCTGGGTCTGTTTTGAACAAACCTCATCGTGGAATTTTAGGTGAAGTGAGGTGTCATTCCACCTGTTCCTAGGAATTGATGGCTCACTTCAAACACTTCACCTCAGTTTTTTATTATTATTATAAGCATGTGTTGTCGTACTGCAGGGCAAAAACCTTCCTTCCCTCTTTCCACTTTCCCCGTTCTATTGCGATTGCGGGCTAATCTTCTAAGAAGGTGTCATCCCGCCATCTCTTTCTGGGCCTGCCACGTAATCGTTTTCTGCTATTTGGAATATGGCTGATCTTATAATATTGGTGTTGAATATAAACATTTCACTTTCTTCTATGCTTTTATTCCAGTTGATTATTATTTGACGATGATCAATAGTTTTGTCATCTAGTTATCATCCTGCTGCCCTTATCCCAATCTATTCAAGGTCAGCGAAGATGTCTTCGTCTTCCATTATTTTAGCCGCCAGCTCAGTGGTTTTCCCTATTCTAGCCATATCATCTTTCAATTTTACCTTATCCTTCTTCCTCTACTCTTATAGCCATTCACATTTATACTCAGAACTTTTCTTAAGAGATTGTTTAACCTTTTTTTAAGGTATAGTTTCACATTTTTCCGCATTACACGCGAGCAAGCTTTGTCAACAGGAATGCGCTGGATGCGGGAAGCACAGAACCGGTCGAAGTGGCGGTGCTTGGGGGAGGCCTATGTCCAGCAGTGGACGTCTTTCGGCTGAAATGATGATGATGATGAAGCTTTGTCAACAAGTGTTTTTCTTCAATAATGTAATTATATCTATGTAATCATAATGCCTATACATTTAGGGAAACCCTTCAAGCTCAGTGAGTTTGAGTTTTGAATATGTATTGGTAAAGGTTGATAGGTGTAAATCGAAACAGATTCTATAATCGATAAAATGTATGTGACATTTGATCGATTATGGAATCTATACCTATTAGCAAATATTTTTATTCACAATTTGATTTTTTCTATGGCATCTTAGAAATTTATTTATATCTTTAATATTTTATGAAACGCCTGAACATTAATTAATGTTTAGAAACTAATCCGTACTGATTTATATGGTTAATTTATAAGGCACTCATAGTAGGTATTACGTTACAAAAATTCTATTCCATTAATTTAAAACAGATTTTGGCGAAACGGGGTTTCGAACCATTCCTTTTGCATAGCCATACCCCATACATAATAATATATCGAATCTAACCGTTTTGTAAATTAACGTGTTGTATCTAAGAGAGCTGGGTGATCTGTAATCTGTAAAGTCTCAGGACTCTCCTACCTTAGATACCTCTTTCTATTTAAGAATTGCATTTTACTAACCAGTGCCTGTAATATGATGTTGAGATAAATAAAGATTTAATGATTATCCTATACGAGCAATATTTGTATTTATATATATATATATATATACAGGGATGCAGGGACATCGACGCGAAAACTTTAACCATGGATTCAGTACATGATTCTGAACCCCCCTGCGTTGACATTTTTTGCCGATTATTAAAAAAGAAATCAGCTGTTTCATAAAAAAGTGCACTACCTACGCGGTCAAAACATATTGAACAGTGGTCTTTTTTTAAATAACCAACGAAAAATTTAGCTAGGTCTCATAACTGGGAAAATTCATTTTCTCCTTATTTTCACCCGAGCAGAGCTCGGTCGCCCAAAGTTTAGAACAAGATGGCTACCTTAGAATAGTGACTTGGCAGCATGGAATTAGTACTATACATGGAATTAGTATGAACTATCCTATACTACTAAATGAGCATTCCCTAATTTCACCAGAGCAGAGCTCGGTCGAACAGGTTTTTTTTTTAGGTAGGGCATCTCGTAGTTGACCTCTGAGATCCTACTACACTTAAAACCTCCAGCCAGTGGTTATTCAACAATGCTAATTAAGACTAGGTGAACGTTCGCTAAGGGGGGTGCCCTTAGTGAGCGTGCACCTGTGGGGTACGAACCTCGGCTTAGGGCGTCAACCGGAGGGAGGACATCAAGGATAGGAAGGGCTGGGCTGGTTGCCCAGGTACTGATTATTATTAAAGGCATACTTTTTTACTATCTATCAATTTTTTCCCACAATTCTTGACAATACAAAATTTTCCGATGGCACAAAAAAGTATTCGATGATCAAACTAATTCCGAACTGGGTCACATAATAAAACATAGTTTGTTTCTTTGTTCACACACCAATTATTTCGTGTTTGGGTTCTGAGTCATATCAATTGATTTAGAGCTAAATAATTCGATTGATGCCTTTATGGATGTATGGGAACCGGGAGACGGTTCAAGGACTTCTGGTGTAAATTTTATAGGTTTTAATTTTATTGTTTTATTTTGGTCGGTATTTTTGGCCTGCAAGTTTAGTATTGTACATTTTTGAACACTTTGTCTGCATGACACTGTTACATTTTTTTAACCGACTTCCAAAAAGGAGGAGGTTATATGTTCGTCGCGTATGTTTGTTTTTTTTTATATATGTCCACCGATTTCTCCGTCAATTGTGGACCGATTTTGAAAATTCTGTTTTTGTTTGAAAGGGTGTGCTCTCGAATTGGTCCCATATAAATTTTATTAACTTTGCTTGGATACTTTTTGAGTTAGCTACAAAATACATATTTTTTCCCACTTAGTATGTAGATGATATGATAAGTTTCTGTCACTGGTAGCAGCACGCGTAGCATGACCACCGTAGAAACGAGTTTTGTCGACGGAAGAGTAGACAAAATGACAGATAGTGATTGTTTATCTGTCATTTTGTCGATTCTTCCGTCGACAAAACTCGTTTCTACGGTGTTCATGCTACGCGTGCAGGTAGTGGTATTCGAATATGTGTGGGGTAGATACCACAACTAAAAAGTGAAAAATGGTGGCAAAAAACGAAAATACAAAACCCAAGACACCGACTTCCGAAATTAAAGTTATTTTTCACTTTGTAGTGTTTTTTTTGGAGGTCGGTTGTTTCTTTTTTGTAAAAAGTATTTTTTAGAATTCAATCGTTCCAATAATGTTGTGGAAAAAAATGGAAAGGTAGAATGAAGTTAGGGTGCTAAAGCAATTACCTACGAGGTTCACTATACCTACATACGTAACTATGTACCTACCCATCATTAAAATAATCACATTAGGTAGTAACCGTTTTACAAATACTGTTGGAGCTGCTGAAGATTGTAAGATCATCTTTGGATTGCATAGCACTGGTGTGAGTACTATGTACTAAAGAGCTACCATTTACCGGATAATAAATATGTCTTTTATTGACTTGAATGTGCCCTGGCGGCTGTGAGTATGTCATGCTCACTCAGATGTCTCGCTGATGGTGGCGCGTATGTTGGATCATTTAGCTCCCTTCAAAATGGTTGAGCTGAATGGTGCTGATCCATGCGTCATGTTCGTGAACGCGCCGTCAGTTGACACTATAGTCATCTCTTAGCTGCCATGGCTTGTTTTAATTTATTTAAACTTTTTAATTGTTCTTTGTTTTTATCTTTTTATTACGGACGCTTTTACCGTGCACGTCTTCCTATATTCTTCTCACATGTATAATTTCAACATGAATGATGTAACCAATATTTTGTAATAACTTTGATTTAAAAGAGTGTCCCTGGAGTTTCTTGCTCGTTCTTCTCCATAGGAACCTATTACGCGAATGAATTGGAATGGGCAACTATCTTCATATTTCTGACAATTCAAAAGTGCCTGTAAATGGTTTAATTGAAATAAATGCTTTGAGTTTGAGTTTTGAGAAAACAAAGTATCATTTTATTTTAAAATTAACACGATTTGGTACAGCAGTTGGAATTTGTAGTAGAAATAACAATCAGTAGGTATCAATAATATCACATTCACAAAAAAGTCTGATAAACACAAAAAGTTATGCCCCGGGTGAGGATCGAACTCACGACCTTAAGATTATGAGACTTACGCGCTGCCTACTGCGCTACCGAGGCTATAGGAGTGGGGCGCGAAATTAGCCATCAGTATGTGACGTCATCTATTTTTATCAGTCGAGTGTGGTTTGCAAAGAAAATGGCATATTCTTATCAATGCCGATTCAGTTTTTGGCATGGCATCATTGCTTCGTGGTGTCTAATTTGTAAATTGTTTCTGAAAACATATACATTTACAACATATTAAGTAGCTGATATGGTATCCCCATTATAAAATGACTAACTGAAATTGCCATAAAACAAACGTATAATTATGATTGATGAACGTAAGATTATGAGCAGTGGTGGCCCAGTGGTAACGGCCGCAACTTACGAGTTGTAGGTCGTAGGTTCGAACCCAGACAGGCGCTTTACTTTGTGTAAATTATCTCATCATCACTGCTCTCAAAACGGTGAAGGAAAACATCGTGAGGAAACCGGCATATCCTAGAACCGAAAATTCGAAGACATGTGACATCTACCAACCCGCACTGGGCCCACGTGGTGGGTTACGGCCCACTCCCTCTCACAGAGAGGAGGCCTGTGTCCCAGCAGTGGGAACATTTATAGGCTGATGATGAACTTACCTATCAGTTGAGTAAAGTAAATAATACTAAAATACAAAAAACTGAAAATATGAAATAAAAAGTTTTATTTAAAAAAATCTAATAATTTTAGTATTTTATCTCATTTCCTCAATTTAAATATTTTTAATACCTACACAAATATATCAAATTACCCAAAAATAATATCATAAACAATAATTCAACACAGTTTTAAAATATCAAAAGTGAGCAAAAAAAGGCTAAAATGTCATGTAAAATTTGTACGGCCACCGCACAGCACGGCCCGGCGTCGAACCGCAACTATTGGTGGACGGGTGCAATTGACAGCACACCTCAATTTATGGCCCCACTGTCTACTGTGCTAGGCCATGGACTGGCCGTTCTGGATGTGGCCTAGCTTGCAAATGGGGCGTGAGTATTTTAGAAAATATCGGACGCTATTGGCTCGTTGCAAAAAATATCGGATAATTTTATCCAAAAAAATATTTGTGCATCATATCGAGAATCGGGACGAAACAGACAATTTAAGAATAATAATAGCTATGCCTAGGGAAAAGATTTAACAGCTAGTCAGAGAAAAAAAAAAAAAAAATTCTTTTACCGGAAGATTTGTGTAATTTTATTCAGTTTTGAAGATTATTTCGATTTATTCCAAAGCGAACGAATACTTATACGAATAAAAATATTGGAATAAGTTCGTTTTCTGTTCCATGATGTCATTAGCATTATGTCAACTGCCAAGGTACGCTCCCTAAGAACAACAAAATGACATATAAGAAAAACAAAAAAGAAAACATCGTAGTTTTTTTATTTTGTGGACACATTGATTAAAACTGATTGAAAATTAAATAAGTTGTAGGTACCTACTATAAGGACTTTTTGTCCCTTATACTACCGAATCGGATCAATAAAAGAGTTGGTTAGAATTAAACTCGTAATTACATATTTAAATCGTGGATGTTTTATTTTATACTAGCTGCGCCCCGCGGTTTTACCCGCATAAGTCTCGATCCCGTGGGAAAAAAAAAGTATCCTATGTTCTTTTCCAGGGCATCATCTATATATGTGCCAAATTTCATCCAAATCCGTTCAGCCGTTTTAGCGTGAAGGCGTAACAAACAAACTTACTTTCGCATTTATAAAATTAAGGATTTAAATAATTAAATCATTTTACGTTTTCAAAATAAGACATCTCTGACAACTCTTCAAAACTGACACCTAAATCTTTTTCATATTCTTAATACAAAAATGTGAAGCCGTATCCAGAATCCCTATAAGCACAAACAGGCAGTATTTAATTAATTCTCGCATTGGAATAGTGTGAATTCTGACTGCAACTGAAGTCCACGGTTATTTTGTTTTGTCGTTTTAATTAATGCCTAGTCGCGTATTGGGGCTAGCTATAAATAGATTATAGCGTAGCTAACTAGTGGGCGACTAGTTTTATAGTTATGACAGTATGTTTTAGAAATAAGATTACTATAATAAGACTATTTACAATAAGGTGAAGTTAGTAAACATGTTTGGATTAATTGTTTCAGATTGTGTAATTAAAGTTATTGTTCTAATTAAAAGATTTAAATTTTTAGGGTTCCGTACCTCAAAAGAAAAAGATAGAACCCTTATAGGATCACTTGTGTGTCTGTCCGTCTGTCTGTCACAGCCAATTTGCTCCGAATCTAATGGACCGATTAAGTTGAAATTTGGTGCACATATGTATTTCTGTGACCCAAATACGAACGTGTAACGTAAATAAATGAATTCTGAATATAGGGGTCACTAATGGGGGCAAAAAAGAAAATTTAAAAAAAGTTTTGCTAACAGTAACGTGTGACATATCAAATGAAAGGGCTTGTTGATAGGATCTTAAATGTATTTTTTTATATAATTGTTAAATAAATACTTTTAAAGATATATAAGAAATTCGATGAAAATTTGAAAGGAAAGAAAGAAAACTACAGTCTATGGTCTTAAAATAACATGGTAAATCACTCAATATTGTGCGTACAAACTTACATTTGCAGTTGGAATGTATGGGAGGCTATGTATTTCAACTACAATGTTAAGTTTGTATTTGGGATAAATTCATCCCAACTACGGAACCCTTCATTGTGCGTAGTCCGACACGCACTTGGCCGGTTTTATTTAGAGGAGCTTGTGGCTATTTAATAACAGCCGCACGGATCAATCCATCAGGTTAAGCTACGCTTGCCGAGGTTGTTCCGTGGATGGGTGACCATCTTTACATACCGAGACTCCTCCGTGCATCGGAAAGCACGTTAAGCCGTTGGTCCCGGCTGTCGTTCGTGAATCTTTGACAGTCGTTACGGGTCGTCAGAAGCCCGAAAGTCTGACAACCAGTCTTACAAAGGGGAATCGTATTACCCAGTTACTGGGTTGTGGAAGTCAGGTAGTTACTCCATGTAAAATACTGGTATTTAGCTGCACCCGGTTAAACTAGAAGCCGACCCCAACATAGTTCAGAAAAGGTTAGGCAGATTGATTTTGTTTTAGTTAAAAGATTTTCAGTGATGTGATGTTGTCATATTATCATTTTTATTTTGGTCCGTAGTCACAGTGTTCACAAAATAAAATACTACAGTATTAATACATAAACATCACGCCTGTAATCTCAGAAGAGTTAAGCAGAGGTGTACCTAGTACACCCACATTTCGTCAGTTATATTTAAGTCCCATGTAATAGGGGGCGAGCCTATTGCCATCAACGGGGCACAAGTCCAGACTACGGGCTGACATTGAGAAATCCCAGATGGAAAAACCGAATAACCGAAAAACCTCATGCTTTGTAGTGATGTTTACGACCACTAGAACAACGAGGCAGTCAAGTCAGTACAGTATTAATACTTTTAACATACAGATATCATAATATAGATAAAAACAATAGGGTTTCGGGACGAAGAAAAGGTTTCGTAAATTATATCCTGGTGCGCTGCACAGCTGACGGATGTCAGACGACTCTTGTCAAAAAAAAGTGCACGTCGTCTATTTTTTACACGGCATCTAGAACATTCTAGAAGCTGCTTCCTTATTGGACGAGCGGATTTGTGGCGGGAGCCTTTCGTAGTTGTGACCACTAAGGTCTTGGCTGTTTAACCGGACTTTTCCTGTGGTGGCCTTAAGCTTCTACACTTAGAGCCTCCAGCCAGGAGCGTTTAAACTATTCTAAATTAAAATTAAGCGGGTGCTCGCTAAGGGCATCGCTGGGGGGAGGACAGCAAGAAAGAATAGGCTGGATCAAAATTAGATTTTCATCATGATTATTGTGCGGGGTATTTAAAGCTACGTGCTCAGCTGCAACAACTGCTGGCACCTCGTTTTCGAGCAAGGGACGGGGGGGAGTTTCATTTACTCGGGGACTCGGTCGCGAGCGCAAAGGACCTCGGCGGCGAGGTCGGAATGACGGGAGGCGTCTGTTTCTATGCACTGTACTGGTGGCCCTATTCTGCTCCTGGAGGAGTGTGATGGGATCAT
This sequence comes from Agrochola lychnidis, assembly GCA_963680765.1. NCBI lineage: Eukaryota > Metazoa > Arthropoda > Insecta > Lepidoptera > Noctuidae > Agrochola > Agrochola lychnidis. The sequence continues at coordinate 2,227,764 of OY796868.1, read as the reverse complement.
CTGGGTCGGATAGAGGGAGCGGTTCGAAATAAGTTCGCGATATATACTAAATTATTAAACTGTTTTACTCATATTGTTTTTATGTGGGTACCCTTTAGGTACCTAAAATACCACATAAATCGATTGATTGATAAAACCTCTATTGACAATCAATTTATTTGCGTAATCTCTTGGTTAGTATTTTAGACATTCACATGTTTTTTTTTAAACTACACCACAAAAGGCCAGAGATATAACCGGAAGAATATTCAGATATAAAATACACCACTCTCATCATCATCTTCCATTGCAGTCTGTCTGAAGTGACTGCCTATCTGACCTGCACAACCTAGTTATTGGGTAATAGGATACCCCTTAGTAAAGGTTCATCGTCGTTCAACGTCAAGTTTCCGATCAGTCACGTCAATTTCAGGGACGTGTGTGAATATATGGTCAGTCAGACGCGACGTCGACTGAGGCGCCGGTAGTGACGTGTCTACTGCCAACGTCCTACAACTTCTACGTAACTATATTTTTTGACGTGACTGATCGGCGACTTGACGTTGACGTGACTGACGTGTGTGCATGAACCCTTTTTTTTTGTGGGAAATTTGATAATTTCCCACAAAAAAAAAAGGGTTCATGCACACACGTCATGACGCGGAAAAATATTGGATAAGTTTTGGAATGAGAGAGATGTTTCTAGGTACCTATAGATTTCGGTTCAATGGTGGTGTGTGTGATCAAAGGTTAAGCTACACTTGCCGAAGTCGGCTCGTGGCTGGGTGACCATCCATTACATATCGAGACCCTCCGTACCGTTGGTTCGAGCTGTCATTTGTAGATTTTTGACAGTCGTTACGGGTAGTCAAAAGCCCGAAAGTCTGACAACCAGTCTAAGGGTTCATGCACCTGAAGGGCCGAAAGGGAAATCGTGGCCCCCGGCAACATGGCAACTGAAGGAACACGGGTGGGTTTTAGTCAGTAAGAGTCTGACACGCCCTGCCGCTCCACCCGGAGCGGGAGAAGTTATGTGATCATAACTTCAGACTCTTACTGACTAAAACCCACCCGTGTTCCTTCAGTTGCCATGTTGCCGGGGGCCACGATTTCCCTTTCGGCCCTTCAGGTGCATGAACCCTTAGACTGGTTGTCAGACTTTCGGGCTTTTGACTACCCGTAACGACTGTCAAAAATCTACAAATGACAGCTGGAACCAACGGTACGGAGGGTCTCGATATGTAATGGATGGTCACCCAGCCACGAGCCGACCTCGGCAAGTGTAGCTTAACCTTTGATCACACACACCACCATTGAACCGAAATCTATAGGTACCTAGAAACATCTCTCTCATTCCAAAACTTATCCAATATTTTTCCGTTATCGCTCAAAAATAATTTATAAGTAATTTAATTAATGAACCACCCTCTAGCTATCTATCTTCAAGCCAAATAAAAAAAGGTTCTCAGCAGAATCCGCGAATGAATAAATCATTTGCTAAGATAACCAACAAAATAATTAGGTATGATGGCGAGCGCCGCCTTTTTTCTTAATTAAAAATAAATATCAAATGAAGACGTAATCAGGAGGATGGCAGTTCGATTCGCTGGGAAATTAAAATGGTAGGTGCGATCTTTTTTTTTGTGTTTGGATGTTCTGTACATTATTTAATCTAAACCAAACTTTTCGCAGTGTCAAATAAATAGGTAGGTATAGGTATCATATTTTTTCCTACATGTGGATCTTAGTTAGAAGTAGGTAGGTACCTATAATATACATAATGATAGTGCGGAGAATAAAACGAAAATAAAAATCACATTTATGTAGGTAAGTTGTATGTAGCCAGTGATGACCTATGGCACTGAAACGTGATCGCTCACAATGGGCCTCATCAGAAGGCTGAAAGTCACCCAAAGGACAATAGAGAGGGCTATGCTTGGAGTTTCCTTATGCTATCGAATCAGAAATGAAGAGATCCGTAGGAGAACCAAGATAACCGACATAGCCCGAAGAATTGCCAAACTTAAGTGGCAATGGGTAGGGCACATTGCTCGCAGCACAGATGGCCGATGGGGCCGAAAAGTTCTGGAGTGGCGACCACGTACCGGAAGACGTAGTGTTGGAAGGCAAGACAAGGTGGACCGATATCCTGGTGAAGGCCGCAGGAATCCGCTGGATGTGAGAAGCACAGAATCGGTCGAATTGGCGGTGTCTGGGGGAGGCCTATGTCCAGCAGTGGACGTCTTTCAGATGAAATGATGATGAGATAAGTTACTATTTAATTTCTGGACGTAGATTGCAGTTATTCAGATATCGTCTGAAAATATTTAAATAAACAACCAATTTGAAAACAGATTCTGGCAGTTCTTGAAAGTCAAATCTTACTTCCAAGGGGCAGTCAATATACAAAGTGTCTCATAATATCGAATAAACACAAATAATCAAAATCCCTAAAACTTTTTAAATCTCCCACTGACACATCATCATACTATAGGTAAATCTTAATTCACGAGTTCTGTTTCTGCGTCTGCCCAGCATTTACTTAAAAATCGAGTGCAAAGATAAAGCGTCCCTTTTAAAACACTTTTTTTTTTGTCTAACTGAACCCTAAAAATAAAATCGCACCTAAGGCGCGTCGCCATTTTGAAATCGATTTTTCATTAAGAATACTAACGAACTTAGGGTGGATTGAGATGTTGTATTTTATCTTAATTTTCATCTGTAAACAGTCTCGATACTGAAGATGGTATTTATTGAGGAAGATAGCCACTTAAAATGTTACTTAATTAGAAAAATGTCTGCTAGCCTATTGAATAAGAAAAAAATCATAAATAACTTATTAATTAACTAACAGAGCTAACTATAGCAGTGGTGGCCCAGTGGTAACGGCTGCGACTTACGAGTTGTAGGTCGTAGGTTCGAACCCAGACAGGCGCTTTACTTTGTGTAAATTATTTCATCACCAGTGCTCTCAAAACGGTGAAGGAAAACATCGTGAGGAAACCGGCATGTCCTAGAACCGAAAATTCGAAGACATGTGACATCTACCAACCCGCACTGGGCTCGCGTGGTGGATTACGGCCCACTCCCTCTCACAGAGAGGAGGCCTGTGTCCCAGCAGTGGGAACATTTATAGACTGATGATGATGATGATTAACTAACATCCATTATCACGCTAATATGTTTCCATCTGATAACCGGTCTTACCTAAGGGTATCGTGTTACCCAGAAACTGAATTGTAGAGGTCAGATAGGCAGTCGCTTCATGTAAAATACTGGTATTCAGCTGCATCCGGTTAGACTGGAAGCTGATTCCAACATAGTTGGGAAAAGGCTAGGCAGAATGACTTTTATCGCGCTTGCTTCCATCACACAATCTATTATCATTATACAATGTTCTAATAGGTATCTGTGTGTATATTCCAGATTCTGTAATGTGTTATACAATTTGTATCCGATACTTTTTCATACATACATATACGCACCTACCTGCCTATTTTGTTAGTAGCCCATGTTCGCACCGATGCGCAGCGGGATGCGAACGTGGCATGTTGCGTATGAAACAGTCAATTGTTATATCGATATTTCAGAGTTGGTCCCACAGTAAAAGTTGTTCACATTGATATCCTAACTAATATTAGAAATGCTAAAATGAGTTTGTTTTTTAAGCTTTCACGCTAAAACGGCTGAACGGATTTGAATGAAATTTGACACATAGGTAGACCATAATCTGGAGAAGGACATAGGAAACTTTTTATCCCGGTATTCCCAAAGGGATCGAGACTCATGTGTAGTAGTTTATACAGAATGTATCAGAAAGGTGTGGTACAAGCCATCAAATTGAACAACTTTTTCCATAGGACCAACATCGTAATCGAGAAAAAAATATCAGCTGTCTCATACAAAACTTCTATACCTACTCGACCCAAATGTATGGGACAGCAGATTTTTTTGTTTCGATTCTCATGTTGGCCCCATGGACATATAATGTCCTCATTATCATCATTTCAGCTGAAAGACGTCCACTGCTGGACATAGGCCAAGCACCGCCACTTCGACCGGACCTGTGCTTGTCGCATCCATCGGATTCCTGCAGTCTTCACAAGGTTCAGTATTATATACATATAATAGTATAATATTTTACTTTCATAGACTGTCTGAATTATGCAATATTTGACACAACGATAAGACACTTTTCAGGCTATCCTTTTGTAAAATAATAAACATAAAATCTTCTACAAAACTCAGTTATTATTGCAACATTTTGTCGTCTAAATTAGAGCATAAAATTTTTACATGTCGGGAGGAGTCTGGTGGCTCACTAGTGAAGTGAATCAGATATGAATCTTTAATTTTCCAAATTTATTAAAACGCTAAGCGAACTCTGCGTTCAAACAGCAATATTTTTAACGACGGAGGTTAGGTCTAGTGATGTGCTGAACTGGTGGGAAAACTATCGATATTATTTTGGGTTGTTTGTAAAATATTTATATTCACAACTTTTTTGGGAATTACTTATGAAAATATTTCTAATAAACTTTATTAAAACTAAAATGTTGTGTACCCAATGATCATGAAAACTATTTTAAAAGTACAACGTATAATATACGTGTTGTAATGTTTCTTATCTTATTTTTATTATTATAATTATTTTTATTAATGATGTGTAGTACTCAAACTCAAACTCAAACTCAAATCATTTATTTCAATTAAACCATTTACAGGCACTTTTGAATTGTCAAGGAATCGGTCAGTCAGAAATAGGTATGAAGCTAGTTGCCCATTCCAAAGCGTAGTAGGTACCTATGGAGAAGAACGGGCAAGAAACTCCACGGACACTCTTTTAAATAAAAAATTGTTACAAAATATTGGTTACATCATTCATGTTGAAATTATACATGTGAGAACAATGTAGAAAGACGTGCACATGAGAAGCGTCCGTAATAAAAAGATAAAAAAGAACAATTCAAAAAAATTAAAAATAAGCCCTGGCAGCTAAGAGATAACCAGTCCCAACTGACGGCGCCCGTTCACGAACATGACGCATGGATTAGCACCATTCAGCTCAACCATTTTGAAGGGAGCTAAATGATCCAACACACGCGCCACCATCAGCGAAACATTTGAGTGAGCATGATATACTCACAGCCGCCAGGGCACATTCAAGTCAATGCAAGACATATTACCCGGTAAATAGTAACTCTTTAGTACATAGTGCTCACATAGTGTGCTATGCAATTATATAATACAAAAGAGATTGAGTTTATACAATGCAAAGATGGTCTTACAATCTTCAGCAGCTCCAACAGTATTTGCAAATGTTAATCAATTAGTTGTGGTTGTGGAGCAGGACCAGCATTGAGCCAAGCATTTTTATTTACTTGGTAAGATAAAAAAATAAACATTTAAGTTCGTAATGTCAAAAACAAAATTTAAAAAAAAAAGGGAAAGCAACTCTTCCAAATATTAAAATTTTAACTAGTGAGCCCAAGTGGCTGTGGAGCAGGACCAGCATTAAGCCAAGCATTTTTATCTACGATATAATCATCCAACTTATAATATGCTTGTCTACATAGTGTGCGTTTAATGCATGTTTTAAATTTCTTCTCATTTAGTTGAAGAATATCGAGTGGTATTTTATTATAACATTTTACACAGTACCCCATAAAAGAAGTGTGAACTTTAGACAATCTAAAACGTGGTTGATCTAATTTATTCCTATTTCTAGTGTTAAAATTATGCCTGTCACTTATCTTACTAAAAAGGTGTAGATTTTTTCGAACATACATAATGTTTTCATATATATACTGACAAGGTACCGTCATGATGTACACATTTGAATCCACTACACCTATTGACTCCTTCAAGCGTTCTAATCGAAAGTGAATAGTTATCAATGAAACAATAGATTGCAAATCAAGAGAACTTGCTCATCGATAAAAACGATAGTCACGTACATGATGACTGCATCGACCATTCATTCAGCACCACCCAATTATATATTACCTACCAAAACATGGACGGCGCCACTCAATTATAAAACAATAAATGCCAATAAAACGATGACACTATATGGCACGAAGATGATAAGATACAGAAATGGAGTGCTCAAAAGCGTATGTATTTGTACTAAAAATTATATGTATAACCAAACTAACATCTTTGTGCATGTCACGGCGCTAGTTGTAAAAGGAATTATGTCAAATACCTGTTAATGTCAAATCCAATACATTTTATGTTAGTTAACTATTTCATCACATTAAAAAACTGTGACGGTGTAGCTGTAGAAGAAAGATCATACATAACATAATTATATTTTTGAATTACCAAAATGAGCTTCGTATAGTCATATACAGTTTATGTAGATACAGGAGAAGTATCATTCAATAAAAAATGGACAGATTTTGAGACCTTACAAACTTTGTACCTACTTATGCAAATTATACCTAACGCAACCAAATTCATGCTTGGCAAACAAGCATGAATTTGGTTGCGTTAGGTATAATTTGTAAAACACCACATTTGTGTGATAAGTAAATTTTATTGGTTATCAATCGTAGAGTTATCACAGCTGTCAGTTAAAACGTAAGTAACGATGCTAAAATTGGGTTAAAAGCCCATTAGCACTCCATTTTCTTCTCACTCCGTGTTCAATAGTGAATGCATACAAATTGATATGTGCACAATACTATCGGATCAATTCAGCATGACATCATCACGAATATGCAAACTGTTATATATCTGTAGTGATTCAATTATTCTATATTTATGTCAAATTGATTGCTCACACGGTCGAGTCGTGATAAATTTTGAATTAGCTCGCCGATTATTAAATGGAACTGGTATTTTACAGTGATTGATAGTTTTTCATATTATTATTTTGTGATAGTTGGTAGAAAACTGTTTTATAAAACCGTATACTAGACAAAGCCAGGTGGAAAAAATATGAATTTCAAACTGATTATTTTGTTATTAGTGTGTTTCGCCCAATGTGTCTGTTCAGTGAGAAGGCTCATCAAGGTATATTTTGCTGAGAATAGATTGAACGAAGGAGACTATACGTATGATATTATTTGCCAGAACTTCACAAAAATACAAAAACACAATTTTATAATATGAAAACTTAAATACATTAAATAAATACAGTGAAGCATTTTATTTTTTTTAAAGTATCGACATTGCACTACCCCATCCCTACGGTTGGTACGCGATAGGAAATTAAAATGTTCCTCTTCATTTAAAAAGAAGCAGTGCCCCAGGCTAACTCCTTAATGCGGTTCTACATCTATTTCAGAATATACTTTAATACCCATCGATGTAGTCTCAGCTTTATTTAGGTATACTATTTATGCATAGTCTGTGTAATAGCCTGTTTTGAGGCGAATATATTATTTTTCTTCTATTTTTGTGTTTGGGAGAGAAAGGAGATTATTATTGCAATGTGCCAGTTGCATTTCAAATGCAATGTTTTATTTATGACCATGCATTAGCATAATTATCATTTAGCACTAAGTATATTTACAAAATCATTCCGTCTCTGTTAAATTCAAACAAGTGTCAGAAATCTTCTTTCTTTTTCATGTGGTTTATGACTAATCGTGTCACAATTTTTATGCCACCCATATGGGCCTCTGACTTAACTTTACATGCCGTCGAGTTATATGTCTCAGTCATGCCGATTTCCTCACGATGTTTTCCATCACCGTTTTTGAAGCAAGACATGATAATAAAATACATGATAACTAAGCACATGATTCCAAAAAGTCATGAAGTTGGGTTAGAACTTGAGACCTATGACTTGGCAATCCGCCGCCGGTCTATCACAATCGTGACACCACCACTGCGTAGTCAGAAATAGGACGATGTTTTAAATTAGTTCATCGGTAAACGTATTTGGTCATTTCTGATATAAGTGGGCCTTATTAATCTTCGAGTGAGTTTATGCGATCTGCTGTGCTCTTAAATGGAGACTGCAGATCAGCATAGCTATTGACAACCGTTCGACGAACATCCGAATCGAAAATGATACATTTTCGATTCGGATGCTCACATGACACATTTTCGACCGCTATTCTTCCTACGGCTATTTGCTGTCGCAGACTTGGCAAATCAGGTAATCGAAAATGACACATTTTCTTGTGGAACGGTTGCTTGTCGAACTGTTGTGAATAGCGGATAGCGGTCATCTATTTGGTTTAAACTGACAAAATTTTCGGGTTTTGGATTTGTTAACAGCGTTTAGAGGACTCTTTCGATAACATTGGTTGATGTTCGATTCGGCACGGAAGCATTCGTGTGAGTAGCTATGGTGAGATAAATTAGGTTGTATTCAGACTAGTTGCAGTGACAATCTTCTCAGGGTGGTTGGTAGCATCTGGATGAGTGTAGCTAAGGATGAAGTTCAATGGCCTACGATTGGAGATGCCTATGTTCAGCAGTGAACAGCGGTGGGTGTTATCGGAAAACGTAATCGCCTATCGCCTCCCGGATAAGGACGGAGAAATGCAACTTGGGAAAGACCCATAGGTCTTGTGTTGTGATTTTTGTAGGTTGAGTTCAAATTTAAATATTTTAATGGAACAAAAACGGGTTTACAATTTTTTTTTTTTTTGTTTTTTGTCCTTTTTAACAGCTACATTAGTTGATGATAAATTGAGAAGATCCTGAAGAAGGGAAGCAGTATTCTAAAATTAAATAATGAGTGGACTACTACGACTCCTACCGAGAAAGTGGCAGTTACTTGCTTCCCAATTAAATGTTACCTTTATCTGAACATTTCTTAAGAAGCAATAAGGTGAAGTTGATCTATCCGCACACAGTAGACGTCAACTAGTAGATATAATCACTATTATGGAAAATGCTGATAATAATAATGACCCAGACATAAAGCACAAACACAGAAAAAAACAAATAAACACACGATTTTCAAAGTCTTAGCAAAGCTCTAAGACCAGACGAAAACTTAAACATAATTCAAGCATACAATTTTAGCCGAAAAAACGAATTCAAACGTTCTTTGCTGAACGAAACTTAAAAAACCATGTTTCAAGAACTATTTAAGACTTTGAGGTTTCAGGAATAAGGTTTAGATTTCGGTGTCAAGCAAGGTTTCTTTGAAAACGTATTCCTGCTTCAATTAATTTCTTGCAAGCCGTTTTACGTTTTCAATACAGTGGGACCTGCATGCAAGTTTTATAAGTTTGGGAATTCGAAGTTGTCGTTGCAATTTCTGTGGGTTGTTGTGTGTGAAAATTTGTGAAATTAAACAGGGTAGGTAGGTGTGTCCGTACCTATAAGATATTGGTGTAAGTATTATTGGTGATGTTCTTTAAGATATTGGTTCAAGTATTATTGGTGATGTTCTTCAGAAAGGTCAGGTACGTAGTACTCGCAACCAGTGTGCGTGTAAGACCAGATATATGAACGTAAACGAGGCAAAAAGAGTATGTAAGGATCGTAGCAGGTGGCGTTCTGTAGTTGCTGCTTACCCTAAAGGGAAGATGGCGTGAATTGATGTATGTATTGTGTAAGTCCCAATTATCAGGGGGCGAGCCCAATGCCAACAACCACAAAACAAACACTCGACAGAAAAACTGGCCATAACATTCTGCCTGACCTGGGAATCGAACTCCTGCTCAGCAGTCACACTTGCTTCCAATTAATAGATCGCTAGTGAAATCTGGGTACACTTCTTAGGCCGTATTCTCGGCGACAGCGGGCAGCAGGGCGACAGCGGTGCGTTCTAATACATAGTTTAAATGGAAGTGTTCTCGATGGCAGCGGTACGAGGAATGAGAACAGTTGTAGTAGCACCACTGTCGCCGACGCCACCTCGCTGCCCGCTGTCGCCAAGAATACGACCTTAACACCGCTGCACCTGCAAAGGGTCAGCCCTTTGGGGGAAAAGGTGTAGTTTAACTATATGTTGAATCGAACATAAGCATAATAACCTACCTAATAAATTTGCAGTAATCATTGTTGTTGGTTACATAGTACCTACAACAAAATTGTGAGTAAGTAAGTAAGTATTTATTTGCATAGTGTTTGGAGTTGTATTGACAAACTGTCTTGGCATTGATTATTGTAATTTAGGGTTTCGCAGTATAAGTCGAAGCTGCAGGACGGTTCCGTAGGTGTCAGAGCGAAGCGCGGTTGATTGAAGTTCGCCCGCTCCATTGCTTCCGTAAGTGAAGATAGTGACAAGAATTGTGTAGAGTGGATGATACCATCTTGCAATATTTTGAACATAAGAGTGAGATATCATCAGTAAAGAAATAATTCTATACCTTTAGTGAAAAGTGATATATCTTGACCTCTATCAGTTTTAATATTGTTACACTAAGTTTAACAGTAAAAAAAATGCAATTTTTTGGTCTAATTGGTACCCCTCTAAGATTAAAATTGAGCAAGCTTATTTTGGTGTAAAGTGCTCTAACTAAGTATTTTTACATTTATTAATGTGTAATAAAATAAATTTTAAATAATATCAATGCGAACTGAACAAATATTTCAAGTATTTAATTTAATTTTAATGTATATTAATACAAATGTATGTGACTCTTATTACGCGATCTATGTGAATTAGTACAAACTGATATATTTACCTACACATAATCATCCAACACCAACCAATAAATAATATGAAAAATGGTTCAAGTCACTTTAAATTAATTTACACATAAAACGACTTTAATATATGTTGTGTTAGGTGATACAACTGGATTTCTTTATAAATTATAAAAAAAACCATACAAATTAATTTGTTTCTTCTTACACTAAATCGTGCTCTAAGATGTTGTTTACCAATGTCAGTAATGAGTACTCATTTTAGTGAAGTAGACAAAGCGTCAGAGTTTTTAAAACTTTAACATTAATTTTCTCAAAATCATGATTTTCCAGTTACATCACTTTTCACTGAAGGTACAGAATTAAACAATAGATTCACACTACCGCTGTCATATCTTTTTTGTTTACATATTTTATATCACATTATAAGTACAATTTTTTTCCATACCATATTATGCAGAAAGTACAGAACGCTACCAGTCACGATTCCTCTTGTACATTGTTATTCCTACCGCTTCTAGGATGAGGTCGTCCCCATAATTATATTTCTGCGCATAGAGGAGCCTGTATGTATGTATGTATCCGGCTCGAAGGACCAAAAAGATGTATGCGTTGCTGAATGGGTCGCACACACTTTGAATGATGATAGCTTGAAATGATATGTCACGGATAGCCGAAGATGATGGTTTATTGAATATATTTAACTACCACGTAACTAATGCTGTAAGAATGTTGTGTGAATGAGTACAGCTGATTATGAACGCTAATTGTGTACTGTCGCGTTATACTATAATTTGTGCAAGGCGACTGTAAAGTGCTGATCTATGCAATGCGCGTGTGTCATGTACGATACATGACTCGTACAGCTTCAACTTTCTACTGACTGACTGAATGACAGATTCCTTGACAATTCAAATAAATGGAATTATAGAAATAAATGCATTACGTTTGTTAGGTATCTATAGAGAATTAGACAAAGTGAAGGAAAAATGCAAATACAAACAAAAATGTGGTTCTGAGAGCTATCCTCTCTATACAAATCCACGACCCGAAGACAAGCATCTTGGTAGATAATTTGATTTGTATTTAATTAAACAATGACATCGATTCGTTGACGGAGGCACCTCGAAGCCTGCCTACCCCCTATCGGAATTCTCGTTAAGACTGATGGAGGTCCGTGTAGTTTGACTGTTTGTTTACATTGAATATTGAAATTAGATGTCGATTGAATTTGTGGAATATTTCGTGTATTGGGGTGCATTTGTGCTTCCAATAATGGATTTTGGGGATCTGGTGGTTTACAGATGTATTGATTACTGTAAATACAGTCAAAAAATCTATTTGGTAAGAAACACTCGTATACAGGCAAAAATATTCATATTTTCACTACACTGCCAAAATTTTGTCGAATTGTGAGCGTTATAATTTTTTAAGTTTAGGCAAAATAGCATGATCTTGTATGGTCTGTTATAAAAGTATTTGATAAAATTGTAAACAAACCCTGTTCCTGTTTTATTCTAACGCAATCACTGCTTTAAGGGAATTAGTAACACATTCATCTGTATTTAGAAGGTTTCAACTTTATATCTCACCTCTTTTTCCAACAATTATTATTTAAATATCATTATGAAATTGTAATTGAAAAATTATCGACGAATATTGAGGTTATAAAATTTACCTCAATATTCAAATGAAAAACATCTTTAAAGGTGATTTGAAATTAGAATTTCACGTTCAAATATTGAAATCAAAGCACTCAATTTGTAAGTGGCACTACAAATTGGCATCCACGGGTACGTTGTCGAATCTATTTGTTTATATTTTCATCAGATACTTTAGGTACAGAGTTTAAAATGTACACTGTACATGGGGGTGCACCTTGGGCACTCAGTTCCACCACCACCTTGCTCACTGGCTAATACTTTTGCTACAATAGTCCTGTGTCCAAAAGTTATTTTTTTTTTGTCCGTCTTGTAGATTATTAAAAAATATTGAACACGTATTTTTTCTTTTTTGACGTAATCAAAAGATTACGGCGGTACATTGAGTTAAAATGTGGCATGATGTCACGCCTTGCTAGATTTAATACTGCGTTGTGACATAGCGAGCCCACTCCCCAAATTTAATGCGTGTTTTCCAAGTTATTTTTGATTTATATGATAAAGTAAAAAATACTTGTCTATTTTTTTATTATCTGAAAGACGGACTAAATAAAATTTCTTTTTTTTACCCAGGCAACTACCGTATTTAAGCAAAGAATACAGAGATATATATAACGAACAGGGTGGAAAGATCCTTGTCATCTATAAAGGGAGGATTCCCCGACCAGACGGGTGATGTGTCAGTGAGCTAATGCCCGAGGATGTTTGATGTCAGGTTTCTGCATATTTGCCAATGGCGTGGATAACTACTTCCATGACGCAGGATAGATGTGAAACTTAGTTCACATGTGGCATTGTAGAGCCATAAGAAAGAAGACTTTTTAACACTTTCGACTCCACTCACTTTTCATAGAACTCATACACCATGCCGCCATACAAATTGGAAGTAAACCTTCCGGGAGGGTCACCGGCATTACGTTTGCGCTAAAGTTAACCATCGCAGACGGTCTACAGCATTAGGCTTAAAAACGATGTAAAATAGTGTTTTTTAGGGAAATCGTGGCCCCCCGGCAACATGGCAACTGAATGAACACGGGTGGGTTTTAGTCAGTAAGAGTCTGACACGCTCTCCCGCTCCACCCAGAGCGGGAGAAGTTATTTGATAATTTCCCACCCAAACAAAAAAGGGGGTCTGTTCACTATACGTAATTTCCAACCTTTTAAATGTTAAGTGAATATTTGTAAACGTGAACAAAAAACAAATATGCTTGGATTTTAAAACCAACGCACTTACTAATAAATCTTGTAAAAATATACATCAGATTTTATTTTCATGGTTTATAATGCTGTATTCGCTAAGAAAAACCTACATTAAAAAAATCACGCTCTAAAAAGTATGAAATAAGAAAATATTTCAGACAGAAATCAAGACATAGGTACAAAAATGGTCAAGGTAAAGCCGTGGTCGCATGCCATTATAATTGTGTAGGTGTACAGGTATTGAACATGTTAAGAAAACAAAATAATAATTTCTAAAAACAAATAAACATCGTGTATTTTATCTAATCATCGAATTATTTCCACCTGCTTTCCTTCACTTGCAAACAAACCGCCTTATGACAAAAACAACACTACCGTAATAAACTATACCCTACTAAGCCAGAGCTCTACTTACCCCTAAATCATATATTAGCGGCAAAATGAGACTAATGCGAGACTTATAATCAAAGAAAGAAATTTCTGGCTAGCCACACGTGATAATAACGTAGCGGTTATGGTGGACAGGAGTAGCGGAAAGATTTGCAAATTAAATGGCTGCTTAACTCGAAGGAGGTCGGTATAGGAGGTGAGAACGGCACCCTATTTACTAAGCATACATGCCGCTGTCACTCCATCTGTCTATCTGTGACAGAGCTGTGACTTTTTAATCGTAATAGGTAGATAATTGTTTTTCATAAAATACATACGAGATGGTGACAGTATTATGTCCTCTGTCATAGCAAATAATAAATATAAAAAAAACGTGTGGCACTCGGGGACTGCCGCGGTAAAGCTATTGCATAGCATTTGTAACCTCCATACTTCCTATTTGTCAACTCTACACTTGGGATGATGACATACGTGGAACGTAGTTTCCATGACAACGTGATGTTGTCATGGGAACGTAATTTTTGTTTTATGTCATCATCCGTCATTACATGGTAGGTTTCTTGATTCGGTCGCCGCGCTCAAAGCCCGCGATAAAAGCTATGCAATATCTTAAAAACAGTGGCACTCCGGGAGTGCCGACAGAAGTGAAAACTTGATCAAGATCGCCTTGGTGGAAGAAAAAATACTTGTATGGAACATTGGTCCATAACCTTTTTTAAATAAAGAGCACAATCGCGTTTACAAAAATGAGGTGTCCGTAACGGTGTCGCGAGTTCAATTAGATTTTTTTACTATTTCAGCGATTGCAATATTTCCCAAATAAATCGCTAATACACCCGCTACCGCTTCCACCATAAACTCTACCTTCCAAATAAAGGGGAGGCACTACCAGGGTGGACATCAAAGCGTTAAGTGCTTCTTTTGCTCATCGAATCCCATTTAGGCCGGACCTACCCTCGCGATAAATAAGATTATGTTTGGTTACACGTTATTCCTCGGTTTTCTTATAGCTTTCAAGTAATGGTGTTACTTAGTTTTTGACTTATTTAATGGTGGCGGTTATGGGATATCTAATGGAAGTTATGGCGACTTGATCCTCCTTGAATTCTCTATGGATTTGGTGAGATGTATGACAGCTTTTGAAGATGGAAAAGTCTCTATTCGTTGCCAGAATTATTAATAAAATACAGAATAATGAAGTGGCCTTGGTTGTCTAGTGGTCGCGAGTCACTGCTGAGGATTAGATCCTGGATTCGATTCCCAGGTTAGACAAAGTGTTATTAGGATTTTCCATCAAGAATTTCTCAGTAGCAGCCCGGAGTCTCGATTTGTGCCCGGTTGATGGCAATAGTCTCGCCCCCTATTACATGGGACTTAAACATAACTGGCAAAATGTGAGCGTACTATTAGGTACATCTCTTACTACCTCTTTAACGATTACAGGCGTGATGTTAGGCTATAATTTAATTTTATTTTATTTATTTATTTAAACCAGATACAGTGATCCATATTTATGTTAGTTTACCTACTTAAAAATTACGTTAGTAGGAACTTAATCAAAGATTAAAATACATGCCACAAAAATAATTATTATTATAACCAAAATAAATAACTACATAGAAATTGAGATAGGTACATAAAATCAAATTGTAAAATTAATTAATAAGTTTCATAAAATCAAATTGTAAAATAAATTGATCTTTAAATTAATCCCAATCTTTAAAATAATTTACATTCTTTAAATTCATTCAAATTAATGTCAATTAAAATTCAAAAATTCAATAAAATTACAAATATTAAAAATAATAAAAATAAAAGTCAAAATCAGTCAAACTAAGCCTAGATGACTGATTTAACAAGTGACCTCCAAAGCGGGGATGAGATCCTATCGGCTATTGTCTTCAAGATTTTGATGCGGCTGCCACGCATTCTGCAGATCAGGGATACCGTTCTCTTGCGAATGATGGCATGAAAACCATCAGTGCGAAACAGCGCGAACATCTCCGATGCACTATAATGAAGTGATATAAAATATCTCATTGAACATAAAAATATTACCAGTCATACAAAATACAGATCAAACAACTCCAAAGTATTTTTAATCTAGGCAGAGTACACAAACGAAAATAATTCCTACAAATACAGCTTTAATAGCGTAGTAGCACAAATGATTTATATTTAGGAAACATTGCGAGCGAATAATCTAAAAGCCATAAGCTTCCGACGAAAAATGTTCTCGTATTCACGAGTGGACGTGGAACGGAACGGTGTAAGCCTTGGTCTACAAACGCGAGGAATGCCTAATGAGGGAAATTAGGAAATTGTTGTAGGTTTTCCTAGGGATGCAATTATTGTTTTGACTATACAATTGCCATTTACGGGTTTATTTAATAGCGTTATTCAAGTAAATGTAATAATTAGCGACTGTTTAACCATACATTTTTGACGTATAAACGTCTCTTAACTTTAAGCAATGCTTATATCGTCACCCTCTCCGCTAACTGTCGTATCTCACAAACTGACGTATCTACATTGGCATTTCCTACGTGTTCAGAACTTTGTTTCGAAAAAATTCTCTCTAATCATCGTGTCTGTGTCGTTTACCGTTTAGAAGATAATCACGTATTTTGTTTTGCGTAAGTGCAAAAGGAGGGAAAAAATATTCTCATCACCTATTGTATAATATGCACACATCTACAGATAGTGAGTTAAAGATTAAGTCAAGAGCAAAAGTTATTAATTCATTAATAAAGCCACAGCTAACGCAACCATATTAACATGATTGTAGCGCCCGACCGAAAAACTGTGGCCCTGGAAAAATATCAATTGCTAGTTACGACAGTTAGCGGGGAGGGCGACGATACATGAACCCCTTAGTGTGCAATTTAGTCAATACGGAAAACATATTAATCAAATACTGCAATTAGTACCTATGTTAATAAAGAAATATTGTAATTTCAATACGTCGTATCACATCCAAGAAACCAGGCAAAAATTAAACTTTACGGAAATGAAAAGCTTCATTTCAAGTTTGTGATAAATAAATCATTATATCAATTGACTGAACAAACCACTTTTTACTCCTATTAATGACATCTTAGCACCATTAATTTTAACTCTAGGAATTCCCTAGTAGTTTTCCGCCGTTGTACACGTCGCCGTATCTAAAACCAAACACTAATCCTTCTATATACACATTAACGGATCTGTGAGGCGCAATCCGTACAGTCGTACAGGGATTTTCTCTATTCGAACAGAGTCGAGCCATTCCTCTCTGAAAATACAACATTTAATTGAATATGTCCGTGCGTGTGTACTGTGCTTAATTATTTTTGGAGTTATTATTATTTATTTTAATGATACGATTTGTTGAGTAGTATTTGTATGTATCTGTACTTTATAGCTATACTTTGAGAGCAGTTTTTGTTGTAATTTGCTCAAAACACAATGTGATAATTAGTAATTACTAGTGCCACGTATAATGTACAGGTGTCAGTTGTAGGCTGTGTGACACTCTTTCCATAGTCTTAAGACAGTATTTAAGGCGAGAATAAAGGACTTTTTATGATTTTATACTGAAGATTACGGCTAAACGAGTATTTGTTAATGATTTGGAAAAAGTATATTATGTTAAATTAGAGCATTTTCTTAATAACTTAATCTGTGAATATTATGTTTATATTACATAAAGTAATTAATTTGTAAAGTCATGTCTAATGCGGATAAAAAACAGAGAATCACTCAAAAACTATCAAGCGTATTTTTCTGAAACCTTCACCATTTTAAAGATGATTTAATTATTGATCATTTATTATACGTGTTTTATTAAAATACCTTTTATTTTATGTATAATAAATTAATAATGCGTCTAATTTAGGACAGCGCTCCTTGATGGGCGAGTCCTATTACTGGCTGGACGTACGGCGCGTTGCGTGAGCTCAGCACAGAACATGCAAGCTAACCACTCAAGGTCACTGGCATTTAGTCGCGTCTTAATATCTGTGTAAAGATAAAATAATATTACTTCATTCCGTCTTAGCAGTCGAGCACGTTTATTTCATTGAAGAAAACTAATTATAAAATTTCAAATAATAACAGTTTTGAATTCTTAATTTGGCTGATCATGGGCAACTACTTCATCTTCTTCTGCTTCATCTTTCTGACTGACCGACAGTTCAAAGTGCCTGGATTTAAATGAAATAAATGTTTTAAGTTTGAGTTCAAGTGAAAAACGCAGAAACGTCTGATTATATTTTTTACCTGTTTTTTACGTTTATGATACATGATAAATAATTTAATTTCTGTAAGTAGGTTTGTACAAACACTTTTACACGTCAATCATATTTTAAAAACTAGATGAGGACGGCGTTTCCTATCTGACTACTCTGAGAAGAAAGGCCGAAACAAACTCAGAGGTCACAGTCTCTTTTAAAGTCCAGACATAATCTTGGTCAGGTCATGTGAAGGCCATGTGGATTGGTATCTGAAGTGGTCTTTAGAGGAAAGCATCACACAGATTGAGAGGGCCTGTCCAGTCAGTGCACGCATTTGTCAGTTATCGTACAGCTCAACTCAGAATTTAAGGAGCTCAACGATTCGACGAACAATACCAAAAAAAGGACATTTGTGTTGGCCACATAAATTACTCAAACTGTCAGACCATGATTAGAACTAACTGAGAAAAAATTAAGAACAAAACAAAAAGGAATTACCCATATAGTCTTCACATTCACAATAATTAAAATAATATAATACTTTAAAAGTAAATATTCATGTCATTGTTTATATAAAAATCATTAATGTCAATGTGTATATAAAAAAAAAACCCGGAAATAATCTTGGTCAGAGTATTTCATTTGAGGACCATGTAGATTTAATAATCTATCTTTTAGGGGGGTAGTTCTTATGGGAAGTAATTAGTATTTATTTATGTTATGTAGGAAGGAGAGAATATTTAAAATGTGTCAGCTGATTTGATCACAGGTCCTAAATGGATATTCAAGCACCAAGATGCTTCTAATAATTAGCAATGTTTTCGAGCTTTTTTATTTCGACATGATGTATTGTGATTAAACTGTTATTAATCACCATCATCCATTCTTAAATGAATGAATGAATTAAAACATTTATTTGTTAAACACAGATACATTTGGTCTTCAGTAACAATTTAGTTGACTCTCTGTTTTGCCAGAGGCGTACTTTCTTAGTTGCAATCTTTCTTCTTCTTCGTATCGCTCTTGACAGAGCGGTCGTGGTCACAATAAACTATGTCCAATCGCAGGTGTAGTCGTTGCCCGCCTCACGATCTCCCTCTATCTGGTTCTGTTACATGACAGTCTGGCGCATTCATTAACAGGGCCTCCAACCGCGGATTTTATTTGATCGGTCCACCTCATTGGACCTTCCACTACCTTCCACTCTGCCCTACACCACTAGACGCTCTATGGAGTCATTATTCCGCCTGGAGACATGACCAAAAAACTTTAGTATTCGAGCCTGTACTAGTGCTAATAGACGCTGTTTGATACCGAGTTCTTGGAGTATGGAGACGTTTTTGCGGAATTCTGTCCATGATACCCCAAGCATTTTTCAAGTTAGTTGCAATAGGTATTATAAAATTAAAATTAAATTCAGAAACATTATTAACAAATTAAGTTAGGTAGTATTGTAATCATATCGTAGCGTACAAACATCTAAAATCTACACTCGCGACCAACTTCCACCATTCCCATTTTCCCTGGAAGTGGCAAAAAATACCCTTCAGAACAATATCCCATCAATTCTCATATTCCAGATCATTACACCCATATCGAAAAGAGGCCCTATTATCTTATTAGAAATTACTGCTGTACACGACAGGCGATTATCGACCTTGTTGCATGGGGGTGCGAAGGGAATGGGGGTGATATTCCGGTGGATGGAAAGAGTCGTTTATGCAGCATGCTGTTGTTATTACTCGTGTCGGGCTACTGTTTGCTGGATGTGGCTTGAGAAAAATTGTGTGATGTTTTCCTTGTTAGTTTCTAAAGTTCTACGAGAAGCTATAAACGTACTTATTAGTCGGTTATAAAGCATGCTGAAGAATTCTGTTTTGCTCAGTTGCATGATTAATTAAACTTGATTGATTATTATTGATCAATCATTATTTATAAGTATTGCAATAAATAATCATTATTATTCTATTACTAGCTGACCCTGCAAACTTCGTTCCGGCTAACAGTCAATGAATGTACATGTTTAGGATTTTAAAATTTCTACCCTACCTACCCACCCTACCTACCACACAAAATGTATCAGAACGTGATTTTTCTTCATGATTTTTTTTTTCTTGAATTTTTCCATATTTTCTCAACGTTTATACCTTCCCTGGACTACGACAAACATTTCAAAACCAAAATCAGCTAAATCGGCCCAGTCGTTCTCGAGTTTTAGCGAGACTAACGAACAGCAATTGATTTTTATATATATAGATAGTATACATCACTCACTATCCCAAAATAGCTAATTTTTTTTAGAAACATCAAGACATTTTCCTAAACCATAAACAATTTTCCTGTATCATCTTATAATAGTTTTCCGTGCTTAGAATTGCTACCACGAAAGGCAATATTTCAGTCATTCATAATATTTCATGGGCACTATGGGCAATCAGTCCCACCACCAACAATATACCAAGTAACAGCCCATTATCTACACCACGCTTTGAGCCATTTTACAGCATGTGTTTTTGTTCTTGTGTCGTGACGTCACGAGATATATACAGTGTGTATCAGAAAGGTGTGGACACATTTAAGGGTGTGTCAGACACAGACCATCAAACTAAACAATTTTCTACATGGGACCAACATCGTATTCGCGAAAAAATTCTCCGCTGTCCTATACATTTGGGTCGAGTAGGAATAATGAAGTTTTATACGCGACAGGTCATTATTTTTTCGCGATAACAATGTTGGAGAAAGTTGTTCAGTTTGATAATCTGTACCACACTCTTTAACATGAGTACACCTTTCGGATACACGCTGTATAAATCTCGTGACGTCACGACACAAGAACAAAAAAAAATGAGCCGTCACGGGACGCCTGGCAGATGTGAAATATCAAAATTATTATATATAGGTAATATGCATAAAAGGATAGTTTACGACAGGAAATAAATATGGTGACTGTTGGCGTGGCGACACGTCGCCACGCCAACAGTCGGTCTTTTTTTTTTTGGGTGGGAAATTATCAAATAACTTCTCCCGCTCTGGGCGGATCAGGAGGGCGTGTCAGACTCTTACTGACTAAAACCCACCCGTGTTCCTTCAGTTGCCATGGTGCTGGGGGCCACGATGTCCCTATCGGTTTTCTTCGAACCCCCGGCAGGCATTAGCCCTAGCGGACCCCGTCAATTCTGCTGACATCTCTTTGAGGCGCGCGTGGAAGACAACGCGTCGTCGACCCGGGCTTGGTCCTTATCGGACGGCGAGCTACCCATTGCTCACCGTCCGCAAGCCCGCGCCTACGGTGGCCGGAAATCTGCCTGTGATTCCCGACGCCCAGGGCGTCTCCTCCTGCGGCGGTTAGGGGCGCGAGGGCGCGAAATTTGCCTCTCTCTCACGCGCTCCGTCTCCTCCTTCGCGAGCATTACTGCTTCGCAGAAGGAGGTGACGGCCTCCCATTTCCTCTCGTGACCCGCCGCTATCTATTTATTTATTCACAAGGCAACTACAACAGGTAACAATCACAGTATATCACTAGGTTCACATTATAGGTATCGACCTGATTATCACCCAAAGCGTAATCGCACAACATGATTAGCAACAATAATAATAAAAATAACTTTTTAAAAAAAAAAAACAAACGACCTCCAAAAAAAACACTACAAAGTGAAAAATAACTTTAATTTCGGAAGTCGGTGGCAAAAAACGAAAATACAAAACCCATGACACCGACTTCCGAAATTAAAGTTATTTTTCACTTTGTAGTGTTTTTTTTGGAGGTCAGTTGTTTTTTTTTTTTGAAAAAAGTTTTTATTTTTCACTTTTTAGTTGTGGTACCTACCCCACACACACATTTGAATACCACTACCTGCTACCAGTGACAGAAACTTATCATATCATCTACATACTAAGTGGGAAAAAAATACGTATTTTGTAGCTAACTCAAAAACTATCCAAGCAAAGTTAATAAAATTTATATGGGACCAATTCGAAAGCACACCCTTTCAAACAAAAAAAGAATTTTCAAAATCGGTCCACAATTGACGGAGAAATCGGTGGACAAACATAAAAAAAAACAAACATACGCGACGAACATATAACCTCCTCCTTTTTGGAAGTCGGTTAAAAATGACAACTACAGTAAAAAGCTTAGTTCACAAAATTACAGGTAGGTCTATGCGTCTGCCCTCCGACACACTTCTGCTTAGGCGAGGAATGCGTAGGAGACCAAACCGGTGTGGGCGCGTTCATTGAGGCTGCGGCCAGCCCGCCGGTTGAACGCGTCCCAGAGGGTCATGGCCATCCGGCTGGCCCGAGGATACCGCACGGTCTCCTGCGAGGCGGCGAGCCTCCTTGCCGGATTACCGCCATGGGATCTGGAGGCAAAGGTCCTCGCGCACGTCTGGGAGTGTCGCGAGGAGGCGAAACGCCGGGGCTTAACTCTAATGCCGCAAGAAATTGCGACACAGCGGACAGAGCTCCGGCGAGATCTCATGGCGTCATGGAGGGTGCGATTGTCGCAACCCCGCGCTGGGCACGCCACAATCGCGGCGATAAGACCCGTCTTTGAGGAGTGGCTGGAGAGACGCCACGGCGTTCTCACCTTCCGCCTGACGCAGGTCCTCACCGGACACGGCTGCTTCGGGAGGTTCCTGTTCAGGATAAGGCGGGAGGAAACACCCGGGTGTCACCATTGTGTGGATCGGCCTGAGGACACGGTGGAGCATACGGTGGAGGTCTGCCCGGCTTGGGCGGAGCAACGCCGTGTTCTCGTAGAGGCGATCGGCGGCGGTGATCTCTCGCGTCCGGCCCTGGTTCAGGCCATGGTACGGAGCGAGAGGAAATGGCAGGCCGTCACCTCCTTCTGCGAAGCGGTAATGCTCGCGAAGGAGGAGGCGGAACGCTTGAGGGAGAGGCAAATTTTGCGCCCTCACGCCCCTAACCGCCGCAGGAGGAGACGCCCGGGGCGGGAATCGCGAGCCGATTTCCGGCCACCGTAGGCGCGGGCTTGCGGACGGTGAGCAATGGGTAGCTCGCCGTCCGATAAGGACCAAGCTCGGGTCGACGGCGCGTTGTGTTCCACGCGCGCCTCAAAGAGATGTCAGCAGAATTGACGGGGTCCGCTAGGGCCAATGCCTGCCGGGGGTTCGAAGAAAACCGATCGGGAAATCGTGGCCCCCGGCAACAGGGCAACCGAAGGAACACGGGTGGGTTTTAGTCAGTAAGAGTCTGACACGCCCTCCCGCTCCGCCCAGAGCGGGAGAAGTTATTTGATAATTTCCCACCCAAAAAAAAAAAAAAAAAAGGAGACCAAACACACCAGGTAAAGTACATAAGTGACACAAAGTTACATTATTTAAAGCGTTACAAGATTATAAAAATATTAAAAAATAGAGTACGCACATGTCTTTTGAAAGCAGCGGCACGAGAATCGAAGATGTCGCTATAGATGTTTCGCATCAAAATTTCCTGAGCATGCCACTTCCCGTGGCTCTAAGTCTTGATGAAACATTGTGTGAGTACGTCTGTTATTACTTACTATCTGTGCACAACATAACACTCCTTGCTAATGGTATTTCTTTACCATCGTGCATCGATGTTCGTTTTATGGGACATGTGGCGTTATTATTTTGATAATAATTAATCTTAGACAATAATCCTCTGTGGGTGTGTGGTATGAGGAAATTGGTTACAGTTTCGAGAGGAAATGTTGATATTATATTAGTCACAGGCACATTTCGGTTTACCAGAAACTTGGACTTAAAGGAGTTTATTTATAAACGTGGTTTAAAGTTAAGTGACGTTTAAACGTCAAAAATGTATGGTTAAACTGTCGTATATATTTTTTTTATAGAATCAATTTTATTAATTTTTCTAACTTGAACAGACAGCTGTGCCGCTGGGGAGTTTGTTACGCCACTTCTTCTTCCCAGCTAAAGGCACTAGGTAGTGGTGAAGGGCGGCCATTTTCGGGGACTGTCATTTGTAATTTTGACGTTCGAAAAGTACTGATTCTCAGCCTAGTTTGAATAAATGATTTTTGAATTTGATAAGTATAGATAGATAGGTAAGTTTATTTATTTGTTTGTTTGTAAGTTTGTATGTATGGGGTAATCTACGGAATTACCAGTCGGATTTGAAAAATTATTTTTGCATTGGATAACCCAATTTTTGAGGAAGGTTATAAGCTCGCGGACAAAGTCGCGGGCAAAAGCTAGTTTAATATATAAGTCTGAAATCGCCAACCCGTCTTAAGAAAGCATGGTGATCAATGGTGAATGTGAGGACTATGTGAATATTATTTTTATTTCTCTTTTAGTTTTAGTTATGGTTTGGCAGTTTGAGTAGTTTTTGCGACCTACCCGAATGTCCTTTCTTTGGTATTGCTCGTCGAGTTGAGCTCCTTAAGTTCTAAGTTGAGCTCCACGATTACTGACAAATGCTTGCACTGACTGGACAGGTCCACTCAAATCTGTCTTTCCTCAAAAGACCTTTTCAGACACTAATCTACATAGTCCTCATATGGCCTGACCAAGATTATGTCTGGACTTTAAAAGAGACTGCGACCTCTGAGTTTGTTTCGGCCTTTCTTCTCAGAGTAGTCAGATAGGAAACGCCGAACTCATCTAGCTTATTTTTAATATTTTTTATATGACGTGTAAAAGTGATTCCGATATCCTATTTACAGAATAAACAATTTCATTTCATTTCATTTCAATGCTCGTGCCTTTTCTGTATGAGAATAAGCTTTTCTTCTGTGGTGGGACAATAATAGGCTAGTATTATTATTATTTTATTTACATTTTGGTTTTACAATTCCTAATAAACGCATCTGCAATTTTTCTGGTTATGCAGCATACCGCAGTAACCACTTACAATCAGGTTGGCCAAAACAGCTTGTTTTTTTCCGATATCATTGACACAGTGGATGTGTGGATTAGTTGAGAGTCAGAGTTCGATTCCTACAAAATAGTGATTGTAAAGCCTACAGAGAGTTGTCTGTGATGACATCTGAATCCAGACTCTGGGGTGAACCTGGGAAATTTCTAATTGAAAAATCTAAACAACACTGCCCTGCCTGCTAATCAAACCTAGTATACCATACTTAGCATTCAGACTATCTTATATTTTGCTAGAGAGAGTCACACAATCTACGGTCGACTTACGAAAATCTTAACTATACCTATTTACAACCTTGTCATAATAAACGATGCAAATGGGGACGTCAAAAATCATCACGTATAAGCATCAAAAATTGACAAGACAAGTAATGAGTATGTGGGTCACAGACAGATCGGCCCGAGTCAACTCAACCCGAATAATAATAATACCATATATTTCACTTCCGATTACGGTGATTTGTATGATTAGGCAGAAAATCGATATTTTAAATAAATCGTTACAAATTTCATTTACTTTTTCCAAGATTTTCATTTTTTATTTACACCTGTTTTAATTATGATACCTTTATAACTAGCCTCAGTTCATTAGTTTTTTTAATTGTCTGGACTAAAAAAGACAAGCGTTCCTTTATGTGTGTGTAAAGTCCAAAATTGATCGAAGTTTTCGTAACTAATCCAAAACAAAGCAAACCTCCGATCCTATGCGTCATCGGTTCAAATCCCTTGGGGCGTAATGCCAATATTTTCCAATATACCGCTATAATCGACTGTGGTGTCATTACTGTCTGTGCAGACATAAATTAATAGACGCTTCCTTCCCTTCCTGGGGTGGTAATAAGGGAAGCTGGCCTGCTTCGATTATTTGTGGTTTGCCGATGTTTGTAATGAGAAGAAATGTTGTGTGTTATGTTATTATATATGTGTGGACAGAGATTCTGGGTGATCTGAAAACCCAAATTCAACTCTATGGATTTTGTTTTTTTTTTGTAATGACAACAAACTTTTGTCTATTTTATTTGACCAAGGGGTTTTTCAGTGAAATATTTCGATGAAAACATAATTATGGTTCGAATTGAGAACTTTCTTTTTTTTTAGGTCTGTTCAAAACACGTAGAAACGTACTTATTGCGTTTATTTTTCGGTGTTTTCCGGTGAAGGTAAGGTTATCGATTATACTGTTAGAAATGGATAAAACGACACAGTGGATCGCTAGGTAACGACTCAGCTGATGAACTTGCTAGAAGAGGATCTAGCATGGCAGTCTCTGGTCCGGAACTTATCGTACCAATCCCTTTCAACCAAATCCGCAGGTGGCTACAAGAGTTCACTCTCACACACGCGGAGTACTGGTGGACCTCGACACCGAGCTGCAGGCAGTCCAAGGAAGCTATGCCATCCCTGGATAGCAGGCTAACCAGGCGTTTATTACGCCTGGACAGGAACGGCCTGCGCCTGGTGACGGGGACCATCACGGGACACTGCTCGCTAAACAAACACTTCCACACAATAGGCATAACGGACAGTCCTCTGTGCAGGGCGTGCATGGAGGCTGATGAAACCGTTGCGCACGTGCTTTTTGAATGCTCAGGCGTCACCCAGATTAGAACAGAAACCCTCGGATCACCCATTTCTGCTGGGGAGTTTGTTGCGCCACTTCTTCTTCCCAGCTAAAGGCACTAGGAAGTGGTGAAGGGTGGGCGTTTTGGGGGACTGTCTTATGTAATTTTGACGTTCGAAAACTGCTGATTCTCAGCCTAGTTTGAATAAATGACTTTTGAATTTTGAATTTTTTGACCCAAATCTTTCACTGACGTTCTGAACAGACCAGGAGTTTCGATTAACTTCTGGAGGGAGGTGGGCTGGTTAGAATAACCACCAAACGGCCGCCATGGCTCACGCACAATGGTCCACCTGACGGACTAAGTGCGGAAACCAAACCCCATAACATAGAATACTGTTAGAAGAAGACAGGTAGTGGCTTTCTCGTGTCTACTATATATAAAATGAGTAAGTATATATGTTACACACATACGGACACATAAAACAAGATTTTGAAAAGTCTATTGAAAATAAAAAACGATTTCGACTTATAAAAAGCACTAACCCATAAAATAATCAATCTAATAAATGACAAAACGAATGAAATCTAATGAGCAGCAGTAAAACGCACAATTAGCTTCTGCCAAGTCGGGAAAAATCCATTAATTCCGTCGTTAAATCTTATATCAGTCACCCCTAATTAAAAGTCACCCCCTGAAACTGAGGTATCACTTTTAAGTGTCTTAAAGTGATGGTACGTTGGTAGCCGATGGGGAGACCGTGGTTCGATTCGAAACCATCAGGTTGTTTGTCCACCACCACGTCAGTGATACGTCAACGGGACTTCAACGAGAACGCGATGAAGGCGCCGAACTAATGATACATACATGGTGATCATCGCTTTCTATTTCTACAAAGACTTTCAGCAGGACTGAAGTTTTATAGTTTTTTGATAGCTTATGTTAATCCAATACATTTTAGGGTTCCGTCCCTCAAAAGGTAAAAAACGGAACCCTTATAAGATACTTTCTTGTCCGTCTGTTTGTCCGTGTGTCACCACCGATTTTCTCAGCAACGGGTGGACCTAGCAAGTTGAAATTTATACCAGATACTGAGGTTGATAGTCCCTATTAGCTGTATAAAAATCAACACGATAAAAAGATATGAGCAATAGGTCGTCGGAAGCGTCGAAAAAAATAACCTAGTTTTTAGGTTATTTTCGATTTTATAAATTAACTCCAAAACTCGGGTTTTCTTTTTTCAAAAATAACTTTTGTAGGAGTTAATATGATCAGTGTAGTCTATAAAAACAAAGTTTGATTTTGATGCAACATGGTACGGGATTTCATACATCCATGAGCATTCTCCTTTAGATTTTCGCGGAAACTTGTAAGTACCATCTATACCTTAATTTTTCACTTTTCATTTTTTGGAATTTTCAACTTTTTTATTTTTAGGTACGGAACCCTCGGTGCGCGAGTCCGACTCGCTCTTGACCAGTTTTTTTTGTTTTTCGATAGCTTAAGTCAATCCAATACATTTTTTATTTTTCGATAGTTTATGTTAATCCTATACATTTTTTACTTTTCCATCATCGTTATTATTGACAAAATGTCACTTTGTCTATCAAGTCATCGTTTCGACTCATGTTGGCGATCGAATACAATCACACAATGATTTTGGTCAGACCTGCTGGGTTTAAAGATAGATCTGACTATCTATGCTTTTAGATCAGCCTCTGAATTTTTTTTTGTTTTTTTCCTGTTGACAAGATGAGATTCTTTATGGTTTTATTCACGTCAAAAAATCAATCTGCCTAGCCTTTTCCCAACTATATTGGGGTCGGCTTCCAGTCTAACCGGATGCAGCTGAATACCAGTATTTTACATGGAGCGACTGCCTATCTGACCTCCATAACCCAGTAACTAGGTAATACGATAATCCTTGGTAAGACTGGTTGTCAGACTTTCAGGCTTCTGACGACCCGTAACGACTGTCAAAGATCCACGAATGACAGCCGGGACCAACGGCTTACCGTGCTTTCCAAGGCACGGAGGAGTCTCGGTATGTAGAAATGGTCACCCATCCACGGACCAATCCCGGCAAGCGTAGCTTAACCTGACAGATCGATCCGAGCGGCTGTTAGTATTTATTCACGTGCAGGTTTAAAAATTAATCGAATATGTAGTTTTTTTTTTGTTTTTTTTATATTATAAACTCATAATAAGTTCATATTAATGAGTTATTGTGTTATTGTAGTTGTGGATAGCCTAGTGGTGATCGTCGGACTGCCAAGTCAGAGGTCTCGAGTTCGAACCCAAGGCACGCACCTCTGACTTTTCGGATTCATGTGCGTATTGTATAATTTTATTATCACTTGCTTCAAAAACGGTGAAGGAAAACATCGTGAGGAAACCGGCCGGCATGCTTGAGAGATATTTCTCGACGGCATGTGAAGCCAAGTGAGACGCCCATGGGCGGCTTTAAAACTCTGACACCAGATTAGGCACTAACCACACGAAAGGAATAAGAAGAGTTATTAATGTTATTATAGTTAACAATAAATTTTGCGGTTATAAATTTAAATATGAAGGAATTATAACAACTAATATCCCGTTGCTGTTTTTTCCTCAAATTATACATGTTTCGCAAATTCGCATCGAAAATCACGGAGGTAGATCGAAAATTAAGTACTATAATTTTTGCACGTTACCTACTTTTTCTGTTTTCTACCAACACGTTATTTTACACTATTGCACATGTTTCTTGCCCAAAATCATCTAGCCCCGTAATAAAACTGAGCAAAATATCACCTCAGTAACATTAGACTGACACAGAAGGGAGGATACGCCATTTTGCTTAATGCCCATTGCTCACGAGATAAACTTCGTCCCGAGGGAGTGAGATCTGAGGAATCAATGCGGTGAGGACAAGAGGGAAACTACTTGTTCTCGAAATTGTGAGAAGATGGTAGATAGGCTTTCGTTTTACGATGTATTTTGATGTGAATAGTTGGGAGGTGTGTTTTTATATGCGGGGCAAGGTTAGGCGATTTTGATTCTAAATAATGGAAAAATTTAAAAAGTAAACGTTCATTAGCTTGACTAGCGTCTTATGGCGTCTTAAAAATCAGAGAAGTTTTAACAAGGTGGGATCTTGCAGGATTTAAAAAAAAAAATCTTCCGGTTAGACTGGAAGCCGACCTCAACATATTTGGAAAAAGGCTATGCCGATGATGATGTGTGAACAATTAATAAAAAATTGTTTTTTATTACCTATTAAGTCTTCTGGGGTTAAATATATTTCACGTTTCCAGTCCTTCTATAAAGGGCATTAAATCTTATGCTACAACTCTTAAAGAGGATTTATTTCGATGATTAATTAATGAATTATAGGAACAAAAACATTAATTCTATTAATCGAAATCCACGAAACAATAGAAAAAAAATTCGAAATAAATCAACAAAAAAATGATTTATTGTATAATTCAGTGAAAATAATTTAATAGAAGAACTCGATAGCGAGTTCTTCTCACTTCCCTCTCCCAGTTTTCAATAGTATCTTCCTCGGTAGTAATTTCGTCACAGATGTTTTCTATGCTAATTCTATTGTTTTTTTGTTAATTTTTATGTTCTTTTTCATGCTCGATTTATTCCGTTCGTCCGTTCGTTTAAGGATTAATGATAATGCTTCTCTGGGTGGAAACCTTCGGCTTAATTTCTTTGGAGATTGAAAGCTGTCTTGGAGCAATTGCTGATAAAAATGAATGGTGGATAATTAGAATTAATTTAATTGATAAAGTTTTTTTTTTTTTGATGATTTGTGTTTTTGTATAGAAAATAGGTACGTTACAATTATTAGTTATTTTTTACATATACATACCTCATTATATTTTTTAATAGCTATAATTAGGTGCTTATAGAAATGTTTAGATCTCTCCAAAAAATCCTAAGCAATTGTGAAGATCTTAGATTTATTAGCCTTTAAATTTTTTGTAAGTAAAAATAAGTATCTAACATAAAACTCATCTTCACAAAAAATATTTTAACCTGCAACACTCAAAACATAATTTCGAAATGGCAATCACAGCATTCTCTTTTTAAAAGTATTCGAAATCCAACCTTTCAAATATTGAATACTTGTCCCACCCTTTAAAATCCATCTCTCGAATTAACGTTTAAAAAATACTGGCATAAATAAAAATTCGTAAAATGCAAGACGCTGGGGACTGGGGTGTTTCGAAAATTCGAAAGTTTTTGTCTCAATACGAATTCATTTCGGCTAATATTCGATTTTGATTTCGACCAACGTAAGATGACATTTTGTAATGGCAATTTGATGACATTCTGTCATTTGTGAAATAATTTAATGCTTTTTATTCTTTAAATAACTACGAACATTCTTGACATTTTCAAGATATTTACCGCAATATCTTCTATTGCGGTAAATATCTGAAACTGATATGTAGTGATTTTTCTACTACCAAAAGGATTAAGTATCACAATTTGGACCCTTGTACACAATTTACACTATGTAGATTCTTTAGAGAATTTTAATACAACTGAGTTTGCAAGGAAGGAAGAGTAAGGAGTCGAAAGATTGAAGCAGAAATAAACTAAGATAAATATTAATTAGAAAAATGTGTATAAAAATGCGATGCAAACAGTCACAGATCTTCCTACATTGGTGCATTACACATCGCTGCCCTGAAGCTAACTAAAAAAATTTAAGCTGTCATTAATTCGGAGTATAATATTCACCCCCTGCCCCCCTCTTGGGATTGGGGGGCGATTAATCTGTGTTTAATGTCGCCCTCAAAAATATAAAAAGTAGCTAATCAACAGATTGGCAACGTTTTTCGCCTGAGGGTGTGTGAACGATGCTTTGTAGTTTTTTTTTAAGGTTTCCAGACCGATTTGGGACCAAGGCAAGAAGTAAATGTTTATAGCATTCACATCATCTGCCTAGCCTTTTCCCAACCATGTTGGGGTCGGCTTCCAGTCTAACCGGATGCAGCTGAATATCAGTATTTTACATGGAGCGATTGCCTATCTGACCTCCACAACCTAGTAACTAGATAACACGATACCCCTTGGTAAGACTGGTGGTCAGACTTTTTGGGCTTCTAACTACCCGTAACGACTGTCAAAGATCTACAAATGACAGCCGGGACCAACGGCTTAACGTGCTTTCCGAGGCACGGAGGGGTCTTGGTATGTAAAGATGGTCACCCATCCACAGACCAACCGCGGCAAGCGTAGCTTAACCTGATCGATCGACCCGTGCAGCTGTTGTAACTTAGCCGCAAGCCCCAAGCATATGTTTATAGCGTTGCAGATTCTATTTAATAATTTGAATAATAGGTAATTCAATTTTGTTTACCTACCTTCTAAGTTTTTGATTGTCGTGGTGTTGACAGGTGGGGTATAGAGCCCTTACTGCATAGCTGCAGAGAGGCGGTAGAAGGAGTGTCAGGAGACCAACTGAGCAGCCAGATGGGTGGAGGATATTCAGAAGACTGCAGCTAAGACCTGGTTGAGATTAGCACAGACCAGGGAAGTATGGAACAGAAGGGAGGAGGCCGCAGTGGGTGATGATGATGACTTAGTTTTTAAGATCAACATAATCGGCAATCTGCTGGTGTTTTAGATGTCAACTAGCTGCTGTAGCCTTAGTTACTTCTTTTAATATCAGCTATCTGTCAGTGAAAGTTCCGTCAAAATCGGTCTAGTCGTTTCGGAGATTAGCCGGAACAAACAGACAGAGAGGCATTTTTTTTTTAATTACTGTAACTTTCATATGTATTTAAGGGGGCTTGTGGCTAAGTAATAACTGCTGCAAGGGTCGATCGATCAGGTTAAACTTCGCTTGCCGCGGTTGGTCCGTGAATGGGTGACCATCTTTACATACCAAGACCCCTCCGTACCTCGGAAAGCACGTTAAGCCGTTGGTCCCGGCTGTCATTTGTAGATCTTTGACAGTCGTTACGGGTAGTTAGAAGCCCAAAAGTCTGACCACCAGTCTTACCCAGGGGTATCGTGTTACCTAGTAACTAGGTTGTGGAGGTCAGATAGGCAGTCGCTCCATGTAAAATACTGGTATTCAGCTGCATCCGGTTAGACTGGAAGCCGACCCCAACATAGTTGGGAAAAGGTAAGGCAGATGATGGACTTTCATATGTATTTAGTAAAAAGATGGTATTTTGACACTGCAAACAGACACTTCAATTTTCTTTATTTTTACTGATGAGGTAGTAATCTAACTATTCCGTGGTAGTAACCACTTTACATATACGTCATCGACTGGTTTTGTCAATCACACAGACTATACTGATTATAATATTTTCTTCTATGACCTTTCTGATGTAGGGACAAGTTTGAACCATTATTTCAGCTCCTTATAAAACGATCAACGTTTAGGGCAAGATCGAACTAATACTGCGTTGTTTCGATAAATCATAAATATTCTGTTAAATTTTTAAGTTAAAAAAATTATGTCATAAATTTTATTCTTTTTTTTTCACACTTACCTTATTTTTTCTCAATGCTACATTAATATTAATAAAATATTAATTAGAACTAATTATATACAGAGGAAAAAATAAAATACAGGAACAAATCATCGGGCATGAAAAAATTCATCCGCATCGCTGTCAGTTGGAATGGTGCCCAAAAAGCTGGCAGCATTGCCACGTTGTATGGCAATGCTAATTCTTTGGCCTACAAATTGGCCAACCCTTTGGTCACGTGAAGAGTCGACCAACCACTTGGCGATGTCCCGGAATAATCGATGAGCACTCGGACCCCATGGCCCTAGTGTTTCAACCCCAAACGATTTAAAAATATAGCTACCGGTAAAGTTGTTATATTTGCGCCGTTTGAGGTTTTCTGCACCTGCAGCAGCCAAATTATATTCTAAATTCCAAATCCTGCAACATAACACACCGATTTTTTCAATTAAAAAACTCGATGGGCTACTTACTATTCGGGAGTCTGTTAGTGTTGTAGTCAGTAGGAAGTACCTAATAACTTATCTATTCCGTGGTAGTAATTTTTTTTCATATATTTTCCAGTGGTTTTTCTTATAATAAGCAATAGACAAAATTTGTCGAACTTATTAGTTTTCGAATACTGAATACGAGGCTTTTGGCTTTTGGTGAATGTCTATTTTATAATTTATGTTTTTTTTTTTGTGTAATTTGCGTTTATTTTGTGCAGAATAAACAATTTTACTTTCTTTCTTTTTTCTTCTATGTTAACAGACTTTACTGATTCTAGTAATCCCTTCGACAGCTTTTCTGAAATTATAATCCCTACAAATCCTGTTATTATTATAAATGTGAAAGTGAGTTTGTTTGTTTATTTGTTTATTACGCTTTCACGCTAAAACGGCTGAACGGAATCAGATGAAATTTGGCACATGGGTAAACCATGATCTGGGTTAGGATATAGATTACTTTTTATTCCGATATTCCCATAGAATCGAGACTTATGCGGGTGAAACCGAAGGACGAAGCTAGTTTTACTATAAGTTATACGAGTATATATAGGTAAGTAACTTTTAGGGTAATTTCGATTCTAAACTGCGGTGGGTATTATGATATTACCTTCAGTTAACTTAGAAGATGAATTCTGAATAAATCCTAGCTTAAAAAAACGCAGACATCTTATGCAAATTCGCAACGAACCAAATAACATCGCAAATAATTTTCAAGTTGGATTAGCATAGCTAATAAAATTATCTGACATCAAACAAGCAATCAATATTAAAGAGCATTGAAATCGCATCGTTACGGCGCACTGGTTTGATCACCAGGCAGATTGCCCTCAAACGTCCAGGGCTGGGAAAAAATTAAATTTGCCAAGTCGATTTCATTTTTCATTAATTCATCGCGGAGGGTCGTTTGTAGGGATAGAGTTACTAGATGCGTTAAATTAGAACTACCTAAGTTAGATTCTGCTGAAAAACTGTCCTGTAGTTTGACAGGAGATTTTGTGTATTGCCTGTTTTTTTTTTGTTTTCAGGAGTAAACCTTCAAAAGGCGCCCGGGCTTTGGGGATAAGACCTGGGAGTGTGGGATTTTTACCTCACTAAAACCACCCCGGTGGTCACCATCTGCACATGGAAGGACCAATCCGGAACCCCCTCTGTGCAGCGCCTGTTAGGGCACATCTTTGGACGTTGCAAGTGTGTAAGGCAGCACGTGACCACTATGCACCGTCTACCCTGAGATCACTCAGTGGGCGGATAGAGTTCCCACTCTAAGCGCCCGTGATCCTTAATTCCCGCCTGCCCTAAAGGTTGCAGACGGGGTTTCGGCGTGTTAGGCATCGTCGAGGCGGTTGCCTCCCGACGTCTTCTACGAGCGGGATCAGCCCTCTCACGATCCTGTTCGGCAGCCTCCTTCTGTACTAACACGGTCTCACAGAAGGAGGCCATTTCTCACTTTCACTTACCTAGCAGTGAACCTGGTGTAAATTATAGGTATACAAAACGCGGTTTTTTTGTATATACTTATGTATTTGATTACTAATAATCTCATCAGTGGAATATTTGAACGTCGAACGATTTAATTGACAAGACTGTTTACAAATTCAGAGAAAACCTGGGACATTATCAATTTTTGTTTCTACAATACTCGTGGCACATCCAGTCTACCTACATCACAGTGTCCCTAGTCGATACCGAGTTCCTATATAAAATTTCCCTCAGGGTTCTCTTGCTCAAAAAATACGTTTTTTTCTCTTTACACAAGACTCTGTTAAACCCTCAAATGGTGGCTAATTTCGAGACGAGATGGCTGATTAATTATTGATAGACGCTTGAGAGATCGCAAGTCGAACTGCTGTTTGTCTTAAATGTTAATTTTTCTCTTTTTAATCCCTCGGCGGCCATGTTTTTTTTATAAGGGATGATATTGTTTTGCGTCGATATTTTTAAAAAGAGAATGTTTTGAATTTTTATGGTGTATCTTTATTTTTTTTTTAAATTGTTTGACGTTTTTTAATCTGTGGTTTGATATATTCTTTGTCATTGGTGTTAGATATCCATATTCTGATTTATAGATATTATAGTAGCTCTTGAAAACAAGGTAACTGCGTTACAATAAAGTTTTCTTGAACATTGAAATTGTTGAAGTTAAATGAAAAGATCCTAGGCGCTGGACTTTATCCAAGAATGAGACTGTTTAGAGATAAACTAAAACTAACGATTACTACTTATAATACCAATTACATACGAATCACACAGAATCTTACCAAGACACAGTAGGTTTAAAGAAAATTTCAAGAAAATAAGTAGATTATTTGAAGGAAGGTAACTGTCTTAATATAGAAATCAAAGTTCTTTCACCTTTTTTCTATTCCCGTCTCAATTAGGACTGTCGTAGGAAATTTTCGTATTCATGCTAATTAAAAAAGTCGAGGGGGGACTGCTTTCGATACTGGCAATTAATTTTAACTGTTCTGTTAAATACTGGACACCTTTTTTCTATCAGAACTCAATAAGAGCTCCTTGTAGTAGGTATCTGAAACGGCTCTTTGTGGTAAAAATAAGGCTAATGAACCCTGAGTTGTAAACTAAACTTTTGAGCTTAAGGTTTAAAAAACCGGCCACACATCGCACAAGAAGGGTTCGATACCGAATTAAGATCGAGCAAAAAACGCCAAATAAAACATTTCTTGTAAAAACATTATTAACCCTTTAATTAATAACTTTTTTTTTAAGTTGTTATCGCGGCAATAGAGATACAAAATCTGTGAAAATTTCAACTGTCTACTTATTACGGTTCATGAGATACAGCCTGCTGATAGACAGACGGACGGACAGCGGAGGTTTAGTAATAGGGTTCTATTTGGCAACCTTCGAGTACAGAACCCTAAAAAGTGCTATGCTCGATTCTGCCTAAAATCCTTATTAGAAATCGCCTGTTTTCGATTATTTGTGATTAGTGTATTTGGTATTTCCATTACCATACTGCAAGCTTTAAGAAAAAAAAAAAATTGTGCGTTAAAAATGCCCCTAAGTACAGGTGTGGCTTAAACCGCCTCTGTGGTCTAGTGGTTAGACCATCTGTCTCAGACCCAGAGGTCCCGGGTTCGATGCCCAGGGGCGGAAAAATTTTTTGCTCAATTTGGCTGGTGGTAAGACTTGTTCTAAGTCCACCTGGCTAGCTACCACCATCTTACCTAAGACTATCGCCATAACAACAATGTTAACAGCATTGTTGTGTTTCGGCAGTTAGAGGTAAGATAACCAGTTCCTCTGTGGTTGAGTATTAAAGGTGGTTCCACCTTCCGCATGATCATCATTTACCATCAGGTGAGACGCTGGCCAAGAACAACCTATATTTACTGAGGTAGTACTTGCAACTATTTTAAAAAAAAGTGTTTTGAGTGCGCTGAGCAATTCTTTTACATCACTCTTTTAAGTATGCCATAAGCAAAAAAAAAACGAAAAATTAATATTGACAATGTAACAGTGTAGTGTAGAGGAAAGATGAATATTTTTGCCTGTATTCCAAATACTTAGCTTGTTCTATACAGGGTGGCAGGGACATCGACGCGAAAACTGTTACCATGGATTCAGTACATGATTCTGAACCCTCTGCGTTGAAATTTTTCGTCGGTTATTAATAAAAAAAACTGCTGTTCCATAGAAAAGTGCAATAGCTACGCGGTCAAAATGTTTTTTTTTTTTTCTGTAGGGCATCTCACAGCTGGTTCCGAAAACCGTGGCTGTTTAACCGGTCAATCCTGTGGTTGCCTTAAGCTACTACACTCAAAGCCTCCAGCCAGGGCATACATAAACTAAGCTAAAAAGCTTAGGATGAACGCTCGCTAAGGGCACCCCCTGTGGAATACGAGCCTCGGCTTAGGGCGTTATCCGGAGGGAGGACATCAAAAGATGGGACGGGCAGGTCAAAATGTATAGAACAGCAGATTTTTGTTAAAAGAACCGACGAAAAATTTCAACGCAGCGGATTTCAGAATCATTTACTAAATCCATGGTAACAGTTTTTGCATCGATGTCCCTGCCACCCTGTATACTATACATACGCGTGGCACCAACAATAAAATCAAAACCGCATTAAAATCGAACTCAATACCTAACCACCTAACCACATTAGACGGAAGCCTACCATCGTACCGTCCTACCACCTCCGATGCGGCCGAGCGCGGCCGTCACAATGACAGGCCGTCAACAGGCCGTCACGATGGCGGCCGCGCACAATGCTCGCGTGTCGCGTGACACATACACAATCGGAGACGTGACCCGTTTATGTACAGCAGGTTGTTTAGTTGTGGTGCACTTTCGTTGGTTTTTACACGACTGGCCAAAAAACGGAGTGTTATGTTTTCTGGGTTCTTGTATGTGTGTGAGTTTATTTATTCCGCCATAACTTCCAAACGCCTGGACCGATTTAGATGTTTGAGAATCATCGCATTATCCCAGGTAACACCTTGTTCGTTTCGCTCTTGACAGAGCGGTCGTGGTCACAATGAACTGTGTCCAATCGCAGGTGTAGTCGTTGCCCGCCTCACGATCTCCCGCCATCTGGTTCTGTTCCATGACAGTCTGGCGCATTAATTAACAGGGCCTCCAACCGCGGATTTTATTTGATCAGTCCACCTCATCGGCGACCGCCCGCGTGGCCTATTACCTTCCACTCTGCCCTGCACCACTAGACGCTCCATGGAGTCATTATTCCGCCTGGAGACATGACCAAAAAACTTTAGTATTCAAGACTGTACTAGTGCTGCTAGACGCTGTTTGATGCCGAGTTCTTGGAGTATGGAGACGTTTGTGCGGAATTCTGTCCATGATACCCCAAGCATTCTTCTCCAGCACCACATTTCTAAAGCATCTATTTTTTTCTTTTCCAGTTCTCGTAATGTCCACGTCTCAGCTGCGTACAGAAATATAGGGAATACAAGTGTACGGTCCAGCTTGATCTTAGTGGCCTTAGTTATGTTGTGTTGTTGTGTGTTGTAGTTATGTTGCCGGGTAACATAGGATAGAACAATTTAAAAACATATATTAAAGTAGCTATGGTACATAAATGAAAGCCTAAAATGAAAATGATAGACGTTGATTAATTAACTTTAATTAATAAAAAATATACAGGTAATTCTTTCATTTCCATCATTTATACAAAAAAACAGAACCTTGAAAAGGCGAGGCTTTGCTGAACTAAAACAATAATTAACTTGAAACAATCATAAGAATAACGCAGACGTGGACAATAAGAAGCCCACTTAATGTTAGCGAAGCATTCACAATAGACTTGCGTAGGAGAACAAATCTACCCCTTTCCTTTAGAAAAATGTTTTTTTTTTGTTTTTAATTGACGCCCCTTGTGGCAAGTGTAACTTCCACAGTTGATGATGTTTGGTTTTCGACGTAATGGAAAGTTTATTCGTCTTCTAAGTTTCTTTTCCAAAAATACTTTTGTGTAGTAAGGTTGCGGGCACGAAACCAGCGGCGAGGAGCGATGACCAAGCCCGCGGTGGCGACGGTACAAAATCGTTCAATCACCACCGCCCGCTCGGCCACCGCTCCTCGGCGCTAGTTTTGACCCGACAACCTTAGCCCTGTGACACCCACTCTCAAGAAGATCGGAGACGCTACTCTCGAAGTTGTAGACGAGTATGTTTACCTAAGACAAACTGTCCAGCTAGGTAGGTCCAACTTCGAGAAAGAGGTCAATCGTCGAATCCGACTAGGCTGGACAGCGTTCGGGAAGCTACGCAATATCTTTTCGTCCCACATACCTCAGTGTCTCAAGACGAAAGTTTTTGACCAGTGCGTGTTGCCAGTGATGACCAATGGTACTGAAACGTGGTCGCTCACAATGAGCCTTATCAGAAGGCTAAAAGTCACCCAAAGGGCAATGGATAGGGCTATGCTTTGAGTTTCCCTACGTGATCGAATCAGAAATGAGGAGATCCGCAGGAGAACCAAGGTAACCGACATAGCCCGAAGAATTGCCAAACTTAAGTGGCAATGGGCAGGGCACATTGCTCGCAGAACGGATGGCCGATGGTGTCGAAAGGTTCTGGAGTGGCGACCACGTACTGGAAAACGTAGCGTTGGAAGGCCTCCCACAAGATGGACCGATGACCTTGTGAAGGCCGCAGGAATCTGCTGGATTCGGAAAGCATAGAATCGGTCGAAGTGGCGGTGCTTGGGGGAGGCCTATGTTCAGCAGTGGACGTCTTTCGGCTGAAATGATGTTGATGATGAACCTTAGCCCACATTCGCACGGACGTAAAAATATCGCGGCGGGATTTTAGCGCGCACTGGATTTTCAACTCTCGGTGTTAAGCCAAGCGTTGAGAATTCAAGAGAGTGCATCCCAGCGCGTCGAAAAACCACATTGTTGGATTCTCAACTCTCGGTGCTAAGCAGAGTGTTGAAAATCCGGTGTGCAAAAATCCCGCCGCGATATTTTTACGTCCATGCGAACGTCGGCTTAGACTTGGTTTGACGTAAAAATAACGCTTTACCCTTTTTATTTAAATGCGTAGCTATTGTGTTTCTGTTTCAAACTTGAATTGGACGAAATTAGGAAAACAACATGCAAACATCACGCCTGTATTCCCCGAAGGGTTAGGCAGAGATGTAACTATAGTACACCCACATTTCGCCAGTTATGTTTAAGTCCCATGTAATAGGGGGCGAGCCTATTGCCATCAACCGGGCACAAATCCAGACTCCGGGCTGCTACTGAGAAATTCCAGACGGTAAGACTCAATAAGACTGCCCGACCCGGGAATCGAACCCAGGAGCTCATGCTCAGCAGTAGCGCTTGCGACCACTAGACCAACGAGGTAGTCGTAAATGAAAATGGTAAGTATTTTTTTTTTTTCATTTACAAACATGTCCATATCACAAAATAAACTTATGTTTCATTTAATTTTCTCTTAGAAAAAAAGTATTTTTAGTTTTCTTTTAGTCGAAATAAAAAGATCATACATGCAATTTTATACCAGAAATGTATCCAGTAATAAACATACAACAAAAAAGAAAAAATCCTTATAATTAATTACATTACATAGCCGTTATTGTCCCACTGCTGGGCAAAGGCCTCTCTACTCTCTTTCCACCTCTCTCTGTCTAGAGCTAATTAATATTATTATTTAATTATTTTACATGGCTTAGTTCTTAGAACATAGTGAACTGTGTTCAGCAACTTATTTTTTCCATTTTTTATAATCATAATTTTAATTTAAAACGTCTAACGGGCCTCTGCGAGTTAGCATCGGCCCCTTGTACGCCAAAGGTCCCCAGACCTGAGGGTCCCGAAAAATGTCTAAGACAGAACTAGCTTCAACTTTCTGACTAACTGACCGATTCTTTGACAATTCAAAAGTGCCTGTAAATGGTTTAATTGAAATAAATGCTTTGAGTTTGAGTTTGATCAATATAAGTATGTACCTCAAAAAAAATCCCCCTATACTTGGAACAGGTAGATACAGCAATCTAAGCGTCCATTCAATAAAACAAGAACAAGTCACACTCCGCATCGGTCATACATCGCTAACCGTATTCAAGTTATTTGAATAGTTAAATAGTGGACAAAAGATCTAGACGCTATTGGGTTACCCAACTATTATCTGGGTCAGTAACCAGGAAATGGAATAATGGGTGGCGAGACAAAAGTAACGTTATCGGATGTTTTTGAAAAGGGATTGTGTAGGTGATGACTTGGATATTGAGAGGCTGTTTTTCAGATGTAAATAAATGAGTAAAATTCACTGTTAAGAAATTTTTTACAGCTGCGATATCAACCATGCAAAGGATAGGCGGTCTCTCCATTGTAAAATACTGATATGCAGCTGCATTTGGTTAGACTGGAAGCTAACCTCAATATATTTAGGAAAGTCTAAACAGATGATGATATTGCCTTTGCAACCCTTTGGTAATGCCACCAAACGGCATCACTCTAAAGGATTTAATATCAAAAATTCAAATTCACTTTAAAAATAGTTTTAGCGATATTTATTTCGACTGGACCAATTCACATTGTCGGATCTACATTTTTGCGATTTTTAAATTTATTGCATTAAAGGTCTTAGAGAGAGCAGTGGTGGCCCAGTGGTAAATTCAGTTTAACAGACCTACGAGTTGTAGGTCGTAGATTCGAACCCTGACAGGCGCTTTACTTTGTGTAAATTATTTCATCA
This sequence comes from Agrochola lychnidis, assembly GCA_963680765.1. Classification (NCBI taxonomy): domain Eukaryota; kingdom Metazoa; phylum Arthropoda; class Insecta; order Lepidoptera; family Noctuidae; genus Agrochola; species Agrochola lychnidis. The sequence goes on along the minus strand of OY796868.1, from coordinate 2,186,137 downwards.
CCACTGCTCTCAAAACGGTGAAGGAAAAACATCGTGAGGAAACCGGCATGTCCTAGAACCGAAAATTCGAAGACATGTGACATCTACCAACCCGCACTGGGCCCGCGTGGTGGATTACGGCCCACTCCCTCCCACAGAGAGGAGGCCTGTGTCCCAGCAGTGGGAACATTTATATAGGCTGATGATAATGAAAGGTCTTAGAATAAATTATAAAAATATCTCGCAAAGATTTGAAGCAATAAAAAAAATCGCAAAAATGTTGATCCGAGAATGTTAATTGCTGCGGTCGATTTATTTTATTTTCTTTATTTAGGCAACCAACAGCGATACATAATAGTATGTTACAGAATATGTGTTTACAGTATTGTATGGCTAATAATAAGTTTCCCTGTTTATCTAAGATAAGTATACAACATGTGAATGGACTACTTAAAAATATTTAAATTCAAAAAGTGCAATTTTAGGTATTACTTATAATATATTTAAGTTTAAATTTTAAAGAGAAAAAAAAGTTAAAAATTAAGATATTCATAGTTTGTCATTTGCCTTCGTTTATGGTTTTTATTATTTGTTTTTTGAATGTAGGTTTATTACAGTTAAAATTTATCGACTTGAGAGAAATCTGTGTTATAAATTCGAGCAATACGTTTCAATACACAATTTTTGGCGTAATTAGTCGAGTGCCGAGGCACTATATTCTTTAATAATAATAATCTACAGTTTACAGCGAATAGCGAAATTATCCCAATTTGGAACTCATTATCTACCTGAAAGACATAAGGTTAGGTGCAGATGCAAGATTCAAAGAAATAAAAACTGTAAAGCTATATTAAAATAGAGTGCATTCCGCACTAGCACAGGAAACATCATTCTGCGATCCGGTTGTCAAGCCCTCACTGATAACGCTGGCTTCCTTCCTCCATTACCATAGAACCTAAGGTCACACGTCTACATACCATCAGAAATGACATATTTTCTAACTGGAAATATGACATTATGACCTTTACTGTCAAGTGCATGTAACAATGTAGATTATAACATAAAAGTAGATAGATAATTTTTTATGAGGGTTGGAAAGGCGACGGAAATACTCGTAATTTTAAGAACTTTCGCATTCAAATCTCCATCTCAATCTACCAGAAATATTTCAAATTGTGGCACTCCGGGAGTGCCGACAGAAGTGAAAACTTGAAAAACATGACTACTTAACCGGGCTTTCCTGTGGGTGCCTTATTCGACTATGCTAATTAAAACTAGGTGAACGCTCGCTAAGGGCACCCCCTGTGGGGTACGAACCTCGGCTTAGGGCGTCAACCGGAGGGCGGACATCAAGGATGGGACGGGCTGGACTGCTCTCAGTCGGGGCCGATACCACTGAGCCACTACTTCTCTCAAACATGTCATGTGCCTGTCCTTAATTCGCGTTGTACCACTAAATACTTCTTCACAAGGGTGCAGATGACATAAAAGGCACATGAGATAAGATAAGAGTACATAAAGAAGGTCATATAATTAATATGAGGTGGCTACATGTTTTGCCATTTATGGCGTACAAAATTAGTTGCAATATTAAAACAATAAAATTAAAATTAAATGAATGCAATGAATTGCAATGTCAAAATTTAAATTAAATAGAAATTACAATGTCAAAATTTATTTTTCATTCAAAATTACAATATTAATGTCTAAATTCAATTCGTAATCACAATGTCAAAATTTAATTAGAGTAAGACAGACAGACAGTACTTTTATCATACTTATCCAAAACGCCCCTAGGCGTTAAAGACGTATTAGGTCAAAATACAACAAGAAAATAAAAATAAAAACAAACTGCAATGTCAAAATTTTAATTAAATAGAAATTACAATGTCAAAATTTATTTTTCATTAAAAATTACAATATTAAAGTCTAAATTCAATTCGTAATCACAATGTCAAAATTTAATTAGAGTAAGACAGACAGACAGTACTTTTATCATACTTATCCAAAACGCCCCTAGGCCTTAAAGACGTATTAGGTCTAAATTAACCACTTTTAACTATCAAAAAAAAATGCACTAAGACCTACCTATAAAAAGCAAATACCTATACAGAAAACTACAAAAAAGCACTAAACAAAATAAACAACACAACATCAAAAAGAATCGATGTCAGGTAATTTCAACCCACTAAATTATGAAGCTACCAACATAAAAAATATCCGCCGAGGCATTGAAAGATTGAAAAGGGGAAATCACTTAACTTAGGCAATTTATAGCTAAATCTTGCCCGTGGGAGAGCCGTGGTCAGACTAACAATATTAGGTGGTGGAAACTTATAAGCCGGTGGAAATGTGCCCGGTTGGGGTCAAATTGATGCGGCTCAGTTGGGGCGATTTTTTTTCTGAGAAGGGATCTCTCTATTGATTTAAATGGATTTAGGAGTTTGGGCTTTTTTAAAAGGGTTAGATAATAGACATAGGCTGTTAAGCTAATGCATAGCTTTTATCGCGGGCTTTGAGCGCGGCGACAGAATCAAGAAATTCCGTAACGTAACGAAAATAAAACCTAACACCCCCCACTCCGCCTATCATGTAATGACGGTTCCCATGACAACGTGATGTTGTCATGGGAACATAATTTTTGTTTTATGTCATGACGTCATCATCCCAAGTGTAGCGTTGACAAATAGGAAGTATGAAGGTTACAAATGCTATGCAATAGCTTTACCGCGGCAGTCCCCGAGTGCCACACGTTTTTTTTTAATAATTCATCAATGATTACATTGAAATTTATTGGTGCCGATTCCCTAGTTCACAAACTAAATTTAAGTTCAGTGCATCTTTTTCTTTCTATTTCATTAAGAAAAGGACAGAAGATAAATTTTAGTTTAGTCCTGTCAAATTAATCAGCGCTTGACGTAAATTGACGTAATTTTAGTCGGCAAGTTTTTAATCACGTCTAAACTTGTATGGAGAGTGATAGGCGCTGATTATTTTGACAGGTCTAAACTAAAAATTATCCTCTGTCCTTTTCTTAATGAAATAGAAAGAAAAAGATGCACTGAACTTAAATTTAGTTTAGTTTGTGAACAAGGGAATCGGCACCATTGTCTCTTAAAAATTAGTTTTAAAGACAATTATTAATGGGTGTCGTCAGATCCATATAAATTATATAATTTCTATATTCGTTGGGTTCTGGTGGGTTGAATGTGTAATTACACTATAAAGGCAAGGGCAGATTAGGGCGGGCCGCAACGCATTGCAACAGTCCTCCTTCATCACTTTTGTACATTTTCTATGAACCAACGCACACTACAGGCGGGCCGCACCGAATTTTTTAAGATGAAAATGCGTTCGGCTGTTCGTTGCGGTTGTAATGTTTGCTTGGCTTAAGAATGTGAGATTCTTCAAACAACTGCTTCATGCGGCAAGGGCTTTAAACGAATTAATACTGCCGAAAATTACATAAGCAAAAGCACCCGAAACAGCATGTGGGAAACAATGACTGGGACAATAAAATGAAACTATTCACGACCAATAGAAGGGCAGTTTGTATACAAAATATCATTCCAATGCCAAGCATTTTTCTTCACCGAACCAAATAATTGATTACCCAACATTTTTCCAAAATTACCTCCCGTACTCAAACAAGGTCATCTCAAAAACAATCTCCCACTGATTCGAAGATATTTTTTATCCTCGGACGGGTCCGCGTGCCCATGCGAGCACGTCTTCCGCCCAATTTGGGGGTAGTGGCAAATCGTTGGCTATTGACGGCCTAAGTGTTATCAACCCCTTCGGGAATGGGGGTGGATTTATTTTTCCGCATTAGTGTCGATGTATTTTGTGAGATAAAGTGGTTGTTCGTGCTTGTTTGTGTTGGGTTTTAAATATTTATGTAGGTGTAGTATCGTATACTTTTTTGGAAATGTGTCGAGGTCAAATAATGACTCCAGTACCGGGACGACCGAGCTCTGCTCTGGTAAAAATAGAGAATGCTCATTTAGTAGTATAGGAAAGTTCATACTAACTCCGTGCTACCATGATATTAGGTACATACTAATTCCATGCTGCCATGATAATAGGTATTATTCGAAGGTAGCCATCTTGTTCTACACTTTGGACGACCGAGCTAGATCGATTTGTCGCCCCCATAAATCCCTATATTGCAACTTTCATTGAAATCGTTACAGCCGTTTTCGAGAACGTGAATACAAATATATTTATATACATATATGTCGGATCCGGTCATTAGTACGGACACGAAATGAATCGCAAGCGCGCCGCTGGCGACAGGACGTGATCTACCCACACCTAAAGCGCGCGCTTCTACAGAGTCGTGATGTTTTAAGGTCACGGCGAGAGGAGGATTCAGCCTCGGATCGCATCGGAGTCAAGACGTCGCGGAACTGTTCTCGATTTGTGGTGCTCAGTTATTGTGTTAGTTGTAATTTGTGATCATTGTGTTAATTGGTGATTTTAATAAACGCCGTCGCACCCAGTGTGTGTATAATTTAGCTAGTGTGATTAATTTGATAGTCAATTATAATGTGATTTGAACTGCAAACTGTTTTTCTATTGCACATTAACCAGCACCACTCACACTACGACCACAGTAGTTAAAATATCGCTGATAATAACGAAAGGGTTACATACTCGTCTCCGACACATATATATAGGTATGCATACAAATATAGCTCGTTTAATAGTATAAGATAAGATAGAGCGTCTACTTGTACATGACAGAGTGTAAGGAAACAAGCCACACAGGAGGTCATTGATTAGATGGAGCAATCAATTCACATATTGCAGTGGAAGAACCTATAAATGAGCGCACCTGGTGGACGTCTGACAGAGCTAGATGAAGAGACATCTTGAGGCAAGCTATGTACGAGTACTTCAGCGATGGGAGACATTTCCCATTTAACCAACGCAATACCTAGCTATGCTATATAGCTATGTATAACTTAAGTGGGCATAAAACTAATCGTAGGCGATAAGACAATACAAATCCAGTCACCATTATTTCCCAAGCATCACCACACAAATTACAAAATCAATCTGCCAGCCTTTTCCCAACTATGTTGGGGTCAGCTTCCAGTCTAACCGGCAGCTGAATACCAGTATTTTACATGGAGCGACTGCCTATCTGACCTCCACAAGACCGTTATTGGCTAACACGATACCCCTTGGTAAGACATGTTGTTAGAATTTTTGGGCTTCTGACTACCCGTAACGACTGTCAAAGATTCACGAATGACAGCCGGGACCAACGACTTATTTTGCTTTCCGATGCACGGAAGAGTCTCGGTATGTAAAGATGGTCACCCATCCACGGACCGACCCCGGTAAGCGGAGCTTAACCTGATGGATCGACCCGTGCGGCTGTTATTAATTAGCCACGAGCTCCTCACAAATCACAAGAAAAACATAAAAAGGAACGACCTGCCCAAAGCGATGGTGTTGTAGCGAAACAATATGTCATATCTATGGGGTGTTTATGAGTGTTTGTCAAGTATTTTTACACACAAACACTCATATACACCCCCCACTTTCACACACCTATCAAGACACGTTCACACCTAACACACTCCGCACTCTCGCATTACTTACCCATTCACAACACACCTACTACACCTACCACGACTAACTCACTCTCACTCAATTATGTATTACAGTTTTATTACAAATTATTTTAATTTTTTCTTGTTTCAAAACACATAGAAATAATTGTATTGTTATGTTCACTATGTTACTGGTGAAAACAGTTTTTTGTTCGTTTTAAAACATTTTGATCATCTATGTATGTATACCTTTATGGAATTACTGGTCCCCAAGTCACAGGCTATTAACCTAGTTTGGGAGCCAGGAGATAATACCCAATGCACTTTATGTTGTTCCATACTACTGTATTTGTAACATATGTAATCATTTTTTATTGCAATAAACATTATTATTATTATCTATGAACATCACCTTATTGACCTCAGGGTGTGACACTGACGAATAAATATGCCTACAGATAATTAAAACAAACTTATTTTTCTTTACAATATTAAAAAGACGATGTAGTGGGAGAGTTACAACATAAGTTTTTTTTTAAATATTATGAGTAAAAAGATTATTTTTGAAGAAGTTAAAAATAACTTTAATTTCGGTAGTCGGTGTCTTTGGTTTTGAATTTTCGTTTTTTGCCACCGACTTCCGAAATTAAAGTTATTTTTCGCTTTGTAGTGTTTTTTTTTTGGAAGTCGGTTGATATTTTTTGTAAAAGTTTTTATTTTTCAGTTTTTAGTTGTGGTATCTACCCCACACAAATTTGAATACCACTACCTGCTATATAAATAACAGTGACAGGAACTTATCATATCATCCAAGTGGGAAAAAAATACGTATTATTGAACCCAACTCAAAAACCATCCAAGCAAAGTTAATAAAATTTATATGGGACCACACGGAAAGCACCAGCTTTCAAATAAAAAGAATCATCAAAATCGGTTAATCCAGTCGAAAGTTATGAGGTAACAAACATTTAAAAAAAATACAGTCGAATTGAGAACCTCCTCCTTTTTTTAAAGTCGGTTAAAAAGTAATCACCACCCAAGATACCTACCTCCATATGTTAGCTATGTATAGGTGATCTAGGTTAGTTCAATCGTAGATAGCAAGAAAAAACAAATCCAGTCTCCATTATTTCCCAAGTATCGTCACACAAATCACAAAAAAACCATAAAAACAGAATGACCTGTCAAAAGTGATGGTGTTGTAGCGAAACAATATGTCGTATCTATGAACATCACCTTATCGGCCTGAGGGCGAGGCACTGACGAATAAATATACAGATAAAAATAAACTTATTTTTCCAAACGTCGAATACAATGGCCGAATGTCACACCGATGTGTAACGCTAGATTTTCGTACTATTTTCAGAAAAAAATTATGACCATGTGCTGAATTTTTTTTTTCAATTGTTAGGTTGACTTAAAATCTTAAAATATTATAATTTTGATTACGAAAATCAGGAAAACATTATCAAATGAGAAGAAAAATAGTACTTACTACACACAAAACACACCCACACACATAAATAAATACACGTCTGTATTACAACTAACTATTAATTTTAAGTAGATGACAACAGTTACATTCGTATATATTACTTAATTAAAAGCGAAAATATTAGATTGAAAACAGACTAAATAAATATGTGTATGAACCATTTTCCAAAATTAAACTTTCGATATTTTTTTAATATTAATCAACAATTTTACTTATTTGAGTTCACTAACATTGCCATTTACTATAAAAAACCAAATCCGCTACTGAACGGTCTGAATGCACTATAAAGTGTGGACGGCCGGGGGCAAGTGGGTTAAAATGGAACACAGCGCAATAAAACACCCCTTCTGTCCATAAATATCCGAGTTCGGAAGTTGCTCTGTTAGCGGTCGGATATTTTTTCTCTCCGTCCACTCTATTTTGCGGATACTCAATGGGGTGTCCTTATTTATTTGTTTCGAAAGTATCGGGAATTTGAAGAGAAATACGGGAAATGTTTATGAGTGCGCAATTGAGTATTTTCTTTTGAAGAAAACAGTCAAAATACGTGATCAGAAATTATGTTAAGTACAAGATTTCTGATCACATATCATGACTGTTAGTTCATTATTTGGGAAACAAAAATAAGAGATTATCAGGCAAACGATAAGAAGCATTATTGGAAATTGGAAACTCAAGATTTCAAACAGTCTTGCTTGGAATTAAACGTAGCAAGCATAATGCGCACTCTTTCTATTAATGTAGTAATACCTACATGTTTTATCTCAGGCTACTAAAGCAGTATTCAAATAGGTAGATAAGTAACAACGCTTAAACTTCAATAGACATTCCTATCTTATCCCATCATATTTCGTGGTCATTACTTCCTTTTCCGCCGACCCTTCGAGTTGACATTCAAATTGCCACTATTTTTCACAGACATATTTTATTATATTGCAAGATCCCAATAAAGATATAAAAATATCGTCTCGGAAAGCCCATTGGCCCTGGGCATTGTGTAAATCTGTCTCAATAGAAAGAAGGGAAATAGCCATTTAACCCTCTCCTACCCTCACGAACAAATGTATCTTTTTATCCCCCCGATATTCGGGAAAAAAAGAACAGTGGCTTTAAATTAGAAACTTTGTTAAAACTTTTCCTCTGATTTGTGAATGCGGTTAATTTAAAGTATTGAGCCAATTTAAATATTTTTTGGTTGTAAAGGTAAGGTGTGTAAGGTTTTAATTAATTGTGATTGCATTTTGGGGATGACAATACAACAACAAATTAAAATACTGATAGATAGATAGATCCATTTATTTGCCTGAAATATGGTATTTTACAGATTTTATAACAAATACACAATAGGTCTTCATGTTCCGCCAGATAAATTCAGCATGCAAATTTTGTGACAATAACAATGATTCTAATTTAACAAATTAATTAAATTCCAATGTTAGAAAAACTAAGTACTAAATCAAGAATTGACTAAATTATCAAATTACAAATGTCAAATAAAAATAATTCAATTACAAATTTTCTGAAAATTGACTTACAAAAATAAAAACTTAAAATAAAAATTAAATTGGAAATTAAATTACAAAATAGCTTAAAATAAAAATGTCAAATGTAATGTGGCTATACTAATGCATAGAAATATTTTGCAACTCTAGCATCGAAATAAAAAGTGATTTTTTCAAACAAACTAAATAGTAAGTAAGGGCTGACCATGGGTTTTGTCGATCTATGATTAGCTATTATGACTAAACTATGGGAAATATGTGACAGATTTTTTGTATGTAGACTGGGAACGTCATAAGATATACGTAGTATAATTAATCGTCGTATTGTCGTCTGCACCTTGTATACAACAGTGACGTTTACACAAAAGAAGTATTTAAAACATCTATAACTTTCAAACCATGTTTCATTTAAGTCTAAAACTCCGTCCTCAAACAAGAAGACTTTAATCAGTCTAAGAACTGTCACGTATAAAATTAAGAACCGCAGTTCCAATGAGCGCATCGGAACACCAATAAAGACAGAACGAGTGAAGAATGTTCGCAATTTAAATTTTTGATTCCAACTCCAATGGAATGCTCGTGACTTTCAAGCGCTGCAATATCTGAGCCCTTTTTAATAAAGTTAGACGTTATATAAGAATAAATTCGCTGAAAGCGCTGCTAGTGACAGGGGCACGGAAGTCATAAACCACCGAAGATGTTGATTGAGTGAGAAACGGTCGAGCAATTACAGGGTTATTGGGAAAAATTGCTAATGTCACCAATAGGAGGAAGTAAGCGTTTCTGTCACTTTTCAAAGAGTTAATTAGTCATCGGGGCTGGGAAATTAAGGAAGTGTTCGAAAGGGTGGCTTCAGAATTTGATTGGAGGAATATTGCGTAGTAAATAAATAAAACGTTTTATATTTTTAAGTTTTGCCATTGAGGTGAACCACATTTCATTTTAAAATAAATTAGTCTATAGATTCGTTTATAGTCAGTCTGAATAAGTAGCAATATAAAGTACCTAGTAGAGAAAAATGAGTTATACTGGTTTAGCGCTAAAGAAAGCATCTGTACGTACACACGGCTACATATCAAGCTATACATTTCCAGTATAAGCTGACCTCGCATTGTACTGAAATCCTATGCAATGCGAGATCAGCATAAACTGGAAATTTATAGCTTGATGTGTATTTAAAAATAGGAATTGAACATTCCAAAATTAAATTTTCACAATTGATGTGAAGCAATCTCAAAACATTCTCTTTCTATTTTTTTTTAAATATAACTCAATTTATTAAAACATTTTTTATATAAATAAATTATTAAATTTCTAATCATAATTTGTATTAATATTGAACCCACATTGAACATAAAGTAACACAAGCCACGTAAACAGGTGGGCACAAACACAAACACAAGTTACTCTAACAAAAGAAAAGCCCGGCTTTTATAAAATTAAAAACGCAGCACAAGTAATGATATTAAAATTCAACGCTTGCGTTGTGGCCATGAAGTTAGTGGGAGAGAGAACGGAGCGATAATCGTAGATTATTAGAAATGGCAGTATTTATTTGTTTTATTGATCATAGTTGTTTTGTGTCATAAGTGCATAAAACGGGCAAAATGTGTTTTTTTTTTCTCATCAGGAATTCCCCAGTAGCAGTCTGGATTTTTTATACATTTTTTTTAGTTTTTATTGCTCTTGACCTCTATTTCGCCTGATTGATTGCTTTCCAATATATTAGTTCTACGATAGAACGAACGTGTCCGGTAGCTAGCAATAGGGTTGCCCTCATTACGTGGGATTTGAAAAAACATAGCTGGAGTAATGTGGATGCAGTATAGGTACACCACTGCCTACCCCTTTTGAGGAATACCTGGCTAATTTAGATCTTTCATTATTTTATTTTATTATGTATTCATATTAATCTCCTAAGATTACTCGTAATATAGAAATGAAATGAAATTAAAAAAAGAGCGAGAGATCGATTGAGAGTAAAAAAAATCACGAAAGTAGTTACTCTTTTTTTGTGCATGTTTAAAAACAAGCACAAAAAAGTGTCATCAGAGTTCTTTCATGAATCTTTTTTACCCTCGATCCCAAATTGCTGTCTTCACAGCCACACCTAACGTACAGTGCAAACGGACATAATATTTGTTTTAAACAGAGCCGGCGTGCCCACGTAAACTTATTAAAATATTTCCAGTTATATTTAATTAGTGTTTCTGTGCCATTCGTCCCCTTTCTCCTCTTGCTCAGGTGTATCGCAGATTCGGCTTTGGCTGTTCATTTTTTTATTAGAATTAATTAATTTCTGTAATTTGGTATGTTTTCTTTTAACCTTATTAGGAAAAGTAATAAACTTTCATAATGGGTTCTTTTGGAATTTAATTTTATTTTTAGATGCTTTTTGACGATAAACTCCTGTGTTTAATTGTTCTGAAAAAACTGAACTTATATATAGACTGGAAGGCAACGACAAAAAAAATCCTTGAATAAAAAAAAACGATCTATTTCAATAAGACTAAATAAATACCGACACTTGACTAATAAGTTACATACTTATGTATTCTATACTTTTACATGATTTATTTTATAGTTTAAAAAAAAGTGGTGCCACTATGGGAGTGCCGACTTATGTAATTAAAGTGCATAATCGCGTTTACAAAAAAGAATACTTCCGAAATTTTTAAAGTAAAAATACTTGCATAGAACATTGATCCGTAACGTAATATGAATAAAGAGCACAATCGCGTTTACAAAACCTTTAAAGTAAAAATACTTGCATAGAACATTGTTCCGTAACGTAATATAAATAAAGAGCACAATCGCGTTTACAAAAATGAGGTGTCATCATGGTGTCGCGTAATCAATGGTTTAGTCCCATCTCAAAAATGCCCAACGCACATAAAGAAGTTTTCACTTCAATAATCACAACCGACCTACTTTCAAGATGATCACTTGCACCCCGATTGCGTTGCAAACCTTCAATCATATCCATTTGAAGGAAATTCCTAATCCATTCCTTCATTTGTAAGAAAAAATCGTCTGCTCAGCAACGTAAATAATGCAATGAACCTGGCTCAACTGTCAAAATGAAAAGCATTGCGATTGATTGCCATTTTGTTATGCAATTATCCCGCAGTTTAAAAAGGGGTTTTAAAAAATAAATGTAAATCATATCCCTCTTCTTTTTCAGACATAAATGAAACATTACTAAATGAAGATATGCAAGCAACGAGTCACCAGTTATTATTTGTGAAGCAACGAAAATTCCCGACGGAACAACGGAATCGTACGTGTAACTTTAGAAAAATGTAAAATAATGTGGAAATTTACAAATAAACAGTGCACTGCGGACATATATATGCATTAATAAGTGCAAAACTGGTTCCGTATATTGTTTTAGTGAGGTACTTATTTAAATATACACATAGTGGTGCCGATTCCCTTGTTCACAAACTAAACTAAATTTAAGTTCAGTACATCTTTTTCTTTCTATTTCATTAAGAAAAGGACAGAAGATAAATTTTAGTTTAGTCCTCTCAAATTAATCAGCGCCTGTCACAACTCCATACAAGTTTAGACGTGATTAAAAACTTGCCGACTAAAATTACGTCAATTTACGTCAAGCGCTGATTAATTTGACAGGACTAAACTAAAATTTGTCTTCTGTCCTTTTCTTAATGAAATAGAAAGAAAAAGATGCACTGAACTTAAATTTAGTTTAGTTTGTGAACAAGGGAATCGGCACCATTGTCAGCTAAGGAAATTATGTGTCAAAAGGCATCTTCTGGGCACGCTCGTTTCATCGTAGACCTCATCCATTGCTGTCCATCAGGCGAGATCAAGGTATAAAAAAAATTACTACATAATTTGTTGAAAGTGACAACTGACAAATGATTTTGTAATTTTTATTCAACACACACACACATACATAACCTCACGCCTTCTACCAATGGGGCTAGGCGGAAACTATTAAATGCCACATGCCACGATCCTTACATAATCAAGATCATCGATAATTTTTATTATTCAAGTTATTTCTAATTTTACAAACCAAAAAGTTTTCTAAGAAACTAACCTATGATTTTATACTTCATTTTTTTTATTGGTAAAAAGATACTATATTTAGTTTCCTATTTATAACTATTTGAGATTAACATAAGCATTATAATATGATATATTTTATTAAGTACTAGCTTCCGCCAGCGGCTTCGCCCGCGTAATATCTTCAAAAATTATAGCCTATGTTACTCCGTGATAATATAGCTATCCAGTGGTGAAAGATTTTTTAAATCGGTCCAGTAGTAGTTTTTGAGTTTATTCATTATAAACAAACATACAAAAAATCAAATCTTTTATCTTTATAATATTAGTTTAGACAAGGCATGTGCCCGATGCATTCCCATCGGAAAAAATACGAACTTCAATACAAATTTTCATCCTCTATTCAATTTTTAAATTTTATTTTATTTTATTATTTCGTATTGTCAAATATAGTGTTCACCTTCGTTATATAAGGAAAACTTGTGCAAAATTTCAGGTTTCTAAGCCTAGCGGTTTAGGCTATGAATGAATTTAAGATTTGTAATAAATAGATCTTACAAATAGAAAACTTGCTTTACGGAACCCTAAAAATACGAGAAAAAAGCAAAAGTACAATAGGAGCGCAGGTCACACCTGCGCGCGTATTATTTCATAATTTAGAGAGCGGACCGCGAAGCTAATGATGTTTTTATTTTATGTTACATTACGGTGTGATTGAGGACCTGCATAGGTCGCCTCGCTTCCGCATAAAGGTGTAAAAATTGTGTAATTAAATTAATGTTATTTGCATGTGTACGTTGTTTGTTATGCACGTTTATTATTCTATGGGTATAACCTGCTTTTCTAAAGACCTATGAGCCCGACTGAAACTTTGTGAATGAGGCCGGCGCAATCATGGCCGCTAACTAGTAACAGTGTTGTACAGAAATGAAACGGTTTTTTTTTCTCTGCTGGAAAGTTGCATATGTTGATTTCCGCGGTGTTAGAACTTAGAACAGTCATTACGGGTCGTCAGAAACCCGAAAGTCTGATAACCAGTCTTATCAAGGGGTATCGTATTACCCAGTAACTGGGTTGTAGAGGTCAGATAGGCAGTCGCTTCATGTAAAATACTGGTTAATTAGACTGGAAGCTGACCCCAACATGGGAAAAGGCTAGGCAGATGACGACATAAACAAAGACCCACAAGAACAAAACTTTAGAACATCCTCAACGACTCTTTCAAAATAACTTACTTAAAAAAGAAGAACACTCTAAAAAAGCGGTGGAGTATCAAAAACGCATCAAAGATTGTGAGAGTACCATCGGGTGCAAACGCAAATAAATGAGCTTAAAATTTAAAATTATAATGGGATTGTGTATCCGGTGACACAAATGTGTGGAGTTTGTTACTAACGACTTGGGCTGAGACGAAGAGCTCACGGACAGAGGAGTGGAGTCGATGTTGGTTCTGTTTGTTTTTATTTTTATATAATTTTTTTGCCGGTGTCTGCGTCTCTTTACTTGTCTCAACGATGCCTAGCTAGACCACCACAGATACATGCTCTGTGACAGATACTAAAGGCACAGACAAGTAACTGATGTTACGTCGGGTACAGACACGCGGACTACTTATATTTTATTTTTTTGCGTTTCACATATCTATTTTTATTTTATTATATATTTATTTCTGTATCTATCTATCCGTGACATCACTGCGGGCCCTATCAGAATACCAGCGCTGCGACATTTATTTATTTTTAAATGTCGCAGCATATGCTGAGATAGGAGCCTTTTGGCCTCGTACAGGACCTTCTGCTTTTATTTTAATTTTACTTTGCTTTTTTTTATTGTTTCTTTATTGTTTTTATTAATGTTCTTATTGAAGGTGTTTAGTTTAATTTGTGATTTCTTGTGCGAGTCTCAATAAATACTTTTTCTTTCTTTCTCTTTCTTTTTAGTTTTTTGTTTTTCTTCTTCTTAGGGTTTTGATTGCAATTTAAATGAAGTCCGCTCAGAACTAAGCTACGAATTTGGTGTAACGTTCATGAGTTCTTATAACTGTTATAAAAACACATGTCGCGCGACCCCAAATAAATTGGAATAAGGGCAAGATAGTGGTGATGACATTACTTCATGTAAGGTACAAGTTTAGAGCACGCACGACATGATGTCAAGGGGTTTCATTATTTGTGGAACAAAACACATTTGCAGACTGGAAACATCTTGTTATCCACAGCTGAGTAGATTTTCGTTGATTGATCCATCAAGTTTTTTGTTCCACATAATTTCAAAATTGCACGGAGCAGTTTCCTCTCATAATAAATTATTTGATAAAATTATGGGGATGAGGGAAAACTTCGTTATCTACTGACGTGCTAAATATAACCAAAGTCTATCATAAGAACTATCTCCAGAGCCCAGTATCTGTTAATAAAAAAAAATACTACTTTTGCGACTCCACGCTATCCCCTGTCGTATAGTTTTACCTGCCATCTCGTGGCAACTAATTGTGAGTGCGGATAAAGTATGGTGTGTAAGATGGCCTTAGTGGGGCGATTGCATCACCGCAGTGTGTAACTACCCTATGCGTCTACTGCTCGTATTACGGCACTAGTTTGAAAATAAACTCATTTTACATGTAATTTTCAGCAGGGGACAGATTTGCAGAAGGTAAAAGAAGGGTTAAAATAGCTTTTGATATTAGCTGTGCTCTCTGGACACTACTTGCTCTATTGGTTATGCTTTAAGCATCTGATGCCTCAAAACTAAAGCATTTTAATTAAAATGTTGTATGAGAAAGATCTTGAATTATTTGAATTCTTATCAGGAATCCGTGGAATACGAGAAGCACAGAACTAGTTGAAGTGGTGGTGCTTGGGGGAGGCCTATGTCCAGCAGTGGACATCTTTCGGCTGAAATGATGACGATAATGAGGACGATCAGTCAATCAACTAATGAGGTAGGTCGTGGGGCTGACTGTTCAGATGCTGGTCGTGCGTGCTTATTACCAGGCTAGGGACTATGTGACTTTTTTCGCACTCTTAGATAACCTTTCAAATCATCTCAAAAACGATGAAACATAACTAATCTTTTCTGTGTGTAACATTTGTGTTATTATGAGGAGCTCGTAGCTAAGTAATAACAGCCGCACGGGTCGATCCATCAGGTTAAGCTACGCTTGCCGGGGTTGGTCCGTGGATGGGTGACCATCTTAACATACCGAGACTCTTCCGTACCTCAGAAAGCACGTTAAGCCGTTGGTCCCGGCTGTGATTCGTGGATCTTTGACAGTCGTTACGGGTCGTCAAAAGCGCGAAAGTCTGACAACCAGTCATACCAAAGGGTATCGTATTACATAATTATTGGGTTGTGGAGGTCAGATAAGCAGAAGCTTCATTTAAAAAACTGATATTCAGCTGCATCCGGTTATACTGGAAGCTGACCCCAACATAGTTGGGAAAAGGCGAGTCAGATTTTGTTTGATAAAAAAATGGTAGCTCATTTTGTTTAATGCTTTGGTTACTTGTAATGTTATGCATGTACTTTTAACAAGTATAAAGCATCATCAGCCTATAATGTCCCTACTGCTGGGACACAGGCCTCCTCTCAGTGAGACGGAGAAGTAATCCACCACGCGGGCCCAGTGCGGTTTGGTGGATGTCGCATGTCTTCGAATTTTTAGTTCTAGGATATGCCGGTTTCCTCACGATGTTTTTCCTACACAAGTAAACTGCCTGTCTGGATTTGAACCTACAACTCGTAAGTTGAGGCCGAAAGGGCCACAACTGCTGCTTTCTTAACCATATTATACAAATAAATATTTTAATTAGATTTAATTAGAGCTCTCTCTGAACACGGCAGCATCAATGGCTTGTATGAACACATTACAGCGCCGTGACTTAAAAACATGCAGCTAAGGAAGACGTATGTAAGTGCAGTTCCAGCTACTGTAGTCTTAGGCGGGTAAGATGGCGCAGTAAGGAGTTTTATTAGGCACAGGTAGCTTAGGCACTAATTCAGAAGGTAGATTAAATACCTAGGACCTAGTTACCACACCACACTAATCACACTGTCACACTAATATTATAAAGGCGAAAGTTTGTGAGTGTGTGTGTATGATTGTCTCTTCTTCACGCTCAAACGGCTGGACTAATTTGGATGAAATTTGGCATACAGATAGTTTATAACCTGGATTAACACATAGAATACTTTAAATCTAAATATTCTTACAGGATCGAGACTTACGCGGGTGAAACCGCGGGGCGCAGCTAGTATTAAATAAATTGTACGCCTGAGTGTGTGAAAGTGTTATTGCGTTTTTTATCAGAAAGGAGAACATTCACCGTCCATACATTTTTGGGCTAAATGTGAAAGTGCCAAACAAAAAAAAAAATCCGTTAGAACATGTTATTCTCATCACTTTTCACTATGGGACTAAATCTGTACGGCTATTCCCTGCGCTGTTATACGAGTTTGAAAAATACTGTTTTCAGTATGCAGCCCGGAGTCTCAATTTGTGCCCAGTTGATGGCAATAGGCTCGCCCCCCATTACATGGGACTTAAACATAACTAGCGAAACGTGGGTGTACTATAGGTACACCTCTGCCTAACCCTTCGGGGATTACAGGCGTGATGTTATGTACGCCTGAGGTCGTGGGTTCGACTAAGGTTGGGAAAAGCGATATTAGGTTTTTCCGGCAGGAACTTTAAAGTAGCTGTCTGGAGTCTGGATTTGTGCTCAGTTAGTGGCGATCGACCGATACTCATCCCCAATTATGTATACATGGTGTATGGAAAAACTCGTACTAACAGCCGCACGAGTCGATCCATCAGGTTAAGCTACGCTTACCGGGGTTGGTCCATGGATGGGTGACCATTTCCACATATCGAGACTCCTCGGTGCCTCGATCCCGGCTGTCATTCGTGGATCTTTGACAGTCTTTACGGGTCGTCAGAAGCCCGAAAATCTGACAATCAGTCTTACCAAGAGATATCGTATTACCTAGTTACTGGGTTGTGGAGGTCAGATAGGCAGTCACTCCACGAAAAATACATGATATTTAGCTGCATCTGGTTAGACTGGAAGCCGACCCCAACATAGGTGGGAAAAGGCTAGGCAGATTGATTTAGTCACATCTACGTGTATTGTATCACTGTGCGAAGCTTCGTCACGATACACGCAGGTGCGGCCCTAGCCCTGGCATTACAAGAAAACCTTAACATTTCCCCTCACCAACAATATCTACCGCCAAATCAGTCAACAAATAAAGTCATTACAATAACAGTTATCATTATTAAACATATATTATCGATAAAAGTACGGGGTTCGTTCCCGGCTGAGGCAATAAATGTGGAAGTGGACGCGGCGCGTGAGTTGTGACCACTGCATCGCTCCATTAGTGATTATTGTACAAGTTTTCGGCTAACAAACTGGACGATCGTAGATGTAGAGTTGATAGAAGTGACAGTATGCTGTCGTTGATACTTTTGGTAAAAGAAAGAAAGAAATAAATAAATAAAAGCATCTATTGAAACTCGCACAGGAGATCACAAATTAAACCAAAATACACTCATAGAAACATAAATAAAAAACAAAGTAAAAAAAGTAGTACATAATAGCAGAAAGTCCTGTACGAGGCCAAAAGGCTCCTATCTCAGCATGAGAGCAGCAGAGAGCTACGTGTAACCATAACCTGTATACTCCAAAGGGTTATGCAGAGGTGTATAATATGTAAATTAAGACCACAGTGCGCCTGTAATGATTAACCTCTCGTATGTCGTAATTACAAAAACAATTAAAAAACCATTGTGTCTCCCGTGGATCCACGTTCGGGCATACGAATGGTTAAGTAACATGTGACAGGGAGCGATCACAAACCCAACCTCCGAGCTGCTACTGAAAAAATCTTGATGGAAAACTCGAGTAACACGTTGGAAATAGAAACCATTTTAGTAAAATTTTAGTTTTGAGATAATATTTTAAACAATTACAAGTATGTTAGCAATACAAAAAAACGAAATACAAACCAATATTTCCAGTGACAACTTAAACGTACCCTCGAAAGTATCACATCCAGCTCCACTACATCTCGGCCACCGGACATAACTCTGCCAAATTCTTTGTACGTATTTACTTCTATTATTTATTGCTTTCGTATCGACTGCGCTCCGAGCGTGCCAAGCGAGCTATTACATCGCCAGTAAAGCCACTTCCAGAACTTGTGTTTCTTTGTTCTTGTTACAAAATTAACTTTGAGTTTTTGAATTAGGGTGCCAATTTTGTTTTCATATTGAAATTTGGCTGGCATATCCTCCGCTGGATTATATAATATTCAGTTTTTCGTAGATAGGAATCTAGTGAATTGAATAAGTATGGGATATCATAACTAAAAAGTATATAAAACCGGCCAAGAGCGTGTCAAACCACGCACAGTGGGATGAATTTATTCCAAGAACGAACTTAACATTGTAGTTGAAAAACATGTTCTCCCATACATTCCAACTGCAAATGTAAGTTTGTACGCACAATATTGAGAGATTTACGATGTTATTTTAAGACCATAGACTTCTTATAGGTTTTCCTGTAATCTGTGAGTAAAAAAACATTCTCTGTAATTTTTTCAAAATTTTAGGTCTAGTAGTTTCGGAGATAAGGGGTCAATTTTCATCGAATTTCTTAAATATCTTTAAAAGTGTTTATTTTAAAATTATATAAAAATATGTTTAAGATCTTTGT
The DNA here is from genome assembly GCA_963680765.1 of Agrochola lychnidis. Taxonomy (NCBI): domain Eukaryota; kingdom Metazoa; phylum Arthropoda; class Insecta; order Lepidoptera; family Noctuidae; genus Agrochola; species Agrochola lychnidis. The sequence continues at coordinate 2,166,843 of OY796868.1, read as the reverse complement.
AACAAGTCCTTTCATTTGATATGTCACACAGTACTGTTAGCAAAACTTTTTTTTTTTTTTTCTTGTTTGCCCCCAAAAGTGACCCCTATATTCAAAATACATTTATTTACATTACACAATCGTGTTTGGGTCACAGTAATACATATGTCTACCAAATTTTAACTTAATCGGTCCTTCAGATTCGGAGCAAATTGGCTGTGACAGACGGACAGATAGACACACGAGTGATCCTATAAGGGTTCCGTTTTTTCCTTTTGAGGTACGGAACCCTAAAAGTATATAAAAACCGGCCAAGTGCGTGTCAGACCACGCACAATGAAGGGTTTCGTAGTTGGGATGAATTTATTCTAAGAAAAAACTTAACATTGTAGTTGAAAAACATGTTCTCCCATACATTCCAACTGCAAATGTAAGTTGGTTGACTATTACTCGTTAGTTTGTAAAGCCAATAACTGTGATAGTTTTCCTTTTAACTTCGTTATATATACTACAGCTGTGATTTTTTTTCACATATCCAAAAATAACCATTTAGCTGACAGGCAAGACCCTGCTGTCCCATCCAGATCTGTTTTAAAATACAACCTGTAGAGGAGTACCAACAAACACACACGAAAGCAAATTTTTCCAGACTTGAAGCAGAGTCGCTTCGCTCGCTCGGTCAGTAAAGGACATCGCTCATTACCAGCACCGCTCCGACACGGCAAATAACTTGTCATTCAAGTTAGGATTTTAAATCAAAAGAATTAAAGTCTATTTTACGATGGCTATACCGAATAGTAGACGGCTCGCCGGCCGCTCACTGCCCACGAGCCGTCACACGTAATAGACTTTAATGCTTTTCATTTAAGAGTCCTATTACATTTTAATACGGAAATTCATGATTTTTAACGTTGTCATTTTCAGCAACAGTAAGATATTTTAGTTATTTCATTATATTTACGATAGTGCCATTCTCTTGTAAGTTGGAGTTACCGATTCTTTTCAAATGATTTGCTGAATTGACGCGGAATTTACAGTACTTTAATTTTATTTATGGTAATTTTGTCTTCCTCCTCCCCGCCCCTCCGCCTCGTTGGTCTAGTGGTCACAAGTGTTACTGCTGAGCATGAGGTCCTGGGTTCGATTCCCGGGTCAGGCAAAGTGTTATTGGGTTTTTCTATCTGAAATTTCTCAGTAGCAGCTCGGAGTCTGGATTTGTGCCCGGTTGATGGCAATATGCTCGCCCCCTATTACATGGGACCTAAACATAACTGGCGAAATGTGGGTGTACCTGCTACAGGGACACCTCTGCCCATCCCTTCGGGGAAACAAGGCGTGATGTTATGTATGTATGTTATATTGAAAAACGAAAACGAATGAAACGTATTCATTGTAGATAGAAGTTTTATATCATATTAGTTTATTCGATAAAATTTTGTTTATTTTGAATATAATAGACGCTGAATCAAGACATTTATTGCTTTCCTTTATGATTTTTTCCGTGAAAACTCAAGAAATTTAAAAAAACTCTACAAATCTAATAAACAAGTAAAACATTCAACTTATCTATTAGTCATTTTAGCTTTTATAAGAATTGAATGAAACAATGTGAATTTGAGCGTTAAAGTTCCATTGCCGACGGATTTTCTTGTAAAATTAGTTCGTAAAATATTTATAGTAAATTACACGAAAAGAAAAATGAAAATGTGTAACTCCAACTTACAAAAAAGAGAATGGCACTATCGTTATTCATAATCAAATAATTAAAATATCTTACTGTTGCTGGCCTTATCAGAAGGCTAAAAGTCACCCAATGGGCAATGGAGAGGGCTATGCTTGGAGTTTCCCTACGTGATCGAGTCAGAAATGAAGAGGTCCGCAGGAAATCAAGGTAACCGACATAGCCCGAAGAATGCCAAACTTAAGTAGCAATGGGCAGGGCACATTGCTCGCAGAACGGATGGCCGATGGGGCCGAAAGGTTCTGGAGTGGCGACCGCGTACCGGAAGACGTAGCGTTGGAAGGCCTCCCACAAGATGGGCCGATGACCTTGTGAAGGCCGCAGGAATCCGCTGGATGCGGAAAGCACAGAATCGGTCGAAGTGGCGGTGCTTGGGGGAGGCCTATGTTCAGCAGTGGACGTCTTTCGGCTGAAATGATGATGATGATGATGATGACTGTTGCTGGAAATTACAACGTTAAAAATCATGAATTTGAGTAAAAAGTATAATAGGACTCTTAAAGTTCTAACATGAATGACAAGTTATTTTCCGTGTCGGAGCGGTGTTGTTATAATGAGCGATGTTCTTAAGACTGACATCGCTCACCCTTCTTGAGCAAGCGTGGTGATCAATGCTCGTACCTTCTCTGTATGAGAAGAGGCCAAGCCCAGCTGTGGGACAGCTATAGACTGGTATTATTCAGAATCTACTACCTTTCTCCAACTATTAATGGCAACCCTAATTCAGTTTATTAACTAAAGGTAAAATGGCCCCCAATACGCCAAATACCCCTACGTCACTCGATCGTAGTGTAATTCGAACAACATGTGTGACGTCACGGCCCAATACCTCACAATATCAATCCTGTATTTAAAACCAAGTCTATTTGCTGTCACTGTCATCCTTATTGCCAATAGAATAAGGTAGAATTTTATTGGTTATGTTGCTTATGTTAGTTGTAAATGAAATGCATTGCTCGTTCATTGGTTTGAATTCGAATTTCGAATAATGTTAAGGATATTGTAGACTTGGGTTTTGATTTCAGATTCTGATGATGCTTGCCCGTTGGCACGAAAATATTTAAATTTTCAGAGCTTTTTTAAAAAAATATGTGGTGTTTCTGTATCGTGGACACGACCGTGTGTTTTACATGAATACGTGTACGTTACGAGTAATATTTTCTTTGACACAAATTTTTTGATCCTTCTGCTATCGAGTGGTGTAATTAAATTTTTAATGTAGATGATAGATATGTAGCTGCAACACCAAACTGTATCACCTGATTTTGTAATTATCAGTTTTTTGAATTGGCTCCCACTATGGAAGCAAAAAAGACGTATTACGTATTTACGTGTTTTTATTTATTTCTTTGCGTCATGTTTACCGCAAATAAACGAATTTTCTTTCTTTCTTTCTTTCTTCTATTTACTTCAGAATCGTATTCTTTTTGTAAACTCAGGTGTACTATGCTTTGTTCGGGTGACTCCTTTACTTCATCGTATTTAGCTTTAGTCAGCAAATAAAGTAGAAGAGCTATTTAATTACCCAGATTACCTACTTAAATTCGTTACGTATAAAAGTAAAAGGATTTACGAAACGTTAAGCTACTATTTATAGTCAGATCTACCTTTCAAATTCTGACTGACCGACTCCTTGACAGTTCAGAAGTATGCCTGTAAATGGTTTAATTGAAATAAATGCTTTGAGTTTTGAATATTCAGAATCCGTACCGTGTGTGGATGTTACATACGACCTCAAAATCGATTGCCTACAACGGCCGGAATGATAACAGTTAGAAGAAAATCGATTAAATTTAACCGTCTGCAGGTATGGCTTTGGCGTTTTAAAGTGAAACTTTTATTACATCGTCTCAAACTTTTTCATCTGTGTGTTGCATGTCGCGTGACGGTCGGCCGCGGAGTAGGGAAAAGTGAAAGGCGCTCGTCAGAGCAGCCAAGGCCAATATGGCGGGGCCTATAGAAGTTTCACTTTTATCGTGGTTTCATAAAACCACAGAATCCTTTTTTTTCTTGTTTTGATTATTATAAATAAAACCTTCACAAAAAAAAATCACCTAAAAATCGAGTAGTAACCAGTGTACAATGCACTTTATCGGCCACGCAATTGTCCGGTCGACCGACGGCCGTTCGATGTCCGGCCGGCGGCGATCCGAAATGATCCGGGACACGTGGTGTATTTGCTGTTATTTCGATATCGATGCGTTTTGAAATGAACTGGTGGTAGTGACGGCAATGAAAATACAGGGCGATTTAGTCACCTGCATTCGTCAAGGGGGTGATTGTACCCGTCATACTAAACAACTTTCGCTATGAAATTAAACTTATGACTCGTAAAAAAAACTTTACTTACATGCGTCGAAATTGTCTACGGTTGAATAATAGTTATTTATGATACAAGTGCGGAAAGTAGATGATTTCCGACGAGTTTATAAGTCGACACGAGTCGGAAATCATTTTACGCAAGTGTATCATACAACGTTATACTGCGAGGAAATAAAAAAAAACTAGCGAACCTTACAGTAGTCGCATATGATGTGTTACATCTGACATCTTGGCTGACGTACATTAATAATATAAATAATATTCTTCATCATCATCATCACCATCGCCATCGTCATGACTTAGACTTTGGCTTTGGCTTTGACTTTGGCTTTGACTTTGACTTTGGCTTTGACTTTGACTTTGACTTCGACTTTGACTTTGACCATTGTCATCGCCATCGCCATCATCATCATCGTCATCTAATTTGGAAAACTTTTCTCAAATAATAAAAACTCTTTACGTTGCGTCGAGCTGATGAAGGAGTAAAAAAAAAAAAATTAAACAGAAAAGTAAAAAGTACTAGTAAAAAAAAGTGACACTTTCCGCACAGTTTGGCTGTTTGGAAAACGCTCTTTTCGAGCACATGCATTGTAAAATGTTCTTTTTTTTTTTTCATGAATCGGATATAGGTGTCATAGCGAAAGTTGTTTAGTACGGCAAGTAGAATCACCCCCTTGACGGATCAATTAATCTGCCTAGCCTTTTCCCAACTATATTGGGGTCGGCTTCCAGTCTAACCGGACGCAGCTGAATACCAGTATTTTACTTGGAGCGTCTATCCGACCTTCACAACTGAGTAATACGATACCCCTTGGTAAGACTGATTGTCAGATTTTCGGGCTTCTGACGACCCGTAAAGACTGTCAAAGATCCACGAATGACAGCCGGGATCGAGGCACCGAGGAGTCTCGATATGTGGAAATGGTCACCTATCCACAGACCAACCCCAACAAGCGTAGCTTAACCGGATGAATCGACCCGTGCGACTGTTATTACTTAGCCACGAGCTCCTCAATCACCCCCTTGACGAATGCTGGTGACTAAATTATCACCCTGTATATGAGTTGAGTTTAATGAGTGATGGGCCGGATATAATAGCCGAAGAACTAATGGCCGTTGAGGTAAATGTTCTTGATCGATCGAACGGAAAGACTAGGTGGAGGAGATCTTCGCAGAGTGGCTGATAGCCGATTGTCTCAACAGCATTTGATAGGTTTGACCTACAACCATGCCTTGCTTTCTTTCAGTCAAAGTATTCTTCTTCTTCCCTACGTGATCGAATCAGAAATGAGGAGATCCGCAGGAGAACCAAGGTAACCGACATAGCCCGAAGAATTGCCAAACTTAAGTGGCAATGGGCAGGGCACATTGCTCGCAGAACGGATGGCCGATGGGGCCGAAAGGTTCTGGAGTGGAGACCACGTACCGGAAGACGTAGAGTTGGAAGGCCTTCCACAAGATGGACCGATGACCTTGTGAAGGCCGCAGGAATCCGCTGGATGCGGAAAGCACGGAATCGGTCGAAGTGGAGGTGCTTGGGAGAGGCCTATGTTCAACAATGGACGTCTTTCGGCTGAAATGATGATGATTCTTCAAATGCAAGATCTATCATAAACAACGACCACCCATCCAAAACTTAACCTCGACCAGATCACCTTAACTTCCACCTCCACCCTTATCCTATAATCACATAACATACGACCTTATTATACAATAGGGTTGTCCATCACTCAAAACGTACATATACGAGTGTGGACACGACACAGTAATTCCATTCTCCGATATATTTGACGCAAATAAATTATAGTTAGTGTGACAACCCTCGGAGACATGCAAATCGAGGGTGACCCGTCTTTTGGAGCAGGTTATTTATTTATTTCGTGATATTTATGTTACTGCGGAATCATTTTAGTGACTGTTGACTACTGATGAAGCAAATTTAATATTTTTGAGATAATACTATTAATATTTCAAAAACAAACAGCACCAAAGTAGCCGTTGAAAGATAATCAAACTAAATTAAAATCTTAAAACAATTTAATATTAGTTATTTTTATTTATTTACTTTAAAACAGTGATAGCTTAGTGGTGTGACTGTCGGACTGCCAAGTCTTAGGTCTCGAGTTCGAACCCAAGGCACGCATCTCTGACTTTTCGGATTCATGTGCGTATTGTATAATTATCACTTGCTTCAAAAACGGTGAAGGAAAACATCATGAGGAAACCTGCATGCCTGAGAGATATTTCTAGACGGCATGTGAAATTAAGTCAGGGGCCCATGGGCGGCTTTAAAACTGACACCAAGTTAGTCAGTAACCACACGAAAAAAAGCAGATTATTTACTTTCATTAAAAACCAAAAACCGAATTCAATAATTAAAGATACAATGGTGCCGATTCCCCTTTTCACAAACTAAACTAAATTTAAGTTCAGTGCATCTTTTTCTTTCTATTTCATTAAGAAAAGGACAGAAGATAAATTTTAGTTTAGTCCTGTCAAATTAATCAGCGCCTGTCAGTCTCCATACAAGTTTAGGCGTGATTAAAAACTTGCCAACTAAAATTACGTCAATTTACGTCAAGCGCTGATTAATTTGACAAGACTAAACTAAAATTTATCTTCTGTCCTTTTCTTAATGAAATAGAAAGAAAAAGATGCACTGAACTTAAATTTAGTTTAGTTTATGAACAAGGGAATCGGTACCAATGCCTAATAAATAAAAGCGAAAATGGAAAACTGTAAAGTATAATAAGAAACAGGTTTATCTTGTCTACTACAGATTGTGAAGAATAGATGATCACCAATCCCTCTTGCTTGTTGATTTTGATAATAGCACTATGACCATCAATGGTAGCAGTCATTTGAAAGAGCATGATGGCATTGGGCTTCCAAGAGCTACAAAGTATTTTTTAGACAGACTGAAAATAGCTAGGGCTAGGCTAGGGCTTGTTGCTAAATAATAACAGCACGGGTCGTTCAATTAGGTTAAGCTACGATTGACGCGGTTGGTCTGCAGATGGGTGACCATCTTCACATACCAAGACCTCTCCGTGCTTCGGAAAGCACGTTAAGCTGTTGATCCTGGTTGTCATTCGTGAATCTTTGACAGTTGTTACGGGTTGTCAGAAGCCCGAAAATCTGACAACCAGTTATACCAAGGGGTATCGTATTATCTATTAACTGGGTTGTGGAATTCAGATAGACACCCACTCCATGTAAAATACTGGTATTCAGCTGCATCCGGTTAGACTGGAAGCTGACTCCAACATTGTTGGAGAAAGGCTAGGCAGATGATGAGATTGAAAATATGAAGGCACTTTTGGGTATTGGTAAAATATCACAGATATTTTTATAATAAGGATATTCATGTGGCAACCATGGTGGATGCAAATCAGGGGGTGACCCTACTACGTCTTTCGTAAAAAAATATTATTTATTACTTGGTATGATATTGTCAAATGTTAAGTAATACTGACGACTCTATTGGATCCTTCTGACTGTTTCGTTTTATCCCATTGCAAAAAGGGGAAGAAAATGTCATGTCTTCATGAAATAGTCATATTTCCCAGAAAATATAATTTTGAGAAATAGTTAGGTACATACGACATAATACAGAACTATTATTTGCAAAACACGTAAGAACATTTTAATCGTATCTTCTTATTAATAATTTTGTTTACATTTTCTATCCTAATAAAATTCTATCTAATTTTTGATCAAATTTTGTCTAGTTTTATATAATTTAATCTAATTTTATGATCGTATGTGTAATTACTAATAATTACAATATCTATTGACCGAAAATTTGTATGTCTGGTGCAAACTGTAAATACAAGTTGTTTAAAAAAAAAACAATTAAAAAAAAAAACTTTTCCTTTTAAGGTAAATGTGTTTTAGAGCAACCCTAAGTTTATAAGAATGTATCTAATTCCAATGTGTTAGAAATTGTTTCGCTATAATTATAAAAATTAAACTTATCCAAAAACCAACTCACTTTCAGGTAAAAAACAAACATTTTTTTAAATCCACTTCTAAAAAACCGGGTCGTGAAACCATCAATTCCGGGCTATCTCTAGACCCGGTACCGGTACTGACCCGGTTATCCTTAAGTCCACCAGTCGCCTTTCATTTATCACACCCGATTACCAACCCTTGCTACGTCACTGCAGAGGGTTTGGTAAGAAAAATGAATGTCAATTGGTAGGTAAATACGAAGTGGATTGGGTAAATTGGGGTTAGACTGTAAGGTAGTGGGGTAATGTGGATTGGTAGATTGATTGTTTTTAGAATTGAAAAAAAGCAAGACTGTTGAAGTATTTAAAAAAAGAGCGTAAGAACACTACGTTTCCACTTCGTCATAGTTGCGTATGTATTTAATATTTTATTATAATCTAAATTTAAACTAATCTATACTAATAGAAAATACGAATAAACTTAAAAACTACTGGACCGATTTGAAAAATTCTTTCTGCAATGGATAGCTACCTTATTAGCTAGTAACATAGGCTATATTTTATCCCCGTACTCCCACGGGAACGGGAACTACGCGGGTGAAACCGCGTGACGTCCGCTAGTATTACTATAATAAGGAGATTTATTTTTATTTTTTGTGTGTTTGTTTGTTACGCTTTCACGCTAAAACGGCTGAACGGATTTAGATGAAATTTGGCACATGGATAGACCATGAGCTGGATTAGGGCATAGGATACTTTTTATCTCGTTATTCTTACGGGATCGGGACGTATGCGGGTGAAACCGTGGGGTGAAGCTAGTTGTTTATATTTTAGTGATATTTATTTTAGAAGCATGAAAGTATGTAAGTATATTCTCAAATATTTTATTTAAATAATTATGTGAATTGTTTTTGATTTTATATATTTTGTTATATCTTCTACTCTTACACACGGGAACTACATCTCTTTTATCTAGTTTCCTATCGCAAGTATGCTGGAAGAAATTACTGAAAAAAAGCATCACCTTTGTACGTATTTTTCGTCTTGTCTCTTTACATTTGTGTACATAAATGGATTAACAAAAAAAAAAAGGAATAAATGAATAATCAACTCTTGGATACTTAATAGCTTAATTTTCCCTAAAGTGAAGACTGGTCTGTCTCCTAAGGTAAATTGAGACTAGTAGTAGTAGTAAAAAAATTACCTAAGTATTGCTTTTTTAGAAGTGGTCGAATCAATTTGTTGACTTGTAAAGTAAAATATTTAGTACTAGCTGCGCCCCGCGGTTTCACCCGCGTAAGTCTCGATCCCGTAGGAATATCGGGATAAAAAGTATTCTATGTGTTAATGCAGGTTATAAACTATCTGTGTGCCAAATTTCATCCAAATTGGTCCAGCCATTTGAGCGTGAAGAAGAGACAAACATACACACACACACTCACAAACTTTCGCCTTTATAATATTAGTAGGATTCTTCTTATTTTTTTATTAACATTAAATATTTATAAAGACAACTGGAAAAATATGGAAGGGATCTTTGCTCCAGTAGTTTTTTTTTTTGGTAACCTATTTTGTCTAAATAGGTTCCCAAAAAAAAAATATTACACAGACTGGTACAATTTCATACTGAGCCTACTTGCAATTTCTGCTTTTATAGGGTTGCGAATAAACTTCTTACATAAATCCAATAAGAAAAGACATGAGCATGAGTCTTAAACCTGTGGGGTGATTGCGAAACACACTAACAGTAGCAATGGTTTTCATTTTGACAGTTCAACAACATTCATTGCGTTATTTACGTTGTTGAGCAGATAAATTTTTCAAATATATGAAGCAATGGATTAGCCATATCATTGAGATTGTGATTGAAGTGTGTTACTCAATTAGGGTGCCATATTCTATCGATCATTCTACATTTCGTGGTTCCAAATAGAGGGTGTTTGGCGCATAGACCAACACAATTTTTTGTCCATGCGCCAAACAACCTGTATAACTTCCTTTTCACTCTTACAAAACCTATTGATTCCCCAAAATCCTTTAACCACCCGATACAAAACATCAGAGGCTCACATTAGGAGGCCTCCTAAAGGCTGACATTAGGGAAGGCCGAAGGGTGTGCATGACCGATGGAGCCAATAAGTCAGCGCGTATTAACACCCCATACTTTAATGGGTCACATATGAATAATGGTCAAAGGAAATTTCGTCTATTAGAGAGGATTTCGTGATTCCGATGATGTTTTGAAAATGTAAGGGAGTGTCATGAAGGAGTGTTGTCATTGTGTAGTGTATTTCGAGAGTCTGTTATACAGTGTGATTCTTCATAATGTGCACATATCGAAATGAGGACATCTATGCTTAATTTTAACGACGGAAAAAATATTTGAAAAAATCTAAATATTTTTTTAATACTTTTTGTAGAATTAAAAAAAAATGTAATTAAACTGTGTAACTAAATCATCTATCGCGATGAAACAAACTCCATAATGAGTGGAAGTAATTAGGCGTTCACAAAAAATAAAAATTGAGAAAAAAAACTACCCTCAATTGAAAATAAACATGTTATTTTAGCAAAAATCTGTATTTTTTTCATAAATTTTTGCAATAATTGTAAAATTTATAAATAAGATGCTAAAGAGATTTTTTTTACAAAAAAAAAAAAAACAAAAACAAAAATTCCGTCGATAAAGCATACGAGTAGATTCCCTCATTTCGATATTTGCACATTATGAAGAATCACATTGTAGATTTTGTGTAAAAATCTCTTGCTCGTCATCAAATTAACGACGGTAATAATGTAAGGGAACTATGTGAGGTGATTATTAAATCGATTACAATTTTAATGTCTTGTATTTTTAACCCCCGACGGAAACAGAGGGGTATTATAAGTTTAACGTGTGAATCTGTCTGTGGCATCGTAGCTTCCAAACGGATGGACCGATTCAGTTTTTTTTTTGTTTCGTTTGAAAGGTGACTTCATCGAGAGTGTTCTTAGCTATTATTCGAGAAAATCTATTCAGCCGATTGAAGATTATCATCTCTTTTCTAGTTGATGAATGGATGTGAGCATCTTCCACAAGTCTGATCGAGTCGAAATTTGGTATTTTGTTACTTCAATGATATTAAAATAACATAGTAACCTTAAACTGATGCTGCAGCATTACCTGGAATTTGCAGGATACCTAAATCCCTCGTGTTTGGGCTCATTAGAATGGTCTCAATAAATAGATTATCATCATCATCAGCCTATAAATGTTCCCACTGCTGGGACACAGGCCTCCTCTCTGTGAGAGGGAGTGGGCCGTAATCCACCACGCGAGCCCAGTGCGTGTTGGTAGATGTCACATGTCTTCGAATTTTCGGTTCTAGGACATGCCGGTTTCCTCAAGATGTTTACCTTCACCGTTTTGAGAGCAGTGGTAATGAAATAATTTACACAAAGTAAACCGCCTGTCTGGGTTCGAACCTACGACCTACTACTCGTAAGTCGCGGCCGTTACCACTGGGCCACCACTGCTCCCAATAGATTATAGATAGATGGTAATCAGTGTCTGATGATGGAGTAGTCAAAAGAAATAAGGGTAAATTAGTAATTAACTTTACTGTGGGAAAAATACTTACAGCTGCGCAGATTTAAGCGAGTCACGTGTCGATCGTAGCGTTTTTACTAGTAATAAGTAGGTATGTAAAGTTTAAAAAGCAGGAAATAAAAGTTAAATTAAAAATTTAAAAACCCCTGACATAAACAAAATCCTTTAAAAGTAATAAAATTAAATGTATTGACTCTGTAAGTTTAAATAAGTTTTAGGTAATATTTAGTTTATTTAGAGCAGTGGTGGCCCAGTAGTAACGGCCGCGACTTACGAGTTGTAGGTCGTAGGTTCGAACCCAGACAGGCGCTTTACTTTGTGTAAATTATTTCATCACCACTGCTCTCAAAACGGTGAAGGAAAACATCGTGAGGAAACCGGCATGTCCTAGAACCTAAAATTCGAAGACATGTCACATCTACCAACCCGCCCTGGGCCCGTGTGGTGGATTATGGCCCAGTCCCTCTTACAAAGAGGAGGCCTGTGTCCCAGCAGTGGGAACGTTTATAGGCTGATGATGATGATGATGATGAATATTTAGAAACAAGCGTCACCACGTCGGGGGACGGCGAATAAAAATATATTTTCCTACTATAACTATTATTAGTTTTTAAAGGTTTTTTTATACACTAGTCATACAAGAATTACTATTACTGATGCCAGAGAAAATAGTCAACAATATTGGTAGCGGGGGCTGACTGTCTAGGCAGTGCAGCAACCCACTTAATACAGCATGCAGACTCCGGGCTATTATTGGAAAATTTCTAATTAGAAAGACCCAATAACACTTGGGAACCGATCGCTCAAAAATCGCTCGCATCAAAATCCGCAAATACCTAAGTAAGAATGATCTAATTTGCAACTACAACTCCTGCCACGCAAAACTAAAGACAAACACAACCCTCCGAATGATCAACAACACGAAAAATACAAACAACTATCAATCACTAACCACACACATATACGGCTAACCCTTTACTGCCCATCGCATCGTACGTCATTTATTACTCGCAAATCCTCCAAGCTCCTTCCTTGATATCTCTTATTTATTGTCAAAATGCCAACTGGGATGAAGCGAGAACTATTTGTCATTGACAAAGCTTTTTGGATATGTGCGACCCTTGGATATTGGGAGTCTTGGGGTTCAGTTGGACGCTGTTACATGATGTTTTGGTATTCGGATATTGTATTTTTTTAAGGGTCTTTCTGTGTAGTGTTGTGTAGGTGATTCCATAGGTCTGTAGTTATCATAGATAATTTGACGTACGTTAACGTAAGTGGATAGCTGTGGGGAAATTGGGTAACACAAATAAAATGACAATAGGGATGTTGACTAAAAAAATATTTACTGTCAGTCTTGTAGATTATAAAAAAATATTACACACGTATTTTTTCTTATCAAAATATTATGGCGGTTTATTAAGTTTAAAATGTGCCATGTCGTCACGAGTATGTAGTTTTTATACTTACTTGTGACGTAGTGACCCCCACTCGCCCACTTTAATGCGTTTTGTCAAAAAATTTTTATTAATATGATGAAGCAAAATATACGTGTCTAAAATGTTTTTATTATCTAACTGACGGATTAAATAGTATTTTTTTATTTTGATCGCATTTTCTTTCATTTTGACAATTCTGCCACGTCCAGTGCGTTATTTACGTTGTAGACCAGACGAATTTATTAAATATATGAAGCAATGGATTAGAAATATCCTTCAAAACTCTGGGATTATAATTTTAATTTCTATTTTTTTTTTTTTTGTTACTGTTTTGTATTTACTGTGCGTGTCCCAAATATTTCTTTCTTTCTTTCTTTAATTTAAAATGTGTTACGCAATTAAGGTGCAGTCAAGCCTACTAATCTATACCCTTAAGATATCGATATAGTCCAGTAACTATGTCGTGGATTCATATACGAGTAAAATACTGAAACTCAGTACCATCTAGATATACTCAAAGCCATCAGTCATACTTGGTTAAGAAGAATCATTTTAATATATTTAAAAAGAGGCTAACATCCTTACTAATACATAAATGTTACTATTTCTATACAAGATTTTTTGAATGATAAGAGTTTATAATGTTATTTTGATTTACTATTTTTATTTCAAATTTCATTATATATTTTGTTATTTTTTTATGTAATCAATCATTTGTACAATGTAAAATTGAGTAGATATAAATATTTTTCCACTTTTACATGCCGTAAGATAGACTGTGTTGGAACTGCTTTTACAATGTTTACACCTTATTTTGTACCCACATTAATTGCAAAATAAATGATTTCTGATTTAGTAAAGCTAACCTGATGTTACCATTTTGTTTTTTGAGCTGTAAAACTTCTGGCCTGTAACATTGTTGCGGAGGGACACTGATCTTCTAAGATACAGGTACTAAACTAGTTTAGAGGTCAGGGTTTCAATGTATTACTACCTAGTATAAGCCTCTCAATGTATGTACTTCTACTATACCATTGTTATTTTATTTTAAGCTTAGTTCAATAAAGATTTACCTTCTTGTGAATCAAACCAATTTCTTCGTCAATTTCGTACATTATTATGACTTAATATTATAAGTAGCCACCTCCATTCTCCAGTAAGGTAGGGGTTGCCAATGTCCTATTTCTTGATCAGATAAGACATGTATTTAAGTAATGGCAGGCTGGATATTGAACGTCAGGGCTTGGACGGGAGTAGGCGTCCGGTCTTTGAACGATTGTCATCTGTTGATGACTGCTAGGGTTGGCACAGCTAATGATGGCTGTTGAGGTAATATTTCGTAAACAAAGAAAAGTAAATTATTGATATAATGTTTATTTTCACTACTGAAGTTCTTTAAAACGGGATATTTATCATGTTTTTTTTTTTAAACAAAATATCCTATTTTAAATAAACAAATATGGTAAATATCCCATTTTAAATAACTTTACTGGAATATTAATTGTTGTAAAAAGTTTGTGCTCGATAAGTCTACTGTTCGCAGAACTACTAGTATAACTAAATATATAAGTAAATGGAGTTTTTTTTATCTCTAAACATTACTAGCGAAATGTCGATGTACTCTGCCTGACCCTTCAGGAATTATAGGCGTAAAGATATTTTATGCGGTTAATATTTAACTGAAAGTTAATCAGAAATCCCTAGTTTTTTTTTACTTTGAAAAACTAATTTATGTTCACGGAAGAAATGATGCACGATTATTACCTGCCCTGTAAAAACAGATAAATGGATGATGAACTAAAAATTTAATAAAAATAACCTTAATTTCGGAAGTCGGTCTTCAATTGTTTTTTTTTGTTTTATTCTTGCAAATCAAAAAATAATTTTCAGAATCGGTCCACAACTGACGGAGAAATCGGTGGACATAAAAAAAACTTACACTACCAACATAGAACCTCCTCCTTTTTGGAAGTTGGTAAAAAAATAAAAGAGCTTGTGGCAAAATTTACGTCAAAAGCTCCCAAAAAAATAGGCACTTTCCACAGACCAATCCATCCAAAGAATCCATCCACCAATCTATTACTTACCAACCTTCCTAACCAGCTAAACGCCTCTCCATTAAGAAAACCCACACAAACCGATTCCACCCGATTTACTAAACCAAACCCGAACCCTTTCAGTTTAAAAAACAATTTATTTTCCTCGCCAAAAAAAAGAGCCGAAGAATTTGCGCCGATAAATATTTGTTGTTGGAAACCCTGGAATTGCTGGCATGTCATGTCCGAGCCCTTTTCAAAATGCCTGTCAACTCCGTAGGGTGGCGGTCAGTGTCCCGGATTGTGTCTGTTGGCTGAATTATATTATTTATTGATATGGTTATACGTGTGTTCGTAAGTAATTTTGGCAGGAGGATGTGATGTCTTCCTCTGTGCGGTTAAAGTTTTGTTTGTGTAGATATAACATTGTCTGTTTACTTTAGATGTGATGTCGGTAAATGTGTCGAAATATTCTATTCGTAAGATTTTTCACAAGACATAACTTTGTTTATGTTAAATAACCATCACGAGGACACTTACCGAAAGGTACTTGTTGACAAGCTTACACTGTCCTCTCATACCTATTAACATTGTAATTTGATAACATTGTAAACGCCACTTATTTTTCAAAGAGTAACCGTGGAGTTACTTGCTGGCTCTTCTCCATAGAAAATGATCAATTGGAACCGTGCACCTAGCTTTAGACGTTTCATATGTGCCCATGTAGTTTATGTGAAATAAAATATTTTGATTTTGAAAGATAGGTCAAATAATGCAACGTCTTAAGAAAAAAAATTGTCCCCATTCGTAACTTAATTTCAATAAATCAATCCACTTAGCATAAGTTTGACTTAACCCTCTTCCAAGTTGGACTAAAAAACCCGGTTCTCTGCCTTTCAAATCTAACTTGGTCTTACTCAATAATACCTGTAAAACAGTGCTCTAAACTACCAACTAGCAAAATATACCTTTACTACATGCGCATCCATCCAACAACCGTTCTACAATACACACAACATCCCCAATATTTATGAATCAACTCATTAACTTTGCATTACCGTTAACACATCACTCAACACTACCAATCAAAGCCGATACACAAATAAATTATGGACATCACTAAACGCTAGTGAGGGGCGTTCGGCATCGATGTCTGCGGTCAGGATCGCGTTAGGTTTACATTATTAATGATTCATTTAGTTCACACTAATCGGGCGGCTCTGCTGATCCCTTTGGGTTTTGAGTAGGGATGGGGTAGTTGTTGTGGTTTGTATCGATAGTTAGTTTGTAATGTTGTTTGTTCGATGAATTTGTGTTAAAGTTAGTTTTGGCGAACATTTATTATGTTGTTTTCATTCAAAATGTTTAGTCTAATAATTATCATAATTGTATGTTAGACCATGTCTGTTGAATCACTTTGATGATAAAATAAACGTGATTAGTAGTTTCAATAATGAACATGTTAAAATGAATTAAATCTATTTCATGAAACATTTCAATTCATTTCACTAAAAATACTTTGATTTATTTTACAGAAGAATCCCTCTACCATAACTAATGAAATAAGTACCTGTAAAAAACAACACCACATGTGATAAACTAAACAGTTATCAAATCCTCGATACCGACTACATAAACCAATAATCGATATCGATAAAACAATCCACACCCACATCCCCAAACTGATGTTTAGTCAGTGCAATCGGCGATCTGATTAATAGTGCTCCCGCGAAATGTTTAATCTTTCGAAGCTACTCGAGTCGAGACCCTTTGCTCGGCGACGAAGCAACAACACATATATTATGCATTAAAACTATCGATTGTTTGCTTTACAACACTATAATGTGTGAGCGTTTGGAGACCTTGATTATTGTTTGTAAACTTTGAAGGTAATTAGATTTTTAGGGTGCTTCTAAAGTCTGAAAGGAAGGGAGATTGTGGCACCCGGCAACATGGCAACTGAAGGAACACGGGTGGGTTTTAGTCAGTAAGAGTCTGACACGCTCTCCCGCTCCACCCAGAGCGGGAGAAGTTATTTGATAATTTCCAACCCAAAAAAAAAAAAAGAGTGCTTCTAAGTTTTCAATTTTACTTCTTGTACAGTATATACGTATTGTCCTTCTCTTTTTCTTTTAAAACGACGAAGGAAAACCAGCACGTCCTAAAATGAAAAATTTAAAGACATGTGACATCCACACCAGCACTGGGCTCGCGTTGTGGATTACGGCTCAATTTCCTTCACAGAGGCCTGTGTCCCAACAGAAGGAACATTACAGGCTGATAATGTGCCATCTACAGCCTTCATAATAATATTGTAGACAGTCAATCGTATTACCCAATTTAGTACAAAAAGTCGTGTAGACACGTGTATTAAGTTTCAAATGATTAGACAAACATCTCGGCGTCTTGTTAGCGTCGGGATCAAACGGCGGGGAGCGCCAAACATGGGGTATCTTCGGCTACGGACCCCTCTTGAGGTTGGGGGCGGTAAGATGGCGCTTTTGTAATGAGAAACTTTTTGAGGATGAACGAAAGAATTAAGATAGTGGTTTTAAATTAGGTGTTTTAAAGAAGATGGAACAGGATAATTTATGATGGAAAATACATAGAATGAAAGTGCGTTTTTTGTATGTTTAGGATGACGTTTAAATACGTTAAAGTAATATTCCGTTTTTTAAAGTGAAAACTTCTTTAGACGCGTTGGGCATTTTTCAGATGAGACTAAACCATTGATTTCGCGACACTGTGACGACATCAGCTTTTGACCATTAAAAAGACATCAACACGTTGACAACCGCGGTGCCGATTTTTTTCAAGTTTTCACTTCTGTCGGCACTCCCGGAGAGACACTGTTTTTTTTTTGTTGATATTTTTTGCATTATAATAAGTTACAATAACTGATATTCTTAGTTCACGATTCTCAATGCTATGTCGATCCTCAAACTGTTGAACTACATAAATAATACCTTAAATATTGAAACAAAAACACGCGAATTACATAAATTTGTAAAAAAATACCGATTCACAATTTTCCGCCCCGCAAGTTAGTCATTTCCTAAAGCTTTGGTGTCCTAGAAATCATCTATCATTATCACTATCACCAATATTTGATACTAAGGTGTCAAAAAACGGTATATATTTGGACAGTCGTTATTGTGTGGCTGTTCACCGCTTTCTTAGAAACCAAAGATGTTTCCTAAGTAAACTTAGAGCGCCATCTTACAGGCCCGATTTGTTCAGACAATCGGGAGTCTTACCAATGTTTTCTTTGTTCGAACCGCGGCAAATATTTGAGCTAATTATACGCTTGATTTAACACTCGCGTTCAATTTACAAGCATTTGTCTTTCCTAACAATGGCTGTTCCGTGTTATGCTGAAGGGAAGTTTTTAGGTTCGGTTTTCATGAAAATTTTGTTGTCTTTTTTGGGAAGTGATGTTATCTCACAAATATGACTGCTGCTGGTAAGTTATACGTTTAAAAAAAGGTAGTGGTCAACAATTTAGATTTATTTATTTATTTATCAAAATGTTTAATGAACATTTTGTAGACTTAACAGGTCATCCTAAGGTGTCTTTCGAAATACAGGCGTACAGTTACAATTTGTGCTTAACATATTATGTTTATCGGATCCGGTCATTAGTACGGACACGAAACGAATCGCAAGCGTGGGGCTGGCGACAGGACGTAATCTACCCACACCTAAAGCGCGCGCTTCTACAGAGTCGTGATGTTTTAAAGCCACGGCGAGGGAGGATTCAGCCTCTGATCGCATCGAAGTGAAGACGTCACGGAACTGTTCTCGATTCGTGGTGCTCAGTTATTGTATTATTTGTAATTTGTAATCATTGTGTTAATTTGTGATTTTAATAAACGCCGTCACACCCAGTGTGTGTATAATTTAGCTAGTGTGATTAATTTGATAGTAAATTATAATGTGATCTGAACTGCAAACTGTTTTTCTATTGCGCACTAACCAACCACACACTACGCCCACAGTTGTTAAAATATGCCTGAAAATAACGAGAGCCACATACCCGTCTCCGACATGTTATTGAATACTAATGCTTAACTACTAACTTATAATGAATACAGCTTCGATGAGTTAGCCTGTATGACATTGTATGAGGTGGAAATTTGCCGCAGATATAATTTTGCAGTTTGTCAGTGAATAGGTCCACATCTTGTAGAGATGTGTCCCTCACTCATGAGGTGCCTCGTTTGAGGTACTCGTGATCGCAAATTGAAAGAGTTACTCGAATTTCAACATTGAACCACCTCACTCGTTCACTCGTCCTCACTTAAAAATTTACATTGACATTATTGACACGAGTACTCGCGAGTGAGTATTGAGTGATTGAGTGACCTTAGTGAGCGAATGAACCGAATTATTTTATACGAATTATAGAGAAAATATTTTAATTCTGCTATTACTATTAACTCTAAACGTTAATATGAACTTTAAAAACATTAGCATTAGATTAATAAGTAAGTGTCATTGATTCGTTTATTTTGGCGGTCAAAAATTTATGAGCGAAAGAAAATTATGTGTGTGGGAGACGTAAAAATCGGAATCGTGAGTACATAAAAGTTGACGCACTCGTCCGCCCCGTTACCTCGGACTATCGGCTG
Organism: Agrochola lychnidis; assembly: GCA_963680765.1. Lineage (NCBI taxonomy): Eukaryota > Metazoa > Arthropoda > Insecta > Lepidoptera > Noctuidae > Agrochola > Agrochola lychnidis. Next base: position 2,147,153 of record OY796868.1, on the reverse strand, counting down.
AATTCAGCTGAGTTCGGCTCGAGCTCGGCTCGTCAGGTGAATACGACTCCTCGCCTCAAACGAGGGGTACCTCGTGAGGACCTCGCGAGGTAAAATGAGGTACTCCCTCAACCTCATATAAATATTATGAGTTACCCATCATTTACATCTTGAGTAAGTATGAACGAGTTGAAGAGCGTAAGAGTACGTCGCGTAGTTGCATTTCTTGTGGCAATGAAAACCAATCTTTTTAATGTTTTTATTGTTTTTTTTTACTTGGGGGCTTGTGGCTAAGTAATAACAGCTGCACGGGTTGATCGATCAGGTTAAGCTACGCTTGCCGCGGTTGGTCCGTGGATGGGTGACCATCTTTACATACCAAGTCCCCTCCGTGCCTCGGAAAGCACGTTAAGCCGTTGGTCCCGGCTGTCATTTGTAGATCTTTGACAGTCGTTACGGGTAGTTAAAAGCCTAAAAAGTCTGACAACCAGTCTTACCAAGGGGTATCGTGTTACCTAGTCACTAGGTTGTGGAGGTCAGATAGGCAGTCGCTCCATATAAAATACTGGTATTCAGCTGCATCCGGTTAGACTGGAAGCCGACCCCAACATAGTTGGGAAAAGGCTAGGCAGATGATGATGATTGTTTTTTTTACTACTTATTTATTCTTTTTTGTATATGAGTATTTTGCCTGAATTAAAATTTTATTTATTTATATTTATTTTTATTTTTATCTAGATAAAACATTAGGAAGCCTTTTTTTAACAGCTCTTTTTTTGATATGCTGTAGTTGGCGGATATCTATGTGGATACCTAAGAAGCAATTATTTCTAATTCTTATTTTTGTGTGGTTAGTGACTAACCTTGTGTCAGAGTTTTAAAGCCGCCCATGGGCCTCTGACTTGACTTCACATGCCGTCGAGAAATATCTCTCAGACATGTCGGTTTCCTCACGATGTTTTCCTTCAGCGTTTTTGAAGCAAGTGATAATTATACAACACGCACATGAATCCGAAAAGTCAGAGGTGCGTTGGGTTCGAACTCGAGACCTATGACTTGGCAGCCTGGCGGTCATACCACTAGGCGTTCACTGCTCTTATTTCTAATTACTTTATCTGCTTTAAATATTGTTCCCTTGACTAGATTAGTTTGGGGATTGTGACTTTTGTGCAAGAGGCGACTAAGGGGTCAGAATCTGATGATATGTAACTAATACTTACTCAGTATCATCGATCATGAAGTAAGTAACAGCGTTTGCCTATGAATTATGAATTTAATCTAAAACTGAATAAAAAACAATCTTTGGGCATAGAGAAACGTATGTAACATGCCCAAAAGGTCTCATTTTAAATATTTTTTATTTCAAAATGACGTGCGTTTTATTACTGAAATAAATCCAAAAATAATACCAAAATTCAATATACCAAAACACTAACCCTAAAACGCCGCATCATTTGTCACAGTAACTTTCAATAAGGGTACAATGTACCAACTTCATACCATACCTCAAAAAATATTCCAATATTATGATTTATGACATAATACCGAATGGCATGTGACTATTTGCGCCAGCCAATATAAAAAGACCCCTACATTTGTGATGGATATCGTAAAATGTGGGTTTTAGTACGTTGGTTTGTATTAAGATAAATATTTTTTCTCCCCTAAGGTATGCAAAAATGTCGCTCAGATATGCCCCGTTCGGGATAATACTAAAATAGCGGGAAGCAGTTTTTGTTCATATAAATCTTCAATAGACTTAATACACTGGAGTGCTATTGGATTTTGGTGAAAAAAGGGTAAAAAGGAAAAAGGAATGAAATGTTTCATATTTTTATTGAAGCTGTAAAAAGGATGGTGTATTTTGGAAGCCTATTTATATGCATTTCGTAATGAAAACGTAAAAATGAAAATAACGCCGTCACTTTTTTTACGATTATTTTAGACATTCTCTTACTTACGATATTAATCTATGTTTTCTACAAATGAAATATCACAGCAGCACTGTAAAAAATTCCAAAACTTAAATACATGAAAATAGCTTTCGTTGGTATGCTATTCGTCCAGACTTTGGACCATTATAATATGACTGTAATATTAATCTTTAGAAACCAATAAAACCAAAACTAACAAATTTTAAAGTATTAGTTTGCAGAAAACAACTTAAGGATTTTATTTTTTACTAAGATTTTACAAATGGTACAAGTGCTAAATGTACTTATTGACATTCAGCGGTTGTACCATTTGAAAAAGTCAAAGCTCTATATCTAGATCATCATTCAATTCAGTCTTTAAAAAATTAAACACCTTGGCTCATTTTGTCATTTCCGTGTTATCTAATGACACTAATCAAACTAATAACCCAAATCTACAGCCATCATCAAGAATCCTATTCAAAACAAAACACAGCACTCTCGATCACACTCTAAGCCTCCAGTTAAAATATTACATGTACCATACAAATATAAAGCGAATATGTGCGTTATTTATTAGGTGCGAAATACTTTGATAAATCACCACCTTCTCGAGGGGTACAAATGTACCCCCTTCGCATTGTAAGGGTTAAAATTGCTCTGACTATAGAAATGCGAATGTGTATAAGAAATATATTGTAGTATTAGAGACAAATATGATTGAAGAAAATTGGTGTGTTTCATATTTCTTATCAGTTGATATACAGACGTTCTTCTTTTGTTTGTTTTTGGGGTAGGCAGACTTTTTGGTTGAGGGAGAATTCATGCTGTCTGACCTTCTTGGTACATAACACAACTTTATTTATTTATTTATTTAACACTCATTCAAAATTACAATTAGGAGGTATCGTTGGTCCCAAACTAGGCACAGCCTGTATCTTGGGCACCGTAAACTACAACTGATGGATCATAATACAAGATCGTAAACTCTATAACACTTTTATCACCGAACTGGGAATCTAACTCACGGGCTCTTTTTCAGCAGTCCCGTTTGCAATCACTGGACAATGAGGCAGCCGAGGTAATGATTGTCATTTTCTGTGACTATGACTGTGTTATTGCGTTTTTCCAATAGGAATTTTTCAAGAGCTCGGACTCTGGATTCGTGTCCAGTTGATGGAAATAGGCTCGCCTCTTTTAACATGGAACTTAAACAGAACTGGCAAAATTACCATACTTTGACCTTCTCCTCTAGCAAAGGCGATGTTATAATAGAACTATTTTCAGTAATGTCAAGAAATCAATCAACGCAGACCATTGCTAGCCTCCCTCTAAAAATGAAAAATGACTATCAATATTTCCCAATTTTCACACACACCCTAGACTACTTCCACCCACAATTACTGACGAAAACAGTGCAAATAAAACATCAATACACGATGATAAAGTACACAAAACACAGGGTACCACCCCTCGGGGACAGGGGGTGCTCTAAGAATAAATGCCCTACATAAACCAGAGTGCTAGAAAATGTACGTGAGCGTTCTTAGCACACCATATGCGGGGATTTATATGGAGCTGTTAATGCGAACTTTCGGGTGTTTTTTTTTTTAATTCAAAATTTTTTTTTTCACATAAACCTACATGGGCACTTATGAAACGTCAGAAGCTAGGTGCACGGTTCCAATTGGTCGTTTTCTATGGAGAAGAGCCAGCAAGAAACTCCACGGTTACTCTTTTAAAAAGAAGTGCTTTTTACAATACTTTCAAATAACAGTGTTACTAGGTATGGGAAGATAGTGTAGGTCTTTCAATAAGTACCAGGTACTTAACAAAATAGAAAATGGTCAGCAGGTCTACAATCCACTAAGCCTACAGCGTTCTCACATTCACAAAATAGAAAGAATCTATACAAAAGATAAACAAGTTAATAAAAGTAAAAACCTATTTTAATAAAACGCAATAAAGAGTTGAAATTAAATCGTAGGTATATAATGTCAAATAATAGAATAAATATGTCAAGGACGAAAATTAAAGATAAAAATAAACATGGTAATTTGGGAGCAATTAATAGACTCTTACGTAATTATGCCGTTAATGAGGTACCAAGGAAGCCACATGTGCAGAAGGAATTATTGCCATTTAAGAAATATACTTAAGCTGTATACTGTACAGCGGTGACTGAAAAGTAGCGTGAAAATCGGTTATTATGGTATGGGCATGTGATGCGAAGGAATGAGGGAAATGTTGTGAGGATAGTTTTGAGTATGAATGTGGATGGCTATAAGAGTAGGGGAAGACCAAAGACACGATGGATGGACTGTGTGGAAGACGATACGGATTTCTACCAATATGACGACTGATAGAGAAGTATGGAAGAAAAAGACGTATTGAACCGACCACAAATAAATGGGGATAAGGGCAAGAGAATGATAAGCTGTATACTTTAAATACTGTATATACGTATAGGGAATTCTTGGAGTCAGATAATAGAGATATTTCAGATTGTGTGTATTATTATTATTTTGTTATTATTAATCGTTTATTGCAGGCATTAGCACCCATAAAATGAAAAACTTTTTACAAAAAAAAAAACAACCGACCTCCAAAAAAAACACTACAAAGTGAAAAATAACTTTAATTTCGGAAGTCGGTGTCTTGGGTTTTGTATTTTCGTTTTTTGCCACCGACTTCCGAAATTAAAGTTATTTTTCACTTTGTAGTTTTTTTTTTGGAGGTCGGTTGTTTTTTTTTGTAAAAAGTTTTTATTTTTCACTTTTTAGTTGTGGTACCTACCCAACACACATTCGAATACTACTACCTGCTACCAGTGACAGAAACTTATCATATCATCTACATACTAAGTGGGAAAAAAAATACGTATTTTGTAGCTAACTCAAAAACTATCCAAGTAAAGTTAATAAAATTTATATGGGACCAATTCGAGGGCACACCCTTTCAAACAAAAAAAGAATTTTCAAAATCGGTCCATAATTGACGGAGAAATCGGTGGACATACATAAAAAAAAAAAAAAACAAACATACGCGACGAACATATAACCTCCTCCTTTTTGGAAGTCGGTTAAAAATTGAAAACTTATCCTAAAACAAAAGTTATACTAAACAAACATAAAATATAAAACAGCAAATAAAAATTACAATAAAACAACCCATCATTTACACCAAGGAAGCCAAAACAAATGTACCCCATAACATTGATGAGTACATTTATTTTGTCTCCCTCAGTAAATGTACGGTATGAAAAACAGCTTTGACAATACTATTTTTACTTGCCACCACACGCGAAAAGAACGACGCCCTGAGCTTCCCCATGAGCGCAAAGAAGTCGGTTACTCTGTTCTCAGCAAACATCCCAGTCGCACTGCACCGCCAGGGCAGGTTCAGCATGACCCAACGGCAACGATGATGGCAACGACCCAACGATGTCTCTGGTATTGCAAATGTCCATTTGCGGAGGTCACCATTTACAGACAGGTGGGGCGGCTTCTTGTTTGTAAAATTAATCATTTATTAGTATTAATATGTAGTAATTTTTAAAAAGTTTAATCACCTCGGTCTGCCTCGTTGGTCTAGTGGTCGCAAGCGCTACTGCTGAGCATGAGGTCCTGGGTTCGATTCCCGGGTCGGGCAAAGTGTTATTGGGTTTTTCTATCTGGAATTTCTCAGTAGCAGCCCGGAGTCTGGATTTGTGCCCGGTTGATGGCAATAAGTTCGCCCCCTATTACATGGGACTTAAACATAACTGGCGAAATGTGGGTGTACCTACTACAGGTACACCTCTGCCCAACTCTTCGGGGAAACAAGGCGTGATGTTATGTTTTGTGTTATGTTTAATCACCAAATTGGCTGTCTATTCTTAAGGAGGATTTACAGTTGTAGTCCGCGAAATTCAATTCAATTCATTAATTCTTTCGTTTTTTGCAACTTGCAGATCAGTGTCAGGTTGTATCTTGATCAAAATATGATTCGCAACCATAACAAATATGTATTTACAGGATTATAACCTCTGCCTAACCCTTCGGGTATTACAGGCGTGATGTTATATTATGTAAAATATCCAAACATCAATATTTTCTTCGGAAAATGTATGCGTGAGTAACAACAGCTCTATATGAATACCGAACGTCTCGTTACAAGGACGGTTTTCTGTGGCGTAACGCGCGAGTATCGCATTATATCATTTATAAACAAAATGTGTTAAAATAAATCGCTACGTCGCGCCAGGAGCCTCAGATACGCGGTTTTAATGGCCACACACGATGTGTGTATATTTTATGTCGCCGTTTATTTGGGGATCATTTTCGAGATGATTTGAGTACGAAATGAAAACTGTTTCTGTGCCTGTGTTGGGGAGTTTTTGTGTAAGATTTGAATGTATACTATTACCTACTACAATACACATTTTAGTTATACTTTCAGGAGCATTGGTGACTCAGTGAAATGAAATGAAATGAAATTGTTTATTCTGTAAATAGGATATCGGAATCACTTTTACACGTCATATAAAAAAATATTAAAAATAAGCTAGATGAGTTCGGCTTTTCCTATCTGACTACTCTGAGAAGAAAGGCCGAAACAAACTCAGAGGTCGCAGTCTCTTTTAAAGTTCAGACATAATCTTGGTCAGGCCATATGAGGACCATGTAGATTAGTGTCTGAAAAGGTCTTTTGAGGAAAGAACCACACAGATTTGAGTGGACCTGTCCAGTCAGTGCAAGCATTTGTCAGTAATCGTGGAGCTCAACTTAGAACTTAAGGAGTTCAACTCGACGAGCAGTACCAAAGAAAGGACATTTGGGTAGGCCGCAAAAACTACTCAAACTGCCAGACCATCACTAAAACTAGAAGAGAAATAAAAATAATATCCACATAGTCCTCACATTCACAATAGTTAAAATAATATAATACTTTACAAAGTAATCATGTCATTTTGAATATAATTTTCAACAATGTCAACGTGTTTATAAAACTGGTATATGTTGATTTTACATAATAATTAAAATGTCTAGTTCTATGGTTTTATCACAAGGCTTAGCAGAGCGAGCAGTTCAATCCCAAGCTTTTTTATCTTCTTAATAATCTGAAATTGTATAGTACCCTTTTTTACAAAGTTTGGTTTTAATACAGATTTTAAATCGTTTAATGGGTAAGTTTCGAATGTCAATGGGGAGTTTGTTGTAAAAGCGTATACATTGACCCATGAATGAGTTGCCTACTTTGTGGAGACGTGTGCGATGTACACAGTTTTACTTTGTGTAAATTATTTCATCACCAATGCTTTCAAAACGGTAAAGGAAAACATCGTAAGGAAACTGGCATGTCCTAGAACCAAAAATGCGAAGACATGTGACATCTACCAACCCGCACTGGGCCCGCGTGGTGGAATACGGCCCACTCCCTCTCACCGAGAGGAGGCCTGTGTCCCAGCAGTGAGATTATTATAGGCTTTGATTATGATGATACCCACACACCATGTAAAAATTTAGAAAAGAAGGAAGTGTACGTACCTATTATGTGTGTAATGTCCGATTAATCTCAGTGCTCTCTCAGCTCTATTGCAATTTTGCAGATGAGATTATGAAGGGCTTATTTTTTTAAGGGAAAACTTCTATAGGCGCGTTGGGCATTTTTGAGATGGGAAAAAACCATGGGACTGGCGACCTGTTACCGACACCGTGGAGTAAAAGACATCAACGCATTGATTAGCACGGTGCCGATGTTTTTTCAAGTTTTCTCTTCTCCACCCCTGTTTTTTTGGTAGGCTGATTAGATTAGATTGTCATAGAATCATTAGAGTTTAAAATCGGATGCCAACTATCGCACTAGATACCTATTAAGGCGAATCCGTCCTTAACAATAGTACAATGATTACTGTCGCGGCCTGCAACAAGAGCATTGATGGACGATCGTGAAAATGTGGAACGAGGCAAAGCCGAGGCACACATACGTGAGTCCATCATTGCCTGGTTGCAGCCAAGGTTTATTTAGTACTTTTCTCAAGGAAATTCAAACCAAGTAAATTAATTATAAATTCCAGAATCAATGACAAACAACGATAATTAACGCGCCATTTTGTTCATTTGTTTCTTTTTTACTTTAAACAGCTCTATTTGCAAACCAAATCGAAATTTAAATAAAATCTTTGAAATGTTACCTCCTTGGTTGCCATGTGTTGAAGTAAAAAGTTCGTTCCATTTTTAAATAACATGACAGATATGGATTTCCATACAAACATTTCCGGCCGGGCGCTCGCATGTTTTCAGCCAGTACAGCAGTTTCGATTTATCTCAAAAAAGGTTGTCAAAATAATGCTCGAATTTCCAAGCATATTTCATCAAAGAAATACTAGAATTTCAACAAATAACGCTATTATTTACTTGCATATTCATTAGTTAACGTAATTGGCGGATAACTGTTTTATCTACACCCATGCTATAAAACCTCTATAAAAGTTTCTGAAACAGTTAGCTTATTGGCAACATTATAACAGCCAGTGTCATAGTAACCATTACATCATCCAAACGAGTGTTATAATGTTGTACTAAATTTTATTATGCAACTCGTTTCAACGTTCAAACGGGGGACAGCAGCACCCGCTGCACGCTTGTGTGTGTGATGTGCTGCTGCAGGCGACATACATACGTGCAGTTGTACTGAATTTCGTGGGAATTTCTTTATTCTTGATTTTGAATTACAAATACCCAATGGTTTCAGAAATTTTAATAGAGAATTCATATCATGGGTGTACATAAAGTCTTGTATGCAACTGTTATAATTAAGTATTAAAACACTCATTCGATACTATAATCACACTCGGCTTCGCCTTTTGTGATAAACCCACATTCGTGTTTTAATGCCCCTTATTATACAACAGTTGCATAAATAACTATTATGTACCAGTAAAAAAAATGTTTGAATTACTAAAGCTGTATGAAAGATAACTAAAACCAATTAACAATCACTAGTCCATCAGAACCACCCTCAGGCCGTAACATAATGACACCCGCCCGACACGTTCCCCGTCGAAACAATGGCTGTAGCTACAATTTTCTCCCGCATCCTGGCGCGGTAGGTACCACAGTGGTACTACGTGGTACCTAGGTGGTACTAGGTGGTTCAACAGGCCACCCGGAGCTAGAAAGGTGCTCCGCAATGCGATAGGAAATTGTGCGAAAGCTTAGATTCGTAGCCGTGGGCACTGCCCATCTGGGTGCCCGGGATAGAATAGGGTGGATAGGACGGGTGCTTGCAAAGTATTATAATTTTATTATTATTGTTAGCCTTTTTAGTCGGACAAACAAAGTGTTGTCTTCAGTCTTGTATTTGGCGTTTGTTTATGTTTTGTATGTCCGTTTGCCAGTCGGCAAAAGCCTCATCCAACATTCTTCATTCCTGTCTCTCTCTTGTCACTCTGCCCCATGTCGTTCCAGCGACCTCTCTGATGTCAGCATCCCACCTTTTCTGTGGTCTACCTCTCTATCTTTGGCCGTTTCTTGGGTATCACTGTTTTAATAGTTTTCTTTTTTTGCTAAATAAAACACAAATGCTGACATAAGATGGCTTCATGCCTGAATTCCCTGAAGGGGCAGGCAGAGGTGCATATTAGATACAATTTTCATGATCTATTAACTGGACCCAAAACCAGATTCCGGAAAAAAATCCACAGAAAAGTTGCACACCAATGATACAGTATGTTTTTCTTCTGAAATCATGTTACATTCCATGGTGACTGTTTGCCATGCACACGAGGCTCTATGGTCCTAAGAAAAAAAGAGAAAGTAAATTATACAAGATTTCAGCAGTCAGCAGGAAGAAATCTTGTCAAAGTCAAGGTTAAAGTCAAATAATTTATTTCAAATAAGCACATAAAAGACACTTTTGAACGTCAAAATTTACAAAAAAAAATAGAATTGATTCTAGTCGCCCCTTCCAAAATGTAGTTTTCGAATGGACGAGAATGGGCAAGAAACTCCACCGTTACTCTTTTAAAATGTTTCAAAATATTTTGCGTACATTAATTATCTAATTAGATGTGAAGACCACAATAGGTAAAAATAAAATGAAGCAATGATAGATAAATTAATTATGTGATAGATACATGGTGCTCACACTTGCTTGCTCGCTTTAAATCCTCCAATATAATTTTACACTACAAGTAAAATTATATTGGAGGATTCCACTTTAGGAAAAAAAATATACCCAACCAGAAGTCTTATCCACATCATTCCTACCGCAACATTCAAAACACCAGAGGCGTTATTACAGGTCGGCACTTGGCGCTCACTATTGAATATCGGACAAAGAGCTTTAATTGTTCGTGCGCTGACACTACTGCAATGCGGCTCTGGAACTCTGGACAATCTCTCTAATATCCACGACTGGAAGCTCCATAAATTCTACGTCTCCAGGAATGGGGGTACATTTTATGGGTCTGGGCATTGGAGTAATGGGATTTGTTTTGAAAAGAGAACTGTTCCTGTTCTTGAACCAATGATATTTAATAGTACATTACTGCCACGGTCTATTATGACTACTTTTCTGGTCGCGCTGATGATGGCCGACAGCGCAGCGTAGCGCAGCTCCAGGCCGACACAGCGCGGTCAGCGTGCAGCACTTGACGGACGAGCTGAGATAAAGGCCGAGGCCGTAGGTCGAGGCCTTTACAGCGAGGACAGCAAGGGCTGCAATGATGGCCAAGCTGGAAGGCCTAGAGCGTAGCTAGGCTAGCTCGAGGCAATCATAGCGTGACCAGCGAAGCAGTCATAGTGGGCCAAGGCTTGTGTAGTGCTTTACTCAAAAATGCAAGTACCTAATCTAAATAAAACCAGCAAGTAAAGATTTAGATTTCCTACTGATTTTCCACTGCACAAATTTTTCATATGCAAGCTTATACTTTTCCTTTGAGTTTCGCGGTATTAAATTTTCAACCACTAATTTAGCTTCATCTTTAATGTCTGGCGGTGTTAAACACATTGAATCGGAAGAATTTTCGCTTTGAGAGCTCATTTTTAGCAAAAAAGTCACTAAATAAAAATAAAAATTTCGCTGAATCGCGCTTTTGTTGCTTCTTTGTTTTTTTTTTTAACAATGGTAGTTGGAACTATACAGCCAAATATGGAATAAAATCTTTTTGTACCTATCTCTATAAATACAAACAGCTGTGTTTTAAATAAAATCTTTTTGCATTTGATTTTTTAAAACGTTGAAACGTCAAAATAGCGGCCGGCAATGTTTTGCCGGCCTGTTAGAGCGACCAGCAAAACTTTGCCGGCCGCTCCTTGAAACAGAACGGCAAGGTCGACTTTACTCAAACAAGGTTGTCAAAATAATGACCACATTACATGCATTTTTGAGTAAAAATATAAAATCCAGTTTCTTGTCCGTTTAACTACATAGAAAACTACGCTTTAGAATGGGCAAGCTTCAACTTTTTCAGAAACTGGACAACTGGTTTTAAACAAAGTCAAAAATACCTGTAATGGTTCAAATGATAGCTCAAGTTGATATTATAAGCGCACTGGGCGACCAAGCTCGCGGCGTTGATCGCTGTGACCAAAGACGCGGTCTTGGTCGCCCAGACTTTGGTCACAACGATCAACGTTTTACGTCACCTAGTGTGCGTAAGGGATACTCCAACTTCACCAAACGAATTCTTCCACAAAAAATTCTATTACTACTAAATTGTTTTATTCTAAAAATAGATGTTTTAACAGTGATTTTCACCGTCAAAAGGCACACGTGTGGGTCAAGTATCCCTTTGGCAAACTTATCCGACCTCCGTTGAGGCGTTTAGACCTACATTTTTTGGGCGTCTTTCCAATTATTCGATTATTGAGGTTAACTTTGTAAATTTTAGTTACGTATTACGTAATGGGTGCTCTATTTTAAATAACATAGGTAATAAAAATAGAGGCTTAGATATTTATGGTTTTCCATGCCCTAAACTTATAATTTATTTTCTAACTAGCTGCACCCCGCGGTTTCACCTGCATAAGTCTCGATCCCGTAGGAATATCAAGACAAAAATTATTCTACAACCTTTTCCAGGTCATGGTCTATCTATGTACCAAATTTCATCTAAATCCGTTCGTCCGTTTTGGCGTGGAAGCGTAACAAACATACAAATAAACTCACTTTCGCATTTGTAAATAGTATAAGTTAGGAAATTAGGATTATTATATTATAGTTAGGACTAGTGAGGATTTACTTAAAGACACTGTTGAGGAACGGTATAGGAAAACACTGTGGCATATGGACTTTTTGTGATCAAGGCTAGACCTTTCCCTACCTGAGATATTTGCTTGCAGTGGAGAGAATTACACGCTGATATTATTATTTATCTAACCAACTTTATTTCAAAGAGCATCTAATTCGCGATGATTAACACAGTTAAGTTAAAGTTATGCGAACTATCGCCCGATGTCCGCTCACTAAGACCTTAGCCACACATCACTTAGCATAATAGTGAGATCAAACGAGCATAGATTTAAGAATGCATAGAGTTGTTATAAATTTATTGGTAACGTCTCAAAGTCAAAGTCAAATAATTTATTTCAATTAGGCACATACAAGGCACTTATGAATGAAAGAAAGAAAAATATTTTATTTGGGACACGCACAGGAAATACAGACAGAAATAAAAAATTAAATTAAATTAAAAAATAAGAAAAGAGCATTTTAAACTAACAAACTAACAAAAAATAGTAACGACCTGTGTGAGGCCAAAAAGGCCCATCATCATCATCATCATCAGCCTATAATGTTCCCACTGCTGGGACACAGGCCTCCTCTCAGTGAGAGGGAGTGGGCCGTAATCCACCACGCGGGCCCAGTGCGGGTTGGTAGATGTCACATGTCTTCGAATTTTCGGTTCTAGGACATGCCGGTTTCCTCACGATGTTTTCCTTCACCGTTTTGAGTGCAGTGGTGATGAAATAATTTACACAAAGTAAAGCGCCTGTCTGGGTTCGAACCTACGACGTACAACTCGTAAGTCGCGGCCGTTACCACTGGGCCACCACTGCTCTCAGGCCCATATCTCAGCATAATGCTGCGATATTTTAATAAATACCGCGGCGCTTGTATTCTGATAGGACCCGCTGTGATGCCACGGACACACCTACGTACACATATAAATCCCTCTAAGGGATTACAAAATAAATAAAACAATAAAAAATTATAATATAAACAAATAATAAAAATCATAACCATTGAAGAATCGACGCATGCCCAACGTGACGTTCCAACCTCCGCATCACTTGTCAGGTATGGATATTACAATCTATGACAAGCGAAGGGACGCGGCGCGGGAGTGTATTATCTATGGCGCGATTCTTCGATGCAATCGGCTGTCAATTTAGCTGTGCAGTGTTTTTTGAAGTAAATAGAGAAAATAAATAATATTAATCAACGAATATACTACTGTATAATAAGAGGTATTGATACAAATAAAGCAGTGAGCGAATAATATAAGATAAGGCAAGAAAGTGGTGCAAATAAATAAAATAAAAGTATCTTTGTGTTGTGAATTTGTGTTGTGTTTCTGTGTTGTGTAAATCATGAACGTCAAAATTTACAAAAAATAGAATTGATTCTAGTCGCCCCTTCCAAAAGGTAGTTTTCGCATGGAGAAGAATGGGTCAAAAACTCCACCACTCTTTTGAAATGTTTTACAATATTTTGTACACATAACATAACATCACGCCTTGTTTCCCCGAAGGGTTGGGCAGAGGTATCCCTGTAGCAGGTACACCCACATTTCGCCAGTTATGTTTAAGTCCCATGTAATAGAGGGCGAGCCTATTGCCATCAACCGGGCACAAATCCAGACTCCGAGCTGCTACTGAGAAATTTCAGATAGAAAAACCCAATAACACTTTGCCCGACCCGGGAATCGAACCCAGGACCTCATGCTCAGCAGTAGCGCTTGCGACCACTAGACCAACGAGGCAGTCTATTGTATATATTAAATATAAAATTTTATGTGAAGACTTAAAATAAGATTACTATACCACAATAGGTAAAAAGAATTAAAAATGAAGCAATGACAGATAAATTAATTATGTGATGGATAACATGGTGCTCACATATCTACAAGCATTGTAAAAATATACGATATTCCTAAATATTTTACAAGTAATACTAATAAGTCAGTGTGTAAGCGTTATAGTTTATGCTGATCTTCGGAGCCAATCGGTGGCTCAGTGGTAACGGCCCCGACTTAAATGTTGTAGGTCGTGGATTCAAACCCAGGCAGGCGCTTTGCTTTGTCTAAATTATTTCACCACCACTGCTTTCAAAACGGTGAAGGAAAATATCGTGAAGAAACCGGCATGTTCTAGAACCAAAAATTCGAAGACATGTGACATCTACCAACCCACACTGGGCCCGCGTGGTAGATTATAGCCCACTCCCTCTCGAAGAGAGAAGGCTTGTGTCCCAGCAGTGGGAACATTGTAATCTGATTATGCTTAGGAGTTACAAGGTTTTGATTCTTCTCTTGTAACGACACACGTACTTTATTGAGATTTGTTTGGCAAAAAATATTTGTTAGTCTGCAAGGTCGTTTCAGGACTTTAGATACTTCTGATAAAAAGGTTTCAGTTAAGGAGAGAGGAGTCGTTATATTTTCTTACCACCGACTTGAAAAATATAATACTGTCCAACGTTTCTAGAAAGACATCACTTTTGAACTACAATGAGACTATGTATATATATTTTTGTTGAAGTGAAAACTTCTTTGGTGCGTTGGGCATTTTTGAGATGGGACTAAACCATTGATATCGCGACACTGTAACGGAATTTACCGACACCGTGGAGTAAAAGACATCGCCGCGTTGATTACCGCGGTGCCGATTTTTTTTCAAGTTTTCACTTCTGTCGGCACTCCTGGAGTGCCACTGTTTTTTTTAAATGTATATTTGTTTTTTGTATTATGCAGTTTGCACAATGATGACCTATTCCTTATGTCCAAAAATATGTATAGAGTAAGGACTAAGTTCAGTTCCTATAGTGAGTAATCCTTCAAAAATTAAAAAAGGCACTGGAAAATATAGGATACGCCTTTGGAGTGAGATGAAATTAAAAACCCATGCCTCCTCTATTCCCTTCGCCAGTCTACAATTCCCACCCCGAGGCCATATTTCTCTGCAAAGGTCTGTACAAAGGCGATACGTGGCAGAAGCATCGTAGAAAGTTATCTATCCTATTCGTGGTTAGTTGAACAATAGTCTATTACAACTAATAACATAGAGTTTGGCTAACGTGTGGGATCAAAGCGTATTTTGATTTCTGACTGACGTTCTTTACCGTTGAGTATTTGGAGTTCGTTGGGGTAAAATTGTGTTTCTCAGTGATCTTTGAGCGCTGAGTCAGCGTCAAAAATAAAGGGACAAAGATGCTTGCAAATTGATCAGAAAAACTATAAAAAAAGTCAAAAGAACATCAAAGTTAACGTCATATTCGTTCTGATTATTAATTTCTAACAATATGTTTGACTATATTTTTGACGCTGACTGTATATTTCGTACTAACTGTACATTTCGTACTAACTGTACATTTCGTACTAACTGTATATATATTTCGTACTAACTGTATATTTCGTACTAACTGTATTTTTCGTACTAACTGTTGCTCGTGACTTTTGCTTGTTTGCTTTCGCTTTTGCTTGTTGCTGTTGCTTTTTTTAAATACATATAACCAATATTAAAATACCGTGTCTTTCTCCCTGGTCCGAGGCTATCTATTTGTCCAATTTCATCACGATCGGTTCAGTGGTTTAGGCGTAAAACGGTAACAGAGACATAGTTACTTTCGCATTTAATGGATTTAATTGAATATTCTGTCCCAGCATAGCTGATAGGCACTAACCAACCTATTTTGCATCAATTCCCTTAAATTTTTCCACTATCCCCAGGCAAGTAACCTCTATAATAAAATCCACCTTATAGATTTCATAGCAAATCACAGCGAGGTAACAATTTTATCGAAACAACTGTAAAATCGATACGCCATGGCCAATCGATGATGGTGTGTATGGATATAATGGTATGAAGGTAATGATAACATGGGATGATGTTAGTACCATGGGGAATCGATGGCTTCAGGCGTTTTCTATACGTGATACTTTGTGCTTGTTTTGATGTGATGAGCTGTATAAGATCTTTGTGAGTTGTTGAGATTATCAAGTTACTTTTTATTGAAAACTTTGACGACCTATATTAAAATAGTTTCTGCGAATTGCGATATTTTTTCATTGGACACGTTTAGAGCGTTATCACACTGACGATTTGCTAACGTGTTTCCAGCGAAACGATTTGTGAACGTGCTCTCCGCGGGTGCGTCGCAAAGTATCCGCGATTACGCGACGTATTTGTCGCGTTTTCATAATTTTATATACTCGTTTGACTTGCTCTCTCTTATACACTCACGTCAATTGCTCTCGTTACACAAACGCGGCGAACACGTTGCGCACACGTGGCGTGCTCGCGACGCACGCAGCGAACGCGTTTAAACAATCGCCTCGCTGGAAACACGCTCGCAAATCGCCAGTGTGATATCATCATCTCATCATTTGGCTTCCCCCAAGCACCGCCACTTCGACCGATTCTGTGCTTTCTGCATCCAGCGGATTCCTATGGCTTTCACAAGATCATCGGCCCACCTTGTGGGAGCCCTTCCAACTCTACGTCTTCCGGTACGCGGTCGCCACTCCAGAACCTTTCGGCCCCATCGGCCATCAGTTCTGCGAGCAATGTGCTCTGCAGTGGCCACTTAAGATGCAGATATATGACAGTGACCTTGAATGGTTAACTTGCGTGTTCTGTACTGAGCTCACGCAACGCGTCGTACGTCCAGCCAGTAATAGGACTCGCCCATCAAGGAGCGCTGTCCCAAATTAGACGCATTATTAATTTATTACACGTGAAACAAAAGATATTTTAATAAAACACGTATACTAAAAGATCAATAATTTAATTATCTTTTTAAATGGTGAAGTTTTCAGAAAAATATGCTCGATAGATTTTGCTTCATTCTCAGTTTTTTATTCGCGTTAGACATAAATTTACAAATTAATTTCACTATGATATATAAACATAACCAAAAATATGCCTATATTAAAATATTAGGAAAATGCTCTAATTTAACATATATTTTTTCCAAATCACTAACACTACTCGTTTAGACGTCATCTTCAGTATAAAATCATTAAAAGTCGGTTATCGTCCCCTTAAGTTTAGTAATTCTTCGGGCTATATCGGTTACCTTGGTTCTCCTGCGGATCTCTTCATTTCTGATTCGATCACGTAGAGAAACTCCAAGCATAGCCCTCTCCATTGACCTTTGGTTGACTTTTAGCTTTCTGATAAGGCCCATTGTGAGCGACCACGTGTCAGTGCCATAGGTTATCACTGGCAGCTGTGATATGGCCCTTTGTCAGTATTCGGTCAGTTCCACCATCACCTTATTGACCAACTGATATTTTAACCACAGTCTGATTAAACTATTCTTATAAGTTAGTTCAACACGAGAGAAAAAAATAAAGTAAGAAATTTTTTATGTAAGGTCTTTTTAATTTTATTCAATATTAAGTAAATGAAATTGTTTGTTCTGTAAAGAGAATATCGGAATCACTTTTACAAGTGTTATTAATTTAAAAAAATAAGCTAGATAGAGTAGCCACGCCATTCACGCCTGTAATCTCCGAAGGGTTAGGCAGAGGTATGCCTAAAATACACCCACATTTCGCCAGTTATGTTTAAGTCCCATGTCATAGGGGGCGAGCCTATTGCCATCAATGGCAACAAATCCAGTCTCCAGACTGCAACTGAGAAATCCCTGATGGTAAAACAAAATAACACTTTTTCCGACCAGGGAATCGAACCTAGGACCTCATGTTTAGCACTAGAGCTTCCCAGCTAATGGCACTAGGAAGTGGTGAAGGGTGGGCGTTTTTGGGGGACTGTCTTACGTAATTTTGACGTTCGAAAAGTGCTGATTCTCAGCCCAGTTTGAATAAATGACTTTTTTTTTTTTTTTTGACCACTAGACCAACGAGTTAAATTTAATTTCAATTCTTCGTAAATTACTGTACTGTTACAGGGTTCATGTCAGGTGTTGGACCCCTTGAATGTAATGAACACCTCTCTTACCACATGAGTGCAATAATATATTTGAATTTGAGATAAATTAATAAGTTTGTAACGTTTTCAGGCGCCTTACTTCACACACTTCCACTTACTTTACTTTCCTTGGCACTTATACTCCGTTTGAAATAAGATTAGACATTTAACTAATCCTTTTTTACAGTTCGTTCAACCGATTTTGACTTCTATTGCGTTGCTAGCATGACAAATGGCAGCTGCAATAAACATTGGTATTGTAACCACTTTTTTGCTTTTAATCCATCCTTATGCCTACGGTATAGAAGTCAAAATCGGTTGAACGGACTGTAAAAAAGGTTTGTTTAAATGTCTAATCTTATTTCAAATGGAATATAGTTTCATACAGGGTGGCAGAGACATCGACGCGAAAACTGTTCTGAATCCCACTGCGTTTAAATTTTTCGTCAGTTAAAAAAAAATTCAACTGTTCTATACATTTTGACCGCGTAGGTATTGCACTTTTCAATGAAACAGAAGATATTTTTTTTTAATAACCGACGAAAAATTTCAACGCGTTGAAATCATGTACTGAATCCATGGTAAAAGTTTTCGCGTCGATGTCCCTGCCACCCCGTGTTTGTAAACTTATAGATGCTTCAATTTGTTGACCATTTTCATTTTGTTTAGTACCTACCCAGTACTTGTAGACAAGCCTACACTGTCCTCCCATACCTATTAGCATTGTAATTTGAAACATTATAAAAGTAATCATTTTTAAAAGCGTAACCGTAGAGCTTCTTGCCGGCCCTTCTCCATAGGAAACGACCAATTGGAACCGTGTGTTCAAAATATTTTATTAAATATTTTTAACCTACAAGGGCATTTATGAAACGTCAGAAGCTAGGTGCACAATTGAATTATATCCAATGTTTTTAATTAGGTATGAAGGAACAGTAAAATAAAGAAATTATTCTTCAAAATACCACTATACTCCGTAGGTTTATGTAGTTAAATAAAGGTAAACAAAAAGAACCACGTGACGAGACAGCTGTCAAGTAACCGACTAAACGTAATACCTGTCAATTCAGTTGTCATGCTACGTCATAGTTGTACTCTTCAATTTAGCAACGTTATGATTCGTTGACGTTTAGAGTTTGGGCTCTTTATAATAGACAGATCACAAAATATGATAATCATATTTTAAATCTAACTAAAAATTGTGCTCGAGCAGTTAAATCTACGAAGAGTAGTTGAAGAATAAATGATAAAGTTTAACATAAATTAATAAAAGAGGAAACTATTGTAAAAATCTAAAATAAATTTATATTGCTTTTATCGTATTTTTAAACAAAAAAGTGTCATGTATAAAAATCTATTTTACGATCTGTTTTCCTTTATTAACTACCTAAACCTATGGAGTATAGGAATAGCTTGTCTCTACCATTTTCTCAATTTACTATTGAACCACTACCAAAAACCACCACGTCTGACTATTCCCAAAATCACATAGCACCACAAACTTTAACCCTTCACTCACTTAACCCACTCCCAACAAAACTTAACCTTCCAAAGTTCACTTGACATAAAGGTCACTCATCGAAGGGATGCGGTCTGATCGACCTGTGGGAAGGTCAAGGTGAGAAGGGACAAGTATTGGGCGTGATCGATGGGTTCCCGGTACCCGTTGGAGTGGTAGTAAAATTTATTGGAATAAGGGTTAAAATGTTTGATGTAAGGGATGAAAGGTGCTGATAGAGTGTTGTAGGTAGTTTTATTGGCTTTAAAGATGAAATAGACTGTCCGGTCTATTTAGTACATAGTTTGTTAAACTATTCTAGATTGACATCTATCGATGGATTGATGTGACATGCTATTTGTAATTATTATTGGTAAAATCAGTCTGCTGGAGTTTACTGCTATTATGGGATTAGAAGAAACAGGTATCTTTCAAAAATGGCAATTGAGAGTATGTCGAGCTCACTTAAATGTCTCGCTGATGGTGGCGAGTGTGTTGGATCATTCGGTTCCCTACAAAATGGTTGAGCTGGATGGTGCTGATCCACGCGTCATGATCGTGAACGGGCGCCCTCAGTTGAAACTGGTCATCTCTTATCTGCCAGGGCTTATTTTTAATCTTTTTTTTTTAAGGTGTTCTCACATATAGAAGCAACAAGAAATTCAAAAAATTCAAAAGTCATTTATTCAAACTAGGCTGAGAATCAGCACTTTTCGAACGTCAAAATTACATAAGACAGTCCTCCAAAAACGCCCACCCTTCACCACTTCCTAGTGCCTTTAGCTGGGAAGAAGAAGTGGCGCAACAAACTGTCCAGCAGCACAACTGTCTGTTCAAGTTAGAAAAAATGGTTGTATACAATAGTATACAAAATGACTTATAAGAATAATATACCCAGGATTTTGTAATATCTATATTTAAAAGAGTGTCCTTGGAGTTTCTTGCCCGTTCTTCTCCATAGAGATCTACGTTTTGGAATGGGCAACTAGCTTCAACTTTCTGACTAACAAACCAACTCTTTCATAATTCAAAAGTGCCTGTAAATGGTTTAATTGAAATAAATGCTTTGAGTTTGAGTTTTAACCAAATGTTTTAGCACACCTTTAAAGATATCTAATTAACCGACCCACTCAGAATTAATTGAATCCAGTGTTTTCTTTTAACAGTGATAGCGTGGTGTGACCGTCGGACTGCTAAGTCATAGGTCTCGAGTTCGAACCCAAGGCACGCACCTCTGACTTTTCGGATTCATGTGTGTTTTGTATAATTATCACTTGCTTCAAAAAAGGTGAAGGAAAACATCGTGAAGAAACCGGCATGCCTGAACGGTATTTCTCGACGGAATCTGAAGCCAAGTCAGAGGCCCATGGGCGGCTTAGAAACTGTGACACCAGGTTGGTCACTAACCACACGAAAATAAGAAGAAGAAGTGTTTTTTATCTTTATTTTCTCCGTTTACTTACATCGTTAAACAGACGGCATCACACACAACATTTTGGTTATCCTATCTCATAATCTTTCTTTCAGTCCATAATAAACTTTATAACTCTTATTAAAACAAATAACCAAACAGAGATAATCCTACAAACCCTAAACTCTTTTGAACTTCTTTGCAACACACATAAAAAGTGTCGGTACACGACGTAACCCTCAAATGCTGCGTGGTACAAAAATCCCCCACGCTCGGTTCGCACCTGTTAACGTATCAATAACAGATATCCCGGTACGGGCCGTCGAACGTCCCAGCACAGGGCTGAAAAACGATAAGTCGGTGCAGGGTTGACTCTGCATTTTCATGAATTAATGTTGAAATTTTACGAAAAAGTAAAATAATCAGTACAATAATTTGTAATATGATAGAAAAAAACGGTTTAGTTCTGTGAACATTTTAACTGTAGTATTCAATCTTCATACAAGATTAATATTGTGTAACAAATTCTGAAGATACGAGCTGACCAGCTTCTTCTATAGAATCCTATTCAATTGAATCCCAGTTAAACATGGTTTTAGGCAAACGTTTAGCTTAAGCTTAACCGGGAGATAAAAGTGGTTTTGGTTTGAATCATTATTAGGTAGCCAAAATAACCTACGTTTTTTAATCTGATTTCATAAATGAAAGAAAGAAAGCTTTAATACACAAAGTTGGTTTATAATTTTAATTTATTTACTTAATAAGGCACCAACTCCCAATGTACTCACAATTACATACAATTCGTTCAATTCATAACATCAATAAAAAAAAAGTACATTACAATTAATTGATCATTAAATAAAATTAAATTAAATTTCATTTAATTCAGACTAATTGATATGTCCATAAATTGTTAGTTACAAAGGTCTTAAAACTATGTTAGTGATCATTGATAATTTAATTCAAAATACATAAAAATTCCAAACACAAATAATTCACTCATGTCAAAAATCATAACAAAATAATAATCATGTCATTCATTAATTAATCACACATGTCAAGAAAAAATCTGGCCTGTCAGAGATCATCCTTAGGATTCTGTTGGCGCTTCCCCGAATCCGGCGTATCAGAGAAGCTGTTTTCTTACGCATAATGGCGTAAAAATCATCGACTCTTGCGTCAGCAAACATGCCCGATGCGCTGCAGAATCGAGGGAGCCTCACCAGAATCCTAAAGGCGTTATTGTATTGTATTCGAAAAAATAATAACAAGTGTACATTCAAATTCAAAATTCCATACGATCACAAAATAAATTACATTAAAACTGAGTAGTTATTAAAATAAAATTTATCGATAACTAACAAAAACAAAACAAAATATCACAATCTTTGTCGTCTGTTGGCACTCCGATGGACTTCGAGCCAATACCTGTGAGTCGGACTGCTCCAATCCTCACTAACGCTGCCACTGCTGTTGCTAATGACGCTGTAACCTTCATCATGCAGACATCAAAAAACATATTGGTAACAATGAAATCACACCCCTTTTTCGTCGCGACAACATACAAGAATAATAATTTTCCGACCAAAAATAAAAATCTATCGGAAACCAATCAAACTGCCAACCCTATTCCTGAAGCCGATCAACCTGTTGCGCCGAACATTCGATACCCTTCAATGGCATGCTAGACAAGGACAGCACGATACGACCGGACCTGCGTGCAAGTGAGACGGGACACAAGTGTGAGGGGCCCACTTGAGCCCACACGTTCCAATGGTTTCAGCGGACCTATAAATATATGTTCGAACTTTGGTGTCGATGAGATGGGCTGGAAGATGCTCTACTTCAAATTTTATTGAAATATATTACATGTTTGTCAGCCTACTAAATTAGAAAATGTTTTAAGCATGTAGGAACGCTTACCATTTTTGCTACTGACAATTTAATTACGACAGTGAAAAGCCATCCAGAAGGTGACATCAGGGACCTTATACCAAACCGCCGCAGGAGGAGACGCCCGGGGCGGGAATCGCGAGCCGATTTCCGGCCACCGTAGGCGCGAGCTTGCGGACGGTGAGCAATGGGTAGCTCGCCGTCCGATAAGGACCAAGCCCGGGTCGACGGCGCGTTGTGTTCCACGCGCGTCTCAAAGAGATGTCAGCAGAATTGACGGGGTCCGCTAGGGCCAATGCCTGCCGGGGGTTCGAAGAAAACCGATCGGGAAATCGTGGCCCCCGACAACAGGGCAACCGAAGGAACACGGGTGGGTTTTAGTCAGTAAGAGTCTGACATGCCCTCCCGCTCCGCCCAGAGCGGGAGAAGTTATTTGATAATTTCCAAACCCAAAAAAAAAAAAAAAAAAAAAAAGGGACCTTATACCACAAAAATTTCATCATCATCATCAGCCTATAATGATCCCACTGCTGGGACACAGGCCTCCTCTCTGTGAGAGGGAGTCTACTACTACAATACTACATTTTTTTTTTTAAATAAATTGTAGTAAATATTGCGTTGACAGACATTACAAATATATAAATTGTAGACTTATCACGACAATTTACATATTTTTTTTTTTTTTTCGTTACAATTATGTGGCTTAAAGTTTTATGGTACAGACAATTGTAAGATTCACAAGAAAATTGTAACTTGTAAATTGTAATTGAAAAGTTTTTTGATAAGGGTTCTGCATGTCAAATATAAAATGTCATAGAGAGTCTATATACAGGATGGGTACAAAATCGTGGATCAAACGAAACAGGGTGATAGTTGGGGTTATTTGCAGTAAAAATATCTCTATAGCAGAGCCCTAATTTGATCTCCTTAAAATTTATGACTATTTTAGTGTTTTTCTAAAGATTTTTTTTTTTTTGATAATAGGCTATCAGAGTAAAATAGTACCTTTAACAATAAATGGTGTTTAGTTATTTGACGGAGATGGCAGGGTGAGCTGGACTCCTTTAAAAAAGATTGGTCCTTGGAAGCCCTGGACAGGGAGAGGTGGAAAGAGGGTAGGGAGGCCTTTGCCCAGCAGTGGGACAATATGGCTAAGAAAAAGTTCCTTCTAGGAAATGTATCATCAGTTCATCACTATAAAAGTGCTTTTATGACAGTGGGTCCCATGATTTATGAGTGTTGGCACTTTTTTCAATATCTTTTAAGTCTCACGAATTTTTTTTTATATTTTTAATCATATTTTTTATTGCAAATAACCCCAACTATCGCCCTGTTTTATTTGATCCACGATTTTTTGCCCAACCTGTATAAAAGAAACCTCGGCTTAAACAGAGATATTAAACATAACATTTATGAATTTCAAGATAAAACGAATCACGTTTAAAAGGATTGCAAATCAACAATTGCATCATGTATCAGTTTACTTCTCAATTCAAGGCCCAATTTTATTTAATTTTTTCAAATCTTTTAACCAAGCCATTAATGAGAAGTAGGCTTTATAAAGTGACCGTGTTACAGTACCTACTAACTAAACAAGAGTACGGCCCTTAACCTTGAAAAAACAAAACAAAATATCTCAAACAGAGCATCTTACCAATCACTACACTATTGGAAAAAAAACCGCAAAAGCGTCGTAAAAAAGAATCGTTCGGCCGTCCCGTTCCCGGAAGCTATCGATGTCCGGAGACTAGGGCCGTCCCGCGCGGGACTTTATTGAACACGGGATCACATTTGCATATCGACAAGTGATTTTAAATTCTCTCCTGTGTCCCGTAATTGATATCCGGGGTTTTAAACGGGAATTGGAGGTGATTTTTTAACCAATGTTGAGTTGAATTTGTGATTTTTAAATGATGCTGCATTTTCGGGTTCTGGGGTGAACTGGAAAATATGTGTGGATTTGATTGAAAAATGATAATACTGATAATGTATTTAATTTCAAATGTGTTTACCAATTAAATAATTGTTTTACTCTGGTATTTTAGTGAAATGTCGATCAGTACCTTAATTGCGTAACTTATTTTCGTAAACAATTTCGCGAAATTTGTTTCATTTTGACATTTCAACAACATTTTTTTTTTCCAACTTATGAAGCAATGGATTAGAAATCTGTTTCAAATCGAAACAAATTGTGATTGTGTTGTATTACCTAATTAGGGTACAGGTTAAGCTACGCTTACCGCGGTTGGTCCGTAGACGGGTGACCAACTTTACATACTAAGACCTCTTCGTATCTCGGAAAGCATGTAAAGCTGTTGGTCCTTGCAGATCCTTGACAGTTGTTACGGGTCGTCAGAAGCCCGAAAGTCTGACAACCAGTCTTATTAAGGAGTATCGTATTACCCAGTAACTAACTAGGTTGTGGAGGTCAGATAGGCAGTCGCTCCATGTAAAATACTGGTATTCAGTTGCATCCGGTTAGACTGGAAGCCGACCCCAACATAGTTGGAAAAAGGCTAGGCAGATGATGATGTAGAGAAATGTCGCGATGGCCCAGGTCTCGCCTCTCATGCACGAGGTTATAAAATACTAATGTGACCTTTCTATTCTTACGTTACTTTCTAAGTTTATCTTGGATCATCGACATCGGGCACACATCGCAAGAAAACAAATAAATAATTAATATTTTTAAATCGATTTTTTTCTCGTTGGTCTAGTGGTCGCAAGCGCTACTGCTGAACATGAGGTCCTGGGTTCGATTCCTGGGTCGGCCAAAGTGTTATTGGGTTTTTCTATCTGAAATTTCTCAGTAGCAGCTCGGCGTCTGGATTTCGGCCCGGTAGATGGCAATAGGCTCGCCCCCTAGTACATGGGACTTAAACATAACTGGCGAAATGTGGGTGTACCTGCTACAGGTACACCTCTGCCCAACCCTTCGGGGAAACAAGGCGTGATGTTATGTTATTTCTGAATATTAATAAGTATGAAATCGCAAATCCGTCTTGAACGAGCGTGGTGATCAATGCTCGCGCCTTCCCTGTATAAGAAGAGGGCTTTGCCCTGCAGACGCTTCCAGCCCGAAGCATCCTTGATGTCCTCCCTCCGGTTGACGCCCTAAGCCGAGGTTCGTACCCCACAGGGGGTGCCCTTAGCGAGCGTTCACCTAGTTTAATTAGCATAGTTGAATAACCCTTGGCTGGAGGTTTTAAGTGTAGTAGCTTAAGGCACCCACAGAAAAGCCCGGTAAGTAGTCATGATCTCAGAGGTCAACTACGAGATGTTCTACCTAAAAAAAAAACGTGCAGACGCAGTGGGGTAGCTGCAGTGTGGTTTTATAAGTAAACTAGCAGCGTCCCGCGGTTTCACTCGCATAAGTCTCGATCCTGTCGAAATATTAAGATAAAAAGTATTCTATGTGTTAATTCAAGTTATAAACTATCGATGTGCCAAATTTCATCCAAATCCGTGCAGTAATTTTTGTGTGAAAGAGTAACAAACATCTATCAATCCTAACAAACTTTCACATTATTATTTACATTATTACTAGGATAGTGTATTTACAAGGCAGGAAAGGGAAAGGCCGGGCGGGGAGGCCCTAGGAGGACTTAATTATACTGACCTTATTGGTGATGTTCTTCAGAAAGGCCCGGTGCGTAGTACTCGCAACCGGCGTGCGTGTATGACCAGATGTATGAACGTAAACGAGGCAAAAGGAGTATGTAAGGATCGTAGCAGGTGGCGTTCTGTAGTTTCTGCCTACCCCCATGAAAAGAAGACGTGAGTTTATGTAGTATGTATGTATATTTCAGTCTGATACAGTACCTAATTAAAATAATTTGAGTCGGTCCTTTTTCCTAAATGTAGGCTATAAGGACCAACCTTGGTTTGTATCTACTAGTAAAGTTCTCATTATCATGAATTAATAAGAACTCACCATGAAAGCAATACCCGTAAAACATTATTAGCAAAAATTACAGTTAATCTGATCAGAAGGCAATTATCCTTTTGGATACGTTCCAGATCGCCATGAAGACATTACTTACAAAGTTTTGCTGCTAATTGAATACTACGTTTAGTTAGGATTGGTTTTAGTAACTTTGGTCAGCGAATTACAACTAACATGTTTATTCTATTATTTGACATTATATACCTACGATTTAGTGACTTGTGGACATGATAATTATTAAAGTGAAACTTTTATTACATCGTCTCAAACTTTTTCGTCTGTGTGTTGCATGTCGCGTGACGGTCGGCCGCGGAGTAGGGATAAAGTGAAAGGCGCTCGTCAGAGCAGCCAAGGCCAATATGGCGGCGCCTATAGAAGTTTCACTTTTACCGTGGTTTCATAAAACCACACAATCCTTTTTTTCAGATTGATTACAGTTGTAATAGCAATCATATAATTGCGTTTTATTAAAATAGGTTTTTACTTTTTTTAATTTATTTATATTTTGTATAGATTCTTTTCTATTTTGTGAATGTGAGAACGCTGTAGGCTTAGTGGATTGTAGACCTGTAGACCATTTTCTATTTTATTAAGCACTTGGTATTTATTGAAAGACCTACACTGTCCTCCCATACCTAGTAACACTGTTATTTGAAAGTATTGTAAAAGCCAATTATTTTTAAAAGAGTAACCGTGGTGTTTCTTGCCGGCTCTTCTCCATAGGAAACGACCAATTAGAACCGTGCACCTAGCTTCTGACGTTTCATAAGTGCCCTTGTAGGATTATGTGAAATAAAATATTTTGAATTGAATTGAAACAAAAAAGCTGGCAGAAAATTATTCCGAAACAATACAGTGTAGGCATTATTAATTCATAATTATAAATTCAGATCTCAATTTAACGATTAATATAACGGTAATTACTTTTGTAATACGAGCTCAATCACCCAATATTAAAGTAAAGTGATCCCAATGAACAGTGAAATATTAACGGCCGCCTGTCACACCGGACTGTAATGTGGTCGTTTATTTTATGGGCGAGCAGATCATATTTTATTAATTATCACTTTATTTTTGATTGCGAATGAGTTGCATAAGGGCTTCTCCTAGGATTAAGTAGATTGCAAATGTACCAACGCTTGTGTATCAGGTATGTCTATATCCTATATTATTAAACGACCAATATTTGTATGTTTGTGTTGTTTGTTTTGTCTAATGCCATGCTGTCTTGATAGTAGGTACTTACTAATTCCATGCCGTCATGTCATTATTCTAAGGTAGACATTTTATAAACTTTGGGCGATCGAGCTCTGCTAGGGTGAAAATACGGAGAAAACGATTTTTCCCAGATATGAGACCTAGCTAGTTCGATTTTTCGCCCCCGCAAACCCCTATATTGCAATTTTCATCGAAATCGTTAGAGCCATTTTCCAGAGCGTGATTACAAATATTCTAGACCATCCGCTAATTCGGATAGATTTTAAATTACTTTTTTTACTGTTTACATACAGAAAGTAATCAGATATTGAGTGGTAAGATACTGACTGTGGAGCAGAACTTAACATAATAAATGGTCGTTGTATTATCTCTTCTGTATTTTCATTCTTTCTTTACAATTTTATCGACGCTATCGGAACGGTGTAACAGCCACCCACCAAACATCTGAAACCTCGTTCAAACATCACTGTCGCTTAAAGGAGCGCTTACAAAAAAACCACGACCGACCGAAAATTAAATAATGAAAAAATATAGCCCCCACTTCCCTTGTACAGATGAAATTTGATTAAAAAATCACGATTATTACGCGACCACCCCATTGTGGAATTTGAAGACACCCTTTACACACCAGAATTGGCAAACCAAGCGAGATTGATCCTTATACTTCGGATATAAGGCGCAATTTTTCGGTGATAACAGCAAATTTATCGATGTATTTTTCAAACAGTCGATCCCCCCCCGCCGCCCATCCTTCAGTTGAACCCCCTTTCAATAATTTTTCATCGTTTTGATCCGCTCTCTTTGCGGCCGACTCTTTATACTTAGATTAACAAAGTTTTTAAATTAAATTCGGCGTAACAAATATCGGCTTTGTTCGTGAAAGAGGTTTTTTTTATTAATTTTTCGGAGACTTATTGATGTTGGTTTGAATTCATGTCTGGTTTGTTTAATATTAAAGAGTATTTTTTCAAAGTTAAATGTTTGAGACCCCCTTGTTTCTATAGATACAAACCACATTCACTAAATCTAGTAATCTTCTATATATCTAGATAAACCGTTCTTAGTCTGTTATTGCATATATGCATAATCAGCCTATAATGTTCCCACTGCTGGGACACAAGCCTCCTCTCTATGAGAGGGAGTGGACCGTATTGGTAGATCAGTCGAATCAGTCCAGTACTCTAATTGCGTAAACGATTATGCCTATTTTTTTTTTCATTTTGACAGTTCAACAACATTCATTGCGTTATTTATGTTTGTTGAGCAGATTTTTTTTCTAATTTATAAAGCAATGGATTAGATTAGTGATTGATCGTGTATTAGGGTACAGGTTGGAAGATGTCACATGGCATGTCATGTCTTCGTATTTTTAGTTCTAAGGCATGCCGGTTTCCTCACGATGTTTTCCTTCACCGTTTTGAGAGCAGTGGTGATGAAATTATTTGATATAAAGTAAATTGCCTGTCTGGGTTCGAACCTTCGAAACTCATAACTCGCGGCCATTACCACTGCTCACCGTATATGCTCATGAATAAATACGTTTTTAATAAACATGGCTTTTTCCAGTACATTTTTCCAGCCAAAGTTTTCACCCCAACTCTAATCCATTCCCATTGTTATACCAGAAGCAAATTTTTCATTTTTCACGACAAACACAAAAAAAAACTACAAATAACAAAAACATTGACCATCAACCAGCATTTTAATCAACTATCAGAGGGTCCTATACAAAACAATACACATATTAGGCACCCTTGATGTGCTCGAAGCTACTTTTGAAGATCAAAGCGTAATATTGGCGACCGAGTCAACAATATGATGCATGGATGCACGAATACATATGCATGGACCATCGTCGCATGGAATAGTAAGAGGGACGAATGAGGTCGCGAATGTAGATGTGGCTTTATGCAGGTATTGAGACTTACTTTTAGAGCTGTATTTTTTTTTGTTTACGATGGTTGGGTGTAGAAAGTGTAGTTTGTTTTATTTGTGGATGTTGTAAAAAGAGGCTTTAGCAGAATACACCGCAATATCCAATTTGAGTCGTCATGGAACGTTTTAAATAGGCTTTTCTAGGTTTTTTTTTTGGATGGGAAATTATCAAATAACTTCTCCCGCTCTGGGTGGAGCAGGAGGGCGTGTCAGATTCTTACTGACCAAACCCACCCGTGTTCCTTCAGTTACCATGTTGCCGGGGGCCACGATTTCCCTTACGGAACACAACGCGCCGTCGACCCGGGCCTAGTCTTTATCGGGCGGCGAGCTACCCATTGCTCACCATCCGCAAGCCCGCGCCTACGGTGGCCGGAAATCGGCTCGCGATTCCCGACGCACTGGGCATTCTCCTGCGGCAGTTAATGACGCCTGAATTCGTAATAAAACATCCTGTAAAAGAAATCGAAGTTGAAGTTGCACGTACGTTTGGAAAGTTTCACGGCTCAACTATCTACTTAACTGATATGAGGAAAGGATTTTGAGGAAAGTACCTACTTACGTACAATAACAGGTGGGTAAATTGGGTATGTTATAACATGGAAAATAAAATAAAAACTTGTCTGGTTAATTAAACAAATGCGCAGTATTTTTTTATGTAACTTTGACCCATTTTTTTTTTTTGTTGATTCTGCTACATGGCAACCTGTTCAAGGAACAATAAGCCACTTCTTTAGCTGATAAATGTCTGTTTTATATTGTGATCTACGAGAGCCATAACCTGTTGAAAAGTTCATTTCCAGCAAACTCTCTCATTGTCTCATTGTGGGAATCTTTTGGTGAGATTGGGGATGTCATGTCTCCTCAGCCGGGTATGTTGGAGTCTACCTTTGCCGTTCAGAGTCTGTGCAAGTTCATTCACGTAGGTTGTTAGCTTCTCCTGGTACTTCAGACTGCTTTGGACTATTTCTTGCCGGACAGTTTTTATGTCGAGGTCTGGGTACATGTATTTATTACTAATACACTAGGGGATACCGAACATTGTTCTTAGTGTTTTGCTTTGACCCAATAACCGAAAAATTCCTATTAATCATAAAAACAAACAAATGATACAAAAAACCAATGCAAAGAACATCAGCTGCTGTAAAAACATTCCTATTCTCACTTACAACACCCTCTATATAACAATAGTGACAAACTCTTTGATCTGTTGATTACTAATGACGTCACGACGATGACGATCAGTGGCAGTCGTATTCAATCACCGATATGGGTATTCATGACGTCGTGAATTTGTAATCGGTTTACCCTCGCGAGTGTAGGGTTGATCACAACAAGATTTTACTGGATAAAAACTGAATTTTCTCGAAAACTATAGCTGATGATATAATTATGACAAATCATCACGCTTGTAGGGTAGGCTAAAGTGTATTTACTGTAGCTATTTCTAGAATTTGTCACTTCGTCAGTTATGTTCATGTAAGCAGCGCCGGCCCGAGAATTCCTGGCGCCCTAAGCGAAAGGCTGGAATGGCGCCCTTTTAAGAAAATTCGTGACAAATAAAACTATGTTCTTTCTTTTTCGTGTGGTTAGTGACTAACCTGGTGTCAGAGTTTTAAAGCCGCCCATGGGCCTCTGACTTGGCTTCACATGCCGTCGAGAAATATCTCTCAGGCGCGATCGGTACAACGATCGCGGTCAAACTATAATAGTCAAATCAATTTTGAACAAAACATTATAACATTGAACAAGAGAAGCAATAAATTTGAAATCGCGATTTTTTTAGTTGAGCCTATCAACTAAACTCGCTTTTGATTTCCAGATGAACCGTACCGATGGTTTCGTAATTGTCCATGAGCGCATTTTGGTAGAAAAATTGGTAAAAGATTGGGAGTATTTTCAAGTTGTAGGTAAATAAAAATTAATGTACAGTATAATTTTTTAATTTCGATGCCGCCGATTGCCGTCCCCCTAATACGAGCGCCCTAGGCCGTCGCCTAGTTCGCCTATAGGAACGGGCCGGCCCTGTATGTAAGTTCCATGTAGAATTTAAGCTATTGTCATGAACTGGGCACAAATTCAAGCTCCGGGCAGCTGCTGAATAATTCCAGATGCACAAACCCAATAACTCGTTGCCCAACCTGGGAATCGATCATAACACCCCGTTTCATATTTTTTTTTTTTGTTCCATATAAATGTTTTCTCAGATGTTTAAATTTTTTTTTTAGCTTAGAGACAACCCTGCCTAGAAACCAGTACTAAGCTGATAGAAGGGTTAGTCTAAGTGCAATGAAAGAATTAATGTTGTTTTGATGCATAGCTTATGATTGTCTTGTTAGTCAAAGGGGCATAATTGTGGAGCCCAAGACCAAAAAAAAATGACAAAACGAAAATGAATCTCAATGAGTTTTGTTTTAGTAACATTTATTAGAAACGTTTGCATATTTAAAACATTTTACAAAAAAACAAGAAATAGTCGCGCTTTACGAGTTGTAAGTCAGGGGTTTTTACATACTTCATTGACATAATCTTTTCAGTATTTGACATTATATACCTACAATTTTCTATATTTTTTTTAATCAAATTAGATTTGTTACAGCTGTAGTGGCAATCATGTCATTTGGTTTAATTAGGTCGTTATTTTTATTATTTTGTTTATCTTTTATATACAGGGTGTTTGGCAGAACGTTGAACATACGAAAATAGTGGATAGGTGGGGTCATCTGCTACTAACTCAGCCCTAATTTATTTGGCCCTGGCGCCCTGGAAATTAAAAAATTTTTTTTTGCTTTCTTCTAGTTTCACAACTTTCTTAACTTTAAAGTGTAATTTTTATTAAAAAAATGGGTAAAACAGGCATTTTTTTTTTAATCTTTAATATTGGCAGATTCTTATAACAGAAAGATGTAAAAAATACTTAAATCCTAATTTCAACCTGCATTAAAAAAGATATCCAGGGGGCCAGGGCCAAATAAATTAGGGCTGAGTAAGTAGCAGATGACCCAACCTATCCACCATTTTCGTATGTTCAACGTTCTGCCAAACATCCTGTAGATTATTTTCTTTTAGATTTTGTGAATGTGAGAACGTTGTAGGCTGTAGACTTGTGGACCATTTTCTATTTTACTAAGTACCTGGTACTTGTTGATAGGCCTACACTGTTCTCCCATACGTATTAACAGTGTAATTTCAAAACATTGTAGAAACCACTTATTTTGAAAAGAGTAACCGTGGAGTTTCTTGCCGGCTCTTCTCCATAGGAAGCGACCAATTGGAACCGTGCACCTAGCTTCTAACGTTTCATAAGTAATGTTTCGTAAGCCCTTGTAGGTTTATGTGAAATAAAATATTTTGAATTTGATTTTGGTTCGAACCCAGGCAGGGACTTTACTTTGTATAAATTATATCGTTACCACTGTTATCAAAACGGTGAAGGAAAACATCGTGAGAAAACAGAAATGACCTAGAACAAAAAATTCTAAGTCATGTGACATCCATCAACCCGCACTGGGCTCGCGTGGTGGATGGCCCACTCCCTCTCACAGCGAGGAGGCTTAATTGTGTCTCAGCAGTGGGAACATTACAGATTATGCTAAAAACAATTTAAAATTGGCAGCTACTGAAATACAGTAGGTACTTTGAACTAGAAGTTATTAAAAAACTTTTTACAAAAAAAAAACAACCGGCTTCCAAAAAAAAAACACTACAGAGTGAAGTCGGTGTCTTTGGTTTTAAATTTTCATTTTTTGCTACCGACTTCCGAAATGAAAGTTATTTTTCACTTTGTAGTGTTTTTTTTGGAAGTCAGTTTATTTTTTTGTAATTAGTTTTTATTTTTCGCTTTTTAGTATTTTTTTAAAAAAGAATCATCGAAATCGGTTGGCGTGATATTGAGTTGGTTAAAAAACGTTATAATAGAAACATTAACTTGACTGTACCTATCCAGAAATAACTTGAGTGGTCGTATCGTCCAAAATGGCCGCTTCTTATCTGTCATCGAGACAATAAAACTCTTCTATAGAAATCCACAATAAAACATAATCATATCCTGAACGATGAGAGACCAAACTCGTATGAGTAATAATGTATTAGGGTTCCGTAGGTTAGGACCGAAAATATTAGTCCTATTAGTTTCTTTTGATAAACTGAGAGTTCAAGACTTTTTTAGTTAATAGATTCAGGCGTCACCTTGCGCAAATCCATTATAAAATACAATAGACGTGGATATATTTAGTAACCTGTTCCGCTTAGCTATTCCTATAGAGCCATAAAAAATCCTGTAAGAAATCGACACGTGTTTCACCTCTCAACGAGGCATCCTCAGGATGACGATTGATTTGTCGTGAATCCGTACATGGCGTGTTACCACATCGAGCGCTGGACGCAGAAAACTTTTTTAACAGAATACTTTTTTTGCATTTTTCTTACAATCTTGTAATACTGTTTTTTTACTTTTATTTATTGTTGAACAGCACCCTAATTGCGTAACACAATTTTAATCGCAATTCGAGAGTTTTGGAGGATATTGCTAATCCATTGGCTTTGAAAAATTCGTCTGCTCAACAACGTAAATTACGCAATGAATGTGGATGAATTGTCAAAACGAAATCCATTGCGATCAATTGTCATTTTATGTGTATCACGCAATTACCCCGCAGGTTTCTTTAATCATTATTAAGAAACCCACAGAATACCTAGATAGTTATAAATATTGTTAACCCTACTCTACAAGGTGATTGAAATAACTGAAAACTTCTTAAAGATAGATAGATAAAACATTTATTTAGTGCACACAAAAGACACACATAAACACAATTAAATGATAACAAATAACACGGATATATTAAATAAGATGTCAATATACAAAAAAGAAAAAACATACGTATAGAAATGGAGTGACATTATGACATACTTCAGAATAATCAAATAGGTATATAAGGTGCGGTGTGCGTCTCAAGGTTGCACCAAATGGGAGTCCAACTCAGCATGTGTCAGGCAAATATACCTGACGCTGATATTCTGCTGGATCCCTGCAGTGACATACGGACGTCGAGCAGACGAGATAAATTGGTGTTGTGATTGTGACAAAGTGTTATGCGTGGAGTAAAATTATGTAAGTACTTATAAGTACTTACCCGAAATTTAAATTATGTTACTATCTACAACAAAGTTTTGCATTGTGAAAGAGTCATTATACTCATTTTAGACAACTTTGACTAAATGATCAACCTTGAAATCGTGAACAAAATATCAGCTAAATATTCCCTAAATTTGGTCAAATTAATACACCTCTAGTTATGGATGGAGCAGCTGATTTTATGCACTATAGGTATATTATACTGAAAACTGACAAAACAAAATAAAGAAATGATGCAGAACCATCATCTTCTTGCTCTTGTCCCATGTTACTTGGAGTCGGTGCAATACGTTTTCTTTTTCCATTCTCCCCTGTCAACCCTCACACTATCATTCACTCACTTCTCTTTCATATCATTCCTCACACAATCCTTCCATCTTTTCTTTGGTCTTCCTTCTCCCGCTCCATCCATCAACATTTATGTTCATCACTCTTTTAGTCACATGCGCTTCTTCTCTCCTCATCACATGCCCATACCAGGCCAAACCATTTCCTTTCAACTTTTCTGTCACTGGCGCCACTTTTAAACTTCCCCTTAAATACTCATTTCTTACTTTATCCATTTTCGTCTCTCTACACATCCATCTCAACATTCTCATCTCCGCTACATGCAATCTTTTTTCATCCGTCTTTTTCACGGCCCAGCATTCCGATCCATACAGTACGACAAAATGATACAGAACCACATCTCCCAAAACAGTTCCAACTGCCGCAGTAAAACAAACGGCAATTATGAATTGTCTTTTTAGTAACAATCTTGATCTGTTACTTTGTATTATTGTTCAGGTTCCTAACATTTGGACAAGTTATTATTGTTATTGTCAATTTACCTGAGCCATTACTTGGCCATGCAATAAGAAGTCGCCTGGTTTTGGTCAATCTTTATCTTGGTTATACCTACCATAGCCGGATAACTCAAATTTCATTTGAATTAGTCATAGCACTGCTGAACTTAAAGTTCATCTCATAAGTTCTAAGTGTTATTGGGTTTTTCCATCTGGAATTTCTCAGTAGCAGCCCAGAGTCTGCATTTGTGCCCGGTTGATGGCAATGGGCTCGCCCCCTATTACATGGGACTTAAACATAACTGGCGAAATGTGGGTGTACCTGCTACAGGGACACTTCTGCCCCACCCTTCGGGGAAACAAGGCATGATGTTATGTAAGTTCTAATGAAATGAAATTGTTTATTCTGTAAATAGGATATCGGAATCACTTTTACACGTCATATAAAAAAAAAAAAAAAATAAGCTAGATGAGTTCGGCGTTTCCTATCTGACTACTCTGAGAAGAAAGGCCGAAACAAACTCAGAGGTCGCAGTCTCTTTTAAAGTCCAGACATAATCTTGGTCAGGCCATATGAGGACCATGTAGATTAGTGTCTGAAAAGGTCTTTTGAGGAAAGAACCACACAGATTTGAGTGGACCTGTCCAGTCAGTGCAAGGATTTGTCAGTAATCGTGGAGTTCAACTTAGAACTTAAGGAGCTCAAGAAACGTTGATGATCATGACGCTTCAGGCTTCAACAATAATACCAAATAATAATGTTAGTTAAGGCGATGATAACAGACTTTTAATGATCTGGAGATCACGTCTGTTAATGATTAGATATTTTGTTTTGTTAAATTAGAGCATTTTTTATTAACTTATTATCGGAATATTTTAGAGTACATGTATATTACATAGTGAAATTAATTTGAAAAGTTATGTTTAACGCGAATAAAAAACTGAGAATAACGCAAAAGGAGACTGAAACGATTACATGCACTCTTGGGCCTGAATAGTAACGAGATGTAAATGATGTGAATTTATAGATTCATACATACATTAGTGTATTGCAGTGACTAGTTGCTATCCCACAATTCACATAACGATCCATAGTTTCAACAATATCCAATGCAATAAAAACAATCCATTATAACAATCCCAAAAGTGCCCAAAAGGCTAGCAGCATTGCCACGTTGGATGGCAATGCTGATTATTTGACCTAAAGATTGGCCAACCCTCTGGTCACGTGAAGAGTCGACCAACCGCTTGGCGATGTCCCGAATTATGAATTTGTACTATACTCGTAATTATGTATCAAGACGAAGGAAAAACAGTATGTTCTGTTGTTCCTGCGTTCCAAATGTAGAACAGGCTGCGTTCCAAATTGACTTAGTACATTTTAGTATAAAAACTAAATTTCCTCACACTTCCAACAGACCGAATAAAGTCACATCTCATCCAAACTCCCATAATCTCATTTACACCATCGATTATAATATAAATCGGCGAATTTAAATTCCTACCCCACCATTTACTGTAGGGAAAATATGAGAAATGTCATAAAAAGCAATATAGGGTGTTCATAAAGTGTTGTCAATATATAAAAACGTTGGATATAAAATGTATATTTCAATGTGAGAGTTCCCGTAGCGATGAAATGCTTCCGTTAGCTGAGAATAATATTATAGAATTGCAGATGTTCGTAGTTGAGAAGTAACGATGTTTTAAAGTTTGAAAGTAGGTAGTTTTGTGACTACAGAACGGTAAATTAAAGTATTCGATGTCTTATATGTTCTGCTCTCAAGTCAGTTTGAGCTATTAGGAGAATAGAAGGCATTGGTAAAGTATTAGCCATGTCAGCAGGACTGATAGTCCATATTGGTTGCGACGCTTTTACCTACTGAAGTATAAGTCACTTCTAAAGTCTCACATAACAAATTCTTTACTTAAACTAATAATTATTACCTATCTATCAGATCAAATAGGTAACAAGAACCAG
Organism: Agrochola lychnidis; assembly: GCA_963680765.1. NCBI lineage: Eukaryota > Metazoa > Arthropoda > Insecta > Lepidoptera > Noctuidae > Agrochola > Agrochola lychnidis. The sequence goes on along the minus strand of OY796868.1, from coordinate 2,109,315 downwards.
GGATGTTATGAATATGAAATTTCGGGGCTGGATACGGATATAGAAATGATATTATACCGGTTTCGGATACGGTTACCGATTCGGATTATCCGTTAGTTTCGGATAGTTTCGGTTACAGATTATTAAATTTTTAAGAAATTGTAATGTTATAATATTATCCCGCAGTGACTGACTAGTAACGACTAAGCAATATCAATAATAAACAACAAGTGACGAGCGCGGCTAGTGTATTAGCTCGGCTGGGCAGAAAAACTTATCATAATGTGTCTCATTTAGTCACATTATTACATAATCCGAAATGATCCGAAACGTTTATAATGGATTCGGTTACGGTTACGGATAGATTTTCATTTCGGATATCCGATAGTTTCGGTTACGGTAACGGAGCTCTTTAACATCCCTGCCAAGAACTACCTTGAATTTTAAACTTAATCCATCTGCCTAGCTTTATCCCCAACTATGTTAAGGTCAACTTCCAGTCTTACCGGATGCAGCTGAGTACAAGTAGTTTATATGGAGCGACTGTGTATCTGACCTTCACAACCCAGTTAATGGGTAACACAATGCCCCTTGGTAAGACTGGTTGTCAGACTTTTGGGCTTCTGTAACGACTGTCAAAGACCTACGAATGACACCCGGGACCCCAATGGCTTACCTTGCTTTCTTTCTCCAGGCACGGACGGGTCTCAATATGTTATCGTACCTACTGAAGTCTCACTAAAGTCACAAAAATTCTTTACAAAGGAGAACATTCACCGTCCATACATTTCTGGGCTAAATGTGAAAGAGCCGGCCAAACAAAAAAAAAAATTATATTCCGTTAGAACATGTTATTTTCTTCACTTTTCACTATGGGACCAAATCTGTAGAGCCATTCCCTGCACTGTTATACGAGCTTGAAAAATACTATTTTCAGTATGTTTTAGATAAAAGAATAACAGTAATCTAATTATAGTAATAGCTTTTTATGCCAGTAAACATTATTATCTTTTACTGTGTTGTATGTTTAATGTATACTTAACTGTGTTCATAATTTAGCCCAAAATCAATTTTCTCCTTTAATTATTAGTACCTATCAGATTAAATTAACAAAAACTACCGTGAATGATGAACTATTAACACTAAAATACTTATTTTCTCAGTGAAGTTTCCATACCAACCCAAACACAGCTATTTTCCTTCATAACATACATATACTGCCACCACCCTAGAATCTCAACTCCGTTCCAAAGTCTGGAATATTTTATCCGGCCCGGAAACGGATATTGCAGCGGGGCCGATGTCTCAGTCGTTCCATTTGTCAAGTTGCCCGTTTGATAACAAAGAGGGCGCCACAAAGAAGTGTGAAGAATTGCAGTCCAGTGACAGTTTTGTTTGTTTGTCTGTTTGCATGCGTGGACGATGTGTTTTTAATGTTTCGTTGATTGATATGTTGAAGGGTTTTTCTTAAGATTTTTAATTTGGGTACTTAAATGGCTGATTAAAATGAAATAAAATAAACATGATTATTAATTTTGTTATAATTTTTCTAGTTGATATTATAATTTTTATAGTTGGTCACTTACTGAACAACAGAAGTCCAAACTCAAGATTTGCCTGCGGGCAATGGAGCGCAGCATAATAGGTGTCAAACGAACGGACCAAGTAGCGGATGTTGGAGAAAAAACAGCCAGGCTGAGTGAGCGGCCAAGACGCACGAATGCACCCGGAGAGATGAGCAAAGCTCGTCACTTACTGGACGCCTGAAGGAGGACAACGCCGTCGAGGTAGACCGCGGCGAAGGTGATGTGACGATCTAGTTATGTTTGCGGGGCCGAAATATCCTGAAATCGAACAAAGCAGAGAGATTTGGAAGGAAAAAGGGGAGGCCTTTGCCCAGCAGTGGGACACAATACAGGGAAAAAAAATCTGTGATTAATTAATTCCGTTTTAGTTAAACAGTTTTAGGTTTTTTTATTGTTGTTTTTAGTTAACAATGCAATAAAAATTGATGGCATATTTCCGAACAGGTTAAAGAATAAACAGTTTTCTTTTTCCTATTACAATATTTTCGCACCATTAAAAAGAAAAAAAATACCAACACACACGTGAACATAAAAATCGAAAATCCCGAGACTTATCCGCGTAAAATATGGCGAATGAATATAAACGTCTTCAAATACGACGATACGGGGTAGTATCGGTTGAAATATGTTTACAATAACGGTAACTTAAAGATACACTGCCACTTTGGGGATGAAAAAAGGGGTGAAAATATTCAATGTTTTTTTGCGCATTGTTCAAAGTATTTTCTTATATTTGATGTGCCTGAAGTTTTGGTGTTCGTTTTAATTTCGCGTTATTCTGTGTTTTTGTAGAGAAGCTCATTTCTTTGAAAAGCTTGTAAAGATTTTGTACCAATATTTTGATTTAAAAGAGTGTCCGTGGAGTTTCTTGCCCGTTCTACTCCATAGGTACCTACTATGCTTAGGAATGGGCAACTAGCTTCATCTTTCTGACTGACCGACCCCTTGAAAATTCAAAAGTACCTGTAATTGGTTTATTTGAAATAAATGCTTAGAGTTTGAGTTGAGTTTGAGTTTGAAAAAAGAATCTTGGTTGATTTAAACTTGATCATTTAAACCTAACCAATCGTGCAATGATCTTTCTCTAAAGAACTTCTTGGAATGTATTGGAAACAGTAAGATAAAGATAAAAACATACAACAAACGTTCAGCTCAGATACACAAGCCTGCATCTTAACTACCTACCAATAACCACAACCAACTGCACAATACTCTACCGAACAATTCAAAAGACATATCACAGAAAAATCTATTAAAGCACACACATGCACACATTCACACTTCTTTCCACACACAGTGTCTCTGTGTGTCGGGGGGAGAAGGGAGAATGGAGAGAAATCTTCAGTAGATGGATGCTCTAATATTCAAATGGAATACGGAACTATTATTGTAGGAGCTACTGTCGATATGTATGTAGTGGGAGCAGTCTTGATCGTTGGGGAAAAAAACATTGGTGAAGCAGTTTTGTAACTGATGATATTGTAGATTTTTTGTGCAATTATTCACTTTAAAAATATGGTTTAGAAGTATTTTTATTATGATGTAAAATCATACATGTATACTTAAAAATGTATGTGTTGATAGATCAGCTAGTAAGTTAAACTGTCGTCCTTAATTAATTCAAGTTGATAGTGGGTAGATAATTCTATCACGCTTATGAGATTTTTTTGTTGTAAAAAACTGTTTTTGTGAACACAGAAAAGATAATTTCTGTTAACATGGAATGCAATTTTTTTTAACGAAGTTTGTTTATCCTAAAACACCATCCAAACGTCAAAATAAGCTTATCAGTCCATTCAAAAGTCATCTCAAGCTACAGACGAACACAAAATTTAATCTCAAAACACGACACATTACACATAACGCAAAATAAATCAAAACAGAACCTAAAATCTAAAACTCCAAGTCAAAATGAGCTGTCAAAAGTTATGTGCCCCGAGGCGGCTTCAAGTATCAAGAGTGTAGGGCGGCGTAGCGGCAACTTCTTTGCATACTTCCCGGGAAGCGCGGGTGTTGGTGTGCGATACGTCACTTATATTATATTGTCTGCCTACACATATTGCTTGGCTAGTGAGGGGGTAGTATCGGTGGGAGGGATGTGGTGTAAGGTTATTATATCGATGAAGTAGTTTAAGGGTGAGAAAATTATGCAAACTTTATTATACCGGGATTCAATGGAAATAGGAACAGGATTTTTTCATTAAAAGATAGCTAATTTATTAATTTAAATTCGTACTTAGAATGCAGATAACGTAACTCATCTGGCCCTTTTTACAAGCTTTTATTTCTTTTTACATGTTCCAACTAATGCAATTTTACATCCAAATTTACCGCATCAATAAGTCATGAATCACTAACAAAAAAAAAATATCGATAACCAAACTACCCACTTCAGAATCTATCGATACATCCCACCACTACGAGATATATCAGCTCACTTCATTTACCCGCGTTGCCGTATCTTTTGTTTGCTATATTTTTGACAAGTACAAAGCGAAATCTGCGCTTGTCATATGTTTGACAGACGACGGGGTGAAGGGGGGTGTAGAGGGGGGCAAATAGGGGTGATAAGTTGTTATTAACTGCACTTGAAGACCTATAGATGCATAGTTTTGTGTTTTTTGGTGAACTGGAAACAAAACACCCCGTGTATTGTTATAGTTTGATGGGGTCTAAAGAAAAGAGTTTGCAGGTAAATGAAAAACAGTTTTCAGTATGAAGATCATGAGAGGGAGAAAACGAAAATTTAAATGTTAGTAATAAAAATTTGGTTTGATAAAAAATATCATTTTCAGGTCTTGGTATAGGCATGGAAGTAGAACAGCAGACTTTACTGAAAAACTGATGAGTAGAAAAACTTAACCTAAAAATTAAAAACTGACTTGACACCACGTTGGTGTTTGACAATACCCATATTGCGCTACTAAAAAAATATTGAACACTCTAATATAATGATTGCGCCTCTTTTTGTGAACTTCAAATAATTTCTATTTTGGGGTCCTAAAAATATTAAATGGCCAAGTAACTGCGACCAACTTGGATGCAACACTCGCTCGGCTCGCGCGATTAGGGTACCTTTGCTTATTAACTGCGGATAGTAAGAAAAGACGAAAGTTAAAAAGAGGCTCAATTATTTAAAAAGGTATGCCATGCATCATTAGAAGCGCAAAAAGTTTTTAGAGGTTCATTAATACTTTCATTGTCTCAAGGTGTAACAACACAACCACAATCTGTTTCGATTTAAAACAGATTGCCAATCCATTGCTTCGCAAGAGGGAAAAAAAAATCTGCTTAACAACGTTAATAACGCAATGAATGTTGTTGAACTGTCAAAATTAAACAAATAAGGCAAAATTGTTTACGAAAATAAGTTACGCAATTAGGATACAGGTTCTATTATTTAATTTTGGTAACTACTAGTACATTACAAGTTATTCACGAACAGTGAGTGTTCAAAAAGTGTCCATCATTAGAAAGTCAATAAGCTTTTAAAGGGTCAGTTAAATATTTTAGAGGATCAATTAAATATTTTAGAGGATCAATTTAATATTTTAGAGGGTCAGTTAAATATTTCCCTTTTTCCAAAACTTTGTGTTCTATTTATTTACGTCTGGGTTGAAGACTATGACATCGTGAAATAAATAAAGCCTCCGTCACTCAGCATTTGCAAATACATTTCATATAAAAGCAGTGAAGAGTAGGAACTGTAACAATTTGACATATTATATAGTGGTGTTAAATTATCCCCCCTCCCCCCCTCGATACTGGCATCGCGCTTTTAGACACCTTTCCAATGGAAGGTGTTATGTTGTATTAGTTAATGAAATTAATAATTTATTGAGTAAAGTTTGGCTAGTTAATGGGATGTGGAGGTCAGATAGGCAGTCGCTCCATGTAAAATACTGGTATTCAGTTACATTACATCCGGTTAGACTGGAAGCCGATCCCGATTTGGTTGGGAAAAGGCGAAGATTTTATTAAAATCATTTTATAATTTTGGGATCAATGGGAGTTTGTGACAATGTCTGCCTGAGAAATGGAAGCTTGTCACAATGTTTGCCCGAGCAAATGATAGTCATTGGAACGATATGAATTTTTGAGGGGAGATCGCGAGTAAAAGACTAAAGACACAAGGTCACAGTGAGAAAGTTTGAGCGTTTACTGTGACGATCAAATTTTTATTTTGTCCGTCACGTTTATTATAAAAATATATTGGACACGTATTTTTTCTTTTTTTACTTTATCAACAGATTACGGCGATACATTGAGTTAAACAGTGCCATAACGTCACGAGTGTGTAGATTTTATATTTCCTTGTGACGTAGCGACCCCCACTCCCCAACTTTAATGCGTTTTATCTAAGTCATTTTTTATTAATGTGATAAAGCAAAAAATACGCGTCTAGTATTTTTTTATTATCTGACTGACGGGTTAAATAGTTTTAAGCTATTGTATAGCTTTTATCGCGGGCTTTGAGCGCGGCGACCGAATCAAGAAATTCCGTAACGTAACGAAAATAAAACCTAACACCCCCCACTCCGCCTACCATGTAATGACGGTTCCACGTTCGTGACAACATCACGTTGTCATGGGAACGTAATTTTTGTTTTATGTCATCACGTCATCATCCCAAGTGTAGCGTTGACAAATAGGAAGTATGGAGGTTACAAATTCTATGCAATAGCTTTACCGCGGCAGTCCCCGAGTGCCACATGTTTTTTTTTTTTTTTTAACCCAAGCGTCATCCTTATTAGGGAGAGTCCTATGACCAGCAGTAGACTGTGATACATAAATTGGTAATTCTTTCTATCCTTACTTTTTTGTGAAAGCAAAATAGGTCTAACATATTTTTATTTTGAACTAAACAATAATTTTCACAAATAAACGTCTGTTTGGGGTATTTTAAGTGGTGAATAGAAAATGCCTGCCTGCTTATTGACATCGTACATCACACCATCCAAACGACTTCGCCTGAAACGTACATAATTTGATTAATTTTCGACTGGCACAAAATGCGAGCTGTAATTAAAACTAGTGTAAGTGGTTGCCGCGATAAGGGTAGTTTCGGGGTGTCTCCCCGCTTAGATGCGGCGTATCGGCTTTCGTAAGTATTGTCTGCACGACTGTACAGAGTGCGGTGTTTAGAACCAAGTTTGGGAGTTAATATAACCTCCTATTTTTTTTAAAGTCGGTTCAAAAGGTGTTTCTGTAAAAATAGAACCGACACCCTTGTCCCCACCAGGTGGATTGATGGTGAAGTTCGTGCAAGAAAAAAAGAAAAATAGTTTATTCAGCACACATAAGAATCAGACAAGTCGTTGTAGCGATGCTTAGACAAAAAATCGGGACGTCTGGCAACGCTGCCCCTAGCGTAGCCAGACGTCCCGATTTTTTGCCCGATTAAATGTCCTGCGCGGGACAGTCTCAGTTCCGATTTTCTAGGTTTTTTTTTTTAATAAGTAATTCATAACTAATGTATAACTTATTTTATATTATATTCCTCTGAAGAGTTAACTGCCTTACAGGGTAAACTAATAGTTACTGGTTATTAGTATAGTAAAGTAACGTATTTTCATTCAAATATATTTCTACTACTTTATATCATCATTGTAAACAAAATTTGAAACAAATAAAAGGATAAGTAGTAAAAAATAATACAAATAAATAATAATAACAACATAATTTACGTTTTTTTATTATGTCCCGCTTTCGTCGAAAGAATCCCGCTTTTTTACTCAAAAGGGTTCAAAATCCCGGATTGCCCGAAAAAAAAATCTGGCAACGCTGTTTGGGGGAGGCTCATGTCCAGCAGTCGATGTTTTTCGGCGTGAACCTAGCTTCTGACGTTTCATAAGTGCCCTTGTAGGTTTATGTGAAATAAAATATTTTGATTTTGATTTTAAATATAGATGATGATAAAGAATGGCTACGCAACTAACTGTTGTGGTGATCGATAGTAATAGTTTTTCACTGAATGAGAATCCCATGAAGCCCATGCTTTACCTATCCAATCTTTCCTATTTTCTTTTTTAATCTAACCTAATGTACATATTCTGTTGCAGTATTAAGAAACTGTATTTTATTTTACGAAATATATAGGCTTTGCCTGTTTTTTATTTATTATTTATCGACTATGGCCCATTTGCAGGCTGAAAAAATATCCAAAAAAAAAGTTTTTAACAGTTTCTTAAATCATGCTGGGCTCGAACTTTTTAACTTGTCGATTCTTATTGTATGGAGTATGTTTCATAAGATGATTCAATTACTTTTTTATAAGTAGGTAAATAAGAATTCAATACTTTTGTATGAAAAGAAAATAACATTTATCAATAAGGAGTTTCTTAAAATTTCGATTTTTTACTTCGATATAAAACCGCCCACCCTATACCGTCGTACGGACTACCCACATATGTTGCGACCACTTTTCCCTAAGTACTCATATCAAGCGTTTGACTTTGACAAGACATACTTAACTTATACTTAACTATGACTCGTGTTAGCTTATTATTTCGCTAACTACTTTTAACACCCGGAATGTGTAAAGTTAATATAAACTTGGGGCTGGTTCGTTCTGTGGTAGTGTCACTTGTGGAATGCATTGAAGGGGTTAATGTTTGAGCAGGTACTTCTTAAGTTATTGGATTGATAGAGAATTTACTGGTTTTCTTATTAACATTTTCTTGATAACGATTCCTGTAACTACCGCCGGTCTATATTGTTAGAATCTCACCGTAAGAACTTAAGTAAAGTGTGTTGTTATTCTAAATGTGTTGTCCAACACTTATTTTTATTTTTGAAGTTAACCTTCTTTAGGCATTTTGGGCATTTTTGAGATGGGACTAAACTATTGATTTCACGACATTGTAACAACACCTCATTTTTGTAAACGCGGTTGTTCTCTTTATTTATATTGCGTTACAGATCAATGTTCTATGAAAGTATTTTACTTTAAAGGTTTTGTAAACGCGATTGTGTTCTTTATTAAGATAATATTACGGACCAATGTTCTATACAAGTATTTTGCTTCCACCAAAGCGATCTTGTTCAAGTTTTCACTTCTGTCGGCACTCCCGGAGTGCCACTTTTTAATTTATATTTTTATTGTTTATTCATTAAGGCTGCCTCCTTGGTCTAGTGGTCGCAATTGCTACTGCTGAATATGAGGGCCTGGGTTCAATTCTCGGGTCGGGCAAAGTGTTATTGAGTTTTTTTATCTGGAATTTCTCAGTAGCAGTCCGGAGTCTGGATTTGTGCCCGGTTGATAGCAATAGGCTCGCCCCCTATTACATGGGACTTAAACATAACTGGCGAAATGTGGGTGTAACTATAGATATACCTCTGCCTAACTCTTCGGGGATTACAGGCGTTATGTTATGTAGATATATCTCTAAGGGAGGAGTGAAAAACATCTTGACAGACCATTCACAATCACTTCGTTTAAGTTTTCTCATTTATTGAATAATTACACTGGTTAACAAATTTTAAGGTTTTGTTAATCCATGAAATGAGTTGTGCTAATTGCGAAAGAATACCTCTAAACATACATTTTGATGTAAGTTTTAAGGTCGAGTTAGCTCGCGTTTTTTGTGGAATCAAATAAAAATCTTTTGACTTAAGATAACATTATATTCATAAATCACATATTATAAAATTTAAAAATGAGTTAATATATTGCTTTTCCGTTTATAAATAATATCTACAGCCTCTCTCTTCAACGTCCAGCAGTAGTCTGCTAACATAGCAGGACTCCATTTGCCCTGGTATCGCTGTTCCATGCCTGAAATATCCTGGTGAAAACGTTCACCATGTTCGTCGCTAACATCTCCCATATTTTCAGGACAAAAATCCAAATGTGAGTCGAGAATATGTATTTTGAGGGACATTTTGCAACCGAGAGCGTACAATGCTTGGATCATATTCTTAACCAGGTTTTCATAGTCTTAATTTTGAAAAACTTTTATCATGGATGTCCAGGCCTGTTTTTCCTTGCTATTCAATGTGATTTCAAAAGTCTTGTCATTCATTAATTCTTTTATTTGAGGTCCTATGAAAATTCCTTCTTTTAACTTGGCATCTGTCATTTTTGTAAACTTTTTTTTTAAATATTGAAAAACTTGACCTTCGCGATTCAGTGCCTTTACGAAGTTTTTCATCAATCCTAATTTTATATGCAGAGGTGGTTTGAAAAATTGTTAGGATTGCTTTCACAGGAACGAGGCATATCAAAAATATAAATTCACAAAGTTTTAGTTCAAACTTCACAATAAAAACTAAAAACAAAATTTGTTTGATACACTTAAGACGTTGCTGTATGTTACAGTGCTATTACCACGTCATACACTAATTGTATTTTCACGGTGTTTGATAGCGAATGCCAGCGCAATCTTAACGTTCTTTATGATGTATTAAATCTAGTAAAGTAAAGCCGTGCTATAATAACGAACAAGTCGAAACTTGCAAGAGTGCGGCGAACGCAATACAAGATTAAACTTGCATAGCTCGATAACTCGAGCTAAGACACTTGTAATATTATAATTGATGATTAGTATTTACCAAGTACTGCCTATTTTTGTATTTCATCATTCATGGGCAAAACCATTGTTAACCAGTGTTATAGGTTTGACACAAATGTTGTTGAACCACGTTCAGCTCCAACATGCAATTATTCTACGTAATTAAATTAATCAACCAAATAAGTTATTTAAAACTCTAAATTAAACCCCACCACGACCCAGTTACTCAATCCAAATAAACCCCAGAGCACAAGGCTTTGCGAAAATAGACAACAGACAGCAACATTACTCCGTCTGTCAGCTGTTATCTCCGAAACTCTCGCATCGGACGCGTGACAAAGATATGTTCATTTTCTAAAATAATCAACCCATAAATCCGAGAGAATGACAGTGGAATCGGTACGAGACGACTCGTGTACACACGGCCTTATTTATTTTGTGAACTTGAGTCTCACTTGGCGTTGCTCGTGATAATTAGATGCAAAGAAATATATATCGATGTATCTTCAATAAGACACGCACAAGATTGCAAGTTCAGACGAACTGTGAACTGTAGTGCTATTCTGTAACCATCTCACCGTACCTACCGTACCTCATCTTAGGTGAAGTGAGCGTGGAGTGAGCTGTCAGTTGCTAAGGATTGACACTATTGGCAGCTCACTTCACCTAAGATATCACGGTGAGATTTTTACAGAATAGCTCTACTAGTGGCAAATATGTCGACGGCTCACCTTGAGGTAAGTGGTTACTGCTGACTATGAACATCTGCAATACCAAAGACATCCCATATTTTATGCATTGAGACATCTGAGAGACAAAGCTGAAATGCCTCATGTGTCTGTTAGGGGTTTTTTGAAATGCTGTTCACTAGATGGCAGCACTGAGACGTCAGGTCCGGGCACCTGTCAAAACTGTCGAAATGCATATTTCCTTTAGTCGTAACTGAATGATGAATTTCATCATATAGTATTTGGAAGACCTCTTGTCAAAATGGCGCCTACTGGTGACGTGAATTTTCATACAAACTCCATACATACATCGACATTTATAACGACTATATTCTGAAACTCAACAATACTGCTTGGCGACAGAAACAGGTCTGCTGGTAAAAGATCTGCCACTAACTCCCCCGGACGAGCTTCTACACCATAAGCTTCTTTATAACTGTTTCTATGTGGTGCTTATAGCCAAATTCCTCGTTACCATCCATTCTGGAGTGACTTATTGAGTGCCCTATGTTCCTCAATTGTACGACCGGACATAATTCCGTCACAAAACAAAAAATCACTTACTGCTCAGTACTAGCCCGTTAAAACTTACCACCACACTCACTTCTGTGCCCATAGAGTTTTGACACGATCACTGACAGCTGTCACTTCGAATGTAGAGATGACTTTACTAGAATAGCCAGACTGGTCAACCAAACGTCGAAATTCAAGTGACATACATACAAAACCACATACAAACGCAAACTTTAACTAAGTTATCGCGGAGTGCGAACCGACGACACACAGACGGGAATAATTCATCGAACAAATGCATAAATCAAAGGCAATACACACTTCCAAACTTACCACACAGCTCTGCAACTTAAAAACCAACGAATACTGAACCTTATTTGAAACACCTGAAGGTTGATAGATTTAAAATTGGCACTTTCACGACGGTATTTCCAAGTTTGTCGGTCTAGCAATTCGAAATTCAAACGGGCGCCTATCGCAGCTCGGTGATTGGTCAGGGCGCGCGTGGCTGTGATATAAATAGTGCGGTTGGTGCTAACTGCTAGGCTAATATGGAATATGGGATTGATTAATTGGGGAAAATGGAACACGTGTGAGTGTTCGGTTTTATTGGATCGAGAGGGGGAAGAGTCGGGAGTCTGGAAAAGGATTTTTTTTTAGGTGAAATTGACTTTTAAATTGGTTTTGCAACTATCTAATGTTTGTTGGGTGTATAATATTTTTAATTCTAAGTATCTTTTATAATTTTGAACATGCAGTCATTATGTATCTTGGTAGTGGTGAAAAAATAAATTTGGTAGGATAGTGCAATCAGTATCGCTGTTGATCGAGTGATCATAGCTTTTTTTTTTGGGTGGGAAATTGTCAAATAACTTCTCCCGCTCTGGGCGGAGCGGGAGGCGTTTCAGACTCTTACTGACTAAAACCCACCTGTGTTCCTTCGGTTGCCCTGTTGCCGGGGGCCACGATTTCCCTATCGGTTTTCTTCGAACCCCCGGCAGGCATTGGCCCTAGCGGACCCCGTCAATTCTGCTGACATCTCTTTGAGGCGCGCGTGGAACACAACGCGCCGTTGACCCGGGCTTGGTCCGTATCGGACGGCGAGCTACCCATTGCTCACCGTCCGCAAGCCCGCGCCTACGGTGGCCGGAATTCGGCTCGCGATTCCCGCTCCGGGCGTTTCCTCCTGCGGCGGTTAGGGGCGTAAGGGCGCGAAATTTGCCTCTCCCTCACGCGTTCCGCCTTCCCCTTCGCGAGCATTACCGCTTCGCAGAAAGAGGTGACGGCCTGGAGTGATCATAGCTGACATTTGATTAATCGAAGACGAAAAATCAGATGACTTCTCTCGTCGACGACTTTTCCAGACACTACATGGCTATAGCCCTCGTTTACATGAGTACACTTTTTTGAACATCGACACTTCGAGAAATGAGAATGTCCGTGCGAGACTGGTAGACGAAAATATCCAGGCTTATTTCACTCAAAGTGTAAATGAAGCTTTGGTATAAAATGTACAATATTTTTTCAGATTCTTCTCAAAACTTTGCCAACTTCATAACATTTATATCAAATTTCTATCCTATATTATTCCATATATAAACTAGATAAAACAAAGTCCATCTCCACACTAGCACAGCGGATGCTGTAAAATATGCAGAAGGCTTCACTCGGATACCGGAGCGACATGTTATAGCACCTCCATACTACGAGCTTAGCTATTGATTGAGCCATATGTTGCACTTGACGAGTTATCTTATAGTTCAGAGATGCTGTGGTTACGAATACGAATACCTCGGAGGGTGGAAGCAGATGTGTAACAGTTCACCCACATTTTGCCAGTTATGTTTACGTCCCAGGTAAAAGGGCGAGACTGTAGCCATCAACCGGGCAATAATCCATTCGGGGTGCTATTGGGATATTCCTGATGGAAAAATCTACATAAAGAAACTTTGGCCGACCTGAGAATTGTACTCAGGACCCAACATAGTTACGCTTCCGTCCGGAATAATAATTACTTTTCAAGCATTTGACTAGTCAAGACTGTCACAAGTTACAACTAGAGCTATCATAACTAGGGCCGCATTCCGAGTTACGCTAAAAATTATAATATCGCGAATCCGTCCAAAGTCACAATTATTACTCAATAACCCTTGTATTTTGTGACTATTAAATTCGGTCGGATTCGCGATATTTTCACTTTTAGCGTAACTCGGAATGCGGCCTTAATCTGTCACAAGTGACAACTAGAGCTATCATAACTAGATCTGTCATAAATGACAACTATAACTATAATTTTTAAAAGCTACAAAAAAATTTTTTTTTTTAATACATCTCATTGCTGACCTCTGAGGTCATGACTACTTAACCGGGCTATCCTGTGGCTGCCTTAAGCTACTAACTTAAAGCCTCCAGCCAGGGCTGTAAAATAACTTAAACACTAGGCGACTGCTCGCTAAGGGCACCACTTGTGGGGTACGAACCTCGGTTTAGGGCGTCGCTGGGGGGACAGCAAGATGGGACAGGCTGGATCACAAGATACGCACCAGGTAAGGAAGAGTCTAAATAAATATTGACAACGTTCACACATCCACATTGCTTATTAATATTATATAGAGTAATTTTTAAGCTATTGCATAGCTTTTATCGCGGGCTTTGAGCGCGGCGAATCGAATCAAGAAATTCCGTAACGTAACGAAAATAAAACCTAACACCCCCCACTCCGCCTACCATGTAATGACGGTTCCCATGACAACGTGATGTTGTCATGGGAACGTAATTTTTTTTTGTGTCATCACGTCATCATCCCAAGTGTAGCATTGACAAATAGGAAGTATGGAGGTTACAAATGCTATGCAATAGCTTTACCGCGGCAGTCCCCGAGTGCCACACGTTTTTTTTTCTAACTTGAACAGACAGCTATGCTGCTGGGGAGTTTGTTGCGCCACTTCTTCTTCCCAGTTAAAGCACTAGGAAGTGGTGAAGGGTGGGCGTTTCGGGGAACTATCTTATGTAATTTTGACGTTCGAAAAGTGCCAATTCTCAGCCTAGTTTGAATAAATGACTTTTGAATTTTGCTACGACTAGCTTTCTGTTTTGCAAAAAATGCAAAAAAAATAACTGCGTGTTTGAAAAGCGTCGTCCTAAAACGCTCTAATACTCACAAAAATCACCAAAAAATATTCGAAACTAATTTAATTAGAAAACACGAGTACAAAGCCTTCTATTGCAGGACGCTAACGCAAATCTGTCATGCGATTATCCTACGTTTGTAAGCGGACAAGTGGACACGGAACAGATTTATAGTAGTCGTAAATCACCATTTCAATATTAGAGACGTGCCACACGATTGTCGCAGCGGTCTTATTAGTCGCATGTCGCTCGCGTGTAATCAACCTAATGTAATTGATGCGGAGATGCTGTAAGGATGGGATGATGGTAAATTAATGTTAGGTTTAGTTAATGATATTGTGCTGTTTCGTAATTAGATGTGTCCAGAGATTGTAATTAGGAGGATTCCGATGTCTAAAGACGCATCATCTATCTAGCCTTTTCCCAACAATGTCGGGGTCAACTTCCAGTCTAACCGGATGCAGCTGAATACCAGTATTTTATATGGAGCGACTGCTTGTCTGACCTCCACAACTAACTCCACTAGGTAACACAATACCCCTAAGTACCTGGGTTCCGAACCTGGGGGTAATTACCCCCGCGGGGGTCAATCATTCTGTGGGGGTGACAAAGAACCTTATTAGGTTCTTTGAAAAATCACTCTCACATCTATAGGTGGTGGTAAAGGATACTCAGAAGCATTTTTATTAAAGCTCTGTTAGCTATTAACAGTATATTTGGCACCAGGTTAGGTCCCACCAGATTAGGTCTAAATTATTATTTATCCTTTACCACCACCTATAGATGTGAGAGTGATTTTTCATCTTTGGTTACACTGAAAACAAAGGCACCGTTTCAATGTGGAACATGACTTAAGATGCGCATTAAGCGAAACTAAACCTTACATAAAAATCTTTTGAATACAAAACAATACCAACCATCACACTAACTATGTATTTTTAATTAATTCATTGTTTATATTTAATATAAATTACGTAAAAATTATAAGCTTGTCTTGTTTGTATTCATTACATTTTAAGATTAGGGGTAAAATCAGTTTTTCTTATAGGTCACAGGGGTAACAATATAGAAAAGTTTAGGAACCACTGCCTTAGTAAGACCGGTTCTCAGACTTTCGGGCTCCTGACGACCCATAACGACTGTCACAGATCTACGGACCAACCGCGGCAAGCGTAGCTTAACCTAGTCGATAGACTCGTGCGGCTGTTATTAGTCAGCCACGAGCCCCTCAACTGCCCGCGAATGTGATTTCGTGCATAGCGAAACTTTTTAGTATGTATTTTACGAGTTGAGCATAGCGGGACTAGAACATAAGGGACTAACCGCCTCAATCGATGTCTGAAGATGCGACTGAAATAGTTTCATTTTACATAAATAATGATTTCTGAAAGGCCAATCAATATGATAATAAGGTGATAGATTGTGAAACTCAAAATAACAACTGTGATATGCCGAGTAAAATCACTTTTGAAATGAGTTTGATGGTGATGGTTCTCAATTCGATTGTACTTTTGTATTTTTTTTTTTTTTGTATATTTGTTACGCGATTACTCCGCCAATTATGAATTTATTTTGACGATTTTTTTTTTGTTTGGTTAATTATACTTCGGAGGTGGTCCTATATAAATTTTATTAACTTTGCTTGGGTAGTTTTTGAGTTAGCTTCAATAATACGTATTTTTTGCCACAGTGTGTGGATGATATGTTAAGTTCCTCTCACTGATATTTAAATAGCAGGTAGTGGTATTTGAATTTGTGTGGGGTAGGTACCACAACTAAAAAGAGCAAAATAAAAACATTTTACAAAAAAAAAAAACAACTTCCATAAAAAATACTACAAAGTGAAAAATAACTTTAATTTCGGAAGTCCGTATAAAAGCTCATACACCCTAGCAACAGTGTTATGTGAACCAGTAACCACAGAAGGCTCAAAAGACAACACATATGGGACCTTGTTCACTAACAATTCCTAATTTAATAAGAGACAGCTTCCTCACTGGAGGAACAGTTCTCTCCTGTCAATTAACTCCCACAACAAATCTGCTAAGGGCTTCTCAAGCCGATCGCAAGATGATACCTAATGGGAAAAAAAAAAAAAATCGGAAGTCGGTGGCAAAAAACGAAAATTCAAAACCAAAGACACCGACTTCCGAAAATTAGTGTTTTTTTTTTGGAAGTTGGTTGTTTTTTTTTCAAAGATATGAAGCAATAGATGTCAAAATGAAAGGCATTACGATCGATTGCCTATCTCTGTGTGTTACGCAATTACCCTACAGGTGGACTTTTTCTTTTAACTGTTCTTCTGCATTTAAGAGTGACCACACATCACTGAGTTTCCAAATCAAAGAATTGACAAATATATTGGATGACCACTGCCCACCCTCACTCCTCACCCGTAACTGACGAAATGTGAATGTACGATCAGCAACGAAAGACGACCAACAATTTAAATTTTTAAATCTTAATATTAAACAGGTAAACATAAGATTGAAAAAATCTACGCTTTTGAAGTAAATAAGTACTGCAAACAGTGTATCGAATTATTCTGTGTTAATCGACTTTCTTAACTGACCATTCATCCCATACTATTAAACGAGCAATATTTAAATATATTTGTACTCACGTTCTGTAAAACGGCTCTAACGATTTCGATGAAAGTAGCAATATAGGAGTTTACGGGGGCGAAAAATTGATCTATACTCCATAGGTCCATGGACGTGACGAGACAGCTGAAGTAACCGACTAAACGTAATACCACGTCGAAATTGTACTCTTCAATTTAGCAACGTTAGAATTCGTTGACGTTCAGAGTTTGGGCTCTTTACAATAGACAGATTACAAAATTATATTATTAATCAAACTAAAAATTGTGTTCAAGCAGTCACATCTACGAAAAGTAGTTTAAGAATAAATGTTAAAGTTTAACACACATTAATAAACGAGAAAACTATTGTAAAAATCTAAAATAAAAATTAATTTGGTTTTATCGTATTTTTAAACAAGAAAGTGTCATCTATAAAAACCCTTTTTAACCGACTTCAAAAAAAAGGAGGGAGTTCTCAATTCGTCGGGATATTTTTTTTTTTATGTATGTTCCCCGATTACTCGAAGACAGCTGGACCGATTTGAAAAATTCTTTTTTTGTTTGAAAGGGTAGGTATACTTTCAAGTTGGTCCCATTGTCATTTGGTCACGATCTGATGATGGGATCTTGGAGAAATCGAGGGAACTCTTCAAATATTAAAGGCATATCTATAACGATTTGGGCATTTTTGATGAGCAGTTGATATAAGGCTATTATAACTTAGATAAATTACAAATCAACCAACTAAAAAGTGAAAAAAAAACTCAAAAACTTAAATACTGATCCAAAGACACCGACTTCCGAAATTAAAATTATTTTTCACTTTGTAGTTTGGAAGTCGGTTGTATTTTTTGTAAAAAAAGTTTTTTTTTTCACGACTTGTTTACCTTTATTTAACTACCTAAATCTATGAAGTATAGCTAGGTCTCATATCTGAGAAAATTCGTTTTCTCCGTATTTTCACCCGAGCAGAGCTCGGTCGCCCAAAGTTTAGAACAAGATTAATGACATAGAATAATGACATGGCAGCATGGAATTAGTAAGTACCTACTATCACGGCAGTATGGAATTAGTAAGTACTATCCTATATTATTAAATGAGCATTCTCTATTTTCACCAGAGCAGACATCGGTCGTCCAGGTACTGTACTGTAAAACGTCTAATTCATAGTAAAATACAAGACAAGATGTTATTGTTTATCTCTGACACAGACTAACTAAATCACACCACAGCCTAACTACACCAGTCTACCAAGCACAACAATCCAACAATAATTTAATCATAATTATGTAAGACGACAATACAATGGAGGTTCGATGCTGATGGCGTATTGATTATGTTCAGCGGATGTGTGACGCATGATTTATTACGTCACAACATTGGATTCTGATTGTCAAATGGATTTAATCATTAGGTGGTAAGTGGGGGTGAAATGGGGGTGATCGGATTTTGTTTGGTAAAGTTAAACGTAAAGGTTTCCTTGCATTACAAGGTTGTAGGATCAAAGCCTGACCACTATTTAACGATATTATGTCTGAAGCTTTAGTGGAAACAAGTTAACATTGATTTAGGAATGGAAAAAAGACAAAGAAACTGCGTTTATTTGCAGTAAAACATGATTCAGAGAAAAACACAAACACAAAAAGAACAAGTAGGGAGAAAATATAAGTCACATCCACGAAAAACGACCATCACTGAGCAAAATGCTCTGAATGGTAAAGAAAATGTGAAAAAACTTGACTTAGTGGATGAAATTGCATCGTGTGCAAGGACGGGATACAATGAAGTGGGATATTGACAAGTTGATATTAAAAACTATTCTTCAAACTAATAGCTTCTTGAACTACCAGGAATAAGATTTACTAGTTCTAAGAAAATTCAAATATAGACTGCCTCTTTGGTCTAGTGGTCGCAAGGACTACTGATGAGCTTGATGTCCTGAGTTCATGTAAAAGTTGAGCAAAGTGTTATTGGATTTTTGCATCAGGAATTTCTCAGTAGTAGCCCGTTGTCTGGATTTGTGCCCGGTTGATGGCGATTAGACTCACCCCCTATTATAATCAGCGAAATATTGCTGTACTATAAGTAATCCTATACCTACCCTTTGGGGAAACAGACGTTAATATAAAATAGAGACAACAACAATGAAGCTATAATCACCTTCCATCACTCTTGTCACACATTCACTCAAAACTCATCGGAAACAACACCCCCCCTTCACCCCCTTCAACTGCATACAATCCGATAATAACACAAGATTATTAGACATGAATTATTGTCGCAATTAGACACGACAGCTAGGGAAACGGCTCGGTCGCGACAAAGCGCAGGACGCGACGGACAGTTGCTCATGTAAATCAATCAGCGCTTGAATGGAGCTTCTATTATGATAATGTTGTAAGAACTGTGTTTATGTTGTAATGGGATCGGTCAATCTGCCTAGCCTTTCCCAACTATGTTAGGGTCAGCTTCCAGTCTAACCGGATGCAGCTGAATACTACTCGTAATATTTTACATGGAGCGACTGACTACCTGACCTCCGGCAACCCAGTTACTGGGTAACACGATACCTCTTGATAAGAATAGTTGTCAGACTTTTGGGCTTCTGACTACGTACCGACTGTCAATGATCCAAGAATGACAACTGCACTGACTGGACAGGTCCACTCAAATCTGTGTGGTTCTTTCCTCAAAAGACCTTTTCAGACACTAATCTACATGGTCCTCATATGGCCTGACCAAGATTATGTCTGGACTTTAAAAGAGACTGCGACCTCTGAGTTTGTTTCGGCCTTTCTTCTCAGAGTAGTCAGATAGAAAACGGCGAACTCATCTAGCTTATTTTAAATATTTTTTTTATATGACGTGTAAAAGTGATTCCGATATCCTATTTACAGAATAAACAATTTCATTTCAACCGCGGGACGTGCTTTCCGAAGTACGGTGGGGTCTCGGTATGTTAATATGGTCACCCATCTACGGACTAACCGTGGCAAGCGTAGCTTAACCTGATCGATTGACCCGTGCGGATGTTATTAGCCACGAGCCATATTAGGATGGGTATTTTATTTAAATTGGTGACGTCACGTCAGCAGAACAGATTTTCGAATACCCGGGATCGAGGAAGTATCGACTACATTCGTATCTATGAGATCCAAATTACTAGGTAGTCGTTTTCCAGTCATTTCAAGTCACCGCAACACTGAAATGTAGTATTGTGAATGTTTCTAGTTTTCTACACATTGTCCAGAAGATATCCATAGATTTGTTCCTTAACATGGAATGTATATGGTAATCAGAACTCTAAGTCTTGAGATAATGTGTACTATTTTTCCGTGACTGAAACGTGGTCTGCTAATGTATAGTGTAGTCGTAGTTTTAGTCATCCAGGATACAATGGATTTGTTAGCTCGTGAAGCTGTACTGAAACATACAATTTGACGTAGGTTATAAAATTCACAAACCCTTATTGAACCCACGTGGTGGATTACTGCCCAGTCCATCGTACAGAGAGGAGGCCTGCGTCCCAACAGTGGAACATTATAGGCTAATATTATGCTTATGCTAATTGGAAGCAGTGGTGGCCAATGGTGACGGTCTCGACTTACGAGTTGTAGGACGTGAGTTCGAATTTAGGCAGGTGCTTTACTTTGTGTAAATAATTTATCACCACTGCTCTCAAAACGGTGAAGGAAAACATAGTGAGGAAACCGTCATGTCCTAGAACCAAAAATTCAAAGACATGTGACATCTACTAACCCGCACTGGGCCCGCGTGGCCTTTCCCTCTCGAAGAAAAGAGGTCTGTGTCTCAGCAGTGGGAACATTATAAGCTGATTCATCATCATCATCATCATCAGCCTATAAATGTTCCCACTGCTGGGACACAGGCCTCCTCTCTGTGAGAGGGAGTGGGCCGTAATCCACCACGCGGGCCCAGTGCGGGTTGGTAGATGTCACATGTCTTCGAATTTTCGGTTCTAGGACATGCCGGTTTCCTCACGATGTTTTCCTTCACCGTTTTGAGAGCAGTGGTGATGAAATAATTTACACAAAGTAAAGCGCCTGTCTGGGTTCGAACCTACGACCTACAACTCGTAAGTCGCGGCCGTTACCACTGGGCCACCACTGCTCTAAGCTGATTATATTATGATAATTAAAAATTATCGCCACCGTATATCATCTCATGGCTATACTCAAGGATTACC
Organism: Agrochola lychnidis; assembly: GCA_963680765.1. Taxonomy (NCBI): domain Eukaryota; kingdom Metazoa; phylum Arthropoda; class Insecta; order Lepidoptera; family Noctuidae; genus Agrochola; species Agrochola lychnidis. The sequence continues at coordinate 2,088,076 of OY796868.1, read as the reverse complement.
AAGATATTATTACGTATCCTAAAGTATGTTGAGTTTCACCGTTTCAGGGATTGTAATTCAAAGTATCTACTATCTAGATAATTCTAGTGTAGTTCTAGCTGTGCCTATGGGAGGTAGTGCGAGCACAGATCGCGACGCATAGTTATCTGGACAGCGGCCACCGCCGATATGTTTTGTAGTCTCGCAGGCGAGCACCGCCGCTGTGAACGCGTGCTCACAGATTTGCGAAGGGCATAGAGGCTGCAGATATGGGGAAATGATGGTGAAAAATGTACATTTTTGGTACGGGGCAACCACGCAAAGGTGACATAGAACAGTTAATAGAGGGAGCAAAAATGGTATTTAAAAAATCGCATGAGTCTTCATCCTCAAAAAAATGGGCAAACTGCTTTCGTGTCCAGCGATCCCAACCCCTAGCCCTTCACTCTTGTTGTTAAGGCATCCCTTATAAGTATATTGATCTTAACCGACTAAGTTCTGATCAACGGTTAAGTAGCTGATCAGACTAGTAACAAATTGATGCGACATATGTTTGAACTTAAACTCAAAAAGAGCACACGAGTACACTATTTCTAGGGTTCCGTACCTCAAAAGGAAAAAACGAAACCCCTATGGGATCACTTCGTTGTCCGTCCGTCAGTCTGCCAAGACCTTTTTCTCAGGAACGCGTGGAGGTATCAAGTTGAAATTAATATCAAACACGTAGGTCTGTGGTCACTTAGAGCTCTAAAAAAATCAAGCTTTCTAAGTCTCTGCAATAAACAAATATGGCCATTTAAACGACATATTTTGGTACTCGTAAATAAATCAAAATTTCATTGTGCGTAGGCAATCTAATAATTTAAAAAAATAAAGTTGTTTCTTAAAACATTAGGCAAGTAACACACTCGACAACACCAAGACACCATATGACTTTCCATTAAGTCCAATTCATTTCCAAAATTCAAATGACCCAAAAATTCTACACTGTCCATTCTAAATTAAGACTAGCTCCATACCCCACCATACCGTGTGGCTAGCCGAAATTTAGATGTCACAAGTGTAGCTCTTCTGGCTAATGTCCGACTACCGAGTTGTTTGTTACTGCCGTGTGGCGCGCAAGATGGAAGATACCAGCGAATTATACGCTCTTGTGTACGAGCCTAATGGGTTCGTTTTACTTTGTGATGTGCGCCACAATTTGCATGGATGGCAATTTGATTGATGGGTTACGTTTTGGATTTAGTCGCGTAGGAATTACTATCTACTACGCAAATATGATTCGGGGTACTATATTTCAGAGATTATGAGAAAAAGGTTTTATTGTGTTGCGTATTGGAGATGGCGACCATAGAAGATGAATAATTCAGAAATATTGACTCAGAAATATCTATTAGAATACTGATACAATACCTTATTTTGGTCAAAGCTGCCAAGACAGAATTGAGTAGACGTATGAGAACGTAATCTTTACCAAACTTCTGAATCTAAAACATTAAACACATTCAATAATTAAATAAATAATTAAATTTTCTAAACAATGAACATTTCATCACAACATAACTTTTACACAATACATACTAGTAAAACCAACATACACGCAAGCAAAAAAGCACGCACACAAGATAATCAATCCGCAAAAATAATAAGGCTGTACACACACCGAACGACAAAGCGCCACAAATGACGCGCACCGCGATCAACAAGCCTCGCTTGTTATTCAATAACCGTCCCGGGCGATATCAATTTATCACAGGTTCAATGAAGGCGAAACTATATTTCATTGCTGTACTGCCTGACATTGAATCTCCGATGTTATCTGCGAATAGATTATGAAATTCCACCCTACATTGAAATTACAACCCTAAGCTTCACTCCCAAAGTTCATTTTTGTTTGGGATTGTCGGTGGAGATAGGACGTTTGGTGGGATGGCGAAGGTTGCATATTGACGTCATCCAAAAGGGAGTAGGCAGTCGAATGCAAAACGGTTGAACCATGGATTTGGCATATGTTATAGGGTGGTAACTATTGTCTGACACACGGCACAGTTAATATTCAGTCGATGTTTAACATAATATTTTAAAACCTGGGAAGCTGATTGATGGAATTATGGACTGGTGTTTCCCACAGGACATCCTGAAGGCTTTTGTAAATGCTAAAGATAACCGATAGCTATCTATTTAAAATTCCAAACGAGATCAATGTAGCGACCTTTAGAAATGTATATCTTTAGGAAGGGTCGTGTTAGTCACTCTTTACTTATTTGACATTTTTCGTTAATTGTTTTAAGTAGCTTTTCTATGAATGATTTTATTTTGTTGAGGATAATAGAGTGCCAAGACGACCTATTTAAGTATAGCAAGCCTTCTTCTAACCAGTAGGATCACTACAAATGCATCTTAAGAGTGCGCCCAATGGTCCACTAGCGCCACTCCTTTAAAAAAATATTATCTCGGGATTGAGAAGGAATTATGTATAACGGCTAGTAAGGACCCTTGGTAAGTGTATCTAGAATGTTCTAATACCGCTTATAAAGTTTCACATTGAGACACGAAGCACCAAAATTCGATCTAGAGGAATGTGACCGCTTTTCTTTAGATCGAATTTTGTTGCTTAGTGTCTTAATATAAAACTTCGTAAGCGGTATTAGAAAATTCTAGACACAACTACCGAGGGTCCATATTAGCCGTTATTCATAATTCCGTCTCAGTCACGAGATAATATTTTTTTAAGGGAGTGGCGCTAGTGGACCATTGGGCGCCCTCTTAATCACAACCTTATATTATACCTACTAGCACAGACGCTGACATTATGCTACCGTAGACCACCAGATCAAAGAAAGGTTAACAAAAAAAAAAAAAAATGTGCGGCACTCGGGGACTGCCGCGGTAAAGCTATTGCATAGCATTTGTAACCTCCATACTTCCTATTTGTCAACGCTACACTTGGGATGATGACGTGATGACATAAAACAAAAATTACGTTCCCATGACAACATCATGTTGTCATGGGAACCGTCATTACATGGTAGGCGGAGTGGGGGGTGTTAGGTTTTTTTCGTTACGGAATTTCTTGATTCGGTCGCCGCGCTCAAAGCCCGCGATAAAAACTATGCAATAGCTTAAAACCACCCTATCGAAACAAATCGTCCGTGTGTCCCGCACCTAATCTATATGTCTTAGCTGATTCGGGCGGCTGTATTTCATATCGAAACTAGTGAGCATGCTACTAATTGCCGTTCGCGTGCGTATTGCGACAATTCCATTTGTCTGTCTGTCTGTACGAACCCTTTGATTGAGCCCGTGTTATTGGTACATTTGTACCGTATTCGGGATTATGGCAGATTATTGTTTGAGTGTAAGCTGTGAACGTAAATAATGTGTGATTTGAGCCGTTTATGGTGACAGTGATAGATGTTTAGATGTTTCTGTTGTGTTGTTTTGATTAGAGATGTTTGGGTATTTAGAGTTATGAAATCAAAATCAAAATCATCAAAATCAAAATATTTTATTTCACATAAACCTACAAGGGCACTTATGAAACGTCAGAAGCTAGGTACACGGTTCCAATTGGTCGCTTCCTATGGAGAAGAGCTGGCAAGAAACTCCACGGTTACTCTTTTCAAAAAAAAATGTTTCTACAATGTTTTCAAATTACAGTGTTAATAGGTATGAGAGGACAGTGTAGGCCTATCAACAAGTACCAGGTACGTAGTAAAATAGAAAATGGTCCAAAAGTCTACAGCCTACATAGTTCTCACATTCACAAAATCTAAAAGAAAAGAATCTATATAAAAGATAAACAAAATAATAAAAATAAGGACCTATTTAAACCAAATGACATGATTGCCACTACAGCTGTAACAAATCTAATTTGATTAAAAAAAATATAGAAAATTGTATCTATATAATTTCAAATACTGAAAAGATTATGTCAATGAAGTACCTATGTAAAAAAAGTAAAATAAAAAAATCATCGTAATTTGGGAGCAGTTAATAAACATTTACATAGTTATACCGTTAATGTATGTATGAGGAAAAGTTCACTCATCCTCTATGAAAAGGGAGGATCCTCCGACCAGGCTGATGTCGTGTCTGGCGGGCAACTGCCCAACGGTTGATGTAGGTTAGTCTTATATATGTCGTTCGCGCGGTAAACTCCAATTGCGCGATTCAGGATTTACGTGACGTCATGACTTTTTGTCGCATAGATCGTATGTGGCGGTGTAACCACTACAGGTACTAAGGAGTGTAGGTTATATGAGCACCATTATAATAAAAGGTCTACCGTGGTGCTGCAGCGCGTTTGGTATGTTTGCTGAAGCGCGTACAGAAGGCTTTCAAGCCATCATGCGCAAGTAAGCAAACTCCTTGCTCCACCATCTATGAAGCAGCAGCAACAGCATTTTAAATGTTATTTCTGCCGGTTTTGACTGTTCTTTTCAAAATCAGTGGTTAAGGACAGCCAGCATCAGTCTCAGACCAAATAAAAAACCAAGACAATTGTTTTAGAAAATTTGGTAACATCAAAAGGTTTGCTAAAGTATTTATTACCTAATAGGATAGCAATGAATATCATTCAATTTGAGAGTTTAGAGAAAACTGATGTTTAGTGACGAAATCTGGGAAAAATTAAAAAAGCATTAGTATTGGGTTTTCTCGAATCCCATGAATTTTCGCCTAGGCTTTATGGGGTGCTTAACTGTTGCAAATGGGTCACACTATCACTTCGTGGAAGGAATACGTCAAATTACAAGTCAGCCTGTATATAGTCAAACCTGCGTAAGTGAGAACTGGGTAAGCGAGAAAAACTCTATTAATGAAAGTAATTGCCAGGTCCCGTCATTTTACTGTCTAATACCTCTATAAGTGAGAAACATAAGCCTCTATAAGAGAAAGTCGTTTTTCACTCGTGGACCTCTATAACTGAGACTGCTACTTGCCTGTACCTCTATAAGCGACAGTCGAGTGTAATTTAACATCTGTTATTTATGATTGATTCTTAAATTTCGTGGAAATAACATTGTTTTTTTTTTCCTTTCTACCTTTTCCAACCACTCTCAACCTCTATAAGTGAGGAAGGTTTCGCCTGTACCTGTATAAGCCACAGTGATTTTTTACATTGCTTTTATTTAGATATTTAGTTCTATTTACGTTTAGTTTTTATTTTTTATTTCTGCTTGAGTATAGTTCTCGATGTTTTTGGTTGGTATATTGGCGTGTGCTAGCTGACATATGGCGAATAATTTATCATTTAAATTATGTTTTGTGTTGCATAATGTAAGTTATTTTTCATACTATTGTAGGTATAGAATCATTTTTCTAACTTGAACAGACAGCTGTGCTGCTGGGGAGTTTGTTGCGCCACTTCTTCTTCCCAGTTAAAAGCAATAGGAAGTGGTGAAGGGTGGGCGTTTTGGGGGACTGTCTTATGTAATTTTGACGTTCGAAAAGTGCTGATTCTCAGCCTAGTTTGAATAAATGACTTATGAATTTTGAATTTTGAAGTGAGTGTAATTTAATATCTGCTATTTATGACTTATTCTTAAATTTCTTGGAAATACCATTTTTTTTTTCCTCTCTATCTTTCCCAACCTGTCACAGCCTCTATAAGTGCCTCTATAAGCTAGAAACTCGAGTAAATGAGAAACCTCCATAAACGAAAAAGAGATAGCGGTCCCTTGAACTCTCCATATTCGTCTTATCCAGGTTCGACTGTACTGCATATTTATTCCCAAAAAATGTCATACTGAAAAATGCTTCGACATTTCATTACATCAATCACCCATTTCCTACTTTTATAGATTCATACAAAAAGGAATGTTTAATCTAACCCCCGATGCCATCAAACGCCACAAATTAACAATTCCAACTTTCAATATACGTCATAACCCTAAAAAGCGGTGGCGGGCAAAAACGACCAACTTAATAGGATTGACAAGATTCCCGACGACCAATAAAAGATGGGGGCCGATCCCATAAAACTATAAGGAGGAAATATGTCTAGAGGATATTTTCTGAGCTATAACCGTGACCATTGGAACCCCGAATGTCATACCAATGAATTCATGTCCCGTTTTTTTGCACGGTTTATCGCGTTTCTTTATTACGGTCGGTCGTTTTTGGCTTGTTGGGTATGTATTTTTATGGCCAGCATTCGAGGGGTTAGCCAGCTTCACCGCGAATTTGTTTATGGCATACATATTGGTTTCAGTGATCGCATTGTTCTGTTTTATATTTTAATAATGCTGTAATAGGTTCGTATTACGTTTATTTCTAGCTGTAAAACTGTGGCTATTGGGGACAGATTTTTTCAACTCTATTAATGTTATGATCAATTACGTTTGTGGCGACATAACACAAACACACACACACACACACAGGCACACTAACTTTCATGTTAAATTATTATTTTACACACTGTTTTTTGTTCCTTTTTATTTCTATCTTTTACTTGTCTTATAATTATTTTATGTTGTGTTATGTGCCTTTTTTCCGTACTAAATAAATGTATTTCTTTCTTTCTTTTCTTTATGGATTCATGATTTACTGGTTGTTTACCTATAATCATGTGTATGGATCATTAAGTTCCCTTCAAAATGGTTGAGCAGAATGATGCTGATCCATGCGTCATGTTCGTGAACGGGCGCCGTCAGTAAGGACTAGTTATCTCTTAGCTGCCACGGTTTATTTTTTTAATTGTTTTTATTAATGTCCATGTCTTTCTACATTTTATTCTCACATGTATAATTTCAATATGCATGATGTAACCAATATTTTGATTTAAAAGAGTATCCGTGGAGTTTCTTGCCCGTTCTTCTCCGTAGGTACTTACTACGCTTTGGAATGAGCAACTAGCTTCATCTTTCTGACTGACCGACCCCTTGACAATTCAAAAGTACCTGTAATTGAATTATTTCAAATAAATACTTTGAGTTTGAGTATTTATAAGTTTTTTATCCGACAGCCGCGCAACCCATAAGATAAGGAGGTAATGGTATTTTATTGTATTGATATCCAAAATTCAAAATATTTTATTTCACATAAACCTACATGGGCACTTATGAAACGTCAGAAGCTAGGTGCACGGTTCCAATTGGTCGTTTCCTATGGAGAAGAGCCGGCAAGAAAATCCACGGTTACTCTTTTAAAAATAATTGGCTTTTACAATACTTTCAAATAACAGTGTTACTAGGTATGGGAGGACAGTGTAGTTCTTTCAACAAGTACCAAGTACTCAATAAAATATAAAATGGTCTACAGGTCTACAATCCACTAAAATGTTTCGGTTTGCCCAATATCTCACCTGAAGATATACGATGGAGCATGCTTACCTTAAAATAACTCTAATTCTCTCGAAACTTGAAGACTCCCTAGGTAAAGCTATCGGAAAATTGGCTCTGGCTAGGACTTCCCCGTGCGTATAATGACAGTCCTACCGAAGCGTAAAAGCATGGCTTTGACGGATCTCAGAAAAGCTCTAACGAAAATTATAGTTAAAAAACTCAAAACATTAAAAACCCATCCCGAACCAATCAAACGTCAAGTGAGATGCATCCTCCAATATCATAGAAATGTCACAATTATGACACTCCAGGACTAGGGCGACATCAAACACTCGAAATAATAAGACAAAGCATTGAATACAAAGGGCCGTATTAAAAACACGAGTATTGTGGTCCCCCAATATGGAGGGCTTTCGACTCGATCTCGGGAAGACATCCATTAGGTATTATTGAAAATTTTAATATCAAAAATTGCGGAGAGCTTTTTTTATGTTACGACACGACTCAGATAGAGATAAAAAAACAGTGGCACCCCGCGAGTGCTGACAGAAGTGAAAACTTGAACAAGATCGCCTTGGTGGAAGAAAAATACTTGTATAGAACATTGGTCCGTAACCTTATCTAAACAAAGAGCACAATCGCGTTTACAAAAAAATATACTTCCAAAACCTTTAAAGTAAAAATAATTGCATGGAACATTGATCCATAACGTAATATAAATACCTAAGAGCACAAACAATCACGTTTATAAAAATGAGGTGTCGGTAACGGTGTCGCGAGTTCAATTGTTTTTACTTCAAGAAAATGTAATCTGCCTTTTTAGAGTTCCGTACCCAAAGACTGCAAACAGAACCCTTTTACTAAGGCCCCACTGTCCAACCGTCCGTCCTCCTCTTCATCTTCTTTTGAACCGTAATAGGTACACACTTGAAATTTTCATGAAGAGTGTACTACTATGGCCGCTATAACAACAAACAATAAAAATAAAATAAGGTAAGAAATTAAAGGATTTTCCCATCCAAGAAATGAGTTAAAAAATATATGCAGTGTTAAATATTGTACGGTGGTACGGAACCCTTCGTGTGCGGTGCGAGACCGACTCGCAATTGGCCATTTTTAGGGTTCCGTTGCCAAATGGCAAAAAACGGAACCTTATAGATTCGTCATGTCTGTCCGTCCGTATGTCACAGCCACTTTTTTCCGAAACTATAAGAGTTATGCTGTTGAAACTTGGTAAGTAGATGTATTCTGTGAACCGCATTAAGATTTTCACACAAAAATAGAAAAAATACAAATAATTTTGGAGTTCCCCATACTTAGAACTGAAACTCAAAAAAAATTTTTTTCATCAGTTCCATACGTGTGGGGTATCTATGAATAGGTCTTCAAAAACGATATTGAGGTTTCTAATATCATTTTTTTCTAAACTGAATAGTTTGCGCGAGAGACACTTCCAAAGTAGTAAAATGTGTGTGTCCCCCTGTAACTTCTAAAATAAGAGAATGATAAAACTAAAAAAAATATATGATGTACATTACCATGTAAACTTCCACCGAAAAATGGTTTGAACGAGATCTAGCAAGTATTTTTTATACGTCATAAATCGTAAACCGCAATTTACCTTTCATTCAATGTTACTTGCTGCTACGGAACCCTTCATGGGCGAGTACGACTCGCACTTGGCCGCTTTTTTTAAAGCAAGTTAGCAAGTTGGTAATGTGGCACATTTTTCACTATACTCCGTTTGAAATAAGATTAGAAATTTAACTAAACCCTTTTTACAGTCCGTTCAACCGATTTTGACTTTTATTGCGTTGGTGGCATGACAAATGGCAGCTGCAGTAAACAGTTGGTATTGTAACCACTTTTTTGCTTTTAATGCCATCCTTATACTTACGGTATAGAAGTCAGAATCGGTTGAACGGACTGTAAAAAAGGTTTGTTTAAATGTCTAATCTTATTTCAAATGGAGTATAGGTATATCTTTTTAGTTAACTGCACCTATTTCTTTTATTAGGAAAGCACTTTACGCACCAATCTATTTGTCTTCTTTATTTCTTTAATAAATATAATGGCTTGGCAATCGCACACGGCAATAGAATCTACATTCTACATACAAAAAAATCCACCTAATATTAGCACTGCGCTTTATGTAATTAGGACTATTTAAAATAGAAGATTATTCTTATGTGATTACTAGCGGACCCGACAGACGTTGTCCTGTCAAAACATTGTCCAGCGGACAAAATTGTGAATCTAAACCATTCCCAGATCCCCTTGAACACACACAAAAAATTTCATCAAAATCGGTCCAGTCGTTTGAGAGAAGTTCAGTGACATACACACTCACAGAAGAATTATATATATAAAGATGTTGCCGTGCGATGGCTAAGTCATTCTATTTATTAAAGAAAAAAAGAAAACAAATAGATATGTAGGTACTGAATAAATTAACAAACTTGGTTTTACATTTTTGCGGTAGAAGAACTGCGTAAATGCAAGTCTCATACTTGCATTTTTTACATGCTATATGTTTAATAGGATCCTATTAACAGAATTAACTATTTCATTTCATTTAATTAACCGACTTCCAAAAGCAGGAGGTTCTCAATTCAACTGTATGTTTCTTTTTTAGTATGTATATTACGCGATTACTCCGCCAATTATGAATTGATTTTAATAATTCTTTTTTTGTTTGGTAGGTCATACTTCAGAGGTGGTCCCAAATAATTTTTTATAACTTTGCTTGGATAGTTTTTGAGTTAACTTCAATAACATGTATTTTTATCCACTTAGTATGTGGATGATAAGTTAAGTTCCTGTCACTGTTATTGACATAGCAGATAGTGGTATTCGAATTTGTGTGGGGTAAATACCAAAACAAAAAAATAAAATGTAAAACCTTTTTACAAAAAAAAAAACAACCGACTTCCAAAAAAAACACTATAAAGTGAAAAATAACTTTAATTTCGGAAGTCGGTGGCAAAAAATGAAAATTCAAAACCAAAATTACTTCCGAAATTAAAGTTATTTTTCACTTTGTAGTGTTTTTTTTATATTCTATATTTTTTAATTAACTATTTCATTTCATTTAATTATTGATATACGACATCGTCACGACTGAAGTCGTCTCCACTAAAAGCGGTCGGAAACATTTCAAGGAATATCATTTGGTATCGCGAGTGAGCCACTTCTGTTTTATAGCCTTCTCTATATTGTGCGATTTGAATGTAACATTCTTGATACTTAGATCAATATCTGTTTGAATGTTTTTCTATATTTGTATTGAATGACTTTTATCATACCTATGTTTAAATATGTATTTGGAAAACCTTGGACTACACCTAATTGGAAAATTGTCATAGAATTTGATGGAATTGACAACGTCAAATGACGCGTCAACGAGTGATAAAATAAAAAAGATTTCGCTTGATAAAGTCCTAAAATGATCAAGGTTTGCGTATACTTCAATGTAATTATGGGTTTAAAGGAACCATTCGATCTCTCATAGGAACAACATGCTTAGAATTCAATTTGACTTATGAATTCCTAACCAATGAAGAAAAGTCTCCTTTTGTAACTTCACAAAACTACACAGTTGACTTCTTCTAATAAATTATTTTGTGTCCTGGTTATTGAGCGTCATTTTTTTTTTTAAAGAAAACTTTGCCCCACTCTAGGAATTTCTCCTGTATTGTGGGTGCGTTTACAAACATTTATACTCACATACACAAACAGCCAGACTCGGAACAACTACTTGTAGGTCATACAAATATTTGTTCCGTGCGGGAATCGAACGCGCGATATGCAGCGCAGCAGTCAATCGCTTAACCGCTGCGCCAACCGTGCAGTCCATTTGTTGATAATTATTCAATATAACCGAAAAGCCAATGTTTTTAAAACTCAAAATTCAGCTTAATGACTGCTTCTTACTTACACACTGATCTTATTGACAACCGCATCAAAACACCGAAAGAAATACCGCTCGGCTTACAAAATTTCACACAAACAACATCTGTCATAGATTTTTTCTACAAATCTTAATCCACGCTCGTCAAAGATCGGAAAAAAGTCGAATGTATAAGATTTTGTTACATTTTGTTGTAAAATTATAAAGCGTAACGTATCCTGCTGAGTATGTATCGAGTTTGATTGTGAAGTATGTGAGATGAATTAGGGTACCGTAGCAAAATGTTGAAGATGGTTTTGTTTTTGAGAAATTTAAATAAAATGAATAATGAATGATTAAAAATAAATGGAGTGTAAATATTTTAAGTTTTTGTTTGATCTTTCCTAGTACAAAATTAAGCTTAGATTATATATAATGCATTCTTCAAATTCAAATTCATTCATTTGCAGGAATGTAGGTTTACAATGTATGATCTTAAAAATAATAGCCCCTTTACATCCTACCATTAATTATGGTGTGCAAATATTTAATAAATACAATTTTCTTTATCATAGCAATATTTTAGAAAACTTAGCCTTGTTCTTTATGGAAAGTGGATTCGATTACATGTATGTATTTTATTTTTCTCAGGTATTATCTAAAAAATCTAGTTTTAAATTGCTACTTTGCAAGTAGGTTAACAAGTTCTATGCCAGTAAAAACTTAAAGATCAATTAACAAAAATCGCCACACCTCTCGCCGCCGCCCGCCTTCCGCTGTCCCCGACAGCAGCCGAAGATCGCCGAGTGGTCGGAGACGCCCGAACAAATGGGTTGGACACACTATAGCCCTCATTGTGCGACTGTATGTTAAACTAATTTTGTACATTGGATTAGTAAAGTAACCTTAGCACTAGATACTGTAAAGGTTACAATGAAAAAAAGACCTAATAAGAATTATTATTTCATAATTATTTCTATCAATCAATCTACGATTTTTTTATCATCACGCGCGCTGTCAGCACTTTAAGCTGATGCTCTATAATTTTTTCTAGTATTCTAAATATGAAAAGAGAGTTTATACAAAATATTCACGGAGGTCGGTTGTGATAGCCATACAAATAAAACCTCTACAGTACTTACCCCAGAATAACCGCTTTATGTCCAAATTAGAAACAAAAACACCCATTTTATTCAAGTACTGATAAAATCAATCAACAAATGTACGGAACTTTCAGCACCAAAAAAAACAACAGCACAACCCTGATACATTTTTAAAAAAGGAATATAAAAACTACCTTTCGCGATTCGACCTGTGTTTAACCGCTGTCAAGGGTTGTCAATCATACCGCTTCGGCCCCGCCCGCCGACTCGCGTTTGACAGCCCTAGTCTGATATTATTTTACTTGTTTTTGATTTTGTTTCGTCTGTTAGTTGTTATTGTTTCTTGTTAATTAGGGCTTTTTGTTTTTGTTTAATAATACCTTAAACATTAATTTTATCAATATTTTGTAACGATATTTTATTTCAAAGAGTGATGTCCATGGAGTTTCTTGCCCGTTCTTGTCCTTAGGTACCTACTATGCTTTGGATTGGGTAACTAGCTTCATCTTTCTGACTGACCGACTCCTTGACAATTCAAAAGTGCCTGTAATTGGTTTAATTGAAATAAACGATTAAAGCTTGACAAAAAAAAATTGAGTTATGCTGATCTACTTTTTGACATGGCAAGCAATAACGATGTCTATATTCTGCCAAATATATCATGACAAATAAAAACAAGTGTGCAAAAAATAAGAAACGATTAGGCAGTAGACAACGTACTTTGATAAAAATATATGTAAGTTCAATTGAATTACCAAGATTAGTGTAAATTTTGAAATGGTGTTACCTCTGTCCAAGATGAAGTGATTGAAGTGTGTGTCATCTGACATTTGGAAGATTTGTTGACATCGGCACTATTGCCAAAGAGAAAAAAAAATATAATAAATATAATTGTAAATTAGTTGTATTTAAATTGAATAGTGGGTAACTCTTAGCAGGATTTGCAACGCATAATCCTTCAGTCAACGAGTTTATTAATTATTAAATTAATTTAGCCAATAATTTTCTATCAATTCTGAAAATAAAATCTGTTGTTCCATACATTGCAGTTTGAATTCTATGAAACAGCAATTTTTTTATAACCGACGACAAATTTCATCGCACGGGGATTCAGAATCATGTACTGAATCCATGGTAAGTTTTCGCGTTGATGTCCAGCACTCTGTATAGGTTAATAAAATTAATGAAGTTCTTAATTCCAATAAATTTTTAGATGATATTTCAATAATTCCTTTCTACACTAATCACAATTTAAAAAATAAAAATATCACTCTCAAAATATTCAACCACACTGCAGCATTGACATGAAACTGACAGCTGACAGATGGACAGACAAACCGATATTTATATACGTAGCATCACTTATTATTAAATCATCAATCAGAATTAAGTCCAGCTCGGAATCCATGTTTAATTACTGGTTACGGGTTATTGATTAATTTCCTTCATATATTATGGATCTTGGGGCTACTTTTTTGTAGCACAAGCCTACAAAGGTGAGTACGATTTCATGGTTATAACTTATTTAAATATTTGAGCTAACTATTTTTTATTAATAACGTAAGCACAGTCATTGAAAGAAAACAATATTGACAGCTGAGAATAAAGTGTTGGCAAGCGATTAAATTAGGATAAGGATTAAGGACAATTATTTATATTACAAGAAAAAAAGCGGCCAAGTTCGACTCAAGAAAGGTTCCGTACCGTATTAAGGTCGAGAAAAAACACGCTTCTGGTACGGTTCCATTAAATGTTTTACTTTATTTTATTGTTTTTATAGCGGCCATAGTAGTACATACTCTGTGAACATTTCAACTAGGGCCCTTTGGTTACGGAACACTAACAAGAAAAATAGTGTGCACAAATAAAACGCACATTATAAAATAACATGATATTTACACAATTATAGTTACTAAGTAACCAAAAGCCCAGAATTCGAGACAAATAAATAAAACGAGAAATTCAAAACAATTACTTTTTTAACATAAAGGGACACGCCCATTCTTGGCCATGGTTTGCCCAGCTATGTGGTAAATACAAAAAAAATACCCATTTAGTAACTAAAATATTGCTGTTACTTATTTGTAACGAAACCTCCGGAATTAAAAGCCGATTTAATCAAGACACTCAATCGTTTATTTCCATAACTAACACTTCCGATTGTTGGTCAATCCTGTCAAAGTAGGGATGGCAACTTTTACTGAAAAAAATCGAAACACTCAAAACCGATTACCAAAAATAGATTTTTGGAAAATCGATTTTTATTATGTAGCTTTTATAATCAACTCAGCCTACCGCAGTCCACTGCTGGACATAGGCCTCTCTCAGGCTGCGCCACAATACCTTGTTCTCCGCCTTCCGCATCCAGTCTGTCCCAGACAACTTTTTAAGGGCCGTTGGTCCATCTAGCTGAGGGGCGTCCCACACTATGCTTATCGACATGCAGTCTCCACTCTAGGACCCGTCTGCTCCACCAGCCATCAGTCCTTCGACGGATATGACCAGCCCACTGTCACTTCAGCTTGCTTACTCTGCAGGCTATGTCGGTAACTCCGGTTCTTTTCCGGATAACTTCATTTCTGATCTTATCCTTCAAAAAATCTTCGAGCATAGCCCGCTCCATAGCGCGCGGAGCAACCTTGAATTTGTAAACTAGTCCGACTGTCAGTGTCCACGTTTCGACACCGTATTTCATAACGGGCAGGACGCACTAGCTGAACACCCTAGTCTTCAAACACTGCGCGATTGGCGACGAGAAGACTTGACGAAGTTTTCCAAATGCTGCCCAAACTAGCTGGATCTTTTCTGCCGGTTTTTTTTTTTCAAAGTTGTGCCTACCGAGCTGGATGAGTTACCCTAAGTAGACGTACTCCTTCACAACTTCGAGAAGCGACCCTTTGATGTGGATTACATTTGGCAAGACATGCAAATTGTACATACATGACTTTCGTCTTGTTCAAATTCATGCCGAGGCCAATCAGCCGAGAAGCTCCATTTAGGCTGTGCAGCATCTGGGTCCCAGCGTCTCGTCAGCGTCAGTTATAACCTCTTTTGTTACTTTCTTTAGAGACAAAAAAAAGATTTTTCATTTTAAATACGATCCATTCAACCGATTTCGTATTTCCAGTTTGTTTTTAATATAGATTTTTCGAAAAATCGATGTCGTATCGCATCCCTACGTCGATAATAATAGTACTACTTAGTCTGTGATAATAATCGTAATTGACAACTGATTGACATTAATATTTCACATTTTGTTTGGTGCTGTATTTTTTCGACTACGTATTTCTATTTTATTTTCCGACGACTTTGATTACGATTATGGACCCTGTAACCGCTCCCGATGACGATCTTGGCTTTACATTGGATTCTGTACCCGCCTCCCACGACGACACCAGCTTGCCAATGGATACCGTACCTGTTTCTCGCCAAGGACCTGACACGAATATGGAACCTGAATTACACGAACTTACCAGCTTACCACGGATCCATCTCTGCGTCAACTGTGGTGTGGATACACGAAGACTTAAGAGATTTACCTTAAGCAATGTGGAAGTTCGGTTTATGTTTCATCAATGGATTGCCCCACAACAAGTAAGTTACTTTATGAACATACAAGGTATATGCTCAGCAACTTTTAATGCGTAGCTACTTTACGTTAGGTTTGAATTTAATAATTCAGTTGGTTAGTGTTACGGAAACTATAGGAATGAATATTTGAAGTTTGTTTTGTCTCAAACCATTGCCACATATTTTATGTGACATAAATAATGAATTGTATGATCACCAAAAATGCTATCAAAGACCGATGTCATTCAATGTATTTATACATAAAGACCTTTTGACTGCAGGCTACAGCACAGCATGATAATAGGTATAAATGATTTTAATGACAGTAAGCAATTATGTTTCAGATAATAGTCTGATGTGTGACCAACGTTGGATGTTGGCAAGGAATGCACAACAGCCTTCTGCACTACAAGAACGAAATGTTGGGCATCGACAAATATGATTGTGTAAACTGTGGTCAATCTGTATTAAGAAAGCACTTTCATCATCTATACCAACGCAAAACAGGCACAAGAGAGATACAAATAAGAACTATAATTGCAAAATGGATTATACCAAAACTATAAATATGTTTTTTATTAACCTTTAATTTATAAAGACCCACCGAGTTCTATGTGAAAAATAGTGGTTGTTTCTTTATCTATAATGTTAACCCTAATGCCTATAACTTGTTTCTTTCATGGGCGTCACTTGGCCAAAACCTCCTTATCAACTGGGCATTTCCCTTTACAGGGTTATCAAGCACCACAATATAATCGAAAATGTACTTATTCGAATATTTTAAAGTGTATTGGCAGTGAATCGCGACTAATATTATCTAAAACTGAACCTAAATTAGTCAAGTTCAGTTGACAACCCAAAACCCAAAAAACAGGAGATACGTACCTACGATAGATTTCATCTACCACAAAAAAGTGGTCGACGGATCAAATAAATCGATTTCTCAAGCACGGTTTTTGCACAACACTATTGTAGTACACTCGATAATCTTGATCCTTTGAGTATCATTGAAGAGGGTTAGTCGCTAACCAGTGTTCCGTAAATACGTGAAATAATCGGATTTATGCAGGTAGAAAATGGCATGGATCGAAAATACCGCAAGCGTTTTTTTTTGTTCCACACTTTTTTTTGGATTGTTTTTGTCACATGTTACCATGTATACGTGACACATGGGTTAAAAGTTAAAAGGTAAAAAACTTTATTTTTGAAGTGTACCGATTTTTTTACGGTGTTTACCGATTAATATAATATCGTTAGCAAGGACGTTAACACATTCGAGTCCACCCACTTTTCAAAGAGCTCATATGCCATGCCACCATACATATACGCCATATTTAGTGTACCCTCCAGGGTCACTGGCATTGCGTTGACGTTAAAGTGAACCTTCCAGAAGGGCACTGAACGTGTTAAAACAATATAGGTCCCGTTTCTCTTCTTTTTTTTCTTCGGGTCTGGCACGACAGAATTTCAAATCTTGTTGGCCCAAATATTGCCATTTCCACGGTGGCGTCAATGGCAGCGTGGAGGCCATTTTGACTGCACGTTTTGAGGCACAGAGGGCTGGATAGGAGGTGCAGCATGGTTTGCGACACAGCTCCACATCCACACCCTGCTGCTGTTCCATCGAGGAAAGCGCCACTTTACCAGGTTTGAGTTATACATCTTCCTATTTGGGTCCGGTTCCCTGAACTCATCATTTCAGCCGAAAGATGAACACTGCTGGACATAAGCCGCCAAGCATCGCCACTTCGACCGATTCTGTGCTTTCCGCATCCAGCGGATTTCTGTGGCCTTCACAAGGTCATTGGTCCATCTTGTGGGAGACCTTCCAACGCTACGTCTTCCGGTACGTGGTCGCCACTCCAGAACCTTTCGACCCCATCGGCCATCCGTTCTGCGAGCAATGTGCCCTGCCCATTGCCACTTAAGTTTGGCAATTCTTCGAGATATGTCGGATACCTTGGTTCTCCTGCAGATCTCTTCATTTCTGATTCGATTACGTAGGGAAACACCAAGCATAGCCCTCTCCATTAGCCTTTGGGTGACTTTTAGCCTTCTGATAAGGCCCATTATGAGCGACCACGTTTCAGTACCATAGGTTATCACTGGCAACACGCACTGGTCAAAGACTTTGGTCTTGAGACACTGTGGTATGTGGGATGAGAAAATAGTGCGTAGAACTACACAGGCTCAAGTATTACAGTTGACCGTACGTCAGTGGCAACACTTTGACCTTGAGCTATACTAGCGTAATATGGAGTTTCAATAGAAAAAAGTGTCCTCGAAATGATCAATTGCAATTGTCAATTTTTACGTCTTCTTTTTTACTTTTCATGTGGTTAGTAACTAAACTGGTGTCAGAGTTTTAAAGCCACCCATGAGCCTCTAACTTGGCTTCACGTGCGTCGAGAAATATCTCTCAGGCATGCTGGTTTCCTCATGATGTTTTTCTTCACCGTTTTTGAAGCAAGTGATAATTATACAATACGCACATGAATCTAAAATTCAGAGGTTACGTCATTACGTGATTGATATACATATTGATGCGCAAATTGATTGTCTTCCAAATGCAATTGAAGCGATTGACAATATAACTACAATCAATCAATCAATGTTCTTTATTTGTAAACATAGGTTACAACAGTGTGCAAGATGTTACAAGTATTACATTATAGGTTCTCTATGTTTTGTTTTTTGTTTTACAATTACATTTGATCGTTTCGCGGACCCTTAAGAGGCCAGCTTTTATTGGTTTTGTAACCATTGACGTGCGGCTTACTGTAGAAACTATTTCTTGGTTGATTGACTGGAATTGACTTGAGCTGTAACTTGCTTGGCTTGAGATCATCTTCGTGAGATAAGATACGACGAACTGTGAAGGATAGGGTGCTCGTATTAAGATACTAATGTTCAAAAATTACTTCAAACGAGTATAACCATTAATGTTTCGCACCGGACAACAGTCGTTGACCCACATCTCCATAAACCAGGAGAATTAAAGCTCCTAGTCGATACGAGCATTGAGTATTCAATGAATATCGTTGGCCACATGTAAAACAATCTTCCATATTGGCCGTAAGTTATTCAAAGCTGTACCAGTTTCAACTTTCTTGTGTTTTATTTGCTCATCGAGTTGCGATACTCTCGTGTGGGGTAAGTTGTAAGAGAACGAGTATGTATGAGTATTTACCAGAAATAATGCTTGTAGGTGTTTTTTTTATTAACCGACTTCCAAAAAGGAGGAGGTTATATGTTCGTCGCGTATGTTTTTTTTTTCTTTTTTTTTATGTATGTCCACCGATTTCTCCGTCAATTGTGAACCGATTTTGAAAATTCTTTTTTTGTTTGAAAGGGTGTGCTCTGGAATTGGTCCCATATAAATTTTATTAACTTTGCTTTGATAGTTTTTGAGTTAGTTACAAAATACGTATTTTTTTCCCACTTAATATGTAGATGATAAGTTTCTGTCACTGGTAGCAGGTAGTGGTATTTGAATGTGTGTGGGGTAGGTACCACAACTAAAAAGTGAAAAATAAAAACTTTTTACAAAAAAAAAACAACCGACCTCCAAAAAAACACTACAAAGTGAAAAATTACTTTAATTTCGGAAGTCGGTGGCAAAAAACGAAAATACAAAACCCAAGACACTGACTTCCGCAATTAAAGTTATTTTTCACTTTGTAGTGTTTTTTTGGAGGTCGGTTGTTTATTTTTTTGTAAAAAGTTTTTTTTCTTTTAATTGTTATTTCTTTTGTTTTTTTTTCTATTTTCTATCAAATCTATTGGTTCATCCAAATAAATAAGTATTTGCCTTACTTGGGAAGAGACTGGACCCCACGAAACAGGAAATCATGTGGGGCACCTAAAGCTCCTATGTAATCTGTTACTCGTTTTTTCTTATATTGTACGGGTTTTTCTGAACTGAATAAAGCTTTTTATTACTTTAAAAAATCAACACAATAATTATACGTGTACGATTAGGACATCGCACATTTATTTAGTGCGCTGGCATATGCATTTTTACCTCATGTAAATTGATGTATTACTAATATTCGCAGGGTAGCTAGTAGCATCTGGATAAGAGTTGCCGAAAATCGAGCTAAATGGCGTGCAATTGGAAAGGCCTATGTCCAGCAGTGGACTGCTGTAGGCTGATGATGATGATGATGATGAACTATTTATATAAAGCAAGAGGATATAGAATAGGTAGTGCATTAGAGACTTATATGTATAATAATTCCGCTTTGTTCCTCCACTTGCACCACATCATAAAGGGGATGTCAGAATATACGTCAAACGTCATCGGCGAGGAAGACGGCTCTTCGGTTTTGATACAGCCGTGTCTTATAAATATTATATCCATGTGCCCTGGACCTTATATCGACAACATTGCCATTCGAATTTAAACTTTGTCTGACGTAGATTACAGTAGGTATTTGAATGGTAGTGAAGGGTTCTCAAGGGCGAGATATCCACCACTTCGTCAAGATGAGCAACCAATTATAAGTCAAGTTTGATATTACTCTTTAGAATTGTGATTTCTTTCAATTCTTTTTGTATTGGTTTGACGAGCGAAGTGGTTATTTATAATTAAAATGGCGATTTCTGATCTTCTTGTGATACGATTTTTAATTTTGTGTCGATCAAAAGGATTATGTGATTCTAATTTAGGATTCAATTTTATGTGAAGATTATTCGCATAGCTGTGAGACATTTGTTAATTGAACAGGTACTATCCGACCCTTTGCGTAAGTCGCAGATTGTTTATCGATAAGTCATCTACAGATATAATATTATGATCATCTAAAATCGAAATATCAATGAAAGTTTCTTTGAAGCCTATAATTTCACTTTCGGTTTTATGCAATATGTTCATTGGTGATATTAAAAAGATATCATCAGAACATCTACTGGTAGAAGCAAGCCACCAAGTGAACTCCCTCAGTAATATCGTATGATAGTTTAAAGAGGTGGGTGGTCTGTCGTTCGACGAGACCACACATTTTACGTGCGTTGATTAATTCTTGAGAGGTACAAATTAGATTCTCTTGCTTTTATAAGATGAACTAATGGAAGGATCAAGAGTGTAAATAATCTGATTGCAAAGCTTAACGACAAAGGTTGTCTATCAATAAATCTATAAAATTTCTGCAATTTCCATTCTTAAATTTGAAAAGACAAAAACTTCTTCAAATAAACTAATGCTAGAAACTCTCACGATATAGGATGGTCAAATACCAATACAATCATCTTAAACATCGATTCAAGAATACTTAATCAAACGATCCCATTCAAAGTCAATTCCACCATGAAAGAACAACAAAATACACCATTATTAGTCATTTATTTTCCATATGACAATAATACTGCTACCATAAAAGATCAGGCCAATAAAAATCGATACAAACTCGAACTGGCCAGAACTCCCTGGTCGATTGTCTGTGGATGTTGTACGGGAAGTGGTCAGCTACTTACGGCCCGATACGTCTTGTAAATATGGTTAGGGGCAAAAAGATTATCCGTGATTGTTTATTGTATTGAATCGTTTATGTACGGTCAGAAAAACAGTTCAATGATTTCCAAAACTAGTTTAAAAACTGTAAACGGCTAAATAGTATTTCAGAGTATTGCTAGAAGCTGATTTCCCAGTGGTGTCACTAATTTTCTTCTCATTTTAATAAGTGCAGGATTATCGTTATACAAGAAGCAACTGCTGTTTAGTTATTAATTTATCATTCTTAACCTTAATTTTGGAGGATTGATTTTCGCGAATAAATGGCCATTGTTGTAAGACATTCAAAAAGCACTGGTGGCCCAGTGGTAAAGGCCGCGACTTGCGAGTTGTAGGTCGTAGGTTCGAACCCTAACAAGCGATATTCTTTGTGTAAAATATTTCATCGGCACTGCTCTCAAAACGGTGAAGGAAAACATCGTGAGGAAACCCGCATGTCCTGGAACCAAAAATTCAAAGTCATGTGATATCTATCAAGCCGCACTGGGCCCGCGTGGTGGATTATGGCCCACTCCCTCTCACAGAGAGGCTTGTGTCCCAGCAGTGGAAACATTATAGGCTGATTATGCATGAATATTTGATTTTCATTCACCAACTACAACTAAAGAAAGAAAGAAAAAATGCGTTTATTGGCATTACAACAGAAAAATACACCTCAAAACTATAAAAATAGAAAACATTGATTATAATGCCAAAAGGCCTCAGCTCAGCATAATGTTAGATGACAACACAAAGTGTACATACAATCTGATGCTGATTTTCAGCTGAAACCCACGAGTACCTACCATACACTAGAATAATAAACACATAGGGAAGTGTCTGTCCGTATTAATAAAAAAATAAATTAAAGGTACCTAACATTTAAAACCTCATACAAAATTAAATTAAATGTTGTAACATACATTGTGTGTGCTTAGAAACTAAAATAAATACTCAATAGTGCCAATTCCCTTGTTCATAAACTAAACTAAATTTAAGTTCAATGCATCTTTTTCTTTCTATTTCATTAAGTAAAGGACAGAAGATAAATTTTAGTTTAGTCCTGTCAAATTAATCAGCGCCTGTCACTACTCCATACAAGTTTAGACGTGATTAAAAACTTGCCTACTAAAATTACATCAATTTACGTCAAGCGCTAACTAATTTGACAGGACTAAACTAAAGTTTATCTTCTATCCTTTTCTTAATGAAATAGAGAGAAAAAGATGCACTGAACTTAAATTTAGTTTAGTTTGTGAACAAGGGGATCGACACCATTATCTGTGTACAGGAAAATCTTGTGATAATTTTCTACTGAACAGTAAAAAGATAGGCAGCAATAAATTTCAGCCAGCAGGCAATTTGCTTTAGTTCACATAATCCGTCATTCGTGACCATCTTTAACATGCATTAAACCCTTAAAAGAAATAATTAAATTTAAAATTAAATTAAATTAAATTCATTTAATTCAGACTAATTGATATGTCCATAAATTGTTAGTTACAAAGGTCTTAAAACTATGTTAGTGATCATTGATAATTAAATTCAAAATACATAAAAAATCCAAATAAAAATAATTCACTCATGTCAAAAATGATGACAAAATAATAATCATGTCATTCATTAATTAATCACTCATGTCAAAAAAAAAAACATTATCTCGTCACGTGAAGCTGAAAAATAATAATAAGATTAGCTGCATTATTTTGCTGACCATGCTGAAAACGGTAGGCAAATGAGTTGTGCGAGTGCCGATACCTGCGGTAGAGAACTTATTTTCATATTTGTCCCTCTACATTATTTATTACATTTGCCATAGGGCTGTCCCCGAAACCACAATCTTTTTTATATTTTCTAAATAAATTCCTGAATCCTCCTTAACTAAGAATCATTTCACTTCATCTGGTATGCCCTACCCATCGGCGTACCCAGCTTTTGGCCCAGGGGGGGGCAATCAGAAATTTCTTTTCCCTGTTCATGTTTTACCCTACACACTAGACACGAAACTTGAGGTAGGTGTATGTAGTGTGTAGGTACAGGAAATCCTGCTTTATAGGTAGTCAAATAAATAAACTGTGTCCTTGCTACAGGCCGCGCACCGAGGTTTTTAAAAAAATGTATGCAAATAAATTCTAATTGTAAAGTAAGTCTTAACACGAGTCTAACATAACTTTTATCGACAACAGTCGGTACTTAGGCATACAAAATCCAGGGGGGACAGCTACCCTCCCCTGCCGCCCATGGCCCTACTTAATAGTGGTTCTCACCGGAAACTACCTTTATTTTGTAACTTTATAGCTGCTGCTGCGTAACCTTGAATCCTTAATCAATCAACTCGGCCTATCGTAGTCCACTACTGGACATAGGCCTCCATAGGCTTTGAAACGGATGATAAAGGGATTTAAGAGAGGTCATTGGTAACCAAATTACCCCTGTTGACCCTTATGCCAATGTCAACCATTTTCGAGTAATTTTATATTTTAAAACGTTTGAAGTTAAAATATAAAAATGTCAAATTACGCGAATATTGTTGACATTTGCATAGGAGTCAATCGGCGTCATTTGGTTGTAAATGACGCCACCTACATCCCCTTAATGTATTGTTGACGTATAACCATTAACCCTGTATGTCAGGTTAATTGGTTATATTTTACATTTTTATTTCATACATTTTAAAATATAAAATTAAATCAGTGTTGTTGGGTACATTTTATATTTTTATTTCATAAAATAAAAAATGTTAAGTTACTCAAAAATGGTTGATATTGGCATAAGGGTCATCAGGGGTAATTTGGTTGCAAATGACCTCTCCTCCATCTCCTTAACGGATTGCCGACATATAACCAATAACCCTGTGTAATATATTTAGTATAGACTTAGACTTCCAATCAAAAAGTTCAATCATTTTAATATAAATAATAATTTTAATAACAAACAAATATCTTCTTAAGCACCTATAGTATAACGGCCTCTCAGACTGTCACATACGTATGAGCAACAGTCTCTTACAACTGGTCCTTACTTGGTTTCTGTAGATAATCCATCATAATGAATAATAACAGCATATTTACTTTATTACCTTCCAAAATTTTAAGTAAAGGACGTTGAAGAACCGATAGACAATTAAGATAAAATTTTACGAGTCCCTTTAGAGGCAACCATAGGGTTTGACGTGACCACGCGTATTATTCATATTTTTTAGTCTGCCGATTGTCCCATAAGCATGGTATTCAAATTAGGACCGAGCATTGTGCAAGGAATACATCGCCGATGTTTGCGCTGATCTTAGGGCGAGGATATGTTAGAGGGAGTTCGTATTAGATTGTGTATATTGTAATATTTTAATTATTTTTTGTCATTGCTATTTTTAAGCTATTGCATAGCTTTTATTGCGGGCTTTGAGCGCGGCGACCAAATCAAGAAATTCTGTAACGTAACGAAAATAAAACCTAACACCCCCACTCCGCCTACCATGTAATGACGGTTCCCATGACAACGTGATGTTGTCATAGAGGTTACAAATGCTATGCAATAGCTTTACCGTGGCAGTCCCCGAATGCCACACGTTTTTTTTTTTATTCCAAACTTGATTGCTAAGTTGTACACGACCGTAAATTCCCCCCAAAAACGTACTCATGATGACGAAGACTAATTATAATAAACTGATACTGATGAAAAACATTGCGTAGACGTGTGTCGCATTTACTTTTTTGAAAGAGAGAAATTGAGGAGTTCAAAGATAGGAAAAGCGTTCAAAGATTTTCTGGTGCATAGAATTCTGGAAGTAGTAGCTGTAAATGTTTTAGAAAAACTGAGAAAAAGATTAATATGATCGATAGAGAACAAAAAGCAATTAACCAAAAATCCTTCAAACAAGACAAAGCTGTAGGTCGTAATTTATAAAAATATTATTGTAACTACTAGATCTTCTATAGATTGCAAAAAGTATCCAATTGGAAATCGATTTTTAACCCTCATCACTCTTACTAAGTTCATGAAATTAAGGAATTTCTTTTAAAAAATCATGTACAGACAGCTATTTAAAACAGTTTAAGTTTGTAAAAAAATTGTATTCTTCAAAATTATTCCTCAGTGTGTCCTCACCTCAACATCTTGAATAATTATCCTATTATGTATCGCATTCTAAACAGATAGCTCTATTTGTGCGGTACGCTTAATCTTTGTTTTTCTTCAAGATAATCATTTTTATATGAATTTAGTCTGCTGTCGCGTAGTGGTACTCAGGTATTAACACCTCAACTGAATTCAGAGAACGCCTTCATAGGTTTTTCTGTTAATCGTTGAGGTGAAGGTAAATGGTGTTATTTATTATTAGGCTCTTCAACAATGAGTACACTATTACTTTATAATTAGTACATTGCAAACTGAAGTCTAAGCGCATCATTACATAAAGAAAAGCACAGCATGCACTACATTATGCGCAGATAATAACATAATTAATTAAAACAAGTAATACATAGTTTACATGATAATAAAACATTAAAAACTAAATTGATTACAATAAATAAATTAAATTACATTGAATAAATTAGATTAGATTAGGTTCTATGTTTGATAAAATTTTATATAAGACTAGCTGACCCTGCAAACGTTGTTTTGCCATATAAATGTTTGGGGTGGACCATCTTTATCACTTACTACTCTACCTACCCTACCCACCCTACCTACCCTACCTATCCTACCTACCGAAATTATCATCAAAAATCATGCAAGCCTAGTACTTTTTGTTAGAAATTATGGCATAATACCAGGATATCATAAATGCATAATTTTTCTTCATATCTTTTTTTTCCTAAATTAAGATATAAGCTATCCTATCTTTCAAATTGGATCAAACTGCACACGGTGTGCAAATTTGATTAAAATCGGTTAAGTAGTTTAAGAGTCCATCGCAGACAAACAACGTGACACGTAATTTATATATATTAAGATTAGGTTAACATTTGAATTTATAATACATAGAGACAACCATTAAATGGCGTGAGGCTTTTTTTAGAGCAGGTACTGATGAATGAAAGAGGTCAATGTCGACTTCGTGCTCTTTGTATGCAGCATAGATTCTGGACAGTGGAAAATATTGCCTTAAGTTGATATGACATCTTGGCATGCAGAATAGCCGCCCATTAGAACGTCTTAGCAGATTACGAGGCACATGGAATAACACCCTACTGAGCAAATCGGGACAGTTCAGAGAGCCTGTTACCAGCTTCTTAAGGAAAACCAAGTCTAGCATATTCCTGCGTTTCTCCAGCGACACCGTCTTAAAATACTTCAGTCTTTCTTGGTACGGGTTGAGTTTTTTCCCATATTACTGTTATAGTTGAGATGCCATAAGAACTGTTTTTGCAGCCGTTCGATGTGGATCTTATACCCAGGAGTATTATATTATCTGTGACCCAGGTGACCAGACCACACTGCAATACTCGAGATGGCTTCTAACTAGCGAGTTGTATATACTTTTTTAATGCTAGGTTTTTGAAGTTCTTACACTCTCTCATAACGAAGCCAAGCATCTTTGATATTTTTTTTTAATATAGTTTTGTCAATATGTTCTACAAAACTTAGCTTTTTATCGAGCTGAACACCTAGGTCTCGAATAGTTTCAACTTCCTCAAGCCGCTCACCATTCAATTTATAGACTGACTGTATGATATTCTTTTTTTTGTGAATTTGATACGATGGCATATATTTTTACATTCAAAGACATTTTTTTGTGCTCACACCAAATAGTCAGCTTGTATATGTCGCTTTGAAATTTTACCGAGTCCGCAGGATTTTTTATAATCTTTATAGCTTTGAGGTCACCAGCGAATAAGAATATATTCGAGTTATATAGATTTTGTCACTATCTAATAGAACATTGATGCCACATCATCGCGCGACACGAAGGAAGGCCCGCGGAAAATTATGGAACTACATGTATTTAAATGCAATGAAATAGACACGAGCGCCGCAGCAAATGACTTCAGTGATGGCGCGGACTCTATCGCGGCTCTCTCGGATGGTATTAAATTGTGCTGTGAACGTTGGTGTTTCACAAAGAATATGCTGTATTTTATACTATTACATGGGCAATATTTGTATATACAATGTCGCCCATCGGCATGCGACCGCCCAAATTTTTCTGAATATTCACAGATTATTAACAGGACTTCATCTTCTTGACGTAATATCGTTGTCGATTTAGTGAGAATGAGAAGGGGTATTATTCAAGGTGGGGCAAAAGTAATGTCAAAATGTGAATTGGCTGCCATTTTGTAGAAAATTAAAATAGTTGGGCCCTGTTTTCACGGAAAGATTATTTAAAGTTGAAAATTTGTCCGTCATTGCCTAAGCTGTGTGTATGACTCCATTGCATTGTCAACTAATTCTCTATCTGTCTACAACATAAGTGTCAAATCACAATGATACTATGACGCTAATTGCAAAAATTATGACATATTCACATTAGGGCATTACTTTTGCCCCATTCTGTATTTGTATACACGGCTACACATGAAGCTATACATTTTCAGTTTATGCTGATCTCGCATTGTCTATGATTTCCGTGCAATGCGAGGTCAGCTTATACTGGAAATGTACAGCTTGATGTGTAGCCGTGTGTACTAAGAGCCATCCTGTATGTTGCCACGCCAAATTTATAATCTTTATTATTTTTAAAAAAAATTCGTAGTCAGTAGAGTAGGTGGATTTAGTAGGTAACTCAATCTTGGCTTGTACAGTTAAACCAACCAAATCTTCGTACAAGGAAGAAGATAGTTATAAAAAAATAGCAGCGACATAGGTACCTAATTGCTAAGTTATGTTTATAAATATTATGAAGTGTTGTGTATGAAGGCTTGTCCGAAATGTTTAAACAAAGATTTTTTTCAGGTTTTCACAGTTGAAGCCCGGATCCTGTCCGTTTATCTTTCTGAACGCACACCTCAAATATGTCCGAGAAAATTTTAGGAAAAATTCTGTTGTTCGCCAATTTACATCAAAGACCCAATGTTAGGTACCATCACTTTTTACAACAACGAAAAAATGAACAGACACACAGTGGTACACAACCTTTTCTTACCGCAAAAAAGTTTTCCGTGGGCCAACCGGGCATTTTTCCCTCCGCCATACAAACGAACCGCAGCGTTTAAAATACAGAAAAAAAGTTGTCGGCACTCGCCTCGACCGACAAAAGAGGATTTTTTATTTTATATTCCAAATATTAAAGGACATCGTTAGCGGTTAGCATTTGTTAAATATCTGAAATATTTTCGTGAGCTTTTAGGGCTTGAGTTTGTTTTTTTTTTAGCAACGGCACGCGAGCGAGTTGTCTTGTTTAAGTGGGGTGTTTAAAAAATAAAGTTTTTTTTTTCGCCCGGCGGTTATTGTTTTGCGAGAGTTGCAACCTTTCACCGCAAAGGGTGTTATAAGTTCTTGAAAGGAAAGTTTTTAATATTTTTTTGTCCAGATGCTCGGACGGTTTGTCGCTCTGTGCGGTTGAAGATTTGTTATATTTCTGTTGTCTTGCATTTGTGGTTAATTGTTTGTTTTGTAGTATTATTTTTATTTAATCATGTGTATTCCACCAACATACTTTGTTTCTTCCCACGGGAGTGTCAAAAGGATTTTATGAAAAAGGATAATCACTTAGCTTATTGCTATTGGCATTGAGTGAGTCTGCCTGATAGGAAAAACGTTATTTTCGATTGTTATTCAGTGATAGACAGACCGTTACTTATTCTTGTCTCAAAACTTTAGATTATAAAGGGTTCATGTTTCAAAACATTCAATCAGTCTGCCAAGCCTTTTCCCAACTATGTTGGGGTCAGCTTCCAGTCTAACCGGATGCAGCTGAATACCAGTATTTTACAAGGAGCGACTATCTATCTGACCTCCACCACCCAGTAACTAGGTAAAATGATAACCCTTTGTAAGACTGGTTGTCAGACTTTCGGGCTTCTGACGACCCGTAACGACTGTATCAGATCCACGAATGACAGCACCAAATGCTTAACGTGCTTTCCGAGGCACGAAGGAGTCTCGGTATGTGAAGATTGTCACCCATCCACAGACTAACCCCAGCAAGCATAGCTTAACCTTATGGATCGACCCGTGCGGCTGTTATTACTTAGCCACGAGCTCCTCAAAACACTCATATACTATAAATTCAAAGCATCATCAGGATGATGTCTACTTCTTTTACAAACGGTTTAACTTATTAGCTACTCGAAATCCCGCAAACTTTAAATCATTTAACCCCAAACTATTACCAAACGAAAACGCTTTAATAGTAACACTAGTACGTACCTCTGATATTCAATGAACTATATCAACATTCCCGATTGAGCCCCCGGGGCGTGTCGGGCACGTGCAAACGTCATGCAATATGTTGACAATTGCACCTTCACTTGCCAACAGGTGGTGGTGTTCGATCAGGCGAGTTCAGATTGGGGTAGCTACTGGAGTGGGTACTTGCTCTAGTAACTGTTGCAAGAGAGGTGGAATGGTCATCCTCTTTGCGCATATTATGGGTTTATGGTTGATTTCAATCAAATGTATCACACTGGGAGTGCCACTTACTCTAGTAAGTTGCAAAGACAGATATATATGTGGTAAGAGAAATTGAATGGTGTTTGAGAGATACAGGGTTTCTATAATATGGTTTTATGTAGATCAAGGCAATTCCTAATAGTATTGAAGGTTAGGTATTGCAATTGCTTTATAATTTTATGGTATTTTTCTATTGTGTGTATAGAGCATAGATTTTTCGTTTACGATTTTGAACAGAGCATCTGTTTAAGTTTACCAAATTTTTTCTGCCGGAAGACGTCCACTACTGGACATAGGCCTCCCCCAAGCTCCGCCACTTCCACCGGTTCTGTGCTTCCCGCATCCAGTGGATTCCTGTGGCCTTCACAAGTTTACCAGATAGTATCACATCACATCTAAATATAGGCCTCCAGAATATCTGAAGTAGTGGACCGATCATCATTATCATCTGCCGATCCTTTTCCCAACTATATTTTGGTCTGTGCATCGATACTGACATTAATAAATTGGTCCTTAATGGCAGTTTTTGGAAAGAGGACCTAATCACGTGCATATTAAAAATTTAATTATAAATTTAAAAAAATCGTATCTCTCATTGACAACACTCTGGCGAAGGAAATAAATACCTTCTTACCCATATTAAATATTTTTTCTACGTTCTAATCGCACATGATAATCCAACAGCTAACCCCATTTGAACACAGCACAGTGCATGCCATCTAATTCTCGGAGGAGCGTCTATGCAACGACATTAGACATTACGTTACAACTTAGTTCAACTAGTCTCAGATTTGTTCACACTTACACATTATTTAAATGGGTTTTGTCACTTTCTGAATTTGACTTAGGATATTCGAGAGTGGAGAATTTATCAAGGAAGATATTTAGTATGAAGATTTATTTGGTATAAATCTATATTACTTTTGATTTAAAGGAAAATTCACCAAACATTGGATGCAAAGAAATTGTTGTTTTCATACTACTTGTTACTGGGCTACAACGTTCTCACGTTCATAAAACAGAAAATATACGAAATAAAAGATAAATAAAATAACGAAAAAAACCTACTGAAACCAAATGCATCATCAAATGCAAACAGTCATCAGCACAAAAACAAAACTATGTAGGTAATTACAACTACCACACTCCTTACTCCTACTACTGCAAAAACCAATTGAAGTCAGTTAAAAATAAACCAAACCACACATGCATACCTAAAAATACATCCCAATCTTCAGTCTCCGATCTTGAAAAAGCATAATCCAGAAATATGTCGCTTAGATAACATGTCATTACGCTCTTTACGCTCGGCTAGCGTAGCGCGCGTAATTTTTATCGTTCTGCTCACATCTGAAACTTCAGGATTAATGATCCAGCGCGTCTAGTCATACGGTTCCGCCGAATGCCGTAAAAACGCTATGCGCAATTCAGTTTTGTTCAAGGATTACGGTTTTTTGGAGACGGTATTTTTTCGTATAGAAATATTTCACGTTAGCAGATACTAAGTAAGTAGCAAGGTGATCGAAATTGTTGAAGAAAACATCAGTCGTCCTTTGACCTGAGCTTTGGCAGGATATAAGTAATACAAAACGTTTCAGAAAGTGTTTGATGGGATTGTTTCAATTTGTGTAATTCCAATAAGAGCTGATGATGCTACATTGATTTCAGATGATTTACTTTTTACTTCAATAATGGATTTAGCTGTGTATACGGCGTATATTTTGGTCATATTTTTATCTCTTCTATTCCTATTTCTGCTAACTTATCCATAAAACAGAACTTGTCATGACAAAAAGATGAAGTCGATCCATCTCTCCTGTTGTAAGTTTATTGAAATTTCAGACGAAACATGCAGCACTTTTGTACTCTTTTATCTTGCTGTTGTTTGCTTTAGCTCTTATTGCCTCCTTGTATAAACACTACACTACATTTTTTGTGTGCCGGTGTCCCTTAACTCAATAAGTGCTATTTCTATTTATCTTTAGATGCCACATCCACCGATCCCTCTCAGATCTACGTCATCCGACCTTTAATTGCTCTCATCCTGATACGGCTGGTATATCGAGCGAGAAAATGGGTTTTTCGCTGTGGTAAACGGCAGCAACTTTGTTCTACGGCACATTATCGGATTTGCTAGCAGCTCTGTGCGATTGCATGTAAACTTGTCGTGAATTGGTGCTGTGACATAGTTGTCTGATGTGATTTAGATTTGAATATATATGTTTGTTTTTAATGGTTTTGTTAGTGTTTTGAGCATCAGTCGTATGTGAATTTACACTGTATATATATTGTTACTTACAACATTTTTATATGAATACACATCCTTAGATTTATTATCTTTATCTCAAGAGTTACATGGTAGGTATTACCACATTACTACCTTTATATTTACTATTGTCATTATACCATTTTCTTGGTAATTTTATATTGAATTTGCATTGGTTTGATATCCGAAATTTTCACGAATTGAGTTTGTAATTTCGACACATCTGTTAAAATTCATCAAATAATATAACCAGGGCCTTATAAATATTTTATTAATATTAGAAGTCTCTAGTATTATACTACCCTGTGCAAATACAAAACAGCCTGCAGCAACTCATCTGAACATATAGACGAGCGTATCGAACAAAACCTTTAAAAAAACACTGTTATTAAATGTTCATTAAGCTGCGACAACAAACTTACAAACAAATTACCATCAAGCAATAACCACTCCTAACCCAAAGAAATAGAATTCAAGTCAACTGCATTAGCAACTTCGTCACTTATTTTACATAAATGATGAAGTTATTTGCAGTTTGTTTGGAGAAAATTCAACCTTATGGCAGGGTGGGAATTGTGAAAGTGGTGGAATATTTATTGGTGTAATGAAAGCCGCAATTGAACGAAACGTAACTAGTGATTTCGAGGTGAACCGATTTGGATTAATGAATTAAATACACTTGTATCGTGTTTACGTCTGGGTAAAATATGTCTGAAGCACCTACTTATAATAACATCATTGTAGTTGATATAAGGTTATTGGAAGGTCAATTGACAGTTGAAAATCAAACTGATGAAACACTTGTATTTGTGCATCACAAATATAATAGCATTGTAGAAAATGTTGTGTAAAAATGTACTTGAATGACAGTTTCGGTTGGGATAATTAATAAATAAATTGGAAGAAAGCATTAGGTACACCACAGAGCAAAAATAAATAATCTTAAATTATAATCAGAGTCTTTAAGAATTATAGATAGAATCGCAGGGGCCATAAGAAACTTATTGAAATGATACAATACTAACAACATTTCGAAATGTATCAGAAATGAGGAGTTATCAGGGTGTGATACTAGGTCATATATTGATATACTTCACAATATTCTTTTTATTTTTCACACTACTTGAAACTCACTTATTGGTGATATAAAATTGACTCCCAAAATCATCCATATAAATTAATACGGTATACCATTGCAATGTCTCGGTAAATTAAACCTCAAATCTTCTCAAATCGGTAGAACGAAAAATCTAAGATTAATGAACCTATTTTATCCGCACATTAGCATCGAACCGAAAATATTTTAGGGCAATTAAAAAATGGTCTGTTTTTGTTGCAAAAGGGACAAAAAATCACGCGTGACGCCTCGGGAGAGGGGTGGGCAGGATAGCAAGCGTGCATATCTAAATAATTATATGGCGTCAATGGATAATGATTGAAAGGTCTTCAGATGTGGCCAGAGTAGTCTCTCAGTCAGAGATTTTGTTATTTATAAAGATGAGAAAGAGGTTTTTATGAAGGTACAGAAAACAGAAATAAACAGCAAATAATTAAACATCCCCTACATAGTTAAGTTGAAAATAATGTGATTGTTACCAATTTATTGTTTTTGTTTAGTTTAATAGATTGTATTCAATTGCTTAAAGGCTCCTACAAACAGGCGCGACACGCAACGCGACACAAAGACACCGTTCGTCGCGCGACGAGTTTGTGTCGCGTCGCGTGTCGCGCCTGTTTGTAGGAGTCTTTAAACTTTTTTCGCTTGTGGGATGCCTATGGCGAGCAGTGGACGTCTTTAGTCGTCTTTGGACAATGACGCTGATCTTCTTGTTTTCGAGTCGATGGTACTTTTTAGAACAGTTCGACCCAGAAGATAGCCATGTTAATAGCAGCGTCAGTGACATTAATTAGATCCTCGACGGTGCGGGTGTAAATAATGATAATTTACATTTTTATTTTAGTATTTTGTGTTCACATATATGATGGCAAAAATTCGACAGTGCAGATAGTATTACATCATAAGATCAGCCAGCATCTTAAAACATAAGCATAAACTGTTGACTTGCAAAATGTGTTCAGATTTTTGTAACTGAGCATTCTTCTAAGTAATTTTTTATCTCATAATTCAATCAATTTACATAACCGAAACGGCTTCCATACATCTTTACTTTTCGTTTTAAATTACGCAAAAACCAGTAGCAATATCACAAGAAACCAGTCTAATAAAACATTCATATGAACGTACGGTATTAATCTTATGAAAAAATCAAAATTCATGCAATAATAATAATTGTGGTGTATCTACACGTACGACCAGACTATTACACGGTACATAATATTCTAAAACAAGACACTGTCCACTTTCTTGTTCCGAGAAAATACATAGTCGCTCGCGCACTTCATTGGAATCGATCGGGCGTAACGTTTCCTATCTCTCTCACACTCACACTGTCAAACGGAGAAGCTACAGGAGCGAGGAGCACAGATATAAATCCTACCGATCTATAAGCCACGCCCCACAATCGATCTGATAAATGAAAAACCCGTTTGAGTGCGCGGGCGCAATGATTTGAATCTCGTCATGACTTGATGTTCGTTTCGCGATTACTCGTGCGCTTCGTTGCTTTGTATTTAAAATTATCTTTATTACCCCATCCGTGGGAGTCTTAAATCTCGCATTTAAATGTTTATTACAACATGACTCATAATTATGTACGTTTTAAATGTTCAAACGTGAATCTCTCTGATCCTAGGCAGTGTGTGAGGTCAATGTTGGTTCGTTGACATGCTTATTGAGCTATTTTTGCTATTTTTGTTCGCTTTTTCCCAAGTCTTAGGCGAATGAGTCATTTTTTGTTGCACGAAAAAATGGTAAAGATCGTTTAGATTCCGTGATGCACGTACTGAAATAGCAATTTTTATAACCACTCAAACTGCGTTGATTTTTTTCCTCCTAAATAGTAATGATTCGTCCTTTCCGTTATCAAGTTGTTAATCATTAGGTACATTAGTTTCTTTTTCTTTGAAACTGACTGCTGCAAGAATCATCATTTCGTATTTCATAACTATATGATGCCAATGTCTTCACCAATATTTATTTTACTAACTAATTCCACAAATCTTTTTAAGAAAAAGTTAAAAATTATACTTAGGATTATATTTCTTTTCAGATCATCTGAATATAATTACTATTTCCTTCCTCATAGTACTCTGCTTTAGACACCTATTCTTTAGCATGCAGTCTAACACTGAAATTAAATTAACAAACACCTGCAAAACAAAGCTTTCAAACATGACTTTGCGCTACTCTACGATAGATGGCACTGCTAACCTTAAAACTCCGCAATCGACTCCTGCTCACGACTCACTAACGCCATCTCTTGTCAAGCTTTCGAAACTGACAACACTATCTTCGACCAATTTGATCAGAGCTCCGATCTGTGAATGTTTTTATGGAAAGAGGGTTTATCTAAGTTTGGTCATTAATAATTCGATTTTAATAGCAGCTGAAGAGGTTTGATACATTTGTACCGTCTGCACAATTACTTCTACCTCGAATGATTGCTTGAATGATGTCTGATAATTCGTATGAAGCATGCGCAGCCTGATTGCCTTATTTCTTATAGCATATTTTATTGATGTTCCCTTTAAAGATATTTATTACTTGGAGATATGTCGTATTTCTACGTCTATCATCAGGTGTGTGGTTTCTACGTGTCATCATTTGTAGCTGGATCCGGTTGATTTTTATGAATGTGCATCAGTCAGCCTGTCTTTTTTCTGAAATTGCAAAGGTATTGGCAATTAGAAATAAGCTCTGGGTGCATCAATTATTTAGAGAAAATACGCAAGTATCTTTAGATTTGCTCTAATGGTTCTTCAGCTGTCATTGGTAAAAGGCCTTTGTTTTTTTGCCTTAATGGTTATTTATTTTTGGCATTTCATCTTTCTTATAGGTTTTGTGGCTCTAGATTTTGAAGGCAGAATGATCTACTCATTCCACGTCATTACTTACAAGTCAAGTATGTTAGATTTGTGTGGGAAAGTATCAAATAACTTCTCCCGCTCTAGGTGGAGCAGGAGGACGTGTCAGACTGTTACTGACTAAAACCCACCCGTGTTCCTTCAGTTGCCATGTTGCCGGGGGGCCACGATTTCCCTTTCGGCCTTATTCGCAACCCCGGCAGGCATTGGCCCTAGCGGACCCCGTCAATTCAGCTGACATCTCTTTGAGGCGCACGTGGAACACAACGCGCCGTCAACTCGGGCCTGGTCCTTATCGGGCGGCGACCTACAAATTGCTCACCGTCCGCAAGCCCGCACCTACGGTGGCTGGAAATCAGCTCGCGATTCCCGACGCCCAGGGCGTCTCCCCCTGCGGCAGTTAGGGGCGTGAAGGCGCGAATTTTGCCTCTGCCTCACGCGTTCCACCTCCTCCTTCGCGAGCATTACTGCTTCCCAGAAGGAGGTGACGGTCTCCCATTTCCTCTCGCTCCGCACAATGGCCCCAATCAGGGCCGGACGCGAGAGAAGTATGTTAGAGCCTGCGATTGTGAATTTGAAGTAACTTCTAAAAAATAAAATTCTTTCAATTTTATGACTGTTTTTGATACATATATATAGCATTGAACTGAAGAAAATATGATTATAATAGTTTCAGCGTGTCTGCGTGTTTCCACCATGCAGGGTTAATGCATTTGTGCTGAGGTCGGGCAAGCGCTGAATTATTGGGTCATGAAATATATGGATGATAGTCAGCAAGAATTGAAATGTTATGAGCACGATTTTGATATAATTTTGTGGGAGATAAGCTAAATGGAGAAGGATAATGTAGTTTAATAAATTGTTTTTCGCCCAAACACTTCTTATCGCTGTGTAGTTTAGGCACATGCTCAGAGTGATAATTCCCGTATTTTAAAGAGTGTTCGCATTCTAATCTAAACTCAGTCTCAGATTTTTTTTCCTTCATCAGTAAATAATTTGTCTTGAGTTTGAAAATTGACCATTGTAATGTTAATTAGATTAAATTCGGTGTGAGAGCCTGGTAATCCGTCACATAGGGTGTCATAGTATGGACGCCAGTCTCTCGCAAAGGATCATATTTTATGTATTTTTGTCAAAACGCTTTAATTCTTGTCTCTATGTTTATAACTATGTGAAACTTTGTGAAGACAGAAATAAAGATTTTATTACTATAACTATTTTTGAAATTGATCGTCGCTAAAATGAGTTTGCGACTTGATTTCGAATTACGGGAATTGGCTGTCTAGTATTCGTATATATAGGTAGTAAATAAAGTACCTAAGCAGCATTGGGTTATAGCTTAAATCACCTTAATTATTAAAGCTATAACAATAATAAGTTCGAAAAAAATCGAAACCAGTATGACGAAAGATGATACAAGTTGTTATTCAAACCATAACACAAACAGATCTGAATTCCAAATGACTGCAAACCTATGTCCATATTTAGAAGGTACATAAATAATCTAAAAGGATCACACTCATCGGATCAAAAATCCAAAAAGTCATATCAATTTATCAATAAATAAAAAACACCGAACTCAACCCAAGTCCCCATGACACAGCAGATTCGAATGCTTTATGATAAAAAATCGTCGAGCTGTCATTGAGGTCAATAAAAGATTAATTTTGATGTTCAGTAGCTGACGGGTTGAGGGCTACTGGGTTCGACAGATTAGGGCAAAAAAGAATCAGGATGTTTGAAATAAAATGTTGATTTCATAACGGTAATACCAGCAGACCTTGATTTGTCTAATGGTATGGAAATATTACTATACTCGTAGATAGAGAACGGGAAAATAGCAAATAGAAACAAATTATACTTTTTTACAGAAAAAAACAAAGTTCGGAAGTCGGTGTCTTTGGTTTTGAATTTTCGTTTTTGGCCATCGACTTCCGAAATAAAGTTATTTTTACTTTGTTGTGTTTATTTTTGGAAGCAAATTGTTTTTTTTTTGTATTTTTTTTATTATTTTTGACCTTTTAGTCCTACCCCACACAAATTCGTATATCACTACCTGCTATATAAATAACAGTGACAGGAAGTTATTATAACATCATCACATAGACTAAGTGGAAAAAATACGTAAAATTGAAGCAAACTCAAAAAGTACTCAAGCAAAGTTAATAAAAGTTTATTGGGACCACCTCCAGAACACACACACTCCACAGGCAGGCACACACACAGCAGCATACACTATAAAAAATAAGAATTTTGAAAATCCATCTATCCTCGTCAAACCTCTTCCTTGTTTTGAAGTTGGTTAAAAAGCAAGGTACCTACTTCATTATAGAAAACTCATTAGCTTTGGATGATCTTGCTACCAAGGCTGCATTATAAAGCTTTCATATGTGACACTGATAGATAGAAGGCCAAAGGGAGTAACTATAATCACACACAATTAAAGCTATAACGCAGTGTAGTCGAATACCAAAATGCCTTTTTGTAGCATCTAACATAATATTGCCCCAAATTGCCCGAAGAGTGAGAGCAGAGGTGTATCGTAGAGCCACATTTTGCCAGCTATGTTATGTTCCATTTGTTTTTTTTTTTTTGGGTGGGAAATTATCAAATAACTTCTCCCGCTCTGCGTGGAGCGGGAGGGCGTGTCAGACTCTTACTGACTAAAACCCACCCGTGTTCCTTCAGTTGCCATGTTGCCGGAGGCCACGATTTCCCTTTCGGTTTTATTCACAACCTCGGCAGGCATCGGCCTTAGCGGACCCCGTCAATTCTGCTGACATTTCTTTGGGGCGTGCGTGGAACACAATGCGCCCGTCGACCCGGGCCTGGTCCATGCGGGCGGCGAGCAACCCATTGCTCACCGTCCGCAAGCCCGCGTTTACGGTGGCCGGAAATTGGCACGCGATTTCCTACGCCCAGGGCGTCTCCTCCTGATGATTCATGTGTCACTTGGGGTGAACATCTTGCCATTAACACCAAGCTGCTATTACTAATTATAGACTCCTAGTTGAAAACCCAATAATACACCAACCAGTAACCAACGGCTTAGTTCAGACCAAACAGTAGTTATCTCCAAAACCCACGCACATTCAAAGCTTATCGCTAACTAACTGTAAAACTAACAATTAACACTGTCAACAGGAAGCGGTCCTATGGACCAATTTCCTCTCGCCTCGGTCCTTTGTACGAAAACACATCGTTACCATACAATGGAGGACCAAATTGTCGCTGTGATCCCCATAATGTATCGATTTGAATATTTTGACGGTTAATTCTCGGGGTTAAGAATGGTGTAGATAATAACCCTATTGATGGTAAATTGGTTCGTTAATGGTGTATTCAATTGAGATATGCTTTAGTTGAGATATTCATCGGTTTGGTTCACACTGACTTAGTTTTAGTCTCAAGATTTTTTTGAGTCTGTCAATATGCTTTCATGTATGTTAGAAAACTCACAATCATTTGAAAGTATTCCATGCTTTTATTTATTGATTTAATAAAAGCACATCATCAACCTATAATGTCCCCACTGCTAGGACATACGCATCCTCTCAGTGAGCGGGACTGGACGGGTTAGTAGATGTTACATATTTTTGAATTTTCGGTTCTAGGACATTTTCTCACGATGTTTTCCTTCACCGTTTTGAGAGCAGTGGTGATGGAATAATTTACACAAAGTAAAGTGCCTGTCTGGGTTCGACCCCACGACCTACAACTCGTAAGTCGCGCCGTTACTGCTGGGCCACCACTGCTCTATTAAACTTATATGCTAGAAATAAGTTTTGAAGTGATTTGTTTGATTTCAGCGATGTGTACAAAATCTCATGCTTCTAGTGTAACTTTTCATTCGCTGTAGATGGTAATGTCAAAATATCTTACATTACCCACTGTAACTGTTACCAAAAGTAAAATAATTGACTCCACAATAGATCAATTTCATAACAGACTAACCACCGTAAAACTTAACAGGGCCAAGATAACCACAATTAAAGGAAAAGGAAACCATAAAATAACATTAGAAGAAGCCATACCAATCAAGATGGTACTACACACGACGACAATCAAGCAACTTATGGTAGGTACATTCCAGTATATGTTGACCACTCATTGCACGGAAAGGCTATGCAATGCGAGGTCAACTTTTATGGGAAATGTATTGTCTGTTTTAAAATTAGCAGATGAAAGGGTAAACAATACAGCTCAGGTTAAATTCTTACGCAATCACTAACTAAAGGAAAATAATAACACATCTAACCACTTTTTCCAACATTAATCCATTGTAATTAAAAAAATATCGACGAAAATTTTGGTTATTAAATTAACCCCAACCATCAAAATGAAATAAAAAAAATTGGAAATTTAAAATTAGAATTTCAATTTAAATTATTCAAATAATCAAATCAGAGCACTCAATTTGTAAGTGGCACTACAAATTGGCATCCACAAGTACGTTTTCTGATCCATTTGTTTACATTTTCATCAGATACATTTGGAATAGACTATATTGCTTGATATGTCGTCGTGTGCACAAGACGTTAAAGACACAATGGAAATTAAGCGAGCGTCACGTGATAAAATTTAAAACGTCTCAATTCTTTGATCGAACTAAACGTGGAGCTTGCTGATGATTGACTTCCTCAGCGTGGGCTGTCCAGCATCGGATTATGTTAACAAGATTAGATTGCTCTTAATGGCTGTGAGACGAGTGAGGCGTCGATTGTTATAATTAATGAGTCATGTTGTTATCAGGTCACGAGGGTTGGAGATATGGGCCTTTTGTCTTCGCTAGGACGTTGGTGTCTAATCTGGAGCAGATGCTAGAGAACTAATGTATGTAGAGCTAATACGTTGCGAAGATGAAATGCTATGCTGGAATTATAGCAATGAATTTTATTGTTTTTGTTAAAATACGTGTAGGGGAAAGTTATTAACAATGTCAATGAAGTAATTAATGATGTGTGGAATGCCACTGATGGCTGTAAAACTTTCACAAATGTTAACCCAAGAAACGATTTTAGATGAGACTGAGACTAATTCTAAATTTTTTATCACATTTCGTATATCACAATTGGAGATGCATTTTTATCCATGTCCAAGTTTATTCAAGTTTAAAAAGTAAGCATTTTATAAATGTGTGTAAAATATCTACACATTTACAAATTCATCGAATTCTGTTCTCAGTTCTTCGTGCTAATTATATTCATCAGCTAATTCTTGCACTTATTGTTCTATTTCAATTATGTTAACTTAATTGGAACTTTAATCATTAGTACTCCTATTTCTGTCTTATTACACTTTGTCTTCGTTCATGCATTCTGTCTAAGATTCATTGTTCAAAAGTATCATCTCATATATCTCCTATGACATCCATTCTATGTCAAACCACAAAAGATCATTCAGATATTCTTTATAAGAATAATTAATTACAAGCAACGATACTGTAAATATCTAAATCAACAAATAGAAATAGATGAAATGATGTGTCATCATGCATTGAGGAGATGTTTAGATGATGAATGGAATTAATAAAATTATAAAAGACATTTACAATGAGTGGTGGATCGACTTTCTGTGTGGAGACAAATTGTGACTCTTTAACCATAAACAGTGCTGTGATAATTTGGTTCTGGTTAGTGTGTAGTATATGGCAAATTGTCACATGTTAATTTGGAGATATCAGTGATGCATCATACTTAAAGCATTTTGTGTTTGTATTGTTTACCTAAGTTTTTTACTTCATTAAAACGATAAAGATTCACACTCTAACTTGAAACTAATCGGCAGGTATTGCAAGATTTATGTCCTTGCAAAAATATTGAGTTTCTTAGAAAATGAGAATAGTAAGCTCAGTAATGACTGATTATGTCATTATTTGTGAAAATGATTATAACGATCTATACTAATAATAAAATAGTAAATAAAAATTCTTCTCCAATTGTCTGCACAAAAACGGCTGAAAATATGTGGATAAGATTTGGCACACTGGTAGTTTATAACCCGATAGTACGTTCCCGTGGGATATTTTCCGACAACCACGCGGGCGAAAGCTAGTACGTAATAAACATAGTTTTTGGTCTTCAATTTTTGCCATTCAAAAATGTTAAACCATCCTCCCACAAACGTCACGATTGATCTCAAAACCCACCATATACTATCAAAAGAGAATTGAATATGAAAACTCTTAAAGGATTAGAAGCGGTGACAGATTCGTTTCCACAATAAAGGTGGCTACTCACAATTGATTTATGATTTCCAGGCGAATAAAGCCTCGTGTGCAATAGCCTTATTTCTTGTTTTATTTTGGATATGAATGGAGTTGTGGAGTCATTGGCTTAGATATATGTCTATATTGTAGCTGCTTCGATGGGTTTTAAATCCATTTATGTCTCATGTGTGTTCTGGTGCTTAGCTGCTTATGACTGCAGGGATTGTTGGAAAGTGTCGCAGATGACTTTATTTTTGCTAATATTTTTAGCTTCATCTTTAAAATAACTCATTCAAATGAGGATAGCGATGGCGGACACAAAAAAGTTACGATAAAATTGTTACTAAATCAAGTTGACAGTAACTTTGAATATAATCTTAAAACTACAAGGTTTGTCTCTTTATCATGAAACTATAGGTAATAGGTTCAGCAGTTATTGGAGAACTTTATGTGCAGCTGTAGTCAGCTGACAATTTTTAACAATGACCATGAATGACTTATTATCTAAGTACAGTTGTCAGTGTGTTGAAATATTAACCGAAA
Source organism: Agrochola lychnidis (assembly GCA_963680765.1). Classification (NCBI taxonomy): domain Eukaryota; kingdom Metazoa; phylum Arthropoda; class Insecta; order Lepidoptera; family Noctuidae; genus Agrochola; species Agrochola lychnidis. The sequence continues at coordinate 2,045,204 of OY796868.1, read as the reverse complement.
TTTAAAAAGTAGTGTCTTAAAAATGATTCTGATTATCGGTATTGGCGTACTGTTTTGTCAAGGCTGTGGATTGCTTTTTGACAGAACGATACCTTTGCCTAACCCTTCGGGGAATACACGTGTTATCACGACTAGCAGCGTCCCGCGATTTCTCCCGTATAACTCTCGATCTCGTAAGAATATTGGGACAAAAATTATCCTACGTCCTAACCCAGGTCATGGTCTACCCATGTGCGAAATTTCATCCAAATTCATTCAGCCGTTTTAGCGTGAAAGCGTAACAAACAAACAAACTCACTTTCGCATGTATAATAATTATTATTAGTTAGGATATCTTCGTTTGATTTCTTAACCTTTCAACTGTCATTAACGAGACACAATAGAATTTTAATTGTTATCCACCTCAATGAGGCATCGTAACGGATGATGAGGTACATAGGAACGTGATAGACAAAAACTCTGTATCTAAAACAGCAACTCGAATTTACCATAGGTACAAAATATAAATGCAGTGGTGGCATTACTGGACTCGTATTGTTAACTGACCCACAATGGAGTTTGAATCAAAGCGTATAGTTGTGGGCAAAAATATCGCCGGGTATGCAGCCCAGGTGATGTATAGGGTTGTAGGGTTGTGAGGACATTTTAGATATTTTTTATATATATTTTTATTTTTCATCCGTGTTGAAACAAATTGTGATGAAGAGCATGATGTTCTTGATGCTGCTCCTAATTTTTGGAGCTATCATAGAATAATATTTATCTTTAAAAAACAAATTAAATATACTTTCCCACGTTATCGTTAAACTCAAACTCAAAGCATTTATTTCAATTAAACCACGATTATTATTTTTATCACTGAGTGGTTTACTTGTTACTTAAAAATGTATTGTTCTTTGCGTTTTTCTTTATAATCTATCTTTTTCTAATAGTTTACTTATATAGTACCTACCAACTTTTTTGGTCCTGCTACTGACCTCAAGCTACTTATTAGGTACTCGATTTATGAAATGTTTATCATAAAAACCCTTGAAAATATACAAATACGTTTAAGGAGATACCTCAAAACTTTCCTATAATTCATCAGTGACCGTATTAATATTAGACCAGTCACATACACAACCAATATGAATGTCCATTATTGCTAATAATTTATAAACAATAATCGGCCAGTGACAATCCTGCGGGGTGCGTAGGCGACAACACAGCGAGAAGACATCGCCTTTGAATGGACCCCTGAACATGCAGGAGTTGACAACATCGGGATCGTTTTGAAAGGTGAAAAACTTATAGTTAATAGAAAATAAGCTTTTGATGTTGGAAGGTCTATGCTGATACCTATTACAATGATGATAAAGGATACATAAAAACTGACTGGATGAATATGGGAGTAGACTACTAGAAGCACCAACTCCAAGGTACATACCTTAAGAGGTCGACGTTCAGAAGATCAAGAAAAAAAGGAAGTTGTAAATGAATTTCATAGTATTTCAGGTGATAAAACTAAGTTGATAACCCATCAAGACAATCTGTTTGATTAAATAATAATAACATAACATAACATCACGCCTTGTTTCCCCGAAGGGGTTGGGCAGAGGTGTCCCTGTAGCAGGTACACCCACATTTCGCCAGTTATGTTTAAGTCCCATGTAATAGGGGGCGAGCCTATCGCCATCAACCGGGCACAAATCCAGACTCCGAGCTGCTACTGAGAAACTTCAGATAGAAAAACCCAATAGCACTTTGCCCGACCCGGGAATTCAGACTAATTGATAAGTCCATACATTTTTGGTTACAAAGATATGCTGAGATAGGAGGATCCTTTTGGCCTCGTACAGGACCTTCTGCTTTTATTTTAATTTTACTTTGTTTTTTTTATTGTTTTTTTTATTAATGTTCTTAATGAAGGTGTTTAGTTTAATTTGTGATTTCCTGTGCGAGTCTCAATAAATACTTTGTCTTTCTTTCTAAAACTACTATAAACTATTAAAGAAAGTGAAAGTTTTTTTTTTTAATTGGTTAAAATAAAATATTTATTTAAATAAGGCTGATTCTGAAGTTCATCCAAAGATCATGACATTCATGAGTTTCATGACAAATATGAAGAACAGTCAATCTTTACAACCAGTCAAAAGTTATAAGGAAGAAAGCGAACCTTAACCAAATGTTGACAACAACGCCAAGCTTACCCGAAGTCATAAAGAAATCATAAATTACATTACAATACAAACAGGCACGATATGTACTAATTTCAATGGTGTGGGATTCAATTTTATATGAATTAAAAGTCGCCTCAGAAAGCCTCTTGTGGTATTGTTTGGTGTTAAGAAAATAATAACCTTTTTTTGAGTGGAAGTACTAAAGAGTTTCGATGGTAAAGAAAGGTTGAATGTCGACTTACTGGCTGTTGTGATGATTTACCGATGTACCTAAGTACCAAGTTGAGCTGGCGTTAGTTGACTCGGTACCTACCGAAGGTACAAGAATCTTTTGGCGCTCGAATGACGTTGACAAGGGGGCGCTGTTGGTGAACATTTGTGAAATTCTTTTGAGCAATTGTATTGAAAAATCAAGATGGCGGCGTTAGTTCCGATTTTGGCCGCGCGCCAAAAGATCCTTGTACAAGTAAGTATGTATTATGAGTAACCGGGCGTAAATGTTTATCGAGGTTTAGAAAGAGTCTGTCAGGCCGTTTGTCCACCGCCACATCAACGGGACGTCAAAGAGACGTCAACGAGAACAAGATGACGGCGCTGAAGTAGCAATACAGTCAAAACTGGGTAGGTGAGGAGAAAACTCTATAAATGAGAGTAATTACCAGTTACCGTTATTTTAAAACTCTTAAGTGTCTATAAGTGAGAAACAGAAACTTTATAAGAGAAAGTCGTTATTATCACTCATGGACCTCTATAACTGAGACTGCTTCTTACCTGTACCTCTATATCCGACAGTCGAGCGTAATTTAACATCTGCTATTTATGACTCATTCTTAAATTTCGTTGAACTAACATTGTTATTGTTCCTCTCAACCTTTCCCAACTAGCCTCAACCTCTGTAAGTGAGAAAAGCCAATCCTGTACCTCTATAAGATAGACAATTTAGTTAATGAGAAACTTCTATATGCGAAAGAGATCACGGTCCCTTGAACTCTAGCTTATCCAGGTTCAACTATACATACATTTACTATGGCCGCGTGTCCACCGCACGCCACCGTCGAGACGTCACGTTCGGTTCGAATAATATAATTTTTCGTTGACGTCCCGTTGACGTTGTGCGGTGGACACTACTGAGTGATACCATGCTCTATAAAGCCGAATTTTTTCGAGAACTCAAAGGTACTTAAAATATTATACTTAAAATATTTCCGACTGGCTACTGCAATATATTTTTTTATGATGTAGAAATATAGCTTAAGTTTAAAAATGACATGATAGCGAGCAACACAACAAAAGAGAACCCACAATCGTACGATGTGGCGCAGAAGTACTAGGAGGGATGACCCAAAATACATACATTGGGATAATAGCCAGGAGACAACGAAATAGAGATTGAAATATAGTTTTAGCAATGTTATTGAAATGTTGAGGATCCATTTGCTTTTAGAGTGATTAAAAAATAGATAATACTTTTTTCAAATTAACGGTCACATCTATATTGTGTTTGAATTTCGAATTTGATTTTCTGTCACCGCAGAATACTGTCCCGACACAGCCTAAAAATACTCATTAAATATACAGCATCTCGACTTCGAGAAACGTTGGTAAGTTCCATACAAAACACGCCTACTTTTGTATGAGCCTTACTTTTTGTTTGCCCACAACATTTGACTGCCATTGTATCACACGTCTTAACCGTTGATTTATTATACGAATTTATATGAACTATTAATTAGAAAATTGAATGAATAGGAATGTGTCTTCGAGTTTTCAATCTTCTGTAATTTATGACGGTTGGATCAATGGGATGATCTAACCACAGTGTAAAAAAATTAAAGTTTTATTTTGATTATTTTGCTGACATAAATGTCTCCGTATTGTTTAAAGTAATTGGGGTTGTGAAAGTCAGGAAATGATAATAAAATCTTTATTCACATAGACCAAAATTACATGTCTTTGAATCAAGGAAGAATTTGTAATTATGGTCAACTGTTATATGTGACTAAAGATTTTATTAGAAGAGTGAGTAAGTCCACGTTAAGTGCAGGCCACACTGGGAACGAACTAAGTTCGTTTACATTCAAATTTAAATAATTTATTTCGAGTAACATAGACTCATATTATTATTAGAATAGGCATACACATTTACAAATAAAATTAAAATAGAATTGAAATAAAATAATGTAAAATTCAATAAAAATAAGATTAAAATCAAAATTAAAACTCAAATTAAAAAACAAATAAGAATACATTAAAGAAAAATAAATAAGAATACATTTAGCTGTTTGCATACCTCGGTTCACCCCGCGAACTATGAACCGAAGTATGAAAAGACTCGGTAACTCCATGAGCGAAACTAAACGAACTTAACTTAATTCCCAGTGTGGCCTGCTCTTTAGGATGAAATACGAACTCACCTTAGAAAAAGACTGTACTGATAATAGAACTAGAAGCTCGAAAAACTCATAGTGAAAATGAGTACTAATGACTTGTGAGATATTTAGGATAAATACCTACTGCACTAAATGCAATACATGAGACCAAGCTCTCAGAACAGAATCTCACAGAATCTCCGGATTATAAATTCCATATCCAAAGACATGCAACTTATAAACCCAGAGATTCTGTACAACATTCTAACTTCAGCCAACCATTTAAGAAACGATTCCTAATTGTAATCTAAGTACATACCAAACACAACAAAACTAAGGGTGTCGCCACACTAATGTCATTGACACGATATTGCGTGAACGGATGTCAAACGTATTTAATAATTAAGACTTTACAACTGCCATCTGTAATTACCTTAACTCACTCCTCCTTACCAATGGAATTTCAACCTTATGTATTATCATAAAGATTCAAAATTCATTGGTGGTGGAGAGATGTTTAGTATCTTTGGTCATGTGAAGAGTATTGATGACCAAAGTCATTCGTATGAATATAGGATCATGCAGTCAATTATGTGCGCCGGCGATCATCGCACGGATAGTATTAATACTAATTGGTTGTTTTTTAGTTTGTCTGTCTGTTATGTTTGTTCGTTTGTTTAACAATGTTTAATGTTCAGTTGACTTAAATTGTTGGGCTTGATCGGTTGGCTCAGTATTTGGATTAATTTAGGATCGTGAGATATGCGTTTAGACACTCATGATTTTATTGAGTAACTTGTATATGTATCTACATCAGCATTCACCATTACAAGTACCTACTACTCGTAACGCTTAAGCTCTGATTCACCTTTATTACATAGAATGAAAGTAATTATAAGCTTTAAGGATGAGAAAATGACTAAAGATGTAGAAGAAGAAAGATCTTATTCAGTGGAAGATGGAAATCCCCAAGGCCTGAAGTAGTTGAAGAACACTGTGGTTTTAGTCAGTAAGGGTCTAACAGAGCCACTTCAGGGGTGGACGACATCCATGAGGAATTACACAAGCCAAAAAAATACCACTAAGTACCATTTCAAAAAAGTTAAAACACAGACATTACATTTACAAGATACAGAAGTAGTGACATAAACGTAGGTGTAGGTCTGGCTCCCAAACTATACTCCATTTGAAATAAGATTAGACATTTAAACAAACCTTTTTACAGTCCGTTCAACCGATTCTGACTCCAATACCGTAAGCATAAGGATGGCATTAAAAGCAAAAAAGTGGTTACAATACTAACTGTTTATTGCAGCTGCCATTTGTCATGCCACCAACGCAATAGAAGTTAAAATCGGTTGAACGGACTGTAAAAAAGGTTTAGTTAAATGTCTAATCTTATTTCAAATGGAGTATAGGTTTAGGTATATCTGTGACTTGGGAGTCAGTGTTCCTCCATTACAAAAGTCGTAAAGTTTGTCGTTGATTATTCAAAAATGTAATGAAGAAGAAAACGAACAGAACGGAAAAGAATAATGATGAATGACTAAGACGACCATATTATCATGGCATTTTTAAAGCTGGCAACCGCTGCAAATGAAAGAGGAAAACGTTTCAAATCTCGAACAATTTTAGAGAAGACAGACAGCAAAAAGATTCTCCCCAAATTCTCCATGAACTCTTTGACCCTGTAGTGAAAAAGTAAAGAAAAAAAAGAAAATAGGGATATTTTTACCGCAAATAAAGAACACAAACACAAAAAAGAACAAGTTGGGGGAAAATATGCGTCACATCCACGCAAAACGGCCATCACTCAGCATAATGTTGCGACTCTATGCGAGACAGAGCCCCAGCGCTGGATTTCAGCTACGTCGTAGGTAAAAGGCTACTATTCTATCTGATTCAAAACTTCTAATAAACTCCAAAAGCGCAAAGCATTTCTAATTCCCAAAGATTTGCATACACAGTCTTCATTTTTGGCAGCTATTAATTTCATAAATAACTTGACGCACCTGCTGATAACTTAATCTCAATCGATGTGTTGCTGTCTTTATCTCTCTTTAGTACAAATCAAATGTTTGTCTTCCTCTAAAGGATGAACGGAGCTGTCAAAACGTCAAATAAAATTAAGCTAAAGACGGTCAAAGATTAAGTATCGGAGTTGCTGTTACAGGAAGATTTGAGGTTGATAGATTACTTTGAAACTATAAGAATGTTTACTTATTTATTTATGTACACACATAAAGTATTTAGCAAGTTAGTTTAACAACAAGATGTCATTTATAAATGACTGTTCCATTAGTCCATAATTATGGTTTTCATCAATATCATCAAGAGCTTTTAAGTTGCCAAGTTAGGTTCTCTTTTTACGGTTCCATACCTCAAAAGAAAAATACGGAACCCTTGCAGGATCACTTCGTTGTCCGTCTGTTTATCTTTCTGTCTGTCAATACCCTTTTTCTCAAGAACGCGTAGAGGTATCAAATTGAAATTAATATCAATTACGTAGTTATACGGTCCCTTGGAGCCCTAAAAAACTCAAGCTTCTAAGTCATCGCATTAAAAAAATACGGCCACTTATGCGACATATTTTAATACTCGCAAATAAATCAAACCTATAGGGTACTTCCCGTTGACCTAGAATCATGAAATTTGACAAAAAGCAAGGTCACATGGAACAAGTAAAGGAAAAGTTCGAAAATAGTTAATTTATAGTTTTGTCACAAAAAAAAATTGTTTTGCGATTACAAACTTACATTTGGAGTTGGAGAATTGACTGTGACGTAAAGAAAGAAAGAAAAAACATTTAGTTCGTGAAACACAAAATATAAATAACAAAATGAAAAATCAAAATAATATACGTAAGTATATCGCTGTATGGGAGAACATGTTTTTCAACTACAATGTTGTCTGCTTTTGGGATAAATTCATCACAACTACGGAAACCTCTTGGCCGGTTTCTTTTTGCCAATGTCCACTTTGACCAGTGTAATGTAAGCTTTAATTTCCATGGTCATTTCCAACCAACGAAATCTCTGATAGTGAACACCATCTCATGAATGTTTAGTAAAATTATCTGGAGCTTTACTTATACTGGCTTGCTTATACTTATTATTTGGAGTCATCTTCATCAACATCATCACTGCTGTCTAAATACCAATTTATTTGATATCGACGCATCTTGACGTCTTCCTCCACACTTTTCTATTAGCCGTTATCTCCGAAGTCACTTTCTGTCTAGGCATATCTGCGCCAAATAAACTCTTTGACACAACCGATCGGAAAATCGCTTCAGTAATTAATTGAGACGCTAAGTAATTTGATGACAAACTTGATATTTTGGAGAATCGCTTAACAGTTAACGGTCAATTAATTTTGCTTCACTCTTCCTTGATCGGTTATTTTGTTCATTAAATTATAGACTTACTGTTTTGAAGACGTCAGTTGCAGTACTGGGTGGATTTTGATGACTGGCAACACTGGCAACGTTTAATCAGATTTTATGGATGATTTCATGTTTTCTACTAAATCTTGACTTATGATTATTATAGAGACATGAATACTCGTATTGATTTTAAAATTCAAAAGGTATTGGAACCGTCTAAAAGTAGTAGGAAATTTTTAATCCTTATGATTATAATTACTTCCCTATGTTATCGTGATAACGTGACGTGGACGTCCACGTTAATATCGGCACTTTAAAAAAAAAAACTTTTTTTATTTTTTTACTTTTAATAAAAAAATTGTTTATTTATATTTTTTTATTATGTATTTATATTTATTTATTTATTTATTAAAGCGCGTATTGGCTGCTTTTCCAATTCGCTTCCCAAATAATCAAAGTTTTTCCATAATTGATACTATTTTCCCTGAAGAACTCTTTCTCAGAAAGGTAAAAAAAATCACTCGATTGACAAAAGCCAATAATTATGTTTCACCTTAAAAAAAACACAAAAATAAAACAACCCCCATATTTATATCCCAACGGATTCTCCAATTACCATAAAGCATTCAACTTTTTTGTCTCTAAATAACAAATGACAGATAAAAATAAAAACTTTTAATAAAACCCGTTGCGACAAATCGTCGGTCGCTGCGATTAGTCGCCACATTTTTACGACATATCTGTCAGAGTTCGTTCGATGCCAATCTAACTTTGTCGAGACGGAGTAACACATTTATAGCATTTACATGTGTTGCAGTTATTGTTGAAATCGTGGAAATTGGAGAATGGCTAATGTTTATAAATATTAGTAAAATATATCCATATTATTAAAATGACCAACCTAAATACCTAGATATTTGTTTAGTAAAAGAATTTGACCATTTCGTAGGCCTGCTTGCACCACAAATGACTAAACGCGTTTTGCGCTAAATGTATTTAAAACATCGTTCTGTTTCTGGCAATCGTTTAAAGATGACAGAGACAGAATGATGTTTTAAAATGTTTAACGTCGTTACTGAAAGCACGCACGCTAAATATTGAAAGAAATCTATTAGTCGTAAGTATTCGTTTTGAATCTACAGTTTTGATTTATAAATTAATAAAAATTGTAAATTTCATAGGGCATTTACCTAAGATTCTTACAAAAATACAAAAAACCCCACTTTCAATACAACAGTACGCAAAATTTTGAAGGATATACTTACATAAAAAATGATGTTTATCTTTCTTAACAGACTTGATCTCTACTACCTTATCACAAATTGTACTATTCCATTAAACTTTACTTTAAATAAAAAATTTAGTTTAATAAAAAACTGTTACCCGACTACGGGAAAACAAAAATTATCTAAAAAGTACGAAACAAGAATATATTTCAAACAGAAATAGGTGACAAAAATGGTCAAGGTAAAGCTGTGGTGGAGTGGGCTGGAGGCGCTACGGTGGAACACACGTAAAAGCAAACATACATACAAACATACATACATAGACTGCTAGAATCATAACCCTTCCTTCTGGCTTTGCCGTAGTCAGGTAAAAAACTAGACGTTTCCACAATCATCCAAACTCTCCTTCTGACTACAACACAGTACAGATACAACTTATTTTAAGTTTTTAATGAAATATCCTTTGGCGAAGTTGATCTCAAGCAAAAGAATTATTTAGTGAGTTTAGCGAATTTCTACCAAACCTATGAAGATGATGAAGAGTTACTCGTAGGAGATGAGACATTGTCTGCATTGGTTCGTTAAATAGTTAAGAAACTGTATATCTGTTCTACAGTTTTAGTAACTACTTATTTCTGGAAATTGGTATGTTCAATTCAATTCAATTCATTTAATTCAGTAACAATTCACATTGTGTTCGAATATAATTCAACATGAAACATAAGCATACATTTTTTTTTTTTAATTAAAATATAAATATGCAAATCAATTTAAATTAGGAAATAATAATAAAAATGAAAATACCATGCAAACATAATTAAATTATAAAACCATAATGTAAAATATCAACAGCAAAGTAAAAACAAACAATAATCAAAAAATAAAATATGACTACAATAATTATTAATTAATGTGGCTAAGTAATAACAGCCACACGGGTCGATCGATCAGGTTAAACTATACGCCAGCCACGGTTGGTCCGTGAATGAGTCGCGGTTTCCCCTCCGTGCCTCGAAAAGTATGATAAGCAGTTGGTCCCGGCTGTTATTCGTGGATCTGTGACAGTTGTTACGGGTCGTCAGAAGCCCGAAAGTCTGACAACGATTCTTACCAAGGGATATCGTAGTACCCAGAAATTGAGTTGTGGCGGTCAGGTAGGCAGTCGCTCCATGTAAAATACTGGTATTCAGCTGCATCCGATTAGACTGGAACCCGACCCCAACATAGTTGGGAAAAGGCTAGGCAGATGATGACTTACTTTAGGGTATTTTCTGAAAAAGGAAGCACCTTGTAAAAATATGAAAAAAAAATCATCGTTAAGTTCATTTAAAAATACCAGCAATTCCTCTGCTAACAATGAGGCCTTTTACAAAAATTACTATTTTTTTATAAATTTAGCAATGTCATTTACCTACTCAGTAATCTATCGAAGAATACAAAAATTAATCTTTCAAATACAAAAGTGAATCTTTGCACTGTTATTAAGATTTCGGAAAATTACTAATACTTTACCCGTGGATTTTATCTGCTATTACAAAAATAAATTTCCTTGATAATTGTGCAAACTTCCATTTAAACCATACCTACATAATGTGAGAGGACTGCCTTGTTGGTCCTAAAAACGCTACTGCTGAGAATGAGGTCTTGAGTTCGATTCCCGGGTCGGGCAGTGTTATTATGTTTTTCTATTCGGAATTTATCAGTAGCAGCTCGGAGTCTAGATTTGTGTCTGGTTAACGGCAATAGGCTCGCCCCCTATTACATGGGACTTAGAACATAACTGGCGAAATGTGGGTGTCCTATAAGTACAGTCACGAGCGCTAATATGTATCCACTTACCAAAATTCAAAAGCGATTTTCTCGTGGAATATTGACTGCAACTTTGAGATAAGACCCATTCCATATTAGCATAGGTTCCAAAATACTATATTCGTAACAATTTATAATAAGAATCAACACAGTAGGAGAAACTCGCTTTTTAAAGTTACTATACTCCGTTTGAAATAAGATTAGACATTTAACTAAACCCTTTTTACAGTCCGTTCAACCGATTTTGACTTTTATTGCGTTGGTAGCATGATAAATGGCAGCTGCAGTAAACAGTTGGTATTGTAACCACTTTTTTGCTTTTAATGCCATCCTTATACTCACGGTATAGAAGTCAGAATCGGTTGAACGGACTGTAACAAAGGTTTGTTTAAATGTCTAATCTTATTTCAAACGGAGTATAAGTGTATGCATATTATTGCTCGTGACTGTCACCTCTGCCCAACCCTTCGGGGAAACAGACCTTGATGTTATGTTATGTTATATTATGAGGAGACCCAAGAGTCATCTCAGTAAATAAAAATACTGATAACTCATCAGAAAACAAAACTATTTGGTGATATACCTACAAACAAATCGTGATATTCGACAATACATTGCCAAGGGTAAGCAAAGACGTAGCGTCATCGCTGTCAAACTATTCGGCAATAAACGGAATTGAATTTTTCGTCAACAATCAGATTACGATATTCATTGTTGTTCTGTTTTCTGGTATGCTTTAGTTTTCGGTTTTGCTTGTTATTTACCATTAGGAGGCACAGTATGACACAACTTATATGCAGCATGAATTTGAAAATTTGCATTCATTAATTTCAATTTTACAACGTATTTGGTTATATGACTTTACCAGCTATTGCGTTTGCGTAAAGATCATTTTCACCTAAAGTAGTAGTAAAGATTGATGATTTTGAAGGCGCATTCAGTTCGAATGGTGATCGGGTTTACGAATTTTGCCGATGCCACATCTAAGTTGTGTCGTACTGTACTGAGATTTTCTTCCAGTTATAAATAGAGAAGTATAGAAAAAAAGACATTGCGCTGACCCCAAATATATTGGGATATTGGGAAAGAAAATGATGATGAAGATGTTAAAACATCTTGGAAAAACCTTTGATTTTACTTTGGATTTTTCACTTTCTCTTTTGTAGGGTTTTTATCATCAACATGGATGCAGCTACATAGCATGACTGTACTTTTCAAAGAGCGATAATCCTAACTATTACAACAATAATTATAAATGTGAAAGTGAGTTTGATTGTTATGCTTTTACGCAAAAAAAAATTGACATATGGAAAGACCATGCATGAAGGGTGGGCGTTTTTGGGGGACTGTCTTATGTAATTTTGACATTCGAAAAGTGCTGATTCTCAGCCTAGTTTGAATAAATGACTTTTGAATTTTTAATTAGACCTGGATTAGAACATAGGTTACTTTTTATCTCGATATTCCCACGGGATCGAGACTTACGCGGGTAAAACCATGGAGCACAGCTAGAGTCTTTATAACTACATACAGGAACTATTTTCTAAATAATATAACTTTTTTGAAAGCCTTAAAATTTCCTAAAATAATCTTACATTTTTTACGTAAGATAACATTACATTATAACATAACATCACGCCTGTATTCTCCGAAGAGTTAGGTTAGAGGTCTACCTGTAGGACACCAACATTTCACCAGTTATTTTGGGGCGAGCAAGAGACGTAGTTACTTTATCCACCAGTATCAGTTTGTCATGATCCTTCCTAAACATACATAAATACACACAAACAGACACTCACACTACGTGTTCCTATTACAATATTACGTATTTCCTTGTTTTCCTCCAATCTTATTTATAGCTTGTTTTTATTCCGAATCTTTGGGATACAATCAAAAGTTCTGTTCATCTCAATCAAACTTTTTTAAATGTGCCTCTTACGTCACGGCACCCTCGCAATAATTCCATTCTGTGTTATCGCCTTCTCATTCCGCGATATATTTTTATTTTATGAACGATTGTTAAAAAGTTTGAGTGCCGTATTTTGTGGTTCAATTATAATTGTAATGGTGATAAGTTATGGGAGCACGTTATTCGATTAATTTAAAGAACAAAATACTCTATGTTAATTCACAGATATTCATAGACATCGACTTTTTTTCTGTCTCTGCTCAAAAATTTAGAAGTACAATACACAAAACAATTTTGGATCATAATAGTTAGATTAATACGTATATTTACTCATCCTCTCTCCCTCTCTCCTTCTCTGTTCTTTGCATGCCTGTCTTTGTTTAAGTTTACTACCAACTACTTTTCTGTTTTAGCAGCTTAGAATAGCGCACTTTTAGATATAGCTTTTAATATGTTATGGAAAATGTCGTAGGTTATACATTTGTAACTTTTGTATATTTATATAACTTAGTATAAGATTTTAATGTATAGCTGTTTATTTTCCAGAACAAAAAAAAAAAAATTGGATAGTAGGTGTTAGTGTATATTTATTATTTAAATCAATGTGGTCATGTCAGAACCTCAATTTCGATACAGATGAAATAGCATTCGATATGCCAAGGTTAGTATCGTCGGGTTCCCAGGTAATGGCGGGAGGGGTTCACATCGGCGTCGAGTCGACGATGAAGGACCAGATCTGGGACTCGTCCTCGACAGCCGGTGGAACTTCGTGGAGCATTTCCGACGTATGGCTCCCAGACTGGAACGGGCCGGGGCTGCCTTGAAGCGGCTCCTGCCCAATCAAGGGGGTCCAAACGCCTCCTGCTGGAGGCTCTACGCGGGGGTCGTGTGGTCCATGGCCCTTTACGGGGCGCCGGTGTGAGCGCGTTCATTGAGGCTGCGGCCAGCCCGCCGGTTGAACGCGTTCCAGAGGGTCATGGCCATCCGGCTGGGCCGAGGATACCGCACGGTCTCCTGCGAGGCTGCGAGCCTCCTTGCCGGATTACCGCCATGGGATCTGGAGGCAAAGAAACTATCTTCCAGGCGTTCTTGAGTTACAAACGGTGTAAATAACCCGACTTTGTTTTATTTATATAGATTTATTTATTTAACAGTTTATGTACACATAAACAGACAGGAAGAAAGGATATGGAAAGGATTATGTATTGTTACATCGGTCATATTGAAGTTTAGCAGAGTGTGTACTACACATTCTGTGAAATTTCAACAGTGTACCTAAGTTACAGCCGTTTACGGTTCAAAAGTTATAGCCCTGTGACAGACGAACGGATGGACGGACGGAGTACGGAACCTTAGTAATACTTGTTGGTAGCCTTTGAGTAGGGAACCCTAAAAACCGTCGTCTGAAATAAAATTTTGAAGTGCCTATTAAAAAAATGGCAAATATTGAAATATTAAAACATATAATATATTAAAATACCAAATCATCCTTGCAAAGTAAAAAGTGTAAACAAAATTTATTCTTTATTAGAAGATAAGATGTATTCAATCCAAAAGCATTAACAATCTTAATAAGCATTAAAATAAAAGAACACACCCCAAACACCAGCAAATCATAAAAAAACCACACTAGTAAAAACAACACAAATAATTAAGTTATAAACACAATTAACAGAAAACATAAGTACAAGACATTATCACAAAAAGGTCCATAAGAAAATTGTCGCGTCTTGTTTCAAACTTATGTCCGTACATAACTTTACATTTAAAACAGTTTTAAAAATAAATTGCGAAATACAAATTACCAAATACAACATCAATATCACATTCAGGTAATAACCGTCAGTTTGTAGCCTAAATGACCTTCGAGAGGTGGTGCAAGGGATGAGAGAGCAGGGAATATTTTATTAAGAGCGGCCAACCCGTCATACTTTTCATACAAACGCTCGTACGTGATTATGGCGTTGTAACACATCTTTCTTTAATTCTTTTAAACTAATGGGTATCTTGTGCACTATATCTAGGTTTCTATGCAAGCAAAAAATAAAAATTTGGCAAAACAAATTCAATATAAGCCTCCAAAAATCTGCTTTTTTGCACAAATTTTACCTGAACTTTGACCGTTCATAATGTACTTATAAATTGTAAAAGTAAAGAAAACATCTTTATAGAAACCTCGCACATGTAATGGTGATTCTACATGACAAAAAATTATTTTACAGACTTTTCAAAAACAAATATTTCCTGAAACCAGTTATTTTTCGTACAATGTTATCGAGTTCTCACTAGCTTGTTAGCAGTTTTCACTTGCGCTGGATGAAATAACAAGCTTTTCGACCATGCTCGCGTTGACAATAGACGGACCGGAGAGGGCCCTCATAATAACACAGGGTGGTAATCAAGGATTCAGCACACGATTCTGGAAATTATTCGTCGGTAAAAAATCTGCTATTACCTATAAAATTCCAATACTTTCGCGGTCAAAATGTATGGAACAGTATTTTTTTTTTAAATAACTGACATAAAATTTCAACGCGGTTCAGAATCTTGTACTGAATCCATAGTAACAGGTTGCGCGTCGATGTCCCTGCCAGACTGCCACCCTGTATACTGTCACGAGATAATATTTTTTTAAAGAAGTGGTGCTAGTGGACGATTGGACGCCCCCTTTTTTTTTGGGTGGGAAATTATCAAATAACTTCTCCCGCTCTGGGCGGAGCGGGAGGTCGTGTCAGACTCTTACTGACTAAAACCAACCCGTGTTCCTTCGGTTGCCCTGTTGCCGGGGGCCACGATTTCCCTATCGGTTTACTTCGAACCGTCAATTCTGCTGACATCTCTTTGAAGCGCGCGTGGAACACAACGTGCCGTAGACCCGGGCTTGGTCCTTATCGGACGGCGAGCTACCCATTGCTCACCGTACGCAAGCCCGCACCTACGGTGGCCGGAAATCGGCTCGCGATTCCCGCCCCGGGCGTCTCCTCCTGCGGCGGTTAGGGGCGTGAGGGCGAGAAATTTGCCTCTCCCTCACGCGTTTCGCCTCCTCCTTCGCGAGCATTAACCGCTTCGCAGAAGGAGGTGACGGCCTGCCATTTCCTCTCGCTCCGTACCATGGCCTGAACCAGGGCCGGACGCGAAAGATCACCGCCGCCGATCGCCTCTACAAGGACACGGCGTTGCTCCGCCCAAGCCGGACAGATCTCCACCGTATGCTCCACCGTGTCCTCAGGCCGGTCACACAATGGTGACACCCGGGTGTTTCCTCCCGCCTTATCCTGAACAGGAACCTCCCGAAGCAGCCGTGTCCGGTGAGGACCTGCGTCAGGCGGAAGGTGAGGACGCCGTGGCGCCTCTCAAGCCACTCCTCAAAGAGGGGTCTTATCGCCGCAATTGTGGCGTGCCCAATTGGACGCCCCCTTAAAGCTAAGATTTTAATTAATCCTCGTCCGCTCCCTCTCACAACTTAACCCAGCCACAAACAGTAATGTCCACTTTGAATTATAATTATTGCCGGGTTAATGTATGTCTTCTTCAGTTAAAGCATTGGGTGTCCCTATTTTTTGTTGTCAAGTCACAATACGAATGGCCGACCCGCTGCTGCGATATTGGAAAAAAGAACTTTTTTTTCCTTTTTTTTAACTTTGTCCCCAATGCGTTTCCGATTATGGTCGCTTTTTATTTTGTTAAATGGTCATTGCGTTTCTATATATGTTTGAGTAATTAAATTTTATTTGTGATCGTTTGTTTTGGGGTTATTTTCTTATTTTGATGAACATTTTCATTGTTGAGTGCAATATGGAAGAAATTGTAGATTATTGGTTCTAGAACTTTGGTTGTCCTTTTCTTTTTTATTTGATTACGAAGTATTTGTAGAAGTTTTTATTTTCTTTTAAGTACTACTGTACATTTATATTTATCTACTTATTAATATTTAGTACGTCAAATATGACGAGGGGGGTAATGGCTGATCTTTGCGTTATGCTCGTGAACGGGTGCTGCTTGTGGTGACTGGTCGTCTTGTCGATCATAGTTTTTTTATTGTAACTAGTAATGAACTGTTTATTTATTTTACCTCGATGGTCCTAGTTTATCATTTATAACTTCCAATTTACACCTTTAAATAGCTTTATGTAAGCGGGCACGCCCTTTATGCCTGGAGGCTTTTATTTAGATATTTATTTCTGTTTACGTTTAATTTTTATTTTTTTATTTCTGCTCTCGATGTTTTTGGTTGGTATATTGGCGTGTGCTAGCTGACATATGGCCAATAATTTAAAATTTAAATTATGTTATGTTTTGCGTAATGTAATTTATTTTGCATACTATTGTATATAATCATTTTTTTTCTATCTTAACAGACAGCTGTGCTGCTGGACAGTTTGTTGCGCCACTTCTTCTTCCCAGCTAAAGGCACTAGGAAGTGGTGAAGGGTGGGCGTTTTGGGGGACTGTCTTATGTAATTTTGACGTTCGAAAAGTGCTGATTCTCAGCCTAGTTTGAATAAATGACTTTTGAATTTGAACTTTATTTAGTAGGTACTCATGAACAAAGTTATTTCTATAAAATGGTGGCGACATTTTTTAGTAAACTACTTACTGGAAGTATCATCCTCGTTCCTCAGAAATAAAGAAGGACGTTTAAAAATAATTCAAATAATCTAATTCCTATATCAGAAAACCAGTGTCGAATTGACACATTTGAATTTGAAATTCGAATTCGATTGACGCGTTCAAACATGGCCGAATGCACAGCGCGCGTTCGACTGGAAAAGATATTAAAAATATTTATTTACATGGTTTTATTTTCCGTTTTTAAAATAGACTACAGTTTTTAAGTCAAGGGGGTTAGGTTCAAAATTGTATTGAATATTGTTTTGTGACTGCAAATACATAAGTTTGTGAGTTCGACGGGTTCGGTAGCAAGTTCTACCGATCGGAAAGATATCTTATAAACACATTCCGATGAAACAACGCGGATAACAAATGTTTTTGTATGCAATAAATAAAACAAAACAATGGGTACGCCATATTACCTATAGATTCGATTTAATCCGTTATTCGATTCAAAAGTAATCTTCGAAAGATATTGAAAGGTCTACCTCCGTCATATTAACCTCCCACCATGCACTGATGGGAATGACAGGAATTAGAAATATAAATCCTTCTTGGATTAAATGAGCCTCCAAGGTATCAATACTGAAAAACAATGGCATTACCAAAATGTTGCCATTTATGGTAAGTAAAACTATCACTCGCTTTGTATGAATACAGTTCATTATTTTGGGTCAGTCAGAATCTAACGGTTAGACAATAGTCATGAAGAAAGACTGCCATTAACACCCTCAGACCACGCTAAGAAGACCAAAACAAAAATACAAACATACGCTACGAACATATAACCTCCTCCTTTTTAGAAGTCGGTAAAAAAAACCAAGACGTGTCAACAGTGACGTGAAGCTGGTTTCGTAAACATGTGTGCACTTAGTGAGGTGTAGTTTGATTGTAGTGTCATTCTAAATGGTTGTAAATGTGTGCGTGTGTGAGCGTGTATGCACATAGGGCTGCCAACATTTCTTCGGCGAAATATAGGTAGTATTTTTCAAAATAGGCTTCAAATAAATGTAGTATTTTATAGAATAAGCTAAAAATAGACAAAGATATATTTGTTACTTTTTTATTTATTTTTGCACTTCTTGCATTCAAAAAAAATAATTCTAAAAGTCAAGTATCATAATGCTTTATTACTTTAAATGTTTAAATTAATGTAAATCAAAAGCTCATATTTATGATGAGATACGCTTTTGTTTCTTTAATCTCGCCATTTCGCATTCATAACCGAAAATATCGTTTCTGTGAATGCCGAAGTGGCGGGATAAACATAATAACTTATTTTTAGTATTTTGTCAAATATGCTGCCATTTTTGGCCCGTAGTTTTGTCAGTAAACTTTCTACATTCCTTTACTTTTGCAAAGATTTCATTTAATATTGTTATTTCAGAGTAGTAGAGTAGCGTAATTTTTTTTTAGTGAAGTGTTTGATTGCTAGATTTCAGTGTTGAATATGTAATATTTTTCCGTACTATATATTTCATTAACAGTGTAGCGGTTACACCGCCACATACGAACTACGCATCAAAGACATGACGTCACACAAATCCTGCATCGCGCAGTTAGAGTTTACCGAGCGATCGACATACATACAAGATTTCAACTTCAAACTGACGTGCAGTTGCCCGCCAGACACAACACCCGTCTGGTTGGAGGATCGTCCGTTTTCTATGGTGGATGAGTGAACTTTACACCCTGTTCCTCATACCCCTAAAACAGTATATAGGACGCAGACTCGAAATATAGTACAATACTATATATTATATGTAGTATGGTTGGCAACCCTATACGCACAGAGCAGAGGTGTAGTTCTGGCATGCTTCACTGTATTGTTCGAGGCGCTCTGTCTTGGTTTTTAGGGTTCCGTTGCCAAATGGCAAAAAACGGAACCCTTATAGATTCGTCATGTCTGTCTGTCTGTCTGTCTGTCTGTCTGTCTATCTGTCTGTCTGTCTGTCTGTCTGTCTGTCTGTCTGTCTGTCCGTCCGTATGTCACAGCCACTTTTTTCCGAAACTATAAGAGCTACGCTGTTGAAACTTGGTAAGTAGATGTATTCTGTGAACCGCATTAAGATTTTCACATAAAAATAGAAAAAAAACAAATAATTTTGGAGTTCCCCATACTTAGAACTGAAACTCAAAAAAAATTTTTTCATCAATCCCATACGTGTGGGGTATCTATGGATAGGTCTTCAAAAATGATATTGAGGTTTCTAATATAATTTTTTCTAAACTGAATAGTTTGCGCGAGAGACACTTCCAAAGTGGTAAAATGTGTGTCCCCCCCCCTGTAACTTCTAAAATAAGAGAATGATAAAACTAAAAAAAATATATGATGTACATTACCATGTAAACTTCCACCGAAAATTGGTTTGAACGAGATCTAACAACTAGTTTTTTTTTAATACGTCATAAATCGTAAACCGCAATTTACCTTTCATTCAATGTTACTTGCTGCTACGGAACCCTTTATGGGCGAGTACGACTCGCACTTGGCCGGTTTTTTTTATTTAGTCTGAGTGAACACCATACTAGAAAATATTCATTATAATATGCACAGAAGGCATCAGTTACCAAAACTTGTTAGTTACACGAGATTACAAAAACAATTGCCCATAAAATTAAAACAAACGTACCTAATTAAAAATAAAAGAAAAACAATTGAACAAAAACAAAAATCAAAACCTGCAGCGGTAGTTCGTGCACCTCTATACGTGACGTTGACATCGAGATGAGGAGTATCACTCGACTCCATCGGAGGCCCGGGTTCATTCGTTCTCGGAAGGCCTCCGACTGACCTCCAGGTACATTGGAAACCGTACGTGCTTGCATTATGGGGAAAGAAAGGGTTATTATTATGGGTTTTCACCGAATAACGTAGGATTTATGAGTGTTTAGGAAGATTTAGTAGGTGTGTCTTTGTAGTTTTTGGGCCTTCCAATGTCTGCTAGAATCAAAAGTTAAGAGGGAAGTAATAAGGTAGCTCGCGATATTCAAATCTTCTTACTTTTTTAGCAATTTGCAGGTCAGTGTCAGGGTGTATGTTGAAATATGATTCACTAGTTCGCTACCGTAACAAATATCTTATCTTATCTTTATATATATAATTCTTCTGTGAGTGTGTATGTCACTGAACTTCTCTCAAACCACTGGACCGATTTTGATGAAATTTTTTGTGTGTGTTCAAGGGGATCTGGGAATGGTTTAGATTCACAATCGGACCCGATAGGTGGCGGTATTCGGTCAGGACAACGTCTGTCAGGTCCGCTAGTTTATACATAAAATTCTCGTGTCACAGTGTTAGTTAACATTCTCCTCTAAAACGGCTTGATCGATTTTTATGAAATTTTATATGTATATTTGGTAGGTCTGAGAATCAGTTGTAATCTATTTTTCATACCCCTAAGTGATAAGGGTGGTCCACCCCAAACATTTATATGGCAAAACAACGTTTGTCGGGTCAGCTAGTCATCATCTGCCTAGCCTTTTCCCAACTATGTTGGGGTCGGCTTCCAGTCTAACCGGATGCAGCTGAATACCAGTATATTTTACATGGAGCGACTGCCTATCTGACCTCCACAACCCAGTAACTGGGTAATACGATACCCCTTGGTAAGACTGGTTATCAGACTTTCGGGCTTCTGACGACCCGTAACGACTGTCAAAGATCCACGAATGACAGCCGGGACCAACGGCTTAACGTGCTTTCCGAGGCACGGAGGAGTCTCGGTATGTAAAGATGGTCACCCATCCACTGACCAACCCCGGCAAGCGTAGCTTAACCTGATGGATCGACCAGTGCGGCTGTTATTACTTAGCCACGAGCTCCCTCCTTGTCGGGTCAGCTAGTATATTTATAGAATTATCATCATTGAAATCAGCAATACAACTCTTTAAGTTAGAATTGGCTTAAAATGTCTTGATATCATGAAATAGGTAATCATTCAATAGGGTAATATGAACTTAAAGAGATATGTTGATGATTTTAATGGTAATTATTATCTAAATACATATTTGTTACGGTTGCGAATCATATTCAGATTAACATACAACAGTCTGTCTGTATGTTACCCTTTCACACCTTAACGGCCGATCGGATATCGATGAAATTTGTCAAACAGTTAGACTATGACCTGTACCCTAATTGCGTAATACAACACAATCGATTTTAAACAGATTGCTAATCCATTGCTACATAAGTTGGAAAAAAAATCTGCTCAACAACGTAAATAACGCAATGAATGTTGTTGAACTGTTAAAATGAAACAAATTAGGCATAATTTTTTGCGAAAATATGTTACTAAATATGTTACGCAATTAGGGTACTGGTTTTTTCCGGGTAGGTACGGTCGCGTGGGATCATTTCCAACCTCCACCTGGATAAAGCCGTGAGCAAAACCTACTACTATAATTATAGCATGTATCAGAAGGGTGTAGTACAGACCAACACCGTAGTCGCAAAAAGAAACTGCTGTCGGTTTGGTTAAAAACGCATTTGAGTCGAATAGTTATTGTAATTTTGTATGGGAAAGTTGATAATTCTTTCAACAAACCCCTAATAAATATGACCACACCATTCTGATACATAGCATAAGCATAATCAGTCTTTAATGTGCCTGCTGTTGGGACACAGGCCTCCTTTCTGTGAGAGGGAGTGGGCCGTAATCCACCACGCGGGCCCAGTGCAAGTTGTTAGATGTCACATGTCTTCGAAATTTTGGTTCTAGGACATGCCGATTTCCTCACGATGGTTACCTTCACCGTATTAAGATAAATAAATAAATAAATAAATTCTTTATTGCCATACAAATATTAAAGAAACATTTGAGACCCTGGCTCCAGAGCTAAGTTAGAGTACCTGTATTTCAGGGGAAGTCACTGGCTTCTTCCATTTGTGTTACTATTAGCAAGTATATGCAGCAAAAGATCTTACTTAAAATTAAGCTTAAAAAAATAATAATTAGAAAAATTAATTAGAATTAATAAAGCAAATAAAATACTTTCATAAAATTAAATTAGAATAAATTTGGATTAATATAAAAATCGGGAACAAATATTAATGGAATAAAAAAAAAAACAAAAACATATTACAAATGATTGAGAGCAGTGGTAATGAAATTATTTACACAAAGTAAAGCGCCTGTCAGGACTCGAACTTACGACCTACAACTCGGTTAGTCGCGGTCGCAGCCCCGGATCTAGGGGGGCAAGCCATGCCCTGGGTACCAACTAAAGGGGACGACACATTCAAGCGTAGCAGACAGGTGCACCACCCAGCACACCGCCACTTTGCAATAAATGAGACGCGCAGCACATTTATAATCTTTCTATTTTTTTCTTTTTTACAACAGTTTTGGCGCCCCTGTTGAATTGGTGCATTATCGTTCGATACAATTTGATTAATATGTTGCTATGCTGCCAAAATTGTCATTTAGAGAACATTTTAATTTCGCGGTGGCTAACTTAGCGTATCCCCATAAAAGATTGGCGAGGGGCGGCAGACGGCAGTTTTTGCCCCGCCTCAAAAAAATCTAGATCCGGGGCTGTGCGGTCGTTACCACTGGGCCACCACTGCTCATTATGATCTGATACATCATCATCAGCCTATAAATGTTCCCACTGCTGGGACACAGGCCTCCTCTCTGTGAGAGGGAGTGGGCCGTAATCCACCACGCGGGCCCAGTGCGGGTTGGTAGATGTCACATGTCTTCGAATTTTGGGTTCTAGGACATGCCGATTTCCTCACGATGTTTTCCTTCACCGATCTGATACATGCTGTATGCAAACAAAAGCAATTTCTTCCCCACACATGTATATATCACGATATAGATTAAGATGTATGTTATACGCGCGACAAGTTATTAGTTATGCCTGGTTTTGCTCGCGTCTTATTCCTGGAATGACACCCACGCCTGCATCGTATAGAGAAGTTACATATTAATGTCACTGGATCTACGCGAAACTGCTGGATGTGTGTTCAAATTAGTTGCTGGGAACTTTTGGAAAGAAGCGTTTGAACTGTGTTGAAAGATATAGAGCAAGTCTGCTGGTAAATGTATTACTTTACATCACTACATATTATAAAACAAAGTTCCCCCGCAGCGTGTCTGTCTGTACGCAATAATCTCAAAAACTATCGAACGGATTTATATACGGTTTTCACCAATGGACGGAGAGATTCATGAGGAAGACTATTTTTAAGGCTAACATCACACTACGACCTTTAGGAGCCGACCAAAAAGACAAAAAGTCAATGCGATGTGACGCGGTGGCTTGGGGCCGAGAAAGTTTTATAAAAATGTGGCAGTTATTCTAGTACTAGCTGTTGCATCCAGGATGAAAAGTAGCCTATGTCCATCTCCAGGTCATGGTCTACCTATGTGCCAAATTTCATCTATATCCGTTTAGCCGTTTTCACGTGAAAGCTTAACAAACAAACTCACTTTCGTATTTATCTTTAAAATAGGTATATAATTCTTCTGTAAATGTGTTTGTCACCTAACTCCTCCTAAACGGCTGGACCGATTTTGATGTAATTTTGTGTGTATATTTGAGTGGGTCCCTGGATGGTTTGAAAATACAATTTGACCCGGTAGGTGGCGCTGTTCGGACAGGACAACGTCTGTATATATTAAGTTAGGATTTTAGTATATTGTGTATCTTACGACTCCCACGCAAAGGAAGTTTCGGGCAGCAGAAGCTAGTATATGCACAAACTCATGCCTTTTTCCCATGTCTATAATGTTCCCACTGCTGGGACACAGGCTTCCTCTCTATATGAGTGGGCCATAATCCACCACGCGGGCCCAGTGCGGGTTGGTAGATGTCATGTTTGTTAGAAAACTCACAATCATCTGAAACTATTTCACGCTTTTATTTATTGATTTAAAAAAAGCACATAATCAGCCTATAATTTTCCCACTGCTGGGACACAGGCCTCCTCTCGGTGAGAGGAAGTGGGCTGTAATCCACCACGCAAGCCCAATGCGGGTTGATAAATGTCACTTTTTGGTTCCAGGACATCAGTGGCGTGCACACAGTTTTAAGACAGGGTAGGCAGAAAATTTTACTCACCAAAAATACTGCACGTTGGTTTTGGTTCGTCGCGTCGTCTTGTCGATTGATGATTAAACGCGTCTCTATACGATTTTTTCCAAAGGTGTGATATTTAAGGGAAGCTTCTAAGTGTTTTTCAGATTGTTCATGTTTTCTCGCGGCGGTAGGAAAATTATGAATATCAGCGTAACCGGTGTCGTTCCAGACGGTTTTATTATTTGAAAATAGTAGACAAACGAAACAAAATAACCGATTAGGTACTGTGTATGCAACCTGTCAGCCAATGATATGAATCATATTGTTTTTTATTGAATTTACGATTGACTTTACCTTTAATTTGTATTAATTGCAAATCCGGTGTACCACGACCTATCTCGATAACTTGTTTTTTTTTCACCGAAATATAGTTTTGAAAACGCATCATGTTTTATTTTCTCAATACACACACCATCTGAACAACTTTCACAGACAATATTATCCATTTTACACTAATAACAACAATCAAATTCTAATTACCTGATAGCGTATTCACAAACACAACGCACGTCAAACAATATGGCAACTATAGTAAAACGGGCAATAAAGGGTAAAAAAGGTTATACGACAAAAAATTATGGTCATCTAAATGTATAAAATTCAATGAAACAACGTTATTTCCTAAAATATTTGCATTGCATAGCTAACTTTCCTTCGGTAATGTTCGGTACGAGTCGTAATTTTTCGTCTTAGCTGTATAGAATAACTACAAATAGACACTGGCTTTTCTTGCAGTTGTGTGCGTGATTTTTGTCATTGTGTGTCAGCAAAGCCCGCGTAGCTATAGGAACGCACACACATTAAATACGACTTACCACGAGAGCACACATAAAAACATTCAGAGACGAATAGTTTGTGTCTTTACCGTGGCAGAGGCGAGGCGGCGCTAGTGCAGCGCGAATCGAGATGATGCGAAATTCGAATGATGATACCACCGGCACTCGATAGGTGGAGCTGATTTATGATTTGTTTTGTTTATTGATAAAATAATATTAGATCTATTATCAGAACTAGGGTAGGCAGTGTCTTTCTGTCTTTATGAAACGCACGCCACTGCAGGACATGCCGGTTTCCTCAGGATGTTTTCCTTCACCGGTTTGAGAGCACTGGTGGGCATTTTACTTAGTGTAACCCACGATCTACAACTCGTAAGTACCTCCCATGCTGCTTCTTCCTTTTCCTTTTCCTTTTGGGGGTTGGCAGAAACTCCAAAACGCCACTGTTACGATCCCTGATGATTGAATGATCCTAGTGTATTACTTTACTTGGTTGTAAATGTGATAGAGTTTTAAAACTAAACTTAGAATTTCGACTTTGTAGGTTGTCACGACAGATATTTGTGTGACAGCTTTTTTCTGAAGCTCGTCTTGTTGTAGCTTATATTCAGGTAAGAACTGTGTAAAGGGTGCATTGGTTGGGTAGCAGACTTTCTACGGTAAGGGTCGCGATTTTCGATTTTCAACCGGAACAAAGATTTGCATTTTGATTATAAAGATATACAGAGTGTCCCTAGATAAATTGCACAGACGAAAATCGGTGAAACTGGATCATTATTCATCGACAAAAAAATAGGAAAAAAAACTGACAAACATTTCAAAATTTATTTTAAGAAATGGGTTTTTTATGCCTGATGACTGTTTTTAAAGGGTTTCTATGTATTTGCCACGCAACATCAATTATCAGCCACCATTATTGTTTTTATTTTAATGAAATTGACACAAATAATAAAAAGTTAGTATGTTTTCAGTACAGGGGAATTTAATAGGCAGTAAAAAATTCAAAACAACGATAATAATACGTGTTTTTTTTTCCATTTTTTTTTTCGATGACTATTGGTCTAGTTTCACCCATTTTCGTTTGTGCACTTTATCCAGTAAACCAACCTTTAACGATCAACAGATGGCGAAATAAATATATGTGTGATAGGTCAACATTAGCCTGGTGTATTTACCTGTTCTGGGGTCCATAGCGGTTTAGGAAGGCAAAACATAGATGTCGATGAAGATACTTGCGAGAATTGCTACCCCAGAATGAGTGTATTTAAAGACCTGCAAGTGCCAAACACCAATTACTAGATTAAAAGTTCAGTTGTAACGTAGTTCACTTTCCAT
Source organism: Agrochola lychnidis (assembly GCA_963680765.1). Classification (NCBI taxonomy): domain Eukaryota; kingdom Metazoa; phylum Arthropoda; class Insecta; order Lepidoptera; family Noctuidae; genus Agrochola; species Agrochola lychnidis. Next base: position 2,018,537 of record OY796868.1, on the reverse strand, counting down.
TGCATGTGTGGTTACATTGTTAGGTGGGTACAATAAATATCCGCTCCAATATCAATATCCAAATTAGATACCTTCCATAAAACTCTACGTCTGTGGTTCCCAGTCTGTGGTCGGTCGTCGTGTGGTCAAACCGCTCGCTCTTTATCCTTTGTCTATGCTTTATGCGCGCTATTAGTTTGTACAACTATTGTGCCAGGATTGATTAACATTCGAGCATTATGCTACAAAGAAAATGAACAAGAAATTGTATTATGACGGCTTTTGAGAGGTTATTGTCGTTTTAGTATTTATGTTGTAGTGGTAGCTGATAAATATTTAGATTATAATGGGTATATATTTGAGATATTACTTTGATGTTTATTGGCATTGTATTGGCAAGAGCTATTTCGGACACAAGTCCGCATGGGTTGTGCTTAAAGCCGTGTACGCACGTACGAACACGAACATAGCGAACACAAACACAAAATCTGAACATTTGGTTCGTACGTATGGACGGCATATTCAAACACGAATGCGAACATAATTCGAGTCGAGTTCGCGCACAACAGTCGCTGCTGGTCGAGAACTGAGGTACGGGTAGGATTAGCTACCTCTGCCGCCCCGCCCGCACCCCGCCAAGATCTATACGAACAGTTTTGTTTCGTAACATTTATTAAAGCTCTTCGAACACCGTCCATACAGAAGATACTAAAAGGATCGCCGCAAACATGTTTGACGAACAGAGTATTCGATGTTCGTTAGTGGTACGCACGTGCGAACCAAGTTGTTGCGTATCATGCAACGCAACAAATTTGTTCGTATGTGCGTACACGGCTTAAGAATAAACGTAAAAAAGAGAGAGAGAGAAAGAGTGGACGTAAAAGTGATAGTAAAAACCTAGAAAACGTTGTTAAGGCGACAGCGTCAATGTAGTCCACGATTTCGAAATTAATAGTTTCTCACGTTTTTTTGCAATTTGCAGGTCAGTATCAGGTTATGTGTTGATCTAAATATGATTCGCGGTCGAATCAAATATTTATTTTTAGAATTATAATCATAAAAAAACATCAATACAACTCGCTAAGTTCATATAATCCCATTGAATGACTTTTTCTTGAAATCATGACATTTGAGGATTATGCTAACTTAAGGAGTTGTATTGCTGATTCAAATGATTATAAATCTGTAAACCCATATTTGTTACGATCGCGAATCATATTTTAATTAACATACAACCTGACACTGACCTGCAAATTGCAAAAAACGAAAGAAAATTTGAATTTCGCGGGCTACCTAAGCGCATCCCCCTTAAGAGTATGTGCAGCAACATTCTTAGATTTTGTTTATGATAAATACCAACCTATTATTGTCCCACTGCAGGGCAGGAGCCTCTTCTCATACAGAGTAGACCATTGATCACCACGTTTTCTCAAGATAGGTTGGCAATTTCATGTCCAGGTTCACTCTCACGGTATTTTTTTTGCACAGATTGTCAGCAATTCTGTTACTGTGCGTTTGCACTGTTGCAACATTCACAATTTCTATACAATGTTTGACAGGAACTATACTCCATTTGAAATAAGATTAGACATTTAAATAAACCTTTTTTACAGTCTTTTCAACCGATTTTGACTTCTATTGCGTTGATGGCATAACAAATGGCAGCTGCAGTAAACAGTTGGTATTGTAACCACTTTTTGCTTTTTAATGTCATCCTTATGCCTACGGTATAGAAGTCAAAATCGGTTGAACGGACTGTAAAAAGGTTTGTTTAAAGGTCTAATCTTATTTGAAATGGAGTATAGAGATTTCAACATGTTTTGTTGTGAATATTTCGCCAGTGTAAACGCACAATTTGGCTACTGAACAATTCACCGATATTTATTTACACCTAATGCAAAAGCAATGAAAATGATATTACCAAAGCGTTCCATAAATTTCTTATCAGACCAATAATCAGAATATAAATTATTATAAACGACTAATAGCCCGTAAAGAATGAAGCTATAAAATACAAAAAATCTAAAAATGTTGTAATCTATTAACACTTAAAAACAGTGGCCCGGTCGAAACGACCCGCGTATAGATTTTAAATTTATTTATATTTGACCAAACTTACTAAACTACGTCATTTAATTTAGAAAAAATATACAAAATTAGTATTTATTTATTAGGTAATAAGGATTAAAGTTTTGTTTTTCAAAAGTAAATAAAAGGTTGTCCCGTGAATAAATAACCAATTTTAAAGTTAACTTTTGCGTTTAACAAATCATTCTGTTAGTGAAAATTAGATCTTATTGGCTTCCAAATAGGGTTATATGTGTGGTTTTATAAAAGAAAATAAACGGTTTTATAGTCAGGTATTTCTTACTCGCGGAGGGTCTGTGATAAATAAATATCCACGCGGTTTGACAAATGAGTGAACACTGCCTTTATAGAGGCGGCTTGTTCGAGAAACAGTGAAGTATTAAATGGTATGCATCGTTTTAAATATCTTTTTAAATTAAATTAGAAAAACATTTCTTTGAAATCGGGGTTCGGACAGATAAACATTAATTCTCAGGCAAAGAAAAGACAACTTATCAAGTTTTTAAGCACATTTTCTCCTATCAACATATGCATTAAAAAAACATTACTTTATAAAATACATTCGCGTTTAGTCACACTTTTTCACATTAACAAGGTTTTGCACTCCAACTTGACATAGCAGCATGAATAATTCTTACACAAACACAAAAACCAATCGCCCATAAATCACAAACAACTGCATAACTAACACTTAAATCAATAAAACGATGACAAAAAACAAAAAAATACACAAAAAACATATCAGATTCCTCTCTCAACGTTGTAAAACACAAACGGAATTCATATTAGTCGATTAATAAATTCCCGGAAAATGAGAATAAGACATAAATTTAAATAAAATCCTACTACAATAATATTATAAATATGAAAGTTTGTATGTTTGGATGTTTGTTACTAAATTACGCAAAAACGGCTGAGTGGATTTGGATGAAATTTGGCACACAGATATTTTATAACCTAAATTATCACATAAAATACTTTTTATTCTGGTAGTACGTGCCCGTGGTATAATTTCCGTTCTCAAAGCGGACGAAGCCGCGACAGAAGCTAGTATGCCATAATATATTTATCGGTTGGTTTAATCTAAAGTGTCCACAGTCGTGTTCTTAGCATTGTTTTAGATGAACAAGATTCCAGTTTGCGTGATGTGGTATAAAAGATGAGTTTTAAACTTTTGAATATTGTTTTTTTCGGGCGGCGGCGCGGATAGGGTTAAACGTCATCGAGGGCATTGACTTGTGCTGGTTAGTGCAAGGATTTTGATGTACTTGTTAGTAAGGTACCTGCCTGTACTAGTGTATCCTTATAATTGGATAATGGAGGTCAAAGTAATGATAGTAGTTGTTAGCATAACATTCTGATAATTTGCTGCATCTTGTAATAGGTACCTATACGTACTGGAATTGGTGGTAGTCTCACGTTCTTTGTTCTGGAATTTTGATTTATAAACAAAAAAAAATACGTTTAAATTTGAGGTAAATACTAATACGAAATACTACTTAACAAAAAACAAAACAAACAACAATCAACAATTTTGAATGAAATTTAAATTTTGACATTGTAATTACAATTTAATTATAATTTTGACTTAGTATTTTTATGCTATTGCATAGCTTTTATCGCGGGCTTTGAGCGCGGCGACCGAATCAAGAAATTCCGTTACGAAAAAACCTAACACCCCCCACTCCGCCTACCATGTAATGACGGTGTAATTTTTGTTTTATGTCATAATCCGTCATCATCCCAAGTGTAGCGTTGACAAATAGGAAGTATGGAGGTTACAAATGCTATGCAATAGCTTTACCGCGGCAGTCCCCGAGTGCCACACATATTTTTTTTTTGTATTGTTTGTCTACTGCAACTAATTTTGTACGACATAAATTGACCGTAGCAATTAACATTGTCGTATCTACATTTTTAATAATAAAATAAAATAAATTATAAAAATAAAGATTTGATGCAATAAAAAATAATCGCAAAAATGTAGATCCGACAATGTTAATTGCTACGGTCGAAATAGCAAAACATGTAACCACCTCATATTAATTATAAGACCTTCATACTGTACTCATGTTTTACAAAATAAGTATTATCTTATCATAAAAACTAAACACTACCTCCACTATTTAAATACTAGATTATATCAGTGTTTTTTCTGCCGGATAGTTGGATAAATTCAATATTAAAAAAAAACCGATTGCTTTTCGGATATTATCCAGTAGGTATCCCTCATACAGATAGGACGCCGGAGTCCCGGCAGTTACAGAATAATAAAAAATAAAGAATAGAAATAATAAATGTTATTAAAAGCAAAAAATAAAAGTTGCAGATTATATAAATATTATAGCTAAAACAATTTAGTTTTCTTAGAATTTAACAAATTAGCAATTTCCAGACTTCCTGCACTAGGCTAAACTACGCTGATTTTTCCAGGCAATTACAATTCAAAGTTTAATTAAACTAAATTATAATTACTAAAATACTATAATTACTAAAGTTGGAACATTATAGACTGATTATGTAAAAAGCAAAATAAAAAACATTTATATTGAACACATAAATTAAAAACATATAATATTAAGTAAAATATTAAAATAGTAAACACAGCGAAAATAAGTCAATCTAACTAACAAATACAAAAGAAAATCCCCACACTTTACAACCCACATTGTCTGTACGATCAAAAAAAATAACACACAAGGATCCCAATCTCATTCTCTATTAGCGAATCGCACTCGGAATAATCAAAATAATGACGACAGACCACCGCATACGATTCGATTAGCAAAACTACCTAATTAAGACCACGATAGAAATACGAAGGAAATTGCCTTGGCACCATGATCACTATAATTGCAAGCATTCAGCTACCGGTCTTACTAATCTTCTATCACTTTCACTCTCATCGAAAACCTTGTTTCCATCTCTCTCCTACTTTTAGATTTATAAATTCAATTCTGAAATCAAAAACTCTTATGAATTTGATTCGGATTTTTTGATTTTCGATTTTGTGTGCAGGTGATTGGGTTGAATTTTAAGTGTTTTGAGTTTCGTATATCGGATAAAGTTCCTATTACGTGATCGCATGTCGATTATTGAGGTAATAATACACTGATACTGTTTGTAATGATATGCAATATCAATTCGATTTGTTAATTTTTCTCGTGATTGAGTTTGATACGGTAGTACTCATTTCTGATACCATACCGTATCACGTTTGTAATTTTTTGCATTAGTATAGAAATATCGTTTCTGTAATGTGCAGTTGTCAACTGATACCATAAACTTACCAAACCTGAAGCTTTAAATGTACAGACACTATTGCCAATTCCTTTGTTTCCTACTAACTAGACTACAAATCGGACAGTCTCGTAGTAAATAGGTTCAAATAAAATACGTTTATTTGTATATACAGGTACAAGGTCGGTGTTGCAAAATTTATATTGTGGGTTTTTTTTTTGTTTTTTTTTTTCACAAACAAAAGTCGTTTACATGCATTTAATTACAATTTAAACATACCACACAAACCATCGCGGGTTTAACAGCGGTATGGCCAGACACGACAACTCGGTGCCACTACATATCAATTAATTATTAATTAATTAACAAGTTTTTTTTAGGTCTCATTGCCTTCTAGAAAGTATTTTTTTTAATACTTTTGAGCAGTTCTTCACATTTAATACAGATTTTCATAGGTAGATCATTCATATACAATTGTAGCATGTATTCCCATGTCCGCGCTCCATAAGTATTATTAGATTTGGGTTCGATAAATGTGGGTAAGTAGGTCAAGCAACGCAACGACTTTAGTCTTACGTATTTACAAATATTACTTATAAATATGTCTCTTTGTATCTTTGTATCCTGCTACAGTAAGTAACATGCAAATCTATACTAATAGAGGTAAAATCTGTGATTTTGTATGTACGGGGTAATCTTAGAAACTACTGATCCAATTCCAAAAATTATTTCACGAATGGGAAGCTACAGTATTGCTGGTCATCATAGGATATTATGTTTTATGTTGAAACAAGAAATTTCCGGCAAATTTCCAGTGATCCGGCAGAGAACCAAAGTTATCGACATAGCTCACAGAATTAGCAAACTGAAGTGGCAGTGGCCGACCATATCAGCCGTAGAACCGATGACCGTTGGAGTACACGTGTTCTTGAGTGGAGACCGCGAATTGGCAAACGTAAGGTAGGACGCCCTCAGGCTAGGTGGAGTGACGATTTTCGAAGGGTGGCTGGTAGCAGCTGGATGAGAGTTGCCGAGAATCGAGCTGAATGGCGTGCAATTGGAGAGGCCTATGTCCAGTAGTGGACCGCTATAGGCTGATGATGATGATGATGAAGAAATTTCATGCGAAGTCGCGGGCAGAAGCTAGTCAGTTGATAATAGTCAAAAGCTTGCCTATCAAATAAAAAGTCTAATCTTCACAAAGACTACTTGTTACACCTCAGTGAACAAACACGTTAAAATAAGTTAATTCAATTCATCGGTGTTCATCAAAGGCGGCATCGATGCCCGTTCCACTCGATTTACAATCGTATGTAATTACTCTATAAATCGAGTTATAATCGGTATCGGTATTGAAGGTGAAGTTCAGATTTTACTACTTACATTTAATTTTATGAATGGTGATTGGTAGGTGCTGGCAGGATCTTATAAATTGACACTTCGTTGGTTTTGATGAACTATTAAAATATGGGTAAGAAAGAGCTACTAAAATAGCTATTAACTAAACAAATAATAATAATTAAATATTTTTTAATACAGGATTTTTTTTAACCAGTGCGCAAACTTAAACACGTGATATTTACTCATCATTATGAACAACTTTTACTATAGGACCAAACCTGAAATCGCGAAAAAAAAACAACTGTTCCCTATATTTTGACGAGTTATGCAAACATAAATGTAGGGAACAGCAGATTTTTTTTTCGCGATTTCAGGTTTGGTCCCTTAAAAGTTGTTCATAATGATGAGTAAAGTCACATGTTTATGTTTTCACACTGGATAAAAACTTACCCTGTATTAAGTTCATAATAATGTCGCCCAAACGTCCTTTTATTTTTGTATTTATTTGTATAGTTAGTTGGTCATTTCATTTTCTAGTATAAATAGTTAATAGTGTTATATAATATTGTATATAAGCATTTTATAATGTAGGTTTATGAAATAAAGTTCATAAATAAATTGAGAAATAATATCATTATCAAATCAATCAGTTTAGAGTTTTGTCCTAATTCTAACTTTTAAAGGGTTGTATTTAAGCTGCTCGATATTTAAGGCATGTAGAATTTTAACCTACCAAATAATAGAAAACAGTACAGGGTAGTTAGTAGTTATATAGGTAGGTACTGTCTATAAGCACTACAATAGGTTAAAATTTTTTTTTTAACTAATCCTCTAAAAACTTATTGAATTTCTAATGATGACGCTTTTTTTAAATTATTTAATCTTTTGTCGCTTCTAAGTAATGAATGACGCACAGTTTTTTTACTGGAGCCTCATTTGAACTTTCCGGGATTTTCTCATAGTTTGTCGCAGTACCTAACGAAGCTAAGGCGCCTTAACCATATGGTTAGGTTAGAACTATGACTAACCGTTACATCCAAGTTGGACCCGTAAATAGGAATTATTTGAGGATCACAAAAAGAGATTTTTTTTTTTATGAGAAATAAAAAGAAAATAATATTTTTAGGAGAAATAAAAAGAAAATAATATTTTTAGGAGAAACTAAATAAAGTATTTTTTAGGAGCACAAAATGGGAATTATTAGAGGTTCGATTAAATACTTGTCTTAAAAAAATCAAGTTTTTTTTTTAAACATAAACACGAGAGTCCAACAAAGTCACTCGAATCCTCAGACTCCATATTCCTGAATACAAATCAAACATCAATTCCCATCAACATTAGCAATGAAACAAATGTAAAATAAATCAACAAAACATAATGACTGAAGGTGGCACAGTAGCTGAGTGGCCGCTGCGTCTAATAGATGGCGCTAGCGGCGCGGCTCAATTTACAAATTAAAGAGCGCCTGCGCACGCTTGCCGCCGCTGTGGCGGTTGCCGTATTCTGATCAAAGTGAGGATGAAGTTTATTATGGAAATTGTGGAATTAATAACTAGAAAAATGACGATGAAAGATGTGAAGAAAGTGAAACGGATAAAAAGAATGAGATTAGAATGCATTTTGAAGCTTTGTATTTTTTTTATTGGTTGGCTGAGCTAGGCAGGTCCAGCTAAAAGAAGTGAATGGAAAAAGTCGGGTTTTTTTTTTTACCAAAACATAATTTTGACTCAACTAGAACTTATCTTTGCAAGGCTTTTGCAATGTAGACAGACTTCATCGCTTTTCTCATTATTTCAACAACTACTTAATCGCAAAACGATTCATATTTTTGTATTTAAAATTGGAGATCTTGATTTCAAAACATTTCTTCACGATTAAAAAATAAGCTTCAATCTTCGAACAAATACATCAATTTGTAGTGATTCGTCAACATCTTGTAATATTTCATCTCAGAATACGTCCCCAGCTTCCGAGATTGAACTTTTATAGCTTACAGGCGCATCATCACAGCGATTGCATACAATATTGATTTTACATTTTTTTGATCATCCACAATGAAATGACTCCGATAATAGACGGTTGACTTCCAGTTTAGATTAAAATTCTGAGTAGTCACAATCTACATCACACTAATATTATAAAGGCGAAAGTTTGTGAGTGTGTGTGTATGTTTGTCTCTTCTTCACGCTCAAACGACTGAACGGATTTGGATGCAATTTGGCACACAGATAGTTTATAACCTAGATTAACACATAGGATACTTTTTATCCCGCCATTCCCACGGGACCGAGACTTTTGCGGGTGAAACCGCGGGGTGCTAGTAGCTAGTATATTATAAATTAGTCGCTTCTCGTGTCTGTCTGTCTGACCGCGTTGTTCTTCTAAACAACGTAACGGATTTTAATGCGGTTTTCACTGTCATTTAGAGAATTTATTCCGGAATGTGTATAATATATTATTATTAATGTTCATAATAAATAATACTCGATATTTTTTAAAGTCGTTAAAACCGTGCGAATCAGGAGCGCTAGTTATTGATAAACAGGACTTTTATTTTAATTTTGATGTACTGACAATACGCAGAACTGTGACAGTGTTTAAACTTTTTAGAGAACTCTTCTTTAAAGACAAGTTATTAAAGAAGAGTTTAGGGAGCTCTAAAAGGCCTGAACCAGTTGATATTGAATGTAAAGAACTGAATCTCTATCTTGGAAAAGTACGGCATATAAATAAGATGAAGGAATGGTAAAAAAAAAATATGAAAGATAAATATACACGGTTATTGGTAAAACACTAACAACCTCTTAACTGGTCATTGTTCTCATCATTATGAACAACTTTTACTATGGGACGAAAACTAAAATCGCGAAAAAAAGTCTGCTGTTCTCTACATTTTGACGAATTATGCGAACATAAATGTATGGAACAGCAGATTTTTTTTCACGTTGTTCGTCACCTATATTACTAGCTGCGTCCTACGGTTTCACCCACATAAATCTCGATCCCGTGGGAATATCGGGATAAAAAGTATCTTATGTCCTAACCGAGGTCATGGTCTAACCATGTGCCAAATTTCATCCAAATCTGTTCAGCCGTTTTAGCGTGAAAAGCGTAACAAATAAAAAACAAACTCACTTTTGCATTTATGATACATAGTATAGTTAGGACTAGCTACGCCCCGCGGTTTCACCCGCGTAAGTTTCAATCCCGTGGGAATATCAGGAGAAAAGTTTTATATATCCTAACCGAGGTCATGGTCTACCCATGTGCCAAATTTCATCCAAATCTGTTCAGCCGTTTTAGCGTGAAAGCGTAACAAACAAACATACTAAAAATCTAATCTTTTCTCTTTATAATATTAAGTTCTTTTTAGAAGAGAATGATAAAAGATGCCTACTTACGGTTCTAAAGATTGACATCGTCATGTGTTGTGCTCAGTATTATTAATACATGAAACACCGTACTATAAAACTCGTAGAATTACTCAGGCATAAAAAGATGAAAAACATACACCCACTAGATCCCAACACAGTCTCAAGCAACAATTTCACATCTGACTCGATCCAAACAAAAATATCGATAAAAAATTCCAACCCTAAAAAACCGTCAAAGAATCGATATAACAAGAACCGACAAAAGTCACAATCGATACCTGTTTACGACTCCCACGATTCAAAAAAATATCAATAGCAATGTCAACCTCCTTGTAGGTTCAAACAAAAAAAAAGTCTATTCTCGATGATGTCCCTTTGTCTGGTGAGTTTTATTCAGAAGAGGATTATAATCGGCTATCAGGCTTATTGAAGTTTATTCATGGAGAAATCTTTGATACCGTTTGTTTCGTAACGTTGAAATATTCTTAAGATTTTTGTGTTTGTTTGCAGTGCTATCTTATCTAGGTATGTTGTGATTTTCCAAATCTTGTGGTAAAATCTTGGCTATTGACATAACATCACGCCTTGTCTTCCCGAAGGGTTGGGCAGAGGTGTATATACCTACAGTACTTACATCCACATATCGCCAGTTATGTTTATATCCCATGTAATAGGGTGCGAGCCTATAACCATCAACGGGGCACAAATCCAAACTCCGGGCTGCTACTGAGAAATTCCAGATAGAAAAACCCAAAAACACATTGCACAACCTGGGAATCGAAACCAGGACTAGGTTCCTCCTCTTGGCTGTTATTTTCTTTAAAAATAGACACACCTGTAACTACATATTTATATCATCTTTTAGTAAGTTCATCTGAATGCCATCTTTCATTGAAAAAAATCCTACAAGAATCAATCCATTGTATTTTTCCATTCTACAAATGAATACACAAAACACTTGCAAACAATTTCTTTACAAGCCCATAGAATGATTTGTTCATTAACCAACTTTATTTTACCGTTCTGAACAACGTAAGTCAACTCTATTAAAATCTCCACGAGATTCAAATTGTAATGGCAAAGAAATTGCCAACAGCACTTTAAAAAAATTGCGTTCGAAAGATTGTAAGGGAGGATTCGTTTTTGGCAAAGTTTAAAGCCTCAAAGCATCTAATCATGTAAACTTTAAGTCAAAGGCAGAAGGTTTGAAGTTGCTTGGCTTGGATAGTGATGATGGCATAGAAGAGTTTGTAGTAAAAAGTGTCGTATCCCTCCCATTTCTTTATCAATCACGTAGACAGACAAAAAACGTCTGCACATCGAACTGAGAGTCACTTACGTTAATGGACGCAGCCCTGGAGTGCAATGCTGAGGTTTGCCAAAGATTAAACGCATAGGTAACAAGGGATCATTTCCATGATAAATTTCGGTGACGTGATATTGATGACTGAGAAATCAATTAACCAAGTAGGCAGATCGAATTTTCTTTAAATTGATTATTTTAAAACTTGCTTTAGATTTTTATGTTACAGATTAAAACTGGTCGATGTTCCACCTGAAAATTGGTTATCCGCCGCCAACAACCACCTATAATACCCATGAATAGATGGACAAACATCAAACAAGTGACCTAACTGCAACACCACTAGAATGAATGCCTTTCAAAATGTAACAAAAATGAACTTGGCAGTTGTACTTTCCAAGACGAACTTTTTCACCAAAAGATTTGCTACTACAAAGTAAGTATCATAATCATTATAATCCTCATTCCCCAACTTATTTGGAGTGCAGCCTGTCTTCTTTTGCCACCATCTAAAAATCATATAGCTACATTAATATTATAAAGAGAAAAGATTTGTGTTTTTGTTAATCTATACTAATATTATAAAGAGGTAACATTTGTTTGTATGTTTGTAAGTGTGTATGTAGGGGTAATCTCCGGAAGTAATGAACCAATTTTAAAAATTGTTTCACTGGTAGAAAGCTACATTATTCATGAGTGCTATAGGCTATAAATTATAAAGATATCATGCATGTTGGCCGAACTATCTCAATTTTTGTCTAGCCAGGCGGAAAAAAATAGCTCTTACAACAGAGTTATTTGCATGCGCTGCCTTAACAGTTGTATATAATTGAAAACAATGTATCGCAACCTGGTCCGCTTTGAATAGTTCTACAAAAAAGTCCACGACACCATATTTCTATCTTTTATATTTTAGTAGATATAGTAGCTTTTATGTGTTAAAAAAAGTATTTTTCGACGTACTTACCTTTGGACGATTTTTTAAACAACAAAATATTAAACCTTATCGAAAAAAAATATTATTAAGATCACAAGAACATCATAGAAATACGATTTGCCCAATACAGTATGTCAATTGGTTAAATAGTTTCGAAGATAATATAAAATTACTAAATCACAAAATGCCGCCGTCCATTCTCGAACCGTATTAGAACATGCTTTGTACGGTCGTTTTATCCATTTACCCATAGATGGCGTTGTGCAATTACGTCATTTTTCTGAATCGCGGTGAGACAAGAGCAGCTCAAGTACGCCGTACGGAAGAGTCTGCGCTTGAAAATCATCAGCGCCTCTCGAGGAATAGAGAAAATATTTCGCAAGCACGCGCTGCTAACCAAAGCTGGAGAACATCGCAGGTCCGTGCTCGGGAATCTAGCGCTGAACGTGCGCAGCGTCTTTCTGATTTATATGCAATAAAAACAAAACCCTCCTTTTGGCAGTCAGGAAATAAATCATAGCACTCAGTACTAACCGAACTACACTCATAATTTCATCACAAGTTAAAATGTTTACCGCCCAACGAAGTGGGCACGGGTCAGCTAGTAATGAATAAACTCAAAAGCTACTGGACCAATTTTAATCATTCTTTCTCCAGTTCAATGTTATATTACCACTAAGCTACAATTTATAAAGATATCACACAGGCGAAGCTAGTTTTATCAAAATAATTATTGTTATCCATGCTCTATCTCACACGTCCTCACAGAATCAATCCCTCCATAGGTAAAATTCTCGCCCCAGCATTTCATGTTCCTTCTACTGCCATCTCATATACGTCCAATCGTCATTTGGTATTAGCTGTCATCATTTGCCGATTGTCTCGCAACGACTATAGAGTGATGGCCCATGATGGCCCATGATGGGGTTCATGTGTGAGTTCTTTGTACCATTGTGTGTGGTTGTGTGTGTTGAATGGTTTGCTCTCTGAGGTGTATTTAGCACTGGGAGGAAGTGATTAGAATGTGAATATTTTGAATGTGAGTACCTAACTCGTTGATTAGGAGTTAGGTACCTACCTATTTATTGTTTATACTGATTTTGGGTTACCTTCTCCACAAGCATAATAAGCCTAAAATGTTCCCACTGCTGGGACATAGGCCTCCTCTCTGTGAGAGGGAGTGATGGGCCGTAATCTACCATGCGGGCCCAGTGCGGGTTGGTAGATGTCACATTTCTTAGATTTTTTGGTTCTAGGATATGCCGGTTTCCTCACGATGTTTTCCTTCACCGTTTTGAGAGCAGTGGTGATGAAATAATTTACACAAAGTAAAGCGCCTGTCAGGGTTCGAAGCTACGACTTACAAAGTCTTAAATCGCAGTCGTTACCACTGGTCCACTGGTTACTGAGCTATTGCATATTATTGGCAGTCATCAAATTTTTCTTTATTTTGTCAAATTCAGATTCTCTAATGAGTTTTTTTGATATACCATTGTTTTGTATTTGAAGTTACGTTTATCAAAAAAGTGTTTTTTTTATACATATTATTATTCTTACTTTTAGAAAGTTGGGGTCATCTTCCAATCTAACTGTCCAGTTGAATTCAGTACTAATATTTCATAATGATCCATTACTATCTGACCTTATTCGGCGCCACATGCCCTATCCCCTGATGAACGTCAGTGAACGAAGTTCGCGCAGCTGAATTTTGGGCCGTTTGAAAATTTTGCCTTCGTTACACTAAGAAGTAAATCTGTCCGTTGCAACTTTAGTGACATGAGGAACAGGGTGTAAAGTTCACTCATCCACCATAGAAAAGGGAGGATCCTCCGACCAGACGGGTGTTGTGTCTGGCGGGCAAGCCCATCGGTCTGAAGTTGAAATCTTGTATGTATGTCGATCGCTCGGTAAACTCTAACTGCGCGATTCAGGATTTGTGTGACGTCATGTCTATAATGCGTAGTTCGTATGTGGCGGTGTAACCGCTACACAGCCATATTAGAATAGAATAGATTTTTTCTTTATTGGAGTAACTAAGACTCAACAAGATTGTTAGTAAAACTTACGACTATGTTAGTAAACACGGACACTAAACAAAAACAAGGAAAACAATACAATAAATAACGGTTGGTCACCGCTGCGACATCCCATGAGAGAGGGCACAACAGTGACCCACGTATTCACAGTCCAGGCGACTCGCAACTATGCTTAAGACACTGTTGGATTCCTGGAGAACTTTAGAGTTTCAGAGAAAGATTCCTGCAGTTCCATACGGCTGTAAGTAATTGAGATTGACGATTTATCGCGCTCTTCAAGGTTCAGAAGATAAAGTAATCCTCCTAACCAACTCATAGGATTTTCTACTCACCTCCAATAAATCAAATTAAGGTTACACCACGCACTAATCGTGTCATCTGGCATCAAACTGGAATCGAACCCATTGTCTCGCAACTGACAGATCTCTCAATACGATGGTTTATGGCAGTCGATCAGTATTGTCGGCTTATGCTGGCCCATCTGGATTGGGCTTTGAATAATTTTAAGTCGGGTGGATGTACCGCTTGTTGGAGGTCACATTGCGCTTTATTTTGTATCTACTTTTACGATTTTTTAAGTAGTGTGTAATTATATTGTGAAAGTGGCTGTAAATTTTTGTAATATTGGCTTAAAAGTTGTTAGAATCTTATTCAAAAAAATCAAAAGTCATTTATTGAAACTAAGCTGAGAATCAGCACTTTTCGAACGTCAAAATTACATAAGACAGTCCCCCAAAAACGCCCACCCTTCACCACTTCCTAGTGCCTTTAGCTGGGAAGAAGAAGTGGCACAACAAACTCCCCAGCAGCACAGCTGTCTGTTCAAGTTAGAAAAAAATATGATTCTATACAATAGTATGCAAAATAACTTACATTATGCAACACAAAACATAAAATAAATTAGAAATTATTGGCCATATGTCAGTTAGTACACGCCAATATATAATATTATTTTTAGCAGCTCTATGAAAAACTAGCCACGTCGCCTTTTTACACTTTGAAATAATCATCAATTAAGAATATCAAAGAGCAAGTTACATCTAGTACTCAAAACATTAAAAACACCTAATGTCATGTTAATCATACTTCTTCGATCATAACTTCATATTAAGTAGGTATATTTTCCAAGGGCTATTATACTCTAATATTTAACATCTCACGACCATCAACAGTGTCCTCCACCCTGTTCCTCATCCACACCACGTACAATACCAGCGATATTTTATTGTCAATGTTAAATAAAGTCATTATATTGATTGAACGTCCTATCTGACATTTTTTGTAACTTTGCTCGCGTTCGGGACAAATCGATTGTGATGGACAGCGCACCTTATTGAGCAACTACCAAATTATTTATACACCTCCTTAGAACCATCATCACTCTTAGAACTACAACGTAGAGTCTACTTTTGAATGAAAAGGAGTTTATCAATAATGTGGTAATGGTATGGTTTCTTGATGATGTAATATAGAGAAATAGCCGTAGAAATCGCATAGAAATAATGTGGTAATACAGAATTTGTTATATTTTGGATACATTGGACGTTTGACGTAAACATATGTTTGTCATTAGTTTGTGTCGATTCCGATTGAGTTGTCGGTCTTTACGATTGAGACGATTCGGTGTGGTTGATTGGTGAATACAATGAACTGTTGCCCACTTTTCGATGTGGTGATATCTTTGAAATATTGCATCAGTAGGATCTTGCATTTGGATCGAGCCTCTGTCTTCATGACCCGCTGGTTTAGAATTATTTTAGTTTGGCTTCCAGCTTATTCAGATGGAGCCTGTACGGTTCACGTACAATAGGATAGTTTCCTAGGTAAAAAAAATAAAATTCTATTTCGTCCGTCTTTCAGATAATAAAAAAATATTAGACACGTATTTTTTGCTTTATCATATTAATCAAAACTAACTTAGAAAACACGTATTAAAGTTGGGGAGTGGGGGCTCGTTACGTCACAACGTCGTATAAAATCTAGCAAGGCGTGACGTCATGCCACATTTTAACTCAATGTATCGCCGTAATCTTTTGATTACGTCAAAAAATAAAAAATACGTGTCCAATCTTTTTTTATTTTCTGAAAGACGGACTAAAAATAAAAAAATTGGACACAGGCCCAAAACTGCATACGCAGCAACCTACTTACTTTAGTCACTTATATTAGCGTTAAACATATCTTTAAGTTAGTTGACAAATTACTACTATCGCGAGCACAGCGGATTAGCATCCAATCTTTACTTGTAACTCGGGCTACTTAATAAACTTTCTAGTGTTTCTAGAATCCGTGGTTTCCGTCAACTCGCCTAAACTAACTCTAACTACTTACAAGTGAGCGAGCTATAACTTACTGTAAAAGTGTAAGGTGCCTGTTACTTCCAGACCTTACAGAGCCAAATTTTAATCTTCTAGCAAGACCAGGATGAAGCCGTAATAATTTGATGAAACTGGACCAATGACACACAAGTCATATTATAATGTAACGGTTTTAGGGCACAGATGCCTATTTGGTCAAAGTGGCACTCCGGGAGTGCCAACAGAAGTGAAAACTTGGACACGATTGCCTTGGTGGAAGAAAAATACTTGTATAGAACAATGGTTCGTAACCTTATCTAAATAAAGAGCACAATCGCGTTAACAAAACCTTTAAAGTAAAAATACTTGCATAGAACATCGATCCGTAACTTAATATAAATAAAGAGCACAATCGCGTTTACATAAATGAGGTGTCGGTAACGGTGTCGCGAGTTCAATTATTTTTTTCTCATCTCAAAAATGCCCAGCGCGCCTAAAAAAGTTTTCACTTCAAAAACTTTTTATTTTTCTAAATGTTTCGGTATTGATAGATTAAGGTCGACTTATAACCTAACCGCAGGTGCGAGGCTAAATTAATATTTCGACAGAGTGATTCCCATCTCACCTCACAACCCAATTATTAGGTGATCCAATGTTTCTATGATTATACCAGCTGGTTTTACAATCTTCAAATTATCCTGACGACTGTCATAGTTTTATAGATTCATGTGAATACCGGGAACGGTTCATAGTTGAACGTGGGACAATCTCGGAGAATCTCGATAAATCTCTTGCGAGAAAGTAAATCTCAAAGTTTTCACCACTCAACCACAATATCCTGTTTCCTTCAACACAACCTGAAGTCCATATAGCCTGTGCAAGCTTGCCCAAGCCTGCGCAAGATTGCCCAATAAATTACTGCCACATTAAGTTGGTGCAGCCGTCGAACGATGTTCGATTTCAAAGATTATCTATCACTAAGACAGTATCGCGACACCGGGATCTTCCGTGAGCCGCAACTGCTTATACAGGCTGTTCTGATTTTGAGAATTAATCGATTTCCATTGAGGAGAAAATTGTCTTTAATGTGAATGTTCAGTTTATGTATCAGGTTGCCAGATATAAAGCAGAACCATAATTATGAAGTAATGTTATACGTATATTACGTAATTTTGCTAAGCAAAAGAACTTATTCTATAGGAAAAGCAATACGTGGTATACTTATGTAATCAGTCTAACTGGTCTATTCTAAACTGTCAATTCCTATCATCAAGGTGGGATGACAGTAAGTTACAAGCTCACTTCACCTAAGTTTACACGATGACATTTCTACACAATTGATCGGGTCAGTATTAGGAATTCAATAAGCAAGAGCAAATAGCAGCGATTTACTTTACGAACACACGTGAAAACACATTTTTTTTTTGGAATTTTACTTGCCTCAGCATCATTGGTGCTCGACACGACGCCCATCGCCGCGCCGCCACCACGCCGCCACCGCACCGCCGCCGCGCCTTCTGTGTATATGCAAGGTCGCCACCCTGCTGCCGCACCGCCGCCGCGCCGCGCCACCGCAGGTTGTAGAGTGATATGGCAAAATCAAGTGGTGACGGCACAGCGGTGGCACAATCTACTCGGTTACGCAGCGCGGCGACTGCATCGTGAGCACTTATTCAACTGAAATTCGTTCACTGCTAGACATAGGCCTCCTATTAGCATAACCACAACGACCAGCCCTGTGCTGGCGCAATCTTTTCAGTTGAACAAATGCTAGTCGTTTTTAATTTCACATTTTGGCAAAGCATTTTGTAGCACCCTGTACACCATGCGCAGTGGCACCCGATCGGCTTATACCGATCGCGTCTATCACCTCAATATACCGATTATCTTGATCTAGTAGGCGAGCATAATCATTTTTATCTGAGTATCTGGCTTCCCTCGGAAGTACAGCACTGATGGATGATGGCGGAGAACCGATATTTGTATCTTTTACTTGTAAGTTGTGGGTAATTTAAAAGGTATAAGTTCCATGATGAAGAGCAGTGGTGGCCCAGTGGTAACGGCCGCGACTTACGAATTGTAGGTCATAGTTTCGAACCCAGACAGGCGCTTTACTTCGTGTAAATTATTTCATCATTAAGGAAAACATCGTGAGGAAACCGGCATGTCCTAGAACCGAAAATTCGAAGACATGTGACATCTACCAACACGCACTGGGTCCGCGTGGTGGATTACGGCCCACTCCCTCTCACAGAGAGGAGGCCTGTGTCCCAGCAGTGGGAACATTTATAGGCTGATGATGATGATGATGATGAAGTTCCATAGTTTTATTCAAAGGGGCTCGTGGCCGCACGGGTCGATCGAAGGTTAAGCTACCCATGCCGCGGTCGATTCGTGGATGGGTGACCATTACATAGCAAGACTCCTCCGAGCCTTGGAAAGCACAATAAGCCGTAGGGTTGGTCCCCGCTGTCATTTCTAGATATTTGACAGTCGTTACGGGTAGTCAGAAGCCCGAAAGTCTGACAACCAGTCTTACCAAGGGGTATCGTATTACCCAGTAACTGAGTTGTGGAGTTCAGATAGGCAGTCGCTCTATGTAAAATAGTGGTGTTCAGCTGTATCCAGTTAGATTGGAAGCCGACCCCAACATAATTGAGAAAAGGCTAGGCAGATGAGGTAAGTTGGCAGTCTGAAGTTTTCTTGCCAAAAGCTTAAAGTAAACCAGAATTCATTATTTAATTTTGTAAGACTCAGCTTTAATAAAAAAAACATCTACTTTTTAACCTACCTACACTGGAGTTTTGAAATCATGATGAACACATTTGAATCGAGTAGCAACGATTCCATTCACACATTCCTATGCCCTTACTATACCTGCCATTCATAAAAATAAACGATTCATACCGATTCGAATAAAAGTATCGATATTAAAATATCCGAATCGATTTGATCCTTTGGCCGTTTGATAAATGAATCGAATACAATGGTGGCCAGTCACCGGACGTTCGAAATACAAAAATTAAAAAACTTTACTGCTACTGTCCGCTGGAACTATTAATCAAATTCTTTTAGAATCGACAAAATTAATATTGCTATTGGTTTAATCTTTATTTGTAAAGGACCAAGGTTTATATTTGTTAGATGTTATTGTCAAGCAAATATTGTTCTAGTGTTCATTCATAAGATTAAATATTGACGATTTTTTGGCTTCCACCGTTTTGAATCCGGTAAAGCTACGGTTTTCTAAGACTGCGGTGACCACTACATAGCGTCCGCAGTTTACCGTCAAATGACGTCACTAAAAAGTTATTTATGAAATTAAGTTGTTGTGTTTTCCTAGAGAGCGTTTTTAACAGCTTAATGTCAAACACCGCTGCCATCATTTTTATGACAGCTGTCACTGCGGCCGCTACATGACGGCCGCATGAAAATTAGCGTGATTACATGAAATCGACGAATAACATCAAAGTATTCGTAACTAAATTCAAAGCAAAAGACTAAAACATCGAACCACTCATAATATTAACTAAAATAATACAAATCGATTTATTACCATAAGCGCAATAATATGCAGAGAGAGCAATTTAGTTATCCACGAATTTTCCGATAATATGGAGCAATAGATATTGGCAATTTGCCAAATTGTCATTACTATCCTAAGAGTGTTACGCAATTAGCGTTGGTCGTGTATTTGGATTAATGAAAATATTGTAAGCAATTTTAGGATTTTGCTCGGTGAAGAATCTATGGAAGAAGAATGTTTTTGTATTAAGTATATAAAACATAAGTAAGTTCTTAATCGACGACACAAAACGATAAGCGTAATTCCACAAAAAAAAATACAGAAAAAAGTTACTAAGCAGGTATTGCAATCGAACAACAAATTACATGTTCCTAACTTACACACAATTTACCGATCGACCACACAAATAATAATATTATTAATTCGAATCCGGAATCCGGTCCTGGAGCGTCGCCCCATGAATCTTCGACATCCGCCAGGGAGGCATTCAATTTGTCACTCCTGTCAAAATAATGTAAACTGCTTAAAATAATCGGACATTATCGGCTTGGCGTGAATCGGGTGATATCGGAGCTGTGACGTAAAGCTTGCTCGATTTTAGATCGATCATTACGAGTTGTTTTTTATTTTTGCTTTCTTTTTACCCAACAGTAATGACTGGGTTATTGCCCGGTATTTTTGGTCCAAATTGTTAACAAATGTAAATATGATTTTAATACTGCAAGGTATTTGATATCCGAACTGAATGGAAAACTGAAACACTCTTTGATCCCGACCTCCTCAATAGTCTAACCTATATACCTATATGTTTTTATGTAGGTACCCATTCTTTATGACGTTTTGTTTTCGCGATTTCAGGTTTAGTCGTTTCGTGATGATTTACGAATTACTGGTTAAAATTTTACTCTGTATACTCGTAATTATATGAACAGTAACGGACAGCAATCACATCTGTGATCTCCAATCGATCTACGAAGGTACAAAACCACGTATAAAAACTCTTAGTGAGAATAATGCAATTTACATGCCTACATACACATACTTACATAAACTTACGCTTTCTTCCAATGGGGGTAGGCAGAAACAACAGAACGGTAGGTACTCCTTTTGCTTCATTTACGTTCATACATCTGTAGTGCTATTCTGTAACCATCTCACTGTGATATCTTAGGTGAAGTGAGCATGGAGTGAGCTGTCAGTTGCTAAGGATTGACATTATTGGCAGCTCACCTCACCTAAGTTATCACGGTGAGATTTTTACAGAATAGTACTACTGGTCATACATTCACGTCACAATTTAGGTATCTCTAGAAATAATAGGGATTTTGATCAGGTATGTCGATAAAATTCAATGATAAAATCAAGGACTGTCACAGTGAAATATTCGTCGTACTTATTGCGTAGTTATTTAAATCAAACTCAGTTATTTTCGCGTTCAAAAGAATACTTATCATTTGTTGACGCTACCGCCCACGTACTGTCGCTCGCGAAAGTACATTACTGATACAAAAATATGACTTTTTGGGCCTCTAAAATGGTGCTAGAGTATACAATTTTAACGAATTCTTTCGTATCGTTGTGCCTCATATTTTGTTTGAAAAGAACGTAAAACATGTTATCAGCACAGTCCATAAAACGTATCCTACTGGCTTTACTCAACAAGACCTGAGCAGTTTCTTAATTACTTTATTATTAATATCTGGATGACAGCTTTGAACGTATTTTTTTTGTTTTTTTGAACGACGTTTTCTAAACATGAAACCTATCTAGATCAATTTATCGCTCCCGAAACCCCCTTCATACTAGATTTCATGAAAATCGTTGAAACCGTTTCCGAGATTCAGATTATACAATCTGAAAAACTAAAGTAAGTAAGATATTTTGACCACTACGAGCAATTCTTGTATAAATATATATATATGAATTACTCGTTTAAAGGTATTAGACTAAATACTTTAGTATTTAGTGGTCAAAATATCTATGCACTTCCTGAATCCTTATTAAACACTTGTGGAACAGTACCCAAATAGGTACCATTTCATAAAGCTCTCAGTTTATATAATTAACTTCATCTACAGCTCCGTATCGTAGTACTAGTATGCATAGAATCAATCAAAATTAGAATTTAAGAAAGACAATTATTAGAACCCACAAACATATTCAATATCCAACCAAATACTTTCTGTAACAGCAGCATCTTAGCCCCATATTGTCAGTATCAATAAAATATGGTATGGCGAGTCAAAGGCCGCGAGGTCCCTGAATGGAGCCTCCGAAGGATTATGTCCGTATCGGCACCCGTTGAAAAGTTAGATCGCTCCTAATTATGATTTATCGACGTCCGTGAACAACCTTAGAGGTTTTTAATATATTTTTTGTTTATTCTGTACTATCGATCGACAGTTTCGGGGATTTAAAACCTGTTTGGCTTTGGAAGTGTTTGGTAATAATTGAATTATTATACAAATAGGATTGTTTTGATTATGTGCTGGTTGTTGGGGTTTGTTAGTGACTATTTTTGGACACTGAGGATTATTTTGAGCAGCTACCGTATTAATAATTTATGAGAGCTTAGCGATATAGATCTATTAGCTTCTGCCCGTGACTTCGTCCGCGTGAAATTTCGGCTCCCGACCTACCGCGTCGCATAGCATCGCATCGACCGCGCAATTTTTTTTTCTAGTTTTTTCTGACTTTTTTTTAAGCTATTGCATAGCTTATATCGCGGGCTTTGAGAGCGATGACCGAATCAAAAAATTCCGTAACGTAACGAAAATAAAACCTAACACCCCCCACTCCGCCTACCATGTAATGACGGTTCCCATGACAACATCACGTTTTACGTAATTTTTGTTTTATGTCATCACGTCATCATCCCAAGTGTAGCGTTGACAAATAGGAAGTATGGAGGTTACAAATGCTATGCAATAGCTTTACCGCGGCAGTCCCCGAGTGCCACTTTTTTTTATCTTTTTGCTCGGCTCTTAAAGAGTTTTAGCGTGATGTTAAACAATATCAAAAACCTATTTACCTTCCTTGAGAATTGGGCTACCAAATGTAAAGATTTTTTTAAATCCGACTGAGATTCAAACAAACAAAAAACTCTTCAAGATATAACAGAAAAAGCTCTTCTTGTAATGTTAAACAGCTCGAAAATTGCCGTAGTGCATGGTTGTTACTTTTTATTTTCTCAAAAACAAAATTATTAGCATTGATAAAGACTTTTGGATAGGTATCCGGTGACTCGATTTTCATGAGGTCTGCAGTTGTTGCCTTTTCCCAACTATGTTGGGGTCGACTTTCAGTCTAACCGGATGCAGCTGAATACCAGTATTTTACATGGAGCGACTGCCTATCTGACCTCCACAAACCAATCACTGGGTAACACGATACCCCTTGATAAGACTAGTTGTCAGACTTTCAGGCTTCTGACAACCCGTAACGACTGTCAAAAATCCAAGAATACTGTACTTGTGGGTATCAAAACAATAAAACCTTTCAATTATTTCCTTATAATTCAACCATAATATGCAGGTTCCGTGATAGTGTCAAACTCCTTGCAGATAAACATTCCATCCTTGGAGAAGGCTTCCGTTCGCCACATTATGCGCCCATACGGCATAGTTGGAACCCAAATATGCTGCAGCTGATTCACGTCCAAATTCTGGAAGATGTAAGAACCCTGGAAAAATTCAAGAGAATTTAGGCACCGGTCCCACGCGATTAACGAGAAATGGGAAGAGCTAGCTAAAATGGAGTTAATTGTTTGATAGAGTTCTCGCCGGTGTCGTGGTGTGAACATTACGATTAACTATTAATATTAAGAACTATGTCTACAATCATATCGATCCCCTAAAGTGTAATGACCTAAAGTTACATAGTGCTTGGTGATGTTACTGTCACAATTTTAGAGTAACGAGTTTCACAATTTTAACATAAAAATCATAACATCATGCCTTATTTCCCCGAAGGGTTGGGCAGAGGTATACCTCCACAACAACAACAATTTTAAGTATAAGATAAGTTTAGTTTTAAGTTAAAATAAGTGTCTGTGTCAGGATGACTGGACCAAGATAACTTCTTCTACGTGTAACTTTTTTTTGGCTTATCGAAAAAAACTAAGAAACACATTATATTGAGGTATTAAATTTTTACGAAAAGATGAACTATAGAACATCTATAACTAGATGAAACCGTCGAGGTCCAGCCATTCTGAAGTCAGAATAGCAGGCCACGTTCCTCGTAATATATAGTTCTCCCTCTTTACCCAGGTACCAATTATTTGAAGTCTGGTACCAAATAGGTACATAAACTTGGTATTGCTCAAACTTCCAAAATCTCTCTTGGTCCAGTCATCCTGACGTAGACAGATCAGTTTAATTTTAAGTTAAGTTTAATATGATTTAAGTATCTCTTTTACTGACACGGGACATGCAATCTCAAGAGACACAATAGTCGATAACTAATCGCTTCCTCGTCGGCGGACAGGTGCCTAAGAGTACATTACTAGATTCAAATTCAAGTAGAACCTTCAGACAGTTGAGCGCCACGCCGTCAAAGTATGATTCATCGAGACATGAGAAAAAGATGTTGGATATACCGATTCTTGCAGTTCTCATACAAAACTGATTGAGGACTAAATAATAATCTTTATTGATATAGCGGTCCCGCATGACGAGAACCTCGTGAAAGTTGAAAAAGATAAACAGATCAAGTATCTTGACTTGGCTCGCGAGGTTATCGACATATGGGATGTGGACACAGCAATCATTGTGCCGATAGTCGTGACGACCAATGGCATAATAGCCAAGAGCATCGACCAACACCTGAGGAGGCTCTCGTTAGGCAGCTGGATCAGGGGCTTGATCCAGAAAGCAGTACTCCTGGACACGGCGCGTATTGTTAGGAGATTCCTCTCTCAGGAGCCCTGACCACCGGTAGCTTGGACACTGTTCTCGATACCGGTGGGCCACTACTATTTTTTTTGTTTTTATATGAATATTTAAAAATGTAAATAATATGTTTAAAAATTAAATAAAAGAAATAATAATCTTTATTACATACGAAGTGGTAACAAATTGTGTGAAGTCCCTGACACTTGTGCTAAAGATGACAAATAGCAGGTACCAGTTTACTGTCTAAAAGGTTAGGTAAAGTTGCTGGAAGCAGCTGGATGACAATAGAAAGTCTTTTATTAGGACACCCCGTAAGAATAGCCTAAAGCCTAAAGCCTAGCCTTAGGAGCGACTAAATATACCTTGATATTGAAGGTCCACGGTATGACTAGCAGTCGACTTGGCTAAAGGCTGACGATCATGATGAAAGTCTTCCTTAAAAAGACTTCCAACAAAAGCCTTCGATGGCCCAATTTTATTAAAGTGGCGCTTAAAACCTAACCTTACCTTCAAGAACATACAGTTCTTTTTGTCATACTTGACCCCGGTGGCTGCGAAGGTGAAGTGTAACAATGCACCGTGGCAGTTCAAGTTGTTGAAACTAAGTATTTGGCGCCATTTGCCATTGCGCAATGCAAAGCATTTGACTTTTATCTGAAAAAAGTTTAAATATAGCATTGTTTTATTTAGATTTTTTGCAGTAAATCTACGTAAATACTTTGATCAGTGAGTTCATTTAGACTATTTTAGACCGTTTGATGTGTATTAAAAAGCCTACACGAGAAAAAAAAAGAAAAAGATTTTATTCGGGACACGCATTGGAAATACAGACAGTAATAAAATATTTAATTAAATAAAAATAAGAAAGGAGTATTTTAAACTAACAACAAAAATAGTAACGACCTGTGCGAGGCCAAAAAGGCCCATATCTTAGCATAATGCTGCGATATTTAGAAAAAAAGAGTAGATAAGAGTACATCGAGCGTACCTGCTTTGGACGCCAATATTTTTTTTTGAGTTCCGTAGCCAAATGGCAAAAACGGAACCCTTTTAATTCGTCATGTCCGTCTGTCCGTCTTCTGTCCGTCCGTTTGTCCGTCCGGATGTTACACAACCAATTTACTCGGCGACTATTAGCAAAATAGATGAAAATTTGAAAGAAGGTGTATTCTGCGCACCGCTGAACAATGACGAAGGGAAATTACGATAAAAAAATAGTGGTGGCTTTCCCCATACACGATAACCGAAGGGGATGACCATGTCACCAGCTGTACAAAAAGTTCGTAGCGATACCAGACCATACTATGAAGAATTTTGCCAAAAAAATAAAAACAGTGGCACTCCGGGAGTGCCGACATACTTGTATAGAACATTGGTCCGTAACCTTATCTAAATAAAGAGCACAATCGCGTTTACAAAAAAAAAAATACTTCCAAAACCTTTAAAGTAAAAATGATTGCATAGAACATTGATCCGTAACGTTATTTAAATAAAGAGCACAATCGCGTTTAAAAAAATGAGGTGTCGGTAACGATGTCGCGAGTTAAATTGTTTTTCCCATCGCAAAAATGCCCAACGCGCCTAAAGAAGTTTTCACTTCAAAAATTCTCTGTCAGATTGAAAATTTTGATAAGAAGTCTCGTATGTTAATGATGTCTACCTTTACATCCTTAGCGTCTTTCATAACCGTAAGATTCCCTCCCAGTATGTTCTTCCCGTCGACATTCAGGATTGATGGATGGTATAACATTGGCGGGTTCTTCAAATATGGACTGCGAGGATTAATGCAATCCTTGACACCGACGAACGAAGTTTTAAAAGGACCCTGAAAACATATAGTACTGGTTTTTTTTTTTCCTATTTAACAACTGCCATCAGTCCTTTCTGGACTATTATCAGTTTGGTTGCGTGAATATAATTGGCGTTTCAGGTACAGGGGCCATTGCCACTGCTACCTCTTTATATTACTTGACCTCTCCTAAGTCGATTGACAGATTCACTGCTGTCCAGTAATTTAACAGCCAGAGGATTTGGGTGGATGGCGAGACGATCAGCATACCGCTTTTTATGTTTTATAATTTCCTCAAGAATAGTAGGAGTGTTGAGATACTCATGGATTTCTTCATTCCGTGTGAACCATGGTGGATTGACAATGTTCCTCAAGATGGCGTTTTGAGCTCTTTGGAGGCACATTATGTTACTTTTGCTGGCCACTTCCCATAGTTGGATGCCGTATGACCATATAGGTTTTAATAGAGAATTATTATATTGTAATAAATTAATGGCAGAAAATTTTAATTTATCTAAACAACTTATTTAATATGAAAAATCATGGTTTAAACTTATAAAAACTTAGTAAAAAAATAATTAACTCACCGAAGTTGGAGTCGTTTCAGTTCCAGAATAGCATATTGGTAATAAATATGATAAAAATAAAAATATAAAAGAAAACATTGAATAATCATGTCCGTCCCACATAGAATCTGACTCAGTTAAAATCACATTAACTTTGGTTGGGTATCTGTTCAGCTAATAATTTAGGGTAGGTAGGTACTAAAGCAAATGAGGCAAATAATGAGGCAAAAAACGATTACATTCTATTTCATGTAAATTATATTTCCTACATGATTACATCTAAGCAGGTTCATGGAAGGAAGGACATATTGTGAGAAATATTTTTAGAGTAGAGCATGACCAAAGAAAGGTCGTGTGAAAGATGATAGAGCTAGCAATCGTATGAGAACAGAGATGACGGTTAATAGAGATGAATGAAAGGAAAAAGGATGCTGTGCTGACTCCAAATAAATTGGGATCAGCAGGAGGACGTTGATGATTATAAAGGGAAAATATTTAATCAGTGCGCAAACTTAAACACGTGACTTTACTTATCATTATGAACAACTTTTTCTATGGGACCAAACCTGAAATCGCGAAAAAAAATCAACTGTTCTGATCGCGACGATAGGTCGTGGTGGAAAGAAATTAAAGATGATTGATTGAGTGGACTGTATAATATGTAGATTTAAGAATTTAAAGAAAATACAACACGGAATAGGAAAGTAGAATTAAAGAGATACGTTAATAAGACGCGTAAGCGCAGCCGTGCTTGAAGGCGTGCAAGAGTTGACTGCTGAGGCGCGGGGGCCCGCGCTTGGCTGTGAGGCCAGCTGACTCGCCGCTGCCCCGCACCCCTCGTTCACTGCTGCCAGCGCGCGGCGATGTTGAGAGCGGAGGTCTCAACAGTTCCTTACATTTATGTTCGCATAACTCGTCAAAGTATAGGGAACAGCAGTTTATTTATTTTTCGCGATTTCCTGTATGGTCCCATTGTAAAACTTGTTTATAATGATGAGTTAAGTCACGTGCTTAAGTTTGCGCACTGGTTTAAAAATTCTCCTGTACGTCATTTAAGCAGGTTCAGTCATAGTGTCAAATTCCTTGCAGGTAAATGTCCCAGCTTGTGAATATGTTTCTGATCGCCACAGAATGTGCCCATACTTGACTTTGGAAATCCAAAAATGTAGTAATTGATTCACGTCCAAGTTTTCAAAGGAGTAGGATCCCTGAAAATTTACTGTTATCAGTGGAAATGTCTGCCATGCTTGCCATGGAAAAACACAGGTTAGTTAGATTTTATCAGAAGTACTTACCTACACACATCGACAGGATGTCCCTGTATAATATTGGTACATAACATTTTATGAGAAATACTTACCTACACACATCGACAGGATGTCCCTGTATAATATTGGTACATAACATTTTATCAGAAATACTTACCTACACACATCGACAGGATGTCCCTGTATAATATTGGTACATAACATTTTATCAGAAGTACTTACCTACACACATCGACAGAGTGTTTCTATATAATATTGGTACATAACATTTTATCAGAAATACTTACCTACACACATCGACAGGGTGTCTCTGTATAACATTAGTACATAACATTTTATCAAAAGTACTTACTTACACACATCGACAGGGTGTCTCTGTATAATATTGGTACATAACATTTTATCAGAAGTAGGTACTTACCTACACACATCGACAGGGTGTCTGTATAATATTGGTACATAACATTTTATCAGAAATACTTACCTACACACATCGACAGGGCGTCACTGTATAATATTGGTACATAACATTTTATCAGAAATACTTACCTACACACATCGACAGGGTGTCCTTGTACAATATTGGTACACAACATTTTATCAGAGATACTTACCTACACACATCAACAGGGTGTCTCTGTATAATATTGGTACATAACATTTTATTGTCATTGATTTACACAAAGTAACGACCGATCCCATGCACAGGTGACTTCATAAACAAGTCGATTCTTACCTTTAAGTAAAGGCAGTTCTTCCTATCATACTTGATGTTCATGGTAGAACACATGAAGTACAGCCCCATTCCGTGGCAGTCCAGGTTGTTTATTAAGTAGGAAGGTTCCCATTTACCGTCGCTTAGTATGAAGCCTCTGAGTTTGATCTGAAAAAGAGTGATCATAAGTTCTAACAAAACTCCGGTTTGTGTCAGTTCTAGGTTGTATGTCAATAAATGGTATGTCTTCCATGCTTTTATCAATAGTTAGTAACTATGAGGGCCTTAACACACTAGCGATTTGCGAGCGAGTTATCAGCGAGGCGATTGTTCAACGCGCTCGCTGCGTGTGAGTAGCTAGAACGCCACTTGTGCACAACGTGTTCGCCGCGTTTGCGTAATGAGACCGATTGACGTGAGTTTACAAAAAAGAACGAGACAAGAGTATTTATTTACATCGAACACAAATGATTCATATAGTTGTTAGTAACACTTATAAAACTATGTTAGTAACATTTAAAAATAAATAAAATAAAATGAAACAAAATAAAACTAATTCATAAACCTATAATGTCCGCTTCCCGTTACACCAGACCTGCAGCTGTGACAATCAGGCTTATTTACAATCACCTTTAAAATGCTGTTGGGACTCCCCCGAATCCTTCGTATCAAGGATGCTGTTCTTTTTCGCATAATGGCCTGAAAGCTGTCTGTATCTGCTTCAGCATGCTTGATGCACTACAGAAACGTGGGAGCCCCAACAGCACCCTAAAAGCGTTATTGTACTGTATACGAAGAACGTTGTGGGCCCTCTGCGTATGTCTAACACACAGGCTGCACGTGTAGAAGAACTGTCAAAATGCCTTGAACAGAGTGAGTTTCACTTCTCGTACATCGCGCAAACCTACGGGCCAGCATATTACATCGGATCGACAACGCTATTCGCTCCCTTTCAATGTCACTGTCATCGTTCAAGTCCTCACTATGTCGCAGTTCGCTCGCTAGAAACATGCTGGCAAATCGTCAGGGTGATAACGCTCTGACAGTCAGTGTAATCATAAAATAACAGTTTAATTTTTACAGTAGACGCCAGTTAGCATTAAACATCGAGTTATAATTAAAAAACGTGTGTGGTCGGGGGACCCCCGTCAGGAACGAAGTTGTTTCTTACGTATTATTTAAAAAAAAATTGCTGCTGCCATCTTAGATTTACATTTTGACCTCACTATCGGCTTTAGCACCCTCGAAAACTATGAAAACGGCACCCATGACGAAATATTTGAAAAATGTTGCGTCCGCCATCTTGGATTTACATTTCGACCCCACTATTAGCTTTAAAACCCTCGAAAACCATGAAAACGATACCAATGATGAAAAATTTGAAAATTTTCAGAGCCGCCATGTTGGATTTTCATTTAGATCAAATTCACACTTTGTCTCTCACTCTCCGTGCAGTGCAGTGCAGTGCGTGCAGTGTACTCGGACCGATGTGTACAATTTTATCCCACGATACTGTAATCACTTTACTCTTTTCTTTTGTTTTTTTCTGCCGGCGTTCTCTCTCTCTCTCTTTCTTTCTCTTTCAATTAGAAGAAGACAGTCACAAGTATTAACACTTTTTAGCGTGACGATATCTGAAAGTTTACAAGCCACGTTATAGAACTTCGTGCCAATAAAGTTCATCGGATAACGAGCGTCGTCTTCTACTAATGCCTGGATGCTGTAAGTGAGCTTATTTACAGTTTCGGAGAAATGAAGATTATTTTGGCCCGCCTGAGGGCCTAGACTTGTGGCAATCGCTTTCAAAGCGTTTCGTATTTCTTCAACGACTTTCAACAATCCATTATATTTATGACTTGTCCATTACCTATCGTTATCGCTGAGAAAATATCAGTACTCAAGAGCAGTTGAATTCAGAGGGCCTTGCCCTCTGAATTCAACTGCTCTTGAGTGTAGGATTATTGTCATTATCCATATCTATAGGTACTAATATTACAAAAAAGTAAAATTTGTGAGTTTCTATGTAATATATGGAACTACTGATCTGATTCCGAACATTTTTAAGGCGGGTCCACACCAGCGCTTGCGCACGAACCGTGAACGCTAGGTGCCTCGAATGGTTCACACAATGACTGTCGCGTCAAAATACAATAGACGTGGATATATTTATTAGTAACCTATTCCACTTAGCTATTTCTAAAGAGCCATAAAAAACTCCTGAAAGAAATCGGCACGTGTTTCACCTCTCAACAAGGCATCCTCAGGATGACGATTGACTTGTCGCGAACCCGAACACGGCGTGTTGCCACACCGAGTGCTGAACGCAGAGTGACTGTCGAGTCACATTCTACGTGCGCGCGCATGTTGCGAACGGTTCGCGTGTAAAGATCCACACTTGCGCAATTGAAGCTCACGTGCACAAATCGTGAAGTGAAGGTGTCCATACTAAGTTCCTAAGATGCACGCTAAACGTACTGTTCATGTCCGTGAGAGAACACTAAAGTTGTACGCGAACTAATCGCTAACCACTCGCGAACATATCCAAAGGTGTCCATACTATGTTCCTAAGATGGACGCGAACTGCACTGTTCATGAGCGTGTGCAGATGTGGACCTACCTTTAGACTAATGGGAAGCTACAGTATTGCCAAGTCTCACAGGATATGTTTTATGTTAAAACAAGAAATTTAACGCAGACGAAGTCGTGGGCAGAAGCTTGTACGTAATAAAAAAAAACTTGTGGCACTCGGGGACTGCCGCGGTAAAGCTATTGCATAGCATTTGTACTCGTAACCTCCATGACAACATCACGTTGTCATTACATGGTAGGCGGAGTGGGGGTGTTAGGTTTTATTTTCGTTACGTTACGGAATTTCTTGATTCGGTTGCCGCGCTCAAAGCCCGCGATAAAAGCTATGCAATAGCTTAAAAACAGTGGCACTCCGGGAGTGCCGACAGAAGTGAAAACTTGAACAAGATCGCCGTGGTGGAAGAAAAATATTTATATAGAACATTGGTCCGTAACCTTATCTACTTAAATAAAGAGCACAATCGCGTTTACAAAAAAAAATACTTCCAAAACCTTTAAAGTAAAAATACTTGCATAGAACATTGATCCGTAACGTTATATAAATAAAGAGAACAATCGCGTTTACAAAAATGAGGTGTCGATAATAGTGTCGCGAGTTCAATTGTTTTTCCCATCTCAAAAATGCCCAACGCGCCTAAAGAAGTTTTCCAAGTTTAACATACCTTCATATTCTTCGTATCCTTCAAGAAAGTAACACTTCCACTTAGCGTACTGTTTTGAGTGGTAGGTTGGAAGATTACCGGAGGATTCTTCATGTAAGGCTTGCTTGGGTTACTGCAGTCTTTGATGCTGTTGATCGAAGTCTTGAAAGGGCCCTGAAACATTGTTGGGTTGAGAGTAGACCATTTCTTGTAAATTTTTACAAAACGGACTTTTGAATAAGGTGAAAAATTGCGACTAATTGGCGACTAAATTTTGAATAAAACAGATCTTCGCTAAGTGCCCTGGTTTTTGAGATATAAATGTGGCCAAGCTGAGGAGATTCTCTCCAGGTCGGCCCACTAGAAACGCTTATAACTTTTAAAACAGTGACCGACAGATTCTGATATTTAGAGACTGATTCTGACTAATTAGCGACTAAATTTAAGAGAAAACAGATCTTCGCTAGGTTCCCTAGCTTTTAAGATTCAAATGGGCCAAGCAGAGGTAGGCTCTCCCAAGATCGGCCACCTATAAACCCTTATAACTTTTGAACCAGTGACCGACTAATTCTGTTACTTGGCGACTAATTTCGACTAATTAGCGACTAATTTTTTGTGATATTAAAATTAAAATCCCTAATGGCAGCCATGCCAGTGTCAGTCACACGTCATTTCAGACGGCAAATCACAACGTTTTGGGTAATGAACCTTTCAGAAACCTGATTTCAATACATGATTCACTTCATCACTCAACGAAAACAGAAAAAAAAAAACGTGTGGCACTCGGGGACTGCCGCGGTAAAGCTATTGCATAGCATTTGTAACCTCCATACTTCCTATTTGTCAACGCTACACTTGAGATGATGACAGATGATGACATAAAACAAAAATTACATTCCCATGACAACATCACGTTGTCATGGAAACTACATGGTAGGCGGAGTGTTAGGTTTTATTTTCGTTACGGAATTTCTTGATTCGGTCGCCGCGCTCAAAGCCCGCGACAAAAGCTATGCAATAGCTTAAAACGATGTCTCTTTTATAACTTACCGAAGTAGGAATCTTAGAAGTCTGTTCAGGGTCCACACAACACATGAATTGCAACACATACACCCACAAAAGTATGCAGACAAAACATTGGGAACTCATCTCCGTTCGTTATCAAATTCAGTTGAAATAACATTAACTTGTTTGTTAGTCAAACACACATAGTTTGTGGCAAATGAGCCATCAATAATGAGGGTATTTCAAACAAATTATCTATGTAATATTGTTTGGGTATAAATGTAGGTAGGTCTTGTCTGTTGACATTGCTTTTTAATCTGCGGGCATCCATTGATAAATGTACGTTATTGAATCAAAGTCAAAGTCAAATAATTTATTTCAATTAGGCACAAAAAGGCACTTTTGAACGTCAAAAACAAAAAATAGAATTGATTCTAGTCGCCCCTTCCAAAAGGTAGTTTTCGTATGGAGAAGAATGGGCAAGAAAATCGAACGCTAAAGGCACAGTATAATAAAGTAACAGTATACCGTCTCGGCAGTGACCTTGAAATAATTACCTACGGCTGCTCAGTAGATAAACCTTCCGTATCCGTGCGTAACTGCCGCGCACTCGAGACTGTTGTGTACAGTGACAGATATACACTGAGATTTTTATGAAGACATAATACTGTTACTCATTTATACTGTGCTAAAGGTAAGGTCAGCATACGGTCAGCAACGCAAGTCGATTAACACTGTTACTTTTACGAACTATTATCACTATCACTACATATTATAAAACAAAGTCCCCCCGCCCACGCAGCCGCGTCTGTCTATCTGCACGCACTAATCTCTGAAACTACTAGTCAGAAAAAATCTTTTTGCATTTGATAGCCCAATTCTTGAGGAAGGTTATAGGCTATTTAACATCACGCTACGACCCTTAGGAGCCGTGCAAAAAGAAAAAAAACTGAAATAACGCTAAGTGAAAATGAAGTAAAAGCGCGGGCGATACGCAGAGACGCGGTAAGTCGGTTGCCGAAATTTCACGCGGACGACGTCGCGGGCAGAAGCTAGTCATCTAATAAATATGAGTTACACAACTGTTCAGCGTTGAAACCCAGAATCAAAAAGAGAAAAAACATTTTACAAAAAAACGACCGACTTCCAAAAAAAACAGTACAAAGTGAAAAATAACTTAAACTTCGGAAGTCGGTGTCTTTGGTTTTAAATTTTCGTTTTTGCGGCCAAATTCCGAAATTAAAGTAATTTTTCACTTTGTAGTGTTTTTTTTGGAAGTCGGTTGTTTTTATTTTGTAAATAGTTTTTATTTTTCACTTTTTTTCTGTAGTACCTACTCCACACAAATTCGAATACCACTGCCTGCTATGTAAATAACAGTGACAGAAACTTATTATAACATCACTACGTCATCTATATAGACTAAGTGGGAAAAATACGTATTATTGAAGCTAACTCAAAAAGTACAAAAACAAAGTTAGTAAAATTTATATACGACCACCTCTGTAGGTATGATCTACCAAACAAAAAAATAATCGTCAAAATCAATTCATAATTGGCGGAGTAATCGCGTTACTAACATACAAAAAAAAAATATTCAGTTGAATTGAGAACCACCAGAACCAGAACTTTTTGAAATCGGTTGAAAACATTCTTGCTATTTTATTTTAATTCATCTTCAGTAAATAAGTTAATAAATAATACCTAAATCAAATAATATGAGGAGATAGGTACGTCCTAAATAAATATTTCTGTAGAACTCATTTAGATTATTACATTCCCACCTACAGGTCTGCTCACCTACCTGACACGTAAGTCTAGTGCATAGTACAGGGAATCAGTTTTAGCGCGCTATAAATCCATAAAGAATTCGCTTTAATCCGAGTAAACACGTTAGGTTTCATACAAACTTGCTACTAGACGCTGCGATTTTATGCTAATGTACTTATTTAATTTTAAGTAAATTTTTTGTATCATTACTTTTTGACTTGGCAAAGTTTGATTTTACCCACGTGTATTTTTTTTTTTCAATACTAGGTAGTTGATTGAAAGCCAACCTGTAATGTATACAATAGTACCAAAGAAAAATGTTGATTTAGGAAATCTACAGAATAATTTCGTAAAGGCGTACGTTGTTGAGCTAACTAATTTTTCAAACAAATGAAGCAATGGATACAATAGACGTTGTTATATTTAGTAACCTGTTCCACTTAACGATTTCTTACAGGAGTTTTTATGGCTCTTTAGGAATAGTTTAGCGGAACAGATTACTAAATATATCCACGTCTAATTTTATTTTATAATGGATTTCCACAAAGTCACGCCTGCATCAATTAACTATCTGAAGCAATGGATCACAAAATGAAAGGTATTGTGATCGATTGCCATTTTAAATATTATGTTACGTAATTACCCCGCTGGAGTTAGAGGTTTAAAGGAGATGTCCGCTTTTTGTAGGGACGTTGGTTTTTTATTCCGAGAAAAATCTAACCAGCATCAAACTACATCTAAATAAAAACGATAAAATATGGAACTAGGAACCACTGAAATAATATTTTTAGACCCCTCTATTTAAGAGAAAAAATTATAAACTATTTGAGTACAAACATTTTATTTGTTGATGGCAACTATGACAAATATGGTACAAATTGACACATGGTACAGTCATTAATGTCAATCAATTGACAGTGATGACAGTAACATGTGTCAATTTTGACAAGTTTACTATTTGAACATGTCAATATGACATAAATTGACACATAGTACTGTCATTTCTGTCAATGAATTGAGAGTAATGACAGTAACATGTGTCAATTTTGACAAGTTTACTATTTTATGGGGTGTGTTCACTATATTATCCTAAATAATTAGAAAGGTTTGTTCGTTTTAGGAGTAAATTCTTACTAAAATAAAAAAAGATTTTTCTCAAAATTGGAGGTCTTTAAAAATGTATGATATAGTTAGAACTACTAGTTTTTGGGGTGTCTATCCAAATATATTTAACTTATCCTGGTTAGAATTATTGAATAATAAAAAACCATTTTAGGACATGTCCTTTACTAACACACAGTAAGGCTACTGTTATAATCAATCTAATCGCTATTCCACATCTATCGATTCGAAAAAAAACATTTCCTTACAAGCTAATATTAATATTACACTAAAACACGACATCTAATTGCCGCAAAACTGCCGCAACAGTCACTGCAAATCGTGATCCCAATTCTTTCGCAATCACAAAATTCGTACACAGTCTTGCGACAAAATAATCGTGGCATCTAGCTGAAGCCTAAAGCTAATTAAATAAAGCGCTCGCTGACCTACAATGAGATGAAAACAATTTATTCGCAATAATAATAAAACGAGTGCATTGCATTATACTAACTCTGCTACTGGGTTTTCTTGTGATTATTAGATTCGTAAATTAATAAATTAATTCATCATCATCATCATTTCAGCCGAAAGACGTCCACTGCTGGACATAGGCCTCCCCCAAACACCGCCACTTCGACCGATTCTGTGCTTTCCGCATCCAGCGGATTCCTGCGGCCTTCACAAGGTCATCGGTCCATCTTGTGGGAGGCCTTCCAACGCTACGCTATAAATTAATTAATTGATCTTTATTTACTCAGACTACAATGGTCTATAGTGTTAGTAATAAAATAGCTTAGCCTATGTTAGTAGTTGAGGAATTTAAAGCTGACAAATTGTGAATCGATTGACCTTGTAATAATAAGCTTGACGTAAATGTGAAAATAAAAATAAATTACTTTACTATATTACTATATATACTATGAGCAGTGGTGGCCCAGTGGTAACGGCCGCGACTTACGAGTTGTAGGTCATAGTTTCGAACCCAGGCAGGCGCTTTACTTCATGTAAATTATTTCATCACCACTGCTCTCAAAACGGTGAAGGAAAACATCGTGAGGAAACCGGCATGTCCTGGAACCGAAAATTCGAAGACATGTGACATCTACCAACCCGCACTGGGCCCACGTGGTGGATTACGGCCCACTCCCTCCCTGTGTCCCAGTAGTGGGAACATTTATAGGCTGATGATGATGATGATGATGATATTACTATAATATTATGCTTACTTTAACGACTAAAATTAATGAATGAATGAACGAATTAAAAGATAATGATTCATTTGAAATAAAATGTAATAATTAATAAATTAATGTTTACTAAAATGTATGAATTGTTATAATTAGAATCAATATTATTATTATATAATTTAATCATTTGATATGTTAACATTTGCAGTGCCCTTACAGGGTGCATGTCTTAATACTGTGTCATGAAATTTTAATGCATGCCTACTAACCAGTGTATTTATTACTAAATAACTAACTTAATAATAATGTACTATACTATTATTTATTATTAAGTACTTACTCGTAATTACTGAAACAGTTATAGAAAGGAGGCAAAACAAATTTTTCGATCGCAAAGCACTGTCTAATGCTTTGTATTATGAGTCGCGCATTAGAACGGGCTCAAAAAGCTCAAAAATATTTACAATGTTTAGTAAAATCTTTGCCATCAATATTGGTGCAAGCAACAAACTTACGTTTTTGCAGGCTTTTTTACAAATTAACAAAAAAGAGTTTGTTATATCTATTTTTTTTTTTCATGTAACGAAATGTGCCTTAAGTTAACCTTGAAATTTCACTCTCAACCGTACCAATTATGGAATCGCTGCTGCTTAAAAAGTTTCACTTCAAAAATACATACAGACGAACATAGAACCACCTTATTTTTGAAGTTGGTTAAATAGAATGACCTATTTACAATCTATTCTCATTTGCCTTTCACAAAACACACGAAACAACAGCAAATATTTTATTTTTCTCTGAAAATAAATAATTTGGTTATAAATCACGGATACCGTCAAAGACTATTCAATGTACGGACACGTCTTCATTACAATATTATTATATTAATAGACCTCGGGCACACTGATGTGGTACAGTAGTGCACGGCGTTCGCAAGAACTGAAAAAAACCTAGAGTTTAAAATATTCAAAAGTTGGGCTTTTCAAAGAAAACTGACCGATGGACCACAACAGCTTTTCTGCCAAAAAAATATCATCAATTTATTTATTATTGATTTTGATATTTGGAGCCGTCATCATCGCATTTTGGACTAAGCCACAGAACACAATTTTTGATTATAAAAATAATTGAAACGTGATTCTTAAGCTATATAATAAAACGGTTTGACGGTACGGTTTGGCTTGCTTCAAAAACTGTGAAGGAAAACATCGTGAGGAAACCGGCATGCCTGAGAGATATTTCTTGACGGTACGTGAAGCCATGTCAGAGGTCCATGGGCGGCTTTAAATTTCTGAAACCAGGTTAGTCACTAACCACACGAAAATAAGATGATTTGACAGGCACGTTGTCTTTTACAATACGCAAGAATATAAGATTATAAGGAAAACTGCTTACCTTCACACGGAAAACCAAATCTGAATGTTTGCTTGTTACACATCAACACACTACAACCCTAAATCTCCGTTGGAGCAGTTCCAATAACCTTGTCAGTGTGATATGAGTCACAATGTTGCCGCGACGTATCGTACATTATTATTACGTGCGATCTCGCAAATAGGAGCACTTTGTTCATAAAACGGTGTTAAACTATTAGCAAATGTCGTTAATATCTTTAACAATTAATTTTGTGGGAATATTAGTGACGACGAGTGACTGTAATCTAGTACCTCCGGTTTAATCTAGGCAGTTAACCTCGTTACACACCGTCCTAATGGTAAATCTTTTCACCTATTTGCTACATTTTTAGTTACTATGGTAATGATCATACCGATTTAGAAAAAGAAGAAGAATAATAAGAAGAGGGAAATATTTGTATATTTTAGAACCTACTTATGTTCAACTTTGTACAGTCATGTCCAGAAGAGAGAGGAAAAGCATTGCTACTAAATTATCTTCTATTTACTAATACAATATAACCAATAGTTCCATTCAATAAACTAGACCTATCGAAAAATGAAACAACAAAACATACTTCTCTCATTCATGACATAAATAACATTCATACAGCCAAAACTAAACTATGCTTCTTGACTTTTTTTAAAAGTCAAGAAGCATAGCAAAAAAGAAGTGAAGCTTCTCAGATTCTTCGTTTCTCTCATCATGAAACTTCGTAAATTAGTCTCTATAATAAAAGTCAGAATCAAATTGCAACAAAATAATACAGAAGCCGCCACAACCGCGCAATAGTGAGGCAATTGCGTAAATTAGCGAGTGTTCTGCGATAATTGTGTTGCACACATTAAAATTAACATCGGGATCACAAGCTTCGAATAGCTTGCAGATATTCTGCTAAATGTTGCTATTTACATAGGTGGGATACTACAACATTTCTGTATGTTTGAAACGCCAAAACAGCTGGTGGGGCTCAAAAGGCTGGTCAATTATAATGGAACTAGGCAAATCCCAAGTAGCATAGAGCTGGCTCTAATACGGTGGGAGGGGGTCGCGGCGTGATTCAAAACCTGTTTGAATTCATCAATGTGAAATTACCCATTGACATGACACATTCTTCAAAATCCACTAAACAGTTAACTAACAACAATAAATCCATGTAACTTTATTAAATAAATTAATGAAGATGATGATAAGTACAAAACCATATTTAGAATCCAATTAAATGAAGACCTTTGATAAATACAAATCAAATAAAAGTATTAATAAACACTTCCAGCTTGGGTGGTAAGTAGTAATGTTAAGATCAAAAGACGTACAGACGGACAAAGAAACTGTCCTGTTGGATTAGCGGATCTCTATCATTATAAACAACCAATATGGCAGTCGTAATGATGGAACTGCGCTACTGTGGGTTTGCGAACTCGACTCTGTTGTGAATCAAATGAATGAAGATCTTACTTCGATTCAAGAAGTCCATACCTACGTAAAAAGTGTCAAAATCTCTGTGATCCTGCGTGAACTAGTGATTATTGCGAAAAACAAGGAAATGAATAACTGCCTCGTGGTCTAGTTGCCGCAAGTGCTACTGCTAAGCATGAGGTCAAGGGTTCGATTACCAGGTCGGGCAAAGTGTTATTGGGGCTTTCCATCAGGAATTTCTGTAGCAGCCCAGAGATTGGATTTCTGCCCACTTGATGGCAATAGGCTCGCCCCCTATTACATGGGACATAAACATAACTATAGTCCACTCCCTCCCAAAGAGAAACGCCTTGTTTCCCAGTAGCTAAACATAACTGGCGAAATGTGTGTGTACTAAAGGTCACAGCTCTGCCGAAGTCTTCGAGAGATACAGTCGTGATGTTATGGAATATGTAATGTTATGAATAAAATAAATATGAATCTCTATTTGAAACTTTCAGACAAATTGAATAAGTGTTCTAGTGAACATAAACATGGTATTAGATGAAGATTGACAACAAAAATTTTTCATCAAATTAAATAATCATAAATCTTTGACAGTCAAGTACAAAGTCATTGTCAAAATATTTATCTTTCTTTCTTTTTATTATTGGCATCAAATGAGAAATGTCATGAATGATTAATTTCAAGCATATCTGAAAAAATCTAAGCCAACACAGAGAAAAAAAACCGGCCAAGTGCGTGTCGGACCACGCACAATGAAGGGTTCCGTAGTTGGGATGAATTTATCCCAAAAACAAACTTAACTTTGTAGTTGAAAAATATGTTCTCCCATACGGAATGTACGGGAAAACATGTTTTTGCAACTGCAAAATTAAGTTGGTCAATTATTACTCGTTAACCTGTAAAGCCTACTTAGCTGTGATAGTTTTCCTTTTAATTTTGTTATATCAGCTACTGTTGTGATTTTTTTCACACACCCAAAACCAACCATTTAGCCGGCAGGGGGGGGGGACACTTGACTCTAACA
Source organism: Agrochola lychnidis (assembly GCA_963680765.1). Lineage (NCBI taxonomy): Eukaryota > Metazoa > Arthropoda > Insecta > Lepidoptera > Noctuidae > Agrochola > Agrochola lychnidis. The sequence continues at coordinate 1,977,043 of OY796868.1, read as the reverse complement.
AAAATTAGCACTTTAATGCTTAATATTTCGCAAACGAATCCCTGAATCCAAAAATGGTTTTTTTACAAACTCACAATATTTTTGAAAGACCTTTCCAATGATACCCCTCACTATGGGGTAAAAAATTAAAAAATAAACATTACCACTTTACGTGTATGAGAGGTACCCTAAAAAAAATGTTTTTCATAATTTTGTTTTACCACTTTGTCGGCGTAATTAATATGTATATCTATGCCAAATTACAACTTTCTAGTACTAAGGGTCTCGGAGCTAGACCGCGGACAGACAGACAGACAGACGGACATGACGAAACTATAAGGGTTCCTTGTTTACTACGGAACCCTAAAAAGAGATCTCTTTGTCAGGTAAACACTGGCCAATAATACAGCTGAATAAACTAAACCGAAGTAAATAAATAAAGAACATTACTCTCCAAATATTAGCAAGAATCATAGTAGTGTCCCTGGACACATTCCAAAATGGCCACGCGGTATTCTTAAAGGGAACTCTAATTATAACCTACTGAATTGTGTTTTGAGCGTCCAATTAACAGCTCTTGATATCCAACATATTTATTTGTAAAGGCTCGGCTACACGCACAATCTTACCATGTTGCACAAAGTCTATTTTGCAAGCTAGGAAAACATCGTGAGGAAACCGGTATGTCCTAGAACTAAAACATTAAAGACCTATTATGACAACCAACAACTTGCACTGGGCCTGCGCAGTGTATTCCGTACCTTGATATCCGTGCATACCTCCCACTATCTCATGGAGTGGAGCCTGTGCTCCAGCAGTGGGAACATTATAGGCTGATTTTTATGCTAAAAGCAAGCATGTAACGTTTAGATGCCGTAAATGTATAACGCTGAAACGGTTAGCTATCAGGTGGACGGTAAACAAATTATGTTCGTCGTGTAAATTTTTTGCACATACTATTTGCACACGGAAGTCGCTATCGTGCAAACACCGCTCAGTGCACCATATAATTTGCCCAAAAAATTGCACAAATATGTTGTAATGTGTAGTCGGGCCTTAAACGAATTATAAATACAAACGCCCCCGTCGTAATTTCTCAATAAAATGTTAATTAGTGCTTATTTGGTAAATTTCAAGACTTTACCAAGAATTTGGACATATAAATTCAAGTATTAGATTTGTTCTATTTGCTAATCATTCATGTTTCTTAGAAAGTAGAATCCATCATTCTTTACTTAGGAAATAGTGATTTTGAATTCCAAGTTGATGGATTTAGAGTTTCCTTAACTTGCTAATACTTCACCTACCTGACATAATTCTTATTAGCTTTGATAATTACTAGCAAATTCCTGATCAATCTTATTCTCAGTAGCAGTACATTTATTATCAGATTCTAGCAAATATGGTAATTATAGCAATAATGTATGGCAATCAAAAAATAATTACATCAAGTATGGTTCATCCTTTATCAAAAGTACTATCGTTGAATCTTAATCATCACTCTACACGGACAAAATGAAATATTTGTCTCAAAAATAGGTTACCTTCATACTCCGCAAAAATACAAGACAATCTTAAGATTAATAGAATTACTTCTATGCTACAAAGTTGTAACACAGGTCATATAGAAATAATTATCAAGGAAAAATTTACTACAAAATTACAAAAAAAAAATGTTCCAAAAATTATAAATAACGATAGAAAAACCAATAAACAGAATCACAAAGATCTCAAGACCAATAACAAAAAACAATCGAACGAGAACCCTTAAGAAACACAACACCGTACCGACTCGCAAAACGAATGCAATAAAGTTGTACCATCGACGATCATAAAGCAATGCGCACAGCACGCACCGTGCCTATCTCATGTCTTAATTTGTACAGTGGGACCAAAACAGTATAAATAATATAAAAACAATGAATACGTACACTGACAACGATGTGGGATCGTGAGGTGACAGACTTATAAATGGAGAGACGTGAATCATTGGAGAAGTTGAAAGAGAAGATACTGGTGGCTGGTGGTAATGAAAGTATTTATGACCTACAAGGTCTTCTTCACAATCACTACGATAAGAAATTGCCAATACATCGTCCACTTCATTCACCAAATCATACAGATGACCAGAAAATAAAAAAAATTACTTGAAAGCACCATAGATCAGAAAACCTCTGCCTAATAATTAGAAAATAATCTCCTCTTAATAAAATATTGTTCTTTCCAAATCTTTCTAAAATAAATATGGACAATCTAATCCCTTCTAAAGCTGCGCAAGCACACGCAGCGGCGAGTTTGACGTTTAACAGAAAAATCTAAAATCATAAAGCACTAACACGGGCTTGTCATATCGGGTTGCGATTGCCGCCTGCATGCTAATGTCCCTTGGACCTGTGCCTTTTCACTTGCAAACATTGTCAAGGGAGTTTCTCCCTTATTGCTTAGCTGGTATGGTTCTATGCTCATAGTCAGTATCATGTTCGATGATATTGGTTCTCAGTATTGAGAATCTTCGATGCAAATGCTTATTTATGAGAATAAAGGATAAGAGGAAGTTATCGGCAACATTAGGTCGTGATGGTGAAGATTCTAGAAATATTAACACTTAGTTTTAAAGACAATATTAGAGTCTTCGCTCGAAATAAAGATTTTGAATTTGAATATTACAGTTGGCATAGTATTTGAAGAGAAAACTTCCCAATTGATTTTGCAGATAATGGTGCCGATTCTCTTGTACACCGAACTAAACTAACTAAACTATCACTAAAATTCCTTACTTTTGACTATGAGAATCTTAAAGCTATTCTGCAAAATAAATTCATTAATTTAAAAATAATTTTGACACATCTAAATCGAATTTGACAATCGCGACTCCACACGTGATACATAACCACGTGAATCTTTTTAGAGCCGGAGGCGCGCAGGGGGGGCAGCCTCGACGTGTTTTATATGGATTTTTCACTTTTTGTATGGAAAATAAGAAAAAATATTACCTACATGTGGAGTGTTAGGGGTTTAAGAGTTTCATAAAGGGTATCGAAATTTTCATTATTTTTGCGATTGGACACACCGTTTTCGAGATATAAGCAAAAGAAAAAAAAAATATTCAGTACTGTTTTTTCATCTGAAATCGAGGTGTTGGTGTGAATTTTAGTTCATGACAACCAATTTTATTCCACATGTTTTTAGTCGCGATTAAAAATAGTCATATTTAGTTAGAAAATCAAATTTTAGGTTAAAAACGTCAAATTCAGAATAGCAAAATTGCCATTTTCACTAAACTAATATCTCAGTGCCATCTTAGTGCTGTCAAACTAAAATATAGTTAAGTTGTGTCACTTTAGTCTATTTCAGAATGGGAAATCGTCGTTTGACAGGAATAAACTAAATTTTGGTGATTTTTAGTTTAGTTTAGAAGCATTTGTGACAAGAGAATCGGCACCATTGTTTACAATAATAACGAAATAGCTAATAATAAGCAAATAGTGGCAAAAAATTTAAGACACGTTGGCACAGAGCATAAAAGACATAGTGATACAATTTACAAAATTGCCAATGAAATAGAGAAACACATTAAAACAAGAAAAGAAAATCATGCAATCAATACTACCAAATAAATGAACAAATACATATGACATCCATCTTAAATCGGTAGAGAATTAACAAGTCATGTTAGCCACCATTTTATTAGCGGTCGCAAAAGAACATCAATAAACTTTACTTGCGGCGACGTTTAATATTTCGCTATAAGATGCCACAGATAACCTCGACGGATTTGTGGATAAGCTAGTCATTGTGACTTTAAAATTTTATGCATAATTGTTCTTTGTTATCTCTGATGAGAGTAAAGAATATAGGGTTGAAGATTGATAAAAATGAACAGTTAAAATTGAAGGCAGGATAGTCCTAGATGTAGAAATCTCGGTAGAGAATAAGAACATAAAGCCTCAAATGTTTTCCTTAAAACATGTGCAATCTAAAACGTTGTTAATCATGATAACAAAATGTAACGGAGAGCCTAGGTATGCGGTTAAACAAATTATATAACTCAATATTATTTCAACCATTTTAATTATTTTTATTAATGAATTGTATTGAACAGTCGATTCCTTTATTTTTATTTTTTTTTCAATAATCTCAATTCTTATAAGGAATTAACCCAATTATTTATTTTTAAAATTTTATACATTTTTTTTTTAATAATTAATTAATTGTATTGTATTTTAATAATCAATTATTTTATAATCTGAGTAATGCTAATCTAGTGGCACTTTTTTTTTACCTTATCTTAATTTTGTTAAAATGCGGATAATGTAGTGGGCTGCAATATTGTTAATACTACTTGTGAGCCTATATTATTATTTGTAAACATTTTATATTGTAGCTGTTTATTGTCCCAAAAAAAAAATGAATAATGTAACGTATATATTTATTTAAAAACATTTTGATTGAAAAAAGTGTTCATGGAGTTTCTTGCCCGTTCTGCATTGTACCCAGCCACGCTTTAGAATGGGCAACTAGTTTCATTTTTCTGACTGACAGACTCCTTGACAATTCAAGAGTTTTTAGAGGCATGAGGAAAAGGGTGTAAAGTTCACTCATCCTCTATAGAAAAGGGAGGATCCTCCGACCAGACGGGTATCGTATCTGGCGGGCAACTGCCCAACGATTGATGTCGGGAAAGTTATATATATGCTGTTTCCACGGTAAACTCGAATTGCGTGATGTAGGGCTTGTGTGACGTCAGGATATTGTGTGACGTCATGTCTTTGATGCGTAGTTCGTATGTGGCAATGTAGATGCCACCACAAGTGCATGTAATTACTTTAATTGAAATAAATACTTAGATTTTAGGTTTGAGTTTGAATAGGCCTGTGTCCAAATTTTTCTTTTCTAGTCCGTCTTTCAGATAATAAAAAAATATTCGACACGTATTTTTTCTTTTTTGACGTAATCAAAAGATTACGGCGATACATTGAGTTAAAATGTGGCATGACGTCACGCCTTGCTAGATTTTATACGACGTTGTGACGTAGCGAGCCCCCACTCCCCAACTTTAATGCGTGTTTTCTCAGTTATTTTTGATTAATATGATAAAGCAAAAAATACGTGTCTAATATTTTTTTATTATCTGAAAGACGGACTAAATAGAATTTCTTTTTCTTTACCTAGGAAACTACCCTATTTAACATTCAAGTGACTGACAGCAATGGATATCCATGAGGAAAGCGAGGTGTTTAATGTAGTAGTTAGCAAAGTTATAGCTGTTCTACAGAACCACCTAAACGAATCACCAAAACCATTAAATTCAAAACCGAATTGCGACATCCAAAACCTTCTGGATATGGTCATTGTAACAGTCGGGTAATATTAATGGACAAAACGAGTACTGTGATTAGCATTCACGGCATTCGTCCGCTGCTCGGTCACCTTTCATCTCGCTGATAGACATCGGATGCGTGCGCGCATATGAAACAAGTAGAAATGGAAGATCAGACTTAGAAAGTATGTCTAGGATTTGTTTTGTCATTTTGTTTAAGTTATGTAACTACATCTTAAAATCTGCGAGTCTGGTAACGGAATAAACAATTTCCGTCGGACAAATGGTAATAATTGTAGAAGGAACTAATTCATGCAGTACAACTGAAGTTAAAAAAGGAATAGAAGCAACAAATGAAGTACCAAATATATATTTTTACATTGTTCTCACATATAGAAGCAACAAGAATAACGTACCCAAAATTTTGTACTATCTTGGTTTAAAAGAGTGTCCTTGGAGTTTCTTGCCCGTTCTTCTCCATAGAGATCTACGTTTTGGAATGGGCAACTAGCTTCAACTTTCTGACTAACGGACCGACTCTTTGACAATTCAAAACTGCCTGTAAATGGTTTAAATGAAATAAATGCTTTGAGTTATAACACCACTGCGGCCAAATTAAAACGACAGTAAAATTGCTATCAGTGCAGGAATAGAATAGAGATCACAAAAAAAAATGTGTGGCACTCGGGGACTGCCGCGGTAAAGCTATTGTATAGCATTTGTAACCTCCATACTTCCTATTTGTCAACGCTACACTTGGGATGATGACGTGATGACAAAACAAAAATTACGTTCCCATGACAACATCACGTTGTCATGGGAACCGTCATTACATGGTAGGTGGAGTGGGGGGTGTTAGGTTTTTTTCGTTACGGAATTTCTTGATTCGGTCACCGCGCTCAAAGCCCGCGATAAAAGCTATGCAATAGCTTAAAACCTTCATGAATTTCTTCATGCCATTTTGACAAACAGTGCATTGAATCTAGAACCAAAAGAAAACAAAAGGAAAGTAGGTAGAGAGAGCATGATTAATCACACATCAAATTCTAAGAACCGACTGCAACTCCTATAAACACGAGACAAAACAAAAAAACATCAACAAGAGTAGACTCACACTTGACTACAGCAGTGTGAACAGAAACACGGTATCGTATCGTGTCTCCAAACTCATAACTTCTTTATTTATGTCTTACTTTACCCGAGGCTCCCGAATCGGATTGGGTTACATAAAGTCATTGTTTATGAGACACGTTCGATTCTTTGTGATGTATCGGTTTTGTGTTTAGGGGTCCGTGGAAAAGAAGCTTATGATATTTAAAAATATATTTTTAAAGTGAAACTTTTATTACATAGTCTCAAATTTTTTTCGTCTGTGTGTTGCATGTCGCGTGACGGTCGGCCGCGGAGTAGGGATAAAGTGAAAGGCGCTCGTCAGAGCAGCCAAGGCCAATATGGCGGCGCCAATAGTTCGCTTAAAAGTTTTACTTTTACCGTGGTTTCATAAAACCACACAATCCTTTTTTTAAAGAGTTTGAAGTTTTTGAAGTCAAAACTTCTTTAGGCGCGTTGGGCATTTTTGAGATGGGAATAAACCATTGATTTCGCGACACTGTTACGACACCAGCTGTTGACCATTAAAAAGACATCAACGCGTTGATTATCGCGGTGCCGATTTTTTTTCATATTTTCGCTTCTATCGGCACTCCCGGAGTGCTACTGTTTTTTTTTTATATATGGAACAGGTACCGACAGCATATTTAATTTGCCGGAGTAGTGACTTAGCCATCACTGGTTGGAGAGGCAAGATTAAAATAGGAAAATGTGTTATATCATGGTAAAAGTAGATTTCGAGGATCTCTGTTACGAGAAGCTTGGCTCAGCAGTGAAAAAAGTCATGTATGCAAACCAGAGTATCACTACATATTAAAAAAAATAAAGTCCCCTCGCCGTGACTGTCTGTCTGTCTGAATGCGATAGACAAAATAAATGATTTTCATACGGTTTTCACAAATGGACGGAGTGATTCATGAGGAAGGTTTAAGTGTATAATTCATTAAGATTTTGTAAAAATGTTCTGAAATATGACGATAATTGTTGAAGATGCCAGAAAAAATCATTCCGACTGGCGTGCGCCGCGTAAACCAATACCTAGAGTTATGTGAAAACAATAAATTACGAAATTAATACATTGTTTACCTGGATTTACAGATAGGGTACTTTTAATCCTTGTAATAAGTACCCGTGGGATATTTTCCGCGGGAAAAACCTAGTAAAATATAATCATTGAGTTGAGTTAAAACAAACATGATGACGATAATGAAAAATCTTTAGTTGATGACATTCACTTATGGTTTAAAACGATATGTACCATTTTGCATTACCATAAAATATAACCGATAGAGTCTATCGCTAAAACGCATAAGGGCAAGTCCAAGAATAAATACTTATGTAAGTCAGCCATCTTATATCACATCAGAACTTGTCATCAGGTAATACTAAGGTCAAAGCTGATCTTGAATACTAAAGAATTAAGGAAACAAGATCCTTTGAAGACAGGAGATGCCATATTCGTCGATCACTTTTTCCTCAAGGGTATTCCAAATGGACAGTATAAAGATATTATTGTTATTTTTGCATCATCTTGTTTAGAATTAAATGTATTATTGTTAGGTATAAGGTTTTCCTGGTCATGATGAATTATTCATTGATTTATCGATGACCTAACTGGAGTGGTAGCAGAATACAACATGCTGATTAATTATACTTCTAAATTGTTACTTTAAATTGATACTGCGAACAAATTGTATTATATTTATTTGTTGACATGTTTTTAAATTAATTTTCTCTTGAACTAAACCATCATCATCATCATCAGCCTATAAATGTTCCCACTGCTGGAACACAGGCCTCCTCTCTGTGAGAGGGAGTGGGCCGTAATCCACCACACGGACCCAGTGCGGGTTGGTAGATGTCACATGACTTCGAATTTTTGGTTCTAGGTAGGACATGCCGGTTTCCTCACGATGTTTTCCTTCACCGTTTTGAGAGCAGTGTTGATGAAATAATTTACACGAAGTAAAGTGCCTGTCTGGGTTCGAACCTACGATTATATATTATACCTACAATTCGTAAGTCGCGGCCATTACCACTGAACCACCACTGCTGCTTGAACTAAATATTTCACATCAATTAGCCTTCTCAATGTATTGTTTCTGTATGTGATAATTTAATTTAATACGTAATGTTCAACACAATGTTAATTGTTAATGAATAAATAAATGAAATGAAATGAGAAAAGGTTCTGTTTTATTAGATAAAAGAATTGTTTAGAGAGGAACTGTATAAGATCGATTTCTGACATGAAATCGTGAATCGTCAAATTGTGACATGAAGTTGTCACTTCAGACGATTAAAGCCAAGCCCAGTAGACACTAGTATTTAACCAGTCTTTGAGCATACATCAGTGACTTTATTCTAATGTCTGTATATCTCATAATCTTAATAGCATTAGGCTACCAAACCGTTAAAAAATGTGACGTAATTCGGAATCCGATTCCTCCATGACTCACTAATTACAACATTCTCATGGCAATATAAACACAAATAAGTTATTTCAAACGTCACGAACCCATAACTTAAAGGAAACTACCCGAAAACGTTCCTTACGAGTCTACAGAGACAATATTGTACCATAAATGACCATAACTTCTTTGAAAAGATAAACTTTTTGGGCCAATTATGGGACGGGAGCGGTGTTTCCAAAAATCCCCTATATACAGTTTTTTATCTGCCATCAGACAATATACTTACGTGGTAGATGGTATCTTTTTAATTTACAAAGTTATTTTGGGAACTTTGACCCCCAAAAATACAACCACCGTGACCATTATTCCATCAGCGTAAGGTTCAAAATCGTGATTAAGTTTTGTTTGATAATATTAATTGATACGTTGGTTTTAACTAAAATTGTTAGTCACGACTGCGATGGCCAGTGTCTTTTACTGTTTACAAGGTGATATTAAAAGTTGACACGCCATTTTGGTTTCGATGGTTTTTTTAATGCTGTGACGAAGTGCGTTTCTTTTATTTGAGCTCACTTACAAATCGAATGTTTTATGATTTGATACACAGGGCATTAAGTATTTTCGAAGAAACATATCATATATTTTCTGTAAAAATATCACTATGAAAACTGGTGAAGTTAGTTTGAAGTGAACTGTCATTCTACCTGATGCTAGGAATTAGCACTACATATTGACATTTGACAGCTCACTTCACCCAAGTTTTTACGTTGAGATTTTTAAAGCAGATGTAATTATCGAAAACTTTAGAACTCTTCTATTGTAGAAAAAATTATTTATTAAAGGATTACCAACGAGTTACATTACAGATTATCTTTTACAATAGTAAAACTTAGTTTTATTACATTATCCTGTAACGCACACTCAATTACAAGTAACCACAGCTTACACATTATCGAGTACTTAGTGCTCTGAATACATAATTTAAATTAAATAAAAAAAAAAAAAACAATATACATGCCATTATAAAAGTTTAAATTTACACGAATACAATACAGTAAAACCAAGCATTAACTTGATCATCAATATTATGTCTTAATGAATTAAAATTTAAAAAAATATAATGTTATTTTAAAAATTATAAATAAAAAGTAAAAAGTAGAATTACAAATTAAATTAAATTTGATATAAATTAAATTAAATAAAAAGTATACATTATTTAATGATTGGAATGATAAGTCAAATGTCCTCTAACCGAAAGTACTTATATAATATGTTTTTAAAAGTATTGAAACTATCATGACTCATGATTGATATCGATTTCAGCTTTGCGGCATAAAGCATTATACAATTTGGTAGCTCTCGTAAGGGGAGAGTTGTCACATAAATTGGTTTTGTGAAAAGATTGTCTGAAAAGATTGTAGGTATGTGACCGTGGTAACCTGCTAGGAACATTAATACATATTTTAGATAGTAGGTCAGTATTTAGTTTAGATGTCAGTAATTTGTGTAGGAAACAAAGATCAAGTACTTTTCTACGATTGTTGAGGCTTTGAAATTTAAAGTGATGAACACGGTCTTTATAAGATTACGGTCTTTAGAAACATTCAAAGTTTATGTATCAGCGTTTTGTGATTTTTTTAAACTTTAAGTAAAGGTAATCTAACTGTAGGTACACACCTAGAATATCGCCAACAAACAATCAACTACAGTCGGCAAAACAATTATAATTGCTGATGATCTCAAAAAAAACGACACAGCTCACCGCGCGCCAAATTTCCACATCGACAGCCAAAAGAAAAACAGACACGGAAAAACAATAAAAAAACCATTTCAGTTTTTCAGTTAATGATGACGCACGAGAAACAATTCGGTTCGCCACTGAAAAGGCTGAAAAATGAACGGAATCGTTTACTGGAAGAAAGCCTTCGAAATAATGTGGAATTGTGAAAAGAATGGTCGAGACAAAAGGGCAATTGAAGTCGAAAATAATGAAGAACAAACAATTAACACACGACGTACCCGCGGCACTGGCCACGGAGATAGTTCGGGAGCTTGGATCGAAAAATTATAAATTATCGTGATGTTTTCTAGGCCTTTTCTTTTTCTCTAAGTTGTTGGTATTAGGTACGTACTTACATCTGATTTGCTTCTCACAATTTTCGTATTATCATTGAACTGAAAAACTTTTTACAAAAAAAAAAAACAACCGACTTCAAAAAAAACACTACAAGGTGAAAAATAACTTTAATTTCGGAAGTCGGTGTCTTTGGTTTTTAATTTTCGTTCTTTGTCACCGACTTCCGAAATTAAAGTTATTTTTCACCTTGTAGTGTTTTTTTTTAAGTCGGTTGTTTTTTTTTTTTTGTAAAAAGTTTTTATTTTTCACTTTTTAGTTGTGATACCTACCCCACACAAATTCGAATACCACTACCTGCTATGTAAATAACAGTGACAGGAAGTTATCATAATATCATCCACATACTAAGTGAGGAAAAAATACGTATTATTGAAGCTAACTCAAAAACTACCAAAGCAAAGTTAATAAAATTTATATGGGACCACCTCTGAAGTATGATCTACCAAACAAAAAAAGAACCATCAAAATCAATTCATAATTGACGGAGTAATCGCGTAACAAACATACAAAAAAAAACAACATACAGTCGAATTGAGAACCTCCTCTTTTTGGAAGTCGGTTAAAAAATAGTTTACTTAAATGAAACAGCGAAAGTGATTATTTTTAACACAAGCGTTAGTGTTCCTTTTTTTTTTTCGTTATCATTTTGATTATTATATTACAATGCTCATATTATAGGTTTAGTACTTACCTGTTTTTAAAATCAACGAACAAATGCTGATGTAAAACTGGCCCTTGGCACAACAAAATTTGATAGTAGAACTGTACCTAATTGCGTTATACAACATAATAACAATCTGTTTCGATTTGAAACAGATTGCTAATCCATTGCTTCATAAGTTGGAAAAAAAATCTGCTCAACAACATAAATAACGCAATGAATGTTGTTGAACTGTCAAAATGAAACAAATTAGGCCTAATTGTTTACGAAAATAAGTTGCGCAATTAGGGTACAGGTCGATACTGTTGTGAAGCCACTTGAAAAATTTCAAGACAGCTCCCGCTCTGAAATACGGTTCTTCGAGAAAAAAAACCTCATGTATTGTTTTGGCTTTACTTCTCCCTTTTAACATAAAGGGTTGTGAAATCCACCCTAAGAAAAAATTCAACTCGAATGGAAGAAGAATGCGAAAAATTTTTTGTTTCACCCATTATAATACTTTTTGTATTTGTTTGTTTTTTTAAATGTTTCATAATTGTTTCCCTTTGATCGAGATGGACGGGCTCGGGTCAGTCATTCTTTTCGTTTTTATTTTAATTTTTTTGATCAAATATTTTCTCTTTTTGATTAAGTTTTCTTGCGATACCTACGCACTTTTTAGACAAAGAGGTGTTTCTTTTTTTTGGCTTCAGATGTTGAAGGTAATTTAAATCTTTTTTTATCTGTAGCGATTTTTCCACAAAATTCAGTCACTTACCTACTCATGGTATGTTTGGTTTTCCTATAATTAATAAACTTAGAACAGTATTCAACCAATCGCGGCTATAACAAATTTTCTTTAAAAAACTATCTTACATAAAAGATAATATAAAAACAGTAGGAAAATATTCAAATATCAAAACATTTGAAACAGAAAGTTGAAAGAAAAGAATTAATACTGATTGGAAAGCAGCCATTTCACGGTATTACCGTTTGGGGATGGGCACGGTAAGTAGCTCCCTAGAGACGAACGTTTGGCATTTGAAAAAAAAATGCGTAAAAACAAAAATGGCGAGGGCTAATCTAAATTAGTACCGTGAGACAAACAAGCTATTGTTATTGTTGAGAATTAATACAACAATCTTTTGCCGCTAAGAAATTAAAGTTTTGATGAGATTTTTTTAAATGAAGAATTAGGTACTTTTTAGGGTTCAGTAGCTCAAAAGGAAAAACGAAACCCTTATAGGATCACTCCGTTGTCCGTCCGTCAGTCTGTCAAGATCCTTTATCTCAGCAACGCATGGAGGTTTCAAGTTGAAATTAATATTAAATATGTAAGGTCTAGCTTTAATCAACGCAATAAAAAAATACGGCCATTTATGGTACTTCATACAGGGTATATTTGATACAGGGTACTTTCCGTTGACCTAGAATCATGAAATTTGGCAGGAAGCAAGGTCTCACAGTACATGTAAATAAAAAACTCCGAAAATATTAATTTGTAGTTTTAACAGACAAAATTTTTGTTTTGCTATTACATACCTACTTACACTTGCAGTTAGAGAATTGACAGTGACGTATATCGATGTATGGAAGAACATGTTTTTCAACTTTAATCTTAAGTTTGTTTTTAGGATAAATTCATCCCAACTACGGAACCCTTCATTGTGCGTAGTCCAACACGCACTTGGCCGGTTTTTTATTATTTTATCTGTAGTGGTTTTTAGATAGTTTATGAGGCAATAATTAAACTATTAATTATTGTTGTAGGTGTCAAGATTCTACTGCAAAAATATACCTATAAAAAGGTACTCTGTTACTTCGGAAGATATCTTCTTTATTGAAATTAAAACTTAACTGTAGTTGACCACCGTTAATAAAAAATAAAAGAATATAGCTATCACATTCGCAATAAACAAACAACTGTTCTTGCTGACGCTACACAAATCGGAACCAATCGCGAGCTGTCGTAATTTTTTATTTCGTAATTAGTATTAGCAGAAGTACTCCATTAAGATTATATTTTTAAATACAGGGGGGTGTGGTCCTGAATAAGCCAATAGTCTACAGATAGAGATTATGTAGAATTAACGCTTTGTTTTAGCGCTGATTGATTTGAGAGAGAAAGGCACAGCTGTATTATTTATATTTATGTTATTGGGTGATTATTAAGCTGACGATACCTGTGTCGTGATTTCTTTGATTTAATTTAAAAAAATTATTATTTTTATATAGACTTAATATTCACTGTGGCAACACTGTCAAAATATTTTTAAGCTATTGCATAACTTTTATCGCGGACTTTGAGCGGGGGGACCGAATCAAGAAATTCCGTAACGAAAAAAACCTAACACCCCTATCATGTAATGATGGTTTCCATGACAACGTGATGAACGTAATTTTTGTTTTATGTCATCACGTCATCATCCCAAGTGTAGCGTTGACAAATAGGAAGTATGGAGGTTACAAATGCTATGCAATAGCTTTACCGCGGCAGTCCCCGAGTGCCACACTTTTTTTTTTAATATTATAAGAAACTTCTAAATGTATTTTCATTACGGCAACTGAATATATTGTTTTACTTTGGCAACACTTAGAAATGACGGTTATGATATTATCGTTATTTCTCGGTGGGGTAAAAGTCGTTTTAAATGGTAAAATGTAATGCATAGTTAGTCGTCGTTTGATTGTGAAATAGTACAGTAGTGTGGATTAAAAGTACTAGCAAGAAAAGAGTGTTTTCTTTATACCTGTTATGGCAAGTGGTCGTGGGCACATCTGCAATAGGTAAGTACCAGAGGCATCACGAATCTAAAATGTGTATTAAATCGTCACCTATAAAGAAAACACTCTTTTCCCTCCAAATCAGAACACAGCGACTCTGCTTTCTGAATACTGGTTTTGTAGATGTCTTTAGGTGGCAATTATCATTAAATCAGTTGGTCCATCAATATATATATCATACAGAACAGCCATAATAACAACATTTGGTCAAAATATTTAAAGACCACTATCTCCAATGACAACTTGCCTCAGAAAGCACGTCAAGCTGTTGGTCCCAGCTGTCATTTATAGATCTTTGACAGTCGTTACGGGTAGTTAGAAGCCTAAAAGTCTGACAACCGTAGTCTCACCAAAGGATATCGTGTTTTGTGTTGCATAATGTAAGTTATTTTGCATTCCATTGTATAGAATCTTTTTTTTTCTAACTTGGACAGACAGCTGTGTGCTGGGGAGTTTGTTGCGCCATTTCTTCTTCACATCTAAAGGCACTAGGAAGTGGTGAAGGGTGGGCATTTTTGGGGGACTGTCTTATGTAATTTTGACGTTCGAAAAGTGCTGATTCTCAGCCTAGTTTGAATAAATGTCTTTTGAATTTTGAGATAGGCAGTCGCTCCATATAAAATACTGTTATTCAGCTGCATCTGGTTAGACTGGAAGCCGACCCCAACGTACTTGGGAAAAAGCTAGGCAGATGATATCTCCAATGACAAAATTACCCCATCCAACAAACCACCATTTTTATGCTCAGACAATGCAATACAACAATAATTAATTAAAAATTCTCAAAGTATCCTAGGAAGTCGATAGTGGGGACAATAAGGGCCACTCGAACTTGGGACAACGTCTGTAGTCTGAATGGTCCTCAAGCTGAAAGGGTTGTTACAGTCGCAGACTACTGCTGCTCCTCGGAAATTTTCAAACTGTTGATTTGTAGAATTTTCCAATTGGCACTGGATCTTATTACGTGTTTTGACGGAGATTGATCGCCATCGCACAGTTGCCCAACAAACGGTTTCTGAACAGTTTTGCAATGACACGTGGTTTTATTGGTTGTTATTTCCGCGAAGCTAATCACAGCTGCTAACATAAGTTCAGAATCTACTGCAATCTATTTGTTACTGACAAGCTGTCAGCCAACAGAATCTACTGCAATCTATTTGTTACTGACAAGCTGTCAGCCAGTTTTTGTGTTGCCTTCGACCTTTCCAATACTCGCTCGGAATCGCCAAAATCATCAGGATATGTAAGTTCTAAACGTAATTTCTTGTACCTACTTGACTGGTAAGTAGTATAGAAAAAAAAAACAACAGAATTATCATCCTTGAATTATTACTATTGCTTTCTATTTGCCCACCATTTTAACCAGAAGTTTTCCATTTGGAACTTTAACATTAATAATTAGTAATACGTCAGGATCCCAAGCTTGCCTGGTTTCATACTTCTACAGAATTTATTTTTGGAACTTTTAAAATGCCTCCATTTTTTAATCGATAGCAATAGCCATTACAACACGTAATACTCAGTTCGATGGTGATTCGTGACAAAGGTTTGTTTTTCTCTCGTCATTTTCCGACAGATTGTCCCTAGGGCACTACACTCGATGGCACTTGAGCACTCGAAGTGCTTCGGAGTCCTTCGGAGAGGTTCGGGAAAGACTCGATCACTCTTCAGTCTTGAGCGATGTCTGTGATGAGATGTTTTTGTGGAGAATTGATATCTTTGGATTGTTATTTTTTAAATTGTCTGTGGTATTTATAAAATGAGGAGAGGATAAAACCTTCTGGGGTTCTCATTAACGGATTTGTTTGTGTTGAAATAAGTATACAGATAAGAATGTTTCAGGACGCGCGCGATACCTTGCAATTTCCTACTATGAACTATTTCAGTTTTATTTCTTAATTAGTTATGGACACTACTTACCTACGTGGGTATAACTGGCATAACAGTCTGACATTTACGAAGATTTGTACAACTTTCTGCAGTGAGACAATTTAGGAAGAAAAGCCTTAAGAGGCCTGCGAACACGGCTCGCAACTACAAATAGAGATGTTTGCAAAATTCAATTCCAAGCACATTGCGCTAGTGTGAGTGCCTGTCTCTCAGAGCGATATACACCTACAGTGAGCAATACTACCACGCACACATTGACAATTATAGCTTGACGAGATAGCACTACTAGCTTTCGAAAATTTATGATTAATTTGGATGTGTTCCGTAACACCAAAAATTATGAATGAAACCTTGACTTTTTTTTTCGATAATAATTTGTAACTTGATAATATAAGTTATTCTTCTGCAGATATAACAATATTATAAATATTGTTGTTTATAATACAGAAAATACAATATGAAGACATGTCATTTACGCTGTAATAATGTGCGAAATTAAATTCGTTTAAACTTCATTTTAGAAAAGTTTTTTGGAAAAAAGAAGATGTAGGAGCCTAGATTAACACTTTCTAAATCCGAATAACTACATAAAATGGTGGAAATATGCCTAAATTGCAAATGATTTAGGTATTACGCTTGTATGGACAATTCATGCATCGCCGCGTTCTTAAAAAGATAGCTGAAGCTATTTGACACAGAAAACATACTGCAAATGTCTAAAGAGACAAACCACCAAAACTCGTTAAATGACTCTACCAACATTTCTCAATAATTACGGTCTTCCTTTGCCAATCTGACCTTCCTTAACCGAGAAAACAGGACAAAGACACCACAAGGACAAAAATATACAAAACACAATCAACATAAAATCTCATTCACAATCAATAATCCATCACAACTCAATTACATTCACAAACTCAGCATCTCTTATTCGGAAGCCGATAATTGGAAAACTGAATTTGTAATTTCAATCATTTGTATCCATTAAACAAAGGAACAAACAAACAAACAAACAAATCGAATCGGGCAATTTTGCTCTCTGCCGATCGCTGCCGAAATCAATTAGCTCCTTGTAATCTGCAAAACAAAGATGTGACTACCATTCTTTACTCCAAAACTCAGCTCTATCTCCCAAAAAATACGTCATAAATTTGATTTATCATCACCAGACCTAACCTTGCAGAACATAATGGTAGGATGTACAAATCAGACGTCTTGGATTACCGAAAATTGCTACCAAACGAAAATACCAACATACTATCATTATTACTTTTTTTCTTAGTTTTCGATATGAAAAAAAAAGTCTGCGAATAACTTATGCGATGCAATGACCGCGGGCGGCGACATCAAAAGGGTTACTGGCGAGATCTTTTGTCCTTGTCTCGCTTGCTTTCCCATCAATATCTGAGTGAGATGGATGTACGATGTTGAAGATAAAAAATGCCCTTTAAGTTGGTATGAAGCGATGCCGCCACATTTGTAAGTACGTTCTGTAGTGTCAAATGAACTAAAGTATCACGGTTGCTTGTGCGTATAAAATTGCAAATGTAGTTGTTTGTCCATACTAATATTGTAAAGAAATAAAAACTTTTTACAAAAAGAAAAACAACCGACTTCCAAAAAAACACTACAAAGTGAAAAATAACTTTAATTTCGGAAGTCGGTGTCTTTGGTTTAGAATTTTCGTTTTTTGCCACCGACTTCCGAAATTAAAGTTATTTTTCACTTTGTAGTGTTTTTTTGGAAGTCGGTTGTTTTTTTTTTTTGTAAAAAGTTTTTATTTTTCACTTTTTAGTTGTGGTATTTACCCCACACAAATTCGAATACCACTACTTGCTATGTAACTAACAGTGAGGGGAACTTAACATATCATCCACATAATAAGTAGGAAAAAATCCGTATTATTGAAGCTAACTCAAAAACTAACCAAGCAAAGTTATTAAAATTTATATGAGACCACCTCTGAAGTATTACCTACCAAACAAAAAAAGAATCATTAAAATCAATTCATAATTGGCCGAGTTATCGCGTAACAAACATACAAAAAAAAAACATACAGTTGAATTAAGAACCTCCTCCTTTTGGAAGTCGGTTAAAAATTAGTAGAAGCGACCAATTGGAACCGTGCACCTTAGCTTTTGACGTTTCATAAGTGCTCTTGTAGATTTATGTGAAATAAAATATTTTGGTTTTGATTAGTAGTTTTTGTTAGGTTACTGCTCAGAACGTGTCGTGAACATCTTACTGTCTTCACATGTAGGTAAATAATTGTTCCCGTGCAAAGCCAGGCGGGTCGCTAGTTTTATAACTAAAGGACTTATGAGTTTGCCAAATGTCAGGTTTAAGGCAATAAGGTGTTTGGGCTGGTTTGTCAACGATGTATCGCGGTGTAAATTGGGCAGGGACATTTAAAATATACATAAGGCTACTTAATGATGAGGAAATTTTGGCTATCGGGTTTTCAGATTGTGATAAGCAGCCGGAATTGCAGTTGCAAATGTCTGAATGTATCAGAGTAGAACTCATAATGAAGGTGTACCTTACCTTGGGCCGATAAATTGGCAAAAGGGAGGAAACTAAACCGACGTTCGCACGGACGTAATAAAATCGCACACTGAATTTTCAACTCTCAGTGTTAAGCCAAGCGTTGAGAATCCAACGCGCTGGAACGCACTCTCGTCCCAGCGCGATGAAAAAACACTGTTGGATTTTCAACTCTCGGCGCTAAGCAGACCGTTGAAAATCAAGTCATTAATAAAAATCGCCGCGATTTTATTACGTCCGTAGACGGCCGCAGGCGGCAAAAGCAGGCGACGTGTCGCCGCGACACGACTAGTTTCTATGAATTTCTATGAAATACCTTCCGTAGCTAGCGACACGTCGGTTTCATAGAAATACATAGAAACCAGTCGTGTCGCAGCGACACGTCGCCTGCTGCTGCCGCCTGCGGTCAACTACGGAATTGTACCTTTATACTTAATCAGTAAACATTCATACCTAACCATAAAGTTTAGTATCTATTATCTATCTTTCAATTAGAGGGGTTTGTAGCTAATTAATAACAACCGCACGGGTTGATCGATCAGGTTAAGCTACGCTTGCCGCGGTTGGTCCTGGCTGTCATTTGTAGATCTTTGACAGTCGTTAGGGGTAGTTAGAAGCCCAAAAAGTCTGACAACCAGTCTTATTAAGGGGTATCGTGTTACCTAGTAACTAGGATGTGGAGGTCAGATAGGCAGTCGCTCAGCTACATTCGGTTAGACTGGAAGCCGACCCCAACATAGTTGGGAAAAGGCAAGCAGATGATGATCTATCTTTCAATTCTGTTGATTAGGTTTTAAGTGACTCAACGTTATGAATTAACTCGAAATTCTATTTCCAAAAACACCTATTTTCCCTCCTCAACCACGACCTCCATTGAAAACACCTCCCTCCAATCCTTTCCTCCAACGCAATCTATATTTTGTTTAATAAGGATGTTTCAAAGAAAACAAATTAAACTATTGTAAAAAGTGTTGTAAATCTGGCTACGAAAGAGCAGAACATCAATGATAAAGTAAAACGAATTCCTTCACGACTTATCCCTTTGAATATAAAAAGGTTTTACAGGAAAACTTTTAATCAGGGACCATCGCTGCTACTAGGGGTCTACGAGTTCTGGTAAACTCGAAATTATGAATATCTTATAAAAAATCTGTGCTGCAGACAGTAGCTGTTGTTCGTTTTTTGATAACATCTTTCATCACCATTATCTTACCTTTATCCCATTTCAGAGCAGTGGTGGCCCAGTGGTAACGGCCGCGACTTACGAGTTGTAGGTCGTAGGTTCGAACTCAGACAGGCGCTTTACTTTGTGTAAATTATTTCATCACCACTGCTCTCAAAACGGTGAAGGAAAACATCGTGAGGAAACCGGCATGTCCTAGAACTGAAAATTCGAAGACTTGTGACATCTACCAACCCGCACTGGGCCCGCGTGGTGGATTACGGCCCACTCCCTCTCACAGAGAGGAGGCCTGTGTCCCAGCAGTGGGAACATTTATAGGCTGATGATGATGATGATCCCATTTCAATTACATCTTATTCGTTGGATTCATATCTTTCGACTCTTCACAAAGTAGCTTTGTTCATAACTGGACCAGTTTCTTCCTATGGATATAGGAAGTAACTGCCAGTATTTTATGTCATCCTTTGGGGAGCTTATGAAAATTAATACTAACTGTGTCTGTGTCTGACTACATTAGCTAACTATATATCCGTTTTGTCCTGTTTTTTACCAGTTCGGTTCGCCTCGTTCTTCTCAAATTAAATTCATTATACTTTCAGCAAAACCTCTCAGAAAGCAGAAAGGCTAACTTTTGGGGATGCGAAGTGTTCCACACTTTGAAATCTCACCAGGGGCTCAAGTCTGCTATTTTTATAAATTCGTCATTCCAACACGATCCCATTGTCATTTTGCTAAAAGTTCGTAATCTGCTAAATTCATAATGGTCGATCATTGGTCGGTCAATGGTCTCGTAATAGAATTGTGTTATAATGGCATTGTCGTACAATACGACCAATGATGCCGCCTAAGTCAGTCATTCATTTGTCATTATGTACGAGATTACCAATAAGTGCCATTTCTTTCAATGGAGTGTCAGTGGCTGACCATTGGAAAGTCATAATGACGCCATTATATTAGTAGATTACCAAACTTGTCAAAATCAACAATTATGAAATCAATGATAAAACATTCTGAAACTATTGTAATAGCAGACTTGAGGCCCTGGGCAGGTTGGTAGACTAGTCACTAGATCCACCATCAAGTGAAAACTCTTCGAGTGTAACCAATGGTAAGTTATTCGGGGACATTGAGCTTAAAAATGAAAGCATAAATCACGATCTTTGGCCCTAATTAATTCCTCGAGGCTTGCAGGGGACTGTGCTATGGGGTTGAATTATTTGAAAAACTTTCACCTCTTTCGTACTCTTTCATTATCTTTTGGTCACCTGCGTTCAGGTTTATGGCCCAAAGTTATGGGAATGTTTTGATTCGGCTCCAATTTTTAGGGATGCTCAAGAGATGTGGTTTGCCTATGATGTTGTAGATATCATTATTGTGATTTGAAAAAATCCTATTAGAAAAAACAATGGCACTCCGGGAGTGCCGATAGAAGTGAAAACTTGAACATTTTTACTGTGCAGGAAATACTTTTCTTTTTTGAAGTCGGTAAAACAAGGGAAATGTCAATCATGTCGTTGTCATGTCTCAATGTTTGGAATGTCATTAATCCTAAAGAAAACATATCGCGCGTTGATATCTTTTTAATGGTCAAAAGTCGTGGTGTCGGTAACAGTGTCGCGAATTCAATTGTTTTTTGCCCATCTCAAAAATGCCCAACGCGCCTAAAGAAGTTTTCACTCCAAAAATTATTTACTGTCACAGAAATCCGTACAAATGTACAACACATCACCACGCGTTGCTGGTGTTGGTTGAGCTCTCCAAGAGTGTTCAAAATACCTATATTCTTTCAGGTCGAATTTAGGAAAAAGTATGTAATTTGTTCCGAAAAAGAAGAAAAAGACGTCAATATATCGTAATTGTAACATTCAACAAATGCTGAGCATGACGTCCTGGGTTCGATATCCGGGTCGGGCAAAGTGTTATTGAGTTTTTCTATCTGGAATTTCTCAGTAGCAGCCCGGAGTCTGGATTTGTGCCCGGTTGATGGCAATAGGCTTTTAGGGGGATGAGGAACAGGGTGTAAAGTTCACTCATCCACCATAGAAAAGGTAGGATCCTCCGACCAGACGGGTGTTGTGTCTGGCGGGCAACTGCCCATCAGTTTGAAGTTGAAATCTTGTATGTATGTCGATCGCTCGGTAAACTCTAACTGCGCGATGCAGGATTTGTGTGACGTCATGTCTTTGATGCGTAGTTCGTCACTCCCCTCCGGAGACCGGAGGTCGATAGTGGGCTGAATCTTGCGATGCTTCACGGTGCCAGCTGTGGTTCCAGTGAGTCGGAACCGGGTGCCACATAGTTCGCGGTGAGTCGGAACTGTCTGTGGTGATGGTGGTGATTGCGGTGATTCCCCAGTGAGTCGGGGTGATTGAGGGTGATTCCCCAGTAAGTCAGGGTGATTGAGGTTGATTGCGTTGATTCCCCAGTGAGTCGGGGTGATGAGGCTGAGGGTGACGACCAGGAACGCGCGTTCGCTGCATGCTGGTGGTCAGGATACCCGTTGAAGCCGTGGGTGCTGGCCGGCTGTGTGAGTCGCCTCACGAAAACTTGCGGGAGTGATGATGATGACGTCACGCCGAAGTAATTGCTCGAAGGCTGCGCTGACGTTCATCACGTCGGGGTCACCAATTTAGGGGGATGAGGAACAGGGTGTAAAGTTCACTCATCCACCATAGAAAAGGTAGGATCCTCCGACCAGACGGGTGTTGTGTCTGGCGGGCAACTGCCCATCAGTTTGAAGTTGAAATCTTGTATGTATGTCGATCGCTCGGTAAACTCTAACTGCGCGATGCAGGATTTGTGTGACGTCATGTCTTTGATGCATAGTTCGTATGTGGCGGTGTAACCGCTACAGGCTCGCCCCCTATTACATGGGACTTAAAACATAACTGGCGAAATGTGGGTATACCTTCTACAGGTACACCTCTGCCCAACACTTCGGGGAAACAAGGCGTGATGTTATGTTATGTAACATTCAACAATTGGTCATCAAATGATTATCTTGTTGTGGATTTCCAAGATATTAGGTCTGATGAGACTTCAACAAAACTAGGTTTTGAAGTCACCCAGTCTGCACGAGTAAGTATGACTGGTGACTCACCTGGCTCTAATACGGTATAACAAAGTTATATAATAATATCTTATCTGAAAATATAAGCAGCTGACCGATTCCAAAACGTTAAAGAATAATTCTTGAGAAAAATTATCGCTTTCATGATAATATATGGGGCATTTTGTCACGACTATTATGGGCAATTTAGATAATATCAGTAATATTTCTTTATATTATACTCCATATTTCAAGAAAAGATATAAAAATGTACTAGTTCTCACAACAGAAAGATATCTTTTATTTTTTTAGAAACACTTTGATCAAGGCGCCTAGCTTTTTTACAGGTCAACTTTACTTCAATGCTCTCGCCACACTTATTTAATTTCTATAAATCGAATTCGGATCATCGCACTCCACAAAAACCTAATCCAAATCTCACAGTTCGAAGAATAATTTTATTTGAAGACATCTATGGGAACCACTCGAAGAAACTACGAATCATCTGAGCTTTTTGTGGGCAAAACTTTTAATAGAAAACCATACTGTAGATTGACAATGTTTCATTTACCGTTGCTAAACTCCCAACCAGTGATAATTCAAACTGTATTCCAAGGAAATAAGAATTAAAATCTTTCTAATTTTAAATTGAGTGACAGCAAACGTAATTTTGTAATACCCAAACATCGAAGTTACAAATTGAACTCTACCGTTCTTCTCAGATGGTTTAATATCCATTGTGTTAAGTTAGTTAGTAAGAAGTGATATTTTGTACAATAGATAAAGAATCGATGAGCACAGCTTTGGAATTGATTTCAATCAGTGGGACGGTAGGTGGCAACTGTATTACGATGACCATTCGACTGGCAATTTACGCAGAGAAAGATGCTCTACATTCGGTTATTTAGTGACATAATCAAATGTTTTTGAGTTTTGTGTAGATTCACAAAAAAATTAGGAATTTGAGGGCATCATAGAGAGACCTAAATCCAACTGTGATATGCAGTGCAATTATTACCCATGTACATTAATTGATCGTAAATTAATGAGTAAAGGCCCAAATTTTTTAAACGTATGAAAATTAAAACTAGTCATATTTTTGTCACTTAAAAAAAATCTAGACAAAAAAATCAAAATAGTTGTAAAAATTGCAAATACGTCAATCTCGCTAGTTTTTTTATCTAATTAGAAAGAAAGACAAATATTTTATTTGGGACACGCACAGGAAATAAAAACAGTAATAACAACTAAAAAGGAGTGTAAACTAACAAAATGAAACTAGTAAAAAAAATGTCAAAAAAACAATGGCATTCCGGGAGTGCCAACAGAAGTGAAGACTTGAAAAAAACACCGCGCTAATCAACGCGTTGATGTCTTTTACTCCACGTACTGCGGTAATCGACGCGTTGCTGTCTTTTTAATGGTCAAAAGCTGGTGTCGTAACAGTGTCGCGAAATCAATGGATTAGTCCCACCTCAAAAATGCCCAACGCTCCTAAAGAAGTTTTCATTGCAATAAAAATTTCTAAATTCAACTAGTAATCAATAAATTTTATTATCACGCATAATCAAATATACAAGTAGAGTAACTTACCGACCGTATCTGTGCACTGACAGTCAATCAATAGTCCAATTTAATTATGAAAGGATTTATTTTTTATTGTAATAAGTAATAACATTATGTCAATGCCGTCGAAGTTCATTCCCCGGGACATATTGTGGTCACTTGGTCTTCAATGTAACAGTTACAACATATTGAGCTGGGAACCGGTCAAACAATTTTGAAGTAAAAACTTCTTTAGACACGTTGGGCATATTTGAGATGGGACTAAACCATTGATTTCGCAACACTGTGACGATACTAGCTTTTGACCATTAAAAAGACATCGACGCGTTGATAACCGCGGTGCGTGGAGTAAAAGACATCAACGCATTGATTACCACGGTGCCGATTTTTTTTCAAGTTTTCAGTTCTGTCGGCATTCCTGGAGTGCCACTGTTTTTTTTTTACCATTCGGGAGACGGGGGAACTTGATGTTCTTCTATTGAAAAGGGAGGATTCATCGACCATTGTGTTGTGTCTGATTATCTACTGCTCAACGGTTGATGGCAAAGCTGACGGCCCACCTGATGCTGAGGTGGTTACCGCCGCTAATGGTCATCTGATATATAGGGGGAGTATGTCATAATCAGCCTATAATGTTCCCACTGCTGGGCCACAGGAGAGGGAGTGAGCCGTAATCCACCACGCAGGCCTAGTGTGAGTTGGTAGATGTCACATATCTTCGAGTTTTTGTTTCTAGGACATGCCGGTTTCCTCACGATGTTTTCCTTCACCGTTTTGAGAGCAGTGGTGATAAAATAATTTACACACTAGGCGCCTGTCTGGATTCGAACCTTCGACCGACAACTCGTAAGTCACGGCCGTTACACCTTTTTTGAGCGAGAGGGCGTGTCAGACTCTTACTGACTAAAACCCACTCGTATTCCTTCAGTTACCATGTTGTCGGGGGCCACGATCTCCCTTTCGTTTTGATTCGCAACCCCGGCAGGCATTGGCCCTAGTGAACCTCGTCAATTCTGCTGACATCTCTTTGAGGCGCGCGTAGAACACAATTCGCCGTCGACCCGGGCCTGGTCCTTATCGGACGGCGAGCAACCCATTGCTCACCGTCCGCAAGCCCGCGCCTACGGTGGCCGGAAATCGGCGATTCCTGACGCGCGGCCGTTACCCCTGGACCACTAATGCTTCTTTGTAAGTAATTATAAAAATTAAAGAAATGATTTTTACTTTTTTTTACAATCAGCCATGTGCCTGCAATTTGTTTAAATACTATTAACTAAGCTAGCTAGTTTATTCATTTTAGCTTCTACATGTTCGACATTAATTTTCTTCTTTGAATTGCCTCACTAAATGATCTTCAAAGGTCTTGAAAAATTTGTTGTTTCATGTTACAAGCAAAAGCTATCAACATAGGTACCTAATAATAATTAACTAAAGTTTATTGTTATAACCAGGCTATTAATTAAAAAAGAAAAAGTAAATGATAGGCTAACTAAAGTAATTGTAACAGGGCTATGTCACATATTTATTATGGTACGACCACAATATTGCAGGCGTATCCGGGAAGTGAGGCATTGGCGATATGTTTTTAAGTAGTTTTTGTGGCTCACTGACTAATTAGGACTACAATTAGGCAAGTGAACTCAATGCTGAACGACATGTTGCTGAATAATATGGGCTTGTGAAGGTTTAGACAGGGCAAGTTGAAAAAATAAATTTAGGTAAGGTTTAATAGAATTTTTGTCTGACAACCGAGGATGGAGAGAAATTGTAAAAAATTAAAAAAAAAACGTGTGGGACTCGGGGACTGCCACGGTAAAGCTATTGCATAGCATTTGTAACCCACTACCACTTACTATTTGTCAACGCAACACTTGGGATGATGACGTGATGACATAAAACAAAAATTACGTTCCCATGACAACATCACGTTGTCATGGGAACCGTCATTACATAGTAGGCGGAGTGGGGGGTGTTAGGTTTTATTTTCGTTACGGTTTTATTTTCGTCACGGAATTTCTTGATTCGGTCGCCGCGCTCAAAGCCTGAGATAAAAGCTATGCAATAGCTTAATAAAACTTCCTAGCCTTTTCCCTACTATGTTGGGGTCTGCTTTCAGTCTAACCGAATGCAGCTGAATACCGTATACAGTATTATATATGGAGTAACTGACCTCAACAACCCAGTTACTGGGAAACACGATATCCCTTGGTAAGACTGT
Organism: Agrochola lychnidis; assembly: GCA_963680765.1. Classification (NCBI taxonomy): domain Eukaryota; kingdom Metazoa; phylum Arthropoda; class Insecta; order Lepidoptera; family Noctuidae; genus Agrochola; species Agrochola lychnidis. Next base: position 1,950,209 of record OY796868.1, on the reverse strand, counting down.
TTGTCAGACTTTTGAGCTTTTGACTTCCCGTAACGACTGTCAAAGATCTACAAATGACAGCTGGAACCAACGGCTTAACGTGCTTTCCGAGGCACGGAGGGGTTGATATGTAATGGATGGTCACCCATTCACGAATCGACCGCGGAAAGTGTAACTTAACCTTCGATCGACCCGTGCTGTTGTTATCATTTAGCCACGATCCCCTCGAATTGTTACAATCATTTTTTTTTTTTGGGTGGGAAATTATCAAATAACTTCTCCCGCTCTGGGCGGAGCGGGAGGGCGTGTCGGACTCTTATTGACTAAAACCCACCCGTGTTCCTTCGGTTGCCCTGTTGCCGGGGGCCACGATTTCCCGATCGGTTTTCTTCGAACCCCCGGCAGGCATTGGCCCTAGCGGACGCCGTCAATTCTGCTGACATCTCTTTGAGGCGCGCGTGGAACAAAACGCGCCGTCGACCCGGGCTTGGTCCTTATCGGACGGCGAGCTACCCATTGCTCACCGTCCGCAAGCCCGCGCCTACGGTGGCCGGAAATCGGCTCGCGATTCCCGCCCCGGGCGTCTCCTCCTGCAGCGGTTAGGGGCGTGAGGGCGCGAACTTTGCCTCTACCTCACGCGTTCCGCCTCCTCCTTCGCGAGCATTACCGCTTCGCAGAAGGAGGTGACGGCCTGCCATTTCCTCTCGCTCCGTACCATGGCCTGAACCAGGGCCGGACGCGAGAGATCACCGCCGCCGATCGCCTCTACGAGAACACGGCGTTGCTCACCCATTCACGAATCGACCGCGGAAAGTGTAACTTAACCTTCGATCGACCCGTGCTGTTGTTATCATTTAACCACGATCCCCTCGAATTGTTACAATCATAGATGCATAATAATTAAATTAATTGAGGATCTGACAAAAAGAAATCTCACAACACTTGGAACATCTATTAGTGACTGATGCAGCTTAATTTCTTACAGCCCATCCTATTGGCGAATTCCGTTAGTATCCGTATATGACAGCTACAGATGAAGAGTTTACCGAATAAACGGCATTTACTAGGACCTTAAGCAGTGATAGCCTAGTGGTGTGACCGTCGGACTGCCAAGTTATAGGTCTCGAGTTCGAACCCAAGGCACGCACCTCTGACTTTTCGGATTCATGTGTGCATTGTATAATTATCACTTGCTTAAAAAACGGTAAAGGAAAATATCGTGAGGAAACCGGCATGCCTGAGAGATATTTCTCGACGGCATGTGAATCCAAGTCAGAGTCCCACCGGCTTTATAACTTCGACACCAGGTTAGTCACTAACATACGAAAAAAAGAAGACTAGAACGTTTAATCACGAATACCAAAACAACAGAGCAATTATATAAAACATACAAACACCTGCAGCTAAGACTTTCTGAGGACCTTTAAGATAATTTCTTCGGCTCCCTTACAATCCAAACAGGAAACATAGCAATGCTGTTTGACAGCAAAATTATGTAGCCAGTACTTTATTTAAATAAATAGAATTTCCTATCTTTATCAATCTGATCGCGCATGATCACTTTCATCAAAATATTTCAAGAGTTCTTCAAAAGTTTCTTGAAAAACCTCATGCCATTGGTGTCGCATCTATACGGTATAAAGGCGTTATCACACGAACAATTAGCGATTGAATTATACTACGGAGTCGCGTGCTTGTGTTGACCGGTTAACCGGCGGATAATGTTGGGCATGCGCTGTGTCCGATCACCTGCCTTCGATGCGTTTGCGCTGCGTTGAGGTAGAGTGGCTGCGACTTTAGGATTTTTGGCAATATTTAATGTCTGTCGAATACTAAAAAAACTTTTTACAAAAAAAAAAAACAACCGACCTCCAAAAAAAAAACACTACAAAGTGAAAGTCGGTGTCTTGGGTTTTGTATTTTCGTTTTTTGCCACCGACTTCCGAAATTAAAGTTATTTTTCACTTTGTAGTGTTTTTTTTTTTGGAGGTCGGTTGTTTTTTTTTTTTGTAAAAAGTTTTTATTTTTCAATTTTTAGTTGTGGTACATACCCCACACACATTTGAATACCACTACCTGCTACCAGTGACAGAAACTTATCATATCATCTACATACTAAGTGGGAAAAAAATACGTATTTTGTAGCTAACTCAAAAACTATCCAAGTAAAGTTAATAAAATTTATATGGGACCAATTCGAGAGCACACCCTTTCAAACAAAAAAGAATTTTCAAAATCGGTCCACAATTGACGGAGAAATCGGTGGACACACATAAAAAAAAAACATACGTGACGAACATATAACCTCCTCCTTTTTGGAAGTCGGTTAAAAACAGGCCAAGTGGATGATACATATTTCTATACAGTAGAATCTCTCCTGGACCGTAATAGCCATTCATATAAATGTGGGATGCTAAAACTGTCAGTCACCCAGTATTTTAAAGTTTAAAGCTGGACATAGAACTCTCCCTAATTGCAGCTGTCTAGTCATTTTCTGGTTGGTGATAATCACTCAGTCTAGGCTTCAAAATACCACACCAGATCCACACTAATCCAATACCTATAAAATTAACCCAATAGGATACGGTTTTAAGTCAAAAGGATCGAAATCTTCCGTACTGCATCGAGAACATACCGGTGTAACTACTTCCCTTTTCATTTACTTAATAATTACTCTTTAGTCTCACCTTTTCTTTATACCGTTGTGACATACGCTTTTAAGGTATTCCTGATCTTTGGAAAGTGTCCATTTGTCACGTAAGACATTCGTCCTTTTTGAAAGTTTAGTCATCACCTGTCTTGAATTTTATGAATTACTAACGGACCCAACAAACGTTGTTCTGTCCTAACAGCGCCACCACTGGTCCAATTGTATTTTCAAACCATCTAGGCACCCACTCAAATATAAGCACAAAATTTAATTTAAATCGGTCCAGCCGTTTGGAGAAGAATTATATATATACAGAAATGCAATCTTGCCAAAGGGTATCGTGTTACCAAGTAACTGGGTTGTGAAGGTCAGTGTTGGAATCCCAACACTAAATGTTACTAAATAGCACGAACATCACTAGTTTGCGCTCTCGGTTGCCATATTTTTATTTGAATTCTCTTGTTCACTTCTACACGGGTCGGGTTCGCGATAAGTCGAAACATATTTTGGCAACGTGCTCTAGCCTAGTTATATTGTACTTGATTGATGGTAAATTGTGGTGATTCGATTATATATCCGTAAAGCAACTGGCTGGTTTTATTTCATTGGAAATACCTCCACTCAACACACACAAACTCCCACAGTCAGATAGGCAGTCGCTCCATGTAAAATACTGGTATTCAGCTGCATCCGGTTAGACTGGAAACTGACCCGCAAGATACATAGGAAAAAGCTAGACAGATGATATTATAATCATACTTTCTTTTGTACGAATGCTTCAGAAGTAGTCAGAATCTATAGTGCAGAACTATACTCAATGGTTTTGGAAAATTCTGGCCTTAAACCATTGTTATGGAATCAGGATACTTAAAAGACAATGGCAGACTCCCGAAAAAAAAATTGTGGACTTTTTTTTTGCGGCTGCTGATGAAAAATATGTAAAAGTACAGAGTTTGAATTCCTGAACAGTTTTGTCTTGAGTAAACTTATAATTTACAATGCAGATCGCCTCTCTTTCTAAATAAATGCTGCAGAATGTCAGATTTTCAACTAGGTAGTGACTGCTTTTTGACCTTCACAGCTCAATATCTCGACGTACATATTTTGTTATGTGCATGCTGAAGGTTGAGGAGAAGCATTGAGTAAGTACGACATCACATGTGGAATTTCATCAAGAGTTCGTGAAGCTTTCGCGGTATATTCTGTAAAAATCGGACAGGCAAGGAACGTTCCACCGAGTCCGCGTATCACTGGTCAGTTTCCGTCACTTGTCACCGTCATTATTATTTTTTACAAAGCAAAGTAGGTAGATATACAGAAATCTGAAATTTGCTCAATGGCCAATCAAATCATATCATTGGTATTTCCTTATTAATTAGGTTCTAAATACGTCTAAAAAGACACACCGTTACTAAAGCCCCATTTCCAAGGTGCTAGTTTCAAAAACGTACAAGAGCAATAATCACATGCCATAAAGCACGTTCAATTATTGCCAGTCAAGAATTGCATGCTTGTGTTTACACTTTTACAATTTCCTTAAAATGGCATACAATAATTTAATGTAAGTTCTGCCGTTCAATAAAATTGCATGCGACTTACACTAAGGCAATTTTGAAAGGCGATTATTGCATGCAACATACAATAATTGAATGTAAGTTTTGCCGTTCAATAAAATTGCATGCGACTTACACACTAAGGCAATTTTGCAAGGCGATTATGCATGCAAGTTTTGCCTCGTCTTTTAACACGGAATTGCACGTCCTTGTACAATTGATTCAAGTATTTCCCGTATTTGCGCTGCCAAATATTTCATAAAAAATTATTGAACGTCTTCTCAAGAATGGTTAGATAGGTTTTTAAAACTAATATTTAATCACATCAATTAAGACTAATAAGACCCGACCCCAACAAAGCAAAAGGCTAAGTTGTCACAATTCGTTTCCTACGTCCATAAAATAATATTCAACATATAACAAACCCTGTAAATCAAAAACAAGCACTATCACCACATAAATGTTTTATAATCACCATTGTTAATTACAAGTGACGTGGTATTAGTCAACTCACGCGCAGGCATTAATAATCGGAACTGGTATGTGAACCCGTTCGGCCATGTTCGATGTTAACGAGATACATTATCGATTTGAAATGTAATCGATTGTTTTATCGAGTAAGCCACGCTAGAACTTGTTTTAAGAGCTCTCATTTAAGAAATATGTGTGATTTACGTGTTTAAATGTTATCTTTATTTTCAAATATTTGACAACATGTGAAAATCACCACGGCTTTTTATCTGGCAGATAACATTAAGTTACGTTTTTTTTTTAAATTATCTGGTAGACAGTTAAAATGACACAGACAACTAAAAAAAAGGATTGTGTGGTTTTATGAGACCACGGTAAAAGTGAAACTTCTATAGGCGCCGCCATATTGGCCTTGGCTGCTCTGACGAGCGCTTTTCACTTTATCCCTACTCCGCGGCCGACCGTCACGCGATATGCAACACAGACGAAAAAGTTTGAGACGATGTAATAAAAGTTTCACTTTAATAACAAAAAAAATTAAAGCTCACGGGTGCACGTAAATATTGCAACGGGGACCGAACTCACGACGTTTCGCCCGGTGATCCAAATAACAGTTGGGCTAATTGCTTCTTCGAGAATAATTATTCAACTCTCGTTATATCCACAAGAGAAGAAGAGATGAGTAATTCAATAACTCTTAACTACAAATAATAGATAGCCAAGGCAAACAGTCTCCAGAATACCAATGTCAATGTCCATAAATCGAGAGTTATGGAGAACATATTGAAACAATATGCACTCTATTCATTGAGAATCAATTGGTTGACATTTCCCAATCCCCGACCGACATCTCTCATCCTCAAAAGGCGCTAACCATATCCATCATCACTCCATCTAAAAACAAATAAAAACAGCGTTGCTCCAGACTGCACCAGCATTCATAACCCACAAGTACGAGAGGATGATTTAAGGAGCGCGCACACGACGCATTGTAAGGGCGAGCGCACACCGCCCACAGTAGCGGCCCACGACCGATCGGTCGCTAGATCGGCCCGCCCGCCTCGCCAGACGAAGATGGGTGATAGTGAGGAGAAGGCTTTAGTTATGAAGCTTGATACAGCTATGTGGTTTAATGCGAAGAAATGGTGAAGAAAGTAAAATAAGAGTTTGTTTCTTATTTTATTTTATCTTGTTTTACTTTTGACCGAGGGTAATAAAGGAAAGCGATTTTTGTCTATCTCCTTAACTTGTTGTCGTCAGCTTTGAGCAAACGTTTTACGTATACATAAGAAAACCAAATTGGTTTACCCAATTGCTCAGCAAAACCCCCAGTTTACATTCCCAATTCAGACTTTCATAAAAAAATTACTTGAACTTTCTGCAATAATAACATAACAAGAAAGTTGCCACTACGTGTGAAAATTCTGGTATTTAACCACATGAATATACAAAAAAAAAAATATGACAGAAAGGAACTCTTCAAAAAAAATCGGCACTGCGGTAATCAACGCGTTGATGTCTTTTACTCCACGGTGTCGGTAAATTGTGTTACAGTGTCGCGAAATCAATGGTTTAGTCCTATCTCAAAAATTCCCAACGCGCCTGAAGAAGTTTTCACTTCAATAAGAAGAAAATAAACACGATGGGATAAACATCGCCGCATATTATTATGTGTGCAAAAATCCCTTAAATAAATAAAGATTTAAAAAAAACTTTTTACAAAAAAAAACAACCGACTTCAAAAAAAACACTACAAAGTGAAAAATAACTTTAATTTCGGAAGTCGGTGTCTTTGGTTTTGAATTTTCGTTCGTTGTCATCGACTTCCGAAATTAAAGTTATTTTTCACTTTGTATTATTTTTTTTGAAGTCGGTTGTTCTTTTTTGTAAAAAGTTTTTATTTTTCACTTTTTAGTTGTGATACCTACCCCACACAAATTCGAATACCACTACCTGCTATGTAAATAACAGTGACAGGAAGTTATCATAATATCATCCACATACTAAGTGAGGTAAAAATACGTATTATTGAAGCTAATTCAAAAACTACCCAAGTAAAGTTAATAAAATTTATATGGGACCACCTCTGAAGTATGATCTACCAAACAAAAAAAGAATCATCAAAATCAAGTCATAATTGACGGAGTAATCGCGTAATCGCGCTGTTGCTGCCTTCTAGCCCTCAAATGACTACAAGTGTCAACGAAAAGTCATTCATTAAAAGCCTCCTCCACACTCGTCAACCGCAACATTAACATAGAATAACTAAAAGCGAAGTAACAAATAAGGGTACATCCATTCACTTATTGTGCACAGCATTTTAAATAATAATTGAATCAATTCTCCGGCTATCGGTCATTGATTAATATGCGGCTAAAAAATAATGCTTTATTGAATTATAAGTTATGACCCACCTTTGTAGCGGTTTATTTATGTACTGGTAATGTGGGTGTACACCTTTATGTTGTGATGTGTTAGTACTGTGATTCAGGAGTAATAAATCGTTATTTTTGTATTGGTTTATTCCCAATATTATGATTTAATATGAGCACCTTGTTTGAGCATCGAGCAGCAGGAGATATGGTGAAAATGCTTTGTCATATGAGCTGTCACACTATTTACTAGGTACGTCTTTCATTGACTTGAATGTGCCCTGCGGCTGAGAGTATGTCATGCTCACTCTAATGTCTCGCTGGCGGTGGCGTGTGTGTTAGATCATTTAGCTTCCTTCAAAATGGTTGAGCTGAATGGTGCTAATCCATGCGTCATGTTCGTGAACGGGCGCCGTCAGTAGTGACTGGTTATCTCTTAACTGCCACGGCTTATTTTTAATAAAATTTTTAATTATATTATTTGTTTTATTTTCTATTACGGACGCTTTTAACGTTCTGCATCGTTCTCACATGTATGTATAACTTCAACATGAATGATGTAACCATATTTTGATTTAAAAGAGTGTCCGTGGAGTTCCTTGCCCGTTCTTCTCCGTAGGTACCACTACGCTTTGAAATGGGCAACTAGCTTCATCTTTCTGACTGACCGACCCCTTGACAATTCAAAAGTGCCTGTAATTAGTTTATTTGAAATAAATGCTTTGAGTTGAGTTTGAGTTTTAAGTTATTTACCTTTACAAATATTCATCATGTAACATGCTGTGGTGGAAAGCTCAGCAAGGTTGTAAGCTGGAGCTGATTGCCTAAGGTGTGCTGTTCGATCGCCTAGTGTAGTTTTTTTCAAGAACCGTCTCCCGGCGTTCCTCCAATCGACGCTTTAACTTTATTTTGCCAGGAGGTTTTAAGTCTACCTATTTATTTTCTTTATTAAAGCAACCAACAGCATACATACAGTATATAGATATATGTCACAGTATTTTATGGCTAATAATAGATTTCCCTGTATAATTAGGATAAGTATCAAACATGCGAACGGACTACTTCATCATTTCAGCCGAAAGACGTCCACTGCTGGACATAGGCCTCCCCCAAGCACCGCCACTTCGTCCGATTCTGTGCTTTCCGCATCCAGCGGATTTCTGCGGCCTTCACAAGGTCATCGGTCCATCTTGTGGGAGGCATTCCACCGCTACGTCTTCCGGTACGCGGTCGCCACTGCAGAATCTTTCGGCCCCATCGGCTATCTGTTCTGCGAGCAATGTGCCCTTACACTACTACGGACTACTTAGAAATATATAAATTCAAAAAGTGCAATTTCAGGTATACTACTTACTAGTGACCCGACCATCGAGATTTCTTAATTATCTGTGTTCAATATTAATGTATTATGCACATAAACCTTGTGGAATACATTCTCAAAATTATGTTGAAAATCTTATCAAAATCCGTTGCGTATTTTAAAAGAACAACGCGGATATAAGACAAACGCAAAAAGCGACTTTGTTTTATAATATGTATGGATAGTTAAGTTTAAATTTTAAAGAAAAAAAACAGTGGCACTCTGGGAGTGCCGACAGAAGTGAAAATTTGAAAAAAAATCGGCAACGCATTAATCAACGCGTTGATGTCTTTTACTCCACGGTGTCGGTAACAAGTCGCGAAATCAATTGTTTAGTCCCATCTCAAAAATGCCCAACGCGCCTAAAGAAGTTTTTACTGCAAAAAAGCATACAGAATACGGCCACGTTACAAGCACTACTGCTGCAAAATTACGACACCAGTACGTAGCTGATCTGATTAAAGACAAAGGTGTAATTCCATAATTAATTATGACTTTTAATTTATCTGTCACCGGGTTCTTTGCAAACCAGAAAACAAGAATGCCGATTCGCAGTCTAGTAAGTACCTATGGCAGTAGTACTTCCCGGACGAGCCCATGTTTATCTGATAAAAGATAAGATGCTTTTCCCAACAAAAGCCCATAAGAAATCCATCAGAAATGTGATAACCCATAAGGTAATTATCATAGAATTTTAATTAGCATCTATAATAAATAGATACGGCTGTTTGTCTGTCAATGTGACTGATTGGGGAGCCATTACAATTTATTAGTCGATGTGGTCAAATGGCCAGTCGATCGCAGATAAAGTATTTATGTTGGTAGAGTAGATATTTAAATAGATGAGACTTAATATTGAGGGTTTTAAGTCCGATGAGTTTTTAGCCTCTTACAGTATGAAACCAGACCATATTACATGGTCATCACAAATAGATTTGAAACTTCTTAGGCTAAATCCAAAATCTGCGCTGTTTGCTTCTGAAAAATTCCCGAACTAGAGGTCGAATCCAAGACATCAGCTCAGTAGTCAAGCTTACAACCAAAATGCGGTAAGTGTTTTCAAAAATAGAAATAATAGATTGTTTTATTTGAATGTGTATGTGTCATAATTTTCTAGGTTTTTTCTGAAATTACCAATATTTAGGAAAATAATAAAAGTTAAGAAAAAAACTAGTGTGTGCAGTAGTGTATCTAATAATAGTGATGCATAGAAACATACGTTAACACTATCTCCTATACACAAATAAAGTCAGTGCGTTCCTTTGCTGTAATGTTGGCTCCATTGGTTGGTAATTGGCGTATGCTAGCTGACATATGGCCAATAATTGATCATTTAAATTAGGTTTTGTGATGCTTAATGTAAATTATTTTGCATACTATTGTATAGAATAATTTTTTTCTAACTTGAACAGACAACTGTGCTGCCGGGGAGTTTGTTGCGCCACTACTTCTTCCCAGCTAAAGGCACTAGGGCGTGGTGAAGGGTGGGCGTTTTTGGGGGACTATCATGTAATTTTGACATTCGAAAAGTGCTGGTTCTCAGCCTAGTTTGAATAAATGAGTTTTGAATGTTAAATTTTGAACTTTTAAACTTTAACATCGGACCTATTAGCGTATTCGTATTCATCCTAAAACAGAAGAGCCAACATTACGGTATAGGAACTATTTGATGTAACGCACTTTAGTGAGGTAGCTGTCACTAATGTCAACTGTCAGAACAATGGCACGAAAGGTTGAAATTGAAGAGTACCTGCATGAGGAGACTTGGTGTGATGATGAGCCAGTGTACTAGTGGAGTGATATAATCTTTTTAAAATTGGGATCTACAGGATACCACAGAGTGCACTATCTCTTTTACGTTCCAAGATTCCAAGCAGTTATAGGTAAAAAACTCAATCTAATCTACCACAATAACTCCTCTGTATCGATACCTAATCAGTGGCAGGTGTATGCGATTATGTTAATAACCGAACTATTAATTAAAGCAGTCGATACTCGTTTGTAAGCGACACCGGTCGTCTTGTCCCTGTTTATCGTAACATTATCGAGATTTCCGATAATTTATTAAATTAGTCTAGTTGTTGGTTCAAAGTCCGTTTTATTGATATAGGAAGACTGGTTTAGACTCATCGATACTCAACCTAAGTATTGAAGAAATCTCTGTTCTGCTGGCTGGGGATAAGCCTAGGTAGTGCTCGACAGGTCCTTGAGTTAAAGAATACATCCTCAAATGGTCTATATTGTACAATGTTATCACATTGCTTGCAAACCGCCTTTTATAGCAATAATAGAGCCCATGGCTGAACGCTGGCCCCCAAAATACAGGTCCAGGCCTAGTTTGGGGGTTAGGATCAGATTCTTGGCTATACATTTGTGTGCTATATTATTACGACCTACTTGTTTCTAACTTGTATTTTAAGTGTCAAATAAATGTTTTTATTTATTTATTTAAATGCCCGGCTGACAATATCTGAATAGGTCCAGCACTCTCTGGGCAATCGGCCAAAAGAGTGAAAACATAGGTTTAAGCCATCATTCCATAGTTAAAAAAAAGGATTGTGTGATTTTATGAAACCACGGTAAAAGTGAAACTTCTATAGGCGCCACCATATTGGCCTTGGCTGCTCTGACGAGCGCCTTTCACTTTATCCCTATTTCGCGGCCGACCGTCACGCGACATGCAACACACAGACGAAAAAGTTCTAGACGATATAATAAAAGTTTCACTTTAATAATTATCACTTGTTTCATATTGTAAGAATTTCTCCATCACCCCAGATCTGAATATAAACGATTTTAACTACCTCTTTGATAAGTAAAACAAAAAGTAAAAATAAAAATTCGCGAACATAAAATGTCACACTTGTGCACTTACGATTGTGAACAGAATCGGCGTGTGCGCATTAATTTGCGCCCAAAATGGAGTAGTGAGCATTACGGGTAGGGGTACCATGAATAATAAGAAAGAAGGATAATTATGTTAATTGTGTAGAGATGACAAACATGAACGCTGAGGAGAGAGCAGCATTCAGGAGTTTGACGCTGTCAGTCCTGACAATCTGGGCGTCTTGCTGGTATTGCCTGTCCACGTTAGATACGACATTTATGGAAAATAGAGACAAGTATTTACTTTGTATGTCGGTAAAGATTCCGATCAAACGACATAATCACATTCCGATATTAATCAACCTGAAAAAAACCTCCTTTCATACAGCAAAACCAACGAACATAATTTTTCCACTATGCTTACCTACACTGTATGTTTGCGAGATCAGGCAATTTTTTTTGTTTTTAGACTAGGGCATCTCGCAGTTTTGACCACTAAGGTCTTGGCTGCTTAACCGGACTTTCCTGTGGGTGCCTTAAGTTTCTACACTTAAAACGTCTAGCCAGGGGCAAAAACTATTCTCAATTAAAATTAAGCGAGCGTTTGCTAAGAGCATCACCTGTGGAGTACGAACCTCGGCTTAGGGCGTCGCTGGGGGGAGGACAGCAAGAAAGGATAGGCTGGATCAATCTTAGATTTTCATCATGATTATTATGCGGGGTATTTAAAGCTACGTGCTCAGCTGCAACAACTGCTGGCACCTCGTTTTCGAGCAAGGATCGGAGGGGAGTATCATTTACTCAGGGGCGCGGTCGCGATCGCAAAGGACCTCGGCGGTGAGGTCCGAATGACGGGAGGCGTCTGTGTTTGTGGACTGTACTGGTGGCCCTATTCTTCTCCTGGAGGAGTGTTATGGGGTCATCTGGGTCGGAAAGGACATGCCTCGGACGGCGGATCTGACTGAGCAAGATCAGACCATAAAGTTTGAGCTTATTATAACGTTTTCTTTATCTGCTTAAGTTGCGCCCTAGATACACCTAAAAAAAAACTTTTTACAAAAAAAAAACAACCGACTAAAAAAACACTACAAAGTGAAAAATAACTTTAATTTCGGAAGTCGGTGACAAAGAACGAAAATTGAAAACCAAAGACACCGACTTCCGAAATTAAAGTTATTTTTCACTTTGTAGTGTTTTTTTTTTGAAGTCGGTTGTTTTTTTTTTTTTGTAAAAAGTTTTTATTTTTCACTTTTTAGTTGTGGTACCTACCCCACACAAATTCGATTACCACTACCTGCTATGTAAATAACAGTGACAGGAAGTTATCATAATATCATGCACATACTATGTGGGAAAAAATACGTATTATTGAAGCTAACTCAAAAACTACCCAAGCAAAGTTAATAAAATTTACATGGGACCACCTCTGAAGTATGATCTACCAAACAAAAAAAAGAATCATCAAAATCAATTCATAATTGGCGAAGTAATCGCGTAACAAAAAAAAAAAAACATACAGTAGAATTGAGAACCTCCTCCTTTTGGAAGTCGGTTAAAAAAACAGGTAAAGTTCGGACTACTCTCAAATAAATGAAATGGTATGGACACCTTACGGTTAACGTATCGCTCAAATCTTGGGTGCCATACGGCGATATAACGCTACCGTTTCACGGCATTTTATTAAAACTGTATAAACACTTGGAAATTCGAGCGGATCGGTATTTTGTGCAAGATTATATCTATTAGGGTGTGTCCATATTAGTTATAAATTATATTGCAGGTACTGTTCTTCTTCTCGTGTGATTAGTTAATAACCTGATGTCAAAGTTTTAAAGCCGCCCATGGGCCTCTGACTTGGCTTCGTATGCCTTCGAGAAATATCTCTCAGGCATGTCGGTTTCCTCACGATGTTTTTCTTCATCATTTTTACACGACTGCTCAAAAAGAAGTGTAATGTTTTTTTAAGCAATACAATACCCACACGAATCCGAAAAGTCAGAGGCCTTGGGTTCGAACTTGAGACCTATGACTTGGCAGTCTGACGGTCACACCAATAGGCTGCTATACTGTTATAGGTTTTAGATATTATACTATCTCGTTAGTAACTTGTCTAATAAAATCAATTGGCCAATTTACTGACAGAATTGAACGAAACTGGATGATTTGATTAACCCAGACCATCCAATTTAGTTAAACATAAAATTATTTACGGGTCATCATTATAAAAATATATTTTATTCTGCACCTAAGTTACTCCATTATTCATTTTATTGGTGAGTTTTCAAAACATTAACGGATATTTGTGAGGACTGAGAAAAAGTAACAAATTACCCTATGCTATCTTTCAATTGCTTCATCAAAGATTAAAATCGATTTAATCAAAACAACCCGGGTACTTTGTTGAAAGTCCCCGTCCTATTCGTGCAGGAGTCCCTCAAGGCTCCGTGCTAGCTCCCCTATTATTCACGCTGTTTACCAGCGATATCCCTAAGAGTGTGAAGGCGCAGTTGGCGCAGGTTTTTTGAAAGTCACAAAAGAAATGAAAAATCCCACCATGTGAACAGACCTCAACAAAATGCTGTCGGTAGTATCAATCTGTATCTTTTACACTAAAATCCAGTTCATTCGGAATCGCACTAATTTCGCGAATTTCTATTGAAGTAACAATTAATTTTGTTTGATAGTGCTATTTATTATAACTGCACAGGAATCTGTTTTGCATCTGTTTTGGTCTCAAACTGATCGATCCAAGAGGCAAGATTAACTTATTTTCAACATATGCAGGTGCATTTTCGACTTTTTCGGGTGACCACTGAAAATCAGCGCTGTGCTGTGGGTCCCCATGGCACAGCATCATGCTGAGTGGAAGCCTCCTTGTCACAGTCATGACGTGCCAGCAGCTGCCGCATATTTCTATTTGTGCTCGTGATTATATTTAAATCTATTGTTTTATTTTATTGTATTGTTCTGTTTTTTTATGCACGTGTGTCTGTGACAATTAAATTTATTTTTCTTTCTTTCTTTCTTTCATTATTGAACAGATTTTTTTTTTTTAGGTAAGGCATCTTGTAGTTGACCTCTGAGATCATGACTACTTAACCGGGCTTTCCTGTGGGTGCCTTAAGCTACTACACTTAAAACCTCCAGCCATGAGTTACTCAACTATGCTAATTAAAACTAGGCGAACCCTCGCTAAGGGCACCCCCTGTGGGGTACGAACCTCGGCTTAGGGCGTCAACCGGAGGGAGGACATCAAGGATGGGATGGGCTGGATTGAACAGCGCACATTACCTACTATGTGTGCTAAAACAATGTATTTCGAACGTGGCACTGGCATGTTTTCATGTAGATAAGTATTAACAAAGCATACTCTTAAACTCATCGAAATATTTTTAGATAAGAGAGATTAATATTTATTTTCAAAGAAGATATTTACATAATTCATATGCTAATAGTCTTTCAATAACATATGACATATTTCATAATAATATAGGAAAGCCTTGTGCGTGTACTGGAAATCGAAGTACCAACTGGTCTTATTGAATCTAGCATCTTACTCTGACTAGGGATGTGAGATTAATGGAAAAGAATCGATTAAATAAAAATCGATTATTCTTTATTCAAAATAAATCGATTTGTCAAAAATCGATTTTATTGAAAATAATTAATCGATTTCTGCGAAAAAAACGATTTTTTTGTATTATTTAAAAAAACATGCTTTCAAATTCCAATAATAAACCTAAGAGATTCATATTAACAATTTTTCAGATAAAAATCAAATAAAATTATACGAATAAAAAAATAACCAATTCAAAACTTCAAGGTTCCTTTAAAATTTCAAGATAAGGAATTAGGAAACCAAATAGTATTATTGAAACAAATCTTAGTTCTATTAAACGTTTTATTTATTATAATAAAAATTAAATGATGAGCATCCCAACAAAATGACAAACTTATTGTCTCAAAAACTAAAATATTAATCAAAAAATAAATGCCTACAGATGGCGCCGTTTTTATTTAATCAACTTAAGTATACGTATGGACTTAATTCGAGATTTTTCATCCAACGCATAGACGGCACTGTTTATAAATTTGAAACTTACTACTAGATTTTTCATCCATCTCATAGATACAAGCTGTTTCTGAAAATCGATTTAAATACGTAATTTATATAATCGATTTACTAAAAATCGATTAATATTAATATAAAAATCGACAATAAAAAATCGATTATAAGAAAATAATAATCGATTTAAATAAAAATCGATTATTTTTTAACATCCCTAACTCTGACTTGGGTACTTGACTAAAACGGTAATATGTATTACTGAGCGTATACGATCCAAAACAACTAAATGTGGACCAGACTTGGCCCAGAACTAAAGTGCACCCATATCTCACATATTTGTCATACAATTATTTAGCAGTGCAAACAATAGAACAAACAATATTCTGAACTATTGAATTCTCGAAACACAGAAAGCGCTTACACACAGCTAAGTCGCCATAACTCACAGGAAACATCTCCTAATTTATCAGTACCGCATAAATTTATGCGCAAGAGTTCTCGCCTTGCAATCGAACATTTAGCTTTTTATCGAGTGGTTGATTTAGGGTTTGCTGGCAAGCCAATCCCTCAAGTCGATATGTACTGCGACGTGATCGGGTGTCTGTATTCTGGGCAGTAAAATATTATAAAAATAAAGTGTAAAAAATTCGAATTAGGAAATTTTGTGGTACTTACATATTTGTGCGTCGCTAGCCTTTTGCCAACACTATGCTTGTTTGGGCTACCAAATATGGGCTGTATTCGATCCAGTTGATTATTTTGGTCAGCTTGTATCAACAATATCAAGATGCAACTGCTATAGATCTGCCCTCCTCAATAATTACAGGGAAATATAGATTTTAAAAGTTGAACAGTGAACAGACTTCTTTCGGGCTTCTAACTTCTCATAATCGCAGCGGAATCCCAACAGCTGCCAAGGCTAGGAAGGCTAAATTCATTCATTTAATATAATATAGCTAAATTTACACTGAAGTAAGGAATCTTAATAAGCATACGATTCACATATTTTTATACTATTTTGCAGTATATCGATTGGCCATTTAAATAATAAATTCTAGGAAAGGAAATAACAAAAAAAGCAGATGATTCGCTTTATTTCTTTATGCATGATAGTTCAATAATATTGGTATTTTAACAGCCTGTTTTATAATTAAAATGTTAATATTATCAACATACTAGTTTGTATATTGGACATAAAAATTTATGTGTCGTATATAGATCGTTTATTTACATAATTATCTAAAATAAGAATTTTTAATAAAAATAGTCTTTCGTAGAAATACCTTTGTGTTGCAAAAGCGTGCAATATTACTACTTACTTAAATCATGTTTTTATTATGTTTAAGGATTTTTAGGGTTCCGTAGTCAACAAGGAACCCTTATAGTTTCACCATGTTCGTCCGTCTGTGTCCGCAGCTTAGCTCAGAGACTCTTAGTACTAGAAAGCTGTAATTTAGCATGGGTATGCATATTAATCACCTTGATAAAGTAAGAAGATTACTCTAAGCGGAAACACATACATACAATAATATTTTAGTAACACCAAATAAACAAAGATGTTTTTCACCTTACCTACTTACCATGTTCGAACTCTATATTCTCTAAATAATGTCCCGAAAAGAACTTATTATTTGTATTGCTTTGAAAATCTAAGGGTCCATGGAAGTTTTAAAACTATTTTGGGGTCTTTGCCACCCTTCTTTTTTCTTTTTATAAAGACTGAAAATCTAAAACGAATCTTGTCAAACAAAAAATTTCCGTTTGAGCGAAATTTTAGTCATTTTGTTTAGACAGCTAGTATTTTTTATGGATCGTTGACCATGACACAAGAATTTATAATAAAATTAAAATACAAAAAATGCGACACAAAAAATTAAAAAAGTCAGAAAAAATCTATTTGCAGTTGGAATAGATGGGAGAACATGGTTTTCAACTAGATACAAACAATGTGAAGTTTTTTCTTTGGATAAATTCATTCCAACTACGGAACCTTTTATTGTGCGTGGTCCGACACGCACTTGGCCAGTTTTTTATCATATTGTGTTGCAGTTTGATAGTACTACGGGTTCACGTCACTAGTGCAACAAGCTGGATTTGAATACACGACCTCTATTGATTCGGAGGTTGATCACTGTTTGTTCTTAGGTATCGCAAAGACCAAACCAAACTCGTAGAAACCAGGAAATTAAAACTGCATAATTATTTCTTCTTATGTAAAACATGGTATCTATACAGTGTCGCCAATGGGGCCCGCATTTTTTTGAATATTCGTAAAAACTCTTGACTATATTTTTATTTTTTCAAATATTTTATTTTTTCAAAATCCTCCTTTGATTTTATGAACTTGTGTTTTTTTTTAAACACTTTTTTTAGAAAATAATGTTTTCACCTCCGTTTTTTTTTTGCATGGTCGACAAATTTTAATAAAATGTTAGTTAATCCGATTAAAATAACTCATAAGCTTTTAAAAAAAATAATAAACAGAATCCAAATCGAGCCAATAACATCGGAGGTATGGCAAACGCCACTCAAAACATAAAAAATTGAATAACATGAAAAATATTAAAGATAGACCGCCTTTTGAAAGTATTTTTCGATATTTTTTCATGAATATTCAGAAAAATAATACCTTCAAATTAATGCAACGGGTAAGGCTTGCACTCACAACATATTCCTTCTAAAACAATATCACATCATAAAATACTTTTCACAAATCCAGAATACACCCGTCCACCGTCCGTAGGTGTAACAAGGCCTGCTAAAATTATAGCTCGCATATCGAATCCCCGTGTTTTGCCTGTTCGTCCGCGTGTCTGTTTGTTCGTTTGTCCCGTGTGCGCTGTTCGAGAACTATCGGCAATTAATCTTGCACTATGGGTTCTGTTATTTTTCGTTTTTGTGTGGGATAGGGAAACAGGGTTATGTTTTACATATCGCTCGCTTTCGTCACGTTCTTTGTATCGTCAGCTGACCGTTTATGGGTGATTTATTTTGTGGAGTGGTTGAATGCAATTTGGTTTGAATTCTGGAATATACTAGCTAGTAAACTCACGTTTTTTTCATAAGGGAAAGGCTGCGTCCTAACCGAAAGAAATCGTCGCGTGACCACGCGATAGTCCCTCGTTTAAATGAATACTAGCTGCACCCCGCGGTTTCACTCCTATAAGTCTCGATCCCGTGGGAATATCGGGATAAAAAGTATCCTATGTCCTAATCGAGGTCATGGTCTACCCATGTGCCAAATTCCATCCAAATCTCACCC
Organism: Agrochola lychnidis; assembly: GCA_963680765.1. NCBI lineage: Eukaryota > Metazoa > Arthropoda > Insecta > Lepidoptera > Noctuidae > Agrochola > Agrochola lychnidis. The sequence goes on along the minus strand of OY796868.1, from coordinate 1,931,667 downwards.
GTTTTAGCGTGAAAGCGTAACAAACAAGCAAACACACAAACAAACAAATAAACAAACTCATTTTCGCATTTTTAATATTAGTTAGGATAGTAAGGATGTCATAGGTACTCGCGTAATCAATCAAGTCGCGTTTGTACGTCATAATTCATACAAAAGATCGCGTCGATCACGTACTCGCGCGACGGTTACTTTCTATTAGGACACGGGGGTAGGCAGAATCTGCAGAAAGCTATGATCTAAGTTCTTACACACTATACTTTTACTAAATCCCTTGAGATTTTAATTTTCTGTCTAGCAAATAACATATCATCACGCTTGTAATATCGGGAAGGCAGAGTGGGTGCCCTAAACCCACATTTTGCCAGTTATATTTTTAATGAGTCCCATGTGATAGAGGTCGAGCCTATTGCAATTAACTAGACACATTCTAGACTCTGGGCTACTGAGAAATTCCTGATAGAAAAATGGAATAAATATTATGCCTTCCTGGGAATCAAACTCCGACCCCAACCTCAGCCCTGGATCTAGATTATTTTTGAGGCGGGGCAAAAATCTGTCGCCCCCCGCCAATTTTTTTTTATGGGGATGCGCTAAATTAGCCCGCGAAAATCAAATTTTCTCAAAATTAAAATTTGCCAGCAACATATAAAACTGTAGTAAAAAAGAAAAAAAAAATGATAGATTATATGTATATGTGCTGCGCGTCTCTTTTATTGCAAAGTTGCGGTGTGCTGGGTGGTGTACTTGTCTACTACGCTTGAATTCGTCCCCCCCTGAAGTTGGCGCCCGGGGCACGTGCCCCGGTTTGCCCCCCCCCATATCCGGGGCTGCCCAACCTAACCAGTCGCACTTGAACACTAGTTCAAAGAAGCAGTCACCAGTCACATCTGAGTACATCTTCTAAAATCTAAAACTACCCACTCAAAATCTCAAAGTAAAATAATGATCATGCCCATCAAATCATTCCAATCTCACTGCTCATACGGCTAGGTACAGACATGCGCCCGCGCCATTAGTCACGCATTAGGCCGCGATTACACCGTTTACTGCTCAGACGGTGTCATATTCAACAATTTGACATCGCGCGGGTTTCCTCTATCAATTCACATCATCACTTGTTTACGCTTAATTTTGGAGGTTACCTAGCGTTGTGTAGTGGCGGACAGGATTACTGACCCATAGGAAAAAATATTAATATTTAAGTTCATGAATGCCAAATCAATTGTGGTTGTATCTTTTTTTTTGTGAAAACTTCTTTAGGCGCGTTGGGCATTTTTGAGATGGGACTAAGCCATTGATTTCGCGACACTGTTACCGAGTTTACCGACACCGTGGAGTAAAAGACATCAACGCGTTGATTACCGCAGTGCGTGGAGTAAAAGACATCGACGCATTGATTACCGCAGTGCGGATTTTTTTTCAAGCAAGATGATTCTTGCTTGACTAAATAAATAGGACTAGAAATTAGTATTGTTAGTCGTTAACAAAAAAAATACGTCAAACTATTAATTTTATTTCAACATAACGTACTTATGACGTCGCCTACGCCATTCACGACATTTTTAGTTTTGAAATAAACACATTTTCTTTACTTTATTCGAAAGTAAAAGTCCTCTTCCCTTTCTGAAAGCTCCAATTAAAATCGAAATACTTTCCTAGAACGACATGAACGACAGAACACATAGTTTAAATACAAAGCTTATCTAAACAAACAATTAATTCGACACCACACGATCCGCCAGTGTACAGATAAGCAGCAAATACCAGTCGGCTATAAAATTGATTGCGAACTAACTGAGCATCCTGCGATCTGCGCCTACGCAGCGCCGTCCCACTACGCTGTCGATTCAATGAATTTATTCATATCTTATTGGCCTATTTGTTTTTGGATTCGGGAGGAGAATTAGTCATTGTTAGATGTGAGTGAGTTGTTGGGCAATGATCTTGTGATTCGGGGTTTATAAAATAGGTAAAAAAGATCGTAATTTTAATTTGTAGACCACTATTTCGCTTTTACAATTGTCTTAGAAAGTTAGTTTCCCTTTTTTGTCACAAAAAGGGGGTTATTTAAGGGATTAGCAAGTCCGTTGGCTGATGTTGAAACGGTGACCGAGAAGTCATGTTTGAACGCAAGTAAGTTTACCTTAGTTTGAAGCAATAACAGAAATAAAAGTTAAGTTATTGTACTTCAAGGATACTTTTTTGTGAGTTTATCCAGCTTTATTTTGTAACCTATACGTAAGAACCATCAATTGTATTCTATTCTATATTGAATACACTAGAGTAAAGCCTCTCGCAAACACACGCAACGCGACACCAGTAGAACAATTTTTGTGAAGTTTTCATAGAAGAAATTGTATCACCAGAGTCGCGTCACGCTTATCTGCGGGAGCCTTAAGCATATATTACACGACTGCCCAAAAAAAAGAGTGTTTAATTTTCAAGTTGAAACTTTTTTAATAAATATCTTACATCACTTTCCAGTTAACAAAAATGACTATAAAAATAATCGCTGATGAAATAACAAGCACATCCGTCATGTTTAAGATCTTGTATACAAGTCACATTACATACATTCGAAATTGATCACCACTCCTCTTAAGGAAGCAGCGAAGAATATAAATCACGGTAATTGGTATCGAGCATTAACTTCATTTATCTTCGCTGAGAAGTGATACATGTAATGCAGTAATGCACTTATTTGTCAACGCACTCATTTGTCACGAGTTGTACTTCTTTATGCTATAGTTTTGTCAGATAATTGTCAGGGTCTTCGAGAAGCTCGTGGCTAAGTTATAACAGCTGCACGGGTCGATCGCTTGTCGGGATTGGTCCGTGGATCGGTGACCATCTTTACATACCGAGACTTCTCCGTGCCTCGAAAAGCACGTTAAGCCGTTGGTCCCGGCTGTCATTCGTAGATCTTTGACAGTCGTTACGGGTCGTCAGAAGCTAGAAAGTCTGACAACCAGTCTTACCAAGGGGTAGCGTATTACCTAGTTACTGGGTTGTGCAGGTCAGATAGGCAGTCGCTCCATGTTAAATACTTATATTGGTAGGCATCCGGTTAGACTGGAAGCCGACCCCAACATAGTTGGGAAAAGGTTAGGAAGATTGATTGTCAGGGTCTTCTAAAGGAGAATACATTTGCAGTATTTTCACAAAAACCCTCAACTGCTAGAACTATCATCACTGAACAGTATTGTAAGCAATTTAAAACCCAAAAGATTGCATAAAACTAGATCCATTATTTAATGTAATCCCCAAAGGGTTGAGCAGTATACACACAAATGGTCAGTTATGTTTAAGTCCCATATAATAGGGGCGATTCATTATTTCTTCCAAAAAAAATCTATAAAATGAGAGTTTTCTGTCTCATCTTGACTTGGAATCAATAGTTTTTTTGTACAAAACTCTTTTGTAACGAAGAAATCAATAACCATTAATGTCTTTATCCGTCTATAAAGCAGTAATTCACCTTTGAACTAACAATTTGTATCACCTACCGCTATTAATTCTATGTTTCTACCTTTATCTGGTCCGTACGCGTGAGGCCGAGGATTCTGTACATACCACTAATTTTATAATTCGGCATGACGAACGAGATCTCAAAACACCTCCGTCCCCGTATCAATACTCGGTTATCGGGGATCAGGGAGACACCGAAACTCATTGATTTATATGAGAAATCATCTTAATAGTCCATGCAATTTCAAACTTTACGAAGTCAAAGTTAGGTTCGGATTCGTTTGACAGCTGTCAGGGAATTTAAGTCAAATGTGTTTAGGGGATTTCGGACTGTGTTGTTTGAAACATAAGGTTGGATTTTGGGTAAGTTAATTTAATATGGCATACCACCAAAGACGAATACGCCACTTTCGAGTGATTTATACCCGATACGGCGTATTAAATGTTTTGTTTTCGTTTTTATAAAATGTAAAAATCTGTTATTTATGATACCAAAATCGAGAGGTCCCGATTAAATTATGTCCGATACTATTTAGATTTATAGCGCCTTGATGTTTTGTGCTTCCTCTTATTTTTATGATTTTTCTTTTTTGTTTTGTGGGTTTAAATGGTGTGGTAAGTTTTTTTGAACCGCATTGTACAGTGACAGATTTTGGATTGAGGTTTTTAATTGTTATTTTTGAAAGAATCGTATTTTAATTGTTCGTACAAATGACACCGAAAGGGATGAATCACCAAATAAAATGAAAGTTTGTGATCAACTATTTTGAATATACATACCTACATATATACAGGGTGGCAGGGACATCGTCGCGAAAACTATTACCATGAATTCAGTACATGATTCTGAAGCGTTGAAATTTTTCGTTGATTTTTTTTTTAATCAGCTGTTCCATAGAAAAGAGCAATATTTACGCGGTCAAAATGTGTGGAACAGCGAATATTTTTTTTAAAATAACCGACGAAAAATTTCAACGCAGGCTCGTTCAGAATCAACAGTTTTTGCGTCGATATCCCTGCCACCCTGTATAAAAGTATATCTGCAATGACCTGTCAGTTTACTACTGTATATCGAACTACCGTTGTACCTGATCGATATTTTGCAAGGGTCACAAGTTTTATAAGGCTATTGTGTTTGTCTTATACCTCAAACATTAGTTTACGAAATTTACTGATTGATTGAACGTAAATACAAAAGAATTCCTTCGTCATTACACCTCAAAAGAACGTAGCTAATCTAAAGAATGCAACATGTCCAAATTGCATTGAAGATCTGTTTACAAGAACAATAAACTAGCAGTGTTGTATAAACGGTTAAAAATAGCCATATTACTGACAGAATTAATACGGAAGCGAACAATAAATGAAAGTTTTTCAAAACGCCATAACGCTGCGTCTGCGCATCGACAAAGCAAACAAGTGTAGCGGCAACATGCTTGATTAAACACACATTCGGTGCACGGCCGATGCCTTAATTAGAACTGGGGGTAGGGATGGGATGGTGGTATATCAATGGATGGTAACGATATCGATAGGTAAGTCGTGTTGCGGTTAATCTTTCTAGGATAGCTTTTAAAGTGAAAGTGTTACATCGTCTCAAACTTTTTCGTAAGTGTGTTGCATGTCGCGTGACGGTCGGCCGCGGAGTAGGGATAAAGTGAAAGGCACTCGTCAGAGCAGCCAAGGCCAATATGGCGGCGCCTATAGAAGTTTCACTTTTACCGTGGTTTCATAAAACCACACAATCCTTTTTTTATGAGCTAAAAATTATGTCATTTACATTGGAAGATGAACCATTTAAGGCTACTTTGAAGTTAGTAAATACTTCAGATATAGCTAATATTCTGAATCAGCTATTTGAATGCCATCAAATTAATTAGTGCACGCTAGTTTTTTCCTGGTCCTAAGACCCTTTGTATACACTCGTTTTTATTGCTGTGAAAAACTACGGTTTATTCGCCGTGTGTAGGCACGGTTGTCAGTGTTGAATGGATTACTATAGAAGCTTGTTGACAGACACGTTTTTTCTACGGCGCGGTTTATCGGCCGTACCGTAAAGAAATCGTCACTAGGTAGAGAGACATTTCTTTAGTCTTATGCTAGGTCACAAAACTGGGACTTATAATAGAGACCTGTAATTGGTCTATTCATGGAATTACTTATACTCAATATGTAGGACGAATTTTTCACATAGATAGATAGATAGAATATTATTTATTATGTACACCATAAAAATTACAGACTAATGTCTGTAATTTTTATAGCTGAATCCATCCAAAGGTTGTCTGTAAAAGATCGCTTTTAGCGATAAGACCGCCCATTGTGTCACCCAATGTAAAATTTCTATACATTAATATAGAAATTTTACATTGGGTGACACAATGGGACCTTGGGATGGATTTAAATGGAAAAGGAGAGACAATACTGCAGGTAATCAGTGGTGTACCATTTACATATATAACAGAATACACAGATACATAAAGCATATAGTTACCTATATAAATACAGCTAATTCAGCTTTATATTATACACACAACAACAATTAACTAACTAACTTTTAATAACTTGCTATACTAGTACAATCAGGGAGGCCTTCGCCCTGCAGTGGGACTTCGCAGGCTTTTAATAATAGTAATCAACCAACAACGTCAGATGAGTTTTGTAATAAAACCCTGAAAATGTATCGATACTGGTCGCCATGCCCACATCCCATCCCTAAAGTGTTAATAGCAGTAACACCAGAGTCATTGAATATGGTCGTAATCGTAATTATTTTTAATTAATAATCAACACGCTTAGAACGGTGCACATAATAAGGATGTTCGCGTGTCGATGGCCTGACGATCGCCCCATGTTTGAACTTGTTGTGTTTGTGACATACAAGTCGAGCTGTCTTTGTTTACAATTTTTTTTTTGTTTTTTATTTATATGGAATTAACTTACGTCCTTACGATATGAGTATTCTATAATCTGTACAGAAATGTTTTGCGATTCGCTGTAATTAACTAAAAAGGATTTTTTGTAGATTGGTATCTGTTGCATTAGTAATAACTAGACATCGGATTTTATGCATTTGCATTTTTGCATATGCAAATGCAATAACAATAACTCTCTAATTACTGCGTTACGTGCATATTTACTTTATTAGAGGGAGGTACGTACAGGGAGCGTTTATCAACGTCACAGGTTATAATACCCTGCCTAAACAGGTATCTCCAGAAATGGAGGCAAATTTTAAATTTTGTCCAATGACGACAGTTGACATAGAGAGGTCGTTTACGGTGTACAAATTAATACTTAATTGTATATTATCACAAAAACTATGCAAATTGTATGAATATTTCGCTATTTTTGTACCGTATTTACAAAATAAAAATGTTTATTTTTATTTTGCATTAAGCATATTTCGCCCTTGTGAAGAGTTTTCAGTGCATATTTCGGCCTTTTTAAGTGCATATTTGCATGCAGATTTCGGCACTTCGTTAGTGCATATAATCCGATGTCTAGTTATAACATAACATCACGCCTGTATTCCTCGAAGAGTTAGACAGAGGTGTACCTATAGTACACACACATTTCTCCAGTTATTTATTTAATTTATTTATTTAAACATTTAAGCATACACATATAAACAGACAAGAAGAAAAGAACAGAAAAATACGTACAAAGGCAATGCTTATTTCTAAAGAAATCTTCCAGCATACCTGCGACAGGAAAGTATATAAAAAGAGATGTGCAACGTGTGTAACCGTAGAAGAGAAAACAAAAACATAAATCAATGAAGAAAAAGAAAAAAACACTCATTTCAATATAAACTTACAATATGAGAATATAGAAAGAAAGAAAGAAAAATAAGTTTAATTGTCACAGACACACACAGTAGTAGTAAGTTATTTACATACATACTTCTAAAATAAATATCACTACAATATATATAATTATAATGTGATTTAAAATAACTATGCAACTATGACGAAGTGGAAAGATAGTATTCTTTCACTCCTCGTTTAAATGTTTCAACAGTTTGACATTCCCAAATATCAGTGTGTGTTTTATTATTACACCGACACCTTAAAACTATGTTAGTCCGTAATAGGGATCGAGCCTATTACCAATATGAGCATATACTTAAATTGTACATTATTACAAGAATAATAATGCAATTGAGACCAATCCTATTGCAATCTAAACCGTAAACCTTGTAATGTGAATTCTGGGGTTTCGATCTCAAAAAAATATCCTGTAGTAGTCACCATAGACAATAATTATCAGGGTATTTGTTTTGCAGTTTTATCCTCAACATAGTTTAAAATGTGAGTAATTAATATGGGAAATATGACTATGAAACATCCCTAAACGTAGGTAACGCCTTTAATTAGAAATCCCACAGATTGTCCTATGAACGAATTGAGCTGTTGCCTTTTACAGGACAAACTAACGGGTTTTCTGCTGGGAAATTTTCAGTTAGATGTTTTAGAAAGGAAAACGTCACACTTTTAATATTGATAATTCGTCGCCCTCCCCGTTAACTGTCGTATCTCACAAACTGACGTATCTGCACTGACATTACCTACGTGTTCAGAACTTTGTTTCGAAAAAGTTCTCTCTAATCGTCGTGCTATGTCGTTTACCGTTTAGAAGATAATCACGTATTTTGTTCTGCGTTAGTGCAAAAGGAGGGAAAAAATATTCTCATCACCTGTCGTATATGCACACATCTACAGTTAGTGAGTTAAAATTAAGTCAAGAGCTATTTATTAAAAGTTATTAATTCATTAATAAAGCCACAGCTAACGCAACTATATTAACATGATTGTAGCGCCCGACCGAAAAACTGTTGCCCTGGAAAAATATCAATTGCTAGTTACGACAGTTAGCGGGGAGGACGACGAATTGACCAGCGATGAGAGTGTATGAAAAATCCCTAGATAGGTGGTTGTTCCGAATCCGTTTGTGTGTCTTGTATCTAAATAGGTACATTTATTTTTTCTCTAAAATCACATAAGATTTTAAAGAAATTATAAGGTTATCTGAGACGAAAAGCTTTTTGAAACACTTCTCGGATGACAGCACAGCAGACGAAAAATGCAAAATGTGGAGAAACAAATATCCCAAACTTCATCACTCCGGCAGAACCACTACACCCTGGGGGCTAATATTACTTCAGTAAGAGAAAGAGATGGAGCTATGCGTCCTGTAGAGCTACATCTCTTTCTCACACTAAAATAATGTTAAAATAGTACTGCTTTATGAGCTGATGGTAGGGCCCCTGATCACGAACTGCAGTGGCAAATACAACGTAAGGAAATCTTTGACCCAAAAAAAAATCAACCGACTTCCAAAAAAAAACACTATCAAGTGAAAAATAACTTTAATTTCGGAAGTCGGTGGTTTTGGTTTCGAATTTTCGTTTTTTGCCACCAAATTCCGAAATTAAAGTAATTTTTCACTTTGTAGTGTTTTTTTTGGAAGTCAGTAGATTTTTTTTTTTTTTGTTAAAAGTTTTTTATTTTTCACTTTTTAGTTGTGATATTTACCCCACATAAATTCGAATACCACTACTTGCTATGTAAATAACAGTGACAGGAACTTAACATATCATCCACATACTAAGTGGGAAAAAATACGTATTATTGAAGCTAACTCAAAAACTACCCAAGCAAAGTTATAAAAAAATATATGGGACCACCTCTGAAGTATGACCTACTAAAGCACAATGAAGGGTTCCGTAGCTGGATGAATTTATCCCAAAAACAAACATAACTTTGTAGTTGAAAAATATATTCTCTCATACGGAATGTATGGGAAAACATGTTTTTGCAACTGCAAAGTTAAGTTGGTCAATTATTACTCGTTAACTTGTAAAGCCTACTTAGCTGTGATAGTTTTCCTTTTAATTTCGTTATATAAACTACTGCTGTGATTTTTTTCACACACCCAAAACCAACCATTTAGCTGGCAAGGGGGGGGGACATTTGACTCTAACAAAAGTTAGCACTTTAAAGCTTAATATTTCGCAAACGGATCCCTGAATCCAAAAATGGTTTTCACAAACTCACAATGTTTTTGAAGAACCTTTCCAATGATACCCCACAACATGTGTTAAAAAAATAAAAAATAAACATCACCACTTTACGTGTAGGAGAGGTACCCTAAAAAAAATGTTTTTCATAATTTTGTTTTTCCACTTTATCGGCGTAATTAATATGTATACCTATGCCAAATTACAGCTTTCTAGTACTAAGGGTCTCGGAGCTAGACCGTGGACATACAGACAGACAGACAGACAGACAGACGGACATGACGAAACTATAAGGGTTCCTTGTTTACTACGGAACCCTAAAAACATACAGTTGAATTGAGAACCTCCTCCTTTTCGAAGTCGGTTAAAAATATGAGTCATCGAAACGAGGTGTTAAAAAGCTACCAATCTACCCAGTCCAGGGCATTCAAAGTCAAAGCATTTATTTCAAACAGGCCCATGTATGGAACTTTTGAACCATTACCTAAGTATATGGCAATGACCAATCCCAAAAATATAATCTCCACAAACAAACAAACAACTTTCACTATCCACACTATTATTATCCGCTGAATACTACGTATATCAGTATAAGTCTAATTTAAGGACCCGACGCCCAGGTATAACGATATAAATACAAATAACGATTATATTTCTGTTCTTTCGATCGTTAATAACGTTATAACGACCGATAATAACGATAACGATAAATATAACGATGTGGTGTCGTCGGTGTATCGTTTATTCTTGTTTGTTGGTTTGTCTGTTTGTATTGGAGGTGATATTGTCGTGTGTGAGTTTAATCTGTAAGTAATAATGCAGTTATTGTAAATTAGAAGTACTTTAAGTTAAGTATCCTGATTCCATAAAAATGTACTTAAAAATGGTTTTCTACTTTTAGGTCAGAATTTCTTACGTCTTCTAAAGCAATCGTACAAAAGAAAGTATGATTAGAATATCAACTGCCTAGCTTTTTCCCAACTATGTTAGAGTCAGCTTTCAGTCTAACCGGATGCAGCTGAATACAAGAATTTTACATGAAGCGACTGCCTATCGGACCTCCACAACCCAGTTACTGGGTAACACGATACCCCTTGATAAGAATGGCTATCAGATTTTCGCGCTTCTGACGACCCGTAACGACTGTCAAAGATTTACAAATGACAGCCGGGACTAACGAGGCACGGAGTGTGCTCGGTATGTCAAGATGGTCACCCATCGCTGTGGATGCCGCGGTTGGTCCGTACCAACCGCGGCAAGCGTAGCTTAGCCTGATCGATCGACCGGTGCGGCTGTTATTACTTAGCCACGAGCCCCTCAAAGTATGATTATAGCAATACCTACATAAGGTAATTACTAGTAAAACCATTATCTGATAGAATTTTTCATGAAATAGACCACCCAATCAGAACCTCAACCTTTGATTAATTTGTTAAATTTAATTCTCAAAGACAACCCACAATAATCTATGAATTAATAACATTACAATCCCCAAACCTTCTACCAAACGTGGTGATTAAAACATTAATAAAAACGACACAACAAAAAAAAACACCCGTGATAATAAAATAAAAAACAGGCACCGCCGCGGCAAAAACTAGTAACCTTAAATACGACGATAACCGTAAACTAAACCAATAGTCGTACAAAACAATAACTTAACCCCCCAAAAGCGGCGTTTCCGAAACGAAAATCGATATTTATCGATAAAAAAAATCGGTTTTTCGTTTCTCGACGATCGTAAAACGGAATTTATACATGTGTTTATTGGTATCATAATGTTTTTTGAAGTTTTCGAGACGATGTGTTTGTTAGAAAACCGGGACTTTAGTAGATTAGTCGGTAAAATATTTATGACTTAATAAGGTTAGTATCGGTAGTAGCTTATCGGTGATCGGGGGACCAACAATTTTAATAAGAAGATTGGAATTTTGTGAGAAAGGTGTCTTGTTTCAGACATTTTTGTAGAAATGTTGAGTTGTTTTAGCACCTGCATAGTAAGTAGATATTAGTGGACAGTTATTAATAATCGATAATGAAGAGTGGCGAGTTCGCATATTAATCGATTTTATGTCACTAGTTTTTTTTTTGGAATCCGTTTTTCACTAAACATAACATCAAACCTGTAATCTCAGAAGGGTTAGGCAGAAGTGTATTTCACCTTTGATTCCCATGTTAGGGGGCAAACCTATTGCCATCAACCGGGCACAAATCTAGGCTCCGAGATGCTACTGAGAAATTCCAGATGGAGCAGTATAATTAAATTGTAGGTAATTTTAAATTACTAGTCATTTGAGGATCACAATAATGCCTTGGTCTTAATTATTTAGTGTTCTCAAAACATAGGTATGAGATACTAAAATGAAGCTTTATCTTAGGACATCTGTCTATCATCCGATGCGCAAGATTCTTCACCAAGGTTGCTAAGATAATGTCATTCCACAAATAAAAATTATGACCTTTGTTTGGCTCAGTTCTTCTTTTATCTTTTAGAGGCATGAGAAACAGGGTGTAAAGTTTACTCATACTCTATAGAAAAGGGAGGATCCTCCGACCAGATGGGTGTCGTGTCTGGCGGGCAACTGCCCAACGGTTGATGTCGGATAGTCTTATATAATTATGTCGTTCGCGCGAGAAACTCTAATTGCGCGATGTAGGATTTGCGTGACGTCATGTCTGTTGATGCGTAGTTCGTATGTGGTGGTGTAACTGCTACAATCTAGTAGAAACATTCTACTCCTATCTAAACTAATATTATAATAAAGAGAAAGATTTGATTTTTTGTATGTTTCTAATGAATAAACTCAAAAACTTCTGAACCGATTTAAAAAATTCTTTCACCAGTAGAATGCTATATTACCACTGAGTAACATAGGCTATAATTAATACATATATCACGCAGGCGAATCCACTGGTGGAAGCTAGTGAAGAATAAAATTGTTGTGGGATTCATTTGTACCTATCGACCTGAACTTTCACAAGCGCTTTGTCTTTTATCAGGATAGTCGTACTCAAGTCTGACAACCTGTCTTACCAAGAGGTATCGTGTTCCCAGTAATTGGGTTGTAGAGGTCAGAGGCAGTCGCTCCATGTAAAACACTGGTATTCAGCTGCAACCAGTTAGACTCGAAGCCGACCCCAAGATAGTTGGGTTTCCCAACTAACAAATCGAATTGGGTACCATATTGAAAAACCATTTCATAAATTCATGACATTTGAGGCCAATTATAACTTAGAGAATTCTATTGATGATTTTAATTGAACATATTTATCATGGTCGCGAATCATATTTATACCAACATACAACTTAACACTGACCTGCAAATTGCAAAAAACTTAAGAAAGTTTGAATTTCGCGGACTACTCTGGCCTTTAAGTCAAACAAGCGTCTCTAAACATAGAATGAAATAACCCTTTTTACATCACTAAAATCAGCCATAAAGATTCCAAAGACAAAGATCTGTCCCATAATAGACAGTTACAATAATACTACATTTGCATTTGTTCGATTAAGCCCCCTCACATCTAGACGTAACAAAGACGCCCCATTAGGGGTGGTCGAGACTCTAGATTTATGTGTGTAAGGGTTGTACCACCCTTCTTCGATTTATGTGCAGTGGTTAAGATACTTCTGATTTGGGATGGGTTTAAAAGTGTTAATGGGTAGCTGTTAATGGCTGGTGGCATGGTGTTTGGTCCTTCACTTTGTGGGCTGAAGGACCAGTTTGGTCGCTGCAAATGTATGGTCCAATTCCAACTTCTTATTGAACTTCGCAACCGTATTTTTTTGTTTTAGCTATCAATTTCGGTTTTATCATTAGGTGTGTTTAGACTTTTATTTTAATTAGCCGACATTGACCCACTGTTGGGCAAATGCCTCGCCAAATTCGTCCACATATCCTTTTTCTGAGGCACCTTGTTAACACATATTATGCAAATCTCACGTGCATCAAAACTCAAAAGATTAGTCAGTCAGCAATGAAGGTTCTCCTGGAGCTAAGTGTCCAGGATGCACGAGAGTTTTTAAGTAAATCAAGGACACTTATTTTAATATGCCATTCATATTACATTACTGTATTAAACACGACATTACGTAAGATCTTCCCAAATAAGCAAACCGACCTTTTCGATCCAATACAAAAATACGACCGAACCAAAAAAAACGGAAATAAAACAATATAGAATTTACGACACAATAAAAAGTCATGCGCATGACACTTCAGACGCGCGAAATACGAAAATTTTAATATAATCCAATCGATTTAATTCAAAAGTGTAAAGTATTGAAGATTCAAGAATTAATATAAAAGTAATGGACCATAAAGTTTAAGCTGAAGACAAATGTACGAGTATTTATGAAATTAAAAATGTGACAGAATATTATATTGGAGGGATTCGATTATGGCGACGGTTTTAAGGGAGTGCTGGTATTGCACCTATAACGTACAACAGCTGTTCTCAATTCTGAATTAGTCACAGTTGGAAAGAGGACATGTAACTTGAGTGAAGTATTTTTTCAATCAATAATCAAAATTACATGGGACTTAAACATAACTGGCGAAATGTAGGTGTACCTGCTACAGGGACACCTCTGCACAACCCTTCGAGAAAACAAGGCGTGATGTTATGTTATGTTAATCAAAATTATCTGCCATTACTTAATTTGTAATATGTAGTTTTAAACTATATTTGTAGTACTTTTTATCTCACATCGACTTCACAATGACATTATTCTTATCTTTCTTGTCATTATTGCGTTGTTGACATTCAAAATTGTCTATAAATAATATTTTAATGTCAAATCAAATAATTCAGATATTTATGGAAACTTACAATATAGTCACAACAGTAACATCATGTAACGAAAACAATATTATAGAAAAACAATGATGATGTCAATAATATCAACAAAAAAAAATCAAATCAAATCGATTATTTTCTTCCCTATGGTAATTTCTTAACTTTCACAACACTTCACCAGATTCTAAAGCCTCCTGCAGAGCTTCACGCATATATTAACACAAAATTGGTGTTTCATTTTGATAAAATACAACAATTTTCTGTGTTCTTTCAAATAAGTGATCCTGCGTGTTCAAGTCGACTGGTATGTCGATTGCAACTGGCTAGCTAGCATCATTGTAAGATAAAGTTTCAAATGACATCTGATCGATCAAAATAGTTCCTCTAGCTTAGGTAGAGATCACCCCAAAGTAACATTTTAACCGACTTCAAAAAAAGGAGGAGGTAATGCATTCGACGGTTTTTTTTTCGAGTATGTAAGTACACCGATTTCTCCATGATTGCTGGGTCGAGTTACGTGATTCTCTTCTGATTTGATAGCGCGCGAGCTTCTTGCTCGCGCGGTGGTCCCATATACATTTTATAGTACCTGGTCAACCGAGCTCTGCTCGGGTGAAAATAGATAAACATATCGTCCAGGTATACCAACGTTGTACCTATCACATTCCCGAGGCTGTGAAAATAGAGAAAACGAATTTTTCCAGATATGAGACCTAGCTAGATCGATTTTTCGCCCCCGTAAATCTCTTATTGCAACTTTCATCGAAATCATTAGAGCCGTTTTTGAGAACGTAATTACAAATATATATACTAATCTTGCTAGTTTAATAGTATAGGATTAACTTGACTTGCGAAGTTTTTGAGTGAACTTGAATAATACGTATTTAATCCACTTGGTGTATCTTGATGATGTTTTTTTAATTTATTTTATTTATACATACAGTCTTAATACAAGTTCATGTTTGTTTTGTACCATTAAACCAGAAATGGTTTGTATTGGTACTCACATTCGCTATAAGAACACTCCTTAATTACTTAAATATAACTTGTATTCACTTATTCTATGTTATTTATGTATATTATCCATGCACCCACATTATTTGCTTCTATTATATAAATAAGCTATAAATATAATATAAATAATATAACACTTACTGTCACTGTTGTACATAGCAAGTGAGCATCAAAAGTAAAAAATAAAATTTATGGAACGGAATCTAATAACTTTCAATTACACTAAAAGTCGATTGCAACAATTGATACAAAGGTAGGATAGTGAGAAAACTTTTATTTTGTGTGTTCTTTGCTGTGTGGTAAAGCGAAGTGACCGACGGTGAAATCCGCGTGTTAGAAAGTGATCCCACCATCTTTGGACAACTTAGACAAGACAATCAAATATACGTGTAATTGCAAGCTTTAACTCTCGAAACGAAGAAATTCCAAAAATCCTTTAATTATTTTAATAATTGACCTTAACGCTATTAATTTGTAGAGGGCAATAAAACGGGACATGTTCAAACATTGAGTTAAATTGCGCTACGGCACGAATTTAGTGCCGAAAGGGTTCATATAATTACGCCGCAGCATTCCGGGGCCGATCAGGAACTGGAATTAAAATGAAGAGTCCTGTAAGAGGCAGCTGTGACTTATGGACTGGATATTGAAGAGTGGGGTTCGGGAACTAGAAGGAGATAGTTATACTGTAGTTGCTGAAGCGTTGGATGCTGTATTTCTTGTTGTGGCTGATAAATAGAAAAAAGAAATAAAAATCGTTATTTCAAAAGTTTTGACTGCCAGTGGCAAAGATAATAATATATCAATTCAAACGTAATACATAATATATGTCCAATAACAAAATTAAGTTCCGACGAATAATACCTATCAGTTAAAACGGCGAATGTCACCATTTCTTTTTTTTTTTCGAAGACCTTGCTGTCGATGTTACACATTTTTTTTTTTTTTCAATCAATTTTATTATTTTGTAATTTTTGACGTTCAAAAGTGCCATACATGGGCCTATTTGAAATAAATGATTTGACTTTGACTTTGCATTTACTTACTTCTTTTTATGTCAAAATCTTCATACTTTACGAGGCTACTTCATTTTATCTGTCATCAATTCGGTAATTATTGACCAATTTTTAAACCACAATAAATATTCAGTTAGTTCCTTTGATAGATTGGTCATATACCTAACCTAATCTTAATTCTGTCTTATCAAATCTTCGATAGTTATATTTCAAATAATCGTCGTCACTAATTAGTGGCTTCTCGGATCATTCGATATTATCTCGATATACTTGGAACCGACACCGAACTGACCAACAAATACGATATTTTTTATTTATAAATTATATGTCAGTTGGTGATATTCATCGCTTCATTGCATAGTGGTACTGCTCCTGAATGCTACCGTTCTTGAATTTTAAATATTTTTGTATCATAGATAAGATTGGGTCAATGTAGTTAATAATTAATGATATTTCATTTGACCTTGACTTTATACCTATGTTTATTAGTATTAAAAGATGATGTTAGGTTAGGGCTGTATCTATGCAGTTTAGATTTGTGCAAATGGACTATCTTAATGTCTAGGTCACGCTGTCTAAGAAATACATAATATAATACCTAATTAGTTAGCTATCAGGTGCTTTCTTCAATTACCAATAAGTGAGATCAGTCATTGTGGCAATGCTTGGGTCTATGTACAGCAGTGGACGTCTTTCGACTAAGATGATTATGATAATGGATCATATTTTATCAAGTTTCTATAAAATAGAAAACATCAACCTTTTACAACTTACAACATATTTTCTTTTAGCAACTTCCCAACAATCAAAATAGCCTCAAATTACAACTCACTATTATAACTTAAATACAAACTAACATCTCCAAAAATAACAGTAGCTACCACTCACCCCTTTTAGGGGGTTGATATTTATCGCGGGGTGTTTATTGCTGCGAAAATTATACCCCTAATGAGTTCCCGAATTCTCCCTGCGGTGCGGTGCGAGGACAGAAAATCCTATCGGCTATTAACAGTCAAGAAATGGTAAATTATTGTGTCTGTAGAGCAAAGTTTTGGCCCGCAAAGTCCTTATGGTAATGCGCGCTTTGTACAATGGCTCCTTACGTTTTTGTTTAGGTGATTTTGTTAACTGTGTAAGTGTAAATCGTGGGTTGGTAAGGGTTTGTGTTGATTTCTATGAGGTTTTGAACATGGAGGTTGGGAGGTTTTGAGGAAATACGTGAAACAGGAAAAGGAAGGAAGGACACAAACAGGAAGGGAAGGCTGTAAAAAAGAAAGACAAAGAACACGCTCTTTAATAGCAACATAATTATTATTATCATCATTATCTTGCTCTTATCCCAATCTTGCTATTATTATATGATGATTATTTTAATAGTTTGTTGTAAAGACACTGACAACTCCTTCACTCACTACAGCAAAAGCCTAATAGAAAAACGAAAAAGAAAGTCAAGTCAACTTACAAGCATTCATTGCCCAACTATTAGACCAGACACAACAACAGTAGTAAATTACTAATTCTACCACAATAAATAGTCACGTAATCCCATAAAACATTTAACCATGCATTTGACATCAGTAGTAATAGCTACAGTATTTAATAATCTCAGCTTGTCGATCAACCCATTACGAGTCCCATGGCCGAGTCGCGTTGCATTTCAAATCAATTACAGAACTCCTAACACCTTTCCAACCTCTCTTTATATTCTATACTCCAAGATATCGACTGTTTCCGAGAAAAACCGCTTCGTGTACGTGCATCGGCTGTTTACCGATTTTATCGAAATTTTATCGGTTTTTTTTTTGTTTCGAAGTTCCAAGTTTCTGAGGGTCATAAAATTTTATGTCTCTATATTTGATGGCTGATCGGTCGGATAGGTTTCGGGTTAGCTGAGATGACTTTGATGTGTGGTTACTGTTGGGTAGCTCCAAGTATTTGTTGATGGTTTCTTATAGTTTAATTAACTAGCTGAATTGTGGTTACCATTGATTAGTACAAAATCTAATCAGAGAAGTTTGAGATTGTGTTTCGGATTTATATTATGATCAGTAACATCATCTATTTTATGGATTTCCTTGGAATTTTTGAGATCACATAAGTAGCTACGATTAATATTTCAAAAACAGAAGCTTTCGTAGAATGCTAGCGACCAAGCTAAGCACTTAATGTAACTAATGTAAGAAACATCTTAAATTAGATGTCATGAAGGTAGAACCAAATAGAAGATCAAAGTCTGCAAGATGTGCTGATGATCGAGCACAAGCATCTTATGAACCACATATTCAAATGAAAATTAGGCACAACCAAAACGAAAGAATTCGCGATAAAACTAGAATCAACTTAACATAATTACCACAAATTATGTCAATTAAACAATAATAAAACTCAACGTAAAATATCAAAAACGAGGAACAAAATGGCGTAGGTACCTATTCTGCAATTTTATAGCTGTCATCGTAATAGGTGTCGATTTGGACTATCGAGATGACACGGATAAAGTTTAACGATCAATATAATGAGCTCCCCTGTCAAATGTCAGTTGTTTCTCTTTAATGTGTACCGGCTTTAAAACATAAATCAGTGTGATATTCATATTTAATACAAGAGTGGAAGATTTTGTTCAGAATTATTGCCGTTTCTTGGAATACTTGAGTTGTGATGTGTCGCTGTTTGTACTGGTGGGTACAGATGTGTTTTGGATGCATCTATGGATTTATAGGCTTTATGTTTTGCTTGTACCTAAATCATTTAAATTATCCCTTTTTTCAGTAACGGCAATGGGACCAGTGTGGATTCTTATTAAATATAGTAGTTCTTTATGAACTTTGCAAACAATGCCATATAAAGTAAGAGCTAAAGTTTTTGTTTATTATTCTAGTTGGCATTCCAGTAAAACTAAGCAATATTATTGCTGACCTATGCAATTTACTAATTTAATCAAGTTTTAACAATAATGATGATACCCAAGTTGTGGTCTCCGAGACCTTTGTTAGTCTCAATGACCACGTACAGACAGATAACATGATCATTTACTAACAAAGACAACACGGCACATTCTGCGGCTTATATTGATCCTAAATCGCGTACAAATAAATATTACCCAAAATTTTCAAACCACCTCTGTCCCCATCTACCCACAAGTTCAACACGTCCGCGCGTGCAGTACTTTCAAGATGCCGAAACCAGATAGAAGCATACGACCGTACGATACGCATGTCTTATTGCCTTATAGCGGTTACTGTAAAATTGTAACCGTTCGGTTAAACGCTTCACACTGGTAGCTAGTGGTTAATGGCTGTGCTTACTTTTTTATTTTTCTACTCATAAAAATGGTAGTTTTAAGCATCTGTCCGGATTCTGGGAAGTTCAGGTGTGTAGACGATATGGGGCCTAGTATTGTGCCCTGAGGAAGTTCTCAGTATCAAAGGCATGTATAATCAAATCTACTGCTTATACACTAGAGCTATCAGGAGAGCTAGGAGTAATAGGCATTACTTCAAAATTAAATAGTAGAAGAGACATTGTAATAACAACGTTATTATAACAACATTAACTCACTAAAATATAAATTATGATTCGCCACATCAATGTATTCAACCAACCATTGAATACCAAATAGTGATTGAAAGCAAATTCTAAGCTTGTTAATGTTATAATGTTATTAAGACCAAGTTGCTTTAAATATGATACTATACCCCGAAAGTCTCACAACTAGTCTCCAAGGGAGTTGTGGAGGTCAAATAGGCAGTCGCTTCATGTAAAATACTGGTATTCAGCTGCATCGGGTTAGATTGGCAGCCGACCTCAGCATAGTTGGGAAAAGGCTAGGCAGATGATGAAATATCATACCTTAATCTCAAATCAAACAGTAACTAAATCACTCGGACACAGTTGCATTTCTACATTTCTGGGTTAGGATGGAATTCTAGCACTCAAATAAATAATTCTGCAAGAAGTGGACTACCTACTACCTTAATCGCCTTAGCTTAGTCAAAGAATTCGCAGACATATCTCTTAAGACACTCCTATCCTCCAAATGGGTATATTCAACGCCACGAAGTGTGAAACAGTTCCATAACCTTATAACAGCTATTATTAGAACAATTACACCAAAGATTATGATCGCTAGGCTGAGATAGTCAATTAAACTGTCGTTTTAGACACCTCCTGTATTTGCTTAGTTGATAACTATAGTTTTCGTTGTTATTATGGTTGTAGCAATGAGCTGGATTAGGGAGTGAGTAAGATTTTGTACGTTTGTAGTATACGTCGCTAGGAAGAAATAAAATTGATGAAGAACAAAATGCAAAGAAGATATTTTACGAACTGAGATAGAAAAGTAAGTGAATGGTGCTTTAGTTATTGCAGATACATTTTTGGTCATTATTACAATGAATGCACTATGATTTATGGTGCCGTAAAACAACTTCATACTTGCCTGTATGATTACCATGCATGGCGATATAAATATAATAATAACTTTGATATTGGAAACTAAGAATCCAAAGAGTGCCAGTAACATAATATTAAAATAACTTATTATCTAGTGTTAGTACCAATCACCCTGCGCACAAACTGCTTTGTGCTCAGGATGCTGTTGCGACTGTCTCTCACTCTCTTCAGTAGTGAAGCTATTTTCTTGTGAATTAATGATGACATCAACAACGGCATCACTCTCTTCAGCAATCGGTTCAACAACAGATGAAAATAATCAACTTGCTTAGCTATATTTAGAGCTAAACCTCTCAATTTAGTCCTTCACAATCTTAAGAAACACGATCACATTTTCAAGCGTCAATAGCCGAGAGCGTGGGTAAGGCAAGCCGCAGCATTTAGTAATCAACAAGTAGTTTGCAATCACAGCGATACTATCACGAGTTGGCTGCCATTACGTAAAAATTACGATTACCGTAATGAAATAGTGGTGCGTGGTGGTGTGCTGGATGTGGCGGGGTTTTGGGACATCATAAAGTATTAAGAAAAACTTAATCAGCATGGTGATAATGTCACCGCTGCTGAGAAGCCAATACCAAAGAACTGTTTCAGAATCCTAGGTTACAGGCCTCTTGAGAAAGACTGGGTATCCTATCCACCACGAGGACATTATGTACCTAATGCGTTTTGGTGGTTCAAATTTTTTGGTTCACAAGCATGCGTTTTCATCACGATAATTTAATTTACCATTTTAGAGCAGTGATGCTTCTAATGTTATATTTTAATACATTTCTAGACATGTTTTAAAGAAAAGGCCATGTCCTGTTAGACACGCTTTTCATATTTAGGACAACATTCCCAATATCAATTATTCAACTAATTGGAGAATTAAAGTAATAACATTCCTGAAATCAGCTCTTTAGTAGCAGCGCGTGCTGCAAAAGATTTTCATGATCAGATCGACAAAAAAAAACAGGTTAACCACGTTCATATCTCTCCTCAAACTACACCCACCCCATGCACATCCATATTCTCTAAATCATTATAAAGACAGCCAGCTCGAAATAATTACGGCGAACCGTAATCATTACAGGCGACGATTAGAGCACAGATAGCTCCGCTCCTCTGAACTCGCACTTTAATAAAAATTATATTAAACATTGCATCCAAGTTTGTGCAACTATCATGGTGGTTTGGGAAATTTAGACTCTGAAGATAGGTAGTAAGGTAGAGTTTGGAATAAAGTGGAAAATGCAGAAGAATTTTGGATTGCAGAAAATAAAAGTTGTTAGTGGTTGAGTTGACATCCTGTTGGTGTGAAATAGATGTATGCCTATCTGATTAGACCATAGCTATGTTAATTTTGTTTCCACAAAAACTTTAAGTTTCTACTTTTTTAATTTCTTTTTGGATATAGATTTCAAATTGACCATCTCCTTTATAACCATCGTGAGGTATTTTTTACCAGCTTAAAATAAGCTGTGGTTTATTTTAAACTTCTTTTCTAGTACGATAATCCTTGTAATCCTATTGATCTACAACACAGTGAACTCTTGTGAGTTATACCCTCACCAAACCAACCAACCATCACTTCTAACTTCGTCATGGTCACCCGCCGATTTGCGCTATGCAGATTACCTACTGTAATTCAGGCTGACTCATCCTTTTATAGTCTATACTTACAGAGTGTGACTAATAATTATAAAAAAACTACGACCTACTTGCCATACATTTCCTGATAACATCAGCCTTACAACAAAATTACGATCCACCAATAAATCAATAAGAACTTCCCAACTTTCACCAAGAGATGGCG
Organism: Agrochola lychnidis; assembly: GCA_963680765.1. NCBI lineage: Eukaryota > Metazoa > Arthropoda > Insecta > Lepidoptera > Noctuidae > Agrochola > Agrochola lychnidis. Next base: position 1,909,097 of record OY796868.1, on the reverse strand, counting down.
CCACTTACAACGAACGATCACGCTCGCAATTACGTCCGTTCACGCACCGCTAACATCAGGTCTAAATTTATACCGAGGGTAGATTTCGATCTAAACTGCTGCGTATCGACGTGCATCGGGGCCATCTTACTAGCTATAAGTATCGTCGATTTTTTTTGGATCGGAGTTTTTTGTTTGTGGTTAATTTTGGAGGTTCCTAGAAGTTTTGTGAATGAAAGTCGTTTATTAAACTTCCTAACCTTTTTGACATTTTTGACGCTGGCCAAATCGTTTATTTCTTTTGGTTAATTGCATTTTTTACTTACATACATATTTTTAACTTTCCCTATATCCACTTTTTCTGGTCTACCTACTGCGATTTCTGTCTCCTGCTTTCTTATCTTATTGATCTACTTCCTCGATTTTAGGCCAATACTTTAAAAAAGAATTCAGCTCTTTCCACCATATCATTAAAGGCCTGGCCCATTGCCTTTCCGTGAATTAATTTAAAAGAACATACGCTAGATTACTTCTTATGCATGAGTGTACCTACTTACACAGTTTATCTTTTTCCTATGTAGAAGCAAGGTTTCAAGCCCTATCTCTCCGATACGCCTACTTCAAACAGCTCCAAGGTTAAGCACATAGACTTAATCTACCAATCCCACCCAATGCCAAAAGTATTGCCCAAAACAAATCAAATCAAAAAAATTGCTCAACCTACGAGCTATTCAGACAATAGCCCCTTCGTGACGTGTCGTGATGTGTCGCAAGTTGTTCAATTTTATTGTGCGTTCTCTTTGACAATGGATTGCACTGTCGCTGCTCAAAACTTACCAATTGTTATGTATTTTGCGAAATAATTGGAGGATATGTAATGTAACTATATTACCTGTATTATTACTATGCAAATCTGAGATACAGAGGAAAGGCTTGCTGTAAACAAACGAAACATAGTTTTCATGGTTAATCTAATGTTGAAGCTTGAATGTTAACCCAAAACTTCAGTATAGACATTAAAACAGGCAATTATTTTCCAAGTACTCTGTCAGTCTCAGAGGTTAGTCTACTTTACAAAATTCCACAGCATTGCAAAGATTTCGATGGTGGCCATACTACATTTTAAAGTAGCTTTACCTTTCAACCCCAAAACAATGGCCATCAAACCTTGTAACTCATCGTAATAAAAAAATAACTACACTAATGCATAACATAGCTTTATACGCCATCAATTCAACTGACCTACTCGAACAGAAACCGCAGCGCACACAATAGATGTAGAGGATACGACACATTTCAATAAACACGAGAACATCAATCAATTCGTCGCCAACCAGTCATCAGGTATGAATGGGCGCTGTGAACTGTGACCAGCAGGCGTGGAGTACGTTGGGTATGCAGATATGTCTGTTTGTACAGTGAGGTTTTGAATTTATTCGGTTTGGAAGTATGAGAGTAAATTTTGTAAGGAAAAAGTAGGAAGTAAGCGATCAAAATGTAAGTAAGCGAGACAGATTCAAATATAAAATCATGTGACGAGAAGATTTTCCTACTGTTTTGAATTACATTTTTTTTTTAAGTGCAGCCAATAAATGAGTACATGGCAATAAAATAATAACATAGACAATAAGCTTTGTTGTAATGCTAAAATAAAGATAATCCCGGTACAAAATCAGTTATTTTTATTTATGCGGATTTTTCTAATTTTTCTGTCATCATATTAAATTGACGGCTATATTCTTCTCTCTGTTTAATCTGAAACCCTAACTCCACTAAAATTAATTAACCAATCAATAATATTTTACACACAACCACCAAAAACTTTACAATATATATTCTGAACACCGAAAAATCACCGCCAATGTTAGTAACGAGTCAACCAAATCATATTATTCTAAGTCGTACAAATTCAGTAGTGAGGTGGTGGTTAGACACGGTCCGCTGGTGGCCGATAATTGTCTATCTGATTGACAGGACCGATGTGCATTGTCATGGAGAACAGGCTATGGATGTAGCCAACTGATTTTCAGCTATTTGCATATGTGCATAAAATGAGTCATGTGATTCTGAATGGGTCACAGTTGAGTTGGAACAGTATTTAATAGCTCTGACTTTTGTTAAAGGTGCTTATTGTTTTTGCTGGCATATTAGTTAGTATAGCCTATTTTCCTTATGAAAGTTTTTCCTACGCCATTGGTTTTTTCCTTTCTATAATACTTTTGTATTAGTGCTTTAATGGGCCATGGAGTTTTTGTCATCAAAGTTGCATAATTACATAGATCTTTCAAGCATCATCACATTAACCGATTGTTTATCTAATGTGTTCTCTATTTCTTCAACAAAATTTGTTTTCACATAAATTCCCAATCGTCCAGCCACATTGTCCATTCGTCAGTCGCCAGCCCTTAGCACATGTGAACCGCTCGACCGAAACCACAGCATGTTTAAAATTCCTACTCCAAAATCATTTGTATTCATTTTACAATACGATACAAATTCGATACTTGTTCATATACGTCCCAAGAATACGTTCTACGGCTATACCTACTCTGTTTGTTTATCATTATATTTACTGTTAGAGTCCTTGAGGTCGTGAAGTCACGAATTGATGGGAATTTTAGTAAAAGTAACGTTTTTGTCATAATTGAATATGGATTATATGGTAATTCTGGTACTATAGTATCTTCTTACGAGTTAGCAGAAGTACTCCAGTGCTTTGCTTTTTAGAATTATCAATATCTTTGGTGACATCATCTGGACGCATCACCAATATATTAGAACGGAATCGTTAACTATTTGGGACAAGTATCGTGCTTCATTGAAGGCTTTAGAATTAAATTCATACGCATTTTATTCGTACTGTGTCGAATAAATACATAACAATAATCTATCACAACTACATCAACAAATAAATTAGGTAACTTTATAAACCTCTAATCTTATGTCGTCACTTCTATTATTATTACTAGCCATATTGTTCACAAAATCAGGTCAGACACTACCAAAATTATAGAACACAAAATTAGTCTGCTCCCACACAAAAAAGCCATTCAATAGTCAATCCACTTGATTCCAAAGTTGACCACTTTCTCTACCATTCCTTCTGTCATTCAAATCATCAAGCTACATAATGTGAGGGGTGACAGCAATAATATCGGTACTACTGACATTTCTGTAATCATTTCACTGTCACGTATTTTTCTCAATAGAATTCAATAAGGCGCCTTTTGTCGTATAAAAACCTTCCAGTAAATATGGCGGGTAGTTACACCGAAGTAAACTGAGAATGTAGGTTGTTTATGGTATTTAAATTATGTGAAAGGTATGATTTGGAATTAGGTACAGAAGATGAAATAAAGAATGTAATTTTAGAGAATAATATACTTAGTAGAGAGTAACAATGAATGATTATTATTTCATGTTTAGAAGTTCTAAAGCAACTTACTTTTCTGTCACTCTTCCAACAGTATATTTGCTAAGGACTTTATCATCATCATTCTAGACTTATCACAGTTTGCTGGAAGGAGTAAGTCTTCTATTAGGTATCTCTATTATATTCAAACTATGTCTCAGTTTATCTTGTGATTATCGTTATATTAACACTGTGATTAGATACAACCAAAGGATGCAGACTTTATCGGCTAGTGTCCTTCACCAAAGCAGTTGCAATTGATACAAAATTGCTTATGTAAACATCAGTAATTATTAATTAGTAATTCTTTCGCTTTGACCACTGCCGTTTCTTCTTTTATTTTTGCGTTTCTGTCATTAATGAAGCTACAGTTCGGTGTAACAGCCACCCGTTGTCGTTTAATAGCGTTTCTATTGTAACACAAAACGCAAACGACAGGAAGGCAGACATCTAATTTGACGTTTGACATAATTCCACCACCCATTATGCTTTGACAAAGATATTGTTTGACACACCATTAATTATACTTCTTTCTTATTGCACAAAGAATAGAGTTGCAAATTGACTGGCATCGAGTTCATGTTTTCATGCAGAAGAGACAAATAATGTAGAAATTATGATCGTGTATTGAACGTATGAAAGAAAATATCTATTTAGATTTTCTTGTTATTGTTGTTGCATAATCTTAACTTGATTTCCTGAAAGCACTACAATCATAAAAGAACTACCTTTTTCAAATTCTATTTCAGTTCACAGGCGATTTTATTATGTTCTGTATTGACATCAACATCCCTTTGAAATTAATTTTATAGTCTTCTGCTTAACTCTAGATCTGCCTAAACTTCTTTCAGAGAATTCGACATAATTTATTATGATGGCCCGGTCCTGAGCACTAATTTAAATCTATCTGGTAATTACACATACTTGCTTGCATTATTTGTCATCAATTTCAACTTCTTATAGTTCTTTCTGCTGAGCAGGTGTAAAATTATTTAAACTAATAAAATACGTCCTTGTACCCGATTGACCTGCCAGACAAAATCTGACTGAGTCACCCCAAATTTTTATCAAGGAACTCTTGAAAATTACCCCACATCTTCTCATTTGCGCACACTGTCTCCTATTCTCAACCTTATTACAATTAACTTAAAGGTTATGAGAGATTTGGAGTAAATGATGATAAGTTTGTTTAAAGAGTGAGTCATTAGAACCTAGACACAACAGCTTAAAGTCGCCAGTTCCGCTTTCAATGATTCCAATTTACATTAAGATCTGTAAGACTGGTATGTTAGTCATCATATTAATACATGTGGCATACAAACTACTGGACTATATACTCATACATAGATGTAGATTGATGACGAATAATAAGGAGGTCTTGTGATCTTGCCCAATGGTCATCTCCGGTAGAGAATACTTACGAATGAAAATATTTCTATACTGAAACAGCTTTTCAAGATACGTGAGTATTAAAAGGACCTAGGGCCTAGACAAAGTGATATACTATCAGCGATAATGATGAGGATGGGATAGTCAAGAGTATATTGGATCGACATCCTCATCATCGTCATCATTTCAGCCAAAAGACGTCCACTGCTGGACATAGGCCTCCCCTAAGCCCCGCCACTTCGACGGAATCTGTGCTTCCCGCATCCAGCGGATTCCTGCGGCTTTCACAAGGTCATCGATCCACCTTGTGGGAGGCCTTCCAACTCTACGTCTTCCGGTATGCGGTTGCCACTCCAGAACCTTTCGGCCCCATCGGCCATCTGTTCTGCGAGCAATGTGCCCTGCCCATTGCCACTTAAGTTTGGCAATTCTTCAGGCTATGTCGGTTATCTTGGTTCTCCTACAGATCTCTTCATTTGATTCGATCTCATAGGGAAACTCCAAGCGTAGTTCTCTCCATTGCCCTTTGGGTGACTTTTGGCCTTCTGATAAAGCCCATTGTGAGCGACCATTGGATCGACATAAGTTACCGAAAAGCATTATGTCAATCCTGTTGAAAGTTGTAGAAATACGAAAAGCTTTGAAAGCGATTGCCACTTGCTTAGGACCTCAGTTTAGTGACCAATAAATCTACTAGTGCATGTGGTAAGCAAAGACCTTTTCGTAGTTGCATTCTTTGGAGTGAGAGGATAGGTGAGAGAGAAAAGCAGTAGGAGGAAGAGGAAAGATGAGTGAGAGAAGAGACTGCCAACAAAACAAGGAGACACAAAAATTTCCTGTCACTAATGTCATATTATGCATTCAAGTAGAACAACCCAACTTGATTTCTCCAGAAAAAGATACATTCATCCAGGTTAGTACATATGTATGCCAAACGCTAATTTGAATCTAAGATTCGTATCCGCAGCCGCCGTTCCCACGGCTCGTCACTGAAACCACAACTCTTAAGAAGTGGCCGAGACAGGTGAAGCTGGACAAAAGATAGATGTTACATCCTAGAAAATAAGGCAAAAGGCGGAGAATTGGGTGTTGTGGCGATGTAAAGCAGTGGATGGCGATAGTTTGACGTAATGGTAAGTTGAAAGGCAAAGACTCCAGAAGCATAGACCACAACGCTTATTAACAGGAGATTTCAGATATTCTGTGTAGCCGTGATGCTTTCCTTCACCGTTAGTTAGGTCTTAAGATACGTGATCACAAAAATCTATAATAAAACAATGAAACTAATATTATTTCGATTTGTGCTCACTAAGGTTGTTCATTATTACTGAATTCAGTAAGACATTTTTTGCATAACTGAAACTAAACACTAATTCAACTAATAAGGATATCCATGAAGCCAAAACTTTAAAGGAATTGACACAGACAGTGTTTCTCATTTCAAAGAATAATTCATGCAACTTCGTCTTCGTGTCGAGCTCAAAAATAAAGGTGATACTTGCAAATTGAGCCGCACTATGAGTGAATTAGCGCAATTTGCGCCGCTGCGTGTTTCCTTACATAATGGCATGAGTAAACGCCACTCTTCAAGAGCTAAGCTTAATCTTCAGATATTTTATTTTTCAGGACACGATGTTTTATATTGCTTTATGTTTCATGATAATTTTAAAAGATTTGATTTAGATATTGTAAGTTAATATTTTGCGTTGTTTAATACAAGCTAAAACTAAAATATATATAGAATATATAGAAAAGGGGAAAGGTTCATTGGGCATAAAAAAATTTGGCCACACCATCGCTCTCAATAGGAAAGGAGTCCAAAACACTGGCTGTATTGCCACGTTGGATAGCAATGCTGATTCTTGGGCCTATAAATAGTCTTAACTGCCCTCAGGGCACGTTAAGAGTCGACCAACCGCTTGGCGATGTCCCGAGACACTCGATGAGCACTCAAACTCCATGGCCCTAGTAGCTCAAACATGAACTCGTAACTCCCAATAAGGTTATATTTGGGCCGTTTGAGGTTTACATTTTAAGATAACCAGCTATTGTTGGAATTAAACTTTTCAGTTGCATCAAATTGAGAAATTGATGGAAAATCTCAAGATTTATTATTGCTTGTTATACTGTTTTATAAAAGCACCAGAGGACAAAGTTCTACAGAAAGAAGTGAAAAAAATATATATAAGCAAACAAACGGCTAAATTCTTTGTTTTCGTTTTCATTAACTCGGACCCTGAGTTTACCTATGGGTTTATTCAGACAAAACATTTTCTAATATAAAATGGAATTTGAGATTCCAAATTCGTCTACCCTCAGTGTTTTTACACATTCTCGGCAAACATTGTGATCGATAGGGTTATATTCAGACATGGATCCTTAGTTCAATAACTTACATATTCAGGCTACAATATAACAATAAATTTATTTATTTCAGGTAAATAACACCCATGGCCAAACATAAATAATATAGACAAGCTTCTTCGGAAATATGATACGTTTAAAGATAATGCAACAATTAATATCAATCACTCCAATCTTGCAATCCACGCTTCAAACTTGCAGTAATCCCAACAAGGACACCTGTCTTACATCTTGCGACATGCAGCCATATAGTCTACCGTCATACCCAATAATATTTCACACTCTGACTCACCGTACCACATTGAAATAATTTATTGATAACATCTAGTATTTCCCTTGAACTTCAGCCGTATCTTTGTTTTAAAATCTCATGTGTTTAAAAAATAACTTGCAATAACCAAATGTTATTTGCGTCTACAAAACATTCTTCTTCTCCAAACCGAACCCTAACTCCTGGGCTGTAAAGTTCAGGTTTGTTAAATTCGTTTTTTTGACAGAATTTATGTTATGTCATGAATATCTGTGGTATATTAAGTGTCAACATTTAGCACCTCTTTTGAAGTCGTTAAAATTCATATTCGGACGTGTTTTAAGTTCTCACGGTCAAAGTTTCTTTTCCAAGTATATGACGTGCGAGACACCTGGACAGGTTGCTGTCAATAGCTGGAAACTGTCTTTGAGTAGGTATGCTAATAGTTTTGATGATTTACTTGAAATACAGGTTAAAATAGCCGCAGAACTGTATAAGTTCTATTAAAACTGTTGTTGGTCCTTTGGAATAATTGCCGTTTATAAGTTTTGTATTTAGGATAAAGTTGGTGACTTAAAATGTAAACTATCGATAAGTCAAGTAAGTGTGTATTAATAAGCTAAGGTTTTATAATCCTACTAATAATATAAATGCGAAAGTGAGTTTGTTTGTTTGTTTCGCTTTGACTCTAAAATATCGAGTAAAAGAGCACTCCTCTCCTCTCCTTTCAACTATGAGAATTTATATACTTATAGTATGTATGTGTGTGTATTTAAGTTTTGTATATTTATTTAATTACATGTTAATTTATTACGTTTATACGTGTAGGTATATTTTAGTTTAAGACTTCGCATATCCATATTTTCACTTCTTGTTTTTACACACTATTGTCTACATTTCTTTCTCATTTCTCCTTCCGCAGGTCTGCTGGAAGAAATTTCTTAAGAAATAAGCAGTGCCTTTGTACTCTAAATTATAATTATGTCGTTTCTCTATGTATTTTACCGTGTACAACTGTATATTAAAACGGCTGAACGGATTTCGATGAAATTTGGCACATGAGTTCATGACCTAGGTAAGGACATAGGCTACTTTTTATCGTGAATTGCAGACGAAGTTGCGGACAACAGCTAGTAATATCATAATTATGTAAATCTAAATAATGATAGATGGGTATGTACTGAAAACACCTACGATTCCTAAGTCTTCTCATAGAGTGAAGTTTCTATGAATATGACTGTCTGTCACATACCCCTATTTAATAATAATATGTAATATTTATTTTAAAACATTCACATGTCAGGGACCAGCCGATCAAAATTAAGAAAAAAGGATTGTGTGGTTTTATGAAACCACGGTAAAAGTGAAACTTCTATAGGAGCCGCCATATTGGCCTTGGCTGCTCTGACGAGCGCATTTCACTTTATCCTTACTCCGCGGCCGACCGTCACGCGACATGCAACACACAGACGAAAAAGTTTGAGACGATGTAATAAAAGTTTCACTTTAAAACGAAAATATTATCAGCCTAGGGCTATCAACTTAGAAACAGGCACATGTTATAAATTTATCTCTCGATATATAATTCTGCAATTTATTGAACTCGGAAGATTTGCAACATGAATTCAGTTTAATTCACTGTTGACATATTACGGAAGAACTTGACGATTGATGTCAGTACCTACCCAAAAGGACAAATGTCCAAATAAAGTAATCGTTAATCAGGAAACTACTTCGAATACTAAAAATGGATGACTTTTATCGCAGACGGCCACGTGTAAAACTGATAGTCTTTACGATAACATAGACTTAAAGAAACAATTCTTTTTCACACCCAATAATACTGACATGCTAATGGAAATAATCGAAATGACTGAAATACCGATCTAATAGCAAAGCCCTATTTTGTCGCGGACAAACTTATATTCACAACCACCAAAATCGTGATTTACAAACTTGTGACCGAAAGCTTGTGACATAAGCTCCAAAATCATACCAACAAAAATTTCGGAACAGCAAATAATTAAATTGTTGAAACAAAAAATACAAAAATCATTTTGCATTCGCGAAAAGGTGATCACCGAAAATCGAACCTTATTTTCAATGGCTAAGCTTCATAATGGAATCGTGATACTAAAACCAAAGGCAAAGAGTGTTCTACGCGATAGTTACAAATATGCAAATAGTGACGGGAAGTTCGCATGGACACGAGTCGATTGTTCCGCGGTGCGAACCAATGTCGATAAATGGAGTGTTGCACAATTTTGTCACAATAGGTATATTTAGATCCTGAGATACACGAGGCTAGTTTTTCAAAGCTAGGATAGCAAGCTATAACGGTATACTATCTTGGCTTGACATATGCTAGTGCTGTTTACATGATGCCAGATAATTTTAAACCAGTAAAGTACAACATGTAGTTGCAGTCAGAAAAACTAGCTTCACTGAATACTAGCTAATCGAATACTAGCTTCGCCAGCCACATGAAGCTAGTACATAAGCCAGCTAAGTTAAATCTGTGGTGTGGGTGCTACTAGCTCAAAAAATATAACCCCATACTACTAAGCTATCCTAGCTTGAGACACTAGCTTGCTAGTTTACTCACATAGCTTACTATCCTGGCTTGAAAAACTAGCCTCGTGTATCTCGGGCATGAGAGCCTGATGATATCAGACATGTTTGTCATTATGTTAATATAAAACTGGATACGATTTGGCAATGAAAGAGAAACACGATTTTATTAAGAAACTTCTTGAAGATAATCAAATGTTTATTGAACCAGTTTTGAAAGTCTTTTATAAGAATATTGCGAAACTCATGATGCTGCTCATTCAGCACTATCAGACATGCTCATCGATGATTGATTTACTCTTGTTATTGTATGTAAGCACTGTGTAAATCCGCATCACATATGCTTCACCCAAGTAGATTTGATCGATGGTTGCATGAATCCAAAATGGTAGCAGCAACATTACAAATGTGCTTTAATAGGAAACCAGTTCAAGATACCGAAGGGTGGTAAAGTTATCCATGACCACAACATCTTTAAGAAAAACGGTTCTGCTTATTCAAAACAAAAAATATAGTCAATTTACGACTATACGGGAAGTCGTACTTGATAATACATATATTACATGGTAAGCTGTAACACTGCATTGTCACATTTGAATTTATACCTAATAAGAAAGTAATATAATGTTACTATAATTATCTACATCACCTAAACCTGACGACACATTATTCTCTTTGCCTGACTAAACTGAATCGCAAACTGGCGTCTTGTCCTGAGCCATTATGCCATTTTATTTGCTGTCGGATCTCCTCGTCATTCTTCACCAGTAGCATCTATTCTGGACTGTACCAACAACACATGTCTGCACGTCTTTTTACTTAGAACTAACATATTTGATAATTGTAAATTCAATATTAATTATGTAACTAATATTTTGTAACAATATATTTAAAAGAGTGGCCAAGATGTTTCTTGCCCACTCTTCTCCATATGGACCTACTACGCTTTGGAATGGGCGATGAGCTTCATCTTTGTAACTGAACGAATCCTTTGACAATTCAAAAGTGCCTGTAAATGGTTAATTTGAAATATTTATTCACATATAACTCAAACCATTTAGTTTCAGTTGGAACACAAACAGATAAATTCAAATTAAAACCCACATTTCATACTGACTTCATAACATACCACAACTTGCTCCCGATACCTGCATGGTTCAATATACCAACAATTTGGACCAATCATGGTTTCCCTCGGTAAGTATGTGAACGTTGCCGGTTGGTTGAGCCCGGTAACGAGGCACCGGACGACAGGCTTCACACTGATCAATCACCACCAGCCTTAAGGTCAGGGACTCTGTATGGTGCTCCAAAACCAATGGCAGGCTTTGTTTAAGGTAGTACTGGTTTAAGAATGAAGGGGTTTGGTAAATCATCATCGTCTTCAACATCAATAAAACTATCTGCTACAGTCCGGCTGTCGAGTTAATGCGTTCCTGACACCTGTCAGTTGAACAATTTCTAGTAGTAATAAGGATCAAATTCGCAAAACAAATATTCGTTATTATGAAACTGACAGGTGTCAATGTTGATATTAAATATTTGTACCTATAGACTTCCAAAGATTAGACATTTTGTTTCATAATGTCAGAAACCACGGAAACAAACTTTATTTAAACCAAGAGGCAGTTCTTTTACCATTTTAATTTTAAAAGCCTGAAATGTAAACTGGATATATACCAAACTGGTTATATCTTGGAATAACTACATAGAAGAAATCTAACAATATTCATGCACGCAAATTGTCAAATTATTTTTTATTTCAGCTGCACATCATTATTATCTATTATTAATATTAAAATCTTTACGACAAGACGGAAGTGCCAAGAAAAAATTATATTTACGAACAACTGTAATAATCAAAACTATCCACGCCAAGGACTCACAGCTAAAAACACACAATTCGATACGTTGAGTGGGGGCGACACGCCTGGCTACCCACTTTGGCACAAGCGTGATGATATAATGGCGATTGTCGCGACGCCAATGAAATGTCTTTCTTCCTTCCTGTCTGTCCTTTTGTGCGATGCCATCTCGGAAATATGTTGATGGTAAGATGGTGCTTCTTGCTAATGGGGTTTGGATGTCGGTATTTTTTAATGGGTTAGCTTGGTGTCAATTTTATTTGATTTTATATTTTCATGGATGTATTTTTTCCCCTATTTCTTCCTGTAGTTCAAAACAAAGTAGCATTAATAATATTAATATTCATGCTTGCTTCGGTACTATGTTCTTACTAAAGCAAACTAAACTTACTTTCATCGGATCTATGTAGTAACACTTAGGGCTGATTTTTTGTGTTCCGTACCTCAAAAGAAAAAAACGGAACCCTTATTGGATCACTTCTTTGTCTTTCCGTCCGTACGTCTGTCAAAACCCTTTTTCTCAAGAACGTGTGGAAGAATCAAGTTGAAATGATCAAATACGTAGGTCTATTGTCGCCTGGAACTCTACAAAATTCAAGCTTCTTACTCAACGCAATAAAAAATACGGTCATTTATGCGTCATATTTTGATACTCGCAAATAAATCAATTCAATTCAAAATGTTTTTATTTCACATAAACCTACATAAGCACTTATGAAACGTCAGAAGGGAACGGTTCCAATTGATCGTTTCCTATGGAGAAGAGCCGGCAAGAAACTCCACGGTTACTCTTTTAAAAATAATTAACTTCTACTATATTTTCAAATAACAGTGTTAATAGGTATGGGAGGACAGTGTAGGCCTGGTAGGCAAGCAGGTACTTAAAAAAGTAGAAAATGGTCAACAAATCTACAGTCCACTAAGCCTACAACGATCTTACATTCACAAAATAAAAACGAATCTAAGCATATAAAGTATGGTTTTCCTAAAGGAAAAAATAAATAAATAAAATAAAAAACCAATTTTAAACGATATGACATGATTGCCATTACAACTGTTATCAATCTGAATAATTATCATGTCCACAAAAGTCACTAATAAAGAGTTGAAATTAAATTGAAGGTAAATAATTTCAAATAAGATGATTGTCTGGATTAAAATTTGGGAGCAGTTATTAGACTCTTTCAAAATTATGCCGTTAATGAAGTACCAGGGAAGCCACATGTGCAGAAGGAGTTATTACCAAACTTCCTTGTCTTTGATGTAGTCTTTAATTTTATGCTTTTTTGATAAGGACACGTTTGAAGTGGGTTTTCAAAACCGATAGGCCGATAGGCTACCCGTTAAAAAAAATGGTATTACAAACTTATATTTGCAGTTGGAGAATTGAATATGACGTACGTATATCGATGTATGGGAGAAAAAAAACAACTACATAGTTTCACACGCACGTTCACGTTTCACAGATAGAAAGGAAAAAAGAAAATAAGTTTTTATGCGGTAAAAATGACGCAAAGAAAGAACAAACAGAAAAAGAACAAGTTGGGGGAAAATATGCGAAATAAAAAAACAGATACCAATTAATAAATGTTACTGTTTGACTGCTTTAGTATAGAAAACATGCCAAACATGGATATTTATTCTTTAGATAAAAGTTATCTAACTTTTGAAAAATCAGCCCTTAAAATAGACCAAAGTACACTAACAGCTTTTCGTTAAAGTCTAAAATTCACAAAAAATTCTTCAACTGATACATCAAAATGTAAACTGTAGCTTTATTACTACTAACCACTATTTTCTAAAATTGCTACCACTGTAACATGTGCAAAAAACCAAGCCATGCCGCTACTATACCTTGATAACATGGTATATTAATATTGAGACTGAAAAATCACACTGTCATTGTAACGCAAAAAAATACATAAATTCACACCAAAAACCCGTGCCTCCCATTGTCTCCTGTCTCCTAACACGTCAATCACGTGGTTGGTTGCACACCTAAATGACATGTATTGAATCAATCAACCCCCCACCTGCTTGTTTGAGACCTAATGACCCGTGGCTGGTCGTGCTTAATTTAACATCATTGTTTCCACCGCGAGGTGACGGGTTAAATGGGGTACAACGAATATATTGAAGAAAAGATACGGATTGGCGCTTCTGAGCTTTTTAATATTCCTTTCGATCGTTCCTTCCCAATCTTACGCATTATATTTTGTAACAATCTCTAGTAACTGACGTATTTTACTCTCACTTTGTCATTTTGGACTAAGAATCGTTCAACTTATTCTTTACCTTAAATTTGTAAAAACAAGCAATAAGTTAAACTAGTAAAAAAATGTGTTTATACTTTTCTGGCAGGTGGCATCAATTTAAGAAAAATGTCAAATTTCGATCAGTTTGTCTTGTTCTTTTCGTGTGGTTAGTAACTAACCTGGTGTCAAAGTTTTAAAGCCGCCCATGGGCCTGACCAGTTGGTTATGCAATCGCATCCGAATAGACAGAAACTGACCACCATCATTGGGAAAAAACTAATGATTAAAAGCAAAATACCATATCAACATCAATGTATATCATCTCTTCAATTATTCCTACTACTTGAAGAACAGCAATCAAATATGTTTTTCTAACCATTATTAGCCTATTTAATAGCATAACGACATCCTCATTCGTGCTTGCTACCAGCTATAAGACGTTATCTTCAGATCTGTCTCCAGCCAATGGTTTATCTAATAACACATATCCATGTAATTTGTTTGTAGCTTCTGTTTGTCATGAACCGTGCGTTTAATTGTGCATGATTACTGTGACTCCATGGTTTTTATAATTGGATTTTGTACTTTTATGTCAAGGAATTGTACTGTGTTTTATATATGAAGATTGTTTGTTTTCAAGATTTTCTTTATTTTCATTTTCTTTGATTGAGTTATTAAAATTAGTTTTTGGCTTTCCATTTTTACGATTCTTACTTACTTTAGACTCTTATTGTGAAGTTCATTATTTATCGATCAATTCGAGTCAATCATACTCACTGAGTCTGAGTCTATCAAAGATAGTCTCACTTATACCAAACCAATTTGTGAAATATGTTGGCAAAAAAAGCAGATAGCGATACAAAATCTAACATAATCAGTAACATCTCCAACATATAGCTTGAAGCGGATTAATTGCAAGCTATTAAGAGTGCTATAGTAAATAAACAAATTGTTGTTTTTTTAGTTCGCTGGCCAGCGGAGCGCGGCTGCTAAGATCTTGATGGTGACTAGATTCTTTGTTACCACTACTATGAACAAGTGAAAAGAAATATAAACATTTAATTATAAGTAAAATATATTATTCAGCCTACCATTATGCTGCATGATATTAATGGTGGTACAGATTGGTGAAACTAAACATGAAATGTAACACAAGTAAGCCGTCTTAATTTATGCAATGGAACACAATGTAACACAACAAATAGGTGAATTTATTTCAACGTTTATTACATTTTATGTCGTTTCACCAATCAAGGATTTGAGAAACTAATTTATCAGAATGCTGATTTCACTCGTAATAATTAAAAAAAAATAGAGATATTTTTTTTGTAATAACTGCAGTTGATACTTGACCAAACCGGCTACTAATATTTTTTATATCATCTTCGTCTTTCAATAAAAATCTTCAGAAATCTTCAAACTTTCTTCCAAAGTGATTGGCACCCGAGTCCCACATCACCGAGATCCATTAGTACCTCCACCAACCTACTACTAAGTATGTACTAGAGTCTTCCTATCCACAACAATGGTAAGCCGCGTCTAATCAGGAAGAGATGTTATCAGCAACCGCGACCTAAGGTGTCGGATTGTTCTGAGCCTATGTGTACTGGAAAATTGTTACTACTCTATCAAATCGAAGTTAGGAAGATCCAAATGTATTTATGAGAACTAAATATTATAAATTCTAAGATATGAACGAAATAAATTCTGATTAACCTAACTATTTAAGGTATTGTCTCAGTTTTTAGTCATCATTTATTTGTTCATGTACTTTCAAGAGAACCAATCATCATCATCATCAGCCTATAAATGTTCCCACTGCTGGGACACAGGCCTCCTCTGTGTGAGAGGGAGTGGGCCGTAATCCACCACGCGGGCCCAGTGCGGGTTGGTAGAGAACCAATAGATATAACAAAAGGATAGAGATTGGATTTAGTCGACATTGTGATACAAAATCGGAATTCCCCAATTGATATTGGACTCTTACGAAGTCTCCAGTCAGAGTGGTTATAGATCTTTATAGATATGAGTGTTATATGTCTCACAAATCATACAAAAAATAAAATGGCCGAAATCACCACCCCTAACAAGCTAAGACCACACGCACTGAAACAATTTACAACAGCCAGTATAATAGTACTTATCTAGGTATTTTAATGCTCTCTACAAAATCACTGAACCAATTTCGATAAGCCTTACATTGTCGGGTACATCCGTTTAATTAGTGGCCACAAGTCGTGTGAAGCCAGTAAGATATTCGTTGAGATATCACACAATACGTGCGTGAGAGTGCGTACGCGCACTTTCTAATGCACAATAATTATGTACGTAACGTTTGCGACTTTTTAATCGTGGTGCGTCGGTGAAAATATTTATTTTGATGATGTTGTTTGTAAAATAATTGTGGTTACTTGAATACTTGAACCGCTGTCGAACTTTTCTGAAGTTAGAAAATTGAAAGGCGATTTTCAAGTGACTGAACATGATTAGATCCATTATCATTGGGAAATTAACTGGTTTAAAAAAGAAAAGAATGCTGTTATAAGGTAATGGTGCGTTTTAAAAGAAGATGTAGTGACAAACATTAAAAAGAGTATGCTTAAGTGGTTTGGTCATGGTGAGAGGATGAATGAAAAGCGACTGACAAAAGGTATTTACAAGGCAGATGTGAGCGGAAACGCCGGGAGGGGACGCCCTACGAGGACATATAGTGGTACCTTATTGGTGATGTTCAGAAAGGTCAGGTGCGTAGTATTCGCAACTGGCCTGCGTGTATGACCAAATATGTATGAACGTAAACGAAGCAAAAGGAGTATGTAAGGATCGTAGCAGGTGGCGTTCTGTAGTTTCTGCCTACTCCATGGGAAGAAGGTGTAAGTTTATATTACAAAGAAGAAAAGATTTCACTAACAAGATCGAATTGAATTTATTATTGTCTATTGACTAGAAATATCAATTTTACGCAATATGTGATTCAGTTAATCATTAATTCCTTGGTTTGATCTCTTTGCACATTTTTCATTTTATATCTCTCTTTCCAAAACGGAACTGCAAAGAGTACCTACCTACCATGTTGATTTTGAAACAAAAATTCTTAAATAAATTCAATTATTCAGATTCAGATTCGTTTATGTGCAAAAACATTTGTAGATAATATACATGGTATGATGCTTATTATAGGTGTAACAAAGTATTTTTTGGCTCAACATGTTTGACCATGGCTGGTGCACAAATTTGGTCGAAAGACAATAGGATTTTAAAATTAAGATAGGTACAGTGAACAATAATATAAATAAATCAACAATTAACAATAATATTAAATTAAATAACGTCAATAGTCATGATTCAAAATAAATAGATTAGATTCAGTCAGTATCTTCAGGATTTATCATTTAAAAATTCTTTGATATTATAATAAGCTTTTTCTGTAAGTATTTTTTTAAATGTTTTCTTAAACTGGTCTATATTTAATTTCTTAACACAGTTAGGGATATTATTGTAAATTATTGGCGCTCTGCATACAACGCTTTTATACAGTAGCGCTGTCTTAGCTGGCTGTACACGAATTTTACTATTATCCCTACATTATGTTTAGGAAGTCCTGATTGACCTTCACGTTTTAAGATTATAAGTAAAACTTAATAGCATCTCAGTTTCCACATTAAAGCCAACATTCCTAACTGGACATCCCAATAGCAGTCTTTAACCTATCTCCGATCCAATAAACGTACAGTTACTGATACAAACCAAGTAAATTGAGATACTATTCCACCACACTAATACAACACATAAGCTAAGCAATTATCAACCTTAAAGCAAAGACGGTAAGTTCATTTGGAGTGCAGATATAATGTTTGCCAAGTTGCCAGGACATGTTAATCGTGATACGACAGAGTGATCTGTGAAGAGGCTGTCTACAAGCTGGCGACTAATAAACAGTTCATCTGCGACTGTTATGGAACTTATGTTGCGATTCAGTATTTGGAAGCATAATAAAGGCTAGATAACTTCTTTTGGCTTCGGAATAATTGTTGTCTCTGGTCGGTTTTATTGTGAAAAGTAGGTTACGGTTATTATCCAATGTCAGTGCTGTACAGATTAGAAGCAATATTTGTGAGATTTTCAACATCATCGAGTACTAGATACGTATAGTTGGTTGGCGAATATTGCATATTTTAATAAGTAGGTTTAAAAGCATCTTAACAACACTACTATTACTATGCTGTCATCAATTTTCTATTTATGACTTGACCATCAATGACTCTTACTAACGACAAATCGTGAGCATGAAACTACCCTAGAAGGGCTAATTAAATGCGGATGAGCGTATCTCGGTCGTGCATAGCGCCGAATGATTTAAGGTGGTGCAAAAACTTAAGGAATTATTGCCGCTTTCCTAGTATATGAAGTAACAGTGCATAAGAATAATGTCCTCGGTATAAATGATGCTGCTAGTTGAGAGGAAGACGGAATCTTGGAAACGGTAGCACATAGTGACATAATTGCTAAGTGTTATTTATTCATGAATCCAAGAGATTTGTGGCAGGAGACGTTGATAATGATACTAGCTGAACAAATTGGTATTTCTATGTCCAGCAAAATAACGCTAAAAATCTAGGTCTTCTTACTGCTATGGAGTTTCGATGGCAATAAAAAATAGTACCTGCTTATCAACAAGCAAGTTTATTTAAACAATATTAATACATGTTTGATGAATGATATTGATTGCACTAAGTAAGTGGATAAAAATATAGATAATAAATCGTTCTGACGCATGCTTGCGCTCGCATTACGAAGACAGGTAACTCAGCCAACCATTTCAGTCTATCGCAGTCAGATAAATGCCACTACAAAGTTTCATCAGTACATCCCGTACTCCGCCCTCTCGATTCTCCATCACTCCTTCAGTAGACTTGGCCAGGTGCTAAACAACAAAGTTCATTTTAAACAATCCCAATCGATCATCTTAGCTTGTCTCAAACAGATCCTGGAATCAAGCCAGATGCATCGACATTTATAAACCAATATTATTAATAACCCGTTGTATTAGAATAGATTGTAACACGGCAAATGTGTGAGTAATTGCATGAAGCATGTGTAGATATTATACTTTGTTATTATCACGCTGTTTGTATCTTGTGATCTCGACTGCTATCACATCTTTAATATCTTCCCGTGATTATTGTTAGAAGTGTCTATGTCATGATTCTGTTCCAGACTTCGACCATGCTATGTCTATTTATTCTCAAATACAAAATTAATCATCATCATAAATGTAAGAATTAGTAATGAACTCACTAATTAACTCAATTTGGGAGTCACCAAAAATAAAGTTGATGAAACGACGACCAGTTACGTAAAGGAACTAAGATGTGAGATATATTTAAATCTCAATACACAATTTAAAACTATCCTAATTTATATAAGATGAAGACATGCAAATAGCTCTTCATCAACATACCCATAAACTTTCAAAACCGTTCGTAAAGCCACAAAAACAACAACCACTACCTAAATACCGATTGAAGCAGCAAAACAAACAGTAACTAATCCTTAATATGTCTCAATCTTTGCCTACATATGTCTTATTAAAATAACGAGTCGGATTATAAATCTCAAGTGCCGGTAGAGTGTGGGAGATATATTAACCGTTTGGACACATTTTTGATATAGCAGAGAATACCTGGGATAGTTTATGATTTGTAGTGTCACTGAAAAATATTACCATGTTCGTGTTTCAGTGAATTTGTAGAATCTGTGTAACAAGTTGATATGTTCAGGAGGATTTACAAGCCTCAAAATTAACACTGACGAGCACAGTCATAGTGAAAGAAAATATTAGAAAAAAAAAAATATGTCACAGAAACACCTGCATATAAAAAAGACAAGTAACAGTGATGGTTTGAGTGGTAGTAGTGGAGGTGTGGTAGTGATGTTCACAAAAATATAGAGAAAGAAATATGGATTACAGTTTGGAGGAGCGATGCAGCAAATTAGTGATCATAGTATGATGATTATAGCTCGCAGATTTTCAAAAACACCAACCTATGTGTTTTTTGTAAATTAACGTACAAACGCACTACACCCGTCAGGCTCACATTGGCAGTAAGTATCCTAAATAACTCCAAACTTCTTCGAACAAAAAATATTTGTTATCAGTATTTTCCGTATTCAAATCTAGCTTTATGACAAAAGTACCCATCAAGTAGGAAACATCCATAAAACAAAAGATCATCAAAATATACTTTGTAAATCGCCAATAGCGATAGTCTTCTGCGCACCGACGCGTGAGTTTCCGCACATTGTTCTCTGCGCTTACGCAGGTACGCGTTTTGTGAAGTGACGTTACACTTTGATCTTGGACTGAGAAACGATCATTGGACAACTGAAGTTTGCATAGATGAGAGGAGATAAGGAGGATAAGGAGGAGTAACGATGGTGGTGTTTAGGTAGGTATGTGTTTATTTGTTAGTTGTAGCGTTTATACTGATGTGTAGGTTTGAAATTAGGAAAGACATCGTAAAAGATATCATGGTTTTAAAATAGGTACCTACTGTGTTAAGTGTGACTAACATTGTTTTTTTTTTTTAATTCATAAGCCTTAGTATTTCTCTCTCATACAACCGACTAGATTACCCAGTAGCAATATAATTCAAAAGAACAATAAAAAATAATACATCCAACAAGATTCTAGCTAAAATAGAACTAACCTAAAACAGTATCGCTTTTACCGATCAAAACAAAAAACTCAGCACGTGTTAATACATAAATGAATGTAACATCACCAGAGGGAAATCGGGGATCGTTTAAAAAACCATTAAAACTCTAGTTTCACCATAAGCTACTTGAAATGAACGCCATCGTTTAGATATAAAAACAAAAAACTTATTGTCACCTATTCAGAAACAATCGAGCGATTTCTGCGATCACCTACTTTTATTTTACCATTGGAATCTGTATATTTTAGCATTTTCTATCTTACTGTCTTGAAAATAAAGAAAGTCCAGCGTTTGTGCAACTGTAAATTTATTATTGTCTTAATCATTCTCATCTGCTATGCAAATGTCATCTTTATCGTTTTAGACAAATAGATCATTTTTTCTTACAACACCACGACAATTCTTCACACCTTTACAAAATTTAAACACCGTTCCAAATGCTAATCTCATAGAAAATTGAACCTTAGCTCTCGGTAATAAAATACAAGGAAATGTTAATGAAGGGAATGATGATGATGGTTCCGAAGTGGTTGGTGATAATGACGTCACGCTAGGTAACCTCTGTCGTATTAAAATGACATTACTAGACGTACGGAACAGTTATAATAATTCACGCCTTCGAGCTTCGGATATTCAGATTTATTTTGATTTGAACACCAATGAGGTCGAAGCATAGGGTAATTTGCTACAAATTATAGGTGTAATAACATTGACAGTAGCATCGTTATGAATCAAGATTATAATTTGGAATTCTATCAAACAGTAATTGGACATAAATAATTTCACACAGCACCATCAGATACACAGTATATAATTAAAACAAGGAAAAATTAAATAAATTCAATTTTGGAAGTCGGCGTCTTTGGATCAATATTTTAGTTTTATGCCACCGACTTCCGAAATTAAAGATTTTTTTATGTAAAACATCTATAGCGGCGGGTCAGACCGACTGTTGGCGTGACGACGCCGCATCGCCACGCCAACAGTGCCAATGTCAAACCAACGCCAACGCCAATGTTGGCGTCGGTAAACTATCCTTTTATGCATATTACCTGTACATAATAATTTCGATGTTTCACATCGGCCAAGCGTCCCGCGACGGCTCATTTTTTGGAAATCGGTTGTTTTTTTTTTTTGTAAAAAGTTTTTTTATTTTTCACTATTTAGTTATGGTACCCCACAGCAATTCATAAACCAGTACTTGCTATTTAAACAACAGTGACAGGAAGTATTATAACATCATCAAGTTACACAAAGTGGATTAAATACGTAATATCGATGCCAACTCCAAAACTACCCAAACAGAGTTAATCAAATTTATATGAAACCACCGCTACCAAATAAAAAATATCGACGAACGTATAACCTCCTCCTTTTACAAGCCGGTAAAAAATTAGGAAAAAGAATTTCAGTTTTCTATAACATAAAAAATTTCTAGATAGTGAAAGTGTTTATCCTTAGGACATCAGAAATAATATTTCTTCTACGAAATGTTTGGTTTCAGCAATCCATTTGCAGAAAATACGAGTACAAAAATAATATAACCCAAACGAACCACTCCACCTGTTACCAATACAAACCTTAAGCAAACAGACTCTGACTGAAACAAATCTGATGACATCAAATCTTTTGAAGTGGCCATCTTAAATAACCATCCGATATAACACGTCGAAACTCATAATGTGATAAATATAGAGTATCAATGATGCGTCAACTATGTGATGCAGAATTGCGCCTGCGATTAATGATTCGTGCCAAGACATCTGGTATATTACCATCAATATCTGTCTGTCATATGTACGCGATAAATTTACGAACGATATGCTTCGACATTCGTAGAAGCTCTTAAATTATAGATCATGTTTGTAATTGCAATGTTTTTCCATTTTGATTGCGGCACCTGTGGTGGACATCGATCAGGTTGATATGTTTAGTGGGGGGAATTTGGAATTGGAAAAACTGAAATTATTAAAGAGGTGAAAGGAAAAAACAGTTGGAAAATATATAGAAAGGTATAAAAGTGCGCGGTAACCCAGAAAAGAAAGATAACGTCGAATGTGGGTTAACATTCATGAATCGGTATCTCTAACAGTATTTAAAACAGTTAGTAAGTAGAACATTAAATCCATAAAATTTTCATACCCAAATATTTCAGCCACCTAGCCTTGACTTACGATCCCCCCCAAAATTTAACTAAAAGCATGAACCGGAATACATCATCAGAATTCAAATCTCCAGCCAAAATCCCACTACCATTCGCACAAAATTCTTCAATACCGTTCCAATTGCAGCACATATCTCTATATCTAATAATATACCGTTAAAAATCTCTCAGTGGTTCGATGATGCATCGTGGGCCACTACGATGATTTGTGGGAAGACAGGTGTTCGACGCAAATACATCGCAACCGGTTCGGTTTCGCCATCTCAATTGGCATTTTGACGTGGTACTCAAAGTTTATTAATTACATTTACAGTGCAGCTTCTCTGGCCCGGTGGCTCTAATTGAAACTAGTGACACAGTAGACATAATAATATTAGGAGGTATTAACATACAGTATTTCAACTAGGAACACACATAAGCGCTGAAGTATTAAGCAGGGGTGTAACCTATTGTTTACACACATTTTGACAGAGTCCCATGTTATGGGAGGCGAGCCTATTGCTGGGCTAAAATTTAGACTCCGGGCTGTTACTGAGAAATTCCTGTTGGAAAAATCCAATAACACTGCAAAACAACTAGGAACAAATGAATCGAATCGACTAGTCAAATATGTAAACACGTTCATATCACGAAATCTAAGCATGCTTCAGGTAACAGGTTACTCATGAGTTAGTCGGGTCTAATCGAGACAAATGGTTACGTTTTATTATTACTACGGTGCGCTGGAGTGTGGCTTTTGTTTTCACAAAAAGAGCCTAGTCATTAAGCACAGTATCAAAGTGACCATTACTTCATACTGGTCATTTTGATACTGTGCTAGTGAATTCACTATGAGAATTGATAAGATCTGTAATTTTTTGCTTACCGATAGCGCCGCCATCATCGGCCTAGATGAGCTTGCTGCACTACACATTTAATTAAAGTACAGTAATGTGACGTTTGACATGCGGTAGTGGCCCGATAGTTTGACAATTGTTTGTTTTGGACACACTTCAACACTTAACGCTTCAGTGTCGAACAAAAGGTCGAATAAATCTTAATAGAAGTCGAAGTCAATCTATTCTGAGCTCTGGTTTGTTTTTATCGTATGGCGTCTGGCGATCACTTCCTTGGCGGTGTCATGATAGCTCTAATTTGGGACTCATCAAGTCACGGGTGACTAGGCTTTTGGAAAGCTTCTTACCCCATTTGCATACCATTAAGTGAGATAGTGATCAAAAGCGAGTCTATCCAAGACAAAAATAAGAAGTAATTAGTAGATCAGAACTACATACGTTTCGATCATAATATGCTTAGAGCATCTGTTATTGAAAATTATTGCATGAGAAATATAGACACACACACTCCTGAGCCCTTCAACCTCGTGTGATTAGATAACAAATAAGTTGACGACCTACTGGATGGATTGGTACCGCCACCTATTGACACCTGCAGTACTAAAAGCACAGCTGATACGTTACCATCCTAGAGACAAGGCTGAAATGTCTCATGCACCTGTAATCACACCGGTACCTTTGAAACCTGAGCGTAAATGTCAATCCATTGCAGCAAACACACCGTAAAATAGCATTAAAACAAACTGAACTCAAACTTTGAGCACCGCACTGCAATAAGTTCGGTCCGTCGATAAATCTATGAAAATGAACGTGCTCCTAATGTCACTGGAATGCTTTCATGATCTGACCGATCCAGGGACGGATTGCACACGTTATTATTTTGATATGAAACGTATTCTCTACTTATTCTAATACTCTGTTATACAGAGGGAGTTGTCATCTACGCCAAGTCTAAGTAAAAGCGGGGAAATCCTACTTATCACACTGATATTATAAAGGCGAAAGTTTGTGAGTGTGTGTGTGTGTATGTTTGTCTCTTTTTCACGCTCAAACGGCTGGACAGATTTGGATGAAATTTGGCACACAGATAGTTTATAATCTGGATTAACACATAGGATACTTTTTATCCCGATATTCCCACGGGGTCGAGACTTATGCGGGTGGAACCGTGGGGCGCAGCTAGTTTGATATAATTCCTTAAAATACTCCATCTTTTGAAGTGTTTAAAAAATCACACTTTTGATAAAAGTAAAACAATCATGTTTCAATTATGTACTCACTATAACATGGGTTTTCTAAAAAAGTGCTGCTATCATATCATGACAGTTATGCACATAGAAAGCGTTTTTAACACCATAATATCAAAATACCGGTGACAATTACGGATTTTTAATGACAGCCGTCGGTTTTCGGCAGTGCTTTCTTAGGAAACTCGGGCTTTACCAGTGTTTTTTCGGTACATCTTATCGTATTCCAACTATTTTCGAGATAACTACGGTTGAATGCACGGATAGCGATGATTATAACGATTTAGGTTACTGTAATCAAAATATCTGCTCTGTTCAACGCAGCAAAAAATTGGCAGAACTCGTGACAAATTATTTATGAATCTCAATCACCCGAATCCGTTCACCCAGTCATAACTAACGACCGACGGCATAAGATCGAAGTGCAAGTATCTAAATATACACGAACACCAACACCCATCAATTTGAGAGGAATTAATCGCTCAGGAGACATTGTCGCAGGAATGTGAGTATTTGGCGAATTGGCAGTTTTACAAAGATCGTTATTGATTTCGGTTGCAACTGTTTTTTGAGCTGATGAAATATTTTTGAGCAAATCATGTCGAAGTTTTTTGTGAAAATATCTCGATAGAGATATAAACAATTACTGTTGGTGCTGCTACTATTTAACACTTTCAACTCGACCCACTTCATAGAACTCATAGGTACGCCATCTGCTTCTTTTCGTGTGGTTGTGACTAACATACTCATACGCCATGCTGCCAAAAAATTTGGAAGGTAACCCTCCGGGAGGGTTACCGGCATTACATTCGCGCTAAAGTTAACCATCACAGACGGTCAACGGCTTTAGGTTTAAAACCGTGGTGTTATAAAACACTGTAAAACGAAGTAGGTAAAATTGTGTTTTCAGGGGGTCTTGTCGCTATACGTAGTTTCCAACCTTTTAATTTTTTTGTGAATATTTGCAACGGTGAACAAAAAAGCAACAAAAACTTGCATTTTAAAACCAGCATATACTAATAAATCTTGTTAAAATATACATCGGATTTTATTTTCACGGTTTATAATGCTGTATTCGCTAAGAAAAACTTATATTTAAAATGAGCCTTCCGCGAGGGTTTCCGGCATCCCATACGCGACTAGGTGAACCCTTCAGGAGGGCTCCCGGCACTGAACGTGTTAAAACGCGTCCTAAAAAAGGGAATACTGGAGTCAAGAAAGCTGCCCACATGATTGATTACCGCTACTTGTGGAGCATCTACAATACCAGAGACTTTAAAGATGCGTTGCCAGGCCAGGGATCAAGTTGAAATGCCTACACATGTGCCAACAATACCAAATCGAAAGACGATGACGCTGCATGTATGCAGAAAAAGGTATGGTAGTATTGCGTCTTCTTAAGCTCGTACAGTACCTACATGATAATAAAAACGTAGTCTATTAAGTATGATTAATGTAGAAGTTCAAAGAAATCACGGATAAATTGTGTGAAAGATGATATACATAGCTAGAAAGGAAGAAACTACTCAGTAGTCAAAGAAGAAGACAATCTAACCAGACCTTACATAGATTAAAACAACAGCAGATGATGAAAACGCCCACCCTTCACCACTTCCTAGTGCCTTCCCAGCTAAAGGCACTAGGAAGTGGTGAAGGGTGGGCGTTTTTGGGGGACTGTCTTATGTAATTTTGACGTTCGAAAAGTGCTGATTCTCAGCCTAGTTTTAATAAATGACTTTTGAATTTTTTTATGGTACTAATAATATGTTCTAGGATATTTAAATTTAATTCCCTTAGTCCATCACCCAGTTAATAACTAACCCGACCGACTGCCATAAGATCGAAGTGCAGTCGCTAAATATAGCGCGCACTGCCGACACGCGCATCAATGTGCGACAAATTAATCGCAAGTGTGCACTCTACTTTGTAGACAAAATAATTTTGAGAATTTGTTGAGATTTCCGCGTTTATTTGGATTATCCAAGCCTGGGTACCTATTTGAGATTAAAAATAACAACGATGTCTGTTCCTTTTTCAGTGTCCTAAAAGAATCTAAATCTTTGTTAAGTGAATTGAATGCCAATCCAAAGATTTGTAACAAGTGATGAAAAGAAAGAAAAAACGTTTATTTGCGGTAAATATGACGCAAAAATACTAAAATGAGAAAAGGTTGGGGGAAGCATGCGTCACATCCACGCAAATCGGCTATCGCTCAGCATTATGCTACGAACCTATGCAAGACAGAGCCCCAGCGCTGGTCTTCAGCGACAGCCGGCGCTGACGTAATGACGTCGTCGAATGATGAGTTCGTAGGTATATTTAATTGGAAGTTATAAGGACATAAGGATAATTACTGCCAGTTTTAAGAGAAAAAAAGATAGGTATACTACATTAACACCATCCTACCAGGAAAAAAATGGCTTTTTCATTCACAGTAGCAGCAATTAACACCAAGAAAAAGCATAATTATTTAAAAAAACATAAAACCCGACTGCAAAAACTCATAACTGAAAAGACAAAAACAAGCATTATAATCTATAGGATTTTAGTATCGCAGGCGGGACAAACAAAAGTTTCACCAAAATTTCAGTTTTTTTAAATAATTTGTTTTATTTCAAACTGTTTAGTTTTATTAATATATAAATACGTTTATATATATTTGAAATTGACTCATTACTAACTTTTATTTGCCACCAATAATGTTGTTTTTTTTTTAAACCTACCCCTCCGTTTTTCTTGTATTTGCAGATGCAATACATAAATATTATATAGCCTATGTCACTCCCACTATTAAGACAAACCTAACGACACCTCATATGTTAAAATCCATCAAGCCGTTTAGGCTACAGAGCGTGGCAAAGAAATAGACATACATACATACAAACATACATATATACATACTCCCCTCCTTCTGGGGCAGTCGGGGAAAAAATAATTATAAGGCTTTAAAAAAAATCGGCCAGTTGCCAGTCGGACTCGCATACGGAGGGTTCCGTAACAACCGAATAATATTTAGTAAAAAAAACGTCGAAAAAACATGTTTCTAGTATGGGCACCCCTTTTAATTTTTAACTTTATTTTATATTTGTTTTTATAGCGGCAATAGAAACACACAATCAGTGAATATTTCAACTGTCTATCTATTACAGTTCAAATAATAGTTCGAATGACAGCCGGAACCAACGGCTCAACGTGCTTTCCGAGGCACGGAGGAGTCTCGGTATGTAAAGATGGTCACTCATCTACGGACCAACCCCGGCAAGCATAGCTTAACCAGATGGACCGACCCGTGCGGCTGTTATTACTTAGCCACGAGCTCCTCACAAGAATCACGACCCATCGCCTTAAAAATTACACTGAATCTTTTCACCCATAACTATCACTATTTACCCCTGACAGTACATAGCGCTATATTTATCCCCTCCCCCCACTAAGACTTACCTATACACCCCCTCTAGGCAACGTTAAAATGCAATCTTCTTAATGGAATTTCAATTTTCGCAGTAAAGTTAACTAAAAATCCAACCGGTTGCAATATTGCCGCCTGGCGAAGACGCCGGCTATTTTATACATAGCGTGTCTGTTTGTCTGTCTGTTACTCACGATATTAATGTAAGGGAAAAGTACTTTTTTAAGTGGGAATTGGATGTTAAAGAAGCACAGAAGTTCTATTGGTGTTGTATCTGGATACGGTATCAAGGAGCTTATCTTCGATGACAAAAAAATCATCTGATGGGTTAATGGAGACTTTTGACATAGATTTGCATCTTTAAGGGTTAGCTGATGAGGTACCTAGCAATCTTTGAAGAAAAACTTGAAATATCTTATTTTCTCTTTTTCAGGTAATCACTGAAAATCAGCGCTGTGCAGTGAGTCCCCATAGCACAGCATCAAACTGAGTGGAAACCTTCTTGTCACAGTCATGTCGTTCAGCTGCCGATTTTTTGTGTTTCATGCTTGTGATTATATTTATGAAGATCTATTTTGTTTTATTTTTCTGATTACTCTTATTTTTTTACAGACACGTGTTTCTGTGACAAATAAATAAATTTTTCTTTCTTTATAAAAAAAGAAAAATTAATTTATTAGAATAGTAAAACTTTTCCGAGCAAGATCTTTTACAAAAAGGTCTATCGATAGACTTCGATGGAAAAAGTTAGCAACTATAATTACTAACTAGTACAGTCAGCCTCAAAAAGATGTTTACTTTAACAGGAAGTCATTTGACTGTCTACAATTTGTATTCTAATATTGTATCGACGTGTAAACTAATTGTACGTAGGTAGGTACGAAACTAACTTTTCCTGAAATTGATAGCTGAAAAATACTAATTCAAAAAACAAATGTCTACCTTAATCTAGCTCGTATGCTGATTGCTGGCACGTTCTAGTAACATTATTTGCTGAAATTAGAACAGGGTGGGTTGAAAAATGTTGTGTCCTATCCAAAAGATAACTTAAAAGAAATCTCAATTTCATTTCAATTGAACCCAAGACCGAACAATCCAAAACCCACGCTCTTAACAAAACAGCATAGTTTCCATCTCCAACTATCGCAACAACAGAAAATAAAACAAAAAATCCAAAAGAAAAACGAGTTATTTGATTCAATAAGCAAAGTTGGGAGCGAGACACTAGTATTTAATATCAAGAACGAAGCCCCGAGGAAAAAGAAAAATCTATATAGGGTGGCAAACCCCCCCAATCTTTACGTCTTGGGGACGTTTTCCAACAGCAAGCGTTATAGACACAGTGCACCTGACCTTGTGTGTATTTGTGTGCTGTGTTGACACAGTACGACACTGTGTTTACGGTTTTAGATTAGTTAGTGTTCGTTTGATATAAAATTGATGCTGCTTTTTTAATTATGAGTATACAGAGTGATTTTTTTTTCATGTGTGAGGTTATCTCTGTACGCAGAAAGAATAAAATTAGAAAATTAAAAAATATTTCAAAAATACAATAGATAATTATCCGTGTCTTAAAACAAGAATTTTATATTCCTTATAACTCATAAAACAGTGTAACAAAACTAGACAACAAAACTCAACTATGCACTCCACTTCACAAAATAGTCCTAAAAATGCACCTGAAATACATGACAAGCGGTCAGGAAGTACATGCAAAAGCAATACCAATCAGACGCTTCAGCGCCCATCTATGTCCGTAGCGAGCACTCCCATTTACGAGAGAAAAAACCTCGGAAAATCTACGTGACGTAACATAGAACCGATAGCCAATGGCGTATCGAACCTTCGGCGATTAACGGCCGGCGCACCGAGACCTTCCACCCTCCCCGTTTTCGTTCAAAAATCGAAGCCGCGACGGGTAACACGAAGTAGCAACGAAGCTCAAGCGAAAATAGTCGGAGAGTATCGAGAACGAACGACGCATCGTGATTGGTTGATCGGTTCTGCGCGATTGGGCACAACGGCGCACACTCGAACCGATATCTCGTATTTACCACGTTCGACGTTTATGTGTCAGTGTGCGTGCATGAAACCGCCTTCGATAGGTATTTACCGATGTGTACGTGTAGGTATCGATTTGATTTGTGACGCCTGCCGCAGCGATCGGTCAATCGCAGACCGACGCTGTCGATTTAAATTTGGAACGTGATATTTAAATTTGGTATGCATTCATTGACCGTTGGCGTGACGTAGCGCTGCCAGATTGGATGAAAGCGTTAGTAATAGATACTGTCGTAATTAAACTATCGTTGTAAATTGTTGTTCGATCATTTAAGTATACTATTTGAAGATAAAATAAAGAAATGCATTAAAAAAACTACCCAAAAAGGAAAAAAAAATACGATAAATGTTGTCTCAGTATAAACATGGCAAATATAATATAAATTAATTGTCATTTTTATTTTTAACCACCCATTCAAACTCAACATAACTCTAAACAAAAGGCATAGGTAGCTTATTAACCAAGTAAGCAACTTCCACACTTAAAAAAGCACACTCCTTTGCTACAACATGCATAGCAAAAAAAAAAAACAAAAAAAAAATCGCCACCCACCGTTAATTAAAACGCAACAAAATAAGTCTATAATCCACTACTACAGCGAATCTTCACGAATGTCAGTCAGTGCAAAAAAACCGGGCTCGTTTCGACAAATTAAAAAAGCACGTTCCACTCCATTTCTGGATACAAAAAAAAAGTTTCACAGATAAAAAATGGCAGAACATCCTCATCAACTCCGGCTATTAATAGGGAAAAAGTGCGCAATCCGGGGTTTCACTGTTCACTACCCACTAATATTTAACGAACTCCTAGATAAAGCAAATATATATGCTTTCCGTGTACTTATTTAAAATGGAAAAATATTTTTCCTGCGTCCCGTCGTCGCTTCCGCTGCAGATAGCCGTAACTGCATTATGTTTGATGTTTTTCTTTTTATAATGCGGGTAGCTAAAGATAGATGGCCTTTATTTTCCTAGCTTATGCAGTCCGATAGGCTAGGCGAGATGGGTTGAGTAATGTCCTCTGCTTAATTGAACAACCTGGTGTGAAAAATTAGAATTGCTTTGTGAATATCACCAAAGGCTGTCCTTTGGTGATATTCACAAAGCAATTAATTTTTTTTTTGTTGGTAACTGGCCCAGTAACTGGGTTGTGGTCAGATAAATAGTCGCTCAATGTAAAATACTGGTATTCAGCTGCATTTGATAAGACTGGAAGCCGACCCCAACATAGTTGGAAAAAGGCTAGGCTGATTGATAGCTTTGTGATATTACATTACTATTAATAAAAATAACTTTACTCACCTTAAACCTTGAACAACCTTCCTTGAAACTTTTTATTATATTTCTATCTGTCTCTGTATGATCGACAGTTTCCCAGAATTTCTGTCCGTCAGATAGCCTGAAACCTTGAGAACTGCAAATCGGTTTTGTATTGCTTTTCAATTTCAAAAAGAGTTGGTGGCCTAGGTACTTCTAGTAACGCAGAACGAAATATTCAGATTTAAGATTCTCAAATAAATTCTTAGAAAATCAATAAGTATTTAATTATATAATTGACTAGCTTCCGCCTGCGGCTTCGCCCGCGTGATTTATAAATTAATGCCCATATCACTCAGTGATAATATAGCATTCTACTGGTGAAGGAATTTTTAAAATCGGTCCAGTAGTTTGTGAGTTTAGTTATTGATTACAAACAAAAATACAAACATACAAATCTTTTCTCTTTGTAATATTATTACTTACTAGCTGCAAAGAAGAAGACTAGCTGCGCATCACGGTTTCACCTGCATAAGTCTCGATCCCGTGGGAATATTGGGATAAAAATGGTCTATTCATGTGCCAAATTTCATACAAATCCGTTCAGCTGTTTTAGCGCGAGAACAACAAACATACAAACACAAAAAATGAAATCTTTGCTCTTTATAATATTAAGTTTAGATTTAGTTTATAAGTGTAGACAAAGTTAAAAAAAAAAATGTTGTTCACCATGTGGCTAGCTTTTAACTTTCTCGATTCCGCTCACGATCAACAAAGCCCATGAAAACATCGATCAACAACACGCCTAGCAAAAGGTTAAGAAAATATATTTTTTATTTACTTACTATCTTTCCTTTTCACCATTCAAGACTCGCTAGTTTTTTCCCAAAAGCTTCACAAATGATCACTGAAATATTCCTCATGTTGGTGATATATAAAATTCTAAGTAGCGCCCACACTAGAGGAGTGGAATTACTACAAAATCGAGTATCGCCACAGCGAGATATCCGCCATTCGGCCGGCGGAGGCGTCGCACGTTCAGTCATATGAGACATACTGGGAGAGAAAATATTAATATTATCATATTTGCAAAATGTCAACTGACAGTCCAAAGATCTGATCTGAAACAAGTGTGACCCTTGATTCCAGTATAGAGCCCCACGAGCGACAAGTGACAACACTTATTTAGAACGTTCAGTGCGTCGTAGACTGTAAACCCCGCTAATAACTATACTGACTGGTCTCTTCATCACGGCATCAACATGACAACCAAGATCTGCCATTTTACGTGTTATTGCCAAGCCTCTACTAGCACATTAAATCGCTCAACGTCACGTGGGATCTCTCAAAAGAGATCTTGATTGATCCTTTGTAAAATTTTATAGCACATAATTATTTGTTCTTTATCAAATAGCCCAGTAATTATTATTTTTTCTCTTGCCTGCAAACATGTTAATATTTTCTCGTCAAAAATATGTGTCTATTGGAAATCAAATCTGATCTTGTCATCCAAATTCATCCATTCAAGTGTTGACTGCTGCAAGTGCATCTTCTTCTAGCAAAACGATAGCATCAGGAAATTCTAGAGAAAGATTTTTCATAATCATTAATAAGTTCTGCTCCATGTGTGCAATAACTTTATCATATACGGTACATAGTTGGTGGCAGTGCGCTCGGAATATGCTCGATATAGAGCACGTCGCCTCCACTCGATCCCGGTGAAACATTGCTCTAGTTAGTGATGTGCTGTACGGTGATATATCGATAAATAATGAAGTTTTGCTATTTGCTGCAGAGCCAGTACTTAGTATGCTATATTACATGCATTTTGATAGAAAGAGTATCAGACAGACACTCCAAAAAATTACGGACACATAACGAAAACAGAATTTAGTCTTACAAATTAACTACTATAATAAATATAGTTATATCATATAATTAGCTTGTCGAACAAATGAAAAAGTTCTGTAGTGCATAATAACTGCTGCATTCAGTTAGTTCTATAAAATTAACCATACGCTTATGAAGAAGCTACAACTTTATCAATAAATCAGGAAGAGAAAAAAAAAGTGGCACTCCGGGAGGGCCGACAGAAGGGCAAACTTGAAAAAAAATCGGCACCGCGGTCTTTTACTCCACGGTGTCGGTAACAGGTTGTGAGTTCAATGGTTTTTACCCATCTCAAAGATGTCCAACGCGCCTAAAGAAGTTTTCACTTTAAAAAAAACTATTCCAAACTATCGATAACGGCTCCCCCCGTCTCTAACAGCACTTCCGATATAATATTTCATATTTAATAGTGATGCACCACGAAAAATCCTTCGCAGATGACTCTCAGCTTATATTTTACATAAATTGGATATTATTGCGCACATATTGAATTCACAGACGTATATTATATTTTGTACGAATTCTTGTGTATGAATGTTTGAAGGAACATAAAAAGATCTTGGGAGATACAGCATTGATTCCAGTTAACATTTTCGAAATGATAATAATGTAACACAAGTTTTAAAACTGCATATTTTATTCATATTAGTCATGTTTTTTTGTTTAAACTAAACCTTTCCTCTAGCACATTAGATAATTATGTAATCGAGACTTAAGCGACATTATCAAAGTATTAGAACTTCAGAACTATTCAGAACTATTCAGAACTAGCTGTGCCCCGTAGTTTCACCCGCATAAGTCTCGTAATATCGAGATAAAAGTATTTTATGTCCTAATCCAGGTCATGGTCGACCCATATGTCAAATTTCATTCAAATTCGTTCAGCCATTTTAGTGTAAAAGCGTAACAAACAAACTCAGTTTCGCATTTATAATATTAGTTTTGATTAGGATTTCTAAAGCTGACAATCACCCTTTTCCTTGCTAAATACTTAGCATAAAACTGCAGTTAAATTTCACATAGTTTGCTCAAAATTCCCCCAACTATAAACTCCAAAACTATGTCCGAACATACTATAAAAATATATTTACCATTCTAGAATTTTGAAAATTTTTCAATATTCCCCCAAGGTAAGCTAACTGAAAGTTATATTCACCTTGTTTTTAAATAAAATCAAAGTGTACGTTGGCTGCTAGTTCCCGGCTTGTTCTTTATGAACTTCATAAAAATGGCCGTATTTACTGGCAAAGAACGGAGCCCCTACTACAAGCACTCGATTTGAAACTTCTGTTGTAGTAAGGAACGGTAGTACTTAGAACCTAAAGAAAACAAAATAAAAACGACTTGAAAAAAACACTACAATGTGAAAAATAAGTTTAATTTCGGAAGTCGGTATCTTTGGTTTTGAATTTTCGTTTTTGTTACTGAATTCCGAAATTAAAGTTATTTTTCACTTTGAAGTTTTTATTTGTTTTTTTTTTTGTGTAAAATATTTATTTTTCACTATTTAGTTGTGTTACCTACCCAACACAAATTCGAATACCACTACCTGCTATGTAAATAACAGTGACAGGAACTTATTATAACATCATACATATAGACTAACTGGGAAAAATACGTATTATTGAAGCTAACTCAAAAACTACCCAAACATACAAAAAAAAAACCTGTGGCACTCGGGGACTGCCATGGTAAAGCTATTGCATAGCATTTGTAGCCTCCATACTTCCTATTTGTCAACGCTACACTTGGGATGATGACGTGATGACATAAAACAAAAATTACGTTCCCATGACAACATCACGTTGTCATGGCAACCGTCATTACATGGTAGGCGGAGTGGGGGGTGTTAGGTTTTTTTCGTTACGGAATTTCTTGATTCGGTCGCCGCGCTCATAGCCCGCGATAAAAGCTATGCAATAGCTTAAAAAAAAATACATACAGTCGAATTAAGAATCTCCTCCTTTTTGGAGTCTGTTAAAAACATACAAATACTTTATGGTAGACAATTTATCCTCTGGTTTCAGCAAACCAGCTGTCAAATGACATTTTAGCTGTTTTAGTGAGTTAACAACAACGACCAGTCACATTAGTTGACATGATTGACTGTCAAGCGTCTCCTGAATAAGAAAAGCAGAAATCTACCGGATTGGTTGAGTATTTAGTGGTATGAAGAACAGGGTGTAAAGTTCACTCATCCACCATAGAAAAGGGAGGATCCTCCGACCAGACGGGTGTTGTGTCTGGCGGGCAACTGCCCATCGGTTTGAAGTTGAAATCTTGTATGTATGTCGATCGCTCGGTAAACTCTAACTGCGCGATGCAGGATTTGTGTGACGTCATGTCTATGATGCGTAGTTCATATGTGGCGGTGTAACCGCTACAAGTACTATAATTATGTCCGGGTGATATTTGTAAGTGAAAAGATTGTGACTATGTATGAAATATTGTGCAACAAATCCTTACTTCCTATTCATTTTAAAATGAGAGTATTTACCCTCATTTCTTTTTCTTAATTAATTTTAATGAAGATAGTGATGGTATTTCATCGGGTTTGATTGTGATTCGTGCCACCTTATTAGATAAAAAACCGGTCAAGTGCGAGTCGGACTCATACACGAAGGGTTCCTTACCACCGAACAATATTTAGCTAAAAACACCGAAGAAAACACGTTTCTTGTTTACCCTTTTAATTTTTAACTTTATTTTATTTTTATTATTTGTTGTTATGGCAGCAATAGAAATACACAATCTGTGAAAATTGCTGCCTAGTGCTGCTTCCAAGTTGCTCGCAGTTAGGCAGGGGCAGGCTATTTAGTATTGGCGCTCCTGTACTAACCCTACATGATCTACTTAAGTTCAATTATATCATCGAAATTTTAATTATACAATTTATGGAAAAAAAATACACAAAAATACACACTTGCTTTCCCAACTCACTTAAGACATTAGCAGAATGGTCGATATCGGCTTTGCTTGCCATATAAAAAATCAAATCAAATCGCAAGTAAGTTTGATCATCATCAGCCTATAAATGTTCCCACTGCTGGGACACAGGCCTCCTCTCTGTGAGAGGGAGTGGGCCGTAATCCACCACGCGGGCCCAGTGCGAGGTGGTAGATGTCACATGTCTTCGAATTTTCGGTTCTAGGACATGCCTTTCCTTACGATGTTTACGTTCACCGTTTTGATAGCAGTGGTGATGTGATAATTTACACAAAGTAAAGCGCCTGTCTGGGTTCGAACCTATGACCGTAAGTCGCGGCCGTTACCACTGGGCCACCACTGCTCTATAAGTTTGATAATAGCTTACAATTGGTCGGTTTCCCATGGATAGATTATAAACTATCGAAAAAGATCGGCGTTAAATTGTTAATGATTTGTTGCAGTTCACGATTTTTTGACAGTTAATAATCTGACGTAAATAATAACGATAGATTATTAACTAACAAAGTTCATAATTATATGGTGACATGTCTGTAATGATACCATCAAAATAAAAGCGGATTAAAAAAAAACTGTCATGGAATAGCCTTTTTTTCCTTCCTTTTTTTCTTTCCTTTTAACAATTGGTATCATGTTACCTAGTAACTAGGTTGTGGAGGTCATACAGGCAGTCGCTCCATGTAAAATACTGATATACAGCTGCATCCGGTTAGACTGGAAGCCGACCCCAACATAGTTGGGAAAAGGCTAGGCAGATGATGATGGAATAGCCCTTTCCAAAATGCAGTTTTCTTTGGAGAAGAATGGACAGAAAGAACTCCGGTACTTAGTATATACTACCCGGACTAACTCCTTCACAAGGATCCCTTCATAAAGGTTATATTGCAACCTTGTGTTCATTTCTACATAACATATCATACGCGTGACGTATTAACTTGCTAGATAATATACGGTACTCTATTTTGACCATGAACTTAGAATACATACCTATAATGAAAATGCTGCATTTTGTTTTTTTTTTTAATAGAAATAGAAATAGTTTATTGTCCAGGTAATACAGTAGCAGGTTTACAGGTTAACACCAAGTTGAGACGACATGAGTAGCTTAAAATATTACCTATGGCTAGGTTACAAAATATTATTTACCAGTGAGCCCCAAACTAGACAGTTAGTCTGTATCTTGGGGCTCGGGGTACGAATTCCAGAGTGAAGACTAGAGAGGTGATTCCAGGTGTTGTATGGTATATCTGGTGTGTTTGTGTACGTGTGATGTGAGTGCAGTGTGTGTGAGTTCAAAGTGGTTTTCGAAAGAGGAAAGGTTATAATATTTAAGAATGTTACACTTACCTTGTTAATTTTAATAGTCCAAAAACAGAGAATTTTATTAATAAGTTATTAATTAAAAACAAAGAACTAATTTTATATGTGATAAAAGAAAACTAAGGACTATACGTTTTCATCCCAAACTCTTAAAATAGAGCAATGTGTTTAAAAGCAGTAAGAATCACAGAGCAAAAAGGAAAACTTAAAAAAAACCGGCCAAGTGCGAGTGAGACTCGCGCACGAAGGGTTCCGTAACATTATCTATAAAAACCGCAAAAAAATCATGTCAACAAATATGATTTTTAACATGGGAGCCCCCTTAAATATTTATTTTATTGTTTTTCACTATTTATTGTTATAGCAGCAACAGAAATACATCATCTGTGAAAATTTCAACTGTCTAACTATCACGGTTCATGAGATACAGCCTGGTGACAGACGGACAGACTAACAGACGGACGGAAAACGGAGTCTTAGTAATAAAGTCTCGTTTTACCCTTTGAGTACGGAACCCCAAAAAAACAGCTTCTAAAAAAAACACTACTAAGTGAAAAGTTAAAAAATTTAATAATATAAAACACTTTTCAAAATCGGTCCACAATTGACGAAAACATCAATGAATAAAAAAAAATACAAAAATACATACAGACGAACAAATAACCTCCTCAGTTTTTGAAGTCGGTTAAAAATATACTCAAACCCTTATTCTTCCTACAATAAACCCTGGTCTCCTGCTCACCCAAAATTCAAAACTTAGAAACTTCTTCAAAGGTAAGCAAGTAACACCCTTTGATACCTCACCGCGTTCAGAACGTTGCATTTTAACCAGTTTAAAATACTTTATGCATAGATATTACGGCAAGCTTTCTGTACAGAGAAATTTCATTCGATGCGGCGAAGAACTGGTGGAGGTGGATAAGGAAATATAGAGGGGTTTTGAGTTTTATGACCTTCGAAGTACTGGGCTTGTAATGTTCAGTAGTTTTTTTTTTTATATAAATGTCGGAGACGGGTATGTGACTTTCGTTATTATCAGCGATATTTTAACTACTGTGGACGTAGTGTGGGTAGTGTTGGTTAATGTGCAATAAAAAAACCGTTTGCAGTTCAGATCACATTATAATTTACTATCAAATGAATCACACTAGCTAAATTATACACACACTGGGTGCGACGGCGTTTATTAAAATCACCAATTAACAAAATGATCACAAATTACAACTAACACAATAACTGAGCACCACGAATCGAGACCAGTTCCGCGACGTCTTGACTCCAATGCGACCAGAGGCTGAATGTCCTCCTCGCCTTGGCCTTAAAACATCACGACTCTGTAGAAGCGCGCCTTTTTGGTGTCGATAGATCTCTCTTGATGTCGCCAGCGGCGCGCTTGCGATTCGTTTCGTGTCCGTACTAATAACCGGATCCGACATAAAGAAAAAGAAAGATTTTTTTTTCTGGACCCAGGTAACAATATAACATCACACCTGTAATCCCCGAAGGGTTAGACAGAGGAGTACTTAGTGTACACCCACATTTCGCCAGTTATGTTTAAGTCCCATATAATAGGGGGCGAGCCTATTACCATCAACCGAGCACAAATCCAGACTCCGTGCTATTACTAAGAAATTCCTGATGGAAAAACACACTTTGCCCGACCGGGGATTCGAACCCAAGACGTCATGCTCAGCAGTAGCGCTTGCGACCACTAAACCAACGAGGAAGTATTCATAATTATTTATGTCCAAATTGAATTGTGATTTAAAAAATAAATGGGTTCACTGGATATTCCACAACTCCTTAAAATCCCTTTATCTCAATAAAATAAAGATAAGAAGTGAAACAGAACCTTATCCAGTATTTCATAGTTTCGCGGATGTAAAATACCACCCAGCGGCAGCCAATAGCGGCGGCCAATTTGAATATAGAACGCCCGCTCGGAATTTATAACGGACACACGAAACTTAAATGTTCGGCAACTGTATTGTGTAGTTTGCAACTGGTTGTTGTAGCCGTTGCTTTTGCTTTGAGTTCTGACCTGACAAAATTAAAAGCAAAAGTATCTGCTAACTATTTCGGGGTCGCCTGTTGTGTTTTATTGTGTTTTATTCTGAAAGAATGGATGCTGTATTGAATTTAAAAGTGATGCAAAAATGTTTGCATCTCTTTTAAATTTCAATCATCATCAATCGTTAAAAGCTTAGTTTCTTAATGTCTCTCAATTTACTAAAAAAACATGCATACCTCCCTGTTGTCACAACAGATTCTGAATGCGACATTGTCACTATATTTTGTCAAGAACACTATCTAAAACTTCAGCGTGTCTTCTCACAGCGTGTATTACAATAATTATAATGTCGTAGCAATTACAACTCAACAATTACTAACAGTCGTATAATTACATCATAATTCATGATTTTCGTTCGAATTTTTGAGAGTAATATTCGTATTCGTACGGAATCTGAAGAGTAACATCTGTAGTTCAGGAGCAGCGGAGCGAATGTTACAGCTTCCTTACCGAAGAATATGTTATAGAAAATATGATTTCGTTTGAGGATATCAGCCCTCTTTTGTTTTCTTTTGAATGTGAGTTTTGGTACCTTCGGTATTTGCGGAAATTCTTCAGTATTATATCGTTAAATATCTGGTCTGTTTGAGATAGGATTATCATCAATTTGTGCATTTTTCTCAAAGAAAAGTTGTGTCAATAATTTAAAAAATATCAGACCAGACATCATCGAAATTTTGTAACATTTTAAAATATTCTTTTCACTTGTAAGTCTACATCAATAAACTTCTTTATCAAATCTAGACTGCAAATGGAAAATAAAACCAAGAATTCGATCCTTTTTCTAGATTTGGAATAGTGCCCAAACTGTTCCAATAAATGGCTCTAACGATGTCCCTTATCACCGCTCGTAAAAGGGGGTAGGCTGTCCATTATCGTTGAGACTAAATAACTTCATTGTGGATTAATCAGCATTATGATATATTAATACTGTCTACCTGCTCTTGAGTTGGGATGCATTAAGGCAATTTTTATTAGATATGAATATAGGAGTAGGAGAGACGAAAAGAGTACTAGGATCGTAGAAAGACAGAAGATGTTTTATTGATGACATCATAATATGAGCAATTAAGAGTGGAATGGCTATATTATTTACATCTACCAGAAACCTACCGTCTATCGTGACCTTGGACGAATAAACAACATAGTAAACATTAACATTGATGCTTCTGCCTATCCCCACTAGAAAAAAGGGAGATAAAAAATAATCTACTTAACTCTAACCTAAAATAAATGACACTCTCCTTCAAAAAAACCTCCTCCATCGATACCTAACATCCTCACCACCAGCCCAAATACAAGAATTTAACTCTAAAATTAATAAGTAACCCGGCACAGAAACGTTAAAACTAATAATGCAACAGCGGACCAGATTGCACCAATACATTGCACCTGCCCGTAGTAGCACTGGGCTCTTGTCACCCCGGGGGCGCACCACCCCCGTGCCACCCCCAAAGGGGGGAGGGAGATCGCTGTACGTGTGAAACCGGTTTTTTTATATGTATTATATTATATTGAACTGTGGGAACTGGGAGGTATTGAGAATTTTATGTTTGTAGTGTCTTGGAGAATGAGATGGAGTTGTGGGAACCCTATATCCAGCAGTACGTTGAAGGTTATGTCGGGCTAAAAGACCATTGTCCATTGTTCTTCTTTCATGGTAAAAGTATGAGGCAGTTAGTTAGAAAGACTGATAATGAGGTTGACTGTTTAGGGTGAGTCAGACGTGAGACGAATTATGGAGGCTCTTTAATTGTATCCCAAACTTATAATCACTAAAACTATGGAAACTTACATTGTGTAGTTGTCAGCAGTTTTCTAGGTCACAATTTATACCTTAAGATATGAGTCTCTGAAAGATTTTAGACCAAAGTTCCTGCATCTACGTTGTAAAGAAACATTACTTGGTACATGGCTCTGAACTTAAACGGAAACCAGGCAACCAAGTATTTCATCATTTGTTCTGGCCAAGTCGACCTTGAATTGCCACTAACAATAATGCTTCCCAATAGCGGTCAAATTAGAAAATACAAAAATCACCAGACTTGACCAACGAACTGGTGATCACTGATTGCAGCGAAGAAGAACAGTTCTTGTGCAGCTTGTTCCAAATCTTGTGCAGCAAAGAACTAGTAATGGAAACAAAAAGGTAATAACTACATAGAAGATCTACATAAAACTGAAAAATAGGCCAAATTCAAAAGAAATCTATAATAGAAACCAGCCCCAAAAATCTATCCCAAAAATAACAAATACAATATGCGGACGATAATCTATTTGTCCCTTAGGCGGACAATGTAGGAGAGGATAAAAAACTTAAAGCTTACAACGGGCGGGCGGGATCATAAGGCATTTTTCCGAACACACACGAACCACTACCCCCCCTCTTTTGCGCCCCCCACCCCCGGTGATCTGCGCCCGATACCGTAGAGTAGCCTGAGAATTTTCTGCAGAGACTTATTTGTAGGACTTTAAAATGTTTGGTTTCCTATCATCTGAATGGTTTATCTAATTAATGGGACTTTTGGGGCTTTCAATAACCTAGGAAATCTCCATGGTCGGCAAAATAAATCACAGTTGAGTATATTGTGCCTTAGAAGGCGTTGGATTTGTAAATAAAAATTCATGATTTGAATGTTATTTTTAATTGAAAACAATACCAAAACACACTACAACCAATTTAGCTTACTGGTGTCAATAGTTTGTCTCAAATAATCATTTATTTGTGTTAAAATTGTATTCGTTTGAACTACAAATATTTATGTTTAGCAAATAAACGAACAATCCTTATTAATAATAATAAATCTGAACAGTTTTTTAACTAAACATAATTGAATAGTACTCTATCTCATCTTAAAAGCAATCACCTACTGAAAAACGACATCAAAAACCCTGCTGAAAATGTGTCCTCTCTAAACATCGAACTAACCTACAGCCACTCTTTGCTTCTTCGTTTCGCCGATAGCCTGCGATGTGTGCGGCATCGGAACGCTGAAAGACGCCCTGTGACGCCGAAGCCTTCCTGAAAATGTATGCTACCCCCCCACCCCCACGCTCAAGCAAAAACACACACAGTGACACGGAAAAAACCTCACCAATGTACGGAAAAGATGCCTGTGTGCGTCAATGAAAGATTACTCCTATGTAGTAGCAATACATATTCGTCGAGCGAAAGGTTTTCCAGCTGTGTGCGTTCTGTGTCAACGCTGTTTCGTATTACCAAGTCCCTGTGTGCGTGCTTTATTGACATTTTTATACATGAAATTTTATGTGCACGATTTAGATGTTTTTGTATATAAGCTCCGTGTGTTGGATGTGTGTGTGTGAATTATTTGCGGTCGCTTTCGATGTTCGTAGAATACTGAATGGGTGTAATTAATTCGTTTCAGATGAAACTGTTCGGTTGGTTTCCGTGAGGAATATTCAGGATTTGCTGAAACTGGAGGATTTCGTTCGACGGTCTGCACTATTTGTTGTATCGTAGGGGATTTGATTTCGAGAAATACTTTGTTTTTAATAAATCTGTGTTGGTGGTGAGTTCTACTAAAATTGTGTTGACGTTCGCTTTGTTTTCTGTGCTGATATTACGAAATGTTTGCAACTTTTCAATTTGTTTTAAACGTTGTACTGAGATGAAGACGTTTTACGATAATTTTTTAATGTAAGCATACTTTTTAAATGT
Source organism: Agrochola lychnidis (assembly GCA_963680765.1). Taxonomy (NCBI): domain Eukaryota; kingdom Metazoa; phylum Arthropoda; class Insecta; order Lepidoptera; family Noctuidae; genus Agrochola; species Agrochola lychnidis. The sequence continues at coordinate 1,865,410 of OY796868.1, read as the reverse complement.
ACATATTTCTATACCATGTTGAAAGCTGTAGGAATTAAAATCTCTACCAGTCTCCCCAAAGGGTGGCCTATTATTTTATGTTGTGCACCTTTATACAAACGTGACAGTAACATTGGTTTCAAGGTCAAGCACGAGTGACTTTTTAGTCCTGAAGTCGGTTCCTACTTTGCCAAAAATAAAGAGAACGGAGTAACAGGTTTCGCTTTTACTTAGCAAAGGTTAAAAACAAAACCATTGCTGAAAATATGATAGTAAGCTTCCAACTGCTTTGATTAAACAAAAACTCTTTATTTATCTACCTTCTCAAAACAACATCAAAAGTGACCACCACAAAACGATGCCAACCCAAAAAGAAGGCAAACTAACCAAAAAAGCGACCACTGGTTCGTCCGACCAAAATTTACATAGTTAATACGAATCGACACCCACACATACACACCTTCATTCACAGACAGACGGCCTTACACACACGGACACGAAATTTTCCTCCGCCGTATTAAAATGGACTTCAAAAATATAGAGAATAGTTAATTGAGTACGGAATATTTTGTATGGACTCTCGTTATCTTGGCTCGGTAGAGAAAAGCTCCCTTTCCCATGTATGTGTTGTGGATTCTTTTATGATAGAGCAATAAATATAGGTAACTCGGAGATCAATCTATCATAGGTATAATTCAATAGATTGTAGTGATGATCCAGCTAAAGTGACAGATCTGACACATTATTATAAGTTCTTTATGGACCAGAAAAGGGTAGCATTGTAATCTTGTCTCTTGCTACCAACAAATTTTGATCACCATTCCTTCTGCTAACCGTGGTGATACTGAAACTTTTCATTCAAGGGCTCATCATCATCATCATTTCAGACTAAAAATGTCCACTGTTGGACATAGGCCTCCCCCAAGTACCGCCACTGTGACCGGTTCTGTGCTTTCCGCACCCAGCGGGAGGGTTTTAAGGACTCATTTAGAGGATACTATGGTTTTCCAAACTTGGTGATTAGTGCCAGATCCCTCATTACATTTTGTTCAAGGACCATGTTCTGCCGAGGATATTGTAAGTCCGACAAATAGCTGTAATAACGACGTTTTAACTCCATGCGCTATTTTTCTTCAGTAGGATATTTTTCTTTGATCCTACATCTTGCTTCAATCATCTTACAAAAAACTTGATCAATACATTTTTGGACAATATTGTCACATAAACTCGGTACTCCCCAATTTTATTTCCACCGATAAGGCAGTGTTATTGGATTTTTCCATCTGGAATTTTTCAGTAGCTGCCCGGAGTCTAGATTTGTGCCCAGTTGATGGCGATAGGCTTGCCTCCTATTACATGGGACTTAAACATAACTGGTGAAATGTGATTGTACTACATGTACACCTCTGTCTAACCCTTCGGGAAATACAGGCGTGATGTTTTGTACTAACTTAGTCTTGACCACTCGTATATTAAGGCGACGATAACCAACTTTTAACGATTTTATACTGAAAATCACGTCTAAACGAGTAGTGTTAATGATTTGAAAATAATATATGTCAAATTAGAGCATTTTTTTAATAACTTAGCATATGAATATTTTAGATTATGTTTATATTATATAGAGAAAATAATTTGTAAAGTCGTGTCTAACGTGGATAAAAAACTGAGAATCACGCAAAATATATCAAGCGTACTTTTCTGAAATCTTCACCATTTTAAAGATAATTTAATTATTAATCTCTTAGTATACGTGTTTTATTAAAATACTTTTAGTTTTATGTATAATAATATATGAATAATGCGTCTAATTTGGGATAGCGCTCCTTGATGGGCGAGTCCTATTACTGGCTGGACGTACGACGCGTTGCGTGAGCTCAATACAGAACAGGCAACCTAACCACTCAAGGTCACTGTCATATATCTGCGTCTTAACATCGTTAACACATCATTTTTGACGTCATCACTTGCATTGTATTAAACAACAAGTACATAAATATGGTCATGGTTTTTGCCAACCTTCTGCGATACCGAGTACTACATATAGCTATCACATATTTACAATGTATGTCCCGACGTTCGCCTGCATCCCTAAGGCACGTGTGTGTCTTATATTTTTATTTCCTTACATCCAGCATGTCGGGAATATATGTACTATCTTTGAAAGTCGTGTGACTAGAAAATTACGACTTTGTTCTGTACTGTTTCTTCTTGACCCGTTTTCTGGTGAGAATGACATGTTTTGTTATTGGATGGAGATATGGGAAATTAAGCTGTATAGATATATAGATATTTTTGTTTGATTTCACATTTCGAAGAATAGTCAAACTTATGTGGCTGTGGGCACGGCACATTTTCAAACTCAAACTCAAAGCATTTATTTCAAATAAACCAATTACAGGTACTTTTGAATTGTCAAGGGGTCGGTCAGTCAGAAAAATGAAGCTAGTTGCCCATTCCAAAGCGTAGTAGGTACCTATGGAGAAGAACGGGCAAGAAACTCCACGGACACTCTTTTAAATCAAAATGTTGTTACAAAATATTGGTTACATCATTCGTGTTGAACTTATACATGTGAGAACAATGTAGAAAGACAAGCACGTTAAAAGCGTCCGTAATAAAAATATAATAACAATACAAAAATTTAAATAAATTAAAATAAACCGTGGCAGCTAAGAGATGACCAGTCCCTACTGACGGCGCCCGTTCACGAACATGACGCATTGGTGGAAAAGTACTCGAGTGGCGACCGCGTGCCGGAAGATGTAGCGTTGGAAGGCCTTCCACAAGGTGAACTGATTGACCTTGTGAAGGTCGCAGGAATCCCCTGGATGCAAGAAGCACTGAACCGATCGAAATGGCGGTGCTTGGGGGAAGCTTATGTCCAGCAGTGGACGTCTTTCCGGTGAAATGTTTATGGTAATATTTTTAGAGTAGTAGAAGGTTTCATGAAAAGCGTGGTCTTGGGAAGTTATACAAACACACCTTTTTTGTTTTTTTTTGTTAGTTGCCATGTTGCTGGGGGCCAAGGTATCGCGTTCGGACTTCCCCACAACCCCGGCAGGCATCGGCCCTAGCGAAACCCGTCAGTTCTGTTGACGTCTCTTTGAGGCGCGCGTGGAACACAACGCGCCGTCGACCCAGTCCTGGTCTTTATCGGACGACACGACAACGACATTGCTCACCGTCCGCATACAAACACACCTGAACTAAGTATTTCTGATATTAAACACACACCATAGTCATAGACAGTTTAGATACATAGATCAAGACAGCTTTGTCTTGTGTCAAAACGGTCTTTTTTTTCAGCAGATTTTTTTCCACTTTAACTATGATGACTGTTATACGACTGTCATAAAGTGACAGTCTGTCCTACCACAATCTTGACCCTGGTCTATACACAGTTACCTAGAGACACATGCAACATTTCAACTGTTAAGTAACTACCAACGAGCATAGGAAACAACGAGGGGAGCCATGCGTTACAGACCTTAAAAAAACGTTAATGTCAAATGTGATTGTGATTTCAAGGCTAATGATAAGGACTAGAACCATTCGAAGATTCACTCGTGAAGTGACCATTATAGTCTAAAATCCGCTGGAGCCAGTTCCAGTCTAAAAACCTAAAAAATTAAAACAACACACTTTGTCTTTAAACTTTTATCGGCAGTCCATTGGTTCTGTTTTTCCCCTCATCTCTTATTTCCTACATCACACAAAAACCTAATTTCACAAACAATTATTCACAGTAATAACAGTTTTTCAGAAACCCATTGATCTATAACCAATGAAGACATGAAATTAAAAAACGTATTCAATAATGCAAAGTGGCGCTTATATTCAATGGAGTTATAACAATTCATCGATGATTACAATCGAGAACTTTTTGCTGCTCTACAATAACAACTAGGAATGAATCGTGCAGAAAATTATTCATACTTACTTCCCTAACTGATGACAGTATATTACCATACAAATTACTATCTTTTTTCTATAGAAAACAAGCGAAAAACAACCCTATTTTGAATCCACTAAAGGTTGATCCATCTGTATAAAAGTTACACTGGGTAAGATCATAAGAAGTATACATTAAAAGAGGACGTCCTCATTTTTATTGAAGATCATAATGTACTAAGAATTAATTAGAATAAAAAGCGTAATTAACATATTGGATAAAAACTGGCTCCAGCTGATTATGGAGCGATAATACTAGGGTTCAATGAAGAATAAAGAGTTAGATGTTTACTAAGAAATGAGGTTGTTGTCTGTTAACACGTTGTCAAGAGGTGCGTTTTATTGAATAATTAGTAATTAATTATGTGTTACTGAGACTATATAATTACACACGCGTACATTTATTACCTATTAAGTTACTAATAAAGGTTTTACTTTAACTTAAGTTTTTAGTCGTAAAAAATGCAGAGGTAAAATCTTAAGTTGGATTTGAAAAATATTTTTTGCATTGGATAGCTCAATTCTTAAGGAAGTCGTGGCCAGAAGCTAGTTTCTGATAAAAGAAGAAGTTCTTCATACAGCTAAATTATAATGCATAGAAGTATTTTGGAGACAAAAGATAAATATGATCTAATTAGTTAAAGATTATTTTGAAAAGAAGACTCAAGTGTTCACTCCACCTGGTATGACGAAAAACTTTGTGATTTTGCCCAGCCTGTTACATCACTTTTAGACATAACATAACATCACGCCTTGCTTCCCCGAAGGGTTGGGCAGAGGTGTCCCTGTTGCAGGTACACCCACATTTCGCCAGTTATGTTTAAGTCCCATGTAATAGGGGCGAGCCTATTGCCATCAACCGGGCACAAATCCAGACTCCGAGCTGCTACTGAGAAATTTCAGATAGAAAAACCCAATAACATTTTGCCCGACCTGGGAATCGAACCCAGGACCTCACACTCAGCAGTAGCGCTTGCGACCACTAGACCAACGAGGCTGTGCAAAATTAATGGAAGTGTCTGTGTCTGTACCCAATCATTCAATAAAATCGATAGAATCCAGCAAATCAATAAGAATGCTAATATTAAAAGCATTTTTCTTATAGTAAAACTAGGCTGATAATATCATACGCATATTTTAAGGCATCACCCCCAAGAACCTACAAACCTGCTTACACCACCTTACCAAGGAAGCTTCCTCAAACTAAAGTGTACAGAGCATATGATCCCTCAATTATCATGAACTGAGAACAAAGTTCTGGAATCGAGATGTATGACGTGACCTCCCCCTCCCCCCAAAAGGGGGGAATGGGGGACGCGACCCACTTATCCTTGTAATATAGTAATGGTGGAGTAGCATTTATTAAATTGTAAAAATCTTATTGATTTCCTAGTTGTGGGTGGGTATGAGTGATGGGTAGTGTCTAAGGAGGGGGAAAAGGGGGAATGGGTAGGATTTGTGATTTTTCCGTTCAATGTATGTAAGTGGGACGGTATTACTTTGTGGTTCTCGGAACAAATGGGTCTTTCCTGTTACCTGTGAGTGTCGTAAATGGTGGCTTAGAAAATAAGTAATATGGAAGAGAGAAATATTCTTAAGATTTAATATTTATATAGAAACAAAACTATACATAAGAAAAATATACTTAGGTGAGGTACAACTATCTATTTTTTTATTTTCACAAAATTGTGTCTAAATAGAAACTAAATAGATAGGAACAAAACCCTGTTTTAGAATTTCTATAATTTTTCATTGACATATAACATAATGAGGACTATAGATATGTATGCAATATTTACCTGATTCCAACAGACCCCCCAAGGAATAAACAATTATATTATGCAGTAGATAACGGCGCAATTAAAACGACACGTAATTTGATGTTAAAACGAGTATGCTTTAAACCCTTTCAAAACAAAATCCAAATGAGCCATCAAACTACCTTTTTAACACATATTAAGTCACGCCACAATGCATCCAAGACTACAAATTCACGGCAAGTGGTGACAAAAAACAGCAATATCTACGTCTGTGCCGTTCAAGGGCCGTATCTTGCCGTTCCGTGCCGTTCAAGAGCCTCACCGTGCCAGCGTAAAGCTCGATGGCTCTTACACAGACAGACACTCCATTTTATGTAGATATAGTGGAGCTTCTTGCATTTTTCTTGTGGTTTTGATGCAGTTTTCGATTGGAAATGTTTAAGGATGGTTCAAGTGTGTTTTTAATAGACAATAATCAGGCAATGGAAGGACACACGTCTTATAAAACTGTTATGAGATTTTTCTGTTTACTAAATTAAACAATGTCGCCCATAGGCATGTGACCGCCCGTGTTTTTCTGAATATTCATGTTTTTTTTTTCGAAAATTAACTTTAAAAACCGGCCAAGTGCGTGTCGGACCACGCACAATGAAGGGTTCCGTAGTTGGGATGAATTTATCCCAAAAACAAACTTAACTTTGTAGTTGAAAAATATGTTCTCCACTACGGAATGTATGGGAAAACATGTTTTTGCAACTACAAAGTTAAGTTGGTCGATTATTACTCGTTAACCTGTAAAGCCTACTTAGCTGTGATAGTTTTTCTTTTAATTTCGTTATATAAACTACTGTTGTGATTTTATTCACACACCCAAAACCAACCATTTAGCCCGCATGGGGGGGGGGACACTTGACTCTAACAAAAATTAGCACTTTAAAGCTTAATATTTCGCAAACGAATCCCTAAATCCAAAAATGGTTTTCACAAACTCACAATATTTTTGAAGGACCTTTCCAATGATACCCCTGACTATGGGGTAAAAAAATAAAAAAATAAACATCACCAGTTTACGTGTATGAGAGGTACCCTAAAAAAAATGTTTTTCATAATTTTGTTTTACCACTTCGTCGGCGTAATTAATATTAAAATAAATTTATACCTATGCCAAATTACAGCTTTCTAGTACTAAGGGTCTCGGAGCTAGACCGCGGACAGACAGACAGACAGACGGACATGACGAAACTGTAAGGGTTCCTTGTTTACTACGGAACCCTAAAAAGGAGGTCTAACATCAATATTTTTTTCATTTTTGAAGTGAAAACTTCTTTAGGCGCGTTGGGCATTTTTGAGATGGGACTAAACCATTGATTTAGCGACACTGTAACCCAATTTACCGACACCGTGGAGTAAAAGACATCAACGCATTGATTACCGCGGTGCCGATTTTTTTTCAAGTTTTCTCTTCTGTCGGTACTCCCGGAATGAAACTGTTTTTTCTTTTGATTCTTATTTTTTTCATAATCCTCCTATGATTTCATGGACTTATACTTGTGTTTTAAAATAAATACAGTTTTTTTTTTTTAATGGATTCACCTCTGTTTTTTTTTCATGGTAGACAAATTTTAACAAAAAATGTTAGTTAATCCGATAAAATATACTCATAAACTTTTTAGAAATAATAAACAGAATTCAAATCGAGCTAATCACACATCGAAGATATGGCAAACGCTACTCAAAACATTTTTTTTTTAAGTCACAATATGCCCATGGACGACATTGTATAGTCAAGTAAATGCTCCATATTCTACCATTGGAAAGGCAAATAGCATGAAAACTCGTTCCAAGATTTATGCTCTATCAAAAAGTCTACATATTTTACATAACATCTTACACAATTAATATTTCTATTGTTACGAGTAACAATTGTACTATGTGACACATCGAGACCGCTCATTACATTTGTATGTCGTTTGCGTAACGCACTCATTTCTTACATGTATGGGAAATTTTATATGCAACCTTTTTGTAAATAGAGTGCAAGAACATGTCCAAGATTTTGCTGTTTGCTGCTTTTTGTAGCTAAGGCTGTGGAACATAGCGGAAAGGAGCAAAGAAGATAATAATAAATAATTAAATTCTTTATTCACAAAAAACATAAACTTTGACAATAGATAGGTATACAGAAAGGTAAGCAAACTTAAGTATAATTATACAAAAGTGAGGTCGAAAGTCCAAGAAGAAATGTACCCTGCCCCCAAACGAGGAAAATCCTGTATCTTGGGCGGCAGTGTCTTCGCGTAGATACATAAGGTCGAGTGATTATTATGAGCATGCAAGTTGATTTAGAGTTAGAGAATTGTCAAAGATAAGATTATGTACTAGTGAAAAGAAAGAAAAAAATTTAGAAAAATATCAAACATTAACAAGAAGAATTCCACTAAATTAATTTTTTCTTAGCTCCAAAGTTTTCGGCTTTTTCCTCTATGTTACAATGGACAGTTAGCCCAACTCTTGCAAGTAGGCACGAAGCCACATGCAGGTATTTCGTTTAGCTGTGGACTGCTATGGAATTATGAGTATGAAGAATTGACATCGAGGGTAATATTTATGTATAAAATATAATTAAATTCAGTGGTGATTGAGATCCCCATAAAAATGCTATAGAAGGACAGCTGGTTGCATAATGCAAAACCAAAAACAAAATCCCAACACCAGCAGCAGTACACAAATCTAAACGAAACACAGATTTATATCCTCATACTTTCGAAGACAATAGAAATCCTAACCTGGCTCCGTTCTATCGTACGGTGTACACAACAACACCTAACAACTAACTCTTCTATACGTAGGACGTAGCACTCCTAACAAAACCCTGGGAGTCTGCTCAAAGCGCGCGAAAGTAGAGCCCTCTTTATCTAAGAGCCGTCTAGGGGGGGAGGTGGGGGGAGGACAAGTGCATCTCAAAGAAATGCAGATTTTACACGTCGCTACTCTTAGGGTGTGTCGGATGTATCGCGTAGACTGTTGCGTACCGTTAGCAAATGTGGCGCGGGTGGAAATTGTTTTTAAATTTATTATTTTGTTAAAAAATAAGATTGCGTAGATTTTGAAGATACTTCCAGATCATGAAAACTGCTGATGAGAATAATTGAGGAATGTAAGTTCAAGGTGACTTGGATAAGGATCAATCCTTTTCCTATAAAAAATTTAAGCACACCTATATGATATTTTTGTAGACGTCAACAATCACAATGTGAACTGAAGCTCGCAATTTGGACTTTAATTGAGCAATTTTCATTTATTCAACATAACATAACAATACGCTTTGTATCTCCGAAGGGTTAGGCAAAGGTGTACCTATATACATCCACATTTCGCCAGTTATGTTTAAGTCCCATGTAATAGGGGGCGAGTCTATTGCCATCAACCGGGCACAAATTCAGACTCCGGGCTGCTACTGAGCAATTCCTGTTGGAAAAACCCTATAACACTTTCGCTATCTGGGAATCAAACCTCATGCTCAGCTAGTAGCGCTTGCGACCACCAGACCAACGAGGCGGTCATTTATTCAACAATATTGATTATTTATTCAACAATATTAATTATCTATTCAACAATATTGATACTTTATTCAACAATATTAATTATTTATTCAACAATATTGATTATTATTCAACAATATTGATTTATTTATTCAACAATATTGATTATTATTTATTCAACAATATTGATTATTTTCCTGTGTAAACTTGGTGTCTACAATTATATCCATATTTTAACTTCTTGCCATATGACAAGACATTGCAACATGTAATTCAGGTAGACATTGCGTGACAGATATGTATCTAAGCACATTTTTATACAATACACAGCGTTGCGTTGGATTATGTTATGAGACATTACATTAAATGGAACGGTCTTATAAAAACTAGATATTAGATTATTATAAAGTCGACTTGGTATTGTTGTTGGTGGACACGCGAAGACGGCTTCTATCTTTTTATGAAAGAAAAATGATTTATTGATAAGCCCAGTTTCTACTTGTAAATGGTGCTTTACTTATAAATTGATTAAAATCAGTCTGTCTAGCCTTTTCCTAACAATTTTGGGGTCGGCTTCCATTCTAACCAGGTGCAGCTGGATACCAGTATTTTACATGGAGCGACTGCCAATAGAACATGACAATAATTCATTATAAAATAATAATAGAGTATCGATTATATATTGTTGTCACTATGTCAAATGAAGCGTTTGAAAATTATCAATTTTATATAATAATAAGTTATGTTCCATATCATAAATACATGAAATAAGCATAAGTAATCATAATTTTAAATTCATTGCATGTGTACAATTAAAGTTTGCATAAAATAGAGGCTTTTTTTGTTTATCGACGTAAACTACATTTGTATAGTATTTATAATATATTTGTAACTTTATATACATAGTAGTAGAATATATTAGCAAGGCAGCAAAACAACTGTCAGGGTGCGTCGTATTTGTAGGTAATAACATGAATTTAAATCGCGACAAACCAAATTGTTGCTGTAGGAATGTATCAGTCCATTTTATCGGGTAATGATTAATTTAAACATAACTACATAACATCACGCCTGTATCCCCGAAGGGTTAGGCAGAGGTGCGGAGATTAATTTATCTTTCTACAAAATACAATAGACGCCACTTAGCTATTTCTAAAAAGCCATAAAAAACCCTGAAAGATCTACACGTGTTTCACCTCTCAACGAGGCATCCACAGGATGACGATTGACTTGTCGCGAACCCAAACACGGCGTGTTGCCACACCAAACGCTGAACGCAAAGTCACGCCTAAATCAATTAACTATCTTATCTTTCTAGATAAAATCAAATAAAGTACTAAACTTTTCTTCCTATTCTGCAGACCGTACACCGAATATGACACTCATTATAGCGTGCCGGTAGGATTTCTGTAAAATATGTCAAACGTAAGTAGGCGACGGAATGTCTCGCCGATCTTAGCTCTAATGCTCTTTGTATAATTGTCACAAGCTGCTACAATTTAAACCTATAGAAAAAGTAATAAAAAGCACAAGATTCAAAATTATTTTGAAAAAAATAATTGTTAAACAGACCACCACTAACCCCCATAAAAGCCTGATCAATTTATTGATTCAAGAAGAGGGAGCGTTCGATCTGTTACTTACATTATCACTAGTTTTTTGACATATACCATAACTTTTAATTATCCAACTGCGGCAAAGCCAAAGGAGGGTAATGATTTTTTTTATTCTTGTTTTTTTTTTGTATGTCATATGTAATATTTATATGTGACAGGACACAGAGATGCCCTTATAATTTGTAACACCCTACTTTCCTTTCAACTGTCATTAACGAGACACAATAGAAATTTAATTGTTATCCACCTCAATGAGGCATCGTAACAGATAATGAGATAACCTTTATACATAAACAAATTCATTTGTTTGATTTAATTGAATTTGATCGAAAAGCTGCGACCACCAATAAATTCATGTACTAACATGGTGGTAATGTAAATTTTTTGCCGTCCATTTTAGCAAACATTGTGAAACCCATTAACGTGTTTATTGTACCAAATCACAGCCATAAACCCTACGCAACAAAACATAATTTTAAACATGATGTTTCCACAAGAAAACAGCTGCAAAATACTCCTAAACAAAACGCATTACAATCACAATTAGCTGCAATATTAGTTACCCCTTCAATATTCTTAAAGGGGTAAGTCCAATAATGTTTAGGGTAAGTACTATTCTTTAGGGTAAATCCAATATTCTGCTGCGTTCGATCTGGTCCAGTCCGGGGCGAAAACTTAGCACATTATGATTGTAACGCGCGGCGATTAAGAGGAAAGTTTTTACAAAAGGGTGTGGCTTGGGGACGGGGAGGAAGTTTAAAGAGCTGTTAAAATTTCTGATTATTTTTAGAAAGTATTTTTTGCAACTAACGAAAAAAAAATCGTTTTTACGGTTCCGTTCCTCAAAAGGAAAAAACAAGACCCTTATAAGATCACTTCGTTGTCCGTCCGTCAGTCTGTCAAGACCCTTTTTCTCAGGAACGCGTAGAGGTATCAAGTTTAAAAGAATATGAAATACGTAAGTACATCTATAGCTATCCCTTGAAGCTCTAAAAATCAAGCTTCTAAGTCAACGCAATAAAAAAAAATACGGTCAAATATGTGACATATTTTGATACTCGCAAATAAATCAAAACCTACAGGGTACTTCCTATTGACCCAGAATCATGAAATTTGGCGGCAAGCAAGGTCTCACAGCACATGTAAAGGAAAAAGTCCGAAAATAGTTAATTTGTAGTTTTATCACACATTTTTATTTTTTTGCGAATACTATATTACTTAATTTACAGTTGGAAAATTGACCGTGACGTATATCGATGTATGGAAGAACATGTTTTTCAACTATAATTTTAAGTTTTTTTTTGGGATAAATTCATCCCAACTACTAGAAATAGAAATAAATTCATAAGTAGTGACATGTAGTCATGAATACCACAAACGGACACCCGACAGCGACTTTGTCAACTATAGACAAGAAAATAAGCGAGATCGAAAACAAACTGTAATGTAAAAGCTCAATTGTAAGTCATTTTCGTCGTACAAAATATGTGGACATCTGTAAACAAGCTGTCACTCGCAGTATTTAAGATTTCACCGAACTATTTTTCTTTTGTAACTTTCCTCCAAATGCAGTAGAAAGTTGCAAAGTCAGAATAGTCAAAGCTATGACACGTTTAGATTTTTTTTTTAACTTAGCGTCTCAACTAGATAAAAACTGTTCTGTCACACCAAATCCTTCAATAATCACAGCTACACCACTCTATATAGTTCAACAATTAGACAATCGGCGCATCGGTGGCCCATGAGCCATTAGGACTTTAATTGAAAATAGCGTAAAAGCTGTAAATCGTACAGTGCAGCCCGGTGTCTGCCCCTTCCGATGTAGCTGAACTTTGTAGGAATTGCGTTTGAGTGCTGAGGCTAGTTTTGTTAGAAGAAAGTATGATTTGAAATGTATGTACCTGAAGACCAAATAGAGGTTTAAAGAATAATCTTCTTCTTCCTCAGAAGTGTTGTAAATCGACGTTTACAAAACAAAATGCTACCGTTTTCGTTCTAATAATAGCAACTTCCTTGTTTTGAAAAAAATACTCGTTTACTAAACTCCAAAAACGGATGGCCTTATAAACCATTCCAACACTTCTTGGGGTCTTCACTTCTTCTTGGGGTTTCTGACTTACATAACGTTTTTTTTTTTTCAATAACAGTATAGAGACACGCTAAGGCATTATTGACTTAACTTACGATCAAATCAACTTTTGCTCATACAACGAATCTTGTTCTATTTACATTCATATCTAAAAGAATAATTAACCTCCCTAAACTGCTTTATAACATAACGTGACGCCTGTGTACACCCACATTACGCCAGTTATATTTAAGTCCCATGTAATAGGAAGCGAGCCTATTGCCATCAACCGGACACAAATCCACCGCTTAATAATATAACTAAAATACTACCACCAAGTTAACCACAATTTGAACTCGTAACCTTTCAATCATTACCCCCTACCCTATCACTTCATTACAACAAAAAAACAACAATTTCAATCGATGTCTGCAGTAATATGTGGTGGACGTAGAAATAGTGACCATACGTTAAAAGAAATTATGTACTTATATTAAATTCTCAACTGACTTTCTTATCGACATCAAAATGTATCGGCTGAGGGGAGATAGCTGTCTTGATACTTGGAAATAAGTCATTTAAATTTTTTAATTGCACTAGCCTGGGGTATTAAAACTGGGTGATATTTAGCTTGTAATGAGCTTTTTAAGAGGGAAAAGTGAACGCCAATTAAGTAAAAAAGCTAACTGGGATCGATGGTCAGCCAAATTGCCTATGGGCAGTGAAGAAACAAGTTAATCGATGACTGGTAAGCAGAAATAATAATATCTATGGGACAACTCACAGTCGTGAAAAATATGTATCACGTGGCCTGTCATATCAACAATTGCTGAATCGGATGGAATTTTAAGCCACATTATTCATTAATTTGAAAGGTCAGCGAAATGCAGATGGCTCGCTTGAATTCATCACCATCATCATTTCAGCCGAAAGACGTCGACGGCTGGACATAGGCCTCCCCCAAACACCGCCACTTCAACCGATACTGTGCTTCCTGTATCCAGCGGATTCCTGCGGCTTTCACAAGATCATCAGTCCACCTTGTCATTGGTGCTTGAATTACCGAATTTGAATTGTAAGGCAGTATAAGGCCAACATGTCGTTCGTAGATCTTTGGCATTCGTTACTGGTAAACTGAAACCCGAAATTCTGATAACCAGTCTTACCAGGGGTATATCGTGTTGCCCATTAACTGGGTTGTGGAGACCAGATAGGCTATCGCTAAATGTAAAATACTGGTATTCAGCTGCATCATACGATGAACTGGGAGCTGACTATAACATAGGTTGGGCAGATGATGATAAGGGTCAAGATGATATTGATTAATGAAACCAAGCGACACAAAATACCAAACTACCCAAGTACCAAGACTGCCCACCTCACAACATAACACGTTAATATCGCATGCGACTAACAATCTAATTACAACCCGCGGGAATCGAACCGCGATCGACTGCCCGATAGGAACCGATTACACTCCCACCGGCCGATACACTGCGTTAGTTAAATGAGTGTAAAAGGGTCCCTTTTCAACGATAATTATGCCTTTTTTCTGGTGAATTTTGTTGTCAACTTCTGTTTGGAAGCTACTTTAAAATATTGTATTGGATGTAGCTTATTGGTTAAGTGGCGATACTACTAACTTACGGTGAAGAAGTCTCATCACCATCATCATCATTCATCATTTCAGCCGAAAATTGTCCAATATTGACAATTTTCCTCCCCCAAGCACCGCCACTTCGACTCGTTCTGTGCTTCTCGCAGCCAACGGATTCCTGCGGCCTTCACTCCATCTTGTGGGGTACCTTCCAACGCTATGTCTTCTGATACGCGGTCGCCACTCCAGAATCTTTCAGCCCCATCGCCATCTGTTCTGTGAGCAATGTGCCCTGCCCACTGCCACTTGAGTTTGGCAATTCTTCGGGCTATGTCGGTTATCTTGATGAAGCAGTCTACCATAAGGAAACCTGGTCTTACATCGCCAACACACTATGAACATAGTTGCTCTGTATAAGAAAACCCCTTTTCTTATACAGAGCATCAGGCTTAAACGTAATATATCTAGAGATAGCATAAATAGCCCTCAATTTTTCTACCAAATGGTTATTCAATCTATTACCATAAATTATTTATGTATACAATTAGTGGTTGTTCACAAGTACATCACTAACACTCAATTACCTACCATAGCTAATACAATTACGTTGGGTGAAACAATGTAAGACCCAATCCATAACCAATGTATTCGTATGAAAGCTCATATGAGTCACATTTCCAACCCCATAGCTAATCAGTATACAGCACACCCTCAGGCACTCCAATATCTATCAATACACAAGCTATAAGACAGCCACAATATCGAAAACCTCCCCAGAAAGACTACAACTCATTACAATCAGATTGAAATAAATTACGTCTTTGTTAATTGATTCAACGCTGATCAGAAGGGCGCTGTCGACTCTGTTAGTAATGAAGCAGATGAAGAAGATACTGGTATTGTTTGAAGACAATTACGACCAAATATCGAAGAGCTTGCAGAAATATGTTAAAGTATAAGTTACATATACCCAAATAGAGAAAAATAGCATCATATTAATATAATGTCCATTTAAACTGAGGCTGGAATAAATGGAGAATGATTTTCTTATCACTTTGGACAGATAGGAATGAATTGTATAGAGGAAAATGGAACAGTAAATTGTCCCATTTGTCTCGATGCACTTCATAAAACTTATAGCAAAATTGCACAGAAGCAGAACAATAATCCTCGCGTATAATTTTGTTTTAAATTATTCAACGCGATGGAATAATTAAAACTAACCATCATTAAGTGACTCATTCATGATTTTAGAAAAATCTAGAATAAATGTAATATTATGTTTTAAACATGAGCTGTTTCATAGAAACAACATCTGATTCACAATCATTTGATTGAACGAAACAACAAAAGACCAGTTATTTTAGCCATTCAATTCTTAGGCCAAGGTTCCGCATCGTTACAAAGGGACTTCCTTAACGCAACCACACACTTTTACATGTGTGGTGCCCCTAATTACATTCATATTGGTGACCGTCTTGCAGGTGCACAGCCAGCCGTAACGGGCATCAGTCAAGCGGAGAAACAACCTAAAGACGACCATAAAGCTTAAGAAGCAGAGTTTAAAACAGATTGTAGAAAGTTCAAGGATGAAGACACGATTGAAGATCGATGTATGATTCGTATTAAGAAAGTAATAGAGGTTATTATTGAATGTTGGAATAAATTCGGTAACAATGATACTGGCTTTGCGTAAGGTCAATAGCATGGTCGAATTCGGCATCGTTAATTACTGACCGATGGTCGAATGATTTTTTATTAGTAAAAGGTGGTTGTCGATCGTAATTTGAATTTGATGGACGGGGAAGTGGTCGATGGTTCTGATAGCGCATCCAAGTGGAACCTGGTGTACCATAATTTACAATTTTTGGATTAGATGTTCCTATTATAAATTATGTAATACCATCGTATAGAAAATTACCGTTGTCAAGCTATTCCATTTCAGTTTGAATATTGAAGCAGATTTTTTTTTATTTTTTCTGGTAGCTTTGTCATCTAGTATTGAGGAGTGTATGATACGGTAGTTAATCCTTTTAAGACAGCTTTATAGCACTTTCACTGATATGGATTGGTTCGTTCATTAACAGGAAAGTTCTGTCTGAAACTTTATACATTGCTTGCTTGACCACAACAGTTCTTGCCACAGTAAATTATGTTATTCAAGGTCCATTTGTGTTCGTGTCAAACGTCACACATGTAGCAAATTATTGCGAGTTTTATAGAACTGTTATGTTGTAAAACAAGAACTTTGTAGCTCTAGTATTCAATTACAAGAAGCAGAATAATAAATCGTTCATTTGACTTTAACTGCTCGCACGAGATGCCAACTAGCTTATAAACATGTCCTATTTTTTCTTCCCTTTTTAGATCAGCATGAATCATTTCAAAAAAGTCTAATATGTTACACTTCAACTACTCAACAAGCCCACTACATTCTATTGAAGTCTTATAGACCAGGAAAAAGAATTTCACTTAGCTATACATTGTACGCAAAAAATTAAGTTTTACTGCCAATCCATCTATCATTGTTTTTTTTTTGTTTTTGCAACCCACAATTATGTAAAAAGAATGAATATAGAATAACTACCAACGGTTGTGGTAGCCATAAAAACGTCACTACTTAGTATAAATGACTGCTTTCTAATAAGAATACTATTGGTCCTAAGAATGCGCCTTGCTGAACTTCGCGTGTCAAAGTTGAATTTAACATAATCTGTCATTGTATCCATACTTATAATGGAGTTATTTATAACTGTTTGCTGTAGGCCGTTAGGTCTTATGAAGGATAAAGAAAAGAAAGTAACAGTTATTGTAAAATATTGTAAAATTATTGTAGTGTTTACAACTTGTTCGATTGTACAAGGTTAGACTAATCCTTGGTCTAGTGAATTATAGCCGTCTATGGTGTAGTACAAACTAGAATGGTGTTTTATATTTCATCAGTGTAATTAGCTTTATGTCGTTCTGGTTGAATAAATAAGTAACTAAATATTAGAACACTTCTGGAACCGTTTTAATATATTTATACCAGCCTATTATTGTCCCACTGCAGGACAAATAAGTCTTCTCATACAGAGAAGGCACGAGCATTGATCACCACGCTTGCTCAAGATGGATTGGTGAATTCAAACTTATATTAACTATAAGTCCAGGTTTCCTCTTCTCTAGTTAATAAATTGAAAATCATAAACATAGTTCACATATTCATAAATTCATCATGTCTATATCCCATTGTTGATAATAACACCCGGAAAAAAAAATACTTTCACAAGCTTTAAAGCATATATATATTAGTAAAATTCCAAATGATATAGCATGTATTCAAAATAACTCAGTAAAAGCTGCAACTAACATTTTCAAATACAGTATAAATTGTCATACATTGGACAGTGACATTTTCAACGCCAATGGAAAAACCGTTAAAACTAACAAATCTGTCAGACAACGCAATTAATACTTACACTATTTCACTTTCTACGATATTCCAACCACCATTAATTAATATAGTCGGTACAAGGGATGTGCTCATTACGATTGCGATACATCGATACAGTATCGATACCATCGAATCGTTAAAAAAACTGCCTATAATTAACTGTTGGTAACAGACGCCACATGTCATTCTAAACAAAAGCTCTATACATGAGAAACTAATTACTAAAGCAGGGGTGAACGAGACAGAGCTATGTATAGCTTGTAAGTGGGAGCGAAAGGTCAGAAAGGCCAAGATCGGAAGCAGATTGGAACGCACCACTGCGCACTGTCCGAATATGTTTTTTACTAATTAAAAATGCAGGCGGCAGTTTGATAAATGGTATCCCGGTCGATTTATTTAGCTTTTGTGTTTTTGAGGTTATGTGCGTGAGCGCTGATCGTAATGAAATTGTTCAGTGGCCAGCGATCGGACAACCATTGTTAGTTTTTTGTGGAATGTAGTAGATTGAATTAAAAAGGTAAATAGAACTGTGGGTGGAATTGTTTTTGTTGTTTTGGCTAATAATAGAGCACGCGTTGGATATATACAGATATATGAGTATGTTGTTGCATTGACTGTTACTGTAAAGGGATAAAAAATCACATTTTCTATGATAATTTTGGATGTTAGTGGAATTTTAAATATTTCCAAATGTTGTCATGATTTTCTGTCTAATCTTTCTAGTTAATTTTGTAAGATTTAGTTAATCTATCTACGGGTCCCCATCTTTCTCTCATTTACCCATGACCAAGTTTTCTGCTCCAACGGCCATGGGTTATTGCCACTCCAGTTTTCCAGTTCTGCGAGCTATATCAGTAACTCTAGTTCTTTTCTACGTTTTTTCTATCATCATTCAATCACTCGTTAATTTATAGGCGTTAAAGTCTCGATAATAACAAAAAATTTACTAACCATTAGATATTGATAGATCTATCATGATCGTAAAGTTGGACACACTTCACGAGATTTCTAAAGACCCTCAACAACTTTTTTGTTTTTAGTACTATAATTTAAACTTGCTATACTACTTCACTGATTACCTCAGAAGTAATATCTTCTATGTGTGTAAGTATACTTTTTAACTCACCATCATCAAAGTTACTAAACAAAGTACCATTTAGAATTGGCACTACAAACAAAATGGTTTCTAAGTAGACACGTCACGAGCATTTAGCATTATCATCGCCAATTTCCATACCATTTTAACCTCTTACCACATTATGCGAACCGAAACGGCCCATTCATAGATTAAGTGCATTTGAACGTAAACCATAAATCCACATCATATCTCACACAAAAATAAACACTAAATCACAATCATGCAAATAAGGTTCAAAAATTCAAATGATGCCCATAAAATCGGTCGCGACACAATATGCAGAAGAGATCCATGGATCCCGAACAATATCGGCTTTGCCCGATGCCACTTACGGACCGATAGCTATACACTAATGAGCTATTGAAAAATGATAGCAAAAATAATTCAAGGAAAAATTATCATAAGCCATTTGAGGGTTGAGTGTTCCCATGGACTGGACATACAAACGAAAATGTACGTTAACTTGTTAAAGTAGAGTTCAAAATGTATTAGCATATGAAAGAAAAATCTTTCAAAAGAGCATTCGAATCTTTCGCATCACCATTACAAATACATTCAACTTTATTCCCTTTGAAATACAGATCAAAATCAAACGACACGGAATGTCAAAGTAATCATATGATAATTTTTTCTAACCCTTAAATGGCGTATGCAAATTTCCACATTGTCAATCGGATGCGTATGCAAGGACTGAGGAGCGTTCGGGGGTTGACTCAATATGCGATGACAGATGCGAAGTCGGGACACAAACATAGTATCGAGTTACTCCATTTTTGAGGAGCAGAGCGAATCTGGGATTGTATTTTCGACGGACCTTTTCTAATATTATTGGTTGTAAAGATTAATAACGGCTTGAATTTCTCACGCCTAGATACCAATAATACTAATTGATTGTTAATAAATAGAAAAAAAATACATTTATTTAGCAGAGACTAAAAGCATATATAAATAAAATAAAATAAAATAAAATAAAATAATCTTTATTTCGGACAAGGGACATCCATATATGGGTTAGTAAACAAAACAAAAAATCTTATATCTATGTTAGTAAACTTATTATCTATTTTAAAACAAGGCTGTTGTTCGACATGCATCTTCGAACAACATCACCTAACAAAGGAGAATCGTACCTCCCGGCTATGGTCCTCAGGATGGAGTTGGAGCTCTCCCGCACTCTGCAGAGCAAAGAGGCAGATTTCCGTCTGACGATGGCGTGGAAGCCATCGACGCGGGCTTGTGCGAACATACCTGATGCACTGCAGAAACGGGGCAGCCCCATCAACATCCTGAACCCGTTATTATATTGGACCCGTAGAGCGCTGATAGCCTGCCGAGTATAGTTGGTCCACAGGCTGCACGTGTAGAATATTTGGCAATAAGCTTTAAAAAGCGTTATTTTTACTGCTCTGCTACAGCGTGCAAACCGGCGAGCCAACATGTTACACCGGACTGCCAGCGCCCTACGTTCCCTCTCAATATCTACTTGGTCATTAAGGTCGTCGGTTACATAATGCCCCAAGTACTTGAACTGGTACACTCGCACTAAGTAATTCCCATTAAGTTTAATCGAGGGCACATACTCAGGACATTTAGCACCGTCAGCCTTAAAGACCAAGAACTCACTTTTCTTGACATTGTAGACTAAGCCATGCTCGCGAGCATAGCGCTCACAACAACTAAGCAGCTCTCTAAGCGCCCTAACCGTAGGGCTCAGCAGCACCATATCGTCAGCGTAGCTGATGTTGTTGACACTGACGTCATCAATGCGACATCCGATTTTCTTGCTGCTGAGCTCAACGATTAGATCGTTCATGTAGAGGTTAAACAGTTTAGGTGATGTTATCCCTCCCTGTCTTACCCCGCACTCCAGCCCGTACGACACAGACAGCCCATCGGCCCATCTCACACTGTTCGTTTGGTTGTAATACCAATACTGGAAGATACGCAACAGCTCCGCTGGCACTTTTCTCTCCCGCAGCTTTTCCCACATTACCTCGTAAGAAACAAGGTCAAAGGCACGGGAGAGATCTAAAAAGCAAGCATACACTGGTGTTCGACGTTTTGTGTAGTATTGCACCGTATGTTCGTGTCAGGCACATGTCGTTGTAGACATCGCCAGAAGTTGGTTTATTGTACCATACCCATAGCTGATATTTAAGCCTCGCCCTCGCGTGGGCGTCTCGCACATGCTTGTTCCACCCAACAACACGGCCAACATGTCTATGAGTACGAGTTTCCACTTGGCTCTGTACCGCGGCCTCAGACAAAGTAGTAACAATACTTTCATACATCTTGTCAAGAATTACCCTATATTCAGTATTATTACAATGTCTATTACTTCACAAACCAAATTCCCGAGGGTAATCAATCAGCTTTAACTTACTATTACATAGGTCATAGTACATGCTTATTTGGTCGTTATCCCTCTCACCTCAAATTACTCTGCTACGTGATGTTTTATAGTCTAATAACTTAGGTTTAATCCGATCTAACCTACACTCAACAAATATGGGACAGTGATCAGACCAGAACACATCGTGCACAATACCTATCTCAGTAACCGTTAACCAAGCAGACTGAGTGACAATTAAATGGTCAAGCCAACGCCTACAACTGTGCGCGTCACTGACAAAGGTGTAGCTACTTGACTCTAAACCTAATTTTTCAATGTCCGCACACCTCCACTTTTGTTCGTTACAGAATTCTAAGAGTTCACAACAAAATGACTCACCGGGGTGTGCGTTGAAATCGCCAAGTATGTACACTGTTTCAATGTTATTAGCTTCGACAATCGCACTCACTTCACTTAGACACTCTGTGAATTCTGTCAGATTTTCACTCGAGTCAGTCGGCATATAAACACTGAACACTAATATGCATCTGTCCCCGAGTGAAACTTTAATTGCCGTTAAACGCGCACTGAGACAGCTGATTACCGCTTATATATGAACCGCTCTTTTTTTTATTTTACTATTTTCCACCACAGTCATGGACATACCTATTATGTCTAGCCAACCAAAGTAAACCCATTAAAGTTTATAATCCTCAGTTTCCATAGGCCCCTAGTTCTGGTCTATGACTATCTTCAATATCAGTTTTATGCTCTATCACGATTTTTAAATCCGAACCATTTTGCTATCATTCATCATCTTCATGCATCGTTTGAGCTGTTCCTATTTCATCAGACTTCAAACCGTAATTAGATTTTTTATTGGATTAGTTAAGATCATCGATAAACCTTGATTCATCTTAAAATTCTTCAGAAAAACTGAAAATTCTTCGGTAAGATTAAATATATCAAATTCTTTAATAAACTAACGTTCGATTTCCCACAATTCCTCACACAAATTGATATAAAAACGCCATTGCACAGTTCTCCATCGGATTCGCTTGAAAGCAAAAAAGTTGCGGTTACTACAGACGGACGGAAAATCGATAAGTAATAATATCGATAGTGGTGATCTAAACGAGCGGGGAGTAATCGAGTTATTACACTGTAATTATTAACCGACGTTTTACTTTCTTCGTTTTGTTGGGTGGGATAGTGTGGAGGAGGCTCTTTTGTTATTGTTTAAAAATCAACATTCAATTTGGGTTTATTCTGATTTTCAAAAGTCTACTGACTATGTTATTAAGAAAGCACTTTCTTTTGATTGACATTTTCAATCAGCTCACCACCTTACTTTAATTGTGTTGCTCATTCTTGTTGTAATCGTCATTTTGAGCTTTTTTTAAGTTACAAAGTTCTTATTTTTCGGATTTTACCTTTCGAAGAGGATCAGCATACTTATCTCAAAGTCAAATCATTTATTTCAAATAGGTCTTATAAGGCACTTTTGAACCTCAAAATTCACAAAAAATAGAATCGATTCTAGTCGCCCCTTCCAAAAGGTAATTTTCGTATGGAGAAGAATGAGTAAGAAACTCCACCGTTACTCTTTTAAAATGTTTTATATTATGTAAAAAGAATTAAAAATGAAGCAACGACAGATAACTTAATCACCTATATAATAGATACATTTATATAAAGTAAACAATTTTCCTAAAATTTTACAATTAAGAAGTCAGTGTGTGAAGAAGTAATGTAGTCTCGCTTGAACAATTTAGGGCGAATTTCACCAATAAAACTTAACACGTTCAAGAGCTGTCAGTGTCATCATTGTTGTGGAATATTGACATTGACAGGTCTTTACAGCAATATTGATCCTCTGACAGACTAGCTCAACTGAAAAGTAAATGACGCTAAAACACAAAGCTTGAAAAATAATTCCTTAGAAAAGAATCACGTGACCGAATACAGAAAGCTTTCGCCTCAAATTCAGCCAAACAGAAGCCGTCTCCTACGCACCCAAGTATCCCGAGATGTTCGCAGGTGTCACTGCGCTTCATCGCCCACCACGCACGACGGAACAAGATAAAAGCCTCACTGTCTATCGCCGACAACATTTTATACCCTATTTGCTGTTTTAATTGACAAAAAATCACTTACCACTGTTTTACCTCCGAAATATTAACTTTTTTCTCTTTAGTATCGATTTTGATTGAATACATTATTAATGAGTCTACTTTTTCATTTTAAGTTACTTCCTTGTCAATATCGGCGGTTTTTGTTGTTAATTTTATGTGTGGATCTTAATTACGGTCGGAGGATTTATTAGTATTATTGTATTTATTCGGTGTACCATAACAGGCATAGGAATCGAACACGCGACTCTGGGTATTGAATGCGGATGAGTTTGTGCGTCGAATGAGTCGATCAGGACAACTTTCTTCGATATAAAAATCTTTATCAATATGGAAGTATTGAAAGATATATTGACTATCAAAAATACAACAGTGACGACTAACTAGGCAGCTCTTATGTCAAGTACTAATGACAGCTACCTTACCTACTTAACCCTAAAATATTCACAATACGAAAATAACAAATATACAACCATCTTTTGTACGAATCGTAAAACACCGATTATTTTTGCATCAATTATCTGCAACTGTCGTTGTCACATTTATAAGAACGGGTTCCAAAAAATGTAGATTAATGATCGTGCGCACATTAGGTTTGACAAGCAAATCGATACATTTGTGAATCGATTTGATCATCAATATGAATTATACGGTACGATTGCTGAGATACGTGGTCATGGATGTAATTTATACCGTAGTAAAGATGTGTAACATCTGCAGAAGAGTTAACAAATGTTGCTATTTTTTCCTCAAGGAAATTGGGAAGACACAGCCAAAACTGTGACTGGTTCTGACGCAAAATCGAAATATTACCTCATAATAAAGTTCTCTACATTTTTCCTTATCATAAGTAATATCGAAATGTAAATTATTTTGACCATTCAATGTCAACTTATAATTTATACCACTAATATAATTAAGTACTACTGATAAAGCCAACGCCATCCGGCCCACCAGCGGCACAATGACAGGCCCTAACCAAAATCCGGAAGCCCAAACAATAATATCGAGCGTATTACATTCAAAAAAAACTTCACAACGAACTTTCATATTCAAATTTGAAATTCGAACGAACCGAACCAAAAAAAAGCGAACGGAGAGCACCGATCAATTAGAGTAACTCAATACTCTGTCACATTAAAATGACGAGTCGCACTAATGGATTTCCAAATTTGAATTTCAAATACAAATGGGATCGGAAGGATCAGTCGGGCGTCCTCGGGTGATTCCGTATCGGCCCGGACGAACTATTGGTTGTGTGTTCGAAATATGAATTAATCATACTTTTGAAAATTGCACTCAATATTGGTAGATTGCACAAAGGTTAAATGGTTAGTTAAGAATGGAAAAGAAGTGTTAGGTATATAAATCGTATAATGTAAAGTGATAAGGGAACTTACCGTGTTGTTGCATGATGCTAAGATACAATACCATTAAGCATAATTATAGTAAAAGGATCTACTATAAAATCGAAATACCCTATCTAGGCAAAATATGAGCAACAACCTCAGGTCGCCCACAGTCGCATTACATTGAATACTTTGAGACAACTTTGTCGGAATCCAGCGATAAGCAGTTTATGAAGACAACGACGGTTGTAGTCTATGTATCCTTAAAAAAAAGACAACGTTCCTAATTCAAAAATTATACCATCGATACCCATGATACGCCGACACTCTGTCAGTCTTGCTTTGAGCAGTCTCCGTGACGGCCGCACTTTTTGCGTTGCCTATAATGTCTGCTTACATCCATGGACGTAATTGGAGATATTACACGATGGTGATTAATTAATGAGGATGTTATGACGAAGGCTTAATGCTTGACGCCTGCCATGAGTGGTGGTTACAGATCGGTTAGTGTCCGTGAGACTTTTTGTGGCGATTTTGTATTACTACTTATCTTGGGACACTTGTTTTGGAACTGAGTCAAGAGATCTGAATGTAGCAGCTCTCTCAATGATTTTTTACAAACAAAAATGTTAATTAAACAAATAGCTTGAAATCACTCCTCCAAAAAGAGTGAGCGTTGTCAACTCAAAAAACAGTAAGCGTTGATGGATCAATATAGGTCTCAATAAAATTTTAATAAGAACCAAGTTTACTTCTATACACAGAATAGCAATACTCAAACTACCTATAAGTTTAAACCGTAGAGCATTTTTGCTTCAAATCATTCAAACAACTTACAATACAAAGCAAACATTTATTCCCTGAACTACACAAATTGTAAGAGAATTCTCAAGGATGCTCTGCAAAGTATGTCTTACGAAGATACAGAGAATTTACTAACTGTATTAAAGTGAATGTATGTACAAATTATTTATCAAATTTATATACTAAGAGTTAAGGTACTCAACATAATAATCAGT
This sequence comes from Agrochola lychnidis, assembly GCA_963680765.1. Taxonomy (NCBI): domain Eukaryota; kingdom Metazoa; phylum Arthropoda; class Insecta; order Lepidoptera; family Noctuidae; genus Agrochola; species Agrochola lychnidis. Next base: position 1,839,488 of record OY796868.1, on the reverse strand, counting down.
GATCTATTGTCAACCTACAGATTATTTATTTATTTATAAGTCTATTTTAGCTCTTCTCGCCTGAAACGCAGGATTACCTAGTTCAGGCACTTAAGTCTTAGGAATGTAATTTACATTTAAGCAAATCTGTACTAATTTTTATGCCTTGTAATTTTCTGAATAAATATTATTATTATTATATCGACGCTTGAAAGGCAACATTGACTAAGCGACATGGGTTTCCATGTCGCTTAGTCAATGTTGCCTTTCAAGCGTCGATATATAATACCCCAAACTTCGGCCTCTGACTTTGATTTCTACCATTAACAACTCCGATAACTATCATATACTTAACAAGTACATCCTCTCCGCTTGGTTGCGTTGTGTTAACCAAATCTCGGCAACCAGATAAATCTGTATATTCGCCACGCGTCTACGAACCATTTGTCACTCACTAATGATTTGGTACCATTTTGAGATGCATGAAACACCCCTTTGAAATGTTTAGGGGGAGGTAGACCAAGGTGGTCGTGTGTGATTTTGAAGTATGGAGTCCTTTAAAGCTTTTCGTGGATATAGTTGAAAATTATGTCAGAAAATTGGGGCAAAATGAAATGAAGCTTTCTGTCAATGCAATGATACATAGTTCAAGACATAATCAATAAGAATATCTCATTTTTTTGTTTCTTCTTGGCAAGTCCTGACTATTTTGGTTGTATCAAAGCAATTGCTTGATACTTTCCAAAATCTTTGGGACTTCCGAAATCAGGCTTTCATAGTATATACTCGTATATCATTCGTTTCTTAGAATTACAAGAAACAATAGATTTCTAGTTTCAATCTGAATTTACTCTCTTCACAGACACATTAAATTTAAAAAATCCAGGTACAAAATATCAAATCTAAATTTAAACGCACCGAGAGCCGTAGAATTTCATATCAAAAAATAATTTAATTCACGTACACTATTTAAAGAACGCGTGCGCAAGTCCGCCCACGGACGAACAGACACACAAACCGATCTCGTTACTAACAATGCACCATATATTACGCCGTTTCCGGTGAGATATCACATCTTGCGTCTCTTTCGAACTTGGGATGTTTGTATCTTCTATCTCTTTCTACAATCATCGCGAGACATCAAGATCATTAACAGGCGATACTGTGATTTGTATTGTGTGTTTTTTATAATGTATTCCCCTTTGTGCGTAATTTTTCGATTTGGCGAATTAATTCTGAATTTACTTGAGTACGTGTGCCTTTGGATATCTTGTCATCTGGTAAGGAGTTAGTGGTTTGTTGTTTGTGAGTTGACTTTTCGGGGTCTAATGTGTTTGGGTTCTTCGATGGCACTGTTGTCACAAAGTTTTTGAGGGTTCTTATGGAAAGTGATCTTAAAATTTGGAAATGGCAGCGCGACAGCGTCTTGTTACATTTCCAAAGTCAATTCCCAAAGTATTTAGTTCATAGTTTTAGCTACAGATTCTAGATAGGTAAGTACTCTTTTTACATTAGTACCTGTAGTTTGTCCTCTTCTACGATAATAATGTACAAATTCAGGCCAGATGGCCAATTAGTCTGCCTAGCCTTTTCCCAACTATGTTGAGGTCGGCTTCCAGTCTAACCGGATGCAGCTGAATACAAGTATTTTACATGGTGCAACTGCCTGTCTGACCTCTACAACTCAATAACTGGGTAGGTAATACGATACCCCTTGGTAAGACTGGTTGTCAGACTTTCGGTCTTCTGACAACCCGTAACGACTGTCAAAGATCCACGAATAACAGCCGGGACCAACAGCTTATCGTGCTTTCCGAGGCACGGAGGAGTCTCGGTATGTAAATATGGTCACCTATCCACGGACCAACCCCGGCAAGCGTAGCTTAACCTGATGAATCGACCCGTGCGGCTGTTATAACTTAGCCACGAGCTTCTCCTCAAGCCAAATGGTATGAACTTGTATTAATTAATTTAAAATCCCTACTTATACTGAAAGCATTACCTAATACAAAGTTTGAATTTTTACCAAAAAAAGAATTCTATTAGACAACCACATTTAATACCAAAATAGCCGCCAGCAATTTTAATATTTCTACAATAATATTAATAACTAAACTATTTTCAAACAGTTCGATGATACCAACACCAGAGATATGTCTTTGTCTATGATTTCAATAGACCTCTATTATAACACGATCCATCTTTTATGGATATGTCAAAAATATAAACCCTGTTTTGCATATCAACAGAATTTTTGCCCTGCATTGTTGTTTTGGATTTTAGGATTTTAGGGTCCCGTGGAAATTTCTTAAAAACTCTTTCACTTGTCTTTTTTTTAACTCTGGTTAATCTTTATCCGACGGCTGTTGGTATGAATATTTGTGCAGAATTATAATCATAGATATTTACGACACGTTTTTGCATTGTGTTGGTACATATTTAGGTAGGACGGATCAGCAATATGCACTTGCAATGTGTTCTTTTGAGGTTTATTGTAATCAGTATTTTTGTGTAACAAGATTATGCCAGGCAGATGAGGCAGCCAGGCTCATCACACGTGATTCTTAACATACAAGGCATAAACAGTGAAATATAAAAATCCAAACAGATCCTTACTAGCTAAAGTACTTACCACTTACTGCCACGGCACCCTCCAGAAATAAAAATAAAATCTGATTAGACTACGGAACCCAGAACACAAACCACACGCACACATGATTTTCTGTCATTATTACAAGGAATCGAAACAGACAGCGGTACAGATAAACTGTCACTAAATATTTTACGCCTATCTTGTAAAGATTTCAAAAGCAGAGCTTTTTGTTCAATAGTGATATAATATGAATAGTATACCTTGTGGAGTCTCCAAGCTTTTTAAAGATTTTAAGGCAATAATAATAATAATCGTTGTCACCTCCTGCCATTTTATCCGTGTATACCATAACATTGACCAGGCAGGGGACATAGGCCTTCCATAGTCCTAGGTAACCAATCCACTATAGCCACCCAAACCCATAGCCCAATATGTGTTGTTTCCATTTTCTGCAATAGTCTTGTACCAACCGAGGGTTGTCCTTGGGTGCACTTGCATAGTGCGAACAGCGACAATAGTCGGGCCTCTGTAAGTTGGCTTCGGCCCCTCGTACGCCTTCCAAAGATCTGGGACCCTAGGGTCCCGAAAAAAGAAAAGATGTAAAAATAATCGTTTGTTAAGAACAAAAAACAAATACAATACATAAACTCAGTAGTACATAAACAAGTAGTAAGAACTCTTAATAAATACACTGTGAATGTCTGAAGTCTAAACATTAGATTGGACTTCCCTAATAATATAGTTAAAGAATGTACAAGTGACAGGTTTGGGTATAGCGATAACTGCCCTGTCACCTGTGCACTTGAGGATCTTATGACTGCGTCAGCTAACGGAGTTCGTGTGGCTGAATTTTGGGCTAAACATAATATTTGAATTTTCACAACGCTATCGATACGCTAACAAGAAGAAAAAATTGAATATCTATTCACTTACTTATTACAAGAAAGCAGTATAAGTAGGTACAATAGATGCCAAGAGAAAGAATCGATATGAAATACAAATTCTTGAACAACAAAAGAGAAAAACAAACAGACTATATAACACAAAGCCTCATACCAAATCTATTATCTGTGCTCTATTTTTTTTTAAATAATGGCAGAGGTATCCGATCAAACATCCTCTAACAAAAGCCCCAGTCATTACTAGATTTGAATAATAAAAAAAAGTTTGGAACTAAAGGGGAGAAACTCAGCCTTGCATAAGTAATTAGAACAATTATTTTTTTATAGATAATAAATTATTTCTGACATCGACTTGTCTGTTGGGGTGTTATGATGTTCGAAAATGGATCGACATTTTGTATTTGCATTTTTCTGAATACTTATGTGCCCAATGTTATATCAATAGAAATTACCAATTACTCGTCATTGTAACTATTGGAAAATATGCAGTGTGGCTTTAACTAAAATAGTAGTAGCTTAGTGCATGCACCCGCTAAGGAGTGAAATGATCCCGAAGTCTGCGTTTCCGAATAGCTATAACCTGGGAGTATTCCAGTCTTAAATGGATGGGTTATTTTGAGTGATCAAATGCGAGCCTATCAGAACTAAAAACAAAAAAAAACTAGTAAGGATAGCTTTCAATCCAAAAGACAATGAAAATTATCAAATTTTTATTTCTTTCAGAATCCTCATCGGGATCTTTCGGATGACAGAAGCCGACTGCTGACTCTATAATCAAGAAAAACTGCAAATAAACTATTCCTTGTTTTTACCATACAATTAAACTTTCATTTTTACCCCATAGAAAGTGAGTTGTCACAAAAACGCCACACCTTGACATGACGGCAGGAAATATTTGAATATGTCATCCGATCTACGGTATCGATAAATATCGGAAGCGACGGAATTCCATGAGGGCGAGGGCTTTTTGTAAGTTTGTACTTTCCTTACTTTATACCATGCATATTCTTGAGGGATGTTCGACTTGTTTCGGGTCGAAAGTGAAGCTTTTTGATGAGCAGTGAAATGATGAGGTCACCAACTAAGCAGATTGTTGAATGCAGACAGAAGTTTGGGTCATGATTTTATTATATTTACGCTCGCTCTGTTTTCGCAGTGTGACAGTATTTTGATGATAATGATAACTAATTACTATTATCAGACGTTGACCTTATTCAATATTATTAGTTCATGAATGCAGACCTTTTTTTTTCGTGGATCTTTGACCGAAAGTCTGACAACCAGTCTCACCAAAGGATATCGTATTATCCAGTAACTGGGTTGTGGAAGTCAAATAGGCAGTCGCTACATGTAAAATTCTGATATTCAGCTGCATACGGTTAGACTGGAAGCCGACCCCAACATAGTTGGGAACAGGCTAGGCAGATTGATTTATCAGGTCATGAATGCAGACCAACCGCCAAGCATCGATGGTGCTGTCCCATATTTGACTAGCTAACAATAAAATGTCTGACATACCGTCGACCTTGACTCTGTCCAATTTTGGAAAACAAAATCGTCCAACGGATGCGAACAAGTTTGTCTTCCGAGGAGATTATACATGTCTACAGTATTCCCTTTTAAACATCATTAAAACTATAATGAAAAATACTCAAAACCTTCTAATATACATTCATTAACATCGGAATGATAAATCAAACACCCTCGCTTAATATTTTTTGTTCAACATCGTCACTTCCTCTACGACAGATGTCATCCATTCATACACAAATCTTTGTATTATTATATTTAGATCAACCCTTTTTTACTATCACAATGAAAAAGAAACTGTATCGTATGCCTCCGTCTTGTGGTGTTGCATTGATAAAAAAAGTTTGTATGACTCTTTGTAAAGATAATTTCATCACTTTCATAGGTGTTAGTCACACTTATGAAAGTGTTTTGTATTTGTTAGTTTCGATGCCTGAAAACTCCAAAAAGAAGCCCTTTCAATATGGTACAGCCATACTGTCGATTTTATAACACTTTTTTCCTTCGTCTGAAGTCTATCACGGGAAATATCAGACCACAAAATCTGTGCATAAAAGATACCCCTTAGTGCACTTTGCTAACCGATACTCGTACATAAAAATAATACCCACTAGGCAAAGGGATTGATCGCCGCAGTGTTTTGATATTGACGATATCATGCAAATGTCGATCCCACTACCAATTTTCCGTATTACCCAGTTACTGGGTTGTGGAAGTCAGATAGGCAGTCGATCCATGTAAAATACTGGTATTCAGCTGCATCCGGTTAGACTGGAAGCCGACCCCAACATACTTGGGAAAAGGCTAGGCTGATTGATTTGATCGAAATCGTCACGACAAACTGAGAAAGAGATGTCATACACCATATAGCCATCAATCCCCTTGCCAAAATTTCACCAACACCAAATAAGTACCTCAAGCCCTTTATAAAAAAAGTGAAAGCAGTACAAGTGGCAACAGGTCAGTATACGTACAAATGCAGGCGACGTCGCGGGGCGGGTGCAGTTCGTATTGGAGAGAACAGAGCGCCCGCATCATCAAATTTTAATTGTTACAATGACGCCATTACTTTTGTAGAGTTAGGTGTGGATAGAAGTGGCCAGTTTTTTAAACTGGTTTCTTTTCTTATTGCTAGGGAGTAACCGTGTTTTTAGAGAAGACATCTACTAACACGCACTGGGCCCGCGTGGTAGATTACAGCCCACTCCCTGTCAAAAAGAGAAGGCCTGTGTCCCAGCAGTGAAAACATTTAAGCTGCTTTCTGATTATGATTTTGACAGCTGATGATGAACTGATCAAGCTATACAAAATTGTGAGGTGACCAAGAGATGACAAACTTACTAAAATCAGTTTCAACAAAGATATCAAGTTTCAGAACAACAAATTAGGTTTATTAATAATGTTATGTTAGCTTTAAGATTAAGTAGTTGGCCAAAATAACAAGGAATTTATAGGGATTATAAGCTGTTGTTGAAGAGTTGCATAACGCTGAATATATTTATAGTTAGTTATAGCGTATTCGGTGGCCGGTGCTTTCAAGGGGAATTTTTCTATACTTTTAATGCTGGGATTTCGTTTTCTACTGTGGCCATTGATTGTCTACAATCAATCCCAATATTTTCCTTCGATATTTTGTGATGTGAATTTTCTTTTTTTCTTCAGATCATTATTTGAGATTAAAAGAATGTTGTTGTTATTATTTCCTACAGTACATTTGTCTAGTTAAAATAGATAATTTTTAGTTTAATAAAACACCAACAACAACATTTTAGGACGAATTCTGTTCGATAGTAATTTCCAACAAGCAAAAAAAACCGGCCAAGTGCATGTCGGACCACGCACAATGTAGGGTTCCGTAGTTGGGATAAATTTATCCCAAGAACAAACTTAACTTTGTAGTTGAAAAAAAAATTCTTTCATACGGAATGTATAGGAGAACATGTTTTTACAACCGCAAATCTAAGTTGGTCGATTATTACTCGTTAACTTGTAAAGCCTGCTTAGCTGTGATAGTTTTCCTTTTAAATTCGTTATATAAGCTACTGCTGTGAATTTTTTTCACACATCCAAAACTAACCATTTAGCTGGCAGTTAGCACTTTAAAGCCTAATATTTCACAAACGGATCCCTGAATCCAAAAATGGTTTTCACAAACTCACAATATTCTTGAAGGACCTTTCCAATGACATCCCACATGATGAGAAAAAAAAAAAAAAAAAACGTCACCACTTTACGTGTATAGGAGGTACCCTAAAAAAAATGTTTTTCATAATTTTGTTTTACCACTTTTTCGACGTAATTAATATGTATACCTATGCCAAATTACAGCTTTCTAGTACTAAGGGTCTCGGAGCTAGACCGCGGACAGACCGACAGACGGACATGACGAAACTATAAGGGTTCCTTGTTTACTACGGAACCCTAAAAAGCGAAATAAAATCGTACCTTTTTTATATTGGTGGGGCCTCTTTCCCCCATCTAACTCTATGTCAAACTCATTTCACATGTATCCGTCAATTCGAGGGCAATTTTTTGAAGAATATAATAATGTTGATTAATTAATTATGGTGATCGTGGTAAAACAATGCGTCAGCGGTGAACGACTCCAGCATGGGGGCTGAGCAGGGGACTTGTGATGTGATGTTTAGTACCATTGACGATTATTGACTATGTTTATTGGTACGATCAGTGGTATCTACAACTGCTGTATCGCTAAAGTGTGGGTTTATCATGGAATGAATGGATTGATTGGAGCTTTTTCAAGGCTTGTTTTGACTGGAAAATTCTTTAATATTTTTCGCAGTTTAATTGGCTTCTCATATTAAATTATATATTTATTGATTCATAAATATTATTTTTCACTACAAGAGGGGCTTGTGGCTAAGTAATAAAAGCTGCACGGGTCGATCGATCAGGTTAAGCTACGCGGTTGGTCCGTGGATGGGTGACCATCTTTACATACCAAGACCCCTCCGTGCCTCGGAAAGCACGTTAAGCCGTTGGTCCCGGCTGTCATTCGTAGATCTTTGACAGTCGTTACGGATAGTCAGAAGCCCGAAAGTCTGACAACTAGTCTTACCAAGGGATATCGTGTTACCTAGTCACTAGGTTGTGGAGGTCAGATAGGCAGTCGCTTCTTGTAAAATACTGGTATTCAGCTGCATCCGGTTAGACTGGAAGCCGACCCCAACATAGTTAGGAAAAGGCTAGGCAGATGAAGAAATATTATTTTTGACTGCTTCGTTGGTTTAGTGGTGGCAAGCGCTACTGCTGAGTATGAGGTCCTTGGTTCGATTCCCGGGTCGGGCAAAGTGTTATTGGGTTTTTCCACCAGGATTTTCTCAGTGTCAACCCGGAGTCTGGATTTGTGCCCGTTTGATGGCAATAGTCTCGCCCCCTATTACATGGGACTTAAACATAACTGGCGAAATGTGGGTGTGCTATAGGTACACTTCTGCCCAACCCTTCGGGGATTGCAGGCGTGATTTTATGTATGTATGTGTGTAAATATTATTTTTACTAACCTTTGATTGAATCGTATACAAATCTTTTGCTTAAGTTTGACCTTGTATCATCTTTCATCTTTGTACGCACCAGGACTTAACTTAGTACGGCCTTATCCGAAATGCGTACAGTGTGGCTATGTTTAAGGCAATCGAGCCTGGTACCGAATAGCTACCTACGACCCTAATGACTAAAACCTAGCCGTTTAAATTGACCTAGCACCCTAGTTATCCTAACACCCTTACCCTTACCATACAAACCATACCAAACGTGAGTTACGTTGGTTACACGTGCGGGAAGTCTGTTACGAAGAGACCTACGGTAACAGACGGAATTTGGGAAGGAATAGGGGTTTGTGTACGTCGTGCAATGTACACAGGAAATGGTTTTCTTACTGCCGATCCCACAGACTCATAGGATCGATGATGGCTAAGGGTGTCTTGGCCACAGTAAGAGGAAGTATAGGAGATAAATCACACTCGACTCCAGCTTGATGACTAGTTTATTACAGTAATTAACTTAATTATATACTAATTTTATGGTCCATACACATCGATACTTATTTAGATGTGTGTTTATATGTATCGAGCCGATGAGGCGAAGATCTCAGTAGGTCACTTCTTAGCGCTGACGGTGCGATGCTGTTGTTGCATGTTCACGGTTGAACAATCTTTAACATTTTATTATTGGTTCTGGACTATTAAAATATTCTTCACTTTCATATCCACAACTTTTTCCTTTTTTTAACAGTATTAATATACTACTACAATTACGTGATATTTTCATTTCACATATTTGTGATCACGTACTCGAAAACGGTCGTTCTCGAAGAAAGTTTGCAATATGTGGGTTTACGGAGGCGAAAAATCAATCTAGCTAGGTCTCATATCTGGGAAAATTCTTTTTCTCCGTATTTTGCGAGCAGAGCTCGGTCGCCCAAAATTTAGAACAAGATGGCTACTTTAGAATAATGACATGGCAGCATTGAATTAGTATGTACTATGATGGTAGCATGGAATTAGTATAACTTTCCTATACTATTAAATCAGCATTCCCTATTTTCACCAGAGCAGAGCTCGGTCGCCCAGGTATTTATACAATTATACTAATCCACTGTGCATAGTCAACATTCATAATAAGATCCAAGGCTTATCCTAAGCCAAAAACTCATAAAAACAGAGTCGTAAGAACACTCAATACATACATACTCCAAAGATATCGAGCTATTGTGAAAGAATACAATTTCGGTAAGTACTTTGTCTGACAGTAAATATTGAACAACAAACTTAAACATACACTTGTGACAAACAAATATGAACTTTACATCGTTTGAAATAAGGTGTGAACCATGTGTAGGGTTATGATTGTAAGTGTGGTTCAGAAATATTCAACCCTTACGAAACCGCGATGTGCATTTCGATAATAGGTAACAGGGTAGTGTTGATACAGAGATGATAACCAGAATAGCTTCATTGATTGATTCCAATAGGTACTTTTGTTTTCGTACTGGTGATATCTATCTTCTATATAAATAAAAATAAAATTGCTGAGAACATACAATAAATAGTCCGAATTAGGTTTCTATGGAAAGATAAAATGGAAAAAAATCCCGGAAAATGTTCAAAATAAAAACGAGCGTGTTTTTTGGATGGGATTTGAAATTTGGACAGGGCAACGTCTGCTGGGTCCAGCTAGTCATGATTAAAATAAAATTCTGTTTTAATTGAGTCTATTAAAAAAATAAAAATATTAGATCTGAAGCACCATAAATAGAAGCATACCTACTTTGAATTCCATTAAATCATTTTTTTCAACATTCCCATAGAGCCAACGTCAAATACTGTATACATTAGTATATATCTACATTCACTTGCCATGTATTGTACACCATCTTCATTTCTAAACACGAAATTTCCTCCTAACACCTGTTCATAAACCACTTAATTCCGGCAATCATCACATCACAAGTAACGCCCATCAGATATAAGTAAACACTAACATTTGACCACCTGTGTGGTCCGGCCACAGTACACAATGGTCCAGCCACAGTACACAAAACATGACATGAAGCCTCTACATCTGGCACTACTCTGTGATAAACATGGTGGCTATCAAAGATTCAGAGACATGGATTATTGAATTGTGTTTCCTAGATTCTGTTGTTATATTGATATTGTCTTTAAGGTTATGGATAACATTAAGATGTTATGCTTAGATAGATGTAAAGTTTCAGCAATATTATAATACCTAACCTTTTCCCAACTACGTTGGGATCGGCTTCCAGTCTAACCGGATGCAGCTGAATACCAGTATTTTACATGGAGCGACTGCCTATCTGACCTCCACCACCAAGTTACTAGGTAACACGATATCCCTTAGTAGGACTGGTTGTCGGACTTTTGGGCTTCTAACTACCCATAACGACTGTCAAAGATCTACAAATGACAGCCAAGACCAACAGCATAACGTGCTTTCCAAGGCACGGTTAAAGGAAACATAAGATATTAGAGCTAAATAGATTTAAAAGATCAGCAACAAGTTAAGGATTCGCACGATTGAATACAAAGATTTTCAATAAAACAAGAAAAACCAAAACGAAATTTAGGGGTATGAGGAACAGAATGTAAAGTTCACTCATCCACCATAGAAAAGGGAGGATCCTCCGACCAGACGGGTGTTGTGTCTGGCGGGCAACTGCCCATCGGTTTGAAGTTGAAATCTTGTATGTATGTCGATCGCTCGGTAAACTCTAACTGCGCGATGCAGGATTTGTGTGACGTCATGTCTATGATGCGTAGTTCGTATGTGGCGGTGGAACCGCTACACGAAATAATACATTTCGGATGTTAGATCGTCGTAGCTAAATAATAACAGTCGCACGGTTCGAACTTCTTTCGAAAGTTACGCTCGCTGAGGTCGGTCCGTGGATAGGTGACCATCCATTACATATCAAGACTTCCAGTCTAACTGAATGCAGCTGAATACCAGTATTTTGAAACATAGTTGGAAAAAGACTAGGCAGTAAACCTGTTATAAACTCGAAAATCTTGATTACTCCAGGTGGCACGAGCTATGCGATAATAACTCATGATGTTGTGATGAACATATAAAGCACAGCATAATCAGCCTATAATGTTCCCACTGCTGGAACACAGGCCTCCTCTATATGAGAGGGAATGGGCCATAATCCACCACGCGGGCCCAGTACGGGTTGGTGGATGTCACATGTGTTCGAATTTTTGCTTATAGGATATGCCGGTTTCCTCACGATGTTTTTCTTCACCGTTATGAGAGCCGTGGTGATGGAATAATTTATACAAAGTAAAGCGCTTGTCCAAACCAAGATCACGGACGTTACCCAGAAAGCCGCTATGCTTAAGTGGGACTGGGCCGGACATGTCTGCCGCATGTCAGATGACAAATGGGCTAAAAGAACTACTGATTGGGTCCCACTAAACGCACGACGACATCGCCGCAGGCCGAGACGAAGATGGCGGGACGAGCTTGACTCCTGCCGAAAGGACTGGCCGACACTAGCAATAGACAGAATTGTGTAGAAAAGGGAGAGGGAGGCCTTTGCCCTGCAGTGGGAAAATTCAGGCTAGTTAGATTAGATTAGAAAGCGCCTGTCTGAGTTTGAACCTACGGCCCACAACTCGTAAGTCGCAGCAGTTACCACTCGGCCACCACTGCTTGATGTGGTGATAAGTTTAAATAATCAGAAGGTTTCATAGAGAGGCTAACTGCCCAAGGTGCGTTGTACACACTGAGTGGTCCTCAGACAGTTACTTTTCCTGTGCTCTTCTCCCATTCAAACTAAATATGATCGTTATTTACTTTCATTTATTTTTTGGGGCTTGTGGCTAAGTAACAACAGCTACACGTGTCGATCGATCAGGTTAAGCTACGCTTGCCGCGGTAAATCTGTGGATGGGTGACCATATTTACATACCAAGACCCCTCCGTGCCTCGGAAAGCACGTTAAGCTGTTGGTCCCGGCTGTCATTGTTACGGGTAGTTAGAAGCCTAAAAAGTCTGACAACCAGTCTTACCAAGGGGTATCGTGTTACCTAGTAACTAGGTTGTGGAGATCAGATAGGCAGTCGCTCCATGTAAAATACTGGTATTCAGCTGCATCCGGTTAGACTGGAAGCCGACCCCAACATAGTTGGGAAAAAGGCAGATGATGAGTTAATTTCATTTATTTCCATTTAGAACTCTTAATCTTTTACATTTTATAAGGTCATGACCGCCTTTTCGGAGTCAGCAAAAAAATCTTAAATACATGGCCAAATATCCAAAAATATATATTTGCCTAGAAATAACATAAACCGATAGAGAAACACAATAATTTAGATCTAACAGCAAGTATTAGCATACGACGATAGACGTCAGTAATAAAGACTTCACGACTCATAAATAATTAATGTAAGAACAGAATTCTTATAACAGAAGACGGTAGCTGCTTTGATGTTGGACTGTGGGGTCAGTGATAAGCTGAAGCGGTTTTGTAAGTTCATCTCGCTGCGTCACACGCCAAAGAGAAAGACACAACTGTCACGTCCGTATTCGGCTTGGCAAATTTAAGTACTGTCGAACCTGCATAAGCGAGAGTTAATGGGACCGCGATCTCTTTTTCGCTTATATAAGTTTTTGACTAACGTACTTTTGTGTACCAAAATAATTATGAATTTGTTCTGCATAATGATGTTGTATCCAGATGGATAGATAGAATATTCTTTATTATATACACCATAAGAATTACAGACAAAAATCAGTCCAGACCTAGCCACAAAGTTCATATGCTCGTGTACTTAGACGGAATAATAATGGATTTTGTATGGCGACCAAAATGTTTAATAAACTACCCGATTGTTTTAAAACTTTGAACTTTAAGAGATTTAAATGTAAATTATTCAAATTACCTCTTAAGTAAATGCTACTACTCGATTAATGTTTTTATAAATGAAAATTTGACATAAATATTAGGAAATAATTATTATACTACTCTCTTCTTACTATCTCTTTGACCTTATTAATTCTTTTTGACATATCCATAGCTAATATATTTGACTAATTTGCAATTTGAATGCTATCCTAATTTATTTAATTCAATAACAATTAATATGTAATTTAATAAACTAACCAAAACCCTGATAATGTATTTGTACGCCGGAAACAGCAGAATATTATGAACTATAAAAACCATATAACATCTCTGTAACAATATTCTCACAAATAAATGGACTATTACTATTACTAACTCGAGTTTCTAGCTTATAAAGGTACAGAAGCGGCCTTTCTCACTTATAGAGGTTCAGGCTGGTTGGGAAAGATTGAGAGGAAAAAAACAATGTTAGTTCCACGAAATTTAAGAATGAGCAATAAATAGCAGATGTTAAATTACGCTCGACTGTCGGCAAGTAGCAGCCTCAGTTATAGGGGTCGACGAATAAAAAACTACTTTCTCTTATAGAGGTTTATGTGTCTCACTTCTAGAGGCTTAAGAGGGTTAAAATTCCGGGACCTGGTAATTACTCTCATTTAGTGAGTTTTCTCGCTTACCCAGTTCTCACTTACCCAGGTTTGACTGTAGCTACAAATCAGTGATCCCAATGTTTTACAATAAATTATGGCATGTATGGCTTGTAAAAGAGTAGACAAATGTCTGGACATTTCTATCTTTCATAGAGAATATGGAAACGTGAAGACTGAATAATGATTAGATTTTTACCTCCTCATTTATCGAGAAAGTTTTTCTATAACTGATAATATCATATTGATGACGTTTGAAGTTCACATCTTCTCGACAAGCAATACTTCCATCACTCGCCTGCTTAAATGCAGAAGGCACATAGCACTAACTCAAGAACCGATGAAGATATTTCTCTCTGGCTTTGGCCATCGCACATTGATATCCACAGCACCTTCACTTCCCCGAATAAGTACACTAAGCTAGCTCACCACTCATCAATGACGGTAATCTAATCCATGGCGCCTTTCCAACTATGGGATATAAACTGGGAATATCAATTGAAGGAGAAACCCGATTAGATATTTTCACCACTTGGTTCATTTAGAATTAGCATTGACGTACCTAAATCTGTCTCAATGAGCCAAAGTTTATTCCAAGCAAAAATAAGTAACAAATATTGCTCACCACGTTGTAGGGTCCCGTTTTGCTAATGCCAAGCAATCACTTAGCCGAATTTAGCATTAATTATAAGATTTGCCACTTCACTCACACAGTTCTTAACATATTTGGTTTCAGCCCGTAAAAACTGAAAACTGAAGTAATCATAATCGAATTAGTCTATCATTACAGTAAGTAATAAAGTGTAAACGAGCTGAAATAATGCAAGCTTATTTAAGAAAAACAAAAGAACTATCAAAAGATGTGACACCCGCTGATCTCTCATCCCCCATCCCACACTGTCCACCTATGCGCAACCAGTAGTGGGTGACCATTGTCACCCAACACGTGGCCAGCATTGTCTGGGGAACAAGGGTGACGATGTATCAGAACTGGTTATGAACTGAGCTGGTTTGGGCAGATTGAATGATCCTTGTATTGTGTGGTAGTGCTTTGTTGAATATTGAGGAAAAAGTTTGTTGATATACATTTGATACTATTAAAATCTCGGAAGAGTGGTCTAAAACATGGATGGCTAGTTTAAGTATAGACTGAAATTCTAACTCAAATAATAGATTGATTTTAAAAAACAGCTACCGTCAGTAAATCTACTACTATCATGAAGTTTAAACTACTCTTCGGAAGTAAGAAACATGGTATAAGAGAAGGTTGTAAAGTATGAGGTACTCTAAAATAATAGTTGGGAAATATTAAAGGATAAAAAACCAGCCAAGTGCGTGTCGGACCATGCACAATGAAGGGTTCCGTAGTTGGGATGAATTTATCCCAAAAACAAACTTAACTTTGTAGTTGAAAAACATGTTTTCCCATACGGAATGTATGAGAAAACATGTTTTTGTAACTGCAAATATAAGTTGGTCGATTATTACTCGTTAACTTGTAAAGCCTACTTAGCTGTGATAGTTTTCCTTTTAATTTCGTTACATAAACTAATGCTGTAATTTTTTTCACACATCCAAAACCAACCATTTAGCTGGCACTTGACTCTAACAAAAATTAGCACTTTAAAGCTTAATATTTCGCAAACGGATCCCTGAATCCAAAAATGGTTTTAACACACACACAATGTTTTTGAAGGACCTTTCCAATGATACCCCACACTATGGGATAGAATTATTTTTTTCATATTTTTTTTGTTTTACCACTTTGTCGGCGTAATTAATATGTATACCCATGCCAAATTACAGCTTTCTTGTACTAAGAGTCTCGGTGCTAGACCGCGGACAGACAGACGTGATGAAACTATAAGGTTTCCTTGTTTACTACGGAACCCTAAAAATAACTAAAACGTAGCGTTATTCGTTTAGCTTTCACTTCTGCTCATAGTAAATTAACATTTAAATAATAATAACCTCTACAATAACACAAAGTAAAAATTCAGAAATCCTTCTATCAACGCCAAACGAACCCAATCCGGAATTTTGATTACAGAAATATAAAAACAAAAGGACAATTTACACTTCAAAAAACCTCGATTTTCTTTCGCGTTAATTAATTCTATTGAATGAAAAAGTCGAGAAACATTCGTAACCCTTTGAAAGGCGCGTCAGAAAAAATAGGTGCCATTCGGAATTCGGAATTTTTCATAAAAATCGTTCCGAACAAAAAAAAATGCTAATAAATCACTTGGAAATTAATAATTAATAAAGCAACACTCGGACGCGACGGGCCGCTAAAATCAAACGTAAATTCTTAGGAGTTATTTGCATAAGAAGGGATTTTTTCCGTTACCGTTTTTTTCTGCTTTTTAGCGTTCACTTTCCGATTTCCGGAGTACGATTAGGGGGGATATGGTTGGGGTAACTTTAAAAAAGATTTTTTAAGAAGGATAATAATTTATGACTAACAATACCTATAAAAGAAAATAGGTACTTAGCACCATAGGCATTCAGTCCCACTAAGTAGGAAAATTTACTAATGATAAGATTCTGCCAAATCGAAACAACACTAGGGAAGAAAACGAATAAATTGGCTTTTAATTTATTATCTTGAAAAATAACCAATACTCTGCTCTGCGTTCAGCGCTCGGTGTGGCAACACGCCGTGTTCGGGATCGCGACAAGTCAATCGTCATCCTGAGATAGCCTCGTTGAGAGGTGAAACACGTGTCGATTTCTTTCAGGATTTTTTTATGGCTCTTTAGAAATAGCTAAGCGGAACAGATTAATAAAAATACCTATACATGTCTATTGTATTTTTTAACCAATACTCCCTAAAAATTTGAAATTCCTCAATATTTTTAAAAGCCAAAAGAACGTCCACAACAATTCGCTTTAACCCTTCCTCGTCGGAGGGTATCGGAGGGATCGGAACAGATGTTTTTAATATCGGAGAGACACCCCTTAGCCACTGTTTACATTCAGCCATTGTAGCTTCGTCTTAACTCCAATATTCAAAGGTTTTGATTGTTTAAGCAATGCGTTTGTTTAAGAAATGTTTGTGCAAGTCAGGTAGATCCAGGTGCATTGGGAGATGCTGCCTGTGTTTGTAAATAAGTCCTAGTAATAAGAATAAATGGAAAGAAGATAAATGCATTTATAGCAGCTTTTTAATGTGCACATATCGAAATGAGGGAATCTATGCTTAATTATATCGACAGAAAAAATATTTAAAAATATTTAAATATTTTTATGGAATTTTTAGACAAAATTGTGTAACTTATAAAACTAAATGATTTATCGCAGTGAAACAAACTCCATAATGATTGGAAGTAAAGCATCCTCATATAATGAAAATTGTGGAAAAAAAATACCCTCAATTGAAAATAATCATGTTTTTTTTAGCAAAAATCTGTTTATTTTTTTCATAAATTTTTACAATAATCGTAAAATTTCTCAATAAGGCCCATTACGAAACTTTAAAAAAAAAACAATTTTTTCCGTCGATGAAATTAAGCATAGATTGGGATCATTTCGATATGTGGACATTATAAAGACAGCCTACAGCTTAAATTTTTATAAGAATCTCAACTATGTATAAGCAAATTTAGCTAACTCGCCATACACATCTCTGAACTAAGGAAGAGCGTAGATATATCTCATGGATCAACCTACATTACCTCCCATTTAAGGTACATTTGACATGCCTATGTTCAACGGCGGACAGAACATAACAACACATTACGCCAATATTCTACAAAGAGGTGGGCAGACGTGTATAGAACACCTCTCAAACATAATGGACTCGATGTTTATAATAATGATCAAATATTTCATAATTATTATTAAGTATGTAGTTTACATATAAGTAATTACATATTATTTATAATTATTAATTTATAACATTATTTACACAAGTTATTAAGTTAACATATACTTAAAAACCTACTTATTAAGTACTTGAACATACATTTATGTTCAAGTCCTATAAAAGGGTTATTGGAACTATCAATATTCTGTGAATTTATTGTCAATCGCTTTAATTGCATTTGGTAGACAAGCAACTTGCGCATCAATCCTATACTATTAAACGAGCAATATTTGTATGTATATATGTCGTGGCCAGATCTTAGAATTGATCATTTCATGAAATGATCGACTATTTCATGAAATGGTTGTGTTTCATGAAATGGCCAGCTAAAATTGACCATAGCGTTCAAACGTCAACGTTTAATGATATGTCAGTCGATGTTTGGCCATATCATTAAATTGGACATCCATGCAAATATTACTGGCATTCATTAACTTTTAGTAATCTGGGTCAATGGATAAATAAAACATTTTAAATAAATAGCTTTCATTCCAGAAGAAAAATAACAATTAATAAGATTTGAATAGTTAAATACTAACCTGTGAAATAAGTTCCAAACTCCATTTTTTAAGGTTGCGCTCGTTTTTCGAATAAATTTCATAAAAGTCACGTAGCTTGGTGAAATAACGATACTTCACTGCACTTTTATCTTCCATTTGCATATTTATAATTGCTTTTTCAATCGAATCATTGTCCGCCGCCATGATGCACAACAAAAACAAAGCGACATCAACGCCTCTATCGGTGGATAATCTAACTATTTTACGATATGATCACTAATATTTGGCCACATCATGAAGTAGTCATGCGTTTAACTGTTCGTATCGTCAAACGTTGAGTATTCAATGATCTGGCCAGACCACATCATGATGTGATCAGCGGTCGATGTTCTATTTCATGAAATGCAACCATTTCATGAAATGGTTGATTATTTCATGAAATGATCAATTCTAGGATCTGGCCACGACATATATATTTGTACTCACGTTCTTGAAATCGGCTCTAACGATTTCGATGGAAGTTGCAATATAGAGGTTTACGGGGGCGAAAAATCGATCTAGCTAGGTCTCATATCTGGGAAAATTCGTTTTCTCTATTTTCACAGCCTCGGGAATGTGATACAACGTTGGTATACCTGGACGATATGTTTAATTCTATTTTCACCCGAGCAGAGCTAGATCGACCAGGTACTGTGTATTAACCACGTAAAAATTGACAATTGCATTGATCGTTTCGGTGACCCTTAAAACTAATAGATAAGGGGCAAGCCTGTGGCTTGGGACAAATCCAGACTCCAGGCTGCTATTCAGAAATACCTAATAGAAAAACCCAATAACACTTTTCCAGGTATAAGAGTTAAGACAGTAACCTTATGTTCAGAAAACCTTACATCCGCAGTGGACTCATCATCATCATCATTTCAGCCGAAAGACGTCCACTGCTGGACATAGGCCTCCCCCAAGCACCGCCACTTCGACCAATTCTGTGCTTCTCGCATCCAGTCGATTCCTGCGGCCTTCACAAGGTCATCAATCCACCTTGTGGCAGGCCTTCCAACGCTACGTCTTCCGGTACGCAGTCGCCACTCCAGAACCTTTCGACCCCATCGGTCATCTGTTCTGCGAGCAATGTGCCCTGCCCACTGCCACTTAACCAAGAAAAGAAGAATTGCCTGCAGTGGAGTACAATGGGTTAAATATCAGCCAAAAGTCAGCAATATCTAGCTACACTGAAGAGGATCTCAAAGTTAGCAAAACAAAGATCCAGTTATTACCAAAAGTAAGTTACAATTACGGTTCTGAACGAAATTAAGAAAACTCCATTAATCCAGACTTGCCCAATGACAATAACAATGATGTTCAAATAATACAATTTGCTAACCGACCTGCAATTATAAGGAGTGGTGTTGATAAGAAGAGGAAGCGGTAGCGATTATTGAAAAACATAATTATGTGAAAAGAAAATTTTATGTGACATGTGAGTTGTTTCTATGTTGTTTTAACAACTCACATCTCAAATAATTTTTTCTTTTTTTCTTTTTCTTTTTTCTTTTTCTTTTTTTTTATCTTTTTCTTTTTTTTTTTTTCTTATTATTTTTTTTCTTTTTTTCTTTTTCTTTTTTCTTTTTCTTTTTTTTATCTTTTTCTTTTCTTTTTTTTTCTTATTATTTTTTTTCTTTTTTTCTTTTTCTTTTTTCTTTTACTTTTTAATTTTTTCTTTTTCATTTTTTCTTTTTTTCCTTTCTTTATTTTTTCATAAAATTACTCATGTTAATAAAAACTTATTAATGGAAATCTATAAATAAAGACAATTTACAATTAATCAACTCCAACCTCCGGTTGTGCTGTCTATCTAAACTTCACATATTATTATAGTCTGTTGTTGTATCTGAGGAGCTCATGGCTAAGTAATAACAGCCGCATGGGTTGGTTCATTAGGTTAAGCTACGTTTGCCAGGGTTAGTCTGTGGATGGGTGACCATCTTTACATACTGATACTTCCCCGTGCCTCAGAAAGCACGTTAAGCCGTTGGTCCCGGCTGTCATTCGTGGATCTTTGACAGTCGTTACGGGTCGTCAAAAGCCCGAAAATTTGACAACCCTTACCAAGGGGTATCGTATTATCCAGTTACTGGGTTGTGGAGGTCAGATAGGCAGTCACTCCATGTGAAATACTGGTATTCAGCTGCATCCGGTTAGACTGGAAGCCAGCCCCAACATAGCTGGGAAAAGGCTAGGCATATTGATTGTTGTATCTGATGAAAATGTTAACAAAACGCTCCTGAAAACGTATCTGGATGCCAATTTGTAGTTTCTAAAATTCAAATTAATTTATTCAAAAAGACAACTTATTGGTCCAAAGTAGGTGTTTTTAGTACACGTAATATATATTTAAAAACTATTATAATATAACTTTGAAAATACTATAAAATCAACAATCAACAATAAATTCAATTCTTTGATTTGATTATTTGAAGCCGAAATTCTAAATTTAGATCATCTTAGAGACATTTTCATTGTTGACAGTTGTGGTTAATTTAATTACCTGAATTTTCGTCGATGATTTTTCAATAACAATTAATATAATTGTTGGAGAAAGCGGTGAATTCTTGAAAAAATATTTTTTCTTGGTCAGAAACAACAACTCAATCATCACCAATTCTCACTTACAAAAAAAGTAACATTTACGAGATGACCGTGCCTACATAGGTACGTGAGATGGCACTAAGCGATAGTTTATACTTATTTATTTTTACATACATACATAAACTCACGCCTTCTTCCCATGGGGGTAGGCAGAAACTATAGAACGCCACCTGCTACGATCCTTACATACTCCTTTTGCCTCGTTTACGTTCATACATCTGGTCATACACGCACGCCGGTTGCGAGTACTACGCACCTGGCCTTTCTGAAGAACATCACCAATAAGGTCAGTATATGTCCTCCTAGGGCGTCCTCGCCCGGCCTTTCCCTTTACATCAGCCTTGTAAATACATTTTGTTAGTCGCCTTTCATTCATTCTCTCAACATGCCCAAACCATCTCAGCATACCCTTTTCAATTTTTGCCACTACATCTTCTTTTAAATCACACCGCTGTCTTATCACATCATTCCTCAGCCTATCATTCATAGTCAGGCCACACATGCTTCGCAAGGAACGCATTTCCACAGCATTTATTTTACTTTCATGTTGTTTTTGCCACACCCAACATTCATTACCATACATAAGCGTGGGTTTTTATGTAATGTATAATCTGGTATACAATAAAATATATATAAATAAATAATGCAGCTAGAGCTGTCAATCTTGCTAACAAACCTGACTATGACTAGCTCATCATTTCATTGCGAGCCGACATACGAAAAGAAGAAAATTTTCACTCTATATGAGAAGGTAGGATCTTTGGTGGTGTCTATACGCACACATACTCTGTAAAACATGTGTTCCCAAAAAATCTCTCTCTACGAAGAAAACTAAATTAACTCCCAAACCTCGCTGTCCAATATGAGTGCAGTGGTGGCCCAGTGGTAACGGCCCCAAATTACGAGTAATTATAAGTCTTTGTGTAAATGATTTCATCACCACTACTCTCAAAACGGTGAAGGAAAACATCGTGAGGAAACCTGTCCTAGAACTAAAAAATCGAATGTGACGTCTACCAACCCGCACTGGGCCCGCGTGGTAGATTACAGCCCACTCCCTCTCACAGAGAGGAGGCCTGTGTCCCAGCAGTGGGAACATTATAGGCTGATCATACTGACCAATATTGTTTGTCCATTTTCTATTTTGTTAAGTACCTGGTACTTATTGAAAGACCTACACTGTCCTCCCATACCTAGTAACACTGTTATTTGAAAGTATTGTAACAGCCATTTTTTTTTTAAGAATAACCGTGGAGTTTCTTGCCGGCTCTTCTCCATAGGAAACGACCAATTGGAACCGTGCACCTAGCTTCTGACGTTTCATAAGTGCCCTTGTAGGTTTATGTGAAATAAAATATTTTGAATTGAATTGTCAATTCGATACACATTGATAAACAAAAAAAAATATGTTCCACATTCTCAATATAGTAATCCTTCCATAGCAAGAAGAAGACCAGTACCCCCATGTCCTACAAAAAGTACGAACACGACTTTTGCTAAACGACACTACCCATTTCTAATTGCCCTCACCTATAATACCTAAATTGAACCAGATTTTGAATATACATTCCCTTAATACATTTCATTACAAATCGCGCGGACCACCCACGGAGCCTGATCGGTTAAAGAATATCTTTTAACTCTTGACTACAGTAAAACAGAAGACCTATTAAAGTCGCAATATACATGACCAACCACTCTAAACACACACACCCTCACACTCACACACACTTACTCATACACACACAAACACACCCCCCACACACACTCACACACGCATGTACCACATATTTTTTACACTAGAATTAAATTACATAATTGTCCCCTAAAAATAAGTACTATTTACTTACCTGTAATTTTTGTATAATCGACGGATGGATGACCCCTGTAACACAGGTTCCACCTAGCATGGGGGTCATTGATCAAATTTCTGTGCACTTGTAAATCATAAGCTGTAAATGCTGCGTATGACTACTTTGTAATTTACTTTTGGAAATAAATTATTTATTATTATTTATTTATTTATAGGCAGACAGAAATACACTCACTTAACATACTTCACTCTTTCTTCCAAATAAAGTCCTCAAAGATTTTTCCGAAACTCCGCTTTTCACACTATTCCCGCTATCCGCTCTATCCGCGCTATTCGGATGTCGCCATATTGCTTTCGTGAGCGTCGAGCTATAATAATTGCGTTCGCACGATCGACTCAGGCGCAATTATTTTGTCACAATTTTCATGAATCTTAATTTCTTCTTTTGTTTTCGATGTAATTTTGAATAAATTCAGATAAAAAGATTTGTTTATGTAAGTAAGATGATTTTTGAAATGATACTATGTATATAAATTACCTACTTGAATAAGGAAACTACCATCATAGCTATTATGTAGATACCTATAGGTAACATTAAACATCAAAATGGTTGAGCTAAATGGTGCTGATCCATGCGTCATGTTCGTGAACGGGCGCCGTCAGTAGGGACTGGTCATCTCTTAGCTGCCACGGTTTATTTTAATTTATTTAAATTTTTGAATTGTTATTATATTTTTATTACGGACGCTTTTAACGTGCACGTCTTTCTACATTGTTCTCAAATGTATAAGTTCAACACGAATGATGTAACCAATATTTTGTAACAATTTTTTATTTAAAAGAGTGTCCGTGGAGTTTCTTGCCCGTTCTTCTCCATAGGTACGTATTACGCTTTGGATTGGGAACTAGCTTCATACCTATTTCTGACTGACCGATTCCTTGACAATTCAAAAGTGCCTGTAAATGGTTTAATTGAAATAAATTATTTGAGTTCGAGTTATTTTTTGTAAATTTTGACGTTCAACATCGACGTGTTGACGTGTCTTTTATGTGCCTAATTGAAATAAATTATTTGACTTTGACTTTGGTATGTCGTAAATACCTATCTATAGGTACCATCGGGGTAACGCATAGCTAACCAATATGAAACAAAATCCCGTGCACACGACCCTTATTTTTCGTAAGTAAGCGTTACTATAGCGGTCGAGCGCTGCAAGCAAGAATAGTCCTTACAGTATACTGATATGCGTTTCTTCAACGCTTCATCATTCTGCTGCCCTTATCCCAATTTGTTTATAGTCGGCACAACATGTCTTTTTCTTCCACACTTCTCTATCAGTCGTCATCTCGGTAGTCCCCCCTTTCTATCCATATCTTCTTCCACACAGTCCATCCATCATTTCTTTAGTCTTACCCTACTCTTATAGCCATCCACATTCATACTCAAAACTTTCCTCACGACATTTCCAACAACTTATACATACCTACTAATATTATAAATGCGAAAGTACATAAGTAACTCTGTCCGTCTTTCTGTTACTTTTTAGGGTTCCGTAACTCAAAAGGAAAAAACGGAACCCTAATAGGATCACTTCGTTGTCCGTTCGTCATCCTATCAAGACCCATTTTCTCTGGAACGCGTGAAGGTATCAAGTTGAAATTGATATCGAATATGTAGATCTATGTCCCCTTAGAGCTCTAAAAAAATCAAGCTTCTTAATCAAGGCAATAAAAAAATATGGCCATTTACGTGAAATATTTTGATCACGCTAATAAATCAAATTCTACAGAGTACTTCCCGTTGACCTAGAATCATGGCAGGAAGCAAGACGTCACAGCACAAGTAAAGGAAAAAGTCCGGACATTGTTGTAATTTGTAGTTTTATAACATAATTATTATTTTTTGCCGATAGTACGTTCCCGTGGGATAATATGCGACCTCCACTAGTCTTACCCGAATCAGAATTATACACCATATCATCTAAAAAGTGTTGTTTCAATTTAGAAAGACAATATTGCCTACGTACCTGCTTACGCGCAATTTCTAATAGTAAAAGTAACTGTACCTATACCAAGTAAGTATTCACAAAGGTATGGTGAAAATAGGGTCACGAAATGTTCGGTTTTTTCATCGAACATCTTAGTATGCCATATCTTTATTTCTATTCATTATTTATATGTATACTCAATTGTTAATATTTTGCTTGTTTTTTTCTGTCTTAAGTTATGTTGTGTTTCGTTGTACCTACTTAATTATTTTATTTTAATATGTTGATTATTCTTTTTAATATAAATAACTAATTATGTGAAAGAGTGTACACCTTTAAGGTAGATTTTTGAGGAACGAATTATTTGTTATTAAGATCTCATGTAAAATGTACCAAAAATCACACCAATAAATGAATTTGAATTTAAATATCGGCGCGCACTGCCCTAATTTTATTACTTTATAGAATATAATTTACATTAGATTCAGTGTAATTTTGTCTACTGCGTAAGCCGGGTGTATCCAAACATTTCATCAACATATTATCAATAATATTTTTGTAACATCTACAATGTTAGAACATTAAGAACAGTGTGAGTTAATAAATAGTTTCCAACATAAATATTTGTTTCACCTCAAAAACGGCATCTTGCTAGGGTACCCCGAAATAATTTTGGTCCTTCGAGCCGGATCTGAACCAGCGATCAATGGATATAGCATGTTTAACTTTGCCTCGTGACGTAGGCAATGCATCGTCAACCCCATGATGCTATAGATAAGAGGCGGTAACTACTTTCCATTCCATCAGGTGTCCGACGGGCCTATCTAAACGTAATAAATAAAAAATAATACTAGTAATCTATTTTTCTTTGTTGTCTTTTTCTTTCTTTTCTTTTTCTTTCTTTCTTTCAAATGTTTCTTCTAATGTAGGTAAGTACTTATTACATTACACGTTCTACGACTTAATTCTCTATCCAGTAAGAAAAATCTCTCCATTCGTAAAAAAAGTTTTGTAAACGCTACTGACCATAATTCACATAGGTATTTGAAAAATATAAATCAATCGCTTAATTGACGCCTGTTAAGCATTTTCAATCACAAAACCAGTTTCCTTTTTAAAACATGTAATCTAGAAAACACAGTCTTTTCAAAATAGATATATCCAACCAAAATAAAACACCTACTTAAAATAAAACACCTACTTAAAATATATATTTTTCTAACTAAGTAAATTCGCCATCTTTAAGAACCATACAACTTCTACTAAAGGTTTTATCCATCCCCTCGGTCACAACGTTCGGAAAATATAGGGAAAATGAGGAAAAGCGCCGCTCAACGCCATCTAGCGGCGAGGGGAACGCAACTGACTTATTATAATTTTCTTCGCACGGAACTGTGTCAAGTAGGTAAGGATGTTTTTGTTTTAATTAAAAATTAAGGTAGTACATTTGAAAAAGGCTTCGATTCTAAGTGCCTTTATAAAATAAAATGTTTTTTTTTTTCTTTTGCTCAAAAATTCTTTTGTTTGTGTCAAGTTGTAGATTTACGGAAATTAAGAATATTATAAATATGTTAAATGTTGGTGGGTAAATTTAAATGCAAAATATAAGAAGGTAATAAAAATTAATAATGTGAATTAACTTCAACTTTAAATTACCGATGTAGTTTTTCTTTGTTTATTTGACAACTTCACATTTTTCTGTCATCGCCAAAAAGTGAGGTAATAGCACCAATTATCGGCCCCGTTAATGATGAATACCCAAACGAAACACGAATGAACCTAGTAACCGAATTTCGGGTGGCGCGAAACAAAAACTGACCTACATCGGCGCCCTACGGAGTTCACCCACCCCTGCCGACGATGAGACGATCACCCTACGCGTCTTGCCCTTACAGTTGTGTTCATGCACTTTCGATTATTTCAAGGTGATGCACGATACCAGATCCCCCTTTCTTATTGTTTTCAACCGCCAATATTGACAGTGCAGTAAAAATCAAATTGTCATGTTTTTAAATCGCCAGAGATTATCTTCAAAGTGCAGATAAATAATGATGTAGATACAGTAGAGAGCATGTATGATAGTACTCAAGGCGTGGAGCTTTGATCAATACATTTTTAACAGACAGAAAAAATCAGGTAGGCGTGTTTGTTGTGGTCACAAGTGGAAGCAGTAGAGTAAATGTAAACAAATGAATGGCAACACAAACAGCCGCCGAACGGTCCAAGAAGCGGGCAGTCGATCGCGCCGCAAAAAAGCGCATCCTATTATCGACTACAACAAAAGGACTTGTGCAGTGATACCTAAGTACACATCTCGATTCATCGTCTCGACTTGATCCGCCGAACCGATCCTATTGGCGCGCCCCACTGTCGCCGCGGGGGAAAGGGACGAGAAGCGTGGAACAGAGCGCGAGTGATAAAGAGGGAGACGGTCATCTTAGCTACCGAGTGGCGTCCCACTGGGCGGGGCCGCGCCAAGGAGTGAGCCTCAGATGCGCGTAGAGTTGGTGGGGCTTCGTCCGAAGGATCGCACTGCAGTCGTGTGTCGCGCCAACGACGCGCGCCCGCCGCCACGCCGCGCTCCGCGATCAGGATCACCTTACGTAATAATAACTAATCGGATCGAAACCGTTTGTCCGATAATCGATTGTGATTGTAAACTGTCGATAATCTCACACTGATTTCTTATTGATTTAATTATTTTTTTCTTCCGGACCGGCTGTTTGTGAACTTGAGTTTTGTGTACACTGTGTCATGTTTTTGTTTTGTTTTCGCTCGGACTTAAGATTATTTTTGGGCGTAGCTGACTGTGTTTCGCTTTTATAATTTAGTAACAATATTGTTACTAGTGCGTGTGATACTGAACAACAATTTTGAAAAACAGTTATTGTGAATTATTTTGACTTAGAAGTGTTATGTGGACGTACATTGAAAATAATTGTGATTTTACAAGTCTCGTCTGAGAACACACGTAAGTGTTATTAAATTAAGTGTTTTTGCTTGTATTAGGGGAAGTGTGATTTTTTATAGTGACATGAAACGTTATTCAGAAATTTTTCCAAGTGTCAATAAGATAAAAATCTTATAAGACTGGCAAAGTTGTCTCACTGTAACAACATTGTTTCTAAGTTCCAACAAGATTTAGGCCAACTGGACACCACAATAATTTACGACTAAACGTACAAAACATTAAAGTAGCCGGTCAAATCCAACTAACGGAAATAAAAAAATCATTTTTACCCAGACCTGGCAAAACTTTATGACTATGCAGCCACACATTAAATTAAAACTAAATCTCTGGACAATAAATTAGTTATACCGAATAATAAAAATTGCTCAACACATCGTCGAAGAATGCATTTCTCATTAAAAAATAAAAAGTTGGAAATAGAGCACAGAGTGGATTCGATCGGTAAATCAAATGATCAATTGCAATCGAAAGTTTAATTATCTGTGGCGCGTCGCGACGGTATCTTGCCGGCGAGCGACGATTCGGATGATTCTGTGATTGATTGGACGATTGTTGATGCTCTCACCTTACAATCTTCTTTCGTAGATTTAGTGGGTTCAAATTGAAGAGGCTTAAGGACTTAAATTGTACTCCTGTGTTGAGTAAACTTGATTATAATTGAGTGGTCAAGTTGAGAAATTGTTTGAAAAAGCCAGTTTTTGAAGTGTCTAAGTGTTGGTAACACTTTGTGGTTGACTATGATAATGAAATGGAGGTATAAAAAAATATTATTATTTCATCTATTTTAGTAAAAATATTTTTTATCACACAGGCAAAAAATATAGAATTTCAGAAAACCTTTCCCATGGCTTAGCAAAACTAAAATGAATGCGCTATAACTAAATTTAAGATTTCATAGCCTAAAATAATATAATAACAGGCACCTACCCACTTATTTTGATAAAAACTTCTGTCTATTTTATTTACCTATGTCCAATTGGTTTAAATAATATTAATTGTTTAGTACGGTAGTTATCTGACAGTTAAATAAGAAATCAAAACTAAGAAAAAAGTACCAAGTTACTTACGTATTTACTTTTTATAATCTCAAGACAATATATTATTATTTTTCTCACACAATGACAATGATTATTTTCAAATATTAAGAAAAAATATCCTATTGTATTTTAATTAATAAAAATAATTAAATTAAGTAACGAATGTACAAAATGAAGTAGGTAGGTGAAGTTAAATGATTCTGGCACAGATGGCGTCCGCGGCCGTTGACCCCAGGAGTTTGCCTACAGTTGAATTAAACAGAACTGTTTCCGGCCTTTAATAACTATATTATTATAATCACGATGTCATAATAATTATCATTTTAGGACAAATAATATATTTGTCACAAGGTAGGTGACCACGTTTTATACAGAGTATTTTTTTTTAAAGAAATAATATTATTTGGTTTGAATTAAAAGATTAAAATAACAACATAATTCCGATCCGATTATCTACATCAGGAAGCATTATGCATGGTGATAAAATGCAAAAAAAACGCAATATTTAAATAGCCCTTCGTATAATAAACGAATAATGAATATTGAATAAATTCCCGTACTAGTGTTTTTCCAACTAGATCAATTACAATTAATACTAATTAGAATGCCGACAAAAACCTAATCGACTCTAAACAGTATCGATTAACAGTGAATCGAATAACGCGAATACGTGTTATTGTGAGATTTTTCCATTGTTGTCGTGAAATATCTTGTTTTTTTCCCTGTGAGAGAATTATTTTTATTGCATACGTTTCAATGTATTGCGAACAGACTACTTTTCAATTATTATAAACAAGACCTTTTAATTAACGATTGTTTAATTTTCAATTGTTTTATAAAAAAAAATGATATCCGTATTTTTGTACTAAATTTTTACTAGTTTGATACTAAATTTTATATTGCTACAGTAAATTAGGTGGTAATTTAATCAGATAAATTTTGTGATTATATGTCGAGCTGTTATTATTAAAACATAAAAATAATAATTGGAATTCATTATCGATGAGACGACGTTATTTTTTTAATATTTTTGGCATAATAATATTAATAAAAATAATAGGAATTTAATTTGTAAAAGCCGCTGTGAGATAGGTATGTAGGTAGATACTTAGTTTCTATAAGATTTAGAAGATAGACAGAATATTACCTATATATTATGTAGGTATACCATAAAAAATATAGATACTTTATAAGTTACTAAATAGGAATACTAAACTACTACTTAATATAGGGATTACTTATTATATTTGTAAGTAAGGGGTAACAACTTAATACTGATACCTCAGCACTCACCTACTTATGGAGATAACAGATCAGTTAACCACAGAAGGGAAATGCAAGGAATATTTTACGCTTTAATTAAATCCGCTAATTTAGTATTAAGAAAGCTTTATTTTTTTCTTTTTTTATCAGTAGGCACCGATAACTTTTTTAAATAAAAAACTGCCGGTCCCGTTAAAAAAATAGAATTAAATAAATACTAGTCTAAGAATCAGTACCAACGGACTTAAAATTATATTTTTATTTAAAAAACACTGGCATAGCTGTTAATTGTTATGGCTGAGAAAAATCGCACTTACCCTACACTAGATAATAAGCCCGTCAGAGTTTGTATTAGGTATTCTAATACTTATATAAGCACTTCTACATATATGTGTGTTCTTTAGATGTCTTTAATTGTTCTAAGACTTCGACCAACATCTTACTCCTCATCACTCTCCTGACTTTATCCAAATTTATTTGTGGTTGGCGCAAAATGTCTTTTTAGTTTAGTTTTCATCTCAGTCTCAATAGTCACCACCTTTTTTTAACCATTTATCCTCCTACTAAGTAGATATAACAATGTTCATCATCATCACTTCAGCCGAAAGACGTCCACTGCTGAACATAGGCCTCCCCCAAGCACCGCCACTTCGACCGATTCTGTGCTTTCCGCATCCAGCAACATAACAATGTTAAGATCACCAATTTATCAGAGGCCTATGTTCAGCAGTTCCTGTAACTATTATGTTCACGGACTAAAATAATGGTGTATGATTTATACTGTGTTATTTAAAACTTGAAAATGTTAGCATGCGGCATCATCTAGTTTTAAAGTGACGAAAAAATTGTCTTAGAAGATCTACTCACAAAAATAAGCATCATTTCATTTTATCATTACATGTAACTTAATTGCATTTACCTTACCATTACAATTTACATTACATGTAACTTAGTTTCATTTAGGTACTTTACCATTATCATTTACATTACATGAAACTTAGTTGCATTTACCTTACCATTACCATTTACATTACTTGTAACTTAGTTGCATTTACCTTACCATTACCATTTACATTACTTGTAACTTAGTTGCATTTACCTTACCATTATCTACCATTTACATTACATGTAACTTAGTTGTAATTATTTTAAGGTAAAAAATAGAAATTATAATAATATTTTATGTCGGATACCGTTACGTTTTCAATTAATCGTTATAGTCTATTTTAAATACATACAGTTTTGTAATGCCAGAACAAAAAATATTCAATAAAAAATAAAAAAAATCGAAAAATACTAAGAACGTATCTCCGCTATTTTTGCATCCGTCCTTGTAATTTTTATGTCAGTATAAGAACAATATACAATCACAACATTTTCATCATCATCATTTCAGCCGAAAGACGTCCACTGCTGGACATAGGCCTCCCCCAAGCACCGCCACTTCGACCGATTCTCACAACATTTTAGTTTTAATTAACTATGTAGATATTAAACGTCAAAGAAGTCAGCCATTTTATTAAGGTGAATACACCTAATAATGTCTGTCCTGTGAAATTATTACCAAAGCAAGGAAATATC
Source organism: Agrochola lychnidis (assembly GCA_963680765.1). Classification (NCBI taxonomy): domain Eukaryota; kingdom Metazoa; phylum Arthropoda; class Insecta; order Lepidoptera; family Noctuidae; genus Agrochola; species Agrochola lychnidis. The sequence goes on along the minus strand of OY796868.1, from coordinate 1,807,778 downwards.
AATAAAATTGCTTGTTAATACAGAATACTTTGTAACACTATGTAGCATAAACTTTGATCTAAATAACGATGATACTCGAACCATCTGTTGTAATCGTTTGAACACTGTTTCAAACATTGTGAAGAAATTTATTGATGTAGGGGACATACATACAAACATAGTAAGTATTAGTAATTGACCGCGACTTTGTAAGTAAAAAACTTTAATCTCCGTTTGACCCTCCATTACGGATTTGAGTTTCGAAAAATCCTTTCTTGGAGTAAAAACATGAATACCCTCAAAAAAATTGTCTTCCGTATTTTTAATCTTCAATGATTTACGCTGTGCGTCGTCTGTCGATATGTCCGTCACGGAACTTTTTACCTAAATACACTAAGATAGAAAGTTCAATACAGATTTTGACAATGTTACAAGTTATATGGGTTCGATACGAAGATGGGCAAAGTGCTCTGGTCTATTAATAACAAACTTCTATCGCAAATCCGTCTGCCGAGCTCCTATCCTTCATATAACTCCTGGCTCTTGTCCTCACGTGAACAACCAACAAGTGATCATCATCTGCCTAGCCTTTTCCCAATTATGTTGGGGTCGGCTTCCAGTCTAACCGGATGCAGCTGAATACCAGTATTTTACATGGAGCGACTGCCTATCTGACCTCCACAACCTAGTAACTAGGTAACACGATACCCCTTAGTAAGACTGGTTGTCAGACTTCTGGGCTTCTAACTACCAGTAACGACTGTCAAAGATCTACAAATGACAGCCGGGACCAACGACTTAACGTGCTTTCCGAGGCACGGAGGGGTCTCGGTATGTAAAGATGGTCACCCATCCACGGACCAACCGCGGCAAGCGTAGCTTAACCTGATCGATCAACCCGTGCGGCTGTTATTACTTAGCCACAAGCCCCACCATCAAGTGATAATAGTAATTAATAATTGCATACATACTATCCTCAAAATTATTTTTTATAAATGTGACTAACTCTTTGTCTGTCTGTCTGTAACATTTTTACACCTTAACGGCTGAACGGATTTAGATGAAATTTGGTACACGGATAGGCCATGTAAAGCAAGTTTGAAATATGATGATGAACCACACATCACCATATTGCTCAAAGGTGTTTGTTTATTCTCTTGTTGTATGCATTTCAGCTGTTTACAACTGAAGAAACCAGAGCATGTAAACCAATTATCACTGAATTCTAATTGTCTGATTTTTATAAACTTATTTACATGTAAAACTATCAATGAATCCGCTCATTTCTATGAAGTTAGCTACTTAGCCACATCAGTTTTAACAAATGCCTATCAAATAAGTTCTTGGTACTACTTATTTGCTGATCATAGGTACAGATAGCAAATAGCGGGTGCTGCCATACGGCGTGGGACACGCTCTGCCGAGGTGCTCCCATATTGTTCGATTTCTGACGTCATTATTAGTGTTACTTATACAGGGTGTGACCGATATGTTAATTTGTGAACGAGAATTTGTATTAATAGACAAGGAATCAAGGAGCAAGGCGCTTTACTTTGTGTAAATTATTTCATCACCACTGCTCTCAAAACGGTGAAGGAAAACATCGTGAGGAAACCGGCATGTCCTAGAACCGAAAAATTCGATGACATGTGACATCTACCAACCCGCACTGGGCCCGCGTGGTGGATTACGGCCCACTCCCTCTCACAGAGAGGAGGCCTGTGTCCCAGCAGTGGGAATATTATAGGCTGATGATGATGATGATGAGACAAGGAATTGTATTAATTCAGGTGTTTTTTTTTCTAGAAACAACAATAACTTTTGTATTTAAAAACTACATTATGAATTGCTTTTATTTTAGAAAAATTAAACTTTTCAGATAAGAATCAAAACATAGGGTAGATAACAATATTGATTGAAAAACTAATAAGTAAATAAACTGCTTTGATTTTTTTAATTTAAAATGTCTGACAGAAAAAAAAAATAGGGAAAGTTTTGTCATGTCATTTGGATATAGCTACAGCCAATAATCATAATGATAGTTATATTCAATGCATTAGAGTAGAAATTATAATGAATAATGTGAATAGATTAGTTATAAGTAATGAGACCAGGGGTGCAACTATTAGTCATTTATTATGAGAAGAAAATAGATTATAGTGGTTCACTATTAATTAATACATATAACTATAATTAGTCATCATAATTTATAAAACACTTAGACTGCACAATGGTTCATAATTTGATTCTTTGGTAGCAGCGCTGCTTAAAATAGCCAAATGTCATCAATACGTCAAAGATTATTACATTTATAATTAGTTCCTTGTTTCACTACGTGCCAAAACATAATGTAAAATCTGCCTGTCTTTTCCCAGCTGGGTTCGGCTTCCAGTCTAACCAGATGCACCTGAATACTACAACCCAGTTACTGGGTAACACTGTCAGACTTTTGGGCTTCTGACTACCCGCATGACAGCCGGGACCAACTGCTTAACGTCCTTTCCGTGGCATGGAAGGGACTCGATATGAAATGGATGCTCACCCATCCACGAACTGACCGCGGCAAGCGGATCTTAACCTTCGATCGACCTGTGTGGCTGTTATCATTTAGCCAGGAGCCAAAACATAATGTATATTTATACCAACTTTTCTCTATAGTTATACCAACTACTCTTAACAGCATCACAACTAAAATAAAAACGTCTCAGTTAATCTGAATGAAATTTTCTAATGTCGGTTCCAAAAATAAAACAAATCGGCCATCAAAACGGCTACGAAAATATCCTCCATCAATTACTTAAAAACACACACGTTTTACAGGAATTTCAAGTAATAAAACTATCAAAATTATCCCCAAGAAATACGTAATCGTTTAAATAAACAAATATTTGAACGTTTCTGCCGGAGTTTGAACGTAAATGCGCAATCAAATACGTTTATTAGTAGGTAGGATGCGGAGATACGCAATTATTACGGATTCCGATACGCATTTAAGTAAATATTTATAAATAGCAGTTAAAATATTATTTATTTTTAATGTTAATTCGGTAACTAATCAGTACAGAGATCAGAAAAAATAAAATTGTAATAGGTTTGCAATTCAAGCAAAAATCGAGTAAAAACTATTTTCATAAGTATAACTTTTTTAACTAAAAAGATTAATTAATCAAAAATAACTTTCGCAATTTTTTCGTCAACAGCCTGTATACACCCAGCGTCCAATATTGTTTACTTTAAGTTTATCTGCAGGACGGTAAACCGAGCCGCCACTCGACTCCTGCGCAGATCGATAAATACAAGAGATCTATAGATCTAACACAGGATGTCTGTGGGAAGAAAGAAGAGATCGACATTTTTATTGGTTTATTTAATCGGCTATTGTTATGGAGTTATTTAGATAATAAAATACGTTAAGGATAGTGTTGCGAAGAATATTAGGTACATTGTTTTAACTGTGATATATATTTGTTCTAGTTAACAATCTAGTATTAGATGAAGGTTAATTATTTAATAAACATAGTAGTTATTGGTGCCGATTCTCTTGTACACCGAACTAAACTATCACTAAAATTCCTTACTTTTTTTTGGCTATGAGAATCTTATAGCTATTCTGCAAAAAAAAAACTCTAAATTTAAAAATAATTTTGACACAACTAAAATTAAATTTGACAATCGCGACTCCACGTGGTACTTGTTTGCTCCACCCCGTATTTTTTTTTTTTTTAGAGCCGATAAACGTCAAATTCAGAATAACAAAAATGCTATTTTCACTAAATTAATAACTCAGTACCATCTTAGTTCTGTCAAACTAAAATATAGTTTAGGAAATCGTCGTTTGACAGGAATAAACTAAATTTTGGTGATTTTTAGTCTAGTTTAGGGGCATTTGTGAGAATCGGCACCACTATCTCGTTGGTCTAGTGGTTACAAGCGCTACTGCTGAGCATGAGGTCCTGGGTTCGACTCCCGGTTGAACTGCTTGAACTGATTATCTTGTTTCCTGGAAAAAGTAAAGGAACTGTTAAAAATATAAAATCTGCCTAGTCTTTTCCAACTAAGTTGGGGTGGGCTTCCAGTCTAACCGGATGCAGCTGAATACCAGTATTTAACATGGAGGGACTGCCTATTTAACCTCCACAACCCAGTTACTGGGTAACACGATAACTCTTGGTAAGACTGGTTGTCAGACTTCTGACGACCCGTAACGACTGTCAAAGATTCACGAATGACAGCCGGAACCAACGGCTTAACGTGCTTTCCGAGGCACGGAAAAGTCTCAATATGTAAAGATGGTCACCCATCCACGGACCAACCCCGGCAAGCGTAGCTTAACCTGAGGGATCGACCCGTGCGGCTGGTATTACTTAGCCACGAGCTCCTCCGTGTTAAAAATAGAATTCAATAAAAAAATTAACTTTATGCCTATTATTATGTTGATTAAAAAGCAATGCAAAGGAAAATACAGGCTGATGTTTTAAAAAACCTTTTTTTTCCTACTTATTTGATTAAAAAGCCATAAAAAACAGTCAATTAAACAAACAACAAATTGTTATTGCAAATTGTCAATTATTGGAATTGTTCTAGTAAAAACAAAGTATCAATAACAGTTACATAAAAAAACAAGCTAGTCTTAAGAAAATTAAAATGTTTACGAATTAAAACTCTTTGGTATCACATTCCGCTAATCATCACCTTCTTATCGCGTTGATATATTGACATATTTTCTCACGGTTGTGATAGGGGAATTTGAGCTTTATCGTTTAGACGTAAGGTGGGGTATCGATTGGGTGTTTTGTTTGAGGAAGTAAGTTTGGCGTATGGTGTGAGAGGTAGCGATTTAAAAAAGTATCGGTAGGTAAAAGATAGGAGCGGCAGCGGTTTTGTAAGAAGTAATAATGGATTGTTTATTCGTTATTTATTTATTTGTAAAGGTACTTCTTTTGTGGAAAACTGAAAAAAAATCCTATACAGGCAACAATAGCGACATGTGGAGCGAATTTTTTTAATTGAATATTGTGATTCGTTCACTCATGCATCGACTGTTATTTTAATGTTTACACTTTATAATATTTGTTCTGAAACTGCTATTTTATTATAACACAGGAAAGCGGGTGCTTTCCTGTTGTATAATAAAATAGCAAAAAAAAAACAGTTCAAATGCTTTTTAAATACCGTTTAAGTGCAGCGCAGACGACACACTTTTTGTGCGATCGAGTCTGTGGCGCACATTCAAATTCCTATCTTATTCGTAATGTGTGCTACGGAATGGTTCCTAAATAAAATTTTAAATTTACGACACATCCTATATAAAATAAACTGCATTCAGAAAAACATCAGGGACAAATAAGACATTTTCGTGCGCTACTGACTCAATCGCACAAAAAGTGTGTCGTCTGCGCTGCACCTTAACCGCTATTATAAAAACGGTGAAGGAAAACATCGTGAAGAAACCGGCATGCCCGAGAGATATTTCTCGACGGCATATGAAGCCAAGGCAAAGGCCCATGGGCTTTAAAACTAAAACACCAGGTTAGTCACTAACCACACGAAAAAAAGAAGACTGCTACTATTCAACCCGCTCCCGCTCCCGCCCATCCCTTGCACCACGCGGTGTAACATATCACTAACAAACGCAGTCACGGGGCGTATGGATCAATTAATGGTGTATTATTACCGTAACCGTCCCTTGAATGACTATCGGCCTTCTCGAAACATACGATACGATACGATTTAACGGTTTTTGTCAATGGGATGAGGTGATGAGAGGATGCAACGATGAGTAGAACAAAAGGTACGAGTACGTTCGGTCTAGGTCAGTGATCCAATAGAGTACGGCTCTGTACAAGTGTCGATGAGTGCGAGCGTAGATATGCGGGGAGGTCGGGGTTTAAGTTTTATTCAAAATTCGAACTACGCTATGTTTAGCAGAACGTTGAACATACGAAAATGGTGGATAGGTGGGGTCATCTGCTACTTACTCAGGCCTAATTTATTTGGCCCTGGCCTCCTGGATATTTCTTTTTTTAAATGCAAGTTGAAATTAAGATTTAAGTATTTTTTACATCTTTCTGTAAGTTTGAGGACTCATAACTTTTTTTCTAGCCAACACCTGAATAAATAAATAATTTTGTAACAATCTGCCAACATTAAAGATTAAAAAAAAAAAAACAAAAATATTGCCTGTTTTACCCATTTTTAATAAAAATTACACTTTAAAGTTAAGAAAGTGGTGAAAGGAGAAGAAAGCAAAACAATTTTTTTTTTTTAATATCCAGGGGGCCAGGGCCAAATAAGTTAGGGCTGAGTAAGTAGCAGATGACCTCACCTATTCACCATTTTCGTATGTTCAACGTTCTGCCAAACACCCTGTATATTTAAAAAATTAACTATTTTCACCAAAAATTAAAAGGACATTCAAAAATTTATCATTTACTGTACCTTCCTTTCTCAAGGTTAACTTGTTAATATGTAAGATGCCTTCATCATATTATTATCAGCTAATAAGATGATGATGAAGGGAGCCTACTTCTTAGCAAGTTAATTCTAGGATGTGAAGTGCAAGAGGATGGGATTTTTAAGGATTGAGGAAAGTGTATTGAGACAATTTGGACACACAGAAAGTTGCCCCTCATAAGAAACTGTTGTCGTTATATTATTGATTTTTGGCTCTTTTGACTACTGAGTTTACCGACCACTGCTCTAGGTCTGAGCTAGGCGGAGAACCGGCGGCATGTCCTAGAACAAAAAATTTGAAGACATGTGATATCAAGCAACCCGCACTGGGCCCACGTGGTGGATTATAGTCCACTCCTTCTCGAAGAGAGAAGGCGGTGTCCCAGCAGTGGGAACATTATAGGATGATTATGCTAGGCGGAGAACAGGGTGTTGTGGCGCAATTTATAGGCTGAGTTGATTGATTGAAGAACAAAATGTGACAGAAATAGTATAGCCTAGTGGAGTGCCCGTCTGACTGCCAAGTCATAGGTCTCAATTTCAAACCCAAGCTCTGATGTTTCGGATCCATGTGCGTATTGTACAATTATCACTTGCTTCAAAAACGGTGAAGGCAAACACCGTGAGGAAACCAGCATGCCTGAGAGATATTTCTCGACGGCATGTGAAGCCAAGACGGAAGCCCCTGGGCCGCTTTAAAACTCTGACACCAGGTTAGTCACTAACAACACAAAAAGAAAGAAGAAGGACAAAATGTTTACCTATTCTAGAAGATATCATGGTGTTTGTTGCTTGTCATTGCTTGGTTGTTGATCAGCTTGAGAGACTCAGCCTTGCGGTCGGTCTTCAATTGGTTCCTAGAAAGGTCGTTGGTCATACTTTCAGATCTATTGTATAGAGCAGGAGTCACTCGCCGTACCGCCGACGTATTTTGTGCGGACCTTTCGATCTAAACTTACCGATGAACATCTCAAAGATTTAATTGCAATAGCTTGCATGAACTTTACTCCAGATTTCAGAATAGTTCAATATAAAAAGAAATTTTTCACATAAATATTAGTTACTTTGTTAAAATTATTCAGGTTTATTTTCGTTTTATTTCTTTTACCTCTATTATCTCTCTTACCCAGTTACTGGGTTGTGGAGGTCAGATAGGTAGTCGCTCCATGTAAAATACGGTATTCAGCTGCATCCGGTTAGACTGGAAGCCGACCCCAACATAGTTGGGAAAAGGCTAGGCAGATGATTTATTTTTAATTGATATTTTTAATCTTGGTTGTAGTAATCGTCTACCAAACGGACCGTGATAATCAAATTATTTTTAAAAACGGACCCCAAATGAAACTTATTGGTGATCGCTGGTATAGAGCGTTTAAAAATGTCGAAGATCTATTATAACTATCTGAGCTTTTACAGAGACTTCATACGTCATCTTGAAAAGGATCTAAAGACCTGATTCGTCGTAAAGCTCCATCTCTGAAATCTACACAACAATATCAAACAAATTCAAGATAAACAAATAATAATCACACCAATAACTTCTTAGTATCAACCCGTTAATAAAACTATTCGAAAAAAAGGACAATATCCATTGATCCCAGACTGGAAACACATGTGGAGGAAGAGAGGGACAACGGTATACGCCAAAGAGGGACAGAGAACAATTTTTCTTTTTTTTTCAGCCATCGGAGGCACCGATTTCGCCATATGTTCGAAGCTTCGATGGTAATAAAATTGGTTAGTTGGGCTTTGTACAAATAAAGGATTGGAGTAACATCGGTTTTGGATGGACTCTAAACGACCGTGATAAAGTTTGGGCGACAATTTTACACTAATATTTTGCAACCTTCAGTGTGCGATCAATTGGGGATATGTGCGGCAGGAATTTCTGTTTTTATTACGTTCTTTTTAAACTCTGATTCTGTTGGAGGAACTAATCTTTAATGTAAGTACTTGTAATGCTTTTTCAGTTCCCGAAGCTTCAGACGGATTGGTGATCAATATTTGAAGATGTCATATTAGAGAACTCTGCTGCAATTAATGTCTTGACGCTTATCCACTGTCGCATTTTACGACATTCACGATTAGCTGCCCATTTCACTGTTGTAAATGTCATCAATAATTCAATCTTTGCTAATGTAACCCTCCCACTGCAGATAAAATTATAGGATCTAAATCAATATCATTAGACACACCAATAACTCACAGTCCAAAATAACCTAATTATTTAACCGCGCCTTATGACAACTAGAATGTAACCACGGTTAAAATAACTTGCCATTCTAATCTAACTATACGAACAACTATTCTAAGTAAGTCATAATAATAGTTGTGCAATTCTCAGTGACCTGCCAATACTCAATAGTCTTGATCCTTTGCCAGATGACAAAATGTCAGGCCGAGATATTAAATATGATTATGATAGACATAACAGTTATTGATGGGAAGGTAAAGAGAATAACACAATATAATGATGACAAAGATCTGTATGTGTGTCTGTTTCTAATTATATTTGATCTGGTTCAAAACTACTCAGTGGATTACGATATGGGTTTTCCTTCTGGGGCTAGGATTTTATAGGATTTCTTGACAGTATATCCAGTACTTATTGGTTAATGAGTATTGGCTGATAGAAACCTAATTAACCAAACCTTTGAGAACTATGCTCCGAGATGGCGAAAAATAAAAATGCTTAAACCAAAAACGCTCATAAAAACATATTGGAACCCGACCAATGAAATAAAACAAACAAAGCTTAAAACCAATCAAACAGCAGAAGAATCTCTTTGAACTACTTCGCTAACAACAGCATCCAATCATAAATTGATTTAACAACCATCTTAACTATTAAAGCGTACATCCCTAAATCAGGCCTAAATATATCCCCTTCAGTCACCTGTTCTTCATTACATCATGCACTATCATCTTGTGTGTCTGTGTGTATGTATGGTACGCAGTCAGTTTGTCATTGTCGCGCGACTAGCCAGCGTTGTCGATATTAATGTCATTGGAGTTATGAAGACTATCTGCGTAGATTATGTGAGTTAGATTTGATTGGTTGGATATGTGATTAGAAGTAGCTTGATGATTTGCGTGTTAAGAAATGTTCGTTGAGATTACTGCTAGTTAATCTTTGGTGGTCAGTATCTTTTCTAAATCATCTTGATTGTAACCTTGTGTTCTTTTTTATCACCACTAACCATTCATTTTATTCACTTTTATCATCTTTTACCCAGTTTTTGTCAAACCTATGCCTATAATCACCATGTTTGAAAGAAAAACTCATGTTATAGGAATGTCTAGTTCCAAAGTAATTCTGTCTGTCTTTCCATTCCTTAGATATAAAAGACATAATTCTCTATTTCTTTAAATGTTGTTTAAAAGACTTTTACCATCAATATCTTTCTCCCATAGTCCCATCTTATTGATGTAGCCGTAATACACGAAATCGACAGCTCTCCCGAAATACACCGTCTCACGCGAGGGTGTAATGACATAGTGCCTCGAATCTATGGGGTGGACACACCATAGGATACAGTGGGATAGTTTCTTTACAAATTTTGGGAGTGTCTTGAACAGTGTGTTACTTAAACTGTTTTACTGCTATGCAAGAAAACTTTTCTTATAACTCATATTCATTATGATCAAGCACTTAATATTTGTGTCCTATGATGGCCCAAGTCGATTTAATTTTTGAATTTGTTCTGCAGCTCGTTTTCCAGTATAAATTGTAATGTGTCTACTTTCTCGAGAGACCTTATACTTACTTACATAAATACCCTTATGACCTGTAACTGGTTAATATGCAAATTACCAATTAGTGCGTTAAGTAAATACTTTGAAATAAATTACAATTTGCATAAGAACGATATTTAGCATTAATATTGTTGAGTGAAAGTTGATTGGGATAGATTAAGTTCTACTCAGTGGACTGCAATAGACCAAGTAGATTTTTTATTGAAGTTCTAATTATCAAAAAGTTATCATGCAATGCAAAACAAGGGTCTTCCATCGACTAAAACAATGAATGTTCGTAGATGATCATTGTGTCTATTGAGCAAAAACGATCGCATTTTGTTTAGAAAGAAAAGAAGAAAGAAAATGCGTTTTTTTGCAGTAAACATGACGCAAAGAAAGAATACAAACACAAAAAAGAACAAGTTAGGGAAAAATATGCATCACATTCACATAAAATGGCCATCAGGCAGAGAAGACCCACGACCGACTCGGCATTAGAGGGATATGGGGTAAAGAAAGAAAGAAAGAAATCATTTATTTGCTGATAATGTAGGTATACATATAAGTTGGATAGTTTGTAAATTGTCCTGACACATTTTGCCTTACGGCATGCAAAATATTAGACTTGAATTTAATAATATAATTACAACCATTACAATTATTATTAACACTAGTCAGAATTTAATATGTAGGTACAGATCAGTCTAAAAAAAAATATATATATAAATTTCTCACATAACATACACTGAAGAGACCAGAAACAGTAAGTTTTTGACCGTTTACATCTATTATGATAAGACAACCCATAGGTAAAGAAACTGCTAGAGATATATCCTTGCCTACATGGAACTCTCAAACGTTACTTCTACAGAGTTCACATCATCATCATCTGTCTAGCCTTTTCCCAACTATGTTGAAGATGCAGCTGAATACCAGTATTTTACACGAAGCGACTGTCAATCTGACCTCCACAACCCAGTTACTGGGTAACACGACACCCCTTGGTAAAACAGTAGTGCTATTCTGTAACCATTTTACCGTGTTATCTTAGGTGAAGTGAGCGTGGAGTGAGCTGTCAGTTGCTAAGGATTGACACTATTGGCAGCTCACTTCACCTAAGATATCACGGTGAGATTTTTACAGAATAGCACTACTGGTGCTACAGAGTTCACAGTCACCCTACAATATAGGGTAACAAAAAACAGTAGTACAATATTACATATTCGGATGTCATTTTTTGCCTCCTCATCTATAGAGGATAGCGTGAAGTTATGTGAGATGCGTGTATCTATTATAGATAATTGAACATACTATTATCTCAGTTAATCGTGCGTTGTGCCCATCTATTGGGAGGATATTGATCTGGTTTACCGTGACTAGACTTGATACATGTATCACAGAATCTCATACAGAAATGGAGAATTGTGACACTTGCAAATATTTCGCGTGATGGTCTTAGGGTTGCCAACCATACGTTATAACAACGTTTTCTACTTTACTTTTGCATAAAAATAACGTATACTAAAATACTTTATTTCTAAATTACTGTGATGCTTAAAACGAAACACACACATATGAGTGATACGTAATTATTGAACTTTTAGTTGATACTTTGATTATAACTTTAGTCAAAAAAATCTAATAAAAATCAGAGAAAAATACTTTTGACAAAATTAATGTCAATCTTTAAAATTCGATCTGATACCACCGTCACATTATTCTCCGTATTCATAACATAACATCACGCCTGTATTCCCCGAAGGTTTGGGCAGAGGTGTACCTATAGTACACCCACATTTCGCCAGTTATGTTTAAGTCCCATGTAATAGGGGGCGAGCCTATTGCCATCAACCGGACACAAATCCAGACGCTGCCACTAAGAAATTCCAGATGGAAAACACTTTGCCCCACCTGAGAATTGAACCCAGGACTGTATTCAATACTCAGGTATTAGCTAGTTTCAATGAGAATTCAATTAAACTTATTATTGTTCTTAGATAGAATCTACCCATATCCATCAACATAGTGGTTGTTTCTGTGTCGTCTCCGGCAAATCTTAAGTTAGATCATTTAATGCTCGGTTCCCATAAACAAAACCGAATCTGAGCATAAATAAATAGATTCGTAAGCTAAATTATACCTGTGACAGCTGCTATAGATTTTTACTCAATTAAAAAAAATTGTTTCGTATTGATCTAATAATTTACAAAGAGCTCATTCTTTGCCATTTCAGTTATATCAAGCAAACTGTAGTTCTACAATAGTTAGATCATCTATTTTTAGCTCTTCGTCAATCACACACTAAATCATACTAAGTATTACTAAGTACCCCCTTCTCCATTTTTTCCCATCTTCATGTCATTGAAAGTTCATTAACACATGAACATATTTTGTTTCAGTCATAAACTATTTTTTTATAGTCATCTCCCCTTCGATAGAGTTTTTAAGCACACTATTATGTCAACTCACACCACGTAAAATCCCAAATGAATTTTAAATTAACCAATAACTGTGCCCAAGTGTATATTTAGTATTATAATTATTTTACTTTTTTGTTAATTTTGGGAAATGTAATTTATTTAGTGGGCAACATTGTGACACTCATAGTGGCCAGTGTTGTTACAAATGTCAAACGTCAATGGCATAGAAAAATGTATATATATATTTTTTTTTTTAAGTCGGTACCTTTTTTTCCAAAGCATGGTTAAATAATATCTCAGCGTGTATAAAGCTTAGGGAGGGGAAATACAATAAGTCTTGATCAAAAAGCTAGTCCAAAATGTCTCAACTTCTTAAGCCCTAATTCTGTAGTAGGTCATAGTTTCCATCGCTTAGATAACGTGCGATCGATCATAATGAACGTTTGAGCGACGGCATAAGTAATGCGATAGTTGCTCGCGAGTCGCGTGTGACCGCTATTGGTGCAGTCGGGAAGACAAGTGACATTATACAAGAAAAAAAATTAGTATGTAGTTATATTTTATTTAAAGTTTTTTTTTTTTTTGGCTATTCGATAATGTGATGTGTATTTAGGTAGTGAAAAAGTATAAAAATATATTTAAATAAGTCTAGTGGCAGCTGCTTTTTTCTTCAAAATTATTGTTTAATTTCTATCCGCTATAACAGATCTCCTGAATAAATTATGTTAAGCAGTACACTGCAATGTTTCAACCACAGTTTGACATGCTTCAATGTCGACTTGAAGGATTTATTGCACTAAATAGATTTGCAAAGCAGAAGTTTACAAACCAATAAATTATAGCCACTATGCAGATTTAAGCATTGTCTACTTGGTTTTAACTTGAAACTACAGCTTTTTAGATTTAGAACTTTAATGGTAAATTTTACCATTGAAACTGAACTTGTTGAATTTGATTGATGAAATTCGCCCTAAGTTGCCGAAAGTAAAAAGTTCTTTATTCGCGATTTAACTGCGGCCATATTAAATTTTAACACTCTCGCCTACCAGTAGTCGTTTTGCATACAAATGTGTTCATAAACAGCCATTGGAAATGCAATAATGCACTGAACATTACTCATATTTAATTAATTACCTGTTCAAATACGCGATACTTTTTGTAATTAATGTTTCTTGATGACAGCTTCTTGCTACATAGACACGTAACATTATAGATTTTTTATATACGGTGGTATTTTGAATTACAATATTCTGATATGGTACCAATAATTTCTTGTGAGCTACTATGGATTAAACTTTTCTTATTTATATGAAAAAATGCTTTGCAGTGTAAAATTATTTATATATTTTTTTACCGCTGGGCAGTTTTTAATTCGCTTACGTTGTATCAAATTCTAAAACTTTTCTATACAGCGTGTATCAGAGGGTGATATTTTTTTCGCGATTATGATGTTGGACCGTTGCATGGAGAAAGTTGTTCAGTATGATGGTCTGTACCCCACCTTTAAATAGATACGACCACACTCCCTGATACACGCTGTTTGTATAAAAATACAAAATCTTTTTTTTTTTCTCATCCACTTGTTCACGGAACGATACATTTTTTGTACTTGACTCATTCATGACAGTGCTATTTTTTCTCGTCCATTCAACAAACCCCAGTAATTGTTGCTAATTATTAATTCCGATATATTACACCTATTAGTGCATGTTGTCCATTTTGTCTGTAACGTTCTCCTAAACGACCTTCCTATACGAATTTGAGGTTATTAAAAGAAAATTCGTTTTAGAAGAATAGCATTCTTTTTTAAATAATCATCCTAAAATAAAATTGTTTTAAGCCTTGCCGGATCAACCCTTTTTCAAAGATTTTAGTCTATGGTTTAACCTGCTACAACTTCTGTTATTGTTTATGGTCGTTAAAATATCAAAATACAACGTTACGCTGTTGAAGTAAATAAAGAAATCGTTTAAATTTTTAGAACACACCTTGACATTACAAACAACACCTTTTGACCTATAAAAAGTAACCGCAACATCAAAACCTTCGACATATTACGATCAAACACAAGACCTTTCCGAATTGACACAATATTTTTATACTATTATACAATTTTAATAAAGAAACCTATGAGAATAACATAACGGCAGTCGAAAAAAAGAAATTCACTGCCGCACCTGCCTGTAAACACACACGCGACTCGATACAACTGTATCGATAATCGACCATTTAATAATCGAATGGCGCGTCACTATCGTGATAGTGGGACGTTAAAAAGTGATGTACCTTATCGCAAGTGAAATTGAAATTGATCATTTCACAGAACTAATGTTTATTGGACTGATAACCGTTATTTGTCGTTCGGTCAAGTAATTGGTTTAAAATATATATTTTTAGTCGATGATGTCCACGTTAGGGCGTCGTTTTATGGCTGTTTATAATAGACGTAAATTAATATTTTTAATGAGCGTATTGATTATCATTACGAGGTTAAGAAAGGTTTGAGTAGCTATAAACACGAAGATATCATTAAGAGCGTCTAACATGAGACTTTGATACCTACTACAATAATTACGTCGTACTTACTATTCACAGCATAGGTATTTACTTCACTATCATACACACAGCTCACTGCACCGAATCGAACACAAAATCCTAAAAAACGTAACTCCATTCAATAAAAGAACACTCGTTTTAAACCAATACGACAAAAGGGCACTTAGCACACGTTCGAAAACCGCTCCGCTCTAAAAAAAGAGAAAACAAAATCGCATCAATCAAAGAACAGAAATGAAATAATCGAATTTCAGAACGTCGAGCGTAGTTCAAAGAGCACAAGCGAAGACCGCAACAGATTTAAAAAAAGAAAATAAAAAAACTAAAATGGCCGAACATGACTAATATCTGGTACAAAGTTCGGTGTCGATATGAACAAAAGGAAACGGAAGGGGAAGGTATTTAGAAATGGAACATTCAGAGAGCACTGGGAATTGATTCTTTTTTAAATTCGAAGTCATTTTGCTGGATTTGATTGTTTGGTCTAGCTTTTTTATGGAAGACAGCCGTTTTATTAAATTCTTATTTCAATTGCGTTTTAGCAACTTTGAAAAAGTTTTTAATTCGATTGATTTCTTTGATCTATGGTACCAAGGTATTATTGATAACTATAATCACATGTAAGCTTTTGACACACAATCGCCTTCTCATCATCTGCCTAGCCTTTTTCCAACTATCTTGGAGTCGGCTTTCAGTCTGGATGCAGCTGAATACTAGTATTTTACATGGAGCGACTGCTCATCCGACCTCCACAACCCAGTTACTGGGTAATACAATACCCCTTGGTAAGACTGGTTGTCAGACTTTTGGGCTTCTGACGACCCGTAAGGACTACCTACTATCTCTCCAAATAAAATGATACAACAAAGCTACTGGAATTTAACCCTCGCTTTTTTTTTCTTCTAAACCGTTGCATGTGAATAAATAATTAGGTTAGAAAGTTAGTAAAAACGCCGAACTAAAAGGCATCGATTGAATGGTACTAGCGAACTTTTCCGTCACGAACCCAACGATTTCGATGCACGATAGATTTTACTACAGCCAGGTTCACTATCGACTGTTCGCGCGCCAAAATTTAATCTACACCCCAAAACTGAAAAACACGCGAATATATACCTTATTCACTAGAAATAGAGAACGTTAAGGTATTTAAATGAATGATTTGTGTGTTTTGTATTAGATTTCTTCGATGTATTTTAGAATTTGAGGGTATTTTTTATTTACAACAGTGATAAAAATGTTTGCGGCCGTGTATTCGTTCGTTTTTGTTGAGTAGTCTTTGAATAGTCGTAAAATAGTTTTTAATGGTTTACTAAATCATTATAATGATGCGCCTAAGGTTTGGTATGAAGGAAGAAAGTATTATAGGAGCGATTTCTTTAATAGATATTAAAATCTTTTATGTTAGTGGTTTATCATTGAGACAGTTCACTTTTCGTGTTTCCTGGCTATCATAAAATTTAAAAAATGCCTTGATCTGGATAAATCTTTTCAAAAATACTTAATTGTCTATTAAAAAAGTAAGTTGGTAGATACTAACAATTTGACATAATTTTTATATAAAGGAACGTCAATTTCCTGTGATCACTTCTATAGGAAATCTTCAGATCATATCTTCCCTTTTCATTTAGTCCCAATTTATTACAAAACAAGCACAGCACTAGTCAAAGATTCTTTCAACAGTTTTCAATTACCCGCCAATTTTGAACGAACAAGTACACGACACAAACCACTTAGCGACACGACAAATTTACAATTCTAATTCACAGTTAATTTATATTATATTCCAACGTAGACATATTTTAAGATTTTGTCGAAAAATAAAGTTGTTAGAGGCCATTGTAGTGGGGGACGCAGCGAACGGGCGACCAGCACGCGACCAAAGATTACTATCGATGACAAACTTAAACCAAGTTACCAATATCTATTGAATAATCAAAAGTTCTTACAAAGTAATCCTTATACCTTTGCCTTTGGGTTTGAGGGGAAAAAAAGTTCAGCTGTCAAAACGCAAACACCGAATGTTGACATTCGATTTTTTAAATTGAGGTTTCAATTTTTTTTTTGTTGGCGCTGTTAATTAATTCAAAGGGCCAATTTCTTTTTTATTAAGATGGCAGTAGAATTCGATGCTTACTTCCATTTTTGTGATAGATTTCTAGGAAAAATGTTAGTCTCAAGTCTCAACTAACATATTTTTTATTGCTAATTAAAAATAAGATTCTATTCTATTTTTAATAAATGGCAAGCAAAGCCGATGTCAACTATTCTGCCTAAAAATAAGATACTCCATCTTTAAAAGTATTCGTTTAAAGTGACATTGACTGTCAAAATCATGTCAATTACACTAGCTGTCAAACTTATTTTTAGAAAAAAATACAAAGGCAATTTTTCTACACTTTTGCTGTCGTAAGCCAGTTTATATTAATTTGTTTTGTGTAATATGTAACACAAACTTAACAATACGTGGGGTTAAGCGTTACTAATAACGACTGCAGCTTATCTTAACATCTGACCTCCCTCGCTAATGAATATTAACTAATACGAACTGCTGCAAAGTGGATGGTTACAGCTATAAATTTTGTCAGACTCGGTGACTCACTATAAAATAGGGAAATCAGTTTAATATTACTTTTTCTTTAGATTCCTGCAGTTTTATAAGTACCTCTTTTTGTAAGTGGCTAAAATTGAACCTTTAAAAATCTTTATGACATACGATATGAAATTCAAAAAAATCTTTTTGACAACTCGATACTTACACTTCACTTTGGCTTGAAGTCCACAAACTCAACTAAAAAGCATTTATTTCAAATAAACCAATTACAGGCACTTTTGAATTGTCAAGGGGTCGGTCAGTCAGAAAGATGAAGCTAGTTGCCCATTCCAAAGCGTAGTAAGTACCTATGGAGAAGAACGGGCAAGAAACTCCACGGACACTCTTTTAAATCAAATATGGGTACAAAATATTGGTTACATCATTCATGTTGAACACTCTCCATGATCATACGAATTGACATCACCCAGCAAACTAACTCCCTCGACTGACATCAGTGACATCAATGTCTCTGCTTTCCATAACAGAGACACAGACATCTAATCACACAGCCTATAGTGTTGTCGCATTTAGTTTCAACTAATTAACATCAGCAATCGATTCGTACAATCGCCTAATCGATTCAACGCGTGTAGAGTTCGTGCGGGCGTGTAATCCTGTTTGCATATCGGGTAGCACGAAAGTCCCGCACTTATCATGTTTATTGATTGACACGGTAGTAATTCAACGTACCAACCCCACCGGCCAACTTATGGGCTGCCGTGCAATTTGGGAGTTGGTGGCGAGATGGCGGGAAAAAAGAAAAAAACGCAGGAAGAAAAAGTTCAAATACCTAGTATTTTTTAATTAAATTATTATTATAATTAATTAATCTACAAAATTAGAACAGTCTTATTTATTCCTGAAGTTAACGGTACCTATCTTTTAATTAGGTATTTAGCACATAGGTACTCCCACAAGTTCTTTTTAAATTATTTTGACTTTATTGTTCCCAAACCAATAATTAAAATCCAATAAATCCTCAAAAAGAAATACTAAGTAATCAGAAAAAAACAGATACATGTCGCCACAGTCTATGCCTTGGGCCGGTCTCACAAATTCACAGGTAGCAGTTTACGGCTCTTTGTTTGGGTGGCGATAAGTTTTTACATGTTTTATTATACTATTTAGTATTTACTATAACATGAACTAACTAAAGAAACAAACGACTTCGTGTAAACACCGTTGAAGTAAAAACCATTTTCCCGCTAAAATAACGACTTTATTTGAATAAGGAATGCGTCTCCAGAATGGCTTGTGTTCAATATTCGAATGTAGTGTTCTATTTTTAAATATTCATAGATTATAATATAATGTTCTTAAATTCACTTTTTTCTTGATGGCCAGATTTTTTGGCAATTTCAATAAATAGGTCATTCGATACTAAAGTTCATTTTTAAATCCCAGAGGCTAATTTGACATTTCAAGTGATTGTTGTTTGTTTTTTCTATTTGGAGTTTGACATTTGCACCTGTCAAATTAGTCTCTGGGATTAAAAAACGATCTGTATGGTCGTAGAAGTAACATGTTTAGCTTACACAATTTCACAATGGTGGTGACAAGTTGCTAGACAGTCGCCTACGCACTTTAACCTATTTTCCTGATCTGACAATTATAACTTAAGTAGAATAGCAAACAGTTAGTACACTGCTATGCAAGAAAACTTTTCTTATAACTCATATTCATTATGATCAAGCACTTAATATTTGTGTCCTATGATGGCCCAAGTCGATTTAATTTTTGAATTTGTTCTGCAGCTCGTTTTCCAGTATAAATTGTAATGTGTCTACTTTCTCGAGAGACCTTATACTTACTTACATAAATACCCTTATGACCTGTAACTGGTTAATATGCAAATTACCAATTAGTGCGTTAAGTAAATACTTTGAAATAAATTACAATTTGCATAAGAACGATATTTAGCATTAATATTGTTGAGTGAAAGTTGATTGGGATAGATTAAGTTCTACTCAGTGGACTGCAATAGACCAAGTAGATTTTTTATTGAAGTTCTAATTATCAAAAAGTTATCATGCAATGCAAAACAAGGGTCTTCCATCGACTAAAACAATGAATGTTCGTAGATGATCATTGTGTCTATTGAGCAAAAACGATCGCATTTTGTTTAGAAAGAAAAGAAGAAAGAAAATGCGTTTTTTTGCAGTAAACATGACGCAAAGAAAGAATACAAACACAAAAAAGAACAAGTTAGGGAAAAATATGCATCACATTCACATAAAATGGCCATCAGGCAGAGAAGACCCACGACCGACTCGGCATTAGAGGGATATGGGGTAAAGAAAGAAAGAAAGAAATCATTTATTTGCTGATAATGTAGGTATACATATAAGTTGGATAGTTTGTAAATTGTCCTGACACATTTTGCCTTACGGCATGCAAAATATTAGACTTGAATTTAATAATATAATTACAACCATTACAATTATTATTAACACTAGTCAGAATTTAATATGTAGGTACAGATCAGTCTAAAAAAAAATATATATATAAATTTCTCACATAACATACACTGAAGAGACCAGAAACAGTAAGTTTTTGACCGTTTACATCTATTATGATAAGACAACCCATAGGTAAAGAAACTGCTAGAGATATATCCTTGCCTACATGGAACTCTCAAACGTTACTTCTACAGAGTTCACATCATCATCATCTGTCTAGCCTTTTCCCAACTATGTTGAAGATGCAGCTGAATACCAGTATTTTACACGAAGCGACTGTCAATCTGACCTCCACAACCCAGTTACTGGGTAACACGACACCCCTTGGTAAAACAGTAGTGCTATTCTGTAACCATTTTACCGTGTTATCTTAGGTGAAGTGAGCGTGGAGTGAGCTGTCAGTTGCTAAGGATTGACACTATTGGCAGCTCACTTCACCTAAGATATCACGGTGAGATTTTTACAGAATAGCACTACTGGTGCTACAGAGTTCACAGTCACCCTACAATATAGGGTAACAAAAAACAGTAGTACAATATTACATATTCGGATGTCATTTTTTGCCTCCTCATCTATAGAGGATAGCGTGAAGTTATGTGAGATGCGTGTATCTATTATAGATAATTGAACATACTATTATCTCAGTTAATCGTGCGTTGTGCCCATCTATTGGGAGGATATTGATCTGGTTTACCGTGACTAGACTTGATACATGTATCACAGAATCTCATACAGAAATGGAGAATTGTGACACTTGCAAATATTTCGCGTGATGGTCTTAGGGTTGCCAACCATACGTTATAACAACGTTTTCTACTTTACTTTTGCATAAAAATAACGTATACTAAAATACTTTATTTCTAAATTACTGTGATGCTTAAAACGAAACACACACATATGAGTGATACGTAATTATTGAACTTTTAGTTGATACTTTGATTATAACTTTAGTCAAAAAAATCTAATAAAAATCAGAGAAAAATACTTTTGACAAAATTAATGTCAATCTTTAAAATTCGATCTGATACCACCGTCACATTATTCTCCGTATTCATAACATAACATCACGCCTGTATTCCCCGAAGGTTTGGGCAGAGGTGTACCTATAGTACACCCACATTTCGCCAGTTATGTTTAAGTCCCATGTAATAGGGGGCGAGCCTATTGCCATCAACCGGACACAAATCCAGACGCTGCCACTAAGAAATTCCAGATGGAAAACACTTTGCCCCACCTGAGAATTGAACCCAGGACTGTATTCAATACTCAGGTATTAGCTAGTTTCAATGAGAATTCAATTAAACTTATTATTGTTCTTAGATAGAATCTACCCATATCCATCAACATAGTGGTTGTTTCTGTGTCGTCTCCGGCAAATCTTAAGTTAGATCATTTAATGCTCGGTTCCCATAAACAAAACCGAATCTGAGCATAAATAAATAGATTCGTAAGCTAAATTATACCTGTGACAGCTGCTATAGATTTTTACTCAATTAAAAAAAATTGTTTCGTATTGATCTAATAATTTACAAAGAGCTCATTCTTTGCCATTTCAGTTATATCAAGCAAACTGTAGTTCTACAATAGTTAGATCATCTATTTTTAGCTCTTCGTCAATCACACACTAAATCATACTAAGTATTACTAAGTACCCCCTTCTCCATTTTTTCCCATCTTCATGTCATTGAAAGTTCATTAACACATGAACATATTTTGTTTCAGTCATAAACTATTTTTTTATAGTCATCTCCCCTTCGATAGAGTTTTTAAGCACACTATTATGTCAACTCACACCACGTAAAATCCCAAATGAATTTTAAATTAACCAATAACTGTGCCCAAGTGTATATTTAGTATTATAATTATTTTACTTTTTTGTTAATTTTGGGAAATGTAATTTATTTAGTGGGCAACATTGTGACACTCATAGTGGCCAGTGTTGTTACAAATGTCAAACGTCAATGGCATAGAAAAATGTATATATATATTTTTTTTTTTAAGTCGGTACCTTTTTTTCCAAAGCATGGTTAAATAATATCTCAGCGTGTATAAAGCTTAGGGAGGGGAAAAGTTTTGTGAAAAATGTTCCAGTAAATTATACAATAAGTCTTGATCAAAAAGCTAGTCCAAAATGTCTCAACTTCTTAAGCCCTAATTCTGTAGTAGGTCATAGTTTCCATCGCTTAGATAACGTGCGATCGATCATAATGAACGTTTGAGCGACGGCATAAGTAATGCGATAGTTGCTCGCGAGTCGCGTGTGACCGCTATTGGTGCAGTCGGGAAGACAAGTGACATTATACAAGAAAAAAAATTAGTATGTAGTTATATTTTATTTAAAGTTTTTTTTTTTTTTGGCTATTCGATAATGTGATGTGTATTTAGGTAGTGAAAAAGTATAAAAATATATTTAAATAAGTCTAGTGGCAGCTGCTTTTTTCTTCAAAATTATTGTTTAATTTCTATCCGCTATAACAGATCTCCTGAATAAATTATGTTAAGCAGTACACTGCAATGTTTCAACCACAGTTTGACATGCTTCAATGTCGACTTGAAGGATTTATTGCACTAAATAGATTTGCAAAGCAGAAGTTTACAAACCAATAAATTATAGCCACTATGCAGATTTAAGCATTGTCTACTTGGTTTTAACTTGAAACTACAGCTTTTTAGATTTAGAACTTTAATGGTAAATTTTACCATTGAAACTGAACTTGTTGAATTTGATTGATGAAATTCGCCCTAAGTTGCCGAAAGTAAAAAGTTCTTTATTCGCGATTTAACTGCGGCCATATTAAATTTTAACACTCTCGCCTACCAGTAGTCGTTTTGCATACAAATGTGTTCATAAACAGCCATTGGAAATGCAATAATGCACTGAACATTACTCATATTTAATTAATTACCTGTTCAAATACGCGATACTTTTTGTAATTAATGTTTCTTGATGACAGCTTCTTGCTACATAGACACGTAACATTATAGATTTTTTATATACGGTGGTATTTTGAATTACAATATTCTGATATGGTACCAATAATTTCTTGTGAGCTACTATGGATTAAACTTTTCTTATTTATATGAAAAAATGCTTTGCAGTGTAAAATTATTTATATATTTTTTTACCGCTGGGCAGTTTTTAATTCGCTTACGTTGTATCAAATTCTAAAACTTTTCTATACAGCGTGTATCAGAGGGTGATATTTTTTTCGCGATTATGATGTTGGACCGTTGCATGGAGAAAGTTGTTCAGTATGATGGTCTGTACCCCACCTTTAAATAGATACGACCACACTCCCTGATACACGCTGTTTGTATAAAAATACAAAATCTTTTTTTTTTTCTCATCCACTTGTTCACGGAACGATACATTTTTTGTACTTGACTCATTCATGACAGTGCTATTTTTTCTCGTCCATTCAACAAACCCCAGTAATTGTTGCTAATTATTAATTCCGATATATTACACCTATTAGTGCATGTTGTCCATTTTGTCTGTAACGTTCTCCTAAACGACCTTCCTATACGAATTTGAGGTTATTAAAAGAAAATTCGTTTTAGAAGAATAGCATTCTTTTTTAAATAATCATCCTAAAATAAAATTGTTTTAAGCCTTGCCGGATCAACCCTTTTTCAAAGATTTTAGTCTATGGTTTAACCTGCTACAACTTCTGTTATTGTTTATGGTCGTTAAAATATCAAAATACAACGTTACGCTGTTGAAGTAAATAAAGAAATCGTTTAAATTTTTAGAACACACCTTGACATTACAAACAACACCTTTTGACCTATAAAAAGTAACCGCAACATCAAAACCTTCGACATATTACGATCAAACACAAGACCTTTCCAAATTGACACAATATTTTTATACTATTATACAATTTTAATAAAGAAACCTATGAGAATAACATAACGGCAGTCGAAAAAAAGAAATTCACTGCCGCACCTGCCTGTAAACACACACGCGACTCGATACAACTGTATCGATAATCGACCATTTAATAATCGAATGGCGCGTCACTATCGTGATAGTGGGACGTTAAAAAGTGATGTACCTTATCGCAAGTGAAATTGAAATTGATCATTTCACAGAACTAATGTTTATTGGACTGATAACCGTTATTTGTCGTTCGGTCAAGTAATTGGTTTAAAATATATATTTTTAGTCGATGATGTCCACGTTAGGGCGTCGTTTTATGGCTGTTTATAATAGACGTAAATTAATATTTTTAATGAGCGTATTGATTATCATTACGAGGTTAAGAAAGGTTTGAGTAGCTATAAACACGAAGATATCATTAAGAGCGTCTAACATGAGACTTTGATACCTACTACAATAATTACGTCGTACTTACTATTCACAGCATAGGTATTTACTTCACTATCATACACACAGCTCACTGCACCGAATCGAACACAAAATCCTAAAAAACGTAACTCCATTCAATAAAAGAACACTCGTTTTAAACCAATACGACAAAAGGGCACTTAGCACACGTTCGAAAACCGCTCCGCTCTAAAAAAAGAGAAAACAAAATCGCATCAATCAAAGAACAGAAATGAAATAATCGAATTTCAGAACGTCGAGCGTAGTTCAAAGAGCACAAGCGAAGACCGCAACAGATTTAAAAAAAGAAAATAAAAAAACTAAAATGGCCGAACATGACTAATATCTGGTACAAAGTTCGGTGTCGATATGAACAAAAGGAAACGGAAGGGGAAGGTATTTAGAAATGGAACATTCAGAGAGCACTGGGAATTGATTCTTTTTTAAATTCGAAGTCATTTTGCTGGATTTGATTGTTTGGTCTAGCTTTTTTATGGAAGACAGCCGTTTTATTAAATTCTTATTTCAATTGCGTTTTAGCAACTTTGAAAAAGTTTTTAATTCGATTGATTTCTTTGATCTATGGTACCAAGGTATTATTGATAACTATAATCACATGTAAGCTTTTGACACACAATCGCCTTCTCATCATCTGCCTAGCCTTTTTCCAACTATCTTGGAGTCGGCTTTCAGTCTGGATGCAGCTGAATACTAGTATTTTACATGGAGCGACTGCTCATCCGACCTCCACAACCCAGTTACTGGGTAATACAATACCCCTTGGTAAGACTGGTTGTCAGACTTTTGGGCTTCTGACGACCCGTAAGGACTACCTACTATCTCTCCAAATAAAATGATACAACAAAGCTACTGGAATTTAACCCTCGCTTTTTTTTTCTTCTAAACCGTTGCATGTGAATAAATAATTAGGTTAGAAAGTTAGTAAAAACGCCGAACTAAAAGGCATCGATTGAATGGTACTAGCGAACTTTTCCGTCACGAACCCAACGATTTCGATGCACGATAGATTTTACTACAGCCAGGTTCACTATCGACTGTTCGCGCGCCAAAATTTAATCTACACCCCAAAACTGAAAAACACGCGAATATATACCTTATTCACTAGAAATAGAGAACGTTAAGGTATTTAAATGAATGATTTGTGTGTTTTGTATTAGATTTCTTCGATGTATTTTAGAATTTGAGGGTATTTTTTATTTACAACAGTGATAAAAATGTTTGCGGCCGTGTATTCGTTCGTTTTTGTTGAGTAGTCTTTGAATAGTCGTAAAATAGTTTTTAATGGTTTACTAAATCATTATAATGATGCGCCTAAGGTTTGGTATGAAGGAAGAAAGTATTATAGGAGCGATTTCTTTAATAGATATTAAAATCTTTTATGTTAGTGGTTTATCATTGAGACAGTTCACTTTTCGTGTTTCCTGGCTATCATAAAATTTAAAAAATGCCTTGATCTGGATAAATCTTTTCAAAAATACTTAATTGTCTATTAAAAAAGTAAGTTGGTAGATACTAACAATTTGACATAATTTTTATATAAAGGAACGTCAATTTCCTGTGATCACTTCTATAGGAAATCTTCAGATCATATCTTCCCTTTTCATTTAGTCCCAATTTATTACAAAACAAGCACAGCACTAGTCAAAGATTCTTTCAACAGTTTTCAATTACCCGCCAATTTTGAACGAACAAGTACACGACACAAACCACTTAGCGACACGACAAATTTACAATTCTAATTCACAGTTAATTTATATTATATTCCAACGTAGACATATTTTAAGATTTTGTCGAAAAATAAAGTTGTTAGAGGCCATTGTAGTGGGGGACGCAGCGAACGGGCGACCAGCACGCGACCAAAGATTACTATCGATGACAAACTTAAACCAAGTTACCAATATCTATTGAATAATCAAAAGTTCTTACAAAGTAATCCTTATACCTTTGCCTTTGGGTTTGAGGGGAAAAAAAGTTCAGCTGTCAAAACGCAAACACCGAATGTTGACATTCGATTTTTTAAATTGAGGTTTCAATTTTTTTTTTGTTGGCGCTGTTAATTAATTCAAAGGGCCAATTTCTTTTTTATTAAGATGGCAGTAGAATTCGATGCTTACTTCCATTTTTGTGATAGATTTCTAGGAAAAATGTTAGTCTCAAGTCTCAACTAACATATTTTTTATTGCTAATTAAAAATAAGATTCTATTCTATTTTTAATAAATGGCAAGCAAAGCCGATGTCAACTATTCTGCCTAAAAATAAGATACTCCATCTTTAAAAGTATTCGTTTAAAGTGACATTGACTGTCAAAATCATGTCAATTACACTAGCTGTCAAACTTATTTTTAGAAAAAAATACAAAGGCAATTTTTCTACACTTTTGCTGTCGTAAGCCAGTTTATATTAATTTGTTTTGTGTAATATGTAACACAAACTTAACAATACGTGGGGTTAAGCGTTACTAATAACGACTGCAGCTTATCTTAACATCTGACCTCCCTCGCTAATGAATATTAACTAATACGAACTGCTGCAAAGTGGATGGTTACAGCTATAAATTTTGTCAGACTCGGTGACTCACTATAAAATAGGGAAATCAGTTTAATATTACTTTTTCTTTAGATTCCTGCAGTTTTATAAGTACCTCTTTTTGTAAGTGGCTAAAATTGAACCTTTAAAAATCTTTATGACATACGATATGAAATTCAAAAAAATCTTTTTGACAACTCGATACTTACACTTCACTTTGGCTTGAAGTCCACAAACTCAACTAAAAAGCATTTATTTCAAATAAACCAATTACAGGCACTTTTGAATTGTCAAGGGGTCGGTCAGTCAGAAAGATGAAGCTAGTTGCCCATTCCAAAGCGTAGTAAGTACCTATGGAGAAGAACGGGCAAGAAACTCCACGGACACTCTTTTAAATCAAATATGGGTACAAAATATTGGTTACATCATTCATGTTGAACACTCTCCATGATCATACGAATTGACATCACCCAGCAAACTAACTCCCTCGACTGACATCAGTGACATCAATGTCTCTGCTTTCCATAACAGAGACACAGACATCTAATCACACAGCCTATAGTGTTGTCGCATTTAGTTTCAACTAATTAACATCAGCAATCGATTCGTACAATCGCCTAATCGATTCAACGCGTGTAGAGTTCGTGCGGGCGTGTAATCCTGTTTGCATATCGGGTAGCACGAAAGTCCCGCACTTATCATGTTTATTGATTGACACGGTAGTAATTCAACGTACCAACCCCACCGGCCAACTTATGGGCTGCCGTGCAATTTGGGAGTTGGTGGCGAGATGGCGGGAAAAAAGAAAAAAACGCAGGAAGAAAAAGTTCAAATACCTAGTATTTTTTAATTAAATTATTATTATAATTAATTAATCTACAAAATTAGAACAGTCTTATTTATTCCTGAAGTTAACGGTACCTATCTTTTAATTAGGTATTTAGCACATAGGTACTCCCACAAGTTCTTTTTAAATTATTTTGACTTTATTGTTCCCAAACCAATAATTAAAATCCAATAAATCCTCAAAAAGAAATACTAAGTAATCAGAAAAAAACAGATACATGTCGCCACAGTCTATGCCTTGGGCCGGTCTCACAAATTCACAGGTAGCAGTTTACGGCTCTTTGTTTGGGTGGCGATAAGTTTTTACATGTTTTATTATACTATTTAGTATTTACTATAACATGAACTAACTAAAGAAACAAACGACTTCGTGTAAACACCGTTGAAGTAAAAACCATTTTCCCGCTAAAATAACGACTTTATTTGAATAAGGAATGCGTCTCCAGAATGGCTTGTGTTCAATATTCGAATGTAGTGTTCTATTTTTAAATATTCATAGATTATAATATAATGTTCTTAAATTCACTTTTTTCTTGATGGCCAGATTTTTTGGCAATTTCAATAAATAGGTCATTCGATACTAAAGTTCATTTTTAAATCCCAGAGGCTAATTTGACATTTCAAGTGATTGTTGTTTGTTTTTTCTATTTGGAGTTTGACATTTGCACCTGTCAAATTAGTCTCTGGGATTAAAAAACGATCTGTATGGTCGTAGAAGTAACATGTTTAGCTTACACAATTTCACAATGGTGGTGACAAGTTGCTAGACAGTCGCCTACGCACTTTAACCTATTTTCCTGATCTGACAATTATAACTTAAGTAGAATAGCAAACAGTTAGTACAAGCTATAATTATCGTCAAAACTAGACCGTCACAGAAGTAATCTTTGTCCTTTGACCAATATTAACGACTTACGTCATTGACAAACCCACTCCCATTTTTCACACTTTTCCTTTGTATTTCACAATCGTCTACCTCCCGATTGTTCTTTTCGATCCACGAACCTGTCAATTTACTTTTTCGTAAGCTATCGCTTTGATCAAACTTCGCAGCCAAATTAGTTTCGACACGAAAACCGAGTGGCCGATTGTCTACAGACAATAGAATCGATGTAAAACCTTCCCCTTTCAATCGCCTTTTTCTGTTTCAGGCTGAACAGCGCAACAATAAGAAAGTAGAAGAAAAAACATTTGACACGCGAGGTAAAGGAAAGAACAATCGATTTGTTTGAGCCAAGAATCGATGGTGAAGCTCCAATTTTTGAAAATAGAATGTGTGGTGGTGCACTAATGATGTTCAAATGTCTCGCGCGATGTTGAGGTGGTCAGTATGAGCCGTGCGTGAGACTTGGACGGATGCACCCCACGGGCGCGGCAAGCCTGCCCGCCGCACCAGAGGCGGAGGTGCAAGCTATGCACTCGATGGACTGGCTCTTCAAGAAAGAGAGAATATATCTACTCGCGCAGTTCTGGCAACAGGTAAGACTAGAGGACTATAGACACTAAGACTATTCCCAAAACAGAAAAAATATATCAGAGTAGGTATCATGATTTAAAAAACAAATCCTCGTTTCAAGAAAAACAAGCAATAATTACTTAACTACCTACCAATCAAAACACACACACATAGAACTACGAACAAAACAACACCTTTTCAAATTACGAACATAATTACCTAACCCTACAAATGCGACACGGGGTCTTCATACCCCAACCCCGGACTATTCGAAACAATTGAATACCGATAGTTATTAGACAATGTAGCAACAAAATCAATTAATAGTTGAACATTAGAGGCACAATTAACCTGCAGAACCCACAGGTCGGGCCGACCATCGAGACGTGATTATTGTATTGTCTCGTATGGTAATTGTGATTGGTGTATTAGCAATTTCTGTGTAAACGTTGAGGTTAGTGTACCTTGTAGATAGAGGGTTATTCTTAAAGGATTGTCGTGAATGTTGAATTACTTAAATTGGTGTTGTAAAGGAAACAAGCATGTCTTTAAAAAAGTTGTACGTACATAATGGAGAAGACGTGATATAAACTTTGACAGTTCCCATGATTTGCATTAATTAATGTCTGCCAAATATTTAGGTATTTACCTAATTTCTATTAATAAGTTATTTTTAACAGCGTTTCGTTATTCAAGAACTATTTCGTTCATTTTACAGAAGATATTTCTAGAAAATCATAGAAAAAAAAGAACTGATACAGACCCCTAAAGCCGCATCAAATAAACAATTATAATAATACAATACAATAGTTCTAAGTATTCTGATCCGATCTATTGCGATATTTAGATCTGTATCATCAATAGTAAGGTCGCAGGATGTTACGCCACAAAGGAAACACGTTGATGAGTCCAAATCGTTACATAGGAATTGCTATGAAGAGTATATATTGAAAGATTAATAGTTAGTAATGGCTAGTAATTATGGGTTATGTAAATGTGCTCTTTAGTCATGAACTTTAAAGATTTTATGCTCATGGGAATCGTTTATTAAGCTTAGCAATCTTTGGATTCTTAGAAAAAAACTTAGATTGATTAAAAATTGGTTTGATAAAATGAAAATATCTTAAGACCTATGTCCTCTTTTGAGGGTTAACTTAAAACGCGCCACTATTTCCCTGAGATATTCCATTTTCAAACCAAAAAATTTAATCTAAATTCATATTCGAAATCCAAACAGAAATATCCTACAAATCTTCAAGAGAATATCATAGATAATGAGTTCTGATCTGTGACACGGCATTGGCTATGTCAAACGCCATTCAATTATTACACGTCGCATTATCGTCTAATGTGTGTAATATTGAATAATAACATCGATCCTGAATGGGAGACACGTATAAATTAACATGTAAAATGGCGGCGATGGAGGGTCAAAATGGCTTCTTGAAGAATGCTAAATGATTTACTGGGTGGGTATTTAGTGATTAGTAATTAGTTGTTTGCTGGTAGATTTAGTTTCAGACCTTTAAGTAACTTCTAGATAGGTAGGTTGTCTGTCTAAAAGATCATATGAAACTGTTCTAAAATACTTATGCATCTCTGTCTTCTGTTAACAATAGACAATGATGAGAATTAACTTTTGAATTGACAACTAAAAGAAAACTATTTGAAGTTAAATTAAATTCCAAATTCAAACGTAAACGAAATTTTCAAACACATTCTTTTTTCAAACCATGGCTACTTTAAAATTAAAACCAGCCAGCACTCGATTTAAAATCCAAACCAATAAAAAGAATTGCAAGTTCAATTTCGAATCCCTATTTCTAGATTCCGATACGACATTAAACGACAAATTACGAACAATAGTATCATATAAACTGCTATGCGAAATAAATATTCATTCGCGTTCAAGGAACGGCTACCGATTCGTCCCACTGATACTGAACACATTTGAATGCTGCCTTCCGATAGTATTGTTAGTATACTAAGCCTTAACATTGATTAAAAAGCATATTTACATACAAAATTTGCATACTCCGTGCCTCGAATTGCACTTATCGATTAGAACGTTGCAAGGACGTTTTGTTTTAATTTCATAGTTAATTTTATGATGTTTCTCTACTATTTTGCATATAAATATGCATTTTAAAGCTATGTTCGCGTGTTTATGTAATATGTCACTATATATTGCGGGACTTTGGACTTCATTAATATGGATTTCTGTGGACTTGGAGGAATTACAAGCTGCGTTCGGAAGTAAAGGACGAAATTGTCAGCTGGCCTCGTACATTATACAACTACATCATCCATTATCAACTCTTCTTTTTTGTGATACTTACACTGCAAAAATATGATTAGGATCTTTTTTAGATTTTAGGTTTTTATAAAATATCTGAAATTGCCTACAAAATGTTTATCCTACGTGTTATTTAAACACCACATTGTATTGAAAGTCAAAGTATTTATTTCAAATAGGCCCATGTATGGCACTTTTGAACGTCAAAAATTACAAAATAATAAAATTGATTCTAGTCGCCCCTTCCAAAAGGTAGTTTTCGTATGGAGAAGAATGGGCAAGAAACTCCACCGTTACTCTTTTAAAATGTTTTACAATTGTTTGTATAGGTGCTTAAGTTTAATAAAAAATGCCAATTTATGGTAGTCACTTGCATAAGGAAAGCCAATGTTTCCGTAAAGTTACATTAAAGAAATCGTTAAACAGCGAAAGTAAATAGATTTCTAATTAAAACAGTAATTAATATGACCATAAAGCTGCATTTCTTTTCATCGTTTTTATTACTTGTAGAGTAGAGTGTTGGTAAATAAAGTTCATATCTTTTTTGCAGAAACACGTCACAACTAAAATATAAACTTCATTTGCTAAAAATAGGGCACATTTTCGTATAGCATACAGCATTTTCTTCTGCAGATTTAATAATAGCTGAGATGCGGTATTCAGATTGACTTTACAATAAAACTAGGCTCGTTTTCTACATCACTAATCATAGATAATACCACAAGTAATCAACTGCACGAGTCAATTAAATTTTCTATCACATGACTATTCAATCGCAAAGACGTCATTTACAGTCATAAAACTCGTATAATCGCTATCAAAACCAATAGTAATAAATGAAAGATTAGCCACCCATCTTGATTGAACGAGAGAACGAACTAAGGGGCCGACCATAGATTTAGTCATGTCAGATTCGTTTGTCAACTGTCATTTTTCGCGGCAACTGCAACCTTTTTCATAATTTACATTTTTTAAACTTTCACGACGCACGACGGCCAGGTAGGTACTCAAAGGAGGTTGTTAATAAAACTAACAATTAACATCAATAAAATCCTGGCGGCCTATAGCTTCGCATCATTTTATTGTCACTATAATTGAATAAGGTCGAGCGAGCTTCGATTCAATCGTTTTTATATCGTTTAGCGGCGTGAGTGGCAAAAAATAAGGATGTTGAGGATAGCGAGTTTTTGTATAATAAAAAGTCTTCTATAGTCTAGACTGTATTATTTGATGAGACTTTAGGTTGCAAAAAGTTGCATTGACAGCCAGAATTCGTTGATCTACGTATTAGGACTATAGTTATTAATGCTTCGTTGAGTTTTGCCACGAACGATCATTAGTTTAATTCATCAAAATTCTTCATCATTATAATTATTTGCATTGCTGTCTTTATTTGATTTTTCTTTTTTGTTTCAGTCGCTGATCATAAATGCTCGGTAACTCATTAGTAGAAATAATAAAGTTTGCATGCAAAAACTATTCAGTGTCGAAACGTTCGCAGTTTCCAAAATGACTTTAAATTTAAAAATTTAACTTCGAACGTCGCGTCCTGAACGTTAATTAGTGTTGGCCGAGGAACGTCACCGCAAACATTCGAATTTCGACGCCGTAATTAATCGACTCGATTCATCGGCCGATCGTATCGGTTTGGATCGTAAAAAGAGCATTTCCCTACGAGTCGCAAGCGGAATGCAATCGGTTCCCACAGCCTTGATGCCCTGAAGAATTTGTCCCGTTTAGAGCAAAAAATCGCGTGCTTTCCCATGCCTACCGTCAGTTCTGGGTCGAATAGTGACGCCAGCAAGGACGTTTATGCCATATAAAAAAAAAACCGTCCACATGCGAGTCGGACTCGTACACAAAGGGTTCCTTACCACCGTACAATACTTGTTTAGCAAAAAAAGCCGAAAAAAAACACGTTTCTTGTACCCTTTAATTTTAAATTTTATTTTATTTTTATTATTAGTTGTTATAGCGGCAATCAAAATACACAATCTGTGAAAATTTCAACTGCCTACCAGTTACGGTTCATGAGATACAGCCTACTGACAGACACCTGAGGCTTAGTAACAGGGTTCGGTTTGGCACCCTAAAAATCAAAGACGTGATTTCCAATAAAAAATAAATGAAAATTGCATAACATTTGAAATAAAAAAAGCGGCCAAGTGCGAGTCGTACTCGCCCATGAAGGGTTTCGTAGCAGCAAGTAACATTGAATGTAAGGTAAATTGCGGTTTACGATTTATGACGTATTAAAAAAAACTACTTGCTAGATCTCGTTCAAACCAATTTTCGGTGGAAGTTTACATGGTAATGTACATCATATATTTTTTTTAGTTTTATCATTCTCTTATTTTAGAAGTTACAGGGGGGGGACACACATTTGACCACTTTGGAAGTGTCTCTCGCGCAAACTATTCAGTTTAGAAAAAAATGATATTAGAAACCTCAATATCATTTTTAAAGACCTATCCATAAATACCCCACACGTATGAGATTGATGAAAAAAATTTTTTTGAGTTTCAGTTCTAAGTATGGGGAACTCCAAAATTATTTGTTTTTTTTCTATTTTTGTGTAAAAATCTTAATGCGGTTTACAGAATACACCTAGTTACCAAGTTTCAACAGCATAGCTCTTATAGTTTCGGAAAAAAGTGGCTGTGACATACGGACGGACAGACAGACAGACAGACATGACGAATCTATAAGGGTTCCGTTTTTTGCCATTTGGCAACGGAACCCTAATAAACGGAACGCTGATGCCTCCTTTTCTCTTAAGCAAATAAGCACTTAGTGCCCGAAGTTTATTTTTAGAAAAGTTTTTTACTCCAATTATCTTATTATCGTGCAAAAACCGAAAGTTTCAAGTCTCCAAAAATGTGGAATCTTGTGGCGCGAATGCAACCCGAACAAAAACTGTAACCTGTATTTAAAAATCGATTGCAACCAAAAAATTGTCACTGACAAATGATTCGAACGCCTTGCGGTTGAAATTACGAATTCAAATCTTCGAATTTCCAACAAAAACCGCCATTAACCGACGGTTGTTACCTTTTTTCGGCTGTCAATGATTTTCGGGGCTAATCGTGTTTTTTGCCGATACGTTCGAGGCTAATCGATGCATCGGGCTCACTAATTCGATTTGTGCCCCTCCCCCTGTATCTATAAGTAGGCGTGACCTATCGATCCTCTAGCTCGATCATTACCATAGACTCATCAACTTCTTCTAACTGCAATCCCACGATCTAAGGCTCGATATTTTTTTGTGAATGTATGTCTATTTCTCGTTCAAAATCAAAATCAAAATCAAAATATTTTATTTCACATAAACCTACAAGGGCACTTATGAAACGTCAGAAGCTAGGTGCACGGTTCCAATTGGTCGCTTCCTATGGAGAAGAGCCGGCAAGAAACTCCACGGTTACTCTTTTCAAAATAAATTGTTTCTACAATGTTTTCAAATTACAGTGTTAATAGGTATGGGAGGACAGTGTAGGCCTATCAACAAGTACCAGGTACTTAGTAAAATAGAAAATGGTCCACAAGTCTACAGCCTACAACGTTCTCACATTCACAAAATCTAAAAGAAAAGAATCTATATAAAAGATAAATAATAAAAATAAGGACCTATTTAAACCAAATGACATGATTGCCTAGTGGCATGATACAGCTGTAGTCAGCTGTAACAAATCTAATTTGATTAAAAAAAAAAAACAGAAAATTGTAGATATATTATGTCAAATACTGAAAAGATTATGTCAATGAAGTAGGTAAAAAAAAAAAAAAAAAGTAAAATAAAATAATCATCGTAATTTGGGAGCAGTTAATAGACATTTACATTGTTATACCGTTAGTGAGGTACCAGGGAAGCCACATGTGCAGAAGGAATTATTGCCAGACTTCCTTGTCTTCAACGTAGTCTTTAATCTTATAATATGCTTTTTTGATAAGGACATTAATGTTGGACATAATTTTCGGTAGCGCAAAATCGAACGTTAAAAACCGCGAACCATAAACGAGCGCTCCTCACAACGTAGCTCAATAATTTAATAAAAATACAAAAAAAAATAAAGAATCGATTGTGGTTGATGGCCGGCCGCACGAATCATCTGTGGAACATTCAAATCATCAAGCGCTGATGGTTTTTTAATGATATTTTTCACAATCGGCCCGATCATTGATGGTTATTAGGTATAGGCGAGTGCCCCGAGACATGAATGTTAAGACTTCGACACAGTTAACACCGCCTTACAAATGTTATTTACGCTAATCTGATCTTTAATGCCACTAGATAAAGGGCAAAATCCTGTATAAATCATCAGCTATTAGTGGTATTTCCATGTGGTCGTATAGTTCAGCTGTGGTGGGAACGTCTCCAAAGGCATGATGCGTCATACAAAAATTATAAGAATTGTGAATGTCGTACAAAATAGAAAACTTATAGCGTGCTCTGTCAGCAGTTATTTGTCTATCGTTTTTACATTGGATTGAAATAAAAATCAACACTTTAGCGCAGCTAGACAACTGTGATATTTATAGAGAATCAAAACAATATCTTTCAGCTATTTGATTTTTTTATCCGCCCCGAATTTCTTAACATTATTCTGGCCGATAAAACGTCCGAATCAATTTGGCATTCTTTCGTGACATCATTTTCAAAGCAACTCATTTCTCACTAAACTTTTCTCTAGGTTTCACCTCACTATTCGATATTTTTAACAAAAAATCGATATACCATTTAAAATCGACTAAACTAACGAACAATAGCGAACACGGGTAGCATCCCAACGGGCGGCGGGAGTCGAGTGCTCATTATCATAATCTTAACCGCTTTCAACTGGTTTCGACTAATTTCCCGCTCGCCGCTCGCGTGTTTAGCCGAGTCGCTAATGCACCGCACTAAATGTTTGTAAACATACCTTTATGAATGAATGTATCGATGTTTGATTGGGTGCACGTCACTATTGATGGAGTGAGTGAATGACTAGATAGAACGTTTGTTGAATGGGTAGATTTTTACAAAAGGATTTAGAAATGGAGAAGAAAATTTAATTTGGATCTTGTAGAATATGGACATGAATGATAGATGGATAGAAAGAATACTCTATATTATGTACACCATAAAAATTAAAGACATAAATTAAAAAAGGAAGAAAACTTTTTAGGCGGCGATTTGATAAATTTGATAATTGGCCGAGAATTGAGAGCGAAATTTCAAAGACGCGTCATGTTTAGTCACATTTCGTTACATGAGAGAGAAAAAAGATATAACTCTCTCTGGCTCTCACACTAAATCTTTCTTATTATTTATTTTTAAGAATTAGTTTCACTTCTATCACGTGTACACACGGCTACATATCAAGCTATACAATCTATTATAACCTGGTCTCGTATTTTATATGATTTCTGCATAATGAGAGGTCAGCTTATACTGGAAATGATATGTAGCTGTGTATACCTAAGGGGCTGCACGCGCAATTGTTTTTTCTGCTGACAGTTGTTTTTGTCAGTAGAGTAAGCTTTGAATTAATTATGTACAACTTCCCTTTCCTATAAGTATAGTGTTGTCTATTTTTGCATATCCATGAATTATAATAAAAATAATAACACCTTTTCCCGGTGAAATGTTTATACTTAGTATTATTAATTATTTTAATATTCAATTATATGACTGCTATTACTTTTCACTTACATGGCATTAAACTTAAAAACAGCTTTCTTTCCAAAGTCGTTAATGTAGCAGATGTTATGTTTGAAAGGTTTCAATGACACCATGACTCCATGACACCTGTATCGAATATAAAACAAAAATTATGATTTAATCGCTGCAGTGTTATAGACGAATACACAATTATCTTTGAATATTAATCAGGAAATTATGAACGGTTATATTTTGAAGATAGAATGGCTTCTTATCTAACACACAAACCTTTTTATTAGCCCAAGTAAAAGAAACTCATGCAAACTTCTTATTTTATTCTATTTGGGAAACTTACAGCTAACTTATACAGTGTTCTTAACAATATGAAATTTAAGGCCATTTACAAGTTTTCACGTTTCATTTTCCAGTTTCTAAATCTATTACATCATAACAAAGTCACAAACGAATTGTAACAAATGGGTGAGCAAAATTCTAAAAATCTTAATCAAAGGGCAGAGACTCAATTTGGTGATGGAGAGTCTTTAACAACAAAACAGTCGTTAAACGTTAAAAACATAATGAATAAACCAACAAACTTAAATTTTAAACAGCTCATAAAGCAGTTAGTACTGTTAGCAGTCGATAATTGCTACAATACGTAGGTATATCCGTTGATGGCAGTGTCAGTACTAACACAGCTGGTAATGAGCTCGGCCTATTGAACGAAGTAATAAGTGGGCTGGCAACCTTGAACCATTTGCCAGCTCTTTTGTTAGGCTTTGAAAGAAAAATGATGATTTTTCCTAATAGTATTGGCAAATAAACAAAGATTTAAATGAAGAATATTATGAAGGTTCATAACTACAAGACAACGACCTTTCCTTAATAGATTATTACTATTCACAATTTAAATTAATAACGTCTCAACAATTAACAATAAAAACAAAGAATAATGAACTGTCAATGACAACAAACTTTAATAACATCATTACCACATTCAAACGTGGAACACAAAAATTTGAATATAGAATGCGTCTGCATTCCAAATTCAAAACAAACACGACACGAATCAAAGATTAATTTTGACGAACATATTCGAATTTAGAATTCTTAATCGTGCGAGTGTTGTATCGGCATTTAATTAATCGATTACGTTGAATCGATAGTTTAACCGATTAATTATGTATCGATAACGCATCGAGTTACAGATACAAATAGCTTGTGTTAGTGATTTACGATACCATTATAGTAAGCGACAGCTAAGCGATGTCGCACAAACTTAAAAGGTTAATTGGGTACTCTTTACGCCTAAAATAACCAATCGTAAAGTTTTATGTAGAGTGCTCAGATATCGAGCGGTGATAAATATGAAGCTAATGCATTATAATTTAGAGGATTTCATTAGAAATCGTATTAATGTCGGAACGTATATCACGGACAGGAAATGATGACTATGGATCGAGATTTGGGCGCGATCGACAATAAAAATTGGAACAACGAAGACGAGGAGATGAAGAAAGAGTTTTACATAAAACACGTACTTACCTAAACCTTTCCATTAGAAATCCTAGCATTTAGCAAATACCTCCTAGTTACCTAAGCGAGAACAATTTATACGTCGTTGGGTAAAACGTGCAATCTTAAAAACGCAGTTCCCAAACGTCTTGCCGAATGATTTTAGACTTTACTTCATAAGCACAAGACGCAAAAATATGCTAAGTGTGTGAAAAAGAAAAATTTGTAAAAGTCCAACTGAAATGTCATTCATGTTTGACTGATTGCTATCGAACTGCAAAATGTTGCCGTGTACGGATAGCAAAAAATCGCATGACTGCAACAAAGGTTTATTGTTTGAAAGGAGATCCAACCAGGAGATAGTAAACGTTTCTTGTAATACAGTTTATTGCACAATAATGTCAATAAATAGAGGTAGGTATTGCCTCGTGCACTGTCGGTACATAAAATTTGAAACAGTGAGGTTGATTTTCAAAATTAAAGTAACGATTTGAATGTTTGCCAGATTTTCTAAGCACGCTTTGGAAGATATATGTTTCAATTGTGACTGCTAGTGTAATATCGAGATTGGCTGTTCAATTGATAGAGCTAGTCTTGAGAAACAATGTTTATGAATTCCTTGGCCTGTAATCTGTATCTCAAATGCTGCTGCTTCTTTTCTTATTGCAACTACAAGTACAAAACTGTAGCTTTTTAACACTAAATGATTGGGAAGTACGCTCCTTATCATACGATTGAGATCTCTTGCCAATTTTACCATCTATGCTGCAAAACAAACTTAAAATTATTCACACGTCCAACCAAAAAGGTATCTTATATTATTCTTACGCAAGCCAAATCGATACCTAGCAGCACCTCAATAAAACCACAAACAAGCTGTTTTTACCAAACTTTCCTCAACTGCTGACGGTACAAACAAAGCTGCCCATTGTTTGCGGCGATACGCATCACAGTTAGAATTGCTCACGCGCTGCCTGTAAGAAATGACTTCATAAAGCTGGACCTGATGCTTGAAATATATCTTTAAGAGTAGACCTTTAGGTATAGTACAGTTTAGGAATAATAAGCTACTAAGGCGGTAGAATGTATAGCTAAAACATTCAATCAAATCTTGAACTTTCTCGAATAAAGAAGCCAAAATCAAATAATATGATCATCTCTGATCAAAATATCATCTATAACAACCAACTCAATCAAAATAGAAGCAGATAAGAGCTTGTAAGTTGTACTGTTAGAAAAAAATGCAATAATTAAGAATATCTATACCAGAAGAAAGAGGAGTCAACAAGTCTATTCACTTACAAAAAAATCATCAAAAAATAGCGTACCTTCTAGTAAAGTGAAACTTGGCAAAAGCCCGGGCTTAGATCAAGCACAGGATATACAATTACAGAGAACCATGAATGTTGCAATCAA
This sequence comes from Agrochola lychnidis, assembly GCA_963680765.1. Taxonomy (NCBI): domain Eukaryota; kingdom Metazoa; phylum Arthropoda; class Insecta; order Lepidoptera; family Noctuidae; genus Agrochola; species Agrochola lychnidis. The sequence continues at coordinate 1,767,529 of OY796868.1, read as the reverse complement.
AAGATAAGCAGAAAGTCATATTATTAGACGTGTGACGTCATAAGTTTTCCCGTACAATTACCTAAATAGCAAATAACTTGTATTCAAGACACGTAACGAAGAATTGTTTTATTTGCAATATGGAGTTTCTGTCGTTGGGGGTTTTCCCGGATACCATGATTAGGCGGGCTTTGATGATTAATGCGATGGCAAAAAAACATAATAATATTGTTTGAAGAATTAAGTAAAATTTTTGTGGAATATTTATTGTTTGTTTTTATAATCTTGTGGAAATGATTCGCAGTTTCTCAGATTTCGTGAAAGGATTCTGAGAGTATTTTTCATTATTTAATTCCCCTCTTCATCAAGCAATGTTATGCAAGCTTGGGATTCTTACATGACGTGCCCTATTTCATTGTAGGAGAAACATGCATCACAAACTAGGAAAATCAACCAACACGTCACCGCAAACAATAAAAATAAGAAACAAACGCATTTCATAACTCCCGCGCAATTTTTCACGGCGCCGTCATTGACGCGTCCCGGCAGCCGTTCGAAAATCGAAAACATTTCAAATTTAGAACACCCCCGCCCGTGTTCGAACTCTTTCAAAATACGCGCGAGAATCGAAAACAGCGATTAGTTTTAAATGTCGCCGTTCGAACTTTAAAAATATGTCGTATTCTTAATTTTAAATATAAACCGACGAACGCGTTCTATTTCGCCGCCACTTTACGATGTTTGTCAGTTTAATGATTTTCGTTACGAAACATTTCGAGATTGGTAATATTAAATTTATTTGCGCTTTTAACAATTTTTCTTTTTGTTTTATGCCCGTGGGCGGGGTTTATTTTAATATATTCTACGATAGTGATGGGCGATTATCGTAACTAAGATGTTATGTCATAATAGTAAAGATTTTAATGATCGAGCACAGCTCACTACATTTTATATGTTCCATAATTAACTTGAGAAGAATCTTGATGTGAACTGGACAACAAATAAACCTAATAATTCACACTACTTTTAAATCAATTGCAATTTCTACATTCCAAGCTGTCATCTTTTACAACACAACAATGTCTCTTCCATGTCATACGTCCGTCATAAAAAGTATATCACTCGTACAAATCATTCCATTCCATCTCCAATTTGCCAAAACACAGCCTAATCAATAAGTCCTTCATAAATCCGAGTCGTCTTCCTCCGTCTGTCATCTGTAACGGACGTAGACGTCACTTTGACATCTCGGACCCTAGGATTTGTACCGTCTGTGATCGCAGCCGGGCCCAAGGGACGATTGGACCGAAGATTGAGGATATTAGAATAGGGAAATTAATTATTATTTGTATTAGATGTTTGTTGTTGGCTTTGGTAGGTATGCATTGGTTTGTCATGTTTATGTACACTACGTACATCAATTCATGAGGGGAAAATGTTTTCAGCTTAACTCCTTTAATATTGTCAATATTTCAGAAAAATGACTGGAATTTCAAGTTGGCTAATGGTTTTTATCTATCTTTATTACGAAGACACTGAAAGATTTTCCAGATTTTCCCGATGACATGATTTTTACGTGATTACAAAATGATGTGCCAATATTGCTAAGGATTGGCTCAATTTGTAAACAGCTTAAACTTAGTAAAACTAACCGAACAGAAACTTGGCCCTTTCTACAATGAATAAGACATCACGATCATTATCATGACATTGTCATGTAGATTACGTTCCAAAATGCCAATAAAATTTTATTGTTACAAATACCTTCACTACTTAACTCAGCCCTCCTTCCTCAATTTATTGATATATTCAACAAGTATCGGAAAATATCTCATTATTATTCAATATTAAATATTCTTAATATAAAGTAACCTATTATAATACGTTTAATTATTATTATTGTACATTTAATTTATAAAGTCATAAAAATCGATGAAATATATTTTATTAATCATGTTCAAATCCGGTTTTATTGCTGATTAAGTATGTTAGAATCATATTTTATAGCTTTGTTAATTATTCAAAATATTTTTATTTAATGAAGATGCCTAAGACTGGTATTTTACGAAATTTTCGGATACCTACCCATTGATTTAAAAACAATGAAAAATTTATAGACTATAGTGACAGGAGAGTTGCGGAAAAGTCCGAGAGGGATACCGTGGGTGGCCCCTGGCAACGTGGCAACTGAAGGAACACGGGTGGGCGAAGCGGGAGAAGTTATTTGATAATTTCACAACAAAAAAAAGTGTTTAAAAAGTTATTGTATTATAATTATAAAACAATGCATAAATCTATTTAATAAAAATGAAATGATGTTCGTTAGTATGCGCATAACTTGAAAACGGCTGGACCGATGTGGCTATTTATTGTTTCAAAATGTTCGTAATAGTCCGAATCAGGTTTTTACGCAAAGAAAAAATTTAAAAGTTGCCGGGAAAACATAAAAAATCGGGAAACTGAAAGTGCATTTTCTATGGGAGTTGGTACGAATTATTGAAATTTGGACAGGACAACGACTATCGAGTTAGCTAGTTAGAAATAAATTCGATGAAATTCGGGATAGTGATTATAATTCCTTGTGTCGGCTGACTCACCGCCATTTATCTAGTAATACCAAGAATTTCAAAAAGAACACTCCGTTTAACTCATCTTTGATCGCGACAACAATATCTCGGCGATAGTGTGAACACGTGTAACGCTATAAAAAAAATAATCTCCCAACATTCCGTAAAATGGAGCGGTGTTGTAACCGATTTTGTAACGGTCACAAAAATAAATTCGGTTTTATGACATTAATTTCTTTAACAATGTAATATTTAAATGAAAATAGTCTAAAAATACGGTACCTACTTACATTGTGTTTTGTTTCATTGACACTCACCCACTTGGCACGTGTTTTTGGGATAACGACGCTTTTACTTACGAAAACATTGGAGTTTTTCATATTTTCGGTGATGTATTTATTTACTGATCATGTATAACTGTTAACGTAGCGCGTCGTTTAAATACAGATGCAGTTTTTTCTCATTGCAGTGAAAAATTCGTTGTAAATCTGAAAATTTATTAAAATCTGCTTTAGATTGTAAGCATTGTAAAACAGCTTTAATTAAACATTACAAAGTATGTTGTTTTTTTAAGATATAAAAAGAAACATTTCATAAAGCAAAAAATACATTTCATAAAACAAATAATTAATAAGCGAACCTTTTGTATTAGAGGCATTATTAACTTAATACAAAAAGTAACTTGTGTATCAATTTAGCTTAGTCAATAATTAATAAACGTATTTTACCGCAATTTGTTAATTGCTAATAACAACTCCCTCGGAGCAATTCCAATTAATTGCCATATTTACTCAACTAATAAACATTAAAAATAATTTGTTCTTAATAATCTTAATTAAAAATGAAAATGATCCATCGAATACCGAAGCAAACAGCGATGTCTCGCAATATCGGTATTTGCTCTTTATTGCTTTTCCGAATGTGAAAAGCATGTCAAATGACGTCACAGACACTTCGTTCAATACGAACAGGACATAAGCAATAACACGAAATGAAAACGTTAAAAGAAATAAAAGAACGTTCTAATTTTAAAATCGTAACGATATCCCCCTCGTGGTTCGATGGAGTTCGATTTTTGAATGCCGTTTCGTTCGGAAATAGCGCGCGACAGCTGAGAGACGACATCGGACTGTTTTTTATTACCTCCTTCGTGTTTATGAGCACTTTATGAGTTTTTATAGATTTTATTTTTCTAATCCAATGAAAGTCACACCGGGTTCGTGATCGGATACATTCTGAACGTTAGGAAATTTACGACGGAGACCTGTTCGCACGTTATTTATTAAAGAGTTTAACGAATGACACTTTTTCTGAGTATTGAAACTCGAAAAGTAATGCTCGATAACTACTAACTAGAAATGGTCGTTATTATTTAGATAAGAACAAACAGCCAATTAAATTAACTTACGTTATTGCGGTGTTAATATCCTAAACCCCCCTGACCACATGTTTTGCAATAAATACGCGAAGATATCGACAGATCTAAGATAATTAAACAGTGATATGCAAACCCGACGAACCGTGGTTATTATGTTATAAAATTTACCAAGACTCCGGTTTAAAATTAGGGTAATTTAAATAAAAAGTCCCTTTGATTAGATCATTCAATAGCCGGATCGATAAAATAAGCAATATCCTTTAAACGAGGTCACTTATCGAATGAATCTATAATCGAAATTCGAATCTCATTCGGTATTCAAATTACCGATTGAGTTCCGCACTCTATGCTCATTCAGAATTCGAAAAGAAATAAAAACCTATTTAAAAGAAGCTTCTGTTTGAATTAAGAACGGAAATCAACCGTCGCGGCCGCTTGTTCCAAGTGTGAAAGGATCGATTCGAAATTTAAAAAGGGGTTATTTTTTCCAGCCAGCTCTTATTGACATGTTGCGTGTTGTTTTTTTTTGAAAAAATGCCATTGTCTTAAGTTCTGACATTTGCGTTTCGAAAACGCGCATAAATTACTCGGGTTTCGACGAGTTTTGTTTTAATTGCACTAGTATTTTTCAGATCTTTACTTACGCACAAAAAGGAGATTGTTAAGAATACAATAAAGCCAACTAGAGGCTTCATTTAATTCACACATTGGTTTACCTACTTTATCAACATTGTAGCTTTATTAATGAACACCGATCCGTAGACACCTTAACAGCAAAACTTGAATTAAAAAATAAGCTTCTTATATGTAAATATATCGATTCATTACACAGATTATATCCAGGGTGGATATTTTTCAACCTGTTAAATATAATTTTATTGTTTTTCGAGCACTTAATGAAGTCAAATTAGACATTTTCGGCTTCCCATCGGCTCATAAAAATGGTAGTAAAATTGTTGGTATTGATCGCGACCGAGTAAACTATTTTATGTTGTTTTTATTGTTATTTATAGTGGTATAAAATCGTTTTATGAATGTCATCGGTTCCTGAGGGCGGTGGAACTATTAATGTATCGATAATTAAAGGTTTATTTGGTTACGAGCAGGTAGGTCCTTTCAGAGACGGTATTTAGGGTCCAACGGATTGGATGTTCAAAATGTTATTTCGGTCTTCGTAAAACTTTTTTGAGATTCAAAGTATTATTTCGGTGACTTGTTTATTTAGTTGTACAACTACGAAACTGTTTTAATTCGCTAAAACTTTGCTAAATCAGAAGTTTATCAAGGCACTTTTATCAAATAAAAACTGGCTTCAAAATCCATTTCTATTATAGTTCGTCAGTTTACATCGCAAATCTCTTTTAAAAAAAATTAGATTTAAAATCTGAAATGAAAATTCTTATTCATAGTTTCCAATTCTACAAATCAAACGACATTTTCACGGTCATGGACAAGCCGCAGTCTCTACTTATCGGAGGTCTGCAATCGCGATAGACATTTAGCTACCTCTTGATCAAGTTTACATGTTTTTATGTAACTGGTTCTTATATTAACCGGTTAGTATTAACGATACACGATATACGATAAAACTTAAAGAAACAAATGAAAAGAAAAACTACACCTTTTTCTTCAACTGAAACAAAGATTCGAGAAATTCGTTTCGGAAAATATTTGAATTTTTATCTCGATTCGACAATAACATTCTAAATGGATATAATTTTTATATTTTAGTGCCGAAAAATCAAAAGAAGATTATGCTCCTATTATTTTAATTCAATACAAGTTTTAATGTTGGCTGTAAAAATGATTCTAGGCTCGTAAAGAAATATAGTATAATGTGTTTGTGTGTAATTTTATGACGACGCCCGCATGATCTACTTGATGCTAATAATCCTTTATTTAAAATAATACATTAACCCCACCCTTTGATGAAGCGTGATGATACTATGATCCAATTTTCATTAAAACTCATTCGATAAAAGTTGTATTATCTTTTATTTCTTCTAATAAGACCGTTTATCTTTTCAGGTAAATTAAGTTCCCGTATGAAAAACTCCAGTGAGTACCTACAAATTATTTTATGATTTCCATTACTCATCATGGTTTTGATAAAATATAAAACACATCTAATTGAGATGACAAATGACAATCAAAATTCGACATTCGAAAACAATTCTAACATCGATCGATCTCGAAAACCCAAAAACAATTGATTTAAAAAAAGAAACACGTTTTCCAAATTTAGAACACCAATGAATTTTGTATTTGGAACAAAAAGAGCGCCCCCTACTGCAAATTAATTATTAATTTGTTACCATTGGCCACCGTTACATTGTGTGCATTTTAGGGTTCAGTAAATTATTGTCTGTTTTTATGGCACAATTTTGACGTACACTGATAGATTACTAACTACTTTGACAAACATTGCGCGTACAAATGCAGCAATGGACAGTGATATGTGGATAACATGTGTCATTGTGAACAAGAGCCTTAATAGGTATTATGTGTAGTGTCTGGCTTGAAACTGTGTTTGTACACTGTTATGATTAGTCGGAGATCTATGTCTAAACGTGTTGTGATTCATATTAGCACACAGAATACTGAATAGGTAGAACAGGTGTAATTATCATATCATATGATTTTTATTTGTGAAATCAAATAATCATTTTAGAATACTTCCTAGATCTTCATCAAAAGGGATATGAATATCTTTCTTCAAAATAGCTAAGTTTTTTTTAATTCTGTCTTTCATACAGAACCCAATCTCTCTTTGCGGTCTGTATTCGCATTTTTTTCTTATTTTTATTTTTGGAACGCCTCAATGATGGCAAAAGTAATTTGCGTCAAATGCAATACTTTTTTTTCTAAACAAATTCAGGAGGGAATTCTATTCCATTTTTTTTTAAATAAAAATCTATTTTGTCTGTGTAAATAATTAACTGTTAAACTAAAAGAAGAAAGTCAAGTCTTTATTAGAATTATAATAAATACTTGAATTAAACAAAAACTACTAATAACTTACTAAAACTAAACAAACTAAATAATTTATATACTTACACTAAATAATTCTAAATGCTTGGAAACAGAAATAGGAAATGAAAGACTGTGTAAAAGTTATGGAGACCACAAATTAACGACCATAGACAGATTACTGTCCATAGACAAAGTACCTAGTAACAGAATGTATTGCAAATAAATGCATCGATAAGTAATGTTGTAATGTAGCCAAGACTATAAAAATAACTATGAGGAAACAGAACAAAGAAATAAAATCTTGATAGAGACTGCATACTTTATAATCAAACAAAAAACAAAAAAAAACCACTTCGAAGAAAAGAAACGCCATTACATTTGAAAACACGCCAATAAAAGCGTGGATGTTTCAAACTGACAAATAGTAAATAAAATTGGCAGTGTTCGAATTGCAAAGTTCATTCGACTACATATTATACGACGTATAATAGAGATTTGAAACCGGTGGAAATAAGAAAAGTTGTAAGATGGAAAGAAGAGCTACACACAATTTTCAACACGTTTCGATGAAGTCGAGTGATGACTGGGGTAGTATTAAGTTATCACTCGACATCTGAAAATATATAGACTTAAGCTTTAGAATCGTAAGTTCAGCTCCATTTTTTTACCGACATCTTATTTAACTTAACACTTTTCTACTTCGTTCTTACGGTTACAGTTAGTAATCTCATAATTATAAGCAAACCCTACTCCAAATACATCAAAAAATCAAAAACACTTGAAAATGTCAAAACAAATATTTTTGAAAATCAATTTTCCATCAATGCCATCAATCCATCAGACAACCCCAGTCCTACAGGGTGGATAGAGCTATAAAATTGATTAGCATCGACAGTTCAAACACGTAGGTAACACCCTCGTGTCGTAAACTTATGCACCATAGTAGCACTTTACAAGTATTTTGAGGGTAGAAAAAAAATATGTTGGAAGCGAAAATTTAGTTTTGATATCGATGGATTTGTTTTTTATAGATAAAAAGTTGACTTAAAATATAACTACTACGTTTACTTTTCGGATTTTTAAAACAATTCTAGAATTTTTTTAACGAAAATGTATAGTTTTTGCAAACTGTTACTCATTAGGTATTATAGCTGTTTTATATTATAAAAAAAAAATAATGGCTGTTATTTTCCATAACTTCGATCTTATCAACTACGTAGGTACTTGTACAACGCAAGAAACCTCATAAATAACATTATTAGAACAGCGGGACTAATTAATAACTTTCTAGTACAAAAGTAACAATTTAAAAATTCATAGAAAATTTTAAACTCTCTTTTAATTCACACTACAATTATTTATTACACATAAATTGTAAATTATGACAGGTTTTTTTAAATGTATTATCCCTTCCGCGGCGAAATTTTTAACATTTGCGCGTGAGCCGCTGCGAATTATAATTCAAAATGGCGGATAAAATTCTGCACATAACGCGACTTTCTTTGTCCGTGACAAAATTCAGTAAATGCATTATTATACATTTATGATAATTTCGACCATATATTGTTTAAAATAAGAGCTAAAAACGCGTAGTTTTAAAGTTGCGTGTAAATGCAACCAACGAAAGGTAGTTTTGAAAATGATCCGCAAAAACTTAAAGACAATGATCTTGCTATGTCTCTGCGTATTATGAAATTAACGAATTACTTTTGGACCATAAACGACGCAATGCTTTCGCGAATTTATGTTTTTGGACACTTGAGCAGTTAGCAAACCAAATCTTGGAGCAGATTTTGGACTTTGATGGTTTTAGAGAAATGTAACATAAAAATGTAACCAGCAAAGTACTTTTAGTATCTTAAAACTTAAGTATGCACACAGACTGTATGAGTGAACGCTATATTATATTCCATGTTATGGGATTTGGTCCGCACTTAGTCCCTCTGGTGGACCACTGTGCGTGGGCCATATTATATTCATTTGAATTGCTGTTGAGATTTAAAATAACTACTAATTCCAAAATTCCAATACTTGCCCTAACAGCTCTATCCCACCATGGCAACATCGCAAGATCGCAACCCTAAAATTTAAAAAGTAAACAAGGTGCGTTCGATTTCTTACAAACACCAAAAGTAACAAAGTGAAACAAATAAAGGCAATCGAAGTTTAACCGCAAAGATTTCCCGACATCTTTCAGCCGATGTTTACAAGTTCAAAAGAAAACTCCCGGCGTTCCCCTCGAAGGGTCCGGGACACAGGTAAAGAGGTGCTTAAAGGTATTTTTTTGCAAACAGATCACGTTCGATGTCCTTAAGTGAGACATCTTTGTTTCCCCTCCGAAACGATTTGAACGTGCAGCTCTAAATCGAACGCGCTTTATTGATTCTCGCACGGAGAGTTCCAAGTTTAAAAGTTTGTTTGATTTTTTTTATTCGATTAAAGGATTTGGCATTTGGGGACTTATTAGCATGTCATTTTATTTTCGATACTTATTTTCGATAGGAAAGTTAGTGCAATTTTTGTTTTGTGACTTTTCTTGAAAACAGACTTTTTAGAGACAAAGTTATTGCTCATAGATCTTACTTGTTACCTAATAAAGTTTGCAATAAAGCTACATCAACAGTCTCACCATTTGACATAAAGGTAAAAATATCCCTAAGCCACGTTTAGTTTCTGCGCACGTTGCTCCATCGTGACCACTTCGACTGCACTGGTCGGCAATTGTCCGCCTATTATCCGATAATGCCGATCAATCTGTTTTGATTGAATAATCAATCGTTAGTCAATTGAACTCGATTTAGTTCGTTCGAGATGTTCTGTTGTGAGCGTGGCATAGATTCGCTGAGAATTGGGAGGGAGATGTCGTTGGATGATGATAGAGAAAACCGTGCTTTGGTAGTAAGATGGTGGAATTTAAGGAGCGTTGAATTGCCTAGGTAGATTTTATTATCATTAGCATTCCTTACGTTTTTTATTGATACAGGTAAGTATCCAGTTTGATACAAAGATTTCAATCGTAGATTGGCCCTGCCGCATAAAAGATGGTCGCGTTTTTGTTTTGTTTGACACCTCTGACAGACACAAAGTCGCAGAGACTTGACTTGATTGTCATGGAAACACCATTATTACTGTGCGAGCTCATGTTTATACTGAGGAGATCAGTAGGTAAGGCCAATTTTTCGCGCGACTTAGTACAGTGAATCTACGATTTAAATCTTTGGTTTGATACAAAATCCTGTTGCCTCACATAGGCAACACAAAAGTTGTGGGAAAAGCATATTCATATATTTCCATTAGACCACGCAGTTCGACGAAATCACAAATCACATATTTATTATAAAGCCGAAATGAGTTTTTTGACAAATATTTATAGTGTCTCGCTCACTCAATTTACGATTTAAGAAGATTATAATCTTTTAATTAAAAACATTTTTTTGGTCTATTATCGTCCAATATTCGATTCGTAAAATCGATTTGAAGAATAGAGTCACCTACCAGAGGTCCTAAATTTTTACGACCAATAAAAACTTGACTTATTCGAGACCTCACTCGCCACGTACCTCCACTAAAAAATTCTACACATTAAAAATTCGATATTACGACCGAAAGTTCTAATTTACGATGGTTTAAAACTAAACGATAGGGCTTTTTCTAACTAATATATAGATACACAACAAATTGATGATTTTTATTACATATATACGATTTGATGAAAACACAGTCGTTAAATTTTACAGTATCGTTATGGGACGTTGATTGTAGCACGTAATTCAGAATCAGATGATCGTAAAATGACATTTTGTAATGTGAAATATTGACCGAAACGTGTTTTCTCCGAATTAAAGACAGAGATGAGGAGGTTCAGTGTTACAGATCTCATTTATGTGGAAATTAAAAGAAATAAAAGGTTATATGTGCGTACAAATGAGACCGGTTCCGTCGGTTCCCTATTCTGTAAAAAAGTGGGTTTTGCTTCGTGGATTCTTGGCAAGGACACGCGACTGGTAAGCGGGCGATGCGCACGATGCTCAGCGCTTTAATTGTCAAAATTGCGCTCGCGTCGCTTTTGATGTCGCCGACAAGCCCCCGCTGTGAGACTTGTGGATTCCAAAACATACGAACAATTATCGAACAGAGTCATATTTGCTAATGAAGAGCAGATGTGCTTCTGTGCTGCTTTGTTTAAATATTGATGGAGATATAAGAAAAGTAACTTTGCTCTTTTTGGAAATTCTGGTTGGTAAAAAGCCCTTTGATCATCTGTATCCTTATTGTGTAAAACAATCTCAATGCTGTTGTTTTGACCACTCAACCAAATGCATTGTTTCTCTAGCTAGCATTTCTACTAAAATAAATAATAATCGTTGTTGAACTTAACTTGAATTATTGTGAAGCTGATAATTTAAATATTAATACCTGAACTTGACGGCCTAACCTAACGCTTGTAACATCAACAGTTTTCCACTGTTGAGATTTTTTTTTGAATTTAGAACATTCGACACAAACTTCGACCGTGGACATAAAAATCTCCTCACATTTCCGACGTCAATACAAGCACACTTCGCACTCAACACTGCGCACGCGGCGCTCGGCCCTGACCCCAGCGCATCGCCGACGGGAACGCGTCAGCGAAGGGGATACGATGCGCATACGCACTTATGTGTAGCGAAAACTGTGTTAATACTGATGAACGGTTAGGCTTTTCACATCCTGGGTTTTTGAAACTGTTCGGTTTTGAATAAGCTTATTGAATAATACCGTACCTACTCTGTGTTTAGATCTAAAATCTAACTTTTGTCTCTATAAGATCATAAGAATAAACAAAATATCAGCAGTATTCCATTGTCTTTCAAACTACACTTTTTTGTATGAAAATGCGGTACAGATTATGGGAGATAGGTGGAAAATCGATCACAAGATTTGACTATTACTTTTTGGTAGTTTAGTTTATAAGTTTAAACTAAATAATATATTTCAGTTTTGCACTGATTTGAAGCCCTTCTAATGAGCAGTCCTATTATATAAAATCTTGTCTGTCACAATGAAATAAGAGTTTTACCGATTAACAGAACGGATTCAATGGGCATTTGTTGCGTAATAATTAAATAAAAAGTGTTGTAGGTATATTGTAATAAAAAGTGTTTTCACTTGTTATAAAGCTGAAGTCATTATTATTTACGGTATTGTCGTGAACAAACTGTGAAATTCATTATTAGTAACTTTAAGATCCGTGACCCATTTACACAGGACAGACAATGAAATGCATTTCAAGGAGCCAGGACTGGATTTCACCTGAAACTTAATTAATACTACGGTCCTTACACATTTAACGAAAAAGGTTTCTCGTACATTCCTATTACAAGTCTTCGTCTGAAATTCAGTGCAATAATGACGTTCAATCACAGGAAAACGACACTCAAAATGTTGCCATCTTAATTGCACTATTATTATTATTGGAAGGGTTTAAATGTGACGCTTCTCGCAAAGGAAGAAAGCTCAAAATTAACTGTCAATCAATTTAGACGTCCACAATTATAAAAAGGTTGATCTCAAAACATCCACTGGCCACTTTTTGCGCGGATACCGATTATTCGACGTGACGTTCCCACAGCGCTCCCGAGCGATCGCCGGAATAGGCCCCGCGGTGGAATTAAGACGAATTCTTTTTACGAATTAGCGAATCACCTGTCTAATTACGCGCAAATCCAACTTTGAATTTGGAATCTCGAATTCTTTCTTTCTCAACGACCACCGTTCAAATTTGAATTTTCAATCCGATAACGAAAGTTGTGCAACCGCGAAAAAATAAAAACGGTGTAAGAAAACAATGATTAACATAACAAAAGTGACGAAGAGGAGCGTTTGTTGTGAATTGACAATCTGACAAATTTACAACCGATCGCTGAGCAAAACACACAAAAGTGCCCTTTTCGAATGCAAATTTGTCAGAGGGATTCTTTTCCGAATTTTTTCTCCCCGGCGCGAAACTTCCGCCTATTTTCCCGCTCAACGCACATCCGGCAGGGGGCGCCGCTTCCGCTATCGGTGCTCGTTCGGAAATCGGATGAGTTTCACCGACAAAGATACGTCTATTCTCAACCCTCGCCCCATTGATTCGGTGTAAAGTGGTCATATTTTCTATTTCATATTTTTTATTGACTTTCAATGATTCTATTGTGACGGAATTCGCAACTTTTAAAATTTGAAACACTTTTATAGGGACAAACAAATTTTCTATTCTATTTTCCGGCAGAATTTTCAATACTGATAGTTTAGAAAGCAACTAAACCGCCTCTTCATTAGTTAAAACCCTCAATTAAGTTTAACAGTCGCCGCCAATTGGCTTCCTATCGGCTATAAAGTGAAACGGCCGATGGTGTTCAGTGCAGACCACATAACTGGTGATCCTTATCGTGGTCCCGTGGGTCGGGTATCGGTGACCGCAAATCGGCCGACGATTGTCAGCCGCCATCGATGGCAGAGCAAACGATACCGCACCAAAGATACAGTTATAGAATTTAATGGGGGACCTATCCTGTACCTTGAGCTTCTAATAGAGGTTTAGTGGTATCAATAAATCTATCTATTTGATATCTAAGAGGTATTGTTCTATTCATATGGTTATTAAACAATAAAACAGTGCTCCATTCCATATCAATACTTGGAAACTTTGTCTTATTTGCAGGTATACAGATATAATTTATCAGCTCATTAAAATACTGCAGTATGATTAAACTCAATAGGTATTTATAAACAGAAAAAAATACGTCGTAACTGTCACATATAAGTTGATGATAACGACACTATCTAAAATACTAAATAGATAGCTAAGGCTTGAACAAATACAAGTTGACAAGACTTTTTTATAAGCCAATGGCATTTACTGTCACTTGAAATATTGACAGGATGTTTGATTAAGAAAACAGCTTGTTATCATTCTTACCTAAGTAACATCATATATTATGTTATCCAATGCTTTATCGGCACAAGAGACGTCGTTATTTTCAGTTGAGAACCTATCAATAATTCAATATTCTCCAAAATTCTAAAAGTAGCCTTTCCGTTCTAGCCATTCGAATTTAAGTTACTACTGTTTCAACCACTTACTACATGTCAACGACCTTACCCAACTATTCAGAGTACAGAACATAAAACCCAATAGTATTAAATATCGAGACAGTCTTCGCTAATGGGTCGTAATCGAAGAGTTTGAAAACAACAGGTGTTGGGAATCAAACCGACTGACAGTTACGACAAGCATCTGCTCAACTATCGGGATAACTCCAGCGGGATTTGGCTAAATATAATTTTCTAATTTCTTTTTTAATATACTTCGGGGAAAAATGTTTTACATTTGCTTTATTTACTGATCGTACATCTCACTTATCTGGCGACCTATTTTTGTGACAGAAAAAAATAAATGAAGACGAGGTTGTATAAATAATAAATGATATTTTTATTATGCAGATTTTTCATGTAACTACCTACGTGATATAAAGAGCTTAAAAAGTTCCCAAAATATCCAGTTTTAAAAGCTCTTTTGCCACATTTACAGATTCTTCATTCACCGTCCCTAGTCTCATACGAAGCAGCAGGTGAATTTCCCCTCGACCCCTCCAGTCATAAACTAATCAACATAAGAAAATTACAATAAACAAAAACTTACAACAACAGTACGACGAATTAACACAAACTAACAAACAAAAACATTTCAAAGTCCAATTAATACAAATATAACACCTTGCAACTGACGCTCTGACCCTTACTAATACGATTGAAATTATACTCTAACTTAATAACGACAGAGTTGAAAGTTGTATGTGTGCGAACCAAGACACAAAGGGTGCTGGGCAAAAGGGTATATCTCAACAATAAAATACTTTTGGTGAGCCGCAACTCAATAAATACTTCATAGTATCGGTTTGAGGGCGACTTGACCGGATGTCCGGCCTTCGATCTTTTGCCCTCCGGGAGGGTAAGAGGGTAAGGGTTTACATGCTTTGAATGTATTTTAGTTATTTGTAGTGGGAAATTTTATGGCAGAGGCATTTAATGCGGCTTTTGGTTTATAAATGTTTGTTAATTTGGGTGTCTCGGCTCAAATAGCTATTTGGTTGTTTGTTTATTCGGCGAAATTTGATAAATAATATTTTTGGAATAGATACTGTGCTTCGAATACAAACTAATTATGTAAACACAATTATTATAATATCTGCCAATAATAATAATTATTATAGAGCAAAAAAACAGTAAGACTAGACATTTAGGATAAAACATTGTAATAAAAAAGTGCAAAGGTCTATACTAGGTACTTTTTTTATTACAATGTTTTATCCTAAAATCCATGAACTTTTTAAACAACCTCTATTTATTCAAGTCTACACCAAAAACCATTTGTTTAACAAAAGATTATTACAAAATTAATTTAAATTAACTTACGAAATCCAAAGTTAAAATATCACCATGTAACATCACATAATTCAGGACTAGAGGGCAAAGGTCGCTTTAAATAATAGAAGAGAAGGGGTTCCGTCGGCGAGAAAAGTCCAGTCCGAACCGACGCGAAGCAGTTTGATCCAGTTATTTGCCAATATAACTTGAGCTCTGTTAACTATCTACTGTTAATTTTCTTGGGAAATTTATTGGTATTTTTCGGGTGTTTATGGCTGAATTAAATCCAACCAATAAAGAACAATTTAATTTATTTTTGTTTTGTTCGTTTCTGATAATTTGGGGTTGTTTTTCAAATCATTGCATAATTGACAGAGGTCATCCTAAAGAAGTTAACAGCAAAGATGTTAGTGGAATCGGTCAAGAGGTGTTTTATAGGGATAATCCCGGATTACCATTGTATCCTGTCACGGGCCATCGCCTTAATTAGGGTCAATAGTTCCGAGTTCAGTGTAAACTGTCGGTTACTTTAACTAACACCCCTATTGGTTTATTTGTTATCGAATAGTTTATTGAGTTAGGAACAGACATAAACAACCCATTGATTGAACCACGATTGAAAGTTTTGACTTTACTGTTACTGTAAATTGTATTAACTGGTGTTTCTTTAGCTACTGTAAAGATGTAGGTGTGAAACAACAAACAAATTTGCTTTTTAGCTGTCAAAGCTACTTAGTATAATCCCCTGAAATAAAGAAGACATTGAAATTGAAGTGTATTATACTCTTCAATAGATTGATGCAATAACTAATAAAGAAGATTATTTCATTACGAATTTGATCACCTTGACATCACCTGCTTAAGTCAGGACAGACGAACAAAAACCTAATCCGTGTGACGAATTCCAACCATTGATCTCTTTCATCTATTGATCGATCGAGATACAAAGAACCACCAATTCTAAAACGATAAAAAACTCCATGATCTAATCACCAAAAAATAACTCTATTGTAGAAGTGGTAGGGTTTAGATTTGAGTGCGTTTCTCCCAACACGTGCAATCTGTTTACGAAAGGTTAGCGGATATTGCTTATTAATGTTATGACTGAATCCGACTATTGGCAATAAAGATGATTGAGTCGGCTAAAGGTACGGTTGCGTTGGAATTGTTATTGTTATGATACTCACATGTTCCTATGCTATCGGCCAGTTAAACATACTTTTGATAAACAACGTTACATAATCTGTACCTATTCAAGAATTTGTACAATCGCTTCTATAGAAACGATTCAATTTTACTGAAGTAGTAATTCAGAAAGCAATTATTAGAATCTGTTTAAGTTTTTCGCAGCTCAAAGCTGCGAAAAACTTAAACAACAGACATCAAAATAAATATTATGATTAGGTATACATTCAGTTAGTTCATTGTTCTGACTCACACATAATCAAATACACGCCATTCGATGTGATTGAACTCAGAATTTCAATGTCACACCAAAAAAATCTATATTTGAATTTATAGCCGTCATAAAATATGACAAAAAGCGTAAAAACAATGTTTTTAATGACACCCGTATACAAAATATATCTTTCAAATAAACAAAGCCCCATTAATATCTTTATGACTAATTACCGACATGAGAAAACACCAGGATTATAGATATACAAAAATAATCATAACATAAATACATCTCTATGAACAAAATCAAACAAAACTCCACACGATTGAGACGCCACATGTATCATATTTATGTTTTGAAAAGTTATTTCTAGTTGAATCTAAATAACGAGTTGACTGGCTTATACAAATATCCTTACTAAACTAAGACAACATAATAAAAATTATTCTAAACATTTGACGGTTGGTATTATTTATGTTTTATTTTCTGTGATTTTTGACTTAGGTGCAGTTTGGTAGTCAGATGACAGAGTAGACAGTTCTGTGATTTAAATTTCGAATATTTTAAAATGTCATGTTTGGAGACATTGGCTTTTGAGGGTTTTATAGATAAATTCTTTAGTTTCAATTAAAAAATCTACGACATGTCAAGATTCTGAGTCTTAAAGCCTTTGCAAATGTTTTTCAAGGAATGATTGATGTTATCAACCAAGCGATGAATGCTGTCTATCTGCTTGATACTCATTGGTAGACATTTATGTGCAACCCGACGACTGAACTAGACAAGGCAGTAAGCCCTTTAATGAAGGCAATTTTTACCTGTAAACTTTTCACAACTATAAAATCGTCTCCTTTAGTTAATAGTCTATCTTATACATGAGATCGTTATTTTTAACCACCATAACACAATATTTCACCTGGTTTCCTCAAAGGGTTAGGCAGAGGTGCACATTTATAGTACACCCACATTTCGCCAGTTATGTTTAAGTCCCATGTAATAGAGCCGAGCTTATTGCCATCAACCGGGCACAAATCCAGACTCCGGGCTGCTACTGAGAAATTCCTGATGGAAAAATCCAATAACACGTTGCCTGACCCGAGAATCCCCAAGACCTCATACTCAGCAGATATAGATTTAGGAATCGCAATGATATCCATGAGTGAGATGAGAGGAACGTCCTATTCCAGACTATTTATGATACCTACCTACCTATGAACATAATTAATCTACTCCCGAATCGTTTTTAAAAACGCTTCTAATAATAAACCAGCAGGTTCAACAATAAACCTACCTACTTATCCCAGCCGCCGTATTTATAGAGTCCCGCCAAATAAAGGATATTGTGACATTCTGTTTATAAATAGGGACAAAAGCCTTCAAAATTGTCTACCACGCTTAAAGACGGATAATACGAACATTTTGACAGCACTAGACAGTTTGACATCACTAAAACTTGTCAAATGTCTCCAAAATCAGGTTTAGTTTTTCATAAAACATAATGTAGAGAGTGATTTGTAAAACTAAATTCTATAAAACGTATCAACCTCTCCCACAACACTTAATTTACATAAAATGTAAAACAAACAAGAATATTTCAATTAAACAAAGTACCAGGCATTCATAAACGGTTAGCATTTTAATACATTTTATTTGCCCATTATTGCTTGCTTGATAAGAAAGAATGCGCAGAGAAAGAGCCGGTCCTCATCTCAGGACGACCTGCGCCGCTGAAAAGGACGCATATATGGAAAAAACTCGGGAGCGAAAGAGACACCACCACCTCCGATAACACGTCAATACATTCCTTACAGCACCCACACACGAGAAGCGTCCCTAGCCCCACAGAATAGAGTCGAATATCGCTTATTTGAGTTAATGGAAAACCGATACGACATCAATATGTTTTACTGCGCCATTCTGCAACCGAATCCATATTTTAGTGAAGTACAAATAAGGTTGAGTTTGGACTTTTCGTGGTTTTCTTGGAAGGCGTACTCGATATCTTGTAAGATAGTCTGGGCGTTCGGAACCGATCGAACGCCGATATAACGTTATTGGAAAAACACCTCTATAGAGCAAGCGTAAAGGTTTTAGTCGACAAGGCGTTCCCGTATTGGGACACGCCCAAGTCTTATATGGAAAAATGAGGAGTTACTTTTTTTATTTCCCTCGATCGTACCCGCAATATATCGAGATAAGACGTATATTATTTTATTTCATTGTTGATAATGTTTTCTTTATCTTATTCTGCTTTGATTTTTCCAGGTACGTTAAGATGCTGTGTCTCTATCAGGTAAATATAAGATAACCTAAATGTACTAACACTGTCGATAAGGAAAGAGTAATCCCTTTGTTTGAATAGTGTCGAGATTTTTTATTGGCGTTTAAAAGAATACGTGAAGATTGTGACAATTAGTGTGGAGATTATTCAAATTGGAAAGATAACGAATTTAATTAGAACATACAAACGAGAGTACTTATGAGCGAATTTAAATATGGAACTCAATTCGAATTGTAGTCACAAATCGCGCGTACCGTTAATTCGTATTGAGTTTCACGCTAGTGTTCTAGAACAATCCCAATTTGAACAACAATTAGAGCTCCTATAGGTGAATAAATCGAATAAGGCTGAACGCGATACCGCCGCAGTCACAATGCGATTAAAAAGCGATCGAAACAAATGAAGTGAAAGAACTCGATTAACGATTTTAAAAAACGAACGCGTTCATTATGCGTTAGGATTTTAAAACAATACGCCATTCAGCCATTGGCCCGTTTGAATATGGAACGTGATGGACAGATCCACGGGTTCCTTTTAACTGTTTATTTCGGGTGCGTTCAATTTCGCTACCTGTGTCAAGGATTTCATTATTTTTTACGAATTGATTGACACGGATCGCCGGTAAAATGTCTATCAATATGACGTTTTAAGTAATGCCGCTGCAAACTGACTGATTCTGCTTAATTCCAATTTCGGATTCGATGCCGTTTCGGACTCAGTTGTATTTGTTTTTGACAACAAAATTGGCTGGAATAGTTTCGAAGTCTTATATTTTAAGTCGAAACTTCCAACTCCCATTCAAAAATGTTATCAAAGTTTCTGTCCATCCATTAGAAGGCAAAAAAACAATATCAAAAAGCGATTGGGCAATCCACATTGTTCTAAATAATCCAAGCTATTTGTACACAACAGACATCTGTTCCACCGACATCAGAGCAAACAAAAAGCTATAATCAAAGGTGGCCGGTTTCTTGTCGGGCGCGCTATCGGCCCATTTGTCCGCCGCGCCTACGATCCGATAGCCGACTCGCCACAAACAACAATTTAGCCCCAACAGTGATTGATACAACCGATACATCACTAAACGCGTTTTTCTATGAAAAATTGCTATAATCGACTTAAAAACTCATTAGGCCGAAGACAAAGAAATCTTCCGACCGCCATTCGTCTAATTTGAGTTTCTCGATCGAGACGAATTTCAGTCGTGATTACCGTTCCCCTTTTTTGTGTTATTAAATGCCATCAAAGAATTTTAATACCATCCTTAATATTTGATGTTTCGGTATCATTGGTTGATAATTTCCTTGTGTTAGATGTGTGATGTGACGTATACAGACGTAACGTTCGTATGTGCGCGTGCACATGTCCTACGTCACCGGCGTCACATTCATTAGTGTTGACAGCACAGGAAATAGTAATAAAGCGTGTATGCCGCACAAAAATCATAAACAAGAATAAATAATTTAAATAAAGCATCCATATTTGAATGCGACTCGACAGACTCCGTACAGGGGGACTCTTTCATAGTTCCGAAAAAAAAAATCGATCACAATGCATACGATATTTAAAAAAGTGTGTCACCGTCACCATTCAAATTAAACGACAAGATAATTTTTGAATATGTATCGTGGTATATTTGAATAAGTGTTACATTAATATTCTTTTGTGATAATTTCGAATTCGGAACGCCCACGCCGTCCCATTGTCTCGCAAGTTATTGGCTCATTAGGCAACGTGTCGCTTTGTCTCGAACGATTTGAATTTTTGATTTTCGAATCGAACGTAATTGATTTGTGGGTCTTGTTCGAATTACAAATTCTGGAGAATAACCCTTTGATACAATTTTCATAATGGTAAAAAGATTAATGTTAAAGGAGTCCAAATTAAACCGGCCATTGTTGGTATAACAACTTATTATTTCAATTCCAACGACAAAACGTTATCTAAATAAAAAATCTCAAAATGTCAAATTGACAGTTACAACTTCCGTATTACTCGCGCGCGTTATCTCAAATCAAAATGCGATTCGACGGTATACAAAGGAGCGAAATGATATATTTGAACAATAAGAAAGCGAGAGTCGCCCACGTGTGAGCTTGGGACAGATGTGCTCACAAATTACGTATGCTAATGTATCTTGTAATCCTTCCGTCGGACCTCCCTGCGCCGCGTCACCTTGTCTCGCGGTATAATCGATCGATTATGAATGCGGGCAATGATTCTCGATTATAGTTTTGAGATGTCGCGTCACTCAGGAACTTGACGCGCCTACAGTTTCAAACTCCGAACACAAAACGGCTGTAACGTGTGTATCTTACCTTCGTATATTTGAATATCGAAGACATCGTAAACAATTTTTTTCTGTAAACAAATCAGGGGTATGTTCTTTTTATTAGGCGCCGATTTGAATGATATTTGGCGTTAACGGAACCCCCAAATATGAAAAGGAATAACGTCAAAAATGAACGAATCCTCGCGACATTACCGGTAATCATGTTTTATGAGTTTCCCCCGACAAAATAGACGCACAATATGCCGCCCCCATCGGTGACACGTATACTTGTAAAAAGTTAAAATTGCGTAATATTACGCTCACGTACTTATTATTGACATTCATCGTAATAAACGCTCAAATTATCGGGGTACCGAGTCGAAATAACATGTTGCTCTTTAACTGGAAACTGTAGGTACAGAGCGCGGTACATCCACCTACCGCATTTGCATAGAACGGCCTATTATAAGTCATTATCGTAAATTTCCGTTCAATATAATAACATGCGTTGTGTCGCGCAACAAAATTTTATCAATAGAAACGTTGCGATATTTCGTTTGAAATTAGAATCAGTACCGTTTCCGCTTCCGTTCGATATTTGAACTCGCGCGTATGAATTAAGAACGCCGTTCCAAATAAATGATAACTGTCGATATAATTCAAATGCAGAATGCGACTGTTTGAATCGGGAACGATTTGAGGAATTTAATTTTTTTGAGACACCTGAACCGTTTGGAGTACTTATTTCGTTCGTTCGGTAACAGATAGCAAGGGAAGAGGCAATAACCATTAAAAGCTTGCGGAGGGCCGTTCCGAAAGTTTTCT
The DNA here is from genome assembly GCA_963680765.1 of Agrochola lychnidis. Lineage (NCBI taxonomy): Eukaryota > Metazoa > Arthropoda > Insecta > Lepidoptera > Noctuidae > Agrochola > Agrochola lychnidis. The sequence continues at coordinate 1,745,464 of OY796868.1, read as the reverse complement.
TTTCAATAACGCGTCTAATATTCAAATTAGAGGCACTAAGGCGAGGAATTCTCAGCGATATATCATCGAAGCTAATCAGATTTTTTCCTTGCTCCGTACATTTGGTAAAATGTTTCGGGGATTAAATAGGGTACGTTGAGACGAGGATAATTTAGTAGTTTCGTTGCAAGATTTCATTTTTATGCGAATACTTATTGTGTTTTTGTTGGATCCATCATTTATCTTTTTGCACACCCCAGTGAGTTTGAATATTGGAAGTGTTTTGAAAATATGTCTACAGTATTCTAATAAGTTTTCCGAAAACACTAATGCTAAGATAGAATTATAAAATATTCAAATAAGATCATCCCCTTACAAGAATTCGCATCCATTACTTTTTTTATTCCAACCATAACCTCGAACACACGCATTAAATCTATCACACATACAATTTAAATTTGGAACGCGTCTCTATACCCACGAGTGGAGACAAAATCTATTCAAATATGGCGTCTTTCATATCAAATGTGTCGGTTCATATAAAATTTACGAAGAACGGAGGCAATTCCTCGATGCCGTCAGTTGGCGAACTCTCAATACACTCGGGCGCTATAAAAAATAATTTAAATTGCTCTTACAGTGACTCGCTATCGCTCCGAACATTTGCATACTAAAATAATGCAAAAATCTATGCGCGGAACGCACTTGGAGCGCGTTCGCGTTTGCATACGATAATTTTATCACTTGTCGTCTATTAGGAGTGGATGATTTACCATTCTATGTGAATTTGTGAACATTATTCTATTCTTATTTGTAAAATCTAGTGAGAATTATCTTTTCTGTAATACACGTTAATACTATTTTATTTGACTTTTGATTTTTTGTTTGACTAGGTATTGTTTGCTACAAATCACTGCAGTATCGGGTTAACATTTAACAACAACTAGCAACTTCGCAGACTATATTCCACTAGTAAGAAACATTAGGAACTTTTAATAAGATTCTAACTGTTTCTCTTTGACTTCTTAGTGACCATACCGTATCAGTACCAGATCATCCGTCACGATAATATCCTGGGAACAATGCAAACGCACACAAACATTAGACGCGTGGGGCAAAGAAATTTTTATGTGTTATTTTTTTTCTTGTTTTGAAATATGTACGCCGTTAGGTTATTTATGGGCTCCATAGAGGTTATATTTCGGGAAGTAATGAGGTTTCGTTCGGAAAGGGCAATTTAAATGTGCGTAGATTGAGTCGTTAGGGGGCGCATCGGTCGCTTTCCCTACGTAAGTAACTCGCGAGCGATCACGCGTGGCCCCGATCAAATTGTGGCTTTCAAAGAAATGCGTAAAACGCGTAAATTATCCGCGTAAAATTGAGAAAATTGGCGGGAAAGATTAAGTACAGGAAATGAGGACATTTGCGATACTTACTTACTGAGAATAATTTCGATTAAAAATATATTTCTAACGTTGTCTGAACAACCTCGACTAAATTGCCGTAAACTCTGAAATATGGCGTCAAAAAAAAAGAAGCTGAACAAACTGTTGATGATTATGATGACGATTAATTTCAAAGAAACAAATGTAGGTAAGTAAGTATTCGAAATACCTGCTCCAAAGTCTGAAGCAATTATCTCTAAATACCAACAAATCTCCAAAAAAAACTCGATTAATTGATAAACGAATAAAACCAAAAAGCACAATCCAAATGCTAACGTTCGCCAAACGGAGCGTAATACAACATTTATATGTTCAAATACACGGACACGGTAGATAAATTAAAAAATTCAGCAACTACACCGCTACGTTTGAAATCTGATAATGAGAGCGGTTCATAAAAACTCTTTTATTCATAATTTTTATTTATATTAATTAAACATACGCCAAGTGTACCGTGACGGGGTTAACGCACGTTTTCGTCGAAACTACCGGCCGATATTGGAATAGTAGTACCTAATGGTTATAAGTAGGAAGTAATTGGCATAATTGACCATTCATAATTTTTATATCTTTTTTTTTAGTAGGTAAAATGGTTGAAATCACTATTTTTATATTTAATGGCTCTAATCTCTTCTAGGGATGTCACAAATTGAAATGATATTCCAAATTCGAAACTCGAATAATCATGTTCGATTATTCCAGATTATAAATTTCAAAACTGATATTTCATTTTCACCGTAACTTCAATTCAGTACGATATTAATAATCAAATGTTTTGTTTTCTGATCGTACAATGCTCACTATTTCTATTCTGCTATCCTCAATATAATTTCTAAGTCTAACAACCTTACTTCAAAGTAAAATGTGCAGGTACCTTAAACTTAAGATATTCTTAATTAAAGTTCATTAATTCCAAACTTATCAAAACCGGTAAACAATCTAAACTCCACCAACTAGCAAAGAGGTCAATTGCGGTACCGAAAATAATAATTCGAACGAATTAATATGAATTATTGTTTACGGCGCACAATTACTAAATAAATTCAAATTGCACTAATCCAACGCTCATTCATTGGACAAAACAATAATATTTTCTCATACAAAGTAGATCATAACGTCAAAAATTTTGGACTTTACAACTTTAGTAATAAAGGTGATTTTCCTTTATCAGGTTATGTTTTTAATAGTGATAATTAATTAAAAAGATTATATATCTACTAAAACATTTCCAAATTCTTTCGGAGTCAACGGATCGTTGGACGTGAGACCGGCACTTACAGCTATTGTTTAATTTTTATTATTCGGACCGTTACCACGATATACTTTTACAATTAGCTTTTTATTGATGACCGTTAAAGCTACTTAGGTTTCGGTATTCGAATTTTGTTTTTTAATTTGGAATAATTATGATTTTATTTCCATTCAAATAATTATTCGAGAATTTAATAACTTATTATAATTAAGTATTTTTTTAACTAGCCTCGATTTTATCACTAGAAATCTGCTTTAATTTAGTACCTAAATCTTTGAAGAAAACAAAGAGATTTGCAAAGCACTTAGTACCTACTTAGATTCCGAATAATCAACCGAGCCATAACAAAACTATCCAGACATCTCAACATCTGCCTAGCCTTTTTCTATGTTGGGTTCAGCTTCCAGTCTTACGTTGAATGCCAGGAACGTCGCGTACTATATTTTACATGGAGCGACTGCCTATCTGACATCTACAAAACATTTAATATTTGCCAATAATATCTCGCTAACTAGGACGAGCGTTTTAATTACAATGTCCTCCATTGAAACGTGTCAAAAGTTATTACAATTAGAGCGACTGAATCATCGACTAATTTGTTTTTCATTTTATTCTTTTTTTTTGCAACGGAAATCGCTAAATACGCTCTTCCTGTATGTATGTACGTTTATTAGAAATTGCGGAAATAGGGATCGTGGATAATTAAAAAGTACTACTATTAAAGGAGTGTAAATAGCTTTATGAGTGTAATCGTTAGTATTCTCTGAAAAGTGATAAGAAATAATGTAGGGCTTATAATTATAATACGTCATTATTAAAGTAAAATTAAAAGGTTCAAAAACTCATTTAATATAATCAAGATATTAAAATAAAAAAAAGGAAAAGTAGGAATGAAATCCGTTAGTAATTCCACATTCGTCAATAACAAAAATAAAATCACAACCAACGAATTCAAATTAAGAATTAAAAAATACATCAAGAAATTCGATCATCCGTAAAAATAATAAATCAAGATCGAACCCACGGTGTGAGTCAAAGATTCTCACAAAAAAGAAACCAGTTGAAGACATTCGGGGATTCTTAATATGCAAATAATTAACCAGAGTATCCCTCAACCCTTAACCCGACACATGTAGGTCAATAAATTAAAAAATTAAATAAAAAATAATTCAGTAAACCGGTTCTTACCGATCGTACGTAACCCCTCAATTGTTCTATGATTTATACCGATCGATCTGCATATGGTAATTCGAATAATTATTACGGAGGTCGAAACTACTTAATATGCGAATAACAATTAGTGTTTCCTTATTTTTCTTGAGTCACTTTCTCACGAATAGGGTTGATTGATCGGATACTCGTATTTTGTTATCGGGGTGGCCGTTTTATTTAAATCTGTCCTGTTTTTTGAATAATTAATGTGGCTACTTGAAATTTTCGAATAATCCAACTGTGACTTGAAGTAATTGTGAATTAATCTAATTAAAAATCTTTTTTTATTGTGTTATAAAGAAAACCGGGAAGCCTGATATGCCGATTATTTAAAACCAGACAAGTCACAAAAATTTAACTTAGGTAAAGTTAGTCAAAAAAATCCATACCCAAGCTTCTCCGCGCATCTATCTCACGACTTAACAGATCAAAAAAAGAAAGTTTGTATTCAAAACATCATTTTTCTCCACACTGATTATTGTCAACGACATAAATCGTCAATGCTGAATACTGAGACATTAATGCACACAAGCGATCGCATCGCATTATAAAAAACCCATTTCCGAATTTCTTGGGTCGAACAATGAACTAAATATCAATACTTCGAATGCGACACTGACATCTGGGCCGAAGGGTTAAAAGTCTTAACCCTAATCCTATCTCAGGACGAACAAAGGCCCATCACATATATTTAAACCTGTTTTACCGATTGATAGCTCGATGCCGATATAAAATGTCGAACAACAATAGCGTAAGATGCATGCTCGCATCGATTTGCATACATCTTCTTTGTATATGCAAATGATTTGATACGATTTTTACAAGGAGCCGATAGTATGGGAAACTGTGATGTTCGGGTGCGTATGTAAATGAGGCGATAACGCGGCGAGATGGGCGCTTTATCTAACTTACTCAGTTAGTTGGTCGCGCGCTTCGGATCTGTAAACGTCACGCGCGGAATATCGCGCTTAGAATTCAAGTGTAAACGAAGCGTTCGACGTTTGAAAGATTTTCTACTTGTAATTATTGTTCGATTCAGAAAAATCCGTAAAAAAAATTAAATATTATTTTTCATTAGCATATCAGGGTTATTTTTTAATTGAATAGATTTTTCTTGTTAATTGATCGAACAATAATTACAAGTTTGTTTCAAACGGAACCTAATATATTTTCAAGTTTTTCAGGGATTAAGTTTAAGTGTAATTAAGTTAATGATTAAATATAACTTTTTCAAGCATTATCATAAAATAAAACAGTGCACATGAATGAATTTTACTGTGACAGACTCAAGATAACATTTTTCGAAATTATGAAAATTCGGAATTATTATCATGAGGTAAGAAAGTTTTTTTTTCCAATTGTAAAAGTGTTTTTTTTTTTTGTGATTGTCGTGGCGTGACTTTGCTTAGATTTTATTAAATATTTTATTTTACTGTAATAATTTTTTAATTTACTCAATTTATGAATAGGCGCTAAACGTCTGGACCTTGATTTCTATAATAACAAAAACAGCTGACGCAAATCACTTTTCTGTTAAAAACAACGACTAACCAATCAGTAATTGGTAATTAACAGTTTAACCCTAATACCCTACGACAAATAAACCAAAGTAGCGGCCGATCAGTAGTTAGTACTTTAGTATCCCGGCTCAAACTTGTGCAGAAGCAAATGAAAAGAGAATCTATAATTGAGGAGGTCAACCTCAACCTCGGACCTACGGGCTGAAGGATGCGGCATATAATTAGACATTCAATTGTTTTAATTAGGTCTGTAATTATCCCTCTTTAGGGCAAAGGAGCGTGATCGCTATACGTAACTTCTTACTGCGAGTTTGAAGCAACCCAATGCTTTTTTAGTTTTTATTCTTCACCTTATGTTAGTGTTGCCTTAAACTACATATTTTGTAGGTAGATTTTGCTAAATTATACCATGTGTTTTTTTTATGATGATTCATTAAATTGAACGTTTTTTTCTGTTTCAAAGTCAAAATCTAAATAACCACAAGGTTTTTTTTTCATCAAGAATTTAATCACTCGCCTGTAGATAACGTCTATAATTTGGTTCCTTCATCAAATGACGCAGACTTCCTCTGTAAAACTTATCACATTGTTTTCCATATGATGTCATGCTGATCTAGAATCCCAGCATATAATTGATATCGGTTGTCACGAGATAAAATTGAGTCATTATTTCAAGATGGTATTAATATCATTCCTTGAAGATATCTTGATGTGTGTTATCAATTAAAATGTAATAAAAGATAATTAATAGTTTACTAGGACAACAATACCTAATCATATAAATTATGATACCAAATTAAATAAACAATAATCTAAAAAAAATGTAACATAACTAATAGACAACTAAAAAACAATTTCTATTTTTCGAATAATCATAATTCATGTTAACAAAAATCTCAACTATTTATTCGAACCACACACGTCTAAGAAAAACTCAAATAATGAACAATGAAGCCTCTCAGCTCGAAAGAAAAAAAAATTTTTATGTGGAATACCGCATCAAACAGTACGTTCCTAGCGCCACACGTCCCGTCTCTGGTAATTAAGAGGCGAAAATTAGCAACGCGAGAGAAAGACGAATGTTTTTCTTTTATCCGCCCGTATGCGGCCATCCTACGTGCCCTGAGGTTTCACAGTTTCACACGACGCGTTTGTAGCCTGCCTAACATTTGTTTGTCTCTTTTCCAATGTTTTTGGTGGAATACGATTCTAATTATAGCCTTTTTCTGGTCGTTTTGATTAAGTTACTCCTTTTTCTGCGTTATTTTAATTGGATTTGTTGATAAAAGTCGCGGTTTCCTGTGAATCATTGATAGCGTCATATTTTGTTGTAAGTTAATTGTAATAATGTTTGGTTTAGGTAAACTTTCGCATATTGTACAAATAAATGGTTGCTCATCGCAGACGGAGCGTTGCTCGAGAAGCGAATGCGTTTCGAAGTGTTGCATGTTTTCATTCAATTTTGTGATTAAATATAAACATGATATCTACAAATGTTATTATAATATGCTATACCTATACTGACTCAATTGTTAATAACAAGTCTAAACTTTTACTATCTATTTCTACTAATATTTACTCCATATTTACTTTTTTGTGATAAGTAGATTCTGCCTGCAGTAGAAAAAAAATACAATTTGAGATAATAAAAATAAAATTAAGTGTCTTGCAAAGGCAATTAGATACTCGTGCCTAGTCAGTAATGTAATCAAATATCTTGACTGACACATATTATATTTTTCTGCAAAAAAAACATCCATCTTGTTCATCTTTGCCCGCGCTGACGCTACACATTAAAATTGATCAACACATAACGACGTTATCCATATAATACGACCCGACTCAGCGGTCACTTCGACAGCGGCCAACCTTGCCCCAACACCCCCATTTCGCCCCTTTTTCCCCTTTTCAACCCACTTTTTACGTCAATGTTTTTCTATAGAAACACGGAGGGACGGTATAAGTATACGAATAAGTGAATGATGGGGGGCTATCAAAACATCTCCCTTATCAGAGGACCAAGGGTACAGTTTTTAGGGAAAAGGATTAGGTAATACATGACGAGAAGGTTTTAATCGTGATGGCGGGATCAATTTTGCGTGACTTGACGTTTTGGGGCGATTGTGTTGATGCTAGGAAGTGTCGTTAAGGGTTTTAGGACAGTTTAGGACCTATGTGTCGGGTATTCAATCAAGCTAAGAAATTATGAATCTGAAAATTGATGCGTGGCTAAATATTATTGTCAATGATTCGGACACTATACGAATACTATTGGTATTCGAAAAGATACTTACATACATCATGCAGAAAAGTTACATTACGGAAAAGTGTTACCAAACTCAACCTGACCACAAATCTGTGTTGTTTTGCTTGCGTCCAGCTTCGGCCTGATCATCACTTACCAGCAGGTGAGATGAAGGCCAAGAGCTTTCAAGTTGTGGTTAAAAAAAAAAAAAAGTTTTCTTATTTTGAAACCAATAAACTAATTTCAGTTGGCAACATACCTAATGTACATTATTGATCAGAACAACCCTTTCAAAGGTAATAATCAACCCAAACACCCCACACATCTAATACATACACTTTCTAAACACAAACGACCCGACCATCACTTTCTAAGCCAAAATTATGACGTCCTTACCCATCGGACACTTAGGGCTTTATAATTTTTCCACTCATATTAATTCCTTAATATCGACGGGGAGGGTAGGCAGGGAGACAAGGGTAGATAACAGGAGACATAAAGCGTAGGAGATCGCTAATTCATCATAAGTTAAAGGGTTTTTATGTACGGAACCTTTCCTCTTTGTACGGTCCGCAAAAAGCCCGATGTCTGGCGATACAGTTTAAAAAATTACCATCAAAGGCTGTGATATTAATTAACTTTTTAAAAGGTGATTTTGTTAATAGGTTCTTGTTGGAGAGATGTTAGATAGCTTGTACGTGGAAGCTGGAGCGGACGGTTTTATTGGAATACGATTTTTCTGAGCAAAGTTGAAGCTAGTTAGAAATGTATGGTTTTGCGATTCCAGTTGGATTTGTGCTGAAAGAAAATTGGTTAGAATGTGAGTTAAGATCCAGTTACACGATCCAAGTTTCTAGCTTCAAGTTTCGTCATACAATTAAATTGAAGCAACAAATCACTTGCACCGTCTAAACAGTGCTTAGACGGTGCAACCTTTACTGTTGCTTATATAATTATTTAATAACTTTAAGCACGCAAATGCACGGACTTAATGCATTTTCTACCAATCAACCTTTGGGTGATGCAGAGACAAACAGTGGTAGGTCCAATAACGAAAATTGTGGAATAAATATTTGTTTTAATAATTATTATTAAAACTGTAAATATTGTACAATATACCTAATTATATACTAAAACAGATAAGACAAACAATGGGAAAAAATACTGTTGTGATGATACTGCCAGCTACTTACGAATGTGCTCTTGAACTTTATTTAAAGGATAATCGGCTGGTTGGTTTTTGCTTCAACCACGTACTCGTAGCGATATAATTGTTCGGTGTAAATCAGGCTTTACTTATCAAAATGACAGCAAGTTTTCTAGGTAGATTGAATACATATTTACAATACCATTGGTAGGTTGGTCACGAAAAATGGAGCACTTAGAATAGATACGTGTTCTCTTAAAATTAAATCAAAAGTAAGCAATATTTAAGTAAAATTAGCACAATACACACGTCGCATCTTTGACGTAATTACAGTGTCTATTTACAAAATACATTTAAACTTTTAAACCATTTAAAAGTTGGACAAAGTTGGAGTATCGACAGACGTCGGGCGCTGAAATCCGTTCGGATATTAATTGTATTCTATTAAAAGTTCACTTTTAATCTTATCGATCCCTTTGAGTTCGTCTGGGGGTGTAAACAAATGATGATTCAGTTATAAGGTATTGATCTGGGTAGAAAGGATTTCGGTTCTAAATAATTATTGACGGTAAATAGGGCTTGGTGGGTTATTTTGGGTAGTTCGGGGCGAAAGGGTTGTTCAGGGCAAAAAGGTTTTTTTTTACTATAATAAATTCAGTTTCTTGTCTTTTTAGTATCTGGAGTTTAGGTGGACAGTTAAATGGCACTATTAACTCTCTTTGGAATGAAAAGGAAAACAATTCACTAAATTAATTATTCAAACTGTACTTTTTTGTGTTGGTTAAACCATAACCGCATTCTTATAAGATTTAGAATTTTAGGTGAAAAATGGTAGGCGATTAATATTAAAATAATATATTACAAAATGACTAATATTTCATCTAAAGGAAAATGCAATTAAATTTCCATTTCGAGAGCCCTAGAAACATCATGTAATGCAACGTTTTTTTCCAAAAAAATTCAAGTGTTGCTCGAAAATTTCCCATTTTCGGCAACGATCGGCAAAGTAAAAGTTACACACTCCTACATCCCTTCGAGTTAAATCAATTAAGGGCTGTTTTAAAATCGTGTGAGGGCCAGAGGGGCTTAGAAAAACTTCTAACGAATGCCTCCCGAACCCTTTTTAATCAATTAATTACTCAATACGAGCACATTGTACTGATTCGATGTTTAGTTACTTCAATAAAGGTTATAGGAGAAAGAAAACATTTGTTTTATGTCTAAAGATGACGTAGGTGGCCATTTTGAGTTTCCTAGGATAGTTTTCACTTTAAAGTTGACGTCATAAAGAAAGTAATGTTTTTAGACCCTGATATTTCTCAATCACAATGAGCTCATTTAATTGTATTGTATTTTAAGTCTGCCTTGAAAAATTTAAGCATTTGTTTTTTTCTATTTCTCTTGAAAAACGAACACAAACTAATATATTTAACACTTGGTATACAAAAGCTCGATAGAGACATCACTCACTCCCCCGTCACGACTCACAGCATTCGATACATATTGCAATCGATTTGAATCGATTATAAATGAAGTGCGAATCGATTGTTAGTGTTGCACCCGAGTTAAACGATGCGACTAATTCGTACTGATCGAATGATAGATGAAGCAATCCGACTAATAGGAATCAATTCGAAGATTCGTTTCTGATTGATTGAAAGTCTAATGTTACGATGAAGTCATTCAATTAAAATTGTAATGGACTGAGCAAGTTCGACTATTAAGTCTGCATTGATTAATTAAGACATATGTCTAGTCATCGCAAATTCTACTACCGAGCATGAGGTTCTAGGTACGATTCCCGGCTCGGGCAAAGTGTTATTGGGTGTTTCCATCAGGAATTTCTCAGTAGCAGCTCGGAGTCTGGATATGTGCCCGGTTGATGGCAATAGGCTCACCTAGGGTTGCCAACCATACTGTTAAAAACAGTATTATACTGTTTTCACTGATAGCCAGAGCAATACCTAAATAAAAAGTTTCATGTACTACGTTCATGCATGCACCTGGGCATGGGCGCGGTGGCTCAGTGTCTCCAGTTTTCAAGACATATTAAATAGATAATTATTACCAAAATAACTTTTAGATTAGCTAGTATTATATTTAGTTCTGCCACCTCAGTATTCACAGAATGAGTGTTATCAGTGCATGATGAATGCTAAGTTGTGGGACCATAGAAATACAGCTTCAATACATTAATGTAACAAAAAAAATGCTCCTTGTCTATATTTTTCGAGGTTTACAAAGCCCTCAAACTTGGTGCTAAATTGATGACTTACGCGAGTAGCACTAATAAATCTATTTTTTTTTTTTTTCAATTAAAATACTGTTTGTTTTTCCGAGATACGTACTGTTTATTTTCCCACTTTGACCATAACATGCTTTATTTATTGTACAAAAAGTTGGCAACCCTAGGCTCACCCCCTATTACGTAGGACTTGGACATGATTGGCGAAATGTGGGTGTGCTATAGCTCTGCCTAACCCTTCGGGGAAACAAGGCGTGATGTTATGTGATGTTGTCAAGTTTGTCTAGTATAGTTTTCGCCAAAGATAAGCTAGCTACTTTCATTTCTCCCCTAGGTGTCTTAAGGATTGGAGTTTAAAACCCTTTTAGCAATTTCGACTGCTAAAGGTGTATGTATTTACATAAGAAACTACGTCCGGGTAGATTTTATTAACCGACTTCCAAAAGGAGGAGGTTCTCAATTCGAATGTTTTTTTTTTTTTTTTGTATATTTGTTACGCGATTACTCCGCCAATTATGAATTGATTTTAATGATTCTTTTTTTGTTTGGTAGTTCATACTTTAGAGGTGGTCCCATACAAATTTTATTTAATAATACGTATTTTTTCCCACTTAGTATGTGGATGACATGATAAGTTCTTGTCACTGTTATTTACATAGCAGGTATTGGGAATTTGTGTGGGGTATCACAACTAAAAAGTAAAAATAAAAAAACCGACTTTAAAAAAAAAACACTAAAAAGTGAAAAAAAATCGGAAGTCGGTGGCAAAAAACGAAAATTCAAAATCAAAGACACCGACTTCCGAAATTAAAGATATTTTTCACTTTGTAATTTTTATTTTCTATTTTATCACCAAAACATTTGCCTAAAAAAACATATGTAAGAACGCACATAATAACCAATTAACAGCAATTATAAATTAACGTAACGAGGACCATAAAAGTCGTGGATTGCAAATATTACCGAAGAGACAGACGGGCCGGGCGGCGCAAACTTGGCGCAACTTGGGACAACTTGGGCCAACTTGGCAGAGTTGAAGAACTTGGTCCGAACTCGATGAGGTACAAATAGGCATCGGAATTAAGTTTCTGTCGGTTTTCTGTACGCCTTTTAATTATTTCTTCGTACCCCTTCAGGTACTTTGATCGGCCCCTTTCAGCCTCTTGATTTTCTACTGAATTGACTGATAGGCACTTATAAATTGTAATTACGTTTGTACTGAGACTTTTCCTCGAATTTATTTTAAAAATGACGTTTTTAAATACAGTTAAACTTCAGAAAAAGGGTTGGAGTTTTTAACTTTTGGGGTAAGGGTGTCTGATTGTTTTGTAATGGGGTTAAAAGTGTCAATGTTGACAGAAAGATTAAGCAAAAAAAAAGAAAATATATATAAGAAAAGAACACAATAAGTACCAGACAATTTAAACCAGTCCCATCAGTAACATTTCTTAATGAAACTAATTAAAATAATTATCAATCCAATCAAAAATCCTAACCGTCCATAAAGTGGCATGTTGCCAAAAGATGCGCCTGAGTCGATTCAATGGACCCCCCCCCTCCCATTCACTCGTCAACGATCAATCAGCGCGCATGGATCATTACGAGGATCTCTCTCCGATCTATTATAGATCTACGCCATCTTACCCGACTGTTGCATAAATCAAGATAGTATGTTTTATTTTACGTCTGCACTTAATATAGTCGTTTGATCGCGGAAGCGACAGGTGTTTGACCTTTTTTTTGTGATTGTCAGGTCTTAAGAAAATATGTCAATCAGACATAAGTCAAGATTATTGACTTAAAAAGGATGCTGTGCAGTTCTTATTTCATTAGAGAGGATTGCTTTTGAAAGTTCACACAATTGTGACTAATGTCTGCTTAAGTAGTTGGATCCTGAAAGCGTTTCTACCTAAATGTACTAACCTCTGACTTACCAGAACATGATTGTCCTGTTGTCCTTACTTTAATGAAGTAGATACATCATGGTCCACTGTGCACACAGCATAAGTCACATCACAAAATTCAGTGTTACCAACATCTTAGTCAGAGGCTCATGGGCGGCTTTAAAACTCTGACACCAGCACGCGTAGCATGACCACCGTAGATACGAGTTTTGTCGACGGAAGAATAGGCAAAATGACAGATTGTTATTTGTTTATCTGTTATTTTGTCTACTCTTCCGTCGACAAAACTCGTTTCTACGGTGGTCATGCTACGCGTGCTGGTTAGTCAATAACTACAAGAAAAGAAAAAGACCAACATCTTCAACTTCCAGTCTTCCCAAATTCTCTGTTTAATCCACAAACTAACTCTATAAAAATCTCTTTCCATCTTCCCGGAAATCTTTAATATTTTACCAAGTTATCGAGGAAAAACGACAAGAGATTTCCCCAATAACTTTTCGCCTTGCAAACTTTTCAAAAGATTTCCCCATATCGTGATGTTTATTATATGTGAGGTGTAATATTGTGCGTCAGTTTGTTTCGCGCCTCGCGAGCATCGGTAGTCACCAATAAACGTCGCCCTTTTGAGGTGCTTGTTGCAAAGATTAAGTTCTAATAAGAAAGTAGACGGGACACTTGATAGATATGATTTTATTAAAGTTTTTTTTTAAAGTTCGAATGAATAGTAGAACATCATCACTCATCATATAATTATTTTATTGTCATTTAATATAGTTCTGAAGTGTCTTTAAAGTTATTATAGACTGAGTAAATTACCCATGTCCACCACATTGTTGATCAAAATATATTGTAGACGATTAAATTGTATAAAAAAAATATTTTTAATGGTCCTTGTCATTAAAAATAAGCAATAAGTATTCTATTTTGAGCCTCATAAATTCATAATACAAGCAATTATCATTGAATTCAAATAGGAATTAGCAATTTAATCTCCATATCACGGTCATAGGCTCAGTTGCTATCTGTAGGTAAAACCTGCTCAAAAGTTGTCGCATCTGACATCATCATTGAGTTTGCAGCATCCCTAACAAGTACCTCATTGTGAACACGATTGAAGATAAAAGCCTAGCTAATAACGCGCCAATAAAGCCTTTATTGAGCCGAACAGTATTAAGAGGCGACGGAAATTACCGATGTTAGCCGAACGTCGCTGAATTTAATAACGCACGTTCAGTTTTTAATGTACTTTCGTGGGGGGAGCCCGTGTAGGGAGTAATTAATTGAAACATTTTATTAGACGTTATTACTTACTGATTTATTGGATGTTTTTGATGAACGTGCAAATATGCATACGGGCAATTAATTGCTTGATGAAAAAAGTCGCAATTTTTTTAAGTTTAATTCACTGTATTACTGCAAAATTACACAATTTTTCGATTCACAAATCTGAACCAAAATCAAGCCTTAATAATACACATTTAACAAGCGCCAACCTGTTACAGTTAATTCCGCCATTAACACCATTCCCAGTTGACCGGACCAATAACAAGACAATGTAAATCATTGCAGCGTACGATCTCGCCCGAACGCTTCCGAACGGCTCCGAACAATGCCGACGATACACATCTAAATGAGTCGAGTTAAATATTGTTTAAATGCGCTCTTTTGGCTTAATCATAGGCTCGAGTGGGTACCAGGTGATCATAGATAGGTGAGAACGTTGACTTTGTACAGACCGGGGCTTCCTTGATGATTCTAATTGCTTGGTTACGTACGCAAGTAGGAATGAAAGCGTGACAGATTTTTGCGATATGTTTCAATATTTGTTTGTGCGAGAGTTACCTACTGTGACTGTTTAAAATTTTCAAAGAGTTATAAGACTAATTATATTTTAAAATATTTAATCTGATAAGAGACACAGTCATAAGGAGCCTTCGACTATTATGATGCTAGTTCCAAGCTTTCTAGAGTCTAGACTATATTCTGAATAGAAAATAGAAAGCAGTTAAAAAGTACCAAAAATCAACTTCAAAATACAAATAACTAACAATATATTTAAGAGTATTTCGCGTGTAACTAAACAAACAGTCAATAAGCGTACAATGCGCCCTACAAGTGCGTCCGCAGGTAAAGTTCGCAGAACAAGCCAATAAACGTCCCGCTACGGCACAACTTGTGTGCACCGCTGTACACTCATACTTGATTTGTGAACTTCGAACATTCGACATAGAATAGGATACAGATAAGGGAAGGCTTTATACCTACTTATAAGTAGAACAAGTTTACTGATTCAGTATCAGTTTTGGGGAAACAGTTTTCCACGATCGAAAATGATGATGATGCATCAGAACAAGAACATGATAAAAAAGCTGATTTTAAGATAAATAAATAAGTGAAAAAACTTTAGAAATGATCATTCTACTTGACAAGGTATGTACCTACGTTAAATTCAAATTTAGAAGCTCAGTAGACAAACCGACACTCTCCTCACAGAAGAACAACAAAGATAGGCACAATATACTCCTAAATGTGTCACTTCTATCCTCAATAACCGCTCAATATCAAAGTTACAGGTGCGAATATTGAGTTTTATTGGCGCCCGCCCGACCGTGTAGGGAGCACAAGTTTTTGATTTAGTTTGCTAACAACTACATCAAAAACTAAATATATTTCCAATACATAGTCCTTTTGTGCGGAGGATTGCACGTGTACTTTATTTAGAGATGGTTTCATAGATTGTTAAGTATTTAGAGCATTAGATGGATAGCCGGCCCCAAATAAATTGGGATAAACGCAAGAGAAAGATGATGATGATGATGATTACAATGGGATGGATAGCAGACAGTAGTATTTCATGATGAGATGAACCGACTGACAAATGAGACCGACTCAAAATAGATGGTCTTAGATAGCATAATAGGTACTATTCGATATTTTTAACACCGTAGCGACATCTACATCGGCACATGCAAACTACGCAACAAAGACCTGACGTCACAAAAATCCTGCATCGCGCTATTAGAGTTTACCGAGCGAACACCATATTATATATAGCCACGACAACCTCGACATCAATCGTTGAGCAGTTGCTCGCCAGACACGACACCCGTCTGGTCGGAGGATACTCCCTTTTCTATGGTAGATGAGTGAACTTCAGACCCTGTTCCTCATGCCTCTAAAACACAATTCTGTAACATAGGCCATCCGTCAAATCTAAGAACGAAAATAGATATAGAAATGCTTAAATTCCATTGTCAGGTCAATCCACAGTTGATGACATTCTAGCTGATGACGATGATAAATCTAAGACGGTGCCAAATGTACCACAGATTGGTTTAACTCCTACCAATCAGTCTAACATTCCTTACATCAAGAATTACGACATTCTAAATCAAAAAGTAATCAGTTTTCTTGAAAAAAAAAATAGGTTAATTGAAGATATTTCATACTCCATCTTAGTGCCAAGTTGTCGCTTCCAATCTAGTAATATGATTGTCCGAACATCGTTGATATCTGTCTGACATTTTAGAAATATGTATTTTGAAGTTTTATTTTACTGAAAATATCTGATACTGCATTCTGCAGTCAATTTGTTAGCTTCTCTATTTACTTTGTACCCATAGATCAGATCTTTCTTTTTTTTTTCGTGTGGTTACTAAACCTGTACCCTAATTGCATACTCGTAATACAACACAATCACAATTTGTTTCGATTTGAAACAGATTTCTAATCCATTGCTTCATAAGTTAGAAAAAAAATCTGTTTAACAACGTAAAAACGCAATGAATGTTGTTGAAATGTCAAAATAAAACAAATGTCGTGAAATTGTTTACGAAAATAAGTTACGCAATTAGGGTACAAGTGTCAAAATTTTCATGCCTTCCATGGGCCTCTGACTTGGCTTCACTGGGCTTCTTTATAGGTTAGTTTAAAATCTTAAAAGCACAATAATTATCGAAAGAATTGTCAATATGTGTGCATATACTTAATCTATCGCTAACATCAATAGCTTTACCCTAAAACAGTGTAATCCATCAATGGTCACAAGAGAAGAAGTAATCAAAAAAGGTACTTATTACCAAAACAACAAGATACTACACAAATTCTAATCGCGTTCCTGAATTAACGGGAACACACGAAAATTCAAATGTGGAACGCCGGAATCACCAATCGGATTATCGTTCTACATGTATAAAAGACGAAAATTCCCGTTCTTACCCCTTTGCCCGACACCCCACGAGGACGCGAGGAGAAGGGGGGATGGGAGGGGGACCAGGGTGTAGCTAATGGCAGTACCACTCGGATTCATTAGTAAATTAGAAAGCGGATGAGTCCAAAGTTACGAAAATTCAATATCTAATAATGATCAACTCTTACCTGCCTATAGTCGATAGAAGGGTGTTTTGAACGAAAATTTCGCCTTTCGAACGTTTCTATTTGAATTTGTCAATCCGACTTTGTTCAGAATTGAATTATTTAGTTTTCGATTCGACTCTGTTTGGGTTTTGTGTTTGTCTATCTGAGGTGTTCATGCTCTGAGGGTTTTGTTTTGTCGAGCGATTTCATCAATATGGACCTTTTCGGATGTGGAAAAATAAGTCAGTCACGTGGATTTTGTTCGCGAGCTCACTCAAATTAATTACTTAAACTTTGATCTGAAATTCATGATTCATTTTTAGACAATTTGGTGTCAAACCAATTTTTTTTAAGGCTCTTTGGTAATCCAGTTTGACGTCTAAATTCAATCAACCCTCCCCTGCAGTAGCTATTACCAACTACCAAATTACAGTCCCAGGTACATCGAACCCTTAAAAAAATCAGCAAAACAAAATTGGAAATCTGAGAGCCTAATCTAATTACTATGTAGACGTTATTAAAAACATGTTTTTTTTTCCTTTAAATCTATTGAACAGCGCTTAATATCTCAATGTCGGTTTTAATTTGGAAGCATCGTGTTACCTCCCAACAGTTTTATTTTCAGAAGTAAGACAAGGAAACGCGTTTCGACAGCCTACGTGGAAAATAAATAATAATATATTATGTTGATCTCGTGATGAAATGAAAAATCGAACGCGGTTGTTTTGACAGATGATTTTTTTTTAAAGTTTGCTTCGCTGTAAATACATCGATTGTTTATAAGTGTTGGGTTGACTTCATTTCTAAATCTGTAAAAAATAATATAAGATTTTCATCTTTGTTTGTAATACATTAACAAAATATATCTAAGTATCAGAAAAGCCTCAATACATCGGTTGACATGTACAAATTAATAGGCAAATTATCTGACAATGGCCAGGCGGGCGAAGACGGAGGGTCGTGAGGGACGACTGAGGGTTAATAAAGTCCAAAAAATATAGAACACATATATTTGTAGAACTGACTTTATTTTATTTGAGTTATTTGTAGAACAATCATACTTTTCATTTGTTAGATGATGTGGCTAGAAAAATTTGACAAAATAAAAAAGAGGAAAAAATGTTCTATCGTATTATCTAAAATTATTAAAAATAATCATTTCTTTTTTAACACCAGCCAGTAAAAATTACTGAATAAAACTAAAGTTACAATAAATAACCAGTTAGCTTAACCTTCCACCGAGCCTTACCTTAGGAGGTATTTTAGGCCGCCCACTCGATTTTTCTGCTCAACCCTAAACACTCTTATCCACGAACAATTAGTTAACAAACCGTAGTAAAAATCCTGTAACCCGCACATAATTGCCCTCAATATAATTACTGATATGTTTACTTCTATATCTTAAAAAATAAGTAACAATCAATTCTTATTACTTTTCTACTCGAAGGCAATTACAGAATATTGTTCGTTTCACATGTCTAACTAGACGATTATCTTGTAATAACGCAATTTTTTGTCTGCATAACATACGTATAATCCATCATACAGCAGTTTTTTTTTTGTAATCGAGTTCTCTTAGCAAGTAAAAATTTATCGATAAGAGCCAAAACAAACAATTGTCTGCGTCGTATCGACGTCCTAATCCTTCAGCTACAGGGCACCGAAAAAAAAACAAAACCCCGAAGCCCTTCGACCGACGCAAGAAGGGCGGGCGTCCTTTATCATATTTATTTTATTTCAATTCGGTCCGAATTTAATCCTTTTCCATTAATTAGTGACCGCTCCCCGTATAATGCGGGGTCTGACCGACCCCTCGCGAGGATGCGTTAATTTTTCTTGGCGGCTGCCGCAGGGTTAGGGAGTGGGGCAAGTCATAAGCGATCGACATTTTGTTGAATCATATCAAAATTTTGTAAGAGGCCATGATGCAATAAATGAAGATCTGCAATTACCTATGACATAAAAATACATAGCATTACCTTCGCTGGTAACCTCTCCGTGCACATTCTACGTAGCAGCTAGTGGACGAATGGTGAAAGAAGTTAAGCATACAGATTCTAAACAGAACAACGCAACTAAAAACTATAACATTCCTAAACCCTAATTGAACAATAAGATATCTCCCCACTTAATTCTAAAGGGTGACAAGCCTCTCGTACTTTCAAAACAGAAAAAAATTCATAAGTATTTTAATATAACCGCTGGACTGTAACAGCTCTCACCGAAACACATATATGTTTTCCTTCATTATCTTCACATTTTATAATGCTCTAGAAAACGGATGCGTTACTCATTGAGATTCACCTTTCTGTTATCAGATCTAACGTACCATGTATCATATTAATTGGTCGTTTCATGTTCATTGTAATTAAATCTTAATTTTTCGGCTCCATGTTTTTTGTTAATACATTTTTACTGTTAGATTTTATAATTTTATTGTTTAGCTGGGTTGGTTACACGTGGATCTGATTGGTGCCAACGTTCTTTGTTATCTTGTGTTCAGTTCGCTCCTTATCGGAAAACTGAAGCTTGGACTGATTTAGTTTCGTAGCTAAAACTAACATATTTATTTGAATTTTCTTGTGTTTCTTCAAATACTTTAATATCAATCTTAACATCTTGAACTGATTTCAAAACATCACTATTATTTAACATCGTTTATATAACATCGTTAACTACCTGACGCCAAAGCTCGTTTGCTTATTCCAACCTTTGAAAAGAATATAAACTGTCGACATATCTATTCGACAAACAGTCATAAAAGTCAGTTTAGTAATTCAGCCATCGTAAACATACGAATTGTCATACTTTTAGTCATTATTTCTTTTCTTTTGTAGTCATTATCAGTCATTAGGAAACACGAAATGCCGATGTAGTTACAAACGGACAGACTTGTATACTTTGACTCATAGAGATACAAGACTGTGCCAATATACAACAGAGTCTGGTCGTGTTTTAATAATACTGCACAAATTCTTGTTCTAAATTATAAATATGACACTGATAATCTTGTTGAAATGTAAATGATGTATTTTTAAATTGTTTTCTGTATTTTTGGGTTTTTGATTATTGGTTTGATTTCCACGAGCGACGATTTAGGTAGTGAAAATATTAGAGGCTTTATAATCTCGGAAGATGTCTGGAGAATCATGTCAGGTAGATTGTCATCACCAAAAATATAGAGCAGGTCTTTCTTAAGTGATTCGATTTCATTTTAGGTGCAGACCATTCTAAAGACTTGTTTCGCAAAATATTCTAACACTAACGAACATTTAAAGATCTACTAATATTTTCCACCTTCCGGTACTCGTTGAAATAACTCATCTGCGCAAGTAATTATGATACATTTCTTTGCTACGGTTTCAAATGTGGGTACTCTTAATATAATTTCTTTAAAGATGTCAAGACTATCTGCAGCAGCCATTTGCTCTTTCACGTTACGTCTAAGAATTTTCCCTTTAATGATGTAGGCGGATAAATTCAAGCTTCGTAAACGTTGCGAAACTATTCTAAAGGGGAGGAAAAACTCGCAACCCTTGAAACTCAAAACAATAACAACGACCGTAACCTCTTTACAAATCAAATTCTAAACCATAAACAAATCATTTGATTGAAAACAAAAGAGTTTCAGGACAATGAGTTTTCAATACAATATCTGGCCTCTCGATTTTATTGATTGGTTACGGTTACGACACCGCTGAAATGGATAAGTTTGATTGATTTTACTGTTTTGAAGAAAACAATCTAAAAGTATTAACAAAAGACGTCAGTGCTTTTGTTATGAATTTGTAAAAGAAAATGGTTGAATAACAGTTAAACAGTGGAAAGATTTGATATAATAAAAGAATGTATAAAAATAGTGGAAACTACAGTTCTGAAACAAACAGTTAAAACAACGATGACTAAACATTAACAGGTGACTAACCCATCGCCAAAATTTCCAGCAATTAACCACATTGATCAACAAGATCTGATTGAACTACGTTATTTTCTAAATCTAGCAGCGCAATAACTCATTGAATCATTAAGCTTACAACCGTTACTGTAATTGTTAGCCGTGAGAGTTCAATTACTAAAATTACACCGACTTAATCTATTGCACAAACATACTAAAATTTAGAATCAGATGACTTGAATAGATAACTATTCTTTGTTGGTTAGTCGCCATCGCTTTAATTGTTGGTTTAGAACCGTGCACTTCGACTAGGTACTTTTTGAATAACGGATCGTCATTGATTGCTATCTCTGGTAATGTAAGTTCGGGTAGACAGCTTTACGCTAGGATTTAATCTTCAGAATTAATTACCTTTTGTTCAGAACCAATATGCTAATTTACAGCTACAGCTTTTTCTTTAATATCAATTTTAAGATCAATGTCGAATCTTCAAAAATACGTTTTGGCCGACATTCGAAAGATTATCATCAACTTCTTTTACGTTTTCGCGATATTTTTAGAACAATGATATCTATAATTCGTCGCGTCAATTCGTCCCAGTTTCACAGTCATCAAAGTTCTCATCTCTTTCATGTTCAAAGCTATAATTCATCAATGTCGAGTGCGACTCACCTTTCTTGTCCACACAATCGAAAAAAATCTACTTTCTCACATTATACGCATTTGAAATGTCTCTTGGGCTATTATAAAAACATTTTTGACGACATCGACTGTTTTTAATTATTCAGAATTATTACATTCTCATTACACTTCACACAATGCTGATAATTCTTCTTCTATTTTAATTGAATGTGCTACTTGCTCTTTAATGACTACTTTCATACTTTCGTGTGTTTCGACTTTCTAGTTGTAAACATAAAATTATTCGGTCGAAGTACATCGTTTCTGTTTAAAGTTTAATTTGAATTACGCACTTTACGATGGCGGTTTTCTATAGTCTGAATAGATAACTAGTAATGGTTGGCTTCGTGGCTGGCTGCACAGAGATGACACGATAAATGTACATATTATGCTTGCAACTATGTTTCGGGTCCGATATATTGTTGGAAAATAAATCCGAATGATATTAACGTAGATGATTTACTTATTAGAATTTATGCTGTCCAAACTTTCATGGTGCTTATTAAAAAAAAATTGCCACTTATCTTCTGAAACATCTTCACATTCATCTTTTTCCACTTTAAAATGCCGTTACACCTGCATCGATTGCTACTTCTGCTTTTCTACCTACTAGATCTTCAGCTTCACCTCCTGTGCGCAATGTCATCATTCTAAGGTCTCGATGACGACAGTCTCCAAGGGCGTTTATTCTTAAAACACTGCACTGAGTCAGTCAACGAGGCTGAGTGATCAATCTTGTTCAATTGAGAGACGTTACGTAATCGGGACACCGTCAATTTGGTACTAGGTGATAGGAATTATCGGATATTTGGTTACAAGTAAATCTGGAACAATATTTAAGATTTTTAATGACGCAATTAATATGAATTTCAGACTGGTTAAGACTGAAAAACCGGCCAAGTGCGTGTCTCTGTAGTTAGGATGATTTTATCCCAAAAACAAACTTAACTTTGTAGTTGAAAACCATGTTTCCCATACATCGCTATACGTCACGGCCAATTCTTCAACTGCAAATGTAAGTCCAAAAAAATGTTATGTGAAGAAACTACAAATTTACGATTTTTGAACTTTTTCCTTTACTTGTGCTGTGAGACCTTGCGACCTTTATTTGCTAATATCAAAATATGTCGTATAAATGGCTGTTTTTTTTTTGCGTTGACTTATTAGCTTGATTTTTTTAGAGGTCCGAGGAACCACAGACCGATTTATTTGATATTAATTTCAACTTGATACCTCCACATGTTTCTGAGAAAAAGGGTCTTGACAGACTGACGGACGGACAACGAAGTGATCCTATAAGGGTTCCGTTTTTACCTTTTCAGGTACGGAACCTAAAAATGAATCATAAATATACTTAATACACTAAAAAATTCTAGATAAAATTCCAGTAAAGGAGAGCGTTCATTTATGTAGCTAACGGTCTTGAATTTAGTTTCCGAAATCGCACTGAGTGAAAACTAAATCTATAATTTATCTCTTGAAACATCAGCGTGATCCCAAGAATCCTACACGAATTACCATAATATCTGTAGGATTTAACATAATATTTAAAGCAATAACTAATTCTGTAGCAATACATTAAGACAGAGGCACACACAAATATTTGCCTATCGCTGTATTGGAATTGGAAGACTTTCCTAGAACCCTGATCGTTATGAGATGTCGTGGCATGTTCCAGTTACTACGCCATTAGTATCTCCTGTTTATGTTTCATATAGCATGTCTAGATATGTTCTTAGCATAACAGCTGATGGATTTAAGAGTCTCTTCAAATCGGATATTACTCGTTTTGTATTAATGAAGAAATGCGATGACTTTTGACTAACCATGATTTCATTAGCAAATATGGATTAATTTAGCTCCAATTGTCTGTCTTCTATTAAATACTTAAATATTTTAAGTGAAGAATCCATATCACTAATTAACCAACTTAAAATTAAATTCACTAATGAACAATACGATAGCGTACAAAGACTTTTAAATACAAGTTAAGACTAAGCTGATACAAAAGAAAGTAGACTGGTTAATATAATTAGACAAGTATGGCGTATAATCCAGTGATCTTCGGTTTCATCAGTAAAATGCGTCTAGTGCGTAAACTGTGCGTGATTGTGAGACGTCTCAGATGAGATATATACGCTACGTTAACGATGTATCTACTGAACGAAACTTGTGATTACTTATCATTTTCATCATGCAAAAACTGCCTTTGTAAAATACAACTTTCTGAACCATCGAAATCTTTGCAAGCTTTAATACTTGTGCCACGCAATCGCAAATAATATTAAATCTGATGTTTCCTTCATCATAGCCAAAATATTCTTAAAAAATTACGTGTATGTCTGTGTACTAGTCGTCGTCTTCGAGAGGTGTGTCTGAATAACCGAAAACCGCAGCGAAACCGCCGTTGGTCTGGCACCACCCTTCTAATCGGAGTCCATATCATCACGCTGATAGCATCTGTGCAGGGGCCGTGCAGTCACGCGTGTGTTCACTCAGTTTTATACTTTACTTTCTTTAACTAATGACTCATTATTTTAGTTTTAGTCATTTCGAAAATAGATATTTTCGGTGGTGCCGTTTTGATTTAAATTGTAATATTTTTTTATTTTAGTTACGATTTCTACATTTTTATTACGTTATTATTTAGAAGTTACACACGCTATTTGAAAATCAACTCCTAATTGTTGTTAAATTAATATAAATCTTTATTTTTGACGTTGATTATAATGTTCTATTTCTGCTTTAGCACCTAAATTCTGTATCAAAATTAAACCGAAAAACAAAACACACTCATCAAATGATTTATAACATATTCCACAATATAGATGGCCTTTTATAAACAATACAATCAAACAACACCTTTTCATTATTTCACCGATCCAACCGCCAATAGCTACGTACTTCCGGCGATCGCTGATAGCCCCAATGATGATGTTACCGGAAGTACGTCACTATGGGAACTGGTAATTAGATTACATTAATTCATTTGCGCTCGCGCTTGTGAAAAATTTACTTCCTCCAGAATGTTATTGTTGTGGTTTTAATTGAGGATATTGATGGACTTCAAATTGTTTGATATACCTACATTTTACAATTCTATTGTGTATAACCCTTTATCTCTCTCGGGATAAACCTTCATAGGAAGACTAGCATCATTATCGTTATTTATCATTGACGTAACAAAGGTTAAAATGTATTTAGATTTAAAACTACTTCGACGAAAAGAAATCAGTACTATAATAATAATCAAACTTTGTACTGAACTTCTAAGTTTCATCAATCAATCTCCCTTTTCCCAACTATGTTAGGGGCTTCCAGTCTAACCGAAACTTCTAGGTTTCATAACCTACATATATTACAGCCATAACGACAAATCAGACTCCAAGTTTGAGGACATAGAATTTAAAAATGCTCATAAGCCTTTCTCATTTGTTACAGCGAGCCACACTGGCCGAAAAAGAAGTGACGACGTTGAAAGAACAACTGGCCACCACCAGCCCGACCCCTCTCCAGGCCACAGTCCCTAAGACCAATGGCTCCCACATAGAACCCACGAGGGACCAAGCCACGGAAACGAGGATCGACAGGTTCAGTCCTGACATCAAGGAAGAAAAGCACGACGTTGATGACGACGTAGAACAGAAGATGGAAATGGCAGCAACCGGGAGAAGTAATAGCAACTCTTCAAGGAGTAGTCCCGTGGTGCATCAACCCCATCTAGAAGGCGAGCTTGCTGCTAAAGAGAAAGAGGTAGGTCAACTTGTGGATGATTTATTACAAGTAGGTGCAAGTCTATTTGCGGATACTAATATTGATGAATAGTTAGATTCTATGTTAGTTGGTAATGGATGTAGACTCCATACAAGTTATACAGCTATATCTATCATTTATCCTATAAATTCTAATCAAATCATGTCATATACCTATGTACTACAGGCACATTACATGTCCTATTAATGTACATGAATCTTTCCATATATCACTGCCATTATCCACGATCATAGGAGCATGTGGGCGGCCATCTACCAGTTATGACAACACAACCGATTGACTCAAACGCTGCATCACCGCTCTATTGCTCTCAATTAGAGTTGCGCCTAGCCGAGTTGCGTTAATTGACTGTATCGATAATATTGATTGATCGATTGGTGGGCGGCCAACATTTGTTATCGACGCTTAAATGAATAGGTGATTGTGTAAATTTTTGGGAATTAGGTGACTCAGGAATATGAGAAAAATACGGGTCCGTTCAGTTACAATAAGTAACAATATTTCATTTAATAATAATCACTGTCAACGTGGGAATTGACCAAAGAAACGTGATGCCAGCAACTAGGTGTTAGGTATGTAACTTTTTCATTCAACTTTCTCAACAAAAGCTTTTAAAAGAGCTTGTTTACAGTTACACAACAATAAAACAGTTAGGAAACGCAACTGGGCCAGTTAAATGTCTAAGAAAAATCGATTTCACTAATATTTGCGAACACATTCACGTGTTGGACATGGAAACTCAATTTAGAAGTAGGTTCACGACACACGAGCACTCTTAAGAGGTGCGGAAAAAACTTATCATGTCTTGTCGACATTTCGACATCGGTGTTGGCACAACACTAATTGAAATTAGCAACGCGCTCTGATCGCTTGCCAATGCCAATTAAGACAGAAAAGATAATGTCGTATTAGATAACTATAGCTTCACGTGGCATATGTTCAATGATAGATTTAGATCTAATTCTAGGATTTCCGGCGTGTGAAAAGATTTCAGTTGATAATCTCATTGCGAAATAGGTTAATGAATACAGAGTTTGTCGTGTTATTGAACGAAAATATCGCACGTCAAAAGATTACATAAATTGCCGGATCATAATCTCATCATTGCATCCTTTATGTATTGTAAGAGATTGTAGATTCTCTTTCTTGGTAGAATATATAGAAAACAGAACAATAAATGACCTAATTAATGATTCCAGTAGTCTACAGGGAAATAAAAATGAAATAATGCTGATGCCAGATGTTATTAAGGAGAATGAAAAAGTAAAAGATGAAACTCTTCTTTTAACCAAATCAGAGTTGCACAGGAAACCAAAAAGATAAGATATACCATCATGCCTTGCATCCCCGAGG
The DNA here is from genome assembly GCA_963680765.1 of Agrochola lychnidis. Taxonomy (NCBI): domain Eukaryota; kingdom Metazoa; phylum Arthropoda; class Insecta; order Lepidoptera; family Noctuidae; genus Agrochola; species Agrochola lychnidis. The sequence goes on along the minus strand of OY796868.1, from coordinate 1,718,456 downwards.
GGTTCGACAGAGGTGCACCTACCTATAGTACACCCATATTTCGCCATTAAATCCCATGTAATAGGAGGCGAGCCTATTGCTATCAACCGGGCACAAATCCAGACCCCGGGCTGCTACTAAGAAATTACAAATACAAAAGCCCGATAACACTTTACCCGACCTAGACATCGAATTTAGAACCTCATGCTCAGCAGTAGCAGCACTTGCTACCACTAGATCAACAAGGCAGTCAAGTGAAAAAAGATCTCTTCTTCTAAAAATATCCCAAATATCGAACGTATCAATGCTATTCCAATTAGGCAGCATCCTATAAATAACGGTCGTGTCGCGTGTCTTAAAGCGTGGTTCATAAACGGTGATATTTATTTAGTGCAAGGATTACGTTCGTTCGGTGCCGATCAATCATCCCATTGAACGTATCCTGTTTCCTTTGTCTAGGGATGTGCAAGCCGATTGGGTATCGATACTTCAGAAAAATTGATATCGATAAAAAAAAATCTTTATTGTGCTTTAAGTGTATCAAAATAGTTTTCTTTCATTAAAACCTTCATAGACTATTTAATTTCATCATAACCTTTACGTTTATAACCATGAATGGTCGACGACGATCCTAGTGGCTTGTTACGAGCTTCCTGTTTTAATTAATCAAATAACTTCCTCATTATTATTGTACTAAGTAACCTCAGTGGTTAGTTCTGTATTATTCAACCTTAGTCTTTTGTAGCTTCCGCTGTATTTAACTAGTTACTGTTAATTGAACCCTATCTTCAAACTTATTCATTTACAATTTACATCAATTCTTAGGCTAGAATTTATCGACTGTCATCTCAAAATTCTATCGACAAAATCCCACCCACAGATCGCCAAACACATCCCTAGATCTAACCGACTGTCAAACCCAATTCAGCATTGCCCCTGCGCACGTAATTGATTTATTGATCGTACGTTACATTCGATACAAGATGAGCTGCGCTCGCGCTGCATCCTTTACTCACAATTTCTAACCAGTTGACCGGCTGACCTCGATCGCATAAGTCTTATGGAAGCTAGGGGACGGTCGCGATTGACTATTGGGTTTTAAGGCCATTGGGAGATAGAAATGCGGAAACACTGCTCGTAGACTCATAAAAGGATTAGGGAGTATCTCAGGTTAATTTACCTGAATTATAACATCTTAATCTAAATCTTCCAATAATTGGGGCCATGCCAAAAGGCTCATAGACTGAAAGACGACTTTAAAGCAGGTGGGAAAGAGTAAGGCTGATGATGATTGGCATACTGTAATCAGAAACCTCTTCAAAATCTTTATTTTTATATTATAAAGAATTTATTAATAAAGTATATATTTAAAATATAAAATAAAGAACATATAATTCTAATTCTTTGTCATAAAGATCTTGTAACACAGGATAAGGTTTATAAAGTAAATTTAAACGTGTGTAAACTTTCAGAAGTATTAATTATTGACATAAATATGAAAGAATGTGTAATAGTAAATGTGTTGAAGGTTGCAGTTATAACACTTATAACAGTCACGCATCTTCGCATGCTGAGAAACGAAACATATTACAATGTCTGCTGATGCCGAGATAGCTAGCTGTCTACTATGTGTGTAGAAAGTATTCTATCTTAGATATTATTGATGGCTGTTCTTTCATTATAGTTGTAAAAAGCATTTAAATTGAAGTCTTGATTGCGACTGACATAGAGATAGCAGAAGATGAGACTGGATATTTGTTCACAAAATCATTTTAAATTTAGATATGTATAGTAGGGATGTAACGATACATAATTTTCCCGATACGATTTCGATTATTGTAGTCGATGGCGTGGTGGATAATAAATCAAATGAATAATGAAGTATGTACCTCGGGCGTTTGTATGTCTTTATTTTGGACGGGAAACCATTTTGTATTTCGGGCACAACTGTTTAATAGTGCGTTGAAACCCCTGTTTATTTACTAAATCAAATGACTCCATGTCTATACATATTTGTTCAGCTATTGTTTGCGTGACCTCGCTTTTGCTCTAAGATCATCAGTGTCATACATAACACATTTTCCAGAATGTACTCTAAAGTTGCTTATTTTTAGGTAGAGGACCACTGTCGGTCTTTGAGGTAGATGGGGTGTAGTTTTCCAACTCCTTTTCATGATAGCGCGAACTGTCTGATATCGGTTGTATATTATCGGCGATCCCGATATATCGGAATCGGAATCGTTACATCCCTAATGTATAGCATAAACTATAAATGAATGAGTAGAAAAAAATTGGCAGTACATCACGATGTATACAAAGTTATACAAGCGAAGCCTACTGAAGATTCTATACACACAGTATCAACACAAACAACATTTACATGAAAGAAACTACACAAACAATTCATGAGTCAAAAACAGACCCCCATCCATTTGAAGTGGTGCTCATCGCCAATGCGGCCGAATTTCAAAGAAGCCTAGTTGCAAGCGAGGCTTTCAGAATGCACCCATTCATGCTTCAGAATCATTAGTCCATTGAATCACCGAATTTAAAGCAAGCGAAAACGCGGATTTGAAACGAATTTTCATCTCTTTGTTGGGGATTCAATAGCTCTATATAATTACATGTATGTTTGGGTTTATTGGTGAAAAATGTACGCTGTAAAGTCTAAAGCTAATGGGGATGAGATTTTAGATGTTTGATATATGAAAAGAATATTGTTGTTATTTTTTTTTAACAATTTAAAAAATATAATAGGTAACAATAAAACTACAGCAGTAATTAAAGCGACAAAAAGACACGAAAACATCAATAGTGTTGAACGCAGCCCTCGAGAATACTTGCACAATGTCGAAACTCAATGAGTTCGCGATATAAAAGCTGTTATTTGCCGTAACGAACGCCTTTGTGCAGAGGAATGCCTTTACAAGCACTATCTTAAAGACGAATTACCGTACAACGCTGCGCGAGCTCCGACCGCTGCAGGCACAAAGTACTAGGACGCGGCAATGCAAACAATCCCCACAATAGTTCCGCGCACAAACTAGCCATAAACAATCCGATAAAGGTACCAACGACCAACTTTTGATAGTATGCCGCTTTTTATGCAAATTCGTATGGCGTTGCGAAATATCGATGTGTTCAGCGAGCTTCAGTGTTGTCTTCCGGATTTATTTGTGTTGTTCAGCTTTCAATTTCTTCTATTGTAGTTTCAAGTTAAGGTTAGGCGGGGAATTTGTTTTCTTTGTTCGCTGTGCTGTCGTGAATTGTAACAGCACAAAAAGGTTCGTGATTTCTTTGAACGAAAACATTTTAGAAATAAAAACGTAAGCCACAGGCCCATCAATAACATCTTAAAAACTTTCTTAAAGCAAAAACTCGTGCAATCAAATTCAAAGGAAAGTTATCAAACGAAAAAGAGGACCTATTATCGGAATGTCATCAAAAAGAAATAACATAGCGTCACCCTTTCAGCAACTTAATTAAAATCTTTGCAAAAAATCCCCGAAGGAAAAACTTTGACCCTTCGATAAGGTTAATAAGTTCCAAACTGTGGTTCTGTTGACTGAAAAATTGTTTCCTTTACTTCATAATTTATCGAACAATCGAAGGGTATTAAAAAACACATGCCCAGGGGTCGATTGTCACGATTTCTTGACGTAAAAACCCTTTTGTGCAATTTTTTTGTCGCGAAAATGTTTTATTATGAACTGTTTTTGTTTATGTAAGGAAAATTTTAACGTGCTAATATTTTATTGTTTTGATAGGTAGGAAAACCTTTAAAGAAATAGTCGTTTAAGGAGTGCGTCAGTTTTATAACAATATACTCCTCGTTTTCGTACAAAAGAAAATTACATTTTCATTGTTTTATGTTTTAGCTGTACAAAAATTATGTTCTGTGGCTTCTTTCCTAAGTTCATCGGAGCCATGTCAGGTTTATACCTTCAACTCTTTTATATTGCCATCGAAATAAATAATATTTCTCAGTTCTGGTTCTACACTATCACCATTCCTATCAATTGGCTTATAAGAATTAACGAAATAAGATTTAACGTGTGTCGCCACCATATTAAGATAAATGATGCGAGATGATATTTCTTTTTATAAATTACCCTATTTATTACAATAACCTATGTTTCCGTTTCAATGGGTAATAAGATTTTTGATGTCATGTGAGATTTCTTTAATGAAAATTGTTTTTGAAATGCAATAGAGTTGGCTATTGTTTTTGGCATAATGAATGCTTTATTTAACATTGATCTTTCTAAGTACCGCGAGAACTGTTAACGAATACAGATAAATAGATAATGATAATAGCTATTTATAGGTACTTTAATGTAAAGAAATATTAACTTTGTCGACCGCAATGGATTACTCATCGGCAACTTAAGTATCAAGGCTTTACATATTGACATAGGTACACATTGCGACAAAAGATAACGAGATCTCGACATGTTTTTCTTTCACAATCAAATCAACAGACAACTCGCTTTATTCTTTAACATAAACTTATTGAATCATAAACAAGCAGTTAGTAACATAATTACGCCGACAGATAGCGCCCTTTTGTAATAAAACCTTATTTTAGAAATACCTTTTTAAATCTCATGCGTACAGGCACCTGTCATTAAATGTATACAGCCAGACACCTGACATCAAAACTAGGTAAACATCACAATACGTACACATAACGATGCTACTATTTAATTTCAGAAAGCAATAATAGTCTTACATAAATCATAAACACCTTTCTTTTTAGGCAGTAAAAACGTTACTTTCATCTCGGGCTCATAGATGGCGCTGTACTAAAATCCAACTGTAAATTATAGTTTAATGTCACTTCACGGCGAGACATGAAAGAGTGACGATGCTATTTTTGTACACACCAAAACGAAAACACTCGAAATTAGTTTATGACGTTTGTCTGTAGTTCGATTTATTTTAATTTTGTTATTTTCGGGGGCCGTGCTCTTATTATGTGTCGGTCGTCGTAAACTGCTGTAGTTCGACACTGAATTATCTCCCGCCTGACTTGACTAATGATGGCGGCAGTATTTCTAATTTAGACTTTATTGACATTTATCGATGATCGGCCACTCTTGCGCCGGAAACTACACTACAAGTTTGATGTAACACATTCCGTCGTTCCATACTTTTTTGTTTTCTGATTTCAAATTCTATTTGCTTGGCATAACGTTAGTAATTTTTCGCTTTCTATATTTTTAAGACTCATTTAATTTTGACAAATGTCCTGCTTTCCTTCATTTCTGTCGACAGCATTAGAGATGCTCTAATTATTTGATATTTCATTCAAATTCGCTTCATCACGATCTTATTCATCAAAGTTTTTAACACTTACTGGTCCTCCAAATAATTCAGTCTCACTCACTACGGTCATTTTTGCCTGTAAAGTAACAGTGTTATCGTTCGCGTCTTGTTCAGTTATTTATTGTTATCCATCGCAGCATAAAGCTAATGATAAATTTTGTTAACAACTGGAGCGATCTATCGACATTAATTTGCAGTGGTCTATTCACTGATAATTTATATAACGAAGACGATGCCAAAACGCGACCGTCTGACACCGTGAAGAATAACAATATATCGACCGATAGATTCGTATCGATAGATATACGAGACCCGATAAACATGACTAACCTCAAGCTTGTTAAAATAACATATTTGAAATAGAAATTACACACGCAATATACTTTCAAAAGATCATCAACATAAACAAGCCTTCGTTTGACATTCAACATTGAGTTCTCAATCCCAACTGAATCAACTTTAACAACACTAAAGAAAATAAATAATAATGTTTTCGCCAATGTAAATCCGTGTTTGATTATAGATATGCGAGCACAGACAAACACACGTGACCTTTACGTTCTGATTTCCAAGCAAATCAAAGAGAAAGCATCGAGGGATGTCGACAAGAGAAGCAATCAGATGCCCCATCAAACGCAACCTATCATCTTGTCAGAAATCGGCACGCACGTTAATTTAATAACAAAAAAAGCCTAGAGTTACATTAGAAAAAAGGACAAAAATAAATGGTAAGTAGTGTGCGCGTGGGTTCTCTCGCTCGCTCGTCGGCGACGCCCGTAATTACGCTCCAAACACGCAAGCGCAACTTGAAAGCAAATGTCAAACTCACATATTTATTTCTTAGTATTGAATGCTGCGCTCGCTTCTCGGAAGATCCGATGTAAACATCATCGTGTCGATGATGAAAGCGATCTGCTTCTTTGTACTCGATGCTGATTAGTCTAATTATATCTGACAAAAAAACATCACAAATATGTAATTCGTGTGTACCGTGACAACGCCTGGCGTGACTCGGGGCTCAATAATGACCGGAAAGTGTTCGGTACATCTCAACCGAGTGGAAACTTTGTTAGTCAGTCAGCAATGTTACTTTAATAACCTCGTAATTAACTAAAACGAAGACGGCTCGTCGAATTCGTCCCGGTTTATTTATACACGGTCCCGCGTCGATATTCAGAAGCCAACTTGATAGATTCATAGCAGCGAACATCAAAGAGCGTACATTAATCATAACTCACATCAATCGCCGGTGAAACATTTCTGTTTTTATTGTAAATCAGTATTAAAAAGCGACAACGTAAGCATATGAATCAAACGTGCGCCTCGAGACGTCGACTATGTGCAATAAATTCGTGAAAACGTAAATAAAAAAGTGTAGCGGGCCGATCGGACCACCCTGCGGTACACCTGTTGAATCTATTAACGTGTGCGCGGCCCGCACCAGATACTATCGAACTCGTCGCCGGCCCAGAGCTGATGTGTCGTACTGTCGTACATCATAATACGCGATGCGTTGAGAAAAATCAGCGTCGGTCACATCTGTGGCGCGTCGGCGTCGATGGAGCCGCGCGATGGCTCTCCGAGCAAATCGTGCGTTTCGTTTCGTTTTTTAAATTACAGCCGGTGTAAGTGCGCCTCAACTGCGCCAAACTAATAAAAGTTATACTTCCTACGAAGTGATATTTATGTATGTACTACTTCTGGCTTCCATCTTTTACGATCGTCAACAGTTACATATTTAATGTTCGATGTTTATCAACATTTCTTTCTTATGCAGGTTTTAGTGGAGCGATAAATTATTTATCATCAAAGACTTGCTTATTTTGAAACTTTTGTTTCTTTAGCGCGGTATTTCCTGGCTTTACAACAGACGTCACTGGCATTATTAAGTAAACGCCAGTATTCTTTTATCATAGATTTGATGTATTAAGAACGGATCATAAATTCAAAGATAGCATATAGTATGATAACAGTTTGGCAGGACTCAAAGAGGATGGGTCGTGTCGTGATGTCACTGTGTACATAGATGCGGACACGCATTAGTCAGTAGTTTAATAATTGACTCATTCTGAAAATCTGTGAAACACTGACGCACTCTCATAAATTCTTAACAATGATTTTGAATTAAAACATAACATGACTCTAGTCACATTAAAACCTAGTTCAATAGGGATGATTCAAAAAACAACTGCTTTGATTCAATCTTCACAGTTAGTAGATATAGTCACAAAAAAATCATCACCTCTAATTGGATTTTGCTTCTTAGTTCTTCCGATTTCATGACCAAGTCAAATACCTACTACCATCGTTACCTTTATTCAGCCTTTCATGTTATGATTCAGCCCTCGATGTTACAAGGCCGTGGAATCTGTTTGCTATACAACTCTCCGTTGACTTTTTATATTTAAAAGCTCTCTTTGTCTCAGACTGCCTCACGTTTAATAAGATACATCTGTTACTACTATATTTTGGGGACATCGTCTTCAAACGTCATATAGTGAACAGCGTAGATATTGAGTTACACGAGCTTTTTGTCACCAATTTTAAACCTTACACCCTTCTAATAAGGATTGTGGTTTTGTGAAATATTTACAGATTTACACCTTTGATGTATGTATTTCGATTTCTTTTTGTGGGAGCTGAGAATTTTCGATGGCTCATCGAGATGCGACAAGATGAGTAAATCAACAGGAAGAGATTTCAATATTTTTAACGGCTTATTCATAACTTGTCTCTCGGAATTGTTTTGTCGAACTACACACATATTTGTTTTGGAATCAGAGCGTTGACTTCAGCCACTGAAAACGAAGTTTATAATATGTTAGATGGAGATTTAAATCAGGTAAGTACTCTATTTGTGAAAAAGCCTTATGCATCTCATAATATTTATAATAAAGGCTTAATTCTAACGCCAATTTTGGGATCAGCTAAAAAAAAAAACGCAATAAGAAACTGTTATCTCCATATCACGCTGATTTCAAATTTATTTATTAATAATACATTAGTACAGACTACAATCGCTGCAAAATGGACGGATATTTCACTAAATGTATGCAACACGTTACTCAGTATCAGATTGTCGAGAGATCCCAACTATTCCTCAACACTACACATCACTTCACTATTCGTTTGATCACCTAATGTTTTATGTATGTCGTCGTAATTAGTTCGATCTTCTGATCATCAATATTAATTTGCAATTACAATATCACGCCTCTGTACATGATTAGGTTCATTCCAGTTTCATTAAACTTTAATACGTTTTGTTTATTCATGATTTAGTAGCGATGTTTTTGTTCAATATTGAACGTTTGATCATTCAAGTTTTTATAAGGAGGCCATTTTATGGAGGATTAAATTTTTTGCTCTTGTTAATAAATTATGGTTTATGGGCGTCTGGTGATAATTAATCTTAATTATTTGATTAAGCTTCGGATATGGCAGTCATTTCTGGTCTAGTGAAGTTAAATTATTATAGTTTGATGGCATGTTAGACACTAATACATCTACACTTGAATGGATAAGAAACAGCTATAAGGAAGACCATATTGATGACCACGCCACACACGATATGATCGAACGTAAAAGAAACAAAGAAAAAGATAATCACGCGTTACATTAATCCACAGTCCCAATAAAAAACCAATCTTCTAAACTCAATTGCGTTTAATAAAAAGCAGTAATTATAAATGAAAATAGCTCCAATACTAATACATAGGCAATTATCGTCGCAACTAACGATCAAGCAGTATTACACTTATCGGAACTACCGCCATATTACCTTAACTAAAACCTTATTGGGTTTCAATAAGAACCAATTTGTTCCGCGGCTACCGTAATCCACCGATAACCAAAATTGGACCTGAGACAGAACCTTGTAGAGTCTAATATTGTTTGTTTGGCATGTGCCTCCATATGTAGGGACGTGTTAGTTGGAAGTGAACACGTGTGCGGAATATGTCAATTCATTATAAACTTTGTGTCGTATAGAAGATGATTTGTGACATATTATAGAATAATGCGGTATCTGTTAGTACATGCATCCATTAAGGACTTATTGTTTCGTGTGTAGATACCGCCGAATTCTGAGTAATTGACGAAATTTGTCGGTGTGTGCCTGTCATTATGTGTTTAATTAGTTTCTGTCTGTTTATTGTTCGTATTATCGATTCTAGTTACATTATCTTCGAGAAAGTTTCGGTTTGGGATGAATGGGAAGATTTGTGTGATTCATTCAATGCTTAGAAGTTCTGAGTTAAAAGGGTCATTTATTGTCTGTACTTATGTATTTTTAAGTTACTTAAAATTGTCTTATATTCATCATTCTAATCGAAAGTTAATTCAAGAAACGAAAAAAGCTTCCTTATTCCGTTGATTTCGGGCTCATCAAAATTTATAAAACTTTTTCGTCCTCTCCCTACCTGCAACTTCGTCCAAATGCAATTACAGCCCGTCGAAAACATTCTACTATTGTTTTTATTAAAATTAATTCTGAAAATCAATCAATTCAGAACTTTCTTGTCGTCCCCTGTTGTTCGGACCATTTTTCTCGTCCCCCCTCTCACAGACAATAGAAAATGGTTATTAATATTCCTTGTAAAAAAACAGTGGTGCTAAACAATAGGTGTTGTTAATTTACTCATTAAGGATTCATGGGGTGTGCCGCCTCGTGGGAGAAGGGTGGCAGATTCACAATGATATTGGCTTCCTTTGATACATTTGGTTTTGGTACAAATTGAAATTTAATTTTATATCAGTTGGGATGTGTCGAAATGTGAGTACTGAAAAATTATAAGCTATGCTATATATATGGATATGCCAATAACTTGGGATGAAAAACCAATAGCATCAACTGAATAGAAAAAATAAGTTGTCCACCCAGTCGCGAAGGTATTAATAATAAACAAAAAAAATTTGGCTATAAATCACAGATTTTAACAGAACACAATGGAACACAAAACAGCCGATAATTTTAATAATACTTTGAATGACAAAACGCCATGACCACGTGGCGGGGGTCAAAACCGGTCGCAACCGGTTCTTAATAAAACACCATTCAATCGAATTTCGTACAATCCACCACTCATGTAAAGAAACTCCACAATAATAGGTCACGCTATTCTGACCTTTATTCATGCAAAATAAGGGCGAGAATGTTGTAAAAAAATCTAGTTGGATCAGGGTAGTGATTGGTACATTTTGATCGCCTATTCATTCGCCAGATTTGAATCTACGCAGATGTCCAGCTGGTCACATTTAATCGAACGAGATCTATTGATACGGTTTTTTATTGTTGTATTAATGGTCAAGTCTGAATAGAGCATCGCGTGACGATTTCTATGTAATTCGGAGCCCGGAGCCCTGGGCGTTTGCCATGGAGGATTCTATTACTGTGTTTATTTCAGACACTTTAGGCAAACCTATCGTCACGACATCGTGATTTCTAAAATGTCAGGTTAAGTGCTTGGTATATTTGAACATTGCAAACGATATTCCGAACTGTTACTAGTATGCAAATTCATTCAGATTTTGGTTTATTTAAGGATATCTTCAGAAAGTTCACTCTATATTTAGCACTGTTTTCCGTTTGTGATTGTTTACGATTTTACTCACGTTGGCATGAATCGGTATTTCCTGATTATTAGATTTCCATATTATGATCATGCGGTGAGGTCGCGAACTTAACTCGATAGATTCGAATATTTGTCGGGAATTCCCGAAACGTGCGCATAAAATCTCAAATAAAATATGACAAACATGAAGGTCTCACGATGTATCTAGATATAAAACACACTTTTCCTGCTCAACAAAACACTAAAATGATTAGCATGTCATCCCTATCTTCCAGGGGACACTTTAATTGAACGTTTTCTGTTCCCATCGAAACAAAGGCGTCAAAAGGAATATTTCGCATAAATTATTTTTTCTCTTTTTTTCAACACTTCATTGTGAAGATATCGTTAATATTAATTTTTTGACACGGAAACACCAGGCTTTAATATTCGTGATACAGCCCTTTGTTATTTTAATGGCTGCCGATATTCCCTTTGCTATCTATATATAGCTTCGTCAAAGAAGTTTTCTATTTGGTTCCATTGCAATTCATCGGACGATTTGGGGTTGGGATTCTGTTTTAACAAATAATTAAAACAAATGACTGGATTTGTGATTGAAATAGATTCTCCTTTAAAAGATTCAATAGTTTAGACACTGGCTTAGAGACAGATGACATGTCAGAGAAAGGCAAGGTTGAACGCAAATGGAATGAAAACAAAGATAAGGCTACCTTGGATACTGACTACCTATACTGCAGTTCATGTAATAATAAAAGCCTACGATAAATAAAGAGTAAGAGAGACAGCTTCCGATGAATAAGACGTATAATGATGCAATACGAAGCACGTGTAAGCAGAAATTGATCGTAAAATAATCGATAGTGGCGACAATTTAGACGGTAAGTCAACGGCCTGCTTATCGTGGGTCAATAATTCAGTATAGTTTAGTTGAGCGAACTCACGATTAACTGAACTCTTGCGCAGAGATACGGATGTCAAAGTTTTGGAATTTAAAATGTCGTGTTCCTTGGATAACATTATGAATTTAAATTCTGATAATCTTTCTATGAATATTGGGATTGGCAAATTGGAAAGATTTTCTGTTTTTAATGACATTAGTAGAAATAGTTTTACTGAGACATCAAATGATAAAAGTAGGTAGTTTGAAGCTCCAAGTTCAGTTATTTTCATTTAAAAGCCACAAACATATAAAACCTGAAGGAATTATACCATCTTAAACCACTAAATAAGACAAACTATCAGGGAAAGCTACTAAATCTACAGAGGATGAATTTCCAAAACTTTGACAACCATTACCAACAGATCGATACACGCATTTTGACAAAAACAATGTTCCCGATACTAATGTTGATAAAGCGGTGTTTATATAATATATTTTTGTTCAACACATATCAGTACATGTTAGCCGACGACGGTGGTGGCAGAGACTTGCATCCGCCCGCGAGTGATAGTGGCCGAGCTGATACTTCTGATGTCTATCGGGAATATTTGGTGATGAGGTCGGTTTCAATATGTTCGTTTATTGATATTTTATCATTTTCCTGAGTTTTGATGTCTTTGGTAGTAAAAGATGAAGTGCACATGATGTGGTGGTATTGCTGAAATTAGTTTGGTGGTTCCTTTTACTAATACGTTGTGTTGTATATATACGTGTTCTTAGAAAAACTGGATTAATGTGTAAGGATATTAACAAAATTCCATCATATTTGTAATCACGCTTAAAACTTTAATTCTAGCAATATAATTTGAATTGCAGAACGCATCACCCTTAAACCTTACAAAATACTAAGAATCATTACTTGTAAAGGGAAAATATCCAAGAAGCCTAGAGATACGTAGACAGTTTCCATCACTGCCTCAATAGACGGCTTAATAATATACAAATACAAGCAACAACAAACACGACAATAGTTACGGAGAAACAAAACGTTTCCACCATCCGTTTAGAACACATTAAGCGATTTACTTAATGTCTTATCACCGGCAATCAATAACAAACTTAAAGCACCAATCAATAAGATTGACATTCGATTGGGGATCCAACCGTCCTTGAAAACATCCGATCTAAACGCGCTACGCGAAGGATACTATTCTCAAAGTACAATCAACTCTATATCGACACGCCTCGGTCGACTGTGAGTCGATTCCGTCTTACAAGTTACGTCACTCCGAAGAGGATTGTTACCAATCTATCGGAATAGTTCTCTTAGGATGGAGGTCTAATGCATTGTCGTTAAATTAATGCCACGATTTATGACAGTCGGAATTAGCCCCAAACGAGGGCCAGCAATGGATCACTGTTTAGTTTTATTGATGAATGTATTTGAATACAAATAACTGTGACATTATCCGCGGCGGTGATGTACGAGCGATTCTGGTGTTTACTGATTTGAGAATAGTGTGCGTTTTGGCTGTTATAGAAAATTATTAGATAGTCATTTATAATGTTGATGGACTTGCGAATAATTTTGTAATCTATCAGAATAAGGAGGTAAATGCTATTGAATATGAAATCCCATATATACCTAATATCATCCAAGACTACAATTGGCACCGAAGATGATTGCAAATATCTGATTTATGAATCCAAAAAGAAATCTCGTACAGGTAAGCATGTTATCATAATTATCAACAACTAGGCTCCCATGACCAATGACCATTGCTTGTGGCCGCACCGATCCATCACAGGCTAATATAAAAATGTCAACGATTCGAGTTACTCAATTTGCAATAATTTTCAGAACCGCGGCATGGTTGAGCAAATCCACCATGCAGTAACAGCCTGCCGTGGATAATGAGGTTCGATTCCGCGGGAAGCAATTTTCTTCTATAATACGCCGATTTTTATTTTATGATCGTCTCGGAACAATGACTTGTGTGACTGCCTGACTGCTGTTGACAATTGCCTTGCGAAGCGATATTTGTCATAAACGGTGTTTGCCAAACATTTGATCAAATTCTTCAAATGTCGCAAATATTTGATTCTAGCTAACTGTTTCGTAAAATAAAATGCTTTTGTTATCATAAACATGTTGTTTGAATAACATATTAGCAAGTTCATACAAATGTTTGTTGAGGTTAGTACTAAATTTCGCAGTTGATTGTTAATTTTTATCTGAAGCGCCTTCGTCTCTTACGCGAATATCATAATATTTGTCTAATGTTGCAAATTTGTGTTTCTCTTCTAAACCTTACACTTAGGTATTATTGATATCTACATTTGGACATGTTTCCTTATCATCAAACATTGACATTCTTACAAAGAATCGACACGCATTTTCCTTTTACGAAACCTTAAACTTAAAACTGGAAAAACCCTTTACGAAGGTCAATTTTAGTCTCTAATATTCCAAAACTTTGACCAAAGCGATCGACAAATTGTTCAGCACCAGCCACTGTTTATTTATTTTACAAAAGAGGGTATTTGTCTCCAAAGACAATAGCTATTGGTGCGCAAGGGGGCTCTCGATAATTGAGAGGGGCTCTTTAATAACCTTCGATTATTTATTTAAGAGTTTCGCCACCTGAGGCTCTGGCGACTGACAAAAAAACTCCTTCTAATTATTTTATATTTCCTTCAATTTGAAATTCAATTTCAGCTTTATTGTGGTCTTGGTTAGGTGCAGAATTGTATGTCGAAAGTAGTGTTGCCTGTAAAGGATTTGATTCCGGGAGTAAGCTGTGGCTTACATTATTTTTCTCCGCAACTTCGTTTGTGTCAGTAATTAAAGATTTTTAGACAAACCTTTTGATGCACTTTGTGTTACATTCAACATTTCTACTCTTTTACTTGTTAAATATAATTATTTTAAAGAAAAAGAGCTTTATTTTCACAACTTAATTTACTATGCTATGCCATAAATACTTCTCTAAGACGTACTAAGTACCTCCAAGTACTTACGTATTTGTAATCCAAATCACAACTCAAAAGACAACTTTAGTACATATATATCAATACATACGTCGAGTTATATACAAAGAGGCGGTCGGGCCAAACCGATACACAATTAAAGAGGAAAACAAGAATACTTGTAAGTACTAATGCTAAGACGAATGTTGCGTAAAATCGACGCGTCTCCCCTTCCCCCAGCCTCCCCACGGCCGTAGGGACGCCTGATTTACGATATCTAGAGGAGAATGGGGTTTTGTTTTTTGTAATTTTTATAAATATTCAAGATTGTTATGTTGTTCGGTTTAATGACTAAGAACACTGGCTTGGGAAATCTTAACCTTCTACATTTTTTGTTTGTGAATCTAATTGTATTGTTTACGCTGAAATATAATTAGTTAATAAGTATTCAAAAATATATAAAATGAGTTAGTACCCGTTGTACTTACTTATTTAATTTTAAAAAAAATTACATCACTTTTTTTGCAAACTAATAATTACTAAAAAAAGCATTACTAATCATATTAATAAGTTAATTCATTACCATATATTGTAGTCATTTTTCTACACTAGGTTTTGTCTTTAAAAAAAATCATGTCAAACCCCGATTTTCCACTCATAAGTATGTTCCTAGCATCTGACACATAGAAATCGTTTTTCATCTAAAGCACAGCCCTACGGCCCCCGAATTCGGCGTTTTCTTTCTCTAATTGATAATTCTTGCGCGATCCCTCATCGGAGCTCCTACAATAATACAATTAATTCCCTTATGCCGAGACCTACTTATAAATTTCTTACGCACAACCCTTATTGGGGACCGTTCACATTGGATACTTGGATGATCTTCTAGTTTATCATGCGGTTGTTATTAGAATCATTTTATAGAATAGTATGTCGCTAAGATTTAAATGTATGAATAAGAGAAAATGTATAGCATGATTGTCAGTTTTTCTTCACCAAGAAAATACAATCTCCATTTTTGTTCATAACTCGACAATATTTTTTCGTGGAAATGATCATGTTGTTTCAAAATTCAGCTAGATTTGCGTCTAGGTACATCCAAAGTACATTCAAAAATGAGTTATTTGCCAAACTTCCCATTCAAAATTAGCTTTAAAAAAAAACATGTTTGCAAAATTTTCTAGCCAGAGTTGTTCTCTGCTTTCTCTATGTTGCTCGCTGATTTGTAAGTTCCCGTCTAATGTGCCATCTCCTTAACCCAGTCCTGTATGTGTCGTGTTCACCCTTCAGTTCAGACACCGGAGACTCGGCAGTAATTGCTTCCCCGATCCAAAGAGCGCATCTTTTGTGATCCGCTACACAAGACAACACAAAAACATATTTATAATACCGCGATGTATTCGTGACTGTACTTATTTAGTCACTAGCTTTTGCCCGCGGCTTCGCCCGCGTGGAGGTTGGAAATTATCCCACGGGGACGTACTACCGGGATAAAAGTATCCTTTTTGTTAATCCAGGTTGTAAACTATCTGTGTGCCAAATTTCATCTAAATCCGTTTAGCGGTTTTTGCGTAATTGAGTAATAAACAACAAACTTTCACATTTTGAATATATATAGGATTTGAAGCGTTTTTTAACCCTTTCTGAAGATATTTTGGCTTAAGGAGCAGTAATAGGAGGATGTTCTGTTTTCTTATAATTTAGATTTTATGGTTCATCGGTTATAAAATACACCTCTACTTAAGACTCTTAAGTTGAAGAGTATTTTATAACCAACGAAAAAAAAGGCGGTTGTTCTCAAGTAATTTTTTTTTTTTGTTTAAAATTTTCAATCAGTTCTATTTTGGAATTGCGTTCTTTTTTTTTCCAACAAATACACTTGTAACGTTTTGCTAATTTTAACGGCCAATAAAATTTTAACGTGCGACCTATATACTGACCCGATGACCTTTCCAATCACAAATATTATGAACAAATAACTGTGAGTCACGATGATAAAGCTAATAATAATGCAATTGATTTGAAAAACGGATTTAATTTGTCGTTACTGATATGCCTAGTGTATTTGAATTTAGCAATATTATCATCATAAAAAGTATTCACGAGGTTTTTAAAAGGGAAATATATAACTGCACATCAAACAAATTTTTGAACTTCAAATAATGAAGACCATATTTTTTGTCTTTTTAAAATTTATTTAAATTTTTATAGTTGGTTGAAATAGATTCTAGATATTTTCGACATTCACACTAAGAGGCTTAATCTTTAGAGTGCTCAATAATATTTTTAGGAGTGCAAAATGGGAATTATTAGAGTTTTGAAACACTACAGTGAAAGTAATAGATAAAACTTCCTAAGTCCACAAAAAGATTGTAAATTCTCCAAAAACATGACTCATTTCGAACCTTTCAACTACTATCGATGATTTAGTAACAAATGGTGCGATTCTCCCCACCCTCCCCATTTCCAGATGGTTTGCCGATTTGGCCGGCGCGACTCTGTACATTTAAATATGGCGGCTTAATGTTCAAATACAGATATAGATAGATGATATTTTATTACTTTGTTTTGTAGATAATGAGAGAAACAGAAAGTCTTCGAACTTTTAGAATAGGTATTAATAATAAATTTGTTTTTTCATACCTACGTAAGTTATCATGGAAACTGATTGATTGCTTAATTAATCTGTGTATGTGTTGCCAACGGTTTTTGAACTCGTAAACTAATGATCTCTTTTTTTGTTTCAGGTAAAAATAACACGACCTGTCTAGACACAAAATTAAATCTAGATAAATACCTGATTATTTCCAAGCGAACTGGGTAAGACAAAACAGAACTACCAACATTAATAACACAAATAAATTACAGAAAACAAACGTTCCATTTTTTCTTTGGCTATTGACATTTAAAAAACGAACGTCATCCATTGGCGCCAACTGTCAGTTACACATCAAAGTGAAACAATTCAACAGATATCAAAACAATTGCCATTAAACCCACTCGATTACCAGTAGAAATTTGTCAATATTCGAACCGAGCGGCCATTAATAGCGTTAATCTTTGAACGTCAAACGATTAAAAAGTCGCGTGACTATAAAAAGGCACCATTTTTAAACGCGACTTATCGACTGTCACTTGTTAACGATAACACGTTTGAGTAGCCGTTACTAAAGAGCT
The DNA here is from genome assembly GCA_963680765.1 of Agrochola lychnidis. Taxonomy (NCBI): domain Eukaryota; kingdom Metazoa; phylum Arthropoda; class Insecta; order Lepidoptera; family Noctuidae; genus Agrochola; species Agrochola lychnidis. The sequence goes on along the minus strand of OY796868.1, from coordinate 1,700,546 downwards.
TTCTACACTGAACGAAGGTAGAGCGAGCCGTATCGCGTCGCGTTTAGTTCGCTACAGATATATAAAACCTAATCGCGTGGTCGTGTTACTGTAGACAGTCCTTATTGGCTGTATAGATAGTTGTCTTCAGACGTTATCATTTTGATTCGAAATTCGAAAAGTAATTCTATTGTGACATGAACGGTCACGAAAGATTTGGAATGAAAATTCATGGTACCTATTTGCTAATTACTTTTACAAAATAACTTCTTCAAATATGGCGTGTGCAGAATTAATAATACATTTCTTGGTAAATGATTTGACGTGAAAATATGTTTAAGTCCATCAAATGTCAAGCTAGATTAAAGTAGCAATAATAAAAGGGCTAAATAAACACTTAGAAAGTGTAGGTGTGTATAACACCAATTTACGATCCGGTAGAATTGTATGAAAAAACGTTTGCCCTTTTTAAAGTAATTGCGTAATAAAACTACAGGCAAGTAATAAACTCACAAAATAACGTAAAATCGATAATCTCAAGTGGAACAAACGGAACAAATATAAATAGCTTTGAACGGGTTATTAATTTTTCTTTCGTATTTAATTTTTTTTACTGCGCAAATATTCAAATGGGGCTTTTAACGATTATTTTTATTGACACTTTATGGTTCGGAAACTGAAAATGACTTAGATATGATCCGATGCTCGGACGTTTAACGACTGCACGCAAAACGCCATTTTGGAAAATGAAGCGTCTGAGAATGAGTTACAACGTCCTTGCGAATTAAATAATGATTTTTTTTTTATTGTTTTTCTGTACCAGCTATTCATAATAGCTCTGCAAATAATTCATTATTCAAACCTTGTATACGTGCAAGTTTAACCCTTCACCGGCTAGAAATATACAAAGTCATCAAAAATCAATGAGGCGTCTTCTCGCCAAAAGATGAGCGCATTAATCATCTCACACGATGTTACGACAATGGACAGAATCTATAAACACACCCCCCTTACGAGCCACCCTCCACCCACACACACGTAATTAATTAAAATTATTAATGACAGCGCATAATAATGGATAATCAATATTCTCGAGTTACAATTATTATGAGGGAATTAAGTATGCGGTGAACGGGTTAAGCTCCCGCCAAATTGTTTGAAAAACGAACAATATGAAAAGCAAAGCTGCTTGTCATTCAACTGTCATTTTTTTTAAAGTGATTTAGGAGGGTATATTGCCAGTTGTAGGTCAACTTGAGAAAAGAGGTTTTTCTACATAGCCTAGGTCTGAAAAAGGTTATAATTACTAGAAGCGACTGCAAAGTTTTCTTAGTATTTCGCTGTCTATATATGATACGAGCTTTTATGGCTTGGGATCGGTCTACGTTTATCAGAAACGTCCTTTCACATGTATGGAAATATAACTTTCCTAGAAATAACATGTTTAATTCCTATTACTACTTCTAATTTTCTATTCACAGTTTTTACAACACAAACCAACCCATATTTATATGATTAATTATACACATTTATTAGCAAAACTGAGGGTAGTACGTCCTACGTAGTGAAGGGGTGTAAGAAAGGGTTGTGTGCTATTAATATTTATTTCGTATGCATAAGTTATACCAAGGATTGATTGCTAAGCGCCGAGAATTCGCCATTTTGATTGATTCGGTTAGTAAAATGATTCATACTTTTTGTTCGTGTATTTTTTTATTATTAATGACTAGTTGTATTGTTATAATAATTATTGTAGCTTAGGTAGATTTCAAAGTAATATTAGCTAGTTTTATTCAAGCACGAAAAGACTTATAAATTTTATTAAAAAATACAAATTGTTTTACCAGAAATCGAAGAGCACCACTTGAGACAGACACCTAAATCGGTACCTACTTACAAAGCCACAATTACTACGGCAATATATTTAAAAATTGCCACTTAAAACCTTGGTGCCTAGTTACGAACAAAAGTAACAATACAAAACAAGATAACAATCACTAATTGCACACCAAAAAGCAAGCCTTTAAACGCGAAAATTTGAGTGTGAAAAGTACGGACGATGCCGTGTCAAATACTATGGGGGTAGTCACGCGACGATCGCAAACCGTATTCCAACAACCCAACACTGTGTCTAAAACCCTAACTTTAATTCTACCAGTTGGAACACAGTGTCACTGCTGTGTGTAACCGGGGTGAACTCAAAATGTTATCATAGCTCGCCTGGATCCTGAGTATCGCATGTCGCCGCACAATAAAAGTGCATTTGGCAAAACATTATATAAAAGTTTTTGCACAAATACGCCTAACTACGTAATAATGTGAAATTAGCAGTCACTCACTGTGGGTGTAGATAGAGCTTCGTTTTCCGTATAAAGGTTATTGATAGAGCCTTGTAGGAAACATATACAGGCTGTAACAAGACCCTTCACAAAACCGTCATCTGCGCATTCTGTACATCAAACTAAGTAACTTTGTGCAACACCCGTTATAGTTAATCAGACTTACAGGAGCAGGGTGGCCCAGTGGTGACTTATCGCCGCAATTGTGGCGTGCCCAATAGGGTAGTTTCCTAGGTAAAAAAATTTAAATTCTATTTAGTCCGTCTTTCAGATAATAAAAAAATATTAGACACGTATTTTTTGCTTTATCATATTAATCAAAAATAACTTAGAAAACACGCATTAAAGTTAGGAAGTGGGGGCTCGCTACGTCACAACGTCGTATAAAATCTAGCACGGCGTGACGTCATGCCACATTTTAACTCAATGTATCGCCGTAATCTTTTGATTATATCAAAAAACACATGGACATTAAAATATATAATAAGTTACCCATAGACATTAAGAACCAACATTCAATCGGTATTTTTAAAAGGAAGCTAAAAGGCTTCCTGATTAAAAAGGCATATTACTCTATTAAAGAATTCCTTGAAGAAAAATAATTATTTAATATTTAAATGTTTGTGATACTTTATAATGTGATATAAATTATAAGAATAGTATGATATAATATCAAATGTATGAATAATGATAATTAATACAATATAATGTAAAATGTATAGATAACTGGAATATTGAGTATGTTTATGTTTTTTTATTAAATTTTTATATCCATTTAATTGCAATGCCTTAACAGGCAACTAAGTTCTAAGAACCTACCTATTGTTAACATCTTCAAAATATTGTACACTTAGTTCGCAATAAAGAATTTGAATTTGAAATAAAAAATACGTGTCCAATATTTTTTTATTTTCTGAAAGACGGACTAAAAAACAAAAATTTGGACACAGGCCTATTGCTAACAAACATTTAATACAAAAAATATCGAAATCGGTCCAACCGTTCTCAGGACAACATTAGCACGGCCGACTCCCGGCCACCGTAGGCGCGGGCTTGCGTACGGTGAGCAATGGGTAGCTCGCCGCCCGATAAGGACCAAGCCCGGGTCGACGGCGCGTTGTGTTCCACGCGCGCCTTAAAGAGATGTCAGCAGAACTGACGGGGTCCGCTAGGGCCGATGCCTGCCGGGGTTGCGAAGAAATCCGAAAGGGAGATCGTGGCCCCCGGCAACATGGCAACTGAAGGAACACAGGTGGCTTTTAGTCAGTAAGAGTCTGACACGAGTGGGAGAAGTTATTTGATAATTTCCCACCCAGAAAAAAAAAAGGTTCACCACTATCGGCCCCGACTTACGAGTAGGTCGTGAGTTCGAACCCAGGCAGGCACTTTACTTTGTCTATTTAATTTCATCACCACTGCTCTCAAAAACGGTGAAGGCAAACATCGTGAGAAAACCGGCATATCCTAGATAACCAAAAATTCGAAGACATGTGACATCTACCAACACGCACTGGGCCCGCCTGGTGGATTACAGCCCACTCCCTCTCACCGAGAGGAGGCCTGTGTCCCAGCAGTGGGAACATTAAAGGCTGATTATGAATGAATTATAAGACGCTCTCTTATATAATTCTTCTTAGGAGCTCGTGACTAAGTAATAACAGCCGCACGGGTCCATCCATCAGGTTAAGCTACGCTTTCCGGGGTTGGTCCGTAGATGGGTGACCATTTCTACATACCGAGACTCCTCCGTGCCTCGGAAAGCACGTTAAGCCATTGGTCCCGGCTGTCATTTGTGGATCTTTGACAGTCGTTACGGGTCGTCAGAAGCCCGAAAGTCTGACAACCAGTCTTACCAAGGGATATCGTATTATCTAGTTACAGGGTTGTGGAGGTCAGATAGGCAGTCGCTACATGTCAAATACTGGTATTCAGCTGCATCCGGTTAGACTGGAAGGCGACCCCAAACACAGTTGGGAAAAGGCTAGGCAGATTGATTTTTCTCTTATATAATTCCATTTTTATTTAGTTTTAGTTAATTATCAATTACCTTCTCTTATCCCAATAGCTCAAAATAAAGAAGTTCGACTCAACATAGCTCATTCCATAACTAAAACTCAACACTGCCATCAACAAACCTTATCTAAACTGCAACTAAAACAAATACGAATTTTTAATTTCGTTCTCCAAGTCCAAATCTCTACACAAATAAGGACAGACAAACACACACACAGTATCAGTCGAACCCCAGCAATATTTTAAACTAACCCTTCGTTTCAACCCTTTGATTGCGACTTTGCGATCAATCGATTGGGTCCTGACCACCCCTTATTATTTACCGATAGCTTTAATATATAAAATTACACTATATACTTATCTGATTATAATTTAGACTAGCGACCCGCCCCTGATTCGCACGATTTTTACGACCGGAAAAACCGCAGCAACATCTGTTGCATAGTTTAAAAGAACAACGCGGTAACACAGACAGACACGAAAATCGACTATTTATAATATGTATAGACGGTTTGACAACGCTATAAAAAACCCTTATTTACGCCATGTATCAAAATTGCGAAAATTTAATACGTTTGTGAAACATAATCTCAGAAATTGCTGTACCAATTTGGATAATACTGCATAGAAGTACTTATATTTCTTTGGTAAATAATTTGTGTTGGTACATATCGTCACGCTATACCAATAAGAAGTCGAATAGAAGCTGTATTTATATTTTTTATTAAGTTAAATTTTCAGAAATTTTATTTCTCAAGTAATGCCACGTGTATCCGAATTAACATCCTGTCCAAATTTCAATAATTCATACAAAATTACCATAGAAAACGCACTTTTTTCCCGAATTTTCCAATTTTCCCGGCAACTAACAAAATTTTTCTTTCAGTAAGAACCTGATTATTATTATTACAAATTACGAACATTAAAAAAAATTAATTGGTCTAGCCGAGCCGTTCTGAGCTGATGCGCTTACCAACGATCAGCATTTCATTTATAATAAATAGACAAACGTACGTAACGTTTTTTGGGTGAACAACATTTTAGCGATGATAAGGATAATGCTCTGCCACAAATCTTGTCAGTTGTGCCCATCGTAAAGATGCGTCTCTTGAAATAGAGCCTAGGATTCACAATAATTACCGAAGTACTCGACAGGATAACCGATCAAAATCCAATACCATCACAACGAGGTCCAAAAAATCACCCCCTAATCTGTCACCCCTGACACACACACACAAACCCATACACACCAAGACACGTAAGTTTTCGATAGGGTTCAATCGCGATTTTTGATCCCCATCTCAAATTTAGTCCCGAGAGAACCCACCCTTTTCGATCCCACTATATACAAGAATTATACATTATAGTTGCATACATACAAATTAAAACTGCGCCCTTGGGTGTTACTTTTGGGACAGCCCATTTGACTATAAGTCGGAATACGGTTGAAAGACGTAATGGTGGTAATTTTTGGCGCGTAATTTCGAAGAAGATGGCGTCGGTATTACTGCCAATATGCAAAAAATCTAAACTCGCAACATGCTAATAACTTACTCATGCCACAAAACTAATTAAACAACGAAATACCTAAGTAATCATAACAAAAAAAAAACACAAACAACCAGTAACCCTTTCGCGCAGCTCCAAAAACCATTTTTCTCCTACCTCACTACCCCACTTACCACAAAAACCCGAAACGATCAACAGAATATCCCAAAATGATTCATAATATTGCAAATAAAAACAAAAGCAGACGACAGTAGCATCTAACCCTCAAAAAACAATAAAAACATATAGTAGGCACCTCAGACGGACATGCGGAACCCTCTCGCATAGAATTAACCCTTTCGATACAGAAAGGTGAACAACCCAGTTAAAAACGGGACTTTCTTGTGCCGTGTTGAGTGACGGGCGATGGCGATTTTTGGTGACAGTTGTCGAATTGGGAATAGGTAGAGGTTTGATGATGTGCACGAGTTCGTGGTTCAGAGTAATACCCTAAGGGAATTGATCTTATTTAAAAATAAATAATAACATGTCTTTCTATGGGTTGAGGTCACACCTTGTCATTATTAATTCTCTTTTTATTGACAATGATTTCAATTGGTTACAAGAGATTCCTTTTTAAGGAATACTTAATTGCAATCTTCTTTTCTTATTAAAATAATGTGAATCATTCACGTCAATCTATCAGTCAAACCCGCTTGCTCTCCTAACTTGTCCAATGTACTCGTATTTTATCCGCAGGGCGACACGCATGCAAACGAATATTCATATCGAACTTAAAAAAAGGATCGTTCATTTAGAAATAATCTGGAACGCGTCCAAAATGTCCGCTTCGTTATTAATTTCTAGATCAAAAGCTTTTATTTTAATTGTTGTAATATTGATATGTGGATATTTTATTGTAACCTTTTTCATATGAGTAATAAAAGAAAGGATTTATTCTGCTTAATATACCCTATTAAAGAACTAATATATATATATTTACATATGGTTTCAAATGGGCCCCTCCTAATGAGTCGATAAGAGTAAAAGAGATTGAGCACCGAAAATCTCAAACAAATCATCTTAAGATAGAACAGAACTAAAAATACCGCACCCCAAGTCGATGTATCACCAAGAATTAATATAATTCTTGTCATTAGACGTCCGATCGCCGCGACGTCTTCGCTTCAACTGACAGTTGACATTGACAACTCCTTAATGATGGCTGACAAGAGGCGCCCTCTGACGGCCATCTTGCCAATTTTGTTGTACGTTCTTGAACACGTCTCGATGTCAACTTGGTATACTAAAATATGTTTAATTATCTGTACATCAGTTGTTAGGGACACAAATATGCTGAATTGGAATTCAAAGAATTGTATTTAAGGATGTTAATAATCCATGAAATGCGAGACAATGATGAAAAAATGATTTTGAAATATCCTATCACATTTTCGCAGAAATAATTACAATCATTATGATAACATCACCATCCGATCAGTGGCAAAATCTCAAAACCGTCGCCCAAAACCTTGCAAACTCGGTGTAATCAAAACAAAACGTACATCATTAAATATCTGCGTACGATCGCTGGCAACTGAAAAGTAAATTAATTCTGGAAGTGGAACAAAAAACTGCAAAACAATAAGACTTCGGAGGAAACCACACAATTCGACCGCCATTAATTATTCAGTGTCATCATCCAACGACGGATATCAACGCTCATAATAAACTCGTATTTTGTATTATACATAATATATGTAAGGAATACTTGAGAATATTCGAGAATCGTGAAGCATTTTCTTTAGCAGTGTTGAACTTTCTTTACTGTCTCAATCGATTTGAGGTGACAAACCAAAAAAAGAAAACTTTGTTTTAAAATAGCATGACTTTTACTTCAAAACCGAATTTAAAAATGGAACACTGCTAAATGGTCTATATTCAATCCTCTAATTCTACATTCAAAATAAAAACTTCGTGCCAAGCTTAGCATTCATACAATGAGCACAATTTATTACAATCAATACACACACATAGACAATTATAAATTCGGCGCACACTCACAAGTTTTAACGAAACTCATGCATATTTATAAACTTAATGTGTATATTATTTTATATCTGCGCCTGTGTGGGTAGGGAGGGTCTTAATAACAGATATTCAATCAAAATCAACCCCTTTTCCTGTCCGATATCTTTGCACTGTGCATCTCCCCTTGTCGGTTTTGTTTTGGTAGTACTATCTATGTATGCTTATGTTGACAATTGGTAATATCGTTCATGATATTATATTAGTAAAAAACTAAATAAACCACCAAAAGATGTTCAAAACATTCATTTTTCAAAGATAGAAACTAAAACTGAAATTCAATCATTATCAATTCTAAAAGAGTCCAATAAAACAATTCCTCATAACATTCTTTTGCCAGGCGGTAGTGGGAATAGAATAGTGTTTCTTAGTGTCACAGTACCTAAAGAAACACAATACAGTAACCCAACTACGCACCGTGTAATTTAAAAACTTCCCTGCCATTAATATTTGTAAAGATTCCTGTCGATCTAACGTCGGGTTATTTCTATATTTCTATAACATTTGCATATGAATACCTCCACCTTTTGTCACACAACTATAACGAAGAAAAAAACTGCGATAACTAATCAAGGTTCAAAAACGAAGTCCCCTAATTTCTGATCTCGAAAAAGCAACAGTAACATGGAATCTTTAAAAAAACAATTTATTTTACCTAGATGATTTACTCATTTTTCTCAAACACCTTCGTGTTTTCATGCAAAAAGTCCCCTTGTTTAAAAGTAATGTCCATTTCAATGAAACAGGAGCAAAACTCCATTGCTTCACGCAAGAAAAACTCTCCATCCCAATAAGATATTAGAAACACCAATTGCGTATCAGAAATATACAATTAATAACGAGTCGTCCAAAACAAAAGCGTGGGCAGACGCCAAAAAAACGGGGAAACATATAATGCATCAGTGAATCGTAGAATTTGAACAGTATCGTGGAACGGGGTGTATAAAATGTATAAATCTTTCGGGGTGGCCGTCTGGCAGGACTAGCCATGCCTGTGTGTAGATATTTAAAATTATTCCCTTTGATACGGAAGATAATTTCATTCGCAGATTTGCAGCGTCAACAGAAACAAGTATTAGAATGTCCCAAATTTTTTATGAATTGATCTGTAGTTGGCAAAGCTCAATTGAAAGAAAACTTAGAAAATCTGAACTCGGCTGGAAAAGATTTGAAGTGGCTTCAATCATCGTTCTCAGACTTCAAGGAAAAATCAAATTTAGTAGTTACTCTAATGTAGGAGGCTCAACTATAAAAATTACACCTCGACTAGTTAGTAAGTTTTTATTCGGTAACGTTTTATTTGTAAACCCACGGAACGAATCTCCAATAAAAAAAAAATCCGAAGAATTGGAAAATTACACGAAAGTTTCTGAATTTAAACCTCGAGCGTAGACACCTCAAGTATCAAAAGCAAAAGTAGCCATCATTAAAGATTCGAATTTGGAAACAAACATTCTAAAATCAAATGGTTCGATAGTACGGCCAGCACGTGACACACGGCGTAGTCGGCAAACTTTTTCCCGACGCAACGAGTTCGCTCTGAAAGTTGTTCGGGCCTTTGTTTCGCGCAATCATACGCTACGTTGTAAGGATGCGTTGCGAACCGCGATCTCCACTCATCCTTTTGCTAACAGTACTTTGATTTCCGAACCGCTTTGATTCAAACTTTTAAGCATCCCGTGTTTTGACGTCGAATATTGCATTTCCGTGTGTGTTTAATTTGATATTTGTTTGGAACTACACCGCCCGTATATCATCTATATTTGAAATTCAACTTCAAACGGCGATTCCGATGAACGTTATTTAAAATGTTCCGACGCGCTGTGATCGGGCCAATAACACTCAGTTTCTAGTTATTCTCATTGTATACAATCTCACCCCACGTAGACCGCGACCCTCCGAGAAAAAATAATAAATTATTTTAGTTAGTATGCAAATAAGCGCGGACCGATATTTTAACCTACACCCCATTGAAATAGCGCATTTTTTTTAAATATCTGTTCTTTATGGTACGGAAGAATGTGCTTGTTTTTAACATTTGGAATTGGAATCATAAATAGTTCTAGTGCAAGTACCCGCTTGTTAAGTTTAGAATTGCAAAGTGATTCTGAATTTGGAATAGTGATTCTAAATGCGAATTCAACTATGGTTTTAAATGATGGCGCTTCACAAGCCCCTTCAACATTAATCTAGATCTTAACGCGTGCGGGTGTGTTTGTGTGTGTGTATTGCGTATGTGAGACAGGGCAATGATATTTAATTCGAAGGGTAGAATTTCTCATCGATTTTAATTTTATGCGCGCATCCCGTCTCGGCGTGTATTATTTGTTTTTTATGTAAATATTCTCGATCTCTTATTCAGACGAGTGGCGTCCATTTTGCGGATTTTTTCCCTTTTCATATATTTAGACGTTGGAATATTTTAATATGATGGGTTTTGTGTTTGCATATTGGCATAACTTATTTGGAAAATTCGAATTCGTTCTATCTATTATTTTGTTGTCATGAACTTTGCCTCCGTCGTGGCCGACGTGTTTTTATTTCACACTCGCTCCCAAGTTGCTGAATGAGAGATGCAAAGAAAACTGATTGTTATAATTCTTTCAGATATTCTTTTCAAATATTTCACGACTGATGGAATCTTCATGGTTGGGTTCGATTAGGTTAGTAGATACTTATGTTCACATTCAAAAAAACCCACGTCACGTCAGTGGCTCTATTATTTCGGGAGAGCTCCATAAAATAACGAGATTAAAAAATTACCTATTCCTATACAACCATAACAGATACACGATATACACAGTATCTTATATTCTAATGAAGAGGTCAATGACGTAATTAAGGCGCCCCCACACACACACAAATACCTGTCGATATATCAGACCCACCCCTATAAACCCACAAAATTAATATAGCCGAGAGCTACGTCAAAAATCATTATATTTTATGGGCGGCCAAAATAAATGACGCTTATACGGTACTGGTGGAAAGTTTATATTCAAATTTCACTCAGTCCGTCGGTCCGGCATCTCCAAGGATCAATTTACATATTTTCACAGGTTTCCACGATTACATTTAATGTTAGATATGTATGCGGAACCGTGAGCGTTAAAGATACTTTCCTGTTTTCGAGCTCACATGCTGTTAGATTGCCTGGCTGTTGGGATAGTTTCCTTCGCGTAGTTTATATGATGGTGGATATTAAAATTATATTTGACGGCTCTCATATTTTCAAAATTCAAATGTTCACTTACGAAATTCAAATATGGAACGCTCTTAGTTCTGTGGTGCAAAAAACCATAAACAAAAAAAAACATTGACACGTGCTACTCCATGATGAATTTTCTTTGTCAAACTTAACGTGTTTTCTAATTACACGTGTATTTTATACAATGTAAATTCCAATTAATTCTTACGAATACTAAATAATGAAAACAAAGGTTTAGACGTATGACGTCTGTACGGAGGACCATAGAACACGCAAATTAATTCCGAAGAAGGAGAATGTCAAAAATAAGTTAACGTCAAAGCATATTCAATTAAAATAATGATAGGGATGTGTTTGTTACGTAAATAATGATGTTGGTTTGTGTGTTGGTTTGCTTATTTTTGGGGGAAAAGGAAACGTCTTGTGAAGGAGAAGCACCTTCCACCGTACCAACCGTACCTAAGTATTTTATTCGCGTGTTATTCTTCGCTTAAACGATGTTTGAGGAAGCCCGAACTTTAGCGAACTTACACGAGAATTCTGAACTAACTACACCGAATATGAGATTGATATGCATAAATGTTTAGTCTGTATGAGAATTAAGTTTGTTTTGGGTTGTGCAATGTTGAAAATGAATTTGGTTCAAAAAACTTCTAGTGTGCGAATTCAACTCTCAAAACTGAAGTAAACCCTTGATGCGATGCATCTATGAACCACCCGGAAAATAATAACAGGTACTATATTAAATTGAAAACGAAACAGGAGCCACAGAAACTAAACGCCACAGAATCAATTCCCGTCTGCGAATTAAAAGCATTAATAATACAAAATTTGATTATCCCATAAAAGATTCGGGCCATAAAACTCATAGTTGCTATAGTGTGCACCGTTGCCGAATGTACGAATTAGGAACCCTTTTGATCGTATCCCACCCTCCACCACGGACGCCCGTCGCCCGCTCTCGCCTGCCATTCATTTTCATAATAAAATCGTAACAAACGGCGCAGGTAACAAAATATGGAGAGAGATCCAAAATTTATGTGAACGCAATGTGATTATTTATGTCGAAACTTGAGATTTTGCTAGAGATATTGTCGGCAAGTTGGATGTATGGCCGCCTGGATGACGGACGCGAGATTTCGATGATATACTGGTTCCATGTTGGGCTACTTCGTGCTATCGCTGTATTGGACAATAAACATAAATAAGAAATTGCTACTTTCTACGATAATTTTGCTCCAATGCTATAGACTGAATAGGTAGGTACTGTGCCACCCCTTCTAAAAACATAGTTCAAGACAACACCAAACATCTCGCGGCAGACAATAATAACGAGCAAAACTTCTCGAAACGAAGTATTTTATACATCATAAAACAATGTAACCACATCCTCACCTCCGCATCTGTAGGAAGGGCCCAATCAATCTGTCTGTACGAGATACAGCCTCCAAATCTAACTATTGTTCACGAATAGGGAAATTTCCATTTGGATTTATTCATTTGTCTAACTATTGTCGGGCTTTCCTATTTTGTATATTAAAATAATTGTTTTGCCGCCAACATTTCGATGTTCTAAATTCAAACTAGTGAATTTGCGTATGTGTTTTGTGCCAGTGTTGGATTAACCATAGAGTTCAGCAGATCAGACATCTAGTTTTTAATTTTAGTCTCACAAATCTGGTTAATATTTACTCGGTCTAAGTCTGTCGCTTGTCAATTAAATATAACTTGTAATTAATTTCTCAGCCATAAAATCGACGTCTTATTAATACTTAAATCCGAAGCCTCAATAAACGTTCCATTTCACATCGAAAACCGAAAAGCCGTTGTATAATAAATTTAACGACAAATTCCGATAAGAATCGGCGACGCACAGACGCAATTTTCATAGATATAGCTCAATTAACAATTGGTTTCAATCGCGAAGACATTTCGTATAATAAAGTGTCCCCCCACGCAGGGGTACGGGGGTGCCTTCAGGCAATCTTATTTCTGTTTGTAATATTGCGGTGTCAATTTCGCATATTGAAGTGTGAGCACGAATATGGAACGCCATTGTTTGAATCTATATTGTCTATGAACTTGCTTGTCTCTGATCTGGTAAATTGGATCCTGAGGCTTCGTTGAAATTGGAACGGCTTGAAGAGTATTTTAAAATGCAAGACATTTTCTTTGTTGAAGTATGAAGTGGATAGTAACAGCAGTTCTCAAAGGGGTTGACTCACAAAGGAGATGTTATTTTTAAAGTCAAACACAACCTGACCCAATTAGATCACTCACCACACAAATCTGTACAAACACAATATCCGCCCGTTACCAACGTTTGTAAACAAACAATCAATGAAAAAAAACGCAAACATAAAAATAAAAACGCCAATAATCAACCGACACAAAACGATAAAAAATAAAACCATTGTGTGCAAAAGAATTACACACAATATCCAATTGTGGTTCCGTCAACGAGGTCTGTAATAAAAAAACGCCACCCCACGGAACCCGGGCATTAATATCAATCTATCAATAGCTCTCAATACAGAGGCGTGAGTGATCAATAAACGATAATAAAAAATACCCTATTTTTTTCGTCCCCTCTCTATTACTATTTTATCGATGATTCGTATCGTCTGTTGTGATTGGACCCTCTACAGCGTTGTCTATTGAATTATCGAGTATCGCATTTTAATTCCTCAATGTGATTTATTCCGATTCAGTTTAATTTATTCCGATTGAATAATTCGATTTCGGTAATTGTTTACGGTTATGGCTTAATTTTTGATAATCGAATGTGTCTGGGTGTCTTTACAACTGTCAATGGCTTGTCACTTCAGTTTTATTCAATTGAATTTGATGTAGCGAATTGATTAGTGTCTATGGTTCTATTGAATTATATCGTTTTTTACTTTTAGTGGAAAACTTATTTCTTTAAGTTTTAACAACTCTAAAATCGAAGCAATCAATGGCTGAACTTTAAATAAAGAACTTTAAACAAAACAATATTAAAATAACTTCAATGCAACGATCGCGAACTGTCTTTAATCTTGTTTCATCATCAAATGTTCATCCTCACACAGACGTTTCAAAAGCTCAAAAACAGTCGTAACTTGACAATGTTCAATAAATACACATCTTGGCAAAACTTGGTACATTTTAAACTCCATTACTTATCACTCTCTCAATCCACATGTACTTAATTACACTTGGCAAATACAATGACGTCATATCGATACATAGACAGATAGGTACCGAAGACGGGGGAGACTGGGGAAGATAGAAATCGTATGTTTTCGGATTAATTCGTTCGTGAAATCGTCTCGTCCCGATAAGAATGGTAACTGCTCTGTACTAATTGAATCTACAATTGCGTTGGCATGTCTGATTTCATTAGACGGTTGTGTGTGTGAGGGGGGAAGGGGGGAGGGGTAGTAAGTATCCGAACTGATGGATGCTCTTGAAAGTTTTGCAGCGAAATTTTTGGCGATATTGGTTTCGTGGGTCGGTTTGTTTTGATTTTTTCTGTTGTGGGTCGTTTGATTTTTGTTGAAGGGTTAATGTGAAGATACTTTTGACGTCGTTGCAGCTGGATTTGGAAATAGTAATCTATGATGGAAATTATTGATACAAAATAATGATAGACATATTATGTGAATGATTTTGCACACATGAAACACATATCCAGCATCACATATGAATACCAAAAATCGAAACCCCTTCAACTTTCTGAATACATCACCCAAACTTAGTTCGACTTCAAAATATGCGAAATCTCAAAAGTTGTCTGTACGTACACAAACGTCTTATTGAATACCCTCATTCAATCCAAAACAACGGAACGGGTCCAAAGCGTGAATTGTTTCAGAATAATGGTATTTATATGCTACATTGGTTTCAAGGGAAATCACTCTTTGGAATAGTCCATAACGTCTGTTGGCGTACAGCCGCGAAGAATGGCGTAACACAAGGATCCCTTTACTGCGTTCTACGTGAAAATGCGATGGCAGAATTCGATATTACTTAAACTCGAATTGAAACCGGCGGGGGGAAGATTCGGAATATTAAACATTCACGTTTATTAGTTTGTCCTCAACGTATTTGGTAGTCTAAACGGGGGTAGTTTTCGATGGGAAACTTGGAAAGTGTGTTAACGAGTTCACCCCAGCGAGTGTAGTCGATTTTCCTAATGGGTATAACATTTTAGTCGATTGTGTCAGTTTTGAACTAACTTTTGATGTAAGTTAAGTAAGTAGTGGTGACGGCTCACTGCACTAATGGGCTTGATTCGGGTATCGAAAGGAAACTGCGAGTATTTGTCGTTACAGATCGGTTACATTCACTGACACGTTATGAGGGAATACTTCACCATTCGCGTCGCATTGATTAAGTGTTAACAGCAAATGACAGTTCCGGAAGACACGCCTAAATAATAGGTACATAGTATAGCTATGTCATTGTTCCAACCAATTAAATATACGTTGAGAAGTCAAGTCAAGAAAGATCACAATAACTTTTAACTCAAAATATCTAATATCTGCCCCTGAGTGATCCCAAAGTACTTACTCATAAAACCGTCTATCCATCTCAACAACCAAACCACCGCTGCCTAATGCCTATCCATTAAAATAAATCAAAAATTCAATATCACAAAGTCTTTAGGAAAAAAATCCGTTCTTAATCGATGGCTCTCGAAAAAAATCGTCAAAAGAAAATTGGTATCGTATGATCTCGACTGCACAGATAGCTGAAGGGGCCCACAAAGGCAGCTATCGGAAGGAAAACGAAAGGGTAATGCGGGCATAAGATGCGCATCGACACACACGGCCTAATCACGACACTCCCCACCACCCACCGCCCAACTTTTGCATATTGCCCAAATTGCCCCTACCTCCCTTAGCTTCGCCGCTAAGCGTACATTTTTGCTGGCCGGATAACTCTTTAGTTTACCGTTTTTTTAGCATCTGTCACTCAATATTCGACCTTATTTCGTTTTAAGAAGCATGTATCGTTATTTTTGCGTGTGTGCCAATGTTTTGTTTGTAGTGTAAGGGTGTCATGACGTTTGAGGGATGTTTCGACTCAGAGGACTTCTTAATTGTGAGCGTGCAGTTTTGCTATTGATTTTTTAATGTGTCTCTATGTATGATGGGATGGGGGTCTGCTAAGTACGTTTTCGTAGATTCATTTAGTTATAAAGTATGGATGTATTGTTTGGAAGACTCCCTCTGTCCTCCATGTTTGAGTGTTTGATCTTTGTTACGTTTCTAAATGAGAAGCAAACATTCGTGCATTAAACGCGTTTTTTATAATTCATAAGGCCTAAACTACCTTCTAAGTTATTAGGTTATTACGCTAATTGGTTAAACTACACCTCAGACTTTAGCAATTATCACAAAAAAGTGTAATTTATATAAACAAAGATTAAACAAAACACGCTCATTGGTAGTTCGTTAAAACGCTCAAAGTATATAATTATGGCACAAAATAGTACCAAAGACGCCGCTCTTTAGCAAACCTGTCTATAATTCCTTCTCGGCCATAGAGCAAGAAGTAGACTGGCATTTAAACTTGGAACTAAAAATAAAGCGCTAGAAACAAATTAAATTAATGACGTTTCATCATCTGTGATTTATGTTTTTGTTGTCAATGTATCCGAACGCTCGCATTACATGGATTTTTTATCCTTCCATAATATGCTATTTCCTTTAATTAAAGATAAGATTGTATAAAAAGATTTTCCCAAGCAGAGATTACTATGGAAAACCAGTCACATGGTAAATCGCCAATATTTATTTAAAATATTTAAAAAAACCTAAATTGTCACCTCGTATCTAAACGCTTCAAGGTGTCCGCACTGCATAGCTCGCTACTCTCCGACATTAATCTCTATCTTGTTAAATTATAATAATTGCATCAACATTTAATAACTGCGTTTCATTACACGCGTTTACCTTTTCTCGTATTAAAAGGAATTATTTTCTAGAAATTGCTAACCCACTTTGAAAAAACATGGAGACTTGTAATTAATGTCAATTTTATTTATAATTACGCGTCGAGCGCCGCCAGATGGCGGTATTTGCGTAAAAACGAGACCGGCCCATGAGCTATGCGATAATATAAATATTTCTTACAATATTAGACTTTAGTATCTGTGCTACAATTTTATTATTTTAATCTATGACTGCATTCTTTATTCTACGTACTTTGTGCTAATATGGAATAATTTGTGCGTCCTTAATTATTTAATAGAAGTAAAAACTTTTATGTTGCCATCATAAAAAATTACAATTACTTACGACATTTTTCTGTAATCCATTCTGTGGTCTTGGACTAAAAACGTCCTAGTATATCTGCCATCCATAAGGTCGTATCTACCCTCGCTGCAAACAATCAATACGTCCTCTTACGACTGTAATTTCTTGCCATCAGTGTCTAACTGTCGTATGGAGTGATATGAGCAACAATTCAGCACAATTAGCTGCATTATTACAACAATGGTAACGATTCTGTGCATTGTGGGCCGTCCTTGCGCGCACAATGGCGCAGGTGACGATCTTACGATATAAATAGGTTAAGTTAACTTCCTTGATTACTATAATGGCCACAGGTTGACTGGCAAGGTTTATATTGTCTTGTATCAGTGGTAAGCTGTAATTTTATGTAATGGTTTCGTCTGAAATTGTTAGTTCTTCCCTTTTCAATCAAATTCTCATTAGATACAGGCTTAAAATTAATAGCAATGAGAAATATGTAGCTTACATTGAAATGCTAAAATAAATCATAGAATTGGTAAAAATAGAACATCTCTATTGTAGCCCAACAAGAATATTCTTCGACAAAATAAAAGACTACAGTCATTCAAATAAATCTCTGAAAAAAATCGGGCTTAGAGGCATTTTCACTTCTATCTTATTTCTTTTTATGAACTAATAATTCCATATAGTTATAGTCTGCCCAATAGACAAGAGAATTAACGATATTTGTCGAGTACAAAACAAAATATCGTTTTCCATTCTCTTTATCTTGTCATATTATTTGCTTACGAAGCCTGCATACGGGCGGACAGCGAAGTATGGCAACACTGGATGATCGGGTTCATTGTAAGCGCGTTTGAAAATAGAGAGGGAGCGCAGTTTGAATTTTGAATCGCATTGGTTGATTTATGGCAAATAGTGTGGTGAAAGATTTTCATAATGGAGATACGGTTTTCAATTAGAATTAAATGCCGTTTGATATTTCAATATGCAATCAAACCCCAAAGTATAAAGTTTTTTTTTTATTTGACACAAAATCGTTAAAATATGTAGTTTTTCTTATAAAAACTTACAAAACTAAAAAAGCAAAGGAAAAACTTTAAAGCTTCTATTAGCAAACCTTCGCATTAAGTTTTATCGTCATCCAGTGCCCGTTTCCAGTAACATTACATCTGCACTCATTCCCCCTTCTTCCATTCTATTTGCACAACTCCTTAATGCTTTATTTCGTTTGTGTGCTTAGTCTAATTAGAAAACTCCGAATCTACTAATGGCTAATATCGAATTTTAGCTCCTTTTTGTTTTTCTATGTCTTCGTATTATCAAATTATGTTCTTTAGACAGCCCATACGAGTTTATACAGTGACGTCAATTAAAAAAGGAACTTTTGGTAATTTACTTCGATTTTCAGTTACGACCTCTTTACTTGATCGTATTTAGTCTATGGCATCACTTTAAAAGTTCAAAAGTAAGAACTGCCAACATTATGAAAAAATCTGTCAAATAGATTTCCCGCCTTAGATTTTTCAGAAGCTCAGTTCTAAAAGTTTGACGTATCGAAGTATCATAGGATCATTGTGACAGGCACAATTTCGTCAATCTCCGGCCCGTTCCGGCGAATCGGAACGTGTTCCGATTAAGTAAGACGTGATTCAGAGACGGAACACTTTAGGAAGACATCGGAACATGCTTGAATTGAACCGGCTTCCGACTTTGTTCGATTAAGACTAGAATAGATTTACAAAGTAAAGTCTTGTTGAGAAAATTGTTTGTTTTGAGATTTTAAGTTTGTAACCAGCTCATTTTATTGTAAAATTCTTTATGAAATAATTTCCATTAGTAATTTTAAATTTAGAAATAGAAAAGGAACTTAAATAAATACAATAACTGCTCTGTTTGTAAAGTATTCATCCAGTAGGTATCAGCTTCTAATAATCTTGCAATTCAAAAGTCAACACACAGAAAGGGGTTGAAAATGTATCCGCGATGAGTTAGCATTTCTCTTTATTTCTACCCCCAATTTAAACCCAACACCTTATCGCACGAAAAGGTAGAAATTCTTGAAAAATAAATGTGATAGAAGCGAGCGATACGTAACTATAAATTAAAATAATTATCGCCTCTTTTTGGGGGTAGAATGCAAAGCCTTCGCGATCAGCTGTTCACCGCATACTGCACGAAGGCGCTAAATTCTATTTTGTACTGATTGTAGTGATTTGTTTCAGTTTTTTATACAACCTACTTTTTTCAGACACAAACAGAAAATTTGTGTCTATTTCTAAAAACTAGTGTATGCTATAACTAGAACCAGAAAAAATCTCTAAAAATAAAAGAAACTGTTGATTTTATTTTTTGTTAGAGTACTCACTAGATGTTTTTTCTAGATTATTTGTAAATTATTTGTAAAGTTTCTGCCTACCCCCATGGGAAGAAGGCGTGAGTTTATGTATGTATGTATTTGTAAATTATAATACATTATTATTTAAAAAGTTAATAATAAAAGTTTTAAAATTATTTTATTTCTATTACCTACACACCTATTATTACCTGATACATTACATAATCATCCAAAAATTGTTTAAATGCAGACATATAAAAAAACACTCTCTTACCAACGTTCTTGAAACAAACAATTTTAATTGCAACACGAAACGATATTTTATCCATGGTATGCATTTTTTCCGACCACCCCGACGGCGGGCCGTTATTCAAAATAATCTAGGCTAGATATCGCACACCCCACGTGATCTACTGCTTCTGCCACGGAAGAAACACGTTTCACTTGATATTTTTCTTTTAATCCCGAATGACGTCTGTACGTAATTGGCGGGTTATTTTCAAGTGAGGTTTGTAGCATGCAATGTTATGTTGGTATTAGTGGGTCCGTTCGTTATTTGAAAATGTGCGGTGAAAAAGTGTCTGACAAAGTTACTGGTGTATTTTTTACTGCTCCGGAACCA
This sequence comes from Agrochola lychnidis, assembly GCA_963680765.1. NCBI lineage: Eukaryota > Metazoa > Arthropoda > Insecta > Lepidoptera > Noctuidae > Agrochola > Agrochola lychnidis. The sequence goes on along the minus strand of OY796868.1, from coordinate 1,680,226 downwards.
CTAAAGAAAAGCCTTATCTCACGATAGTTTTCTACACAAATAATTTGAAATAATCTATCAAAAATATGACGTTCTAAACTACACATCATCATCATTTCAGCCGAAAGACGTACACTGCTGGACATAGGCATCCCCCAAGCACTGCCACTTCGACCGATTCTGTGCTTTCCGCATCCAGCGGATTCCTGCGGCCTTCACAAGGTCATCGGCCCATCTTGTGGGAGGCCTTCCAACGCTACGTCTTCCGGTACGCGATCGCCACTCCAGAACCTTTCGGCCCCATCGGCCATCCGTTCTGCCAGCAATGTGCCCTGCCCATTGCCACTTAAGTTTGGCAATTCTTCGGGCTATGTCGGTTACCTTGGTTCTCCTGCGGATCTCTTCATTTCTGATTCGATCACGTAGGGAAACTCCAAGTATAGCCCTCTCCATTGCCCTTTGGGTGATTTTTAGCCTTCTTATAGAGCCCATTGTGAGCGACCACGTTTCGGTACCATAGGTCATCACTAGCAACACGCACTGGTCAAAGGCTTTCGTCTTTCGTAATATCTGCTGTTAATAGGTAATATTGTGTGCTTTTTTGGTCTGTGCTAAACAAATGTATTTTCTTTCTTTCTTTCTTTCTTTCTTTCTTTCTTTCTTTTCTTAAGACACTGTGGTATGTGGGACGAAAAGATATTGCGTAGCTTCCTGAACGCCGCCCAGCCGAGTTGGATTCGACGATTGACCTCTTTCTCGAAGTTGGACCTACCTAGCTGGACAGTTTCTCCTAGGTAAACACACTCGTCCACAACTACGAGCGTAGCGTCTCCGATCTTCCTGAGAGTGGGTGTCACATAGGCATTTGACATGACCTTTGTCTTGTCCATGTTCATTTTAAGACCCACTCTTTCGGAGGGTCTACTGAGATCATTGAGCATTGTACTGAGGTCCTCCATGGTCTCAGCTATGATAACTATGCCGTCGGCAAACCGAAGGTTAGTGATATACTCTAAACTACACAACTGACACTAAACTCCAATCAAAAGTCCCGCTTCAGTAAACCCTCACGTGCTATACCCGAACCCAATCAACCTTCAACAATCGGTATCCAATACCTTCCCCACGTACAGAGCGAACTTATCATCGAAATCAAAACAGCGACACCCCAATAACACGGAGTCGAAACCACAACAGGCGAAACTTAGTTTTCCATTCGGTTTTATAACGCGAACGATAGACAGGCAATAAATGAGCTCCCACAACTTATAATTGCTTCATTTCGTTGTCGACTCAAACCGAGAACTATGCAGTTTGCATTCGGCTTGTCTGTGTCGTGTTTCGAAACGATAATTGGATTTGTCAATAAAAAGTATCGCTGAAATCGCATGACAGATATCTAATTATGACTTGGTTGAAAGCTTGAAATTTTCAGATATTTAAGTACGTTGTAATATCAAAGTCTGCTCTTGGACGTTGACATTGACATAAAAAATTAGAGACCTAATATTATTAGTCGCGTATAATTTGAACTCTAAAAGAAAAATTCAAAGCTTTTCATTAAACCTAGTTCTGTGATGAAAAGAGAACAAAAATCTGATATCGTCGTCAATCCCGAGTCTTAAATTCGCCCGGCGGTCCACAAATATCCTTCATTCAACGTTAATCACGTCTGTTACACGGTTCATTAAAAACTATCTACTATTTAATACTGACAGAATCTCCGCGCGTAAAGTTCCCAAACACGAACTGACAGCGTCGAAAAAGTAATAATCGAAATGATCACGATTCATCGCTATGTTTATCCGAACGCCACCGACGTATCATGTCAAAAGTGCATGGACAAGTTCCATGTCAGTGTTTGCCGTTCAAATATACTCCAAAAACAAATTATCAAGCCAAACTCAACCCTAACACCTACACAATAATAGAAATAATAATGTTGTACAAACCGCGCTTGTCCGTGCTTATTAATTTTTACCATTTTCACGCCGCGCGTTCGATATGACACGTGATTGATGATCGCGACGTTCATTGTCAATCAAACTGTTACTGTAAAAGCATTTGCCGAAATGTGAATATTTATGAATCACAAATGTTTGTCCCGTGCAATACGTTAAAATAATAATTTTCATCTGGCCGTTTTAATTCCGATAGATGCGATGACAGCTGAAGAGCACGTAATAAACGGATAGTAGGAATCTTTTTGAAACTCGCGTCCAACTGTTCAATCATTCGCGTCATTTATCATCTTTTTTCGAAACGAAACGAAACTCGTCGCGTCAAACTAGACAGACTATAGATGACGTAAAAAGAAAAACCGCCGTCCCGCCGTAGAAGCTTTCCGAACGTCTTTTTGTTCGTTCAGTTGGTATTGCTCGCGCGTTCGAATACGAAATTTGAATTTTCCCGCTTAAACGTCGGCCTAATAAATGTTTCCCGACGATTCGCGATTTTAGTAGGGTCACCACCTACAACCGAAGACTTAGGACATGATTTAGACGTTTAATTATCAAGGTTTAATTTATCGTTTTAGCCTTACTGCTCTATTGCGGAAGTTCAGTGCGGTATACTATAACAAAATGACTGACATTGAGGGGCACTGCAGGTAAATATAACAGAAAAACGGATGTTTTAATGGCCTGATAGGCAAAAACCTTTTCTTTTCATGGACGTGGTCTAAGAAACCTAACTATATAGGTCAGGTTAGGCTAATAGATATTTAAGTAGAATAAAAATACACTGCATCATGAATGTCTGGCAATATCTGAGCTGCTTTTAATAAAAATGAGATCTTCCAAAGTCGCCCTCTCCCTAAACCGGGACGAATCCCACGAAACTCGGACAGATATTTCCCTTATACTGTTTGACCACTTTGACAGATCGCCAACGTGAACTCTTTCTGACGTCAAAATGGCGTATTAGGTTTTTTTACTCAGTTGTCTGTCATCACTTCCTTTGTGATTGAGCACTGCATTGACGCATTGTGCTCCAAATTGATTCTGTTTTGTTACTTTATTGAGCTTTAGACAATCGACGTGGTCTACGTCTTTGTTGCTTTTTCATTGATCTTGGACAGATAAAAGAGGTTATGGTTTTGAGAAATAGAATAAAAAGCGATCGTCCTTTGTAGCTCAATTTTGTGGATTGGCTTTTGGCATGCTATTCTCATTTCATCCTTCTTCGGTTCGTTCCGTTTGGATCGAAGCGGGCATTGAGTTTTCATGCTGGTAGTACATCAAATTAAGCATTCATGAAGAACGCTAAAAATATTTTTTCCTCAACGAAGTTAAGCATGCTTCTTTAACACTCTCAAAGTATCATCAGCGCCATAAATAAGTGTAAGCATATTATCACCATATAAAAGTAGGTGTAAAGTAGAATCGAGCACGTCTGATAAACCGCCGGGGACGGTGGCGGATTTATGGCCCAAGACTCGACCATTTGCATCGGAAGGAACATGGCTAAGAATGCGAGGCGACGCACGCAGGCCGTGTGTGTGGCTTGACAACTCTAGCCTGAAAAATGAATTGCCTTGACGGTGTTTTTCTTTAAAGTGCAAATGCACGAATGACGCTCATACTGCTAAGTTTAAAGTTAAAGCTTTAACAACGAACCTCAACGCTAAAATAAATTGTCTTATTTCCCTGTCATCAATGAAAGTACAGTCAGCCAAATTAACAACTGACTACTTAACATCAACGAATAAACTACCAACTACTGCAAATGAAGTCCCAAAAAATCCCATCTGGAACTCAAAACAAAGTTGCTAACACATGTAAATCTCACCAAATTGTGCAAAAGGTCTTTTTTAAACGATCCGCACGAGAGAGGTATTCGAGTTAATCGGCGTCACAGTGGGGTGATCACAGACCCTGGCGGCCACGCTGTAATTATACTAAAAATGTGGTAGACTTCAATAAAAAGCTGAAACTGTGACGGGCGGCGGTCGAAAACATAATTGTCCATAGTAATGATTGTAGGTAATTGTGCGAGGGTTACCCTTAACCCTTCGCTGAAGGAACAACCCTTGGATGCTGGGTAAGATGCGGGCGGACAGCGTACGCTCAAATTATTAAAAAAAACATGGTTGCCACACTGAACGGATTCGACAACCTAACCAAGTGTTTTCATAAATTTTCATAACTTTTCTTTTAAGAAAATATTCCATGTCTTTCATTTTCAATCTCAAAATTAAAACAACACCCTATATTTATGATGATGAGTGCGGAAAAGGCTGTTAATTTTCGACCAAAACAGATTTAAACGTCGGACATCTTCCTCGCCAACCCGCTTCCGCTTATAACTTAAAACTAAGTTAATAGCGGTCAGTGCAGGTCCGAATTAAGACAATAATTACTCGCGGTGCTGTACGCCCAAATTTTCGTTTCGGCTAATACTTTTTATGGTGACTGTACTATTCTGAATGGCGGGATGTGTGTTTACATAGCACTTATGGGGACGTGAAGGATTACTACAAACCCTTGGAAAACTTTTTTAAAAGATCAAAAAGTAAAATGTGGGAAAAGAAAAATGCAAAGTTCTTTATGATATTTCCTATTCAAAAGAAATAGTAACATAAACATTTGCAGTAATAAAATATATTGCTTAATTGTTTAATAAACACCAATGTCAATAAATTTGCAAAAAAATGATAAATCGAGTTGACGTATACTGGCATCCATTTTTTATAAGCACGTTCTCTATGTCAAAACATTTCATTTGGTTCTCATTTGTTATTCTACATTATTATATGTATGATAATCATAACGATGTCTGAAGGTTATTTTTCAGTTTTTTACAACATTCTATAAGGAGGCCGAGTTGTAATGAAAGATTATTTACGACAGTTCTTCAAGGCTGCGTCAAACAAAACTGACAATATTTACTGAAGTATTATTATACTGATATGTATTAAGATATCGATGTCAAGGTGTGAAATTAATTAAAGTGATTTTTAACCGTATTTTGGAGGCTATAAGAAATAATACTGAGGAATTTACTCTTGAATACAAGACAAGTACACACGGCTACACATCAAGCTATACATTTCCAGCATAAGCTAACCTCGCATTGCACGGAAATCCTACACAATGCGAGATCATCATAAACTGGAAATGTATAGCTTGATGTGTAGCCGTGTGTACAAGTAACAAGTATTTTTTGAATATTTTCTTATGACCATGCATTGTATCATCATTCATCACCATCATTAATGATAATTACTTGATTTTATAAAAAAACGAGTTTTGTTAAAATTCATTATGGAAAACTAATATTACTTACGTAATATATATTACCATTGTAGTCTAGACAAGAAAAAAAGGATTGGAAGATTTTATTTAAAAATATCCCTGTAATTATTTAATTACCTGTATCTACTTATTCGTTTACTTAAGTATGTATATTATTATTTCCTGTCTTCTTATCTGCAATTATTATGGAGTATTATAATAACTATCATAAAACACTAAAATAAATTAACGAAAAGGAAAATGTCTATGGAAAATTCTCGTTGAAGTTAGTTTCGAGAAAAGTCTAGTTCACCGCTAGCAGTCTTTAACAATGACTAAACAGAGGTAGAAGCTGTTTTTACTATTACTAGACGTAAAATTAGTATAATTGTGGATCCAAAGAAAAACTAAATAACCATAACATGGCATTCTATAAGCACAATCACCAAAACTAATCTCCATCCAGAGTTTCACGAAATGCAGTCGGAACGATAAGCATTTTTATTTCAAGGTAGCTATGGATATTAGCAAATTTCAACGCTACAGCTATATTGATTTACTTTGAATGTAAAGTAATCAACAAGAACAAGCAAAACACTAATCATCCACAATAACAATCAGAAAATGGCTTCATAAAACTTGAATTGGAAAAACGGCCGTCTCAAGACGTATCCAGGGTCATGTGCCGTCCATGATTTCCGTCGCATCTATCTAGACGATACGCATCTTCACGCTCGAGCGCCGGCGACACCCCACCTGACGGCTGCGCCAACAATTGATATCTTCCGAAGGTCGGGTAATAACATGCTGAGAGTTATCCGACCAACACACTCCAACACCCATACAATACTCACGTAGCTTTTATTACAAAGCAATAAAGTCGACATTTGAAAAATATGACGTTGGGTGTGACAAATATAGCCTTGTCTTGTCGGGTGCTGATTTTATGAATAGATCGTCAATTGTCGAACGGAAACACGAACTAAAATTAGTTTTTAGAATTCTGTTTCTAAATAATACGATTGGAACTTCTTTGATTTACTCAATTGCTACAGTTTAATTGTTGATTTCTTTTGTAAGGTGTTATTAAAGTCGATAACTACGGGAAAAACCGAAATAATTGTTAACCATTAAAATGTTATACCTACGTAATTAATTTTTGTGTTGCTCTTATCAAATGTTATGTAAAGTTTAAAAGCTAGAAAAAATAGATTTACGCGTGTTTTGTTTCATCGCTCAATTTTTTTAAATAATAATTATATTTTAGATCTCAACAATGATGGAGCCAATTTATATGAGAAACTAACAAATTGTAACTAAATAAAATTTTCGTATTCATAACAAACAAGGCGAAGGGGCTTGCTTGATATGAATACGATAATTTTACTTTACCGTATCACAATAACATGACACAATTTTAAATATTTATTTTATTATTAAAGTGTCTGATAGCGTCACCCATCTTTATCGTTAAAGATTGATCTACATAATTACAGAGTTAGATGCTTTTATTGTGCACACAGATAACATAAGATAATTATATGGCAATTAAATTCTTTAGAAAATATTTTACTGACGACATTTTTAATGTCGTAATGTTGGTAGTTCCGTCTCAGAAATTACGAATGTGCTCTGATTCTATATTCGAATTTTCAACGCGGCTCAGAATAGTGATGTGACCGTTTGCACAAGTTAAGATTGAACAGACAATTAGAAACCCGCTAGAGCATTAAAATTAATACCATATAATGAACATAAATACCTTTTCAACTATATACTTCTTCAATAACCCAACCCTTTCTTCCCCAGATCGCCCAACTAGTGGAAGACGTGCGTCGTCTCCAAGCATCACTTACAGCGCTGCAGGAAGCGCACGCGCAGCAGCTGCAGCGGCTAGAAGAAAGGCTGGACGAGAAGAAACAACACATCGCCAGGCTTGAAGCAAGGCTCGACACACAGAGAGACTATGATGATATCAAAAGAGAAATCAGGTGAGTATCCGTCGTTCTGATGAACCAATTGGGACGACTAAGGGTTAATTTGAGGTTTTACAATGTTTTAAAGAGATTTACTGGCAATAGATGCTCTGAAAATGGTAAGGAAGAAAATAAAGTAGGAACTAACTACTTATAGGTATTTAAAATGATGAGGAAGAAAAATACTAATACAATAACCAGCCAATTAGCGATCATTATAATTTCTCAGTCAATTGAAATTATAAATTCAATTAATAAAATGATAGAATTTCAAAAAGTTTCAACTAAAATCGAAATCAAAATTAGTCCCAGAAAATCGACTACAGATTTTCAAACAGCCACGTCTACAACCCTACGAGCACAGGCTACATAAAAATTTAAAAGTCTACAATGTAGCACGTGTTAATAAACTTGATAAGACGCGTATCTCGGTCATTCACCTGCGCACAGATTATATATTGTTTGTAGAACAAGCCTTGACTATGGTCGAGGTACAGGCGCGAATGATCTTGGCGCGACGCTCCTAGGTAACTTCGTTGCATTTCCTTGTTTGGTTTGGTTTAAAAGAAATAAAACAGGCTTATTTGCAGTTGTAATTAAATACGAGTAAGGAATGATAATGTTTTGATATTGTTATAGCTGTTGCAAGTGAGAAATGGCAAAATATTACATGAATATTTATTTGACATTTATGATAGGTACGTCAAAAGTGACACAATTAGTTCTGTTTTCAGCTTTGTCGATTTTTTTCACCAATTTCATTTCCGGGAAAGCAATTGACACATAACACGTCATCCTAATACCTACTTTTGTTTTACTATAACGTCTCTATCGTCTTCAATGTTATTGAAGCCAAACAATATAACCTCTTCCTTTTTGGAAGTCGGTTAAAAATGGTAACTAAACGTCAATTCGCTGTCCCCGGCGAATAACAAGGTAATGTGCTACTACGATAGTTGTAAGGTTATTGCATATTCGATATTAAGAGGTCCGATTACACTCTGACAATTTTTTTCATTCATTTCCTACGATTATTTCAGAAGTTACGAGATTTTAAGGTGTATTGTAATGAATGTAAAAAATCACTTTTCTTTTGATAACATAACATAACATCACGCCTTATTTCCCCGAAGGGTTGGGCAGAGGTGTCCCTGTAGCAGGTACACCCACATTTCGCCAGTTATGTTCAAGTCCCATGTAATAGGGGGCGAGCCTATTGCCATCAACCGGGCACAAATCCGGACTCCGAGCTGCTACTGAGAAATTTCAGATAGAAAAACCCAATAACACTTTGCCCGACCCGGGAATCGAACCTCATGCTCAGCAGTAGCGCTTGCGACCACTAGATCAACGAGGCATTTTTTTGATATTTGAACAATTCCGTAATATTGGGTAATTCCGTAATTTTTCCTCTGATATTTGGATTTTCCGATTACCATTTTATTCGCCGGGGACAGCGAATTGTTTATATATATTAATGGTCGATAAATTAACGCCTTTTTACATAGAATCAATCGCGTAATTTATGATGTCACATCTAGGCCAGACATTTTATAGGCGCAAAGGTATAAAATGAAAGTTTGTTGTCTTATCAAGACAGCAGGGATTAACTCTTTCGCCATAGAACAAACATTAAAGCTAGAAACGGTATGATAATCCAAGTTAACTTAATGTCACTTGAGTACATACGTTCAATGTATCATTGTGTGTTTTGAGCGCATTTGTTTGTTGAACATACCTTTGACTGATAAGCAGGCGCCTCCAGCACACCCTGTCTTTGTTTGTTTAGTTCGTTAGTCGATTATGATGTTGAAAGATATAGCTTTTAAAAGCTTCTACATGACTAAGATATTAAACAACTTATTCCGTAACATATATAATAGTTAAGATGCCGTGACTCTTGAAAAATACAGTGCTGAAGTAAAGTTCAAAGGCGGATATTAAATCTACAGCTGAAAAGTTGGAAAACATTATTTAACAGTTGAATAAAATAGCTTTTCATCACTTTTGAAAACGAATAGTTGCCTTATGCATTGGCATTAGTACATTCAATCCCGCAAAAAAAGAAGTATGAACTTTTTGCTCAATAAGCAAAAACTGCATCAATCTTGACCATAGAGTCCCCAAATATTCATCTAATAAAACCTCGCCACACAGCACGACACACCCTTTAACTGCTGTCACCCTGTTGTTTAGACAGCCTGCTCCAACAAGTACCAGTTAATTACCACCAGCATCTTAAAGGATCTTTTATGGAGTTCCGAGTATTTAATGTTGTTTTTCAAACAAGGATTGAGTCTTCACTTTGAGATCTGACGCCCGTGGTTTTGGTGCCGTTTGTGATATTTGAGATACTTCCTCCTTCGGTACTTATGTTGTAAGTTTACGTAAACATGTACCACTTATGTCATTGTCATGTCTCTTAAAATTTACGTTTTAAGAAAAAATCTCTAGCACTTAACTGAGTTTTACATCCCTCAAGTATTTGAGGGATACATACTTGTAGGTGAGGTAGTGAGCACTTCTCTACAATAAATAACTAAAGACTAACAAACATAACCATAAACCGAAAAAACTTCCAAATACAAAAAAGTACGCATTGGTTAACGACACATTCGACAGTAAACGGAATACACCCATCGGCTCCCAGAAAGTCACCGAGGAGGTCCGAACACAGTTTTTTTCGTCGAACCACAAATCGAAAACCACTTGTCCCGTCGAAGTCGTGTCCCACCTCGCACTCCTACGCTAAACGTTTGAGATAAGGAATTTAGCGGCCTCCCCTAAGTTTACACTATATATTGATACAAAAATCGCTCCCTGAGAACTTTAAAAGGTGCCTTTTTTATTTTTCCTGTCGCATCAGTGGGAAATATAAATAGAATTATCGAGGGACGTTAATATTTTGACGCGATAGTGGGATGAATGGGAAATTATTTCGGTTTGGAAACAATAGTCGCATGCAGGCGGAAGTTCTTATGATGTTATATTGGGGTGTTTATTCCAGCTATTTCTTTTGATTTTCGTTATAATATTTGTGTTTTGCAGTAGTTCCAACCTCCTCTGTTGTCCAACTTATTCGTTTTTCATCATCCATATGAATGATATCTAGCATCCACCTGTGCATTGCTAACATCACTGCAGTCTGTCTCCTTTGTTATGATATCATCTTGAAATGATATTATCCAGCTGCTAGGTCAAGGATTTAGCTTTTCTGACCCGTCCATCACTAAATCATCTTGCTTATTGTACTAGCGTCTTAGACTTTCCTTAGCGACAACATCAACTATTATTATCTCCCTAAAAACATTCACAGCATCCTTCGTCTTTCCTTTATCCTCCTTCCTATCCAATCCATAATCCCCTACCATCGATGGTTCTGTTCCCACGTAGTAAAGTAATCAGGCGATCAGTCAACATCCTTCAGAACAATCTATCACCTGCGCCGCTGATAACTGATAACATTAATTAGCAGTACCTACCTATCTACAAAGTTTCACACCAGGTGCTTTCGTCATCTTAGTTACAGGATGTGAGAAGATTGACTTAAGCACTTACTCACTTATAGTGCTCAATATGGGATTTAGTTTACCTTTAATTATTGTTCGTAGATGATTAGGATTAGCTGAAATGGAATTTAGAGGAAATATGTATTGAAAGAAAAACTGGCGTTAAAGAGTTTAATGCATTACCTTGTGCTTAAATTCTAAAGCTATATAGCGAATTTCCCGATGTTTCCTTTCACACTAGTTTGTTTAAGGACAACAAACTCTAACATTGAAATATAGATGCATCTCGTCCAATACAATAGCAGGCCACATCACAAAGGCCCACTCAGGCTATAAATACATCGCAACAACATCCCAAAACCGATGTTTTGAGCAGTTTAATGTGTTGCCCCACCAATACGGTGTCATACCGTCGGCGCCTTTGATCCACCGTCAAAGATCAGATCACAGGCGCCGACATCGCGACATAAAATCAAGACTGTGCAAACACGATAAAATGCGTTTTTAACTTTAATAAAATGTCTATCGATTACGGTTTACGACAGGAAATCGGAAATTGGAACGAGTTAAATATAAATTTTACATCAGCTAACTTGCACGTGATAATATGTTGTTTCTTAATTATGTTTGATGTATTTATAGATGTTTTACTGTAAGATCTAAAGGTCATAGAAGAACTAACAACTATACTTAGATAATAATTTAAAGCGAAGCTAGTTTGAGCAGGAATATAAACTAGATTTGAGAAAATCCGTCATAGTTTTAAACTCGCCCATTCTTTGGTAAAGAAGAGTGATGAAGTAAACTACAATACTCATAATAATCAACCTATGACGTTCCCACTGCTGGGACACAGGCCTTCTCTCTTTGAGAGGGAGTAGGTTCCACCACACGGGCCCAGTGCGGATTGGTAGATGTCACATGTCTTCGACTTTATGTTTGTAGGATTTGCCGGTTTCCTCATGATGTTTTCCTTCACCGTTTTGAGAGCTGTGGTGATGAAATAAACTACACGAAGAAAAGCACCTGCCTGGTTTCGAACTTACAATTCGAGCTAAGGTAGAATATATACTTGAAGCACAATCGAACCCCAACAATACCGAGAAACAAAAATCCGTCCACATCCCAATAATAAAGCACAAACAACTGACACATTATCTGTCCACACGACACAATATGATAGAAAAATAAACGGAAAACACCCATTTCAATTATTGCTACCAGCACGCGAATGGCCAACATTTGGTATCTTTCCCATGATCGCTTTCCTTCGCCAACAAAAGATAAGTTCTAATCCTATAAGATCTATAATTCCCGATATAAACATAGAAGGCACCTGCACTGGTTTATTGCTTATTTATTCCGGTTCTCAAGTAAGGATTAAGTTATAGCCAGCCCCCGAAGATTAAAGCTTAATGGAGGGAGCAATGGATTGATTTCTGAACGCGGTTCCGCCATCGCCAAATCTCCGCTTAGCTCGGCTTGGGCGTCATTACGTTCGATTTATTTGTTGTCTGTGCTTCTTCGAGGATTTCGGTTAAGCTGTGGTTGATTTTAAATTAAATTCTTGGATATTCGAAAATTGAAATTTTTCAAGACGTTGAAACAATAAGCTCAAAAAACTAATACATTCTAATCATGATCACACAAGATCGTGAGGTTTTGGGGTTTCGTTATAATTAAAATTCACTAAAACCCAAATACAACGGGGACAATGTTGACACGCCAAAGATGAAATTTAAAGAAAGTCAAATAAAGAGTGTAGCTGGTTATCTCATGTTTAATTAACATCTAAGCACACAAGATTTACATAATTTCAAAGAAACGTTCCCTTATATTATGTGTCGTGTGTTTGTCCCTATATATCAATATGAGAGCCTATCGTAGACACCTGTTCTCATTTGCTTAGGCGATGTTTGTCTTACATTTAACGCAAGTTTAGCCTAACACTGTCGCACACAAATTATCAACTAATTTTACGTTGCCCGACGATTTTTGATGCCATAAAGAATGCCCGACGGGTCCTAAGCTTTTTACTGTGTTTGTTGAACATACGTTTGTAGCTAAGTCTAAATATCTGAGAGCGAGAAAGCTTGTGTCAATAATGGTTTGTTTAGACATAGCCAATGGACGTTTCTGAGATTTTCAAGTATTTGGTCGGTGTGTATAGGCGTTAGTGACCGATCGATCAGTGATTGGTCAGCGCCGCGGGGGCGGGGCGATGTTATCGGCGATCGAGTTGATACTATGCAGTGACGTCACGTTTATTGTCAGAAACATTGATGGGAGCAAATAAGTGCGTGTTCGATATTTGAATACAATTGAATTTGTTACACGTGGAGACTGATAGTGAATCAGC